>JARBWI010000009.1:0-10000000 GCA_037576405.1 Campoplex capitator
AACGAGAAACGAGAGGACGACGAATGAGAGAACGAAAAACGGGAGCGAGAAACGAGAGAAAAAAAAAACGAGAGAACGAAAAACGAGAGAACGAGAAACGGGAGTGAGAAACGAGAGAACAAAAAACGAGAGGACGACGACCGAGAGGACGAAAAACGAGACAACGAACAACCAGAGAACGAGAAACGGGAGTGAGAAACGAGAGAACAAAAAACGAGAGGACGACGACCGAGAGGACGAAAAACGAGACAACGAACAACCAGAGAACGAGAAACGGGAACGAGAAACGAGAGGACGACGAACAAAATGACGACGAACGAGAGGACGACGAATGAGAGAACGAAAAACGAGAGAACGAGAAACGGGAGCGAGAAACGAGAAAATTAATAACGAGAGGATGACGAACGAGAGAACGAATATCGTTAGAACGAGAGAACGAGACAACGAGATGGCGTGAGGTCGCGAAACGAGGCAACGACAGAACGAGGACGATGACGAGAGGGTGAGAAACGCCCCTGTGGCCGTGGGGCCGAGGCTACGAGTGGTTGTGGGGCCATAGGACCGAGGATACGAGAGGACGACATGACCACAGAGTACGAGAACGAAAGAAAAATAAATAGCCAATAGAACAGATAAATAATATTAATTCGAAAACAAAAATTTGTCAAATAATGTAACAAATAAAAACTAAAATATACAATTTTTCTTAAATTCGTGGTTTTTATCTATTTCCGCTTTTCCGTGCAACGTGAGACGATAATTCGTCGTCACGGATTGACCAATGGACAGTTCTGTTATTTTTCCTGAAATCATGAAAATTCGATCTACATTGGAGCTCAAACTCGTTGCATTCTTTTAATCGCTCACCGAAGTGTGATTATTTCGTAATTGCCACGATTTCGAGGGAAAAAATACGTTATTTATCAATTTCAAAACAAAAATTGATCGTCTTCGATCCAACGCACTAAAGCGATGATTTTTTTCCAACAGTTCGGTGTGTTTCGGCAGAACGAAGCGGAAAATCGTGCTATCGTCTCTATCTCTCGCCGGGATAAAATTTTTGGCAGCTCACGACGATCCACATGACAAACGAGGTTTATCGATCGAATGTGAGACGATAATTCGTCGTCGTCACGGATAGAGCACTAGGCAGTCCCGTTTTTTTTCCCTAAAAACATAAAAATTGAAGCTAAATTAAAGCTCAAACTCGTTACATTATTTCATTCTCTCGCCAAGATATTTTTTTTTTATCGCTGCAACGATTTTGAGGGGGAAAAAGACGTTTATTTATGGATTATGAAACGAAAATTGATCATCTCCGATCTACCACAATAAAATTATGATTTTTTTATTAACAGCGTGGTGTGTTTAAGCTGAACGAAGCGAAAAGTCGTGCCATCGTCTTTATTGCTCGCTGGGATATGATTTTTGGCGGCTCACGATGATTTACACGAGGAACGACGTTTTTCAATCAAATTTGAGACGATAATTCGTCGTCGCCGGTTGACCACGAGGCAGTCCCGTTCTTTTTCCCTGAAAACATGGAAACTGATTCTAAATTAAAGCTCTAACTCGTTAAATTCTTTTATTCTCTCGCCAAGATATTTTTTTTGGATCGCTGCAACGATGTTGAGGGGGAAAAAGACTTTCATTTATTAATTATAAAATGAAAATTGAACGTTTTCGATTGACCACACCAGAATAATGATTTTTTTTTTTTAACAGCGTGTTGTGTTAACGCAAAACTAATTCGTCGTCACGGTTTGACCACCGGACAGTCCCGTTTTTTCCCCTGAAAACATAAAAATTCGAGCTAAATTGAAGCTCAAACTCGTTGCATGACGGTTTCGTGAACGCAAACCAAGCTGAATGTTAATGCAGAAGTTCACGGATGTTGGCAGTGCTTTGTTTCTTTTATGCAAATTTCAATCCAACTCGCGTGTCACGCGTCAGTACGAATCGCTATTTGAAATGTTTACGCTGGTGTTTTGGGTTCAAGACGCGTCTTATAGTGTTGTGGCGTCGGATGATATCGTGAAAGCGTCTGGATGTATGGCGGAAATTAAGTGGGGGAAGAAATTGTTTGACGGCCGTTTATTGGCTAAATCGGGTAAGTTCGCAGTAGACTTTTCAAACATTTTCTACCTGTTACTTCTGACTGTCTGCTTCATCGTAGACGATCAAGCTTGGCTGCAGACTTTAGTCGTCAACACAGATGGCATCATAACTGGGAAAGCGGACAGCAATTCCGATGCAGCAGCGGCGATAGATATCGGTACGTTTTTGGGTTGGCGTTTTTTCTTATTCATCGCTTAAAACTTTTTCTGTCATCTCTTGAATGACGTTCTGTTACAATTGTAACAGAATATTCTAGTAGGGTCTTTGGGTCCTTTGGAATCGCGGGCTCCAGGTTTGAGCTATTTTCGCTTGTTCTGTTTGGGTTTTGTCGAGCTGCACCAAGTTTTTTTCTAGTCGTTGTTTCTTTTTAGACGTTGATTCTTTTTCTTTCTTCATTCGATAATGCGTCCAGTTTGGGTTGCTGATCCTCGCTGCAACTGGTGTCTCTCTTCGATTCCTCATCCGAAGTTTCGGTACCCTCTTAGAGAATTTTCATCTCCGATTTCTTGAACGAGACGAGTGGTTCCCTGCGGATCTCGTTCCAGCGGTCAAAATCATGTTATCCCAGCCAGGAATTCAAATGATGGCACGTATTTTAGCTTCGTTTCGGCTAGCGAAACTGTGTGTTTCAGAAAAATAATCATGATAGCACTGTGGTCAATCAACCACAAAAGTTTTTTGTCGCACAATTTTTATAATAATCCTGTTTTTCGTTAAGTTCGTGGTCAAAAGTCAAAAATTATTACAGTTGGGTCTCCTCTGTTCCACGTTGTACTTAATCGTTTGTTCTTTGACTTTTTTTTGTGTCGATTGGACGTTATTTCGCCCCTATCCCATAACTTAAAATATTAACTGTCTAATTCCTTCATTGATGTTTGTGTGATGACATTTGGATTTCGTGCCTTTTTCTTGGATAGACAGTGACCAGGCCGCTCATTTTGGTGCTGCTGGTTCCAGCTACCAAACAAATGATGTCCTGAGCGATGTTCCTGGTGCTCTCGTAGAAAACAACGAGGAACCATTGAATGCCATAGATGATTCGAGTAAAAATGAAGAAACTGCTGTCACAAAAAGCAACATGGTTTGACAGTTTTTCTTTTATTTACACTACCGCTCTAAAGTTTAGATAAAGTAGTCGATATTTCTTGCCGCGCGTGAACTTAGATAACACTGCCACAAAAGAAAATATTTGAATTTTCGATTTCAATATTTTTTATGATTTTTTTTTCGACCCAGTACGGGCTTTGGTTCGTCACTGTTTTTTGGCCTTATTTCGACCATGGCGAATCAGGCGCAGAATTCAAGGAAATTTCTGTTACTCTGGGAATCTAGGTTGAGCTAATCGCAGAAAGTGGCATTTATATATCGCCAATAACTCTTCATACCATCGATCGGAAGTTTTGCAACCATCCACGCAGAATGGTGGGTGCATTGATGAAAACGATATGTGGAAAAAAAAATTTGATCAAGATGAGCGTTACGGGCTCTGATGGATATACGCCGATCCCAGTTCCGGTGATAACTGCAGTCGAAAGTTAGTAATATGGAGTTATCATCAACCACACAAAAATCTCGGAAATGAATATTTACTGAAAATAATTCATGAATTCTACTGTCAGGATACGTATTTGACAAATGTCCGGAGCAACGGCTCACGACTGAAGAATTCAAGAGGTGTTTGACGCAATTGTGTACTAATATGAGGGTCAGGAAATGAATTGACCAGAAGATTGTGTTTCGTTGGTGCACAATAAGCATTCTCTGAAAAATTTAAAATTATTCCTGCTAATAAAAAAATAATAAACATCGCTTCAAAAGAGTTTTCCATCATGTATAATTTCTTGCACTCGGTAACAGTTGTATACAGTTGTATCGGCAATGTATACTTCACGGGTGATTTATGAAAACTGGCCCGTCCAAGTGTCCTGGGTGTACAGATCGGGAACGATATTCTGAGCAATCCTTAGCCGTTTTTTTTTTCTATTATTTATTAAAACATTCATAACATTTAAATGAAAAGATTTCGATCTTCCTATTCGTTTCTATTTATGGATGCCGGATTGTTAGAATGGAATCAATGACTCTTCAGACCTGCTTCCAAGAGTCTTCAGATAGGACTTCAGGGTTCAGACCAGTTATCACATCAGTCTTGAGACCACTCTTCAGACCAGTCTTAAGACCAGTCTTCAGACCAATCTTTAGAACAGTCTTCAGGACAGTCTTCAGATAGGTCTTCAGAGTAGTGTTCATAGCAGTCTTTAGATAAGGCTTCAGACCAGTCTTCAGACCAGTCTTCAGACCAGTCTTCAGACCAGTCTTGAGACCAGTCTTCAGACCAATCTTTAGAACAGTCTTCAGGACAGTCTTCAGATAGGTCTTCGGAACAGTCTCCAGAACAGTCTTCGTACCTGTCTTTAGACCAGTCTTTAGATAGGTCTTCAGACCAGTCTTCCAACCGGTCTTCAGACCAATGTTTAGAACAGTCTTCAGGACAGTCTTCAGATAAGTCTTAAGAACAGTCTTCAGACCTGTCTTCAGACCAGTCTTCATACCAGTCTTCAGATAGGTCTTCAGACCAGTCTTCAGATAGGTCTTCAGACCAGTCTTCAGATAGGTCTTCAGACCAGTCTTCCGACCGGTCTTCAGAGTAGTGTTCATAGTAGTCTTTAGGTAAGGCTTCAGACCAGTCTTCAGATAGGTCTTCAGCCGAGTCTTCAGATGGGTCTTCAGACCAGTCTTCAGACCAATCTTTAGAACAGTCTTCAGGACAGTCTTCAGATAGGTCTTCGGAACAGTCTCCAGAACAGTCTTCACACCAGTCTTCAGATAGGTCTTCAGACCAGTCTTCCGACCGGTCTTCAGAGTAGTGTTCATAGTAGTCTTTAGATAAGGCTTCAGACCAGTCTTCAGATAGGTCTTCAGTCTAGTCTTCAGATGGGTCTTCAGGCCAGTCTTCAGACCAGTCTTCAGATAGGTCTTCAGACCAGTCTTCCGACCGGTCTTCAGAGTAGTGTTCACGGTAGTCTTTAGATAAGGCTTCAGACCAGTCTTCAGATGGGTCTTCAGACCAGTCTTTAGAACAGTCTTCAGGACAGTCTTCAGATAGGTCTTCGGAACAGTCTCCAGACCAGTCTTCAGATAGGTCTCCAGACCAGTCTTCAGATAGGTCTCCAGACCAGTCTTCAGACCAGTCTTTCGACCAGTCTTCAGAGTAGTGTTCATAGTAGTCTTTAAATAAGGCTTCAGACCAGTCTTCAGATAGGTCTTCAGCCGAGTCTTCAGATGGGTCTTCAGACCAGTCTTCAGACCAATCTTTAGAACAGTCTTCAGGACAGTCTTCAGATAGGTCATCGGAACAGTCTCCAGACCAGTCTTCAGACCAGTCTTCAGGACAGTCTTCAGGACAGTCTTCAGACCAGTCTTCAGACCAGTCTTCAGACCAGTCTTCAGATAGGTTTTCACACCAGTCTTATAGAACACTTCTCAGACCGGTCTTCAGATCAGTCTTCAGACCAGTTTTCAGACCAGTCTTCAGAGTAGTGTTCATAGTAGTCTTTAGATAAGGCTTCAGACCAGTCTTCAGATAGGTCTTCAGACGAGTCTTCAGATGGGTCTTCAGACCAGTCTTCAGACCAATCTTTAGAACAGTCTTCAGGACAGTCTTCAGATAGGTCTTCGGAACAGTCTCCAGATCAGTCTCCAGACCAGTCTTCAGGACAGTCTTCAGACCAGTCTTCAGACCAGTCTTCCGACCGGTCTTCAGAGTAGTGTTCATAGTAGTCTTTAGATAAGGCTTCAGACCAGTCTTCAGATAGGTCTTCAGACGAGTCTTCAGATGGGTCTTCAGACCAGTCTTCAGATCAATCTTTAGAACAGTCTTCAGGACAGTCTTCAGATAGGTCATCGGAACAGTCTCCAGACCAGTCTTCAGGACAGTCTTCCGACCGGTCTTCAGAGTAGTGTTCATAGTAGTCTTTAGATAAGGCTTCAGACCAGTCTTCAGATAGGTCTTCAGACGAGTCTTCAGATGGGTCTTCAGACCAGTCTTCAGATAGGTTGTCAGACCAGTCTTATAGAACACTTCTCAGACCGGTCTTCAGATCAGTCTTCAGACCAGTTTTCAGACCAGTCTTCAGACCAGTCTTCAGACCAGTCGTCAGACCAGTCTTCAAACCAGTCTTCAGAGTAGTGTTCATAGTAGTCTTTAGATAAGGCTTTAGACCAGTCTTCAGATAGGTCTTCAGACGAGTCTTCAGATGGGTCTTCAGACCAGTCTTCAGACCAATCTTTAGAACAGTCTTCAGGACAGTCTTCAGATAGGTCTTCGGAACAGTCTTCAGACCAGTCTTCAGACCAGTCTTCAGATAGGTCTTCAGACCAGTCTTCCGACCGGTCTTCAGAGTAGTGTTCATGGTAGTCTTTAGATAAAGCTTCAGACCAGTCTTCAGAAAGGTCTTCAGACCAGTCTTACGACCAGTCTTACGACCAGTCTTCAGACCAATCTTTAGAACAGTCTTCAGGAATGTCTTCAGATAGGTCTTCGGAACAGTCTTCAGACCAGTCTTCAGACCAGTCTTCAGATAGGTCTTCAGACCAGTCTTCCGACCGGTCTTCAGAGTAGTGTTCATGGTAGTCTTTAGATAAGGCTTCAGACCAGTCTTCAGAAGGGTCTTCAGACCAGTCTTACGACCAGTCTTCAGACCAATCTTTAGAACAGTCTTCAGGACAGTCTTCAGATAGTTCTTGGGAACAGTCTCCAGACCAGTCTTCAGATAGGTCTTCAGACCAGTCTTCAGACCAGTCTTCAGACCAGTCTTCAGACCAGTCTTCAGACCAGTCTTCAGACCAGTCTTCCGACCGGTCTTCAGAGTAGTGTTCATAGTAGTCTTTAGATAAGGCTTCAGACCAGTCTTCAGATTGGTCTTCAGACCAGTCTTACGACCAGTCTTCAGACCAATCTTTAGAACAGTCTTCAGGACAGTCTTCAGATAGGTCTTCGGAACAGTCTCCAGAACAGTCTTCAGACCAGTCTTCAGATAGGTCTTCAGACCAGTCTTATAGAACACTTCTCAGACCGGTCTTCAGACCAGTCTTATAGAACACTTCTCAGACCGGTCTTCAGATCAGTCTTCAGACCAGTTTTCAGACCAGTCTTCAGACCAATCTTTAGAACAGTCTTCAGGACAGTCTTCAGATAGGTCTTCGGAACAGTCTTCAGACCAGTCTTCAGATAGATCTTCAGACCAGTCTTCCGACCGATCTTCAGAGTAGTGTTCACGGTAGTCTTTAGATAAGGCTTCAGACCAGTCTTCAGAGTAGTGTTCATAGTAGTCTTTAGATAAGGCTTCAGACCAGTCTTCAGACCAGTCTTCAGATAGGTCTTCAGACCAGTCTTCCGACCGGTCTTCAGAGTAGTGTTCATGGTAGTCTTTAGATAAGGCTTCAGACCAGTCTTCAGACCAGTCTTCAGACCAGTCGTCAGACCAGTCTTCAAACCGGTCTTCAGAGTAGTGTTCATAGTAGTCTTTAGATAAGGCTTCAGACCAGTCTTCAGATAGGTCTTCAGACGAGTCTTCAGATGGGTCTTCAGACCAGTCTTCAGATCAATCTTTAGAACAGTCTTCAGGACAGTCTTCAGATAGGTCATCGGAACAGTCTCCAGACCAGTCTTCAGGACAGTCTTCCGACCGGTCTTCAGAGTAGTGTTCATAGTAGTCTTTAGATAAGGCTTCAGACCAGTCTTCAGATAGGTCTTCAGACGAGTCTTCAGATGGGTCTTCAGACCAGTCTTCAGATAGGTTGTCAGACCAGTCTTATAGAACACTTCTCAGACCGGTCTTCAGATCAGTCTTCAGACCAGTTTTCAGACCAGTCTTCAGACCAGTCGTCAGACCAGTCTTCAAACCAGTCTTCAGAGTAGTGTTCATAGTAGTCTTTAGATAAGGCTTCAGACCAGTCTTCAGATAGGTCTTCAGACGAGTCTTCAGATGGGTCTTCAGACCAGTCTTCAGACCAATCTTTAGAACAGTCTTCAGGACAGTCTTCAGATAGGTCTTCGGAACAGTCTTCAGACCAGTCTTCGGACCAGTCTTCAGACCAGTCTTCAGATAGGTCTTCAGACCAGTCTTCCGACCGGTCTTCAGAGTAGTGTTCATGGTAGTCTTTAGATAAAGCTTCAGACCAGTCTTCAGAAAGGTCTTCAGACCAGTCTTACGACCAGTCTTACGACCAGTCTTCAGACCAATCTTTAGAACAGTCTTCAGGAATGTCTTCAGATAGGTCTTCGGAACAGTCTTCAGACCAGTCTTCAGACCAATCTTTAGAACAGTCTTCAGGACAGTCTTCAGATAGTTCTTGGGAACAGTCTCCAGACCAGTCTTCAGATAGGTCTTCAGACCAGTCTTCAGACCAGTCTTCAGACCAGTCTTCAGACCAGTCTTCCGACCGGTCTTCAGAGTAGTGTTCATAGTAGTCTTTAGATAAGGCTTCAGACCAGTCTTCAGATTGGTCTTCAGACCAGTCTTACGACCAGTCTTCAGACCAATCTTTAGAACAGTCTTCAGGACAGTCTTCAGATAGGTCTTCGGAACAGTCTCCAGAACAGTCTTCAGATAGGTCTTCAGACCAGTCTTATAGAACACTTCTCAGACCGGTCTTCAGACCAGTCTTATAGAACACTTCTCAGACCGGTCTTCAGATCAGTCTTCAGACCAGTTTTCAGACCAGTCTTCAGACCAATCTTTAGAACAGTCTTCAGGACAGTCTTCAGATAGGTCTTCGGAACAGTCTTCAGACCAGTCTTCAGATAGATCTTCAGACCAGTCTTCCGACCGATCTTCAGAGTAGTGTTCACGGTAGTCTTTAGATAAGGCTTCAGACCAGTCTTCAGACCAGTCTTCAGAGTAGTGTTCATAGTAGTCTTTAGATAAGGCTTCAGACCAGTCTTCAGACCAGTCTTCAGATAGGTCTTCAGACCAGTCTTCCGACCGGTCTTCAGAGTAGTGTTCATGGTAGTCTTTAGATAAGGCTTCAGACCAGTCTTCAGACCAGTCTTCAGACCAGTCGTCAGACCAGTCTTCAAACCGGTCTTCAGAGTAGTGTTCATAGTAGTCTTTAGATAAGGCTTCAGACCAGTCTTCAGATAGGTCTTCAGACGAGTCTTCAGATGGGTCTTCAGACCAGTCTTCAGAACAATCTTTACAACAGTCTTCAGGACAGTCTTCAGATAGGTCATCGGAACAGTCTCCAGACCAGTCTTCAGACCAGTCTTCAGGACAGTCTTCCGACCGGTCTTCAGAGTAGTGTTCATAGTAGTCTTTAGATAAGACTTCAGACCAGTCTTCAGATAGGTCTTCAGACGAGTCTTCAGATGGGTCTTCAGACCAGTCTTCAGATAGGTTGTCAGACCAGTCTTATAGAACACTTCTCAGACCGGTCATCAGATCAGTCTTCAGACCAGTTTTCAGACCAGTCTTCAGACCAGTCGTCAGACCAGTCTTCAAACCAGTCTTCAGAGTAGTGTTCATAGTAGTCTTTAGATAAGGCTTCAGACCAGTCTTCAGATAGGTCTTCAGACGAGTCTTCAGATGGGTCTTCAGACCAGTCTTCAGACCAATCTTTAGAACAGTCTTCAGGACAGTCTTCAGATAGGTCATCGCAACAGTCTCCAGACCAGTCTTCAGACCAGTCTTCAGGACAGTCTTCCGACCGGTCTTCAGAGTAGTGTTCATAGTAGTCTTTAGATAAGGCTTCAGACCAGTCTTCAGATAGGTCTTCAGACGAGTCTTCAGATGGGTCTTCAGACCAGTCTTCAGATAGGTTGTCAGACCAGTCTTATAGAAGACTTCTCAGACCGGTCTTCAGATCAGTCTTCAGACCAGTTTTCAGACCAGTCTTCAGACCAGTCTTCAGACCAGTCTTCAGACCAGTCGTCAGACCAGTCTTCCGACCGGTCTTCAGAGTAGTGTTCACGGTAGTCTTTGGATAAGGCTTCAGACCAGTCTTCAGACCAGTCTTCAGAGTAGTGTTCATAGTAGTCTTTAGATAAGGCTTCAGACCAGTCTTCAGACCAGTCTTCAGATAGGTCTTCAGACCAGTCTTCCGACCGGTCTTCAGAGTAGTGTTCATGGTAGTCTTTAGATAAGGCTTCAGACCAGTCTTCAGAAGGGTCTTCAGACCAGTCTTACGACCAGTCTTCAGACCAATCTTTAGAACAGTCTTCAGGACAGTCTTCAGATAGTTCTTGGGAACAGTCTCCAGACCAGTCTTCAGATAGGTCTTCAGACCAGTCTTCAGACCAGTCTTCAGACCAGTCTTCAGACCAGTCTTCAGACCAGTCTTCAGACCAGTCTTCAGATAGGTCTTCAGACCAGTCTTCCGACCGGTCTTCAGAGTAGTGTTCATAGTAGTCTTTAGATAAGGCTTCAGACCAGTCTTCAGATTGGTCTTCAGACCAGTCTTACGACCAGTCTTCAGACCAATCTTTAGAACAGTCTTCAGGACAGTCTTCAGATAGGTCTTCGGAACAGTCTCCAGAACAGTCTTCAGACCAGTCTTCAGATAGGTCTTCAGACCAGTCTTATAGAACACTTCTCAGACCGGTCTTCAGATCAGTCTTCAGACCAGTTTTCAGACCAGTCTTCAGAACAGTCTTCAGACCAGTCTTCAGAGTAGTGTTCATAGTAGTCTTTAGATAAGGCTTCAGACCAGTCTTCAGATAGGTCTTCAGACGAGTCTTCAGATGGGTCTTCAGACCAGTCTTCAGACCAATCTTTAGAACAGTCTTCAGGACAGTCTTCAGATAGGTCTTCGGAACAGTCTTCAGACCAGTCTTCAGATAGGTCTTCAGACCAGTCTCCAGACCAGTCTTCAGACCAGTCTTTCGACCAGTCTTCAGAGTAGTGTTCATAGTAGTCTTTAAATAAGGCTTCAGACCAGTCTTCAGATAGGTCTTCAGCCGAGTCTTCAGATGGGTCTTCAGACCAGTCTTCAGACCAATCTTTAGAACAGTCTTCAGGACAGTCTTCAGATAGGTCATCGGAACAGTCTCCAGACCAGTCTTCAGACCAGTCTTCAGGACAGTCTTCAGGACAGTCTTCAGACCAGTCTTCAGACCAGTCTTCCGACCGGTCTTCAGAGTAGTGTTCATAGTAGTCTTTATATAAGGCTTCAGACCAGTCTTCAGATAGGTCTTCAGACGAGTCTTCAGATGGGTCTTCAGACCAGTCTTCAGACCAGTCTTCAGATAGGTTTTCACACCAGTCTTATAGAACACTTCTCAGACCGGTCTTCAGATCAGTCTTCAGACCAGTTTTCAGACCAGTCTTCAGAGTAGTGTTCATAGTAGTCTTTAGATAAGGCTTCAGACCAGTCTTCAGATAGGTCTTCAGACGAGTCTTCAGATGGGTCTTCAGACCAGTCTTCAGACCAATCTTTAGAACAGTCTTCAGGACAGTCTTCAGATAGGTCTTCGGAACAGTCTTCAGACCAGTCTTCAGATAGGTCTTCAGACCAGTCTTCCGACCGGTCTTCAGAATAGTGTTCATGGTAGTCTTTAGATAAGGCTTCAGACCAGTCTTCAGATGGGTCTTCAGACCAGTCTTACGACCAGTCTTCAGACCAATCTTCAGAACAGTCTTCAGGACAGTCTTCAGATAGGTCTTCGGAACAGTCTCCAGACCAGTCTCCAGACCAGTCTTCAGGACAGTCTTCAGACCAGTCTTCAGACCAGTCTTCCGACCGGTCTTCAGAGTAGTGTTCATAGTAGTCTTTAGATAAGGCTTCAGACCAGTCTTCAGATAGGTCTTCAGACGAGTCTTTAGATGGGTCTTCAGACCAGTCTTCAGATCAATCTTTAGAACAGTCTTCAGGACAGTCTTCAGATAGGTCATCGGAACAGTCTCCAGACCAGTCTTCAGGACAGTCTTCCGACCGGTCTTCAGAGTAGTGTTCATAGTAGTCTTTAGATAAGGCTTCAGACCAGTCTTCAGATAGGTCTTCAGACGAGTCTTCAGATGGGTCTTCAGACCAGTCTTCAGATAGGTTGTCAGACCAGTCTTATAGAACACTTCTCAGACCGGTCTTCAGATCAGTCTTCAGACCAGTTTTCAGACCAGTCTTCAGACCAGTCTTCAGACCAGTCGTCAGACCAGTCTTCAAACCAGTCTTCAGAGTAGTGTTCATAGTAGTCTTTAGATAAGGCTTCAGACCAGTCTTCAGATAGGTCTTCAGACGAGTCTTCAGATGGGTCTTGAGACCAGTCTTCAGACCAATCTTTAGAACAGTCTTCAGGACAGTCTTCAGATAGGTCTTCGGAACAGTCTTCAGACCAGTCTTCAGACCAGTCTTCAGATAGGTCTTCAGACCAGTCTTCCGACCGGTCTTCAGAGTAGTGTTCATGGTAGTCTTTAGATAAGGCTTCAGACCAGTCTTCAGAAAGGTCTTCAGACCAGTCTTACGACCAGTCTTACGACCAGTCTTCAGATAGGTCTTCAGACCAGTCTTCCGACCGGTCTTCAGAGTAGTGTTCATGGTAGTCTTTAGATAAGGCTTCAGACCAGTCTTCAGAAGGGTCTTCAGACCAGTCTTACGACCAGTCTTCAGACCAATCTTTAGAACAGTCTTCAGGACAGTCTTCAGATAGTTCTTGGGAACAGTCTCCAGACCAGTCTTCAGATAGGTCTTCAGACCAGTCTTCAGACCAGTCTTCAGACCAGTCTTCAGACCAGTCTTCAGACCAGTCTTCAGATAGGTCTTCAGACCAGTCTTCCGACCGGTCTTCAGAGTAGTGTTCATAGTAGTCTTTAGATAAGGCTTCAGACCAGTCTTCAGATTGGTCTTCAGACCAGTCTTACGACCAGTCTTCAGACCAATCTTTAGAACAGTCTTCAGGACAGTCTTCAGATAGGTCTTCGGAACAGTCTCCAGAACAGTCTTCAGACCAGTCTTCAGATAGGTCTTCAGACCAGTCTTATAGAACACTTCTCAGACCGGTCTTCAGATCAGTCTTCAGACCAGTTTTCAGACCAGTCTTCAGACCAGTCTTCAGACCAGTCGTCAGACCAGTCTCCAAACCAGTCTTCAGAGTAGTGTTCATAGTAGTCTTTAGATAAGGCTTCAGACCAGTCTTCAGATAGGTCTTCAGACCAGTCTTCAGATAGGTCTTCAGACCAGTCTTCAGACCAGTTTTCCGACCGGTCTTCAGAGTAGTGTTCATAGTAGTCTTTAGATAAGGCTTCAGACCAGTTTTCAGGACAGTCTTCAGAGTAGTGTCCAAAGTAGTCTTCAGATAAGGTTTCAGACCAGTCTTCAGATAGGTCTTCAGACGAGTTTTCAGATGGGTCTTCAGACCAGTCTTCAGAGTATTGTTTAAAGTAGTCTTTAGATAAGGTTTCAGACCAGTCTTCAGATAGGTCTTCAGACCAGTCTTCCGACCAATCTTTAGAACAGTCTTCAGGACAGTCTTCAGATAGGTCTTCGGAACAGTCTTCAGACCAGTCTTCCGACCGGTCTTCAGAATAGTGTTCATGGTAGTCTTTAGATAAGGCTTCAGACCAGTCTTCAGATGGGTCTTCAGACCAGTCTTACGACCAGTCTTCAGACCAATCTTTAGAACAGTCTTCAGGACAGTCTTCAGATAGGTCTTCGGAACAGTCTCCAGACCAGTCTCCAGACCAGTCTTCAGGACAGTCTTCAGACCAGTCTTCAGACCAGTCTTCCGACCGGTCTTCAGAGTAGTGTTCATAGTAGTCTTTAGATAAGGCTTCAGACCAGTCTTCAGATAGGTCTTCAGACGAGTCTTCAGATAGGTCTTCAGACCAGTCTTAAGACCAGTCCTTAGACCAATCTTTAGAACAGTCTTCGGGACAGTCTTCAGAAAGGTCTTCGGAACAGTCTCCAAAACAGTCTTCAGACCAGTCTTCAGACCAGTCTTTAGACCAGTCTTCCGACCGGTCTTCAGAGTAGTGTTCATAGTTGTCTTTAGATAAGGCTTCAGACCAGTCTTCAGATAGGTCTTCAGCCGAGTCTTCAGATGGGTCTTCAGACCAGTCTTCAGACCAATCTTTAGAACAGTCTTCAGGACAGTCTTCAGATAGGTCATCGGAACAGTCTCCAGACCAGTCTTCAGACCAGTCTTCAGGACAGTCTTCCGACCGGTCTTCAGAGTAGTGTTCATAGTAGTCTTTAGATAAGGCTTCAGACCAGTCTTCAGATAGGTCTTCAGACGAGTCTTCAGATGGGTCTTCAGACCAGTCTTCAGATAGGTTGTCAGACCAGTCTTATAGAAGACTTCTCAGACCGGTCTTCAGATCAGTCTTCAGACCAGTTTTCAGACCAGTCTTCAGACCAGTCTTCAGACCAGTCGTCAGACCAGTCTTCAAACCAGTCTTCAGAGTAGTGTTCATAGTAGTCTTTAGATAAGGCTTCAGACCAGTCTTCAGATAGGTCTTCAGATGGGTCTTCAGACCAGTCTCCAGACCAATCTTTAGAACAGTCTTCAGGACAGTCTTCAGATAGGTCTTCGGAACAGTCTTCAGACCATTCTTCAGACCAGTCTTCAGATAGGTCTTCAGACCAGTCTTCCGACCGGTCTTCAGAGTAGTGTTCATGGTAGTCTTTAGATAAGGCTTCAGACCAGTCTTCAGATAGGTCTTCAGACCAGTCTTATAGAACACTTCTCAGACCGGTCTTCAGACCGGTCTTCAGATCAGTCTTTAGATAGGTTTTCAGACCAGTCTTATAGAACACTTCTCAGACCGGTCTTCAGATCAGTCTTCAGACCAGTTTTCAGACCAGTCTTCAGAACAGTCTTCAGACCAGTCTTCAGACCAGTCTTCAGAGTAGTGTTCATAGTAGTCTTTAGATAAGGCTTCAGACCAGTCTTCAGATCAGTCTTCAGACCAGTTTTCAGACCAGTCTTCAGACCAGTCTTCAGACCAGTCGTCAGACCAGTCTTCAAACCAGTCTTCAGAGTAGTGTTCATAGTAGTCTTTAGATAAGGCTTCAGACCAGTCTTCAGATAGGTCTTCAGATGGGTCTTCAGACCAGTCTTCAGACCAATCTTTAGAACAGTCTTCAGGACAGTCTTCAGATAGGTCTTCGGAACAGTCTTCAGACCATTCTTCAGACCAGTCTTCAGATAGGTCTTCAGACCAGTCTTCCGACCGGTCTTCAGAGTAGTGTTCATGGTAGTCTTTAGATAAGGCTTCAGACCAGTCTTCAGATAGGTCTTCAGAGTAGTGTTCACGGTAGTCTTTGGATAAGGCTTCAGACCAGTCTTCAGACCAGTCTTCAGAGTAGTGTTCATAGTAGTCTTTAGATAAGGCTTCAGACCAGTCTTCAGACCAGTCTTCAGATAGGTCTTCAGACCAGTCTTCCGACCGGTCTTCAGAGTAGTGTTCATAGTAGTCTTTAGATAAGGCTTCAGACCAGTCTTCAGATAGGTCTTCAGACGAGTCTTCAGATGGGTCTTCAGACCAATCTTCAGATCAATCTTTAGAACAGTCTTCAGGACAGTCTTCAGATAGGTCATCGGAACAGTCTCCAGACCAGTCTTCAGACCAGTCTTCAGGACAGTCTTCCGACCGGTCTTCAGAGTAGTGTTCATAGTAGTCTTTAGATAAGGCTTCAGACCAGTCTTCAGATAGGTCTTCAGACGAGTCTTCAGATGGGTCTTCAGACCAGTCTTTAGATAGGTTGTCAGACCAGTCTTATAGAACACTTCTCAGACCGGTCTTCAGATCAGTCTTCAGACCAGTTTTCAGACCAGTCTTCAGACCAGTCTTCAGACCAGTCGTCAGACCAGTCTCCAAACCAGTCTTCAGAGTAGTGTTCATAGTAGTCTTTAGATAAGGCTTCAGACCAGTCTTCAGATAGGTCTTCAGACCAGTCTTCAGATAGGTCTTCAGACCAGTCTTCAGACCAGTTTTCCGACCGGTCTTCAGAGTAGTGTTCATAGTAGTCTTTAGATAAGGCTTCAGACCAGTTTTCAGGACAGTCTTCAGAGTAGTGTCCAAAGTAGTCTTCAGATAAGGTTTCAGACCAGTCTTCAGATAGGTCTTCAGACGAGTTTTCAGATGGGTCTTCAGACCAGTCTTCAGAGTATTGTTTAAAGTAGTCTTTAGATAAGGTTTCAGACCAGTCTTCAGATAGGTCTTCAGACCAGTCTTCCGACCAATCTTTAGAACAGTCTTCAGGACAGTCTTCAGATAGGTCTTCGGAACAGTCTTCAGACCAGTCTTCAGATAGGTCTTCAGACCAGTCTTCCGACCGGTCTTCAGAATAGTGTTCATGGTAGTCTTTAGATAAGGCTTCAGACCAGTCTTCAGATGGGTCTTCAGACCAGTCTTACGACCAGTCTTCAGACCAATCTTTAGAACAGTCTTCAGGACAGTCTTCAGATAGGTCTTCGGAACAGTCTCCAGACCAGTCTCCAGACCAGTCTTCAGGACAGTCTTCAGACCAGTCTTCAGACCAGTCTTCCGACCGGTCTTCAGAGTAGTGTTCATAGTAGTCTTTAGATAAGGCTTCAGACCAGTCTTCAGATAGGTCTTCAGACGAGTCTTCAGATAGGTCTTCAGACCAGTCTTAAGACCAGTCCTTAGACCAATCTTTAGAACAGTCTTCGGGACAGTCTTCAGAAAGGTCTTCGGAACAGTCTCCAAAACAGTCTTCAGACCAGTCTTCAGACCAGTCTTTAGACCAGTCTTCCGACCGGTCTTCAGAGTAGTGTTCATAGTTGTCTTTAGATAAGGCTTCAGACCAGTCTTCAGATAGGTCTTCAGCCGAGTCTTCAGATGGGTCTTCAGACCAGTCTTCAGACCAATCTTTAGAACAGTCTTCAGGACAGTCTTCAGATAGGTCATCGGAACAGTCTCCAGACCAGTCTTCAGACCAGTCTTCAGGACAGTCTTCCGACCGGTCTTCAGAGTAGTGTTCATAGTAGTCTTTAGATAAGGCTTCAGACCAGTCTTCAGATAGGTCTTCAGACGAGTCTTCAGATGGGTCTTCAGACCAGTCTTCAGATAGGTTGTCAGACCAGTCTTATAGAAGACTTCTCAGACCGGTCTTCAGATCAGTCTTCAGACCAGTTTTCAGACCAGTCTTCAGACCAGTCTTCAGACCAGTCGTCAGACCAGTCTTCAAACCAGTCTTCAGAGTAGTGTTCATAGTAGTCTTTAGATAAGGCTTCAGACCAGTCTTCAGATAGGTCTTCAGATGGGTCTTCAGACCAGTCTCCAGACCAATCTTTAGAACAGTCTTCAGGACAGTCTTCAGATAGGTCTTCGGAACAGTCTTCAGACCATTCTTCAGACCAGTCTTCAGATAGGTCTTCAGACCAGTCTTCCGACCGGTCTTCAGAGTAGTGTTCATGGTAGTCTTTAGATAAGGCTTCAGACCAGTCTTCAGATAGGTCTTCAGACCAGTCTTATAGAACACTTCTCAGACCGGTCTTCAGACCGGTCTTCAGATCAGTCTTTAGATAGGTTTTCAGACCAGTCTTATAGAACACTTCTCAGACCGGTCTTCAGATCAGTCTTCAGACCAGTTTTCAGACCAGTCTTCAGAACAGTCTTCAGACCAGTCTTCAGACCAGTCTTCAGAGTAGTGTTCATAGTAGTCTTTAGATAAGGCTTCAGACCAGTCTTCAGATAGGTCTTCAGACGAGTCTTCAGATGGGTCTTCAGACCAGTCTTCAGACCAATCTTTAGAACAGTCTTCAGATAGGTCTTCGGAACAGTCTTCAGACCAGTCTTCAGAACAGTCTTCAGATAGGTCTTCAGACCAGTCTTCCGACCGGTCTTCAGAGTAGTGTTCACGGTAGTCTTTGGATAAGGCTTCAGACCAGTCTTCAGACCAGTCTTCAGAGTAGTGTTCATAGTAGTCTTTAGATAAGGCTTCAGACCAGTCTTCAGACCAGTCTTCAGATAGGTATTCAGACCAGTCTTCCGACCGGTCTTCAGAGTAGTGTTCATAGTAGTCTTTAGATAAGGCTTCAGACCAGTCTTCAGATAGGTCTTCAGACGAGTCTTCAGATGGGTCTTCAGACCAATCTTCAGATCAATATTTAGAACAGTCTTCAGGACAGTCTTCAGATAGGTCATCGGAACAGTCTCCAGACCAGTCTTCAGACCAGTCTTCAGGACAGTCTTCCGACCGGTCTTCAGAGTAGTGTTCATAGTAGTCTTTAGATAAGGCTTCAGACCAGTCTTCAGATAGGTCTTCAGACGAGTCTTCAGATGGGTCTTCAGACCAGTCTTTAGATAGGTTGTCAGACCAGTCTTATAGAACACTTCTCAGACCGGTCTTCAGATCAGTCTTCAGACCAGTTTTCAGACCAGTCTTCAGACCAGTCGTCAGACCAGTCTCCAAACCAGTCTTCAGAGTAGTGTTCATAGTAGTCTTTAGATAAGGCTTCAGACCAGTCTTCAGATAGGTCTTCAGACCAGTCTTCAGATAGGTCTTCAGACCAGTCTTCAGATAGGTCTTCAGACCAGTCTTCAGATAGGTCTTCAGACCAGTCTTCAGACCAGTTTTCCGACCGGTCTTCAGAGTAGTGTTCATAGTAGTCTTTAGATAAGGCTTCAGACCAGTTTTCAGGACAGTCTTCAGAGTAGTGTCCAAAGTAGTCTTCAGATAAGGTTTCAGACCAGTCTTCAGATAGGTCTTCAGACGAGTTTTCAGATGGGTCTTCAGACCAGTCTTCAGAGTAGTGTTCAAAGTAGTCTTCAGATAAGGTTTCAGACCAGTCTTCAGATAGGTCTTCAGACCAGTCTTCAGATAGGTCTTCAGACCAGTCTTCAGACCAGTTTTCCGACCGGTCTTCAGAGTAATGTTCATAGTAGTCTTTAGATAAGGCTTCAGACCCGTCTTCAGGACAGTCTTTAGAGTAGTGTTCAAAGTAGTCTTTAGATAAGGCTTCAGACCAGTCTTCAGATAGGTCTTCAGACGAGTTTTCAGATGAGTCTTCAGACCAGCCTTCAGACCAATCTTCAGAACAGTCTTCAGAACAGTCTTCAGATAGGTCTTGGGAACAGTCTCCAGACCAGTCTTCGGACCAGTCTTCAGACCAGTCTTCAGACCAGTCTTCAGATAGGTCTTCAAACCAGTCTTCCGACCGGTCTTCAGAGTAGTTAGTGTTCATAGAAGTCTTTAAATAAGGCTTCAGACCAGTCTTCAGATAGGTCTTCAGACGAGTGTTCAGATGGGTCTTCAGACCAGTCTTCAGATCAATCTTTAGAACAGTCTTCAGGACAGTCTTCAGATAGGTCATCGGAACAGTCTCCAGACCAGTTTTCAGACCAGTCTTCAGGACAGTCTTCCGACCGGTCTTCAGAGTAGTGTTCATAGTAGTCTTTAGATAAGGCTTCAGACCAGTCTTCAGATAGGTCTTCAGACGAGTCTTCAGATGGGTCTTCAGACCAGTCTTAAGACCAATCTTTAGTACTGCGATAGTACTGCGATCAATCGATAACGATCGATTTTTGTTGAAAAATTCATGAAAAGAAGGTGATTTTTCCACGCTTATTGTCATGATGCCTCAAAAGTCATATCTCAGCGGGGGTTCGCGATAATGACATGAATTTGAGCTCCAATGTAGTTCAAATTTGTCATGTTTTCGGGTAAAAAAACGGGACTGTTCAGTGGTAAATCCGTGAGGAAGAATTACCGTCTCACATTGCACGGAAAAGCCCGTTGCTTTCCATACAGCGCGTAGTGAAGTCCTAAAAATCATACCCTGGCGAGGGATTGAGACGATGCCACGATTTCTCGCTTCGTTTTGGCTAACTACAGTACGCTGTCGAAAAATAAATAATCATTTTAGTGTGGCGGATCGAAGACGATCATTTCGCTAAAGAACGTTTTTTCTTTTCAAAATCGTTGCGATTAACCAATAATCATATCTGGGTGAACAAATAAAAGACTGCAACGAGTTTGAGCTCCAATGTAGATAGTATTTTTGTGATTTTAGCAGAAGAAAAATGGAACTGTCTAGTGGTCAATCCGTGACGACAAATCATCGTCTCAAACTCGATTGATAAACGTACTTCTCCGTATAAATCGTCGCGAGGCGCCGAAAATCTCATCCCAGCGAGAAATAGGGACGATGGAACGATTTTTCGCTTCGTTTTGAGTTAAGGTAGAACGCTACCATATCTAAAAAAGAAGGATTTTTATGCAAATTGGTAGATACGTTCGAAATTGACTAAACTATTTGCTCGAAAAATTTCAACGGGTTTCATCGTACCGTTTCTGAGAAAATTGAATTAGTTTTTTACATTGGTTCTTATGGAAAAGGGTTAAAAACTGCAAAAAACATTGAAGAACTACCGTTGAAAAAGACACTTTTTGATAAAATTAAAACACGTACATTAATAAACTGTCAAGATCACTCTCGTTAAATTCGCAGCCATTTCACCGTACCGATTATCTGCAATCTACAAAAGAAAATTAATAAACGCAGTTTGTCTCTCTCTTTCTGGTGGACACAGATACAAGCGCGGCAACTTCGCATCGACCGACGCGCTCGCGACGCGAAGTTGGTAACACGAGGCTTCCCATGTTTAAGCATAGGAGTACCCCTCTCTCACCACCTGCCCCGCAAAAGACGTAGCGTTCTACCTTAACACACCACGCTGTTGGAAAAAAATGATCATCTGAATGTAGAGGATCGAAGACGATCAATTTTCCTTTCGGAATTGATAAAAAAAAACATCTTTTTCCCCTGAAAACGCTTGCAATTAGCCAATAATAATATCCCGGCGAGGGACAGAGTCGATGGCACGATTTTCTGTTCGTTATCCCCAAACACACCGAGCTGTTGGAAAAAAAAAATCATCATTTTCGTGCGTTGGATCGAAGACTATTAATTTCTCTTTTGAAAATGATAAATCAACGTATTTGTCAGACAACAATCATTGCCACGGTTCAACAATAATATGTTGGCGAGAGAATGAGAAAATGCAAAGAGTTTGAGCTTCAATTTAGCTCGAATTTTTATTTTTTCATGGGAAAAAACGGGACTGTCCGGTGGTCAAACCGTGACGACGAATTAGCATCTCACATTCGATTGAAAAACGTTGTTTTTCATGTAAATCGTCGTGAGTTTCCAAAAATTATATCCCGGCGAGGGATAGAGGAGATGACACGATTTTTCGCTTCATTTTGCGTTAACACAACACGCTGTTAAAAAAAAAAAATCATTATTCTGGTGTGGTCGATCGAAAACGTTCAATTTTCATTTTATAATTAATAAATGAAAGTCTTTTTCCCCCTCAACATCGTTGCAGCGATCCAAAAAAAATATCTTGGCGAGAGAATAAAAGAATTTAACGAGTTAGAGCTTTAATTTAGAATCAGTTTCCATGTTTTCAGGGAAAAAGAACGGGACTGCCTCGTGGTCAACCGGCGACGACGAATTATCGTCTCAAATTTGATTGAAAAACGTCGTTCCTCGTGTAAATCATCGTGAGCCGCCAAAAATCATATCCCAGCGAGCAATAAAGACGATGGCACGACTTTTCGCTTCGTTCAGCTTAAACACACCACGCTGTTAATAAAAAAATCATAATTTTATTGTGGTAGATCGGAGATGATCAATTTTCGTTTCATAATCCATAAATAAACGTCTTTTTCCCCCTCAAAATCGTTGCAGCGATAAAAAAAAAATATCTTGGCGAGAGAATGAAATAATGTAACGAGTTTGAGCTTTAATTTAGCTTCAATTTTTATGTTTTTAGGGAAAAAAAACGGGACTGCCTAGTGCTCTATCCGTGACGACGACGAATTATCGTCTCACATTCGATCGATAAACCTCGTTTGTCATGTGGATCGTCGTGAGCTGCCAAAAATTTTATCCCGGCGAGGGATAGAGACGATAGCACGATTTTCCGCTTCGTTCTGCCGAAACACACCGAACTGTTGGAAAAAAATCATCGCTTTAGTGCGTTGGATCGAAGACGATCAATTTTTGTTTTGAAATTGATAAATAACGTATTTTTTCCCTCGAAATCGTGGCAATTACGAAATAATCACACCTCGGTGAGCGATTAAAAGAATGCAACGAGTTTGAGCTCCAATGTAGATCGAATTTTCATGATTTCAGGAAAAAGAACAGAACTGTCCATTGGTCAATCCGTGACGACGAATTATCGTCTCACGTTGCACGGAAAAGCCTTGTTTTCCATGCAATGCGTAGTAAAATGCTAAAAATCTTATCCCGGCGAGGGATAGAGACGATGGCACGACTTCCCGCTCCGTTTTGGCTAAACACACCACGTTGTCGAAAAAAAAGTCATCATTTCCGTGTGGTAGATCGAAGACGATCAATTTTTGTTTCGAAATTGATAAATAATGTCTTTTTTCCCCCAAAATCGTGGCAATTAACCAATAATCACACCTCGGTGAGCGATTAAAAGAATGCAACGAGTTTAGGCTCCAATGTAGATCGAATTTTCATGATTTCAGGAAAAAGAACAGAACTGTCCATTGGTCAATACGTGACGACGAATTATCGACTCACGTTGCACGGAAAAGCGTTGTTTTCCATGCAATGCGTAGTAAAATGCTAAAAATCTTATCCCGCCGAGGGATTAAGATGACTGCAAGAATTTTTGCTTCTTTTTCATCAAGCGACTTTGTCGGAAAAAAAATCATCATTGTGCGATCCCAACTTGCTGATCATGATCCAAGAGCACGCGAACGTTCCTCTCACTATTTACCGAACAAAAAGGAACTCTGCTACTTTTATTCTCTCAAACTGGAAAAAAAAAATGTCTAATGAATTTTTGGACTATACATAAAAACGAAGAAGATTTTTGTTTCAGTTAATGAATCGAGGAGAACTTTTTTCAACAGAATGATGAATAATTGTTACGGTTTTATGCCCGAATTGCGCGAAGATAAAAATGTGAAAAAATCATTAAGAATGTTGTCATTAGTACGAAATATGGAAGTTATCGATTTTATTAAGATTAAGACGACTGCAAAAATTTTTGCTTCGTTTTCATCAAACAAACGACTTTGTCGGAAAAAAAATCATCATCGTGCGATCACGTCAGCTCATGTTCGCATTCCTAACTGGTCTTTGTTTTCAGTCTTCGACCTGGTCTTCGTTCCAGTCTTCGCTCTTGTCTTCGTCCTTGTCTTTGTTCTAGTGTTCGCTCTGGTCTTCGTTCTTGTTTTCGTGCTTGTCTTCGTTCTTGTCTTCGTTCTTGTCTTCGACCTGGTCATCGTTCTAGTCTTCGCTCTGGTCTTCTTTCTTGTCTTCGACCTAGTCTTCGTTCTAGTCTTTGACCTAGTCTTCGTTCCAGTTTTCGCTCTTGTCTTCGTTCTTGTCTTCGTTCTTGTCTTCGACCTAGTCTTCGTTCTGCTCTTCGTTCTTGTCTTCGTTCTAGTCTTCGCTGTGGTCTTCGATCTTGTTTTCGTGCCTGTCTTCGATCTCGTCTTCGTTCTTGTCTTCGTTCCAGTCGTCGCTCTTGTCTTCGTTCTTGTCCGTTCTTGTCTTCGCTCTGGTCTTCGTTCCAGTCTTCGCTCTTGTCTTCGTTCTTGTCTTCGTTCCAGTCTTCGCTCTTGTCTTCGACCTGATCTTTGTTTTCAGTCTTCGACCTGGTCTTCGTTCCAGTCTTCGTTATTGTCTTCGTTCCAGTCTTCGTTCTTGTCTTCGACCTGGTCTTTGTTTTCAGTCTTCGACCTGGTCTTCGTTCTAGTCTTCGCTCTGGTCTTCGTTCTGGTCTTCGTTTCTGTCTTCGTTCTTGTCTTCGTTCTGGTCTTCGTTCTTGTCTTCGTTCTTGTCTTCGTTCTTGTCTTCGTTCTTGTCTTCGTTCTTGTCTTCGCACTTGTCTTGGTTCTTGTCTTCGTTGTTGTCTTCGACCTGTCTTCGTTCTGGTCTTCGTTCTTGTTTTCGACCAAGTCTTCGTTCTAGTCTTCGCTCTGGTCTTTGTTCTTGTTTTCGTGCATGTCTTCGTTCTTGTCTTCGTTCTTGTCTTCGTTCTAGTCTTCGCTCTGGTCTTCATTCTTGTTTTCGTGCTTGTTTTCGACCTCGTCTTCGTTCTTGTCTTCACTCCAGTCTTCGCTCTTGTCTTCGCTCTTGTCTTTGCTCTTGTCTTCGCTCTTGTCTTGGTTCTTGTCTTCGTTCTTGTCTTCGACCTAGTCTTCGTTCTAGTCTTCGCTCTGGTCTTCGTTCTTGTTTTCGTTCCAGTCTTCGCTCTTGTCTTCGTTCTTGTCTTCGACCTAGTCTTCGTTCTCGTCTTCGTTCTTGTCTTCGTTCTTGTTTTCGTTCTTGTCTTCGTACTTGTCTTCGCCCTTGTCTTAATTTTAGTCTTCACCCTTGTCTTCGCTTTAGTATTCGTCTTTGTCTTCGTTTTAGTTCACGGTCTCGTCTTTGTTCTTGTCTTTGTCCTCGTCTTCGTTCTTGTCTTCGTCCTCGTTTTCGTTCTTGTCTTCGTCCTCGTCTTCGTTCTTGTCTTCGTCCTCGTCTTCGTATTTGTCATCGTCCTCGTCTTGAATCTTGTTTTCGTTCTTGTCGTCGTTCTCGTATTCGTTCTTGTCTTCGTTCACGTCTTCGTTGTTGTCTTTATTCCCGTCTCCGTTCTCGTTTTCGCTCCCGTTTTCATCTCCGTCTTCGTTTTAGTTCACGTTCTCGTACTCGTTCTTGTCATTGTCCTTGCCTTTGTTATTAACTTTATCGTTGTTTCTGTCACAGAATATTTGTGATATTTACAGCGAAAATGTCCAAGAAAATACCTCCAGAACAATCTCAAAAAGAGTCTCCGGGAGATTTATTCGAAGCACGTATAAAAAGATATTTTATATAGTATAATAATATAGTATAAAAGATATTTTCAGAAAAATTTCGAGCAGAATCTCTGAGAGATTCATCAGGAAAATCTCCGAGACAATATTTCGAAAAAAATTCAAGCTGAATATCTGGGAGATACACCGAAAACATCATCAAGCGAATATCTCCAGAATCAAGACAAGAAGAGTATCTCGGAAATTAGACGGATATTTATTTGGAGATTTACTTGTTAATGGTTCACAGATTGTGGTTGAGATTTTTGTCGAGTTATTTTTTTTTTTTTTCAATTATTTTTTCGGTAAATCTCCCAGAAATATTCCTGGAGATATTCGCTGGAGATACTTCCGGTAAATCTCCCAGAGATTCTGCTGGAGATTTTTTCAGAGATATTTTGTGGAAAATTTCTTTGGTAAATCTCACAGAGATTCTGTTTGAGATTTTTCTGGAGATATTTGCTCAGAGGTGCTTTCGGTAAATCTTTCAGAGATTGAATTTGAGATTTATTTGTAGATATTTTTTTAGACGTACTACGTTTTTCGGATAAATCTTTGGGAGATTTACCGGAAGTATATTATAAGCGCGTATTATAATCGGGTATTATAACCCGATCGCTCGGAAGCCTCCGACCGGGCCATCGATCAGAATTCATCCGTACGGCAGCGTAAGGTTGAATTCACATTCGATGCACACGAAGACCATATTGACGTACTCGTTAATTTCGTAATGGGCCATTGAATCACACAGATGCTTAGAAAGAAACGACAAGGACTGGGAAACTCTCAGTCTCATAAAAATTGTAACACACAAAAAATAGACAACGGCAAAAAAAAACTATAAATCTTGGAGGGTATCGCAATTACTGAAGAGAACGCAGCAATCAGCAGCTTTTAATTATTATAAGGACGCAACGGTTATACGCGTTCGCTATATGGAAATGCAGGTTATTGATTCGACATTCATGTCGTTAACATGAATTTTTTTTACAAGCCGGTCTTTTGTTTTGCAAAACCGTTCGAAGAGTTCCGGTAATATACCAAATCTTATTGAAATCTCATTTCTGAGCCAAGAACATGTTAAAAAAAAAAAATATTTGAGCATTGTTCGATCTCTATTTTTTCTTCTGCAATACATGATGTACAACATTTTTTTATTAACACTGTTGGAAACTAAAAAATTAAAAATCATTTTTTCGTTTTCCCATATTATGATTTATCACGGAGTTACAGCCTTTCAAAAATAACGGAAAAATTATAACAATTAATCTGCTCCTTTAATTTTTCCTGCGAGTATATGTCCATAAAAGTCTAAAGCAGAATCTCTGGCATATTTATGAAGAAAATCTCTATGCAAATATCGGCAAACATAAATCTCAAGCATAATCTGGGGAAGATAGTTGCCATAATTAATTAAATAACTGTCTATGTGTCTATGCATGAGAAAATTATTCGGTAAACATTTTATTTGTATGATCAATGGAGAGATTTTCTATCAACAATTTAATTTTAATGGTCAATGGAAGTAATTTCGATCAACTATTTAGCTCTACTGGTTAATAAAAATCATTTCCGTTCATCATTACATGTTACTGTTTAATGGAATTGAAAATGCATTGAAAAAAGTATGGCATTATTCGCAACCCTGTTTGTGAATTTGTATTTTCTTAGAGTTGTAATGTTCGAGTGATAGTACTTTCGTTTCAGTAGCGTGCGTCAGAGATACACTTATTTCGGAAAAAAAGTCGAACCTCCACTTCTAATAAAATATGAATTTTTTTTTCTCAAAACCTGACGAAAAAAACGTATGAAAAAAGGTAAGAGATTTAATTTTTGATTGGAATGACGTGGAGATGGTGATGAAACCAATAAAAAAAATGCCTCACCATTCTAAAAAAATAAATGTCATGAGAAAATTTAAATAATTTTCACTCCAAAAGTAGGAGATTAAAAAATGTGGAAAAAAAATGATTTCGTTGATTCGTCACATTCAGCACATGACAAATCAACGCAATATTTTAAAACGCTGACTGGGGATCGAGAAGAAATTAATTTTTGTATTAATTTTTCAAGTGAATTAAGTAAATTTCGTGAATGTATTGAAAATACATTTGAAATATATTTAAAATATACGAAAGGTTTAAATTATTCATATTCAGCATATTCCACAGATGTATTTGTTCCAATATTATTCTTCTAATAGTAAAATATGGTTCAACTAAAAAATATTTTTGGAATAAGGCAGATATAAAAAAAGGATATCTTTGCAGTATTGGAAACTTGATGTTAATAAATTCTTGAGGAGGTCCGTGATTTTTCCGGATAATTTACGATAAAAAGTAAGTAAAACTGTTTGAATTATCTCATTGATTTGTCACGTTCAGCACATGAAAAATCAACGCATTTTTTTGAAACGCTGACTGGAGATCGACCGGAAATTAATATTTGAAACATTTCTTTACTAAATTTAGAAAATTTCGGGAATAGATTCAAAATACATTTCTAATATATTTTAAATATACGAAACGTTGTAATTATTTATATTCAGCATATCCCCAAAATGTATCCGTTCCAATATTGTTCTTATAATCCTTCTCCGATGGGATTTATCATCATCGTCAACATCGTCGGATAAAAAAATTATTTTTAAAATCTTAAAAAATTCCAAAACGTTTAAAATGAAGAAATAAAACTTTTTTGTCCTTGGACTTTTGGTAAAAAAACCGATAGTTTTTAAATTACGGAAATTGATAGACCTGGAGTTCGACTAAAATCGATGAAAAAAAGCGGGAGAATACTTTTTGTGTGGCTCGGTATGAGGACAAGTGTTTCCAAACTTTTGGACGGTAATGTACGATGAATATTTTTCCACATCACATTTAGCAATGAATTACGGAAATAACGTTCACCGTAGTTGGTTTCATCCCTCGTATATGATTTAAAAAGTAATAGGCTCAAGAAAGCTCGTAGATTGGTTACAGAACCAAAACCACTGCTGTAGGCTATTAAAAGGAATCAGCTGCAACAACACTCGGATTCATTTCGACTCTAACTAAAACATCGTTCGCTCATAACGAGCAATTTTTAATTTTTTAATTATTTAATGAATTATTTATCACGTATTGCAAACATAAGCCTAGGGAGAAAAAACCACCTTTTGAAAATACAATTATGCAGAAAATTATTTATGTTGTTGGAAAATAGTAATACAAGACTTCTGTTATGTTGAATAAAAAAAGCGTACATCAAAAATTACCACTCTGAACCTTATTTCGCAAAAATATTATGAAAAATAGATTTGAGGAATGTATGAATTGCACCATCGGAAAGAGTCATACCGTAAATAGTCGATAAAATACTTACCTAATATTAATATGAGTTTTTTATTGACGTTTCCATCATGAATACTTCGCGGTCAAAAGTAAAAAATCAGATCCTGGCAAAGAATTGGGATGATGACACGAGTTTTCGCTTCGTTTGAGCTAAGCAAACCATGTTGACGAAAAAATAAATTATGATTGTACTCCCATCAAACAAAGACGATTCATTTTCGTTTGAAAATTGATTAAACACTTCATTTTTCTACGAAAATAGTGGCAATGAGCCAAAAATCATATCTTGGCGAGGGATAGAGATTATGACATGACATTGGGCTTAAATGTAGCGCAACGAATTTTATTTTCAGGGAAAAAATCAGTACCGTACTGGGATCAACTCGATAAGACGAATTTCCGTCAGACAATGCATGAAAAAACGTTGTTTTTCGTACAATTCGATATTAAAAAGCGATATCCTGGCAAGGAATTAAAACGATGGAACGAGTTTTCGCTAAACAAACCATGTATACGAAAATAAATTAAAAAACTTCTTCACTCGATTGCGACTTTGGAAATTATTTCGGAAAATATTTCTTTCTTGCCATGATTTGTTCAAACAAATTTATTCAAACATTCTTCTAGTACAACAAGATTTTTTTAATGGTTTTGGAAAATTTCGTTTTATTCTTATTGTTGAATCAAATTTTTAAACAAATTGTTGGAATAAAACTAAAAAGTTTTCTTACGCATTGGTTCTGGTGAATGACGATTCTGGAATCGATCGTGCTGAAATTTGAATCAATTTGTTTAAAGAATTTGTTTCAACAAATTATAACAATATGTTTTGTACGTGTTCTTCCTTGTAGATTACGATTTCATAAAATTCTGATCAGTCGTCATAATTTGTTTATACAGATTTATTTAAACAAATTGTTAAAACAAATTATGACAACATGTTTTCCACGTGTTTTTACTCATAGATTACGATTTGAGAAAATTCTGATCAGTCGTCATAATTTGTTTCAACAAATTTATTTAAAGTTATTGTTAAAACGAATTATGAGGAAATTTATTTGAACAATTTGTTGAAACGAATCATGACAAAAATTATCCACGTGTTTTTACTCATAGATTACTATTTGATAAAATTCTGATCAGTTGTCATAATTTGTTTAACAAATTTATCTTAACAAATTGTTAAATCAAATTATGACAACATGTTTTCCACGTTTTTCTACTGATAGATTACGATTTGAGAAAATTCTGATCAGTCGTCATAATTTGTTTAAAAAAATTTATTTAAACAAATTGTTAGAACAAATTATGACAACATGTTTTCCACGTGTTTTTACTCATAGATTACGATTTGAGAAAATTTTGATCAGTCGTCATAATTTGTTTAAACAAATTTATTTAAACAAATTGTTAGAACAAATTATGACAACATATTTTCCACGTGTTTTTACTCATAGATTATGATTTGAGAAAATTTTGATCAGTCGTCATAATTTGTTTAAACAATTTATTTAAAGTAATTGTTAAAACGAATTATGACGAAATTTATTTGAACAATTTGTTAAAACAAATCATGATAAAGAAATTTCCACGTGTTTTTACTCATAGATAACGATTTGAGAAAATTTTGATCAGTCGTCATAATTTGTTTCAACAAATTAATCTTAACAAATTATTAAATCAAATTATGACAACATGTTTTCCACGTTTTTCTACTCATAGATTACGATTTGAGAAAATTTTGATCAGTCGTCATAATTTGTTTAAACAAATTTATTTAAACAAATTGTTAAAACAAATTATGACAACATGTTTTCCACGTGTTTTTACTCATAGATTACGATTTGAGAAAATTTTGATCAGTCGTCATAATTTGTTTAAACAAATTTATTGAAAGTATTTGTTAAAACAAATTATGACGAAATTTACTTCAACAATTTGTTAAAACAAATAATGACAAGAATTTTTCCACGTGTTTTCATTCATAGATGACGATTTTATAAAATTCTGATCAGCTGTCATAATTTGTTTAACAAATTAATCTAAACAAATTGTTAAATCAAATTATGACAACATGTTTTCTACGTTTTTTTTCTCATGGGACCTCGAAAATTGCTGCTTTTTTGCATTATTTTGCAAAAGTGTAATTTTTTTAAAAAAAGGGTTTTAGCAAAATTTCAACGTTACGATTGAAAAGAGTGATTTCATGAAGAGTCGGCAACGTAGATTACGAATTTTTTCAATTATGTTTCCATAATCATCATACCCCTACATGCATGCGAAAGGTATATTACCTCTTGAACGGTATGAAAAATTATGAAAAATTTGCGTTCTATTCGTTTTTAAAATACTTTCTCTAGCATTTAATAATAAATCGTAACATTTTATTGTTCACGACTTTCTTCGTTAATGATATTTCATTACTTTTTTTTCACAACGATCAACGACACCAGCTGATCGTAAGAGATAAAGGTAAAAGTATGGTCATCAATACATATTCATTTTTGTCACTCGTAACACGATGCTTACGTCACATGAAAAACAAAAGCTTTGCGCGTGGAAAGCGCTTCGCGTGACGTTGCCTTTCAAACAGAAGACGCGAGTCTTTGCTCTGGATGTGTGAGTGCAATCCGTCTGTGAGGCGTCGCGCATCATGGATGAAAGCGGTCTCCCTATTGGCTTAAATAACGCAAATTCTATTGCTTGTCATTTAAAAACTATTGCTCGGAAAAAAAAACGCCTTTGCAGTTTTGCTTAAAATCGCGTCCCGAACACGCCAGTAACGGGTTTATATGCTATTACCAATCACCCTGTATATATATATTTAAATATTTATATGAGCGTTTTGAAGAAGCGGAGAGCTTTTAGAGGCTCAGGGAAACAGCATCTTCCGCATGTGTGTTTCCCACGTAATATGAGGGCAGGATTGACTTCCGTATTCATATGCTTTTTCTCGAGATTGGTACATAGAAAAGCAGGGAAAGATGGCGAGCGAAAGAGAGAGAGAGAGAGAGAGAGAGAGAGAGGGAGAAATTCAGACTGAACAGGAAATATAAAATCACAAATACTCAGGGGTAAAAGGAAAAGTACTTCACTGCGTTTACAGATTGCCCCATCCCAAATTGAAAATCAATATAACATACGGCACCATGTAACTGATTTTTCACTATACATGATATTCACGTTTCGATTCTGAGTAGGAGAAATATACCCTTCCAAAAAAAGTCATATTTCAAGTTGATTTACGGAAACGAGGTTTTAAAATTTCTCTGATTTCATTCATAAAAGGTTAAGGATCCCCCCATGTTACAGGAATTGAAATTTGAATGATATTTATTCTTCTTCGTCTACTACCGAAGGATTTTTTCCCCTCGATCATTTATATCGGAAATTTATAATATAAGTTTCTATTTCTCTTTGTGTGTTGAACCTGGACATCTTTAAACCCACTCTGTACTCGGCGATTCCACTGAGAGTTTTTGCGCCCGAAGCACACTGAAGTGTATGTGTGCTTGCTACAAGTAGTAAGCTCAGGGAACAAAAGCTCTTTCTCTCTCTCTCTCTCTCTCTCTCTTGTTCTCTTTTTCCTGCGATGGTTTAATGCAAGAACAATGGCCGTTTGTCTCGCTTAAATCTCAAAAGGAATCGAGATGTTCGCCCTTCTTCTACCCCAATCCCTTTTCCCGCAACGATTTCTCCGCATATTGCCAGCCGATCTACCTTTATCTGTCTCAACTCATCCTCTCACATGCAGAAAGGTTGCACGCGCGAGAACTTATCTATCGACATGGGAGCCACGAATCTGTGTCGATTAAAAAAAAAAAAAAAAAAAAACCACTCCACTGCTGATGACTTCGCTTTTTCCAGCTCTCCTTTCTCTCTTTTTCCATTATGTCAGTTGGCCGCTTTTGCAATTCAGCCAGCCGGCATGTGCGTCGGATCATGCGATGATCCGACGAGTACAAAACGTGCGAACACCAATCGAATTGAAAAAAAAGCCGTTAGAATGCAGAGAAAAGCCTGATAATTGTCGTTTCAAAAGCAGAGCTTCAGAATTTAGTGTAAACGCAGCTGGAGATTTAGGTGTGACAGTTATTTTTCTTAATTTGATTAGCTTCATAACAAAGAAGAAAATGATTATTCTACTGAAATCACGAGTAGTAGGTATATAGTCGATGAACTCAATTTAATTATATCATAACTTAATACTAACAAAGGCAATACTCGCTCCATCGAATCTAATTGAAATTCCACATATTATTTATTGATTGATCTTTTTTCCATTGAATTCTACATAGAAGGCTTTGAGAAATGGACGCGATTAGCCCAAAAAGCTTATTTTTATGTGGACTAGTCACGAAACTCGATCATCAAATTCATTCGCATAAAAAAGATTAAATCCATATTGCCCATTAGGATACCTATGATAATTTATTATTTATATCTTCAGAATTATCGTCTTTAGCAGTATTTGCGACCGGAATTCAATCTCTCAGAACGTTAGTAATCTCTGTTAGTGAAGAATTCATTCGACACGGGAATCAATTCACATTCAAAGAGTATTCGGCGTATATACCCAGCAGAGGAAGGGCGTGAAGAAATTTTGAATTGAAATACCAATTCATAAAATATATTAAAATTCAACCACTGCGAGATCGTTAAGTTGTAAATTTTTGCTAATTATCGTCGAGTGAATTTGGCAGGCTTTTCTGTCCGATGAATTCGCGGCAAAATTCGTAACGCTGTTTCTGATGCCGGGGAGTGTCCTTAATGACGGTACTTTGTTTCCAGCAAAATGTACGTGATTGTGTTATAAACATATATCTATTACAGGTATATTTGTACTTGTAACATAGTATATGTACATTTATTACGTACATATGTGTATATTATAACTTGTACATCGCAGCGAATAGTGAACGAATTAATCTCGGAATCAGTTATTGAGTTTTCTTGGACTTCTGGCATATTCAGTAAAATAAGTATAAATTAATTTTTATTTGAAATATGTAAATGGGGTGTCTCAGCTAATGTGTTTCGGCGATTTTACTGTACTTTTTTTTTTCTATTTCTAAAAGAACGACTGAATTTTAATTATCTCTAAAACAATAAGCTTCAAATTGAAATTAAATGATTTTTTTTTCATTTTATGGAAATTTCTTTATTTGATATTTCGGATATTCGGGCCAAGCGAAAATTATATTGTAGAGAAATCCAATTAAAGTTTATCATATAACTGCGTTTAATTAACTTGTTCGTTTTGAATAAACCTTCGACTCAGAGCGTAAAACCCGTTGAAACATTTTTCTCACGGATATAATCAATTTTCTCGTTATGCAAATTTCTTTTGGGCGTTGAAAGAGGCCAGCCAGATTATACACATAAAGTTCATTATGAAAGCTCGAGAATAATTCGAGTTGAATAATGTTTATGAGAGTTTCTCAGCTAATCCGTGAATACTGAAATAATTTTTAATGAAAATCGCATAATTGACGATTATTCTAGCTGCTCTTCGTTCACGAATAACTACTCAAAATGTAAATAAAGACTGCGAATACGTTTTTATTATAAATATCTTATGATTTACTTGATATATATCGTTACAGTACTTTTCTTAGTTCACTGAAGACTTGAAAGAAATGATCGTTACCGATTTTTACAAGCATACCAATCCTCTGTTCGTTCAACATTCTAATGACTTTTATTTTGTACCGAAATGATTCAAGAGACTCAATTATGTAATACTATTATTAAAAGGTTTTTTTTTTTTTTAATTTCTGAAATGGTACAACGATTATTGTACTTTATCTGACTCTCATTTAATTTTGAAATAGATTTGCCTAGGCTTTCATAATGGTCTTTGAAATTATTTCCACTTCTGAAAACATATATACGGTGTTTGATTCCTTGTTTAATTCGTATAATGAGAGTAAGAAGTTTGGAGTTTCCGTGAGCGCATGTTTGAACGAAAATATCGAGCGTGTGTACATAATTGCCGGAGTTATCGAAGCTCCGTCAGACTTGGAGGCTTCGAGCTACATATTGTGTGGTTTGCTCAGAGTCTCATGGCGTTTCCTCATCGTGGATAGTTTCCGGCTTTCGTACACACACGCATATACATATACTCGGAACACCCAACGACGAGAGCTGGCGCATACACGTTACAAAAAATCTCGCGCCCATATTTCCAATTTCGCGAGGCAAAAATGCTCGAGGGCAAATATGCGCAGGAGTACAGAACACGGACTAAGGCACTCGGAGAGCTCTTCTTCTCCCTTCTGATTTCTTTACTTTTTTTTTTTTATTATTATTTTTTATCCTTTGGGCTTACACACCCTCTCACACTCTCGAGGCTTTCTTCCACTCTTTTCTCCCTTATTTCATACTATTTTCGCTTGTCAGACTTGTGTATATTCTGCACCCTTCACTCCTCCTTTATTTCTTTTCTTTTTCACCGAACACGTACTTTTATATATCAACGTGTATGCGTCTAAATACTATTGGCTGTCGAGAAAAATCAAGCTGCAGTTCTAGAGCAGCAGAAAAATTCTGATTTTTCTATTATCTTCCGTAAATGAGCAACTTATCAATTGGAAAGACAGCCAATTGGGTGCACGAGTAAAAAAAAAAAAAAGCATGCGAAGAGCTAAAAGTTTCAACCGTTTTCTTCTACTTCATCCATTTTTTTATGAAATAAATTATCTTAATTAATCAACATCTCATTGTCAGTGCACCGCGAAAGGAACAGACGCGACGAGGCTGTTCTCTCGAAGTATTCATGACTTATTTACATTGTCAATTGACGCACAACTTTCTAGACACCTTGTATACGCGTAAGAGCATGTATGAAACAGACTCATAACCCTTCTATGAGATATTTTTCGTCCCCTGCTCATCCAACCCACGATATTTTGTCCTCACGAGAGAAAGAGACTGCAAAAACATCTCCATATAATTACGGTATGTCTTCTGCGAGGGGAGATTTTTCTATTCTTTTTTTCGCCAGTATATCGTATTTCATTCGTGGTATACACAGATGCCAAGAGTTTGAAGGATGACAATATTTTTTGTAATTTATTACAATTTTTTTTCTGTGTAAAACAACTACAGATTGTTTTCTTCGACAGAATTATATTAACTTTTTAAATAATTCAAAATGTCTTGATTTGTTTTTTTGGGCCATAGAAATTCTACATAAAATGTGCTATATAGTATGAAACGTACTTTTATCCCTTCGTTTTCGTTGCAATTCTTTTTCGTTGCTCCATGGCTTTGAACATCAATTTCAATGCAGATCGAACTCACTACTCTTATTCAGTAATGTAGAAATAGATTGGCATTCCTCTTTTTTTTTTCTCTCTCTTACCGAAGGAACGCATTCAATTTTCATCCGAACAATAGGTATAGAACCCTAACGCACAAGCATTTCATGTCGAATGGACGTTTTTTTGCATTCATCGCAACATCCGCAAATTTCATTTCTACGTTCAGCATTATTTGACAAAACCTAAAGTAATAAAAAAAAAAACATGTTCGAATAATTTATTTATTTCGGTGTTTGAATGTTATACAGTCAATGAAAAAAGTTTACGGTTACATAAAAGCACGTGTCTTTAACGAGTGTAATAATTGGAAGTCTGTAAAAGCATAGTTTTTTCACCGTTCAGTATATTCTTGTTCAACTTGTTGATTTTTATTTTATGTTTTTTTTTTTTCAATTACACACGGTGATATCGAAATGTGAAGCGATTCAGCACAGAAAGTATCGTGGCTAATACGTATTGAAAAATATATGTTTGAATGGGATGTAGAGAAACTACCTGCCGTTGTCATGTGCGATACACCGTGAACATTGGGAAGCTATACGATTCTCAATAATGACGCTATCGATTGACGCTGAGATCCTCATAATAGTGGCGTGTCTATTTCGCATTGAATCCCTGAGAGTTTTGCTTCACAGAGTCTGTTGTATGCGTGTGTTGTGAACACACGAGATTCTGAAGCTTTGCTATTACTTCGTGGACAAGTGCACTGGTCTTGTCTCATCGTCATCGTATACACTTTTATGTATGCATACGTATATACATTATTTGAATTAGTAAACGTAAATTCTCGTACGTGCTCACACACAATAAGAAAATCCTTCGTATTTTATGTTGGGACTATTCGAAGCAGGTCAAGCATGTTTGCAGTGAGAAGAGTATTTACAATTGTTGTTCCAATGATATTAATATAATTAGGTTTTCATTTTTTACTCGAAATAACTTACTTAATCGCTATGATTGTGAACGAAGTATTTTGGAATGATTATCGAAAGCAAGAAAGATACTTTTACAACATGAAAAGTGCTTTTCGAGTTGTCCAAATTCCATTGTTCCAAAATTATGTTTATTTTTCCACTCAATTGCACTTATCTGGTTGTCTTTTCTCAAAAATAATTAAGAACTGATTCAAGATTTAAAAAAAAAAAAAAAAAAATTATGTCGTAATGAAAAGTGCGAAATCCTTGTGTGTTCAGGAAAATTTTAGTGCCTAGTTATTCGCCGGCTAATTCAAGTAGGTCAACAGACACTTTTTGACGAACGAACAATTTGACAATTGTACAGTAAATGTTGCTGCAGTAACGTGTGTGCATATATCATGAAGAACCTACGAGAAGTAAACGTCGTTTACGTGTCTCGTCTGTCCCTTAATCTCTATGGTAATTTTGGTCGTGCATGCATGTTTACCCAGCATGGATACTCGGATGTTAATCTAACGGCTGAATGGTTTCGTGTCTCTGCAGAGGACAGAATTTAGTTTGGGGAAGCGATAAACCCTGTGATAAAATCACAGTTGATTGCAACACACACCTCATTTTACTCGTGTACTCAGATTATAAGATATATATTCTATACTTATGGATCAAAGGGCTTACTCGAGATGAAAATTTTTGCATAAAATCATGCACTTCGGAATAGGACCTCAGTTTTCGTATAGTGAATTGTAACAAAAAATGACAGTAGTAAATCGAAATTTTGGCTGTACATGCACACGATATTTATCGGTCCAGTGCATATAGTATTACATTTTTTTTTTCTCTTCGTATTCATGTAGCAAGATGGAGCTGGTTTAGGAACTTTCTCATCTGTTCCCGATAATTTTTTTCTACAAAAAATGCTCAATCGTTTGATTGCAATCCAATAGGATATTCGTTACGTTCGGTTTTAATTCTGAAAAAAGAAAAAGTATTTTTAATTCATGAGACAAGTAACAAAGTTTAACGCGGAATAATTGGTTATTCAATTGATCTTTCAATTGTATCGGTAGATTGCTTGAAATTATTCATTACCATTATTTTTTTGTTGTTGCTATTCGTGAAATGAAGATTACTAAATATGCACGTATAAATAGATTGGTATGGAATGAAAATCAAAGGAATGAATTTGTAAAGTTCCTGGCAATTTTCCATTTCAAGTGGAATGCACTTAGCGCCAATATCTACATATGTGTGTTTATCTGAGAGTAAACGAACTGCAGAAATGACTCGTGTATATACAAGTGAACGATTTAACGGCAGGAAATAATGATATCCTATTAACAGGAAAGCGTGCGATCAGATTTTACGAAATAGCCTCCGTAATTCCATTATTTTTCCAACTACGACGACGACGACGACGACGACGACAACGATCGCAACAAAACTAGTTCGACGAATATGTCTTTTCCGTTCTACTTTGGTGCATACAATGTTTCTCTTTCAGTTTCTATCAATTCTGGTAGAGTTGAAATGTTTCATTGCAGTATCCTTGATTACGAACAGGAAGATATTGCGAGTGGGTAAATTGAGAAAAAAAATTTTTTTTTTGAGCTGCATGGAATCGAAAAATGTAGCGTTTTTTATGAAGAACTAATGGCGAAAAAAAGAACTAACTGAAAAAACTCGAACTCTATGAATTCATACAGAAATTTTTTTGTCCTGTCGTCAACAGTTTTTTTTTCCATTGAAGCCATTTTTTTAAGTGTAGCCCGTTCATTGGTTTTGCGTAAATGTGCACGTAAAATACTCTTAAAAAAATATGATAATTCGAGAGGTGTTCGTCCTATTTTCATCACAGCGCACTAAAAAGAAAATCTGCTGAATACGACGGACAAAATATTATTGGAGTGGAAACAAAATGTTCGCCATTGCAGTAGGTATTTCTTGATGAAATCGTTGAAACTCGTCGCAATAATCCGATGATATTTTTTGTTCCCCGTATTTGAAAAGTAATCGATCTTTTCAACAAAAAATTATTCTCAGTGCGCTGTCTAATCGTATGCTCGGGACTGACAAAAAATTTCAGCAATGTGATCATTTTCTTGGCACTTTATTTATTCAAATTTATTTTCATTTAATTTTTTTGCAATAAAATTTCAATTAAAATTCCATTAAATTTATCCACGGCTACGATTAGATTAGAAAATTTAACGTTTTCATAATTTATTATTTTTTCACTGTATCAACGATCAATATTTTGGTGGCTTTTATAAATGTCGAGATGGAAATTCCTTTGTTTCATAGACTTGATGTACAACGGTGAAGTTTGAAGACGTCTAAAATGCGGTGTCTGAAAAGGCAGTACTCGAGACACAGAGCGTACTACACGAGCTTCATCCTCGGCTAATGTACTATACACGCGACACACAGAGAGACGCTTTAAACTTCCGGTGACGAAAGCCCTCCCCCCTTATCATCGGATTTCCTCCAACCCTACTGAGTATATGTATTCGCCCAGGTACCTAAGCCTCCGGTACCCCTATTTTTAAACCCATAATTGTGTAGCAGCGCAGAATGCATTAGTTCTTCTTTACGAGATATCTTCCGCAGACTCTGGCACAATTGGCCAGTCGTGAATTCTCACAGTTTCCTGCTGCGTTTTATCCACAAAGCTTTCTCAGCACTCGAGAAGAGTTTTTCATTGTGTATACGAGAGCTTAATCTTTCTGTATAAGTAATTTGTGCGTGTGTGTGTCTACAAAAAGAGAGAGAGACAATATTATATATGTACATAGATGCGTAGGTATGCAGAAATACTGAGAGAAGTAATGAAAATGGAAAAAGTTGTGTAGTAATCAATGTTAGCAGATCAATGAGAAATTATGAAATCAAAATTGAATTGTTTCAGAGACGCTGCCGCGTCTCTAAACGCATATCTGAAAATATTGTTTTACTTTTTCAAATCCACGTGGTTGCTACATCGAGAGTGATCTAAGGAGATATTAGTGATTGGAAAACCTCAAATTACGCCGATTGAAGAGCTTTTACTGGGAAAAAAATATTTCCAAATTGTAATGTATGTTGAAATTATTTATGGTGATTTGTGGAGGAAAAAAAAAATTATTTTCCAGGATGCATTTTCATCATACTTTTTCATTCACGAATACTCGTATATAGGCTTCGCTACAATGTGAGATTCGAGATTAAAATCAACGTGTTTTCGGTACACGTTCTCAGATATGTGTATACGTTTATACATTTTTCTATATACGTAGTAGAGTTTGATTTTTCATATTTTGCTTTGATCTCACTTCCTGAGGCGTTACGATATCCTCTCCCTCAATATCTGATATCCACTCGGTACCTCGTGCACATCGATATTGAATGATTTTATCGTATACGATTTCCGTGTTGTTCACGGTATTCCTAAATTTGTGAATAATTGGCTCATTTTAAAGATAATCGATGAGCCCGATTCCCGGTGCTATATACAGAATTCAACGGTTCCGGATAGAAAATTTTCATCCATTTCGAAGGAATTGTTTGTCATTGAAAAAATGGGATGGGGTGAAAAAAAAATTGAAAGGGAATCAAGTTTACAATATTTTTCATTGTCCGGCTATGGCTAAAATTCGAAAAAATTGGTGTTTAATAAATCTCCATTTTATAGACTAGTTATTCTGTTCACATGTTTATTTCTTTTTTGATATCATATTAACTAGATTTATTGATTGTAGATTCATTACCTCGGGTAACTCGTCGGGAACTTTTCCCATCCAGCTGAGCGATAGTATGTTGCAATCACATTTAGCGTTGCTGTTCTTTTCGAAATGCAAATGCATTTTTGTGCAGTTGCCTCAGACAGGCCCATCAAATAGACTTGATTGTACTGCCGCCACTTTCTTCAATTCGTGATAAAACTCAACAACTTGTTTTGTTCATTTTTTTTATTTGAAAAAGTTTGATATTTTCAAGCGCATACTCCAGATTTCGTTGTTAGCTCGTACTTTCGTCGTGTAAGTTGTTCAACGAGCATTCGTTTGAAAAATAAAAAAAACGTCCCGATATTAATACGGAAAGAGGGGGACCTTTCCGAGTCGAGAGCTTAGGCTAATACACGTGCACTTTTTTTCGCCAATAATGGAACGAAAAAAAAAGAAAACAACGATGAAATTGTGAATCGACAACACTGTCGCATTCGCGAAAACGTTTTTATATAAATAGCAACACGTCAATTAGATTAATTATCGTCTTATGCTGCTTTCATCCTTATATAAAAAAATTTATAAACCTCCTTACGATTTGAAATTTCGCGGATCTTATCGAACGATTAGAAAACGTTAATGGTTCCTTCCTTTCATTCGTTTATGTTTGAAATTTATTTGATTTTTTCATCGTGGAAGCTACGGGATGTTACAACGACAATTCGCAAAGCTTCCAAGCTCTTCACGGTCATTTGTTTCTTATAGACGACGCCATTTTGCCGCCGCCTCAAGTTTCCTTTATACGAATATCTCCGAGTATTCACAACCGTACGAGAATTCAACCACCACTATCACCCACCATCAAGCTACTTTCACCACCGATCCCGGGAAAGGCTAAAACTTAGTGAGCTTCTGGCGCGGCCGAATGTGGCACTGAAAGCTCACTCGCTACACGAGGCACTCCGTAAGACTCCTCCCCACCGGCTTTCAACCCAGTTTATTGATTATGTTTTTCGGTATTGCAGCTAAAGTGACCCCTGACGCTCGATTCACCAACTATCGACTTCGCACGATGTAAGCTTTTCTAATTCCCGGCCTTTTTGGAATCGATATATGTATAATAAATAGCTGTTAACGAGGAACTAAACAATTAATTATTTCTTTCGTTCGTACATGAAAATTAACTAATCGAATGACGACTTATTTTTCTTGTTTATCATTTTTTGCATCATTGAGCAATGTTTGTGGATCAAGAACAGACGAAATCAAATGTTCTCATTTTTGGTGCTAATAATTTGATTTCTATATTTATGTTTCGTATGAAATTTGGGTACAAATTAAGAAGAAAATACTTTGTTGCTGAATAATTACATTGATTTCCCAAATTAATTAATTTGTGTTATAATTTTTTGCTCTATTTGTTCGAGACTAAGTGCGATTGAGGACACTAGAAAAAAAAATGTAGTGTATAACTAACACGTAAGAAAGCTATAAATCAATTATAATCTGCATGTACATTGTATGCGGTTGATTTTATCGATGAATTATGAGCTTTTTGATTAAAAACTTGAATCATATCGCATTTATAAAATCATTGAGATTTTCTAGGCTATAATATTTTTTTCAATTTGCACAATAAATTGTAATGGTATCTGCAAAAAATCTTTCTATTTGTCAAAACGAATGAGCAAAGAAATTCAGTTCTGAAACTGTTAGTAAATTTTATTTAATTGAAGAAACAAAAATCAGTTTTTTAACATTATGATGATCGTAGCCAAACGATCACAAAAATTAAAAGTTTTTCGGCTCCATTTTCGCTCACTGCATGTAGATAAAGTATAGATTATTGCTTCAAATATCAAGAGCTTTAGATTTTTGTCTAACATCAATTTTCAAGGTGTACTCATTGCGAGAAATGCATTTCTTATATATTTTTGTAGTTTTGAGTATTTTCGCATTCTTTTGGTTATGCACCAGTGCAATTTGAAGTTGTAGTGCGCCTCTAGTGGTCCGAAAAGAAAGCGTTGTTTTCCGCAGCTCTCGATTCGTGCTAGCCGAGATATCTCTAATGACAGAGTGTTCAATGATTGTTATATAGACGTTTGAAGTTGGATTGCTTTTTCATAGCGTTTGACTTGGACTCTTGATATTCTTTATGAGTAAATGCAAATTTATCAAGAAAGAAGTGATAAAAAAGAGGAAAATCGATTTGAGAAACTTTTTTTTTATTCCGGCATCAAACGGGCTACAAACTTTGAGGCCACCACCCGAGTGGATACACGGAAGCTTCGGCTTGTTCTTCTTTGGTCAATTTGATCACGTTACCCATAGAGAAATGTTTGGAATCTGCTTGATCAGTAGTGGGACGATATCAAACCTGGGCAAAAAATGATCTCCGATTCCGGAAGGTTCCGGTGGTGAACTCGGGAAAATGTCGGAACCTCCTACCCTGCCTCGGTCGAGGCTACAGAATCACTGTACTACAGCAAACAACGATACCACAAGACTCCCTTTTCCTCCCAGTCGTAATTATAGAAGTTTGCACTACGTTACTCCGGGGAGTTCAGGACGCAGTAGGGTATCTTAAATATGAACACTGAGGGAAAAAAATCGTTGACATTCAATAGCATTTGATGCTGTTGGAAGATTTCATTGATTCAACTGCAGTGTTCTTGTTCAGAATATAGATTCGATCGATATTCGTTTAATGCTTTATTAAGGGTGTAATATGAGGTTGATCGAAAGATTTTTTCTCTCTGCGTAGCGACTAGTTGGATTTATTTCTTCGACTGCTATTTATTTGGCGGTTCATGAATCATGTGGCTATCCCTTTTATCTGTTATCTCATAACTTGTTCCGTAAATTTGGATGTCAGGGGTTTGCCAGGGGTCGATACTCCTGAGGTTTCATGTCATTTTCATCGCAGTTCTCCGACCATACAATAAGAGCCGAGATATCCCCATCTCTGCATGCAAATTTTTTTCGAATCCGTTGTCGCACCTACGTGTATCCTGGCAAGGATAAGAGAACTGTGCGTATCTCTTCATTTTTTATTCGGTATTTTTACTTCCCTGGAGGAAGTAAAAGGGAATCTAGGGAAGAGGGTAAGATCTAGGGAATTCAAATCTGCTTTCATCGTGAGTGGGTTCAACAACATCGTGACTTACTTGCCAAATGATGCAACGTCTATTCAGTAGAAATGGAATCACAGCAAGCACACATTTTTCCAGGCAATGTGAGGCTGACGATTTATCGAGAAGGCAGATCACAAAACCAAACGCTGGAAAAGATGAGGGGGAAAGGGGTTGACGATAAGAAAATTGTAACTGTATTTTCAATGGGTATGAATTTGCTCTTGTATTTAGATGAGTGTCACGTCGCGGATCGAAATTCAAACACATCGTCCTTATGCATACTTTTTTTTTGTAATGTCGTACAACGAGCGGGAGGAAGTAAAAGTGGCAACAAAAGTTCCTTGTGCCACTTGTATATGAGAAGCTATAAAAGCTCGGATAACTAGCCCTTGCAACGTCATTCCAAGCTGGAGATGAAAAGAGCATCAAGAATACACCGTAGACAATCGATGATTTCATCGTCAATTCTTCATTGAAGACCCGAACATTGATATTGACAAAAAAAATGACAGAATTGATGAAAGGTTTATTCGTACTTCCCTCTGCACCGAATTACGGTGACTGGTTTACCCAAAACCCAGTTGTCCGAACTAGGAATTCACACATAGTGATAATTGAAAGTTCGGGACTGGCGGGAGTCAGAAAAGATCTTTTTTTCAAGTCTTCAAATCTTTTTTTTTTTTCAAGGAAAACCATGATGAAATCCATTTTATTCGTTTTGACTGGCTCCGTCTTTGAGGTCGTCGTCCTTGGAGGTGATAGTTCCGGGATAAACGGTCCACCACTGGTAAATATCAAACTCGGATTTTCATAGTGCGTTGTACACCAATAAAAAATATTTTATCCATCATTGCAGCCAACACCCAGGCCGACACCTAGAACTCCTCAAGAAATTTGCAGGTCAAGAGGATCTCTTGAAACCTGCTCGATAAACTAATTTCATTATCCGTCAACATTGAGCTTTCCTTTAATTTATCATTGCCACATGAAATGATATTATTTTCGTAATGGTATTACTATTTTTTTTCTTTCTGTTGGAATTTTCTATAAAGTTTCATTACACCCATCTTCGAAACCCGATTCGAAAAATATTTTTGAACTATTATATTATATTTTAATTATTTTTTTTAAATATTAAGGAGTTTCGGTACGGGCGGTACAATGTTGCCATGCTAAACCATGTTGAAAACATAAAAAATTTCAAAAAGTTTAGAATTTTATAAAATTTGGTGAATATATTCTTTGGTGCCAAATTTGACAATACAAATTTTTTCAGATTTTTCTTCTACACAGTTATCGAGTAATTGAAGACTAAAGTTCACGTGTATAAGCATAGCGTTTCCATATATATAGGTATACATTCCGGGCATAAGAAATCTGCTTTAATGCGTAATTACTCGATAACAAAGAAGAATAAAATTTTGAAAAAATTGTGTTTTCGTACTTGATGTTGAAGAAGATTATCACCAAATTTTATCAATTTCTTAACATTTTGCTTTTTGTATACCGAAACTCCTTAAAGTACCCTAAACGAAAGTATTCCGATTTTTCAGGGGATGAAAACATGAGTAATCTCATAAGTATAAGAGATTAAAACCAAATATTTTATTCATAAAAACCGTTTTTTTTTTTCACAAAGTTATAAGTCTATTCACAAAATTGCCAGCCTGAATTCTCACAATCAGTTAGCGAAGCTGCACGATTCCCGCCGGTGTCCAAATCCCGAACTACCACAGCCACCGAATCAGAGTACAAGATGGCCGCGTCGGCTGCAGGTAGCGATAATTTTTTTCTTGTCACAAAAACGATTAATTGATAGAAAATCAATTCGACATTGTGTAAAAAAGTTTTCGACTCAAATTACAGTTGATATAGTTCTTCTTGAAGAGTTTTTACGAATTTTTTGTCGTGACATTCCTATTTTTCAACTGAAACGCGTCACATAACCTTTATCACGAATAGCAATGTGTTCTTTCACGCATGACTTTTGAACAAATAATATTTTTATACGAAATTTCAATGATTGTCGAATCGTTATCGTAACGTGCGATTACATTTAATGTCGTTTATTCAGGAAAATTTGTGAGTGCCCTATCCACCATCAGGGGTACAACAGGACGAGGAATCAATTTAGGATACTTACAAACTTCCACATATCTGCAAATCCGAAATTATGCTGCTCGTAAAGGTACTAGAGAAAAAGCAAAGAAAAAGAAAGTCAAGGCCGTCGTGGAGAAAAAATCTTTTATACCGCACAAAGATCGTGGAGAAAAACTGTAAGTATGAAGTCAAAACTATGTAATTCATTTGTTCGATAGTATAGAAAAGTAGAGAAAATTTCAAGATAAAATAGGTGTTTTCTTACGAATTGGTTCGAACAATTTCCAGGAATATCATGGACAACTGTTTATTTGAATAAGATTATTGAATATTTCATTTTAGAGTAAAATATATGAATTGGATACATTTTTCAGAAAGTAAACATTTTGTTATCGGTAAAGTATTTGATTGTTTTCTTATTTTTTCCAAAAATCAAATCTTGCAATCATCCATCATTTAGAAGATGATCTTATCAGTGGCGATCGAATTTGGTTTCTGTCAACTGTGCACTAAATCAAAGCATTAAAAAATCCTTATTTTTGTATATTTAAGGTTGCCGTTGCCAGTTGAGAAAGTTAGATTTGACGATATAATAAAAGATCCTGTACCGGAAGACGATGTTTGGGTAGGAAAGTATCACAGAATGAAAACTTATCCGGTCACTGAAGCGATTGAGTGTCACAAAGAGACTCACAGTCTAGAAATGTTCGGGCTACCCAATGCGTACATCAAAGCTATGATTGAGCTCGACATGACAGGCCTAAAGCCAAGTCGGCCTGTTACAAAATTCGCAAGACTTGCTCTTGTACCTCATCCTTTTGATCAGGGTGAGAATAGGACTATTGCAGTTTTCTGCAAGACTCCAGAGCATCAAGAAGAAGCGAAAAAGGCTGGTGCTTCTATCGTCGGAGGTTCTGAACTCATATCGCAAATTCAGGTTTGTGTGTTTTATAAATACAATTCACCAGAGTTATCGCAAATAATTCATTTTTTCAACTATATATTTTCTAGCGGAAGATTAAACGATCTTACAGCCATCGAAAATACATCAAAATAAAGATCATTCATACTTTCTGAAGTAAAATGTTGAAAAAAGAAGCAACTAGAAATGTCTTTGAATCCAAATTTATTTGTGGACCTGAGCAAAAACTCGAACTTTTTTATAGACTCAACTATTCTTGTCGCATTAAAATTCTGGAGTCCGTCGATGACGTTTTTTTATAATTTAAGGATTTTATTTCAATTACAAAAATGTTAACATTACGAATAAGAGGTATCAGAAAAGACTTCAGCTCGAAATTGTTCTATTGTTTCAGAGTGGAGAAATTGCATTTTCCGATTACGACTATGCTATTGCACATCCAAATATGATGGCTGATTTAGTTGTGATTAAAGGACTGTTGAAAAAAAAATTTCCAACTGTGACCGCAGGTGAGTTGACATTATTTTTCTTATATCTCTCTAATTAAATAATGATAACGTTAATAAAATAAACTTCATTACTTAGGATCATTGGGTGTAAACATTTCGGAAATGATACACAAGTTCAAGCATGGCATTAAATACAGTGGAAATCCCCATGAACAACAAATTTTGTATGGATTATCGGAAGCCAATTTTGGAAGGGTAAACATTCCTCCGGATTCAACATTCCCATCTATAAAAACTCGTAGAACTGCATCGTTGAAATTGTATCAATAGAGCCCAATTTCTTTTTAATTATCTTTTTGTTCCTTCATAAAGTCAGTCTTAAGGTGATTTATCAGTTGCATAGGTGGAGGGTCGGTAACTGAATAGGAGATACACGTTTTTCTCGAAATATCAAACGTGTATCTACTATTCAGTTACCGACCCCCCACTTATGCAATTGATAGATATTTTTTTTATTTTAGCTAATTTTAGCTAAAAGGTTCTCAAATGTGAGCCTCGTTGATTATTAATGAATTAATTGAATTTATTGGTTCTATCTATATTAATAATCGGTGTAGAAGTTTATTCATCAGTTATTTCTCATTCTCCGGTACCTTGAATTGAAATGTAACGATATTCTGTTTATAAAATTTCAGCTCGATATGGAAACAAAAAAATTGGAAGAAAACTTCGCTGCCTTATTGAACGACTTGAATTCCATTCGGCCTAAACGCCCAGGCCCCTTCATATGGAGGTAAATTATATCTTGATAAAAATATTTTCATTTCATTTCAACATATTCCGTTGAGACTGAACTTTGATTCCGCATGGCAAATATTTGAGTCGTTTTAATTTATTCGTTGTTTTTTTGTTTCAAGAGTGCGAATTTCAACGCAAATGGGAAGAGAATTTTTTAAAGTCGATCACAACTTGTATTTACCGCGTGAAGAGGGTGAAAAGGCAGACGATGATGAGGAGGATGACGATGACGCCGAGCCTGTTGCTCTCACCGTCTAATTAATCATTGTATTTGTTAATGAAGTGAAGTAAAATTATTTGTTACTGAAACGGTAAATTATAATTTGATTATTTCTCTTAAAATCTTGAAATAAATAAAAATAAAACGAATCCCCGATGTCATACTGAACTGAAATATTTGAATATTTCTGTTCAGTATTTCTCTTCTCTAAAAAAGAGATTATTTTTAACTCAAAGTTTATTTAAGGTGGTCGACAAGTTTTACAATTCCCACAAAAATTCAACATGCGTGTAGACATAAACGTTCTCTCTGTCTAGTAAAGAGCTAATATCACTTTAATTGAACATAATGACTTAAAGGCTCTGAAAACGTATGATTTTATTTTTTTCTTCACCCATGTTTTTGGCATCTGACTGATTAATAAAATTTGAAAATTCTTGGGGTTTCAAATCAAAAAATATTTGTGGTATCTCTAATTCATTGATGTATTTTGATTTCTCGAAATTATTAATCAATCCAACAAAACACTAATAAAAATTTCAACTGAATGTCGTGAGATATTTTAAAAGCAATATTCAGCTGTACCAATAAAATTTCATTCGAATCGAAAAAAGAAAAAAATTCAAAACAAATATTGCTGCAAAACTCAACAGTTTTTGAATTAACGAAATATCACATCGGACGTATTTCAGAAAAGCCGTTCAATTGTTTCAACTGTTACTTCTCGTAATGATCAGTAATCAAAGTTTTTGGTAATTGGAGAACGAGTGTTCTACGGTGGACAAGGATTTTGACGAGCTCCAAGAACGCTAACTTCCGGTTGAATCGCGTGATTTGGAAGACCGGAGTAATTTTACGAAGCATAGCGAAACTTTGCGTTTCCTAAACTTCGGTGAATTCTCCAAAATGTTTCCTCTTCACACAAACTCCGAATGAGAATTCTTGCGTAAGTAGACCAAAAATAATCGGCAATAATCTGGTTATAACAGAATTTCAAAAGATTAATAATCGAAAGTACCGGTCGTTATTATTGTTATTACAGTTTCTTCTATGCTCGCACATACTTTTTTTTTTTCAACTTGAAATCACAAATCATTTAATACAGATTTAAAAACCCCAAATAAGGTAACTTTATTACGGAAGAAACATTTATAATCGTACATTTCCTATACAGTTTATGTAAATCAAACTCGCTTATACGAATCGACGTTATTACAGAATCTCGTGATACAACTTTTCGATCATATATTCAGAATCAACTTTTCTGTATTAAAATTTTGCCAGCGTATTTTTTAAAATACATTTTATTATTAATAACAGGTTGAAACATTTATGATGTTTTTCGTAAAAACGTATGTTTCGACTGACCTTTTGGTCGGAACTGGTAAAAATTTAAATTTCATCATAATGGCTTATTTTTATATGGATGAGGAGCAAACGATTACTTCGTTCGAAAGCAACGGATTTTCTTCTTCAATTTCATTTTTCCTAAACTTTTTTCTCTGCGTTGACCAAACGAACATACGAAAATCTCGATCGAATTTATTTCGAAAGAATTGAACCGAAATAAAATTCCAAAAATGAAGAAAAAAAAAAAAATTATCATCATTTTTTTTTTATTCGAAAAATGTAAATTTTCATACGTACCATTGTTTTTCGTACTAAGTAGGCGCTTGAATAATAATTGGTTCAGCCGGTGTCACTTGCGCCCTCTTTTCATACGATAATTTTCTCGTCCCCCCGTCTCTCGGGTTCGCGCCGACTGCGAAACCAAAGAATGAAAATGAACCTTGATCACAGCAAAGAGTGTATAGAGCTGGAGGCAAAGTTTAGAAAGAAGAATAAAAATAAATAAAAAAAAACACATACATGCGCTAACAGTGGGAAGAAGGAGAACGGCGAGAAAATAATATTACGTGCGTGTATATACGGCAAAGTGGCAATACACGCGAGAGCCGCGGGAGTGAGTGGCGAACGAGCGGGGACGGTTAGAGCGGCTCGTGTGGTCGGTGTAGGAAATGGTGGGGGAAAGCGGCAAACTGCCGCTCGAGCTACCTGCCGGTCACTCTACAGCCTCAGTCGAGTTTTACCGCCAGGTTGGAAATCCTTCGGTTCCACCTGAAAACCTGCGTCGATATCCGTAACTTTTTTTTATTTTTGTTTTTTATTTTACTTTTTTTTTTTTTCTTTCTTTTGTATATTCACAACAACGCCGTGTCTTTTAGTTTTCCCGCGCCATCTGTTTGTCGAATTCTTTACTTGGCTACGACTATTGTCAAAACATCGCGTTTCTCGTGCACGAAAAATAAATACGAAAAAGCAAATGCTCGCTAAAACATACTTGTGACTTCAGAAATAAAAAAGTAACATCCCATTTTCATCCGGCTTCGAAACGCTGTACACGGCCTTTTTGTTAATCTCGCGAGTGGATAAAATACGTAAAGAAACGATCGAGAGTGGAACGAAAGAAAAAAGATCTTGCGCCGAGCCGGTAGTGTATATCACGCATGCGCTTTTCCAACACCAACGTAAACACGGTGAACGAACTTCGCTAAATTTATCAAGTTTTTTCGGTGTTTAAACATTTTTTTTGTTTTATCTTTAACCGGATTGTGGAGTGAATACAGTGTGGAAACGAGTGTCCGTTTATTTCTGCACGTGAAATCAATTTTTTCTATTTTTTCACAATATTGTTTCTCCGTTGTTGTTGTTGTTGTTGCGTGTTAGCATTCATGTGCACCTGAAGAAATTGGTGAAGTAATATATACGTACATGTATCGTTGTGTATAACAGCGTGCGTCAATGCGATCATAAAGCTCGAGGGACATGCGGTTTGCTGAACTTTGGAATTAAATAAACACCGGCCATGGTAAGCACTAAATCAATTAAATATGATTCCAATTTTCTTCGTGCGTCTGTATTCGTTGACGCTGACAATAATAACAAAAAATTGTTTGATTTTCAAGGTGAAAAATATGCATTTTTCATCGTAAAGTATTTTCATGATTTCAATAAAATATTTTTTATCTACGCGGACACGTGTCAAGGATGTGAAAAATGTCACGAATTTTTCTTTCAATCATTCAAATACCGAGATAACGTATTTATCGTTCGTTCGTACCCTCAAATATATGAATCAGAAAAATCAATACAAATTCTAATTCCAAAACATTTTTCATCAAACTGTACATTTTTATGTTTTAATCAACATCTTTGTTACGTTCTACTGCGAAATTCACTAAGTAAAATTTGATGAATACGCTGACTAAACTCGTTCCCTCTTAAAGGTTTCGAAATAAAAAAATCGCAAACATATACAGAACGAAAGTAGGATGCTGACTTATTTCCGTGTATAATTTCTCGTTGTGCAATGTCTGTGGACATCGATTCACGATCGAAAGATCGAAAACTGCGAATATGTCGAGAATTTTTGTCGCATCGACAAAAGAATTGAGACTCGTGTGTAGTCGAATGTCTTCAATGCACAAAATAACGAGCTAAGAGCTTTATTTTTATTTGATTTACGACGATCGGACGAACGATCGGCCTTTTCGAATGAATAATCGTCCTGTTTAGCTTTATTATACAGGAATATTTAGTCGCGTATATGGGATGTATGTATACTACGTCCGTGTTCCGGCGCGTGTCCTTTCCATTCTCACACAAAAGTATATATATTATCATATACGATCGTAGAGAAATAACGTTTCTTGGGCCTGTAAATACTCGAGGAACTTGATTCCGCACCGATGTTCCCATCCCTACCGAGCTCTTGTGTTAGCTACGAGAATCTTGTTCAGGGATGCTGCGCGCGATCATCGACTATCTCTTTTCCCTGTGGTTATATCATATTTTATGAGACCTCGATATACGTACCCCAAGATCGACCATCTGAACATAAATTATTATTATTATCATTATTATTTCAAAACTTCTTATCTCCTAGCTGCCATGACAAAAGGATATGACAGTGGTGTGCATTGAGTACGAGATTGAAAAACCATCAATTTTAAAGATTTCTTGCAGCCGTTGCAGCTTGTGCGATATTAAAAAAAAATTAAAAAAAACGACACGTTATTATTTCATGAAAATAGAAAAAGCTGATGACATATTTGACAATTTGATTTTCAATAGAATTTAATGTTAAATTGATTCGATTGAATGCGAATTGATTGTCGGAATAGAATGGCAAAATTCGACAAAGTGTTTTTGGTTAACGATTTGCTTTTTATCGCAGTTTATTTATTTATCAATTATTTATTATTATTCATTAAATTCAATTAATTATTATTTCAATAAATCGGATAATTAAATTGAAAAATATTGAATAAATATGAGGTATTCCATGCCAAATCGGCGGACTTTTTTCCCGACTCCTGCCAGTTTGATTCCTTTTTTTTTTTTTTTACATGATTACATCGAGTCTAAAACGATGGCCTGGATTTTTTTTTTTTAGATTTTTATAAACAACTCTTATTGGAAAAAAAAAATGGAAAAAAACGCTTCGTTTTAAAAATCTGAAAAAATTCGCAAAAATCTGTAATTATATGTAGAACGTGTTAAGCTATGATCCGCGATGGAAGTATAATTTTTTTTGTGTTTTACGAGCTATCGTCGTTGAAGAAATTCTGAAAAATTAACCACTTACTTTGGTTGAGTTGAAGTTTGAAATTTTACGCAAAATTAAAACAACGTCGTGAAAATATTTGTCCATAATTAAGGAGTTTCGGTACAAAAGGCAAAATGTTAAGAAATTAATCAAATTTGGTGATAATGTTCTTCAACATCAAGTACGAAAACAAAATGTTTTTAAAAATTTTCTTCTACTTAGTTATCGAGTAATTATGCATTAAAGCAGATTTCTTATGCCCAAAGTGTATACCTATATATATGGAAGCGCTATGCTTATACACGTGAACTTTAGTCTTCAATTACTCGATAACTGTGTAGAAGAAAAATCTGAAAAAAAATTTGTATTGTCAGATTTGGCACTAAAGAATATGTTCACCAAATTTTATAAAATTCTTAACTTTTTGAAATTTTTTGTGTTTTTAACATGGTTTAGCATGGCAACATTGTATCGCCTGTACCGAAACTCCTTAATTGCTGGATTTACAGAAGAGAGTATAATTGTTTTTTTCTTGGATATTGAGCCGCAGATAACGAATTCATTTTGCGTATACTCGTCATATAATTATTCTCTGGAGGTCTCCTGAACATCGAAATTACCATAAGTTCCAGTTATGCTTCGTTGGGTGCTTAAAATTCAAGAAGTGCAACCGGAGCACGTTTCGGTGTGGCTTCAAGCTGAGAAGAAGCCTGTGCGAAGCTGCAATTCCACGAAATTCGTACACCCCCCCTTCCCCGCGATCTCTTTTCTCTTCTTGGGAGATCCACGGATAGAGTTTGTATTGAGAATTGAAATCGCGTCGGAAGAGCTTCGGGAGATTGGAATTAATTCATTGTTTTCTTCGTACAGTGCCACAAAAAATTTGTCCTCAACCTCGTAAAACTAAATTCCGTTTACATGCAGTATTAATTAGTACGTGTTTCGATCGAGTTACTCAATTCTAAAAATCATTAACATTCCGCAATGGACTTGTTCGGTGGAATCTTGCTCTGTCCTGCTCTCGAGCATTTCCATTCAATTTTTTTTTTTTTTTTTTATATTCGAGCTCATTTACAAGAGTGAAATTGAAATTTGATCGATCGTCGATTCGATTTCTTGTTTCAGTGAAAGTTGAAAATACGATTAATGGCTTAGAAGGACACAAAAAATAATAGAAGGCGTTCTGACGCGCTCAAGAATTCGTTTTTTCGTTACTCCGTCAGTACGTAACATTCGTTACGTTTTCGTATCAACGAAATATTTTTTAGTGAAGAAAAATAATGAACTTACGAATAGTTATCGAGTTTTAATCACTGCTCACATAAATATATTCGCTAAAAAAATTGACTGCTTTTCAACCAAAAACCGCACTGAGCCAATAACGACAAATCTTTCACGAGATCAATGATTATGATAAAAAATATGTTTCTAGAGTTTCACTGAACTTCGGAATTTCGTTTTTTACAATAATATTTTTAAAAACATAAAAATATTTTATTCAATTTTTGAATTCAATGAATTCATCGGTATTAAAAATATATATATATATATATCGATGTACGTGAACAACGAAACACCAATTTCGAGATAATTCGGAAGCGATAAAAGTGAGAAGTGGCCAAGGATCAAATTTTGTATAGATAATTGAAAATTGTAACAATTTAAAATAATTTTTATGTCGACAAAGTCTGCTGCAAAAATTATATTAAATTTGCACAAATAGAAGGTCATTGGGTTTCATATACCGTTTCCTCGAGATTTTCTTCACCATACGTCTCGGTTCTTGAGACCTGAAACATCTCTCACGCGTCTACTGATATACAACGGAAGTCATTCCAACCGACAGGGTACAATTTCTCCGAGGCTAAAGTGCGGAGTAATTGTAATTAGCCGGAGAATTAAAAATAAACCGATCGAGATTTACGGCTGTACTTTGAGGCTCTTCTTCCTCACGTATAAGCAGAGCGATATGCATTTTAAGCCCTCGAATCACACGAGCCAATGAACATATTAAAACCATCTTGGTGCACATTCACTGAGTCGTGAAAAGTAGAAAAAAAAGGAGATAAAACTATAGGTGCAACAATTTTTGAAATTAAATTATCAAAAGAAGAATCCAATATTTGAAAATATTTTGCACATAAAATTCATACCGATTTTTCTTGCTGGTCTATCTCATCTTCGAAATATTTTCAGTATTTCCGGCCGGTAGTATTTGTCACACAAATTCTTCTGAATATGATACTTTCGAATTTGTACATTCATCCCGACGAAACGGAGAATCAGAAAATTCTTTCAAGAACATCGCCATAAGTGAATGTTTTTTTGAATATCTAGCCTCGTCGTTACCAACGACAGAGTACGTATGAATTGCACTATTCAATTTCTCTTGTATCACAAATTTTTCCCATTCATTTATGCAATATTTCACTGAAACTTGAAAATTACAAGTAATTTCGAAAAAAAAAAAACGCCTAAACGAACGAATGGAAAGGTTTTTTCACTTTGATCGTTACCTCTGATTTTCTTTTTACAATAAAAATGTTCAGGATTTTATCGAGTTCCCACGTTGCTGCGATATTCAAGAGATTTTGACAAGTGCCATGTTGTTAGTGTGTTATTTTCTTTTTTCTTTTTTGCTTCAATGACTATTTAACATAATTACTGTTGAGTAAATTTAATGTCATGATTAGTCGAGTGTTGAATAGAGAGAATGAATGAAGCGGTAAATAAACGCACGAGAGCGAACAATCGAAAGAGATGCAAAAATTCGTATACGTACGACTTTCCAACCACGATGGCAGCCTGCTTCATCATATTTCATAGGTTTTCATATCCTTTTCCACACCTCGTGAAAACAATTAACAGTATAGTTTTATAATTGAATTGAAATTGCTCGACATTGAATTTTTCTATTGCAAAAAGAAAAAAAATGCGGTAGCCAAAGAAAAATCATTTACGTCGGTGCGCGCACAAAATACTTATTCTCTCTCATCCGAGAAACTCGCTTTTCCCACGTCTGAGTGAACACGAGAAAAATTTCCACGCGCGCGATGTACAAGTGTATATACGCCATAGGCGCGCGGTGATATCGCATCTGTAAATTCATGCACCGGAAAATCCAACAGTTACAAAGCCGTCGAAGAATGCAGCGGCGCGATTCGACGCCGAGATTAAAAAAGACACAAAAAACGCGTTTTCCCGCGTACGATTTTTGCTCTCTTTCTATCACTCGTTTTTTTTTCTTCTTTTTTTCTTTTTTCGTCGCACAATGGAACGCTCCCGTTTCGCCAAGTTCGAACAATGTGCGTGTGCTTCAATGTTACTCCATTGAAACAAATGTTGAATATGTGTGCTAAACATCTATTTATAATGAATCCCGTTTCACATTATTCACTCGTCATTCATACAACAGATACAGGGCATTCAGAGCAAACTGCGATCAGCCAACGATCAAGCATCATATTTTCACTAAATTTATCCTCCGAACTATCGAAATTTTCTCATTCGCAATAAAAATCATTTTTGGTCAGAACCATAAAGCCACTTCGTGTCCTTTCTTTATCGCTCTCCTTCGTCCCAAAAACGTTTCTTCCAATTCGTTGATTCGCTCATACTGAGCATAAAAATCTCATGTCCAAATTTTACTTTTGTCGCTGATCCTATAATATCAATCTCCATACCATTCGAAATATCAAAGCGGAGCGTGTTCTTTCGATGGTGAAGATAAAGAAAAAGAAAAAGAAAAAAAAAAAGGGCAAGAGAGAATATCAAGAAAGGTTGTACGAATCTTCTTCCGAAGAATCGTGACTGTGAGATTTCCTCTTGCAGGTTGTGCCACAATGCAACTAGAAGCAGAAGCCACCAGCGTGGCAGCGGGGTTACAAAGTGCACATCGGCATGTCATTATATATATATATCTATACATATATATTTATTCGTACCTATATAAACGTATTTATATAGCACAAAAGGCGTCAGGTGTACCGTAGTAAATACCGGACGGATCGTTTCACGAGTTTCCTCTTATGTGCTTCTATTGCGCAAACAGTCCTCGGCTCGATTCTATCCTTATTTGATTCGCGCATAACTACAAATTTGCTAAGTCAACACGTTTTCATTTACCACCTTTCGATATTCACACGTCAATGAAAAAACAACGCTTGAACAAACATTCAGCAGGATTCGAAAAGCTGCATGCAGCTGCTTTGTCTTATTGCAAAATGATTATTCGAGCGTTCTATTTATTTGAAAATTTAAGCAGTACGAAATTTTGCATTCGTATAGTTGCTGATGATGATGCGAATATTTTGAAGAACAGAATTTCCTGACGATTGGGAGAACGACGGTTTTTATTAATTTACAGAAATCTTCGCAAATCAATCGCGTTAGAATATTTTTACATCTCTAGAAAAAATTTACAGTTGATTCAACGTTGGCCAACACTATGAACCATACTTGCTGGCCAGTGTTGAGCCGAATGTTATTTTTTACTAGTAATTTTCCGAGAAATACAAAGAAGCTGCACGGAGAGAGAGAGAGAGAGAGAGAATAACATGAAAAATTATTTTTGGTATAATCGTTACAGGATACGCGGCGAAATTGAATGAAATTCGAACAAGTTTCACTGTGTTTATACAGTGAAAAGCCTTTGTACAGTCGAATAGCAGTGAAGAGTGCCGATATGGTACCTGGGAACTATGCCATAGTAATTTTCGATGAAATTTCTTTTTCACGTAACCTTCTCAAAATTGCCTATTTTTCTTAATGACAAAATGGGCTTAAACGTAGGTCCGTAATTAGATTCGGAAGACTCGGTCTCCATTAGGACCTTTTCCTTCGAGTCTGGGATTACCGGTGGCCAAATAAAGGTTTACAACCACCAGGTGCAACGGGGTACGCCCTCTGTAGCATGGGCTACATTTTTATAGATGTGTGTTTGTATATCTATACATTAAATCCGAGGTTGCGAGTCATCTAATCTGGCGGTGGTAGACCGCGAAAGCATCCTATTCCTCGCCTCCCTCATGTTTCTTCTTGTTTCCATGTGTTTGTACGTGGTAGACGGGGTACGATCGAATGAAATATTCTCAAGGATCGTACGAGTGAGAGTAAAAAGATATTCGACGAGCAGTGTGGGTTGGCTAACGTTCCAGAAAATGTTCTTTTTCTGGAACTTGAGAAAATCGAGTCCCGTTGCATCGCGATCGAGGATTCTCCGTCTTTTATTTTTCTTTTCTTTCTTTTTTCATTAATATATGTATATATATTTAAAAAAATTTTAACTACATTCAAATTATACGCCTAAATAAATATAAAAATAGCTCCAGAATTGTGTAAAATGTCGTGAGAACCGTAAATAACGATCCCACGCTCGGTACGTTACACTCGGATCAACTTACTAAAACACCTTCCCGGTAACAGTAATTTTCGAAGAGTATTAGATCCGAATAGAGAAGATCTTACAATCTTTCTACAATCGAATTCCATTAATCACATGAGAAAAAATAATAACCCTGCACTGAGAAAAATGAATTCGTAAATTCAACAAATTTTTTGTTGGTTCGACAAATTTTTTGTTGGTTCAACAAATTTTTTTGTTGGTTCAACGAATCGGAGCGAACAAAATGAAATTTGTTAACCCAAACGAAATTTGGTTCATTCAAATACTTAATTTCTCACCACGACAAAAATATCGTTGAATCAACAAAAGTTTTGTTGAATCAACAAATTTAATTTTTTCGCCACAATTTCAAATTTTTTTCTCAGTGTGCATCAATTCGCTGTTGAATTCAGAACAATTACACCAGAAGTTCATTTATATGAGTCTGTGATTTCATCAAAACAGTTATCACACATGCGTTGCGCTGATATGATCGTAAACAAATGAAATTTCTACCAGTTAATTATAGCGATGCATCGATTTATCTATCATTTGTCAAACTGTTATTTCACTCGGAAGATCAGAATCGTACAACGAGTATAATGAGCTACAGAAAATAAATCCATCGATATAATTATTATTGAAAAAGAATCTCGAGAGATGAAACGTTATTTGGTGACTCTATAAAACGAATTATTCGACAGCTGATACGATCGCGAATCGTTTATTCTTTGCTCATTGGTTACACCGTAAATTGAGCAATCAACCCAAGTCGCTTCTGCTTGAATACATTATTATCGTGAAATACAAAAAAAAAAAATGATGCAGCCATACATTTATATATTTTGTATCGATGTTTTTTTTCATTTATTTTTTTTTTATTGCCGGAAGTTTCGTACTTCATCTCACGCGCATACATTAGGGTATACATGTATACTTGAGCCCACCGTTGAGGTAATTTTATTTACGACGCGAGTCAACCGGGGCCACGACTCGGTCACGCACCAGGGTACCATATAGGTTGCGTGTACATATGCACGCACCGCGAGAACCGCGTAATATGAACAGTTACACGAATCTTGGTTTGGCTGCTGCGGTCCTCGAGTGAGGCCGAGAAGCCTCCATTCGCTGTGAAAAAAAGATTTAAAAAAAAAAAAAACTGATACATGCATATATATGCATAGTTCTTCATACGAGAGAAAAAGGAAGAGGCAAGAGCTCGAGAAGACTGCGAGAAAGAGAGAATAAGCGTTTCACGTTTGGTAAGGAGGCCACTAGCGACCTGAGACCGTCACCGTTATATCAGCGCCCACGGCGAAACACCTCTCTCGAAGTCTTGACTCACCTGGAACCAGTCACAGCCACCAGAGATCCAGAGACGACTCAGAACATATCCGTGAATCCCTCTTGCTATATTTCTCTCCTCTTTTTCAATCTTCCTTACTTTGTTTCTTCATCTTTATTCTTTATCTTTACCTTCTATTCTGGGTCGTCTCGGTATCCCTCTGAACATCTCATTCGGTATGTATATAGTCGAGGTTGAACTATATAATACACAGCACTCCACGTGTTCTGCTTTTGGGAATACGTTGACCTCTCATTTCATTATAATAGTATAGCGAGGCTACGACGGGTCTTCTTGGACCTCGAGGATAAAATTACTCATCGATCGATTAATTACTCACCGGGCGAGATTTTCAAAGGCTTCTCAATGGTCTCCACGTACACGTAGTGCGACATTTCTGTGGTTTTTTTTTCCAACTGATCCCTCGACAAGATTAACATATTTTTCATCTCAATTATTCCCCTAATCACTTTTTCATAACTCTATGATTCCGGAGACTCGGGACTGAACGGTATTTGCATAATACTTGATCAAATAATAATAAATATGAGGAGAGAATGAAATAATTTTCGGTGTTGTTGAAGTTTTCATTAAAAACACCCTCTCCTTAACGATCTCGTTTCGCCGATGAAAAGCCGGAGGCACTTGCGAACTCTCGATTCATGCACATATACCTCTGTGTATGTCCCGATAGAGTATAAATCGTGAGCATGATCTGTAATGGTTAAGGGTGTGTGTGTTTGTGTGTGCGCGCGTTAGGTGAGATGCTTGAGGCAAAAGACCGATATATACACGTCGCTGTCAAGCATCCATTCACCGGTTGTGCTAGATGTATTAAGGCTCATAATGCATCGATACCCAGGAGTTGCGGTTACGATCGAACGGTTCCCATTTACCGGTTTTTTTTTACTTTTTTTATTTTTTATAATTACTCATGTATACGGTCAAATGGGTGAGATATGATCGGGCCAATACTGACGTTGTGTATGGTGTGTGTGCGTTTTTTTTATTGATTATGAAAAAGGCGAACTCTCACATTCGTACCGATACACGACATTTATTCGAGTGAAACTTGAAATTATTATTAACCTGTTTTACGTTGTGACAAATTTGTATCTGTACATATTTTCTCTATTTTACTGACCATTTATTTTTTAATCAGCCTCTGCATTTGAGTTAAGAGCTTTCTCCATGCTCTTTTTTTTACGATCTTTGCGACTTCGAGGGAGGTTAGGCCAGGGATTTGATGTTGAGTCGCATATGAAATATGTTTTTCTTCTTAAGATTCGATAGAAAAAGCCTATGAAACATTGATAGAACTGAAAGAAATTTTCTTGCTTTTCCATCGCTGACTGCGCTGTACTTTCTCGTATCTGTGCAAACTATCGGAGGTCGCGAGTTCGAGTGACACACTCTCTCTGGCATGTCATGATAAAAAAGAGACGCGTTTCTCCGGGAGAATATGCATCACGTTCGATAAACAATTCCTATTCGACGATGATTTTATAATAGTAAGTTTGCGAGGGTTTTTACCTCGTTGAAGTAAAATCCGCGCGAATACGTACTCCTTACTTCTCACATTTTCACTTGAAAGAATACGCTATCTGGCGCACCTTTCATTGCTGTATACACATATGTATATGTGTACACAGTTGTTAGACGTATGTACACTCGTCTATAGCGACGGTATATAACGATACAAGAAACGGATGAAGACAAATACCTACTTTCCCGTGCCCTATACCCCCTGAGATAAAGAAAGAAACGCGGCGAGGAAAAGAGTGAGGAGGAAGGAGATAGATGGTGAACCCAATAGTGCACAGCTGCGGCAATGGAACTTCACATAATGTACTCATGCACGATTGCTTTCTACCAAACTAGACGGCATCACGCTTCGTTCCTTTTCTCTCCTGTTTCTACAATTCTGGCTTAGGGATATTTGCTAAAACAAATCTTATTCTCTCTCTCTCTCTCTCTCTGTCTCGCGTCTCGAAACACTTGGATTGCGTCCAATTCTAGACGCGTTCCAAGTGTTATTTCCGGAACTTGGCGCTCAATTCCACATCGGACAGGCGTGCCCGCAAACTCCAACGCCTATTTATTCGTTAAATATATGTTCGTTCTTTGGTGTATCGAATAAAAGCGAAAAAAAAAAACTACACCAGAAACGTGACTATTTTGTTGCTGCAAACCATAAGAATAAGAAGAAGAAGACGATGAAGAAATTGTAGATAAGAAAAAGCGTCTTTTTCGTTAAGCGTCACGCACCGCAAACTTCTAGATATAACTTAGCTTCGAACAATTTCCGGATGACAAAACATCACTTTGCTGTGGCTGCCGGTGATGTTGCAACAAAACAGTAAAAAATAAAAAAAAAGAGAGAGCGAAATAGTCTTCTGTTCGAGTATACATCTCTGTCTTTTCTCTTTTTTTTTTTTTTTTTTTTCGTTTTTCTTTCTCTTCCTCTTCCTCATTGATGGTAAACGCACAGAGCTGAATCGGCAGCGGTGCGCGAAACGTGATCGGCCATTGATCACGAGCGAGGTTAGCTACCTGAGAATCTAAGAAAAGGACCACCTTCCTGGTTGTCGGTTAGGTATACACAAGAGCTTTTTTTTTTTAACCAACTCTACGAGAAGTCGAACTTTTCGAACGAAATATATTAGAGCTCGGCAGGTATAAGCTTCAATTGAAAGAAGAACGTCCTTGCGATACTGTTTACGTTTTTTGTACAACATGGTGGAACGAGGATTCAAACGTCCCGCACAGAGAGCTATGGCATATCCCACAAATTCGACGACAGTGGCCTCGATTATTCTTTCAGATTTTCACGGGTGTTTTTCACCGTGCAGGCTCTCTTTCGGGGACAAAAAGTTGCCGGGTTTTCTAGCCGAGATAGAAAATCAAGTAGGAAGTTATACAACGAATACCAGCAACAAATTAGACGCGTTCGCTCTGCAGAACGATGAGTTTTTCAGTGTTCTTGTTCATATACCGCTGCTCAATATTCATGAGAGTTTTTTTTTGTCTGGTTTTTGTTAGTAAAAATTTTATTATCGAACGACTCGACGTTGGAGTAAAGATCGCGAAAAGCTGAAGTACGATAGAGATCAGAAGACGGCGCATTGAGCTTCACGGTTTGTTGTTAACTTAAGCTGTACATGTTTCTTCCCTGGGGCAGGATTTTCCTCCTCCGGACGTATTGATCGCTCAACAAGATCAATATCCGGTGATTTGTGCACATTTTCACTCGGTTTAACAAGTTAGCATGTTAGACGTGAGAAAAGAATAGATGTTCGAAGGGAAAAAGAATACCTAAGTGCTCGGGATGGTGTACGACGATGCTAATGTCCGTCGGCCACCAGCTGTGAATGTTCAACGTCAGCTCCCGGAAGTTGTGGCACGTTGCCTCGGGCAGTTATAAGCAAAAGAGCTCTCGCACGCGTAAGAACATGAAAAACGTGACGGCGTTTAGTGTATGTACTTCTGGGCTTTACCTATTAGTAAATCTTCCGTGACTCGAGAGTACAATGAACGGGGAATGGAAAAAAATGAAATAAAAATATATTAAAACATGACAAATTGGCTACATTTGCGAGCTTTGCATAACATCCTCTTTGTCTTTGAGAACTAAAAGGACTGAGATTCCCTACTGAAAAAGTGTTGTCCCTTGGCCTCGTTGACGGCGGGAGATCGCGTAGCCGATCAACACAGAACTCTTCGACTGCAATCGGAACGGTACTTCTGCCAGAGAATATGCTATGAGACTTTGCAGTAGCTACGAAATCTTTGTTTGAAGGCCTAAACTCCGTGAGAGCAAGCGATCGCTCTTGTTCTTCTGGTCTGCTGCGAGATATATCTCACCTAATGTATACACACATCCTACTCTATATACACGTATGATACGCGCTTGGCTGTTATGTGTATTTGAGTTTGCCAACCAGACTAAAGATCTTTGCCAGTAAAAGAACGAGAAAAACGAACATCAGGTTCTAAGCACTTGGATGCTGACCGTTATGTGTACGAACCAATGGACGTAAATGTAGCGTTGAAACAAGAGTCTCAAACATTGATAAAGTTTATTTGCTTGCTATTCTGCATATTACAAAAGGCATGCATGCGATAAGGTGCTCGTTAACAATAAATAAAATTTTCATCGCGATGGTGTATGGAGCATCATAATGGGTGAGAAGAACTCGCAATCCATTTTTACGAGCGTTTCACATAAAGTAGCTATGAAAGTATGTAATTATTGAGTAGAAAAACGTAACTCTTGAATTTCACAATGGTTTAAGAAACCATTGTTTGAACTATGACCTTTTCAGGATCACTTTTATTAGCACTATATTTGATTCCAGTTGATGGAGCATTATTTCTTTCGTCTACTGTCGATTTTTGTCATTACAATGCATCTTAATATCTTTTTATACGTAGTTCTATGGTCAAATTTTATCACAGATTTCAGTTGAAGTTTGACAGTGTGAATTTTAATATTATTTTTTCATTGTTCCATCGCTCAATCGATTCAATATCTGTGAAACCGATGTTACAATGGTCTAGTCTTCATTATTAATCGGCACGGAGAACCGTATGCTCTTTACACGTAGAAATCCATCCGCAATTATTCTATTCCACGATTTGAAGGATTTGTTGGTTTTTTTTTTTTTTTTCATTTAATCGAGCAATGAATATATATGAAAAGCCCTCGCCCGGAACTACTGGTTATAATCTAAATCGCCGTGTCGTTGAACGCACGTGTGGGTAGATGTTTACGGGAGTTTCTCAGTGATAATTAAAGTCCGCTTGGGCGTATTCAGCCCTCGGCACTCTCGTTAATCAACCATATAAATTGCCGATTGGAAGTATGTCGTTGCAAACTCATGTGAGATTCTATGTACGCACATGAGCATTTCATATACATGTACAGTTTTTCTATGTGAAGCTCATTCTCAACGTGTGTCTTTGAATTCTTGTCTCTGGCCTCGCTACGTTTACTTCCAATCCGTACTTGGGCTGGGTACGCAAAATACCAACCTGCTGGCACACGTGTACACCGATTCACGTACACCGACGATCTCTCTCACACACACACACACACACACACACGAGCATACATGAACTAAAGGTATGCATGAAATGAAGCCTGCGCGTATTATGCCCCAGGACGAAGAGCAGGCCCAACGTTTATCAAATTAATTGGAGATTTGCATAGAAGGGAACGGAACTCGCGGACTATTTCACGAGATTGTCTTGCTGATCTCACAACTTTCTGCATGCGCAGCTCAAAAAAAAAATAAAAAAAATATATAACTATCGTTGGTTCGAGTGCCAATCAGTTTATTCTTAACGAGCGATTATCAATTGATCCAATTGATCATCTCGTATCAAATGCAGTGTTTTACGAATGGCACAGCAAGAAAAAAAGTTCACCAATAAGCTCTAATTCGTTGATCGATTGCATCCGTTTCCTCCGTATTACAATAAACATTTCATGCGACAGTAAACTGCTGCGTCGAAGCAGGTCAATGGTATCAATGGAACAAAAGGTTGACGAGAGTCGTTCGAAGATCGGTAGATCTTTTGCTTTCGAAATTCTTTTATGTAAGACTAATCCTCAACCAGGATATTCCCAAGGATTTTCGGGAAAGATGTTTCTAGAAAATGCTGATGACTCGACTCTCATGAAATTGTCACCATTCACGCAACACTGACTTCCTCGATTCACCTGAAAATTCTCGCTCCAAAAATCTCATGTTCACCTTTCGTGCTCGGTGGTGGGAAAAAATAAAAATAAAATAAAATCTCGTCAGTAAAGCATCCGGGATTGTGAATGAGGAATTCATCTTTACGAGTATTTACCGAATCACTTTCTTTAAGAATTGTCCTGTATATGGCGAGTGTTCATTCGCTTTGGACCATCTTTAGAGCGATGCTCTTTCTTTTCTTTTCTCAGAGGGACGCGCAGGTAGACCGCCAGGTGCAAAACTTGCTTCTCGATGAGTTTATATTCTTGCTGTAGGGAACGTGTAGATCAAGAGTCGGAGAGCGTATGTGGCCTGTTGATTTTATTTTAAATAATGATCCAGAGTTGAGACGATTGGAAGTAGTGGGGAGCGGAAAAGGTAGAAAAAGTACGTTGAAAAGAAAGAAGTGAGTAAAGCAAATATCGTCGTTTGATCTGGGATTTCCGTGTGTTATAAAAAGACGTGGGTTTTTTTTTTCTCGACGGCGCGATGCCTCCGGACTCCGTCGCATCGCCAGATGATGTCAACAGGTTGCTGTCTCCGTTTTATGTTTGCCCTTGTGAGTCCAGAGCACCTGACAACCTCGCGGAGGATTAATCTTCACGGTTATTCGTTTACTACTTTGAAAAGTCATTTTACTTCTTCGTGGTGACTGGAAAGGGGGAACGCGGAGACAGAGAGTATAGAAGAGCAGAAGAGCAAAATATATTGAAAGATTTTTTTAACAGTTTATTTTATTCATCTTAATACGTTTCTCGTTGTAAGAACTCGAAGAGCAACATTCTTGTTTGAATAATTTTGGCAGAAAACTTTTATCCGCGAAATGAATTATGAAACAAGTTTTCCAGAACAGTGTTATTTTTATGCTTCAGCAATTAGCTGCAAACGAACGTTTCTACAATTTATTGCCCAAAAAATGGGAGTTCAAGTTTTTTAATAATTTGTAGAAAAAAAAAAAAAAAAAAAACAGACATGTTTCAAGACCCTTTCTCATCAATTGAAAATATGAATTTATCGACTATATTTATCGAGTATTGAAGAAGAATGGATGAAAATGTAGCGATGAAATAGAAAATAATTGATGACTATACATGCGTCCGATGACGCGAGGGATATGCTTTGTTGACACATATACTCCGATGAGAAAGGCAATCCCAGGAATAAGAGACTATGCCGAGGACCTCGTTATTTTAGATGAAAATGATACAATAGCAGGATAGAGCGTGACTGGTAATGAAGCGGTGACGAAAGTATCGTACATGACTGCACACTTCATTGGTAAAGAATCTTCGGAATTTCTTGCAGCTTCTGAAATAACGAGTTGTTGCTTTCAGGTATTAAGCCCCAACGAGATCTGCGTCAGAGCGACGAATGAAACGATGAATAGATACAGATACAGGATAAAAAACACTTGCAATATTCTCGTTCAATTGCACACATGCTCCGACTCGGTCTTTCCATCTCCGTTTTTTATTTCTTATTGTTTATTTTATCGAAACGTGGTATTTCTGAACTTGTACCTGCGACACATAAACCTGTTGATTTATCCAGAAAATCATCTATTTCTACAGGCATAAAGAGATATATTTTAAACTGCTGAACAAACGAAGCAAGAAATTATCCAGAGGCAAGTATTTCTGTTGTAGAATAAATGTGTTTCTCTATGAAATCGAACAAGTGCCCTTGTTTAATGTTCTGTTGCGAAATTTGTCAAAGAGTGGTAAGTTTTGACTGATACCGAAGGCTAAAACCATGCAGTTAAATCAATATTCGGTATATCCATCAGGCACCTTTCTGGAAAACCGTATGACTGTTCCCGAAACTAATCAATGTTTCATTTCGCACACCTCTACGTTTTCTAAGAATTACATTTCGATCACGTTCCCTCGAGAATTCGAGTTTGAATATTGTTGATACAAGCGCTTGCGTATTCAATCGCTAAATCAATATAAACAGGGACTTCAAAAAGTTACGGACCAAACGTTAAATGTTGTGAGAACGTATTCTCTCATCTCTGTATAAAAAAATACAGTACGAAAATGAGATATTTTGATATTACAATCTAAAGTATTTGTTCGATGGAGAAAACTGATGCGGAGCAAAAATGTTTTTCATTTGAAAATGATTTTTTCGAAAGAACATTGGTTGGATCAATAAAGAAATAGTCAGATTCGATAAAATTATATATTTCTTTTGTACCCGTTGGAACGAACTTTCGCTTGCTCAAAAAAATGTGTGTTGTTTCTCGCGCATATACATGCCACGAGAACACGAATCACGCGAGATAGTGACATCATCGATATTCATCGGTTCTACACACGAGATTCGTGTCTTGATGTTCATCTCCGTTTGTCGCCACACGTTCAACGCAATGCCATTGATATGCATACCGTCATTCTGCGAATGCGTGCGCTGCGACATCGAGTGAAAATGCATAAAACGACTGACTTTTAGAGCATAACCGTACCGAGTGGTTCGTAAATTATATATTTATAAACTTAATACGCGTCTAGCGTTTCGATAACTCGGTATAAAATCATAGATCGCGATTCATCATAATTACAAATTGCAAAAAACTTTCTTCTCGAAGCCAAGTGAAATGGCAGGATTCGTCTTGTAATTCGAAAACTACTGAACGAATGTATAATCCTTATACCCCTTTATTACGGTGCACATTCAAGAGTGGTCACTGCATAAAGTAAATAGAAAAATTAATATTTTTCGTCGAAAAAAAAAATTTATGTGTTTTTTTCCATTATTGTTGCACTTTGTCGCTGTACTGAAAAAAGTAAAGAAATTAAGAGCGATATATGGTGCTCTAACAATTATTATGTTTCCAAGGCTTGATCAATCACTTCCGGAAATTCTCGTGAATTCATATCCCGTTAAATATTGATAGTATTCCTCTGTACATATCTAGCGACGAGTAATTACGCACCAACGAATTTTGTACTGAATTTCGAGTAAACGCATAACTCGTATACAACGTGGTTGGTTGCAGTTGGTCATGTATAGGTAGCAAAATGTGATCACAAGACTTGCCGCTGGTGTGATTAATTAATTTATGGGGATGTGTACATTCATGTGGCATGTACCACCGGTATATTTTAACAGTCGTCGCGGTCGAAAGCTTGCACTACGATTTCCGTTAATTCTCTGAGCAATTTCACGTGTGTGTGTGTGTATGTCTTCATATATATTTTTATGAGCCACGTAAAGTCAACAGGCTCATATTTCCAACGGTCAACCAGATGCGTCTCTCTACAAATTGAGTAAAAAAGACGTCTTTTCTTATGGCGATATCGGATGTCCGTGTGGCAAAAGAAAACGTGGGATATCGTATTGCTTATCTTTGCCCAAAGGTTCGGCCGCGACGGAACTTCGTTCGGCTGACGAGCGAATATAATGCATCCTCAGAGGAGGTTTTTATAAAAAAATAATGCATCATAATTAAACAATCATTCGTCAAAAGAACGTTCAGTCCTTTATTCGTGTTTAGTTTCATAATTTTCATTATTTTTTCACCTTTATGACTCTCATTATTATGAGTTTTTGGTAGCGTATTATTTTGATCCATAAATGGCAATCTCAATGCGTGAATCGCGGAGCCGAACTATCGCTGTATTGTCTTCGGTCGACGTCAGCGCAAATTAATTTGAAAGGATGCGTTGTCGCGAAAGATTTTATACCGGATCGATCCAGTAGTTTTTTTTTTTTTTTTTTTTTTTTTTTCATGATGTTCTGCACGTATAACTACTGTTGACAATTGTTCGGGCGTCATTGTAGCAGCTCCATTATTATCATATAGGTTTTTACGCTACATTTTATACTCGAATAAGTCGATGTGTACGGTAAATGAACATGTATGGCAGAGGTCAGCCTCAAATAATGAGAAAGTACGGAAGTATTACTCTTCCCATTGTTCTCGTTCCTTTTGATGCATGGCCTCGATGCTTCTTATTCGTTTTTGCAAAAGCTCGGAGCGTTCCATTTCACCCGTATGCTCCATTTTTCTCCGCAGCGAATTCTTGTTTTTTTTTTTCTTTCTTTAAAAAGGCATGCTTTTAAGTCGCTAAAGTTCACCGTCGCATAGAGTTTACCCTCGTTTAGGGCTCTCGTATAATCGTTTAATCTGCAGAAGTTTTCTTTGCCCTGAGCTTTTTATATCTCATTGCAGGAACTTGAGCTTGCACGTGCATACTCAAATGAGACTACGGCTCTGCTTATCACAATCGTTTCGCACATACTTTCCTTTTGCTCTATGAAAACAAATCCAGATAATACGATCGAGCGGAGTTTTTTTAAAGAAATTATTGAATGTCTCTTCGTGAACTACTTTCGTCAATTTACTTCTAAAAAACGTATATGAAAACCGGAAAACAGAGACTTCCGCTATCGACTTATCCAATCGGAAATGTAATAATTTCAATTTTTTTCACCGATATCTACCATTAGATCAGTTGATCTCTGAAAACTCATCTAATTGAATCTCTACAAGCTCTGCCCAGCGAGTGCTTACGTTTGCCAAGATTTTTTTTTTCTTCTTCTCATCCCAACATTCATTTCTTCGAGATACCGTTGGCAAATGTGCACTTTTGCTTCCCGTACGATTGATTCATCGAGAGATAAAGCGCATGATGAAATTGCGAACTTGGCCTAATATAGCGAATTTAATAGCAATGCAACACCACCATTATTCTCTCGAGTGCGTTGATCGATCGATCCGATCTTTCACTCGTCCATATGCTTTGGATGCGAAGCTCTTATTTTTCTACAGCAAGCATAGAAGAGGATAGAGCTCTCATTTCCGGTACGGAATGAGCCGAGAAGTTAGATAACGCGCCGAAAGATGCACCTCAATAATCCGCGAAGCACTAATATTTATGCGTGTATGTGCATGCGGAAAATATACATATGATTGTGTGCACTGAGGGAAGATTAGAGCTGGAACAATTTCCAGTATGTTACATGCATACATATGTATTCAATGTTGAATACAAAGAGACTCATTAAGTTAGAAACCATCGTTTGGGATATTTAAAAAAGAGGGAGGAAAAGTACGAATTCAAGAAAAGTCATGAGTGTAATCAACTCACTTCTCGATCGTTTTATTTTATCGAACTTATCATCGCTGTTAAGCAGGGTGGCTACATACGACAATATGATAAGAATTTAATAAAATTTAGTGATAACAGTCTTTAGCATCAAATGCAATGACACAAATTTTTTCAAATTTTTCGTCTACATAGTTGTCGAATAATTGGAGTTTAGAATATGCAAAAGATATACCTATATATATCAGAATCTTATGCTTACGGATGTAAACTCTAGTGTTAAATTACTCGAAAACTATGTAGAAGAAAAATGTTAAAAAATTTGTACATTCAAATTTGATCCAAAAGAATATGCTCACCAGATTTCATTAAATTCTAATCATTTCGAATTTTCCTATGCTTTTAACATGGCAACATTGTTGTGTGTAGCCAACCTCCTTAACAATCTGACGTTCATTAAGATTCGGGATAAATGGACCAGATATTTTGATTCTTGACACAAATTCTTCTCCGTATGTACGTCAAACTTTCATTCGTACCATGTACAAAGGCTTTTTATCCATCTTGGTCGGGACGAGTAAAAGTATTTTTTTTTTTTTTAATTTTATTCCTTGTCGCGAATGCAAACTTAAATGGTACTTTATGGGTGTCGAGATTGTAAGGATCGAAGGACAGGTCTGCTCGCCAAGATCCAGACGTATTTATACGTTTACTCTTGTAAAGAGATTATACCCACAGTCGAAAATGGAGCACTCTCCGAGCTGTGAGATCCGAAATCGATTATTCCGAAGGCTTTCAACCGTCGGCTTTCTTGCATCCGATGATGTTGGTTGCAGCTGCTGCTGAATTAATGAGCTGAAGTCAACAGGCCAGAGAAAGAGAGAGCAAGAGAGCGAGAGAGAGGGAAACTCGATTCCGAATTTAGTGCATCGGGCATGCACTTCACAGGCTGACGTGTAGTAGCGTTCAAAATATTTATTCGCGTTTTGAAACGCCGATCTTGAGTAGCCAGATCCACTTTGTAGTCTTAACTCGTATGCATATTTCTCGTATATTTCACATATTCGGTCAATACGAATAACATTTTTTTAATCGTACTGCAATTATCATATTCATTGAGTAATCTGTTGAAAAATTGTTGAAAAACAATTTTTTTTTTTTTCGAAAAATAAAAAGGACAAATCGAACTTCTCCAAAAAGTGCATTTTCATAAGTTACGTTAAAATACTTCATGTTCACAGAATATCAGAAACTTATCATGCTTGCTGTTTATGTGCCTATCAAGTTTTATACCGATACACACGATTTTTTCCTATTTTTTGCCGCACTCAAGTTTTTATTATTGGCTTTTTGTTCTCACGTTTTTCCTGAAGCGTTCATTTTACCGGGATACACTTTTGTCTAACGCTTTGTAGGCTCGTTGTAGCAGCAGGTATTTTTCAATGGTTGCAAAGCGATCGGGAGGTCCGAGCTAGCGCCCTGGTACCGATAACGAGACCATTAGCCGACCGCTGCCACGCATTGTATATTCTACCTGTTAACGTATCCATACACTATAATATCAGCTACATAGATATATGTATAGAGAGAGAAGGTTAAATAGGCAGATAGGATTTGCCCTTTCGTGTACGCGATCTCAAGAAACTGCAAGGACCACACCTCGGAACCTTCTTAAGGATCGAATATCTATACAAAGGACATTTACGTATACAGGAAAAAGATCATGAAAAAATTTACCAAGTCCATTAGTTCGCGGCTCAGGCAGCTCTAACAATCTCGTGTAGACACATACATACACCAGAAGCAGATGAGATCGGAGGAGACGAAAATCGGTTACTCTTCGCTGTTTATAGTTCTTTCTCTCATTTTGTATAAACACCATAGTCGAGTATTTCTAAGCACCCGCCTATTCTCGTACGAGGAAGAGAGAGAGAGAGAGAGAGAGAGAGAGAGAGAGAGAGAAATCTTTTTCTCTATTTAATATGCAACAAGGATATCCTGTAAAGGATCGCTTAAATCTTACTACCCGACTCGGTGGATTAGCCATTGCGGATATCGTGCGGCACGACGTCCCGAGGAATTCGAGATACTTATAAATGTAGCCACATTCATTAAATTTAACGCGCGTTTAGTTTATTGCATCAAACATTTAATGCTGAGGGCTAGAATTCTGTGGCATTGCATACCTGTGACGTTGGTACTTGATAGAATCATTATTGTAAATGAATTTTTTTCTTCAGCATGTTGAACGTCATGGGGTGTTTGGAACTAGTTGTATCTTGAAATAATGAAAAACATCAGTTACGCAGAACTCTCTCACAGGAATTTGTACTCAACTTTCAATTGATTGTTCGTATTTTAAACTCTAAATCCTTTTCTGATGCTGGATTATCGTTATACTCGCAATTACCGAGGTAACAGTGACTAATGAGCAATGTTTTCAAGCCCTTGGGCTATCGAGAGATCGGAACCATTCTGGATATCGAGACCTCAGACACTTAAACATCCTAATACGGTCATGAATCTGTTCAGTTTAAGAGCATAACAGTTCTACCAATAATTAGGTAATACCGATCATAATTCATTCAACTCTCCTGTATTCAACGTATTTTGATATCCAATTTTAGAATAGACAAATAACGAACGATTATCGCAATGGAGATTTTAGATAAGCAAATAGAAAAAAATAATATTTGCCATTCCCTTGGAGTCTCGAATATTTTTTATTTTCGCAGTGAAACGAAAATTCATTGCTTGGAATATAATCGAGACGAAAAGACTTTGAAATATTCGAACTGAGTTACATCGGGATTATCGTAAAAAGAAAAACGGAATAAAAACGCGCATGCTCGAAAGCTTGAAAAAATGATATCCAAAAATCAAGGTTTTTGAAAGTGAGGCCCGTGGTCTAAACCATTACAATTTCAATTCCAATGTAAGACGAGAACTGATGCGATCAGCGTGGTACGGTCGTTGGCTATCTATTTAAATATAAAAAAAAAAAATTAAAGGCAAAAATGATAAACTGATTAGATTCAAGAGGATTGGAGGTCAATAAACGATCGGCATAGAAGTTCAAGTGTTTTTTTTTTGGTGATTGAGGAATTCGAACTGTAGTATCTGGGACGTAAATAGTACGAACGGTTGTTCAAGAGGAGTCACGTATGTGCTTCTCATCTGGGCTCGAGGTTCTCGTCGGGAGTATACTTTGATGCGTACCTATATCGAATAGAGCGCCGAGTGGAGTTCTCAGTTGCTCGTTACAATTATGCATCCTGTCGATTGGCACCGATAAGCCGAGTATTCTCTGTGCTTCGACTACTCGACCGAATCATCCGTTCATTTCTTCTTCTTGTATCAATAGCCTTCCTTTACTTATATACATATATTATGTATATATAAATATGATATAAATATACGTACTTGAGGACGAATACTGAAGCATTTTTACAAGAATTTCTTGAACGACGAGGACGAGTTTTCGCTCGCTCTCCTTAACGACATCGATATAAAAATTTTACGAGTCTCGCCAACACCAGCTTTCAAAGGGACTGCAGGATCTCAAGGATCAAACTAGTCGTCCTTAAGGGGGGAAGCTGGTCTAGAATTTTGAAGAAACCGAAATTTTTTTTTTTGTCTTAAAAGGTACTTTAGGGTCTTAAAAATAACATACCAAAGGATGGATGTCGGCAAAAATGTCTAAATGCCCAAACTTTCCATTCTGCGGCAGCGCCTCTCAGGTATGCCCCGAGCGCCCTTTATGATCCTGGCGCACGCATTACAGCGTGCGTCGGGATCATAACGATTCCCTTTCCGGGGGGATAAAGATCATTTTCCGAAAGGAAAAAGAAGCCGAAGAGATTGATACAGAAGGGCAATTGTACGGCGCAGGCATCGCAGATTAAAAGTATATACGCATTTAATATGATTTTATAGTACGTAAAACTTTAAACGCGTTTTTCTCGAAATGACTTTTTTTGAACTGGCCGAAGACATAACTCGAGCAAATCTTCACCGATCTATACGAAATTTTGACAGTACATTCGAAATACCTTTCTCCGGAGACGTACGTAGGATTTTTTTTTTATATTGCATAGTTTTTTTTTTTAGTCAACAATTTTGTCGTTTTTTTATAGTGAAAATTTTAATGTTTTGTTCAAACGTGCACCATTTCGCGAAAAAACAAAATATCGAAAAAATGCTACGTACGTCTCTTGCTGTTGTTATATAGAAACTAAAAATTTTCGGGATTTTATTCCCGGACCAAAATTAAGGAGGTTACATCTTCGGCCATGGACCCGTCTAAAAATCGAGGCGCCTCCGAAGAAATGCCGGACACCGCCATTTTGAATTTAATTGACACGAAAAAATTTGTATTTGTATATTAAAACCTAAATTATGAAACCTCTTTCACAGATTTTCGATTGATCTTTTTGTTGAGTCATAAAAAATTCATAAATTATGCCCATTTTTTTACGCTCTAGACCAGCTTCCCCCCTTAAGATTCCCCCTCCTTTTAGACATATATATACAGTCGATCGTTTAATTCGGTTTCTCGCAAAAGCGACTCGACAACAACTTATAAGGATAGTATATTACGATTTCACACAGGTTTGATCTGCATCGTAAACTTTCCTTCCATTTTCCGTTAATTTTTTTTTTTTTTTTTTTCATTTCGCTTTACACTCGTCACGGTATGCTTGTTCTTTTGTTTCCTCGCGTTCGAATTAAAACCGTATCTACGGACTCGTTGAAGCGTTTAATATCGCCATACATCGCGAGGACTCGATACGCATCTCTCTAATTCAGTGGTTGCTTAGAATTGCGCTCGTATGCAAATGGGTCAGGTATCATCGAGCTGCAGGCGTCATGTTTTATTAATTGCCCGTGACGTTCGATCCCCATTAAGTGAATGTATAAGGCATTTCACGCTTATTCCGAAACCCCTCGATGCCTTTTTGATTCCTGAGAATTTTAATTTTCCTTTCGTGTACAGTTATCGGTAAAGACTTTTTTTTTTTTCTGCAAAAGCACCGTTTTCTTGAAAATAAAATTAACGCCATTTTTTAAAATCAATATTGGCGCAATAAAGCTCTCTTGCAAGTGATTCAATCATGGACACGACGAGTATAAGAAGTGAATCAAAGAGGAATATCAGTTTCGCATTTAACTTTTGGAATACCTATGTCATAGACCGACGTTGATATCCGTACGCTTCGGTGTACATGAGATCTTGTTATCGGGCTACAAGCTCGATCAGGCGATGCCTGGCACTGCAGAACTTACGATATCTTCGGTTCGAAGATCGATAATCGGGATCGTGGTTTTGCGCCAGTCGTATATACATATATATAAAATACCACTTCACATTTTACGATCGGAATTTTTCGGCCTAGAAACTAACCTGTACAGGAACATTTATACACGATTCTTCGCGCTAAAACGTGAGCCAGAACTTCTGTGCTTGTAGACGTTTGAGAATAATGACGTATTCGAAATGACTAAGCCGCAATGAATCGACCATCAAATAAATATAATAAATAGTGAAAAAAAATAAATAAAAAATAAAATGAACAGAGACTTATGGCGCAGTTATACATGAAAAATTAATGCACCAGGCCAGTTTATCCGGATAAGGGAGCCTCGTGCAAGCTTTTGTGGTCCTTTTTTACTGCTGGCTTACCAAGCTCTTTAACCATACTTGCAACGACCTGAATATTCGTAAAGCAAAGTCGCCAAGCCCTCGTGTGTTATAGAAAGACGTTAACATATTCAACTAAATATATTATATTACTGGTGTATTTTTTTTCATTATTTAAAAGAGATGAGCGAGTATTATAGACATAAAGCCTTCTCGCACCAGTCCATATACCAGTGTGGTCCAGTCATATCATAGCAGAAAATAGTCTCTTCGCCTAACGAGCATCTTTCAAAGGCAATTTAGTCTTTCTATTTCTTCCTTCCATAGTCATGACGCCAGAAACGTTATATGTGTCATCGATTACGTATTTTATGCGCGATATTCCATGTTAAGCCGCGCACAGTTATATGCTTGAATTCTCGTATGCGACAGAACGATGCGAACGAGTGATACTCGAAACAAAATCAATCCGATAAAAAGTCCACTTTTTTTTCTTCGATTCGTAATTAGAAAACCATAATTTGCGCTAAATTATACTCACTAATGAATTCAAGGGTCATCGGAATTCACTGAAAGTTATAAATAAATCATCACATTTGTTCATCGCATTGGAAGTTCTCAGTTGTTCGTTACGATGTCGCGAAGACTTGTGTTACGTGCCTTTGATAAGTTCGTCGACATCTCTGAAAGGATGCTAGGCATTCGGTCCTGCCCCGAAAAACGATGTTTCTGTAGCTTTTTCCCGTTATAGATCACGAGGCCTGAACTCCATAACCGGACATGTAAACCTACGAACTATCAACCATATTAATTCGATGGATCGATCATTTCGGACAGCTCTGGTATCCGAGAGATAAAAAATAGACAAGAAACAAAATCTGTCATAAAATTTCAGTTAGTAAACTCAAGAGATTCGAGAAATAAGGTTACAACGTTTTAGTCCACAAGTTTTTGAAGAATTTTGAAACGAAGCTTCTACAAATTATCAAATGCTCTTCAATATTCAGAGCCTCACTTTTTAATTAATGTTATTTTTCAAAAAGTATTCAACTTTTTAAAATAAGACTCATTCGATAGACATTTTTCGAGACTCGTTGAGACACTCTAAACATAAAATTCTTCAAGATTATTCCATTAATCCAAGACTCGAGAATGTTTACGCCATTTTTAAGCGATGCACTTTTTTGCTCGCAAGAATATATGTCCTCGAGTCCTCGAAGCGTTTACCTCGACAATCTTTCACAACTTTTACTTGCAGCAAGCAAATATATCGAGGATCGGAAAAGTATCACATTGGTGAATTAAAAATTAAGTCTCCTGCTTGTAAACGTGGATAAACGATCAAACGGGTTATGAATTTTTCAAATCAGCAAATAATACGGTCTCCACGTCATGTCCACCTTAATTTTCCTATCTGATTACCGTATGCTTTTCAATCGCAAAACGGCTTATCAGTGTCTAATGCAGAATCTTTGGTTAGACGAGATACATGTGAAAACTGGAAGAATCCGAAGAGAAAAATTATAGAGTTTTGTTACGGCGACGAAGCGTGAAATTGCGCAATTTACCGATTTAATTCGCATCGCGGTAAAACGAACCAGTATACCGAACTACACCATTACTAATCGTTATGCTACCGTGTTTATACAAATTATCTATGGGTGTAACGATTCCGGGTCATAGAGAAAATAAAGGGCGCTAAATTTTTGTCCTCGCTTCCGAGACCTTTTCTATCTTGTTTGTCGTGATTCCAAGCACCTTCGTATTACACCTGACATTTGTAACGGCTCGCTGTATCTCATGTGATTTATTCGTTTGACGCAGACTGTGTGGGACTTCCGCGATCACTCTTATTGACTAATCTGCCTAGGTATGGGGACTGGAATTTCAGTTAGCCCTTCATCACCGTTGTACCTTTGGCCCATATGTACGGGCCAAATCTGACGAGACCTAACCCCGTAAATGCTGTCGCAATTTATCTCACAATCGGACCAATTCATCATTCTTGTTTGTTAACTTGGATATTTCTTGTGCAATCGCCATCTCGTTACAATTTTCTTTTTTTGTTTGTTTGTTTTATGACGAAACCACCGTTGTTTGGATTTGTGCAACCGGAAAAAATTCGATTTTTCACCTCTGTATGACACGTCGATCAAATTAACTTCGTTAAATTACACTGCCAACTACCGCACTGCCCTCATAATAAATTGATTCTTTCGTCAGTGGATTTCTGAAATAAATCCAATGGAATTCTTAACCGCAGAAAACAGCGTTCAATAGTTCATTTGACTTTGACGTCTACTGCATGCAATGAAAATTCACTGAACTTGAAGAACCGTTACGTTTAAAATCATTTCAGCCTTTGGTGATTCAAGACACAGTGTCCAATGGATATTACATTTTATTTCATTCTGCGATAATATTGACAGGCAACACTAAAAGTGCTCTACATTCCATGACATAAATCTTTCTAATTTTACGATCTGCTTTTCCAAGACGCGATCTTTCTTTTTTTTAATACTTATAAATGTTCATTTATAAGTGTACTAGTATTCTTCTAAGAATAGCATGACTAGGAAGTCTGATTGAATATCGATTAACACTACTGACAGTGAGATTCATATACAGTACGTACTGATAATAATACACACGTTGTACGTATGCTGCGTTACTGCCATTCGGACCATAGGGCTTGTTTTAGCGTACACCTGGAGAGCGAAGAGAACGATTTATCTCGCCGCTTGTCTGACAATATGACGTTCCGTGCAAGAATCTCCCGGTTTTTACTACCTTCGTAAATCTTATTATTAATGTCCGAGTCGATAGCCTCGCGGCTCTGGGCCATTCGTCAGCTATACGTGCAACTACCAACATCATTTTCATCGATGTATATATGTACGTATTATAAACACGTTAACATTTGCAAGATTTTTAAATTCGATATATCGCGTGCTTCGAGTTAAATTGGGTAATTTTTCCAAGCAAAAATGTCAATTATAGTGACAGTTGGTTTTTTTTCTCTCAATCTGCAATGGGTAGAAAAAGTAATTGCGCAGAAGTCGTTCTGAAAAATTTCAATCGAGCACTGTATCGTGTATACACGCGTATGGTTTTTTTTTTTCTACCCGTTCAAATAATTTACTCCACAACTACAAGCAAAATGTGCCAGAACGAAAAATGATATTTGCCATCACAAATATCCAAACTTACAGGTAATTTTTCATCGAATATTCGTTAATTGGAAAAGTATAAATGGATAACAATTCGTTGAATTAAAATGAAAGGATTTAAGATATTCGTTCAAGCGTAGATTAATCGTAATTATTCTGCTGCGTTATTAAGTGGGAGAGCTCTCTTGCGCTGGTATGATGCCCATCCTCTCGATTTGGAATTCCCCATACACGAGGATTTTGCTGCGCTCGTGTCGTACCAGACACATATTATATGTGTGTAAATGTACATATAAAAGGCTGGTATGTGTGCGCGCGAAATCTCTTATCGTTCATTGAAAATCCCGCTGTCCTCTATAAACGTCAATCCCTCTTCGTATAACAAAGTGGGCGTCGCGGTTTCTTCGCTGTTCTTTCGCGCACACCGTCCTACACGTATTTGTATCCATACCTTATTGCTGTCTTACTTGTCCAACGGACCGATTCACCATACATACCGTGCACGTACTGCCTCGCCAATGTTCATAATTAATACAAATTATTATGCATCTCGATCGTACTCGAGTCACCCACGAGAATAAGAAATACATCCACATATTTGCGCGTGTTTATTTTTAATATACACATATACGCGTGCAAATTCTTCGGTATATGTATATATACGTACGATAGACTTGAGAACTGATTATATGCAATCAATGAGTCAGTAAAATATATTTTATGCTTAATGTACTGAGAAATCATATATCTGTAACGCGCAGAGCATGCTCTCTGATACGGGACATTCCTTTTCAAGTCAAGTAGGACATGATCGAAAATCGATTTCATAATTTCGTTGACTATTGCCTCTCTGTAGCATTTTTATTTGCTGCAATATCGAAATCGTATCGGTTAATTATATTTTCGAAGGATCGATTCAATATTAACGGACCAGATCTGCACAATTCATGGATACAATTATTTTATAATTTAGTGCCCCGTTGCGAAGTATTTTTTTTTTTGTGTTTAATTATCTACATGAATCTTTGACGCGATTACCAGTCATGAACGTTGAATTATGTGTAGAGCTGGTTGAAAATTGATGATGAAAGCTTCAAAAGCTCGAAAAGTACGATCGATACTTTAATCTCATTGAAACTATACGAAAATGCGTTAAATTTCATGAACCAGTAGCTTCACCAACGAGATGCTGGCCTGCTCACTCTTTCTCGTTCTGTCGCATTAAAATATCGTCGTCAACGTCGTCCTCCCGGTGGTTGCTGCTGGCCTCGGGAATTTCTATCCAACCGCGTGCAGGAATCTCGGAACAATTTAAGGACGACTATAAATACAGTCATTAAGTTCTGTCTCGTGGTAGCTTAGACTGTGATAAAAAAAAAAAAAAGAAAACAAATTAACGGAAAAAAAAGGAAAGAAAAAACAAACCAGTGGGTAACTGGATAGAAACTAGTTTGTCGAGGAGTGCGATACGATTGGTGATGAATCTCTTCTCTCTTATATGAGCTTTGAGGATACCTGACATTTATTTCATGTAAATTATGTACAGTAGCATCTTATTCATTTATTTCGTTTCTTCTTACACGTTTGATTGAACATCATCGATTTTTATTACTGCGCCGTCTTCGCCATGTCTTTTTTTTGTTAATATCGCGATCCTTTATCTTCTGGAAGCAAAAAATATATCGTGACCTTGCCCTGGGACGTTGTGACCATTTCTTCGTGTCTGATAAGCTGGGTCGCAGCCAAACCGTACATCAATGTCGGTATACCTGATCAAAAGTTATGAGTTATATACACGCGGAATTGTGAGTTACTCGATATTTGATTTGTAAACATTTTTTGATCGTTCGCATGACAAATGAATAGTCGGACAACAGGAATAAATATGAATAAGCCATTTACCAATACCATTTTAGCTGAAGGCCCGATCGAATGATCTTGTTAAGAAGCCCTGAAGGTCTTTCCTGACCCCCCTAGGCAAACGAACTATTTCTGACTTGAGATTTTATGATATCGATCTAATTTCTGTCAGACTCATTGTATTCAATATTCAAGGTGATATAAACAGGATTTGAAAAATGACATTGCTGATATATTCGGTCTGATAGACGAGGTACGATTAACTTTTTAAAGACTTGTATTCCGTCGAAAATCTGCTCAAAATTTTGTTTCACAACATCAATACTCTACCGCTGAGACTGACTAATATAAAATCTATTAATTATGCAAATACCAAGGTTAATGATCTTGATAGCCTTGTAGAATTTGTCGTCTAGACTGAGATCCTCCTCAGGCCTTTTCGTACAGTGATACTTGATGTAAGGAAAGCAACCGGTACGAAGTACGTGATAGTTGCTTGTACCAGCTGGCCAATTGAAGTGGGACATGCCACGCTGATCGTTGACAACGTCAACGTATTTAACGAAATACGATGTCCACGGCGGCTCTTTGCTTTGTAACAGGTATCTCGTTAAGACCTATTTCAAGAATACCAAACACGACAATATTATGTAGTTACACAGAGTGCATGCATATCGTTTTTCCTCTATTTTTAAACAAATTATATTCACTACGAATTATTTTTCATCGTTTTTTTCTCGTTTTTCGGCAACCATTTGGAAATCGGTGCGTTTTTTTTTCTTTTCCAGTCTCGATGATCCAATATGACGATCTTTTGTTTTTCGGCTTTGTTTATAAATAATTATTAAATTTATTCGATACGATCATGCTTTTGAAAAATGACTCGTTATTTCATTTGATTTATAATACAGTTCATAACGTTGTCGCGTCACTCGATAAAATTCCAGGAAGAAAACCAATTCGAAAGGTAACGAATCTGTCAATTGAGCTTCGAATCGCCCTTATATATATATATTTTATTTATTTGTATATACGCGGTGAATACGTCGTTTCGACTCTTCCGCGGTCACTCTAGTGAATAAGATCTGTCTCCCAGATATACCATCAAATGGACCCAGCGAAGAAAAGTCTTGTGTGAACCGTGGAAACGAGAAACTAGCCCGGACACCATACACCTCGTCAATTCTCTTCAGGCTTTATATCCACAGTACCGATGATACCGATCGATCCTTCCTATCCGAACCTTCACACGCTTAAATCCAATATATTGCAAAAAAAAGTTTGAAGATATTCTCGCTGGATAATTCAAAGGATCAGGCTAGAACCGTGGGATATCTTGGAGTGGATTCTGTGGTCTTCGACCCTAGTCTAGGAGCGATAACGATAGTGATACTGTTCTCATATCGATACATTTAATCACGATTCACATTGACGATCTTGAAGTTGTTGAATTTCATTCGAATCTTATATTTTTTTCTTTCATTTATCATTCGAATACTCGAGCTTATGATTCTTATGAATTCAATTTGCTGAAGTGCCAGAATATCTTTTTTATTTTAAATACAAGAAAAATACGAATGTATAAAAGAATTAGTTATTTAGGATGAATAATTAATTGGTTTGATGCTAACCTCCGAGGCCGAGGGTTTTCCTTTTGTTGCAAATCTCCTCACTCCGCAAAATCCATCGATTCGTCGATACGTGAATTGAACTGCTCGCAGAAATATTGCAAAATCGTTGGTCATTCACCCTGCTAGTTTATTCCCGATTTCTTGTACCGGATTGGACCGAAAGAAAAAATCAAATCGTCGCAATGGTTGATGGAACGTTTTTTGTGATTTTTTCGCTCAGAATTCACAGACCAAACCTGCAAATAATCCGAATACTTAATAAATTATGAAATTAAACGAAATGTAAAAATATTCTGCATTCCGAGACAGTAAAGTTTCATATAACTTTTGAGAGGACGTCGAACTGAACATATAACGTGTACAACGCCGAGAGTGCTATAAGGCTGTTACCATCGTATGTACCTTTCTAAAATAAACGGACCGAGTAGAAACACAACAACGGCTATCGTAGACACAAGCCTTAAATGTCAAGGTTGGCTAGAAAACTCTCTCGAGTACATTCTACGATAACTTACTGTAGAAGTACTGTAACAACCTACGAGTTTGGTAAAACGAATGAATAAGATGCAACAAGGCACAGGAGCCTCGAGCTAACCGAATAACCGTAGGATTTGTGTTTGAATTATGGGCTCTTGTTTGCTACGAATATATTTATGGCTAATACGACCGCGTACAAATGTAATGCAACATTCTCAGATGCTTTTTCAACCCGATTACTTTCAACCCTCGTCTTTCAACTATCAATCTTCGAATCTTTAAAATACAAAATATCATTTTTCGAACGAAAATCATTGCATTTATGTGTAAAACAATTAACCAAAAGCTAAGCGATAATAAATCTTATTAACTTTCAACCCAAAGGTTCTGAATCATTACCTTGGAATTTTGTGAATTTTCGATAAAAAATTAAATATAATAATCGAAAGCTAGAAAGGTGTAAAGTATTGGATTGAAGGAAAAAGATTGATCTACAAAAAATTTCTTGAAACATTTTTATCAAATGCTATGACAATTTTTTCTCTGAAAAAATAAGTTTTATGAGAAAGGGCGTTTCATATTTTTTCTTTTAAATTCATTTTTTTTTAAATAGATTTTTCTGCATGGTCAATTGTGCAAAATTATTCTCTTCGACGGTCTGTCGTACGAATAAATAGCTAAAATCATTACAGAAATGTCGTACGTGAGTGCGAGTTCATTCGCATGTAGAAAACCAATTACGTAATTTAGCTGCATATAGAGCAGGCAGTAATTAGTATGCTGATCTGTATAAACTCGTTCACGAGTTGTTCCAGGCATATTGGCCGATTTATTCTCGTTCTCAACGATCGCTTTATTTTCAGAGAAACGTGACGTTTTACTTTTCGGAGTACAAACACGCGCAAAGATCCTGAATTTACATAAATGACGTTATTTTTTTTTTCTTCCTAATCATTTTTTATGCTTACTTTGGTACTGAAATTTAACACAACGATCCAACGAATGTCGCAAACTTGAATATTCTTTTTTGTTTATGTTTTGTTTCAACCAAAAGCTCAAATATAATTACGAAGAGTGGTCGTCAACCTTACGCAGAATTTTCGCATACACCAATCGACCGTTATACTATCATTATTAAATATATTTTTCAACATTTCTGCGTATGCCCTTATCACATTTGTACGAACTCATCCAACTGTCCACCAACTCTCATGTTCCTATAAGCGCTCGTTTTTGATACTTTATCACATTTGCATAAGAACCTGGAAAAACTAGAAATCGTAAGGCGATCATGTAATCGGCTATATTTCTACTCAGTTCTCAATTGATTGATATTATCAAAAACTCAATAAAGCTGTCTCTCGCGAACGCTGAGAGAGAGAGAAACATTTCTTCTCCGCTGGTACATGGCTTGACGATCGCTCATCAAAGTACTGGTTTTTCGTGAAGCTGATCGATCTGGAAGTTCTCGAAGCCACCTAAGAAGATTTTTCTGTTGGTAGAGTGACAACGAAATGACAACGAGAAGATAGAATGGCAATTCCACAATGGAAGTGGTGATTTTTCAATAACCGGCGTTCCACGTTTTCACTTTTTAAAAATATTTTCCAATTAACTCGTTGTACTGTAATTTGGCATTGATGAAAAAAATGGATTTTTCTCATTGATGATTCAATGATCTCGTGATATTCGACAGCCGGGATGACAAAAAGTGCGAACAAAAAAGAATTACTTGAGGCACCGATTAGACTTTTTATGGAGTATCGAAATTTTAGGCAAATCCCAACATTCCATCAGAACACTTTCTGCTCGGAGAGCGAAACGATAGAATTTTTGTTGTGATTTTGTGAAAAAAAAAAAAAAATATCGATTTTTTTTTTCGAATCGATATTTTTATACGAATGCGCATATTATTTTTTCGTACACGTTTACCGGGACTGACCTAGGACGCAGGCATGCGATCAAATATGTATACAACATTTCTGTTCACGCCGATACTTTCTCAATAGTGCATCCAGAGATGCACGCGACTCGAATGTACAACGTGCATCACCGCTAGAGAGAGAGAGAGAGAGAGTCGGTACGCGAGCTACACCGTCGTTTTCACACCTCGGCTCGACGGAACTCACGTAGTCGAGAGCTCGGGGAAAGCTGGAGTGATTGGCGATTTTGCGGAGACAAAAGCGCCGTACGTCAAATGCATCTTCGTATTACGAAGGTGAAAGTAAAAACTATTTATGGCGTGATAAAACAATGAAAATTTCGAACATTCGGTCTCCAAAGTCCGAGAAAATGCATAACGAAATGATAAGAAGGAAATCATTTGTTGCCAGCGAGTTTTCGAGGTACTAACACTAGTAATAAAAAAAGTCATAAAAATTGATCAATGAAAATATACTAAAATTATTCTTCTCCTATCCAATCACACTCAATTAATGAGATTTTTATCATCTTCAATGAATAGATAACAAAAAAAATGCTGAAAAATAATGCAATATTTTTCAATATATGAAAATTCACTACGAACATCGTCGAGATATATTTATCTGTAGATTGTCAACGTTCACTTTTACTCAATTTGAAACCTAAAAAATTCACAGTATCAGAGACTACCGATAATCAGTCGAGCAAACCTTCTTAACCTGTTTGGAATGAGCTAAAGCAAAAGTAAATTTACCGCATAAGACTACGTCATTTTCTCTGTGGCTCTAGCTCCAGTGCTCGGATATATGCACCTAAAACACCTGATCAAATGGTCACGTGCCACATTCTTACTATATAGCTCATACCTATGTATACATGTATTCGAGGATGACACGTGTGTATAACATGGTGCTGGGACACGTACAACTTGCTCACGTCTCTCGCTCCTCTGTATATACACTTAGTAGAGTTTTCGAGATATACGTACAACGAGATCGTGTCCGCATTAACTCCGAAGCGTTTGTTAAACTTATTTTTTCGTCGCGTTCTCTCCTCTCGGAGCGAACAAGTAAAGAGCGATGAATTCAGATGCGCGAGAACCACGCGACACTGCGCGTGTGTTCCTCTGCTCGTCTGGTAAATTTTCTGATACTCTGCGGCTGCGTTTACTGCAGCAACGAGGTCACTCCTTTTCACAGATGCTACTACGAAGGTGAAAGAGAGAGAGGCACGATGAATCGGTAGCGCCAGTGGCGCTCGTGCCGCTTCGAGACACGAATTAATTCTGTTTCGCGGTATTTTTGAATTTCTACAAACGCTTACGATTATTTTTGCGCTACTGAGCACACGAGAATTGAGTTTCGGAGATGGCTTTTGTAACAATTTATTAAAAACATACAAACAGCGTGTCAAACTTTGTTTTTTTTTTCAGCATATCGCCACACTTGGTTTGAAATACAGATCTTTGAAGTCTAGAAAATTTATTCCATGAAAATTATTTCATTTTTATTTGAAATTTTTGAAATTTCGAAACTCAATGTTCTTCGCACCGTTCGTGTCCGATCGAGATTAAAATAAATCAACGTAATCTATCAAAACGTGTTGAAAAATTGATATTTTGAAAATTCGAAATGCGCCCTATGACTGAACCATACTAGTATAGGAAGTAAAACTATTTCTTTGGGGTCAAGAAAGAGGTTGAATAAAAAAACATTCGAATTTATTCTGATTCTAAACTTAAGATTTAGATTTTAAAATAGCTCGCGGGAATCAAAGAAAAGTGAGGCTAGATTTGCCGATCGCATCAGCTGTTACGCGTGACCATGCCAAACTACCCGACGAGATATGATTTTTAACGATATTTCCATGAGACGACGTGTCTCGGTAGCTCAAAATGCTTCGACTCAGCAATTTAATTATATACAGAAAAACCAGACGGTCGATGTAATCGTAATTTTGGCAACAGGCGCATAAGAAATCCGTTTCAATCTCATAAGAATTTCAAGTCAATCGATCGCTTTATCGCCATGATTCTGACTAGTAGTATACAAAGTTTCGTCATGTTGTACGAAACGACACGAAGACTAGTTCAATTGATTTGATTCTAGCGAGGACGTATTTCCGGTTTAATAACGGCAGAAGGTCGTTTGCGACGAACGTGGGAACGTTTGTCACGTTTATATGTACATCAAAGTTCACTGGGTCACCAGCTATATGTGTCATAACACGAAAATATAAGGGTGAAATATCACACATGCGTAGTTCACACCACGAGAAAGACGACCAAATGGCTTTTCTTTTGATGTAAAGAAAAAAAAAAGGCGAAATTCGAAATTTAGTTGACTCTTGTCCTGGTTAAACATTCCATGGAAACGTATTCCACGTCTCATCCGATTATCCCTCCGATGTCTCTGGTTTAAAATAATTCTTGGAAGGTTTACAAAAAAAAAGCATTGTCCCGATTCTCTTCTTATTGCTTCGTCGAATCGCAGATATCTCGCTGAAACGATATTGTGAAACACGTGTGGATTGAAATTTTTTCTGTCGCTATTTTCTACATTCAGAATCATTTGTAAGTTTTTTTTTTTTTTTCGTAAGAAAAAGAAGAAAAAATGTTTGTATGCGAGTAACAACTATTCTTGTCGATGAAAGAGACATTTTTGGACATTCTTCGTACTACTGCGTCCGAAGAGCGAGAAGCACTGAGAGAAAACTGAGATACAAACGAATACACATTTTTGTCTCAGAATATTGCAATTCTTTTTTTACAACAAGCATTTATCGAGAATGTTCTGGGAAAGTAAAGAAATATTCTTTTATTAAAAAACAGTGAACTAATATTCGTCGTTATCATTCTTTGTAAGTCGTGTCGAGAGTTGATGAGACGTCGAGCGAACAGATAGTTCAGTATCAGTCCCCGGTGTTCCGTACCAGCATATTTCTAACGTGTCATAAAATAACAATTTATCAATTTATTTATAAAAAAAAAGATGTAACGGTAAAATTTTCTGTTTTTCTATTTTCAGGTAAGATGTCAATCGATCACTCCTATTTTTCTTTATGCTTACGTCATCAGTGGTTTATTTTCAACACTTTGTGAGTACTGCATATCAACTAAACGAAACGTACGAGTCTTGCGTTCGTTTCTCTTTGAATGCCTGATCATTTATTAAAAATTAGATCGTTATATTGCGCAGCATTTAGGAAACCAAACTTTCTTGAATCCATGCACCTCTTCACCGTTGTGATTACATCATTTTCTACGAAAGAACCGAGCTGTATGAAATTGACTGATTTCATATCGAAGCCTCGATATTTACCCGAATGCTGTAGATTGACAGTTCTATTATAGAATCTCTTTTACGCAATTTTAATTGCAATCTTATCTCTTTTGAAACTCAAAGTATGTCGCTCAATGAGCTTCCTGCAAATGAGAAATGCGATGGTCGAAAAACAAATGAAACGTATAAAATAAATAGTGTATAAGGCACTTGTTATATAGCTGACAGAAACTGCCTACTGAAGTTATGCCTCGATTTTTTATGCGGCCAAAAATAATATGAAAAAAACGTATGTGGCCGAAGTATCGGATGCACAAAAGTATTTTTTTATTTGTTTTTATAACAAATGATTGACTATTCAAACAGAAAGTATTTCATTGTGGCAAAGACTTGTTCACATAGTTCGACTGAATGATGAGGATTAAAAGTAAAGTCCCAATGCATACCCATACAGAAAAATGTGCTTTTTTTTCGATAAAATTTGAGCTTCAACTCGATATTATCCTCATGCAATATTTATCATTTCATTCGATTCACGAAACCATTACAGCACCTCGCTCGCTCCCCACTGTATATTGAGTATTACAATTCACATTAAATGAGTTCCATTGAAGCACTTATTTCCAATTTTACTTGAAAAAAAAAATGATATTATTGCACTTATATAATTGCTTTATAAAATCAACGTGACGAACTCACCTCGCGCTTAGCTCCTGCGCAAACCGACAAAGAGCAAAGGGAATCTCGAATTACTTGTATTTTTATAGTTGCACACGAGCTCGTTTCTACTATTAATAGCGAGAACGCGATAAATTACGTAACTTCCATATACTATCTTAGACTCTCTTGTGGTACGTCATGTGAGGGTTGTTGTTCATAAGCACGTAATATAACGTGAAAAATTCAGAATCGTGCGTGCGCGACCAGCTTAACATATGCAGGTATTTCTTCTTACGTATGTATTCTCCATACATATTATATGGTATGTGGATTTTTATGCAGTTGATAACGGTATCGAAAGACTGTAAGTCGCGGATGAAAGAGCCCGAGAGATCGCCTTCGCATCTTATTAGTTCTTCGATGCAGAGCTCACGTATTTTAACCATATATTTTGATATTATTTTTTATTTTCAACGATATATGTTTCGCGGAGTTTTAATAACGGAAAGAAATTTTTTCGAATCATTAATCGAAAGCGTATTACTAATTAAGTTCGAAGAATCATTTTTTAGTCGTAGAATAAAGTTGACCTTTGTACGGCTTCAATTTTTTTTTTCAAAATCGATTGACACGAAAACATCGAAATGAAGTCGACTTTAGCAATGTATACATGAACAATGACTCGAAACACTTCGCAAACGAGAGTACGAGAACAAGGAAACAACCGCAGAGTATATAGAAAAAAATGGAAACAAGAGAACCTCGGAAGGCAGCTTGCGATAGACACTCGCGAGTACGTTGTAATGAAACCCGATCGTGGTGAGCTGCGGTACGAATCTTTTCTTTTTTCCCTTGCATAACAATATGTCCATTTATAAAAGTACAGGGTAGAAAAATTTTGTAACAATCGGGTGGGATTGAAGTTTGGCTGACGAGAAAGAATTCTTTTTTGACGAAAGAGCAGATTTTCGTAGAGTTTTAAAAAAAGTGTGGAAAGAAAAAAGATCCATATTTTTGTTCGTATGGCTACAGGAACTATAGATTTTATTGTTATCAATATATGACGTAATCATACCCAAGCAGGCGAATAAGAAAATAACAACAGTGTGAAACGAATGAGAAAAAAAATTATTATTCGTTCGCATAAATATTTTCCAATATTTTTACTGATTACCCCAAGAACATATATCACATCGTGGATTCACCTTAAGATGCGGTTTCGATTTCTCCAGTTTCTATTTCCTGCTCGAACGAATGCACAGCGCGCATTCGCCTCGGACCGATATCTCGTTTGATCGCATTAAATAAGAACCGTAAAAGCTTGAGAAATAAATTACGGGATCTCGATTAACAAGTCCACTTTGATCATAAACCTGCTTTATATACACGTTGAATTTATGCCGAAAATAGGATAACGCGTAAAAAATATAGCGTTGGAAGATAACAACGAATAGCAACGAACGAATCATGAAATCTTAATCCCTCTCTCTCTCTCTCCCTCTCTCTTTGGCTTAGTAGATTCACAGAAAATTCACCATCAAAAATTGCTACATTATAACAAAAATATACTTTGTACGAACCGCTAACGTCCGCGCGTTCTTGAAGAAATCGTATCTAATAACGACTCTGAATAAAAAAAAAAGTTATATTTTGAATTTGAAAAAACGTCTGAAAATCAAATAACAATCGAATCAAATTCGTTGAAAGAAATTCATTTCACTTTGTTCAATAGCGCTTACTCTATTCCAATTCCATATACGATTGGCGAGTCATAAGAAAAATCTCGGGTATGCTGCCCACAAGTCAATTAATTCTTTTTTTCCAACTCAATCATTTTTTTTTTTTCTAGTTAAGGAAAAATATGAAAAGTATTTCTCATTACAAGAAGTCAATGAGCTCGTATGTTACACGATCGGTAAATTACTCAGTTAAAAACAGGAGTAGGAACAGCTACTGCGGTTACAGCAGTCACTACAGATCTTGAGTTCCGTTTATTACCTCTCTGTTTTCCACTCCCGCTCCTGCCAATGAGATTATAAAAATACACGCGCGCGTACTCAAACCTCCCGCTCATTGTTTCCCCTCACTCGTAATGTGGTAGGGCTCGTTTCATACATTTTGCTTCTCCCTCTCTCTCCCTCTCTCACATACTCTTTTGCTTCACGGTCTCTTTTATACACGCAAAGATCTCATGCATTATTGGACCTCGATCAATTGTTAGATAGGAATTTTATCTCGTGTGTACTCGTACCTATTTTCCCGCATCATTATCCAACCGCGAGTTATATCTCGATATTCTGTGGTATTCTCCTTTTTCTCGTTGATCCTAACTCTCTCGCACTCTCTCCCTTTTTTCCCGTCCGTCTCTTTCCTCTTTTTTGTCTTCGCAACTGTTTCATTCAGCCATTTTACCTTTTGATCTTGTAGTCCACTTGACCAGAAGATACGATTATCGTTTTAGCTTCGACTCGCTGAAAGCCATACCCCGATTGAATCAGTCCATAGATAGAATCTTGGCGAACAAACCGCTCGATATATTTCGCATTCGAATATGTGTTGGCTACACCCTTTTGTTTTTCGACACTTCACACGAGAATAATATATAAATGAGTGCATCCTTATATACAAAAGCACATTCAAACTATAGCCATTATGTGGATACATTCGTAGCTCGCAAAAGACTTCTACCACTTTCATTGTGTGTTCCCCTTTTTCCGAGACCATGACTAACGTCATGGGTCAGTTCTCGCGTTGAGAATTAATCTTCTGATTCTTAACTATTGCACTAACGTAAGTCTCCTATTATTTTTCTGTATCTCTCTCTCCCCCGCCCCCTCCTCTCCCTCCACCCTGGTTAGGGTGTGTGACAACGCAAAAAACAGTGTTATCGTTGATCGACAAAAAAGCTCGCAAATCGTCAACTAGATCAAGAAAAACTGAAATTCCTTCGAGGCCATCCAGTTTCTAACTTTTAATAACTCACTATTAATATATGGACGCTGCTAATTAAATAACGGTGGAACGAGAAAATCAAGTTTTTTTTTTTCTCGTAGAAGGTTTATGATAATTCAGCGAATAAGCGTTTACACGGATACATCAAGATTTTTTTCTCCTCTGAACTATATAATTATATACTCATCGTTGCATTCCTATTGTGTGTGTTATCGTAACGGTAATTCATATCTTCTGCACTTTGACTGCATAATATCCTATTTTCATAATTTTTTCCACCCCCCCCCCCCCTCCTCCACCCCTTTATCCGGCGCTCATTGATTCCCCGGGGGCGAAAAAGTTGTGTTCGTTGATGCGAGAACATTTCTAATTAAGATTTCACTCCGCGTGGGTGTGCGAAATACACATGGGACTCTTGATGTGAAATCAACAGCCATTTGAAGACTGCGACTATTCTTTTGTTGAATTTTGTTTGTTCCATCTACAATACTCACTGAATGCGGCTCTTCTCTGCTCAAATTTCAAAAAAGTTTGTTTGTTTTTTTTAATATGGCGAAAAAGCAGGGAACAGGGTTCGGAATGAGCATTGAAGGAGGCAAAAATGCAAGCCCATGTGGCTGTCGGTTTTGACATGGGATGGCCCATACATGTGAACGACGTGTGGATTTACATATGGAAGATTGTATTCATGCTGATGTTCATGTTTACCAGTGAATATGTATTTGGATAAACATACGTACACATGTAGATTCATGAACCTTGACTGACGGCTGTTTGCCGATGCTTTTCTTGAACAATTCACACAAGACCAGGTATCATACCAGCATATGTGTCTTGCGTAAAGAGAGGAAGAGAGAGAGAGAGAGAGGGCGAAAGGACGTAATGCTAGAAACATACATATGAGCCTTTGCGAATCGCACTAAAGCCTCAGGCAAATTTTGGTTGCACGATGCTGCAACTCTCATTACGTTTACATACTGCAACTACATTAGGTTTATACTCGCGTGTGTTTGCGTGGATACGAGCGAATTTAAATGTGTTTTAAAAACTGACGGTCCAGAGACAGGGAGTGGGGAACATATCAACGAAGTATTCCACTTGAGATTGCTCTCTCAACTTTTTTATACGATCTGTTTTTAAGATTTTAATTCTTCGAATTAATGCAATAATTAATTCACATTTCGAAATTTTTTATCTGACCATACGATTTTATGGGGAAAAATATTGAAGTATTATTTGTTTAGTGTATCGGTGAATTACAAATAACAAACTCTTGTTCTGTTCTTTCACTTTTTATCAGTATGTTTCCTGTTGCCAATTAACTATTCCTGAATCGATTGTTTTACGTTTTGTGGCATTCGAATTATGCACGAATGATTCTTATTCAATAAAAATTTCATATAGAATGCAATATCATCGAACGACATGATAGGCAGCCACTCGCGTGTTGGGTGCAAATTTTTCGTTATCCAGAATCGATATGAATCATTGATATATCTACAGAAAAAAAAAAATAGTAAAGATTCTTCTCAGTAATTAATCCAATTCGTGCGGCTGGTTTTTAAAACGTAAAAGTCTTAGGAATTACACTCCTTATCGTGGACATTCTTCGTCGTAGAAAGATTAAGAAAAGCAATATATCGGTCTATTGGCGTCTGTAAGCCACATATTGTGCGACATTAAAAATCGTTTACGCCGGTAAACTCCAAGCTTGAAACATTGAAAATAAGGATAGTTATTGCGATGTCAAATTATCGTTGGCAGATGGATAAGTGAAAAAAAAAATACGAAGCAGCTGTTTCTGTTCGTGTTTCTTATTAAGATACACGATTTCCTGTAGCAACTATTTATCTTTTGATCAACGATTTTTTTATTACAATCTTGTTATGGCCCAGCCATTTATCTATTAATTTGGATAGTTTAAAGTATAATCATATAATCATAGATTTATTTTTATTTTCATTACTAAGCGTTCAGTACGAATCGCTTCCTCTTGCGAAACCGAATTCCTTCCGTTATACGAAATTAACCACGTTGATTCAATTGCGAAACTTATTTTCATGAATCTGGGATTTCAAGTTCCTTAACCTTTCCAGAACCGTAAACGAAATGCACAATTTATTGCAAGAACCCGGAACGACACTTGCTCGCTTAGACCTTCTTTTACATTTTTGCCAAGCAGTTGCCCAACAGCCTAAATTCTTACTCTGCAATTTCCTAACATCGAAAGCATTGAAGGAGAATTGGCAACCAAAATCCAACAGTCTTTCGCCGATACTCAGTCTAAGCGGAGCTCCTCAGGTGTCATCACCTTGAGTCCGAGTCTTGTTCCGGATCCTTGCAAGATAGTTAATAGTTACGCGTCTTCGAATCTTCGCGATCAAGCATCACTGCTCGAGGGCTAGTGAGGCACTGAGGTGCAGCGTTTCTTTACTCATTGAAAGAGAAGGCAATAAGAACTCATTAATCGATATCCGTAAACTAAAAACATCATTTTGACGCCTTATTAAGATATTTAAAATAATCGAGTGTACCGCGCGATTTGCGTATGTGAGTGTACCGACTGCACTGTCTTCGAGGAGACCCGCTACGCTCAGTGTCAGCACATCTCAAGTTACGCGCGGGACATCGACCCGTAAGTCTAAACTGTATCACTTTTATTTTACTCTATGTACAAATTTTATCATTGTAACCAAGAGGAAGTTGACTGCGATCTTGTTCGATAACTGTAACGCAAATCCCTAATTTCGACCTAAAGAATAAATACATCAACTTCTAACACATATCTTCTGCTTATATATTTTTACCTATCTCAACTTTCCATAAAACCCATATTTTACATTATCAACCGTAATAGGTGCGCCTAGCGCTTTAATAGCTATTCTGAACATCTACTATTTTTATCTATTTCCCTCTTTTTACTCAATCATTTATTTGTTCTTCTGAGAGTTTAGTAATTCTAATAGTTATTATTCATATTTTTCTCTCAGCCCGCTCGTTCTCACGTTCGGGCATAACAAATTGGTGGCAGCGGTGGGATAGCTACTACTAATACGGTTGACCTTCCTACATAACGTGATTTTAACTTTTCGTAATTTCTGTTCTTTCAAACCAATTCTTCCAATTCAATAAGTTCGTTCAGCCAATAAAGTACTTTACAATAACAGGGGTTAATAGTTATTTCAAAGATTCATCTTTTTAGAAGGCTTTCGGAAACACTTCCGAAAATGCCTACGACAGGACCCCCGGATCAGAATCAAACCCTTCTTGATAATTCAGCTTATTTAGATTATCTCACAGTTAAAGATGCTATTGATAAAATTCCCAGATATGATGGAAGAAATTGGAAATTTGCGGAATATGAAACTGAAATAAAATCATTGCAACAGGGCCTCCCTCAAGGAGCCGAAAATAGAGTAATAAACGGCATTCTAGCCAGGCTCAGAGGAAGAGCTCGTACGCATGTTGAAGGAAAATCGTTTTCCTCCATCAGACAAATCCTTAAAACTCTTAAAGAAAAATTCTCTCCTGGTTTAGATTACGAATATTATCGCAGTCAACTCCTTGATGCACGTATGAGAAGCGATGAAGACGTGTCAGATTTCTACTCGCGCCTTCAACGTTATATTCGTAAAGCAGTCAGCGAAATCGAGGAGACTGAGAGCGAAAACGTCACTAAGTCAACAAAAAGTCGACTCGAGGCTCGTGCCCTCGATATTTATATCGATGGTTTGCCTGATGCTATGAGGAGTTATGTTTTGAGTCGCGACCCCGCAACTTTTCAGGCCGCTCTAGAATTAGCTCAAAAATATGAAAGGCGCGTTCGACGTTCGCGTAGTCGGATGTCAGCTCGCAAGGATTATAAAGAAGTCCGACGGAGCTATTATCAAAGGGATAGTTCCTCAGATGATAATTGTCGCTCTCTTTCCCGCGATAGTCACAATCGAGATTCTTCGCCGTACCGTCGTGCATATACCATTTCTACGGACGAAATGTGTGATGATTGTAGACATTGTCCCTGCAGATCTCGTGGACGTAGTAATCGGAATTCAGCAAGTCGGGACGGGGATAGGAGCTATACTCCACCGAGAAGTATACTCAAACGCGAAAACAGAGATAGATATTCTCGTGATCATAGACGAGATCGCGATTCCAGAGATCGACGTGAATCGGAGTCTCCGCGAAGTTTTTCCCCTCGTAGAGACAGTACGCCTCCACCTAACAAAGTTAATGCCGATACCAATGAAATTTCTTTAAACGCGAAACCCAGTCGTCCGAACGACGCGTCGACGGCTGCTCAGCAAAAATCGCGTCTAACCCCGAGTGTGAATTTCCAATAGTCACGGTAAATTTAAAGAAGAATTCTCGACAGCCAAAATCTGTCGTAGAAATAGACGCCCGGGAATTAAAAAATAAGAAAGGGAAATTTTTGGCTGATAGTGGTGCGGTTATTAACATGATTGAAGTCGATGCTCTATTCGGAAATACCATGATCGATACGGATGATCGGGTGGGAGTATTGGGTATTTCAGATAAAGAAACGTTAAACGCAATTGGTACGACGACGATACACATATTCGAGCAATCAGTAAAATTCTATGTCTTCAAGACGACACTTCCATCTCCTGGCGTGGGTATTTTGGGAGAAGAATATTTCACACTAGAAAATGCAGAAATTTCTTATCATCATAATGCTTTAATAATCGCTAGTCGTCCAACAAAACCGATATTTTTCGTCTCGGAATACGAAAAAAGACTTGCACATAACTTTATCGCAAGTACGATTGAGCCACAGCCTTCTCAGACGACTGACACTGCTGAGTCAGAAAACACGGCTCCCGAGTTGACCCATATTACTATCCGTGCTCGCACGCGACAACCGGTCAAGATCAACTTAAAAGCCACAACGTTGCAAGAAGGATATATTCCTCGAATAACGACTGACGATGGCTTATTTATCGGCGAGGCCGCTGTGAAAAATGAGAATGGCACCTGTTATATTATGGCAATAAATACAACAGAACAAGATGTTGAAATAGAAATCCCTCCTCAACATCTTATTCCTTTTGAATACCGAGGCCCGCCGGAAGAAATTTCCGATTCCGACTCCCTAGATGAAAATGCTATTGTTGGGAAAGACCGAGTTACCGCGATACAAGATCTATTAAGTCTCGATCATCTCAACGACGAGGAATCGGAACACGTGCGCTCACTTATAGCCGCGTACCCCGATCGGTTTCATCTGCCTGGTGATAAACTCGGCCGTTCAAACCTCATGAAGTGTACGATACCAACTACGGATGATCTGCCAGTAAATACACGTCAGTATCGATACCCCGTGGTCCATAAAGAAGAAATCAAACGACAGATGGATAAACTCTTGGCCGAAGGAAAAATTCATCCGAGTACATCAGCGTATAACTCACCATTATGGATTGTTCCTAAAAAAGCAGGTGCAGACGGAAAGCGTAAATGGCGCGTCGTAATAGACTATCGCGCACTTAATGAAAAGACTTTACCTGATGCTTATCCACTCCCCAACATAACCGACATATTGGATCAATTGGGAGGTGCGAGATATTTCAGTATCTTCGACCTAGCCAGTGGATTTCATCAAATCGAGATAGATCCTAAAGATCGGCCGAAAACCGCATTCTCGACTCCCGAAGGTCATTATGAATTTGCAGTAATGCCCTTCGGCTTACGCAATGGCCCTCCAATCTTCCAGAGACACATGAATGTGGCTTTAACGGGACTCAACGGCATAGAGTTATTCGTTTACCTCGATGACGTCATCATATATGCACCATCTTTGGAGGAACACGGACGAAGGGCGCGGAATCTCTTCACTCGCCTCCGCCAATGTAATCTCACTTTACAAACGGAGAAATGCCAATTCCTTCGCACGGACGTAACGTATCTAGGTCATATAATTTCTCGAGACGGAGTTCGACCGGACCCTATGAAAATCGAAGCGGTTCGAAAGTATCCTGCTCCTACGAGTGTGAAGGAAGTGCAACAATTTAATGGCTTCGCTAATTATTATCGGCGATTCATCAAGGACTTCGCCATCAAAGCTAAACCACTCAGTGACTTGTTGAGGAAAGATAGAAAATTTGAATGGACCGAAAAGGAACAGAATAGTTTCGATGCAATTCGTGAAGCTCTCTGTACCAAACCAGTCCTGCAATATCCAGACTTCAGTAAACCGTTCGTTCTTGCAACGGATGCCTCAGATGCTGGACTTGGTGCCGTCCTGAGTCAAACGATTGACGGAAATGAACGTCCAATAGCTTATGCATCACGCACTCTGAATCCTGCCGAGAAGAATTATCACAGTAATGATAAAGAATGTCTTGCAGCAACTTGGGCGATAGGATATTTTCGACCGTACCTCTATGGCCGACCTTTCACCCTAGTTACTGATAATCAAGTCGTCGCATGGTTACATAATATGACAGACCAGTCAAGCCGACGAGCACGTTGGAGAGCTAAAGTGGGAGATTATCATTTCACTACGAAATATAAACCAGGGAAACTCAATCAGAACGCAGATGCCCTCTCTCGTAACCCTGTAGTCGATGCCGACGTCATCATGGCGTTCCCAGTACTACCAACTGGCTCAAAACCGCGTACGAAACTGGCTCCAGCACCCTCGACCTCCCTCCTCCAACGACCAAGAGCTCGTGCACTTACTGACGCCGGATCTACGAAACCCTTGGCCTCTAAATCAATCCAAGGCCTCGAACCAATAGGACTCCGAGTCAAACGTCGAGAGGAGATCAGACCAAATGCAAGGCGTGCGACTTACAAAGAACCAGATTCGGAAGCTCCGAGTGACGAATCATCGACGGACAATGCTCCACCGATTTCGATAACACATCGTAGCATGATTCCCAGTATGGAAAAGTCCAAGAACAATCCTGACCCGTCCAGTGATGCATCGGATACGGAAAATATTGCTGATGATGTATTTACACCGGAAACACCAGTGAATACAGAAAACCCTATCGTCGAGATAATCCCTCCAGCACCAAACGAAATGGAACCGGAAACTGCTGATCGGACATTAACGCCAGAGAAACCAGCTCTCGAGTCAAACCATACTAACCCCTCTTCCGGATTTTTAGAGGAGTTGAGAAATTCATTCTCACGTTTTGACAAATCTATACGCATGAGAGAGGAGGTAGACGAAACTGCAGATGAAGATGAAGACTACCCTTCATCTCCAGAAGACTTGCAGTATCTGTTAGGAAAGGGACAACGCTGTGTAGAAGACCTTTGCAGCGCCCTTAAGGAACATGGTGTCGAAGTACCAGGATTAGTTTCAAAATCACCGTCTGAGGTCCAATTAGCGGAGACTTCGAACATTACTCCTAGTACCAGGAGATCAACAATCCCAACTCCGTTACCGAACTATAAACCCATGGCTAAGTCGAGCCCTTTGCCGGGAATAGCAAATACCACTCCTAGGCCAACAATCTCTGATACACGGGAAAACGCCAAAAAACAAGCTACTATGCCGAAGGTAGTAAGATCAGGTGGTTCGACGCCTAACGAAACTGGAAAATCTAGCGACACACAGACGATATTCATCGATGCGGACTCGAGTGACACCGACGCCAACGCCAGTTCGCCTGAAATAGCAGAAAATTGTACCGTCAAACAATGCAGAGAGTCTCTGACCTACCTCAAGGATAACCTCGCTCATTTTGTCAGCGCGGACTGCCAACTACTGAACCCAATCGGGAATCTGCTATCCGACCTGAACAAAATCGATCCGGAAAATTTACGGAGTAGTAATTTATCGAAAGGGCACGTAGCTGTAACGAATAAAGGAAAATTCAAGATCTTCAGTATAATCCATAAAAAACATCACTTCGACAAGGTCAGCTTCCAAGACATCGTTAAAGGTTTAGAGCAGCTACGCACTGCTGTAGAACGGTATGAAATTCGATCTCTAAGAATTTCGAAATTCGGCGATGACCTCGAAAACATGTCGTACAATATCTTAAAGGAATTGCTGGAATGCACATTCCATGGGATACCAATCACCATTGTAATTTGTAATGGTTTCATCCAACTGGACCCACCATCGGGACAACGGACCACTATGATCCGTGAAGCGCACGAAAGTTTGGTTGGAGGACACCAAGGAATCGCTAAAACCTATAGACGATTACGGGAAAGGTATCAATGGAAAGGGCTTAAAGAGGACACCGAGAATTTTATACGACAATGCAAAATCTGTCAAAAAGAAAAGCTTCTCAGAATAAAAACTCGAATGCCCATGCTTATTACGGATACACCTTCAGAAACCTTCGAGAAGATCGCCCTTGATACTGTTGGTCCTCTACGAATTACGCCCAGGGGGAATCGACATATTTTGACGATCCAAGACAATCTCTCCAAGTTTTGTGCAGCCGTACCAGTACCGAACATTAAAGCCGAGACTCTAGCTTTAGCGTTGAGTAAAAACTGGATTGCACTGTACGGCCCACCCAAAACCATCCTGACCGATCGTGGTACCGCGTTCACTAGCAAACTCTTCGAACAACTAGCCGAAATTTTCAAAGTACAGAGAGTAACAACCACTGCGTACCACCCTCAGTCAAACGGATCCCTCGAACGTAGTCATGCCGTCTTGGCAGATTATTTGAGAGCCTTCCACGATCGTTTTGATGACTGGGACGAACTTTTACCATTCGCAATGCACGCATATAATACTGCTGTTCACTCTGCAACGAATTTCACCCCTTTTGAACTCATACACGGAAAAACTGCGCGACCGATATCCGAGTTTCCGCCTATCGAAAAAATTGACACTTATACCGAATACATGACTGACTTTGTAACCCGACTCGATGAAATCCGACGAATTGCGACGAAGAGTCTCGACGCAGCCAAACATCGCTCGAAAGAACTATACGACAGGAATGTAAATACAGTCCCTTTCAAAATCGGCGATGACATTTACGTTCTAAAAGAACCTCGGGCAAATAAATTAGACTCCTATTACCGCGGACCATACGAGATTATCGAGATCACGGAAAAAGGAAACATAATCTCCCTTAATAGCCATGGCAAACTTGAGATGAAACACCCTAACAAACTTAAGCTGGCTCATTAGTAATTTTACACAAGTGTTTGTTACAGGTTCGAGTCATGGAAAAACAATATCTTATCCTTGCAACCCTCATATTCTGCTCGTCATATATTCAAGCTGGCCCAGGCTACCGTGTACGCGAAATCCTAGACCACCCGGGAATTTTTTATGAACGCCTACCCGATGTCAAGGTCACAACCACAACGTGGAAAATCGTTTCGTACATCGATGCTGAAGTGCTCCTCAAATATCAACTCTGGAATTTGTCACAAACGTATCAACTTATGAATGATTGTTACACTCACCTTCCACTAGATCAGTGCGAGAGCCTGATCCCGCGAACACGCTTGAAAAATCGACTGGAGAAAATAATGTATCTGAAGAAACAAATTACAGGTGTTACGTCGCCTCAGGGAGTCACAACACTAAATCAACAACCTAGACGCCGAGGAGCACCTCTAGCTTTCATAGGAACGATCTCCCACGCCCTATTTGGAACGATCAGCGAGGACGAAGCTCAGCTTTATGAAAGTCGCATCTCCCAGCTGGAACGGGATAAAGGAGAGCTTGCCCATCTGATGGAAAACGCCACCCATATTGCCCGGGGCGCAGTCAATGATTTGGGAACGCACTTGAAGATAGCCGAGCGCAACATCGCCAAGATTATCAACACCACTACTGAGCTTCGAGGATCGTTCATCCAGGAAAAAACCGAGATGCGTAAATTGGACTACGCTTTTCACCTGCTTCTTCTGTCTAATACTATGTTGGATACGGCAGATCTGTACATCACGAAATTACAAGAGCTCCACGATACCATACGTGAAGCACAGCGAGGACTGATTCATCCAAGTTTGCTTTCTCTGGACCAATTAACCGAAGCTGCAAACCAAGTAAAACGCAACACTAGTCTCGAGTTCCCAATCTCTCTAACGGATCTCCATACGACAGACGTTTCTGCCATGAGCCACCTGAACTCCAAGTATAGGAACGGCCTATTCCTAATCAGCTTGACATTGCCACTTCTAGAACAGTCACCATTCCAACTATATCGGCTATACTCGTGTTTGAAGTATCAATCCGGCCTTAAAATAAACCAAGGAACGGCTTATGTTCAACCGACTCAACCTTATCTCGCTTTGAGCAATGAAAGAAACAAATTTTTCTCTTTCAACGAGGAATACCTGAAACAATGTTACCACCGATCAGACGCATATATCTGCCCTATGAAAGTCGCCCTTCAAGACATACATACGGCGGAAACCTGTGAAGCCGAACTATTTCTTTCACCAACGCCTACCGCGCTCAAAAGATGCGAAATCAGGTTAACTGCAAACCCTCACTCTCAGTGGACATATCTGGAGAATACGCACGGCTGGCTCTACTCAGTTGTAGACCCTGAAACGTTGCATATTCAATGCAGGAATGGAATTTCTTCAAACCTGGTTATTCGGAGAACAGGCATACTACAAATGGACGTCGGATGCACGGCCTTCTCTACGAAAGTCACCTTGCCCCCAATGGACCAGATCTCTTCATCCATTCAAAAAGTTTATTACCCACCAACTTCACTCAACCTCACCCAGCTGTCTCCTATTATCTCAGAAGCAACAGACGAACTAACACCGATTTTCCTTTCCGCTAAAACAACATCGTTAGACGGCCAATTGCATCTCGCCGATATTAGTCTCAGAACAGCGGAAAATCAACTTAAAGAAATAGCTAAAAGCAAGCCTACTCAGTGGTATCACAACCCGCAAACATGGACTTTCAGCGGCCTTGGATTGTCGTTGGCCGCCCTGACCAGCTTATTCCTCTACGCTCTTCGGAGCAATCTTCTATCTTTACTACTCAGCTGCGGCCTAACATGTTGCACGGCAAAACGTCCGCGCCGTTCACCGCGTTTCGATCCAGAAGACATCATCGGTCCACCGATAGCCTTGAATCCTTCAAGACTACCTGCCGAACCACCTCGTCCAGCACCGAAGCTACCAAAGCGGGAAAAATTTGAAATCACTTTGGTGTCCTAAAAACGTTTGACATCCTTTAAACTATCTGTGACTCGAGGACGAGCCACGTGAAGCCCGTGAACGTCATTCCCGCACTTCAATTCAAGGGGGGGGATGTTATGGCCCAGCCATTTATCTATTAATTTGGATAGTTTAAAGTATAATCATATAATCATAGATTTATTTTTATTTTCATTACTAAGCGTTCAGTACGAATCGCTTCCTCTTGCGAAACCGAATTCCTTCCGTTATACGAAATTAACCACGTTGATTCAATTGCGAAACTTATTTTCATGAATCTGGGATTTCAAGTTCCTTAACCTTTCCAGAACCGTAAACGAAATGCACAATTTATTGCAAGAACCCGGAACGACACTTGCTCGCTTAGACCTTCTTTTACATTTTTGCCAAGCAGTTGCCCAACAGCCTAAATTCTTACTCTGCAATTTCCTAACATCGAAAGCATTGAAGGAGAATTGGCAACCAAAATCCAACAGTCTTTCGCCGATACTCAGTCTAAGCGGAGCTCCTCAGGTGTCATCACCTTGAGTCCGAGTCTTGTTCCGGATCCTTGCAAGATAGTTAATAGTTACGCGTCTTCGAATCTTCGCGATCAAGCATCACTGCTCGAGGGCTAGTGAGGCACTGAGGTGCAGCGTTTCTTTACTCATTGAAAGAGAAGGCAATAAGAACTCATTAATCGATATCCGTAAACTAAAAACATCATTTTGACGCCTTATTAAGATATTTAAAATAATCGAGTGTACCGCGCGATTTGCGTATGTGAGTGTACCGACTGCACTGTCTTCGAGGAGACCCGCTACGCTCAGTGTCAGCACATCTCAAGTTACGCGCGGGACATCGACCCGTAAGTCTAAACTGTATCACTTTTATTTTACTCTATGTACAAATTTTATCATTGTAACCAAGAGGAAGTTGACTGCGATCTTGTTCGATAACTGTAACGCAAATCCCTAATTTCGACCTAAAGAATAAATACATCAACTTCTAACACATATCTTCTGCTTATATATTTTTACCTATCTCAACTTTCCATAAAACCCATATTTTACATTATCAACCGTAATAGGTGCGCCTAGCGCTTTAATAGCTATTCTGAACATCTACTATTTTTATCTATTTCCCTCTTTTTACTCAATCATTTATTTGTTCTTCTGAGAGTTTAGTAATTCTAATAGTTATTATTCATATTTTTCTCTCAGCCCGCTCGTTCTCACGTTCGGGCATAACAATCTCAAACCAAGAAAATGAAAGCTGCAACTAACAACATTTTGCTAACACGGTTGAAGTTTATTGATCATTTTCATTCATAAAAAGTTTCTCCATGATAGTTTTATTTCTTAAAGCATTAAGACTATCAGATCTCTGGAAATTGCTTGCACGAATACACCGATGATTTTGTATTTATATATTCATAATATATAGGAAGAACTCGAGCGTGTCACCGAATCGATCTATTCGCGATAGACCAGACGATCTTATAACTCGGTGCATGCAACTACGGCGAAAGAAAAAAAAAAAAAGAGAAAGGGAAAGAGGTAGAGAGGAAGATTAATAGTGGGTGTCCCGGACACCCGTCAAATAAAGTTGTGACCGGATTCAGTGGAACTCTGAATATTTTCTTTTTTATACAAAATGCAAAGTGGATAACTTCGGTATCGATATATATATATATATATATTGCGAAAGAAGGGAACACGCACATCCCTTTTCCGTAAATACTTCCGTTTCTTTTTCAAGCTGCGCTCCATCCGCCCAGAAATATTGCATACGTGACTCTTACAGAGATGATTTGAAATGTCGGATGCTGCATTTTTTTGCAGATAGAGACTTCCTCCTAGTGTCGTTCCCACAGAAACTCAAAGTCCTATTCTCACTGGATTTATTCTCACTTCCATTCAATGAAATTTATATATACATCGGGGAAAAAGCGTTGATTAGATTTGGCATTTAATAATTTATCGTATTTTTGTTGCCATGTAACGCTTTGTGCTCTTCCTCGCTTGCGTAAAATATAGGAATACAGCAGCAGCGATCTCCTACCTCCAACGAAAATTATTCAGTAGCGAATGGCTGTTATCGATATTGAAGCTTTTTCAACGGAAACTGCAAAATTGGTCCGGGGTTTCAATATTCTATTCCCAATTAGCGACTTCCATGAAAGCAATTACTTCGAAAGGTGGTACCGTATCGTACTATCTCGGTTGATATTTATATGAACGACTGGAACGAAGTAAACGCCAAAAGTATATGTGATACTTCAGGAAAACCTTTTCCATTGCTGAAATTGCACTTTATAATTGCATGTATTGTCGATTCCGAGTAAACGCTATACTTTTCAACTTTCTTTTCGTTCTTTGAGCCTTTGATTTTTTTTTAATGCAATTGAGTACTTTTGTATAAAACAAAATGGACGCAACGTTGAAAAATAATGATGAGATCGATTTTAATTCTTCATCTCAATATTCTTTTCAATAGTATAAACATCAAAACTTTATTTATAATTCGAACAAATTATTTCATCATCCATTCTTCCATCTTTTCGTCATGCTGGAAAAAAAAAAAAAAAACATTCTCGAGCCATTGGTTTCCTTTATTTTGTTCTTGTTGATGAGCCTCCATGTGCGAATTACTTTTCACAAGAGCTTATCCTGACTTATCCCTGACCTGAATTTCGTCCGACACTTTTACACTCGACGTCGTCTCGGTGACGAAATTTCATGGAATAGAACTTTATAGGTCATGGAATGAATGGAAAAGCGTATCAGGGTACGAGAAAATAGAGGGTTGGATGGATTCAAAATGTAACAGAACATAATATTGAGCTTAATCCCACATGTTCTTGCCGTGGGTCTTCTGTTTTCCAAAATTATTTTTAGGATATAAAATATGTATCTGAAACTGTTCTGAAAACTTGTGAGGGATTCGTTAAGAAAATGTACAAAGTTGAAAAAAAAAAAATCATGAAGTATTTTAGAGTCAAAATTTAACATACATATATACATTTTCAAAATATTTTCTCAATAAATTGTATATGTACTTGAAAAGAATCGATAAATACGTGGATAAAATTTCGAAGAAAAACTGTAACAGTTTAAGAATTATTCTATGTTAAAACTCTTCCTGAAATCTAGCAACGAAGACAATATCATTGCCTTAATTACTGAATACAATATACCGCGGTATACGCTTAATTTCAATAATTATAAAAACCACGTGATCGTCTTAAAATTTCTTCAATAAAAAGGTCCGTTTAAAATTCATCACATCCCAAAATCAGTCATTCATTATTCTATGCCAACTGTAAATCGCCTCTGGATAAGAGTCCACTGATCTCTATTTCTTTTATTCATTCGAGCGAATCAAGCTCGTAAATTCAACAGCTCGTTTTACTGAAACGGTACAGTGATGAAAACGTTCGGTTGCTCAAACCATGACCTGACTTAAGACCGTGCCAAGTTTGCAGTTCTCTCTTCAGAATTTCGACGTCATTAGCAAGCATTGTTCGAAGACAAAATTGTACAACCGAATAAATTCTCATGCCTTTTGTACAGATTGCACATATATTTCACATTCATATTTCGAGTACTGGATCATAATTAATATCGATAATGACAAAAGTTCACTGAATTTTGGTGCATCGAAGAGGTGGATAATTTTCTGACTATTGAAACTCTCGGCTATCGGTGAAACTTTGCAATTTTGAATGCTTACACACATCGATGCTTACGCTGCGCTTATTTAATGCTGAAAAACTTGTCAACTTTGTTGAATCTATGAGTCGTGGCAATCGCTCGCGTTACGCGTCATTCCTGCCGCACTTAACCTGTGCTCTATATTGTGGCTTTTGCTGTTTGGCTCTCATGTCGTAAAACTGGTTTCCATCCGGATAAACAAGCGAGAAAAATTCTTTTTTTTTTGTTTTTCTTTTTTCGATTTTTATTTTCTTTCTCAATGTATATATATACGTATATATGCACTTCGAATAGAATGGAAGTGTATGAAGTAGGAAAAAAGGGTTCCTGAAAGTCGTGTCTGACGAGAGATTGTCATAGGGGATTATGGGGCAAAACGGACATATGGGGCAAAACGGACAGGGTGCCCGTTTTGCCCCGAAAGTCGAAAATCCGGGGCAAAACGGACATTTCAAATTCTGAAATTTCGGAAAATTCATAAATTTTTTTTTCAAGCCTAAATTACATTTTTACCCGAAAACAGCCTGAATTAGTGAATTTTGAGGCAAAATGGACACACGGGAGGCAAAACGTACACATGTAAATGTAAATTTTATAAAATTTTTTTTTCGAATCCAAACCATGTTCTGATCCTAAAATATCTTAAATTGCTGAATTCTAGGGTGAATTGCACAAAAAATTCAAGTTTTAGAGCAAAATAAACACACGTCGAATCCGAAATTTTATAAATTTCATAAAATTTTGACTCCGATCCCAAACTACGTTCTGCTCACTATTCATTCTCTTTTGTGACTAATTTGAAAACCAAATTTATAATGACGATAAGAAAATAAGGAAAAAAGGTTTTTTTTATTGGAGCAAATAAAATCTACATATTCGTAATTTTTTAATTTTTATTATCACTGAGAGGCTGTGTCCGTTTTGCCCCAAAAATTTTTTTTTACGAAATCCGGGGATCTAGGACCGAAAATCGATTGTGGGACTCCAATAGAGTTCAAACATCAATTATACCCCAGCACGATAGAGCCAAAGTTCATTTTTTGCAAGACCGAAAAGCTTGGACCAAACGCGATCTCAAATTTGGCTCATTTTTTCTTTTTACATCCAAGGAGTGGGGCTCAAGTGGTCCTATTCCTTTTCTTATATCACCGAGGTGGCATTCCATTCGAAAAAAATCGCTTCGAAGGTCTTAATTTCGAAAAATGTAATTTTTTTGATTTTTTATACCTCCGAGAGGCAATGTCCGTTTTGCCCCAAAAATTTTTTTTTACGAAATCCGGGGATCTAGGACCCAAAATCGATTGTGGGACTCCAATAGAGTTCAAACATCAATTATACCCCAGTACGGTAGAGCCGAAGTTCATTTTTTGCAAGACCGAAAAGCTTGGACCAAACGCGATCTCAAGATTTGGCTCATTTTTCTGTTTTACATCCAAGGAATGGGGCTCAAGTGGTCCCATTCCTTTTCTTATATCACCGAGGTGGCATTCCATTCGAAAAAAAATCGCTTCGAAGGTCTTAATTTCGAAAAAAAAAAATTTTCATTTTTTATACCTCCGAGAGGCAATGTCCGTTTTGCCCCAAAAATTTTTTTTTACGAAATCCGGGGAACTAGGACCGGAAATCGATTATGGAACTCCAATACAGTTCAAACATCAATAATACCCCTGCACGGTGGAGCCAAAGTTCATTTTTTGCATGACTCAAAAACATAGCCAAAATGCGATTTCAAGTTTTGGCTCATTTTTCTTTCTTACATGCCAAGGAGTGGGGTTCTAAGTGGTCGCGTTTCTTTTCTTATATTACCGAGTTGGTATTCTATTCGGAAAAAGTCGCTTCAGACGGCTCAATTTCGAAAAAAAAAAAATTTTCATTTTTTATACCTCCGAAAAGCAATGTCCGTTTTGCCCCAAAATTTTTTTTTTTCGAAATTCGAGAAACTACGACTAGAAATCAATTTTGGGACTCAAATATAGTTGAAAGACCATATGCTCATCGATTAAATTGGCTTAAATCGTTAACATGTCCGTTTTGCCCCATAGTCCCCTATATGAACGACCGACGCAGAGGGCAATCAACTTAGCCCCTGTTTCCAACCACCTCACCTTTCTATTTCTACCGGAATCGTTCTACAACTCGCTCGACTATTAATTCAACTTATGTATAAGCAATCTGAAATAGCGAGTCTGGGACCAAATCCCACGATTGATACAAGTCGATAATGACAACTGCAGGCATTTATTAGGTGTCCGAAGCCGCTTGAGCTGATAGTCATACCTTAATCTCGATTTTTCGACCTTAGAAACATCGTTGATACGAGATCCGAGTTAATTTTTCTATGACTGCTGAGTCCGACGATATTTATTTGGCTTACAGCAATCGCTTTCAAGCTTAATACCATTGTATATATGTATTTTGTAAAAAAAATCTTTTTCGACGTTAATTTCCATTACGACACGTGGTCCATATAATTTCCTGACGGCTCGAACAACCGCGTTATTCCGTACGGCTGGCGAGTTCCGTTTGAAAATTTAAGCCTCTTATCACCAACTCCGATACGACCACGATTCAATAAATCACCACCACCCAGTGATCACCGTATTTCGTTAAACCCCCTTAATTGCGGTACTTGAACAGATTGAGGTTGACTACACGTTTTGAAAAATACGTTTCCTCCCTCTTTCCTCATGCTATATGCTGACGTATCACCGTCATAGCTTCGTAAAAGTTGACGTAATCGTAATCAACGGGCTGCTTCGTAAAAGGAGAGATGGGAAAATTCATACCTGATGTCATTTCATAACTAACGAGTCAAGTAATGGGTATTTATACTTGACAATTCTGATAATATAGTAGAAGTACAAAGGCTCAGCAGGAGGCATGAGCGAATTGAAACGTTTTGCCGATGGAAAATAGTTTAATGTCGAAACTCGTGGCTTGATGAGGAGAGCGGCATGAGAAGGTACAGTGAAAGGGGTCGATCGTTTCAGTCTGGGGTGAATAGTGAGAAAGAGAAAGAGAGAGAAAAAGAGAGAGAATGGAAAAAAGCACATTACGCAGCTTGGTTTATTGTTTTTCACGCTTGGCTGTGTAGTTTCATCGTCTTCCGGGTCGGGAGTCGAGGTGGAGGTTGAAGGACGATATTATGTATATTTGCGGATATAAATATAGAAAATTATAGATATCTATGTGAATAAAAGTGTAGAGCTTGAATCTCTGAGCCAACTCTGGCGACGGAATGACCATGCCACATTATGCAAATAACCCGGTGACTTTCGCATAATTTTCTGTCTTATCTTTCTCTCTCGTGCCAATTTTGCCCAAAGATATATTCCAAGTATTCAAAAGTCATGATAGAAAATAAGCATAAAAATAAAACGAAAAGAACGAGAAGGAGAAGGAAAAGTCGCGCGAAAGATAGCCATGTCGAATTGAAATGAAAAATTTCATGATCTTCGTGACAAGTATTGGACCATCGAATCAGGATATCAATAGACATAATAATAAACTCTCTTCCAATCAAGGCAATGAAATTCTTAATGTTAAATTAGAAGCTCTATTACACCGAAACGAACGTTGATTGGCTTTGTTGACACGAGTGAACGTTAATTGCAGCTGTTACGACACATCGAACGGGTGTTGCCCCAGGAGATTTTGAACACGTGCCAATTATCCAGGAATCGTAATGAAAAGTCTGATTTCTCTGAAGCTTCAGTTTTTGTTTATGAGATTTTGTTGAAGTATTCATTTCAATTTTCGCTTTCACGTGCCGACGAGAAACGTTCGTAACCAACTCTGCTTTTATATGATGTCGCGTAGAAAGATTGATGTAGTTTTCGATCAAAATATACGGAAAATGCATTTCCTTATTCGTGATGTTTCGAGTGTAACAACGCAATATGTTTTACTACTGGCAAATGAAATACACAGAAGTCCACATTTATATCGTGTCAACGTTTTGTGCCCGATGATATCGACTATTTTTCATCGACGTGACTTGAAAAATCTTCGAGTCCCTGTGACTCCATCCAACATTCACTATTCAACGATATATAAGAGAATAAACACAATCTGAAAGGAAGAGGAATCCATTGGAGCTGAAGCAAATAAGCCCTTTCGAAATTCTTTCGCATATTTCAGCGTTTCATCCTCCTCGTGTTTCGTCATCGTATTGAAACACTTACCTCACAAAGTATTGCGACATTTTCAAACGCTCTTCCCCTACTTCGCTCTCGAATAATGAGTATACAAGACCCAGATCGTATAATATACTTCGACCGAGCGTATAGATACGAGAGACGCAGACTGTACAGGCTGCGAGCACACGAGGAAAATGGGAGACGTGTGAATATTTAACGAGTAGTTGTTCTCCGTCCGGGTGACTGGGTCGCTCGAACGATCGTTTAAATTTTCTAGTTTCGCTATTCAAACGTTCAGCCTTTTCGGTTTTTACGAGCCTTCCCGTTCCCTGGAATTATTTTATTTGCGAATATTTCTGTCGCTACCTTTCTCGTTCGCTGCAATATTTTTGGGGCCACGAAACAAAGAGACATTCTCAGGTAACCAGTGGATTTATCCTAACAAGACTGACTTCCATTTCCCTGGAGATTCTCATTACAGCAGCATCTTTCAACTATGGCGTCTGAACGTGAGCAATAGCGAAGACACCTTGTAAAGAGATTCCTCATTAGCAGATCGCGCGAGAGCGCACACGGTAGGTGAATCCGGTTTCGCCATGTTGATGCTTCTTCTGGTGATGCTGCATCTTTAGCCAGTGCTTCTGTCGGTAGTAGAACTCGATGGTAAAGGGCCTATCACGTACTTTTCAATCCGAACTCTCCAATAGCTTGAGATGCGCATACGGAGACGAACCTATCGCATACACACGTAGCCACGTATACGCGTTCAATTCTTAAGTATAAAAGAGAACCGTGTGAGTCTGTACACGCAGGTCCTACACGAACGCGAAGCTTTTGTGCGAGATGTGTATGCACACGGCTTTCTTGTATGAGTGTCGGATGCATGATACTCGCGTGTCTCGAATGATACTTCCAAGAAACTCTGGCAACAGACGCCCAGAATCTCCCCATCGGATTCAGCGCAAGTAGAAGTCTCGGGATATCACAGCAACTCGCCCAAGGGTTGGTTAAATTAAAACTCCGCTGCGCCGAATCGCAAAATCAGCATCTTATAAAATGCCAATTGCACTCGTCCACATACTTTCCAGACACGCATATCTTCGTCATTAGAGGTTCCAGGAATTTTGCGGGTATCCGCTGTGTATAATGCAAATTGGATTGAAGGAGCGTGATACTATACACGTTCGTTGAACTTTTCGTTTGTTTCTTGGGTTTTTTTTTTTTTTTTTTTCAATCTTTATTTTCTCTGTCATCACTATTTTTCCGGTGAGCCTATAACACGATTCATCTCTCAGCAGATCTGAAACTCTGAAGATTCATCCTGATTTCCAAAGACGTTTGAAACCTGAAGTTATTTCTTTTCCGCCATACATAAATCCCATAAAAATTGACATGACATTGATGATTTACCCGTGATACTCTGCGGTGTGCACGCTCCGTGTACTGAAATGCATAGAGTGCATTGTACAATCGCGCGCGATCCTCGCTCGGTGAGGAAGCGAGTAAAAGTCCCATGCACGTATGCGAGCCTGTCACAGTTCTTCGCAAGACAGGGATGTTGCGACGCATGAGTCAGGAAACACAGTGGAGAATAAAGAAACAAAAAGGGAGTACGGTTGGTGCGTTCCGAGGCTTCGAGAACCACCAAGTTCTGCGGCAGCCATCGGGGAGTGGCGACACAGAGGCGGCGACGAGGAGACGTCGCACGGTGGCGTCTGTGAACTATAATGCTCGCGCGTATGACGATAGACGGCGATACATGATCATGCGTCTGACTTACCGGGGATGCAGAGAGGCAGGAGAAAGACATGCAACCATACCGTATATAAAACCTACTGTCAGGTGCACGCGAACGAACGTCAGCCCCACACACTTTCAAAGATACCATCCCATAAAATATATCAGTACAGATGCTTCAACGCTTACACAAAAAACGCAAGAAATTTTTTTTCAAAAACGTGAAATATTTCATTTTTATTCCGTGAATTTTTATCCCGTGTTCTAGCACCGTTTTATCAACTAGGAGCAGACTGCCGGTATTGGATCTGAAAAAAAGTGAATTTCGAATCTTTTTTATTTTATATTATTTTATTTATCTTATTTTATATCTTTCTAACATTTTTATAATGCGAACAAACAATTTTTTTTGCCGAAAAAATCATATTTTCGGAAATGCACAGCTTAGCAGATATTCATGTTTTTCGCATTTCCTTCTTGATCCTAAAGCATATCTTATATTGAACCTAAAGAGTTTTGAAATTTTATTCGATATAAAATATTAGATATCGCTTCTCCGCGACGGAATACCGTTCGACAAAGTCGAATCGACTCGTCCACCTCCAGCCCCGCTATTTTGTTTCAAAATCCTGAGAAAAAATTCATGTTATCGAGTACTAAAGACCCCTGAACCGAATTTTCATCATAGCACCGAGTACGTCTATGAAAAATTGTCGAAATTCACTTTTTTGCGGACTCTACAATATCTTTTTAAAAATGAAAATATCGCATAACATGAACAATTAATTAAGAACTTGGATTCACATATTAATTTCATTTTTTCATTGTAATTAAAGCAGTAGCGTTAATCAGGTTTATAGGATGATAAAATTTGTTGATTTATTTACTAAGAAGTTACGTATTTAACGAGAAAATAAAAATATCAACGTTTTCTGCCATTACGATAGAGATTCTTAAAGATCAGAAAGGTCACCGTTCGCTAAAACTTTTGCTGCCCTCGATTGCATGAAGTATGCCAAGAGGCAAAAACAGGGTGGGTTTGTGTTTGTATTCGTGATGCCGGAGATAATCGATCGCCGCGTTCACGACACAATCCAGATCGTGTGCTACTCATCAGCCCGGGGCCACAGAGCTCGAGAGCAGTACACGTTTGCGTGTCTCGCAAGCCGATAAACGTCAAAAGAATCGACGATAATCGATTCTTCATTCCAATATTAGCAATTGACCGGGCAAGGCTTTACGGAATGTGAACTCGAGTCTTCGTATCTATCGCCATCCGCGTGTCTTTCGTTAAAATTTGCTCACTTCTTTCGTATTCTCCAACAGACAGAAACTCTAAGACTGTATAACATCCTGACTATCGGATACTTGATCAAAATTTGATCAAGTATTCTTTGTAGAAAAACTAAGATAACGTGGAATCGTAGAAACTCGAAAGGACTGATCCGAGTATTGCTTATCTGTATAAAAAAAAAGCACATGGAAGAAGCGAATTGACAATAAGTTGAAGGCCTCTCTTCCGGTCGATTGGTCTTCCACCAGTGGAATAATTTGCCATAAATTTTATAAGATATGAGGCTCAAATTAAATCAATACGAAAAGTGCAATAATTCGTTTATTATTAATAATAAGCAATTATTATACCATGTATCGTTACTCCAGCGCACATTGTTTAGTGCTCATGGTCTTTGGCTACCGATACGAAATTATCCAGTACGATACCACCATAAATATGTATATACTGCTCCTCCCCGCCTAATAGTATTTCCTTATTATTTACGATTGCGTATCGACGTTCCGACAGTGGTTCGTTCCAAACCGCTGTATACTCATTACAAACCACGCACAGATGAACCTTATACGTAGTTAATTAGTAATTTCCTTACGTAGCTCGCCCTACAGAACGGAATTGACTACTACACGCTTCGTGTGTCGGACCCGTGTATATTCCTGCGAAATCGCCATTCGCATATATCTATATGCCACATAATATAATACCAAGAACACTATGTATATATCTGGCAAACATGGAGCTGCGATTACGTTGGGAATAAAAGACTGAGTCGCGCTATAATTCATTAATTTTTCACAACTTGGAGGCAGTCTCATTCTCTTACACGTTCATTAAGAGTGATATTTGATACATAAAACGCGTACCATAATTTCGTAACATGTAATGCTATTATATTTGTCTAAATGGGATATTCAATTATATTATGCGATCGAGAAAATTTTTCTTCGCTGTTTTTTTTATTATATTTCGCTGTTATTTTGAAAATTGTATAAATTAAAGTTGTAATTTTTCAATGAAAAAAAGTACGAATTTACCAGCTGGTCCAATCAAACCTACTCCTTGTTACCTCCTTCAAGATTTTCGCTCCAACGCTGTTTAATTCCAAGTAGTAGCGGTTGATAGTCGCCAGACGTATGTACTGTGGAAATTCCCGTCAATGGGGAAACCGGTCGATCGTTACCCAGCGATTAGGAATAACCATTGATGGTATGTGCTTCAGCGACTCAAGGCCACAGAGGGACTGTACCACGGTATATTGGTATGAAAAATACATACGTTTCTATATCAGTGTACACCTTTAGTACACTGTACATATTAGTACATAAATACGTACTACATATATACATATTATCCACCACGAAGCCCTTTATGTAATCCACAGAAAACCGGATGTTTCTTGGTAAAGCCTTGAGTCCGGCCAAGCTCGAATTTCCTGCAATATTGTTGGCCATACGTTTCAAGCATGTATATATATGAATATATGTGAATAAAATTGTGCACGTGAACAAGTTTAGTTACATTCAGGAGCGTGGCTTCTCAAAAGCTTTGGTCATAATTATCGGTCCATATACAACCCACCAATTTCACAATGTCAGCCGTTAAATTGCAATAGACTGAACTTCGGTGCCATTACCTTCGCCAAATACGATTGCGATACGAAAGTAAAATTTAGGTTTGAAAACGTGTATATACACCTGTATACCGCAGTTATGCATTTATCTGACTTTGTAGAAACTAAAAAAATAATTAAGTAATTTATATATTAAAAAAAATTCTGCGAAACACGTTTAATTTCCGCTAGCGATAAAAATGTTTCAGTCCGTAATATTACAAAGCATGTTGATAAAGCTATTTTGCTCGTTAGTATCCTTGGACTACAGGATTTATGAGCGTTATGTCGCGTTCACCCCCTTCCTCCTCTTTCGTCTCCCTCCTTGCTCTAAGATAAACGTTTTTCGAGATGCACAAACATACAACGCATGCGACTTTATTTCGACAAATCGTCAGACTCGTTCGAGGCCTTTTTTTCTCTCTTTTCCTCTTTATCGTCTCCTTTCTTTAGGCCAGTACTCGCTCAACCACTGCACGATGGAGAATCACAAGTAAAAACAGTTGTGTATGTATGATGACGTATATTTTCATCATATTCGAGCATATGACAGTGCGGCAGTTGATTATAATAAACGTAATTCAAGATATATGAACTAACTCGAGCACGAGAATTATAAGCTATATTTGTTTTCAACAAAAAACGTTTCTTGTATTCGTTCTTTTCTCATATTTTTGGAAGAATATGTTTCCAAGTTTCTGCGAATTAAACCTACTTTTTTTTCCTCCGCTTCACCGATGTTCATGCTCCTGTGAGACACTCCGAAGAGTGCAGACCACTCCTTTCTAGTTACTCCTTCCTAATATACCGCATTTGCATGAAGGTTGAGAGAACATCGGAAATCCTGCTGCTAAAGACGTCTTTGTTCTCAGTGAGTATTCGATCCTCAGAGCCTGATATCCAAGGGCTCTGATTACGTATATACTGAGGCCCTTGCGATTCAAGGTGAAGCGGTGAGATCGGCTCCGCATAGCACTCGCAACAAATCGGGGTCGCACACGCGCTTTCGTTCTCCGGTCTTTGCGCACTTGACGCAAAGCCGGATTAAAACGAGCACTTTCCCAACCGAGCGCAGACCGATCGATAGCCGGCGTGTGGTGATAAAATTGCGTAAAATCGAAGTGCCTAAAAAAGGGGGCTCGCGGTTTACGCTGGTGTAAGGCTGCATCTTCGGAACGAAAATCTCGATTTTCACATTTCTCGATCAATCCTAACGAAAATAATCATTTTCTTGCCTCTCCATTTTTATCGTAATCCATAGAAACCAAACTTTTTTTTACAAACATGATTATACATCAGCCATTAATCGCAAACAGAACGGAGAACCGAGGCAGAAAATATATTGCCTTTCTAATAGCTATATATGAGAAAATATGGAAAAATATTGAGTACGCAGATCTGGCATTGCACATTCTCCCAGCTTCCTCGTTATTAATCAACCCCAGAGCTCTCGCACAACCATCGAACATTTCCCCTCTCCCACGTCACTTTTTCACGGCCTCTATTTTTCTTCCCCTTTGCAATATGTTATTGCATTCAATGCAAATAAGGTATGCGAACGATCGAACGTACAAAGCGAAGTAAAACGTATTGCGTGAGAATTATGTAACTGACGCATTGTTTTGTTTATTTATAAACATTTATATATCTATAGTTCTACACACAATACTATTTTCTTTCCACGTGATGTTGCTTTTTATTCGTACGTTTTACAATCTCTCCTACCGTCAATTCTTTATCTCAACTCGAACGTTGTCGACTCAAAACGTGGCAGTAGTAGTGAACTGTCTTTTCGTCCTGTACACATGACGCGCAAGGAAAATAAATAAAATACGACAAAGATTCGATCGGTTGTTTAACTTTTCCGTTGACATAGAAAATCAGCAGTGAAATCGTTCATTCAGCCATAACCCGACAAAAAATTGTTTCAATTATTTGAATTCATAATCAGAAGACTTTTCTTCCCGCGAACTCAAATGCAACGAGTGCGGTTTGGCATTCGGGAAATTCAGATTTCGTGTTTTCACTCACGGTGGTTTTTTTTTTTTTATTTTTGAAAGGAAAAAAAATATTTTTGCACCTTCAACAAGCGAGATTATACAAATTTATACGAGATGGTGCAACTTGTGTTTGAATTTTACAAACATAGTACGCGTTGACATTCGCGAAGCTGTAAACATTTACGGGGTAGTCATACGAGAAAAAAACTTTTATTGCCACTAGGAATACTCGCCGCTTCTCTTCTCCTCGTCTTTGAATCCCAATCATCGCTATAACAAGATTTTTAACTCACTGGAAAAATGTGCATGGAAAAATAATTGAATCCAATCACATTTATTGCGCGTCTAGATACAATAAATAAAACCCCGGTGCTCGATTTCCCAAACATATTTCTTCGTTTCACATTTATACCTCGTCAATTTTTAATTCAAATTTAGCTAATTTGAGATGACAATTAGTGGGTTATTTTGTATCCCAAATGAACTTCCTTTCCTCTACATTTTCTGTGCGGAAAATTGAAAGAGGAATAGGAAAATAGTGATAAAAGTGAACCGAAGGTGGAAGATAATCTCAGAAGTGTCAGCGTATACAGACAAGAAGTGGTGCTTTGTTATTTCACTGCCGGTGTTTGAACCTCCGCAGTTTCACTTCAAGGCTGACCACCTTGTATTTACATTGTGTTTTAGAATTCGCTGTATCTCTCCATGCGCATATACCATACTACGTATCATGAACATACATGGAAAGAATTGCGCCTACATGGGTATATGGATACATATACATACTTTCAGACAGCTTTGCACTACGACAGCTCATCCCCCCTTGTGTGCAGTGTATGCCGATTTCAAAGGCTCTTACCGAGCGTATATTCGAGGAATCTAGCGTCGTGTAGTTAGCTTCTTCACATATAGATTCACGTGCACATTGATGCTGGACGATCCTTTTCCACTTTAGCCACAATCCAGCTCTCGCTCGCCTATAACTAGTACACTAGGTGAATCTCGATGAGAAGACTCGCGAGCGCATATAATAGCTCGTTGAATTCTCGATCGTGGGATCCATGAAGGAGACGTATACACGTGCAGCCGCACACACACACACACACACACACGCTCGCTCACACTCGCACGCACGAGACCCTGTCTTAATTCGATCGAGCAAGAATCTCTTCGCATCCCATTATATATTTGGTTTCTATGTAATAAGCTCAACGAGATTGCGTAGGTTTGAAAAGTAAATGAATGTAGTCCAGGATTCCAGGAACTTTCGACGAAAATCGTTTTTCGGTATTTCGTACATTGTACCTTTGGATTTTATTGAAATGGAAGATTAAAAGTAAAACTAAAAATGAACACGAGATATACAAATTGGATAAAAATTGACTCGAAAAATCGTTGCGATATCTTGAGAACGACATAAATTACTTTTTCATATTGTACTTTGACGATACGAAGAAGACATATATTCGTTATTGATTTTGACGGCCATATCCTTAATAATGAAGAATCTTGCTTATACATCGAAGCTTGAGAGTTCGGACAATGAGTCGATTCGCCTTATACAGCTTCACGTCGATATCCCTTAATGATTCCAGGCCAATGACACGTATCGCAAACCTTCCATTAGACATTTGCGAACGCCCATTTCCTCATTAATGTCTCATCCTTCGGAAGGTGATGACCAGCCTTTGTAAACTCGAGCTACGGTGAAACACTCTCCCTCGTTTCATCTCTCTCTCTCTCTCTCTCTGCTGGCCTTATTCGTACAACTTCGCGGCATAATATATCAATAGACGATTGGCCATTTACACCACGACCGTGACTGTGGGAGAATCGCCCACTTCTTTGAGCTCCCGTCGGCCACATAAGCAGTACATATAATAGACTCGAATATGGACGAGAACTAAAGCCCACTTGGGATCATACGCCGAATATAAATAAGCTTCAGGATATGTTTCTTCTTTCCTTTATAGGTATTCGAATTCGTTTGAGTCCTGTTTATTTAACGCCTTTGAACTCTTAATCCGTCATCATTGACCTCATAGATTTTTCCAAATATCTGACTGTCTTGCGAGTATAGAATATAAACGCTAAAATTATTGAAGAATTATATTTGTTCAACTACTCCGAAGTTCCGAAGTTTTCTTCCATCAATGTCTTCCATTGTGATTCTCTAATTTTTTTAAGAGCTTTTTTCGTTGGGGGATTCTTGATTTCGAGAATAATGGGCAAATTATTTTTATTTCTGTAACTGTATTTTCTTTCGAGATATTGAATAAAAATATAGAGAGCCAATTTACAAATAGAATAAGTTACATCTTTACGGAGCCTCCTACACCGAGAAATCATTGTTGAGTATTTCAAACAAGCGGATTTATATTGGGAATTAAATTTTCTATGAGTTGACGACTCGAAGATCAAGTTTCCTCCGCTTCGACTGTATATATGCCAATTACTTTCTTTCATTCTGGTTCTAGTCCAGGAAGATTTCTGTGAAGAAAAAAATCTTCGCAACGCGCAAAACACCCACATTGTTGTTTTCTCCCATACTTCCAGTCGGTACGTATATAATTACGAGGTTTTTTTTTTCAATGTACTGCAATCAGTATGATAATAATTACGATGTTTCATATTTTATTTGATTACCACTCTCGTTCTTGCTGAGATGATTAGCAAGGAATGCCACGTGTCTACATTTGAAATAATGTAGAAACTGTTTCGTATCACTGTATGACGATGAGCTGGTTAAAAAGTGGTTTCTGTAAGAAAAAAACCCATTTTTTATTGTCGAAAAAAAAAAACGTGTTAGGCCGTGAGAGTTGCCAAGTCCGAGTACAGAGAGCATCGTTGTATGCTCGAAAGGGCGCTTCGAACGTTCGACTTCTTTGGGCCAGGAGAGCTACGGTACTAAAACCAAACGTTTACGATCTTCCTGGCTCTCATCTCTCTTTCTCTTTCTCTCTGCCATTTTTTCTTTTTTTTTTTTTTTATCTTGCTCTGCGAAAACGAGTCCGAAGTCTCTGTGAGAGCTGCGCTTGAGAGAAAATATCCCTTTTGCGTCCGCCGTTTCGTGGCGCTCGCTGGACAACCCACCAGCAAACTCTCACATGTCGAACAAAGGGCTTGAGCGATCGTAGAGGTTCACAAAGTGCGTACATGCACTCTTGGTACCTCTGGAGAGGTATTATAAACGTCTAAGGGCGTCGATTTCATAGTCACAAGTATTTTTTATGTGCCCTTTTGTCTCCAACTCATCGTAACACATCTGTATCCACGGCTAAGAAACAGCTCAAGCGGACCAGCCTCCATTGCGATCTTCTTCGCTTTATTTGTTTAAGGGGGCTCCTTTATTCTTAGCTATAACAAGTACCTACATAGAAACACCATAGTGTGCTCCTACTTTCAAACCTCTGCTTACATATATCCGCGCACCCTGGAGTTTTTACTCGCATCGTCTTTATCCTCGTGGAAACTTTCTCTCCTCCGCCTCCTTATTTCATCTTTTCCCATGTCCACTCGCATTGCCGGCCGCATGAAATAACGTTCTTATTTGTATTCACGCATATATGCAGCATCTTATACACCCTTCGAACCTCTGGTCAGCCAACAAATGCCGACCTCCGGATTTACAACTCCGAATAGTGTATGCATTTCGAGATCGATTTCTTCTTACTCTTTATCGTTTTTTTTTTTTTTTTACGAAGAATGGAAAAATACTCGGTAATGAAATTCAATCGCGCTAGGTCGACTAATCCATTTCGGTTGAAGAATATTTTTTCGAATTGAATGTTGAGCTCATTTCCAGTTCGCAGGAAAATCTGTTTGGTAACGACCAAGCGCAATATTTCGACCATTTTACATTCGCTTCAAACGCGATGCGATAAGTAATAATAAACAAAATTATTAGTTTTCTTCCTATGCAAAATAATTCTCCTGTAACTTCCAACACTCAGTTATTTTGGCAACGCATTGGATTCATTCATACATTCAAGCTTAGATTTTGATTCTCCGATGAAACAATGACGTGTGCTGAGGCAGTGATCTAGTTCAGAGAATCAAGAAACATGCTTTTCGCGATTTTTTTATTGAGTGAAAGAACGAATTAATCATTCTGAACTCTTGCACACATTTCAAGAACACAGAAAAAAAAATTCATCGAAATATAATAAAGAATGATGTACTTAGAAATATACGGGAATAACGAGAGCTGTGGAACTCGCGGTCACATTGCCTGAAATGAAAAAATGAAAAAGATTTTTAATTCAAATACTTTTTTTTACAGTCGATGGAGCGTAGAAAAAATTTATGAAAAAATAAACAATGAAAATGACGATTTTGTGCCAACACTTTATCACTCATGTTGCAATAAATCTAATTCAGGATAAAAAGCTATTAATCATTTTCTTGGTTTATCTGAGATGGTTGGCTGCATGTAAAATATAAGCCTTGTTTGAAGACATTGGGCCAAAAACAAATTGTATGTTACCATATCTCCGCCAAATGGGCCAAATCACAAAAAACGATATTCTGACTGAAAGCAGTTCGAAGTATGCAGCGTTAGTATATGCGATGCCTAAACTATGGATTACAACAACAAAAAAATCGAATTTTTTAATACTCTAAACTAAACAGCTGTCTGAATGCTGATGAGGCTTGTTTTAATGTTATTAGAACATATTGCCTAAAACACGTACACGTGGGCGACGCAAAATTTTCACGTTCTCCACGTTCCTCAGCCAATTAATGTTAAAGTGTGTACACAAACATACATTTACATCACCATTTCATTCATTCGTGTATAAACTATGAGCATACTACGTACGGATTTATCACGTTAAATCGCATTGAACTATAAATTAAGCATATGGTGACGTCGGCATCGTTTTTGCAGTCTAGCGAACATCGCGTGTGTTGAGATGCAGAATATTCCGCGAGCTTACTCCACCTTTTCTCTCTCTCTCTCTTCGTTTTTTTTTGTATTTCTCTTAGTACACGAGTAAGAGTTTTTTCCTGTTCAGTATTCGTACCAGCACGATTCCTGGTGGTAAAAATGAACGCGGAGTTTGCGAGGCATGGTCACTACTACATACCAAGCAAAAGTTCTACGAAATGTTGACTATATGTTCGGAAACTTGCATTTTGTATGTTTACGGTCCCGTTGCGTCTGCCAATCAATTTGCGCCTATGCACAGTTGTGTGGATATGATTTTGACTTGTTCAGCAAACATCGTTGACATACGTTGTTGAACGTCAGTGATATTCATATATATTTCATTATTTATTATTTCCACGTATTTTCTACCGTAATACGTCCAATTTTCATCGTAATACTCAAAAAAATAAAAAAATAAACGTCCACGATTCGTGCTATAATAAATATTCGTAATTCCTGAAATCGATAAATTTATTTGTCGAAAAATCTTATCGGTTTCTTCACATAATTTGATCCGCTTCGGAACAGTATATTTCCTGCCTAACTCATTGGTTTCTACCAGTTCTGGTAAAGTTTATAATCCAATGTGGAGTTTGCTTCTCTTCAGTCGCTATACACCTTCCTACTATGATTGGACTTTGAAACTCTCAACGAAGACTCATGACGCTTTGGATCTTCCGGTGTTGTGGCATGATATACGATTCGCACGCGGTGTGCGAAAGCTCGTAAACTCGGATGCACGCACGCAGAGGATATCCATGGGATATGCTCGATGGGCTCTTCGGTCTATGAACTTCCGGTTCGACTGACTGTCATCTTTTCAGTCAAATAGATATTCAACATATTCTACGATTTGATTTCAATAAAATGCCTCTATTAGGTTATATACACTGTGAGCTACTGTATCCAATGAAATCATCATATTATGTGCGTAATTAATTTTCTTGCAGATAATCGATCGTATATAACACTGACAAAGCTCTATAAATTGCAATAGAATTACTATTTTTGCTTCAATTGTCACTGATCACGCCTACCACTAAAGAGTCCGTAATGCATGAGGAGAAAAAAGAAAAGTTAAAATCGTAGGCGTAGGTAAGAACATTGCTCACTTGGACAAACAGCAGGTGTCTCGCATCGCGATATCTTGTTATAAAGTTGCATTGAACCGGTGATCTCAGGCCAGTATTAAAGTGGCAGGAAAGTGTGCAACGCAACAACGATATAATGATGAAAAGCGTGGCTGGTGAACCATAAGAGATTCAGTGCTTTTGGACGTCCCACGCTTTATTAGCATTGCGTAGGACAGCGCGCTCACGAGTCAAGGGTGTCATTTTAACCTGAAGAAATTTTCATCAACCTCGTCTACTGAGGACGTTAAATTTGAACAATTATTATGGATTGCGTACGAACGAGGTGACATCGTTAAATTCTTGAGATCATCATTGGAGCAAATCGTTATTTTTAATGAAACAATATTGTCTCACTGGTCACAATACTTTTTTCAAGACCTATAGAAGTGAATTCGAGTATGCAGTTGTTTCGAATATAATTTAAAAAAAAAAAAAAAGCTGAATGCTCTTAAGTACAATCTTGGGAGTAACAACTGGAGAAATCAGTGTGAACTGCGATCTCGATTCATGTCATGGTGGCTTATTCGCACGCACCGCCGGACTGAATCCTCATCACATAAATCAAAATCACAGAGTAATTAGTAATCAATGCATTGTTCACACGTTCTCGATGTTTCAGTGAATAACCGTGATATTTATCGTGGATGATAGCATAAAATCCACTTTACTATTACTTCGTTTGTACCCATACCGTCGAAATTTTCAAACATCATTTTTCTTTTTTACAATATTATCCACGAATCAAATTTTCTTGTGCATGAATCTATACATCATGTATGAAAATTGTCGATATTTACGATGCTTGTGATATTCGAAGTTGGAACCAAATTAGTGGAGACTACGTCAAACCCCAGCACAGATTTTTCCTCTCTCGATAACGAGCTACTTCTTCGGAACATGGAGAAAAAAAAACGTGAATTCGTTGCATGATGGATAACAATTCCGGTTAATAAGTCACATTTGAGTATTTACGTACGTTTCACAAACACAATGTCATTGTCGGAAAAGTTCTCTATGCTACACTCTCAACCGATACCTCATAAATCGTCACTGTAAGCTTTCGTTTTTTTTTTCTCTTCACCTTCTACTTATTTTGCTCCGAACCAGAACTCTTGAAAACAAAGTAAGTTTTTAAAGTGCCGCTCGGCGTGAAATATTTTGCCTCCATATTATCAAACTTCTTGACAATTTCTATCTATCCTCGATACACGGATATACTGAAACGTTCTGCATCAGGCATTCTACCAACCTAGAGATTCATGATACTCCAATTCCCCTCGGTCTCCACAAATGGATTTGCAAAAGTAAAGTGCGAATAATTGACGTGGGAATTTGAACTCAATTTTACGAGAGGCAGAGAATTTGATAATGAGATTGTATCGCAGACAAAAATTCACTCAAGGAATAACCGGACAATGTCAAATTCAATATACATTTTATCAGTCAACCCATAAATTTTTAATCAGTAATCAGACCCTTGCAGAGACTGGTGGAAATCTTTATCGGAACTTGGCAGGAGTTCTATGCAGCTATTAAATTTTGATGCGTGATCGGTTCTACCGTAAAAAACAGCAACCAAAACTTGAACTCAGTAAACTTGGTATTAACTGCGTAACGCGTATTGGTTTAAGAATTTAGCGAGTGTGTTTTTATTTTTCTGTGCTGATAGTGAAACGGTAGTTCAGCTAAGCTATTTACCGAGCGTTCATCTCGCGATTCGAATCGATTCGATGGAATGCGGGGAAAGTTAGTGATCCGTGCAAGGGAAGAGAAGAGAACCAAGTTCTCGTCCAGAGCAGCGAACGTTTGAACCGACAATTCTATGCTCCGAGCAAGAGTCATTTCCCTCTCTCATGGGAAGTAACTCTTGCTGCAATCTTATTTCTCTCGCCTCCTACCTTCAGCTAACTTTAGCTTCTTCTCTCGATCGGTTTTGTCAGGTTTCTTCTCGGAATATTTCCAACCACCAAAGCCTCAGAGCCCATGGGACCACGCAGAGGCGTTAATCGTTAACTAAAAAAAAAAAAAAAAAAAAACAACCAGCACAACCAAGAATCTTTCTGTGCTATATTCCTGTTTGGAATGCCTGCGATCATTTCGGAACGGAGACAACGAACTCGTCTAGAACGCTTCTTCGTGGTGTCGTCAGGAAAAACCTGTTGATCAAGAGCCAATCTATATTCATACATCCGCTTGAATATTATTCGAATTTGTATGCAGGCGCTCTTCCAATGATGATACGAGACAAAGAGAGTTGTATCGTTCAACCTCAAAATTCGTATTACACTTATAGTACCAATCTACGCCAGATCCAGTATACGTAACATTATTCTTACTCAGAGTCCAGAATACGACAAGGCCAAATTTGAACAATCGGATCTCATGGATGAAATTGCTTAGGAAGGTGAGTGAGGATTAGTACGATAGCTTCGACCTCTATCGAGAGTGGCATTAATACGGATCGGCGAACGTGGAGCATGCCTCGATACATCATGTATATGATATAGGCGCCCGCTGGGCACACTCGTGGAAGGGCTCTTCGTAGTTAAATTGGAGGCGCGGAACTTGCCTCGCAACGTTGAATATTCGCGCCTTCCAATGTACAAACGTCATTTACATACTATATATAGTTACGTATTCAAGATAAATGGCAGTTTGGTGGCTCAGCATCTTATGGCCTCAATCCATTGGGCTTAACAAGGAAAGCAGGATCGACAAAGCCCTTCTGTTTCTCAGCAATCGATACGGGTAGAAACACGTAGATATAAGCGATTTATGTATTTCTCTGTCGCTATGTATTGAAATTCGTAACAAACAAAAGGCCCTGATGTACTCGATTTATTTCATAGGAAAGGTTCTCGTATGCGCCCTTCCAATTCTCATCCAGCACGATTCACACGAAACACGATATATCATTTATGTGTATTAATACGTTGTTTGTACATTACCGTCAGAAAGTTTTGGATTATTAGTCTGTCATGATTCATGGAAAATTATCTTCGTCTTTCAAAACTTTATCGAAGAAAATCGATCGGATATTTATTGAAAATGTCTAATTTTTTATTTTTCAATATTTTTTATTGAGCCGATCTTTCAGTGCGTTATGCGCGAATACGAGATAGATTCTTGAAGAGTGGATTGCCACAGGAGACAGAAGGCATTGATTCTCGCAGGAAAGAAGTACATCGTGGAAATTAAAATTTTTTTTTTGCGTGAATTCAACCGTGTCGAAAAGGAATATGCACCAATTTCAAACGTAATTTTATACCATGTTGGCAGATAGTGATACAATGAACAAAATTCCTTTCAAGTAACGGCGCTTCAAAATTTCTTGCCGGTAGTGTATATGCTCTCATGTAATTTTGGTATGAACCTGCATACAACGTGATTTCGTCTGACTATACATCATCCTAGCTCACGTGTGTGCACGTTGCAAAGCGTTTATCCATGTGGGCGCCGAACAGACGTGCTCCACTGACTCTATAACCTCGGTACAAACGTCATACGTATTCAACGGCATGACTAATGTGTTCGTGAACACGCATACGTATCGGCGTCCGCGTGGATGATTATATTGCAATAATGTAATAACCACGTACAGCGGAATTGGTCTATTTATAATTAAAGACATTTATTCCCGGTGATGTTGAGCCGTTGATAATTCGAGGCACTAAGTAAAAACGGTTTGATTTCTGTAAGAACCCATTAAAAGTTGATATGTCAAAAGTATTATAACGATGTTTGACCTCGAGTCTGCTGTTTTCAAATTTCTATATTCATATATTTTTATCGTAACTGTAACTTTAAACCTGGGACTTTTATGACCTTGGATACTGTCAGTATTCCGAGATGAATACAATGAAAAAATAAAACTTACCTTTCAACATGGTTGATCGATCATATCAACGTGTTCGGGATTGAAAAATCGTTCACTCTCAAAATAACCTGCTGCTTTGCCTCTCTTTTCTGCAGTTTATTTTAATACTTTTTTTATCCACAATGCAAGCTACATGGAGGCTGTCGATACCTCCACTTGGCCATTTGAATTTTACTGTTCAACACTCCGTTCGACAAGAGGTGTCTTGACTATTTTGTTGCCTACGCGAAATAGGATGGTCGCACATAGCGGTATATAAATATAGACGCATTCGTATATGTATATACAACATACGTATAGTGTTTTAGGTCCCGGGCGGATAGTCATTTCGTTCGAGTCGTTTACCGAAGGTAGCCATAGACCGTCGACATCAAACTGAAAAAAAAAAAACAAAAAAAAACGAAAAAAAAAGTAGATCGACGTTGTTGGAAGGTAGTGAGGAAAAACCAGACGAAGCACGTAAATGCATATTGAAAACAAGAGAAAGAATATATTTCGTTTACAATAACCGATAGCACGATGGGAACGCGGGCAGTGTATGGCTTTGGTGATCCTGAAGGTCGAGCTGTTCTCGATAAAGTCAATAATACTTGGATGGGTTACCGGTACGTAATACACCGTTACGCGCATTAACTGCTACGTATCCAAGAACATGAAGATTTTTTAAAACAAAATACCGTCAAACGAAATCTGTTGGAAATAAAAATTTTACAACTCGTTGTGTCAGAATCTAAAAAAAAATCATCATATATTTACCATGAAACATTTTTTATTTGACGCATTGTAAATGTTGTAATCGCTCGATCATTTGTTGGAAATTACCGTGGCCTTTTGTTTCGCCAAAATAAGCAGCTTAGTATAAAAAAATGATTTCCTACTAAACAAGCTCAATTGACCCAGTGCCAAACACGTTGACCAATTTCTCTACGCATACGAAAGTCATCCCATCACTCAGCCGTTTCGTCCACGTGGTAAGTTTCCCTACGTAATCATGTGCATCAACGCAAGACCATAATGCCTTGATCACTATGCTATCAAAGCTTATCGATGGGTTCCATGAATCCTGATTGATGTCGTTCATCGAGACGACATCGGTCCGGTCATTTGGTAGACACGATTTTAGCAAGAGTTACTAAGCCTTGGAAGAATTTTTTAAATAAAACATGAGTACGTTTGAAATCGTATCGCGCATTATTCTTGTTCAAAATCTTGATGGTATTTTGCAAATAAAATTTGACGTCAGCTCATTGTTTTTAGAAGAATAAAAAATCATATAAAACGAACTAGATATCTCTGTTCTAATTTTGTGGTTACAGATGCTCACTGATCTCGAGCACGAACAAACAAAACAAGAACAGAGCCATTGAAAACTTATCCGATACTTGAAATTCCGGGGCTCCGACGAAATTTCCGAGAGTACGAGACAACTTCACGAGAACAGGGAGAAAGTAGTTTCGATAATGTGCACTAAGTCAGTACTAAAACTTCTTGCTATCTCTTTTCTTATTCAGCCGACTCTATTTTCTTTCGTCCTTCGTGTATGATCTTAACAGTTTTTCACCCACAATGAGAATAAGCGTTCCTACTTTCCGCGTTCTCGAAAATAGAACACGGTCGTGGATGTATGAATTTCTATGTGATCATTGCATCTTAATGAGTTGAACGTCAGTGAAACTTTTCAGTTATCGGGATAGTTTTGGAGAAAACATTTTGATTCAGGTTTCCGCTAACTTTTGTTTTCGTATTTGTTGAAATTAAGTACGAACAATAAAAGTTCACTTATCGCATCCGTAGATATGAGATATCACAGTATGGAGGCATTGTTGAGAAAAGATCGAATTTATTAGTTAAAAAAAAAAACAAAAAAAAGAACGAAAATTACTTTTTTCCAAGAGTCCATTATCCATTGGATAGTGGTAGACTCTTGACGCCAAGTATTAGAAAAAATATCTAAAAGTCACAACTCACTGCGTATCTTTGAAGGAGAATCTGCTTCGTTAGTTTCAACAAACTTCAACTCAATCCCACGCAAAAGTGCATTATTCATACTCGCTTTAACGTTTTTCTATTTACAACCGATCCATTATAAAAATAATTAGGTGGATCTGTGCTAAATGCTGTTTTGTGGAAACAAGGTCCTGTCATGATAGCTCGAGGCATAGAAAAAGAGAAATATAAACACAAAGGAGTTGCGGGTCTCACGCTGTCACCGATCGACAATTATTGTCCACTGCGAAGCTTCGCTGCGTGACGTCTTGAAATTGAAAGATACCTAAGAACATTCGAAAATTCATTCATAAAATCACTGAATCACTAGGCTTTTTCTTATTTCTTTTCAAATATCCTATCGATTTTCCTGCAGATTGATCGTTATATCACAAAAAATGATCTTTTCGGAATCAAATAATTAATTAGAAAATCCACGAACATCGAACGACCAATCAATTCTTCAAATTATTCCGATTCCCAATGTCGAGAGCATCAACTGTGTCCGAGGTCCTGAATCATCCCGTATGTATATGAATAGTTGGCTTGGCCTGCTAATTTCCGCCTCGTTCATCATTGACTATAACGAGGAAGAAAGGAAGAAAGAGAAGAAAAGCTCATCTCTGCCTGTAAACTATCCTCGTTTGATTGGCGTTGTACGTTAATTTTTGCTCGCTCACATGCTGCGGTGAGTGATAAGAACCGGGTGAGTGAATCGGTATGAGAAGATTCGTTTGGTTAAAAGTAAGATCCGCTTCTATGAAGTGTTTATATATGAACGGGTCATATTATACATGTCGATCCTTTGCTGGGACACAAGCGTTACCGTTATACGTATACATGCGTGAATAAACCCTGCGTTATAGCATTACAAAGTTAGCGCGGACAGAATCGATCGTACCTATACTTAAGGGCCATGTAAAAGCTAACAATCTCCAACGTAAATATCCCGTTTTAATCTACTATAATTGAACTCTTGAATGCATTACGAAATTGAATATCAAATTTACTCACTATTCATTATTATCCATTAGCCACTATCATCGATGGACTACTACTCTCAAAATTTTCGAATTTTGAAGACTCACGAGCTCGAACATTTGTGCCTGCAATGGAATATCATTATTTTGTGTGCAGCTCAACAATGTCAATTTTTACAGCATCGAATTAAAATGAGAAATCGTTGATTTTATTTTTTCATATTATTAAACGTTTTGTTTTTTGTTCCTTTGAGATTGTTGCCTTCAGGATACAATAGGACGAAGTACGAAATATGAATAATCGAGCGCCCGTAATTCTGCACTCCGTGCACGAGCCGCACCATCAATCGCGCGTAGGAGGATGGATGCCGCCTCTGTCTAGTCTTCCTAGTCGTTTGCATAGGTCCAGTATATAGCTGAGGAAGATTTCTAACGGAATCTTGGCGCGTGCAAAGTTTCTTTCACGCGTCTGTGGATTATTATGGCTTTCGAGTCTAATATATAGCTCGTGTATAAACTAAGCATACACCACGAGTACTTGTCTCGCGACACGTTAAATTCTACAGAAGATCAGCGAAGCATAAGACCTGCGGAAAGATCATGACCAAGCCACGGCACACATTCGATTTTCCTAACGTCATATCGAAGCGTCGAATATACTTCGAAGTACTGAAACCACTCGAGCACGCAGTAAATAACGTACAAAAATTGATTTCTAACAAATGAAATTAATGAAAAAGTAATCGATGAAGAATTTTCAGGATTTTTTGTTGTCAAATTCCTCTGACTCATTGATTTCAATTTGGAACGGATTCATTTCTACTCTACTGCTCTCGATGTCATGAATGGGTGAGGTCATTTCTGGCATTTTATTACTACCCGCATGTGAAGCTGCTCCATACAAAATATCACCTGCATATCGATTCATGAGCAAAAAAAAAAGCAACTTTTTGCCTAGGAAAATTCCATGGCTATTTTCAGAAATACTCTATTTTTATCTGTGAATATATATATGCACTGTCGTGCTAGTCGGATTTTGAGCTGCGTCAGAATTCGCTCCAACGATTCCTTATCACTGTATACCTAAGAGATTGCCCCCGAATGGTTGAATAGCACATATCCTACTCTTTTTTGTCAATAGAAACTCTGAATACATGAAAACATATACTTGTATGCAAGTGCATTCGAATGGGGCATTCAATTTTGCTTTGATATTGATTTTTTTATGAAGAAACTATATTTAAATCCTAATTGAATCGAATATTGATAACGTTGTGAACTGATTTTGAATTTTTTTTATTAACTTCGATTAATTTCAACGAAGTTAAGCTTGTATCTTTCGTGTACTTGAGAAAAAGTTTTTCCTCTCGAATGATGAATAATCGAGACAGATGAAAATCATGAAATAATATTTTCGATAAAATTTTTTATTTTTACTTATATTAAGCCGGTGATTTTTCTTGATCAGAAATTATGTATGCGTATAAAAGGATTCTTTACAAATACCATTCGCACAAGGTTACACCACGTAAAGATACACGTAGAGAGAATCAAGAAAATATGCAGAGACTTTGTCGTGTTAGGATTCGCGCGAATGCTCGCACGCGAGATTACACTGAAAGTGAACATTTTTTTCCATCGTACCCAACGGTCCATACGTGTGAGCACGCAAAGGACCGTATCACGATTAATTGAAGAGATTGAACAAATCTTCTCATTTCCATAATTCGAGTTGCCGCAGGAGATTTGCGTATAAAACGATCGCCTGTTTCCTCTATGGATGTCACACAACGCAGACGACCAAAAAAATGATCGTTTCGCTCAGTAGTAAAATATACATTTTCCCATGAACAAAGATTTTATATACGCTGACAAATAGTCGATATAAACAATCGAAAGAATCTCCAATTAGGATCCATCGTTCATTGGATTTCAATGTTGGTAAAAAAAATTGAAAAAAAAAAAAAAAAATTAACGACTTTATGATAAACGTCTTGCTTGTTTAATTTACGAGGAATTAAAAATCCAGCGAGCTGCTCATTATTAACTGAAAACCTGATATTGTATGGTATAATTTACGCTACAGATATGGTCGTGGCGTAAAATCTCTTGAGTCGTAAATCCGTTATCCTCAAAGGAATAGATAGTAGCTTCGTCTCCCTCGCATCGTTATAATATTCTCACACACGTACAGATGTTGTTACATGACCTACGCAAATATCAACAGCTTCTCGAACAAATCCTTAATGACGTTAAAAACTTGCATCAACTAGCTCGAATATATGAACGTTGTGTGAATAAAGCTTGAGAGCTTCACAAACTCGCAATATCAAGTTGATCTCCATTAAAACGTGACATGGTTTTATTGAGATTTAATTGCTCGCTCCAAACAAACTGAAAGCGCAGTTTCATTTAGACGTGTGATAAATTCGGGATTCGTTTTTCTTTTCGATCATTTTGTTTTTAAAGCTATATTTCCCAGATACCAAACTATTTCTTAATAATTCTCTGCCACGTGAGTTTCAACACAACTTTTCCCATGCTCTGTCCGAGTTCCAGCCCCGGATCAAGATTCAAGACCTATTTGCACGATGATCCTCTCGAAAAAGAGTCACGTGATTTCTTCCGAGCATCCTAAGCTGTTGATCCCCGCAAGGAAATGGTGCGCGCTAACTGGCACGATTATTAAACATAACACACCATTATCCATATAATACCCTGAGGATTTTTTGCTCTTCTGTACAATTTACGGAGCCTACGCGTGAGAAGAAATTCTTCTTCACATTCCACTTTGCTCACCTTTAACGGCGTTGTACTTTATTTTTGCATGTCTCTATCACAGCATATGGAACACATCATTCGCGGCACATTTATTAGACGAAAACCGGTTATTTCATTCACTTTATTCTGAAAACTTAACTGTGACGTTTATTTTTATGTTGGTCTTGATTTTGTAACAAAAATAAGCGAGAGAAAAACGACTATAAAATAAAATTTATATATGCACCGTGAAATTTTCATCTCCTGAAGGCTGAATATGATTGTAAGAAGATCAAAATTCTCGTCTGTACTTCAGAAACACTCTCAGCAAAACGTTTGGCAATTATGCAGTTTGAATACTAAAAACGATGAGAAAATTATTTTTTCGAAAACGTAATCAAAACTGCATAAATACCAAATATTTTTACGGATATGTTACTGAACGCTTTTATATTACAAACAGTATTATGGTTCCAAAAATCCGAAGAATTCTGTAATTTACAAGGAAAATACAATTTTCAATTGCGATGTATAGTGAAAAAGTAATTTAGCAGAATCTTTCGAAATTATTATTCTGAGCAAAACAAAAGCGCAGTTTTTTAAAAGTTTCCGTTGTTTTTTTCATGTATTTTTCCCATTAAAAAGTCTCATCATAAATCCTTCGTCCAGGATACGAGCGAACTCGAAGCTGCAATCACAAAAAGAGCGACCGCATCATTGTTTCCTTTATATTTTCGTACCGGCTCCAAGCACTGTTCACGTGTAGGGTGGCCTTTAGGGATAATATTTTGTGCGAGATAACTGAAACGTCAAGGCTTCCAACGATGTCATTGAAAGTGTACGAGTTCATGAGCTCGTTCCTTCTTCGTTGCATGCACATGCATCCGCACGGTACGATGAGTCACGCCATACCCTTCTATGCATCGCCACAAAATCCGCCCCCGCGGGTTCCCGCTCTTATCGCGAAAACCAACTTCCGCTAAGTATCCCGCGTCGCGCCATTCAATAGCTTTTCCCCGGTCGCCACAGGTACATTTACTCATGTTCCCTCCATTAACGCGAATGGACTGTGTCGACAACAGCCGCACGAATAGGCACCAGAAAATCTTCAAAAATCATCGTAGATGGGCAAATCACCCAAACAATGAATCATTCGATTCAAAATTTATCAAATAAATTTCAAGCAAACATTGAAGAGTCTAGTACAAGAAACTTGCTTATCGAGAGAGGATAAAGTAAATTTAAAAAAAATCAGTGAACATAATGTACGAATAATAATACTTTTGAGCCACTCCATTTGCTATTTATATTGGCTTGAAAAGTTTTGGACTCCAATACCAAAGTACCTCTTCTGATTTCGTCCATAATTTGAAAAAAAAAAAAAAAAACGAAATTCATGCTTCATCATTAAAAATAAATAAATAAAATACAAATGTAATAACACCGGAGACAACGGCTTTCTATATTATAGGTCTTTTTCGAATGAAATAAATCATTTCTTTATCAGTCGTTACTAATAGTGCCCTATAAAATAATTGACACAATATGTACTTTCCATTGGTCCGTGGTGAACTTTCCCATGAACGGTATACACATATCTCCTGATCAAAATTTCATTTTCGATTAATTAAAAAATATATTTTCGTCTTTGTATTCGATCAAATGTCGAATGTTGGCTCGGGAAGTAAGGGTGCAGTACCATTAGCACGCTTTTGATGTACGTGACCGATAGAGAGCTTGTTCAAATCATTTTTACAGGATTCATTCTCGCGTACCGAGAGACACTTTTCAGAGCATTTAAAGTGGGATAAATTATTGATGACGTAAATGACTGAGCCCCTGATTAATTGAATAAATACAGTCTTTCAATCTCGTTGTATATTTTTCTATCTCCTTTCGTATAATCATGCATGGCTTTTATCATTTTTCTTTCAATATAATAATGCAAGCTTCACGAGATCACAGAATCGCCTAATAGAGATTATCGCAGTGTCTGCCAACCAAGTATACACTTTCCCTCCTTTAATTGGCCCTCCGTGATATCCGTATGACATATATATATATAATATCTATATATATATATATAAATCCAGTCCTCGTATAAATGTACGAGATTACAGAAGCTGTGGTATATTATATACAACCGATAAAATGTCACTATGCATCGAATCATCGGACAGGCTACACACTTATTATATACACCTAACTTATATACATTTTTTCGTAAACAGCAGCGAATGCACTCTTTAGATCATTCCTCTTACCTCGGTTGATCATATGATACATATAAATATGTAAGGCCTGAACGAATCGTACGCCTTCTCCAATTATGTAGAAACGCGTAGGACGATATTCAATCTGAGGGTGTGGACTCACGTTCATAAAACAAACAAGGTTAATACCGGTCACAATCGAGTACATACTACTTTTGTCTTCGATTAACGTCACATTCAAAGAGACCATCATTCTCGTTCAAACGATAAAAACGAAAATCCGTTTAATTGTATCGAGTTGATTATTGCAATTAGATTTGCCATGGAGTGAGTTTCGAGAGAAAATTATTTATTTCTCAACAATTTGCCAAAATACATAAAACGTGCGTGTCGATATACAACACGATTACAATTCTACGTACTCCGGTGTGGCAATTAGGCTTGAACGAATGCGAAATTTTCTGAAATTAGTTTAGTTTCTATGTGAACTAGCCACATTACTGTTGTTACATCTATCGAGAAAGGAAGCTGCTGAACGTTTGTCCATATACTTTGTAGAAAAAGATACGTGACTGCGCACGGGAGAGATCGATCAACCGCTTTCGATAGCTAATACACTCGCTACATCCAAACCTGTTTCGTACGTTGTATACATACGCTCATGTGAATGTTTCAATGTATTGACATTTGGTGAGTGTGCATGAGCAACATATATCTGTGCGACTTCACCTGTTACACCTGTTTCAGATTACAGGAGTCCTCGGGATCGAAACTCACGGTATATTTAACCGTCTCCGAGTGTCACACTCAACGAATTAATTCGCCTTTACTCCACTGGCTATTACTTCTCCGATTATATTTAATTCTCTCGTAACACACTGCCGCTCTCTGTTTGAAGCGCACTTTCGAAAATCTTGAGAAAATATTTTAACCTGCTGCAACACGATTTAATTCTTACACGAGTTACCAAAATGGTGAGAACATCCGTTTCATTGCTAAAAAAAAAAAAAAAAATGAGAAACCGAGCGATAAACGGTTATTGATTACGTTTTTTTATAAGTTTTTGGAGAAAGTCATTTTTATAATGAAAACACCGAATCCGTGATAAAATGAAGATTGAATCGAATGAAAAAATTATTTCACGAATGCTGCCAATTCAATGAATTGGAAATTACTCATCGCGCTGTATATTATACGATTCAATGAAATGAAAATTTGTTTTTAATATCGCATATTTTATCGAATTATCTCATTTTTACCAATCATGCATATGAATCTACAAAATAAATGTAGCAATAAATTTCGTCAATGAAGCAAAGCAAGAACGCGTCGAGTTCGTATTGATAAGTTTTCGTCGAAATAGTTAATCGAAAAACAATACGCGATCAAGTGAATCAGACGGATTACGCGAGGCAAAAAAAATCGGAGCAAGATCTCAACGAGACATGTATCCGGTGTATGATAGAGAGAAAAGGCGCGCCGGAATACCGAATAAATCGTAGGCGGTATGGTGACCAAGAGCAAGAGTATAGTCCGTATCCCTCTTCCGATCTTATCGATTTATCGATATCTTACGATCGCTTGCAATCGCGTTGAATGCACATGAGCCCATACTGCATAAATATTGGTACCCGTAGAGGCTTGTTATAATGAGCCATAAATAATCACGGTTGACATGCAACCCCCGAGCATCTTTTGCGTCCACTTCTGTTTGTTACTCACTCGTATACTCCTCTGCCTTTGCATCCTTTTATAAATTGGCTTTTGCACATCGTTGAACCCTCTAAAGTAACAAATTCCAAACCGGAATATCATCGCGATGCACGTAAGGTGTGTTACATGGACGTCGACCGCCGGGATCCTTGTTGAATATGTTCCCGATAAGATCGAACCAGTGACCCTTGCCGTGACTTTTTTTCCATACACAATTGTATGTGTACATTTACTATAGGAAAATTTCTTGCACTTTACATGTCATTCTCATTCGACAACGAGCAATAAGAGACACTTTGCAGCTGCCGACAGTTTTTTTATTCTTTTGTTGCCTGCAATTTTTTGACCAAGTTTCCGAGGCAGTTTTCATACGAATTGTTCCATCATAAACAATGTAACGTTTCGGTATGCAGATCAACTTCGCGTTACGTACACATTCTACAATTTTTTTGCACTATTAACCATTTAACTAGCAAAAAATGCACCGTTATTTGAGGCATTCCTATGATACAAAAAAAAAAAGTCAATACCTTGCCTTTCATATTTTAAGCACGCTTCATGAGGGAGTTTTATTGAACTTTTTAACATGGTTCAAAAAAAATATTTTACAGCACTCGCTCGTGTAGCCACCTTAAAATAGAATACAACGCCGAGGCAGAAAAACTTTCTCAAGCAAATGTATTCAAAACGGAAGAAGGGGATTTTGCCCCGGAGGTGCCCTCGACGTCGAGGGGGCCCTCTCGCGATATACAATACCACGAAGGCCAGCAGCAGCAGGTGCATTCTCCGTGTTACATAGTAGAGAGCCATTCAGTTCAAGTTTATTCGTATACATTATAAATACATATATAAACAGTAATAATATAAACAGTAATAACATAACTTTATCCGCACACACCCACTGATGTCTGAATGCAAACGCAATCTTCTATCGGTATTTCACAGTACTCGATTAACGAAATAATTTATCCCAGCGTTTACGTTCAGGATCATTTTGGTCGTGGTTACACGCAAATTATATTTCTGAAGAATAAATATTCCCTCGTATTTCAGGTTTGTAAAAATTTCGATTTAAATTCGCACCAAACAATAGTTCTTCAGAGATGAAGAGTCTATTGTGGCACAATTATCTATGCGCAATTTTCCACAGCTTTGCACGAATTGGCGATCTCGTTCTGTAATAATCTTTGCCAGCAACAGGAGAGCACGAAAGGGCCCTAGGTGTCAGCGGTGTTGCGGTATGTGGTTTCGTATAGTCAGACCTGCTCTTTATGTATATCTATGAACAAGTTTTTATACATATATATAAATGTACACGTATATACCTGGTGAATCTAACACAACTTTTCGAGCTGGGTCACGATGGAGATAATGACTGCATCGTAAAGCGAACAACGCATTGCACTTGCTGCTGTCGCGGTTCTCGCACTTCCAACCTCTATACACACGCGAAATATATGTGTGTTGCATAATTGCTGGACACCAGGATACAGGTATATGGCCAACTATGAAGGGTAAAACAGTGTCGGGAACAGCTTTTCGCTCGTTCAAGCCATGTGGGAATCTTCCAGTCTGTTCTATTCTGTATTAGCCATTAGTGAACAAAAGGAGATACGCACCGATCCCTTTTAACGCTGAACTCCCTCAAGTACGCCCTTTTAGTTTTCTGCCTAAATTAAATGTACTTGATAAAAGCTCGAATTTCAAGAAGACAGGTTCCGAAACGTATACATTAGCGATGCAAATTCATTTGCACTGTGTATGCCCAATATCGAAGACAAAGAAAATGGCAAAATTTAATACAATTCTGCCTCATAAAAACAGTTGAGGGACATGGTAAATGTAGGTTACATGCGGAATTCTGATAAGGACTAAAGAAATTTATATCTGTGATAATTACAAATGGATAATAATACCAGAGCTACTTCAGGTTTCAAAAGTCACCAGCTTTTGTATACTATTTTTCTAAAGCCATGTTGTTGTCTTTTTTTTTTTTTATTCTAAAAATTGAATAAGATATTACCTATGAACCTGTTGATTCGCACGCAATCTTTCGTGCAACTTTACGTTTTCATTTGCGTACGTATATATATCAATGCGCGCATATGTTACGCGTATAAGAATTCGAGGCGATTCCGGTGCAACGTCTCGTTCTGTCGTCTAGTTTCCTTTCGCACACGCTTCCCGCAGACATCAGATCTTCCGCGGACATTGCTCGGTTGCCTGAGAGTTTCACAACAGGCCATTCGCTCGTTTATTCACACACGTACGTAACTCTTGTGAGATCCTAGCAAAATGAGCTCGTAAGCAACCAATCAGTAAGTAAAAGAGCTCAGTAAAATTTGCTTCCGACTTAGATAACTCGGATACCCCTATTGCATTATACAACGAAGTACCGGAGACACGAATACATACACAGACCATATTAAGAAGAAGATTAATAAGGCAGATTGTAGAAAGTGAAGTAATTCGCCATTGTAGACAATTATATGATACATATTCTCTACCGTCTTACTTGTTCCATTTTAGAAGTAGTTGTTGTATAAATAATATTTTATCAACATAGATCTAAGTATAATATTAAAACAATATCCACGTTTCATAGCTGACCGAACAATACTGAAATTTTATCACCTTTACGGTAAAAAAAAAAATGAATTTTAACTCGTAGTAACCACACTTCTATCGTGTATACAAGTATTCCATAATAATCAATTTTTCTGGGAGGAAAAATCCTCAAGAATCCAATGGTAATAGTTTTGAATGCAAAAAATAATATTTATGTAGTTAAATCACGTGATAATTGAGACGAAATTTTTCCAAAAACACGATTTCGGTGATGCGAATTGGCACTGCTCTGTGGTAACCATGGGTTAATGGTTAGTTTCGGCGCATACGTTTGTATCGTAACAAATACTATGAATTTAACCCTTTTTATGACTATATATTTTTTTTTTCATCGTTTCATAAAGAAAAACGCAGATAACGAATCTGACAAAAAAAATGTAATGTTTACTGCAGCAATATCTATAGGCGATACAAAGATAATTCAGGCAGCTTACGATTTACGGGACCCAGACGGCATAAGTTGGACACGGAATGCCTCGTATATGTCATGTTGGTACTTCTATTAACGGAAACCCGATACCATATAGACTGGAAAGAAAAATTGAAACACGTAAAACCGGTGCTACATCAACGATAAATAAGCATTAATAATTGCCTCGACATGTTGCCGTTGCTATTTTACAACAGGTGCTTGCGATGACAAGCTAATTAACGGCTTGCAAAGTTTTTCATTTTTAACGACTGATCAATGAGCTGACACTCAGGAAAAGCCATTTGTTCGGCAAAACTTGATTCTGAATGCACGTTTTACTGGCAAATATTTTAATGTTACAGTATTTTCCAATCAATCTGCTACTAAGGATATAACAAATATTGTGTAACAACTGCTTTTTCAGGATAGTTATATCGCAATCCATCTTTTCCAGGTAAAACGGCAGGATTTATGGATTTCACCGCGGTCAACCGATTTCAAAGATTTTCTGAGGCCTAATTTCACATTGTCAATGTTTTAAATGATTCTACTTTTGAGTAATAGCCATAGTCTCAAACATTTTTACATCCGATCGATACTTATATACAGATATATTGATATCGTGAAATATGACGTTATCCGATCTTCCGACCCAAGGGGGTACAAGAGCACCAGGAAAATCGATACAGATCGATGAGCATCTTTGGCTTCAAGAACTCCTTCCCTCAATACGCTGTAGTGTAAAACTTTTACGTGTAGTTACTGCCTTTACGTCTTTCCGTCTCTGCACTTTCACGTTTATCAGGCAAAGCGGCTGTCTCAAGGTGTAGATATATCGAGAAAAGCTCGAGGGCGTGCCTCACAAGGATCTCAACCAAGCTCATGATCGCCCGAGACTTCCGTCTCTTATTGTGAAAAAAAAAAAAAAAAACATCCAAGATCTACAGCGAACGCACGTGCGAGATACATAATAGGGGTACTTCACAAGCTCCATGATACTTCATTGCCGGAGGGGCTAACAATTTTGCTTTGCCTCTAGAATCGATTTTTCTTTATTTTTACATCTACAAATACTCGCGAAATGACCCCTAGGTTCATTATTACAACGAAAAAGAGATATCAAAGTTGTCAAATTCATCATATCTCGTCAAATATGAAATGCTGAGCTCCTGAAACAATGTACCGCTTTTGAGTGCAGAGCGACCTCTCAACACTCTGAATTTCGTTGCTAAATCTGTTGTGAGAAAACTTTTACATTTTAGTAATCCCCGTGGATACCGAGAAGTGGCACAAACAATTTTCCTCTTGACCCTCCATAACTCTCATTCGTAGCTTCGTAGCTTCTTCATAACTTTCATTCGCAGGCTCGAATTCATCTTCATATTGCACTCGTTGAAAGGGTTCGCCTACATATTATCACGAAGAGAATGCAGTCGAGTATATTCTGCATTTATAATGTATCGTTCTTGATGATGAACTTTGAGCAAAGACATTGCAACCTTTTCTCGCCGTCAGTGGTTGGGGCATTACAGGTGCAGCTTTCGAAGACGCATGCATGCACGTCTCGCAAAGTGAAGTGAGAGAAAGGATTGTTTCAGAGATGTGTTGCTTCCATTTAATCGATCATATGGCCAGGTATTCTGATTGGGAGTTATAATAAATAACTTTGAAAATAAATTGCACATCACATTCATCAGAACTTCAATCAATTTTATTTTATGGTTCGTTAGTGTAGCGTATAATAACGGGCCAATTTTTATAATCAATTAAACAGTTCAGAATCAGTTCAGTTTAACAGGCGTTTTTTCCTTTCGTTTTCATGAAATTGTATCGTCGGCTAGTTTTTTTTTTTCTTTGACATACACCTCCGCATGATCTCGGTACCAAATGTTTTGAACGTGAAATCTACTATAATTGTTAGCCGCCCAATTTTTAAAGCGTAGAAAACGGACAATCGGGTGAAGGCAGACCTTTGGATTGCTTCGACGCGTATTGTTCGACACAACCTTTCCTGTTCATTCTCCTGTGGTCCTGTGAATACGTCGTGTCAATAAAGAACAGTAGTCCCATCAGAAGAAACAATATTGCTTCAACAAGTTTCATAGTCGCCGTTCAACTTTGTACTTTCTCAAATTTTGTCGGCATCGTGCTTTTATACGGCTAAAAATCTTTGCAAATTTTATCATGTGGACTATTCCGATTATTCACAAACACACGCAATAAAGTTTTAGATAATTTCTGTGTCAGGTCATTTCGCCGACGAATTTTAGTTAGCTCATTAGGGAGAACGTTATCATATGTTTTGGCGAAAGAAAAAATGTATATTCGTCGTAACTCTGATAAGCCCAATCGTATCGAATTTCGGTTTCTATAGGGGGTCACTAGGGTTAATATTCATTAACCTTAGTTGTTTTTTTTCTCTACATTTAGACAACAATCATAAGCATGAAGAATAATATTTTTGTGGTGACACAATCTTACATCTCTGTTCTGCTATATTCAGACGAGAAATTTAGTGGTTCGAATGATTATCAGATTCTAAGGAACTAACTCGAATAATTATTATTGTTGAAACATTTACACTGTTTCAAATGAATCTAATAATGTTGATCCTTACAGCTATCCGTGGTCTTTTCATTATTTGAAACAGTAACCACACCTCGTCACATTTACTTTTACAAACGCGAAGAAGTGACCCACAATAACTAATACGAAGTAACTATGACTAAAAAATATTAACTAGTTCAAAGAAAAAAAAAAAAAAAAGAAACCGCAGAACGCAAAGCTTTCTCGAAATATTCGACCTGACAAAAATGTTGTGCCAGTCATAAAATCTTATGACGAATTTCATCCAACGGGCAAAATATATCTCGACAAATATCAACGGAATTCTCGTTGAATTACTTTCTTCGTTGGAGAACGCGCGCGTTTGCTCGCGTGACCCACCAGGCTCGCTGTGTTCCTCTTCTTTTGATCTCTCTGTATACTTATCCTACCTCTCTGGGTGCACAACGGTTGCATTGCTCGCTCTCTACTCTCACACGTTCCTATACACTCCAATAATGAGTTCAACCTCACGAAACATAGATATATCTTTGTGCATACATGTGTATATTTACTTGTGTTCAGTTGAGTGTTCGGTTGTAGGTGTATATTTCGATATTTCGCCTTTCGGTCTTGGTCTCTCTTTCTCTTTTATAGTATCTAATAGCTAACCGTACTGTTATATAGGGTGTGCTATGGCTTCGTATAATAGCGTGAATCGCGGTGGCGGTTTGCCTAGTAGGTCCACTTAACCCGCCAATATAATAAGTTGAACACGCCCCACGCCTTGAAATAGTATTTCAGAGAACGCCGCTTTCGACACACGAAAATGGCTGAATTCCAATCTAACGGACACCCACAGAGAATATAATTCTCCACAGAGAGGGAGAGAGAGTATCATTCGAGTGGAAAGTATATGAACTCATTTCCCGTAATTCTGATTAGGAATCAGAGATAATTGTATATAGTTCAAACGAGATTTTTAGAATTAAAAATAAAAGAATAGAAACGGTGTACCGACGTTCTTGGCACAGGCATTCGCATCCGTTGGGAGATCGGCTCATTGAGATTGAAGTATATAAAATCGTTTTTCAAAAAGGAACTGCATGACGCTGCGACAGAGCATACAAAAGCGAAGCCCTAAAGTTCATCTGTAGAAATCACAAGTGTGTCGATCTTACCTTCTTTGTTCCATTTTGTTCGACGCAGAAAGATGCTTTTTCAACCATTACGTTCTTTTCGTTTGATCAAAAAAAAAAAGTTGACACGATAAAGAATTCTAAGTGGATCCGACACCTAATTCTTATATGGATTATTTTCTCGATGAGAGAGGTGTCTTTAAAACGGTAAATTTGTTTTTCTGCTGCTCGGATCAACGGGTGTAAAATCTATATAGAAATGAGGAGATTGCGAGCCATAGAATCGAGTAATGAAGATAGACAAAAAGTTGAAAAGCTGTTAACACGGTCTATTATCATCGTCAGTGCGCTCTATTACGGCATTTTGTATTCTCGTGTCCGATGAGATGAGAAAGAAAAACGTCTCCGTTGTAAAAAGACAAAAAAAAAACACTGTAATATTCGTTCCGCGGTACGTGTCTATCTAATACCGGATAACAAAAGGGCGTAATTCGTATAATTGAGCACGAAGATTCTTCGAATTACGCCTTTTTGTTTGCCGAGCACTGAATTTTAAGTATAGTATGCGCGTATATTCACTAACAAAAGTTCCAAGATTACGCGATTCCGATAACATTGTTTTCCCTCATCCGGAACTTTTATGACGTCGCTGTGTGGATACCTGCGGGCTCTGTGGTACATACGAGAAACGTCGCAGCCTCTGTACTTGGTCAGAGATGCTACAAGCATATGCATGTAAGTTCGGGCCCGCAGCCTCGTTATTCTCAGAGTCCGCTGGGTTCGATGGAAAAGTTTGTTCTTTGAATGTCCTCGTATATCATTATCATATACACAAAAACTGAAATCTATTAGCATTATACGACGAAAACTGCATTTCTAATTGAAATTATTATATTTTTTGTCACCGCATGTACTCCGCGGAATGTCGCTTATCATTTGCATCGCTAACTTTGCACTCACCAAAGAACTCTACAGTTTTTTCAAATCCCTACAATAATTTTTTTCTTCTTCGAACAATTACATACAAGTTTGTTTTTTGATTGGGGAAAAAAAAAATAGATTTTTACCCTGTTGAATTATGAAATCGTAATATGAGAAGTTCAATTCCGCTGCATTCGAAAGTTCCAAACTTCCAAAATATCATGCAAATATCATCTTACATCTATGGGATTGGTACACGCTGGTATCACTATTGAACGCATGCAGCATAATCCACAGGATCGTTCATTTTCGAATGCATATGAATATATATTTTTCTCTTTACAATTTCATGCTATTTATATGTTCGGGCATGGTCGCATGAACATTTAAGATAGTAACTCTGGAACACACTTTTCAACTCGGCCCCCGTATTTTTTTCACGTTGGAACATACGTTTTTAATGATTCGAGGCAAGCCTACAGATCAGAAAAAAACGAACCTCGAGATATTCCAGCTCTTCTGGACTCTTTCGAATCGCCACGAGAGCGTTTTATGATCCTCTTGATAATTCGGCCAAACGATCAAACTTTCTCTCTCTCATATATACGTACATCCGTTGGTACACGTATAAGAAGTGAATCATTTAATTTCGTTCGACCGAACAAAAAAATCGACTTTAAAAGCCTTGACCAAAAACATACGTCACGGAAAAAGACTGAAATATAATTATACAGGGAGAGAATGAGTGGTAGAAATAAATGAAATGTGGGAACTGCATCGCTTTTAATGGGGTCAACGCTCACATTGATGAGCCCCCTTTGTCAACCGTTGAAATCGTGAAGTGTAAGTTGCTGTTCATGTTCCGTATATTCCCCCGTGACTCATTTTCTATTTTGCACTCCTACACTAAAAAAAAAATAATAATATTCGATAAAATAAATTCAAGTGATTGTGTGAAGAAAAATTTCAATGTCTTCTTTATTATTCGAACGACCAAGTTTTGGTGCGGAGTAATGTATTTATGAGAAAATTAAAACATACTGAAAATTGAAATTTACCAATATCGCCACATTCTTCAAACAACTATTCTACAAAGTGATATTAATCGGAATAAAAATTCTGCAGTCACGGTAACCGTCACGCATTCGTTTTTGTATGGCTTATAACTCAATAATCGATGTGCTATTGAGAATAAATCATAGAAACATGCTGCTAATAAAGTATGCTCGAAAAGATTTTATGCAATTGTATCTTAAAAGTAGAGCCAGAATATATAAAAGAAAATCGGATATATATGGTTATTGGTATAAAAATAGAGCTGAACGGAATATGAGCCAACTTCCAGCAAAAGTCTCTTCATCGTAAAAAGCAAACCAGGGTCTTTCGTTTTATACATTCACGTGAGTCGGTGTTTATTGAGGTAGAGAAGTGCCTACGCTCCGGAATTCTTGGCTCGCTCATAGATGCATTTGGGTTTTTATTACATTTATAAATATCCGTTTATACGTTATCACATCGGGACACTTATTGAACAATCTCGATAAACGAGAATTTATTTCGAGCACATAATCCACTCTGAAATCTCGTATTAGTTTTCTGCCACAGTATTTTCTTGTACGAACGATGAGTTTGAAACGACAGCCTAGTTATTGAAAAATATTTTCATCTTGCCCCGCCTCTCTAAACTGCGAATTATATTGCACAACACAATAAATGTAAGAATTTATCAAATCGATAAGACTCTTAATTAATTGATAAAAAGCATTAATTTTTACATTGAGTTCTTTTGATCGTTTCTATTTTTTTATTTTTTTTTACAGTAACATTGAACGTTCAATCGGTTATAATTGATTGAGTAATTCCGTTAGACATCAGAGTGAAATTCACCCCATTACCTGATCCTCGATTCGATGATTTCGATATAAAACTTCAAAAAAATGTAAAATAGTATTGAGTTGCGATTAACTCTTAGCAACTTCCACGATTAAGCCATTTCGCATTCAATGCTGTTGCCGCAACGAAGTCTGTCGATATCGATCCGTGAAAGATCGCAATAAATTAAGTCGCAGAGTTGGCGAACGCAATAGTTCGACATTAAAGAGCAAGACGGAAAAACGAGAGAAGAAAAAGAGACAGAATCGTATATACGTTTTCAGATATTATGAAAAATAAAATGCATTACATCCATCTCATTCTCTTCATCGATCCAAAGTCTGAATTTTTTTTTTCTCAAAGCCACCTAATTCAGAAAATCATCATATCCGGAAATTCGAATCCCTCTAAAAATAATCTGCTTCATCTTTTGTTTCTTATTATCGGAACGAGTCAGAGCCTTTGGAAACAACTACTCATTGCTGATCCTTTTTTTTTTTTTTAAGTTGAGACCGAAACGTTATATGGTCTCACGTTCAGGAATCACGTCGCTTCGAGGTCCGACAAGCGATTCTTGTACTTTCATCTCGTTGATCGTGAATCGCGTGCAGGATGCGCGCTTGTCTACTTCCACTTTTAATTAACAGCAGAGGAAGTGCTCGCGAGCCATCTCTAACTAGCTGATCTGAAAATGACAATGAAACATCCAAGTGTTTCGGTTACATAAACCCACTTTACGTATATTACGAAGTAGGATTTAAATTACATTCCAATATCCAAGACGACGTGTCGATTTTCTTAGAAATATTCCATTGCTTACAAAATTTACCTGAATGTTATGCAATAAAGGAAATTAAAAAAAAATACATTCTAAAATGCGTATGTTTTGATTTTTCCAGGCGATGACATCGACCTCCTGGTTCTTGAGATTATTCAGCGTACTTTTGCTGTTCCGCAATGTCGCTTCACAACCTGGTAAGTTCGACTGTTGCATTGTTACTTAATGAATCTCATCGCACATACTTATAATTCAAAATGATCAAACTGCTCGAAATAACCAACAAAAAGGTCTAAACTGGTCCGTGATTCGTTTCCACGCAATGCTGTGGTAATTTAGGACCAATTATGCGTGAGAAATGTTTCATCGACTTGCGTCTCTTATCACTTCTATTTGAAATTAAACAATGAAAAGAAAAAAAAATACTGCGCAGTTTGAAGATGTGAGACGTTGATAGCAAATTAATTTTCTCATCTAAATTTGTTCAAATGTGTATAAGGGAAAAAAAAAGTTCACCCGTCTGTCTATTTGTGCTTTTAACTGCTTACGGTTCAGAAATTCGTGAACAGATTTCGATAAATTTTTCGCAGTAAAGAATAAATTCATGGATGATGTTGTAGAAACGATCTGAGCTTAGAAAACGCGTAATTCGGAGGATTATTTGTAATCGAATCCACCGAGCATCTGCGGTTGTCTAAACTTGCAATTCAAAAAAAAATTCTACAATAATTTTTATGAAGTAGTCAAAATTGTTGCGAAGTTTATGATTCTTTAAATTTTTGCAACCACCTTATTTCGACGTCTTAATTTAAACTGAAAGCACCGGAAACGTCTGTATTATTCGAAAAATTGAATTCTCGTAACGATATAAGTGAATACCACTTTTTAAGTTATTTTTCTCGATATTATTCACACGATCTGGTCGGAAAAATCATGGAATTGCAAGTTGTCATGATTTAGTAGCGAATGGTGACTGAGAGATTGATATGAGAGCTCCAGGAGAATTGTCGTATTCTTAGGAAATGGTGTTGCCCCGATATTGCAGTCGAGAAAAACCCCAAGTTATTATGGCAAATAAAATTTAATTTGCCATTGTTGGGATTATTTATGAATTAGAAATCATGCAGGCAAAGCCGAGGGCACAGCTAATAGCAAAGTAATGCAAGGAATACTTTTCAAGATTACTTTTCTTTCTTTGCTTACTTTTTCGTACGATAGGAATTGGACTACTATCATTTGCAATTTATTTTCCTCCCATTAATTCCAAATAAATCGCCAACTGACCAAATAAAAAAACTTCGGTAAAAATGTCTGTCAGCGTCAACAGTTGTATGTTATTTTTTTTCAGTATTTTTGGTCAGAAAAACCTACAAAATAAATTTCATTGTGAAATCACTGTGGCGTTTCAGCGTCGAACTCTATGCGATTCGGAGATTGATGGACGCCGATCTTTTTTTTTTTTCTTGTGAGAGAAAATTGCTCTCCGATCATTGCCAAACGTATTTTCAGCGATACCCATCATTATTCCCCAGAATTACGTATTGTGTGTGTGAGAAATGCGCTAAATACTTTGAGATCAAATGCGAAACGTTTGCGTGGGAACGAGATAATGGATAGATAGCGTAACGCGCACCACAACCTCTGTATTCCAAGTACACATACACTTAAGCAGAGACATTTGAATCTGCATATGCAAACACACTGAATTACCGTTGAGAGCAAGACCGACATCGGAGAAAATCCAAGTAGCAAATAGACCCAGCAACTGGTCACATTTACCTCATGTATACATGTATATATGTGAGTTTTAACTACCAGATTTACCCGATTGTATTTCGATTCCATTAACAAGGCACATTCTCTGCGCCTGGACCCAACACCGGAAGTTTCAACGCCGGAAGGTGTTCCAGGAACCTAAAGTCCCGATAACAGTCTTTCCTCATATACAGTATCCATATACGCGAGATTTAACGATTGTTTTCACGATACGAGAGCTCAAATCCCGTTTTTGTCACTCAGCTTCGACCTCGATGAAGCTAAAGTTTTCATTCAAGCACTCTAATGAACTTTTCTTTCTCCAGTCTTTTTCTTTGTTTTTAGACTCTCATTAGGGAACTTCCCATAGGGAAAAAAAAATCATGGATTCTCGTTGCAACATAACGATGACAATTTCCCTGCCATTGAGCTCCGGCTTCGAATCCGATGATAAAAAACATTCACACAAATCTCTTTCTTTCCGCAATTTATCTGTACTGAAAATGTCTGTATATCATTGTTTTGAATGATAAGAAATAACGGCGTTGACACATGGGTCGATCGATGATAAAGCTAAATAACCCGAGTGAACTTTTTCTTATCACCCTCTCTTCCTCCCTCTCAATGTATAAAAATTTTTTCTATCGCTCACTGCACCAGTTAAAATGTTACCGTGCACGAGTTTTCGTGTAGATACAGTTTCAGTGGTCACGCGGAGCTCCATTATCCGATTTCTCATATCGAATGAATTCATATACATATAAATGTGTTGCCAGCGACCCAATATCGCAGTTTCATTCCCGTAGCAAAAGAGTTACACGATTTATATATATATATATATATATATATATATATATATGCAACATGTAACGAGTTAACCGGGAGAATCGTGTATTTCAACTCGTAGCCCTCGAGCTTGTAAAAATGCGAATATATAGAGATATAAAAGCGTTCAGCTAAGAGACGAGGAAATCGAAAGAAAAAGAGTGAATCTTACTCGAAGTAGAAAAGGGCTGCAACTGCAACGGCATCACTGAGTTCTCTGACGTTGCTTTTTTCGCTCTTGAATGCGAGCTCACCTAGCTAGCTCGCAAGCAAGTTGATTCATCTATTTTCCAATATTAAGTCTTTCGACTGGCAAGCTGTCTTCACATCCATGGAAATCAAACTGACGTCACTATCTTTTTTTTTGTTTTTTTTTTTGCAACAGTTGTGATTTGATTAAACACAACACAGAAAAAATCGTTCAACTCTCCGAAAACAGGAGAATAAATATATGCCTTGGAAACTATTTGGAAGACTCCCTTCATAGGGGAAAAAAATGTATTTTATTCGATCCATAGTAACACTCTGCTGCATCTCAGGATAATGTTCAGTGTCACAATAAACATACTTCAGATTTAGGTCGTATCGAATTTTATAGGAATTTTTTGTATAAATGAATGGATATTGTTCGGAAGAAGCACAGACATATGTAACTGGATACCAAATCGTAAATATATATGAATACAAAGAAACACACTTCCAATAAATGACTATCGAAGTCTGTCGAGAGATATGAAACAGACGATCATTGTTTCCTTTCTTATTGCTTACTTTCATTGCAAAAATACCAGACAACAGCTAACTCGGTAGCTCAAAGAGAGCAGGTCCATACAGCTTGAGACGAGAAAAACGAACGGTGACCTATCTCAAGGCTTCTCTGCTTCGTATTATTCGATCTCTTGTGCTTGGTGTACACCAGAAGCATTCCACGATGATCGATAAATCACGTTAAATATACAAACGTATATACACTTATGGAACTATTTTTCGATTTTTATCCCTGAAATTCTACGTGTTCGTAGTTGAATTTTAAACGCTACGTTGAGTTTATGACAAGAAAGTTTCAACGTTCTTTGGACATAATAGAATTGAGTAAAACCAATTAATCAAATACCATTTACGGTTTTTCATTAGTACAGCTGATTTCGACTCTTTTTTTTCTCTCAATGAACAGAAAATCAGATTTTCGTAACCACAACAGTGCACGTAACACAATTTGTCTCTGATTATCATCATTGTGCATATTGAGTAATAAGATTCCAACGAAATGACAAAAGTAGCAGCTACAAAAAAGCTATCCTTCTGAAACATGTGTTTCCCTTTTATTTTTTCTTCCCACGTTACGTGGGAGAGACGAGGTTTTCTCCTCGTACGTAATGAAATAGTAACCGGCAACATGCACAACCGGTAAATTTTTATGTCTGAAGATTCGCCGAGTTTACAAAACGAGTATAAGCGACACTTTCTTTCGCTTTTGTTCCCATCGGAGGAATTCGGTTTTTCTCATGAAATTTCAAATATGTACTCCATCGTAACAAAACGAAGAAACAGAAAAAAAATTTGAATTTATGAATAATAGAAAATAATATTCACCTGCGATCTCGAAGAAAAGAAAATTTTTTGACCAAATTATTCGCATCAAACCACCAATTTTAACGTATATACGCTGGTTATTCAATTCATTTTATTTTCAGCGTAAATAAAAAAAAAAAAACTTTCAAAAATCTTGTGATTATAACCTTTGCCAACGTGCGACCGCGTGCTATATAAAAATAAGAAAAATATTTAAGAATCAGGTTTATTGATGCGTCCGTGGGGGCGTTCGTTAAATGTATCTTGACCACGACCTGACCCACACCATTTATATGCGTGTGTCCCCAAGTCATTGGGTCCTGCTTCTACTTTCTAATGCATTTCTTTGCGCACGCGCCACTGAAGCTCAGAAACTTTCTACACACCGCAAGGAATTTCATCTTCGCTTTATTATACCACATCGAAACATACGACGATTTAAATCTCAGTAATATGCGTGAAAAAATATAACTACATAATCAGTCTCGAGAATACCATCTTGTTTGAAAGACTCGATTTGTAATTCAAAATCCATTACCATCTTTATGAAGTTCAAATTTCATTTCGATTCATTTTCCATTTTTTTTTTTTCTAACCTGCTTCCAATCAGAAAATTTATTCATTGAATTCTTCTGCAGACTATAGTGACCCAACTCCATTAACATATTTTCAACATAAATAAATCATATCTATATACTTAATCAGAATTTATTACCCAGATCATTCCTACATGTTTTTCGTCGCGGAAATCTAATAAAAAAAACGCTACCATCTATCCAATGACGCTGCATACAATAAATAAGTTGATATTTCAGTAGCTTAATGGTTTCTTCATTTCTCGACGATACATCTTGTTCAAGTTGTCAAATCATCCGAGCGAATAGTCGTATCTCACTTTCTTTCTTTTAGCAAAACGTTCTACCGTTGGTATATGCAGAGTTTGAAAAAAAAAAAACAGAGATTGTAGGATAAATCTAAGATGCAAGGAGGTCACGCTCTCCGAACCCGTAGCTCGGGATGAGGTTACGAGGCCATTCTCTGCGAGGTCGTATCCTCCAGACGGAGTGAAAGAGATATGGGACTCTTATACGCCCGAGGATATTATTGAAGAACAACAAAAGATCTTCTTATTCTTCCTGAAAGAATAGTTAACCAAAGTTTTCTCCGCCTTCGATATCCTATGCGAAAGGTTATACACCTTCTAGCAACATTAATGGCAACTCGAATATTTGCTTATTCAAAAGCACAAACGAAGAATATGCGGCAACGCAGCCTCGTCTGTATCATCCTCCGGTTCGTTCCTTTTACATTTTGCTCTTTCTTCCATCTTCACGAATAATCTCTCATACATTCGCCGCTCTATCGTGTCCAACATTCGAGCCTCTGCTCGATGACATTTACCTCGCTATACATTGTTATACACGCCCATTATTAGCCTCCAGCACATGATGCGACCGTATCGCAAAGTCTGAGCATCGAATGCACGAAACACACTCACTTTTCTTCAATAAACATCGATTCAAAACTGCTGATCTTGATATAACAATTCTTTCAACATCGAGAACCAACCAATTTCATAAATAATAACAACAATATTTACGGACATGGTTAAAATAATTTCAATAAAAATTCTCTAGTTCCAATGAACGGGTTTTCACAAGAACTGTCATGAATGACCAACGATAAGTAATTCTGAATAGAATAAAAATTTTTTTTTAATAGTTCCATTGTCGAAACTCATAACGTATCTAAAAAGTGTTCTCCAAACGTCGATGTTGTTTCATCATTTTTGTTGACTCGTCAGTTTTAATCAACCCACAAGCATGGTTCGAGTGTCTTGTCGCTATACAGACACTGTCAATGCCACACCATACTTGGAATAAATTCAGTAATCTCTTCGCCTCGTACATATATGAAAGAATAAATGTCCAGTATCCCGTTATGAGTAATCTGTCATCGACAAGGTTCTTCGTCGAGTTTGCTTACTTGAGTTTCATACGAATTTGCTTATTCACGCTTCTTCTACATGAGCAACGTATTTCTTGCACCTGGCATCACGGAAATCGCTTTTTTTCCAGCTAGACATTGTTATAGCATAGAATAGAAGTGTACATCGTTTCGATGAATACATAAAATTATTGGCAGATTTTTGTCGAAATTTTCTATTAAGTAGCAAAGTAATGATTGTAATTTATTCGATAAATTTTGAAATAACCACGTAAAACTATAAATAACATATACTTTTCGCCAGATTATATCTAAAATTCTAAAATTCCCCACAAACAATTCCAACTCAATTTTAAATCAGTCGAAGATCATGCATATTGCTGCATATATACATAACACAGGATCGAGGCATCGTGCCAAAAGAGAAAGGTCGAGCTGATCGTAGAGGAAAAAACGCGTTGTAGCAGGCAACGGTGTTACACGTTTACGTGTGATGTATATGCGATGTGTACGACGATATACAAGGTGCATAGTAAAGCGTCATAATATCGGAACTCTCGCCGCGAGAGGATCGCGCGAGATTCGCAGTATTCGCACTTGACTTGGGCCAGAAGTAATATGAGGAGGTCTTTAAGAGTCGGATGAACGGTGAATCTTGATTATCTCGCAACTCATACACAGGAGTAGAGCTTTCTGTGAGCGCGCGCGAGCGCGTTGCATGTAATTATTAACCGTGAAGAACGCGTATTAAAACTCGTTATGAGTCTTTTTGTATGCGAGATATGATGTTTCAAGTATAAAAAGTACAAACACTATCAACACTACGATGATTGATAACTCGTAATCTCAGGAATACCGGAATTAAAGGCCTGGAGAAGACTGTTTTGCAGGCGTAAGATGGGGTTGTAACGTCAAAATTTGAGACCCCGTAGAGCTTCGAAGAAATATCTATCGATGAGAATTTCATCGGAAATATTACGAGAAAAAGTTATATTTGTGATTTTGCTATCACGATCGAAATAGCAGAATAAATTAAATGATTTCCGGTAACTGACTTGCGGAACCGATTTTCATTTAACCTTTAGCGATGAGAAATAAGCTAATTATTTATCATCGGTATAACGAAACCTGCATATTAAAAGCTGTTATCTTCGACTCCTGAAATAAGGTAGCTCCCGATGTTGTTACTTATAGATTAATATTGCGATAGCATCATCATTTCGCATGCCATATACGAAGTCATACATTATTGTTTAAGAACTCGAATACATTTAAATTATAGAATAAAAGTTGAAAAACGAAAAATGCTTCAAGGTAATTTTGAAATTGTGTATGATAGAGGAACAATAAGTGCAACGATGTAAAGTTCCTAGATTCCTGAGACTCGAGGCTAGAATAATTCACAAAGTATATTAAATTGGGTTAGAAAGAGAAATAAATCGAAGGCGATAACGATAAGCAAGGCAAGACGCATTCATTCGAAGTTATTCAATAAAATGATTCTACCATGTTCCATGAGAAAAGGATTTAATGGGAGCGCGTGGTGGATACACCTTAGAACATTACATCGTATATAAGGTGCAGCTGTGGTATCAAATGGTGAAAATGGAGCTCTGCGCTATCCGTATTAATTCACTGGAAACATAACTACTTGAATATATACTGTAGCAAGTTATCCATGGTTTGCATGAATCTCATCAACGAGTCTCATTGTGAAGTCTTGATTGAAGCTTGCTACACTTCCGAAACATGTATTCTCTAATTTTCCAAACAAATTCTGTAACTAAACCGCATAATCGTTTTCCATTTTTAGAAATAGCATTATTGACATTATGATTTTATGTTTGTTTCAGGCTTGTGCGAGGAACTCAAGGGCCAGTCGAACATCATTCTCGACATCGAAGAGAGTCGTGGCAACGGTGAGTTCTTCCTGTTTACATCTTTGGTTATTTATCATCGAAATCTTTTTGCTAAGATAAAAAAAGAAGAAAAAAAACGTGATTCTATACAAATTGTAGGTTCCGCATATGAATAATATTTATGATAAAGACGTCTCATGGCAGAAGAAGAAAATTTATGCGATTAGAAAGGCAGGTATCTCGGTGTCGCGTTCTCAAGTACATATCTGTGTATGCAATCACCTCACAGGTATTGGAAGACCATCTACGAACCCGTGGGCATTGATTGCTAACGGATTTATGACAATTTTCAGCATCCCGACTGCTATACGCATGTATGAAGCAAAGTAATGATACAGATTTCTTGATCGATCTTCCAGTTCACTGTCCTAATGAGCAGCTTGCTTCTTGTCATTCCTCTTTTTATTTTCCCATCGCATTTAATCATAGTGCTTATATGTGATCTTTGGTCCATAATCGATCCATCTCTCTGAAAATTGAAAAAAAATTTACGCAGCAGTAAACAATTACAATCGGTCCAATATTCGTCAGAGTGTTCAACTCATTGAAAACTATCTGGACACTGTGGCTTCATAATAATCCTGTGGTACAGCATGGTTTGTTTGTTCCTACAAGTTGGTGCTTGTTATGAATGTTTTACGTAGGTCATAGGAAGCCCGAAGTAATTATATTATATACGTGAAAATAATAATGCTTCAAATTTACCATGAGCGTGAGGTTTCCAGAACCCATATTACAGGCCAACCACATCCGAGGATATTACGAGCACTAATTAGACACGCGTCTATAGTGTCCCTAACGAGTTATTCCATCTTCTTGAGTCTCCAACGTTATAGCCCGCTTTTTCTCTCTCTCTCTCTCTCTCTCACTCTCTTCCTTACTCGCTGGCTATACCATTCAAGTCGCCCCAGTTCATAAAGGGTAACATCAATTATCCGCTACCGATGAGGCTTCGCAGTGAGAGCGTTCACCGTATCAGGAAGTAATTTTCCAAGCCGCTAGCAGCATCAATGCTGCCTCACTATATATTTACATGTATGTATATACTTACAATACACTCACATTCGTTTGGATATATATATTCATGTGCCAGACAGAATTTTCTGAGCTCCAAAGCCTCACGACCAGACTCTCTACACGTATTCTGCTCTCCTTTCCCATACACAGATATAAAACTTATATGCAATGAGACATATGATGCACGTACACATTGATGTACGTACTACATCGAGAAATCTTCACGTACTCGTGCGATGTCGAGAATATATTGCGAACTCGGCCCACCGAGTCCAATCGCCATCATTTGTTAGTGCTCGATGATAATCTTGGCGCACTAGTTGAATCGCTCTTGGTGCGCGCATCAACGACCGCCGACGAGCTCTTCGCGTACACCATTATAATAGTATATATATGTAACATATGTAGCATCGTCGTACTTCAGAAACCGGCAGTCTAGCAATAGACGTTTGTTGATGCATACTACAGTACTGATCGTACCAGCACTCGCAGATTCTCATCATTCTTCAAACTCTTTTATACTCTTGCGCTATGCCGTTGGCTATGCAAAAATGGGCATCCGCTGGATGAAGCCGAAACTGGAGTTCCTCATTCGTTAGTCGAGAATCATTTTTTTTTTACTAAGATTAATGAAACTCGTATATTTTTCAAACGGCATTCGGAATAGGAGAGCTGAAAGAGTTTTGGATTTGAAATAACTTGATACCTTGTCTTCCTTGTTTCCTTTTTTTCGTATCAATTTCACATTTGAAAAAAAAGTTTTGATAATCCAATTTGAAGAGTATATTTATGGGCGAGTGGAACCACTCAATGAAAGACCAAGTTATTTTCAGTCTTTTTACTACCATCATTTCATGTTTTTTTTTTTTTTTCAAATAATGATTAATATTTTCATGAAATTGTTTTGCAGCATTCGACCAATCCACCGTGCCTGAAGAACTTCCGGTCTCTGGTGATCCCTACAACGAGACGACTCTCGAATTGGTATTTCCAGGCAAAGCGCCGCTTTTCACTCTCGAGGGAAAAAAACTCAAGCTCTTGCAGCCACTTGACAGGGACAACGAGAATCTTTCACACGTCGTCTTTCAGGTGAGAGAAAAAAAAGAAGTTTTATGCTTTTATCTAGTCAATAAACTTTGGATCAATTATATTTTTGTTCTTGTTATCATACTTCCCGGCCTATTATTAATTCGTGGTGAAGCGTTATCCGGGCCTATTTAACACAGGACTCGAAGCTGCTTTGCTGAAACGTGCAAAACCAAGGAATAAATAAATTCAATCCTAATTACATATCAAGATAAAGTTTGAAACGCATAGTTAAAGTATGTTCGTTGACAGACAAAGTAGAAAGGATCAGAGCAAAGTCGCAGGGGGTATGCAACGTTTCGTTTCATCGCTGCTTTGACGATAAACGCTACATTCCTCGCGATCTCGTCGAGAACCACATATATATACACATACGTGTGTGTTTCGTGACGTTGAGAGAAACATATAAATAGAGATGGAGGGGGGATTTTTCTGTCGGGAGAATCCTCGCGTGTATTTACTCCCGTCTAACGGATCTCTGTCTCGAGATCCAAGGAATCTCGTTATTTTAACTCGTTTTAATACTCTTTTTTTTTTCTTTTTCGTTTTTTCGTGCACCTCTTTTTCTCTCGTTTCGTATTCTCAATTCTCCAAGGAATACGAGACGATTGAGCCACCTAGAGTCAGAATGACGTCTGCGCGCGTTAAAACCTTCGTTGGATCTTGCTCGTCCCGAGACATTTTTTCATTTATTTATAAACCCGATCTACACCGAGAAGCATGGACGCGTTGTTGAATACTCCCTTTTAAAGATCGAAATTCTCGAAATTACCGGTAAAGGGATTACATATTTTATCTTTCGCTCTCCTCGTGAGATCGTCACGAAAAATCACGTTAGGTATTCGCATGCCCGGAAATCTCGACGTTGCGTGAGAAAGCTTCCAGGTTAATAAAATTTCTCACGAAATTTAATAATTCAGCTATTTTATACGCATGCGTGTCTTCAACTACGAGCTAAATGATTTTTTTTTTTCTCCATAACTGAAGAAGATTTTGCTCTTTATTTGAGGCTAATTGATTCGAAGAGAGAACCGTGCGAATAATAAATCTCTTAATCACGCATTTTCTCACAATTTCGTAATATTCCGAAACCAATTATATTTATTTTTCATTATATATCGCATTACTTTAAGACCGATGGAATTGAAATATTCCGAATGTCGTGTTAAAAAAAAAAAAAAAACATTGTATAAATGTATTTATGTCTGTTTCTTTTATTTCCAGTTAACTTGCACCGTAAGAGCAACGAACAAAAAGCGAATAATTCCGGTCATTGTTCGAGTCTCTGACATCAATGACAACGCACCGAAGTTCGTCAACACTCCTTATGAGACGACGGTACCTGAGGTGAGTCTCTCGATGCGGTCAATTATCGATGGAATAACAATGAAAATAAATTAAATTTATGTATATATCTGCATCTGATAACGCAAGAGTGAACAAATATGATTTTTCGTTACGTCGCTTCAAAGTCCGATGTTCATGAAGAATGAAATATGGTTAAGCTTGTATTTGGGCCAAAAATCATTTTTCGAAATCAACAGCATTTTCCTGCCTGGTTAGGATCATCTGACCATATTACCCAACAAACAGGGCAAGTCGAGAATCATGAAAAAAAAAAACGAGAAACAGAGAAATAGCCTCGTAAACTATGGCGATTATGACGCTCATTACGGATAAGATATAATGCGAGTACGGAAAGGATGATGAATAAAGCCCGGAGGGCCGTAAGGTCGTCTTCACTCGATTATTCCAGCCTCCCTCCACTCCCTGGAGATCATTATCATCCCAGCGGTTCGTCAAGTCCCGGGCGATGCACTCCAAAGTCACCACATTACCTGGTGTACACCAGTTATCTGCTCAAAACACTTCTTACTCAACCTCGTTACGGTTTTATCCGATTAGCTTCTAAATTGTGCGATTAGCCATTTCCGCAATCTCGGACTACACTCTTGCTATAATCGGTTGATGCGTATTAGCACCGAGGAAAGTCAATTGTTTCCTCCATCTGTAATTTGTTTCCATTACAACGTGAATTTTAGTGGTTCTTTTAAAAATTGACATCAATGTATGAAAAATATGGTTCTGTTATTTATCCTACTAATATCTCTGATGCAAATGATCCTTAACAGGAAAATCAGCAACCCAAACGTGCCCAATAAGTGTTTTCTAGTTTTCTAACTAGAAAATCATTTGTTTGCCCATAACTGCCAGATTCACCCGTCAGATGGGCCCGTCTTTATATTTTTTTCACTTTATACAGTTACCTGAAAGGAATTTTGTGCACATTAGGCGCATTCTTCGTTTTCTGTATAGGGTAAAGATCGACATAAAATGCTCCCATTTTATTACTTCTCCAATTGCGTCGCCTACGAGAGCAAAAACTTCACGTCGCTGACATTTCATTATTTTTCTTCAAGTCTCCCTTCCATTAGGTTACTCAAGAATCCTGGAGGTCCGTGCTTTAATTGGTCCGTGGTCTTGATTGCTACAAGATTCACCGGAGTACGCTCGAGTCCAATCCGCAGCTAGAGAACAAGTAGACTTGTGCGCGAATCTCTCAGATCTTGCGGTCTTGTCGGCGCACGTTATATTCAGCACGTGTGTACGATGTCCCATGATCGCTCCTCGACTCGAGAATTTTCTGCTATTTTCACTAACCGTTATGATGGCATTGCGATTGCTTGTATTATAGCCCAACATTCAACCAGTAAATACCGGTTTTTAGGTATAACGTAGCAGCGTCAAGCCCCGGTGATGACTAAAGAACTCTGACAGTTCAAAAAAATTTCTTTCTCTTGCTCACTCTCTCATTCTCTTTTGTGCATAAGCTGCACACGTGTTTCCTTCCGTATATATAAAATACACAACACGATAGGAATAATGGATACGAGGGAAACGGATCAAAGAAATATCCGCTGATGGATCGTGGATACAATTATTTTTGCTCCTGCGCGCGTTCGAGTCGATTTTTCAGGATATAATGATGCGATTCTATTTACGATTCATGGAAATAGTTCATCGTACGAATTGTGAGATTCAATCAACGACTCAATAGACTTTAAAATTCTCATAAAAAGTTTAATCGTAGCTTTTATAACATAAATGATGATCGTTTCATCGTCGCTCGTCATCTCTCCATCGACTGGACTTGATTCTTTTTTCATTCTCGCCGTATTTTCATCCTTCATATCGTAATTGTTTTTTTTTTTTTCGTTTTCTCCGGATTTCAGTTGACTCCCGTAGGGTCGACGATATTTCAGAACGTGGTCGCGGTTGATGCGGATGCAGGTGTCAATGGTCTCGTCGAATACTCCATAGCACCCGGCGATGGTACGGGAATTGGGACTGGCAATGGAATCGGCAGGAATAGGATAACAACCGCTGATGGTTATGGTTACTTCAGCATCAATCTTCCGCATCAGGGCCAAGTTACCGTAAATCGTACACTCGATTTCGAGAGAACGCAACGTTACCTCGTCACGATCCTGGCTTCGGTGAGTTGATATCATAAAAAATTTTTTTTTTCCAAACAAAATAAAAACAAATCATTGAAAAATGCAATTACGCGTTATATTCTCAATGAACAACGGGCGTGTCGAATTCACACGATGGATCAACACCGCCAATTATCGGTTGTCTCGTGTATACCACACACGTTCGATGGGCAGTGCAAAACTGACCTTTTCACTCTCGATCTAAGTGCGCTTCTAAAACCCAAGAAAATCACTTGAAAAAAAATAAAATAAAAAAATCAACCGATAAATTACACACCACGGATAAAATATATAACAGACACAAGGTGTGTGTGCAGTACTGCCTCCGCGTTTGAACGGGAGCATTATCTCTCGTACTTTCGTCTATTATACACCACAACGGCAAAATGTATTTTACTGCCGTAATATTTCCGCGTGTCGTACGAAACTGTAACAAGTTAGTCTGATCCTTTTAACAGACTCGTATACGTCTGAAATATCGCGCTGTACATTCTCCGGCAATTACATCGGCTGAGCAAACTCAGGCGAGGTCGAAAGTCCATTGAGAAAAAATTTACCAATTTAGAACACTTCTTCATTCCTCTCTCTTTCTCACCTTATTGTGCGATTTTTTGCCTAAAGGAAAAATCCGGTAAAAAAAAATGACAAACTACTACGCATTCTTAATTTATATCTTTTTGCTTATCTTTGGCAGAGTATTTGCTGCACATTCGTTTTTCAATATCAAACAAAATTTTAGTTTTCCTTCCAATGAAATATTTTTAAAAAAAGATTGCTGTAACTTTTATCTCTGTAAGAAATTAGAGCCTCAGCGACCGTTCATTTTTTCAATAACTGATACATTTTATAATTTGAAAATTGAAAAAACTATTTAAACCTTTTTTTTCTTCACATTTTCGTAAAAACACGAAATATCGCAATTTTGTAACCCCACAACACATGATTTGAAGCATGATCTTTGACCTCGCGAAAGATTCATCGTAATCGCGTGAAAAAAAAAAAAAAAAAACGACTCTACACCTCAAAAGTTTTCAAGTTGAGATACTTTCCAGATTTTTTCTTATCCACGCGATACTAAACTTCGAAGATGACCATACGATGACGCAAGTTTTCAAAGCAAGTCGCATTGAAACATAATAGTTGAACGACAGTGACATTGGTCGATGGTTTTATGCGTAGGATGATTATATATACACGTATTCACAGAGAGTGAAAAAACTGGGTAGTGACTCATCGAGCTATCTTGCTCCATGCAATGCTACGAAGTGCCATGTATATATTTGCATTAGCCTATCGCATCCTCGAGACACTATAGTGCACATCCTCGTTGTGCACTCGACAATATTACCAGGACACCTTGCCCTCGAAGAAAACACAAAACTCTCTGGCACATTGAATGTTTCTCTATAACTACGATTTCACTGCGAAGCACAATAAGACTACACAGGTGTTTCCTCCGTTTGTTTACTTCGCTGAAAAACCTCGTCCGCAGTTGTAACCCAGCGTCATGGAATTTTATTTATTCTTCGTTTTCCATTCTTCATTGACACCTCGAAGGTCTTCTCTTAACTTCGTTTTTATATTTTCGCTCGTCATTTCTTTCTTCATCTCATATTTCGATATGATCGAAGTCATAAAAAATAGTAAACTCGTCTGCACGTACTTTTCGATAAGCCGCTCGTGTCGCCAATCGAAAATTTCAAACTCGTATTACTAGTTCGACTGTTTTGCATATCGCCACGATTCTAGCAATTTTTTGCAACCATTTTCCCTCACTTCCTGCTCGCGGCCTGACCCCCTTGATACTTTTATTCTTTTAAGAATTTTCCCACCTTCTATGGTTTATGATTTTTTTTTATTCGTACCTGCTTCTTCATCAATACATATCATTTTTTCCTTCTCCATATTCCAGCTTAAATTCGTAAATTTTTTCTTCAAAGTTACTGTTTGTATAGAATTATACGAATGTGTTGATCGCAAGACCTCGTTTGTCTCCGTTGATTCGGTGAAAGTCGCTAAATCAAATCATTTTTTAACGTCTATGACACCCGATATTCCATTTTTCTGTGTATTCTATTATTTCTCATTTTTCAATGAGTGCAAAAAAATGATTACATGTTCGTTGAAAATAATTCAACGTGACGAATTTTTTTGAAGTAGATATTGAATTCACTTTACTGCGATAGCATGAAATATGTTTATTAATAAAAATATTAAAAAGTGGACATTTCGCAAAATCTAATTGAACTGAAGTAGCGAGAGTAGAGAAACTTTCGCCCGAAGGAAAAATACCATCGGCAGCGTTTGACAAATAAAGCACCATTCTTACTTGCCTCTCTAGTCGCTTAATATTACATTTCTAAATCGGCTCGCTAATTTGCTTTTGCTATCGAGGTCATCGGTTTATTAAAAATATCAAGAAACTCGTAGCTATTTTACGATACTATTATCAAACGTAGCAGGAGACTTGAAAATTAATATTTCGCTCTCGTTGCTCAATCAAAGCGGAGCTTTATCTTTTTCAGCAATGAATAAAATTATTAAATGCCTCGAGTATTCTTGAATCTTCATAAATTCACCTATTTCTCGGTGAAAATGAAAATAAATTTTTCCGTACCATTGTGTTCGATCATTTTTTGTTTTTTTTTTTTTTACTCCAGTTGAACGAATTTAATTGAAAATTTTTTCTCGTCACGTAGATTATGTTACATCACTAAATTCCTCGAAGCTGCTCGACTCGGGAAAATACTGCGATGCGCGTTGTAATGTATTCAGGAGAGAATGTCGAATCGCATCGGCGAACTCTTCGAACCGCTTCGAAATGCACCTTCGTTGCATTCACATACGTATATAAATATAAATGATATACAAACACCTCTAAAAAGACAGTGAAGTCCAAGTATAGTTCAACGAAAAAAAAATAATAGCAATGCCAGAAATAGCGTTACCGCGCTGTGCGAGCAGATAAACCTCACTATCGAGCTAAGGCTCTCAAGTCATAAATCGTAAAATTCACAAAGGTGCATACGAGTGGAATTATATATATATTTTAATAAAACGTAAACGTATTGCAAGACAAACGGTATAGTTTAGTTGACACTGAAGACTCTCGTTGCACACACGAGCTGCATTAGTCAGTGTTCGACTTTCTTGTCACCGTCAAAGTGAGGTCCGATGAATCCAAAAATGGAGCATAATAAAATAAATTTTAGTGAATAAAAAAAATGTGACGGAAATGAAATATTACGATCGTTTATTTGAAAATAAATCAGACAGTGGTGCTCGGTTCGTTTGAAGAGTATGACCATTTTTTGCATTGCTTTTGACATCAATCGTTTCTAACTCCCGACTGTTCGTGCACAGGCAAAAAGACAGAAGTTATTTACCCGAATAAAAGAAATACCTTCGGAATGCCCAAAAAAAGTTGACTGCTCGGAAATTTAACTCTCTCTTTCTCTCTCTATCTCTCTCGTAATTTTCTTCGAATTTTTTATTTATAAATAATAATTGTTCATTCGAATTATAGTTCACCTGATGTTATTTTCATTGCAGTTATATCCGTATACGAATGAAAATAAAAAAAGTATATTTTACTTTCCACCGAAATCTCGTGTTCACCCGCGATTCGCGTGTGATTCTCGTCATCGTCAAAGTGCTTCAATAGCATGGAATGAAGAGCGTGAAATATTGTTTTTTTTTTTTTTTTTTTTTCCCCTCAGTGAAACGGTGTTATAGAAATCGCAAGTTGTTCGTGCAATTGCACGCTTATTACCGATTACGAATCGACGTTTTCCGCGTCTCTCCTCTAGTTCATGTAACATATAGATAATGAAATTCAGATATTCAAATATATTCAACTGCAATTACGATATACACTACCCGTCAAAAGTTTCCGGACAAAATTGCGAAAAAGTGTCGGAGCCATTTTTAATGTCATTTTTTGAGCAATATAGATAAACATATTTAATAAACGGCATTTTGAAGGGAAGGAATTCTTCTTCAATTTGCTTTTTTTGAAAATGTTGTACGATTTTTTTTACGTCTGCTACATTGTTTTGAACACGACCGTTTTCCAACTTTTTTTTTAAGATTTACAGTTGGACCGCGTTTTGAGAAAAAAAATTTTTTCGAGTTCTTTCCGACCGGAACCTCAACGGGGACAGCGAAAACTTCAATTTCGTTTTTTAAAAAGTTCTGTACGATTTTTTTTCATGTAGTTATCTCATTTTTAGCGGAAAAAAACAACATTTGGAATATGCCACATAACACGAAAACTAGTGAGTTTTTCAAAAAACCTCAAGAGGATAAAAAAATGAGCTTAGTTTAGCCAAACTCATCAGAATTTTTCCCGAATTTTTTCTTGAAATTTTTTTTTCCGACTGATTTCAGCCGAAATTCTGAAAATTTGATCGCGTTTACTTGTTAAATATGGGGTTTTTGATAAAATTTCAAGAAAGAAAAAAGTTTTGTTTTTCAATTCTGAAGACATCAGAATTTTTTCAAATTTTTTTTCGACATTTTTTTTCCAACTTTTTTCGCAAGTCGAAAAAATTAATTTCGAAAAAAAAATTTGAAAAAATTCTGATGTCTTCACAATTGAAAAACAAAACTTTTTTCTATTTTGAAATTTTATCAAAAACCCCATATTTAACAAGTAAACGCGATCAAATTTTCAGAATTTTGACTGAAATCAGTCGGAAAAAAAAATTTTAAGAAAAAATTCGGAAAAAATTCTGATGAATTTGGCTAAACCAAACTCATTTTTTTATCCTCTTGAGGTTTTTTGAAAAACTTACTAGTTTTCGTGTTATGTGGCATATTCCAAATTTTACTTTTTTTCGTTAAAAATGAGATAACTACATGAAAAAAAATCGTACAGAACTTTTTAAAAAACGAAATTGAAGTTTTTGCTGTCCCCGTTGAGGTTCCGGTCGGAAAGAACTCGAAAAATTTTTTTTTCTCAAAACGCGGTCTAACTGTAAATCTTAAAAAAAAAGTTGGAAAACGGTCGTGTTCGAAACAATGTAGCGGACGTAAAAAAAATCGTACAATATTTTCAAAAAAAGCAAATTGAAGAAGAATTCCTTCTCTTCAAAATGCCGTTTATTAAATTCGTTTATCTATACTGCTTAAAAAATGACATAAAAAATGGCTCCGACACTTTTTCGCAATTTTGTCCGGAAACTTTTGACGGGTAGTGTACTTACGAAAAGAAAAAGAAAAAAAATTTGTCCAAATTCTCAAGTGTGTATCTTGTAATTATTTATTTTCTACTAACCATTGCTTTATTGAAACGGAAAATTACCTGAAAATCGGGTTTCGAACGCGGAAGCATATCGATGCATTACACTCGCATATATATAATCAAAAAATGTTTATATACACATAAGAAAAATAGGTTGCATGATAAATCAAACTAAAATGGTGAAGCGCGGCCAAATTGTGCAATAAAGCAAAACCGGCAATTCCATTGGCACATATGGAGAAAAAGCAGTGCAAAAGCCTCGTGGTGGCCCCCTCGTGTGGGCAGCGCAAAATTATACCGCAATCACGATTTCCAAGCACCACGACGATCTTATCTGGACTTTCCTTCTTCTCGGGGATATATATATTACGTATGCACATGCTGAAGATATATATATATATATATAAGAAAAAAAGAGAGAAATGGGGATGACATGGAGATTGCGTAAGGCGAGGCCATAAAAGCTTCAATATGAATGTGCTCTGGTACATTTTATGCCGCCTCTTCAATATTTCTACCCGTATCATGCACATTAAATCTTCTAGTAATTCGGATTAAAAATTATGTGGATTTCAACACTTCCGTATTGACAAAATCATTCCAAATTTCGCTACTATAACGTGAATCTCGGAGTCTCGACTCGTTTAGAAAAGAAATTCATTTGTAAAGAAGTTTTATATCGATTTGAATTAATCATTGAAACACTAGATCGCATCGAGCACATCCAATTGCTCCACTCGTGAAAGAGCGTGACCCACAATTTTTTTTTTTTTTGTATAACCTCTCAGAATAGATCTCATCAAACTTGAATGTTTATAAAATCGATGCTGTGGATTCTGTAAAGAGAGAATGTGAGATGAAAATTCACGTTATTTATTCGATTTTTGCTGAGATGTAAGAAAAAAATATATATTTTTGCTAGTGAAAAACAATGATTAACTTGTAGGAGTCCCCCAGATTCACGTGGAATTTTAGGATTAACGTTCTTTGATTCACTGATTGGTGTTGGTGAAAAGTTTAGTATTCGCGAAATTAATCAACTCTGAGCGGCCTCTTGTACTATCTACTCTATATTTTTCAGATTAATAATTTTATTTATCGATATTTCGGCATATATGAAGGCGGTAAGAGGCAAGAAAAATGATAATCTTCCAGGTTAGAATTTATGCCATAAAAATGGTAACTCCATCGCTGTATCATTTGCACTAGCGCAGTATCATATCATTTGATTTAATGAAATCGTATAACTTATGCAATATCTTTCACACATACATAGGCTTCCCCATATTTTTATCGCACAAATATATTTCAGTATATTTTTAAGGCTCTTACCCGATCTAACGTTACATACGTGGACGCAAAACGGTACTTTCCAAGAGACCAGACACGAGCAGGTCGACAGCCACTATAGCGATCGAATCTCTCTCGTGCTACGCGGGTCTCGGGAGATTTTTCTCACGCGTTCACGAGCAAGACTCGAGTCTCCATGGGCCTCTTTTACTCGTCAACATGTTACCCCGTACTTTAAACGCCGTTTTAGTATTCTTTCGCTCACTTCGAAGCCGGTAGACCCGTTTGATACGCAGAAAAACGATTCTGCTTTTAATCGGTGCTTGCTTTATACCGCGGACTCGCACCCATTCGGTATTTCCCCTGATCATTTTCAACGTTATCAAAAAAACATTTTTTTTTCATCAGTATATCCGTTCAGAAAAAAATAAAAACCAGCAGTGTAGGTTTCGACCGTCATTTGAGTTTGAAAGAAGGTTAATTCAAATGATCTTCCAATACTAATGAACGTCAAATAAGATATGAAACCGATTCTGAAAACTAATCGGAAAATTCAGTTACATTTCTAGTGGAATTTTATGGTCGCTGCACAGTTTTCATTAATGCAAACCATCTTATGCCAGAATTGCATTGACCTATATCAAAATACTTCATACCCGAAGAGAACAGTCTATAGTACAAATTTCTACAATCATCTCGATATCTCGCGCATCTTTGATGCAATGAAAACCTTCCACCACCATACCCAGATCGTATAGTTTCACGCGATCAGCAAGGAATTCGTGCGAGATATCTCGAGGATTCTGGTCCGGTGATTTTCGTGATTATACCGGAGGAAGCTTAATAATGCGAGATAGAATCGAAAAGGTCTAAATTCCGTGAGGAAATACCAGAAATACCACTTTTCCATTTCTTTCCATGAATTGTTCTTTCGTATATTTCATGGCAAACACACGTTTGACGAACAACGCGGTTATACTGGCAAAGTTTAAGAAAAAATATCTCTACCAATAAATGGGCATATTTCGATGATTCGATCATGATTTCGATCATTTTATTCCATTAATTTGTATCAGAAATTACGTGTTCGTACAATACAATCATTTCTACCTGATTTTTTGACAAGCGATTGGAAATATGCGTCTTTAATGTGAAACATTTCGATACCGCACGCGCACAGGCGTTATTAATAATAGCGCACACTTAGAAAATACGTAGGTAGTATGTTTCTCTTACCTCTTATCGTCACGCCTCCTATCACCATTGTTCATTATGTGCTAATATCTAGAATATCATGGTGAATTGCAATGAAAGTACGACATCGATCATGCAATCCTGATTTTAGGATATCGTGGGATTGAAAAAATATTAATATGCTATGCTAGCAACGAATAATTAGGATCTAGGAATTAAAAAAAAAAAAAAAAAAGCTCAAAAATAATGACGAAAAATCACGTTAAATGATATGTTTTTGCTATTTTTTTTTGTGCGATAAAATTTATGATAACTTTTGTCACGGATTTCTTCAACATTCTGTAGACGTATTATTTTTTAGATCAATCAAATTTTGTTCCATTGAGTATTAATCTTCATAGTTCAGGTAGTACGTTTCAAGATCAATTTTCATTTCGAAAATGATTTCAGCGTAATGAGTCTCGAATGTTACGAAATTTCGTTTAAACTCTTGCAAAATTTGTTCTTTTTTGTTGTTGCTCAAAATACCGAACCGATTATACTTGACGCAAAATTTCCATTCACGCTCGACCCTCTCGCATGACGTAACAGCGATTCGAGATCATACAATGGAAACGTTGAAAACGGTGAAAGTGTTGCAGCTTCTGCTTTCGTTGGCATTAATGAACGTTCTCCGCGAAATTGATGGTGCTACCGAGTCCTCCACGGTGAGTCTCGTAACGTAATAATTACATCGGGTATTTATAGCGTAATATATTACTTCGCGATCGGATGATTATCCCCTTGAGATATAACTCACATCGCGCTCGATAAAAACAGTACTAAACAGTTAATCTGTTCGAATTCTTCCATTCGATGTTTTGCATCATTTTCAAGATCCTTAAGAAACATACAATTCGTTTATCCTTACAACCTATTTAAAATGTCAATAAAAATCGAAATGATCGTAACTTTGAAGAGCTTTTGCATTCGACAAAGGATTCGATACATAATATCACAATATTTATATCACTGATCATTTTTATCGTTCGCCTTTCTTTCGTCTTTCTTCCCGACAACGGTAATATCCTTATATTTCAGCAAAAAAAAAACAATGATTACCTATATTTTTGCAATAAGAAAATCGCCGATCTCAATGAATCTTCAATCCTAACAAACTTCTGGATGGTTCGCTCCTGACCTCGAAGCTCCAATATTCTTTATTTTCTTGTACTTTTTTTTCAGAGAATTCGAGCAAAACTTGCTTCAGCTTTACCCTGCTAAATATAACAGATTACAAGTCTCTTGAAAATTGTCGAAATCTCTTGAAACGTTAGCACAAGTCTAGCTCTGATACTTAATCAAACTTCGCTATACACGTTCTTTTGTCTACCTTCTCATGGAGCACGGAACTGGTCACATTAGTGAACTTATAAAAAATGAGCGTAACAAAGCTTTACTGGAAAATCTGTACCTCAATTTATCAAGCGTGCAAAGAGATTCAGATATTTCATTATTCTTGCATTGAAAAAAAAAAAACAATGTAAAAAATGATAAAAATATTCGAATGAAAAAGGAGAACGCTCTGACGAATCGAAATGAATGGCTGTTCGCTCAGTCGATTGTCTTAAATAGCTGCATATTTTCCAAATGTTGAAACGACAAAATGACGAAAAAAAAAATCGATTCCGATCGTTCTGTCTCAACATCGAACGACAGAGATCTCGAGCGATTAGTCCACTGATTTTACGTTGTACGTGCGCCAATATTATCATCTCCCTCGGTATCCTCTCTGTGCAGAATTGCATCCAACCATTGACTCTAAACGCGAACCTTCAGTGTCGGAAGATATTACTTTAGCAAATGCAATTTGCTCGATCCGAGAATAAGAAAGAGATGAACAATGCAATTTACTAACAGAAACGTATCCACCCGATCGTCATCTCTTTCTCTATTTCTTTCTTCCTCTATACATGTATATAATTACACGTATATATGTATGCAGAATAGGACGTAGGATGGCATCTACTTTCCCTAATCTCAAAGCGTGCATCCACAATCCTAGTCGGCACTGACGCTCGAATCAATACCGAAATACACTGTAACGATGACGTCACGGTATGAGAGAAATCAGAGGAAAGGGAAAATGCGTTTGAGAATGAGCGTGATAAAATTACAATAAGCTTGGAGCTCCGACGTTCCAACAGCTGAGAGAAAATTGGGAATTGGGGACAGAATTGTTCTATTTTTATCTTTCTCCTGTTCTCTCTCCTTTTCTCATAGGAAATCGGTCCGAACCGACCGATTCGTAAACTATTAATATTTGTTATTATGTTGCTGTATTATTCACCAAATTATTAATGCGTCATCAGCTTCACTGGAATAGCATTCTATTTCTTTTTTGTTATCATCGTTTTGTTAGAATTAGGTATGCAGTCGAGATTTGACGAGAACATTTGTGTAAATGTATCAAGGCTTACGAGTCTATGATAAATCCGGTCTAATGTCATTCTCGTCACTTTCTCTTCCTCTCTCCCTCTCTCTCTCTCTCTCTGTCTGTCGCTTGTAATCCGTCCTAATGGTATATACGTATATCTGGTACACTCTGTACGTAATGTACTGAGCCGAATACATGGTCAGACTAGAGTAAATCAACGCTATACAGCAACGTCTTCGTCCCTGGTGGTTTCGTACTTATATCGATAAATCAAAAGGGAGATGGACACTGCAACACAAGGATATATATATAATCACAGTGAATCATGCTGCTCCCTTGCCTTTTCATCGGATCTCGATCGCGATACTCCTCCCACTTAAAGCTTGTGTAGCTGCTGGTTGCAGGTGCATGTGGAAATGGTGACAGGATGGAAATGCAGTATTCTTTCAAAACCACTTCAAAAACTCGATTTGCTACAGTTAATACACGACTGGGACTCGGTTTTTCCGACACAAAAGTAAAATGAGATATTCAACTGGTGATTTTTTATTTTCATAATAGTAATCGAATGACGTTTAGTTCCTTATTCAAGCGCGTTTGAATGCGATACCTCATTTGCATACGAAGATTACAAGGGCGCGTCGCATCATGAAAAATAATCGATTAACAATACGAAATTACATTTTCATTTCTTGCTTCCTTCATTATTTATCACGATCGTGCGGTGCAACGCTTTCAAAAGCGTATCAAATTTCAGTATAAAATATTTTTCGCACAAAAAAAAAAAGAACTGAAATAATATTTACGAGGCAATAAGCTGTGGATCGGAGTTCAACAATAAAATACAGACTGCTGAGAGCAGACAATGCGAATCTCGATTGCCCACCACTCCCGTATAACCCGATTACCTCGACTCGCTTTCACCGTCTTAATGTGTCACCAGAAGCTTAAAATAAAAAGAAAAAATAAATTGAAGAAATTCCATCGAGCAATTGTGCCCGTTGGACGATCGCTTCGCGATTTTATTTTATTCAGGCGTCGGGATGACCGGGTTACCTAATAATTTGAGCGGTCCGCTCTGAAATAACATAGCATTATGGAGCAATGCTCGTCATCGCGGACAACCGTCTACGATTGAGTCTGTAATAGCGAATTTAACGTGTTTTCTTTCTCTCAAACCTACGCAAGAAAATGTACCAACTAAAGCCAATAGCATCCCGTACACAAGTGCCCCTTGGCGGTCGTTTTACGATCTTTTTATTTCACCGCAATCATGTTATTAGCAGTAATAATAATAATGGCACCAAATAGTTGGAATATAAAAAAATCAGGATGATATTGAATAGTACGTAATGTTAAGGATATATTTATACACAACATCCAATGAATTGCATCCTTTTCGTAATAGATCCGGTCGTTATTCCAATAGCCGCATCCTACAATAATCGTACATACGTGGAATATTTATATCGAAATAATTTATTTCCTTTTTTATATTCTAAATATATTTTCGTTGATAATTCATTTATGATAACTCTCCCGTAACGATAGCAACGCGAGAATGCAAAAGTCGAAAGTCCACACCACGTGATAACAGTGATAAAGATTTGAGCATTTTTTCATTCGATGTACCATTAATCTGGATTCAATTAACGGGACTTGTATTTATGGATAAAAACTTATATCCAGAATCGATGAAATTTCTCACGATTTTGAAAAATGTTTATATTTTTATTCATATTATTAGGATCGTGCCAGAAACGTAGCCGAGAGATTTACCTCAACCGCAACGCTCACGGTCAACATAAGAGATGACGACGATCAGGATCCATCGTTTATATATCAAGGCTGCATGTTGCTCGACGGTGCTTGCATCAATCCCGAGTACTCGGCATCCGTAAGAAAATGATTTGTGCAAACTGACGAGTAAAAAAGAAAAAAAAAATAAATGAATTAACGAAAAAAGACAAACTCGTCGGGATGCTTATTCTTTCGAAGGTCACTTCTCATGTATATCTATATTCACTTTGGCACGATCTATTTTCAATCACCCAGGTATCCAGCGGTGTGCTATCCGGTATACTGAATATATCACCGGAGAAGATACAAGCAATCGACATGGACAGCATTAACGCCCCGATCCATTATTCCTTTCTCAGCGGAAGTCCGACGAATTATCGTGATTTCTTTGAAATCAATTCTAATACCGGTGCGGTGAAACAAATCAAAGCTGTTGATACTACCGTCACGAAGAAATTTGACATTATTATCAAGGTACGTGAGATTGAGAAAATGAAAACAAAGCATCGTTTAAATTTGCACCGCAAGATTTATATTCAGAAAAACCGACCACAGTGATAATACGAATTGTCACTGATGTTCCTTAATCTATAAAAACTTTACGTTCAATATCGAATACAGACTTTTTTCCACTCTGCAATATTTTATGTTACATTTCACCGTGCATATTTTCTTTCATGATTCTTTTCCTCCATAAAAATGTCCTTCCTTTGTGGAAAGCATAGAAAGAAATTTTTTATTTATTAAAATAATATGTCTTCAAAGGGCAATTGTAAAGAAGTAACTCGATGCTCGAGATTGATCATTAAACCAACAAGGAACGTCTCCGATCATTTAATACTAAGCCATGGATGATCAATTCTGTATCAAGTGATAACTATCGTTTCTCATTGTATTTAAAGGCCGTCGAAATGTCAGAAGGCAAACGATCGGCTACCGCGAAGCTCGCCATAACGGTCAAGCCGGTGGACAGTAATCCACCGGTTATCACAGCATCCTCGGTCGAGGGTTACGTCGATGAGAACGCGCCTAAAGGTACGAAAGTAATCGACAAGGATGGCAAACCGATCGTACTCACAGTGTCCGACGCCGATTTGGTAAGTCACGATAATTTTCATGCCCCTTTTTTTATTTATATAAATAAAATAACAGGCTCAGATACGATTATAAGAAAAAATCTCTAAGCAATGACTTCAAGAAAAACGAAAAAAAAAAGTCGTGCTCCCGGTAAACGAGCTTCCTGAACTCGTGACTTCGTTAAAATTTCAAATGGCAACGGTCTCACCGAGACAAAGTAATATTGAAATGCTAATTGAATCCAACTCGTTTATGTTGCTCGCGTTTCATTATTCTAACATAAAGTCGTGCAACGCTTTACGTTCAATTTTCGAATATTCGAATGTTTAATAACTGGAAAAATTCACGTTTGAATAAGTCGAGAGAGCGTGCCATCCAAGAATTGCAATTTTCCTTACAAGAGACATACGGATATACTGTTGCCGTGTACACGATGCACTAATTCTCAGAGGTCAAGCTCGTGCTGAATTCGAGTCGGTTCGCAGTACAGTTGAATTATCGAAGCGGCGATATTGCATCCATAAGGTAGCCGAGTTCGCGACAAGTTGCATTGTTTTAGCAGCATTTGTAGGATGCTTGTACAGCACGTACAGGCATCGTGATGCTGGATTTTTTTTTTTTTTTTTTACTTTTTCGGGCATTTCCTTCCGTTCTCAGTCCTTGCATTTTTCGTCCGAGACAAATGATATCTTTCAGGGTCGAGTTCTTGAAAAAAATGTCCTTTAACGAAAAGGCCCCAAATTCTACAGTCACAGAAATAACACGTTTAAAATATTTTGTAATTACGTGACAACTCGACGTTATTAACTGTCCGCGAATATCCAACGCATGACCTCCGATGTGTATATAGAGTTTTAAAAACTCGGAGTTTCATATTCCGGAAAATCTGCCGCTGCTATATACCGTTCCTACCCAATGCTCCGCATTTCCACGAGAGTTCACTAAATCGCTCCGACTATGAGGAAAATTGCATGCCGTATACCCGCGGGACTCGTGCCAGAAAGGATTGGATGGCAATGATAAGAAACAAAGGAGAACACATGAGTAAAACGTCAGCTCGGATATTGCACGCTTTTAAATTACGTATAATCGGCTCGCGCAAAATATATTAACCGAATTTGCATTTCGACATATAAATTAATCATTTTAATACTTGGCAAAATTGATATCAATTTGATGTTTATTTTTTCTTGCAAACAAATTTTGTCACGATCGAAGATTGCATTTAAAAACGAGGGAACTTTGATACCTCGTTTAGCATAGGAAAATTTTCAGTTTGCGTGCGACATCAGGAAAACCAAACGTGTGCAGCTCAATGTTTTGTATTTTCATAAAGAAAAATGATGAAATTTTAGTATCTGGTATACGAATTGTCGTAGAATTTTATTCGAATTTCAGAATGAAATTTACTTTTTCATCGCTTTCTCGCTAAATGTCTTGTGATCGCGTATTTATACTTTGGTATTTTATGTTATTTTTAGGGCGCTGAAGATCCAAAACCAACGTACACGTTTGAATTGACAACGAGCTTTTTTTCCATCGATTCATCTGGCTCATTAGTTGTACACGAGGAAAATCTTGATCGCGATCCACCGAGTCCGGGACGTTTTCGTTTTCAGGTTGTTGCACGGGAGAAAACTGGTGTGGCGGCATCCTCGCCTCTCTCGTTTGTCGTCACTCTTAACGACGTTAACGACAACGCTCCACAATTGCCAATGAACCCTCCTATTACAGTACAAGCCGGCGAGTCTAGGCGGGAAGTAACTAAGGTGAAACTCTCATTTTCATTTTTTTTCTTTTTTTTTTTTTCATTGCCTATACGGAGAATGTTTGCTCGTAACAATTAGCATAACCATTTTTTTGATTTTTACGATTTTGTAATCACTTTTTACCATTATTTTCTTCCGCTGGTTCAATTTAATAGAACAAAGCTATAAACTGAAACGTGCGTGACATATTGATCGAACGGTTGAATAATTTACATGAAATTTCAGTCAATTTGATGGAGTTTCATTGATTTATTCAAATAAATTTAACTGTAATCATTTATTTAATCTCGAAAATCTTTCCTTCTGTTCGCCGTCGAAGGTCGAGGCGACTGACAATGACGAGGGCGAGAATGCAGAGATAACGTACAGCATTTATCACGTTTCCAACAATGGTTTGCACAAATTCAAAATTGATCCGAAAACGGGTGTTATTGAGTCAGTGAGAAAATTGAATGCCGACGAACAATACAGTATAACGGTACAGGCAACCGACAAGGGTGGTAAATACTCTCAGACCATTGTCGAAGTTCACGTTATACCGGGACCGAATACCAGAAGTCCGGTATTTCAACAAAACGTTTACGAGGTTCAGGTCAGCGAGGGTGCTTCGATCAATTCCACCGTGGCAACGATCACGGTGAGTGCGCATTGAAAAAATACTGATTCCTTTTATTACTGTCGTTCGAGTTTTTTTTTTTTTTTTTTTTTTTTCTTCTTTAACCTTTCACTTTAATTCCAATTCGCTGATTATCGACGATGTAATTAATCGTCAAAGTATTTTTGCACCTTACGTATATCGTTTAATCAAATATTTAAACTTTGTTTACAAGTATTATTATTTATTCGAACAAAAATTATTAGGCCCTCGATCCGGAAAACGATCCTGTCTCGTACTCGATTGTTTCGGGCAACGACTTGAGGCAATTCTCAATCGGTGACAAGTCAGGCGTTATAACCGTTATAAGGAAGTTGGACAGGGAGGACTTGACGCGATATAAACTGGTAAGTGGGTAAAATCGTCTCCTTGTAACAGAGAGATAAAGGGAGATAGAGATAAAGTATGCCGTCGTCGTAAAGCCATTCATTACGCGGGATGCCGCTCAGTCAAACCACTTTGAGAAATCGCGTATACAATTTTATCGGGCATGGATCTCAATATGCCTGTACAATGCTAAATTGTACATACACACTCGTAATATGCGTATAAAGCTGTGTATACGGGGATCAAAGGAATGAGAAAATAGTCAGAAAATAACAAATAAAAGCGTCGAAAAATATTATCTTTAAACGATTATCCAATATGATGCGTGCATGAAAAAAATCATGCAACGAAGAAGAATCGACGACTAAAATTCACTGCGAATTAATCGCATATAACTCCATGAGCAAACCGTGGTTCATTATTTTCTTGATGAAAGAAACGATTTTATGAAAAAAATAATGTCAAACGAGATATTTATCTTCTGGGAAGAAATTGTTCCGAAAGATGCGTCAGAGTATATTGAAATTTTGTATTTATCTCGGACAGTTGATAAAGGCGGAAGACACGGGTGGTCTGTCGAGTACCGCAACGGTTAATATCAAAGTTACCGATATTAACGACAAAAATCCTGAATTCGATGGGCTTCCATACGAATTTACCGTCAAAGAGGGGGAAGCTCGAAAATTAATAGGTCGTGTACACGCGGACGATGCAGACGAGGGAATTAATGCCGAGGTCACTTATTTCGCACCCGACGATATTCCATTTACCGTCGATCCTGAAACCGGTGATGTCCTTACGAAAATTGCGCTGGATTACGAGCAAAATCACGTAGGATTCATTCGCTTTTCTTTCACTTGTTTTATCATCCTTTTTTTTCTATGATTTTTATCATTTTTTTTACCATTTATCCGGGCGTTACAGGAGTACAAATTTGTCATAACCGCCAGAGACGGCGCACCCGATCATAGATTAGCTACCGCAACTGTTACGGTCAAAGTTTTAGATGTCGAAGACGAAGTTCCTATATTTCATCAAAGCAGCTACGAGGCTAAGGTCAAAGAAAATGTGCCTGATTACATGGTCATCCAAGTTGTCGTGAGTTTTTTTTTATCTCATTTCAATTTTTTTCATTTATTTTGCTTTCGTTTTTCATATGTTCTCTTTTATTTTATTTTTCTTCTTATTTATTATTATTTACATTGTGTATATTAGGCCGACGATCCTGACACCATCAAACAAATAACTTACGTGATCAAACAAGGCGATACCGACCTCTTTAGCATCGACCCCAAAACCGGTGTTATCAAAACTATTCGAGGATTGGATTACGAACGCGATAATCAGCACATTTTGATTATAGGAACTCTCGAGAATACCAGCAATTTACCTGGTTCAACAACACGCGTCATTATCAATGTTCAGGTAAATTGGGAAAGCTCAATTTCATAACTTTAATCGGATGAATTTTTCATCGTTGTCCTTAATACAATGGAACTGACTTTTATTTTATTTACTCATTTATTTTTATTTTTTATTTTCGTAAGGATGTGAATGACATTCCACCTGTTTTCACCGTGGTACCAAGACCTATCACCCTCGACGACGACGTGCCAATTGGCACTGTAGTTATAAACCTTCTTGCTCAAGATTCCGACGGCACTGCACCTGGAAATCAGGTAAATGATTAAAAATTATTGTAAAAATAACAAGACGAACAGTACTTGAATTCTTGTAAAAATGAAAAAGTGTTTCTTCTCTCAATTAAAAAATACTGTATCGTTTTCAACAGATTCGCTACGAAATAACCGGCCGAGGTATCGCCAATAAATATTTCGTCATTGACCCGGACACCGGCATCATGACGGTTCGCGATGATTTAAGAAAAGAAACAGATTCAGAGTATCAAGTAAGTGTTTTTAATTTTATTCTGCGTCAACACTAACATTTATTTTCATCTGTCAATATTATGCAGTTCTCACCAAATTACAGAATTTTCCAATATAGCGAATGCGCGATTTTCAATGTGCGCGGTCTAAATATACGTTTTCAAGGACAATAGAATCCCTGCAGATTTCATATAATGAATATAGCTCAAATCAACTGCGAAATAATGGAATCGCGCTCCAACGCCTCGATAACCCCAGAGAAATATCAAAATTGTACTCCCCAGACTAATCAAATCGCGTACAGACAGACCCACAGACAAATCAACAGGTTTGGCCTTGCCCTACATATATTTGACGTTGAAGGATCTATGATTCCACTTTCATTTACAAAAATAAAATTTTATACTCAAACAAAAAGTAGAATTTATACTAAAATTCATGGTTAAAAATATCATGATGGACTGGAACGTAGAAAAAATGTGGAAAATTGTATATTGATAAGGAATGAGACATTCTGTATGTTAAAAATTATGAATATCAAATAACATGTTACACAAAGTATTTTGTTTAGGCAATCCAATTCGTTAGTAAGTTCTGAAAAAATTCTCATGATAAATAATGAGTCTAATTTTCTTTTTTTAGCGAATTTCGAATTCAGTTGAAAAATTGAGTTGTCATTATTTTTGAATTTTCTATTATTTGTTAATTTTTCAAATATGATTCGCTTGGAATAAAAATAATCGATCCAATTTAAAAATATCTCTGACTTGGTTAAAGGTGGACGTGCGAGCTTATGATCTCGGTGAGCCTCAGCTTTCCTCAGTGACGACGGTACCAATTTTCGTGCGTCACGTAGCGACGGTAGCGCCGGAAATTGGTTTGGGTTTTGCCGAAGATTCTTACAACGTAGATGTACCTGAGAATGCTCGTGACAACACGTTGATTAAAATAATAACGATAATAAACAGCCACAATCACGATTCGACGCCTCTTAAGTGTGAGATTTATAGTGGCAACGAGGATGGACTATTCGAGGCAAATGTTACGGAAGAGAGAAATTGTGCTCTGAGATTAAAAAAAGGTTCGCTAGATTATGAGAAAACTGAATTTTATCAGATAAAAATAAAGCTGGAATCACTTTCCGGTCTTTTGAATGCTGATCGTAACACGACCATGGTGAAAATTCAAGTTATTGACGTCAACGATAACAAACCCGAATTTATATTCCCCGAAGATCCACTAAATTTACGAAAAAAACGTTACTTTGCGGCGATACCACGTTCCGCTCAATTTTCCTCGACCGTCATTCAAGTAAAAGCAAACGATCATGACAATGGAAAGTACGGCAAGCTCGAGTACAAAATGTTGGACGGACGTGGCACTCAGTATCTCTCAATGGATCCTTCCTCGGGTATAATCAAAACTATCGGTACTTTCGATAACGTCGAAAGTGACGAGCTACCATTCAGGTTTAACGTACAAGTTCGTGACAATCCAAACTCAACGACGAGCTACAACACGGCCGAAGCCTCCGTAATCGTCAACATCATCGATCCCGAAAGTCTCCTAGTTCTTGGCATTCAAGACGCACCACCCGAAATACTACAAAAGGAAGCGATGAAAATAACCCGCGTCATCGAGGAAAAAACGGGTTTGCTGATTGGAATTGACCGAATCACCGTCAGAAAAACACTCACGAAAAATGGAACCGTTGAAAGTCATCCGGAAGGTTCGGATATTTGGTTTTATGCTGTCGATCCCAATACGGGAAGCATACTGGACAGAAATGACACGAAATTAAACAAGTAAGATTTCTTCTTATAGACAATAATTATCGTAACTATCAAATGAATTTTCGGGTCATGATTTTCGACGTTTTTTTTTTATTTAAGTTTTCACGTTTTATAGCGAACTAGTAAACGAATTTTTTTGTATTTTCATACAATTCTTTTTTTACAGGGCCATTCGCGATAAAAGTGCAATGTCGGCGATTACGTTTGACGTATCGACGCAAATTCGAGCGAACGCCATAGACATTCACGAGCCAGTAGTTCTGACTGAACAACCGGTTCGAACGCAAACAGCAATCGCATTTAGTGGCGAAGTTTTTCCCTACGCACTCATAATAATTGCTTGCCTCATTCTCTTTCTTGGAATCGCAGGGATTATTTATATATGCGTTTCGTGGTCGAGGTAAGTGAAATTCATTGAATGACATTTTATTCATAATTTATGTATACTTATCATTTGTATATATATATATTTTTTTTTTCTTGCCAATATTGAATTTCCGTTGATTCTTTAATGGGACGTCCCGTGCACATGAAATATTCCAAACATTTCGAACTAGCAATGAAATTGGATTTCACTTCCAAGATTCGCAACCATTTTGCAGCTCACAGAATTTCTATAATACCTTCCACAATTTTCTATGAATATTCTAGGAAAATTTATTCGACCTATATACAAAATAAATAAGTGAACAATTTAATCTAAATTGAAATTAATTTGGGAATAAATTACCGCATGTAGATAACATCGGCATTTGAAAATGGTTTCAAAATTTCCTACACCTTGATTTGCAAGACTTATTCTTCAAATTTATACGAATCGCTCGAATAATTTCATTGTTCTTTGATGTACTCGTGTCATTTTTATTCACCAGACTCTCTATTCTCGTTTTCTCTTTGTGAACGGTTCCGGAGTATACGAGAAAACTTTACCCGGCTGGCTTCATTAATTCCATTAGCGTTAATTTATTCTTTCCGGTGAATTCGCTCGATCACTCCATTTCTCAGTCATAAACGAGACGGAACGGTAAACTAGGAAATTGGCAGTGTCCACGAATTCGAGAATATCTATATCTCATTTCTATGAAATAACACTGGAATTATGTTTTCATACTTCCAGATACAAAGCGTACAAAGAAAGAATGCAACGAATGTACGTTGTTCCTCGTTACGATCCCGTGTTCGTCGAAACCGACCTCAAAGAGTATGAAACTCAAGTACTACGAATGAGTGTACCGAACGACGACAACGATAGTTACAATGACTTACAGCTTGATTTTAGCAACAAAAATCACGCCTTCAGCCTTGACAATGTAAGCTACATTACGAAGGATCACGGCGACAGTACCGGTAAGTTTGAAAGACATTTTCACCATTTTTACTCATACCTAACAGCATTTCATCATCGATTTCGTTGCCACAAAAAATTATTCAGTATTTGTCATCGATCGCCATGTAAAAGTTTATACCAGAAATATAATTTCGTTTATTCAATTGTGACTACGTGACGTAATCTGAAGAAAAAAAATCGTTCAAATGTGCGAACAAAAAAATTTGTGCTCGTCCAGTAACGTTCTGTTAGTTATCTTTTCCCTAAATCATCGTGAGAATTTTGTTCTCGCCTTTTTTCATTCCAACTCAACTTATCTGATGAACACTTAAAAAATAACTTAGAAAAACAAATTCGTTAAAAATTGTGAACTTATTTTTCCACCGGTGTCGTTTATTTTTTCAGCATAACTACACCAAACATTAACATTTTGTTAATACTGAGATCTACGATCTCGGATAAATCTTATTATATTTATTTTGATATTTTTTTTTTTTCTTTTACATCGAAGGCCAACAAAGTCCGGTCAGTTCGGAAGCTGCGACGACGGCACGGGCATCGAGTATTGCCGGAAATCACGGTGACACGAACGTTCAATCGATTCGTCGATCGACCCTCGGCCGGAAAAATCCATCTTCCAGTAACACAAATACACTCAACAATCACGACACGACTCCAGTGCTCAATCCACTTTACAATCATTCCGTAGATCTACTGAGTCCAAGTCCCTCAAACGACAACGTAACTTTTCGCGAAAGAAAGGATTATTCGCATCTTGGATTTACCTATCTCGGTGAACAGAGTCCTGTCGAAACAACTACGGAATTGTAATTCCGGTTAAAAGTACTTATAATTTTGATCCAACAGTGTGTAAAGTTGGAACATTAAAAAAATATGACTGACGACGAAGTGAAAAGATTCATTTGTTCGATCGACTAAGTCGTTTGGGTCAGTGGGACCCAAATCATCATTTTGAGTTCAATCCTGTGTGGCTATAACAATGAATATTACATCTCTAGTAATTGAAAAAAAAAAAAAAAAACAATCTTTTGGAAAAGGTCGCTATTTACATCCCTCAGATGTTTAAAACGTTCATCCAAATCGTTCAATGGTTGTCCCGATTCAATTAGTTGCGCCTTCATCAGGATCATTTCCGTCATCATTGAACGAATGAATTCAAGGCAATGAAGTCCGGACGAATTAAAACCGACTTCGAAAGGTTAAGGACGAGCCAATAGATCTGCATAAAGTCAGTGAAACGTTCTTCGACCCGTAACATCACCGTTGATTTTTATGTTTCTTTTTTTCTCGTCTAGACTGTACATCAAATGATTGAAACCGTCCATAAAAAGTGTGTGCGATGTTGGCGAACACCGACACATGCGTGAGAGTGATCGAGTGGCCAGAAAAGTCCTCGATGAACGTTTCCATTTTCGCGAAAATGCAAGGTCATATAAATACACAAAGAATTATCCATATACAAGTGAGCGTGTGAGCGAAAGAGAAAGAATGTATTTTTATAAGGAATTTGAGATTTGATGAAAAATTTTGTACATTTATCGGATTAAACTTATATATCAATGTTGTAAAATATTATCTCTCTATTTATACAATGTTTTTGCTCATATTAAAATTATATATGTATATAAGACGTTCGACGCGAGATCATAAGAAATTTGCCTTTTATCCATTGAAATTTGGTCTGCTGTTTTTTATGCACTTCCATAATTTTGTATTCGATAACCTATTCGACCTACATCGTCAGCCAAACATTTTATTTTATCCATATTTCGGTGTTCAACGATCCAAAAAGAATTGGTAAAATTTCGCTAACTTTTGCATAATAATGACAATAAAAAAAAAAAGTATCAGCAATGTATGGAAAACAAAAAATGGTGTACGAGAATAATCGTAAATTTGTTTTTCTGTTATTCAGTAATAGTGCAATGATATATAAAAAATTGCAGTTAAAATTTCAGAGTATAAAGGTCAGACTTAGCTCGATTCAAAGTCGAATGCCTGACAAATATACAGATTTTATAAATATAGATTATAGGAAATCGAGATAAGTTATTGAATGTGGATAGTATAAAGCGGAGTCGATGACATCTCCGCAGTGTCAACTCCTTCTTGTTCAAGTACGTCGATCGAAAGCTCCTGGTAATTAGCGAGCTTTTGTTCGTACGATTCAGCTCTTTTATTTTCATAACAAAAGAAAAAACATACAACCGAAAACAAAACTGCCCGAATAATGTTTGTCTAAAGAACACGCTTTTATTTTTATTGCCGAGGACGTATCGCAAAAATGGGATCAATGTTTCTGTATCCTCGTGACATTATCTCTGAGAATTCAACAGTCGGAACTTCATTTTCGGTCTGCTTGAATATGCGCATTACTCATATTATATAAAATATTGTTTTTTTTATTTTTTTTTATGGTCTTCCAATACGGGACAATATTCCTCAAAAAAAATGTCATGTATTTCTCTTGATCTCATTGCGAAGACCTGTCACGAGAGAAAACTGACCAACGATCAACGAATAAATGTTGAGTAATAATTTTACTCGCGGTTGAATAGTACTTAAGAAATCGTCATGCGTTTGACGACGATTGTATAAAAAAACAAATGCCAACGAAAAGAAAAATCCTTGTTAATAAATAATAAGACTTTTATTATATTTAAATGAATCTGTGTATCGTGCTTTATTTATTATCAGATCATGCGCATTCTCTGTTAAGATCCCCCGACAATCCTAAAATCCATAATATTTTGTTTCTCGAATATAAATAACGTTCAAAATAGTGCTGAAAAATCCGATCGGTTCCGTGAAACACTGCTAAATGAGTGGTAAATAAAAATTGTTGTTTTCTTTTTTCCATTTGGATAATACTTCAAAGAACTTTTTATTTTTACGTGTATCCACACAGCACTCCGACATAAATTTATAGTATAAAAAATAAAAGTTTTTTACGAATGCTTATTGCGAACAGTTCGAGGGTTTGGAACTCGAGTTTTTAGCAAGAAAATAAAGGAAATTCGGGAAAAGTTTCTGAATCCGATGGGACGACATAGACGTGGGGTAACTCGCGGTAAAAGCACCGACGAAAATAGGGGATGCAACATAAAAGCGTGAACAAGTCAGTCAAGCTTCATACGACGAAGGTTCGAGCACGATTACACGATGGAAAAGAGAGAGAGAGAGAGAGAGGAAAAAAGAAAAGTTCAGTGATGGTGAAGACTGGAATGGAAGGAGGGGTGAAACGAGAGAAATACTATAGCAAAGCGTCGGCGCTGAAAATTGTACTATGCACGCAGACGCGGTTTCTGGACCCCCCCACTAAGTGACGTAATCTCGAGAGTGAGGGAAGCATGTCGGTAAGGGTAGTGAGCTCATAGGGAGAGAAAGAGTGAGATGGAGAGATCATGGAAGAGCATAACATCCTGGACAGATGAAACGGGAGAGCTGTGGGCTCCACAACGTAGACCACAGTTTACATCGACGTTCCCACGACTGAAGATCACACGACGAATAGTCGAGCGTAGCACTTTCGTTCATGTCAATAATTCTTGTTGCTTTTCCTCGCTCGCGAACATGATTTGAAAATAAATCACGTGAACACGGTTTAAAAGCAGTGAGTGTTAACATTTAAAACAAAAATATATAACAATAAACCAAAAAAAATTGTGAATTTGCAAATAAGCTCAAATATAGTTTTGCCATTGTAGTCTTCGTCTCGTGAAAAGATTTACTCTGTGCGTATTTTCTTCTGGACCACCATATATTCTTCATCCCTTACCACTCGGATTTTTCTTCTTAATTTTTTTCTCTCTTTTTTTTTCCTCTCGCTCATTTAACTCAATCCAAAACGATTTTTTGAGGTCACGTCCAGGCCGGCTTCGCTCGAGTGAATAACGAATTGTGTGTGCCAAGAAAGTCAACCACCTGTAAACGTGTGTGTTTCTCTCTCTCTCTCTCTCTCTTTTTCTCTCTCTATCCCTTTCTGGCGCGGCCCGGAGCGTCCACCCTTGTACGAGAAACGGGCTCAAAGGCCTCGGCTTTTAATTAACCCCTGGCAAAAAGCGTTTAACGATAATTCTCCGGAACAAAAATCAGAGATATTCTTCGAGCCCGTGGGAAAAAAAAAAAAAAATATCTGTTTCAATGTCATAACCTCGTATTCTTCAGTAACGTACATTATATTTTTATAATTTGATTATGTTTTTTCGGAAAAATATTTTTCTTTGATCGCCGAGAAATTTTGTGGGAATAGTGTTTCAGCGAAAGGTTATTCAGCTCCAAATATACTCTTATCGTTCTAAAGACAATTGAAACGCAGCGTGCATTTTGTCAATATTACTGGATCTCAGTAACACATTTTTTATGATTGATCAGTCATTTTATGGGGGGTGGAAGTATATAAATGTTTCCTGGAATAATGAAAATTCCGTCTCAAATCAAGCGAGAAAAAGCCACGTTGAGAAACGTGTGAAATGTAAATTCCATCAAATAAAAAAATCACCGGTTGTAACCGGTGATTGGTGCATCAATCTTAATTATTCCTTTTGCAAAAGTCCGATGAGAATTAAAAAAAAGTACATTCTAATAAATCCGGAAAAATTGATAATCGATAGCTTTCAATTAGCTTCCGCATGGTGGGATCTCCAACAATGAAAATTTCAAACACTTCTATACCTTGAAGGAGTTCAATGTTTTTTTTTTTTCTTTCATTTTTATTCAAACTTTCAACAATAAATTCAACAACAAAAACAAATAAATAAAAAAAAATATATACAATTTTTTTTTAAATTCACACTTCAAAATCGTCCGTCATTCCTTTCGGTTACTCTTTGTCGTAACAGTACCATTTTTAGTTCGCTTACTGCGTTCTATGTTTGTTTTGTTGTTTTTGATCAAAAACTTTGCCAATTACTTGTCAACACTTAAATGGGAGTTCAAAGTGTTATATATCACTGTATTACAGTTGGCCATAAACCATGATACTTTAGAGACCAATGATTTCACTTGATAAATAGATGCGATGTGAAAATTTACCTCTCAGGCGAGAGCAAAATGTATTAAGTCGAAAAGCTCCGAGTTCCACGATCGTTTTGTCCACGGTAAAAAGCAAGTTTCAAATCGAGCTGATTCAGTGATTTTTATGTGATTTCTAGCAAATTACGAAAAAGATTTTATTATGGAATGCAATGATTTCGTCTCGAATATTTTTTAAATATTACGATAGCCACTGTTAAAAATTTGTGAAATTTTACGTGCATCCATGCTATTAAAGCTGAAATAAAAAAAAACGCTGACAGAATTGCATTCAATAAGGCTAAGGTCTGAATGCAAGGCCTTTGAGATCTAAAAAGATCTCAAAGGCTTTCATAACCACCGGAATTACCTTCTTTCTCCGTGCATCGCATGAATTTAATTTCACTGGTGCTTTTAACCCCGTACCACCCTAAACGCAAATAGTGCCCGGATTAATTAGAAAGGAATCGTGTACATGCTTTCCGCACTCAGTTGATTAATATCACCATTTATTAGGATTTTAAAGGATCGCAGTGACAAGTGCACATTTCTTGAAAGCGGTATACCGTTAATCAAAATTTCGAATAAATTCTGGTAGATTCAAGTATTAACTTGGCGACGACGTGTTAAGCGAAACGATTGCCATTTTCAATTGGTTCTGATGCAAATCAGCTGATTTATCGTTGTTTAATTCGGAATTATCATAGTTCAGTCCTTCTAGGGCTAAGAACGTGTAAATAAGAACTCCAAAATCCAACTTAAATATTTAAGTATCAATTTCAAAGAGCGAATAGTTTTCTGCATTGCGATCGTTTTCAGTTTGAAATCGACGCTCGCAAATGAGAGCGTTGAAAGGCAATTGCGGATGTAGTTCAGCAAAATATGCACATAGAACCAAAGCCATTCCAATTCCGGTATTTCAATTTCAAATTACCTACTAAATCAACCGACGATGAATGAAGAAATGTAGATAAAACACAGCTATAATATCGCACGTGCGACCTGTAAAATATGTAATCTCTGTAAATTTCATCAGTTTTGTGTTATAAAAAAAAAAAGACCGAAGAATATATCACGAATAATTAGCGTGGAATGGGTAATTCGTCTACTATTAATCATGGCATATACGTTGGCTTTAAATCTCTCCAACATTCGAGTACAAGAGAAATGACACAGTACAATTGTGTGCTCGAGATCTAATTAGTAAATTTAATGATCAATCTGTAACTGTAAATGTGAGATATTTTTATATCTCGAAACATTCGTGTATTTTCTCGAATTTTTAAGTGTTCCACTACAGTCTGAAATTGATCGAGTCTGCAGGATTTTAATGACTTCGGTATATTGACTGCAATATTAGATCAGTTTGCGTATCTACTTTAAACATTCTGTATTAAACAAAATTTCTTTATACGTCAAAAATGTTTATAGTCATTCGTTCGTCATTCTCAGGTCGATAAGTGTTGGATGAAACCGAAGACCAATGGAAATGAAGTACTGGAAAGTTGCAGTTTTTCTCTTCAATCTATGTATATGGGTAATTATAAATCAAATTACACATCAGCATTAACAATGCCGAACAGGAATTGGTTGGCAATTGTTACCCATAGAAATAGTCTCGCATATAATTCGCAGCGAATATTCGATATCCGAGTGTTGAATTTGGACTATATCAATTTACTAATAATCCATTCATCGATGCAAAATAATATGATGTTTCCATCAGTAATTACTTTTTAGTTTTGAATCAATCATTTCTGCCAGGAATCACTGTAAAACTGGAATTATTAATTCCTTGTAAAACCGTATTAAATCAAAGATATCCGACGTGAAAATTTGCAAATGGTCCCATTTGCTTCCTCATATAAACGTTAGCAATTCTAATTCACATTGTTTTCATTTTATTTTTTTTTTTTTAGTATTGTAGTTTCGTAATATATTATTTGATTTCTGTTTATTGATAACCGTCAACAGTTGACGGGATGTATGGTTCTCGTAATCGGTGTCTGGCTCCTACTCGAACCGAGCAACGGTTACTTGTTCAATTTATTCGTTGAGAACACAACACCCCACGAGACTGTATATCTCGTGTCGTACAGTATTCTCGGTCTCGGTTCCATTGTCCTCACCGTTGGATTCTTTGGATGTCAAGCATCCCTACGAGGAAATCAGTGTATTCTGGCAATAGTACGTTCATAAAATGAAACAATCTTATTTTAAAAACTAGCCTGTGATTACAAGATCATGAAAAATTGTTGAAATTTTCATTACACCTGATTTTTAGTACATGACCATACTGATAATACTGATAGCTGCAGAATTGGCTGTCGTAAGCGTTGGTGGTTTCATGTCAGTAAGAACGATGTCGGGTCTCGAGGGGAGATTATTGAACAGGCTTGCAGAACACTATGGCCACGACTCTACCAGTGATATTGCATTTAGTCACAGCCTCGATTTTGCACAATACAAGGTACGAGCCTAAATCAAGCATTTTCTGATCGAGCGATAATGGCTTACATATACAATAGAAATAATTTTTTTTTTTTAATATCCTTTTTAATATCTATTGAAACAACTCTTTATTCATCTCGAAAGACACAATATTGTCAATGAATATTGAGAAAAATGAAAAACGAATTGTACAAGCTGTGGTTACAGCAAAATAGTTTTTTCTGCAAAATTATTTTTTCGAAAAAGCCATTTGTGGTAACAAATCAATTTTTGCCTGACCTTTTTTTCCTGTGTTACTTGTAAAAAAAACTCTACGACGTTTGAAGAAATCCCTCGGCAAAAGACAGATCATTATTCAGAGATGCTCTGTACTAATTTTTAGCCAAATTGGTAATTCGGTCTAAGAGATAAAATATTTCGAAACATTTATAACAGCACAATTTTTAAAAGAAGACTCGTTGAGGATAAAGCAGATTTGAAATGGACACGAAATTTTTTTTTTTAATCCTATTGCAAGATGTGAGCGATTCCTAGATTATTTTGTATGGTTCTTGGAAAAGATAACACTTTGAAATAAAATAAGCATTTCTGAAAAATCGATTTTTTTTGCCTCTTCGGGTCTATACAAGACCATAGTTACAAATTGTTTTACTGCAAATACAAAATCCACTCTGCTTAACGAACATAAACTCATTTTAGTTCAACTGTTGTGGTATCTACGGGGATGGTGATTACAATGAAACAGCATGGTGGAGAGACGGACAATACTCTGGGACCAAGAGACACGTGCCACTTACTTGCTGCGTACTGAAAAATCCCGAAGTACGTATCCATCCATGAAATCTATTTGAAATTTGTACGTCGAAAGCGACCGGATATTGGATCATTGGTCCGTGCTTACCGACTAGCCCCATTCATTAACAGCCAATTAGTGCCTCATTTTAATTAATTAACTTTCATTTCAAACGGTTAACGCACGAAAGGGATAAATAAGTTTGAGTAACTGAACGTTTGGGCGTTCAATATTTCTCGTTTCCAAGATTCTCTTTGATTTCTGGAAAATACTCGTATTCGAAAACGACAAAAAATGAATTTATGTATGAGTGAATATATAAACAAATGCACATATAATCATATCGGAAACAAATAGACCTTCCGCTCGCAAGGAGAGTGGCATTAAATTTTTCAATTCATCAAAGAATAAAAACAAAAGGCAACAGAAAACTCGAGAATTTCGTATAAAACAATAGAAAACCTTTTATGAACTAGTTAAGAATTCATTGCTCGTTTTTCAGGTGAAAAATGCAGGCAGTCCCATGAGCGTAGTCTCAAGAGTCTTCCACAAAGACGTGAGTTCTATATCGACAGCCTTTTTACCATTTTTATTTATAAAACATAAAATCCGCAGAGAGACTATACTTTTGAATAAGCCTGAAACCTTATTTCCCTTCTGTATTTCAGAACGAAAAGCCATGGCTGCATCCACAACCGAGGGATGAAGCTGCTTGTCAAGTTATGGAACTGGAAGCTCAAGAGGGATACAGACACAAGGAAGTAAGTTTACGATGAACATATGATTCAAAAGCTACCAACGAATAAACATTTCAATATACTACTAAATGATATTGCTTGAATTATGGATTGAATGTTATTGGAAACAAAAACATTATTTGTATACGAATGCGCGGAAAAAAAAAACAAGTATTCTTCTGAGAGAGATTTTTTTTCTATCAGGGCTGTCTGGACAAAGCGACGAATTGGTTAAGAGCGGAGAGTCTCAAACTTATTATGATAGGACTATTTGTTGCGGGTATTCAGGTCAGTAAACACGAAAAAATAAATGTTCATCGAATTCTAAATTATCCAAATTTTTTGTTAAATTCGTTGTCTCTGCCCGAAGACAGATAAAAAGTATTGGAACTTTTTTGTTCTCGATATCCTCTTAGACCGCTGGTGTACTGTGTTCAGCCATGTTGTGCCGACGGATCAGAGAAGTACAAGAAAATTAAAAATTCGACTTTCGTCCACTGCCCGTCCTCACCGGTGTACGTGAAAATGAACGATGTTCATCGTCTAACGTGAAAAATAGATGATAAAGGAAAGAAAAAATCGATGAAAACGTTGCATACATAATTGAGGTGAAACGATGCATGCACCTGCTCAGAGCCCTCGACATCGATTATTATTACAATTGCCATGTAGAAAATGATCATTGTTTGGGAGAAGAAAATGAAAGGTAAACTTGACAGATTAAGATTGAGTGTATAGAAAAATATATTAAACGTTATCGAGAGTTGAAATGTAAAAAGAGGAGTAATCTGATGATTCAATATGCATTGAGAAAATTTGCTTTTCATTGAAATTGCATATTCTAAAAAAATTACGGAATCATGTGCAATATCATGGTTCAAATAAAAATTTCTTCATTGCCACAATTTTATTCATACCGTGAGCTACGTTTTGCGTGGTAAAACGTTTCTTCACAAGCTTTTTCATAGTCATTTCATTCGTGGACAAAAAAAAACGCAAACTGGATGCATCCGAACTGAAACTAATGAAATTTCAAATTTGTTCTCTGCCAGAAGACATTAAGAAAAGTATAAAGCTCTGTATTATTAATTATACATTTATTCTTTTTTTACGAAACGTCTCACGTATGTAAATAATGATAAGCTGTTCTAAAAATTGGGTCAATCACTTTTAGTCCCGTCCGCCGTTGATATTTTACTGTAAAATAATAATATTCGAAGAAAATCGTGACACGAGAGGAAGGATAATGATGTGGAAGAGTGCATGATATTTTGCAATGTTCATTTTTCGTCCGCGAAAGCTTTTATCTACAAAGCCACACAATCCGCCATACCAAATTTGCTAATTACTCAATTATTTGTACATAAAGAGCCAACATCGAAATCGATACGAAAAGTTGTGCAAATAAATACAGCGGAAAAGAAGTATAATGTTTAAAAACGCGTGTGGAGATAAGATTATTTTTAATACAATGTCCTATTACGACGTCATATTGGCACCATATTTTTTCTATGCTGTTTCATTTTTTAGACAATCGTGACATTTTTTTATTATTCAATTGTTGAAGTACCACACTATTATTAATGGTACAAATAGATATAATATATATAAATATATATTTATAAATATGTGTATATAGTGTTCGATGAGTGTACGTTGTGAGTGGTCAGCTGAGAGGGAACACAGACATTCCCACAAATGTATTATTTGATGACGAGAAATAAATAAATGTTGTACCACGTGTGTAATGTAAATTGATGAGGAAAAATAATAAATGATTTTCAATCGTGATAGTAAAGGTCGCGTTCGTTCTGACGTTCAAACGGTTTTTCATCCAGAACCATAGGAATCTCGGCCAGATGAACATTTCGAAATTTCATCATCTGCAAAAATTTATTCATCACGAGTTCAACACATATTTTTGCTTCCATTCAATTCCCTGATGCATCAATTGTCAAATTTATAGTTTAACGATCAACTGCTTTGACTTGATAGTTAATTTGGCAGATTTACTTGGGACGATGATACGACGACGGGTTCTGGTCGTACGATCCAAGTCACAAGTTCGCTAGAGGTTTCTTGAACCATAGAGCCGACATAGGAATAGTAATGTTTTTCGAATAATGGAAAAAATCCATCGAGGGCAAAAGGTGCTACACAAACTTTGGATCCTGGCGACGGTATACGACAAAGATTATTGATCACATGATCCAACGATTTATTGTCCACGTCTGTGATCTAAAGATTCAAACGAGGATAAATGAGACAATGAGATAATCACGAGTGACCTATGAGTTGAACTTAATTGTGTTTTTTAGGATACAACGTTACTAATTCTACATTACACGTTTCGTGTACCTGAAATAAAATTGATACGATCGCGACACCATGTTTTTCACCAAGGACGATTGCATCGAATGGCGAATGAAAATCATGCTTAACATGAATCATTTGCAATTCCAGGGGATAAGTTACGTCGTCCAAAGAATGTTCACTTCCATCTTTATCAGTTGGACCCCAGTGAAATATCATTGAGTGGAAGTCGTAAATTTCGCTCAATGGACCACCCGTAATATTAGGTCGAAAGTCAGGCGTCCAGAAACCACTTACTGTAACTTTATATTCAAAAATTCATATTACTACGAGAAAATTGATTCGCTAGTTTTTTTTTTTTATGAAATAATTGATTCAGTTTTATGTTGATTCAGTTATCTATTATGATGCATAGCGGCTAAGAAAATAAAGATGTAAATCGCTACCGCTGCTGACAAATAATCAAAATACCTGTGTTTCCGTCATTTGCCATGGTCATAATAACCGGTTTCGATGAGTAACCGGTCCATTTGAGTGGAATTGAAGATTGTACCACGACAGCCAAAAAAGTTTTTATATTAATTGGGGATTTTTCTTCTCCATATCGATGCTCAGAGTATAAACATTTCCAAGCATTTGGAGCTCCGAAAGTGGTGATCGATTGCTGACTTTCAAAGGATCCAAAATTTTTTGTCCATTCAAATATTTCAAAGATCAGGAAAGCTTCGATAAAAACGCATAAAATTCAATTCATTTCAACAATAAAAGACTCGTGTTCTTCGATATTAGCTCGAACATTATAGAAAACAAATATATTTATGAAACGTACTTGTGAGAATTGCGCTGCCACATATTACAAAAAATTCTGGCAACGTGAAATCAGACATTTTACTAAGGAATAACTTTTTTCCCGAGCCACAAAAATCTTGTCACCTCTCAATTATCTTTTGGCTGAAGAAGCTGAAAGCTTTTTGACAGCTTTCACCGGTAATTTTGCCTTCTGCATTTGTGAATAGGACGAATCCAACACTTGGAAATTTGTATCTCTTAAAGGTTTTCGAGAGAAGGTTGGTACTCGGGAAAGGATTGAAAATTTGATGTGTGTCAAAGCGTGATCATAACGAAAACTCTCATTTGTCTCGTCAACTGCCTTCAAGAGACCCTGTCATTCGATCGACGTGAAATCCCCTTCTTATCATTCGTTCTAAATAAATATCATGGTATCGTAAGGATTCTCAGAACAAAAAAAAACCCTCGAATATGTTGCATAAATTAAATGAATCAAGTCAGTCCATTTCCAAAATGTAACATTGCAAAAAAAATGTTTCATTACAATTTCCTCCTCACATTGTCCGTACTTTTTTTTTCGTACAAGGTACAACAAAAACTCACACTGTAGTCTCAACGTCATCATCTGGATTGCCAAAATGGAAACAGTCACCGGTGGATTTAAACAAAATTTACACGTGGTCGAAAACATTACCACCTTTGAGACTCAACGGTCATTGGCACAAAGATGGCTCAGCGACGATGACGAACACTGGTCAAACTGGTACAGTATTATACTTTTACCAGGAAAATTGTACTTATTGCAAGTGTTATTTTTCCTATCAATTATTGTATTTATGGAATGATCATAATGTTTTTCGCTGAATATATTTCGAGCCATTCGAAGAATTTTCATGATTTTTTGGTTACAGTAAAAATCGAGTTTTTGAACAGGACATCGCCAGGTATGTTCGGTGGACCCCTGAACGACGATGATCGTTACGAATTTTCGGAACTGCAATTTCGTTGGGGTCCAACTAATTGTCGAGGAGCTGAACACTCCGTCGATAACTTATGGCATGATTTAACTTATGATAGTTTTTTTTTTAAATGACAATTAGTGTGGTTATAATTATTATCGAGAAAACAGCGTAGCTCAGTAATGGAGATTGTCGGAAAAACAGATAAAGTGGAATCAATCGAATTATAAATCGTCTACGGGATCATTTTTGTGGCAGGTACTCCATGGAGGCTCAAGCAATCCACTGGAACACCCGGTACGAATCGATCGAACAATGCTACGAAAACTCCGATGGAATAGCTGTATTATCATACCTCTTGCAGGTAAATGAGCATGTTTCTTTTATATTTGTCTCAAAAGGTTACCCTACCAGCTGAGAAAATGAGTAAAATTTTTTTTTTTATTATTCACTTTCATTTATTTTAGTTGTATTCGAGAATTTATAAAAACACGAATAAAAAATATTCTCAGAGTGTGAAGTAGAAAAAGTGTCCAGCAGTGTACCCATTTCTACTTCCTTCTTTACGAATATTTATTTCTATAGAAGAATTTCTTACAGGAATGGTTTTCTTTGTCAGACATTTTCTGAATAATAGAATTTTTTTTTTCGTAAAGATAGAGAATTTCTCAAGCAAAGTATACGGTAAAATTGTTTAAATTTTTTTTCTTTAGAAATAGCTGTTATTTGAGAAAAAAAAGTCAAATATTTACGAAAATTTCGAGTTTCAGTAAATAATTAAAAATAACGCGACATGAAATTAAAAAAAAAATCCCAATCATAACTGTGATCAAAATCAGAAAAGTAAATCTCGAAATATTTTGTTCGCCACTTTGAAAAAATTATTTTGCACATTTTTTGTATAACGCTTACCATTTTTTTAAATACGAAAGGTTGTAGGCTGTCCAGAAACCCCAGACAATCCTAATCTCTCTGACATAACGGATAATCTACGAAAAATAAGAAACGCTGGAACTTCCATATCAGTACCGTCCGGTAATCACCTCACGCAACGTAAAAAATTTATACATTTCTGTGCTGTTTGAGACAGATACGGTGACCTACAGTATTTCCTATGATTCTTAAAAGATTGTCTGCGCTGGATGTCCGAGGCATGTTTAGCAAAAGGATATTACACCTATGAAGGGTCATTGACGTTTCCACCGTACCATGAATGCGCGACATGGATCGTGATTCCTCGACCAATTAAAATTTCAGCTCGACAAGTATGAAAATTAAAATCGATAAATTTTTTCATTCGATGAAATATCACATCGATAAACTTATTTTATACCTAACATTAATGTGAAAAAAATTACTCTAAAAACAAAAAAAAAAAAAAGATAGACGCCTTTCGAGGAATAAATAACAACAAATTTGAGAATATGATGAGAAATTATCGATCTCAGCATGCTCTGAACCGAAGAAGAATCTTTTATGCCACCGACAAGAGTTTCGTGGCTTGAAGTTTGGCAAGGAAAAAATGATTGAAAAATTTACACGTCAAAAAATGTAACCAGTTTAGGCAAAAAATAATTCATCATGTCCATCAGTGAGTTTGTAATCTCCGTGTCTGTTCAACGACTTGATTATCATTATTTCGAAATATTATTACGATAGATATCGTCGGGTTGATGAAAAAAGGAAGTTCACCCATTAACCTGGACGACAGAAATGTTAAATTCAAAAAGTTTTCTCCATTGGTTCTAAACGGTCATTGGTTGAAAGATGGCGATGCTTATTTATCGAACAACGGAGAAACTGGTAGGAATCTTTTATATTTCATCTATCGACACACTTTCATTTTATTTGATCTTTTTTTCTATGCGAGAAAACTTTTTAGCTATGATTCAATTGAGTGGCCACCGTATTCCTTCGACTGTCACCGGTGGACCTTTGCTAAATGATGTTTATGAGTTTACCAATGCACATTTTCATTGGAGAAAAGAGAATTGCAACGGTTCTGAACATCAGATCAACGGAACTTGGTAGTTCACATTAATTAATGCATTATTAATAGAAGAGTTGAGGGGAAGCTACAATGAAATTGTCAATTTGATAGCTTTTCCATGGAAGCGCATGTCGTCCATTGGAATAGAAAGTACCAAACGTTTGACAAATGTTTGAAGCACAAAGATGGTCTGGCTATTTTGACATATTTCTTTCTGGTAAATCAATTGCACGCTTCTGATAAGTATTCGAGTCACAATAGTATATGATTCAAAAACGATTAGATGTCATTGCAAATTTATTGTTAAAATCGAGTATAATTTTCGTTTCAAGGTTACCGAAAAGGATTGTGATGGTAGTAATCCTCTGGTCGAAAAAATAACGGATTATTTGAAATATGTCGTAGAGCCAGATACGGAAATAAATATTCCTGCAAGTAAGAGGCTCTGGAATAAAAATAAAATGTGTTATCAAAATTCTTCAAATACAATCTGTCCATCAATCAAATCAGTTATGCTGTAACCTAATCAGCGAAATTCTAAATCATTAGATTCTTTGTGCTGGATGCGGAACGCAACGTACTGTTCGAAATATTATACCTACGCGGGAACTTACAACAAAGGATCGACTCCCGAATGCGCAACGTGGATTATCTTTCCACTTATAATTCCCATAAGTGCTTGTCAGGTGCCTGTCCCAAAGAAACGAAAAAATTATTTACAGGAAAGAATTCACGAAAATTTAGCATTTACAGTATTTTATGATTTTCATGCAGATCGACGAATTTCGAAAATTGCGAAATCATGAAGGTGCTCAAATAATAGAAAACTGCAAAGACGTTCAAACTTCGAATGGACGAAGAATATTTTTAGTGGCAAATAGTCATTAAAGGTGCAAAAAAAAATACTTAACATCACACACGAAGATCACCAATTTTTCTCTATTCATAATAATCGTTCGAAAGTTGGAGTTCGAATTATTCAATGAATCAATATTCGCATTAGGAAAAAAAACGTTGCGGATAACAATTAATGTACTTTCTATAAAATTGTTATTTATATTTCAAGTATACGATTAAAATCATTGTTTTTTGATCATTTCATTTATCAGGACTGAAATTATTATACGTGTCAACAACTGCACAAATCGCCAATATTGTGTCTGTAAGTATTTCGCGTATCCTAATCCGAAAGACTTCTTTGAACAAAAAGCAGGATTTTGTGTCTTTTTCGTTTCCTAAATTTTCTACAATAACGCGATTATTCGTCGACATCGAGATGCTCGTTTTGGACGTCGTTTTCGATGATCCCAAGCGACTCGTCTTCCCATTTTTTTTTCGGGGTGTAATCATACTGCCCTGTGAGCTCGTCATGCTCGCTGCTGATCTTGAAATATCAGCAGGACTTATTTCACCGGAATTCTTTCCTGTTGAAATTTCTACCGGAGAACACTTGAACGCAACATAATCGCTCTCCTCTTCGAATTTATTGGCGAAAGAGCACAATAAATTATACACCATAGTACCCTTTTCATTCCTCGTTGTATGGAAGAGACTGGATTTCAATGATTCGAGACACAGTTCATTGAATCGAAGTAACTTTTCATTTCGAACCTCCGGATCTTTTATTATTAATAGAATCCTACGAAGTTCCATGAGCGAGAGACCCCACGATGGTGAATCGCTGCTCGTGACGTTTTCATAAATTTTTCGTAAATCTCGGATCAAATCAGAATGATAAAAGTGCATTGGATTCTTGGCATGAAATAATTCACTTTCGACGAAAAGACTATCGTACGAAACAACTGGGCTATCGTTTTGTTGAACGTCATCAATAATGGACGTGATTATTCCGTGAATCTTTGCGTCCCGAACCCGACGATCGAGATATTTTTCAATGGATTCATAACCGGTGAAATCGGTTAATGAAGATTGAAAGACGTTCGAATGAAAATTAGTGGATAAAGTAGCGATACCCCAGAATCGAAAATTCAAGGATTCTTGGCAAACTGGAGGCTCCGTTGTCAGAGTCCAAAATTCTGTGGCGATACGAGGTAGGCGAGAACGAAAGCAAACAGGCAATATGATGATCTGCCCGGGCAATATGAGTCCCTTATTTTTATTGAAGAAAAAATAACTATTCTGTGGCATGGATAAGAGGAAACTTGTGTTCTGAACGTTATGACGCCAGCGATAAGTTATGGCGTAATTACCTCGATTTTCAATACGGATTTCACGCTTGGATGCGTGGAAATCAATAGATTTGAATGTCAACGACCAAGTTAAACGATCTGAGTAAGACTCATCGGTTTCATTGAGCGAGATTCTTTTGTCCCAAGTCACTTCGCGATCTTGTATCATGAGAACGATAGCACGATCAGCATAGTCACGTTCGATGACTTCCGATTGGCTACCATCATCGGATTTCAAAGTTTTCAATGTTTCAACCGAGGTAACAAGTATTTTAGGTACTCTCTTTGCTGTTTTTTGTTTCCATCTCTCTCCCTTGATTGCCAATTGATTTATGTCTCGTTCTTTACGCGCAAGTACTTTGATTCTATCGGCAGGTACATTTCTCTCGTGTGCTCTCTGATAATTAGTTTTTTTCGGTATTCTCTGTTCCCTCGAGACCGGCAAACCTTTTTCTCGTTTTATCAAATCCGGTAAAGCAACACGTTCGATCATAGATTTGCCATAGGTTTGATTCTCGGTCAGAGTTACCGCGATATCGGGCCAATCGGGATGACCCCGTTTGGATAAGAATTCCGGGGTCACCCAAAATGCCGGATTGCCCCGATCCTTGCTGGACCGGTTTACATCACCAACGGATTCCTCGATATTCTCTACGGCGAATTTAGCACGAAAGTCATCGAGGTCTTTGATCATGAGCAGATCATCGCGGTCTCGATCACAACGTTGCTCGTAATGACGATAGTGTTTCTCACGATTTTTTAGCCATTTGTTCCAATTGACGAGACGACGATCTTCCTCCACTTCGTCGTCCGTCGATCCACCTCGGTCGTATATTAAACATGGTGGTGACCGTTTTTGTGACCATGAAATCGGTGTGTCTATTTTGCCAATTTTTCGCGCATGATCCATCGTCTACTGCCAAGAACTTGTTAGTCAATTTTTGTTCGTAGTTTATTCTTCATAATAAGAATCGAGCTCTGTCCTGTTATCGATATTTCTTCAAATTTGACTGAACTAGTTGTCATCGACCTTTAAACACACGAGAAATCTCTTGCCAAAGAGCTCAAACGTCTTGCCCTTTAATTCTCGCTCCGAATGTTAATGGAGCAACGTCATCGACGATCGATTCAATTAGAAAGTGCTGCTGCTGAGTGAGTGACATGCACTATTTACGTGACTAGCTTCACACATGTCGGCGAACTTCGGGACTCTGAACGTAAACAAGTACTGCCAAGTGTTTTTTTCGTCTAAAACAGCTCGATTACCTATAGAATCATCAAATTTCGTGACAGGCGATTGATGACAATATAAAGGTAGTATCGAGTGTTCCTTATTTCGTAATTGTCGTTGATATTCGTCACCGAAACGAGCTGCACACTGGTAGCCATGTGAAAACAGTTTGTAGACGAAAACAAAAGATTAGTCGTCAATGGAGAAAACTTTGTTACCGATAAGAGCCCGCGGAATTCGAATTTGTTTGTAAAAACTTTTGTCATTCTGATGGAATTCATTTGGGGTCGATGAATATTTTCGGAGGTTGTTGACTCAAATGAAAACTGATAAAATAAAAACTGGATTTATTCGAAGACGCGCCAGTTTCTTCGGTTATTGAGAGCAGAATTATTAAAACGGTGTCGAATTTCGATAGACGGTCTAAAAAATGATTTTTCAGATTTCACGTTGCACCATTTTTACATTCAGTTACAATAATTTTTACATGTTTCAGTTTATAAAGTTAAAAAAGTTTTTTTTTTTCAGAAATACAAGCATTATTATGACCGCAATACTCGGGGGTGGAATAGCCGGGCTGAGTGCTGCATTTTACGCGACCGAGAGGCGTTTGGCACAGCCGATATTGTTGGAAGCATCGAATCGATTAGGTGGATGGATTCACAGCTTGGAATTACCAAATGGAACGATTTTCGAAATGGGTCCAAGGATGATAAGACCTAGAGGTCTTCAGGGTAGAAACACACTGAATCTAATAGATCGTTTAGATCTGAGCGACAAACTTTGGCGCGTATTGTCGAATCATCCGGGAGCAAAAAATCGAATGATATACGTGAATGAAAAGTTATACGTTTTGCCAAATTCCCTGTCCGGTATTTTCAAAAATTTCGAACCTTTCGGTGGTCCATTGATACAAGTATATTTGAAAGATATGTTTGCACCGAAAGTATCGAGCGAGGACGAAAGTATATACAGTTTCGTCGAGAGAAGATTCGGCAAAGATATCGCTGACAATCTTATAAGCCCTATGCTGTGTGGCATTTGTGCGGGTGACGCTAAGCAGATAAGCGTCCATATGATAATGACGCAGATGTTCGAAGCTGAGCAGAAACACGGCTCGGTTTTCAAAGGTATCCTAATCGAAATGTTGCGATCAATATTTTCAAAAAAGGAGATGATAAAAAACAACGATTTGTATGACGTTGACTCCGTATCGGCAGTGGCCGCTCAAACAGAAAAATGGGCTTTGTGGGGATTAAAAGGTGGTTTTGAGCAATTAACAATAAGATTGACCGAAAAATTGAGAGCACAAGGTGCCGAAATTCGATTGAATGAGCGATGTGAAAATATCACTTTTCACGATGATCACATTGAGCTCAAATTTGACGATAAAATGCATACGTGCTCGCAATTAATTTCCTCACTATCAGCCAAAAGTTTGGCCCCGCTATTGGAACGTCAACATCCTCAATTGGCTAGAGAGTTATCAGCCATTCCTTGTGTCACCGTTGCAGTCGTTAATCTAGAATTTCCAGGAAAATGTTTGCCAATACACGGTTTTGGTTTGCTCATTCCGCCAAAAGAAAAAAATCCTATTTTGGGTGTAATCTTTGACTCCTGCGTTGTTATCAACAAGGATTCCACGGTATGTACGATGATTTATTCATATTCATTTTTTTCTTATGGTCTTTGATACATTGAGCTGAAAAAAAAAATTACAAGTTATAACATTTTTGACAAAACAGTACAAAAAATGGTCGATCACGTTTTTAATGCTTGCTAGTTTCAATTTTCTACCAAATACAAAAATATTCACGGAGAAAAATCAACCGTTTAATCTCGAATCATTGCTTATTACTAAAAAAATATAAACTAATCAACCAAGTGTATTTGTGTTGGCGAAGTTGTATTGACTAAATATTTATGTAAATAATTGAGTGCTCAATTGTAAACGAGCACAAGCGTTAAGTGATGATGAATCAAATGAAAAAAAAAATATATATTTCACTTCATTTTATGCAAGAATCTAAAACACAAGTTTTGTTTCAATTATTTCATTCTATTCTTATTCTAACAAATTCGAAACATGACTACTTCATTTCGTTCACCACACAAAAATTAAAATATGAATCAGAGAAAATGTTTTTTCCAATGATTAGTCTAATTGCATGATTGATTACCTGACAGGCTCACCTTCGCGGCATCGCGATAAAAAATCTAATGAGCCAAACAAGTTATTTATAAAATAAAATTCTCATTTCATAGTGAAGAATTATTTAACAGCATTATACGAGAAATTGATCGAGCTCGAAGCTCAAATAAATTTCTAATAAAGAATAAAATGAATAACGAAAATGTTCTCTGCTTCTCAGCATCAACTTTGAATAGAAAATTGATACTGAATAAAGCGATTGATAAAACTAAAGCTAAAATAGCAATATCAGTTTTACGAAAAGAAAATTAATGACAAGGTTAATTATCGAGGTATGGCTTTGAATTGGAATACGTTCTAATCAACAGGTACTGACGGTGATGATGGGCGGTGCCTGGTTTCAAGAACACTTTGGCACATCACCAACCGAGGAACACTTGTTACAAGTTGCCCTCGATCAAGTTGCGAAGATACTTGGCATAAAAGAAGCTCCAACGTCGAAAAACGTAGCTATACTGAAGGATTGTATAGCGCAGCATGTGGTCGGTCATAAAAAACGACTCGAAAGAATCCAAAATTACATATCCGCTCATGGGCTTCCTCTAGCGTTGTGCGGCTCCTCATATCAAGGTATCGGCGTAAACGACGTTATTCTGTCGGCAAAACAAGCCGTATGTGATATCGAAGAACGTACGAAAACTCGTTGAATTAACGTGTACAAACTTTGAACGCTTACAAAAACGAGAAAATGAAATAAAATAAAGAACAACTGTTTCGCATAAAAAATTTTGCGAGTTGTTGCTTTTCACGCAACAAAATACGTGCATTTCGGCGCATTGATAACAATGAACCTTGAGTTACTTCAAATATTTTGTATTATTTAATATAAAAAAGAAATAATCTTAAAAAAAAAAACGTTGCAGTCATGCATTACTCATGCATACTTCACGCGTATAATTGCGGGTTCATCATGGATCAAGGATAAAGGCTGTGGAATTTCATGAATCGCTTTCGCATGCATATTCGTCACATTTATTTACTCGACGTTTTTTTTTTTCATTCGTTGAAAAATATTTGTCAAAAAATCGCATGTGTAAATACATAAATAAATGTAGTAGTGCCAGTTTTGACTGAACACATGATGGATAAAAAAAACAAATAGCGGATACAAAGAAAAACGATATTTCGAAACTTCATAAGCTGCTAAGAAAAAATTCCCATACGCCTCATTTTTTTGCAGTTGTGCAAGCATGAACTTCATTTTTAAAGTCAGTCGAAATTGTGGATTCGAAATCATTTTCAACGACGTTAAAACGACCGCAAAGCGTATACATTTTTCGAAATTCGACTGTTCGATTAATTACATTTAGAAATGATTGCACACGACTTGAATTGTTTTTTTGTACTATGCCTCAAAAACATTCGAGTTTCATTTCGTAAAACTTTTCATTCTATTGCACAATCCGTGATGAAATACGAATTATACTTAGCGAGTGAAGAAAAAGAAATAATTGCTCACGAAACAATAGTTACTATCCAAAAACAATCAATCAAAATGTTGAAAAAAAAAAACCCTGTTTGCACACTGGTACGTCTATTCATAGCCAAAAATCATGTGGTGCATTTATTTCTATGGAGAGACTGTACCTGCGTATTTCACTTCATCAAAAGCTTTTCTCGCTTTTTTGAGCTCTTCGTTCATCGTTAAGAGGTCTTTTACCCTTGCATACTTTCTAGCATCTTTGCGGACTGAAAAAAAGAATTTTTAATAATATATTTTTTTAGAATTTCGCTGACTGATACAACATTTTATTGTTGTCAAAATTTTTACCTAAAAATACTATATCCTCCACTTGGACTCTTCCTGTTCTTCCAATTTCCATGGCTCGATGAGTCATTTCGGTGATAAATTCAATAACCAAATCTTCCAGTAAATCAACACTTTCCGTATAAGGATTTTGATCGTCACCAAAGCCGTACATCATGCAACGCAGTTCTTTGGAAAAAAGACGTTTGCGACCACCGGGCAATGTGCCACCAATTGGAATTTCCGTTTCCTCATCTTCAAACTTGAAAAAGAATAAATGTTATTTCATCTCGAAAAAAGCTGTAGGATGGATGAGCTTGATTTTTGTAATTTCTTGAAGCAGTACGAGAAGAAAGTAAGCATAATAATGAACAAGGAAATAATCAGCGATAATTAAGAACAGAAATTAATGCATGGTCCTTATGTGACTGGAATGAGTAAACACTCAACTGTGGGGTCATTCGCACGAGGAGAAACTCGGGAGAAAATTTTAGAACGACAATGAAATGAATGTTTTTTTCGTTTTCCTGATAATTTTTACTTTGGGTTCATAAGAAGGTTAGAAACATTATGACCTGCTACAATTCAAAAATTGTATCGCAAAATAAAGGACTATTCGAACACGGTTCATACACAAACCTGCTCGAAGGCTTCCTCGGCAGCCATGATAATGTATCAATAGAAACAGCAGAACTGCCAAATCTGTAAACGATCGGTTATTTTTGAAGCTTTTCGAGGAAAAGCATACGCAGCATGAAACAAAATAAGCGCGAAGCGCGGCAATAAGGATATAAGACGGCAAATCGATTCTTTAAAATGTCAATAATACTAATATGCCAACTTCACAGATATGCTTACAAAAGAATCAGGGAGACTAGAGAAGCCTAGAAGCGAATGGACACAGCATAGGAAAATAATAAATAGTAACGGCGTTCTCAAAATACCAAATTGCGTCTTGAATTAGTTCTTAGATCTGCCACCAGGTGTAAACATCCTAGACAAAATAAAATTAGTCCACACGGTGAACGGGTACTATCGAGACCTATTTTTTAAAAAAGAAACTTACAGAATTAGTCTTGATGTTCCTTTACCTGGGTTGGTCATGTTTTCAATGTATTAATATAAAAAAAATTATTGAATATATAAAATAAAACAAAAATTGTTAAACAGAAAACACAGAACACCGAGGAAACGAACTTCACACAACTAGGACGATGTGATTGAGCGGGAATCGGTCAGTAGCAGGTAGCAAGGTTGTCAGACGTCCGTGTCAGCAGCCACGGTCTAAAGCTAGTCACACGTAATAGCGTAGCATAAGAAATTTCAACCAATCATGTAGCTCTATTCGCGTATATATAGCTCAAGCGTTGTGCTATGCTATGCAAAAGCGTGTGTGTGGGGCCAGGCTAGTCTAGTCCCACGGACGAGAGTCAACGGGGGACTAGCCAAATTGTTTAAAGAAGAAGAAAAAAGTGAGATAGAAGATAGAATACGGGAATGGTACATTTTGGAACGGCAAAAAAGAAAAACGTATGAATTCTCAATGTACATACATTAAACGTATACATATATGGATTGTGTGAAACGTAGCGGCGGGGTGTGAACTCAGTGTAACCGTAAGCAAGAGAATCCCACATTGTACGCACACTTACACACAGTCACAAACATACTTTGAGAATAGGTGAAAAATCCTTCTGTGGTGGTCAATGGCCATTGGAGAGAAGAAAAGAAAAAAATTGTTCGAAACTGCGTGAAAAGTGGTACCCGTTTTCTTAACAGTTCTAGAAAATGTAGTCTCTCTCGTGTACACGGGAAAGTTACAAAAAAAAATCATAAAAGAAAAACAGTTCTGGTTTGCGAATAAAAAGACATTGTGCGACGATTAACTGTGGAGAAGTGACGCTCTAACCCGTAAACTTATTTATTCCATGACTCCTCTACCCGATAATACGTAAGTAAGACGGATATCTGTGGAGTGCATCCCTTTCCCAAACAATATTTACGAGTGAAAAATGTACAGAACGTGAGAAGCCTCGAGGCTATTCTCAATATATGTATGTACCTATAATTATATACCCGTGTGCATATGTGTATATACACACACGAGCAATATATATTAATATGTATATTGCTCGATGCGTATATATGGATATATTGCTCGATTTTATCGCCAGATGCTCGTTCGCACTATGCCTCAAAATCTTTTACCCTATTGTCTGAATGACCCTAGACATTTTTTCCATCAAATTGTCACGTTTTTCGAACGTCCCTCTTTTCTCCCCTAAAAATTCTCGTCAATGTGCCATACATCCTTTTATAATCACACAAAAATTGCCTTGTTTTTACTTCCTCTATGAAACCTCAAGACTAAAGTTTTGCTATTTCTCATTTTAGGTTAGCGAAAAATGACAGTATTAGAAGCAGAAGAAGACTCGGATGAACGTTCTGTTCCACCCAGAAAAAAGTTTTGTCTCTCCCTACCAAGACGAGAACACAACATTAGTAGGACCATTTCGCAGCCCCCTCACACATCTACACGAGGGGGCTTCTTCGTTGGTCAGGATCTTCCTTACGGTGAGTCCACGGTTCAGAACATATTCACTCGGATAAATATATGAGACTTCAAAAATTACTGATGAAAAAAATGTGACAGATCAGCCATGAAATTGTCATTTGAACTACTGAAGCGCTATGGAGGGGTAGAAAAATTCAAATTTTTGGGTAAAATTTAGTATCAGGAATAACTAATGAAGAAATAGCTAAATATTTTTAATGTGTAAACGTTGTCTTTTAGTGGTTAGAGCAATGCAAAATTTTTTATTCTGAAATTGAATCATCAATAATTTAGTTTATAGTGATAAAATGAATTGAATGGAATTTTCTTGCCACTGTATTTGCAAACATTGTAAAATTTAAGGGAAAACTCATAGATGCTTGAAATACTTTATTTGGTCTGCAAAGCCTGTATCCATTAAACAAAGTTCAGTTATCTAAAAATAACATTTGCATGCTCCTTTGTCCACATACTGGACACCTGCTCATTTCAATAGTAAAATTTGTACATGATTACCTTATAGTTCAAAACTATTGAAGTATAACATTTTTGTAAAACTTTGAAATTGTAAACAAGCATAGCTAAAAATAATGCCCTTAATCCTTTTTTAGATGTATAAATCATTATTTTGAGAATTAAAATGCTTTCGACTCATTAAAGAGGTTACAAACCTAATTTGATCGTAACATTGAACAATATTATAACTTATGGCATTGTCTCAATGTTGATAACTCGAGAGAATAATCTTTAAAATTGTATACCCAAGCATTGAGAGTTTATTGATATTCAAATGTGTTATCAAATCATTGAGTCATTGAAGCATTTATCCAACATTGAGTACACTGGCAAATAGAAAGCAGCAATAGTGAGCTATTTGCGCAGTAATAACAATAGACATAATTCAAAATCATACACATAACATGATGATCTTCTGTATAATAAATTCATTTGATGGCTGTTTATCAAAAATATAAATGAATTCCCGGTAACCGAGAATAAATTGACATCCAAAGTTTTGCAAAGAATCGAGTGAAGGACGGTTAAGAATTGAAGATTTTAAATATAGTGACAAATTATGTTTTTGCTTAAAATTTAAAGGCTCGAGCAGGATGTTGAATGGATATCGAAGTCAAGCAGGTCATCATCAAGATCCCGGATACGATTACATTGGAGCTGGCTCCGACGGATTGAGAATAGCTACGCTATGCAATCTCGGCAACACTTGCTTCCTGAACAGCGTCATATATACGCTGCGTTTCGCACCATCTTTCTTGCACAATTTGCATCATCTGGCAACTGATCTTTCCAATTTGAATGAAAAACAATTGCAAACTAAGGTGAGAAAAATAAGATGAATAAATTATTTTCTTTTTTACGAGTAAGCAATAAATAATCGTCGGCATCTATCAATTTCACGTCCATGAATATTTACAGGTAAAATCTTCGTCACTTGGACGAACCGGCGTGTCGTTAACGGCAAGCGGAAGTCGAAGTTACAGCAGCAAAGATTTGCTTGCTCTCGCTGGTGTCGGTGAGCTCAATAAACCGCGTATACAAGTCGCAACAGAAAAACTTCATGATTTGTTCATGGCCCTAAGAGTTTCAGAAGCTCGAGAAAGCAGCGAACCTTACCAACCAGATGCGTTTTTACAGGCTCTAAGGTAAGCACACAAATGATCATAACAATTTAAAACCTAATGGGAAAAAAAAAAATAGATTATCACTACACATTGTAGAAAATTTCATTGGCGAAGTTGACACAAGAATATTTTTTAAAAAAGTTTGTTATCAATGCTCGAATATCGTACATAATCGCGTATAGAAGAGTGCGGCTGGGCTCGCGCTGGCATTTTTCTTTTAATACTCGGCGTCGAGCCCCGCTACTGTGTCTCTTGATTTCTACTTCGAATCAAGATGGTTTTTTTAATCGAAATCGTTTCAAGATACTTTCAAGAATTTCTCATGAAATTGCAAAGTTCCCTATCGAAAGATGAACTGCAACACTGATAATTCCGATTAATTACAGGGAAGTTAATCCAATATTCGAGGGGAATCAACAACAAGACGCTCACGAGTTGTTGGTATGTCTTCTGGACAATATTCGGGAAACGTTTCAATTACTAGTGAGGCACAGGGAGAGTCAATTTGGTCAGAGTAACGGTGGAATAGGGGACTTTATGAGCACTGATCGTATGACCGATTTACAAAGCGATGTCGGTAGTTCCGGTAAGAGGGCTCTACGAACGTCTTGGAAGAAGAAAAAAATAGCCAACCGGGGAAGTACAACATCACTAATACAAACGAACGTAAACGGAGTCGCGGTACCTTCCAGACCCTTCGAGAACGGGCATGCTGAATTAACCGGAAGCAACGGAGACTTATTTTCACATCGTCCTGAAAGCAAAAAGTGTTTCATCTCCGAGGATTTCGAAGGTGTTAGTTTGTTGAGAACCACTTGTTTGGAATGCGAGCACGTGACCGAGCGTAAGGAAACATTTTGCGACATATGCGTGCCAATTGAAACGGGGAGATCAAACGACAAAGGTGAGCTCTATCATTGCTACAAAATCGAACCTGATTCAAAATTATTCAGCTCTTTGCAGTTCAAATTATCGCAAATGGCTTTCTTATTTTTTTAAATTTCATTTCATAACAAAAAACGATCGTTGCATTTCCGTGATGCAAATGGCAATTACGCGATAAGAAGAACTTTATTGATCGTGTGTACGTTTCATGTACGTCAACCGTTAAACAATAACTAGAGCAAAATAAATTTTATAGATGATAAATAGGAGTATTGTGAGCGAAAAAATTTTCAGATAATAAAATTTGCATTTTCCAGATGAAGATGGAAAAACGATGGATAGCGAGGTTTACAGACGCGCCGTTGTGACTAGTGAGCTTCTATGCGGCAGAGATAAATATTGGTGCGCCAGCTGCCTCAGATACAACGAAGCCCGTCGTGAAGTCTGTTTTCCAGCATTGCCACGACTTCTTGTACTTCAATTGAAAAGATTCTATTCAGCCGCAGGGTATGAAATCACATATACTTTTTCCTATATTTGAAATCACCACAGAGAAATGAATATATCATTTTGCCGTTCGCTCTTGACCAACCGGCAATAAAATTGTGGTTTTTTGAATAAACAAGCTAGTCATAACGACGTTCGATTAATTTACGTTTTTTCTCTTATTTCAGGTCAATGGAAAAGATCAACAATCACATGCCGTCGCCGTTAACGCTTCAGTGTTTCTGTGAAGAATGCAACGTGGATCAGTCTCAAAGGGGTGGAAACGTTAGACCAGCCGAATCCCGTCACGTTTACAAGCTGTATTCCGTGATAATGCATCAAGGTGCAACGATGACAGCGGGCCATTATATCGCGTACACAAAAGTTCCGGACGAGTCGATGTTCAACGAATATTATCGATGCGATCGCGACTGCAGGCGTCAAAATTTTACGAAAGGAGGTAGCAGCAGCAATACGAACAATCAAACGTCCGACAAGTCATCGAGTCTACGAAAACTATTTCGTAGCAAGCCGAATATTAGCGAGAGCAAGGAACAACAATTAATGAGGGTTGGTTGTCGTAGTATGGACTGTTGCGGAATAGTACGTGGCAAACATTCGGGTACGTGGCTCGAGTGTGACGACGAGGCTGTAAGAGCAATACCCGAGCGTGAACTCCAGGACAAATTAGCGCCGAACCCACGAAATTCGGCTACACCGTATCTCCTATTTTACGTGAGAACCACGACGTAAGCATTCCTTACTTTCGTTCACCAAACTCTTTATCTTTCTCTGTCTCTCTATCTTTCTTTCTATCCCTCTCCCACTTTCATTCTCTCTCTATCTCTCTTTCCCTAACCACCAAACCCTGCCTCCCATGTCCCGTACCACAAATGTATCAAATGTCTTCGGTTTAAATTAAAACCTCGAAATACCCAACAGGCAAACTGTCTTCACATTTCCATTTTCCACCGGGTAAAAAATATTCGTGGACGGCGATGAAAATGTCATTTTAAAAAATGCGAAGCTAGCTAGTTTGAAAAAAAAAACACCTGTCCCATGCAAATTAGGCATGTTCTGACTGTACAGTCATAATCGTCACGATTTTTCCCCATAGTTTTCTAAAAACAAACATTTTCGCTGTCACTAAGAGAAGAACAAAAAAAAAAATTTCGACAATTAGAATCAGTTTTTCGAAATTAGCAGATGGTAAACAAAGTATTGTAATTTTTAGATCGTGTATTTGATTCAGTGAGCCTAATGATATTTTTTTTGCCGATAGACCAAGGCGTATAATATGAACGTTCTATTATGGATTTTCGAATAAAATGGTGAAATATATCTCCCAAGTAAATATGTAAACTAGACTATTTCTATGCGAATGAAAAGGTATTCTTTTTCTTCCTCAAAATTGTCTACATTTCAAATACGAATGAGTTAAATTTTCTTCACATTTCACATATTCGTTTCATAATTTTTCTATTCATTTTCTAAATTTTTTATTCATTTATGAAGTTATGTAAAACCAGCCCGATGTTCGGGCAAATTCAAGATTAAAACTGAAACTTGAACTACCAAAAACAAAAACATTGATTACCTTTTCGGACTATCGTAATGTAAGTCAAATATTTTATTACCCGGTTCGATTGTGTTGGATTAATACGTGATTATACTGCCTGTATCATTTGAACACGTCACCCTTCCCAGTCTTATATTGAAAAAAAAAAAGGAAAAATCACGGCTCCAGTCAACATTATTTCGGTTACTTTGCGGTGTAGAATATTTTAAAAATAATTTTACGATAATTAGCGATTAATTATTTTTTAAAACAAATTATATTTACAGCGATGGCACTCGAAATTTTGTAATTCACAAAAATGCTTGAGTGCCTATTAAAATAGAGTTTCAAACTATCCTAATGTATTTGTTTTTTTTTTTTCTGGATGGAATTTTTCGGCGAATATTCAATGCTTCGTTCGTGTGGATCTTACTCATTTTTTCTATCATACTTCATCCTGTGATTGATGAATGAAGCAGTTACGACTGATCGAACGAAATCAGCGTTGGAACCTGAACCTGAATTTTTGTGTGTTTTTACATCAGTACATTACACGTCTATTATTATTTTAATTATTTTTTTTAATTCTTGCAAAATCACTGAAATTTGGAGAAATGTTAATTTTTCTTTCATGTCTACAAATATTATTCACGTCTCGGATAAATTCACGGTCGATAACTGCGGCATAAACATTATTTATCCGTCGTACGTGGTTGCGTGTACTTTTTGCTTCAATTACAAAACTTTTACTCCTTCCCTGAACACAAGTATATGCGCTTAAAAAGCATTAAACCTGAAAAAATAAATCTTTTTTACATTGAAAATAGACAAATTTATTTTTCAAACTTTTTTCATATATTCGCAAAGATGAACAGTCCCATGAAAAAAAAAGATTTTTCTTTTCAATTTTTATATGAAAAGTCATTTACGCATTACGAGAAATCCTCAAGAGTGACTGCTTTTTTTTTCCCTTTTTACAATTGCATAGTTTTCGTTTCAAACGCATGGGCACAAAATGTATTTCTTCGTGTGCTACTGTCTCGAGGTTTTCTTTATATACAGTGAATTATTTAATTCACTCGGCGTCCACAGGCACTCAACGCCCCACTTTTACCTCGCACGTATATAGTCGTCGTTGACAATAAGAAATCGTACCAGGGGAAATAGCTTTGAAATCAGCGTTCCCCATTGTCCGTATGGAGCGATAGTTGGCTCTACCGAACGCATAATATTCTTTTATCGTGAAAAAAAAAAAAAAAAAAAAAAAAAAAAATTGATTTCCATTTTCCACATTGGCGATATAGTCTAAAATCAATATTCATTCAGTTTTATATATTTTTTAAGATATTTTCTTCTGGTCAGTCTCAAGCGATGGAAAATGTTTAAAATAATTGTTTTGAAATTACTATATTGACGGTCTCGTGTTTGTTATGGGTTCTCCGGTCGATTATATACGTGGCCGTATATCCATATATCGATTAATGGTATAGGGGTCAGTGGTGGAATTACGTTCTGTCCATCAGACTGACACATCGTCGTTACCAAGGCATCGTGCCGGTTGACATTCATATTTCGACCATTCGTTCGTCAATTCACCAAGCTACGCACTCTAGAAATGAACATATTGAAATTTAACAAATAAGGTAAGTCGTAGCGACGATCATAAAGTTTTGATTCCAAATTTTTACTACCATAGATCATTTGATTTTTACGATTGGCAATGAGTTGAGAAATGTTTTACATTTTTTTAAGTTTAGAAAGGTCGTATAGTTTTGCGTGCGTTTTAGTATTGCAAAATCAAATTTTATCGATTCAGTGTCCGTGCTGTAAAATGCTTTGAACGAATGGTTTGGTATTTATTTGGTTTTGAGTATATTAAAGATACTTTACAGGCTGATTATTCGTTATGTTTTTTTCATTATATCAGCAAGTTCCTCAAGTAACAATGTTCAAAATTTACGAACAAGGATCCAGCGGCGTTTGAATCCTGTTTTTAATGCAACATTTTCAAATTTTAATTGTTGTGTGGAGTACATTTAAATCCACTTCACAGAGTTCTTTCATGCTATTTGATTCATTGTGAAAAAAAAAAGCATTTATTTGTCGAGAATGCTCTATTTCGTACTGAATTAATTTTTTTTTTATACTCCGTTTATTATTAATTTTTGTATTTCATTTGCATTATGATCGAGCAACGATCGACATTTAAACTGCAAAATTATACATTTAACATGGCGCTCAATGAAAATGGTGAGTAATACGATATTTTTTTTGCTTCTGTATTAAATTTTGAACAACCGCTCCGTTGTCGTTTACACACAGAGAAAAAAGCGCACGATCGATCACCATCGTCTACTCTGCTTAAGTGGCGTGTTCAGCTATTTATTATATTCGCATTATTGTTATTATTATTCACATCGTAATATCGATAACCAACTCACATGAAAAAATAATAATTATTCTTCATTATCATTTCAGATCGGAACTGAATTAAAATCATGAAGTATCAACAGGTATCAGTAGATTTCGTGAACATGGTGTTCACCGCTTTCTCCTATATGGCCCTGGCCGGGGCTGCTTGGATATTTCTCCGGCTTTTGCAAGCGTGTTTCTGGTTACCACGTCATTTGAGAAAACAGAATGACGTTCAGCAAATGCTACAAGAAAAGGTGATGTAAAGCTTCGCTCTAACCAGCAACCACTCCAATTTATTTCATTTTTCTTCATTTTTATAGTAATAAATTCGACCAATTTTTTTTTACTCATTATAAACACAATGAAATTTTTTTTCCTTTGATATTTTCATTCACCTTCAGTAGAAAACGAAAATGCTCAAGTTCAACAAGAAAATAATGTTTTTTTTTTTTTCAAACATTATTCATGCAGGTCAGTAGTTATGAGAAGTATTTGCTCGAGTGCGAGGAGAAAGAGAAGTCGCAAGAAAACGACGAACCCATCGAATCCCCGAAGTGTGATGAAAAAGTCCCGGAAGGAAAAATCGACACACGGTCCCAGGAAGAAATATGGAAGGAACGAAGAGAATGCCTGGAGATGCTAAAAAAAGAATTGAAGAGAGTCCAAAATGGCGGTGATATTTACGATTGGGATTATTTGTTGGAGGAAGACGATAAGCCGGAAGATGAAGCAGCGGCTGACTCTAAGGAGGCTGAAGCTTCGACTAAGGAAGAAATATCGGCGAATGAAGGCGATTGTAAAATAGTCAATAGTAAAGTCGAACTGTCACAAACGATCGAAGAGAAAAAAGAGAAGTAACTTTATATTACGACACGAGTTAAAGAATCTAATAAAAAACTGCAGAGTCTTCAGAGACATCAGTGAAATTAATTGACGTGTTAATTCACAAGATAATTATGATTATATCTATATCAAGTTGTGATATTTGTACTGCATCGAATTAATAATAAGTGCCTTAAAATATGGGATTTGAATGTGCGTCGTTAAAGTCCAGCATATACGTACTTTGTCAAATAGTTTACTTTCATAATTATCAATTTTTTTTTTTGTATATTCCATCCGAGAAAAAACTGTAACGAAAGCCGACAAAAAGTTTGACCAATTTTTGCAGGTTCAATTTCCACACAAATTTTAAGCAGAACGAACAAATATGACCGATGCATGACAACGATACGAACTTGAAAATAATATTGACGTGTAAAACTGCTGGTATTCTCTGTAAACCGAGTTTCTACTTCTCAAATAAATACCATTTTTTTTTCAACTCACAGTCCGGTTTAATCCATGTGACTTTTTCTCGACGTTATACAATGTAATGCAAATAATTAAAAGTCCATTTTCTCATTGGACACGATACCGATAGAACAAAACCTTTAAGGCCTAAAACATATGTATTTATATTTCAAATTCCTTAAAAAGTGTGACGAAATTTGAAGAATAATGGTAATTGCCCAAACGTTTGAACAACATTTTGCAGATTTCACCTCATATCAATTTATATATATTTATATATATACATCTATATGTATTCGTATTTATAAGTATATGTTGAGTTATTTTAGTGCACTTTACACTTACAATTACAAGAAAAATCAATCTCATTGTACCGTTATAAAATTAACTGTAAATAAAAGGTCTGCGGAACAACAAGACTATGCTCTTTGAAAAAGTAATCAAATATATTTTTCAATCTAAGAAAGAGAGAGACGTGTCGATATAATGTGAGAAAAATAAAAGTAAGATGCGAAAAAAATTGTACGTAGAGAGTTATTCAAATGAAATTGAGAATAGTTAACAAAAAATGTAAACGTCTTGTGGAGTGATGAGAACATGAAATAGTTTTTGACTACTAGTCAACAAAAATGATTTTCAATATCATCGATGACGCCCATTGATCCTGGGTGCGATCACAAAACTTTTTTTCTACTCTACAATCGTACAGCTGAATACTTTCGTATGCGAGAGTCGTATTTTCACAATAAGTGCAGAAAAAATAACGTTGTTGTAAGTTCAATTCTGTGATCGTATGCATTGAGTGTATTTGTTCAAGTTCTTTAAGTATTTAAAGAAAGTTTTCTGTACAACGATTCACTGATTGATTTGATTGATTATTATTATATCTTGTAATCAGTAGCAGATTAATTTCTTGACATTATGATTGAATAAACGTCAGAATTAGAATCGTGTTTTAAGTGCAATTGAGTCACACATCTCGCATGTCCACATTTTTTCACTTATTCGCAAAAATAGATTATTTCATTAAATCCATTTGAGATGAATAACGAGAGATGAATTACCTTCGGTTGGATCGTCCGGATTTATTCACCATACTTTCGAAACCATCTGTCGATAAAAGATTCAAGAGGATATGTAAAAATCTCATCACAAAAAAAAAAGCAATTCCCACCAAACTATCAATTTCGATCAAATTTTTATTACGAAAAAAAAAAAAAAAAAAACTTTCTCCAAGATGCTGGAAAAATACCATGACAGATATGTTTATAAAAATTGACGAAAGAACTTTCGAATCAATCATCTGAATGATGGCGTCGAGATATCCGCTCAGAGTCTATTGTATTCGTAAAATTTTTAATTTTCATTTCCTTTTTTAAGTTTTTCCTTGTTTCCTCTCGTCCATCGGTTCTACTTTCGTCAGCAAATGTTGTTTTCTTTCGTTATTAATTATCCTGCGAATATTCCACTCTCGCAGTATCTCATCGATTCAATTAGAGCATTTATTAAATACAAGTTTTCATCTCGCGCTCTCTCCTTCGTCGTCAAACTCTTGCTCGAATGCTATTCTTGTCTCGTCATTATATATATTTTTCACCCTTATCGCTGTCGCGTGGCTCCATCTAAGTTGCTTGTGATGGCGCATTGAGTGACGCGTTTGGTCGGTGTTTCCTGCGGTTGAGAGGTCGCGCCTCCCGTGTTGGGGTTAACGTTAGGGGTTGCTCGTGAAGAGAGTGACCCCCCAACCCACTCAAACCTCGGATAAAAATACATCCCTGAATTCATTGTTGTTCGTTCGTAACGGTAGCGAGACGACTCGAAAAGAGAACAAAAAAACGTCTCGTGCTAACAAATTCAATAATCGTCGTGAAGCAATGTCAAGAAATTCGGTTGTTTATTAATACGGGAATGGTGGTAGTAAACGAGAGTGCCGGTGAGAAGCCATGATGCGCAATTCCCAATGGAATCAGACACCAATGAGAGTGATGGGTCCTCTGCCCAGCTAGGGCCTGGCAATAACATGTGAGTGTTTATTACCTCTGAATTACTCTTTCCTTAACAATATTGGTTTCATTTATATTTTCATATTTTTAAAATTGTAGCAAAATATTTTGTAATCTATCAAATATCGTCGTAATTTACCAAGAGATTTGGCGGGCTCAACCGCGCAGACTCCGAATGCATTTTGTTTTTTATCAATAGTAGGGAACTACGTAAAAACCACGTGTCACACGTCACGCGAAAGCACCGCATTTCTATCGCTGTGAATAATGAAGGCCAATTTTATATTTTCAACTCTCCTTGGGTATATATAAAAGCTCTGACAACAATTATTGTATAAATCTTCATATTCATCTAACAATTTGAATATTAAAATTGTCGAGAAAAAAAAAACAAAATATTCCTCTATTTTTACGTATCCAGAAGCAAAATAAAAGACTGGACGATGAAACTAATTTTATGGACTAATAAAAAATATAAATGTACACAAAATCAACGTATGTAGCAGCATATAAATATACGAATAAACAAATACTACTGAGATTTCAATGAGCCCTGATTTTGTTTTTGCCGAATATACACAAAGTGGAAAAACTGCGATTACGATTAATTTCAGAATCGATGCCTACTCTCCCATAGCCAATTTTCAAAATATCCGTCATAGAGTTTATATGGACAGGAAATATTTCGATGTAATAACAATGACGTATAAATCCATTTTATGACGTTAAGAGACTCTCAAATATTGATATTGAATTCATTGCATAAGTCTATATATATACGAAGGGATAACTATGGGTTCATCGACCAGTCACCTTTATGCGCCCGGTTTCTGTCCACTGTAATGACGTTATCGATCTAACCACCAGCCGCTTCAACTATAGCTCTTAAGTATTTCGATCCAAAGTTTACGAAACTACATTGTGTATATTAAGAAAAATAAATGACACGAGAGAGAATAATAATCGTCGTTAAAATTGCACAACTCAATATCGGTACTAAATTTCAACGAGTATTGTATATTCTGTCAAGAAATAATACAGGATGTGACTCCAATTACAATAAACCTCTGTTGAAGAAACTTTGCATTTACAAATCGAATTGATAACTTTGAATGAAATTGAAAAAATCTTTAGCTGTGACACGAATTTTTTTTCACGAGCAAAAGTACAATGTCCTTTCTATCAAACGAGCTCGAACGTCCTTTGATTTTGAATCGTCAATAACTATACTGAAAGAATCGTAATTATGGATAGGCCGGAAATAGACTTGTGGACATTTTCGCTTGTGTGTTTGATCGATATACGAGCGCGGGGACACGCAACAATGTAAGATCAATGATTAATACCTCAGAGGAGCTCTAATACACGAGGGTTTTCTGGAAAGTACAGAGCGAGAGAGAGAGAGAGAGAGAGAGATCGGAACACATCCTGATTGCTTTTCCCTTCATGACGGATTTACACACCCACGCTTATTTACAGACTCGGAGTTTTATTTTATTTTATTTTTCATTATATTAATATAAATAGAATCGAGGTAGAGGAGCATGCGCTTAGTACAGGAGTCTTGTGCGACCTCCCTCACGTCAATGTACGGGGTCGCGGCCTCTGAAGATTCTCACCGTGCCCGGAGCATCCACCTCGATCGCGTTGTCCCTCGGAGAAAAGTCCTCCACCTTCACCTGTACACAGTCATGACGTTCGAAAAAGAAATCATTTATCCCGAGGGGAATAAACGTCACTGTTATATGTATATTTTATTCAATATACTCGCAAAAATTTATCAAGTTTTACGAAAATATATTATCCAAATAAAAATTTCATTCAAACATAACCACGGTTAGTAAATATCGGACTAATCGGAAGAAAATTAATTATTCAGTAGTTTCTTACCGCTCAATAGATTACGCAATAAATTACGTTTACGCAATTTCTTTTTTTTTTTTTTACAAAGCTTCAAGCCTTAAATTATGGTTCTGAACAACTGTTTTATCAATAAATATGTTGAATCAATATTTCGGTATTCTTTTATCGATTTGAGCCAATGCATTATTTGCATAGATTCATTGGTCGTGGGATTTATTGATTTAGATCACGTACGAGAGAGCTCAATTCCAAGCTATTTACGGAACAGAGATTGTGTACAGATAATATAAACATAACCAATCGGCAAATATTATTCATATAATTCAACAATGAAACGCGTCTGCACATGAGATTGGATATCCTGTGCTTAAAAAAATTATAAAAATACAATCTGCATATATAAAGTATACAAGCAGAAGAGGCTAAATCATCTCGATCGAAAGAAATAAGGACATTGGACAAGATGTTTTTGCAATGAGCAGATTTCTCGTCTACGGCCTAATCAAGAGTATTTGTTCAAGTGTGCGTCAACGAAATAGCTGATCGTTAAATATGAAAGAGATCAAAATTCAAGTGTGAAGAGTGGATGAAATATAGCTGAAGTTTGCCCCAATAAAAGATGGTATCGGTGTCGAGATAGATAGAGTTACTTGGTCGTGTGTCGAAAACAGACCAACACGCAGCTCCGTTCTATCGATCTTTTACCCCGTAGTCGGTTCTCCTATACGTGATGAGAGAGAGAGAGAGAGGGGGAGAGAGTATGGACCCCGCCTGAAGGCTCTCAACAAGGCGCGCCCCCTGCACCGTAGTTTCCCAGCATCAGAGCTTGACAGAGACACAGAGACATAGCAGACAGGCAGCCGTGTTCTCGTTTGTATTGGTTCGGATGTGAAGAGTTTCCTCCCTGATCTCTCGTGTTGATCACCCACGCAAAATCGTTCTCTTTCTTACTATCCTTGTCTCTGTGTCTCTGTCTCTATTTCGCCCGTTTATCTCTCTTATTTTCTAGCACCTTTTTTTTTCACCATTCGTCTTATTCTCTCATAGAAGTTCCATCATCTTGAGTGAAAATATTTGCCAGCAATACGGACAGTCCAAGATAAGACTCGTCTCCATTTTCTTCTTTCCGATCCCACTCGGCTCGCACATCTCAACTGCCCATTTAGTAACATTCTTCAGACCTTACATATATGATACTCCGTACAGAGTTAATACCGCATAAATCGATTACTAACAAACAAGCCCCGGCTATGTTGCCTGTGTTCATATTCATCCGCGTGGGCGTAAATCATAATGAAACATTGTCCAGAGAATTAGGGTCGAAGACTCTTCCGAATCTGTTGATATTTGTGCCATGAATACAGGAACAATTGTGGACTCAACGTCGTAATTATTAGTGTTATATCCCTTACTCGTTTCCGCCATAATTAAAAAGAGAATCAAGTCAAATCATCGAATAAAAATCAAGTTCATGGCACAGTGTGTTTTATCGTTGTCTTCGATGAATTTCGTGATTTCTTCATTGCACGAAATAATCCAAATTTGTTTCGGATTGAAGAAAATCCCTTCTCCATTTCTTACCGCGTCGATCCAATAAAATAGTTTATTGCATAAATTTCAAGAAATCTTGCATAAAAGTACAGAAGATATATATAGGAAAGTCCAAGAATCTTATATTCGTTTCACAATGTATGCAGAGAGAAAAGCAGATTAGCGTATGAAAATTTCAATTGTATATACACATCTACGTTGTTGCCGCAGTAATGCTGTAAAAGTGCCTGATATTGCGACTTTTATGTGTCCGTATATCCGGCGTATCCCAAATACATCCCAGATACATAGGTTTACATGATACATGTATATACGTGGCTGCAGCAACAGCAGCGTGTGTTTCGTCATTCCCTTTTATTTCTACCCCTTTGGAGCGGCTGTGTTAGCCGTATGAGCCGTGACCTTGTCCCGCGAAAGCACAAGGGGTAGAGTAGTACGGGCCGTATACTTCACTTGTCACACCTCTCCTCCCGCAGATATATGTGCCCTTTCTTCCTGCATTGCACTTGCGGTTCCCTATCCATAGCGCTCCTTCTTTCGCGGCCTCGAGATAAAGTCGCGAGTCTTGTACGGATGATATATGTATGTAGAATAGGCGGTTGAAGAGGAATGATGAAGATAGAGCGATACGGAAGAACTGACCCTTGCGCACCGAGGGGCCTGAAAATTTTTAGTATTCATCGACTTGAGAGGGCGGCCTATTCATGCGGAAAGGCGAAAGGTTATGCACATATACTCTTTCGTAACGTAAACGACCATCGGAGACTCTTTCAAAAGACGAAAATCTTCTTACGAGCTACAATACTACTGCATTTTTTTTTTTTTGTTTTTCAAGCTTTCATGAAAACCTGCGTTCTCTGCATGCGGACTTGTAACCATGATTTTTGTCCGAGTAAGTCATCTGGAACAAGGTCACGTGGCCTTGATCTCTGAAAAGAAAATCGGAACGAAAAATACCAGAGATATGCACTCACCTTGTGCTTTCGCGTTTCTTTGTTTTCTCTTATTTTTCTCAAATGTGCAATATAAGTATATGCTTGTCTGAATTATTCATATAAAATTTTTATACAGTCAACAGTTATCTTTTCGTTTTCATGTTTCTTTTTTACATGTCTGATGATGAGTCTATAAACGTTCTTTGAGACTTTAAATCGGTTAAAGGAACTAAAAATTTACTGATTCTTCACATAGATTAACTGCTCGAAAAATTACTTATTTATCTTTCTAATTATTATTAAATTACCATCTCAAACTATTTGATCCACATCGCTTGGAGAAAAATCCTATCGTCCGAGTATTGAATATGCGATAACTATGAAAATATCCATACGAATTAGTATGCGCGGCATATCGTGATAGGAAAAACCATTTCCTGTTTTTCCACAGGAAATGGTTTTCCTGTTTTTTATTTTTCCTTAGATCAATCCAATTTCCTTAGACTTTTCAAGGAATCATAAATTTGCCAAGTCGCTTGTATCCGCTCGACTCGAAGACTATTATCTAAATCACACTGACAGAGAATTGGGACTATCGGGAATATTACGCAACGCGAGCGCTTTCGGTCGTTCACTGACGGAATACACAGTATATTCCCTTTTGCGACTCTTACTTAATAGAAAATTCTCTTGGAGCATTGTAAAATAGTGTATTCTACCTGTATAATGAATCGGTTTTAAGCACGCGATTTTCTATTTGTCGTTTGCGGGTACGGCGAACTCCGCTATTTCCGTAGCTCGGATATCCCACACGCCGTTTCGTCTCACTGCTCTCTTTATTCGTCGCGACCCTTTATATTTATAGCGTACCTACAACACGTCGGTACTGCGAGAAACAACGTTTTGAATTCATTTCATTCGGAGCACTTTCCAGAGACGAGACAAAACTGCTGAAAGTTCATCCAACTTTTTATAAAGGCACGAATACAATTGAGATGTCTGTCGAATTCTTTTAGAAGAAAAAAAGTATTCACGAGTCCAATACTCGTATATAAATAATAAATCAATGAGCCTGGATCATTTCAATACAAATATGATTGCTGTAAATCTCATTACAAGCGGGGGGAAAAAAAAACAGAAATGATAATTGCATGAAAAAAGTTTTAATTATCTTGATGCAAATCTGGAATAATAACGGAAGCTCGAATCTCGAACAAAGCATCAACAGTACGTGCATAAAAATGCAATTGCTGTAACTGAAAAATGATTGCAACAGAGTACGTCAGTAAGTATATTTAACGGCGAAGACATAGCCTTTTCAGATATGCGTATAAAAATGAACAAGTTATAGTTGAGTAACTATATATTTTGAATACGTTTTGTACACGCGATCGTAAAACTTGACACAGTAGAAACGCGACGTTGTGGATTTTCAGCACTAACGGTGAATCTAACGGACCTACAATCCTACGGTTAACTACGATGGTTATCTATATACGAATGGTACACTCTCATACATGTCTGTGGTGTCTGGGAGAAACGTGATAAGTTATATACGCATTTACCATGTTTCTATCATCTCCGTCTCAACCGTGATATGCTACCTAGTTGGTGTATTCGAAGTATGTATCGTTATAGTTTCGCTGTGTAGCCAGGGATACCTGAAGTGTTCGAGACGCACGACCGTATCTCAGGCTATTAAGCAATAAGTCATGCTTCCAAAGTTTAGAGAAGCCATCTCTACATACATGAGTCAGCATGCTAAATTTGGGGGAGCTTAAGGCATCGCAAATAACCAGTAGGTACACCAACGACCCTATATCGCGAATTATTTGGTATTTAGTAACGCTTAATTAAGGCACGTTGACGAATCGTGTACACTCAGGTGCCGTTTAATTCACTTTCACATCCTGCACAAATTGACGTCAATCTGTTTGCTGATAGGATGTTACAATCGAGTGTACTTCTTCTCGATGATATTAACTTCAATTGCTCGAAAACACTTGCACTTATCCGGTAACGAGGGAATTTAGATCAGAAGAAGTCGTATATATCGAAAGGTCATTAGTGTTGGAGAAAAATGTTTGCCAATGAAAAGTATGTGCTGTGAATGCTGATGATAATGCAAAAGCCAATGTGTATGAGCCAAACTTAGTGCGAAAAGGTTTTGCGCTACAAATAAGAAATCAAAACAGCTTATGCGACTTTCAGGGAATATCTGACTGGGGAAACTTGAATTCTTAAAGATTTATTTGATGCGTGAGATAAGAATTTTGTACGTAGATAAATTCAATTTGAGTGGAAATGCACTGTTTCGTTCAGTTAAAGCAGCGAAACTTCTGTGTATACTTAGTGTATATATAGTTAGTGACAAAGTTGCACAACCAAGAGTTCGAACGTAGTACAAACGTGGACGGGTCAGTTTTAACCGATGACGGACCAGAGCTTACGTGAAGATTAGGTAATCCCTTAGAGGATGGGCTTTCTGATGCAACTAGAAGGAAAAGCTCGCCAGTTAGATCGGAGTAGAAGTTGCAAACGGACTTGTCACTTCTAATCATTGCTTACACAATCCGATAAACTTTGGATAAAAAAAAAACGTGTGAGAATAAAGACAATAGTAATGTTGTCTGATCAGAAAGTCGCTGAAAACGGGGGGACTCCAAAGTTGTTGAGTTTAATTAAACTCGACAGTGCGAAAAATAACGGATATTCGAGGAGCCACGAAAGCTCAGAGAGAAACCATTTTCTAATTAACGAACCGGCACTTCGAAATTTGCTCTGTGGAATTCCTAAACAGGATAATCCAGTGGAAATTGTATGTACGATGAATCGACTATTGTTCTATTACGTACTCATCAAGTGGATTAATTTTGAAGTCTGGTGGTACATAGGAGATGGACCGTATTCAGTTGTTCATTGAAAGTGATAAAACCTTGAAGACTTGAGCTGAAAACACTTAAGAATTTATGTACTCGTATGTAGGTTATTTTTTTGTCCGACAAAATTTTCCTCTTCTGATTCATCGTGACTCGAAACTATTCCGAAGAGAATCTTTTGATAAATATTTTCAAAGATATAATGGCATTGGTAAAAGTTGTTGCTACACGCATAAACAGAAGCAATATTTCGACTGTCACATTAAATTAAATTCATTCGAAAAGCTTTAAAAGGGAACGCTTGATTGAAAAAAAAAATCTAGAAATATCTTCAATGCTGAACACATGCGATTCGTCATTTCCAGGCGCTGGTCAATGCGTGGCTCAAAACTACGAAGAAATATAGACACATGGTTCTAGCGAGAGCAAGGCAGATATAACATAAAAAAATCTTTGTTCAAAACAGAGAGACAGAGCACGGTCAAACCATCTAAAAGAGATACGAAGATCATGGAGTTTCAGACGAAAAAAAAAGAAAAAACAAATATGGGTCGTTAAACATTTTGGGGAACTCGGAACTTCGAATCTTCTTTCGGTACCCTCGCGATATGACGAAGAAACGTATTTTCTATAACGTTCTCAGATTAAAGTTAGAGAATTGTGCGTGTGTGTGTGTGTATACGTACGTAAACATAGCCGCGATAGAATGTGAAAAATCAGAAGTACAAATACGACCGATGAAAACGTTATTTCCGTGTTGATGTACTCAAAGCCTGGGATTTATTTACATATCTATTTATGTATGCGTACCGAAAAATAATACCGATTTCTTACCTAAGAAGATCATCAATAAACAAAATATTATTCGCTCGTAACAAATCAAACAAATTTATTTATTTTCGTAACCCTGTGCTCCATTTTTTTTTGCCCTGCTATAAGACACATCAAAGAATATATCGCGCGTGAGCGAGATATTACGCATCCGTAAGTTTGATCGGAACACGTTTCTTCCGAGAATTTGAAAAATCTCGAGAGTGTTCTGTGAGTAGCTTTTTATTTTTGATTCGTTGTCATTGAAAATTTCGGGAATATATATTAATAACGAATCCTATACACGTCCGCGAATTCTCTGCCACGTCAATTTGTCCATTTAATTTAGAAAATAAAAATAAAATAAAATATGAGGATTACATATTCGATATGTTTTTCGAATGATTCGATCAAAATTGACTCGATAATTTGATTTTTAATTGCTCGAGGAAACATTCACAAGATGAGAATTGTCTCATATCATCGTCTATCATCAATTCGAATAAAGATGTAAGATATGGTCGACTGAAACCGAATTACGGTAGCAATTACTGCGGGGATCGTACTTTCGATGAATCCGAAAGCTTCCGGCGTGTTCGTGTCAAAGTTAAACTTGGTTGAAATTTAACTTTCTGTTTTCTTCGTCGAAAGTTTCATAAAAACAGTCACTCGAACTGCCTACTCCGGCGATAATAATGGAAAATCTTCTAGGGTTGGTAGAATTTAATATTTGAAGTTGCTAATGACTTGAAGCGGTAATGTGCGCTTCACTGAAAGGAAATTGAGAAACAGGGATATAGAGAGAAAGAGGCAAAGAAATAAAAAAAATAAGGCAAATTAGAGGAAGTGAGCGATCGTGAATTTTCGTCGTTCTCGAGTTCGTCTAACGCCTCAGTGGATTCTATTTCGGATCATCCGGCTTTCGCGAGCCAGCAGTCTTTTTTTTTTTCTCTTTTCAACTTTGCCTTTTCCCTTCTCATTTCTCGTTAATTTGTCCTCTGCTTCTTTTTCAGACAATCTCTCTCGCACGCGTGCAGATTTATATGAAAAAAGAAACATTTTAAGCCCTCTCGTCTTGGAAATTTCCACATTTCGTCATCGTAAACACTCGTTCCCCTTTTCTGCTGTCAAGAATTCTGCAGGGGCATAAACCTCGAAAGATCCATGACACATAGCTCGAAGGGTTTCAATTTAGGGAAAACATTAATGACGCTTAGCATTTCTCAGAAAACTCAACGTCTGAGCATAATTATGGAAAGTGCGAAACGTTTTTTTACTCCTTTATTTATATATTATTGAAGCATTTGCACAAACTTCTTTCTCCATTCATCGTATTCGATCTGTACGCGATGGACAATTATGAAACCACGACGGATAGATTTATCACACACATTTATGAGGGTTTGTAATTTGAAAAAAAGCGAATGGAGCCATGGAATATTATGTGGAGATATAACTTGGGTGTTTGTTAACGTTCTGCCATGGCAACAAGCTCAAACTAAGCGATGTCGTGACCTTCTGACATGCTCTAAACATTCAAGAGGGAATGTGTACTTGGAGAATATCAAGGTATATAACAATATCGATTACTGACAAGCAGAAGGGCATAACCTGTGCCACCTTGTGTGCTAAATTGTTTGAAAACGCCCTTTTCCTCGAATTTTCTCGGTTTATGTGTCCCGAAATATTCCGCACATTTGCTGAGAGGAGAGATTCAAAACGGGTTGGAGCAGAGAAGTTTAAGGAGAATGTATGTCACGTGAGAGACGTTTAAGCAAAGACCCATGCATTTAACGTATATACGCTGAAGCTCTCAACACTCCATGGAACATTCACAATTTATTTTCACTGAATTATATCATTCTCCAGCCATGAGATTTCAGTTTGGATTGAATGAATAAATTTTGAATGTTAACATCAACGATTTAAAGTTTCGTACTATTTCAACGAATCAACATTTATTTTCAAAGTTTTCTACCAGCTGAAACTGTTCTGCAAACCGTGAGCATATCTGGCGGACTTGTATTGTGTGAAAAATCATTCTCCGTTAATCTCATTTTAATTTGCCACGTTTTCGCACTTTTATCAAAACATTTTCCTATACAAAAACGAGATGGAGAAAAAAAATAATATGAAACTTTCGTCGAATGAGCAGCAGTCGCTGCTCATGTGAATGTGAAATGTGAAGCACACGTTTTTTATCCACGCGCGACGGCGTCGAAACTCCGGCAGGAGATCGAGAAAAGAGCTTGTCACAGACTTTTTTTTACTCCTGCAAAGCTTGCCACGTGCGAGCCATACATTACGTAGAGTTTTCGTATAAATATATCTTAAACTCGCGCATTTATGGGTGATTCTCTAGAAAGCCAACGCACTCGGCGCCCCCGTCTTATGAGCTCAAGCATTTCTGTAACTCCGAGACGCATTCACGCTCGCTCAGTCACCGAGGGTCCTATCTTCAACTTTATTTTTTCATTTTGTAACACTCATCCGTTTCTCCTGACGAACCATTAATTTTTTGTCATTTACTACAAAACGTATAATATTTCACGGGTACCAAAACATTCTTTGAAAAGACATTCATTTTGAGATGATAGTCATTATTATTCAAAAGAAGAGAAAATCTTGTCAGCCGTTATGTTTTTCATAAATCCAAATAAATACGTCAGTTCATTTGTCGTGCGTTAAAAAAAAAAAAAAAAAAAAATCTCTAAACAATCAAAAGTGCGAACGTTCGAAAATTTAACACTTTAAACACGACAGCGGTGTTGTTTATTGATGAATTTATCATACACGTAATATGTGCTTGAAAATTACTGGGATTCCGCGATGGGGGCACAGACGTATTAGCTCAGCTAGAAAAAAAAGTATCTTAGGAGCTTTATAACGAAACTGAAAGGCCGAGGCGAGATTTGAGCCGATTACACCGAATTATTTCCGGTCTCATCGATCCTTGAGTTTAGATATACTGTCCGGTTAAGGCTCATATATATATATTCAAGACTATACAACAGAAAATCTCAAGGATCATCTCCATACATCGTGTGTTACAATATCAAGGCATTACGTCATGTTTTCGCCCGATGGATGTCCAACTAATGAAGTGGATCAGTCAAAAAAATAAAAATAAAAAGTAGAATTCAAAGTAATAGAAAAAAGATTGATAATCTCGATCAAACTGTAGAATAATCGATATCCTGACTATACAAATCCGATAGAACTTGTCCAGAATAGACCTCAAAGCTAGCAAATATTTTGCCCACTACGAGTAGACGATCGGAATACTTGATTGTTAACTATTTTTCGTGTAACCGTAAGCATTGATACTACGAATACATCTAGTGAAAATCAATGTGGAGAAAAAAGACACACGAAACACGAAGAGATTATTCATCGAGTTGACAAGGTACTCTTTGTAGTACGATATATCTGTTCCAGCCCATTTAACCCACTTATTAGAATGTTACACATTGAAATATTTAGGTATACGTGTCTGGCGTAACTACTTGCCATTTTTAAATACACGATATTGTATATCGCGGATCCACGCTATATGCTGAGATATTATACGTACCGCTGAACTAATAAATCCTTAAACGATTTAACTGAAACATTGATTGAATATCATACATTTGATAGAAATCCGTATCAACTTTCAATCCTGAAAAGTTACTCCAGTGACGAGATCATAAAATTACTGATTCAAGTTCCGGACAAATCTGCGAATAGACATACGTAGCGGTTAATAATCATTTTCATTCGAGAAGAAGGAAAAAATGTGGCTAAAGTTGCGGAGAGGTGAGCAACTATACTGAAACGAATGAACTTATGAATTCATTCATTCTTATACACGTGTATTCTGCACATTTTGTTTATACGCCCTTGTTTCTTTTTGAATCGATGGTTCAAGGCCGCTGCGGATGCAAGAATATCTACATCAAAAACTCAACGACCGCATCGCGTATTTACGCTGGACCACAAGAAACATAGAAAAAGATAGAGTGAAAGAGAGAAAAGAAAGGTTTAGTTACGTGAGCTAAGTAAGAAAACCTTTCTATGACCATCCAGCTTTGAACCACGGGAATTTTCAATGCCTGAAAAAGATGAATTCACGCAAACAATCTTTCCAACTTTATATTTGAATTCCAAAGTAATCTTTGGTACGAGAAATTTCTAATCTTCGAGACATTCGTTCGAGTTTGCAAGAAAGTGTCATCTTTTGTAAGAAATATGAAACAAATTCAAATTCTTTGAAGTCAGAATTCAGAAATAGAAACCTTCGAGAACTTTGATGATCTTCAGACCTCTCTCAACGTTAGAGAAAGTATAAAAAATCAACGTATTCGATCGTTTAACATTTCTCTTAAGAATATGAAATGAACTCAGGAATATTTCAACGTATTCATAACTAAACCGCCATCGTATAAATACATATAGAAAATATGACTATAAGCATATGTTCTTTTTGACAGAGTGAAAAGCAGCTAGTGAAACCGGAAAATTTCGAGGTCAGAGGAGAAGGGATGTGTTTGCGAGTGCTAAAAGATGTAGTGTATTTGGCTGATATATCGTGATGTTTTTACGTATAAACATGCGCACATTTCCCTCACGGAATCGATTATTCCCTGCAACATTTATCGAGGTTTTATTTCTCTTTTTTTTTTTCTTCTTACTGGCTTTACGTGCGTCCACGTCCGTGAAAAACAAAGGTCTTTACTTCATTACGATAGATTTCTTTTTTTTTTTCTTTCTTATAACGTAATGATTGCAAACTTTTATCACGAAAGCCTTATCACGAAGTTTATTCATTATTTAGTTACAGTCGATACGTCGGAAGATCGCGCTTCAATTCGACGAGATAGAAATCAAAATCTCATCTGTAACATTTCCGCATCGCCTGAAAATTACACGAACGTTGTTTCGTCGAATAATGGCGTGACATTTTATTGATATAGTTATGAAAAAGTAAAACGTTCCCGGTTTCTCGAAAATTCCCTATGTATATACGAATTCCAGTGGAACGAGAATGCCTCTGACCGCATTTCGATACTCAACGAGTTTTCAATCGTGTTTGAATACTCCTTCAGAACGCGTTGACAGGACCCGAAGGACTCTGTGAGTTCTATGTCCCATGTGTACTTATAGCTTCATTCGTGTACTAAACGATATATCTGCATTTCACTATAGAAGGATCAACGAGCAGGTTGACAACGGTAGGAAGAGGTAAAAGGTCGAATCTAACAACAGTTTGATGCTTTTACAGTGCTAAATACATTGAGATAAGTAATTTTTGTTCAGCGCAGAATTTAGACTCACACCTCAGGACACAGGCCACACCACTCATACCTGTAGGAGTTTTTTTTTCAATGCGACTCGCAAAAACGATATCGACTAATCAATAAAAGTTTGCAAAAATTGAGGATTGATCAACGAACTCACGCATGTTCATCAAACGATGATACAAAAATGATGAAGATCGCACTCTTGACTGAGAGCCCACGAAAATGGAATATTGCGATCAACGAGTAAAAATATGAAATTAGCACTGAATTCAAATACCTGTCGAGTCTGCATCCAAAAGCTTTTCAATAATTGAACATTCGTTGCGTAACATTGTACTGCGGACTCACATCGTAGTGATTTAGAATTCGATGCCAAATTGGTCTAAAGTTTCGATGACATAGCGGAAAGACGATCGGGGAATCGGGATATGAAATCTATCCCTCCTCGGCCTTGGAACCCCGAAGAAAAGCCCGGGATGCCAGCCCGCGAGCTTGCCTCGCGGAATTGCGGACGTGCTTGTACTTCGAGATATTTGCCTGAATCCAATCACCGGAACGAGGATCCTCTGGCCTCGAAATCTGAGAACACAAATAAATCGTGAAATTTCACCATATATTTCTCTTTCTCTTGCGTGAAAATTGACGACGAGGTTGTTGAGAGTAACCTTCGATGACAAAGAAAATAAAAAAAAAAAAAGAAAAAGAAACACAAATAAAACGTATTCTTTTATCAACCAGGAGCTATCGAACTGAACAAAAAACATCATCGAATTCACGATTTTTTTCGTTAAAAAATAAAAAAAGTTCCCTCCGCGCGATATGTGCGATAAAATCGAACAATTTTTTTATGACACTGGAAATTGCCACCCATTTCAACATAGATAGTTGCCCGTACAAGATTCATCGTTCGATCTACTTCCGTCATGTTCCCACAAGCTTTATCTATACACTTGCTGATGGGAAATTTATACCTATACACATGGACTGTAAACGAAATTCTTTGGATTCTTTCGCTGCACCCTTTAAGCGACAGAGAACGACCCCGCAGAGATAGGAGATGGAATACGATGCTTTCCGAGCATCGTTCCGTTCTTCCCTATATATGTCCCTCGAGGTGTTCTTTCCTCGTGTGACAGAGTATCACTGTAGATGAGAAAATTGTATAAAAGTGTATATGAACTCGTGCGCACGAATCGTCACGACCTACTTGTTCATTGTGTCGACGGAGAACGAAGGGTTCGAGAATTCGAATTTTTCCACATCCACGTCATAAATATATATGTTTATTACATATATATGAAACTTGGATACAGAAGCATTGAGGTTTCCGTCGGGAATTCCGCCACAAAGATACCAAATATATCGCTTATCGACTTGAGAACTTTATACGCCTATTGGTCTTCGACTTATCCAGGGTACGCGTGAATCTTATATTCCGGCGATAAATGTAAATTCATTCCTTCAAATTTTATCATTTTATTTCTGTCAGATTCATATTTCTTTATCTAATCCTGAGTGCTGAAAAAAATTGATGAATAATAGCGGAAGATCAAGAGGCGCCAGCATTTTTTCTAATTAATTAAAATGATGATTGTAAGGGAGTATTGATTTGGTGTCGAAGAACGATCATGGAAAAGTGGAGAATTCAATTGTCAGTTGACCGAAATAGATGTGAAATATTTAATTAAACCGAATCGTTCTCGGGTCGCGACCGATCAACGGAACACGTAAAAATTCATTCGAATTAAAAACAGTTTCGCGATGTTCGCGCGGTGTTACAAAAAAAAAAAATAAAAAAATCTCGATCGTGCAAACTCTTTTTTTTATTTTGAACTTCGAATCCTCAAATAAACGTGTGACTGAAAATTCGTGGAAACTGCGACGATGACCAATACAACGAGAATTCTCTACGGGCGCAATACTTCCTGAAAAAAAAGCTCGAAGAACCGGAAGAAGAGCTGTGATTTAATAGTGCCAAGAATTTCGAATGAAACGCGTTGTTCAGGGGCCACGACATCAGTAATTCACGAGAAACTTTCGAAATATCCTGCGGAATAAAGTTTTTTTTTAACATGAACGAAAAAACAAAAAAGCAAGAAGAAAATCTAGGAATAACAACCACGAAAGTATAAATATTATTCAACGATATACTGATGTTAAATGTGTTGGTTGAAAGATTGTTGGTTAAATTGTGTTAAGCTACAGCGAGAAAAGCTTGGGCAAATCGTATCCACAACGATATAACACACGTTGACCCTATTTATAACGACCGTGCCTCTCTTTCTCTCTTCTCGAATTCTTCTTCTAGTTTCTCTCTCGTTTTGTTTCACGTTTATATATACATATATATGCGATTAGAAGAGAAACCTTTGAAAATAGGTAAATGTGCCACGTGCATTATAACAAATGCAAATCCGTACATGTTGGGATACAGGGGGTGAAACAGCCAGCAGAGAAAATCCCATCGAACTCTGAAGCATATACTAGTAACAAAAGTCGTATCGTACGAAATGGATGTATACCCGGGAGAACACGGAGAGAAATTTTGACAATTCCATTATCTGTACGAACTCGTTGATATTTCGCGCGCCAAACCACAATTCGGATGTTCTATAATTCGACTATCACAAGCTCTCCGGGTCACCGAGCTTTCGACAAACAAGAGTGATCTATAAAGATAGTTTCGCCGGAAAAAAAAAAAATATACTGAAGAATGCCGAACCGTTTCATGAACTTGTGATGCCAAAAAATCCATCTTTTTCTTTCTCGACGATGCGATAAAAGCGTAAAAAGGTGAATAAATAGTTTGTAGCTATTTCGTTATATTGTGTGCCAATAAAAACGTTTTTCATTCAACAAAATTTAGCCATTTAGTAACGTTTGTACGATTTATTTCGGTTTTTATATTATCAGAATTTGTGAAAATACTCAACACCATCGTTTAAACGTTTCCTCTCATGCGATAAAACACAAATGATAATATCCACTGACATTTGAAAAAATCCAAGAGCTCATGAACGTTTGATCACCCCATTGATTTTAACACCATTAATGGCGAATGAAAAAAATGGTTGATTCAATGACGTACTCTGTGAGAGAAGATTCCTGTTTGGAAGATTATTTTGTTTTAGAGGCTCTGTTGTACTTTTTTTTTTAGAGCTATGCTATTACATTATTCAGAGCACTCATACTCCACGCTGCTTTTTTTCTGAAGTGTCGTGACTTTTGTCCACGGACAGTTAAGAGATTTTCGAAATACGATATTTTCGAGAATCCACATGGACCCGCTAACGAAATCAAGAAGAATTTTCAAGTTTTCAGTTCGAAAGCGTACTTCCCATTTGAAAAAAAAATTATTATTTTGAAAAACAAGTGAACGCATTCGGATCCCAGAAATAATTCATCTACAATCTAATCTATCATCATAGATTTTCGTTGATATATTATGATAGCAGAAGAAGATTTCGAGATTCAGTTCAATGTACGACGGTTCAACATTTTACAAAAAAAAAAAAAAAGTATAAACATTATACTCAAACAGTGATTTTTACAACTGAGAGGGAGCGAGAGAAAGAGAGAGAGAGAGAGAGAGAGAGAGCGGGTGGTAGGGAGGGAGTTGGTGGGACGTAGCAGGTTGAAGGGTGAAGTATATGCAATGATACTCGGTGGGGGTTGCACGCCGTCGACTCGAGGGACGAAGAGAGAGGGGATCATCAGGGATGGCGTCAGAGCGGCCCCGACTAGCATCGGTTGGTCCTTCGGTTGTGCAGTCAGTCGACTGGTAGACTTTGCACGAGCAAGAACTTAGCCCGTGACTGGACGCCTCCCACGAGGCGTCGGTTTACGAAATTGTGCTTTTTTAAATAAAACAAAAACAAAAGAAATGCCTATAAACGTATGAATATACAAATGAATAACGAGGTTCATTCGATATCGTGAATTGTCAAAAAATTAAGGTGCAACGGCGGTGCTAAAACAACGATATTCTATCAAAGTGCAGGCATCAAGAAAAAAAAACCGGGCATTGGGGTAATCATAATGAAATAGAGTTGATAAATAACTTCATTGTATTCGTAATCACGAGTCCGACATACGTAGTGATTGTATGCAGCAATTTCAGTTGAGCCACCGAGTGAAATAATAATAAAAATAACGCAAATTTTGGAGGAAATAAAAAAATTGTGTTTCCAGCACATTTGAATTTGACTGTCAAGCCGTACGACGATCCGAAGATCGTTTTTCTACTGCTTAAAATACAAGAACGTGGAGAGGGGAGGACAAGTTTCGATGAAAGGGATCGGTGCCCTCGATCGTTGAATTCGTGCTGTTATTCCCGAGTACTCTCGCGCTCTCGAAAGAGATTATTTTTCTCTTCGGTGTTTCATTTTTTTTATTTTTTCTTCTATTTTCATAGACCGCTGGCGTTCGATGCGAGCGTCGAGATTTTCTCTTTATCATCGAAAACGTGGGTGTGTGTTTTTTTCCTCGTAACACCGTTGCGCTATAACGAAGAAAACATAACTATATATTTACTCGACTGTGGATCGTGCAATATTCGGTCATTGATCGAAGAGCGAAATAAAAAAAAAGCGTGCAAAACGCAGATGTGCGGCTATCGGTTTTGTAACACGAAACGCAAAGTGGAAAATAGAGGCCTACGTTCAGCTTAGTGCGTTGAACTACAGTTTAAAAAAAAAAAAGTTAAAATAGACAAACTCACACCTTTTTTTTTACATTAAAAACGAAGAACTACACATTTTCTATAAAAAAGAAAATTTATTACTCAAAGACTGTGTTTATTAAAAAATTTTACGACAACAAAATTCTGCTGTTTTTTTTTGTTTGTTTATAAATATAATACAAATGCTCTAAAATACCATTTTCCTTCATTTTATAATTATGGAGTGATAAATAAAAAAGTGTTTAATAATATCACTGTAACCAGTGTACCTATCCAGAATCATTGATAAATTATCATTTTTTCGAACTATATTCCAAGGCATCAATACAAAGCACACACAACAGAGAGTTTCGAGAGTGTGTGTCCGACTCATAGAACAAAGAGAACTAACGTTAAGTTGGAGAAAAGTGGGTTGTACTGAGCACTGAGCCACGAAGTGTATAGTCACACCCTGGTAGAAAGAAAGAAAGAGAGAGAGAGAGATAGAGAGAGAGAAGAGGACGAAGAAGAGAGGAGATAAAATAAGAAAAAAATCTTGAGCGTCTGAACGAGACCTGTTGTTGGCCACGGGAACAGGTTCGATACACTGTCCATGACGAAGGGGAACTCGTTTTCTATCATTGCAACGTGAATCTCAACGAATTCTGTGAGGTGATAAATCGTCGCCCATCTCAACGAGAGCGTATAAATAAAATCTCGAAACAATTCACAATTGCATAAAGATTTGTATTCATTATCGAAATTGACATAAGTCAAGCGAAAAGACAAAACACAGAAGAGAGTGAAATTCATCGTTATAAAAAAAAAAAAATTTTTTTTAAACCAATAGAATTCAGCGGAGAATTTAATATTGGAAAAACTGTGTTAAAGTGTTTGTGGTAAGAGCTTTCGAAAGGTAATTCTAAAGCGTCGGAAAAATTCCGTCTATTATGCGGAAAGTGGCCGAGATATTGAAGACCCGAGCGATCAGCTGACTAACCGAGCTGTTCGGTGAACGCTCTGACGGCCGGATAACTATAAATGCTCACGGTGAAAGAACCGACAAGTCCAAGGATCCCAAGAGTCATCCTACTTGCTCGGTCATGACGTTCAGCACGTCTTTTCACAGCGAAAAGTCACAATTCGCCAACGAATCGGCAAATCGGTAAATTTGTTCATTCTTTTTTATTGTCCCATATGACGCATAACATACAATAAAGGAATGTTTGACAATTATGGAGAAAAATCAACCGGCTCAATTGCACATTCTAGAACTTTAAATACTCAACAATTAAATCGATAATTCCTACTTGGATTAAGTATATGCTATAAAGAAAAAGTGGATTTTTTTCTTGCAAATTAATTTTTCCACACGCGATCTCCATAAATTCATTATTTCTGGCACGCACGCGCTTTGTTCAATGGAGCAAACGCTTGTCATGCAAATAAATGGCAGTTTCGTCAACATTTGGTGAGGCGTCTTCTCCGCAAAGAAATAAATTTGTGTGATCTCCGATGGTTTCAACGGGGAGTAAAAAGCACACAGAGATAGCAAACTTAATATACATTTATGCTGATCTTCAATGTATTCGAGAAAAGATGCCTCCCCTATATCAATCTGACGTATTACGGAGTGCTCTCGAATCGAATTTTTCTTTCGCTATTTTTTTCCTCCATATCAGAGAAGAAATGATCGAGAGTGCTACCGTGAAATTTTGGCAGAAAATAATATTTGTTCGACCTCCGAGCCATTTGTTTTATCTAAACGTGAACTTTTCGCAGTCGACTCCTCGCACGATTCTCGTAGTCAGAAAGTCAAATATTTTCTGGAAAGTAAAACAAAATGCAATCGTTCGTCGATTGTTTGAAAAATTGAAAATTCATTCGAATAATATATTTTTTGTTTTGTTTTGCGCACACATAGCTATGAAAGTTATTGATCGTCGCGCTGTTTCTTTTCAGCCGAATAAAACATCCTCCGAATGGATTATAAATAAACTACACGCTTTGAAAACGATTATACGGAAAAAATGTCGATTCGCTAAACGCACAAAATAATTCGTTCGACGTTATACAATTCACATTTTTATAGCCGGAAACAGAAATTCGTACGTGGTATGACGATAAATGACAAAAAAAAAAAAAATCAAACGGTTCACGGAAAAAAAAGTCTGAATGCCATCGGATACGTATACACGCTTGTTCGCTCTGAGGACGAGACGATAAGTAAAAATATAACAATAACGTTAGAGAAAAAAAAAATCCTTCCGTCAACAACAATTATTTCATCCAATTATTTGTTATCTCTTTATCGATCGTGTTATGACTCGCAATCCTCTAGAGCGACGGTCACGTCGGTCATTTCCTGCTGACCATAAAAAAAAAAAAAGATATGCGCACGCACTAACAATTATTAACTGCAGGTACAAAGTTAAAAGAATACGATTCACGTAATACACATTGTTCAGAAAGCCTCGTCTTTTGTTTTATTGAAATAACGTTTTGCACGACCGTGCGATGACGTATAGCCGCAGTATATTTTGTGCATGTATTCATAATTTATTTTATTATTATTTATATATTTTTATTTATTTTTTTTTACGATCAAACACCATTCTTTGCTTGAATAAATATATAAACAAATGAAATACCGTGACAAAGAAACCATATTCCTGGACGTGTTATTTTTCATGGTGCATAGAATTGTATTTTAAACGAACTGAATTTAATTAATCGAAACGAAATGTACACTGTTTCTATTATACTTTTCATTTAATCATTTATTAATCAAAGCCCGTTGATTTCCCTGAATTAATTTGTACGAACAATCAAAATCATTGATCAATTTTCCTCGATCGAAACGGCATCAGCATTTTTCGCACTGTAAAACGTTTGTCTGCACGGATAGAATTTAAAAAATGACTCTGCATCATTGTTCTCTTCTACCATATCGTCACTCTGAAGCATTTTGGTAAAAACAATATTCCATTCTTTTCATTTTTCATGGAGAAATTGGAACGTGAAATACTTAATTGTCGCTATTTTCAGTGAAAACCGAACGAAAAAATACTACGTGTCTGCTGAAAATCATTATCTGTACATTTGATTTGTTGAAAGCATTTCCAATCACCAGATTTCATGGAGTTTTTACATTTTTCGATGTCGTTTGTTACATACTTTCCAAGGGATTGCTGATGATCAACGAAACAATGGTACTCGAAGTTGTATCTATTTCGAGTCAATAGTCATAATTATAATCCGTTCGAACACACATTCATTCACGTGAACAATGGCATTCGCGATTTCGGAGTGGAGAAATAATTGGATCGTCGCGGTGCAGGCATTTTTTTTTTTTTTTTTACACACACTTTGGTTCTGTACTCTACCCGTTTACTGGTTTCTTGGAGTGGAGAGAAAACAGCGAGATACGCTTATTGTATCCATAAATTCACATTTCATTGGGGAAATCAAGATTTCATGGGCGTAAAATGTTTCGCGTTGCGAAAGAATTGAAAAAGAATAAGAGAGAATTCGGCTTTTGTCATTTCATTCGTATGTTTCAAAATTACACGCGTCATTTATGTTAACGAGAATATAAAACGTGTGTAATAAAGTTTCTACGCACGAAAAAAATGACCGTCTCGATTCAACTAAAAAATCTTCATCTCTGTATTTGTTTTTTCAATTGTTTCTCCGATGGTGTTTGAAAACGGATTTAATCCTGAATCACGTTTTCATGTCAAACCCGATACACCTGTGGAGATTGCTAATGAAAGACGTAGTACACGGTTTTCGATTTTATACGATGTGGCACGTCTCGTTACGTTCCAAATACGAAGCAAACAAAGCACGAGACTCGATACCGCGTGTTTCTAGACTCAATAAAAAGATACTCATTCTGCACGATACGACATCGATGCGCATAAAAAAACTACAGCTTAATCGAGCTCTGTGCATCGATCCCTGGCAAGAGATTGCACGAAAATTCCAATTTTCTATCATTTTTATATCTTCTAAGTACATTTGAGCATATGGAGAATTCGATTTTTCGAACAAATCGAAAAAGCATATTTTCGAGAGCTCGATCAATACAATTCCATTACTCCCTCCGAACATCATTTATATTTCATTTAATATTATCGTCAAGAATCAAGAATGAAAAGCCTCTCTCGACTTTCAAGATTTATAATATACAAAAGAATTCATCACCTTAAATCGCAATGTTTGAGAACGAAATATTGGTGAAGCGTGTAGGATGTCTCGTGTGTATGAAAACAATCGAGAATCGACCGTGCGCTGCGTTTCTTGGTTGGCCTTTTGCCTATGTGCGAATTTATCGGTAAATTGTCCATGAAAAAAAAAAAAAAAGCTGGCACAGGCAATTCACGTTGAAACAAAAAGTGGTTAAAAAAAAAAGTAATGAGGAAGGCAATGGTACGGAGTGTACTGACTTGTATAGTTGGTTGCGGCACGAGGAGTCTCGTTCTTTCTCATATTGCAGCTCGCGGTACCAACTATATAATTCGACCTTAATATTACCGTCGCAAATACATGCTAAAGTACATAAAAACATGTATATATATGTTCGTTCAAAGACGGTAATATTTAACATACATATATGGGTCTGCGATATGAGTCGAATCGTTTAACGTATAGATATAGAAAGCGAAGAAGGCCGCGGACACGTCAAACCAAAAACTCGAGTAAACTCTTCTACGTTGTGATCGCGGAAATCTCATTTGATATAGCCCTTATAAACGCGATCTTACACGCGAATACGTATACGTGACGGATACGTTAGGACTCCTTTTTCAAGTATATGCTCAATCACTTTTGCTATAAAGTCATCGAGAGGCGATAGAATATAGAAGCGAAATTTTTTTGACGGATCAACAACGTTTTATGGTTGTAATTTTATTAAACGAGTATTTCATTAATCGAAGAAATAATAAAATATCGAGGAAAAAAAAAATCAAATTGAAGAAGACGCAATCTCGGAGTACGGATTAACGGCTATAATGAAACAAGTATCTCTGAGTAATTGAAAATGGAGTAAATTTCAATCGGCTTTTGAATATGAGACACTGAGGCTAACATACTTTCGATCCCATCATTTCGACAAGTTTATCTGGCTTGGAATAAAATGATATTTTTCGACTGGTTTCCGAACGAGTTCATCGAGTTTTTCATAAAGCGACGCGTGTATAAAAATAACTGATCGACGTTACCTGCTAGACACGTCACCGACATGCCCTCCAACTTTACTGTTCGGCTATGCGCCTTCTCTGCCTACGAGACGAGATCCTATTGTTATGCAGCATTTTTTTTGTCTACTCAAATCAATATTCTTCCCCATCGGAATTTTTTAAATCAAGAATTCAAAGTAAAATTCATATATATATATTTACGTGTGAATTGAGACTGCGATTGTGTGAATTGACGAGAATTCAATCGAGTTTAATAGCAAACTATGATCGAACTTATCACATATAATTTTGAACTGTCGAATTGTATTAATATATTTTTTTTATCAGATTGAAACTTGAGACCCGTGAAAATGCAGTAAATCTAATTGTTCGAATGATCAATGAAATTGGTACTCGATCCCAGGAATTTCAACTATCAAAGCGAATAAAGTTTTCCATAAAAGTAGGAATACTCTGTGGTTTTAAAACCGTCCACCGATATAAACGGTGAGGCTTGAGGTTTTGTATCCAGCATGTGTCAGTCAACGGGTTGTAGCTTCTTTTTTGTTAATCCAACACATCTGCATTTCAATCGAAAACGACAACTGGTACATCGGGAGAGTATTCCATTCAGATCCGTTGGCAAAATGCCAGAGCTCATTAAAAAGTCATCAGCAATAGCAAACAGAAGCAATGACAGGACGTTCTGACACACGTTTCAAGCACATGTGTTGGCGAGTATTGACAGAAAAGAGAGTGATATCTTCGAGCATTTGTGGGTCTAATATACTAGTGCGTTACTGTTTTTTTTCTCTCTCTCTCTTTAATTCCGACCCATCAAAGCAATCTTCATTGCAAGAGCATCACCCTCAAGAAGTGATCCATCATAAAAGTCTTTTCTCTATTATATCATTGAAGATGTACAACAAGCAGCATTACAGAATGTGATTGAGATGACGTGGCTTCGTCGGTTTTCACCGAGAGATATCGGTAATGGACCACACCATTTCAATATCTCCATAATTTCGATTGCGAACTAACGGATTCAAAATCCACGATCAATGATTGCGAATATTCTTCAAATTCTGTCTTTTAATTATCATTTAGAAGACGTAATTTTTGCGAGAAACAATCTGATGAATAGCGAAGGAATGGATGAACATTTGTCCATCCATCCTGTGACACTTCTATTCTCCGCTTTTGCTTCGTGTATTACCGAGTTCTCTGTTCAATAGCTAAATCGAAAAGGTCGCACAACTAATATATCGCAGGAGTCGCTGTGGTCATTGTCGACGAGACGTTAGGGGCCGACGTTTAGTCGGTTACGATGATCATTGGGCCAATTCAGAGCAACATCCGTCGACGGTACATGTGCTTGCGAACATCACTCCCCCGCAAATGGACTTTTATCGTCTACATTTCTTTCTCGCTTGTTAAGCCATGCATATAGTTTCGCAAAAAAATTCAACAATTTCACTGAAAGCGAGCATCCGTTTTGATGGGATCGCTTTGAATTCTTTCGAGCCAATATAATTAATGAATCAACTTGGAATTCCGCTCAGTTAAATAACCGAAGAGAGCAAGTGAAATCTATTACTGATATCTTCAACTCTCTTCTCGACGTCTCGATCAAAGAGTCGTTATAACGTTGACGGCAAGAAATTCACTTTCTAAACATTTGAAAGAGAGTTCTTCGTACACAAACAATAACGCTGCATTATTGCACAATCGAACTAGTTGGTGCATTGACAAAAAAATATTGAAGACTCCCAACTAATTTTCATTTTGAAAAGCTCTTCGGATGATTATATCATACGATGTAATTGTTTGACGGTTTTTCAGCCACAAACGTACCATGTTTGCCTCTATCATAGTTTCAAGAACGATCATACAATTCCAATGATTGTCTATAATTTGGAGCAATAATTTCTGTGCAGTAGTATATCAATCCCCTCAAAACGATTCGTCGCATTCATCGTACGCATGCAAGAAACACTCCATTCCCTCACGTTCTGGAGATTTACGATGGAATAGAAGGAAAGTGGATAGTGAGGAAGGGCTATCAGAAAAATTCATATTTTTTGTCTCTTCACCAGGTTGGGTAAGATTCTTCGTACTTGAAAATTGCTATTGTCTCCGTGTGCCAACAACGAGAGAGAGAGAGAGAGAGAGAGAGAGGATTTGAATACAAGAAGCTCTGATATTTTTTTCTCTTTTGTGTCTACCACTTTCATCCCTTTTTGCGCTTCAGACTTTGTCACCGGTGAGAAAAATATCGTGACGATTCTTGCCACGAGGCAAAGGCAGATACGTATGCATAGGGATAAAAGGAAAAGAGAAAAGATGTGTCCTTTGCATTCATTTCACGCGAATATATACATGCCTAGATACAGGAGATGGTGACAGTAGATGAAAAGATGATACGCGCTGCGTTCGTAGGTATATACGTGATAAGATTGAGGGAATGAGAGAGCGAGGAGTGATGATAGAGCAAAGCCGAGGTTGAATTCAAGGTTGTAGAAAGAAACTCGCCGCTCAAGAGCTATTTCGTTCTCGAATCTTCTTTCACTTGTGATGTCGCGTACAAGAGATCTTTGCTACTACGTCCACGTTCTACGGTTATCGACCTCGCTCACAATTGTCGCTGTACAAAAACATATGTATGTGACGACTCTTACAGGGTCAGTTAACTTGCTTATTGCGTTAGCGACTCTCTTTTCTCTTTTCTATAGTGTGGACGTGAACACGTGTATATATAACGATATACATACTTGTATATGTAATAACTTGCGCCTTAGATTCACAGTGCGAGGGTATATTATCCCGAAAAGAAGCCAACCCAAGATTCATATAGAGAGGATTGAATAACTCCAAGATGAATCATGGCTCGGAGCACCGAAACCAAACAACGAAATGATAAGATCAACTTGAGTTCAAGAAATTTAAGGCTTCGACTAATAATTTGAGGACAAAAAACCTTAACACTTGATCGCTTCGCTCAATATTTGTTTCAATAATATAAAGTAAACGTTGAAGTATAATGAAGTCAACAACCAGGCATCGCAATATATGCGCGGCAACTGATGTGAATTGATCGCTTCTACAAAATTCAATTTCCTCTTCGCTATATCCGCCCCCAGGCGTTGCAATTTTCACGCTACTATATCGGTTAAGAAAAACTCCTCTAAACTCGATAATATTTTTCAAAAATTGAATTATGAATTATGTGAACTCCAGACGATTGACAATATATATTCCTAAAGTTCATTTGATGTGCTGATGAGAGAAGGAGAGGTACGAACTTTGGGCGGAACTGATTTAATTTCGTTAGCCTCGACTACACGAAGAAGCAGCTGGAAATACAATAAATCAATAATTAGTGGATAACAAGGCAATATCCGAACGGATGCGTCGCAATTCTGACTAATCGAATGAGAAACGAGTTAAAATTTCATATTAATTATAATCTTCTTTAGTATTAAAAATTTCTCATTCGAAACTCGCATGTGTTCTCTATTATCGCGAGAGTTGACGAAAGAATTAAAACATCTCATTAGACCATGAGCTGAAAGTTACTGATTGATCCCCCACGTATCAAAGGTCATCAGAAAAATAGTTGCTCCCCAGTTCATAACGGATCATTTGACACCCAAATCCTCACTCGTGACACTCACTGATAATTTTAATATTTCGTCTACACGCAGTAAGAATATCTTATATGCGTTATCGCGATAAAGACAGCAGAAGAAAGAACTTTGACTCCACTTCGTCGGTCGAAAAAATCTATTTTGTCGACCAGTTTCTTTTATACTTTAAATATATTTTTTAACGCTTGCTATTATTATATACAATACGATAATATACATCCATACTACGCGGTATAAATTTTTCAACGGTTTACTCCCACATCGTTTTGGATGCTTAGCGTGTGTCAGAAGCTTAGAACTTTTTGTGCTCCACTTTCTCATTCAGCTCGCCGGAACGCGATAACATTCTCTGTTTTCTCGTAACAATATTTTTTTCTATACCCATCTCGTATACGTATATATACATATATCTATATGTACAATTGCAATAAGAAAAGGAAAACGAAAAACAATGGTAACACACCAGGATTTGCGGAATCGCGAGAGTTTAAAACGTTCGGCTTTTTCGGTGAAAACACACATTACTCAACGTCGTTTGGACAAACACTTGTTACGTATACCCTCGTACATTAGATAAAAATCCACTGACGTATGTACACGTGTACATGCATTAGTGTATACATTTACATATATACATATATATAAATATAATTGGAAGTATGCACATAGAACGTCGAGCACATGTTCTACAGGCAAATGGTTTATACGCACATAATTAAATACACGTGTGATACATGCTACGTTTATTCAATTAACCGAATGCTCCAATCGTTACGCAATGGCTCAAAGAAGATGTGACTGCACATTAAAATTCTATAGCTAAAAGTACAGTCCAAATATTTGAACGAATTTCTCATATAGAAATACACAGCATGAAACACTTGTTTGTATACGAAAATCCATCAAATGCTTGTGCTAAAATTTTGATAATTATGTCGAATCATGACTAATGCGCACCTCGAAACAGCTCCAATCTTTTTTCCTACTGCTCATTATGATTAAAAAATAATGCAATGTGTAATATTATATAGGGTTGTGTTTATGAGTGATAAAGCATGGCAGAAAAAAATTTGGAGCTGTTTTGAGACACAGTCGTAATTTAACACAATTATACTAAGAAAATACTATTTTAATTTCCAAATATCTGGAGTAGCCAACCAGATTCCTAGGATATTCACAATTCAAAGATAAATTTGCCACAGAAGATGCTGATTATTTTTTTCACTGAACGATTTACTTTAAATATTGAACTAAAAAACTAATTGTAAGAATTCCAAGCGAGCAGTTTTACGTAGTAGCACTTCTACGTAGAAAAACTGCTGGTCGTTTAAAATGACGTAAAAAAAAAAAAAAAAAATGAGTAGATGTGTAATTTTGGTTAATCGTGAGAAATGAAGTTTGTATACCACCAATTGTTCGAAGCGTTTCTTCAACGCCCCGATTTCAATTACCCCGACCTTGCTTGCCGCAGGATTCAGGCAATGTACATCGTACATGTACCAATGATATCCATGCGAATTCACCGTGAATTGCTGACTAGCTAGGGAGTTATCGCACTCGCGTTTTCCGTCAACAAATGCTCGTGGTACTCGTGACTACGAGCCAGACCTTTTCTCTCTCACATCGTTTTGATGGCGTTGTTGGCCTTGACGCTTTCTAAATTGGATCTAGGACGCGAGTCTATCAGTACCGCTGCAGCGCAAAGTAGACATATATATATATATATATTCGTGCAACTATTTCGCATGCACGGATTACATGCACGCTCCTAGATAGAGCTCCTCGCACATTTATATTGGCTCATATACAAACGCTGTACAATTATTGACCCTTACGGTACGGCCACTCATCTCTCAGATCTATGTTAAAACTACATTTTTTGGCTTTGATAAATTATTTCTTAAATCTCAACATCTTCGAAACTGTTCAAGATTTCTTCGATATTTGCTTTACTTATAGATGCAGGAGTGTTCAAATCTCTCGTTAGTACAACAAATAGATGAAAAAATACTGTTTCGAGGGGAAAAAAAATGCTTAGGGCCATAAATAATATATTTGTACATTTAATGAAAATTCACGTGAAAACGTTTAACCTTGAGATAGATAGAGAAGGAGAGAGAGCGTTAACAACGCAATTGAATTGGCACCGTCAAACGGTCTCGAATCGAATTGCCCTTTTCCCCTTCTCAGTGATAACGCAGGATCCCGACGACGAAAGAGTCTCGAAGCAACGACGATTCGATACGACTTTAACGACATAATGTCGTGTCCCCCAAAGTTTAACCCATTAATGGACCATCGCAATCTATTTATAGGATCGGGGCAGAGTCAAGTGGCCTGTATTAGCCTGTCCTCACTATCAGGAGAATGCGCCAGTTTCTTATATACTTGTTAGACGAGGAAAGATATTGTTGACCTCGTATTCGATCTTCATCCTACTATCGCCCCTGACACGAGAAATCGCTTTTATCTGAGATTGCGATTAAGTCCGGAACAGCCATTAATTACTCGAGCCTTGGAAGTTAGTAGATTTTTTTAAATATTAAATCAAATTTTTTTTTCACTATAAACACACCTTGCTTTCGATTTCAAGTAATTTGATTTTAATGGCGATGTCTTAACGATGGAAAAAATTATCATCCCGAAGCCTTTTTTATATTCGGGCTATTTTCGATAGATCGTTCGAAGAGTCGCTAAAAAAATTCTGCAATTTTCACATGTTTTCAAAAAGCTAAAAAAAAAAAAAAGAATGCAACGTTACGCCATTCTATGACGACCAGACATCAACAAATTTTCTGCCGTTAACTAAACGTGTACCAAAACAATTTTCATTAATCTTCAAAAATCTGATAGAATCCCTGTTGAATTAATTCTTCAAATTTAATTTCACTCTTTTCGCTTTTATTATTATCTTTACAGTGAATACATCGGGCAATAAACGAAATCTGTATACGCACTTCGTGTAATTAGGATGATATTTAAATTATAATATACGCAAATTTATGTTCACATACATACAGACACAGACATACAAGTATCAAAGGTATATATAACAAAAAATATACGACTAAGAGATAAAAGTTCGACAATTAGGCGCCGAGCCGGCGTATACTCGTTTCCGTGGCGAAAAAAGTTGAATCACATTGAATCGATGAAAACGTTTAGTTGTTCCGTGAACGAGAAACTGTGCGGTCACTTCAAACAGGAATCACTTCTGTTCTTAGTGATCGAGCTTCATTCAACGAACGACCAATTCGTTTTTGTTCAAAACTGAATGTTTCCAACTCGGGTCTATGTTCACTATAAAATAGTTGGATGAAAACATAGAGGATTTAGGTTTGTGCATAAAGTTTATGTCGAACGTGGATGCGAACACGTGTACTTTTTGCATTCAATAGAAACGGTCGAAACAATGACAATCCACGACGAGATGAGTCTATTGGAACGTCCACTGGCAGCGTGAGTCATTACTATGGAGTCAGAAATGGCATATTTCACAACAATTAAATCAAAGCATTCAAAATAGCAGTACGGTTATTTTTGGCACTTAACCAAAAATAGTTTGAGAGTGTTTTTTCGACGTCTACGAAATAGCAAAAAGATTACAACAGTGCTTCGTGTAATTGGCGCGTTTGTCGTAAACTTTCCAAATGTTTTTTTTATCTTAATTTTTTCTGTACATTTTCGAAAAAAAGAAGAAAAAAAAAACATTTGTCCGACTACGACCTGGTTATAACGAGAATTTGGAAAAATAGATGAAAATATTGAACTCTTGAGGGCATGAACCAAATATGCAATTATTGGTAGATTCGTTTCATGTACTTTTCCGGACGACTAGTATGTACTTGACCTTTCCATTGTGATGGTGAAGTCGATGGAAGCACATACAAGCTCATGAATTTTCAATCGAGTTTTGCAATCGAATCAGTTGTACTGATTCAGAAATAATGGTCGGCGGGATGAAAAAATTTGATTTTACTTATGCATCAAATTCAGACGCACCTTCGTCCCTCTCTTGATATTCATTCCTACAATTTTCAGATACCAAAATTTCCTTAAATATGAAGAGAAAAAAAAAGGATCGTTATAGTTGTTCACCTTTGAAATTCCAATTAAACGAATCCCGGTGGAACGAGAGAGTAAAAGCTTTCATCGTGAATCTGAAAGCTCAAGGGTCGCGCGCGTTCTCTCTAGTGCGTTGCAAAAGTCACTAATTGGAGGCAAAATATAACGCGAAAACGAACGAAAGAAACACACCCCGTACCTCCGGTGCTTTAAAATCGAATTCTACAGCGCGCGCACACCCCCTCAATAAAACGTGGAAGAAACTCGAGAAGACCTTTTTTCACTTAAAATTGCTCATAGTCTCGAGTCTCAGCCTTGCTGGCATGTGCAAAGGTCAAGGTGTTTTTTTTTTTTTTTTTTTTTTTTTTTTTTTTTTAATTTTATTCGTTTTTTTCATTTAATTTTACCTTCTGTAAAAGAAAATATATCTCTCCGCAGTTTTTGCAACATGATTCAATTTTTACATTTCCCGTTTTAATTTCCGGTGGTCCCAGACGGCTTACAGCAAGCAGAATGAATAAAATTTTAAGTGCGCGTTTCTCAGTGGAATCGCATCCTGTGCACAAAGCTAAAAGAGGCCATTTTATGCTTGAAAAAAAAAAAAAAACATTGAATGTATATTCTCGGAAGAAGACGGAATAATTGTTCCGTCTGGGAAATTTGCAATATAAATGCTCGAGGGCGAATGAATAGAGTTGAGGATTCATTGTGGAATTGTGGCTTTTTTATGATGGTTAAATAGCTAATGTTTTGCGGGAGGCAATACTCCGAGCAGTTACACCTTGAGACAAAATGTGTCCAGGGGAATAAATAATACTGAATCATCGTATCGAAAGTATTTCTATGACATGGTTTTTCACGTTATCAGAAATTCTACTAATTGGTACCAAACATTCATGAATAGAGATTGGATCGTGCATGCAAGTCTTTTGTTTACCTGCTCGATGCAAGCCTGAGCAAATCCATGCTCTATTTATATTTGCTGCCAGCCAGTAGATGAACTCCTAGTAAAATACAGAGTACAGAAACAATTGCAATGACAAAACCTTCCACTCCACGAATGAATCAATTTCAAGTACGTAAATACACACTCGGTACCAGGGTAGCCCCCGGTCAATGAACTCAATTCAAGGCTCGACGTGTGTTTTGTCTAGTCCGATCCATATACATCCATGTACTATGTCGAACCGGAGAATCTCGGCTCGCAGGATATTGAATTCACTTCAATAAACATGGACGATCCTGGTGCCTTGAAATATCTCTAAGAAAATAAATTATTGTTCTACTCATTTAATCAAAAATTACTAATCGCCTAAGCCCCCATAATATTTCACGTTTTTAAGCATTCGATGCATGTATCGTTAGAGAATGAAATACCAATATAATTTTCCATCCTAATGAAGATACTTTTTGATGAAATTCTGTCAAATCAATTCGACAGTCAACTGCGTTTATCAAAATGATAATTACAAAGAAAAATTACGAACAATGAATTATAATAACCGATCGCAATAAATGAAAATATCGATAGTCATCCTTGCGTGCCTGGAGCACAGTTTGTTTCGGGCCCAAGATCAATAGATAATGCGATAGGATTTTAATTCATGATGGTAATCATTTTTTTACACTTCCAAAGAAACGTTCGTAACATTTTAAATCCCAAGTACAACTAAATGTTCCTCCACGATTTAACAGAAAAATGGCTCAGTGGTCTAGGGGCATGATTCTCGCTTTGGGTGCGAGAGGTCCCGGGTTCAAATCCCGGCTGAGCCCAATTTTTTTCAACCTCACATTAAATTTTTTTCATTATTCGAACGAATATTGGAATATTAATGATTTTTATGCTCTTGGTTGAACAGAAATCAGTTAGTAACAAACAATTTGGCAGAGAAATAAAAAAAAAAATATCATGAGAATGCTCTCCCGTGAGTTCACCGGTGAGGAAATAACGACCGCGAAAATGTCGAGGTAAAATCTCACTGCGCGAAGGCAAGGTGAACGAGCGAGAGGTTCTCGTAAAGAGATAAACGTGATATTTTCTCGCGGCAGAGGTCGCTGACTTTGCGATTAAGCCCACACATGCATATACATATGTATATACGTACAGAAAAATACATTCGCATATTTACGAGTGTGCGTCACGGAGTTGCTCAGGTTAATTGCGTAATGACTTTCACGACGTTTATATACCGTTTTATCGCACCTACCAGCTTTATATGTACACCTTCATCGCATAAGTCCAAAAAGAATATTTGAATCGACATATCCGCCTCCAAGTCTCATTATCAACAACGTGGAAAATGTTGTTGAAGCCGTATGTTCTCGAAAGAATAAAAAAACAAAAAAAAAACAAACAAAAATAAATAAAAACACTGTCTTCTCAGGCCCCAGTGAGTTTGAACAATGCTACATTTTTTTTACTTTCCCTAATTTAATAAAGGAGTCTGTCGCGATACACAGTGCATAGCGGAAGTGCTTTCGAATCATGTGACGATGCGTCGCGTTATCGGTGTTTTCAAAAATTAAAGGGCGAAAGTTGTACATTTCAGTCGGATAATTATTCTCCAAATTAACAAATGAAAAAAAAAAAAAAAAAAAACGAATGATTTTGACAATTCTGCAATTCGTAACTCTGAAAATTTTTATATATAAGCTTTAACGTTCGTTGCGTCAGGAGCATTATGTATTTGTGTAATGAAAATTGTATATATGCGCGATTTACATTTTCGAGTTTGATTCTTTGTTGGATCATTCCTCGTTAAAGCAAACATCGAATGTGAGATTGAATTCCATTTTTTTTTTGCTGTTTCCAGGCCCAACACAGTATCCGTGGAGGAAGGAATGCTGACTGGTGGTCTTGGCTCTAAATTAAAATGTCCGACCCCTATATCGAGACTGAGGGTCGAAAAGATCGAGGGTGGTCTGATGGTTGCGGGCGTCGTGATCGCCGCAAACTGCCAGATTGCTCTGCCCGCCTTCGGCTTTCTATTCATGCTCGTCGGTGCTGTTCTAACCGGTAGGCCAATATCAAATTTTCATTCACGATACCGGGTGCAATAACAAAAATAACAATAATAGCGATATCAACAGTAAACATATACAGTGAAAGCAGCTAATTGGAAATAGCAGCTGCCGTGTTATTTTTCGATACGAATTAGCTACACTGCTTCCAATAATGATCGTAATAACGACAAGAATATTGATGACAATTATAAGATTAATTGAAGCCTCGATTTTAATCGAATCATTTGAAATTTCGAACCTTTCATCCGTTAGTTCATCGCGACTAATGATGATCGAATACATTAAATTTCACTTTTGCAGACTTCTCGAACAAGACTTATCAAAGACTGAGTTAAAAAACAAAAAAATGTCAAGTATAATATTTATAGTAACAGAAATTATAGCACTTTTTAGAATGAGCATTTCGAATTTTCCATTCGAATTCTAGATTCTGAAAATTCAATAAATTTTCCAGCTGCAACAAAAATTTGAGAATTTCTTACGTTCAGCGTAATCTCAATCGGGGGGTTTTTTTTTTTTTTTTTTGATACTGTACATTATTATTTGAAGGGTCAACCGTCTATTTTCGTCAACGAGTTTCGCCATTCTGCGTTTCTCAATTGACCTATGTATTTACTTTCCGTCAGATTATTGAGTGTCCGCCACGTGTATAACAATTCAAAAAGTTAAAAATAAGTTAACGCTCTCGACTATTATTCGATATTACGAATATGCAAAACGCACATTTTAGACGTCAGATCTTTGCAGTGCGAAGAATTGCATTGCATTATGCAACAGACTTTGGATGTTTGGTGCTTTTTCCGAAACGTATTCGAAATGTTAGAGCTCGATCAATAAATCGCGCTAAGCTTAATTATGGAATTGTGATTATTCACTGATCATTAAACATGTCGGGCTGAACGTCGTTAAAATCCCTACAGCTTTGCTTATTAGCCATCAATTTATCCGCCGATGGCTTATAGCCATTCCAACATACACGCAGCCACTCATGCTATATCCATGCTCTTGCACATATACACTCATTATTTATCAGGAAACCTAATTGATGAAGCTCTGTTCATATGACATGCATGCCTATCTCATAATCAAAGCTGGTAAATCGCTTCGAAACATTTTGTCGGTGAATTTTACGAGGATAAGCCTCTTTGCTTCGAAAATGTTCACGAGCGTTAACCAGCTGTCTGGGATTGAAAAATCTCGTAAAGAGGAAATCAAAAGGTGCAGCGCATAAGACTTGTTTACGGGGGACGTGCAATTTTCTATGAGGTGCTACACGAGAAAGGTAGAAGATCTGGGAGAGAAGAAAATTGAGAAATATAGCTTTTGTGAGGAAAAAAAGAGTATTAAAAGCTTTTCTGCCGATAAGAATTTTTATTTTCGGCAAGATGCTACCGAAAAAGTTTTTATTTTCCTCTAATAAAAACTCTACCAGTGAATATTGGTTCGTCAGATATTTCAATGGCGGGACTCGATGAATGCTGTTTTAAACTCTCCTCTGGCTCCTCTTATTTTCTTCTTCATGGATACTTCTTAGATTAATATTCATCGAGGTCTCTCCAAAATATTCAAGAACGTTTTATCCATCACTACTTTTACATGTATCACGTGTATAGTGCGTGAGCGTAGAAAAATAAAGATTTCTCCTTCTATAGCTGCCAGTCTCGTGTATCACTGGCCCAACAGATATGGATATATCATTAACTTTTTATTATACCACAGAAACTACACACGTGACCAAATTCGTTTGGAATTTCATTTGGAAAATTTATAGAGGCGCGAATGCGGACTCCCGTTTTCGTGACACGAAAACGAAGAACGATGTACAGTATATTACACGGAGAAAAAAAAATTGTTGATTCGATAGAAACTTATGTTATTGGAAGAGTTTTTGTCAATTTAACTGGGCGGTTCTTGGTCAGAAAGAACACGCAGTTCGATCGAAAATTAATGTGTTCGTAAAATGGTTTATGATATTACGATGATCATATATTTGATTGGCATTCCGTAATGAGACATTTTGTTGTTTCAATAACTTTTTTTTTCTCAGCGTACACTGAGATAAATGAATTCGTAAATTCAACAAATTTTTTGTTGGTTCGACAAATTTTCTGTTGGTTCAACAAATTTTTTTGTTGGTTTAACGAATCGTAGCGAACAAAATGAAATTTGTTAACCCAAACAAAATTTGGTTCATTCAAATACTTAATTTCTCACCACGACAAAAATATCGTTGAATCAACAAAAGTTTTGTTGAATCAACAAATTTAATTTGTTCGCCACAATTTCAAATTTTTTTTCTCAGTGTAGAGTGAACAGAAAATGAATAGTGAATATTTTTTATCGCATTTTTCATTCTTACTTTGATAAAAAAAAATCCTATCGGAAACAATTTGTTTACATGATATATATAGTCTGCCTATCCTGGCAAAAACTGTTGGAAGAATTAAACTCATGTTGATAAAAATAGAATGAAAACGATTCGACGATGAACATTTTCTCGGGGAAGAAATGCAAGTTACTTTATCTCGATGACGAGACACGTGATTGTACACAGAAGTCTCCAATACGACTTCGATTTCCGATAAATAGATGTATGCCATGTATCCATCAGATATGCGGGGTTGCATTATACATGTATAAATTTACAGAGGTAGTCTCCCCATCCAGTTGCTCAAAGTATGATTCGAAACAATTTCGTACGACGTCGTTCACCCTACGAATGTCTTTTGTACGACAGCGTGTCATCTTCTACGTTCACGTCGTCGCGTTGTGCGCTTCGAATATCGTACTGAAGCGTGATACGATGGAAATTCGATAACCCAAATATGTCAAGTGAAAAAAAAAAAACAAAACAAAAAAAAATCCGTTCACAAAGAACGAGGCCACTCTGGCAGACACATTTTCATAATTTCGTAAGCTGTATAGAAGACGTCAAGATGTCGAAAGAAATTTTATACTCTAAAAAAATGATCCTCCATTTTATCTCCACCCGTTTCCATCAACAAAGAAATTCTGAATTTCTCAATTTCAATATAATTAATAACTCATCAGGTGAGCCTTATTAAAGAAATTTACGAAACATTTTCACGCGGAATTCAGTATTGAGCTTATAGATATATGTGACATGCGTGTGACCAATGATCGCGGTTCGTTATTGACACGATTGACAATGGAAAAAAGAAACGAAGATAGAAATAAGAAAATACTTATATTTTCTTAATGCTTTCATTGTGACGATGAGGTAATCCGGAATTGAGATTTTGAGAGTGTTCCTTTCCTTTTTCCCGGTTAACTTCGTTCGTGCAACATGTAACCGCAATTTAAATCTCTCATAAATTCATCATGCATTGCTAAACTACATCGCCTAGTGTTCCAAAAACGTGTTCTGGCTTTGGAGATTTCATACAAACTCAAACTACTTTAGTTAGGATTCGCCATTGGGATCAAGAGGAGCCACGCGTATAATCCACCAAAAAAAGCGTTTACGGCGGAAGTGATTGCTCGAAATATGCTCAAGAAAGAGTTTTACGGTCCTGATTCGATGATAAAAAAGAAAACTATTTATTCTATCAAACTTGAAAATTCCTCCACTACATATCTAGTGCAAACCATTGCAAACTTGGTTGCGGCGATCCTAAAGTTTGCGGTCCTTGTACAGGCCTTCAATCCCCGAAGTGATTACTCGAAATCCACTCAAGAAAGAGTTTTACGGCCCGTATTCGATGATAAAAAAAACCGTTGCTGTAAAAGTTTCACTTGAAAAAAAAAACTACGTTCATCCGACCAGTTGAGAGCCAAAAGTGTAGCGAGGTTTGTGTGCACGCAAACGCGTACGTGCGCATTTGAACCTTTGTTCAAGTCGACCCTTTAGCATCGTCCGAATCGATGCAAAAAAATGCTTTCGTGGACTCGTAAAAAGATGTATTCCGATAGAATTCGCATCAAAATATAATGCGGAAAATCTTCCGAAAAATCGTAATGAAACAGGTTTGTTGTTCGTTTCTGTTTTTTTTTTTCGTTTTTTTTTTTAATGAAAATATTTATTTTATTACATCGTGCACGATATACGAATATGTGACGGAAGGGATACCAAGGCAAACAACGAGAAGGCACGTGTCTCACATGAAAATCTCGCATTAGCACGTAACACGTGGCTGATGCGAGAGGCAAGTCAGAGTAAACAGCAGCGCATACAAAAACACAGGAGAATACTACTGTGAGTGTGTAGCAAAGAAAATCGGCATAATCCGGATCGTCCTACGTATTAAATTGTGTGGGCTTTGCAATCTTTTTTTTTTTTTTTTTTTATTTTTTTTTCTTCATAGCAATCGATTGTAGGATATATATGAGAGCGAGTGAGAATGCTGGAATATTAGCAGGATGAGGCATCGATTCACACCACGCAACGACGGTAACAACGGCAACACACGAGTGATACGTACCGATTAGACGAAGCCGTGCTTATGCCTTCGGGCAACTCGATTATGCATATCGTACAGGAAGCCTTATGAACTTTGCGTTCGATACAATGCCCGGAAATACGTATTGCCCCTTGACAACTTACTTAACGGTTTTGACTTAGCATCTGGGACGGCGAGAACTTATGGCAAATCTTTATCCTATTCGGAAACCTCAGGATTATCCTATTCGGAAACCTCAGGATTATACTTTGAGGTGTGAAAAATCCTTCGCTAATGAAATTCCGAGAGATCATCATTGCCGAGAGAGAGAGAGAGAGAAAAAAAATAAGCCAACATTTGAAACGTTTTGAAAACTAATAATTGAAAATATTTTTATCCTCAACTTTCGATAACTATTAGGCTCTTATCTCAATGAAGCTTGTTGAAAAAAGCATGCGTAACCTCGGAACGGTATCATGCAGAAAACTTCCGCTTATTTTGGTATCCTCATTTAAAAATGGATCGTTCGAACTGTAATACATAAATGTGTCGATTAAAGAACATGAAACTGGCTATAAGAGCTCGCCCCCGAGGCACGAAAGAATCATTTTATCAGTGTCATTAGTCATTACTCAGAGATAAAGGAGCTATGGGAAGAATGCATCATTGCATTTAATTGATCTCTAAGGTCACGAGGGCGTGTGGACCAATTTGAGAACCGCTTTAACGAGCCCCGGCCACTGACCTCGGCAACGACCTCGACAGCGTCGACGAAACAGACGTGAGACAGAGAATAAAAGCTTAAGGGGCACATGGTCTACGTATATGTTTGTTATACATAAAAAGAAGGGAAAGGAAGGGCCCGAGATAGAAGTTGATGCGCGCGTGTTCGCCAAGCAACAGCTGTGGTCGTTGCACCGCTCATCATCCAGCGGTGTATGCACCCAGATACGGGCACACCATGACTTCAACGACGACGCGACCGTGAGTTCCTCGCCGAACCCCGTTGTTGCTAACCGATTAATCTCAACCGGTCTTTTCCCCCCAATCTTCGGGTCTTTTTGTCTTTTACTTTTGTCCACCTCGCGCTCGTATACACTTATTTACATTTTTTTTTGTCTCTCAATTCAATCTCGCGAACTTGTCCCGAAAAAACCTGTATCCAAATACCGGTTTTTCGGCTCTTCCTTAACGACGCAGGTTTTTTTTTCGCACCACGATTTTCGGTATTTCCGTTTGGTTTGGTTCACAAAAAGTCAACGATACTTCGGGAAATATTGAAAAATTATGTTTCTTGTATCAACGAAATAGACGCGATACAATTGTATCGCGTTTAAACGTTTAAACGATTCAGTACATTAAAAATAGTTGAACAGAAATAACGCTGAGAAAAATGTCAATAAATTTAAAATTCAAATGCCACGCTCCCTCGGAAAAACTTGTAATCTTATGTTTCGAATACTTTTGTACCGTTTTATATTCCGAAGCCAAATTTTGCATATTATTTGCACAGAAACTAATGATCCCTCGCTAAAACATAAGTTAAAGGGCGCCTACGCCCTCAAGGGCTCTAGAAGTATAAGAGTGGAGCGTGTACAGAGGCTTTGATACAAAACTGCGCTACAGATATCGCGAGCTTCATGAATATTATTATAATAAGGCCGTTCTTCTTCACGGCTGCATTCTCTCTCGGGGCAATGCTTAAAACACATAACTGTGTGGCTGGATAAACGCGTGGGATTCGTAGCTCTGACCTGCCTTCAATTTCCAAGCGCAACCATGCTTGTTACCGGATTTTGCAGACAGAAGAACGCGCGTTCATGTGTTGATATGAATAGATAGACTGTATTATCTTGACGAAAAAATTTCCTGCTGTCTCGATTAAGACAAACATTATAAAATGGTTCTGGATGAAAATTAAAAAAAATGGATGTTTTCTGGAACCAAAACAAAAGCTTTGTTTGAGATTCTGCCTCAATTTTCTCCACATTCTCTCACTAATCTACACCGCATCGGACTGCGATGCTCGAAAGGTAATGCGAGGAGAGAACCGTTTAACGAATAATTATTGCGAGACTTTTTATTATCCCCCGATCCGACTGGTTCTAATTCCCTCGTGAGAATCCTAATGAAGGTCATTAGTGCTAGTCTCGCAATGATATTTATATACGCATGTATAGGGTCGGGAAACGTAACAACGCGATAACTCGTAGCCGTGCGACTCTCGAATTTCCAACGAGGAAGAATACGGGAGACCGACAGTCGCACTGTACTTGCGAGCTCTCTTTGTGCGATATCCCCCCCGGGTTATCTCCGGTTCAACTGCAAGTACTTCCGGTGTATCATTATTTATTGATAAGTACGAGAAAAGAAAGCACTGAAAGTGAGATTGGGACAAACGTGAAGGAATGAAAAAACACTATCTCGTTAATACTTGATCGTGAGTTATTCCATGGCGAAGACTCGAAATTTAAGACTTTGATCGCGTGATATCTCGAAACGAATCGACCTGAAAATATGCGAATATAAATATGAGATTTAAAAAAATGTTTATTCCACACTATTATATCGAAACATTCAAAATATTTTATTGAGGATGTCTGAACGCGTTATGTAGAGTTGAAAATTTCTTTTTGAGTGTACAAGCGATACTTATTTTTTGGCGCAAATTTTACAAACAGCACAATAAGATCGATGTGCCTATTTTTTCTTTTTTTATTACAGCCGCTTCGTATCGAGGACCGGGCGAGGACGAGGACAAAGATTCGTACGCGGCGAGAATCGCTTTTACGGGAAATTCGCGAATACTGGGACCGATTTGCATCGTCGTTGGTGCACTCATGCTCGGCCTCGGTGTGCTGTTGTGCATGCTCACGAGACGAGCGAGACGAAGGGAACGACGAGTTGGATTTCATTGTCCCCTTCACGGTGACTTTTATCCATTGAGTCCGGTCCAAGGTATCAAAATGCTTGGTAAGTTTATAATTCTTTGATATCACAATCATTATATTTATCGATTGAATCTCTTTTCTATTAAACGACAATGTTTAACTATAATTATGCATAAAATTCGAATTTTTCAACATTTTCAACGGATATCTTCATTATTTTTTCAGTTTACGATTCATTATGATTGTTTTCATTTGATTATTGTGATTCGATGAGAAAATCAATTTCGCAAATGAAAACCACAAAGATTATTACAGTCAATTTGATGAGCTCAATTATCAAAAATCCTATAAACATCAATCGAATTTATTCTCGTATTTCATTTTCTGTTTTCAATTGATTTTCTCCGAACGCAATGAGGATAATTTTGTATGAAATATATATAAGGTAGGGTGAAATATCACGCGATAATAATACTCGAGGAATTAACAGAGGAAGGAAACGATCCTCGGAGCATGTATCCGGCATTTTCGTGCTCAAATTACAAGGGAGACGCAAAAGAGCGTGTCCAGACCTACACATTTATACATTTATAGGAATATGTATATGTGTAATGCATGTACAAGGTGTTCTGATCCGAACTTATAAACGAATGTGGCTCTCCATACATAATAAAGACGAAAAAAATTCGTAATTTTGTTGTTTTTGTTTCCTTCTGAAATTCATTATACTTCCGTTTGGTTGATAAAATCAGCAATGAATTAAACGAAATTTAAAGAAATATCATACCGATATATTCTTGTAAATTTACACGAAAATAAAAGTAGAAGATCGCACAACATCATTAATGAATCGAGTCACAGAAGTCGCGAAGCTAGCACTGCTAGCAAAAATTAAATTTTTTTTAGCTACTCGATCGTGTTGACATGAATAATGGTATTTCAGCTGCATAGTTGCTAACGAAAAGAAAGTAGAAAAACAATTTCCTAGGTATGTTCCGATTTGATAAATTGAAAGATCGTTCAAAAGTTCTAACCAGTAAAACAGCGACACCCGATATACAAAAACATCGTAGTATGAATAGTTAGTGTCTCCCCTAAGGTTAATGTTCATCAGAATGTGCAACGTCGAAAGAGGGGAAAAGTAATAGGGACGAGAGCTGTGCGAATTACAGCCGTGAGAAATGACAAAGGGAGAAATGATGCGAGAGCGTGTATGACGAGACGAAACGCTCGATCCTTCGTGAATATACCGTGACTTCGATAATGAATATGCTGAGCGCGATTTTCGAGACGAGGTTCGCAACAGATATGAGGTCGAAAATGAGATCAGGCGTGTCAGCTTCACGGTACATTGATCTTCAATACGTATTCGTATATATATCCCAACGCTCACGGTGGATATGAATTTCCCATAAAAAATTGACACGAATTTGACGGTTACTATTCACATTAATCGTCGTTAAAAATGATTTACGAATGAAGTGAAATGGGTTCGAGAGCAATTGCTCTCGTTCGATTAACTGGATTATAAAAAAATTGTTACTTTTTCAATCAATGAAAGCCTGAATAACCATCACGATCGTCGGAGCTAGAATACTCATTTCGAATGCATTATATTATTAAGAAGTCCATAAAGTCCCTGCAAAGCCTTTCTTCAAGGTCACAATTAAGTTCCTGGAGGATTCCGACGATTGGTCGTTCTCGCGAAAGCACGCAACAGTTCTCTCAATTTTTTTTTTTTTCTCTTTCTGCCCTCCATTTATAATAACAGCAAAATTAAGGTCTGCATATAATGAAAGGCTAAAAGAGTGATGGTAGTCAGGGCTTGTCAAGTTAAAGCACGCATCGCGTGGCGAAGAGAAATAATCCATAATCTTGTTAGCGTCTCTTTTATATTGGCCAATAAAAATATGAAATAAAAAATGCGCTCCGGCCTCGTGGAAGGTCTCGTAATCCGCTTTTGCAAACCCGTTGATAACGAGGGTCACAAAATGATTACTATTGGCAGAGAAGAAGAACGATGTGTCCAGATAACAATTGGTACGAATTTGGAACGAGGCTGCTGTTACTGCTGCTGCTGCTGCTGCTGCTGCTGCTACTGCTGCCTGGATCATCAACGTGAGAATTGAGCTATAACTAAATTGTCTGGATTCAGGCTATAATGCCAGAGACTTCACAAAGGCCGTTTGAAATGCTGTATCATTACTGAATTAGGTCTTACATATTCCAGCTCCTCTTTCAATCAACTTAGACAAAAAATACTTCCAACGTCTTTGGTGTAATCTGCTAATTGAATCAACATGTGTTTATCACGCGTTTTAAATCTTTTTCGAATTCCTTTTCGATTTGCTCCTCATAATTGAATGAATATCTTAAAAGATCGTTGAAGAAGATTTATATTTGTGAGTTCATACGAAAAACCAGTTATGTCCATCAAAGTCCACTTTCAAAGGGCACGTCAATGAAATATGCTGAGATTCAATCACGACCGAATCAATATTTTCATCTTCCTAGCTATATTCTGGAAGATGTAACTATGAGAACTATGCCAAGAATTATGAAAATTCTCTATTATCCCAGAATCGAGAAAAAGTCTGTTACTACTGGAAGGTTTTAGGAACGTTTATTCTTTACCGAAAAGACTCGAAACGAGTGGGACTCTTCAATTAATTGAGAAAATAGTAAACCACTTATTCCACAAGCCAATCGCTAAAAGCATTTGGCCAAAAGACGATACAGAAATATGTGAAATAATATTTATCCTCTATAAATGCTTCTCCTGTTCACGCTCGGTTATCAAGGAAAATCGATAGTGAATGAAAAGGTCTGTGAAAAATCCAGCCCCGGGGTAAGCTCACCAAGCCGTTTATTTCAATCGGATATGGATGAAATTAACAAAGCGTTGTTCGGTTTAATTTTTTGTCGAGAATATAAATGAACGAGAGCCAGTTATTTTCAATGTAAACGAAATGCTAACCAATTTACGATTTTAATTAACGATGACTGTTCATCCACTCTCAACCATTTTGCTCGCCCTGAATCATTACAGTTTTTAGCGACATGACAGAGGAGTTTTCGTGTTTTACGATAGCAAAACGCGATGTAAACGCTATTAGGCATTGGATTTTTTTGTTTTTCGTTTTATGAATGTCGTTAAAAGAACTTTGTTTCCCAGATCGTTGGTGTATAAAGTTGATCATTGTAAATCCCATGAAAGTCACCGCCTCCATATAAAAGTCAAACGACTTTTTACAAACTTTTACATAATTGGGAGTCGCGGTGTTCCCGACTTTTCCGATATATAATCCTCGGTATAAATATATGAAAAGTTCAAATTCTATACATTCCTACCAGAGTGGTAGTTATACTTGAATTCATCGGCAGATGATCGAATGAATCATCAATAAACTCTGCAAACTATGAAGTAGACACACGCTACGATCTGCCTTCCAACTTATGAACTTTTCTTCTAGAACTCGGTGATAAGACACTATCGCATCTCCTGACAGACAATTAACGAAAATTTATTCCCTCATGGAAACTCCAATATTTTTCATATTTTCAGTACACGATTGTCAAACTGTCACCAAAAAAAAACTCCCAATGAAATCAAAGTTTCATTGAATGATTCAATGAATCATTTGAATTTCATTTGAATGATTTCAAAATTCAACATTTTGCTTAGATCTCATCCAAGAAACGTTGGCATTCTTCGTAACTTTTTCTACATGTGTACGTTGGAAGTAATCTCGTAAATTCTTTAAATTCTACGCCAAGAATTTACGCCTAGAAGCCTGAGAGAAGGTGTCTCGTATGGTAGCACTCGCGAGCAGTAAAAGTTTCGTACCGTCTTGGAGTTGGATGAAATTTGCAGCTTGCGCTTTCTTACTGTACGGCCAATGGGTTTATTGCAGCATATAAAGATATGTTACCGTTCAAACCCGATATCGAAAGAACTTCATCATCGATATATCGGAGTTCACAAAATACATGATTGCTCTAAAATAAGACTGGCGATACGTAACACATGAGTATAAATATTTTTAACGAATTCCATCAGACGAAAACTCAAGGTCTGTAGAAACCATGATTTGAATATGGAATTTGAATCTCTGAATATGGTGTATCGTTTCTTCACTTGCGAGTAAAACGGGTCCGTTTAGAAATCATGTTACGTAAGATAAAATATCATCAAATTTTGTGTTTTTCTTTAATATGGCAGTGGAAACTGATGTTACAGCGTCCACTGGACCAAGGTTTTATCGGGTGTGAATAGTCGCATTCTACGTGTTATTTGATGAATCGTTTTACCAATTTTCTAAGCATAGATTCTTAATTTATGATAACGTCTAAAACGGTCATTGCATCCGTTTTGAACGTTGGATAACGTCACATTTTGGAATCCTTTTCCAATAAATACCAATACGGTTTATGTATCCTGTACGCCTGCGAGTGATCCATTGCCGAAGCTCATTAATTTGAGGTTCACTCATTAACTTAAGCCCGTAAAACCTGTTCAGAGTCAGTGCGGCATTATAATCCAGGTCGTGATCCGGATTAGTACCGATAAACCTAAGCCCTCTCATACTGGGTAGATGCGACAACGGGGTGCTCGTCGGGTAGGAAATTATACGAAGACTGGTCACCTATGACGACCAAGGCATGTGTTTTGAGCTCACATTCATTATAGAAAACGGACGAGAGAGATCTTAAAAGGTCTGAGACACGAGCGTATTTCTGTTTCAAAGAAAAAAATATCAGAAAAATCCCCAAATCATGAGATTAAAGATCATTGAATTCGAATTTAATTCATAAGATCAAGGCGAATTGAGACATTATTTTAGCCGCGGTTTTTGAAATTTGTTGAATCAGTCCCCCCGTGCATAAAGAGAAAAAATATAAAAGTCTATATTTCTCCATATAAATGCGTTGTCCTATTGATTTCCATGACTTTGTAATCGAGTTTTTCGCTTCATTCAGCGCTTTATGTTTTCAGTTTTTTTTTTTTTTTTCAACTCATTATCGAACGCGAAGCAAATTTCTTGTGAACCGCCCAACGATGTGGAACAAAGCGTCGCTGTACGGTCTTCGTATAACTTCCTCCCATTTTTACTCGGGTTCGCTCAGGTTTTATATACCCTGGTACATACATATGTATACGTATATGTACGCGATGCCGAAGCAGTATGAACGCGCTTCAACCGAGAGCAAAACGCGCATTTGCCGTTGGTTCGAGGCTAGATATTTGAAATTATTTGGTCTTCAGGGATTAAAGTTCACAACGCCCGAGACTGCTCTGAATTCTGATTGCAAAAGTTGATAAACTCATGTGGCAATTATGCGAATCAAATAATGTATCCAAAGAGAGCTCTCCAAATCGCCCAAAGCAGCTACCATTTCAGGGTATCGCATGAAAAGTTTTTATTCGTTGCACAAACATTTCAAAACAGCAATCGATCATAACAGTTTTCATTTTCGATAAACCCTTTTAGTGAAATGATAAGCACAGATTCGCATAAAGTCTCGGAATCTTGAATTCGAGTTGGACCGATCAATATAAGCGGGTTGAGAAAAAAGAAACCATCCCGATTCAAAATGGAATCAAATGCAGTTGACTATACTTGACCAAGAAAAACGGAAAGCTTCATATATTTATTTCCAAAACCTCAATTGTACAGCTATATCAAACTTGATAATCCTATTAAGATGAATATAATTGATCCCGGAATTTTCACAAAGCGAAAACATCATTCGACAAAAAAAGCGAGTTAGCGCATGAATGATGCAAAAATATGGCTGCACGCAAGAGGAAGCGGGTTAAAAATTGATATGGTTTATAAATATAAAAAGATAATGCAAGTTTATAAGATTGAGATCGATGTGGACGATAGCATTAAAAATTAATGCAAATAACGCAATTAAAACATTGCTATATGTAAAGGTTAAAGCGAGTAGTAACCATAGATAAATGAGATATGTCGTTGAAACATTTTTGTATACCCTCAAATTTTTTACATGCTCATGTACAGGCACGTACGATAAAATTTACATTCCCGGTTTCATGACATACCTTTATATTTTAACATTTCCAGTTTTCATCACACTCATATTATTATACTCTGTCCTCTCCGAGTTTCGTGATGCGACTTGGATATGCTTTAATATGTGAGCAGCCTGTCGGAAAACCTGTGACTCTGCCATATACATTTTATTCACCCCCTAGTTTCGATATTTAATTTTTGCAAATTTTTTTTTTTTATTTTCAACTCACAGCACCCAAGTGAAATAATGGCGTGAACTTTCTCAATGAAATCGCGTAAGTGGAAACCGGTCTGTATGATGACTCTATACGTGGTTATTCATATATTTTCATTTGCACATGTAGGCAATACGTGCACGTATATCAACATAAATGTGAGTATCATATAATAAGGGAGAGAAATGAGAGCCAGAAAATGAAAGATGAATATTAACAGAGGCGATGAGTTCACCGAAATTTTACAGACGGAGAGACAAAAGTTGAAAATACTTTTTGGCAAAGGATCGCTCTTTAAAAAAGTGTTTGTCGAATGTACGTATAAAGGTAAAAAAAAAAAGGAAACAGATAAATATGACTCCTGACTCGTTTTGCAACTGACTATTTTTCGGCTTTGTTTTACAAAATATGTATGCACGCATATATAATAGTTGGCTGGCATATCAAGGGGGTTAACCTACATAACTGAAGCTTTTAAAATCTTGATGCAATGCAAAGATTCGACAAACTTTATTATATTATCATACGGAATTATTTCCTGAATTGTTTTAACGGTTTTGAATTAAGAAGGGTCATTCGATGGTGAAAAACATGGCTGATTTTATAAAAAAAAAGAAAGGAATATGAAAAAATATACTTTCATTTTTTATCGTAGAGAAATGCAGAGACTGATAAATTCAACGATCATAGCTTCACGATTCTCTTGGTAGGTTTGAAAAAAAAAAAAATTAATTGAGATAAAGCGGCCCATATAAAAAGTTATACTGCGATATTGAGGCTCTTTTTAAAACAAAAAAAACAACGTACACCGCACATACGGTAGCACAAACGGTCACGGAAAAGGTCAGGTCGAATGAACGTGCCGAGGCACTGTCAGGGGTTGGCCATGCACTCGCTGCTGTTGAACCCTCCCGCATAGCAAAGAGTCCGGTTCTCAAAGAACAAACATAGTCGTGGTCTGATAAGGGAGTAATTAATATAACGCGTTTTACTTCACTGTGGCCAGGGTGGAGAAGCGAGAGAGAGAGAGTTGAGGAGAGCAACTAATCCGAGATTATTGTAGAAAGTGGGTCACGAGACTATTCGAGTCAGACACTCGAGAAACCGACAAATGTTGACTATTTTATTTACAGCTTCCTCTCAACAACCGTTGAAATCTTTCAGAAGTATATTAATTAAAGGAATATCGCGTATCCTGCCTCAAGTGAATTTTATTTCTTTTTATTTTCGAGACTTTGAACAATCATGTTGGAGGATGATTAATAACAGAAAATTGAGATCGTACCCAATGATATGTAGCAACGAGAATTCTGGACCATTTTCCGTGACACTGAACATCGAAGAGTCAAGAATATTTATGCACTCATCAAATACAAATTTTGTTGAAATTTGTATTTTTACGTTGCAGCATTAAATGTATTGAATTCTGCATCGTTCATTCGTATATATGAAGAAAACAATGCAGCAATATTACAATGCAAATACATTTTTATGTATATCAAGCTTTCAGCAGGATTCAACGATGTAAAGTAACGCGGTGAATGGTCTTTAGAATTCACGATGATACTACGACTCCATTATTCCTTTCGTAAAATTCGAGAATGAAAAAAAAATATAATCTAGGTAAATGTGTATGAAACTACCACGCTTTTCCAGTCGAAGTCTCGTTGTCGTGTCTTCCTTTTTTTTTATTGCGTCTCCCTCTGTATATGGAGAGTAATGAATATGAAACGTGCAAGCGAGTTTTCTCTCGAACGCACTTGTGACAAGTTCATTCGAGGAGTTGGTTGTAAAAAAAGAAAAAAAAAAAAACCAAATACAGCACATACATTTACGGTGTAGAAATCTCGCGGCGACGTTTTCATTGAGAAAAAACGCTTGTTTCCTAGTCGTTTCGCAATGAGAATAACAACAAGACTATTTTCCAATACTATTATATCGTGTCCGTATAGACGGTGAAACGTAGAAGCGTCTACGTCACGAATTCTACATTCATAGAGCTCAAGTATACACGAATCTAAACATTGTTCTGCATCTGTGACGCGCAAGGAACAATATGACGTCTATGCCTCATTGTTCACGAGCTAATAAAGAGACAAGGGATTTATCGAATCATTTTTTTTTTTCTTTTCTATTTCAGGGATGCCAGGTAAAGACGTGGGTCGATGGCCGAAGATACCTTGTCTGAGGGGTCGCTCGAACAGCAAGGGTGGCATTAATGGTACGAGGAGTTCGCACATGGGTCCACCACAATGTCCCCTCTCGGTGCTAAGCAGCACGAGAAGTTCCGTCAGCAGTTCACCCCTCAGCCCCTGTCCAACGCCAATGCCCTTCCTCGTGACGTCCAACTCTGTCAGGTAAATATCATACCATTTTTTTTTTCAATCCTATTTTTTATATATTCTCGAAATCATGATACATCGAAAAAAATACTATCGTTGAATGACCATTGCGTTGTATTCGTTGCGGTAAAAGTGAAGATCGAATGTGGGAATAATCATTTTTATTTTCTACATTTATGGCGAAATATTAACTTCCCCATCAGTTGGAACAATTGATATTTTAAGCCACGCTTTGAATAGATGTTAGACGACAAGTTGTACACCACGCAACGTATGAATAAAATAGTTCATTCGAAATGAAATACTTGTGATTGGGGAAACTGGCTCGCGGATCGATTGTTGACAGGGAAACAGTTTTTCTGAGTTTCTCGCGTTAGAAATCAACTGAAACTCGGTGAAAATATGAGCGCCTTTATATCAGCCGGATTTCTCGTGGATTCCCTTGGCCCTCGTGCAAACGCGATACTGTAGAGAATTAAAAACAACCGGCTGTCTGTCGCCAACGCACTCTTGGGCGGGATCTCGCGTTCACGTGAAAGGTAATGAAATGAGAAAGGGTAGAATTCAAATGATGGGATAGACTCGTAAAACCTAACAAGATGTACATTTAAAAAAAGCTATTTGCGCAAAATTTTACTTCAAACGCGTTTTTTTTTTTTCATTCAAATCATCGACTCCATGAACCATTGATACTCCGAAGCTAATTTGATTTACATTCTCCATTTTGAGTAGTTTTGATGGAATATAATTTATGTCGATTATTCTTGAAAATGGAAAAAGCATTTTCCGCCTCAGTTGATGCTGTTCAAAAATTTGAATTTTAAACTCCCGCGACTATTCGTACGGACAAAAGGAATGATCTCAAAAACCGTTACTATGCAATGGTATAGCTCTATATATTATTGACAAAAATAGATCGAGAGTTTGATCTGAAATGAAAGTTTGATGAGGTATTGACTATCGAATGGAGGTCATCCACGTGAAATTGTTGTCACTGGCACTAAAAATATACACTGTAGAATTATGAATCGAGTGATAAAACTGCATCGTTTATTATCCCAGTGATTGGCACCTGTGAAAGTTTGAATCACACGATGAAGCAAATGTTAGAGATCACGAGACTCTATGTAGAAATGGCGTTTGTTCTCAATGTGAGCCGACCATTGCACCGTTCGGGGTATAACTCATGCATATTTCAATGCTTTGGTCTATATGCGGATACGAAAACGACACGGTCATTATGCACCTTTTTTTTTCATTTATTATACAGTACTGTCTGTGACGACGTCAAGAATTTTTTTCGTCGTCACAATCAATGACGTGTATTTCGAGTAAAAGCTTTTCTAGTTATGACCACATTTTATCTTTTTAATGCCAGAATAAATCTTTATTCGAAAAATCATTACGTTATTAGTGTAGCGAGATATATCTGACCGGTATCGCACAAGGATAATCAATGTATACGATGAGATAAAATGATATAATTTGATGATATTTCCGAGTAAACTTTTTAAATACACCCACACAGTAACGGAATGATCCTACAGTACTGTGAAGCGATGCACTGAAACGCTTATGACACATTAAACAAAACCGGAAGTTATAGAGTAACGACGTATCGAGAAATATCTCGGAGCAATAAATGGCGATTTCAAGGAAATCATTGATTTAAAAGAAGCCGATATAATCGCATTTTCTACTTGGAAAAAATGTGCTGACCTTATAACGTCGTTGTAGAACTATTTCCCTGCCATCTTTACTGCAAAAAAAAGTTTTTTTTTTTTTTCTCGGTGCAACAAAGTTGAAGAAGCACAATCATTGATAAAACTACTTTTGAACTTTCATCCCTCTTCGTCGAGAATCCCCTGAAGACACAGTCCAAGATGAGAGTTTAAAATCAAAGTTTATAAGGTTCGACATAATCAAAGTTTTGAGGAAGCGCTATTTCGATATGCATCAAACAGCAATGCCGCGATGCTCAAGAAAATATGTTCGTCCTTGACTCGTGTTTGTTCCCAAGTAACCTTAAGTTTTACCTCCGGATGTGTTTGCGTTCGAAAAGTTGAACGCAGGTTTTCTTGGGGCTGACGACGCTTGTCGATGCGGAGCTCAAGCACTCAGGAACACCCAGATATCCCCTACGTGCACCGCACTGAATAATTCATTGTCTCTACGTGGTTGGACCACCAAACTCTGTAGCATTCTCTTTGCTCCTCTCTCTCTCTCTCTCTCTCTGGCTGTCTGTGTTTGAGCATAATAGTATCATCCTGTCATGCTCATTCGTAAGACATCGGTCCAACGATCATCTCAGCGATTCCATCGTTATTCCTCTTCAGAAGGCATTGAAACCTTTCAGACCAAACTACAGACCGTGCTGACTATTAATATTGTATAATCATCACTAGTTTCCAAAGCGCCAAGTTAGCTGCTCTCTCTCACTCGCTCTTTCCAAAATGCTGTCTCGGCAGCAGAGATGGATTAGCTCCACGCTTATTTAGTAGGGTTACATTTATCAGAGACGTGATGAATCCTCAACGTTCCCTTTACGGATGCTGACGCATCGACATTCCACGTGCATCACCGAATCAATGTAATCTCCGAAGAAAAACGTTACAAACAATAATTTTTCGTTTAAAAATGCAGATTATCCATCGACATCTCTTTGGAGGTATTTTCAAGACGATATTTAACAATATCTTGCCAGCAGGAGATAAATACAGAACGAAATTGAGACAAATTTCGTTCAACAAACGACAGTTTGGAGGTTTTTCGAAAAACTATCCACCGAATTAATTACGAATTGAGATAACGAATGGATGAATCTTCTGAATGAAATTTGTTTTTTAAAAATATCACAATTACCGAATCAACGCAATGAGGGGAAAAAACTTGTTCATCGAAAATATTTGTTCTGCACCAAAGTTTCGTACATCCGGCCAACAACTTATTTCACTCAGAGTTCACAAATTATTTTGTCTCATCTGAAAAGCATTTTTATTCCCATATCGAACAAAGTATTTTGGACGGAAGAGAAAGAATTTGTTTCGGACAACAGAATTTTTCCTCAATCCGTGTAAGATTACAAAAGAATTTTATCATGATTGTTTTGATCCTGAAGAATAAATCTCCACGATAATCTGATTGGAGAGTAATAACGCCAATGAGGAAGCATCGACCAAACAAAGCTTTTTGGGATAGCGGCTGCGAGTTTACATTTCTCATATGAGCGAAAACCGAAGATCATCAAAGATAAAGAATAGCATTTCCTCAAATCGCGAGAACGTTGCGTTCAACGAGTGTGCCCAAACATACAGATTGAAAGTGTCTAGAGACGAATCTAATTAAAGTTCGTCGTCAGTAAGCTAGCGGCTGATCCGCTGGCTCGTGCAGTTAAAGCGGGCTTTTGGCTCAGTTTTCATTACTCCCGAAGGTGATGTAAATTCGCTAGCGCACTAATTGTCTAGTATTACAGTCCTTATTATGAGCAAATTTGAAATTTCGTGATTTTTATTATTCACATTTAATTCCAAAGTTCTTTCGATTGAACCTGTCAAAACCCTCAAAGCCGAAGATCATTTCTAGATTTAAAAGACTCATCATAAACCAGAAATTTAACGTCACAAATGAATTCTGATAATCAATTTTCATAATCGAATGAAAAATATTCCGATTTAAAATCCCACGCATCATATCATAATCTCACGAGGAAATTAACTTCACAAAGTCGAAACATCACAGCGCGCTATCGCGATCCGCAGTTGCAACTCAATTTTATGATCTTGAATCCTGAAACCACACGAGTTATGAACAGACACATACGATACAGAAATGCATACATACAAACTCGTCATTCTCAAGGATCAATAACGAAACTTTCAGCGTTTCGACGTATCTGAGTATTGGTTCACTCGGACGTATTGTTCGATGTGTATCGGGACTTTATGTCCAGAGCGCGTACATCAAGATGTGTCAACTTTTACACGAGCAAATGGATTCTCCCATACGTGGTATCTCACTCTACAGAATAACAAGATATTATGCGCTACCAATCGATATTGCAGTGCAATCAATTGAGACACAGAACGGCTCTAACTTAAGTCGTATATACAAGAAACTCAATCAACCACGACACATGTTTTCGATAATCCTACAAATTAATCCTGCTTTGTTCGACGAGCTTGATATTTACCGATTCATTGAAATCGAATACACTTATCAAGCCTATTTTTTAAAAATAATTCTTACAACTTCGAGTATTCCATCAACATGGAAATTGATTCTTTCAGTAAAAAATCTATAATTGTAATATTCTTAAAAGGCAGCTCGTAGGCATCTATCAACGATAAAAAAAAAATAATAATAAAATTTAAAAAAAATAAAACGAAATGACACACCGCGTCCCTTCGACTCAACCATGAAAAATGAGCATATTTTTGTCCCGATTATATAAATCGATTAAACCGCTTCTTCTGTTTATCCAGGACGGTCGTTGATTGATTACAATAAATTGTGTGTTCTAGCAGCGGGATGGTGCAAAGCGTAGGAGCAAATCTATCGCCGGATCAAACTTTCGGCTCGATAAGATCGCTCTCGGTGACGAGGGAAGTCGCGAGTTTTCCACTTTCGCGAACCCCAACACCACCGCCGCAGCACAGGTTAGTTTTCATTGAATTCATTTTTTTTTTTTTCGCAATTAAAATCGATAATAAATAAAAATTAAATTCCGGGAATATTTGTTTCAATAATTCAAAGCGCGTGCAATATCTCAATGTATAAATATGTATAATAAATTATTTTCAAATGTATATGCATATGCGTGATATATAACTACAGTCATGTCGCATTACAATTATAGCGCGAGGTGTCGTGCCAATTTCAACTTCGACGTTCTACCTAAATAAATGTTTTAGTCGACCATAACGAAAAGAGAGAGAGAGAGAGAAGAGACGTTGAAAAAGAATTAGTCTGCTTTCGGATTTCTTCGCGATGCAAATTAATCAAGTTTATTTCGTAAACGAAGAAATCGTGGGTACGATAGATGATAAGAGAGAAAATTTAAGTGTATAGTCCGAGTTCTGGCGTGCGGTAAGAAAGTACTCGAGCGCGATAAAATGAGGCGCATTTCTTTGAAGTCGACCGAATGAAAAGCTAGCATTTTTTTCACCTCTCTCCCTCTCTCTCTCTCTCTCTCTATCTCTCCTTTTCTTTTTCTAATTTACCTGAGAGCTTCCCATTACAGTTTCTTCATTTTGTACATAGATATAGACGTATGTAAAGACTGTGTTGTTTTTCACGGTTGCAATGTGCACTCGACGAAACGCCATTACCGATATTAATAATACTACCACGAGGTTGAAAAAGTTGCTCGTTCGCGAAATAAGATATGTTACAGTACGCGCGGAGAGTTATCTCGAAGACGTTTTGTTTGCAGTAGACAATATTTTCACTTCGTAAATATTGTTCACGGTTGAAAAACAACAAAAAATGAAGTAAAATAATTTTTTAAATACGTTTGAAATGAGCCGATGCTACAATCGTTTCTCAAGGGAATATAAGCACCCCGAGTGTGAGGTACTTCGAAACAGTTTAATGAAACGAGACATTTCGATAATTGACTTCGATCGAGAGCATCGATTGAATTGAGACTTGGAAAAATATCGTTAAAATTCCGAAGATAGTAACGATGAAGATGTAACTTTTTTTTTTGCATTTTTTCAGGCCCGTAGTAACTACGAGTCCGGAAGATCTAGTAGGCATCGGCAGTCCCTTGAGAGACGCATCTCCGAGACCGGAAGTGCGGGTCGTAGCACCGTCGCATCGTCAGCCATTGGCGGTCACGAGTTCCGGTGTCAACGGCTCAAGCGTGAATCAAGCAAATCGTAAATCCGTCAGCATATTGTTGCCGGATCATTCGATCGGATGACCCCAACACGGCTTCGTGCATCGTTGCGAAGAGGCTCCCCTTTCCATTTAAGAAACGAAAGAATACGGAAAACAAGAAAAATTCTCCTATCATCCTTCGCCTTTATAAATGGCATAAAAATCGTCGATCAATCAGTTAAAAGCCTCTCCAAACCCTCGACCAATTGTCTCGTGTTGAAGAAACGAAAAACAAAACAAAAACGTCTGATGATCCCCAAGTTGGCAGGGGAAATTGATGATTTATAATTTTTCAAAAACGTCCATCAAACGATAGAGATGAACGAAAATACAAAAATTAAGAAATTACGTAAACGTTGAAGAACTGTTAAACGAATCAAGTAAATACGGTGACAACGATGAAAAAAAAAAAAAAAAAAAAAACAATATCATTTCGGTGTCTCAAAGCAGATTCCCGTGGTCATTTGCTTCTTTCCAATCGTTCGTAGATTTATACGGAAAATTGGAAATAACAAAGACGAGAGAGCTATCGGACAAAACTATGCTCCGAGGAAAAAAATAATCGAAATATCGATTTTTTTTTAATCCCGACAAATGCAATCCTACTCTCATTTATCCAGTGCCACATAGAATTATCGATAGAACAAATAAAAATAAAAAAATAAAAATGCATTCCCACGAAATTGCTGCGGCAAAAGGATCCATAGTATTCCACCGAGTGGATAATTGATTTTTGTATTTTTTTTTTTTTTTTTTTTATTTCTTTTTTCTTCATCTTCCGAATTGTCACAATGCCAATAATTGACCCAGATTCGAGAGGTTCTGGGAAAATGTCAATGTTCAACGATTTATCGCTAGACACGATTTTTTTTATTTTTTATTTTTTTATTTGTTTTATCTTTATTTCTCCAGTAAGTGGTCGAAACGCTCCACCCCTTCCCTGGTGGAGGAGGTGAATTAGTGATGGGTGAGATTTGGCTCGCACGGAGGTGCTCGATAATTGAACCGATCGATGAAAAAGTACAGCTGCAACCGAACGCTTATTCTTGCTTTATTTTCCTTCGAATAAATCCATCACTCTCATTCATTCTGAGAAATGTCTAAATCATGAAGTTTTAGAGCGATTTTGCTTCATTAAAAATTGGAAAAAAAAAAATAACGATAAGCAGGAAAAGCCGTAACCTACGTTCACCCCATTCTTAGATCCTTCGATTTTCAAAGGTTTTATTTTTGTCCTCTCAAAAAATAGACTTTAGAAATCTGCTCAGCTTCGTCCTAGTGAAACTCGAAGCGACAGTAAATCGGCGCTAGGTTAACTCGACAGGATCGAGTGCTCAGGATACAGGGAAAAATATTCTTCTTCTTCTCTTTCTTTCGTTAGGAAAATTGAGAACGAATAGGCAGAGAATACGAAAATACGAATATTTTACAATGAGCGAATTGAGATGATAAAAGAGAGAAAGAAAAAGAAATGCATGGATATAAAGTCACGGAGAATAATGTGTTCTCAAAATTAGCACCGATTCAATAAAAAAAAAAAAAAAAAAAAAAAAAAAACTGAATAGAAAAATAAACATTAGATGAAGTTGTGAAGGAAAAATACGACCGAAGACAATCCATCAGAGATCGAAAGAGTGCTTTTAATTCGCTAAAATCATCGATGATATATCCCGTAGAAATAAGTGAACGCAAAAGAATAAGTGAACACACAAGACTAGAACAAAGAATTTAGCTGCGAGACAATATGGATGACCGGAAGTCGTGTCTTTCGTCGGTTAAGATGCCTCGAAAATCGAGGAAATCCTTTCCGCATGGCCTCGAACGTAGTTAAAAACGCATAACTCCTGTCTTTTTACCCTGCGCTAAGTCAGGAGTTTAATAAACAAAAGAACGCATGAACGATCATTGAAAAGAGTAAAATAAAATTTTCGTGGACATTCCATATAACAGCGCGATAAAAAAATGAGAAAAAAACAAAAAAAAATGTACATGGACCGGAAGCTGAAGAAAAAGCGTTAAGCGTTTTTGGATATGTGACAACCGGAGGTTCGAACTGCACGTACTTTCATGAAAATCATATATATGAATCCTCGGACGAACGAATTTTTTCAATATTTTTGTTCGGTAAACACAATAAATTATGGTTTTGCGAATGATGATGAAGCAACGAGAAATAAAAGAGCGTTATCGATGCGGATATGTTATAAATCATTTGTCACCCGCAATTAGTAGAGCAAGCCATTGGAAATGTGCAGGATTCCTCATTGGTATGAGAAAACGGGGGCTGCTCACTAATGGAATGGAACAAGATTAATTTTGAAAAAAAGTCGTTTCTCCGTTTAAGAAAAGCTGGTGGAGAGACTAAAAGCTTCGAGAAGAATAATGGATGAGTGAAAAAGCATTTAGAAACAAAAGACAAGGGCAATGGTGAAATTTATTTAAGAGAATAATGATACCGTGTTAACGGTGTGGAAAGAGATAACACAAGAGTTTTTAATCGAGCAATCCTTTGGTTGAAAAATACAGTGGGACAAGAAACACTCGATGAAATATTTCGTTGGATGTAACTTCTCGAGATATAAAGATGTGATTGATGAATAAAAAGAAGAAAGAAAAAAAAAACGTGGAAAAGACGGAGAAAAAAAAACGGTAACAGGAGGGTGGGCGCTAATTGCATATACCAACTATTAAAAAAATTAGGCTTAAGTTAAATTTTTAAGATACTCCATGTTTCGTATTATGCTCATTCGATCTTCTGGTCTTTCTCTCTTTAATTTTTTACCTTAAAAAATTTATGATAATTATTCGTTTTCTTTGAATCATGAAAATGAATCTGAACACATATATATTTTTTTTTTCTTATTCTCGTAGATCGTATAGAGGACTGAACGTTTTTTCTTGAATCGTATTTTATATTTTATGCATGAGCTCGGTACAAACGTTCATGCGAATGTGCAATCGTTCTCGCGTTCTTTTATTTCTTTACAATTTTGTACGAATTTAATCGTTTTCACGAAGTCTTTGGATTATCGAGGGAAAGATAGATGAAGAATCATTTTAGAATTAAGATTTCCTAGTCCTGTAAATACGTAAGTTAGATAGATGCGAGAATGTTACGGAAAAGAGGAATTAATCGTATAAGAATGTGGACTCGAGAGATGAATCAGGATTGTTTGAAAATTTGCAAATTTTTCTCATTTTTCAATTTGAAACCGAAAAATTTGAGGGCCCAGCCAGAGAATTAGAAGCAGACGGATATCGAAAGAGTAAATTCAAGATCCTTATCGTACCCAGAGCAATGGTAAAATTTTATTTTCCATTTTTCAATTTTCTGTCTAAAAAAAAAAAAAAAAAAAAAAAAAAATGTCAGGCATCGTTTTTGAATGGCAAGCGAAGCACGCAAATTCAAAACTCCAGTCATCAAGCTTGTACGAAAATCAATTGGAAAATGTGACTTTTCATATCAGCATAAAAACACCCATGAAACAATCATCGATCGATTAACGACCGTAAACAAATGAATAAAAAATGCCTACAAACTTTGAATTGCTTGCGAAAAATTACGAGAGTAAAAGCATTGAGCGAACTCTGTTTCGTTAGTATTTATTTTATTTTTATTTCCTTTATATCTCGGCTTGGAAGCTTTAGATGAGTATTGATACTGAATTATTGATCGTTGGATACCGGCATATTTGGACAATATAATAAATACGAGTTAGAATCGTCTATTATATAATACGTATCATCGAGGAAACTCGTACGTAGCTCAATCGCTAGTGATTCAATTTACGAGTTGAAAAAATTGAGAAAAAAAAACAAAAGAAAAAAAAATAAACAAAAATTCATTCGCCGAGGAAAAGGAAAATCTACGAAGATTGAGATAAATATTAAGACATGAGAACCCGTCGAAGAGATAACATTGTTAGGTGATTTTTGAGGTGTGCCAAAAACGAAGAAAAAAAATATCGTTAGAGATGTATTATATGGAACGAATGAACGAATTTAAAGAATTAAATAGATACTCGTTTTGCAAAATGTCGAAAAACTACTCGCGATCACAGAGGCTTTTTTTTTTTTTTTTTTTTTATATCGAAGCCGACGATCGTCCCGAGAAAAAATTCGAGAAAAATTTGTTGAACCTCCAGTATTATCGTTACAACAACAACAACAACAACAAACATATAAAAAAAAGAAAATTTATTTGAAAAATAAAACGCAAGTTTATAATCTTTATTCTCAGTAAAACTAGAGCTTGTTTAACCAGAGCTTAATCATTATCGCCGTTAAGAATTGATTGTCTGCCCTCCGCGAATTATCAGGCGTTATTTATTCCACAAACGGCCGAAAACAAGAGCGTGCTAAAATTTCAAAGAAATAAAAAAAAAAAAAAAAAAAAAAAAAAAAAGACCGCCGTGATCGAAAGATCGGGCGAATGCATTTTCATTGCCGATTAATTACTCTTCTTCTTTTTTCTTCCTCTAGACAAGTTTGTGATAGTAAGTTTAGTACGAACACATGTTATTATATATAGGTGTTAAGAGTTTTTAAAATTGAGTATGTTTTCAAGACAGTACAATTTAAGGAATAAAACACTCGAATATGCCTCGATCACGTCCTGGAAAAAAGTATAAGAAACCGTAATGAAAAATAAAAACACAGTGTCCAGACGAGGAAGTGAGAGCGTGATAAAGAGAGAAATGAAAAAATGCGAAAAATTTTGAATATCAAAATATTCGTTATCGAGCGTCCATTTAGGAGAACGTCTTCGAGAATCTTCGAAGATGATAAAAACAAAAAACAAAAAAAAAAAAGAAAAAATAAAATAAAATAGAGTGTCGGCGAAGCGTATCAAATAAACGCCTATATTGCATATATGTATTAACAAAAGATATAAAATGACAATGAGAATAAAAAAAATGAAACTGCATTACTTTTTATATAGTTGTCGATTTAAAAGAGGCTGATTAAAATTAGATCGAATATCAATGTATTTCGCCATTTGATATATGAAACAGACGATGTGTGTTGTTCGTTAACTGCGGAACACATATAATCCTCGGTTGATAAAAATTAAAGAAAAAAAAAAAAAAAAAAAAAAAAAACGTAAACAGAAAGAAAAAAAAATACAAAACATAAAAACATATATACAAAAAATTATATACATATAATAAATGATAAAACTGAACGCGAAATAACGAGACAGTCCGTAACGTTTGTAAATTTAGGATAACGATATATATCCTTCTCGTATTTAAGAGTTTAATAATAACGATCAAAGAAATAATTCAAAGGATGAATACTATCATATATGGCCTCTCACTATATTCCCCTTGGTCGTATCCCGGCGACTCAGTTTTCTCAATATTGGGGCGCATATCGCGACGGGATTCGATAGGATAATCCTTAGCATTTTCTATAACGAATCATCTTCTCGACGAAAAATTATAGAAAAAAATTAATACACACACACACACAAACACTCCCACACGGATTGATGAATAAAAATTATGTAGAAAGTATTCGAAATCGTGATGTTCTTATTCAATTGACATTTGACAGTTGACAATTGACAATTGACAATGAAAATACAGACAATTGACAATTGAATGTATTGAGGCTCTGTCAGCTGCACCTAATTCCATGGATGGAATAATTCTGTGCGTAACTGAATAAACTTGAATTCAAATCGCAACTCAATAACCTCGGACTGACAAATCGCATTATCGAGATGAATCTTACGAGGTTCTGTTGGCTTTTGAAATAACAGAAATAGAATTTTTCAAAAAATTATATTTTCTAACCAATGAGTGAAAGTGAAATGCAGTCAACTCTACACTATTTGTAAAGATGACAGAATCGACGAGTCCGAAAGAGAACTCAATTATCAGAAAACATCAAGTGCTTTGCGTAGCTTACAAATACCTCAAAATATGTGTGTTTGGGATTAGGGTGTGAGCAAGCTGACAAACGAGATCGGTTTTCACGAAGTAGATAAAAGAGAGAGATGACTGCAATGTCCATTAGAATCGGAAGGACTGGTTTTTAGAAATTTTTTCGAGCAAATATCGAGCTGAGAAAAAAAATGATTAGTTGTTTCGGTCGTAATAAAATGCGAATAAATATGAAGAATCATTTAAAAAAATGAGCTTTTTGGACCGTTTACGAAAAGGAATTTTTTTTATTCTATTGGTAGCTCGGGCGAGGGCTCATTTGATTTTTTGTTGCAATCTCTCTCGAAGTATCTATTCGTTCATCCTATCCATCGTCATTATGTTCCAGAATTGGTTATTGCAGATATTCCAAATTTGCTTTTGAAGCGAATAGATACTTTTTAACGAAACCGTTTGAAGAATACGAATATTACAGAAGAATGTTTATAGGACGTCTGTTCTCATAAAAGAAGCAAGAACAAAATTTGCATAAATTTTTCTATTCATCTAATCATCTAATCATTTTGAAATGTTGAAAATTGAAAAATTCTCCCGAGTAATACCAAAAAATAGCAACGGATTCATTCATCATTTTAGTCGATAAATCTACAGTCGGTAAGAGAAAAAATTTACTGGACATCTGCACTTCATACACAATCAGTTGCTTTAGTGGGGCTAGGTTTGGAAAATTGAATTTCCGGAATCGAGGAAATAACGATGAACGTTTATTTCTCCAAGGAAATAACGATTGAAATAGTAAATGAATCTCGAAAATAATAGTGAAAATCAAACAAGGCCTAACGTTTTCATATTGAAAATTACTATGCACAGAAATTAAAACAATAATGCAAATGATGGAATTATGTACTTACTCTTCGATGTCTTGTTCCCCTCCTCAAGGATGAGTCATCGATCTTCTACGTGCGGCAAAACCGTTCGAGAATTTGGCGGCTGAGATCCACTTTCGATGTAGATTAACACTCGATTTTTTTCGATTAAATGAATTGAAATACATTTTGCACTCGCGACTCGCACCAAATTTCAGAATTCAATAGCACTGATTGAAAATTAATATTATTGTTCGCGTTTCCGAAACAGTAAGCACAGTTGAGATTCACTTTCGTTACAGGACACTCATTGCAGTTAATTACTTTCCACTCGATTGTTTCCAAATCTATGAGTTTATATTTCGACGAGCAGCAGCAGCAGCGTCGTTTTTTCAACGTTGAAAGCGATAGTTCATCGTAATTCAAAATTCTAATGCACTGATTCAAAATCAACATTAACTTTTTAAACTTCCGAGATAGTAAACGAATGATAAAGACGTCAAGACTTCTTTCATTTCCGCGTCAACGAACTCTTGCACGAAATTAAAAAAATCTATTCAATATTCTTTGTTCTGCTAACTTAAAAAATGTATTTCTCTTGTTTCAATAAACTTTCTTTTCGCAATTGATAACGGTCGATGACGAGTGACAAAAAGTGTAATGGCAACTTGTGTCACAGCTTCGTGGAAAATCGTGCGCGCTCACGTGGGTGCACGCGTGTACGGGCGCTTGCGTTCTATTGTAATATAGCACTTGCGATAGTAAAAACTATTCGCAATGCTGTACAATAGCTGCGGTTATACAAGCCTTGCGTGCATTGCGTTGCGTTGCACCGTTTGCAGCATCCGGGTTATATGCATGGACCTTGCCTGCGCGACTTCGATATGCGATACAGAAACTGTATCGTGTTCGGAATCAGCAAACTACAGAGTAGATTTATAGCTTTCGTTCCGTCATTCTTGCCGACAATCCCATGGCTTTACGGCCTGCGTGCGTTTGGTGCTTTGCGTTGCGTTGCGCGACTCGCATGTATGGTTGCATCTTTTAGCTCCGCTTGCGAACACGCGTGCGTGCGAGCATACACACGATTTTCAAAAGCTCTAACACAGCCGTCACCAGACTTTCTGTCACTCAAGACCCTTGCTCACGCTGCCATTTATCGTGATCCGCTCAAATATTCAAAATAATTCATCATCTAACTTGACACGAAAAATAATATCGTGGTCAAGAGCTTCCCTATCGGCTTATCGATTATTACTTGCGAGAAGAAAACTCGTTGACGAAAGAAAAAAAAATGAAAATTCAATACGATTGACAAACGAGGAAAAAAAACAAAGAAAAAGAAAAAAAAAGAGAAAAAAAAACAAAGAAAAAGAAAAAACGAGAGAAAAAAGATGAATCATGTTTTCCAACTCTGATATTCGTTTCACATCATTTTCGTGCATTGTTCGTTATCGAGAAATCCCATATTTTTTTAACCTCCAATTAACGGAAATCGTGATGAAGAAATTATATGAAATTTATATGTTTGGACAGTTTTTAATTTTTTTTTAAATGATGGAATAATGAATCGTCCATATTCGACGTGTGGAAAAATCGTTCGAGATAGTGGCAATTGAGATCTATTTCCGACGTGGACACAAGATTTTTTTCGATTAAATTAGTTTAAATATATTTTGCACTCGCGACTTGCACCATAATTCAGAATTCGATAGCACTGATTGAAAATTAATATTATTGTTCACATTTCCGAAATAGTAATCACATAGTTGAGATTCACTTCCGTTACAGGACACTCATTGCAGTTGATTACTTTCCACTCGATTTTTGCCAAATTTATGAGTTTGCATATAGACGAACAGCAGCAGCGTGATTTTTCTAATTGGTAACGATAGTTCACCGTTATTCAAAATTCAAATCCACTGATTCAAAACCAACATTAACTTTTTATACTTTCGAGATAGTGGACGAATGATGAAACGTCACGATTTTTTTTCATTTTCGCGTCAACGAACTTTTGCACGAAATTTAAAAAATCCATTCAATATTTCTTTGTTCTGCTAACTTAAAAAATGTATTTCTCTTGCGTCAATAAACTTTCTTTTCGCAATTGATAACGGTCGATGACGAGTGACAAAAAGTGTAATGGCAACTTGTGTCACAGCTTCGTGGAAAATCGTGCGTGCTCACGTGGGTGCACGCGTGTACGGGCGCTTGCGTTCTATTGTAATATAGCACTTGCGATAGTAAAAACTATTCGCAATGCCTTACATATAGCTGCGGTTATACATGCTTTGCTTGCATTGCGTTGCGTGCAGCGTTTGCAGCATCCGGGTTATATGCATGGACCTTGCCTGCGTGACTTCAATATGCGATACAGAAACTGTATCGTATTCGGAATCAGCTTACTACAGAGTAGATTTATAGCTTTCGTTCCGTCATTCTTGCCGACAATCCCATGGCTTTACGGCTTGCGTGCGTTTGGTGCTTTGCGTTGCGTTGCGCGACTCGCATGTATGGTTGCATCTTAGCTCCGCTTGCGAACACGCGTGCGTGCGAGCATACACACGATTTTCGAAGCTCTAACACAGCCGTCACCAGACTTTCTGTCACTCAAGGCCCTTGCTCACGCTGTCATTTATCGTGATCCGCTCAAATATTCAAAATAATTTATCCTCTAATTTAGCACGAAAAATAATATCGTGGGCAAGAGACTTCCCTACCGGCTTATCGATTATCAATTGCGAGAAGAAAACTCGTTGACGAAAGAAAAAAAAATTGAAAATTCATTACGATTACCAAACGAGAGAATCGTGTTTTCCGAATCCAATATTCGTTTCATAGCGTTTTCGTGCATTGTTCGTTTTCGAGAAACTCCGCATATTTTTAATCTCTAATCAACGGAAATCGTGATAAAGAATTGTGTAAAATTTATAGGTTTGGATGGTTTGAATAAAAAAATAAAAAATTAATTGTTATCATGATTTTCTGATTATTCATTTCTTCATCATTCATCACTGTATCTTTATTTGGTTCAACGACAATTCAGACCGTTTCAAAGTACTTTTATATAAAGATTTTCGTTATCAACGGACGATCGAATAAAATGCGATCGGTTCGTCGATTACAATTTCGTTGTAATCGACGAACGATAATACGCAGCATTGCATTAGCCGACCGACGCTCATGCTACGTTATACTCTCCGCGCGCTCCTCGCCGCCCCGCGTCCCGCGGGCGACTCAATAAACGTGAGAGCTCGCTCACTCCCTCCTTGCCCCGCGCATGACCAGTTCTCGCGCCTGCCCCTTCCAGTCGCCGCGGCGTGAGATCTCCCCACCATTCCCGCTACGGAGCGGCCTAGCGGGCCAAGCAGCGAGAGCGCGTAGAACGTAAACACAGAGTCAAGGCTTCACGAATGTAAACAAACCAAACAAGCTAGCGACATTCATTCAGCAATATTTAACGATCATATTTTTGTGCACCGAATGAATAGTCGTTCGACAATATTTTATAAAAATTCAACATCGTTTTATTATTCGACTACTTATTTTCCCATGCTGTATCTGTATACTGGTTCGAAAAAAATTTATGCAAATTTTGTTTTTACTTTTTCATGAGAATTGGCGTCCTACCAACATTTTTATTGTAATATTCGTATTTTACAAACGATTTCGCATTGATTTAGTTACAATTAAACTGATAAAGTTTAAAAAATAAAATGGACGGGCTAACTTCACGCTAATTTTTATTTTTGATTTATTCGTGATCAATTCATCTCACAAACATTTATTTTGTTCTTACAGTACTCTAAAAACGACACATAAACGATTAAAATTGGAAAACTTTTGAAAAATTAATTAATGTCGGGGGGCCAAGTTCACACCGTTCGCGGTTGCGCCTCTCCGTCCAAGAGAATCGTTTTCTTATGCAGTAATCGATAATGTCAACTGTATAATGTACAGACGAAAAAGAAGATATTCTCACATCGACAGTCAATAAAGCAGTGACAAAAAATGTGCGAGGAGAAATTGAAAAATACTTTAAACACAGTGGCGTAAGCACAGTGACGATGAACAAATAATCTTGTTTTTTCACATCACGACGTAAACGTTCATCGTTCGCATTAATGCCTACGCTAGTGCGCGTGCCCACTTTTGGCTTCTCTTCTTTCTCGCAGTTTTTCTCGTTCACGAGTTTTTCGTTGTGCAGCAGCAGCAGTATCACCGTTTTATGATCGTAAACTTCTCGAAGTCGAGGGAGAGAGAGGAGAGAGTAGAGAGAGAAAGAGAGACAAAACGGGAGACAGAAAAAGAAGAGTCCTTGATTCTATCCCAATTCTTGTGATGAACAGTTTAAGCGTTTATCGAGAACAAAAAATCCGAGTGAGACGAATGATATTCGAGTTCGATTGGCGTACATCGTAGCACGTATTAAAAACATCGACAAATCTATTTTTTCCAGTATACAAACACAAATATATAATCGTGTAAATAATACATGTTACGAAATAGTGGTTCTCTCAAGACGTCGTCAAACGTTCAAGTGCTATTTTCTTTTATTTCCATTTCTTCGTATACTATTTTTCCGTCTGGATTCTTTTCCTTTTTTTTTTTGAGGAAATTGGAACGATGCTCAATGAATCTTCTCGAGGCCATCGCGAATCTTTCGCTCTGGCGTTTGTCGAAGGCGACTCTTCACATACGTGCCTTCTAAATGCCAAGAAAACGTTCGATCGGTTGAAAAATTTGCCATTATTTTGAACAAACGGGAAACACTCGCGTACGCTGAACAAAATTTTTTTGACTAATGGTGAGTTTTGGTGTACCTTGAACGGAAAGAAGGAGGTTGAACGATAGTTTTTCGTAACGCTTTATTTTGGATTGACGTAAACAAGCTTCGGATTACTCAATCGTGCCTGTCCTAAAATGGACTCAGAAGGGAAAATCTTCTCCCCAGAAATGGCAGTGGCCGAAAGCAGCAAAGAGTATGTCCTCCAGTGGACCGGACACGCTGCTCACGTCACTGAAAGATTTAGTGAATTATTGGCCCGTCAAGCTCTCGTCGATGTTACTCTCATATGTCAGGGACAAAAGCTCAGAGTTCACAAGCTTGTACTTGCTTCGTCGAGTCTTTACTTTGAGGTTCGTTGACACCAACTTTTTTGATGATTACTGATCATCCATATTGTCTGTCGATGCCTTTTATAAAAATAACAAATTTTCCCAGTTCCCTAACAGTTTTTGTAATATTCTCTTTTTTTCTTTTCAGGAAATGCTAGAACAGGATCTAGGCCAGGAGCCTACTATACTTCTTCGAGACTTGGACTTTGAAGTCCTCAAAGCAATGGTTGAATTTATGTATTGCGGAGAAACTACCATTTCTCAACATCATTTGCAAACTCTTCTCGATGCCGCTCAAGTTTTCAAGGTACAACAATAAAACTCATTCGATGAAATTACTGTCAAACAAACGTAGAAACAAGAAAATGATTCAATATTTATTTTTTTAAATCAAATTTTACTGCACCGTCGGCATGAACAGTTATAACGTCATGAGCAATCAAAATTTTATCAGATTCCAAACATGTTGACAAAGTTTTTGTTTTCATTAGCCGTTCAAAAATGTTGTGATGAAATTATATCCATTGACAAGATCGTAGTCATTCACCTGAATCATACAATTTTTTTGTGCAGTTAATAATTTTACTGGTATTTATATATTGCTAAAACTAAATAAACAATTGACGATTGAGAATTAGTACAGTTTAAGTTCACATATAAATTGATAAAATATTTTGACTCTGAGAAGATTAAAATCGTTACTTATCTTGATTGAGCGTAGTACAAATGGACAAAAAATATTTCTTCAGTAGTCAAAGTCATTGAACATGATGGCTGGTATAAATTTTTTGTAGAATCAGTTGTTAATTCCATAAACGTGTGGTTTTTGCTTGAACAGCATGGGCCATCAAAAGGCTAAATGTGTTATTTAAATTTTTAATTTTTTATCCGCATATAGTAAAAATTTTATGTCACACAAATGAGGAATGACGAATTTTCTACAAAATAACATTCGAAGAATGACTGAAGCATCCGACGATGCACACTTTCGGTGCTGCAAATTTAATGGTTATATATCTTAAAAGAGAAATTGTGTTTGCAGGTCAAAGAATTAGAATGCATAGTGGAATCGATGATGAAATCAAAAACAATGGACGATAAAAATTCATCAGCGTCCGAAAATTCTTGCCCATCTGTGAACACAATAGACGTAAAAAAGAATCGCAAAGCGCGTCCGAGCGGTGAACGTTACGACGAAAAATGTCTAACATCGAATCTCGAGGAAAGCGAAATTTTGGAAAACAAAAGCGATCGGTTTGTCGACATTAGTTCACGAACTTCTTACATCGATGATGAAAATTTTTTGTATGAAAATCCGAACGAAGTCAACGAACTAATGAGTTGTCAAAATGGGGGAGAAGAATCTTTGGATCAAGTATCCCTCGATACTTTGGACAGTGAATCGTCAATAATGTGTACGAGGGAGGACGACGACAGCAAAAATAAATTAACGGTGAATGAAAAAATGTCGAGCTTCATCAAGGAAAATCCTCTCAAATCGTGCGATAATGAAACGCGTTTTGATTTAATAAACGTAACCGAAATAAAAAAAAATACGTTTGAAGAACACCCGTTTGAGAATCGCGCAAAAAGTCAAGATCGTCCTTCCGCAGTTGGCGAATGTTCGAGGGTGTATACTCACAAAAAACGTAAATCCATCGAAAACGAAGAGACAAAAGGCTCGTCAGATCTTCAAGATCTTCCACGTGCAGTTGGCGAATGTTCGAGGGTGTATACTCCCAAAAAACGTAAATCCATCGACAACGAAGAATCAAAAGGCTCGTCAGATCTTCAAGATCTTCCTCGTGCAGTTGGCGAATGTTCGAGGGTGTATACTCACAAAAAACGTAAATACATCGACAACGAAAAGATAACAGGCTCGTCAGGAGAAATAAGTAATCCGGATGAAAATGTAATAAAAAAATTACTGAAATCGTACGAACAGGATAAACATTCTGAAAAAAGTTTGAAAGTCTATACGCACAAACGTCGTAAATCCGGGGACGAGAGGAGATGTCAAATTTTTGACACTAATTGTGATTCAACGGAAAAGCCAACGAGCACATCGAGCATTGATTTGAACGACGATACTTCGTTGAACAATGCGCCGACTAATCCGTCGAACGGTCTTGATATGGAAACTTCGGAATATATTTGGAGTCTCAGTACAGAAAGTATACAATATGTGGTTGGTTGTACGATAAATTCAATGAATTCTCGAATCGTTAATAGCGAAACGAAGAATGAATCATTTAACGATACGATTGAGAAAAATCGTCACGACGCTAGATCTTGTAATCAGAAAAAAACGCGACAAATGAAAGAATTGTTCTCGTGCGAAAATGGCAATGGAGAAATTTCGGAAACGCCCATCTTACGTAGAAGCGTACGAATAAATCAGCTCGAAAGTGATGACTCGTTGAATAACAATAACGGTACAATAAGCGTACCGAAAGGTCGTGAAAAATCGTTGGATCTCGCAAGAGAAGATTACAGCAGTAACGTGACAATGACATTGACTAAATCATCGAAACGTCGTTGCAACAAGGATCAAAGTTTTCGTATAACGGATGAAAATATCGTTGAGTCTCCCAGCCCATTGTTGAGGAAAACAGCTAATTCACGTTCTCTCCGAAGTGGAGCACAATTATCTTCAAAAAAGTCGAAAATTTCGCGGTGCGAAAGAAAAAAAAATACTCGGCAAAACCGTGATAAATCAGAGAAAATAGATTCTTCGAATATTTTAGTTAATACGAGATTAAATACGATAGCTAGCGTGGATCGTGCTCTTTGGGGTGATATGTCAGACTTTTTGGAGAATCGTGATGATTCGAGCGAGGAATTGTTGAATTATTCGACCAGTCGGGAAATTCCATTCGCCGTAGGTCTTCTGCCACTTAGAGCTGCTCTTGAAAGAATGCAAGCTACGGTAGATCATCAGCCTCGAAAAACAAGATCTTCCGTTGCTCCTTGGAGACAAGAAACAACGAGTTTGAGAAAAAAATTCATTTTTGACTTCGACAATTCGAATTTTGTGAAGAAACAAAATAATTCGGAAAACGAAAATATTGAAACTGCCGTTTGCCACATAGAAATCAGAACATCATCGAGTCCGAGCGGAACACAAAACCCACAAATTTCTACGGATGATCGAATCATCACTGTTGGTACTCATGACGAAAGTAACAAACAATGACAGATATATATTTCTCGTTTTCGTTTTAGAGTATAAATAAATAATATTCATTTGACCATACGGGGTAACAAAGATAGGCTGCATTCCGAGTAATATTCAAGTGTACAAGGATATTTTACACCTGCTCTTTCAGTTCAAATATAGATTCTACCAAATTCTTATTATTTTGCTTTGTGACAAAACCTAATTGCAAAATTAGCCATCTTTCAGATATAGTAAAAATTTAATATATTTTGAAGATTATATCTCTGTCAGATTATCCTCAAATCACTAAATTTCAATAGAATATTTATTTTTCGAAGAACCTAAACCAAAATGTCTTGAATTACCTGAATATTTCTAAATATGTATGAAAATCATTGATCTCACAGTCATATAAAAATTAGAAAATCATATTTTTTGTATAATTTATCAAAATCATCGCGAGTATTACATCAGAATCGTTATGTCTTTCAATCAAAAATTCAGTAAAATTCGTTTCACATTTATGAAATGAACTTTCAACATCACTAAACGTTCGAGATATGTATCTTTAAGTGAGATTTGGGAAGCAGTGATTTATGTACAGCTTATACATTTTTATCTGTATATCTGAGAAGAAAGAAAGTTCAAATTTGATTCCAATTTGGATGGCCTTTTCGAAAATGCTCTCTGCTAAATGGTTTCGAAACAGCACAAAGTTAGACGAAAATAATCAATTTACGATTGTAGTTCGCATTAATTGTATGAAAAAAAAAAAAACATGAAACGTTGCGTTAAATCGAATTAATGAGAAGTGCCAATTTCTAGAAAGAAAAACAAACAAAAATTGTAAAAATATTTCTTGTCAACGGATTCTTTTGCACAAAGAAGTTTGAAAGATGTTTGTTCAAATGATTATATTGTTTGGAGTACACGGTTCTATCGGGGTGTCTGACATTGACTGAAAATTATAAAAATGAAACTCATACGTTGAATGGCATTGAAAATATTTGGACAATCCAAGCCCACACTTTTCGTGACCGTCAATTTCAACGAACATCGGCATAAGTTTTCTTTTTACACTTGAACAAAACTGAAAAAATGCTGTGTCCATCTTGCAAATTTTTTGGGAATGCTCCTATCCCACTAAAATCTATAAATTTCAATAATTACAGCATCAATGTATAGGCACAATTTACGATAAACAGTGATGTCCACGTGTAATTTCATCTTTTTTTTTTTCGTGTTTATCCCCGGTGTTGGAATTTCATAATATATAAATACCTCGCACACATCGTTAAACCGCCAAGCTCAAGCACGAAACGCCATGTTTTGAGTTGGTTTCACAGAAAATTTATGTACACAAATTACAAATAAATATATATATTTATATACAAACATATACGGATGTAGATAAGTTTTTTCGTAAATCGAGAAGGAACGACGAAATTGTAGAAAAAAAATAATAATGGTTTTCTGTCTTTTTCATTAGTATAATAATCATCGAAATGTTGTCACCATCGTGTTCGAATGTTTTTTTTTTTTTTTTTTTTTCTAACTGTAAATAAGAAAAGTGGTTGTGAAAACGAACGAACAAACGACTATAAAATTTCTTCCTCGTTTCAGTCTTTAACAAGAGCCAAGCAATTTCGTCATAATTTTAATTTACTCGAGCTAATCGTTTTAAAAATCGTTAGCGAAATCAACGATTTTTCGATATTTCTGCAATTTGATTTCTGAAATTTCTTCAAATCACAAAAGAAAAGGAAAAATCGTCATTTATGTTTTTTTTTTTCTCTGTAGCTATTAAGAGGTTCTTGAACCATGAAACAAAAATTATCATTGCACTTGTTCGAAAGACCCAGTTATATTTAAAGAACGAAAAATTGTGATCATTATAGTTTATTTTACAATTATTCAATTATTTTCTTTGAGACTAAGCAATAATTACAAATGTATATGTAAATAGTTATATATTATGTATTTGTATACATAACTTGTATCTTTCAGCGGAACAAATACTTAAAAAAAAAAAAAAAAAAAAAAAAGTAGAAAACGTCAATAATCGTCTTCTAAGTATTTTTCCAAATAAAATTTCTATGAAAAAATAATTAATACTCGATTTTCGTCCATAATTTCATCCCGCCAAATCGCAAAAAATATGCCCTAGAAGTATGTTAGCTCTTATCGAACTTGTATATCACAATATTCACAAATGAAATTTGGAGAATTGCAAAATAATGAGAAAAAAATAATTTGATATTCTGGCACGACGCCGAATATTCGTAGTCTCAGATAGATCGGTCGAAAAAATAAGAGCCTCGTGAAGATAAAAAGAGGAATAATCATCAAAATTTCGAATTACAATTCTTTTTCGTTTTATTTATGAATAAAATTCAACACGAAGACGACGTTTGATTTGGGGCGGCCAAATACTCTACGAGCATTTGCAGTGTGAACTTGACACTCTGCAAGAAAGAGAATAAACGTAGGAATATGTAAATGCATATAGTAATAGTAAGAATCATGTAGCCAAGAACTCGCTAAATCTATTTATAACTAGGTTTTTCATTGGTCGTGTAGAACACGAGAGGGAAAACACTGCAATCGATGCACGTACGATATTAAATAAGAGTTGAAATAACGATTGTAGTACAAAACCCGTAATACGCTTACGAATGTTTCGTCGTTGGGACGAAGATGCCTGCGTGTGGTAAAACGAAAGCACTATTTCAACCTTGAGGCTATCAAATCAAACGCGATTATTCCGACTGTTCTCAATAAACAAATCGAGATGATATCACATTGTTCTTTTTTTTCGTTGCGATTTTCCATAAATTATTACACTTCAAGTTGCCAATGTACGATTTCATAATTTTCGTTATTAAATGAAAGAACAAAAAAATTATGTGAAACTAGACGTATTAGAAAGAAATAAATCAATTTTTCAACCTTCGATACTGTCTTGGAAAAAAAAAAAAACAAATTTTAAATTGTGGTCGAAAATAAATTATTCCGTTCCATTCAAATTTTCTAGTCGTTGGTGGCTTTGGGTATTTTATCTGAGATATCTTTGAGTTTCAATATTTTGTTCCTTTTTTGAAACTACTAACGGCAATTTAAATTTGAATTGGGTGATGGAAAAATTTTAGGATCGAAAAAGTATTTTTTTGAGGCACGTTTCAACAGACAAAAAAGAACCTCGATAAAATGTAAAATATGATCGGAGCAGGTGTGTGTGTGTGTTGTTGTATGTTTCGCAAGAAGAAAACACTGCTCCACATCTGTACTGCAGTATATAGGGTTATGAGATTAATCGAAAGAGGGGATAAAACGACAGGGTTTGCGAAAATGGCTACTGCCATCAGCATTTAATATGAATAAAATATTTCGTAAATATATTTACGAAAACTTCCAAAATTGCTCAAAAACATTTTAAGATCTAACAAACTTGAAAATGTTTGACAGATGTCGACGAACCATGCAGTAAAGTTTGAATTAAAAGTTCTCGTCTTCAAGGTCATCAGCCTCTTTAGTTGTTTATCACTGATAGATAAAGTATAGAATTTTCTCACTCTCTAAAAATGAAAGACCATTTCATTTATTGCATTTGAATTATAATTGACATTCATTTAATTTTTCAATCAAATTGAACGAAATCTAATGTCAAAGGTGTAACACGGTGTCTCGATTATCGGAAACGTTATCGAACGTTGTACACGGAGCCATTAGAGTTACAAATTTTCAAAGTATCAATCGAATTAAGATTTGAAAGGGATCGAAAGAGAGGAAAAAGTTCGAAAATCAGAACGTTTTTACTTGTGAAGGTCAAAGTGAGCTCGGATATTTCCGAAAATTGAGTTTTTTTTGACGTAACAATACATTCATTACAGTATTTGTCGTCTGTCACTAAACGGAGAGACAAATATAATAAATCAACGGGGTGTTGAGGCATCTCGTTTTTTCTCTTAAGCCTATTAGCTATACGTATAATCAATGAACGCATATTGATCTCAACCCTTCGTTGGATTCTATGCTTTATCAGGGACGTACGGTGCGATGGAAGCTCTTGAATTGACGAAGTGACAACAGGACGCATGACGTAAAATAATTTCGATAAAATCGAATGATTTTTTTTTTTCACACTTTTTACAACATAACCTTATACCGCGTTTAATCAAAATGATTCGTGAGTACATTTTGTAGAAAAATTTAAACAACAAAGGGTAAAGACGAACGGAAATATTAAAGCAGACACAATGATTTTATAGGGACTACAATAGCGATACATCGGCTATTGAAGCTTGAACTAATAATAATCTCCCACATTATCTCTTCGTGCTTCGTCTTATCGTCGTTATAGGACCGTATCTACGTAGGAATTTCTAGGGGCCTCAAAGAAAATATTTCACCACTACCTTTTATGTAAATCTCGATAGTTTATTAAAAACAAGTTTATTTATTCACTGATTTCTTATTTTTAAATATGTTGAATCGCTATACGTAACCTAAAAAAAAACGATGCTCCACTTGAAAAACGAATTTATTCATTATCACGGTTAAATACGAGAAATAACGATAGTTATAAAAGGATAATTGCTATGTTTCGGATAATTTCAAATCGTATTAATTAATCTCTATTAGTTTCTCATCATTAATGCTTGAGTGGCAATTATTTTTCCGAGATGCGATAAATGTCACGATAAACCGTCACTCAACTGTGGAGTCGAACAATGAGAGAGGATTGAGACGAGGGCTATTTTCCCGGGTGTTTTGGTTACGTAAAAATTGGAACAAATTGGCTTCTATAAAATCTCATCGTGAATATATAAAAATTTGTAGATTCATAAACAACTGATCGTTGAACAAGAGACAAGACTATGATTAAAATACGATTACGAAGGGGCAAAAAATCAACTAACAATTATGCATCAATAGAAAAAAAAAATGTATCCAGTTAATTAGAAATGCTTGAATATTTCAGACAATCTGAAATATAGTTTCATTTCTTTAACACTGTAACTCCAATTTGTGAATCTCAGATGGCGCTTTTTTCGATCACACGAATATACTTAGGAACCAGAAAACAGGCAAAATCTTGGGTTGATAATCAATGAGTCACATGTAAAACGAAGATAATGAAAAATAAGTATTGAGAAAAAGTATATTTGTAAAAAATGAATGATTGCATTATTTTTTCATTATAGAAAAACTGTGGGAGCCACAAATTTCGGGCAACGATTCCGTACATCCCGCGCTCTTATTGCAACTTCATAACTTCCGTCAAGAGATGTCGCTCCTCGCATAAACCGGCATGAACGAATGCGCAGGATACGTTGTTGATTGGTTGCTTCGAAAGTAGTTCCGCAGACATGTGTTTTGTTTCCCGCCTCGCACGGTCTTGTTATTGTAGACCGTTGAGAGGGCCTCTATCCGAAGCTGTGGGAAACAATATTCTCAAGAAAAAGAAAGAACGAGAATTATAGAGATTGTGAGAGAGAAAGAGAGAGGAAGATGTGCTGTGTGGCGGGTTCATACAACAGGACGTAGAAGGCGTAGGGCCTAGGCCAGAATCGAACCGCGGTTGAGTTTACCATTGCTCTCTTCTGTCTTACTCCCTCCATCCCTCCTTTTCTCGCTAAGCGATTTCTCCGATTGTCTTTCTCTCTTTCTCTCTCCTGTCGCGCGCTCTCTTTCGCTCTCTCTCTGCTGCTCACCGCCTCCCTATAGTATGAACTACTGGCGACGAACGGTGGTGGCGGCTCTCACGTTCGTAACCAACACGACTTGGTGTGTGACCGACCGACCGATCGTGTGCGTCTCTCTCGTTCGTGTTCGTCCGTCCGTCCGTCCGTGTCATATATTCCCCCGGTTTTGAAAGCAAGGTTGGTGGTGCGGCGACGAACGACTAGTTGTGTTGCGACGCAGGAAGAAGAGGAGAGAGCACGAAAAAACATAAAAGTTGCGTTTAAAAAGGTGTCCATCCAGAAGTGTCTACGGGGTTGTTGTTTTTTTTTTACTCTCGAAGTGTCGTCCAGTTTGACAAAAGTCTGGAGGCCATGGAGAAGCGGATAGAGCTCGAGAAACGGGGAAGGAATCCCGGCGAAGTAAGCCAAATTAGAATTATCACGACAAGATTCAAACGTAAAAGAAATATTGAAAAAGTAAATTGAAAAACATTCGCAACGAGAAGCCGCTTCATAATTTTTTTTCATTGATATTACGATGCTTCTTTTCATTTCCATTTTTCAATGTTATAAGATCAAGTTTCATGCTACAACGAATAAAATCTTTATTTTTTTTTTTTTCTTCATGTCCTCATCACGCGTAATCAAGCGACAGACACAACAACGTCTCACGTCGTCGTTGGTGCTCTACGTCAATTGCGTATCTGTACATTTTTCGTTATTCTTTCGTCGCCAGTGCTCCGAATTTTTCGAGGGAAAAATATCGGCAACGTGTGAGAAATTAAGTGCTTTTTTTCACTCTCTCTCTCTCTCTCTCTGCTTCTTGAGGAGGTCTCTCGCACTCTTTACGATACCGCGTGGCTTCGGGACAAATCGCGTTTCCCCTGTGGGCCGCGTTACGCTGATGCCGACACAAGAGAAGAGAAGCTCCTCTTACTGAAACATTAAACAGCAGGCATGGCGTGCTTTTCTCGGGGGGAGGGGAAGGAAATCTTTTCTCTCTTTGCCTAGTTTTTTTTTTCTCGACTTTTCAATCAACCTGGATGATTTTTATTTCGAAATAATCCTCGTTATATTTCACTCTTAATCCATCGATGATTTTCTTCCGTGCTGGCTTTTATTATTCTTCATACTTGTTTATCTATGTTTCTTTCTGACTACATCACTGCTTTTTTTTTTTCTTCTTTCTGTCGTTCTTCGATAATTTCAACAACGTGCCCGTACGGGACTAGTTGTACATTTATATGTATAATGTGTCGAGGTTGAGTGCGCGATATATAGAAAACAGAGTACGAAATAACCCGGCAACGTAAAAAAAAAAAAAAAAAAAAAAACACCGCGACGTCTTTACCGAGGAAGAAACAGAGAGAAGATGTGTGTGTGTGTGTGTTATGTGCATGTTTGCCGCAACACGCTCAGCGACATTTTTTTTTTTCGCTGAATTCGGCTATTCTAAATAATTGTTAAACTTTAATTATTTTTTTTTTTCACTTCTATTACGAAAATTGATTCATTTTATATAATTTTTTTTTTTTCTTTCTTTTTGTTTTCTCGAGTCACCGGAATTATACGATCTACATTTGATCCACCATTATTGTATTTTTGACGTAATTAAACTTCGAAGTTCGAAAAAAAAAAAATTCTTCCCCGTCGTGATTAAATTTTTAATATTTTTTTTTGAAATACTCATCGACGCGAGTGTTTGATTGATTTTCGATCCTTTTCCTAATATTATTACGCAACGATGCCTTTCGTACTGAATTTTTTTTTTCCTCCAACGAGCCGGCAGCTTTGGGGAAAACGTTTTCGGACAATTTTGTACGGTACTCTACACTCTACCTGAATAAGGGATCGTTCGAGGGTTTTCAAAACTATCGTTAATACATTTATGTGCGCGCATATCCGTATTGGCTCGGTGCCGGTTCACGAATTTTCTCGAAAATTCCCAACCTCTTCTGCATTCTCCCATTGAATGTGGCACTTAATAGCTATTATTTGAAAAAATTTTCTTTCAAATCTCCAATAAATTTTTTCCGTTTTCCGTTTAAAATTGAAGCATTTCTGTGAACAAATCGCGAAAAATCGTCGTGAGGTTGTGATGGAAGAAACGTGTACACGGGGCAGGTGCAACGACGATCAAGCGTCAGCTCTCGTTCAACTGTATCTTCGCGCTCTCTCTCTCTCTCTCTCTTCCTCTTTCTCTCTTTCGGACCCTGTTCTTACAACGGGCCGATTGCAGAGCGGCTCGTGTTTTTTTTTTTTTTTCACCCGGCATAAAATTCTCTCTCACCCGGTTCGCCCCTCGTGACCGTTGGAATTTTCAAAATGGTGCTTAGCAAGCAAGCACGTTACGTTTTCCATGTGAAAATGCAAATTGAATAGAGTTCTTTCAAATGAAAAATTCAGGATTTTCGAACCCACCGATAATGCGACTTTTGATGAAAATTTATCAACGAATTTTTCGGCACAAACTCATGTTTCTATTATTTTTTCAAAATTACAATTTTATTATTTATTTATTTATCTCAATAATTTTCACCAATTTTTTCGTGGCTCATAGTAGAAAAAGCCTGAACAACGTTTAGAGTCCAAAAAAAATTTAAATTTAACTGCTTCGACGAAGGATCAAGGAAGCTTTAAATCGACAAAAATTTTGTTTATCGTGAAAATTTTGTAAAATTAATTTGTCTCTTTTTGTACTTATTTTTTATTTTTATTTTATTTTTTTTCAAAAATATGCATTCTGTCCATTCGTATTTTCACCTACCTCTCTCTCTCTCTCTCTCTTTTATGGGTCGAGCAAATGTTCTAATTTAATTCTCTCCCCCCACTATAACTCTGTTCGATTCACGCTCGGATTGCAACGTTATTCGGTTCGTTTTGGGGGTATCAAAGTTCGAGAGTAACAATCATCCCTATAGTTTCCATTGAATCGGTAAGAAATTTCGAGCATTAATTAACAGCGAGTACTGAATAAATTTTGGGATCGTGAAATCGATTGGAACCGTTGTGTTTTTTTTTTTTTTTTTTTTTTTTTTTTCTCGTATTATACCGATTCAATATGCCAGCGGTATCAACACAAATGGCGTGTGGCGTGGCACGTTTGCTCCGCTCTCACTCGTGTCCCCACATCGGAGAAGGGAAATCTTGTTTCTTTTTTTTTCTTCTTTTCTCTCCATTTGTTCACTCGAAGCAGCCCCAGTTTTTCCTCGGACAAAACTCTATGAGAGATTTGTATTTCCAGTTAATGAAAAAAAAAAAAAAAAAAAAAAAAAACAATTCAAGTTTCACGCTGGCAAAACAATTATGAACGTTTCGATGTCTTCGAAGCGTGTCAATTCTAACGTGCGGAAACGTATTTTTTTATATTACCGTACAAATCTCCTGTCAAGTTCAATGAACGTGTGATCTTCGAATCACGTTTTATGAACCTTGAGAGAACGATAAAAATAAAAAACGATATTGCAATTTCTTCTATGCATGCAACGATCTGCGGGATTATTAATTTTATTACTACAAATCTCTTGACAACACGTATATACGTAAACGTGTCGGCAAATGACATGAAGAAATTCGACAAACTCTTTCAAACCTTTCAATTATTTTTTTTCTAAGAAATCGAAGCATTTCAAACAAACAAACTTCCTAATCTGTATACTTTTAAATGCTGTTTATCGAATGTCAATATTGTCCGTTACTCCTTGCTTTGAATTCATATAACTTAATTGAGAGTTTATCAATCGAATTTATTAAGGGGCTGCATTAACTTAGGACTCAGTAAAATTAGACACTTTGTTTACAGACTTTTTATTGACATTAAAAAATGAATGAATATTTTTCAAAGTTGATTGTTTTAAAAGACTTCGATCGAATTCCATCGATAAATATCGAAGTTCTGACATTTTTAACAGGAAAAAGAAAAGGAAAATTTCCCGGGAGTACAAGAAAGAAGAGATAAGAACTTTTTTCGAATATACTTCTTGTTTTCTGAATGAAAAAATTCGATGATCCAATAAAAAAAAATCTATGTTAACATTGAAACAGCTGCGGTCGTCATAAAATTATACTTTTTAAATCGATTATCACTCAATTTTGCTCTTTTCATGTACTTCTAGGAATTATTTTTGTTTATTTTTTAAATAAGAATCATTGGAGGCATGATAGTTGCGATAGAAGCACTTATATCAAGCGGATTTTTGATAAAATTTTATTGAGTACACTAAAAATTATTGATTCGTCAATGAAAATATTTTTTCGTTGATAATGAAATTACGAAGCTTCGTTCTGCTGTTACTGCTCACCAGACACATATAAGCTTTTTCATCGTGAATAATTAAAACTCGTTTATTCCTCGTACAAATTTTGTCAATTACTGTTCAATCGTTTCGACACTTTGAGTTGATTTTTCTCGTTTGGAAAAATTTGAGATTACTGAGATTTTAAGTATAATCTACATTTTTTTTTTTTTTTTTTAGATACAAAAATTCAACATTGGATTTTACTTACGAATTGTTTGCCCAACGATTGGTTATCTTTACAGAAAATTCTTTAAAGATTTGAAATTCATGCTACGCAAAATTTACTATTCAATATTTCTTTTTCATTTCACTATGAAACTTAAATTTTACAAATGTTCAAATTTTATTCGAATACAAGACAAATACAAAACGCACTCGTAATTTAACAGGAGGAAAACCTTGTGAATACGAAGCCTATTGACTTATGGCCAGGGTACCTAACTTATCACCTGGGATAGACATTTTCTTGTTTCATACCTGTGCTCTATGACTGTAAGCACCTCTATCGTCGATGACACGAGTTGTAGATTGATGACCCTTTTAGGGCCCGTTACAAAAAAAAATACAATTTTTTTCATTGATTTTTTGGTCTTAATTGGAATAAATATTCGTTTTACTTGTATTTCAAGAAATTTAATACTTCAATAACACTTCGAAGGTCGATAAAATATTGTTGCCAATTTTGTAGAATTATTTTACTCGGAGATTATACAAAACGAATTCAAAATAAATGCAGGAATTTCATGATTCATTTTAAAATTGTAACTTGAAGTTTTATGGGCTAATATCAATAGGAAAATGAAGAAAAAAAAAATAATCAAAGAACATTTGAACGTAAAGAAATGCATTAAAAAAATTAATTATATTTCACATGAAAACACGTGTTTGTAAAACGGGCTATAACCTAGCTAATTACGTGTTTTTCACGGCTGTTAATCGAGCAAGCGAAATATATCTACACACAAACAGAACTCGGGGGGGCTTTAGCTAAACGACAATTTTTTTTTTTCAAGCTACGTAGATATTATATACAATATTATGCAAAATGTATTTGTGACGAGATTGCTACGTATGTACACATCGCAGCGTTTACCGAGTGTCGCGTGTGCGTTTTTCTCTCTCTTCCCCCTCCCTTTTTTACGTGCCCCTTCCTTAAGATGCGCCTGGCTCGCAAAGGCGCGTGTGAATGTTGATCGCGGCCATTGTTGGCACCGGCTAACGCGCGTACTGCGCGCGGACACATATTGAAGCGTTTTCTTTCTTTTTTCCTACCGTTTTTTTATAAATTTTTCGAAATTGAATAATATTTTTGAAAATAATTCAAATTGTTAAAATGATGTGAAAACATCAGGCTTTTCTGTGTTTCTCATGACCGGCGAAATAAAATAAATAGTGCGCCTCTAGTGGACGTATCTCGAAACACATGGAACAGCGGTGAATGCGCGCGCGCGCGCGCTCGCTAACGAACGTGAACGCCATCTTGGACGAGTCCATTCTGTTGCCAAGTGGCGAAGTCCCCCAACGCACTTTCTTCTCTTCACTTTTATGTTCTTATAATTGAAGCTCGTTGTTTATTCTAATTAATTAATTAAACATAACACCGATCAACCGGTTCCGTTATTTTATTCGTTGCTACTCTTTTTCTTTCTTAATTCTGATCTTCGTTGCATTCAATTCGCAATTATTGCGTCCTTGAACGAGAGGGATATATTGTGTCTCGGGATATACTGCGCGCGATATGTCACACGCGAGAAAGAGAGGGAGAGATAGAAAAGGAGATACGTGCGCGACGATTTTTTCGTTTGTTTCGCGTAGGCGTCAGCTACCAGAGCGTCGTTGTAAATTACGGAGAACGCGCTCTTCCGCGCATGCTCAATCACGTATCCATCCTTTCAAGCACCCCGCTATGCAACTTCATCATGAGATTAGACAAATAAAGAAATTGAAATATCCATTTGTAACGATAACCGTATTTCCTTTAAGTTATAAATGCATTGAAATTAGGCCTTGTAATATGAATTGGTACGGAAATGTCTTTTTCGAAAAATTAATTAGTATCAATTCGAAACTATCAGATATAAATATTTTCGTCCAACCATTAGAACTTCTCATTGAAAACTTCAGTACTCAACCATGCATGGAATAAGCTTTCCAGTTTTTTTTTTTTTTTTTTTTGTATACAAAAAACAAGTGCTTTTTGCAATGAAATTAGTGTTCCGACTTTTGAATCATGCAGATTGTCATCGATATCAACTTTTTAAGAATTCTTTATCATAAATTACATACGAATCTCTCCGTTAGTTCGAATGATTTAGTAACCCGAGTTCTATTGCTAATAAGGCGTTTATCCGGTTAGTAATGAAAGATTCATGAAATATTTTGAGCGGCGACCTTGCCACGGCGTTGTCTTGTTGTATCGAGTTTTTTCCAATATCGCAAAACGTGTTTTGGTGCATGGTGCGCTCGTAGCGGCTGTTTGGGCAACCATTGATCCGCTTCTGTCTCCTTTACACTCCTCCCCCCCCCCCTCTCGTGTTCTCTTCCCTGTCCTGGCGACAAGTTCCCACAGCCACTTCCACCTTGACGAGTGCGACACGCGTTGCGGCCAAACCGGCAAACTCTCCGCTACTTCCTTTCTTTTTCACTCCCTCTCCATTCTCTTCGCATATTTCCTTCATTCTCGGTGTGTATGCCGTATCGAAAATCTAAGATTAGGACGCCCCGGCGTCGTGAGCGCTTACGAGAAAGAGATAAAGAGAGTAAGAACATGACGCTTCGTCAACAAGAGCGAACGTTGGCTCCGAGCTTGTTGGCATCGTTTTTCTACATACGTTTTTTTTTTTCCCCCCTTTTTCTTGTACTATCTTCCCTAACAGCCCTTTGGCAGTTTGCGTTTTTTTATTCTGCGGCTAAACAAGTCGCCAGAGTGTAAACGACCCCGTTCCCCACTTACGTTTCTCCGTTTCTCTTTCTCTTCCTCTCTTTGTATATTCTCCTCATCAAGCGCCTTACCGACCCCTCTTGCAACCCTTGCACCCTTGCGCTTTACTTTTTCGCCGATCAATAAAACAGCCCATCTGCCGCAAAAGCTTATCGTTCATTTCAATTTTGTCTTATTGTTTTAATTTTTTTTTTTTTTTTCTTTCACTTTCACAACAACTCGAGCTCTTTAATCGATCATTTCAATTCGATATACTTTGTACATTTTCTTCTTCGCTAACACAGCGAATGATACGAAAAAACAGATTCTTGTATTATCGAAATTTTTCATTGTAGAAATTTAACCTTAAATTTATTACTGTCATATTGCAAATTCATAACCTAACATAATTCGGGATTTTGAAAAATAGATTCGAATACCCAAGACTTCAGTAAACGAATGAAAAAAATTCAACAATTTATGAAACTTTTTTTCAAAACAAATGTAATTGACGCGTAAAAAAAAACGTATGTAAATTCGTACCAAAACTGGTGACTCGTTTTTTGTGGCTGCATCATTTTCTTTTTAATTCTCAGACTGCTGAACAGTACTCCTTACTTCTAGTATCGTTCAACTTTATTTTGGTACATTTAGAGCATTGTGAAGAGTCAGAATTTTCTTGGATTTGTTCTTGAAATTCTTGTACAAGTTTCAATGGTTAAAAAATTTACACCTAGAAAAGAGAATTTCTGCTGCATTTTGATTATACAAAGTTTTGTACAATTTGTTGATGTGAATTATTTGTATAGAATGCATTGCGATATGATTTAGATTGTATCTTAACTTGAATATAAATTTCAGATTACAGAATTTGTACTGGACAATTGTCGGAGTACGAACATTGTTGGTTTGACCGATGAATTTGTGGCTCTCGAGTCGTTGAGCCTCATCAACGTTGGCCTCACCAGTCTCAAAGGATTTCCAAAATTACTAAATCTTAGAAAGGTTTGTTGTCTCATCTTCAAATTGAAATATATTTTATCGAATTGTGAATACTCATGAAAATGGTGATTTCGTTATTTCAGTTGGAGTTGAGCGATAATCGAATTTCAGGAGGTCTAAATCTTCTTCACACGAGCCCAAAGTTAACTCATCTCAATCTCAGTGGAAATAAAATCAGAGATCTCGACACGCTTCAGCCATTAGTGAGTTATTTCATTTTCAATGTTTTTTAAGTCTTCAATTGAAATATTTTTCACTGCGAGAACATTAACAATTGTTAAAATGTGACTTTTTTTTTTCAAATGATTACAGAAAGATTTCAAGAATCTTAAGAGTTTGGACTTATTCAATAATGAAGCAACAAACATGGACAATTATAGGGAGAAAGTGTTCAATCTTATCCCTAGCTTACGATATCTTGATGGGTAATTATCGTATTTAATTAAATTATCATGAAAACGCGTTCAGGATGTTTTGAACAGAAGTTCTTTGTGAAAATGTTGTCCAATGAGAATTTACATCCCTAGTAATGCGAATAGCGCCTGAAAAAATTTAGCCATCTTTGAAATGTCATGAACACCCATCTCTATATTTTATAATTTGCTTTATAAAAATTCATAGTAAAAAAAATTGAATGGAGTTTTTCCTGTTGCTCAATTGATAGACCAAAAATGTTAATATCACCGAAATAAAATTTTTTAAATTTACAGATTTGACATGGACGAATGTGAGGTAGAAGACAGCGAAGGTGAGGATGACGAAGTCAATGGAAATGACGATGGTGACGGTGATCCTAACGAGGATGACAGCGAAGAAGAAGGTTTGCTCAAGTTCTATATTACAGAAATGAAGAATGAAAAAATAATTATTAAATGCAACTATTTTTCTACTCAGTATCAGATGACGAAGATGACGATGACCTTGAAGATGGAGGTGTGGGCTTAGAAGCAGTATACAAACACGATTTGGAGGTAATTTCGATTTACTAAAATATACAGACAATTAATGAAAATGATCAAATTCATTAGATATTTTGTTTCTCTTTTAACAACGACTCAACGAGTTACATCATGTCTCTAATATTGCTATAATATACGCAGGCATTGAATTTAGAATTTCTGACAATTGTAACGAGAAAACGATTCAATTTTTTTTTCAATCACCGATTTAATATGTAAATGATTTTTGTACAGGATGACAGTGACGAAGAAGATTACATGGGTGGAGAAGAAGAGGAATACGACGAGTTCGATGAGGAGGATGATGAGCAGGATGAAGAAGACGGTGAATGCACCACAGGTAGAGCATTCTTACAAATAAAAACTTTGTCATTAACTCTACGTCCATAAAACAGAGAAGTAAAAAGCGCATTGGTATTCATTGAATCGAAATATTTATTTACGTTTCGACTTGAATTTTTCGTGACTAAATATTGAACTTCGGCAAAGTAAAAAAATGTGTCCTTTAAAGAATCTCACTGCTTCAATTTAATCAGTAAAGTATTGAATCATATCGAATTTAGTAGATGAATTTTATCGAATTTATTTTAAAAAATTCTTCATACGATTTCTCTTTTCTCTCTAAAATCTAGAATCGTCTCCAGCCCGAGGAAAGAAGAGAAAACATGAGGATGGTGGCGAATCGGGGAACTAAAAAAGAAAACGAGCGTCGAAGCGGGAAATTAATTTTGCTGCTGTTGAATGAGTGTAAAATTCGTATAAATAATAACAGTAATTGCATCGCCGAGTGAGAGAGAGCGAGAGATTGAGAGAGAGAGAGAGAGGGAGAAAGAGAGAGAGAGAAAGAAATAGCGTGAGAGAGAGAGAGAGAGAGAGAGAGAAAGAGCGCGAGAGATTAAAAAAAAACAAAATGAAAGAAAAAAAAACAGCTGGGAATCAAACTTATTGACCGACCAATGACAGACTAACAGTTAGTGGTGTGAATTTATCAGTAAAATCATTGACTGAAAAATCGTCTGTAAAACAACAAAACCAACAACAACAACAACAACAAAATGACTAAGTATACATAAAAGAACGTGAATATCGAGTATGTGAAACAAAATAAGACGATGGCAACAAACAAAGTGGAAAAAGAAGCAAAAAAAAAAAGAAATGGATAAAAATGGCATAAATAGGGGCCGCATTCCAGCTAGACCCAACACGTTTTAGTTATACTAACGATATTTTATATAGAGTATATAGTTAGAGAATTAGAGGTGTTGCATAGTGGAAAAGATAACGAGAGCGAAGACGAAGAATAATATTTAAAGAGTGATAAGAATAAAGGAAAAGAGAGAAAGAGAGAGGGCGAGATTGATTGATTGAATTATGTGTGAGGAAACGGAAGAAAAAGAAGAAAAGACAGAACGAGGAGAGAGGAGACAGCGAGGTTTTACACTCAAAGGAGCGTATTTGTCTGTTAGCTCCAGTCGGCCAAAGGCTGGTCATGCTGGAATGCAGCCGTCGTTAATCAGTACTAAGAATTACATAAGTTACATTTTAAATACATTATTATTGTACCATTTAATAAGTATAAACGAATCTAAAAAAAAAAAAAAACATGTGAACAAAAAAAAACGTGAACGAAAAACAAACAAAACTTTTGTACAAGTTTACATCCACCTTATAAACTTTGGGGCAGAAAAAAAAATCTCGAGATACTACGATAAATCGATCTCTTCGAAAAAATCATGTGCGAGAACGAGCACGTTCGGATTCGTCAATCATGTGAGAAAATTTCTCACCCATTATGATTAAAACGTCTTATAATCACAACACATACTATTTGGTAATATCGTTTTTTTTTTTTTTTTTAATTTTTTCATACGCAAAAAAAAAACCGCATAATTATTTGTTCTCTCCCTTCTTTTCTCGTTCATGATAAATAAGCATCGATCCTTTCTTTCTGTCCCAAAATATTCCACCGAACGTTTGCAGTAAATACAAAAGTAACGAGAAAAGCATTTGAAAATTTCGAATTGTCGACGTTCAGCTATACAACAGCGTCGTCGTTGAATCACATTTGATTATATTATCGTTTAAAAGTGCAAATTTAATCATCAGAATTGCGTAAAAAAAAGAAAAATAATGTAAACTTGATGAAAAAAAAAAAAAAAAAAAAAAAAATGGAGGAAACAAATAATGACGTAAAAGGCAATCGAAGTGAAGGAATGCAAACACTAAAAATTTACACGTAAACAAATACACGCGCGCGCGTGTCCGCGCGCACACACATTGAATTAACAAAATGAATATACACAGAAAGAAAACTCAAAGATCTTAAAGAGGATGCAGATTAGACGACTTAGTTAATGGTTAAAAGACTGCGACTATTCGACGCGACACAGACTTGCCAAAATTGACGACCGCGACCACAAAGAATGGATGGGAGTGAAACAAGAGAGCGTGAGTATGTAAGAGAGAGGATTGGTTTTATAAATAAAACAATAAAGAGACAAAAAAATCGAGTAAAAAGTTGAAAAAAAAAAAAAAAAAAAAAATACAAATACACGAAAAATAAAAATAAGAAAAAAATAATAAGTAATAAGAACAACAAGAAAATAAACAAAATACAATTATGGTAGAGTCGAGGACCTGGCCCGCGACCTTGCTGCCAGATTGGTTGATATGGCCTTATCCAATTTTTCCAAGAATTTGATGACGACGAGGGGTGACGAAGGAGGAGAAGAAGGAAGAACAAAAAAGCAAATTTATATTAGGTAACCCGTGAAGTAAGTGGCGTGTACAGGTCCAAAAATCTGTAAATTTCTCGTTCAGCAATTTGTAATTGCGGCTCGCGCGGAACTTTGTGAAAAATTTCATAAAGTAGAAATAATCAAAGTCTTTGATGGACAAGCCTCATTATGGCTTTGGTCGAGTAAAGAATTAAAAAAATAATGGAGTTTGAGGAAGAGAACGAGATAAATGATTCCGCGCGTCCCGCGACTCGGAGCACTTTTGTCAATTGCGATTTTTGGAAAAAAAAAAAACAAAAAAAAAATAAGAAAAATTTATCAATTAATTAAGACGATTGTGTCCATCTTCTTGTATTATCGAGTATACATCCGTGTAATTGTCCGTCTGTTCTGTTGTTAAAGTGAATTTTTATCGTAAAGTTTGTTTATTTTGAGCGACCCTCATCACAAAATAAGAAGAAATAATTTATTAATAAAACCATTTACAAATCTATAAATCACATGACTTTTTCAATCAACTGTTTACGCTTGATCGTCACTTTTTTTTTTCTTTACCCTATTCTTAAAACTTCACAGTTTTGTGATCCTTGTTACTTCTACGGTACGTGTTTTTGGCTAATCTAAAATCATCGTTGACAATAGGAAACAATTGATATTACAATTATATCAAAACTTAATGAAACATAAACAATGGCGATTGGTAAAAAAAAGAAACCGAAAGATCGAAATTTGAAAATTGGTAGCAAGGTTAATGTTATTTAATTGTACATTTTCAAAATAACAATTAAATCATCAGATTGGCTTGCATTAGAGAAAATAAATTTTTACAAGTTGTGAAAAGCGGCATTTCGTTGAGATGATGGTTAATCGATTCAATTACAGGAATTACACTACGTTCGAAAGCATTAATCGGCCCTCTCGAATGGTCCATAAAGATAATTGAAGTGAAAAAAGAATTAATTTATCGATGAATATTGGTACCGATTGGAAATGGAAACATACCTTTTGTCGAACTATTCACCGACCGCCATTATTAGCAGTGTTTATCCGTCCACGGTGAGGAAGAGTGTTGATAGTATCTCCTTTGTGGCCCTTGTGGTAATAGCATCGTCCGCCGCGTGGCGCCCTCTCCGGTGAGGTCTGCGCGAAGCTTCGCTGAGCAAGATGGCCGCAGCCGCGAGCGCTCCGCGTCGTGTCGTGACTTCCAGTATCTCTCCGAGCTTCCGTCGGTGCACATCGTATACGCGCGTGTCTGGTGATAGTGCAAACAAAAGCCGCCCAACGAAGTTGAAGGAAATTTTTTTAAGTGCGTTTTACCCCTTGTCTACGAGGGATTCTATCCATATATATTTAATATATTTATTTCAAGTTTACGGACGCACCTCGTCAATATGGCTGAGAGCAAGGGTGCGTTAATCGCGAAAACAGTGCAAAAACATGCCGGCAGAGCAAAGGAAAAGGTGAGTTTTTCTACGACAGTATACACAAACATGAGAAGGATTAAACTCGCGCTGTTGGCATTTTAACCAGTATTTTTTTCTCATCACCCATATGATTGTCGTAGAAGCAACATTTTTCTCATTCAACTCCGGGACTCGTGAATACCATTCAATTAGAATATTTCTCATGCAGATTCGATACAGGGCTGTACAATGACGTTTTGAACCCTCTTACGCTTTGATAATTTGTCCACCCCTTACCCGCCATTACAACAGGGTTTTTCATGCCGGGTATTTCAACGAAAAAGAAGAAAAAAAAAAAAAACGTCGAACGAATTAAAGTGTTTGTGGTTTCAATTTAAGATTTCGATGAGATTTTTAAGTTCGCTTCGCGCGGTTCGATTTTTGGCAGCAAATTGTAAACACTGTTGAACGCCTTTCATCGAACACATGCGCTTTTTAAGTGTCACGCCGGGTGACATTTGATACACAGACCTTCTATTTTCGTCGGAAGTTCCTAATGAATCGACTTAACCTCAATTTTTACGTATAATCGTTTACATAAAAATCCTTACTTCGATACTCTCATTTGCTAATATAATTTATCGTTTGCTGACATCACATTTTCTAGTTTACAAGTATTAATAAAAATTACAGAACAGTTTCGTTGAAATAGAATTAAGACAATGATCATTTGCATTTTATAACGACCTGTTTCCCTATAATACGTTGATACTCAAAAAAAAACTCGTGAAAAAACTGCATTTAATTCGATTTTATATTTTTTGTTCGTTCTCACGATCAAGATAAAAATCTCCTTCGAATTTTCGTTCGGATATGAACTGAAAACTCGAAAAATTTAGAGCGACCCAAGAATTGACAAATTCAAGATCCATCGATACGTTGCCGCCCTTTTTTTTTACTCGCGACCCAACAATTTGACAGTAAATTTCCAACCATTTTTCGAAACTTTGCAACCGATGAAATAGAAACTTCAATATGTTCGATAAATTCCTTTATTTATTACGATGCTTTGGTCATCTCGATATTTCTCGTTATGTTTATTCTTGTAGGAGACAATTCTTATGTAACCGAAAAGCGTGGTGGGGAGGAAGAGCAAAGAGGGGGGGGGGGGAGGAGGAGGAGGAGGAGGAAGAAGAGGACGTATTATGTCCCAGAGTTTCATTTAAAATGACAATTACTTATGCAACCTGCGAGGAGCGTCAAAGCGAGAACTTTGCTAAACTATATATGTGCATTAAATGAAGTTGGTCTCTCGGACTAGTGCAATTTATGTATTACGTATATCTGCATAAATTGAACGAGGCTGTTCGTTCATCGCTCACGTGTAGATCGTCCAGTTTATTCATACAATACGATGTAAACGCTCATACGTATCCAGTTCTTTATTCACGTGCGATATCGAATTCGTTCGAGTGTAACGATAATTCTTTTCTATTATTTTCACAATTATAATACATTTCTGATAAACTCAATTTGTGAATCTTTCACTCGCAACGTTTGGAGATAAATTTTTGTTATGCTCGCGGCATGAATTTGCCAAATGAATTAATCAGGATTCAGGTTAAAAATTCAATAAATAATTCTGTTTCGATGCATTTCTTTCGTGTTTACGATATTTGAGAATAATTATAACGTACCAAAAGTACAACCAATCTTCATTTTTCAATTTATTTTTTTTTTTTACAATGTTTAAATTCTTAACATCAAAACTATCGAAATTCATGTGCAAATGTCATAGAAAATTAGAAGCTCTGATATTTTTTACCATTGATACCATTTGCATCGAACGATCGATGATTAACGATCTGTTCCAATTTTCATGTGACTCGATAATTCGTTGTTATTTTAATCATTTTAACGACGCTTTTAACATTCGGTTCTAACAAAAATACATTGTTTCTGGACATTATTCGTGGATTTTCGTAGCGCAGGGTGTCCTGAAAAGTCATGAGAAACCCTTAAGGAGTTTCGGTACAGAAGTCAAAATGTTAAGAAATTGATAAAATTTGGTGATAATGTTCTTCAACATCAAGTACGAAAACACAAATTTTTTCAAAATTTTCTTCTACTTAGTTATCGAGTAATTATGCATTGAAGTAGATTTCTTATGCCCGGAATGTATACCTATATATATGGAAACGCTATGCTTATACACGTGAACTTTAGTCTTCAATTACTCGATAACTGTGTAGAAGAAAAATCTGAAAAAATTTGTATTGTCAAATTTGGCACTAAAGAATATGCTCACCAAATTTTATAAAATTTCTTAACTTTTTGAAATTTTTTGTGTTTTTAATATGGTTTAGCATGGCAACATTGTATCGTCTGTACCGAAATTCCTTAAATGTCATGAAATTACATTCAGCTCTGAAAAAGTCATGAAATATCATGAAAAAATGACCATTGAACCTGATTTCTACAAGATCTACGCAGTTTTCATGATCATTTTTGTACTTTCATAATTTGGTATGAAAATTTTGAAAAAATTTCAAAATCAAAAGTAGGCTTGTTTGTTCTTCTGATTTTTTTTCTTTCTGAAAACTTCATAACTTCCTACTTATATCAATAGATCGACGAGACAAATCGATTAATTTTGACTAGAAATATCTAACTATGAAAAAAAGGGGAAAAAAAAAACTAAAAATTTCGAGTGATCACAAAAAAAAGATGAAATACAGCTTTTCACTCCTTACAAATAATTCTAAATCTCATTGTTCACGAACTGTGTTTTCTTATCTAAAAATTTCTTAATCGTATGTTTTTTAGTTAGCGTACAACATGCACATTCTTTCGAACAGCAGAATGAAAATATTCACAATTCTGAAAATTTGCATATTTTCATAACCACAGCAACTCTCGTCAATAATTTAATGAAAAAATCCATATTTCTTGGCCTAAAAATCCTTAAAAGTCATGAAATTTTAATCCTGGTCAAAATTAGATATTCTGTACCACCAAACAGTCAACGCAATAAATTCTCGTGGACAACCCGAAATAACTCGAACACCCTCGCACCGGGCCAGCTATTCTATTTTTCGCTTTAGACTCAAAAACCTCTCGACGATTCTCTTTCTAGAATACTTATTGTCATTTAAAATTTCTTACCGCTGTTGCAAGTCGAATGAGAAACACCGAAAAGTCGGCAACGTCTGAGAGTCAATCGCCGATCATCGATATGACACGATTCTTCGATCAAAATAACGCCAATTTTTACATTTTTTTTTTTTTTTTTTTTCAAGTTTTTCGATGAATCAATTGAGAAACTTTTCGAAATGAGTTTTTACCTAAAATATAACGAAGTTTGCAATTATTCAAATTGTCTTTGAAATATTTCATTAGACTACGATTTACGTTATCGAACGAAAAAAAAAAAAAAAAAAAAAAAAAAAAAACAATTTCCTTTTCATCGATGTTTAATTTACGAGAAATCTTGCTGAAATTTTTTCAAAAATCGCCATTTTCGGCTGCATATTTGTACAGAAGACAGGAGAAATCTCATTGTAGGAAGCAGAGAGTGAGAGGTGTCCCGTTGACCCGCGAAACTCCGAGAGAACCGCTACAACGTGCCTGGAATTTGAGAGCTAATCGATTGTCAGTTAACGTTCCCGAGACACTCGACCGGATAATAAACCAAGCGGCGAGAACGAGTTTCATCGTTCGGAGTTCGATCGACGTATGAAATGATTTTTCGATCGAGAATTTTTTTTTTTTTTGTTTTTTTTTTTCTCTTGCTTTCCACAACAATACTCCGGACATGGAGTTTATGTGCGAATTTTTTTCTTAACGCTGGTTCGCGCGTGGGGATTAACAAATCCCATTTGCTCGCCACGTGTAGAACTTGCTGTTCGAGTCTACAACGTTGACGATTCAATGCGTTGTTACGAAATAGAATAAAAATCATAAGGAGATGTTCTCGCAACTTCGGCGACACTCGCTTGTGAACATAGGAAAAAAAGAAGAAAAAAAAAAAAAATTGATTGAAAACAAGTAGTTGCAGCTGCGACGATTATCGTGGATTTATTCATTCAGCTGCAGCAGCAGCGATTTCTTTATTGTTTATTTTATTCGAAAAATATGGTATGCAAATTTTTATTGGGTTTTCTCTGAATTTTTTTTTCTTTTTCTGAATAATAAATAATCATCATTGAAAGATTTCGGTAAATCGAAATTGTACCCACTTCGGTATTAAAAGTGTACGAAAAACGGCAGATTTTTGTTTGCAAATTGATTCCCGTGTCGTTGCCTATGAACACGAAGCTCGTCTACAGAAAACGAGTGCAGATTTTGGCTTCTCTGCGAGTAAGCTTTTTTGAATAAGGGACGAAGAAAAAGGCGTGCCTCCACGCGAGTTCTGGTTTAAATCGCGAAGGCGCGCTCGATCTTCCATATCAAAGTGTCTTCATCGTTTACTCGAGACTATTAAGACAATATTTTTCGTGTACGAAGATTCAATTCGAGACGCCAAATAGATGCGTGCAGAGAAATTTGATTTTTTTTTTTCGTCTTCATTTATAGTTTTACCTTTTCTGTCATAATTTCGAGGAGACAATATTGTATTTCATGTTTTTACAAAGAGTGTTCAATGAAAAAAAAGAAATGATTTATTCTTGAACCAATTGGTCGAATTGAACACCATTTTTTTTTTATTAACCAGTTATTTGCCTGGTTGAATGAGGAAATAAAAATGATCGAGGTATTGTTCTTGTCTCAGAGATAAGAAAAAATAGTTTTTATGGTGATTTGAATTACTGGGAGCGTTATATGAAATCAGATAAGATCGATAAAAATGGCGAATCGATAAGTGCGCTTTGGATCGTCATCAGACTCGTGCGCGTTCGAAACACACGTCGCCTATCTTCTCTCTCTTTTTTTTTTTCTCGTCCCACTCACACGTTCCGTATACTCTTATTCCATTAATGGTAATCTGGTAAACGACAACATGCCCACACATGCAAAACCGGCGAAGGCGTAACATCGTTGGTTGTAGGCGCAGTCGATGCGCCCTTTTCTTATTTTCTGTCGTCGATAATATGAAAATAGGGAATTACGAGCCAAATTGGGCAAGTGGATTACCCCGCTTTTGCCATCGATCAATCGTATGACCAAAGTTCATTTTCAATAGAAAAAGAAGAAAAAAAAAGAAATACTAATAATATGCATCGTTGCACCCGAGTAAATAGAATCGTTAATAATAAAATTAACACAACGAATCTGCATCGAATCATCGATCTTTTCGTCTTGGAAAAATCTGATTATTTTTTTGCGGATTTGAGCCATGAAAATCGTCGAGTATGAAATGATAGCGATTCATCTGACGAAATTTAAATTACGGTGAAAAAATGTGATTCAACGAGAAAACAACAAACAAATTGGAACCTCATTTGCCAAACGTTTGACGATATTGAATAAAGCTATGAGAATATATTTAATCTTGGTCACATCATTGTTAATTTAAAATATATATAAAGAGGTGATCGCGACGAGTCGCGAAGGTTACGAACTCGGAGATGCAGCCCGGACTGACTTACGTGTATATATTTGTATCAGTGAATCTATAAGCTTTGAATGTTGCTGTGTTTTTACGTCGTAAAAGTCGACTCCCCAGAGCAGGTAGGCAGGCAGGCTTACCTACATTCCTAGACACACACAAACACACACACACAAAACAGAGGCTCGAAAAAGTAAAAAAATAAAAGAACTTTCATAGCTACGTGGTATGCATTGCTACGAGCAATATAGTCCCAGCAATTCTTACGTGTCCCAAGAGTCTGCGATCCTCGTTTGTGTGTTCTATGGATTTATCTCGTCGAACCGGTCCACCGTAGTATTGCCTTAGCCAGATTTATCCGTCTATGTACTTCCCTCAAGCTCTACGAGAGTCCGGGGATAAAAAGGAGAAAAAAAAAAAATGGAAAAGTTGCTTATGCTCGACAGAAAAGTTGGTGACAGTTTACTATTTTTTGAGCAAGATTTTTGAGAAACTTGGAGAGAATTTTTCTTGCGGTAACCGGATTAAAATTCATATGAATATACCTGTATATTTATCGACATTATTTTTTATTTGTTTTTTTTTATATATGCGCACAAAATACGGGAGTGTCGAACACGCGTGCCGAGAAGCGCGTAAGCATCGATAAAATGATTTGTCCGTTATACAGAGACGTCGTAATCAGGTCGAACGGAATACTTCGAACCGGTTTTACGGTTGCTTTAAGCTCGAGAGAAACACCGCACACCGGGAAACGATACTCTTTACCTGTATAACGTTGCGCCCTAAACTGACCAAATTTTGTCGGTATAAACTTGAAATTTGTCGATGCATTTTTACTGCATATCGATGAAAATCAAAATTTTCAATAAAAACAATATACTCATTAGATTTTTGACATCGATTTTTTAAGGCTGCTTCACTCGTCGTTTCTAGATATTTACGAGAAACATTTGAAAATTACAAAATTATTTATCCGGGGGCATTTTTCAGCGATATAATTATCGAAAATGTAGCTCGGCAATGGAGTAAATAAAAATTTTAGATTATTTTCCGTTACTCAAAATTCAATTGCATCATTTGAACTTGTATTTTATACATTTGATACAGTTTTGATCCTATTTCAGTGATTCGCGATCGCACCGCGAAGAAAATGTTGCTCATTGAACAAGATCCCATCTAACTGGACGAGAAATTAGTGGATCCAACTGTTTTTCGTTGTCGAACGAACTCAATCAATAGTCGGATCCACCATTTTCTTGTCTCTCACTAAACGGGATCTTGTTCGATAAACAATTTTTTAATCTCTGAAAAATTAACGACGATGCTAAAAATCGACTGAGAGTGTTACGGTGCCAATAACCTGCGGGCACTTGGATGCTTCTCTCAAGCCATGAAAGAAACATTTATTGGTAGAAAATGCATTTGATGAACCCGTCAACATTGTAAAGTGATGTTTCACACATAAAAATGACGAATAAGCTTTAAGGAGTTTCGGTACAGGCGATACAATGTTGCCATGCTAAACCATAGTAAAAAGACAACAAATTTCAAAAAGTTAAGAAATTTTATAAAATTTGGTGAGCATATTCTTTAGTGCCAATATTAACAATACAAATTTTTTCAGATTTTTCTTCTACACAGTTATCGAGTAATCGAAGACTAAAGTTCACGTGTATAAGCATAGCGTTTCCATATATATAGGTATACACTTCGGGCATAAGAAACCTGCTTTAATGCATATAATTACTCGATAATTAAGTAGAAGAAAATTTTGAAAAAATTTGTGTTTTCGTACTTGATGTTGAAGAACATTATCACCAAATTTCATTAATTTCTTAACATTTTGCCTTTTGTACCGAACTCCTTAACGATACATATCCGAGATAAGTAATAACTGCGGCCCGATTATTCGATGCCATGGCTTCTCGTGATACTTGCTTTCTGCTTGTTTCCGTCTATGGTCGAGAATTTAGGAAGCGAGACTGAGCAGTTGTTTTCTTACGGTTGTACGTTATGTCGCATACACGTATTGGGAAAAAGTAAAAATTTGAGTGTATAAAAAGCAAAAATAGAAGAAAAAAAGGTGAACAAATTCTACTCGTTTTCGAGTCTTCGTCATTGTAACTCAACCAGAGAAGAGCCATCCATATATTTATTTACGCAAACGTTGCGCGAATAAATTAAAACGTGCTCCGGAGCTGTGTTAAAGTTTTTCGAGTTTAGTGAATTGACATTCAGCGAAACTAGCAACAAATCTGTTCGAAGAGAGTCCCTCGAAAAACAAAAATGGCTAAATCTGTAAAAAAAAAATGTAAATTCGGTATTTACGAGTTCGGGAGACTTTTATGATACCATGTAGAATGACAGTTAGGTCTTAAAAAAATATCAACGTTTCTGCTGATTTAGTAATTTACCTTAAAACACTGTTCGAGCGTCTTGATCTCATTTTAATGCCATTAGGCTATTTAGTGTCCTGGAAATTTCCAGTTATATAAATACTTGCATGCAATATTTAATCTACGGACTTAATACGTCTATATATATATGTTAGGTCAATAGTTTCGCGAGCACATACTAATGCATACATGCAAAAAGTGTTGCCAGCTCGTTCGGCTCGTTGCATTTATATACTCTCGGGGCGAAGAAAGTCGGTGTGTGGCAGTCGCCAGAGCATCGCGACGATCCAACAACGCCGCCGAGAACTCCACCGGACCTCGCATCCGTATCGTGTGCATTAAACTCAGCCTCACCGCGGTTACCACGAATCTGTGTGTGTGTATGTGTGTGTGTATTTATGGCTGTGCGTGCGTTTCTGTTTCGATGTATGTCTATGTATTCGACGTTCCTCTTGCACACTCTTAACCGTGAAACTCTCTGCGGTATCGTGAATTATATCGGCATTTGCGTTTTAAGCCGACGTACCGTTTTTCGTCGTTACGTGTACTTCGTCTTGGTCCTTGAGAAAAAAAAGAAATATAATGATAATAATAATTTGGAAAATGGAAGAACATTGACCCGAGCAGCGAAGCTCAAAATACTTTTTGACGTTTCGGACCTACGTGTTAAATCCAAAAATTTGATTTTCATAACTTTTTTAAGTCATGCCCAACTGCAAGATTATGGAATCTCATGTTCGATGGCACGTGCAATCTTTTTGTGATCCACTATTGCCCGATCTCATGAATTATTAGTAAAATAAATTAATATTCGAGAATTGTAGTTTGTAATTACTTCGTATTGGACTTCGGAAGGATTTCGAATGTAAAGGAACATTTAAGAACAATTGTTAACAAATGTTATTGCTTTTTTCTATTTTATTATTTATTTATTTTACGAATACTCGTTAGTTTCTTGACATAGTACGAGTATATCTGTGGCTCAAAACGTTAGTTCAGGTTGACACACTAGCTAGCCTCTGTGTCCACCTAGTTCGATCTTGGTCCACCTCGGGCTTCCCGTTACTATTCTCGTACCGTAGTCCCCGGTTGCTGCCGGGCGTAGTCTCAACATCATCGAAGTCAGCTCTTCTCCGATGGTTTCTCTCTTTCTCTCTTGGGTGCCCTCCTCGAGCTCTCGTACTCACGAGCAAATATATCTTTGGGAAGAAACAGCCGGAAAACGCTTTTCGCACACCGCAACCGACCTATTCGGAAATTTTTGGTGCCCCTTTCACCTCTTCCTCTTTCTCACGACTTTATTTACTCTCGACGAGACGTCTTGGCCCAGTAAAATTCTGCTCGCTCGTTGCATTCGATCGCACCGATTTACCAATCGACTAATTCGTTTGCTTCCTCTAAATAATCTCAAACTAAAACTAAATCAATATACTTTCATTCAAACACGATGCAAAGGAATTTTCGCGATGAATTTCTTTTACAATATTTGCTTTTAAAATATTTACATTCACGGATATTTAATATCATTTCCCATTGAATCATTGCTGTAAATATTTATAGAATATTCCGTTAAAACTCTTACTTGCAAAAAAATATTTGCCATTTCTTACAGTCTGTTGGAATGATAATTGTGTGAATTGATATTAAAAATAGACACTGCTCTAACGTCGCCAATTGACATTAGTACAGCCACGTAAAAATAAGTCAATTATTATGTCAATCAAGTCTTTTTTTTTTTTGTTACATAAACACGTTAATTAACTGTCAAGGCTTTCTTGTTCACATTTTTTATTAATTTTTTTTATTCACGATCGGATTTAACGGCGACACGTGAATCGAATTCTCGGTTGTTCACGATATATGAAAGATTATTAAACTCCGAGATAGTCGAGACGGTGTCGAACCGCGCGAGCTTGTTCCACCTGGCAAGAGCGATGGGATTGAGCCAGTACTTTAATTGGACGCGGCATTCCATTCTCTACTATGTAAACGTGACCGAGTCTGCCTCTCATATTCTTTGTATTGTAATGAATCATAATAAATAAAATAAGAGAAGAACGATGTAGACTCGATGAAGGTAAATACGAGCTTATAATCCAACACTTATAAACACTGTCAATGTTTGACATTGTACGGCGTAATACACAACAGCATAATCTAGTTCGATGACTCTTGGCTGCAAATTCTATTTTATTCGTTGGATTATCGCAACACTTTCGACGAAACAATTTAAAATGTAAATTTTTCAAAAACTGTCGATTCAATGCGATTATACAGTTTTTGTTGAACTCTTTACTGGATTGTTAGCCCAAAAATGGGAAAATATATATTGAGATATTTGACGAATTACCAAATTTACAAACGAATATGAAGGCTCTTTTCATGCAATCGATTCAAATCGGTCTTCAACTTTGATAAATTTGACTTTTTCATGCTCGAAATTTTTCCAGAGTCCTCTTAATTAATTAGTTTGGAGCCAAGATAAAAGTGGAATTACTCCAAGTATTTTACTGAAAAAAAAAAAAGTTTTCGATGAACTATTCTCCAATGACCAAGTTTCACGTTCCGGTCGCGTTCCAACCGAAGAGATTTTATTTCTACTATTTGATTCTACCGGAGTTTGCCCTTTTCGAATTGTTCACAAAGTTAAAAAGTTATAAACATCCCGTCAAATATGCCCACGGGGCCACTGTAACTCTCGAGGTCGACCCAGATTGAACCTGCTCTTCGCACTCTAATACTCGGCATTGTCTTCGCGTAACTGCATCTCGCGAATTGCTCGAGTGCACAGGATGCACAGGATTATGTTCCACAGTTCTGAATCGCAGTTTTCTCTCTTCTCCTCCTTCTAACCCGGTGATAAATGTGAATTTGCATGCAATACATGGGCATAAGTGGACTCGAAATACAATCAAATGTAACTGTTGCGTTGATTCTTTAGATTTTTATTTTTGTATCGCCGCAAAATCAGTGTTTATCATTGAAAAATGTGTTTCGCTCACATTTTCATCGTCGAAGCATTTTCGAAATTGAATAAAAATAAAAGCCCGAGATTGAAAAACTTGATGAGAAAAGCTCCATTGATCTCTCAGCACGATAGATTTTTCTTCAGCAGAGATAACATTCCTGCGGATTTGACGAATTAAAAATTCTCCTGTCCTCGTAAGCAGCAAAACTCGATTCTCCCCTCGTCACACTCGGCAAAGTGGAAATACCTATCTATTCGTACTACTTCCAGACTCGTTGCTTCTTAGGATAACTACTCGTGTCGTGTATTGTCTAGTAGACACGTGAACGTGGCGTTAATTACGCCTGGAGAAGCATCGGAGTGCATTTACATCCTTTCTATTTGCCCAACGAACAACAACTCGCCACTAAACGCAACCATCGGATAATACATTTTATATATAAATATATAATTCTATAAATCATCAGCATCATCGAATTATCTGTACAATTTTCCATATTATTCTTGCCTCATTCAGCACAATATCGATCCTCAGTCTCGTATATATTATCGATTAGAGATGAAAAACGGATTAAGTGTAAAGTGCACGATGAAGGAAAACGAGAGTATGCGATTATCTTCATCGCGTGTGATCCTGATACTGATTATTGTTGTTATACTACTGTACTCATTTGATATCTCAATTATGATCGGAACTATATATTCGATCATGAGCATTCAGACTTTTTCATCGCGAATTAAACTCATTTCTCAATGCTTTTTACGCTCATAGTAAAACGTTCCAATAAGTCAGATGATTAAGGAGTTTCGGTACAGGCTATTATAGATTTTTTTTTCCCCTTTTTTCATAGTTAGGTATTTCTAGTCAAAATTAATCGATTTGTCTCGTCGATCTATTGATATAAGTAGGAAGTTATAAAGTTTTCAGAAAGAAAAAAAATCAGAAGAACAAACAAGCCTACTTTTGATTTAGAAATTTTTTCAAAATTTTCATACCAAATTATGAAAGTACAAAAATGAGCATGAAAACTGCGTAGATCTTGTAGAAATCAGGTTCAATGGTCATTTTTTCATGATATTTCATGACTTTTTCAGAGCTGAATGTAATTTCATGACATTTAAGGAATTTCGGTACAGACGATACAATGTTGCCATGCTAAACCATGTTAAGAACACAAAAAATTTCAAAAAGTTAAGAAATTTTATAAAATTTGGTGAACATATTCTTTAGTGCCAAATTTGACAATACAAATTTTTTCAGATTTTTCTTCTACACAGTTATCGAGTAATTGAAGACTAAAGTTCACGTGTATAAGCATTGCGTTTCCATATATATAGGTATACACTTCCGGCATAAGAAATCTGTTTTAATGCATAATTACTCGATAACTAAGTAGAAGAAAATTCTGAAAAAATTTGTGTTTTCGTACTTGATGTTGAAGTACATTATCACCAAATTTCATTAATTTCTTAACATTTTGCCTTTTGTACCGAAACTCCTTAACATACATTCATTCACGATTCTGTTTCGATTTCTTTACGCGATTCGGTCGTTTGATTTTATTGATAACAATATTAACAGCATATTTGCTACAATTAAGATTTTTATCATCAATTGCATAGTCAATTATTGATATAAGCTGAAATCGATTCATCTCTTTGTTCTATTTGGTGATAAAATGTGAGAATTGAAGGAAAATCAACGACGCCTAGTCAACGTGGATGCTTCGGTAACAATTTTGGAGTTTATCGAGTCTCGGGAATGTGGTCTCATTTTTTGCGCTTCTGCATAAGCTCTGTAGCCCGAAGCTCTTTTTTATTATCCGGTCATATATATTTATATACGTGTTGAGTCGTGAGTTTCGATCTCTCGCACATTTCGTGAGGATTCGCGAGCGCGAGACGCTTTGACCGCGCTCTCGATCCCGAAGCGAGAGCAAGACTCTCGAAGAGAGCGTTCTCGTTTGCGTCCTGAAGTCCGGCGAAAATTTTCTGGCCTACGTCCAGCAAAGAAAAAAAAAAAAAAAAAAAAAAAAAGAGAGAAAAACAGAGAAATAGAGGGAGAGAGTGAGAAAGAGAGATATGAAGACTCTCGGTTAAAAGCGCGTGTATAAATACGCGAGAACGTCTCACGACAAATGTAGAGACCCGAATCTCCCAAGCGACATCTTTCCTCGCCGTGTACCATCGTTCTCAACGTGTTGCTATGAAATTTCAAATCCTAGTAATCGTAAATACACGAATATTAAAAAATCACTTCGATATCATTAGTTTATGAAATTTTTTCTACATCCAGCCTCGCACTTACCGGTAATCAGCATAGATAAATTCTCCTTTTCGTTACAAATCTTCCGTCTTTCCTTGAAAAAATAACATTCAAACGTTCCCCATCTTCGTTAAATATTAAAAATAGACTGGTACCGGCAAGAAAGTGATTGATCATTAGCGACAAAATCTTCTCAGTTTCACCGTACACAAATCAGGGTGAAAAAAATATCGTTTTGAATAATGATTTTTAAAAATTTATTGATTCGAACGACTAGGTGAGCTAAAAAATGATCAAAGTTGTTTGTAAAACTCGATTGTTTCACTACTTGAATGTGGATACAGACCACCAATCTGGAGTAGTTATGGAGACTTGATGAGAAGGAAACAAGCAGGATAAAATAGTAAAATTTTATGGGTCATTCAATTTGCTCGTTTTTCGGTTTTAAGACGCGCGGTCGTGAGTCCCAGTGATGTTTTGCATAAGGAAAAAAAAAGGAAAGCGGAATCGTGGGATGAAAATTTGAGTGAAAATTGGGATTATTTCGAAGCGATTTAACGTGGGTGAACGGCGATCTTAAATTATAAAGACCTGAATATCTATAGACAGTATCTCGTTGACGACGTACTCAGGCATTAGACATCTACTTACCTCTACACATTTTTCATTTTTCTATCTCCTCCTTCTCCTTCTATTAAATATGTATACGTGTATAGATACGTGAATCGGTAAGTGTATATATTCGTGAACGTTTTTCTCTTTGAATTCAGTCGAACACCCGTTGCATACGAAATGCATATGTAAGCTAAGGCAGGAAGTGACGAACCAACGTGTTAGGCACCGCGAAGTTTCTATATGCGAGACCTTTATTCACGGTGCAGTCCATCAGAATGACGGAAATGAAACGAATCATTATACCGCGTACATCTTTCGTTCGTTTTCTTTTTCTCGATCTCACCACCGTTTAGAGCCTTATTAAAGTTACAATTTAACTACAATGGAAAAGCTTTTTTTCCGTTAACCGAAATTTTCGGCTCTTTTCATCCGTGCAACTTTGAAGAAAGTCTAAGACAACAATTTGAGGAAAAATAAATATAAAAAACAGATAAAACTTTGGTACAATCGCAACGATTTGCAATTTCGTACAATTTTCATGCTTCGTTTATAGATTTCAACTATTTTCTTTCGTCCACCGGTCCACCGAAGCTTATTCTCTCCATCTATTACTCTGCTGTTGCTGCTGCTGCTGCTGCGTGATGTTGCTGGCATTGGGCTCGCCATTCGAATTGGGTCACTTATCCGAGTCGTTCGTATACGCGCATATTGTTCCACGCACCTGTTTATCGGCACAGTGCTCGTTGTCATAGACTTTTGAATCTTCAGCTCGAAATAGGTTGAGAATGTTTTTTCACGCGACTTTTTCATGGTCTGGTGAATGAATACATTCGCATATAGCCCCGAAAATGGTTCTTTACGATAATACGCTTTCATTTTTTCTCTCTCAGATTTATGAAGAATCGGTAAAACAAAATGTTTGAAAAGATTTTTCATTTTCATGACCTTTGTACTTTTTTTTTTTTTATTACTCACCAACTTTTTATCCGATTTATGTATTTTGCTAATTGTCTTTTCTTGGCTTGCAAATTTTTTCATTCCCACTTGTTCCATTATTTGATATTCCGGTATTATCGATTTTAGCCCGGAAAATTTACGAAACGAAAATCATACGAGAAGTTTGAAATATACAGATAAAGAGATGAAGAATTGTGCCTGCGGATAGGATATTAGAATTTCAAATAAGTTTTAACTCGGTATCCTCCCTCGGAAAAGAGAGTGCACACTTGACCTCGGCAATTTTCACCTGCAGTAAAAGCACCTCGTGTACCATTTAATCGTTGAGAACATGACCCACTTCTTTGTCGACGTCATTCTTTCTCTCCTACGTATAGTGTGCTTTTTCCTTCCGCCCTTTTTCATTTTTCACTCTCTTCTCTTTTTATCTCGAAATTTCTTTAATAAACTGACGAATAAGTTGATAAAAATGTCAACAGATTTGGGCTGATTTATCGGTTGTAATTTCATTCAATGAAAATGAACAATTATGCTTTGAATCGTTTCGAATCAAAATAATAACAGTTGGGTAGAAAAAATCTGGCGATATTTGCAGTTTATCAATTATCAAATGAAAGCAAATTCAATAGTATTGAATTCGCTTATTACAAGCCAATCGATCGTACTCTGTTCTCGGTACATCGATAAAATGAAATTTATGAGGTAGTTTCTTCTCGACGATGAATTGAAAAAAAGAAAAAAGAAAAACGTTGTTAAAGTCCTGAAATAGCTCGAATGGTCGATAGTTCGGAGCCTTTTTAGCAGCCTCCTTCACCCTCAGGGCGCTAGAGTTATTTTTCATCCTTTCTTTTTATCACAATCGACTTCAAGTCCAAAGCTTCCGTGCTCAATTGCGCAATTATGTTTCAATGACCTGTTTATGTTACACGCGAGAGCTCAAGCAACGGCTGCAATGTTTGTAAAATAAATAAATGATAAACTGAAACGTCAATGATGACGTGCAGCGACGACGAGACGCAACGTATACTCGGTCTTTCCGAACTACATCAAATGTATCGAAGAAAATCGTTTTATTCTTCCTGCTTCGTCACAAGTTTGTAACGAACATGCGAGATAACATTTACGACATTTTCCACTACGGATAAACGCAAAAGGTTAATTGCTTCCAATTAAGAAAAATCGCAGACTCTCAACATCATCGTGCATCTCTCTGCGACCATTTATCTCTCTTTCACTTCCACTTCTATCTTCAACACGAGAAGATCTGTTGCCTTTGATGCTCATCGTAGAAAATAAACTCTCTCTCTCTCTTTAACTCTGCGTCTTTAAAAACTCATTGCGAATAAAAAAAAAACATGAAAAACAAACAAATTAACTCCGTAGCAATTAACATTGAGCTCACACGTGCGCATTAATTCACGCTGCATGGTGGTTTTTTAGTACACTTTTTGTTCCATACTCCTCCTAGAGGAAGGAGCAGTTCAAGCCTTGAACTCGCAATTTGTATCGTGGAATGTTCTTCTCTCCCTCTCTCTCTCTCTCATTTTTCTTTTTTCAAATTTCTGTTTATAATTTAATATTATTTGTTATGCTGAGCGAATTGTTCTTGCATCGAATTTCTTCATAATTTCCTGGCGATCTTGGATTTATATTCGTAAAACCTTACTGTAAAATTACTGTATAATATTCTAAAGAAATATCTTGTTATATAACTTTATACTTGTTACTTCTAGCCCTATGGCCCTGTCCAGGGCAAATAAACTCAATCAATCAATCAATCAATCTCATTTTTAGTGCAAATAATTTTCTTGGACCCCAAAACTTCATCTTTTGAGAGCTCTTTCAATTGATTCTACTCGTCTCCGTGACGTTTTCACTTGCAAGCTGATTTCCGAAAATAATGAATAATCGTTCCGGGCATCAAAATTCTTTGATCACACACTATTAGCTGTTATGAATTTTGGGGCATTTCGCATTACGATGATCGCAATTGGAGTGCGTTAATTAAATTACAGCTCACGGGATCGTGTCAACGAATACAGCTCTGTGGTGGAGCGGAGTCGAGAGATTCTGTGGTGTTCGTAGTGAATTCTTTTCAGCTCACTCGCGCTGCAGCGAGAACAGTTTTCTTTTTTTTTCTTCTTCTCGTTCGTGTGCATATGCAATTGGAAGTTTAATAATGAACTCGTTACCCCGTTCACCATTGACATAATTTCATTTTGTATATACAAACGTGAGTTTATTTCAGTCAAATTTGTGATTATGTATATGTAGATTTTTATTTTGTATTTTTTAGGATCAAGTTTCATGTGTACGTGTACAAATTACACCAGCCTTGATGCCAAATTATAGAACCGTGACAAATTTAATTTTGGTTAAATAAGAATTACGCGCTGTTTCAACGTACCCAAGAGATTTTTACGATCGAGGCCAAGGAAAATATGTGAGCTTAACGAGGCGTCGTAATAAGGGGTTTTGCTTTCTTTTTAACAGGGCGGAAATTTTTGTTAGCGAGATATATCGGTACGTTAACGATTTAAAAAAAAAGGTGTAAACTTGTTTGTTTCCTGATGGAACAAAGTACTGGATGCAGAAAATTATTAAAAAAAGAATTGTACCGCTTGAAGTTAATAGCGATTCTCAATTTAAATTATGGTGAAAAACTATGGAAATGAGGGAAAAAAAAAAATCAGAGAAAATGTTTTCGTTATTTATTCGTCCTCTGAAGATTTCAATGTTCGATGCTCATTCGATGACGAGTATCTAAATATGATTATGCATTTCTATGGTACAGTGGGATGTTGGAAAGATCGCGAGTGAAAGGGAAATGAAACTTCAGTGGAAGGCAGAGTTCTCTCTTCGTTGAGCCACTTTTGTGGTTTGTTATCCGTCAGATAATGTCAGTATTCGAGTATAAATGTATTATTTATATCCCGTCATAATAAATATACGGAATAAATAATACCGGTAATTTATGAAAAAAGAAAATTTTGTAATTTACTTGAAACTTTTCGATATTTTTCTACTCGTTGATACATGCTCACTTGGAATTTTCTTTCATTTATCCTTTCAGAGTAAGCAGGAGTTTCCGAGTTTCAAGGTCTGCCACCGCGATTTTTTTCTTTTCCTTACATTTTTAATCGAAGCTGTATACTCGACTTAGGAAATCCTCAAACCTTAAATGGAGTGTCATTCAGAAGTCCAGTCCATTGGTCAATAAAAATACGAATTTTAATTTGTTTTGTTATTTGGGAAATGTAAAAAAATTTCATAACCGTGCTTCAAATATTAATCAGCAAGATTCTTTCATGGATGATTTCATCATCGCAGATTTTATGCACTTTTGCGAATCAAGATCCGAATATGATTGAAAAAAGAAAAATTATCGAACGATAAAACGAGAAGCTACCAGAAAACTGTATTTTTTGCTTGAGTATAGAATCCTCAGAAGAAATTACAAACTACAGTTGTTCGCCATTGCATGGAATACCGGCGTTGAACTCTCTCGTGATAGTCGTCGACTATCGGGAATTAAGAGACTCCGCAAGATACGTGACTCTTTGTAAAAGCATCGAGACAAGCAGCAAAATACACAGGTGTATTCTGGTGAGACTTAGCACGCGGCAATGCTCCTTTCGTGCTGCACATATTCACCTTCTGTAAAAAAAAAAGGGCCACTCCTTTCTTTCTTCTCTTCCACGTAGTCAGCCATTGTGTTTTACTTTATGTGCTTTCTTCTCATAGATGCACTTATTGTTTTCGAAAGTTGTTTACCCATCATCGAATCATGCACACTCGAATCAACAGAGGCTTTCCTCAAAAATCTGAGTCGAATCAAAATTGAATCATGGCTTCGTAGAATTCTATAGAATTGTTATAAAAACTTGATAACGAACGTCACTCGAATCCTTCAATGAATAATCGAAGACTATATCTGTCCCAGAAACTGCGACACAAGCACGTCTTATACATACACGAAGTTCGAGTTACCTGTAGTTTACACTGGTTGTGAGTATCGTGCATACATACGTTGGCTGTATATCAAAGACGAATAGGTACATCAGGTCTAGTTTCCACGATGGTTCGCTCATGTACAGTCTCATCATGCAATTTTATTACGATTGTTGCACGAAATACTGCTGGAGAATGTGTACCATTGATTTCAGAAACTACAGTACATATATGCACTCTGATAACAATAAAACTTACATACGTATAGAATGTATAAAGTTGTAACTTATATGCACTACTGGCAGCTTCATTCTTCATTTACATAACTTTTATAACTAAAACTCTACTTCTATTCATTCACAAAATCTACATATCGTAACCATGCGCTTATAGATCTCATGTATAAATTACAACATCGCACTTGGCACATTTATGCCACACTTTATTTTTACTGTACATGAATTATTAGCAAACGCTATTATTCTAATACAATTGTAGAGAATTTACATCGAACAAATGTCCTGTAGATCTTTTTTATAACGATAAAAACAAGCAATTGACGTCTCGTCGTTATTCGGAATGTTTCGTCGATTTTTTTGTCGCTGTTGGTCACGCCATTCTCATAATTGCTGTAATCATTGAAAACTTAATAATTGCGTATTTCACTTTTATTTAGTAACAAACAGCTCTTTCGAACGCAATTCTTCCGATAATGTGTCCTCTGAAATTTAATTGTTCATTAAAATGTAATTAAATGTGAACGAGCCAGAGTGTGTGACGAAATAATAAGAATGTTTCCTTCCGGTACGTTATCCGTCCTTGAGAAGAAGAAAAAAAAAAGGAAAAAAAAAGTAATATCAACGGATTTATACCAGCACCTGTCTCACTCCAGTGAGCATCTTGCTCTCAGCAGCCTCGTATCAGTCTCTTTAAATCAGCTCACGCGCTCTTTAGCCTCGTCGCCACACTGCGCTTCGTGGTTACGTTCTCACGAACTTCGCTTTGCTTTTATTATCGGAGAACCGGCAGACGCACATAGCGCAGCACGTGGTGCGATGAACGGATACCATATAGATACGTTCCCTTTGCTCATCAAATATTTTAAACGTGTTAGCTCTTATGACATATTTTCCTGTATCATCGATCGACCATTTTCCAAATCAACGAGACAAATTCTGAATAGGAAAAACGGCAATGTATACGCAGCACGATCGTTCTTCATTCGTTGAAAATTGGAAATCAATTTTACGTACAGTTAGAACTTGAATATTAAGGAAAAAATAAACAACAACAACTGTTAATGGTCTGAAATTCTGGAACGGAGTTACTCAATTTTCTTTGTCGATCGTATGAAAAGCTATTTGTCAATTACTCAGTGCCATCATTTTATTTTTCAGACCGAACGTACACATGGTCTTTTTTTTTTCAAAATCATTTCTCATTGCAGCCTCATATTTAATTCTTTGGCGGGCTGAAAAAAAAAAAATTATAAGCAGCCTTTGAAACGGTACAAGACGAGGTACAAGACCACGATGCTTCGGGTCGAAAATATACTTTCGGGCATTCTTGCTGGCTCTCGCGCTGGCTCTCGAGCCAACCGAACGGGACATCTTTCCGTTTATGTTCCCTCGGCTCTGGGCAACCAGCTTACGATACAGCCGCAATTCTATGTGTGTGAATTCACGTTTATACACTCACTCGTACACTCGATATGCATGAAACTTCATGATATATATTTGAAACGTACAGAGTGTCTCAAAAACTGATCGCTGTCAGTGCGTGTGAAAACTTGTAATCAGGTCCGAATTCCGAGTCGAAATGATTCGAAAGGTTGTCTAATCAGGGAATTCCGTTAAAAAAACTCAATTACTCCCACCGATTATCTGTTAATTTCGATAAATAAATAACTCGTTATTGGTGAATTCGCCGAAAGAAAATTCAGCTATTTTGTCTACAGATCAAACGTTTGAATCCGCGAATTCATTTTATGAGATGTTTTTTGTTTTGTTTCTAAATTCGATTACGAACCCGAATTAATGCCGTAAGCCATCAGTCCTCGGACCCCCTGTATATATGCTGCCCGCGATGAAACGAACGTGGACACAATGTTCCGTTAACTCCGGTCAGCAAGAGATAGTGCACATTGCTTTGAGCGAGAACTTCTCGAGAATATACGCGAGTAAGTAATAAGAGATGGGGAATGAACGCGCGTGATCCATGTGAAAGATGCTGAGCTCGTTGTAGATACAAAGCAAAAATGCAACGAAACCGAATAGACGCAAGAATTAAAGAAATTAATGGTCTGCGGTAAATCAAATTACGAACTATTAATTACTTTGATTTTTTTTTTTCTCGGACTACCGTAAAATGGATGAAGAATTTTGCGGAATATTTTATCTTACAATGAAAGCTCAAACTTTTTTCATTGAAAAAAGCGACCGTAGTCACATTTTTAATGGTGATTTTTACATTATTTTAGGCCAGATCAATCGACGTTCGATTTCTTGTTTGAGAAATGCGTTATCATTCAACGAAGTTCGAAATTTCTTAAGCTCGACGCAATGTTTCGTCGGAATAATAAAAATTCTCTAAATCTCTTGATTTTCGATTGAATATCGCTCGGAATATCATCATTTTATGTTTTTGAACAGTAAGAGAGATTAAGATCAGAGCCCATAAGTACCAGAGAAAGTGACGAATAAATCTTTCGACGGAAAATATTGTTTCGCCTCAAGTTTTTCTTGGCTGCTTCGTTAAAACTTGGCATAATTCGACTCGGTAGTCCGCCACTTATACCGTGGCGCTTCGAAATCTTGTTTCACGCGGATCCGAAACACACACACACACACACCATCCTCAAGGAATGGTGGAGCTCTTTCGTTCCATTCCGTTTCGCTCGATCGTCTTTCCGTGCGAGCTTCATCGCTTTCCTTACGGTATCATCGTATCCCGAGAACCGGAGAATATCAACTGTACATATGTCTGTATATGCATAAGTCATTTATACAATGCAGACTCCGAAAGAACGAGAGAAGAAGTGAAAGAGAGAGAGAGAGAGAGAAAACTCTTCGAGAACGATTCAGGTCGACTATCTTTGGGTTCGAGATTCTTTCGGTCCCAGTTGGTGGAAAACCGCTGTGTCTGTACCATGAAAAAAAACATTAGAATATTTTCTCTTTCTCCCAAAGCAATGGAGCCAAATTTTCCTAAGAACTTTTCTATAGGAAAGGTTCCAGATGCAAGTTTCACTCGCAGGTGTGTATCGTGTAGTTGAACATACCTTTTCATAGTAGTAAGTTCATTGAATGAAATATTTTTTTTTCTACAAAAATTTGATAAAAATTGATGAATTTCAGAAATATTTGTGCAAATTAACTTTGTTACGAACTTTACTACTTTATCAAATTCAGGAACCGCAATTGAAGATAAAGATGATAATTTGAATTTGGCGATTATAACTTTAAGAATTGAAATAAGTAAATTTACGGTTCGTTTATACGATGAAAAATTGATTCGCGACAGGCTCGAACTTTTGATAGGTCCCGAATCGCTTGATTCATGCATCAAGGGCCTTGGATACTTGAGGATTTGCCGCGGTGCGATCGAAACAGGCTTAATACTCGTTCTCGGACACGAGCCATGAGAGGTTGTTGTCCGAACCCCTCGCCAACATTCCGATTCACGTCGTTTTCTTCCTGGTGGTCTTACAACTTCTCGCTCGTAGTGTGTACTCCGCCTTTCTTCCGTGGCCAACTTTTTATCTCTTTTATTTTGTGATCGCGCAAGCCATTACAATTTTTTGAGAAAACGAAATTTCGTTCTAATCATTCATTTCAGCTTCATTCAATTCTTAATCCTTTTCTACTTTTGAATATTCGGTGAATTGATAAAAAAAATTATTTCGAATATTGGAGAATGAATTTTCAAAATTTTCTTTTCTTATATTCAACCGACAGTTTCTCGTTCCTTTCCCATCGGCATTTTTTAAAAACATACGAACATTGCAATGTGCTTCGGGAATTGTGGAGTGCACTAACGATTTTTTCGAATCGTGAAATTTCGTTTTCGTTACGAACAGTGAGAGATTAAAAGAAAAATGATATCGAGACCGAATATCATCCAGCTGTGTCGTGTGAAAGACCTCTTTGTGTTCGTCGTTCTGTCGTTCGATCGAAAAAGGCAAAAACAAAAAAAAAAGCAGAGTTTCACATGTAGATGTTGCTTATCTTATCTCAGCTCAATGCATACAACCGTGACGCGTAATTCATTCGGCCCGATTGAATTTCGCGTAGGCTGGCTTATTATATACTGACTTTTTTCATTTTTCTCTTTCACTCTTTTGTTTCGACAGTCAATACACATGTTTTCGCAACCGGATCCTTCTCTCGACACTCTGCTTATTTATATTATTCTTCGGAAGTAGTTCAATTCTCTTTGCAATCGGATGAACTTGGAGCCAATTAATATGAGAATTTTATTATTATTATTCCAAATATTGTCATATCTACGTGTAAATTTGCCGAAAGCATCATTCGTTAAAGTGGTTTTCGATTTTACTCCAAGCTCTCGAAACAAAACAAGTTTATTCAAACACAAAAGAAAATAAAAAGTTTCTGCCTATATTCTTGACACACTGACGTGTGATCCGTCTCATGAGGTTAACTGCGTCTCGTATGTGAATAAAATTTTTTTTTTTCTACGAGATCAAAACTATTTCATGGCTAAAGTAATGAGAATTTACGACCTGCAGAGATTTCTTGCGGACTCGAGCGCATCGTGATGAACTATTACGTCTCGTTTCGAATCACTTTTACTCTGCTCGAGCGTGAAACATCGTGGATCATTTTAATGCCTTATTCGTGAAAGTAACAGCGGCGAGGGAACGATCGCTGGTTTTTTTTTTCTCTAATGTGGTTCGAGCTCCAGATATCGCTTATTTTCTATGACGTACAAAATATTAAACATTTTGATTCAGTTTTTTCACTCCTTTTCCAAACGTTTGGCGCTTGCTAATCGCGGATAGCAAAAGCGCCAGAGAAGAGAAACGAAATGAGATCTGTTCACTTTCTTGTATTGTTTATGTTTTGCCTGCGAGCGAGTGCAATTTTTATGATTCCGACGTTGCTCGCCGAAGCTTCTATTTATTCAATTCCGCGATAATTTAAAACGAGAAATTGGATATTCGTTCGGAAATCTGTTCAACAATGGATCTTTGTACGAACGAGACGTTCTGATTTGATAATCAATGCTTTTATAGCTCCGAATGCTGTTCCATTGTAATTCATATTAATTTCCATCATTAGGGTGTTCGGTGCGTTTGCATTCGCTTCGAAATGATTTTTTTTTTTTTTTTTTTTCTATTCTCGAGGTTTGAATTTCTGTAAAAATTTCAAATTTTCGATGAAATTTTAATAACCGAGCGGTCAAATGGATTTCAACAAATAATATTTGCAGTCATTTGACATGAATCCTTTTGCCTTCTTCAGCATTAAGGCTGGACTTTGGAATTGGCTGTTTACAGACTTAGCACCCGATAGACATTTACACGGCTCTATATATATAGGTAAAGCAATCGAACGTGCGTGATTTCCCTTGGCTATTTCCGTACTGTACTCGGAACTCTTTGGAAAACTTGGTGCAACGCATGCTCGAAGCACACGGGATCGTGGAGAGTGCAAAAGATTTACTCAATGTATCTCCTCTATCTGTAGAGGACGTTCTTAGCCCGAGGTGCGTAACCTCTCTTTACCGAGGGGTAGTTATCGTTTCTGAAATAGACGATCCCGGCATACTCATTGCTAATTATAGATAAGGAGCGCTGCACCGCGCGAACATACTTACGGGATACGTAAGTATAAATGAACGTGCGCATAAACGTTTTCACACAATTCGGATATTTAATATACCGTAACGTCGTTTATGTCGATTATATTGAACTATTTTATGACGCTGAAGTTTGCAACGTTGGAGTCCAACGAAATGATCTAAAAAAACTCTCCAGTAATTTCAGTAATTATCCAATTTTGTTCCCTGCCGAATTTGCAATTCTTAGTTTTTTAAATCTACACCAATGATTAGTGAAATGAAAAATTATTGCATTACAAACGATTTTTTTCGTTCATTTCGTTGGACTCCAACGTTGCAAACTTCAGCGTCGTACTATTTTCATCGACAAAATATTATCGAACTGAAGATTATTTTGAAATATAATTCATTCGTCGAGCACATCGTATATAATCAATTCCTTGTTTTATTATAGAATCATTCGATAATTAATAAGTATAGCGGATTCTATTGAAATTAAGTGCCGCATTTTTCTCTTTTTATTAACGGTATTATTCCATGTGACATGGACGAAAAAATATGAGAATAATTCGATCGTAATTAACGGTGTAAAATAAAGGGAAGTCCGGCACGAAATCGTGCACACAATATACGCGAGACACTTAAACTTTTTGTCGTGAAAATATATTTCTTCCTCATAAATCCACACTCTTCGCGCTTGTAAATCTACCGTTATAGCGGAATTTCTCGCGTAACTCGGAGGCCAAAAAGGTTTGAGGAAAAAAAAAAATGTTATCGAGATAATAAGCCGCAGATTGCATCGGTAATATCAGGTACATGGGCTAAGGTTCCTTCGTTTGATAACGGAATACCTTATCTATAGATCTTGTCGCAATTTCACTGTACATAAATGTTCATCGAGTCGAAGCTATATATGTTCAAACTTGCCTCCGTATTCTATATTCTAAGGGAATTTTATTTTATTTTATAATTACGTTTTAGTTTAATATTATGTTGAATTTTATATCTCCGATTCGCTATAAAACAGCGATAGAAATACAATTTTCCTGTGAAACATTTCTGTATTAACGATTTTTATTGACAATAATTATGTGAATGAATCGATTCAGAGACTTTCAACGGACTCAATAGATTCATTCATCACTGGCTTTTAATCGAATAAGTTTTCTAGTAAATCCATTGGAAATGTACGGCTAATAAATATTTGTTAGCCGCCTTGAATCTCCGTTCTGACTTCAGACTCACCAAACGGACCTTTTAACTTTCCCTAAGTACGTGAGATTTTTTTCTTAGTAATTTCTCTCGCAATCTCCTCTTATTCGATACAAACAAAAACGAACCAAAACACGTATTTTACTCACGTACTATTTCACTTATTGCTCCGGACTCTTGTCGAGTATTCTCTCGAGGTCTAATCGAATTTGGATGTTACGAGATCGCAAACCATCGCTTACATCGCTGTGTATTTCTATTGATCTTTATCGATTATTTGACCGCTGATTCAGGGTGCGATGCTACTCGAGATATGATCAAACAAGCAGGTCCCGAAATTTTTCAATCGAACGATTAACATACGAGTAGATTATTATTCGCATAAGTTATCGAAAAAAAATTTCGTTTATCGATTTTATTGTGCAATTAATAAGTCTGAACAGTTCATTATATCAATGTTTAAAAAAATCGATGATTTTTATAAAATTTAAATGAAAAAAAACACACGATGATGAACGCATGAAAAGTATACGCCATTTCTTTACTTCCAAATGGTTGCGTGATTGAGATTTCAAGTGAGTGAAATTTTTTTTTCTCTCTCTTTTTCTCCAATTCTCACTCGACCAGATGTCCTAGAAACCTCAATGAGAAAAAACAAAACACCTGTTAAAAAAGTGGCTAATCTCACACTTGGTCGGACGCCTCAACACTGAAACTCTTCGTGCTGAAAAAAAAAAAAAAAAAAAAATTGCGTAACATCGGGGCTGCACCTCCTACATTAGTTTCTCTTCGGTAAATCTGTCGTTGGCTCTCGTACGTTCGGAGAAAAGGATTACGAACAATTCGACGACATAACAGGCTTTGAAAAATAAATCGCTCACTTTTTTAAACTTTTTATCATCGATCCAAATTTGCTTCGTAATTTTTTGAATCGTACTCGCATATTTCATTCTTATGAAAATGTATAAATCTGCGGAGAAAATAAACTTTGCTTATCTGACCATGCTTCAATGGATCTTCGGCATTTGAAGATTATAAAATCGATCATACCATCTGCTTAGGATTTAGATACAATTATATTACACGCAGCTGTCAAAGAAGATATGCATTAAGATTGCAATGCATGCAAGTTATGGAAAAAGATGGCTGGATAAACGAATCTAGCGATGCGGTGGCGAGTCTCGAGGCTCAAGAAAAAAAAGTTTCAACTTACGACATATTCAAAACTCGCGCCGCCCAAATCAACTGCCTTCGGAATAAATACCATTTTTCAGAGGAGTGTCGAATACGAATCGAATGAGCGTGTGCGATTGCGTTTTAACTCAGATTAGGAAAATGCCATATTCATTTTATTTTTAAGAGACTTGAAATGCTCAACATTATTTCGAGTTCGAATATTTTTTCAACCATTCACTTTTATGTACTGCGATCCGAAAAAAAATACCACAAGTTTCGAGCATTGCCCGTCGAGAATTGTGAAATAAAAAACACTCCTCAAACGTAAAGTTCTAAAGTAGAATTTCCTAATTTAGAAATTTTTTAAAAGCCTAACGAAAAACAAACAAAAAAATAGCGAAAAAATATGTTCCAGTATTTTTGTTTCTACACAAATTACATTACTTCGAACGTTGAGAGCTGAATCGCTCTTTTACATTAAGAAAAAAAATTTAAAAAAAAATACAACAAAATTCTTTTATCCGATTTATTACGTAACAGTTGAATTTGCAATTGATCTTGTAGACAACGGCAAATTCACGAGAAACATGTTAAAGTTCTGGCATTTTTCCCGATGTAAGAAATTTCCCGGTGCAACGAACCGTCTCGACGACGAATATTACTCAGTTACCCTCTCTTTTTTTTTCTCCCTCTCTCTCTCTTTCTTGACGATGCCGATTTGCTCTCCTCGATTACGACTTTACAAGGAGAAAGGCCAGCAAAAACTCCCGCGGCGAGTATATCGTGTACGATATCAGCAACGTATTTTCTTTTTTTATTTTTCTCCAATCCATACACTTATTGTTGCTACAGTATTATTCTAATCTCTTATCGTCTTTCGTGCAGCTATTGAAGCGTTTGGAAACTTTGTTATATCTAAAAAAAAAAAAAAATGAATTGCAGCTCACCGGTAAAATGCCAAAATCGAGGATTTAAGGTCTCTCTTCGAAAACCGATAATTGTTTATTCAGATAATGCGAATATTGATCAAAATAAAATTCGACCTTTTGCTCCTCTGTTCAAAAGTTCGTCCTGTTTCTTCTCATGACACAATCAGCGCACGAAAGAAACGTGTAGCAGTACTTATAAGGCGATACTAAAACGTCGACGATTCACTAGCCAGTTTGCCCCGGAGTTTCCTACCTCGCGTTGCCCACGCACCAACAAATTTTTGGCTCTCACATCGCCCACGATTCCAACCGAACCGATCAAAAAATTTCACTGTATTCTTGATGCTACAAAACTATATATTTTTTTTCAACGTTATTCAACTAGCGAAATATCGGGAACGATATTCGAGAAACAATTTTTACCGAATTTCTTCAAACCGTCAAATAGTTTACAGTATTTTTCTCATTTTTATTTTTCAGTTTCTTCAGAACTTGGGCAAAGTCGATAGAACTGCCGACGACATATTTGATGAACATTTGCAAAACTTTACAAGGCAACAGAATTCTGCTACCAGACTTCAGAAAGAATTCAATAATTACATCAGGTGTGTTCGAGGTAAGTTTCCACCAGTTTCTCCCTTTTCTTTTTTTATCACTCCCACATATATCTGCCCTCAGTAAAAACAAATTTCGAATTATGATCATATCTTGTCTTGGTCCTATATAAACGTTAAGAAATTTCTCAATTCTCCAACTCTTGAAGCCGGATCGACCGAGTATCGTTGAAAATGTATAGTTTCGATCGTGAAATTAGTCTCCTTGGAACATCGTTCAAGCCTTTTTTTTTTCCGGATCCTAGAACTCGATTTTTGCAAAAAAATTATGATTGTTCGACGACTAAAAGAAAATATTAGAAATTGAAGGGGAAAAAAAAAGAAGAATTCAATCCGATCGTTTACGTCGTCCAATCATATCGAAGTGTTTTTGAATTTTTTGTGAAAACGAGAGATCCAAAAGAAATAATCGTGACATGATAAAGCTGTGACCTCAACGAGACAAAACTATGTACGCCTCGTAGAGATGCTGTATTTATAGAGCGAGACTTGAATTAACAGGAGCGCGTGAAATACGAGTACGTTGTCAACTAACGAAACACACGCGCAAACACACACGGTAGCGATAGCTCACGGGATAAAAAGGTGGGCACAACCTTGCGTCACCGTGACCCCGTTCTCTCTTTTTCTCACTGTTAAACACCAGGAGGAGATAATATACACACAAACGGGAGGGCTCTTGTCGTCATAGTCGAATTGTCACGAGACTCTTACAATTCATTACGTATTTACCAGTTACGACATTTGCAATTTTTGATACTTGCCTTTTTTTTTTTCACGTGGAATATATACACCGCCGAAATGAAATCGAAAATAATAGTTTATTGGATTTCTCGCGCACCTTCGAAGTAACGGAGTTATGTATAATTGAGAAAAAAGTAAATAGCAATACCATTTTTTTTTTTTTTTTATCGAAGCCTTCTTGCATTGAGTTTTTATCGTTGAAAAACAACCGGAAATAACGGGAATTGGGTTAATTTTGTATAATTTTTAATGTTAATAATGACAATCGTTGTATTCGAATATTTTGTCTGTAAATACTTATAGGATCGAAAGTGTCCAATTGAGACATAATATTTATCTCGAATTCGATGATCGTTTTAAAAACGATTGTACAGTAAATCGAAAATTGACGAGAAATAGCACGATGCAGGTGTCCAATTTTCCGATAAAATTACTTCTATCATTGTTTTGCGTTGTTAGAAAATGAGGAAGAAAGAAAGAAAAAAAAAAGAGAAGAAGGAGGAGGAAAAAAAATGAGGATGAAGAAGGGAACTATGAGGTCGACCACCTTTTCTTGCTTAAACCGCGAGAGAGCCGCTTTCCCCTTCGATACGTTGTATCACGTGTATTCACAGACCCGTATGTCTGTAATGCCTTCATAATTCCTGCGGTACGAAGTGCGGTGTATTGCGTTCTTCTCGGGTCAAATCGAAGCCACCGCAGCTCCTATATATAGCACACATATATTTACAGACAATCCAGCTATTGTGAAACTTTTACCTGGACACACATATTCTATGGGTTATTCTCAATCGAATCGATCGATTATATGTATGATTCGGAGCAGCAAATATCGAGGTAGCACGTGTCAATCGGTTACAACGATAAATTCCAGCAAACAGTTATCGAATCTTGGAACAAACATTTATTGTTCGGAATAATAATTATTTTTTTTGTATTCATTTGTCCTTGGAAGAAAAATTTGAATCTCAATACAATTCTGGTTCATCGGAGCCTTCTCACGTACTCGATGAGTTCTCGCTCCATTATTTCAACAGAATTTCTCTCCATTTTTCATACTTCACTTGATGCTAAATTGTTTTACACGCTCAGCGATTTGGGTCAGAGGTACTCGCTTGTTTCGCTCGTCTCTTTCGATTTTTGTACGAAAAAAGCGAGTTTTTTTTTTTAATTTATTTCTTTACGAATAATATTCGTAATTTAAGACTACGTCTTGGTCTTAGTCTAAAAGAAAAATAAACGAGTCTTAAAGAATAATTATTCGATCTTCTTTTTTGGTTTCGGCCCGATTTGAAAATGGCATTTAACGAATGAAACTCTGTCAATTGGTAATTGAGTGCCAAAAAAAACCAACGTTCAAGGATTTGAAAGAAATGCATGACGATTTTCAATGGAATGACTCGTACACACGGTACAGAAAATACGCGATCTTCGTAAACGAGCAGTTTGTAAATTAATTCGCGTTATAAATTTCTCACTCCCTCCACTTCTCTTCCGCCTTCTGCACGCCATGCACAATTTCGCTATAAAGAATTTAAAAAAAGATTGGAATTGATCGAATGCTCGTTCAGGCTATTCAGTGAGCTTCGTTGATTATGCAGAACAGCAGTAAAATAGCGATTTTCAAGTATTTTGTCATTGAAGTATATTTTTTTCGTTCAATGATTCGAAATTACGTGTATAGAGAAAATTTCGATTCGTTACGTCGAACTTGTTGAGGGTATTTCAGTTTGCAACATTTGAGCGCGACCAATGCATTATCTTTAAACTCCTAATTTTTTATTTTCTCAAACAAATGCGCTCGACAAAAGTTTCAGCAGTTATTGTGCCTTTAGTTTTAGATAAAAATCGATTAAAAAAAGAATTAAAAAAAAAAACGAAATATTTTTGCATTATAACGATATTAAATTTCAACTCGCAAATCATACTTTTTGTACCCACATATTTTTGCTTACGCAATAAAATAACGAAAAGATATTCTCATTGTTGAAATATATTGTCAAACAATAATCTATCCATTCTTGCCAATTATCAGAGCTGATAAAAAGAATTTACTGACTGAGAGCATACTCGAAATCGTATTTCGTGACTAATATAAAGAAAAATGTGCTTATGAGATAAGAAATGTGTATATATTTATGTCGTTGCTATTCGCACTTTTGACTTGGATTTGATCACCAAAAGCTTTGGAGGACGTGCGTTAACACATTTAAGTGACGATAGGTCGAGGCAGAACTCGAAAGAACAAAGCGTGCGGACTAGTCAAGAGAATAAAAAAACTATGACTAACTCTCGCTATCATCAGTCGAAGAGAAATCGTTCGGAAACCCATAAATCCCTGAATCGACGGAATTTTGAAGAGCAAATGTTACCGATTAATTTTGTTTCTTTCAATTTCTCATCATTTTTATTTAAAAAAAAATTTTTTTTTTTTTGGTATTCAGGCTACAGAAAGGCCAAATTTTTTATTCGATCTTACTTGAAATACCCTTGGACCGGATAAACGAAAATATGAAACAGAGAAAAAAAAAATGAAAAACACAAGAATTCCAACGATGCAAGTTTCCATAGCATTACATAGGGGCAAAGGCTCATCGTGTCGCGGCTTTATCAAAGCCAGGTGAATGCACTCTCGGGGACGCTTGTAAGTAGGCCAGGAAAGTAGTTGTAGCTTCTCTCTTTGATTGAATATAGTATATTGCACTAAGAGCTCGTTCGAGAGAGAGAATGACACTAAAAACAAACTTCAAATATCTGTCGCGCTCTGAATACCATCGTCCAATACAGGGAACAATTGAATTAAAAACTCGATCAGGTGTGGAGTTACAAGGATCGTTTAGATAATGAAAGGATTGAAGAGAAATAATTTTATTGAATAAATCCGAACTGGAACTGTTGCAATCTTAGGAACCATATAAAGTGCTTGGATTTAAACAGAATTAGCGTGTCGCATCATTGAACATTTTTTATCTCTGTAATTATATTTATTTACACGTTACATACGAGAACGATCCATTCAACTCTTGCATACTTTCAGAGAGCTTATTAAGAAATATATGAGAAAAATTGTTCTCTTTTCTGAAAACGCAAAAATAATTGGGAATTAATAAATAAATATTTCAGCCGATGAACACTAACTTGATTTCGTATATCGCTGTACACAAACTCACACAAATACACATCAATACAGCTCGTGAATAATCCATTGAGACGAATACATAAAGTTACATCCCAACGTTCCATTCACGTGCCAATTCGTGACATTTTCTTTGGTCGATCGGCTCAAAGGCCAAACTGTTAAGCAATTATGAAAACGCTTTTGTGTGTTGTGCATGTCGTACGTATCGTCATCAGCCGTTCAAGCAGCTTCGAAGACCCTTATGGACTCGCTCAACGAGATTTACGAGAGTCAGTGGACCGGTCACGATTTACTCTACGTACAGGCACAGAATTTGGACATGCTGTGGCAAGACTTTACTCACAAACTCGCCGATCAGGTCCTTGTACCGCTGAATACATATCAGAGCCAATTTCCTGAGATGAGGGTAAGATCTCGATCTAATATTATCCATCAATAAATCAATTATAAATTTTATAATCATTCCCAAGTTTGAGCCGTTCAAATGCCACTATTCTTTTTGTCAGACTTCTTTAACGTTTATAATTTTTTCATAAATTCGTTAAAATTTTTTTCATTCCCATTTGTTAACCCCTTCTCTGGTTGATCGTTTGAGTTCGAAGTGGACATTTATGGCAGATAATAGAATCGCGAAAGAATATATTTCAATCGGTAGAAAACATTTTTTTTTTAATTCAGGGTTAAGCTACCTTGAACACTAAAAAACGCGTTTTTCATCAAAACTCATATTCTGAGAAATAAATAAAGGTACAAAGATCATTTCATCTTGAGTTGTAACCGTTTTTATCGACTTAATCTTGAAAAAAAAATGCTGAAACCAATGAAATGTCAAAAATTTGAAAAAAAAAAAAAAAAAAAAAAATTAATGAGAAATCGAAGAAATGTGGACAAAAAACAAAGTGTAAAATCCTCTCGTCCAGCCTTCTTGTGGACCAGACTCCGCATCGTTAAAAACTCACGAACTTGTATCGGCAGAAATAGAAAAATGTGTATGTGAAATAGAAAAATGGTCTAGACAAATTTTATGCTCACTACGTTTTTCCTTATTTTTTTTGGTTAAAATCTTGATTGGTATCAATATCATATGATTAAAAACCTATTTTTCGGGCAGCTCGCCACAACGATTGATCAAGTTATTTTATTTGTAGTCTACGAATTATTTGAGTTTTTTTTTTTTTATGGAATCTTTGAACTAATAATTCAGAAAAGAATTAACACCAGAATTGATTGTCAATCGAAATAAACGAATATTGAATTTTACAGAAAAAGATCGATAAACGAGGTAGAAAATTGGTCGATTACGACGGTCAAAGGCATAATTTCCAGTCGTTACAATGTAATCCAAAGAAAAGGGACGAACTGAAGGTGACTCGAGGGAAGGAATTACTCGAGGAAGCTAAACGCACGTACGAGCAGCTAAACTCGGAACTTCACGACGAATTGCCAGCACTTTACGACTCACGAGTTCTCTTCCTTGTTACCAATCTACAAACGTTATTCGCTGCGGAACAAGTTTTCCATGTTGAAAGTGCCAAGGTATGTTTTGTAACGGTTAATAAAGAGCTGTGACGAGGCGTTTAGATCTGAGGAAGTTATGAATGAATACTTTTTTTTTTTTTCGGCAGTTTAATCTAATGAACGGTTTATTTATTACACTTGTAGAAAAAAAAGTGTAGTTATTGTAAAAAATAATAGTATTGAGTTAACCTTTCTGTGTGAGATATTTCATCCTCCTTTATTCAAGTCGAATTACTTTTGATTAATTGCCACCTTTCACGAATGTTAGAATGTATCAAGACTCCAGAGATATTGTCATTTTGATCCAGGAAACGTCACGTTTTTTTTTAATTTTTATTTTTTATTTTTTTTATTGCTTATTTTATTTTTTTCGTGAGAAAAACATTTTGAAATGTTGATACTTTTGTGCCAGCAGGTTTACTCCGAGCTTGAAGCAATAGTCGACAAATTGGCCAATGAAAGTCAAAGGGGCTCGTACACGTTGAAGAAAAACTCGGAACCACAATCGCCTAAATCACCGAATGCTAACTCTTCGTGAGTATATTATTCCCAATATGAAGAATAATATTTTGAGGATTTTTCCATTAACGATATTTCATTATTTCTTCAGCGAATCGATCATTGATTCGACAATAAATCATTTGACACTTAATTTTTGTACGGTTATCTATGGAAAAAAATATTTAAATAAATAATCATTTGTGTTCTCAATTTCAGTCTGATAATAAACACGCAACCTCCGCCGCAGAACAACATTACAGCGGGTAAAAATAATTAATAATTAATTTTTTGTTTTTCTTTGTCTCCGCCTTCCTCGGTTTTCGTCAAAAAATGTTCTAATCGTTTGAATAATTCGCTTAATTAACTCAAACTCGTAAATTCCATGGGGATTCTTCTCATTCGATCATTTTTGTTTTTCATTTTTTCTTGTTTTTTTTTGTTCTTAATGAATACTAAAAAAAATGTGCTTTGTGTTTGAGAGTGGTTTTTGTTTCGGGTCGTGTTGCAGCTTTAGACGAACCAACGGCTGAAGCCGATGATGCGTCGCCGACAACTCAGCTCAACGGCAATGCCAATAGCAATGCTAACAGCAATGATAATTCCCTCAATAACCAAGATGCGTCCCCGCAAAATGCCACCGTACCGCCCACCAAGAGAGTCGAAGAATTGTACGACATACCAGTCGGTGAGTATATCGATCCAGTCTTTTCCTCCCTCCCTACCTGCATCATGTGTGAGATCCCATTATTATTCTCATTATTTTATACTATTAAAGTTCGTATCATTGCATAAAATATCTTACTTTGTTTCTGCATAGTTTTTCATCATTTGTATTTCGAATTATAGTTTGATTAAACGTGTCGAAAAAAAAAAGAAAACAACGAATAAATTTGGCGTAACTTTGTGTGGTGCTAAATTTCAAAATTGCTTTTCAATAATCGTACCTACGTACGTTTCTTTACAAAATTGTGAATTTCAAATTTTATCAGACGCCAAGTAAGAAATTGTAGTAATCAATTACGATTCCATAATTTTTTTCGCTTAACGATCAGACATTTTATGATAAATATAGAAATAATGTAAAATAATTAGTTTGAATGCATTGAAATATTGAGGCTCGTGCTTTTCGTAAATAATCCTGTAGCCTGTGAGAATGTAAAAGTCGACCTTCGTATGAAATTGCAAAATTTACGAGAAAAATCAAAGATAAAGATTATTCTCCGGTAGCATAAATAAGCGATGATCGGATGCTTACGCATACTTACTCAGATTTATTTTTGCTCATTTTTCAAAGCTGCTTTCATTAATAAATTAATTTATGATCGATGAGAGGTTTGAGCTTCAATCACTATTTCGTTCGAAAGCATTATACGGGTTCACGAATAGTTTTGGAATGTTTAAATAACAAAAATGAGCTCTTAGAATGCATTTCTGTAAAAAAAAAAATAACTCGTGATATGTCGCGTTAATCGACCATAAATTTTTCTCCTTCGTCTTCTTCTCACAACCAAAAACTGGCATATTTTTTTGTGGATATGCTGGAAAAAAAAAAAGGGGGAAAAAGAATATATAATTTTTTGTTTATCTGAAGAAATCGTGTGTAACAATAGGTTCATCGCTAACGGCCGAAAAATATTGCATTATTCTAGACGTGGAATATGAAAATGGTACCAATTTGTCTCTAGGAGCGACAACAGAAAACTTGCCACCGGGCGTTTTGTACAGGGTGAAAGCAACGTACAAGTATAGTCGCGAAGATGTGGATGAATTGTCATTCGACGTCGGAGAAATCATACGAGTCGTCGAATACGATGATCCGGAAGAGCAGGTTTGCAATCATTATCAATCCTTCAGTTTTTACTCAATTATTCCATTACTAAAAACTGATAGAATGAAATCAAACTTTCACTGTCGATTTTCATACAATAAATCATTTTTTTTTTTTTTTTCAAGATAATCGAGTACTTTGAAAAAATAATATAAATAAGTAAACGTTCGAAATTCTATCGGCAAATTCATAAATAATCTAGATCAATGACGTTCGATTCCAACTTTACACTCTCATGCCATCAAATTGATATATCAGTATAAAAAGAATGAATAATTTTTTTATCAAGAGCAAATAATCAATATGAATAAAGGGTTTTTCTATGCTGACAGATATATTCTTAAAAAATTTGTGTTTGCGGCAGGAGGAAGGTTGGCTTATGGGTATCAAAGAGGGCACCAACGAGAAGGGCATGTTTCCGGCAAACTTCACGAAGACGCTGTGAGCCAGACATTAGCTCAAATCACCACGTACACTCCAATGCTCACTAACGAAAAGAGAACGAAGAAGAATAAAGAAAAGCAAAAACGAAAAATAAGCAGCGTATTTTACTGTAAGTTACATCGTTAAGAAAAGCGTAAGAAGTCGAGAAAAATAAAAAGTTACGGAAGTTGTTACGAATATTTATATACGTGAGAAGAGAAAAAAAATCGTAACAAGTATTGAACAACTGACAAGGGGTTCGGTGGGGGGGGGGGGGGGGGGGGGGGTGGAAATTTTTGTTTGTTCTTTTGTTGTTGTTTTTTTTTTATTTTTTTTTTTTTATTAACGAGATGGATACGCTGGAGGGTGCTGCGGAGAATCAATCAGCCCAAAGTGCCTTAAAAACCCAGCCAATGTCTGTGCCAACCAACATTCACTGCTTGATCATATGGGATTTGTCCTCTCATATCGAATAATACGGATACACATCACTTATAATCAAATTTAAATATTTAAATATCGATTTAATAATATATAATAATAATGATAAAAAAAAAAAGAACACCACGTTTACGAAGAAACAAAATAAAACAGAAGAATGTCAAAACATACGCAAAATTAAATGATTATGTTGTTCAATATATTGTACGGAGATACGAGGTAAAAACGTTCTCCCACAATGTGCTCGAGTATTTATCAACTGTATGAGAAATCAAGTGAATTTGCGACTCTCACCCGCGTCATTCGGGCGTAATATAACCTCGGTATTATTTTCGAGCGAATGTCGTTGAAAAATGAAAAACTGATTGAACTTATGGAGCTTGTGTTATTGTCTCGGAGTGTAAAATCAATTGTGAGAGAGCAACCAGCCAGCCAAAACGTTACAATACATATTTGTATGTATTTATGTATATACATATTATGTAAATATGTGTATATACATTTATACATACATCGATATATATTATATATTTAAATTAATGTTATTTTATGAGATTGTACATAGATTTATAAAGTGTAAAGCTATTTTATGGAATAACATTATGGCCCACTGATGAATCGTCAATGAAACAAAAACAAAACGATATTCTCATCGTTGCTGTAGGTATATACACGAATACATATATATATATAAATATATAAAACAAAAACGAACTTGAGAAGTTATAATGTTCGAAGTGGATTCACTCGTACGAAGCAGTGGATTCAGCCAAATTCTTGAAGGGCCAATTTATAATTTGCATTTTGTTTTTCTTTTTTTTTTCTCGTTCGTTTTCACCGATCACGGCACATTTGCGTCGCTGTGGTTTCGAGATAGGCGAAATAAGAACATGATGCCCATCGATTGAAATGCTCGAAAGTACGTGAAAAAAAGAATTGAAAAATAAGAATATAGATTGAATTTTGATTTGTATTTATACAAATATATACATATACGAATATATTTTTTTGAAAAACGTAAAGGCTTCGAAAGAAATTATACGCAATGTTTGTAATTAGACGGTAATCGGAGCAAGAATTTTTCGCTTCGCCGTTGGGTCGTTTTACGGCAATATCGAAATATATGTGCGACTGACGAATGTTGAACGAAAGAACACCAACTTTTTGTTTGTTTATTTATAATAATCGATGAACGATTCGATCGCTTAGATCGATCAAAATGGCCGGTCGTATCGGACCAGAAAGAACAACAAAGTTTAACGATAATAATAATAATAATAATGGTAATAATAATAACAATATTTATAACGTTTACGATAAATCAAATGATAATGTCGAATTGAAGAAAGAAAAGAATGGATTTGATTTGATATCATGAGCTTTCGGCGTAGACCAGCGTGTCTCGTTATTCTATTCACTTGGATCTGAGACAAACAAATTTAAAGTAGATGGATTGTTCGAGTTTTTTTTTTTTTTCCCCCGAGATATATGTTTATAGTTGAAGGATTGTTCCATTGTGACACTTGAATCGGAGGCCCCGAAGCGATGACAATTTTTTTCTCTAGCCGAGAGTGAAAAAGATTTTTTCTCAGCTTTACTCTTGATATTTGATCGATACAATCATCGCTTATTTTGCGGACGAAATACACACATACATTCCTTTTTACGAGACAACACATACATAAACTTGACCTACATTTTGAAGTGGAAATAAAAAAAAATGAAAAAATTGCTATAATCGTAGAGAGCGATTGTTGAGAAAAATGCATTTATCTCATTGAAATAATACAGTCCGATTCGATATTGATTACTTCGATTACCAGTATTCATTTATTCAAATTGGACGAAGTTTTCCCGAGCGAAAAAAAAATGAGCTATTTTTGAATATAATAATTCATCAGAATTCAATTAGTATTATTAATTAATTGCATTAATAAATCATTCAAAAGCGATCGGAAAAATTTCAAAGAGTGCTGATGATCTAGTCATGATGATGAAACCGACGATACGTGAATTTCACCCTCTCAATTCGTTTCTCATTTTTTGCAAAAAAGCAATTTACAGCCATAACTTATCGAGCCAGACCAAAACGTTTGAAACGGTAGGGGTCCCTGTTCTGAATTTTCCTGGACACGAAAACAAACGACTGAAGATGTGTCTTCCAGGAATATTTCGCTATTACGCTATACGTACAAACGAGTTCGTATTTGAAACTCGTATAAAATTACTAAATATTGGAAAGAAGATATACGTTTTCATCAAACACGCGTATACTTGGAAAAAATGAAAAACTTAGAACTCAGTGCGTGCAGTGTCTCAATGGGGCAATCCATTGTTATGTCATTTGTCATTTTTATGTCATGTTGTTTAATTTTACTTCAGCCATAAGTCATATCTTTATAACCTTAATATTAGCGAGAACAAAAATAACTTGATATATATGCATATATTAATATTTAAATATATGTGTATATATAGTTATACATATATATATATATACTTATTAATTAATTATTATCATCATGCGTCTGTCACTTTTGATTGCCTGTCTCGATTGAATTTCTATATAACAATTATATATAATAAATAGATAGTGGTTTGTAAGTGCTATTCTGATCCCTTGCAATCGACAAATCCTTGTCACAGAGTTGAAGAAAATCTGGACTTTTTTTTAAGTACGTGCGAAAGACGCAACATTGAAAGTTTTGCGACTTTTTTTTTTTTTTTTTTTGAAGTTCCCTATTTCAAGGAAAATTGGTGTGTCCGTTTGCAGAAACGTCAATGAAGAATAATAATTGGAATATCGAATGATTAGATGGATATGTCAAAAACGTTGAAGAAAGAAAATTATTACTCACGCTGGAGCGAACCAGTTTTACGAAAACGTCGGACAACATTTTTGAGGGTCACGTCGGACGAGGAAATTTCATCGACTCGACGTTCTCCTCCGTCGTCACCGTTGCTCAACATTCGTCGCTCCGCTTCGAGTCACTTCGACACGTGTTGCACGTGTCGATGCTACGGCGACAAAAAAATTCGAACTTCCGATAAGAAGGCACAACCTTTTTTTTCTTTCATTCGAATAAGTGGTTAGTTACAGAGAAAAATCTTATTCAACGGTTTGTTCTATGCTAGAAATCGAGCGAAACGAAAATCAAGACGCAGAGGATGCGCGAGTCTTTGGAATTACAGTTGATCGGTACTCAGGTATTCGAAATGAAGGGAATTCTTTTTTTTTTTTTTCAATTTACCTAAAATTAATGTTGGCCAAATAGTTTTCGAATGATGTTGTGAATTTCGAAAACTCTGCTTTCATTCTGGTAATCATGCAGTCAAAATTCCAGTCATTTTTCTTTCCTTTTTAGTATATTTTGTATGATTTACTCTTTGTGAAAAATTCTTTTTATATTTGAAACATTATTTTCACTTCTTCACGAAGGTTTGAATCAAGTTCGAGCCTGAAGATTGTCGTCTTGTTGTTTTATCGTATGTGACAATAATTTTTTGGAATATAACTCTTTTAGTATCCTATTTTTTTCCCAGGTAGAAGAGGCTCTGGCAGGTGATAGGCAAGCCGCGTTGATACAACATTTGGATCTTGCGACTAACACATTAGAGGCTCTTATACAGCACGTTCAGTCGCTTCAGGTCTCACATTTGGCGTCATACAGAGTTTTTGATTTTTCACATCAGCTCGTACTTCCTTATCATAATTCGTCCAATTTTCATAGTACCATAACCGAGGAACTCCGTAAGGTAATCCGAACTGGCAATATATAGGAAAAAAAACAGATATTGTACAGGGAAAAAAAAAAAAAAAATGTTGGCAGGCTGAAGTTCAGAAGGAAAATCGATTGGCTCATTTGAAAAGCGTTATGGACATATGTGCGAAAAATGTCTCAGCCTCGGAACGACTTCAGTCCATAATCGATGAGAATCGAGTGAGAAGAGAGGATTTTTCAGTTGCTGCGCGAAATTTTAAAAATTTACTCGATAATACGAGACTCTCGGTGTCCCAGATGGACAAATTACACAGGCAGTACGAGAGAATATTGTTGGATTATCGTAAAAGTCAACGAGCTCTTGACACCGAGCTTCCAAGAATCGTGAGAACGTAGGTAATTCGGGAAAGAAGAAGAACTCAAAACGAAAATTCTTATTTCGAAATCGATCGGTCGATTTTGGTAAAAAATTTACTTTTTTTTTTTTTTTTTTTTTTTTTGCAGTAGACTCGGAGCTATTGGACACAGTTTTCGAATGATCGGTGCCTTTTATAGTGACTTCGAATACAGTAGACAGACTGCAAATTTTTTCAAATTGATGAGTGAAAATTTATGTCACGAGGAACCAGGTAATGGAATAAACGATTATAAAGTACGGAATTATTTCAAAATAATTTACTGTCTTTTAATGAAGAATATTTTTAAACTTTACTAAAACACTCGATAATCCTTTCTTTCTAACATCAATCGGACAGTTGAACGAATAAAAACGCGAATATTATTCGAACGACACGTTGAATAACTTGAGTAATATTTTCGTTATTTTTCGAGAAAAAAATGTATTAACGAATGATTTATATCGACATATTTATATTTGATAACGTATCACAATATCGACGAAAACGAGATGAAATTATTTAAAAAATAAATATTCCAACAATACGTTTACAGTGTCTGATCCTGTAACGTGCAAGGATGTTCTACCGGAAATGTGTCAAAAGTGCAAAGTAAATCGAGTCGATTAACAGTGAATATATTGACGAGGCAAAAATGTATATTTTTACAAGATGGATTGACAAATATTTGGACAAGAAAAAAAAAGAAACAAAATATATCACGACCTCGATAAGAACGATCGTGTCAGTAGGCTTTGACCATTGTGAGAAGCCACGTCGATTATATAGACAAATCTACGGAAAGGACAAAGTGGAAGACCCATAAGTAGGGAATGTGTTGATCCTGTTATGCCTGTTGAAAACGATGCCAAGGGCTGCCTCTTTATCTCTTTTTCCTTCATTCAACTTTTTATACATTGAAAAAAAAATAAAACGGTTCACCAAAAACTGCGATGAAAATATTTTTCTCTAGGATAAACCTCGACGCGTTTTCATGAGAACCGAAACTCGAGTCACCGAAACTGTTCATCGCTCGAACCAACTACATCGATTAGAAACTTGATTGATTGAGGATGAGAAAAGAAACTAAAAAAACTGACATTGATCCAGTAATTATTACTTCAAAAGAAATCAATGTTAGAATACTTGAAAGAGGATGAAAAAAATATCAAAGCAATCAACAAAAAAACGAATGAATCGCGAAAATTTAGTAGATGAAAAAGTGATGCTGTTCTCATCGTTCGAATTTCCCGCTTGACACAGTACGGTTGATGAGCCAATGGTGAAAACCCGAGCTGGTCGTTGGTTATTGCGATTTCGATAATTGCGCCATCTGTACTACAGTTCGGGCAAAAAATTTGTCATCGGTACAGTCTGTTAGATAAATATTAAACGTTTGAAGGTTCAAACGAAATCGCGAAATGCCGTATCGCCAGTATGCTAGCATACGTAGTAGCAACAAATACGATAAATGAGTGCGAGAAAGAAAATCAGAGTTTGGAAGTAAGTTCGGTGATGTATACGAATACTGGTGCGAGTATATACGATACATAAGTGATTGGATGCGAGAGAAACGAAGAAAGAACTATAAGGAAAGAGTGAGAGGGAGTGGGGAGCTAAAGAAAGAGAGAGAGAGAGAGAGAGAGAGAGAGAGAGAGGAGCCGGTGTGTGGCGAGCGCGTGTGTGTGGAGATGGACAAGCGGGAGCGTGAAAGTGAGTGAGCGCTTGAGAGTGAGTAAGAAAGAGAGCGAATGAGCAAGTGAGAAATCGCGGAAGAGGAAAAAAAACCGAAGAGAGCTGCGCGAAGGTGGCTGATACCCCAGGGTCGAGATTATACGAGCCGGCGTAGGCCGGAGTTGTGACCGGCGCCATCTTGCGATAGGCGGTTACCGTGGTGAATCGGCGAGGCCGCGGAGCGGTTATCGGGAGGCTAAAAATTACAAACGATTCGCTCGCGAGTGTGTTCATTGTTTCTGTTTTTTTTTTTTTTGAAAAGCAAAAAAACGAACAAACCAAATATGCAATAAACGAACGAATAAGAAAACAAAACCTCCGTGACACACAAGTTAGTTAAATTTTTTATTATAAAAATCTTGTAACACGAGAGAAATAATAACGCACGCGATATTAAGGGATTTTAAGGCAGTGGTAAACGTTGAGGAATATTCCATAATCGAGAGGCAAAAAAAGACCGGGATACACAGTATCGTGGCAGGGTACACCGGTCGGTAACTTCGGGGCGTTTTCACGTCGTGCAACAGAGAAAGAAAGAGAGAGAGAGAGAGAGAGAGTACAGTAAAGGATATAGCTATGTAGCTCGAATTACGCAGGGGAAGCGTAATAAAGGGAAGCAGAGGCCAAGAGATGAAGGAGCGAGTGAAATAAAAGAACGTAGCAGGTAGTGGTAATGGTGGCTAAGAATTAAGTGCACACGACAGAGATAGAGAGAAATAGGTTAGGGGAAGAAAATGACAAGGATACTACACTCGAAAGGTGGGAGAGATTCGGACAGAGAAAGAGAGGGAGAGGAGAAAAAAGTGAGCGAGCGACAGGCAGAGAGATAAGAGATAGAGTGCGCTAGTAGGCCGAGTATTCGTAGCGTAGCATCGTACAGCAAGCGGCGACGACAACGCCGAATTTGTGAAACGTTTAGCAGCGCGCTCGGTGGTATGACAAAAAACAGTAAGGGAGCGTCAAACAGAATTGCCGTACTTCCTTCTCTATATTCCACCAACTTTGATAATATATTTGAAAGCGGGTTATTTATTTTGAAAATCGTACAAAAACACGACTTGCGAGTTATCACGACGGTTTAAGAGCGAGAGTGAGAGAAAGAGCGTAAACTCAGGCAGTGTAAGAGTGGGAGTGAACGCTCTTGGCCGTTTTGCCGTTACGTTCGACGTGCCTCATCCCCAACAGGCGCGGGTGGGCGCTCTTTTTCTCTTTTCTTATTTTTTTTCTTTTTCTTTCTCGATCTCGCTCGTTCTCCATCCTTCCCCTCTGCTCGACTGTCGCCGCCGTACCGTTCGCCCGATTTTAATCTCGTTAGCGGACACGTGCGCGCGCCCTGCGCGGTGGAGGTAACTCCTGACGGGCTTCGCCCCAATCTGGTTTGTCTAACAGGATTGTCAGTTGGACCCGAGTTAGAACCCGCGGGCGGGGGTTGATAAAAAGCCGTCGCGAGGTACGGGCGCGACGCGATTACTGAAGCGAGAGCGTCCTGGGTTAAACGGCCAAACGAGACGATAATACATTTTTTTTTTTTTTTTTCCCCAACAATACCAAATACCATTAGAACAAAAACTGATGTACAGAAACAAAATACATTTGGAGATCGAGATACGCAGCGAGAGGTAGTCATTTATTCCAGTTAATTTCGGCTCACCGATTCAATTGTTAAGTCAGAGTGAGAGTGATAAAAAAAAAAAAAAAAATGCGTATACACGACGATTAGAGTATTTCGTGATTTCGGTGCGTGTGTGCGTGCGCGCGCGCGTGTATATATTCCTCGCGCGTTGTGACATGACCACGCGAGCGTTAAGCGAGAAGAGCGACACGAAAAATTTCTAAAAAACTTGTGAAATTCACGCTTGTCATATGAAAAATAGAGTGAGAGAGGGGAAAGAAAATAGTAAGGAGAAGGAGTAGCTACCTCATAAAAGTTTAAATATCGAGTGTGTGAGTGTCAGAAAGATAAAAAAAAAATAATTTCTGCAGTGTTGATTTTGAGCGTGTCAAACGTCGATTACCAAACAAACGGCTTATAGCGTAAAACGTATACAGTACGAAAAGCGTTAACCGTGGGTGTACCAGTGCAAATCGAATTGAAAAATATAGTTCGAGATAGTTAAAAGGGCCAAGTGAGAAACGACGAGGTACAGAGCGAGAGAGATAGAGAGATACTCGGAGAATTGCAAACTTCCGAATCTCGTGTGTCGTGTGCATATGTGTAGTACCGCCTTTCTTAATAGTGTGAGTGTGACGGAGAAAGAGAGTGTGAAGTAAACGAGCGGAGCGCATGGTGGGTTACCACACCCAACCGTGCCGGGGGCCGAGTGAACGAGAGGCGCGGACCGAGCTTGTATTCCGACTGAAGCGTCCCCTCCCCGGCCCCTTGGCTATTTTTCGAGAAAAAGAGAGAGAGCGAGAGAAGGGGGGAGTGCGTGGTTAGTAGTAGAGTAGTACGCGCGAGGGTGAGAGACCCACAGAGAGGAAGAGAGAGAGAGAGAGAGAGAGAATGAGTGAGCGAGAGCAATATTGTGCATTGGAGTTTTCGTAGTTTCGTTGGAACCAAATAGAATCGGCCTTTCTTTTTAATTTCGCCCTTGCTTTTTGTAAATTTTATCCATGTTTCGTGGAAACATTGCAAGATTCTATTAAACACGAAACATTGAAGTGAAAATAATTAGAAAGAGAGAGAGAGAGCGAGAATCGACTTAGGGAGTGAGTGAAGAAACGAGTCGTTTTCTTCTAGTAGAGCGCACGAGTGTCTAGTCCGGGAAATAAAAACGAGCGTGGGATACGAGTGTGCCGACAAGTGAAAAGAAAGAAGGAGCCAAAAAAAAAAAGGAAAAAGCGTACATAGAAAGAGAGGACTGTTGAAATACGCACAGGGAGCCACGCGCGCACGCGTGACTATCTCCACCCTCGTGCGTGTATATATACCCACACGTAGCACCGTATACACAAAACGTGTATATGCCAATATCCAGATACAGTCAAATCGTTGTAGAGTGCGTAGACGTGATTCGATACTCTATTACTTCGCGGTATTTTATCTCAATAGCTTACGTACAATTTTCATCAATTTTATACAAAAACAACAACAACAAAAATCATGAAAAAAATCGTTTAAAAAATCGTTACGTGTATGAACGACTGAGAGAAGAAAAAAAAAGCAAGAATCGAGGAATACGTGCGCGCGTGCGTGCGTGTGTCCGTGTGTGAATAAAAAGTAGCGCGTCGTCACAGAACTTCTTTTTCCGTTCTCGGAATATGTAACGACCGTGTGTTCCGTTTACACAGCTCTCTATTTTTCAATCATTTTATTTTGCCTCTTTACTAAATAATTGCTTCGCATTTTTCTTTTATTTTACCGATCTTCGTTCGTACACACACATACACACGCACACTCACCCACTGCATAAACGAACATATTCTATCACGTACACAATTGCATGGACACACGCATATATCCTCTTACACGCGCTTTCTCATTCGGCTGTAGCCAAGGAGGAGGAGGAGGGGGGGGGGGAGGAGGAAAAAGATTCAATTTCTATTTGATTTGATATTTATTACGCCCTAGTCGTACTGATAAGTGAATTTGAAACAAAATAATGAAAAAAAATTAACAATAGGACTACTAAAACTAAAATAATACAAAAAAAGAAACGGAGAGAGCGGGAGGGAGTGTGTGTGTGTGTGAGAGAGAGAGAGAGAAGAGGAGGGAGCGATCGGCTGGGTTGATTCGTCGCTGGCGTCGAGCCCTGTCAGGAGTGCCGTTGCCGCCGCCGTCGCAGCCGCAGCTACTGGCTCTCAACTCTTCCTTTCTCTCTCTTCGATTTCATTGGAAAACCGCGTGTAGTGCCTTCGTGAAAATAATATAAAATAAAAAATAACAAATAAGAAATAAAAAAAAGAAATATTTAAGATAATATGAGAGAGAATTCGAAATTAGAGTGCAACGATCGGTCCTTGACTCTTAGTTGTAACAATTATTATAAATTCATAGTATTTACTGTCATAATAATAATAATTATATTAATAGTAATAATAATAATAATAACAGCAGATTATTTGTTCTAGTGGATGAAGGAAAGGAGGGAGGAAGAACGACGAGAGAGAGAGAAGGGAAAAACGAGACAGTAAATTGTTAAAACGAAAGAAACATATAAAAGTGGTGAAAGTGAAGGTGTTACCAAAATCTCTTCGTAAATAAAGTTTTTTTAAAAATCTATAACTACAAATTGAAAGTCAGTAAGAAGAAGCCGCTGATATAGATTGATATAAAAAAATTTATTAAAACAAACACACAAAAGTCAAAGTTCGGGAAGGCAAAGAGTGGTGTACAGTGATTTTTTTTTTTTTTTGGTTAGTGTCTGCTCTACCCCTTCCAAGGTTGCTAGTGCACAGAACCAAGGGAAATACATATTTTACAACGACAATCAACGAATAAGTGGTGCATTTATCGTTCGGCATTTATCCGTATTCCGGGTGACAGTTTTTATTTACTTTTATTATTATTCTTTCGGTTATTACTCTTATTTTTTTCGTTTTATTCTATAAAGACGCCTTCGAAAATACGTGCGAGTCACTATAACGTGTCACCGTGGCAAGATAATATCAGCGACGGAGGGGCGGGGGGGAGGGGGAATACGAGACGAGTGCGAAGTAGCAGAGCAGCAGCCGTCGTCGCCGTCGCCTTCGTCGTCGTCGTCGTCGTCGACGTTAGCCTGCCTGCAGTGAGCACAACGCTCGGGCAGGAGGCAAAAATTGACTCGTTCCATACCCACACCCTTACACAAACTCCATTTCTCATCCCTCTCTCCCTCTCCCTCTCTTCATCTCCCTTATTTTTTTATACTTTTTTTTTTCTTTCCTTTCCCTTTATTTATCTCACATTTTTGTTTTTATCTCTCGATATCTCGATATTCACAATTTTATCCTTACCTCTTCGCCATCACGTCCTTCGGTGAAAATCGAAGGTACAAACAACTGGCCTGAATCATGGCGTGCTGCCTGTCCGAAGAGGCCAAGGAACAGAAGAGAATTAATCAGGAGATTGAACGTCAACTCCGGAGGGACAAAAAAGATGCCAGGAGGGAACTCAAATTATTGCTTCTCGGTCAGTAACTCCTTAACTACATTTCTTTTTTCTCATACCCAACGATAAACTATGTTTCATTATTTGCTCATTTAATGTTGAAACTTTAAGTCGATCGAGCTTACCGTTCGTCAGTCATTTGCTATCTTTTTCACCAGTTTTAACACCTCTGCACTGAGAAAAATGAATTCGTAAATTCAACAAATTTTTGGTTGGTTCGACAAATTTTCTGTTGGTTCAACAAATTTTTTTGTTGGTTTAACGAATCGTAGCGAACAAAATGAAATTTTTTAACCCAAACGAAATTTGGTTCATTCAAATACTTAATTTCTCACCACGACAAAAATATCGTTGAATCAACAAAAGTTTTGTTGAATCAACAAATTTAATTTGTTCGCTACAATTTCAAATTTTTTTTCTCAGTGTGCATTGTTACAATGCGATTGTACGCCTTTCTACCACATAGTTACAATTTTTTTTTTTTAATTCTTTTGTCTCCGGATTGACATACGTTAAACAGATTTTTTTTTCTTGCCTCGAATTAGAAAACGACGAAATTTGAATATACGTGTCTTGGAAGTTTTGACGATTTTACAAATGGAGAGCAAGTGACGAATGAATGAGACTCGTTGAAGAATTCTTCAATCGAATTCATTCGTTTAATCGAAATAAATGGAAAAGTTAATCGTCATACTATTTCAAATTTTCGAAAATTTAAGCATTAAAATTCACTACTTCGAAATGCATTTTAATCCAAAGATCAGAAGTTGCCCTGGAAAGCAATTAAAAGGAAATAAAACGGTGCTGATTTTATTTCGGAAAGTGACATTTTATTGTCCAAACCAATGCTCTTTTCGTTCGTAGAAAACAGAGATTAATCCGAGATTTTTGTCGTGTAATTAACAAATGCAATTTGTATTCGAAATTTTAATTTTTTTAACTCCAAAATGTATCGTTCTGCTGCACTGTTATTTTCGCTCGACTCAACCTGTTTCGTATCAACGAAATTCCGTTTTCAATATTTCGTGTATTTCATTTTCTCTGAAACAAAAAGTAGATGATATTCAGAGAGGGGGGGGGGGGGGACGAATATGATCGAATCGAAAACTCATGGTCGTGCCAAGGATTTTTGCAGATTCATTTTAAAAGACTCGTGCATTTCCTCAACGTCTTGAAATCTTACAGTATCAACCAGTCACTGTCCGTATATTCATCTCTTTCTTTTCGCACCGTGTTGGCCTCGTGCGCGTTTGCCATGTCACAATTGTATTTGGTTGTGTGTTTGTGTGTGCTCGCTCTCCTGTCCGTTTGTTCGTTTCATTCATGCGTCTAGCGAGTGTGTACTATACACTCGTGCTTTGACTCCGGTCAACGAGAGGTCTCGATGCCACTATCTGTTCTTTATTCTCTCTCTCTCTCTCTCTTTCTTGTTTCTCTTTCTCTCTCTTGAATATTCTTTTATACAATCGTACAAGCACCGACGTCGACTTACCAAACTTACGAATCTATGAGCTCCGAAATATTTATTTACGATTTTTATATGTTTGGCAATAAATCAAGATTCGAATTACACCAGTCGATACAGCATTTTGTAGTTATGAAGTCTCAAATGTTTTTTTTTTTTTTTTTTTTTCTTTTCACCACCGACTCACATGTCCCGATCATCATTAATTATTTATTTTATGAAATCAAATAAAAGATTTCAATTCGTTGGTCAATTTTTTTTTGATAAATTTGTGGTTCATTCGAAAAATGCTGCAAATTTCACTATCTGATTTGCCACATGAAAATTATTCAAATTGGTCTTGGAGCATTGAGCGGATAATAAATATAACAAAAACCGTTTGGCATCTTCGAGAACTATTAACCGAGCGAGACAAGAGAACGAGAAATTCGAGGAGGAACAACAATGAATGAATATAAATTTTATACGCGTTGAAGTTTCGTAACCGCGTCCGAACGTATGAACCGTGATTGTTTACGTGTTCGTCGTTGTAAACGTGCTCGTTTTGCCGACTTGTAACCGGCTTGCACTTGACAGCTCGACGACTCTGTTCGTTTCTCCAGCGTCGAGGCTTTTCTTTCTCGATGAGGGTCCCGAGCGAATGATCAATTAGCGATCTTGTTTTCATAATCTTTATTTCAAACGAATTTTCGTCTCGCAGCCGAAATTCCCTTTCGTGTTTTTTTTTTTTTTTTTTGTGAAATTTCAATCAAATTTCATGGGCTGTTTGTCATTTTCGATAAATTTTTATCATTCCTTCATTCCTACAAGAACTGTTTTCAGTACTTTTTTTGAGAGGAATATTACGAAATGGTTGTTAATCCTTTTATCGAAAGTGCATATTCCGAAGATCATTTATTCGGGGCACAATCGTGAATCGATAAAAAAAAAAACCATAAATTTGGCTCGTATTTCTCTCGATTCGTCGTGTATCATCGAAACTTCGAATTCACCATTTATTTCATAATAAGACAGATGAAAGACTCCTCCTCGATACTCGATTTATTTACATCTCGGTTGTTTTACGCGTCCTTGAAATCGTTCCGTGATTCACTCACTTGTCGCGTCAACAACTTCGGTAAGAGAATAAAGGGTGGGAGTAAAGTCTTCTCTATATTCTGTGATGAATGAATAAATTTAAATAATTACAGTGACTGTAGATAAGTGCAAAACGAACCGGAGTATCCATTGTTTTTTTTTTTTTTTTTTGATTTTTGTCGAAATGAAATGAAATAAAATTGAGGATTGATCATAGTTCGATAAAAATATCTTCGAGTATACGTTTCGCTCGAAGCCATTATCTCACAATTAAAACTTCATGCAAACGTTCGAGTAAGTCAATTGAATAATATTTATTCAATTGAATGAATTTCTACAAGAAATTTGTATTATATCGAATTCGAAGAGATGATTAATGATTAAAATGAGAACATTGTTCATTTGGAGCTGCTTTTTTTTTTTTTTTTTTTTTAATGAAGAAGAAAGAGACATTGTGCAAACGATATTGATGGAAGGGGATCAGCAGAGATTGTTACTTTGGACAATTTTCCAATTGAATACAAGGCTCTCGTGGCTTGCTGCCTCTCGTAATATAGCAATCTGACAACTCGAATCTCACGGAACTCAAACGGTGTCTGTGTGTTTTGAATCTCGAGATTCGAGACAGCTACATATATCTTTCTCTCTCTCTCTCTCGTCTTTGAATTCACTTTCATAATGATTTGCCAGTCACTTTTATTATTACTGTCTCATTCTCTCGTGACATTAATTCTCATCTAATTAATTTCTGTGAAACGTTTTATCTACAATAGTCGTAAGAAGAAATTCGTCTGATAAATTCTGTACGATTGGTTAACACCGTAAGTAAATTGCTTGAAGAAATTTTTTCGTATTGAAATTTTTCGAATCGCGTGTGTCCCATATCGACTCGGGACAAATATTCAGCTGCAAATCGGAAACTCGTTCGAGCGTTATCGAAAATTTTTAAATATTTCTACTCCCATTGAGAACTAATTGATCCTATCACGAAACATCCCAAGGTCATAACGAGGCTCCAAATTATTTGGTTTGCAAGGAAAATGAAGACGAGACTCGACTCAACTTAATCGAGTTTTCATTCTTTAAGATTGGAATTTTTTTAGTCAGTAAATGAAACTATTACTTTTTAACCGGCCTTTCTCTCTCTCTAGTCATTAGCATTCACTTTGTAAGCGATTATCAAAGCGGTAGCAGCTACGTAAGCACGCTCCGAACGCGAATATGATAGACATACGTAGTCACAGATTATACATAGAAGAATACGTGTGTTGAGAGAGTCTGGAGTGGTGGTCGTTGCCGGGGTCGTGAGTACCATTGTGCGAGAAACGTCAAATAAAAGGGCGTAGAAGGAAGGTCGTGGGGGTCGGTCTCCTGAACCACATAGGTACACCAATTAAAATGTACAACGTGCATCTCTGCATTATCCAGTCGCTCCTCTCTTTTTCTTCACCCTTTTTTCACTTTCGCGACCCTCCGTCCGACGTCGCGTGTAAGATTAGTCACTTCATCTCTTTACTTTCTTTATTCTTCTCATCATCTCCTCGACTGTGGAGTGCTGAGAAAATTTGCTCCGATACAGTTTCATCAACAGCTGGATACTTTTACACACTATTTCTCGTCTATTTTTATCGCACAATTAATATCACGGGGAAGAGTGAAGTTTTTTTTTTTTCTCGTGTAGCCGCTGCTCTTTTAGGGTTTCACGAATCTTTCGATTTTTGGCTCAATATTGTTTTCGTTTTTATTTTTCGGAAAAACGAACTTTTCGGCTTCATGTGCAACGTTGAAGTATTTTTTTTTCTCGTGTAGCCACTGCTCTTCTAGTGTTTCACGAATCTTTCGATTTTTGGCTCAATATTGTTTTCGTTTTTATTTTTCGGAAAAACGAACTTTTCGGCTTCATGTGCAATGTTGAAGTATTTTTTTCACTCGTGTAGCCGCTGCTCTTTTAGGGTTTCACGAATCTTTCGATTTTTGGCTCAATATTGTTTTCGTTTTTATTTTTCGGAAAAACGAACTTTTCGGCTTCATGTGCAACGTTAAAATTTGCATCGTTCGGTGATAACGAATTCTTTCGAAAATAATTACAATTTCTGTGAATACTTGGGTGACAACATTTCGTTGAATATATTTTCCATCGTCTGATAAAAACTTTTCGAGGAAGCAAATTATATGAGATTAACGCGAGGAACATATTGAGAGAGTTTTGGCTCGAAATTAAATGTTTTTATCCGACTATAATTATCAAAGTGTACTTTTGTATTCGTCGTATTTTCAAAACATTTGAATAAACCGCGGGCGCAGACAATCCAATAATAATGGATTTTCAATAATTTATTATGAGCAATAAAAACATTATCTGGTTTCTAGTTTCAATACTATTTTACTATCTGCTCTTTAACGTTTCGCGTATATTTACAGCGATTAATCCGAGTTCGTGTGCGGTTGATCGATCGGTCAAAGAGCCCAGGGCTTTTTGTCGTTCACCCTAAAGTCGAACTCGAACGACCATTATTAGACGAAATCGCGTGACTTTTCAGTTACCTGATTGCAAGCGCAAGAGAGAGAGAGAGAGAGAGAGAGAGAGAGAGAGAGCGCTTTGTCTAGAACGATTTGTAAGCAGGCAATTGCACAGACGGTCGTCCCGAGGTCGATAAACTTTCGTACTCCTAATGTTCTCTTTCTCTCTCTCTCTCTCTTTTATTTTATTTTTTTTATTTTCTGCTATAAAAGATATTTGCATTAGATTTATTTTACGTTCGCATGATTGATTCTTCGACTGATTAAATTATCGAAGTAAAATTCATTTCATACGCTTCTCTTCGAAATAATGTTTTTCAATCAGCCAAGAAAATAATTATTGACTTAACTCGCCATAATTAACAGCGATTAGTTGTGCCGTCATTAGCTTCAATTTCCAATATAAATGGAATTTTCTTACAAACAACACAGCACAATTTCACGGTTGTCAGTTATACGCGTGGACACTCACAGGACGTTATTTTTATATAGATATATATGTAATAGCTCGCCGTCGCTCGTCGTATTACTCATTCCTTCTTGTATCAAAACCACACGTGATTATCTAACGTATATGATTGCGGTTTTACAATAACTATAGAAAATATTACTCATCGTTGTCAGTCGTGAGATTAAAGCGCGAACGTTTCAAGTTTTCATCAACTTTATTCGCAAATATGAATAATATTTTATTATTATTTTGATACCCCAGTCAAATGAGAAACAAAACATTTTATTTCGTGTCTCCTTGCCGATGATTTCGATACGAGAACTATTGGAAGTTTCGTATATCAATCGTTTGACCCAACGCTGATAATTTCATTGCGCAAAATATTAATTTTCAATGATCCAATTCAAATTGTCATCGAAATATTCAATGAAATCGCAGATAGATATAAAAATCGAGGCCAACTGAATGCCATCCGAGTTAAATTCGTACACACTTATTGTAGCTCCTCCCGTGAACTCTGTTCTCGTGTATTTTCTTCCGCATTGATGCGTGTAATATAAAACGGGAATGATTCTTCACGTGAGCGAAGGTTTCGGTATAGACAGCACGCGTGAAAAAAACAGACACAGCATACAGAGCCAAAGAGCAAGATTATTTATTTTGCAACCACATCGGACATCGGAGGCTTTTAAAAGAATGTCGAATTTTTCATTTCTCGTTGAGTTCATCCAGGCACATATGAAATCGAGTAGAGAAGCTTGAGAGTGAAATAACGGAAGTCAATTTGGATTCAGTTTCAATGATTCCGACAGGCTTCAAGCGATCAGAGAGAAACGAAAAGGATAGAGGCTGGGATCGCGTGAGTTCTCGATGCAGTTCAAACAATCCAGAGGAAAGCGTGAGGGGGCCACTCTCCAGGATCGTTTTCTCGCTGCCCTGCGTTGATGCTGTTACCAATGTTGTGTATGCGCCCCGTTGAAAGAGCACCCGTACACCTCATATCTATATCCCCGCGGATACTTTTGTATTCTCATACCAAGTATACATATATGCGAGGATATATATCAATTCGTATATGTACGTTTACATGTAGATAAACCCAATGGACTATATATCAAAGTCGGATTCTGAATTCATGGGCCAATATACGGGCATAGGGATTTTTACATACGTATATATTTGTATAGACATATATATATATGAATATATAGATGTAGATATATCCGGATAGGTATATTTCAACGAGCTGTAGTCCGCTGTTTGTGATACGTGAAGTTTACCTATTCCATGCAATAAACACGACGTTCCAACGAAATGTATATCCGGCCAAATTCCCCTCTTGCCATCGTTATTAACGCGGAGACCAGTAGAAAAAATAACGATTATTGTTTCACCTTGTTTATACACGCACTCCCCCCCCCCCCCCCCCCCCCCCCCACCCCCTCTTTGTTTCGTTGTTTTTCACACTATTTATGAGTTTAGTCGAAATTGAATAAACTGCGTCGGTGGATCTGCTCTCTCTCTCTCTCTCTCTGGCTCTCGGTATTAAACCTGAGATGACTAATAACGTCGTTATTGTCGAGAGATTTTAACGGGGTGAAAGGTCGCTGTGTATTCGTTAGCACACGATCACAATTACAAAAGTTCGACGGGAAGATCATTTTTTTTTTTTTTATCATCCAGACATCGCAGGTTTGCATTTATGTGTATCAATCTTATGAAAATCGAAGTTTAAATACGCTTTTTTCATACACTTATTTGTTTTCAAGCCTGCTGACAGCCAATTCATTCGTTTAATGATCTTGATCACTCTGATGAAGGTTTCAGTTTGTTGATCGTGCGGCAGTTTTATGGTTTATCAAACCGAATTCATCGTTTCGAACTTTTTTTTTTGTCCGAGAAATATAAAGTAAAAAAATCAACGTTTCTGTTTCATATGTTCATGATTTTGTTGTTTTTTTTTTCTGCCATTTTTCAGCTTCCTTCCATTCAACTGTCTCTAATCGTATGTTGAAATAAAATATTTATATCCAAAATTATTTACTTTTTAGAAATGCCCAAAATTATTTAGATTCTTCGTCGCCTGTTGTACCAGTGAAACTGTCCAAACGAGACGTGAATTTACTTTCTTCAATAGCAAAAGATACTTTTCAATTGAATATTCAGAGTGCAAGTGCGATGTAATTTAAAAGAAAAAACGAAAATTTTTGTCACCTTTTTGTCTACGTAGCCGTCAACCAGGAGAAAACTTTTCTTCTCTCTTGTCATATACGCTTTGGAAGAAAGAAATTTATTGAAACTCGCGTACCTGGTCAATGACCTAACACAATAACAAATTATTATTCATATTCTTTCGTCATATGCACTGTAAATTTGTTTGAAATTTGAACGATCGATTATCAAATGGTCGACGCGGAAGTTTGTCTCTGTTCAGCTTTGTCAGGGAATGCGCTTTGATCGAATGAATCATTAATTTCTCTGTTGCTCTAATCGTTTCTCATTTTTCGTCGCACGTGCTTTTCATTTATTTCTCATTTTTTCTTCTTATGTACCATAAAAAAAAAAACTCTTCCAAGTTACGCAATTGCTGGAAAGCCAGCGAGGGATGTTACAAAAACGAAAGCGTGTTGAACTTGGCCCTCATATATATATTCGTTTCAGAGCAACTGAGATAAAACCACTCGACTGCTGGGTAGAAGTTATTTTCGTTGTGTAGCCAGGGCGCGATTTTTGCTGATCGGCATACATTCGGAACTTCATATGTTCGCATACAACCATAAATACATGTACACATAGAGAGTATAATAGCTTTATACATAGATGGGATACACAAATTCTCGTAGCGTTTTGACAATGCGCATACCACGAGCATATATACAAGGAAATACAAGCTATTGGAGTACTCTAGTCGATTGGATATTTCGAAGCTTCGACTAACCCCACACGTGCCACACCGGAAATTGTCATGCCTATAAATTTTTACTGCGACAACTTTATATCCTATTGCGATAATCTCTACGATCAGCATACGCGTATATACTGGAAGAAAAAAAAAAAACGATCTGTGATACTTGCGGTGAATCGGTTTATTTCTGAGAGTGTATCCTCCGCAGGATTTGTTCATTCGACCAACTTGGTTCATACGCGACATTGAAAGTTCCTGTTCAAATGAATTTTCTATTTGTATCACGTAGTTGCAATATTTTTTCGCCTTTTCTTTTTGTATCATCTCCATTAAGAGATTCTCATTAACTGGTAAACGGAATATATGATTCATTGGCTCCGTTGCAATTGCACATCTAGATGACAATTGATCGTCGATCGAATGAGCGATTTGCATGAGAACGTTGAAAATTTCATTTATCTTCGATCGATTATCGAACACTCATTTGGAAAAAGTATTTTTTTTTTTTCTTTTTCTCTCTAACGATTCGCAATCGTTCTTGGTTTTTCGGAAACATAAAAAAGCTTGTACCATATGAAAGTAGTTAAAATTCAATTTGAGATATTTTAATTTTGTTCTTACATTCCTCGATGACTCTGTAGACATTTGCTTATACGTTTTGTTTCGACCCCATTTATCGGTAAAATCTCAATTAGCAAGCTGTTTATTTTATTTTACTTTTCTAACAAATGTTTTCACGCTTCTCCGTGCGCTCTTAATTAACTCTTCGTGTCAAAGTTGTGCCTCAACGCAGTCCTCGCTATTCATATTCATTGGCCGTTTTCATCCTAAAGTAGGTGAATTTTTCTTCATCTCCGTCAAATTTTACTCCCGAAATATTTTTATCTATTCGAAGATTATAGCGACGAGTTCGATGCGTTATTTTTTAAAATTAGAACACGAATTATACCACGTGGACGAACTATACTAAAATACATCCGAATGTGTTCTATTATTTTCGAGGAAAACGTTAATTTCACTTGGTAATATTTCTTCGGAAAATGAAACGTTTAGAGTCACAACTTTTGAGTAAATATTGTTAAGAGCCCTGTATAGATTCGGTCGATGAAGGCACCGAAGAAAAAAATTTTGTTTATTTTATTGTTTTCGTTGATGAATATGCGAATGAACGACGTATACGAATTATTTAGATTTTTTGGACACCGCGGTTGCAATGGTATGGTCGTTTGACAGTTTTTCAACAAATTCGCAACCCTTTTTTATACTCCTCCTTTCGCGAAACTGGTTCACCGATGATCTTAGGCATCTTACTATGTCGAAAAGTGCTTTTTTCATATTTAATCTCACACAAACGATGTAGACGATCGATTTAAAATTTCGACGGCAAAATCATTAAATCTCGAAGAATATCCTGCGAGAGTTTTAAATAAATGGTAATATTTAACTGTACTCGATACTGATACGGGAATTCACCAAATGTAGAACTTACTCTAGATTTTAATCAACGAAAAGAAGAATTTTCTTCAAAAAATTCCACATTATAAGTAAATTATAACAAACATTAGTTTTATAACTTAATGAGTTCGTAGCTTGAAAGTAGACATATTTCGTCGATGATAAGATCAAAGTAGATGCTTATTCTTTAAGTGCAACGTAAAAAGTAATGGACTCTTACTTCACTTCGAAAAGCTGTGAAGATTATGGAATACAATGAGAGAGAAAGAGAGAGAGAGAGAGAGAGACAGATTTTTTATTGAGAAATTTCGTAGATTATAGAAATCATTTAAAATATTGTAAATTTAATGATTTCGAAATTTTCATGATCGTCGTCACGTTTTTATCGTTGGACAAAGTTCTCCAGGTAAAAGATCAGAGGCCTTAAGAATTTGAAAAAAAAAAAAAACAAAAAATGTCGAATAATACATCGAGAACATTTGTTTCTCTAAGATTCCTTTGGAAATATGACTTCTATGCTGGTTTTTTGGGCTCTCGAAGTTCGCGGAACTTCAAAGTGCCTAACATTACCGATGAGTAGTTGAAGGGATCAAAGCCTCGGTGACCTGTCGCGTACACGCAGTGACTTTGAAAAAAAGAACGTGATACATATGGCACTGGGAGCAAAGAAAGAGGAGCGCAGAGCAGTCGACGATAGCACGACCATCCTAAATTGGCATATTATCTGACTTCCGCCCGACATAATTAGTGAAAAACGTTCTTTCTCTCCGTCTCGTACCATCTTTCGAAGTCTCTTGAGTTTTCCATACGCGTGTATGCGTTTGTTACTTGTATTTCTATTCGCAATTGTGCCACGAGATCACGGGGCTTCTTCCTTCAAAAAATAACATCTCGCACTTTTTTTTTTTAATTCTATTCAACGTGTTCAATATTTTCGAGGCCCAATACGCTTTTAATCAGTAAATTTATTTCGCAAATGTATTTCCATTATGTATCCTCTCAACGAACTATTTACACAAGTGGAATCCCAGACGATTTAATGAGTAGGAAATATTCGTTATGGCTCGTAATATTTTCAACAATTTTTTTTGTTTTTTTGTTTTTTTTTTTTTTTTTTTTCACACGCAGTTATCAGTTTTGATAAATACACTTTTTACGAAGCAAAAGTACAATGTTTTTGTTGCTCATAATTCGACCTAATTGGTCCTTCATTCATGCGAGTGCAAATTAAACTGTAAATTTGTAGTGACACAACGGTTTATTAAATAAAACAAAAAGTGCGATTAAACGAAACAAATCGATGTAGAATTTTGTATCAGTGTAGAACGTATCTTCCAGTATCCCCTCAAACGTATCGATCTTTCCACGTGGTATTCCACAATCTCAGGGTTCATTGGCACGAGAATTTTATACACGGGCTCGCGAACGCGAGCACGAGACTGAAACAGGCTAACAGAGGAACGCGAACCGGTTCGTGTGGCCAGTGAGCGTCCTCGTCCTTGCCCTGCACCTGGCAACCTCAGATTCTCCTTATACTTTGACTTTGATCGAGTGATAGCGAGAATAAAAAATCCATTAAAAAGGAAAGAATAATTGACGCGAAGAGTTCAAACGGCTGAAACAGATCAGAGCGCCGTATTACTTTCTTTTCTTTTTTCAAATCCGGTTCAAAATACTTGAAATTAAAAAAGAACTGTTATCAGACGGAAAATACTTTTTGAAGGAAAAAGAACATGAATTTATACGAATTTTGTTTCAAACATAACATTCATACACACACACATACATTTTAGAAAGTTTTTCGAAATTCTCTCTTGAATAAATGCCAAAAATTTCTGTACTCTACAGTCTTCACTTTTACATTTTCAACACTCTTTTTGGTGGCCGTTCTTTACCGAGGGTTCACTGACATGTCTCAAACTTGCCAGCTCAACTACCGACCGGTTACCACTTCGCTTGCACTAACCACACGTATATACATTCTCCTTTTCTCTTTTCACTTTGTAAGGAAATTATCCTTTTTGATTTACTAAAAATGATATAATAACGATTCAAAATTAAAATCGAATTGATGAGCCCCGGCTACTCCGACGAGTCGACGAAGTGTTCAGTTTTTTAACAGCATTTACCATTTTTTTTTTTAACGTTAATTGATGTTTCTTCAACGTAAACTTGACTCTAAGCTCAGCAATGTTGGATCAAAGGCGACGGTATTTTCAGCCAGCTAACTTAATCTGGTACGAAGCTACAGTAATTAATTATTAACGTTTCGACATCCCGATCGAAACGTAGACAAGGAGATGCGGAGTCTCTATTTGATGGGCTTTGCATACGATTCATTTGTAACAACGAATCACTTATAGATTCTGGATAAACGTTCATTTTTTAAAAACATTTCAAACTGGTTGAACGTGAAAAATGTGTTGGAAACGTGGTCACTTGGGATTCATGGTAAATTTATACGAGCTCGTTACGCGTAATTGAAATACGAAAATTATTGGTACAAAATAATGAATTCGCTGCAGGTATATCGCAGCAATGTCAGTATACTTTTGCATCGAATCCACTTTTCACCTGAACAAAATTGGTATGCAACAAAACATAAACGCATGTTCACTCTAACCATTTACGCTATGTACTCGAAATAAACGTCAAACCCATATCGTCAGTACTTTCCAATCGTGTCAGATTCGCATTCGTTCTAATGATTTTCGATGTTCGCAAAGATTTTTTCACACTTGATCGAGCCCTTTGAACATATGCGGCTTAATCAATTTCACAACGACCGTTATCATATTCTTTGAAATTAAATTATAATCGAATTTGCCTTCGGAGCTTAAAAATGATTTTTTCCCCAGTGGCAAGTATTCTGTGCACGCTCGTTAATGCTGTACGAGAATGAACTCAATTTCATTTGCTCCTTCATCCGATTAACAGATTCGAAGTTTGAAAGAGTATTGAACATTTCGCAAAAAAATTCGGCATCAAACCGAAAGCATATTCGTTTTATTTGAGGAATTCAACGTTCCAACATCATCCGAATTGTTTTTCATTCGAATTTTCATTTAAAAAAAACCGTTCATTTGTTAAGTACGCTGAAAGTTTTACCGGCTAAAAATCGTCCGGATCGTGTCGTATATATATATCGTTTTACGATAAACATACATTGGTGAACTTGCTGGAGAAAAGGGATCCGTAGCATGAGTGCGGGGAGCGTTCACGGCGATGGTGATCGCGCGGGGTGTGCTGGCATGGGGGAAAAGGGGGGGGGGTAGCCTTTCTCGCGGGATATATGGGGTCGGGTAGAGGCGGGTGCCAGAGCGCACGGAGTACGAGTATCGGGGCGGTGGTGCTGCCATGGCCTGGGGAGCCGAGGCGCCCTCGTCGACATCTATCGACCCGCACATACCATCATCAGCCCCCGGTTCAGTCGGCGCTCTCTGAACTCACCGCCCTGGAAGGTTACGCTCCAAACTCTTTTTTCCTCTCAGACTTTCTCTGTGTTGTTGTTCCCCTCTCTCTCTCCCCCCCCGCCCTCTCGATTATCATTTGCTTATATTTACTATTTATTTACGAGAAATGAGATTAGTAAAAATGGAAATATTTTACGAATATAAAATGGATACGTTCGCGTCTAAGATGTGCTGCTTCCAATTCGAGAATCCGAAGATCCTTGCAGTCATTTTTTTCGCAGAGTCTTATGAGAGCTCTTCTTCTTTTTTTTTCCTTTTGCGAGAGTAATAAAAAGATTATTGAACCAAGAAGGAGTCCAATGAATTCGTCCGAGTCACTGTTTGACATTTTTTCTTCAAAAATACTCATGAAATAACTTATTCACTCGATCGAGAAGGAGAATCGTGCGATTTGAAAACGCGGATTAAAATCTATAGTTTTCACGTGTCGTAGTAATAAAAAATTTATAGTGCATCGAATATTATTTTTACACGAAGCTCGTACGAAGCGTTCTCACTGTCGATATTATCTCTGTACTGCTCTTCCTCTCGATAAGAATCTATTATAGTCTCGTGCCTATTAACTCTCTACCCGTGTTGATGGGGCTCTTTGCCTCTTTTCTCATCCTCTCTGCAGCCTGTAACCTCAAACGGTCGATTAATGATTTCTTGAGAATCGCCGTGGTCTTCCGAGCTTGCACATTTGCCCAATGAACAGATGGATTAATGCACAATTATTAAATGCGGCGAGAAAAATAAAAAATAAAAAATAAAAAAAAACAAAAACGCGATAATAAAAAAATACGCGTGCGAATTCAGAGTCGTGTTATTTTATCGAGCAGTCTCTTTCGATGGCCGTTTTTTTTGTTTTTTTTTTCTTTCTTCATTTTACTCGAAAAACAATTGAAAAAAAAAAATTCACTTCCGTTGAAAGCCTGCTCTTCACACAATTACTCGTGGTTAACGTGCTTGATACGTATGCAATTTTTCGTTCATTCATCCGAGTTATTTTACCCCGTATCGAAAACCCACGCAGCCCTTCTATCTTTTCACTCTCAACTCCTTCGACCATCGCATCTCAGTCAACTTTTTCTCGTCTCGTTTTTCCTCGTGTTCCTTCACCGCACGTTTCGAAGCTTTCACGCCTCTTCACTGAAAACCACTTGGCAGTTCGCACGTTTCAAGGAGTTCGAGCGAGGTCAAAATCATGAAATTCGTACATCAGACAGTCTTATCTCTATCTCCCACTTTCTTTTTTTTACCCCTCTCTCATTCTTTATTTTATAAGTAATATTACTTAAAATTGAAAAACATAACTGCAGTGTTTTAGCGAAAGAACCAGGTATTTATGATGTAATAAGAAATCGATCGAAAGCCAAATTATCGAATTGGTTCAAAGATTTTTATAGTAAGTCTCCATAGAAATAAGATATGAAGTGGCAAGGATTTGAGAAGCAAAATTTTGACTGCAAGATCGAAAAGTTCGATGACTAATTACCTTGGAAATATCACTTCAGTCGAGACCAATTTGATTATTTTTACGCTAACTATGATGAGGCAATAGCAAAATTTATTCGGCGATAAAACTTAATTTATACACGTTTTAATTCGCGTGTCGAGGGCGTAATAACCAATTAAGCAAAGATTAAATAGTAACGATTTTGACCTGACACAATATGCTTAAGATCGCGAGATAACGGATATAATAAAGAAAAATTTCGGACGAGAGCAAAGAGAGAATGATGGAGGACAGACGCAGCGAGGAGACGAGGCAAAGGACAGGAGAGGGCAGCAACTCGCGTACTATATAACGTTTATTGTCGTGCTATATAGCTTTTCCACGAGGTGTGTGTCATTCACCGAATATCGGGGAAAAGGCGCGAGTTCTCTCCGGTTGTTCAGGTCGAGGACAGGGCGTGGGAGAAGGGAGAGAGTTAAAGAGCGCGTGCGAGAGAGAGAGAGAGAGTGAAAAGGGAGCGCGAGGTCTTGAGTGTGTACGATCATATCATCCCTTTCTCTTTATCTCACGCCCTCTTTGGCGCCGCTACACCGCGTGAGCTTTACATCCAGAAGATACAAAGCTGCCAACCTCGGCTACGCGACGACGTCGTATCTCGTTGCATCGATGCATATATCGGTGTTATCATACTCTGCTCTGATGCTGTTCACTCTTGCAACCGTAAAACGTTTGCTCGAGAGAAAGAGAGAGACGAAGAGAGATTGCTGTTGAATGTTCGTCGTTCTCGTGAATGTCGAACGAGGCGTAAAGGGGATGACGCGCTCTCTCGCGTCTCCCGGCGTATTACTCATGTAGAAGATGGGGGCATACAAGTGAAGCGTTCTCAACTTAACTTTTATACCCTAGTCGTTGGCTGTCCCCATCCCTTTATTTTACCGGCCACTTCGTTAAATCGTATCCTCCATTAAAAATAGTTGTACTTTTCATTATTTTCACAATTCAAGATTATCTCGCATGTTTTAATAATGCATTTTTCTCTCAGCGTATCAATATATTTAGTCTATCAATTTCGTACCTTCGAGATTTACTGGATTACAGTCAATTTTTTTATTTTTCATTATTTTCTCTGTCAGTAGAGCGAGCAATGAGTTGGTCCTACTGATTCCGATATTAAATTGTTTCTATTTATACATTATTACTGCTCTAATTATCCTTAACATCCTCATTCGAAAAAATCGTTGAAATACTTTTTCGTTATTTCGTGTGTCACTATCCGTTTATAAGCCAATGAATATATATTTTTTTATCGCCATCAAGAGGGCTAATAACGGTATAAATTCGAGCTATATACAGCACATGTACGTTCGCACGGTTGAAATAGCTCATTGGAGACTCAACTACGAGGCGAGTAACGGGGAGAAAAACGATCGTGCCAACCAATAGCATATAGGCAGGTGAAAGAATACTTTTTTTTCTCTTTCTTTTTCATACATATTTAGATCAATTTTTCCCAATCTACGATACGTTCAATGGTTTTTTTTGGGTTACGTTTGATGAATCATTTTTAAATTGATCGGTTGAGGGCTACTTTTCTCTCAAAATACTTTTAATTAATTTACAATTTTTCAATCTATATTCAATATGTTTAATTCGCAATTAAAATTTACTGATTCGTACTGGTATTTGATAAAAGTAAAAAAAAAAAAAAAATAAATAAATGAATAAAAAAAAATTATTCGAACGACTCCAGAACTTGGTCTGGACAATAATATTTTCTTTTTTCCTTTCTTATCGGAGCGCCGTTCTTGAGTCTTCGAGAAGCGAGGATCGGATAGCGGCGAATTCGCGCAAAGAGACTAGCTCTAGCAGGGCGCGGCAAATTCTTTTTCGGGCTCTATTTCTTTTTTTTTTTTTTTTTTTTTTTTTTTTATTCCCCGTCTCTTGGGAGTGAAAGAGATGGAGAGTGAGGAAGAGACGAGTGTGTGGAGAGCGCGATCTACGCTCTCTATATACACACACAAATACACTCGCGTGTTAAATTCCACCTCCAAGGTCCATGCGCCCATACCCAATTCCATTCACTCCTCTTATCGGCCAGGCACTGCCGTCGAGACGCTCTAGGTTCAATTCTCTCTCCCCCTCTCTCTTTCTCTCTAGTTCTCTTTCTAACTCGCCCTCTTACTTTGCCACCCTCTTTCGTTGTTTCGCATCAGCTCTATATATTTTTGAAGCAAGCCCCTCAGAGCTTTTGGCTCGCCTCCGAAGTCTCGTTTCCCTCCTATGAAACCACCATGTAAATTCGCCGAACTGATAGACCCACGAAAATGTATTACCGGTTTTAAAAAAAATTTTTTTTTTTCTATTCCACTGGTAGTGCTCCAATGTTTTAAGTACTCCGGCTTAATTCGATAACGCATGCGGCTAAAATAGTGCACTTTAGTCTGCCTCTGAAATTCCAAACGATTTTTCCTATTAAAATATCTTACGGAAGACCGGCCGGAAATATCTCGTAAATATAATGTATTCAGGCTTTTTGTCATACAAATTGAAAAAAAAAAAAGCTCTTCGACATTGTAAGCTTTTGAGATTTTTATGGATGAGATGAAACGTCCGTTTTAAATGAATTCACGTGTGAATTATACTTTGATGCGAATAATTATACGTAAATAATATCTATTTATAACGTATTGACTAATGTTAATGTATATCTATATATATATATATATATACATTTTATATGATATAAATGTAGTGTGTTTGTATATATTGGCCGCGTGAGCCACACGCACGCGTGGGCGTCCGACTGAGCTAGCCAACAGCGCCGCCACCGTAACGAGGAATACGCTCACTTCCGGTCTCTCTATCTCTCTTCTCTTTCTTCTGCTTGTTCTTCGTTTTTTTTCTTCTTGTTTTTTTTTTTTTCTTCACCTCTTCCGCTCAACGCCCCAGTCTTTTAACAGTTCACGATTGTGAGTGTGGGTCATATTCTCTCATTTGCATGATACAGTTCGTACCAACGAAATAACAGGAAAAAAAAAAAAAAGAAAAAACGCCAGTCTTTTATATCGCGTTTGAAAAAATAAACAATACGAAAGGAACTAAACGTATGCGGCTATTGTTTTTTTTTTAATATTTTTTTATGTCTCTTCGTCGCGCGTGCCACATGCGAGCTTATATTTGTCACTCTCTTTATAACATCGATGAATAGACTTTTTTCGATTGTCGTTCAATTTTATAGGATACGAATAAGAATTTCTGGTCTCTTATTATAATTCTTACAGTTGAATAGAGAGAACACTTTCGATACGTTTTTCTCTGTTACAGCTTATCTCAATTATTATATTTATACGTTCGGTTGCGAATTTCAATAAATGTCTAATATCTGGCGGTATCCTATACGAATTGAAAATGTATTTTGATCGATTGAAATTCTTGCGGAGCATATTAACTTAAATGCGAAAAACTGAAAATTTATCGGGACTGTAAACCACTCGAAATTTTTTTTTTGTGACACGTGGGGCCGCATGCATGCATTCGATTCTATTGCAATTCGAAGCTAAAAAAATATTCTGGTTCGTACTACAAGGCTATGAATTTTATGAAAACTTTTAATATGAAAAATTGATAGTTTGCTCAACTGGTCAAAATTGTGCTGTTAAAATGCTTTTATCGTTGTGTAAATAGGGCTTTTTTTCTCGTCGTTTTTGCTCACCGGTTATATATGCTCGCATACAACGTGTTTTAAATTGAAAAAAAAAAAAAAAAAAAAAAATGATTATTCATAGACTACAATCGTTCATCGAAATCTTAGAAATCCATATATACGAAGAGTAAATAAAGCGATATCACGAAACAAGACAGTGAGTTCGAGCAATAGTTACATCGTGTTTACACGCGAATAACGCGCTAGCAACGCCCGGATCCAGAGAGTGCTTTATCGCGCGATATCACTCTCTGTACTTCACGCTGTGCGGTACGCGACAGTCAATTTTAAGACAAAATTGTACATGGCGCTGCGGAAAGGCAGGTAACGGGAGACATCAGAATTTGCGTATGCATTCGCACCTCTCGTGTACGAAATACGTATATATACTACACTGAGAAAAATGGATTCGTAAATTCAACAAATTTTTTGTTAGTTCGACAAATTTTCTGTTGGTTCAACAAATTTTTTTGTTGGTTCAACGAATCGTAGCGAAGAAAATGAAATTTGTTAACCCAAACGAAATTTGGTTCATTCAAATACTTAATTTCTCACCACGACAAAAATATCGTTGAATCAACAAAAGTTTTGTTGAATCAACAAATTTAATTTGTTTGCCACAATTAAAAATTTTTTTTCTCAGTGTACGCGTCTCTATTCCATCGTACGAAAAATGCAAAGATTTTGTAAACGATATTGCCGTTTTCTCGAAGGTTTCCGATCGTGTGTCAAGATTTCGTATTTATTTGGATATGAAAAAATATATATATATACGCTGGAACGAGAGAAAATACAAAAGTTTTTTGCTCACAACAGTCATTCGTTACTAACGAATATACGATGAACGAGAAACAAAAATTCGAAAATTTCGTAAAAATTGATGTCTTTAAGGTCAATCGTATGTGAAAAAAAAAAGAATTGAAAAACTTTTATCGAATAATCGTCGATAACGCGGTAATGAATACTTCGAAATAATTTAATCCTAATATTTGAGAAGTTGCAAAAAAACGATCTTTGCTATGATGTATGTTTCTATCGAATAAGAGAAACGTATGACATTTTGCTTCGTATGTTTTTTCTTGACCTGATATTTTTCTGCTCAAGCTGTACACTTGAATATGAATCATCATTGTTGACTCGACACACGATCTCTATGGCCAAGACATGTTTTTTTTTCTTTCTTTTTTTTTTTTTTACTTCAGAAGGTACATTCATCCTGTGTTGGCAGAAAAAGAAAACTGCAGAGTAGAAGTAATTAAAGACGACGAGATCCCCTATCTCTTACTTTCTTCCTTTCTCTCTTCCTCTCTCTCTCTCTCTCTCTCTTCTTTTTAACCTCAGGTTAGAAATTGAGTCAGCGGTTAACAGATCTTTGGCAGCTACGCCTACGCAAGCACACGAACATTATCGTGAGCTATAATAATGCAAAATGTGTACATCGCGCGGCGGCTCGCGGAATTTCGCGAAAGAGCGTTGAAGTTCGAATTCTCGGTATGACTGACTCGCAATTTTTTTTTTTTTTTTTTTTTCCAATAGTTCCTTTTCTTTTCTAATTCTTGAGAGAATCATCAATCATTTTATACAAGACAATAAAAATTTTATGTAGCACGTCATTTGCTCGCTATCATAATTTCGTTTTTGCGCTCTTCGTTTCTCATTTCTCTCCCCCCCCCCCCTTCTCTCACTCATTCTCTCTCTTTCTTCCTCGAAGGCTATACACTTTTACATCCTGCCAACAAGGCGCCTCCATTATTTTTAAACCTCGTCTCTGGCAGAATCCACGTGCTTGGTATCGCTCGGCTGCGTAGAAGATGTGTATACGTGCTTTGCTCATCGAAAACACCTTCTTTGCGCATCTTTTAGGCGACCGCGATTCAAAAGCTTTCACGGACATCGAAGAGGAGTTATCAGTAATAGAAAAATCGTAAAACTGCTGTCCAAAAACCTGCTGTTTAATTTTTCTTCTCTGCCTAAAAGTGCTCTCGAATATAATGATCGACTGAACGAATTGTGCTCCACTTTCGTTGGATTGTTTCATCATTTTTATTCTGATGAATGAAGCACTTAAAAAATATATTTAAATATATTGAATATTTATTTATTTTCCTATATTTTACAGGGCTGCTTAACAAATACACTCGATTGTTTAGATTACTCATACCACGCTTGAAACTTATACATTTTTTTTCCCTCTGCTGATGCTCGGTTCAACTATCGAAGATTCCCTTATCCAGTTTTGCTTACCTTATTCATTTACATCTTTCCGTCAAGTATATCTCGTTGTAGACGAATGAATAATTCTCGTTTCCTCAATAATTTCCGTTCTTGCCTCTCGTCAATGGCTCGCTTAATATATACACGGTTCTGTGAAACGTGGCACCTACACAAATGGATTTATATATTTATAGAAAAATTTCAAGTTTCTGATACGTCTTGGGATCTCTGTACTGTTTCATACTAACTTTTTAAATTTTAATCCCATAATCAATGTTTTATCGACGACTTGTGAATCGTCAATCAGTCATCAACTTTTTTTTCTCAATTTTTGAACGTTTTGCTTTATACTGGCACGCTGTTTCTTTCGATTTCATGCTGAATTCTATTCCGGGATATAAAGACGTTTTCAATGTGAAAAATACTCGCATACTTTCTTTCATATTGACAGTACTTAAAAAAAAAAGACATTTTCGTCGTCCATTCAATCAACATATGCTCCGGAGTACATTTTTAGTGACAAGCGGTATAATATTGATTCTCAGGAAGTTTAAACGAGTCAAAAATATAGAGAAAGTCGTAAATAATTTATGGTTTTCGCGATGCTAAGTTCATGTGTATATTGTACTCGTGAATTTTTGAGGTCGACGCGATCAACAAGTTTCGGGAACGAGTCACAACCCAAAATGGTTTATTTTTATTGAAAAATATTGACGACAGGATCACAAAATCGAGTTGAATAATTTTACTTGGTCAAACTTGTCGCCTGACAAATATGATCAAAATTCCTGTTGCGAAGTACGAACCTTCGAGTTTATTCGCGACTAATCAAATCGGACAGTGTGTCGCCCCAATCTTTCTTTTTCATTTTCATACCATTTAGTCGAGCTTTAATTTGCTTGTAATTCGAATTGTCCTCGTATCTCTTGCACTTGGATTTCAATCCTAAAAGTGTTGGTTCTTGTCGTCGAGCTTTCTCACGAGTCTAAGGGGCGGCGACGTTAAAGATGGCGCGCCCCAGGGCACCGCAACGTCGGAACGAAAGCCTCTATCTCTCTCTCTCTCCCTCTCTTTCTCTCTCTCTGTTAGCTACTCATATATTTTTTCTCCGTATATGTATACATATATGTGCATTTGGGGGATAAATGTTTGTGTAGCACAGTTACGAAAAAGGGGAAGGATTTGCGCGTGGTTGAGGCGCGCGGGGCTGTTTTAGTGTGTCTATCGCAGGCACCGAGCCAGAGTCGGCGCCGGTATAAGGACGGTACAATTTTCATTCATGATTTTCGCGATTCGATTGTAGCGCCACGCCCTGACGTATTTCGAGAACGGCGACGCCGGAAAACACGGGGTTTCATGCTTTGTACGCTGAGCGCTGACGGTTGCGAGCTTTAGTAAACTCGGCCAGGATCTTCGCGGGTTTAACCGCGAGAGTCTTACCGAATAGCCGGCAAACTTGTCATTTTATCCATAGACATCGCTTCCTGCTCCTTCGGTCTCTTAAAAACAACGAAAATAGAAATGACTCTCCGTAAGGACTGAATAATTGTTCTCTATTTTTTAAACTATATAAGAAAAGGAGAAGCTTCTTCTATTTTTTTGCTATTATGTTTTTAGAGAAGAAAAAAAAAAAACGTTTCTTGCTCTTTCAGTTCGAACATTTTCATCGGAAAAAGTTGCCCGAAAGAGAAGACGAGGGAGTTGAATTTTCGCAGCGAAAATTGTCTTTAGCTTGACCTCTGTGACCGCGGGGTATATTGATTTCCACTTTTTCACCCAATCACTCGTCAGGGATGCATTTTTTTTCAGGCTTCATTCGCCGTTTTCTTCAAATTGTTATTGCTCGAGCTTTCGACTGTTTGAGATATTTCTTCGTTTTTTTTTTTTTTTTTTTTTTTTTCTTTCGCGAATGAGTTCTTCCGTGCGCTTGCGACTAGAAAATCAAAGGAGCAGTGCAGCATCAGCGGAACACACACGAATCCGCAATTATTCTTCTTGCTGGGAACACGTGGCGCGTCCACGCCTTGCGCTCCCGGCGTATACGATCAGCCGCAGGGTTTGTGACCGTGAAAGACGATTTCATTCTTTTCTCATATTTGATCTTTCGAACCGACTGGTCTGCCAGAAAACACATGCCTTATTCAAATTTTCATTTGATTTTTTTTTTATCTTTTCTTCGCTTTGCGAAAATCAACGGTTCAGTGATGTTATAATTTTTTTGAGTCTTATATGCTCACTGGAATGAGACCGATGATTTCTAAATTCAGTCCACGTGTCCGGTGCACGTTAATTTTTGTTTAGTTCGGATGAAATTCCGTAATTATAATTGATCGGAGACACAGCGGGTCGCTGCAAATTCATTGAAATCCGATAAAATTTTATCTCGTCACGTGAAAATTACTTCAAGTTTTCTTTTTCAGTAGATTAATATCGAATAGTCGCGAAAAATTGGCGTCACTGCAAACGAGACACAAGTTGACTGATGAATAAGCTCGGAAAAACAAAAACTTTGTTGAATTTTTCATTCCACTTAGTCAAATCGCCTTTCACGAGAGTTTGTCGAAAGAGGTCAATCGAATTAAAGTTTAATGAATCATAATAATAGTCATCGAACATCGTATTTTTGGAAGCTCGTTACGCAGCATGAAATTTTATTTCGATTCAAATTTTATGTCAGATTTTACGATGAAAATAACCGTGATACACTCAAACTGGAGAACAAATTTTAACATTTTTCATCACTGAAGATGAATTTTTTTTTGTTTCAGCTGAATGTTCGTTAATAAATTTCATTTTTCGTCGAATTTCTTATGAATATAGATCAATGAACTTTAGAAAATTTATCAGGCAATATTTGAATGGATATCTAAGCTATTATACTTGCAAATGTTTCAATGAAGTGAATATGATTGTAAACTTGATGAAAAAAAAAGGATATCAGCAATTTTGACATTTAAACGGCACTCGACTAAATTAGTTGTCATTATTTAATTTGCAGGTACTGGCGAATCGGGCAAATCGACATTCATCAAACAGATGAGAATTATTCACGGTTCTGGTTACTCGGACGACGATAAAAGAGGCTTTATAAAGCTCGTTTATCAAAATATATTCATGGCGATGCAGTCCATGATACGAGCGATGGACCTACTCAAAATTCAATATGGAGAATCTTCGAATGTAGTGAGTTTGAAATTGTGTCGTTTTCATCGCTGTCATAATATGATTAAGATTTAAAAAAAAAAAAAAAAAAAAAGAGTACGAAATAACTCTTTTAACTTTTCAGGAAAAAGCAGAACTCGTGAGAAGTATAGACTTTGAAACGGTAACGACGTTCGAGTCTCCATACGTGGAAGCCATTAAGGATTTGTGGGCAGACGCTGGCATTCAAGAATGTTACGACCGTCGACGAGAATACCAACTTACGGATTCTGCCAAATAGTAAGAATTTCATTGATTTTTATTATTTTACACGTGTACGATTCACGTCTGGTTCAATGTGAAATCGTGAACAATTTTCGTTTATCATATTTTATACAAATGAGAAAATCAAATAAATTTAATTCACTATGCGTGATTAGTTGATCAAGCGAGGCTTACCTCACCCAAAGTTTTTTCATACGTGTCGGTTTCATTATCGATTGAGTTTAGTCAAAACAGCTTCGAAATTATTGGAAAATTCATCCACGAGTTTTTTTTTCGAACTTTTAAAAACTTCTTTTTTTTTTTACAACAGATTGATGTTCTACCGTCCCCTTTAAATAACTGATGAGCAATTAGAAATGTTTTACTGTCCAAAAACGGATGACGAATCGAGAAAAAATATTCTGACCACGATATAATTTGAAATCAATACAAGAGAAATAGCTCGTAGTTATATCCTTTTTCTATTTATTCATAATCGGGTACATTCGTAGCACCAATTTATTTTTCGTTGAATCATAGATAGTCGATGAAAAATTTTTGTTCGACGATCCAATAAAAATTCAATAAAACTAAAGCTTTCAGTGTTTCAATTAGTTTCAAAGAATTTTACGAAAAAGAAATATTGAAGAGAACACTCGAAAACTCTTAACACTATACGGCGAAGAAAAACATACTATCACCATCGATTTTTTTCCATTTGCCATTTGAAAATTCGTGCAACTATTGTTTGGAATATTCGATACTGAGAGTAAAATGTTACAGCTACCTAATGGAGATAGACCGAGTCGCGGCGCCAAACTACCTCCCTACAGAACAGGACATTCTTCGTGTGAGAGTGCCCACAACTGGTATAATTGAATATCCATTTGATTTGGAAGAAATACGATTTAGGTACGTCGATGCTAAATGGAAAAAAAAAGCCATCGCAAGTGGACGAGGAGACGTCGAAAAAAGCCTGCCTGCCTGCCTATTGTCTGCGCGTGCGACTGCATGGAGAATTACTCCGAAACGATTTTCATCGTTTCGTTTATTTCGAAAAATGCATCTTGTGGACTAATTTCCGCATAGGGAATTTTTGGTTGCTCTACTTACAATTTGCTCATTTAAAAAAACGCATCTGATGACTCACTTCGCAACTGTTCTTCGCTCTTAACAGCGTGAATGCATGTTTGTTTGTCATCTTCATTTCTCATAGTAATCGGATCCAAAGATCTGTAATTTGACATCGATTTTTTCTCCTCCATCTCTCCATTAATTCTTCTGTTTTTCGTCGAATTTTTTGAAATTCAAGACGCTTCTTGATTAAACACGAGAATTCATCTCTCTCCGCTATGGCTCTCGTTTCATTAATTCGTCAATGACCCACGTGTCATTGATTTTTTTTTTTTCTAAATCTTTTCATCCGATTACAACTCTGCTGTGATGTTTTGCTTCATTTATGCAACTCTTCCGTTTTATGCATTATTTTTAGGTAGCCCTCGGAACACCTAACGGAAAAATATGCGGAATTGCAATAATTTTCAACGATTGATTCAGTACTTTTTAGGGTTTGCAATTTTGCGGATGGTGATGCTGAGTATGGCAGAGATAATTTTCTATTCGCAGTCTATAATGGTTCAAGTGTATATTTTACGAAATATGCGATGACCCTTCAATCGAATTAAAAATTGCCAGTTTTTGATTTTTTTTTTTTCACTTTTTTCCCTAATATTTATGTCACTGGTCGTTCGAAGTCTCGGAATATTTATATTTATCAAATATACTTGAACCATTTTCAGAGTAATCAATTGAATTTTAAGCATATCTGCATCTACATTGGTCGTACTATTTATTGTACGGTACTAAAAACAAAAATCTGTAAATCTGCATGGCATGGGTACAATAAAAAACGGTCGCTTTGCTACGTTTTTTTGCAGTTATCTTAGCGATCTGGCACGTATCGAAGCGGCCGACTACCTTCCTACCGAACAAGATATTCTTCGAGCTCGTGCTCCTACAACTGGAATTATAGAATATCCATTCGATCTGGATTCCATCGTATTTAGGTATCATAATCGTAAAACAAAAAAAAAAAAAAGAATCGAATAAAGTCAAATTTAAAATATGTAGTTAGATGACTGAATGGTTACGAATTTCGACACGATACGAAGATTTTTAGACGTAACACGATTTCGTGGAGTTCTTCGTGTGATTAATTTTAGGCAAATGTGGAGATTAAATTTCGGTCTATGAATTTTTCAAAACTTTTTCATTCACTCCAAAGGTTGTTGCCTTGCATGACTTTCGCTAGAGAAAATAATTTCCTCATAATTCGTAATGGAACGTAAAGCTTCTTAAGAAGTCTTGGGAATGAATAATAACTGTTGCCTTATGAATGTTCTATCGTGTTCGTGCTTCATTTTTTATGTGCTTGCTTTTTGCGCTTGCTGATATAACATTTTTTTTTTTTTTTTTTTTTTTTTTTTTTCATATTCAAGGTTTCACCTCTGTTACTGGGGAGAATGGAAATGAAGTTTTTCTTTCTTTTATTTCAGGATGGTAGACGTCGGCGGACAGAGATCCGAAAGAAGAAAATGGATTCATTGTTTCGAGAACGTCACCTCCATTATATTTTTAGTAGCTTTAAGTGAATATGATCAAATTCTGTTCGAGTCGGAAAATGAGGTGAGAAAAAATGATTATCATCGATGGGCTCTAACAATTTCTCTTTTTTACTTGAGCATTCTTCATTGAAATTTTATTGACATTTTGGTTTTTCTGTATTTTAGAATCGAATGGAGGAGAGTAAGGCGCTATTCAAAACGATCATAACATATCCCTGGTTTCAACACTCCTCTGTTATTCTGTTCCTAAATAAGAAAGATCTGCTAGAGGAGAAGATCATGTATTCTCATCTTGTCGACTACTTTCCAGAATACGAAGGTGAGATTGTAAAAACAACAAAAATTGGTGCAGGAACAAAAACAAAATACAAAAATACCGATTGAAACATTGAAAAGTCACGAAAGGTCTCAACTGCTCGAACCAGACAAGCCAGTTCAGAGATTGAATTGATACACTGTCGTGAATACTGTCAGATTACATATCAAAGTCAGTTTTCATAAGAAAATTTGTCATTCCTGACTTACTATTTTGAGTAATTTATAGATCTTCCGGTGCGTCTTAGTTTGCTGGAGAAAATCCTGATTTTTTAACCCTTCTTTCATAAAGCAAGAAATTTTCATGATGTAGGCCCGAAACAGGATGATAAACCAGCACGAGAGTTCATCTTGAAAGGTTATCTAGCTGCGAATCCTGATCCTGATCGAATGTGTTACTCGCACTTCACAGCTGCGACAGGTCTGAAAAAATAGAGAAATCGAGCACAAAACAGCAATTGTAATTGTAAATCGTAGCCAGCTAGTGAATTACAAATTTTTTGTTTTGTCGTTTGCTCACCTCCCAATTTTGTGATAACTATCCAAAAGTCGAATACTCTGGAAGTATAGCATCGAAATTTATCAGAGATGGACACGCAAGTTTTCAATCAATATTTATAATGTTGATGTTTGCGTCGTTTGGATGCAACGCTATTTTATTCTTCCAATCTGATTTTACTTTCATTTTGGAAATTCAGATTACGTGTATTGACTTAGCATTTTTTTGAGCCTTTCTCAAAGATACACATGCCCTGCGAACAAGAAGACGATTTTGTACAAAGAAAATACTCTGAATTTGATGCATCGCAACATCACAAAATTCAATTCGTTCATACATTTTTCTAAAGTTCCATTTCAATTCTCAAAATACTAGACAGTGATTACTGATGGGTAAGTGTTATACAAAAAAATTCCGAAATCATGCAATAGCTGTCCAACTCTGAGCTCTGCGAGCCGTACCAATTGTAAATATTGCCAGCTGAAAAAAGTATTTTTCCTGAAAAAGTTGAACAGAGGTAGGAAATAGGTAACGATCATTTTTTATCGCAATCGGAAGCCGATGGTATCGTGATATGAACCATACGTTCATACTTTTACTTCTTAATGTTTTCTCCCGTAAAACTGTTCGTTCGACAGACAAATTCCCTCAAAATATACTTAAAAACTAAATAACTGTTGTGAGAAGTGCTGCAATTAGCAATAAGTATTTCATGACCCTAGAAAAAATTTACAATCGGCTCTTCATCGGCCAACTGTGATGCAATGTTGGCCAACGTTGAGCCGATTGTACATTTTTTCTAGAGGATTTTTCATTTTAAAAACTCAATAAATACAAAAAAATCTCAAATTCATGAGTTTGCTTATAAGATTATGCGAATTAGTCAAGTCCCTGATACCTATCGAGATGTTGAAAGTTTAAAATTCCGATGATTGGTCATATCGCGTGAAATTTCTTTGAAATCACCGACTTGTAGAGGGCTTCGCCTTAACCTTAAACTCTTGAGAGGCTTCATTGAGTAGCGACGAGGCTAATTCAATCAACTGTCCTTCGAAAGCATATTGAGTTATCTTTGAATTATTAGATTAACTCGAATTACGTCGCTGTTGCAGTAACATTATCGATGACTCACTCCATCATTCTTCATGCGTATGTACGTCCAATTGTCCCACACGATCGTACTAAAGATTAACACGTTTTATTCCAGCGAAAAGATTTTAAGATAATTGTTTCAAGAAAAAAAAATTTAATAGTCATGTTTAAGCACTTGTATTATGAATAATTTCAAACTCCAAGAATCGATCTTCATGGTAATTATTCTTCAATATTAATTCGAAAGATTTTTGTTATACCAAAGAAAAAAATTAAGTTTTTGAAGTTCCTACAGAGTCGCAGTTAATACATGTTCATTGTTCGTAGAAAAAAAGAAACGATCTGAGTGTATGTTTGTCACGAATTACTAGTATTAATATAATGAAATGTTCATTTAAATATTCTGTTTTTGAAGCTGCTAACTCTCACTGATAGAGAAATGCATCAAAATATCGAGGATATTACGAAACAAATTATCACATTGGCTATCACCTTTATCTTTAGATGTAATCCTGGCTTATTTCCTTTGCACTGTACGCTTGTATTTGTATTATTAATTACAGGGCCAGAAAGAGCGGCCACAGCAGCTAGAGAATTCATACTGAAGATGTTTGTCGAATTGAATCCAGATAGCGAGAAAATAATTTATTCTCACTTCACATGCGCCACAGGTAGGCTCGTTTCGTTTCCCAGGTGTTCAAAGAGTACTTAACCAAAATCATCGCATGATAATCTCCATTTATTTTACCTCCCACGCTTCGTTGATCAAGCATCAACCATTGGATCTGTCTTCGTTATAAAGCTTTTCTTTCGTCTGTGGTGATTGCTTTTTTATTGCTTGTAAAGTTTGCGTCCGTACGGTGAGTGAACGTAATCGAGCGTCGACGAAAACCAATTGTCTCTAGTTATGAATCCGATTTTTCCTTTTTTTTTTCGACTTAAAAAAAAACGATAATAATGGAAAAGAAAAACGGTTGTCACATGTGTAAGAAATCTGGAAAACTTCAATTGGTTTTCACTTCGCCAAACGTTCTCAGAAGATATTCTAATAATTATTTTTTTTCTTCTTTCCCCTTGAAAAAAAAAAAAAAAAAAAAAAAAATTGCATGCACACGTGGAATCGTTTATGCAGACACGGAGAACATCAAGCTCGTGTTCTGCGCCGTAAAGGACACTATTATGCAGAGTGCTCTCAAGGAATTCAATCTCGCTTGAAACGTTTTGACGAACATTGCGGCTAAGATTTTATCGTTTTCGTCTTTATTCTCGTGGGAAAAATTCGATATGTTGATTCCTGACAAAGCAAAAATAAAAGTAAAAAAGTATAACGCTCTTCGTCGATTTAGAGAGGCGAATAACTTTTTCATTACTTTTTTTTTCTCGCGACCTTCGTTGCTATCGTCAGATCTTTCGATTGCGCGTTCATTATTCGAATGCAATTCCTCGAATTCGTACAGAATATTTGTTGAAAAGCGAACTTCGACTTCACAGTTTTTTTTTTTTTTTAAATGCCGTACGAGAGCAACAAGTTGCTTGATATCTTTGGGTTGTATTCTTTCGCGAAGCAATCTTCGTCGCAAAATGTAAGATCATTAAGGACATATTACCATGCTTTGCACAAATGTTTGTCAGATATTTAAGATGCATCTGGGTACATCCATATTATTAATGATAATAATAACAATAACAATAATATTATTATCGTAGCGACAAAAATAAAAAAAGAAAGAAAAACACGTTTTTCTTCACATCAAATCCACTAACGTGCATTCTTAATTCTTCTTCTTCGTCTTCTTTGAATTTTTCTTCAAAAATCAATAACTTCGACAAAATCTCGATCTCGGACTACTCTTTAACGTGCTTTTTGTCACCGTTATAATCGAGCACATTCGAATACGACAAACGGAATAGGAATTATTACCCGAACCTTTAAAGACCGTTATCAGTTTTCCAAAAAAAATGCGTTTTTTAACTCTGTAGAATAATTATTCTTTATTTTTGCGCCATTAAAAGGGTATCAACTCTCATTCGTTGATGCTGCTCACAACTGAAATTGTTATGCCTTATATTAAACGACCATTAATTTTGTATCGAGGAAAAATGATGAATAAAGAGTGGCATGCCTTGATGTTTTTTGCAAATTCTGTTGAAACGTTTTGTCTTTAATCTCGTCGCGATATAAGTTTGATAGATATAGTTCCTATTAAATCCAATTTTGCCAATGTTTTCCTGGCGTGGCTTTCTCCATCGGAAATCATTTTGCTGTTTTTTTTTTTCAACTGTGAACCAGTTTTCATTGTTATGGATAAGTGAATTAAAAACAATGGTTTGCATGCTTTAATATGCTCTGTTCGATCTTTCTTTCTCCCCCTCCCTCCCTCTCTCTCTCTCTCTCTCTCTCTCTCTCTCTCTCTCTCTCTCTCTCTCTCTCTCTCTCTCTCTTTCTTTCTCTGTGTTTTCTCCGACTAAAACAAATGAAGGATTTGCTACTCGCATGCTCTTGTTACTTGCGTTTCGCATTAACAAACTTCCAAAAGAAACGATATTCGGTAAGTTTTCCCATGCAAAGCTTCACTATAAATAATAAAATCAAAATATATTTTTGGTTTCTCGATATTATTATGAAATCGAGAATGAAACGCGCAGCGAATGAATTCTTTTCGAAAACCTGATACGTAAAAAATCATTCTCTGTTCGTTTATCATTTTCGTCTCAGAACAAATGGAAAACACTAATCAACCCTGAATAATAAGTATGAATATTTTATTCGCAGATACGGAGAACATTAGATTCGTCTTCGCGGCGGTGAAGGACACAATTCTCCAATCGAACCTCAAAGAATACAATCTGGTGTAGATGGACATCGATGTGATAAGTGAAATTAAAAAGGGAAAAAAGTAAAGAAAAATGAAGAAAGAAAATAATGAATGAATCGAGACGTGGATTCAGCTGTTTTTATGTACCACAGACCAGGATGAGATGAGAGTTTAAGCTCGTTAGTTTAGCGTGCTTTGTGGAGAGAAATCCTGGATGAGAAACAATCGAAACAAAAGAGGTGGAACAACGCAAACGAATCGTTCAGGAACGAGAGCAAAGCTACGACGTAACAAACATAAAAAATGAAAAACAAGTAAACAAAAGCTGAAACACAAATTTACCAAAAACTCGTGATGTTCACCAGCATTGTACGTCGCTGTGCGCACGAGTGTAACAACATTTTTAGCTAGAACATAAAAAAAGAGAAAAAAAAAAATGCAAAAAGGAAGTATGACGAGAGCGCAAATTTTTCCAGCGACAAAAATAAAAAAATTTAAAAAAAATACAAAAAAGGACCTAAATCTGAGCGTTATACGTTCTTTCCTAAAACTTTTCACTATCGACATACCGACAAAACTGATTTAGTTTCGTAACAACTAATTGTTGGCATTTGTTACCGTTTTTTATAGCTTAGCTTAGTGGAACACGAGCCCGGCTGACTGCGACATCGTCTGATTTTTTATAATAATGAAATATTGGAGGAGTAGGCAAAACGAGAGATAAGAAGAATAAGAAACTAAAAACACTTATGATCACGAACAAACAGAAATTGATATAGAAAGAATTCAAATTCATGTATAGGACAGAAAAGCGAAGGTTGAGGAAGGGGGAGGGGGGTGGGGAGAGAAGGATAAACGCACGAGTCGTCGTTTGTCTCGAGCCGCCGGATCTCAGCCAGAGAAGAATTCGGATATAAACGAAAGATAAGGAAAGATCGACACACATAGAGAAAGATAATGACTATAAAAAGGACAAAAAGCTTTTTAATCACGAGTAGTCGGTGACACAAGTGAAAGCGATTCTAGTGCCATTTACAAGTGTGGTGTTTTTTTTTAAATGTTTTTTTTTTTTTTTTAATTTTTTTTTATTGCAGTCCTTCGTTAGATGCAATGCCAAAGTGTTTTTTTTTTTTTTTATCTGTGCCAGAAACAACCAAGTTTTTTCTGCATGTGACTCAAATTCACAATTCATCGTATAAATATTGTTATATATAATATATATGAAAGCGAAAAAGAAAGGAAAATGAAACATAGAACAGAGTCGAGGATAAAAGCAACAACGTCACCAGAGTTAAATAACAACAACAGCAGCAACATTATGAAAAAAAAAACTCAGCGAGCGAAGATGAAGAAGAAAAATATGAAACATAAACTTGAATGATAAAAAATGACAAACTTTGCCCAAACTCCTTAAAATTACAAGGAGAAAAAAAATAACAATAACAACAAAAATGATAGAGAACGACATCTGTTTTGATGTGACTTTTTAGGTAATTTAGGAGGAGAGACAGATGAAAAATGGGACAGAGAGAGAGTGAGAGTGAGAGAAAGAACGAATGTTCTCTCGGTCTTCTCGTCATTGTCGTCGTCGTCGTCGTCTTTTGTCGTCGGTGGTGACAATTTTAATCGACAAAAAGGACGAGGGCTGGTTCTTACGTTCCAATCGGTTTTTCACAATCATATTTTATTATTAGGATTATTATTACTGATATTATTATTATTTTAGAACGTGTCAAAATAATAAAAGAATTTAAACGAAAATAACGTTTAACGTTATAAGGAAAACGATAACTGTTGTTTCCTGTCGTAATTTTATTCTTATTATCACGTTAGACTTCAGTGTTTTTTTTGTTTTTTTTTTTGTTTTTTTCTTCAATGTTTGCTCTCCAAAAACAACTGTCGCCGGCTAGAAATATCGTCGCAAAGCTCATCGCCTTTCTCATTTCGGAATCCACGTGAGCCCTTGTCGTTTTTTGTATTTTTTTGTTGCTTTTTCATTTCCTCTTCATTGTACCGACGTTACAATCGCGACGTCGTCGCATAGCAAGAGACATGAGCTGCCTCCAATCCTGTATGCACACAAGATATGAGAAATAAAATAATAATAATATTAATAATAATAATTATTTATAATAATAATAATAAATAAATTTAAAAGAAATTTAAGAGAATGAAATGAGAGAAGTAAGAATAATATACGAATACACAACGGGCGCATATGTCTCTCGCTCCGCTTTGTATCCACCTTACAGTGTACGTATGTATGAACTGCTCACTGCCTGCGCTCGCTCATGCTGGGCCAGCGCACTGCCCAAAAAAAGTAAAAAAAGAAAATAAAAATGGAAACATGCTGGTGTTCTCTTTTTCAATAGAGAAACAAAATACGCACACGAATAATAGCTGTTTCCGCCATCTCTGGAGAATTCACTGTTCCTCCTAGTCGAGATGAAAAAAAAAAAAAAATGAAAGAATCGGAGAGCATTCGAAAGGTACACGGAAAGAGAAAGAGAGAGAGAGAGAGAGAGTGAGTGAGAAAAAATCCAATAAAAATGTAAATGTACCTCCTGGAGGTGGTGAAAACCGCTAAGAAATGCGTGTTTCAGAGAATACTCGCGCGAGAAAAACTTTAACTGCGTTGGTGAAGAGAGAAAAGAAAAACATTATTTTTTTTTTTGGCGCAAAGACGATTTGTTCGCTGTTCGGTGATAAAGACGAAACGACGTTAAAAATATATGAACATTTGGGGATAATAAGAAAAAATAAAATAATAAAAGAAAAAAAAAAAAAATTTGTACTAATGTGTAACGATTATGTATTAGCTGAGGTCTCACCGAGCGCAGCGATTCTTCGCGCCGTCAACGTCGCACGCACACCGGGCAGCATATGACATACCTACCTTCGGTCGAAAAACACTGAGTTTATATGGATGAAACAAGAAATTATATATATAAATACATTGGATAAAGTATATTAAGAGATAATAACAACAACAACAACAAAAACAACAACAACAAAATACTATTGAATAATAATAATACTGCTTGGTTTTCAGTGCGAGAGTGAATTTGCGAATTGTTTGACCATAATGTGTATGTACGTATGAGAATGTCCAAGTGAAAAAACCCGTCGTCAGAATGATTTATTGGAAAAAAGCGAGCGAGAGAAGCGTATGAATAAACGAATAAATCGATGTATCGAATCGAGCGATACAACATTGATGATTAATTTGCCGATCGATACATTGAATCAATCGGTACGTCGATGTATCGACAGGGATGATTTATTACATCATTTATATATTTATGTATATGTATATATTATATATATTAATATATGCATATATATTTAAAATTAGTCGATATATCGAATCGGTTGATTTAGCGAAATACGAGGTTTTGTCTATGAATGCGTGTACACGTGCGTGTGTGTGTCTGCGTGTGCATGTCGATGCGAAATAGAGAGAGAGAGAGAGAGCATAAAAGTGGGATGAACTATCCGTGAGCATATAATAGTTGTAATACGTACGGCGAGTATGGATATAAGTGTGTAACGCTGCGTTAGACGTTTCGAGATGGTTTCGAGGTGGATTAAAGAAACGAGACAAGAACGAAAAAACGAAAAAGACTCTCAACGCGGCGCGACGCGCCCAGGTGTTTATATATAACTGTAAAATGCCTGTAACACGAGGCGACGTCCGAGTGATGAAAGAAGAAAAAAAAAACTATAAACTTGGAAATCAGTGGCTACAGTTCATTTGTAAATCATTTCTTGTCGAAACGAAACAACAACAAAATCGCGATAAAACAACAACAACAACAACAACAAAAACTAAAAAAGTATACATTTTTCTGAAAGCATAATATGTTGGGTATTCTTTCTGTGTGTATAAAATGTAAACACCTACCAAAACCCAAAATGAAATCAATGTTTCTAACTTATTTATAATAAATAATATACATTAATGATAAAAAAAAAAAACAACAACAACAATGTCGTTTTTCGCAGTAGTTTTCAAGATCCTCCTCCAAATTACTCTTCCTTCACAATTTTTTCTCTTGTTTTTTCGGATATCCATCCTTCTACATTCGACGAATGATGGTTTATCGAACAATGTACTTTTATTTCATTCCGTTCGTTCCTCTCGTTAAATTATCGAGGTGGGTAAGTGAGAGCTCCTTTTGATTATTGAAGATCGTTCGTAGCTCACATGGTACGAGGAGTGATTTGTGAATAAATTTTCTCTATGGTTTTCCATCTGCACCTGCTCTTATGTTCGTTTCAAATCAACTGATATCTGCTGCTTCCTTTATATTAAAATGTAGATTCGATTTATTCATATCGTTAATAATATATGAATACGATGATTCAGATCGAATTATGATACTATTACCAATATACTGAAAAATAAAATTTGTTTATTCAACAATTTCTTCGTCATATTCATTTGAGCCAGTATATCAAGTGATCAAATTATCCAAGTTTTGTTGAGTTTACGAATTTCATTTTGTTCGCCACGATTTATTGATCCAACAAATTTCTTCACTGTACTTTTTAACGTGTTGATGCATGAGCTTTCATCAGATTGATAACGAATAATATCGAGGTCTTTTGAGGTTTACTTATTCAATGTGATTTATTAAGGGAAAATTTTTCAAAAAATCGTGCGAGCTTCTTAGTTCGTGTGTTTCCGTTTTTGTCAAATAAGGTCCCGGTGTTAATCTTCATGGAAAAATTTAAATTGACACTTAGGAAAATGATTTAATCATTGAGAAGAAAAATTTCATGCATCGAGAACCAATATTTTGTAAATCATCACTTTTGTTTGGTGATATTTTCATTTTTCGCACCTAAATCTACCAATTTCAAGAGTGGTAATGAAATAAAATTATTTATCAATGTAACAATATAAGAAAAAAGGAATGGAAAACAATTTTATCTCCAATAAGCTGGAAAAATGTGCTTCAGATTCAGATAATTTCGTAATTGGCTGAGTGAAAAGGAAACAAATTTTCTAATTCGTTGTCATCGATTTTCTTTTCGTTGCTGAGTTCGTGCAGAGGTCCTCGAAATTTTCGCGCATCAACCCACTCGGACGAGTCCTTTAGCGCGAAAATTTTCTCGCGTCCTTGCTCCTTTCTCGCCCCTTAAGGGGGATCATGGAATATCTTTGTCGGGGCGGGGTCGAAGGGGACGATGACAGACGTTCCAACGGTGGATTGTGGAGGGGCTACTCGCTACCACGGCATATAACCAAAAGGAATCTTTACTTGGTTGGAAATAGGGATGAAAGGGGGGCTGCAACGTGGATTGCGCAAGCGCAATCGTTATTCCTGTCTTTCTCCCTCTCTCTCTCTCTCTCTCTCTCTCTCTCTCTCTCTCGCTCTCTGTTTTTCTCCCCTCTGCTTTCATTCTTTGCGGACAGTGGAGCTTGGTCGAATTCGAAGATATCATGGCGAGCTATCGAATGTTGGCGCAAACGCTGGAAGCGCTTTGAACACGTAGGACTTCCGTGTACGTCCCGATCGAGCCCCTTTTTTCGAGGTGCTTAATGTGCAAACCCAAACTGGCTACACCCTGAAACTTTTCATCTATATCGTTTCACTCTAACACATTTATAATTCACCCAAAACGATCTACACTCTTGCCAACAAATATCAACGAAAAATAAATATCAAGAAACAAGATAAACTGTATTGAAATCGATTCCTTCATTTTCTATCAGTCAACATGAGTCTGCTACTTGAAGAAGACGAGATCGACGAGTGAGTACCGAAGAAAAAATCATACAAATTTTGCCAAGTTCACAGGCTATTTGAAAACCTTTTGATTTCTTTCTCGGTTCGAGTTATAACTGTTTGTTGTACACTTGCATCGATTTTTCATTTGGTCGTAACGTTTTTTTTTTTTGTGAATAATCTCATTTATATCATTTAGCAAACTTTGTTGAGTTATTTATTTTCGAATGATCGAATTATTTATATATTGCAGTGTATATTTCTTTGTTATCGACATTTTGACATAGTCAAGTGAGATATTTTGACGACATTTCTGTTCGATCATCCCTTGACCTTGACACTAGATTCTTCAAAGTATTCGTTCAAAAAATATGCACATTTCATTTCATTCGAAGTATCTATTTCGACAAAATCGAATGTCAAAATCGTCACTGATTTTGGTGCACGAATTTTCCACAATTATCCTGTTTGCTCCATTAATTAACAGTTCGTAAAGGTTGTTTCCAAACTCGACGTTGTTTCATGTGCACAATATTCAGTTGTCCAATGGCTCCACCGTTTAGTTTAAACCGTAGTTTAGCAATTCAAAGTTCACAACAGTCAGCGGTCTCAGTAATTAGATCCACACGTTTCTGTCGTATATATACCAACAGGTTTGAGTCCCTCAAAAAGTTCCTACGCTTGACGTTTCTTGGTCTAAAAGTGTAATTGTCTCTGTCATTTCTATTTTGGTTGACTACTCTTTAAAAATACTGCAACATCATTTATTTTCTTTGGTTTTTCGCTACGTCGTTTTCAGTTTATTACGACCATGAAATTTTTTCATCTAATGAATCTAATTTTCTTCTGATTTTATTGATTCTTTCAATATTCCAGTTTTTCAAGGTGTAATTCAGTATGAACCGAGTGTCCTGTCCTCGATAAATGAAACACCATTTCAAATGAATTTATGCCTAAATCATACCGCACCCGAATTCTTATCCTTCTGATGTGATATTCGATTGCAGACAAAAAACGACAATACAACCGTAACCTCATTGTCTACATTACTTCGCAGGGCACGTTTATACCGTGATATATCAAACCGTTGATACCATGCTGGGCTCTTTCTATTTCTCTTCTTCTCTTTCGTCTTTTTTAAAAATACTTTTCTCTACTTGTTTTTCGTGTTTCGAGTATAACGATAAGTCACGAGTAGAGGAAAAGGTAACACCAAGCAGAAGAAAAAAGTATCGCGAGCAACACGTGTAGTAACTTCATGTACACGCATTCATATGTATATGTATATATTTTCTGACTTATTTCCCGTTAGTAACGAGCGAGACACTCGATCGATGTCGCTCTATTAATAAGGGGCTCTTTAGTATTCACTTGAGTACGTAAAGACGTAATATCGCCTCCCTTAGGGACACGATTCTATCAAATAAGTTGATGATAAAAAAAGGATTAGATTAATCACGAATTAAGGCAGTTGAAAATAACGAAATAAAACGACAGCAATCCATTCGTGGTTGAAACTTACTTGTAAGTTTTGACCACGAAAAAAAAGGTATCGATCACTTCTTTTTTGAAGATTATTTTAATTAATGCAATTACAAAGTAGCGAGGGTGTGTCGATGACGATAACGATGCTTTAATATTCGTCGGAAGATTCCTGTAGCTTGGAATTACGTATTGATTGAATGAATTTAATTCGATTGTTTATTTTGGAACGAAACATACGATCATCGTCGAATTGACGAAATTAAACCAATGTGAAAAATAATATTCGTGTTGAACTATAAATCATATTTATAAATAGTGGTAGTAAGAATGAGAAACGTGCGTTTTTCATCTGTCACAGGGAATTCAATACCCTAGGTGGGAAAATTCCCATATCAAGATAAACTCAGTTTCGCGCTGACTCATTCTCAAACTGCCCTACCTTCACTGTTTTAATAGCTGTGGCATTCAAATGTACATGTAAAAGTATATCGTATATCGTACGCTGCATACATGAGACAATGAGAATACAACGTTTTAATATTTTTCAATCACATTCAAATACGAGAAATTGTTAATCAGCGTGGATCAATAAGTATTTTTTTTTGTTGTCTTTCATGTTCACGAGCCGCTGATAAAATATTGTCATTTTTTAGTTCATTCATTCACAAAGTTTTCGAGTCTCAAACCAGATATCGATTACTTGTTCAACGGATTTTTTTTCAAGATTAAAAAATTTCAAGACTCATTTTGAACTATTATTTGCTGTTAAATATCAATTATGTATTTCAATATTCTGGATTCAATTGAAGAATTGAGATGAAATTGAATTTTTCACGAATCTTTACAAACGTGCTCTCTTTTTATTCCTCTAATAAGGGTCACAACTTTTTGAAACTAATTGAAAAAAAACAGGTTTTTAAGGATTCCGAGCTTTGTGTATTATACCGGAGCTTAGTGTGGTGATTCCTGTCGTCTCTTACATTTTCCCTCCATTTTCCTGAGGGGTAAATGCGAAAAAATACCTTCCCTGATTCTGACGAGTTCGCGGTTGCCATGCCAACTGTGAGATCCGAAAGCATCAGACTTTATTCCGTTTTCCGCACTTAGCAGTATGTGCCAATCTTTAGATTGGAAAAAAATTCTGTCAGAATATCCAAATACATCTCAGCTGCTCAAGCGACAGCTTATTCAAGCAAGATTTGCATCGCTGTCTTACAAACGTTGAACCCATTGACATTGGATGAGAGGATAAGCCAATTCTATAATGATTAATTTACAATTCGAGAACAAAAGGAAAAATAGTATTAATGAAATAGGAAATTTAGGAAACGAGCCGAAAAAATTTGCGCATCGTCCAAACGGCTTGACAGTTTTATCTATCGATATAGAATTGCTCACTAACGTTATTTCAATATAAAAAGTTTCGAAACTATTTGAGAAGCATCCAAGTCTTTGATATGTTGGTGCGAAGCAAAATCATACTACAAAAGTTTCGAGGGCGTTGACAAGCACTCATCGTGCCCTTTGAACGCGATGAGGGTTGCCAATCATTCAGTTTCATTACCTGAGGGCGTGAAAACGGGTGACCAAGCGCACCCTCACATATTGTTTTCGGGAATCCGATCACGCGATCGATCCGACACTCTCTCGAATGTGTCGCACCCTTCCGTCTAGTTCTAGATATATCTATATCATGCTTACCCTATCAGCATCACCAGGATCTTGTCAATTAAAATACGTATATATTGCTATACGTGTATATGAATCTCTCTCCATATTGCGTTTATTAATCACGTCTACCTGAAATTCCCAATATGCATCCGACATTTTTGATCGAATAACAGCGGTAATTTATTCACGTAATGGCAAACTAATCACGTGCTAAATGATTAGCGTTTGATCCTAATATACCGTTGACAATTAACAGTCAAAGATTTTCGTTCGTGAATTATTTGACTCTGTAATTGACAATATTACAAAATTTCTGTAAATTGTATATGCTAATGCATTCGAGAGTTCTAAATTGAATTGATTCAGGATAGAAAATGATTGGAGTACGAACTTATTCTCGTTCGAAAACCAGTAATTTAAGACCGAATTCGATTTTTAGCAGTCTATAAATTCTGGAGATTGCGAAAAGATTGGAAATAGGAATACGTCGGAAAAACTAAGCTCAAAGACTGTGTAGCCTGATATCGATTCGTTTTGGGTACAAAGATGGACTCCGAGACTGTAGTTAGATATTGATTCGGTCGAGACGGAACAACTACAAAAATAATTTTATTTTACAAACATATTTTCTTTTATACCACGTCCCAGTCCACGCTCAGTCACTTTTGATTCATTAACTCGACATTAGCCGTTTTTATATGTATTTCAACAAATCCATAAAAACGCAGGGTCTTAAACCAAAGAGGTAAAGTTTGCTACTTACGATGGGATTGGGCATCGCGACAACTATATCAAATATTAAATCTATCGGACGAATCTTTAACTGACCAAACTTTACCAAGGAAATTTCCAGCTAAGAGAAAGAAACTATCATTCCACAACTCTCCTATAAATTTATCTACCACAGGCATTCTCTACCGTTGAATGACAATTCGTCGAATTACGATTCGTCGAAGATTTGTGAAAAATTCATCAAAAAAATTGTTTTTAAATTGTAGCATGAAATATTCTTAAAGGTTTTCTGAATTATTGTGAAGATTATCAACACACTTTGAAATGTATTAATCTGTAAGAAGCAAACGTTTGCTTTTATTGTTGATCTTTCGAGCTCAGAAAGCTCTCAAGTGATAGTAAAATGTATTAGGATATTAGAATTTCGATATCCTGTTTATCATGTAGTGATAAATAACAAGTGAATATTAAAAATAGAAACGATGAAATCGTTTCGAAAAAAAAATTTTTGATTGATAATATTGAAGTGTGGAACTTTTATTTTGACGTTGTAGTTCTACGTCTTAATTGGGTGCTTATTTCAACCAAGTTCAGTGCGAAAAAAATATATTAGAAGTGACATTTCGATTGCAAAGTATCGAAAACACTAAAAACTATTTTCTAAACTCAAACTAAATTTGAACGTGATAAAACAAAGCTCGTCTCGATGTTTTAATTGTTTCATAAAAGCAGCAGCGAGTTTGATAAAATTGCTCTCTTTCCTCGTGTACTTTGTGAAAGTTTTTACCTTTACCGCTCTATTACGATCGAAACGAAGTTGGAAGCTATCAGTATTGATAACATGGCTACAAAGAATAAATAATTATATTTTACGAAAAAAAGTCTCTTTATAGAGTTTTTTGCTTGCGTAGCTAGCTTGATTGTCCTGGTTCAAACTTTTCTACTCTGCCTTGATGGACTTACGTGGAATGTCATTCCATGAAATTGGATGAGAGGTCCATTCAGCGTCTCTCATTTTCTCTCCCTTCGCGTTACACTACCTCGGCGATTTGCATGAATGTCATTCATCCGTCTGATTAAAGGATTAATCCTTTTCTCATTGAAGTGACAGCTGGAGAATCGGGTCTAATTTAGTTTCCCCTCATCTCCATGTCCGATTTTCGTAGAAAAGGTGTTTCCATCATTAAGTTTACTGAGAAAAAAATGGTGGATTCAACAAAAATTTTAGTTGATTCCACTTCATTTTTTTCTCAGTATTGTTTCTATTGACATTTAACTATTTTTTGAACCTCATACTACCACCGAGATCCTGTAACAAGATGTGGATTTAATTAACATCTGAATACCACGCGCGATTTTTTTTTTATGCTCCCATCTGTATATAGAAACGGAAGTGCGCTTAAAGGTCAACTGAGAATTTCTTTCGCAAACGAGCGATTTATTAGACCGAAGGTATAAACGATGTTTAACAGGGTATTCAGTTTGACTCAAACATTTCTACGGAATTGTTATCAGTGATGAAATATTCAGATATTTTGTTCATCCAATTTATAAATTCGAAGTGTAGATCATCCGAGCTAGTGCATCGATCACTTTTTTTTTTTTATCGGTGTTATCAAGCTCTTTGATAGTAGCAGATTCTCTTTGAGCATGTTGGCTATTTTATTCTGAGTCATCGTCCATTCATTCGTCTTTTGCAACACCCACAAGTGATTGTAGAAAAGAAAGCGTTGATCGACACACACGCATATCAAATTGAGTGTAAACAAACATTGCGAAATTGTACAATTTAATCACGTCTCGACTGAGATCGCAGAGTCAACGATAAAGTTATCTTACGTATGTGATGCACCGCGTATCGAGGATCCTGATCCCTCAAAAATCGTTGTTTTCGCAATTAAAAAATAAAATTTCATCTACTTCTGTAGAATTATATCTCCTGATTCTTTTTTTTTCAGAAAGAACAACTTCCGGAAAATTAACTTTACAGTTCAGCCTTCCGGACAAGCCTCCAAGAGTTTGCTTTTCTCTCAGTCAATTTTACAGCTCAGCAATTACTATTCATGTTTGATTTGCGCAGAAAATTTATTCCGATCAATTGAAAATAAAAAAAAGGTCACAGAGATAGGAAAAATAGGATGTGATTCATGCACTCTTTCTATATGCGCCAACATTATTGAAAAGTCGTATTATAACCATTTTGTTATGCGCATTAATTAAACAGTCGCATGGTCACTAATCAAATTTATACGGAGTAAAGAAGTTATCCACTGTTCATACTCAAAATTAAGATAATTCAAATTGCACTTTATTCCAAAAAATAACATGCCTCTGATGTTATAATAATTGGCATAAATTATGGACTTTCAAAGTGCCCAAGTCAAGTTGGCACGGTATCTCTTAAGCATACGCTTTCGATTTTACAACGAGCTTATTGCAAGTAGCTACGAAGATTTTTGGCGAATCGCCAATGCTCCCAACCGCGCCGAAACGTCAGTTAGTCCGTTGCGTTAAATTGGTCTTTCTCAGCGATACTTTCGATCAGTCGAGGCCTCGTGCTCGAGAAAGCCGAATCTCGCTCCGGGTTTTGGAACGCGAATTACTTTTTTTTTTTAGTGGTTTTTCTATGTGCATTTTCTAGGTAAACAAAATTCTCGACGATAATGGTTCGGGGAAACATCGGCAATGAATAATAGTGCAAACAATAAGACTGTTATTAAAAAGTATTCAAAACCGATATGAGGCAATGACGGATATTGGAATGAGAAATACTTTATACTAAAAAAAAAATTGTACTCGAACAGCTTGAACTCAAAATAAAATAAATTCGGTGATTTCGCCACTGTTTATTATTCCACTCGAAGTTTCATTTGAAATCGTCTACAAGCAAGAATTTCCACGTCGTCTGAGAAGGTATATTTTCGTGTTGTTATCACGAAAGTTATTCGCAAAGTCAGAATTATCCAGTTTGTTGTTAGATCAGTTTTTCCGACTCGTTCTCGCGAGTGAACGTGATCAATCTCATTTCGTTCGTGTACAAGACTGCGGTGTTTAGAAAAGTTGTCGGGCACGTTTCACTATTATGGTAAGAGTTATGCAAAGTCGAAGGCTCATTGATTTCGTAAGTCTGCTCGATGATGTAGAATCCTCTGTAAATTTTCGGAGCGATCCTTGAGTACAGACATCTTTTTTCACTTAGCTTCATGCCGTCATTAAAAAAAAAAAAAAAAAAAAAAAAATCAATCGAAAAGGTCTGAAATGAAATACTAGCAGCGATTAAAGAAAATGCTCAAACGAATTTTTCGTTGGATCACTGTTCAAATTGAACAAGCGTATAGTGAGCTGCCTGCATGTGTGCGTCATTGTATACATAGATAGACGCATACGCTGTCGATTTTGTGAGTAATAGTATAGCAAAGGCTTTTGTTGTCGAACCATCGTGGGTTAGTGGTGGGGCGACGACCACTTGGTCAACGACTATAAAGGCCTCGGCACTTAACAAACCGGATCTATTCCAAGAGCGGGATTCGAAGTGTCTCACTATTTCGGAGACTGCGTGCATGATATTTTTCTTTGATATAAAAAATAAAAAATAATAATAATTAAAAAGAAAAGAAAAGAAAACAAAAAACAACCGAACGAAAACAGTAGGATTCCAGGACATCGAGGATCATGTGAATCGACCCTAAATCGAAGCATACGACAAATTCAATGGAAAAAAATAATTGTTTCAATAAAAATATGAATAATCAATAATTCATCAGAGACAAGAATAAATTATCAAGATTAAAGATCGGTGTCGAGTAGGTAGAAAAAAAAAAGTGAACACTTATTCGCTCAGTATTTTTGTGAATACTTAAAAATATACAAATCAGTGAGAATAATAAACAAAAAGGGATAAAAATGCCGACGTGCACTTGCGAACGAAGAGAGGAGCTCACGGTCGACGATAATCATGACTGCCAGCTGAAACTTCCGGCGGAACGACCGCCAAAGTGCTGCTGTTCTCGGGATCACGAGAGCGAAGTCAGGTATCCATATAACCGCAGACTATATATAACAGAGAACGCGTATATTCGCGGTGAAAAGAACAAAAAAAAAAAAAAAATTTAACTTGACGTCTATTACTGTAATCACGAGGTTCGCATTCTGCATTCCACGAGATCTGTCGAGTACTTCTTATCCTGTTCTTTAGATATGAACATTTTTACTTTCCACCTTTCATTTCTGGATAATATAATTCCTAAAATCTTCTGTTCGAGGTCCGACATTTTTAAAATAAATCTTATCTACTTTATATCGTGCACTGATTTTTCTCTCTGTATACGCATTCGGAATATGTATTATTTGAAATCAATTTTATATGAACAAACTCGAGAAAACAAAAAATAAAGATTTCACATAAAAATTAAAAAATCTGTGACGAATTCTACATTTTCGTTTTCTTCATTCGTTTATCGGTTCTTTTTGAAAATAAGCTTTAAACGTAGTTTTTATACCATTTGGAGAAAATGAACGATGGGCGAAAGTTTTTCCTAGGAATATTACGAAGTATTTTTACATTTTTTACCCAATCCTCCAAAAAACTCAGCAATGATAGAGGTGTATCACAACTTTCTTCATCTCGATCTAGTTTTTCCCTGATGAATTACAGTTATAGTGGTACAAAATATACAAAGGAAGGATGCTAAAAGCAAGAAATTCTTTTCGGTGTCCGAACCTTGCTACGTGCCATGAAGATTTTGTGCTGCTTTGTGCACAGCAGTGGAAAATTACTGCAACGAAGATGCCTTTTTACTCCGGTGGATCTTTTGTGGCTTTTTTTTTTTTAATCTCTTTTTCGATCTGTCAAGAAACCTGCCTGGTGTAGAAGCGAATGTTTTGTAGGATTTCTTTGTTTTTATTACCGTCGTAGCTTTCCTCATAGACCAAGGAGCAAATCATTGTTATGAAACGTTTTTTTTTATTTATCCTTTTGCATACGTCATTTCTGTTATTCTGCACCTTCGCATCTTTGGGTTCGATCTCCGATGAATTTTTCTTATATCAATTTGACTTTAGGTCGAACCAAATGGATATTCATGATACCAATACATTTGGAATACAGTATCACACACAAATTTATCGTGAATTGTTATGAAATATTTGTAAAACATAAGTGCATGAATATAAATATTATTCGTTCAAGTAATTTTGACGTGATTTTTATTTCATTGTGATATTTTTTTCTTAGGTATATAGATGGATCCGTTCGTTTGAGGAATCCAAACATCGAGCTCATGGATCAAGACATCTTGTACCATTTGGCGTTAGGAAGTGGCTCTCATGATCTCGTCGAAATGTTTGGTGACGTGAAGGTACGTCCGAATTGTAATTTCCAGAAGTTTACACATATGGAGTGAGACGATATTTGATCAACGAAATGGAACTTGCGAAATCCTGTTTTTCGAGGATATCATTTCATTCGTTATCAGTGGATCAATCTTTCAATCGAAAATATTTAATCACAAATAGCCTCAACGGAAAACTTACTAATGCACTTTTTTTGGTAATCCGCTACAACGCTTCAAGTTTTTTTTGTAGACCGGTTCTACAAACTTGAAAGCTTGAACCGCTGTTGGATTCAAATTTTCGTCAGTCTTAAGAGGCGTATGTTTTTGGAGTTCTGAAAAATTCTCATGAACAAAAAGTTCGACTTTTTCTTATATATAACCCCTCCAATGTATATGGAGAACAAATAACATTGTTCTGAGGGCATGAAACATGAAAATCTACGTGAAATACAGTCTCGCCAAGAGTCCATGAGAAATAAGTAAGAAAATTCTGGAGTTTGCCAAGCTAAAAAGTAAATGAAGTTGGGTTTTAAACTTGCAGTTCGTATGCATGGGAGGTACGCCAAAGCGAATGGAACAGTTTGCCTACTACATCATGAAGGAAATAGGTCACAAGATGCCGGCTGGTACAACGCTTCTCGACATAAGCCAGTATTCCTATCGCTATTCCATGTACAAAGTCGGTCCTGTACTCTCCATTAGTGTGAGTATATATACGTGTCTTGCGTGGCCTTATACGCATGTACAAATATTTTCACCGAGTTTCGTTGTTCCGAAGTTTCGTCGTCTCATGAGACAAATACTTTAACAAACTTAGTCGAGACAATTTGGAATGGCAATTCTAGACGAAAAGATGTTTCATTTGCTCTATAATCCTGTTTAAGTTACGGCTAACGCTTGAAAGAAATTTCAATTTTTAAGTTGAACGCTCAAAATTAATAAAAGTGATCGAACGATTTTCGTTACTTCTTCGCAATGTTTAATCGAGCCCAATTCACCTTTCGTGGAGCGTAATAGTTTCAACGTTCCTGCGTTGAAAGGTCTCGGAACATTCACGTGTGTGTTTGTCGCGAGATAGCATAGCATATGATCGCATTCTTCCCATCGACCGATGTGAGGTGGTATCTCTGTTAGACGCAGTTTCTATATATACGACGTGCATGAATGAAACAATGAGCTACGGGATATACGATACTTCTATATTCACAATAGTATCTCAGATAAAATTCTGTATCAAATGATAACAAGTGCATGCTAAATGACATAAACAGATAGTCTCTTACTCAAGAGTTCGTTTGTTTCCATTCTAATTAAATGAAATTATATATTATCGTTGAAAAATATTCATTCATATTTATACTGTTTCGATGTGATCATTTCAAATGATGTTTCTTCGTGATTAAATTATATTCCGTGATGATGTAATAATCGAAGATTATTCCTGTTAACTTAGATAGTCTGCATGATCCAATAAGACTTCATCGACCACAGTGAATTAATCGATTTTTCAAATAGACTCAACTGTCGTTGTATAGTGATACTCCTAAGAATTGCATAATAATTTGTTTTTAATCTGATTCGCGTTTCATCTTATAATAGTTAGAAATTGACGAATCGAGATAACGACATAAAATTGCACATAATTTCAATGAATTTAAATTAATTAAATCTTTGCTTATTTCAGCATGGTATGGGAATTCCATCGGTGGGCATATTGCTTCACGAGGTCATCAAGTTGATGTATCACGCCAAAGTAAGAGATCCAGTGTTCTTCAGGATCGGTACGTGCGGTGGAATTGGCCTTGAAGGTGGTACAGTCGTTATTTCCGAAGAGGCTGTCGATGGAATGTTGAGACCATTCCTTGAGCTGGTGAGTACGACGCCTTACCATTTTTATTCTTCGAACAATTCTTTGATATTGGTTTCTCGTGCATCAAAAATTTTTCTTCTACGTTTAATACTAAAAAAAGGCTTGAAGGAAAGTGCGATTAAATTTAATACGAAAAAAAAACTGGGCACCGAATGTTTATTGCAGTTTAAAAAAATATGTGAATTTCCGTTGCAGCCTGTTCTAGGCAAATTAGTTCGAAGACCAGCTAAGCTGGATCGTCAATTGACGAGAGATCTCAAGGCATTGGCACATCCGGAAGACCCTTACGACACAGTTATCGGCAAAACAATGTGTACTCATGATTTTTACGAGGGCCAAGGACGCTTGGATGGTGCTTTCTGTGATTTTACTGAAAATGAAAAAATGGATTATCTGACAAAAGTGCACAAATCCGGTGTCGTTAATATCGAGATGGAGAGTTTGGCATTTGCTGCGCTTACACATCATGCGGGTATCACATCGGCTGTAGTTTGCGTCACTCTACTCGATCGACTCAAGGGTGATCAGGTAAATTTCAAGATGTTCGCTTTATATATCCCAATACAAAATTCCCACTGTCTAAATGTTTTGGAGTCGGAATATTTTGAGCTTAAATATTACAAGTTGAATATTCTCTGTCTAAGTATTCTGAGGCAGAATATTTCGACTCATTTGGCCTGGGACCTTTAGTCACATAACGAAATTTCAAGTTATCGGAGTAAAAATTTCGTTTAGATTGGCAGAAAATTAATCCGCGTTGAATAAACTAGTTCGAGGCAGACAGTTTGTTATAAAATAAAAAATAAAAAACAAATTTCAATGATTCTGCAGGTTTTAGCACCAAAGGAAGTACTGGATGAGTGGCAAATGAGACCGCAGCAATTGATCTCACGTTATATAACGAGGTATCTGCAACGTAAAGGTCGCCTCTCACTCGAGGGTCATGGCTCAATGTGCGTTAAGAGTCCACGACGATTCAAGCTTGTGCAACAAGAATCCGAGAATTACGACTAAGCTCGTGTCTTTTCGACTCAAGTAAATCATTCGATTCTCTATTTATGTATTTATATTTATTTATTTAAAAATCAGAGGACTTCTTCAAGGAAGTTTTCGATAACGGTAGCGTCGCTAAAGAGCTATTTTTGCCTCAACAATGTTGAATATTTTCCTGCAAACTCCATCATATTTCAAGTTGAAAGGAGACGAATATGAAAATCGAAAGAAATAAGAAAATTACTCGAATTCGAGTCTTCCCAAAATTTCGCATCTGATTATAAGAAATGTAATTATACCATATTCCAGATTTTTTCGTAGCCGTTGAAAAAAATGTACTAAACAACGTGGGAAGATAATAGGCGAGAATAGTAGACGTAGTCATAGCTGTAATAATAATAATAATAATAATCGTTATAATCACAAAACGCACCGGTAATTTATAAAGTCTTGCCACCGATATCAGTGCGATATGCTCAAGTACAAAGAAAAATGAATAATAAAAAAATAAACAATGAACAACAAATTAACAGTTGTGCTGAATACACCAAAATTCGGGCTGAAACAGAAAAAAATAATGCCATGATAAACCTTAGTTTAACAAAATATAAACCGCGACCAGTCTCGGCGAACCTAAAACATATCTGCGGTTATTTTTTAACGAAACCGGTATATTGAGATTTAATTATTGTTTTCATACTTTCACCAAGACCAAAATTCAACTTTCTTACCCCGAAAATGATATTATATTTACAGCGTGCAAAGTCACGTTTTCTTTAAATTTCGTTAATGCTGAAATCAACACAATTTTCCATAAAATTACAAAAAGAAAAAAAACGTTTTTCAGAAGCTTAAAAAAAGTCTGTAATTGTTTTGATTATTTTAATAATTTCGACCATTTTCATAAATTTATTACTGGAATCAATTTTTTTTTCTTACGTATGCGTGTATCGGCGATAATCGATCGATAAAAAAACAATTTGTACAAGACTCGACACCAGCTTTTAACGTTTAGAAATGATCACTCTGGCTAAACGTGAATAAACGGTAACGAGATAACGTTAAATAAAAGAGCACAAGTTTCGAAATTAGTTCCAAACCGTTATTGCGTAATTCACATTCCATAATTCAGGGATTATTTGTTTAATAGTGTGACTGGCACGCTTCTACTGTGAATCAAACATAAAAATTTGTCGGTTACAGATTATTCAGGGAATTTTCTCGACGATGTAGTTTTTAATTCGAAGGGGAATGACCTTTGTTTTTGAATGTTTAATTGTATTTCTATTGGTTATTTTTCTTTCTGTAGTACCTACAATTTTTTTTTGTTGTTGAGGAAATTTCGTCGACAATATACGGAGAATTCTTAAACCGATAAGACGTAAATACGTGTTGTCAAGTTGTGCTCGTTGTGGGATGCCGTGTTCAAGTGATTAAAATAATGAAAAAATGGAGATTAAACGAAAGAAGGGAAGTGCATTGACACAAAAAATATTGTTGATCGTGCGTAATGAGATTTTTCGAGAGTTGCATTAAGGAGTCAGCTTTTTATAAGGTCAAATGTGTACATGAACACAAATATCGGTTTATTAAACGCGATAATGGTTAGTGAACTTGAGTGAATTTCTCAAGTAAATAAAGTTAAAAACAAAACTATAATACATTTGTTATAACGAATGTATTACGATAAAATATTTTCCAATTGAATCTAATGTTTGAGTTTCTGAAATAAAAGTCACTATTTACATTTCAATGTAAATTTTTTTCAAGTCTTTACAGGACTTGAAGAAACTTGTCCAGGACGTTTATTGGCCATTTGGCCATTGCCATTTTCAAATAGTTTTTTTCCCCAAAGGGAAGATGTTTTTGACCCTTTGAAACTTTGCCAATTTTGCCGAAGTTCGATAATACGTATTCAAAGTTCAAGAGAAATTTCACTCGAGTTCACTCACGACTGTTGCATCGTTCGTTTGCTTCGTTGAGAAAAATAAAAACGATTAATATTTTAAATATAATAATTATTAGTAATCGAGAAACGGATAGTGCGCCAGGAAAATAAGTGCATATTGAAGGAATATTGGAAGTTAAATGAGCATATAATTAACCGATATTTCATGATTTCTCGGTTGGCTGAATGAATTTGGAGAAGTTCGATTCACTCGACTCTTCCAAACGACCATTGAAACTTAATGAATTTCAATATCCACGGATCCGTTTGGACGCCACGTTGAATCATAATATTCACTGCCTTTCAGCATAAACTTCTCTTTCATTGGAAATAAAAAATCCACAATAACGAATTAGATAATTTCAGGTTAATTGTGATTGCAGCTTTGTCCGTTTCTCGATTCCGCAACCATATACTCGCATTATATCGTGGTCGTTATCGTAGTTAGTAACTTGCTATGATTGTACGTATATACACATATAAATCTCAATGAAAAATGTATGTATATGTGTGTATATACACGATCAGAATTGTTTAAAGTCGTTCCTCCGACGTGCATCGATTTTCGGGCCTCACCGTTATTCGGGATGTGCTACGGATGCGATTTTCGTAATTACGTAAAAGTTATAGAAATATATATATATTACGAGAAACGGTTCTAAGGTCGTTGTTGAATAATGTTTTTCAATTTTCGTTTCATCGTCAATCTTTCGTTCCGTGATATTATTTTCATTATTATATGATCGATATTGTTGTTATTGCGGTTACTATTCGTATGCGGAGAAGATTCATTGAGCGTTTAATGTTACAAATTATTCGATATAGAAACTCTTGCATATGTATCAAGGACGGTACTACGTATTTGCGATTGTTGTTATTTTTTTGAACCGTGATAAAAGCTTATAAAAATTACGTGCGGTTTGACGATAACAACAGGAAGAAAAACAACAAAATTTCGATCCCCTCCTACGAGCATTCCGATATCAATGATGGCACAACCAGTTCGATCCAGTAATATTATTTTGATATATTCCATTACTCTTTTATATTTTATCCCGTGAACAACGACATATCTGTGATGCGTATTGTTAATTTTAATGACGAATATTAATCGAATAAAACTCGAGACTAATAGACAAAAATGAAACACTATTATAAAAAGTTTATTCTCGTTTTCGTCTTCTTGACGATATGAAAATGTGAAAATTCGAGCCCGAAAGGACGCTAGCCTATCGTTAAAATTGTCCACTATTGTGCCATATGAAGGTATACATGTGAATTTTGAGTAAAAAAAAAATCTGTACGAGCAACAGAAGAAATGTTTTTTTTTTTTTTTTTTTTTCTGTATCACTCGTGGTATGAAATCTCGCTTCGTCGATTCGAATTTTACTGTTATATACATGGTTTGTCTATAACTTATATCTGTCTATATTACAATGTGTGCTACGTCTGGCCCGAATCGATGTCTGAATTTGACATAAATTGATGTTTCCAGGACTTTCGCTTAAAAATAAGACTAAATAATTGCATTAATCTTGGAATACGGTTATAATCGTCGATATTAACGAAGTTTCATCACGTTCAAGATTCATGTTCAATGCAATTGATATGTCATATTCAATGTTTTGGGCACTCGTTAAATTTTTTTCCAAAACAGTTGTCGCTTGAGATGAGATGTTGTACCCGAAAAGTATTACACAAGGATACCGACAACAAATTGAATTCACAACGGCTTACGTTTACGTAAGAGAAAACTTACGTTTATTCCTTCACGAAAATATTACTTTAAAATCTTCTAACTTTCAAATATTTTTTATGATTCACTCACAAAAAAATGCCATTTAGCTTTGAAAAGTACTACTAAACAATAATTCGATTCAGTTTATTTGAATACTGCAATAATATCAAAATTAAGTCCTGGACAATGTCCCTTTATATAAATGCAGACATCTCTTATTTAGATACTATATATGTAAGTATAAATGATATACTTTTAACAAGTTGGTGAAACTTTAATTATATACTCTTGCACCAAGCTCCTATTTCGCCACTGCGAGCTTCATTTGTTTATACGTATGTGACATTTTAATCGCGTCCTTTTAGAATCCGATGCTGGCATGAGGGTTACATTGTGACAATTGTTGATTGTACATTATTTTATGAACGGACAATAAAGGGAGCGAACCAATACACCAAAAAATTATTTCAGAATGCACTTGTTCCAAATCCATGCAACAGACATTCATATTTATCAACAGTCGATGTAACGTGGTTCCTTGAATCGTGTGATCTCTGGCTTATCAACGGCGTAGTTTGGGAAAGACGAAAATTCTCAATGTGGTCTTGAAATTGTTTTCGAATTGTGTATTCAACGTTATTTATTTGCTACTTAGGGTACGGTGAGATCCAGAATATAATTATTTTTAATTCTTCCTTTTATTGACAGTCACATTTTATTTTACAATAGCTGAAATAAGCTCACGAGTAAAGTACAGTTCGACGGATTGATAAGATTCTCATTGTCCGCGAATTGTTAAATCGAGGAAAAAAAAACAAAGTATAATAATACTAAATTCGATTTGAATATATCCCGTACGGAGAGCAGTGTGTTGCATCAACGTGACTCTCCTATCAATGTTAATATTTTGTTAGCGTTGATACTTTTATCTCCTAGCAATTTAGCCTGCAATCGGAATGATAGAACTGATGCTGTTCGCGATGATTGTGGATGGAGCCACCGTCGTCGTAATGCTTTCGATACCAACCAACTCTTCTTTGGTTAAATGCAAATTTAGCCACATGTCGATAACAGGAAGATGTGCCTTACTCCATTCGATTTCTTTTTCGATGGTTTTCAAGGCTTTTTGAAAAACTGCATCATCCGTCTCGGACGTCCAGTTACCTTTGATCCTATTATAAAGCTCGGCTACCATGTCGTAACCTTCTTGGGTTTTGAATGAACACGTTGCTGCATTCAATATATCGTTCCAGATATGCTTCTTGTTCTCGTATCGCCATTTTATGTGGAACCAATGAGCATTGAAAAATTTGAATAGTGTTTCATAACCCACGGTACTACCGGTCAGCATACTACAAATAAGGTGAATATCGGAATCGGTGAAATTTTCGTAGTGAGTCAAAATTGTCACGTTCAATAGTCTGTAAAAGAATTAAAAAATGATAAAATATATTTCTACACGATTTTTCATGTTTATTTTGTGAATCACATGAGAGCGACACACCAATATATTTTTCAGAGTAATTTCAGTAGAGTTTCAGAGTAGGAAAAAGATAGGTAATGTCATATGCGAACTCTGTTATTCTCAAGGATTTGGTTTGACACTTGACCAAATCAGAACGTATTGAGAACTAATGAAAAATAACGCGTCATTCTCATAATCTATTAAACGAAAGAATTCTTAATGGTACCTTTCGATCTTGTACTTATCCTTCGGGCAACCGGCTAATGTCTTCAACAAATACGTTCTCTCGCTTTGCTTCCTTTCGGGTGAGTTGCGCGGAAAGTTTATGACTCTCTGGAGACCAAATTCCCATTCCTCTCGAGTTCCCCACTGGAATACTGGCCAAATGAATTCGTTGGCAACTCTGGAAATAGAGATTTCATTAAAGCATTATGAAACCTGTTGAACTGCCGCGTTAATTTGTTTAGGAAAAAACTTTTTGCCCCGTAAATCAACGAGTTATTTTAATTTATTCATAAAATAAAATCTTTCAGAGGTAATCATGAAGGTTCATTCGTTTTGGGAATTGGCGGAAAATAAATGAAGAGCATAAAAAAACTTACGGATTTCCTTTGTCAGGTTCTTCATCAGTCATCCATTTTCTGAACTGCTCACGTGCCTCGGCCACGCACGGCTCGTAGCCAGCTCGACATAAGAAACTTTTGACAAGACCTCGCATGCGGATTTTCCACAAAGGCTCACCTGGCTGCACTGTCTCGATCAGCTCGTTATAGAGTGGTTTCAAAAGACTCCTAACGTAAGCCTATAGCGTAGAAAAACTGTTTATCTAACAAAATATTTGTAGTCATACAGTTTTTCTATAGATTCATTGATTTTTTCATGGGATCAAATTATTACCTCAAATTTCGGATATACTTGAGAACCCTCGATCTTAGATCCGACATGATCGATCATTGTAAATACTGGCTCCCAGACTACATGACTCCGTTCGTTTTTCAAGAAAAGTGTCATGTTTAGAGCGATTGAAAAATCGAGATTTCCGCCATAAGCGAGATTCCAAGAGTCGTGGAGCAATTTAGCTCGCGTCAGTACAGGGATTTCTTTGCGCCTCGAACTCTGAAGAAAGTTGCCGAGTTTTCTCCAGTTGCACGTATCGTACTCCACCGGGAACATGCCTGTTGAAAAAACAAATTTTAATCGTCGAGTAAATCTACAATTATACTGCAATCGTTTGATATCAATTAATGTAACGCGAATGAGCTATAATTATTTCATCACAAATCATCAAATTTGTTTACCTATTTCTTCAGGATTGACGATTATGAATTTGTCTTCATCGGCAATATCTTTTATCGTCATTATCGGGGAACCTCCCTTCGTCATCCACGTGTAGGGTTTGGGATCTATCGCTGGCAAATCGTTTTCTGTTATCATGACTATCGGTATATCCCATTGGTAAGACATTTTTTCGTTTGATGGAGGTCGTGCTTCCCGAAGATAAACAGACTAAAAACCAAGGAAAATTAAATCATAGAAGTAGTTTTGTTCAACGATCAAGTGATAGTAACTTCATAATTCTTTATTATTCTACTGAATCAAAAAACATGCTTAGTTGTGATTTGTTTTCGTCACCTTGATAGTGAACAATGATTAATGATACCCATGTATTTTCTAGCTTGGCTCTAAGAGGTATTTACCTGCATGAAGGTGACTTCTCCAGTCTCGTAATTGCGGGCGACCGAGACAAGCGGCACTCGATCTCTGTTGATCCAAGGTGCTGCTACGCTGTGAATCGTCAAGCCTGATGGTAGACTGAAATTTGCTTCCTTCACGACATCGTCCAGACATTTAAATATGTCATAAGCGAAGAAACTTCTCACGCTAACCGATTCCTGATTGTCCATTTTTCTACAAAGCAAATAGGGAAACAAAATTGTTGCCCCATCAGATTTTATCGATCTCTATTGGCTGATCTAAACATTGATATTACTTCGATAAATAGTGCCATTACTCTTGCTTAGTATTCACGTCGATGAACTTCTGGATACCCCGTTGGAACAGTTTCTCGCCGAGTGTGTAGTTGAACATACGGAAAATGAGTTCAGCTATCGATTCAAAAATTAAATGATGTAATTAAAAATAATTTTGGATGCTTCATTGGTTTTTGTTTGAAAAATATTCCGTAGTCGTAAGTGATAAAACAAATGCTCGTACTTTTGGCAGAGGTGGCCTCGTCCCTGATACCAGCAACTCTTGAGAACGGAAAAGTTTTGCCGAATTCGTAGTACAGCGAATAAAGCATGGTTATTGGCCACTTGCCTTCCATCTCGTCGGGCTCAATCTGCAGCGTAAAATGATATGGCTCAATAGAATAGCAATATCGTTCAATAGAATTCCTATCGAGTTATATATTTATCGATATTTCAATGGACTCGGTTGCAAGAGACTCGCGATTGAATGAGAATTCTTACGTCAACTGTAGTCTTCGAAGCCAAAAAAGAATTGAGGGCTTTATTGACTTGTGCATCGCTCCATTTGAAAGGAGTTATCCTTTGGCCAATCCACTGATACATGAGCTCGTACGCAGTGTTCCAAACGAGATTGCTGCTTAATTCGCTTTCTCTTAAAAAAAAAAAAAAACAAAAACATAAAACCATTCATTATTATGCAAATAGATGGGGGAGCTAATCGCTGTCTATATCCTGCTGTACAAATGCTCTCGTGTCCCTCCAGGGGGAAAAAAATCAACGAAATATTTCTGATCATTCAAAACATATATATATATATATATATATATATACATGGATCCATGAGCATTGAAAACTTGATCATGGGGTTTCTGAAAACTGTGCTATTTGAATGAAAGCTAAAATGTTGAAAATTACCTGAAGAACATTAGACCCCAGCTGTCCGAAGCTTTACTAGCTGTGTACATTGGCATTGCTACGACGTCGAGTTTCGGAAGACCGATGGATTTGTTGAAATACTTCTGAAGATAGTTGACTATTCGAACGATTTTGTTCGGGACATGTGCCAGCGAATCTAAATATTCTTTGCGCCCCCATACTCTTATTTCAAGTTTACGATTCTCCATTTCATCGACCGGTATTGTCGGTGCGTTACTCTCGAAGTCGGATATCATGAGGGCCAGCTGATAAGTCGAAATTTCTGGTGTTTTTTCGAAATGATCCATCACGTATTCCGGATCACCCGGCCTTCGAATATTTTATGAAAAATTTGTAAAAAAAAGAAATGTCATGTGAAACGAATTATAATCTAGTGGTTTAAAAAACATAAAAATAAGAATAATTTTCATTGTATTGATTTTTTTTTTTCATTACATTTCAACACTCATTTTTATCGGCGTGTTGGATCGAGCCATCATATTTTTTGGTCGAGCCACTTTGAGCTCAAATGTAGCCTTGTATTCCGGCTCGTCCATGCAAGGGAACCATCGTCTTGCGTTTTCTGGCCTCAATTGAGTTGCGACGAATGCACTGAAATGTAAAAGTTTTATTTTACTAATCATACTGAAATCATTATATTGAATTCCATTGAAAATGGAGCAACGACAACATTCAAGATCCAATGTTTGAGTGAATAGAAATATTTCATTTATATGAGATGTGCAATTTCGATTGTTCACCATTTATACTAACAGTACGATTTAGCTTACTGTGTTTGTCCAGTTGAAGACATGTATTCTTTTTTGAAGAAACCCAAAGTATCGTTGGTCGTGATGTTGCCAGAGTATTTAACGTGTACTAAGCAGGTATCGTTCGGATTCATGAATTGAGCCAATTGTATGACCCACTCAGATTTTTGTTGGTTGAATTTCCATTGGGCGACGTCAATCAGCGAAGCTCTTTTCAAGGGTACATTCGACGGTCAAGTTATTTTGAAACTTTTAATCGAAGCAATACTCAATAGAATGAAGTGTCATTAAAAAAAAATATCATCACTCACGCTGCTTCGACCCCAAGAAGCTTTATTTTTATGTCCACAATTTTGATATCATGATGTGTGTTGAGCTTTATCGTGCTACCCCCAGTCATCCATACAGCCGATATGTTGACCTGACCGGTGAATTTGGCCTTCGCAATATCAGGCTTAATTTCAAGATCGTAGTTTATCGGCCTCAGATCACGGGGTAGTCTGTAAGTTGGTACCCTAAGCACATCGTTCAAATCTATGCTTCGCTTGGATCTATTGAGGTCATTCTGATGGCTCTATAATAAGAATGATTCGGTTCTTAGCAGGATGACGAAACTTTGGAAGAACGAGAGCAGTCGAAAAATTAGCTGATAAGTCTTCGGCGATAGAATCGAAACTTTGAAGGTACCACATGGGTGACGTTCAATGACTTACGCAAAGTTTACATTCACCATTCGCGTAATTGGCTAACGAGACAATGAGAATCAGCCCCACAAGGGGGCCTGAAAGTGTCATGTTCGATCACTTTCACTGATGAATTGCAACTCCCCGATAAAAAAAGAAGAAAATTATCGTTCAAAATATAAGATCCAAGGACATCCAAAATAACGATTTATCAATTTATGAACGAGTTACAAACGACCTTCGATGTTTCAAATTCAACAGCTTGCTATTCAATAACGAGAGGGACCTCGAGGAACGACCGCGAGCTAACGTAGTCCCCGAACTACTGTGACCACATACACCACAGTTATTCGCCTCATTCAAGAAAAATAATATCCCTAACGTTCTGTACGAGGGGGAAAACCCTTCGTCGTCATTGCGAGCTTCATTGAAAAGAAAAAGAGAACGAGGGGGAAAGAGAAGAGGACTTAGAAAAAATGTGAATAAGAGAGCGAGAGAGAAAGAGAGAGGTAAAAAAATACGCACTCGCACAATTTACCTTCGGACCTCGTGATGACCAGGCCGTAGAGGAGTAAGAGGAGAAACTCTACTCTTCGAAAGTCATAGCACGGATTCCCTCTTAACCACTTGTCAGAGAAACGTTACAAACGGTGTCGATGATGCCTCTTTCGTCCCCCCCTCATTTATCCCGGTGACTGTTCGAGATTGCAAGGGACCATTATTATCCAATTCGGAGATTTGCACGTGACGTATCCACAATGAACAAGCGTTGATGGACATCGTTTAATGGTGATGCTTTGGTCCACGACGGATGCTGACGGAGGAAAAGAAGGGATTCGTCGACGTCAATGGCGTAAAGTGTAAACGTACCATCGTCAGTTTTAGTTCGATCATGCTTTTGTGACGAGTATTATGATAATGACAGATATATAGGTTTAAAGGTATGATGTGTGCCTTACAGAAATCGAATAACTGTTCATTATTTTGATGATGATCAATGCATGCGTCATGCATCATTTCTATAATTAGTATTAGCTTTCGATATGCTGAAAAATCCCTGCATAACTTAATGCTGGTTCTGCTTTTTCGTTATTTCCTCGACTCGATTGCTGACAACTGTTTATTAATTTAATTTTCTAGAGTTTGAATCTAAAGGCGAATCATTCAGCAAAGACGTTAAATCTTTACTCTAATTATGATCAATCCCACAGATGTTAGACCTACATATATCATGGCTTTGAATTGGTAGCTATATTGTTTACCCTATTCAATGAGCCTATAATCGATGTTTGTCTACTTCGGCACATATACGCATATGCATATTTGTACCCATAAATATATATTCATCTGCGCTTTATATATTTTGTCACGTTTGACCCCGACTATCTTGGTACCAGCTTGGAATGCCCTTGCAGCCAACCGGAAGTTCGGTAGTTACCTCTTTAGTTAGCTCTTGCCTCTTCACGAGCTTTTGAATACACAACGACGATTCGTAAATTACCCTTTGAATGCACGTCTTGAAAAAATTCACAAAGTTTCATACACATATAGATCCGCACAAATGCGCATATGTATGCTTCTATCTTCCTTCGTGATGCTTTGATGCCCTGTGCTTTTGCGTCGGTGCGTACCATGGTCCATTCATCCCAACCGGAGTCTCAATGTCCATTCAACCTTCAGTCTCATTAAATTGTTTTCTCACCTCAGTCTAATGTGTCGACTATATATACATCTGTGTCCTCTAATAAAAAGTTCATGGGGTCGATATATCGAAATATCGAATTTTTGAAGCCTCTTTATTCGTGCTGTGATTGGTCGCTCGGCTCTTATACACTGGAATTTCGAATTATTCGAGTTTCACTGTCAGTTTGACAGTTGCGCGTAAACGCTTGCGGTTATACGCTACATACTGTCAGAATAAAAACTGAATGTTTTTATTTAAGAGAAAAAGCATATGTACGAAATATGATTTTATTAATCCATGAAATCGAGCTCGAAGGGTCCAGGATTACGTGGTTTCCATCAATTTCTTTAAATTTTAGTGTCCAGGTCGATGATGCTGCTGTTATCGAAGTTCAGAACGACTTCGTCTTGATTTTTAGTGTCCAGGTCGACGGCTCAAAGTTTTCGGTCCCTAGGTCGACATTTTTAAGATTTTGTGTGTCCAGGTCGACGGTCCCATAGTTTTTGGTCTCTAGGTCGACGTCTTTGAGATTTTTTATATCCAGGTCGACGGCCTCATGGTTTTTGGTGTCTAGATCGACGTTTTTAAGATTTTGTATGTCCAGATCGACGGCCCCATAGTTTTTGGTCTTTAGGTCGATGTCTTTGAGATTTTTTATGTCCAGGTCGACGGCCTCATGGTTTTTGGTGTCTAGATCGACGTTTTTAAGATTTTGTATGTCCAGGTCGACGGCCCAATAGTTTTTGGTCTCTAGGTCGACGTCTTTGAGATTTTATATGTCCAGGTCGACGGCCCTATAGTTTTTGATGTCTAGATCGACGTTTTTAAGATTTTGTATGTGCAGATCGACGGCCCAATAATTTTTGGTCTCTAGGTCGACGTCTTTGAGATTTTATATGTCCAGGTCGACGGCCCTATGGTTTTTGATGTCTAGATCGACGTTTTTAAGATTTTGTATGTGCAGATCGACGGCCCCATAGTTTTTGGTCTCTAGATCGACGTTTTCAAGATTTTTCATGTCCAGGTCGACGACTGCAAGGGTTTCGTTGTCGAGGGCAAACTCTTCATCGTTTTCGATATCCAGGACAAGGTTTCCATAGTCTTTTCTATCTATAGGTCAACGGTTCCATAGTTTTTGATATCTAGGTCGACGGCTTCATAGCTTTCGATGCCTAGGTATATTTTTTCATAGTTTTCGCTATCTAGGTTGATGGCTCCATAGCTTTCGATGTCTGGGTATATTTCTTCGTAGTTTTTGCTATCCAGGTTGAGGGCTCCATAACTTTCGATGTCTAGGTATATTTCTCCATGGTTTTCGACGTCTACGTGTATTTCTCCACGGTTTTCGATGTCCACGTATATTTCTCCATATTTTTCGATGTCTAGGAACGTTTCTACATAGTTTTCGATGTCTAGGCATATTTCTTTGTAGTTTTCGCTATCTAAGTCGACGGCTTCATAGTTTTCGATGTCTAGGTATATTTCTCTACGGTTTTTGATATCTAGGTCGACGGTTCCACAGTCTTCGATGTCTAAGTATATTCTTCCATGGTTTCCGATGTCCAGGTATATTTTTGCACAGTTTTCACTGTCTAGGTACGTTTCTACATATTTTTTGATGTCAAGATATATTTCTTCGTGGTTTTCGAGGTCTAGGTATGTTACTACATAGTTTTCGATGTCTAGGTATATTTCTTTGTAGTTTTCGCTATCTAAGTCGACGGCTTCATAGTTTTCGATGTCTAGGTATATTTCTCTACGGTTTTTGATATCTAGGTCGACGGTTCCACAGTCTTCGATGTCTAAGTATATTCCTTCATGGTTTCCGATGTCCAGGTATATTTTTGCACAGTTTTCACTGTCTAGGTACGTTTCTACATATTTTTTGATGTCTAGGTATATTTCTTCATGGTTTTCGATGTCTAGGTATGTTTCTACATAGTTTTTGATGTCCAGGTATATTTCTTTATAGTTTTCGCTATCTAGGTCGACGGCTTCACAGTTTTCGATGTCTAGGTATATTTCTCTACGGTTTTTGCTATCTTTGCCATCTAGGTCGACGGTTCCATAGTTTTCGATGTCCAGGTATATTTCCTCATGGTTTTCGTTATCTAGGTCGACGGTTGCAAAATTTTTGATGTCTAGGTCGATGGCTCCATGGTTTTCGAGGTCTAGCTCGACGGCTCCATGGTTTTTGAGGTCTAGGTCGACGGTTTCATAGTTTTTGATGTCCAGATCGACAGGTCCATAGTTTTCGATGTTTAGGTATATTTCTCAACAGTGTTTGATGTCTAGGTCGACGGCTCCACGGTTTTCGAGGTCTGGGTGTATTTCTCCACGGTTTTCGTGGTCTAGGTCGACGATTCCATAGTCTTCGATGTCTAAGTATATTCCTTCATGGTTTCCGATGTCCAGGTATATTTTTGCACAGTTTTCGATGTCTAGGTACGTTTCTACATAGTTTTTTATGTCTAGGTATATTTCTTTGTAGTTTTCGCTATCTAGGTCGACGGTTCCATAGTTTTTGATGTCTAGATCGACAGGTTCATAGATTTCGATGTCTAGGTATATTTTTCTATGGTTTTCGATCTCACATATATTTCTCCATAGTTTTTGATGTCTAGGTATATTTCCCCATAGTTTTCGCTATCTAGGTTGACGGCTACACAGGTTCCGATGTCTAGGTATATTTCTTCATAGTTTTCGATGTCTAAGTATATTTTTCTATTTTTTTCGATATCTACGTATATTTCTCCACAGTTTTCGATTTCTAGGTATATGGGTGTATTTCATTACAGTTATTGAAATCCAGATCAACGACTTCGTGGTCTTTAATACACGGAAGATTTCGAAGCCACAGAAGACCGTGAAAAAATTTTACTGAACACTGATATCCATGAAGCCGTCGACTTAGACGTCGAAAATCGTTGAGAAATACTAACCCAAGAAAAGAAAGGCCTGGGACGTCGTGGCAACGATGTGACTAGGCACTGCAGTGTATGGCTTACCACGGGCTGAGTATGGCTAAACATTGGGTCCTTGGATCTTGCCGGAAAGCCAGATCCACGTCACTCACGCCGTTCGGCTTTCCCAATGTTTCGCCATACTCAATTCATGGTGAGCCATACGCTACAGTACTTAGCCACACTTTTGCCACGATGTGTCCGGTCGTTACTTTTTTACTGGAGATGATAGAGCAATGCAAAAAAGAAAAGCCCAATTTTTGGGCTGCGTAAAATTGGACCCATGGCCCGGCTTGTGGATATTTTTTCCGCAAATTCCTTTCATAACTACCTTGAAAGAGGAAGCTATACCTTTCATTTCGTTTTTAAAAAAGTTTTATGCAATCTTTTTTTACAGGGTTGTTCTATTTTCACTTGAGAAATACCACTTTTGGAGAATGCAGCTTAAATCAAACACTTTGAGACTTGAATAAAATTGTCAGGACGGAAAAAAGTTGCATAAGATCGTTCTGAATCGATTTGGTTTTTATCAGAAACGATGAACTGGAGTGGCTTAACTCGAAAACCACGGAGCTTGGGCCAAAGTGTCGTTCTAGACACTATGGCCCAAGCTAGGGCATTGAAAACTTAAAAAAATCATGAGATCCGTGAGAATTTTTCCAAAACTTTTTGTCCAAATGCTTTTTTCGTAAAAACTTGGAAAATCGACAAAACCATCAAAAGATGTATCTCTAGAAGTATCGAGTTTCCAATGAAGTTGCCATAATTATCGTTCAATTATTCATTGATAAATATTTTCAGATCAGAAAAACGAAATCCTGAGGGAATCATTTTTTTATGATTATTTTCTTGTTTTTTTTTCCAAGTTTTTCTTTTTTTAATATGACATTTCGAAGTGAGGTGATTTTTCGTTTTTTTTTTTTAACAATTTTCATCAAGCTATACGATTTTATCAGTCGGGAGTTATTTTATGTTTTTTAAAACATTTTTTTACCATAATTTTTTAATTCCAAATTGACGAGGTATTTTTCCTCTTGCCGTTTTATCACAAGTCTTGCCAATTTGCAAAAAAAAAAGATAATGGTTAAAACAATTTGGAAAAAAAAACTCCTGACTGATGAAATCGTATAGCTTGGTAAAAATTGTTTTAGAAAAACAAAAAATCTCCTGTCTTCGAAATGACATATTTGAAAAAAGAAATCTCCTGATAATTTCATTCAAGTCTTGAAGTTTTCGAGTACAGCCGTATTTTCTAAAAATATTCGTTTTCAGGTCATTATGTGAACAAAGATCGCATGAAACTTTTTGCAAAACGGAATTGAAGCTATTGTCTAAATTGGACCCATAGCTTGTGGATAAAAAAAATTGGCGGAAAATTGGACATTTTTTCCGTCAATTTTTTACGACCTTGAACCTTTTTCAAGGTCAACGTAAAAAATTTGAGGTAAAAATGTCGACAAGCCGGGCCATGGGTCCAATTTTTCGCAGCCAGAAAAAATCGGACAACATCCATTTTCAAAAATGCGTATCACATCGAAAAATAATCGTAAAAAAAATTTAGAAATAGGCATATGAATGTAAGGTTTGTCCTCTTCAAAACGCCGTTTGCTGAATCGAAATGTCTTCATTTTTCAAAGAGATATCAAACTTTTAGTGCGGATCGAATTTTTGTACAGTGATGCCATACTTTTGTATTTAATAATTTGGGTGCAATCGTTCAGATAACAATTTTAGTGCATGATGTGTGGTCGAATGATGTTCCAGAATAATGCCTTCGATAATTTTATGTTAATATAATAAATATCATTCATCAGTACAGTGGGACCTCTCTAAGAGAGTGGTCTAGGGCGGTGAGGGGAACAAATTCTCGAGAAATTCGTCGCCGAAGCCTTCCCCCACTAATAGGTAGAGCGCTCGAGAATCATGCAAGTAGTGGTGTGTGCGTGTTTCTCCACTCGAACTCGATAAGAGGGACCGTGCGTACCCATACACTCTCACCAGAGTGAGAATGTGTAGTCGTGTATATGCATACTGGTGGCGACGCTAACGGTGAGGAAAGGCACTTTTGTGATGCAAAAACGTATGTACGTACACGACTACACATTCTCACTCTGGTGAGAGTGTATGGGTACGCACGGTCCCTAGAGGACACGGTTCGTTCGGAACAATAAATCTTGCTTTTTCTTTGTTTTTTTTTTGTTTACATTACATACAATGTTGACTATTGTATTGAAAAATCGTTTCCAGAACTTGGGAGTATAAGAATATTGCTATTTTCTTTCTCTACTTTTGAAAAGCATATTGTTAGCTACAATTTCGTTTTATTTTAAATTTTTTTGCCTTTTTTTTCGCCGAGTTATTCGACTTTTAGAAAAAAAAAACGGCATCTTCGAATACTTTCGTCACTATATATACATGAGCACACACACACACATACGAGTGCACGTACGCTTGCATAATGTGTATTTTCATATGAGGATACCTTTATATGTAGTAAGATTCTTTATAAATATTGTGCTTAAACACGTGCAATTTGTTCAAATCGCTCGCGATCTCTTAGCGAGGTGTCCGCGACAAACTCGAGAGATATCGGGTACGCCGTGATGCCTGGGCTAAGTGGGGGAAGCCATAAAAATCGCTCAAGCGGAACGGAGGGGAAAAACTCTCTTAGCGAGGGCTCTCTTAGAGAGGTCCCACTGTATATGGAAAATTGCGTAGAAAATCGAAAAATGCATTTGAAATGTACAAAAGTCGAGATAGTCACCTCTAAAAATTGAGCACCCGAGCTCATTTTTTAACAGAATTTTTCTTTCACCAATACCTAAAGAAAACAAAGGTAAGAGCCGGTAAAGAAAAAAAATTTTTTTTTTTTGCATCAGTCTAATATGTACCCTCCCTTAAAAAGTTACTAAAATTAAAAAATAAATACAATTAGATTTGTCGCTTCAAATGTTGATGGTAAATACAAAAATGAATCTTATGAAGGCCATAGTCAGGTTTGAATTGTAAAAAATAAATAAGCTGAATAGAATAAATTAAACTGACCAAAATAATTGATTAGCTGAATAATATATCCATCGATACATCCATAATATATCGATGGGAACTGAGCTCAAAAGTTTTGTTCAGGTACCGAAATACACCAGTTTAAATATGAGCCCTTAACATTAATATTAAGTTAGTGTGAATCTCTCTTGTCGATTTTCCATAAGGATAACACAGGAGTACTAATTTTTTTTCTTTCCGATTTTCGCAACTTACGAACGAGATACGTCGTGATGTAAAGTTCTTTGCATATTTTTGTAGAGAATTAAACGCTCTACAAAAAAGGTCTGATGTCACTTTCCGGCAAATCAACTCAGTCAACAATTATTCAAGGTCAAAGACAAAATTCACGATCAATGAAAGTATATTTGCGAACTGCTCCAAAATAGGTTGATTTCAATATGCTTTTTCAATAAAAGAAGAGCTGCAGCGTTACCGCAAAATCGTTCGTATTGTAAAAAGAAATAATAAAATTCAAAATAAAAGATATTTATAACGCTTATTAAACATTTTTTCGGGTGAACTCGCTGCTTCATGTAGGGTTAATATAAATTTTTACCACACGTACATTAAATGATCAGCCTGGTGAAAACAAGATTCATTAAATATATTGGTCACAATGACTCATATTCGGTCATGAGTTATGAAAAACTATCGCTTCTTTTTTTATTTAAAATTTGGTGCTGAGAATAAAAATGTTAGAGCGCTGCAGCGCCATTAGGAAACCGCTCGCGCGCGGAAGCGCGCGTGATAGACCCTAGTCAATATAAATAGTACAATGAAGCAGTTTGTAACTGGGTTATCGTGTCATAAAGAAAAATTAGTTATGGAAGAAAAAAAAATAAAAGTCATCTGTGAACTTCTAAATTTAATGTTGAATCTCCCCATTTCAAAAGTTTCATAATCAAATTACGGACTTTGAAATCGATGCAAGTTTGAGTCACCGGCTCCTTGTATATTCAATTTAAGAGTAACTAACCTCACTTCGAATTTTCGAGATTGAATTTCTTCGACACGGTTTGATTAAAAAAAGGCTCCGTCAGCTCACGCCGGGCGATGATAAAAATGGGCTGACAGGGCCTTTTTGTAATCAGCCAAACCGTGTCGTTTCAAAATTTGCAAATATTTATCTCGCACTTACTATGATGAGATATCGACTGACCCATACTTTTAATATCACACGATATCGCTTAAAATTTAATGATTGGAATTAAGCGACGAGGATTTGAATACAATTTTCATAATGTTAAGAACTCATTACTGACGAGTCACAATCAAATGCAAAATAATGCCCATAATATATGGATGAAAATTGAAAGGAGAGCGAGATGTGAATTTAGTTGAAACGGAATGGTCCCTACATGCGTGGACACCAATTCATCTATACACGTATATAGATTTATAGATATACATATGCATATCCATCGACTCAGAAGCTGCTATCGGTAGCAGGCCAGTCACAACGCATTAGGGTCGGCGTGTTAAAGACGTCGAGATTGCATTTTACCTTCGACGTCGGTTACCGTTCCACTTGCTCGGTCAATACACAGGTAAGCCGTTATAAACTCATAAACATCCGTCAAATTCAAAATCTTTTTCGATAAATAATAGAAACTGTAATTCTTGAAAATACACGTTTTGAATTTTTATAATGCAACAACGATGAGGATACTTGGAAATGATTATTTGTGCGCACTTTACGGTGTTACAACGACATGGAAAATGCGATATTACGTCATGGGTAAACGGCCACAATCGAACATAATAAATCCATGCACTTTTTTGTTTTTCGTAATATTTTCATTTTCAGTTACATGTACATTTATCGAAATCTTCTCGCACGTATATTTTATTGCGCCGATAATAAACTCTTTACTATTTTTTTTTTTTTCGTTATGCAGCAACTAACAAATCCATCAATTCTCGTTTTAATCACTTTCAGCTCCACGAAATCATTCAAAATAGTATTCAATAATAAATTCAAATTCGTAATTAAAAAAAAAAAAAAAAAAACAGATTCAATAATAATTTTAGAACAGTTTATCAGTGGGTAGCTAACATTGAACGTACGATTTTTATATCTCTTAAAAATTTTAATTTATGTATTCATTTTGGTGTGTTTCGAATATTTATGAAATGTCTGAATCACACTTTTGAGACATTTTTTTCCTGTTGAAATTCGTTTTATTTAAGACGACAAAGAATAACTGTTTGTTGAAGCTTTATCTTGATAATGTTTTGATTGAAATGTGAGCATAAGGGTACAAGAAGAGAGAAATAAGTGGAGACTAGAAGATCGTACAGTAAAGCTGTTACGACTAAAAAAGCAATGTAATATACAACGACAGCCACAATCTCCGTAACGCAAATACTGAGTTGGATTGGTGGGAGAATTCTAACATTCGCTCCGAACGAATAGCATCTCGACGTATACCAATCAGCACAGGTGGAAACGCTTAATTGTGCGCTACCTGTACGGTAGTCAAACCTGAAAAGTCACGTAGTCGCGTGAGCGTTTTCAGGCTGAAACGTTTCCTGTTGAAGAAAAACTTTTTTTAAATTCGCTTCTCCTTGGGTATCAGTTGTTGTACCGAATTAATATTTTTCTTCTTTAAACATTTTTTTTGTTTCTTTTGGATTTTAAGAATATTCGAAAAGGATTTCGAAGAGTCGACAAAGATGAGACGTGGGTCGGTACAAACGTGGGAGCCTTTGGCTCGGAGGCAATGTGAGTTTTCATTGCTTTTGGTCGTGTTATTGAAATTTTATTAAAACTTATCAATCCGCTGAAATGTAATGAAAATAATGAAAAAAAAAAGAGCAATTATTTCATGTACGCACTCACGAATTCTTTAACTCAAAACATCGAATTGTACGACGTTGTTCCTCATCGAATGCAGGAATCTGAATCGATGGAAGCTGCACGTGCATTTCAAGTTATATATATATGACTTCATGTAATAGCAATGTTGCGGACGTCATCATAACTATCGAGGGAAGATTTTCTCTTTATCAACGATTTGCGTAGGCCTCGTTGTTCGAGATCGGATATTAAAGTATACTCGCGTAACGTACATACGTCAATGGTCATTCAAACTTGAACCGAATTACCCATGACCATTGATTATTATCGAAAAGTGTTTATAAAGGGTGATGAAAATTGCGAAAAAAATCAGTTCGTCGAACGAATTTCATCGTGCTCCGCAACTAGTATACTGCTAGTTCTTCTTTTATTCTAGTGTCACAGTGCAAATAACAATAAGTTTTTTTTTATACGTCGATTTAGAGTAAAATATAATAAATCACGTAATAATTGATACGTGATAGTTATATTGTGATTGGAGATGCAAAATTTTTTTCGGTTTGTTGAAGTGGTGTGTTTCAAAAATATATTCCGATTAAATTGTCAATTTCGTCGGTTTGTGGCGTTGAAATATATTTTTCCAGCTTCGTAATGGCAGAAAATTGCGTTGAACTAAACGTCTGACTATGCGTGGCGTGTGCGCGCGCGCATGCGCGTGTGTGTGTGTGTGTGTGTGTGTCTGCGTCTTGGCCTAATGAAAATTGCAATCTGTAATTCGAGAGTGAAGCTACTAGTAATTTGCATTCCAGTCAGTCAATAAATCCGATAATCGGCTATAATTTCTATGAGAAGTCATACAGTCATTTTAGTTTTATGGCATTTTTCTATTTCAATGTGTTCCTGGGATCGCAAAAAAAAAAATAAAATTCGTTCTGTGTACCGAGGAAATTTGCTGTAATTATAAATAGAAGAAAACCTTTGTAGCTTGGTGTCGATTTAGACGTAATTTTTCCTAAATATCTGCTACGTCCAACTTTGAAACGATCGAATATTTCTTCTACAAATAAACTCAAAATTGTGTGAACAGTGAAACAGAAGCGATGAGTAAATTTATACTAGAATTGTTTTATTCGTTCGAGATTATTTTTCCATCCAATTTCGTTTTTAATGGCTCAAGTTTATTTAGGCTTATACAGAAGCGTCTTTAACCGGTATGTACGCTATTTTCAATGCGTCTTTTATCATCGGCGGGAAATGATTACGCGCGTGTGTTACTCATGCTAAGCGGTATCGTGATCCGGCACGAGGAGCCTTGAGGTAGTGGAAAGCTTTGAACGTGTGTACTGTAGGTTTTACTTCAACGATTGTACAATTGACTAGTTTGCTCCGCTTCTCCCTCGTTTACCTAACAATATCAGGGACTTATGGATACGCGTGTACATATACGTATTCATGTACTACACGTTAGTACATGAATTAATATAAAATATTGCACGTGATAGGGACGGAATGAGGAAATTTTTTTCATCGCCTTGACTTTGTGACACGAAGATGATGCCGTCACTGGGACCTTTCCCGGACTTCGATCAAATTTTCAAGAACAGAGCAATGAAAAATGATGGTACAATTACAAATAAGAAATCTTCCTTGAGTTTTTCAATAATACTACTTTCGACAGAGTCGATTAGCAAAAAAATGATGAAATTCTTTTTCGGAATCGAAATAAAATATTATCCAGAAGGTTTAGACCAATTTTTAGTAATATCATGAAGCGAATGAAAAGTTTTCGAAATTCGTTAAAAATTTTTTATCCAGCACGAAATTTGTGGCAACTGGTAGCCAAATTTATTCATAAAGATAGATATATTGGTACTGTTGATTCTTCGATGACACATGTGATAACACGTCACACATGCGCGACGATAAATAAGACGCTTTCATATAAAATATTCCAATGGACGTATTGAATTAAATAGTGGAGTAAAATTGCTCAGATTATCGTTGATTTTTCTACTAGTCATTAGTGGGAGAACCGTGAAGAAGATGCTCGAGAACAATGGAATTTTTTACACGGGCGTCGTAACGTCCGCGTTTTTTTTTTGAGATATTTGATCGGTGCTTCAAAAACGATTAAACTCGGCCTTTCTCGGGTTCTTACATGTGCATTTATCTTGTCCTAACGACGCGACTGGCAGACGCTTGACTTACTGCTTCTTTGTCACAGGAATAAACTTTAAGGAAAAAAATGGGATGCCAAGTTTTACGTTTTTTTTTTTTTCATTTGTACACAAATAATAATCGTTTATTTCGGTCCCGTCTGTGACAATTTTTGAGCAAATTAAACCTCCGAAACAACTCGATTCAAGGATAATGACTTGTACTCTATCAAAGATGAACATCGCGAAGCTTATTTCTTGTAATTTATTGTTTTCAGCCTCGAACATGGCACAATTTGGCAACAGCCGATCAGAATTCATGACAAGCGATCTCGGCTTAAACGACATTGAATACGAGAGGAAAGGTGGATTTTTTATGTCCCATAAGAAAACAGCATTCGTTATAAGTGCCTTCGTTGTAATCATCATAGCTGCCGGCTTTGTCGGTGCTTATATTGGCTCCATTCCGAAAGAAAAGGTTCATAGCTATAATAATTTTCGTTCAATTTTTCAATTCAAGATATATGTATATGAAAGGCTAATCACCTTCATCACTAATATTACACTGTTGTTTAATACATTTACCAGGTCCTTATTATTTTTATCATTAATTTCAATCATAACAATTTTATCAATTAGTTGATGAAGATATTTCCATAGCATTTTTATATTCATGATAATAAATAAATTCCAGAATTGTATAAATGTTGTTCCATAGCTGATGAGTTAATATTTCGCCCATCAAATGCCTTAAGCATTTATTGTATCATCATGTCTATTAATTACGATGCAATTACAGATAATTAATCAGAACATTGTTTGGTTGTTTAGGTTTACGACACATTAGCTCTAATCGAAAGTGACGTCGGCTGCGATCACGTAGTTTCGTCTAAATTTTCGCTTTCTAAGTCACTCTCACCCTCTCGTTATCGAGTCGAGCTTTCACCGGTTATCGAGGGCAATACAGTTACGAAACTGCGGGGGCATGTCACGATAGAATTTCAGTACAATGGAAGTTCGAGTTTGCCTCAACTCGTCCTGAACGCAAAACACATCAATTTGACCAGTGCAACGTTGGTCTCTGGCAAAATAACGAAATCCGAAGATTTCAAATTGAGAAGAAAAAGGTCTTCAACGAACAATGATACAGAAAACGTTGGGAACTCAACGTTATCAAAAGCGGAAAATGGTCGTGCTCAAAATTTAACAGTAAACGGTAATTATTGATGTTCAAAAATCATTCACTTATTGATTAAATCTGAGTATTATTTGATTTGCTTGATAAGAGCAATAGAAAATCTATTGAATTACAAATGAATAAGTGTCTCAATAAGGTTAATAATAAATTGAGCTTCAGTGCTATGAAAATGATGTTAATTATGAATATAGAGACAGTTGGAGTTGACGCTTCGAGTTTGGGGCAGAAAAATGCGTCAAATGAAACAATCACTCATTCTGCTCAAGTGCAGAATTCATCCACCGTAAGTCAAGTATTATTAACTATTTGAATTTGCTCGTTGTTGTATTTTAATTATGAACAATTTCAAACAGGGAGCGACAACATCTGAGGTTTTTACTAACGCCACCGGGGAGAATGCGGTTTCACCTCTGGCTGGATCTTCGACAACGGAATCATCCGTTAAAAATGAAACAAAAGAAATTTTAATAAAGAGAAACGAAACGGACCGAGAAGCTGGATTCCTCGCTCTGTATCCTGAAAAACCAATCAAATCGGGGGAATACTACTTGATACTCAATTACGAAGTTCCTATTACCGCTTACATAGTTTATGCCAGGAATAGTAGCGAAAATAATAGTGAGAGGTTAGAAATTAATTTCTTGCCTTTCGAACAGCTCTTTCTCGTATTGATAATTTCAAGGGTCAATCTCAACGTATGATTTTTGTTTCCAGGTGGATCGCAGCTTCTCGAATGAAACCTACGAGCCTACTGAACGTTTTTCCTGCCTTCAATGATGTCAAAATGAAGGCTCGTTTTCAGTTCAATCTTCCACGTCCATTCACCATCAAGATTTACACAAACATGCCTTTGCAAAAGGCTTCGAATCTGTAAGTCATTGTTAGTGAATATTATGCGAAAAGGAAACCGTAAAATCAATAACTGACGAGAAATTTGATTAAATCTACATTCATAAGCATCACTGGATTGCCATTCCTTACACTATCGAAGCTATTACTCACTTTCATTCTAATATTTCTAATGTATAACTGATTAATATTTCAAAAGGTCGAATAATTGGGTTCTGGATACGTTCGAAGAAACACCGCCGATATCTCCCGAAAATGTTGTCGCTGTAGCAACAGAAAACGATCAAAGTCTGGGTAAAAAGATAATTAGAAACGTGACGATTAATTTTTGGGGTGAAAAATTGCAGCCTGGTGGAGCGGAGTATTTAATGAATAAAATCGAGCCAGTTTATGAAAGTCTTGCGACCCTCTTTGGTATGAATATTTCGATGCCAAAATTGGACATAATCGGCTCGCGCCATAGTGACTATAATTCTGCTTATCCTGGTCTCATTATGATTCAGTAAGCACTCCAATTTATTTACTATTATTGTGCATACTTCTTTTATTTATTGACATAAACAAAAAGTTTTGATTTTGCAGAGAAGCTCTGTATGCAGTTAAAAATGATACATCTAAAGTAACGAAAGAGCGCGCTCTGATGAGTCTTATAAATTTGATCGGGAAACAGTGGCTCGGTGGATTGGTCAATAGCCAGAATTCTTCTGACAGTTGGATGTTTGAAAGTTCTCTTTTGTATCTTCAGCATCGTCTCATAAATCAGGCAAGTTTATCATACATATAATTTTTACCTTACAGACTTAGTGCAAATCTTATAATAGATAACCACACGATTACAGATCGACGGGGAATTTAATCATTCCACTCTTGTCATGGACGTTCAACCGGATGCATTCGAGGTTGCTGGGTACAGCGTCGCGAGATCTCTTACATCGAAACTCGATCCTACACATTCAAATTCCTATTACACATCAGAGGCTTACGCGATAGGTGAGCAGAATTAATTGATATTTTAACAAATCGCAAAAATGCTTGCTTTTTCCAATATTATGAACGAATAATTTATTATATGATTCGACCAATATTGATTATGAATTTAAAGCTGCCTCTCGAATTAAAACGAATGCTACAGTGATAAAATGAATGTTACATATTTTATGAGCCAAACATACTACTTCAGAATAATTTTAGCTCATCATATCTGATGAATAATTTAAATTAATAAACTCTGCTACCGTTTATGTATAAACCCTCGAAATGTGAATTAAAAAAAAAAAAAAAAAAACAGACAAATCGGAAATGTATTAAAATACGAAAATGTATTAAATAAATGAATGCTCGTAGGTGCATGTCTGATTAACATGTTGCATGGCGCATTAGGGCCGATGGAATTTCGTGCCGGATACCGATCTTTCGTTTCAAGGTGGTGGGTATTCATATGTCCTCTTTTGAATCGAAAAACCCATCAAGGTTTCAGCAGCTTCGTTATTATTAATTCATAAAGTTAGTTGGTATTATGGTTACCAGGCACTTATTCAGGTTTAACAATATTCCTTGTCAGGTCTGGCGGTAATGCCGATGTCATATCTTTCTGGAAAGCCATGACCGTCAATTCGACGACAGATGAAAAGCCGGAAAGCGAAGCTAATTTACCGGAAATTATGAATCTTTGGAGCACGGCAGGAGGATATCCGGTCGTCACTGTTACGCGAAACTATGAAACTGGATCGGCAATTGTGCATCAGGTATTCTGGCTGCAGTTACTATTATAATAAAAAAAAAAAAAAAAAAAAAACAACCGTTGGTTTCTATTTCACAGATCTATCGATGAATGTTAGGCACTTTGCCAGTGAGCATGCTTCTCTGAAAGTATTCTCCTTATTTTTAACCACTTCAAAAGTTCGTTGCCTTTGTGTTAATCGATCATACATGAAATTGAGTTACTTCTTAATTGGTAACAAGACTCTGAAGATTTGAGAAATATTTCGCCTCACTTTTCACAGTCGAGTTCCTATCTTTTACTGGTTGTACGAGTAGCGAATATTACTGTATCCAATCCATTTTAAAATCGTTGAACCCAAAAAATTCTCTGGGTAGTGTCAGCTTTTGGTGAAATTCAGGTGAAGTGAAATGGAATGTTTCTTTCGTTAGATCAAGAACGTATGTACAGCTGGTTTTTCAAGTGTCGTCTGACACGTATATACATATATATATTTTTATATAGAAATGCATGGAAATTATTCTACCCACGCTTATCTCTTGTCTGCGATAAGAGACTACTATTTTATGACTATTGTACGTGAGGCGCTTTATATACGAGAAAGACATATACTTTTGATTTCGTAAGAAGACAGGACATATATTATGTCACTTTCGACCCTGGTAATCAACCGCTCGAGAGGATTAGAAACATCTGTGATGTAACATTTTATTTATTTCGCTGGCGAAGAAATCTTGTGAAAATAATTGTCGAGTTTTACTCCGAAAACAATGGTTTTCTCTGCATTTGAAACTTAGATGAATAGCAATGTTCACTTTTTACTTAGATACGATAAATGTTTGAGTAGTTTGGCCTTTTTTTTTTCTCTTCAACGATCGAATGGAGAGTTCTGAAATTTATGGAGACATTTATATCATTTTCAAGGCTCGTTTCAGCTACGATAAGCTTTCTTCAGAAAGTCAACAATTGTGGCACATACCGTTGACTTGGATAAGCGATACAAATTCCAACACTACTTTGAAGTGGATTAAAAATCAAGCTAAAACTACATTGGAGCTTCAAAGTGTCGCTGCTAACGAAACAAATAATCAAACCTGGTTTGTTTTCAACCCATCGAAATCAGGTAAATTATTCGTTAAAATTATATTTTCATATTTTTTGGTCCAAGTATATTTTGGTAAACTCTTTCATGGAGGGTTTATTGATTCTGTTATGATTCAATTTAGGGTATTATCGCGTCAATTATGATCAGGAAAATTGGAAGTTGATCGCTGCAGCGTTGCGAGACGATCACACAAAATTTTCCCCGGTAACAAGAGCCTCGCTGATCGATGACCTATTTAGCGTTGCTTTCGTTCGTTCCATTCCTTACTCCCTTGTTTTCGATGTCATTCAATATCTACCAGAAAATGAGAAGGCACCTGAGCCATGGGCTTATTTGCTGCAGCACACGATTAAGTTGAATCTCGTTCTTTATGACAGCCCTGAATACTCCGAATACCAGGTAATTATTTTGTTTCCGGTGAGAACATGTTTCAATTAAAATTATATTTATTGTCAATATTTCTCAAGTCCGATTAGTGGTCTGTACGAAAATTCGTTGGTTCATAAAGATTTAAAATTTATTCGATGTACAATAAAAATGGATATTCATATTCAAAGGAACGTATGATGACGTTTGTTTCACGTCTCTTTGACCGGGTGGGTCTGAATATCGAAGGAGGTTCTCGTTTGTCAATGATCGCTCATCAATTGGCCTGCATGTTCGATTATCCAGCTTATCTCACCTGGGCCAAAAAAAATTATGCTGGTTTTGAGCGTTTACCAGCGCTGCCAATAAAAAAGAAGTAATATTCAATGTGACGACGAAACAGTTGTGATATTGATCGCACAATTATTCCTGGTGCATTGGATAAATTTGTTGTTGTTTTTTTTTTCAGTGTACCAAGTTATCTTCGTAGTAGTCTTCTTTGCGCTTTTGCAAAATTAAATAACGAGTTAGGCTGGCAATGGTGGGAGCAGAAGTTCAGCAACGTTACGAACAGGAATGAGAGGAATTCATTGTTATCTTCGTTGGCTTGTTTCCAAGTGCCGTCAATGCTACAGGCGTGAGTTTTTCTTCCCCTACTTATTTCCTTTATATTTCTCAACTTCTTTCTTTCTCTGCGTTTCTCGCTCAGTTATCTCGTTTCCGATATCGAAGCTCGATTGCAATTTCCGGTTCATGAAAGAGTGCGAGTACAAAGAAGCTTAAAAAAAAAAAAAAAAAAAAAAAAAAAAAAAAAACTATGGAGATCAAAGTTTTTCCTCACTTTTTTAGTGTCCTCAACGAGATAGTTTACAGCAATAGCTTCGACGAAAAGGACGCTCTCGTGATACTCGACAGCTTCTCCATTTATCCAGCTGCTACCCAAGCTGCCCTCAAGTTCGTCCAGAGCAATTGGAAAAACATCACAAGAAGGTTTTCACTTATTTTTTTTATTTTTTTTCCAAAACTCCAACTTCGTTACTGAAAAAACAGAAAATAGTGCAATGTAAATTTTATTTCGACAGGTATTCAAAGTCCTGTAAGGTCGTTACGGCCTTTCTGGATGCTTCATCCACTGGCTTCGCCGGCGAAAAAGACATAGAGGACGTGAGTCTACCGAATTTTTATCGATCACATTGGTTTTGAACTGAAAAAAAAAAAATTATTAAATCATTCGATTGGAAAACGAACTGCTACATTTAAAAAAAAAAAATCAAAAAAAATGAATCGATCTCTAAACTCACTATTATTTGTAAAACGAATTCAAACGATAATGTTGTGTCAGTTTACTCAACATAATATTGTTTTACTTATCTTTATTCTTGACTTGAATTTTTATTCATTTAGTTCCAGAGTTTCAAGGCAAAAAATTACGAGAGCCTGAAAAAAGTTGGCTACGTAACAGCACTCTTGGAAGCTAAAGCTAACGCTTCCGTATCATTTATAACGTCACTTCCGAATAATCCAATATCCGAGGGCAACACAACGACGTTACGAGATGCCGAGATACAAGTTTCACAAACCCCCGATGATGTTCATGCGTAGTGACATTATCTGTTGATTCGCGTCACACTATAAAAAAATGGCCATTGTAGTTAATACGAGTATCGATTTTATAATAATTTGACATCACTTAACAGGTTTTATCATTTCGACTAACATTCATAGATAAGCGAAATTTGAATTTTCTTGACATTGTTTTTATACTAAATACTCCATATTAAAAGTAGTGGAAATAGAATTCTAAAAATTTGCGGTATCTTGAAACAACGAAACCGATTTGTAATTTCAAAATTTTATCCACTGCTGATGAAATTGGAATATATTTCTTACAAAAAAAAAAAAACAAATAGTACAAGTTGATGAAATTTCTTTTTTTGCGAAAAAAGTTCATTATTGAATAACTTAAAAAATAGTAGAAGAAAAAAAAAACACAATCATCGATCATTCATTGACTATCCTTGCAGAAATAAGACAATTCTCTACGACAACAAGTTTTATTCTTCCTTTATGCTTTTTTTTTTTTTTGTCAAAAAGCATGATTACAAAAACCAAGCAACAAGTAATGTCTCTTTCCTTCTTCTCTCGTTATTTACCACTGGAAAGACAGATATTTCCTTTCTCATTCATTTTTTTCTTTTTGCTTTTGTAATGTAGTATACATATTTAACAAATTTTCACGAGGTATACATAATAACTGTGTGCCTAACAATAAATATTCATTAACTTATATAATCATTCGTTAACTGCATGAATCTCTTATTTCTTTAACCTCATCGACGATACTTCTATGGTTATTTTATATTTTTCATTTCTCGTTTATTTTCTCCTTTTATCAGTTTCGTTAACATAATTTATTATTATCGTAATCAATAAACATTATTTCAATTTCGTAAATCTATTTGTAGCTAATTTTTTTGTTTGTTTTTTTCCTTCTGCGAGAATTCTCGAAAGACATTAGCGTCGATAGTTGCGTGCCTTGTTAATCCATCACGCGGATTCTTATTAAAAGTTGTTATCGCCATCAATGTGATTTTTTCAATTTATTTTTCCATTCGAATATCGGACGCTCCGTTACAGGGGTAACTTTTAAAGTATATTCACGATAATTGGATCAGTGTTCATTCACCGACATTCTCAATGACGTTAATATAACGGGACACACACACATACACACACGCACACACAATGAGACTTTTCATCGTGAAACGACACTTGACATAAATGTATTTTTTTTTTGTGCGTTCCGTCATTGCTACCAACACGTAATCGCTATTTTGGATGGGATGGCCCACCGGAAGAACAAATCGATAATGAAAATTTATTTTATTATTAATATTATTTTAATTCTTAATTATTAATTATTATTAAGGAGAAGGAAATAAAATGAATTACAGTTGAAACGAAGTGTGTTACGCAGATGATCATATGCGAGAGTGAAAATGTGATACGAAGAAAATTTTCGGTCACTATGATAAAAAAGAATTGATGTAGAATATTTTTCTTTGCTGTTATGTTTGTAATAATACGAAAAAAAGTTTCCCTGGACTGTGTTGTTGGTTGCTTCTTTTTGTTTGTTTGAATTTTTCGTCTTGACGGAACAATGTATTATGTTCTCAGGCTGTAAAAAATTTCAACGACAAACACACCTTTTCTCTAAGGATCTTTTTGACGCTGCATATTTATATATACACGTTTATTTACAGCTTAATTTAATTAAACAACTTTACGCTATGAATCGTTCTATCGGACTCAAGAGCACGAATTATGTTCCGTGTCATGTAGATACATTTTTTTTAAAATCTAGTCGATACATACTCTTCGGCTTGACAGAAAACTTGCAACTGGTTTTCCGGATCCTTTTATGTCTGTGTGTGTGTGTGTATGCGCGCGCGCGCACGCGTGTGTGCGGTGTGTGTGTGTAAATGCGCACTAAGTTACAAAACGGTCTATGCATTTGTCACCATTGTTTTTCATACGAGTCCTTTTTCCAAAATTTCCTTCTTTCCTCGTCCTCTTTCCGTATTCTTTGTTTGCAAAATACTTGTAACTTTTTTACGCAGATTTATGACTAATGCGTTGTTCTTCAAGACAGAATATAAATCAGAAAAAAAATAAGACGTCTCTAACCTCCAATGTTCATATCCACGTAACGTTTGTACGGAGTTGTATTATAAAAACTTCAATGAAGGTAATTAAATTCAATCGTTATTGTGGTTTTTCTGCGGTGGCATTAAACCTGTTCTCAATCAATGACTTATATAAATCAATTAATAAGGTGAAACTCTTTTCAAGTGATCACATAAAGCGTTGAATTCTCCTGCAAGTTTCGAGCTCCATTCAAACGATTAATCAATTTAAAAAATTCAATCTCCTCAGAAAGAAATGTTTACTTTTATCTCTGTTTTTACATCTTTCTTTTGATCCTGGATCAATAATTTCGTGCACCAAGAGGCACGGTTCAACGTATTTAATCTTGAAATTAATCTTCATCGTCATCACCCTTATTATCATCGCTTGCTTTGTAGCTTTGATCCCGGAGAATATTTGTGGTTACGCGAGTTAAAGAGGACAAGAACTCTCCCGAAACTATGCCATTCCTTCCTATGATAAAAAGCATGTGAAAATAATAATCATACTATGGATCCATTTTCTTTCTACGATGATGTAGTGAATTTTTTTTTTTCCAATTTTTTCTTGGCAGTAGGTGATTGGGACTTATGACACATCTTTCTAAATGTATTACATCATAGCTGTATTCGTGTATTTACGTTCGTAAACTACAATATTTACAACCCGTCATGTAAGCTGTGCATCACAAATGCAATTACTTTTAATTCTCGAAAATCATCGACGAATATTCTTCTTTACGTATTCACAGCTATGACATAAGATCACGTCTATCGTTCACAATTTTCATTGCTTCATTACGATTTTTTTAAATATTATTCACGCCTACGTTATTTGCTTGTGCGAAAATTTCTTGTTTTTTTTTTTTTTCTTTCCAATTATTGGCTGCTGCAATCATTTCTTTAAATCCACAACGATTATAATAATTTAGAGATCACCGTTCAATGCATTATGTATAAAAGGAAACGGTTTAGCATTAAACTGATTTCGAACGAATTGTTTACCAACTGGATTGCTCATTGGTTAATATTTGAACTCGACGAGTCAGAATAATTTCGCCCGAGAAACCTGGTCATTCATGATTTGAATTGATGAAATTCACGTTCACGATCAAATGATTTGATTTGATAGGTACATCTTCGGGACTATCCGAAACGTGTGAGTCGTGGAAATAACGTTTTCAATTTGGGTGCTGGGAATCTCGGTGAATGAATTTATGCTATTGCACTATAGAGGGGCGCAAAAAAAAAATTCCGATAATTTTAAACATTTCACCAATCCGTGTCAACGTAGCAACATTTATTCCAACACATTGTTAGATCCAAAGATTTTTAAATGTCTTTATCTTATCTATGGAATTGGATAATTGTTGAATCGATAACGCGGTTTGAACAAAATCATTATAAATATATCGCTGTTTCACTTTCTAATCTTCAAAGTATCATTTTTCAATTTCAACAAATACATTTCGTTCCAGACAGTTCTTTTCTTCAGCTAATCTTTTTCGGCTCCTTAATTGATGCAAAGAAGAAGATACTACTTGATGTGAATCATGCAAATTGGATAAGATCGAATTTTTTTTTAACGCCCCACTAATATAAACACATACGTATATAATATATAATGCATGATATTGTATGTTATATATTGTATATTGCATATAGATATATCCTTATCGGTCACCGATTGCGATAATCTTTAATTACCATACAAATTGCGTGTGTGTCTAACTAGAAAAATATTAACGTAGACGACTGACAGTGACATCGACTACGAGCTAATAACGGCATTGAACAACGGGATCGTTCGTTCAACTCCCTACGACTATCAGCTTTAGAATTCGTATGCTTTACTTCACCTTATCCTACAGTGTTGCTTAACTTAACTCTTTATAACTCGTCGTACGACATTTTTTCTTTGGTTTTTTTTGGTTCTCTTTTTTCGTGTTATTTTTTTGTCAAAGTTTTTTTCTTTCTTTCTTTTTTTTTTTTTTTTTACAAAATACATCAATCTCAGGCTGCGTAAATGTTACGGTGAATGAGCGGTCTTTCGAAATCCTTGTCCATCGAAACATTATCTTTAATCTGTACAATTTGTCATTATGCATCGTAGCTTATATACAAATAGATATTTCTTTAGATGGTTTATCCCTCATAAATCAAATCAGATTATAAATTCAGTTGATATTCTTCATTTTCACGTGTAAACAATCAAGAGAACTATAATTCGTTACAATTGATATAGAATACCCGTAAAACCTCCAGAAAATTATGCAATTTTGTTGAAACAACGAGTTAATAACATCGAAAAAACGAAGAAAGCTTTGAAATAATTTCGAGAAGGGAAAGGGATCAGCAAGTTTTTTCAATCCTACCGGAGCGAGACTGGAATTCGAAAGACCGACCCATTGAATGTTTGTCTTATATCACGGGACAACATAAATTGGCTTTTTATGTCTTTTCGTTTTCACGACTTAGAAAAATTACTTCACCATCGAACAACAGACTTGAAATGAATCTACAATACTCGTAAGTATTAAACCTTTTTGAATAAATATTGTTGAAATTGTGGCTTCTTAATAAATAAAATAAACATATTCAATGGTTGAGAGAAATGTAGCTTGGAATGTCCCACATATACGCGACAATGGTGTTTCTACAACGTATGTGCATACTTCTAATCAGTTTCCGGAATAATTATTCATATTTTTTCAGTATTATTGTTATTATTAATGTTATCAATATTATTTGCTATCAATATTTATCTATTTCGCGATAATTAATATTTATGTATATTTTGTGGCTGGGTACCGGGTTTATAAAACATACGTATATAATTTATTATGTATCATATATATATGTATTTTTTTGTTTAAATATATATATATATAACTCTATAATCATCTATGGCAGATCGGTAAGTACTCGATGTCCAAAATTTCCTTTATCCCTGTCTCACCAACTTCTTCGAAATCACCAATGACAACTCAACGAAAACATATTTTTCGATCCCCGAGGCTGACAAAGCAGCTTTTCGGTCAATCGTGTTGAGTAATGTCTTTCTTTGTTTAATCATCTTTTTTTTTCTTGTTTTGTCTTTTTTGCAATTATATTACAGTATCGTTAACAATAGTCGCTGTTGCGTTATGTGTTAATTTAACGAATTAAGTAGTGGCAGCTTCGTTACGAGTACTTGAGCACAGACTAGTATAAGTATAACTTTACATTCGTTTTTCTCGTTTAATTGTTATTATTTATTCTTTATTTTTATTTTTTTTTTTTTTTTTTTTTTTTTCATTGTGACACGTTTTTTTCGTACGGTATATACACATATATCGTAGGATTGGGAAATTTTTCGTGTTATAACCCGGTGAAATGAATCATTATTTTTCGAACTTTGTAACTTTGTTCAATAAATCGAAAATAAGCAAGATATATGCGTATTTTAATTAATACTTATGTATTCTTTTTGCGTATTGTCTCTCTCAAGAGACGTTTTCCTTCATTTTTTTTTTGGTTGCTCGTATTCGGAGCCCTTTTACCGTAATTTTGCTTGTTGAGGGGGAGGGGACAGATCTTGTTTGTTTTGTTTTTCGTTTTTTTTGTCGTTTTCTCGCTTTTTATCGTGCTCACTTACTCGGAGAGGGTGGGCAGTAGCGTGAAGGGGGCAAGATGGAAATTGGGACAGAACGCCTAGGGAAGGATGCCTAGGGCTAGTCTTTTTCTACGGTGCAGGGCTCGGGCGGAGACTACTGTGGCGGACATCGGACGACCGTAGTAGTCGCGAATTCGCTGAATTTCTTATCGATAGGAACTCTGTCATCGTACAATGTTGGTGCTTGTAATATTATACCAGCCGTTCCTACGAGAACGGCCAGCGTAAATATCCAAAGAAATAGCCTATCGAGTACCATCGCAACGTATTTCCAATCTTCCTTTACCTGAAAGTAAACAAATAAAAATGGTTCAGCCATTGAAATTTTTCAAAAAAAAAAAAAAAAAAAAAAAAAAAAAAAGCAATCGTATTATTGGTGGTTATGTTACAACCTTGATGTCTGTCAAGATCAGACTCATTTCGTGGAATATCACGAGGAATCGAGTTTACATGTCGTTATCGTGCATTGTTTGGAAAAATCATTGAATCAGTTCAGTCGAAATAGACAAAATAAAAAAAAAGGCCGAACGAAAAGTTAAATTATTAGAGAGAAGGACCTTCTCCCATTGTTCAAGGCTACACAGTAGTTGTAACACACCATTCACTGATTCCATCATTTTCATGTGTTATTTTCATACAAATTCTCAAACAGGAAAGCTTTATATTTGGAGCTCGCTTTCCAGGATGCTCCTTTGTTCACCCTAATAATTCAACTTCTTTTGGTGGATGTAGCTGCGAAAAAAAAATTACCGAATTTTTTTTTTTCGCATACCTTAGTATACTACACTGTTGGCATTTATTTTGGTGCTGCTCATTTTGAGGCAAAGCAAACTCGAAACGATGCTGGTGTTTTAATAATCGAAAGTAAGATCGCACGATTCAAAACAGTGTCAGAAGGGCCTCTGGGGTGAGTAAGTTCATACATGTAATAACATTTTTACTACACCTGACTTTGAATATGTTTTTCTCAAAAGCATGTTTACAGAATCAGTAACTTTCATTCGTTGAAAGTGACACGACCGATTCGATTCGTTAGCACCTTACGGATGGTGTAATTCTAAAACAACGAAAAAAGTTATGAAGCTTTTTCTGTAGACATTCGAATAAATCGAAAGTTCCAAACGAATTATTTTCATCGCGAAATTGATCTTCAACGAAACATACAAGAAAAAACTGTTACGACTCGTGACCTCCTGAAGAGGTGTTTGTGGCACATCAACCGGGGAGGAATTTTGACATATTTGCAACAACAAAAGGAACGTCCACTCAAAATGCATCAGGACCAGTCATTCTTCTCATATTTCCTACATATGCAACTTTTTTTTACAGCCTGACCCAAAGGGCATTTGTACCTTGTTGTGAATGGTTTTTTTTTTTAACATTTCAATTTGACTAATTTTGTTGAAATGGTTTTTTTGTTTTTCAATTTTTTACCTTTGTAGAATCTTCGAGCATCTTCGTGTGTTCAGCTATGAAACGTACGCATATGCAAGATCTGTGAACCTCGGGTGGGCAGTTAGAGTGCGAGAAAGCCGGTGGTGTTCGAAGTACCGGACTCTTGACCTCTTCTATTGCCGCAGCTCCAGTGAGATCATCGCACTCGGGATGCAAAGGCAACGGTGGCAAAGGTGGTCCATGTATCAGGCAACTTCCACCGAATCGCGCGCCATCGGTTAAACTGAAACGAGGGTGGTGTGGAAGAGGACAGAGATAAGAAAAATAAATTAACGGAAAATAATGTGGCATTCGAAAAAAGAGCTAATGGACACGCTGGCTATTAATTACGATTCTTCCCATCAGGTGAGTTTCTTTTGCGCGATCTTTCATGCGTTTTATATGCGAACTTAATTAAAGAATTAACCAAGAGGAAGAAAAATGTGGGAACAAGAGACTCAGACTGCAGCGAAACTTCGTAAGTTCTCGTTTACGATAGCGAACATTGTTACCTCGAAGGCGAGAGATCCTCCTTTGACTGAACGCGACTGTGAAACCTTTTTGGAGTAAGATGCTCATCTGGGTCCTCCTGGGCTGATGGATGATAAGGGTAGTAACACGTTTTCTCTTTGCCCCTTACAGTTCTCATGAGAACTCTACCCGAACTGTACCTGTTAGAAAGCAATCGTTGATTAGTTTGTTCATTAGCACAGCGAATGAATTTTTTTTTTTATCAGATATTTGTCAGCCTTCTTTCGAATGCAGTGTATATTTAATGAAAATTATTCTGAAAGTCAGCATTCAAATGTTCTTGAATAGGTGAAAACATAGTTACGGAAAGTGGTTACTTGACACCGCTTCGAAAATTTATTTAAAAATATATTATTGAGCTTCGTGTGTCGCATTGGTCATAAGTGTTGTGCGAGTTATGAAAATTATTAAAAAATTCAGTTGACTTTTTCATCATTGATATGATAAGTTGAAAAATTCTCACCGATTAGTCTCAAATTTGTACTGAGGTCTCCGCATGACTAAAAGTCGTGGCAATATGTGTATAAAGACCCGCTTGACCCAAGGCGCCATTTTGTGAGTCTGCGGCGACCGGAAGTGAACATTGAGGACGACCACGGTGACACATATACTGCACGACACAAAGAAATAAATATGTTTTTGAGAATACGCACCATTTAATCTCAAAGAATGAAATTCGTTGAAAAATAAATTCACATAATAGATTATCAAAAAAACTGTGGCTTTTATCGAGAGAAAAACGATTTTTATTGACATTCCGCCAAATTTATCTTTACACAGTATTACCGGCGATTACGATTTCCCGTAAATAAGTTTATCAGTTCGTTCAGTTGGAAGAAAGACTTCAAACGATATGTTATAAATATTTAATGAAATTCCCTCTTTGATATATATGAGCTTCAGAAGATCCAAGGGGTTCGTATGTATTACGCGAATGTGAGGAAGAAAGGAATAGCATATTCTGTTACGACATTGATAAAGTAAATTTTTAAACTGTCAGGACGAGGTCACCGACTATATTTGGCCAGCGATAAAGCTACGTTCGTCATCCATATAATCGTTCACGGTAATAGACATATATATACGTATGTTCGGAGTTTTAGAATCGCTTACACCATTTCACAGTATTCGCTCGAGTGACTGTTAAGTGCTATATTTATTTGGTTGACCTCGCCCCGGTAGAGAAAAGTAGAAAATAGCCGTTTCCTTTAGCCGTCCTGCAGTTTTTTTTTATTCTCTCTATGTAACCACAACTTCTCACTTCTCTTCTTTTTTTTTTTTTTTTTCTGCGCAACCTATACGCTGAAATGGTGCATCGATTCTTACACCACTGCCAGAGAGGAAACGCAGTTAAATATATATATGTATAAAAGGAAAATCAACAACAATGCAATTGCTGCAGAAACGATGAAGAATAGTCGTTTTTCTTGGGTGGAAAAAGAATTGAGTGAACGAAGAGTAAAAGAGAAGTTGAAGGAAAAAGAAATTTTTCTCTAACATCGTAAACCGAGTCTCGGTGTTGCTTCAACAACGTAAATTTCACGGTTTTCTCTATAATTTTGTGTTTATACTCAAAATGCAGCGAAATCACATAGATTTTTTACGACATTTGTTGCCGCTGTTCAGTGCTTATCGAAATATAGAAAAATTTGACCCAAAAACGTTTTGGATAAGGATTTTTAATCGAGTTAAATTAGCTTGTAAATAAAAATGATAAAATGTACGTAACGATCCTTTCGTTGCGTTTGTACTTTAATGAAAATCTAAGAAACTTAAACCTCCACGATGTTCGGCTTTAGATCATCGGTACATAAATGTGCGCGGAGGGTTGCAAAAGCGTGCTAGTGATGCGGGAACCAGTGGCCCAATTCCCAAAGGAAAGGAAAAAGTAGAATCGAGCCGAAGGGGTGGCTGGACGTTCGGTGTTTTCGCACAACCTTCGGAGGGTGGAAAACGCGCGCAGAGAGTACGTATACTAAAAGACCTTTTGGCTTTTTCATTTATATACATATACGTATATATGAAGGTGAGACGAACGGGGCGTTGGGTCGATGCCTCTTGTGATTAATGTGTCACACGGTTTCTGAGCCCTCACCCTTCCCTCTCTCTTGGGATCTCTGCGCGCCACTCCCCGGATTCGCAACCTCTTCTTTGTTTGCGCGTTGCTGCACGAATCGTAGACCTTCGAAGTTTGCATCCTATTTTCTTTCAAAGCATCTTGACAACCCGTTGACATTAAACCTATGCATAGGGCGATGTAGTTTGTTTTTCGGATACGCAAACTTCGTCGAAGACATTTAAAAAAAAATAGAAGTTTTCTGATGTTTTTTTCGGACTAACAAAAGCTTCAGACATGTTCGTGGTTTCATTGAACCTCGTTTCATTTTCCAGGTAGATTTAATGATGCGGATGTGTATCTTGTGCTCGAATTTATAAGGGGCAGAGAGATCTGTATTTTCTTTCGTTCGCCTGAAAAATATTGAAAACCTCAGAAAAAAAAACGTGATTGTACATTAAATTGAAGGCGATCGTGGCAGAGATTTGACGTCAATCTATAATCTATTTTCCGACTATGGAAAGGCACGAGCTGTTCGACGAAACTATGGCAACGAAAATACCAAAGTTGGTCTTTTCCTATCACAATATCTCCCTTGGGAGCGATACATGCATGTAGCGTACCGTACCTTCTCGCAGCTGTATTTCTTATCACATTTTTTGTTAACGTATCATCATCAGCAGCGGTTTTTTGTTCTCGAATTTGTCACGTTCTCCCGTTATCGAGGATCGTAAAGTGCGTTAATTGGTTTGAATTTATCAGGTGAATACTAATGTTTGTCAAATGTATCTCAATTATTTGAATAATGATCCTTTATGTGATAACGTGGGGGATCGCAGAACAACAAAATTGTTAAAGAAACATCGTTGAGCTTTCTGATTCGCATAAAGTGAATTCTGTCGAAGAGAATGGCGTCGGGAGGGTTTGAACATTATTTGCAAAGCTGTGAATTTTCATACGATTTTGACAGCGAATACAATTTTTCGGAACCTCGTAAATGAATTTGGAAAGGGATTTTTTGTGAAGGAATGCTTCTTTTTTTTGTACGGATTTCCTTCGTGGGTTTAAGAGTTAAAAAAAAAAGTTTAAGCACAATTAAAATAATTCTGGACGAAACTCATTTTTATCTTCGTAAGCTGTGATTTTTTTTAAATCCGTATGAGCTATTGTGTCACAGGACTTTTCACTATCGAGGGTCCATATGTTCATGGATGAATGACAGGTTCAATGCATAAAAATGAGTCTGCACTTCTGATTATCATACGGGACAGTTTTTCCGTTACCACCCATACATCCCGTTTGCCTCGTTCGAAAAAGGCGCGCCAGGAATGTTCTTTCGTCAAATACTTAAACACACCATTACCGGTTCATTGTTAAGTATGTTGAAACTTTTCTTGAAATCTTTCTCACTCGAATTCATGTTTTAACCTACATTCAAAGTACAATTGCATTTAACCGTTGATATTCAAGTTGACAATGAAACTACGATATTTCGCAATTCAATAAAATCACTTATTTTTCTAACTTTGTCACGAAAAAATGAAGCATATTCATCCGGTTAAATTACCACGCCAATACGTGACGCGAATTGTACCGGCGAACTTTATTCCAAGATATTTTTTTATTCAGTTGCTTTCCTGTTACTTTTCAATATCTTATTCGAGTGAAAAGCTGATCGTTTTCGCGCATTGACATCGAAATATACGTTACTCCGTTAACTCGTGAAGCCTATACGGAATGAATAAAATGTCTTAAATCTCCCGTTCCTCCGAGAGTAATATGTTTAGATATATACCAGCTATAGAAATACCAGGCGACCATGCCGCACGAAGCTCGTCCGAGTTTTCGATAACTTGTTCAAAGTTTTCAAGTTATCAATCTTCTATGAAGGAAGTTGCAGGTTTCACCGCTAAATACATACACGTATGCATACATATCCAACTGTTCATACATACCCACACGAATATATCGGATGGATTTTCCTCTGAATTTTTCATATATGTATGTAGCTCACACGTATGTTTTTACTTTTTTTTTAAGCTCGAGTCTTGGGGATCGTAGTGGGATATATGTCGAGGGTAAGTACACCCTGGCTCGCTTACTCAAAAGGTTTCATCGCGGGAAACCGTTGCGACGAGACGTGAAAAGGTGAAACGAAGTGCTTACATGAGACCAGGCCAAGTATTGGGCGACGATAAAGAAAAAAGACCAGGAATTGCGTACAAGTGTTTATATATATGGGCATATGCGCGTGCATGTAACTGTGCGAGATTCTCCAGGGGTATCCGGGCTCCTTGGTGCACTCTTCTCGGCGGATCACGTAGAAGTTATAAATTCAGAAGCTTTTGAGTTTTAGATTATATACAAGTACAGGGTATTTCACATAAGGTGAAACGTTTTTTTTGAGAACGAATGTGAGGGTTAACTGTTTTTGAAAAAAAATTTCTCGATTCTATATAATTCCAAAGATATCAATTGTAATACTTTGATGATAATTCAAATTGGCTTTTTCCGACAAACGTAAATCGTGAGGATAGATAGATTTAGGCTCGATTGAAAAATATGCTACGAGACATCTGCTTGAATACAACGATGATCGGAGATTCATTAAAGCGTCAAAACATTTTTCATTATTTTTTCGTTGCTCGATAAACTTGATTTAAAAAAAATTCATAGTACAGGCGAAAGAGAATTTGGGGCTGCGAGTCATTTGGAAGTTAAATCACGATCAACTTTTGCAACTCGTCGATCTCTAACGTTGCGAAACTTCCTCCATTACCTGCTTTTCATCTTCTCAAGAAGATGCTCACCCAAGGTATTCGATTTATATGTATATGTCTAAGGTCTAGATTGGGCGAGATCATCTCAGAGGGACTTGCAAAGCTGAAGCTTGTCGTCGCGGTCCGATAAGACGATCCAGCTCGGTAAAGCTTCTCGTCAATCTTACCTAGCTGGATCAGTTTCTCTACGAGAGACCGATTCTCTAGTTTTACTGAACTTATTTGAATCGTTTGATAAAAATTCTACTGATAAATGTATCGCGCAGGGTTAGAGATAAATTTTGAAAATAAAAAAAAATTCGTTTTGTCAGAGATTAATGTTGTTTCATAGCAACTCATCTCAATTGTTCGGATCATGTCGTTATTCAGCATTTTAGAGGCTTAGCTGTTTAGCCTGAGGGTATACATTAGAGAAACTAATCTGTATAATCGATATAATATATCAGAGAGAAGCGGGGGGAGGGGGAGGGGAGGGGGGGGGGGGTGCTAAACCGTAGTCAGCGATATATCTCGTTTTGTTCAATATTAGATTAAGATGGATGGTGAGGGCGCGAGAAAAATCCAGAAGGAGAGAAATGTGGAGTTATAAAGAGGGAGGTTCTTCCATTTTTCTTCGTCATTCTTTTCACTGAAGGTAAATCGGAAATGTTCTTCCGGAAGTTCCGTTCGAGTTGTAAAAACCAAGGGAGAGTGTGTCGTTGTATTTACCACGAAAATAAGAGAAACGCGGAAATTCTATTCTTCACTTCCAACGATATATTTCTCTTTCAATTTTTTGTTGTCCCATGATGCCTCGGTGAAAACGAGCGTTTCGACCGCGAGTTCCTTCATTTTGGTCCGCTACAAAATACCAGTGAAAAAGTGGTCCGTTCATGTATATACATAAATACTTGTGCTTGTGCCAGAGCGGAGATTCGACGGAATTTTTTTTAACCCTTCTTTTTTATCTCATCCGTTCGTCTCTGTATTCCGGTAACTCTTGTTCATCCTCTGGGCTCCCCAAACGCCAAGAAAATAAAATGACACTGAAGCAAGAGATGGCGAAGAAAATAAAAAAAATAAAAAATAAAAAGACAGAAAATCTATTCCGAGATATTTTGTGTCGGCTTATACCGTGGTAATATTTTCTCGCCTACTCCCTTATTATTTACCTTTTTATTTTCTTTTTCTCTTATTTTCTGATTCTCATATATACAATCATTCGTTTCATCTTCAACGAGTAAATATCACGAATTGATGTATGGATAAGACATTGACCGATCAATTTCTCAGACGAAAAAGATATTCAACGTAAGTAATTTGTATTGAAGCGGTTCCATTGCTTTTTTTTTTTTAAGATTATTAATGAATTGAATTTGTTTTTTTTTCTTCTTATGACTGACGGAATCTTCAATGAAAGATTTTCGTTTTTATTGTTGTATATAATAATCGTTGTTTCTAAACTAAATACAGCGTTCAATACTCGACCAAAAATAAACATTTTTAATGCCATAAGTTTGAATATCATTTTTGACGTCGACAAGAAGCTCCTCGTAAAATGCCACAAACATTATGGAGCACTTGAGTATCTCAACTGATGCTTTACATATACGTTTCTCCCGTTAACACATACAAGACCAAATATAACGGAGGACAAGATTTACTAACGCGTGAGCGCACTCGGAGCGTCAAGCGGAAGTTCTAGGCCGGAAAAAGCTCGACAATGTAGCGAGGGATGACGCGCGCGCGCGCGCTTGGGCTGAAGAATGTGTTCTACAGAGCGCAAGGAGAATGATCAAGTTTGCGAGGAGAAGCGACGAAACTTTTAATGGAGTGCCTCGAGACAAGCAAGCTTCGTGTCAAGCCTGAACAGAATTATAGAGAAACCTTGTCTAGGTAAATCATTTAAGGTATTTCGTGTCGAGGAAAAGGTGGCGGAGAGAGATGTTTCTTCAACGAAAAATCGGAGGAACGTTTCACTTATAAAAAACATAATTATTCTTAGTATCTGTTACAAAAAAAAAAAAATTCAAAGGGGAATTTCACAGCACAAAGATTTCATTGATTGATGAAAGAAAATAGCTTTTTTTTTTCACTTTCAGGAACGCGTCATGGAGGAGAAAAAAGTTTCAGGGTTATAAACGTTTTTCAGGGTATGTATAGAAATGAAATGCTCACGGGATTTCTCACACATGTGAGCGACGAATTATTTCCTTCGAGTGGGATAAAAGCGTGCGTAGCGATGGACCATTCGTGATATGACTTCGAAAACTGGACTTTCCATTGTACTCAAATTTCTTTTTTTTTTTATTCTTCTCTCCCTTTTTTTCTACGTACTGCAGCAGACAAAAGGATGATTCGGTATTCTCTCGAACCTCAGGAGTAAAGAAGAATGCGAGAAATTTTGTTCGTGCGAGCTCGCTAAAAGGCTAGAAATGAAAAAAAAAAAAAAAAAAAAAAAAAAAAAAAAATCTCACAGTTGCTGCTTTTTTTTCACTCGGCTCCCACAATGCCACTGATCGTGCTCCATTTTTTTGTCGAGGCTTTTAAGATAACGTAAAAGAAAGTCTTTAAATGCCATCGCAATTGCGTTATTATCTTCTCTTCGCAAATGAATGAGTAAAAATTTCATATTTCCATTCTTATTATTATTTATAAAAAATGCTATCTTTTATTCCACTCACGGATAGAAGTGAATTGCTTCGAAGCAATTGTCTTTGAATAATATTTTGGATTGAATGAATATCTTAATTGTTTTTCCACAGCGTGAAAGGAAAGATCTTTTGATTTTTTTTTTTTTTTTTTCTTCAAATCAGAATATTCGCAATTTCTTTAATGAAGACACAATGCGAATATTGTATTAATTAATGATGCTCAATGAAATCAATAACGTTTGCAAACTATTTCCAGCAGTTAAAAAATATTCATGTGAATTTACGAGTTTGTTTAGAAGCCATTTAACTCTAGCTAATTGAATACAATTATTTAGCCTTTTTCAACAACCAGAAACCAACTATTATCTTGACTAAGTAGAAGAAACAACATTTCATTAAATCATCAAAATGTTGGAGAGTCATTTAAATTATTTAGACATTTATGTTTCTCTTTAAGTAAAAAGTTATGAAAAATTAGATCACTATTTAAAAGTTTAATTGCTTTTGGACATATATTACAAAAGGTTCATTTGGACTAAGTGGTCTTACTCCCACAGTTGTACGATCCGTCTATCCGAAAGTGTTCGAAATGTTCATGACGCTGAGTGAAATAATGAAAAAATTGGTTTACAGAACGACCGAGTGAGAAAGAGCGACGGATAGCAAGAGAGATGACGAGTAGATAGAGCATGTACCATGAGAAGTAACCATGAAAATGTAATTAAAATTCCCACGAGAATTTCTCTAACCGAATCGCTTTTTCGTTTTCAATGCTGTTACGCTCTTGGACATTACAATAAAATTCTATGGTCCGGGCGTAGCTCGGAGTGGGGAAATTTTTCCTCCCTCCAATGAGAGGGTAATTTATGCATGAATTACGTTCGTGCTAGTATAGAAGAGTTTGTGAGGGTGGGAGTGACGACGGGAACGGTGGCGGAAGTTCGAGTGGTTTTTTCATAGTCTATATGGATATCTTTCCCTCCCTCTTTTTATCTCGGCTTCGTTGAACGAGATGTGCTTGATGTGAGCTTGCACTTGGCTCCCAGCCGGAAGTTCTCTGGCCGAGGGAAAATGCTATTGCTGTTTTTTTTTTTTTTCTAATTTTACATACGTGTAACTCGAATTGTTCGTAAATAAAACTAATAAACTACGTAATTTCATTCTGTGACAGAGAATATTGAGGACGAACGTTTGTAGATTTCCCAGAGATTTTTTACTCGCATGTTCCTCATTTTTTCAGCTTATTCGTTCAAATTTTATTACAGTTCCTACAATTTAATTTTAGTACAATTTCAACTCGGTACAATTGCTGCAGTGCAAATATTATTATTAAAACTACAATGATTAATGTTTTTTTTATTGGACCAGGATTCATAAAGAAGAGCCACTTTTTACCCTCTCAGCCTTCTCACCCTTTACAACTATTGTCCCGCTGTCCGAATGCAGCCCTTTTGTCTTTTTCACATTCTCTCCGTCACATTTTTCGAGGGCGAAGGGAAACTGCAAAAAAACCTTGCATGCCTACACAACAGGTATTGCTGCTTCGCTGGGGTCAAAACTCGAGTCTGCTGAGTACGAGCTCGATCTTCTGTTCAGTCAAACATCTTGTCTTGCCCAAACGTTATTTCTATTATGATATTATTTTTATTATTGCTACGATTATTATTAATTTCAATGGTGGGGGGGGGGGGGGGGGCAATAAAATCATGATTAGTTTTTAATTTTCACCTACTGCAGATTATTATTCATTTGCATATTTCGGTATAAAAGTTTCCACTCGTAGCTCCCGTTATTATTTTGAGGGTTCATAAATTTGCACGAAACATTTTCATAAAATACGTGAAAAAATAAACTAACCGTGCATTGCTTGGCAATCAGAAATAAAATAGAAAAAGAGTCGTTTAAATGAAAATGAACATTTATTCACGAATCTTAACAACGAATCAATTATTCAAATGATGTTAATTGGTTCACTCATGCATTTTCATAGTAGCGGAATGCAGTCGTCGTCGAGTAATTATTTTATTAAGTTTCCATAGGTACGTTCATTGTTCATCTAAAATTTCCTATGCAACAACTTGATATTATGGAAAGCGTGCATGCATCAACGGTGGATCAAACCACAATTCTATTGCCGCGCACTCATAGACGTTGAATGAATGTATACGTCGAGTACCCAGCAAACGAAATGACGCGATTCTCACTACTTCGAGTATTTAATCAGTCGCGACACGCTTGCATTGTTCTCAGGAATTGTTAGTGAAGTGATTCCTTAGGGTGGCAAAAAAAAATCCAATTGTCGTAAAAACTATAGGCTGTGACTGCATTTATTTGCATTTATTTTTGTGAAACTCTTATAAACACTGGAATATTATTAGATTATTAGATTATTAGATTATTAGATTATTAGATTATGTCATCTAATTCGATTTCTGGATCATACGAGTTGTGAAAAATTAATTGAAATCTATTCAGTGGTTCTTGAATTATGAGTAACCTAACGTTACAACTAGATAGACAATATTTTTCCTCCGACAGATTTATGTCTAGAGATACGTGAGCAAAATTGGTGCGTCAGGATTATGCGAAAGTGTGTGTAGATATTGCTTCAAGACTGCTGAGTGGAGTCTTTAGGAACGCGTGGGACCTTATGACAGATGGGAGAAAGAGAGAGAGAGAGAGAGAGGGGGGGGGGAGATAGAGGAACAGAGTTGACGGCAAAGAAAGCGTGAGAAAGTGAAAGGGGGGTCGAGAGGGTGCGAGGCAGCGTGTTACCTACAGTAAATCAGCGGGCGCTTTCGTGTTAAATATTTATACGAGAGCGAGAGAATTCATTAAGGTCTTCACTTCTGGCCTTGTCGGCGCTTCAATTTAAGGATGAATAGAATTTATCTAAGTTTCTATGGGAACCCCAGTGAATCACATCTTCGAAACTTGAACCCGCGATTCCAAACGAAAATCCAAATACTCGACGCATATTGCGTTTCGATGCTGTTCCGATTGAAGAGAAAGAGTTCTCTATTTTCTGAGTACAGAAAGTGCATAAACTCGCAATGACTTTGTTTGATTCAACTAAACACTAATGGGATAAAATAATCGCAGAGATTCGATAAGTGTTGAATAATTGATTGTAATAAAAACGTGAAAATCAGAGTTTCGTTTTATCTTCGAAATTTGCAAAACTATTAAAAGATTCCAAGAGTACCGATCGCGAACGAAATTTCATCTCGGTAAATCTGTAGTTCTGTAAAGCAATGCTATGCACATTCATACTCGATTATTCACCGTTCCGGAATGTTTTGTATTGCCAAAAGGGATGAGAGAGGCCGAGGTGATAAATTTTTGATAAGGCGATGATTGCGTAAAACGTAAGGTTCAACCGCGTACCGAATAATAACCGCTTTCGACACGAGCTTTCCGTCGAGCTTTCCGGAGATCGCAATTCGAGTATCGTGCTACGTTTAAATTGGATTTTACTCTCCGGAGGGACAGAAGGAGAATGGAGGGGAAGAGAGAGAGAGAGAGAGAGAGAGAGAGAGAGAGAGAGAGAGAGGAAAAGGGATGGAGTGGAGTCTTGTTGAGAGCCAAACCCTCAAGTTTCTCTCTTTCTATCCTCCCTCTCTTAGATATAACGGACTAGGTTTCTCCAGTGAGAAGCTGGGGGGTCTCTTGGCACTTTCTCCTACACCCCTAGAGTGTGGAATTTCCAATCTAACCATCTCTCCGAGTCAGGAAACCACCATATTTAAGTTGCCGGTGCCCACACTCGTATTAAAACGATATCTTCGTCTTTTCATCACACAAACGTTCACAACGTACAATGTACATCCATTATGCTCCACGAAACCTATTTACTTAGGCAAGAAACAAATTCTCTCTTAATCTGACGCGAAAAATGATTATTTTTTAGTTCACCTTATACCTCGATGAATTTCATGAATAATTTCACCATTCCTACGGGCTTTTCGGTCACACGTGTTACCCACTTTTTTTTCTTTTTTTTTATTTATTTTTTATCATATTTCTCATTCTTGTAACGTTAAACTGAGCTTTTTCGCACATTGCTATTCTCGTGCTGGAACTTTGGGTGGATTTACATAGCATGGTTTGCTCTTTGTCGTATATATAACTGCAGGAAAACTTCTGTTTATTATGACGGATAAAAGTCGCAGCAAAATAAATTTATTCAACTCTTTGTTTTTTAGTTTTCATATTCCGTGCGTTTTTATACATTTTTACGAAAGATTACTCATGAAATTGTTATCTAATTTTAGTTCCAAGTATAGACGATTCCCTGTAATAATTTATCGAACGATTTCGGATGAATAGTTGAAAAAGAAGAAATTATTGTGGTCCAGCAATTTTCAGATGCCTGACTTGATTAATGAATTATTATTATTTTTTTTTCCACGTCTTCGTTAGGATCCGTGTGATAAGAGCGAAGGAAAAAAATTGAGGTTAGCAGGTTGATGACATTTTGAAGACATTAATTTCACAAGTGTTACTATTCACGAGCGACACAGGATGAATACCCCTTATATAGATCAAACACAGACTCATCTGCTTCTGGTACGTTCGTATACACGAGCGTTTTTCCGCTTCTACTTCGGTTTCGTACCTACTTAATGCTGGTACGCTGGGAGGTTCATTGGCCCGGGTTATGAGGGGTTTCTTTTCAGGGCACTGGAACCGCCTCCGCTTCCCCTTAAACCCCAGGAGGCCTGGCTTCACGCTTTCGCTCGCAACGTAAAGCGTTGACTCTTTGAACCAGTGGCTGCTGTCCACTGTCGGCGTTCTCTCGCTTTTACCCCGTTCGTTTAATATTAATAGGAGCATTTGCAGCCTCTCTCCTGTACAACGCTTTCGTTCTCAAAGCTTTTTTTTTTCTTCTTCAGCCACCACCATCACTACACTTACTCTACAATCATTATTTTTCTTTTCACCTTTTCTCAACTAACGAGGTCGGAAGACCCTAATATTATCCGATGCAAGTACTCTTCAACTTATTTATATTTTTCATCTCTTTCCAAATATCAATACTTTGAGAATTCCGATCGTTTGAAATAATTCTTTGGATCCACGTATCTCAGTTAAATTTCAAACATCAAACTCTTGGCACTACACATTACAAAATCAAACACCATTTCCATTTGGTTCTGGGTTTCGTAGTTGTGTGTAGTGTTTTGCTGCCTCATAGCTTCAACGCTTTTGCTATGATTTTCACTTAGGATGCAGAATTCACATCCATACTCAGTTCTGATTCCATGGAATCAATCGGGTAATGTTCGCCTCTAAGTCTCGTAACTCTAGAGGTTTTATTATTTATTATTATGGTTTTGCATTTGTATTGATTACGACTCGTAAACGATGTCGTAATACTTCATGCATATTTGGCCGGTGCAGGCATTTTTTTTCATTGATAACTTCTCAAATTCATGGTTCGCAGGGAATTGAGCATTCTGTTTCTGATATTTTTATTTTCAGACAAATATTCGGTCATTCGGAGCCTCGTGATGAAGGCATTTAAAAGTTTTATTGAGGGAGAATTTTTTTGCTAAGAATGAAGAGAGATTCAGTGCCGAAGAGGCTGAAATAGATGGAAAGAGAAAATAGAATTTAGCGAGGTGAATTTTCTGGCCGCCCTCCAAAAATCATACCGGATGGGTAAAGCCCGTTCTGGACTTTCGGGCGAAAAGGTTCATTTAACTCTGACTGTGGCAAAACCATCAAGATTTGTAAAAGCTGCAGTAAATTTATGGTTTCTGAAGGTAATAAAGAAAGAACCGTCGTGAGCCAGGGGTCCAGGTAAAAAAGGTTTTGGTGAGGTATATAGTCGGCGTACTATTAACCACTCGTACCACGCTTTTACCCTACATTATTTCTATTGGAGCACTTTCGTCTGATTATTGCAGCACATGTGCATTTTAATTAAGCATAAATAAAAATGTTGAAAAATTATCGAGCATGAGGACGTATTCACAATGAGCAGTTAAGAATCTCATTAGTGTATGATATTCGCGGAGTAAAGTAAAATTAATAGAGAATAATTATCGCATGAGATTCATCAAAATGAAACAATTAATATACAATTTTCATTTGAAGTTTTGAAGGCATACGCAGCACGTTTTATTGTTGTTTTGCACAAACGAAAATGTATTTTTATCGACTCGCTACCCTGGTTCTTGCAAATTATGAAAATGTTTTTTATGAAATTCTACAATTTCTTATTCGAGAGCAGCTCTTTTTCTACAACTAGTGAAGCACATACTTGCAACATACTCATTAGCAACCTACTTCATCTTAATGTCAGATTTTATACAGCCCTTTTCTCAATACCATGATAATGAGAGGTGGAAAGTATAACTTTTTTAGAAAATATTAACAGCTGTAAAACGTTACAACATGTACTATTGTATTTGTGTATCTATAATTCCCCAATTGAACTACTTGAATTACATTTTTTAGTGTGCAAATCTTATGTAAACGTTTTCTTATATTTCGTTAATAGTCCCTTAATTTTTTAAGGAATAAATCCCTGAAGCTGCAGCGTGGAATCATCGAAAAGCGAGAAAATATCGACGGATTGTGTTTCACAGTTCGAACAAGGAATCCTGTCCATTGAAATTCCTGTCGCGTTCCGTATGTATTCACTTTTCCAGAGCCAACTCTGAAAGAACTGGAAAATCTTTGGGGGTTTCCATGGACAACTGACTCGTCGCTGAACATTAATATTTTCACGCTTGAAGCGGCATTCAATAAAAGTTTCTCCACGAATCTTCACATTCTAAGTTACTCAAAACCAGTGACATCAGAAAATCGTTTGAATTCCGATGATCGTTCAGATGCGTTCGAAGTGTCATTCGACCCGTTGAAAGCTTGTTGAATTGTTTCTTCATATTTATCAACGTGCCTAATTTTTTATCTAAAGCTATATGAAAAATCATCACAGCGAGTTTCATTCGACATGGAACGCTGAATGTACAATTCTCACAGAATACACGGGGAAAGTTAACAAGGATCTTGACTTATTGGCTTGGCAGAAGTTTGAGGATGAGTTTCGTGCTCATATTCCACACTCCTTGGCTTCGGGGCTCAGTTATTACATGTATCTCGAGGTCGTTGGATTTGTACAGAGGAGTATATCCGAGTTTGAGAAGCATAAATGACCTTTGGGACGATTGCTCTGTTAAAAACGACATTTCAAAATGAATATTCGAACGAGAAAAAGTTTACAAAGGTTGGTCGCCATAAGAAACTTCGGTAGCTTGGTAATCCTTGACGTTTCAAAATTGCACACATTTTTGGGCTGATAATGCCACGAATAGCTGCGTAGAAAGACAGCTTCGTTTAGAAGTATAAATAAATATCGAGAATATTTATTATCACGTCCATCTGCCGACGAAATGTGGATTGAATCCTGATCATGAGAGTCTATTTCAGTCTGTACAATTAAAAAAATTTGGGTCACATACATCGAAAATATCGGTTGCTTATTTTGTTCTGTTTTTAATCGATTCGAGGCTTCCTCAAGTCGTTAACGAAGGTATAGTTTCTCATAATTTCGATGCACCCCGTGTTATTTCTACCTACAAAGCTTATATATACCTATGAACGTGCACGTAGAGCCTGACAATGGCGAGAGATCTCTTTGGTCCATTTGCGTGATAACCCAGATCTCCGAAACAATAAGAGCTTTGTTCGAAACGACGCCTTACGCGGTGCAAATGGCGATGTAGAAAGAGACGCAAGGACATCAGCGTAACAGCTATCGAACTTCTCATCAAGGACGCATCGGTGAGCAGTTATTGGTGAACTAAAGAACCATTCACGAGGGCTTGAAGATTCGAAAAACCTACAAATGATGACGATGCGCCAGAGAGAAAATGAGGAAAGCGAACCAAAATGATGCTGTCGCTAAACACAAAAACAAGAAAAAAAAAAACAAAAACAAAGAAACAAACAAAACAAAATGAACGTTCTTTGTTCTCGTAATTTAACGACTTCCGTTGCACGTGCGACCACTCGCAGTTATACATTTTCCTATACGATTCGCTTTGTTGCAGACTCGAAACTGGGACTATACATTTTTATTCGTGCAGTCGTCGAAATTTTACCCATAAATCGTGGCCCATCCGGAGCCGGAATATTTTAATCATTATTCACAATTGTAAATTCGGTATGCATATTGGTTTTTTTTTTTTTTTTTTTACGGAATAATAAAATAATGCATGCTGACAAAATCGATTATTCTAGTACCTCTTAATTTGGTTGTTCGATATTTTCTGGAAGCGAGCTCCGTATACAATTGAGCCTATAATAGCCTGTAAATCGTGAGGACTTGGAATAATCTTTTGGGGACCTCTTGAGTTGTACTGCTTACGCAGACTTACATGGAGTGTACGACGTTTCAACGATCCACGTTAGCGTATCAGACGATCGATCTTTCTTGCTGGTCAGGATTTCTAATGGACTCGAAGAACAAAAGCGAACTCTGGAGTAAAGATTTTATTTTATGTTTCAACTATCGAGCTTAAATTCATGAGAAAACTCAGTGATATTAAACGCCAAGTCTCTTTTATTGGAGTGCAATTCGATATAAAATTTTGTATCGGAGTAATAAATTTTATCGTTATCTGGTAATGCAGGAAAATCATTTTTTTTTTTTTTCATGACATCTATGTGTGCGCACACTCAGTAAGTCGACGAAGCGAACAAAGAACAACTGAATATGCACACTTGGGTTCATGAAAAGAGGACGAAGCGTGAAAGAAGGGTTGGAGATAGAAGTCGAATGTCAATAAAGCGATTCAAAAGCGATACCAATAGGCAGTTATTAGTGAAACGACGATTGAATGCAAGAGTGAGTCAAAGATGAGAACATATACGTATACGCGCAATAGAGACCGAAACAAGAGAGGAGCGAAGGATCAATCGGAGGTTCGTGATAACGATTTTTTTTTTTCAGAGTCTCATCGAGTGTTTGCGAACTCCACTTCCAACAGAATTTTTCGATTCATTCCATGGAATATAGGTGTCGTGAAGTATATTCTACAATTTTTTAAACACTTCTGCATTCGATTCTGATACATTTCCACTCGATGTTATTGTTCTTTGGGGAATGGATCGAAAAAAAAATGAATTACGCGGAAGAGACTTTGGAGTAAATAAATATAGAATAAAAAATATGGCAATACACTTCTTTTTGAAGGGTTGCTGGGAATATGAAAAAAAAATGGTGGTGCAGAGATAAATTCGACGGTCACAGGCTGACTCCATAAATCTAGTATCGAATCAATTAAATTTTCGTTTTATTTATACGTTGTTCCCTGCATGCTTCAGTGAACCGAAAAATACGACCACAACTAAGAATTTTATTTATTGCTTCTGTTTCAGTTAATTAAGCGTTGAATTAAAGTGGAAAACTTTGCCAAAAGTTTCAACGTAAGTGACGAACTTCGAAATATGTTTTTTTTTTTTTTTTTTTTACTGTCGCAAGAATTTGGCCAAGACGTCTTCACGTGGCTATTTTCGTTTCTCCTCATAAAAAGCTCGAGAGGAAGGTTCAGTTTTGGTCCAAATGTATTTACCTTAACTTTTCTACTCTCACATGAATCTCGCAACACTGTCTTTGTCCATCACGAACTTCAGCTTTTTTGGATTGACACTCATCGTGGTGGGCTCGGAAAAAGTGGAAAAAAAAAAAAAAAACTTTGGCCTCGTCGTAGAAAAAAATCTTATACGTTTGATGAAATTGAAGTAACCCTACACCAAGAGGGTGAAGATTCTTGCTGGAGGGTGCGATTGAAAGGTTGGGCTAGGGAAGAACTAAATCTCCCAAAAAAAAAAAAAACGTTCGGCGATCGCATTGCCCGGCAGAATTTCGACCGTAAATCATTTGATTTGAGAAGAAATGTCTGGATAAGTGCCAAGCATAAAACTTGGAGCTTCGAAGGGCTTCGATTTCATACTCGGGAGAAGGTGACTATCGTTATCGTGGAAATACGGTTGTGCAAAAGTTCGTTTCGCAAGATCTTTTTTCCTGTAACTTTTTCACGGATAAATCGTTCTACTTACCTTATAGAGACGAGTATCATGGCGAATATGAGATATTTTCCGAGGAGTGGAACGACCAACGAAGTTGGAGGTATAATCTCAACTACGAGAAGGAAGAACACGTGAAGACTGATAAGTATGGAGATCGATAGCGTCACCTGCAACAATACAATACTTCTTAATGCATGCATACATATCTATACGTAGGACAGAATTGTGACGGGTTACAATCGATTATTGTTAAGGCCGGTAGGTCACACGAAGATAAGCGATCGCGTTGCTATGAAAGGAAAGGTCATAATCTTATTGTATTGTTAGGTTTTTAATGATAAATGTTTTTTTACATTATTTCGTCTCATCATTATCGCTGCAAAGGTAATATATTTACTGCTGATTCATTCCCCGATTATTTCCGAAAATAAGCCCTCACCCTTGTTCGAAATTCAACCGAATATTGTAGAGAAAAAAGCCATTATTCGCGACAAGAACGTGACACATTGTTGTAACATTTTTCTCATTCATTCCCATTGTCTCGTGTCGTCGGAAGATAAGAACGAGATACGAGAATGGGAGAATTTAACGATGGTCTACCGGTATACAGGTTGTCGCATCAGGGATGCGAAACTCGAGAACAAATTTGTATTTATTGCCAGGACGAGAAACGCACCATGAGCCAAAGAAGAGATGAAAAAGAAAATAGGAAACAGTGGAAGCTGGATCGGTTCGTGCGACATTTTGTAGCGGTGGTAGGGTTTTCTAGAAAATTGGGAGACAATCATAAAACTCAGGAGAAAGACAAGGAAAGATGGAGGAAAGAAGAAAGAGTCGAGAGGAAATGGAATGGAAAAACAAGCGAAGGATGGTAAAATACACCCCCAATAGTTCTCATGGGAATCACAGCTGAAGGGGTGGTAGTGGCCGACGTAAATTTCCCCGAAACGGGCTTGGTAAATCCATTCATTTTGATAAATGAGACAAATGGATAGACGAGAGAGCTGTAGATGGCGCCCGAGTGGAAATCCGCGTGCGTGGGAAAGCGTCATCGATCGAAAATTCTCTACCGCATAAATACATACATAGATACATGCGTACTTAAAGAGATGAATAAAGCGGGAACGGAGTTAAATGGTATTAGTAAAGATGGGAGTATCGATGAGGGAGGAGTATACTGTTGAAAATTGTCATCCATTTTGTTTACCACTCTCGCACTCGTGTATCCTTTCACTCACTCAGATCCACGCTGATGTCTCAATTGCCACGCTCGCGTTTATATTAATGGTGAATCGATATTCATTATTTTGATTCCACTCAGGAAATAACATCCAGCATCGTATAGTGTAGAAATAAATAAAACAAAATGAAGTCGTCGAATGAAGAAGCCCTGGATACGTTTCGATTCCAGAATCAGAGTAAATGTCGTAAAGTGGAAACAGCGAAAGCCTTACTGATCGAAATTCTCGGAGAAATTCAGAGCTCCAGTGATGTGAGACGAGCACTGGAGCGAGTCCTTTTCGCAATATTTCAAGTAATTGGGATGGTAACGAAATTCCAAACATATTGTGGAGAACGTTGGTTACTTGAAAACATAGAATTCGTCAATTAACCATTTATTTGGAGCCTACAAGGCTCGAAAATTATTAAGAGAATATCGCAGTTCGAACTTTTTTGCTGAACTGTTGTTGTTATGATAAACCTCCTGGGATGAAGCCGGAAAACTACGTACCATATACGTTAGTCGTTTTTTCTCGTCTCTTCCGATCCAAAAGGAAAAATAGAAATAACAGCAGTAATACAGCTTTGCATGCTCTGTTGCAGAGAGCGTATTGCGATCATCAACTCGATATGGAACGCTATTGGATGAACAGGACGGGCAAGAGTGGCTCTTGAAATTCATGTGGAATCGATGCAGCCAATCGAATCAAGAATGCTAGTTTTTTGTTGTTGTATTGATATCAATGAGAATACCATTGCAAGTATTTGCATCGCAGAACACTTTTTAGTTCACTTTTTCATCTGTATTTTTCAAACAACGCCGAGAGTTTTTTACCCTCGCAGCCGCAAAGCTGGGAAACTTTTAAATATTTAATTGCGGACTTGAAAAAGGCGAGCAGAAGACTGAAGATTTAAAAAATTCATGAACATACAGGTGCAATGAAAAATGTAACTGTTGTGTAGTTACTGTCTCTTCTCACAATCAGCTGGGTGAAAAGTTTCTCTAATTAATTATCATTGCAATCGCATTATTTTCTATTCAATAGCTCACTTTCGACTCGATATTATGTATCGTTGTTCACGATGAACATTGCATGTAAGTTACTGAAAAAAAATGCATTTTGAAAATAAGCTCGTCCAGCTTGAACTTAAAGCTGGCGTGTTCAAACACCAAAGACGAAATCCTGTACTTGAGGAGAGGGCCTGTACTGTTCGGTGAAAATAAAGACTGAAGATGATGAACTGATATACGAAAAAACTTATGTGTTCGAATACACGAAAAATTTAGTGATGTAACCAAATGGGGGCGCCAAATAATCGGCGGACAGGTTGAACAAACCTCACTTATTCAAGTGGTTTTCATTGCTCAAAAGTCTGAGGTCAGAGAACGAGGTGACACCAGTGTGGAATCGCGTATCTATGTATATGTTAAATCAACGTTAAATTCTTTTCTGGACGACGATATTAATGTCGTGTATTTTATATATTTATATCCTTCACCTCGCATAGGAAATCAATATTTTCCGGCCATGTTCGTAAGAGAATATCTACTCGTTCATTTGGTTCTTCATTTTATATCCGCATGACTGCATAAGTATCTGCTGAAAAATTAGTAGTTGGTGTGGGAATTGAATTCGAAGAGTATTTAAAACTTTAGTAAATAAATCAATACCTCAAGAACTTGCGGAACCATTTGACAGGAATACGTTCAGGCAGAATCGATTTTTTCAAATGCGACGCCAGAAAGTAACTCGATTTTGATTTTATATATGTTAGATGGATCGCGAGTAAACAACATCTCTGAACAATTGACGCAGAGTGCAGATGCTTTTATTGTTTGCGCGTTTCGCTCATCTAGCTCTCGACTCTTCTCAACGTCTACTGCCCAATGTCTTTTCCAGCGGATCTAGACCTTTCCTACTCGCTTGCTTTCTGTACATCGTAAAAAGATATGCTTCTGAGACCAGCTGAAGAACATTCTGCCCTCTCAACGTCCTTCTACAGCCCTTGTGCGAAGTGTTACGACACTCACAAGTACCGAGGGTCGATGAAGGATGGGTCAATATTCCACTCTGACCAACACGACTGGCTTCTCGGTGAACCACCATGATGAGAAACTCATGTTTAATGGCTACTTTAAAAAAGAAACGCTCGCGAGGTTGATAAGTTAAGAGAGCAAAGAGAATAGGAAAGGAGAGGGAGAGAGAGAGCGTCAGCTCTCAACGTACACGTGCGCAATAAGATTGTCCATTCGGTGAGCCATGTTTTTCCTTCATAGTCATCAATGATTGAAAATGTCATGAATTTTTTAATATATATGAAAGCCTTTGATTTATGTTTCATCCGTTAATATTCTTTGCACATCGGGGATTTAACCAGGCGTTTTCGATAAATTATTTTGTGCTGAACACGAATGCAGTTATTGAGAATATTCATCGCGTCAGGATTTTTCAAAAATTGAGGTGAAAGTGTCGAGAAACCTGTTTTTTGCCATATTTGAGAATCGATTATTGGGCCTGAACCTGATGTGCTAAAAACCTTTTAACGTGGATCTAAAGAAAGCTGAAACCTTGTACTTTACGCCTATTTTTTTATCTTTTCAACTACGAGTTTTACTCGCATATTACCGGTACGTGATTAAAACTCAGATTTCAAATAAAAAGAGACCAATAGAGTCGCGGTAGCGACTCGAGACAAGTACATTTTTTATTAGTGAACGTAAAGGATAAAAAACGAATGGATAAGAAGTATGATGAATAAATCGTGACTCTATGCGGTAACATGTAGCTAAGAACACATAGCAGTTGGAGACTTGTAGGATTGAAAAAATTCGCAATCTCGATGATAAACGAATATACGATGGAAAATTGATAATGTGTTTCTCCGACGATGAGCGTCGCAACGCGCAGATTCGCAACACTTGAATATTGATGAGCGCAGCGTGAATCAGCATATTAAATCGATCAAGACCCCTCTTCCTTCATTTTACTTGCATCAATGTGATAAATGTTATCACTGAAACGATCGACAGTCAACGGGATATATGCCGATTTTACAAAAGTGACAATTTTCGTTTTTCTTCTCTCTATATTTTTCAACTCACTTCTTTACTTTCCGTTGGGCACAGTTTTGAAAATGCGATAAAAGCAAATCTATTGAGGAATATAGAAAACTCTTGACTAAAACTTTTTCATTGAGCAAGTCGCAGAATTAATCTGTATGTTTTCAGTTTAACTACAGAATTTCATTCAACTCCTGGGATCTTTTGCGGGCGAAAACTTTTCGTAATATACAGTTGCTTAATTGCAAGCTCGGTGGAAGCTTGGGGCATTGAACCCTTCCCTGATATTCCTCTCTCGCTCTCTTTCCTTTCTCCTGTAATTTCAGGCCATAAAATGCCTCGCTACACTCAGTAGGTTCTTAGGTACCAGGAAGCTCACTCAGGTTCAAAATTCAGCCTGTGGAAAGATGGCTGCTAGAGTAGTTGACATTTTAGCTTTTAGGCAACGTGACATCATGTAACAACGAGATTATCTTTTTTATCCTTTTTTTTTTTTTCGAACGACCATTTCACAGGATAAAGTGGCCAGTAAGCATTTGCGAGAAAATGACACTTGGAATATTACTCGTCGATCCCAAATACATTTCTGAGTCAGGGTTTAGCTTGAGATTACTATCTGCAGAAAAAATCCCCTTGCCAAGTACTTCAATCTCGAGTCTTGTTTGCTGATAAATTCTTTCACCCTCCATGTTCGTCAAGCTACTGGATATTTCGTCGTGCACTGGACAGGGGGATTACGGGAAAGATCGGTGATTGCCGTTGACGCGAAAAAAGGGTTCTGGGCTCGATAGGAAATTTGACCTCTGTAGAAGGGTGACTCGGCATTTTTCATCTCTAAGATATACGTAAAAAGACTTTTTTTTTTCGAAGGTTGTGGATTTTATAGCCCGCTATGGTTGAGTATTTCAGGATCAGATTTTTTTTTTCTACACTGACTTACCACATTTTTCCAACGATATAATAAAAAGGCTCTGTCGATATACGATTATTTCTGAGAAACACCATATTTCAAGATTTTTCTACTTGTAATCAAAAACTTTTGAAGTTTGTATCGAATAATTGAACGAATTTACAATAATAAATTCGGGATACATTGAAATCAATACTGTCGCATTGTTTATTAAAAGAACAAATTTTTTACTTGGAGTTGTAGATTAATTTTCATTACAGTTTTTTTTTTTCTACAATTAGTGTTGTCATTCAATGGATTTTCTCCATGTTCATCCACGTGGACCAGCAGGCATGCTTATAGAAGACGCGAGTTATATTCACGTCAGACAACCGTGTAGTTAGCACAAAGCAGCATTTTTTGTCCACAAAACGAATGAGAGAGAACGTCATGAGGGGCGAAGAGAAAAAGAGAGAGGCCTAGAGAAAACAAGGCTGCATGACGATGAGGAAAGTGAAAGGAGGGAGGAAGATGTGACGAGGTACATGCAGGGGCAAGTATGCGGGAGGCCCGAGGGGGTTTTTCCAACGAAAGGTGATAGGGGCAAAAGCCCGACTGGGAAATGAAAAATAGTTCGAGCCCACCTACACAGAGGCAAGGACATGAGGCAAATGTAGAGAGATGGAGGAGCTAGAGATAGAGAAAAGGGCAGAGAGAGAGAGAGAGAGAGAGATCATACAATCCCCGCGGGCTAGATAAGAGGAAAATAACGAGGCTGACAGGCGTAAGGGGAAGGTAACTAATTCTCTCTGTCTTTTCACTCTTACACCCTACGTTGTCGTGAATATTGTTGTACATATCTCTAAATTTTGCTTGAACTTTGATGATTCATTCTATCTTTTTTTTTTTCTAGAAATTCAATACTCAATATCAATGATCAGAGTTCTTGGTCAGCGATCAAAAACGCATGTACGAAAGATGCAAGCTGTGGGTCAATTGATCATTAATGGTGGATGATCAATAAGAGCTGTTTTTGATTATATTCGTGTGATCGCTATATTTTTGTCTCGTTAACGGCTTGTCATTATGATTAAATGTCCATAGCTTCGATCGATTTGGCCAAATTTGAAACATTTCCACAATGATTATAATCTTCAAAATATAAACTTTCAAATCCTATGAATTTTGGATGCAGTAATATATGGAAAAAAGTCATCATCACTTTTCGAGCTGGTTCAAATAAAGTTTTTATGATTTTCCTTACTTTCTTATATAATTGCAAAATTTAGATAACAAGAGGACTAACCGCAGATCAATAATAAAAGCATTTTTATTATGAACGTACGAGAGAATGCAAATTTTTGGCCACAATGTTACAAGAGAGAACAGAAACAAAGTTATCATTCTAATAATCTTTACTGTTACATGGCAGGTGCGAGACGAATTAATACGCGCGTGTACCGGCGAAGTTTAATCGTTTCTCTATTCTTGGTAATAGAAACTGTATACACTTGGGGGTTGAATTTCGTGAATAATTTTCGTTACTATGAAGATCGAGGGAGAAAGAGAAAGAGCAGGGTAGAGAAAGAGAGAAAGGGAGAGAGAGAGAGAGAGAGAGAAAGAAGGAGAAACAGGCAAACAGGGAGAAAGAGATAAATGGATAGAGGAAAGCGAAGTGCATGACTTCTCATGGCGTTCAGAGGGCTCTCCCGACATAAATGTGCCGGTGGCACCAAGAGTTAACGAGGCACCTGACTCGCTTAGCCAGCACCGATGTGACGTAAACGGATTAGGTAACGCGGTGAATTGGCTGCTGCGTTGTTTAACGCTTGTCCTTTATACTTATATATATAAATCATGTATTAAACGTTTCGCACGCATATGTACGTCTCGTTATGCGATTTTAGAGTGCTGATATTCTAAATTACCATAACCCATATCATTTCACATGTTTCGTTATTCGGGTTATGTCTTTTTGTTTACGCGAACTTTATGTAACGTGCACATTTGAGTCTTGACATTTTGTTTCTCCATAGGTGTAACAACACCGTAATAAAAATTTTATCCGTCCTGCTCAACTTATATGGAACGACACAATATCACGAATCTCTCTCGGGTATCGACGCCATTGTTCCGCTTCTACCGTATCACAAACTCGAACAATGTCCAGAAAAAAAGTCTCGAGCATTATTTACTCTACGTCGAAGAAGAGACCTTCGGGCTCTTGCAATTTTTTGTTTTTTTTTCTCGTTGCTACATGGCACGAATGTTATATTTTATTGTAAATTTTAAGGTTCATGTCTGTTAAAAACTATCTACGAACGATTCTCTGGCGCTAATATGGAGAAACATTTTTTTTTTCTCATGTCCTAATTGATATTTGTACGTGCTCTATGTATTATGCATTTATTCTTGTTCGTTTATATTTATTTTCCAGCCAAATTCGTTACTCATTTTGAGAGCCATAATTCCCTCTGTTGATGACCTGTACATTACATGTTTGAAATTGTTTAAGAGAATATTCACTTTTGGCAAATAAAGTCTCGATCGTGTATTGAAAAAACACGAGTACCCGTAAATCATTTTGTTACTAAGAAAGAAACGCAGGTATTAATCATCGTCAATGGATTTTCGCTTTCTCTGGCTTCATGAATGCAATGAATAATGCCACGATAAAAAAGTAATGAGACATTATTTTTTTTAGGGACAATCATAGTTGGTATTAGTAATTTGTTCATCTGTTAGTTTCACTCACCTTCTCGCCGCTGTCACTGGGCAGGTAAAATGTCAATACCGTGAGAAACGAGATTCCCATACAAGGGATGATGATATTGACGGTGTAAAATAACGTTTTTCTCCGCATTGTTATGTTGAACGTTATGTCAAGATAAGGCTCGTCACAGCACGTGTAAAATTTCTCATTTCTGAAAAGCAATTCAATGATCTTTCAGTGTTCGACGAAACGTGATATGTTTTCAAAACTATACACAGAGTAGCTGAGGGTGAACAGTTTTTTTTTTTGGGATTGTGAGCCGGTTGCGTCAGCAAATTCGTTCGGGAAATTCCATTAAATTCTATTACCGCAAGGAAACTCATTGGAGTATTTCAAGCAAAAAAAATGTCATCAAAAAGTTTATATTTTCTTGGTTAGAATGCTGAAAACGACATGGGTTATGTAAGAGCTGACTGAAGAGGGTCAATCGATCAATAGGAATATCGACAGGACGTCATAAATTTTTGTCAATTGCATTCTCTGCGCCTCACAAGAGTTTCAGACCCTGTTCAAGCTCAAAACTGTGTTCAATCTTCCAGTGGACGTTTTAAACAAATAAACAAATAAAATAAACGTTTTAACAAATATTTTCATCGGAAAAATGAAAATTTAGCCGAGTACCAAATAATCAAACGTAGTAAAATTAAGCGAGAATAATTCAATGGGAAACGCGTTGAATTTTACGCAGCAAACAGAAGCAAATAGGTTTAAGAATATTTGAATCGTATATACACCTGTTTCAGATCTCCTATTTTGCAGCGAAAAATGCAGCAACTAAGGGAGTGGCCGTAGACGTCTGGATTGGAAATTGAGAGGTGAAAAAAAGGTAAGAAAATAATATACTAACCTAACGGCAGGCACTTCCAATATGTCCCATTCCACAGACATATAGAACTCGGACAGGTCGACGCCCACGTCGACGACGTTGCTACCCGTTTTTTCATCCATGTGTCTCAGATCAACCTGCGTTCATCACATTGGGAGTACGAAGTTAATTAAATTCTGATATTCAATACGGGCAAAAATAGTATATATGAGTAAAAAAATTCGCTCAAACAGTATATGGTCGCGTGATCAGCCAAGTTGAAAATGCGAACGCTATACTTTTCCTTTGAAGCGTATTTTTTAATCAGATTTCTCTCAACTAACCATTTATAAAGAAAAAAAAATACAGTAACAATACGGATAATAAATGTCTGATTGCGATTCACTAAGAAAATGCTCAATAAATCATGTCTCTCTCTATTATGCATCAAATAAATTTATGTTAAATACGCTCGCATTGTCATCATATTAAATAACGATAAGAACCATCATCATCCGTAAAATTTTTCAATTAACAATAATAATAATAAACATTAATTAAACATAACGAAAGAAAAAACGAAACACACGAGACAGGCTTTAAGGCACAGAGATGTCCACACAGCTTCCGCAGGCACAACGTGTAGTTGTCATACAGACTTTTTGAAGCATGGCGCTAAGAAAATCACAACGATCATAAATAATACATATTTATAATATGATAATAATGACAATGATGATAATAATAATAACAATAACGATAACAATAATGGAGATAACATATGATATCGATATATTTATCAGATCCGGTTATGAACGGCTGTGAACACACGAGGCATGATAAAACGTATCTAAATATTCTCGAACGAGCTCGTTCGATCGTCGTTACAGCCATAGATGATTTGCATAGCACGATTTCAATCCAAGAGAGATTCAAAGTTATATTTTCTAATTATTAAAAAAAAAAAAAAAAAACATAGGATCTTTGTTTTTTAAAATAATCAGAAATACTATTTTCCGTATTTATCTGTTTCAGCAGTTTACATTAAGATGAAAAACAATCTTTTCATTAATTATCAGTGGATGGATCGATTTAAAAAGTTGTTTGATATGCCTTCATCTGTCGAATTCAATTTTCCTCTATATTATCAACGGTACAATTGGGATATCCTCGAAGTGTATTTATATGAACGGAAATGCGATTGAGCGTTAGGAAAATTTTGTCACCCATTGTTGTGGCCAATCGTGATCAAATTCAAATTGTAACTTTCTGAATGTGGGGGATCGACCACGAAATAATTCGTACCGAATTATCTGAATACAGCCTCCCGATACATACTAGATTTGCCGATCACACATTATCGAAATAAACGATGCTTTCGATACCCTATTGGACATTTAAATAGGACGAGAACGTGAAACAAAGGAGGCTTTTGTATCAGCGACTGATTCAAGTCGTGTATACCGATTTACGCACTATTTCCTCTTCTATGTACGACATATCCAGACGCGTGACACACGTGATATATAATTAAGTTATCTGATCTGAATATTGAGAGTATTTCTCTTCTGATTCATATCTCAAATCGAGAGTCGCTTGATTCCTAATCAATGCGGCTTACAATGAGACGAATCTATGAGAATAAAACGAAAAATAATATCTTCATCTCCAACTTCAGCTGCGAAAATTCATTAATTATAGGAAAACTTCAAGGTCGTCAGATTACCGTTGGATCTTATGACGATTTTTTTTTTTTTTCATTTTTAGTCGCAGTCACAGTAGATCCTGCTGGTCGTTTGCAATTTGATTCAGCACAGTTCAATTCCAAGATTCTAAAAAATTATTCGACGACACAAGTGCGAAATTGTTCGCACCGGACGATTGAACAACGTCGATTCCGATTATCGTTTTTCTCATATACCACAGACTGCAACGGAGAGCGAGTGTCTCACGACTGTGTATAGGAATATGGGAAAAGTATAGAACGACGTTGAGACAACCTTGTTTCAGGATAGAGCGTCATTGGCATGTACTCGCATATTGCAAATGGATATATGTCTTTATACACAGATATATAATATCGTTTCTGTCACGAGTTCAATATTTCAGACAGTATTCCCTATACGCGGTTACGCGCAAAATTCTCAACTATACGAACGATAGACGCGAGAGTGAGTTGACATCGAAATGGCGTTCGACGAGTGTCTTTTCACGTCTTTTCTACTAGGCCTCTCTCCTCTCGTCCTCAGTATTTCCTTCACATTTTCACTGTGCGAGTTTCCTCCTCTTTTGCAACGGCAATCCTCAGAGTGAATCTACCCCTCCTATTCCTTCTGTACACATTCCATTTTTCCTTTTTTTCTACTTTTATCTCTTTTTATCACGATCCATTTGCTTTTCTCCCTTTTTCGTCCATTTTCCATATTTCTCATATGCTACGCGTTTCTCGATCATTTTTTTTTGCTATATCCGCCTATCACGACGGTAGAAAATGAGATTCATCGAACTGTACACATCTCAATTCGATATCTGGGATTATTGTTACATGATTTTTTATTATATTTGCACTTTTTTCAGTTAAACTAATTAAAAAACCGAGTTGGCAAACTTTTTATGTTTCTTCAGCTCGAGTTTCCATTTGTTTCATAAAAATTATTCTTGACATTCCTATCGTTCATGTATTTTATTTTTATTTTTATAACCCTATTGGGCTTTGATGAGCCTTTTTCATCACCTTACTCCAACTATTTTTCTTCACTGTTCCTAGTGCTGCGAGACCCCTCTGAGTGATGTCCACGTAGCCAGTCTTTATTCTTAACTCACTATACGTATCGCATTTGCACGAGAGCCAAGGAAAACTGTGGAATTTTTTTTTTTTATCGAGTTTCAGGTCGATTGGGCCATCAGAATCTCAGAAAAACTGCCTTTCGCTAGGTAATTGATCCACGAGCCAATGCATGGCTGAGCGTTAATCCATCCAAGTATTGGCCTCGTCCGAAACTAATATTTGACTCAGGAGATCACCGAAGCCACGCACCGACAGCTCACTCATCGCTATCAGTGGTATCGTTTGTGCATTTGTTCAATTTCTCATAGTATTTTATATCATTGTTTTCATTTTTTTCCAATGAAATTTAAGGAGACTCCATAAACTTCGGGAATAATTTCTCAAACAAAAAATCATAGAATCGGGTGAATAGTAATTCGATATGGAATACCCGGTACACGTGAACGTTGAAGACACGATGAAATTTTGGGTGAATGTTACATATACGCCGAAATCCAATTAAAACGTCAGGTGCATCGCGGTAAAGTGTGTGTTTTCCTGCATCAGTTCGGTGCTGATTGAAAAGCTCGACAGACTGCTGTCAACAATTTTCTGTATGTACTAGATTGAATTCTTATTATTCTCAAAGCGCCTGCGAGTTGGTATGAAAAAAGTTAAACTTGTACAACACAATTTGTATAGATCATTTTCGAGTTGGTGATTCCACGATGATTTTCAGAATCAGAACGTTCGTTAAATCACGTCTTCTTTTTTGTGTGTAAGAAAAATTAATAGATCTCTTTATACTCGTGAACCGTGAGAAGCTCATACCGTTTGCAACGCTACGAGTGTTACCGAGAATTTACAGGTCCCAAGAGGCTACTCAACAGGTATGTGAAAAATAGGGCTATTTTGCAGGGTGAGTCCAAAAGTATTTTGCTGGACGATTCGACCGCTTCTCGGTCTTGGCAAGGAGTCTATACTCTCTAGTATTTCGACCATGAGGTCGTGTTAATTTATCGCCAAGATAAAAAAAAAAAGCTATTTTGAACTAGCGGAATTCACCGAGGCTGAGTGAGCATTTGTTAAAAAGTTTCAGACAGTTTATTAAAATTAAATGCCACGTATTCTGGTGTTCAATATATAAGTACGAATTCTTTCAGTGAATTTTTACGAAATCGTAATTATTATTATTATTATATGTATACTAGGCAAACCCGATTCTAGAATAGAATAGGCTTTTCTACCCAATCTCGAGGAGACAATCAAGCTTAGCCTCATCGAGACTAGATTTCATATTTTTTCTCCTCTCTTGTGGAGTGTTCGCTTTGCGATTTACATGTCGATTCTAATTTAGGTGGATGAAAGTGGGTCATACATTGTCAGTGAATTTCGCGAGTGGTACAATCTCGCAGCATTAAAACCCGATAGAGAGAGAGAGAGAGAGAGAGAGAGAGAGAGAGAGAGAGAGAGAGAGAGCGAGGGGAAGGGGCATGGACGAGAGGGAGTGGATTTAAAAAAATGGGATGTATGGGTGCTTGTATGTGTAGATTTTTAGTTCGTATACACGAATATATTTTCATAGGAGTGGTTATGGCCCCAACTGAATCCAGGAGGGCAATCATCGCAGGATTACCGCAAACGGAACTAATACTTTTGCATCAACCGTGTGTGCTGGTTGTTCAAGTATTTGCATTGTATATTTGACTCGTTTATTTTGGTCCAAACGGACACTCCGTTAGAAGTGTTTGTTTGTTTGTTTGTTTTTTTTTTTCATTTTATGTACTATCTGCACTTTAATATTGATTTATTTTGAATGAAACAACTCGTTTGGTTTATTTATTTCGTCAATTGATCCATTATCCTTTGTGCATTGGCCCCACGATTCGAGCCATATTTCTACGATAAAAAATACTTCATGGTAATTGTATCTTCCACATTACTTGACAGTAATTCTATGATATCATCATAGCTCGGTAAAAGATGTGAAGTTCTCTCGAAATCGTATGGCACCAAAGTGGCAAAGTATAGAATTGTACAACGGAGGGATGTCGAGAGAATATCGATCTGCGTGTGGCGTGATGATCAACAACCAGCCGTAATTAAAACGAATCGGTAGGGGTTGATTATGCGGCATATATATCGTAACAATCAATAGGTATGAGTATATATAATAATAACAGGGGAGAGTAAGAAATGCACATTTGAGAATTTTGAGTGATGCACGATTGAGAATTTCAAGTGACTTCCGTACTCATGCAATTCGTGGACATACACATGTGTATGAATATACACAAGTACGTTTCGAAATACCGTTTCCACTTGTGTCCCCGACAAACTGCAATTTAACTCGGTACAATAGAATCCAGAGTTGTGCCTCATTACGAATACAGTGCTCTCTGTGCAACTGCAAAGAGATGAGAGGCAGACTCTCTTGTTTCTCTCTCTCGCTCTTTCTCTCTCTCTCTCTCTTTCTCTCATCCAACAGGAAGTGAACTCTTTCAGTCTAGTGAGCTTTCGTACAAATTTCCGGGATTTAACAAAATGTATGGGACGTTTCAGATTGCCCAAAACGAGGTATTCGCATTGTGAATAATATATAAATTTTCGAAATATTACTTTGATTGAAAGTTTATAATGACCTGGGAGAGTAGTGATGAATGAAAAGCGATCTACGCTTTATCTGGAATTAGAATTGGCCGTACGAAATTTATAAGGGATTAAAAAAGAAAAATTCAGTTATATAAACATGTCTTGAGATCATTGAACGAGTAGAGTTATAGACGAGTTTTTTCAAACGGCAATAAATTTATTCAAATGATTACTGTATGCAACGCAGAAACATCAGCACTCGTTAGTCACCTGGATCACGAGCTAGTTTGCAACTATAAGTAAATTGACCTCGTATGACTTCAAGGAAGAGGATTTTGTTCAATTTTTTTTTTATGTTCTTTTACGACCAAGTGAATAGACGTATAAAAATGCTTGATATAAAGTTATTTTTTATTATTACGATCGTGGTCGGCATTGAGGCCATCAATGATAATAAAATAGTCTGAAAAAAGGAGAGCAAGGATGCGCTAACGACAATTCGATTCAACTCAAACCTCCAACTCCGAGCACAGCCAATGTGTATGTGTACACTTAGTATACATCTGCTATGTACACTGGATGCCGTCACCCGATCAATTTGGCTTTCGTCATGGGTGAAATGTGATAGAAAATTAACTGTATATGTATTTAGTTTTATATTTGAAGTACTCAGTACTTTTATTTTTTATTTTCTATACGTCATGAATACCATTCATGTCCGACGTTGTAAAAAGTGATATTGAGTATACACACGATTTATCGTCCGATGAGAGTACGATAATAAAAAGAACAATATACTGTGAGTGTTCGTCGTATATCTTAGGTGATTTGAAGTTGATTGTATCCGTTTGTCGTGTATCATTTCCTACGGTTCTTCCGCCAAAAGCTTCAGCTCGGCTTTTACCTGAATGATTCCATCATCATTAAAGAAGAAAATGAATCAAAGGTACATTCACGTAGAGAAGTTTTGTTGAGATAATTTTTTATAGCATACTAAAGAAAGGAATGTTATTTTGAGAAAGAATTTCATATATATGCTAGTCGTTAAGGTTGATCAGTTTATCTGTCAACTGTCTTTTCGTTGAAACAAAAATAAAATAGGCCTTGAACTATCGCATTTAACGGTCTCAGTAATAATGGCTCACTGGCTGATCGAGGACTAATCAATATTGTAAAGAGAACCTATAATCCCAATTGGTACGTCACGTATATTCTTCCCTTTAAAACCTCCCAGAATCACATACATTTATATCGATAATCTTGCAAAGTCGGATTGCCAACTCCTCGAAGACGATGGCTTTGGATTGCGAAAAAAGAACTGCAAAATTTCATCATTCTCTAGATCTTTCTTCCCCTTTTTCTTTTTTGTATGAGTAAAAAAAAATGTGGCTTTTACGATCGGAAGAGATGTACAAAAAACTTGATATTCGATAACTCACGGAAAAGCAAAACGACGCTATATTATGAGAGTAGGAGGATTGTATAGTTCGGACAGAAGAGTTGAAAAGTATATATGAAAGTAGAAGAAGAAGAAGAAGAGAAAAAGAAGGAGAATGTAGGAGGCATTTCATGTCACTGTTATACTCGAAATCCGCACTCCTTCCCATATGACATCATTTTTTATATCCTTTCCAGTACAGTAATCAATCGAACACTTGTGCTGTGATTTTGAGATCTGGAATCTATAGGAATAGAATCTACTTTCCAGATAAAAATGCACGAAGAGAAGCTTTCAGGAAAAAAACAATACTTTCGGAAATGAGATAAAAAACAGAACCTGTTTTGAAAATATTCGATCGATTATGAAATAGAAATATGTCGATAAAGAAAAATTGTGTGATATTATAATACGGGTCTGTCCACTTCGAGCATAGATAAAGATAGAAAAAAATAGCTCAAGTTGAGAGGAACTAGGATTTCCGGATGCAAAAGTAACGTTGAGTGCCTGACATAAATGCCTCAACAATAAATTGAAGAGAAAGAGAAAATTTTCAAGTTATTTCGTGGTTTTCGAAAGACCCTGTACCTTCGTGAAAAAATAATCGTAAGGAGAAACCAAAAAGAGTATTTCAAAGTTTGAAGTCTTGAGTTTCAAGATTTTCTGATAAATTTTTTCCTCGTTAGCGCCCATGTGAGAATCGTTGGAAAAATCACGAGACAAAAATGTTTTATTTTATTTTTTTAATTCTTCATGAACTGAGATAAACAATTCTGATCAAACCAATGTCAGAGTCACTGAGCTTGATCATTTTTAGCTTTGATTTTGTTATTTTCTGAACTCTGTACGACGATTTGTCGGCTGCTGAATGAAAATTCATACTTTTGTCTCTGATGATCGATATTTCGTGAACTAATGATCGTGCAGCAAATGGAAAGAAGGCTTCGGAAATTTTTATCGATTCTCTAAGAGTGTCTCTTATTGTTTTACGGAAAGATAAATTAAAAAAAAAAAAAACATTTTTATCCAGGCATAACTGAAAATAAATCGTCATATCTCAGTAGGAAATGTCGATACGACATTTGAAAGAAGAGATCAGAACTGATCGGGCTTAATTCATTAAATTATTTAATTAATTAAAAAAAAAAAAAAAAAAAAAATATAGAACAATTCAGTAACTGCCAGGCTCAAATTTTTCTTTCGACAAATCTTCCTTTCCACGCTAGAAACACTTTTGTATCGGAACGCAATGAGACCCAGGTGATGACAGTAAACCGAAACCAAAACAGAAAGTGATGGAAGCAATCGAGCCAACAGAGGATGATAACATTTCGAAATACACAAAAATAAACAGGGTATGTGTATCTGCAACGCTCTTTCCGTAAAAACTGAAGAAAGATTTTGGCGATTTTCGCGATTGATCTAGGCCATAAGAGTTTCCATCAACTCCAGGGAGGAAAGAAAAAAGAAATCGTATTTTTTATGTCCCTATCCACGGGTTCGTTTCTTTTAGAACTTGTTGGCCATATATACATATCGCTCTTTCACTTTTTCCTCAAGATGTTCAGCGTCGTTTCTATTTTTCCCCGATTTCTTCACGTCTTCGCGTCTATCCGAAAACGACGTTCACATGGAATTTTCGAATCACCAGGCTCACTCTATATAACTCACACACATACACACAACACACAGTCATATGAACTCGTTTATTTTGCTATCCTTTTTTTTTTTTATTTTTCATTCTCGATCGCTCTTCCTCAAACCAATTTTCTTTCTCTCACTTGTTCGAAACGTTCTTCACTTTTCTTCTTTTCCGATAGAGACACAAGAGAAACGACGCAAGGAGCCCCAGAAGGCCTGAGAAACGTTGAGTCTTTTCTCGAGATCTTCGGAGGTTCTCCTGGGACACTTGATTCTGTATATCTCCTAGTATTCTCGTGTATACTTGAGGAAATCAACGAGATAATAAATAAATAAATAAAAAAAAGAGGAGAATAAAAAGCAACGCGATATTCTGTTGCCGAAATCTGTTGGACTGCTACAACGAAGCGAAAAATTATTGTTGTGATTAAAAAGTAACGTCATAACAGTACTTTGTCCCCTAAATTTATTGCATGGTCTGCTAAATAAGCTTTGATGTTTGTAGCCTTTGATGTGTAAGACCCATGCGAGCATTTTTGTTTTTTTTCACCGACGCATGCTACTCGAGTATTCGTACAGCTAAAAAAAGACAATCGAGTCACTCGTGTTGCTTTGACTCCAGCGATCGAAATAAAAAAAAAAAGCTGCAATGTATCAACCGCAATTATGTCGTATGTGGTAAGCGTTTCGTTAAATTTTATTAGGAGAATGCTATCGTTTCCTTGTCAGGGTATAAAATGAAGTGCATCGAGAATTAGTCTATTGAAACGTAAAAGCTCATTTGTGTTATCGTTACTTTGAAAAAGATAAAAAGCAAGTTCAAGTGATATTGTTTGCAGAGTTTTTTGAATCATTGAAGATATTAAAAATCCATCATTTTTGAATAATCTCACAATATTCGAGCCTCATTGAACGTTTATCAGTTCATACATATATAAACTTGTAATCACGTTGTAATTTTCAACATACGAAAAATAATTTCTTCATTTTTTCTTATCAAAGTTTTAAGATGGCGATATGGGTTTTTACTACAAAGTTCCAAGACGAAGCCGTTATGCGACTGAGAGCATTGTGTCGACATCTGAGGAGAGATATACAATGGACTGGAGTAGAGAAACGCGAAGATCGACGAAAAGGGAAGGGACGAAAAGTGCAGAGAGTGCAAAAGCCCATAGGACCGAAGCATCAGTTGGAAAGTGTCTCTCAGGCTTTTGTTCGTATACGAGTGCTATATAGCGAAAAGAGCTTGTAAAGTCGGATGGCACTGACGCTGTCACGAGGTTATATATGTTTGTATGTGTATTAGACAGAAATACTGTTTGTGATACGAGTACGGTTTTCGGAGGCGTTACGTGTGCGTTATCGTCGACAATAGATCGAATTCTTTCTTGAAGAGCCGGAAGTTTGTTGGTGACGGTGGCCTGTCAGGTATCTATATCCCTTTGAGAATTTTTTGTACAAATTATATATATATGTACAAGTAATTTTCCAAGTATGTGTGACGTTGTGTTAATACATGTACATTGACAGAACAGCCACAGAAAGTTGCTGGCTGAGAAAAAACTTTGTTATCGATGGTCAGAGCCCGTTGGACTCAGCGATGATGGTAGAGTTAGGGTCTCTAGTCCATGGTATCAGTAATCCCGCACTGCGGGTAAAATAGTAATACCTGGCATGGTACATGGATATATGTATCACTGGGTATATACTAAATACGTGTACATAAAAGAGGACTGAAAGAAAATCCCGATAGGGAAAGAAACACGAGCACTGAGCGCGTTGGAGTCGTGTGTTCGAACTCCTCATTTCTTTGCTCTATATAAGCCATGACCACCACTTTATACTCGATTGCTAAAATGACCCGTTGAACTAACGAAAAAAAAAAAAAAAAAAGAAACGAACCGAGAAAGGTTTTCGTCGTTGAGGAAGCTGTATCAAGTGTTCGAACATGTTCAGCTTGTGTCCTGGGGCCTATTATTCCTTTTTTCTTGTTGGCAACCCTTCAAGCACTTCGTGTTGTGTTTTCCCACAAAATCTCGAGGCAATAACAGTGTTGATAGAACATGTGCGTCGGAGTAGAAGAGCGATAAAAAAAAAAGAAAAAAGTCAATGAGGAATGTACGTCAAAGTAATAAGAACGATTGTAATCGTTGAAATGATCCATGAAGCTGTCTGCAATCAGCTATACACATGGGTATCATTCAATGCTTTATCGCTTTAAACGTTATCCACAATCGATATATATATATACAAAAAGAGCCATTAAAATTTTCAATGGTAAACCAAAACAACGTCTATTAAGTAATCAGTTTCAGCAATTCAGTATGATTGACGAGGAACAATGAAGTTGAAATAACTAAATGGGGAAATTGATCCGTCATAACTTCAGTGTCAGAGTTGATTCGTCTGACGATGATGATGCGGATGAGAATACAGAAATTTTGAAAGTTCAAATACCCGATCGATACAGAGCACAACCACTATAAAGGAAGTACATTATCCAATTCATATATAAACTTACTGTAGTGAATATATACCGATAGACAGACTCGAGTCAGAGGTTCGAATTAGGTAAGGATCTAGCTTCCGTAGCCCACGCAAGAGCTAGGCTCGAGAGTGCGCTCACAAGTGGAAATTTTACGTGTGAAGCCGAGAGAGCGCTCTCTGTCTATCTGAGTGTGCTTTTGCTCGTTGGATTTCCTCAATTGTATACGTCGGTGAGATTCGAGGTCGGCGAACCCATCGGGTGGGTGGAATCTCGCGACCCGCTTGTACATACGAATCAGATTAGATCGTCGAGGCGTCCTCCTCCTCCTACCACACTCACTATCTGCTGGATGAAACCTCGCTGGCGAAATTGCGAGAGAATTCAAATAGACGTGTGCAGTTTGTGTTATATCCACACCGTGATTTCAGTTGTAGTAGAATGCGCGAGGTGTTCTTGCGGCTACAGAATTTGTTGGTTAAGTTTACATTACAGCCACTTCTCAAAACTCCTCTGTATACATGCACCACGTATATGTAGGTGAGTATCGTTCAAGTCCAAAACGCCCTTGCCCACACAGTCCGAACAATCCACTTTAGCAGCTCATCGCCTCACACTTCAATTCAGAGAAATTAGCACGAATAATTTTCGTATAATGAGAATTCTCAAATTGATCTAGCTTCGTGGCACTGTCTAATATTTGGTTTATTTACAAAAACTTACGATTTCGTGAGATTTCTTTTTAGCGACGGCTCTTTTTTTGTGAAACCCCATTTGTAGGATCCGTTGCTTAATTCTGATTTGATTTCGCCCGACGGATATCAAGTATTCAATCTGTTTGCGTCTATAATCTTTGAAATAAACTTACGGGAAGAGGTAGAACAATCCTACCGTATATGAGCAGAGGAAAAAGAAGATGAACACCACAAAGAAATAGACAAAGAGTGCACACGCCTAGATGTAGAGAAAAGAAAGACAATTTTCTCTCAGTACAAATGTAATTACAGTTGACTTCGTTTGCTGCGAATAGAAGCAACCGAGGTCTGTTCTATACCACACTCTCGTCTGACCATCGTTATGAGAAAACCTACAAAATAAGCTTCGTCCTTTATGTCTTATCGTAAAACCTGCGAAGTACAGAGATCTGGGACGCGAATATGAGGTCCTTCTCGATTGCACTGGCAAGACGAAAGTTTATGTACAAAGGTATAGGGTATATAAAAGTGGATAGGGTGAAGAGATTCTGCAGTCAGTCGTTCGACAAACCCCTCTTTCATTCCGTGCCAGCGGCAATGGATTCTCTTTACCAGTGCTGCCATCTACTCGGGACTAACGACTTCGACTTGATGCTTAGGCTAAACCGAGGAAAGTTAAGCAGGCAACGAGGTAAGGGTTCGAAGGAAAAAGGTGTATTGCGCTCATTTGAAGCGGTGTGGTAGCGCAAACCTTGAAGAGTTGTATAAAAGCAACAATGGAGACAGAAAGTAAGGGTGAGGCAATACGTTTGGCAATTCTGATGAACAGAGAGAGAAAGAGAGAGAGAGAGAGAGAGAGGGAGAAAGGAAGAAAGAGAAGTGGAGTTTTAACGAGAGGTGGATGAAGCCGCGACAACCAGATCTAGCTGGTACGGTTGGTCTCCCACACGGGGCTCTCTGGAAAAACTGGCAAAGTGTCTGAAGGGGAAAAAAGTGAGATAGATATATAAGTAAGCGCTCGCGTAAGGTAAAGCTCGCGCCTTATCCGTTGCCTCAGGCTACCAGGAAACACTTATACACTTTTAGCGTCATTCCCCGGTGCTTCACATAGTTCTCTATATATATGTGTGTGTGCGCGCGATTATAGCACCAACGTTTCAGGTCCTTCCATTTCACCTCGGTACCAACGAGGAACTCTGGGTCGCTTATATTTTCTTTTTCTCAATCTATAGAACCTCTCTACCCTCTCAAAATACGTCCGTCGCTTTCTTTTACCAGTTTTTCATTTAGCCTTTCTTCAGATTGCCCGCTTTCGTAAAGCTCGAAAGCTCAATTGCGGAGTAAAGACTGAGCCACACTTCCGTTATCAATTCGTTCAAATCAAGGAATAAATATTTTTCGAACACTGATGGTCTTCAGTGAGTTTTTATTCTGTATTTTTTTTTTGTTAATTATACTATTTCCATGGTTATTCGATGAAAACGATTCATCGCTCAGAAAATTTAGTACATCAAGTCTACTAATTGTAACGTATCACTTTATAACGTTATTTCTTGGCCTAAGGATTTGGAATGAAGAATGACACAAACGGGAGGAGGAAGCCATTGATATTTTGGATGCCCATATGGTAGAATTCTGAGAAAAAAAAGTATGTAGCAATATGAGGAAACCGAAGTGACCATACGACCTGGCAGGTAAAGCTCCCACAGGCTATCCATCAACTCTGAAAGCCCAAGTTGCGCACTCTACGGTTACTTTCTTTTTTTTTTTTTTATCTCCCGGCACAAACGCAATCCTCATGGTATACATTTTTTTATTCGGCGCTTCCGTTACATTTTTCACTCGCTATACGCTAGGCAACGTTAAAAATTCGTTCGTTCTTTGTGAGTACGGGGAATAAAAAATAAAAACCACGAATCACTGGAATTACTTAGATGGAAAAGTGATATTTCGAAAATGATATAAATATTGTTGACATCTTTGCAGCAACATTTTCGTTTGCGTTATCAATTGTTCTGTACAAGTCATCAAGAAAATGTATTAAATCTATGTCATCTAACATAAGAATTATTCGAGTCAATTTTTCAATTATTTATCTACATTGAATATGAATTGTATTAGCTTTTTTGAGAGATTTAATTAAATTGATGAAAATAACTGTACGAAGCAATTCTAAATTGGAACCTATTAATCTATTATGGGACAGATTATTTGAAGGCTCTCGTTATGTAACAAAATTGAATTGTTGAAAATATGTGTACGATTGTGTTGCAACCGTGAGTTCAATATTTGCGACGTCATGAATATAGTGTCAGGTGTAATGACCCGTGATTAATGTGGTATTCGAATTGAGTATATGTTCATCAAAAAATTCTACGCGGCAATGTCCATTGTGTCTAAAAAGTCTGAAACACAATTACTACTTACCTATCGATATTATCCTCAAACAAAAGTACATCCGTCGATCGATCAAAATATTGTGTAATAATGATAGCAATGACAATGAACGAATAAAAACTGAAGAATAGATATTTCCTTGGGCCTAAAAAACAAAAACTTATAAATAAGGCACACATATAATTCATGCACAGCCATAGCAGGCGCATATTATAAAACTTTAGAATCGATTAACGTGATGGGTTTTTACTCTGGATCGTATTTTGATCGATCGCTCAGTGACTTTGTATATTCAACAAGCCTTTGTACCCCGAATAGTCAGTCTCTCTCTCTCTCTCTCTCTTTCTCTCCCTCTCTCTCTCACTCGCTCGCCCACACGCAAGTTTTCCGACATTTAATTTCATCCACCAGCACTCATAGCAGTCTACCTTTCGTTGGATTTTCGTCTGACCGTGACGTTCTTTAACCACTTGAAGTAGTCTGGTCTGGCATAAGAACTTTCAGCGCTTGCTTCATGCTTTCCTTCGACGAGATACCCGCTTCAGAATATAGAAAAGAAGGAGAACGCTATGAGAAAGCTTTCCGCAAAGGAAAATTTTTCCGCAATAACGGCAGCTGCTGACCAATAGATATTCTTGAGAATATATACCGTTTCCGTGGTATTTTTACAAACAATTTCTTGCAATTCAGTATCTCTGAAGCGATAACACGTAACCCTTGAGGCTTCTGTACGATACTGTAAAGTAAGTTGGTGATCAGAATTTCGCCCAGTTTCACCATAGTTACGAATAAATAACCATGTTTCATACCGATGGCTGAGGAGAACAACATCGTATCCCAAAATTTGGTTCAACAACATTCCATCTCAGCATTTAGTTGAACAACATCGTATTCCAGAATTCAGTTCAACAATATCGTATTTCAATATCTAATTCAAAAACATCGTATCTCAAGATTCGCTCCAACAAGATCGTTATTCAAAATTTGATTCAAAAACAACGTATCTCAGATCAAAATTTTATTCACAACATTTTTTAAGTTTACGGCCCTGATAAGCCCATGGTTTTTGGAATTGTTCATCAATCGTCGTAAAAGGAACTGATGATCATTCTATTAAATATGATCAAATCGCGAAAATCCCCTCCTAGGGAAAGAAAACCTGGACAAGTACATTGATGGTCCCTCGTTTCCCGAGGATATCAGAAGAATATTTAAAAAAATCCAAAACCTTACTTGGAAAAATTCAAAAAACCGTCAATCCATTTTTTATTCATATCCCGGAGAGCAACCGTCTCTATAGATCATCAAGTATCCGTCGAAAAAATCTGATTTCATAATAAATGTTACTCTGAATTAATTTCCAACAGAAAATGACAAGAATAATTGAAACATTAAAAAATTAACGTTATTAAGACAAGAACGAAACCACGTATAATTGGTGTTTTGGATGAATTATTTTTCTGAAAAATGAATAGAAAGATTTCCATTCAAGTTACGTGCAGCAGTAAAATTTATTATAACAATACGAAGACGTATTTATTGGTGATTCAGAAGGTATTTATTAACATCGAAGTATTAAAAATCATTTAATTTGAATATTTTGAAATTATATTTAAATACGTGTTAAAATACTTGTCCGGCTCGTAACTTCTTATGGAAAATGCTAATTCGAACAAAAAACAAATTTACCGAAATTTACTTTATTCAGAGATAGTATCGTCTTGGCGAGCCTCGGGCCAGCAGACGACAGAGCTGTCAATGTACTTGTCGACCTCCGATATCAGGTGTATTACATTTTGATGCCCTACTCAGTATTCGATAGGATTAATTACCGATTACTATTTAACACACAACTTTTCAAGGAGCGGCTCATTCCTCACATTAATTTTTTATTCAGTTTAAAATAATTTTTTTAGTTGGACTTTTTAAATAAAAAACTGTGTTAGTATTGAATGCAAACAGTGAACTTCGTTCATTCGAAAAAGTTTTCCCTGGAATATGAAACAGTCTTTCCCGATAAAATATTATCAAAATAATTATAATGAGAAATTTATAGGGATCATAGTTGCATAATTTTTCGTCACGATCATAAATTTAATGTAACATTATCGTTGCTAGTGCAAAATCACGGGTGTCTACAAAGAAATAAGGGGTAAAAGGGTCCGAAGCTTAATTTTGTTGGAACTTTCACTTTATTTTTCATACATAAATGCTTGGAACTAAAATTTGAAAGAGCCGTCAGTCCCCGCCTCCTAAGTTCAATTTACGATGAAATTTAAAAAGAAATGAAAGTTGAAATTTGCGGAGAGACTAGAAAACATTGTACTCATCTGTCACATGAACCAAATTTCACCTTTTACTGACTCGTCTTTATTCGTTCAGTAAATGATATACTCAAGAATTTGAACGTGATAGTATACAGTTATAGAATATCGTGATTATGGATGGAGACTGTAAGTGAATTCAAGAATTTTATTCCATTGATTCCAAAAAAAGCCAAAAAAGGAGTATAGATACGCGGTGGAACATGTCCATCATTCAAAAAATATCTTTGCAATATTTCGCTTTAAGCGAAGCGATGCACTGCCGCGTCTCTAGTTAGCTCTTGTTGTTTTGCATTAACTTCGAATACGAATATTTCCGATTTTTTCCCCCAAGATTTCGAACATTGGCAAGAAAATTATCGCGCTTCATTGGTGCAACATGTTGAAGTTGGTGTTGTCAATATCGATGATAGAAGTTTTTTTGAGCCTGCACCAGGTATGAGACATTTTTTTGATTATAGTAACTGTTCTATTGGTTTATAGATCTTGATGATTTTCAAAAAAATAAAACGTTTCAGATTTATTTTGACATACCAAAAGACTCCTGTCAAAATTTTTTTGCAAGGAGAAATATGTAGGTGGAATATGTGTCTTCTAATTCATAGAAAAATTATTCATTGTTATAGTGAGTTTATCGCAATCACTCCAGCTTGTTGAAAAAGCTTTCCGAAATATCAAAGTTAGAAGTAAATACTCATACCCCTTGTTATGAGGTAAATTTTAGTCGAAAATGAGAAAAAAGTTACGAAAACATTACTTGAGGCAGTAGTTGCAATTTTTTTAGTGTCCGAACTATTAACAAATCATATTTTCATCAAGCACAAACAGTTTCTGCTCCGAAAACAAAAAATAAAAATTTTCCTACCACGAAAAATGAATGTAAATATTTTTTATAACTACCTCAATATTAATTAGTCCCGAAACAGAAAGACCCACTACATAATTCACATGTAAGTGACCGTTTTCCTCATAGATATAATGGAACTGAGGGATTGTAATGAATCTTCATCGTCGGAAAAAAAAAAAGTAATCGAACCTCAAAAAATACCGACTATCCTCATGCTTGGCCATGATGAAGCTATCTGTTCTGTGGACTCCAACGAGAATAATCGTTCGAATGCTCGTAATTCCGCAAATTTAAAAAATGATGGATCGGTCGTCCCGAACAAAAATGTCTGCCCAAAGAATTTATCTGTGAATAATACAGTTGAACCGATGATTGAACAACCTAAAAAATCTCGAAAGCGAGCTTCCAATTCATCGAAATGGAAAAGCAGCACTGCGAAAAGGGCCAAAAATGCTGGTCAAAGTGGGGTTTCACTGAGAGGAAAACAACTATTACCGAAGATAATGGAAAGCGGCTGTGAAAAAAGCTGCCGATTTAAATGCCACGAAAAAATTAACGAAAATGAAAGGAAAATTGTTTTCAATGATTTTTGGGCATTGGCAGATCACACGAGACAGTGGGATTACATCGCTCGATTCATACGGTACGGTACTAAGGAGAGCGAAAAAGACGATGGATCAATATTAAAAAAACGTTTGCACACCGAGTATTTGCTGCCTGTCGACCAAGATGTCGTTAAAGTCTGCAGATCCATGTTCACAGGAACCTTAGGTATATAAATTTTATGAAGTTGAAAGTTGAAATGTTAAGAAGTTGTTTCAGCCAATAAATCGAAAAATTTTCCGCGTAGTATTCAATTTAAAATTCTTCATGATCATTGTTGTTGGATAACAATAAATCTAAAAAGTTATTGACACAATTTTTAATTAAAGTATTCACGGACTAATAATCAGAGTATTTTTTTTAAATGAGTTTGGTGACTTTTTCAAATACATATTATATTCTGATATTTTGTTAATTTTGAAAAAATGTATGCAACATTGCGAATGCCTTTGTAAAAAAAATTCAACATCATTTCTACAAAATTCCTAAGCCTTTTAATAAATAGCGTTTCAATGTTTCAATAAGTGACTACTGGGAAGTAAAAAACACGAAATCCCAAGGATAAATAAAATTGAATATTATTTTAGAGAATCAACAAATAAATATCAAAAGCCGCAGTAGCGGTTCGACACCAAGTATTAAAAATTAAATGCGCACGAGCCGTCCGCACTCTTATGTACTCGAATATAACGGTTTTTGGATTTATTGATTTTTTGTTTTATTTCATACAGCGATAATAATCATTTGACTATTTGCTTAACAATCGTTCAAAATTTTTTCGATCATTCAATTACTGCATATTGAATTTTCAACGTCATAAGGATGACCACATATTTCCTAAATTTTTTATCATCACTAAGTACTATTATTTTCATACAATAAAATTGAAGGCACATGATTTTCCAATATATATTTTGGAACTTTTTACTTGGATAGGTATTACGGAACAATGGGTCCGTACAGTAAAACGAAAACAAATGACATCTTCCAGCGTTTCTATAACGCAAGATCTCCGCGGGCATCATGGGAATCGACCAAACCGCATTTCTGAAACGATTACCCAAAGCGTTAAAGATCACATCGAGCTTTTTCCCCGGGTAGAGTCCCACTATTGTCGGAAAAGTACAGAAGCTCAATATCTCGAACAAGGATTGAACTTGGCTGCGATGTATAGACTGTACAAAGAGTGGATGCAGTTGAAAGACAAAACAGAAATTGCTTCTGAGCATCAATACAGGAATATTTTCAATTACTCCTATAATTTGAGGTTCCATGTTCCGAAGAAGGATCAATGTGATATTTGCACGGAATATGAGCTGTCAACAACGATAGAAAAAGCCAAATTGGAGGAGAATTACAAAATTCATCAAACAAATAAAACAATAGTTAGAAAATTGAAAGAAGTTGACAAAACCAATGCCTCTAAAGATAGCTCGTTATGCATCGCATGTTTCGATTTACAGAAGGTTTTATCTACGCCAAAAGCAGAAACATCGGTACTGTATTACCGCCGCAAACTCGCCGTATACAATTTTACGGTATTCAGCATAGGATCAAAAGAAGGATATTGTTTCGTATGGAACGAAACAATTGCAAAAAGAGGAGCAAATGAAATATCTAGCTGTTTGTGGCAGTTCATCAAAAATGTGTGCGAAAAAGGATGCAAAGAAATAATATTCTATAGTGACAACTGTGGAGGACAAAATCGAAACAGAATGGTTTTTGGAACCTATGCCCTCGCTGAAAAAGTTTTTAATGTCAAAATAACTCATAGATTTTTAGAGAAAGGACACACACAATCAGAGGGCGACGCGATGCACGCGGCCATCGAAACTGCTAGCCGTCACAAAACGGTCTATACGCAACAGCAGTGGTGTGAAATCATGATCGCCGCAAAAAAAAAATCGCCTGTGTACAATGTACATGAAATGACAAATGAAAACTTCTTTGATTTTTCGAATCTCGCCAATCAACAAAATTGGAAAAAGGACGAGTCAGGCCAATCAATGCAGATCTCGAAAGTCAAAGAAATATCCACGATGTTAGGAAGCGATTGCGTCCAATTTAAATATGACTATCTTGAAGCACCGCGGAACATCAATCTGTCGAAATTTTCCAACACTTGGAAAAATCATACGCTCGAGAGAGCTTATTTCGAAAAACGAAAATTGGATCAGGCAAAAAAAGCCGACTTGGCTTATCTTTGTGATAAAAATGTGATTCCGAAAGATGCTCAAGAGTTCTACCGTAGTCTAATGTAGTCAAAAAAACGAAAGATTTTTTCTTCACAAGTAAGGCAACATAGTATCTCCGCATAATATCATCAGTGAGCGCAAAATCATATCATAATTATATTTAAAAACTTTGATTGTTGATATAATTAGTTGTTTTCGAATTCCCCATTATTTATTGTGAGTAAACTCGAACAGAGTTAAAGTTCCGAATGTTATTAATGTGTTTATCAGGGCCGTAGGCTCCAAAAATATTGTGAATAAAATTTTGATCTGAGCTACGATGTTGTTGAATCAAATTTTGAATAACGATCTTGTTGGAGCGAATCTTGAGATACGATGTTTTTGAATTAGATATTGAAATACGATATTGTTAAACTGAATTCTGGAATACGACGTTGTTCAACTGAATGTTGAGATGGAATGTTGTTGAACCAAAATTTGGGATACGATGTTGTTCTCCTCAGCCGTCGATACAATACGAAATTTCAACTGTACAATAGTTTTTTTTTTTTTAAATGAAAGTAAAATTCCAATGTTGATTAAATGCAAGTAACTTTTCGCCATCGATAGGATCTTAATGATTTCACCCATCATTCGACGAGGTATGGAAACAATCTTGCAGCATCTGCTTCTCTAGATAAATAAGCCTTGCGAGCACGCGCGAGCAACATCATTTATAATAATATTATTATTAAATATGCTTTTCTATATTATAATTAATGCGCCACAACATCGAGCCACTCTTTCTGCGTTTCACTATTGAATGACGTTCACTATATTAACACGATAGACAATCAAATAATTCCAATCCATACATATATATATGTATGTATATACATAAGAGTACATATATACAAATATACATATATATACCAATATAAATACATACATGTGTGTTAAGCGATTGTTTTAATATCTGTGCAAGTAGATATTCCAAAAGTTGCCAATTTTTTCTTTTCATTTTCGATCATTTGAACGTTAGTCTATGTCGAGCGGAAAGTCTCGTATAACGAAGATGCTGAAACTCAACTTTTAAAGACGGATCAAACAACCGTTTCATCTTTTTGCAATGGAACAACAGAAGACACTGGGAGAGCTGTGTTATACGCGAATTTAATTAAATACAAACATTTTTCGAGTAATATCTTAGAGGAAATGGAAGTGACGGGTATTTTAATTCTATCAAAGTTGAACTGAGTAGTTGAAAAATAGCTGAAATTTAAACTCCCTAATGAGATATCGTAGGATAAATATGCTTGTTGAGTTGTATTAATTCTGAATACGACAATCTAAATCTTCCTGTCGTGAGGCTTTTCCGTTTATCAAAGACTGAAGTTCAGAAGTGTATGAAAAACAAAAAATCAACTTTTTTTTTTGGGCCACTCTACTGTGCAAAGGATATTTGTGTATGCGTGTGGATGCGCTTGTGAGTATATCATTTGTGTGTCCAGTTAATTTGTTTGTGGCGTGTAAACGATGCAGTAAAACACATTCCCAAATATTATAACTGAATATAACGTACAGAAATGAAGTCATCATTTTTATCAAATGATAATTAGATGCAAAAACACAGCGACATATATGATTCGACGCCACCGTCGTAAACCCGAGTTCCCCATGGAAAAGGTATAAAATGTGTGCGGTTTTTCCCGAGTTTTTATTCTCCCTCTTGCTTATCTTTATCCCGAATAAATATTATGGCGATAAGGTACTTGAGCACCATAAGATATGGAACGTCATTTTTTTCTTTCTATATATACGAGAAAAAAAAAGATGTTTTTGTTCAAAGTTCATGAGTTTTTATTTTTTATTTTTCATGCATTGGGAGTTTGGATTTCAGTGATGTTTGCGACTGTATTGTACACAGTATATTCGTAATTCATTTGTTGATAGAATCGTGATGTAAGCGGACAAGTCGAATATTAGATATGAGTAAACAAAAATTCTGGCTACGAAGATAAAACTTAAAGAATTATCGAGTATTTTGTAACACAAACGAAAAATGCCAACAGAAGTGAAGTGGGTGCAATTCCCGTCGATAAACAACACACCTCAAAAGGTTCATTGAAAGCTTCGTGCTCGGTGAAATCCGCGATAAATGCAAGATTAAATATTTCGTGAAATTTATAGAACTTCTTTGAAGCACAATACTATTGACGTGAATATTCAAATGTTCACAAACGTCATTTCGATATTTGATAAACACTCGACAACACGAATCTCAATGTGTGCTCGAAATGTCTACATTTTATTTGTCTACATCTATTTGATACATATTCCATCGGCGTGTCGATGCGATTGACGAATAAAGCGCTGTAAAAATATTCGATTTTCACGAAGATTTTATGACACTTACGAAAAAAAAAATTGTTGAATCAACAAAATCTTTGTTGAATACCCACGACAAAATATTTTTACCAAGCAACAAAATATTTTTATCGTCCGTATTCAACAAAAGTTTTGTTGATTCAACAATTATTTTTTCTTAGTGCAGATTTCGTCAGTCATTTCGTTTAATATTTCAGGAACTTTGAGTAGAGCCTTGTATATGTTTTGTTTCAGTTGTTCAGAAAGTTTTATTATATCTTGCTGAACACGTGGTCGATTACGATGGAATTTCGAACACATCTTCAGTACTGGATCGTTTTCTAGCAATAATATCGGAATTGAGTCGAAATAATTGCTATTTTTTCTACATTGGAGAATCTCAAGAATTTTCTTTTTCACAAACTAGCATAAGGTTCATCCAATTTGTTGAGTCTATTAAAAGTTATGCGTAAACGTACATGAGAAATGAAAATAAACGTAACGAAGTCAGTGGAAAATCGATTGTATGCTATAGTCCGACTAGTTTGAAAATTATCTGCATTTTATATGAGAATGGAATCGTTTCGTAATAAATAATTATAACAGTTGGATCAACGATGTATAACAACATTTTTTCAATATTTTGAGATTAACAACGAATGAATCAATAAAGTTTTAGAGCTGGGAAAGGATGATATTTTTTTGTGTGTTGAGCGGACCGTAGGTTTAGCGGGAATGCGGTGACTTTTTCCGCAGATTATCGCTAATCCTAAAGCGTACGTCGTGATTTAGTTGTCTCCAATCGTTGATTTATTGATTTCATTGTTGGATGTGAAAATATTCAATAAATATTGGTAGATGTTGTTGAGATTCCTGGGCAAATGTGAAACTATTCCACTTCAAAATAAGAAGCAGATCATTCGAACTCTCGTTGGACTAAGAAGCAATCGATTTTTTTTTTTTTTCAATTGGAACAAAAATAAAATATGTACATGCAATAACCAATGCTTTTGTGAAACTTGAAAAACCTACTCAGAGTGTGATAACATTCGAAAAAGGCCGCTGCCATTCGGATGTTTCACCGAGCCCTCCCTCCCCTCTCAAGCAGTTATCAAAAATTGTTATCAGGAAGAATCAATTTTATCCTGTTGTTTCACTGACGTTAACAACATTTTATTAACACATAGATTTCTTTTTATTTCATTAAATGAACTTCTTTCAAACTTATTACTTGTTGGTACTTCGTTACGTTAGAGCTTTCTTAAACTTATAACAGACTCTCGTAGTTGGTATGTTCGGAGTAATCAGAATATACTAACAGTACTACCAACTTCGAATGAAGTTCGAATCTTCGTAGAATCCCATTTTCGTAAACATGCTGAGTTCAGGATTTTTTGAACATTTTCTGTAGCAATGGTAGGCATTGAATTAATCGAGACACGACTTTTATCTGAACGATTAATTTGAGGGATCCAACGTATATATTCGGCGCTAAGATGTTTTTGTTTTTTTTTTCCTTCGAAAGTGTACTCGTCTCAATTAGCTATCGTAAATCTCTTACAGCAAAATGTTTTGCACTGAATATTAATATATTAAGCAATGTAACAGCACGTACCCCGGTGACCGAGTCGAGAACTTGGAATTTTGTTGGATATTCTTGAAGCCGTTCCTCTAGTAGGAAGTTTAAGAAAGGATCAGTGAACGAAAGCTCTTCCAGACCGATTGGTCGTACTTTTCGTTATACAACGTACCGAAATACTTCTACATATTTCTCGATGCGTTATTCAAAACATTATCCTAACAGCTCTCAGCTACGTGCTCGCGAGACTTTGCTGAAATTCTCGCCAAGGACTAATTCTTGAATGAGAAATTCCGAAGTCTTTATCCACAAAGTTACGGCAGATATGCTAACACGTGACTGTTGAGCCCTCGAGTAAATCATTTTCGGTATGATTGCCGTACCGAAAGTGTAAGAAACGAAAATAACAGAATTGTTAAGAAATAGCTAATTTATCCTCTATCCTTTCGTTCAAAATACTTGTACGAATTTTTTTGTTGTACAATTTTTATGCTTTCGAATAACCAGAAACACATATCGTAATTCTTATCGGCAAACTTATACTTTTTGTGCCTTTATTCTCGTGAAAAACTTTTTGCCCGGTCAATGGCCGAGGTGTGCCTTCCCTTACACCCTCAACCAATCGATACTAATGCGATAAGCGATTATATATGTAGTTTTGAGTATCGCATTTGATAAATAGGAAAAATAATCTTCCGCCTCAGAGATTGTACGATTGAACACTTTTACTCTTCGGAAATCGACAGGACAACGGTATTTGATATCGTAAGAGTTATTAATTCTTATCGAAAAGAAATTCAAATTTTTCACCACACATACGAACAGATTCAAAGAAGATTGAAAAAAAAAATCAGAAAGTTTACACACTTCTTTTGATGAATTTTCTCATTTTTTTTTTTTTTTTTTCTTTAATTGCCTCTTTTTTTCGAGTAAATATCATTTTAATAGGAGAGAAAGAAAAATTCTCATAGTACGATCACGAATACGTTGAATTCTCACAATCGAATTTTCAAATATGAAACTCGAAGCAAATACTGAAATTTTTTTGTCATTCGGAAATGTCATCTGTTGGCGTACCCTTGTTCCGCTTCGTTAATTTTACGGATGAGTTGAACTGTTCCGTATTATTCGATCACACGAGTGAACGTGTATTGTTAAAGTATACTATTTCGTGAAATTGCGGATCTACAGGACTTCCGGCGAGGGACGATAATATTTGCACTACAACCCTTCGTCCGGTCAGCCGTATAGTTTAAAACCGGATGAATTCTGGTCTCCATATAGGTGACATACAGTTTATATACGTAATTCCCTTTTATCGAAGAAAAAAAAAAATCTTTCAAACGCCCGATCCGACCCGTTATTTTCATTTCTATTAAAAAACGAAGAGAAATTAGATGAAAATTTAAGTATCAGTTGGAAGTTGTCACTCAAACTGTCAGAGCTCGTTAACGCAGAACTTCATTTAATGTTAAAGCGATAGTTCAAATCTAAAACAAGAATGAGCATTTAACAATGATTAATTTTTCGATAATATCGTCAAGATAACATTTGGCAACGATCAAAAAATAGGTACTTTGACCTAAATGAAACTGTTTTTTAATTATTTCTCTATTCCAAATTAAACCGATTTTAAAGCAGACTAACATGATTTATTTATTATTTTCTTCCTCTGGTGACGAGGATCTCTTTTGTTCTATGTAATTAATTTCATAATGTCTTCCAAAAAAGTTGCATCATTTTGTTTTACTCATATCTATTCGTTGTTAAGACCGTGTTCTCGTTGAAATAGAACAGTTACAAAGTTGAAATTTTATAACGCGAAATGCAGGCAATAAAGCCGAAGGCACAACCGGCATATATATACTTAGCCGGCATGCATGTATACTTATGGGATTTATAGTTCCAATTCACATACATTCTGTCCGATCGACACCGGAATATACATGTACAGAAATTGCGGAAGATCGATGTTTAATCACAGAGAAATCTCGGGATTTCACACACAAACTATCGAGTCCGCATTTCGAGTGCATGCCTGTGTAATGCTCACATACTCGCAGGGCTAAGCTGTGAGGGATGAAGAGAGAGATAGAGAGGAGGGGGCAGAGAGAAAGTGAGAGCCATTGCTTGGTGAGTGTTAGCGCGGGTTACAGCGTCGACGTTAATCGAAAATTTTAACTCCTGATACGGGGAGAATATATAGATTTGTATATAGAGGTTGTATACAACGAGATTTGCGAATTTCATTATACATATAGGAATAGTTAAATCGCGCAATGGGAAACCCACATAATCGTCAGCCACGAATCGATATTATCGAAACGGCAGGCATTGCTTGTGCTCATCGAAAGCTTGTAATACCAATGAGCATATATATATATATGTACATGTGTGTATGTATCAGTGTGGCTGTATATACGTAGAGAGCTCATCAGCAACATGCTTGCAGATCGTGCGAATAATTGCATCAGCTTAATACGCAATTACGAAAGAAGGGAGATATTACAGGCAATTTAAGTGGAAGAATATTCGAAAATTTACCTTCCTCGTGTAGATAAAAAAAAAAATGGATAAAAACATAAATTTCCCATGTGCAACGAATAGTTATCAAACAGTTGGAGTACTTTGCTGATTCTAAGATTGTTATATCAATCAGTACAGCTTTGGTTAAAACTATTAAGCATCCTTGATTGTTTGTATATGGACACTAGATTTGATGAACACACGACAAAAAGAAAAGCTGAATTTTGCTTTTCTTTTCGTTGTGTGTTCCTCATATCGTAAAATCGAATGTTGAACTTTTGTAAAGAGGAAACTAATTTTCTACGATTTTCTGCACTGAATCATTTAGCTTTTTGTGAAAGTATCATTTTAAATTCACGTTTTATTTCACACATTCATGTACACATTTATTGGCGATTTACGAAATCGATGAGGTTAAGATCAAAATCTAGATAGCAGGAAAATACCGATTTTTGGATACTGAAGCCATTTGATTGATATTTGGATACAGAGCTGACGATTGCTCGTTCGAGGTTCAGCGACCAAGCCATTTTCTCATTCCTCAAAAGCTTAGCCGAAAAAAAAAAACGATATTCAAATTCAAGCGCTATAAATAAAAACAAATCCCATACACGAAACCAAAAAAAAAAAAGCAAAACACGATATTGGATTCGTCTGGTTTAAAATCCTGTTTGGTAAATTGGTGCTTGACTTGTTCACTGCGAGATCCCATTTTTCGTCAAAGTAGAAACAGTACAGGGCGACTAATGCCTTTGACCGTGTATTCATCGAAAATCGAATATTCTATTATCTTTTGAAATTTTTCTTTGGTGAATAAAATAAAATTTTCTACTGAAAATTATCTGCTTTTCAAGACCAAATTCCTGGCATCGTTTATTCTATGGTTTTTTCTTACTTTTGTTCATTAAACAAGAAACGCTGGATAAAAAATAACGAAGAAGACGAATTTTTGGCAATCAAACTCTGATATTTTTCTATTTTCACATTTAGAACCACTAGATAAATTATTTCGACTTGATTAAATGTTTTCATTTCAATTCATTTGTCAAAAGTTTATTGATCGAGGATATACTGAACTATATTCACGAAAAGATGAATATTACTCGCATTCTTTATCGCTATTTTTGTAATTCAAATTTCGAATAGTTAACAGCTGAAGCAATCGAAATTACTCCTTATGCGAAAGAAAATTACACATGTCGAATAAAAACAGTTGGGTCAACAAGATAAAAAAGCGTGTATATCAAGAAACATTAAGCCCTGTGAATTCAAAGCTGTGATTCAGAGCACACGCTGCTTCTTCTTTAGAGAGCGATATAGCATTAGCCATGTAGACGTGGTCAACAGGAGGATCTCATATAACATTCGCCTTCTACTGTAGGTATGTATGCGAAGTAGGTATAGCTATGAGATGCAGGCTATAGTAGTAGATACAGTCAGTTATAGTCAGACGTAAAACCATAGATACACGTATCGACTGCTATTAAGCGGAACAGCGTAAGCCACACGATTCAACACGGAATCGTATATGAGTTACGCCCTTTTGCACGCCATCGATTACGATTCGCATATAGCGCACGTTCTGAGTAGAATAAATGGCAGTGATTTTCAGATCCACTAACTCGCTCGTTACCTTTCCCGCGTTCTGGAAATGAGTGTATTCAGAGGTGTGAAAAAAAATATGAGTTTTTGACACTCCACTGTTTAACTAAAAGCTATCAAAATTATGAATATTCTGCGACGTCGATAAAACAATCACCCCCCGAGAATACGGCTTCAGAAAAAATGAAATGTCACTCTTGGTTTTGCAACGTTTCATGTAGAAAAAAAAAAATGAAACGAGTAATGCGGTCAAGATTCTGCCCATTTAGCCTCAAATATTCCATACATTTATGTGTAAATCTTAATATATCTATGGACAGGGTTTTACGTAACCAGCACAAGTGACATTGGTATGCATATTGCGGAATAGCATGAGACCTAGAGACATCCAATACCCATCCGCAACCGCAATATTCCATTAGAGCCGTCGTGAGACGCAAGCTTCTCATCCTACCCGTTCCATCCTCCGATCTTACCCCTCTTTTTCTAGTCCTTCATCCTCGGCTCCACTTCCCCTATTTTCTATCTGCTTTTCTGGTCCTCCATCTCCCTTGCTCTTCACCTCCCTTCCCCCGCCCCTCTCTGTTTTTGCTTACATATTGAAAAAGTCTTGTGTCTCGTACTATCGAAAATGAAAACGACGAAAAAGCTTTTTCCGGTAGCCCACCCACGCAATTTCTGAAGGCAGTCGTAACAAGAGAGAGAGAGAGAGAAAAAATAAGAAGAAAGTCCTTTTATCTATTTTCTGGACGAGATACATGAGAATCATCAAGGAAAGATGATGAGTAAGTTGTTTGACTGGTGATGTTTTTTAGCAATGGTTTCAAACTATTGTTATGATTGTTATTTGTATAAGTAAAGGACTTTTTGTTGAGGAGCTTTCAAACGATCGATAACGCTATTATCAACATATTTGGCCAAAGTTTCGCGACTGTCGATATCAATATTTTGAGCAACTCGATTTGTACTTTTTTCACGTTTTGAATTTCTATTCGTACTCGTGGAAGGATGTGTTTTTTGAAAAAAAAAAAAAAAAAAAAAAAAAATGTCTGTATCAGGATAGGAAAAATACGACAGCGGAGAGGTTTCGAATATTTGTTCACGTCTTTCCCTCCTGCAAAGTTTCGTATTCCGATTGCGATCGCAACGATAAAAATATATATGTAGAATCACAGTATAGCTATCGGCGACAATCGTAAGGATGAATTGGAAGGGAGAAAGAGAGAGAGAGAGAGAGAAAGAGGGAGAGAGAGAGAGAGAGGTTGATTTGGATTTTCCTGATCGTGTAGTGTGTCGTGTACCCCGTAGGCTAGTCACGAGCTCTGGGGAATTCGCAAAATGCAAATGCATTCGAGAGATACGGGAGCCCTTGCTATGGTTCACGTGCTTGCTGAAATGTCGCATGGGAGCAATCCCGACTATACAGGCAAGTTATATATAGTCAACAGATATTCCTCACTACTTAATTTACGAAGTGAAGCGTTGTATACTTCATATCTCATTTGATGAACGAAAGTCGGAAAAGTGTTCATACCGTGACTGAATTTATATTTGAAATCTATAAGAGTGCCTCTTCATCCATGAAACATAATCTTGCTATCCCGAACGATGTTCAAAGCCATTTCATAACAGGAGTATTGAAACGTTTCTTTCTATTTGTATCACGCTTAAGTCATGGGAGAAGTTGGAATAATTGTTCTGGATTGATACTGTTTACGCTTTCTGACCAAAGAACAAAATCACGTACACCGCTTGAACCAATGTACTCGGTTTCAATTCGTTCTTCTCACATTATCAAAAAAAAAAAAAAAAAAATATTTGGAATTTTGTTAATTCCAAATGTAATTATTAAAAATGGATTTATGATTATGGTTACTTTTTTTTTGCAAACAGTGACAAAAATGGCGAACGAATTAGACAATTTACTGGTCAAGTGATTCTTGAATTGAATCGTTTTTTTTCGCAACTCGTTGGAGTCACTGATATCAAACGAAAAAATGTTTCATCCACATTTGCGAAGTTCATATTTTTCAAGATGATTGATCAACCGAAAATCCTTGCGCATCCCCGTGAAATGCGTTAAACTTTACACCTGCAATTAATATTTCACAAGATAACGTGAAAAATACGATTTTAAAAGAATCTGCGACAAGATATCACGCATTTCCCAATTCATCGAAGAACAGCAAACCTCTTCGTGCTGAAGCACAACGTTCGTCCATACAAAAGACTCTTTTTCTGAGATTTCTAATGATTTCTTAAACGAATACACGCATCCGGAAGCGAAAATTAAGAAGGACGTTATTATTTTATACCTTTCCCACGTGTTACGAGATGGCGCGATGATGCCCGATGGAGCAAAAACTTTGTCCGTTTACAATAATTGTTATAGACGTTTGATTTTTCATTTACGTTCGAAAAACAATTCAACCAATAGATCAAATAATTCACTATCAACATTTCTATCGATTTCAATCAAGGAAATCGTTTATATTATCATTTAATTCAATGTTATATAAAATACATATATATTCGTATAAGTATGTTCATATTTGATATCAAATAGATCTGAGGTTACATTTGTGTAAAAAATCTATGAACAATAATAATAAAAAAAAACCGCATTAAACTGCATCGTATCAATATATACTCATACATACATTCTATATATATATATATAAATATATAAGTTTATATATGTATTTATATAGTATTCCAACAAAAATATGTAAATCAGATGACGTCCAACAGCACATCACACGAGCTTTTGTTTCAAACGAGACGGTGGTCACGTGTATATGGCATTCCTAAAGACTCAATTATCAATGAAAATAATAAATTGGCAAAAAAAAAAAGAAAACTCAATACTAAATGAAATATATTCATCCCCAACATCGTTCTGTTTTTGTCTACGCTGTCGGCACCTTGAAACCGTCATAAGTCCATGAGCCTAACTTCAAAACACAGGTCTGTACGTCGTATGGAAAGAACTCAACGTCGATGGAGCACGAAGATTTATAAACTGCCGGTGGCTGCCAGACGACCATTCCTGAATAGTATACGGTTGCCTTAGTCATCAGTGTCACCTCGTAGTTTCCGTCGGCGCTGCAATCACCGAAGAAACAAAAAAAAACCCGAAAGCGTGATCTCCCATTCGTGTCTTTCTTTCAAGGGGCACGGTTCGAAGAAAAAAAAAAAAAAAACTCGGGCAAAAAGTGAAATCAACGCTTTTTAGAGGAGAGGAGTTGCTGCGACGATCGTCTTGTCATTTTTCTTTATCCCGCCAAAAAAAAGCACGCTTTTTTCAAATCTCTTTATCTCACAGTTTCTGTTTCCTTTCTCTCGCCCGCTCACTTATTTCTTCTTTCTCATCATATTTTTCTCTCAGCTCGGTGAACCTTGGATATTTTTTCGACTTAACCGATTTCTTTCAGAGCAGTTCGTTCGAGCGGCGCTTTCTCTTTTTTCGAGCGTAAGATTCCGAGCTTTCTAAACGTTCTCGGTCCGATCGCGATTCAACCTTTCGCCTCTTTTTCTCTCGTCCCTACGTCACTCGGCACTGACCCTTTGAGATGTTCGTTCAAAAACGGTGTGGAGGAAAATCAGGCGAGAAGTATATACATATGGATAAAGATAGCGATAGAGAGAAAAAGAGAAAGAGAAAGCGTTTGAGAATCATGAGAAAGAGAATCAGTGCATGAGAAAAGCTATAAAATATTATGTATCGGAATTTTTTTTGTTTCGTGAATAACCAGCGATCGATGAGCAGCAATTCCTTTTGGACGAAATTTCAATATCGATCTTCTCAATTCTCGTATGTCTTCAAATCACATTCTCAAATATAATTTGAAAGAAGAAATCTCTGGAACATTAAATCTCGATGACCCGATTCTTCGACATAGAAAAATGATCGAATTTGATAAGAGACTGAAAGATATTCTTTCTATCAGACGATTGAGAATCGAGTAAGATCGATTGAAGTAATTATTGGCAACACCGTTAACATTACCTGTATCACGAGATATAATAAGAGCTTAAATAGTAATAATAATGATAGTAATAAGAATAGTAATAGTTTATAAGTAGTATAACACGCGCGATATCCCGTTTCTAGCGTTTTCGTGATCGCCCAATCACGTTAAAGCTCGAACGAGACAGATTTTGTTACATTCTCGGCGACATTCCCAGTCGTTATTGTTAAACCGTTAAAAAGTTTTACTTTTTCTCTGTTTATTGTATTGTTTTCTTTAATAAAAAAAAGATTCCGCACGTTGTAACTTAATCGGCTACCATGCTCATTTACCTTGAAGCCGTCATAGGTCCACGAACCGAACTTGAGTACGCAGGTCTGCTCGTCGAAAGGGAAGTACTCGACGTCGATTTCGCAAGATGACTTATAAATCGCCGGTGGCTTCCATTCGACCAATCCCTGGTGATAGATCGTGGCCTTGGTGGCCAGTGTCACCTCGAAGTTTCCGTCCGCGCTGCGAGCGAGCACATTAGTGGTTCTGGGCGCTGCGGCGGTCGAGCTTACTTTGTACTTACGATTCAATACCAAAAGCCCACGAGATTTTTTGTTTGTTTATTTTCTTTGATTTTCTTTCTTTTTTTTTTCCCTGACGCGATATTACGTATTTTTCTTTTAATTTATCCCGAGAAAATTAATGAGCTTCGTGTTAATTAATGTTTTTTTAAAATTAGTTACAAGTAACCAATCCATCTGGAGTTACGTATTAAGTATAATCGAACAAATTGTATAATTGTGTGAAGAAATAAAAATGCTTCGAACTGTATATGATATTTTTTGTTTCTTTTCATTCGGTTTTGAGACAAAAACCAATTTCAGGTGCTTTTGGGTTAGACAGGAAGAGAGCCTGGCAATTGAAAGCTTTGTGCATAAACAGTGCATATGGATGAATGTATATATCCATGTATACATAATAAGAAAAGCTTCAGCTGTACATATCGTAACGGTTGGCGCACACGAGGATTTCCTCGTGGTGAAAGGGCAAAGCTTTTCAAACGTCGTGTTTACCGTATCGCGCCTCGTTCAACGAATAGTATACGTGGTAGTACTGCAATACTGTTGGCTCGCGAGTATAAGGTACGATATATATATATATACGTATGGATACATCACACATCATTCAACTGAGGGAGATAAGCGAACGGTGCAAGACTGCATTTTCCTCCATTATCTCAAGGCGAAGTGCATCTACTCTCGTTTTTGTAGTCGAAAGCTACTGGTCTTCGACGAAACACTGGGATTGTATGCACTACATGCATATAACTTTCCTTTGCATGATACAGTAACGGCGTATTTCATTTCCTTAGACGGATTATTTTCTCATAACCCTTGCGATAGGGTTCGTGTTTTCGTTCGAGCTAAGGTTTTTTAAATTGGTCTTTATTTTTACGATAGAGCTTGAGCGTATTTACCGAACAAGATTTCTTTTTAATCCAAATATTTATCTGCAAAAAGCGTTATATCAGAAAGAAACGACACCGAGAAGAATTGGGGTATTATATTGGCTGCGAAAGTTGAGAAACGACCGTGTGAATGATTTAATAGATTAAAATACGATGAAATTATCGAACTAAACACAAAATATGAAGAATGATTTGCTGTTAAATTTGAAAATTGAACAATCTAAAAGTTCACTGGGTTTTTTACACTTTTCAATTTTCTTAGTAATCAGTAAAATTACATTATTCGATTAATTTTTTTCAAGCTCTGAAACAACCGATGTGGTTTTGTACGAGTCAGAGGACCTTTCTGTGTGTTGTTGTAACATCTACAAACGTATCTCGTAAGACCACGAACATACTGGCTACACGGACTCTATCGCGCATTCAAAGAGTTCAACAATTCCCCAATCGGTCAGGGCTCGAGACGCCAGAAAGATACATAGTAACTATAACACCACAGAAATACTGCACCAATGGAGCCAACAGAGCGTACATCCACCTACTAAGTTCGAATGCTTTTTTTTCCCCTGAATTTCGTTGACCCCCGAGGCTCAAGTTATATTCTCCGGTTCCTATCCTCGTATAATGTTTTCCTAGCGTATGTACTTCTCATGTTTATGTACTCGCACGCATAGATCTACATGCTCATATTGACCCTCTTGGTAGAACAAACCTGGTACTATCTGCCTCGAGATTTGATGGAAACTTGACATCGCAATATCGTTTGGTGCTGACACTACGCTGGGATAACATCCATCTAGCTGTTATTAGTTTGAAAGCAGTTCACGAAAGAGATTGCGACCAGCATGTGATATGAATACAAGAGAAAAAAAACACACACACACACACACATTTTTGTAATAATTTCTGATTATAGCTGTTTCTCATGTTTTTTACGCTCTTCGGTATGTTAATGTGATCCTTTAATTTTTGGGGACGCAGGACCATCGTCAGAATGATGCTTCGGAATAGCTTACAATGTCAAAAAGCAACAATTCAAGAAGCAAGTTTCTTGATTATGGGACAATACCATTGTTGATGTGGTACTCATCATCACAAAAAGAGAAGTAAGGAGAGGCGCCTCGGTTCAATCCAATAATGGGTCTCTATCACGTAATGATTTGCAAAGCTGTTACAATTTCTTTTGGCTCTCAGACAAAGTGCTTTGAGTAAGAAATGAAACGATATTTCGTGAAAGCCTCTTTCCTAAGTCGAAGTAGAAGGATTACGGATAGAGATTTTTTATAGTCTTCTCAAGCGATCAATTAATTAATTCCATATCGTGCTCGTTCTTTTTTAGCACCGAAAATTTGGGAATTCCGCCACCTTACAAACTTCTTGACGAATTAATTTATCTTTCAAACATACAGAAAATAATTACAGTCGAACGATTTTAGTCGTTGTTCAGTCCGAGTTAGTACGACTCTACGATCAAGCTCTTTTCGCAACCCTTTTCTACATTCAACATCCCTTCGTCTTTCATTCTACTTATTTATAGCCAGCAATTCATTAACCCAGATATTTCTTCGCGGTGAATTAGGTGAGTGACTCTTCATTGTATGAATATAGAAAAAAAAAAAAAATTTTGAAATAAAATACTGGGTTAAGGTGACTTAAGTAATTAATGAAAAAAATCTAAGCGTACGCCATGTACGTTTGCGTCATTAAAAGTGGCACAGAGTACCTACGCAGAATGCACGTAGTTGCAAATAAGATGACCGTGAGGACAGGGCAACGAGGAAGATGGGGATCAGAAGGTTGGCCAATTACAGTGATTAATGCTTCTTGACAAAGATAGCCCCGTTTGATACAGGACTTCTGGAGCACGAACTATGACGAGGTTTTATAAACATCAAGAAGACGTTCTTTGATTACTCGTCCGTCGAGTCAAGTTTTAACTTTGTCATAGTAAACCGGGTATAGGAGACTTAAAAAGAGGAATTCAAAGCTTGGGTAATGAGTTTGATCTAATTTAGAATGATTCGACATGCGAGTTACACTTTATTTGTATCACAAGCTTTTATAATCACGATGGCGCTAATTATCTCGTTATTTATGTATTTTCAACGGTTCTTGGCTTGTTTTAAAGAAAATAATTCGAGTCAACGACACGACGATATATTTCCGTCTCTCCATCGCCATTTTCATTCACATATATTCTCAATATTTCCACGAGCCAGACGACATATCAAGGAGGAATGAGTGGGTTGGAACTTGCAGGAATAGAGCGTCGCGAAATCGCAATATCCTGGCTCGCTTCGCTACGCGAATTACCATTGATTTCGCGACGAGTGCCGCAGGCGTTACAGCTCTAATATTTCCATGAAGCTTCGACCTCCCTTTATCGCGTGATATATGATACCGACTAAATTGTACTGAAATGAAATATTTGCAAAATTTAAGCTAAAAATATATGTACGAATCCGTTGCATCGATAACTTCGTTACAGAAGAAAAGAAAAAAAAAAACTGACGCGAACCGAGGCTGTTCGTGGCAATAAAATATTATATTTTTACTACAAATTCGTTTTTTAACTAAGGAAGAAAATATATTCGATATGATAGACATTTATTATTTATTGTTCGAGCTCAAATGGACATTTATTATTTCAGTCACACTCAGTAGCATTAACTACTTGTACAAAAGGATTAAAGTGAAATTGTAGTAACATTGCATTCAAAACACTTCTAACAAAGTCGATACCCTCTCGTATTTTTGGATTATTTTCCAGTAACATTTGCTAACTGCGATCACCACTAAAAATTCCATTTTATTCTCAGGTCAATATCTTCATTTTTTATTTTAAAATTATCATCACGTATGATACGTCTTCTCGATCGCTCAATATAGAAAACTTTATCGATCGTGAGATGCAGCAATTTATTTAACGGATGTGGTAAACGTCTGAAAAATTCATTCGGTCAACATCTATTTTCTGACTTTTTAAAAAAATTTAATTATTGATAGATGTTATTTTTTTTTGCATGGATATTGTAGATCAACTGACATTCTTAGGTTTGATCGCAAAGAGCCTGAAGTTTGATTCGAAATCGAAAGCTTCTGAAAATGTTTCCAGTCTTAAATCGAACTTCAGGCTCTTGGCGTTCATTTAAAAAAAAAAAAAAAAAAAACATAGCCAAATCAACGCTGCGTCAGAGGGTCTAGAATTTATTCAACGAAGGAACAGAATAAAATTTGGTGGGTCTTGATATTTACGTTTTTACCTCACGGTAGCCTTATCTTTTCTTTTTACTTACTTAAGCGTATCAGTTGGCTGAAAGAAAGGCGTTAACTTTTGAGGCACCTGAGAATATCCATGAAGTAGTAGGAGAGCGAGCAGGGGTTATTCAGGAAAACGAGTTTCTACGAAATCGAATTTACGAGGGGATTGAGAGGTGATTGAGGGAAGGAGGGTTTAGTTCCTTACTTTTCTAGAAAGCGTGGTCTTCAGGATGGATCACGAAACTCTCCGTTACTCGGAGAATAACAGGACCACTAATTTTCTGAAGATATTTCGTTTCAGTCGAAACGTAACTGGGGAAAGTTCCAATCTCCCTCGACATGTTGTTTTATTCTTCTTCTTATTTCTTTCTCACTATCTATCTTTATCAAATTCGCTTTTCATCTCGTCCGCATCATGCTTTAACCACTTTTTTTCTCGTTCACCTTTGCGGCGGACGGAATATCGTTGAGGCTGCGTGGCTTTTTGAACAAACTCCGAATCGCTGCCCCGAGAAATTTCAGGATGAAGGTTTAAGTGGTGAAAACTTGAGAAGCACAGAGTCGTATTCTATACATATATAGCTTTAAATGTATTTTACTTTGCTCGTTCATCGTTCCTCGATTCATCGGATGTTCTAATTAAATCCATTATTATCTTGCGATATATTGAAAATATATGCAGAGTTCAAGCAAATTTAGTAGATCGTTACGAGTACGAAGTTATCCAAGTTAAAACATTTTGATACGTTCAGAAAGTTGAAGGAATGAGTAGAAATTAGAGTCAATAGCCCGAAATTTCATGGTATAACGGTTGAAAGAGAAAAAATTAGTTTTTAACGTTGTAAATACAAAGTAAAACGGGAATTGCATTATTTATGAAAACCGTTTAGACCAAGCTTAACAGCGTCAATTTATTGTGGTAACGATAATTGACATTTCAAAAGCGTCGTGGAGGTAAAACATAAAGGATACCAGGGATACTTGTTATGAAAGTAAAATGAAATTTTCAAGGCAAAAAGCTTCCACAGACAAACACAAACTATGTGTACTGAATGAGTCGACCTTTTTGACATTATAATGTAGCCTGCCCTCTAAGATCATAATTTGTCAAGTGTTAATGGGAAAGACACAAATTGAAAAATAGTTTAATCGCATTTTTGTACGTTTAATGCGTGTTTAAACGTTCATTCAATCAATATTGGAAATACTACAAACATGCTCTGCCAATATAAATGAAAAAAAAATAGAGATGAAGAGTTGAAGAACCAAGAATTTATTTCCCTCCATTGGAGTAAAGATTTTCTAAAATATAATCAAGGTTAATGTATCTGAAGTTTTTTCACCTCCTTTTTATATTTTCTCTCAAGACCGTCTGTTTGAAGGAATCGAGCATCATTGAATACTCCGGAGTAATCACTTGAAGCCTCGAAAAAATGCGGGCATTGGCTACAAGAGACAACTTTGGTGATTTTCTCCCTTGAGAGTGGGATTCGAGTGGTATCTTTTTTCGAGTTTCACTTCGAGGTAAAGCTCCCACAAGCGGCTTTGTGGTGCCACAATTCTCGATCGGTGCCTATTTATTTTCCCCGCAGTTTGGTCAGAAATAAGAAACGCAACGAGAACCCGAGGCGAAAGAGCCAGGCCATATATATATCAAGAAGAAGACAGTAAGGGGTTACTTTTCTCGCCCGTATCTATGACCTGGGTGCTGGAGAATCGAGATATACGAAAAAAAAAAAGCAAGTCAAGGAAGCATGGAGGTGATCAATTTCCACGAAGATAGTGGGTTACGTACATGCTAGGTCAAACGATTCGTTGGTGTCGTTTCAGTCGTAACGGTTGAAGGAGGCCAGCGCTTGATTCACTTTCGGTGATTCAAGATAGGCTTCCTACCCTTTCATTGATTCGACACAAACTTTTTTTTTTTGAAAATATAATCCAATCATTTCGGTCTTTTCTGTAAGTTTGAAACAAATATTTGGGTAATGATTTTTTTTTTTAATTATTATAAAATAACTGAAATCCCAAATCGACGCGAACAATGTAATTACAAGTACAAATCCTTTTGTTTCCGAGATACAAATGTTAATCAAAGATGGCATATGGTATTACGAATTCCATATGCGATGGATATAGTCACGGGTCACCATGGTTTACTGACACGCATTACCGTGACTGATAGATATATCTATACATATCATAATCCTTGAAGAAATCGCGTGTTTCCTCACGCCGGATTAAGGGTTTGGCTCCAGCCACGCGAGGTCCATCAATTATTCCACGAGGGTAGACGAGGCCAACCGGGCATTCGCTTAACGCCCAGCGAATCTATCAAGTACTTTAGAGGAACTTTCCTCACGAAGTATCTACACGATTCTACCTTAGACCAGGAATCTGTACAGACATCGTCGGCGGATAGTATATACCTGAGAATCCCTCGTGAACTTTTGCTAGCCTTCTATCGACAACATACCAACCCCTTGGGAGTTCAATGGACCGAGAGAAGCGGGTACTTTCTTGACGGAGGTCAGAAAAAAACATAACGCTTTCATGTCCACACGATGTCATGCTCAAGACATCGTTTCAATTACATTCTACTTTCAGATCTCCATCATTGCTCTTTATGATTGCGAAAGGGGCTGAGCAAGCCGAGCATGAGGTTACCACTCAGGTTATTTTCATGTTAAGTATCGCTACTAACGCGTTTGATGGAATACGAACAAGGCGAACAGTCTATCTCCTCATAATTCAAAAGTTACCTGATGTTTTTTTACATCGAAAAAGATGTAATTCTATTTTGGTGATGTTGCACCGATGATTCCAGTCTGCTGGTGTATACCATCATGGCACTTGGTTCATGACACACATACACTCAAATTTCGGAGGAACTTACTGCGCCAATTACGAAAGAGAGAAAGAAGATGAGACTGGATTGGAGGATGAAGAAAGTGAAGAAAAAAATTAGAAGGTAGGAAAGCAGCTGATCCGGCAAAGAGCGCCCTCCGCGGCTACACAATGGACTTCAATCCTAAGACGCCCATTTCCCATCATCACATTCTCCTCGTCGCGGTGGTGTATATTCAACTGGGTTTTCACACCAGTATATTTTTCCTACGTGGAAAGATATTCGAAGGTCGCATTTACGTATACGTACATAGACTATACACTCCAATTCCAAGTTACACACATCACCAGCGGGTTTCTTGCTTCGGTCACGAAAGACACAGTCCTCGAGCCCCTTTGTCCAGAGGTTGCTTGCTCTTCTCGCCTCTTTTCGCCAACCCACCATCCATTCGGTCGCTCTCGTGAGCTCTTAGAAAAGGCTTAGCAGGCGGAAATTCCAATGCACTTGACAAATGTGACCGGGAAGTACATTCGCGAAACTTGGAGCTTGCACAACTGCCTTCTCCCCCTCCTACATCTTTTCATTCTTTAGAGACGCTTTCAAGTTACTCTTCGAGACCACCCTTGACGGGATGAATTTTTTTGAATGTATCTCGGTAGTAATGGGCAACGGAGAGCCCTCGATCAATGTTACATTTCGAGGTTGGGATGATTCAATGAAACAGCGCTGAAATATGGAGAGTTAACGTGGCCACTGATATGATACACTCAGGACGCTTCATTATCACGTTACACAAGAAGATTTCGTTCGGTTCGCTCAACGATTGAAGCTTTGATATTCAATCAAGAAGGCTCTTAGAATTTGCATTTCGCACGATTATCATCAAAGTAGTTACAATAACAAAATCAATATTGTTTTATGCTACTACATTTTGCGAAAGTTATGGTCATGTCATCGCTTGGATTTCAACTATTCGGACCATCGCTTGCATAATATCTCGTCGAATCGAAGAAAATTTCGTGCTTACCGTTACCAAGGCTTTTTTATTTTTTCTGTGAACTTCCAAGTGCATTTCTCTAGGTTGCTTTGCTGGGTGAGAGTGATTGAATGGAAAAAAAGTTTGGTGATATGAGAAATTGACGTGAAAGCGATTGACTGTGAGAATTTTCATTCGGTGCTCCGAAAGGGTAGTGTTATAATATCGGTGTATTCGGATAGCATCGGTCAACCTAGCAATCGCAATAAAAGCGAACACGGCTTTTTCCCCCTCGATTTTAACATCTCACCACGCGTGTTCTATTGCTGTGTACTTTCTCTGGATTTTGTACTGGTCTTCCGTGGTTGGTCATATCCAGTATGTTTTTTTTTTTCCACTTTTTTAACAGCAATCAAATATGGTAGCAGTGTTTTCGTGTGCACGAAGAGTGATATTTAGCGTACGAATCTGGTGAAATAGTTGTTGACTGTGACGACAGCAATATTTGAGGATCAACAGCCTTATGAGCCTTACCAGCATTCCCTATGCGTAGTTTTCGTTCGAGTTTGGCATTCCCTTTTCGTATTATGCGCAATGTTCGAAGTCTCGGTATATATTTAGCTTAATATCGACGCCTTTTCGACGATCTCTTTTGAAGGATGAACTTCTGAATAGAGTTGAAAGCTCTTCATATGAGCACAAAACAGACTTTTAGAAACGTTCTGCGCATGAATGATTTTCCTTTAGGTACCCTTTAGCACGGTCATTCAAAAAGACGAGAAACCAGTATTAGGTAGCCTTTGAGGGTGACTGTAGCGAATCTGTTGGGATCAGGCAGCGGTTAAGGATTTGGGTGACCACCGAAAACTTCCCAGATTGTACGACAGTTTCACTGTGGCAAGGGGTGGATATTAGACCGCTGAGATTCGAACGAGTCAGCGGGCTTATCGGAGACCATGTTAGTTTCGGGCTTTACCCTCTTGACCTTCGAGATATGTTAGAATATTGGGCATTCTTTCAGGGATTTCTTCAAGCTTGATAATGTTCACCCAAAAGTGATTTTAAAGCTCGAGTATCTCACATTTTCATGTTCGGAATGATCAACAGCGAACAGCATAAATCAATTGGGATCAAGATCATCGTGGTCGTGAGCCTTCGTTTATATCGGGGACACGATTAATTATAAAAGTCGTCGGAGCAGCTCAGATCGCCTCAAGACCGAGGGTTCGAGCAAGTCTCTCAGCCTTCTCTCGACGGGATTGGCTTCAAAATCTAATGAGTCGCCTTAATCGTCTTCGCCACCGCATACAGTCTAGAGCGATGCCGTTAGAGGTGACTCCCAGAGGTGAGCGAAACTCTCGATGCCGTTTAATCGACGATATAGGCGAGAAGAGTGCACTCCGCTTGCCAATTTGCTTCATTTGTACATGGGGTGCCTCGTTTCGATAGACCAGCTTCAGAGGTACGAGGTTTCTCGAAGAATATGCGCGGAAAAAATCAATTTTTTTTTACAACCGATATATTTTTTTATTCATGATAACTAAATGATTTTGCGATCCGAAGTCGAAACTGTTTTGTTTTTCATTTTTCATAAATTCTTCTAGAATTTTTTTCAATATGAACGAAGGAATTCAAAATTTCATATCAATTAAGCAATTCGATAAATCTGCTGCGGTTTATGTTTAGATCTCCGTTTAATTTCGAAAGATTCATTCAAGTTTATGAGAAACACTTGTTTGTTCTTAGATTGAAAATTTGAATTTCGATGTGGTCTAGACTATGATCTGAGAACTTGGAGAATGCTAGCGAGGTAAGCTGTTCTCAACGACGTATAGGCACGATAGAGCCTCGTCATATATTAATATCTCAGCCTCTAGAGAGTGATTCCGTGATTGAGGAGTACCTGAGACCGAATTTCATCGAAATAGTCAGATAGAAGGAGAGAGAACATTGAGAGACAGGGAAATTTAGATAGAGATAGAGAGGGAATGCACAGAATACGAGATTCTGCTGCTATGCATTGCAATTCCTCACCGGAGGCTCTTTGGGCTCGATTCTCTCCATCCAAATTCGGAGTGCACGCGACTTGTATACCTGTCATTGTTCGAGAGCTTCTCTTTAGCCAATGTTTTTTTCCTCCACACAAACGGTACAAAACAACGGAGGCTAATAGTAATAGAAAAAATATTTTTCAAAAATAGTAGCACAGCATACGAGCCATATGAATGCCAATGCAATTTTCAATTTGAATTATTTGCACGAAAGTTAACAGTTCGTAGTTTTTTTGTTCTAAAAAAAAATGAAATGTGTACGCTTGACCTGTAAATATAAGAACTGTGTAAACTGACTACTGATTCACGTGACAGAGAAGAAGTTATTATTGAAGGGTCGTGAAAATAACGGTGAAACGACCGGCTGAGTTGTTTATTCGTTCGTGAAATTTAGTCGTGTCGAACGAAAATTTTGAAAAGGGTTTCTTGACGCGAATGCTTGTATATAACTTATACGAAGAGTTACGTTTCTGCCATTACCAGCAAGGATAGGTGGTCGGTGGCTGAACGCCAGACCTTTAGTATGTTGCGGCAGGGGTCTCGTTTGGGAAACACATAGTATAAATCCTCGATTCGTCATATACCATATACGGATACCGTATATGCATTATATAAACGCATATATACTAAGACACATAAACTATTTGTATAATTACGACGCCGGAGAGTAAACTTGCGCGAACTATAATTCATCCATAGTGTAACAAACATACCAGTCTATACGTTACGACGGCGACGTCATGTTATGCTCTCCGAGAATTGACAAAGTAACTTAGTTATTCGTACGGACATGAGACTAAAGCGCAAATGCGCTTTGATACATGTACGTAAATAAATTCAAAAGGTAAAACCGATTTATATTTTTTTCATCGATCACACGGTAATGTGCTCAAGTTTTTTTTTTTTTTTTTTATTATCAGGAAAAATACGTATTAAAGTATACATGAGTGCTGCGACGTTTGAGATTTTTTTTTTTTACTATATGAGAGTACTTCGTTTTATTGCATTTTTTTTCTATCGTGTCATCACCGCTTTTTTTGATAACCTGATAAATTTGGCACAAACATTTTATTTCCACGGTTGATGAAAATTCGGGTTGGCAGATGAGATGATATCGAAACTGAACCACTGTTTTCTTCTAGGAGCATTAGATCTAATTAGGAATTTCAAAACACTGTCGGAATGAGAATAAATATGAAAAAGGTCGAATCATCTTTGGATTAATCTTTTATCAAAAAAAGAATACGTCACGACTTATGATTCTGCATGTACGGAGGAAGGAAAAATACTACGATTTTTTAATGTTATGGAACTTTTGTTAAGGTTTCGAGTTATTTGACCAAGAATTGTAACTGAAAAGATTGTATGTTAACGACTCTCGGGATTTCGTACAGATTGGACCTTTCAGCAAGTCCAGGGCTTGATTTGAGTGTAAACTTTTTATTCGTTAAGAACGTTCATCAGTAGTCATTTGTGTTGGAATGATATCGAGATATCCTTCATCTCAAAGGCATTTATACATGCATGAATATACTGGTAGAAACTTCACAGATTGAAGCTTATTCGTGATGCAGAGTATGCACGCACACTCGAAAACGAACAAACTTTAGTCCGTGAAACACCAGTTACAAAAAGTGCTCGACGAATTAGAGGACTAGGAAGAAGAGAGCCTCGTCTGATTCGTCTGTTAGGACTTTGCCAAGATGATGACAATTCACTGAAGTGGACCAGAACGATCGCTGATTGCTCAATTCTCTTCACCAGACTTGCAACATTATCTGATCTTTTTTACTCGTTTTCGTACTCTATACAAAAAGACCCTCAACAGTAACGTCCGTAGTACTAAGCCACAATATCGTCACGATTAACACGATCAATAAGGTAGATAGAGCAGTGAAATTCTTCGGTTAGAAAATTCTTCAGAATAGTAAATGATATATGCAGCGATACAAGGGAGAATATCAACTGTCAGATCCCGTGGCTTCCATCAATAGAGGAATATATAAAATAAAAGAAAAGAAAAAAATGAATACAAAAATATTCAAAACCAAACCTACACTTGCTCGTGTAATAATGTACAGTTTTATTCATTCATAAAGCTTTCAGTTTTTCTCGTTTGTTTGGCTTTTTTTTTCTCGTGGAAGGTATTAAATGAAAAGAAATATATGATTGTAGGTTAGCCAGTTCTGGTAGAAATTGAAAAATAGTGCAAATATATATACATATCGGTATATTGAGAATGAAGAGCACGGGTTTGCACATCGTTTGGACAGTTGTTCAAGCGTCGGGCTCATTTCGCCAGCAGGTTTGTTGTTTACACGCGTGTGCCTCCATCGATTGCAAACAAGAAAGCTTCTATTAGATATACACATACAGATCTTTTTCCCGTGATCCATGCATACACATGTGTATGTATTCAAGTATGTGTGTATGTATGGAAGAGCAAGAGTAGGGGATGGCGAACGTGGTTCTATTTCGGTAACGTGAATTCTCGCGTGTCACCGCTATACGACTGTCTCAAAATGTTTGCACATCGTGGTAGAAATCGTGTCGAGTTGTTCAGATTCACCAGCTTAATTGTCTATCGCATTAAGGGGATCGAAAAACTCTTTCATTTCGTGCTTATCTTGGTCGTTAATAATCGTTAACAACTTATTGAAAATATGAGTAGGAATGATTGTAACTTTATGTTTTTAATCATCTTCCTTGAAGGCATGAACTTTTATATTAAAAATACATATTTTGAATACAACACAGCATCGCTCACTAGTGATACGTCACGAAGTCGTTCGATCGTTTTTGATACTCTATGCATTCGCAGTCCAAAGATTGTGAACATGGGATATAATTTCAATCTGATAAGTAAAAAAAAAAAACTTATGGTATCTAATGCAGCTGTGCTTTGGCAGCTTTTCTACAGCCTATTACTTCTGTTGCTACATTACGGTAGACATGCTAGTCAAATGAGTGCTAAATTTTCACAATTGCTTTTGGCCAAGTCTAATGAACTGATTAAACGTAGTTTCAGTGGATTTGTATCACAGGATTTCTTATAACCATAGAAAAATATTAAAAGCGATAGATTTGCAAGACCATCAACTGGTAAATGCAAATTTTCACGATGACATATTTTCACTAGGATTTGTCAACGAATAATCCGTAATTTTCAACCGATTGTAATGCACCGAATTTCTTTTTGTTCCTCAAGTATTCTCCACTGATTCGCCACATTGATTTCTTCTAAACTTGATCGTTTTACTGTGGCAGCTAACTGTTCATTTTGAGAAAAAAATCTTTTTTAAACAAATTGCCATAATTTCTGAATAAATGAATTTTAAAAGAAATCTACGTGGTGGGTTCGTAAAGAATCACTTCAGAAACAAAATAAACATGGTGCATTGAGACCGGTCGATAAAGACAGATTATTCTTTGAAAAACCCCAATGAAAATGCGTGATTATGGAAATTTGCATCTATCAGTTACGCAAATCTATCAATATTTATATTTTTCTACTTTGAGAATGCACGTTGTTTTACGAATTCAACTTCAAGTATTAAAACATTGTGAAAATTTAGCACTCGTTTGACTAGTATGCAGTACAGTACCTCAGGACTGTTCACCACTTTTGAAAAAAAAAGTAATCATTTACAGTGCGATAGGCTTTTGTCGCGAATCGATTTTACGTGACTTTCTACACGTTAGGTTATAGCACGATGTTTGCTTAACGTTGAACGTCAAGAGATACGATATCTTCCTTTTAACGGTTAAAAGCATCTGCACAACAACTGTGGTGAAGGAGAAGGAAAAAGTGAACGAAGAGGAAATTATGCGTGCTCATGGGAGCAGGCATTTGAAGTTCTATCATTTCCCGGTGAGTAATTCATCTTATAACCGGAATCGCAAATAGCTTCGATCGTCATGGATATCATCTGAATGAAGATAAATTTTTCTATTCCCCTCACATCGATGAATCATTCAGAAATGTAGATTTTATTTGAAATATAACGACTACATTTTTTTTCTATACTTTAGACATTTTTTACCCTCGAAATTTGTTCAACAGATGTCCCTTGAAATTGAAATTTTTTTCAACTAAATTATTTTCCTTTATTGAGAGATTAAGGTTTTAAAAATTCGAGGCGTTTTATAATACGGGAATGGAAACTAAAAAATTTCGATCAATCATAGATTCCGTTTTGAATTCAAAGTAACGTTTCATAATTCCTGTGTATTATTGAGGCGAGCAATAGAATTTGTATCTCCAAACAGGGTATAAACCGAGGACCTGTAGATTAATAAATCAAAATTCGAATAGCCATTGCTTTAATACAATCGAACGACGTAATTTCACGTATTTTGTCGAAGCTTTTCATGTGTCTTTTGCATGCACTCTGTACACACAGCATATAACGGAATTGCAAAAATAATGTAAACGTGTTCAAAAGTGGGGACGTGGGAGTTGAAACGACGTCAAGTTAACTATCAAGTGGTTGGGAAAACGCCCTTTTGCTTGTTGATAAAAATGTTTTGCATGATAGGAATTCACTTATATATTTATGGGATGAATTTGCCAACAACGCCGATGTGATTAACGAAAGCCAGACGGAATTGAGCTTTACGATCATCAAGGGTGAATGAAAAGCGCTACATGAGCTTTCGCGTTGGTATACAGTGGTGGAATCGTTTCCTCGTTTACTGTCCGGGTTCTATATGCTCTGTAACTCGGTTGTTTTTTTTTTTTTTTTTTATCCACTCTCGTTCTCCGGCTATATAGTCTTCTTTTTTTTCCCTTTTTCTATGTCTCTTCTTCTGTTTGTGGATATTCATCGCAAACGAACGTCGAGAGCGTAGTTTAATCGAAACTCTCCTCGATTTTTTCAATTCTTAATAAAGAGGGTTGCCATGCCCAGTCGATCTAGCGCTAGCACTCATCGTCGCCAGGAGTAATTTTTCAAAGTTTTTCTTCTATAATATAGAAGATGAAAAGAGTCAACGAGGTTGCACTCTTTTTTAGATCCTTCTAATCTCAAACCGAATAAAAATATATGAAAATTAGCGGACCACACTGCATAGAACACTGCACAATTTTATGGCGTAGCAGGGCGTGGCCATAAAGTTCTTGCTGGAGTAGAGAGCCGGGAGTAGTTTATTCTCTTAGGTCCTATCAAAGAGCCATTAAAAATGTTCTCTCCTACTAGGATGAAAACGCATTGTAACAGGAAAATTACTTATCGACATGAAAGTAATGTTTTTACTTTCCTTGTCACGCATCAATCCTGAATAAATGTACATATAAATATGATTTGTTGCGTTGAGATGGTGACTTTACGATGTTGTTCCACTGTTTGATTTTATTGTTTTGTTGTTTTGATTGTTCTGTTATTTTGACTGCAGTTCTCTTGGATCATTGCAACAATTCGAAACTTATTCAAACTATGGTGTCGGTATTGAGGATATAAAGTTTGAAATTTCGAATGGAAAACAACTTGAAAATCGTCGAAGGTGTCCCATCTATTTTAAGAGACTTCGATAAATCATAAAAATGGTTGGACGGATATGTATATGTTAAATAAAATATATTCATTTTCAAATATATATATATATATATATAGTGGACGTAAACCTTACTCAAAGCCTGATCGAACGCTTTTATTCACGTTACAATTATTGGAGATGAGTTTAGGACAGGGCTTACCCACATTGGTTTTTGTCTCTTTCGGTTAATAACAGAATTTTCACTTCAGTATTTCCACAAAAGATGGTTATTCGTTCAATTTGATCTGAAACTTTGTGAGAATAAGCTAATAATATTTTCAGTTTAAATCAAATCGATTCGATCCAGTTACTAGTTCTGTACGACTTGCACAATAATTGACGTTTATTTAACATTATTTTTGGTTTTTTAATATTACGATATTTATTCGTTTGATTTATTTGGATGTATTCGTATTAGGAACTTTCAAGTTCTATCGCAGTTTTCTTGATAAATATATCTATCATAACACATGATTTTCTTAATTAGACGGCCTATAAAAACTTATTACAATACGAGAGACTTTCTTAATCAACGAAACCGAAGAAAAATTACTCGCCGCAGCGCCCATTTTTCATGCGATATGAATCCATTAAATTCTATATGTACCGTCTATGCGCAAAACGAAGTTTTACGTATCGTCGTTCTACAAAAAATTTTACGCAAGCTCATATCAACGGAATGTTTATCATTTTTGTTTAAAAAAATTTATTTTGCATGGGCTTATCGCTCTTGTTGCTCGTATAACGAGGTGAAAACACGCGCGTTTCCAAATAGTTCGGGTCTAAATCAATACTCAACAATACAAATACAAATAGACAGTTTTCTCAGCTGGCGTTTGATTCTTTTTCGGAAACTCTTTTACCTCGTTTTCTCATCATAGAATCCCTTCCATTAAAAAAAAAAAAATAAAAATAAAAAATAAAAAAACTGTACATTCATTTTTATATTCGGAAGTTGATTGAATCTTCAAAAGATGACCGTCATCTATTTACAATTGGTAAAATTGTCTCCGATAAATTAACGCCTCTGTTGACAGCATGCTTTGTCACTACGTCAATCGACATAATAATTAATAGAAATTTCATTTCATATATGAGTTATTTTATTTTATTTGATTTTTTCAATCGTACTCACTTATTATACAGAACTATGTCCGGTCGCCAGATATGATCGGACGGTACGTGCAACATGTGTACACCTCCATACTCTTTGGGCTCCCAGCGCAGTTTGTAGTCGTACCATGACTTGAAACAATTGAAAACAAAAAAAAATGAATATGAACATATGTTTTCAGTGCTCTATGTAACTGAATAAATGAATAAATAATACGAAGTAAAAAATCCATCAACTGTCTGGAAACTACAAGTTGTTATCATCATGACAACGGAGGAATGAATTTCGTCAAAATGCCAATGGTTGTCAAACTCGATGCGATTGAGTGACGGAAACGATAACTGAAAACTCCAAACATTTGTGCTACGACGATGGAGCAGAGCTTCCAAAGAGAATGTTTGAATAGGCTAGTTTTTGGTAAAGGAAAAAAGATCGTTGGAAGAGATCGAATAAGAAAATTCTCATCATGGATTATCTCCCTTCTTCTTATATATATCGTTGTTTCAGGAAAATAGGCTCATATATATTTTGAACTCAGCAGGCTCAGACCACCCTCCTTCAAATATATATATTCGTACAGAAAAGAATCCTCTCGCAGAAACGACGTTACCCAGATCTTTTCAGTGGAACGATTCGTGCGAGAAAAGCGAATCGTTTCCCATCCTCGGCTGTCGTCTCTTTTTGCCTCCGCTGGGAGATGCAAGGAAATAAATTGATGCGGCTCTTTATTCGTTCGTGTGTACCCATCGACACGAAGGAAATTCTCTCCGCCGCAACGACATTCACGTATTCGTGCACATCTATTTCAGCATGGAGTGTTTCACGTATTGAAACTTCATCTGCGTATATATACATGTGTGTACAAAGTTACAAGATTGTACGATTTTTTCGCCAAGATCGGGACAGAAAAATCTACAGTTCGGACGAAAATCCGAAAAAATATCCAAGTGGAAAATCGTGTCTGGTAGTCGATTCACACAGCCCAGTGAAAACGGGTGAGAATTCGACATCAAAATTTTGTCACCGTTTGAAGTGCCAGCACGAAGCTCGGTGAACCATCCAAAGCGAAAAACTTGCAAAGTCTGAAAACGTCGGGTCAACAACTTTTCCCGTAAAATAGACCCGTAAAATGCAAGCAAAGTGCCTCGGCTATGTATGAACGAAAAACAAAAAAAAAATCGATTTATTCCATCGAGGCTTCATCTTATTCGAAAAATCTTTTGTATTGCTTACAAACAATTTAAAGTGCCGACAAAGTTATCATAGAAAATGAAAATCACCATTGAAACACGTATTTCGTTTGTTATTTTATAAAGTCTGACCTATAAATCTCGATACATTACCGCTGTAGTAATTTTTCTGTCTGAAATTCGTTCATCCTTCTCACAATTTCGTTATTCTTCCTGACTCTGTGCGCCGAATTTTAGACACCCGATGGTATCTGATAATCTGTTTTGCTCTTTAGTGCCATCTAGCACGAGAGAAGAGTTGGGGGATGCTTTATCCCCTTTAGGATATCGTGCCAAGAACTGTCCCCGATCCAGAAAACCCAACGACTCTTTTTCTCTTATATACCCGAGTGAACGAGACCGGAAAACTTTAATCTGATCTCGTTCGTCCTGGAAACTGTGCAATCGGGTCAACCAAACCCTTGAATGGACATATCTATAGATTTTTTTGAACGAAAAATAAATAAAATGAACATTTTTGACATTTGACTTCCTTTTCCAGAGCTCATCTCCATTTTTCTACCAGTTCAACATATGTTGTGTATTTTTTAGTTCAAGCTTTTTTTTCAAACATGTTTATCAAACCACTGACACATTTTCGAGCACATTAGCATTGGAGGTAAATCAATTATGATTTTTTTTTTTTACGATTAAATTTTCTTCCCAGAAAAGTTTCAAGCTGAGGCTCATATCTTCGAGTCTATTGAGCCTTGAATTTTCAATTTTTAGGATCCTTCTAATCCAGTATACATGTAACAACCGGTTCTGTGCATACTCGTCTTCGCTCTGATAGAGAAACCACGATGGTTCGGTGGTTATCACTCAGCTATAGTGGCACATGTCTCGTTATTAGGCTAACTCTGTTAGTTAAAGTGAGTTACACGAGTTTCGCCACACTTTCCTCCTGCATAGAATCACCGAATATTCCGAAAATATTCGAGTATATGACAGCAGAATATAACGATTCAACCGAGAAACGCCAAGTCACATATGGAAATCCTATAAAAACATTCCAGTTGAATAGAACATGTTGGGCTCACAATAATAGAATTCGTAATTGGGAAAATCCACAATGAATCGATCTTTGGAAAAGCTTGAAAGAATAATGATCCTTACAAATTTAAATCTCAATTAAATGGCTACAACATTTCATTCAATATTGAAATTCAGAGTGAAATGAAGTATCAAATGTTCATGGATATTATTGAATCTCCAACACAACTCATATCCGAACGAATGGAAATTCATGTACCGAGAAGGGGTTGTATGTAAAATGTTTAGTTTTGACGACCTGTAATTCTTATACTGATTTTTTAGGTTTTACAATGTTTAGTTTTGGGTAGGTATAATTAAAGTAAAAGAGCTCCGTAAGTTACTAGAAAAATCTTTGGACAAAATGGATTGCTTCGATCTCTGTTTATCAGTTCATATAATGGGAGAGTGGGGAACAATCTGATAGGATCAGAGTGGGATAGATCTTAGTCATCTGGAAAAAGCGAATCCACACGTAATTCAGATCGGGCATCACTCACAATCGTTTGATCGTTATAATATCTGTTCCAATCATTTTTCCAGTGTATAAACTTCAAATTTCGTCGATGCACCTCAAATAACGACATTACAATTTTTCTAACAGAGTTATTGGAGCGTGGATGAATCATAGGCCCAGGATAAGTAGAATCGCAAATGGAATCCGTTCGAGACAATGGAAAATCAGAGGCGGACGATCCTCGTGAGCTCAGAGGAATGAAGAGTCAATGGGGGCGAATGTGGAATAACAGTTGACTGGAAGAGATTCGGTCACGGTCTCAGGAATACTCTATTTTTTGTCACATTATAGCTATCGATTCAAGTATAATACATTCAAGCTACTCTGCCACTACACCTTGATCGATTTCCGATCAGCTGATATCGGGTTAAACAAAGAGGACACCTCCGACAGTGACAATCACTTGGTTCAACGCAATGTACGTTCGATATCTATACCTATTTGAGGATGTACGTAGAGGAGCGTAAGGAATTTTTATGGGGCGTTTAAAGATCGATGAATAAGAATGCTGAAAAGTACAAAATCAGGTCACCTTTACGATCATTTTATTCATTTTCTAAATTTTAGGGAATCTGTTCTGAAAGATTTTTTATTGAAGTTAAGTCCCAAAAACGTGTTGATACTTTTTATTTTTTCGGAAATATTGAAACGTTCTCATGCATCATGACATCCATCAATTGGCAAAAAATGAAAAATTTTCCAACACAATAAAATGATTTTATAAAATCTTTTAATCTGTTTTCATTTTTTCACAATTTTCGAGTTTATTGAATATCGTTACCAGTGATATTCCGGTAGAATCACGATGTCATTTATTCAGTTCATTGTTTGCTGTACAGGTACGTTTATATGCATATACGTACACATGAGTTATTTACGAATATCGTTAACAGCCGGAAGCCCAGTAAGGCAAGGGTAAATAGAAGCCTCAGTAGAGAACCAAACTGACACACCCTCCGTCATTAACCCATCACAACCCTCGTGTATCCCTCGTTGTTGCACGGATCTTGCAAGCATAAGGGTTAAAAGACCAGGTACAAATGAACTATGGCAAAGCGAAGCATTTGCAATGTTCAAATAGTTGCTCTTAAATTATGAAATAAATTCTTTTTTTTTTATTTATTGTTTCTCTTATAATGGGATGAAAAAATGCAGAGTTGTCACTAAAATTTGGATGGGAAATAAAAAATTAAGCCTTCTCGTATCTCATGAAAGTCTTGGTGAAATAAAATAGTCGTTGGACATCAAAATTCATGTGTACCGTAACTTTAAGAGAACACCATCTTTTTTCACTCTGTAGGTTTCTCATTTAAGGTAAATCCCACTGTTACCTACTTTAATTGGTCTCAGGTAATTATCCTTGAACATTCTCATCTCAGCGCTAGAAAGTACTCGTGGCATGACCGTTTACATGTCGACTCTTTATTTTCTATTACGCTTAGCTCTTTCCGTTGAATGAACGTATAGTATGAGGCGTTCTATGTGCCATTTTGCGGATTCGTGACCTCGACCATCTTGAATTTTTCTGATTTCTTTGTTCGTGAAATCGTATACGAAAAGAATATTCACAATAATTTATAGATTTTTATCTTAATTTTTTCAAAAGTTATCATTTCTTGAAGTATACAAATTTTGAAAAGTTTCAAAATTTTTTAAAGCCGATAGTTTTCATCGAGTTATACATGATTATCAGCAGATCAATTCTGTTTATTTACTTTTTTCTTGAATCTGAAATAAAAACTTTTTTTCAAAAACATAATTACCACTTTCCATTCTTTAAAGCTGCCCAGATTCTTGCTTCTATTTTTTCATATCGTCGACGTAATTTTGATCGATGATATAATCGATTTTATCATTTCTCACCCGGATTCAATTGGGGTCGTATAGAAGAAGAAAAAATTCGGAACTTGATCCAAAAGAGGGTTTCTTGATTAACGTTCCAGCAGCTTTCATTCCATTATTATCTTATTTATTGCTGAACTGCGTGAACTGCGAAGATAGTTTTGGGTATTTAAAAGCTGATTTTTGACACGAAATTTGTACACACGTATATTAATGTTTATGTATTCGCCCTTTTGTCTTGTGTACTTGAAAAAATGTACAAGAGAAAAAACTAAATACACTCACGAATATCGAAGTACTAGTTCACGGAACACAACCCTTTACGAGTGTGCCTGCACGCAAGTGCATTTACTGTGCAATGAAATCTGCAGTTGCACTTAACGAGTGAGGTCCAACATAATGGGACTATACAATGCTCCCATTGTGTCATCTCGTTTCCCCTCTTTCACTCATCCTCTTTAAAGAATACGAACGACAACCGTTGCCAAAACAACATTTAGTGCCTGTGATTTTTTAACTCTTCACACTATTTTTCAACGACACTTTCATTCTAATTTCGTATTCCTCTCGTTCATACGAATATGGAAAAAGAAGAAAAAAAACAATATTCGATTAAAATGACACGCTCTTTTGTCGATGCCTCAACATAGTATTTATACGTATAAAAAACCATCAAAACTGCTGTGACGTCAATCGAGGTATAGGTAAAAAATCGGATTACAAGTTAATAAATAAAAGAGAAATTTGCTCACCTGTTCGACCCAGAGATTCGTCGTCATGATTTGATTTTTCAGATTCTGCAACAGAAATAATAGATACATTTTTATTTGATAAAACTTATTGAATAATATGGAGTAAAAAAATCGAATATGATCAGTATTTATTTTTTTTTTCATTTACATCGTAACGATGCATAAATTTCAACCAATTTTTGATGCATACAAAATTTATAATCTCATGTTAATGAAAGTTTCACAGTAACGGGAAAGCTACACCGGAAATGTGAAGGAGATGGAGTAGCGAGTAAAATGAAGGGAAAGGGGGAAACAATAGGCCATACACAAGTTTTTATGCAGCCTTCTCTCGTCTCTCACACCACGTGTATGTCCAGTACAGTAGTGCATTGTAATTTCCGGGCCTGACGGGAACTAGCAGAACACACGTAGAAATGCAGGGGCGGGTGAAGGCTCTCGCGGACTACGACTAATTGGACGACGTTGCGGCCTCTGGCAAAGTCGTGAATCTGCGAACCTGGGCGTGAATCTAGTTGGAGTTATGGCCCGGGTTCGGGGTTACGTGCACATACGTGCTCTAGATTCGACTATACCTGGGATTCTGCTAATCCATTAATCTCAAGTATACAAATTTTGTTGTCACTACCTCTTTTATCGTCATGAATGAATAATTAATGTACAAAAAGTATTTTTATTTGTGGGGAAAAAATAAAAATAAAAATGAAGATTGACTTTTGTTGGTATTCGTGAATACTGTGTAAGAAAGTTGAGCTTTGTATCGCATGTCGAGATAATTTATTTGATATTCCTTCACAATTTTTATCTTCTCTGCAGAAAAGTGGTGTATATAGAGAAGAATAAAATATGTAAAAATATAGATGACTCAAGAGCCATCATTGCCTTCAATGCACAATGCGTGAGCGCTTTTTCCGGCCCTTTTTCACTACCCTTTTTCGTTCAATTCTCCAACTCCGCCATGTTAATTCGAAATCCGTGGCATAAAGAAAGTTTTAACGAGTTTGATAGCGTTCTTTCTTGTGTCGAAAGAGGATGAGAGAGGGTGGGAAAATGAGAGAGTGGGACAGAAAAGAACAGATAAAGTGGAAAAAGAGGAAGAGAGTGCTACGAGGACTGAAAATCAGAGCTCGCTCAGCGCTCTGTACAATATCTCGGTTGAAATAAACGACTGTCGAAGTGGTATGAAAAGGACTACAAAAAAAAAAAAAAAAAAGAAAAAACATCGGAAAAAATGCCAGAAATTTCGCTTCAATTTCATTATTGTTTTCATTATTATTATTTGTATTATTGTTAGTATTCTCGATTTTTAATAAGAGTTTACTATTTAATTGAATATTTGATTAAGATTTGATTGATTTAACTTTTTATTTAAAATTTTTAATTAAACTTTTCATATCATTGCATTTTTGGTCTTATAATTTTTATAGCGAATATGACAAAATAAAGTGTAAATCAGCATGATTTAAAAATAATTAACGGACTAGACGTTCAGTCGTTCACTTCTTCCTTCGTACCAATTCATATAATACTAGATTTATTTGAGATGTAATCATGAATTCTCCGTTTTTTTATCTTTGCGTTATCTCTATCGGTCTCTCTCTCTCTCTCTCTCTCTCCTTTCTCTCTGAGTATTCCCAAAGTTTTGTTAATTTCAGCAGGTACAACGCCAGAAGCTTTCATCGACCCCTGTTCAGGATTGTAACTGTGCGAGGATTGTAAAATCTACGTTCGGATTTTACGCCAGCGCGATTTCGATTATGCATGCGAGCTCCTGCGGCGCGGTTACTAAACCAGACGTAATTCTTGGTCCGACGGATTTTCGTAGTTCGTGCGAAGCATTAATTCGAGTATACGGGTATTCTTAGCATATATTAATGTTATTAATATCCATGAACAATTAATGATCCAGGTCGTTGAAACAATTTGTCAGCCACTTTGGATTTAGAACGCTTGAAATGAAATAAGAAATTTTATCTTCAGCGGCTTTGTCAAAAGAGATAAATCAGCATGGAAATGCGAACTAGTAAAAACCGAATTTAAGTATGATGATGAGTCATATGAAATGTGTATTCAAGTCTCATCGGTAAAAACGCGTTCGAAAAAAAAAATGATTTACTTCCAAATATTCAGAGCAAGAATTCATCGAATTTTCGAAGCGTATATAGACTTTCACACCTCATTGTACACGTCCGTATTATCAACGGTATAAATTTATATACTGCCAAAAATGTATACATATTATGGTAGTGTAACACGATACTAGATAAACAATCCATTCGAGAAAATCGAACGTATATATCATGCGATGATCCCTCCTATGACGGTTTCATCACTCACGTTGTGGCCCCTCCAACCGGAAGCTGTGCACTGAACCTAAATTAGGGTCGATCCGTCGAAGCGTCATATTTAAGATCGATGAAGCACAAATTTGTGCGACGGCTTCGTGCTCCCAGTGGTCAAGGAAAAGCACATACTTCGATATGCCAAAAGAAAAAGAAAAAAAAAAAAAAAACGTAGCACACATTTCAAATCTGGGCAAGTTTGATATTTGTTGACAATATCACTTAATCATTTGTTTTCTCAATGTATCAGGCTTGCAAAAGTTATGTTGAAAAAAATGATGCATTAATCCTTACTTTTTCAGTGTGTTATCGAAATAGTAATCGAATTTAAATACATGAATTGAGAGTTTTCTCATTCCTCATAAAAATTCAATAAAATTTGTTACCGTTTCTCATTACGGTGAAACACAAACGTATTACGAGAATACATTACAAAGAGTACGTCGCAGTCCGGCTTATAGGCAGCTTAAGCATCACGATTTCAGCGATTTTGTATTTTTCTCTCAATTCAACTGGTGTACGAATGCATTTTTTATTTTATGTGAAATCTTCCATAAAAAAAGCTTAATTCTTGTAGGAACATAAATATTGTAAATATGGAATTAAAAAAATTGAGTTACTTCTGTCAAAAGATATCAGGTAATAAATAGGAAAACGACAATTAAAGGAGATGAATGTATTTGGATACAAAAAGTCTTCTCGTATTTCTTTTTTCTTTCTCGTTAAGTGGGATAAACGCGCATACACCCTTTTCTGGTTTGTAAAATAGCCGCGACAAACATGAGAAGTTTGAAATTCCAGTGTACTAGTAGTGCACGGAAATAAGGGTGCGAAGTGCGCTCATTCTTCGTAGCATTTCTCACCCCCCTTTTTCCTTCTTGTTTAATTACACATTTATATGAATTCCTTTAGTTTCAAAAGAGGTTTTTGACCCTCTGAGTGGAATCCTCTTCAACTCAGACCATTTATCCTCCTCGCGAAAAATCTAGATCGCTTGGATATCTTGAGTCAAAAGTAGAAGAAAAATATGGAAAAATTTATAGGAGATAGAGAGGAAAAAGGGAGCGGAGATGGGGAGGGACAGGAAGCAATGGAGAATGGAGGTTAATGTAAGAATTGCCAAGAGAAATAGGTGGCAATTATATTTTTATAGTTGGAGCAAAAGGCTGGAGCGATGCACTCCATTAGTCGCATGCGGAAGTGAGAGATTCAGTGTACCATTACATTAGCACTTGACCTCGTGGCTACCTTCTCTTCTTTCTTGAGTATACGCACTAAGAAGCATATAATAATAACACTAGGGAACTTTTTTTAGACATTTTTCTTGTGACTGAAATGTATTTAAGAGTTTTCGGTACATCTTTTCATACTGAACATGAATCCAGCTGCTAAAAATCTTTACCACTTCAGGATTTTTCGAAAATTAGGGTGAAAGTGTGTAAAAAACCTGTTTTTGGCCATATTTAAGGATCTATTATTGAGCCTGAACCTGACGTGCTAAAATCTCTTTAAAAAATGTAGTCAATCGACTGATTCTTTGTAGTAATCGTTCAATCGAGTCTATTAAATGTACCAATAATTAATCACTAGATAATATACAAGTCATTAATTTAGTTGCATTAAATACAAATTTTATTTGGTTTAAAAATTTTTTTAGCTATGTAAAAAAAGATTTATAGAAAAATGTATAAATGAAAAATTCTAACGTTCGTTGCATTAACGTGAAACAATTGATTTACCAGTAACGTTCAATTTACACTTATAGATTTTCGAATTTACTATGCGATAAGATACCAAACGAATTTCGTTTTCTCGGCATGGAAATAGAGGAGAATACGAATGTGTCATTACAGCTGATGTTTACGGATAATTGAACCGGAAGATGATGTCGTTAACACGTCGAAAATATGATGCCACCTATTTAGCATAACATTATTATAATTTGTGTGGTCGCCACCTGAGTCTATCAGTAAAACTGGAAGTAAATGTGTTATCGAGTGTAATAACGTCTGCGTTAGTCTCTATACATTATGATAATTTCTACTTAATCTGTAAGGTTATTTACCCTTACGCTTATTAATTAATCTGATAAACTTGTTCGGCTTGTGTTCAAATAACAAGGAAACGAAATTTTTGAGTAAGAATAAACTGACGTATCGGCAAAACCATGTTTGGCAAACCGTATCGATCGAATTTCCTGCTTTTAAGGAGGGTGGCTACATACGACAATATGATAAGAATTTAATAAAATTTAGTGATAAGATCCTTTAGCATCAAATGCAATGACACAAATTTTTTCAAATTTTTCCTCTACATAGTTGTCGAATAATTGGAGTTTACAATATGCAAAAGATATATCTATATATATCAGAATCCTATGCTCACGGTTGTAAACTCTAGTGTTAAATTACTCGAAAACTATGTAGAAGAAAAATCTTAAAAAATTTGTATGTTCATATTTAATCCAAAAGAATATGCCACCAAATTTCATTAAATTGTAATCATTTCGAATTTTCCTACGCTTTTAACATGGCAACATTGTTGTGTGTAGCCAACCCCCTTAAAGAAGCCTCTGCATTCCGGTTGCATGCACAAGATATGTGCTCGTGTTTGATCGTTCAAACAATAATATACAAAATTTTCGAGTAACTTGGTTGATTTGGAATCAAGGATGGGAGAAGCCCTGAAGGGTCGAGCATCCACGAAGCAATGATTGTGTATATCTAAGGTATGGCAACGTCCATGGATGCACAATTTAAGCATGCCTTTTGCACTTGCAGATAAAGCACGCATGCACACAAAACTGACAAGTTGCTCGAGGGAGGAGTTGAGCATTAGCCAAACCTCATGCATGCATAACAGAGGGTGATTAAAAAAAAGTTACATCTATTCAGACCAGGTAACTGGTTAAAAAATTAATTATTTTGCGTTGTTACGTTACAATAATAACGTTACCATGTGGTTATTAGTTTTGTTATTATCGAATACAATAACATTTTGTGCAATAGTTGTTTATTGAAAGATGGCTCAATTCCCTATCAAAATATGCTGTAGAACTGTTCGTGAAATTACTTCTGTTATAAAACTAATATTACAATATCTCGCGTTGCTGTTTTTTTTAACGAATTACCCCTACGTGTATACAACTAATATTATTATTTGTATTCATCTCACGTTGTTGTTTTCTATTACTTTTTCGTTAATCATAGATCCATGCATATTTGATGTCTACTGAAAGTTTTTTATTTGCAATGCAGTTAATCACTTTTCTCCTGTTTATTTATTTATTTATTTTTTATCTATTTTTTAAACTAAAAGAAGTGGTGTGCGGTCTATCGAACTTTGAGATTTTTCGATTATTGTCATTTTAATCGCGTGGTGATTGGCCTTTCATGCGGGTGAAGTCTAGTTACTCTGTGTACAGTTTCGGATGGCTTATACAGATGACAGCATGACCTGTCAGTTGACAGATGTGACTGAATGACTGGATCAACTGTTAATAGCATGCGCCTTAGTTAGTCGGTAAAAAAAGTCATAAAATGAAAATCGCAGACCAATTGTCTCGTGTGTACCATTATCCGGCAACTTTACAGCTAACGATTTTTGCAAAGCGCAGTAGCAAGTGGAATTAGAAAAATGTGCCGAACACTTGTGAGATGCACGTATTCATATAAAATGCGAGAGCCCATAAAACGCAGCCGTGCTCTTTATTTGCGAAGTTGTATCCTTTCATATGCCCTCGAGCATCGGGTACAAGTGTGCACAAAAATATATGAACGAAGAAATCGGATGCAGGTAAGATTCGTCGCATTCGTGTGTCTCTGCTACGTGTGACATCCTCGTGAGTCCACTGTTTTTGTTACCTTCTTCGATTCTCAACTTTTTTGTTTTGTTATAACGATACATAAGTAAACTATGAAAATGAAATTCCGCGCCGCGTTTCCGTAGGATGAAGCATCGTTTCATGAAATATATTCATTCATTCCACTGGTTTCTTTACGCTTTTTATAACTTTTGAGACGTATGAGAAAAAATGAGTGAAGGATCGACGTCCGTATTGCTACAGTCGTATGAATTTTGTAATGTATATATATGAACGAATCAACATCACTGTCTAGTTTGCATAAGAAGGTGCATATATTCATTGAGCACCCGGAACATAACTAGCTGTCTGCCGGATCGTATGCCGTTGCTTCATCCTTCGTTCTATATCTGCTTTGATAACAGTCTTTGACACATTACTAATCGATTACACGACACGATGAATTTTCAATTATTACAGTTTTCGTAATCTAAGACAGAGAAAAAACTGAGTGAAAAATTACTATTGTATTGAAGTTTCTGGGTTCAGTATCGGCACTTTAACGGTTTGAGCCAAAATCATAGTGATTTTTTTATTCGAGATGGTAGCGAAAATGTAGTAGCAAAAACATTTTGATATCATTTTTTCAAGTGACAAAAAATCAACAATTAACTTTGATATTAACATCCATTGAAAAAGTAGATGAACAAAAATTTGTTTTGGATATTTTGTTCTCAGGTTTGACGAATTATCAAACGATTGAATCTGCACTTTTCACGCAAAAAATTATCGATGAAATGTGCGTCCAAGATTCTCTATTACAGTTGTGCACTGAAAACGAATTTTTTTTTTAAATATTAAAATATTTTGTTGGCTGTATTCAACAAAATTATTTTGTCAAGGCAACAGAATTTCGAACATTACAATAAAATTTCTTTATATCGAGACGAAACTTTGTTGAAACGATAAAAATTTTATTGCATGGGCAAAACAATTTTCTTTGAATATTTTTAACAAAATATTTTGATATTTCAAAAAAATCTCTTTGGCAGTGTTACATGGCGCCATTGTTTTTAACGAGGCTTGCAAATTTACCATGTACCTATATTCGCTATTGTGGTTACAACGAGGGAACCATGTTCTACGGTCCGAGAGTATGACCAAGAGTTCCATGAAGTATGAATTTGATTGAATAGAACCTCAAGCCTATCATATACTGTATGTTGGCAATGCTAATTGATGGACTGGTGTTTGTGCGAAGTATTTTGCTTCCATTGCAGAGCCTCCTTTGAGAAGCGGTCATTCCCGCGATATTTAATTTTGTTCTTTCTTCATTACTTTTTCTACAATCCAAGAAATCAGACGGCAATACTATTTGAACAGAAAACAGGTGTGAATGTAGTCGAACGAGCTGTTTACATTTTTGTTTTGGGAAAAGTGCTGACACGGATTAACCGATGCAAATTTTACTCGAAAATATATTTTGGGGCTAGATGCTTCATGCCGAGTTATTGAAGACCGTTTAAACATGGAAATAATGGATTTTTTAAAGGAACTGCAGCCTGTAGAGCAGTGGTACATATTCATCGAAGGGCTATTATTCAGTCAGTTTTCTCTATACATGATAAGAGAAGAAATTATTCGACGATAGCCTTGATAAAATTTCGGTGTACGTGATACATGACAGGTAACCATCACACTTGACAACAGCAAAAACAGGTGTCAATGAGTACAGGAAAGAATTTAAAAAAAAACACACACTTGGGAAGAATAAATGATGAGTTTCGCACGTTAGGGACAATCAGTCGCACGTTGCGACTGATTTGCAAGCAATCCTTGAACATAAATTTTTCAAAAACTTGAGGTAAAAGTATCGGAAATTTGTAAGACGAAGAATATCGAACATAAAGATATACGTCATCTCAACACATTCGTCGTCAACACGTGACAATAAATTCTATGCTAGCAGCAAGTCGGTAATTCTTGATGAATAATTTGGCAGACAGGAAAATTTATGAAGAAGCAGATGGTGTGCTCAATTTTACGAAAAAATGACCATATTTTATATAACTAGTGCGTACGTGCATATGTGAAAAAATTAAATGATCACGTAGCACCACCGTAATTTATTCGTTGCCAACCAGAAAGATTCAAGTATCAACACACATGAGACCATTCCCCTGTATATAAAGCGGATTCAATAGTTGCACATTCAGTATTTCCTTCAGAATTCGTAACAACTCAACACGTCATTGAAGTAAGTTCTGCCTGTTATTAATTTGACATTCGTTCAATATACTTTGATTTCTTGCAGTATAAAAGGTACTGACAGCTCATAATATAATTATTTGACAAGTATTAGATCACTAGATTTTATAAATAAATCGACTCAAAAAACCTGTCTTCCATCCATGTAAATCTGTGGACTTAACCGTCTATTTATTTGTCTGTTCAAACATTCAATTCGTCTTGACTTAAGAACTTGTAAAAACCCTGACGAAATTGGAAGTTTTGGATAACCAACAAAATGGTTTTTTGTCAAAAAACCATTTCGGTGTGTGTAAACAAAGTTTTATTGTTGAAAATTATTTTTCTAACAATTGGTTAAGAACACAGCAGCCCTGAATTCTTCTTATCGAGTACACAAGATAATGAAAAACGTACCATTTCATGTGCTGGTATTCGACATAAATTCGTATGAATCCTGAGTACTTCAAGCACAATGTGGCTTACCCTACTGCTGTTGTACACCTTATGAAATATTGAGGCTTAGACTATATTGCATTTCATTGCATTATTTCTAACCTAATGGAAAAGATTATTCAGTCAAATACTTTGTCAGGCATTTCGATATATTTCGATCCGCAAAATCTCCGAACTATCGAACGAATCTTTACCGATCAAATTTTCACGAGCAAACGTTATACACTTTATTCACTAATGACTTTGACTTTTACTGAAGCGACGGTTGAAAGGTTCGAATCGAAATCTTTTCTGCAAAACTGATCGCGATGCATGAACATGGAAAATGTTTTTTCTCAGTTCATCCCGATTTTTTTATTTTAAACAATTGATGGCTTCTTGACGGTCGTAAAATCAAGTTATCAGAAGAGATTTTGATAATGTTTAAAAATTGTGTTCTTTTAAACTTCGATACATCAAAAGAAATGACTACTGCAATGGCAAATATTCGCTGTTATGAGCATTATTTTTTAAACAAAACTCGAGCACGTCACTTGCTCAGTTAATTATTATAAACATAAAAAAAAAAAAATTATTTTAATTATTTACAGTTTCTTCGATTCGTCCATCATGCGTTCATCACTTTTCTTTCTTACTCTTTTGGCGGTATTTGCAGTAAAATACGTACATTCTGTTCCGGTAATACAAATTATTATCGAGAGAAACTTACTAAATATTACGAAAAAAAGAAAAAAAATATTTAAAAATGCTTATTTTTGTTTTTGCTGCTCCTAGAACGATCACAGCCAATGTCAATCGCGCGGACATTTAGGAGCTTGTAAGGTGAATACGATGGAAAAGTCGTAATGTCGATAATCTAGAAGTTAAAAAAACATTGTTCATAACAGCAACGCTCGTTTACATTTTTATTCTAGACAGGAACATGGATTAGATGGGAAACCATATGTGAAAAATTAAGATGTGCAACGCCAACAAAATCAGGAGTTTTGCATATATCGCAACCCATTGGACCAGCTGCCGTTGGGACCATGTGTGGCGTCGGTCGTGTAAGTAAATACCAAAATCAAATATTACTTTTTCTTTAATTGGGTATTTCGTTGTTTTATGTTATGTGCTATTGGATCGATGAGACAGAAATAATTACCTCCCTTATTGCACCATTATGTCATCCTGCTACGAGCAACACAATCACTATTTATGAATTTCTAAAATAGCTAATACTGAAAGTTTGCTTATTCACGAGGTTCCGAGGAAATAGAGCATTTTAAATTGGACACAAAAAACTTTTAACGCTGATCAATGTAGGAAAAATTAGATTCTTTATACATTGGTAGTAAATAATACAATTTTAAGTTTTCATGTTGGGATGAAAAATACATTTGGTACAGTTGACACGATACAAAAGATCGCACAAAAAATATCATGTTTTGGAATTTGAAAATTGCACAGAAGGTAGTGTTTCGTTACACTAAAAAATCGATGCGTGCTCATGGAATTTTTCACAATACGTAGGTCAGAAGTGGACGATGATGAATGTTTTCAAGGCTCAAAAACCGAAAATGTGCCATTCCTGAATATGAGTGATTTAAGAATTTAATTTAATTTAAAAAAAATGCGATTTGCATTCGTCGTAGGTAGCCATTTTATGGTCGATCAAACGGCATATTTATATTGTTGCGGGTCGCAGAACAAAAAAATCATTGATCATATTGTTCACCATTTCAAAAGGAAAATTAGCTGGATTGTTCGAAGTGTTGGATTCTCTGATGGATTAATGTATGAAATGTTATAAAAGTGCTATAAGAGCGTGTTTATTTCAGACTTGTGATGCACAGCATAAGTGTGTACCAACACTAAACGTGCCACACCAAGTTGGACCGAGCGGTTCTTATCTTTGCAAGCCGGAAAAAGCTGAGAAACGACATGCGAATAACCACATCAAAGTCTAATGAAAGTATTTTTCTTGATCCGTCAATTGAACTCAATTGTGAATTGATTGATCGTGAGTGATGAATTTGGTTAAAAAATACAAGAATATTTCATGGAAATTGTAAAAAAAAACTGTAAAATTCTATCGATATTGTACAAGAATGAATCTCATTCTTTCCAGAACTCTGGAAATATAAAAAATTTCTGTTAATACTTGGCGTTGAGCCGCTATCACACGTCTCTTGATTGGCAAGCACCGTATGTTTATTGGTGAAAAAAGTTCCCGAATTATGTTATTGTTAAAAACATAATACTACCACGTAGCCCAAATCCTCAGTAATCGCTCTTCTCAGTAGTAAAATCGGGAATTGAGAAAGTTGAGTCCTCAAAACGAAAATGATGTCATCGCTTTTAAACCCGCAGTGAATGCTCTAGAGTTGAGTGTAAAAAATATCGGTCAAATTTTCAGAGAGTTTAGAAAGCTTGTTGCTAAGAAAAATCAATAACGATTTAGATTAAATAACAAACATGAGCTCTTATGAAAATCGAGACATTTCGAGTGATATCTCGGGAAAAAATGATAGTAAAAATATGATATTTTTTTCGGACCATCGGTAAGGCTTGTTGATAATTGTCAATTTTTTAAGATTTTTTAGGAGAATTTTGGAGGTTAAATTGATACTTTATTCCCACAAATATCGATTTTTTCGATTGTGATTTTTTCGTGCTTGCACTCATCATCCATTGCTGATAGTTGTAACGACATAGAGCTGACGGGAGAGGAATACAAGCGCAAAACTCACACTTTTTACTAATTTTTTATCGAACAGAGATCATAACTTTTGAGTAAAACAAATGACTGTACCGACTCATCTCTCGTAATTCGAAAATTTCGTAATTTTCAAATAACTTCGCTATAGATTATGAATAATAACAGACAAAAGCTTAATCGCGATTCACCAGATTAATCAATAATCTATAGATAATAATAAATAATATAAATAAATAATGATAAAAAAGTTAATCAAGAGCACGGCACGATTCGTCATATCTATATAAAGCTGTAAAGTCAAACTCAGATCTCTCCCGGTTCGAGAAGTGGGGATAAGCAGATAATGTTTGATCAATGAGTCGAGAGGTTGCCGGGCGTGGTGTGTGGATGGGTGTCGTCGAGGGAACAACGGTGGGTTCGTTGAAGGGTTAAATGCGCGTGGTGTAGATGAACCAAGCCGAGGGAGTGCTATGCGGTGCAGCAAATGCAAGGGAGCAAAGGGGCAGAACACCGGAACCCACTCGAAGGTAGGTGAGCGAATGTGCGTGAGCGGTACACTCATACAAGGAAATAATTCGAATATGGAATCCCAGAGGTCGGAGCACCCTCGTTCTCTCTCTCTCTCTTCCTTCCTTGAGCTATTCAACACCAATCGCTTATGAATGCATCATCAGAACTATCCTCTACAATTTTTGAGGAGCTGCCAAATAAATTACAACTATTCAATCAACAGAGCTTCATACTGCCCTTATTGAAACAATCTACGAGAAAAAAGATAAGTGCGAGCCAGACTCGTCCACCAAATATTTTCGTACTGGCGATGAATCCCGCACACATAAATATGAAATGAAATATACTTGCTATACCAATTGTGATACGTTCAATGAACTACTTTCAGAGACACAGATAGAGAATGATGGTAAGTTTTCAAGTTATCTTTGCAGGATAATTTCAGAACTATGCTACAAGAAATTTCAAATAAAAAACGTTGGATTTTTCAAGGATAAAATATGGTTTAGTTTCTGCACGGTTATTGTAATATTCACGGCCTGAAAATAAAACTTCATGACTGCTTCATCTCAATACCTTTATTTAGGACAAGGCGTAGGACAAGTAAAAATTCCAATTTTCATCTTCAGCTACAAAATCATCAAAAGTGTCAAATGAACTTATTCATCCAAAAATACCTACTACCCAAACTAATACAGCCTACTAACTAAACTATCTAAAACTAACTAAAATTAAAATTCGTCTATCAAATCGCAATGCAGAGAACTGAAATTACAAAAATAAAATTTTTGAAATCATAATGAAAACATTGTAGGTGATACATAATGTAGAAGCCGTAATACACTGTCGACGCAGAGCTATAGATAGAGTAAAGACAGCTTGATAATCACGGCAGTATATCGTTCATCCCATCACCTTTGATTTCTCGTATATTGTCTTCGTGGCCGGTTAAATGGGATGCGTGTCACTAAAGAGACAGCCAAGCATAGAAAATATCTGAAGCGTCACACGAGTGTGCGCTGTCTAGAGCGCTCATGTCTATACTATACGATTTCAGATTGCGTGGAGGTATGTCGACGTATGTGACTATAACCGTGTGCGCAGAACTTCATAAATGCTATATGCTGAAGATCGACCTGTTAAAGGGAAAGTATCCTTCAGGTTAGACACGTACGAGAAACAAAAGGGGTAAGCTCACTTCGTTACTCTGAGGTCACCCTATCTCTATCTCAGTGTTAAAGGAAACATCACACGCATGTATACACCGTTTCACCCATCCGCGAGTCATACTAACACACAATCAAGTACACAAGCATAATATCTCACTTGGTGAGGACAGCGATGAGCAAATGTGCGGCGTCGAGTGCCGAGAGTTTAACTTCTCTGCAAGAGATGAAACTCCATCTCTACATGCAATGAAATTTCGCTCGTATAATTGCCTGTTTTAGGAAATTTAATTACATCACTTTGGCAAATATTGCATATTAATTGTTGCAGTAAGGTAATTGGAATAAACCGCTATCATACAATTATCAATGTCACTCCATAAACCGTTTTCAATTGTTTCAACATTAATATATGCTCAGAGTATTATCTGGATTAATCTAGCCAGCTGTAACTATTTTTCGATTGATCTGGCTGTACGCGCTTATGTGTGCGACCGAAGGTATCTCTAGCCAAGACAGTTTGTCAAATAAAATAAGCAAGATCGACAGATTGACACACATTTGACGTCTGAGTTTAGATTTTCTTGCCCGTGCGATACTTCGTTAATCATAAATGCGCCATTATCTACTGATTGATAGCTGTGACACAGAAGCCTCGGCTCGGTCTACGTTATTGGGTGGAAAGAAAGACGTTCTGCAGACATTTTAACCGGGCTTTTCCTTCGTCAATTTCCGTGGCATAATCAGGTTTGAAGGGCGAGACAGAAAAAATAGGGAAAAATCCCAGAAAAAAATCACGCTAGACTTTTTTGAAAAGGTCACTTTTGCAGAAAATTCATAATGTTTCATTCAACCGGTTTCAACACAAAGGCAAAGTTCACCATGATAAGGTAAAAATAGTTCTGAGTATATGCAATCATGGTCTAACAGTAATCGATGAAAATCATCATGAAATCAAGCTCTCGTAAAACGGTGCGTATTCGTCCACATGCACAAGAATTACTTGGTCATCGATATTTCATTTCAACCATTTATACGAATAAAACAACATATCCTATAAGCCTTGCAATCACTTTCCTTCAAAACCCCGAATGTTCGACGATAAATCGAGTTTTCTGTGATTGGAAAATCGAACGTAGTCGGCAATGATGCCTAATCCAGGCGAGAGCAGTATTCCCAGGAGCTCAATAAACGATAACGCGTATATGAACCCAGGTTTCCAAAACGTTTTGGTACGATACAGTTGGTGGAGAAGTAGAGGTGTGCTTGGTTGTGGATCAGAATGCAAAGTGGTCGATGTCGAGAACCAGTTGGAGGTAGAGCCGCGAATATACACATTGTAACGATGAATGCCAGGCCAGGAGCTTTCCATTACTACGGAAACGATGTATCGAGAGCCAAAACATGTACCATCTGAGAGCCAAATTCTGGCCTAAATTGTGATGTATATATTTATATATATATATCGTGTCAAGTATGTGGTTGTGAGATATAGACTGTGATATGAATTTGGAACATGAGTGTAAAGTAGCTACTGATCCTAATGCACGTTTGAGCCTCATAAGATATATCATTGAATTATCAAATGGCTGGAATGAAGTTGAATTTTTCTGTTTCGATGACACTAAAAAACGTATTTATATGAAAAATTAGTTATCAGCACTCTTGCATTCACCTGATACCTCGATAAAATAGAATCTTTTGACCAATTGAACGCCAGTAGAGTTGAAGTTAATCCAGGGAATTCAAAAGCGTTGTTTTAGGGTTTACATAAAATGTCATTCACTCGGGTTAGGGATGTTAATGCAAACGAGCTTCGATCCGAAAGGGAGGTTTAGTCGGAACCTACGGCACCTGTTTCAAGCACTTTACCCCTCTTACCCATCATACCAATCTAAACTACCAGCAAACCTACATCCCGACTCAATAATGACAACACCGTCGTGTCTGTGATCACAGAATAGCCTTGACCCACAATGTCACCTTCAACCGTTATGTTGTACTGGCAAAGTGACTACAGACACTTAGAACAATGACTACACCAATAATAGGATTATCCTATAAATCGATTATTCCCTTTGTTCAATCTTTACCATACGCTCGTACGAAAAACTCGAACCAATAATGGCAGCTCTTCATTAGCATCGAATAATCTACAATATCTGGGAAATTATGGAATTTCAGATTCAAAATGGTAATGGGATTTTCTGTAAAGTAGACTTGCTTAACCAATACAGTCTTCGTCGATTTCGTAATGGTTAACTCACCCTCAATAAGAATGAAAAATAGCGTTGTCCGGTTGAACGTTTCTTGAACTCATAATTCACATGGCATCACGAGTAATACAGAATGATTTACAAGTAATACTTGTGCTAAAGATAGAAATTGAAGAATCCATAAGTATCCTGTATTTGTCCACCAAATTTTCACTTCCAAGCGTGAGTAACTTGCTGGCTTGTATTAGTATCGTCTCTCTAGGCATAGTCTTAATATTTTTTCTTAACTTGAAACACTTCCATCAAATATCCTAGCATTCTGTCCAACAATTATTAGTGCTTCCGAACGTATAAGAATTGTTCTGCTGAGGGTGCGTCAATCATTGCCACCATAAACCTTTTATCTCCTTACATCGTGGATCGAGGTTGCAACATCCGCAGGAAGAATTCAGTGGTGGGAAATCGAATATAGATATATATATATATAGTTAGAAGACGTTACTAGGAAGATCGATTGAGAATGTTGGGAGGCTGTGGGGTTGTAAGAGAGAATATTCCAATTCAGGCTCGACTTTCAACCTCACCCTTCAAAGGATAGCAATGTGAAGGAACCTCTCTTGTCGTTGATTAATCGAAGCAACTTCTTTTCTCACTGCTTCTTTGTATTTTCACTGAAGACACTGGGGATAGAGAAAGATTCTGATACCACTTGTGTAGCCACGGTAGGGTGAGTTTGGTCGGTTGCTAAAGCCGATTGAGTAAAAGTAGGATGTACACAGAGAAAAGTGCAGAGGTTAAAAAAGAAGAGCTTGTGGAAAAGAAAGGGAGTAAAAGTTTCGGTGTAACGAGTTCACGTCGGAGATAACAAGGGATCCCTGCCTTTCTATAAGCGCCATTATTGTGTAAATCAAGGAAAATGTAAATCTTTGTCATTTGCATGGCCGGATTATGGTTAGGAATATTCAACGGTTCCGCGTTTTCCCAAGACCGTTCCAAGTGTGTATACATTACGGAGTTACGAAAGTGTGTGAGAAAAGGAGCATAGTTGAGACGTAATGTGGCGCGGCTCGAGTAAAAGAAATTGAGATATATCTTGGTGTCAAAAGTGAAAAAAGAAATCTGAGCGCAATTGTTCCGTAAATTGGCTAAACGTGTCCGGGACAGTTTGAAAAGTAATGAGTAGAGAGTTTTTCTTGGAGTAGTATGGAGATAAAAACGGCGAGGTTCGAGTGACTAATTTAGAAAGGGAAAAGAAATTGAAAAATCTCTTGTTTCAAAAAACGACAGGGCAATAAAGTCTCTTAATTGGACAGCGCAATAAAATTCAGCTGATGGCCCTGTTTTGTGGTTGCTGCGTGAAGGGTAGCTTTCAAACTTCAAATATTTTTCGTGTATTTTGGCTCCAATTAGTCAGTACAGTGCTTAATAACTGAGACATTGAAGTAGATTGACTGTGATTCGCGAAATCACAATCCATAAACGAACAGCAATGTGGAATTCTCGCTAAATGTGACGCACAACGTTACCAGAGTCAATGCAACGCTAATCCCGTATAATCCTTGAAGCCTTCAATTTAGGGAATGCTCCCCTCATAGCCGAGTGATAGGAATTCGCTCCCATTACCGTTTATGTATACATATACGAGTGCTAGACCTAGATTAAGTTAGCTATGAATGGCTATGGATTTTCAATGGATTTCATGCCGCTCGTGGGATTCGTGGAACACGTTATGGAGATGCATACTTCACATTCACGATGGCCAGTTAGGGTTGTCTGATATAGAACTCTGCAAACTGCCACTCTCCCCCAACTTTCGTCTTTAGAATTCCGGTGGGGGTACTGAACCCTAAAAATAATAAGATCTATCCGTCTAGATATAAGATTTATTCATCAGAATCATGAAGCTCATTATACTGCACGCTTCTTCCAAGAGTCGATTGATAATCTTCCACAAATTTTGGTACTTTTTTGTCCATGAACTTGGATTCCCATCGCTGTTCAATATGTCCGCCTGAAAATAGCTATCGAATTGAAGCTGGCCATATTTCCACGTTAGCCGATCCATAAATATGAATTAGTCAGAATAATTATATATACATTCTGGAAAGCGTTACGGACAGTTTACGAGACTCTTCCCTGGTTACCTTTCCCATCGATAAGCAACCGCAGAAATGGCCCTTATTTTTAAAACTCAAATATTAGCCAATGCGTCTACAATTTTTTTTGTGAATATTTGCATGCAGAACACAAAAAATGGGGGAAAAATTAAAACGACAAATACTCTATCAGCGTATTGCATATTTTTGCAACGATCTTCCACCAAACTTCAATTACTTTATAAAACTGTGATATGTTCAATTTTGCGACCTCTTATAAGCCCTCCGTTCAAGACAGTGACGCAAAAAAAAAGTAGAATTTTCATTACAAAACCACAGTAAAGAAGTTCCGCATTGTAGGTTTTCTATCTGGAACAGGAACCGGAAAATATACGTTTCTGTGGCAGTCCTGCGATAGAAGAAGGATTCGAGAAGTTTTCAGAGGGTTTCCGATGTGTCTGTATGTGTAGGTGTAGGCGAAAAAGGAGAGCAGTGAAAAGCGAGTTTCCGTGGCTAGGACCGAAATCGTGACGCGCCATAAATTCGTCGTATCCGATAGGAAATCTACCTTGGTTAACCCGAAATTCGTATTCCGTCTACTGTGCGGAATGACGATGGAATTTCTCCGGCAAATTCTTTACGTCATACTGACAGTGATAAAGGCAGTTAACTATCAATACTTTAAGATATTCTATTGATTTTTACATTGCATGATTGTGTAAGAACCAACATCATCTTAATTCTATTGACTTATTTATTATTTCTGAATGTTCTAACTTAACCCGTTTTGAGTTTTTCATGAGCTCACGCTATCAGTCCAATATTTGATCCATTGTACCAGTTCCCATGTTCATGTAAGATCTTCAAAGTGTTTCTCGTAACCTCTCCATCCTAATTAACCGTGAATCTTATCAGAAACTCAGAAAAAACTATCTCCAACATTGCGATCGATGTACGAGCCGATCCATGTCTACTAATATCTTGACGATTATTAATGATATCCCTGGAATAGCCTTTATAGTATCCTATTCATTTATTTTCCTTATAAATGTTCTTCGCCCCTTCATTCGTTGAGCTTTTCTTCTTTTTTCTCGCTCTTAATTTCCTTCTTCTAGTAATATGGGCTATGTACTTCTTCTAATTGCTGCCTCACAAGAACTCGGTGCTTTCTCGCTGTATTACCTTCTGGTAGTTATGAATTTTCCCTCGCTTACTTTCGTGCGAATAAACCTCAGTATTTTTTTTTTCTTTTTTTTTTTCGTTAGCACTTTACACACCGAGAGCAAGAGCTCTCATCGTCTACACAACCCGTGGCGGAGTAGTTTTTCACTGCAAAATGGAAAAGATCAGCCAGAGGCAGGATCCACTCTTTGCGAATCGCCATTCCGGTGTACGCGTGGTTGCAGGAAAAAGTTGATCGCGAAAGGAAAAAAAAAGCGAATAAATGAAGAACGTGATTGGAGTGTCAAGGTTGAAGATCAAATTGAAAGAGGAATGAAACGAATCATACAAAGTTGAGAAAGTATTAATTTTGCGATTAAAAGCTATGATAAAGTTTCTGTTGGAAAAAAAAAACGAATTTCCAAAGTTTTCAATTTTTTACTCATTATGTATTTTACGAACATGAACTTTGGTAAATATCACAATTGATAAATTGGAACGAAGATATTGATAACCATGGTTTAAAAACTAATGAGGTAATCGATCATCGCAGTGAGATAGTTGGCAAAGAGCTGTTGTCGTTTCAGAAAGAGTACTTGTAGCATCGTGCATCACTAAAAAGAATGAGGGACACCCTCCCACGTCTGTTGAAGGTTTATGCTTGTCGATGCATGCATAAGATTGTTTACGCGAATCCCATTATACTTCGGCATGCTCGTCCACTTCTCTCCCTTTTTGACCTCCTTTCAATCATTCTGATCCGTTGATTTCTCACTTTTAGATTTATAGCGAACCCGCCAATTTGCGGTTGTCTAATAACAAGGGAGTCCAGCGAAGACGATATTAAACGATCAGCCTATTTGATGATTTGGAACATGGATTTTCTCTTTATGCTGGATAAATGCAACTATTAGCCACATCCGAATGTACAATATTTTGATAAAATTAGATGGAAATATCGATTCCGCTAACCAACCACCATGGGTATTCTGTCGGTATATGACTCGAACAATTTCTCAAGTGAAGCAGCCTTGGGCGAGGTAATAATTTGGTTGGGTAATCGCTTAGACATGCACTTGTTCGCTCATTGATCGCACTGAGTAGGAGGCAACTTTTCTGAGATTCGTATGGTGTTAACTGATCGAAACTCTGTAAGCGTAATAGCCACCTATCGACCAAGTTTTCCACAGGTTCCCTTGACCTTCGTGCAACGGTGATATGATAGTTCATTAGGATAATGTAACTGGGCAACATTCTTCGGGAAGAGAGTGGGGAGAGGGGCTCTAATAGAAACCTGGACCTTAGTGGAGGGGTAAAAAATTAACCTGAAGTGATGGGATGGCCTTGTAAAAACCCGCGAGACAATACGAATAAAGATCAATAATATAAAATAGAAAATATCTAATTCTGTTAATTATTATTCCGTTATTTAATTAGTGTTTTCATCGACTTTGTCACTTTCAACGAGCGCCCATGGAATGATTGTCCACAATCATTCCATGGGAGCTATTTCACAGGCCAAACAGAATAATAACAATTCACAAAGTGTCTCGTGTAAATTGCTGCATCCTAATGAGATTGGTAGCAAACCCTATAATTTTGGAAGACAGAGAAACTTCTTCACTTTCTCGAGTTCCATTTACATCTGATTGTACTTGGCAAGTGTTCTATACCCTGCCGTTGTAGAAAAAGCAACTCTGTAATTGACCGAAGTCTGTAACAGTGAGATCATTTGCGCTATTCACTCTTAATCGGAAAATTTAGCCACTAGCCTCTTAACTTTAGACGAAGAGTTTTCTTGACGTGGCAATTGTAATATCGCAGGTCAAGCAAAGCCTCTATTTTTCCGGAGGCACAAGACATAAAGAAAAAGAAAAATAGAAAATCTCGCTCCAGCAATAAAAGTGCAGAAAAATCACACTCACTCGGAAAAAAAATGCCGTCTACGGACGATTATACGAGGGCGGTGCTTAATCCCGATTTCCCTCTCAGTGTAGCTAACTTTCATACAGCTCCGCAGTCTCAGAGCTACTCTCTGTCATTTGCAACACCGGGCTTGCTCATGAAGACGATTCTTTTCATATGGAGTATACATAGTCATTGTTTCTCAAGTCGCGTCAAATTGTGAGGAGTAATGAAATTGAAAAGATATGGAGATAAAAGTCCTCACACGTTTTTCCATATTAATGAGAGATGCAAACTAATTGGAGATTTTTTAATCTGGCATAGCATAAAAAGATGGAGCGGCAGACGTCGAGCATCCGAGTCATACACTGTGACTGCAACTGGGAAGCGCTTCACACATTTAATAATTTTTTTCCACAGTGTACCCGATTGGCTTTTAGCAATAAACTATTATCTCATTAATAATGCAACGCACAAACAAATGGATGAGGATTATTCTCTTTAGAATTACGCGATCTCCCTATCCTTTTAATCTTGGGTACTATTTTCACTCAACTCTGTACAAAACACTGCATTCTTTTGTTCTCCTCATACGTGTCTGTCTTTGCGTATACGAGGCCTTGTACGCGGAGAAAACAAATGAAAACGGCTGAAGCCTAGACAGGTTTTTCCGATCCTCTAGTCGTAGATGTAAAACCCTCGACAGCTTACTGTTCTTCGCTCTCTTGCCTAGTCTGCCTACATTGCTCACACAAACTCGGTAACTCTGAGGCCCACCAGCGTTCATTTTATTATCTTGCTGAACTATAAAAGAACGGGGTCGAAATGCTTGACATTGATCGCCACTGCGTTCGCGTATCCTCTACATATTCTCGCCGCGTTGTTATTTCACATGGTAAATCATTGTATATATTTCGCTTCATCAAACCCACCTTCCCAGCTCTCCTGGTAACGCAGTCTCGAATAAGATTTTTTTTAATTTGTTTGTATTACTATTGGCTCTAGTCTCGCTGATGTCATTATATAATGAGCATGCAGTATGTGAATTCTCAACAGTACTGTTCACAGAATGGCCGCTTTTTTATACGAGCTTCCGATATTTCTCTTTTTAGCGTCATTCTCTCTTCTCTGCCTTTCATTCGCACTCTATAGCCAATTATTGCGCTTGCGGATGCCATTGTTCGTGATGCGGTTATATTTTTTTTCCTTCTTGTTTACCTATTCTCTCCGTTTCTATGTGAAATAAGAGCAATTACGTGGGTTGACGTAAAAGTCGACGTTCACCAATTGAAGTTCCCGTTGGAATGCAGCATTTCTGTTTAGCTTCTCCACATCCTGCTATTCTTTTCCATCATGTTATTTTTCTATATTGCATCTTGCATCACGCATCGATATTTTTTATCTCAACTGACGTTCTTCGTCACAACCTAACCAATTATATGTCGCTTATATTTTTCCGTTGCTCAACGTTTTCCCTTGCTACCGGCGATGTGGATTATGATCCAATGACCACGAATTAACGGCAGACCGGACATATTACCACGAGCGTGATAAACTACGTAACATGAAACTGGCATCGCTGGCGGTAATACACCGGAAATTAATATTTATAACGTTCGTTTTTATGGACCTCTGTATATCTTGTAATGAATACGAACGCAGTTGGCACACAAATAATAGGCGGTTCCAATTTTTAGGAAACAAATCAGTCCTTCGTTCACTAAAGCACTGAATATATAGTTAAGAGTATCAATACATTTTTTCACAATATTTCTCAACGTTTTTTTTAGTGATTTTGTATTCACGCGTCAGAAAAAAATGTACCTAGTTTGAAATTGTTAATGAGATTAGTTGAGAGAATCAACACGAATAATTTCCGAAAAAAAAAATGCGTAGTGCACATGGATTATGATGAGCAGGCTCCGTTCATTTGCATACGTGCAATCATCGGATGAACATTTTCTACGCTTGAAAAAGCTGAATAATAAAATATTTTGGAAATCCATACTGGCTGTAACCGCATTTATATTCAAAATTGTCACACGACCCGTAAGCAAACTTTAGTGTTCATAATGACTAGCGTTAATACATAGGAGTGTCCTGCTGAAAGAGAGGGAAAATGAGACGGAGGTATACAGGTGAATTTATGCGGTAACGTTCGCTAAAATGAGCCTCGCGGGCACGAGCGCGAAAAGCAACATCGCATACAACTAATTAAGCGGTTGCACGGGGGTGCGAAGAGCTTGGTAAACCTCGGCAAATTCCTCATTATAACATTCGTGCAACGTAGGAACAGGCTAGGTGCGGGAATTACGCCAGACTGCGATCAGGGATATGTTACCACCCGCACATTGCAGAACTAATGCCAGAACGAACCAAAAGTATGGTTGAATTTTACTTCCTACGTTTCACACTAACGGAATAATATAAAAATTTATGAGACAACTGCGTGTTTTATTAGAAACCTTCCATTTTGTCCAATTAAAGCATAATCAGTTAATTACGATTATCATTATTTCAAGTTATTTGATTATTGTGCGACACCGATATAGTCAATCACTTATGTGTATATATGTCGATGCATAACAACAGCATGATTATCAATTTATGAGAGAGATTAGAATCCTCTCACAACTACTATGATAGGAGTCAAAACAAGATTTGATTAATAAGAGTTGATTGAAAAAAAAAATAAATAAATAAAAATAAAACGAAGCAGAAAAACTAGTTAATAACAGAAGAGTCAGAAACGAACGAACAATGGCGAGATGAAACGAAGTTGCACCCACATCGAGGAGAATTCTTTGTTCCGGTATACATGGACTATCAACTGCTTTATCCACAGCTGCTGTATATCCAACTGCTTTATACGACTGAGCCTCGACGTCAAGGATTGAAACATGACGCGGAAGTTTGCAGCGTTGGAGTCCAATTCAAATTTTTTTTGATTTCTGGACACTTTGGCATTGATTACTTCCAGCTACTTTTCAACTCCATTCATAAGAATTAGCATTGCACTGTAGATAGACGTCGATAAAATTATGAGAAATTTTTTTGTGAAGGTGAACAATGATTGGGATCGAACATCTGAATGAATGAAAAAAGGAATTAAAATTTCCATCGACTTCAAATTATATTATGTCATGTAAAATCCAATCAATAAAACGTTTAAAGAGTCATCAACCAATTTATTTCAATAAATTCAGGAATGGAATGAAAAAGAACACAAAGGGGGAAACAATTGAAAGATGAAAACTGAAAAATCCGAAGAAGATATGCCATAAGTGGAGTATGTATGTGTATGAGGAAACGAGAGAGAGAGAGAGAGAGAGAGAAAGAGGGAGTGAGAGAGGGAAGGAAAGAGCATCTATACATACGAACTTTTCTCTGGGTGGGGCTAAAAGCTTGATATGCCGCCTCTGCTTCGCGGCTAAAAGAGATGAACGGCTGGAGAGTCAAGTAAACGTTGGGAAGAATGAGAGCATCCTTGACGCCTAATGTACAGGATGTTTCACAGAATGATGAGGGTACGAGTAGAACAACGCAAAGGATAAGTTGAAAACGAATGAGAACAAAGGACAGACAAAAATTTTCATAGTTGGCAGCTTGAACGAAATCAACCTGGCTACTGAGTGAAACTCCAGCTTGAGCAAACAGAAAAGTGAAACATCATTTAGTTTTCTCTCAGTTTTACCGCTCTAATCAAACACTATTCCTAAATTCATCTTCAGTCTAAACCATAACGAGAAAAGCTCCTCCATTTAAACTCAAGAATAGAAAATTTCTAAGGTCCTTGTTATAATAAATAACCAAGTCGTTACATACTTCAAAAAAACTGACGAAAATTGAAACCACGGAAAAGCTTACCTAGAGACGCGGCAGCGTCTTGACGCCAAGTATTAAAAAGATACTTTTCAAATTGGCTAAGTCAAGACGTGCAAGCGTATTCTGTATACTTTGGATTTATTCTTGTGGACATAGCCGTGAAGTAAGCTGTTACATTTTGTCTCGGGTCTGACCCTCATCTTTTTGTACGAATTTATGTATACACGAAGCTGTTTATCTGGCGGATAGCAAACTTTCCAACTCGAAGCAGGAAGACCTAACCGACTTGTCTTTTTATGGACAGTGGACCAGTTTAAACCCGGAATATCAGGTCAATCTTGAAAGGACATATTCCGACGAAGGGAGGGAGTTTACTTGAGTTAAAGATAATCTGACCAAGTTGGTCTGCCACTTTGGACGGCTCCAATGATGACGATTGAACGGGTCATGAGTACTGGTGCCTAAAGTAATCTAGATAGACACAAGGAACCCCCCGTACTAAAGTTTTGTCGATACGACCTGTTCTCACTAGATTACCTCATCCCCAGACACATTTTGACTTGTCATTAACACTGGTTGCTTGTGAAACCAGAAGTTGGTAATTCTGTCAGGCAGGTTCAACGTAATAATATTATTACACGCCCCATCTTGAGTGACATTTTGCGTGCCTGAACACTGCCAGCATCCGAGAGGTGTTAAAAGGATAGGAAGATAGCTAGCTCCATCGCATCAAGAATCTCGCATCACAAGAGACAGAAATTGGTTGAGGTACCACATGATGAGTATATATAGTCATGTGGTATAATTCAATTCCGACGATGGAATTTTCTATCTCATAACTCAGCCATGTAAGACTCCTCAAATGCATGATTGAAAAGCCCATTAGTAGATTTTTATTCGAGCGAAATTCCATACGTTCTGGATGAGCTATAGCTGATTTTGCCCCAGCTGTCTAGCCCTGCTTTTATGTTATTGGGTGATGCGTTGGTGTTGTCTTCTCGTGAAACAGCATTTCTGAAGCTATTCCATCATGCTCAATGAGTATCCAGAGACCGTTTTATTGTTTTTTGTTTCAAGTTCATGACAACAAATGTCAGGTATCATTACAATTCTATAAATCGTAGGCAAAGGTCTGGTGGACGAAATCAAAAGTCCGAAATCTAGGATTGTAGAGAAATTGTGGAGGATCTAAATTTCGTCGTGAAACGATTATTGGAAAAATGAAAAGTTATACAGGATAGATATTCATTTCTCATACAATAATAATTTTAAGATCAGTTCATGTTGCTCATGCGAAAGTTTAAAATTTTTCAATAAATAATATTTTTCATAAAAAATAACAGATGCTGCATCATCATAACTTTCTATCTAAATCAAACAAAAAGTCTCGATTGAACGTATGTGCCTATTCATTTCGTATTTCAGACTCGAATCTTTCACATTTTTTCGATCATCCACATACCTACTATTATTTAGGTCAATAGGACTGATCGAGTTCGAGTCACGATTTCCGGTCTGCTTACAGCTGACGTCTAACATGAGCTCTACTATATATTTGCAACAGTTGCACGACGGTGAGGATCAAGAAACTTCACAATTTCAATCTTTCGTGTTATTTATATATTCGTACCTATTTTTTAATTTTCTCAGTCAAGATAAAATTATAGAATTATATTAAAAAGTGTTCTGAAACGTGAATATAGCTCGAAAAACTCTAAAGATAACATTTTTATGGTTTTTTTTTTCAACGCGACGATTGAGATCCATCTTTTTAGATAACTCTATAAATTCATGATGTAAAAGCTACGGCGATGGCTATACAAACAATATTTTTAAGAAAAAAAAAAAAAAAAAAAAGAAATGAAAAACTGCATACTGGCTGTTCTATATTTTTGCTATCCTTTTCGTCATACTTTGCCTACATATTATGAAAAACACTCCATGGTTCGCAATTTAAAATCATCAATGCATCGATTTAGCTTCGCCTATAATCTCAAACTGCCACAACGAGATATAGAGAATTCTCAATGAAGGTTTGTCGAAGTAATTGATTTTTTTTTTTTTTTCCACATCACGAAGAGGCAAACCAGTGTAGTCCACGAAAGTAATCTCATCAAGCCGATATTGTATCAAGATCGCCGCTGGCAGTTTCCAGTCAGTGTGTTTGTTCACGAGTAGCAGAGCTGTACGTTTAATTAACCGAAACGAGTCCGTGAAAATATTGTTACGAGCCGGTTGGGCGCGTGATAAACCGTGAAATAAAAACGAAGCGTGAAGACGGATGAGGCTGAAGGATAAAGGGAACATAGGAAAGGGGGAACTAGAGGGGAGAAAGAAAGTCGTTATTGATGAAAGTATAACACAAATAATGTAGCATTCGTGAAATACGACATCGTATAAAAGCACCCCTTTTTCCGTCTTTCACCACAACTGTGGCTCGATCCTCATCTCGACGCGTCTGTGACACCAATAAAAAACGTATATACCGCTTACTTTGCGAGCTTCTCGATACCTATTTTCTCATAACTTTCGCCAAGCACATCTAACTCATCTCACCATAAGACCTCTGCACAGGTATTGTTCCCCTTTGCTGCCTAACGAGTGAAGAAATTGTAAAGATTATCCGTTTAAACGACCGGAATAATGATATTCGGATCTTTCAAATTCTTATTTCCTATCTTTGCATCGAGACGTTCCTATGTTCCTTCGTATTTTTTTTGTTTCCTCAAAACTTGGGACGAATATTGGATAAAAATTTACATAATGAGGCATGAACACGTACAACATCCTTGAACCAAATTTTTTTTTATCACCTCAATGAGGAAGCGTTCTGGCGCTAAAACGAGTCCTCCATAAAATATTTTTATATTGAAAAATGTAAATTTTCAAAATTATATACTTATAACAAGTATAATTGAAAACAGTAAGAAACTTGACATGTGTAGACATTATTTGAATCGATGAATCATAAAATTGTAGTGATGATATAAAACTTTATTCATAAGTCCAGTCGCCTCAAGTAAAACCTTCACAAAAAACCAAATCTGCATTTCTCAGTACGTTCATGAAGCCATACCTGATTCTTACTTGACTAATACCTGATTGGTAGCAGTCTTCTAAAGACATGCCAAGTTATTGGAAACAAAAATTTTTTATCAAGTGTGGAAAAATGATGGAGGATACATTATTTTTTTTTTTACTACTTTCGAAGGATCAGATTCATCCGTATTACATACGACGGGTGAAATGGTTCAAATGTATTTTACAGATATTTGCATGTAACAACCCTTTCCTCACTCCAGTATTGCTTAGCAGAGTGAATTTACTGTGTCAACACTGCTGGTCTCACAAATTTGTCACACAACTGAGCGACCTCAATGGTGCTGGCTAACTTTGAACCAGCCCGAAAGGGGATTTATCGTTCTCCTCTCTGTCACATACAAAACAAACACACAAGTTCACTCTGACAACTAAAGTTCGACGTTCCTCACAATAATACACCAGTATTCCACTCGAACACATCGTGAATTCAGATCACATATTCTTTTATCATCCTGATAAGTTTATATAAATGAATACATAAGCGTTGATGCGTATGCGTGAGCAGTTTTGGTGATTTCTCTAGTTGAACTGTTTCGAGCGAATGCATTATTTGGATGGGCAGTCGCTGGACTATGCACTGCAACTTATAAGAAGGAAGAACTTTTTTCCCAGCTTTTAATGGTTCTTACCAACCGTATCGTCATCTCTATTGATCGGATTTCCCACAGTTGTCTTGAGCCCCACTGCAAACACAATACGGTAGTGGATGAAGAGAGTGGTCGTGAGACCTCGCTTTGGAGACTTTTACAGAACAAAAAAGTGGAATACGATTGGAATGAGCTCGAGAAAAACTACTCCAGTGTATGCAGATACATTGAAAATTATTAACCCTTTCCTGTCAAATGACATGAACTTCTCCTCAACTCTCAACCCTGTAACTTTCAATGTATTTTGAAAATAATTTTTCCTATGATTCTGACAACATGCGTGTCGCACAAAGAAAAATTCTATCGAAAGATCTTGAAACTCGATAATTCAAACTTCAAAATGTTTTTATGGACTCTCCGTATGAACGTTTTTCCCGAAGTTATAGCCTTTCAAAAATCACAGATAAAGATAGAAAAATTTTCTGTTCCTTCAATTTTTTCGCTGCGTGTACGTCGAATGAATATATTTACAACATTCGATCGAAGACAGTAAATTCTTTCAATCATACTTGATTTTATTAAACAATGCATTTTATGAGACCCAAATTATGGAAAAAGTTCGTTATTTCCCAGATAGAGTTTTCATGAAAATCGGTAGTTTTGATATAATGTAAAAAAAAAAAGTCCAATTGTCGATATGGATACATTGGACTCTCTTACTCTGAACTTGTTTCGTCGTCTCCTAGGAAAAAATTTACGCCCAAATAAATATGATGTTGTTCGCCCACGCTTGTTCGTCAAAACTTTTCTGTTCAGAGTAAACTTCACTATAACTGCCGGAGGATTCGTGACCAGACTATCCCACCATCCAAGGTTGTTACCTGCTGAGAGAGTTGCTCGTGTTTCGAGTAAATTAGAACCCAGAGTTGATTTATCAATCCCCATGGAAAAGCATTCGGAAATATTCTGCTGAGAAAACTAGAGACGATATACACAAAAAAGAGTTTCAGTTTTGCAATGCTAATGCTTTTTGACACTGATCGAATCATCTGTATTCGCCGCATTAAGAATCAGTGGGGATGAAGTAGAATCACCGTATTTTTTAAATGTAAAATGTTATCTTATTGAGCACACATGTTAGGCTGATTTTTGAGTATGTAAATTCGTATGCCATCAGATACCATGGTAAATCTCAGAATCCAGAACTCTATCGATGCGACGAAGTCTGGCGTTTAATCGAATTACTATGGTCTCGTGTTACCATATAGTCTGTAACAGAATGAGCGAATCTGTTCCAGAAGGAAAATGGCAGCCACACACTCTCTTCTTCTCTCACGATTTTAAGGGGGGAGAAAGAGTAAGAGAGAATGTTCGATGTTCCGGCGAGAGTCAGAGAAGACAGGAGAAGGTGGGAAATGCTGAACTTTCTATTGGAAACTTCGCATCAACGTACGCTACCGGTTCAGCTTTAGCCTATCTCTGTTCTGTACATACCTTGTGCCTCATGGAAACGTCGTTATAAGTCATCGTGAGTTCGTCCGAGAGAAACGGAGACCCTGCCCCAAAGTTTGGGCTAGTAATTCGAGCTATACCAATACCAGACGACCAAGACATTCAACGGATTTCAAACGTGACCTAAAAACTTGCTACCACATCCCATTGCGAAAAATCGTTAAACCTATCAGCATAAAAAGTATTCAGAGCTATTTCTATTACACGATTAAACGATAAATGCTTTCGGTCATGGGATGAGAATTTTTGGAAAAACATTCTATAAATGTGAGCTCGTACTTTTCAAATGCAGCTTCAACTTTGACTCCTTTATTTTTCGTTTCATTGAAAGCGTTCAACATCAAGCCTATTCGTTCTCTCGTATATTTACTTTTCTCATAGTTTCCTGCATGGAATGAGAAATTTGCTAAGTTCATATATACATCGCCAAGAAGGGGAAAGTGCGAGAAGCTCCTTTTCAATCGGAGCTTTAACGATATATATCCAAAGTGCTCAGCATGCGAACACCGAACCGCTGCCAGAGGCGTACAAAGAAAGAGCGAGAGGAGAAAGAGAAAAGAGAAAGAGCGCGGAAAAGTTTTACCGAGTGACAAGACGAGGCTTAATTACCAGGAAGTTCGGCAGGATGAAAAGCTCACTTCAATTCTTACCATTTATTTTTACACGAGATATTCTCTTTCTGGCGCTGCCTGAAATTAGCCCATCAACATTTTCAATTCGAATATAGTTCCATCATTCTTCTCATATCAAAGTTCATTACAAATTTTCGTTCCCAATCAATTCTAGTGTTGTAACTTTTGCTGGAAAATCTATGGATCTTTATACTTTTATAAATACGTTAAATACGCCTGAATTTTTCATTTAGTGGAAGCAATCAAGAGATTCGCCAGCATCTCGAGACAAGTACATTTAGAGCACTGTCTCAAGCACTCGTCGAGTCTATATTTTCTCCAAATAAAACGATTCGCGGTGGTAGAGTTATAAATCTTATGACCTTTTGACTAATTTTATGAATTCACGTGATATCTGGGTTCAGATTTTCACTATGGACATCTCGATACTTGGAATTTCTCAAAAGTTTTTCTCCACTTGCAGGATACAAGAATGTAGGAATACACTCTAATTTTATGACTTTTGTTTTCGTCTCTCGAAAGATCAAGAAAAATAAACCATCTTAATATTTAACAGAGCTACTTTACTGGGAAAGGCCATGAAAATAGAGCAGCTTGAGTCAGTCGTCGTTTCGCTAGACTTAAGAATGACCTAAAAAATATATTTAAAAAAAATCTGGTCATTGAAGGAGAGGAGATTCAGCCAAGCGTAAAAAAAAGCGGGAACTAAGCGGAAGATACAGTGCGTCCTGGAGCATGGAGCCCTTAGGATACAACAACGAAAAACCAAGAGATCTGAACGAATTATCAATATTTGATTTTCCCTAAAATGAGAGATTAAATGAAGAGAAATTGAAGAGACCCCATAGATTTCCAAACTGCTTGCGTCAAGGGAATAAACTATTCAGGCACAAGAGAAGAGAACAGCTCCAAGAGTCAAGAAAAGTCATAACGAAATTGAAATTCAAAAAAGTCCCAAGAGACCGAGTTTTTCATGGATAGTCAGATCAGGATTGTCAGAAGGCCGAAGTAAAATTTGATGAATTTCCGAAGTTAGTGTATAACGATGTGTAAATCCATAATGAAGAATTGCAACAACCGATCTATTAATGAACTGGTTTCCATCGCCATTCGCCAGTTTCATCATTTCATTATATCTGTAAATAAACGTTCATTTTGTATTATGTATAAAGTTAGAAGTTGTCAAAATTCCCTTCAAGTCATTTACAATGAAAATCAGGTCGACAGAATTTTACTGGATTTTCTCAAAGAATGATCTCATCCAGTTTATATGTCGAAAGTCTACAACAAAAAAGGACACGAGGCCATTATTTATGGAATCGTCAATTTTATTTGAATTAAAAATAAATTTGGATTCAATTGTAGAACCATTCTGACGTCGGAGATAATCAAATACGATTGTCATATAGTATTAATTTGAAATTCAGTACACTGAGAAAAGAGTTTAGTTGAATTAACCAAGGCTTCGTAGAATACGTCGAAAGAAATATTTCGTTCATTAAAAAAATCGTTCAGTTGGACGAATTATTAATTTTATTCCACTAAACAAAGATACCAATTGAATCAACCAAATGAGATTTGTTGTCGTGGATTTTGTTGGATCAACGTAAGATATTTTTCATTCAATGAAACTGATATTTAGTATAACAGAATATTACATTGGACATATTTCACGAAGCCATTTGGTTGATTCAACAATTCTCTTTTCTCAGTGTAAGAAATAAAATAACTTTTATTACAAATAGAATCGTTATTGATAAAATATCTTGAAAAATCAATATCCTGAATGATACAAATCTCCATTGAATATATGTGTCAATATTTAGTCTGCCATAGATCAGGAATAGCTCAACACAAATACATAAAGTGTAAGCATAAAAAAGAAACTTCATAAACCGCACATGAGCAATATCTTATCCAATCTCGTGACTGTAACCGAGAGCTGTTCGGCAAATAATTAAAGGATATGATAGAGTGTTGTATATACCTGTATGCGTCGCGACGCTTCAATATCGGAGAAAGAACGAGAAAGAAAGAGAGAAGGATAGACAGTAGAACATTCTTTTATTACTCGAGTGTTTGGAATCGCTCATGCGAGGATAACTAGTCAGTTCATTCGCATATGTTCACGCCCGAAAGGTACGAAAGCGCCGTTACGGCCTCGTTACGACTAGGTGAAAGCGTTTTTGCACCTGTGTTTAAAGCACCTGAATAGCTCTTTCGGGTAGCTCAATGTGTGTTGAAATGAGGCCCCTGAGGTTTATCAAAGGCTTGAGCTTTTGTTCAGTGTTCAAACGATCTCGAAACGTAAAAACCACGAGTCAATCTTGTTCCAGAATAATCATGTGTACACAAACGCACCTTCATCGGAAGTTTCGTTTCATGTGGAGATAAATAATTGGACGTTCCTACAATAGATCAAAATTTAACGAGTTTTACAGATTTATACTCGTAGCGGAGTCTCGAAACCAAGTATACGAATAAAGCGATTATCCACCCTTTTTTGGTTACTCTCGATTTTCAACTTGGCGTCTTTCAAATAATATGCTTATTTTTCTTCCCGCAGATATGTGACTTCGTGATATAATCCTAATTATTTCCTGAAATTATTATCAAAAATTTTCCTCGAGACCGATACGTGAACGTTGAGTTCGTCGAATCTAATATCGCTATTGTTCACCCGCCGCTGTAAAAAAGAACGATATTTATTCACCGAATCTTTTTACAGCTCTTTTCGCATGCTCGGAAATTGATGAGGAATGGGTATTGATGGGGAAATGGAGAACGCGCGTACCCATATCAAAAGAGGTCGATCTCTCTTTTTCTCTTTCCCTCTTTCTCTCTCTCTCTCTCTCTCTCTCTCTCTCCATTTGTATTTCTTGCTTGCTCGCCCTTTTTAGTGGGTTGGCGTTACGCCAATCGTAAAATATATTAACACACAAATAATTTGAGATCCGACAGCATCGATGGTGGATACAGTTAGAGAGAAAGTCGAGGGACGGGGTCCAGTTCGTTGAAGGGAAAATCGTATAACGTAAGGTTTATGGGCCGGAGCTTTCATACAATAATCTAGTGGTTCCTGTCTAACCAGGGGTACATTGTTGTGCACACATGGAAAATCACACACATAGTGTGTCTGTAGAGGTTCATCGATCAATGATGCTGCTGTCAACTCTTCGAATAAAATTTTCTTCTTAATATATATGCGGCTGTTCAATAATAAATAAATTTTAAGTCTGATGAAATAAATTGTGTTGACATCATTTTTTGTTCCAAGCTATTCAACGGTTCTCACTCTCTAGTGGAAACCGTTCGTCTAAGGCAAAAGAATTGAGCGGATCATTCAAGCGATTACACGGAGATAAAATTTCATCAAAAATTATTATGGAAACGTATGAGCCGGGTGCTCGTGTCATCACATTTATTCAATTTTACAAAACACATTACAAGTTTTCGGAGTGTAAAAGCAAGGCAACCCAGATCAGTAGTATACAAAGTCCATAACGAGACAGTGAAAATTTTCACCACAGTTTCACCGAACTTTTACTATGGAAGTCTCTCGAAATATTGAACGTACTCGCACAAAATTTTACTGTATCCAACCTTCGAAATTTCAATATCTTCTTAATATCGTTATTTTCAGAAGAAAAAAAAAATATTGATAATGGTGCCAAATGAAAACTTGAAGTAGCAATGTGTGCGAGAATGAAAGTTGCAATTTTCACGCAATTATTGAATATTGAAAAACTAAAAAAATGGGACATGAACACTTGAATAATCTATTTGTTTTTGTTTGTCAATCACGAACCGTTTCGATGACTGCGCGATGAAAAAATTCTGTTGCTATGGCTTCATATTTTTCATATTTTTGGATAATTTTTGTTATTTAGCTTCTTGATATTATCTACTCGTGAGAAATTCCTCCTCGTACTTCGTAGCGAGGGAGAAACATTAAAAAATATATATATATATATTCGAGTTATGTTTGCAATAAAAATGTATGATGGCGGATAATTTTGTGAAAACGGTAAATATGAAGGAAAAAAGTGGAAAAAATAGAAACTTCGGGAATTTTGAAGAACAAGTGACCCGTTAACGTATCGGCCAAAAGGATAATTAAGGACTGTTGTATACATAGCAACAGCGATAATCGAGGTCAGGGAACATCGATGGGCTACTGGAAATCCATGTCTCCCTGGGGATTGGTCTGTACGATTCTTGGGCTCTCTCTCGTTGTTCTTTCTATTGTTCTAAATCTGTATACTCTACGAGCCGCTACCGCGTTCTCTTGATATCTCACCACCATTTTCTCCCCTTTATTACATCGTATTGTCTTTCGACCGCTCTGACAGTAATCAGAAATAGCTTTGTTGTTAGACATCATCTTTCCCGTGATTCCCTTCTCGGCCGATTCGATGGACAAACCAAAAGCACTGTCTATATTTCAATTCATGCTTCAGAAATGAAAAAAAAACAAAACAAAAACAAAAACAAAATATAGATATTAAAACACAGGAATTCTGGTAAATGAACACAGGCCATTCGTGATTGAATAGTCGATCGATACGCGTCGAAATTACCTTTTCTGTTTTACTGGATTACAGTACTTTTTTCCTTTACTTTCCACTGTAATTCATAGCAAAAAAGACAGTAAAGCGATATCAGAATAATAAAAAATATAAACAACAAAACGGAGGGCCGACAAATTTGATAAAATGATAACGAAAATTTGAATTTGCATGTTCTTCAGAAATTCTTCTACACTTGAAACGATTTTTTTTTTAATATGTTCAACAAAATATTTCTACTATGCAACAAAAATATTTTATCCTGTCAACAATGTTTCGTTTCAGTACAAAGAATAAACAAACTTTGTTCAATAGGTGCAACAAAATATTATAATATTTCAGCAAAATTACGTTTTAAGTGTAGTACGCTGACAATGAAAAATTTCAGTCATTCATGAATCAGAATTTATTTAAATTAATAACAAAAGATCTGACCTACGATAGGGTAAAATGCGGATTTTATAAAACAAAATAGATGAGAAAAAAGAGAATAGGTGAGAGTGACCAAAATTATGAGGAATCTAGTGGGATTCAACTTTGATACTTTATCGCGTTATGACGGTGGTTCGCCAAAAGATCTGGCGATATTCAGAGCATGGCGAATCTGGGTAAATTTAATTACGAACGAAAACAACTTCCGATCGTACTAAATGTGAATATATATATATAAACTGAGTCAATGTTTCTCTCGGGGTCGATGTTTCACTTCCGATTTGATTATTCTGGCATTAAATAATATTATACATTGAACCATATTACCAGGATAAATTTCTTTTCATTTGTTGCTTAAATTGCTTCCTGAGCAATCGTTGATTGTGAATTGAAAGAAAAGTTTTAAGCTCAAAAGTAATTATGTGATTTTGATATTAAATAATCTCCATGAAATTATTTCTTGTGTAATTAATATGCTTCACTTTCAGGTGTACGTCGACCCTTGCGACTAATATCTTATATCAAACGAAACTGACCCTTGGGACTGGAAATTCTACTTTGAAGTTTCTTGCAATTTACTCCATTCGCTCCAGAATGACAGCACCAAGTAGTAAAGTCGCTGAATATCATAGCGGATAAAAAAAACATGGTGTAAATGTGTAGGAGTCGGTGGCACTGGTGCTCAAAAAGGATGGAAATCGAAAAAGGCTGCTTTACTACTTTTTATTGGCTTTCCTTGTGCCGTTTGCTCTTTCTTTCATTACCCTGGATTTTTCATCTGCGATTTCTTCATGGATAAATATATATCAAGCCATCCTTTTTGCCAAGTCTGACGAAGTAATATGAGTTGATGACTTTTTTCGTTTCTAACGTATGCGATAAACATAATGTTGATAAAAAAAACTATCTTTTCACTCTTTTTTCTTCTTTTTATTCCATGCAGAGAATACAAACAGCGCAGCTATCAACTTTTGCTCTAATAAACTTGCGAACAGTTTATTCATTTATGGATTCAAAGCTGCAGAGTCGTTCGTTTCTCCGTTCACGATACTCATTCAATAACATTTGATGTTCAAATTAGACAAATATTCTATCAAAAACAGGAAAAATACAACCAACTTTTTTTCTATCATTTTCCAAACTAGATTTCGATGATAAGACGTCTGTTATTTGCTTATTTGCAAATTCTCTTCCAATCAAATGTCCTTAAAGTATCGAACATAATAAACTTGGGATCGTAAGATTGATTACTTTTCAAAGATACGTCAAAATAAAAGGCGAGCAGTATACGTCGATTTATCTTCAAGTTGGAAGCTGGAACGTTGTCGGAAGAGAAAAAAAATAGCCGAAAAACAGAAGGCGAATGGTACAAGAATTTACTACAGGGGCAAAAAATAACTCTCGTATAATTAAGGACTCGCTGATGCATGAGAAGATCGGAGGATTTAATTAATGGTTGAGCCGTAAGGTACTCATGAGCGGGAAAATACCGATGAAATTCAACCGAAGCCTAAGCTGGATAAGGCCCTTTTTTCAATCCAACGTGATGAACGAGCCCTTCGAATGCTTTGTCCCGAGTCGCTAAGCGGCCGATTAATTTGGCTTCGAGGTTCACGTCTGTAATCTTATAGATAGATTAATTCCCCAAATATTTGGAGTTTCCTGAAGGCGTTAATGCGGTTTTTATCATTAACAAAATAGAGAATCCACGAAATAATGGAAAATTTCTTTATAAAAATAGAAAAACTTATCTGTGTTTTCATAGAAAAGTTGCGAACCTTCGTCGTATAGTTCTGAGAGTATTATCAGATTATTATCAGAAAAGCCTGCAATAAAGGAATGATATTACTACTTTGTAACTTTTCAAAGAAAAATGTAGAGATAAAGAAAATGACATTAAATCAGGAAAACGCAGGGTATTCTCAAGCCCACCCTAGCGCCTCATTCGCCGCTCCGTTCTTTCCCTGTCCTCTGTGTGCCTCGTTTTATCTGACGGTAAAACGAATGAATATAAGCCCAGCTGAAAATAATTTTTGTCTATGGCAAATAAACGAAGAATTCAAAGAGAAAATAATTGATATAGGAAGAATCAGCAATCGGGGTCGAATGGGTCATTGGCGATGGGGAAGTGAGAGAGGGAAAAGAGGATGAGCAAAAGAGCCAGGAAAAAAGATCTCATTCTGATGTTGACCAAAGTGGCAAATCCGCGAAAATCTCTACTTTCTTTTTTTTTTTTTTTTTAATGGAAAGCTAAAGTCAGCGTAGCTATAATCTTACGAGGGGTGAGCCCGAGAGGAAGTCATAGCGACCGGAAAAGTCGAATAGTTTCCGCGTCGAGTGATGCCACGACACTCCACGTAGTTTTCATATCTAACTAAGCGCTGTTTTACGGCGAATGTATAAGTGGTCTCGTCAAATTATGAATGACTTGTTTCAATTACAGCCGAGAAGACATCTGAGGTTTGAAGAGTGTCTCGTCTCCAAAAATTAATGTCCCAAATAAGTGGAGTTAATAATGCAGTTTACTCGGATGTTTTTATAATTTTTATCATATTTCGCGTCTTTCATAACACAATACCAAGAAACTGAATGCTGTTAGCGCAATTTTATAATTTCAAAACTATACGATAGTGATGTTATAACGAATATTGTCTCAAATTATAATTAATATTGAGCAAAGTTTTCTCCGATTTTATTTTTTCTGTAATTTCATTCGAATGCATACTCGCAGCGTTCATGAATGCAGTCTTGATGTTTTGTGTCATTTAGACGAAAATAAAAAATAAAAAAAAACATCGAGCTTACAATTATACAAAATTGATATCATCAAAAACTTTAGGATTCAACCACTTGATCCACTCTGACGAATTTAGAATGATGGGTTTTTGCCGTGTACTGCTCGTTTTCTAATTCACATAGGTATTATTAGAAGGCGTTTATCACCATCTGCAGAAATAGCAGGAAGAACCACTTTCACGGCGGTGTAATAATGACCCTACTCAAGTGGTTCTCTTTCTACATCGCAGCTGCTACATGAGTTTCGTTCTCTCTGCGTCCCTTATTCGACTTCCAGCTTCTCCTAGGCGTTTCCGTACATGAAAGACTGAACAGTGGTTGCGAGAAAAAAGCTATCGACCTTATTCGTTCAAGGGACACTCGGAGGTTTGTTCTCAGGTTTTTCATCATTTTATATCGCCTCTAGCATCAGCAGTATTATAACTTTTTTTGATCAACAATGCAGAACGAAACACACCGTTTTCATTGAAAGTAAATTCGACAGAATCATTTTTCGCAGTTCGTGGCAATCAAAATGTTCGGCTCTTGACTGAATTCGTTCTCGGGTAATTGAAAGTTAAATGAAACTCGAACGTTGGCTTATGATTACATTCAGAGAGAATACATCAGATGATGCTTTTTTCAAAGACAATTGTGATTTATTAAAAATTAGTTTACAAAATTATGCTTCATGATTCGAATCAAAACACAAGTCACTGTTTCAAAAAGACGTCAGAAGGTGAAAACGTCTTCAAAGATAGTCGTTTCATGGATGTTTTTATTTTCATTGGCATAATCGTGTCAATATCCAGAGTACTATTGATTCCTACAGGCGGTTCATAAGATCTGATTAAACAAAATAGCCTCAAAACTCTAGTCATCTGAGAAGATTATTCCTATTCAGACGCTAATGGATGATAACGTTGACCTAATTGTGAATCTAAACAGACATGCCGTACTTTATTATGGCAAGGGTTTGTACAGATTTGTATCATCTTATTATCTCCCTCTTGAGTGACTCGACCGATTAAGTTGGATAAAGAGACATTTCTGTGTTATTTGACGTAAACCCTTATCGAGTGTTCTGTCTGATGTAAAAACAAGCTTTAACAAGGGTTTAGGATTGTAGCAATTAAACAAGAGGCAAGCGTTCCTCTTGGATGCTCGTCGCTATAGCTGACGTAGCGAATATCCTTGCGAGAAAGTGTCGTCAGTTATATATAGATATGTAATGTGTGAAATGGTACTCACGAGCAAATTTGTGAGGACTGCACGTATAGGAACACCTCAGTACAGAATCATATGCTTATATTACGAAACGCAAGGTAACACCGTGACGCTCTGACAGTTAATTAACGAGGGATGATGAATGACCCTAGCCGCTAAGGTCCAACAGACCAGGAGGGAATTTCGCAGTTAAAAAAGAAAAAGTTTATAAACGAGTTATGTTTATTAGTAATGAATAATAAATTTGCAAGTAACGAAAGTATAAGTGAAAATTGACTTCTGTCTCGAGTAGAACGTACGAATATGTCACCAACGTTACTGTACAAAAATAAATCAGTCGTAATATTCAATGTTTCCCGTCAAGTCATTGTCAACAATAAATTTTGGTTGAGCTAGTTAAAACGACGGTTTAATAACACCACGAAATTCTTATTATTGAAGATTGATTGAAGTATTTGACACTGAATTTTTATTTCTCATATCACGTTTTGGCTGGCAAACATGGGAGAACTAGTGATATTAATTGATGAACAAAGTATATAATCCGAATTAGTCGAACGGATCGTTCGACCTGCATCATGTCGTCGTTTTTAAACTACATTTCCTTGTTGCTTACTTAATGACCGTCGTTTACTCGCACTGTTATTATTATAAAGCAGAAAAATATGTGACTAACTTGGTGTACTCACTCTGTTCTCATTATGAAACAGAGAATATGTGACTATCTTGGTGTATATCGCTAGAATTAATCATGTTCAGGTTAATGTGAAATATGATGATAAGAGAAATATGTTATTGATTGAAAAAGATCATGATTCCGGAATTTCGCCTAAGATAGAGTAGAGGCGTGGAAGAGAGGAAAATTAATATTGTGTTAAAAAAAAATGATCGTACTGCATCATGATATCCATACCGTATATAATATGATCAATATTGCAAGGAAATTGGTGTTAATATCATGATGTTTCTTTATCATACAAATGGGAGAAAATCAGTAGTCTGGTAAACGTTCATTTCAAAATTTCGATAATTTGCTTGGACAGAAAAACTTTCGGCGTGAAATAAAAAACCATTGGGAAGTGATAAATTCTCCATGAAAACTGACTGATATTAACTCCATTGGGATGAATGCAGTTGAATTATTGATAAACGTTGAAGTTTTTACTTCCCAAACGATTTTATAAACGAGAGGTTTTAAGTAATATCTGTTTCAGGTCACATTTCTCTTACTTTCGTTCACGTTTGTATTTATGCGCAGGCCAAAACATTTCTGCTTGCGTACAGTAAACTCGTTAATATTTAACGACATTTTAATGGCGTACGACGGCGTAAACGCAACGAGTATATACAAATCCGCGATGTCGATGAGGCCAAAGTTTCTGTTTACTATGGAGATGCATTATAATCTGAAATTTTCGTCAACCTGTTCGCACATCGACAATCATCCCCTTAGACATCAAGAAAATATCTCACTCGAGATTACAGGTTAATATCTGTAAGTGATGGAAAGAAGATAGAATCGTCTCCTCATCATATTTCATAAGAAACTTGAGAAACTCGTAATACTTCACCACAATTTAATTCAAGGCGTTTGGTTTCACGACCCGGCCATGCTGCGCGAACAGTAAAAACATTTTTCATCGTTTCCCTACCGGAGTCCTCACAAGTCCTGTCTCTATTTTATCGTGCGTGTGGTGCGAATTGACAGAAAAAGCAGCTTTTATCCGTTATCAATTATCACATCGTCTCCGGTACCATTATCAATCATTTTTTTCGTACTTTTCATGGAAAACTAGATTTATGATGTCGAAAAAATGTTTACCAGGGCATCAGGCATCAGTATTCCATTGGCTCAGAGTCCACAAATATACATTGTCACTCAATAGTTTCTGGATTTCGAGAGGAATTGATTTTTCATCAGTTGCTGATATTTTATTTGAAATTCACGACAATTTTGTATACACATAAAAACTCCAAGCAAATCAATTCTAAATTCCCGGACGAATAAAAAATCATCAGACATTGCAAGTCGACTGAGAATCGATGCCTTTAGCCAATTTTTTTTTTTTTTCTGAATTTTCAAATACGTAGATAGCAAAACGTGAACAAGTCTCTGACATCGAGAAACCCAACCTGTTCTCACGTATTCGTTCAGGAACGAAGTTTTCCAAGCATCGCAGTATATTTTCACTCGGCGAACTGACAAATCGTTGCAGCTCCGGAAACCCTCGGAATGGGTCACGTGCACGCGTTTGCGGTTTCGAGTCGACTTTGTAATACTGTGGTATACGAAATGCAGCGACGAATGGAGATGAGGAGAAAGGTGGAAACTTTTACCATAACCATTCCTCATACCGCCCGACGTGCCCTAAAAACTCACCGCAGGGTTGTTTATCTATTTTTACTGAGCAAGAAATATGCCTTGTGATGTGTCATTATTATAGACTATATACAAGTTTCTTCACGAGCCCATGTGCAACCATAAACAAGCTAGCAAGATTTTAATCGAACCGGTACCAACTTATCATCATTTAGGTTATCACGGTCTCATCTACATTTGTATTTATATCAATGGAATCAGCCATTTTTAGACAGTTATTTATTCGTCGTCAACATCTTGCAACTGACTATGAGATTTTTTTTATTGTTTCTATACTCTGAGATTTTTCTTCATTTTAAAAGTATTACGTGTCACTTCGCACGATTTTAGTTTCTGCGTAAAGTAATTTATAAATCATTGAGTAGGACTTGCAAGTAGCTCACATCCATATGGCACGATTCATATTAAATTTTGAAGTATTTTTTTTCGTGTAACATTTCATCGGTTTTTATTAAAACCGTTAGGCTTTCAATGGCAATCATTTGGTACTTCGAGTCTACTACTGCGATTACGAGTTCAATTTCATTTCGTTCTATTCGTGGGGTCTATTATTATATTGCCATATCAATTTGAACACATGTGGGGAGACTTTTAGTCGGAAAAATTACGTTTTTATTGTAGGGTCGAACTATATCAGCGTAATGGAAGTAAAAAATTTGAAAAAGTGATATATACTTTCGGTGAATTCGATAACAACGTAGGAAATTAAGCGGTTATTTTATCATAAACGTAGTAAGTCTTCTCATTGGCCGATACCGTCCGACGCTGCGATGAAAACATAGTAATTCCTCGAACAAAAGTCTCTCCGTGCAAATGTGACATTTATCAATAAGTTTAGGGATCAAGCACTAAACGAATATGTTTCTTTTTTGATATTTCAGGCAAGCAAAAGTTGTCTGTTATTGCTCCGATTGGTAAAATAGGTTTCACAAATGTTCTTCGATTATAATCAATTCAATTTTTGAATCCTGCTGCTTGACGTGAGTTTTTTTTTTTTTTTTTTGGTGATCAGTAACAAAAATTTTCCTACCCCTTTGTTTGGCATACTTTTTTCTATATACTAAGAAAGACGATTTTCGAATGCAGCAAAAGATTATAAACTTCTTGATTTACTACAACTTCTTAGTTCTTGAATCAAAGATTTAAGAATACAACGAAAAGTAGCTCTGGGTTATACATTGTTTTTTTTTTTTTTTTTTCATTGCTCACGCTTCCTGAACATTCGATCTAAACTTTGCTGGCTTCCATTTTTAAACTTTTTTCTACAGCATCTCTTTTTTCTCTCTCATTTAACACACGTTCGTCTGTAAATAACGTGTGTGTGTGTGTGTGTGTGTGTGACTGCGCTAAATTCACGACTAGTGCATGATGCCACGTGTAAGTAACGAAATGTAAGCTCCCACAAGTCGGGGAACCACAATTTCCGGTACATAGATTCTGTCCGCATATCTCCAAGGTTTCGGCCTTTCCGGAAGAGCGAGGATCCGCCAGTGCGTTAGTGATTCCGGCGATATTTTAAATTTCATGCGACGTAAACACAAACATATATTCTAGCACGTGAATCAAAATATTTCAACATTAATTGAAAGCTCGATGACTCAAATTTATTAATTAAATATTTGTTAAATACAGAAATTTTTTAGCACATGAATGAAAATACTGTTCTCGAAGATCTCTGACGTATTTTATTTTCCTATTGATTTAATATTCCATTTTCATTCCAGTCGACCAGTATGAAACAATTTTGAAAAGAACTCGAAAAGTTTTTATTTTCCAAATTCTCCACAAAACTGTCCACAAACTTTATAAATCACCCGACTACCATACCGAAGTTTCCATTTCTCCCGATACCTGCGATATTAATCAACAACTATAAAAAGAAAGTCTTGCACTTGAAAAACCAAACTGCAAAACGAAAGACTCGATCATGAAAACAATAATTGATTTTCTCTTCTGATACTAGAAAAAAGGCGAAGAACAGTTGAATCATAAAACGTAGAATGTTTCCACAAGGGTCTTTCAGACCCAGTATCGCGCTTTAGGACCCAAAACTATTCTTCTCTACTAAAAAAACTGTTTAATCGCTACATTGATTGACCACTGGGAACACACGTACACACCGTAACAAGAAATAATAAATATTTCAAACATATTCAACGTGTTATGTCGTTCTTAAGAGTCAGGCATAAAGCTCCCGTGGGCTTATTACGAATCGTCTCGACAATGCTGCGTGGTTGCATACCGCGTACTGAAGTCGCCACTGCGCACACGTACACTGCACAACCAGACTTAGAAGCGTTTCTCATAAATAGCAACTATCGCGTTATACCCGTCTCTGCTGGCTGTTAGTACGTACGACGTAACGGTATCGTATACGTGTGAAACGGGTGGAGAACCGGAGCATGCCCGTGGGTTAGTAAAGTACTCTATGGGGTGTACTGTATGTGTTTTATACTAATAAAATATATGTATATTCTCACAGAAACTCGTTTCGCATCGGTGTCGCATAGCGTTGGGATGTGGCTCTACCTATGAAGGCACTAAAAGTCCACACAACAACGAAAATGAGCGGGAGCGAGTAGCAATTTTATGTATATACACGTTCGAGGATACGTATAGCGGCGCTTGAGTAGTTGCGCGATGGTGCATAACGTGAATTCATTCTTTGCACTTTGCCGATCATATTCAGTAGTTATCGTGTGCAAAAAAATGTCCCGATTAGTGGCACATATGCTGGGGGGCAATAATAATATCGTGGAAAAGTAATATTCCAGGGATTACCGCATAACGTGTCGGTTGAAAAAGCAAGTATAGTAGAAAGCTATTTGTAGCTGTTTGTAGCAAACGGATCATCGATAGTGGACGCCCGAAAGTTTCTATGCAGACAGATGTCGACTAGTAGAGATGCCTTTCAGGCGGACATGAGATAACTTTTTGACAATTGCTACCTGGGAATTAAGTTGGAATTTCATTCTCGCAGCAATGAGTCTAACGGTCCGCGGCTTCGAGAGATCGCAAATGGAATAGCCTCGAGCGAGGCCACGCATCAATCGCTGAGCTGACTGAAGTGGTTCTTTTTGGTCAATTTTCACTCGGTGATAATCTACTCTGTAGAAATATAAGTGGCTGGATCGACCAGGTACCAAAGGGTTTCCTTCGGTCGTCGTGCGAATATGCGACACTACAATGTGAAAGTGAAAGACCGTGAACAACCCGGCAACTCTCTAGGGGAGTATCGCAAGAACGACGTTATTAACGTTAGTAACGTGGGTTGTACGTAGGACTGCGAAGCGATGAAATGGGCTCGTAAAAATGGAACAGCTGCAAAAAATTAATATTTTAATTTGTCTGAATTTTTATAATGTTACTTTGAATTGATGCAGATATTTTAACTTATTTCAAAGCTTTCACGCTGTCAATAAATAATTCAATAACCAGAAGCTCACTCGGTTTGCCAAGATGATAATGCAATCACTCAGGAAAATCTACAAACTTAGTACACGTTATCTCGTTGCTCTACCTTACGTATATTGTATTGCATAGATAAGGAAAAGTCTATGCCAAGTAACACAGGTTTACCGAGTGTTTATGGACGAAGGTATAGAAGAAGAAAGAGGAAGGCTGGGAGGGATGAAGAGGGAGAACCAATATATGAGACTTTGCCCACCGCTTCGTACAATCACGACTGTTTTACATAATGGATAATACCAACAAACTCACAGGAAACGTTATATTCAAGTGTAGAGGCAAAGTTGCTGGAAGCTCAGGACGAACCCACTGGGTTACTGTACAGTGGGAAAATCGCAAAATTTATTTATAACGTATTATACGAAGAAAAATTCACCGGATTAGCTTGAAAACTTACTCTTTTTACAAACTGCGCTATTCGCACTTAATTCGAAAACGCTTGAATACAATTATAATTAATCGCGTCACTTGTGATGCTGCTAGAGATCGAAAGAATTTGAAGTGGAATGAACATTGATTGCTGGTCGGACATTTTGTCGATTCGAACGAGGAAAGCACTAATTTCTCCATCCCATTAATATTCCTGTATATTTTCAAATAGAAATAGCTCAATGTGCAAATAGGTAAGAACTCTTCGGGTATTTGTACGTCGAGATGGTAAATATTTAGATACGTTTTTGCTTTATGTATGCTAAAATCGCGCAGATGTTTCGGGTTCCAGGGTTCAACTATGGAAAATATTGTTGCCATATACAGACCCAGAAAGGGGATACGATGGTTGGATAAAAAAGGAACCTCGTGAGTGGTTCTTCACCCTTCAAGGGCACTCTACGTTATCGAAGCCTAATGACGACCCTTGTCGTTTCCTTGAGAGTGTTTACTCTGAACTTTGTTATATCCGACTAGTTTTATGTGTGCTTGAAAAAATGTTTTCTCAATATTTCCGCAATATCCATCGTTCCTACTGCCAATCGCAGAGGGTGAGATCAAAATTATTGACTTCGGGAAGAAACATATAGCAGATTTCGAATCGCATCAACTTCCATCACGACCTGCTCGATTCTTTTTCGAGTTGTAGAGTTTCTACAACCAGATTCGACACTATCTTCGTTATTCATTTTTTAAACTCAACAATTCATGCATATGTAAATTGAAAAGTTTATAATATAATGGATTCTTATGACATAGCAATATATTAATAGGTACAGATGGAAAAATGATCCCTTCTGAAAGTAGCAGGCGTCAGAGGTTTTCATATTCGTTTATAAAATTGTCTGCTCTTCGCCGTGGACCCAAGGACTCATACTTGTGATCCATCCCCGGAGATTGAAATTGTTCAGTGCACGCGATCTTTCGCAAATACCATCGGTAGCTATATATACGTTATTTTACTCGTGCCTGTGCTTCCATCGTCGCCATTTTTGTCGTTTACTCAGGCACAAAGATCCCCTGGGAACCAGAGCCAAGAAAGTTGCAAGGAAACAGAGTGAGAAATGCGAAAAGTGTGTACATCGAATATATTTTCATCGTCGGGTACAAATGGACACGAAGAAAAGATGTGATAATATCTTCCCTCTTTTATGCTTTTACCCTTTTTTTTTCCGAATGGCGTTGAGCCCTTGAAGAATGAGCTTGTCACGAAAAGATTTTCCGCGGGTTAGCGAGAATAAAATTGTTATTGCTCAACGGGAAGTTCTACTTCAGTGAATACATTCACTTTATTTGAAATTGATTTCGTGACAATGAGCATTAATTCCTGTAATATCGAAATTCTTGAGATTCATAAGGAACAGAAATAAACGTTATATTCGAGTGGATTAATATCTCTTGAAAATATATTTTATACATTTAGTTATTTTCCTTCGACCCTCGACGCATATTTCGTACATCAATGGAAATTAATGATTTCCATATCTAACCGGACTCCATGGGAATAAATCAACATTCTTCATTCCTCCTTTGTCTCATTCAGAAAATCACAAAGACGGATAATAAAGGGAGTAAGATGTTTTTCGAAATACTATCTCAGGGGTGGGTAGAAGACAAAGCATACAATAAAACAGCGTATAAAGAGACAGCTGGAAAGTATACGAATTCTTCTCGCAGTCGAGTCTCATTCACGCATCATTTTAGTCTCTCTCGTAAAACCACATTTCTTTTCTATCATATAGAAAGAAATATCTCGCTTTCAAGCATAAAAAGGCAATTTCCATCTAGTGGTCCAGTGTAACATTCTCTCTTCACTTCCGTCCAAGGATCTTTTGTTACTTTTCATGGTTTTACGAGTTTGTTTCGATTCAACGAGACGATTACCTTTTGCTTTGAAATCCGCTATAAACCATGGCTGTTCAGTGCGAATGACTCCAGAGTGATATGACCGCACCGGCTGGAGCATCGAATATTAAGATCATTTTTTGTCTCACTCCGTTTGCATTCGGTTTGCAACCAAATTTTATTTTCCCTCGAGCAATAAAGAAAAAACGTAACCACAATTCCCAGAGTGAAAAAAAAAACAAAAAAAAAAAAAAATTAGACAACAACCGAAGAATATTCATGAATATTTTTCATACGCGAGGAAAACGATATCAAACATTACTCGCCATCGTAGGTCCCCCCTTGTTACCATACCGTGCCCTTGGGCTCAGCGCAAACGTAGTTATATTTCATCCGTAAATCGAGTTAAAAATGATGCAATCATAATATTTCATAATATTTTTGCTCTATATGTAAATGAGTAGACGCGACGACAAAATGATGTATAACTTCGTATCAAACATTTCGTAAAGTATCTCTCGTAATAAATCCAACTTAATCTCAATCGAAAGATTCGTGAAAGAATGAACCAATAATTTTGTAAAGAAAAGACGTTTTAGTTTTCCACGATTTATTTAAAAAACATTCCCTCGCGATGTAAAAAAAAAAAGAAAAAAAAAAGAAAGTTCTACTCCAGTTGCGAAGCTATACAAGAACCCCTTAAGATTGGGTGCAAGATCACGTCACCCCGTCACAACTCTGCGAAGCGTTATCTTATCTCTAGTGATCCTAGCCGGTTCTATAAAGACTTTTCTGGTTATATGTATGGAATGTGTATAGCAATTACACATACATGTATGATCCACATACGATCCGTACATACCAAGAGTATACATCGAAAACGCACAAGGGCCTGCGGCAAGTTTGCCGCGTGCCATACTACAGAACTTGCAAAGATGGAGGAACGAAGGAAGAGAGAGTGAGAGAGAGAGAGAGAGAGAGAGAGAAGCGCATCGATCGAGTTTTCGCCTTAGGGCGTGTGTGCGGAAGGCACCGCGTTTCTCTCCTCTGTACATCTCGACCCTCGTATAAATGTCGACCTGTGACAATCAGAAAGGCTTGACTCACATATCATTTCACGTATTATACCGTGTGTGTTACGTCCTCGTACTTGATAGCATACAATAAGTATACATGTGTATGGATATATGCACCAAGTACTATTTTATATACACGTATATACTTGTAACCTCGTAGAATCTAAAGTAGGAGCATACGCGAAGAGAAGTAGTGTCAGAGGATCGAGGAAGAAAGAGCGAAAAGCTCGCACACAGAATCGTGAACATATTTCAGAGCGCGCATACATAAAGAGAAAGAGGAAAAATAGTTTGTGTGAGAGAGTAAGGGAAAGAAAACTACGCTATCGCGGTACTCTCGAAACTGCACAATTCGTATTTTTCGATGCGAACAAGAGAAATTATTAAGAGTAAGCTCGTAAATCCTGTTATAGATCACGTGTGCGAATCGTGTACGTAAAGCTTTACTAATTGAGTACATATACATATTTCTTGATCATATCCACTTTGACATTTGTGGAATACTTCGGTTGTGTTGTAATCCTGTTTCAGGTAGTTTTAAAATATTTATCGATATGAAGGATTTCGATCATTTTTCGATTCCTTCCATTTGCTATTATCGTTAGGATCATTTTTTTTCAATTGGTTATTCCTACACGAAGCATCTTATTATACTTTTTTGCGCTCACACCACGTTAGTTCTACTATTAATTCCCACCTTGTCCCCTCATCTGATCTTCTTCTCTGCATCCCATTCGTCATGACATATGAGCAAGAGAAAACTGCGAAAAACTCATGCTATTGCAGATGGTATTTAGGGTAGCTTTCCGCACCGAAGCTACGTCACGTTTTGCTGCAGATATACAAACATCAGCTACAGCTATACGTACAGAAATTTTACTCATGCGTACCTGCTCGCGTAGGGGGCTCATTTATATTTCAAGAACTATGTCATACAGATGACATCTATAGTATTTTGGACGAAACTACAGCACTGGGATTCGATCCTGAGCGGTAGAATCGTAGTCTAGTGACCGCTGGACAAATAAACCGATGCTTTTTTAATGTCATTGTTATCTACGTAAAAACTTAAATTCTCTATAGTGTTTCAATGAATTTGATTTCGAGGCACCCAGAGGCTTTCAGTATTTCGCGAGACTTTTTCACTTTCATTTCTCTGTGACCATTCGATCTCTGATAAACACACTCGAAACAAGCTCTTCGCAATGAAATTCTTAAAGCGTTGATGTTTTGAAGTAGTCATGCTATTTGTTACTCTGTTACTTCAATTTTATTTCATTGTGTTATCCTCCGGTTGAATTTTACACACTGGTGGAGTCGAATTAAACCCCGTAACAAGGACTGAGCGGATTTTACAGGAATTTTCGACCATATCATAATACTGGGTGACCACGAGAGTAAATCCTTCTTTACGAGTATCCACCCTGCTCGAGAAGTGGCTCAAGCTCGAGCCAAACCCAAAGAGCAATACAACAGTGACTCGGGGTATAGGGTGTTTTAATCGGGTTCACGAAAATGCTCCCTTAGAACACCTAGGATCCCAATTCCGTTAGGCAAACCCAAGTTCAAAGTGGTCGCGGTTTTCAAGGGTCTTAATAAACCTAATACAAGCGTGGTTGTAGAAAACGAGGAATATTCGGATGTTGATATATATGTATAGAGAGACAAATACATATTACAGAGAGTCACCTTAACTTGTAAGTATTTGGACCAAAATCTTCTTTCAGAAGATTTTGGTCCAAGAAAAGAGCTCTTCTAAATTTGGGATCATCCACTTGACAGCTGTTTGAGGAGTAATTTTCTGCAAACGTGATCCAGTGCAAATTTGAACTTGTACACTTTTTCCAAAATCCAAAAGTATCTTTTTTTTGATAGCTGTAGGAAAAAATTTGAATAAATTAATCTTTTTTGAATCGAATGTATCATTTGAATTGAGTTAGAGTTAAAACTAAAATCCATATTAACTACTATGACCCTCGATATAAGGATGTGGTTGGGCTTTTTGGAACTTCTCCATTCTCGTCGTTCGCTACTTGTCAGTGAACTCAAACAGATTCCACTCGTTTTCTCCTCAAAGAGTTATCATGAGCGCGACGCCATTACTGTGAATCGCTATCGTAGCACCATGACGAAAATTCATGGTATAAGAAATTATAATGACAAAAAATGTTATTTTGTCGTTTAATTATTCACGATAAAATAGCTCAATCATGTGTTTGAATTGAATGCATATATTTTAAATAACATTGTAAAAAAAAAATTCAAATCGAATCGAATAACCCATAGCGATGAAATTTGTATAAATTCCGTATTTAACAGACATGATAAAATCATTTCTACTTCGCTGAGCAGAGCATTTGTTGCGAAAGCTCTCTCTCAAACCGCTCAGATTTTTTTTCACTCATCATTTGGTGCCCTTTTTTTACCATTTTTTAAAAACTGCACACTGAAATTGATTGATTTCAACTGTAGGTCGAATTTCATATATCTCTGATTCTCGGTGATTTGCAACAAATTCTCGTTCACATGAGCTTCAATTGCAGGAACGATATTCATCGCTGCTAGTGAGGTTATATTGGTAAAAGAGTTTTCTAGCGATCCCTCGATGATTAAAACCACAAAGCGTTTAAATATTGATGCCTTTATTTATGAAAGGGCTACAGATCAAGATTTTAATCTACGCCATGAGCAGAAACAGCAATTTGAAATACTCCATCAATATCATATCCTCAAAATAAAAAAGTCTTCTTTATTAACTTTAAATTTGTAATACTCGAAGTGATTACATGAGCAATATTTGACCTATCGATTCATGGACTGAAAAATAATTCATTGAGAAATAATGTACGTTAGATCTTATTATAATATTTCCACTTCAATAATTCATAATAAAAATGTAATTGATTTTATGATTTTGATATATTCTCGAATTCCACTTTATTTTATAATTCATTCGAAGCATTTTTTTCGAAAGTATTCATTCACATCGATTCGATCGAGTTTGTGAACGATAATTTTTTTTTTTTTTTTTTTTTTTTTTTTTTTTTTTTTTTAACGCCATAAAAATGTTATGAACTCTTACTCACCACATCAATGAGCTGCGAAAGCTTGAGCTTGATGCACACGCGAAGTACGTCCGATGTATTGACCACCGGACGTACCAGTTTGTTATAGTTCGATAATAAATCATCGTACAGTCGTTTTGCGTCAGGATTACCGGCAACAGCACCGTGAACCATCAACGCGGACAGTAACCATAAGCGAATAGTTTCGCCTATTATAGGGGGCATTTTGGAGCCCTTGACTCTCTCTTAACCCCACTGCATGTGCCCTTCTTAATCAATCGTTTTGCAGCACCAGAACGATTGATTTTTTCCAAATCGTTTACAACGCACCGTTCACGATTTATCGATTCAACGCTTTCTCCTGATCTCTATATGATTACTTTGGATTTGAATAAATGAATGAAATAACTGATCATTAGGATTAGGGGATAATGGAGGTGTATGCGTTCTCCAGGGTCGTTCAAATCCACTGCTTTTTATCATCCTCAAGATTATTTGGTCAGAACAACAACTCTCCTCTTCACTGTTCTACTCGTAAACAACCAAAATCTCTACTCTTGAATTCTCAAAGTAATCTGTAATATCCGCCCAGACATGTGAGAGACTCGAGATGTTATTCATGCATGAAATAGGAATGTCTAGAGAAGAAATCGTTATCGAGTACATTTGCAACAGTAGAGTTGTTATGTTGCAACAATTTGACAATTCTATTCTTAGCAACTCTACTAAATAGCAGCTCCTCCCCAAATACATGTTCAAAGAGCAAAGTTGTTTTCGAGTAGAGCCGTGAAGAGTATACAGTTATTACACTACTGTAATATAACAACTCGACTTGGTAGCCATCGTCAATAGAAACTCTGCTCTTAAAAATTCTAGATTTACATTGATAACATTTCTTCTCCTTAACTTATCTACTCCCGTGTCATCTCCGATCTTTAATATCTCTATGCATCGTAAGATATGTTCCGAAATATATTTACTTCAAAGTATGCTTACTCCAAAGTATCAGTGGCCTATAGCAAAGCGGTCCAGAAACTCTACTCATCGGTCCTCTACTCCAAGACAATTCTGCTCTCGATAATTTTTCATCACAGCATCGTTTAAGTTTTCAAATCAGAGATAACATAGGAGTAGACATTTTTAAGAATAGAGATGTCGTGGTAAAAAAATTATTCGAGATTTTTCAAATCAGATTTTGACCAGAGTAAAGAGTTAATGAATAGAATTTCTGTAGAGTAGAGTATAGTAGTGAAGAATGAGTAGAGTTTTGTTGTTCCACCGATTAATTCGAAATAGAAAATGATTTTTCTTTAATCCTCTGCAGATTTGACAGAAAGGGAGATAAAGAGAAAGGATTAGGATATTTTTTTCCACCCGAAATCCTTTGCGTGACTGATCAATATTTAATTCCAACACCCTCGTCTAGCATCCATGTAAAATTGAGCACTTCAAACTCAAACTGAGAGCTCTTCAATGTTCGGGACAACAGAATAGACACGAGAATATTCTAGCAGACCTGTCCAGAATCACCTGAGCACACCGAACAATTCTCTTGTGATACGTTATACGTTCGATCTTACGAAATCGACGAAGCGTGTCCGTCTCTGTTCCGAAGCTCACATGCATCCTGAAACAAGATATTTACGAGATTCGCAATAAGAATTCTAACCTGACAATCTTGTATCCGTCAAGAGACTCGAAGGCTTCTCTCGAAAAATTCAAATCGTATTCCATTAGATAGCGTTACCATTCTTATTATTTCCGCACCAGCCAAACGTAAAATACTTTCTTTTGATATTGGAATTTGAGTCTATGCCGTCTCAATCATGAAATGTTTTTTTTTTTTTTTTTTTTTTTTCAATTGAGTGAATGCATAAATGAAATACAGCAACAGTAAAAAATTTTCACTCCTTAAAAATGAACGTAACTCTCTTCAATCAAAGATCAAAGGACTTGTTTAAAGAATCCGATTACTCAGCTTTACGAGAGTCATATTGCAATACTAAGAACTGAAGTATTTTCAACGTAAAATCGATTGGATCCAAAGGATAATTTATCTTGAGCTCGGAATTACATACATCGTTGGGTCTGCGTCTGTGAAAATGGTTAAAGTTTCTCTGCAGCTAAGGATAAACGATTCTACCGAGTCTGACACTGAGGAGCGATAAGAATGAACTTTTAGGACTCCAGAAGATTCCTCGAAGAGTTTTCAAGGCACTATGAGTCCCGATAGTTTTATCCCAAGATATAAACGTGAATCTGGGGCAGCCCTGTGTAAATCAAACTACCAAGTTATTCGTTTATCAATCGCGATACTGTTGGCTTTTCTTATGATATATTAATCAAATGGATTAATAACAAGGCTGTTGGAATAATGTGTCCAGATATTCGCTATCACGAATGCTGTAAAGCTCCCAGGCATTGTATTCATAAATTTCAAATATCCGACGAAAGTGAACAAATTTACTTCTCTCCGATCCGACCAAAAAATAACACAAATTTTTTACATTTGCAGAAAGCATTGCAAGCCCTCTACTTACTCTAGAGTGAGAGCAATGACTGTTCAAACTAATCATACAAAATAGCATTCTTCATTTATCTCTCCAAATATAAATCTTTCTGTAATGCCTACTCCCATAAATAGCTTCGAACTCTCAGCATAAAAATGGTCGAAATGGCTTCTGTATATCTTTCTAATCTGCTCTACGGATACCAGAATCAGGGAGTTGGAATATCTGTTATAATTCTTCCCTATATATGAGACAGGCTGAAGCCATTATTCAGCGGATCAATCGAAATTTACGTTTATAACAGAATGACATACATGAATATTCCACGATTATGCCTGCGAATATCCACAATGGCAATAGACCAATCGGCGTCTCAATGGAATTCAGGATTATCGAAATAGGCTACGATTCGACGAACGTTCGAATCGCGCAGTTGAGCTCAATTCTCTCCCTCTTGCTCTCTTTCCTGTTTATCAAGTGGTGATCGTATTATCAATCCACCCAAAAGCAGTCGTCCAACGATATCAAAGCCCGTAATTGTACTAGAATTCGAACGTCGTTGTGGGCTGTGAGTGCGTATTTAAAAATGAAATGGGTTTCTACAGCAATGGCACGCGTGTATCCTTCGTAGCGCGTAGATCGATCCGTGAGTCCGCGTTCAAAGAACAAACGTTTTATCACGACAGAATTTACGATTCCAGCGATGACAAGTCACCTATTGATCATGGTTGATCATCATGAATAACGAATGAGGCTAATGAACTGGTCATTTCTAAAATCCAAGAAATTATCGAGCGCAATGAAACGAAGCAGTTTTGCCAATATTTTCAACAGTTTTAAAGACGCAGTGGCAAGATTTTACGGATAAAAAAAAGCTTCAATGTGCTCGGATGCAACGTCAAATGAAACAAATGCCTGGAAAATGGATCCTTTCCCGCCCCCGTTGCCGAAAGCGCGGAGTTGCCCTAATTTTTTGAACCATTACTCACACTTTTTCTGACAAATCTTCGATGAAATTATTTTCTCCTGTTTTTATAACACCAGATTTCGAAAAACTAAAGCTGAAACGAATACCTTCCGAAAATGGTTCAATTCCAATTGTCTAGAACGCCCAAAAATCGTCTGCTCAGATATAATTTCGGGGTTTAGCCATTGTAGCGCGACGGCGGGAAGGGAGGCGAGTCCAAAATGAGTTGTTTTGTAGTCCTCAAACATTTGGTACACTCACATACGTACGGATAATCGAAGGTAGGATATGACCGTCGAATAATGAATGAGTCGTTAGAAAGCTCGTAAATAAGAAGCGAGTCGAAGTGCCACTGAACCAGATGCAGTGTCAGGGTGAAAACAAAAAAGCGCACAAGAGCGAGAACAACTGGATAAGAGACGAAGGTAGAGAGAGAGAGAGAGAAAGAGAGAGAGAGAGGAAAGACTTTGTGTGAGAGACACTGACCTAACCCAACACGCACTTCCGATCCACGCCGTTCGCGAAGGAGCAGCTCTCGTGACCGGCTGCTCTAGCACGCACTTCACCCACGACTGACGGGGGATGTGCCACGAAACTCAACACGAACCACCACCCCCTGTATGTTCTATAACCATGGATTTTACCACGCTAGATGGCGCCACTGTGCTGCTGTCAGACGAAGAGATGGGCTGCAAGGGTGGGAAGCGATGGCTGAGGGCGAGATCGTCCCAATGAGGAGAGGAAGTTGAGGAGGAAGAGAGCCGGATAAATAATGGAGTATAATATCGAACGATTGACGATGTAATGAAGATCGTTAGAGAAAAAGCTTGGTGAATGTAGCATGCAGCTGAAGGAGTCAAAGATCAAACGTATGAGAAGTGGTCACCAATTTAGTCGGACGCTTTTGAAGCATGATAACGCTGATGGATATCCGTTGAAGTGGAGGGCTGCAAAAACGTGACGGTAGGCTGAGCAGGGCGTGAAAATGAGTGCGGGAAAGGGTTAAAGAGGATCTGGATCAGCTTCATCCCTCGACTCACCCCTATATAGTCACGAGCTTTGTGGGTTGAGCGCGCGGGCGCAATCGAGGCATTTGTCTCTTCGTTCAACAATAAAAAGAGAAACCCGTGAAAAATCGTCCAGTCCATACAGTTTATATATATAAATTCAAAAATGACTAAAGGAAGGTGCGGTAAACGCGACAAACGTAACGCCATATCCGGCACTCCAACGTAGTGAGAGCTTCCAAAGGACCATGATGCACACGGGCTGGTTGTAACTCATCAATCGATCGATTTTAAACGCTTGACCATCAATCCTTCTCAGCTCACCGAAAATTGCTACGATTTATGCTCCGAGTAAATGGATAACACCAGTCGCGATCGGATGCTTTAATCATCACACTTAATCCATCCATTATCACATCGAGTAATCAACACTTTATTTTGATAAAAAAAAAAATAAGAAAAATGCACAGAGGGAATTGAAACGAATGTTTGAAAATTTTTCAAGTTCTAAGTATAAATGATCATGAAAATAAAATTTCTGGTATGTTAGAGAAAATCATATTTCATTTTCATGAACATTTTTATACTTTTCACTGTCAAAATTTCTAAACATTCGAGATTTTCTCTGATTTTTATTGCTGTAACGATCATTTTTACCTTTCAATTCTCTACGTGTGTCGAAGAAAACTCTTCTCGAGTTCACAGAGGTTAAGAAACTTTAAATATATTCATCTCCAAAAATATTCACCATTTTTTTTTTGTTTTTAACGATTGGATTGGATCTACCAAAAGTGAAAAAACCTGCTTGATTCATACTTTTGCAAAAATCTTTCCCCGGTTTATATAAATCGATGATTCAGTTTAGTGGTCCTCCGAAGTTCTCAGGTTATGGCCTTAACTCCCAGTATATATCCCCGAAATAACGCTGACCCGATGCTCGGTGATGGTTATATTTGAACGAGATCAATAATACTCGCAAAATATCTGAAAGTTTCATTCCGTTCACGGGATAGCGAAGAGAAAGAATTCGAGATTTTTCTCACGTACCTGTCACTTCTATAAATATATAGAAGTGACAGGTTACTTTCATAGTTCCATCATTAATTCATACAGTTCCATCGTTAATTATAAAAAATTTTATTCCTTTTTAAATTGTTCGTAATTTTTCATGGGGTGAAAAAGTCAAAAGTTGAATTCGAGTGAGCAATCAAAATAGAAATTAGTCGTTCCTGATTACATATACTGGTAAAAATACTTAATGCGGGTACGATTCCGCTGACGGTGATTTAACCTTCTTTCACAAGCAAAAGAGAAAAATAGAAAAAGAGAAAGAGAGAGAGAGAGAGAGAGAGAGAGAGAGCGAGGGAGTGCAAAGGGGACGATCTTTTCCGTCCATCTAAATTTTTTTTCCAACCTTCTTTTTTTCTCAAGTCAGAGGCTGTTCCGGCAAAAGTTTCGTTCGTAGTTCTTGTCCACTCGGGAGTGGAATGATTAATCGAAGTTTTTCTTCGCGCCAAAGATATAAGTTTCTCAGCTTGGAAACGTAGAGGTTACATTTCTAAGATTTTTTTGAACTTCTACTTTGTCCGAATGATCATAAATCTTATATAGATATATATATAATAATAATATTTTCAATTTTATCAATTTTAAAAAATGGCATCAATTCTGGATCAATTCGAGTCGATTCCAGTGTCGGAGATCATCGAATTAAGCCTTAGAAAACAACTATCAAAATTTGCATCGAAACACAATCTTCGAAACTAAATTACTTCAAAATATAATTGTCTAACGAATCGTGATGTTATAAAATGCTAATCAGTTATTTGACATTTGTCGCGAGATATAAAGTTGAAGGAAACGATCGCCTGATTTTTCTTTTCATCACCGTATATGTGTATCGAATCTTTAATTTTTGGAAGCGACCATTTGTGTCAAAATCGTTTAACGTTAATCAGAAAAATTCGATGATAAATGAATTGCCTCGAGGAGTCGAGAGCTTTTTTTTTCTTCATTATTTCTCTGTTTTGATAGTTACAAGATTGCTGATAGTGAATCGTGAAGGTTTTATTAAAATTCGTTCAGTATTTCTCGGGTTGTAATTGATCGAGCGTACAGACGCAAGCCGACAGGCTGATAACTTTTCCACCCTTACAGATTTGTGCAAGGATGAGGCAGGCAAAATGAGATTCCCGGAGAACGGAATGAAAATTATTCTCATTATTCGCATACTTGCTGAATACAGGCATTCGATAAATTGTCGCCAAAACACTGTAATCGTTATTATCGATTGTACGTCGTGAACAAATTCATTGAGAAAATAAGTTTTTTTCACCAATGTGAATGCAATATTTTTCATGCAAAAAAAAAAATACAAAAAAATCATAAGCAGATGACTATGAACAATAATTATTATTCACTGACCGTATTCGCTTTGTGATTACCATGAAAAAGGTAACGTTTCATCAAAATATTACTAATAACGTTGTTCTCGATTGAAAGCAAATCGATAAAAAATTTTACAGCCTCGTTTTCAGATGGATTCATACACTTTGAAGTGTGTTTACAATTTTTTTTTTAACAGACGCAAAAGTTGGAATTTTGATGTGAATAATAATCAGTGGTTTTGACGAATGTTAAATGATTGAAAAATCGATAATTCCAGTTGAATTATTTCGTATAAATAAGTTTCAAAGGAACGTCATTTTTTGAAAAACTTTTTCGAGTAACAGTCGACTTTGCCTGCGTCTTTTTTACATGCATAGAGTTGTACAAATATCTGGTTGACATGTCAAATGTTCTCGGGAATAGTATTTTCTTCGAGAAGGAAAAAAAAAAAAGTAGGAGGAAAAAAGGCAATGGCATCCAGGCAAGAAAAATGGTTGAAATAGATTTTTCTGTAGGATTTCTCGAGCTGTCAAACGAAAATGGGAAGAAGAATAGAAAGATGGAAAGAGACTGAAAGTTTGAGCGGTTATTTCTGCAGTGATTCGGCAATCCTCGAGAACTGCGGTTCTTTTCTCGTCTTGTTGCCATTGTCGTTGTCCCGGTTGGTCGGTTGTTGTTGAGGTGCCAAGTGGCGTATGGCAACTCGAAGCAAATTGCACTCCCTTATCCTTACCCTCCACCCTTTAAACTGGGGTGAGGCCGGCTGATGCAGTCTCTCGGGAATGCACGAAGCTAACCGTGTGAAATTTACGGATGCAAGGTAAGTGCCAACTGAGTATCTCGCGAGACACACGCCAGCACTTCAACACAACGAGACTTTTGTGTATGTGTGTGTGTGACGTTTGGATCGAGGAACAAGAGGGCAAAGGGCTTTTTAGATCGCTTACGTGACGAACCTACAGACATCAACGGAATCCCAATTTTATTCATTCCTTTTTTATTGGCCAATAAGAGTCAAATGCCGGAAGTTGATGAGGACAGATACCCGACAATTGAACCTGACGGAAGAAACTCTATATTTCCCAAGTGAATTCATCACCAAATTATTAGACAGTCATTTAGCAATATATTTATCGAGTCTCGTTGCGGATCAACGAAATTAAATCGAAGTGAAGCAAAGTACTGAAAAGTATTTTGGTTCTCTCTTCAAATTTCGATCATTTTTCCACGTCTTTTAGCTCATTAAGCCCATCGAAAAATAATAGACAGGTTTTTTCATCGGCTCTTAAGGCTGACCTGTCGCAGCAGTTAGTCAAGAGACAGCCTGTTATTTTGAAATCTGTAAATAAGCCATAAGTCATTGATTCAAATATCATTTTAATGGAATTACGAAAGTCAATGATTTTTTTTCAAATGTGTGTCTTGATCATTTGTAGAATTTTATTCATTGAAATGAATAAAGTAAAAATAGAGAAAAAATTAATGAAGAAAAAAAAATTTTATGAATAAAGATATATTTCACGGGTATATTTTTTCTTCAATCCCTTTTCTGAATCGAATATTTTTATTATAATTGCTCGATAAGCCTCAAAAATGCTTTTTTTTTGTTCAAAAACGATTCTTATGATTTTTCGAACGTTTCAGAATTTTTTTTATTATCGAATCTAATCGCAAAAACTATATATTCATGGCTCAAACCTCTGTTGTAGCAGAGTTTTCAAACGCCAATGGGTTAAATTTCCAAATTTTATAAATTATTTATTGTTCCAATTACTCGGTGGTGTTCTCTTAAAATTTACAAACGTTTTCCTGTAAACTTTAATTATCGAATAAAAAAAAATTAAATTTGTCTCTAACAATGAGGTTCGCGACAGGGCAACCTTAAAGGCTTTCAATGAGAGAAAAAAAGCCTCAGAGTTGGGCCTGTGGTGCCACTGGTTCATTGTTTCTTTAGTTAGAATCTTTTCGTAAATCAATCGAAACGAAAAAAATGGAATTTGAAAATTGATTATTTGAGGGTAGAAAGATTTTTCGTATGATTTTTATTTTCATTCGTATTTATTGTATTTTTCATCGAATTATTCAATTTATTTCAAGATGCGTTTGACGAATAAAATATTTGTTTTCATTATAGTAGAAAATACTAATCGAAATTGCATGGAAATATTTTTCTATGATTAATTCATTTTTATTTTCATTGAAATATATTTATTTGTTTTTTTGATTTGACAGATGTACTACTTCGAATAAAACATCTCGAAGCTACGTTCAACTTGTGCTGTACATTATATTATTATTTTTGTGTATATACATAATAGGAGAAAACGGTAGAGAGCAATGGCACGAAAATATATACGGGCAAGAGTAGAATTCTATGGAATAATTCATGGCCACTCATTCCGGAGTTTTCGCGATTACGAGCTACCGGGATATCCAACCTCCGCTTAGACCTTCAAAGATCGTCCCATGGGACGCAGCAAGGTACTCTGGCTCACACGTGGCAAAGCAACGAACTAAAGAAAAATATCGTCTCCTTCGCTATATTTATTCAATAAATGTGCTCGATTCTGAGCCCAATAAATGTCAATTTTAATCTAAATGTACACCATTTTCGTTTCATTTTTATTATCGCATTTATATCGTTGTCTATAATACAAGACAAGGAAGGATAAGATGAGAAAAAGACGATCAAACTTTCGGAGAAATAAGATTGTTGTATACGTATGCGAGTTGCGAGAGGCCTCACCGAGTGTAAACAAGAAAGAAAAGAAACATTATCGAGAAACTGTCATCGATTTTTCGGTTAGTTAAGTCTGTTTCTGGAAGAGCAATTTTCGAAATGAACATTTTTATTTTCAAGGTTATGATTCCAGCACGCGTTAGTCATCCTGATTCTTTTTTTTTCTTTTTGTACTTCGTGAGACGAACCAATACCGTGACTCTCGATCGTTTTTTTTTCTCAAGCGTTTCGCACTGATCAGAAAAACTAGGCTCATAATTTCTGATTCTACTGGGGTTCGTATGTAATTTTCGGGTTTTTTTTTAATAGCTTTTCTTTGTTTTAAAACAGAATATATTGTACAAAACAAACAAATTCTCAGACTCACTACAAAACGCTGCTGCGATTCTAGATATTTCCAGCTCTCTCTGCCCTGAAGCATCTTCGTTGCCTGAAGTTTCAATACCCCGCTGTTGAATAATCATTGAAAATGCTTTTATAAATGATGAAGTCCGAAAGCAAAGATTGCGTCGATACGAACGGTGCGGTTCCTTTCTGAAACTTTCTTCACTTCGAAACACTATTTTGATTCACTGTGCTTCCTCACTTATTTCGCATCCGCTCTTTTTTTTCTATGTTAGGTTTGCGCGGTATCTATCGTGTTGAATGTGGGGATGGAAGAGAATCTAACACACGGAAAAGAATTGTACCTCATCGTGTTGACGAACGTGAGAATCGACTGTAAACTCACTACTCATCTCTGGTAAACTCTTTTTCAGTTTTCGGATGGTAAAAAATATTCCTTCATTATCATCAATAAGTCCAACAGTTTTCTGCCTTATCGATCGGCCATACAACAATAATAATGCTGAGTGACAATTTATTATGCATTCGAAACATGCTAGTCAAAGATAACCTCTTCTTAGAAGATAAACCAATTGATAGCCACGTTTTTTTGCAAATTGTGGCTGGATATAAGTTATACTTTTGGATGCCTACGATTCTCCATTAAATTTCGGCTATCGTTTTTCATTTAGATCTTTTTGAGCAATGACTAACCGTACATAACCTTAAAATTCGCATTCATTTTTATTCTCTCTTCAATTAAGAAACTGCGAATTAGAAACCGCAAAGTTTTTAGTCATGCAGAATGATGAGACGATTTGGCAGCCATCGGATTTGTTCCATACCGGAACGTGCAATCACGCGGTCGTCGTGCTCAACAGACCGATTCGAATATCGAAAAGTGTTTTATTGCCCCTCTGGGAGAAAGGTCAGAATCTTTAAAAAATATGTTTTTTCCCCCTTCAACTCTTATGCATTTTGTCAAAAAAAGACAAGCCGTCAAGATTTAAAACACTCTCCTTAAAGTTTTTTCAATAATTCATAAATTATCCGAAATGATTTAATTAATTTTTGAATGCAATCCGAACAGTTATTTTCCGAATAATTTATGACATAACTAATCTGTTTATCGTCCAATCTATCATAAAAATCATTTGAAATAATGCGAATAATTGACATTTTTTTCAAACGACTACACAATTACGTAATCATTGATTTTTTCAGTGAATCCATTTCATCAATCGCTAGCTAATGTGAGAACTGTCATTTCTTAGCTCTGGTAACGCTGACTGTGGACGGAGGGACAGATCGATGGATGAAATATTTGGAAAATTTGTCGGACAGAGCGCACAATGGGAAATGTGCAATTTATAACCCAACCCTTGTCACGGGTGACATGGACAGTATTTTACTGGAAACAAAAGAAATGCTTGAAAGAAGTGGTTCCAAAGTCATCTCTACGATTGATCAAAATCTCACCGATTATACCAAAGCTCTGATAGAGTTGCGACAACATTGCGAATCTCAAAATATTAAAGTATTTAAAACTTTACTTCAAATAGATGCTCAACGACATCTATTATCTTGTAAACTCTCTTAAGAGTGTTATTAACAATCACTCTTTTTTTTATATACTCTTATAGCGAATTTGCCTCCAGGCCAAATGAAATTATAAAAATCCTGGTCGAAAATATGTTCATTCATTATCTGTCCATTGCATAAATCTTTTTAAATCGCAATGAGAATTTTTCGTGACCTAAGACCTCAAACATATCAACTTGATGGTTAATGATTTTTGTCAGAAACAAAAAAAAATGATACAACTGTTATTGTATTAAATAAAAATTAAAAATACTGTCTTAGTATTAATTACTGTCTTAGTATTAGTACTGGCTTAAATTCGCTGTCAGGAAACCCAAAAAAAAAAACGATGTATGCAATTTTTCATAAAAATCGTACACAAAGAAAAATGTATGCGTCAAAGGGTCAATGAAAATAGATATTCGTGTATTTAAGGGATTTTTCATTTTTGTTTAAATAATACAGATAATGAGTGAACAGAAAATATTTTCTTTGCAGTTGAATAGAATTTATGTAATTGTCGAAACTTCTGGTAGATTGGATCACTTGATCGGAAATCTCAACACCCTTTACAAAACGCCAAAATTATTTGAGAACACACAGGTAAAAACATAGGGAAAAAATTTGTTGATTATCTTGAGATATATCAGTGTAAAAAATAGTTGAATTCTTATCGGCGTCACTTTAATTGTTGCCACTGTTAGAAATGATCATAAATTAAGTTATTAATCTGATAATTCAAAATTTTTATTCCGGCAAAAAATTTTTAGTGTATTTTCGTGTTTGCAGGTGATTCAGGTTGCGAGTAATTCATTGACGTGGTTGCTTACGCCTGGTAAACATAAAATAATTATTCCCGAAGCTTTGGTTCGTTCGAAAAGTTGGTGCGGACTTTTGCCCCTCAATGGCAGAGTTGATAAAGTAACGTCGAGCGGCTTAAAGTGGAATTTAGGTCAGTAATGTTCCGTTTACACACGTTGCCCTTTGTCGACGATGACAATACCAAAATTTCGAATATTCCGTTACAGATAATATAACGATGGAATTTGGTGGCTTGGTTAGTACCTCGAACACGTACCAAGATGAATGTACCGAGGTGAAGATAGAGCTTCACGATCCAGTCGTTTGGACCATGGGAATAGAACCTTTGCTCGATCAAAGTGATACCTAGCGAGACTATATATTTTTCCAACATAGCCACGAAAAGTCTTCATCGCCTTGACGTTGCAGATTGTAATGCTGGAATGCAACGAATGTATTTTTTGTTATCCCTCGAGAGCGATCAAATCATTTCTCGCTCTCTTTCGGAAATTCAAACATAAAATCAGCAAACTCAAAAAAAAAACTGTTCAATCTAAACATTGAGTAACTGCAGAACAATAGTAAGAATTTCCCTCGTATTTTATCGTTTCATGAACATCACAGCATAATCCAAAGGATAACAAGAAAAAACTCAACGGGACTTATGAAAATTTTGTAACAGGGATTCCCCTATAAATGCAGGGTCATAATCACGAATCTATTGTAGAAAGCAGAATGTAACCAAAGTTCTTTGTTACGTGTTAAATCGATTGATTTGTAGAGGGGGGGGGGGGGGTCCACGTGGAAAATGTGAAATGGTAAAAAAGTGGATTTGTACTTAAAAATAATGTACGTTGACAATTTCATGTTTTTTTTAACTCCTTTCCCCTGCAAACTTCCCGAACGATCGGAACATTTATAATTTTCACCGTTACATTTTCGTATCGAGTTTAAACGATTTCTATATTTATTAAGAAAAATTGGATGAAAAATAAATTTCATCAACAGTGAAGAAAATTTCTCATCGAAAAAGTTTGAGTTACTTTTTACATTTCGGTACAGTCGGTAAAAATACTCTGTTGGTCTTTCGGTCGCCTGAAGCCCAACATTTTTTTTTGTCGTTCTTCCTGAATTACGATTCTTTGAGAAAATATTTCGAACAGTTAAAATAGCTAGTTGACTCGCACACACAGCAGTTCAGTCAATATGGTCAGTATGTAATTATGCATGCAATAATAAAATTAATCGAATTGTCCGGTGACAGTAAACTGGAGATTGGATTTCATTGAATTAAAAGAACATCGAGGAAAAACTGGCAAAAAAACTTTGAACTATTTCAAGGTTATGGGTACCACCGAAACAGTTGAGTTTTGAACACGTGCTGACAAAAGTTTTTTTTTTTTTTTTTTTTTTTCCTTATATGTGCTGCTCCGTCGTACTGAAGTCGGGATTCGAACGCGATCACTCGTGTACACATATTCATTATTAATATATATGTATATATGCGTCAGAAGAAACAGAGAAAAAAATGCCGAAGAAACACACGATACTAATAAGGCAGATCAGCTGTCCCACTGTTTACGTTATAAATAAATCATATACATATTAAGTTTTTATATACATGTAGCCAAGTATAAACTCGTACGTGTGGGCTCTATGTATGCATACATATGTATAGTTCGTGCGGCACAAACGACTAAGCTCCCTCATCATAGCCAAGGCTTTCACAGTGTTGCTGCAGGCCAGTCTTTTTCAACACGTCGACCGGTTGCATTCGCACTTCGACGCTCTCCGGCTCCGTGCCACGATTGTGTCACAAACAACGGACTTTTCGTTTTTATTTTCTTTTAAATATACAGAGTTCATTTCTCCCGCCATAAATAAAGCAACTTTGAGTGCGAAGATAAGTTGAAACGATGAGAAAGAAATAATTTCGCATCTTTTGCAAACGATAGTGCAACAGGTGCTTCCAATGTCACGTATCTCAGCTATTAATTTGACAACTCGTTCGTCGGATGAATTTTTTCTAGCGTAAAAAGCAATTTCATCGTGAATAATTAATGATCAAAGTGCGAAAATCGATCAAGTATCTCGGAGGTTATGTGACATTATCAACGACCAGCAGTGAGACAGTTTTTTTTTTTTCTCCATTTCAAACAGCCCCCACGTGCTTTTGAGAACATTTGTATCGAGCTTCCAGCCAGTGATGGAATATATGATGGAAAATTATTCCTCTTGAGTGATTTTTGGATGAAAAAATAAAACACTTCATTTGTTCTCGTTCCACCTAATACCGGTTCGTATTCGTGTTATGTATACTATTATTGTTATCGATGTTTGTATTTCGGATTCATAAGACCGATTACAGTACGAATACCAGGCTCTTCGTAAAGTGATAAAATCGTTTAAAAGCTGTTTCGATGAGAAATATAACGAGTGAAAAAACTCTCGTCTTTCGTTCCAAGTATTATGAATAAAAAAAATATTGCAATTATTATAATTACAAGAATTCTCGTCCAAAATTTTTTATAAGAAACTTATACCGGTTCAAAGAAACTTCGTGCATTTCATTGTATAAATTCTCACAATTCAACTAGAAACCGACGTGTTTCTCAAACATTTTTTTATTCGGTAACAAACAAGCGAGTTGACAATAAAAACAGACTTACCGATTCATCAATCCAATTAGTTCTCGAAGAGCACGTGCTTCGAAAATATTTCAGATCGAGTTAAAAATGAAATACGACGAAAGTACATAATTTTTTATTTTCCGAGATTTTTTAAACCCGCGTTCTCACCGGCCTTATACGAAGGCACGAAGAATCGTCAGCCCTTCCACGAATCTCAACGTCTTTTTATTGTTTTCATCTTATACGCGTAGCCAGAGACCACGTGTCGAAAACATTTTCCCGCCCATGGGGAACGATGTAGCGAAGAACTTTCAAAACATCCTTTCTTATCGATACATGTGTAAACAGAAAATCCTGTCTCTCTCATTCCAAAGTTATGACCCCTACCAAATTCTCATTACTGCTTAAAAAGCTTATGAGCACTCTCAAACATTTTTCATTAAAAATAAACTTATATTCTTTCGTTTTATTTTATATACATCAGCCTAAATGACTGAGAATTGACTTTTCGGTACTGTTTCATATTTTCGGAAGGTCCCCATTAGCTATACGTAGATTTCCACTGCTAACGATATTTATCTCCCTCGCCCCCCCCCCCCCCCCTCTCTCTCTCTCTTTATTCTTTCTCTCTGTGGTCGTCAGAAACTCCCTCATAATACGCGTGTATAAATATATACGATGACGAGAGTATCGATTTATTTTCACGTCGGGAATAAAGGGAGCGGGAGTCTAAGGGTCGGCGTCCTCAAGATATTCCAGTCGATACCGTTCATCCAAGCTTCTATAACTGTGTTTAGTCTATTAGGGCGTTTGAGTCATTGAATACACACGTATATATAGCATATCCACAGAACACATATAATTCTATATAATTTACTCGCATATTCTGCATATATTATACATATATATATGTATATATTTTTTTTTTTATATCTCGTACGTAAATGCTAGTTCAAATACAACTAGCACTAGCATTAATTGAATATTATAGGCACACAGAGCCTCTCGGACCGGTTTCCTGCATTATTTTTTTTGCATCGAAACCCTCCGATCCATCGATATATTAGAAACGGTAATTTCCGCATTAACGTTTCTCGCGAGATATTGATTAAGATATCGAGTGAAACGATTCTTCGGGCTTTCGAGCCATCGAATTAACGATTTTCAATTAAATAAAAATCAAAATAAATACTTCGCACGAGTTATTTTGACTGATGGAAGAATTTTTCTCACTGGTTTTTTGTCCCACCAAAAAATATTTAAAAAATCGTATTATTTAGGTGTGTTTGACCAATAAAATATGAAATATAATTATGATTTTTTGTACACGAGTATATAATTTTTATTTTTCATTCAAAATAATATTATACGACTCGAAGCGTTCATCGAATACGAATTTATAAGCAAACGATAAGCTTCCGGCGTGCAAAATTAACGAGACAGCTCGGTGTGTAAAATAAGATTTTTATAAAATCGTTTAATCGTCTGAAAAAATCACATTTTTGTCGTTGAGTTTTCCTATTTTAGATTGATCAGGGCCCTTCGACTTTATAACGATTTTTAAATTACTAAAAATTCACACGCTTCGTCGTTTTCTGACAGTATATATATATATATTTATTTATTCGCGGAGACACATTGACATATATCGTCGTAGAAGCATGCTCTTTGCATACCAAGAAACATTATGCAACAGTTTCGCGACCCCCTCGTGAATCACTGTCGTCTTAGTCGATAGGACACAACCAATACTCGCGGGCGGATACACATACGAGACATCGATGAGTTTTACGTAATAATTGCCACGAGAGCTCGGCCATGCAGCATCGCGTTTGACTATATAGTCAAACTCGTGATCACAAAAGTCACGAGTAATGGTGTAACCGGCACACGCATCGATGGAAAAAAAAAAAAAAAAAAAAAAAAAACAAAAAAAACAATTTACCCAATCTCTATGCTCCTCCCATTTCTTCAAAATAAGTACGAAATATCATTAACACGAATTTCGACGTACTCGAGACGTGTGTACTGAAAAAAGTTTTTGTATATTTTACCACTCAAATGTGGCACTCGATTCATACAGAATAATTCAAATTGCGTATATGAGACTTTGAACAAAGTAAATGTACGGTGTTCATTAGAAACCGGTCGAGCTCTAGGTCACTCGGTCTCCCCGTTCGTGTCTCGCGCACTTTTTTATTTTATTTTTACTATTTCGTAGCAAAGAGACTGAGTTCATAAGAGTTTTGTTATTACAATAATTATCGACGCATAAATATTACCTGGAAACGACTTTGAACGAAAAAAGTCTTTCAATTGCTTCGAAATACGATAATTAAATGTCGAATACGTTTTGACTTTTCAACGAAATTAAAAACGTCGAAAGATTTACGAATCACGATTTCGATTCGATTAGAATATAATTGCACTTTTTTTTATTCACGAAAAGTAATTTGAATTTTTTACTGAAAGTTCAGAATTATCGCGAAGTGAGTTAAGAAGAAAAATTCAATGATTTTTTTTTTTTTTTTAGTCTGTCGTTACGACAAAAATCCAGGAATATTGTATTTTTTTTTTTATTCTCTTATTATTCGATGAGATAAACGATGAGAAATGTGTGAACGAAAAACTCATCGTAACGCTGACGCGAAACCGAATAATCTGTGGCTAGAAACGTTTGAAAATAGTGTGTCAAGATTTGTTTTTTTTTTTTTGTTAACGATCACGCCAATTCGGTGAAAGAATCGCGATGATTCTCGCGGTTCAGAGCTGACGTAGATATTTTCGAATGAAATTAACCCGAGGGAATAGTTAGATAAGACCGTTTATTAATAAGCATTCGAAAGAAGCTTGACAGTTATGTACAGCATAAAGAAAAGAGAAAGAGAGAGAGAAACGAGTGGTTTTGCCACTGGCCAGCACAAGAAACCTTTTTTCCTACTCGAAATTATGTCAAAAAGTGCGGCAAGATGGTACAACAGTTTAGAGACCAGTCGATGTTTTTTTTTCTCTTTATGCTATCAACCTCGTTTTAATCTCTATAAGGACATGACGAAGATAAGACTTTCGGATAAAGATATGCAGGGCCTAAAGAAAGGGGGACAAACGAACACGGAGGCTGCACAAAAAGAGAACGAGAGAGAGAGAGAGAGAGAGAGAGAGAGTACTCTGCTAAACGACAAAACACACTACTATCGCAGACACAAAAGTAGAGAGGATATATATTTATAGCAAATGAGGTGTGCGATCGACCACGACGTTTCGACAAACTGTAGAGAGATCACGTATAAATGGTCCACTCGAAACTTTCTTAGTGCAAGCCCACCTTTCTATTCAACTGTAACTCGAAAGATTCTCGATCTTCTGGTCCAACTGTTGCACATTTTTAGTCACTCGATACCCACATTCGTTCGTGGATTAAACCAAATTAATATATTTCAGTCTTTTAACACTGTGAAATAGTTTATTCGAAATTTTTCGGGTCTGAGAAAAATAGCCAATTGTATAAAAAAAAAAGCTTCGAAACGTTTCATGCTCAATACTTTCGCTCTGAGTCAGCGAAGAGAGTTTTTCTACATCGATTTTATTCTACTCGAATGTACGAAAAAAAGGTTCGTAAGATTCGTTCATGTTTTTATTATTTCTTTTTTTTTTTTTTATTCAAGCGATGGAGCTACGCCGAGGTGATTGGATCTATTAAGGTTGAAGCTTTTATCAGCCATTAGATTAGAGATTCTTTGAAAAGATTCGAATGAAATGGCAGTTGGAGCTGTACTTTTGTAGCAGAAATCCGATCGGTTGTATATAAGAAGTCGGAACGTTTCGTTGCTGCTGATATTCGCTCGAGCAGGGCACACTTTTTAATTACCATACTCGCATTCAAAGTTTCGCTTTTGTGTTACACATTAGTAGGGTTAACGTAAGACGAGAGTTTATCACACTCGTTTATCATCGTATTATTTTACGTATTATAACTTTGTAAGCCAACGAATAAGACACGAGGATTACGAAAAGAAATTTGAAACGTAAACAATGCTTTTTCACGCTCACGTCAAGCAGAGCCCTTGCTATTCATTTATTTTTATTTTTTCAACTCTATTCCTCGAATCCCCTGCCTTCAGTTTTAGTCTCGCTAGTTTCGAGAATCGTCGTGTTCGATCCACAACGATCCGCGCCCAAGAGGATCCGAGTAAACTTGGTCTCGATGCACTGCAAAACGTTTGTATGCAAACGTAACGAAGTGACGCAACGATCTGATAAAACCGAGCCAAAGTTGACTTTGGTATTTAAAAGCCATGCGGCACTTAAATCTTTTGTTTGAGTTCAGATTTCAATGATGCATGCATGCTATTAAGCGAAAGCCTTTTTTTCGTTCAATAACGTTTCTTAGTGAGAGAGGGAGAGCCATTAGTGAGCAACTCGCATTGCTTGCATCGAACAGATTTCGCATGCTTTTTGTTCCAATTTTTAATCATTGAATTTGATGTCACAATTGAGAATAATTGCAGGCACCAAAACAATTGGAACTGTTTTTTTTTTCTTTTTTTTTAGAACGAATACATTTGACCGCGGTGAATGATTTCAGGAGAAAAACAAAAAATATTATCGATGATCGGGGAATGCGTGACCAAAGCAAAAACGGCGCAGGAAAGGAACAATGAAACGAAACACAATGACCATAGAATGGGAGAGAGAGCAAAGAATGTGTGCGATTGAATGATGAATGTGCAGTTCACGTTGTGAGGAAGTTAAAGTTCAATGGCCTTAGCACACCGCGCCATTGTAACTACGGTCGAACGTGGTGTTTGAACAGAAAAAAAAAAAAAAATAGCAAAAAATCATCGAGAACAATTCTTTATCCTCGACTATAGGGTGACCGTCGATTGGTTTTCGATTAAATATACAACTTTGAAGAATCTTCTCAGTGTTTTTCCTCGCTTCGAAATGCTACCGAAAAACAAAATTCATCTCCATGATGCTTGATGCTCCTACTATTCGCCTGAAATCTCGTCTGGAATGAGGAACTCGAAAAGATTGTTCATTTTTAGAGAAAATTTTGTACCGAGATAGAAAACAATTGATTGCACTTTCGATCGAAAACAAAATATTGTGATATTCCTACCGGTATCATTGATAGAAAATCCTATTTCAATGTTGTCGACTCTAGGCTCTCTCCGACTGAAACTATAATCAGAAAAAAATCGTTCGACAAAAAAAAAAAAAATTAAAAAAAATTAAAAACGTAAAGCAGCAGCAATTGTGATCGTTGCAACTTTCATGACGCAATCTTGATCGACTCTTTATATTATCGGGAAGTATATTTATAATCGAATATTCCACTCGACTGCGTTCCGGAAATTCATCCGGTCATCAAACAATCTGTGGCTTCTCTGTTTCGTCAGTGATGAAACATTGATTTATATATTCTCCAGGCTCTTTTTCCACCGGCTCGCTTACACCCGTGTATTTTCATGCTCTATTTTCGTGATTGAAGTGTCATGCTACGAGCCTGTTAATATCATAAAAACCGTGAGTTTCCCTACGTCTGGAATGTTTATTTATTTTTAACGTTATTTCATCGTTTATAATCTATGAAAGGGGGGGGGGGGCTGGCGAACGAGCGCGCGAGACGACTCGTTTTTATCGTATTCGTCAGGAGCTCTGGAAATTCTGGCAATGCACGTGAGATTCATGTAGTTTCTACGTTTTTTTTCTCATTTTACTTTTTACTTTCCTGAATGATTCAACTGCAATTTCGTTTTTTATTTTATTTTTAAATCATTAAATACTTTTTAAAACTGCTGTAAATATGGTCAACAAGATTTCGTACAATGTTTATCGACGTGATGGTGTTATTTTATAGAAAAATTTCAAGCATTCAAATAGGAAATAGAACTCGGGTTTGAAGCTTCAAGTAGGTAAACGTGTTAAAATCACACACGTAAAATTTGGCATCCTCTTCTTTTCTTACATCTCTCACTGACGTTTCTCTTAGCGCCACAATTTCTTGGCACAACGAAAATCGTGCTGCCTGCTCTATTTATTGTCAGATATCGAAGTGTGTCGCGCGTTGAAATCATTGACCGAAACTCATCTGTTTTCACCTTGTTTTCAGAATATTAATATTCTCGAATTTTTGTTTTATTTCTTGAAAACTTGTTGCGGATCAGGGAAACCCAATGAATTAAAAATGAGTGGGATATGATCACGGTGTTGAATTTTCTTAAATAAACGAATAAAAAGTTTTGATAGTTAGATTCAGTGCACTGTCAATTTAACAAAATAAATTTCAGGATTTAATGGATCAAAAGTTTTTCGAATAATTCCTAATACTTTCCATGCTTCGTAACGTGAAAAAAAAAAACGGTACAAACGATACGCCATTTTTAATTTTTCTTACTGTGAATCGTTGTCTTCTCGTATCAATAAAAAAAAAAAATGAGTGAAAATCATTTGACAGCTGGATTCACAGAACTATTAATCTAGGCAAAATAAATTTCAGGATTGCATGGATCAAAAATATCTTGAATAATTGCTATATGCTTTTCGTGTCTCGTAACGTGAAAAAAATAAAATAAAATAAAACGTTACGAATGATAAATTTTTTTATTCTTCTTATTATGAATATGGTTGAGACCACAAAGCGTAAAGAGAAGCTGAGGCAGCTGTCGGTACACTTATTAGGGTCACTCAGTCGTTGATTGGTGTCCAAGGTTCGTGCACAGTTTAGGCACTTCATCCGAGCATACATTTACAGACTGTATAAAATAGTTTTACTGTCCTTTGCCTCGTGGGCCACAATCGCGTGGGCTGTTCTTACCAGTGGACTAACAAAAATTGAACATAAAGATGAAACGTTTTGTACGGATATTCCTTACATTATTTTCACCGTTGTTTACTTGAAATTACAAACCGAATTCACAATTAATCGAATAATTAGTTAGTTTCGTTATTTAGAATCGTTAGCTTCATAACTTCGTGCTTTCGTCGATGTTATTGAACAGCGTATTAATTGTCGTGAGACTAACCATTGAATATACACGTGGACCAGTTGAATTCGTACTCGAGTTAAATGTACTTCACTCTCGCTTTACTACGAAAATTATTTTATTCCTACGATACTTCTGTTGAATTAACGATATTTCTGTTAAAAACAGTTTCAATAATTGACAAACGTCAAAAAAAATGTTCGCGGATCCCACGAATAACAACTCGTTGAATAAGTCGAACAATTTTTTTCTGTTTCAAATTGAACCGAATTCTCTGACGTATTAAGTAGAACTTAATATTTTATTGCTGTCAGTATGAATGAAAAATAAAAAAACGTTTTTATTTTTGTTTCATCGAAATGATAACAGGAGATAATGAGATTTTTATTCAGTTTTTCATTACCACGGATCATTTGAGTTTTCAATCGTTTTTTTACGTCCGTTTGAAAATTTTTTTTTCAACGGCTCAACGAATCTGCTCTTCGAGGATGTTGTAATAAAGAGAGCGCCACTCACTCATGGACCTATAGAGTTGAAACTCGCGAAGAGATACACGAAGAGCCGATAGGACTCAGAGCATACGTGTGTTTGCGGCTCGTAAGAAACTTTACGAGCATAACAAACGTGACCGCTAATGTGCGAGAAAAGTCACCCGAAGTGTAGTGCATAGTAAAGGAAAAATATTCTTCTCTTACTTCAGGCCGAACGTATATCCTCTATTTTGTTGTCAGAGAGGACGTAAGTACCCATCAGTTTGACACGAAAGAATATTCCATCGTTGTATTATTATTCGCGGTACATTGTTGCGCACGAATAACAATAAAAATTGACCGTAGTCTCGAGTATTAGAGAGACTTCAAAGTTCTTAAGATTTATTACAAACCTATAAAATTTCAATTAAACGTTTTTCATACAACAAAATTGATGAATTAATTTTGAGTGCGACGTTGACGACTGCATTATTCATTCCGAAGCTAACTCTTGTTACGTGTCTATTAGAATTTTCTCGCTTGCACGATGATTCAATCGTTAGATTGAAAAAAAAAAAAAAGTTAATTTTTCCAAATGAAAATTGAGTGTAAAATTCATTCGCTCGTTTCTGATATCTCTCATGCCGTTAATATGTACTCTTAACGCCTTCGTTCTTACGTCCTATTTTTCATTCTGCAAGCTCAATAAACGACCCTGAATTCACGTATGTTTATGTCGCTGTAGTTTTAATAGTGTATCATAGAAAATCTTCTTACTAAATAACCGCTTAGTCACTCGCGTTCTTTGCTTATATAGAGCAGAGTGAAGCTTGTACGAGCAGCTGCGAATCTTGTAGTCTCGACTTAATTGACACAGAGAAATTGCCAACATTTTCACATCACATTTTTTTTTTTTTTTACTTCGATTGTTCATTCGGTAGGAAGTTACGCAAAATAAAATTGTTTCAATAACAATGAGCAAAATAAGCGGAAATTTAAACAGAATTTTATTACTTGTTACGCAAATCAATTATTCAGAATTCATGATAATTATTTTATTCTTTTATTTATATTAATAATGAACAGAGTGAAAAACACCGAATTACATCGGTATTTCCAACTTCATCAGTATCATTTATACTTTGTATTTTGTATTAATAAATAAATGAATAAATAAACAGGATAAAATTATCAACAGTTTCAATTCCCATTTCGTAAGAATAAAAAAAAAAAAGGGGGGGGGTTAAGACCGTGAACGACGAATCAGCGAGCAGGCCAATGACTAGACAATTTTTTCTCATTCGCAGCATCGAGACGAGATTGACCATTCGCGTTTTATCTCCGTGTGAACGGAGCACGCGGTTTTTCTCTGGATCTCTACAGTGTTACATACACATAAACGCGTATATAGTGACGTCACTAATACGAAAGAATACGAGTTCACAAGCGTAGTGTACGTACGAGTGTGCCTGAAAACCACCAAACGGAAATTGCTACGTTGACCCACATAGCGTTAAAACGAAAAAATAAAAAAATGAGATATAAATCGATAGGATTACGGGGCAAATAGAGCGAGAAAAAAAAATAGTGCCCGGTCACTGATTTTTTTCACTCGTTCTTGACTACTTTTTTTCTTTTTTTTTTTTTTTGTCGTAAATACACTTTTACGAAGCACACACTCTCGCTAGTTTATTGTGCAACTTTGCGAGTCAGTCGTTACGGACATTTTCTATGCTCGTTCACTTACAAACTTCGACGTCGTTAATCTGTGCTAAAGATAATGTTATTTCTTTCGATACTCATGATTTACGATGTCACGTAGTTTGCCCTTGGCATGTGTGAACCTAAAAACCTCGAAAATAGACAAAAGCGTCTGTACAACGAGACAAATTCACTCCACTACGCTTCGAAATTCAATTGTTACAAGCAAAAGTATACTTTCAAGGGATTAAACAAAAGTTGTAATCATTCTCTTTGACTCTGCTCATTCGAATGAAACAGAGGCAAATTAATTTGAGCAACGCGAAACGATGGGCTGGTAGAAATGTTGTAGTATGAATCACTACTGAATAATTATCGATAATCTTTGACGTTTATCAGATGACATTCCTATGATACTTTGTTGTCATTGACACATTTCCGTTCGAATGAATCATGGGTCTTGATTCACGACTGAAAGTATCTTCGATTTAATTTCATTATTTTTATTGATCAATTAAAAATCATTGTTTGATCAAGAACGTTGTCAGTTTATAAAAAATCTTTTTATTCAATTGTATTTTACAACCGGTTCCAAATTCATCTGTTTACGATTGAAAGTTATGATCGTAAATAATTTTATAAAGCCTCTTGTGAAGTAAAGAGGCTCCCAAAAATTGCATCACGTTCAAAACAGTTGAGTGTTTTGTACGGATGCGATAAAACGTTTAAATGGGTTTCAGCATCAGTATCCTCACTAGACGATCATTGTATACTATGCTCCCCAAAGACAAGGACAATCAACGCTCTCGCTGGTCTTGTACTTATGCTGTTCGAGGGCATTATTCGCTCACGAGATTCGTAGCCATCTGTCGGCCAATACGAAAACTATCTTATGGACTGCTGACGAGGTTGAAAGCGTAGAAATTTTTTTTTTTTCTTCTGGTGGATATTTCGCTAAAATAGCAAAATAAAATTCAATCAACAATTCGAATTGAAAATCAAATTTTATCTAAATTATTGACTAGCGATTCAAAAGTTTTGCAATTTTTCTCTAAATTAAGTTACAAAGAAGATTGCAAATGCTCTCAATTATTATCAATGTTATGCTCGCGCGTCGTAACATTTACGTAACTTCGTTAGTCACTGAATCCAGCATGTAATACCAGTATTTAAAACGGTGGAAAAACTACAATAATTTATTTACATTTATATTAGACCTTGACGTTCAAACATGTTAGTGTCTGGTAAGGAAAAAAAAAACCGGATTGGTAAAAAAATAAATAAAATATTGTTGTTTCCATGTCCCATTATCTGGTAACGAGTATCGACGTTTCCGGCATAAAAGTATTTATCGATGGGGAATTTATACGAATCCGATAAAAAGTGAGATACATCGAAGGCAATTTTTGTGCTGTTTTTTTTATTTTTTTTTTATTATTATTTATTTTCTTCATCTTGCATTCTTATCACGTTTTTATCGTGCTCCATCATCCATCCGAGCGCTTATCTCTCCGTAACGTATCGAGACACTAGATCATAAAGAAAAATAAAAGTATAGAGAAATGCTTGCGAGCGACTCGGAACGTTTCTCCGCCATATTTTTTTTTCTTCCCCCCCCCCCCCCCCCCCCCCCGGTCTGCAGGCTGGCTGAGATCACAGTTTTCGTTCTCGTGCGCGTAGCATTAATAAGTAAGGATGAAAACGACTTCCTCGTGATGACGGAACATCGCGTCGCTACACTTCATCATGCTCCGACGACGACCTCCTACGTTTCATGAGGTCATAAAATTCAATATTTCAATTCAACTGGCTCGTCAATAAATCTAATATATGCACACGCAGAGCCCTCGTTACTTCCGTTCGAAACAATCTCGCATCTTTATCCTTTATTTTTCTATCAATCATCATTTATATCCTTGACAAAATTGTTTCGCTCATTAATATTATCCTTTTTGTGTTGCTCTTTTAGCTTCGGTGTTTGCCAACTGTCCTCGTATCCAAATGGCACTCGGTTCGACCTTTATTTTCATTAATATTTCATGACGTTTCACACACGACACTTTCAAATAATTTTTCTTTATTTTTTTCGAACGACTAAACAAACTTTCCTCAACGTTTTGTTCCCTCAGCCTTTGTATACCGAGCTTCCGACTTGTTTATCTTACAAACTACCTCATTTTTTTTTGTCTCTCTTTTCAATTTCGTTTCTTGCTCGAATAATAACATCACTCGAAACAGGATCATACGAGACTGCTATAGATAAGGGAGATATGATACACCGGTGGAAATTTTGTTTCAGATTCATTTTTTTTCTTCACGCAACACCTCATCGCTATCTCGAATGACGGAGGAGGTTTAATGCTACTGTGAAGATCGTTATATGCGCATGTGACAGGTGTACTAGATAATCCTTACCTGCCAACAGATTCGCTCCCACTCTCTTTACCATTCTCATCGCTCGTAATAACCTTCCATTTATTTTGCCAAATGTGATTTTCAGCCTTGAATTATAATCTTGAGACACGCACTGCCTATATTATATGAAAAATATATTTGTCATTGTTACAACGTCTTAACAGCCTGCTCAAGGTTCGTTCCAGTGCATAGTACGTACATGTGAATTCAGAATTTTCATGATGAGAAAAGAATACGAGTGTAAGATTGTTTTTCAATTGTTTCAATAATGTTGAAATAAATTATTATGGGAAAAATTTAACTTTTTTTTCGCACACATCAGATGTATTATTAGCTTGAAAATGAAGCTATAAACGGCTTACAAATAAAACGGAATCTTGGACAAATGTGTAATTAGGTATTTGACGATTGAAATTTAGACTTTTCAGTCGAGACTCGCTGCCATCATCTCGAGATAAGATAGGCTGTAGTAATAAATGAAGAAATTAAGTCCTTAGACGAGTGAAAAGATATACGAATTGTGAAGCAGGAAAATTTTTTAAAAATCATTAGTTATCTCACGTTTGTGTAAAATTGAACTTTTGAAGAAAGCTCTCCGTAGATTTGTACTGATTAGAAAATTTTAACGAGTATCGATTCGAAGACAATTATCACGAATATCCATTCGTGACGGCTAATGGAGCATGAATGTTTTTTTTTTTTTTTTTCCCTTTGAAAAGTGACTTTTAAGAAATCGCTCACGATTCCTCGTCATCGAAAAACCCGCCAAGTCCTCCGGCATTAATTCACTTTTCGATAAACATTCGAATAAGTTACGCCCGGAGCATCACAGCCGAAGGGCAATACGTTTTATCGTCGCGCGGCAGAGAAACGTTATCAAAAACGAGAAGAAGAAAAAAAAAAAAGCAGGGGAACTCGTGAACGAAACGTCATATACGATTGAAATGCCTCGAGTTGTATATACTCGAACAGCCTCGAGAATCCCTCGGATCTTTGTAGCTGGCATAATTGGTACGAGATATGCCCCACTTTTTGACGATCGTTAAGTGTATAATCGTGAACGCCAAAGGAGACAAGATGAGCCTTCAGGGCACCACCTGAATGGTTCTTCCATGTTCGCTCGTGACCATTTTCATCGCACGCAATTGGTTCTTCGTTTCATTATATAGTTTACCCGATCGTGGGAGGATATCTCGCACTCATTCGTTTCTCACGTGATTCGTGAAACTCCCGAGAGTTTCTATTTTACGTTTATCAGCTCTCGTGGAATGTTCGCCGATACGTGATTTTTTTTTTTTTTTTTTCTCTTCAAAATCGTTCTAATCCATCTAGCGAGGACGAAAATAATCAAAAGGTATCGTAATCGTAGGACCGTTTTACAATTTTTATTGCGTGCTTTCGACGAACAAAACTCTGTCTCGATTACTATTGCTTTTTATATTTCAGCGAATAATAAATGTCTACTGCTTCGTACCGTTCGAAATACACTGACACTATTTTTCCATAGTTTCTCGATTTTTGTCGTTTATTACGCAGTGTTCATTGAATTTTAGTGATTCGTCAATTTCATACCATTTACCATCAATTTTGTTGCGTGAAAATTTGACTCGCCACACAGAAAAAAAAATATTTATTTCGATCTACTAGGATCATTCATTAGATTTATAAAAAAATTTAAACGAAAAAAATTTCTATTTGCCTCAACTGAAAAGCCAGTATTCGAATCAAATGTGTGAAAAGTTTTTTGAATTGAAATATTATTATTCATTGATCTTGAATATATAAAAATATTAAAATCAAAGAAAATAATTACTTGGAGTTAAATATTGGGCCGTGGGAAAATGAAAAAAAAATTAATTTGATTTTAATAGTTTCCAGTTGAATAAATCTTTTTTTTCTGGGAGCAATCTCTTTATAATTTTACATCAAATATTAAATTTATCTATTAGGTTCTGTATTGAACAAAATGTACGAGGCGAGGTTGTTGAGATTCAAACACGCAATATTGAAGTGTAATCGGTAAAATTTCAATCACAAAAATCGTTTATAAGTCGAGGAACGTGTATCTCCGATACAAAAAAAAAAAATCTATATTCGATGTCGTTCTCATTCAAATCGAAAGTTTTCTTTATATTTTTCGTTTAGAAATCCTGCGAAAAGCTTGCCTCCCCTGTAGTGAGCTTGTGAAATCTCATCACGAAGTTTCCTTAATGCCTGCAGGGCAGACAGTTGACGTATAGATTTACCGGAACCTCCACAGCACGTACACAGAGATTTGTTAAATATCGGAAGAATCTTTTTTTTGAAAAAAAAACATTCAAACATACGTGACATGTAATTGAAAATTCAATTTGAAATATAAATTTCGATCGATCGATGCAACATTTTTTCTGAAATAACGTTATTCCACTCGAAAGTTATGTCTGACGAGAGTAGGTAAACCATAAACGAATCGTAAAGATAATTGAGATAAGGATCAAGAGCCACTTTTTATTTTCCACGTTGAATAATGAATGATCGATGAGAGTATAGAAAAACTGAAAATTGCCAGAACGAACTTAATTCAGAATGAGACAATGTGCGCAGACGCTGCATCATTCCCCGTTGTAATTACATGTTTTTTTTTGTTCGCAACAAAATTTAATAACGCTTATTTAGACAAACTTTCAGCACGATAGGACCTTTGGAAGATCTCCTTGCCTCCGGCTAAGCTTCTCACTCTCGAATCTAATACATATTCAAAGCGTCGTGTTAAAATATATAATGTCGACACATGCTCGTATGTGTGTGTATATATTTTCTCGATAATTCACGAGTTTCGAAAACCGCTGCACGAAAATTCTTGAACTTTGAAACACACACGTTTTACCCTCGTTACATTTCTCTCGTTAGTTCATTCTCTCATGGGGGAACAAAATGGAAAACTAATAGACGCTCGGTGCGGTATGTTTCATATCATGAAATTTATGCGCATATCGCAAGTTAACTCGTGTGTGTAATCGCACTTATGGTTAGTTACGTGAGCATAAAGCGCGTATTGGAATGTCATTGTTCATAATAATTGTGTACGATCACGCCGGAATTTCGTGTGTCAGAGAATCATCGGGGAATCCTTAATTATCGGAAAGTTTTTTATATTGTAAATGCTGATCAATGAATTGAACGAATTCTTCGTTCACGATGTCCCGACGATCTCGTAATTATAATTTTTTTCGTTTTTAATTATTATTACAAGCGTTATTTCTTCATGATGACATTACTCGTGTTGCACGATCTGACGTTTGTTTTTTTTCTTTTTTCCTCTTTTTTTTTTTTTACGATGCCAAATTACAGCAGTAATAAAAGTGATAAATGTAAATTCAGTTCATACAAATGATGCGGATTATTCGTTGAATTTTTGTCACTTTCATTTCATTATTTCGAATAATATTTCAGGTCATCCATGCGTGCATTTTCGTTCTACCGAATCAACATAAGATTGTATTGAAGTTTTGAAAAATCATCACATTCATTACACACGAGCCTGTTAACCTGACAGAAAAGAGCTCGCGACGCCGCTTATCATAGTCCCGGACGATGCCGACACCTTCGAGATATATGTATTACGTCTTGGGTTATAAAAAGATTGAAAAAACGTAAGGAAGAAAAAAGAGAGAGCGAGAATGGATTTTGGAGATAAGCGAATAACACTTTGGGCTTCGGAGAGAAAAGCTACGAGTTTTAGTTACAGTCCGGACGGCACTTTAGACGTTTGCTCTCGAATGTCAAGTGTGTATATGCTCGTCTCATGAACACTTGTTGAAACTTTTATTCCCTTGAGGATCAGAAGAGTAAAGGTAACCCGAGAATATATCGTTGATTAGTTTTATCAAAAAAAAATCTTCATTCATTTTATATAAAATTTTTACGAAAAATTTCATGAGATCCGATTCCATTTCCGTTATTGCCGAATGATTTTTTGTTCACTCAAAAATAAATTTCTGATAAAACAATCAAAGATTTATCGTTCGCAGCGTTAATGTTTCATCTCAATAATTACTACGACTCTCATCAAAAACAATCAACAACCATCGTATTTCGCCAATCATGTATTCATCATCACCTTTTTCGAATATTCATAAAATATTGAATTTATTGAGGATTGCTTTACTGCTATTAAATGATAACGCGCGAAAATCTAATTGCGTCCATCGATAATTGGAGTGTTTTCGAGGCTACTGAAGCCTTCCTTTTGTAATTCGCTCCGTATATTGTTATCGAAAAAGATCGATGTGGATTCAACAGCAAACGTGTATTCTGTCAATAACAAATATGTGAAATGATTATTTTATTTGAAATAATAATAATAAAAACAATAAATTGTATCGCATGAACTCCATTACGTAATTCCAAGGCACAGTTTTCTGTGCTATCTCGAACTCGTGCGTGGCTCGACGACGGTGAAGCGCGTGACCATCAACGGAAAGTCACGCACACCTTATTTTTTTTATTGAATCACTACGTACATGTACGTTTCTATCTATTCGTATTACCAAAGCTTCTGTGTATTCATATATTTAGAGAGAAAAAATAAAAAAAGGAAATCGCTGCATGGAAAACCTTTTCGAAGTGTTTTCCATTTTTCTAATGCGCGCATTCATACATGCACGGTTGTGGTATCTAATATTTTGAATTACTTTCTACCTAGAACTGAAAATTCATTGACAACACGAATCATGAATGCTAATCCTCGTTCATCGTATAAAATATTATTTTATTTCGAGAATATTATCGACTTACGTCGCTGAAAGAATTTTTTTCAATCAAATTTTATTCAATTTTCTATACTCATGAGTTTCTTAGACTCGAATCAAGATATTTGTGACTTGAACTTATAAAATTCAGATACTCGTAGTGCGAAAAATTGTTTTTTTTTTACAATAAAATAGCGCGCTCCATCCAGTTCGATGGTTAAGCTTCAAAATTTTCGTTCAATCTGAATTCGTCAATTTTTTAAAATATGTTTTCTAATTTTTCACAATTAAGTTCTCATTTCATTCGAATACGAATGGAAAATGTTTCGAAATTTGACTCCGAAGATCGTGAAAAATGTTCTATTTTTCCTTCTTGTTTCAGGCTTTTGAGAAAAAGGAAAGGAAATAAAGCGAGCAGACATGGGGAGCATGTTCAGGAGCGAGGAAATGGCACTCTGCCAGCTGTTCATTCAGCCGGAGTCGGCCTATCTCTCGGTTTCGGAACTCGGCGAGACAGGAACCGTTCAATTTCGTGACGTGAGTTCACACTTGATTATACTTGGGGGAAAAAAAAAAAAACACGTGAAAACGTTTGAGATGGAACAAAAGTAGTTTTGCATCTTTCAAAAAGTCGACGAGTATTTTTTATTCGTCATGACGCTTCAAAGTGTCGTTTAAAACGATGCGAAATGCAAGTGTCAAGTGTCCGGAACAATATATATTTTGATAAAAATACTTGATAATTCTCGTAAAACAAATATTTAATGTCAGTCAATGTAATTTATCAATTTTTCCTACGAAAGAAGAAAAAATAACTTTGAGAATTGAGGAAATGGCCATGGAGAAACAAGAAAAAAAAAGTAGTTATCAATCATTTTGCAAAAGCAGACGATCGAGACACTCAATCTTCGGAATGATAAGAAAATATTATATTTCTCGACTTGTTTATGTCAAGCTTGAGATAATTTATAGGTCGTTCTCGAATTTTCATTTTTATTTCGGCGAATGTTTCATGTGTTTTCCAATAAATCATAGTACGAATGACCAAGTTTATTTGTCCATTTTTTATGTATATATTTTTTCAATAACTCTCGTAAACGTTATCTGCCACAGTTGAACGGTGACGTGAATTATTTTCAACGTAAATTCGTAAACGAGGTGAGAAGATGCGACGAAATGGAGAGAAAGCTTCGTTACATCGAGGCAGAGGTGAAGAAAGATGGTGTCGAGATTTCGGACGACATGACGGAATTGCCGCGAGCCCCGAACCCACGCGAGGTCATCGATCTCGAGGTGCGATAATGAAATTAAATCATAATCCAACATGAACGATCCTCGTGGACCAATCGATTGATTCAATGGTCCGCGAGTTCATTGAAATTGATTTCAAAGACACATTACTTATTTATCAATGTTTATTGTTCTTAGGCGCACATAGAAAAAACGGAAAATGACATACTCGAGCTTAGTCACAACGCCGTTAATTTGAAGAGTAATTATCTCGAGCTAACCGAGTTACGTCACGTACTGGAAAAGACTCAAGTCTTTTTTACCGAGGTAACTGAGCAATTTGACAAACACTTTTATGAGTATTTTTTCATTGGTGTAATCGATGTTACCGTTTAGTCGAAGAATCAAGGTTCTTTTTTTGGTATGCATCAACAGGAGGAGGCCAACGATTCCATAACTAGAGCGCTCATTAATGAAGAGCCACAATATCAGGGACCCGCTGCACGTGGACGTCTTGAGTGAGTAAAAAAATGTGCTTTTTTTCTTCTTTTCATGAACGAATACGTTAGATCTGACAATAACTTTATTATTGTATGAAAAGATGACAGAAGGAACAGAAAACGTTAGAAAATTCGAATATACAAGAGTTATAACGGTACCAAATCTATGTTCGATCGTACTGACTACAGAATTTGAATCAATGAGCTCGAAACGGTCTCTCTGCTAGTAAAAAAGCCCATTGAAAAAGGGCTCTCGTGCACTTAATTTTTTTCTAGTTTTACTCTCAACGAAAAAAAATATTTATCTGTAACGACTCAATCGTGCATTTCGGGGATCATTTTTTTTTATAAAAGAAAACTTTGAAAAAAAAAAAGTTGCAATAAAAGGTTGACGGCTTACGTTGAATCTTCGTGTCAGTTTAGTTGTCCGTATCTTCGCCCGGTAAAAGCTCATTCCTGTCAGAATACCCCCGAGAACTACTTGAAAACTCGTCTGCAGATTCGTTGCCGGTGTAATCAATCGTGAACGAGTGCCGGCCTTCGAGCGGATGCTGTGGCGAATTTCACGTGGCAACGTTTTCCTCCGGCAAGCTGAACTCGACAAACCGCTGGAGGATCCGAACACGGTGAGAATTAGTTACTTGAGTGAGTTTCTATCCGCCACTTTTTTCCCTTTTATCTCACTGCAAAGGTATTGTTATTATTTTTGTTTTTGTTCCAACGTTTTTTTCTTCCTGGTTCCCACGAAAAGCTTATTCCTGCACTTTTATCGGGTGTAACAGCTGCCAGAACGATAATCCGTTGGCTCTGTGTGCGTGAAGTTGTGGTCTAATATTGCTAAGATACTGGAAAAAGCTTGCGAGGCTGCTTCGTAAAATGTGCTCTCGTGATCTTCGCGCTAATGAGAAATCGATGATTCTCCTAGGGGAACGAGATATACAAGACGGTCTTCGTAGCTTTCTTCCAAGGAGAACAACTCAAGAGTCGTATTAAAAAAGTATGCAGCGGTTTTCATGCTTCCCTGTATCCTTGCCCAAACAGCCATGCCGAGAGATTGGACATGGTCAAAGGTGTTCGTACGCGTCTCGAGGATCTCAACCTGGTAAGTAACGACATCGATCAACCACCGAACCTGCAAATCCCTGAAAATATCTCTTTCTCTTTAAACTGTTTTCTTTTTTGTTTCCTTTCTCAAGGTTCTCAATCAGACGCAGGATCATCGTCAGAGAGTCCTCCACAACGTTGCCAAAGAACTACCGAATTGGAGCATAATGGTACGTAAAATGAAGGCCATTTATCATACGATGAATCTTTTCAACATGGACGTATCGAAAAAGTGTCTTATCGGAGAGTGTTGGGTACCTATGGCCGATCTCGCTATCGTTCAAAGCTGCCTCACTGAAGGATCGGTGAGTATTTTTCTTTTTTTATCGACTCCAAATCAATTGTTTTCTAATCTAGGCAAAAAGCTTAATGTAAAACATTTTAACGAAATGGAATAACAAGCTGACAGAGCCGCATGAAAAATGCCTGCTGGGAATAGGATTCGACGTTGCATCTTAGTCAGGAACTCGAGTTTCAACATATCGCAATTGAATGATAATCTGTTTTTTTTTTGTTGTTCAAAATAGTACAGATTCAATAACCTTAATATTCGTTGATTTAATCAAGTAATAAAATGAGGCTTACACATAGTTTTTTGCCAATTAAAACTCATGATATTATTGAACGTCGAGACTTTTATCTCAAATCCAGTATGATGTATCGCAGCGTTTATGTGGAAGTTCGATACCTTCGTTCCTAAACGTCATTCACACGGACGAAGATCCTCCAACGTTTAATAGAACGAACAAGTTTACCAAAGGATTTCAAAACTTGATTGACGCTTATGGAGTAGCGTCATATCGCGAGGCGAATCCGGCACTCTATACCATCGTAACATTTCCATTTCTCTTTGGAATCATGTTCGGTGATGCTGGACACGGTAAGCTGGCATTTTGGCATGAATAACAATGATTTTTTTAATCGTACAGAAGTACAGAAATTTACACTCGATTAATTACATATTCATTTTCTCATTTTCTTATGATATACAGGCCTGATAATGACGTTATTCGGTGGCTGGATGGTAATCTGGGAGAAAGGTTTGTCCCAGAAGAAAAATGGTGGCGAAATATGGAACATATTCTTCGCTGGACGTTACATTATACTTCTCATGGGATTTTTCTCCATATACACCGGTATTATTTACAACGACATGTTCTCCAAGTCTGTCAACGTGTTTGGTTCGAGTTGGAGCGCCAAGACGTTCACAGCCCATGATTTACTCACTAATGAGACTATGACTCTTGATCCGGCGACGTCACAACAATACATTCAGGTACCATATCCCGTGGGTATGGATCCTGTCTGGGCACTTGCTAAGAATAAGATTATATTTCTCAACTCTTACAAGATGAAATTGTCCATTATTTTTGGCGTCGTTCACATGATGTTCGGTGTGTGCGTCAGCGTCATCAATATCACGTGAGTATCATTGGAAAATCAATGAATTTCATTCCTTCTTCATTCGCGAGTGTTCAAAACTTCAACTTTTATGTTCTAGACACTTCAAGAAGTATTCGAATATCATTTTCCAATTTCTGCCGCAATTACTGTTCCTCATTCTCTTGTTCACATATATGGCGATGCTTATGTTTATCAAATGGGTCGCTTATGCTGCTACCACCAATCCGGAGGGTAAATAAATATAAAATCAAATAAACTAGCTTACAGTTCCTTGAATTTTTTTTTTTTTTTTTATTTCATTCTAAAAGAGGCTCATTTTTATATTGGTGATGGACTGTTCTCACTTTCAATAATTTCCTGATGTTTCATACTTTTGTTTTCATTTTTCTGTCTTTTTGACAGACTTTGGCTCGTCACCGACCTGCGCTCCCTCCGTTCTCGTAACTTTTATCAACATGATCCTTATGAACAAGGCGAAGGTATCCGAGGGTTGTTCGGAATTCATGTTCTCTGGCCAGGGCGAAATGCAAAAAGTTTTCATATGCATTGCACTTGTTTGCATTCCTGTGATGCTTTTTGGAAAACCCTTTTACATTTTAGCGACGAAAAAAAAGCCGCGTACAAATCAACAAGTGAGTTTGAAAAAATATTTAACGTTACATCGAGGTTAAGATAAGATCGTTTTCGTAACTCCTGAATTTATATTTTTTTTTGGAAATTCATCGAGATCGGGAGAGAAAAACTTTCCGGATCGATGAAACCGACTTTTTTTTATATTTTATTTATTTATTTTGGTTATTTTTCACAAAATTGAAGCACACAAACGGCTCGGCTTCTCAGGATATCGAGCTACAGGGCGAAGCGCTCCCGGTTCCTTCGACCAGTGAAAATCGCGGTGGAAGTGATCCCCACGGTGAAGATGCAGGATTTGGTGAAATAATGATAGTTTCGGCGATTCACACGATCGAGTACGTCCTGTCAACTGTCTCCCATACCGCGTCATATCTTCGTCTCTGGGCATTGTCCTTGGCTCATGCTCAACTGTCCGAAGTTCTGTGGACACAAATTCTACACATAGGATTTGGTGCCGAAGACGGTCAATGGTTCAAAAGTGCTTATACTTTTATTGCCTTTGGCGTGTGGTCGTTTTTCACTATAGCCATTCTCGTTATGATGGAAGGCTTGTCAGCTTTTCTCCATACGTTGCGACTTCACTGGTAAGAATTCTAAAAATGAGTCGACTGTTTATAATTGTTTTTCACGCGATGGGAAGTTTTTTCATTCGATTATATTTAATATTCCGATATTCGATGCTTCATGAATCTACGAAATAATGGAATTAGTGCGAACCAATTTCGGAGCCCAATTTTGTTATTTTCTTGTGAAATCATGTGACCTCACGACTATTTTCTTTTTCCTGCAGGGTCGAATTCATGAGCAAGTTTTACGACGGCCAAGGTTATCTGTTTCAACCGTTCTGTTTCAAGAGCATATTGGACGCCGACGACACTGAAGAGTAAAAAACTGAATAATAAAAGGAACAAAAGGATTAAAATCAAAAGACTTTAGAAAGTTACTGCAATAAATAATGCCTTTTATCGTTACGAGGTGAAAAAAGTTTGGTATCACGTCAGCAGGAGATGAAATTTCAATTTTTAACTTTCACGACGTAATATTCGGTCGACGCTTGTAAATGTATTTAACAAAAAAAAAAAAAAAAAAATCATTTCCTTTTTCAAACAAATATATAAGCACAATAAAATCATTTCGTAGCACTGAAACAATCGAGAGAAGAACGTGCATTTTGAAATCGAAGAAATGTTGGCTTGAGAAACGACTCGACAAAAAAATCGGTTTAGTTCGAGCAAGAACTTTTGTCCCCAACGATAAAAATCTCTCCACGATGTTTATGCGAATACGTAAAATTGCTTCCTCATGCTCTATTCCGTTAAAAAGAAAGGACAACATTTCACCGAGTCAACGATTTTTGAAATCGTTTGTTTCAGCAACGAAAACTCTTTGTTCGATGGTTTCCGATAATCGATACCTATTTTTTTTTTTTTGCTGCGGAAATATATTTGTAAGAAAATAAAAAGGCAAATAAAGATAAAATTGCGGAATTTTTGAAAATTCTGTGCTAACTGCGAGCCATGTGAACTTTTTACACAATGTATTCATTCCAGTGATAATCAAATGCTTAGAATTCAGCATATCAACGAGATATATTTACGACAAAAATATACCGTAAGATTGTCCAGGCAAACGAAAAAAAAAAAACGGTAAAATATCACTCACACTTTGAAAGTATAGAATTTCACCGCTGTCAGAAACGACTTCACAAAGAAAAAAATATACAGATTATCATTTTTAAACGAAAATAAACATTTTCATTTAATCGATACGATTTTTTTTTTCTACAATCCATTTACACGAGAAGAATCATTATAATTTTGAAACGGACGTGAGTGATACGATATAATGTATTTTATTACATAGTAATATATTATCTTTATATATATACACCAAAAGAATAAATCGATATGAATTTACCAATTTCTTTTTCAACCGATTCCAAAACTTCTCGATCCGCTCCCCCCAAACGTCCAGATTTTGAGACGCCCTGTAAACAAAAAAATCTTTAAATATTCAGGACGACGATAATCTTTTGACTGCCGACAAAATAATGAAACGTGCAATGCATAAATAAAGATTTTATTTCTTTCTTACATTTCCACGTCGAACTTCATAAAAAAAAAAGTTGTTTTGCAATGAATATTGTTTTCCAACGATCCGGGTTTGTGAGCTAATAAAAAATAAAACTTGTCGAATGTCGAATTTGTGCGACGTTTCCTCGTAAGAAAATGAAAAGCTATGGGATTGATTAACATCAATTACGATTTCGGTAGTTTTTTAACTTAATGAATGACTCGGAAAGTCTTTCGTCTTTTCGTTCTTTAGTCTTAGCCCATTTAGTTTTACAGTATTAACTCTATAAATTGTCCATGTTACAATTTCGTATAAGTCATGTGGTCCGACGAGGGTTCAGGCTGAAAAAGGAGAAGGGATTCTGGGAGAAAAAGAGCTGAGCTTCCTTTTGGATTAAGTTTACCGTTGGAACTAAACTCAAACACAATTATCTCTCTTCGCCCTCTTTTGCATATCTCGGGGATGCGAGCTCGTTTGGTCTGCTAATGCCACTTACTAACCCGCTGCTTTCTATCCTGTACATTTCCATGTTTTCCTAGATACGGAATTTAAATCTTAAAATCATAAAGCCCAATCCACATGACTTCAATTAAAGGGATTTTCCAGCTTTCTTATTGTTAGTCGAATCGTGTGAATCAGTACAATCCTCGTAACCATAAAAATTCAACTGACACAGATTTTTCTGTTTGAGTTTCGTTACTCAAAGCCACTGCATAAAATATTTTTCGAAAAGTAAAAAACTTTCATAACTCTCATCATTATTATTTTTTAAAAATTCGGTTGGATAAAAGTGCGGCTTAATTTTTCGAGTTGAATTCAATTCATTCACTTTTGATGTTCCGCGCATACCCTCAATTTGTACGAGCCCGCTACGTCACTTCGACTTCAGTTTTTTTTTTTTCTGCACTTGACACGAGCTTCCATGTTTCTATTAGATTTTCTTATTCAATTTTTATTAACAATCAAATTGATGTAGAACTCGGCTGATTCTGATCAACTCAAAATAATTGAAGCTCAACATTCTTCGATTCGAAATATAATCACCGCATATTTTATTGTGCAGGTCAGATTATTTGAGTATTTTTATGTATCGTGTCATGAATAATTAGCTACCCGCATTGCAAGTTACCTTGTTAACTATATTCGGCTGGTTGTGGTCGACGACAGCATGGATTTATTAGATTTATTACAAAAGCACGTCCTCGTTGCTTCGTTTTATTTCTACGCGTACACAAAACGTCTAAACTTGTGGATAACATAAATTTTAAAACACAGCGTGGCGATTAGGTTTTCCCCACGACCCTTACGATCTTATCTCTAAACACGACAGGCGTTGCCACACTATGCTGATGTGGGTAATATTTTGTTATTGATAATAGTTGTTCGAGCACGGCAAACGAAAGTTTAGAATTAAATGTGGATTATCTAGTATTTTTTTTTCATGAATTTTCATCGTAAAACTAGTTAAAAGTATTGATAAAAACATGTTTTATTAAAATTAATATTTCTTCTGTCATTATAATGGAAAAATTTTACGATTCTCGTAATAATGATTTCTTTAATTGATCGCAACAAATGAAATATAAAAGTTGATATTCTCGAGTAAATATGATGATTGAAATCGAATTTTACCATTTATTCTCACAAATATTTTGATTATTAATTAGAAACATTGAAAATCTAAATGAATTAAAGTTAATTGCGATTGCTGAGATGCTCCAAAGGAAATCTTATCGACGAAGCCAGAGGGGCAAGGCTGGTTACACAGAATCATGCAATTCTAGCTGATGGTTAGAGCAAATTACGGTGTTCTCCCACAGCGAAGAAGACTTCATTCCATCCCTTCCGCTCCGGAATCACCCTGGACGTTCTAATGAAAATTTGTCGTCGCCTACTGTGCAACAAAGTTTTCTATTTTCCACCCTCCAATCTTGGCTACAACATAGATATACTCGAAAGAACTATTTCTTTGCAGGACAAGTAATCTGACACCGGTTTCACGACGATTTTTCACATTGCAACGATTTAATGAAGAAAAAAGGCAACAACATCATTGAAAAAGAGAAAAATAGTTCTGAAAAAATGTCTGTCCATTTTTTAACAATAATAATAACGCTTCTTAAACAATGGAAACGACTTAAATCTGTTGATTAATCCGTGAACAAAGAGAATCATCCTCGTTGTTCATGTTTCATATATTTGGGTTATGATTTTACGTAGGAAATTTCAGTTTCTTCTCTTTAATCAAAATAATCTTTCGTATATGTACGATAAAAAAGAGAGAGACCCACGTATGAATAGTGGTCGAGTATCCGTGCGAGGTTAAATAAAAAGGGTGCTGGAACGTTAAGAGTGCAATAGAGCAAAGAATATATATTTTCCTTCGCTCGTTTGCGCATGTGCAAACAACTTTTCCTTGCGGAAAATCCTTCCGGGCTTTTGCGCTCCATTATTTCCTATGAGTTGTAGGGTGCAAAAGTTAATGACCCAGTAAATAAGAATCGTTAAACTCTCCCGGGAAAACAAGAGGCAAATGTATAGGTGTGCATCTCCCACAAAAGCTGCTGCTGCTGCTGCTGGAATTGCTCTCCGCGCAACATTTTCGAGAGAGGCATTAACGAAAATAAGAGAAACAGAGAAAAGAATTCTTTTCGGGAATCAATGAGAAGTGTAATTCATAAAACTATCATCAGTTCGATCCACTTTCATCGGATGTCATTCCGGTATTATTTGCTTTTCACCCAAACTGATAAACCTTCCTGAATCGTAATTTTATGTAACAAGATCTTTGAACTACTGAATTGTAAAAAAGTGATTTCTTTCTTGAAGTGTTCACGGTTTCCTTCATTTTCTTCCTTTCAATTTCTCGATAATGAAAAAAACTCTGAATACTCCAGCGATATTAACTTTCGATACTCATTCACTTCATTCTCTCATAGTAAAATAAATGTTTAATGAGCTGCGGTACGAAGCTTGATGAGCAAAGTTTCTGAGGATCTCCCAAAGTGGTTTTACCAGACATTTCACAAATATCTTTTTGTAACACATCCCCCCCCCCCCCCCTTTCTCATCGTCCCCAGCAATTTTAACTTATTGATTATTGGTTTTCTTCTATAGGGTTTATTTTTTAAACGAATTCACTCGAGGCAAGTAATTATTCAACACCGTTGAGCCATCATTTGACAGAATTAATTTTCAAAGTTCTTTAAAACCGTTCCCTTTCGCACTTTTTCTTTGGTCATATGTATTTTTGATAAGAACAAATTTATAGTGCCCGTTCGTATAATTGCGATGCATTTAAACTCCGAAAAAAAAACATTCGATAACCAATTTCTATTCTGATATGATTGTGGCCATTGTTATGGGCGTGTGTTTTATTATCGAATTTTCGTTCCTACTCGTTGCTGATGCATCAGTTAGCAAATGGTTGGAAAATTCATTTCAATAACAGAAAATACTGTTCGGCTGCTTTGGTTCGCGATCAGCGCTTTTATCTCTTCGTGATATGCTGTCGTAATAGCGAAGAATTGACAAAAAAAAAGGAAGAATATTTAACACATGAAAGATTTTAACGTTGAAACAACAAATTATTTTTTTATAACGATTCGTAAGTTTCGGATTTCGAATAAAAGATTCCGTAGTCTCTCTAACACCATGGGAGCAAAGCCATATATGTCAGATAGCAATGATACGAAAAGGCGTGCTCGGGAGACTCGAAAAGTTATAGCGGAAGCAGTGGTTAACGGCTAGATTTTTATGATTCGTCTTGAGCCAATTTTTGTAACGTGCCCAATGAATTTAACGCATCACCGAGAAAAAATGATTATCAACATGGAAAAACTGACTGCTACAAGAATAGAGGATCGTGTATATAACTTTGAGGTAAAAACAATTTACGAACAAGAACAGCCATGCAAAAAATGGTATGCAATGGCTGGCGAATGGCAAATGCAGATAACAGTGGTCGAACGTTGATTTCGTACGCGTGGCCTCAAGCTCCTTTTTCGAAGGGATTGCGGGCACCCAATTAATCCTGAAATAAAAAACGATTCTCTGAAAACCAATCGACCAATGAATAGAAAATCAAATCAGTAGAAAAAATGAGGGTAATCAAAAAAATTATATTGAAAGAGGAAGTTCGAGAGAACTGATGAAAAACGCACAAAACAGTGGTTTATGCGGTTATATTCGTACCAGTTGCCTCGAGCCCTATTTTGCGGGGATAGCGCACATGCGCTCAATGAATTTTATCCCCTATAAGCTTTCCACCTGACACTACTGCGAAAGGTAAATGGCGAAAACATCGGAAAAACAGTATTCCAGTTTGCGCTTTATTTGCTCTCTCAGCACGGGTCGAGAGAGCAAGGTTTATTTGACACATATAGGATTGCGGGAGCGCGCGCGCGCTCGCTAGCTTGGGATTTGAAGCATTTTAGCCGGTGGCAAGCTGAGTTTGGTTCAGTTCGCGTCGCGCTTTCGTGATCGTCGCAGCAGCCACAAAATCGCAATATATATTTAAATAACTTTAATCGATCGTTCATCCGATTACAAAACATAGTAACAGAAACTACAGATCCAAACATCGTATGGCTTCACGTGCGATCATCTTCAAACAGGCAAGTGATTTGAAAATATGAACGTGAAACGAATCACACGCGGAGAATAGTTATGTATAAAAATCTTCGCAATTAAAGGAAATCATTACTCACGTATATCATATCGTCATAATCTTACACAAAAATATTCCCTCGAATTTTATTTTCATTCGAATAAATCCAATTTTTCGATACTCCATTTGATTAGAATATATTTTTGAGCCCGATGAGCAGATAACGTTTATTATCGTTCTTGTTGAATCGAATTCTTCGTTTTTTGTTTCCTCTTAATATTCACAACCACTTAAATAATGAAGATTGATTTTATAAAAATGTGAAAATTCGCTCAACCAAGAAGCTTTAAATATTGAACGAAATTATATACAGCTTCGTGAATGTCTGAAACTTGAGTTTCTGATGTTAACGATAAATTGTTATTATATACCGAAATAAAATATTTTCCTTCCCGAACGAACGTTTGTACGAACGATGAAAATTTCATAAATACTTACGTTGGGAATATATTTATTTTTGGGTCTTGAATAACTCTTATCAGAAATATTTTCGTTGAAAAAAAATTCAAGGCCTTTTACGTTTTCAAATATCTACTTTGTTTGATCGGTCTAACGGTAATATTGCTTCGCAATCACAAATGTTTCACGTAGTACAAAAGCCACGTGCTGCCAAGTTTTTTCCTTGTTCAAACGTCTACAGGTATTTTCAAAAACACTCAATTCTTGCGAAGTTTCAATTAATCGAATGTTTCTCACAGCTGTAAGCATTACCACCGAATCATTCTGCAGAATATTCGCACCTGAATAAACTTTACACCAACTTTTCTACTCATCTCCTCCGATTTCCAGTATTTGTCATTTGAAAATTTGTGGTTTTTTTTTTTTTTTAATTTTTCGGTAAAAATTAGAATAATATTCACAGCGTAAGGATAATTTAAGCGTCCAACGCGATAACTTTATTCTTGGATCATATTTATATGGAGAACGATATTTTAAATACAAATATTTTTCTATGTCAATGGAATCGCCTATGAATTCAAACGAAAACATTTTCAATTTTATTCCTCCGAAGCGTTGCTATTACTTGCACATGTTTTCGAATTTTTACGTTATGATATTTGTATCGTTTGCCTTGTCATCTTACACTAAAAAAAAGGAGATAAAGTTTTAAATTTAAATTTAAATTTAATTTTAAAATTTAAAGTTTGTAAAACTTTAAAGAGTAACTTATTTTTCATGAAGGTAGTGTTGCTCACATGGCAAGTAATGCTGCGTGAAACGGATATCGGATTATTTCATAGGCGCTGTACCGACACAGGACCATTCATAATTCGTTCTTCGTAAATGCGATTGCTCGTGCCCACCTAACGAAATTCTTTCTTTTTTTTTTTTTTTCATAATTTTTGCTTCTCCAAATAATGGGTTCATGGCTTTGTGACAAAAATATTATATTCGAAAAGTAAATTCTGCAAAATGATCGTTTTAATATTCATCAACCCTAACATTAGAATTGAAAATCGTCTGCTTCGACGATTTTGCTTTATCGGCGAATAAACTCCATTCAATTGAATATCGAGTGTAACGCGAATAAGTAAATGAATGAATTAACATTGTTCATTTTGTTGAATCGTTTCAACGGTGCATAAACGCGTTTCGGCATAACAGTTGAATGAGGGTCTTGAACAAAAACAAACAAGAAAATCGAGAGTAGCTCCGCATACTTTACCCCGGGATAATTGAAAAGGTCTTAACGTTACTCGCGTGACAATCTCGTAATTGGATGGCAAGCGTGGCTAACATCAATTTCATTACCACACTGGGAAACCAAACCTCGATCCACTCCAGGCTCCTCCATTCTTCCATTTATTTATACACTTGTCTGTAGCGAGTTTTGTTACACATTTATGCACATGAGAAATTTCATATCAAATTGACCCACGGCTCGCACTCTTACGAGATGAACTCCATTATTTTTCATCAGTGTATTTATTTCATGAAAAAAAAATAAAAAATTCAAACATCTGCAATCCTCAAGGATTTAGGATTTTTCATGAAATTCTAAAATGAAGTCAATTAATTTGTTCACCATTTTTTATGGTGCGAATATTTTTTTAACCGGTAATGATATTTTTTTATTTTTTGACTTTCTTCCATTATTTTCCGAGAATATCCAATGGGGCGCAGATTCCGTTGTCACACAACTTTGTACATGGAACTTCGTACATTTATATAAACTACAATAAATATAAAAGAATCGAAGCACGCGATGGGTTTCGCAACGCGACGAAGAGCTAACGATATTCATGGGAAGCCACGAAAACGAGTTTCCGTTTCAACGATATTTTTTTGTTTATCGTACGAAAAAAGAAAAAAAAAATTTCATTTTTCCACGAATGAAAATGGAGATCGCGAAGTTTTGTTCCGCGGCAAAACTATCGAGAGAAATCTGACGACTCGAACGCCGCGTTGACATAAAAATTTTCAAAAGTGAAAAAAATGTAAAAAAAAAACCATCGAGATAAACCGTACAAACGGTGCGACACAAAGAATCCGATACAATGTGATTGTATCAAATGATTTTTTTATTCATTTATTTAAATATCCTTTTCAGCCGGAATCCTTTCGGTCTTCTGACGCGGTAGTGAGAATCCAGCTCGTCGAGAGTCCTTTTCATCCCCAACATTTTATACACTTATATAGCTTATGAATAGAAGATAAGTGACGTCACCCTGCAATACATGTATACTGTTTCTACGTCCCTCTGTCACACGTGTGGGTTATATAACGTACAGAAGTGCGAGCGCGTATCTTCCGCATCCCCGTAGAGCTATCTGCTCCTTTTTCCGCCTCCATTACTCTCGTCTCTAGTCTCTTCCAACGTGGTAAGTAGATCCGAGCTCGTGTGTGTGTGTGTGTGTGTAACTTTATGATTGGAAAAACGTGAGGTCACGGATAAGGAGACCAACTTTTTCCATTAGCTTTGCACGCTGAGAGTTCCTTTTCCTCGTATTCGTCGTTGCCACTTCCTCTACGTAGGACACTTCATCTCCCTTTCTCCTTTCTCTCGTTCTCTCGATCTTTTGCTTTCAATATATTCATTTCGTGAAACTGCGGCGCCAATTCGGATCATCACTTTTAGTTTCAATATTTTTGTTCTGTATGTCGGATCCGAAGCTCTCGTTGTACAGATCGACTTCAGTTATTGCTCTTCTCTTGATAAAAAAAATTCACTTGTAAATCAAATTTCGAGGTTGTGCAATGCGGAGAGACTCGAATAAAAGATGCTAATAAAATGAAAGTAAACAATTGAATGGAAAGTATAATAAAACAATACGAGCCATCGGTATTGTTTTATACAAAAGTGAAAAAAGCAACGAAAATAGCGAAAGTTTGTCCTTTTCATGTATGAATTCGGTCTCTATAGATTCGCTCTTTACTCAACAAAAATCTCTACCCTCGAACGGTAAATTCTCATCGTCGTATATCCAGGATCAAAACTGCCAAATTGCGTTAGACTATTAAGGTCATACGTGAGCCACATCGGTTTTCTACATTGGACTCAGGATTCGTGATCATGTGACGACGATTCGTAATAGCGTTTGCGCAGGTCCACTAATAAAGTTCGTTACGAAATAAAAGGATTGTACTCACCAGCTAAAGTAATAACGACTTTTTGGCAGGCCATATCCGAAAAACATATTGAAATGTCCGGAATAACATATGGAATTTGCATGTTCATTTCGAAGCGTTTCTTGCATAAAGTTTTATAAATTTTCGCGAATTGTAAATCAGTATTTTGTTCATTAATGGGTTAAACGATTGGTTTCAAGGGCAAATGGTTTGAATTCAAAATTAACACCAATGGGATGTAAAAAATGGTGCTGTGTGGATCTGAATCATTGCTTGTAAAGAATTTTTAATAAGCAAGGTGACGAGGATTTAGGGAGCACGAGCCTGTTGTCCACGAGTTCGTTACCAGAGAAGGATTAACGGTGATATATTTATCTCACCTGCTTCACCGCAGAATGTTGAATCTGACACGCTGGAAATTCCCCTTTCTGTTTTTCTGGTTGCATAATTGAAAGAGACGTTAAAAACAATGCGAGCCTTGGGCCAGAATATTAAAGCGAAAAGTTGTTGACGTAAAATCGTAAATTTCCAACTGTGTATTTCTTCCATTTCTCTCTCGGTTGTACCATGAAAACCAGGTGTTACAGCATAATACAAGGGTTCGCATAACTCTTATACAGAATCGAAAATTTATTAATTTGTTTGACGTTTCTGTCAGTGCCATATTTTGTTACTCTTGACCCTCGTCTTGACCAGTATGATTGATTGGTTTATCGTAAATATATATTTTCATATCACGTGGAATAATCAAGTGCAGCGGGGAAGGGAAAAGGAGTGTTTTCAACGATGGTATTGATATTTATACAAATTTATTATCCATAAAGATTGTCCCAATGCTCAACAATAATTTCGTTCTTAACAGAAATATGTGTTTATACCTGTCCTATTTCATTCTTTCAGGAAATGTTTCGAGAAACTCTCGGAATTTTTATCTCTTCTTCCCAAACGATAGTTTAGTTTACTGAATAAAGGATTTTTTTTTTACTATAGCTGCTTAACGCAAGAAATGACCTCAACGATAGTGTAGAAGACAAATATTTATATGATTTCACATAAAATCATCATATAATCTTACTCAAAATTATTTTTAAACAAGACATTTTTTACGGTTCGAGATCCGAACGATTAAAACTATGTAATCAGTTTTTATCCGTGGTGGTAAGATGAAAACATTTTTTTTTTAAATATAAAACAAAATTCACGTGAACTCATTTTCAACAATTTATCAAAACTTGTTACGCTAATTTGTTGTATAATTAATTACGGTTATTCAATTGCGTAACTCGGCCGACTGTACATTGACGTGGGTAAATACGTGAAATTTGTACTTAAATATACAATAAGGCATATTCAGTGGCAACGAAGTTCCCAACCAAGTAATGAAAAGAGATTTTTACGGAAAAAAAAATAGTAGCTCACGAGAATAAGTGACTCGAAAATAATATTCACTTCAATTCAAACAATAACAATATTATTGCAATTTTTATATTGGAATTTATTCTACGATTCAAGTTTAATGTGACAAGTTATGATCAATATATGAAATGATAAGTTTCGTGCCAAAAAAAAAAAAATTATTCCGAATATATACAATTTTCTAACGGTTCATTGATACGTCACAAATATAAAAATTTGACCATGAGTTTTCCTTCTATACAAGATATTTTCAGAAGAATATTTAAACTTTGATTCAACTATATTCGATCGTATCATTTGGTATATCTCACGTATAATTTTTGCTACACGCGTTTGCCACGAATAACCGATGATATCGTACGTTGCTCTATCTTCGAGCGATAAGTAATCGTTATATAGTAATAAAATGAAGTGTTCATCGATCGATTGCTCTCTTTATTCTGATTTCATGAAAACTATGCGAACTTTGATCACGGTTTTTACAAAGGCACTTGTTTCTCTGGCGAGTAAAGTTAAACATCCGAAGCTTACAGGTCCAGAGTCAAATTAGAAAGGCACATTAGGCGATCCTTAGCAATCGTTAAAAAGTTTATGGAGAAAAAAAAGCGAAAAACTGTCAGACAATGGACGAAGTTTTCTCTTGATGGGTATGAAAATCAAGCAAAAATGTTGATGTCCATAGAAATGTATAAATCCGTGAAGCTACGAATGAACGTATAGGAACGTTGATCATCATTTAACAATCGAATTTCAAAAAAATAATTCGGTTCACTCACGTTTTCGGTGAAAATTTCAAGAGTTTTTCAAGCACTTTCAGAGTTTTTTTCCACGATTGGAAGACTGTTGTTTTTGTTATCGGTATCATTCATGAGATCACCGTCGACTTGTTTAAGAGCGATGTCATAGGTTCTTCGTTGTTTTCGCGCACCGCCGAGGCACGTAGTGAAGCAGGTGTCACCCTTACCAAACTTCTCGCCGTCTTCAAGAGTCTCGGGCATCGGATGCCCAGCTGTTTCCGGAAGATAAAGCGACAGGAAACCCGAGACAAGAGCTATGAAGCCAAAAGTCGTAGCTGGAACTCGTGGATTTAACGAGTCGAGTAACATTATGAGAGGCGTCAAAGCGCCACTCAGACGTGCGCACATCGAGCCAATGCCGAGAGCCGTGTTTCTCAATACCGTCGGGAACAATTCCGCCGTGTAATTATAAATAACCGCAAAAGAAATGGCAATGCATGATTTTCCAAAGAGAACGATTACGATTATAGCGGTAGATGCACCTTGCATATCACGAGGCATAGTAGTGGCGGTGATGCAGCAAATACCACCGATCAACATGAAACTGCTGACTAAACAACGGCGTCCAACTCGATCCATGGTCAAGCTGGCCAACACGTAACTTGGAATTTCCACGAGGCCCGTAAGAAATAGTACGAGATAGGGATTACCACCAATGAGACTTCCACTGCTCAATGAAAGTCCGTAATAGACAATGGAATTGGCGAACCAATTGAGACAAACATTTAAAGATTTTTTTCGAAGATTAGGAGTCTTGAATAGATCACCCGCTCCGTAAGACACTGTTTGATCACGAGATGCATGACGCGCTTTGTTTCGAGAGACATATTTAGCCTTGTCCAATTCCACGGTATGTCGATTCATCTTCAGGGCTCTTTCAACTATTTCAACGGCTTCGATAGCACGGCCTTGGGCCCAGAGCCACCGAGGTGATTCGTCCATAAGCCACCAATGACCCACAAGCAGAGCACCATGCAATCCGTAAACTACTTGGAGCCACATACGATCACTGATAAGTGCGCCCCATGCAGCTACGACCAAGAAACCACACGCGAACGCCAGCTGGAACATCATTCCACAGACTGTTCTCTTGGAGGCTCCAACGAGTTCCATCGTAAGAACGAAGCCAGTTATGTAAGCACCGGCTGATCCGAATACACCGTAGAAGAATCGGACAACGAGGAAGCTGTAGTACTCTGGTACAAAAGCAACAAGGACACCAAGAACAAGTTGAGCAGTACCGGAAAGACAAAAAATGATCTTGCGCCCATATTTATCAGCCATTGTACCAAGAGTCACAGCTCCAGCAAAAACTCCAAACATGTATGAGGATTGAGCCACTGCACCCATCCATCTTTGGGAACAAACAAAATTCCATTCCATTCCACGTGATGATTTGTAATAAGTCGTGTCATAGACCCACTCTTGACAGTTTTTCGTTACGTTATCCTCCGGATCAATGTAGTGACAGGAATCGACGCTAATTGGAATGTCCATCTGCGACCAGGAATCATTGTCCTGGTGAGAGAATCTCTCGTAGGGTAACGGTACATCTTGCCACTTTAAATTGTCCGTGATCAGAGCACTGTGAAGACCAGGCACGACACATTTGTGCTTCGGCACTGCCGCGACCGTCAAGAGAGTCAACATGTGGAGGCCTGCGGTTAGGCCGGCTATCACGTGGAGTGAGTACTGCCATGCTTGATAACGCCCGAACTCACCCAGATGGGACATCATCTCTTCCAAATCCGTATCTACGGTTGCCATGATGATACTTTTTTTCCACTATATTTAGCACTCCTTAATTTTTACACTTTTACGAACAATGGACAAGTTCAGCCCTTGTCGTCCACATGAGATAACGGAGTTCGTAGTGATCACGATAAAGCTGAGTGCACGATGGTTTTCAGCTGAACGCGCACGTTGGCTCGGTTCATCGATAGCTAATCGAATGAACTGAGAACCTCGTGAGCCTTCACTGTCTCATATACCGTATAATTATATATTCGATGCTTGTAAACCTCGTGTGAAGTCGATGATTGCCAGGCAAGAACGTTCAATGTGCGGCAAACCTGACTGGTGGGAGAAGAGAGTTTGCTGCTGGTTTGTTCTTAAACCACACTGTGAAATACACAGGGAAACGAGGAGAGATAGAGAAACTCACACACCGCCTGTCTATGCTACGAATGGCAGTGAACCGGGATAAATTGGGTTAGTAACCTTGCGTCCGGCGAGCGACAAACTGGGCAACGCACACGACGGAGGTTCACCAACAAATGCGACACTTTAATCGTTCTCGCGGCTTTTTCGTCTCTCACTCTTTCTCTTGTTTTTCTTTCTTTTTTTTTTTCTCTCAAATGATTTTGTTTTTCTATTACCACTCAACCGACCCACTCGTGTACCGATGTAGCACTGTTCGTCAGGGATTCTTCTCCCACGCTTTTTCCCATTCGTTTCGACTCGTATATCCTCTGGACCACTTTTTGTGTGCACGTTTCTTACGCAGTTTCTTTACTTAGTCGCTCGTTTTTCTTCCTCCCTCATTTCCGTCACACCCGATGCTCTATTTTGTTGGCTCAACCGTCCGACCAACCACAGGCGTTTCTACGAAACGTCGACAAAATCTTGGGTCTCTCACCGAGATCTCGTGACTACGACACAGAGAAATAGAGAGAAAGAGAGATCGAGTGAAAGTAAGAGATCTCGGAGAATCTTTAAAACTATCTAGGTCGTTGCTCCGAAACGCATGAAATTACGAATGGGAGAGATAAGACGAATCGTGGAGGGACCTTCACACGTCGGCTTGACGAATGATCGTCGAACCCGTCGATGAACCAGTTAACTCAATTTCCTGTAAACAAAAAACGACACAAAAACTATTCAGCGATTTCATGCAATAATCGTCATGATGTAAAATATGATACTTTTACTGCACAGACTCATTCTCACTTAATATATGATTTTTGGTACGCAAAAAATCACTGTACAGTTGTACGACGATTTTACTAACTTTTCGTCGGACATATGAAACCCTCTAAAAAATTCAACGCCCGTCAAATTTGATCAGAATAATTGGAGCGCAAATTAATTGTCCCTCAGTTGCCATGAATTATTGGCAATTACGCTTATCAGCATCGTAAATCTGAAAAGAACTCAGAAGAATGATCGGATGAATTGTTAGACGCTAAGAAATTATACGAAGCCTCTGACAGCCATGCTGGCGTCTGGCAGTATGCAATAGTAATATGCGTAATTCTGATCGAACGCGGCGCCATTAGCTCGTTTGAAAGTCAAATTTATCGCGATCGTTAGAAACTTTCTTAATCACACAGATAATCAGTAACGACTCAGACGATGACACTGGAAACGTTGCGATAAAATTGTTTTTTTTTTTTATTCATTGTCTAGCTTGTAATCATTCAGACTGTTGTTGTACAGCATCTTCGAAGTTGACTTGTGAAATATTGAGAAACATTTTTTTCTCGTAGCAGGTGAATTAACTGAAAACATCATATTTTAAACGCGCTCGAAAATATTTGCTTAAATAAAGAACTTTATTCGAAGTGTATACGTGAAAATTAAATAAAACGTTATCGCAATCAGAAATCGTTCGTTAATTTCACCTTTATATAAAATTTTTCAAAAACGGTTTTTTTTTTATGATCATTAAAAAATATTTTACCTAATCGAAAAACGCACAGTAATCGATACTCGTGATAAAATTGATATACTGATACCGTAATTATTCAGTTCACAATCTTTATCAATTCTCATAAATTACATAAAATAAGATACGAAACAAAATCGCAAACGTTTTCTCTGCTATCTTCGAAACGCGTTACAATTTATTCATTACAAGATAAAAGTTTTTCGAGCTGACTTCTTATTATCGAGTGTACATTTTTAGTCGCGGGAGTTGATTCGATGTGTGCCAAGTTCGATAAGCACATATATTATAATCTCTCGTTATCATTGCTGGCTCCCTTCACCATACAGCATTTCAATTTCTCCAGTTATCATTTTTTCAAAAGCAGTAATATAAAATATTTTTCATGTATAGTACGTCTGAATGTAAATGTGAAAAATAATCAAATTTTATGGGAAAGAAAATATTCATTTTTATCTCCCGGATCTCGCATAAATCTTTATCATTGCTTGAAGTTTTCGGTTCTCCCCCTATAGCTACAAGAACTATGAAGGAAATATATTTAAGTCAATGATTCGCCAGAGGGACTTTACCCACAAATGTGCATATAAATTACATATCAATATTTATTCGAAATATATATCCACGCCTCCAAGTCAAAAGAGCTCAACGTCAAACGTGCAAATATAGTCTTCAGATTCTGAACGTATCGAACCGTCTATAATACGAATGAATCATATATATTACGATTTATGTATATGCAAAATTAATTAAAAATTTAACTTTGACCCTACCTGCGTTTGAACCTTTTCAACACAGTGATATTTATTTTCTTTATTCCCACCATATTTTTCTCAATATTAATAATTATATACATCTCTTATCATTTTTAATTTAAAAAAATAAAACAACAACAAAAAAATTAATTCTTGATAAAACTTGAGAGCAACTGAGAAGAGAAAGTTACAAATTATTTCCGTCGCTTTGGTGTACCCAGGTCAATGACTCTAACCGATGGAAAATCACGTTTTTGCGACGGTGCATAATATTGAACTGTTTCGAGAGCACTTGTGATTTATCAAAAAATTGATGTCGCCATCACCGTGGATCGGATTGAAAAGTTGCCGCCTATTTCTTTGTGGTTTTAAAATGTCAAAAGCTGATGAATTGTAAAAGCGGAATGTTCTAGTGATCAATATGTTTTCGATCGAAAGCAATGGATAAACACAGATACACATGAATCCACCATTTTTTCCTAACATATTTTCACAATATTCGTAACGTTAGAAACAGGACGATTTTTTCAAAAATTTGTTTTTTTTATTCTTCTGAAGTTTTTATCTGCCAGACGAGGAAAAGCAATTTTTCGTATCGACTAAAAATCCGACAATTTTTCATGCAAAATAGTAAAAATGAAACAGGATTCTTTGAAGCACCGAGGAAAGTAAAATTCAATCAATATTTACAAAACGAATGACTCGTTCGATTCTCAAAAGAATCGTTTTCGATACAGTGACTTACATTATTCTCCGCGGAAGCGCGATGTTAAACTGCTCAACAAGTCGATCCAATGTGATGTTGAGTGTGGCGAGCCTCCACGATTCCTGTTTGGCCACAACATGTGCGTAGCAGAGAGGTGGATATGTAGGATAAAAAGTCCAATCGAGGGTGGAGACGACCGCGATATAAATATCTACATTGAATCGATCATTCGAGTGTCATCGACGTCGGGTCGTTGCAGTCTCGACATCCGTTTCTTTTTTCGTTCTTATGGCTATAAAAAATATATAAATCCATTACATATTTTTAAACATTGTCATGTGAAAACGACGAAATTTCAATTTAACCGCGACTGTATGTGAGAAATTTGAGCCAAAAATTCGATTTCACGAAAAATTTTTTGCGGACGTACTGGTTAAAATATTCTAGCTATTTTAATCTATGCTCAAGTCAAATGAATTTTGGTGTGATCTATAGAGAACATTTCTGATATTTACATGCAATAATATGTTCGATGGATACGTCGAAAAAGGATTTTTTTTTTCGGCGAATAAGTCAAAGAGTTATCATGATGGCGACTAATCAATATTTATTTTTGGAACATTTCTTTTTGAAGCTTTCGTTGAAGCCAGATTGATCAATGGAATTACATTTTCATTTGAAAATCTGGACGAATATTTTTCGAAATTGGTAACGTGCTTAAACGTAACGATCGTAAGGTAACTCAATTGTGAAGACGACTGCAAATTTACCAATTATTTATAAACATTACGTGCCTCGTTGAAATATTTATAAAATGAATATTGATTCCGTCTTGGCCATGAACAATCGAAAAACAATTCGGAAGGATATCACTCAATGAAAATAAATATTTCGTAAAAATATAATGACAATCGTTCGAGTTGCAACATCGAGATGACAATAATAAAAGCAATAATCGATTAAGTAAAAATGAACGCAAGCAAAACGAAGAAAAAAAAAAATTATAGTTGTAAAAAGTTGAGATAATTCAGGATTTTGAAAAATAAAATAGTTCCAAGTTTGAAAATGCGTATTGCGTGGTAGTGAGAAGGCATACAATGTCTTACGTCTGTGAAACATGATCTTGCTCGAGGATTGGCTAAATGCCGGTGCATCCGCCGGTGGTTCCAAAGCAACCGCAAGTGAAACGAGACGATATTCCGCACGTGCGGTTGGCATGACCTCAAAGATGTTGCTCATTGCTTTCCTCCTTGGCGTCTCGCAATTTCGTACGTTTCTCGATTAATTAATACAAGACTATCCGGATCACGTGATCGAACAAACAGGTCTCAATGTCGATGATGATAACAGTCTATTCCGTGCCCTGGTCATTACGATTTCAATAGAGATGTCTCCCATTTTTATTTTTCTTATTGTATTTCGCTGACATCACAGTTTCGAATATTTTTTGCGATCGAATTTTTCGACGATCCGATTTCCGAGTATCTAATCTCGCAGAAACAGCATTTTTTTTGTATTACATCGAGAAGCTAGAAAAAAAATATTATGATTTCAGGATACAGGAAGATTCGCACAGAAAATATTGATTGACCTGCTGCTTTGAACTTCGTTGAATTTTTTAGCTCGGCTGTTCATTAAATTAAGTTCAACTGACGCATTCATTGAGAACAAAGCAGCAGATAAATTCGGATAACAAAAAAATTAACTCTCTCCATAGTTTCTATCGGGGTCGTCATGTCCAAGAACGTTTTATTTTCTCATCAAGTTATTCCGATGTCATGCGGGTGCAAGTATATTTGTGTGTCTGTTCAGAAGAGCTCGAGTAATTTCGAATCGCGTAACTAAATGACTAAAACCGTATAAATGTTCCAATCAATTTGGGCATGCTGCTTGATCACCGAATAAATATCGACAGCAAAACCTTGAATCGAGTTCGCCATTGAATACCGATATATTCCTGTATTTATTACACTTTTCGTGTATATATTTGCCGGAACTTTAGAGGATGCTATAAATGCGCGAGTGAACTATTATGAGATTTACTGGAAACGTGCGCACACTACCAATGGTAATTACGATGCGGTGGGTATACGGTCGCGTTGAAATAACCTGTAATAAATACGACACACTGACTTGCGAGCGGACGAGACTAATTAAAATATCGATGAATCATAAATAATGATAAATCAAGCGGTGGTGTATGCGTGCATCTTTTTTTTTTTCTGCACAACGTCAAAAGTGTTGATTGTTGTTGAGAAGACAGTAAATAAAAATTGTCTTCGATGATGTTGCACAACTTTTTTGGGTCTCATTTTATTAATAAGGTTACGTTGTTATTGCTCATTCGTTCGTAAACGAGCATTCATTACGTACAACGCTGTTTAATTCGAATGAAACGTTTGCTATTGAGACAGATATAAAAAATTTTCTAACACTCTTCGATTCGTGTCACCGTTTGAAAAAGTCTCATTATATTCGTCAGTCATAAATCGTACAAAGTACTTTCCAAAAATCAAATTTTCAGGATAACACACCGAGTTAAATATTCAGAGTGCCACATCTTTTTTCTTGTAACAATAAAAAAAAACTGCACATGCATTAATGGATCTTGTTGAGGTTCAAAATGGCATTCTCACCGAAACATTGCGATTCCTTTCGTTTTTTTTCTTGGCTACCCCTCCCTTCATCACTTCTGCATCATTCACTAATCTATTGCTCACAATAAATTCAATGTGTATACATCGAGAGACATAAATCGATGAGGAATTGGTGGAACACGTGTTTAACCTCACGAAATTTCACACGGCCCCTGTATTCATTCAGATTTCGAGTTACATCCGGGTGCACGGAGTTCATTCTTCACCATAAAAATTCAAGAATCAGGGTCACTATTTTTCAATTTTTTTTTTTTTAATGAACGCGGTATTATTGATCTGTTAAATTTCTTCGACACCGTTGAATTTTCAAGAAAAACAAGAGTTACGTGTCTTTCTCCTTTCGTTGCAAAATGGGGTAGAACTTTTCTATTTTTCAAATATATCGAACGTCTCTTAGAAAACGAGTATTTGCTTGCCGGCTATTTGTCTCGGGCTCATGCACCTGATGGAGTTGCTTCAGTATAGGGCACATTTTTATATTTCGTAGACGTAGATGCGTAGACAATCAGGAGACGAAATAACTTTGAACTCTACATTTCGAGGGAAGCGTTATTCAATTTCACTGGAAAGCATTGCGATATTTTTGTGAACGTTTTTCGAAGAAAAAATTTCATTATATGGGCGAACAAGAACTCTTTTATTTGAACCGAAAATTTTTTGAAACTATCGATATCGAACGGGGAATCATTCAATTTCAGGTACAGCTGTGTAATAAATTCAGGTCGTATACTTTATCGATGCGTACATCCGAGCTAAACCGAAATGCTAACGAACCCTTCGCTCGTGATGTTCGCTGCACACTCGCGGCTATTCGTATCGCGTGGACATATTGAATTTTGGATGAGATTCTTGTACCCGCCGGAATCTCAATGCCATTTTATGATGTATACTACAATTTTTACCCTCCAAATATAACCAAACGTACATCAACGGTCGTGCACTTGTTCTGACAGTCTTTTTACTACTACAAACTCCATCCATCCCCTCGAATGATCCAATATGCTTAAGTGGATTTTGTCGAAGCGTCCTAGAGCCTCTGGCTATCGTGTGGTAATTTGTCGGGCGAAGGTTTATTTTTTTCGCTTTTTCTTTCATTCGCAATAGAGAATCGTGCCCTTGTATCACATTCTCGTTGAGCTCGCAGAATAAAAATGGCTTATGGAAATTTATATGATACGGAAGACGAATAATTATTTCGGAATTTAAGAGACCTCGATACGTCGAGACCTTTTTTTCTACTTAAAAAAAAAAAAAAATACTCAAAGAACGAGTTAGAAAACGAATTTTTTCAACGTCGATAGAGAAATTAGATCTGCTCAAATAAACATGTCGAGTATTTGGAAATTTATGGAGTTAACATGGAACTGTACAATTTTTTTTTAAATGAAAAATCATTTCAACAACCATGTCTATATAATAGAGAGTGCATTCGGGAAGACAGATTCTTTTTTCTCTCATTGATTATATTCTTCGCGAGAATGTAGACTGTCGTCGATCGAGAGAGTCTCAATAAGTGCCCCGAGCGGTATGGTAATGACCGCGAGTTTTCTCTACCAGTGTAGAAATCAGCACGTGTTCTCAAGCATGGGATATTTATCGCGAACTTATCCTTGCATTTTCAACTTATTTCCTAACTCATAACCATCAATTTATCTACGGTAGATACAAAGTGCACACCCGAAACTGTAAATCTTTAGATCGATATTACTTCTCAATGATATCTTTTCTGCATTGGAAAATTAACTGCTTTCTGCAGTAATTAATCATGATACCGGTGATTTTTTTTTCGCACTCACAGAAGCATAATCGTGGTAATAGATTTCTTGGAAGATGAAAGCTTTAGTGAACAAAATAAATTTAAAAAAAAAGTTGCATAATTCCTTCGCATTCGTAATATTCGATCAACGCTAAACATTGTTTGATTTTCTACTTGACTTGGATATAAACAGTGACACGAATCTCCCATGGAATAGTGCACATATATAATTATAATAGCAGCCATTCGTTTGTATGTAATGGAGCTAAACCAGTGATGTCCACTATTGAACTTTCTATTTGTGTTGGCATCACTGAGAAGAAGAGGGCACTGACAAAGATGAAGAGCAGAGTAACGTTGTATCGAGGCCAGGAAGGAGAGTCTTATCCGTGCCAGGAAAAAAGTGACGGAATTCTGAATGGCTCAAGGCATTACTGGATGGGATTTTTATCGGAAAGAACACGATCGATATTTTTGCTTCAGATCATTTTACCGCTGCATTAAAAACATTGAACAATGTTATCGAAGTTGAGGAATATAATGACGTACATGAATGAGCGTGTACCTGAGAAATGCGGATGAACATCTCGGCTGTAAGATCGAGTTATCGCGAGTTATCACAAGTTGTTAAGTATATCGAGTAAGCCAAAGAGGCAGGGGGAGGAGAATTCTGTCGCCAACTCAACTACATCTAAGATACCGATATATGCCCATCTCAAAGTTGCTCTCTCACTACTCCTCCCCAGATAACAATCTCGTTATCCGATTATCTGATTTACTTTACGATCGTTGTGCATACCACTGGATGTAAAAGTTGATACTACTAGTAGACCATGAATTACCGCTGCATAGGCCAAGTGGATAATGATTCTAGTCAGCAGAGCTACTGAACGTGGAACATTGTAGTTACCATTTCTGAAAAGATACATGCGTGCAAGATGGTCCATAAATATAAAAAATGTAGTTGTGTCATGTTCGTGATAAAACTGTGATACAAACGTGATACATTCAATGAATAAGAACAATATTCGATAGGAAGTTTCAATAAAACTTGCTCTACTTCAAACTGCAGGTGTCCAAACGTCAAACTTTCTCGGTAAAGATACGCAGATAAACTTTAATTCAAAAGAATAAAACATCTCTCGTGAATCCAGTGATTTGAGAAACAAAGATTTGAGTCAGTAGTTCATCATCATATTGGACTCATGATCATGATTTGGAATTCGTCGACGATGATTCTTCTTCGATCTTACTTCGAACTAATATTGCAGATAAGAATCTGTAAATATTTGTTCATGGCATCAGTTCCATAGTAACAATATCCGCCCGGAAGCAGGTATTCTGTTGCGTTGGAAAACGATACGAGAGAAAGGATGCATGGAGAAGGATATTATACGTCTGGAGAAACAGGAAGCAGGACTTTTTGTGTGTGGGCAAAAATTTCCTGGAAAGTGTTCAGATTTATTACTGATGCAGTTGTAATTTCGATAGAGGCACCATTTTCAACGGAATCTTTGAGATGCATGCCCCATTGCGTTGCATGATCTTGTCACTGTTATCGGTCGCGATCCAATTGTAAAAATTTGCGAAATTCTTTTAAAAAATTTCAACTTGTATTTAAAAGAGTGGCACAATCGAAAATCCAGCTGATTACAGTAGAGACGCATGCCAAATAGTGTGACTACTCAGCACCTGGATGGTTTTGATCGTGTTTCGTATGCATTTACTTACAGAATTATATATGTATTTATACATTGTATGTATATTAGACTCTTTCGTACCAAGATGGCGTTATATATATCCTGTTCCTGTAAGACGATACCAGTACTGTGTAATCCAAGCCAACTAACCGGGCGCGTCTCTTTGGTGCAAAAGCACCTCGTATAAGGATAAGGAGCTCCGGGCCCTTTGGCACTGTAGATACTGCACATAGGCGCTATCTCTCGCATCCTCCTTCCATGCTTGGTCTCGAATTACCTGAGGTCCACCGGATTTTCAAGTTGATCGTATACCCCTATGCCTCTTTTCAATATATACATATTTATTCATTAGACGATATATATTGTGCCCGTGAGCCATTCGATCCATCGTAAGAAATTCGATGTTAAATACCCGAAGAAATTCGATTATTTGCACTCGTACACGCCCGGATGAACTCTTCTGGCCTCGTGTAGTTCCGCTCAAGACAATATCTGTTTTTTTTTTTTTTATACAGAAACAAGGGAAACGCTCAGGAAATTTCCGATCGTGATCGGTGAAGCGAGTAAGATAAATTGTTGGTTTGGCACGATCGTACCATGTTTTGTTGATTTTCCTTTTTCCAATATTGAAGCCAGCATAAATATTTCATTAAAAAAAAAAAAAAAAACCTAGTGGGAAAGGAGACTGCTTCCGGATTCTGTTGCGAAATTTGAAATTATTTCGAGAGGAAAAGTGCTCGGTAGTGGTCGAATTTACATACCTTGAAAAAATATGGTTCTTCTATTCATATTCAATCAAGAAACGTAAAAATTGTATGTAAGTATGAAGAGGATTCGACAGGGCGATAGTCGTTCATTCGTGACACTCGAGACTCTCTGCATGGTCACTTATAAACTCGGATGATTTTTCTCTCTTTTCGTGTCGTTCTTGATCGGACCTCGAATATAAAAATGACCTCGAATTACGTTCTAGTTGGAGGTCGAGGTTTTTTGTTCACGTAAACATGTAACAAGCATAATTCGATATAACACGAAACGTTCGTAATTGATACTGTGAAATATTTCCGTTTTAAACATTACAATAATCTGCAATTAATCTGAAACGTCTCGGACAGCAGCTGTTCACTGATAATACATTACGCCCTGTCGTCGGAGACTTTTCCCTGATTGAGCTCGTGTACATTTCTGACAGGAAATATTTCCCAACAGTGCGATGACGCTCGTATATCGACATGAGCAAATGCCTCCGAGCTTTGTGTCAGATCCTTCGGAAATGATTCATAACTGTCAGCGTGAAATTAGAGCAAACTGATACTCGCTGCGCATCTGAAGATCTGGAGAGCGAATTCTAGCTTGTCTAAAATTAATAACATGAACATAACCGAGCGGCCGAGCTGTTGCCGCAATATACATAAATTGGTAAAACCACAGGCCGAAACACAAAAAAAGACATTTTGAAATTGATAATGACATTGAAACACGTGTATTCGGAGTCTCAAAAGTGATTTGAACCAAATTATCAGCAATGGTAATGACAGACAATGTAGAAATAAGTAGAGATGAAGTGAGATGAATGCTGATGAACACAAGCGAAGAATTCATTGCGTTCTGAAGTGATCATCTCATTCAAACAAAAGAACGACTGCTGCATGAATTTGTATTTAAGAAAAAAAAAAAAAAAAAAAAAACAATATCAGTGAACTTGACCTGAAAAGTGGTTGTTCTCTCATGTTTTCTCTCAACTAATTTTGTCAGAGTAATAATAGAGGAGAAAAACAAGCCTCGAATGAAGGACAAGCCGAGAATACATACATGTTTAACGCGAAATTAACGCTGAAGAAATATCAGAGAGCGTGCCCCGTTGGCATCGAGCCGTAAAATTATTTTTCTTGCGCAACATTTTCTCATTCGTCATTTTGAGATGTCACGTATTTGTCAAGAAGCTTATGGAACCGTGACGACCACAATGGCAGAATTACACTTTTGTTTATCTTTTCTGAGTGATAAGTCAATGAAAGATAGTTCACGAACGGACAAGAAAATCAACTGAACGCCAATTATCCAGCATCAAAAACTTGAAGAAGACAAAGACTGTGGGTAATGATATAAAAAGTTCTTAACTGAAAGACGTCATCCGATGAAACATTAATTCGATGATATTCCTTATTCTGTTTGTCGCTTCCTATATTTGCCGGAAAATGTTTTCAGGCTTTACAGTATTTTTTAGTTAGTATGAGTCAGAATTGGAAAAAAAATGAATTAAAAAAAAAAAAAAAAAAAAATATAAACAACGAATTGCTCTCATACTCGCACATAGCAAAAGCCATAAAAATATTTCATAAAATATTTTCCAGGATCGTAAAGTTTTTTTCCCAGTATATACGAGCAGTATTAATACTAACTATAAATCTAATCACTTGAAAAATGCATTTCATGTTATCGGATATTTTCACGGTACAGTGAATAAAACTCTGTTTCAATATAAAAAATGTAATATAACGAATACGAGGATTCTTTCGGAACGTACAATGACTCACTGTGTGACTATATATTCCTCGGAATTTCAAGTCTTCAATTTCTACATGTATTAACACACATATGTGTTTATACATGCGACTCGAGGTGCTGACCACAATGAATGAATATTTTCTGAGGAATACAAACTTATTCTCGTTGAATCGATGATGTATACACTTATTCTGACTCAATCGGGTTCTGCTAAATTGACTAGATCTTTCAGAAAATTAACCAATTTTTTTCTGTACATTTGTGACTGAGTGCCATGATGTATGATTCGATTTCCGCTGCTATGAATCAACCGGTGGATTAAAAATTGTGGAATTTCTTCGGTTATATCGACCAAGTTCTGTAAAGGATGAATTTAGAAAAATTTAAAAGCTTTTGGTGGATAATAATTTTTGCGCCTAAACTTTTTGGTGCTCGCTCTTGATTTTTTGTTTTTTTTTTATATTTTGCCAAAACATTAGCAACGATACGATATAACAGTAGTGTATGTTTACATTTGAGTAAACGAAGAGACTGTTCATACACACCATCATTTAACGTTTTGGTGTCAGAGTCTGATCAGTTTGCCAACGACGTAACGGGCCAAACGATCGTTACGTGGCTTCGAAATTGCTTAACATATTCATCGATTATATACACAGAGTCTCTCGATGTGAAGAAAATTTCGTGAAAGTTTTCGCAATATACAAACTCGATTGAGGATACGATGTGACTGCGAATGAGGATTATTATTTGCCGTGTCTCTCGTCAAGTGCGAGTATAGAGAACACACACGAGATTGAATAACAAGCGTAAAACTCTTGTAATCTCGCCGAGTACCGTTAAATTTGCCATCGGCTTGTTTCGAGATATAGGTTCATATATTATATATACGTAATATATTTAACATCATTTGAACGCTCGTGACAACTACGCAACGTTCGAAAAAAAAAAGCCATGGGAAGAAAAAATAATAATAACATGCAAATCGAAAATTTGAGAGGAAATATTGAGCTCATACTTTCATCGTGTTTAGATAAAAGCCCGATGTTTGTCGCGTTAATAACAACGGATATTCGTTAAGTATGTTTTTCTCTTTTTTTTTGGTATTCATCAAAATACTCGCAAAAGACTAATTGATTAACGATGTAAAAATCGTGGATAAAAATCGTTCCTTTCTTTCTTTGATTTGTTTTTCAATATCTTGTAGTCGCTATCAATTTGTTTTTTTTTTTTTTCATTTTTTGCGATTCAAAATGAATGATTGTTGACGTAGAGTGAATATGTATATATGAAATCTATGAAAATGCATCTATTTTTCGATATGCTCGTGACTTCCGGTGAGCCGTAAACCGGAAACTGTCTCGTGGTCTTGCGCAGGTGTCACCGTTCTCAGGAGGAGTGACAGAAGGAAATCAGAGGCCGAAGCCCACCATACGATATTCGCATCATCAACGACGGGGAAGGTGCTATTGCCTTCGGTCTCAAACTTTGTACTCTCCTGCTCATACTGTCACAGTCTCGTGGTGACCGTCCGACCGAGAGGACGTCAGCTTTCACATCGTTAATACTCATAATTCATAAATATATTATACGAAGATTAAATTTTGTTTTTGGATAGTTTTAATTTTGTGAGGTGCAGCAACGCTAGCCAACGATTGTTGGTTTTTCGATCGTACCCAATTTTTATCGTACTACGAGTGATTCACACAGTGAGTTCATTAATTCTTTACAGTTAAGTGTGCAGAGAAAAAAAAAAGTCATTAACATATCGAATATTCATCGGATCTTGATTAGAAAAGTTGTTTGCGATAGCCTGGTGCGAAATTTGCATCGAAGATTTAAACCTTTCGAGGAAACATCTCAGTCGCTCAGTCCCGTTAATCAGCCGTGGACGGATATGATTATTTTTACAGATAAATGGAATTTCAATGATTTACCACTTTTCATTGATGGATAATTTTTTCTCAGTGTCGTGCATTGATTTTTTTTGTTAGAAACGTGTAATTCCACGTATTAAAATACCTATGAATATTTATTTATAACGGAAACATTGATGAAAAAAGAATGCGAAAACTATATTGACGTGAAACGAGTTTATTTAATTACAAATTTCATCCGGTAAACGCATTTATGGGTTCAAGTACTTTCTAAACGATGTTTCGCTATGTACCTCACATATACTCTCGGGATAATAATATTCTCAATCTCAACCGGCCGGCTTCCTATCGGATCTGGTTGCTCCACTATACGGTCGTTTACTATCCGTTATTTTTGTAATTACCAGTCTTTCGATTTAAAAATTTCATTTCGATTACCCGTTTTCATCGATCCAATCGATTATAACGGATAATGTTATAAAAATTCAGGATTTAACTGCTTTTCTTCAGTCGGCTTGCTCGTTTTTTTCGTTTTAAGCTCTCTCTCTCTCTCTCTCTTGGATCTGTATTCGATTTTTTTTATTTTTCGCATTTTACTGTAATCCTGTTTTTTAATGTACCTTTGCTAATATTTGTGTACCTTTGCCCTATAGCGCGCCGAGGCATAATAATAAACAATATCAATAATATTATCTCTCTCTCTCTCTCTCTCTCTCGCTTTCTTTTTATAGAAATTCTTTATGGTTTTTAACTTATCTCGAATGCACTCATTTACGTTTTTTTTTTTCGAATTTCTTAGTTTTTTTAAAATTTTTTATCAAAGGTTTCACAAAAACAATCAAAGTTAAAGCGGTTATAGCCGGTTTTATAAAGTATTTTTCAATTTACGCGAAGTATATACATGCATTGATGCAATATTTTGATCAATTCGTACAGGCAAAAAGTACCGGTTAGTTTATAGTTCGACGACACTTTATATCTCTGAATGATTTCACGAGACGGAATTTTCTTACGTTCCACTTTGTGGAAAATCGCTATCGTCCATTCACGTACACACTACGGTGAAGTATCGTAGCGATGACAATTCAGTTATCTACTGGTGATCGAGCTGAAAGTTTATGGCGACTGCTTGAACAGCACGTTCTGCATGATAATTTTAACCACCATCGGCTAATTGTTTTGCCTTCTCGTAAAAAAATAATGCTCGTACATACACACAGAGTTTGTTTTGCTTGTACAGCTGCTAGATATTTCTATATATCCTTGACACGATCATCCACTCGGACGCTCGTATTACTATATTTAATGACGAAATTACCTTCGTCGAGCGGTATCGGCGTTACGATCAAAAGATTTTTCATCTCGTTTATATTTTACGTGAATTCGCATCTACCATATCGGTAATGAATACTCGGAAAACGAAACCGATCAAATAAAATTAGCAAGGTTAACGAGGCTCAGAGTCATAAAAATATATTTTATTAATCGATACTTTAACAGGACGTCTTCAGCGGTATGTACGTTTTTGCTAATTCTGAACATTTTATGTTTACACGGAGAGATTTAAACGATAATGTTTAGCGTGAAATTTGCGGTAAAATTTATCGTGATTCATTTGAATGAGAGGACAAGTTGGCCAAAAGTATTTACTCTCGTAAGGTAACGTCAAGTTTTAAATACTTTGCGGATTTCTTACAGTTCTTGAACAGCAAACATTATGGACAATACAATTTGCATCTTTTTTAGATTATATTTTTTCTTCACAATTTTTAGTAATAATAATAATAATAATAATTATAATAATGATGATTATGATGATGATGAAGTCAGTAAGAAGTATGAAAAATTGGTAAAAAATGGGAGGAATAAGGAGTGAAAAAAAATGATCTGGCTACGGATTTAGCATTTTTTTTCCATTCATTGCTATCTGTTTTTAATAATGTATTTCGTTTCATCCGTGGGCTCGAGTGATATGACTTACTTGAGCGGATATGATATCCTCGCCATTTAGTATCGTGAAATCGTAATAATTTTTGAAAATTTCACACGTTCGCAACTTATAATTGACAAAAATATCGTTCAGTTTTTTTGACAATACAAAAAAATCTTGTTCAATGGAAAATGATAACGCTTATAACAAAAAAAAACTGGACCATCTTCAGATGCGATAATTATCACAGAATTTTTCATCAACTACATTATTATTGATAGCAATTTTACTGATAGTATCAACTTTTGTGGACTGAACGATATCTGGAGGTAAAAACTTTTCTATAAAAGTTAGCTCTGGTAAATCAATTGTGCTGAAAAAAATTGTGAAAACGTGCTGAAGGAAAAAACGTTGTCGTGTGTCGACCAGTCGCTTCCGAGTCACCTGGCACACTGAATCGGTAATTTGCACAGTTGATAGGCTAATAATGTTTATTCCATTCTGGTCGGTAGTACGTACTCAAAAATTTCTGCTTTGGAAAATTCGAAACTTTAGTATATTCGGGCTCACATTATTTCTCGTAGGGTAAAATTTAGGTTTTTTTTTTAATTTGAATTCGTCGATAATTTGGCTGCAGTAAAAATGTTGCTGTGTATACTTTGAATTAAGTTAATTTTTACTTGCATTTTCTTTTCAGGTTTATCCATGATATGACCCAATCTCGCGAGGTTTTGGCTATGATGGATCCCCACACCACAACATTCGGCCGTAAACACGGATGCACGATATCACGATGCGGGGGTTTTCTACTTGGCGCTGCATTTTTACTTTGCCTCGTTGCAACAGGCTTATTAGTATATCATTTTGCGCCGTGTCTCGAAGGCAAAGCGATAAGGACACTTGGTGACGAGTTTGGTGACAACGCGGTTCTCCAATCGGCACGTAGTTTCGCAACTGCTGCGGGGAACAAAAAAAAAATTGACGTTCGACTGCCGAAATCGATTGTTCCTGATTCTTACAAAGTCAGTTTGATGCCGTTCATTTGGGACGGAAATTTCACCTTCAACGGCGAGGTACGAACGATTCTTCGGTATTTTCGAACTTTTGATTTTCCAGACAAATGCTTGATCCCTCCAAAATCTTCATTTTTATCTCGTTTTCCATGATGATAGGTCAACATCATAGTGAACGTTACAATGGACACTAAAAATATAAGTCTTCATGCCGTCGATATGAGAATCGATGAAAAAATGACGAGCGTCATGGAATACTCTAACGATATTAGCAACAATAAAATTCTGAAAATCATAAATCAAGTGAATGATACTGCCAGGGAATTTCATATTTTACACATGGCCGAAACGCTCAAAGCAGGAAAACAATATCTCGTTCATCTCAAGTTTATTGGATATCTGAACGATTACCTTGAAGGATTCTACAGAAGCTCGTACACCGTTGGCAACCAAACGAGGTACGTATTTACAATTTTGAGTTATCGAACATTGGGTGAAATTAGGGACACCTAATTCTTATATTTTATTACGTTTTCTGACATGAAGATCAATGAAATTTAGATCACGTCCTTTCGTATTGCTTCAGCGCTGAAATCGTATTGACTGAATTTGATGTTTTGATGAAAACAGTACCCACACGAGAGGAAATAATTAAAAGCTGTGAACCAAACATTAAGTGTTAACGCTTCAGTTTAAGCTAGCAAGCGAGCTATTTGCATTCCCGTCCTCACCTCTGGCTCTGACCAACCCAAACAGAGCCAGAGACGAAGAGACGGAGAGAAGACGCTTTGATTAAACCGATAACGGTTAACCTGACTATATATAGGCACACACATGCGGCGTGCAAACGAAGGGATGATTGTTGTTTACAGAAGGTTCAGTTTGCCCTTATGCATTATAGATGGATCGCTACAACCCAGTTTCAGCCTACGGATGCAAGGCGTGCTTTCCCATGTTTTGACGAACCAGCGCTCAAAGCCACCTTTGAAATCAGTATTGCAAGGCCCGAAAACATGACCTCTATTTCCAACATGCCCAGGAAGGGTGAGCCACAACCAGTGTGAGTTTTACGTAGTGAATGCTTGTGTTTTTAGACCTTTTTTTTTCTCATTTTTCGAATGTCTACAAATGACACTCGATTACCAGTATCATTTTGTAGATACATATGCCAAAAGACACCTCGATTTTTGGAAAATACTTTTCATCTATGTATTTTTCAAATTTCGAAGATTTTCTTCCTTCTTTCATTATTCAAACGTTTTATAAGTATAAATATTAAGTCTTCAACCAATTATAATATTCTATTATTTCAACAGACCAGAAATGCCAAATTATGTCTGGGATCACTACGAACGATCAGTGCCCATGTCAACCTATCTCGTTGCTTTTCTCGTCACCGATTTCGAGGTGCTGAAGTCATCTGATGGCCATTTTGGTGTCTGGGCTCGTCGCGAAGCGATCCAGCAATCTCATTACAGTCTTGACATCGGACCGAGAATACTTAAATACTACGAAGATTATTTCCAAATAAAATTCCCACTGCCAAAAATAGATATGGTTGCCTTGCCGGATTTCTCCGCGGGAGCCATGGAAAATTGGGGCTTGATTACTTACAGGTAATCTCATTTTTGTTGTACCAACGATCAATTTTCGACTGCTATGATTTATTTCATGTGAAGTTACGTTTCTTGCTTCCGAGTCTCGTATTCGATTACATTCAATATTTCAAATCATTTCCCAAATAATTAACAAATCATCCAATAATATTAAAGCTTTTCCCCCCACTTTTTCTTTGATTGAATTTCATTTTATTGCTTCCAATTCATTTATTCTTTTCGTATACCTAGGGAAACAGCTATGCTTTTCGAAAAAGATATCTCTACGAGTAGCAATCAACAACGAGTTGCAACAGTCGTTGCTCACGAATTGGCTCATCAATGGTTCGGAAATCTCGTTACTCCCAGCTGGTGGACCGATCTATGGCTCAACGAGGGCTTCGCAAATTACGTTGAATACCTCGGAATGAATTCGGTCAGTATCTTTTGCTTTTTTTTTCCAATCCAATACTTCTATCAATTCGTGTTTGATAAACGCTTTTGAATTGTTTGTTTCCATATAGTTCGTAACGAGCAACGAATAATGGAAAAAAATGACGAATTAATCGAATTTACATTTACAAAAATTTTCATTCATTCGACATTTATCAATTTTCGGGTTAAAAACGATATTAAAAAAATGAATGTTTTCCACTGGTCAAAATAATATTGGTCATTCAAGGAACCACTTTTTAGATGACACTGGTACAATCCTTAATTGGTTCTTACGTTTATGCAGGTCGAACCAGAATGGAAGGTGCTCGAACAATTCATCGTTCACGATTTGCAACCTGTATTTACCCTCGATGCCCTCGAATCGTCTCATCCCGTTTCGGTTGAAGTTGGCCATCCGGAAGAAATAAGTGAAATCTTTGACAGGATCTCGTACGCAAAAGGTATTATAATATCTCATTAGAAATGAGTCGATCTCAAACAGATGAATTGTATTTGTATTAAAATTATTCCTACGATTTTCTCAGGTGCTTCTATCATTCGGATGATGGATCATTTTTTGACTACAAAAGTTTTCAAACAGGGCCTTACGAATTATTTGCGTGGAAAGTACGTCAAGTAACACCAAAACATAAACGATGTAATCACTTTGATGAGTTATTATTTTGCTCTCTATTAACGACCGGTTTTTGTATGCAGAGCTTATAAAAGTGCGGAACAAAATGATCTCTGGGAAGCGTTGACGAAACAAGCTCGAAAAGATCGTGTTTTAAGCCGGGATGTTACGGTAAAACAAATTATGGATACATGGACTTTGCAAACTGGTTTTCCCGTTATTACCGTTACAAGGAATTACGATACCGGTGGTGCCGATATAATGCAAGTGAGTTCGTAAATCGTTCGATCCAATTATAGAATTTAATTTCAAACAATTATTTTTTTTTTTATTTTTTTTTCAAACAACTTGATTAATCTGGTCTCCAACTAGGTTGATGTGTATAGCAACGATCAATCGAATTCATTGAATAATTTTCAGATTCCTATTAAAAATCAGCAAATAAAATGAAATTCAGTACGAAAATTATTCATTTTTTCATTGTGCATTCTTCCGTAGGATCGTTTTACCATTCGTAATGCAACCGTAACAACTTTCGAAGAATCAGAACCTCTTTGGTGGGTACCAATCACCTACGCGACTGAGGCTGATCGTAGTTTCAATCGCACACAGCCGTCCACATGGTTGAAGGCTCAAAAATCGATGACATTACCAAACATCGGTGCCAGTCGCTCGCAGTGGGTTATTTTCAACATTCAGCAAACTGGTGAATATATTTTTTTTTTTTCCAATTATAAGTCAAACTTTTCAATTATAATTCTATTTTTATTCACCCAGAAAAAAAACAGTCGTTTCAATCGATTTCTTATTTCTGTTTTCAAGGCTACTATCGAGTAAATTATGACAATGCAAATTGGGAGCTCATAATCAAACAACTCAAGAGTCCCAACTTCATGGACATAGCAACGATAAATCGGGGTCAGTTGATCGACGATTCAATGAACTTGGCGAGGGCCGGAAGGCTCGACTACTCAACGGCATTGAGCGTCGTTTCTTATTTGGCTCATGAAAACGAATACGTGCCTTGGAAAGCAGCTTTAACAGCAATGAACTATCTCGACCATATGCTCGTCAGCTCACCCAGCTACGATCGATTCAGGGTAACATATTAGAACGATCTTTTACATATTGTTTCCTCATTCTAGAAACTTTGTTTACACGAAAAAAAGTCAAGTTCTTTTTTATTGTTTGATATTGCAATATATTTATTATTTCTCAATGACACATAAAAATTGGAACATACTGCCATCGCTGAGCCAATACATTGATGGCGTTTCAGGTTTTCGTTCTGAACTTGCTGAAGAACGTTTACGAGCAGGTTGGTTTCAAAGACAACGCCGATGACCCGCAACTCAAAGTATTTACGCGCATAGACATTCTCAGTTGGGCCTGCACTTTCGGCCACGAAAATTGTGTCCGAAATGCTCTTCGTTCGTTCCAAGAATGGCGAAATTCTCCCGAGCCCGATAGGACCAATCCGTAAATATCTGTTATATCGCATGACAAGTCTTCTATTTGAAGTATTCATTCGAATGGATTTTCAATTCATCAACTATAATTATTGATATCTTTGCAGAATTTCACCAAATCTAAAAAGCGTTGTTTATTGTACCGCGATTCGAGTTGGTGGTCAAGCAGAGTGGGATTTCGCGTGGGAAAGATATCAGAAAACCAACGTTGGCTCCGAAAAGGATTTGCTTTTGTCTGCTCTTGGTTGCACCCGCGAAACTTGGATACTCAGTCGTTATCTCGAGTGGGCAGTCACTGAAAACTCAGGCATAAGAAAACAGGATGCTTCACGTGTATTCAACGCTGTATCGCATAACGTCATTGGACAACCGTTGGTCTTCAGCTTCTTGAGAAATAACTGGGATCGTCTGAAACGATAGTAAGCACGAACAATTGATAAAAATATTCAGATCTAATGAATAAAACTATGAAAAATTAATCGTTCAAAGATTTTGCATCGCTATTATGTGGATGCTCATGACAGAATGTTACCAATTTAATGTTGGAAACTTGACAGTTCTTTGATAGCATACTCGTGGCATTTAATCGCTCTTCGCTTCTTCAGTAATTGAATATTTTGAATATTTCTTCTTTGTCACAGCTGCGGTTCATCTCTATCAACGATGAATAGCATCGTAAAATCCGCAACGAAGAAAATAAACACGAAATATGAACTAAAAGACGTGAGTAAACAGCCCTCTATCCGATTCGATTTGCATGAGATGATGGTTTTGAAATATTTTCTTTATTTATCCACGAGGTTTTTGTGTTTACGATACTATTTTTGTATGTGTTCACACAGTTATTGGAATTCGCAAAAGAGCACAGCAAAGAACTCGCAACTGCAACGCGAACGATAAAACAAGCGTTGGAACAAGCAGAGAGCAACGTTCGATGGTTGGAAAGAAGTTATCCGACGATTCGTGATTGGTTGCAAAAAAATACATAGTGATTTCGTCTCAATTTATTCAACTATGAGGTTATCGATCATTACGAAACGATTAAGAGACTAAGCTATGATTCATGGAGTTAGCACAACTTCTAAATATTTCTTCCAATCATCACTCGTAATCGTCATTCAAATTCAATATTCGATGACTAATTGCCAAATAAGATGGTGACTTTAAAATACGATACTCGAGTGTGGTTATTTCTCTTCGGTAATATTAATTAAGTGATTTCTTACCTAATGTAATTGTAAATATTGATGCGAACGAGTCATTATTATATGATCAGTATTGGAGGACGAAAACTAAAATCTCAAGCTCGAGCAAAGAATCTCGATTGGATTTCAATCATCTTATTAATTGATTGAATTATTTTTCTGTAATGTTCATTTTTATTAATTGATTCATTCATTTTTTCGTTATGCGGTACGAATTAAGAAAGATATATTATTCAATGGAGAGCGAGTATAAATATATTTGAGTTAAATGCAACTGAAATAATAAATTGCCAATGAACGACCAGTCGCACAATAATAAACGTTGCTATTGAAGTACGGTTATTTTGAACCAATACCGACGCGATTATTTCTATTTTTAAATCAATCTACGTAGTTTCTTACTATACTGCGCAAATTATTTTGCGTCAGTCTTCCCGATATGTTGTGAGAAAAAAATGGATTAAATAAGATACAACATTGCTAAGATATCATTTTTACACTATTCTTTAATTTTCGTAAGAATATATTATACATAATTTTAATTACACGGTACTTTGCGATTAATAAAAGTTGTATGAATTTTTATATAAACTGTGCTCATTTATTTTATCACAAAATATGTTATGATTGTTCTTAATTAAAATCTTTTCGTCTTTCTCAAGGCAACAGAACATTGGAGTTCTGTTGCCTACGCGATCTTCCGATTTTTATGAAAGTAAATTTAGACACAAATTTTGAATTACATTTTTCGTGACACGTTCTTATATAACTTATCAAATGATTCCTGCTTTGGTACTATTAAAGCGTGAAAATGAGGTACAATACTATGAAAATGAGACTGAAACTCGATGTTTGAATAGAACTCGAACCCGGCTTTGTGGTTGAGTCCGGATCAACACTCGGTTCCGTAGCGTCAGGTGCTTTTGTCAACCAAACGTGAATGGACGTTTTATGATTTTCGTACCATTTGAAATTTGTTTTTGCGATAGTAACCGCTGATTGCAAGGATGACTTTATGTCGACAAGCTCCGTCGTTGAACTGTTCGCAAAAAGCTCAAGCTGCAAGGAAAAAAAGAAAAAAAAAGTCACATGAACATGATGAACTATTTTAAAATTTGTTAAAACTGTTAAATTTTTCTCAGTAACTTTGACTTTGCAACTTTGTTTTCAGTATAATTGTAGCAAAGATTAGTTTCAATACCGTCGGTAATTAATGATTAATCAATGATACTATTATTCAATAATTAATTCCTTTTTGTGTTACCTTTTGAATTTGCTCTTCCGTGGACATTTTACCAGCAACGCTTCCGAACAAGCTTGCTACATTCGTCCAGCTACCGTAACTGGAAAAACAATATTTTTAAATTTCGAAACTCAATCAACGTTCGACGATGCGTGATCAAATTTTTCAGAGACTCGAAACTGAAGGTATGAAATGATTGTAAAGGCCTGAATACTGAAGGGCAAATTGTACTCACTATTTCCACAAGTCCTTGTAATTACTTGTCAAGAAATCTAACATAGCATCGACGCCAAAACTATCAGCGTTCGAAACGGAATCCAGAACAGTATTAACGTCCTGAGATCGGACTGTTTCGTCGTCGGATATTGCAAGTTTCAAATAGCTGGAAGAACCGTTGAATTCGCAATAATTAATTTTGAATAAACACAGTCCTTAAAAAAATACCAATCAATTTGTAATAAACCAATTCAATTCGCACAACGGCTACATCCGTTCGTAACATTCTCTCACCTGTTCAAAGTAGTTGTGTTTCTCGAACAGCCGAGAGCTCTCAAAATCATGACTTTTTCGCTCGAAAATTCTGATTTTTTATACTCGTTAAACAAGAATTGCCAATCATCGTCAGATCCATGTTTGATGGATTCGCAGTACACAGCAGATCTCGCGTTCGGTGATATCCTGAGTGTTGACAAAAATATTAACTGAACTTTTTTTTATCGATGATGGGATTGATATTTTATTTGAACAAAAATGAGGTGATTATTTACGTTATTTTTTCAACTGCACAACCTAAATTCATGTGGAATTCATACCATTGTTTCTCGTCTTGTTTCCATTTGTTGAAAAGATCTCGCGCTTTTTCAATGCATCCTGAGTGTCCCAATTTGCATGCCCAATTGAGTATCAGTTCTCTGTTGAGTTGTTCTAATTGGGTTTCATCAGGAAGATCGACGAAGCCAATATCTTCGTACAGTGGTTGCATGAGACCAAGCACGTAATCGGCAAAATCTTGACCGATTTCATGGGCATCGAAGCGTCGATTCAGGAAAGCGACAGCATCGAAAAATGCTTTCCACGGTAAATGATTGTTCTCTTTTTCTAGATACTTCGTAACACCAAGAGCTAGATCGTAAGTGACGTAATCGATTCTCGCAAGATTCAAAAGATCATCGACAATTTGTGCTCGATTAGTTTCATCGATGCCGTCAAAGTTTTCCGATCGTAGACCAGTGATCAGACGATTCCAGGAATCAACGTCGTAATTAACGCGATAATAACCAGTTTGTTGGATATTGATTATGAACCATTCAGCATTTTTCAGAGTCAATGATGAGTTCATTTGTTTTTCACCGAACCAAAAATCGGGACGAGTATCCGTGAAATTTGATTCGGATTTTGTGGTTATTGATATCGGAATCCAATAGTTATTCGTAATCTTGTCCATCTTTGTTTCTGGACGTGTGAGATAGAAACGTTCTTGACTCAGCGTCAGTGAGCCCGTTGTCCAAGTCGCATTCACAACTGGGTAGCCAGGATTATCGGTCCAACTGCTCATCAAAGATTCAACCGACATGCTCAAGGAGTTTTCTGTGTCAACGTGAAATTGAATCGCCGATGAGAGATTTTGCGGAACGGCATTGTGGTATTTGTTTTTTTCCAGATATGTGCGAAGTCCCGATTGGAAAATTTTGGGTCCCAGTGCATGATGCATCATTCGAAGGACGCTCGCAGCTGAATCAAATGAATACTTAATTAGTTTCGTATCTTGTGAGCTCATGATTTTTTGTTTGATTTACTACAAAATCAAAAAAAATTTTAATCCTTTTTGGAATTCAATGAGATATTATTTTCATACATTTGGCATAAGCAATGGTATCGAACGAATTTGCGATTGCCACCGGTTCGACGACGTGATTGTTCATGGGGTGGACAGATGGTGAGGAATCAAATTGCATCGCGGAGTGCAGCTCGTAGGCGACAAATTGCTGAAGAAGATTCAATTCTGGTGCTGCCTGTTTGCAGTATAATTATCTGAGTACATTTAAAAACGCTTGGCGTGCAGAAAAAAATCAATGAGTTTGAAAAATTACTACGATCTTTTTTCAGACCATTATATTCCCATCAAATAATCAGTATATCGTGAAAAAATTTTAACTTACATAATCACCAGAAATTGTTTGGAAATACTGAGCAAAACCCTCGTGCAACCAAATGTAATCCCACCACTTGCAGGTTACTAAATTACCAAACCACATGTGAACAATCTCATGAGAAACGGTTGTATGCAAATATTTCTTATATAATGCAGACGTTACGTTCTGGTGTTGGAGTAAGCCATATTCTCTGCAACAACAAGAAAAATCCAACGTTGAAATAACTATAAAATGTTTTTTGGAGAAATTTTCTAAAAAGGTTTAAAAAATGAATTCACTGGTTTTAGGTACATTGAAAATGATAATCACCTGAAAGTTATTAGGCCCCAGTTTTCCATGGCGCCAGCTTGGAAATCAGGAATAGCAACAAGATCCATTTTTTTAATGGGATAATCAATGGCGGTAAATTGTTCCAAAAAGCTGAGAACTTTTTGACCAACTTCGAGAGCGTATGCGCCGTATTGAACAACTCCTGGTCGCGCCCAAATGGTGAAGTTACCAGCGTCATTCGTCAGTAATTCAAAATCTGACACTATGAATGCGACGAGATATGGAGACATGGGTACACTTTGTTCATACGAATCCCACATACGATTTGCCGTTCTGGAAAAGTGAATTAAATTTAAAAACAAGTCCTTAAACCTTACACTGAGAAAAAAAAGTTATTGGAACAATAAAATCTCTCATTACGGAGTGCCAATGAAATATTTAATCATCGAAATGTCATAAACCATTGAAAGAACACATTTTTATCAAACTGCGCGTTCATTCTGACCAAGAACCGTGCAATTCAATTGACAAAACTCTTCCAATAACATCAATTTCTATTGAATCAACCATTTTTTTTTCTCAGTGTAATCATTATCGTTCCGCAAGATTCAATATAAACTCGATATCGTGGAACGGAAAAAAATTGTCAATATAAATTACGTCGATGGATTAGAGATAAGCCATGGCATATTGCTGCGAGTCCGATAATCCGTGGGCCTTTCAATATGGATCGTGAATTTTGCTTTGAACCCCGGTTCATCGAAACACGGGAATGCTTTCCTCGCGTATACGGGCTCGAATTGAGTGCTTGCCAGCCACCTGAAAAACAACAAAATAACTATTACTTTTCTCAATAATTGGAATTTAAAAATTCGATCAAATGAAAATTTCTGGATAAAATTAGATTAAGATTTTCGTTAGAAAATGTCAAGATTTTTTTGTAAACTAGACTTTAGTTTTTTTTAGAAGATTACACCAATATTTACAATTAAAATATGGGCTGAAACGTACCGGGTTTTACCATTCTTATCAACGTACGAGCTGCGATAGAAGCCAACCATTTTGTCATTGAGTATACCGGTATAGGAAATATACAGAGACAGTTTACTGCCGGCGGGAACAAGTGATTTTAAATAAATAGTGAATCGATGATTGGTCGTGTTGATTGTGTAGCTCGAAACTTTGGGAATATCGACAGCATCAACGAAGGCGATAATTTCATTAATCTTCAAGTCGTTTGCAAGAAGAACGATGCTCGATGTGCTTTCTGCGACTATCATGTCTATGTTCACTTCACCGTCAAACGTAAAATTCTTCTCGTCGAGAGAAGGCTTCAGATAAATATCGTAGCTTTCTGGATAAATTTTAGTCGGTAAACGGTAATCGCTACTCGGATATGTTTTATCAAGCCATTCGAAAATTTCAGGACTGTATTTGTTGTACCACTCGAGTTCTTCGTTCGCAGCTTTTAAATAATCCATCATCGATGGCTCGATCGATCCCAGAATCTCGCGATGATTTTCGATGAACTGTTTGATCTTTGAAATTTTTTTTAAATTAAACGTTAGCAATTCAGCTCAATGATAATCTTCGTTTTATATATATGACAGTCACGTTTGAAACATACCTTCAGTACGTCTTCCTCAGTCTTCAAATTAGAAAAAACTCCGCCCAAAATACTCGAGACCCTACTGTGATCAGCGTAACTGTAATAATGGTAAACAAAGTATCGATTTATTTATTGCTCCTAACGTTGTGGAAGCTTATGACTTATTCAACTAATATACTCACTAATTAGTCAAAGTCATGTAATTGCGTTCGATGAAATTTAAAGTGAATTTAGCACCGAATGAGCCAGAGCTGTAAACAGCAGAGAAAACACTCGAGGAATCGTGAAACCTAATCTCGGAATTTCTCTTAGTGGCCTGCGTTAGAAGTCTGAAAAAAAAAATATATATACATATTTTCCCAATTTTATTATTCAATATGTGCCAGAATAATGAGAACATTTTTTGATTTTTGTTTACTCACTTTTCGAGAGCTTTCGTATCCGTTGAACATCCAAGAGCGGTCAAAATCACAACTCTTTCTGTTGACAAGTTTGTGGTCAAATATTTGTTCCACAAAAAATCCCAATCGTCCGTAGAACCATGCTTTATCGCCGTACAGTAAATCGTATCTCGTAAATCCATAGGGACTCTACAAATTGACGTGACGATTGGAAATTATGTTTTCAAATTATTTATTATCATTTTGATTTTCATATTGGTGATAAAACTATTTTCTTGATGAAAAAATTTTATTTGAGTCTTTTCAGATTAATCAATTTATGAATTGGACGAAATTTTATGAAAACTTGTAAGTAAAGTTTATTTGATTTAAAAGAAAGTGATATAAGTATCTTACGAAGTTGATTGGGATTTCCATGCATTGAAATATTTTAGTGACGTGGAAACGCAGCTTTCTTCGTCAAAGTTACACATCCAGTTGATTACGTGTTTCCTCAAAAGTTTGTCGTAATGCGAATCCGTGGCTGTTTCATTAAACCCAAGTTTTTGGAAGATTGGGTTCAAAATTGTCACAATATGTGTCTAAAATTGGATTCGAAGAAAAATTATGAGCGATTTTTCTTTTTAAATAGTGCCTTTAGGAGTCGTGAAAATTTACCTTATATAGTTGGAAAATATCTTTTCTATCTTTGAATTGCCCATTCAAATATACGAGATCATTGAAGGCAGCACGCCACGGTATGTAATTAGTCTCATTGATCAAATATTGCGTTGCTGATAAAGTTGTTTTGTAATCAAGCTGACCGGCTTGAGCGAGGATCAAAAGATCATCGATGAGAGAAGCTCGATTGACTTCGTGAATTATTTCATAATCGTCGCTTTTCAGAACATTAATTATTCTTTCCCACAAAACGGACTCATAATTCACTCGATAATAGCCTTAAACACAATTATTTGAACGATGTAATCGAAATTAAAAATACAACAAGAAACAGCAATTGTACACAAATTCAATGGTTACAAATAATATTTTTTTTTGTTTATTTCCAAAAAAAAATTTGCTGTACCTGATTCTTGAACGTTGAAAATAATCCATTCGTCATCGGCAATGTTTAATTTCAAATTATCATATGATTCACTCATCCAATATTTTGGCGCAGTATCCGAGAAATTAGGATTTGATTTCGATGCCCATGTTAAAGGAATCGACCAGAGCGTTGCTTCTACCGGTTTTTCATACTCTTTTAAATAAAATCTTTTCTGATGAAGTTGTGGCATCGTTCCCGTTCCTATTGTTACCGTCACAACCGGATAGCCCGCTTGGGTAGTCCATTTCTCGAGTAAGTTTTTCACATTTGAAACGGTTGAATTAAGTTGTTTTTGGAAGGCTTCGAATAGATAGTCCGGTGTTGCATCGTTGTATCGTCTACATATTATAAATAAAAATAAATGGTTAACAATTTTACAATTTCAACTGTAAATATAAAGAAAAATTGATTACTGGTGGAGTCAACTTGGACTGAAAAATAAATAAAAAATTGACTCAACGTTGTATTAAGTTATGTTAAATTATACGAACCGTGCAACCAGATAATCGTGCAAAGCTGCATAGAAAATATCTCTGCCAAATGATTTTTCAATCATACGGACTACACTGGCACCTTTGTTGTACGAGATTGAATCGAAAATGCTTCTTATTTCCGTGGGACTGTATACGTCCTGAGTCATTGGATGCGTTGACGCTCGAGAATCTACTGCAAAAGCGGTTTGAAGTTGCTCCACAACGAATTGTGATTCTAGCCCCCATTCAGTTTCCACCTGCGACAAATTATGTTAACCAATTGGAGAAAAAAGTTATTGAACAAACGTGAGCGATGAATTAATCACCGCGTAATAACGCGCATGCCATTTGTAAGAAATCGTGCGCATATAACTTGAAATTGCACACTAAACTTTTCGATTTTCAAAAAAATGTCTTATTTCAATAAACAATTTTGAACGATGGTTCTTAGGAAAAGTATTATTTACGTACGTTTGCTGTTCCATGATACTGAAAATATCTCGCGAATCCTTCGCTGAGCCAGATATATTTCCACCATCTTGGGCTGACTTGATTACCGAACCATTGATGCGATATTTCGTGCGAAATAACATTCGCGATTGATTGTTTCGATGTTATGGGCGAATGATTTGGATCGTAGAGCATATTAGATTCTCTATATGTGATAAGACCCCAGTTTTCCATAGCCCCTGATGCGAAATCCGGCACCGCTACCATGTCCAGTTTTTTTAATTGATAAGGTTGATCAACGGTCTTTTCATAAAATTTTACCAAAGGTGCCATCACAGAAAGAGCATATTCGGCTTGCTTAATTGCATTTGGTCGCGCCCAAACTGCGCAATTATTGGCCTTATCGACGAGAGAATCAAAATCGGAAACGATCAGTGCCACGAGATACGTGGACATTATTGGAGTTTCTTCGAAAGTTTCCAAGACTCGCCCATTACTATAGATTCATTCGATGATATAAGAATTGTTGTCAGCTTTAGATTAATCAGGGAAAGGGAGAAGTGCTTTTGAAGAATTATAGGAACAATATTTTTTACGCCAGTGATGTGTCCCTCCTCAATTATAATTGGATTCTTCTGGCGATCAAGTTAATGGGAGAATAGCGAAAAATTTCGAAAATAAATTAGTATTCGTGTATAACAATCCTTCGATAAAACAGATATTGAAAATACCCAGTTTTTGAGAGCAAGCTTCATCGATAAAAAGCATACGTACCCATCTGGGACAGCAGATTTTGAAGGAGTATTACTGATTGCACTGTAATTAGCAGGTCTGCTGACAGATATAATGAAAGTTGCCTTTAGCGCTGGCTCATCAAAGCAGGGGAACATCTTTCGAGCACCAACTGGCTCCAAATGGGTGGCTGCTAACCATCTAGCCAAAAATATTCCAAGAAAATCAAAATTAAGATTTACACTAGTGAATTTAATGCGCTGCAAACGAATGATAAGGATTATTTCAATTTGTCATGATTGTAGTCTAATTTTTATATTTTCACTACTCTTGTGTATACTTTTAACGCTGAAGCGTATTTCTATAGAATTTTATTATATTTCGAAGACTTAGCAGAAAACTATTGTGCAACGACGTGAAAGATTTAAAGAGAATTCACGGTTTTATATCGAGATATTGAAAATGAACGATTGCAATTTTACGTATTTGGTAGGTAATCATAATTGTTTTTGAAACTAAATATTGTGTAAACTATTTTTCTTTAAAGTTTAAATGTTTTGAGATTCCTGCAAGAAGCAGCAATTATCATCATTAATTTAGTTTACAATTAATATGTAAGTTTTTGAACATTAACGATAGATTCAACTTTTGAATGCAATTGTGGCGGGATCAATATATCAGTGAAGCATTAGTTTACCTAGTTACGCCTGAATCATCCTTGTATGAGCTCCTATAGAAGCCTCTCATGACATCGTTCAATTGCCCTGTGTAACCGACTTTGATTACTACAGTTTGCCCAACACCCAGACTCTCGGCGAGATTCAAAGTCACGAAATTGTATTTCGCATCGAACAATCTACTTTTCAGTCCAATATTTTTTCCGTCCGCGGTCACAAGAACTGAATTTAAAACGATCTCATCGACGTGAAGAACAATCTTCGTCGTTGCTTCCGTTATACTTGTTGTTATTTCGACGTTGCCGTCGAACGTGAATTTTCCTATCTCGATGTAAGGAGTCAATTTGATAACGTAACTCTTAGGCACGATACTGGTTGGCAATCGATAATCGGTAGTGTCACTGGTATCATCTGCCTTATTATTTTTTGCCATCCACCTCATTATATCACCTTCATTCTTTTCGTACCATTTCAACTCGTATTTTGCCAATTCCAAAGCCGTCTTCAATGAACTCAAAATGGTCTCGAATTTTTTGGATTGATTGTTCATCAAAGCTTCGAATTTAGCTATCAAGTCTTCCGTTGAGTAATAGCGTGAGGCTCCAGATAATACCGTGTTCACAATCCCATATCCACCGTCACTGAAATTTCGATATTGTTATAATTCTTGTTAGATATCATTCAAGCATTTCATTGGCAATTCCTACAGACACTGATGCAGAAAACAAGATCAATATATCTCTATTCTTTGCCAACATTTGTGTAATTAGCAACACTGATTATTTCAGTTGCTTTTTTTTTTAGCTTAGAGCTCTAATTGCCTTGGAACATTTTCATCGCTTACTATTCTGCCATAATCGAATGATGCTTCTTAACAAAATCCAAAATGTATTCAGCACCAAGGATTCCGGAGGAGTAAACTGCTTTGAATACGGTTGTGCTGTCCTGTTTGCGTATTCTACTTTCGTGGAATGGAGTCACTGCTTTCAGTAAATAACTAAAAATTACATTGATTGATTATTCAAAGATCCAAGAAATCTGGTCATGGATTTCACAGATATTTAGTCAAGCTAAAAAAAAGTTTTTATGGCCATACATCTTTCATATTTTTTTTACATCAAGTGTACTTGCAAATATTTTGATTGTATACTTTTCGAGAATAGTTGTATTTCGACTGCATGCCAAAGCGTCCAGAATCACTGCCTGTTCCGATGCACAGTTGGACTTAAAATATTGACTCCACAAGAAATCCCAGTCCTCCGAACTTCCGTATCTTATAGCAGAGCAGTAAGCTGCTTCTTTTTGATTTTTAGGTACCCTGAGACAAGAGTTTTCATACATTTGGATCATGATATTAAATAATTGTTGTAACGAACGTAAATTTTATATCATAAACATACATTTTGGACTTGTTTCGCCATTCGGTAAAGTAAAAACGGGATTTTTCAATGCACATTTCGTGGTCAAGTTTGCAAGCCCAATTATTTATCATTTGTCGCAACAAAATTGTCAGTCTGTCATCATCTACTCGATCTTCGTAGCCCAATTTTTTGTATATATTCTCTATGATCGACAGCGAGTGAGCCTGCAATGAAAATTTCAATAGCATAAAAATGTAAAATTATTAGAAAAATCCTTTGAGTATGAAACATTGATAATAACTCAAATCTGAAAGTTACAAAGTATGGCAATCTCGTGTACGGTTTTACCTTGATTTCTTTATAATTTGGTTGCCCAGCGAAACGATCGTGTAAATATTGAAGGGCCGTGAATGCTGCCTTGAATGGAATATAATTCGTCTCTCGTTTGATGTAATTTACTCCCGTTAAAGCTGTATCGTAATCCAATAGATTTGCTCTTGCGAGGTTCAACAAATCGTCGACTATAGTGGCTCTATTAATTTCGTGAATCTCCTCGAAGCGTTCACTCGTCAATACATTGATAATGCGGTACCAAGAATCTTTGTCATAATTGACTCTGTAATAACCAGCTTGTAGAACATTGAAGACGATCCAGTCGGCGTCACCATTCGATATTTTGATTTCATCACTTTCCCGACCAAGCCAATATTTCGGTATTGTCGAAATGAAATTTCGATTTTTACCGCTTGTCCAAGTGATCGGTAGCCACCAAATTTCATTGGCCGCTGATGAATTTGCATTTCGAAGGAAAAATCGCTTTTGATTGAGCCTGACTGTTCCATTGGCAAAAGTGACCGTCAAAACTGGAAATCCAGCTTGTTTGGTCCAAGTATTCATGATCGTTTCGATGGATGTTCCGAGGTTAAGATTTTTTTTATTTGCCTGTTGTTGAAAAGCGATCCACAAATCTTCCGGCGTTGCTGAACTATATTTTCTGACCAGAAAAATAATACCAATTGGACGTTGATCAATTAAGATTAGAACGGAACGATCTTTTCCTCTCCCAATTTTGAATGAACAAGAAACTTGTATTTTCTAGACCAAATTTCCTGATCAATAATGAAATCTTGAATCGGGAATTGAAAACGTTTCTCTAACATTCTCGAATGATACAGTATCAAATTTCAATTTACTTCGTGCTAAGATATCCCTGTAGGGCACTATTGAAGACATCGGATCCAAATGAGAGTTCCATCATTCGTATCACACTAGCGGCTTTCGCATAAGTTATGGTGTCTCCTGATGTTCCTATTTGTTCGACGTTGAAAACATTCCGTGACATTGGGTTCGCAGAATCTAGGGCGTCGGCACCATACACTGATTGCAATTCATTTACAACAAATTGTTGCTCCATTTTCCAGCTTGGTTCAAGCTGATGCCACATAATCAGAAAAAACAGACGTCAGATGATTGATTGTATTTATGAATCGTTAAATTCGTAATTGGAAAATTGGTTGAAAAAGGTTATTCAATTAAAGTTGAATTTGCCGTTGGAATTGAAATAGGTCATAGTTTAAGATGAAAATAACACTGAGTGTTATTTTGACTGGGAATTATTCCAACAAACAAGTATATTTAAAAAAAAAAATGTTTCGTCTTCTATTTCTTCTCTAAGGTAAGAGTTTCTAGATGTTTGAATTGAACGATGTAAAAAAAAGCGTATGAAACAAAATTACCTTCGCTGTCAACATGTACTCGTAATACCTAGCAAAACCTTCGCTCAGCCATAGGTAGCCCCACCATTTTGGGGTAACTAAATTTCCAAACCACATATGAACGCACTCGTGAACAATGACCGATGCTACTTTCTGCTGTGATGTTACAGACGAAATATTTTCATTGAAAAGCATCCTAGTTTCACGGAAAGTGATAAGGCCCCAGTTTTCCATTGCTCCCGCCGAAAAATCTGGTACAGCAACCATGTCCATCTTATAAAGCTGATATTTCATATTGAAGAGGGATTCCAGTTGTTGTAGGGCTTTTTGGCCAATTTCGAGAGCATATTTGGCCTCATCGATCACTTCAGGTCGAGACCAAACGCTGAAATTACCAACTTCGTTTTGGAGACGCGAAAAGTTCGAAACGATGAAAGCGAGAAGATATGTCGACATATTTACGGTCTTCTCAAACGTCCACCAGACACGTTCGTCTCTGGAAGAAAACATGTTTGGATATAGAGGAAACAATTTTTTTTTTTATTTTCTGTATTCCATTATCTTCATTAAGCTGCAACGATTGTTTTTGTTTTTTACAACACAATTTAGCTGCAATGAACAATTGAATTCTATTCGGTATAAAATGAATTAATTCAATGAAAATAAAAACGTTATTTCAACAGTTGCTTGATTTTTAACTTACGAAATTTCTGTCCAGTCTGTAGCTGGCATGTTGCTCAAGCAGGAATAACTTTTTGATATCAGAACTCGAAATGTGAAGGTTGCTTTAAAACTTGGCTCGTCGAAACAGGGGAAAACGTGTCTTGCATGGATAGACTGGAATTGTGTAGCAGCTAACCATCTGTAATGTTGTTGTTTTTTTTTATTTATCATTTGTTGTTTCAATATTGCTGTTTAATAATTACGGAGCTGTATTTGAACATACTTCATATCACCATTCTTATCGATGTACGAACTTTTATAAAGTCCGATCATGTCGCTTCTCAAATTTCCATGATATTTCATTGCAATCGTCACATTTTGATTTGCCAACAGTGTTGAATTCAGTAGAATTTTGTATTTTTCGGTTATAGGATCGTACTCGATGCCATAAGCTTCCATCGAGGGTGAACTCGGCGTGTAAATTTTATAAGACAGTACGGTGATTTTTCCGACATGGAGCACAACTTCATTAGTCGGTTTATCGACAAATGCTTGGATAATAACAGTACCATCGAAAGTCGTAAAATTTGCTTTCTCTGGGAGAAACAGAGCGATTTCATAGGATATTGGTATAATCGTTTTTGGCAGACGATAATCAATTTCTGCACCTGATTCTTTTGCATTTTCTGATCCATTACTGTTGTCGTCGTTAATATCTCCTCTGGCGAAAGGAATTGTTAAAACGATTACTATAATCGCAAAAAAAAACGACACCCGAGCGGACTGCATTTTGCCTATTGGACAAAGATAGTTGGTTCATAAATTTATATTATTTCTCCCGTACGATGAAACCGTTCCATTATTATAATTTTTTTTTTTCGGTAAATATTTAGAAGAGTGACTTTTCCGAAAAACGGTGATAACTCGTAAGCATTTCCACCTTTTGACCACAGTTATTTTTTTGCTTTTTCTATTTATTTTCACTTTAAGGCATCTTCGTCGATTGACCACCATTATTTATTTGTTTATAAAATCCCGAAGACATCGTCTTAAACCCGAATTTAGAGTCTCATAACGATACATCCCGGGACCAAATATCCCCAAGAAAACCCCAAACAAACAAATGAACATTTATAAAATTTTTTTACAAAATCACGGTATTATAGCAGAGCAAATAAATGTTCAGAGTTTGGCAAATTCGTGGTCGATAACGGGACCATGATTGTAATTTTAGTTATCAAATTTAGCCTCATCAATTTCAACTATCACTCCGAGCCCTTCTGATTGTGGTATCGAGTTTCCAGGCATAAATTTTTCAATATTTCGCGAACGAAATTCGACCAATCGCACACTGGCCGAACTCATTTTTGATGCATTTTCCAAAATATGTTGACGATCGTCTGTAATTGCATCATTTCGTTACTTTTTTAGTCTTTTTTTTTCCATCTCTTTTTTTGGACATCTCCAAAAATTTTTATCTTCTGACAAAGTCGACAATTTGGAACACTCTTAATACTTCATTTTCTCTGCTATATTACTGTGATTTTGTAAAAAAATCAATACATTTTTTCACGATTTTGAAGTATTCCGATCGCATTTACTAATGGTACATTAAACCCAGCACAAATTATTTTGGAAACTGAGAAACTTTACCTCTATTATTTAATTCCAAACGCTGTCAATACATTTAGAGACGCGGTAGTGTTTTGACGTCAAGTATCAAAAATAAAATTATCAACCGACCGAGGCAAGACGCGTAGTGTATCTACACTTGTGATTGGGCGATTTATCATACACTGTAAGTTCTTTTTGAAAATGAATATATAGCACACACTGTCAGGTTGTTTTGAAAATAAATTCTTAGAATTGTCAATACGTATGTATTGAAAATCACAATATACATAGCTGAGAATTTGTTTTGGACATAAATATTGAAATGGAAATTCCACGTATATGCATATATTCATGTTGTAATAATGCCTGTAATGCCTGAGAAGTGGAAAAATGCTAAAATTGAATAATTGGTGTATTACTGAAAAAATTCTGTGAAAAAATTTCAAACGATCATTATTAAACATGCCTATTAACTGATAAAAAAGAAAAATAAATTCTATCATAATTTTTCGCACAAGTCACTCTTCTAAATATTTACCAATTGAATAAAAAATTAAATATTTCAACATGGTGGAAGCGAGTCGTAAGAGAATCCCTTACCTGTTTTATTTCTCCGCCACAAACTCGTCAACAATCGTTGACAAATCTAGCCACTAATGAAAAACTTGTTCAATTACTCGTCACTTGTTTCAAGCATCACAATTTACATGTGGATATGACGAATCACGTAAAAAGTTTTTCAAGCACATTTTGTAAACTTAGTTCAATAACAGAAGCATTGGATCGACTGCAACTCTTCCTTTTCACTTTAGGCGTGATTGGGTATTTTATTAAATCATCCCGTAGTCTATGATAAGAAAGGCATTTACCCGCAACTGCGCAAATCTCAGAATCCTCTATAGTTAAAAGACGAAAAAGGAGAGAAAAAAATACTACACGATTCTACAGTGCACCGCTTGAGTGAAAATATAAAAATGAGCATAGAATGAAACACCTTCGTAACTTTATAAGATCGTTTTCCATATCTTATCTTTATGCACTGACCATTGGACATTTTTCAACCTATTTCCGATACAAATCGGGTATACGATTGTCTGGCTTTTTGTATGTTTATGCATGTGCATGTCGCACCGCATCTGATAATAAAATATTGGCAAAATCGACACTCCGTATTATCGCTTAGGTTCAGTAAATGCGTTTCTCATTAAAATCAAATTATTTGACAACCACTACGGCTCTTCGGAATGCTAATGAGACGGTATTAAACTACGCGATAAATGTTTCTCTTCAGATCTCTTATCCCGATAAAGACTGCTGGATGAAACGCAATTTGATAACGATTAGAAAATACAGTTAGGTGATAAACTGGATTATTTATCTATTCATCTTAAAAAATCAACGTTTAATGCAGCAGTGATACTGGGAAATCATGATAAAAAAAATGCAAATATAGAGGATGAAGATAAACTCAGATGGTACCATGCATTTGAAAAATTTGATTTGAGATTGACGGTGATATTTGTAGAGTCGTCAGAGAAGTATTTAATTATGTTTCAGATCGATCGAAAAATTGGTAAAATAAAGTTGAAGCTGGAACTATAAGCATAACTTCGATAGTATTGTAATTTTGCTTGCCTTTTGATTGTGAAACAATGAGAGCTGGAAAGATGGAAAAAATTGGATATCACAGCACAGGCGCTTATTTGAAAATTTAAACAGGAATTATATGGATGAGATAGTTGCAATCATAGAATTGCTATCGTGACACAGTTTGGTACAGCAAATGTGTAGTGTTGATTCCTTTAGATAATACGACGTTGCGCATTTTCATTTTCATGATAATGCATTTTTTCAACCGATTTTTTATATATCCATTGATCTAGAATCGATTGAGATCTAGATCGATTGATTGACGACAATCGGTTCATCGTCTATTTCATTGCAACGCGTAGTATGAGCGTACGCATAAGTGGATTTATCAGTTTACGCGAAGATTTTACGCAGTTACTTCAGTCAAAGTCTGCATATTTTTTATTCATTCGAAGGCAAATAGATAAAAAAAAAAAAGAAATGATTGGGGAAAGGTTGCTGTGATACTTTGATTATTCGTTCGGTCCTTTACATTCACTCCAGTAATTTTGGTGAGAGAAATTCTTCAAATCAATATTTTTAAACATTTATTGTTAGCTTTTAAAATTTCACAACGGGTAAGGCTAAATATCAGCTCCATAATCGTGAAATTACATACATTATTTTTTCGATTCACAGGACGAGATTATTCCGATTTATTCAACGAATAATCGTGAAGCCATTCTCCCAATACTGCAGCGTTTTCCTCGCTCCATTGGATTTTCTTTGTTTGCTCTGCAATACAATCTTCAATCCATGGAGGTATTCGAGATTTTTCCTTTGTCACGAAATCTCTTATCTGCAACGAAAGTAATCCATCATCGGGCGCGATCATATAATTTGTTTCCTTCATAGATTAAGACTTTTGTTTGCAACTCTCAGAGCATAATCAATTTTATACCTTTTTCATCTGCTCATGCGTTCGGGTTCGCCAGATGTAATCGTTCAGGATTGATACGGCTGAATTGTTGATTACAGACGATGCTTTTTGATCTGATGAATCTTTAGCGAAGCTGTTGTATAAATTTGAAAAAAAAATAGCTTTGAAATGGTTTTTTATAATTTATAATTTTTTAATTTTCATTCCAATCATTCATCTCAAAATCAATTCCAAAGTATTAATTTTAAAGACTTTCTTTACGACTTTTTGAAGAGACCCAATTTAAATATTCGAAGCACTAACAACCAGTCAAAAAAACAATCGGAAAATCCATGTTAACAGCAATGAATCATTTGATTCAGAAAAAAAATGTACACCTTGCGACTTACCGTTTATATATGATGTCAAAATTTTCGATAAAATAGTTGAGAGCTCGGTCAAAGTTTCTTGGTCCATCCTCACTAAGATATCCAATCGCTATGCGAGTTTGCCTGGCGGTTGCATTCAATTCTCCAGAAAGAACTTTATCCACGTACTTCCGCAGTACTGTTTTATCTTGTGAGCAACCGAGATAGCCTACATATTTTATGTCAGAGCCATTGATACTTTTCATCAATTCGTCTTCGGAACGTTCGGCACCGTAACAGTTGACCCAGCCTACGAGGTCTGGTGATATTCTAAAAAAATACCCATTCGATTCAACAGAGGTAAGGGGTTAGGTGACTGACTCATACTTTTAAAATCGATGATTGATCATTTCTCGTGTTAAACTTACGGATTTTCCGTGGCGTTTTCTATGTTGGCACGAAGTTGAGCACTCGCGGAGTCTTTGCACGTTTTGTGACCGAGACTGCAAGCAAAAGATAAAAACTTTGCGCGGAAACGTCTCGTCAAGAAGTCTTCGCTCTTGTAAATTTTTTCAAGCGCTTTTTCCGTTGGTACGAATTTCTAAACATAACCATTGAAGTATACATTTTTATATCCTCCTCAATTTATTTCGAGTAAATTAAAAAAAATGTATTTCAATAAATCTGCACTCACTTTTGTTTTATTGTCCAGTTTATCGTAATAAGGCTTGTAGTTTTTTATCCACTCATATTTGCTATGATCTTCGTAGCCGATTTTATTGATGACTTTTTCCATAAGTTTCAAGACAAATTTCTACAGGAATAAATTCACAGATCTTGATTCATCGAGTACTTAAATGGTAATCGAATCTTTTTTTTCGCCAACGTTCAATTGCTATCAAATTATTTTAGAGAAATGGATTCAATAAATTGGCAAAAGTAATTCGAAAAATTAAATGGACACTCGAAAATACCGGTAATCTATGTCTATGAATGTTCACCTTTAATTCTTGGTCAACTTGCTCATCGTACATCGTCCGTCGAAGTTTTCTTATTGCGTGAAAAGTAGGAAGCCAGGGCTGATAATCCTCTTCGCGAATAAGATATCTGACAAGATCCAGAAATGTCGAATAATTTTCACGTTTTGCTGTTACCATGTACGACAAATCATTGATCAATTGAGCTCGATTGCGAACAGGAATTTTTTCATACGTTCCATTATTCATCCACTGAGCGATTCGCTTCCAATTTTGGGTGTCGTAATTAACGCGATAGTATCCTGATTCAATAAGCAATGAAACACAAATGAAGAGTAGAATTAAGCAGTTTAAATGTAAACGTGAAGTCACCAGCTTAGATTAATTAGTTTTTTTTATTTTCTTTTCTAAAAGAATTATGACAAACAATTGGTACCGGATTGTTGAACGTTGACGATGATCCAATCATCTTTTTCAACTCCATCTAAGACAAGGTTAACGTCCCCTGGCTTAAGCCAATGAGTAGGTGACACACTGTCGAAATTTAAATCTGACTTGGTCGCAAAATTGATTGGTATCCACCAGCGATTCGATTTATGTGTTTGGAGATTTCCTTCCTGTGTTATAACGACTTTTCCCGTCTCGTAATTTCTAGTCACATTTACGATTGGATACCCTTGTTGCTCGACCCATCCCTTCATTATTTCTTTTATTGACAGAGTATTGCTCAAGTCTTTTTCCTTTTCGTTATGTGCTATTTGCATTGCATTCCATAGATCATCTGATGTTATACATTTGAATTCGCTGTAATTTATGTATGATGATAATATAAAATATTAACACATGAAAATTAATATAAAATCTCCGGTGAAAAAAAAACACTCTTGCGAGCTTTTATTCTTGACTTAATAATTGTTTTAATATGAAAACATTCAATATTAAGCTTGAATAATAGAATAGCAATCTATCCAAGTATTTTTTAAATCAAATTAATCGATAAGATTTGAATTTTTGAACGGTATGAATTTCTTTCGAATATTTAGTGGGCTTACGTACTTCTGGTGTACGAATTTGACGACTCCAGCTTTGAAAGTAGAATCAGTCAAGATATTTGACATCATGTGAAAAATGGCAGCACCTAAAATCGAAAAGAGGGATTAATAGTCGATAATAAAAATATAATAATCGAAATTTTGGCAAATGCCAAGTGAAATTTGTGCTTTCAACCTCGATTGTAAATTTGTGGTGAAAACCTGCTCCTTATATCAGCTGGATTGTCAGAGCTCCATTCGAGAGCGTTGTAATGATCGCTATCGTCAAAATTAAAGGTCGAATCCTGAATAACTCGTGTTACGAACATGTCCATTTGTCTCCAATCAGGATACAACTAAAAATCAATCTTGCAGGAGAACAATTTCGAAATAATAGAAACGCATGTTAGCTCATCACTGATGAAAAACATGAAAGTACCTTGTCGACGATATAATACTGAAGGAAAGTTGGTAAGCCTTCTTTGATCCAGGAATATTTCCATGTTACAGGCGTTACCAGATTACCGATCCACTGATGGGCTAATTCGTGCACTATCGTCAGAGTCACGTATTCTTTACCAGAAACAGGATGCTGGAATGGCTCGTAGGCAAATGAGGATTCACTGAGGAAAAAATTGTTCCGCAGAAGTAAAAAAAAAAAAAAAAACCATTAAATTACATTAGTGGATGAGATCCACTAATCCAGTAAACGATCCAGTAAAAGTCGAAATAAAAATAATTCTTTTTCTATCCATAAAGTGCAATCAAAATTTATTTTTGGAACTGTTGATGAGAAAACGTTTACCATCGTTTGCACAACGGAATATGATTAATTGGTTCAATTTACCGGTATATAATGAGTCCCCAATTTTCTGTAGCACCGGTCGTAGCATCAGGCACAGCATATTGATCCATTTTTGGTATAACATACTTATGATCCATGTATTTTTCCAAAAGATCAAGTGCACGATGACTCACATCTCGTGAGTGTTTGAGGTATGGCAAAACACCTTTCCTTCCGCATACGTTGAATTTTTCGTTCTCATCACGAAGGCAGTCGAAATCAGAGACGACGAAAGCGAGAAGATAAGTCGACATGACCGGTGTGATGGCAAAAATGGTCCATTGTTTGCCATCAGAATCGGTGTATTTTTTGGAAACAGGCATATTCGACACGGCCGTGTAATTAGTATCATGCTTCACGGATAAGGCGAACGTTGCTTTGAAATCGGGCTCATCCCAGCAGGGAAAAGCTCGACGTGCGTGTAACTGCGTAAATTTTGTGGCTACTAACCATCTACGGGATTTTTTAAAATTATTCCTGAATATTGCAAATTCTGTATTTTTTATGAACTTTCATCACTTTGTACGAACTTTTATCACAGGATGAACGATTATTCATACTGGACAAAATGATAAATTACATGTGTCAAATAATTGTATCGTTGATTTGAAAATGAACAAATAAAAGTTCAAGGTTAGTGAGAAAAATGAACGGTAACGAGCTAGGACTTAATGAATTTCATTGACCACACGCGAGAAAATATATGAAAATATTCTACGTACACTTTTTCATTCTTTTCATTGGTGTAAGAACTGTTGAAGATTCCTTCCGGTACTTTTGACATGTTACCAGCGTACTTGAGATTAAGAGTGTAATCTCCTGTAGCGAGCAATTTGTCGAATTCAATTATGAGAAAATCAGTCATGTTTTCGTACGTGTGTTTTATTGGTTTATATTCCATTCCATGTATATCAATCAGACTCGTGAAATTCTCATTTATGCAGAGATCCTTGCTGTGAAGAGTCAGATTTCTCGTTGCTGTGTTGATCCCTACCTTTACCTCCGATTCGCCGTGAAATGTGAAATTATTCTCTCTTATTTCTGGTACCAATTTAATTTTGTATGAAACTGGTACAGTCACTCTTGACAAATTATATTGCAGCGATTCGGACTTCTCGGTTTTATTGTTATCTGCAGCCGCTGATCCTTCGGTGTGCATCAGTAAAAGTAATAGAAACAAGGTGAAACATCCTCGCAGCTTTGGACTCTTCATTATACTGAAAATTATTTCAACAAAACAACTTCAATTACAGACAAAATGGTAAATAGGATAAAGCTTCGCTTTATTACGAGATAGAACTAAAATTTCAAGAAGACTTTTATTAATTGTATTTGAAGTTGGAAGATAGTTGATTCGAAATATCGTAATAAAAGTATTGTTATACGTTTTTAGAGTTTATATACTCGCGTTTTCATTTTAATCATATTCACAATTAATGATTTCAGTGATCATTAATTAAAATCAACGGTTTTTTTTCGATGATCTATACAATCGAAGATCAAAAAAAACATTCGGATAAAAGGTTGATCGCATTATCAGCTAGTTTTATATTTTCATAATTGTTCGTACATACCGGAGACGATATTAGTAGTTTCGCACGAGGTTAACTGTATGACATCCAACTCGAGCACTGTCGTGCTCGTTGAAATGTCACAAATTTTATAAGCTTCGTACGTCGGATGTGCCCCATAGTAACTTGCAATTTAGCATTTCTGTAACAGGTCTCTCGGATTAAGCAATTACTTTGTCAACTTGGTTAGATTGCTGGCATTCAATCGACGTGTACGTCCTTAGAAATTTATATATACTGTGCTTCAACGTCGCAATGGAATGAAATAATTTTTAATGCGTGATAATTGATAAGGGTTACTTTAGTACTTGGAAAATTTTCAGTTGTCGTTGAAAAAAGTTTGTTTATATCAATGATGAGTCGGTCGAATCACAACAAAAAAATCATTTTCGTTAAAAATGGACAACCTATTTTTGATATTGGTATCAACTATACTGCGCCACATAACGCATTATATCGAAGAAAATAATTCGCTATTCACTAAAACTCGAAATCGACCCCGTACTTAGAGTTGTAAGATAAAAACTTGGTCTTTCGGAGCAGGACTGTGAGAAATAAAGTGATTAGCCATTTTTAATTATATGTGATAGAGTGTCTTTTATTTTCCATACGCAAATACATGCTTATAACTCGTTACACGGCTCCAGTCGAACTAATCCTTCTTTTCAAAATTCGTCAGTGAGAGCTTCGGGTCGCCCGTTCTCGCAGCTCGCGCGTCTAGCATAATAATAATGATAATACCGATGGCGGAATAAAATATTCATTACACTTAACTGTCATCGCCGGATAGATTTGCAGGAAAAAGTCGATTAAGAAATTAGAATTTTTGTCGCCTCCTGTATATATGCTTTCGAATGCGGAACGGAGCAGATATTCTTGGGTCGAATTTCTTATCAACAAGCCTAATAAATTTGTATGAATCTCATGATTCTCTGAGCAATCAAAACTGGTTGGCAAAATATCGTCCGTAGAAGCCGAGTCCATAACATATTTTACTGACGTTTCGTTGAGCCCACGAAGACCAGCACAAAATATTGCCCGTCGATTGTCCGTATGTAGACTGTAATTCAGTTTATTTATTATTCATACGTTATTTGACATTATTTAACTGCAGTTTTTCTCATGCTTAAGGATCAGCATTAAAATGATGAAACCTGTTAAATCGAATGAAGATGTCCACACTTTAATGAATTCCATTAACTCACCGATTTTTTACGGGATTGTCAACATATTCTAAAAGCCTTTGAGCCGAAAATAGGCTACATCCAGCGTGACCCCAAACACATGCCCGTTCGATCAAATTCTTTTTCGACAACTTAGTCACGTAATCGTCATCCTCGCTGGTCTCATAACCAATTTTTTCTACGAAGTTATTCATCAGGCCCAAAATGTATTCCTGTAAATAATCGATTTGCTGTGATTAAACAATTTACGTTGAAAAAACTTGACAGTGATTTTTTCGAAGTTTTTTTTATTGACTTCTCTTTAAAAACCTATTTCAATTCATGCGAATAAACAGAAATAATAAGAGCAGTGCATTCGTTTAAAATTTGTTTTAACCTGAAGTGTTCTTCGAACCATGACACTGGTTAATAATTCGTCGATGGCTTCGAAAGTATTCATCGCAGCACTCCAAGGAAGATATTCCGTTTCTCTTGACAAATATTTCGTCATTTGCCAAAAAATTTTGCTGTATCGCAATGGTTCATGTCGCGCAAAAGTGTACAGATCGTTTATGATCTGTGCCCGATTTATTGCGTGAATATTCTTATAATTGTCAGTGTTCATGTACTCCACAAGTCGCTTCCAATTTTCGTCATCGTAATTGACACGATAGTAGCCTAAAATGATATTGAATTAACTTTTCACGATACTCAACGATCAATTAAAAAAAAAACGGACTGCAAATCACATGAAATTGACTGATGTAACTCTATGATCGCAAATAGCATGTGCGCGACAAAACCCAAAAATGTCACTTTGTAAGATTTATAACGAATTTTGATCTCGATTATTTCGATCGTGCGTAAATTTCTATTCGATTGCGTTAATAGTCAATCTTCATGATATTATTAAGTCTCGTTAAAGCTTGACACTAACCACTAGCTTGAATGTTAAAAATGACCCAATCGTCCTTGTCGATTCCACCGATCGTTACCCTTTTTTCTTTGTCACTGATCCAGCTCGTTGGAGCTGAGGATGAAAAATTCGGATTCGACATTGTTGCATAATTCAATGGTATCCACCATTTTTTCGCTGTATCCTGAGGCACTGCACTTCCCTGCTCTACTTTCGTATCGCCGGTGATGTAATTTCGAGTAACATTGACAATGGGATACCCGGTTTGCATGAGCCACGACATCATGGTCTCTTTGACATTCAAAGGAGCTTTGCCATTGCTATTCTCATCGTAAGCTTCTTGCAAAGCAGCCATCAAATCATCTGCCTCCGCAGCTTGGTAGGAACTATAAATGAGCGTCTAACTAATATGTTTCTACGTGCTCTTAATTCATTCACCAACAAATAAATTATTCCCCATGCAGGCATTTTCATTTTCATACTGGTTCAAAGCTAGTCGGGTCTAAAAAAATTTGTTTCTGCGAATGTATAAAACATTATCTGTGACTTCCATCTGAATGACACCTGAATAAGTTAATATTTTAAAAATTGCTGTTCATTTTCGACATTAACTTACTGTTTGGTTAAGTATTTTCGAATTCCTGATTGAAATACTTCGGCTGTTAGGACATTGCGGAACATGTGCACGATTGCCGCACCTTTCAGTAAAAAATAGTTTAAAAAAAAAAGAGGAAACTCGACATCATCGTAATCGTTAACGCTGGTGGGTAATATGTTACTATAAAAAGCATTGGTAGACTTCCGAATGATGTGAGCTCACCCTTTCGATATGTGATCCGTTGAAACAATTTTCTTATTTCTATATTTGTGATGGGTCTCCATCTGATGTATATATTATGTTCAAGAAGATCCAAAGAATATGCAATTTCTTGATTATTTCGTACAACGAAATGTCCTAATTCGTCCGAGTATCCATTTATCTATAAATTTGCATAAAAAATCGTTTCAAAGGTGGACTAAAATGCAGACAAAAAATAAATATCATCACAACAATACACCACAATGATATGAAAAAGTTTACGTCAGCCATGATGATGTACTGGAAATACGCAGCGAATGCTTCGTTCAGCCAGATATCGTCCCACCATAATGGTGTTACACGATTGCCGAACCATGAGTGCGATAACTCATGTGCTATCAACATATTAATGCGATCCAGGTTCATAATCGTATCAGTCGATGAATCGTACCTAGCGAATGTCGTGCTGTATAAACATTTTCATTACAACAGGAATTGTTTGTAATGGCTTCCTTCCGTTGTCGAATGAAGTTTAATAATTTTCTCATGCATGAGTTAGAAATTTCAACATTCATGGATATTACATTAAGCCTAATGAATAAGGACATGAGCTTTTACCTGTAACTAACCAGACCCCAATGTTCTGTGGCCGCCGCTACATAATTAGGTAGCAGTACTGATCCTATTCTCGGAAAACCATATGGCAATCCCGTGTACGCCTCCATGAAATCAACAACTTTTTGGCTAGTATTTAAAATATGCACAGCTTCATCCAAATGTGTTTTATCAGACCATACAGTAATATTTCCGTATTCATTGGAGACACTCTCGTAGTCAGAGATGACAAAAGTCAACAGATATATTGACATTACCGGTGTCGTGTCAAAGTTCGTAACGATCTTTCCATCTCCGGTATTGATTCCCTCAATCGCTGGCATATTTGATATTGCAGTGTAATTTGGATAGTGCTTTATGGACATTCGATAACGTGCTTTCAAACCTGGTTCGTCCCAGCAGGGAAATGCACGGCGCGCAGTTGTCGCTTCGAAATGTGTCGCTACGACTGGGCTGAGAACAACTTTGATTAGAATTTTTCTTTGATTGGATGTGAAATGAATGAAAAAAAATTATTGCTAAGAACTTTTGTATGAAATAAAATCAATTCACATTATTCTTAATTGTTATCGCTGAATGTACATTTTTGCCTTGCAATACAATGTATTTTAACTATCACATTTTTTGCTCATTATAAACTGAATTGATGTATTTTTAGACTTTTTCAGCTCACCTCCTTTCTTTTTCTTCACGAGCACCATCTCTGAAAAAAAATATTAATAAATTACAAATCAAAATACTTTTTTTTTGCACAAGTAAACCAACTTGAAAAAAAAAAAACAATAATCGTCTTTTGATTTGATTCGATCATCGACGATGACTAATCTTCGGTGGATCTTCGAAACTTGACATTTTTTGTCCGACTTACCCATAAAAGAAAATAGTTTTGTAAAAGCCAGTAAATTCTTGAGGGTCCGTGCCGTGATACTTCAGATTGAGAGTGTTATTTCCAACCGGAATATCTTGATCGAATACAAGATTCAAGAACTCTACCTCGCTGTCACGAACTTGTTCGATGGGTTTGTATTTTTTACCAGCGGAATCTACGACGCTTGTCGAATTTTCATCGATAACAAGATTTTTGTAGGCGTGCAGGGTGATGATTTTCGTAACTGTCAAAACTTCAAAATCGATATTTGATTCGCCAGTCCAAGTCATCGTTTCATCGTCCATGTTTGGCTCAATTTTTATTCGGTATAACCGTGGAATTGAATTGTTTGGTAAACGGTAGCGCCTCATCATATCTTCCCTTGATTCCAAAGTCTCTGTCGTATTATTCGCACCATTTTCAAGAATTGGAATTGACGCTGTTAATACAATTAGTACCGGCAAAATGAAAATAATTTTTTCAGTCCACATTTTTTATTGTGTTTTCACTATTAATACATGAGTTGTTCGTTACAATTGTTTCGACAAAAATGAACGATTCTCGACTGTAACGAGCCCGTGTCCATTCACTCACTGATATATACTTCACTACCCAGCTGTTGATGTCATAGCGTTCTTGTTTGAATATTCATCACATTGGTATAATAAACAAAACAAAAAAATCGTCTTGATAAAATCGAGAAAACCTTGAAAAATGTGACCTTGAGAATAATCGAATGAAACGTTGAAGTGTTATTGTATGTTTTCTTCGTGAAGAGACAAACGTTTGAATCTCGTTATTTTACTGACGAAAAGCACAGAAGTGCATACAGTGTAACCTTGCATTGAATCCGTTGTTCAATGAAACTCTTTTTGCTCATGTAAAAATGGTTGTCTTACTGCTTCGATTAACTCTTCCCTTGATTATTCACATTGGGATGTGTTGGCGCAATAGTTATTTTATATTCATGAATTTGACCCGAGTAGCAAAGCATGATATCAATATTCCTCACGTTCTATATGTAAGTATAAGTGATGGGCACTCCAAAATATGGACTCGTTAAGTAAATTATTGTTTTGAACTTCACCTTCAAATTTTTTAAATAAATTTATCTGTTGCAACGGAATTTGACAGGTCTATCATCTCGTAAATTTTGACATTGGTATTTGGTAACAATGCATGCTTATGAGAATTGTGAGGTTTTGAAAATAGCTTTCTCCATTCCGGAAAAAGTTGACTTCATAAATTTATACTCAATCACTTTATCGACAAAATACAATGATTGCGAGTTATCATTTATTTCTAAACTTTCTTAAACTCTGCATAAATGAAAACTAATGTGTATTACTGATTTGTTGAAGGTTGTACATAAGAATCAGGCGTATACCTGAGACCTCACACCTTCGAGTGCAAAAAAAATTGAAAACGATGATACCTTTTTACTACGATCAAAAATAACCCAAGTGGTAGAGGCCCGTACGAATAGAACAAAGACACGATCCCATAATTTGGGTGAAAATTCTCTATTCGTTGATTCGAGATTTGCTTTATTTAATTCATGTTCGCTACGGATACAAATATTTTTTATATTCATTTACAAAATATTATCAAAAGTTCTTAAGTTATAGATCGCAAATAATTCGTGACTTGTCCAATAGTTTTACGAACAATCGCTGTTTCGAATTGGTATTTTTCAACTCATAAAAATGAGTAACCTCCTTTCGGCTTTATGCAGCCGCCGTAAGTGTTTATGCTCGCCTAAAAACCGCAGCGAGAGTCAAAAAACCTATAAGTGTAATGCTCGGAAGCGAAATGCTCGATGAATCGGGTTCACTGGGTGGAACAACCAAATTTTGTGCATCCAAAAATGTTGTTATAGCCGTTTCATATTTTGTCACCCACTCGACGTTCTTGGTGGCTCTGCTAACAGCCTCGCGCTTCAACGCTTCTGCAAATGGTTTATGCTCGTCGGGCAAGCCGTCAATAAACGCTTGCAGCTGAAAAAAAAGAACCGAGGATTATAACTAATGAATAAAGGTCTATTTTCCACAACAAACTATGACTTGGTTGTGTGACTTGTGTTTGTAGTCTTGAACTACTAACCTGTTGGATCTGTTCTTGTGTCGTCATTCTGCTCGCAATCTGTATAAGGTATTGTAACATCGTGTCCGTATTGCCGTCACTGCAAGGAAAAAGCATTTTTAACCGTGAGCAAGTAACATCTGTTGATGCATGTTAGCAGATTTTGGAAAATACAAAACCTGACTTACCGTTCAATGATAGTTCCGAAATTTTCTTTGATAAAAGTAAAAATGACATCGCTGCCAGTGACATCACCGGTGTACACTGCCTTCACGGTATCATTTCTATTAACGACAGCTTCTATGAGCCAAGCCTTCTCAAGGTACATTTTAAGAATTGCTGAGTCAGAAGAACAGCCGAGCGAGTTCAAGAGGGTACGACGTTCGTCCGAGTCTCCGCTCAATGCAATTGTGTAATTGTAAGCTTTTTCCCATTCTTCAACGCTCGCCGATCTTATTCCCGCGCAAAGCACGACGCTTTGAAGATCAGCCGAAGTCCTTTCGAACGATCAGCAGATGACAAGGAAAATTTTTAAAAATACTGTCAAAATCGATAACTTTGATGTGTCAATATTTTCAATATGCAATGATTACTTACTTATTGAAATTGGATACATGCTCAACCAGCATTTCGTGGGTGGCGGCTAAACATTTCGCGGAACCCATGGCGCACGCTGTTCTAATTACGTTCAGTCTGTTCATTTTTGTAATATCTTCTTCTTTATCTTTTTCAGTATAGCCTAAGGTTTCTTCCAGGTTTGAAGTGAGCCGTTGAATATAGAGCTAGGGACAAGAGAAGGGAAGTGACGAAGTTGCTACAAAAAGTTGGTTTAAGTAATTCGAATATTGCAATCGGCGATCGCGACATGTTATTCATTTTTAATACGTCAGTGCTCGCTTTACTTGTACTTTGAACATCGATCGCGCGATAAGAGATTTTCTCACCGGTATAGATTCAACTGCTTAATTCGATAAATAGAAATTTGAAAATAATTCCACTGCGCAGTGATTGTGGTTTTGAAACACGTGTTTTTGCTAGTGATCATCATCACTGCAATGGTTATCAATCCTCCAAATGGATGAATAAATAAAAAATAGTAAAATATCTAAATTGAATAAAAAAATCTTATCCCGCCTATTGCTGAGAAGAATAAATTTAGTGAAGTTGAAAAAAATTTCGTTGTTTCAATGGAGGATAGTTATTTAAAAAAATTTGATACCTCCACTAACTAAGCAATACTTGAATAGTGAAAGCTCAGTATTTCTGTCAACAAAAGGTTTCGTGTCATTTAAATAATGTACCTTGAAGAGATCGTAACTTCCAGTATGAGTCAGAGCTCTGTTAAGGACGGCAAAGGCACGATGAGCCGAATACCATGGAATGTAGTCCTTTTCGTGTTGAAGGTAGTTTGTCATTTCCAAGAAAACAGAATGATTCTGAAGTTCCCCAGCTTGGGCGAGGTGGAAAGAATCATCCAAAAGTTGAGCTCGATTCAGGGTGTGAATGTTCTCTGTCTTATTTTCATTTTTCAGATAATCGACGAGTCGCTGCCAGTTTCCAGCATCGTAATTCACACGGTAGTAGCCTAATTGTAACGTTAAATCAATTATCAGTATTACTGCTTATTAACGGTCAGATAAAAAAACAAGCACACTCATAAAAACCTCATTATTGATAATAAATAGGTCACTAACCAGTTTGTTGACTGTTCAAAATGATCCAGCTGTCGTTTTTTAATCCCGTGCGTGTCAAGTTTTTGTTATCATTTTTGAGCCACTCAGTTGGCTTAGTCTCTGAAAAACCCTTGAGTACATCTTCAGAAACGATGTTTATTGGGACATACCACGTCTCATTTCTAGGTTTCGTCTCATTGCTTGTTTTTGTTAAAAACCGCTTTTGCGACATTTCAGCGGTTCCGGTTGTATAATTTCGGATTACCGTGATGACAGGATACCCTGGTTGTCTGATCCAAGAAATCAGTGCTTCTTTCAGAAACGAACTGTTTTTACTGACAGCTCCTAATTCTTTGATCAAGTCATCAGAGGTCGCCGCCAGATAACTCCTAACAAATTAAAAGTTAATTTAGAAAAAAGTTGATCAACTTTACGATACTCCGAGAATGTTGAACATTGTGATCTGCATACTTTTCGTTTAAATAATTCTGCAACCCAGTTTGGAATACGGTTGGTGTTAGCACATGCGAAAACATGCGAATGACACTTCCAGCTGATGAAAACGACGATAAAAATAATTATGATTGATGATCTGAATATTCTACCAGGGAGTTGATGAAGTTGGATTCATTGCGAGGATGCTTACCTTTGCTGTAGGAAATGCTGTCGAAAATACTATAAATCTGAACTGGATCGTTTACCGGCACATCCATGCTATGCTGGGTCTCATTATCATCAGCGGTGAACGCTATTTCCTGAAGATTTTCGGTCACAAACTGATCCATCATACGCCAGTTGGGCTCAACCTGGTAATCCAAAATTGAATGAACGTATGAATCTTAACCGAAACTGATTTACAATTCTATTGCAGTTGACGATTCGTAAATTCCTATTAAATACCTTATCGGTAATCCAGTACTGGAAGTAATTTGCGAAACCTTCATTCAGCCATGTATATTCCCACCAGGATGGACTGACAAGATTTCCAAACCATTGATGGGCAAACTCGTGTGATATGACACTGGCAATTGCTTGCTTGGTCTCCGTGGTTGTGCCGTTTTCATCATACAAAAGAGCACTTTCCCTTTAAATGATAAATTAAAAAAAAAAAATCATAATATTGTCGTCATGAGCTAACTTTTATGTTTCTTACAGTTTTTTGGTACGAACTGAAATACTATATGAATATTTACCTGTAAGTAACCAGTCCCCAGTTCTCCATGGCACCAGCGAGGAATTGTGGTATCGCGAAATTATCCATTTTTGATAATGTGTAATTGATTTTTGTATATTTTTCTAACGTGGCTAGTTCCTTAGGACCTATGGCCTGAGCGAATCTACCAAGGTGAATTTTATTACTTCTTGCAAAAACTTTAAATTTTCCGTTAGAATTGGAAAGGTACTTGAAGTCCGAAACAACGAAAGCTACGAGATATGGTGACATAAGCTCTGTTTCTTCAAATTCAGTGATCCATTTCGTTAGATCCTTGCTAGGTCTCGTCTGGCTTACAGCTGGCATGTTGGAGACCGCTGTGTAGTTATCGAGATGCGTGATGAATATTTTGAATTTTGCCTTAAATGATGGTTCATCGAAGCAAGGGAAAGCTCGTCTTGCGTAAGTGGGTTCAAATTGGGTTGTCGCCAAATACCTAAAAAAATAAATGAAATCTTCTTACAATGTTTCCGCCGTGAACGAGCTTTTCATTTGTTCGATATTTCAGTTCTTCATTATTTTATATTTCCGTTCTAATGTTATTTTCAAACCAAGAAATATTACGTTCTCTACGCCAGATATTTTTAGATCTTTCTGTATTATTCGTCGAAGATGATACAAATATTTTTATTTCTTGAAAAACGATTCGATGATGTTTTAATATCATAAAGGGTGATAATTTTCGCTGTATCAAAGTAAGTCGTTTCAAAGCTATTGATGGAAAATAAAGACAAGTGTTACTTACACCCTTTCACCTTGATCGTTCGTGTATGAACTTTGGTAGAATCCATTCATATCATCGTGTAATTTTCCGGTATATTTCATTTTCAATATATAATTGTCTCTGGGCATGGTCTTGCTCAGTTTTAGTGTGTAGAAGTGCGTGACTTCGTCGTAAGAAGGGGTTAGTTTGACGTCCAGCCTTGCGTTAGAAATTGAATTAAGAAGTTGTGTGTATTTCTCATCGATGGTGAGATTCATGGCATGTAGAACAATCGTATCCGTTTTCTCAGAGAAGTGTATTTCGATATCGATTTCACCCGTGAACGTAAATTGGTCCGGAACTATGTTAGGTTCAAGCCGTATTGTATAATGTCTAGGTGACACTGTGATTGGAAGACGATAGTTGACCGATGGAACATCTCGGAGAATTTCATTCTTAAGTGGTACGCCGGTAGTATCCTTAACGAAAGGAATCGCACCCGTCAGAGCTACCAGTAAAAGGCATGACAGGGCATGTCGCTGGAACGACATTCTGTCGATTATTTAAATGAACGAAAACGCGAACAAAAAAAAACTGCTTTGTGCGATGATCGATGCAGTTGCGAACAAAAAAGTGAATGATGAATCAGCTTACGTGGTTCCACACCTTTATAATGTCTCCCGGGCCTAGATAACAAGATTTTGAAAATATGTCGGATCCCTGTCTAATCTTATCATTGAGCTTGTGCGAGCAGCGAGATGGGCTAATGATGATAAAGCTGTTATCTTATTCAATTTCAAATTTTTTTTTTCGATGAAACCAAATTGGTCCAATCAGTGAAGGCATTTTTGGTTGGTTTATCTTGCACTATTGAACAAGCTCAACTCGGACATCGGTCGAGTTCCCACAATATCTACCGAAAATAAAAAATTACAAAATTCTCGGACTAACCCTGAGATTCGTTATCAGCATTTCGTCGTTTTCTTCGTACCTGTTTTATTAAAAAGGTCAACGTAAGGCATTGAAATGAGACGGGCCAGTTCATGAATTCTTGGAAAACACTTTATCAGCATAATCGCAATTAAAGATGATTATCAATTCGATTAAATTCAACGGTACTCTGAACTGCAATTTGAGGAGTCTTCGATTGGAGGATCAAAACTGCTACAACATCACTGCGAGCTAGCATGATTCATGATGGAGAACGAACCAAGCTCATCATAACACTGTTGTTCTTTTTTTTTCATGCACGAAAGTAAAAGTAAGGGTTAATCATAATAATAATCATACAAACAAAGTTTCAAACTGCAAGTACTTTGATTTTTATCTCACGTTATTCAAGAGTCAATTTTTAACGTACAAGGATTTTTTGTAATACACGATAATATAAGTTATCGAATGTTCGGAACCAGACAATCTTTATCTATCAAGACGTTTCGATGTATGGGTCTTTCCACTGCTTACGTATCAAGGTCCTGCTAAATGTTAAAGGAGATTCCTTTACACGTGAAATATGTCAATAGTAAACAAGAATACAGTCAGTTTGACATTTTTAGGGTTGTGTACTTACCAGTGACTTTAAGGTCAATCAAAATTTTTTGAAAATATCAGTTACACTCATCTTTATAATAAAATTGTGTGCAGATTTTTTTATCATTGTTGAATGAAACATTTTCAATTTCCTTTTCATAATCACGGTTGTTGCCAGCGAGATTACATTGGGTGACGCTTTCCGGATAGAAAAAAAAAATATAATACATGACTCCAACATGATACGACAAAATCAGGGTTCATTCCCTGAGAGATTATATTTGGTGAATAATCAAGCTATTTTGAATAAGCTCGAACTAACATAAGTAAAATAATTATGTATCTCGTGGAAGAAAATTTTATATTTTTCATAGCCAGTTCGATTTTTGTCCGAGTGAAGTTTTGCTTGACTAGCTTTTTTTAAAACCAATTCACACCTATAATTCGTGTACTGTGGACGTTATCTCGCGATGTCTTATCATTATTCGCTGAGTTATGGGGAATTTGATCGGATCAAATCGATACTGATAAGTGTTGTTGCATGAATCAATCGTTCAAAGAACATATTTCCGAGAAACTTTGTATTTTTTTTTTTTTTTTTTTTCATATCTTCAAATAAATGTATATTTTATAATCGAATTTTCTGGGTGTTTGATTATTGCCGAGGAATGTGAAATTCAATTTAGGACATAATGGTTTTTTTTGTACTTTTCTTTTATGCTTTTATGATTCGCTTTATGATTCTTGGACGACGGTATATTTTTTTTTTCTTGATTTGATTCAATTAAATGACTGCCGTTTAAAGAAAATAAAAATAGGGTATTGATACGAAGCTGAATCATTGATAAAACGAACGGCGGCATAAATAGAACGGATAAATTGAATGATGTCATAAGTATATTAAAATAAAGCTGACTATTTACATGAACCAATAGAAGTGTGAAAATATTTTTAATAAATATAACTTCAAACATTGACTATTATATTTCAAACATGATTTTCTTTATTTGATTTCCATTACGAAAAAGTTCACTAATCTCGATTGCAATCCTAACAAAACAATACACTTAAGTGGCTCTCAGACAAGTTTTTTTACTACACACACCGTCCACGTATATCTACGTGAACACATACTTCGTGTCGAGTAGTTTTTGATATCGTTTCACTCATCGGGACGCTTTAAAATTGAGTTAATGCGAATAAATTGTTGACCGGCATAGTTTTTGATAGCTTATCCAAGCTCAGAGTCGGTTTCAAGCAAGCACTTTATTAAGTCAACAATGAATTCAGGAAATTTATATTATCATCATTCAATCATTATATTGTCATTCATTCAATTTTGCCTAAAGGTCTTTCTTTTTTGGTACCACTCAGGCATCGCCACTGAGAAAGCTTCTGCCAACACTTCCACCGCTATATGATGTAATTTTACCTCTATAAGGCTAGAGACTACCTGTTACAAGGATAAAGACAGTTCACGGAAGGTAACGAAAGCCACGGAGTATTTCAGATGTTTTGAGGTCACATGAGAGTCGCAAGGAAATCGAACACTTGTAGAAATAGTCTCGGTTTCACCGACATTTTGAATATTCTAACTGAACGAGTCGGATGACCATGGCTTCTATTATGTTATAATCTTTCACAATATTGAAAATGAATGAAAAATGTCGTTAACTCAATCCCGCACATATTGTGTCAGCGAGCCTCATATAGTTTTCGATTCATCTTTTTTGTATTTGGGTTTATAAAAAATGGAGACTGAGAAAAATGTTGGATTTTTACCCAAATATAAATTCGCAGGATCACTATAAAATTGATACTTAAAAACTGATGAAAAATATTATAACTTCATCTTCGTTCATTTGGATACAAATGATTAGATCCATCGATTATTTATCATAAATTTCATGATAAATTATTTTGATAAAGAACATTTCTAATAGTACTCTACGAATTTGTAAATAGAGATAATACGATACAAGATATAATTCACACTCCAATCAAAAAATGCGATGTTGAGAGCCAGTGTAATCAGCCATGAAATTCAAGTCGTTGATCGCCACGAAATATTTTCAGAAGGAAATCATTGCTGGTTTGAATAACGAAATAAAATTAAAGCACACCAGAACTAGTTCCGATCTGCGTCATCCGAGTCGCAGAGCATGGTGATTAAAAAATTATTCTATTACCGACCGATCATCAAACAATCGGTAAAAAAGGGCTTAAAAAATTGAAGCTTCCTGATCATTCGCGTGAACCACTCATTTCGATTTCTTCATTAGTTATTTCTATTAAACAATTGAATCTATGTCCGGTTTTTCTATGATTGAATTAATAGATCAAATTAATTCAATCCAAATATCCAGTCGATAACAAGATATCAACAACCATCCTGTGCTGCGACCCGACGGTGTTCTAATGTACTCTCTTATCGGAAGAAACATTGATTCGTTTCCATTGAGCTCAACCGATAAAATTTCATTCATAATGCCCTTCCTCAACCGAAAGTTTATTTTTGTATTTTCATTTATAATGTTTCTTTTTTCCGTAGCAAAACCGTTAAACTTCTTCTCTGAATTCTATAAAAATCTATCATAGTTAATACGACACTGAATAATCTCACTTATTTATTCAACCATTTTTCGATTTGTGGAAGGTAACTACGTATCCATGACACATTATCCTCCGCGAATTCAATAGCTTTTCGAGCATTGCCTATGCTTGAGCCAATTAATTCGGCACTCCGTTCCACAAGAGATTTGAACTGTTAACAGATTTAAAAAAATAAAAAAATAAACACGTTCTATGTTATTTAACTTCGTTTCCATACAATTCTCAGAAAAAGCAACAAATTTGCAAGTTCAATTGGGAACCAATAACTGCATTTATAAAGTTTTCGAAAACTTTTTACATAATAAAAATATATCTATTCATACCTTATGCAATTGGTCTTCGAGAACGATTCGCTTTTTAACGGCTTCGAAAATATTGAGTAGAAATGAAGTATCTCTTCCGCAGATAAAAAATGAAAGAAACAAACAATCAATATCAACAAAAAGTATTTTTTTCAACGATAATTCATGAGATATCATGTTTTTGTTGTTTGACGTTTTAATTACTATGCATTTAAAAAATTCTTACAGGGCGATGATTTTTCGCAAATTTTCGTCAACGAAGGTTATAACGTGTTCCAGATTTTCCAGATTTCCTCTGAGAATAGCATCGAATAAAGTGAGCCTGTATTGCTTGCGTATTTCAGGACCATCGTAGAGAGAATAATTTAGAAATTCTCTTATCAGTGTAGAATTATTCGTGCAACCGAGGCCAGCAATCAACAATTCTTGTTCTGTATGCAATTCAGTGTGGAGGAGTTTTCGTAAAACCTCATGCCAATCTTTTGAACTAGCCGATCGTATGCCAGCACAATAAACGGTGCTTTTAGAGTCTGGATTTATCCTAGAAAAAATGACTCGAGTTTTGTAAATTTTTATCATGCAAATGTGATTGAGGCATTGAATTTTTTTTAAATTTCAATTCAAACTGAGTGAATTTCACTTCAAATTATTAATCATGTGATTGAAACCGAAAGAAAAATTCGAGATTGATTCTTGAGAAAGTGGTAGTTTTAGTTTTTCAAAGTATCTTGACATAATGTCGTTTCATTTTAACTCTCACCTTTTGTCACTGTCCACTAGCCATTCTTTGAACAAAGAATTTGCAACCATCAAGCAATGCGCATTGTTCATGGAACACGCTGTTGATAATATAATGTTTCGCAAAAGTCTCGTACGCATTTGATCAGATGGACCTTGATGGAAGGTTAAATTTTCGTAGATAGGTTGAATGATGCGTTTGATGTGGGCCTGAAATTCGAAAAAAAAATATTTGAATCTTTGAATCTGAACGATGAGCAAGAAATTTGAAGGTTGCAGTGATAAAAAATAGCACTGGACACTACCTACTTGGAATGCTGTTTTAACATCCGGCAGACCACTAAGCATGATGTTCAGAAAATCGAAAGCCGTGATAGCTGCAACCCAAGGCTCGTAATCTATTTCGTGAATCAAGTATCTCGAGAGGTCCAACGGTATAGAATAGTCGATATAACCAGCTCTTGCAAGATTGTAAGAGTCGTCAAGCAAGGATGCTCTGTTTGTTGGACCGATGGTCTCGAAATTAACAGACATCAAATGGTTTATTAATCTCTGCCAGTTTTCTTGATCGTAATTGACACGATAGTAATAAGCTTGATCGATGTTGCATATTATTGTTTCAATGGGTTGAACCGTCGATACGAGAATACTGTTGTTCGGTGGTCTAATCCAGATCGTTGCTTTTTTTGAAATGGGACGAGATTCAACTGTTGCAAAATTGATCGGTACCCACCAACGCGAGTTTTCGATCCCATCGTTATGTCTACTCTTGTTCAAATGAAATTTCTCTTGTCTAATTTCTGTAATGCCAGTGGAGTAATTCCGTATCACACTGACGACGGGATAACCAGGTTGATTTGCCCAAGATTCGACTACGTCACTGAGCTGAATTGATTCTTTTAACGGGTTCATTTGATCGGCAAAACGTTGTAAATGCTCGTAGAAATCACTCGGAACTGCGAATTTGTTGGCCCTAGTAACAGTCAACGAGATTAACGAATAAGAAAATCAAAATGCTTGGAATAAAGTTTAATTATATAATAACATACAACGATGCCACGTAGGATTGTAATCCACGTTGAAATGCGGAATCTCCGACAAGATAGTACACCATTCGAATTATTGAAGCTCCTATAGAAAAAAATAATTATGAAAATATCATCATGTTATCGAAATCAGAAATTCTTCCAGGGCACAAACCTTTCTTATACGTCACAAAATCCATGCAAGCAGGAATACTATCTGGGCTCCCAACTGCTTTGCCGTTCATGGTTCTATTGTGCCGAACAGAATCGTGCAACAACGCCTGTTGGAGGACTTCAACAACAAACGAATCCATCATTTTCCAATCTTCGTGAACAACATCAAGTATATAATGTCCAAAAAACGTAGCAAAGCCTTCCTTCAACCACGCTACGTTCCAAAATTTCGGAGTGACCAAGTTGCCGAACCAAGTATGAGCGTATTCGTGGGCAACTGTGCTGAGTCCATTACGAATTTTGACAGCGGGTGTGACACCACTTTCCCATAGTATTACAGACTCCCGAAACGTCACCATTCCCCAATTTTCCATAGCGGACCAGTAAAAATCAGGTACTGCAATCTGATCCATCTTCGTGATTGGGTTTTTTACTCGTATCCAGTTGTCGAGAGCTTCATAGATTTTAGGACATGCATTGAGGAATGCGAAGCCTTGATCTACCATATTTTCCCGAGTCCAGAGTCCAAATGAAGTTGAATTATTTGCTTTGGTGAACGTGAAATCGTGGATTGCCCAGCCTACGAGATACGTTGGCATTGGTGGAGTTTCTGCCAGGGTCGTTAGAAAATATCCTGGTTTTCTATGAAGCGAGTATTTTTTTTCACTATATTATTCATTCCTCGACAATTATACGACAATGGGAGATACTTGAATAAATATAAATACACATACATTTCTTGTATCAGTTCCGGCGCAGTATTTGAGGTAACTGTTTCATTCGTGTAATGGCCTATGTGAAGTCGATACGCGGCTTTCATGTAAGGCTCGTCGAAACATGGGAAAGCTTTGCGTGCGAAAATCGAGGAGAATTGCGTGACTCCGAGCCATCTGAAGATAAAAAAAAAAATATATATCACAATGTTGGGTTTAGCTAGGTAGGTAGGTAGATGCTTTCCCAAGTTGGCATCGAAACACTCTGAGTCAGCACCAATCCCAGCGTACGATTTAAAAGATTAGTAATAAATTACCGTGTGTTTCCTGCTGATTCGTACAAACTCCTGTAGAAACCGTTCAAATCATCGAGAACTTGGCCAACAAAAAATAGCGACAGTACGTACTGACCGGGAAGAATGTCATCCACGAATGAAATAATGTACATCTGTCTTTTGATGTTGAGTTCTTGTTTTACAATTGGCACGTTCACACCACTGGTAGTACCGTCAACGATTGCACGAACTTCAGACATTTCACGATCAATTTCCAGACCAACAACATTAATCATCAAAAATTTTGTTTTTGCGAGGACTCGCAAATCTATCTTCACGCGTCCCTCATACGTAAAGTTGTTCACAGCGAGCTGTGAAAATATCCACAATTCGTATTTTTCTGGTAACACGTACTCCGGAAGTCTATACCAGGATGGATCATCTTCATTTGTAGGAACTTCTTTGTGATCCTGTGTTTCGGACTCAGCAGAGATCACAGCGTTAGGACCAAACGATATAATAAATGTCAAAATGACCGAAACCACTAGATTCAACCTCGCCATCTTTGTCAATGAAGGTAACAAGGCTCCGATTTTTATTGAACGAACTATCTAATCTGTCATCGGAGATGCAATTGATCTTCAGTTCAATTTGTGCAAAGAGGCAATCTGTATCTGAACGATTATATCGAAGAAAAACAGAGATTTGTCGAAGTGCAAACGAATTACTGATAAAAAGTTCCTGATAAATTTTACTTACAAACACAAATACTTTGCCGGTCATAATCAATCGTTGCATGTATACTTGTGATATAGTACTCGCTGGAATCAACTGGACATTTTTTAACTGAAATATTTCACGTCAACGTAATGAAAGTACACGATCAGCTTCATTTCCATCCACTCCGTAGACATTCAGGCCGCATTACCGATCAACTTTAATTTCAACTTTCTTGTTCACTGACTCTTTCTATTCATGGAGCACGCGAAGAGCACTGTAAAATAAAATCAAAAGTCAGTGAATTAAAAGTTGTGTAAAAAAAAATAATAATACCGGTTTACAGATGCTCATTATTTTTAAAAATGTAGAGGTTAATCAATGTCAGCAGATCAATCGTCGAGATCGAAAAAATTCCATTGACCTTTGGATATCTTTGATTTGCACGATCGATTGAACAGAAAAATTTTACTTCAGTAATGTATTATGTAGTATGCAGTAAAAAAGTAACATCGTTCATGAATTACTTTTTTGTTATTTAGCCTTATTTTTTTTCCATCATTAACCAAGAATCCAACCTGTCACCCTTGCAATGTTGAGTTCTCGTATATACTTTTGCTCGATCGATTTCATTCGATATCACTATGTTGAGGTTTATTCGGTACGAATTCGACAAGATTTGCATGTAATTGAACGAGGGATCCTCATATAATCCCGAAATACGTAACGCTGGAGTTCCGGTTCAAAGCAGTTGGCTTACTCAGGACTCATAAAACAGCTCTGAAGCACGCTCCATATGAATCCTTGTCATTCGATTTTTTTCTTACCTGAAGGACCCCCCTTGTTTCTCCTTCTTGTAAAAATATACAGCTCAATCCTGACTATAATTTTTTCAAGGACATTGAATATTGTAAATTGAAGTAATCTATTCTGCATTATTTCAGGATTTTTTGAGAAAAAATAATAAGCATGATTTATTCGTTAACTGAAATAGTTTGTTCCGCCTACAGTCTAAAATCATCAATGCCAGAACATTTATGTACTTAATCAAGATGTATAAAAAACGAGAGCAAAGAGAAAGCTGTAGTTTTCATACATGTTGCAAAGTGGGTGTCGCCATTATCTTTCACCACCGGAGCATAATAACAATGGCACATTATCGTTCCTTCGGGAATATGCACAATGCTGGCTTTCAACCGGTTGAGATTAATTATTGCAGAAATTTGACTAGTGAGCCTGCACATATAGAATATTCAAAATGGGATGGTTGACTCCATGGGGAAAATATTTCCACAACAGGATATGGGTCACATCCACGTCTTGTAAAGTTGTTATTCGTTTAATCAGTTAAAGAATAAAAACAGTTATCAATGAAAATATATTTTTTGCGAATTTTCTAGGGTTAGCGATTTTAATAAAACATTCAATCGCATCATCGAGTCAGTGGAATAAAATCGAAAATGCGTTAACTGAGTGCTTTACTAGTCATTGATGAATAAAGATAACGACACTTTTGTTCAATTGAAAAAAGCAAAACGTTCGTTAATCACGGCTTAAAATTTCTTCGAATTTCACTTCAATAGACGATGGTGCCGGAGAAAAAAACTTGAAGCCTCTGGCTTCTTCAGAATGAGTGTATGCACATGGTAGTTTCTAAGGGTGTAACAGGAATTCACAAGCTCGAGTTCAAGCCCAGGAGGGTTCCACCATTTTCCTCCATTTTGTAAAATTTTCACGTCAGGCGCTTTCAATGGCTGAAGGGAAAAAGCCCTGAGGATAGGTCCTGGAAGAGCTTATAGTTCACGCCACAATCACCCCTTCGAGATGATAAAAAAGTGACATCCACTGTCGCTGGCTTTGCCTGCGGCTCGATGGACCTCCGACTCGTTAATATTCGAAATGCTGCTGCACGAGCTGTTAGAACACGCCATGGTAGTTGAGACCTCGCCCTGTATCTTTACTATTGTGAACTATATTCGAAACCTGTTGGAGAGTAGGGAGGCGAAAATTGAACGTCACGTTGTTGAGACATGTCATCGCGTAAATTTTTTTGCACATTCATCTTAACTTAAGAAGATAGTGACTTTTCCTTTGTCATAATTTAGAAGGATGTTCTAGTCTTGACATCAAGAATTAAAATTGAAAATAGATCATTATGAACTTTGTTGGAGGTCATCGAACCTTTCGGTTATTATTCGATGCATCAATAATCTGATTATGCCCTGATTACAAGTGCTTCTCACAAGCCCTGCGTTCTCAATTAGCTATTCGAATATTCAATAGTGCATCTACGGGCAAAGTGATCACAGAGCCTACGCTCAACAGTGCAAACTATGCCAACGTCTGAATGGCTGAGAAATGTTCCAGATGCTGTGATTAGCACGCTTGCATCGCATTCTGTCCTGTACGTTTCGCCAGTGAACAGTCTGGCCATTGTTGGTCACTACCAATTGTATCTTTCCACTGTCGGTTATCTAGCCATGTCCCTGTTCCTGGCATTGTTCGTGCTTAGGTTTGTGAAGAGCTTATTTCCATAAACTTAGTCAGGCTATGAGATGACCACTAGTTAAATTGCTTTGATCTAACAAGTTCAATGCAATTACTATCGATAGCTTGTTATTCATGGTTTACAGCTTCCAGCTTTCAAAGCTGGTGAATTGTTTATTCTTGGAGAGAATATTCTCTGCCTCAGCATGTTTAGATAAATTTTGCTAAAATTGACCCTTTCTAATGATGAGTCTAACGTTTAATGACGAGTGAATGTTTCCATCGTTTCAAAATAATCTATACGTTTTGGCCTCGTGACGTGTTTCAAACGTATATTTTGAGAAAAATCGGTTTTCCCTCCTCATTAAATCCACGTCCTTGGCCCGGGACCTTGTTCCATCTTCATGCGGACAAGTACGCGCTACGTTGATGGCAGGATGTTTCTGAAAAGATTTACCTGTCCGGATGAATCGAGGGAAATGATATTCCAACAAGCGGGTGGTTTAGCATCAATAATCTGTTCTCGTGGTACGTTCTTATTTTGTACCTCGTACAGAGCACTTTCCCATTTCCTGTTTCTCCTTCAACCCGGGCACTCTTTTTTACGCCTGGCAACGGCGTTTTTCTACTACGGGAAAATCGGAAATTCACCTCCGTAAACGGATCAGCAGAAAGAGAGATAAAAATCGAGAAAATGGAGATATTAAAGGTTTTGCAAATGTAACTTCTGTGATTTCCAGTTGAATTACATCAGCTGTCAACCTTCGGTGAAACTCTTCGCAGTTAACGCTAGAAATGCTGGCATATTTGGCCCAGGGCCTTCAAACTGTTAATATATACACGCAAATACACCAACATACACTTAGGTATGATGTCTATACGAATATATCTATATTACATAATATACAGATGCCAGGAGGCATTTCCTCTACCATTTCTACAACAGACCACGTGCACCAACGTCCCAACCAATCCTGTTGGTAATTTGATTACAGCACCGTTTGAAAGCTTCGACCCTCTAGATTCTGCAGACATAGTTAACCGTTGTAGGATCCAACGTAGACCGAAGGACCCGCGTTTCGCCCGCGATGCTTGTTGAAAGTGCCATGGTGAAATGGAGCCCAGTGCGAGCATCATCTAAATATCCCTCGCTGACCACACGCCCAAATATCGGTATATTCCCACCGACCTAAACAATTTATTGTGTCAAACTTAAGGCTTGGGCTATAAGTATATGGGCTATGAGTGACCTTGAAAAGCTTCGCCGGTATTTTATTATTTGTTCCAAATTTCAAACTTCATACGTTTGTGCGATTTACATTGACTATTTTTCTGAATTTTCAAACGTTGTTGAGTCGATTCCAATGGAAAAATCTAATGACCTAATTAATCACTTGCTCGTCTTCCTCCATTCATTCAAAAAAATTTCAATCAATTCTATTCCCACTTACTCAGTCCTATTTTTCGGAATTATGTCCGAGCAAAGCTGACGAAGATTTATCGACATCACGATACATTCATGTATACGAACTCAAATGCTGCTGTTCTCTATCCCAAGGAAATTCAATATTCGGTTCACAGCTTCCTCCAACGACATATTATACCTTGGTTCTCGTTAAGGACCGTATCATTGAATCAAAGGGGTATGCATTCACAAGAAAAGTCTCTAGGTACGCCATCGCTTCGAATCACTCAAATAATCTTACTCAAAATCATTGCAAAATTTTTTGTAGTGACGCTAATAATACTTGTTAAAGATTGTACTCTAACTTTTTTCTTCCAAAAAGTAACGACTGCACATTGAATTTGTTTTTGACGAAAAATAAGTGAAATTCGGTGATAAAAATCTGCACCCAATATCTCATTTGACTGACCAAGATTAATTCTAAACTTTTCCATGCAACCTCTTCCTCATTAGTTTTCGCATCTTTCCGAGAGGTCGATTAAAGGATTTTTAGAGGACCATTTGGGATCTCCCTTTGCCGGAGATATACCAATTTAAGAATGAAAATCTATCGCAACTCTAGAAAATCAATTACTTTGTGTATGTATTCACTTGGAAAGAAAACCACCAATTTATTTCGAAGAACGTTCAAAAGTAATTCAGCCCAAGTGGAACCTATGAACGACTATCCCTCACAATTTTACGAAATTACGTACCTACCTATTAAGAAAAAATGTATCGCATAATGTTGAATGGACTTGTCAGCTTTCTGAATGTAGTGATCGCGAGTGGGTTTCTATTATTTGTGAGCAAGCGATAAAACAAACGTAAGGAACGCGGCGAAAAATTTGTACGTGCGTATGGATGAATTTATATGAAAAGAAAATATGTTTGGTTTTGACGTAGACGGTTTATCATGAAGGGATGAATTCCATTTTTAGATGCATACACGACACACGGGACTAGGATATGCAACGACCATCGTGATGTGAGCGGTTGACTCTAAACCCTCCCTCACTGTTTCCACGCGAAATCTTCTATGAAAGCGGTATAGAGAGTCACGTGGATGAAGCAGAAAGCCGGGCGAAGAGCCGGACCACCGAGACGACCATCACTGCAGTGAAAGAGTAAGCGAGAAAAGGGAAACGAGCCCGAGTGAGTTGAACGTCTAGTCGATGTAGCGGTAGAGACGAGGTCGACTTCCGGACATTTTTATCAGAGAAAAACGGTTAGTCTTTCTCCCTCTCTCTCTCTCACTCTTTCTCTCATGTCCCTCTTCCTCTCTGTCGCTCTTCCTCTTCCTCTATCAGTTTTCTCTCTCTCTCTTTATCTGTCTTCAGTCTTTGAAATATATAACGTGTACGATGCTTTTGTGTTCACGCGAGTAAATATTAGCGGAGGATGATGAGAACCCCTACCAGATATTCCCTCCTCTTCTTTTGCATATACTTTTTCGGCTTCTTCTCTCGTGGACCATGTCGTCTCCTCTATTTTCCATTCAACTCGAATCTCGGAACCTTTTCTGTCTTTCTGCTCTTCTTCCTCTCTCCCTCTCTCTCCTTCTCGCTTTTTTTTTCCTCCTACTGCATTTGACGACGCCCAATGAACGGAGACGAACAGTCGGAATCCATCGTACAAAAATTTCGATTTCCGCTTTATTTTTGCTCTTTATTACCGAAAATAATGAGGAAAAAAATGTTTTCGTTTTGCAACATTTCTTTTTTTGCTTGAATCGATCTGAGTTGCAATTTCTTGAATTTCAATTGCTACATAATTTAGGAGTGGCCGTTACGAATAGAAAACTAATTCAAAATATCAATTTTTTCCATTCGTGTTCTAAAACGATCCGAGTTGAATGGATGTACATTGCGTCAATACAAATGAAAAAGATCTGATCGGGTTAACTAGAAGCCGTTAATAAGTTTTATTTTGCGCTGAACTAAACGGATTGAAAAGCATTGAGCAAAATAGATATTACATCAAATAAATCGAAGTGCGAACGGATCATCTTTTATTCCAATTCACTGTTCCACTTTCACGTACTGCAAAAATTTTTTATCTGTGAGATCCAGTGCAGAGATGAGAGATAATACATTTTGAATAATTTCGAAAACACATTCACAGGCACTTCAAAAGATTGAATATCATACTTGCAATTCGATTCACGCTGGCGGTAACAACGGAGAGAACTCGTTTTTTTTTTTTTTACTTTTTTTCTAGATAACGCGAACAAAAACAAAGCAATTAGAGATCTAGAGAACGAAGAATGAAGATCACGGAGATACGGCTTTATCTCGTGTTCCATCCGAAAAATTCGTATCATTGGAAACACACATGTGCATGTGAATCGAAGATATATTCTTATTTTAACGCGTCGATGGATCTAACCAAGCATTCTCGTCAACAATAAACTGCTGAAAAATTTATATAGTAGAAAATTTCGCTTCAACGAATGATTTTAATAAAATATTTCAGTTTTCTTTTAAACTTGCTGCGAATTGGAAAATAGCGATAGAATTAGAACATATTGATTTTTGTACAGGGTAAACACTGGCCAAAAATAGAGAGCCTTGAAAACGTTGCGGAGCCGTTTAATAAAATATGACTCGATGATCCCAGAATTAGGGTAAAATTCATTGTGCAGAAGAAAATCAACATGAAACAGAGCTTGGCAGAGTTAAATTGTCAGAAAATGTACGGATATAGACACGCATGTTTGAATTGATGTGAACGACTGTTTGAACATGGGAAAAGTATGAACAAACCTTTAATCTTTTACTAGCATGACCTACCCGAACCGCGGTTACTTCTTTTTCCTATGTTATAATAGTCATTCTCTATCTAAACTCATAGAGGCGAGCCTACCAATGCCGAACAAACGAGAACGAAAGCCCCCGAAGACCTACGTCATAACGGGGTGGGTAACGCCGAGCTCAATAGTTCTCCGTTCGTTTCGTGTGCTAATTATGGAGTAACCTACAGAGGCATTTTGGTACACGTTATTAAACTTCTTCTGTATAGATTGTGGAACAATGGGAACTTATTCATTCGGTAAAAGATTGACGTACGAAGAATAACGACAAAAAATTATAGCTACTGAAGTACAAAATATCATCATAGTTTTACACGACTTCGACCGAAAAAATGTGACAATTTATTAACAAAACTAGATACTTGGATCAAACTAATGTTGTTAATGCTGATAACTAATACATAAAAATAGTCAGCTGGAGAGGGATGATGAAACTGTCCTAGAACTGTTGCTAAGAAGAGTTGCTAACCAATTTCTCTCTGCCCCAGCAGTGACGTCATGAGGCAAAATGTACAAAAGAATGCGATTTCAAGGTATACATTATCATTTGTTAATTGTTTAATGGATGTAAATGCTGATGAGTAAAAATAGTGAACAGGTCTTTTCGATTTCCAGGCATGTGGAAAACTTACAATCATGGGTTTGCCTCTACATTTAGAGAAACTTTGCAGTCGTTGAAATGAACACACATTGACAAGAGTGCAAAAATATTGTTTAATGCGTTTTATTAAAAATTTTTGGTACGAAATAAAGTCATTGACTATAGAATCTACAACAAATTGTGAATCATTCAATATACTTGATACACATTGATATTAGAGCATCTGATGCCCAGATATGATTTGAATATTGGCCTCCTACACGACAAAAGGAACCAAAAATATCTTCAGACTGGAGAATCGGTTTCTCGACCTTCAACCTTTCACAAACACTTATATACATTCACGGCATCTACGTCCTTCTCGTTGAATCGAAATTCTACCGTAGGTATAATCGACTCTGGAGAAAATTTTATTTGCACGCTATGTAAACCATCGATATATAAAACGTGTATATATCATGAGACTGCTGCGGTCTTTTCTGTTCACTCGAAATATAAACCGCGTATATAATGAGAGATAAAAAAATAAATACTAAATCTTAACACAAAGTCATGTTTAATTTACTTGCCGCTTCTTTATCTTTCTTTTTACATTCATCCTTTCGCTTCGATCGAATTTCGATGAATTTTAATGTCAAATGCCTGCTCGATCCTCTCGTATCTATTTATATAAATAAGTATATTCAGATTGGAGATTTTTTTTTCTCTTTGAAGTTTCTCGCGGTATTTCTTTCTGTCTCTCTTTTGTTTGTTCTGCATCCCATTTATCGACGATTGGATGAACGATGAATATTATAAAAATGAGAACGAAGAGAAGTAAAAATAAATGGAAAATAACAGAGTAGACATTGTCGAGGGAATGGAACGTTGAACGAATTAAAATGAAAACAAAAAAAAAAGGCAAAAAAATGTTAATAGTGAGGACAGAGATAGAGGAAAGAGAGGTAAACGGGGGCGGAAGCAAGAGACGAGCAAAGGTAAAGGGGCTCGAGGCAGAGGGTAAATCGGTAATAGCCAGTGAAACGTGCGTCGGTGGTTTACCGGCTAGGGAGAGGAGCAAGGTTTTTCCCGATAAAGCGGGAGGTTTGTTAAAGAGGGGTGAATTTCGTCGTTGTCTATAGGGGTTGTTCGTGGGGTTTGAATAGCGCATGCGTTTTAAGACCATCGAGTTTTCCACGGTATATGGACGAGAGGGAGCTTTGGAAGCGCGACCACCAAGATATCGCGACAAACGCCGCGCGCTCACTTCAATTCCACGCCGCGTGTCCGTCTATTCGTCGTCTATCGCTCAATGAGACCCCAAAACTAACGGTGAAAAAAAAAAGAAAAATAAAATAAATAGGCTAACCGCAAAGATAAGTCGAAAAATGAAGGGCCGAAGATTTGAGGCCATACATTTTTTCGTCACTTGAGTTGATCCTGCAAAATATACGCCTTATTATTCGAGTATTCCTCTATAACTGTCTAGTTTTTTTGATCGATTTCTTGTCCAATCTTTGTGTGATATATTTGTTTTATTTTTTTATAATCCATGACAACGTTAATAAGGTGCGTCGTTGAGAAAAGCAAAGCGAATAATTAAAGAGTGGTGGAAGATATGGACCTAAGATTATTTTCAATTTTTTTTCTCAAAAGAACTCTTTCCTTCTTTATGCTTGTTCCCACACAGCTGATTGATATAAATGAAATAAATGCGATAAGCCACGTTTCTTTTCCGAGTTCATTCGCGTGACTGTCGAAGCGCGGAGTTTTCAACAAGTTTACTTTGGAATCAGGATAGAGAACGCGAGTTGAAACACATTACGACAGTGACGATTCCTACAACGTTATTTAGTGAACTTTTAGTTCTGCTCTATGATACAATCGTCTGTGCAAAAAAAAAACGCACACATTCACACATAAATATACGCTCGCGCGCGCGCGCGCGTTAAGAGTGTGACGAATTACATTTTCTACAGGAGACACGAAATTCGAGAACCAAAGTATACGAAGAACCGAAAAACAAAAAGAAAGAATAGTAGTAGAGAGCGAAAAAAAAAATACTTAAAGTTTCAAGAAATGGAGAGTTAAAAGTTCAGTTTGAAGTTTTGCGGTGCGGCCTATTCCACCAAGTTCGAATACCAAGAAGAACTGACCTACAAGGTAAGAAATTCTTATATACCCAACTTATACCTAACCCAAAACTTACCAACTGCACTGCTTGCTCGTATCAACTATATATGCGTAAGTTATTTTTTAGTAGCACAGTTTGTACAACAATCGTCAAACGAAAAAACTTCAGTAAAATAATTGCAAAGTTTAGCCAACAATTAAGGATTTCATAAACGCGTTTACAAGCTTTTAATTAATGTTGAATGTAGCTTTATAACACATTTAATTAATACCAAAATTGCCTCGCAGACACTTTTCCAGTGTCGGAAACACCCACAATAGTAAGGTTCTCTTATTAGCACTCATGACTAGTGAAACGTTTTTCACGCTAGAAATCTCTGAATGTCGTACAAACTTCCTTTCATTTAAATTCAAGACTGTTACCGTTCCAAAGTGTCTGAAAGCAGTCCTTTTTCTTCAGCCCTTAAAAAGGACCCGATGAAGAATGCACGAACGTTCCCTTGACACCGTTTTTAAACTTTAAAAAATACCCTTCGATTCACACACCCTGATCGATCGTTTATGCAGATTACAGTGGAATATACTCATTGTCAGTCCGAAGAGTCTGAAGTATGATCTGAGTAAACCGATATTTGTGACTATTTTTTTTAAAACTATTTGTGTTAGAAAATACGTACATATTCATTATGAGTCTCCAAGTTCCCACGTTTTCTTATGTAGATTCGAAAAAAATAGTGCTTTTTTTAAAGTCTTCCCTGTCAGTTACTGTTTTTACGACAACCAGAAAAGAAATGATCGCGTAAGTTATCAGGAGAGACATAAATACTGATTTTTTCTTTAACTTAAACTGAATCATTCTTGCATTTTCAAAGCTAATTTCGTCCACGTGCAGTATAAAGACTTGATACTTCACTGGGAAATGTATGAGATAGTGAAAGAGAGGTAGGTTCAGCTCTAATAACGTTTCGTTTAGGATACAATACGAGCACATATTGACTGACAGGCTGTAGCAATCGTGACCTACAGAAGCTCAAAAGAAAGGAAGTCCGAGAAAAGAATAACGAAAGAAAAAGTTCTCTGAAGCACAAGAAGTCGTCGAATTGAAGTTATAACTATACGGCAGCCAATTATATACTGCCAATTTCTTCATTTCATGTACCGTGCAAAGAAGATGTAAAAAATGTTCACAAAAAAAAAAAATCTCAAGGGTATGTCCATACAAACATCATCAATTTTCGTAATCGAAAATCAATTTACGGCCAAACGATTTTTTACCGTAGACTATACCAGGACTTTTTTTTATGATAATATCCCGTCAGTATTTTTCTTATCCATATGTGAAGATAAAGACTAACCATGGAGTCAGATGCTATAATAGGCGGACGACGTGTCTGGGTGGATGAGCGATTAATCAGACCATAGCATCTACAACGACGCCCGTCGAACATCACTCAGCCCCGAACTTGTCGGTCTCACGTCCTCTGCAATGACTTTTGCAACACCATGTAACAGCCCTATTTTTACCATATTCTATTACGCCCTCGGTGACACTTTCACGCCTCTTAGCGGAAACTTATTTTGTACAAAACCTCTGTATACTGTTACAAGAATCCCGGTTGCAGGAGCACGTCTCAAACAACAATTCTTTCTGAACTTTAAAATTGCTTTTCGGCACGTGCTACCTTGACAGAACGTCAAAATTCTAAATGTCAAAAAGGCAAGACCACGCAAATAGCGACGTTTTTTTCTTCCCGGAGCGAACGTTCATTCGAAAATGCAAAAAAAATATGCCAAAACTTATGAGAAAATTAGAAATCCACCAACTAGCCAAAACTTATGAGGATTATTCAGAAGATAACATTTTTCATGGTGATCCGACTCATGATGTAACGAATCTATTTGAAAATTTTTGTGCATTTTTAAGAAATAAGATCATAAGATGCCACGACACAGTCAAGTTCATTTAATTTCCGAAAAGTTGCAGCTTGCTATTTTAGTAAAATATTTTTTTTTTTTCATTAAAATATTTACAATCAATACGAAATTTAATTTTGTTACAGAAGTAATGAAATTGAATAAAGCTTATCGCGCACGCATTCATACGCCGTGGAATAATTTTTTTTTCCCAACTTTACCTTATCGATTCTTCGTGACTTTGCATGCTAGATTTTGATCAGTCTTTTCTATTATGACCTTGCACCCTAATCAATACAGTTTTTTTCGGCATATTTTTTTTGGGGTTTTTGAATAAGAAGCCAACGAGATCCCCTTCAAAATTCTCACAAATCGTTTCGCCAAGAGATATGTATCAGATCGTAATGTCAGCACCGTAAACTGGGTATTAGTATTCATCGAAGCGATAAAGATTCGTTGCCGAAGGGCAAAAGTTTAAACCTAAGATAGAAATGATGAAGGAAAAAAAACGCTCTCGTTCGTGCTTTAAAAAGTGGGGAAAACAAATATTATGTAAGTTTCGTGACATACCGCTCAACATCAGCACATTTTTCGATTCAACGCAGATTATTATTTTACTGCTCAGACATCAATGTTTTATTTGAAACGACCTTTCCTGTTACTCCTGAAAACCTTCCTGTTCTTGTTTGAATTGAAAACAAACAAAAAAATCGTCGCTTACATCGTAAACGTTGATCGCGATAAAACTTTCTTTTCCGTAAACAACGATAAAAACAGCGATCATAGGTACTAATAAAAAATCAAAACAATTTTTTTTTTTTACATTTTTATCGTGCATCCAAGTATTGGAAAAATTAGAAAAAGATTGAATGCTCATGTGATATGAAACTTATCAGTGATTATCGTTTCACAAAAGAAAATGCAAAAAGAGTCTCATAAAACGACCGTTGACGGTTTAAAACCATCGGATCTTCTGAATCATTAGAAGCGTGCGAAAAAAATCAGTATAGCTGTTGAAGTTCGGAGGTTTATAATGTACATGTTTGGTCGTTTAGCAAAAGTGGCTTCGACCTCGCAACGCTAAATCGAGATAGCCAAAAGCGTCGTACTCTCAAAATAAGATAAATAGAGAGGCAACGAGAAAAAGAGAGTGAGAAAGGAAAAGAGCAAGGGGGTGAGAAAGATTCGTGGAATGGTGTAGAAATCATATTTGTTTGATAACGCGAAAACACCCTCTCCACGCATTTTGCTCTGGAGAACCCTGCGCGTTGACGTTTCTTCGGGCGATATCACGAAACTCGAGAAACGATAAGGGGATTATATTCGAATTCCGAGTCGCGTTAATGTCGCTTTAGATACATGTATGTGTAACATGTATATATAATACGCACATTGACTATGAGTACTAAAATCGTTAGCCCTCGAGGCAAATGGAAAGTAGGTTATTATGATCCTTGTCGAGTTTGAGTGGAAGCGTTGTGAGAATAGAAAGTACGAAAAAAAATGGTCGTATATGAAATCCTTATTCCCCTGTCTTCTAATGTTTTCGCGATGACACGAGACATTGACGGGGTTTCGAGTCATCATTCAAGGGAGTCTATGACCACAAATATTTTATTTTTCAAAATCGGAACATGAAATCGTGCATATGGAAGTCCGAATTCGACTGAAAACATCAAATGTGATAACATATTCAAGAAAATAGCATCACGCTTCATCAACTTCATCTTCCGTATCGTCATACGCTACGTATGAGAAACTTCGAACGTTGTATCACCTTTTGAAAACAGTTTTATTGCATTTTCCACTCTTTGTGTTCTCTTTATCCTCTTTGATCCTGCGAAATGGTAGTGAAGATCTCGAGACTTTATTTTCAAAGTCCGTACTCTCTCTCTCTCTCTCCCTCTTTCTCCATCTCCTTGAAATTGTTACTATGGACTCCAAAAGTCTTGAGAAACTCATCGCAGGAAGCTTAGTAGTTCACAGGAAGAAGATAGAGAAGTGAATTCTTGGGTAGGAAATCCGTTGAGTACCTTCGAAAAAGTGATTAGATACTACTACACGTGAATCTAGCGAGGTAGTCACGTATTTTCAACCAGAAAACATAGTGCATGTACATGTACATACAGACAAATTATACGTATATATCTACAAACACATGAGATAGTCCATGTCAACTCGACCTACATCTGAACCTCGCCCTCTGCCATTTTTTCGACTATTTTTTTAATTACTCTCACAACTCCCAAAATCATATTCTATTTTCGTACGTATTTTTTTTCCGAAAGAAAATGAAGACGAATTTTTCATGGGATCTTGAAAATTTCTGGCTCCACTCGAACGAATGATCTTTCGATACTTTTTTTTTATAACGCTAGAAGCTGGGATCTTGAAAATTTCTGGCTCCACTCGAACGAATGATCTTTCGATACTTTTTTTTTATAACGCTAGAAGCTGGATTCTAAAAATCGATAGAATTTTATTCTTCATCGTATTATGCTCCTCGAAAGAACATGCAAAGGGGCAAAGGGGAACACGGAATTGAAGTAATTACACAAATTCAAACAAGAATATATTACTTACATGTGAAAGATGGTGAACAGTGATGGAAAAAGGAATGAGAACACTAGAAATAAGCATTCGGTAAAGTGGTTAATGGCAAAGAAGCATACACGATAAACCCAAGGGACTCACCTAAAGTATAGACTGCTACTGTTGAATATTAATTTCAACTTTGTATAGAACATTATTGTCACTTTTAAATGGCTATAACGTGTATTGGGAATATTAATATTTAATTGCTTCAAGAATTTTCTTCAATCAATAAATTGTTTAGCGAAATTGAAATTCTCGATTGTTATATTTCAATTTTTTTTTTTATTCATGGTCTCGCAGGGAAGAATTAATAATGAAAAATGTTCGTTAATCTGTACGTTACAAGTTATGAAGTTATACGAGATGTTGTTCCTTGTGTGATCATTAATGTGAGATTAGTAAGTAAATTCGTGAGTTTCACAGTGCAGACATAATGATCGATGTTTGATATAATATTGACCGTATTTTTTTATTATTTTTTTTTCTTCAAATTTTGAATACGTCCTTCGTGTGTTTATGTATTTGGCTAGATGAATGACACGAAAAAAGTGGGCTTGTTCGTTGAGCACTTTATATCGTTGAGGGAGCTTTAGCGGTGTCACGTGTGGCTTATCGATGAAATGAAATCTCTGCCATATTCGTGACGAAAGATCTTTGCATCATCTCGTTGTAGTTTGTACATGTGGCTACAGTGGATTAAGTGGGACTTTGCGTTAAAGTTTATCCGACGAGGGGAGAAAAAAAAACGAATCTGTGAAAATTACATGCCATGAACAAAAAATTAATCGGTGTAATTGAATGAGTTTTTAAAAATTAAACAATATGTATCGTTCGGTTTCACAATAAAATCGACATTGCTCTTGTGAGATTTAAAAATTCATGTAGATTTTTTATTGACAAAAGTATTATTAAAATTTCAGAGCATCAAAAAGCCCTCTAATTATAGGGCAAACCATGAGCAGCTGTCTGTAAGTGTTCAATCATTTGCCCTATCATTTTGGGTAATTATTATTCTAGGGAGTTTTGATACCCCATTTTCCAAGCCTTCGAACGGTTAACTGATCAATTACTGTGAGAAAAAGCTATTTTTTCGAATTAAAAACTGATGTGGCTGCCGATTGACAACAATTTAACTGGACAAGTTCGTTTTTGGCAACGCGTGGTAAATATCGTGAAAAAAAATCTTTGCTTCACGATAGAGTCCAAGCAAATCGATGCCCTCTGTGTGCTTGATAAACGATCAGTTGTTTCGACGAATGGATAACGAATTTGCCTCCTGTTGGCCTTTGGAAAAAGTTCGAAAAAAAAGTTGAATCGTGCGAATGGTGGTTTTACGTAAAAAAAATAAATAAAATGCTTCGTTATCCATCGTTCTTATATATCACTACTGTGAAACCATTAGTATTCTGGCTATTTGAATATCCGTACCACTCCACATTCGTCTGTTTGTGGACCCACGAACAATCATGTACTTTGCGTATTCCAATCTAAATTCATAGAAATTTAACGAAATGCAAAAGTATTTAATTCATTAAGTATTTTGAGCCTTGAATTCTCATTTGACAACGTGTTTCCATCAATATTCACAATGTAATTGTGATATAACATGATGGCTCTTGGATTTTTATGTTAAAAATCTATCATGTTGACATTTTCATAGAAAATCAGTGTATCACACATTGAAAACTTGTCATAAACGATGGGCTGTAAAATTCATACAAAACATTAATGAAAACTTGAAAAGAAACGAAACTGAACGATCTGCCATATAAACGTGTCCATCCAATCGAAAATAATTGATTAACAATTTTAAAAAACTACCAAATATTTTTTACTAAATTTTACGTGGCTGACTATGTTGAAGATGAAAGAGTATACTCTTTCATAATTGACTTGGATTTTTTTTTCTGCTTCCAGATTCAGATTAAGGGTTGATTATTATATGCTGATTAACTGGAAAATGTTACAGAAATGTACTCAAGAAGTTCTCACACCAATTCATTTCTGTAGAGCTCAAGACATTAAAGAAAATGATTTTCAACATTTTCACAAAGTTTTCGTATTCATAGTTCGAGTTTTCATTTTAAAAATTTAACACTTTCGTCACGAGAAGTTGATAATAAAATCATAATAATGAAAATCTGTGAATGCGAATGGAAATGATCTTTTCAGATCTCGGTGTCACTGAACAGAATGAATACTCTCGTTCTTCTGACGGTAACAAGCTGTATCCCCCTTATGAGAGTGAGTTCCAGAGAAACAGATGTGAAAAGCTTGAATCACAAGAGTTGAGCACTCGTGAAACTTCCCCGCCGACATTCCCTGCAGTTGGAGTTTTAGCATAGCTTATAATACCAGTATACCGATGTATGCATATAAATGAGACAACGTATAGTAGAAATTGCATAATACAACGGACACGCGACAAAACACCGACGCGTCCAGCCCTATTCGTTTTACTGTCGCGTCAACGCGGGCATTGCTACTTATACGACATAGACATAATTTTGCATTTTTCTATATATTTTATACAGGAATGAATGCATTGGTAAGAAATGATCAATATTTCGAATATTTAACTAATGATTAATGATTATTTTTAACAAATATTCCCTATCGAAGGTAACCTCCTTTATGAAAATTCACTGGTCATGCAAATTGATCGTTATAACCGCAATACGGTGACGATCGATGAGACAGCTCTGTAAATTGAAAATCATTGGCATAAACTTGAATTAACATTTCTTTCACAAATGAAATATTTCAAATGTTGTAAAAAATTAGAACAAACTTTTGTGCTATTGAAAATTTTTCATGCGAAAATATTCAGCGGCCTTGCGTGCATAAACTTTCACATATTTATTTATTTTTTTAACCAGTACACAAAGTGGTCCAGGTCGACTAGCTATACATAGCATGGCCAGAACGTAAACGACACAAAAAAAATCCAATATCGGCTCAGCCTGCTGCTTCTCGGTGGGGCTAGTCATGGAAGCACATGCTTCAACTCCCTACCCTTCTGACACTCACATACCAGGACGACGAATATAAATCATTCTATCGGATTTAATGTCGAGCCTTTTACATCCCAGTCACACATCCTGTCTACCACCTTCTCTTCCGGTTTGTATATATATATATAAACCTTCGTGTCGTGAACGTGTTAGTTTCAAAAAATTCCATAGACGTAAATATCTATTGAAAACACGTTATGATTATTTGTATCAAATAAAAATATTTACTGTCAAATAATATTAAATAATTTATTTTCAATCGTTCAATGAATACGGTTTAACATGAAACTCGGTTTGAATGAATTTTAACAAATTATCTTTCAATTATCGAGCTCGATTTACTCGATTTTATTTTTATTACAATTTGCTCGACATACAAACGCTATTGCCAAAACACTTTTGTATATTATTTGATAAGCTTGACGGTGACCAATGAAAACTAATGAATTGGTGAATGAATGGAAAAGGGCAGAATTTCAAGCAGATATCACTGCATCACCAAGTGAACAAAGTTTTATTATTCGTTCGATAATCGTTCAATCGAGAGGCTCATGTCGACGCGATCGAGTCCCGCAACTATGGTGATCGATCGATTCCTGTAACTCCTGTTGAGCACATTGATATTATTTCTCAACACGTACCTCGCAACGGATATATATCTGTATGTGCACACATACAAACCCACACACACACACACACACACTATTCAGTCAATCGAATGATCGAGTAGAAACGCTCCAACCCAACGCTTCCTGATCGAGCAGCGCTTGCATCTCCCAAAATCAATTTTGCAGCAGCGAAGTTATGTCGAGAAAGGAATGCAAAAAGAAAGACTCGGGCAGTGCGAGCACGGCGGTAAACTAGAATCTCAAACTGTGTCTCAAAATATCGTTGGCTGATTTTCCTAAACTTCATCATCATTATCAATGCTCAATAATTATAACTAGGTTGAATCCTGTCACTGTAAGCCCCCTGATGCTGGCCTCTAGTAAAACATTCTTCACGTTCATAACAAACAAAAAAGAACCTTCAAAATAGCCTGTTGAAAATAAAATTTCTATCAGAGAAAATTTAATTAATCATCCGACCTTTTATATCTCTGAAAGGCTGAGGGTCAAACTCCAAAAGAGTCGATGCTTTTAATTAACTTTCGTGTAAAATGTGAATAGTCATTCAGACAATATCGGACAGCAATGGAATTCCATGCAGTTGGATATCGAACGTTTTAATTAATTTCAATTCACGGTAAATTAATTTTTATCGTTCCAACATAATTTTTTTTAAACAAATATTATATCGTCATTCTTACATTAAATCAGATTAATCGAAGTCTTGTTCCCAGTCCCAAGTTTAATTTTTTACAAAAATAGTAAAAAAAAAAAAAAAAAACAACTGAATTACTCCGTGTGATGGAGTACAGTTGGAACTTTCTCTCGGTTGCTCGTATTAGAGGGAATAAAAATTTTTTTTCACGTAGCTTGCGATGTATACACGTGGTAGATCGAATTATTCGTTAAGTGGAAGGAAAATGACCAGATAGGATTGCTGTCTCATCAGTGGTGGCTGAACTTATGTTAGTCGCACCAGCAAGCTGGGAACGAGCCATCAGGGGATGCATTCGATAGCTCCCGGCATAGAGTTGACCGAGTGTAGTCTTGACATAGCTCACGCTTCCCTCCTTCGCCTCTTACTGCAGCTCCAAGCTGAGATGAATCTCTGTCTCTCGCTAACCTCAAACTTCGTTATACCAACGCCACGGCCAACTATCACATTCACCCGCGCATTTGCCAATACACACACGCACACACAAACTCAAACACATAGTAACAAGAACCGAGGCCGGACGGGTTGATAATTAAGCCCCTCGGGACTTTGCGTCAATGCATATATACACACGAGAATGATTCTGGAAGACAGAACGTTGAATATTGGATCTTAGAAGTAACATCATAATGATTATTCGTTGTTATTTTATACAGAAAACATTTCTAATTATTTCTTCCTCTTGTTTACCATCTTTTCAACGTCCATAAATTATTTTCCGATTTTTTTTTTACAGAGTTCTAGTCAACTTATCTGATCACCAAAGAAAACTATATGGAAGACAGAACTGTCTCTTTTATTGGAGTAAATTATCTGGCCATAATATTGAATAATATGTACACATGCAGCTGTACAATCTTCTGCTCACAATCTTTTAGATTTTTATGGTTATTTTTATATAATTTTTTGCTTTGTATCGTGTTCGACATACCCGTCGAGTATAGGATTTCATCGCAGCCTCACCATTGCTTTTTCTAGCTTTTTCTATCATTTTTATTATTATGTTGCATTACAATGCAGCATATGAATTATAACTTAGTGCATGTGTGGACGTGTGTGCGTTTTACGATTTAGACACAACATTGACTTGCGAATCGGAAACGGAATGACGATTTCATTGCGTTCTGAAATCGTCAATTCAACATTAACCTAATAGGTCGTTGATAATGTTTGATTTCCCATCGGGAAATGTCACGAACAGGAGGAAGACGAGAAACGGGTGTAGCTGGGGGTTCGGTATAGCTATATGGATATAAAGTGCTTATCGCGAGGGCTGTAACTAACTTGCGGTACTACGCTATCATTTGCTGTATATGTTATATGTGTATATTGAAAATCGAATCTAAAATGTTGAAATAGCAATCCGGAATACAGAGGAATTAGAAAAACGCATGACGACGCTCTTGTGTGGTTCCTCTTGATATTTCATTGCTGCTCGTCTCGTGAAAAAAGTAATTTTTTCTAGAATTGTGAAAAAGATCGATTTTTCTATGTCCTGAGGAATCGAAATTTTTTGAGGAATGCGAAGACTTTTATCTGTGAAATCATGTGAAATTGGCAAATCATGTTTTAGGCGATGTTTTTTGAGAGCTGGAAATAACGGACAATGAAACCAAACTGCGATGAACTTTATATACGGATGAAAAAAAGAAATCGAGTTGGAGAAATTAATTTTTCCGCAAACCACTCGACAATTTCTTTGTTTCAGTAAAACTTCAATCGAGGATAAAAAATTCAAAAGATCCAGTATAAATAGCTCAAGAGGAAAAAGATAAAATGAAGAATTTATGAAAGTCATACGTATCATCGTTATTCGATGCACTCTCAACATTTTGTCTGTCGGCCTCGTAATCGTGTAAATTGTTTCCCAGCATGAAAGGATTGAATGTGAAGCGCAAAATAGAAAAGCCTGAATAAATGAACAACAAGTAAAAGCGATCGAACAGTCAGACTCGTTAGTACATATTGTGATGAAGAATTTTTACTAGAATAAGCTGGGACGAATGTACTACAGGGATAAACAGAAAAAAGTCGAACGCACGAGCAGTGCTCTCGCTTTGGAAATCTTATGAAAAGAGAACCCTAGCAGAGGTGATGAGAGAAAGGATGTTTGGTGGTGGAACGCGAGATCTACGAGTAATTGCTGCTGTTAGGGGTTGTTCAATGTACACATAGTGTATACTAGATAGATCATGTATTATATCTATGTATATATTTTCGTGGGTGGTACATACAGCAGAGTAAAGCTGGACGAGGTTTCAGGGAGAGACAAAGTGACGCGAGAATGACGAACGTGGCAGAAATACTCCGGTAGTGCGCCGAATTGGTGCATTTATTGGCTTCGGAATGTCAGTTTCCCCAATCGGCGAATGTATTAACCCTTCTTCATTAAAATTTCAACAGGTTCTATTGAAATGCCGAGGTCGCTTTCACTTTTTTGTTTCTCTTTCTTCTTTCAGTCACAGTCATTCACTCTCACCAATCTATATCAGATGATCGTTATTTGAATATTAAACTGTTTATCGCATCTGGTGAAAATTTAATGGATTTTAATATCAAAACAACGATTCGCTTCCATCATATATCGATGCAAATATCAAGGCTAATTTTCGATCCTCTCGCCACGGTCGTAAAATCTCCGTATTCTCTATTTTATTGAGGATTTCATTGGATTAATAATGGATACCTTTTATTCGAGTCGATGCTGACATTAATCTGTCGCGAAAGTTTCAGTTAAATTCTCGAGTGTTCCATCGACACTCATTTACGTTAAAAATACTACATTACGGTTATTTGAAAGTCAAGAACTTCTGAGATTGGAGATATAGCTTAAAAAATGCAGGCAAAAGAGGAGTAGCAACAAAGGGTGGACGAAAAAAAAAAACAAGTGAAAAAATAGAAATCTAGACGACAAATTTTATGCTTGAGATATTTTTCCAATGAGAAATGATTGAATGCTTGTCGGAGTCCCTATTGATGGAAAAAGCACACAGAGAAAAAAGTGATTCTGAAGATCTCCTGGGTTGTCTATTTCACTCCATTCCCTGAAACAAAAGCTCGATAGTGAATCGTAGCGGTTGAATTCGTTGTGCCTATATGTATAACTGTATCTACTATACGTATAGCTAATTCCACGAAATCGCAGGCTTCAGTCATCGAGGTGTACCTCCCGTTTCACATTTCATTCTATATTATCTCATGTTTCCGGACTCTGTTGGGTCGCGCGAATTTTGATATCCACCACCCTTTTCCTCTCCATCTACCATGGTGACTCGCATAAAGCTTTTCTAACCATTCGACTGTCATGCAATTTCCAGAACACACATGGTCCTGATTTTTCTATACAATTCGCAACGTGAATCGTTTGTGCGTGAAAATAAAAGATACAAATTCCGTTGATTCATACCGGGAATATTCGTCGTACCAATGGCTGTCGAATTTTTATCTTTAAAGAAAAAACTCACGGAAAATTATATAGAAAATTGACAAAATATAAAAAATACTTGATGAAATTTAAATTACACTCAATCAAATGTCTTTCAATTGAAAAATATTATTGTCACATCTACATGACTATCTGGAGTTGATAACATTATACGAGTGTGACATTTGTGTTGGATTATCGCAATGATCTGTTTTGTGACAGATCTTTTTTCACGTTAATAACTCAGCAACCGTAAATCAAGAAGGGAAATATTTCTCATATAGGTCCAAATAAGAGAAAGAACAAAAAAAGATCTGGTATTTACCACCTGCCAATAAGTCTCGACACTGATCCAGCGTGCAGACTTGTTGTGCATCGATCGATTCAGCTGTTTGGTTGCTGGGGCTCTTTTGTGTGACTGTTCGATTTTTCCAGAACAATAGTCCTATGTAATGGGGAACGATATAGAAGAAAACGAGTGGAAAAATATTAAGGTATTCCAAACAGTGGAATAAGGGAGAGAAATTTTGGTACGAAAAATCATAGCAGTCGAATATCTGGTTAAGTGAGCATATGTTCAATTTCATCTCTCGATGCCGGTGCTCAGTTGGTGCACGTTTACGAATAATATCTGAAAGACGTTGATTTATATGTTTAGTATTAAGATTATTCGACCGAAGGATCGTTATTGACAATTTATTCAAACGAATCCAATATGTCGTTGATTTTTTTCTACAAGCCTGAGAATGGAGTTCAATTTTTTGGCTTTACACTTTTTATAATTATTATAAAATGGATATGTTTATCGTTCGTAGGAAATAAATACAGAGCAAAGATTCAGTAAAGTATGGCATAAACTTCTTGTATGCTAAAAATGCGTCAATGTTGAAAGAGTAGCCTGATTTGAAAAAAGACCTTAAATGCTCAACCATCAGAGTAAAATATTGAACGAGGCACTCGATAAGCGATCATGAAGATAAAATTTGCGTATTTGTCACTTGACGATAACGTTGAGGGCGAGTGATTTCACAAAGTCTAGGGAGGATTACATTTTAAGAGGCTGACCCCGTATTCTTGTAGCCCTTGACAAGCGGCAGAGCTCTCGGCACTAATGGCTTATACATGGTACGTTCATTCAGCAGGTCGTTAAGCTCTTGGTGCAAATCTTTTTGGTTTTCTCGATCTCCCTTATCACATCACACGTTACTAGGGTGGGAGGGAGAGAGAGAGAGAGGAAGAGATAGCAACTTCAAAAGATAAAAATCGAAAAGAAAAACACAAATCCGTAAATCCCATAAAACACAACACCGTAACGCTCGACTCTGTCGAATCTCAAGTTCTAGTAGCTTTTTCCCTCGTCCATTTTTCCTCAGTCAATGATTAACGAGTGTTGAAAAACCGCAATGTAATTTCATGGATTTCCAATACCTAGCTGGGCAGCGTTTCATAATATTAATTTTGTTCAAAATTTATCACCACGAAAAATGTTGGAATGTCAATAGAAATGAGAAAAACCCTTTGAATAAGTCAAATTTTTTATTGAATCGTTCAGTAATTAATTAATTCAATGGATAAACTATTAAATAGTGTAATTAATGAATGAATGAAGATTGCAGATTGCAGATAAGTTAAATAGAATGTTGCATCTTGACTTCAGCATGTCCGGGAGATGACTGGAGGATACTGAGGTCCGGGGTGGCGTAGCAGTGAAGGATACAAAAACCGGAGCGGTGCTGTTTGCGAGATAAGGATCGGGGCATGGAGGGTAACGGGACAGTTGACCTCAGTCTGAATGCAACCGAGACTAATCGCACGTCCTCGCCGATCTACACCATTGGCTCGGACTTCATCACAAAATGGCGTGTAACGTGAGTTCCATATACCGTCTGATCCATACAGAATAATACTACTGGAAACACAGACGCACGAGATTTTTCATTTTCATTCAAATCAATAAAATGTTATCACGTTGGATCAATTGTTAAAAAAAAATCGTCACACCTCAACGAGTATATAAAAAAAATTAAGTAGACGAAAGCCCTTCATTAGGGTTGTCTGTAAACACGAATTCACAAAACTCTTCTGACACAAACTCGGTTATACAGTCAAACGAAAATCAGTCCAGACTTTCGTAGCTACTCGACTATACATTGAACACTCAATTAAGCGACTCACACATACACGTACCATAATTTGCCGAAGTAAGTCATGCAGTACAGACCTAAAAGAGAGACCTACTTGTTCTGCTTATATGGAGAAAATCGTGTTGAACTCGAATGAATAACCTGTGTTGCTTGCACGGACGCACCGATTAGTGATTTACGTACGATTGCTCTCGACCAAAATCAATACGTTATTTTTGTGACTTTAACACGTAGCAATACACGACTGATCGTACAGCTACTGAAAGAATGATTATTCAGTTGAAACATGATTGGTACTGAATAATATATCCGTCGATTAAAACCAGCCAAAATACCAGAATTTTTTTGAGACTCGGGGCTATTTAATATTGGGGCTTTTATTTACGGTTGGTAACTTTATGTAAAAATTTTATTCGATCCTTTTCAATATGCAAATATTTGAGAAATGTTTGAATGTTGTAAAATGTATTCGAGCCACTCCGAGCTTTGTAGAGTTTTTAATTTAGCTGGATTTCCATTTCGATTGCAATTTCGATGAGAAGGACGAACAAATATTTATCAGAATTCTATAAATTGGAAATCCATAATTATACTTTTATTCAGAAATTCACAACATTTTCGAATTGAAAAGAAAAAAAATATCGTTCGTGAATAATTACTTCCGCAACTGAGCCGAGGAAAAATGCAATGCTACAATGGATCATCGAAAATTAAGGAGTCCGTTGATCGAGCTACATCCACTCATCTGTTTTCACGATTATAACCGAATGGTTTGCTTTTCATTTTCGTTATTATGTAAATATAATGATAAACACACTGCTTTACGTAACTTAAGAATAATTGGCTTCATTTGAGAGCCACGAGAAAGACTGAAGGAAAAATACGAACCCATCGTATTCAACCGATGAAAGAGCGAAGACATGAATTTCATGGTTGAGTTATTGTACGCATCGAAGCCGAACAAACGGTAGGACGTAAAGAGTAATATTTTCTCGAGCATGGATAAGTCTTAAGCCCAACCGGCTTTCTGGACTTTTTCGGTATAAGCTCGCTAATTCTACACGACCGTTTTGCAGCTCATGCCTGTTTCGTTGTTTCTCATGACTCATCTCGAGCGTTCATTTATTTACGGGCAAAAATATCTCAGTACTCATTCTCGATATCTGTCATTTGTTTTCCGGACCTAGGAGAATAAAGAAGCTTCGCAATAGATGATAAAGCTTGATTATTTTAAAGAGTGAAAAACAAAGAGAAAACCTTCCTCAAACTGAGTGAAAATTTGAGCCAAAACTTTGTGGAACTCCCTGTTTGTTGACTCTCTTCAATAAGCGCAATATTGTAGTTGCTATACGGATCTATGTGACGTGGCGAGTAAACATGGTGGGGAGTAGCTAACTCAAAGTTTATTCTGCTTTGCCGGATCAAGGTCATAATTAATAAGCTTTTGCACGACTCTACAGTTTGCGAATCGTTATATTCAGTATGCCTGACTCAACGCGTCGCCTGCTAACGCGAATTCAGTAAAATATATCTATATGAAATATTTGAGAAGTTAGGCTAGAATGCAGTTGAAAAAGAGAACGGAGAAAACAGCACTATGTAAAGATCAAGCGAGAGATATTCGTATCGTCAGTCATCGCAGCTTTCGCAACTTGATAATACCTCGATTGCGATTTATATATAATTAATTATACACTGAACGAGGGCACACTTTAATTGAAACCTAAAAAGTGATGTGAATTTTAAAAAGTTATGGTTGTAGGCACGCTCGAAACGTTCGCTATCGATGTGAATCCGTATGAGAAGAAATATAGAACAACGCTGCTTTCAGTGGAAGGAAATATTACGACGAAAAGAGGGTGCTGGCAAAAGGGAATAGTAGTTTGAAGAGAATGAACGCACAGCGAAGCTCTCAGTTGGGACGAGAACGATCCAGGCCAAATTGCATCCTTGACCCATCGTGATACACACGCTGAAAAGTTCGGCCAAGTTACTATAGTAGGCAAAAAAGAAAGATAGAAAATGAGAAGGAAAGAGGATGCGATGCCCAGCCCCGAATCGCAGGTTGAAGTAGGTGAGTAGGTGAGTTCGACCTGTTGGCCTCTCTGACTCGGCACTCGAACTCCCTTCTGATTCGACTCATGTCCGACGAACGAGCGAGAATTTTCTCCATGTTTTTACTCGTATAAAAGACTTTGAAGTTGAACATGTGTGCGTATGTTTCTGCGTAAAAATTCGTTTCCGTGTTCTGAATCAGTGTCCATGAAAAAGGATGTCCAATGAGGAAATGCGGGGTTCACTTACGCATATTGGCACCAGAAATGGACGGAGCTTAAATTTTCTAACAACGCAATGACTAACCCGCCTCCAAAGCTCGCTCAATCCAAATATCTGGGTGAAAAAAATATATTTTTTTTCTGGTTCAGAGGAACACGAGGGGCCAATGTCGTGCAACGAGTGGTGATCACGCGAGACTACCTCACGGGCCTCATTGCGCGCAACTTGATGTACTTTGTTATGAAAGCCTATCTTTCTCTCTCTCTCTCTCTCTCTCTCCCTTTTGCTCATGCCTGAGTTCCACTCCCCTACTTTTCTGCGTTTGACGTTGTATAAGGTTTGGTTTGGAATTTTCACTCTTTATATTTCGCTTGGCCACGCGATCTTTCGTTTCAGCTGCTCGAAGAGAGAGGAAGAAAGAGAGTTTTGTTTTTATAAACGACGAAACTTCTGGAATCGACAGTTAGTGAAATCTGTTTTTTTTCATATTTCGATGAATCTTCACTGATACATTAAACCATAATAAATCAAGTATTCGAGGCATAAGATTATGCTTTTTTAACTTGAACGAAACTGAAAGCATTTTTATAAATCTTGTATGGACAAAAAGCTGATATTCCATAATGGTATTGATGCTAACATACAAGCATATCCATATATTGTTTTTAATATAGTGGTAAAAAAAGTATGCGATCTGAACCTTTGAGTGTGCGCAAAAAAATAGAAAATTACAATAAATCAATGAACTATGCATGATTCGAGGGGATGAAAATACAAGAATGCCGAAAACACTGATCACTTTTTTTTTAGGTTCCTAACAAATCGATTTTGTAGATATACCTAATGTTATTTCTCATCTGAAAGACAGGTTAGGATTTCCAATGTTCTGATAAACTCTCTGAAATGCTCATGAGAAAAGAAAGTAAATGTTTGACAGATTATACTAACATCTCAATTATTAGGGAAAAATTGATGTCTCTAGGCTGTGAAACAAATTGTTCCAACCGGAAGTTTTGAATAACCATAACTAAATGACCAATGAGATTAGGGTGACTGAAACTAGGATTACCAAAATTATTTTATTAGACCTTGCCGAATGATGCTGACCCCGTTCTCATATTCCATCGAGACCGACCGAGTTAGGATTGTTAGTTCTAGTGAACTTTGACGCTGGTAGAATTATTCCTGTAATGAAACTCATATATGGAAGCGATGGCACTGATATTCTATACAAATTTGTGTTTGCGCATGTTTACGTGTGCTCATAGATTAGTAAAATTACGTTTGCTCTATTGCAGAGATAAACACCAAACTTTACTTGATTTTGCAAACAAATGCTCTGAAATGAGCGTAGATAGTTTTTGACTTACCTGAGGCACAAATTAATGTATATCTCAATCCAGAACTCTGAACTAACATGCTAAGTGTAACTTAGCATACTAGTTCATCATTGAGAAACTAAATCATAATTGGGGAAAGTCTATTTGTTTGCTTGAGACTTGATCAGATCTCAGCAGAAGTATCTATTCCCATGAGATTATTCACAGAAATAGTCGTGATCACGATGAAGTATCACGGTACTTCATCATTATTAAATATTGTTCGAATACGACAAATAACTGGCTTAAAAATGCACATTCCTTGCTGCGGACGAAGCTGCGAGTACTTCGAGCAACGGGTATAGATTTATACATTGTATATAGATATACTGAAGAACGTAAATCTAACTATGCTTTTTCCCTGTACCCTTCTTTTTCTTGATGCGCATTTCGAGTCATATATTTTGTAGCCGCGGGTGAAAAGAAGAGAGGAAAAATCGTAGATGTGGAAATCCTCAAAGGTTGGATGTCTGTGCCATGTTTCGAGGAAGATCTCGAAAAAATATTTGAGCATATTTCCTTTGATTTCTCGACCATTATATGACGGGGAGTTCTATTTCATGTTTTTCAAAAATGTGCTTCTGAAGTATTGTTTGTAAACAGAAGCAGTAGGTCGAAAAAAATGGGAAAAAGTTAAGACTCTGATGCTCAACATATTTATTGTATTTCCGGGTAATCATTAATCGACTTTGAAAAGGTGTAGGGAAGCGAAGGTCCATTTTTGACGTTAAGAATTCTTTGATCTTTCCTGCCAAGATTTCCATAAGATTATACGAGAAGGGGAATCGTCAAGAATTCCGATCCTCCTTCGGAGACCTTTGTCGTCACCCCTCATACAAGAAAAACGTCCGGTTAATCAATCACTCACCTCCAGAAAAGAGAAAAAAAATCATTGACCGTATGCGTGGGGTCTTTTTTGTCTCGTTATATCGTTGACCCCTCCGAACTAGTACGATCCACATCTGACCTCGATAAATTTCAGTTCGTCAATGCTTGTGCGCCATTCGATTGAACCATCGTCGAACTCGCGTTTCCGTTTCGTCAACCTCTTATCGCTTTCAAGGGATGCAATCCCACGAAACGTTTTAATACTACTGAGAAACTTCTGTAACTGCGACGTGAACGAGCGAACCAAGCTGTTGAAGTAGCAAATAAGAGAGGAGCGAGAGAGAAAGAGAGAGAGAGAGAAACATTTTTTCGAGGACTTACTATACCTGAATAAATTAATCCTCTTGATCTGATAATACATAACTTTCGTTATAAGTAGTGTCCAAGGTCGAAAAAATGAAACTTCATTTTCTGAACACATAAAACACATCACACTTATAAAAATAATCATTTGTCTGAAAGTTTATTACCAGTATCATGTTTCTTCTCAATGTCATCTTGATGAGCAAGAATGATTGGAAGCTAATCGCGAGGGTCTTGGATAAGAGACATGATAAAACGTGATCCTTTTAGCCAAGACTTCTAGGGTAACTCGCGATCATAGATAAGATGAGAGCCCGCTTGAACCTTTAGCTAACGGGGGCAAAAATTTAGCGATCGTATTTATTATCAAATCCTTCGGTTCTTTTTCACCATGTTCATCAGGATTGGTTATTTTTTTGTGGCTGCAATACCACGTGTCAAATAAATCTTGTATAAACCTCTACCTGTCCGAGGAATGATTCGTGGAACTGTCTTAACATTTGCTTAGATATTGACGTGGTCAAATTCAAACTTTTCAACATTCCCAGAGTTGAAAGCACTGAAACATTCCGGTGAACATTCGATCAATACGTTGTCGATTTTAACGTGGTACATTAGATTGATCAAACAAACCTTCAGTCCCCAGATTCATAAAATAATTGAAAGCAGTTTAATTTAAATATTGAGTGCACCGAGTCCCACTAACGAAAAAGCTCTAACTCTTGAGCATCCTCATATAAACTAAATTGCCGAATAAAGTAATGTTAACCGAGCTGACGAAACATTAAAAAATGGCAAGATTTGTCAACGAATATAAATATTTCAGAGAACAGATTCAATTTTCCTGTATATCCAACAACAATTGTGAATAGATTTTGGCTTTGAAATAAAACAGGGTTCGGCTTCGCTCTACGCATCTCTCGGGATCTGATCGGTGCAAGCAAGGTTAACCACACGTGCATCAATATTAGCGAAACAGAACCCTTTGTCACTGGAGCTGTTAAAGTAAAGGTTCAAGCGCATGTAAAGTCTCGAACACGGATGATGATGTAGTATAAGCATTGATTCACGGTAGAGATCCCATGGTAACTGTTCCACTCGAATAGATCCACATGTATGAGCACAGGGACAAGAAATTCATCTGTACGAAGTAGACAGAAAAAGAGCAATGAAAGAGCGGAAGAAAGAAAATAGAGAAAGGCAAAGCAATTACGGCATTAGCAGTTGTTGAATTTCCGGAATTACGCTCAGTATCTGGAAGCCGCTAATGGACGTTGCTCATATTAGTCCACCATCTTGCCAATAAATAGTGAAATACTTCTTCATGCATAAAGGTAGCTGAAGAACAATGATCGAATTCCTCTGAGTGCATCTTCGAGTTTAAGTGGCGAGCAAAATGAAAATGCCAGTTAAATTCGAACCCATATATTGATTCCTGTTTCATTCAGTTGGAGGATGCAAACATTGATCATTTATTTTGAAAGAGTTTTGAAACACAAGTTAGTCTGCAATCCTTTTTCATTTACATATTTCTGTGTACGAAACTCGAATGAAATAATGAAAACTGTTGTTACCGCTCCGTAGCAACATTGTTTTTTTCTCTGTATACACTTAACGATAATGTCTTATGACCAAAAAGGAAAAAAGTATACAATACAGGATCTGGTGAGTGTGGTGGGTGGACGAAAAATCTGGGGAGACCTTTGAAAATGATCAAAGCTCGGACAGCCCAACCTTCGGGACGACTAGTAGGCCTGATTAAAGATATGGCTTCAAAGAACATGCGGCGTTATATATTCTACTGGTTGCAAGAATTGTAAAAACAAACATACGATGTGTCTACATGTATAGACATACGTGAAAAATATTACTTTCTCTTTCTTTTCCATTTATCTTTGGTGAACACTGCGAGAAAAAATTATTGAATTTGAAAACAAGTATTTATTTATTAAATCAAAGTATTATTTCGATTATTTATTTGTTGAACCAAGACAATCACTGTTTATTTGATAACATATTTTCACGGATTTCACGGACCAAATAAATATATGAGTAAACCAATCTAATAAGTTTTGGCGAATAATTAAATAAATAATGATTTTTTTGGTTCTAGTAATTTTTTTTCTCAGTATATTAAAATCAGAATTTAGCTCCTCATCTGTTTTCTCTCTAACATCTACATTCGGTTATAAATATGAATGGTAACCAAGAATACAAAAAAAAAAAATGATTCAACCTACAACGCTCAGGGGAAATAAACGCTCAGTTTTTTCGAATCACAGAAGCTTGAATTCTCCAGGAAAATTAAAATACAAATGGATTAAAAAAATTTCAAGCCACCCGTGGACAATAAAATAAAAATGATCCTACTGAAAAAATTCCCTTCGGAAGGTAAATATTTGCAATACGTGTTACGTATCCTTACGTGAATATGAAGCGCTATAATTGTGGAGAAATAAGTAAAACACAAAAGGACGAAGAGAGCACTTTCTCGATTAAACCATGTCTCCTTTTGTGCTCATTATGAAAGCTCTCCCCGGCAGTTGAGCTTCACACACGTTGCGTCTGACCATTATCGAAGCCGAAGCGCTATACTACTAACACGTATGTGTTTCTCTCGGTGTGTATTTTCTCGCATTTTCTCGATTCCACTGTCGCGATGAGAGCTTCTCCTGGTAACGTGTGTCCAACCTGTTACCATGGTTTCATACATTTGTGCGACAATAGGGTGCAAACTGCACGTATGTATAGATACATATAAGTGGATGTGTGCATGTGTTTCGAAGCATTAGAAATTGTGTCTCGCATCATTCATTGCACCGCTGAACCTGTGCGATTCTTTGCTTTCTCCCAAGGCCATATACCAGTGTAAGTATACACAGGTAGTACAGATGTTCTGTATTCTAGAGGCAGAAGAGTCCTTTATAGTTTTTCTCCTTTCACTCACTCTTCTTTTCTATTAAATATCCGGCATCTGTGGCCAAGAACTCTGAAACTGTAAATCTATGGATAAGTGTATGGGACATTTCGAGAAACATGGGATCTCGATACAATTGGAAGCATTTTCGTTCAATGAAATTAAGTTAATTTCTGTCATTTTTATAGTGAATGAAATTTTTCTGAGAATAGACACCAACATTTCATTCATATTTATATTAGATAGTTTATACACTAGAAAATAAATTTTTTGTCAATCGAATTAGGAATGCTTATAATTATCGAATGAATATACTTTATTTGCAATGATTTAATTGGATTGTTTTGTTGAGCAAAAAAATGTTCTATGAAAAAAAAACTCTATGAAAGTTCTTCTGTATAACAAACAGATGAAGCATCATAGATGTTTAGCTGGAAAGTTTTTTCTTAATTAAACTTCAAACAGCTATAAAATTCGAGCAACTCATTCGAGCTCATTGCTTGCAAGAACCTTTTTCTTTGTAGAGAATTTGATTTTTTGCAAAAATAAATTTACGACATTTATGAGTGATTTTTTATCCTTCATACTCGTAACACAGATTTCACCGACCTTATCATATTTATTGTGTTACTCTTATCAATCTCTCGGATTCCGATCTATTTTTATTGTAATTCAAACAATAAAATTTAGTGATTTTATAACCGTGAATTTCACGAGGAATGACTCATACACGTGCTTGAATACATATTCTATTTCTCTATTCAACATCATGACTTGCATCTCAGGTCATCGCTCGTGTAGTCTTATTGGAAATATCAAAGCCGTAAATTGCCTGTACATGTCTTCATTTGTTGCAATACATGCTAAAATTTTCATCGTCTTTTGATCAATGTACGTTCATCACGATTTCTTATCCGTTAATAAAAATTCCTCTGAAAACAATACTGCATCTGATACAAGTTATATATTATCGGTGACTACATGACTATCCGTGAAAAGAGTCGTTCTTGGATTCAAATTGAAAAAAAATAATGAACGAAAATCCTCGAGGCAGCTTGCTACCTTTGAAACATGAATATATGTTGTATCACATTTCTGAGAAGCAGAAATGGAGTCGAAGGGATTTCCTTCTTTCGTTCCAATGGAATAAAGGATGTAAGAAAAATGCAAGAAAATTAATGGACTGTGCCATTAATAGGAAAGTCTAGAAATATATTGACGAACAAGAAATGCCCGCCGTAAAAGCTTTTTTCGAAATTCAGTGTTGCGCTCTGATTTTACATACGCGATCTGAATACACGAAAACCCTGATGGAATTTCCTTATACGCATAGTAGAGGCTAAATGCATTATGTCCATATGTATATAAAATATACATACGTGTATAAAATATACATATGTATGTAATAGATAGATACGCAGCATGTATTTGCTCGGATATGAACAACCGGTAGAAAGATCACGAGAGAATTCGTATACTGGAACCGCATAGGAATATGAAATTGCATATCCCCGTATTCAGCGGACCTTCTTTTCCCAAGACGAGAATTCAACTCTTTCATATTCGCTCAATCCTATATTATATGATCCCTAATGTATATAAACCTGTATATGTTTATTCAAATTTTATGTAGATATGAAGAATTTGATGCCGTAGGCCATGACCCCGATCATGTACAATTTCCCCGATTTTTTTTTTTTTTTTTTTTTCAAATATTACCACATGAAAGAAGAAGTATCCATATCAATTTTTTGAAAAATTTGAATTTTTCGAAAGTTCAGAAAAATTGTAATGTCGATAGCTCTTAAGCTGATCGATAATTTTTTATTGCTGTCAATTAAATTTCGTTTCAATCGAACTGTAGTGGTGATTCAAATTCTCTGTGACTCTAATGCCGAACCACAGCAATATCACATATTTCACTTCAACTCGATAAAAATCAGTCCCTGTTTTTTTTTGCTTCGATGAACATCGATTTTTAAAACTATATAGCCTAGATTCAAAGTAAACCCTAGAACGACCGTAAAAAAAATTTTGCTAGAAGCTGTTCTATTCCATAGATATAACACCGAAGAGTTCTATACCCTATAAATAAATCGATGGGTCAATCAATTTCTCCATTGTCTACCGTGCTCTCGCGCTTGAACGTTTTACGCTACGGTTATATGTTGACGAGTAGGAGAAAAAACTCGCCACTGTAAAAAGTCCGTCAATCAAATAATTGAATGGACAACGGGAGAGAGAGAATAACGAAGAAACTCGGGACGATCGTGTGTGTGTGTGTGTGGAGAGATATTTAGGTGCTACGAAAAAAAAATAAAAGGGATTTTATAAGAGAATATTGGAATTAATCACTTTAAAATTACACTATATATTGAAATTTGCTTAAAACTCGGAGAATAAGTTTTTGAATGAAACTATTGAGCCATTGAATTCGTTTTATTTTTCCGTTCTGTAACGGAAGAGGAAAAAATAAAATGAAAACGTGACGATTGAAGGAAAATGAACGCTCGTATGAATCCAGATATATTTATATACATTCGTACAATTGTCTAAGATGACGTTGCTGCGCAATATTTGTTCGAGAATGTATGTACTCACTTCGAGAACTACAAGCTTTCGTCTCTTTCTCACCACTTCTTCCTTGATTAAACAATAAAAGAAACCTGAAGATTATTACATCCTCGAGTTGTTTGCTCGTGTTGTCACAATGTGTAGTAATATTCCGCACATTCATACAACGAACGACGACGCGTTAAAACTGGGCCGAGAAAGATACAGGAAACTTGATTCTCGTTGGAAGCAATAAACGCCTGAAGATCGACCTTTTCTCCGCCTCTCGCCTATTTTCTTGCAACGCATATACAAACGAAATGATCCATTTTGTCAACATACAGACTTCCAATGTAAGAATCAATGTCCCGTGCGTCAGTTCATTTGAGGCTTCGAAAAGGGCCTGCTTAGATGTCCCCGACTTATTTGGAGCCCTGATATATGGAAACCCACTCGGGACCAAAGGAAAAAACTTCTTACCTAACTCCCTAACTGGGATTCGACCCGATCAAACCTCCGTATTCTCGGACGTACCGCACGCACCTTAACAATTTGACGCACGAGGTATAGCAAAATGTTGTTTGAAAAGTCGAAAACAATTTTCGTACTTCAAATTACGAAGCAGCAAGAGGATTTATTTTGAATAATATAACATTCCGAAGAAAAAATTATCTCGAAGGAAAATCGTAGTGTGAAATAAGTCGCGTAATTTTTTGTAAAGTTCGAGAACGGAGTCGAACTATACGTTGTTCCGACTTATGCTACTCGTCTGTCACTTGTGCCTCGAACCTTTGACATACTGGTTATATTCGAGCCATGTTTTTCTTTTACATCTCTTCATCATCGCTGGGTATACAATGTATATATTGGGTCTACAAAGCTCAGCGTTGAAATCAATGGATTGAACACGATTGTCGGAGGGGGTTGAAGAAAATTGGACAAGATACAGAGACGTTCTTCATGGTTAAATATAACCTTTGAAACAACGAGCAAAGCTTTACTTGACTTGCAGTAATACATATTCATAAAGTTCATGGCCAAATAAATATTGGAACGAGGTGTAAGAGCGATTTGCTTTGAAGGGTCGCTTTTGGATGGAGTAACAAACTGGGAAACTGAATATGTATATAAAAAGTTGTCTATTAAAGAATAGTGATTTATTCTGTGTGAGCAGAAAGTAACAATTAATTCTGTCAAATTCTGTGTGAGTCAAAAGTAACGAATATCCATTTCATCGATGCTGGATAACTTGAGCTCAAAAAAATCAATATGGATATACATAATTTTTTCGTTCCAAGTTATTATGTCAAATGTATTTCGATTCAGGAGACAAACAAAGAGTCGCAGATTTTAGGAATTTCTCGTGAAGATGTGCCTCGTAAAATGTTTGAGAAAAGAGGTTTATGGGAATAGGATAACAGAAAAACATGGTGGAAATGGGATGAAGGAGAGCTTATGTTGAGCTATCGCGTAACTAAAGCTCAGCACTTGCCCAAGTCTAGACAAACTTTTCGGATTAAGCTACACATATAACACTCTTACGCAAGGACCACACTTGTGTTGAAAAAGACGACCAGAGATCTACCCATCGTTTACTGTAAATCACGTTAGATATGAAACCAGTGGACATCGGGTTTATTCCTTCACGTCTGATCGCTGCAATTCTAAAGGCTTATCGAAGAGACATAATTTCATCGTCAAAAATCTTTTTTAAATTTTATTCTGATTGAACAAAATATTACTTTACATTGTATAAGAAACGAATGCTTGGAAAAAGTTTTCTGTTTGAAAATGAGAAAAATGTAACAGAAAGATGTTTATGCTTCAAGGAAATCTTAATGCAAAAAATGGTGTATCGTTAAATATAAAGCCGTGGAGTAGGATTCGCTTGATTGTAAAAACTCTTGGGTCTAACATAACGTAAATATATACTTCTTATTTTCTTTCTCCTTGTGTCGACTGGTGCACCCTCATCTTGCGAACATATAACGGCTAAGCTTGAAAGTCCTTTGAGCCTTTAACTCGTCCTAAAAAAGGTAAAAGGTCGTCAAAGGTAAAGAGGGAAAGAGATACAGAATGCAAAGCAAGAGGAAAAAGTAAAAATACTTATGTAAATATGTTTATAGGTGTGGATTTATTTTTCTATCACTCAGTCTATCTGTCTTTCGAGTGTTGAAAGTCGAAGTAAAATGTGTAATGCTGTGCTATACGCCCTTACAATATTTAAACGGTGATTTATGTGCTTTTATGTGTGAGGCGAAAAGAGCAAGAGAAACAGGCAAAAATTGGGGCGACCACACTCGGCTTTATACTGACATGTATATATAAATTCCCGAGTGAGTTTTGTGAAATTCATCAGACATGCACAAGCACGCTAAGACATTCCTAGATGCGGAAATGTATAATGCGATACGAAAGGAGATTGATGAAATAAAATGACACAAGATATATCAAGGGGCTGGTATGAAAGTTCACAAGACGCTCCAAATGAGAATTAGAAACTTCGCTGCTTCCCTGTTGCTTCTATGTAATTTTTTTCTTCCAGTCGTTCTTATGTACGTCCGCTCTGAGCATCCCCGTTTGGTGTGAGTCTCATTTCATGAATGGGGTGAACTCGACGTTTACCCTCCTAAATTTATCAGAACTCGCACTAAAAAAACTGCTCCACCTTTAATCGGCTTTGCCTATTTTCATTTGTCGTTTAACCTCTACTAAAAAAAAGAAAAGTCAATAAAAGAAATAGAATAGTTTCCCCAAACTGTAGTGATGTACGGGGATTTCATAAAAAAATTATATCATACCAACCGACAGCAACAAATTCGGTGGGGTGACCGCTCAGCCATTCAGCGGCTCGCGCTTCATCAATCGCCGACCAGAAGGCAGTTTTTTGATTTTCTAATGCTGCCATCCAGGTGAAACAGGGAAAAAGTGATGGAATTCACTCGTAGAAATTTGTGAAGATATACAGGCACAATAGCAAAAAAATGATAGCCTTCTACTGATATCTAAAATATACTAACGTATACAGTAACCGAAATTCTAATCAATGCAGTGTTGGATTGATAGACCAGAAATCAAATTTCACAGATGTGCAATGAATATTAAATGATCCCTTTCATACGTATTTAATGGCAAATTCAAAATTCTTATTGGCTAAAAAATGTTCAAGCAATAGTCAACTTCGTTAATTTGGTAAATTGACGTTCGGAAAATATGAAAGAAATAAGAAATAAGCGTTATGGTTGTGTAGCGTCAAAGTATGTTGTTCGCGTCTGAAGGTTCGTTGATGGTCGAATAGTCGATCGATTCGTACTCGAACACAAGGGAATACGGGGAGTCCGATAATTACATGTGATGCGACTCTGAGGCCAAGGGCATCGAGTAAGAAAAAGGAAATGTTGTAGGAAAAACTTGTATCGAATCTGTTATTTGAATTAAACCATTGCAGATGGCACTTTATACGCATGATAATTGTGCGCGCATTCATGCAGATATGCACACATTCATATTCATACATTTACATGTTTTGTTTTTGAAGATTTGATGAAAATATTATTTCATATTTAGTTAGTTATATATTATTCGGACACGTGTCATTTTGCAAGGTTATCACAGCCATTCAGAAGTTTCCTTGAGGAGGGTTAAATACCGTGGTCGCTGATGTGTTTAGCAACCCTCTTAGGAGGGGTTAATTGAGGGGAATTGATGTAGTTTATGCCCAGGTACACAGACGCACCTCCTTCCAACGGTATAATACCAGAACCTTCGTGTGGAAATGTTGGAGTGTTAGGAGAGTATTATGTATACACGCAAGATAAACATGTAATACGTATATGTAGGTACAAGGATGCGTGTCTAATGCTTTAAGCGTGCGTTGACATACGGGTTCCCCAAATTTGCCAGATTGATGAGAACGAGATGAATCGGGACGGAACTAATCTCCTCCTCTCTCTCTCTCTCTCTCTCTCTCTCTGGCCTGTCCGTAATAAAATCTGTACCCGGTAGGACGCAGGTAAAAGTCATGAGATATCATAATTTGTTTCAAAACGAATTCTGCTTTTTTATATTTTCCTTCTTAAATAGAGAAATTAATTGAGTAGACTCTTTCGACAGACTCTGAATCTTTATACAATTTCGAGCCAAGTTTCGACGACCAGATTCAAGCAAATATATCGCGAGCGTAAATTGCTTGTGAATAAATAATCATCAACGACCATGCATGATGGATATTGTTGAAAATGCTCCTTTTCATCATTAGAATTGAAAACTTCGTCGTGCGCCATTCGCATGTAAGCACATCTTTAAAACTTTTCCAACTTACCATTCTTATCCTTACCACAATGAGCTTATCATGAACCAAAGTACGACTGAAAGTCATATTCCCATCCAAACTTTGCAGCTTTCAGCGTTATCCGGTGAAATCGGAAGAGTCGGGAAGACGCTAATTGGACTCTTTTCAAGCATATCGTAACTGTGGAGTTGTTCAGCATACTTCGTTCATCTCCTTTCTACTTGCATTGCTCCTCGTGTTTTTTTGGCTGTTGTTATTTATCTCGTAGAATCAAACTTGAGTATACTTTTTTGTATGAATCCACTGATGATACAAAGTAATGTCGTTTATCCAGCATGCATGAAATCAGACACTACTCATAACGAATATGAAAATCCCCCCAGAAAACTTATGCTCCTAATGCGTCAAGCTATTTACAATGAAGACCTTAATACCTACCATATAATTGGTATAAACAGATTTCAGAAATAATAGTCTTTCAATATTACCAACAATGCGATCCGGGGGTTCCATTACATGATTGAGCAGTCTCATATGTTATTAGGTTGAGAAGATAGAGAGCCCTTTTATGATCGATCGCTGCCAGTTTCTGAAATGGACCGGAGATTCCATTAGTGGATTTTGACCCATCTGATCGGGGTGATTCAGCTACAAAAGGCATGCTGATCTCCTATAAATCTATTTACAGGTCAACTCCCTGTTAAAATCGGAGCCGATGTTTACATATTAGCTGACAGATATTGTCTAAACAGTGAAACGAAGATTGATGCTAATATATTATAGTTTCATAAAACAAATCATTATTTATGTATCGTATTGATATAATAGGTCTCCCGAAATACACACAATTGGTTGGTAAACAACCGAGTTTCAGTCACACAATACTTGTTTCAATTTTATGTGGAAAATGAGAATTGTATCCTGAACCATGCAAATTATAGTTTTTTGTTACGTTACGATCAGAGCGGTTATTATTATTATTTTTTTTTTAACGTTTTTTGTTGTTCTGCATGGTTGAGTGATTTCTTCTTCGTAGTAAGGCTATGCCACCGTATCTACGTTCATGTATACATACAATAAGAATCCTGTTTATCGTCATCTTTACTTCCTCTCTTCGGTGATGATGAGACTGCCGAGAAACGAGAGACCGGAATCTATACACAAAAGGGTCTATTAGCAAAGTAATAAGCCAGCGATAAGAACTTTAATCGCCAGCTATTATGATCTTTTCAAGATCGCTCGGCTATGAAAATACGTGTACCATTTTATATTCAACAACCTAACTAATTGACATATTTAATTCGCCTGATATAGTTTTAAACGAGAGGTAGGTTCCTGCTGAACCAGATAAAATTCTCATTTTTCTTAATGAAACTTTTTTTTGCGTTCTGCTGTGTAATTCTACTACGATTACTGATATCTGAAGTAGGAATTTTCTCTTATTGACGGCTATCCTTGGAGAATTGAAATATCGGAATTTTCGAAATCATTGGTTTAAAGCTCTTCTCTTCCCACCAGGACTACATGATGTAAAACGAAAATGAAACATAAATCAATTTTCGTTCATAATAATGAACCTCGTATAACAGATGTTCAATAGAGGAATAAACATTTTTGTTATCATTTAACTATTATTATTGAAAAGTGTCGTGTATAAAGAAAAAAATGTTCAATATACTTTTACAAATACTCCGTTATAGAAAAATGCGTGAAGTATGAGAAAGCTGTGGGGTCGACACTTGTAACATCATCGATCGTTCTCGTTTCTACTTTCCAGTCTCGTGATCTCGCACGGTTGATAGGGACGAGCGGGGAAAACGTGTTTGAGAGTTCGCTGCTATTGAACCTTTGCTATATTCACGTGACGATACTAACCAGAATTGTGTAACATGACCTGAAACATCGAGTCCCCATCAATGCTTACCTACAACTATAATAAGTGTTCAACTCTTCGAAAGTACATGAAGCATGTTACATCGATTTTGTAAGTTTGTGAATTCGATATTGCGTTTCAGAAAAACGAATGATGAACGTTTCCCTTTCCCAAGAGAGTTCATTCTTTTCAATTCAATATACAAACACGTTATTTTCAAATCAAATATAATACTCAATTTCACATTGAAGAAAGTTTCCCAAAGAAAAGTTGTTCTCTCCGTATACAATGATTAACAAATATTCAGACAGTAAACAGTCAACATCCAATTCAATAGGTATCATCATATTTATATTTCTGGATACGATTCTAAATCATCTTGTTAAAAAAATCAAGATTAAAATATCTTCTGATAATAACGATTGAAAAGTGAATATCTAAACGGTACTAATAAAAGTACTTTCACGCAAAATATAAGAAACGGATAGACAAAGTACACAGAACCCAATTTATTCAGACAATCAGAAAAAAAAACTTACAGAATAAAACTCAACATTCAACAAAATTCTAACGAGACTCAAATACTCATACTCATGTTGTTTCAAACGGCGATCATTTATCATACAGTTGTTTTCATTATTATTAGTACCTTTGGCTTCCACTTTTTTGAGTTTTTCATTTGCTGTTATTACTAGGCCTTCCGAATTTCATTGTACTACTATTTGCAGAAATGACGTTTCTACACATTTATTTTTGGGGATCGCATCAATAATTCGATCAGCCGGGAAAATGTGTACCATAACCAAAATGATGACTACTATAAAGATCCAGCAAATACTATTTTTTCATTTTTTTATTACATACCTAATCTTAATACGTGTGTACCTATTTCAAGACAGTTGCCACCGTGAACATACGATTTCAACAGGATATACTGTTGGTATTATACGTATATACAGGAGTGCCCAACGACAATGGATCCTCGGTTCTATAGGTCCCGCCCAGCTGAGCCAGATGCTTAGAGTAGCATCATACCACTCGAAAAAATAAGAACAAAAGTCGAGTATAGAGGCTAACGAGACTGAAAAAAATACCTTCCAACCCATGCACACTCGCACCGAGTTAGTCTATTTTTTTTCTACTTCCACCCTCGTAACCTTCTCTTCTCTGGCATTTTCTACATACCAGCCCATGTGTATGCAGCGTGCGCCTAAAGATCAAAAGCTCTGGAGCATATTGCCCACATATATAGCATTGTTGTTTACGTCGAAGACTCACCGGTGACACGAAATACCTCTCGACACATTAAATAGAGAGAACATACAGACTGTCCATCCATTTAATTATAGAACACTCCGAGAAATTAATCAACCACAAATAAATTGAATACATATTATTCTCATCATTAATTTGGACTGCCAAAAGGTAGGAAGAGATTTAACAAAATTGGCAAAAGATATTTAAAAAATGGATTGTAGGTATATTAATTCACATATGCGACCAATAGGTTAAGTGCACACAATCAATACTTATTCGGAACCACTTTATTTCATTTCAGAACCATGAGAGACCACGAGTGCCATGTGATTTATAAGAAAGTCTGAATTCGCAATTCCTGTCCATAAAGATTACTTTTCCCCCATTCGCACTGTCTGGCAATAGCAGAAAAACAAAGTTCCGAGGTGTTGGTAAAGAGAAAAAGAAAATAACGTAAAAATAGAAGTGGGAGACGACGATCTAAAGTTCTGAGCGACTGCAAATTGGTGTGAGATGATGAAGGCATTACCCCTGGCGAAAAGTTATTAAGCGTGTTCGCTCAATTCCCTTGAGCTATATAGCAGGATTCTTTTTCTTTCTCACACACAGTCTTTCCTATTGGTTGCCATCTGTATTTCCTCTCTCGCACTAACATATATCAGGAAATACCTCATCTCGCATCATATCGCAATCCCACACGATGAGAAATTCTCTACTGAACCAACTTCTGACAGTTTATATATCTATATGAGTGTATTTGTTCACCTTGCTACAGATCCAATTTGTTCCATAAATCCAACATGATGTACACACACGCAAACGTACATATGTACCACTAGAAATTCTCAGCCTCGTTCAACCATACTGTGATATCACTGTTACGTAGTACGCAAATCATGTGTAATATGTATTCATTACAAAATAATAACCTATCTCTATCTCATATCTGTTTGTAGATAACCATGTGTCTATGTACCAGTATGCAGTTTTGATCACCCTTACTGATGGAAAAATAGTCTGTCATCTGGAATTCCTGGATTGGATCAGACAAAAATATCAAAGAGTCAAATGTTGATTGAAACTCATTATAAAAATTTATACTGATATATCATATTTGTGAGGCAATTGACTAAATAATATTGTATTCTTCCGGCCTACACGTGCAGTTCAAATGATTGGACTGAAAAAAAGCAGGATTAATCGGTAGATTCCACTTTAATATAGGTGAGAGTCAAAGAGGGTTGAGTCTGCTTCATGCAAAACTAGTATGGTACAACATGTATGGTACAAAATGATGTGCTCCTGGTTTATAAACCCGTTCAAAGGACGTCACGAAATTTGTTAATTACTCTACTACACCCCTTCGCGTGAGGATTCTATCACTCCAGCATTAAAGAGCAATTTCATTATTGACATATAGCAAACCAGGAAATCTGGTGAAAGAGACGACAGCATCGGTCTTTTCAAACTACGTTCCATTTATGTTTAATACACATTTGAATCAAACTGCTCTTGTTATATGCTACCAACGGCTTTAATGTTCACAATATTATGATAAAAAATAAATAAATCAAAGTTACTATCTTTCTGAAAAAAAAAGATTTATGCGCAACAGAATGAATTTTTATTTTCGTTTAGATCTATAATGAGTCTGAGAAAATTCCCGGGACTATATCGAGCTCTTAATTAATCCATAGACCAATGAGTAGCTTCTCAGACATATCTAATTGGCAGCTATTGCACTAACTGATCGATTAGTTTGTGAAGGGGAAATTGTTACTTTTGTAGTATAATCGAGTTGCGACACAGACACTTGGTATCGTTAATTATAAATATAAAATTTTCTTTTTGAAGAAAAAAAGTCACCAATTTGGTCATAATCAAGAAATAAGTATTTTAGATTACTCAAATTTTAATAAACTCGATTTTGTCAGAGTAATTGGCTATTAAGGATAGGGAGTGAATGGAAAATAGGATTTATAAGTTGAATCACTCGGGGTGGAGTTCGTGACATTGAGTAATTCTTCTTCGTCCACAGTTGGTTGTGGCAAGTCTGAGAGAGCGAGGGAGAGAGGGGGGAAAAGCTTCTGAAAATGTTTGTCCGCCGATGGAAAACAACGAGAGGCAATTCACCGAGCTGTCGATCTCATCCCCCTTAGGGTAAACATACAAGAGAGGGAATGAGACAGAAGACCGATGAGAACATCTGAGCTATGTTCTTAATTTAAGTTACGCCCGGAACGATTTAAGTTTTCACTCTCTTGCAATTTACATCCACCTTTAGAAAAACTTCTTTCTCTCATCCGGTGCTCTTTTTTTTAAATTTATTCACACCATACTACATACTTTTGCGCCAATATACAACAAGCTTTCCGGTCTAGCATACAGGAGCCCTGCGAACATTTAATCTAATTAATTATTTCTGCAACAATTTATTTTAATCTTGCGAGACTTCCAACGCAGCATTGGACTAGTATTTTTTTTCTCAGTAATTCACCTGTAATCTACGGTATAAGTTCAGGAAAAAGCCGAAGCGTTATTTCTTCGACCTTTTTTCGTTATAAATGTTTCACCGTAAGAAGAAAAGCTTTCATGAATACCTGTTTAATACCCTACCGATCAGGAACAAATTGCAAGCATTTGCAGGCTGCCCTTATTCAGAAGGATCACTAAAATTAATCGAACTGAGAGGGTTGGATGGAAAACTGTTTTCTTACTAACATTATGTTGTTTTGGAAGAAAACTTTCAATATTTACAATCGAAAGGTATTTCGAGAAAAATACTTGGAATTGAGAGACACATCAAACGAAAAAACTCCTTCGGCTCAGAAGATGAGAGAGTTGTGGCAAATTCAATGTTTTCGAACATGGTAAAGAAACTTGCATTTTACATACATGGCCTATTTGAAAAAGTGTATTCAACTGTCTATGTCTAGTTATATGAAAAGTCATGGGTGTTAACTACGAGTTTAGGGTTTTTTCAACATTGCAATTGCATGAGCAAAGGTAAATCCGTATTCAAATCGAAAATGCGTGGTAAAAATTCTACCGCCTGCATTAGCATTACTCGATGTGTGTGTATGTGCTGGCACGCTTGCGCGTACACGTGTTGATACGCAGACTCACGGCTTGTCACTTGTCCGGAATTTCCTGCCTCTAAACCGCTTTTCAACCACATACATCCCCCCCAGTGATTGTTCGGAATTGTTGCCATTTTGCTTCACACATGGTCGAGTACGCCTTCAGAATTTGCCACTGTGTTACGCAGCCTGTGTACGAAAATTCTTCAACAGGCAGTCTCAATAAAGTTCAATGTGTGGAACATCGTTGCTAGTCGTCTACGATAGACGGCATCTTCGAGAAGCCCCCACAGAAAAAAAGTCCAGGCATGTCAAGTTGGAGAACTTGGAACGCCAAGAGGTTGACAAATCAACTTGAATTAGAAGCTGAGGCAGGTCATTTAGAAGAAGCTCCAAATATCGCTGGTCATCCATGGATCAATTCGAAAATAATGAAGCCCATGAAGATACCCGTTCAGAGTTTTACATTTAACTTGAACTGTAATTGGTTGTTGAGTTAACGCATCCAGTGTGAATTCTGTGCCACCTAATGATGGCACGTGTGGGAGTTTACAGCCGCATTTATATTAGATATGGCCGATAATAGCAGTTTGATGCTGGTAGCGTTGCTACACGTACAAATTCCACCTCTTAATGTCCTACTCAAACAGTTCCTGGATGAGCATGATGTGATATTGGCCGTTATCGAGAAGTTAGCGAAATTCGAGCGAGACGATCTCGAAATCGATACGACTACAGTTTGGATTGATTTATGATTAACGACTAATTCATGTATTGTAGTAAAAGAGTAATCGTCCAATTTCGAGAATTGATTCTGGCGTGATTTGCTTTGGACGTTCAACACTAGCTTCACAATACTTGGCATCAAGACACTCTTTAGACGGCATTGCCAACACAGCGATGATAGGAGGATCGATTTCGTAGACTTTCACAAGATCCCAGCAATGGTTTCGGTGAATCAATTAACGACGCCGAGTTGTTTGTCGCTAATAGCTGAACGGGTGACGATGGCATCAGGATTTACTGTGATAAATTTTATTTTCGATTCAGCGAAGCAAGAACCATTAAATCCTATGAAGAATCATTTATTCCAACAGTTGAAACAATTGTTTTGGGTCTCTCACGTAATATATGCAACGGACCATAATCGATATAAAAAAACATCGTGATTACTAAGCGCAGTCAAAGTGACCCCTGAACTGCGAAATCTATTATATTTAATTTTTTCAAAGACCCTATTTCATCGAAACATTTCCAATCTTTTTAACGTTCTGTTAATGCCATTTACAAACTTTTCGTTCATTGCACAAAACGTGAAAAAATTGGAAATGTGCAAAAGAGATTAAAAGAATGCAGCATCGATTTTCATCGGTCGTTGGGAGTTCGACGGAGACTAATTAACACGGATTTAATCAACCGACCGAGAAGATCGACGAGCGGAATTTAAAATACATTTCTCTCATTCCATAAAGAAGTTCACTTTCTATCGGAATAATTAACAGTTTTTATAAAAAGTTTGCAGCCTCTGTAAATTTCGTTTTGAAGAGAAATTCTTGTCCCGGTGGCTGGATCACGTAATAAGAACGTAGTATAGAATAAAAATGAAGTGCAACTTTATGCTCGACTACTTTCTTTTCGTTCGTACCTCGGCTGTGAAAAATCATTCAGTATTAACCAAGTTCCCAGTATAATATGCGAATAATCAATAAGTACATTTTTATTCCTCTTCATCTTATTATTATGATTTCCTTACCTACAAGCATTGAGTTGAACTTCAGATTATAATTTAAGTGCAATCAACTCGAATCTTTGTGTAATTCTGCGGTGTTCTTTTCCGGGTGGTTTATTTATTGTTTGGAAAAAAAAAAAATTCAAAAGTATCCGTGCAATATGTAGTCTCAAAACCTAAGAAAGGTCGATGTGAGAGGGGTAAGAACTAGTATAGCCTGGGGGTAATCGACGAGAAGTTCAATAAAGCGTTGTATGGAAAAAGACATTTTATGGCCTAGATATATCCCCCAAAGAGCCTCGAGCTATGGGTTACGTGTTTTTACCATCGAGGCTAAGAATATAGGCGTTTGTGTATAACAGAGGCTTTTTGCAAATCTCATATTTCACTACTACCTCTCTTTTTTAACCCTGTCGTTACCCATCGTAAGCCTTTTTCCTATCTTTCAAACCAGATGGAAAATAAAAATAAAACCTCTGTTACAAGACCCTGAGACGCTAAAAAGAAGATAAAAAGGGCTGTAATGGGTCATGAATTTGGGAATGGGCTGACGGGGTTGGTTACGAAATATCGTAGCACACAAACGATTATTAAATTTGTTTAAAAAAAGGCAAACCCACTGAGGTACAAAATTTGGGCTTGTGCAAAATCGTTGAGCTGTGGGATAATTTTTTCTCTTTCTCCCAGCAGAATCTTCACCATTCAATCAGAATGAAAAGCCTTTTATTTTGATCTTCCATTCAATATATCTTCAACTTTTCATATTACAGGTGTGAAATTTTCATGGTATCAAAGCTCGATCCAATAATAGATATTTTCATTTGACATTTATACATATTGAAGAGAATATTGAAGTTTCTTCCAAATTTATTGGTAGAAAGGATGAAGTACACGTGTAAAACTAATCTATTAGAAATCGTTTGATCACAAGTAATGTTCACATCACTTCTATATATTTTTTACTTTATCTCTATACACGAACACTTGGGTATATTGGACAAAGCGAGTGGTTTCCGTTTTCAAGTCACAAATGAGCATTAGCTTTGTGTGCCAAAAGGTCATGCACATGAATCTAATAGAAAGCAATAGAGCACACATAGAATTACACCAAGATCTACAATCTGATTAGATAATCCCCGAAGTCGTCTTGCATTTCAAGCGAATTTAGTATGTCTCTGTGGTCCTGGTGCTGCACGTTTCGAGAGAACCCATATCGCTAATATAGCATGTAATGTCTGATAAGAGTATCAACTATGTACCCTTATTGTACAGAAGATTCTAGAGGTGGTAATAAAGTTGCCGCGTGCAACATTTTAACACGTTTTCATCGCGAACGCCTCGACTGCAGTGGCAAAAAACCAACAAAATTTATAATTTCAAGTGCTGTAATACGATCTCTAATAAATAAACGATATTTTTATTTATTCAACCGAATAAAAACCTTTGGGAGGTGCAGTAACTTTGAAATATAAATTGAAATTCAATTGAAAAGAACTTTCAAAACATTTGTTTGTAAAGAGAACATTTTATCGTCTCATCAGGTTCATTGATTCTGTTTCAAGGGTGAATATTTTTGAACGACAAAGGAGCATAATACCGGGTCACGAGAAATTGAATCACGAGAAGGTCTGGAGAAGATCATTTACTGCCTTCAACCGATCTTTCAACCGGTCTTTATTGAATGACGTAATCCAAAATATGTTTTAATTCATAGAAGTGCTGTCTCTTCGAACAAACTGATTCGGATCTGTGTGCAGGTGAACGAGGATGCTCACAAATCCACGTTCATAATGCTGAGCGCGTAATGCTCGTTCTGGCGCTTAAGCCGTCGGTCCTCACAACCCTGAGTATATTCGCTCACACCAGTACGCAAACACAAAATATATATATAATCTATTCTGAATATGAATTACTCTTGACGGGCGTGTAGATTAGACTTACGCTATGCGAGCGCAAATGTTACCTATATATACTAGAACAATGCACACATTTGTCCGTGCGGTGATACATAGAGCATTCCTATTGCTTGAAGCGTCGAGAACAGCACAGATGTTGAGGGAGGGATACAGGTGAATATAAAATATTTTCTGATGGATAAGGAAAGATATGATCGTTGAAAAACTCTTCAGTATTTCGCGATTTGTATATACAAGTACACATACCAAATGCGTTATCCGAAGTTTCTATAACTCGAGCTCAAACTACCCCCTATTAATTTTCTGATTCTTCATGTATATTGAAGACCGAGAGGTTGATTAGATGGAGTGAGACAAAAAAACATCTACAACTAATTTGTATTGTTCTTGCGAAAACCTTTTGGATTTTTACGAGCTCATCCGATCCCATCGCTTTAACCCCACTATTTTGCTCACTTCACTGTTCCTGTTTTGGTGTGATGCCCAGAGTGTTGCCTGCAACAACTCTTTCTTTATGCACCACTGTACCGCATTTGCATGAGGGCCAAGGGAAACTGTGAGAAACCCGGCCGATACAGGCAGCCATATTTTTACTGATAGTTTTATGTGGTTGGGGCAATCAGAATCTCAGAAAAACTGACTGTCGATTCATAAACAACTATTTTTGTCCTATAAATTGAGATGCTCATTGACATTAGTGCAACACGCTTATTGACATTACTCGCAATATCCCATGTACCGAAAATGGACAAGAATCTAAATAGAGAACTGTTTCAGTTGGGTCTTTATAGCAGTACAATGAAACCGTTTACCAGGAGTCCATTCTCAGCAACAGCAATGGCAGTTGTATGCACTCTCTGTTACACGAAGGATGAAGAGACTGAAAAGCCAGCTGGATAGATCGTAAAATTCAGGGATAGGAATGTTGGAACGATGCCGAGTACTTGTTGCCTCTTCGTTCTTCTCTTCCTCGCTCGTTCTCCCTTAAACTCGTTCTTCCTCCGTTGTTCATCCACCGCCTTTTGAATATTATGATCTTCCTCATTCTCATCCTCCTCTTGGGCACCTCTTCTTTTTGCGAAGTTTCATCGTGGTATATGCTCGATTTTTTTTCTGGGTGGTTTCAGGCTATATTTACATCGAGTCTCATTTTTTGCCTCTGCTCAAGCTCACTCTCTTGCACAGATTTTTCGTCTCTCCACCACGATATATCCACCTACGTATTATCGTGCCATTCCACGGCGATGATCCTCGGCTCAACGGGGCTTACATGCCTCTTTCTTCCTCCCTATGTGCTTTACGTTCCACTGTCTCTTGTCCCTTCCCTGTCTTCCTTCCACCCTATTTTTTCCTTTTCTTTACATGCTTTGTTTCTATCTCTGTCTCCCTCGCTCTCGTTACCATGTGGATCTCAGAACGCCTCATGCACTTCTGTGTATCATCCACCAGAGGGCAGTCAGCTCCTACGGCTGCAATACAGCAGAGCCTAGTATCGAATGATACCTGCGAACCTCTTCTTCTACACCCTCCACACACATCCCCGTAGTAAATGTCGGTATATTCATATGCATTATTTATATTTCTTCTCACTCTTTCCTACTTTGCTTTCTATTGCTTTCTCTTTCGTCGACATACACTCCTCTGATTTTTTTTTTTATCATTTCATTTCTCATAAGGTCTACGCTTTCCTTCTGTATGCAACTCCCTCGCTAATATTTCACTTCTCTCTTCTTCGTGGCTGTTCTCACGTGAGAGGCCCTCTTCACATTTCTAAAAATCCTTTCACACAAATTTGTCTGACTGATGGTCGACCGAGCACACGAAACCGAGAGCTTCTGCTTTTGTGACGTTCCTCTATATTATATGAGGTAAACAAGAATTAACATAGAATCAACGGGGAAGTAACTTCTCCAACCGATTTTCCTTATCATGTGCATACACGCTGTATTTATTTTTCTCCTGATCTACGTCTGTTTTTCTATCCCTCTGGCCCGAGCCTCGAGTTTTTTTTTTTTTTTTTGCACTTTGTGTAGCATCTATTTATTTAATTCAATCTGCTGAGTGGCGTCTATATTTAGAGAAAAGTAAAAAAGTGGAATCTAAAGAGAGAATGAAGGGGGTTTATGAAGTGAAACCGAAGAAAGCTGCCCACTCGAGTCTGCTTCCGTATTCTCGTTAGAATAGTGAATAATACAATTTTCCCTTAATGCATTCAAATATATATTTTTATCAGTACAAGAATAAGTGCAACCTAATCCTAGAACACTGACGTATACACGTAATTAAGTAAATAAGCAGTTAAAAAATAGAGTATTCCTTTTCCATTCATTTTGTTTGCTTCATTAACCTAGTTGTGTATAAACATAAATGGTTTACTTTAAATAATAAATTGGAGTGCACTTTGTCGGTGAGTTCTTCCACAAGTTTATATTTGTATAAAAATTCTATAAATACATTATTGATATCACTTCCGTTAACTTTGAATGCAGTAAAATGACAATGAATGTCATCATTTATTTTTTTTTTATAAATCCACATTAGAGAGTTGATAAATATTTGATGCAGAACATACAAAATTTAGAGCACCGTTGAAATCTTTATACCTTCTCAGTTAATCGTAATAATTCGATAACACCGTGACTTTTACACACATCAACATCGTTCGTGAGTCAATATTGAACAAAGACGAAGAATGGATGTTCGTACTATTCCTCGATTTAGCTTCTTCAACGCAATGAAATCAATTTTCCTTGTCATCGTGGCTTTAACGAAGGCTGAAATGTATTCCTTGGTAAAGCGTTATGCGACAATAGCGTTTGTAACGATCGTCATACTTGCCAATAACCAACTCTGAGAATCCTCCTTCTCTCATTTGGTGTTTCTACATTACATTCTTCCACGTTTCCACATTTTCTCCAATCCCCAAACAACTTCATTATAATTTTCCTCCGTTATTCACTTCAGGAACGTCTTATACTTCTTAACGATTTCACAGAAACATTGGGAAAGCTGTGTTGCCAACAAAGAAAAAAGACTTTTCACTCCTTTACCTTTTTGCTCTTTCTCTCTGTTTTCAATCCCCTCTTCACTTCTCATCAGTGACCCTTTCAGGAGACGCTATAATCGATACTCCGTCGATGCGATTAGCATTCAAGTAGACAAGACTTGGTCCTCGATTATGCTACAGCGATACAATACTCGCTTGTACGAGCTAACGTCTCATTTTTTTCTTTATTGCTATAGCGAACCGGTAGAGAAGTCGATAATATGGAAAATATAATCACACGGCCCCGTTTCTTACTGTCAGAGCATGGAACAAGTGTCCTGACTTATTGTTAGTCTAGACGGAGTTCGACTAAGAGTTTTGTATGAAAAAAAATTCAATAATCACATGTTGAAATATAAATTTTTAATTGAAAAGTACGATTGATCAGTATTTCATCTTTTTTTTCGTCACTTGTATTTATTGAATCCTAATGATATGCAATTTTTAATAAGAAAAAGAAAATATTATGAAATTAAGATCTAGTGTAGAAAAATGATGTTAAAAAACTTGAACGCTTAAGTGCATATTGAACGTTAAACCGTTTAGAAGTTTCCCTTTATCGATGTCGTTAAGTCGTGGTGAATCGAGCAAGCCAAAATTTTCAGTATACGTATCGAAATCCCCTACAGGACTGTGTAAACACCCTAGTAGATAAGGACTTTCTCCCCAATATGGGCTCCATTGGCACAATCAGCAATATATTCTGCTCAATGTGTGGCACGTTTTTTTTTTAATAATACACGATGATTTTCCAATAAATATCGTGAATAAATAGCTTGGGAATACTTTTTCTAAACATCATGTGAATGACAAAGATTATTCAATGAAACATTAAGTTCCATCACTAATAGAAAAAATGACAATTGCAAAGCAATCCATTCAATACTCCAGCAGAAATGACTTTTTCATTATCTAAACAGTAAAAAAATTCGGTTATCAGAAATAGTAGAAATAGCGACATTCTTTTTCGCCGAATCTTCAAAAGATTCCGTAACGCCTTGGCCAGCGGCGATGGGCCGTGTCGCGGGTCGTTCATGAACTCGCGAGAGAAAGAGAGTGAGCCAAAGAAAAATGCATAGCTATAGAGAAGGACAGAGCTAGGTTGGATGTGGTTCCATTCATGCTTATTTCAGGCGCATTGTGCTAGCTTGGTGTATTCATCCTTTGACTGAGGCTTTTCTCTCACATCCCCTCCGACTTTTTCAGTATGTTTGTATCACTCTAGAGAGTACGCAGGGCACATCTCCCTGAAATGATCTCTATTCGGGCATCCAACCTTCCGAGGGTTGCAGAAACTGTACCGGGGTTTTCGTGATACATTACGTAGGAGCTCATAAGAGCGCTTTCTATATAATGACACAAAAATATTTATTTTTGCCTATATGTGGAGACGACGTATATTCTAAATCTATGAAAGCTAAACAAATGCTATTTGTATGTGGGGTTCGATTCTAGTAAGATAGTATTTTGAACGTGCATCTTTTTTCTCGAAGCCCTTTTTAAAATACAGCTGGATCCGCATTCAACGATTTGTTTTCCATCTTATGAGTTATAAAAGTTTAACTATATCACCGTGACCACTTTGTAGTGAAAATTGTTTAATTTCTTCAGGGAATAAAAGTTCAGTCAATTATTGCCAAGTGCTCAACAGCGCGCTCAAAGGCGGAGTCTACCATCATCTTAAAAATAAAGTAGAATAAGTAACACCTGACTTCTGGAGCAGATAAACTCATTGAATAATTTCTGCAAAACACAGGTATTAAGTTCCGAGAATGCTCGAGCACCTGATAGAGCAGTAAAACAGCAGAGATTCACAAACTGCACAAGTGATCCTGGTTCAACATTATTTATATGATAGAAGCTGATGCAGAAAGAGAGAGAGAGAGAGAAATTTTCTTATGTCATCGTTACCGTCACAAATACAAAGCCATCCCTAGTCCGAACTCCTCTGTGTGCAAAAGCTGATAGATGAAAAAAGATGAACTAACTGCTGTGATGAGAACAGCTCAGGTCGTGACTCGTCGTCTTTTCATAAAGCGTCTTCGTTGCCATTTTATTGAATCTACATCGTAGTTCTTCCCTCTATTACTTTGTGTTCTCTTTCTGAATTCTCTTGAACGCTTAAGAAGCAGAGATGATTCAATAATGAAGGAGTTTTTTTTTTCTCTAATTTACAGGAAATTACAGAAGCAGAAAGAACGTCTTTGTCGCTACGTTTACGAGGACTTAACGGCCGAGTGTACGCAGCTGAACGGTACATGGGTCGATCCCAACGATCCAAGATGGGCCAGCGGTGAATACGGCGAACTATTACCTGACTGGTTTTCGATAAACGTGACGAACTCCACCAACACATCTTCCCTGGGAAACAGCACCACTTATTTGACTCAGGGTCAGTTATTACATACTCTGAATAAACATAAGCTTCATTAGCCGGCATTACAATTAATAGTGAACAGTTTACTGTTTCCACTCAATAACTTTGAAAATCGATGTCCATGTTGTACTTGAAAAATATGTTGGAACAGATGACTACCTGAGCATTGAACCACCCTTCGAGCTATGGCAAACCGTCCTGATAGCTCTTTGCCTCGCGATCTGCATAGTTCTTACAGTAGGCGGCAACATTCTTGTTCTTCTGGCTTTCATCGTGGACAGAACGATCAGACAGCCCAGTAACTATTTTATCGCATCGCTTGCAGCCACTGACATGTTAATCGGTAATCATAAAGCTTAAAAATTCTAACGATGAAAAATTATTTTCCTACATTCTTTCAGTCAATGTCATAACTCCGGTAAAGAGTATTCCCGTTCGTGGTATTTCACAGGTACAGTTTCCATGCCGTTTTACACAGTATACGTGCTGATGGGCTACTGGGATCTCGGCCCAATGCTTTGCGATCTCTGGCTCTCCGTAGACTACACCGTCTGTCTAGTCTCCCAATATACAGTACTTCTCATTACGATAGATCGTTTTTGTTCGGTCAAAATCGCGGCCAAGTACAGAAGCTGGCGTACGAAAAATCGCGTCATTTGGATGGTAACAATAACGTGGATCATTCCTGCTCTACTATTCTTCATAAGCATATTTGGGTGGGAGCATTTCATCGGGTACAGGGACTTACTCCCGGGTGAATGTACCGTGCAATTTCTAAAAGACCCGGTATTCAATACCGCTCTAATAATCACGTACTACTGGACCACCTTAGTAGTACTTTTCATCCTGTATGGTGGTATCTATAAGACCGCATATGACATGCAAAAAAAGAGTGAGGCAAAACAGCGAAAAATGCAGTCAATGGTCGCTCTCAGCGCTGGGGCAATGTCGGGAATGGCAGGACGTGCAGCTGGTATAGGGATATCGAAAACCCAAAGTACGCTTTTAAGTCAGGATAAGCCAAAAAGTGGTGGAGGCTCAGCAACAACAGGAATCTCTCAAAATTCTGGTAACGATGATGCTGATATGGAAATAGCGGAAACAATGGCTTCATCAAAACCGACAGGCACTCATGGAACCACGGATTCGACTTTAAAACAGACTCCAGCAGGGGGTCAGGCTTCCGAAGCTGAGAAATCAGAGCGATCGAGCAGCCCTGCGTTCGACTCAGATGAAGATAGTACCGTTTGTGCTAATCAGCAATCTCACAATCTTAGAAAAAGGTCTTCTCTCGCTGGACTCGTAGTTTCATCTGGCGCTCTCCAGGTTTTTACCACCAATGGTAGGATAAACGGTTTGGTTCCGGTAAAAGTGGAGATGAATGCGCAAACAAGAAAAGTTTCTCCAACCGGTTCGGCTCGAGAGATCATTCCACCTGTTGGTCAGAAAGCTCAAACACTGCCGAAGATTCAAGAACTGAGCAGTCTCGCTGACAACGAGATACCGATAGAACCCGAAAAATCCAGCAGTACACTTACCCCTGAACAATCATTGAGATCGAACGAGATCGAGGCTAGCCGTTCGTTAGCCGTTTCGGACAATACACCACCTCCCGAAATGAAGAACAAAGCTAACGAAAAGACTGGCAGTCAGCTGAGTATAATTCCTCCACCGACGCAGTTTCAGAGCAGCCCATCTGTTTCTGAGGATAATTCGATATCATCCTCGACTGACAGACCAAAGACACTTGTGGTACTAAATCAGGCTCCAGGTACATACGATATTCTTACGGGCTTAGACGGCGCTGATCTGCGATACATGGACGAGAGTTCGGTCATTGTACCCAGTCCGTCCTACGAAAGCCCCCCCTCTTCGTTCTCTTGTAGTCTCGCTAATCCTTTGTCCACTGCACCATCTTCCCCAATATTGGGTGTACATACCGGCACTTCGGCGGCTAATACCAGTCTGCTTCAAGCAGCTTTGATAAGGGCTACTGCTCAACAAGCAGGCACAGCCCAGCCACCACCACCACAACTCAATCATCCACTTCTCACCAATGCTGCATGTCAAACGCATCCACCCAGGGTTTTCGTAACTCATCAAACGCACGCAGCGTCACAAACTTCGCCAACCGTCAGTAAAGTCAATACAGAAGTAACTGTCAAAGTCGAAGACACCAAACGACAACCTATCACGAGCGTCGTCGCTGCAACACCTATCGAATTGTCGAACAGTACGACTGAAAGATTTTCCGATCAACCAATGAAATCAAATATAAATCCACCCCAACATTCATCATCAAGCAGCGCCGTTCCAACTATCTCTGGAACAACGAGCGGAGATGTGAGAAGACAATCGAAGAAAAAAGAAGGCCGGGAAAATCAAGAAGGTAGCGGTTCGCGAAAAGAATTTGTCAAATCAATAGGACGTAGGCTCAAAGCCAAGACGCAGAAAAAGGACCCTACTGTCGGAAGACAAAAATCACGAACTGAAAACCGAGCTCGTAAAGCTTTTAGAACAATATCTTTTATTCTCGGTGCTTTTGTAGCTTGCTGGACACCTTATCACATTCTTGCATTGGTCGAAGGCTTCTGCTCCGAGCCTCCGTGTACGAACAAGCATCTCTTCATGTTTTCGTATTTTCTCTGCTACGCCAATAGTCCGATGAATCCGTTCTGCTACGCCATGGCGAATCAACAGTTCAAGAAAACTTTTACGAGGATACTCAAAGGTGATTTCCATATGACGTAAGAGGGAATAAGGGTTAATGTCGATGAACGATAATGATTGAAAACTTTTATGGATTATTCGCCGTGAAAAAATATTTTATTTATAAAGCACGAATATGCGCGGTGTGAAAGGACAATAATCTAGTCAAATGCCTGTTTTTATCAATGTCTACGTAAGATACTCGATCACGTAATAGAAAGTGCTTTAAGAAGATATTAAGGAAAGAAAGAAAATACAAATAAAGAAATATCATTTGATGCCATAAATATTGTGTAAATAGTAGATTAGTTAGAAGAAGAGTAAAGGAAGAAAGGGCATGTAGAATAATATGAACAGTGTCGATGTTCTTTTGGGACCTAAACAGAGGTGTATATAATGTATATGTGTGAATATATTTGTTGAATGGTGTTGAGCTAACTAAATGGAAGAAATATTAAGACGGTTTGAGGATGTATTATAATTAAGAAAAACTAATGATCGAACACAGTTTTATGGCTAACGTAGAAGCTGGTCGATTGAACATAAATGGTAACAACGATCCATCGATCATGCAGGAACAAAAAAATATAGAATTAAACCAAAAAATTAGATGGCTTTAGATTTGATTTAGGGATGAATAGCTGCAAGAAAATATGTCGACGACAAAGTGTTTAAGAGTCTCGTTTGTAAGCGATATATATGAAAAAATTTTAACGTTTAACGAGGGCTGCAAGCACTCGATATGAAAGACGAAAAGTGAAATCATTATTCGAGAGTCTCAGATTGCTGGGCAACGATATTTTAAAAAAAACCGTTGAGTCCGTACATTTGTAGGGATGCTATCAATTTTGGTCAGTAGATATAACAGATTGTAAAAATCGTAAGAAGCAAGGGCAAAGGAGCGAGAATGAAAATATGGCTCGGATTAAATAAAATACCGCGCTGGATCGCCTAAGATTCGAGCTCGACATTGTGGAGCCATATATCCTAGATGGATCCTTACGCACACTGCCTGAAGTGGCCTACGAGCACGCAGGCCTTTTTCAACAAAATAAAAAAAAAATTAACGAATTTCCTCGAATCCTCGACGATCCACGTGATAATAGCGATTGATCGTCATTATGTTCATGGAATATATTTGACTCGTGTATTCGATTGAATAGCGGACAACGTGCGGATGCATACGAAGAGGGATAACGAGAATTGACAAAGATTTCCATCAAGCCTAGCTCTAACGGTGCACAATTGTGTCTGTCAGTCGCGTGCTGCTTGAGCATCACGATGCATTCTTAGTATTTGGTTTTGTATATGCCCTACGTTTATGTATACGTGTTCAGTATAAATTGAAGTATACACGTTTGTGTTGTGAAATCAAAGTTAGTAACGTAACCCCAACTAAATAATTGGCAGTTGTCACCGGAAAAAATATTGACGAAAACATTACAATTATTCCACTTGGATGATGCAACCATCAAATGTACAGCTATTCAACTAATCACAGCGTGTAAAGCTTTTGATTTCTTTACGATTGTGTGAAAGTTCAATTTTCGTTGCAACATACTTTTGTAGAATTTTTTGGAAAGTGTCAGTGGCTAATTTTGATTATTTCCTTTGTCAACAAATTTATCAGCGCTTCGTTGTCAACTTTTATTGCATTTTATACGGATACAAATGCATAAACGTGCATCCAGATTTTTATTTATATTTATCGCCATTATTCCAAACTTTATTTCGAAATTGAAACAGTGTGAAAGATTTAGATATTGAAATCGGCACATTTCAAAATTTAAAAAGCGATCGTTTCACTTAAAAAATTGTAATAGAATTTTGATGCTCATAATTTTTTATGGCAGTGATCAAGTCTTCTGAGCAAGTATGAATGGACGTCACTGGAAATACTGCTCGCAAATAATTGTTCTGCAAAGCTCATTTTCTTTATGTATATTCCGTGCTCGTTATTTTTTCATTTTATAGTGGAAATCGTTTCATAGATGTCTCAAACAATGTTGAAGGTTGCACCCAGCGAGAAATCAACGAAGATCCATTTTTTCAAAAAATTAGGCTCTTAATCCGAGTCCTACTTCCATTTTTAGCCTATTCTGTATAATGCAGAGACTCGCCAGCGTCTCTTTCAAATTAGACGAATCTTTGTATGTATTTATACAGTATATACTATAAAATTAATTAAAACTCGCTATTATTAAGCTCTTTATTGGGAGAATATAATTTATTCTTGGCTCGCTACGTTCGCACAACTTTTACGCTTAAATCGTCATCGTTTCACTGTAAGCAGGTTGCAAATCTATTATATTCGCATCAATTACGATATGAAACACCGGAGACCGTTTGTACACTTGCAGCACTTTTTTTCCTTACCCCCGGCTTAAATTACAATGTTCTATACCTATAAATATTTATGTAAATATAAATTAAACAAAAGCTGTTGTAGACGAAAACATGGATGAATTAAGATGAAGAGACGGCAGAGCAAACAGTGGACAATGTGAAACTTTCTTCATCGTCTAACTTCTTTGACAATTCCCATACTCGATTCTTACAGTGCACAGCTATCAATGAATGATTCAATGTACCAAGATTGGACTGCAGCTTTTTTTACCATATTTTTTTTCACCTCAACAATCGTCCGAATATTTCCTCAATGAGATCATATTTTTCTGAAGTTAGATGAGATTACGGATACGATGAAAATAATATGAAATTGTATATTGCAAAAGAGAACAGGAAGAGAGAAGGATTTTAAGGAAAGTGCCAAGGAAAGTCATTGAAAAAAAAAAAAAAAAATACAAATGTATAGTTTTCGAAAGAGTCGATTGAAAATAGCAATATTCTTAGCAAGTGGAATGGCACAAATTTTCCACCTTTGCAATTAATTGTTAAAATTTTTCATCATTATCCACAAGCGCATGTGCAATTTCGGACCAAATTATTATCGAATCCTTCTCTCCGTTAAATAGTTAAATTCATGAAGAAAATTTGACATTCAAATCAGCGAGATCAACAAACGTTTGATTTTAATTCAATATTATCCAAGCAGCAAATAAAGTTTGTAAATAAACGCGCCAAGAAGAAAAACAAGAGAAATATGTGCGAGATGCGGTAGAACCATTGTTCGTCACTGTACCTACAGAAAATGATGTAAAAACTTCTGGACACGTTCTCAAAAAATCAAATGAATACTATTATATGAGAATGAAGATTCAGATAGTAAATATTTTTCTGCAGATCCCCTTCAAATCGTGATATCACGTAAACAAAAAATTCTATAAAAAATTTTGTTTTCTTCTCTAATATCCCTGACGCGCATGAACGGAGATGTCAATTTATTCAAGTAGCGAACGATCGAATCGTTCGATCTTTTGTATATAATTATACGAACTTATATTAATGAGAAGACACGGAAGTGAAGGATAAGCGCTGAAAATTGTTGAAACCAAAATAATATATAAGAAATGACGTTGTAACGTGTAGAATAAAATACACATATGAATAACCGGATGGATCAGTTGGAATTACAAAAGTAATGATAGACTATAGATAATATTGAGAAAAAAAAAACTTAAATTAAATTAAATTCAACGATAGACTACTGTTAGATTTTAGGCAAAGTTAAATGAAGAACTGTAACATTAAAGAGTGTCGCACCAGAAACAATACTCAATGAAAACGCCCAGATACTTAGATATAGATACATATATATATGAACATACATATAGTATATGTATGTATATATGTATTCTCGATAATCGATCGTGTTTTCCAATCAGATTCTATCCGCCGACTCTTCCTTTCATTTCCGTGTGGAACGGAAGTTCTACACTGTTCTATACACACATACACACACACATACAGACATACGCTAACAACGACAGTTCATGGTAATTTGAAATTGTCAAAGACGTATGCATTGCCTCCCGAAACCTTTGACCCTACCTCAGCAAGAAAAAGAATTTTAACAAAATGTATACCCACATAGAGATAGAGATACTAGACGAAGAATAAAAAATAAAAATAAACATTGAAGTTCTGGCAAGTACCTTTCATTAGTTCGATAACATAGACGCATGTCAGCAAAACTTGGCCTAATCGCACATTCCCGCTGATCATATTATACACAAATCGCGTCAATATCCAAGCTTCGGTGTTCGCCAACCGAGAAACAAACAAAAATGCTTATTTAACAATGAAATATTTATACGAACTACACTCATTTCCCTTTCGATCTCTCGATCAAATATTACTCCAATTTTTTTTGTACTCCATAGTATAACTTTTTCTATAATTGTGAATCCTGAATTATCCCGTTCCGAGATATGCTTTTAGAAGAAAATTCGATAATTGGTTTTGACGTCCGGAGAAAAAAAGTTGTGGTATCTACTGAAAGAAAAAAAAAAAAAAAAAAAAAAAAAAAAAAACAATTATCAGGAATCATGATTTCTTTGAGAAGCTGAAACGATCCGAAATATCTTATATGTGTATTTAATACAGAAGAATAAAAAAATACAAAAGTTATTCTCTTGACCGAAAATAAATGTGTAAGACTCGATATTATTTTGTGACCGCAAATAAACGAACATTTTCAACAAACACACGAGCTAATTAAAATTGTACATTATACGTATTTAACGATTTCAGTGCATGGGACAATACACAGTTTTATGCGTGCTTTGCTCGACAATCTCACGACGCAATTTTAAGCATCTACAGAGCAACTGTTAAAATAAATTTACCATTAATGTACACGGCAGATTTGCATTATACCTGCGCCTTTTCCAAAGCCCGAAGAAAAAAATTTTGCCCCGACGCTTCATAGCGTTACCGAACGAGCATTGAAAAAATTTGAATTTAGTCATAAACTCAATTAATTTATAAGTTCGAATCGACTCACGGCATCATTATAAAGAAAACTCCAGTTAGAATCATAAGTTTTTCAAATACGAAAACAATTAGTTATTTTATATTATTTTCATTACAGGAAAAATAATACTAAGATTTACGAATTGTGTTTCCAAACGGAAGTTTTATAATAGCGTACTGTTAAAATAAAGTTACAGATTATGTAGCGTACAAATGTACAGTTTCGATTTATTTTTACATTACCAGAACCAGCATATACGTAGGGGAATATAAATTTTCCACTCGAATCTCGATGATTTTTCTCGATGGAAGACTTTTATGATTTCCTTCGATTCAGATCTATCATTTTGTAACGACTGCGTCGTTAGTTATCCTGTATAATTAGTACATCAACATGTAAACGTATATACGTAAGGCTAAAATAAAAGAAAGAAAATATAAAAAAAAATCAACAAACGATGGGATCAGTAGAAAAGCATATAATTTGTAATAGCTTTAATTTGTGCGGCTGAGCCACGAAGTAAAATAATGATTCAATGTCAAATGTTTTTTCAGTTTTTAAAAGTGCTTGCTTAATTTTGTTTTTCTAAGTATATCGGAAAGCCTTGCCATATCACGTGGTGTCCTTACACGCTACACACGAGGATTATGCTAGTCCGCAATTATCGTTCATTACGAGACAAATTATTTTCCCACCACGAGAGCAGTCAAGCTGTGCATCGTCTGGTTATCGCTGATCCAGTGATTCAATGAATTCTCGACGTGCTGTTTGCTCCGCGAATTAATCTGCTTCGTAACGTTTATTGAAGCGCGTTACTTGTGATTTTTTTTTAAATAAATAATGAATTGGAGATTTTGGAAAGACAAACGAGATGGCGAAAAACGGAGCTCACCACATCCACGACTTCAACGATTACAATCAACGAAAGAGTAAGTATATCACATAAAATATCATATACGAATAACGAATTAGTTATTACACTTCTTAAAGTATTACGAGAACAAAGTATTTATGTGCACATCGAAAGGAAATAGAAAAGATGGCTGTCACGCTTGTTCGAAATAGATGAACGTTTATCACATAAAACTAACGATGCTTTTTAATAAAGAAAATCATAAAGTTCACACATTTGTTCACACAAAAAACACATTTGAGTGCTCTGGCTCAAACAGTCTTCAAGATATCAATCTAAATAAACCATACGGAGCACAGTTGCGTATTCTATATAATAGCTGCTATCGACATGCCGAAAGAAAATAGCAAAACAGGACGGAGTGATCTTATAAGTATACATAACTTCAAGCAGTCTGTACATTTTTTTCTCATGTGTACATTTTTTTCGTAGTATAAAGAGCAAGTGAAATTATTTTCAGCACTTACATATCAAGCAATTGACGCGTCTGAGTCAACGGTCCAAAGTTCAATTAAAGCTCATTTAATTTCCTGGTAACATTAACCCGCGTCTTTGCCAAAAGACCTTTCGCTCTATATGTTAATCAAGTTTATCAGCATCATTTCCCCGAAAGACGTATTCGTAAGACTGTATTCACGGTTTTCTCGGTGCCAGCCTGCATTTAATTACGATTGAATAACGCCACTGTAAAGTGATACATTCGAAAATAAACATATCATAAGAAACTACTTGAATTTTGGACATTTTTCACTAAAATGTCAGTCCACAAATCTCTGTATTCAATGCTGCAAGTTTAGCATGTTGATAATTTTTTTATTTTTATTTTTTTTATTACGAATACATATTGATATCACATGAATATATATCGAAATATAACATCGATATTATGTTTTTATAAATATTTAACAACAGCGAGCTCATTAGCATTCGACTGTATTGCTGCAACTTCAGGATAACAACAAATATTCGACGAATAAACAGAGAGACGCTAATTACGTATTCCGCCCGTGATTCCTCTGACAGGATCCATTGTTCACTCTAAAACTACACGAAAGGTACGTGTGCCACGGGTTCGTTTTGTCAAGTCAACGGTTCTAAAGACTGAACGGTACTTTTTTTAGTGTTTTTTTTTTGCTGCAGTTCCCCTCACGATCAATGACAACATGCAAGTATTGAAATAGTCTATTCGAGACGAAATATTTATTCGTAGTATTGTCAGTGGCTGTGACAATTATTAGTTTTGATCACGTAATAATTATTCGCTTCATTAGTTCATATGATTCGATCAATGATACTTTTTATTGGAGATTCGACAAGAATTAGTCGAAGAATCGTATCGACGTTATTTTTATACATTTGATCGTCAGGTAAGGCTAACGAAAGTATTGAATTTATTGAAGTTTTTTATTATCCCTCGTTTGTATTTGAAGTGAAAAATAAAATGAAATGAACAAGAATGTAGCTAAAAAATATTCGCTCAATTGTATGAAAACCCTACATTGGACGTCGAATATGCGTATACGCAGGAAATAAGGAAAGTCCCTTCGTGTACCCCCTACTTTTACTTTGCCATGAATCGTCGTGATTGGACGAACAGGGCAACGAGTCCCCTTTACTATTCTCACAGAGTGTTGTGTCTCGTTTGATTTTAGTCCGAATTGAAACGGCGTACAAGTAACCTCGGCAATATTCATTGTGCAAGTGATTTGGTACTTTAGAATATTCACGATTCAAAAATATGAACTTAAAATTCCTGCACTCGTTTCAGATGTGATGTTAACGAATGGAACAGTCGATTAAGCTAAACTGCCGCAAAGATAGTTCGAATGATTTTATAAAATTGTAAAATACTCTTCTGAATACTCCGTTTTTTAAATTAAATTTACAACTAAAATTTAGATGTTCGCGAAAACGTGATTTGTTTACTTACCGAGTTGAAGACTTGGAAAGAGAAATAGTCATGATCTCAATATTGACCGACACAACACTCGAGAGTGAAGTTCGAATTCCTGTCTATCCTCGACGAAAGCGATCTCCAAAAAAGATCATCAGGAACGACAAAGCGTCGACGGTCATCGACGATAAATCGTGTCTCAAGACTGTTGATTGGAAGTTAATAGAAAATGTCCATCTCGCGAGTGATGTGCAATTGGATGGTAAATCGGAAAAGTATCGATGTCCAAAGCTCAAGAACAGATGGTACAGACGACTGAAACGTGACATACTGAAAAACTTTCGGACTAAAATTCATCCGCAATTCAGAGATGGGTAAGTGATTGAGTATCAACAAACTAAAGTCGTTTTCGTCGACAATTTTGGAAGAACAGTATCAAAATAACTGAGACAGCAATTGAAGCAACTGGATGAATTGAAATTTCTTCATAATTCAAATCTGATTTTGAGAATTTTTTTTTTTAATACTCGAGCATTGAAAGTTTGAATAAAAATTGAGCTCAATTAATGTGTAAATGTATGAGTCTTCAGCCAAATTTAAATTACTCATCATATATGATCCAGATGAATCAGTCGCCAGAATAATCATTGCATTCTCGAGATAAGAGAACCACGTGATTTTATAAATATCTGTGTCACATTAAACTTAAGACCTTCATCACGAATTCAGCACGGTACAAGTGAAGCAATTTCTCAAGCACTTCCGAGCTATCAAAAATGTCTGGTTAAGCCTCTACCTTAAAAACATTAGAACGATGTTCTTCTTCAACCACTAGATCATGACCAGGATAATCCTTAATTATGAAGAATAAATGACATTTGAAGTGTTAGATTCGAGAAAAATAAAATCTTTTATAAAGTCCATCCAATCTTGTCAGTTTTATCGAGTTTCAACATTCTTTTCTTTTTCAACTTTGAGCATTTATCATGCGCCATAATTTCTCGATATCAAGATACGAATTAATAAAAAATGTGCAGAATACGTACCCCACGAGACATGACTTATCTGCGTAAATAAAAATATTTTTACATCTATGGAATTCACGACATAAAATAAAATTGCAATAAAACAGATCGGGTCTTATCGCCTAAATAAGTAAATAATGAAACGAAAGATTGAACAAAATAATATTCGATTGTTTTTTCTCGCGAGGGTCGTGGTCGCACGTGGATTGCAGGTGAGAGTTTAAAGACCCCCAGGGAAATGCTCCCGGTAAGCATACAATAGTACTTGGGTTAGCGTGTCCACTTGCGGGGGAAGCCGAACGAGTGAGTCAGTCGAGTAAACGATAGGGAACTCTTTGCTGCCATACAGATCTATGTATATACTTTGCGTATATATTTTTTAGTATGTGGAACAGATAAACGTAAAGCCAGGTTCTCATAAAGAGCGCGTGCAGTCGCGTGTGTGACGCTGTCTGCATTCGTGTGAAACGAAACTATGTACATGAGACTCACGTGTGGTAATGGACTTCCTGTGAGAGCATCGGACCTTAACGTGAAGAGGGTCCAAAAGTTTGTGATTACATTACACCTATCTCACTTTCTCTACCATTCTTCTGTACAGGTTCTCTCTATTTTACGGATATCAAATTACATTTACAGCTATATGTAACTGCGGATAATAAATATGCGATTGCGTCTACGCATCAAACTTTTACTCGTACAAATTGTAATATGAATAAATATAATATTCGAGAACTGAAGGATTTTTAAAGAAAAAAAAAAATACACGTCAATGTGTCAATAGTGCTGCACAAATTTTGTTTTATTTTTGTTGTCTTGGATATTCAAAAAGATCAAATAGTTGAAGACTGAATCTTTTTTCTGAGTGAATGTATTAAATTTTTGTTATACGTTTTATCCATCGCCTGTAATATGAGAGCTTGACGTAAACACCTGGAAAATGTGCACAGCCTTCGCCGAAAGATACAATCCCGTAGACGATGGTAGAATCGCCCAATGGTCCCCCAGAATCGCCATGACAAGCGTCCACTTTTTCATCGCCGTAACATAGATGCCATTCCGTATTTACCAACTTTTTATAATCAGATGTGGCAATGCATTTCTCGTCCGATACTCTCGTTACATTAGCTGCTTTCAGATGAATCGTTCCTTGATTATACTCCTGAATGATAAACGATGAAATTTTTAGAATATAATCTCAGTTGAGATAATCATTCGAGGAACACTATCCAATCATTTGGCTAGGATTATGGACTCATTGATCGCAAGGTCGTGAAAGTTCTAATGAAAATCAACATGATGATCTTTCGTGATCATTATTTTCTAGATAAAAGTATTGCTTCGCTCATAAAACGATTGTTCGTAACTTACTCCGGGTTTGGCACGTATTGTCGAACCCCAGCCGGCAACGCGAAGAACATCAGGAGGTTTGCTATTCTCCCGTGGTAATTTAGCTGGTCTAACTTTGTCTGTAAATCGAATACGATTTCGAAGCCTGATGAGCACAATATCATGCACTGGTATATTCCCTGCCTCATTCATCTTCGAACTGTAGTTATAAATGTTGCGTATTCTGTGTCGTGGTCCAATGGGAAATACCACTGACGAGCCAACCCGAATATAGTAAGTTTTTACTGGTTCATCCTTAAAATTTCTGGTAAGAATGGAAGATTTTATCGATCGTGATATTGAAATTCATAAAAATGCATAATTTCCCATTCATGAAAGTTTACTTCTCATAACTGGTACTCTATGGTGTTCATACGTTATCAACTTACATACAGTGAAGAGCTGTCATCGCCCATACTGGTGATAAAATAACGCCACCGCATAAGAACGTGTCCTCCGAGTGAAGGGCGAGCTTGATTTTTTATTAAAAGAAAAAAAAAACAAACACACAATATATTCAAATTTGAATCAGTCTTTTTTGTAAGTGAAATTTTTGACAATGTATAATAAATGGACAGACATTTTGTGGAGCGTATATAATACTGTGTGGAACAAACTCACTAGATACGGCACTTCTCGAATCTTTATCGAAGAACCTCCAACAACTTTCGGTCCATTTGAATTGATCCGATTAGACATTGCAAAGTCGATCACGAAAGTAATGGCTAATAAAAATTTTTAGAGGAATTTTTTTTCAAAAAACAAAGAAACAAAGTTGTTTTTTTTTAATTCATGTGGAGGATATCATCCGAAATGCACGATTTTTGAAAATATATTCGAATACCTGGAATGCTGATGAGCCATTCGACCAAGTTCATCTTTAACGGAGCAAAGCGGACTCAACATATCCCGAACGTTCCGATGTCCTTTATTGCACGAAAACGTGATAAAATGTCATAAACGTCAAAAATTCAATAAATTTCCCCTATCGCGAGTTATCCTTCGACGTGAATGAGAATCGATGCTAGAAATATGTGTAACGACGAAACCAGAAATGAAAACGATAAATCAAATGACAAACATGATTTGTGCTTTGGCACTTATTCATACTATTTTTTATTTATTATCTTTCTTCAGGACGTTGAGAAAAACATTATCATCTATTGTTCCAGTCGATCATGTTTGCAAATAGGAGTTTCATGCCTTTTAGTATATTTATTGATTAAAATAATGTGTATATCTCCAAAAAAAAAAAAAAATACTTTCCATATTTATGAATAGTAACGATTGAGCGAGCAGATTATCGAAAATTATAAAATACTCAATTGGAGTGTGCAAGGTATAGTCAAACTTTTCAGTTTTTTTTGTCCTCGCAGAACATTTACATAATTAGTGCGTTATTTAATCTACATTAGAAAGATTCCGTGATGTTGCTTGTTATCATGTAAGATTGAACGATCGTGTATCACAGTCGCGCTACTCTGTACCGTGTTTCCGGTAACTTTATTGCGAATATCGCTTATCCATATGGCCCTTCTTTTTTTGTCCCTTTTCCCGATCGAATGATCTGCGTGGTTGCTTGTCTGGGGAGGACTTTTTCTGTTCATTTCCCAATCATCGTTAACGTAATTTTCTGCATCATAGTTTTGATACACTGGAACATTATTCTCGTGATAAAGAGCTGCGGCGAGAATCACCATGCACTCGTAAAACATGGTGGCCAGTAAAAAAGTTTTTCCGATCGCAAGAAGCGATGAACGATGAGGCGGTGGAGATTGGCTGAGCTGTTTCATCGAACTCACCCATTCGTTGAAAGGCTGATCGTGAGGATTTCTCAGTAACTCTGAGGGAAAAAAAAACATTAAAAAGCGCGTCGCCAGTTGTTCTCGATTATCAATAAAATTCCAGTTGATTCCAGGATTAAAATATAGAACCTTTTCGTATGAAACGACAGACTTTCTTGAACAATTGTTATCAATTAATTCTAGTCGATCCTTACCAATCTCATTCCGCACACGAAGGGAAACTCTTGATGCTGACTGTCTCACAGGATTCGTAGCCTCGTCAATAGTATTGGGATCGTCGCGTTCATAATTTCTATGTGCCCAACCGCTGATTATCGATTCGAATAGATGGGTTAAACATTTGAAAAATCTGACATTTGAGGTAGAATTTTGTCGAGAAACTTTAATTTTCGAATCATCGAAGATCTGTCCGACATTCAAGATAGCCTCATTAATATTTTTCAGTGTTTCAAGGCCCATCGTTGCTAAATTTTTTTTGTAGCTTGCCAATTTTTTTGAAATTTCGTTTTCATCCTTATTACGAGAGTTTTTTAAAAACGTCGCTGCTCTCTTGTTTTCCCCATTTCGGTAAATCGATATTAGAGTAGCCATTTCGCGAGTAGCATCAACGCCAATTCGATTTTTCTGTACGATTGAAATAAGTTCATTGGCCATTCCACTAATGATGGGTGATTTTTGCCAGCCCCTTAAAACAAAATCTCTGACGTACGATGATTCATTGCTTGTCAATTTTTTTTGGCTTTCGCTGCACTTTACGGAATAGCCAATTTTGCCACGAAAATTGCTACAAGTTGGATCGAGGGACTTGATACTTTTGACGAAGTTTTTCGAAATTTTTTCAACAAAACCGTGATTATCTCTCGACGACGCTTCGGCGAGTTTTGCGTTTAGACACTCATCGAAGATCTTTATTTCTGTGAGACATTTGACGAAATTCTTTTGAGGCTCATTGACAATAACATGACAAGTAAAAGCCTGCATTTCCGTATATCTGTGCTTTGAAATTGCAGAAAGTTTTGGTAACGGTTTGTCCAACCGACGACGGATAATGTGGCCCGCCTTTTCCGGTGAATGATTCATCAATTTTCCCAGAGCTTTTTTCATGTCAAAAGGGCCCTCGTTACTTTTCTCGAGACAGTTATTAACGTAAGTTGTGTAATTTTTCAGGGCTTTTGAAATCGCGAGATTTTGCCACTCGTCCGAATCGTTCTGATAATCATACAGAAAATAAGAGTCCGACTTCCTATAACCCATTTCGACATATTTATTCTTCTTCAAATATTTTTTCGTTTGACCTTGAATCTCTTGAATGACTGACCAGATCTCAAGTGGCATTTTCATCAGTTGGTAAAGAACTACATATTCCAGAGGATTAAATTTGGCTGATTTCAATTTGTAATTTCTCCCATTGTTCGATGAGAAACCGGTGAATCTCTTAAGTATATTTTTTATGTGATTGCAAATGGTATCCCCAATTATCGATATGGAATCTGAAAAGCTCGATTGTCCATCACGACTCTTCCGAAAAGTTAACTTCGATGGTGGTGGACCAAAGAAATGTTTGTACACGATGTTCACCGTTTTTTCGAGTTCGACCAATTGCCTTGAGCTCAGTAAATTATCGTTGATATAAACGGACAATATTTTTCTATCAGGCACGGAAGTATTGAAAGCGCTATCGTTCCGGGAGAATTTATCAACCGATGAGCCCCCATCGATTCCTGTTCGTTAATTCATATATTTAATGTCCTTTGTAATACTCTAAATCATTGCCATCACGGAAAAAAAACGTCGTCAAGTCAGATTCATAATGATTGACAATGTAATAAAACTTTTAGAGAAACTCACCGAAAAGTAGAAAAAGTCCAAGTAGATACCAACGATGCATGATCAAACCGAGTGATTTCGGAGTCTCGATTTTTTCTCCTTTTAAGTAACACAGCTTCGATTGTTCGCGTCGAATATTTTCTATCGTATTTTGTAAGAAAATTAGTGCCATTTGTTATTCATCATAGATAATAATTTTAAGATAATACAAAGTGCGTCAAGTAGTGACAAATTTACGAGTTGCAATCTCTAAAAAACAAAACCATATTTTTACGTAAATATGTGTGTGTCGTGTTACGGGGAGGGAAGAGGAGGGGGGGGGGGGGGCAGAAAAATCGAACCACGTAGTGACGAGGGTTAGTCTGGTGAATTATCGAACGAGAAACTTGGCGTGTGTCCTTGGTACGTTGTATTCGACCACGTAATTTCCCAGGTTGAGTGAGCTTGAGACTGTTCGATCTTGAAAATTGCGTAATTTGATTTTTCGAATGTAAACTAATGAGCCTGCAAATACCTCAAGTTCAAAAACTAAATGAATCAAAAAAATTCCATTAAGCTTACCGAATCAATTGTTAAGAAAAATGAAAAAAATATATCGAACGTTTTGTTGGCCTCGAAGAACCGTGTTTTAGTTACGAAAGAAACGATTACAGATTATATTTCGTTTTATCATTCGGTCTTCTCAGCAATGTCAAACGATCATTCTCGGCGTGCATTTGTCGTTGAAAGCTCCAGTGACATCATAATGAAGTATGACAGAATCTGTAAGATCGGTATTGTGTTTATTCAAACGATGATACGTGAGTCACTTTTTTTTCCGGTGAATCGAGTGTCAACGAAGCAAAAGAGTGCAACATTTTGCGAAACTTATACCAACGAACAGGATATTTGGAAATTTTATGTGAAAACGTATGGAAAAAGAGAAAGTAAAAAATATATGAACAATTTGGATGAATAAACGGATTTTATTCGTGATCTGATAGCGTTGAGAAAGCAGATCCGATGAAATTGGAAGTCTCCGACTCGTGGCGCCATCTGCGCTTAGAAACTGAGACAAGGTCGAGAGAAGAGTAAGACAGAGAGTCGCGAATATGTCTGGCGAAGAACAGCCGTACCTACTTGGGATCACAGAGACAAGAGTATATATTTCCAGCCGGTGTGTGTCAGTCGACATTCTTGAGACGAAAAAAGCTTTCCGGATATTTTAATCTGTTATTTCGGCGGAAATATTGACCGAGAAATTTTTAGACTACGTTATTTCATTTTCACGTGTTCTAGACTATTGTAAGTTTGTGTGTGTGTATGAATGTGTACGGGTGTTGAACGAGCTCGAAGCAGCGGAGTGGAATAATCCGTCGGTAAGGTTCGATTGCCAACTGTCAAAAATTCATCTGCGAGAGCCGGTTCCGAGTGGTCCAATAAATTATCGATAATAAACATCAATTCTTCTATCAAGAAAATAAACAATAGACTCGAGAATAATATTTATAAAAATGGACGAAGAGGCCATGTGGAAGAACTTCTATCACAAAATCGTTGAGGAAAAAGAGGCTAAGGAGCGAACACGTGAGGAAAAAACCGAACACGAAATCAGGTAGCTATAAAAACAAATGACGTTAACCACGTTTAAGAAACGCCACTTTAGCCGGATGTTAAAAAGAAAACATGAGTCCGAGTAGCTTTATTTTATTTCACTCACACGTCAGAAAAATTAATGAAATATCATTTTTTTTTTTTTTTTTTTTTTTTTGACACAATCGAAATTGATTGTTGAGTTTATTTCTACGGTGTTTTGAGTTGTTCTGATGTAGAGTTTCACAGATGACAGCAAGCGCACAAAAATGAGAGTTGTGCGTAGAGCAAACGTCAGCGAGTATACAAAGTGTTTTCCAACTGTGTATAAGAGAAAGATACACTCACGTTCTAATAATAAACTTACCATATACCGCTTGTGAAGTACGTGATCATTTTTCGTACCAGAAATATCTACCGATATATCTCTGTGGCGCTTTCGAGTTCTTTTCTCATTTATATCAATAAATATTCTCTATTATTTCAATGAATAAACGTTTTACCTCGTGTATTGTAAGTCGGTTTTATCAAAATGTTTTAAATTTGAGGTCTGATATAAAGAAAAGCGTTGAAATATTTTTACCGAAAAATATTAAGTAGAATATTCCTTATGACGCTGCAATAATCGATTGATATCAACATTTGGTTGCACAATATCACTTTTTCAAGTTATATCAATTCTCTTATACATTTCCCACGCGATAATATAAATATAGCGAAGTGTAGGTTCGCAGATATAAATAATTCGAAATTATATTTCAATTCGCATATCATGATTCTGTATATCGAAATATTTTTTCTACCAGAAGCCTAAAATTCGTCCGTGCAATAAATAAATGTGCATATTTATACGTCCCATGAATATACTAATCCGTAGGTTCATGTACCTGAAAATAAATCGATGTTCAAAGATTCCTTGGTAGTCTCCGGCCCAATACGAGACGATTCTCAACGATTGCACAGTGAAGGCCACCCATTGTCAGTTTATGATTCACGCTGCAATGTTACACATGTATAGCGCCATTTGAAAATACCTTGGTGCTCATATACTTAATGATTTATCGAACAACGATGTGTATCACATTTTTTCGTATTAATTATAGCGACAAGTATATTAATTTTAATATTTTTTATCAGACATTCAATAATATTAAATAATTTCGGTACGAGGCGAATCGTTCCAAGTACCACGAGGCTCCAAGCTTCGAAACAATTATTTAATTCTTGCCTACATAACTTCTCGAAATCCGGTTGGTTTTTCACGAACCCAAAAAACTAATCTGCGTACTTGAACGTTACAGGTGAAGGTCGAGTATGAAAAATTGCGTAATAAATCTTGTCTGCTTTCTGAGAAGTTTTTATTCTCACTCTGCGAATGACCTATTTGGATTCTTTACAGATGATAATGAATATCAGATTTGGGAATTCACTCGAATGGGAATAGAAACATCCATTGTATTTCGTTATTTTCTATCCGAGGAACAAAAAGTTATGTCAATCTGTTATCGTATCAGTTAATATAGCGAACGTTGCGAATATAAATATGTTAATTTCTCACGATTGCAGAATCATTTGTCGACTCGTCATCGTGTAGGACGAGGAGCGAACTCTCATTTTGAAATTTACTTGTCTCGCGAGTCGTTACCGCGACTCTCGATTCCAAATCATTTCTTGGGCGACAAATAAAATACAAAATGCTAATGAATCTGAAGAAAACTTGAAAAAAAAAAAATAATAAGAAATTTTGCTAAATTTCATTAATTTTCTCGTGGACTTTTCAGTATGTTGCCTCTCTCAGTAGATTTTCTATAAAAATTTTGAATCGATCATACTCACCATCGATATTATCCTCGTACAGAGAGTCAGTCACACGGGGAAAAGAAAGGCACTTTGCGTCACGGGTCTAGCTTCAGAGGATAGATTGCGTCAGCATAAGTGAGCAGCGTTGAATGGTTACACTGTATGTGCTCGTCGCCGATTTTCGTCGTTCGACTTGTAATAAATCATCAGTATTGAATTATTGCTCTTTTTTTTTTCCTGTGATAAGGCTGCTCAGTCGCTTGTGTTCTCGTGCACATTAACATTGGAATCTCTTCCCCCTCTCTTAGGTCAGTGACTTCCTTTTACTCGTGTATTCCACGTGATCTTTTTCCTCATATTCTTCAAAAGTATTGAAATTCGACCTTGGCAGGATCCAAGCAACATCTCGATCTCTCTTTTGGACATTCGGGATATTTATGTATGATAGGGATCAAATTTATTGTTTTTTTTTGGAAGATTAAAAAAACATACTGAACATGTATCAACTGAGAAGAAAGTTTTTCAATATTTTGCATACACGGTGACATTGTATGATAAAAGTGTAGTATAATTATAAAATTCGATTCTAGTTTTATTTACAGAGAAAAAAAGCTGGATTCTTTTTACTCAAATAAATAAGTAGCCCGAATTAAAAAAAAAATGTCTCGTTCTCCTATACGTGACTAGAAGCATGTTCGTGTACGATGCCAGCTGTTATACAGTGAATAGCTAAAAAACTATAAATTTCATATTTCGTTTAATTGTTTGATAGGTACACACTTATTGTTACAAAGTTTCTTCTGTTTTTTTTTCTTAATCAGTGCGCTCGTAAATTTATCATCTTGTAATAAAAAATAAAATGAATTGTATAATAATCAAGACACAGAATTTTTTGTCGAAAAGTTTTCAGCATATTGAAAACAAATTGTCAAATAATGTTCGAAAGGGATGGACTATCAATGGAAACAAAATTTTTTTGAAACCTTAAAATATTTTCTCGTCGCAATAAAGTTTCGTTTCAGTGTAAAGAAGTTTCGTTGTAATATTTTCTTCCATACTTCCCTGTAACACTTATACGAAGTCCTGAAACGAAGCATATATACGTTGATGTATACGAATGTTACTTGAGTTTAAACAGCTACGAATACGAATATTCTTTGGATAGAATTTGTGCATTAAATCGATAAGCAAGAATGTGTCATTGATTAAACCCTGGAAGAAACGACGATATACTGTCGTATAGTACGACAAACAGTACACAACACCACACATTGTAAATTCATTTCTCACTATCTTGATCGCAAAAGGCATACGTTTATTATACGAGAATATTTTTTTTTTTTTTTTTTTTGTTAACGCGCTAACTCGAAGAGCCAATTCTTCGTGGGACATTGAAAAACGGTGTTCGGCACAGCCTGGAGTGTCTCCTACTACTATCTACTAAGCACTGTTGCCTGGTTGAAGAAGCACAGAAAATTTATGAATTCTCAGTCTTATAAGAATCGTGAACCGGCGCAAACCATTTTATTTTTGGCCCCCAACGATCGATCGAAATTTTATTAAACGACGTAGTTTTTTTTTTTGTGATTATTTTTTATTCCATTGGCTGAGCGTGTGTATGAATAGAGACGCGGATACATATACGCGATATTTTTCATTTATGTCGAAGGAAAGAACGAAGAAAAATGGCACATTTTGTGAAATTCGACGAGAAGCATCCTTACTTCGCCATAGCGGCTTGTCGAATGACCCAGAAACCCGAAGTTAAACCGGTCACGATGGCGAGAATCTATTGGAAATTCGCTGCCCACAACTTCATTAACACCAGGTGAAAGCGGATGAAAAGATGCGCACAGAATCCTTGTCAATTAGATGAAACCGCTTTGCACAATTCTATTATGTGTTTTATAGTGTCGTTAGATTAATGATTCGTTTATGTTTTTTCTTTTTTTTTTTGCCGATTAACAACTATGTTGAACGAGATTCGTTTGTCGGGTAAATTGTATGGCTTTGCTTGCTGAATTATTCAGAAAAAAAAAATGCATTTTGTAATGACTGAACATTGGGTGCATCGACAAAATTTTTTGACTTCTCATTCGTTGATGCTTTCAATTTCATTTGAGACGAATCTTCATTACTCAAACATTTTGTTCAATGAATGAAAATCTTTCACTTTTGCTGTCTGAAAAAATTATGGATTAATTTTTTTTTTTTTTCCGTACAAATAAAGACCACGAACGTTTCTTAATCATTCTATTCGTACAAATCGATAGTCCAGAAAATACGAATTCAATTTTTTTTTTTTAATCTCTCATTTTCATATTTTTTGGTATATTACAGATGGCATGTAATCACGAATCTATGAAAATTGTGGTAGATGCTACACTTGAAATTTTTAAGTTATAGCTTTGTCATGCTGTATTTACGTACATATATCCACGAATTTGTCGTTGGTCAGTATCATTTGGCCTAAATCTCAGTTCTTGAATCAAGATCCCTGATAAGTTGCCAAATAATTCTTGGTTGGATTAATTCATTTATTACGGAGTCGCCGAAACTCGGTCATGCAATGCGCGTGAAAACATGCAACGAGAAATATATTTATGCTTGGAAATTGAGAAAAAAATATATATGTATTCGAATGAATGTAGTAGAGTTCTTTAGAAGGAACGATTTGTGGATCTCTGTAGCAGTCTGTAGCACGAATAAAAAATAAAAACCAATAACGAACGTGTTATTTGTATCAATTTTTGAAATTTATATTTTCCAGAGTTCAAGAAGCCGATGGTGGCTTTTTCGAGAATTTGGGAACTCTGCTTGCCGAAAAAGCCCGAGCTCAGGAAGTTGCAGAAGGTCCATTACCTTCGAGACATGATAAATTGGAGGAGGAAAGCCCTGATGAGGACGTCAGCGAGGCAGGAAGTATCGAAGAACCGACAGAAGCTTTGCTCGAATCGGACAGCGATAGAGATGACAACGAAAATGTTGCCGACATTATTTTAGGATCCGTGGGTTGGAACGTAAGTGGATTCATTATCGTATTTTCTAAATTTTATTATAAACTTACAGCCAAAGGATATTTTTTGTTTTCTATGAGCTCGCGAAATAAGCATTTTTTTAATGAACGGCTATACATGAAGTAAGCCATTTTTTTTCTTGGGTCGTTCGGATTGATTTGAAGCTCCATACGTATTTTCCATGAATATTTATTTTTCTGAAACAATGATAAATAATGATAGTATGGGAAAAATTTCAGTAATAATTTTGCATCGGAAAGCCGCTTATCCTTGGATAAGTACGGTGATAGCGTTGATGTTGATACACGAGATTTTCTCGTCTTATCGTTCTATTGACGTATCGCAAATTGCGGACATCATTAAAAATAATGAGTGCAATATGTAAACTTATCTATATAAAACTTACGTAAATATATACAATTTATATGATTCTATATACACTTTTATATTTCTCTGATAGCCAATTTGTACAACGGATATGGAAAACATCGATTCATTATAATTCAGGCTGATCAATTGAAAATAAAAATTCATTTAAGGCTCGTGAGCTATAATTTATCCATAAGTCATTGTCTTACCATGGCTATCCCCTCGACTTCACTCGAATTCGATTTCCGAAAAAAACGTTAACCCCGGAAAAATAAACTTCAACTGCAAGACTTTGAAAACTTGAAAACTTCGACATTTCAGAATTTTCAATTTTCCAAGTTCTTTCCTTTTTTGTTTCTTGATTGAGCCGAAAAAAATTATAATTCGGCTAAGTAATCGGTATTTTTAAATTAAAATTGATTGGGATAGGATCGTAAAATAAAAATTTGAAATTTTTTTCAATTCGCCAGTTCCGTGAGTTCACACGTACATTTCTTTACCACGTCGTAATAGATAATGTATCAAAGTCTTATAAAGCCTGATACCTACGCTCGATTACAAGTATATGGAATATTCGTTGAAATTTGTTCAATGATTCATGGCTTTTATGACTCGTTAAACATAGGTACAAGCCAGACAGACAAACCTTTTCTACAGTTTGATATGCTATACGTAAATAAAAAAGATGTACAGAATTACGAAGAAACAGAAGCTCATCTGTTAAGCATCTCTGTAACGAGATGACGAATCTCCTTCAAATACTTTTTTTTCTTCAAGTACCATTAAAAAGCGAATTCCGATGAACTCGAACGATAGCTAATTAATTGCAGATCTTGATAGCAGACGAAATGGTAATTGTTTAACATCCCTGAGAAAATTTTATAAAAGCCTGTTCGATAAAGAAAATTTTGCTTCTGTGTTAATCTACTATGTGACAATCTCTTGATTCTATTTTCCACGGTTAAGGAATGCTCTCGTTGTTGCTTTAAATACATAAATATAATCTAAAGATTTTTCAAAAAATTTCAATCAGTAAGATGATTTTTTTTTCTACCAGATCTAACAAATTTTGGGTAAACATTTTCTTTGATCCGCTTTATGAGGTGTTAGAAAAAAATAAAAATGTTACAACAATCCGGTCACATTCGACTCGAAATGTTCCATACATTTCCGGTGATTGAAAAAAAAAGAAAAAAAAAACCGAGTCTATTCACTTTTAGCTCCGTGAAGTGGAAACAGACTTTCGCGAGTGGTGTCTACAGTCGAAAAATAGAATTCTCGCACTACTTTGGGATTATTAAGCGAGCGAGTGTCTCTAACCGGCTCAAGGGTAGTTATTCCAAGCTCTAGACAAACCTGTTGGATTTTCGTGTGTTTCGAATGCCCGTGAACAAGAGGTACAAACGATTGCTCATTCTCGAATTCGCCATAAATCTTTGCAGCACACCGAATTGTCTTATTCACAATTCTCCCTTGTGCTCTTGTTTTTTTTCTTCTGACGTACGTATATTCAAGGACAGTACGTCGAAAGACGAAAAAATATCTGGGACAATATCGATATAATCGGAAAAAATTTGTTTGGCAAAATATCATTTAGTTATGGGGCGAGTTATGGGGCTTCATCTCCGGCGCACAAATGATCGGCTGAAACGAAAATATTTCGAGCGTTAAAATATTATTTTCATGAATTCAGATTTGATATGAAATAATTTAAAAATTGGGGTGCGAAATGAACTTATGACGTAAAATCATTCGTCGAGGACACATATGGACCATAAAATCACAGAAGACACAGAAAAAAAAATTACCACCTGGCTGATTTTCGAGATTTAATCGGTTACATCTGCTGTTTCAATGCAAACGATACGTATACATGCCGGTAAATTAAGTAAATCTTCATGATAAGATTCTCTCGCGCTTGCGTTAATACGATTCTCGTGACGTATACGCGGAAAATGCTCACGAGAGAACGAAACGTCGCCGTCTTAAGCGACTCGACCACGAGGATTCGTCTCAACGACGAATGTACTATCTCCGGTCCGTTCGTTGGTCCATCTATTCCTGGCCAGTGTCGAGTTCGCTACCGTTACGCCACTATCTTTTTCATCGCTCTTCTTTTCTCGTTTTTATCTCGGAATTACCGCGGGTGCAACTACGATTATTACTCAGTTTTTCAAATTGATCATTTATTTTTTTTTTTCAATTCAGTAGAATAAATTGGAGCTTCCGACGCGAAGGGTAAATACGAAAACTGAGACTCACGGGGGTTTAGACTGGCCAAATCCTCTGTCGAGGGTTCGCAAAAATTTTAAGATCCGCGGCTCTTGATCATCGAGCAATAAATTTCAAAATTACACTTACATTTCTAATACCGAAAAATTACATTTTTCATCCTTTTGACCATCAACTGATTAGTGATCGATCATCAAGCAACGCTAATGAAGCGTGTAAGGCCCCTGAACGAATCGAACACGTTTGCAATATCACGAAAAAAAACAATGAAATAATTGCAGTGAAATGTAATGAGGTAGTCGATTATATTTTTTTCCCAGGATAGTGTGTACAGTGAAAAAAGACACAATTAATTTCTTTTTCATTCCAAGTGTCATTGAATTTTTCATGTTGTATTAGAATCGTTCTACTTGAGTTTCTGATTTGTGCTGCAGTTGAAAGTGGAAAAACGTGGATAAAACTTAGCATTTTGCATTCGTGCTGGCGTTTGACGTTTGCAAATCATCAATGCGCAGAATTCAAAATCTATTCGGCCTATATAAATATTTTTTAACTGAAAATGTTTCTGGTAATATCGATTTGAGAGAAAAGTCATCTTACGAACGTGAGTTAGAACTGTGAAAAGTGATATTTACCCCAAATATGTCATGGTTTCGTGGTTATAGAGCGCAATTTTATTCTCACGATTTTAAAACGAGTCGACCTTGTAGCCGAATTTTTAGCATCATAAATATGTCAGTGAAACCACTCCCGAAGCCTTCAATTAAATTTACCGAGTTCGAGTTCAAGAATGAAAAGAAAAATTCAACCGCATTGAAAAGCTGCAAAGAAGTTCAAAATTTGTACAATTACTCAATTTTTCTTTACATCTGCTCTTCATTTAAGTTATGGAACTGAAGAAAAGTTGATTCTCGGATCTGGATTGATGTTTTTCGCCATCAAATAAGAAGCGATCAGTCAAATTATAAAGATCGAAAATAAATTTCACAAGCATAGTAATCAGTAGCGAATTATTCGCGTCTTCGATTTACTCTTGCACAAATTTATTTCAAGTAAAATTCTATATATTTTCCTTGTGTAAAGGCCTTGCTGCCAAATGGAATTCGTGCATAAAACTGATTAGAAAACCGGGTCGATGGTGCGGGTTTAAAGTGCGAGATGATATTACGATCGTTGCATAACAAATAATAAATTACAAAAGTTCAAACAGAAAAGATGTACCGATGAATTGATGATAAATAAAAAATCGTAGGTTCGTTAGCAGAAGATGGGCTCCGAGCTTGAAAAACGAAAAAAAGAAATCGATGAGATTTCACGAGTGTTTGTTTCGTCAGCAGAGTCGGCGCGGAATTCATTTGTTATGTTTTTAGTAAAATGCGAATATATAGGAACCCACACACACACACTCACACACACACAAATATATTTCGAGTTGTCTAAGCAGTGTACCAGGCTTGATGGTCAATCAGCTAATTGTCGTCATATCAACTTTCATTGAACGCAATTGTACGGAACGTATGAGGACGCACATCGCGAGTTGCACTTGTCCTATAACTCTTCTCGTGTCACTAGTTTAAACGGGATGCGGCCTAGTTATACTGGATGGAATCCATCGCCGTTAATATTTCCTCCTTCGTTTCTCGTATAGAAATTCCCGGCCATGAATTGTTTGGTCCCAAAAATTCAATGCCAAATTCGTCCAAATGAGATGCATCGCTTTGATGCGCGGTGATAATTTACGAGGCTGTATGTAATCGGTCACACGATATACCACAAGATGCCATCTCTCAGAGCACTGCGACGGTACACGACATTGTTGCTCTTACAACGCGTTGTGTACCGCTAGTTGACAGTTCACAAAGGACCTTGACCCCTCCAAAGAATCATGTCTGATAAGCGGATTATGGTTAATCTCGTCGACACTAACAGACAAACAGTCTCTTCCTTGATACGTTTTTTTCTTGTGTCAGATCATTAATTTTAATATACCCTTTTACATTGTTATCTTTTGTAAATGACACACATGAACATTCGTGTATGTTGGAGGTTTTTTTTTGTTCGATAACGATTGCTTTCATTAGCAATAGCGTCGAAACTTTTTATTTGAAGTATTACGCAAGATTCTCATTAATATTCCGACGAATCATAACAAACGGATTTATTTCATTCTTTTCGATCTTCCTCAAACGACTTTCAATTGAAAAATTAAAAATTTCTTCTCTGTTTTCGTGTGTCTGTAATATAATAGTTAAAATATAAAAGTCGATAATCCATTCGGAAGTGGTTTATTCATTGTAGACTTGATAGTGACTTACATTAGTCGAAAAATGATTAGGCTAACGTTTGTTTGATCGTCTATAACTCGAACGTACACTGTTATTATATATGTTCATTTTATTTTGAGCCAGCGGCATCTTTGCGACTTGTGAATCGTGTGTTAAATTGCCAACGGTGATTCCATTGAACGCCGGATCCTCCGGTGATTACCACTGAATCTAATTACAGCACGTCGAAGTTGTCGAACTATATGTGTACGTGGAAATACATACGTACACGTATACGATTGGATATGCTTGTTCCCCTTCCTCATCTTTTGATTCGATAAGACCGAGAAAGGTCGCGTCGCGGTTCATCTTTGACGAACAAAGCCACAGAAAAATCCTCAAGTTCTCTCTCTCTCTCTCTCTATCTCTTTTTCTCTTTCTTCATTTCTCTCCTTTTTTACTTTGTTTGTTGTGCTCCAAGTTTTGTTCAAATATTCCGTATTTTCCTCTTCTTTCTCCTGGTAATCGACACAACTCTGATTATAAAAAAATGTGAACGCGCTACATGACACGAGAAAGCGCAGTGTTCGAGTCTATTTAATGTCACGACAGAGCCACCAGTGTACCACCGGTCAAAGTTGAATCGACAAGCGCACAACGATGCCCGAATCGAAAGAACACAAGTCAACTTTTGCTCTTCGCTGCAGTTGCTTTGTTTTTATTTTCTTTTCACATTTTGGGTTTACATATTTTTCGTAATTTGTGATTATCATGGAGGTGTAAGTTGTAACGTGCCTATTTCTTCACGTTCAAGGTCTTTCGGAATGATCTTTTCAGTTTTGCATGCGGTTGTATTGTCGGTTCGCTAGAACTCGAAGATATTTTTTCAATCGTTGAAAATACGACGAAATCATTGGATTTTGGCAATGGTGAACACGTGTGCGAAAGACGACGGTAGCGAGAAGGAATAGCCTAAGCGGAATTTTTGAGTGACCGTACGCTCGTCACGAGCGTTAAAAAAAGAATTTGCCGGGAAGCAGAAAACCAGAGGCTCAAAGTGTTTCGTACAAGCCCAGTGTGAAGCGAAATTAATTCAAAAAACTTGAAACTTCGTGAAATGGTTTTTTTTTTTTTTTCGATGAAGATTTTTGTGCCGACGAAATGACGTTGTATTAATGATACAATGCGAATTTAAACGAGCGAGATAACAACGCTAATAGAACAATGGTTAGAACAAATACCCTCGAAAGAATGGGAACTCTCTGTAGAAATCGTAATACCTTCAGGGGAGTCCCGAAAGCGGAACTCGAGAGAAAAACAAGTGCGATTCTTCGTACTATGACGGTGAGCTTTATTGACCTCGAAGAGAATAAATAAATGTTTGTAAAACTTTTGGTAATATCGAAATCATCGTTCCGCAGTGACCTTTGTTCATTTTTTTAAATTCTTTTTCTTTACCATACGAAGAAAAAGAAATGGAATTTTAATACTGTAACGAATCTTTGAATTTGTTTTGTTTATGAACTGTGAGCGATCATGTCTTTAACTTGCATTTTTCGTTCTCGTGAACCACTGGCTTTTATACGAGAATAAGCAAGTTGGATCATGGAACAGTTGATCAGAGACTATGGATGAGTGCGATTTATTACAATGTGAAGGAATAAAAGGGCAAATGACTTTTGAAACGTTGGTTTCAGTAATGCTAGAAATTCTCATAAATTTCTGTAAAATGATTCAAACTTATTGAAACTTAGAAAAATGTCCGCACGACAATCATTCTTATCCAGTAGAATCTACAGTATGAGCAATAATTTTCCACTTAAATCAAACGTACGAATGAAAATTTCTGAAGCTCATCATAAATTTAATTGAAGAGAGCCTCGAACTGGTGGTTTTTAATCATTTCGCTTCACTGACGCTTATTCCAGATTGAAGAACTTTACACTACTCTCGTTTACATGACGCAACATCAAGTCGGTTACGATGTGTCGAATGAGTGCGGACAGGATGCTCTTTTGAACCATCTACAGCAGGCTTTCAAGGTTGACAATGAAACACACGAACAAGTTTTGGAAGACACCAGAAATATGGAGGTTCGTTGAAAACAATCGCAACAGTCCTAACTCAGAATAAATTTACAATCAAAATGTGAAGAAAAAAAATTGAATTTGTGACGCTCAATTAAAGATCAACGACATTTTACATATGAAAAAAATCCAAAATTTTGCTCCGGGTTCTAAAAATTCTATACGAACAACGTATTCCACCACGATCAAGATCCAAGTTTAATTCATTCATCAAATAAAAATTGTTCATTTCAATTATTACTCAATGGGCGAAGTCAACTGTGCTTCGATTACTAACAAAATGAATATTCTCTAGGCTCCAGTGATGCATCTCAACGTGGAGGTTATAGAGGCCAAAGAATTAGTTTCCAAAGATGCGAATGGCAAGAGTGATCCTTTCTGCGCTCTTTATCTCGAATCAACGCCAACTAGACGTTACAATACAGCAGTTAAAACGGCAACCCTGAGTCCAATCTGGGAAGAGCACTTTGAGCTGTGAGTTTATTTTCAAATTCATTCGACGATTAATTTTAATTATTGGCCGAAAACAGAGTTGATAAACTGCAGACGAATATTATGGGCAAAAAATTAACGTTTTAATCGTGTTCAGGCCATTGGAGGACGCAGAAAATGATGCTCTCTGCCTCGAAGTCTGGTTAGTAAAGAGAGAAAAAAAATGTGAAATATCCTATGAAAGTGCGAAACGTACGATTCTTGGGTGGTCGTAATCCTACTTTTGATATGTTTATCAGGGATTTTGACGCTGCGGAAACGGTACCAGAAAAAATGAGTAAAGTGAAAGACGTCAAAGGCGTCAGAGGATTGGTCAAACTCGCTAAGGAAATAGCCGTAACTGCTACAACTGGAAGTCACGACAACGAATTCATCGGCCGCAGCAGAATACCCTTGAAGGTACTTTAGTTTTATTCTATAAAGCTTCCTGACATCAGCAAAGATAATACCGAACTTTTTTTAAAAGAATTAACGGTATTCATGAATATTGTTTTTTTGAGATTACGTTAGCAACAGAACAATCGAATTTCTATGTATTCGTGTATTTAGAATTTCTTTGAGATAGAAATAATCATATTGACATCAGTAAATCAATTATCCGAAGCCCCAAACATTAGTACTAATGAATTAAACATTTAATTTCTTGTTATAATTAAAATAATTTATAAATTGTTAGGATATTCCAGTGACCGGACACTCGATGTGGTATTCGTTAGAAAAAAAGCACAAATCAAAACGCCGTGGCGTAGTGCGACTCAGATTGGCATTCAGTGCTGAGCACAATACACGCGTCGCGGCGCAAGAACATCGCCATTTGTTGAGAATTTTATTGTTGTACGAGCTTGAAACGGAAAAAACGGAAAAGTATTGTTGGTGCGGAAGATGGTCGGCAGCTGCCGAAGCACTGGTACTCCAGCATCGGGCCCAGAAAGGATTACTCGCGAGGAACGTCGCATTGTCTCAATGGGTCGAATACTCGAGGATACATCAAAAACATCCCTTGCATTTCGCTGTTTTCAATAAATTAGCGATCGAATTACTGAGGCCACTGGAAAGCGGGCTTTTCTCCAACGACGAGATCATTCTCTTTTGGGACGCTACGAGAAAACTTTTGCACTCGTGTTTCAACAGCATCAGAAAAATCAGAAAACTTGTCGATGGTGACAAAAACTCAATGGCGCAAATGGCTGCTGTTTTGGGGTAAGAATATTCATTTTTTTTTTACTCATTAACAAAGTTTCCCAACGATGTTACGTAGTTTTAATGGAAAATAGATCTGAACGGGTGAAAAATTATCTATCTTTAACTTCGAATTTACAGAATCGTTTCCTCTATCTCAACTCTACAAGTTCCTGAAGATTTTGATTTATTTCCTACCAAAATGTACGCTTGGTTCCCCGAGCCTGATGGCCCAAAAGTCGACGTTCTCCAGGCACTGGAATTCACGGTTATACAAGGTGGTGCTGAATGGTGGGACCATATTTTGCAAAACAATACCCCTGAGTCCGACACCGACGAGGATGCCATCAAGCTTCACATCAAAATCATACAATTGGTCAGAGCCGATCTTCAGCGCGCGGCAGAAGTTTACGACAGAATGTTTATCAAGTAATTATAAAATGTGAAAATTATTTCTTTTTTGGTCACAGTAATTCGAAGGAATCACTGATTCATTGTAAATTGTATTTTTGACACTTGTGAAAAAAAATCAAAAGTCTGAAACAATTGAAAAAACAATCTTCATGAAAAAATTAATTTCTCAACATTTTCCAGAAAGGTGAACTTCCCATATGCTCGAACACTGTATATCATGTACGAGAAGCGAGTCAGTGACTTGTGCATGATAATCGTCGAGGATGTTTGCTTAAGATTGAAACGTATCGAGGTGGAAAACAACGACGATGCAGAATTGTCCCTCGGTACAACACTTTTCGAGCTCTATTTGACACTCCAGAGATTCGCGGTGTAAGTATAATCAATCGGTTTTCTTAATTGTTACATGAAAAAAAAAAGAAAAAAAATCTCGACGTCAAAGCTAATCCAAAGACCATAATATGTATCGCAGACTTGGCCAAGTCTTGTGCATTGATGGTCTGGACCACATGAAGATTCAGAGTTATCACGAATGGTTCAGAGCTGGAGTTGCTCATTGGCTCGACATGGCGGTGTACAAAGCACTCACGAGAATCGACAGAGCCGTCAAATTTGACACCCTCCAACCAGTCGATTCGAGTGTTTTGTACAGTTCAAGTGCGGTGGACACGTTGGGCATTTTTTGTCAGATCAAAATTTTCTGGACTCAATTGGCTTGGCCAGATATCGAAGGGTCATACACTTTCATCGCCAAAATCATCGATGTAAGTTTCAGCTTATTTTACCTGTTTAAATCCACTTATAATACAGAAAATTTCAGGCTGTGGATGGTCGATAAAACAAGACTCAATTCTCGGCAAATTTCTGAAGAAAACGCATCGAATTCCCTTGAAATATGTATGCGTTTCAATCAATACGTTTTTTTTTCTTCTTCTTTAAGGACATTTGCAAGTGTTCCATCGCCTATGCTGACATGATGTCAGCGAAAGTTGAAAAAGTCACGCAAATTGATCAAGAAAACGACAACACGAGTAGCGTTTACGAGAAAAAATTTGAAGTCTCGACCGCTTGGTGTTTGGCGATAAACAACATCGACTACATAAGATCTTCGATACAGCCGTGGGCGAATGATCTCGGTCTTCAAGGAATCGTAGATGCGTTAGCCGAAAACAAAACGCAACAAGAAGCTGATCGCTGTCGACAAACCCTCGAGCTCATAATAGACAATGCCACCGATACAGTTAAGAATAAAATCATCGAATTACTCGAAGTTGTTGCCAATAAAATGGCACCTGCTATGAGCAGATATCTCATGGAAGGTGCTGAGCTCGTTGACACTACGAGCAACGCCTTGGATCGATTGCTTCGTTATTTGGATGAGAATATAACGACGTTGCATGACAATCTTAACGAGGACAACTTCCAGAGGATACTCCTCGTAATTTGGGAAATAATGTCGGAAACTCTGTACCAATTGGTCAATAATAATCTCGGGGTAAGCAATCATGCGATTGAAAAAATAAAAAATAAGATAATCGACTGTTGACGTGGACAAAATGAATTGTACTTTATCCTTGTCCATCAACTAAACTATTTATTCGTTAAAGAGAATACTTGTTAGCTGTTATCTGACGGAGAATAAGTTTCATATCGATTTACAGAAAAGAAGACCACCCTCGTTCTACTCAAATCTTCACCGTACTCTTCACACTCTCATACGATTTTTCAATCTCGGTGCCGACGAGACCGCGAATGTTCAGGTGCTGGAGAAAATAGAGCATCTTTTGAAGCTACACGGTATGGAGACTGCTGAATTGATTCATCGTTTCAACCTCGACAGGGTTCAGGAGCAAAAGGATATGGAAGAATCGGTTCACGGTATGCTGACGGTCAGAGCACAGTTTGTCGACAATTCGTTGAACGTCCAAATACTGAATGCAAGAAATTTAAGACCCATGGATAGTAACGGTAAGAATGACAAATGATTCAATAGCTGTTAATTAAAAACTGTTTTTTTTTAATCCATTTTTTATGAAGCTTAGAAAAAGAGTTTGAATTCGATGCAAATAATCAGTCGAATAGAATTGTCTCTCGATCGAACAAGTCGAATTATCGCTTGCAATTATCGTCGAGCAGCTGTGACTTTTTTTTTGTTCTTTATTCTTTCAATTTTATAGGCGATTTTATAGGCAAGCTGTCGACTATCGAGCGCAAGCTTCATTCAAAATCTAAACAAAGACTGAGAGAGATGAAGACAAGTATGTAAAATTGTCTTGAATATGAAAGTAATGTCCTTCGTCGAAAATATCGTACAATCGTCTCAGTTTTTTTTGAAATTATCACTTTTTTTTTGTTCCATTCTTGTCATTGTTATTATGCCTGCCATTTTGTTTCGAATTGCTCGAACGACGAAGGATTGGTCAATTGCATGGCACGAAAATGTGATCCGATAGAATAGTTCACCGGTCGATCGATCCACGACATTCTACGTAAATGAAATTTCATTCAAGCTACTTAGATCCTCGAATGTGACTTGGTTTATTGTAATATTTTAATTTTCCTGAATGCGAAGATCTTCCACCCGAAAATTTTGTGGTCATTATTTTACAGAGAGTCATCACGATCGATCATACCATCGTGCATGAATCGGTTCGCGTTGGGAATTCTCCGGATTAGTGGAATATTTTTTTCTTCATTGTTTGTCATTCACAAAAGATACTTTTTTTTTATATCGCAGGCAAATGTGACGCTTACGTTAAACTGAGATTGCTGCCGGAAGAAAAGTTCAGCGAAATCAAAACGCCAAAGACTCACGTGCAGAAGGAAACACTTTTCCCATTGTTCGATGAAACGTTGACGATGTGAGTGAATTTATATTTGAGAAACTTAAAAATATCAGTCGAATGAACATTTTTATTGTCAATTCAAAAATCACCGTAACTCGGTTACGAAAATGGTAATTAAAAGAGTGTTTTTTTTTTCTATCTATTTTTGGACATGATCATCAACGTTGTTATTGCATTTCAGACCTTTAACCACTGAACAGAGGAACTTGGAGGATGCTATTTTGGTCTTCGAGGTTAAGGACAAAGATTTCTTGAGAACGAGATTTATGGCAGAGGCTTTTTTACAATTTAACGAAATTCCTACTACTGGTCATGAGTGTGGGATTGAATCCCTCGAACAGATGCATCTGAAGCTTTCTCGCCCAACTGACAGAGGTACAATAAAAAAAAATTGAAAAACAGTTTAAACTCAAAGTACCATTTGTTTTCATCGTCGAATGTTTTCACTATTTCGTTACTGAATTAAATATTCCAGATACGGATGTGATCAGGGCTCTGGAACATCGGAAAGGTGATAATCAAGCAATGGAATTCATTTCGAAATTGAATGCGAAATCAGTCAGCAGATAATTTGTCAAAAAGGAAAAGATCCAGTCTGAGACATGAAGAAAAAATAATAACATCTCGTAACCGTTCGTAACATCGTAAACGAAATCATTTATAGGCTGTGCTGAAATTCAAAAAAAAAAAAAAGGGATAGGTGAAGTTACTTATCGTTAGTTTGAACAATGTGTCCAAAAAAAGATAAACTTGCATTTCTTATTACCACTCGAACGCTGAAAGCAAAACCCAAGTGTTACTTGTAGGTGAGACCTATCGGTTTTCAAAGTTTTTAAACGATTCAAACAGCTACGATCACTCATTACCGGATATAAAAAAAAAAAAAAAATAATGTTGTAATAACTCATTGATTATTCATCGAACTGATACGCATGTGAATAGGTATTACAATCTTTGTAAATATCGTTTTTAATTGTCTTCGTTATAATCAGATATTAATACAAACACGAGGACCCAATAATAAAAAATAAATAAAAAATATTTGTATGAAATATTTTTTGGAATTACATTTTTTCATATTCCCAGAAAGTAAACGATCCCAATGAGCAAAATTTTAAGTTGCGTATCAGTCTCTGTGCCAGTAAAAAAAAAAAACAGGAAACTTACTTTATCAACTGTTGAAAATTCAACGAGCTCCCTTGCCTATTGGAATATTATCGACGGTTTCTCCGTTGGTAAGCTTACCACCACGCGTTGCATGTACCATTGATCGCTAACTCGACTGAAAGCTTGCTAATCAACTGCTGTTATCTTAGAACTTGATTCAATCTTCTTACCGGTTGTTCGTAAATTTGAAATCATGCGATAATAAAAAAAAACCTTTCACTCTCAATCGTCCCTTACGGGCATGATGAAATTTCCGGAAACCGGTAATTCATTCCTGGAACCGGATGGTGGTGGGGGTGGTTGGAACTTTTTTTTTACTTTTTTTGCTAAACCATCCAACCAAAATTGTTCCGGCTAGCCGTAGACCGCCAGAGGATATGTGTGATCCCATCGGTGTAGCGTATCAACTGTCATTGCTTATCGTCGTGAAAACGTAAAAATTTATACAATTTGTTACACAAATTCGATGTTGGAGTAATCATATTTTTTTTAAATTCATCTGTATCAACTAAATATACGTTTTACGTAATAAAACACTGTAAGAAATACGCGAGATTAATTAATTTTAAGAAAAAATGGTAAATATGTTTCTTTAAAATATTGGAAACGTCGTGCTTAATTGATTCGAAAACAATTATTTCAATTATCCAACCTTATCGAATGGATAGGACGACCACCATCGATTCATAATCAGAAATGATTAATCATAGAAAAAACTGTCAAACTTCGGACTAAATTGAAGTTTTTCTGTTCATTCACTCGACCTATGTTTATTTTCTCTTTTTAGTCCTTGGTCGAGTTTACAAATGTTGTAACGACGGGGGATCTGGAAAGGATTCGTGCTCGAGTGTGCACAGTTGGACAAAGTTTTATTTCTCATCTGTAACTATCAATTTTCTTATTACATTTTATAAGATAATATATTTAAGGGTATTTATTTAAAAACAATAATTGATTTTTGGGCATTTGAACGGTTTGAACGAAAAAATAATGAAAAAAAAAAAAACAATTTCCACTCTTGAATTACTGTTCATTCGTTTTTCGGTAACGGAGCAACCTATACCTTCGCCGTTGTTCCCATAAAAATAACACTGTACATCAGGAAAGAAAAAAATAAAAGTATATCTTCGTTTATAAATAATGGGAATCAAATTTATTACCGAACCGTGGATTATTGTCAATCACAAATTCCTTGCGCGTCTCGCGACATTACAAAGACCGTAAACTGATTAAAAGTATAAAAAAAGAAAAAGGAGACATTGGTCGAGGGAGGAAGCAGCGGAATTCCAATTTGGTTGGCAGTTCGACAGTTTTTCCTATCATTAAATTTCTCCTTTATTGGTTGATGGATGGGGGCGAGAGTGCAATCGGACTGAGCTATTAAAGCATTGGATAAAAATAAATCAGCCCACCGTTCAGGATATTGAAGATACAATTTTGTTCAACGGTAAACAAATGAGTGTAAGAACGGGTAAGAAAATTAACATAAAATTTTTGTTAGCCCGCGTACTCCTGAAATTATTACAAAACCATATTTCAATGTTGAATTTGGATCGATGAACGTGTTGATCTTCACTGGAAATTCGGTTTATTAATTTTCAATAACACTTTGATTTATTCTCACATTTTTCTTTTCTCGTAAATACGTTCTTCATCACCGATCTCTTTTCGTTTTTATTTTTTTTTTATATAACAAGTTCTCAAATCTTTTCATTCAAGATTCTTCGATTCCACGTATAATCTCGTCTATTTTTTCCCATAAGAATGACCCACATTGAATTTCCATTTTTTTTTTGTTCACCGAGTGATATAAATACGATTTGAACCGAGCCACCAGCAGGTCAACCACAGCGAATGGTCGAAACCTGATTTACACGAGTTCCAAAAGAAATCACGAGAATTCGTGTCGTCTGATATAAGCGAAAATCCATTGCCTTATTCGACGCGTTACCACCCGTCGGTTTAACCCGGACAATACGTGATTACGAGATAGTGATCCATTAAAACCGAGATCGATACGAAAGCGCCATTTGCTTAAACAATTCAACAACGATATCTGTTCGCAACACACTGTGACGTCCTTCTAAAAACCCGTTCCAGCAATGACCCCGTGGTCACTAATGATCTGCACCACACGAATGGAAAAAAAAAAAAAAAATAAAAAAAAATTCGAACAATTTCTCAGAGCAGTGATTGCTCGAAAAAATCTAACTGAGAATGACGGCTCGAGATTCTCACAAAAGAATAATCGCAATTATTACACTCGAAAAATAGTACATTTTTATATAATTCCGCTCGCTAATCGTGAAAGTACACCGTAAATATTATCACGTTGCAGCATTCGATAAAACTCATTCCCTTTTTGCATTGAATCAATCCAACTCGAATTTTTCTCCACTGTAAACAAATTTTTTTTTTGTTCATCGTTATTTTCAACAGTTTCATTTCATTTATTCATTCATTCAACAAAAAATAACAAAAAAAAAGTCGATCGAGATATTTTCAACGCACCATTTTCGATCCGAGTGTTAAAACTGCGGATGAAAATTCATCGAGGCATGCGTAGCCGGTATTTGTCAATATGGACGGGTGTATAATGATGACACAAAACGTCGGTCCTCGGGTGTACGTCAAAACGCGATACGACCGAATAATTAATAGGATCGATTGATGAGAAGCATATCATAAAGTGGCTTTTATAGCACCAAAATATACCGGATCAGAGTTGGAGTTTTGATAAATCATATTTACACACGATAGAGCGATGCATGCGTTACGCGTATATGAATAAATAGGGTATTGGAGAGAAATGGTGCGAGCGTGAGAAGGGGTTCCAGTGGACGTCAAATGACATGGAAGATCCGCGGGAGCGTGGACACACGAGAAACATATATATGGGCGATTGAGCGAGATTTGGAAAATCAAAAAAACTTTATCGGCGCTTTGCTCCGGTGTTTTAATTATGCAGCTGACACGCGTACATGCTCGAGGGAGTTGATTCAAAATCACCGAGGAAAAAAAAAATTACCATAAGCGATATATACGCTTGAATATATTTGTTAGCGAGCGCAGTTTTGAAAAAAAAAAAAAAGAAAAAGAAAAAAAAATCTATAATTCGTATACCGAACACGAGTTTGAGTCCGTTTTTGCAACTGGGCTCTTTCTCGCACCCCGAGAGCAATCCCCTGGTTCAGCCGATGCCTTTTCTATATACAAAGCAGAATGAGTATAGTCGTAGAACCAAACTGGACATAGGGAATGATGGGCACACGTTCTTTCATTGTAAGCTATGAATGTCGGTTTAGTATTACGTACTACGTATCCCTGCATATGTTTACGTGTACACATGATCGATACAAGCGTAGATGTGCGAACTACTTATGTATGGGGACGAACTCGTTGGGAGCAAAAATCCTCAGAGAGCGAAAAGAGAAGCGACGTAAAATGAAAGTAGAGAAAAAAAAAAGTGCGTAAAATCAGACGAGGACAGCGAGTCCTGAAAAGGATTGAACGCACAATACGAATGCCATGGTATCCTTGGTTCGAGCAGTTGCATTTGCATGCTGGAAAATGGGGTCACGCGTATTGACACGTGCGTTACATTTCTTCTTCTTTTTTTTTTTTTTAATTTTTCTTTTTTTTTTCATACATTTACGTAACTCTGGTTCGGTCACAGCTGGAGTGTATCAATTTATGCGACGCTAATCGCACCCATCGCTGTCATTACGATCGGTAATTCGGAATGAGATTAATACTTTATGTAACTCTCAGGATCATTATTTTATTTCATCCCTCGAAACGTCAATGTAAAGAATTCATTGATACGTTAACATTTTTTTTCTCGCAGAAATTCTCTCGAAACGTAATTGGATTAACGGAAATAAATTATTATAATCAGAACAGAGATAATGGTGATTGATTATATCAAATTAAATGCCACTCAGGCACCGGGATAGCACTTTTGAAAAGCACTTTAATCAATGGTAGCGAATTGAAAAGATTTTTCATCGAAAATCAATGCGATGCTTGACAATGCAGAAAGAAAAAAGTCCAGTTGTTAGCACAAATCATACAGCAAAAATCCTGCAACAACACTTTTCTTCTGTGTATGTGTGTGTCCGTAAGTGTACGCAAAGCAAAAGTGCTGATAGCAAACAAACAGGGAAAGATGAATTGTCCCAATGGTTGCGGCTGCTCACCAGCTGGGGTAACCCTTTTTCATACAGTTTGAAGCGACTGTAAAGTCTATCCCCTGCTCCATCCTCTTTTAGATGTATGTAAACAATGTTATTTTACTGATATCAAAAATACGATCAGTAATGAGTGACACAAAAGATATTTTTCATTCACGAGTAATTCGATTGGCGACGTTTCTCGTCACCCACAGACATCGTATACCGAGAGCAACTCGTTGGAGGTAGGAGAAGAAGATTTTAAGCCTTGTCCACGGTGCATAGACACGTTCTCCGTGTCTCCCGAGCCCCCATAGCCGTGTTCAATCGTACACATACCCGTTTAATACGATCGTAATTCCAATTTAATGCCGATTTATCGTGTCTCCCTCTGTGTGCCTCGGCTTCATGTAGCTCCCGCGGTTACTCCGCGAGTTCGTCAAGTATATTCGAGTATAGTCACGTATATGTGTATGTATTCTCGAAACTTTTAAGAGTATATCTGTACTTTCAGGATAAACGCTATCGTGACACGATATAATTTGAACTAAGTCAACGTTTCAAAATAATTGTTTCGCTGTAAAAAAAAAAAAAAAAATGCTTTACCGTATCGTATCCGATCAATGTCTTGAATTCCAGACGGAATCGTTACGCGAAAAGAAAACGATTCGACTGGTAAATTGATGATTTCCATTTTATAGACATTCAGTAAGGATAAACTATTGAAAAATTGTTTAAAAACGTTGATGCAGATGAATTTTATAATGCCAGAAAATAATCGGAAAGAAACGATTATTTTGAGACTTTACAATTGACCACGACAATAAACAATTTTATTTGATATTCCATATTTTTATTTTTTCCTCTGTAAATGTTATTTACAAAAAAGGTGTGGACAAATAAGAGTGTGTGTATTGCTGAAAATGAAATGGCCAAAGTATCACTATTTACTTATATACGGAACGGTAGAAAAACTACGCCTTCTCGTATAGGATCATATAATATATGAAAACGTACAATATGGGTACGGTACAAACCGATGACCGTTTCCCGTCCATCATACACGTAAGAACGTCATATCGGACATAGCAGTCGCAGTAATAGTGTCAACCTTGCCTCGGTCACGTTCCTGTTCATGAATGGATCTCGATTCGACCGAGTTTCTTTTTTTGTCCACCCCCCGCGCAGACACACACACACACACACACACACACACATACACATACACACGTTCCCTGTTTCTTTTCTCTTTTTTGTTCTTCCATTCTTTTCATTCTATATGAGCGACGCACTGAGAGTTACATACACTGTTCATAAATAAGTTTAAATCTATGTGTGTATATATATATATGTATTTTGTATTCATGGTTATATAGAATTTAAAACGAGAAGAGGCCGGATTCGACAGAGCAAAGCTTCGACTCTTCGTGACGAGCGGACTCGAGAGCGGATCAGTGCGTGCGAAACGATCGAATGGAAGAGATTTATGCCCAACGACATTCAGCAACACCAAATACGTGCATGTGTGCAGACGTACCCGTCATGTATACGTATGATTGTATGTGATTGTGTATATGGCTAAACGGATAAGCAGCGAGAAAAAAAAAAAGATGTTCAAGGGCCAATCGACGACGAGCAGTTTTGTTGGACGAACTCTCATATACCGAAGATCCTGCGTCCGTGTCCGCGGATCCTTTGGACCGTCGAGCTGCTGCTTTCGCCTCTTGCGCGTGACGTACGGAATATAAAAATATTCTCTTGACGATTTTGCGCCAAGTATTTCGTGCGAAATTTAAATATTCGAGCTTTGAAACGCGAGAACTGCAATTTTTTCAGTGATTTTGTATCCAAGTACATACAAGTTTCTCTTAATATGTTACTCCGTTGCTTTTGAACCGTCGTGTACACATGCACGGATGAAGAGCTTTTGTAGTCTCCGCATGTGGGTGTGTAGAAAGTTGGACTAAAATGAATTTATGCATGGAATCGACCCTCTCGCTCACCCGCTGTATACAAACGTGGCATATGGACTGTACAAGAATAATCCGGGAATGATTGTAAATCGTGTAACAATCGAAAGGAACATAAAAAAATGGCCCTTTGTTGATGAAGCGATTATTGGAGAACACAACGATTTGCATATACTCGATAACGAAAGAATAATAAAGTCACTATCGAACTATCGACGTTTATTGTATGCTAGAGTTAATTACAACGAAACGTATTTATGCAGAGAAAAATTTTTTGTTTTCTTTTTTTTTCAGAGTTTTTCCGCAAATGAAAAAAAAAAACGTTGGTTCAAATCTGGGTCAGATCGCGGTAATTGATTACATTTTTTTTTTCCACAAAACTCGCATCCCGTTATCACCGCAAGATGTCGAAATTGCTTACGCGAAAGAAACTTTGATTTCTCGTAAAACGATAAAATTTCATATTTCATAATCACAATTGACGAATCTACAGAAACGATGTTTTCTTATTTATTGATTTCTCTCTGGTTTCGTTCAATTTTTCATTAATTCGTCGTGAATTAAAATCGCGATAAAATTTGTCTCACAAAGTAATATTATTTTCTCTAATGTCTTGGCATCTTTTTCCCCGGCTGTCACATAAATATCATTCTAAACTCGGAGTATTTTTAAAAATAATTTTCTCAAGAAACACTTATAAAGGCAAAAAAACACATAAATATATAAGAGTACGTGCTGGTTCTAGAAGGATAGAATAATAAAAATAATATGTAGAAATTCCGTTTGAGAAGAGAATTATATAGACATCTTTTTAATTAAATATTCATAAGCTTTCGTCGATTGGCAGCCGGCGTTATAAGAATCATGGTTTCCCAGTAAATTACGTGTGTGGAGCGCTCGTATAATATTATTTTTTATTACAAGGCATATAGAGATAAATGAATATACATGCATAATACAGATACGAGTACGAAGAATATATGTCGTTGAGTGAATCCAAGGGAGTGTATTCGACACTGAAACGAGGCACGAAGACCCGATCAAACATATAAATTATTCTTACGCCAATAAATTACACATCCATGATTAAAAATATTCTCGATTATAGATGAATGGTCGGGTACAATATTGTACAAATTCAAATATACTTCGATCACTGTGTATCCTGCACACATATTTTCTCTATATATATATAACGTAGCAATTTTATAGATAAATTGAAAATATTCGAACGTACTCAATCACGTTACACACGAACTTTCATGTACGTTACTTGGATTTCCCTTCGCCTTAAGGTTCGAGGGGTTACTACATAATACGGAAACTCTCAACTCTATTATTCCGTATATATATATATATATATATATAGAGTGGCATGGGATACATATAGAATATGGGAAACGAGAACATGCACACATATATTTCCGTATGGGAAAGCCTCGGGGCGGCGCGACCCGGTCCTATCCTCTTCAAATACTCGTGCACCGCGTAGATCCTTAAGTGGAGGATTATCCGCGTTATATGTCTCAGATATTTATATATAATATATAAAGAGATATGGACGTTTCTCAGATATTATGTATATGCGTACAGTGTATATATGACCAGGAAGGAAATAACGTCGGTGCAAACAGAGACGTCGAAAATATAGCGATCGAGTGGTGCAACACACAATGACAAATATATTTTCAAGTTATCGTAAAAATCTGCTTCCACGACCTTTCGGCAGGATGTGATTTGAGCTACTTTTTTCTTTTTTTTTCTACTGCTTATTCATTCATATTTTTGTACCGCGGCGATTTCGTAGAAAAATATATTCGGTTGACGAGGGATAATAACCAACGAAAATACCACGGTGGTGTGCTACAAGAATGTCGCTGGTATCACCGGACTTTTTTATCCGGTGAACAATCGCACATTTTATTTATATTTAACGTCATTTTAGAATCTATGCCATATCGAGATATTCTCTTTCGATGGACAGATTTCGAGCTGCTCTTTGCTCTTCTTGTCTTCGCATAAAAAACTCGACGGTGGACACAGTAAAGTGACTTGGTTCGTGACTTCTTTTTTGGAGGCGTCAAAACTATGTGCTCGTGTCTGCTTTCACCATGGAGATGGGTATATGGACACTTATTAGTGATGGAAGGAAGTGAGATTAACCGATAAAGAGGCGAGTTGTGCGGTCTTTTGCGTTCAATATACGTACAGAACGTCTCAGCATGTCTTTCTCACTCTCGATCTTGGTCTCGTTCCTTTCTCTCTCTCTTTCTCGCTACCTCCGTCAACATAAAGTAAGAGGAAGGGTCCAGCATTGAAGGCAACTTCCGGTAACTCGTTTAAAGAGTTCAACTCGAGTTCTTAACGCCGAATGCATTAAAAAATCTCTCTCTCTCGCTCTCTCTGTCTCTCTCTATACGCGGTGTCTGCTGTGAGATTAAGCTCGTGCTTCTCTCTCTCTCTCTTTTCTTTGGCCACTCGTGCGAGAGTGATGTCTCTTCACCCGCGTAGTAATCACGCGCGGCTTGAATCTAATCTAAAACTTCATTCTTGTTTGATCTGATATATTAACGAGAGAAAGGAAAGGAGAATATATAGAAGACACGAGAGGGAGAACACGAGAAACTGGTGTGTTTACTGAAGCATGAGCGAGGAAAATTCTCGGTCTGTCACACGCTACGGACTTGCGGTAATTTGGTCGCAAGACTGTTGGTATACTGATGCTGTAACATCATAGAAGTGACAAGCGTGCGGTTAATTACCATGAGCCCCACCCCGCGCGAATGAACGAGACCTCTCTCTCGTGGCTTTCGTTATTTTATCGTGTCTCTTATCTCTCCGTGTTATATTATTAATCCGCGTTTATAATATACGCCGGCGAGCAGTAGAAAGCCGATATTAGGTTGATCGAACTTGACAGGCTTCGAATTAATACGCAAAAAAAAGCCAAATTAATCAAGCATCGATAGTTCGATTTTAAATTGGGCCAATTTTCAAACGATTGAAAGATAATTTACATCCGTCAATTTTAACGCAACGAATTTCGACAGAAATACCGTTGGCTCCATTATTTTTTCTTCTGTTTACCTTTCTTTTTTTTTTTTTTTATAAACATTTTAACAGCATTTTTTAAAACTGAATATTGCAGCAACGCAGCTTCCCATCTGCGAATGAACCTCAATTCGGTCAATTTTTATTCTCCATCTGTAGCTCTCTTCACGGTACGAATATTTATGTATATATCTCTGTATATAGATATATATACGTGTGTGTGAAAAGACGATAATACTGTGTAATATAATAAGTTTGGACGAAAAGTAGGGAGGACGAGAGCCAGGGGTTGTTACACAAATATATGAGACCGCTGAGACCCGCCTGGCCGCGATGTCCTGTCAACCCCTTTTATTCGGCGTGACGGCATGTGACACCTAAGGGTGACGAACGGACAGAACCCTCCGCACTCTCATGAACCGTGCCATCTTATTACCACTGAATATCCTCGCCCAGTCTTCCTGTAGACGATTTGTATTTGATTATATTCTCTGTACTTTAAATCATTCGAATAGATTTTCGATTAAAAAAAAAAAAAATTATTAATTAAATTTAAAAAAATTATTCAGTATCCAGGGCATCGAGGTGCTGCATCAGCAAGAGAAAAAGAGAAGGAGAGAGAGAGAGAGAGAGACGCCATGATGAATAATATTGTCAACGGAATATTCATACAGTAAAGCGAAGAAAAACAATTAAATCGGCGTGATATCAGGCCTGAGAAAGATTTAATCCGATAGATATAAGCGAGGCCCGATACTGGGATATCTTACCTCAAGTATAACCGGAAGAAAAGAGAGCATCGGATATGGTATAAGCTCAGACACGTTTATCATTCGCGGTGAATAACGACGGGTTGTCAGTTTCGCCGGAAGTATGAGACTGAGAAAAAAGCCGGAAGGATCGCAATACCGACGACGGGATGACACTGTGTGCTGAAAAAAAAATAAAAGAAAAAATCGAAAAAATAAAAGAGAAAATCTCGAAAGGAAAAGATTAACGCGCGTGCTTCTGTCGTCCGGGAGACTTTTTTTCATTGGCAAATCCATCCGCATGTTTGTTACGTTTTGCATTCGTCAATGAAGACGCACGACAGAAGAAAAAAAATAAAAATAAAATAAAATATATCACCGGTTAACGTATATATACACACTTTTGTATCTACAAATCGTTATGTACAGGCACGCGATGTTTATACGCACACGAGTTTGTCCAACGACCCTAATGTAAGATTTCCATGATAAAGAACGTCTGTGGGATGAAGAGATGACGAGGGGAAAAAAAAAGAAGAAAAAAAGTTGCTGGTAAATAACAACGAGGACGACCGGACGACGAGGGGACACACACGAGGATCGTATAAAGTAGGGCGGATGGAATTTTCTGTTAATTAATATTTTCAAGACCGATTATCGAATGATCGAATTTATAACGATTATTTTAACCAGGCAACAGTCACTTTTCGTTATTCTCATTTAATATCATAATATAAATACCGCTATTAATCGAGGATAAAACAATTTCGTAGGGTATTCGATCGTCAGCGCAGCCAGATTCTCGTAAAAATTTATTAGTACACTCGTCTTTCCATAATTCCAACATAATCAATATCAATGTCTGAACCTTTTATTTTTAGACAATTGACTGAATTATGCAAAACCAGTTCAAACAGAAGGGCAATCGTTTGTATTTATATTTAACGATGAGACTCAGAGGAATGCGTTACGAAAAGCGCATGCGCGTTTTTGAGGTTATAATCAAGAATTTGTACGGTGAAGGGAACGACGAAAGTCGATGACAAATTTCGCTATATATTTCAGGTGTTATCAAGAAATTAAAAACACACATTTTTTTCTCTTTTTTTTTTATACGGAAAAAAGTCTTTTATCGGGGTTTCTCATAAGCTCTTTTATGATTAGTAATATCGGGGATTTTTTTTTTTACGATAGCTTGAATAATTTTGGATAGAAAGTTTACGAGTGTTGAGAGAATTAAAAACGCGTCGAAATAGAAGTTTTTAGCACTGTAGAAGAATTGTATTATTAATATTTGTTATGGTACGTGATATCGCATCGTTTATGTTATTATTTTTGTTTTTGTTTCGATGAGAAACGAACTCACCGTGATGAATTTACCGTGAATTTAGTGTGTATACGACGCGGCGACGTGAGCGCCGCGCAGTCTCGTTGGGCATCGTAGCGACCGCAACGAGCCCCGCGCGCGCGGCAAACACGACGGGGAGAGACTAGTTGAGCGCGAGTCCTCCAGCCGTACGGTCCTGTTGAAAGACGCACGACGCAACGTGTTCGAGCGTTGCGATTCACATATTATAACACATCGGGACGATTCGCTTTTTTTATTTTTTCCTTCATGAGACTTATTTTATAAATAACGTGTTGTCGCGAGTTTTTTTTTCTTTTTTTTTTTTTCAATCTTTATTTCAAGCTTTTATCAAACGTTTAATTAATCCATCAACAAAATTGGTTATTATTTAAATTTCAAACGAATAAAATCAGTTCTGTTCGGCCGAGAATTATAGTGTGTTCATTCGAAACAAAAAAAAAAAAAAAAAAAAAAACAAGTGATCATTGACCATTGAACAGTTATTTTTTTAGTTCTTTTGTTTAACATTTGTGCGCGTGTGTTCCGTTCTACGAGGCAGCCATCTTGGATTTTTATTTTTTACTCAAATCGTCGCCGCTCTTGAGGAGTTGAGTGTACTTTTTTTTTTCACGGGTGATCGAAACTTCTGGAAAAACTTTTGGTAAGTCCAGTTTTTTGTTTTGTTTTTCAACCGAGAATTAGCGTGTGAGACAAAAGTGATGCTCGCCGTTATGGAACGATTATTATTCCAAATTTTTTTTAACACAACAATGGGTTAACACGAGGGAAAGTTTTATCTGGTCTTCTGAAAGAATCTGTCGTGGCTATGAGCTCGATGCTTGAAGGTTTAACGTGCCGATTATAACATATAGGTAGTAGTGTCGAAATAGTGAATATTTATGGCTTTCAAAATTACACCGTTTGAATAAGATTAAAGTACGTTTTTTATTTCCTCCATTTTTACAACTGTCAAATATCTTTTAGGACTTGATGGGTGATTACTAAAAACAAAAAATCGAATCGAAATTTGACTTTTTTTAATCGTTGAACTACAGGATAAAATTTTACCTTTTTCCTTCCAATTTTTATGTTATTTTTCATCTTTTTTTTTTTTCAATTACTCATATCAATCGATAAAAAAGCTAAAATTACTTTTACTATTTATTGTGACGTAAACTTACGGACAAACCGAAGGGGTTGCGTTAAAAAGTTCGTTGCATTCGGAGCTCACTATTCATCTTATTGCCGGCTAGTTTCCATTTCAATATCTCGTTTCATAATAATTCAAAGCTTCATAATCTTTCAACTTGAATAGTATCTGTATCGAATAATAATAACTCGGAGTGAAACTTTTGCGTCATGAAAGTATCATTAGAGAGTTTTGGCCTAACTTTTAGCAATGACAGCTACAGAAATAGAAGATAATTTTAGCTCTGTGAAAAGAGTGAAATCTTAATGTTCAACGAAGACTGCATCCAGTAAATGAATTACGATTTCAATAATCTTAATTAAATAAAAAATATATGGATGAATACGTTAATTAAAATTTTTTATGAATCTTTAGTCGTTGAATCGTCGCACAGTCTAGTTTCTTTTTTTTTTTCATAATTTTCAAAAATTTTTTATTCCATTCAACGATATATTTTGATACGTCAATTTCTGTAGAACAGTGGAAAAATAATTTGACCAATTTTCGAAAGTGGGCCGAGAGCCAAATATCGATCGATACAAAAACAAAAAAATCAGGATAATTCGTTCGCACCGTAACGATGCAAATTTCCAAAACATAAGAAAACGTTCGATCTACGACTCATTGAAAACAAATATTGTTATAAGGATTTTTTTTTCGCGCTATTTCAAAAATTTATCGTCATTATTTGACTCACATTTTTGTTCCGTGAATCTTCAACAAAGGGTCGGGGGGCACTACTTCCAACTATTTTTCAAGTTTCCACGAAAAATCTTTAGGACAAAAACGACTCGTTGCATTCAAGCCGGGTGGAGGGGGTTCTGGGCACGATCATGGAAAAAAATTGATACGTAAAAAAGTAACGACAGTAAAATTTCGTATCGAAATATGATTGAATAATCATAGGTTCATCGACATTGAATTCGATACCGAGAATTCAAGAGTTCGATACCAAGAATCTGTAAGTAAAAATTTTTTTCGTAAAACCGATTCCACGATATTTTGTTTTGGAAGAACGTTGTATTGACGAAACGTCAGAGAGAAATAAGGGAAAGAGAGAAAGAGGGTAAAAGGCGAGTAGTGCAGTCGTTAATACAAAAAGTATACGGTAGAAAAGGTGGGTTCGAAGGGGCTTTCGTTCAACGAACTCGCGAGTCGCGTCGACCGTTTCTCTCGTTCGTAGGGCTCGATCCTCCTCCGAGACATAAACACATACATACAGGCGCGATACATATACATACGATACAGACTGGCTGGCAAAATGAGCGAAGGCAAAACAAAATAATCGACCTCTAAAAGAGGCAAACCGAGCCTCCTTTCTCTCTTTTCTCTTCTCGTGTTGTGGAACCTGCCGGAGTTGTTTCCTTCCCTTTCTTTCTTCTTCTCTTCAACTCTTTTTCTTTCTCTCTCTCTCTCTCTTCCTCTCATTATCTTCCGGCAACTTCTTTCCGTCCTCGCTTCCCGCAGGTTATATCTCGTTCGGTCTTTGCTTTGCCGGTTTCTCGTTGCATAGCACAGCAATATTTCTCTATACATGTATCTACGTTTATACGTATATATAGTCAAACGATTTGCCGTACGGGCAGTCCGAACGAAGCACGTACTATGCTCGCGATGAATGAGAACGCGAGCGAAAAAATACTAAGAGCTACGCAGAATCCTTGTATCCCTGCGGAATATTAACCCTCTGTCGGTGTAATGGCGAAGTCGTCGTCTGTTTTTTTTTTTATTTTTATTTTTTCCTTTCGGTTTATTTGTTTGTCGTGTTTTTTTGTTTTCTTTCTTTATTTTCATTTTTTGCGCTTGTGTTTCTCGTTGTGAAAGTTTCATGCAACGAGGGTATTTCATTCCGGCGTATCGATTCTGAATGGTATCGAAGTCGCTGGAATGTTATACGACCATTTTATTTATCTCCATTTTTCGTATTATTTTCGAGAGTCTGCATACGTTTTTTTTTTTTTTTCCAAATATAAACCTGGCTTTTTAAAAAATAGAGGTTCAAACTGTTTTCTCGAATCGACGATCCATCATTTTTTGCCACGAAAATTGTACTCGACTCTGGCAACGTCGAGAGGCTCGACAAATTTTCGGAAAATTTTCAAGATACGAAAGAGAAATTTTGCTCCCGATATAATTCTCTATCGAATCACATTTTCCTGTTTACTTTAATTGTTTTTTTTTTTTTTTTTTTTTTTTTTTTCATTTTAACTCATTTTTTTCACCTCTGTTTTCACGTTGAATGATTCTCGTCCATTGAACGTATTGTTGAAAAGATAAGCCAGTGAAAATATATCTCAGTATTCAAGTGGCTGATTTTTCACGCAACGAGAGACGAAGCCCTCAAATCTGTAAGGTTTTTATCGCTCAAACATGATTGTTATGGGGTCAGTCCGTTATTCCTCCGATTCCGCTGTCGGCGCCAGACGACTAGCTCGTTCGTCATTGACCACGAATTATAAAAACGTTCGTAGATTGTAGACGGTAGATTCGAGAGCCGAGATTTTCCGATACGAAAGAACTGAGCTCACCGAGGGTTGGGGCAGGGACAGAGGGGGACGGGGAGGGGGAGAAGATGGAGGAGGTTATGGTTGTTCTGTCAGGGTGAGGAGACAGGTCTCGAATAAAATCCCAAGGGGATGATATTGAAAAAATAAACAACTAATCTTAAATATGCATCGGTTTTGTGAACGGACATTGGAAAAGGAAAAAAACACCACGTCGACGCGGTTCATTCTCGATTTATACAAAAGTTAACGAAAATTTGGTGTAAAATTCATTTTTTCGAAGTAAATTTAACGTGACGAGCGTTCTGTGACGATATTCATGAGATTTTTTGTTTGTTTGTTTGTTTTTTTTTTCTCTTTAAATTAAAAGTATCGAATTCATAATGGAATTTAATCAACGATACGAAAGTTGAAAAATATTTTGTGTTTAACGACTTGAAATTTTGTTTAATACGAGAATTAAAAAGTCTCATTATTTTCTGGTCACTAATTACTGTCGTGAATCACAAATGATTCATCGCGGGTTCCACACTCGGCGTTAATTAACTGAATTTGAAAAAAAAAAAAAAGAAATTCCACGATTCCGTTACGGTTGAAAAAGCGACCAGAGAAAAGTCGTGGTTAAAGTTCCTAATTATTCGTTCCATACGCACAGAGAGAGAGAAAAAAAAAAAACTGATTTATAGAAAATCGTGTTACGATTTATTGCCAACGATGAATATTCTCGGGAGGTTCGTCGCACTTATGGCGCCTCTGTTTCGTGTACTTCGAACGCTCGAAGCATCTCTCGGGGGGCTACAATTTTTAAACGATGATGGAATATTAGGTCGTGACACGGACAGAAAAATTATTTAACGCGCGTCAAAATCAAAAATCGGTTATTACCGCCTACATGTATATATATTCATATTTGATTTTATGTATACATAATGTGAGAAGATCTCTAAGAGCTTCATGATGGTCGATGATGAGTCAGGTACATAATGGCCCGAAATTCTCATTCGTCTTGCTACACACAATCCATCTCTTTTCCTCTCATGAATATCTCTATCAGGGGTTTCAAAAATAAATGTCGAGTAAATCGTTCCTCAAAGAGTTTCGATAAAAGTTATCATTTAGTTGAAATTTACAGAGTATATTTTTCGACATCTACTGGATGGAAAATCCAAATTTTAAATCGATCGTTTACATCGTTTTTGTGAAATCAAAAAAACAAAAAAAAAAAACAACTTTTCAACATGGCAAGATGTCCACGGTCATTGGTTAAGGTATAACGCTTGGAATAGTGAGAAAAAATGATAAAAACTTGTTGAAAAATCGACATACCGCAAATCTCATGATTGTAATTACGATTCCTAAAAATTAAATGATTCTTCCGCATCGTTTATTAATGATTCACTCATTCATCAACGAAAGTGATGAGTTTTCACCGAGTAACCCTAAGAACAGGCTCTTTTTCGTTTGTTTTTGACGATATATTCTGCTATGTGAAGTTGTTAGTTTGCTCAGAAACAATAAAAGTGTTTCCCAAACTCCTGAAATCGGTTAAAATAGTTCTGAATGTCTTTTTTGAGCATTTTTGTTTTTCACTGATTCTCGTATCTCGATTGTTTTATCGTGTTTGCAAAAAGTCGAATGATTTTTTTTTCGGTGTTATTTTAGTGTTACATCATGTCCGAATATCCGGAGTTATTTTCAATTCGTTCGCATGCAGCTTCTATTCGATAAGTGAATAATTCGGTCAAGTCGAGTACGAAGCAACGGTTTTTCGGAGCAGCATCGTCAGAGTTGTTTTTTTTTTGGCACTTTTGAATCAGCCTCTATGTGAACACACGATAAATTTTGAAACACATGGATTTATGTATATATATAGGTATAACTCGTGAGGCTTTTTATACATCGCGTACTCAATGAAGGATGCCTTCAATTCTTTTTCCTCTCATTCACTCTTCTTTTTATCTCTCTATCTCTCTTAGCCCACGTTATTTCGGGCTCCGGTACACTTATTTAACGTCATACCGTACCGCACTACACGTATACACACGTACACGCGTTAACTCGTACTCGAGCATACACTCAAAAACAAATAGTTGAATATTGAGAGAGACATCTCTCTTTTTACCGTTTTGACCAGTGCGCCGTTGCGTGCGGAGACACACACGAAAATTATTCGTAACAAGATTTATTTCGTTTAAATGAGGATGTGAGGCTAGGCCTGCGCGCTTGGATAGAATATGCTGTGTAGTCACTCTATACAACTGCACGATAAATAGATGCGATGGATGTCATTTTTATATGTAGGAACGTCCAATCGGCCTAACTAAGGTCTGTTTTAACTTGTAAAATTGTAGGTTTTGTGCCCTTTTTTTCCTTCTCGTCGCTCCTTTCGTATACGTATACATTTATATCAAGTGTGTGTATGCTTGAGGAATGTGATGTTCGAGATTCTTTAAACACTTTAAAGTTTAATGCTCCAGATAACGGTGCACTGTCGCGACATCAGTCTCATCTCGTATATTTCTTTCTCGCTCTTTTCTCTGTCACTCGACGGCATCGATCAACAGCAACGCATTGATGTGCGTACATTTTCAAATTGTTCATTTTTCTCTCATTTACTAAAGTCGAGGCTTCAAGTATTTCCGGTTAAATCTGTTTCAATGGAACACCATAACGCGACGTTGAAAATATTTTTGATAAAAATGTTTCGATCTGATTTTTCATCCTGAATGATTTTTGTCTGTGGATAGACACTGGATGATTGAAAGTCGAGCATGTTTTGTGGCTAGATCGTCGAACTTTTCGAAATTCACTGTGGTAGAGAGAGAAAAAAGTACGTTTTTGCATTCTCGATCATGGAGTCGAGATAAAAATTTTGGCGAGTGTAATTCGACTGCAGTGTACAATGAAATCGATTTGGAAAATGATTTGAATTTTGTAATTTTGGCATCTAATCATTTCTTTTTTCTCACCCTGTTTCGATTAACGCGATTCTGATGGCCAATAGCAGGATACGGATAAAAAAATACTCCAAAAACAGTGAAAAAAAAGGATAAAATCTTCGTCTGTAAACCTGGGTCTTTCCTGTCTGATTGAAGACTCGAAGTTGCTTGATTTATTCAACAAAAAATGTATGAACAGATTTATTTTTCTACATTTTTATGATTGGGATATCGAGTCGAAGGTTTCGAAGAGTAGCATGAATTTTTTTTCGAATCTTTTGAATGTATTAACAGGATGAAATAACGGCTGGATCCAGGCTTACAGATGGAAGGTACTGGAAAAACCTTTACAGACGGAGAGTTCAACGATGAAAAAGTTTTGCCATTTTTTTTTTTCTTCTTATTACGCACCAAGTAGAACAGAGCAGTGATAATGAATGTGAAACTCATAGTTTGCATATAAAAAAGCCATAAAGTCGATGACACTCCGTTGTAATTGGTTCGTGTTCGATCAGTTATTTTCGTCGCTTATTTTGATGTGACGGAATAATATTAAGCTCGTAATGAGTCTCGATCGGTCTCGGCTCTCTGTAATGCCAATCGTGGAATTTCTATTGGAATCTTTAGCACGAATTTTCGGAGGGTGAAATAGTGTGAAATGTGGGAGAATGAGATGAGGCAACGAGGAGGAAAAAATTGAAGGGGAAAAAGTCGAAAATGGTTTGTATTGATGAGAAATTTTCAGACAAGCGGCACACCGCATTGACGTGTATTACACAGGCTTTCTCCTCTTTTTCTCTCTCTCTCTATGGTCCCTGGCAACGCGATGAGGTGTCACGTGCCACTGACACGTCCACCGAATATATTTACACCCATAAAAACTCCAGTGGTGTCCGCCAACTCGTACAGAATCCCCAACGTATATATGTATTGTGTGGACAAACTCAATTTTGGGCGAAACTACTCTTTACTGCTCAATTTATGTGACACTCTAGTTCTTCTTCAATTTTTGAATCACGGAAACTACAAAAAACAAAAATAAATAACGTTTTTTTCCTGTCATTTGTTCATCGGACAGAAATCGTTTCAACACTCGCGTGATCAATTTTCCGACTGTCGAATCTACGATTTTGTTAGTTCCGCGTATCGCTGACGATGTAAAAGTGAACAATCAAATGTCATTTTATTAATGAACAATCATTGAATTCTTATGATATATAATCTTTGCAACGTTAATGAGGGTAGACTTGAACCAGCGAATATCACATTCCTAATTAAACGTGCAAAGGGGCAGGAGAAGTTCTAGAAACGCACGTTCAACGCTGTCGGCGCACTGATTTATGAAAGGTAATTGGATGTGACACAATTCAATTAACTTTTCAATATATTATACATTTTCTCTCTCTCTATCTCTCTCTTTCTCATCATTAACCGATTTTTGTTACATTCGAAATATGTTGTAATGATCCCTCGTTTTTCGCATAAAAATTCGTTTAAATGAAGACGTTTATAAATCTATTTTGCACACTCGTACACGACGAGAAATTAGTATCGAAAACAATCACACCAACATCGTTCGCTCGCATCAAACTTTGAAAAATTAATATGGAAATGAACTCTTGTCAAAATTCGTCGAGGCTTCTCAGGTCTATAATTTTTCATTCAAAATTAAACGAGAGTTTCCAATGTTCCAAGGAATAAAAATTGAATGAAAATTTGAACGAAATGTCAATGAAAATGACTGTAATTTTTTCAATTCATATAAAATGCGTCGTAAATGTGTGTGCTCATACTGTTTACTCGTGTTTAAGAAAAGTACACGAAGCACACTCATACTTTGATCTCTGAAAAGTTAATAATACGAATTCAATACCAGCGTTTACGTGCATTTTACTACGAACTCGTATCTCATATTTGTTTACACATTGAGGTGCATATACTCTGTAGTATCTGTGATTACAGTGTGCAAACAATTTCTTCTATCTTCAGGCTATATACAGTGAGGATATGCGAGTGGCACGTACACAATAAAATTGCATTCTTATCATTCAGTTTGAAATTCTATGTCATCGATGAAACTTGGTAAGCTTCATGGGATATGCGAAAGTGTATTTTGTTACTTTCCCAGTAATTCGGAGCTCGTCGAAAAGATATATTACTCCCAAAAATGGCAGAAAAATGGAGGTAATTTATGAATAAATTCATACAGTTGTGGGTCGTTTATGTTTTTTTTTTAATTAATTGAAAAATTAGCGTATTAGTTATATGGCAGATGAAGGGTTCAGATCAAAATTTGATAACTGGACAAAAAATTCATTTTGCCAAAAGCAATAGACAGCAATAAGTACAATGGAAAACAGTGAGAACATTCTTCGATTCACTTGCGAAATTGGAGTATCCATAATGCACTCGAGCTCGGTGTAGAATGAAAACGATTTCCAACGTCCTCCAACGTCTTTCCTTTCAGAACTTTTTTTTTTTTTTTTTTTTTTTTTCACGTTTCCGTCGAAGACAAAAGAGGCGTTAATCGATTAATAATTGAAACAGGGAGGAGGATAAAAGGTTCTGGAAAATACGTCTCGAACAATTGAGAATGCGACAGAGAAAACATTGGAATGTCAATGATAGAAGGAATATGACGAGAAAGGGATTAATTTCTTTTTAGGAAACGATTGATCGAAGGGAGCCAAAGGGGAAGAGGGAGGAAAAAAAATAAAAGACTGGGAATACCATAAAAAGGGCAGGAAAGGAGAAGGAAAGGTTCTTGAGAAAACGTGATAGGGTGGGGAGAAACTTTATGGAATTGAATAATTCATGCCACCTGACAAATGTCGTCCCTGGAAAGGGTCCTTTATATATTCGTATGAGTGTGCGCGTTTCGGTGTTTATGTGTGCGTGCATATATTAATACATACGTCAGAAAAGCTCGAGGGATAGAAACCTACGAATTTAAGGAGTGTGTATGTATATATATCTATACAGATCATTCGCCGACATGATCGCGCGGTGAACCAGGAGACGTATATATTTCAATTTATGAAACTGTTCAGCCCTATCGTAAACATATATAGATGAAGCGAAAGAAGAGGGTGAGAGAGAGAGAGAGAGAGAGAGCGAGAAGGAAAATTGCGAGAGAAATGGACATTCGTGCAGGCTTCACCTACGTTTGGTGCGGTGGCCCTTTCTCAATTTATCTCTCCTTTACCTTCCTTCGCGCCCGTTTCGCCCGCCTTTTAAGTAATGCAGAATCGTCTTTGCCCTTTTTCATTGAACCTTCATGCACTCTTCACTCGGATATAGATTAACGTATGTATATAAATTGAAATTTATCCGAGGTACATAAGTGAATGGAGGAGGATATTACTTCAAAAGCTTTTATTCATAAACAAGACGAAAAAAATGTTATAAAACATTTGTCTTAAGGATGTTCGACTATTACTTCGGAATTAAAAAAAGAGAGTCCAAATTCATTTTACACACAGCTACTCTGCACTGAGAAAAAAAATTTGAAATTGTGGCGAACAAATTAAATTTGTTGATTCAACAAAACTTTTGTTGATTCAACGATATTTTTGTCGTGGTGAAAAATTAAGCATTTTAATGAATCAAATTTCGTTTGGGTTAACAAATTTCATTTTGTTCGCTACGATTCGTTGAACCAACAAAAAAATTTGTTGAACCAACAGAAAATTTGTCGAACCAACAAAAAATTTGTTGAATTTACGAATTCATTTTTGTCAGTGTGTTTTACGTTTAAATTTTGAATATTCGTATTATCGATTTTAATGAACATAATTACTGATACACATGAGTATTTTATAGCACGATAATTCGGGAAAACTAAAAAACATAAATCGTCAAAGACTCTCTGTAGTATATTCTCCGTATTAAAATTCTAATGTCCAATTTATCAGAATTCAAGTTTTTTAATGATTAATCTTGGATCTTGGGAGAGAAAAACCGTATTCAGGGCACTTTGTATTGCGATAAAACTAAATAGTCAATCAAGTTGAAATTTTGACAATAATAGTCGCGTAAAATGTTTATCTACATCACGTAAAAATTTCAGGTCAAAATCTTGGATTTGACCTTATGATCGATCATCCTTAAGGTAACCTATCCCAGTTGTATGAATGCGAGAGGAATAATCGAAAAGTAGATACGCATACGGTTTTCTCAGACACGCTTGATAGACACGAGAAAAAGGAGAGATTTTAACGTCGTTCTTTTTTAATCACAGAAGTGCGGGTAACTCTTATTTTTCTCGAAATATCAAGCGTGTCTGTAAAAACGGTGTGCACTTTTGCACCGACCGAGAGACTGATTCATCCTAACGGATTTGTGAGTTCGAAGGTTGGAGGCGAGTGCTTGAACTTGGAAAATATGCTCGTGGTATATATGTTAGGGGGCTCTATGTGTACGCACTCTGTTTACGCGTATATTCATGTACGAAGGGAAGAAAACCCGATAAAATGCGCGCTGCACATCTCCCCTGAGATTCATTCAGGTTATTTCTGTCCGATTTCACCTGTCCATTCGTTTTCTCGACGCTCTGTTTGCTGTATTCGCGTATATTCTGGCAAAATGGTAATAAAAAAAAAGAAACAGTGGCGTGTGTCAGTCATAAACGTGCACACACATTTTTCTTTTATTTATTTTTTTCGTCTTTTTGTAAAGTTGAAAAAAACGGTAAAATTTCAACGTTTTTTCTTTGTTATTTATCGATTGTTCGGCTCGTCGACGTTTGTACACACATCGCGAAAAAAGTATACTCGAGTTTTTCATATTCGTGGGTGTAAAAAATGCTCCTCGCTTCATCCCGTCACTCGGGTCTCTGCGGCCACATCACCGGTAATTACATCGTCTAGGCGAATTCATTCTTACAGAGTACGGACCTTCGCTCGTTTTTGAGGAACGGAAATGTCCGGGGCAAAACGAGCGAAGGGCGTACGGTGTAATTATTTTTTTTCTGCTGCCAGCTGTTCATTCGTTGGTCTCTAAGGGCAGTATATTTGGGTAAATTCGAAAAACGAATTTGTCAGGTTCTTTCGTGCGAATGCGAATATACGTGACTGCGCTTCCAAAATCGAAGGTGCTGGTTATCAATTTTCTTGAATCTTTTGCTCCGTCTTTTCTTAATTTCGTTTTTGTTAAACAGAAAAAGGTTCACACTCCCCCTTTTGTTTGCTATCAGCATTTTCTTTCATATTATCCTGATTCATGTACGCGGAAGCATATACTCAAAAAAAGCTGATTTAGAAACCGAATGCAAAGTAGAGATTTTTCGCAGCAATTTATTGCCAGATCGGGGGCTGGTTTCTGATCAACAAATCAAAATTTGTATATCAGAATTTGATTGGTTCGAGGATGAGACACACTTATTGGACAGTGAATTAAAAAGAAAAAATGATTTATTCGTTTATTACATTGTTTTTTCAGTCATTTTTTTTTCTCGTCGTCTTTCAATACTCTCGTAAATATGGAAATTCGTGAGTATTCTTCGTGTCGATTTCTCCCGCTTCACTTTCTCTTCTTTTCTGTTATCCTCGATTTCTCCGGTATTTCTTTTCTTCAACATAAATCTTGTCATTTGAAAAGAATTTAATCCTCGAAGGGTGAATGACGAGAGTGAACCCGGGAAAATTGTGGGCCGTTGTTGAGTAGTCGCTGGTGCGGCGGTGGCGGGTCGTTTCGCGGTGAAGTAATTACACCGCGAATCACTGCGCCCATTACCGGGAAAGCGTTAATGTTACGTGCGGCACGGGATTACGGTACGTCTATTCGTGTGTGTACATATATTTTGCATTATAGTCGTACAAGTTTGTTCCTCTCCCCCCACCCCCCTCTCTCTTTCTCTCCTTTCTCTCTCCTCGTCTTTCCCCCTGTGCTCGTGTGTGTGTGTGTGTGTGTGTGTGTATGGATGAGAGAAGAATCGCATACACACGATATAAATCTCGTTAGAAAATGTGTTGTCACACCAGAAGGTCATGGTCTCAAAGTGCTATTTTCTTTTTTATTTTCTATTCAATTGACCAACAGTGCTTGTTTCTAATTAACTCGAACATGTTGAGAGAATGACGAAAATCAGATTTAAAACTGTTTCACTTGCAGTAAAACTTACGATTCTTGCATAATAAATTATGCGACAAATTTTATTTTATTTTATTTTTTTCAAGTTTTAGTTACAAGTTCATGGTGATTTGCAATAGCGTGTGATTATATTTTTTCTACCGCTCGAGATATAACATTGATACATTTACAATGGGATTTAAAAAATGTTATTTTTTGTTCGTTTGTTTGTTCGTTGATCGAAAATGACGTTTACTGCATCCATGATATATACTCGTTTGTTGGGATTGCCGGTGATCCGAAACGAAAGAGGTCAAAGCTTCCGACAAAATCTGCACTTTCCGTAAGTTTATCATCATTCAAGAGACCCGTCTTCGAACGTTCGTGCTCTGCTCAACGCTTTTTCGGCACTTTTCTATCCCTTTCTTCTCTCGTGTATACTCTATGCCAAGGATTTGGGATACGCTTTATATATCTATAGCATTATCTAGTAATGTAGCATTATCAGCAGCGCCAGAAGCTTCGGAGGCAGCATCTACGACGACGAACAACTTGAAATTCCAGGGCAGCTGGGTCTTTCTCGCTGCTGGTGAATCTCGTTGCTTTCTCTATCCCTCTTTTTGTCTCTCCGTATGCTGCGGATCTGGAGCTGATCCGTGCTATTCCGGTCTCCGAAATCCATGTCCGGAATAAGGAATCAAACCTTCTTGTTCTTCTATTCTTTCTCTTCCTTTCCACCACTCATGCTCACTCTCTCTCTCCCTCTCTCTTTCTTTATTTCTCTCTTTTTCTCAAAACCTTTTGATCGCTATCTCTACCACAGTAAATACCTATTTTTCCATAGAGATGTGCATCTATAAATGCACGAAAATATATATCCCTCGGGTTTACCAACAAAACGGCTTAACGTTTAGGCATTTTCATATACGTTAAAACTCTCTAGTCGCATGTCCCTTGCGCTTGCATAGAGACGGTATATATATTTTGATAAAACAACAAAACAGACAGCTTATGCTCATGCTCAAATATACACATATATATATATATTTTCATTGCTCTCTACCTCGCAGATTCTTTACATTTTTTTTTCTTTTTTTTTCATTGCGAATATTCTGCACGTTTTTGTGATAGACCCGCCGCCGCATCACATGAACATAAACTCGCTCACGGATACGTATAAAAACGAAGAATCTTCACATTTACGTACGAGCCACACGCTGCAGTATGTACTTTAAATGTATATCCCTTTTCTGCAGATGTATACGTGTGTATATATAAATTCCGAATGGAACGCGAAAAACTCGGCCACGCGTGAGGATGAACTCGTGCTTCTCTCTTTACTCTTAGTAGCAAAAAGACTTGTATGCTTAAAGCACTATGCCTTTTTACTTTATATATGTTTTAGTGTACCATTACCTATGTACTTTACAAACAGATCTTGCACAAGGCTACATGAAATGGCGTAACTCTTTCTACTTTACGATGTCGAATTGTTTGTTTAGCTTTGCTTTTGTTTCTTTTTGTGTGTGTGGTTGTATGAGACTAGATTCATTCTTATACAGGATCGCATATGCCTGTTCCCCCAGGCCTTCGTATAAGTATATATATTTGACGAAAAGAAAACTTTCATTTCTTTGACTTTTGTGCTGCAAGTTCTAATTAAATGTTGTAATATTGTTTCTTCGAGGTATTCTCAGTTCAAAAAAATGTTTCTTCGATTTCTTGAAGTCTGATTGTTATTTTTGAAAAAAAAAAGAAACAAAAAAGAAAACAGGTTTTTGTAGAATGGAAATTCGCGATGTGACTCGAGACTTTATTTTCTCTCGTAATTTGAGAATCTTTGACACTTACTCGATAAGTAATTGTCTGAGTCTGGAATTTTGGATGCTCTCTTATATATATTTCATTCGAGCTCCGAACAATTGATATAACGCACGTCTTGGTCCTTCGGTTTGTATATTAATATTATTGTATCGTGTACATTTCCGCGGGCTGCTACCTCTCTTTCGATCCTTGACAATTTTTCACTCGGCTAAAGAACGGAAGTGTAAAAATCCCCAGCGAAAAAGTATTGCACTTTGAAACGAAGCGAAAGGAAGAAATAACAGGGGTAAGAAGCGATAAGGATTCTTCCCTGGTGGCCAGTGTGTCACGTTTGGTCATACTGTTTTATATGTCCTGAAAGATCAAAAGATATATAGAGCGAAATACGATAAGATACAAAGAAAGAAAGAAGGAAAAAAGACAGAGACATATTATTTATCTGAAATCCGTGTCCGTTCGAGTTATCGATTCAGCAATGTGAATTTCGAGAACATTTATTTATATTTCTTTGCTTTTGTTCTCGGATAGTCAGAGCTCACTGATAACTGACCGAATCTCCGCTGAGTGTTCCAGTCCTTTTCCCATCTATACACATTGGCCTGGATTATCGATAACGAGAAAGCGTAACACGACGATTCTCGACCTACAGAATCTCACTCTCGTGACTAATAACATGAGATACTTCATTTTTAGTTGAAATAAAGTACAACCGTTGTGAAAAATATATAACTTGTCATCGATTTTGTGCCGAAGAATAGCACTTTTTGTAAATAATTTTTTTAACATTCTATATACCGAGAAAAGAATGAATTTAGTTGATTTTTAAAATCATTCGTTGATTCGTCGATTCAACAAATTCATTGATTTATTTCAATTTTTCAATTTTCAATCGTTAATTCATGAATTCAATCATTCAACGAAACGAGATTGATTCGTCGAATCATTTGTCATTTCAAAGGTACTACAATTCAATTCACTATATTTTTGTCCAACTAAATGGTATTTTTTTCGACGAAAAAATGAGCAACTATCGTTATATTGATTCATATTTTTATCCGATGCGTTGAAAGACTTTTTTTTATTTTATTACGCGAATCACTGCAGTAATTCCGAATACGAATTTATGATTTTATCAATTTCATGAGATATTCCGCAGCCTTTGATGCATCCACTGCGCATTTTAGGCTCGATAAAATATATAAATGTCGTCTCTGTGCATATTCTCAAAAGCAATTTGTAATTATGAAAGTATTCATGTATAGTAATGGCCTTTAGGGCGATTCGCTGATTGTGTATGGAATTTATTATCAATCGTATCGCACTCGCGTATATATATCTATAGAAACATGTACTTATATAATCTCGTACAGACATTTTCGAGAACTGTTATTTTCATGAGAAGATAAAACGAAAGATATAGAGACTGCATCTCACTATCGTCTTTCTCTGGGCGCAAAATAGTATGGATAAGTTCTCGCAGTCGAGATAAGCCTTTCGCCCTGCTAAGGTTTTGCGCGTATATATATAAAACTATACACAAAATGCAAGCTCGTCCGTAATATCGTAGTCGCGAGATAGTGACACATTACATATATGGCAATAAAGTGTGCTGCAAAAAAAGTCACCGGCTTTTATCAGACGACTATGAGAAACCACCTTTTTCGTTCCATCAATATTTGATACAATGTCGCAGCTGTGCTGTATCCGGTTTAAGGGTAGTTGAAGGATCATTCTATGATGCAGTAGAAGAGACGAAATTGAAGTCGGACTTAAAATACTCCGAGTTCGATATCCATTTTTGTAATAATTTCCTTACGAAATGTTTGTGTGATTGACTCTGATTCTCTGGTAAAATGAAAATTGGATAATTTATCAATCTTAGGGATTGGTGGAATCGACAATGACTAGCGACTCACCCAAGAGATAAATGTCCAACGTTTCCGGCCAATTTCCTTGTAGATCTCAATCTTGCCTGAAAATCGTAAAGAACACGGTGGATGAGATAAGGAATAAGTGGCGTAGGGGTCGGTCGGGACTGGGGCGGGAAAAAAAAAAAAAAAAAAAAAAAAAAGATGAATGAAAGAGCCGAAAAAAAAAGTGCGATGGAAACTTTTGTGTAATTCCGAAGACAAACGATTCGAGTTTGTATGAAAGGAAAAGAAGGATGTGGAAAGGAGTACAGTCCGCACCGACATTGCGTTGCCCTTTCTCTCTCTCTCTCTCTCTCTCTTCCTTTCTTTCCCTATTTTATATACCTACACTACCCGTCAAAAGTTTCCGGACAAAATTGCGAAAAAGTGTCGGAGCCATTTTTTATGTCATTTTTTCAGCAGTACAGATAAACAAATTTAATAAACGGCATTTTGAAGGGAAGGAATTCCTCTTTAGTATGCTTTTTTTGAAAATGTTGTACGATTTTTTTTACGTCCGCTACATTGTTTTGAACATGACCGTTTTCCACCTTTTTTTTTAAGATTTACAGTCGGACCGCGTTTTGAGAAAAAAAAATTTTTCGACTTCTTTGCGACCAGAACCTTAACAGGGACAGCGGAAACTTCAATTTCGTTTTTTAAAAAGTTCTGTACGATTTTTTTTCATGTAGTTATCTCATTTTTAGCGAAAAAAAGCAAAATTTGGAATATGCCACATAACACGAAAACTAGTGAGTTTTTCAAAAAACCTCAAGAGGGTAAAAAAATGAGTTTAGTTTGGCCAAATTCATCAGAATTTTTATTGAATTTTTTCTCAAAATTTTTTTTCCCGACTGATTTCACTCAAAATTCTGAAAATTTTATCGCGATTACTTGTTAAATATGGGGTTTTCGATAAAATTTCAAGATAGAAAAAAGTTTTGTTTTTCAATTCTGAAGACATCAGAATTTTTTCAAATTTTTTTTCGACATTTTGTTTCTAACTTTTTTTCGCAAATTGAAAAAAATAATTTCGAAAAAAAATTTGAAAAAATTCTGATGTCTTCAAAATTGAAAAACAAAACTTTTTTCTATCTTGAAATTTTATCAAAAACCCCATATTTAACAAGTAAACGCGATCAAATTTTCAGAATTTTGACTGAAATCAGTCGGAAAAAAAAATTTTGAGAAAAAATTCAATAAAAATTCTGATGAATTTGGCCAAACCAAACTGATATTTTTACCCTCTTGAGGTTTTTTGAAAAACTCACTAGTTTTCGTGTTATGTGGCATATTCCAAATTTTGCTTTTTTTCGCTAAAAATGAGATAACTACATGAAAAAAATTCGTACAGAACTTTTTAAAAAACGAAATTGAAGTTTTCGCTATCCCCGTTAAGGTTCCGGTCGGAAAGAACTCGAAAAAAATTTTTTTCTCGAAACGCGGTCCAACTGCAAACCTTAAAAAAAAAGGTGGAAAACGGTCGTGTTCAAAACAATGTAGCGGACGTAAAAAAAATCGTACAACATTTTCAAAAAAAGCAAACTGAAGAGGAATTCCTTCCCTTCAAAATGCCGTTTATTAAATTTGTTTATCTATACTGCTAAAAAAATGACATCAAAAATGGCTCCGACACTTTTTCGCAATTTTGTCCGGAAACTTTTGACGGGTAGTGTATGTATATACATAATCGCTTAAAGAAGTGAAATGGGTGCGCGAACGAGACGTCAGAATGGAATTAAGGTATATACGTCGCTATGAGAAAGCTCGCGAAAAGCCTCTTTGCTCTTTCGCAAAAGGGAAGAAAACCTCGCGCGTGCAAGACACGTCAAGATAGATAGAAAAGGAGAAAGAGATAGAGATAGAGATACAGGTATATAGCAATGGAGCTCGTGCCATCGTTCGTGTAACCACTGTTGGAAAACCTCAGTGGAAACGAGCGCGTTTCCCTTATAAGAATGCCGCAAGATTCGTCCTGACGTTCACTCGTTCGTCTTTTCTTTTTTCACATTCCCTTCTCCAGACTGTGTATGTCTCCGTACAGTCTATATATATGTACGTCATATCATTCTTATAAAAAGTAAATATCTGTACATACTTTTTTAAGTATAAAATGATGCACGTATATATAAACTTTTGACAGAGATAAAACGACGTAACTCGATATATTGATTTACGTTTTCTCTGATCTCCCTTTTTTTACCATTTTTTTTTGTTTTTCGACACCTCTGCGTGTTGGATGTGTATGAGGTACATATGTACTTAGATGTGTCTTCTTCTTACACATCTTTATAGAGACTCATAATGTAAAAACCGTGAAAACTTGGAGCTGAGGGAAAGACCGAAGTGAAGAGCCTTTTTACTCGGATTGGCTGATCATTTGTTCTCTTGATTCGTTTCTTAGGTTTTTTTTTTTTTCTTTATTTCGTGCTTGGAGATTATCACTTCAAATTGATCTTTCACCGAGAAGAACCTGCTGCTTCGGGGAGAAGAAAAATCGCGAAATTGATTCGAGATTCAAAAAAATTATGAATTGTGCTCGAATGACAGAGCTTAGTATACTGCCTTGGACACTCGGGAATCGCATATCGTTGGGAGACTTTTGGGCGGTCGTAGGATTCTCCCAAAGTATTTTTTCTCTTCTTTCAAATGTAATTTTATAATTAGCTGCTCTGAAATAAGAAAAATAATATTTTATCCTGTTGGAGAGATTCTGTATGAGAAGATAGAGGAAAGTGCAGAAAAATCTTGGTGTTTTGACGGTTGAAAAAAAAAAATTGGAAAAAAAAGTGGAATCGAATACCGACTATCGAGAGCAGCTCTTGTCTGGTTGAAAACCAATCACGTATCAGTGTGTGTGGATACCGTTAAGAATTTTTGTGAGGGATTGTAAAATTTTATAGATTTATCATCAACTTCGTGACCAAGTCAGAGAGCGTCTCCTCTTTGTTCAATCGTTTTTCTTCAGTTTTCCCAATAAGTGAGTTACGGACGAAAAAAAAAGAGAAAAAATAACGAATCCTGGAACTTAACTTTTCCTGTCGAAATTTTTTGTTGCTACCGTTTTTTTTTTTTTTCGTCGGTAGCGCATTTTCTCGGTACGAAGTAAGGCTGAAATGTGATATGTTCGGATCGTGGCGTTCGGTACTTTAGGAAAGATTAATGGTTTGAAGGTCATCTTATGCATGTATATATAGATATATCGGCTGTCTGAATAAAGCGAAAAATACATGACTCCATAGCTATATATAAAACACAACCAAAGGAAAAAGCCTGTCTGAACGGAAAATATATATGCACATATTTTAAAGAAGAAAATCTTTTCTTTTAATATCGAATGAAATTATTTTCATGAAAATTCAATCGGTTCAAACGAAATTAATTTATAGTCAATTTCTCTGACGTGCTTTTTTTCATACGTCAGAAAAGTATTTGCATTCGCAAGATCTCGTCGATTAATCAACGACACTCGCGCGAAATATTTATTTTTCAAGCGGTATTCGATGAACTCGGTAGATCAGTATTTTTTATTTTTTTTTTGTCAACACTGTATGGAAGTTCAGGCGACTGTGGCTCATAATAATATCAAGTTATACTCATTTTAAGAAGCAGGAATTCGGTAACACAATTTTTTGTCATTAATAGTTCATTTTTAAGGAAAATAAGAAGACTTCATTCGAGAAAATATTTTTGAATTCGATTCGAGAAAAGGGGAAAGGGAGTCTAGACCTATTAGAGGGTTTGGATGTCGGAAAACTCCGAGCTAAAACTTGTAAGTATATATATATATGTATAATTATATGGAGTAAACGAACCGCGAGACTGCGATCTCGTCCGCGTCTGCGAACGTGTATAGATATAGTTTCGAATTTGACATGAAACCGGAAGTGGCTAGACTTGGCGGAGAGCATGCACGAGTTAACGGGGTAAGGGATCGGTAGGGGTGGCGTTCCGAAAGACAAATAGAATTCGGAAAAAACTTTTTGCCCGTACGGAGATTTAATAGCCCGTAGATTATACCCAGAGAAAAAGAGAGAGAGAGAGAGAAATGGAGAGGACCGAGAAAGTAGCGAGTAATCTAGCGAAGTTGGTCAAGCGAGTTTCCGAAAGTCCGGAATATATAGAGTTACAGTAGTTGAAATTTCTTCGTCGATCCTTTGCGGCCATCGTCAGACATTTTTGTGTGCACAGTATAGCCGAATTAATGATTGAAAAAAAAAAAAAATTTATTTTTTTATTTTTATTTTTTTCTAAGAAATGATGCGATTGTTATTTTATTTTGTAAAAAGATTAGAGCATCTCCGGAATTCGTATTTGTTGTGAGATTTGTGAGGATGATAAAAGTTTTGGAACCGCAACAGCAAAATATAATTCTCTATTCTTGCTGCGTGACTCGTGTACGAATGAAATAATTGGAATTCAGAATTCGCTCTATTAGATACCAAAACGCCAATGGACGAAAAAAATCTTGACGTTTTTTTGCCCGAGTAAAAGAACAAAAATAAAAAAAAAATAATTAAATACTAATAATAATAGTGTACAAGTCGTGTATTTATTTTTATCATGGACACACAAAGGCAGCTAATCACTGAAGAATAAGCAATGGGTTTACTGATTGCCGTACGTGATATTACACTTAAGCCTTAGAGACTTCGTGTGCGGTCTTCTCTATCGAAACGTGATCGTGACGCGATAACGGTTCGATCAAAGTGGCCGCGACGCTGAAAGTCCTTCCGATAAAAAACGTTCAAGTCATGATGAAATATTTTCTTTCTCTCGAATAACCCACACGATCGATATAAAATCCACAATTTGACTCTTGCAAATGAGAAAAAAAAAAATAAAAAAACATTCGAATATTTCATTATGAAATCCTCAACACTTTTCGAACGTTTCAAAATTTTGACCTATTATATTCATATTCATTGAAAAAATTGTTTTGATAATTCTGTCTAATTGTTCTGTCGAATTTTCGGTATATTTTTGAAAAATTCCAAGTTCAATCCACGCCTAATAACGTCTAAATGACTTTGTATCTGGTACGAAAATTGAGCGATAAGGAGATTAGTTGGCCTCTGAATTCCTCGAAAGATTAAACCGCATCCATTAACTTCAATTGTGAAACGTAAAGGGCACGTTCATCCTGTTCAGTTTCAATTTTTCCCCACTCGATCGGCCAAATTCCGGTCTCTCAAAAAGAGTCTCCATTTTCTACATGTCTATATTTCTACCAGATCGATTCAAAATTCTCTTTATGATTCACCGCGTAACCCAACGATCCACCATCGAGCAGATATGATAGATTCCAATACGCTCACACATTCGCTTTCTGTGTGTACAGTAATGATTTCACGAGAGCATTAAAAGAGGGGAAACGTGTATAAGAGAACCAAGAAAAAAAAACGAGAAACGAAATCGTTTCTCACATCTTGGGTAGGAAAAAAAAAAGAAACGATATAACGACATTATATTCTGAGCTTTTCTCGCGCCACTCAATTTCCCAGAGGGATGAACGTACGAGTGATTGTATGTATAAGAAAACTTTGTGTTATATAATGTGTTCTCGATATACCGTGGATGAGGTTGTAACATGAAAGACGAATAAAGAGAGACCGTAAATTGATTTTCGTCAATCGCCAATATCCTAACGGGCGTTTTGCAGCTTTTGATGGCTTCATAGAGGGATGAAAAAGAAAAAAAAAATATTGGCTTTCTTATACGTGTATGATGACCTCTTCTTCCTCCTCCTTCGTCCCTGCCCCTCGGTCGCCACTGTCACAAAGTGCTTTACGGTCAAACATACATTATAGCAGAAAACTTTTCTCTTTGATCTCTTTTTCGAAATCGTGTATATTCATTGGTACATTAAAAGAAAGCTTGAAACTATAGAGGATTCTGTGGTTTTGCGTATATTGTGTACGAGGGAAAAATCAAACGGAGAATTGTACGAAGGCCAGTCTTTCAACGTGTTTTTTTCTCATGCAAAAATCAATAGTATACATCAATGGAACAAAAAATGTTGAATTGAATCGAATTTTTTGTTTGTTTGTCAAAGAAAGCGGTAAGTTCATTCGAAATACCGCGATAAAAAAACGATTATCCTGAGGGAAATCATTTTCGTCGGTTTTTCTTGCCGATTCGATGTTAATGCGCGTTCGATATTCTCACAGATAACGAATCCGGATTAATATAGCCTCAGTCAAGTTCATTTTTTTGATGCCCCCCCGGCAATTTTATTTGTTCATCGTCTTATCAATGAAGATGCGTCAAAAGGTAAGGCGCGCCTCGCCCACTTGACGCTTGGCTTTTGGGGCGCGGCTTTCTCAATGTACATTTCACCGATGGTAAGCATCGCACGAATGTTTTTATACTTATCAATCGATATTCGTTGATTTGATAATGGAGAGAAAGATATTTACGAAAACTTTTCTCCTGAGTGTATGACTTTTTGGAAAATCTCTCCATATATACGTTTATTCCGCTCTCACTCTATACGTTCGATAAACTCCACACTTTCGCCGAAGTATCCCATTTATCCAACAGCTTTTCGTTATTTTGTTGCCCACATATGCGGACACGTTCACCTTTTCTCACGGTTTTACGCACGCGTGCCCTGCTCCTCGTCTCTCACGATTTTCTCATCGCCTATCTAACACCCTCGTATCAAGGCAAAATCCCCACCAGATTAATCTCGTCTCACTCGATCGAGTTCGCGCTCTCGCTGCTACAAGTCCACGTCCCGAAGTCTATATACACGCGGCTATATCGTTCGTGCCTGAAACCGCATTCCCGGTGATTACCAACCCCGAATGAACCAGAATAAAAGAGATTGAGAATGAAATGTACTAGAAAGTTGCGGAGAAGAAAACAACGCGCACCGCCTAACGAAAGTGGAAAAAAAATCGTACGACGAGGAGAAAAGAAAATAGAAATTCGTGGGAGAAAAAAGTCACGTGAAGTCTTGAAGAAACGAGGGATTGGGGAAAATAAGATTCCCCGAGTCCATGAAGAACATGCAGTGGTAGCATACAGCGAGAGGGATAAAATGTGAGGGGCAATGGACAGAGTGAATGTAGAACCGCGAGGACAAAGTGTAAAAAACACTCGGTGAAGAGAGAAACCAAGTAAGTTTCTCGAATACAGTTACGAGAAACGAGACAGAGTCAGAGAGAGAGAGAGAGAGAGAGAGAGAGAGAGAGAGAGAGAGAGAGAGAGAGAGAGAGAGAGAGAGAGAGAGAGAGAGGGGGAGGGAGGAATAAAGTGAGAAAAATAATAGTTGAAATTACGTGAACTTGAGGACGAAAGTACTGGATGGAAAAGAGGGACGCACACGTATCTAGTGTGATTTCCCCGGGGTAAGGTCGGACGATCAGTCGATCGAGTGGGTGGTTGAAAACCGCATTGGGAAACCTAATATCCCTGTATCTGTATCTCTTTTTTTCTCTCTCTCTCTCTCTTCTTTTTTCTACTTCGAGCGTTGTATGAACTTTCTCTCTCGGATTGCTCTCCGTTTTTTTTCTCTACTCGTTGAGCGTTTGCACGCACCTCTAACGACGAAAGCGACGGGGAGTGAAGCGTCCGTGTTTCAAGTACGTGCGTACATATATGCCTGTGTTTCCGTAAATGTGTGTTCGTTTGCGTCGATATGACGAGACCGTAAGAGTAATATGCTCATGGCAGTGGAGAGTTATAGGTAACTTGAGATCGTTCCTTTGGCGCCCTCTTCAACGCCGCTCTTCCTCTATACTATAAGCGTATACATATACGAAATACGCGTATATTTGTACATATATTTTAATGTCTATGTATGAACTTGATTCTGCCAAAAGCGCGAGAGGCGGCTGATACCGAGGGTTCTCGTCTCCGTCTCGCCTCATACTCCGAGAGCCCTCTCGTTCTCGTCTCGTTTTGTATTCACACCACTCACATACAAACGAACACACACACACACACATACAACATATATACGTTATAATATACTATCACGTGATTCTCAGCCCTCCATTTCGCCCCTGAATCCTCGAGCTTTTCTCGCTTAATCGGCAATATGTATCTTTCCGCTTAAAATCGAGTGTACACCAGCACCGCGCGAGCGACAGAGCTCCTTTTCATATTTTGTCTCTCGAGCCGCGGCATTAACGCTCCTTGGAATTAAAGGGTCGCGGCGAATCACTTAGATATTAGCCTCGTGAATATTCAAATTAAAACTATAACAAAGAAGGGGAGGAGAGGAATTTCGAGCAAGTAGAATCAGCACTGTTGCGGTAATGAGGCTGCAAACACCTTGCAAAAAAAAATGCCATACTCGTCGTGAGTATGTACGACTGGTATTTCGAATTTTTCGACTTTTTTTTTGTCTATCATTGCGTTATTCGTTGAAAAAGCACACGTCAGAAACACTGAAAAATGCCACGAGCCAAGGAAAACCTTACAAATCCATGCAGCATGGACCATTAAACTCGTCCGTGTGTGTGTTTTTTTTTTTTTCCTCTGCTTGTCGACCGAATATCGCGTTTTTGGTCGTTGTTCTCTTTTCCTCGACGTTCTTTTTCTTCTTCTTTTCATCATCGTCTCGCTTCCGTTCTCTCTTTTCCTTTGGCTCTTTTCTACTTAAACAAACAATTCGAGAGCTTTCGTTTGTTTTTCCTCGTTTCGTTTCCTGTCACCTCGACATATTTCGTTACTCCCGGCCCTTATTTTAACGCTCTCGGTTCGCGCTTCCACTCGCACTAAGACACATGGACCGATATGTGCTGCTGCGAGAAAACATATATTATAAATATCATTTGTGAGACACTGCTGTTGACACGATTCACACTTGTTTCTAATAATTGCTGTGAACGAGGGTGTCGAGTATGTGAGACGAAAAAAATTTAAAAAAAAGTGAAATTTTTTGTTTCATATGAAATATATTTTTGCCACAGAACTCTATAAAAATTTGTGGTTCAAGATTTTTCGTGCAAATTTGCGTGTGCGCGATCTCTTCGGCTCGCGTATATGTATGCGTGATATGCGTGCCAGATACAACCAATTATTAACTCGAACCGCTGCACGAGAGACTAAAGAGCAAAGAATAATATATTTTTACGTTCAATATATACGACTGCAACTCGTCAGATTTTCATTTATTTTTCGTACTTTTTATCTCTTTTTTCTACCGCGAAATCGTTCTTTGGCCATTTATCGTGATGAACTCTGCCCGTGAAAAAATGTTGGCACGGTTTTCGCGAGTTCTCACGAGGCGCTCTGGATTTCTTCGTGGTATATTCATCTCCTTTTGGTGTACAGCATCATTTCCAGCTTCACTGTATCCGTGTATGCACGAACAAAAAAAAAAAATTTCTCAGTTCAATGATGAACAAAACGGATAATGTTAATAATTAAATAAATAGTACATTCGATTAATCCAGTAGGTAGCGCAACTAGAAATTCGAGATGGGGTTCTAAATCTGTAATGATTTCTCTTCATAAATTGTAGGAATATCCGAATGTATTCAATTACGATATACTCTCACTTGAGTTCTCTGTAAATAAAATCGAAGATCGTATCGATCGAAAAATGCGCCCAAGCGAAACGAGAAAGCGTAGATCGGGAGATGAATATCCATGGCTTTTATATGGTTTTATATGTCATATACGTACAGACTACTGTGACGTTTATAATCGTCGTTAAGGCAAATATCGATAGGCTTATGTTTTGAAAACTTAGGTACATCCACTGCGTTGTGAAAATTTCATCAAGAGCTTTTTTTTTCGTGTGCACACAAATAGAAACTGTTCATAGCGAATGGCATGGTATGTGATTTTCTTTGATTTATTATTTCTAAGTATACGCAAGTTATCAGATACCCAGCATCGATCGCGGATAAAAATATTCTTATATTATTATGTGAAAAATAATAATGGTCACCTTCGATTTCATAGATTCCGTCCAACATGCCCGTTAATATGTATTTTTCGTCCATTATACTCCTCCCCTCGATATATTGACCCTTAGAAACTGATGAATGTAGAAAACCAGGAGAAATGAAGTGAACCCAAGAGCCTTGTCCTTCATGCCTGATACTCGTCTTTCCCAACACATACATGAATAGGGGTCGTTGCTTTTCCTGTAAATAAATCGCTACCAATGAATTTTACTACATCGAAAAAAAAAAGGTAAAATAATCAATGGCATCCATTTGCTGGGTTGATGCGAAGCGATGGCTTCAAATGGAGCTTCATGATTCACCAACTTTCATGATAAACTTTCATGCTTTAATGCTCATCGGTTACATCAAATTATCATCGAATTTCATTTTTTTTTTCTCAAGTCTTTCGTTGCCGCATGATCTTTTTTTATTTGATCTTCGTGAGTGTTGAAGCTGTCTAACGATATCCATGAACTAATCTCAATCGGGGAATTCAATGAAAACTGTAAATTTATCAATAAAATAAAAGACATTTACGAAGAATTATGGAGCGCTGCATCGTGCATTCTGAAGATTTTTATAATTCAATTTATCATTTCAGTCATGATTCATAAAGATACATAATAAAAACCGAGTGGAACACCATTTTTTGTTACTTTCTCGTGTGTCAGCTTTTTCTTTTTATTTTTATTTTTTTTTCCAGTAACACGTTCATATCAGCCTTGAATCGGAAGTTTGCAGCGTTGCTTTTATTCGAGAAGGGTCGCACATCTCATTTTATTACCCTCGTACGAGATGTGATGTTCGATGATCATGATGCCAAAGGCACTGTATCATTCCCCCCCCCCCCCTTCCCCCCTCTCTCTCTCTTTCTTTCTTGCTATCTGATGCTCTGTTAATAGAGAATCTAATGCGAAATCGCGCGGTGCCAAGAAGACATGCTCAGAATGGTTGGAGCATCGAACCGAGAGAAACTCGAGACGAAACCCACCGAAGGGCAACAAAACGCACGACCCATAGGATTCCCTCGTGGCTTCTTGACGACGAGTGCGAGAAGTTCACGTGAATTCGCGTTAAATTGTCCTCTGATGCGCGTGCAATTACTTCTCGCGTCGGAAACGGAGGAAACACATTGCCACAGACCTCGGCGCCGTTCTACATGTGTATTTATAGACGTAACAAATAAGAGCCTCAACACCAGGAAATGTTCTCTTTCTCTCACACCGTGTATCTTTCTCTCATTTGTACTCCTATATGTTTTCTCCTCTTTGAAACTTATTCCAGAACCCATAAAAATTTGTATATACATTGCGGCTTCGAAAAAAAAAGCGAATACGAGTTGGATAATCGAAAACCTTGAATAGAAATGGAAACAAGATTGAAATCAAAGAGCAAATTGGATATAAATATTTGTTTCTATATTTTTTCATGCGTTTTAATCATTCAAAACGAAACCAATTTCGTTTATGTTTTTTATTTCAACGAAACGAACAACGATGTTACGTGGTATCAAAAAGAGAACAACACGCGGTGGCAATAGATCGAAAACTTGGGAGAGACAAAGTTTCATGGAGGGCGAAAAAAAAAAGAAGAAAAAAGAAAAGTTTTGGCCCAGTTCTTTCGTAAGAGATATCCGATCGTTTTTTCACAGGTATCATATACGTATACAGCTTTATCTGTAAACTTTTTAGAACATTTTTCCCTTGGGCTATGCTTTCAACAACCTCTCTACGCCCTCTTATACAACTTTATTTATTTACTATGCGTTCATCTGTATCCGTTTCGATTTTTTTTTTTTTTTTGAGAAAATTAGATTGAATCTCGATATAGATTCGTTGCGAAAAAGCCACTACGTACGCTTTGAAGTTTTTTTTCTCGCATTTCCCATTCTCTCCACTTTTTTTTTTTTTTTTTTTTTTTTTTTTTTTACCAATGAAGCCTTATCTTGCATTTTCTCTAGCTTCGAGGCTTTTCGATTTCTGTCTTTCCGCTGTTCTTATCGAATTCCGCGATTCAGCTTTATACATGCGTTGGATAAATCGAAGAAATTCTTTTCCTTCTTCATCGTATGTGATCGATTTTATTGTCCTTTTGCAAAAAAAAAATACAGAAAGCGATCCTATGTGTCCAGTTTCTCACGTAGCTTATACCATATTCCATCTATGAAATCTTGTTCGTCATGTATTTGAGCATATGCCAACACGAAAAAAAAAACCTCGTAATTCCATATCGCGGAACACCCATTTTTTTCTTTTCTTTTCAAACTTGAGAGAAAATCTGTAATTTTCCGGTTTGCTAAGCTTTAAACGACTGTAAAATTAAAATCTAATAAAAACTTTGAATTCTTAAACCTTTGCTTCTTGAAAATTATCGTGTAGCTTAAAGTACAAATACCATGCGTGAAAGTACATACAAAATATGTAAGTAAACGATACCTGATGGACTAAACACGCCATACTCCGAGGTACGTAGCCAGAAAGTATGTACTCCTCTCTCTCCCTCTCTGCACTATTAAACGGTGTGGCATACACGCTGCAAAGGGTTAGAGAAGTGCAGAGAGCCAGCAGCCAAAGGGCCGATAGTTGCCGGTCGAACACAAGTGCTCTAAAGTGTCATAATACACAGTACAACTTATATTATAAAAAAAGAATAAAAGACAAAAGTTTTTACGATCTTGGAGTGGCTAGCCCGTACCCTTTGCTTCAAACGCACAGTCTGTAGAAATTTCCAAGTAGTGTCAAAGCTACTCTACCTCAATTAGTATGGTCTGAAGTAGTTATCAGTAGTGGTAGTGTTGCTAGTTCTAGAGTACAGTAGCAAAATTAATATTGAACTATTGAGTGCAACAAGAGCCTGCAGGTATGTATAGGGATAGCAAAACTTCTACATTCCCTATGTATATGTATACATCGAAAATATAAGATACAGTAAAAGAGGGAGAGAGAGAGAGATAGAGAGAGGGAATGAGGGCCTCATGAATGCACTGACGGTGCATTCCCTTTGCCAGGACTCTTATGATATGTGAGAGGAGTGATTCGAATGACTGGCCACATACTATCATTACTATCTTCTATATACTATACAGATATGTGAATGTGAAGATATACGTATGCGCTCGAAGTGCTAGTATCGAGTGATTGTGTGGAGGACCAAAGTATATACATAACTTGCCCCCCTGGAGTCAACCGAACGCCTTTGAATTTGGCATAGTTCTGGGTCCGTTCTGTTGCAGAACCGATATTGTCTGCTGGTGAGTATTGCGGAGTATTATTACCTACGTGCTCCGTAAAACTCTCCAACTTGCAGCCTTCTTGCTTTTTGTAATATATAAAGATCTTGTTCGCTGGTCCACACATAGATTCCTGTACCCTTACTCTTTCGTTGTGCGTGCGAGTATGTGTATGGTTTTAGGTATGTATGTATGTATAGCATGTTCATATGTGCATGTCCAAATGGAGCGAATGTCGACCGCACTCGACCCTTTCACTACTACATTTACCCTATGAAAGTGTCGAATATATAGAAGACAACGTTTAGCACTCTACGATCATAATGCATCTGCCCATCTTTAGGATCCTACGAAATAACGTACTAAAATTTGAGAGAATTTGCAAACTGGTTAATGAGTTATAATACCTTTGGTTGGATTACATTATTCAGCAAGTTATGTCTGAACGGAGTTGTAAGCTTTTGATTTGATACTGTTCTATTATTTATTGTGGAATTGATTGACATTCATTTGGAACAATTATTTCCATGCCATCAGCCATGATGATGATGATGATGATGATGGGTAGGAAAAAATTTGGATTAATCTTGAAACTGGAGTACCAAAAAACGTGTCTACAAAAACTACATTTTAATGACTCTTTTCTATTAATTTAAAATAATTTGAAAGCCTTCAATATTAGATGCTGTACTTAATTCATAACAAAGGCTCGATATTCTACTGAGAAATTTGTTTTATACATAAACATTCAAATTTGAAATGGTATACGTGTGAAAAATGTTGATGATGGAGAACACACTGTTTGATTAAATAGTGAGAAGATTCCTATTTCCAATTGTAATTTAGTCGATACAAAAGATGTTGGTGGATCGAGTCATTCGATGTTACGTATAAACAGGAATTTGAAATGAACCTTGATACAATATGCATTTCGGCTACGACGAAAGTTATATTTGACCTCTTAATCTTACACGCCTCATAGAATTCTCTTTGCGATATTTTTCTCGACTTTCTCCATAAAATTGATCTCCCTCAAGCTCCCTCTATGCTTGTCTCTCTCTCTCTCTCTCTCACCCGCTTCCTCTTTTTTCTTGCCGGATATTGAGAGGAAAAGGGAACATCGACGTTTTTCGTTTCTTCATTTTTTCCCGAGCAGAGGAAAAATTGCGTCTGCCGAATTCCCAATATTCCTTTTGAGTTTGTATGTATGAAGTTTGTACATATATATCATCGCACTGTGATACAGGGGTTTGTTCACCATCCAGTAAAATATAAGAAGGCGCGGCGCTCTTCTCTGTACCGAAGACCCGACGTCGCATGTGTGTGGCCGTGTAATATTGTGTGTAGCTCCCTTCAGAGATATATACACAAGTTTTTGTTCGTGGGCACGTTTCTCAAGCTGCGACACGGAGAAACGAAAAGTAGACGATGAAAGAAGAGAAAAACGCTGTCTAGGATGTCTTTTCTTGGTATGGCGTGTAGGGTTTATGTATACATGTCTATGTATCAACGAAAAAAAAAAAAAAAATCCAATATGCTTCGAAAACTCTGGCTCGACCGTGAGCGGAATGCATTCAAGGTTCTGATTGTGCATCCGAAGCATATTTCTATCAAGTAATATATCTATATCTACAGAATATTGCCCACCGATGTAATGACTACCGTTCATGGTGGCTTCTATATAAAAGTCTTAATACTGAAGCAGGTAGAAGTGCACACGACATTTGTAAATGACCCGAGCTTGAATGTGTGGTCGATATTTATCGATTTTTATTTCGTTACAATGTTTGTTGAATGCGGTAGGGAATATATACTATACAGAATCTGGAGTATAGATTCGCGGCGCGAATTTTTCTGGATGTTATCTTTTCAACTTTTGGCATATCGAGATGGTGCCACATACAATGTACACTTGATTGTGATATTAATTTTTAATTTCGTATAATGATTTATGTAGATGTAATGATATCGTTGTACGATGACTGTACTCAACATAAAACTGGTATACTAAGGCCTCCATGTTTCTTTTTTGTTTTCAGGTGATGTGTCTATTCTTCACAACATTGTTTCCCAAAAATTGGACCGATCCGAAGATCCGTGCTGCGATTTTTCTGTGTGCTAAGTGACTCGATCGAAAAATTAACGTTCATTAACATGTTCAAGTGAAAAGAATCGAAACATTCGTCGATTGATCGTTGTCGAGTGTACTTCGAGATAAAAAAAAAAAGATCATTGGAATCTGAAAAGGCCCTAATTAAATTGTATGTGGAAACAGGAGTTGATCGTCAAGTTTTTTCTCTCGTTTTTCTTTCGGACGAATAAAAGCGTGGCACTCTAGACGTCGGTACCCTTAGAAAGAAGGGTACGCCCGAGATAATCTCCTCCGTGTATACGTAAACGAGACAAGATCGTCAACATCAAGATAAGGGCACCGGAGTCTGTGGTGAGGGATGAGCAGGAACGTGGCTCGCCGTTAGTGGTGGACACCGTTTGCGAGGCAAACGGGCCCCACGGGCCACAAGGGGGCCCTGACCAAGGCCCCCCAACGAGTTTAGCAGATGCCGTTGAATCCGAAGCGAGAGGGACCTTTCATCGAGCAATAAAATTCACCGGCATTACCGATCGTGAGGGCCTGAACCAAGATCTGCCCTTCACGCTGGTACATTCAGGTAGAAACGCGTTTAATTCAAAGTCAACGAGTTCCATCGACTCGAAAGATATTTCCTTGGTAGACTTGGTCGCTGAGACAACAAGCCTCACGAGCTATTACGATTCGCGCAAACCGGAACAACCGATCCCCGTACATCCGGCACATTCGCAATTCTCCTCGGAATCTTTTAAAGGTCATCGTCCAGTGGTACCTCAACAAAATTTCGACGCAGACAATAACGGAGACAGAGACGATAACGTTGGAAGCCCCGGAAGCTTGAACCCAAGTGTTAAAAGTCATCGACAAAGTGAAGTTTCGGAAGAGTGTTACAATGAATCGATCAGTAATAGGGAAAGCGAAGATACTGGGCGAGTTTGTGGTGAATCCCAAGTAAATTATCTCGCGGCACAAGAATCCCAGACACTATTGAATTCTTCCGTGATTAACAATTCCGCTGTTGTACCGACATTACTGATCTCAAATCCTCTCCAGGTTGATGATCTTACAGCCGTCGAAACAGTCGTTCTATCTCAACCCTACATCTGCACGAGAGTTATTTTAAATCGCGATCAACCTGAAATATCTTCAATCGTTTTAACTCGATCGAATTCAAATTTTTACGGGTCAACGCGTACGAGAAAATCGGCACGTAAATTCGCCGATATATTACAAATCTCGAACGAGCGGGTTCGCAGCGTTAACGAAAAAGTGATCGGTATGGCTCGTGCTATGACACCCGCTTGGTCGTTACGCCTTCTAGGCGTAAGCTGCGGTTCGGTCGTTTGCGCCTGGGGACTTTTACTCGTGCTTTCCGTACTCGGTAGCGCCTCTCATGGCACCGGTGTCGGTAGTTATGGTTTTGACAGTTCTGGAACTATCGAGGATATCGAAGGATCGACCAGGTGCCCTTGGGCCTGCGAGTGCGGTGGACAAGAACTCGAATGCTCACATCGGGGACTCACACAGGTGCCAGGAGATTTGCCTGTTCTTGCTGAAAAACTGTAAGTCTCTTTCGTACACATTTCTCTACTGTTCATTCATGTTTTTTTTTTTTTTTTTCAACAACTACTTCGATATCATCTCGATTTTTTCTGTAATTTGATACTTGAAAATTTTTGTCAAATTTATCGCAACAATTTTGTATAATGCTACGAAATGTCAATCAATTCGTATCGTATCAATCAACATGCACTCATCGAAGCGTATTGAACGAGACGCGCCCTGTCGTGAAATTAATTTAATTCTGCATTATAAATCAATGCGTAGTAATTTATTGATGATTATTATGGATTTTTTTTCGGAATATTAATTGTCCTTACTATTCGAAATCTAAAATTGAAAAAAGTATGCATATATGTATGTATATGAAATGTAATTATTCATTTCGGTGTGAATGCAAGTGATGACAGAATGGAAAGTTTGTTCGCGTCAGTGAAAGGGCGTATGCGTTATAAAACTTTCGATGAAATAATTTGACTCGGATCCTCGTTCATCCTTCCAACGTTCGTATCGACGTGTTTTGTAAACCTGTAGGGTTTGCGATCCGAGAGTCGGGGTTGTAATAATTGACGCTGTTCGTATGCTTGATTCCGCGTCCAAGAGGAAGAGAGAGAGAGAGAGAGAGAACGCGAGAGAGAAAAGGAGAGCTCTGCACCTCTAATAAATCGGCGCCAACTTACCAGAGCTATTAACATAGCCATTCGATTAGCATACGATTAATATGCCAGAGGCGCTCACGAGCGATCGACCGTGGAAAGGAAGGAATAATTAAATGGTCGAAATGCATTAACGCGCCTGTAATCCTCCCGTGTATATACGTATATACATTTTTTATATGGACGAAAGTATGTATTTTCTACAGTATAAGTTTTCTTCTCGCAATCCCGAATAAATGTCATCTCGTTTATTTCTATTCTTTTGACGTGCACCATGAAAAAGCACACTTTTTACGCTTCTGTTCTTTCATGCTAAGAGACGAGAGAAAACTGGTAAGCCCATATAGTCTCGACCATTTACCTAATGTCTCACTAATCCGGTAGATTGCGAATATTTAAATCTCATCAGCCAACTCTCTCGTCGATTTTCATACGATCTTTGAATTTTATTCTTGTGAAGCATTTAATCTCATGCAGATCTATTGAAATTTAGTAAAAATGATTTCTCTTTTCATTAAAAATGGTGAACGATCCTGGTCGAACGAAGTTTAATAAGGAGCAATTGATAGTCTCATTGAATTCAATTCACTCGAAAGTTTCCTTTGAAAACGGGGCTTTATTTTTATTCCTCCGGTGAGAGCGAGACCCTACGATTTTTGGTCTAATTAATTTGCTTTTGCGGCGTAGCACTTTGAGATCGAAGATATTAATAATAAATGAATTCATTCCTGATTGGAATAAGGTTCAGGATGATTTAGGAACCTTCTTCGAGGGGCCACTAGCATCATACGTTCTCAATGTGCGACTCTTCATCATTGTATCCGTTTGTCGAGTCAACCAATATCTCTTTTCGTTAATTGGGCCTTGCGAGTCCCCTGGAGGCTTGGAATAGCTGCATACGAGAGAAAAAAAAAAATCATTAAAAGCTCCCGAAGTATGATGACGCCAGCGAAGTGTCTTCATTAAATGGACCACCGTCGTGATCTTTTTGTCTACATCTATTGTATACGTTCTTGAAGCCAGTTTCAAAAGCGTGCTGAAATTTTATTGCGGAACAGATACTCGAGAGCTTTTACTCGGGACCAACTTTGTTCTCTTTTTCGTTAACGACCGAATTATTATTGTTGTTTTCAAATTATCGTGTCGTATAACATACGCGTTTGTAATGGCCAGTGAAGTGAAATACAGTTGTAGGTTCTAAGGTCCCACGCTTGGATCGATTTCGCTGCATATTTATAATTCTAAATGTATACATATAACTATGCAGTGTCTGCATATATATTTTCGCTTTGATCCTGCCGTGTATATGAACGAGCACGAAAAATGCTAATTGACGCGCGGAGGTAGAAGATCGCGACTTGCCAAGTTGGAGGGAGAAACATTGCGAGGAGTCGTAAAAAGTTTCGGAACCTTCAACCGTAACCGTGGAACGTTGCGCAGGGTATTTTATTCGTTTTATTTCTCATTTGGATCTCTCAACGATACGCGTTCTCCATTCATTCTTTTTCCTATACGCAGATCTTTCTTTTTCTTTCATTCTCTTTCTCTTTTCACGTTGAACCGAATAACGAGGATACTATATAAAACTCGTAAAAAGAATGAGAAACATTTCTTCTTTTTCTTTTTATTTTTTCCTTCGCTGGTATTACTTATTCGGCCTGAGTAGTACGATGTGCTTCTCAAAGTTACAATTTTTCATTCTTTCTCACGGATACGCATTCGAAAAGATCGCGTGTCAGCTTAACCTTCATCTTGAGAAAACTGTCATTTTGAAATTATTATCGAGGAGCGTTATGGCGCGCGTGAGCTTTTTGAACTGTCAGGATGAGGTGACCAGCCCGTAAGTTGAGCTCGCTATCTTACATTCATCGCTCTCTCTCTCTTTTTGTGTTCTCGTGTACAATGTATTCCCGTTTAGTATATACAATATTCACGATGAAGGAATAGTTTGTTGATCGCTCGAAATAGCCTCAGGCTTACGCCACATAACGAAGGTACGTTTCGTACCGTACTGCTTAGAGCATATTATATCTGCACACGTAAACAACCACTGGTCTAATGAAACATTAGATTTACGAGCGATATAGCAATCATGCGGTGGGTTGTCTCTCTGAGCCCGTTGATAACTCGTTACCCCCCCCAGCAGCGTCTAGCTCTCCGTATTTATCGTACCAACTGGCACCGACACTCTTCATTTCTAATATATCCTAGAAAAATATTTGTATACGTGGGTTCAACATTGGGTATATTCCGAAATTTTAGCAGCTGTGAAACAAACCAATGTAGATGAAGAATGAAATATCACTGTAAACACAACAACGAATAATATAATCAATTGCAATTTTCATAATGCGCACGTGTCGAAGAAAGAAACCGCGTCACTTTCTAATTTAGCGAGCTTCATGCGCAATTATCACATTAATTCACTGTACTCGATGGCACAAAATTCAGCATGGACTCTGATCCATTACACAAGGGCCACGATGTAGGCAATGGTTTTATGGGGAAAATCCTTTGGGACCGAGTATGCTCCAATTCACACTGAGATTACCAATAAACCAACTCTCTCATACAATGCATTACGGAAACCCATCTAATATTTATATTATTCCGGTTAACAAGCTCGTTTACTATTCCAGTTGATCTGCATGAAACTGGGCACTTTGAAAACCCTCTTGACTATAACCCCTTAAAATGTTTTCTCTCTTTTTTTTTATGGCAATTAGATCCGAACACTGAACGTGCACACTGGAATAACTATACACTTTTTTTTATGTCTTGGACATAATGTAATACGCAACATTCGGTTGGACATCGTTAGATGTTGAGTTCGTTAGGAAACTGTATGTCGTGACAATACACGACGTAACGACCGATGTTTTTCCAAAGGTATAACAAGTATTGCATGGCTATAAAACGAAGTCCTCTAACTTTGAACAATATTTATATGGGTTTTTGGTCGCGCGTGGGTCATCAATGGTATTATAGGCTTTCGTTTTCCTTCAATCCGATGACCTGACGCAAATCCAACAGTAAATGGTACCCGGTGCTTCGTATGGCACACGACGGTTTACATGCACTAATAGGGATCTTTTGTTAGCCTGGCTACAGATTTCGGTGTACAAAAAAAAATTAGCCCCCAATGTATAGATTCTTTCGTACAAGGCGAGAAAATCCTGTCACGGATCAAGAGACGCGGTAGCGTCTCGACGCCAAGTATTAAAAGAAAAATAAAAGAAAAGTTTAAATAAACGGAAAAGAAATAGCCAGCGCGAGGCCTACCGCACTCTTATCAAGAGACGCGGTAGCGTCTCGACGCCAAGTATTAAAAGAAAAATAAAAGAAAAGTTTAAATAAACGGAAAAGAAATAGCCAGCGCGAGGCCTACCGCACTCTTATATACTCGAATATGCCGGTTTTATGACGTCACGGCGTTTTTAAACCGTTCTGACGGACGAACCGTTTGGTCAAAAAATTTGAATTTTCGTGACGATTTTTTTTCGATTTTTCTCTTTCTATTGGTCTTTGTTGCATGTAAATCCGTCCAGCCAATCTTGAGATATGATGATTTAGCGAAATAAAATCGAACATTTCGGGATACTCTGCTTTCTTGGGAGCAGACAGGCGTAAGTCACGCTCGAATGGGCGGGACATACGTCCTTTTAATAATAATGGACATTTCTCTGCTTCGCGTCACCTAGTCTCCGCTAAACGAGGCTACCCCCACTTCTCGCGCGCCGCTGAGTGAGAGAGACAGCACGCGGCTGCGCGTTCCCTCTTCCTCGGCATGGCGCGTTCTCTCTCGTTCGCGTTTCTCAACGCGTAGACGATACCGGCATGGTCGCGTCTTTTAATACTTGGCGTTCTTTTTTTACTTTTTAATAATTTCTTACTTTCCGGACGGTCAAGAAGCCAAAAAGCGGCCCCTTCTGTTGAGAAGGAGACGATGGGTATCCGCTTGGCGGTCGATGTCGGTATAAAAAAAAGGCTGTGCAGCGCGTGAAAATAATGCGGAATTGTTTATTTTCTCTCACATACTTAGTTACTTACTTGCTAGATACTTAGAAGGAATGTTTGTAAGAGGTGTGGGATATATACTCTTCTTGGAAATGGAATGTTAGTGTGTCGTATCAGCAGAAGTGCAATTTTATTTTTTTTTATGGCCAACTTTACGAGGTATTATAACACACATCGTGTTCTGAAAATACACTCTCTACCATCTTGATACTCCGTACGGATGCAGGATGAAAGTTGCTTGTATAGCATAGGTGTACACCAGCCGATTCCAAAATGTTACGTTGTCCCCGAGGGTAACCGAGTCGAATCGCATTAAATATTAATGTCTCTTGGGTTACATACGTATAGAGGATGGCTGGACTATGGCGCAAGGTACCTGCCCGACTACTCGCAAAGACCCTCGCCCTTTAGCCCTGTTTATACCACCGCTTCGAGTTTTAGCTCTCGGTTCGTCTCTCTTTTTCATCCTTCTTACTCACTCACTCTCTCTCTCTCTTTCTTTCTCCCTCGCACTCTCTGCCCCGTCCCTTTCCATTTTGACTCGCGTGCTTCTTCGGCACAAAGGGTCTTCTTGGTTCACGACCATTCCCCACATTTTTTTCTCTATTCCCTTCGAACTACCTCGCGCGCTACAGGAGCGTAGAATTTTTTATATCTCGGAAATAGATACCATCCATGTGACCGTTGATGCACAGCAAAAAAATCCGCCGCCTCCCCCCCTCCCCCCCCACCCTTCTCTTCTCCATCATTTATTGATCCTGCTCTGCTTCGTTAATGCTCAATGATGAAACTCTCATCGGATCCCAATCGAGCGACTACAACGCTGAAGTTTCGCTTGACAAATTGACATTTCTACGAGAGCCATTGTGTGTTCCATTGAACCACATTATCCCGCATATACACCATATCCTACGAAGAGACAGCCTCATGTCACAAATCAAATATGAGACCATGCCACGTCCTATTAGGAATTATTCACACCAAGCTTTTCTCTTTTTTCCTTCTTATACTTCGTTTATGATTTTCTACCTGAGCTTATCTGGAATACGATGTTTCATCTTGTTTTTCTTTTTGGATCTCAACCCCGAAGGCATACACCATCATAAAGAATCACAGGGTTTACCTTCTTTTCTTGTTTCACATTCGTATTTTGATGTCTCTTCGAAGTTCAAACACACTGCGAGCTGATTTTTCATTTAACGCGACATTCCGTTGGTTTATTAGGAAAAACTAGCATCGTTCCCTAGGCGTGGCCCACCCGTGCCGCCAAAAACTATTAGCTTCAAAATGCCACGGAATGAGACTCTGCCTTTTCTTCTTCTCAGAGTTACATCGACTCGTATATCCCACATAACTCTTCGCATACATTCCGGAGATTGTTCTCCTGAACCCCTCGGCAAACAGGTAAAAGTTCTTTTTTTTTCCGGCCTGCTGTCGAAAATCACTGATTTCCTACCCGCTGAGCTTACGTGATCATGCATCCGAGTCTCGCATTCACGAAATTCGGACAATCATATTGGTTCATGAATGAATTATTTTGTTTATGCATCGTCACGATTACCTTGGAGAGGGGGGGGGGGGGGAGCAATTCTCAAATATTGGTGTCGCAAGTGATCAAAAGTTCAGCGTTTGCCGTTTTTCAAGCTTCACATATTTCTCTTGAATGGTAGCTCAAGAATTTTTTTTTTTTTTTTTTTCAGCAAAAGAATATTTTCTTACATTTGATATTCTTTTCCAGGAAAATTCAAAATTCAATCCTCTCTAATGGCTCAGGAGAATGGACATGAGCATTAAAAATTACTTGATATTTGACGAGAATTTTCATCTTGCTCTCTTGCGAGTGAGTATATAATTGCGTCGGTGTGAGTGGAGCAGCAAATTGATAAGGAAAATAGTTCTCTCTTTAACATAGCATTTTTCTTAAACTCTTCCCGTTCTCTCCATTCGTTTATTTATTTCATTCTAGTCGTTGCTACGCGAGACGCATTTGTTTGTCTTCTTTTTGTTGCGGGAAGATGTCACACGCTACAGGAGTCCAAGCTCCCCTTATGATTCCGAGTTACTTCTTCCTTCTATATAATAAACATAAGAATATAAAAACAAAGTCATTGGCGTGTACTTATATACACGAATGAACATGGCATGAGACTGGCGTTTCGCGCCCGCGCGTGCGATTCTTTCTTTTATTTATTTTGCGATGGATACAGAGAGATGCGGCAAGTCTTGTACACGATTCTACATTCCTGCTCCTCTTACTTCATGGCTATTGCAATAGCAATACATTCAGCAGTAATAATCTTATCGCGCACTCTTCCCTCGCTCTCCCCCGTAAAGTCTGATTCTCTCCAGTGTAACGCCGCACGCTGCTCGCGCCTCGAAAGTTCTCGTCATCGAGAAGTCTCGAGGGCGCGAAAATCCGCGGATTTTATGAGCCTCGCGAGCAGGTTTATACGAGCGTGTAACGCGAGCCTCGAGAAAAGAAAAAATATATAAAAAAAGAGTGAGGTACGGGTCTGCCTTCCTCTGATGTTTCGTGCGTATGGAGATTCGTTTGCCACGAAGTCGTAACGGCAACATTGGCGCATCTACTTACATACAAATTCGTATATCCATATGGCACAACGACATCGCGGATATGAGCCGAGAAGAATTATTCTTCCGTTTGTAGATTTGTTGCGCTGTCGTAGTGAGCTCTTCCCTCTGAATGAACGTAACCAAAATTCATCCAAATATACATTTGTATCCATGAAAGTCTCTTCACAGTCTCAATGTATACCGTCGAGTTAGTTCGAACCTCGCGCAATAGACCCAACATAAATAAAGATCAATTATTTTTCTCAGCGTAGCCTCAAATTCTGAGCCTTTGACAGTAGCTCCAACGATGTTAGACACACAAGAAAATCCATTCGTACTACTGGCGAGTTCGATGATCACATAAACAAGCGATTCCAAATTTTCTCAAATATTTCACTCAAACATTCTAACCCTTCATTCTTGATAAAAGAAAAATAAGTTAGAAAAAAAAAAACAAAAAAAAAAACAAAGCTGTTTCCTGTTTCTAATTTTTTTCACGATGAGAAGGTAAAAAATAGGGGCCGACTACCATTTCCGTACATTTTTCCCGCGCACTCTCCCATTTTTTATCCCTGCTCGCGCCCATTGTTGGCGCACTGACACTCTATATGTACACTCCATGTATTTATGCATCTACGTATATAGATATACTATAATATACGAATCTTTTCTCACTAGCTTTTCCGGCTCTTTTCACGTTTTCTCACAGTACGAACTTTTTGACTTTGCCCGGGCGATTCACGCGCACTGCATGCTCTCTTCGGCGTGTGAACGATGAAAAGTTTGACGGCGAACAAAGAGTTGCATGCATGTATGTTATATATACACGTGCATATAGGGATGCATGTTCAAGGTATTATGGTAGAACCCCTGTTACCTGAAATTTTACTATTCGCTTACTTGCTAGAGCCATATACAACGGTATTCTGTGCGTGTACACACATATAGTTTCAGACTCGGGAGTATAACACCATCCATTAGCATTTATATTACAGGTTTTTTTTTCTTGCCCGTTCAAAAAATAAGATTGAATAAAATTCTGGTGACTTTTAGCCATGTATGTGGCAAAACGAACGTGCCATGGCGCCGTGTTGTGAATAGTTGCCTCTTTTTCATTCTATTTTCCTGAACCCAGGCGAGTCGACCTCCTCTCTTGCTGCAGTAAAACTAGCGCACGTGCCTGTGGTCAACCCAACGCTGCTCGACTTGTTCTACTTTTTTTCTTTTTTTTTCTTCCAGAGATTCTAATTTTTCTGCTTTTTGAGCCTCACTTTATCTGCTCTCCACTATATATATATATGTTTGCCTTATTTATTTATGAATCTCGGCCAACGCCAACCTCGTGGCAGACATAGAAATTATTTGACCTCCCTAAGGCATTGCGAGAATGACAGAGTTCCTCTCTTTTTTACCTTATTAAAAACTGGGAAACTTTACGTTATTTACGTTGTACTTAGGGAAATTGAAACAATTTGAGGATATTCGCTTATATAGTGTTACTATTAATTATGCTCTTTTGTGGGACGCATAAAATCGATGCGGTTTCTCTCACGACGGGAGACACACTCTTCTGCTGAGAAAGAAACGAACACGAACTCGTCCAGTACTCAGGGGGGTCTTACTTCCAGATTTCTCTCTTTCTCTCTCGCTCTATCCATCCGGTCAAGCGGCCATTACGCAAATTTTATGTATCCAGGAGCATCGAGCGTGCGTCGCTAGGCCACCCGCGACCCCCATTCAACTATAAAATTGAAATTCGTGACTGAGTATACGCGACACTCGATCACGGATCGATGGCCACGCCAATGACGGTGAAAGTTGATATAGTACGAGCGACGCGAACATACCTTGTCAAGCAATTAAATAAATTTTTCATCGTATCACAGACATAAAAAGAAAGCCACGTACAGAGAGAGACATACTTGTTAGATTTTAACCCCCGAATCGTGTACAAATCAAAATGGCCGATGTGCTTGACAGAATAAACTCGTTTCTTTGTCGTCAAATATGAACAAGCTTTTTTTTTTTTCAGTTTCTTCCAATTAACTTCAAGCGTAAATTATTAAAGCAAATTCCATTGCAGAATTTAATTGGACTTTGTATTCAGGATATTAAAGAAAGGGTTTTCAAATGTCTATACATGAGGTTGACTTGACGTATTTCTATGTTCAGGTTCATATTTCTATGGATTGAAGAGGGCTGATGGTCATGGCAATTTCGATTGTTCCAGCATCTTGATGCTTTTTTTTTTAAATAATTCAACAAATATTAGTTTTTTTTTGCCAGGAAATTGCTGGAAAGAATTTCATGCATGAGGAAATAATAAAAGTGAGCCATAAAACATTGAATCCGACGTCAGACCAAAGCCAAAAAAAACTCTCAGGGTAAATATATTTTCATATTTCATGCACCTCGCGTACAATTTTTCTCGTAAAGTTTTCAGCCATTTTGCGTCCATCTTAAGATCGTGTACGTCGTGTATGCTCAGCAAAACACAAGAACCTCTCTCTCTCTCTCTCTCTCTCTCTCTCTCTCTCTCTCTCTCTCTTACTCGCACGAGGAAAGTAAGTGGGAAACATGGTGGGTAAAGCATCAGGATGCAAGCAGTGCGTACGTGGTACGAAGATAGAAAGACGCAGATAAAAAGAGAGAGAGAGAGAGAGAGAGAGGGAGACTGAAGATGTATGCGAGCTCGCGAATCTCTGCGTAGAGAGTGATCGAACAAGAAAGAGGGGAGAAAGAGAGAAGGACAGAGAAAGAGAATGTGCCGGGACGAAAGGCCACAAAGGGCAAGGTGAATAAAATAGCGGGAGTGTTGTAAGGTGGACGGCAAAGGTACTGTCTCGAGCTAAGGGCACAAAGAGATCATGGGATCAGGGGTGGAGTGAGAATAGTAGTATCAGAGGATGAAGAAGAGAAAGATGATGAAAATGATGAAGGGGAAAATGATGATGATGGGAAATATGCTGCTGCAACATCAGCGAAAAAAAAAGATTCTGCAGCATCCGAAGAAGACAGCGAAGCGTACGGTAAAGCACTAGAAAAATAAATGATGTGTAAGAAAATGCAGAATAAGTAGTGAGGATATAACGAGTCAAAATGCACAAACAAAAAGATATTAAAAATCCAGTACCCGTAGGAAAGAAGAGAGCAAGCGACCGTAAGAGACTCTTCTGCTGGCAGAAGAGAGCTTTCTTACTCGCGGTGTCTGTCAAAACAAGCTAGCAAGCCGCAGCTCAAGATCGTGCTGCGCTCTCCACATCGCATTCCTCCATTTGATCTCCTCTCTGTCTCTCTTCTTCTACCAACCAACATCTTCTCTCCTCACTCTCGTTCGTTCTTCCGCCCTTTCTTAATCCTGTACCTTCTGTCCGTACCATATGCACCTATAAAATATCGCTTTTTTTTTTTCATTTTCTCACGCCATTTTTTCTCCTTTTTATTTGGCTTGCGATAGCTTCGGCTATAATACGATATCTTCTTGAGCTAAAAAAACAGCTGCTGTGACCTTGACGTTTTGAAAATCACTGTCACTCTGGTAAAATCGCATCCGATTTTTAATTAATCGCATCGCTTTGAGTCGAAGTTTGAAAGTATTTTGAAACAACGTATTCGCAAGAGTCACTGGCTGGAGCCATCAACTATCCTCTAATGCCTCGATGTTCATTTCACTAGTTGAAATTCTTCAGCATCCACGAAACTCACGCGCGTTAATTTTTCAAAATTTTATCTATGCCTGTTCATCCGTTCTTTTTTCTTACCTTCATTTTTTATATCGGTAATTACTTCGTGCGGGTCACTCGTCTGTTCCAACACCTACGGAATTGTCTCTTTTACCATGGTACCGGAACCTAACGACGTGTTATGTCATTTTATCGTGTTCCGAAAAGCCTCTGCTTTCACACGAGACAAATGGCCAACGATTTTACCGAACCGTTTTTGTTTTCTCACTTCTTTGATGAATGCTCAGTGAAATAAGGCAGCTGTTTATTTATCCAAACGATCGAGCTAGACTCCGCGATCGTGGGAGCACATCGAACACTCCAATGTGCTCAATTCAAGAAGAACACTTAACGGGCTATTGGAAAATACTCATGAAATCCTGTGAAAACGCTGAAAAAATAACCCCCGTAAAAAGGTTTCATTCAAATTTGATGAAGACGTGCAATTGATTGAGAATAACTGCGCTGAAGTAAAATCCACATTGATTTTCGTTGTGATAGTAAACAATGTGGGAGTTTCAAAAGTTTGGAAAAATAACAAAAGCCACCCTCTCGTTCTCGGGATGAGGATCATTTGATTCAGGGCCGCGTTTCTCTCGAATTTTAATGTCATCAGTTTGTTAAAGTAATTCTTATGTTTTTATTTTAAGATTTTTTTTTGCGAAAAAAAAAACAGAGGCAACTATTTCTCCAATGCTTTCATCTGGCATCAGATTATTCGTTTTTAAGTATAAATGCTGCAAAATACAACTAACAACTGACACTATTCGAAGATGTAACATCTGCCTGTATACGAACGTGTAAATATGTAGGAATCGTTTTCTGCACAGAGACGCTCTTTCCATTTAATACGCACCGATCAAGAAAGCCTCGCGCGTAAATAGCCTGAACATGTAATAAAATAACTTCTTACGAAATGAGTCTTGTTTCGCTTGGCGAATGAATGTCATGGCGTCCATGCACGAGTTTATGAATAGCCGGATGAAAACTCGGATCTCTTAGGTATATTATCTACAATTTTACGTTGTATTATATTGGTATATATATATTAACAAATACTCAGACTTGTAACATACATCAAGACAGGCATAAACGTGCCAAGCAAAAAACCCTTTCGTTTTCTTGATCTTTTCCTCGTTTAATTTATCGACTTCCCGAGCTGACGACCCAGTCGTTCCAATCAGCATATGAAATCGCGCGCGAAATATTCCTCCTTTTTCATGCTTAATTACGCATATATCAAGCGTTTGTCATATCAATTAATTTTGCAATAAAGTAAACTCGGACTCTGCGGCGGAATTACTGATACGTCGCGCAATCGTATATACATGAGCTGAAATACAATTTGGTTATATGAGTTCCAATCTTGTTTCGTTTATTCATTGTTGCATCACGTTATAGTGATGCTCTGGGAAGACTTTTCTTTTATCTTGTTTTTCTTCTGATTTTCGTTACGGCAAAGCTTTCTTGATTCATATGATTTTGTGCTTCATTGATGCTTTATTTTGTTGATTGAATCATGTTCACATTCATTTTTTCAGTGAAATTTTCGTTCCACAAATTTTCTTGTCGTAGAATGATTTGAGAATGATATGGATATTTTATTTTCTCGATTCGATTTTCGGTGGATAATACACTCTAGCTGAAAAGCTTAGGATATGTGTGTACGGATAAACTCGAAGCAAGTGTAGGCAAAATAAAAGTTTTTGATTTGAAAGCATGTGTTCACATAGTAAAATCGCAATTCATGTACTTTCGCCCAGAATTTACATTGCCCGTCGAATAAAAGCCTCTAGAGAAAATGAGAAACAGGGAGAGACGAAGTGGCTTCCGTACGAATGTTATTTGAACAAAAATTCATTACAGCGACCTCTTCACGGTTCAACTGAAAACATTTCCTATATCTTCTGGAATTCAAGTTGAAAAGAGCGAGTCTCCGGCTTCTTTTCTCATCTCTTTTCTTTTCTTGTCATCCTCCATTCAACCTCATCAGGGGGAAAAATCTATTTTCTCGTCGTTGTTCTTTCGTGTCTATCTGCGCACATTTCCTTCTCTCAGAGATCTATAGCTCTCGTGGCCCGTCTGTTATAAAACAAGTGCTATAGGAGAATACGAGAAAATATACAAGAAAAGATAGACCGTCGAAAGAGGAGAATAGATTGAGAGAATAAGTGGAAAAAAAAAAAAAAACTTGATCGAGCAGTCATACTCTCGGAATGAAACGAACGAGGGTATCGAATGTGCCTCACTTATTTGCACTCCGAGTCCAGTCTGGAATCCAGCAGCGTTGTACATATACGTATATATATAAACACGTACAGACATTCAAAGAGCCAGAAAGATAGAGATGGAGAAAGTCCGAACGAAACGAGTTTTTCTCTTTTCCTCTTCGCGTCGTCGCATTGCAACATGAAACAATCGCGGACGCATCCTCCAAGGTGTACTGTTATTGTTTCTTTGTTCTCGTCGACTCCGGGAAAAACAGTGAGCAGAGGAAAAAGAAAGTAACATACAGAAAGTCTGGTGGAAAATGAACCCAAGAAACCGCGCAGATATTTTATTATCAATTTTTTGTTTGAGAATGAAGATAATAAGGCCAACCTAAAAAGATACAAGCAGCGATCAGAAATAATGAAATAAGAGGATATAGAGTCGGATTGAACGATGGATAAAACGTAAAAATGAAATGTTTGGATAAAGACAGAGAGCTTAAGAAGACGAGGAGCATCGGGATAAGTCGACGTGGTTAAGAGAGTAAAAGAGAGATAGTTATAGAGATGGTATATGGGGATGAATAAAAAGAGAGGAGGAGCAATGCGGCAGTTCGCGCGATGCATTAAAGTTTGTGGCGAACTGTCCATTAAGCTTCGTGGCTGGCCAGGATTTGCTCTCATCGCAGGACCTTCACCACCATCACACAACCACCGCCACTTATTCATATCCTCTACCGCATCTCCTGGTTCTTTCGAACCTCGATTCATCATGCGCTAACTTGACTCAACTTTCAAACTCTCTTACTTGCGCCCACGTGTGTGTATGTGTAAACGCGTTCTGGTATATGTTCGTGTTCTCGGTATAGAATAATGTATGTGTGTTAAGAGAAAATCCGAGCCACCTCGCAGGCTGTTGGTGCTGGTTGGTAGGTTAAATGAATGTCCCAGCGGAGTTATGTTGATAAGCTTGACATCGTCGGAGCACAGAATTTCATCGCTTTACTATACTTTTTTTTATCCCAAAATTCTCAAACTTTTTCTATGTGTACCGATCATTTTTGATGATACAAGCAAAAATAAAGCTCATCGATGCAAATGATTGGTCTCATCTGGCAATTGAAATGTAGACATCTCGAGCAATGAAAATGATTTTTTTTTTTTTTTTTCGATAATCGAACAAACTTAAAACAGTACTAATAGAAGAAAAAAATGGCATTTTTTTTCCTCCATTGTTTGTGAATCCGAAAGTAGGTCACAAGATACTCGAAGGTTTGCTGAGTATCGAATACGAGATGATGAGGATCATTGAAAACAGTTGCACAAGATAACGAGTTGATCGTATTAACGATGTTATCCGCAATTGTCAGGTTACATAGTTTTCCGCATCAATATTCCTTTGTCGTTTAATCCAATTAGTTCTTTTTATTATATTTAAAAAAAAAATTTTCTTTTTACCAAAGTTCGAATCAATACTTGCGTCGAGGATTGCGATGAGGATCCTCGTCGTGTCGTATCAATGCTCGTGATTACGAAGTATCTCTCCACAGTCTGTTACGCTTTTTATCATTTCGTTCTTCTTCGAAAATCAATTCTACCGCATAGGATTATAATTGCAACGAAGGAAACGTCAATAAGCTCTCTGCTAGTGTTTGATCTCTCGCACTAAATCCACGCTCGCAAGGGCTCATCACACGTAGAGGTTATAAATATACGTGTGTTAGCTCAGATTTCTGTGTGTTTGTACGTCATTTACACTACATACGGATACGAGCTTACAGGGCCGAAAGTCGTACGTGTAAGTATGTACGAGAGTAAAACTTGGGCGGTCTTATATGAAAGTCCCTAGTCACCGCGGATGATCCGCGATCACCGACGGCAGCAGCAAACCCAGCAACGTATGTGCTCGTTCGCTTTGACGATACCAACGGAAAGCAGTCTTTCGAACACCTACTCCATCTTCGTTCTTTCTCCGTCTTATTCTCCTCATCGGGGGCCCCTTTAAAGCGCCATGAGAGCAGGAACAGGCGTACCACCGAGCTCTGGTGATATACAGACAGGCGTCTCTCGCGAGCGCCTCGTTCCACTCGATCCCCGAGACGTTGATCCCTTCTGGGACCACCACGGTGAGGGACACCTGTTCTCTTTCTCGCTCTCGTACTCTCCTTCATCCCGGCACAACTTTACCGCTGTGAGCGTCACTCTCAACGTTACACTCACACACACACACACGCACACATACCCAAACGTATGAACACACAGATACACTCTCGAGAATCATCCTCGAGAGAAGTTTCATTGGTAATTGCTATGTTCCATGATCCCCGCGCAATGGTCCAGCTACGTTGCTGATCATATATATGTATGTGTATAGATTGAGCCAATTCACTGTATTTACGATTGACTAGCTTCAGAGTGACGTTATATCTCTCTATATACACATAGAGTTTTCCGACTTCCATCAAATATCACTCGAGATCGTATCCAAACACTGCACTTTCTCGATAGAATGATTTTTATTCTGGAGTGAGGCATAAAAATGTATCAAACCAGTGGCAATTTGAGTGAATTTTTTTTTTTTTTTTGTTTTTCATCTCTCTTCTCTCCAATGCTCAGTTTTTTTTTTTTTTTTTTTTCGAAATGTTTTTATGACTTTTAGTTCATTCACCTGTATTTATTCCTTTCGATTTGGTTCAGTATCTTGAAAATTTGAATTTGACGCAGCCAGGACCAACTTATCTTTGCGGTATCGTCTTTACATTAAAACCATTTGTTCTCGAGCGTTGAGCCGTTCACCGAAGAGTTTAATTTTCACGTTCAAGCGTTTCCACGTTTGGCGAATCCATCTGGACACGAACCGCAAATATTTCTGCAATTATACATTTGACTGAACAATCCGGAGTTTTGCTCGTTGAAAATTTCTCCATCAAATATTTGTTATTGAAACGGGGACCGGGAAGTACGAGCGAAAGTGCATAAATACCGCGAACGTGAATTCGCCGAGCGAAAATGAACGAGCGTTAGATTGTCCCGCACAAATATACGCACGCATTTGTCCTTCAAATATGCGCCGAAATTTCTCTAACACGCGGCTCTCGCACGAATTATATACCTTGCTCACTTCAAATTTTAATCCTATTACACATTGTAAATGTACGTTTATACATTTGTTATGTGCGACATGTATATATACGAGGTCTGCTATAGTTAACAAAAGAGTGCGCCGCGAGCACATTGATTTACGTATCAAATTAGGTTTATTACGCCTTCGCTCTCCTTAATGTTTCGAAATTGTCACATTTTAAGGTATTTTCTCGAGTTTGTCTGGAAAATGAAGAGTCTACAGCAATTCTCCACGACAATATTTATTGGCGCAACAGAAATATCATCGTCAAGAATTTTCATTTTGTGTATTCAGCCTTTTGTTTAAAATACCAGAACAAAACAAAGATTTCAAGATCATTTCTTTTTGAATGCCGGTACAAAAACTTTATTTTCTATTTGCAAAATATTTTAAATTAAATTTCAAATTTTTCGTCAACGAATGCGGTAGCGACTTGAAAAAAGTTAAAAAAAACAATAAAATTATATAGAAAAAAAATTATAAGATATAGACTACTTAATTTTTTGAATTTTAAAAATATTTTTCGAAACATCTCAGCAATCTTCTCTTAATTTTTCTTAATTTTGTTATTAACGACGAGTCAATTACACGATTTTGTTTGGCAGCTCGCATCATACGTCTATGTTATTGAAACTCATTGACCATCGATTGGCTCATTTCGTTAAGGGGAATCATCATATTCATCATGCCCCAATCATTTTACTAATATTTCACGTATATTCAGGGTATGCATATGGCGTTAAGCTTTTTAATAACGAATATACATGCATTCGGTTTTGTTGATACACGCGTATACGTTTATAGTGTCATCAATAAGTGGTGTTTCTGTGTGCATTTTGGAAAAGCGAAACATGTACTCGGTGTACACTCTGCTTGCTAAAAGCCCTCAGGAAAAGGGTACAAAATAGTTAGTTTAGCCTGGAAAAGAGAGAGAGAGAGAGTTGAAATCCGTGCAATTGCTCCAGGAATAATTATTCCTCCAATATTAGTACATGTGAATTAAACTTGTTGTAAATTAACATCTATCTCGTTGGTTCTCACGTGTTCTCGTTGTATCGCTACAAATATATACACATTTATATATTTTATGTGTACTCGTTCACTTATAGGTTTACGAATTAACGTATGAACGTTGTTTCACATAACGCGACGCGATATCGCTGTATAATTATCAATGCACGAAAGCGTAAATTTATCGCAAGTCAGCACAAATGTGCTTGTTAGTGGATTATCATAGAATTGAACACAATTATAAGCTCCGTTTATATAATCGTGATGAAAAGCTTTGATTCAATTTTTGATTATTAAAAGCGATTATCGAATGCAATCGTATTTTAAATTCGTTAAGTATCCTTATATCCAATTCTGATCATTTCTTCTTTTTTTTTTTTCCTCTGCTTCTTCGTCTTGCGTAATTCATTAATGATTTTCATATCTCACTGGATTATTGATAAAGCGTATATTATGGTAAATTCATGCGAAAGGAATGGAAGCAAAGTTTTGATGAATCGAACGGTAAGAAAAATACTGAATATTTGATCGAACGTCCCGGATGTAATCATCGAAGACCATGACCAATCGCCTTTAAGTTTTCATTCACGACGTGTATGTTCAGAAATATATAGTTGTACACAGTGAAAATGCGTATGCGTATATCTATATCTGTGCCTACGTGTTAGTCGATACGTGACATAAAGTTGATTTTCGGAATCTCTACTAGTCAGCAATTCTCTCTTGCACAGTTATCTCGATGTTCGGGTTTCTCTTCCCTTTTCCACTTCCACCCCAAAAGACGCTCATCCGCGCTCAAACTCAAACGTCAAGTTCGAATTTGATGCTTAAATTTGTTACGTCGAGTTGTAATAAGGTTGGAACGAAGTTTATTCCCGCACTGCGACTTCGCTCGTTCACTCTGTACTTGGTTCGTATCCCTTTCTCTTCTTACGCTCGATGTCATTTTCTCTTTCTCTCCTTAGACACTTTCTCGGTGTGCTTCTTTCACTGTACCATCCTTATTCGTGCCACATTTTACTCTCTTATTGATTACATTCGCTCGCTTTTCATTCAACGAGACTTAGACATTCAGAATCTTGAGCATTTGTACACAGGCGAAGTTTTATTCAAAGATATTTCTTAGTCGTTAGTAGATTTTTACTTGAATTCATAAGTTTTAGTTGCAGTTACTTTATCTCTTCACCGACTCTTCATCTTCTATATTATTGCATTTTCATGACGATTTGCAGGCTAAACAATTTATATGTATTCGTTTTATCAACGATCTTGTAAGACGCTCGGAGAGAGAGAGAGAGAGAGTCCCACAGCAAATACTTCACTAATATACTCCTGTATTTTCTCGAAGAGCCGGAAAGGAAACTGTGAAAATCCTGACCGATCCAAATGACTGAATTTTCACAAAGCTTCTGACTGATATCGTGGAAAGCAGACAAACTTAGGAGATCGCTAGGGACTCGAACAACGACGGATACAGTGTTCAAAGGAATTCTCTCGTTTCTAAGCAGAACTTTTTTTTTTTTTTTTTTTTTTTTACAATAAACTTTTATATTCATATAACGTTCCATCAATTCCGTCGTAATATAATTTCGTACCGACGCTCCTATAAATGATTCATAAATACCTTCAAAGGTAATTGAGTTGATGAAAAGTTTCGAGCTCTCTTTTGTCTACGACTCGAGAATTTCTGTAGAACTCCTTACCAAAAGTAGTTTTACGGATTACACGAAATAGTAACATCCCAAGATGCTGTATACTTCATCACGTGGATATATATTTGTGTGGGGATGTATGATGGCATGTGATAAAGAAGATCGCTTGATCAAATGATCTCGCTGTCATATCCTCGCCATCTTTCAAACTTGCTTCCCAACCGCTGGAGACGAAATTTATCCTGGAATTTCTCATTCAATTTTGCATGGAAAAAGTGATGTTCAAACTGTCGTTGCTCTAACTTACTTTTTTCAACCTTTTCTTTTTCTGCTTCTCCGACACTCTATTTTTCACTTCATTCTGCCCGACCGAGGCAGAACGTTGCAAAATATCTCACTTGTTTTTTCATACATATGTATCTTCCGTAGAGTTTTCGACTCTGCATCCATGGACTTCGTCATATCCACCATTTTTTCTCAAAAATTATGGACAGTAACACCGCACCGCGCCTTACTATACACATCCCTCGTGAAAAGTTATTAACGACGACGAGAATACCTTGTCGTCATCTCACACTGGGTCATCGTAGTTTTTTTTCTTCATTTTTCACCGTTACTCTACCATTCACATAGGAATATACATGCCTGCTCTGCTCTCACACGGAGTAACCTCATCCGCACATGTTCTCGCATGGAGAAAAAAAAAAGAATAATTCCAAGTCAAACGAGACGAGAATAATTTTCTACCCCGGTATATATAAGGAATCAAATACTTTCTTCCTATTTCCCTAAAAGAAGACTTTTCCATGCAATCATTCATACGATTCATCGTTCTAAAGTTGATTTCGTCAAATGAATTTATGTGAACTCGAGAAAAATTGGACCTATAGCGAACTTTTTTATTTTCAGTCATTTTTTTCATCCACCTCCATCCACAGTTCATCACCTCGTTTCACACACGCCGTGCGAATGAATACGTTTTTTTTTTTTCTCCACACTTCGAATCGGTTACCTTAGTAGTGAAATCTTGTCTCAATCGAACTCTTTCCAAAATTCAACTTCTCGTATACACAAAAATACAGAAATCACCCAGCAAATAATTGAAATTAAAAAATTATCGCGAAGTAATAATAATTGCGTGGAGCAATCTGACATTCTTTCATTACTTTTCTATCGTCTGATGATTTTACAATTTCAATTCTTTCCGTTTTTTTTTTTTTTTTTTTCGTCATCGAGTATCCGTTGACATTGCCAATCATTATAACTTCCTTCCTTCCTATTTACATACACACACATACATAAGAGCGCAGTGTGAAATCTTCTCTGATATGAATGGGCATTTATTAAAGGCTCCGAGAAATTTGTCGCATTAATTAGGCATGTAACAAGCAATGAGATTTTCAATGCTCCACACCCTCTGACTACCATTCGTCGTGTCCGACACGTAATGGTGTTACGAAGTGCGTTCCAGAAAGCCTGCGCAAAGTATCAACATATACGAGGGAATTGCACGCACGTATACATGCTTGTTGTAAACGCGTCGATGTGTACTCGCGGCTCATTAGCTCATTACTCGCGAACCGTTCTTACGCGTTAACGCCGTTACTATAATCCCACATCCACATCTACGTGGATGTAAATGTGTGCACGGGTGTTAGTGCAACGTGTGCGTTTATGTATACACACGCGGATCCACACACGTTTCCAATTTTATGTACATTATACGTTTGCCGATATAAGCGCATCGAAGAGCTTCTTGCATGATAGTCTAACAGAGAGTGAACTACGAATCGATACGTGGGCGCCTGTAACCGAGAACTCACAAATCATACTTAAAGGATCGCCTGAACGAGATTCCGATACTTATGCGTATGCATGTATGTAACATAAACACGTAAACGCACACGGCGTACGAGTTCGTACGAAGATGAAAAAGCTCTTGTGATTTATATGCGCACACGAATGTACGGTCGTGTTTTTTTGCTATACATTCTAACTGCAGGATACTGGAATGCTCTTTCTCTCTCTCGTTCTCTTTGCATCTTTCACTTATAGTCTCGTATGCGTTGCTTGTACTTATGCTTTTTTTTTTATACTTAAGCAGCCGCGTGTCCTATTATTCCACACAAAGGTGCGTAGTATAAGCACCTTCTCGCTGCGTGCCAATTTATCGCAGTTAAAAGCGATAGTGCAAGCACGAGATTCTTATCTCTCTATACGTATATTTACAAATAGCTACAGAAGTATGGGAGGTTTGATGCAATCATTTTTGACGCTTGTGTTTTTTCTTCTCTTCTTCCTTTCGTCGAAGCAAATTGATTCGAGAATATATATCGTTCGCGTAATCCGGTTGCATCGCAAATGTAATTTAATATGAGGTTCATTCGTTTGGGAAGAAATTTGTGAAAAATGTTGTGTTAGATACTAAATACGAATAGTGAGGGTTGATGAATCAATTAGCATTCAAATAATACGGGTGTGTCTAGTCTATTTTTTATTTTGAGTATATTTTTTCAAATTTTTATCACATCGAGCTCGATAACTATATAACTAGGTAAATTCTTGATTAATAATTCGGTAATTATTGTACTCGGTGCATGGGACGTGAAATACTTTGAAAGAAGAAAAAATTCAACGCGCATAACTCAGCACTGACAGTTACGAGGCTCGGGTCCATTTATTTTTCAACGAGAATAGCGAATGCAACGAAGTTACAATTTGCGAAAGACAAGCGCAGGATTTAGTTGGATTCTGCCAACCGAAAGCCGCGATATCCTGACGCACTCAATGAAACTGATACCTGGGTAATCGTCCTTGTTCAAGAGATAAAGAGAGAGAGAGAGAGAGTGAGCGAGAGAGGGAGAAATTTCGGTTTCGGCTTTCCTCTGCGGGATTTATCAAAGCCTGTGTATGGTCATTCGGTATCCAGTTTCCTCTGCATAGGGTTTCGTTTTCGGCTCGCGAAACGGCTAGCGGAGCTCTCTGCTTTCTCCCTCTTTTTCTCTATACTACTGCTCCTCTCGCTTTCTCCCTTTTTGAAAATCTACCGATTATGGAACATATGCCGTAGTGGCTGCTGCCTCCCACCAGGGCGGAGAAACGGATACCGATTACGCAAATGTCCGCAGAACTGTATTGTTATCTTTCAGTCTGCCAGTCCGTTTCTCTCTCTCTTTCTCTATTCGTGTGCCTCCAAATTCATGCCTATCAGTCTCCATCGTTCTCACCTCTCTCTTTTCTCATCTGATATTGCTCTATACAGATGCTCCCATATCCATGCACAAATATACTGGCACTATTATATGAAGCTAAGCGTGAACAGAACTTGAAATTGTTCGCAAAATACGGTTTCTCCCATTCTTTCTGACGACTTCGACATGTTTTTTTTTTTTTTTTTTCTCAATTTCTTATATAAAAGATTTGATATTTGATAGGGACATCGAGAAATTTGTTGACAAAAGCTCGAGCTAGCTGTGCTCATTCGTTTTTTCATTGTCCAATGGAGTTTTTACTCCGTTTATATTTCTTATCGTTGCCCCGGATAATGTTAAAATGATTGAAAACGACCTGGAACTTAGCTTTTCTCAAAGTTTAATTTTGATACATGAGAACGTGATCCGCGAAAGCGGATTTATGGTACGTTCGAGTATATTATTTATACGAAAATTTCGTTTAGATGTGGCGGCTTGGGTTTTGCACGGTCTTCAACACGCTTCAACTCTGTTATACGCGTAAGAAGCTATACCAAAGCGAACATAAATTACGCGCATGGTGTAACCCATAACTCGAGCCACGCGATACATGGAAAATGAACCCATAACCCATTCAAGTCCTCTCTCTCTCTACTCCCCCTCTCCTCTCTTTATCCTCTCGCTCCTCTCCAGCCCCTCTCATATCCTCGAATGTTCACTCCACCATCCCTCCCTTTCCGAGTGATATATGCCGACCCGTCAGCCAAGAGCCGTGCATAAATCTCCTACTCCGAAGTGCACCCACACAACGCCGAATTAATAGCCTTGACCTCGTGAGCTCGCCGCGCTTCTGGCACAGAGTTACACCGCACTTTTCCCAAAAACGCTTGCGGCAAATTTTTTCCGTTCTCTTTTTCTTCCGTAATAATGCTTTATACGGCGCATTATAATACTTAACCATATCTTTTTATCATATCTTCAGAATGCAACGTCAGCTATAATTAGAAAATAATTGTAGTTGACGTATTTATCGTCTCATCGCAAAACTAGCTTAAAAGCTACTTTATTCAAATGAAGTCAGGACTTTTCGTATTTCAGACACGTCCATTATTTTTATTGTCAACATTTTTCACCCTCCAATTGTATTCAATCAAATTTCGAAGCAGTCCGTTTAAAAGTAAGTTGATTTTCATTTCGGTGTGGGTATAAATGTTCTTGAAATGAAAATCAAAAACGATGGCGGCGGGATGAGGTTTGGCTGCTCCGAAAGGTTCACCCTCTCTTGTCGCGAAAATTTTCATCTTTTTTTTCCATTTTTTTTTTTCTCCTTTTTTTTCGTACATTAGCGATTTTCGATGCTGCGTCGCGTTTGCCCCTTCTGGTTATTCGGTATAACCGTTCTCCTTTGCCGATGGTTATACGCATATATTTTATCTTTCCCTGTTGCTTGACTTTCCTTCGTCATAGTCATTCTTCTTCTCGCTTTCTCTTTCGTCCCGCGAGATATAGAGAAATGAAAAAAAAATAAAAAACGGTGACGGTGGAAGTAAAGTAGGAAGGAGGGTTGTCGCGTCGACCTGAATATATTTGCATAACGCGTGAGTGAGAAAGAGAATGAGAGACGTAAAAAGGCAGCTGAAAAGGAGTAAGAGTGAGAAAGGCGACTGGAAAATACAGTTTGAAAAGTTCCAAAGACCCCAGGGCTCAGCCTAGCACGCGCGCTCATACTCTCATGGGAAAACGCAGATATGAAAATGTCCTCCCTTCCTATTCTCTGATCCGCTACACGTTTTTCTTCCCTTCTTCGAACTTGGCTCGCAGCAATATCATACTTTTACTACGCGTGTTTCAAACTCTTTATTAAACAATCCGATGTATACAGTACGTGTACGTAGTTCCTTGGCGGTTCATTTTCCTGCGAAAAGTACAAGGATTCGTGTTTTACAAGTTTTACAGGATATTCCCTTGTACCATCGGAGTATGAGTGAAATAAAACGGTGTGTTAAGAAACAACTATCGACATCGTGTGCTACCAGAGAGCTCTTCAAACTTATACTTTATTATTATTCCTGGTGAGAATTATACACACAATAATAATATACGTTATTAAGCACAATTATCATGTTAAGATTGATATTAATGATGCAACTATCAATGATGACAGTGATGACGTTATCATGCCAAAGCTTATGAACGGTTAATGGATGAGATATAATGGTCATCTCGGACAAGCCTGCTTCGATCCTGCCTCGATGAAAACATTAATCTTCAAAAATATATTGAGTGACAACTCGTCTCAAAACGTGTTAAGCTTCTTCTGCAACGGTGTGAAAATTAATCTTTTTTCAATTATTCTTCAAGATTCTTTGAAATAAATAGACAGCGATAAAAAATGATTCATTTCGTAAGAATTTTAGTACAGATGCTAACGAAATCCAGGTATTACAGTGATGTATCCGTTGAAAATCGATTCATTTTTCAGAAAGCTGTTTCATCATTATTTACTTACATGTCTGTGAAACTGTTCGAATCTTTTTTTCACGATTTTAAGAAATGTCGTGTGTTTGCAATTGACATTTTTTTGCAATGATTTCGGAGTAACTGAAATCCTACAACCATAACCTTCTCGTAGAATCTATGTTTGTTGACTAATTATCGCGAGAAATTCGGGGCTTAAGCAAAGACAACAGTTAGAGAGCGAGGATGAAAGTGCAGGGATATAAAAAAGAGCCTGCTCCCTTGAGGTGGCCTTTATTTCATTAGTGCCAGCTGTTACAGCTGTCCCAGGTACGTGTTACATTTTTATAATTAGTTTTTCTTTGGTTCAGTCTCTGGCCAAGAATATACCCGGGGTCTCTGGGATTGCGGATATGACATTCGAGAGCGGAGGTATGAGAGGAATCGAGGGGGCTACTAGTGCCAAGAAGGGTGGAACGAAAAAACGTGATTCACCCACCCAAATGGTTGAAATCCAACAGGAAGAGAAAGAGAGCGAGAGAGAGAGAAAGAGAGTCAACGCGTAAATGTGGGAAAACAGAAACTCGAAAGATAACTGATGCATGTGTGAGAACAGAAACAGAAAGAAAGAGAGATGAATTCGAGCAATAAAGTGGGAGGCTGAGTTGAATATTTTCATTCATTTATACAGATTTTCCAAGCTTCATTGCCGGACTCAACAGAGACCTGAATCTTTTTCGAATGAATAATATTTCATGAAGATCGAAATTTGTAAAGTTTTTATTATGGATAAACAACGGTATGAAGAACGTCACTCGAGGAGAAAATATTTGTTTTTTCCTTGCTCATACATCACGTTAACACGCATGAATTTGTCTCGTTGATTAACATGAAAATATTTATGTATAAGTATTTTTTATTTTTATTTTTTTTTTTTTTAACGAGAGTCCAAAATTTATTCAAGAATTCGACTTGCCATTCGCGGAAAAAGCTCTTCTGTAAATTTTATAACGGCCAATGTGAGCATACATATGTTTATTTGAAAGTCTACACCGTGAAGGCACGAGAATACGCTTTCCAACATCTAACGCGGCTGAAACTACGTGACACGAAATCCTAATTGCCATTCGCGCTCGTCACGCGTGATTATTTTTTAATTGCCGTGGATTAAGGCAACTGCTAGAAAATTTCCTCTTGAAGCCCCCCCCCCCCTCCGGCGCGATCCTTCATTCTGTCATACACACTCATCTCGTCTGCTTTCATTCTTTGTTTCTCTTATTGCGAGGTGTTTCAGTCTTTATTTCATTTCTCCCAAAGGACCAATGTGACATGGATAGACGTTTTTTAATTCAATGGAGCAGAGGAAAGCCAACCGTCAATCTTGCTTTTTCTATTTATCTACAGCCTCAGGCATTCGTAGAAATTTACAGTTTTCTCGAGCCTCAATATATACATGAAACTTGAAATTAGGAATTCACGCGACGATCCTGACGAATCAAAGCTTAAAAACATAGTTGCGTCTGTAAACATCAAGCTTTTATCACAGTTTCCCTGGATCTGTGAGCGAAGACGATTCAGAGACGCATTAACAAAAGGATCTTATATATAGCTGTGATCAACGCGTTCGCGAAGTCGCCTACAGCAACATGAAAGTTAATGAAGGGAATATACAAGATACCGTGCATTGCAAGTAAAATTAATTGGGATCGGCCCTTACTTTGTCCTGAACACCCTCAAAATAAATGATCTACCGTGAAAAAGTTTTGATACATCAAAATATTGTTTTTCTGCGGATTTCGGTTATGAAACTGATCGACGAACTTTTTTTTGGGGGAGGGGGGGTCCAAAAGGGAAGAAGGTTTCGAAAACAAAATAGAGATTATATGGAAAATTGTTAAATCGGTAAATACACAAATGTTTGATCGTTATACTGCACTATTCTCTGAATTGAATCAAGTGCATCGACATCCGGCTGCATCAAAACTCTCTTTCTTGCTTTTTCATCTATTTGTTTTTTTTTTTCTTCCATTTTTTGCGGTTAAGCCGTTCGTGTGAGTTTATCTATTCTCGGCAGAATAGGTTATACACTAATATCCGTTGATTTACTCTCCATCTTTGGGGAGTAGCGGCTAATGAGCCGCTCGACGCTTTGACGCTTGTCTCACACCGTCTGCACTACTTCATGTACGTCAAAAGCAACGATGGATATTCGCACACGGAAACACATATAATAAACAGGTATATGTTGGGTGCGCGTACGTATTTGTAAAGGTCGTAAAACACCAGTATACGTACATATTATATGTGGGAGTGAAAACACATTGCGCCGAGCTCTCTTGAGGACGTTATACTACTCGGCAATGGTAATAATTAATATTTGAGAGTCGAAGAAGGAACGAGACTGTGTGCTGGAAGTGAAATTCTCCTTGCTGCTTTGAAGCCAGCTGCTGTGATACAACGCGACGAGTACAACGACGACGACGACGATGAGTACGACGAGGTGGCCGGCTTTTGAGTGGCGTTAATGCGCTACCGAAACCGTAACTTCCTCCTTTCTTTCTTTATATTCATTTTATCGTACAGGCCTTTTCAGAACAGATACTTTAGGTCTTTTACAACAGTTTTCTTTTTGTCTGCTGTTTGGTATCCGCCATCTCTCTTATTCGAAATTAATCTACTTGACATGAGATATATGTGTCAAATGGATGCAAAAGGAGAGTAGAATCATTGAGAAATTTGATATGAGAAATGATGCAAAATTATTCAGGTTTAATCAAACTGGGAAATCAGGAGTTCAATGAGCCATCATTATTCCGCAATGTCAGACGTTTGTGTATTGAAATTTTTTTGATATTATGAGTTTCATAAGATCGAAAAGAAAAATATTAATAAAGTTATTGTTTCTATTCTACGAAGACTTTTCTGGTCATATTATTGTGACACGTTTGGTTCTCCCTTTTCTTTTTCAAAATTTACATTAAAAATTATTTTACTATTCGATCCATTTATGTTTTTGCCAATATATATGAGACAATTCATTGCTGTCTCGTGTATTTCCATTCGAATGTTTTTTTTTTTTTTTTCTCGGAATTATGCCTTCTCGTAAAAGTCGTCATTCTTCGTTGAACATGCATACAAAAGTGTTTCCGAAGACCAGGGTCGTTTCTTCTCTTCAACGTTTTCGCAGCTCGTTTAAAAAAACGTATTCGAGAGCGTCGTGGTAGAGTTGTCGCAAGCAATCGTGAGTTTCGATTCTGAACGACCATTTTTCCACGATTTACGAATACATGAAACGTAGATAACTCGGCTAGAGCTAGACAGCGTGAATTACGGTCGTCAAAGAGGTGTTGAAACGTCGTTTTCGATTCTTTTTGACATATACTTGGAGCGAAGCTTGCGAAGAAACAGAAAGACTGGAGAAAAGAGAGAAGGTGATAATCTTTTCCGTTGGCCGCTTCACAAGAAAACATCACAGGCAGCAACGGCGTGTGAGGTCTCTCGTGAGAGATATGATGAGAAGAGAGAAGGAAAACCTCGCGAAAGTTTTCTATTTTATTTTTTTATCTCTTTCCTTTTTTCTCTTCCATGCATCGCTTTGGACTGTAACACGCATACATACACGCAGTTTGTTCCATTATTTCTCTTCGTGACGGACCGTTCTTGCGCTTCAACGTCAGGGACATTCGTGGATACTGAACTTCTTCTATAAGGAGAAGACGAAGACACATTTCGTATTGTTACTCTTCCAAAAAGACAAAAGTGAAGAAGCAATCATTCTCGTCCATCTTAGTCTCTTCTTCTGTTTCTCTCTCTCTCTCTCTTCGTCTTTCTGTGAGTCTGTATTTCTATTTGCCTTGTTTTTATTTCTCTCTCGCTCTCTCTCTCTCTCTTCCCAACTCTGATTTTCTTCTCTTTTTGTCTCTTCCGGTCAGCTTGTTAACGCAAACACAAACGATCCAGTCGTAAACCCCATCTCGGGAATTTGCAGTGTGCTGTGGGGTTTGATACCTATTCTCTCTCTCAGATACCTTTCGATATCCCCCGTGTTTTCGGATCAAATCGATATAGTATGAAATCTGATATAACCTCACTACGATTCTCTGCTTACATATTCATTCGAGACATGAAATAATGTTTATGTAGAGATTCTGCAACATCTTGATGCGAAGCATTAAAAAGTAAAGTGCAAACGTTCGAGGCCATTTATGCAGCCAATTTATTTTCCATATAAAAAGGTAGTTTAAAAAAAAAACTAGTGATAATTGAAACGATTTTTATTCCTTCATATCTATTTTCGAGTTTTTTTTTTTTAATAATCTTCTCTTAGAATTTTTCTTTTGATATGAATCACTGAATAAGAGTTTACAGAAACAATAAAAATAGATAAAAATGAAGGGAACTGATATTTTCATCTTAATACAATAAATTAGAAACCTGCAGTACTACGGTTTGAACAAATGCAAGCAAATGCATCATAAAATGCTAATAACTCTTTTTTGCCATGGAAAACTTGGAGTTATTACCGTCGATCAGAAATCTTGGAATATTATTTTCGTATAAAGGACTGAGAAGAAGAAAACGACGAAAATCTGACGTCCTTTCTTAAACGCGTGACGAACCATATATTTATACATATGAGAGATACAAAACCCAAAGTCATTTCGAGGTGTCGACAATTTTGATTGAGAGAGAGAGAGAGAGAGAGATAAAGAGAGACAAAAACATTTCCCTTTTGTTAAGATTCGTAGGTGCTTCGGGTGGTCCATCCTGGCGACCATTTCCTGCCTCTCTGTCCGCGCGCTTTTTTTTTGCTCTTCTTCCTTTACTCTCGCGCTCTAATGTATTTTTTTTCTATCGCCATACATATACATATGTATAGCTCGTTCATTTCTATCTATCTTCTTTCAGTCCCTTTTTCTCTCCCACTCTCAGATCTCTCTCTTTCTCTTCGGAAGAGCACTCAGACTGTCCAAGTGCGTGGCTCTCGGGCTCAGACGTTTTTTTCTCACTCTTAATCTTTCCCTTCCCTCTTCTCGTTCAGGCTTTCGGTAAGGTGGACCTGTACGGAAGACCCTCCCACGCATTTTCAATCCTTCGTTTTCGAATATGTTAGCGCTCGTGCGTGTTTGTGTGTGTGTGTATGTGTGTAAGTGTGCATCTGATGGCTCACAGCTTCTCCTCCCACAAGGCAAACATTCGTCGTGCCAGCATATATCCCCTCGTGTGACTGTGCGCTCCAATTACCAGTTGGAATGCTCATTTGAGTCTCCACGGGGGACTCGTTTGTTCTCCCCCGTTTGTCTCTCCCACTCACTATCTCTCTCTCTCTCTCTCTCTCTCTCTCTCCTTCTTACTCACAGTCTCTTCGTTCCCTGGCTCTCCTCTAATGGTCAACGAGCACTCCAAACTATTATCGGCTATATGTTCACGGGCATAGATCTCTGACCAAAAAGTGTAGCTCCCTTGCGCTGCCAGCAGCTTATGTCACAGTAAAAAAATGTTCATGCCAGAGAGAAAAGAGAGAGAGAGAGAGAGAGTCATCGTAATACGAAGAGAACGAAGGGAAACGAATTCCCTTCTATAAGGGCGTCTCGAATTTTAAATCTAACCTGAGCAACAATGACTACTGATCTCGTGAAAAGCACTCTCGTGTGTTTGCCACTTTTTGTCACTCGACTAAAATATATGCTACAACTTCCTCGGCACACTTCGATCCAGACGAGAATTGAACTCGGGTTGAAGAACACAATCGGGCTGTTCATTTGTTCCTTTATTAGTTGGAACCAACGGTCCAATGCATGTACAACGTTGGATATAATTTCAACATGCACATATGTGTATTTAGATACATGGGTGGAGTAACGTATACAATTTATATATTTGGATGTCTCTACGGATGTAACCGCTGATGAACGTAACACGGTGTGGCCCAGTTCGCGACAACAGGAAGAGACAAATTGGTGATAAGCAGACGCAACCCTGTGCGCCATTACGATTTCTATTATCGTATATCTTTATCTTATATTCCCATTTTACTCTTTTTTTTTTCTCTTTTTCTCTCTACTGTCCCCCGACATTCGTATACCTTCGTTTTATCGCTATGCAGTCAAAGTGGCGCCTTACTTAAACAGACTCAGCGAAAATGGGAGAGATTGAGCGCAGATAATTGACCCATAAAAATGTCCTAAAAACGAAATCTCATGAGAAAGATTCTGTGCATCATGAATACCAAACGATCTGTTTGCCTCGTTTTTCTCTTGTCGTATAAGAAAAAAAAAAAAAAAAAAAAAAGACACAAATCCTGAAGTAAGCGAAGTTATTCAGGCTCAGAATGTCTGCTCAAATGGAATGTTGTACAGGGTATGTGGGATCGATTGAATATCTTATTATCGCGGGACGAAAATACTTTGGGAGCGATGACAGATGACGAAAAAGCAACGTCGATATTGAACTCATGATTTTTTTCTTTTTTACCTCTTCCGCTGCTTCTCTTTTTATATTTGATTATATCGTGTCCGATTTCATTGGCATCGAGACTACGTATGCGTTAGCTGTTATTCATTTTCAAGAGAGTGTTTCTAATTTTTTCATGTGCAAGCGGCCTCTTTTACATGTACATTTGTCGTTAACTGTGCGTGAGCGAGCGTCACTGGAATTGAGATATTCACTTATACGTCCCGCAACTCCCTTTCTCACTTACATACTACACAGAGATATTACATCGGATAATTCGTACATATATGCGGGAGTTTTTATATACACTGTGCGTGCGTCCTTTAAATATATGAACACGTCTTATGTGTCGTGTCTCGTCACGAAACGGTTCTCACCGCACGCGCAGTTTAATACGCAAAATGAGAGTGAATGGAAAGACGACCGCAAAAGGCCTTTGCGTTTGCGGTTGCTTTAAATATTCCGTATTTTTATTTTATTCTATTTTTTCATAAGTCTCCGTCTTAATATTTGCTAAATCAACTGTAAATAAACGCAAGTTTGAATGACCTCATTTATTTTATTGAATGCACTCTAATGAGAACGATCGATTCGTAGTATCGAAACATTCGAATATTCATTTCCTCGAGCGTATAGAACAGTAATCAATGAACACTTTTGGGGAACAATGAAATTATAACGTGATCCGTACCATTAGTGATACACGGAAAGTTAACGAAATTTGCATTATTCATCAAGTTTATTCAATGAACACGTGTTAAGCCGAGAAATTTGCTCATTAATTGTACGTTCGTTAGGGAAATTTCCAACGATTCAACGTCACCGGATAATTAATTGCACTCGCAATGATGATTATAATGAATGTTAATGAACTTGATCAATCGAACATTGATATTTTGACGTGATAAAATGAAAATCTCTTCTACATACGTCTTCTTTTCGTTTTGATCTTAGAATTTTTTCTAGCGAATGATGCACAATTTCGTAATATTGGAAAAATCTTGAAAGCTAAGGCAAAAGACTCTTTCTATCATACACTAGGTTCTTATAGATCTGTTTTCTTCTTCGTAGGAGCTTTTACTGTAACCCGGAAAACCGTGACATTCTCATTTCATCCGATCGACGAATTTGCGCGGTTAAGCGAGGAGACCCGTATAAATATATATTTATGTTTCTATCCTTTCTGAATTTTCCCATCGTATAATATGAACTATGCGCTCTCTTCTACCTTGAAAGAAGGATCCACCAGAGGTAAATTCGAAGAGCGAGCAAAACTACACGATTTATAGCTATATTTTCGAATGAACCTAGGGAAAGAAAATAGAGAATAGTAAGAAACGAAAGAGGCAAAAAAAGCGATATACTGAAAGCTCGATTATTATAGGTGCTCGTATATATAAATAAATACGAGACAAGAAAAGAGACGAAAAAAGAAAAACCGTGTCGTTGTATATTTTTTTTTCTTCTCTCGTTTAGTGAACTGCTCTCCCGCGTGCAAATATCGAATGTGCGCTCGTGATTTTCTCGATTTTTTGCTGTGTTGCGCGACGCATCGCATTATGTGCTCAGTCTTCTTCTGATGTACTTCTGCGAATTTCCTGATGAAAAAACTATGCAACGATGCAGAAACGGATTTTATGGCCCTCAGAATGAAATAAAAAGCCACCATTCACCACGAATATTTGTACTGAATTTACGGAGAAAAATGTTTCAATGATACTGACGAATACAGAGCAATTTATTTCGATTATGAAACTGTAAAATATGTGAATTTTCGTGAGTCATCTTTTGCAAATTTTCATCATAATCAACAAACGTCTGTATACGAAAAAATGGAAACAACAATGCGACAATTATCAGTTCTGAATATTGAAAAATATGTAAAAATATGTTGATCCGTGCAAAACGATCAGCGCAGCTGTGTAAAACGCCTTTATTCGCTCACCCGCCTTTTCCCTTCAGAAATACATTTACGAGGGGTATTTTTTCAATTATAAGAGAAAATGTGCAGCGGTTTAAGGTCCTTTACTCAAGAGCCTTTTAAATCCCTCAATTTTTCTTTTTATCTTTCTCGTATTTGCTCTCCTGCATCACGAATGACCGAAAGACTTTTTTTTTCACACTGCAAGCGCGTGCCCCTTCAAACAACTTCTGGATTCGTTGTTTTTTTTTTTTTTTTTTTTTTTTTTTTATTCCATCGTCTTTTCACTTTGCGATCCCCTCTTGCACACATCAAGAATTCACACTTGTGCACGGACCCGAAGTGTTCCACGAACAGAAGCACAAAGCCGACACCGCCTTTAACGCACAATTGAGCATGGAATAAAAAAGTGAGATATAAAAATATATCTGATTTGGACATTTTTTTTCGGGGGTTGAACAAGAGAGCACACTTCTGCAACGAAATGATCATGCACGTTGAAATTTCTCACGGTTTCGGTCTCGGAATTATCTACAAGGAACATCATCATCAGTAGTATGGTATGAGATGTTATACGGAATCTCTTGAAAACTTGACTATTGTAGATTATTTTTACAAAATATTTATCCACCGCGATATCCTGAAATGTTCTAGCAAGAATTCGTTTTTCTTTCATTCATTTTTAATTACTAGGGCACTAGTTGTTGAGCAGTTTATATTGAAATACCGTTCATTAAATGATTCGAAAGAATTCAACGACGTGAAAATTACCATAAAAATAACAGTGATGACAGTAAGTACAGGACATATTTTTATAATAGTGACGCAAATGTAAAAGTAGAAAAATGAAGGAAGAGAGTGCTGAAGAGCTCGTAGAGTAAAATTTCAACGGCAATGGTAGTATGTAGCTCAAGAGGGTCTCCGCGTACGACATGTCAGAAATTGAATGGAAAAGAAAACACTTTTGTTGTACCATTCGAAGATTCGAAATCTCCTATCTCATTCACACAATCTCTCCCTTCTGAACGAATGAAAGAGAAAGAGAGAGAGAGAGACTTAATCTTCCTTCCTCCTTTTTCTTTCGAGGAGTCGTTGGTTATTTCTGTTCCTATTTTCTCAAGCACGATTTTCTCCTTCTAATCTTTTTTTTTTCCTTCTTCATCGTCGTTTTTGCTCCTTTTTCTCATCTTATTCTACTCACTGTTGGCGCTAGCAGAGAAATTCTTCTCGATGCATATATTCGATGGTGTGCACCATTCTCGTCGAGTTTTCTCCACAATTTTCTTCCCGCTACAATGCTTCCATTCGGGAACTGGCAGCGTGCCACCAGGCCACAGTAAAGTTCTAAACTTTCATTCGAAACCGTGAAATATCAAGTTATGGTAGAGTCTCAGACATTTCAGTTAATCGTAATGTATCATAATTAATGAACACGTGCTACTGATGGAAATTGTTTGGGCTGTGCTTAGTTGTTTTATTATCTCGGTAAAATAAATGAATCTGCATGAACTTTTTCTCTTCGTGTAATTCATTATTTTTAATATTTCTCATATTCGTCAAACGCTCAATTTAATTCTCGATCGTTCACTTATCGACAAGTTTTCGCATTCGCGTTTTTATTTTCAACTTCAGGAAATCTTAAACACGCTGCTGCGTGTGGCTGATAGAACTTGTTCCAAATTGCCATTGATTTTACGTCGCTTAACATATAATCGAAGGTGTAATCAGCCTTGCTCTATCGTGCCTGTGTCGTCTGTTCTTGCCGGAATATCGTAGTCGTCATGTTACAGCATGTCAAGAGTGCGAAAGAGGGATAGAGAGACAGGAAGTCAAGAAAGTTACTTCTGTGTGTCAGAGCAACATCAGCATCAGCAGCAGCAGCAGCATCAGCAACGACGACAACGATGAGAGACACCGGAGCAGATTCGATCGGGGGGCTGCGAGAAGAGACCCTGGAGGGTGAACGTGATGACGACACTCCACAAACTCGTTAACTTACGCGAACCAGTACCAAACAAAATTACAGTAACATGTATATGAATATCGAACTGGTCATAGAACTTTGAACCGATGTTTTAATTGCATTGTATTTGTGTTCAAAGGTATCGAACATGCAGACTAAGCATGTATCGTTCGAAGTGATTGCTTATTCGAATTCTGGAAAAATCAATAACTAAAATTACTTATTTCTATTGATGACTCAGAAAAAAATGTACAAGTATCTAAACTATTCGAAGTATACAAGTCCAAAGCCTTCTCGTAAGTCGAAGTAGCGGTGTATCAATGCATATATACGTTCTTCGAAGTGTATAGGCATATAGATGTATATTTCTGTAATAGAAAGTGAGCGACGAGGGAAGCACGTGTAAACTATAGATGTCGCTACTGTTGAAGCTGGTGCGTTTATATCGAGCAGCCTGCAGAGAGCCAAGCCCGCAAATCCTCGCGTCTCGGCATTTACGTTTACGAAACAATCGCCTCAGGAGATACCGACAAATACTACCCATTAAATTCACCGGCATATATGCGAGCATGAAAATATATGTGTGAAAGAGAGAAAGAGAATTCCAGCAAACTAGAACGAAACACGACAGCAACGGTTAATTCATTTGTCGAGTTTTCGTTTTACCTTAATTCAGCTTGTTCAAACAATCACTCGGAATTAGAGACCAATTAGCACCTGCTGAAAGATGCGTGATTAAATTTTTCACGAGAACATTTTGCGTCAAAGAATAAGGCTAGGCTCGTATTCAGTCTCTGAAATATGAAATCTCGAAACACGTTATTGTTTTGTATGTATTTGTTAATATTCTTCATTTCTTATTTCCAGCTCTTTTTTTTATGTTTACTTATTTCTCTTCGAGTTGAGATTTTATACTTCTGCTGTTGATCCCGGATTTAGTCCGAAACGAACTGGATAGTTTCCGTTGAGAATTTATGTAAGGTGAGATCGTGTAATGGCCGAGGGTATATCGAAAAGATATATAAATCTAAGCTCCGAGAAAATTCTTTCAGTGATTTATCATCGTGTTACGTGTCACAGAAATGTCCTGCGATGGGAGGGACGAGAACAAATGGCCTTGAAACTGAAAGAAAATCTGAGAGATTTCACATGTATACACATACACATGAATACATCGAAACAGAATTATCCGAAGATTTGCGTCTGAACAAATGCTATGTTATCAGTTAAACCCGTAGCCTTGAAACGAAAATATTCTCAAAATATCGGATCACTACTCAACTTTTTTTCCCTTCCTTCAATTCATACCTTTTCCTCGCTTCAACTCAAGATCCAAAAATTGCTTACCTAAAAAATATCCGATGACGCAGTACCTGCGACGTTTTCCGTAGTAAATAAATCCATTTTTATTCGCAGGGTATATGAAAGCATGGATTTGAATTTTGAAATAATTGAAAAGTTCATCTTCCATGTTGTATGTTGTGAGACAAATCGATCGATTCGATGCGAGTACTTTATTTACGAATAATTTTAATTCAGCGAGTTGCATTGATGCTGTGTTTCGAATTTTCTTGTGTCATTTCAAATAATTTTTCATCGTATATCAATATCGTGTTGATAATAGCACCGGCTGTTTCAAGTCGAAGGATCAGTAAAATATTCTACTAAATTTTAACGAGAATTGTATTCAACGCTTATGAATCTTTTGGGATTCAATCATCTGCGTATGTAATGGATCCATATATCTCTTTAGCTTGCTTTCTCGTACGACGGAGAAAAAAATTGTAGACTCCCGAGAATTTCTCTAACGAGCACAATATAAGTATATCTATACATACATTTTTGTGTGTCTCACGTCTCCGATGATAAACGCGTTCTTGTACGACTTGACGCGTGTCGAATTACGAATGCCTGGTTCTCCCGAGCCCATGATGAGCGAGCAGGAGACTTCGGGGAGACTTCCGATGTATCGAATTCCCTGAAATATGTATATATATCTGTACCGGTAGTACAATCACAAAAATGGAATTTAATGAATTATATATCTCATATACACTGCCTGATGACGTGAAAACACTCTTTGAAATTGGTTCATTCCCACATGGTTCATAGGAAATTAATCAAGAAAGAGAAATTCCGTTTATTCGTTTTCTAGTATTAAAGCTTTTGTGGTTTTAGACTCGTTATTCTAAAAATGAATTGAGTGAAAATAAAAAATTCAAAACAAATGTTGATTAATCATCATATTGTACTCGCAATAAATGACATACTAATAGTAAATGGTCCGAGTGAAGTAAAACACCAGATGCACTGATGCCATTAATCTACCAATATACGTGGAACAAACCCAAACAAGAATTAAATTATTCGTCTCTACCATTCCTACTCCAACGTTCACTAGACGTTTCATAATCACTGCAAATTGTAATTTTCCTTTTGATGAAATATTTCCGGTACACCTAGTGCAACTAAACACATGATTTTGACATACATTTATGTAAAACCGTTGCGACAACCGCTAGCCATGAGTGTGAATGACGAGCTTACGAGATCGAATTTAATACGCCTCTGGCAAACGCCTCATATCCACGCAGATGGCTCATAGGCCAGTGAGTCGATAGGTAAATGTAGGAGATGCCGATGCATAACGATTTGCATTCGATTCATCACGTATTCAGTGCTTATATTCGTCTGCCGTTTGAGCCGTTGACAAATGCGCAATTCTAGTTCAGCTTGAAAATGAATCCTTTAGGCATAATAATCCTTTTCTCCTTTTGTCGAATCCTGTTATATCATCCCTTGTTTGTATTATTCGACTATATGCCCTGAGGATTCATCATCTCCGTCATACACTGCCTTTTTATTCGTTAATCAGCATACAATTATCGTTCAGGATCACAGCTATTCGGGAGCATTAATATTCTAGTCATTAACCTGCATTATTTCATCAGGGCTTTTGTTTCGCGATTTTATCATACGTAGTCGAGTTGTAAAATTATGGTATACTGATTGATGCGGATAAGTTGCAACTTGTAATCCTTTCACGCTTATTATGTCATCAAAATTATTATATCTCGTCATTGTAGCAAAATGTCGAAAATAATCCTATTGAATACATGATCGATTATCATCTCGTTAGATCATCATAATCTCTACTTCGATACGTTCGATTTAATGACTATAATTCCAGTTTATTATCACATTTTGTTTGTTTGTCGTGTATTCGCTGATCATGACTGCCTTAAATTCTCGCCATTTGAATGGTTGCCGTCTGTAGAATCAATAATGTAAGGAAAAAATAACTAGAAGATCATAAATGTTTTAGTAAAGGATGAAAACACGAGCTGATGTTTGTATGTTTTCTCCAGTATCAACATTATCTAATCCGGATGTAAATCATTTCGAAATGTATGCGATCTTAATGGGGTTGTATCAATATTTTCCAGCTCACCTCAATAGACTCGACATTAAGTTGTATTTACATTTGTCTCGATACGTCTGTGGATGGCAACCAAATATTATACAGAAGAAGGTAAATTATAAAGGTACTACTCAAGGGAAGGGAATACTTTATTTCAATTGAGCAGCAATGTTCTTAAAAATTGACATACTGTACGCGCAAAAACTCAGAGTCCTAGCATTTCGTTGTTCGCCATGTTATCGAGCAGATGAGTCGTCGTGTTAGATTCTGGGGATTATTCGGTCTGGAAACTTAAACTCTGGAGCAGCAGGGATAAAAATGGTGAAAGTGGAGAGCTATGGTGATACTCGGTATAATGCTGCAGTAAAGAGTAAAAAGTATTCCCACTCTACCATTGTCTGGTTCCCTCGGTCGATCGTTGTTGTGCTTCCTTTCCCCAATGGAGTTTCCTCGCTAATTTCCTGGCGCCTTGAGGGACCCCTCGTCGTCGCACAGTCTTGGTCTGCGAGGTTCTTCTTCTCCCACGTTACATCGTCGACGCATTTGGTAAAGAGAGGAATTCGTAGGGTTGGAGAAAGATCGAGCGAGAGAAACGAGAGATAAACGAGTGACAGCCACGCGTTGAGCTTGGAGCTTCCGTTGGTCTCCTCCCTGGGTAATCAAACTCTCGGCTACCGCTATTAATTTCGCACTCCCGCCTTCGCCAAGCGTGAAACCTCCGACGTTGCCTCGGCTTCGCATTCCTGAAAGTCCTCGCTCACTTACTCACCGAGTCACTCGGCATCGGGCTTCAAGCCGCTGTGCACTACAGCCTGAGGAATCAGAGATCTTCGCCAATTTTTATTGTTGTAAGGATCAGTCTGAACGTTCATACTCTGTAATTGGTTAGTACGAGTTCGCGAGAGCATAATGAAGAATCGGAAGTAAATCGATTTTTATCTGTCTTTTCGGAAACTTGAAAAATCCAATTAATCATATGTCTCCACTGGGAGCTTTTGACTCTATACACACCATAACATACCATTCATTATCCATTTTCATACTTTCATCATCAGCGTTGTCGATTCAAAAATTAAATATCGAAAACTCATCTCAAAGAAAGGGAAGCTGCATGAGGTGTGTTCTTCAGCTGATATGACAATAAGATTTGTGTCTTTATTCACCAAACACGTTTTCCTCCTTCGCTTTGTTTCAATCAAGTATCTTTGTTACGCGCTGAGGTCATGTCCCATAGAGTATCCTCAAAACAGTCACTGTTTTTATCGCTGCGGATCTTATTGCTTTCTAGCTAATCAAACTCGATTCAATTTCGTCTTACGAGCGTCAATGCTTATGGGGTCATGAAAAGACGTCTTTGTCGACCAAAGAACCATCAAGCGACGCCGAAGAACCGTGGAATGCTTAGAAAAAATAGAGAAACGACAGGGTTGATACGAAATCGGAATAAGACACTAACACTATCAGACAAAAACGTGCTTATACTCCTTTGATGTAGTTATATCGACTTATAATTATCGAATCACATATTTTTGTCAAAATTCCATAATAGATAAAGCACTCGCAATTAAAAGACACTTCAAGGACCACGCATACATTTACAGCTCAGAGAATAAAGCAAATGGAATAGAACGCAGCGGTATAGTCGAATAAGTTGGAATCAAGTACCCGTGAACATTTTCGCGAATGCCTTCTGATCGTGCTGTTCGGAGAACCGTTATAAGCCGAAAACAATAGAGTTCAGGTCTCTTCATGTGCAGTATGTAGAGAGTATTCGTGAAGGATAAGGTATGGTAGTCGGGACGTAGGCAACGGGCCAAAGCTCATCGAGGGTGCCGTGCCGACCTTCTCATAAATACTTATACATAGATATAAATACATACTATATACGCAACACATGTATACACATTTGCATAGGTACTATTCAGTGCAGAATGCGGTCGACCGGTTTCTCTGCTCCAATATCGAACACTCTCATCAGCTTTACCGAAACATTCAAACCTGTGTGGCTTCCTCGAAAATCTTCTCACTCAGTTCGACAATTATTTAACTCAGACTAAAAGCTCTTACGAAATACGTGTTCCGGGAATCCTATGCACGTCAAGAGATGTAGCTTGCGCTACTGGATATCCATATATGTATTACATTACAATAGTTATCCCACTTAGGTTGACATATTTAAATAATGAAATTCAGATATTGACTCGGTTTGACCCAATTTCATTGGAGAAATTCTCTCGATGAAGGCTAATACGGTATGGGTTTTATCACATACGCGCATATAGCTAGCTTCGTTATCGAACAAAGGGTTTACAAAATTATAGATATTGAAGCAGCCCTATTTCCATTTGGGATTCCCCGTTTCCTGATCTCTATTCGGAAACGTTGTGTTTCGAAGAAAAAAATGGTTATAAAACGTTCAGGAAGACTGAAATTATTTCAAGATCATGGCGTGTTATTTCTTGCGATTTCAATAACGAACGAATTTTGTGAGGCTTCGATGCTAAACAAAAAATATCGAGTGTCGAGATCTCTGATGAATTCCAAGTTGATGGATTCACTGCCATTTCCTTCGAGATCGAACCTCAGGTTCCTGCGCATGTATGCAGCTCGTGTCGTACTGTTTGGGGGCCGGTCTCTTTTCGAACCCTCGAGGCGACAGAGGTCGGGAGTTTGATGTTCTCTTGAACCGGAGTCACGTTGACGCTGTCGCCAGGAGGGAAGCGTAGAGCAATTGAGAATCACGCTTGGACGAACACACCGGGGACGCGTACTCGAAAAGGCTGCTCTCCTTCATAGTGTTTTATATTGCTCTTGTGACGGATTCGAGCTTCGCCTATGCCGCACAAGCGATACAAGAACCTGCCTCAAGCTATACGACTTCCTTCTGGATATTTGCCACCCTTTCACCCGATACCGCTGGCCTTACGCGACATCATCCACATTCAAGCAATGTTAGAGAGATGCTGGCTTATATGAGGAATAAAACGATGAAAAAGTAGTCACGCTTGAAGTTTCAAAGTGTCACAGATTTCAGATGAAACTTAACCGAATAGTGATTATTGAATATTACTTACGCTTAAGCTATATTAACCGAAAAATAATTGAAATTGAAGTTCCATTCGTGATATGCAATAATGGAAGAACGCATGTCCTGTCTTATCAAATTAAACGCGTGTAAGTCGAATTTGGGTCGAATTCTACCATTCGTTAATTCTTCATTGTTTTACCGCAATTTTGATATTGCTTATTTAACTACGCTCTCCACTGGGTCAGGTAGAATTTGTTCAACTTCCAGTAGCTTGTCTTCTACTCTCTCTCTCTCTCTCTCTCTCTCTCTCTCTCTCTCTCTCTCTCTCTCTCTCTCTCTCTCTCTCTCTCACACACACACACACACCGTTAGTGGAACTGACGAGAGAGAATTCAGGCTTTAATTTTATTTGTCGAATCAACGGGTATGGCATTAGCATCCTTCTGCCTCTGTGCTACCATGCCTCTTCCTACCGTTCTCTTGGTATGAAACCTTGAGTCAACGCGTCAAACTCTAAATGTAACATCCAGACAAAGTCTAGCCACGTTGCTGAATAGTTAGGACTTAGTATTTACCCTTCTATACCGGATTGGCAAGACCGTGATGTTGCTGGTCTTGGTTCCAGTAGCCAGTATCCGGCTAATCTCGGTAGGACAAATCGCGGAAAATGAAATTAACCGTGGCCCCGAGTCTTGCTAATCCAACACCGAGTGCATCTCGGTGTTGCATTATGCAAATATACAACAGTGCCACTGGGTGCCATCCTCTAGACTCGCTTTCCTTCTTACTCCAGCTTTCTCACCCTGCATCGTATAAAGCGAAGTTTAGCTCCAGCATGTCGGCACCTCGACGCCCTGATCCTAAACTCCAGCGAGTTATACGCAGCATGCTATTCCCTATCTCTATATATTTATATACATATCCCTCTGTCTTTCTCTTTCTCCCTCTCTTGCTGTATTTCACATCTATTTTCATTTGAATCTCTATCTAAAACTGAGACAGAAAATTATAGGATAGGAAGCGGGAACAAAGTCGACATCTCCGACTATGTACCAGCGAACGGTTTTCTCGTGGTGCTGCTTGTACTTGTCGTTGTATCGCTCTTGTCAAATTTACAGTCCCAACGTATAGTTCATGACTCTGAGTTTCTTGCATCCATATAACACATCCCGAATATTTATAGTGATAAATCCATATCCATTTGTTGTGCATGCAGTTTAGGCGTTTATTAAACAAAAATATCATTTTATCATAATCCATTATATTTTTTCAATCACGCGAAGCATCTGAGAAATCATACACCGATTGGTATGAGTCCTATGAAATATATTTAGATCGATTACTTTCATTTTGTAATTATCTCGTTAATTTATAAATCTATTCTTGGTCATCTTCACTCTTGTACAGAACGGAACCTTTATTGCCCAGCAACGTGTCAAGTTTTTAACGACTTTACAGCTGAGCTCAATAGATACTCAAAATGCATGATAAAAAAAGGAAATAACGATAAGGAGCACCGAGAAGAAAAATCTACCTTGTTGGCCTATGCATATTATTACTTGTACGAAAAATATGCGTGTTGGAACACGTGATTGGCTTACTGGTTTATAAGATCGTGGGTGGAACAAACAGTTCTCACTCAGATTTCCTGCAATACTGTGCTTGATTCTCATTCACATTGAACATTTGATATACACCGCGACACGCGGTGCTGGCAATATCCATCGCGTCCGATCACACACGTGATTTTCGCAATTTATTTGTTATACTTTTCAGCTGTAAATATTACAGGTTCAGGCATAAAGGGTAGCGTTGGAAAATTAATGGAAAACAACCCTCTCTCACAATTAATTTTCATTTCCAAGTATTTAATGCAACCAACTCTGATTAATGACTATTCTAATACTGTTTATAGTTGATGGCTATGCTAATACTAGACAAATCTTGAGCTCTCCTTGGAAATGTGATGATTACTAAAAGTATCAGTTAATTTGGTGGCCCCGTTCTGCAACAAATATCGTCGGTGGGCTTGGTTTCATTCAACGGAATATAATTTTCTTCCAATAATTCGGGAACATGTTAAAAATTCATCTGCGACGAAACGAGATACCGCGCAAATTATACATGTATATAGTGTATATACGTATACACAGTGGACTGACTCAGTTTAACCCGGTCTATTTTTTCATCGCTTTTCTACCCTCCTTCGCAATTCAGAGTTGATTATCCGCGAAGCTTGCAGTGTGGGATTCCCGAAAAAAGAAGATAGGATAATGGCTTCAACTGGTTCGTTTTTCAACGACGTCAAATACACGAAAAAAAAAAAGTATACCGTTCAAGTTTGAATAGGACTCTGACATGCTTCGTGAGGGACAATGCGAAAAAAAACAGCGCAGGAAAAAAACAGTCGGACCAAAATAAGAGACAAAGATATCGTTCGGCACAGTTCTCACCCGCGATTGTTCAAAGGCATTGATCGAGTTACGTCGAGGGTAGATGAGGACGAATTCGGAAACTCTCTCTTTCGCTATTTCTATGGGTAACAGGCTCCATGTACACAACCATGTAGGTGGGACGACTAAACAATTATATTTTGTACTCAAAAGCTGCATTTTTGCAAACATAATTTTGTATTGCTCGGTGCCCAGTTTTATACAATAAGCTTGATACTCTGTATCTAACAATAAAAGCGAATAAAAAAAATTCACGCGCGTACGGATGGCCTATTGGGAGATGAAAAAAGAGATAAAGATGACAGAAAAAAAATTAAATTGACGAGAGAGGCTGGTCGAGATAGAAAAAATAGAAATACAAGCTATGACCTACGCGCGTTAACGACTCTCCGGATTCATACATGTGCGTTTCGTGGGACTCCTGCAAACTCGCCTTTTTTTTTTCTTCTTTTTTCTATTACTGCAGCCGTCGGGAGAGAACAATCGAAGTTCCAGAGCCACCGATTCCCTCTCCATCCGCGAGGACAATAAACTATTTGCCACGCCTAAACAATTGGCACGCTATACAAACACACACATTCGAACGTATATACAGATACATATATATATATATATATATATATATATATATATATATATACAATATTTTGTGCAGTCAATTCGATGTCAACGGGCTCTCGAAAAGCGTTCCGATAGTTTCTGTTGCTTTTCGCATACAGTCGGCGGATAGTCGTGAAAGAGGGACGCGCGCGCGATAAATAGTCATCGGTATGCGAGAGATTTGAAAATCGATATCGAGCGAATGGTCCAGGGCTATCCGTATTACGTACATGCTCCTTGACAACAGTGAAAGACCCACACATTTATTAACTTGATTCTCTGCTTGAACAAACAAAAGGGCTTAATTCAGTATATGTGGAAAAACATTTGAAAGTAAGTGTTTATAAAAGCTATCACGATATAAAATGTACTCACAGAAACTTGTAACATGCATTCGCTGCGCAACAATACTCACAGTACGGAATAGACAAACACTGCAGAGGGCTTGTTACGCTCTCGACCGATCCTTAGATCAAGACCGGGACTCGTGTACGCACTTTCTAATAGCTAAGATAAAGTTTCAGCCCGCTATGCAACGATAAGACGAAAGCGATTACGTGTCGAAAGCTACCGAAGAGAATACCCCAATATACTTTCGAAGTCTCGAAGTCCGCGCGTATAATACCCATACAGGCATCTATTGAAAATCCCAGCGGGATCTCATTTATACGCAGAAGACAGAGAGCTATTTGACCCCGTTCTATGTGAACGAAGAGCAATTTTATCGGGCAATAAATATAATCGATGTGAACATTTTTATCTGCAAATGGATTCTCGGCATTAGGAAACCACATTTATATCGATACAGTGAAAGACCATTAAAATTCAATTGATTTAAATATGCTTACAATCGACATCAAGAGTTCACTGTTTTTATCATTCGACTTAATGCGTGTCGCCTGATATTTGCTATAGTCTTGATACGTAAAAATAAATTCATTTATTATTTTAACGTGTATTTGTCACGTCCATGTGCGACCTACATTGCGATGAAAAAAATACTCTGACACTGGAGGTAGGATGGAATAGCGAGAGCGAAAGGAATTAGAGAAGCACCTGGCTTTTTTGTGTTATAAATGTGAATCTCCCTTTCATATTACATGAAAAGATGAATCCAAATTTTAGACGTAGGGTGATGCGAGTGTACGCGTGTGTGGATGCATTTATGGAGGGTGCATGGGTTACGGGGCTTTATCCATCCCAACGATCCGGTCTGCACAATGAGCAGCGGATGGATATCGTCACTATAAAACTCGTCCAGCTTCAGATTCCTTCGCGCATCAAAACGTGTGCGTGTGAACTCACGTACGCGTACGTAAAACTTGTGTAGAGTTTTCAACAGCAGCAAAACAATCCTAGCAAACCTTTTTCGGCTTTCATCGTTCCGGGAGTCAGGCATCTGTTGCTTCTCTGGGCATTAATCATAGGATAATCCTTTTTGATGTACGAAAAGAAGAAGAAAAAAAAACTCAACTCGCGCTCTCGTTCTTCGTTGCTCTCCCTTCCGTTCTTCCTTCCTATTTCTATGTTTCTCTCTTTATTTCTCTATACTGGATAATGTCGACCATACATCAAGAATCTCAAAGCATTCAATCGTCTTGGCCTGGTAAATGCACTTATTGCGCATGAAACCAACAGACGCTGCCGAAGATTTAGCTCCTGAATTTTTATAACTTACCCATAAAAGATTTGGGAAAAATAACCATCGTTTAACCACGTTGAAATGCTTTGGTCGATAAAGATAAACGCATTTTTATGATCGCACGATTCGAGCTAGAGGATTTTTATTGATTTCCACCAACAATCATGATGATCGAGTGAATTTCCGCGATCCATACATCAGCACATGTACAAAGTTTTCCACAACAACAGCGATTGCAATGCAATGCAATGATCAAAGTTTTTTTTCGAACATTTTCATTATTTATATGATTCCTCAGGAGAATTGAAGGAAGCATGTCAGCTTTAAGGAATGTTCGCCCAAACATAAATTTCATTTACGATTCTACAATGGCAGAAGTCGTTAAAGGTACTTTTCACTCGACTTTCGAATCGATAATCTCTGCAGCCTTCGAGAAGTAATATTACGCATTAGCTTATCTTTCGTACTCTTAGATCTTTCAATAAATTGATAGAAAAAAGCAATTCCACGATACACGCGGCGTTCTATAATTTTCTCAAACGTTCAGGATTTGTGTTCGAGACTTACGACCGATTCAAGATGTTGGAGGTATCGAAAATCTCAATTTCTAGGTGTTCATTCCACACGCATTATGAATATAAATATTATATTGCTTATTATTTATGTGTTCGAGTCCCTTGGGTATCGTTAAAAGATTTCGTTCAAGTTTTCTTTTTTTCGCAACAACTTTATTTCCATTCGTCTCGCACTCGCGCGTTGATTTGATGAAAGAACTGAATAAAGCTCGTAGCACTTCCTGCAAAGAAAAAGATCCTGCCGCAGGGCCAGTCGTGTCACAATATCACTAAGTCAGTTGAGTGAACAAAAAAGGAAAATGTGAAAAAAGTGCGTGTCAGTACCACCGCGTTCTGCCAGTGGTTTCAGAGGACATTTTTTCTCTTTCTGTTGTATACCCGCGATGAATCCCCACGAGACAGAAGTACCGTGTATACGTACATTTCGAATATTATACATATATATCTAGTCAGAAACTGAGAGTAAACGACATAACGAAAATAAAAGAGAGGGAAAAATACGAGGAAGATATAACTGAAAGTCCGGGAAAGCACGGGGCGTCTCGACGACTTGATAATTGGACGCCTCGTTACTCTGCGTGACTGTCGACGTCGGGACGCTCGAAACATCCTGTGCTCTAGGTTTGCCTTATTTTCTCTCTTCCTTCTCTCGGTTTTTCTCTCCTTCGCTCCTATTTTTCTTTCATATCCTCCATCTCCCTCGAATTATCTGGAATAGCGCTGCTCTTCTCGTTACCCTTCCGTCGTAGTTGCCGACGTTGTGCCGTCGTGTCCGGATTCTTCACAATTTCACCTGCATGTTTTCACACCTTCCACGTTTTGCATATAGTATATAATGTAATGTTGTATACACAATATACAAGTATATCTCTTATACGCCCACAGTCGTTGAAAAGTGGCAGATGGTGAAGCTGCCGCGTCGTCTTCGAGGCAAAACAAGCTGCGGTGCACGTTCAGCGTGGCCTGAGGGTACTTCGTTAGCATGAAAATATGTATAAACAACAACGAAAAAAAATTGTCTCTGTACTTTTATCCTTGAATGTGTCACCTCACTCCGATGGTCCCGGGATAGAAGCATTTTTATTTATCCAACGTTTTCTTGTATTGTTTCGCTTTTCCTCGAATACGATCGTTTCAATGAAACAAATGTGGCAGCTTTTTTGCCAAACCAAATGTGTCACGTTTTTTTGTCGTTACATAGTACGAAAAATGTTCAATTGAAAATACTTTTAAGGATTTTCGGTCCTGTGGCTCTTACATGTATCCGACTTTATGAAATACTGACAGGTTGAAAAATAGCCTACGATATTAGGATGTTGGGTGACAGGTCATAACTCTTTTGCCGACTAAACTTATCGGCAATGTGTTGGTTGGTTGTATTTTGCACAATGGTCGTGAAACGAGACACGGGTAATCAAAACTTGAGGATATAGGCACATTTACCTCGCGGCATTTTATATGCAACTTCAGACATGTTGGCTCATTTACTCTGGTGTGAAAATAAACTATGGTTTGGATCAGGAATGAAGCGTATTCTAGGATACGCGAAGTGAACGCTCGTAAAATTTTTTATTTCACGAGTAAATCAGAAAGCACTTTGTTAATGAAAAATAATACGAGAACAAGTACGAAGTAACTGTTTCTATGCAACGAGAGCTGTGGCATTTTCTTTATTTTCACGCTTGTGGTTTTTAGGCTGCATAAATCAATTTAGCCTCGCGGTACACTTCGTTATTGTTGAAAATTAGCTTTGTGGCCGTTATATTGGTTCTGGAAAATCTGCCTAGCAGGTCACAGCAACGTTATATTCACGATGGAGACGAGTTATAAAAAAAGGCTCCTGCACTTGCAAAACAAATACCGGTGACCCGGTAATAGAGAGTTCGACGATTAATGCTGATGATTGGTTGCTATTTGAGGTTTCGGGGTCAATTGGTGTGGCACAGCAGCTACAAGATCTGTCCCCGATAAGTTTTAGCAATTTAAATAATTCAGGTGATCATTCACCTCGTTGACTGATTCAATTGAAGTGACTTTCAATATGCATGGCATGGATTTCTATTACTCTGGACGTATAAATAAAAAAGTAGATGATAGCGAGAGAAAAACGTGAGAGTAGATACGACAGCGTCATTTAATTATTTTGACGTTTTATTTTGAGCTTTATCGCCGAATCGCTTAAACGAAGATGGAACGGAAACGCGGAAATAAGGGCAAAACCATCAAAAGAAAACCATTCACGTTATCTTCTTTTCCCGGTTATCCGTCTCTTTCTATCCGAAAGGAAAACGTGGTTGACCACGTTTCATTTCCTTTGTAAATAATGAGGTCTCGTTATATCCAGCTATTCAATTACATTGTAGATTTTTCTCATACTGTATTCTGTCGACCTTTGATTTATCAATCTAAGAGTTTCCTCGGATATGCGATTCGATACCGACAAAATGTCATCTCCACAAGCCCTCTGGCCTTTGGCTCGTTATCGAGTAACCCGCTGGACGCCGCCGTTACTGCGACCAAAACCAACGCCTTTATCCCTACCATTGGAAAAGTCTGTTAGCAACGGTAACATGCCCGTCGTGGCTACCAGGGGACTCAACGCCATCCGACACTTTCTTGGAGAAGGGTCTCGGACCACGCGAAATTTGACACGTGTTAACACTGACTCTCGCGCTCCTCAGCGTGGTGTTGAGCTTGCTCGAATGGCTACTGGCGTGACAACAGATGAGCTTGAACATCAGATGATCCGTTGTGCTGGCGTCAGCTACACCAATTGCACGAAATCTCGGACATGAACTTGTCGTTGTCGAACAAACGGAACTGCGAATCACGTCACTTCCATCGTGTGCTTATGAAAGGCGAATTTCACGAATCAGAAGCAAGATATTTTCTCATCGGAATTGAATCAAATCATACAAAGCAAATGGAGTTTCAACAGAATTTTATGATCAAATTGGCCGTACGATCCATACTTAGCAAATATTAATTCAAATTTTCGAAACATGTTCATTCATATTCAATGAATAGTTGTAATAATAGTAAATTAATAGATGCTATAGACGTAACTGATAATGCATTTGCGCCATCAACGAAGTAAGGCTCCAACAACTTGAAATGAGGGAGTTCCATATTGAGAATTTCCTTCGTTTAATTTAGGATCCAGAGGGCACAAATATTTTGTAAGATTCGTGTGTATGTGTGCCAACCACATAGTAATTACACAACTCATATTACAATGGGATATATGTATGCGGGAATAGGGAAAATGAGAGGAAGGGTGATATCGCTTCACCACACCGACGTTTGATACGCTCAGCCAATTCCAGAAACACTCTGCAGTATTGTCTCTAGGATTACTGTGAGGGGCTGCCCTCTTGCTCTTCCTAAACTCGACTAGCAAACACGGCCAACAAAGACGTCGCAGTTATATAGGACTCTCGACCACACGATCGTCCTCAGTTCCTAATTGAGAATCCGTCCTATCCCTTTCTCTCATCGTCTTCGTTCCACGAGTGGAGAGTACCAGGATGACTACACGGGCTCTTCTCACTCCGAAGATGCTCCGAACGAGAATCCAAGCATTGGGAAATCTTCTTCTCCGACGAATACGTACAAGAGGAGTTCTCGAATTGGAAGCCCTCGCACGCTTTCTCTTTTTCGACCCCCTTAAACCGAAAACTCCATGGCATCATGGCGACAGGGTCAATTTCTATCAAACTATAGCGGCTAAATCGCGGAGTGGCTGAGCCACACTAGACTGACTATTACGTGCGGCGTTCTCGCTTCTATGCTTTCACTATCGCTTCCAACACTGGCTGGTTAACCGCCCAATTCAAGAGATTGCACCCCCGTTATAACTGGTACCACTTTCCAAGGCCGCAGAATTAGAGCGAAGCTCTGATCACTTGGGGAATCCAATCTCCTCGCAACTTAACAATTGATCTCTCTCTCTCTCTCTCGCTCTCCCCGTTTCTCCACTCTGGAAGCTCACTGAGCTAACGATAAATTCCTTTCGCTCTATTGTAGTTTACTTAGCTCCGAATACATACCTATATATACGTATAAATAATTTAGGTACCCTCAGACCCCATGCATATAACATAATACCAATTAGCAATTTTTATGTATTTTCCACTCATTATTATCAAACTCGTGCACACAGTACTCTGGAACTTGCAGAAGTGATCTTTTTTTTTTTCTCTCTCTCTCTCTCTTCAATTATACTCTCAACAATCCGGTATTGCCACATAAAATTCATGCCAATTATGCAACAGCAGTAGTCACCATCTATTTATCTTGCCTTTGTTACACCTCATTCGTATTTTCATTTCTGGACACTCATGTAGTGATGATTGCTCAAGAGCGATCGTAAACTTATAATCATGAGGCATAACAGCCATTTTTTTCGAACTCAATGATAAAGCGATGAGAGAGAAAGAGGTTTTCGGAACTATTCTACACGGTGGCCTCTTTTTTTTTCCAACTGAGAGGATAATTGGATTTCAAAAGAGAACTCTATCGTTCACTGTACTTTTGCTCCGCTTCCGTTATGCGCGCTTCGAGACTAGACTACTCTGCTGCTGTTCTCTGCAAGGAGATGCTGGCTATAACCTGATAACGATGAGCCACGTTCTACACAGAAGCACAAAGTACCAGCCCGAGCTCTAACGCTACTCACCAACAACCTAGAATCTTTGGCATCCTCTTTTTTCAACGAGAGAAGCTCCAATTTTTTATCCTCTCATATAACCTTCCACATTTCTCACCCTTGCTTCTGAACATTTATTATATCGGTGCAATTTTTATTTGGCTTATTTTTTTTTTTTTTTTTTTTCAACTGCTTTGAAAATCAGCGGCGAAGGAAAAGCGTCGATCGAATTGACCCAATCAGTTTGATACTAAATATAGAGTTTTCTGCGTAACTCAAATAATGTTTTACAATCCTAAGCGTGCACCGACGTTAATGTCAACGTCAAAGCGATTCATAGCACATTAGCCTCTGAAAAATCATCTCTCAGATGCTCGGTATTGAAAAGAAATTTCGAAAATGTTCACGACGATTTTGATGTTATTCCAATTCGCGTCCCTTTGAATTAATTTCACGTATCAACATTACCCGAAATTAAATGTTGAGCATCTTGCAAGAAACACGTTTTATCCGGTCGTGTTTTCAACCTTGAGGTCTACAAATTTACGAGAACGACCGCCAGGAGTCCGAACCGTGCGGGCACTCTGTCACCTCGATATATTCCACGCTTCGTTAAGGCGCGCAAATCTTCTCGTACCACGGGAATTTTCGACGACATCGTTAATCTCGTAACGTCTCGACCTCGTTGTGGGACTTCTCTTCTTTCATTCCGCACTCAATCACCCGGATGAAAAACCATGTTGTTCAAAAAAGAGTTCAGCACCATGCGAAACGAATCAGCAACTTTCGAGCATATTTTTGTCCACGTATATTTTCTCATTCGCTCAATCATAGAAAAAAAATTCAGATGTGAAATATGAAAATTTGTGTTCAATGTAAATTATGCTCGACCGTTGTTTCATGGTTTTATTGTCTCGTGTGTGTCCGTGAGTGAAATTGATGGGTTTTGCGAAAAGGTCTTTCATCTCTACAGAAAGTAAGCTCATAGCTAGAACATATTCGTAGTAAACGAAGCAAGTGCAGAAAACTATGAAAGTAGTGAGCAAAGAAGAAGAAGAAGAAGCAGAAATACGAATAAGACCAAAGACGACCAGGTCAGAATACAGCAAAGAAAGAGTAAGAATTTAAAAAGAAGGAAACATATATAGGCTGGCAAGAGTCACGAATATTTCCCTAAGTATAACGTATGCTCTTAATCCTGGGATTTATGCGAGCGGAATTAACACGCTTCTTGCGGTCGCCCTGGCAAAGCACCACGACACAGTGGGTGTGGCGTGTATATAATCACTAGGCCTTATATTTACTTGGTTTGGGTTGATACTCGGAAGGCGGGAGGGACTTAACACTGCGGTGGCTTGACAGTCGCCAAGGCAGAGCACAAGTTTAGCTACCATTGGGTGTCCATGTTAAACTCGGTCGAGAACTTAACCTCTCGATATCTCCGTGAGTCTTTAGTGACTTTGCACATTTGTATGCGGGATTAGGTCGTGACGATGCAACATATTTAACGTGTCTTATGAACCATGCGAAGCTAACATATGTGCCCTCAGAGCACGAAACCTTTTCCAAGATCTTCCACGAATGATCTCCACGCGACGATCATATATGCATACGTTGTTCATCATTTCATCATGCATGGTCTTAACGACGATCCGGTTGAATAGAATAACTTTTTTTTTGACACTAGCATTAATTTTTACGTTGAACCGTAAGAGACGACTTTAGATCCAAGTCAAAGAACTAAAGATAATAAATGAGAGCGCTCTTTATTTACTTTTCTTCGCTATCACCTACTCCGTTCTCGTGTCTCTTTCTTGGTCAAATGGAAACTTTCATCAACACGATAGTGCTCGAAACCGTAGATGTCGACCTCGTAATAATCCCGTGAAGCGTTTAGCACGATGAAATCTCAGACTCGTATACGGAGGAATATCAAAGATTCGCGGCGAGAGTACAAAGGGTCTTTAGCGGAATTTCTTCTCTCTCTCTCTTATTCTCTCTTCCGGTCGTGGAACACGTGGAATGGAGCATTGCGCAGGTTTAATGCGCCAATTTAACACAGTGAAAGACCTTCTTCTCTCGTGCTCAAGCTCTTTCGGAAACATCGGTAGCGTTGCACCCCTCTCCCCAACTTGCGCTTCGTCGCACTCCCATCCCAATCTCCGTTCCCCCCCCCCCCCCCCCCCCCCCCCGTTACTACATCCCGACTTTCCCCTTTCTATAACTCCCTCTTTCTCTCGATGTATGAGCTCGTCGCGTGCTAGTACTTCAAGAAACCTATGTTCTAATGAACGTAATTCCGTACCTTCAAGGTACGTCCGTATCCTGCTTCGACCCTCAGCCCTTATTTCTTCAGTTAAGCGCTTCCCTACGCTCAATGGAAGTTCTCATCCATTCCATCCCTTGCCTCGTCGTCTGCACTATATGCGGAGAAATGGAACACGTCAAGTTTAGTCTAAAACGTTGCACAATTTCATGACTAATATGAGAATATGAGAACAGATAGCAATATATTTTTTTAAATCTGATGTTTAGCCACTATTCTTACAAATTTCAAACTTTCAGAATGTATTTTTAATATTAAAAATAACATGTCAAGATAAATTGAAAACATTTTTTTATTTTTCTACTGTAGCATTAACATTTTCACTTTCTCGTGTATTCTCTGCGTGAAATTTTGCTTATTTCAATACACCCTGTAACTTTATGTTTCGTTTTTGTTTGTGTTTCAGGTAAGTACTTCGCATGGCTTCTGCATTTTCTTCAATCGAATTTACTGATGAATTTGTGACTATAACCAAAACAACGTGAGTACCTGCAATTCTCAATATTTTGTTCTAATATCAGTTGAACCACGTGCAGCTCTTGGAAACAACTTTCCAAACATGCATACGATAATAATCACGCGTCTTATATACTGAGAAAAATATGTTGACAACTAAGCGACGAGGTTTTGGAAGATTCTCGCTGCATCAGAAGTCATATTGCGTTTTATTGATAACCTAGCGGTGATTGATTGATTAAAAGTCGCATGTTATTTTGAGACAATTACGCCTCTATTTCGTCGCTAAATTTTAATTTATTTTTGAACTCACGGTTAAAAGGCGTTGTCATGAAATGGCGTTAACATCAAATCGTTCCCGGATAAGCGTTCTCACAAGAGAAGAGAGTGAATACGATCACAAAATATACAATCAAAAGTTCGAAATAAATGAACAATACATACAATAATTTTGAAAACTGCTGACAGTCATTTCAAAATGATATTTGTTCAAGTACCATGTATCAATTATTGAGAACTATTGACTGAAATACTTTGTCCCATTTCCCGTGCAATACAATGATACTGTTTCAAAAATTTATTCCATTTCACTCGAATCATTTTCTAGATCTATTGAATATTTAATACACTACTTCAAATTGCGAGCGTAATTGGCCCTACGAAATACCTTCAGCTACGTGTGGAGGTCGGGTCAACTACGTCATTCGTTATTTCGCCGCCCTCAGTTGAGTCAACTACGCCTCCGTTTTTAACACTGCCTTATTCTCGATGTACAGAATCAACATGAAAATTGTGCATCATGAAAATAATTTATATACGCCCCAAAAAGTCAATTCGAATGAATGATGCAAATGAAACGAATTTAATGCGTTTATTTCCATCAATGGACCATCGGAATCACTGCTTAGAGAAACTTCCATCTTGAATAGAATATACATATACAATCGACTCGGTTTTCACGACGAAATTTGCTCTTGTCACAATTCCAATCGAACTTGCTGCGCTAACCGCAACAGAGAACGTACGGATCGTTAATTGACATTGCAAGGTGATCTTCTCTCAACCTAGTGACGTGAAGTATTCACTAGTGGAAAGGAACGAGAGCCTGAAGAACGCATGGACGGGCTCGATTGAGAGCAATTACAATGAGAAAAACGATTGAAAAAGAAGAAAAAAAAAAAAAACTCGAGCCGGAAGGAACGAAACCAGACGCTCGATCGTCGAGATCTACTGCGTTCGTTTGCTCTCGTCTTTGCAACTTGAATGGTCGAGATACTCGCGAGCACTCGATAGTATTCGTATATATCTTTATACTATATGTGTATATTTATACGTATCTATAGAAACGAATCTCACCAGGAGCACGCTTTCCAATCACGCGAATTTACATTTTTAATTTCCGTCCGCACGAGGCAACGCGGTGTGTATGCCTCCTTCCATCTTCTTCATTTTCTTCTTTTTCCTCTTCCATCGGGTCTCATCTGTGCTTTCCGCCCAACTGCTTTCCAGCTTCCTCTTCTCAACCGCAAGGATTGCCGGCTCGTTTAATTAACTCCCTTTTGCTCGCTTCTTACATCGACGTATATTCACTACTATCCATTTAAGATCGATCGCATCAACTTAGCAAAAGTTTCTTCCATCCAGCAACGAAAATCAGAACGCCTGTGATAATTTTTTTTCCTTCTCAACAGTGGTCGTAAATTGATATAAGACTGGTTTCAGTTTACTCAAAATATATCGCCAGTTCAAATCAAGTGTCAAATAATATTATGATTCTTTAACTGTAGAATAATTGACTAAATTTTTTGAACTCTTTATCTCATTGTGATTCTTTATAAAATCACTTTTCATCGACTCTACAGTCGCGAAGCAAACGCGATATTTCCTCGACTCCGAATTAAACCTTTGAATAATATATGTGCCTCGAAATTTCGTTCGGTCAAGTAAGCCACTATCAATTACGTCACTTTGAATTATCGTGAATATAAAGCGCAGCTCGTCAAATCCAGAATGTTCAATTATGAGCACTTCCATTTATCTCGATAATTGGTGACTAAGCGAACGTACATTTATAGTCCAACAGAGAAGAGAGAACAGTGAAATATTCTCATAGAATATTACACACGAAGAAGATATGTTCATATATCCACACTCATTTCTTGTATGCATCGGGATGGGTTTCGTTAATCGTGGTTAGTATTCGAGTTTAATTGTGGTTGCTCACCTCTATGTTCTCTCAGATATTTGGCAAGTTGAGGAACCGCGAACCATTTTCCGTGTTCTCGTCATTCGTTCTGGGAATGCGTTTTGTCTCGACAATAGTAGAGAGAATTTCATAACTCCTCGGTAAAATTCGCGGTTTTTCTCTATCTCTGATGAATACCAAATTTCCCATAGTTTGGTCATAGCGTCCGCTTTGTGGTCATGCACAGTTGAAAGCATAAGCATTAATAAATCGGAATTGGACCACGCGCCCCACTTTGTTCTTTATTTGAATAAAAATAGTTGGTCACGTGTAACTAAACATATATACACTGAAAAATTACATGAAATGTCGCATCACGCGTCGATTCTCTAGAAAACATCGACGTCATTCATGCGGACGGACGAATCTGTGTACAAAACCGAGATCACGGATTGCGCTCACTCGTGCAAATTTTTCTTCGGTCAAAATTGCGTGCGAACAGAAAAAGAAGAAAAAAAGGAAAACAAAGTTTCTCCGATCATGTGCGTACAAGCGGATGGATAGACCGTTGATAGCTGAGAAGCAAAAGGACTCGAAATCGAAAATTTACAAGATGAAACTATGGAGAACGATGCCTTTTGTTTTTGTAACGGTCGATATTTATGTATTATATATGTGCATACGCGTCCCGTGCTCGTGCACTGTAAATATGAACGATTAGCCCACCATCCATCATTCGACACGAGGCACGTATCATGAAGCTACTAGGAAGGAAAGAGAAAGAGAGGAGCGAGAGCAAGAGAGAGAGAGAGAGAGAGAGAGGGAAGGAGGGAGGTTAAAACCGCAACGTTCGCGCCTCACATAGTCTCGCATGTGTTGGCGGTTCGCCGAGGTTTTCGGGCTCTATAACCCCTATTCACTTTTACCATTGGACTTTCCTCGGTACACCTGTGACCACAGCCCAATTTATCGTCCGCGGGGGAGGCGGAGGAATTTAGCGATAGACCGATCAAGAGTTGCGGCTCTTCTCCCGCCCCTCACTCACTTGAAAATCAAAATCGCGACGCCACGCCAACAGCTGGTGAAACGACATTACACATTTCCAGCAAACCGGACCGTTTTTCCATCATCGTAGCATTTTCGCCCTATCAGAACTCAAAAAAACTTAAACTCATTTATTCCGCAGACACCCTATAAATAGAAAGAGCACCAGTTACATTTGAATTATGCACTTTTTTTTCTGGAATTTCACGAAAACAAACTTCGTGAAAGTCGTAATTTTATGATGAAATATATCCAACTATAAAAATGGAAGTAAAAAATCGAGAGTAATCATGAACGAGTCACGCAGATAACGACGCACTCATGAGCGCAATCATTTCTACGTAAAATTTACTGAGAGTAGGTCAATAAAAACTTCATACATATATACAGCACACATTATGTGCAATATTTATGCTATATGCGAGTGAATAGAGCAAAGGGAAACACCTTTTTCATTCGCACCAAAGTTGGTAGGTGTATAACTCGGTAATGCGATCGTTTCGAGTCCAATCAACGGTATACGCTTGTTAAAATGTGTTTTATACACGTTTATGTAGAATTGATGACGTATCGATGAATTCGGATTGCCTCGAAAAGTGACGATAATTCGCAGCGTAGCTCGACCATCTCTTTAAACGCGAGATCGGCCCCTCGTAAATGAGATTACGCGGAAGGTGTGCTCGCATTCTCGTGTAATCATTTCCATCTGTCGAATATGTAAACTCTCGTATATAACCACGCAAATTTTTCGTTTATAAACTTCAGCCATATATCGATGAACTATAAAAAAATATGAAACTTGCGCAACACCTGAAAAAGTTTATCATGTCTATATCCGGATCCGAAACAGGGTTTTAGGAATTCCCTCATTACTGTCTGACTTCAACTTTGCGTGAATCTCTCATTTTCCAACTGCATTTGAAAAGATCCTCCCGTTATTTTCGTTTTCATGATTTCTTTTACAACTTGTTTTTTTTTTGTGATTGTGAGCCTAAAGTTTTTAAACGAGCCATTTCTTGTACGAAGGATGAAGCTTCATATTTCAGTCATCCGAACGATATCAAACGACTGAAAGACAAGATCGACAGCTATCGGTCTTTAGAAATCGAAAATTCATTACTGATGAATTTTTTATTGAGATTTCAAAAATATCTCGTCTTTCTACAACATTTCAATAGCCCTGCTTAGCATCAATTTATGTATAAACTGTTACGTGAATCCATTTTAAGAACCTCATCAGAAACGTTAATACTGTCGCTGGTGCGGTTGAAGCAGTAAGGGAAGGTTGAAATTCGCATTCATGGGCTCAGTATTAGGTAATGCCCATAGTGGTTATGGAAGCACACTGATATAAATAGCGTCTGTATATCTATATAGGAAGGAAGTCGAGGAAACGAGCGATCGAACACTTGTAGCTTAAGCCCCTTCTTCCTCTCGTTAGATCTTTTCACCCTCTGGTGGTAAACGGGTTGAATTCGCCACGGGTACGAGGTCGAAGGGCGCGATGTCGTTCTCGGGAACGAAACGGCAAGCTCTCGTTCTTTTGTACTCAAGTTCTTCTTCCGCTTTTACATATATGTATATGAAACTTATCCTGGCTGTATGGCAAGTGCATGTACACTATATATTGTCGAGACTGAGGTTTTTATTCGCTATCGCGAGTTCCATATACGGTGGGTCTCCACCGAGTCACAAACACGATGGTTCTTTCTCGTGATCGATTTTTCTCGACACTCTACCGCAACTGTTACTTCTCCAGTGCTAGCCTTATCATCGAGCCAAGATCTTGCGGGCAATAAAAGTCTTCGCAAATCATGCGACACGCTATCGCACCCTTCACACACTTCCCTGGCCTCTATATATGTATAGCTCTTACCTTTCCTATGCACACCCTCAACTCCACGTAGTCCACTCTAATACTTCTTGTCATTTATTTATGTTTTTTTTTTTCCTTTTCCACGGTAAATGTATACATTGAGACCGGAGTGTTTTGTTATTTCGTTTATGCTTGTAAGTACATCGAGGAAATGGAGTGACTTGTGCCCCTCCCCCCCCCCCTCCCCAACCCCAGTGGCACACCAAAATCCGTGACTTAATCTCGTTTCCACTGGACTCTTGTATGATCGTAAATTTGTGTATATACCGATGTATATTTAACTGATCGTGTTTTTTTCTCAATTGTACCTAAAAACGACGTAACGATAATTAGCACGTATCGTTAACAGCAACGCCTCCGTACGTTCCTGCTATTCGCGGCCGTTCGCCTCGTCTAATAATTATACGAATGGTCTCAGAATTTAGCACTAGCGTAAATAATCAATTGTTAAAACGCATTAGGAATATTACAGGCGTCGTAATTATTATGATACGTTGCGGTAATCTCGCTCTGAAATCGCCATATAAGCAAGTCTTCATAAAACTGAATCATGAACCTCATATTTGCTCACCAAAAATCAATGGTTTATTATCTTCTTTATAAACAGCAATTCATCATGAAACTATAGACAGTCGCCCGGGAAAATAATTAATAGAATCTTGATACTATTTCCTCAGAAGCTGTTTTTATTGGACAAGATCTCGGATTTTGAGCTTCAAATGGAGAACTGAACATCACCTTGTTATCGGTTCTTAACGTATGAATCTGAGAGAGATTGTGCCTCGTCATATGTCAGATCTCCAGTAGTCACAGTCGGGCACTATTATTTTCATGACTTGATTGAGTTACTCCTTATTAGCCGTGTTTCTCGAGTTTCTTCAAACTATAGACGATTGTAACGAAATGGGATAAATTCAAAACTACATTTAGGGTGTTAACAAGACTCTCATCGGCTCAGATTTTTGTTTAATCGACAATGTTACTTCCTCGAAAATGGCGAAAAGTCATTTTCATTTTTCACTGAAAGTAAAGTAAGTGAGCTGTACGTGACTGCCAAAATAGGCTTCTTTTTCTTCCTCAATAAAATTCCAGAGCACGTATGCCTGGCCATGAAAATTCGATGTACAAACTACAGGATACCCTTTTTGCGATATTACCTCTCTATGGCTATATCATAATATATACAGTTATATACATTAAGCGTGAGGCACTCAATTCGAAGTGTACGCCTGGGGTAAACGAGTACACCGGTGCGTTGTACTTGCGCGAGGAAGGGGGGCACGAGTATACTCGCGTACTACTGTGTTCGGATAGGCGATTATTCAGGCGGCCTTGCACTGCCAGAATATTAAGTAATTCTCTGAGTAAGGGTGTCTGGCGTATGAAAGTAGTTGGAGAAAGCGAGAAAACGATATAAACAGGCATGCAGAAAATAAAGAAAAAAAAGAGGAAAATAAAAGATTGGGAGGAAGCGATGGTTCTCTTTACAAGGGTGGCGCAAAATACTTCTCGTTACCGGTTTCTCACGTTCCTCCATCGAAAAATCCCCACGTTATTTTATTTTTGGCTTTTGTCTCTTTTCATATATACTTTGTCGCCGATACCCCTATTCTCAATCTTCGGTCTGTGGAGGCAATCAAATCATCTGCGCACTTGTTTCAAGATCAAGCGAGCGAATTTCCGCAAGGAGCCTAATGAGAGAGAGTCAGAAAGAAGAAAAAAAACAATGAAAACACGAGCGCTTCGCGCATAAAACCTGTGAGATATACCCGGGGCCAATCGGGGTCTGGCGCAGACGGAAATTTCTCTCGCGAACACATTATTAATATAAGTCAAATGATATTTCTGGAATGCATGGAAAACCTGATTCGTTCAACCAAGTTTCAATTGATTTCTCGTTTTACAACTCTTTTTCTGTATTCAGAATAAATTTATTTCCGTTCGAGAACGAAAACGATCATTTTCAGCATTTTCAGGGATACGCATAGGCCAAAAGCTTGAAACGAAAGGTTGACCTTTAAGCGAAAGGAAGAAGGCAATCGTTACCACCGCGTATGTTTTGCGAATACCGGGAGATTTTAGAGAATACGCTGGGTTGAGAAAAGCTGCTCAGTGGGCTTTGTTAACTTTGTCCCCGAGGCACTACCAGATCGTAATTGAATCCTCGTTTTCGAGAGAGATAACGCTTTCGACGCGGACACAAAAGCCCTTCTATATTGCTAACATTCATAAAATTATGAATACTCTGAGAGAATTGCTAGAGAAACAATGATAGATATGAATAATATAAATATAATATAAATAGAGGTATAGACAAGTCTGCTGTGGTGTAGTATGTGCCGTACAAGTCACACACTGCTGCAATATTACAAAATGGTAAGTGGAAATTCGTACCATGAACGGTTTCATTACAATTACTGTACCAGTTACATTTTCACGGAAATTGTAGTAAATCAGTCAATTTCACTCTGAAACACTGCCTTTGTGTGTATGAGAGGCACCGAGCGAGATCGTAGTTAGCGTATAGCCTCAGTGTAAAATGAGAATATCGAGTAAAGGAAATGCAGAGGAGTCAGAGCAAAGCAAGAGAGTAGAAACTAATTATATCGAGAGGAACTAGCTATGAAACGGTATAGGAAAGCGAGGTACATAGAAAATCGGTGCGCACTGTGTGGAATAAGAGAAAGGTTCAATGATTCAACGAGAGACTACGCTCAAAAAGGAATAGAGAAAAAGGGAAAGAGAAAGAGTGAGAGGTAGAGCAAAGGAGCGAAACAAGGGTGAACTTTAATTACAATCGTCACGTTTCTCTTCCGTTTGAAACTGACAAGCGTGAGTCTCCGGTGTATAGAACAGATATAGATATATATGTATATCTGATATCTGAAGTATAGACATAGAAGGCTTATAAATGCGTCTATGTTCGTGTCTCGCAATCCAAAAGTATGGACTTTCAACCAAAAGCTGTTGAAAGTTTATTGACATGAGGGTCTTGCTGAAAATATTGGAAATTTTTTAGTCCCCGACCGTGAGGGTTGAACGTAAGAGGCGAGAGAAATTGGCGCACAGAAATTTTCACCGGTTAAAACGTAGAGTTGCCGATCAAGATTAGACTACAGCAATAATGGAAAAGCCAGATGCTGCTCTATAGCTGTCAATGAATCGTTTTTTTAAATTCGCTTACTTTGTAATATATAATATAGCGAAAACGTATATATAACAATTCATCAAACGTTTCTCATGCAGTCCTAAGGGCACACGCCTCTCTTCTCCTGCTCTCTCCATTTTTATTAATCCTTTTGTTGTTATTCTTACTTTTGAAGAAACATAAGTATACGTAGGTAAGGCGAAACACCGATTCTATCGTTAGTCACGATTCTTAAGCGGAGATCGTGTGCCACGTCGATGGCCTATCTATCTTTATTTTCTTTCTCGCTCGTTTTCTCTCTGAAGCAATGTATCTTTCCTTGCTTTTCCATCCCTACCTCTCACTCTCTAACTTTATAAATTATTAATGCGCCATGGCAAGCGATCGCTCGGCTTCATACACCTTCGCTCAAACACATATGCGCGCATATAAACTATACATTCTCCGCGTTACACCCGTCTAAACACACTTGCACCTAGACACACAAACATTTCGAGACACGTACCCCGTTGGTTTCGTGCCAAAGCTTCGTATATGTCGCATCTCTATATATATATATATATTTTGCACACATGTGACTGGAAACACGTGAGAGAAAGGGAAAGAAAGAGAGAACGGAGAAGGGAGAAGCCACACTCTGGGGGAAATGTTTAAACGAGTTTGTGTATATGCCACAAGCTTCGGGAGAAAAAGCTAGTACGAGCGAATCCAGGGCAGAAGCTTGCCCCGCATTTATCCTGAAAGAGGATGAAAGCCGCGTACTGGCGTTTGGAAAAGATATTACCAATGGTGAATCCAGTGACAGCCGATAAAATCTTATCGGCCATTAGCTCTTGCCACTAAACCCATAGCACGATCACGTGTTTAAACACGTACAACCATCTATTCACATATTTATATATATATATATATATAAATAATGTATAAATTCATATATCTATACATACTGACTTATATATTTATTTGTATTTTTTTTACGAACGAGCCGGTTGAGAATCGTGAATTTTTATTCTCGATTTGTAGCATTATTTCAGGGAATAGTTGAATTGTCATTAAGCAGCATTTTCCCTCGTCCACCTTCGTGAAAAAAAAAAAAAAAAAAAAAATCCACGGCTGATAAGACACGAACGCTGATGACCTGATTCGGAATCAGAAGGGTATAATCCACATGATTTAATGTATAATGCGTCTGTTTACGACGACTTTTATTTGTCAGTCGTGACTGAATGTTCCTCCAAACGAATGAGGGCCTACGTGGAAATTGTTTGAGCTACTCTATCAACTCGAAATTTGTTGGTCATTGTTGAATCATTAATCGAATTCTCAGTTTTTATCAAACTTTTCTGAGATTTTGTAGAACATTAGACGACATTAAATTGAAAATCAAGATTTTTTTTGTTACATTTGATGTAAGCGTCAACTTCAATGTCCCTATTTTTATCTAGGTCAGATCACAGCTCAAAAAAAGGTCACAGCTATCTTGATATCGGACTGCACATTCACGTACTACGCTTGAAGCAAAACAAGCTGCTGCATTCGTACGAATTTTATGCTCTATATATTGAGTTGCTGAGTAGAAAACCAATGCGTTCTCGTCTAACCATCAATAAATCGAATTGAACCTGCACGGAAGATTTCTTACTAGATGAAATTGAGGTATTGGTCTTCCGAGGACCTGGAGAATCGAGAATATAGAATACATGAAGAGTCACACATAAAACACATTGGATCTGGTCCTCTATGCGATCCGCATCGGTAAAGAGAGACTCTTCGACATCATTGCTTTACCGGTAATCGACCAAAAAATAGAGAAAAAAAAAACGTATAAATCAAACAAGCTCCTTGCTTCCGTATTTCAACGTTGTAAATCCAACAATCGAATCTGCTGAGTTCATCTCTTTAGTTTTCTTTCTCTCTTACTCTTACTCTTCCTCTTTGAGTACGATCCGATACTACTTCGTAAAAAATCACGATTTTTCTTCATTCCGAGGATGCATTCTTCAATCGATTACATTTCCCAAAGTGCGGAATTTTCGTGGTCAGCATCCGACTCGTTGCACCATTTTAACATCACATAAGGATCTCCACTTTTACTAGTCGTTTACCTGGGGATTTACAGTCGATTGAATTGAGATCAAGTGAAGAAAAGATAAAGAAAAAGATAGCCATAGATTTTACTGGGAAACATTTTCCTAAACGATTGATTTTCTTTTTTTACGCTGATGCTGATACTCAGAAAATGCAAAAATCATTCTATTTTGTTTGGTTGAATACTATCTCAATGGGTCTGAGCACAATTTCCACTACATTCAATTGAATATGACCTGAAAATAGATCAGAAAAAAGTTTGAGTTATAAAATTCAATGATCCATAGCAAAGTTCAGCAAATCAATCAGCAAAACTAGAAATTGGCGTTTAAAAGCCATCAATATTTCCGTAGTCTACTACTCTCTCGTTCATTGGAATTGTAGTAAATATGTAGTTCAATCACAAAAGCTACATGTTTTATAATTGAATAATTTCACGCGTTTTTGGGTTCACGATGCTCATAGAATTATTAGAAATATTCAAAGACATAAGGTTTAAAAAAATGATGACGAATTCCTCGAGTTCAATTCGAATATTTGTAAAGGCCAAAAATCAAACGGAGTAATCAGGCTCAACCTCATGCCTTACTGAATCAACGATTCTATTCTGCGAACAAGAGGGATTAGCACACTATGAACGTGATACAAGCTGATGAGTAAACGAGGTATGTATATATAGGATTGACTGTTATGACTGCATCAAAGGAGGTTAGAAAATGTTTCACAGGCTACTGAAAGTGGTGAGTTGCAGACTGTATAGTACAAAAAATCGAAAAAAAATCGTCACGAAAATTCAAATTTTTTGACCAAACGGTTCGTCCGTCAGAACGGTTTGAAAACGCCATGACGTCATAAAACCGGCATATTCGAGTATATAAGAGTGCGGTAGGCCTCGCGCTGGCTTTTTCGCTTCCTTTTATATTTAAAATTCTTTTATTTTTCTTTTAATACTTGGCGTCGAGCCGCTACCGCGTCTCTTGATATATGTATAATACACATGTATATAGATTTGTGAGTACATTTTTGGTATAGTATAGGGATGTTGCATGAACCAATATGCCACACGTCACTAGTTATGTATATGAAGTTCGTGCTTGAGCAATTAAGACTCCCCAGGCTCTGTAATTGAAAGAGAATAGCAAAAGGGAAAATAGTCGAGGGTGAAGAATGAGAAAAGTGAAACAAGTAGAAAGGAAGACAGAATATACGATGTTATATGAGGGGGAGGAATAGCGTGTTTGAGAGGGACTCGTAGCAGGCTCGATGTTGAAAGAATCGGACGACTTCAGGAACGACGAATAAGAGAAGAACGCAAAGTGAGAGGGCTGGATAGAAAAAGAAAGGTTGAGAGCTTTTTTTGCTCCCGCGGTAAAGAATTTACGACTGCCATTATTCGCCTTCCCATCGACCGGGGCGCGACTATACTTCTCCACAACTGCGGTAATGGTCGTGCAAAGTTTATCCTTGTATCTTTGCAACCCTTTTGCCACTGTTTTTCTTTTTTTATGCCTTTTTTCAACTATCTCTTTCTCTATCTCTCTCACTCCCCCTGTCTTTCTCTGGTGTATTCCTTCCTTTTCTTCTCTGTACATCTCACTCGTGCTCTTTTAACAGATTCAATTTCCTTTTCACTCGTTCTGTGGTCGTTGTCCCGCACACCCGATTAGGGTTAAACGGTGTGTCGAAGCCCGCCAATGAGCGCAAAGTGTTGCATTTCAAATATACACCTTCCTTGTGCAGACATTTCACTCGTTTTCTATACATATCTCGTCAATGTATACACGACCACGAACAATTCTTAGTGCTACATTTCCTGTTCACTATTGGTAGAGACATTAAAGTCTTTTTTTTTTTGTACATACCATTATTATTGTTTTTAGCATTGTCACGATCACAGATTTTTATCGTAATGTTACTTTGTTCATGATTATGGGATTCGTCGAACGCCAACTTCGACCGTTTTTTTTTTCTTTTTATTTTTTATGTCATGCTTTTACGACTCACTCGTATCGATAGCGGATAGAAATTCTCATCAGACTTCTCAAAGCACCAAGAAAAAAGTATCCTAACGCGCAGTATCGAACAAACCGAATGGACAAATGAAAGACATGTTTTTTTTTTTGTTATCTTCGTAAAAATGAACGACGATGATGTATTCAACGGTTTGTGATGATAAACCCACCGTGTACATTGAATTTTTTATTTTATATTTCTTTTTCACTTCTGTTCCCCATTGAATCTTATGAAAAAACGTATTATTTTTCACATAATTATAAATAAGTATATACTCTGAAGTTTTTACATCCTAATACAAATAATTTTTTTGGTATTATGTCTTCGAAAAGAGTACATTTCTGTATGGGCAAAGATCCGAGGGTTATTGGCCCATTACTCAACTTTTCCCTTACCAGTAAATATCTACGCACAAAACGATTGTCACATAATATCATCTCCTACGTATTCTCCACACCGTGAGTACATTTCGTGGTGCTCATACTCACCAGGCTACTCAAGATTAGCTCTCGAGGAGCTTTGATTGAAATATGTTTTCCCACTGTTTACCGTCTACCGAAGATTTATCCGGTCAACCGTTATTAGCTCTTCGTCGGACTAAAGCACGTATTGCGGATAATACTCTCCCGGAAGGGGAAAAGTACAGTGTGGTTCTGCGGTTTCCTTCAGATTCTATGGGCCGAGGTAGACTTTTATTAGTAGAGCTATTATTATTGGTTGTAGCACTGAGTGTATCGAGCTTGCCAATATTCTTTCTTACTGATGCGACAACGTGTTATTTCTCAACGAAATCTTTTTTTTTTCTCGTGGTCTCTGGGTTCCAAAAAAAAAAAAATAAAAACGATATTCTACAAAAAATAACTTCTTTTTTGCGACTCATTATGAACCTGATTTCTTGAATTTCTGTAAATATATTCCTCGATATTCATCAAAAGATATTTCTTTATTTTTATGATTATAAATAACGAATTAAGCTATCGGAAGAAAAATCAATGATTCCACCCTTTAGATTTTGGGTCTCCCGCAGTACAACCCCTTTAATCTTTTACGCTTCATCTTCGCTGCTGAACTTGGAATTTTTTTTCACTGATATTGGGAGAGAGGGGAAGAACGCACATCCATACTGTACATGAAATACACAGGGGTTGATTCCTCGAAGGGTGAAATAGGAGACGAGAGTCTCTCGTTCTGAGTGTCTTCTTCATTCACCCCTCGACATCTTATATTGTCCTCATCTCATGATAAACTTCAGCAAATCCTGAGCCATTGGCGTCTCGAAGATGGAGCTCTATGAACAATGAGCAATGTCGCAAAGTTACGAGCCTCCTTTACAAAGAGAAAATAATAATCGATCTGAGATACGATCAGGGGTTCTCGATCAACATTCTTCGAAAGTACGATGAGGCCATTTTTCTTAACCTTGGAAACAATAACTTGAATATAGTATACGAAACTATGACGCTAAGAAGGTCTATAATTCCTGGGGGGAAAAAAACGACCAAATAAACAGGAAAAATAACAAAAAAATCGAATTATTCTTCACTGCAAACTACCCTTTCGATTCTTGTGCTCGTTCGCGTGGAGTTCGATTGTTTTATTATGCGATCTCTGCTTCTGTACCGGTGTTATAGTTTTCCCAAAGTTCCGGAAACTTGCGATCTGACTTCTTTCAAGACCATCGGACTGTGTATAATGTGGACATTGGATAAGCACATTGCGTTTTTCTTGTAGCAAGACCGTTGTTTCTCACTTCCGGAAACTCACTCGAGATTGTCTCGAGTCTCTGTATTCCCGCAAACATCTACAAAGTCATGTTTTTTTCTCCAGTTTTTGCACTTCTTTCTTTTGTTTTTCGTAATAAAATGTATGAGAAGATGCTCTCCGGTTCTGGATGTATGAGAGACTGATTTTTATATCCCATTCATATACTTTTTTTTTGTGTACACGATGAAAATCGAAAGTTCACGAGGATTCAACGAGGAGAAGAAAAGAAAAAAACCACCAGGCAGCCTCGACATATCGACAGATATAAAAATCCGTCACGGTTTTAAGACCCTTGGAGATGAGTCATATATCCGCGGATATTACCGAAGAATAAAAAATTCTATCACGTAACCTCACGGTCTACGTATACATTTTGACGAAAACATTTTTTTTTCTTAAGGTTTTTAAAACTCATATAGCTGCACACATTTTTTCGAATTTTTTTTTTTTATTTTTTTATTTTTTTTTATACAACCGAAGAGAAAACATAAAAACATGGTTGAGGTCGTAACGGAAAAGCTTGAGAAGCTTTTGAAAATATATGAATTTTCTATAAAAATAATTGTTGATGGCTCAACATATCGATTTGCAAAATTTTCACCAAATTATTCATCTCTCTTGTCGTGTATACGTTTTATTCAAATGAAACCATACATGAATATAGATCACGTCTATCTTCATTCAAAGCCCGATTCATCGATAAAAGAGGCAACAATTATTTTCCACACTCACGATATTTATCGCGTGTCAGGTGAAACCAGTGAAATATTGGAATCGCGAGAAAACATGGTGAAAAACATGGCTCGAACTTTTCCGGACTGCTTCATTCGCCGCGATTGGTGACCATTATCGAAGTTTTTTTAATATTTTTTTTTTCTTTTTTTTACTGCTTTTATTGTTACTTATTTTTTCTCCCTTTTTCTATATGCTCCGGGGGAAACGACATTTGTTCGTACATTAACCTCCGGCACGTACATTAGTAACCTTCACATATATACGTTTGTAGTACGCTCGCACCCGTTATCTCGCTTTATATTAACTGTTACATTTTTCCCCCGAGTCCAACGGAATGCGCTATATACTTCCTGTCCCGAGATTAATTAGCCCGCACGGCAGTTCTCGATATAAACACCGAAATGGCGGACCGGTACCAATAGCCGCAACAGGATATTGCCCGAGTTCATGTATGCTCTGTGGTTATACGTATAAAACAACCAACTCTATAGCCAGGAAGTTGTATTTCGTTTCTCTTGTTTTGTTCACCGATTCTACTTTTTTTTTTTCTTCTTTTGTTACAATTTTTGTTATCCGTTTTCCTTTTTATTTCATTTTTTTTCCTCGTTTTTCATAGCAACGAACGAAGAACCATTTTCCCATGTCTGATAAACGTTTCCACTTGAATATGCATCAACCATCAGCGATGTTTTAATTCCCATGACAATGTACACAAAACACACATTCGCAGTCGCTCTTGTATGCGGTCAATTAACCGCCTGAAACCATCCCACCGTTTTTAACTTATTTCATCTGAAATAGTTTTTCTAATTTTATCCGTATGTGAAAGTCCATTTTATTGGGAAAAAAAAAAAAAAAATTCGACAACCAATTTTTTCATAATCATATATGAGCCAAAAAGAATTTTGTATAATGAATCGACGAGCCAAGTAAAAACACGAATTATCAATCCAAGAATATTTTATTGTTGGGATAATCAAAGGAAAAGTGTGAACGAAATAATAAATTCGTAAAATTCAGTATGAAAGGTAAAAGTATTCTGATTTAATTGGCTTCAGGGGAGAAAAAGCTGTGATCTGAAAGGGTTTTGCTTGTGTGACGTTGGGTGAAAAGTGTGCGATGATATATATAAGGTCGTAACCCTAAAGGTCGAATGCTCATCCTTGGTCGTGATAATGCGGTTCGGTGCCTGTCGTGGTATGGACACTTTGAAATATTTCCCTCACGGGCATAATGCGCCTGGGCAACAAAGCATATTTCTCCTGTACCCTATAGGCCCTCGGGCTGGTCGAAGAAGCGAAAAACCGGAAGCGAGGGGTCTGCACGAGCCTATGCTGAAGATATCCTCGAGCCTTTGACTTCCGGTGGACGCGATATTTCCCGTCTGCAAAAGAGAAACAAGAATTCACCAATGAAGAGAAAGATAGAGAGAGAGAGGAAGAAGGAAAGGAGACTGGAGTATTACTACCCTTTAAAAGTCTATAAAGACTAACTCGTGCATACAATTCATACCCAAGAACTTTCGATCGAAAATTAGCTCGAGGCTCTTTGTGCTCTCTTGTGTTTATTTCTTTTCCCTCCAATTTTCCGTGATTACGGAGCTTCGAGCTCTTCAACATTACTTTTTATGCTAGCCTCCTTTTTTTCCCCCTCTCACGATATCGCAATGATCAATCCTTATTCACCGTTTACTCGATATTTCAATTTTATTTTTTAAATGTACCACAGCTATACACATTCACGGTTCGTCAATCAAACGAAATCGAGGATTATTCCATACCTGCAATGCAAAATCTCTCATCTCTTTTGTAATATCTCAATCCAATTACATCTATTTCAATTACACTGTAACCAATAGATGAATCATGTATACAGATTCAAATATACTGCTTGAATTCATTCCGCAATCAGTTCGACAATTGTACCTATCGTATTTTATTCATCAAATCACTTGGTTCAGCAGAACGTATTATCATGTTCAATGCATTATTGATGAAAGAGGCAGAAAATAATGTTGCTTGATCGGAAAACGTATACGAAAAATTCAGATTTCGAAACATCGATTACCGATAATATATTCCGATAGTAGAACCAAATAATAAATAAACATGAACATAATATATGTTTGTCCTTTATCGGGCTGTTTTCACATTCAAAAATTTCACAAGTTTCTTTCATTCATTTTCCATGATGGTTCCTATGGAAAGTTATTTTACAATTATTCGACACTTCTCCATGCAAAGTGATCGAGAAATAAACCTGGAAATCGAATGACATCGGATTCTTCATTCTTACATTATCTATAGAATCAATGTCTTTTTTCATTCAAATCATTCAATCAAAAAAAGTTCTTTATATTCGTTTTAGCGTGTATGTTTTCCTCGCGTTCAACGTTGACGACATATGTTCTATGCTAATACACAGGTGGTTCACGGTTACGAGGTTTTTTTTGTCAACTAGTTCATGCCTGAGAGAGGAGCATAATATGAGAGCTGGCAGTGAGGCACAAGAGCTTTTTTTACTTTTCTGGAATCCGGTTCGTGTGATTTGACAGGTATAGGGAATCGTAAAACCGCACTCCATAGTGGAAAAATCTGTTCGTTTTCAAGTCTTACTATACGATAAGCGCGAGGTCATGGATATGTTACCGCGATACGCTCGGTACACACGCTGTGCTGTCAGCGACAAAACAAAATCGTAAAAAAAAAAAAAACGAATCGTAAGAGGTACCTAAATCGACCGAAAAGAATAAGAAAACGATAGGGGTGTTTCACGAGCGAACGAGGCGGTAAGCACCTATTCGTTCGTAACTGGAAAACGACGTGACGTTTATTGTGACCGCAAAGAACCAAGAAACTTTTCGCGAGTTTCGTTATTCCGTTTCATTATTCCTTACGGACCAACACCTTGACGGCTTAAGGGTCCTTCGCATCTGAACGAGACACACGTAGCTTTAATGACCGTTGAGAGGGAAAGAAAAAGAGAAGAAGAAACAAAGTACGCTTTTCGCTCGTATACGAGAAACAAACTGAGAAATCATTTAAGAGGCTCCAAAATATGTGGGAAAATTTCAAGGGTATCCCATGAAAAAAACATTGAAAGAGCCATTCATGCATGGGATATCGTCATTTTGTTTGTACATTGATTCATTGAGGTTCACTCTATTGATTTCCTGTAAAATATATGGAGCCGCTATCGCATCTCTTGATAAAATATAGCAGTTGCATTGACATGTGTATTTGAATTATTGATAGAGTTTAAGAATCAATTGCAATTTAGGTGACCCGTTTTTACAGATAAAAATTAGATTCATGCTTACATTTGTGACAAGTATTTTCGAAATTTATAGCGTCAAGCCAACCTATCGTCCTTCCAGGATTTTTGTATTTTTTTTTTTTTTTTGCAATCAGTATTCAACATACGTATCCCACACGCAGTACGAAGGAAAGAGTGTTCGAAATATAATTCCTTCAGCGTTCTCGCTTTTATTCCGGTGACATCTCATCATTTGCTACGAGGCGCAGTTTCTCACACGATTGATGATCCTTTCAAGAGATTACCCGCTTCTTGGTATATGAAAAACATGCTAATTGACTAGAGACTCCTTTTTCGTGCCCCTCACCCATCCATCACGGAATCACCAATGTACCATAACTGTACGTGAGCAACGAAAGTATACGAGTGCTGTCAGTAAATATTTGAAAAGCCTTCACGTCATGATGGATCAATCTTCATGAATCCTTTTGCCAAAGCAGTCTTGCATCTCACACTAAAATTATAAACTTCAAATTCAAAACAGAGTAACAGACACAAGAGATAAGATATTTTTTTATACATGCTTCTTAACTAGGTACACTAATTTTCATTTTATTTTATCGCTCGGTTTTGTGCTAACAACAATTAAAAATACGAGCAAATTAGTGAAACAGTTGGAGACAATCACGCCACTTGAAAATCTCGATTATAAACGTTACAAGGGAAAACGTAGATAACTAATTCGGCATTTTCAAGGAGTATAGTTCCCAACCGAGTTTTCGCCATCCAATTTTATTTGCATCCTTTGTGCTGCAGTGGTGTCACATGTCTCATGCATTGTAGTAGAATATATTGCGGCTAGAGTATGTGCTTCGATCGTGTATATAGCATCCTAACGACGTATACGATATTACTCTGGGATATTAATTACAGCTACCTCCTCAACTCGGGACTCCCTTTACTTCCGCACTTTCGTGCCGCTAGTGTCGCTTTTGTAGAAATTCTCTAAGCTCTGAGAGTTGCATATTGCTCATACCGAAAGCGAGAACATGGTGTATGACAACCGTTAGCTGTCATTTCGTACATATTGTGCAAGATCGGTTAGCACAAACAGATTACGTTCAGTCTATATGGAAGTTTAATACCTGCGAACACCATATACTGTGATACAAAAATTTTCAGTTACTCATCTTCTTTTTTTTTTCATTCAACGTTGAACCTATGCATCAGGCGACAACATTGACCGAAAATAAAATCAGTGATCTGTGTAAATAATATCTCGTAACTCATGAAGATTATTTACGAAAAGAATAACCGATTTAATCTGTTTCCTCACTTTTTATTATCATACTTGCATTATTCAATATCCTTGAAGATCATTAGTTCGTAGTCTCAACGAGCTCCCTTCGTTTCCCCCAGTTCATTATGTTTGTTCTGCCATCTCGTTGAGAATATAATCCGATGAAAAAACAATGTTAAAGATCTGTGGAATTACACAGAGTTCATTAGTTTTTATTTATTCCGCAGAATTTACTATCAGGGGGTTTAAACAATTTTGTTAAAAAAGTCAATACGGTAGAAGGAAAAGCCAGAGATGAGAATCGATGGACGCCCCTTGCGGTGCATTCCAGGGTTCCAGGGGTGATGTTTTTCTTTTCGTTTTTGCACACTTGGCATAGTGGGAGTGCCGTGGTTATCCTCGTTCTGGAAGCTACTGTAATTCTTACAGCAGCTTTAACCTATCCCGTGATCCTGCGGTTGCTTTATCCTTTTTGCTCTTTTAGAAGCCTGCTCAACATTTTCTTGTCGGGAAGCTTCATTCTTGGCGATATATAGAAGTCCCTTTTAGTCATTGTCTTCTTTGGCTCTCATATCCACCCTCATTGTTACTAACTTCGCGTCTCCTTCCACTAAAGCAGCTATAGTTAGCCGCAGTAACGTTCGTGAAGCACGAGCTACCGACCCTCGAGACGCACCCTGTTTTCTCGACCAAGAGAAAAAAGAGCTTCTGGTCTCCACATAGTCGATCTAGCTAACAAACGTTATGAAGGAGCGCGCGCGGAAGCAGTGACGCAAACCGACGTGAACTATAAGAACCGAGAGAACACCGCCTGAGGTTAGTCGGAAGGCGGGGGGGGGGGGAGAGGAGGGGGTGCCGTTCCAACAACAAATTGATATTAAATGCCCTAGCTGGTCACCTTGTATATTTCTTTATTAACTCCCAACCTGTGAACTCTCTGGTTACAAAGAAACCATATCCCAAGAAACCATTCTTTACGGTTCAACCTGGCAAGTACGTTCTTCTTCGCTGCTGGCTGGTACTTTCTACCTCAATCTTACCCTAGATAACAACCGAACCAACTGCCTTTTATCGCACTTTGCCGCCTGAGCTTTCTTTCTCTCCCTTCCCTAGCTCCAAAGGGAAATACGTCTATTACTCCGGGCTGGCCATTCTCACAGGCTTTTTGCGAATGTCCCATTATCCACCCTCCTATCCAACCTTGCAATATAGCACACGCAACTGATGCGTCGGTGACTTCTCTTCTCGCAAGAATCACGCGGTTTGTTATTCCGTAAAAATAACGACCTGACCAAAGACCCTCTTCCACTTGGATATTCCACCGGACCATCGTTTTCAGACGTCAAGCTAATTAAAATTCATTGTTATTATCGCTATGAAAGTGTATTTGTTTCACTATTACTCGTCAACCTGGGCCTCCTCTCTGCTTTGATCGATCTCTTTCCCGCTATGTGGTGTGTATTGAGGTCGCCGAATTAAAGAGATGAAATTTCTGTAGATGAAGAGCATTAATTCAGCAGAGAGGTTAGGCCGGCCTATTGATGTAAAAATAATGTACTCTATCAGAACCATTTCTTCCGTTCTGCGGCTCTTCTCATTTTGTTTTGTCGTGCATAAACTTTATTCATCAACTTGATATTCTCCAAGTAAAAATACATAGATCATAATACTTTCAGCTATAGCGGTGATCTTAAATTCCCTCGGGCAGCGAACCAGTGATGAACCCAGTCCGTTAAGCCCTAACCTAAAAAATTCTCCTTAACCCCGTGCCCCTAGGGTATTCCTAATGAGTAGTCACGTGTATGCATCAGGGTTAAACGAACTGGGGTCACAAATCATTGTTTCGCCACTCCCTGGTCAAATAATGTAACTACCAATTACGTTATTCAGGTCCTTCGGTTTACTAATAATAGAAAAAATATTTTCGCATCAAAAGGTCTAAATGAAACAGCAAAGCTCAGAGGTTCCATAAACGATTCCATCAACGGAATCAAAAATAAATTTATAATGGGCAATTTGAGGTAGAATGGTTTCAATTCCTCGAAGTTTTGACCGTCACCTGGTCTCCAGCTGATTCTTTTTTTAGAGTGCATGGAAACTCGATACTTGATCAGTAGTACATCCCCGAAAGAGCATAATGGTTTATTGTTACAGTTTGCTCGTATTGGATAGACAGGAGGCTCAATATTACCAAGCGAGTTACTCGTTTTTAAGTTAGCTTTTAACGTGCGTGGGGTCAAAACTGAAACACGATACACACCACCAGCATCAACGAATACAGAGTGGTTAGACCTCTTGTTCGTCCGTCCTCCGGAGTAAAATCGATAATCCTGTCAAGCTGCTGATCTGGATTGTACTCTAACAGGGTGGGTGGAAAAAAATGCCTAACTGGCTATAGTTTCATTGAAGAGTCGGAAGGCTTATTGAATGTGCGCTTATATGTATGTATGTGCGCATAAAAAAAAATTTAAAAAAATGACAGGATGAGTCGAGGTTGTTGCGGGAGCTCGTGCGAGCCACATGCACAACTATGGGGGATGGTATAAATTTCATTTCTGCAAAAGCGCCCAGCGTGCTCTCGTGAATACACCGACGCGCGAGCCTTCGCATCGTTCATGAATCATATCGTTGCTACAACCGCTTCGCTCGGGGGAAAAACATCGGCAAAACATTTATCGTCGTGAGGCTTCATAGCGGCGTCGCGCCACACGACTCTCCTTGCTGATGTATTCTCTCTCTCTCTCTCTTTCTCTCTCTCACTCTCAATCTTTTTCCTCTCCACCTCCCAACAGTGCAAACACGTGCGCATATTATATACCTATATTCACTCGTGGAATCGACGATGTAATAATATACGGCGTGGCTCGGTGATATGGGGTAAACGCAGGATTGTCGTGGTGCAAAAGACACGTTGCACTCTCGTATGCACATTATATATGTTAGCGCTCCTCAATGTACATATATGTGCGCATAGCTGCCGTACGTGCTGTTATTTTATGCCCGCGCATATGTTATTTCACGAAGCAAATGTCCAGGTAAAAAGAATAACGCGAAAGTTCTTAATTTAAAGAGCTATTCACACAATTTTATTTTATCACCATCAGCAATCCAATAATCTTTTTGACAAAAAAAAATAAAACAAATTTTGGATCGTTTGAATGAGTAATTCTTCTATAATTCTGCACTATTGGAGCACGACAGGCGATATAAAATATATCGCACAAGGGAGCAATAGCATTTCACTCGAGCCGTCTCTCCGATCAATTTCTTCGGCACGTTCGACAATAATTACCCTTTCCTGAGCTCAACGCTTACCATCGTATCAAGAACTCTCATTCTCTTTCTCTACCTCTTACATGATGGCGGCGATGGTGGTGGTGCTTCGACTTTGGCCTCTGTTCCTCAACGCGCCCCAAGGGAAAGTGGCCAACCTTTTTGTATATATAGATCGACGTCGCCAAGCGCGTAGACCCTGGTATAAATTAATTATCGCCACCTCGCGTACGCCTCCCTGTTGTAAATTACGTTGGCCCGGGCAACTCGCGGGCAATACGCGTCCTGCGTATGTATGTGTGTGTGTGTGTGCGCTCGCGCGCCCTCTATCCTGCCACGACTCGCTCCGCACGATTTATTAATACAATTTGCCTACGTAAAAGGCACTACGAAGCCAATTACCGGTCTCCGGTTCATGATAGTGCGGGACAGTGAAGCATAACACACCGAGGAAAAAAGAAAAAGAGAGAGAGAGAGAGAGGTGAAAAGTTCTTCACACGCTCGTGACATGCAGCTTGATACATGTATCCACCTTTTTCCCCCGTTACACATTGTGCGACAGTCCCATATCCATGAACAAGCAATTTCCAAAAGACGTCACAGATACTCTGAAGTCAAAGATGAAGATTGTTACAACAGGCAGTTATATTCTTCGAAAATACAAAATATTTTTTCAACTTTTAAATATGGGAAATAACAAATGACAACTGTAGATTCCGAGATAGTCGAAAGAATGCCATTCCAGTTTATGTTACTTATAGCGAACATCTTCAAATTCTGTTCTGTTTAGTGACGTATAAGTGTGATACGTTGAAGAATGAAGAGTGCTCGTGGAGAATGTAAAATTTTGTATATCTGCAGATATTTTTACGCCAAACAGTTTGAGCAAAGTTTTCTTTTCACTCAAATATTGAAAAAGTCGAGAGCAAGTTTGAACCAAAAAATGACGGACGAATCAAGAGATGCACTAACTTTTTAGAAACAAAGCAAAGAATGTAACTCACCTAAGCATAACCGTCTGACAACGCCTGAGCAACCGGGAAGGAAAACTTTTCGAAATTTCATAAGTTACGTCGCAAAGTATGGAGTGTAATGCGTAACTGAGGTAAACTATGTTGAGTGGCACCAGTGACTATCTCCTTCAGTTCTATAAGAGCTTTCGTCGTACCTATCAACTCAAGACGGAGAGATGAATGAAAGAGAAGGCATGATGAATGATGGATCTTTATTAGGATTATACAGACATGAAATATGCAGCCAAAAATAACGTAGATTACACGGAACCATATTTAACCCCTTTTTCCAGCTTCCCTCCTATTCTCTGCTACACCTATATCATCCTTTACTTTTTTCCTCTTGGTCTTTTCCGCAAACCACAATATTTGTCCAAGTTTTAATGCGAGGTAACGGAGGCGAAAGCTCGCGAGAGAAGGCATTAGCCTCATTCGCCGGAGAGCACTTTCCAAGCTGCCATTACCGAACTTCTCCTCTGCGATTAAGCCTGGCGAACAAGTTACACTCGCTCATTCTCTCTTTCACGGAGTATATCCTTGGCCAGCTTTAGCAGCTACCTAGTTTACTCCTGCACCTTCTGCTCTTCTTATTCCATTTTCTCTCTCTCTCTCTCTCTCTACCTTTATGTTTTCCTCTCGTTCTATCCCTCCCACTCACTGTCTCTCTCTCCCTATCTTTTCCTACCTTCCTCTCGGTCTCTTGCTCGCACACGAATATTTTCTAGTCGTCCTGCTGTGACCAAGCTTTTCCGAGTCACTTCCAGCCGATTTCCATTCTTATTCAAGATCGCTTTCTCCGTTTTTATTCTCTCGTTTGCTCGATCGAGGTGAGCCGGCTTATCGAATAGTTTAACCGCAAACTCTTCTCGAAAATTTTCCTACCGAACTTTCTTCTTGCTCATTGTTGGTTCTGTTTCAGAAGAGTATAGATCTCTTTAATTCCGTGCACTTACACTCTGCGGGCGTTCAGTTCTTAAATGTAATCAATTTTTCATGATTACTAGCGTACGGCTCGAAGCAAATATGTTTGACATCATTAATGACACAATTTTTTTCAGTATTTCCCATCATCAATGATTGACTATGAATGTCCTTCATTAACGTTACAAAAATTTACTGGCCAAACAAGCTAATGAAATTTCAACACTCAAAGGCATATCTCATGATTTTTGCGAAGGACGTTGATATCGACATGTTCATAATCTTCTTTCTTTTCTTCAGATTTTGCTATTGTTGGTGCGTGTTCAATGGCAATTCGTAGGGTCTTTGGAATATTTGTAGTATATCGCTCTCGTTTTACTTTTGCCACGGGGCACAAGGGAAAAAAAGTCGTGCAAGCTCCCAGTCTATAATACTCACAGGACTAAATATTGGGTAAGTTAGCATGAATGGGGGCTGTAATACGGAGTCTCGCTGGTGTGTTGGCAAGCGAAAGGCAGTACAGGATCTGCTCTCTTGGTATGTATTGTGTATACCTTGGGTTGGAGAAAGAGCCCATATCCTTCATTCGGTGGATCGACGATAGGGAAGGGAACGAAATGGGAAAGACGGGCGAGGGTTATGGCCTCGGGACTTCCCGAGGGACCAAGGGGACTCTTTATTTAATATCCCCAGGCTGGTGTCAAGGAAAGTACACATTATACATATACATACCCCAATATATATAATAGAGTACAAAAAAGTATGATGTAGTACAGTTTTGGGATTTTTATAAAAGTTCTAAATTAAGTTGAATACTGAGACAAAAATAATGATATTGTTGATGTTGATGTCTCTGACGAACATGATATATCTCAGATTCTATCTGAACCCAGGTGAATCACGGTGCGTGGGTTATTAAAAAAAAAAGATTCGTTGACGGAAGTAGCAAAAAATATTTTCGAACATTATAATTTTGTTGAATGATTCCGATCCTTATCAACGATAGTGTCGTATTGATATCAACAGCTTCAAATTTTCGAGTAGAATATTTTATATATTTTATGATTGTTAAATTAAATGGAAATATTGCGATTAACTTACAGCATGAATTAGGATGTGTGGTACACATCTGTAATAAGCATCGGGATTATCTCATTATCATAACTTTAGTCGAGGGCTAACAGCAGTTACTGGCTACCGGATATAGCGCGATACTCCAGAGCCGCGCCTGAGTGAAGAACTTTTTGATCCTCGCATACTAGTATTATGCATGCGTGGTTATGCATAAAGGAGAGCGAACGTAATACGAATAAGAGAGTCAGCAAGCCCCCGCGATCTTTTTCTTTTTTGAGATTCTCAGGGATGAGATTAATGGATAAAATGCTAATGACTCATGCACTCGCATTCTCTATATAATCACCATGTATGTACCAAGGGAATGCCTTTGTATATATAGACGTAGCGTTTACCTCTATAAAATATTTAATTTTTAATTTATCTTCCTAAATTCATCAATAATTTCGAGCTTTGATGAAGAAGTTATATGCCATATAATTAAATCATCTTTCTTTGTCGCTTTTCTAGAAGAGTATGATAGTAGGTTATAGAAATATTTCAAAAGTCAAATGATTTTATTTGTTTTCTTATTTTGAAAAGTATTTTGGAATGATATATTTGACGTTGAATTAGGATCTTGGGCTGATCGATCGCGTTTCGACATTAATTACTCATCATATTTCGCAGTTTTTTTGTCCACAATGTTTTCGAAAAAAGAAAAAAATTAACAAGTGAACTGTTTTACTTCTGTATTATTACGAAAGAGCCACGTTCCATGGAGATTGAAGCTCAGTGCCACTCCTCGTTGACGGTTTTCGCGTCTTGCTAATTTATAGAATGTACCGAAACGCGTGTAGACACGTGCTCACGTAATATCTATACAAACGCGTAACATCGTGCACCCTGTGCAGCTGAGAAATTAGCCTGTAAGGAACTCTTGTCTCCATGAGAGAAGTTCGCACGCTTCCGGAAACTTGAAAACGCTTTAACCCTCCCTGGTCTACCATTTCGCCCCGTTAGCCTCCCTCGCGAAGAGCTTCGTACATCGCGTATTTCCATCACTTCATCCCCTCGCATCATATATTAATGCGGGAGCACAAGACCACCCTATGCGTGTGTTGTATACACACTCGTGTATATTATAGCCATCTTTCGGGCATGAGAACCCAGAGCCCCTGTGGTACGCTTTCACGTTAACACAAGGCGAAACTCAAACCGAGCCTGCATTATTTATAAATAGTCGTGTGTTGGTTGTATACGCGGAAAAACGCGCTCAACGAAATGAAGAATTTAATGAAAAATACGTACTTTCCGTGACCTCTGGACTGCTCGAAATTTTCACTCCTAAGGCTAAAAGTTTTCAAAATTTCAATTGTTTTCATCTCTACGAGTGCTCAATGGTTGAATGATAAGCATATCTGATTTTGAGCTATCAATCCATTTTAAAATTATGAACTAATATATCCACAATTGTTTTTACCTATTTAACGAACTTTGAGAAATTTTTGATTCGTCATTTTTCATTATCAATTAGAAGTTTTTCAAAAATATCTAGCCTCGAATATTCTGTACTTACGACCTATATTTATGCGTCTGTCTCGCTCTCTCACGGAATCTGCTCGTACGAGTAAGCTTTCGCTTCGCTATACACGAATCGTTTTTGCCACGCAGTTTTACCCTCTCGTATAACCCGTCTCGTCTCGTCGTAATCCTCCTACACTCGCCTTCTGTGTGCGAACTCCCGTACCAAATTCAACTCATAAATGTTGTGAAATTCGTTTATTTTTCTTTCAACATCGACGATCGCTGTACACATACGTCCATATAAACATATAATTTTTTTCTACCAACGATATTACATCTGTAATATGAAACTTGTAACTGCGTGATAAAACTTCGCAGAGTAAACGGTGAATTATTTTTAACACTGTAAAGTTCGTGAGACTAAATATTTTTTACGATAAACGACTACTGAAGTTTTAGTTTTCTTTTTTTTTCATCCTGTATTCAGAATGAAAAATAATTCGTTTCCCTAACCAATTAAAGTTATCGCTTAACAAAATGTACCCAATTTATTTTCATTCATTTCTGACTGCCTATACGAACTGAATCACGAGAGTTTTCAATTTCATATATATAGTGATCCGCTGAAAAACGAGAGAATTATTCGTTTGTTGCAACTCTCATCTGATATGCGAAGACCAATTCCGACCAATTCTTGCATGCACTTTCTCTGTATGGAGACCTCTTTGCCATAAAATATCGAAATACGTTGGGTATACTCGCTGAGATGTTCACATTACCCCTCATTTGACCGTCTCGAAAGATGACACATTATTTTCGGATCCGCTATTGGTCTTTTTTTAATTTTTATTGTGGCTTTTATGAACTATTTCATTATAAAATACTTCCGCATTGTCTAGAGTAATGAGGTTTTTCGATCCGTTGATCAGGATTCCATTAAAACTTTCAACAGAGTTTACTCATATTCTCATTTCTAAGTAATTTGTTTGCGTATTCAACAATTAATATTTTCCTTCTCTTGTCTGTGTTTCAGGTAAGTACCTTGGCTGTTTTTGACGAACGTTATCGAAGTGCATATGTGTGTCTAAGAGACTGTGATAAAAATCACGTAAGTACGTAGTGATACTTGAGTTGTGCATGCTTCCACTTATCTCATCGGTCTTGGTATTTACGAAGGAGATTGAATTTGAAAAAAAAAGAAACGGGCAGAAAAAGAGAGTTAAATCGAGTTTGAAATCATTCGATATTCGAAGTTGGACGTTGCTTTCTCACGTGGTAATAATGTTTCGCTTAGAAATTTCTTACTCTTCGCACAAATGTGATCTCGTACGTGTCCTTTTACAGTCTCCACGTGTGTTCGCGTGTATCTTTGCACACTATATGTGATTGTATTTCTCTGTCTTCTCGTTTCTCGTTGTCTCTCGAAGAGTCGCGATCGAGAGACGTGGCTTTGCCATTAGCCGACACCCGTCGTGCACCGTAAATACAGGGGGAGCCACGACTCTCTCGCTAATTGGCAAACATCGGGAGGTCGTCTTATCGCGATTGACGCTGAATTTTTGCAAATTATAAACTGTCCGCTAGAGAGTCACAAGAGGGCTTGGCCAACTCTCTTGAATCGCTTGGATCGACGCTCGATCTTTTCATTTTGTTTTTCTTCTCTCGTTTATTTTTTGAAATACATTTTTTTTTTCTTCTTTTTTGTTTCTTTGTCATTCCTTTCGTCAGCATGCCGTGTGTTCATGCTATCTGTACTTTCCGTTACTACTTTCTCTATCACTGTAAAATTGTCGTCGTCAAAATGTTTTATTTCTTGTTTTACGAACCTCGAACGTGATCTCGATCTGATGAGATCGCAGTCGTTGATCTCTTCTCGCGTATATACCGACGACGCCGTCGCAATAAAAAAAATGTTTGAGAACTTGGGGGCTCAAAAAGTCTTCATTATCTCAGGGTGGTTAAATCGATTTCCCAATAAATCAGCTTAACGAAAAATATAATAATTCGCAAATAATATCCTATAAATTCAAGGGACTGACGACATAAACGTCCATTTTTTTTTTGCGTGGAAGTTCTCTCGCACAAGCACCCTCGTATATACAGGTTCCAAACAAATTTTCCACTCCCATAGTCGTGGTTTTCTGGGTGATATACGAAGGAGGGACAAAGAGAGAGAGAGAGAGAGAGAGAGAGAGAGAGAGAGAGAGATGTTAAATGTGAAAAAAAAGATAAATAAATACCGGAAATGTAACGCGCGCGCGTCACAAAGGAACACAAGTTTTCATATGGACCCTTTCTGCGTACCACAAAGAGAAAGAGTGAGAAGAGCGCTGGTTTGGGTGAAATTAATTTCAACGGTCCAGCGCGATAACTCAACTGCGGCTGAGAGTGTCATATATTCGAGGACTCATTCGGCCATGCATCCGCACTCTCTTTCCGCCGTTACGTCAACGCTTTGACGCGTATGTAATAAAAATAAAAATTAAATTAAAAAAAAAAAAAAAAACAATGAAAGACATAGCTCTGGAACATCGAGAGACAGGGGGATTCAACTGACAAATCGCCGGATAGCAGTCATAACGTGGCTGCTTGTTCATGGGACCATGTCGCACTGACGTAAAGTGTTTGAAAAAAAAATACCCACATTTTAGTCCATATCCCTCTGCATAATACTTCGTAGAATGCGGAAATATTCTCTGGAAATATTTTAAAAACGTATTACGTATGACGCAATATAAACATTATTACAAATCAACAAATTAATAACAATGCTGAAAAATGTGCTGCATTTTGAAAAGGTTCACCATAACTTCTAAGAATTCTGTTGGATTCACTTCGATATTTAAATCCAGACCAACGAAATTTTCAATGCCATCGCAGTTTATTATTTAACTACCGTTAGAACTATATTTGTTCAAAAAAATTTATACGATGCTTGAGAACAGGGACAGTTAGTATCATTATTTTATTCCATTCATCCATATTTCATGACGTTCGATACAAGGAAACCTTCGATACGATAATATTTTTTTCAAATTATTGCTGCCTGACGTTTTTATCTTCCTCAGCCAGAGAAGATGCTGTCTTGGTATACCCTCGAATGTTAATGGCGTTCGGTCTGTATATAGATTATTATATCAGAAAGAATGTTGAAGGTGCAATTAGATGGGTAAAGAATTCGAAGATATAGATTGCGACACAGCGCTATGGCACGAGTAACGAAAGAGTGCAGCAGAAAAAGTGAGACAGAGAAGGAAGACCTCGATATACTACTAAATTGATTCTCAGCGCCTGCGTCTAAGTGAGGTCGCGTAGGGTCAAAAGAGGCCTTTTGTAAATCATATTAACGTCACTCTGACTATTATTTTCAGACTTTCATGCATATTATATATAGATATAGATATCAATGTATGTGTATATATATATACATACATGTAGTACGTCTGTAAAATGTATGCAGACTGGATCCAATGGCCCGGTCCAATCCAGCAATTAGTCAATTATCCCCAATTACGATAATGGCTTATTAGCAACAGAGAGTGCCTCAAATACTTTGTCAATTCTCGTCTCGCCTAGTGCACTCACAGCTTCAAGTAGAAAATTATCTAATAAACAGGACGGATAGACTTTAACACCTCCTTCCCCAACGGGCTATAAAATAAAAAAAAAACGTGACCATTTTAAAACATTCATTCTCACTTCCGGCTCAGCTAGAAAAAAAAAAAAAGATTGACGACGCACTCGAAACTGGCGAGTGAATTTGGAATGAATTTTCAATATTCATTTGACAAATAAAATAGGAATTAACAGCGGGACGACGACACTGATTCACCCAGCCGGAAATTAATAATAAAATATAATTGAGTTAGAACAAAGTTCCATTCAAACGAAATAATCAATTCTATGAAGATATTTGACAAATCATATAATAACTTTTGTACCAAAATTTTCGTCGTTTTTTTTTTTTTTTTTCGTAATTATCGCGTGATTTCGTTCTTGAGAATTTTTAACAATGGATATTTTTGTTCGATCTTCATGAAGTCATTCGCTCAACGTTTTTTAACGTTCATATTCGGCCCGAAGCTTTTTGTTCCTCGGGGATGTAATAAATTTATTCTTTCTCTCTGCTGCCTCCTCCTCTCGCATTCATGATCTCTTTCGTTCCTGTGCTTACGTCTCTTCCATTCTCCATTTTCGTTCCAACCCGTTAACTCAGTACATCCGTGCTCCTGGTGAAACTGCGAGAGCATCGCCGCAGAGTGGTTTGCCAAATGTAAGAGAAAAAGAGACGGAAGATTAGGTAGTGCGCGAGGAAGGTATATACAGGAGTCTCCTAATACCTGCGCGCTTTCTCGTTCGTAAAGAAGCAAGAATGAGAGAGAAAGAGTATACCCGCGTGGGAGTACACATTCAACGACCCGGAGAATCTCGCACACGTTGTCGGGATACACGAGGAGAAAGGTTTTCCTGCGGGAGTCACACACAACGGGAATCTCAACGCTATCTAGTTCCTGACGCTAACCGGCCTCGGTTCTCACTTACAAAACCGTCCCAACGACGGCCAGCTCTTGCGTACGTATTATGTACTTATCTCGTTAGAAGCCTGCACTGTATAAATATACTTGAGTCAAGCCACCAACACGTATTAGCAATTCTACACAAACTGGAACGATTTTTGCCCGATAAAAAGGATTCAGAGTTTTCCCACTTCGTGCTGAAAAAAAAAAAAAAAAAACAGGAAAAAACGTGATAAATATAGAAAAAATTTTTGCAACTGGAAAAGAATTTTCTAAAAAAAAACTTGTCGTTGTTGCAAACAAAATTGCGTGCTTGTTTTGAAAAAGTTGTGCATTGATTTCATTCATCTGCATGGCGAAGGCTCTCTAACGAAGAATCTCTCTCAAACGTTGCGCTATCGTTGGTCCGTACTATATTTAAAAAAATTGTAAACATAATTCCATCCACCTGGAGTGAAACTCGGTTGTATAAATTACGTTGTTTATGAAATTTAATAAAATATACGCGGAAATTCGGTGCCGCTGTTTAACTTGGCTCACCGTTCTCCAGTTTATTTTTTCTTCATACTCTTCGCACGTATATCTATACATGCAAAACATACATCCGCCATAAGGATTATGTTGCATGAGAAGTGCGCTCGGACATGCGAGAGACAAAAGTCTTCTTTACGATTCTTCGGGCGGAAAAGACGCTCGGGATATGGCATAAGCTGGATCGAATAAATGGCTCGTAATGTAAGGATAATGCGTACCGAGCGGTAGTCTGGGTCGCGCATTCCATACGTACCTCTCATCTCAAGATAGGTACTTGTCGTATATACACCCACGCACTAACGCTCCCATGTACGAACTGTAAGTTGTACACATACGATTTTATGTGTATAAATATATAGATTTTTTTCCATGCAACATATACGGATAGTCCATGTGCACGTATACATATGTACACGTATGAATATATACATTTAAAAAAATATCTATATATATTTATCGTCTGGGGTGCTGTACTTACGAGGTGCGATCCCAAGCTCTTATCGAATTCTCGCACCTCGTACGTCGCTCTTATACCAGCACCCTTTCGCTCTCCCTCACGATTTCACTTAACTTTGCATTTCCTCTTTTTCTATCTTTTCCTTTTTTTTTTTTACACCCGACTATATTTGCTGAGTTTTTAGCGGGGTGCACGAGAACGATAATCGAAAGTGAGAACATAAATTGAATCTTCACTGGTTATATTATTTTTATTCATTCGTACTTGTGGATTCGGAGTTTGATTAAAAAACACTAGCGCATACACACGGGGCTGATACATTTTCAAAGAACTCTTATGTCGAGGATGGAACTTTCCATTAGTAACAATATGAATTATTAATTAATGCATAGTTACAAATGAGAGAGAATCTTAACGAAGATTAATCGTGCGTATGAGCTAGCTCATGCCTCATTGATCTTCCCTTCAACAGATAACTTGCTAGCAAGTTTTATCAAGAGGCTCCATCAATACGTTTCGTATGATGTGTAATACTTGTGATTTTGTTTTCCAATTACCATTATTCACATTTAAACTCATTGTGCTCCTCCGCGGGCACTAGTCTTTTATTGGCATGCTTTCAAAAATGAAATTATTTCCAGCATTACTCACACGTATCATTACATAACTCATGGTGCTTGCAGCGTCATTACTTGTCGCTGTTCTATGCTGTTTGTATTCATTCGACAGAACTTTCGTAAACTTTGTGACTGTTATAAAACATATTGATTTACCATCTTCCGTAAAAGTTTTTTTTTTTTTTTTTTTTTTTTTTTTCGTAAAAAAAAAACTCTGAAGAGGTGCGCCATTGAACGTTATAGAGAGTCCGCGCACTGTAAAGGTACACGTAGGAGGGTAGATACTTGGGAACTTGATGAAGGTACCTTGGCCAGTTTACTGGCACGTCGTGAGGGATACATATACACGTGACCACCAAGAAGAGTAACGAGTTCGAGCCAATATCTATATGGCAGCTCTTGGTCGACGTTGTCCTCGTCGTCGTTGGCCTCTCATCGGTCGGGCAGGTGTGTTTTGCCATACTCGATGCTAAAGTCTTGTGCATCGAGTTTGCTGGATTCTCTGCTACATGCACCTACGTTATATATATATCACATATTATCATTGAGTGATGGAGAACGAAAGGCAGTAACTTGCTGAATTGAACGCGCAGGTCTATGTTGCTTAGGTCTTTTCGCTTATAACCACTCGATACATAGTGTAGAGGCACCTTTTTGTCTATATATGTATATATAAATAATCTATATACACGTATATGATACTACATAGCTGTCTGGATGTTCAGCAGAACCAAAGAGAGCTCGCTGGAACGGCAGCACGTCGTCGACCTTCGACCCTTTTCCACTGCAGAGGCTCGCCGCTATTTTACCTCCCTTTCGTCTTCTTTCAACCCTATTCTCTGTTTTTCTCGCTTCATTTCTTCTCTCTCTCTCTCTCTCTCTCTCTCTCTCTAGTTCTCCTTCCTTCTTTTTACGATCTTGAAACCATATAACCTCAACCTAACCAAGCTATAGCTCTTCTTCGCCACATTGAACTACACACACGTCTCTTCCTCTTGGCAATATACTTTACCAAAAGCTCGTATACTTCCTCGACCGTGTGCTGGGTATCTTGCATTGTTTCGCTACGCGTCTCTTTGCATCGTCTATATATCGTACCTACAGATTGAGGGTGGAATTTCGAAGCCTTTTTTTCTTGCTGACATATCATCGTTTTGACAGATATTTTATAATGATTCGCACTTCCCGATAAAGTAACATTAAAAATTCAGGATAAAATCTCGCGTGATTATGAAAGGATTTTATAGGAATTATCACCGATAAATTATACATAAATTGTAAAAACGGAATATGCAGTAAATCTGTTATGCGAATAATGGAAGGGAATTAAGCGAATGAAGTGCAGAAAAAAAAATCCAACGCAATAATGCACTTTTCTAATCTTTTTTTTTCCCGTAGCCAATCAAAAAACGACAAATTCGGTTTGACATTGATATATAATATGTAAAATTGATATTACCATAATTCATACGCATCAAGATAGAAATATATTCATCACGAGAATTCCACTGCACCATCGATAGAATAAATTTTTCATTTCGCGAAGGACGATCGTGGATGCAGCAACAATAAAAAAAAAAAAAACGGAAACCCAGCAATCGGTTATAAAATCACTATTCGCAGGAGAACCCGAGAATAATTCAAATAGATGTATTCTTCCGTTAAAATGAGATATCGCACCTGGGAGAGTCGTAAGGTATGAATATCATGAGAAGAATCCACAGGTTATACTCGGTTATACAGATATATATTCATGTATTATATTCAAGCCTCCGGGTTAAAATCCGTAGCGAAAATTTACAATGGTAAAAATGATATTGGCTTATATAATGGGATTATATGTACATAGATAAGTATATTATAAGCAGAGTTATCGAAGTGTTATGCACAGACGAGTGGATAGGCGGGTTCCTGCTTACTGTTTTTATTGTTATATTAGGATCTTTTACATTTTTCCAGCTTTTATCCTTTTATCCATTGGAGAAATTTTAATAAAGGACGAGAATTTTTATGTTTCTGAGATAATCACATAAATCCTTGGAATAGATCGTTTATAATAAATCTGTACAAAGAAAGATAGTAATTCAACTGCTGCATGTTTCATATATTTATTCCAGATATTAATATTCAATGCAGGAGACTCGAACGAGAGAAATTCAATTAAAAATCAAGAGACATTATACAGCGCTTCAACGTCAAGTATATTTGAGAGATTCAGAATGAAGTAATAGAGTTATGATTTTTAGTATGAGTCTGCCCATCAACGAAACAAAGCCAAAAATCAATTTTGAATAACGATCGAACGATTTTCATAACTTCTCGCAACTTACAATTCTTTTATTACTATTATCATTTTTTATCGTAAATTATAACAGGCGTTATAGATTATGTATTTTGAAGATGAAATAGAAAAAGAATGTTGAATAGAGTGCTAAAGAAAAATATTGTTTCGAGTAGGTTTTATAACGTTAAAGTAAAATCGCGATCTCGTATGGCACGATAAAGTTGAATTTAAGTTCAAGCAGAATAAAATAAGTCCGGGACGAGTTATATGTACGAAGAAAAGGAAAATCTTATGAAAACGAGCCAACGGGTAGAGAAACGATAAAAGCAGTCGGCAAGAATCAAAAGAATAGTTAGAAACAAGAATTCGCGAAAGCTGCGCGTTGTTTCTTGCACTCGGCAAGGATTTCGTGCAAACTCGTTCGAATATAAATACATTAGTATTATTATTATTATTATTATTATTCTTATTATTATTATCATTATTAAGTACTCGTTCATTCGGAGGGTAGACGAGGCTCCATCGAGGGACGAAAGTGCCCTCGGGTTGTAAACGAAGAAATAAATCGAGACACGAGTGCGCTTGCCGATCTTGGTCCATACACGCGAGATCGCGTGAACATCTCTCGGCAAGGACGCGAATCCCACTCTACGAAGCTTCGTGCATTCATTATTTCTTGTTCCTTCGGCAATAATCTCTTTTTCGGTTCAGAAATGAAATTAATATAATGTGAGTCGATTTAATTGAAAACCGATTATTTATAAGCATGCTACATTTTAGTGAGTCTCTCTTGCCTCGACAACATTTTTTGTTTCCTCTATTTTTCTGTATAGGCAATCAAATTCTTTTGTACAATTTGATTTACTTGACGAGATATCCGTCAAACGGATGTGGAGAATATGAGATCAGTACAATCATTCGTGAAGATGTATCCCTCTTCGAAAAGTATCATCTCCTCAGTGAGTACTCTTCCTTTGAAGCTTTTACAAAGCACCAGTTAAGAAGAAGAACGGATACAATTCAAATGGGATAAAGATTCAAGTATATCTATATATCACGTGTGTATATGTATACACCGTTAAAGTAGGGAATGTTCGTGGATATTCTACTATGGTAGATACCTTTGGTTCTCTCACTGTGTTTTTTGGAGCATCCAACGAGCCTTGCAAAAGTTAAGCTCCAGCGCTTCTCCATTTTCAAGCCATTTCTTTCAAAGAATTAACGATAATCCACCTCTCGTAAAAGGTCTCCTTTGGGTTCTACTGCAGGTTTTGTAACTTTCATCCTCTTCTCGGTGGTTTTGGATCTTAGATCTTGGATTTTTCACACCGTAAGTCTCAGAGTTTTAAGCCCATGTTGAATAATTTTTAAACAATGTTAACTCATCGTTAATCATTTAAACTATTAAACAGATTTGTCAAACTGACTGGTTTTGCTAGGAATTTATGCGAAAAAAAAAAATTGGAAAAATCGTAAGCTAAAGATCTTTTTCTACGATATATATACTATCGACGTTCGATTTCTTTCGCTTTTTTTTTTTTTAGCAAAGTCACGCTGATCAGAGCTAACTTGAATTTGCGGTAAATCCCGTTGACACGAGAAGAAAATTTATAGTCTATCTCGATTTTATTTCAATGATAAAATAAGTAAACACCGAGAACTTTGATTACACGAGCTCCGCTACTTTTCTCGATCGGAACACGGTGATGACCCACATGTTTATCAGCTAAAATGGGCGCGGTTTATCAGAGTCACGGATTTCTTAAGAATCGTCCGATCTCTTCCATCGATCACAAGTGACTCCGAAACCCGATCAATTACAATAATGTTTAGACACAATTACAAGTACTTATTTGAATTACTCATGAACACGCCCCAAGACAGACTATCCTTGGTAGAAATTCAGAAACCAACGTCTCATTGCTTCCCTTCAATCATTAAAAAAATTCAATAAAATCCGAAAGTTTAGGTAGAAAAATACTCTCATACCATTTGACGTAGAAAAATATTACATTTTACCGACGAATTTCAGCGTCGTTGATTATTAATATTTATATAAATAATTCCAAAAATTCGTGTCAATGGCTGCAGAAAAATAAACGTTGGAGAGATATTTATTTTCCACGTATGCACATACATATATTAAATATCAATAGATTCGTCCACCGTTAACAGATTTTCCAATTTATATCACACCGAGAGAAATAATTTTCATCTGCCTATATATTCATGCTGGAGTATACAATAAATACGTACGCGATATTGTGGGCGAGACAGTCGTCGCGTCGGCGGGGCGCCGAAAAAAATGCATCGATGCGAGGATCGCTAGTGTGGGTTTGCCAGTAGAAAAAGAGAGAAGAAAAATATCTCGATAATTTGAGTCGATCGGGTGCGTACGTCCAGCAGAAAATAATCGATCGAACGTTAATTGCACCGTGCTTCGATGAAGCGGTTAACATGCGAGCTGAACACGAATTGTATGTAAATAACGAATGACCTGCCCCTTCAACAGATAAATAATAATCGTGTCCCTGTTTTAATATGTATTCAAAAAATACGAATAAAGAGACAATTTGAACGTGCCTATGGCATTTTTAACGTTCCTTGACATAAAAAAAAAATCAGAATATATTTGTGTATTATTAGTAATTTTTTAAAATAGTTTTCATATCAATCTTTCATTTAGTAGAGATAATATTTGTTTTTTTACTTAGCATATTCGATTGAATTCGTATGAGCAACGAGTAATTACGTAAAAATTGTTGTTATAATATTGAAAATACTTTTCAAAGGATTTCATCAATTTTCTTATCCTCCTTTATATGTATGTCCACATTGTATTGACATCCTCACCATGCTCCATTTTCTCTCTTGCTCTCATTCGTTTCCGATTGGCCTATCGTCAGCAAGCCATGGGGTCACAGTCGGTCATGTTTCCTTCACTAGGGATTTTCCAATTAATGGATTTTTGCCTCTATTTGTGATCGTATACTGGCGTTCGAAACTATATTCGACGTGGGTGCAATACGATAACTGCGCAACATACACGGATCCTCGTAGGTAGTAATTGGCGCGCGAATTCATGCTCGTATCACCGTACCTACTTGTGAATGTGAAAACGCCTGACACTTGGGGTAAAAAAAAAAAAAAAAAAAAAAAAAAATGAAAATCGAATATTAACGGTCTACAAAAAAGAACGAATTTATAAATAAAGTCCAGTGAATAGAGTGGACGTGACACATCAATACGCGTGACATGAAATATACATATGTATATATGTTTGCAAATAACCGGGAACGTGAAGCATTGGAATTTGACGATTTTTTTATTTCACTGACTGTAACCATTTGTCGATATTTGATCCCGATGTGAAGAATCCGTTCAATGTCCGTCAACCCTGTCGACATAAAATTGATTTAGTGAATAGCAAATGAATATTGCTCTATCACATACGTATAGATCGCCCAATCTCGAGTACAGATACACGCTGCATGTCTTTTGCCTTGGCCGTTTGAAATTTTTTTTTGAATAATCCATAAACAATTTTTTAGTTTTATTCAATTAGAATCGAAGAACAGTAATTAATTTCGATGTTTATTTTTAATAGAGGTTATCTATTGAATTTTATTTCTGATTGAAGATATCTACTGCAGCATTCTTGATTCTTTATGAAAAACAAAAATCTCTATTCATCTTGTGCCATTAATTGAGGAAAGTTCTTCCCTGGAACAACGTTAAAATTCTCGCTAAAAAAAATCTAAAACAAAAAGATCGATTTTATGTGGAGTCTATCAACGTTGTCGATCATCAACGCGCTCGATGTCCATGTTGCGATCAACGCTGTACTCTACTTAAAAACTAAGATTCGAATCCAATTCGAAAGTTGCATCGGGTAAACGCATGCGCAGGTCAAAATCACAAAAAAATATCTATTTTTTTGAGGTGCACTTTTATGACTAAGGAATATTTTTTATTCTGTCCTATAAACAACCTTATTTCATTTCAGGAGAACTGAATTTGTTTTCACCTCCCATTTCGTGTTGATCGTGCTCAGCAAGTTTCCTGCTTATGCGCCTACATATATATTTATCGAGCACTTCATATCGGACTGAACGATCAAACGTCACGACCGGATTTAGTACACATTATTTCAAAAGTTTCGAGGGATTCGCGTCGCGGGATTCTCAACTCAAAGAGAATTATATTGCGCGTGCTTATACTGCGATCGATTTTACGAGAAAAAAAAAAAAGACGCGTGGAAGCAATGCTGTCTCGAGTCAACGAGAAAAAAATAGAGCAGAAGAGTAAGAAACGATGACTTAAAGCAGAAGTGAGAGATCGATGTCAGAGAAGACCTATAAGGGATTTTTGCCCTCTGTACCGTCATCTCGATTTACTCGAAACAACATTTGTATACATAAATCTATTTATGAATACGAATAATATTCGTATGTATATAGTCCCAGCAGGATGTTTTATCCATTATCTTGACAGTAGACATTTTTATTGTCTCAATCATTATCTGAAATACTACAATCCAATTTGGGTTCAGATATACCCAATTTTTTGTACATTTCTAATCGTTTTTGTTATTATCATTCCACATGGGCATAATTATACTTAGTTCAAATTGATCCGGAGAACTTTGAGCAGGATATTGATCACGTTGAAATTCGTAGGAAATTTTACTATCTATATAAATGAACCGAATGAACATGATATGTTGAACGTAAAATTTTACAGTGAAGACTATTGATTGCATTTTGAAGCTACGATTTTTCATTCTTCATTTAATTTGAATAGATTAGCTGAACTGTTCGATGAAAAAAAAAAAAAAAAAAAAACGACGGTGAAAAGCCTTTGGAGACAAATGGAATTGGGAAGAAGAGTAGAAAGAAAGCTCTTTTATTTTAAACCGTACCGTATACGCTCTAAGAAAAGGTACTTTCTCTGTTCAACCGGCACGTATCGTACTCTACTTTGTGGCATCGGGGCTTCGTGGCTCAGAATTACAAACAAACACGATTACACCACTACCTCGGTGGTGTAGTCGGAGACCATCCATTGTGATAAATCTATCGATCGGTATACAAAAAAAAAAAAAGGGCGCAACTCTCACCAATAGAAGGTTCTCGCGACATCGATCTGCATTCTACTGTTTTTTAACCGTAGCTTGCATAACGTCATAAAAGATACGGGGTTTGCCGCGAAAACGAATAGGATACGTCAGGCATACAAAGAAATTAGACATTTTAATCCCAATAACTAAACCAAACTCACAATCATTCTTTATTCCGCTTTCTTCGTCATGTTCTTCTCCACTTTTTCTCTTTTCTTTTCTCTCTTCTTCTCAATAGTCCAATCATTTTTTATTTCGTTTAGCAGTAACTAGATTGGCAGAGCCATTTATTCAGTCGATCGGTTGGAACTGCAAAACATAAGCCAATTTGTAGCACGAATGCGTGGTAATAGAAATAAAATGATTTAGAGAGCAGCAGTGTAAAAACTTCGTCTCCTAGTTGAGATCTCTGCTCGTGTAGTCTTGAATGAATTTTGACATTTCACTCGACAACGTTTTTTCTACCTTTTTTCTACGTTCCTATTTCAATACTTTTACCTTTCGATATGATTCTTTTCTCTCTCACACTCAATCGCATTCATCTTCTCCTCTGCTGTCTCTGCATACATGAAAATGTATCACCATTTTTTTTCTTCAAGTGTGGGGTGAATTTTCTTATGTACATATACGAAAAGGGCCATGTACCACAGATATATATAGACTAATAAATACCGGTCTCTCATCTTGACGAGGAGAACGATGGCGGAGTCGAACGTTTGCTCTCTCGACCGATAACACTGTTTGTCATTAATCAGCTCTCACACCCACAGTAAACAGCTCATACGTATATAAGTGTGTGTGTACATATACATCTTTGTAAAACCTTAGAGAAAATAAATTTTTTACGTATATATGGAGAAAAGAAAATATATTAAAGAAAGCAAAATCCTCTCAACGTCGCGGCGTATCTATACATGTCGTCACTTATCCGTCTCGACGGTTTATATCACGTGTTCCTATATTTCCTAGTTCGCAGCCGCTATTCACCGTACGTCCGATATGATCAATCTTATGCGTACGTGCTGTCATAAATTTTTCGAAACAGCTGGTACCCAAAATTTTTGCACTCTGCAATAGCGGAAAGAAAAAACGTTTCATTCATTTCAGAACAAGTGGAACAAGTTATAATGTGAATATTTACTAAAGCCGGTACGAGGCTTGTCATTTTTTTTTTCTTTTGACTGGTCTAGTCTCAGTTTGCCAGACACGGCATAAATTTTCGTAATTCGCAAAGTGCGTCTCTGTAAATTGCATTTTTACGGTAGACATGCAGGAGTCTCTCGTGGGGATCGTGGCCAAGCGGCGTGATGGCACTCTCTTCGTCTCGGAGAGCTTTTGAAAAATTTATATATACAACGTAACCTACAGAAGTTCTCTTGGGTCAGATAGTCTGTCCGGAGAAGCAGCCGAGCTCTGCAAGAATTCCGAAGGGATTGCCACGTAGAATGGAATCGAGGGTAAAAGAGACCGGCATTTTCGTGCATTTCTGGGTGGCTTTCCACACACTTGAAAAACGAATCTACCAAGTGTAAATTTCATTTTCATCTTCAAAATATATCTGTCATCTTCACTTGACCTTTCTAGGATCAAAGTAGGAGCATATACCGCGCTTCCAATCATTCTGATTTATTCGAAACAATTTTTTTGATTAAATTCGAACATACAGAGTACGTAAATTTTCTTTCTGAAAACGTCAAGGTATCATATTTTTTGTTCATGAAAGAGAATGAGATAAAAACATCCACCTTAAAAATCGATTTGTTTCCTTATCGATTACAGTATTGAAAAAATATAAAAATCATGGATTTTGTATTCTGTCAAAAACAAATGGTCTTGTAACGTTATAATAATGTGAATCTATATGATGGAATAGGTTTCCACAAACCGAGACTCTGTCTCCTAGAAATTCAATTTTATGTTTCGTCATCGCGTTTTCAGATAAAGATTGGGCTCAACGAATTCATATATTTGCGAGTATAAAATGTATATAAATAATATTGTACACAGGACTGAGTGGAGAGATTAAGAACCCGCGTTTTAATTAACTCCGCGCTATACCCGATTCAGTTCGCGTGTATACATAGACTTTCTTAATCGCATTCTTCTTTCTCTCCTTCTCCCGTTCCTTACGAGAACCGTGAAAAGCTCTCAGCGGGGAGCTTTCCCGGCATTTCTGCACAGTGTGCATCTCTTGCAGATTTACTTTTCGTTGTGTTCCTTGCTTTCCTCTGTTTCATCTTATTTTATCTCGTCCTTATTCCTATTAGAATTTTTCATGACGTCATGAAATTGAAATCTCTATACGCCGAGTAGATTCGCGATATTAAACATTTTTTTCCAATGAATTCGTTAAAATATAAGGCCATGCGACAAAAAAACTTGTAGAAAAAACAATGAAATTATCATAATTTTTAACTTTGAATAATAATAAGAAATCGTAATTAAATTTCAATTCTCAATTGTCATTATATTATTGCATTATTAGCCACAAGATCTCTCGATCATTGGATAAATGCCAAAATATTAGGTCGCAAGATCAGCAACGATTGATGTAAAAAACGTTGAAAAAGAAATTGGCCACAAACGACGCAGTGGCCACGAATGGTGGGTGCCCCATACGTAGTCGTTGAAAATTTGCGATTTTTAAACGACCCAGAGAGCGCTCCGCGAATCCTCCCACGCGAAACTCAGGGGCATAACTCGGGTATTGTTCTTGGGGCGCTCAACGAGGTATTATCATTATTCATAAGCGTCCTATGCGGTACATACGTGTGTGTTATTTGTATGCGTTCAGGACAATATCTTTGCGACGGTAACAGACACTGACGTATCAACATTCAAATACATAAGTAAATTCATTGTACACATATACGCCGATCAGAGATATACCGAGAGCACGCATATGTGCACATGACGTTCGTCTCTCGTGCTGTTATGTTTATGGAAAAATTATTCTCTCTGCTGACCAGCAATAGCAGCAACAAACATACTTACGAATACAGACGCAAGAACTCACAGACACACTCTGCTCATACACTCATTTGTTGCAGCCTTGTGCAATAAAAACACATACAATATAGTATTTCATACATACAATATACTTCACAATATCGTCTCTCGTGTTTCGTCCTTTCGAAGCAAATCCAGGGGGAAGAAAGAATCACAACTTTGAAATCTCGATTGTTGGCGATAAAATAGATTCGAAGAACATAATTTCTCAGAGTACCATTGACAGAAGAAAAGTTTCTCAGATTCCACGCTCATTCTACAAAGTTTTTCAGTTTTTTTATTTTTTTATTTTCAAGTATTGGGAGCACTGTGACTTGAGTCTGTGTCTCGTCATATGTTGATGAACATATAAAAATGATTTCGATCAGATCAGTCGAGTGGGTTGATGACAACATTTTCTGAAATGTCTTGTCAGCAAGATATGGTTATTTACAAAGATTATTTCATATTTACATAAATATTATGCTACTACGATAAATAGTACGATTACGTCGAATTTTCATATGATCGTGATGTATCTTTTGTCATTAAAGATAATAGTATCCAGCGTATCCAGCAAATATGTTCTCAGGGTGAAAATGATCCTTTCGCGAATAGGCCTGAAGGTATTTTTTCATAACGTGTGGTATAGAGGCTCTCATCATGCAAATACATATACCGACGTAGTGTGGCAAAGCATCGCCTACGCTCGTGCCATGAACGACCAACGAGTACTTCAATCTCCGTGTCCTCTTTGAGTTTTTTCTTCTCTCTCGGTTCACTCTTACATGCCCTGCGGAAAGATGGGAAGACGAAGAGAATATGAAGAAAATAAAAAGGTGAGAGCGAATAGGAGAAACGCGTTGAAAAGATAAAGAAAGAGAAAAAGAGATTTCTGGATGGAGACGCCACACTTGTGCTCCGAGAGTCGACCAGCGGAAAAGAGAGAGCACCGAGTCATCTTGATAGAGGCGATTTATTGCAAGGTCGGGTTGTCCATCCCCGGACACGAGATACTTTCTTTCTCTTCTTCGCTTCCCGCTTTTTTTTTGTTCCTCCGCCATTCACTCCCTCGTAACCTCTCTTTATCCCCTCCTCTCTAACTTTTTTCTCTCTTACTCTTTCTCTCTCTCTCTACAACGCGAACAACGAGCGAACGTGTCTGGCCAACGTGGTCCAGCGTTCGAGTGTATTTGCCAGGATCTCTACTTCGCTTGACCTCTTCGGTCAGCGTAATGCAATAAAAAAAAAGAATAAAAAATTGAAGACGAAAAAAATATATAAAAAAAAAAGTTTTAAATCTTTGCCCCGCTCAAGTGCAATTTGCCCCGGAGAGAGAGAGAGAGAGAGTACACTCCAACCTCCAAGTATATACCTGCGTTATACTGGCTCTCGTACTCTCGTGATATGCTTCGTAGCAGTGTGCACGTATACTTCACTCGATCAATTTCGACTTCACTTCTCTTCTTCTTTTTTTTCCCTCTCTTCATCTCGTTATTCTCGACGATTTATTTGCTGTTGACATTACGACGTCAACGAGACAGACTTTGATTTTAAAGTTAAACAGGGTATTGTTTACCATCGGAGTCATATAAAGTTAATGATATGCGCAAACTCATTTTTCCATTAGGAGAATTGAGTTGATCCCTCTATTATACTTGAGTAATTTTCGTCTGCTGCCTTATTCATCATATAACCATCAATGACTTTAGGTTTATAGAAAATAAAAACAACTGTTTCAACAACTTTATTTCGATTTTGAAACATTTCCATTTGAAGCTGTTGAAAAATGATACAATTTTCGCTTAGCCATCGTTAATTTGTATTTTTGAAAAACAGAGTATATCAAAGTACCAATATTTATTTTCTAAAAACTCGGCAACTAAGTGGACAAGGAATGCTGGATAAACAAGCTATTTCAAACAAAAAAATCCCATACTGCTCATTCGATATATATCCACTTGATCGATTATCCTCTCTTTCTCTCTCTCCATGTCAATATTCCAGTCAAAAGTTGAAGCGTTCATCGTTATTTGCATTAGCATCTCTCGACTTGTCTTAATTTTTAAGTCAAATATAGCTTGTACCACGTACTACATGAGAAACGCGGTGGCCATTCGCTCGCAATGGCTCGCTTTCTACGCCATCGTTTCGTCTCACATCGTAATCGCTGCTCTCTCAATCGTTCGGTGTATGATGTATTTAGCTGAATCATCCTTCGGACAGTTCACGATCGTTAGTTGTGTAAACGTTAAAAGATTCGAGTACGGAGAGAGATATAGTGAGAGATATAATGATATGAGGAAAGACAAACCGTGCGTAGACGAGTGAAAATTTATGCACTTGTGCGATAATGTAATTGAGTGACATGTGGTCATTCATATGGATGATTGAAGATTTTAACCAAGAGAAAATTGCTTGTCTTTCCGGAACGATGTCAACGCTGTCATAGATGCTAATTTAAAAATCCTCAATTGAGTAAGGAAATGAAAGATGATTTTCTCGCGACAGGATTAATTCTCTTATATCGAATCGTAACAAACAATACGGAGGAATATGTTTAGAGTTAGGCTTTAAATCCAATGGGATGTGTTCTCTTATTGTTAGCTGTTCGGTATTTACACGATATGTATATCGAAGCAAACCGTTTGCTCGCTTTGATTTAGATGATGATGGCACGTTGGTGCTAGAGATCAAATTGACACAAGGCGCCGATTGGATTCTGTGTTTAGAATCGCCGAAGCGCATTCGCGAATGCATATGGTCATATCCGTTTGCATGTACCTAAGCACAACGCTGCAAACAAGTATTATGTTTACCAATTGGTAAAATCGAAGCAAATTTCGATCTTTACGTTTACATTATCCGGTCATATTTATCAAAATATATTTTGAAATTTTTATACGCGAATTCAATTATTCAAGCGTAAAGATACAATTTCGAGAAAATTAAACAAACGTTGTCCACTCATTACAAATTCATAATTTGTAATGAGTGTAATGCCAGCTTGTGCAATGGAACGGACACAATCGCGATTCGTGTTTGTGAAACAAGCCCTTAGGTCATGTTACGCGAAAAACAAAATCCTCTTGAGAAAAAAAAAAAAAAAAAACACAACGATAATATTCCTAACGAAATTATTGTAATTTTCCACAAAACCTTCGCAAATTTTCTTAGCTATACAATAGTTGTGCTTTCATACGTAATACGTAATATCCGATGCGCAGAATGTCGTATTTTATATATGCGAGAAGCGAGTGGTATCACACGGGAAATGGTGAGTGGCACCGTTTAACGGGATTACAAGCGCGGTTGGTATACGCTTATGTACGTTCGGGGCGGAAAAGAGCCGACTGAGGCGCGTCTATGAAATTGCGATGAGGCCCAAACGGGTTAGGGTCGATTGCTGATGCGCGGCATACGAACTTCGAGGGTAGTTACTATGTGCATACAATATATCTGTATATTTACATGAGTATATACATGTTGTGGTGGAAAACGTTCTATGGTTCGACGTACGAGTGTAGTCCTGTATATGATTGTACATAAGCAGATATATATACAAACACACACACACACACACATATATATATACATAAAGGGCGAAAGTAGCGACCCCAGCGGGGTGAAAAACGCGAACGGGCATTCGAGCTTCCCTGTATTCAGCACCACCTCGTGCTCCTACTCCTGTTCGCCTGGCAAATATCGTGTCGCCAGACGACTTTCATTTTCAACGCACTAATTATTCAGTCGGCTGTTCAACGTATTTCGTTTGTTTCATTTGCCCCTATAATACATATATACCATTTGTGTATGTGTGTGCGTGTGTCCGTGTATTTACGGGTGAATACGCATAGCGTGGACGTACAATTCGAGCAAATAAAATCCCGCTCGTCCGCAGGAAAATCGCGAACAGCCAGAACGATACGCCGAGGCCTTCCCAGGCCGCAGGGTAAATGCGTGTGGACATAAATTTTCTCGCTATGTCTGTAGGCACGAAACTATATATATGAAAATCTATTATCCCTACCCTCTCCTCTCTTTATCTCTTCCTTTTCCTCTTTCACTCTGTCACGTTTCCCGTATGGTCTTACACTGGCTTATCGAAATTCTATATTACTTCATTTATTTTTTCTGTGTATACAATAAATGCATGTATGTCATCTCTCTTTCTCTCAATCTCTCTCTCTCTCTCTCTCTCTCTCTCTCTTCCTCTCTCTTTCTCTATTTACGATCCAATCTTTGCTCTTGCTATATATAACCGCACGCTTTGTCCATGATTCTGCCTCGGCACCCTCTCGCTCTCATGGACCAATAGGGGCCCCCTGCAGAATATGTCTCTGTACGAACGAGTTGAGCAATAGCGGTATCCTTGGTACTAAATGTTTCCAAATTTTACGGAAGATTGTTTTATTTATTTTTTTGCCTGATCGTATGTGCTTAAGGACAGTCGTGGATGGCGAGTGTTTCAGAATTCTTATAAGAACATCCATGTTCTATGGATGTTGGTGTTAAACTGTGAAATATTTATTTTCAAGATGTAAAAAACCAATCTAGAAATTTTTCTCGTTCAGTGAAATCATATGCCAGGATGGACGGGAAAGTACTGTGTAGCATAACAATTATACGAATCTCCCTGCTGGCATAAAATTTTCGCTGATCACTGCATATTTATATATGTTATGCGGATATAAATGAAAACTCCCTAAAAGCGACGGCATGCAAAATGAGTGCGTGAGTGTTTCCGGTAATGCGTTGCTCGGTTAATAACGCTTCGACGGATGAGCTCTTTCGGCGGAACAGTACAAGAGAAGGGGACATGCGATATAGCGAGAGAATTCTCTTTGTCGATTAATGGGCGTGGAACGAGATCTGTGTACTCTTCTCACTCCAGGTATATATGGTTACGCAAATAGTTATGCCTATATATATATATATATAATACATCTCGGATTTTCATCGTTACGCATAGTGCAACAGAGAGAAAAACGATATGTAGGTTTGTACAACACTCTCTCGTTGCATTAAAAGCGATAATTTTCCGTAATGCCAAAACGGCCGTCCTCGTTATTATTAATTGGCTGTTGGTCGGCTGACCCTAGTCTCTACCCCATACTCATTCCCCATCAACCACGCAATCATGTGGACATTTGGGTGCTTTATATACTCTCTCTTTATCTTTCTCTTTCTCTCTCCCTCCTCTCTCTTTCAGTTTCTCACCGGCGCACCGTAGTCAGACCAACACTCGAATAGTGCATTGCATCGTCATCGATGCTGCATTATTGCGAATAGCAAACGACTGTACCGGTACAAGTATCTCATACTCTAACGGAATGAAATAAAACGCATGTGACATTTGCATGTCCCCCCGCGGAATGCATCCTACTTCCGGTTCGTTCGATTCAGTGCTTTCATGAATGATGCATTATTATCTCGATAAAACCGATATAAAAAAACCACTGAAATGGTGCGGCATAAAGTTTTTTCGTATTCAACCGAGCCATAATAAATGGACCAATGGCAGAAAATTTCAGGAATTTGATTTTTTTGTTAACTTTGAATCTGATAATGCAATTTATCATTGCTTGCAATTTTCAATGTCCAAAACACTGAAAGGTTATAGATTTACGGTAACAATTACGATCGCCCTCTTTTAATTTGATTCCATGATACATATACGATCGTTTATCGTCGTGTATGATATGAATAACGAAGAACCGTTTACCAGTTCTGTCCTCGTTAGTGTGCACTCCCGTTTCCATGAGCTCCAGATAATATTCTGACAACTAACCAGCCAACCCGACACCTAAACCTGATAACATGCTGTGCGGACGAGACTATACTGTGCCTACTGAGTTCTCTCTCTCTCTCTCTCCCCTCCCCCTCTCGCTCCTTTCTCTTTCTCTGCCTCGACAGCTCACAAGCTCTTTCTCACCTCCCTTGTCAATCGACAGTCCGACACCGAAAACCCGTTTGCCTGTACGAGTGCATGAGCAGGCTCTTCTTTTTTCTGTATCCGTATATCTAGTCCTCTCACATCCTCTCTCATTCGCTGCAAGAGCATAGAAAGCAATGTGTATGGGCAGAGCACCCAGGAGTCGTGTAGTTGTGTTAACAGACTCGCTCGCGTTAACGATAAGCCGCTGCTGGACACTGGACACCCGCACGATATTCAAATGTTTATATGTTCATAGATAAATATATAAAATTTTCAAGTCGTTTTATTCATCTACTATTTTGTTCTGTTCTCGTATCTCTCGTCTGAGCAGAGATTTGATTTTCAAAAAAACGTGATGGTTAGATGTTGCTGGATCGTATTACCAGTTCACGCTCATAGTTACTTTTTAGATGGCCATAAAAGAAATTCCAGTTTTATCATTCCAGTTTTTATTCACACTTCCATTATTTTCGTTCCAGTTAAAGTCGATTGTGATTTCAGAAACAATACAAATACTAAAAACGAAAAATGAAGAAAAATGTTTTTTTTTTTTTAAATATTTTACATGGAGATTACAGAGATACACAGACTTTCGAAAATTAACTTTGTCTATAAATATACTGCTTAAATATCCTCATCCAAATGACGATGATGATGATAATGAGTTCGCGGAAACACACGACGACGTGTAGCGAGATGAGCTGTCAGAGCCATTCCGATGTTCCTGTCATCGATCGCTCCCAGCGGGTATATATGCCTTCCAACGTACGACCGCAAAACTCTCCGACAACCACAGACCCATGCATATCCACAGTAATCCAGAACGTATACGCGTTGGGGTTGAAGTAATGTCAATCTGTACATCTATCCGAAAACATGTTATTTATTCAATGGATTAATATAAAATATTAATAAGACGGGCTAGAAGTTTTTTTTGGTGCTCAATTATCAGTTGAATTTAAGCCCTTTTGAAGCTAAATTTTTCAATGCTAACCAAAGACTGGAAAAGCGGATCAAAAGAAGTCTACGAAAGGTGACAATGACTAGATAATATCTAGAAATTTGGTGGGAATCGTGAAGAATGCTCTGGAACACTTGAAAGAGTGTAAATCTAAAAGCTTCTTAAATAAATGGCATTTCAAATCATAGCAATCATTATATTAACTTGTATACAAAGATGAACAGCTTGTATACGCTAAGTATACGTTTCATATTTACATCTCCTCTGTGCTCGTTTTTCATTAATCGTTCGGTTGATGATTCTCTGACAGGTGTGTCTCATGAGACAGTCATGTGATTGACATATGGGAGATGAGATTACGAGGGACTGTAAGATGCATGATGCATTGCGTGAATGGTTTATTACACGTGGTGAGTGACGAGCAAGCGACGAATACCCGAGAGTATACCAGCTCGACTTCATAATTAAGTCGTATCATTCAGCCTGAATTTACCCGCTGACACTACGGGTTATAGACCTACATTGTAAAACTCATGAAGTAACGTTTGAATGAGAGGAAGCAAAAAAGCCTTTATCTGGTCGCATTCTTGTTTCTCAAATAAGAATGCGGCAACTGGTGAGATTCGTGAGACCGAGTTAATGAAATGGGGAGCACGAAACGAAAAGGGGTTGAAGTTGAATTCGAGACCTCCAAACCAAAGAAAAAAAAAGTTCAGAGATAGAATGAAGAGGCTGGAAGAGACCACGAAGAAGAAGGTAACGAAAAAGAAGAAAGATACAACATTGCTATATATTGCACACCGTATCGTGTTTGTTTCTTTGGATTCTTTAGGTTGGTTAAAGAGGTGGTCCTGAGTCTCCGAAACCTGTCATAATATGCGCTCTAACGGGGGCTTATTACCATCAACATCAACACGCGTGGCGGGAGATAAAAGCAAAAGGGTCCAAACTTCTTTTTTTCAACCATAATCTTTTTCATCATGCTCTCTTTGGCATACTGGTATTCTGTGGATCAACAACGCGATTGTAATGCGTGGGTTTCTCGTGGTTCATGCCTCAGGCCTCGTGGCCGAACATGAGAAGACCTCGGAGCACTCGGAGCCTGAACGTACTGACAGACAGCTCGAGGGAACGGGAGACCAAATGAAAACACGAGGAAAAAACACGAGAACAAGACATTTGACCAGAGGCCATGTGAGCTCAGGCGTTAAAATTTCTCGCATCTTCGAGAAGGACGTCAAACGACCTCCAGTCTCAGCATCGATTCTCGAAAACTTTAAATCATATTCGGCAACCTCTTAAAGTTTTTTAAATTGGCAACGGTGCATCGTATGAAGAATGTTTAAAGTATCTAATGGGCAAGAAAAGCTTTTGGTGCTTGGAAAAATTCAAAAGCCCTTCAATGACAACAATTGATAGCAACTTCGGATCTCCATGAAATCTTTATGAGCAAAACAAGCTGGACTTACGCTTTGCAAATACTGTAAATTTCAGAATAACTTGGAATGTAATCAGCTTCACTATTATTTTTCTTACATCATATAAAGTGCGATGGGTCGGTGTCCACTTGGTATCTCTATAGGAGCTCGGGTGTTAATGGTCTTTCAAGTTTGCGAGACCATCCATCAACCTCGTCACTCCTCCCCTCAGCTTGGACAAGGCCTCTAAGGAAGCTTTCTGTTCGTGTATGATGATCCCTGTCCCAACTATGTCGGTATATGTGCCGAACCCTGCAAGAGAATCGTATAGCCACCGCTGTCTTCCTGTCCCACGAGCCGTGTACTTCGTAGGTCTCTCAACCACACAATGCATCGCTCTGTTCGCGATCCACTCGTAAATCTATTAGTTCTAGAGAACGATGGGGTTATTCCCGAGTGATGCCAACGGATTTGAGCGCGATATGGATATACCTAAAATGGATGGCTGGACGATCATCAACTTGGACGAAAACGAGGATCGTGAATGTTCTACTACGAAACTTAGCTATTGTATGTATAAGCTGTATCGCGCTATAGAATTGGATGGAACTAACGACCGAGACATGGATAGCAGAAGCAACGAACTATACGTGGGTAGGCCGTGAAGAAATTGATAGGTGCACGGTACCCAAGCTCGTAAGCGACTTCTATTGCTAAGCCTCCTCTGGCGCCTTATTTATTTGCGAGCATATCAAGTCGACGGGGAATGCATCCAAGTTGGAACGTTGAAACCTAACTGATTAGACTGCAGCTGGTTCCTGGGTACGGAGTAATAGGTTAGCATTCGTTCCAGTCGTAACTGCATAACATCTTCATCACTCAGACCAAAGCATATGCAGACTAGCTCTTTGGTCTTTCGAGTCCTTATATCGATACCTTAATGCACCTCACTTGGTACATCACACGAACGCTATCAATCGCTTTCATTATTGCTTTTTTTTTTTTTGAGAATATAAATCCTCCACTATTCACTGTGCTAGTGATTTTTCGAAGATGGTTCTCTCGAATACATTCAACGCTGCTCTTCTGCTTGAGCAACTTTCAATGCACTGTATCTTAGAACTTTTGGAGTCTACCTTTCGAATCTTTCATCTTTGCCCGATATCGAGCACAAAATGCTTGAGTCAAAGGGGGAATAGACATTTTTGTGCTCTCTTAGTTTATCGAATTCTATCTCTTTTACGTCTTATGGCCACTAGAGCATACTCTTAGAGAAAGCTCCGTCGATATCAACAAGAAATAAGTCCATAAGAGGTTTCTTGGGTTACATGAGAAATCTTCAGAATTCACTGTCTCGAGAAACTTTCGTTTCCAAGGTTTTGATGATCAAAGGAAGCGATAACAAGTACGTTCCCCTTGATCAATACGAGCGATTCGCCAACCTTGTAATCTTCGTCTCTGGGCACTTCCGCCAACCTCAAGCTTATTCGGAGAATTTTGCGTGCGGAGGAGGACATTGTTCGTGACTCTATGTGATTATGTCCCATACGCACACCCGCACCTCGTGCGTCCCAACCTCACGCTTGCATCGTCCACGTTCACCTCTGTTGGCTGAGAGGGCGAAACAAGCTTGGTGAACCCGGTCATTTTTTACACGCGCATTCCATGGCGCCGCGACGCTTTGGCGTCTACCCCACGTTAGTGAACGTCGTTTATCTACAAGTTCGCGAATTTCGTTCATGTAAAAACAAAATTCGTTAAAAAAAAAAAATAAGTACATAGATACCCTAGTTCTCTCGTAGTATACGGTTCTTGCAGTAGTCATGTATAGAGTTAGTTGCAAATCTGAGATCAAGATACGGTAGCATGAATGCATATGAGACACGAGGTCGTGCAAATTGCGGTGTTCCAGGCAGACAATATGTTGAAAAAAACTTTTTCTTCGGGTTAAAATCCAATCATAATTGCCAGAATACTGGCTCGTTTTGTCGGACTGCTGCTACTGCTGCTCATTGTCACCAGTTATCAGGTTTCCATCTAAGCCACCGTAGGCAAATAAGCTTTGTGTTTATCTTTGAATCGTCACTTGAAGCAGAATGTACATACCTTTATAAAATAAGCTATATCTGGTGTCTGAGATATGTTTAGGAAAAAAGTTCTTAATTCAATTTTACTCAGCAAGTAAGCATTAGAAAAACGACGCCATGAACAAAACGTCGGAGAGCATAAATTTTAAATTGACAATAAAGAAAGAAATATTCTTCCACCAAACAAGGATACAAGATTTAGTACAGTCGGATAGCTTAACAAGAGCGAAAGCGTCTTGATAACGTATAACGCGATACGAAGTACACTGTAACCCAAACGAAAAGGACTTTGCGCAGGAACGTATAGGTACGCGCGAAAAGGTTTGAAACTCTTGCAATCTTGGGCAAACTACACAATCTAATCTCGTATAGCATCGTATCGTAATATACTCAAGTACTTCGCATCCAACGCACTATACGCTCTTATTATGGTGAGAGTAGTCATTTGGAACAAGGAGCATATCGTGAATATGAGCGCTCGCTTCTTCTTTCCTCTTTTTTTTTACCATGCGAACGTACAAAATTAACCTGCGACTGCAGAAAAGAGAAAGAGAGAGAGAGAGAGAGAGAGAATCTCGTTATCCTTTGGTGAAGCTACTTTTTCTTATGCAAAAGTACATTGCTGGTTATAACAGACCTGTGTGGTAAGTGTTTTGCTGTCGGAACGCTGGGGAAAGAGCGGAAGAGGATTCATGACTTAATGCCCTGAAGTAGCATCCCGAAGAATAAAAAGAGCCTCCGGGGCTGCCCGGATATTAAATCAGCCACCTGACTTACGATGTTGCGGGCGTCTTATCGTGTCGACTTACGTGCCCGTCTTTCTTCTTTTCCAACGATTCTCGACACCGTTTGCAAGTTTAAGAGGAGAGAAGAGCGAAAACTTAAAATACGGTGTTGACGCGACAGCGAGATAAAATCCTTCTCTCCCCCGTCTCCGACCTTTCCTTCCGTTGAACATTTTGCGCCCAAAGGATGTTGTCTCTTCACGAACGAGCGCTCTCTTTCGCAACCCCCCCTGGCGAACGTAAAACCCCGCGTCCGAAGAAAAACACGTCTATAACGTAGAGTCATGCAGTTGGCGAACGTTCAACTGTACAAACACTCTTTACACTATTTTGCCCTCTCATACTGTGCCTTTCTCTCTCTCTCTCTCTCTCTCTCTCTCTCCATTGCTTTTTATGTACCTTCGTCTCTTTCTCTCTTTCCTTTTGCCCCTTTTATACTTCTTTTTCACGTGATTCCGGACGCACCGTACTCTATGGAAACACTTGGAATACTCACGCGCGTTCACCAGGTCCGCGTGACTCCTGGAGGCGATGGAGACGCAGCATAGTGAATTTTTAATATGCCGAGTATGCGAGTGCGACCAAACAATCCGCTACACGCATCCGAGGCTCGCGTGTTAAATGCAATCGTAATGAATTTTTTTTTTCTCTCTTTACTCGCGAGTCTATTATCAACCTTTTTATTTGAGATGCGTGGTACTGTTTTTATTTATATTTTTGTTTCGTCTTTTTAGCCACGTCGGCTACTCGCTGCTCATGATAGAGAGCCGATAAATGTACAAGTTAGATTTTCCTCGAGCTTCTGTTCAAAGAACAATCACAAATCGTGTGGATTCAATCCTACAGCGATATTACATCGTAGATTTTTCGCGTTTGTATAAATCTTTTAACTAGATTCATCGATCTAATAAACCCGAACGAGCAACGAAAGAGGCAATGCATATTTTTCGACGTTGAACAGTCATGCATCGCTCGTGGCGCACCACGACTTTTATTCGTTCGATTTCAGCTTCGGATGCTATATGGACCGGAGCTATATTCAACACACGGTGAGCTCGTAAAAGTGTCTGCAAAAAAAAAAAGGCTTGAGGGAGAGTCTGGAGAACTCGAACCTGCCGCGTAGAAGTCGCAGTATTACCGTTATAACTATAGCTTAATCGTGTGTACTGCGAAAACATGTTATTTGCTCAGTCCAAACAGTCCTTATCTTTTTATCCCGTTCGTATAGCCCTATTCCGGGTACCTTTTTCATAGCTTTTCCACCATTCCGGTATCAAAACTTTTCAATTTTGAGTCAAGTTTTACACTCGTTAAAATATTATAAATTGTTTCCTGAACCCTTAAGGTAGTTCGGCATCGCGTCCACACATCACGATACATAAAAACAGTTCACAATTCGCCTGAATATTCCATCGAATACCATTTATTACATCGTAATTTTGTTAATATTTTATAATCTTTATTATTGATATTTATTCAATTATGTTCGCTGAATAATTATCATCAGTGTCAGGAAGGCGGCAGGTGAGATTTAATTGAAAGTTGTTATCCCACAATGAATAAATTGTGCAACGGCTCGGATACATCGACTATTCCGATCCAATCTCCATGAAAATTTATATTTTCATAAATTCTCATACACCTCGTTAGCACTCAATTTTCTTTTTCTCTCTCGCGAAATAACGGAATATCCTCGTTGCGAATTTACGAGAATGACTTTTCGACACTCGTCTACACGTAAAAATTATTTGCAATGTAATATCTTTGTAGATATTACAGTTGGTGAATTTCCATTTCTGTACATCATATAAATTTTATTGTTCGTTTCACGTTTGGCGATTGCTGAATTTGCCAGTGTTCAACCGTATACACATGAATATCGTTCACAATTTTCTCGATCCAAATGCAAAGTGCTTTAATACGCGAATACGTTGTACATTTTTGTATATTTTTATACATGAATTGTCATAAAGTGGGAAAAGCTTTCGCTCAAGAACCCTCCAAAAATCTTAAGTTCTTTTCAATTGTTTGAATCTGTATGCTTCTAACGCGACAACATTCAATGAAAAATCGAAGTCGCATATTTCGACATAATATCGAAAAATTTTCTCGGATATAATATATATATCCACATACGAATTTCGATATTGTACGAATCTCCAGACTCAGCGATTCTGCAGCACCATTTGAATTGTAAACCCGATATGTGTGACTCGATCTCGGCGAGTTATATCGGCCATTATTCATTCCTTGAATACTATATGCACTGCATAACGGGCTGCATAACCGGCTCTCGTGTATTACGCACACTGTAACTATATACATATGATATGTATACAAATATGTATATATATAGATATACAATACGAATGACCACAGCCAGGATACAGGGATAACCTGGACACGCAAATCCCTTTGGACATACGTGGCTCCCTTATCTACCCTTATTCAACGTATAGAGAAACATAGCCACAGTTTGCTCGTCCGGGTTGGCCAGACTCGCTGATAACGATTAGACAGCCAATTGGAGAATTGAAATGCGTATTTGTGGATGGATTGTTGCGTGGACGAGCGAATAATTGAAAACAACTGAGTGACAGTATACGTCAGTCCGGATAGTATCATGATTCGAGCCAAAACATAGACATTGTTATTTGATTGTTGTTTGATATTCTTCTAAATTCTCTTGTTCTGCGTCTGAAGAAATGAAGCGGTGAAAAATAATTTATCGAAAAAGCAGTTGTAATGAAATGAATGAAATTCTATCACTAACGATTATCTGTACATGCTTCGCTTTCTTCGTTGAAAATATAATATTTCTTTTTCTACGGTTGGATACACGCGTTATTAAAGCGGTGTCGTTTCACACGAATTTTCCATTATTTAGGATTATTCAATTCTTCTTTCTTCTGCCTCGTGCGTTGATTAGTGATAAAAGTTTAACACACGCATAGACGAAAGCTTTTAATCCACTGAGCCTCTGCTATCTGCATACAATGATCTTACCAGGTTAATGAAGCAGGGCAAAATACTGAAAAGAAAGGAGAGAGAGAAAGTACTTAAGCATGTAGTAAAGCAACCTATCTAAATCCTTGGGGAAAAAAAAATATATATATCTTGACCCCGAGATTACTGGATCGCCCCAGAGCGAAGCCACGCACACATACGCTCGAAACACGTACGACTGTTTTTTTTTTTCTAAGAGCAAAAGAGCTCGTGGAACGATAAAGTATGAGTTTAAGATTTTTTACCGTTAACCCTGAAGGTGAATACGAGACACGAAACTCATTTATTTCCCCCAGCAAGCAACTCACGACTATACAAACGAGAGTTACGAGATTGAAAGCTCGAAATTAATTCAACGTCATTTTCTCATTAATGGAAAAAAGTTTTATTTGCCATTTCCTCAAGCTCCGGAGAAAAGGGAAACAGAGAGAAATGAGAGAGGGGGGGGGGAGGGTACGGAGAAAGAGGAACCTCTCGATTACGACGTTCGCCATTCGTGACGGCAAAAAATGGCCGCTCCTGGCTATTGATTTACATTTTTTTTTTTTTTACTTTTTTTCCTTTCACGAGGTAATAAAGCCTCACATTCTTGAAGCTAGAAAATATACATATAAATATATCTATATGCATAAACGTGCACGCGTACCCAAGACTTGGTAATTCATTGAGAATCAAGTTGAAGCCTGCTGTGCGACGTTGTTGGTAACGCGGATAAAATACTTTTTTTCCGTACTTGCGCGTACTTTGCCAACCCCAGAAAAGCATGAAACACATCAGATTCGAAGAATATCATGCGAAATCATTATTTTTGTGTATTCCGCATTCTCAGATAAATCTATCCATAAATTCAAAAATAGAGATATTACGAACCACTGATAAATTCTTTATCTTGGTTACACGTATCAAATGTGCATCTGATCGCACAGTCTCAAAAGATGTTGAGAAGGATCGATGGATTGAAACTTCTCCATAAATATCGAAGATATGATCCAACGAGTATAAAACTATAAACGCGTTATCTTTTATTGATAGAATAGTCATCAGTTGAGAACCCCTGAAACGTAGGCCTAGAGGCGCGACATTAGTTATACACGAGGTTCGGCTCCAAGTCGTACGTGTGTCTCTTTATATCTCGTCTCGGAGAGTTTTCTCTCACCTTTTTTTTCGCTCCTCTTTTCGTTGTACCATATAGATCCATATGTATATCGCATACGGTCAGAAAGAGAACTGGCCAACCTCTTTTTCTACCCTCGGGTGTGTCGAGACTACAGGCACACACATACACACAGCTATATCCATATGAAACGCGTGTTTGACCGTGCCAGCTTGAGAGGTCCATCGTGTGGCAGATACAAGCTCAGCGTCATGGCAAAACTATCTCGTTCGTTTTTCTCTCTGGTGAAACACACGGTAAAAAATCTCAAGTATAGGGCGTATCCAACGAGCATCGACACCTCTTTGTACGTGCCGAATCTCGTTTTTTTTAAGACTTATTTTTTTTTTCCTCTCTCGCATCCTTTCCTTTGCCAAAAACTTTCGAACCGGCACTTCCAGCACATAACTTCATTGCCCTGTCTACCATATATACCTGTACATTTATGTATATTTTGGCAACATTCTATGAGATCCGCTAAGTGGCAATCATTTGACGATAATAATTCCAAGTTGAATAGGGACAAAAGAATAAATCAGGCAGCCATAAACTTGTGGCTGGAGTATTCGCAATATTAATTTGTCGATATGTCCCAACAACTTTATACCAAAATTCAAATAATTTTCAATCAATTATTTATTTTTATAACTTGGAGGCAATATGCCCACAGAAGGAATAAACTTACATTCAATAACAATATTACTTGATTTTGGTCACAATAACAACATAGTCAGATACTACAGTAATTTTTAGGATTACGTCCAGTTTGATTGTTTCACTAGAATTTCAAAAGAATGTTGCAGTGATTCGCTGCGAGCAGCATTTCTCTATGAATAGCTACGGGTTTATTGCTCATTTACAAATTCCATCGTATCTCTAAGCAATTGAAACGACCTGTCACGCAGTTCTCACAATTTTCCGACATCTCCTTCGAGAAATTTTTCTCCCACCTTTGTCAGTTCGAGCTCTATCACAACTGTATAATTATTCATCTGATTGGGCAAATTTTCCCTGTCATGACTTTCCATGACTCTCGATTTTCTACAGAGTTCGCTCCCAAGTAGATGTTCCACTCTGCGAGTTCTGATATCACGCAGATCGAAAGAATCCTGGGACCGCAGAGTAGCTTTTTTCACAACTCAACGAAACACACCTTTTGATGGTACATAAACGAACTCCGTGACGAATCGATTCACCAGACGTTGGTGACGATTTATCAGTGTCACGTAGGATTTCAATAATTTCTAGATGACTTCATGCTGAATTATCAGCGCATCCGTCGATGGGATATCAAATATCCTGGGGAACTGAATCCACCGATGAATGCAAATTTATTATTAGCGAGAGAATGATTGTTTCAAGTAAATCATTCGCTTAATTATTGTTCATTTTTTCACTTCATTATTCTTCATTTATTACTTCGCTTCATTATTACTCATTTATCACTTTTATCATGATAACTTTGTTTAGCTATAAAAATTCGATCTACAATTTTGATATTTTCTCTCCACCTAAAATTTCGAAAATTTGTAATTGTAATTTTTTTAATTACAATTTTGATTTGTAGCGGGGATTATTAAGGGAGCCTATTAAGCATAGGCTCGGAAATGCGAATACATCAGATATTGAGAAAAAAAACTATCGGTCGACAAATTTCAGGGGTCAAGCGTTCACTGACCTTTTCAGTTATAATCCAAAGACCTCGATATATTACAAGCTGCACCTCTACTATCCGTCGCTTTGTGTTTCCATCATTACTTCAAGTCTATAGAGTCCGTTCACAGTATAGAATCCTACATAGTTCATACCTATACAGTCTTTGACAAATGAAGTTCCATCGACTTCTGTAGAATGTCAAAGCTGCTGAATTGAATTCCTGGTAAAGACAATTGTCGAGTGTAAATCGTTTGATTGTCACCGTCATTATTCTCCTTACATTAAATCAATAATCAGTGTTATGACATTTAGATTGTTTCAATGTATTGTTATGGTCATCGCAATGACCATATCTCCCATGTATCTAAATTGACAATTTGCTAGTTTTTTTTTTAAATTATTTTTTTCAATAAATTACAAATATACCAGTTTATTTCAATAAATAATGTAATTCAAACTCCTCGACAGTCCAACACGTACGGTTACCGATTCATCCGAGTTTTGCTCATTTGTCTCGTAAACAATTACTTTATTGGATGAAATGGTTCATGTATAGAACTTTTAGTCGATAAATATGTAGCTATTTCATGCTGCAACAGTATATGGAAAATGATATAATAGATCGGTGAAAAATCTATCGAGAAAGAAAAAGGAATCATCGCAATATCGCTGGTTTGAAGTGGCCTATATTGCTTTTTCCTCTCTCATATAATACGTGGCAATAAGAGAGTGAGAATAGACATGTGCCTCTGTTCTTGTAAGGACCTTTTCGATATCCGTACGATACAATAAGCTAGCGAAAACGGCGAAAGGGGCCAAATAGGACACATGGTGAATACACATTGAAGGACTATTTACGATCAAGTCTCAGAACTCAAGTCGAGCGTGTATCGCAATTGCTTCTTTCACATTAGCGTTTGCCAAGTGTATTAGCAAGAAACAGTTGAAATCTTATTTAGAAAAAAATAAAAGAAAATGAAGTTTCTGTAGGATTTGAGTGATTGATTGCACTGAGAAAAACAATTTGAAATTGTGGCGAACAAATTAAATTTGTTGATTCAACAAAACTTTTGTTGATTCAACGATATTTTTGTCGTGGTGAAAAATGAAGTATTTGAATGAACCAAATTTCGTTTGGGTTAACAAATTTTATTTTGTTCGCCACAATTCGTTGAACCAACAAAAAAATTTGTTGAACCAACAGAAAATTTGTCGAACCAACAAAAAATTTGTTGAATTTACGAATTCATTTTTCTCAGTGTGTAAAGAATTGCAATTAAGAGAATTTATTACTAGTTTTATTTCACGTCCGATAAAAGATGAACTTTTTCTGGGATAAAGTAGAAAAATAATGGAAACTCATGAACCATAATCAACGAGCGTTTTATTAGATTTAGCGAAATGACTTATTCGCCTTTCTTTGTAATTTGAGAAGGTGACAACCAGAAATGAATATCTATTTTCTACCGTCTCATATACAAGTAGATGTGAAAATCGCATAACACCTTTTTTTTTATTGCTACCTGCATTACAATTTCCTTAGTAAACCAGCTGAAATTGATAATCGTTTTAAAATTATGGAGAACGATTCAATCGAGGATAAATTTTGGGACAAAAGGGAAAAATAGCTCGTTCTTCGCTCAGGTTGATGACAGGTGTAATACCTCTCGCTATATAAAAATATCTCAATAAATTCTTGAATCCTTTGGGTTAGTAACAAGGATCAGGGGGTGATGGCGAATCGAGGCCTTGGGCGATGAAGCGAGAGAGCGCAGAATGCGGTAAAAGAGATCGACGCCGAGCGAAAATGTTTCTCTCGATCGTGGTATATCTATGCTTCGCTATACCATACCATAAATAATATCATAAATATAGCAGAAAACAGCCAGCAATTTTAGCACGTCGTAAATTTCATTGGCGATCTCGCCGAACGTCCAGGACGATGGTACACGGTATAAGCGTAGTGAGCACTAAATATTCGAGCGCTAGCCTCGAAAGAAATTTCTCACCCAGTCTCGCGCGGTCCATATTTTTCCGACGAGCCTGGTGGATCAATCGACGAGGAAAAACTGGATGACCCGCAAGATCGTTTGAAAAAGAAGCATAGGGAGGGTTATTTAATTACGTTTCAATTTAGTTATGAGATCGGAAGAACCTTCTCATTCAGTAAAAATTCCATCGTCTTACAAAATTTAATCAGATTACAACAAATGTTCTTCGAAAAAATATCATGACAATCCAGAGCAGAATTTAATTTCTCGGAGAGTACGTATACGTTCTTCGAAACCGTTCAAAATATGACGTCACAGAATTGAATGATTAATTTATTTTCTCTGGCTGAGAAAGCAATCATTAATTAAAATACGATTTTTTTAAAGCTCTCGATATCATAAAATCTCGAGATGCTTTCATCACTCTTTAGATCAACGAACGCCGACAACTTCGATGGAAGCACATAGCTTTTTTTCTTGCTCTATATTCTCGAGTCCCTGTCAACCCAAACGAAATTCAATTTCATTCCCGCCCGAGTTCTCACTCTTCCCATCGTCGTTTCACGACAAGAAAATCCAATGAATGACGACGCGAATACGCGAGGTCCAAGAGGACTGAGCTATAAAGATCGATCCACCAGCCAGCAACAATCCAAACAGATGGGGGGGAAAACAGTAAAAATTCTTTCCTTGGTTACAAAGTCTTGGTTACAACGAAACGAAAAAACGATTTATGCTTTGCCAACAATATAATCGTTAGTAAGATACAAAGTAACGAAAAGACCCGATGAAATCATCGGATTAATCTATTTTTCAAAATGACTTTGCTGATGTTTGCTTCAATCAAAATACCCGTTTTAACTTTTGACTACAAAATTCAAACCAATACGCTGCCTTCTCCATCGACCTTTTCACCTCATTCCACTATTTATCTCGGCAACGTATGTTTATTTCATCGGTACGGTTATTGTGCTATTTAGGCTGTCTCGATAATTAATTTGTTAGTTCCAATTCGAGATAACAATTGTATTAATCGTGCAGTGGTTTAAATATGGCAACGATTCGTCAGCACAACGTATAAGCAACATATCCCTGAGGGCCGATGGATGCAACTCCTGAAAAGCTTCTGTGTGTTTCAATTCAATATATGATTCAAAATCAGAGGGCAAATTTACGGAGATATCCGCGAGCATGCAATTAAACTTGCAGTTTGCCCCTATATCAATAGAGTATTCGAAGTGCATTGATCAACATTTGCATATCCGAAACGTAACGAGAAATGAATTAAATAATTTATAAATTTCTTAATTTTTCAACTGACCTCACATTTCTTAAAAGATTTCATTACGTTTTCTAATGAAAAATTCTCCATCACTACCAAGATGATACAACTGTAGAAAAAAGCGAAAGTTCATTTCAGTGTAACCAGAAATATCTTCAAAGCGATAAATTTTTCGGTTGAACACGAATCTCGTTGAATTCTCTGAGCAGCGTAAAACTTTGACAAAACTCAAACGTGATCATCGAACGAAATGGAAGCTATCAATAATCATTCGAAATTGGTCATTCACTTTTTTTACAATTTTATTTCGTTCAATCGATTATCAACGCACGTACGAGGGTGTCAAGGGGTTTCACCAGCTGGTTCGGACTATCTGTCAACGGGTGATACCGCGCTTGAGCATCTGCCAAGGGCTGAGAGTTTAATTAAAAAAACAAAGTTCCGGTGAAATTCACGAGTAGTCCCGCGTTGTCCCCTTCCATTACTGCCATTGGTTAGCTGCAACGTCCTCTCGATCGGTGAATATTATTCATGCAGGACAAAAGTATTTTAACGAGAGGAGAAGAGAAAAAGCATAAGGGAGTGAGAGAGAACTCGAGACGAGCTAGAAAATTCTCTCGGCAGGGACAGAGCGAGAGAAACGGCGTAGCGCGAGCAAAATTTTAATTAAAACTAATCCTCGCCTAACGAATTCATTGTATATGACGAGTCCAACGTCCGAAACGTTTTTGAGACGCACGAAATCGATGAAAATATTTTGCGATTGAAAAAAATATATATACATTCTCATACTGCGATCGACGAGGATCTAATTTGTCATTTTATTTGTTCGTTTAATCGGAATTTTCGCGAACAGGTGGGGATAAATTTTCGATTGGTTTGGGAGTACCGAAATCGTTCTCCCTTCAAAAGCGAAGAGAGAACGAAACAATTCGTATACGCGCATAACATATTTTCGTTAATCCGCCGCAACAGAGGAATTTTTTTTTGGCTTTTTTATCCACTCTCAAAATCGAGGGCGTGAACTATTTCGATCATTCTTCTTTACAGTGGCGGAAAAAAAATTCTACAGACGAAAGGAAAACAAAAGAAATGTGCTCTAACTCTCCGATTGACAAAAGAATCAACGGGTAAAACTGACAGTGCTTCGCCAGCGTTACGTACTTTCGTGTTTCACTGGATGTGAGAAAAATAATGAAAGAATAAGAAAAATGCTAGACAATGCAATTGTTTCGAGGGATTGTTGTAATAAGCTTGGGTGCCCGTGAGATCTCGAGAAATAAGCAACCGCATTCAGTGAAAGAGGAGAAGCGAAGGAAACCCGTGAAAAGACCAAAATGAAAGAAAAATATTTTGAGAATAGAGTCCGGCTGATTGTTACGCTGTTAAAACGGATTTCTCAAGATTAACACAGCTGCTCGTTGAGGGCGTGATGTGGCATTTTTGGCAGATTTTGTTATCTCTCGGCTCTCCTATCCATACATGCCGGAATTGTTCGATATGACAAATTGATGGAATTCGTGATTTTTATTTAGTTCTCAAGAATACTTGCTTCCTGACAACATTTTTTTACAATTATACAAATATAAACGTTGAACATTTCGACAAAAGTATAGAAATTACTCTTTTTGTTGATAAAAAAGAAAGGAAACATGAAATGAGATTTTGAATTATTTATTTCGTTTAATTATCACGTTTCTTTATTCCATTTGAGCTCTTATGTGGAAAATGTCTAGACTATAAAAGCGATCGGAAGTGCGAATAAACGTCGATGCTTTCACATTGCCTCGTAAATAACTATTGCACTCGTTATACATCGAATTCGTTTGAGTCTAGAGAGCATATATGAGCTCGTTTCGCTGGTTGTCTGCATGTGAACGGTTGTATCTTCGTTTATGGGTGTGTGTGTGTGTGTGTGTGTCCAGTTGAGATGAATCGATAAGATCGAAAAGTAGTCGCGAGAGGTGAGATCCATGGCGAACCACCATCATACTTATTCCGTTATGTATGTGTTTGCTTTGCTAAACTGCGTAGGCGTCGTGCAGTGATTACATCGCTTATTTACGATGATATTACCCTTTGATATCTAATATTAATCGTTCAATAAATCTTACGATAAGCGGGGTCCCTGTAACGATTCAATTCTGTTAGAATATTAAACTACAACCTATCAAACTCATTTTCATAATTAGTTGTTCAGGGATCGAGGGAGAAACAAAAAACGATGAAATTGAATGAATTAATTACACTTATCTGCGAGACAATATTTATTATTCGTCCAATGACGTCTAAATGAAATGACAATACATCAATACAATATTCAGCTGCACTCGTTTGCATCGATATGTAGTACAAGTTATTTGTTATTATTGGCACTCATTAATACTTCAGGGATTTTGTTCCATAAAGATAGTTTCTACATTTTCATTTTAAGTTTCCATCGTCTCATATATATTATGAAATCTTCTTGATCGAGTATGATATCGGGATGAAGAAATTCAAAGGGGTAGCGTCAATGGAATTTAGCAATTTCAAAGTGCAAACGAGCTCTCGGACAATATCTCGGAAATACTGTTTCCCTCGGGCTTATAGATATTCGGTTGGCGGTTATGCACCAGGTGTTGGCGTTTACGGGACGTACGTGCGGCGGTCCCTGTTCAACCAGTACGCCTGCTCGCTGTATGGGTCCGTTGTAGAAAACGTGATCTTGCCCAATCCCAGGGTGCCTATATCTGTATAAATGAAGATAGGCCGCACGTCCATCCTTTCATCTCATAGCTCTAACGACTCGAGGAAAATAAACGAATAATGAAACAGGTGGAAAATATCCATCTAGAACAAAAGCTATACGTATATATGCAATGAACTGTATATACAGTTCATTTGGTATTCTATGCTGACAGCTTTTTCGCGACTCTTTCTGAACTCGTCCTCGCCGAGTCGCTCACCAATACTGTCGCACGATTGTCAAGTAATGCACGTCTTGCAAGAATAGAATGCGAATTCACGATAAAACCTGTCACGGTAAAACGAAACGACTGAAAAGGATGCTAAAAAAATGATAGAAAATGAAGAACCCGATCGATGAAGACTCCTACAATGTCTATTATATCGTGAAAGGGATTTAATGTTGATACATGAACTTTTCGCCATTCTAGCGAAATATTGTTTTCTCCATAAACATATAAAAGTGAAGCGAGGACATCTTCCTGGAAAAATAGAACGAGTTATTGAAGAATATTGTTTCGACAGCAAGTCGAATGGAGTTTTTCGTGAATGATGGTAAAATGTCGTGGGCGTAGAAAAGATGGGAATAAGAAAATGCTGGAGGGCGAACGTTTCACCCTTCAACCGAGTTCGCCATGTAAACGAAAGTGTCGTCAATGCCCATAAACGTACGAACTTGTGCGATGGCGTTTCTTCACGCTTATCTACGTCTACCAAGTTTCATCTCCCGTTATAGGAACACCCGTTCCACGGGATTCCCCTTTGTTTACTTTCAGTGAGATTCACACTGTTCCATGGATAAAACCTGAGTTTATGTTGAGCATATAGACGCATTGTAGTATGTACCCATGAGCCATGGGTTCGAATAGACGTGGCTCTATATAAATGCAAAGGGTACTTTCAAGCATTACCCGCGTCCTTCGAAACCGAATTTACTGAATAGATGTATTTTATTCAATAATAATAGAAAAACTTAGTCACATACCCTAGTTAGTTGAAAGATAAGAAAAACACAATATGACACAGGAAGTGATAAAAAAATTCAGATTTTTTGTTTTCTGGGCAGCAACTTTATCTCACATCTCATTTATCGCAATTTGACACTCCCGACTTGAAACTGGTTTGCCTATTTGATTATGAGAATTTTATTAAATAGAGAGATCAGCCTCTACGATAAGCTTCGAATATATACACACATTCGTTTTCAACCCCTCACGCGAACTTCTCATATTTTTGAAAATTAATTCGAATCGTTGCCACGATCACTCCCGTTCCACCATGTAAGCCGTATAATCTGCCCGCCCCTTGGCTTGGATTAAATGAATAACCGAAAGGGCAAGCAGCACAGTTGAGATTCACACAACAGTGAGTTTTCCCGCAGTCTACGAAGATGGACGTTGATGTGGTGTCAGAGAATGGTTCATACTCTTGACGGATAAAAGACAATCATAGCAAAACCCCTTTGAGCCAATATTTACGCAGTCTGTACTATCGCAATAATGGCCAAGGGAAGCGAAGAAGTAGGGATAACGATGATAGGGTGAGAGCGTACAAGACGATGGATCTCTCTACGGTTTAGGTGAACCAACGCTTATGTGTGTGCTCGACGTGCTTGATGAGGTATAGTCGCGGAAGAGAGTTAAGAGAGAAAGAGGGAGACAAAAAGGAAGAGTCTGACAAAGCAAGGGAAGACGCTTTTCGTGTGGGTGGCCAGGAATGAAGGAACGAGAGACAAGAAAGACACCGCTTATATATGACCGAGCATTTCCATCAAGATTGTCTGTAAGGCCACTTTCGACGAGCATCACGTTTTGGTTTAACTTGTGTATATACATATATATTCTTGAGAGAGTGAGCGACAATGCAGGAGTGGTACATGTCAATCGAGTTTGGACAGTGCTCTGCTTAAGGGACAAACTGACTCTCACAAACCGCGTGCCTCTGTATCCAACTTTTGACACATGTACATATGTGATGCATGATAGTGTATTCGTCAATGTTGTCCCTCCCTCATGTTTTCACGCTTTGATGCTGATGTCCCCCGTCATTTCCGGTCAACATTTCTTGCCGTTTCTTCATCAGGAATCCACCGTATACTTTTCGCGTTCGCAATCTCGTTGTTTTCAAAAATGAAATGATCTTCGGACGGACGAGATATGAGATCATGATAAAAGAACGTAGAGTGAAAGAAAAAGAGAAAAAAACAGTGCAGACACTGCCACCACTCTTGTTGTCATTTTTGTGAAAGAGAACAGCCGCACCACGTCTTTCCCTGAACGTGTCCCCCCACTTCAAAATCTTCGTCCCGCTTTATCGATTCCGCCATTATTTCTGTAATGCTACGATTCGACGTATCGTGAAGTGTGATTTCACTCAGAAATTCCTATGTGTGTGAGTATACACTGCGTAAGTAGCACCCTGTTTTCTGACATATCCAGGTATTTAAGTTTTCTCTCATATCCTCCTCATTTACAAGCCTCATTTTTTGCTTCGCATGTGCATATGCGAACTGTGATTAAACACGCCGTCTTTCCCACCTATCACCTATGTTATTCTTCATTCTCAATCTGTGTCTTCCTTTTTTCAGTACAAACTCACATCGGTTTTTGGTATTTCACCCTCGCTATTTTTCTTATTGTCATTGGCAACGTACGAAAATCATTATAATAATGGAAACGTTTGTCTAACAAATTTGAATCACTCGTAGATAATTTAAACATCATCGCAGGATTTACAACTTCAGAAAGAGAGATAGAGAGAGGGAGAGAAAATTTACTGTTCCCCGTACCAGCGCTTTGTGATTTCAGAGCAGCTCATTTCTTCATGCTCTTTTTCGCTCTGTCTTCCACATGCTAACACACTGGCACATACCACTTTTCTGTTCTCTTCTACGCTATCACACATTTATATGTCTAACGTATACAGTGATTTACATACTACTGTGCTGACTCTCGCGGCTCATCTCTCTTTCCTTCTCCACCTATCTCTCGAACGCTACGTGTTCTGGCTCACACCAAAATCCTCGCACAAATTGCGAGACTAGTACGTACAATAGAGACGCCGCAGACCACCGCTCGGACCAGAGAGTATGCGCTCGGACCACGGCTGCCGTCGACAGCGTTGCTTTTCTCTCTCTCTCTCACTCTCCTACCTCTCATCGTGTGCTTGAACACGATGAGATACCTATTTCATTCTATATATAAATATATCGTTCACCAATATACACGGTCATTCTATGTGCTCGCCTATACTCCCGGCGCTTTCAATTGTTCCATTTGAGTTTTTTTTTCTCATTCCACTTTTTTCCTCTCGCTTTTATTTTTTTGTTTTTTTTTTTCACTGACTTATCCTCATCTCTCTTAACCCTGGTGTGTTATCAGCTACACGAACGTCCACGTACACAAAAATGGAAGGAGGCAATGGTCACTGGGTGGTTGGATTTTACTCCGTAGGGGTTGAAAATGCGGCGACGACCTCCGACGGTGTTCATTCAACCCCTGTTTTCGCAGTTTCACCCGGAACCGTACATATATACATGTATATACAGTGGTACACATGCATATCATCCCAAGCCAAGAGCACAGGTTCGCGGGCAAAGCCTCGGGCGGTTCGGCGTAGAACTAAGCGCGCTATTTCTCCTTTTCTATCCCGTATCCAACCCCGTTTAGCGCAATCCGCCTGAATAGTGATTAAAAGTGGTCCGCCGTCCGATCCAGAGAGCCTGGGCTGAACCGGCCAGTCAATGCATAATAACGATGTGGATGTATATATATATTCCATGGAAATATATGTAATACTGGTATATACTCCATTCCTGAAAAATACCTCTTGTATCTGAGGAAATACTAAAGGAACTACCGAGTGCGGACCTTACTTGTCAGCAATGCCGGTGCGTTCCTCCATATTTTGTGTACTGTTGAGCAATATAAAGCTCTACAAAATCTTATGCTCATGAAGCCTTTACAGAAGCTTCCAACTTTATTAAATTGAGTTTATTCAAACATGAAGATGGTTTAGCTATGTCTGTTTAAAATAGATTTCATAAATGTTTTTAAACCGAGAGGATATTTATGTGGCACGTTGATACACTAAACTTATTTTATATTTTATTTATGCTACTAAAAAATTGACTTTATTCTTTATGCTTTCATTATCATTCGATTTGTCTTCCGTAGCCAAGATTTTCCATTTCTCATGGTCCCACTCTCGTCATTTTCAAGCTTCCTTCTCGTTGACTTTGTATATCTCAACGTACGAAGACCTCCGCAGACATTTTTTTCCATACAACAAGCAGTAACTTGGTGCTCCTCGGCAGCTCTTGAATACTATAAGATTCAAGTTGCTTCAGACTTCGAGTGGAAGAAGAGGCTTGAAACTTGGGCAGAAAAATCTCTTTTTCCCCTCTACCTCCGTCATATCTCCTCCGAGCCTTGTACTTCATACTTCTGGCCTACCTCTTTCGCCAACTGTATACGGGTTTCAAAGTTATTTTGAAGAATTATTGAAAGTCTTTGGCTTGTGGCTACTGCCAGACTGCACCGACGCTTCTTCGTAGAAAAGTAATAGAAGAGAAATGTTGTGAGCACTGGGAGTTTGTAGCCAGGTTGTGTATATCTCTACGAATTCAAAATCCCTTTTCATTATTTCTCAAAAAACCGAACGATCAGCAAACTCTTATGAGCAAACCGTGAGATATTAAAGTGCATCTGTGGTTGTTTAAATTTGACTCTACTATTTTGACACACCTATGCCCACTCACCTGAATCTCGAGACGAGAGTATCGGATACCACACAACCATTCATCATTATTAAATTATGATGATGTTCTTTCAGACTTTATATACATCGTTTCATCGTGCCGCACCAGTTCTTACACAAGAAAAGTCCAGAAAAGTCTTCCCTGGCAATGTTGGCCACCTGCCCAGCAGACTACCATACCAGAAGAGGCTCTCGTCTTGTCTTAGTTGCGAGCCCAAGATTCGCTTCGTTGCGATTTCCTAACCACTCGGAACCACCACTACCACACCACTTCCGGTTTAATGAATGGGATCTTAATGGATACTCTCTTGTTTACGATCCAAGTTTCTCCGATTAATTACCGAGGGAGAGAGAGAAGGAAGCTTGCTTCTCGTTTGCTATTGCTTTGCTCTGCCTTGCTCTCTTGTTCCCACCTCGCGACTTAAACTCCTACTCAGTCTCACTCGCTTCTCCTGGTTACCTCCTGCATTGCCCGCCCATATAATAAGCAAGTTTTGCATGGTTACTCCTCTCTGGGTATTTACTATACCGGTTAGCTGCTATATATACACGACCTACGCTTATTATATCTATCTACAAACGATTTCATCTCACGGTTCATCCAGTTATATTTTAGGTCATCAAGAAAGTGGAGATGCCGTCTTGGTTCATTAGGGAACTACTGAAATATCTCACCCTTTTGTTCGTGATTATTTGTTGTGGATGAATTCAAGTCCAGACCTATTGACACATTACTTAACCCTTTGAAGCATAGTGACATACTGGTATGTCACCTACTTTAACTCTGTTATCCTTCAATCTTCAATGGATTGAAGGAAAACAGAGTTAAAGTAGGTGACATACCAGTATGTCACTATTCTTCAAAGGGTTAAGCAGCCAACGAATTATTAAAAAAAAAAAACCGTTATCCAACTGAATTTAACCGAATAACATTTGAAGCTAGAACAAAAGTCATCTTGTTTGTTAACCGCGTGCAATTTTCCTGTCAGATTGGAGTAAATATTGCGAATCGAAAATCTTGAGAAATGACGACAGATCCATTCGAAAGTTTTTATCCCTCTGGATGAATGGAGTGCACGAAGGTCTTAAGAAAGGCTTGAATACCCTGGCGTTACAGCCCTTATCTACGTTGAAGTTAAGCGTTTTCCCAGACAAGAATCCTTTCGAACGAGTCTTTATTCGTTGCTTGTGAGCTTAGTCGCTTTACTAGTTCTCCGAGCTTCTCGAAGAGAATAATAGGAAATAATACGACTGAGACAAGGGAAAAGGAAAAGAGGCAACGGGAGATTCACAAACCGACATCTCCGACTACTTCAAAATATATTCTAAATAGTTTCTCCCATCGTTCTACGTTTTTCTACCTTCCATGACAATAATCTGTTCATTTCGCTCTCTGTGTTTTTCTTATGTCTCAGATGCAATGTTTGCAATGTACTTCTGGCCCAATGTTATTATTAATTATCTTGGACTAATATCCATCTTTGCCACAGAGGTTAAAACAACGGTCCAAATAAATGTTCTATACAGCGGCCGCTCTCTAATGCTCTTGCATTCGATCCAACAAGTGTCTCGTTGCATTTACACACAGCGTGTCCTCTATGAGGATTCACAATGCTTATAAGCGCTGCCACATAAGGCGTACGTGTACGCATAGATGTAATATATATCCAGATATAACATGTGTACATTATGCCATTAGTTTCGGGTGCTTGAACGCATCCTGCGTTTCCCAAGCCCTCAAATGAAGCTTGCGGATTCACGTGTGTCCCGAGTGGATATAAGGGGGTTGCTTGCACCTTTCTCACGGGCTAGCATACATTTTCCCCTACTCTCTTCACCCCAACCCTCTCTACCTCCTTTCGCATCATACGTGGCCTATGCGGACCCTCCGAGAATTTCACGTTGTTACCGCAACGAGAGATTCGTTGGCCGTTATTACGAATATATACACACACAGAGAGAGAGAGAGAGAGAGAGAGAGAGAGAGAGAGAGAGAGAGGGAGATGAGTGCCTTGGAGAGTACAACGAAAATCATCGGTCCGTATACACAACGTATATATTATACATATCCAATCTCTGGACAACCCCGTTCTATTGCAAGAACACGCCTCGCTTCTCGCCCCATGGATATCGCATACAGTAGATATTACAACACACTACGCCGCAATATTGAATGGATATACATATATATTTATATACATCGGGCTTCTGTTCATCTTACAGTCTATTCGCGAGAACGAAATAAGGGTTAGCGGTGCATGTCGAAGTGGATTTCTCTGTTGGTTCTTCTCAGAGTGGATGATTACGTACAGAGTGGTTCAGAATCCTATCTAAAGCTTGACATCGAATCATGAATTTTTGTATTAAAATCAAACAGTAGCTGAGTCCATGATTATATTGTCCTTGTTCGGCGTAAGAATCGATAGAACTAACGATATGCGGGTATTTAATGAATTTATCCGCCAACTATAGTTAGTTACTTTGAACTAGTAATTTAAAGTGGAGTCATAGGCTCGAGTTTTGTTGTAATATCGAATCGCCACTCGACACTACTTGTTCTTGAACCTAATGAAATGTCTTGTCCAACTAAAATATTCATGTGTGAAAATCATATCCACTTTTTCACATTTGTTTTGTAAAGTCGTCAGTGAACGGACACGGTTTAGCACATTGTATCATCCTGTAGACCTCATTCTATATTACATACACATATATATTAGTAATGTACATGTGCCTGTGTATGTATGTAATACAAACACTAAATAAAGCTACAGAGAACAGAAGCAGGTACAGCCTAGATCGTTCCTCACGGGAACACGGTCGCAGGCGTGTTTGCAGTGTTCAGAATGGACGAGAGGGCCCATTGTCCCGCGCGAGCTTGTTTCTATGCAGATGAGATACGCGCCACAGAGGAGCAGGCCTCCGTTGACTTCGCGCTTGTACTAGTCTCTGGCGAAGGTTCACGTCGCCCTTTTGCAAAAGCTCCTCTTCCTCTTTCGTAGCACGAAACGAAAGCTGAACGTGCTCGTATACCTTGTACTACATAGTGTGGTTGTGTAGATATACACACGCATACTTAGCCAAAAGCTAGATACACAAACGCATGTAGCCATCCAAGTTCATTCTACACTCTTTAATGCGTTTCTCGGGTCTGCGAATTCTTTGCGGAGTTGACGTCCAGTTTCTCAAAGCCAGAATCAGCTTGACTTTAACACCCCCTGACTGAGAGACAGCCGCTGCAAAACTAAGCAGCTTTTCGCATTGCGGCTTTCGCATCAGTGCACTAAAGTGAGAAAGGAGTTTGGGAGGAGTCATCTCGTAAAACGAGCGTTATTTCTTGTGTATGCCATCTCGGAGCTTTCTCTACTTCGGTACTACTAGCAAATGCGGAAAAGCTAGATGTTTTTCAGTCGCATATACTGCAGTACCAGGGTCAAGAAAGATGAAAGAAAAGAAAAACGAAGTCGTGCGGTGAGTGGAAGTTGCGAGAATGTAGCGAGTTTACGTTTAGCCTCAGATGCGGAGGCCAAAACCGAGGCTCGGGCGCGCTTTCCTTACTGCAAATATACAACGTAAACGAAAACTCCAAGATGCTAAAACATATATGGTGGAACGAAAAAAAAAATGTATATTTTACCTCTTTTATTTTTCGCTTCTATACATACGACTCGCAGCGGGGATAAATTTCTTTATTATCGTATTCGGGCACGTAAATTTCAATGTTATTAACATATACCTCGCACTGTTCCGAATTACAAGACGCTTGTATATTTAATCTCGGCATGAATATATACTTCTTTTTATTTTTCTTACATCAGTCGATTTTGCAGTTTTTCTCAGCACTGAAATATGTATACATGATGATAAAGACATTCCGGAATTCGTAGCCTCTCGATTTCACTTCAGGATGAAAAAAAAAAGGCCGGAGCTATATCCCGATAGAATCGAGACAGTATATTGAAAAGACGCGTGAGTCCATTAAGGAAGCGGATCGTTGAAATATATGTTTACGGATATACACACATTTATCCCCGCACATATATTTACTTATGCGCGGTATATGAAGGCGCGAAGCCACATCCATCTGGTCGATGTATATTCAATCATCGATACGAACGTATCTCAGATACACAAGCGAGCACGTAGAGAATTTCTTCTCGGAGATTGAATTTCTTCTGCGCTTCTACCTCTCCACATCCGGTGTCTCTTATACAAGTGGGCACTTCGGCTACCATATACTTTTTCATACACTTTGCATTTCTCCTGGAAATTGTGCGAGCAACGAAAAGTTCTAGCATCTTCTCCGTGCATATCCCCCGTCAAGCTTGAGAGCAATTCAGCTATGCACTTGGTCGTCATAAACATAAAAAAAAAACAAAACAAAAAAAAAGGACAGAAACGTCTTGCATCTTTGCCTGATACTACGCACATACGATTCTCCAACTTAAAGAGACATAAAAAAAAAGTTGCGAAATTGAATTTACCTAGATATCAAGGGTTTAATTATTCATTCCGTTGTTTTCTCTCAGAATTTTCAAGCACCATGAGTTTACTTTAGTTTCACCTTTACACAATCAAAGCTCAAACCCAGCGGAACTCACAGATTTTCTGATATTTTTTTTTTTCTCCGAGATCTTTCCATCCAAGTGGCGAAGTCGTGCTCGCGGTTGTACATACGTACTGCACCGGTGCACTACGTATACGTTTCTCCGACTATTCGTATAGTCACATATACGCAAACACACATTTCCGTGCACTGTACATAACAGTTTCGCCATGGTCGAGACCGTAAAATCTGGAAAACGCCTTCTACGTGGGTACCTTCACTTCGCGAATAAAATGTGTATACAGTGGACCTGTCTGGATTTCTCTCGAGATTCTCGCTCCCTCCCTTTCTCTCGTCTCTATCTCACTCACGTTTTCAGCCAGTACCACCGCGCCAACTCTTCTGCGGACTTTCTTAGGCGTGTTATTTTGTATTTCTGTATGTATACAAAGTAACACCCAAGCACGAGAGTATTAAATATACATACGTAGCTTTACTTATTGAGGAGTTGCAGTCTTCATCGAACGTTCTCCAGTTGCTTGGTTTCGAAGAGGAAAAAAAATGTTTCTTGTATATATTTTTTCATACTCTCCAAGGCTTTGTTTTCAAGTTTTTGATATTGTGCTGATATCGTACTAGAAAATTCTTGTCCCCAAACAGAGTAGACACTTACTGCCCCAAAATAAGTTTCAAAATCAGTTGCAAGGGTGCTCCGATAACGCTCTTGTCCACAGAAAACCGTTTGCACTTTGTTAGGATTAGATTGAAATTTGCACAAAAACGATAAAATATCTAAACAACACTCTTAGTCATTCCAATCCGTTATCAAAATTCACGATAGCGATTACGCAACCATCTGTTGGATCCCCTATTTATTTACAGTTATTATCACATCGACAATTCCTAATAAAGTAAAACGACTTTTTACTCGTGCTTGAAAATTTCAAGCAAACGTAAAAAGTCTAAAACTCACGATTTGAAACCATTCAATCGAATAACAGTCTCGTAAAGCCACAGCGATCTCCAGCGCCATTGTTTCAATTGATCGCAGTATCCGTACAATGAATATTGGGAAAACTCACGATACAATTCGAAAACCATACTCTTCTCAACGATAATACCGACTGAAGTGCTGACAGTAGATAGTGCACAATGAAACAAGTACAAAGTGAAACATATCAACGACGGTAGCGACACACTGGGTCCCTCGAGAATCGTCCTCGGAAATCTCTTCTCTCTTTGTCTCTTTCTAAATATACATTTTTGAATCAGATATACGAATTCGTGGCAATTCTATGCTGAGCTCTATATTGTGACGAATGTCATCTCTTCAATTGTGAGAAAAATATACATCGGGATACCATCGCTGTCCTGTCGCAACCGAAGATAGTTTGGGGCAGTCAGATTATTCTTTCGAACTAACTAAATGTATATACGTTGAAAAAAATTGCTTTATCTCCACATTCCATTTCACTGAAACGTTCCCGAAAGGTATTCATTTTTTCTAATAATGAAGATTATTTTGGAATAGAAAAGAAAAATTTCAATGCAATACTTCATAGGTCTACGATAAATTTTATCGTGAAGCGCAGTAATTTGTGTGACCCCGCTTTATCGGATGTCAAAATTCATTAGTAGGATCGAAAAATTTTCAAATTCGTTCAATTTATTTCTGAAAAAAAAAAACGATATAGTTAAAAACTGATCTGATAATGTTGTTTTAACTCTTTGTTTTCGATGTCAAATGTAATTCTGATTGATAATCTTTATAAACATGAATTTTGAAAACGATTTTTCCATTGTAAGATACGGCGCAACCTTTCTTACGTCTTTCTCAGTTATTTCTTGCCCTTTTTTTTCATTTGATACATTTTTCGACCGTTTTATTTTCCCAAGAGCTTTTCAGTAAATTCTTCGTCAGTTCTCAAAAAAATTCTTGTAAGAAAAAGAAATCGATATTATCGGGCGTTCATGGGCTAAAATACCTTAAACGAAACTGGCAAAACAATAAAAAAATGAAAAAAAAAAAAAAAAATACAGACTTCACGGTTGCTTCACAAACACTGTTGTTCCATTTATTTTTCTCTGACATTGGTGATTTTACCAAATTTTTATTATTTTTGTATTTATTTCGATTTTGCAATGTCTCACAAGTATTTATTGTTAAGTGTGTCTTCTACAAATGTTCCTTCATAGCCCTTGAGTGCTAAAAAATATATTGGAATGACAGCATATTCTTAATTTTCTCCAACTTATTGAGTAGGTCCACATACTCCATTTCCTTTATTGACCATGGTCCCTCATCGCGTAATAACCTAATTTCGTTTATCGGATGAAACTTTGGAAGCCATTATGTAATTACTCTTTCATCAAAGCCCATTCCTTGATAGTGGAGCAAAGTCTGTTGGCCTTCAGGGGAATTGCCATCTCACTAATTAAATATTAGGTGAACATCGTCGATAATGCTACGAATGTCAACAAAAAGTTAAGGACTCGATTGAAGTTGAGAGAAAAATTATGAATGGGCTTAAACGACCAACTGTTGGAAAACTTAATCGTTTTGCATAAAACCGAATCGGAATTTAGAAAAATCGAACTATTCAATTCGAAAACCATTCTATAATAACATGAATTGAAACATTTTACGTGACCACTTTATTCAATCTGCTGTCACTTAGATATTTAAAAATTGACAAACACATTATTAAAAAAAAAAAAAAAAAAAAAAAAACAAAAACAAAAACAAGATTATTGAAACGATACATTTTTTTCTGTTCCAGGTGAGTTCATTTTCCTGAGTATCATCAGCTAAACATTCAAACGTTTACCGTAATAACAACTGTGAGTTATGCATGCTTAACTATATTTCGTTACGGGTCACTCGCGTCGTTTAACATCACCAAGACTATTTGGCAATGTAACAAAATATCCTCTGTCGAGACTCGCTGCTCGAATGATCCCGCATTTGTAAGTGTTAACGGACCAAAGTTCTTCGCCACACGGTATGATACTTAATCACAAAAGCGTTAAATCGTGAAGGTACAGCATCCCTTACGAAAATGACCATGAGCATTTGCCACAGTCATCCCGAGAATGAGACCTTTTTCGCCCGGGGTCTAATAAATGTAAACCACTATTCCATTGTGGCGGCGGTCCATTCAAAAAGTTTCTCGAATGGTTGGTGAAAGAAAGACAGAGAGGGAGCGAGGGGGGGTTAGGGGGAGTACACAGCTCTCGGCGAGAAACGAAGAGATGTCAAAACTCTCTGGTTGGGGGATGTAATTTCCATTTTGTCTCATGTTTCAGCTCTTGCTCTTCCACTTAGAGACGCGCGTTGCCGCAAATTCATTCCCGGTGAATACCAGGAAATACGAAGTGACCAGTGTACACGTGCGATATGTGAATATTACATAACACACGTGAGATTCCATTCAATTTTTATTTTTTCTTAATTTTTTACGGTACACGCGAATCCCTTCATTTATTTAAAAGCTTCTGGCACTGGGCCATGAAACTGGATCGTTATATCTTACCGAATTTCCAAATATGGATATACATACTCGAATCCAAGCTTACGAATGATCACTTGAATCCGGAACATTTGATTTCACCGATAAGATTTATACGAACAAGTTCTCGACGATCCCAAACTTTTGCTTATCTCTTTCCTCCTCGTGGAGTACCAGTGGTGAATAAATTTGCATACACGCGCTGCCTCCGTTTGTGCGACTTTTCTCTTACTATCTTCGAAATAATGAGATCAAAAGCATAACGGGATAATCCCATATGGCACGAGAAAATATGGAAGGGAAGTTAATTCTTATTTGTTTGTTTTTTTTTTTTTTTTCTTTGCGTTCGGACGACTCTTTACGACGAACATGAGTGTCATAGCGCGTATATGCGGTGAAGAAAATAGTAGGTTAGAAGACCGGAGAAGCGAGAAGAAGCCAAGCAGAGTCTGGCAAGTCGAGCGATCGTAAACACAATTAGTGTCTCCCTGGGGAAGCCTCGAACAGCCTCCTTCGGCAATCTTGCCTTTTTTTCTTCTTTTTTTTTTCTTTTTACTCGTATTTACACTAAATTTAGAGGCTATAATGCCACGCCTAATACTACTAATTAAAATTCTGAACGTTCGCAACCACACACGGAGATCGTTGGACTCGGAAATAAAAGTGTACAACGATAATCCCACTCTTCTCGTTCCCAGTTACTGGTAATGTTGTGTTACTGCGTGTGTGTTTGAACAGACGAAGGTATTCTAAATTGCAACCCTACAACAAAACTTTCTCTCACACTCGAATTCAGCGCTAAGCGTTCTGCACGTTTTATCCCAAAACGCATTTTCACATCCCCATCCGCTGCAGCATCAAATCTCGTTGGAGAGCTACGTCTTCTGAATGTGTAGCAGCCTCATTTTTCACCTCTCCTTATAACACGCAATAACATAGCTCATATGATTAATTTTACGCTTTCTTGAACGAAGCGACAAGTCATCTCAAGCATCTGCAGTCATTTTTTCTCGTGCGAATGCTAAAGTTTTCAAATTCCAAAGGATCATATTATATTGCGCCCAGAAACAAGTCTTCAAATATTTCTGTCATGAAAATTCCGCCTTGGACTAAGAAGTTGAGCCTTTCAATGATCGACCCGCGGGAAAAATATACTTTTGTGAAGGTTTCGAATTCGAATAAGATTTGACTTCAGCAATCTAAAGAATTTTTGTCTTGAAAGAAACGAGTCCAAGGGAAAAATCCAAACAAGAACTGGAGTTCGATCACTATATATTACTATATACATGTATATAAACTTAGAATGGGTTGAAACTTCTCAGCTGTGTACTCTGGTTATCGCCAGGGGGAGTGGCCAACGAAGGACCGTAACGTCCTTTATTTATTTTTTTCCTTTTTTTTTAACATCGAGGAGACTGACTTAGGTGGCAGAGTCAGAGTAAAGACGCGTGACGATGTTTCAAACAGTCTTATATCGTTCGACAACGAGGGCAACACGAGAAGCTTCTTTCGACGAGCTGCTGGATAAAAGAGTGAAAGATAAAGATAAGCGAAGTAAAAAAGAAGGGAACAAGAAGCGAGCTAAGAATTCCTGGGATAAAGGCTCTGAGTGATGAAGCTTTGTAACGAATGTTGTGTTCTGGTATGCTGAAACAATGTAGAAAATACATTTGGTAGTAGAAGTGCTACCAGTCATCCTGAAAGATTAGGCTCTTCCCATATATTTTTTTTTTCTTTATATATTGTAGAAATACGTATAGGACATTCAGTGTTAAATCAGCTGTCTTATCGATCGAAAATCATTAAAAATAGAAAAAATTGAGTTTTGACAAGCCATCGACGCTTAATTGCACAGTGCGAAGCATTTTTACCATAAAATGATCTTCAATTTATTAAGAAATAATTCTACATTATTCGAGAACAGATTTTCAAATGCTAACTGCGAAATTCTCTGAATTCGCCTTTAAAAATTATTTCTATGAAGGACGCAGAAAACAAATTCTTCACTCATGTACTACTTATTGATTTTTATCTATTAATTCAAAGACCTCACTGTTGAATAATCAATTCCACGTTAAATTCCCTTTGGACAAATTCTTGTGTTCCCTTTAAAATACCTCAATTTTTTTTCTGCCAGCGGTTCTTCGTAAGAAGCCTAAAAGAACGGAGTTTCTCAAAGGCTCGAAATTCTTTTCATTTGTCCACATAAACAAATGTGATGTATACGGACGCGCACACCAATGTAAAGTCTCCGTCTTCTTCGCATGGCACATAAATCTCCGTAGGATCTTTCCAGCCTTGGTTTCCCGTCGAATTCTCGTTGAATTCCTCCTCGTCGCAACTGCTACTGGTGTCTTGATATTTCCAGCATCAGGATGTAAGCCTGCGTGTATTTGTGTCTTTGGATATTTCGTTAGGCAAAATACGTCGTGTTGTAGGTGGAAAAGATAGCGAGATGACCGCGGAGTCGCCGTAGTCAGTTTTGTAATGAAACGTGTGGAACGTCCAAAGGAGTCTGTGGTGGTACTGCATTATTTTTGGAACTCTCTGTCGTCGCCGTCGACCATGTTGTCGCGTATACGTCACATGACGTTGCAAGGGAAAGAGATAGAAAGCATGGAATCGAGACTATAGTAGCTCTCCACGCGATCGTGAATCTTTTAGCAAGCCACAGCTTACAGTCCTCTATGTCACGTTAATTGCGTAGGAGAGACGCGAAAGCAGTGGAGCTTGAATAATTACCGTCAACACGCAAATAGCTCGACGAGAAATGTTTTGTTTCCAGCATTATAATTGTGGCAACCCCTTCTCCTTAAATGATTTTTCTTCCTCCCTCTCTCTCTCTCTCTCTGCCTTCCGCACTTACTGTTACTGCGCCTGAAATATTTTTACCTTCAAATTTCATTGTTTCGTGATATGCACCAAATTCACATATTTATAAAATGTACTTATTCGAATGGATGAGAACAATCCAGGCTGTTTGACATTTGTTTTCTTTTTTCATCCTCAGCTTCAAAGATGCTTGATTACGTAGACGCAAAATTTTTAATATCTTTTCAAATTCTTTCGCCATGTAGACTCGGCTCATATTGCATGATTTTTTTGTTTTGTTTTGTTTTGTTTTTTTTTTTTTTTTTACTCTGAGCTCTTTTTTGGTCTTTATGTATTCATGTGAAATGAGCATTTTATACGGCGTCACTTTTCACTTGCATAAAACTATAGCACAACAAGCAATCTTACCAGCCGTCTATGGTACACACTTTTCTACCGGTGAAATGACAACGATCCTTTCGATACGGGCTGTGCAAACGGCCCGAAGAGACTCTTATCCCGCGGTGAAATTGAAACGATTTTCTTCACTTCAGTACTCTTCCTTCCTACCATTCTATTCTATCTCTTTATTTGTTCCTCTGACTGAGAGATACGCGAAATAAAAGAGCAAAATGTGAAAATGGGAAACGGAAAATACCTGTCTGACCCCCTGACATTATTATATCCAGTACCTACTGATTTTCCACGTGGTTGAAAAGCACAAAGCTCGAAAGATTTATTTTTCTTATTTAAACCAGGAACTTTTATGTCGATATGCTCCCCGTATTAATCCACTCTTCACCGAACCTCGTTTTTTTCTTATCATTTTTTGCACTCATTGAGAATTTAAAAAAAATTAATCTTTCTGATATGCTGATAAGACTTCAAATCACTGAAAAACCATCGTATCATAGGAAGTTATACATGAGCTTTTGCAGGTTCAACTTGTTGAATTATAACTGATTGGTTGGAAGAGCTGATGAGCTATTATTGCATAGTTAAATTCAGCTGATTAATTGCATTTGTTTTCCATGTCATTTTATTCTGCAATAAGAGATATTACGAAATTTACTCTTTTTTTTTTTCAAATATTGATTAAAAAAGTAATATTCAGAAACAAGATGAAACGAGCTTTTCCCTTCGAAAAAAATGACTAATGCATCAGGTCTAAAGGACCAACGGAGGAAAAAAAAACTTCGACGGTATCCGGCTCGAACTCTCGAATATAGAAGTCTACCGAAGGATAAAAAAAATGCTGTAAATTTTCCCGTTCAAAAGATTGATTACCGGCTTCAGCGGATGACGAGAGAACGAGTATTTTGTCGCAATGGTGAAAAAAAAAAAAAATTTACGAGAAATGATGAAGTACCATAGTATTCATCTGTTTTTCTTTCGAGAATTCGGTCGACTGAAATCCGCATGTTTCATGTTTTTCTTTTTTTTTTTTCATTTCCATCCAGTAATGTCGTGGCAAAAATTTCGTCGATGGTTCAGTGATTTTATTGTTGGAGACAGGTTCAATTTCATCGGAATTTCTGCATTTGAGACAAAATTTCTTTCGGCTTACATGAAATTCTCATTGGACAATGAACATACATGTTCGTATTTTTATTTCATTGAATGATCCTATTCTTGAAAATATTTCATTTCTTCAAGGCAATAATATTTGCCGAAGTGTAGTTGTAGAGAGGCCAAAAAATCGTGCATGAAAGAGTGTAACCGATTTCACAATATTCTTTCATGTTCTCTCTCCTAGTTGAAGTGGCATAGCAGTGAAAATATGTGCATATACGTGGTACACATATAAAAATATGGAGTAGTCACGTCCCGGTAGCGGTTGATTTGTCGAGTTTTCTCCGTCGACCCAATTGTCATTCAACGCTTCGAGAGAGTTTCCAAAAATACACAATTTATCTCTTTCCATCTATACTTCCCCTCTGTTTTCCAATTCTGAAGTTGGTCCGAGTACCAAGTATACATATATTGTCAATGATCGAATATCTAGTTTTCATCGTTGAGCTGTTTCCCCTGACCCCTCTCAATCATCGCCCCTATCGAGGAACCTGACCTGATTGTTTGTCAATTTTTCTCATTTACCCCTCTGCTTCGTCTACCAGACTTTGCTGCTTCATAAACAGTTTACTTCCCGTATAGAGAAATGCAAACTATTTTTTTTTCTCTCTACCTGTCAAATAACAGAGAGTGAAGAAGAGCGAGATAGAAATATAATCGAAGAGAGGGAATGAAAAAGGATTTGTTCGCCCATTTCAGTCTGAAGAACACGATGTGTCTATAGAACTGGTAAATGTTCTATTCCTACCAGTTCTATACAAACGCTACAATTGTTTTTTCCTCTTCTTTTCTCTCGTCGACGAGTTTTAATAGAAAAATGGTTGGTAGAATAAAGCCTTCTTTTTTTTTCTTTTGCCTCCCCCTTTCGAGCCCAGCAAAACCTCTCAGCTCTCAGCACGTGAGCTTCGTTGCAAGCCTGCCGTAACAGCGGCGTTTTCGTTTTGCCGGACGTGCGTTATTTACGGCCATCGTCGATATTTTGCCGAGAGGAACGTTTTAAATCGCATTGGCCAGAAGCGGTCATGTGGCGTGGGGTGGCCGAGGAATAGTGGTTTTAGAGCCGAACGCAGCCATCTCGCTAGGAAGGGAAACTTCTTTCGAAGTCGGACAGGTTTTTCCGAACTGTTCAAAACTCTTCTTACGCCTGTGTCATATGTATGTTCCACATATGAATATATATGTTTATACGTATATGTGAGCGCACGATTGCAGAAGAATCAAAGCCATACGGCCGGACGACCTACATTTCAGGTCACCCGCGTGTGTTCCATTTTCAATTTCCAATTTCCGATCGAATACGCCACAATGGAAAAGGATAAAGTAATACCAGTTACGCCTCAATTTCTCTCGTCCTATTCCCTCATTCGGGAAAGCTTCTCCCTTCTACCGTAAAGCTCTAGATCGTCGCGAGCCTTCGCACCAAAAATCCAGTGCCTATTGATTCTCTTTATCGCTGCAGTACGTACACTTCCCATAGACAGATTTCTTCATTCCTCCCGTAAAACACTTGAACTGTAACATGAAAATGGTCACATTCAATTTATATAAACGCATTTATAATAAGATTCCACAATTCTAAGCCATTCACATATTTCAATCTTCGATCCCAATCTAGGTATTGAGCATCGATTGGAAAAAAATTAATTAGATTTAAAAAATTAATGATTATATCATTTCTTTTTATGTGTCATCTGTCTGAGCTTCTTTTTTTATTGTTGTGGGCTGTCTCCATACAATGATAAATTTTACATACAGTAAACGTCTAGTACATACATCGATCGAACCGGTGTTCTACGACAGTTTTATGCGGCATATATTTTCTATACGGGATTATTCGACGCGCCCCAGCCCCAACACGCTGAATCAAAATCACGTGAAAAACTGTACTGTCCCAATCCGTATGTGTGTTAATACGAAAATCCAATATTTGTATATATTTACATATAACATACAATACATATATAGGACCAAAAAAAACTTGAAACGTACATTGCTGAGCCATCGTTTTTTTTCCCAAGTTTGCATAAAGTGTTCACAATACGTATCGCTGAGCATGCTACTACCGATTTTTCGCCAAGCTGCAAATACCGCTGTTTTTCTCTGCCACACCATTTTCATCTTTAACAGGATCAAAACATTTTTTTTCTTTTTTTTTTTTTTTTCATCTTTCATTTGGCTTCCCTACTGTGCAATATATGGAAGAACGAATTCGAGGATCGGTTTCGGCTTTTACTTCCCACGATCTTTCTATTTCCCGACCCGCAGTTCGGCGATTATTTACGGCTCGGTTTCCGTTCTGAATACCCATTGAGATGAGTAGAAACGGAAAAGAGACGATCTTTGGACGAGATGAGAAGAGGAAAACGAGTGGACGGGGAAAATGGAAATCGGACGATTTCAATGAATTTTATGCGGGCTTTTTCAACTCTTTTATACGTTGACGTGTTTGTGTGCGCTTTGTCTACATATTCGATAGAGTATTCTATGTGTGAGCATTGATATAGGGGAGGGCCGGGCAAAGCGGAACTCCCGAACGAAGCGAAACGCCACCTTCTTCCCAAAAAAACAGACATGAAAATTTGCTTTGCGATGCAATAGTAAAAAATTCAATCATCGATTCATAACACGCGTTAAAAAGTGATATTCATTAAAACAACTAATATTTCCAACATAAAAATCAAAATATATCTATCAATAAAAAAACAAAAAAAAATAAACGTTCGATCAAAATATGCATGAATAAAAATGTTTTTTACTGCAAAAGAGAAATATCGAAATCTGACTAGCATAACAACACTTCGAAGAGTAATGTGAGAATATTTGAAAATTATTTATTGTTCACCACACTGATGTAAAATGTTTTCTCGCCTCTTATACCTATTCAGTTGAGTGAAGTAGACTTTTATTGATGTGTTCCATTTTCCGAATATTTTTTCAACTCCATTTTCTCAATTTCTCTGCTCCTCCTCGTGCATGTTTTTTTTTTCTTTTTCAAGAGGTATCGATAGGAAAAAAATCCTATGCAAAAATAAGCTCTCAATTATAAAGGAATCTCTCACCGGACTTTGATTTTTATTTTGTCGATCATATAATTTTTTAAGTTCTTGTGCTTATAAGTCCAACGGTAGCTTTCCGTTGAGAGATTGATTGTGCAAAAAACATATTTGTTGTTTCAATAACTATTTCTCGTTCAACGCGTGTCCTGAGTCGAATAATCGGGGAGTGTTCTGCTTTGCCCGACCCTCTTGTATATATAAATGCAGAGAGAGAGAGAGAGGAAGAGAGGAAGAGAGATGAATATAGTGAGTGTGCTGTATGGGTGGGCGATCGAGGAAAAGAAACGATTGCAGTCCTGCTTTCTCGTTTCGAATCGGATATTTTTCGCTCCGTTAGTCTCGCAGCTTTCTTCCACTTGTGCTCTCTTTCTATCTCTCGTTTTCCAAGTTGCAATCCGGCTTAGTTCTTCTTTCACTTGTGCGCACGTACACAAACGACCAGTGAAACTCGCGAGCACACAAGATCTATAGATCTCTCGATGTCCGGATCGTTTTGTCGATATTGAGGGGGTGGGTAAAATGGGTGGGTAGGTGGTAAGGTCATCGAGTCACCGAGGCAGAACAATGGACCGTTTCAATGGATCTCGTCGTGATACTGTAGTAGTATTGTATACAGTAAATATACAGGCTATTCCGCGAATAAGAAAATTATTTTCGGCTTCGAATTCGGCATTTCAAGACTCCTCCGGAATTCAATTTCGCTTATCGACGATAAAATGAGTATCCTTGATTAGAACCAGGATCACGAGTATTTCAATTCATATATAGATTCACATATGCATGCACTTATATAATCATGGAATCGAAAAAAAGAAATAAAACTGAGAACTACGCTATTTGATTGGTGAAAAAATGAACCGAGTTCAAAATTTAAAGCATGTCTTTCTTTTCGAACAGCTGTTCATCATTCAATCAGTAATTTAGACGAAAAACCTCAACGAGCTATGCTGTATATCCGTATTTATTGTATACAACACCTTTGAAATCTACCACACGCAATAAACGAGTTTAGCATCTCCTCAATTGCATGAATATTCAATTGCCATTGTACAAACGATCGGTGTGACCTACCGGCGGAGGCATGCAGAGTTTAAATTCAGTATGGCACATTTTCCTCCATTCTTTTTCTCTCCCGTCAACTCGTATATTTCCGCAGAAGAAAATTACCCGAAGTTTTTAATAAAACACTGATGCGGAAAGGAGTGATAAATACCAGCATCTATACAAACGAAAAATCTTCTCGATATTAATTACAAATATTTGTTCATTTGTGATTGACTCATACCCGTGGGCCATTGGTTACGTGGATCGTGTTCGCTTGCGTTGAAAGTCAAAGCATCGTAGTGCCAAACGTGATCACTGAGTTGGATGACCACGAGAACTATCCCAGATACACATTCATGTGACCCATGTAACATCCAAATGACTTCCAATCGATCGCTGCCGGGAATGCTCTTCGTCAGCTCGTAGGAATAAAAACACAGAATCTGAATTTTCTCCTGAGATTTGTTTGAAGTTTCAAAGAAACACCATGAATCAATACAAATTTGTTCAACCTATGCTTTACTAAAGACGAGGCTTAAAGTAAAGCAATTAACAAGAAAATTCATTAATTACCGGGATCGGAGAACTTTCTTCAAACCGTCATCTAATGACGAATTATCGTGTTCATTCAACTGAAAAGCTAATTACTCGAAATCAATAGTCTGTATCGGTGAGATACAAAATAAATTTTAAGCAACTGGGATCATGTTACCGTCTCGCGTATCGTTCGCAATCTTTTGCCCCAGTGGTCCGATTCACGACACGATTTCATTTATATTTGTTCGCACATGAGAATATAGTTGGAGTTATTTTCCAACGGGAAGTGAATTTACGATTGGAAAGTTGCGACCGCGTATTTGCCGCGCGCGCTGGTTAGTTGTGTACCTCACACAGAGGGTGATTATATCGAGGCGTTGTAAATTTTGTCGAGTACGCTTAATGCGCTAAAAAATGAAATGGTGAAACGGACAAAAGTATATATTTCCACGTGAAATTACACGGATCTCGAACGAAGAGGGTCAAGACTCGGGTACAACCTCTTCATCTTCGTTTGCGAGGTACGGTACCTGTACATATACATCACATATATTTATATATAGGAGCTATATATATTTAGATGTATATATGTGTGTGTGTGTACGTATAGAATCGAAAGAGGTTCGGTTAACGCCCGTACCAATCCCGGATAATTAACAGCCTCGTTCAGATAGCTTTTGCGCGATATATTGGCTGGGATACCACACTGTAGCGTCCAGGTACTAACAATAGTATCGTAGAAATAATACATATATATAAAGTCGTGTCTCATCCCGCAGATTCGAAGCAGAGCACAGCGAAATAATCGAGATCGCGTGTTCCCGATTCTTGTTCCATCCTTACTTTTTCCCCCCCTTTTTCCTCTTCATTTTCCAACAATAGAGCGCGCTGCTTCATTCGAGAGTTCGATTAATATCTCGTTCTTCATATTTTCTCATAACGGCATCCAATCCATACACCTTGATATCTGTTAAAATACAATATTATGCTCACATTATCTACCCACGGACTAATTTTTCATACACAAGCATACAGAATCCATCTCGTTGATAATACCGCTAGGTCTTTAGCTTCTAACTATACTGAATCTGGGAAACAGCCAGCAATAAATCATGCACGGAAATAAGAATTCAGACCTGCTGAACTGTCCTAACGGACATTCGACAGGACACTGAGTTTCGCATTCGTAAAATTTCACAAATATTTAATGTTTCCCCATTTGGCGATTCACATAATGTCTAGATTTTCTTCCAGATTTTGGGTTTTCATTGTTAATTAATAAAAACGGAAAATAATCTGGAAGAAATTCGGAGTCTAGCTGTCGGTGAGCACATTTATCTCGAAATATTAAAAAAAAAAAAAAAACGATTGTATGACCACGTTGCAAGAAGGCTTCGGCATCTTCATTCAATTCATATGCAATAATGTTTTACTAAAAAAGTATTGTGTGACGTAACGACACTCAGATAACAGACCCCTTCAGGTGAATAGGGCTAGTAAACCTGTGTCAGTTACTGTATCCATGGAGTAACAGCTATTTTATTTCCGATAACGGAAGAAGCCGGAATCATGTCTCGCTTCGGGTCGCGCACTCTTCGCGGTTGTCTCGATTCTCGGACCCGAGGAGTTTCCTTACGTACGATCTTGAAACTCTCGTTCATCCCGTTTGCCCTTAAATTGCACACGTGTGTACGCGTATATGTGTAGGTCTGTTTGGCTATGTGAGAAATCGAAGCAGAGAATCTCAGGAGACTTGTAACGAACGGGATGTCCGGGGCCGTAATTCGCAGGTGAAACCGTACCATCGTATAAAAAAGGGGCTCTTGAGCAAGGGAGCTTCCTTTCAACAGCAACGGCGACGACGCGAAAGACGACGCGGTCGAGTATTTTATTCGATATCCCTAACCTTCTCGTGACTTTACACGTAAAAACTACACAAGCATAAGTTGACACGAAGGTGTATACTCTCTCTCTCTTTTCCCTCTCGTGCACGTTACAACTCTGCGTTGTGTTCTCAGACCCACGTGCTTTATTTCGCAAGCTCCGTAAAGTTTTTTTCTCAAACCGCTCGAAAGAGGGCGAAGGTTGGAGAAAAACTTGAAGAGCAGCCCACTTTCGTCTAGATCATTAAGAATTTAAGGATATTAATCAAAACCTGAAGGAAAGGTGTAACTTTTTTTTTATAAATGTAATAACTAAGTTTTATAGCAGAAACAGTAGTTTGAGGAAGTCTTTCGTTCATGTTCTTTTGTTCTTCTTTCCTGGTGCGAGCTATCAGTTCTACACGCACGGGACTGCTGTACAGTTCATTCGCGCTGTTGTAAAGCATTATTTTCTGATTCCATAAAAATATTCTTTTTTTTAAATTATTATCAATGTACTTTTCAATGAGCTTACTCTATAAGCAAGTACACAACTCTATCTGTACATCTAACTGTAGCTATAATCATCCGCATTTATGTAATCGTACGAGATACCTTGTGACGATAACGGTTTTTTTTTCAATCCTCTATAGCATTCGGAATTGTACCGTGGGCCAACTATCGAACGTGAACATAGATATTTTGGTGGAAGTAGAATGAGCCAATTATCGGTATTCGGAGAGGCGATTTTACTAGGACGGACGAGAGAGCCGATCGCGTTAACGTAATTGATTACGCGCCGATAATTGTTGGTAATTAGAGCACAGGTACAGAGAACCTGGTCGAAGTATGCGTGTACCCACGAACATTTAGAAAGAGAATAAGGACGGAAATAAAGACAGAGAGAGAGAGAGAGAAGCCTTTCGTTCCATCGATACACCTTTTTACAACATTCGTAATAGAAATGAATGATATTATACACTTCCGTAGATATTTATATGAGACATTCCACACCATTCCATCGTTATCCCGACCATTTTTCATTGAGAATAAAACAAAAATTACAAATTTTCAACAAGATTTAAAAAATGTTTGGAACTGAGGATTAATATTTTTCGTAATTTTCGTTCATGAAACCATGGAGGAATATGAAAATCAACGACATATATACTGACATGTGGCAATATCTTGATAACTTTCAGAGCTATCAACGTCTGAGCTTTTTCGAACTTTACGAAATTAAATTAACTTTTTTAGATAAAACTTTTGGAAAACATGAGAAAATAATCTAAAAACCGGTATCGATATTCTGTCACAGGCAATATTATGATTTACAAGAGAAATTCGAAAAAATAAAAAATGATTGGAATCATGATTCGGTGAAATGACGCATACGTCTTACATATATTCTCGTTATATAACTATTCATACAGCAGCAGTATATATGCGTCTATTAAGTATGGCTAATATCTACGTTATTGCTATTAATGGAGCTCGGGTCGAGGGAGCTATTCACTTTCCACCACTCATTCCAATAATCCTGCCGGAATTTCTCCTCTAGCACTTCTGACGACATTGGTAGAGAAGTAGAATTAATTTTTCATCATGTCAACGAAATTCACCTTAAAAAATTGCTCGAGTGTGCAATTGATGATCTGTCTTGATTTATTGATTTAATTAGTTTCGTTTTTAGTTTCACTAGCTCAATATTTCACTGAGACAAAGAGAGTAACTTTATACCGAATATACCGTCCAAAATAACTGTCAGATGACAAGTGACTTATCGATACTGTTTGCAACCAACATTGATTTTTCATTGAATCCAATTTCAACTCGATCACTTTTCGGACCTGCAAGCAAGCGTTTCAAAAATAACCGAAATAAGAATTAATCTATTTTACACTCCCATTCGTACACTTTATATGAGCCTTTTTTTACCATTTCGGAAGCACGCTAATTAGACCCAATAATGGTGCACCTTTTGTGTTTTTAACCCAACTTTTGCTCGAATCGAACTCTTGTTTGTAGTGGCAATGAATAGCGCAACTGATTCGCGAACGTGATACTATTTTTATATTTCCATTGTTTTTTTTTCTATTTTCCTGCCATAGAATGGTGAAATAAAATTGCGGAAGCGTCATACACGAGTGAGGGCATCCATACACTCAGCTGAATACCGATGTGCGGAGAGCGCTGCAGAGAAATATCTTCGCACGCCCGGTTTATATCGATGCTCACTTGCAAAGCTTTACCGGTCATGTTATCGATCACGTTTTACTTCACTCTCGTGTCCGTATACATACATGGATATTTGGTAGTATACACGGGAGAGAATCGAGGTCGATTTGGATTTGGTATATACGAACGTACAAGTTTGATAGGATCAGGAACAGAGGGAGCTAGAGAAGGAGCCAACCACATTTACATTGCTTCATTATACATTTTGATAATCGAACCTATGATCATCGAAAGCATTCGTCAGAGCTTCGTTATACTTCTTTCAAGGGCAAACATTTTAAAGTGCCGAAAGCTGTGGATGGACACCGATAGGCACTTGTAAGAAGAGTCGATCACCCATATATATACATTGGACCGAACAGTCGAATGCAATTTTTTTTTCACAAAGACATTTGTTTGCTTCAATGCAATATGTGAATGCCACACACTAGTTGGTTGGGCATATCAATAGAATCTCGAACTGCACAAACGCCGTTCATGCACCGTAATACTCTTCGATTATGTGATTGATGATAAAATCTACAGAATAGTGGCCACGACGACGTTGACATGGCGAGATTGTAGCAATGTCGTAGAGACTGATATGAAACGGGTACACACATAGAGAACGTAGCAAAATCGTGTCCCGATTATATTGAAAGCGACACCGATGACCAGGTCGTTTGCCAATATTATTGTGCCTTATGCGCGGTTACGACGATGCCTCGAGTTTCACTCTCACAAGAATAGAGGCAACCCTCTGCCCATACTCCGCTGATGGTGTGAGATTCCAATGCAAGGGTCCCTCATCGTCTACCCTATTAGCCGTGTAAATGCACGCTGAATCGATCTCTGTGATAGTTACACGTCGGTTCTCATGTTCTTGCTCGAGCTCTCTGAGTTGAACAGTGAAATGGTAACCCGGAACTACCGCGTGCACCATGTACACTGTACACGCAGAGTAACATTCAGTGTAATGGAACTGCAGCAGGGCCGTGATCGGGAAACGGATAAATTCTTGGTAGTATGTTTGTACATATACAAATATGTATGTCTTATAGAATTGTAGATATGTATTCAACATGTAGTATATATACGTTGAATACATTGTGCAATTATAATGAAATTATGCGCTGACTTTGAGTCTAAATAACGGTTATACGATATGAGACAGTCATGAATCTCGTAAAATAGCGCGAAATTCTTACATCGTATCAATTGCATATTCAATGACAACACCAATTAATCCACCACATTTTCATTCCCTTCGTTAACATATCTGCAGCCTTCTGCCCTTGTGTATACCTGAAAACTCTCGAGGCATGTAAATTTTTATACCCCAATTGACCTAGTTTGCCGTCTTTCGCTAAGCAAGCAGAACGTACCTCGGTCGCTCGTAGATGCGGTGAAGGGTAGGTTGCGAGGGTGTGAAACTTCCGAGGATCCGACGCTCGTAAAATTCAATGAGACGATCTCGCGGTACCCTACGGAAAAACGCTAGTGAAAACAGGATATACTCGTGGAGTATGTTTTAACCTTAGACCAAGAGAGCCAATGGGTTACTAGGAAAAATCATCTAGGGTCATCCCCTCTCTGTTGCAGCTCGGCTTTATCAAGCATGAGAGTATATGGCTGCTATCGTATATTTTAGATGCGACGAGATAGTGATCTCGCCCTCCTGTATGCTAGTCACACTTCCTGCTGACTGTATTGCCAAGCGTTTGTATTGGCAAACTTCTCCCAATGCTTACCGATGTGGTATCTCGTGATCTTTGCAATGTGGTTCGCTACTACTCCTGTTGGATTGGATGGTAACACTAGGAGGCAAATACCACCTACTTACCGTTCACGCTTACGCTCCGGGGCTTGGACTGCTGCAACTCAACTAGTCTTGACTAGCTACCAGTCTGCTTGTATAGCTTCTACCCATTGCGGGTTTATGTGTGAATGTGTCAATGGGTCATATCAATATGGAAGTTACGATTTCTCAGGGTTGATAGCTCTGTTCGAGTTCTTGGATAGTATTGGTAAGACTTGATAGCTATCGAAATGTGAACCAACCTCGCGTGCGTTGGACCGAAGAGAATGAATTTTATCAAATCGCAAAACTAAACTGGAGATACGATGAACCAGAGGTTCACTACTTAATCACGGTGTTTCCTAATGATTGCTTTCTAACCAACTCAGCTATCTGAAATGTTCATGAACTTATCCATATACTTGTTGAACTTCAACAGGATTGATATCTTCGTGCCAGATTACGAATAGTCTCATCAATGCATACTAGATTTATCAGATTCGGCAACAAAGTACTAGTGCATATTCTGAATCTCTAACTTTCGAATCAACGAAAAAGAACACGAATGTGGTTACTGCAAAATTGCAGATATTCCGCTGATTTCTATGGAGTATAAACTGAATTATTCACCGAGTTGGAATTCTCTTGACGCGCGTAATATAGAACTAAGGTATTCGACATACGGATTCTGGGAAATGCTTGTGATACGCATGAAATACAATGAGAGGGCTTCCTCATTGTGTACATCTGAGAAGCTGGCATTTGCAGCCCTCAAACATCAATGGTTGCTCTCGGCAATTGCTATTACTGGCCGGAACTCCGGCTACCTTTCTGGAAAACACTATACTAGCAAGGAATACACACCAAAGGAGACCAAGAGAATCGATCTTGTTGATTTAATGCATCAGTAGCAAATGGCGATCGACGATCGTTTGCTGGGTGCACTGTACCGTACATACCTAACCTGTACAGAGGCAGAGAACACCGTTTCACCTAATTACTAACTGACCTACATATCATCTAACTGGACCAATTACTGCCTCAAATGACTCGGAATGGGCACGGTCTTTTTGATGTTTCCTTAAAACTCTCAGCAATATCTTTGCATAGAGAATAATGCTGAATTATTCCTGCTACGTTTTGACAACTTCACATTGAGAGTTATGGATCTTGTTCTTTGCCTTTTTTATTTATACGGTAAGCTTAGTTGACAGATGCTACAACAGGATACTTCACGTAGATGGACCATTGATAAAACATTTTAAAGGCTTCTGTAAGGAATAACGCAAAGTATACTACCTCGAATCTCTTAATAAATATTATAGAACTCCTGCAGCTAGCTTGACCATACATCAAGTTAGTTGGACATCACCTCGTGTACTAAAGAACTTACACATTCATGATTCCCTATTCTACGAGTAGATTGAGCTTGACAACAATCAGATATAAATCCTCGCTATTCTTTCACACTAACTGTTCAACTTTGGAAAAAGAAAAGGTCTATGCCACCAAAGACATTGTGGTCGGTTAGCTTTACTGTGGTGAATGATAAAGGCAGAAGAAATTGAAAAATCGGTAAATTCTCATAGCATTACAGAAGGCAGTATCATTCAAGTTTCTCATTGGACTCAATCCGCTTGCTGTCTCAGTGAATCCTCTCACTCGGTTTACTCTTGGTCTAGCCTGGACGGTTATACACATCCCTTCTACCTTTTCCCATCGTATACCAGACGTTCACTAGAAATCTTTTCCTCCGCCTCTTTTTTTTTTGGTTCCGTCGGGCAGTGAGTAATAAGCGCTTATCTTCACATTATAGTAAGAGGATCGTTAACGCTTAGAGGTTCGCGATTCGGAGCCTTCTCCAACGAATAAGAGAGAGAAAAAGTATCGAGCACCTAACTAAGCCTATCCTCCGACGCCCAGCACGTAGGCGTGAGAACAGTCAACTGTAAGGGCGTCCAATGTATCGCATATAGCTAGAGAAGTCTGTGTATGGCCATGCACGTAGTGCACTCACGCGCCTAGAATTTCTTGAGCCAAGAAGACGATGTAATCTTCCTCCCGTTTTCAATATTGAACGGATCAAGGGTAGATTATGAAATTGCATACTTCGCAAGACTTGAAGAATTTTTTCCGCCGATCATTCGTATGCCTATAATTGAAAATTTGTACTATATACAGATTCGATCATTACTTTTAAATATGTCCTAACAATATTTAATGGATCCGAATTCATTTTTTAAACTGTTTTGTGTATGGAATCGTCTGATATCACTTGAAAGAGTCCAATATAACCAGTTGTCTTGTCTGAAGTCGGATTAACTTTTAAAACAATGTAAGAGTACAAACTCGATATTCAAAAAGTGATGGTCATAGCGATATATTAAACTGCCACTTCAGAGCTCTTTTGGAACTTTGCTGTCGATTCGTCCACTCTCAAGATATTAAAGACCTTCAAAAACATCATCAGCTTTGAATATATCTAAATCTTCTCCGTCTATAGCTTATACGAACGTGATAATACATGTCGAACTAGTGGATAGTCGTGTCCCGTAACTTTCCATTAACATTCTAATGCTAAGAGCACTGTTTGCGTCATAACTGCCATCCAAGATGCCGACCAATAAGACGTGTAGTATTGACACATTTCGCAGATACAGAATATATCATCTCGTAAAATTCACCTCCAATCTAATGATGATACTTATCGGTGTGTTAAATATTACGAAGACTTGGCAAGTCGCGAATATCTGAAATGTATTCATACTTTGATCTCTGAACAATAAAAGAAAAAATGTCGATATAATTATAATTTGTCTAGAACACACGAAACAAAGAAAGCAAACTTGGATCAAGAAAACCCCGTGGTATTTTTTTTTGCGTTTTGTTCATGCACATCCGGTCTGGACGCTCTTGTATTCGTTCTTCTGGTATATAAACTGGGGGCTATCCGTTTTCACTGACTGGCTTATAATATACCAGGAGCATGGCTATAATAATCGGGTTAACCCAGTTGCCACCCTCGAGCTGAGCGACACACATACACAATTCCGAAGCCCTCACGAGTATGTAAAAAAAACCAAAACCACATTTCCAACCAACTTTGGAAGCACCTCCAAACTAATCTGAAAAAAAGAACCGAATGAAAATAAAATTGCGACTAAGTTACATGTAAAAAGAATGCCATCCAAGATGAAACAGATGAAATTTGAAACCCTGTAATGAAGACACTGCAGCACCGCTATTGGGATACGAACTTCTTTTCCATAAAAATGGTTTTCAAAACTCTGGAAGACAAATATTTTTTATAATGTAAATCTGAAATGTTGCCTGCTATTGATTTCATGCATAAGTTTCCCATCGGCAGCAGAACCATAATAGTGTGTGAGAGTTCGGTGAAACCGCTTAATTCTATAACTAAAGCAAGACTTTATACACCCGTTTCATTTTTTCTATTTTCTTGTTCCGAAAAAACATCATCAACGACTTGCCATTTATATAGAAGGTTCAAAGCAGAGCGCACAACAAGCCACAAAAGTCCCATAGTAAACGCGCGTCAACTCCTTTAACTACGATTAGAGGCGCGTTTACAACTCTCGCGCACTCTCAGCTGGATCCACTCAAGGGAAGACAAAGAAAAAGGAGCTTGAGTGAATACGGTATAGAGGAATAGCGTACAGCAACGCGGTAGAGAATTACGAGGGAATATAGTACAAGAGAACAGGTTGATGGCGAGAAAGGGAAAGAGCGAGAGAGAGAGAGAGAGAATAAGAGAAGATGAAAAAAGAGAATGGAAATGGTCGAGAGAGGGTCGGAAGTGTATTTTAAGAATCTCATTAAAAGAGCTGGAGCGTTTGCGCTCGCGTGCTCCTGCTCCGCTCGTTGGAGTTCTTCGCGTCAAACGACTGTAATAACGGCGGGACAGACAGATAGACGAACAAGCTGGGAAAGAGACGTGGAAGTCGCGTAATTCGTAATACGATGCAGTGGAATGAGACGACTGAAAAGCATTGAAGAATTCAGAAGAACAGATCCATACAGATCGGAATGTTGGGAGGTGCGTAGATACAGCTAGATAGAAATTTAAAAAAATGGAAGAAAAAGTCCAAAAAGAAATGATCATTATCGCTAAAGGTAAGAGAAAAGATAAGAATAAAGAGAGAGAGAGAGAGAGAGAGAGAGAGAGAGAGAGAGAGCGAAAGGAAGAACACCATGAAGTTGCGCAAAAACAGATATTTTTAAGTTTGAAAATGGGATTTCCTGTGCGAGACTAGGACCCACGAAACAAGAGTTCGGTATATGATTAAACAGATATATTTTGATGAAGAACAACAACTTGTTACACTTCCAAATGAGTTCTATTTTTTTTCAATCAATTCAAAAAGAACCCCTTACTCAAGTGCATCATCCGCGAATCATAGTAGACCATATAACAGTTCATCTTTACTGATACTAGCTCTGCTACACTGTTGTCTAAGTTTCATTTTACGTCCGGATATTGAGTACATCGACAAAGGCACCTGATTTACAAGTCGATGACTGAATCTACTATTTCCACGTTTGAAGCATTGGCGAATTCGATTGAGAGCCGTCAACATCTATTTCGACTCTCTGGAACAATTGCACAGTGCTGGTATTAGAACCGTTGGAAGAGTGATAGGATAAGCGTTGAAATTGAATAGTATCTTTCCTTGATCGTGTTTAAATTTATTTGAGAATGTGTTCAAAAACTTGGAACAAACCCAAGCGCAGTACCTGAGATGCAATGAACTCGCAACGTAACTTCTTCAATTAAATATTATATTCTATTAATATTTGTTTGATCTTATAGTGTTTTTGCCAATAAGCATTCGATATCTTTATTTATTATCTAATATTATATTTACAGCCAATAACATAACAATCACCAAGCATGATTCACCACATGCAAACATTACGGCTCAACGTGACATGCCCTTCATTGAAATCGACTAGACCATTTCACGTCCTCCGCGATAGAACATGAAAGGCGCGATGGACGTATCGTACCGTGAGATCCGCAATGCATCAAGATTACAACGGCGTTCGTGCGAACTTTTCGTATAAAAGGTTTTTGAAAAGCCCGCATTCTCGGCTGGTACTTTTTCCCATTCCATACATGCCCATATACACGTGGACACACATATTGCACTTGGAGTTACGCCACGGATTTTTACCGCACCCAAACCGCCATCGTCATTTGGCTATGCGCACACTAAACAGTGCTGGAAGCATGTGTTAAAGGTCCGTAAAAATACACGCAGTCGTCTTTTGGCCGGGAAGCTGCACTTCAGCCCGTAGGCACTCTTCCGTCATTATTCACTCTGAATGAATTCGAATCCGTTCAGTTCAAAATCGTTGAGGCAAAATGCTCAGGACCCTATCCAAGGTGAGGAAAGTCTGAAAAATCAATATTTCGTTTTTCTACGGGTTTCCTGCTGTAATCTCACAACATTTCGAGCCGACGTGGAACAATTTGTTTTGCTCCCCTAGAAAACTCTATCCCCAAGGTCTTGTCTCCAATCATTCTTCCGTAACATCAATACTGAATCTCCTTCACGATCACTTGCCAGCCAAAATCGTAGTGGAAATAGTAAACATTCAAAGATCACAATCCTTAGAAATGCTTACGCACTTACCTATTGATCCAGTCTCATTTTTACGAGATATAAAATATAACTATTTGAAAGCCCGTACCACCTAAAAAATCCGTTTATATCCAGATGCCATGATAAAGGAAAACCTATCAATGGTTTCGAAGGAATTGAGCTTGAGACACATAAAGGAAAAAAAAATGGAAAAAAATAGAAAACAGATCAAGTCAACTCTCGCACACGTTTTACGCCCGGCGAGCTCTCAAGAATTTCTTCCCTTATTTTTTTCAATCTCGAGGGTTGATGAACCGTGCGTGGAGCTTGTCTCGATATAAACAACTGGCTCATGCTGCCTCCACGGTATTCACATCAATATGCCGCTTGGGATATCGTCTGTTGTAAGTCAGGAGAATAGCAAGGCGCCCGTAATCCAATTTTGTGTGAAAGAATGCTTTCAGCATGCATCAAAGGTAGAAAAAATAGAGAAGAATGAGATTTGAGAGGCTGTGAACAAAACGTTCCCACTAGTAGTAAATCTTGACTGCACAGAATCTCGAGGTACGTGAATAGATTACCAACGAATGTAATAATTGCTTGTATTTTGATCACATATATAAAAGCCCAAGACCTCAGTAATTTTAAAGCACATAGCTAAGACCGATAAGAAATTCAACGGCAGTTCTGCCTGTTTCACTACTCGTCAAAGTTCGACCGGTCGATGCCCCTGGCCGAAGATCTCTATCCGCCTTCTTGCTTTTGGGCTTCAGATACTGAGCAAAATGTATATTTTGAGCAGCTAGATGGAAGCTTACCCATTTGATGTGGTCAGGGAAATAGTCGATGGTGGAGATGAAGCAGGTTTCAGTGGTCGTCCTGAATACGGTGGTTAGCAAGAGCAAACGCGGGGTAAAGTATTCGGGAACCGAGCCAGACTTGCACCGGAGAAGACGAAGAGTTTTCGAGCGAGGACGCGTTCGACCTAACCTTAACGGTATCTTACACCGTGCTGAATTCAGGATATTTCAAGCCATAGGATGTTTGACTTGGCAAGTAAAGCATCCCATTCCTCCAAGTATCTGCGACGTTCAACCTCTATACTATTCGACGTTTGAGTCTTCTCCGCACAAGCGGTAACATCAAACCATCCTTGCTTCCACACACTGCGAGGTGGGAAATGGAGGATGCACTTGGATATACATATACATAGTCCTTTTCTTCCTTAGATCTTTGTTTCCCTTACCAGCCGTGTTTCTAATAAGCGATATTATGCTACAGTGAGTGAACGCTGCTTAGGGTGCCTGGCACAGTCAAGTAAAACTGTATTACAGAGGGGACGGAACCACTTGGCATTTGTATCAGTTGAGAGGAAGGAAGACGCCGAGAACTTGTTCGATCTTGATAACTATACGACCCAGAGATCAGACTGTGCTTAACTCGGCGTTCCGTCATCTTGAAACTAGCTTTAGAAACCTTCCTACAATCTTGAATTGCGGCTCGCACCTAGCCTAATTAATTTTCGTTGACTCATTCCACGAGTATACGTAGTTGCATTACTCGGAGAAACGTAAATTGGAGGAATGTGGATGTGATAAGAACACACTCAACGTGAGAAATGCTGGCAGACATTGCAATAGCATTCCTTGAAAGCTGTTACTGTCATTAGTTTTTGGGTACTGTAATGACTTTCGTTGCTATCTGAAATAACAACAGAAAAAACACGCTGTCAAAAGTGGCAAAGAGAAAACAACTGAATATACACATGAAGATAAACGATTTTGATATTTTAGCGACAATCATAAACTGGAATACGACCAACTTGAATGTTTGGTTTGCACACGTAGCCCAGATTTGCATCGCAAGTCAGAAACGTTGAAAATAATTCCAGAAGATTTCGCTGCATCCGTACAACGCAGAATGATTATTTGCGCTAAAGCCAAGAACGAAAACGCGGAGAAAGAGAAAATGAAGTAGTTCCGTAAATACTAGATATACTTGAAATAAATTTCGTTCACATAGGTTAACGTGATAGAGGCATGAACAAAGGAGAGACAGCGGAAGAAAGAGGATTTAGTATAAAAAACAGCGAAGTTTCTGAAACAGTGAGTTTTCTACGTACTGTTTTATATCCATGTAACAAGGTAAAAAGACGGCCAAAGTTAAGCGGTAGATAAAGGAGGGCAGCACACAAACGTGACATAACCATGCAGCGTTGACAGACTTACGCAGGTGCCCAAGCAAGAGTACATATGTGTATATATGTCACCCCTACTTTGTATACCATCCTAGACTTCCTCGACAGCAACGTATCTGAAAAATATTGTGCTCGGTTCTCTCGCATGGAGTATCTCAAAAGCGGCGAAGGAGACAGGTGGCCGATGTTCTCGCAAGCAAATATCGAATCTTCCACTCTAGCATACGTATTCACCGCATGCAGCTCGAGTTTTGAACTCCCTTTTATACTTACATAGATGTCAACATCTTCTCCTTTTTGCCTCGGAGCCCGCTGATACGGGACGTCACGCTCATGTCAAAGCCGGATTACGCGTCAAAGTCCTCGAGCAGAAAACTGGGACAGAATAAAATGAAGCAATACTTGCAGATCGTGAATAAAGAGGCAATGTTTGCAGTAAGAGACAGAAAAAGATCCGAAAAATGGCAGTATTTGAATTCTTCTTTCAGTTTTTATCTTGCGTCATACTTTGATTTGCTTTTGTTTCGATTTTTTCTTTGCAATCTAGTCTATAGTTAGATGATAGTCTACATCATTACACTGTTCAGCTGGTCATGCGATTTGACTATGCATGAAATTTCATTTCGTTTTCTGATAGTCTTCTGATTCAAAGTAAACACTGCTCATATCTTGAATTGATTTATTTTAATCGGATCACCATCGTCCTTCTCATTGCCGAAAACCGAAGTACTTGTGAGAATGTCCCGGAAACCATAACCGAATTCGGTTGCACTCTCGGCCTTCATTATTTGACAGATATATTATGCGTGAGAGCAACTTTCAACCTGTCCTTATAGAGCAGTGAACGAAACGACGTATGATACGTCTGCGCTGCGATTTACACTATGCAATTTTCACGCACAGTTGTGTTGAACTTTGTGTGTCAAGGAGCTATGTGCTTTATACACTTCACATTGAAAACCGATGTGTAGATCGTATACGCGAAGTCGAATAAGACCAAGTATTGAAGAAAATACATAGAAAACGATTCAAACGAATAGGAATTTTTTTTGTTCTTATCGAATACGTAAAAAATCCATACTGCAAATATAAAGAATAAAAACTATTGACAGTTTCAATCAATTTTGATATCGTTCATTTGATCATTCGTTTATTATTTCACTCTCTTTGACTTTTCACATGTAGTTAAAAAGTATACAAATCTGATGATGCGATTAGAGCGGCATTGTACTCGTCACAAACGGTAACGATACAAAATTTTCAGCAAAAGTAAAATCTGTAACAATCCAGAGCAGCTCGACAAACTTTTGATTGTGAACATTGGAGTTCAATTTACAAAAGAAAAAAAAACCAACGAATTCTTTGTTATTCCAGTAAATAATTTTTCTGTAATTTTTCGACTTTCTACTAATCTACAAAAATGGCAGGCGCCTGATAATTTTCATACAAGGCCCTTGAATAGTTGCAGATGCTGTGAGAATGCTCAGAAAGCTCGGTCTACACATTGTACATCTTGCTGAATGCTTTAGTGCGTACAATCGAGACGTTAGTGAGATCTAAAGGGGCTTTGTTAAGCGATTAGGAAACCGTGGTGGTGACAGGTTTGTCACGTGAGGAAGTGAGCCTGGATAGACAGCAGGTGTACAGAGAGCGAGAAATGGTGGCAGGGCATACAGAAGGGACTGCTGTATATAAAGGCAGAGAGTCAACACGTCCGTTCGCTCAGCGCCAGTCACTGAATTACTTCAGGTTGGTAGTGGCTCCGTCTGTATCTACATGACTATAGAAGGAAGGAAAGAGACAGAAAAGGGAAAATTCGCAATGGCCTGTCAGTGATACGCGTTAGTGCCGAGAGACATTCGCAGAAGGTTTCCACATGCAGCAAACTTACGATCACCCACAACTCGGAGCACAATTGTACGCTACAAAGGAATCGGATCTATTGCTCACTCTTGGTCGGATCGGCGCGGCAATGCAAACCAAACTGTGTCGTCAGCCAGCTTTCCACAATGTTTGGAGAGCTAGGGTGCAATGCTCTCACACGCTGATGAGTGAACGTTGCGTCAGTAGAATTATCATTGATTTACTAGAGCGATCAATGCATGCTGAGATAACGCAGGGGAAACATTGTTAAGCAGCCCTGTAATTGGAAACCCGTTTGATTGGGGACATATGGAAGAGCGACTCAGCTCATTAGGCTACTGTCATATAGTATGCGTGTTTCGGTTCTTGTTGTTATGGATCATGCGAAAGTAGTCATATATAAAGAGAAAAGTTAGAGTAAAGTTAATTAAGTAACTGTTTAGCGATTAATAGTAGTCACGTAAGATCAGAGACCGTGCTATTTCAAGCGATGTTTCTGAACGGAACTGAACCGTATGGCCGATGACCTCTCGTGATCATCACCATATATGGCCGCCACTACAACCACCCACGAAACATTCTCCACTCTTGCTTTCCACCTCAATCCCAGCGGCGCATCCTGCTCGGCGTACTTCCTCACTCCTCTTATCCTCCGAATCACACAGGGTCTGCTCAACCGCGCGCCATCCCCTGTGGCAGGATCGTCGACACGGTCTCTGGTATTCTCCACTCTTTCACGTTGACTTTTTGTGTAGCCAGCCCTCTGACACTGATTGCAATAAATTGCTCGCTTGCATCGTGTGTTCTCTCCTTCTAACCTGTACACTTGCGTATCTGACACCGAAAATATAGACATGCATACACACAACCACAAAGATAATTACAAAAAGTAATGCCCGAATCTTTTCACGGATTTTCCCCGATAATATACTCATCTTACTCGAAAACTGTTAGACTGTTGAATTGTGTTCATTGTTCGGCCCATTCTATAAATTCTGAAATAGACACGATGCTCTGACTAATCGCATAATCATAAACAATAGTTTTCGTGAAAGTATCTTTCGCAATGCTAGTTGCTGCATCATGCTGCATTACGCATTTTGATCGACACCAAGTCACGTACTGTGCAGAAACACTCGCCTTCTTCCGTCAAATTACCAGTCTATCAAGTTCATAGAAACATATTACTGGATTAATTTGAGAACTACACTTATCGGGATCTTTACTGCATGCCTAATGAGCATTTGTAATTAATGAAGTCTATCACTAGTTCTGCGAGCATAGACATGAATTGAATAGAGATCAGACAGAACTGGTTCGATCCGGTGAAACGCTTAACGGAACTTACAGAATAAAATATCAAATGACGATTTGACCTGTAAATTTCACATTAGTAAAATGAATGATTTCTTGTGTGCCTTCTCGGTGTCAAAAGGATTGACGTATTTCGAAAGTGCATTCAGAATCGGCAAAACTGATTAGATTCGTTTCGCGTGTCCACATCAAGGATACGAAGCAAACGCAAATAGAGTCAGTCGATCGCTAATTTACGACCCAGTCAAGTAGAAAGAGTAGTGGACATATGGATAGTTGTACGTGGGTCGTGAGTCGACGAGCAGAATCTCGTGTACTCGAACGAGAGGAGGAGGAAATGTTATCGAAGTTGCACGACGAGCCTCACCCGGTTGCTTCTTCGAGGCACACAAATAGTCTGTTGAAAGACGAATGAACAAGATGCTTTTTCTTGTTGCATAATAATCTATGAGGACATGACCAAGAAAACAAGAACAGACTTCGTATGTTTTCTTCAACTGGATCACCTATCACCAGCGTTGTCGAGATATTACGCGAAAGAAACACGCGCATGTAGACACACACATACATACCATATGTTTCGTGCACGTTCACCAACTGGATCACTTCATTCGAGACTTTCACGACTTAAACTCTCATAGATATTGGATACTCGTTGCAGTCTCCATATGTTCAACACGTTGTTGATATCTCAACAACATTAACGGCACAAGCAAACCAATGATTCCTGAAAATACATTATTTAAGTCTCTGAAAATGATAAAAGTTTTATTCAGAAATTGTAATTGCTGGATAAGTGATGTTCTTTATTGGCACAGTTTTTTCACGAATGATCACCCGACAGTATTGATCGTATTTTACACGCTAATCAGTGCAATGTGTAATGTACTAATATATATTTCAAGATGGATTCACTTAAGAAACAGTGAGATTTTACACGGATACAAAACTATTCTGTAAATGCTATAGTAGGTAAACCGATCGACTCCTAGCAAAAACAAATGAAATGATGAATAATAAACTGTTTTTTTTTTCTTCATAATAGCAGGTGAAAAATCAACAGCAATTTGAAAACCATCACTTTGTGATATTGAAAACTGCAGCAGCGCTCGAGCTCTGAAATAGTCTTGAATGGATCATTTTGCGTTCTAACATCCTGGTGTTTCAACTATCGACATGTATATTTGTAGCTAGAGGATCGTTTCGAGGTATTGCTTATATGATTCTGCTCATACGATTGTATCGGTAGTAATTATGAAGATTGGAGTATACAAAATTGAACCCTTATATATCTCCCCTCTGACTGTAACTTTTAATGAGAAATACAATAAAATCGTTTCTCGTTTCCTTCAATATTAAGATATTGCCTTTCTAGCTTCGTAGGAGTAAATGTCCATTACGAGCTTGCAGACCATCATTTGGTCAATTAAGGCCGTAAAATGACTTCTTAGAGATATCTAACTTAGTGCTCCACTCTATACACGCTACAGGCATACATACAGATACGGATTAGTTATACCACAGATTCTCTCCATCTTCTTAGTCCGCAATGAGCACTCTCGTCGTCAGTCCTGCTGCGTAATTACGCATGCCTATACAATGCCTGACAACATAGACATTGTGCTCGTATATACCTTTAGTGGATCCTCAATCTCGGTAGTGCCTACAGAGGGTTCAACAATCGGTAACTATATGCGTAGTTTGTGGGCGTCGGTTAAGGCGTAGGCCATAAGATGATACGTGGGCGCATCAAGTCAGCCTATGCGGTACATATTCTTCTTGTGTCTTTCTATTCCTATTTAAGGACGTACACACCGACAGACACACATAAACGTGTGTAGAGAAGATACCCGTTGTAGACTCGAGAAGTAGAAAAGTCTATGGGAGACGTGAATGTTATGATACTGGAAGTGCACTACCAAGTCATAGTGACACAATTTGAGTCGAATAAAACAAAACTTGCTCCGTATAGTAGAGCCTCGAAATTGATTATTATTTGATATGTTGAATACCCCAGAGCCAACATGAATCTGAGACACCGGTTGCTTTTTTTCTCCGGATAAAAGCATTTATCGAATGACTTTTATCTCTGGGTTTTGTCGTCCTGCCAACACTCACCCTTATTCCATTGCCCGAGAGTGATCCACGCGTATTCAACGATAGAATGATAAAGTCGGTGGTAGAAAGAGAGCTTGGGGACTGATATCACGATAACAGGGTTTGTGAGGAACGTATTAAGAAATTTCCGATACAAAGCATATGCTTCGTTCCAATCGATGATAAAAGATAAAGAGATGAGTGTCGAACCAACTACGAGATATCGACCTTACCCCATTTTGGTTTTCCCGAGGGATTGTCGTTTGGAAATACCCATCCACAAGATACATACCAGGGACTGTGTGTGTCCGCATATCGGGAAATTTCACCCGACGTATCGATAGATAGCACAGAAGAAGACCCATCCTTATTCCCTCGCAGTAAAATCTAGACTTGTATATATTACTTTGCCTGTTCCTTCTCATCCTTACTTATTCATCGTACATTTACTTAGAGCCTTGAGAGCTCGTCTCGTTTCCTAAGCACATTCATGCATTATATGTATATACTACATGCTGAAAGATCTGCAAGGGAATCGAACCGCTTCGTCAAGTCTCCGCGAGATATATTCTGTATATAGATATATATGTATGTATATGCTATCCCTCTACGTTTTAGTACCGCTATCCACGAGACCGAGTCTTACGAGGCATTTAACCAGTACTGAAAGGCACGTACTCTTTCGTATATCTGTAGAGAAGAAACCTTAGCAGCATTAGATCGTGGGTATTAGCTATTCGCGACCACAGAGTGAGGTCCATGAACGATCGTTCGTCCATAAAGATAGCGTCAAGCCAATAACTGGTATTTCCGCAAATTCAGGGGTTGGTAATATTTTTTCGAACAACTGGGACAGTGAAATTGAATACAGATTGATGAAATCGCAGCGTCCGAGTTATCCTCGAAGATAGTCGAATTCTGAGTCAGGTTAAGATATCATTCTTGCCTTGTTGGGAAGATTACGTAATTTTCGTTAAATAACAACATTCCAAAGAAGATGCAACCTCGATACTGCACGACTAAATTTTCACCAGGGATGTGATGTGACTTAGTTCCTTCTATCTCTTGCATCCTGCTGATAAATCGAATTCGTTGAAATATGCAGATGAACCCGGACTTTAGGGTCTGTACTACTACTCTCTCCCTTTAGTGCGCGTATTCTCTATATACGTGTACGAATTACAGGAGTGAGCGAGATTACGGGAGAGTAGAGAAAATAGATTTCACCCGTCTTCAAAGTTCGAACGGATAATCGAATCGTGTGTCGGACCTTCGAAGTCATTGCGTGTACCTATATCCTGAGTATTTTACTTAGGTGAAACGGGAATTGAAAAGCTGAGTGGTACTGTTACAGTGAGTTTCTATCCTGAGCACAAACGCGCACACGCACCCAGTCCACAAATTTGTATCTCGATATCCAGTCCCGTCATCTTAGACTTCTCAATGATAATTTAAAATTCGCAGCTTTTGTTCTCTTTCCGCGCGTATCACTGGAGAAAGTGTTCATTTATTTGCTTCATTCGCTCAATTTTAGTTGCATACCTGAGTTTGAATGAAGCGCGTAGACGCAGTTTCCATGAACACGAGTAGCAAATGAAAACGGAGTATGCGAGCAGAGATGGGAGCTTTGGCATGGCTCGTAAGTAACCGAGGTGGAGCTGGCGAGGTAACCGTGTAATTTTACTTTCTGCCGGGCGTTCTCGATGGCCCGTAGGGCAAAATATACTTTATACATGTGTACATATATACATACAGGAGGCAACATACTCTCTTGCTATTGCTACTGGTTAGATGTACACGCGTATATATTGTGGAGGCTGGACTGGCCACTGTTGCACCTCGGTCTTGTTATAACTACTGACTACCGCATTGCTGATGCACTACCTACTGCAACGATTACCTGCTTGCGGGAAGAGCACGCTGCACCTCTCTTCAGCAATCTATTTATACATACTATATTGTTTCTGCATGAATCGTGTATGGAAATACACATGTAAAAGCGAAAATTGCAGCCACCACAAATCTTACTTTTGCGTAGTCGTCTTACCACCCCTCAACTACCGCTAACCAGTCTCAATGGAAAATATAAAGCTGTATACACATCTAATAAACTTGCATATAATTCGTAGATTGTGAGCATTTCAATATCTGCACGATCGTACTAAATCGCCCTTGTGGTTTTCATAAATTGAATAGCCTGAAGATCAAACAAACCTATTTTCTACTCTGCGAAATCGAGAAAAAAAAAAATGAGTGTCAGATGGATGATAAAGACCGCAAAATTAGTAGCGAAATCCGTTTTATGCAATAAGAAGATAGTTTCATTTTAACTGCGAATGATTCTCAGTATGTAACAGTTGAAGAACGTGAAAAAATCTCCTTGCTGGATAATGCATTGATTTCAATGTTTGAAAAAACATATATGAAGCGTCGAAAATTCAATTTGAGAAGATTTATATGGTTCACAGATCTTCCGTGAACGTTCTACGATGATTTCGAATTACTCTGTATGATAACGCAGAGTTACGGACCTAATTTGTTAGCTTTATGGATGCAGCGCACAAGAGACAGTAACAAATGATGTCGCGATATATCTGTCTGTACAGAATGAGATAAAGTGAGTAATTCTACGTATATGAACGTGAATCCGTTCACGCTATTGACGGGTTTAGAGAGGAGTTTGAACAAGAGCTCAAGATGAAAACTTTCGACATTAATATCATAGCCATTTTCCGACATCATCAGCTCATAAAATGAAAATTTTTAATTCAGTAAGAACTTTCGTATGGTACAAAATTATGGAATTCATCTGAGTCACATTCTTCCATAATATATATTTTAATATATCTATCTTTATACAGATGTGTATTAAGTAGGAACGTGCATATAAATATTCACATACATACCAATTTCTATGTCGTATATAATAAAGCCCTTGTTATCGTGTCAACGGGCTGTACGTTGGGAATACGTGATCGCACAATTTCGCAAGAGTGCACAATTTATCCACGTATGTGTATGCATTTTGTAACTTAACTTTGCATCCGGTGCATCCCCTACAGGGTTCATGAGAAAATACACATTCAAAGCGTTAATATAACGCGCAAAGTCGTGGACATTGTTAAATCCATTTTCAGACACTTTTAAACAAAGCACTAAGTCAGTAATCCAGTCAAAATGACATAAGAAAAATATGATCGAGATACATATCTAATCCACCTTGTCGATACACTCTAAAGCATGCAGAAAATAAAATTTCATCAAATTCACAGGCATGAAAAAAAAACATATTTCACATTTCAGTACTTACATATATTTACTTTTTTTTTTACACAGTCTGTACGAACTTCATGCCACGTCATAAAAAACACGTGCAGAAACTTTTTTATTTCTTAGTCTCGATTAAAATTTGTGTGCTCCATCTCTCTTGACTTTTTCACATCCATCACACAATTCATTTCCCACTTGGTTTGCCTGCCTCGCGCATGAAAACCTATCCTATGCCGTGATATAGAGAAAAAAAAGAAGGGTGTCGCACTCTCTGGGGCACTAAAATCGAGGTCAACGATTTCTACGCCTTGGAAGAACATAGGTCGAGTCTAGTAGCTTCTGTATATCGCTGATATGTACCCCCACACGTGTGCATAAAACTTTGGATTCTCTGAGACTTATACATACACACATAAAAATAATAAAAAAAACGTGTAAACGCATATTGAGGACGTAAAAGATCCTGACGTATCGCGTGACTCGGATGATCGATGCACGTCTCGTGTTAAATAATTCAGTGATTTCCGCAACAGACTCTCCGTTGCGAGTCTCTTACTCTTTCTCTCGATGTCTTTTCAGCCTACATAAAACTCATTTAGTAAACTACTCAATGCACAGTACATTAACTCGAGCCGAACACACTCATCTCGTCATCGCATCTTTCTACACTTAAAAATAGCTCTAATCTCAAATCTTAATTCCCTTTAATTGTATTAAGTGATAATTGAATTTTCTATGAAAACGGAATTACCGGGGAATAAAATTGGTTCAAGAAGCCAAGACAGCCACGATCTCTTGGGAAAAGGACCGTAAAATTTGACTCATTTTCACTTGAGTCACATTAAAATCAAGTAATTATCATATCGTAAATGTAATTGCCATGAGTCGTAAGTTCTGTATTAACATTGAGGGTAAGAAGAGACGAAACTGAAATGGATGTCGAAAAACTGTCGTAGTGATAATTTCATGTTCCTTGTATAAACCTTAGTTCATCTGCATTAACCCTGGCACGTCGTTCGATATAACTCACTTCTCGGAATCGCGTCATCATCTCCCAATAATCATCATTTACTTTGCAAGTTCGGTATGCAAGGCATGGAAACTTATCAACGAAAAACTTTGGTAAGGATCGTAGTTTCTCACTCCTATACATGTATAACTCGGTTTATACATACATACATTTGTCTGTATATGCTGGATGTATGTACATATCGGGAAGGACGTTATTGATAAACGATAAAATCTAGTTCGGAAGGGCCCGAACGATAAATTTCGCGGTACTTCCTGGCCTCCGACGAATCGTTCGACAAACCACCCAGAGCTGTATAAATCACACTTGGAGCAAGCCCGGTTATGAGGAAACGAAAGAGAGGAAGAGAATATGCACCCTCACTTTTCATCCCTCCCTCTCTCTCTCTGTACAAAAGCACCGGCAGACCAGAATCGAGTCATACAATTCAATAGCCATTTCACTCCTCCCTCCCTTTTAACTCTTCCTCTCCTTCACTTCCTCCCTCAAACGTACTGTTCATTCCCACAACGCGACATCATTCCCGAATTAGGGAATTGAAACGATCTCACGGAATCGCACCTCGGTGAGTTTTCGAAAATAACGAGTTACGTATAAATCGTCTCGATTACTCGAAATTCTCTCTTTTTTTTTTTTCTTCTCTTTCTCGCTACTGTTTCCTTCTGTTCATCGTATTATCAGTCGTTCTAACTTTTCAAATGCACCAGACGAGAAATCGCGATTCGGCGAACTGTGCGCGAATCATAATGAAGCAACGAACTCGAAGGGTTTTTTTTTCAATATGTTGACACAGGATCCTTGTATTTGTTTTATTGAATGATCGAACACTTCGATACTGTCAGATTTACGGATTCGCGTGCATCCGTGCGATCTATTCGTGTCACCAGGCTAAAAAAAAAAGTGTGAAATTTCACTCAAAAAATAGGTCACCGTACAATGAAAACTGTGAAATTTCATGCTGGGATGTTTTTTGAAGAAACGTCGACCATTATATTTTTATGTTCGTTCGAATTTTAATATAAATATAGTGCACTATATTTGATGCGCAGATCTGCAAACCATTATTCGGGAATCGACTTTTTTTTTGTTTTCATAAACTATGAGACAAATTTCCGATATTGAGAAACTGCCAAAGCATTGAAAAACATTTACTCCGTAATATTTTAGCTCGTGAATGCAGCCGCATATTTTTAGCTTCAGGGGAGCCGAGCCTATACCGTTTTACATTGAGTCTAAGATGAAAATATTTGAAAGAACGTGAGTCGAATGTTCAAGTAGAAAAAACTCGCGAGGGAATTGCACGTAGTGTTTTCCTGCCGAGTCTGAGCAAACACTCACTCTTTCCACTTTGCTGACGGTTTTTTTGAGTCGTTCAAGAAAAAAAGGTATGACGATATTCGTGTATTCCGAATATCCACGGCAGTCGGAGCTTACGGTCGCTTCCATCACTCGACGAGCTTACATTTTTATTATAGGAATAACAATAACAATAATAGTGATAAGAATAACAAGGCAAGTGTATATACACTTTGTTTTCATTGGCTTCGTACGTTTGATATTATTTCGGTAGCTTTCCGTCTTAACTTTTGAAGACGCAATGCAAATCACTACTGTCACGAACCCTCCATAAAAGTTGAATATTTTTCGGGGCACTCTGCTGTTTCGTACACACACTCTCGCAGACACATGCTATCGAGATAACGCCGTGAACATTTTTCGGCTGAGACAAAATAAATAAATAAAAAAGAAATGAATAAAAGACATCGGGATTGTATTCAAAGAAAAAAATATATCGCAGGTACCGCAAAACGCCGAGAACATATGATAAATTTATCATTCAATAAAGAGCAAAGACCGGGAGAGATTTTTGTTTTTCCATGAAACGCGGTATGAAAGAGAAAAAGAGCAAAGCATTTGTGTCGCTGAAACGCATGGCCGAAAGGCAATCGAATTAGCTCCTATTGCGTACTCCCGCTTACTCTCGATTGGAAGATAAAAGCGAATTGTGGAAAAGTAAATGGGAAAAAAAAAAACGAAAGAAAACAAAATCAAAAACAACACACAAAGATACAGGCGAGCCCGTTTATTCGATAATATGAAACTAGAGAAGCAGCCTTTTCAATTCATTCTCTTTCGAATCCGATTCTAGCTTTCAGTTTTTTTTTTTTTTTTTAGTCATGTGCAATAGCACAGAAAGCGCCGAATAAATGAAAATTTGAAGTAGCATCAGGAGTTTTAGTATGCTTGAAGTTCTTAATCTATTATTGTTAGTATGAAATACTGAACCATTTTTCGGGGAAAAAAATATGTACAAATTTTTTTTCATGGAATAAACTAAATACCTAGCCATTTCGAAAAAATATTTCATTTCACCATATTTTCGTTAGACTGAATAGAATTTTTGAAGAAAAAAAAATTCTCAATGTCGATTCCTGACACAAAAAATCGATCTTTGCATTGAAATTTTGAATCTTTGCGCTAAATTGCAGAGCCATAAACGTTTCCCCGTCTTCTTTCCAATCTTATATCGATTTCTCAGTCCATAGTCCTCACATGTATGTTTCGTGTCACGCATGTGACATCTCACCCAAGTATATGCAGAGTTAACGAGCTTGTCAGGATCACCCCGAAGGGTGTCAGAACGATGGACCCATGTAATAACTGAATATCTAAAGAACGATAATCACGTGTATGACAAAGCACCAGGACCTGAATACAACATGTGCGAGCATTAAATTTGAACAGCCACTTTCAGCACTAATCATTTCGGCATTACAATACTTTACATCTTGTCCGCGATATTTTTATTAAAGCTTCACGGCAATAAAAAGGTCAAAAAATAAGGAATGTACATTTTTCTAGGTCTGGTTACGTTCATCGGTAGAAAGAACAGGAACAGCTATAATAAGTTCTAGTTTTGATTTTCTCTCCTTCTCTCTCTCGCTTTTTGCATCATTTCACATATCTAGTGAGATGCACGTTTTAGTTCACTAGGGAGAATGGAGGCTAGCGAATTGGCAAACCTCTCATGAACTCACAGGGGGTAGAAGAATCAGAAGAGTGGCTGAATGAAGAAAAATAAGAGGAATAGAGAGAGAGGGAGGTGGAGGGAAATGTCGCGAAATCACAGGACGACTACCAGAGGGAGAAATGACCGACTAGGGTTGGGTAATCTAATTAAACTACTAGCTATGTACGATGCACTCTGGCCAGACGAATTGGAAGAGAAAGAGAAAGAGAGTGAGAGAGAGAGAGAGGAACCGTAGATAAATTCACCCACGGCCAGACACATGTATAATAACATCATACAGCACCAGCTCGGATTCTCTCTGCAGAGTATCACGCGTGATTGTCCGATTTGCATGTGAAGCGCAATGTCCACGACACGCGAACCCCTATGATTATTAACTCGGCGTGAAAGGAGAAGCCCTCGGGGACAAAGAGGGAAAATCCGCATGAACGCAACCACTCCAGGGAAGACAAAATCGCATGGTATCACTATCAGTTGTTAGATTACTATGTAATACCCGCGTGAAGAGAATATCGAGTCTGATAAAATTCCAGATATATGAAATCGGTCAGCTAACGTATTCTAGATGAATAATAAAAACGAAAGAATATTCGCGGTAGCTCGAAATATAATTTTCGAATATAATTTTATCGTCACAGCGAGACGAGGATCTTTTTCATCGTATATTCCTGATCTGTCACTTTCAGTGCACAGAGACAGATGAAGATATGATTATTTTTCATAAACGAATACCTTTTATGAAATTAACGTAAGAATTGATATATCTATACAAAAAAAAATGTTTGAACCCTACGGATTATTGCCGACCCATCTGCGTATCCTATGGACGTTTCTTGGATTACGAGATTGTCCAAGAGATCGCAAAGCGAGCCATCACGTATCTCATCAGATATATATATTTATATTTCGATGTTTTCACATATTATACCCATACGTATGAATGCATATACCGTGCATATCAGACGCACGCAACTGCAAAGCGATATTTTATGTGATACCACCGGATGTTTTATTACTTTTCAAGCCGAATGCGTGGCATGGTAGAATCTAAAGCATACCATACAAAGTTTACATACATATGAGGATACTGTACTATCATATGCGTTTATATAGATATATATATATAATACGAGAGTGAGAGGTATGTATCGTGACGCGATTTTCCATTCGGTCAACTCGCGCTCCAACTTCATCACGTACATAGACGCCTCGTCTATATGCGTTTCGGTTGGAGTTCGTGGCAATTTAGATTAGCAACGAACGTGACGAAATGACGTACGATATGTGGTATGTAATATTATATATATTTATTTTGTAACAGATACAGGCACGTGCTTTGTTATTCATGAATGTATATATAGTACATATATATACATATATGTATTTAAAATTTATATAAAACAATAATGCAGTATGCACAAGTGCACTCTGTTGTAAATCGTTTATGGTTGTAAAATATATTGTTCCGAAAATATAGAATGAAGGATTACGAGGCATATGAACATGTGTATGCAAATATATACGAGACTTTGCTGAGAATCGTCTAAGCTACGGGAATAAAGTGCCAACCGAAGCAAAAAAGCTCTCTCTCTCTCTCTCTCCTGCTTTCTCTGCCACTATATATACTCTCGCGATGAATAAATACTCGAACTTTTCTCGTTATATTTGCATGTATTTTATACATCTCCACAGGACTAGCAGAGGTATAAAATCTTCGTGATTTATTAAACGGGACGAAACCGATGTATATAAAGTCGAAGGGTTCCATCCACGAGGTATTCCATGGAAAAAAAAAAAAAAACAACAACATTTTTCAAAACCTCGATGTTTTCGTATAAAGTGCCGATCTATTGCAGATTTTTTTTTAAATACAATTTTCTTCGCAGTATCTTATCTTTATGATTTATAACGATATTTTGGCTTTTGCCGTGAAAATGTTCGTTATCGGCTTTGAAGCATGTTTGATTATTGGACTGATGTGATTTTTTTCATCGATATTGAGTTGTCTAATGCGAGAAGGAATTGGAACCGGTAAGTTTCTTTCAATGTGTGCTTTATGTTCCTAGCAATTCGCTGTCCATGGAATTACCTGTACACATGAAACACAAAAAGCGACTATACAAGGGCTGATATTATAAATACTGTAGAAAGATTCAAAGACAGCACTTAAATCATTCAGTGAATTACGAGAAGACTCCGCCAAGTCCGCACCGCGAAAATGTACGCGTCTTTCTAATACTAGGCAGTCTTTGTGAAAATGTTAAATTTCTCACACTGATGTCAAAGTTTCCGTGAACGCACCGTGAGAATAATGAAAGCTGCGTCGACTTCTTTATTCTTTTACTTCGTCGAGAATCAACCGTTGAATGAAATTTTTCGAGTAATAGCGAGATAAGAAAGTACAAGAAAAGTGCTTCTGGCCCTCCAAATGTTCGAGAGCGTGTTTTTTTAATTTTTTTTTTTTTTATACGAATAGATTCCTTTTTGTGAATCGTCGTTCTTTTGATTGTGGAAAGCAAAAGAAAGAAGAAAAATAAGGAGAGTACGCGAGGGTGAAAATTAAGTGTCGCGTCGATTTAAAGAGATTCTCGGAGCTTTTGTCTTTGGTAGAGAATATAACTGCGAAAGTAGGAGCTCAGCTATAACCGTCTTTCGTTAAATTCCGTAATGAAAAATACCCACATTCAGCTTATATATATTCAATTGAAAAAAAGAAAATGTCGTTATTCCAAGAGATTACACGAGATTTCTAATTACAAAAAATTACACATTTCTTCAACACCAAATGCGATGCATTATAAAGTTTTTCATTGACAATGTGATTCGAGGGATATGAATCTCGAGTATGAAGTTTAAACGAAGTCCTTCGCCGCTGTTTCGTCCAAGTTGATTAACGTTCTGAGGGAACTTGAAAAAAAAAAAAAATTATGGCCTTTCAGTGCACGTAAAAGCGTACGAAGTTGCAGGAAAGTTTACAGCGCATTAAATGTGTTATAACATTTCCTCGTTACGTCAACGAGAACTTTTTGATTAGTTCGGCGATAAATTCAAACTTTATGCCCGTAAGAAAATTACGGTCACAATTACAGTTACAATGAAATTCACTGAGCCATTTCATTCGACTGATATCACAATATAACACAAACATTTACCAAAACGAAAAAATAACGAGACGCTTTCGCTGATGATTAAACTGAAAAAAAAAAAAAAAAAACATAATACTAATGCAAATGAGATAATCGTGATTTTGGTAGAGGATGAAAAATGTTGGTTTTCTGCTCGAGCATAACTGTGACACCCTTGAGTGAGTTAGAAGGAAAAAACCATATAAAGAGAGTTCTTTGTCTCTCTTCACGCGGAGGATGCGCGAACGTGGTTGAAAGGGGGTGGTGAATTAAAACCCGACGTCTTTCACGTTAGTGGGGTGCGTTGGATGCAAGACGCGGAGATGTCCGACCCTACGTTTTCGGATGAGGGAGGCTGAGGGGGTTGGGTGTGTGTAGAGGGTGATGGACGAGGCGTCACCCTGGTATCTATAGCGATTCGACGTCGCCGGCTCAGGAACCCGAGCGAAACTACAATATCCTTTTCCCTCGTTCGCATCCCCCGTTCTGTCCACAGGAGTAAATCGCTCTGGGACTGCAGTTATGCAGACGACTACCTATGCGTCACTCCAGCATTATGCGACCAAGAACCATCTCCCTACTGCTAACCCTCGAGAATAGTGAAAGGATGTATCCTACGGCTACAATCACCCCTGTATACACGTATATCTATACACATATAATATTTAAGAGAAATATCTGTATATACAAGTGCATTTGAGAAAGCAGCCCCCGCTGGGACTATCGTCGAGCAGACGTATAGGCGAGAAAGATAAAATGGGGGTGAATAGATTGAGTCCCTCTCATCGCGAAAGCTTTACGCACATCGCGGAATTTCATTAAACTTCGTTCTCTCTTCGTCGACCGTACGATATCATATTGCTATTTTATTGTGTAGATAGATGCTTTTCATTTATTATCCATGATAAATATTTACGAATCCAACAAAGATGTATTTTTATCAATAATAGCAGCAGCAAATGATGATAATCATTGACCCCGTTCTATGATTATGTATTACATAAAGAAACGTATTTCGAGCAAAATTTTGTAGAGTTAAATATTCGGTTAAATTCCATGACTCTATGCTTTTTTTTTCTCTCACTTGACAAAATATTCGTGTGCTCAATCACGTTTATTAACGTGTGGAATGCCGTTATACTCCAGATGCGATCGGCTCACAACCCAGGCTAGTGAGCCGATGTATTTATCGCAAATGTACCTTCGCAAGTAATAACGCTAATTAATACAAGTCAATTTATGTTTCTTCCTGCAATAAGCTATATAAAGCGCAAGGGATCGAGATGTATCATCGATCATATTCCTAATTAAAGGATCGATGCACTGCGTTTCCCAACAGAGTAACATGGATCTGCGAAATAACCAGGTATGCTGTATAGCCTATAGTTTCGATGCTGAGACGCACGTACCGTAATGTTTGTCGATCGTTCGGATCGTCCTCTCATTCTACAGATGTAATATGTGGCGGTCGGAAGCTTGGGCCTGAATTTCTCATATCCATGTAATGGTGGAATATTGGAAAGGGGCTGCAGAAGAACAGGCGTCCGTTCGAGATAATCCCCTACAGATTATTACGATCCAAGCAACAGCAAGCAGAGTTTCGCTCATAAATCCCATGTCCATCTCACGTTAAAATGCTGCTGGGACGAGCCGACCATATAGTATATACGAATAGGATATATCGAGAGCTGAAAGGCTAAATGGCGGAACTCTGACGTTTTAACCTCAAGAGGCTTTTTCGTTACGTCCTTTTATCAACAAACTTTCTACACACTGATGTATCCATACATAGATATGGATATGTATACATGTCTGAGTCACGGGGGTGCGGGAATGGAAGAGAGCCGTGCGAGGCTGTTCATGAGCTCAACGTTCGAACCCGCCGAGTGTTGGATTATCTCGGATAAAGCCCGAGAAACGAGAATCGCACTCTTGTCACGGTCACAACTCCGGCAATTCACATATATATACATGCGCAAAATGAAGATTTTAGTTGTTGGTAATGCAAAAACTTGATTGCGTCGCCGTAAAATCCAACGTGTTGAGGAACAACTCAGCAACACGGGCGATCGCCTTTCGCATCGTTTCTCTCTCTTTCTCTCTTCTTTATTCGCTTAGGGCACTGTAGTTCTTACCACGTACAGTAGGATGGGAGAGAAGGTACCATTAAAAGAGGGTTAAAGTTTAAAAAAAAAAGGCTTTCGTGTGTGATTCACTTCCGTTCAGAATTGTATCTCTTTAAAACTTGATATCTATAGTGACTGGTACGTCTCATTGTATTTCCTAAGTCTGAGGATTGAAGCATAGAAATTTTTCAACGTAAGAGGATGATTCGGGAAAGCCATGAATATAGATGTTTTTTTTTTTTTCAATTTTCAATGAATTGTTTTTTTGTTTTTTTATCGTAAATGATGACAAGTAAGCGGCAGTAGAAAAATTGGAAAGCACCAGAAATCAGTCTCTCGAGTTATTTCTATGTATATATCTATAAATGTACTCTAAATGGGACAGTCACGTTTCGAACGAAAAAGTGCAGTGTTAAAATGAGAGTCGAGAAGAAGGCAAAGGATTTTAATTAAAGTAAACGCGGGTAGACATCCCTGACAAATTGGCCAGCGAAAGCCAGAGGGTATTGTAAATCAGTCTTCCGCACAGAAGCGACGAACCCTTCGTCCGCACTCACGCGCCCAATGACTTTACCCTTGCTTTGTCTCTCTCCCTCTCTCTCTCTCTCTCTCTTTCTTTTTCTCGCTCTCGCACTGTCCCATTTTTTCTTTTTTTCCATCTCTTTCCCACCCACAGTCATCAGCCAGCAAGGCTGCCTTGTAGATTTCACTTTCTTTTTACATGAGCGAAATTAAACTTAATGGTAAAGTATCGAGTCCTTAATAGTCCGTTAAAATATGTACTCGATAAACTTTTCACCCCTTTCGAAACTCTCTATCAACTCAATCTGCAAGAAAAATATTAGCGAATATGGAGACTGTGCTCTTCATTTTGAAGACAATTTGTTTTTTGGTAAATGCAGCTAATTCGTATGCACTTTCGACGTCTGATACGAACGTCAAAAAAAAATAACGTACTGAAAATTGAATAAGTATTAAATTGAAACTATGAAAATACACGAGTATGTATGCACGAGAATGCGGTGTTACGGAGTTACGAGATTTCTTCTAAGAAATATAATATTGTATATGCGTTAAATAAAACGGAACTTTAATCTCCGTATAATTTGACGACGGTCTGAAAAGTTTCTTCTTGTGCGAAAATGTAGAATCCAAGTTAGCATAAACCATGTCCTTAACTTTGTGAGCGAATCCCGGCAAGATAAAATCCCAGTGAACGGCATGCGGACACGAGACTAGAGGACACAGAATAGCAGCTTACGCCCGGAAGGCCAAGAAACCTGAGAGGGAGAGAGTGCTCACGAGAATTTTAAGCTTACCATGCACAACAGCCTTTCTCACGTAAAGACGGAAAAACGTCGAGACTTTTGAAAATATAAAGACTAGCCGATCTCGTTCTTTCTGCCTTTCCGCTTGTCTGAATGAAAGAAAATTTCCGATCTTTTGCTCAAATGTATGAAGCGCCACAGTATATATAAGACGTATTGAAGGACCTCGTTCTACCTCTGATGTTTCCCTTGTACCTAACCTTTCCGGATGATTCAGATTACAAGTAAATTTTTTTTTTGTTTTTTTTTCTATGGAAAACACCAACAAAAAAACATTATGGAACGTTTCAACTTTTTCAGAATTCGGTTATGAGCTTTCAAGCTGATTTTTATTCATTTACGTAAGCTGATTCAGCTGATAGACAATGAATTGGTAGTATACATAATGATACCTGGTTTCCGGTCGATGTACTTGGTAAACTTGTATTAAATATTCTTTGCGATCAACCCTACATAACACGGTTCACTGGAAGATACTCATTTTCGAAAAATATCTACACTGGCGGTTCTGTTTCACTTTACACAATGGATATTAGCGGTTCAATTTTCAGCATTAGATTGCACGTTCTCTCTCTCTCTCTCTCTCTCGCTCTCTCTGCCTTTCTCTTATCCATTGTATATCGCCTAGGGCAGTGTCGCTGGGAGGTTTGAAACGTGTGCAGAGGAGCTTCCGTTGTAGACAATGGAAGTCCTGCAGGAAAGTGGCTTCTTAGCATCCGAGATTGCATTAGTCAAATTCTTACTCGTGCGGTCTCTCTCTCTCTCTCTCTCTCTCTCTCTCTCTCTCTCTCTCTCTCTCTCTCCACCTCTCTGCCCTTGTCTCTCTTCTTCTCCCCAACTCCCGTTATAAGTGAAAAGAAAAGTTGGAGAAAAAGGAAAGAGGGAAGCCCTCAGGGGTTGCTTTTGATGCAGAAGTAGAGTCGCGTGATAAGGATAAGAAGAAAAGACGCGAAAAATTCTGAAGAGCACAGAAGAGAGATTCGGAGAAAGAAGACCGAAAAACGTATTGAAGAGGGATACTCGAGAGTTTTACGCGTGCAACTAGCAATCCCTGCGTCTACTACTGGGGTAAAAATACCCCCACCTTTTCAACCCCTCGCAAGTTACTCCCTCTCGTTCTACATATACGTCATGCTGCACGTAGCTCTCGTCCATCCCCTTGAGTCGAGGCAGCGTGCATTGCGATGTAATGCGAAACTAAAACAGAATTATCCGTGGGAGCTTTCACCCTCCTTGTGGAAAGGGAATGGTGTACGGCGACTGTGGCCAGTGAAAGGTTTCGTTGTGGAATATAGTGTAGAACGTATATACTTTAGTCTTAGTGAGAGTCTGGCTTCGAAATAGACAAAAAAAAAAAAAAAAAGACACAAGGGTGCCGAAACAGTATTCACCAATGGTATATACTACAATGTAACAGTATAGGAAATAATAATATGTATAGGCGGAAGCTCGTACGTGCAGACGAATTTTAAACTTCCGAGAGGCAAAATGGTCCTCGAACTTTTCAGTTGCACACTGAATTTCTAAAGAACCATACGCTAAAGGTCGCATTATTATTCACCGCGGCAGTCGCAGACTTGTCTAAAAAATGTCGAACCTTGTAAACAAGGTTTCTCCAAATTCAGTGCCAACGCTGAAAAGTGACGAGGTCAAGAAATTTCAATATGTACTAACTTTTTTTTATTTACTTTAATGCGATTGCCTATGAATTTGAATTTGTTTATCGATTGTCTGTTGGGAAGATTTAACCTTTGAGCTTGGATTATCAAACATTCGAACGTATTTCAGAAAATGAAAAAAAAAAAGATAGATTTCGCGATGTTTTGACAACAAAAAAGGTAACACACTACTAAGTAGACATATGCGGTATATCGACGTTTCACTGTCATAAAAACACGTGGCTTTGATATCCGAGTGTCCGTTACCCTTTTGTCCAGCGCCATTTTCCTTCCATCGCGTTGCCCACCTTTTCACCGTCACGATTCCGGGAGCAGGGACTGTTCGTCCCCCTTGCCTGTCATTTTTCATGCAATTTTTTTCACCCTCGAAGAAATTAACGTATATGTCAGTTATCTTGCCGCGAGTGGTAACGAATCGCTCGTGTCGATTATCAAATCACGCGTTCAATCTTTCTCTTCCTTTCTGTCACTCTATATTTTTCATGTATATTTCCGTTCTACGACAGCTTCGAATTCTGTGAATTTCCAAATGGTTCATGGACTGAACATTGAGAATATGAAACAAGGTATTTATCTACAGTTACGGTAGCGACTCGAGACAAGTATATTTCAAAAAATAGGTACACATTCCAAAATCATTGAGTTCTTTGATTATTTTATCCTGTTCGTAAAACTTAAGAAATCAAAAAATACTTTCACGTCAACGCATTCCCAGTTATCCTCTGCTCAAGTAATAAGAAAAGGAACATACTTCATACTACTTGCCATTCGCAGAATATTCAAAGGTCTACATTGATTTCAGTACAGTGCTGTTCGATAATTTTTAAATGAGACTTAACGTTTAGGTTGTCATACTTTGCACTGAGATTACGACGGAATGGGTAAAGCCTTCCTAATTGTTTTGCCATTTTCTTATATTATCGACATTCAACTAATGCGCGTTGGGACGAAAATTAAAACAAAAATAATGGAAATTCATCAATGAGCATGATGAGTGGTAAGAATTAAGCAAAATAAAATACTTTTGCATCACTTAGTTCGAAAATACTGCGTCATTAAGTTCCGCCAAAATCTGGCGAGTTCCACTGCGAAACGTTTTTGTCGCATCTTGGTTCCAGCCAGTGAAAAATGCATTCCATTCTTTTTTTTTCAACATCCCACTATCAATACCCATGACACGTTATGTCACGATGTCATTGCACACTCCCGCATGCTTGGTCCAGGCTCTTTCCTTGTATTAATTCTTCCTATACACCGACGACTTACAACCGTTCGGAATCGTAACAAGCGCATTCAATGCTGACTTGATTGGAGGCTTGAATCCTGTGTCGCATGCGATACGTTCTCGTTGTCGACGTCCTCATCATCGTAATATTATCAGATTCAATGGGAAGGAAAAGAAGGGGTGCACGAGAGAAAAAATATATTGCGACTCACTGATTCTTCGATTCGGTTATGTTATGGCAGGAGGTGACACGCCCCGTATCTTAAGAACGTTGTACACCATGATGCAATTATATATGTGTGTACAGTACAGTTCAAAAACGTTCGGCTACCTCGAACCTACAGAGAATTTCAAAATAAGTATCACAACCTGATTCTTTCTATTATCCTTCCCTTGTCATACATTTCCTATCGCTAAAAAGTGTGCAATCATTTTTATTCAAAGGATCCAAAGGATCTTATACATTATAGGTATCCCATTGTGAAGAGAAAAAAAACAATTTAAATAAAAATGTCAAAATATAGAAAAATACGATTTGTTTCAATTGCTGAGAAATATTTCTGAATTCGTGGCTTCATAAATCTTTCCGTTATCTTTGCAACGTTTCGTTCGAACCAATGAAATTAAATTCAGTCTTGAAAATCCGTCACGATATTCAGTAATACAGGAGAATCGGAAAACCAATCGCCGTCTTTTGATCGGGCATGAATTATTGTAGTAAGCACCGTTTTATGGTTACAGACACGTTGCTTCGAGTCCATTTTCTAAAGAGTTCACTTGAAAATAACGTCAAATCCGGGAGAGAGCGAGCTGAGTAATTGGTTCGAATGCAACGTACTTCTCTCACGTTCTCCATTTCGTACTCACACATATACACATACGTCCAAAGCTGCTACACATTCTGAAACTCGGTTCATTTTGTGGGTTGTTGCTCTCTCTCTCTCTCTCGCTCTTTCTTCATGCCACCCGGGGCTTAATTACAGTTTATACGCGTCGAAACTTCTTCGTCCGCGAGCTTCGGCCAACTAGAAGATTTATGGTCGAATGGATTGAACGAGGTCTTCTCAAATATATAAAGTATCTGTGTATGTGTATAAATATATGACACGCATACATACATTGTGCCTGATCACTCGTGGAGACCTGTTCGTTCGGTTGTGAACCCCTTTTTGGTGGACCTCTGAATTTCGAATATAAATACGCTGTATTCCCATATGATCGAACGAGTGATTTTTATTCAAATGACTTTCTTCGGTGGTTGTCTCATGAATCATTTTATTCAATTGAAAAAAATTTAGTGACATTTCACTAGGTAATGTCATCTCTTGTCCATATACTTCATAAATTTCTATATTAATTTTCGATGTTCAAATGTTTTAATACATAACTCGAGGGTTATATTCATTCGTTATTTGCATTTCTATAAATCAAAAAGAATTCAATTCCTTTGATCAATTCTTGGAAGATACGGAGTTTGTGGTTTCAATTTATCCGAATGTTTCCTTTCTACTTATAAGATGGATCATTATATTTATGTACTTATTCACAAAAAATCAACATTTCAATTAAATGACTACGCAGCGTAGTATGAAACGAGACTTCAAAGATTGCAGAATCTGCCGCTAATTCTACGGTTCTACCGATCGAAATTCCGTATGTTTTTTTTTTTTTTTTTTTTTTTTTTTTTTTCAATATTGTGATGTCAATGACATGGAATAACCTACGAACTTATTTTTCCCCCTCTTTGACTTGCGATACAGTCTCTTCTGATTTTTCGATGACGTGCATATCGCATAAATTAATCACGGAGCAAGAACTCGTTCTCGACCCCGTTTCTCGCGTACATATTCGTTGTTTGTTTTAACCACTCGGTAAATTCGTCTGACGGCGATCCGATGGAACGGAGATGCATTCCATAGAACGTGATGCAGCACGACAATCGTGTTTCAAAGACCCGGACGCCATAAATAAAATGGTGAATTCAATCTCGACTCTCTTAAGTGAGGGAATCATATTTTCGGTTAATAACTCGTCGGGCGCACGATTCGTAAATCGGGTTCATTCGAAGAGACGATTTTTATTTTAACCACACGAGGAGCACATCAAGTAAATAACGTGATGACGTATACCATAATATTGATGAGTTTTTCTGCGGTTCCACGTTAATTTTCCAGCTTACATCGGACTGCAGTTGGTGATATAGAATCTTAAATCCAATCACCAACGAATGACGAAGTTTGAACGAGATTACGTTATCAATAAAAAAAAAAAAAGTAATTGCATCTTGTTGAAACTTATTACAGATAAATATTCATAAATTGTATAATTATACTGCGAGAAGGAACGAATAATTCGTTTTTTAATAATACTGCTTGGGCGTCGGAGAAAAATCGGGGTTGAAACTAATTGGTTACTCCTGTATAAATTCATCGAAGCGTTAAACCCCCTAATTTACGACGTAGAAAAGCGAGATAAGCCTCTGTCTCTCGGACCGTTGACGAATGATTAATAGAGCATGTTCGCGAGACTTTCACGATATTTCGCCTGAGCATAGTATGCAGAGAAGAACGAATAAAAGCTATGTATTATTTTTACTAGGCCCTTTTTATGTTACGTGATCTTACAAAAGAACGCGTTGAAGCTTTTACTCGCTGGACCCAAATGCCACGGAGACAGAGAAAAAAGAAGAGAGACTAAGAGTGGCAACTTTTCACGTGGTTTTCGCTCAGGTTCTCTGGGTATCGATGCGGGCTAAAGTAAACTATACGTAACATCGAGACTAAGTGACAAAGAGAGAAAGAGAACAAGAGAGAGAGAGAGAGAGAGAGAGAGAGAGAGCCACATTAAACTAGGTTAGGCATGTGAGCGAAGGAAGCGCCCTCGTTCACTCAACAGCGTAACCCGCAGTCGTCGCTTGCCGCAACGATGCAACCCCCGCGAAATGGATAACGAGAAAATTTACATAATCCTACGCCATAATGACATTTACCGAGGAAAACGGCATTGTAGGATCGTGGATAAAACGCCCTTCCCTACTTCGTCCGTATACATATATATAGGTATAAACTCAGAGTGAATAACACGACACCTTGTCTCGTCTGTCGTCTCGTCATAACGTCATTATTATTGAATCAATGCTTCTCGTTTCATCGCTCATCCCTATCCAAGAGACTAACATTCGTATTTCTCCTATCCCGCTCTGAAGTGACGAGAGAGATAAAAAAATAAAAAAAATATGAATTGTCTGATGGTGAGAAAGAATAGCAGAGAAAAAAAAACGTTGAAATGAAAATGATGTTGTACGCGGATAAAATACGATGCAGTGAATATCGCGAAAGCGTTTGAGACGCTGATGCATCGCTCAGAACTGGCTTCACAGTACCCTCAGTATTATAATACAGACATTGAAGTTATTCTAATCTGCACTCATACGGTCAAATGTAAAAAGCTTGTGGCACATGCGTGAGTATATGCACATAAAATTGTAAATGTCTTATTCCTATGTCTTGTTAACGGTCACACACTTATAGATATAATCGTCGAGTGTGTATACATATATATATGCATTTGCGAATGAATAAATACGGATGTAGAATGAGAGGTCTTCGTGGGCACAGTGCGCCGTCTTATCGTCGCCATAATCAAACGATATAGCGCCGTCTGCAATCCCGAACGTAGACGACGTCAAGACAGATTGTATGCGGTTTATTCACGCTTCTATTTTCATACGCGGAGACACTAGACGCGACGTGATTATTCTCTGTAATTTATAAGTGTTACCCTCTCAATGGTAGAGTCGCACATTACGATGGTTCGCTTAGCTATCAATGATTCTTTGATTTATAATATGAGTCAATGAACTACTCATTGATCACAAACGTGAATCCCGCGTTTAAAGTAATTGCTTGATTGTTTTTAAATTGAAACTATCATGTCTGGCCGCCGATTCGGTAGTAGATCCGCTAAATTCAGTTATCGAGATCATTCGAGAGTTTATTTTTACTTAGACGAACTTTTGTTCAGCCACGAGAATGTCAATTCACGCATGTTCGAAAATTCATAAGCGTAACGAGTGCAGAAGCTGATGCAATGAATCTATCACATAAAATAGCGATGCAGCATCCAGTTATTCGAACCCAGATAACCAGAAATGAAACGTGAGAAACGAAAAATGTTTATAGAGAGTGGAAAACATCAAAGCGACATGCAGATGCTTCATTTTTTTGAAAGACATAACAATGTAGTAACTCGTGTTTGCTGAACGAAATGAAAGCTACGTCAAACGGATGCGACAATGATATTCATTTACGTCGTTACAACGCGATCTTTTATTTCGGATGGTCGTTCGGCTATCATAGGCAAATTACACCACGCTATATCCATCAGTCTCGGATGCGCTGAGCCCGGTACGTTTTATATGTTTTGTTCTAGACACCAATGTTACTTTGCTGCTTCAGCAAGACCACTATTCGGTACACGAATACGAAGGTAACAGATGAAGGCAAGTAAGCTTATCGACGTAAACGAGTTTCGATGTAGAACGAAGAAGGCGTAACTGCAGTGATCTGCCACACAGAAATGACGTAACTTAAGTCTTTATGATCGCTAGACATGCAACCAGCGATGGATATATTCCTGGAAATACTCACTGCAAAGGCATTACAGCGATGGTACTCACGTTGAATCGGCTTTCACAGAGAAGAGAACCTCATATCCGAAGCGAATTGGGAAGATAAAATCAAAAGCATGCAGGTTTATGTCTGTACGGCTCTCGCTCGCTCTGTTTTCCTCACATTCTGGACATCGTTTGCTTCTCCAACCTGATGTATATATTTTCCTGCCAAAGCTCGTATCTCTCACATGTTTCGACCATGTAAACGTACAATGCGGCAAGGGTGTTTAAAGGAGTAGCATTGATGTGTGTATAAGCTTATGCCCAAGAACGGATCGCCTTTGCTATTGAATCCATTGAATCCAATGTGTTTTCCATGTTTATGCGTATAGTGGAGTGTCATGGTGAATATAGAGAGAAGCAGGGAATATCTTCCCTACTTCATTTCAGGATTCGTATAGGAATAAGGGTGCGACGCATCATTTAATCCATGAGAGTAAATCTTTAAAATGAGCGATATTAAGCCATTATTTCGAGGGTAAATCATTGTCAGTTATAACGTTTTTTCATCAAAAGAAAACGGAAGAAAAAAAGGAATAATGATCTTCGTTAATTTCATTCAAAATCATATATGTCATGATTTTTGACTTTTCAATTTCGACGACAAGGGAATACGGAATTTCAAAAGCACCCCGATAAATTCGGGATTTATTATGAGGGGTTATTGTAAGGAGAACTCGGTCGGTAAATAAGATTCAAATTTTGAAGACACACTGTATAAATTATTTTATACACATGCTTTGTGATCTGTTCCCTGTACACATATAACTTGACGCTTAAATGCATATACATTTATGCATAATGAACGAATATAGATATTTACTAATACGCAAGGATATAACTACAGGTTAATGAACGCTGGAGAAACGTTCTCTCCGATGTATAGAATTTTCTTGAACAGGTAATGCGTGAAATATGCATGCGTATACGAGAGGAAGAGAAAAAGGGATGGTCGATGTAAGAGAGATGGAGGAAGGAAAGCTTTTGTGCTACATGTGTGCTAAGCATATAAAAGATGCTAATCTGAAAACGGTAGCTCGGAGAGTGCCGGGAGAGTAAGCCCTAGAATCATGGCAAGTGAAGGGAGAGAAAGAGAGATGAAAAATAGGAAGGAAAATAGAAGAAGAAGAAGAAGAAGAGAGAGGAAATAACGATAAGAGATCATCGTTTCTGTTCGTGCCTTTTACCAAGTTCTCTCACCAACTGTTCACTTGCTGCTTCTGCTGCTTTTCTCTTGGTTCACCTACTCCAGGAGAATATGGCGAACGAATAGGCTCCACCAACTCCCCAAGGCTCGAAGAAGATCACTGGGGGAGATTGGTGTTTTGTACCCCTTTCCCCTATTCACTCGAATAAACGTGTACGTATACTCAAGGTTCAAGTGGCCAAGAGGGATTGAAAAAGAGTAAAGTATAAGCAGAGCAGCGACAAGCGCAACTCTCGCTGGGTATACTCTCGTTAGTCTGGCTAATAGACACCGACAGCATGTTGATAATGCTGCTCTGTTTATTTCTACATACGTGTGTCCGTTTACATTGCTAAGACTTTCGAATACGCACGTGGTCATATTTTTTATTACATTTTAGTTATAATAATGAAATCAGGAAACGATTTTCTGGAAATTTAACTTCTTGCAAGACGGCCCCAGTATTTAACTATCAATACGTCTTGTTCCTCCGTATTATTATGAGAGTATGCAGAATGATCTGATCAAATCACGCGAGTAATCTGAGAACTCGAAAGGTTTGAAAAGTGCTTTGCCAAAACGTTGGCAAGTACGGTTTCATAGTATTTCGGTTGAAGTATTTTGGTTGTCAATGTTATCGAACTGCTTCGTAATAGATTGACCCAGTGGGACAGAAAACAGTGTTGTTCACTCCGAAACGCGGTATTCGGTACTAAACTTTCACGTAAAAGTTGTTACGGCTTAAAATTTTATTTATTTTTTACTCCACTTCATGCATGTGTCAGCATTTATAGAATCCCCATATTTGAACGGGAGCAAAATTCTTATTTTTTTTTTCTCGTTTACTCCGACATGAAATTTCCAATGCAATTTATTTTCACTCTCTCTCAGTTACGTGAACATCGATTTATTCTTTATTTCATGGAACCTGCCGAAATAAAACCTGTACTACTGGGACAGAAAGCTTTTTTCAACAATGTTTCCAGTGAAATCAATCTCCAGTGAAAAAAAAAAAACATCGGAATCTCTGAAACTGGGTTTACCGGTGGCCTGAAAATTCCAGAACATTCATACTCGAACAAAATTCTATCATAAAAACGAAATGTTTTACAAGAATAACAAAGAGATGAAAAAATAATACGTAGTTCATTTTTGTATTGAAATAGGGATTGATCTCTCTTCAAAATGAATTGGAAAGGAATCGAACGCATCCTGTTTTTTGTAGACCGAATATTACTTTGAGTTTACATCAAAAACTGGCTGTAAGTTACACACACTTTGTTTGAAATTTGGATAGCGGGTTTCTAATAACTTTCAGTACTTTTTCTGTAATTTCTCATAATCGTAAAATACGATCGATAGAAATAGAACGGATGAATGTGATAAACGAGGATCAAATTTGTGATAAGATTTATTCCTTCACGTGCATCAAATATTGTATTTGATATTTTGTTAAAAGCATCTTTCTCTCAACCCGAGATCGTTTCTTTGTATAACCTGTACTCAAAACAGAAACTTCCGCTATTAATCCTCAAGCATCAAAACTACCTTAAGTACACACGACGAATATGATTAAATATTCTTTGAAAGAACGTAAGTCTATGCACTTGAAGTTTGCGTGCACTTGATCCTCATTGAAGTTCAACATTTTTCATGTACGTATACGCGTATATATTTTCGTAGCAAAACAACGTAGACACCTCAAGAGACGAAGTTCTCGTGAAACGTTCGTCACTTCCACGTCGGAAGTCGAGCTCTTCAGATGCACACCCTCGCACATTCTCATGCAATCGTCGACATCAGAGCAACACATCCATGCATAGTACATCGTAATGTATACACGTAAATATGTATATATATATGGAGCATGGGTGCGATATAGAAGGATCCCCGAATGTAACCACCGCGAAATTCTCTCTCAGGCACGATTGCCAATCGAGAGGGTACGAGGGGCACGTGCACGCACGTGCGTATTACACGCACATACATATATATATATATATATATATATATGCGAACCATGCATAATACTGTATGGTGGAGCTGGACCGTGGTATAGAGTGACGCTCAATTCCAGCAATACCCGAGTAGGTCCGCATACATACGTTTGTGCATATATGTGTATTCTGACGAAGGAACGGGGCCTGCTGATAACGGTAGGCGAAATACTCGTCTATATGATAATGCGAGATATTCTCATATATAGTTCCAAATTAACCCGCAATATTCGACTTCATAGAGTGCGTTGATCGAAATATGTATTACGATATAACTAATGTTTACACTTCGATATACGTATACACAGTCGTAATATTCCGAGCAGCAACATTCGGTAACGGCACGTCACTCGAATCTGAAATTGCAACTGATGTATATTATGATGCCATTTTTTTTTATTCGAAAGGGATTGTAAATTGTTTGTTAACAGACGCACCCAAAGTTGCGAATTCAAAATTTAAATTGTATTTGTATAGACGTAATAAAAACTGGATATGCGAATCTGGTGGAGTGCTTACCGAAGTAAAATGATGTTTTTTTTTCTTTTTTTTTTATCTCAACATGATGCAATTTATTCTTGATTATATGCAGGTGTTAAAAATGTTGCAAATTTTTTCATTACTAAAGTTTACGAGTCTTTGAAGGAATGATAACTGCTTTCTGAAACCTTTCGCGAGTCGCCTCTCTTTATTGGAATTTTACTCACGATATAATTACAATCTTATGCCAAACAGCGTTAGTGTGTTTCCGCAATGGCCGATAAAAATCATATGATCTTTTAATGGGATCGTTACCACCCACGAGGATTTTCACGTATATTATATACTTGAAGTACCTCCAATATCTCTTGATAAATCGGCGTGACCAATGCAAATACCGATTTAATCAGCGCAAAGAGACGAATATATATATATATATATATAAATATATACATAAATTCCTAAACGCCTAAACATCGTTTCACGTATATATAATGTATTATATACCGTAAGATAATAATTAACGTCTCGCTGCGACGCTATAGAGAAACGAGAAAAGATCCCAGTTTAGATAACACGAGAAGATCCAAGGGACGATTGCCAGTGGATGATGCACGCGTATTGTACACAAATGTATTTATACACAGATGTAAACATACAAACACTTACGCACTCACACGCACACGTACACACCTGCCAGAACAAACGTGTACGATTGAACGAGTCTTTCGAACAAGTCCGATCGAGACGTTTGTGAGACGTTCACAAGTTCCTAATGAGTATCAAATCCTTTCCTCATCTCTTCCCCTTATTTACTTCTTTTACTGCTGGCTTAGCAGAGTGAGACTCTGACCAGCTTTGTGGGATTTATTTCTGTTAGTCTCCCAGGATACGCTCAGAAACTTCTGCCTTATCATGACGAGAGTAGCGCATTAAAAGATTTAGCTCCACAGAACGCTGAAGATTGACACAAACGTGTCTGTGGATCCTTTTTCCTCTGAAGCCAAAGATCCAGGGTCACTATCAGAGTAGCTTAAACTTATATTGACTATCATCTAAAAAGAAAACTCGCTGAAAAAATCTTGACAAATAAATAAAACATATATTTTCCGTTAGATAAAAATTCAAAAAGCAAAAAAATGAAGGTTTTAAAGAATAAAAGAATTGAATTTCCATTTCGCATTCGTCACAGATTTTTCGAAAGAAATATTATGAAAAAGTCATCATTGTTTCCATTCAACCGAAAATATACAGGGGTACAATGTATAACGAACGAACAAACGTCATTTGTACAAGTTAAAATGACTTCAATAATCAGCAGACTCAAAGCTCTCATAACCTCTATAAACTGAACGAGTTTCATAAGATTGTTAATTACAGTGTGAATTTCTCGTTACAGCAATAGCCTGAAGCCAGTATAGTGTTATATCAGTGATTAGCAATGGCTCATTCATGTCTTTTGAACACCGGTACAGAAAAGGCTTGAATATTTTGTAATTTTCCCATGGTAAAAATAAGGACAAGAGACGAAAAACGGGATTTACGAAGAGAGAAAGTGATATGCTCACGGGAGAAACAGAATTCGTAGGAGTAAAAGCGCGAGATACACGCATCCCGGCAATTATTCAATGAATACATGAATACAGCTTCGCATATTCAGCGATACATAATGCAGTGATGCAGCACAGAGCGCAATCACGAGAACTGTACAATAGGATTTCTCTTCTCACATCGCCTATTCCCAAATTCATATACGTAATATGCACATGTATACGCACATATACGTACTTATAAATACGTATGAAATTTTGAGCTTACAAAATGCCTTTAATCTGACTTACTTTCAATGTTAAATCGTACCATTTACGTCTCTTTGTTTCCCAGCAATCGATAACTCTATATCATCTCGATATAACTTGTTGTATTAACCGCCCGAGTGGACCATACTATTTTCACGATAAACGAGCCGGATAATCCTCGAATGATTCACGCGTATTTCATCTATACATACATATGTATGTATATGTAATATGTATACGAATACACCTCGATGTCTCGCTCTGTTCTCTATATATTAATATTATTACTCCGTGTCTTCGGCAATGCAGTCTGTACTTGCAAGCTTGCAACTTCCCCTCGTACTCTTCTCTCTCTTCTCTCACGTAATTCCTTTTCACAGTACCATTGAATCGCATATACGAACATTCGCACGCCTTGGAGCATGTCAAGCGAGATGAAGCGAAGATCAGAGAAACATAGATATTTCGAGCAAATAGTGGTAATGCGGTGTTTTCCATGATAACATCAAATCTTCCCATTTTAACTTCCATGAACACAGCTCAAGATGGAAATTTGATTTTCTCCATTTTTCATGATATATAGTTTCATTGACACGATGATAGAATAATTCGACTTTTTTTTTTGCCTACTATACTTGTCAGACATCGAGTAGAAAACCTCTTTGAATTAGTACAAATATGCATAATAATCTTTAATATGTCGATAAACGTGTGGAATATATTTGTACTAAAGATTTTATATTTACTATCTGAAGCTTGAAAAATCATTGAAAATAAAAGATTGGAAACGACGTGGGACTGTCTCTCCTGGTGCTCGTGAGAATCGACAGGTGTCTTTCTTCCAGAGAACAGACGTGAAGCGAGAAAATGTAGAATACGTATGTATACGTTTCGTAGAAATTCGTAGTATTATTCAGTATCATGTCAATTCGCCAGAAAATATATTCTATCGATACGAAGAAAGGAAGATGACAATGAAATTTATCGTGATATCCGAGAGCATACTGGATTTTTCACTACTGTTATATCGAGAATAAGACAAGCACGAGTGCCGAGAGGAGAGTCCTTTATGAGGGAAAAAACGGAAACAAAATACATTCGGTGTAATCCAGTGATTGAAATTTTCAATGATTGAACATATAAATAGATCCTAGGACCAAATCTCATTGGACAAAATTTATTGACTATGAACGCATATTTTAAAAAAATTTCAGCTCTCCGATTCCATCTGAAAAACCAAGATGCCGCTATCAGATCATACGAGCACTTCTAGCAATTGATGAACCTGTTCTTCCCCAGTTGAGTCAACCGTTTCTGTACTACCAACTTCGGTAGGGTGTACATGCGAGCGTTGCAATCGATACGCAAGAGCGCACCTTTCTCCCCAAAGTCGAAAGGCACCCCAAGGCCATTAACGTGCACCCCCGCGGAAGAATAATCCCTGGGCGTATGTCGCGATATTCCGAGTCGTTGGCGCCCCCCCCCCCCCCCCCCCCCCCTCTGTCCTTACTCCCTCAACAATGGTGCATTGATCGGCAAAGCCCCCTTGATTCATCGGTGGTGCCCCCTTGTCATTTCGTCTTGAAAAATACATAGTCATGCACTCCGTAATATATGGAACATTTTGTGTTGAATGGATAAAAAAAAATTAGTTATATGATTTATTGAATTCATCGAAATGATCGTCAAAATGATATTCATTATAGAAAAAAAATACTCAAATTTAACACGTTTACCGCAACTATGATTGTCGTTAATAATGTTTTCAATTTTATGTGAGCGTACGATTTTTATTTGAAATATTCGAATATGCATGTGAATTCCTTCCAAATCGATTAGGAGAAAATTCATATCGATCTTTTATTCCAACCGTTATTTCAACTCCTTCAATGGACAATTTAATTTAGGAAAACTTCACTTTTGCTCAGGTATTAATGGAAAGCTATTATACTGATAAAATTATTACATCACAACAGCTTTTTTAAGTTATTTTTGTAGACGCAGCGTGTCATATAATTTATGAAATAATATTAATCCAATGGATATAGCGACGCGTATAATTATGGATTAATCATTTCAAAGGGTTGACTAATGAAATATTTTCAATATAACTACGTAAATCGAACTGCTATGAAATGTCCCATACATGATGGTGCAAAGAGAAATTGAGGGGGCGGAAATAAAGGCTGGGTCGATTTAGTTGCGGGGGTGCTCCGAAAACGAAAGACTCGACCCCCTGCTCGTGTGGCGTACTAGCGGAAAATAGTTACAAAACAGAAGCGATGGTCGGACCATGAGCAAAAGGGGGACGAAAATCATGGAGTGCAAAAAATAAGAATATCGCTACCGAAGAGGGGGTGACATCGTTTCTCGAGAATGGCTTAGATGAAGAGGGGTACGGGGGTGTGAAAATATTCCAAGGGGCCCGGGGGTGTCCTTAATGTTCCGTACACAATCCTCAGGGGCCTCGCCTTCGGATTAAGTATTCCAAGTGTCTCGTACCACGTGGACAAACGAAATATATCCTATTTTATTTTATTCTTGCTACTTTTTTTTTTTTTTGTTTGTTTGTCTGTGTGTCATGTGTGACGCGAACAGTCTGGCTCAAAATAGCTGCGAGTGCCAAGCGGCATAATCCAATCATCCTGCTAACTTTACGTTTATGGAATACTTGATTGCGCCAGAGCTAAGCTAATATTGCGCAAAAATGTGAAATTTGTCACGACACGAAATGCGACACAAGCGAAACGAACGAAATTCTTCAAATATTAATGTTGCTGCTGCTACATCGCGTTGCATGTATCCCATTCGAGGAAAACGTGTCAACCTTTTTTAGAGAGAAAATAATTAAGTGTCTTTCGAATAATTCATGGTCGTAATAAAATTTCATAAAATAAAATTAATTCAACCCCTTTTTAAGTTTCAAACGAATTTTTAAACGAACGGAATTACAAAAAATCATTTTTTTCCTCTCAAACAACTTGGTAAAATCATTCAATTACTATTTTTGGCTCTGAACCAAAAACAGTGCTTCAACTCTAGTGATTCGGTGCCCCCGAAAATTATCAACGTTTCTATGCTTTTACATTTTGCACGATGTAACATATGTTGCATGGAAATACATTATGGAGCACGCATGGAGGCGGAGAGAATTTCAAGTCCGAATTACAATTCTTCTAATTCCGTTTCGTGGTTCGATGATCGAGCTGGGGACACATATACATAGTTGAGCCCTGAAAAGGCAATCATTTCTCGCGTATGGCGCAACCCCTGCTCATGTTTGCAGGGAGGGTGTCGCTCTTGCTCTGGCAATACAAGAATGCATGGTCAGTCATATACACATACACGAGCACATAATGTCATACAACATGTTTATGAAAACATACATAAGCATAATGAGACGAAAAATTATTTGCACAAGGAGATAAAGAATCATCCATTCAAAATAGCAATCCATGTTATTGGAAGATTTCGTCGATTCAACCGCAGTATTCTCGGTCAGAATGAAGTATTATCCAGCGTATCGGTTCAATTTTTAATAATATTGTGATGATGTTATATCAACTGGCATCCCAGATGAGATATTTGGTTGATCGAGCAATATTTTCCCTGCGTGGCGTGAGATGTTTATTTTGTAAAATCATCGAATCGTTATTTTTGTATCAAGCACCTGTCGATCTATCCCACAATATTTGTGATTTACAACATTACATTTGACTATTCTGCAAAATATTTATTAAACGAAACGAACCTGCATTAAACACAATATCAATTAATGGTACACGTTGAACGCGAAGTTCTGCTATACACTTTCCTAATGGAAAACTCTCTATGGAAAAAAAAAAAAATGGGAATTCGAGGATAGAAGATTTTCCGAGGTGTGAGGCACTGCAAAGGCGTTGTAAAACATTTTTTTCCTCATTTCATACGAACGCATACAAAGCAGCAATGCGACAGAAGGATGAAAAATCCACGTAAGAGAGTGTCTGCCAGCTTCTTTCGCTAAGAGATATAAAGTCTTTCGTATATGGCACTGAAACGTAAAAAAGAGTTTGAAAGATAGAGATTCCCGAGGCTCCTCCAGATATTCTTTCTCCCGGAATCTCACTCGCTTGCGAATCTGCACGTTGCAATTTCGAAAGTGGCTCTGTTTCTGTTATATATAGTGCGCTTCACGGGCCCCTCGAGAGGCTCAGCGTAAATCTATCAGTTCGACGTTTCAAAGTGTCAGAGGAAGCCAAGAGGGACGTCGACCTCCCCAACAATATGTATATATGTATATAACATATAAACATCGAAAAAGTGAGGCAAAATGGACACGCAGAAAAACATATTTCCCTTATTTTGTTGCATTCATGAAAAATTCATTTATAAATTGGTTTCTTATGACAGTGAAATTGCATAAATCGAAACCAAATTGGCAAAACTGAAGCTAGTTTCTTCAAAAAATATCAATTAGCTTGCCTCAACAGTGAAAAAAATTGCTCAACTCCAGTCTAAAACTGCTAAAAGAGTGTCGTTCTATAGATGATCGTGAATATTTTTTATATTCGATGGATATGCGTTCTTCGAAAAATTAAATTAATTATAATCGATTGTTTTTCATCAATTTCTTCAATTATTTATTACAGAGTTGTAAATACATGTAGAGCAGCTGAAGTTGGAGAGATTGTAAAATAGTGATGACATCTGTCCCTGACTTTCTATCAATCAGGCATTTACTTAATCCTTTTAAAATTGACCGAATAGCTAGATATGCTAGAGTTTCGTAACTTTTCCAACGATGGTCCATTTTAACCCACTCGTATTCCGTATATAAATGTTTTCAACTCACGGCCGATAACTCTCTAGATGATTCGCTGCATATATATAAGTTTTGCTGTTTCTTATATACCCACCGTATGAGATCGATCCTCTCCTTTCACACGAATTTTATTTCTAATGATCAACTGGAACGTAATAAATTCGTGGTCCGATTCCGGAAGATGCCAAGTGAGGACAGGTTTATATAGAGAAGCCGCGCGACCCACCTATATATCTACCTGCTATTAGCCTGATCGAAGCGACATCGGATCGCGGCTACCAGTGAGTCGGAGTGATTGATCACATCCGCTATCACGAATATAAGGAACAAAAAATGTGAAAAAAATAAGACGAACTTTCTGTATATAAACATAACAAGTGACAGGAGAGAAAAAAAAGGGGGGGGGTTTGAGGGGAAGCGGGGATCGTCGAGAGTAGATTTCAATCGCGAAAGCGTCAAATTTACGAAGAAACAAGAGTAGCTGACATTTTCTAATAAACTTGAAACAGAAAAACATGGTCGAATATATTCGCATAAAAAAAAAAGGCCACTGAATTTGACATATTTTTTTCTTCGATCTCCACGACTGAGAGCCCATGACGGCGCGGATTCAATTTTCTATCTCGTCACATATATCGAACGCGCGTCGAGATCCGTACCGTTCTCATAGCGACTGCCCACATAATGTTGTCCGCTCGTTAGCGTTAATTACGACTGAATTATACGACGTATATGAGCAAAAGATAAGGCGTGTGTGCGGGGGCGCGATCGGACATGGTTTTATCGCCGATTCACCGGCGATAAATCGTTCCTCTGTGGTGCGCGCGCGGCAATAGGATTTCGAGGTGTCTCGATCCCCAGAACTTTGACTGCAATTAGTATGGTAATGTAATGAAAGCTCGCCGTATGCGTGCCCGTGTATGTATAAATAATCGCGATGCAGTGTGTTTGTAACATATATAACGTGCGTTTTGAAATTGGGCAAAGGGATGGACAACGAGATGAACGGGAAAGAGATACTTCGCATGTGCGTAACGCAGCAAACGTGCTCGTTTCAATACACTCATACACAGATCAACAAAACGCCCACACGCTTACGTAGGACGGACCACCCTGTTGGCGGTGCAGAGCATTCGCTCGCGATCGTTTCGCCTTTGAAATCACTTAAACTGATTAAGCCAGGAACGTAATAGGGCTCCTCCTCTGCCCATCAAGGATTATACTATACACATATATATGTGTCGTACATTTACATGCATAGATATACGCACACAAATTTACAGTGTAGTTTGCTCGAAAATTCTCGACACAACACTACGAAAGGATCGATTTCGATTCTCTCACTCTCTTTCTCCCTGTCTTCCTCTCAAACCGGAGCACTCGCAGTTCCCTCGTGATTTACGAGCATCCAGCAGCCAATTTCGCATTTTCGATACTACGCTGCTCTCAGTTCTCTCTCGCGGTCCGCCGCGACCACATGTCTCCCGCTTACGACACAGCAAGAGAGGGGCCCAAAGGGGCGACGGGGAGAAACGGTACAGGCATATATATATACGTAAAATAAATCTATAAGCAATCGCGAAATGTCCGAAGCAAGGATGAAATTCGAAAAACAAACGAGAACAAAAAAAAAACAACTGAGACTTTCTTCATGTACCAATATTTTCCTGTTATTATTATTGCTTTTATTAAACGTGGCAGCTTGAGCTCGAAAAGTATTTTTTTTTTTTTAGTACAATTCTCAGTCTCATCGATACGATGTTTAGAGTGTACTTCGAGATCGTATATACATCAGTATCGAAAGTTTGATACATTTAAAGAAATCGCTGAACAAATACTCCTCAATATTTTTACGCTCAGCCAAGAACGTATATGCTCGCGAATCTTATTAAATATATATCAATATATCAATACATATTATTCGTTTAAAGTTAGCAAAAAGTAGATTATTGTTTTAACATTTTTCTATATAGTAATAGTAATAAAACGCTAGCTCGCATTTATTCCAGTCGATTGAAAAATATGATCATTGATCCATTGACTCACTTATTACGAGAGTCATACGAGAGTGGGAATAGGGAACCTCACTTTCGATTCTCTTTCGATAAAATTTTTCCATGATCCGACCATGTGTAACCGTATCGAATTATTAAGGTCGATGATCACGCCAATATTGTGATCGATCTGCCTTACGAGCGAGTGGAGATATAACGTGTATCAAGATAATTACGATGGACGTTTCGATGATGACGGGGAATGTGTTCCACGTGACACGTGCGAGACACACGACCACCATGCTTCTCTCTCTCTCTCTTTTTTTTTCTTCTCAATTTCATTGCTCTTGGAGAGAGCCTCTGGATATGCGAAATGCTTCCTTCATCATTTTCATCACTGTATATGTATATATATATATATATATATACACGTTGTAAATACTCGTACGTGAAGTGTGTGCTTACGCAACGCACGTGTCCCGACGAATGTGTGCTGCATTAAACGTTGGGAAGCCATACGTAAATATCCATCGTGACTCTCCTCTGAATGAATAAGTTTTTACACACATACGTAAACCACGAAACCGATATCTTCGAGCCCAGCCGTACTAATGGAAGAAATATATATTGATACGAGACTCTCATTATTATTCACGTGCCATCGAAGTCTGATATCAAGATGATAAAAAAAAAAAAAAAAAAACACAGAGTAAACAATCGTTTTACCAATATAAAGTTGCTTCAGATACAGCTGCACGAAATGGAACGTAAATTCTACATGTGATTTTCTTTGTACGATAAAAAGAATAAGAGATGAAAATAACGTAGTTCCCATGAGATATGAAACTATCCACGAAACGTAAGGTTTTTTGGAAGGTATCATAACATAATTTTTTTATTCTTTAATTCTGTGTGAAATCAAATTTTTCTAATTGAAATCAGTTAGGTTTTCATGCCGTTAAAAGCGAATCCGTAACACCGGAAATGGGATAACTTTTTTTTCCCATCGTTGAATTTTTATTGCGTAAAGAATGAAGGGGGGAAGTATGCCACTAATGAGAGTCCACTGTATCCGATTGACCCGAGTCTACCTCGTTAAAATCTGTATATAAACATAACGGAGCTTTTTTCCTGTTTTTTTTTGTTTCCCCCCTTTTTCTCTATTTCATTCTATTTTTTTTTTTTTTTTTTCATTTGAGCCCTTCATTTTTGTTTCGTTACTTCGTTAATTAATAATTATACGTACGTATATAGATTCTGCACGGCCCGCCGAGTGAACTCGAGTATTTTCTCTCGCGGTTGCCCGTCAGTCACCAAGTCGAAGTTATAATTACACTGGGAAACAATCAACAATCAACGTGTAACAAAACTACCGCGACCACGAGGAAACTCCTTCACTCGTTGAATATAGAAATATTATATACGTATATTTTATATCTATGTAATATATAAGTGCATAAATGTATATATGTATGTATGTAAAGCTTCCGGATTCATCGTAGTGATTCGCGTCTCGATGAGTAGCGCTATATACAATTCTCGTATTTTCTTCTGCTATCCGCCTGCAAATATATTCCTACAGCAGTCGCTCCTCGAAACTTTCATCCGTGCATCGTTGAATCTCGGCGAGACTTTTATTCTCCTGCTTCGTTTATCAACCGAATTCTCGAATGTATATGATAAACCACGATGCCAATGCCGATAATAAGAAATCATTATTTTCGTCGTGCAATAATGCCACATTAATCAATTTCATTCGTCGTTCATAAATGCACATTAACGTTTGTTCGCGAGCTTCAGTAATTAATTTTTTATTTCTATTTCTGTTTCAGGTGAGTTGACGTCCTGTACTCTATCGTAAAAGGCTAGAACGATTGTGCTTTTCTCATTTCTAACAAAGACCATCACTCGTAAGTTAGACCCTCAGAATCATTATAGCTTCGAGGGAATTGCACACCACAATATAAACGTTTTTGTAGAATATTCTTTTGCATCTCAGAAAATTAGGAAAATATCTTTTATACACGTCTGTATACATATACCGTATATACATACTCGTGGTATAAAAATGATAATATTCTCGTGTATGTGACAAGAGATATTCGACGTATAATTGCCAATCGATGAATTCGGTGTGTGCGTTGAAACTTCAATAACAAGTCGTTTTCACGTACATATACAAATGCATAAGACGTAGTAACCAGCATTTATGCGCATACTTCTCCTTATGTATATATCCGAATGCCTCTCGACCCTATCTGTAAATGTAATTCTAGTTTTCTCACAAGTTACGTATTTATACACGCTAACATTAACATGCAACATATCTCGGCTTCATATCCGTGAAGAATATATAATATATACTAATGTAATATTGGTACATGGGCGCGCGCGCGCGCGCACAGACACTATGAAATATATAAACCGTGTATTCTCTCTGCGTCGCATCGTGAACATATCGCGCGATATGTGCAATAAGCACATACGGAGGACTCTAGTACACAAGTGCAACCGTGTGCCCACAAAACTTATACTTGCACGAAAGCTATAGTTCTCGCGAGAGTGCAGTATAGGCGAGTGAACACACGGAATATTTGCGGTTAACATTACATTATCCGCGTTTAGAATTCTCCTTCCCCCAGACGTCTATCTCGGGGTATGCATCTGCCGCGTATATTTCGCCAGGGTGCAAAGTTACCGATGCAGTAATGTTCGTGATCTTTCTCTCTCTCTCTCTCTCTCTTGTGTTCATATATGTATTGTATTACACGAATAATTTTCGTACGTTTCCAGTGTCAGAGGATGCAGTACATTATATAAACTCCATTTAAAATATATATTCATGTTAAACGTATGTATGTAATGAGTATATACACGATGGTTACACCCATGCATCATTTTGGATATACTGTGGAGACCGTGCGACTGTGAACACTTTGTATTTAAAATATTTGTGTCTGAGTGTAGGTAAACATTGATACAAGAATAAATGGTGAATCGACGACAGGGATGGAATCGCTCATGGATATAGTCGCGGTGTGAGCAGATGCGTGAATAAATGATTTTATATATATTTTTTCCTATAAAATTTCTTGTGACCTCTCGCGTGTTTTTATTGCTACGTAAATTTGTCGGTAAATTACAAATAAGAGATGGCACATACGAGTGTATGCTTCATTAATATGCATCATTCAAATGATCATATATTCATTTGATACGAAGATAAATTTATCGTTCCAGAGGTCGACAAAATGCAACAAACGAAAAAACCGATATTAGTTATTGAATTTTAATTGCTCATCTCTGTATGATTGAAGGGATCTCGTCTTTGTTATTCAAAGCATAAAAATGAGAGAGAAATGATCCATTCTTAGGCGACCCAATTGCATCACAAATTCTATGCGATTCTTTTGAATTAATCGAGAATTCAATGTCCATCTATCCTGGTATCAAATAGCTTTTTTTTAAATTGATTTTATCCATCGAGAAAGAGTTTCTACACATTTGGAAAGAATCTTTGATTTAAAAAAAAAAAAATAAAAAAAAATGTGGACCACCGCAGCTTCTCTCGCTAGCTGTAAAGTTCTGACAGAACTTACAACGATGGTCCACATTTCGACGATGCACACATACACATCTATTCCTGTTAAACGGATACGTAACACGGTGGTACTCGTGTGCATTAAAGTTATGTACACATTCGAAAGGTTTCTCAGGCACGCTATGTGCTTTACCTCGGCAAATACCGAAAGCTTCTATTGCACTAAGGGAGAATCTAAAAGGGGCTGTACATCTAGTACGAAGCTACCAGCAGAATCAAGAGCAACACGGACTATTACACCGTTGTGTGACTATACACACGTTACAGATAGATATCTTCGCGCGTTTCCAACGACACAAAACGGGCCGTGAACTTTAACGCCCGCGGCGTGCCTGCTGGCCGAGCTCACCCCTTTACTTAGCCTCTCTGTCTCTCTTTGACTCCCTGCTTGCTCCATCCCACCTGAAATCCTACCTCTTCCTCTTCCTAGATCCATTCCACTTCTACCCTTGACTACCCGAATACTTGGATTGCTTTTCATGAAACCCTCAGGGGTCCCACCGTATCCAAAGGCTTTCTCGATAATCTGCCGGTAACGCTTGGTGGAACGCGCCAAAGTTTACTCTCTGCCCGAGTTTCTACGGTTTGGCTAGTTAAGAACGCGCATATACATAGATACAAATACACATACGAATGTGTATATAGCAGTTTCCATACTTGCGAAAGCGCAAACTGCGGAGCTCCCTTAAATTTACGAATTATCAAGTTCCCGAGCTCCCAATTTTCTCTTTTTCTTTTTTTTTCTTCCTTCTAAATTCATTTCCGTGCTCATATATTCTATGTTTTCTCATTCTATACGTTCAAACTCCTTGAAGAAACGGTGGTCATTCGTATCCGTACTTTACTCATTTCGCAAACGCATAAGTTTCAAATAGCGAAATAAAAATTCCCTAGCAGTACTTCGGGGCGAAAAGTAATCTCTCGAATGGATCAATTCTCAAAATATATACACATGACTCCTGTAAACGAGCAAAGATATTTGCGATGAAGTTATAAATCGTTTTTCGATGCTTTTTCTCGAGTCTGATGTCGTTTAAAATTCTAAATCACGAGTTGCGTATTCGGTTTTTTGCACTCGAACGAATGAGCTTTTCGGCAAAATTTACAAATTTGAAAAAAAAAAAGAGAGAGAGAGAGAAAGTCTGAAGAGATCGAACGTGCATTTTCTTGGCCTGGACTCGACTTAAGGACGCACACTGGTTTTTGTTATTCAATCTCTAGAGGTGAACATGGTTTAACTTACACCGCAACCACAGTTAGCCGCAAAGTATTGAACTCAGTGAGATAACATATCGACAAAATGGAATGTGAATAAAATTAGTGTATTTCATGTGGATTGAAATTCTGTTAGTTCAACTAAAGTATTTCGATGAAAAAAAAGATGATCAAGGATTCGTCTCAGGAATAAAATAAGGGGAACTTTTCTCGGCGTGTATGTACAGGATAATTTTGTTGTACAAAGGGGCGTCGATGGATTGGGTCATTAAGCTTGCAGCGGTGAGTTTGTCGTGCACAAATATATACATGTATACTCGCTTGGCTGGTTTCTGCTTAACATTCAGCCAGGCACACGTTCGCTGATTGGCTATTAATTATCCGCTCGATACGTCCAAGCAAGCGAGAGAATAACGATTAACCATGCCACGTATCGACGCGTGTGTGTGTTTTCTCGACACCTCTTCTCATCCTCTCTTCCTCACTATATCCTCCGTTTATGTATGCATATATATATATTCATCTGTATATTCATGATACATCGTTCACTATTCACGTTCGTAGATCGATAGTAGATCAAGCGTTTGTATATGGATTATACAGCTCATTGACCGTTCACGCAGCTAGCGCACGTAAATCAAGAACATCGATCTCGTTAATTCAGGATCTTACGAGGACCGCATCTTCACAAAATCCCAACCCGTTATCCTTCTACGTACATGATCAATCGTTCGATTCATCGATTTTCGTTCCTATACTTCCCCACCAAACTGCCCCATTACTCATTGCGTTTTTAGCTCCAAAATTTCTAGTCTTAATAAAGCGTTTTTTCCCCCCTTTGAAAACGAGTATAAATATGTCGATAAATTTTTGTTATACTATAAAAATAATGGACAGTAGAAAAAATATTATTACTTGTTCATTTTGCAAGTTCAATATCGTGGGGTGGGGGGGGGGGTCGGATTTATGGGATTCGATGTTTTAAGGTGATCTATCAGTTGCGTGAGTGCGAGAGAGATAGCTGCAAAGTCGTTACACGGTTTACTCGGACATCCTTTATTTTTCGAGAAAAACAAGAGTTACACCTGTTTCTCTGATGAAAGAAGAACAACGTGTAACTCATAGTTTTCTTCAAATAACAAGCTTCTCCAAATAAACCGTGCAGTAGGATTTTTACCGACCAAACAACTGACAGATGGCCTTAAGAAGAAAAAAGCTATGAAATATGGAAGAACCTTTCATTTGTCAAGATCTAATCACACTTCCGATCAAGCGTAATCGCATAAATTCAATCCGTAGAGATGTTAGGTAACCTTTGAAAGATGCGGAAAAATCCCAGTAATCCATGGAGATCGCCCGCACGAGAGACAACGCAACATTTTTCAGATCGATAATCTACTGCCTTACACTTAAATAACAGTTATGTGAAAAAAAATAATGACCTCATAGTTGTGCTCCAAACGTCAGGGCGACAGGATTTTCGCATACTTATGATCTTGCGGTATTTCCTCACTCTCGTGTATTATTCCTTAACCGTTACTTGATCACGCTTCTGCGTTTCTTATACACGTATGTATACATAATAATATATATTATAATGCACTATATAGAATGGCATGCAGGCAGGCGTTTACGACGATGAAACCACACTCGCTCTCGTGAGAGATCCGCAACATCTTTTGGTCGAGAAAAACGATACTCCACTCGATGGTCTTCTCGATACTCCGCACGATGCCGTTTATATTTGTGTGCGTGTATCTAAAGATACGAGAGAGAGAGATGAAGAGAGGGAGAGAGAGAGAGAGAGAGAGAGAGAGCAAAGTAAAGAGTAAGAGAAGAGAAGAAAAAGATGGTGCCGGAGGAGACGCTTTATTATGCGCGGTGCACGGTAGCCCTCTGTCGCGAGTGCACGTGCGAGAAGGATCGTTCATGCGGGCTCTTCTCTGTGCTTCTTCAACAAGAGCACGAAAAATACTCGCCGATGTGTATTTCTATGTATGTATGACAAACACACGTTCTAAGTACACGTACGTATGTGTTGACGTGCATATATTCATGAATACAAGTATTTATGAGTATGTGTAAAGGATCGTCGAGCGAGGAGAACCCGCAGGGGCTCAAGAATGAGGACAGGATCAATGAGCGACTGGTACATACAAACGAGGAGAATGAGATAAATAACCAAAAAGGATGTAAGATGAAAGTAGAGAATATCGTGGCACCTAGTAATGTGGTCTGGGATACCAAATATGCATATAGAACGTGCGATATAGTCACAAGTGTTACAAGAGCATACGATAATTGATAACAATCAATAATTGGATGTGATTCCAATTGATCGTGCCGTCGACTGTCTCATTTCCATGAACTGAATGAAGATTCCCGTACCCCCGAAAAATCAGAAAAACTATTACGATGATTGGTCCATATTTTGGAAAAAATATTCATTCGTATATCAAGTTCAGTTTCTTGAAAAATATATTGAATGAAATTTCATTTCATTCAATATATTATTTCAGTTGAAATAAAATCATGAATTTATCATATAACCGAGTAGAATTAACGTTCGAGACTTCAAAAGTGATTATATATACATGTGTATTGGAATTTTAATATATTTTTGCAATAAAAACAAATGCTGACTTCAAATGAACTGTTTCGATCGTGTAAAACAAGATTTTGAGACGGTCGCATAAACGCATGTGAATGTATCAACAATTTAACATTTACAATTCTTATGTACAGAAACTTGGCATCGCGATAGTTCATCGCGATTCACGAGGATTATTTATAATCATAGCAATCGTACTGTTGCGAATTGGAAATATCAGCAGGAGTAGCCGGGCAGTAATGCTGCTTCGGCAAAAGAGGCAGAAGCCTCGTGCCCGCGGTTACTTTGTCGTCCCGCTGGGTATTAAACCATTAACACACCAGGCACGTCCCGTCGAGTAATTTGCTGCATTCGCGTGTGTGCTTCGTTCTCTCTCGATCTCTCACTCTTTCTCTTCCTCTCTTACACTTCGATATCCACAGCTTAGAGGATTCAAGTACCGGATCTCTATCATCGACCACTATCTCTGATAAGACTATCGCGGATGTACCAACTCTGTGCTTTGTAGCCAATCGTCGATTCAAACTCGATACACCGCTAGCTAATTCCAGCTTTTCCTGCTTCAACTTTCACGACGTCGTTGCCTGTTTTCTTATCCAATACTTCCACTGGGATCAACCGTGGATCTCTCAAATGCTAATAGGACTTCGGTAATATAGACGATTATTTTGCTCATCGATATATATTTTTTGACAAAAATTGTACCAGAATTAACTTACATTCGAATTGAATAGCATTTAAAAAAGGCCAAAGTCTCAAGAGTTCCATAGTTATGCCGAACGCTAAATAAAAACAACAAATTTCCCGATCGTTCCCGAGCGAAAACAAAACTTTTTTCTCTCCCGTCGTAGTTTTTTTTTTTTTTTTTTCGTCATGCGCAAAGTGTTTATGATTCTCATTAACCCGAGGTATTGAGCGTAAAAAGTCAATCCAATATCCGCCTTAAAAGCGTTACCATTAACTCGAAAATGTCTCGAGGCTACGTGCACCACGACTTTGTCGCTCGATATTTAGTGCCGCAACGTCCCGCGTTGCTAATACTTCTCAACCTCTTATTCAGCAAATCATTACTCACGATGATTTACGATTTGCTAAGGAATTGTATTGTACCGGATAGATGATAACTCTTATTAGGTTGGGCCGTTGTACGCACAAGTATAAACATAAACATACATATATATATATTTCATAACGTTGGGTTGGAGCGTGTGAAAAAATTTTCCACTGTAAAACGTACGAGACGTCGCACCGTGGAAAAAATGAATGAGAATAAGACAGAGTCTGTAAGGGAATCGTTGGAGGAGAACACGCGTGGCAATATGATCATGGATCGCGTGGGACGCAACTACGCTCCATACGATTATTATTTACAAAGAAAATAAAGAGAGCTCGAACGATAAAGGAGGAGTGTTATATAGTAGTGAAGCGTCCATAAATTTTCGACTTGCCAAGTTGGATAAACTATGGCTCCTTGAAAGCTTCGATTCAAAACTATATGAACTAACACTGCTGGAAATGTTAATACATTTGTATATGCACTAACGCGATCGTATATGTGGTATATGAAAATGGAATATGGAAATTACATGGGGCGCGACTAATTATTGTAATTGGCATATTCGATCGGTGCACATGTGTACCAAGGAGTAACGATGCCCACAGGAATTTGCATACTGGATATATATATATATATATATATATGCCTATTTATTTGTATACTAGTATGCATATATACATGAAAAACACATGTATAGTAATATCGATATATATACATTTAGTTGTGAACAGTTTACACATCTGTAAAGATGCATTTAAGCGCGAGAGGAAACGTCCTAATCGATATTGCCTATCTCCAAAGCATATGTTCGACACGGCTGTTAAATATATTTTTATAACCTCTTCGCGAGAGGGTCATGACCCGTGTACGTTTTGTAAAATAATATACTCTTCGTTGAGAACTCGTGTAAAACCCCTGATCTTAACTCAAGTCTCCTTTTATCTTATTCTCTCAACTTTTTCCTTACACAATACATGTAAACATGCGCATAGCCGTACATATACGTATGGGCAAAAGTTAAACTCGAGCCTACACGTAATTTAACTGCAAGAGAAATTTTCATCGGGTGTTTTTGCGCACACCTACGCTCCAATCTTTAATAGAGGATCATCGAGATTTTCTCTGTTCTTCTTCGTCGGACTCGGAATTATATTTCCGGTTACATAACGACAAATTAAACATGAGTATAGCGTGAAAACAACGAGGACGAGTCTTGACTCAGTGCACAAGTCAGTTATCGAGGCTTCATTCTGTGGAAACAGAGATGGCAAAATTTTTGGCTGTACCAATGGGCTTTGTTCTGGTACACCCTGTATGTTGTACTCGAATGCAGTATGGGCTACGAACATATAGTATGTTTGTATATATGCACATATACATACACATCGAAGCTGGGCTAAGTGCATACTTGAGAATTTTACAAACCAGTACCGGTTAGACGGGCTAGCCTTCGGCCAACGTTCCTTCTCCTGTGATTCCCTCTTGCTCGGCAGGTGCAACAAGCACCCGGACTCTTTCAGGCTTCAATGTTTTTATACACGACTGTATTACTATAATTCGATGTCTCTTGGACCATAATAATTTCTCATGTATATCTGTATGAGGCTCAAATCCTATCAACTCGAATGATTGAATCACCATTTGAATCATCTAATCATTGAAACCTGACGTTTGACTGTTTTACAATCTCGATGCGTATTGCATTGGAAATTTCGTTGATATTTCAATGACATAATAATGAATACCATAGCGACCTTCTCGTTCTTTTCATTCAGATGAAGAAAATATTGGATGGCAATGAGTCTATTGCCACATGACTTGATTAGAAATACCAAAACTTGTAAATTCAAAAACTTGGAAGAATTTAGCCCTTTAGAATGTAACGCAAGTAGAAACGAAAGTTACATTTGCGGCGGTGTTGAGGCAAACGTTCATGTTTCATTCCGTACGCAAGATCGCATCAACTTCAGCACGAAGCGAGTTTATCGAAGTTTTAAGACCATCTTGAAACTTTCGATGAGTATAGTGAATAGGTCTCCTTTTACACCAAAGGTTCAAGTAGCTATGCACGAACAAGTACATCTTTTTCTCGTTTATGCATATATATTCTCGCCCTTTTCACCGGAGCCTCTTAGTCTCTAGTTACACAAATAATTATCAAATAATTCAGTCGACGTCGTTAACTCCGTCAATTTTCCAAGATTAAAATTGCTTTCATCAGAATTCTCATCATGGAGTTTTCCTCGAAATGATGAAAGGCCGAGCATAAGTTAAATGGAGATAAATGATAGAAAAATGAAGCTCAATTTTTATACGGTCTGAATATGCATAAAACTTTTAGTTTGAATTAGAATACCCGAAGACAACATGCCAATCATTAATTTGTCATAATCAACACCTCAATACGTTTTATTTTGGATACTTCGGATCGAAGCACACAAGGCTTCCTTAAGCTCTTTCAAATGTATACATTCGAAACTATTGAGTTTTATCCGGGAGGTAGAATTGAACGAAGTGGAAGACGAGGTTGAATTTAAATCTCCTATAGTACTTGGCAGTTCCTCGACAGTGCAGGAGGATTGAATCATCTCGTCGTATCTCTTCGCAGTCTCGAGTGCCGAAAGCCAGAGAGCTACACAGTCGTCGAGTACGATTAAATTTTTTTTTTCTCTTTTCATCTCTTTCTTTTTATACCGTGTCAGGAACGAGGTTAGGTTTTCGCGTGTGAAATCTCATCATTCGAAATTTCACGGCGGCAGGACAAATGAGCTGGCAGCGACGAAACGGAAGTTGGATTCAATGCAGCTCGTTAAGCTCCCCTAACTTATCACAGAAACGAGATTCATATTTTTTTTTTATACATATTTCTTTTTTTTTCTGTGTCCACTTTTCGAAAATGTTTTTTTCTCAGCTTTCATCTTGATGGCACTCACAGGGGATCTCGCCTCAAACGAACACCTCGACATTCCTCGAAGGTCGAACTCTCACAAATCCTCATCATCATGTCGAGAGAAAGCAAGAAAAAACGAGATGAAAGAGAGATACGAATATAGTCTCATGCACTGCGTTCACAAGATGTTCGAGTGAAATTTGGCGCCGGACCGCAACCAAGTGCGGCTGCTTTCGCCATCTTCTCCTTTTTGAATGTACCTTCCAACCGTCACATACTGCGGGTAGCCGAGGAATCGAAAAAATGTCATTCCTGGATTAACGAGGATTCTGTGCGAGTTGGGAAAAAAAAATGTGTAAAAGTACCGGAAATTCTCAAACTATTCGATGGTCAGAAGTGCACGAAACGGTTTTGAAACTTCTATCAGGCATATTTTGCACCGCAAAGTACGAAGTATTCCCGTTTTCCCGTGTGGTTCGAGGTCTGGAATGCGCAAAATGCTCCGTATGAGGTTGCGTGTTATACAAACAGAACTTTAAGCTTTGCAACGTCCATTCATGCTGCCACCCTTAAGCTACCCTCGTTTTGGCTTCAGGCTATTTTTTTTTCCGTTTTACATCTTTCAACATTTAGTTTTCATCTTTGACAATTAGGCAATTGAAATAGAAATCGGTGTTTCCTGGGCGTTTTATAGAAAATAAATTCTAAAAGAAAAACAAAGAACTGGTTGGCAAAAGGAGAAAAAAAAGAAGATCTTAGCAGCCATTAGAAGATTCGAGAAGCGAATGAGGAGCGACCAAAGATCGAAATCTTTTTCTTGATTGATGAGAGCGGGCGGAAGCAATGGAGAGGAACGATGGAATGTTGGAATGATAGGACTCTAAGAAGATGAACGGGAAAACGAAGGAATGAACGATAGACGTTATAGAATCGCGTGTTTGAGTCGGGCTAACGATCTTCCGTTCTATGCAGGATTCAGATGTTGAAGAGTGACTCGAACACGACCGACTCAATAGAATGAACCTTTTTTTTTTTTTTATCACGAGGAGAGAAAGACGTAGGATGCAATACACACAGGGCCTGCTATTCCAGCTGAGCGTATTAACAGGCCAGGACCGGATATATACCTCTAGTCTGAATCAAGTTAACTTGTAAATATATCTATATGAAGCTCACATCGAACTGAGGTGTACCAGTAGGAGTGGAAGAAAAGAGGTATAGGAGAAGCCAGGCGAATCGTTAATAAACCTTAGTTATGCCTCTTGAGAGCAGAGAACTGCTCAACCATCTAATCTCTTTTATCCACATTCATGACTAGAGCAGTGGTACTCAATTGCCATTATCCAACTGTTAAAACTCTTCAGCTTGGAGAACGAAATTATACCGTGCGAATATTTGGGTCGGATGCAATATCAGTCAACAAATCTTTGAACGCGAACTATTCATTGTATACACGTTATCAGGGTCGTGAGCTTGAGATTCGGACTTTATTTTGAATAAAAAGCAATCTGGTCTTTTCTTACCAAGCTCCTTCCTGATGAAATATTAATTAACTTCGATCTGTTCTCAGGAAAATACTACTAAGGATAGAGAAGCTTTTTTCGTACAACTTCTTAAGCTCAGAAAGATAGGAAACTCAAATCTTCAACTCTTCCGGTAATATGCCGGATTATAAATGGTTATCCTTCAAATTCGTTCATTTGTAACTGATCACGAAGGAGCATGATCAAAAAACATTCCGAGACAATAATTAATTTGAGTGGTTTTTAAATATTGAATTTTTGCACTAGAATATTTCATTCGATATATATATATATCAATAAAACTTCATTTAACCATTTTCCATCTTGTTGTATTCTATGGAACATTGAGATCCACTGACTTCCGAAGCGTTGGGATGTACATATCTCTCCTTCTTTCGATGATCCCCATCTTGGGCATCATCGGCTATTTCGGTCGTCTCAAGACCCCCCGAAACTTTATTCTCATCGCATTATTTTGCTCAATACCTTGGATCCAATCGAATTTCTCACATTTAGATCGAATTAACTCTGAGCCGAATAAACTGGGAAGAAGAACTAATTCAGGAGTTCCGGGACATTTTGAAGCCACCCAATAATAGCACCACGCGATAAATCGTCCAAGCCAGCAAATAATATAATTTCTATATTAGTAGAAAATTTATTAGACTTCTTTACTACGTATTTGTCTTTAGGAAAAATGCCATAATAATGACCGCAAAAGCCTCAAAACTAGCTTTCAAATAATCATTTAAATCACGGTATCACAATATTCTGCATTGATTCCTGGTCTGCTTGCCAATTTATAATACCACTAGATAACAGCCTTGCTAAGAATAAAACAAGTGCTATAGCTCGAAAGGTCGAAATATCTGTTAATCTTTCATTGCCTGATTGTCAATGGTTCAGTCATTAATGTAGACCAACGTCTGACCGATATTCTGTATTGTAGGAAATGTCAATACCGGGTTCACGGCAGTTGGTCACTGAGCCAATCGTTCGATGTAGGTTTCGAGCTTTCTGGTTCGAGAAGTACAAGATCTTAAATCATCTGCAAAACCATCATCAATTTAAGGAAAAAGTAAAATGAATTGTGCACCAGCTACTTTGTGGTTAACTTGTCCTAAGCAGTACTAGCTGTCAAGTAGAAAGAAAAAAAAACTACAGAATAACATGTAATCCTCCATCACTCCAAATAGCATCTGACCAACCCCGGCATTTGTCTGATATGTTACGTATATATTACACCTAAATATACCAATCAGACAGACATTTAAATCAGGAAGTCAGGATCAGTCTCGTGTAAGCCACAAGGCATGCTCGCTTCGGTCAGCACTATCGGACAGACATGCGCAAGATGGGAGAGACAAGAGAAAGAAGGAAACTGAGAGAAGCAGATAGGAGAGTCGCGATCTGCTGAACCCGTGACTTGTGTGGCGTATGAGGAAATCCCTCATTGGACAACACGAAATCCATAATGCACGACCTCGTATATCGTGAATCACACTATGAAACATTATCTACACACTGGATCAGATCTTCAATGAACGATCATGAACACAGTATAGCCATTGTATGCTCAAAAGGGAATTCGTCTTGTTACCTCGAGTAGCGTCACCCCGTTTGTGGTTATAGATGGAAATGACCCTCTCAAGCTAGAAGCCAACGCACAATCATCCCGCTGCAGCGAATAGTCTAATTACTGAATTTGCTCAAGGAAAATCCATAGAAATAGTGATGGTTTGGTTAATATATGATGATCTGCGTATGTCTCGTGCTGGCTCATTATAATTCAATGGTCTATGGTGTACAACTACTCCAAAAGTTTTTTATACTGTTTATTTACGTTTTATGGATGACAAATCTGACCCTCACAGATTCATCAGGAATTTCTGAGAAAATGGTTTCAAAGTAATTCCAGTGATGATCTTTGACTATTGACACGGTAATTGTACAATACACCATATAATTATGAATCCTTGTAAATTTACTCTGCACATTCACCACAAAGATGCTCCAAACCCCTTATTCAGAAAAGTACAGAATTGGCCTGCCCAGGGTTTAGATACTCTATGTGTGCATACTGCTGCTTATCTCATCAACTAATATGTTTAGCCTCAAGTATAGAAACATGTTGACGTATCGACTGCCATTTTGTCTTGGCCTTGAGCCCATTCTCATTAGAACTAGAAGGATTGAGAACCCTTGTCGTGCGTGGAGATGTGCGTGTGTGTGTGTAGAGTACATGTGTTCAGAAGTACGTTTACCAGGAGCAAACGATAATTGCTAACAGATACATGATTTCTCGAAAGCTTCGTGTTTAAGGTATGCAAATGTTGAATGTTCACGGACTTCTGTTCAATCATATATCGAGTAGCACAACTCTGTAATCTTGACCATCGCGTTACGAAAAGTTGAGAAAAGAGTTCACAGCACTTCTCTTTCTCTTTCAATACGTGTCTAAATGCAATTTGTCATAAAACGATTTTCCTGAAGATCCATGGACACGCGAATCATTTACTCACATTTACTCAAAGCATATATTCGGCTTTCAAATATTTATAAGTGCATTAACAAAATAAGATGAGAAGAGGTTGATCCCGGCTCTACTTTATCTTCGTGTTATCACCAGAGAACAGTAATCAGGACTTTGCGAAGCAAATTTTACAATGTACAAGTTGTCGAATCCGAGGATCGGATTGTACCATTGAAATTAATGAGGCACGAAAAGTTCCAAGAGGGAGCGAGTAATCTCGATTGATCCGAACGATCTCGCCGAGAAATCCATGTGCCGTATGAGAGATGAAACAGTGAAAAGGTGTAGATTCAAACGGATGAGAGAAAGAAAGAGAAAAAGAGAGAGAGAGAGAGGGCAAAAGCAATGGGAGACATTGACTTGAAAGATCTTTCGATCTCACGAAACGTGACCCGCACGGTCTGGTACTCGAAGCTCGTTTTGCTATCTCATTCCTTTTCTTCTTCTTCTTCATCGTATTCTGTGTCTCAGATTCTGTCTCACCTTCGCTTTCGTACATACATACTAGTCTGTCTCCTTCTCTCTCTCTCTCTCTCTTCTCTCCTCTTTCTCTCTCCCTTATATATAAATATATACATGTAACTTCTACGTATTGCAACACACTATGCATTTCTGGGCTCTTTCATTCGTCGTGACAAGTGACTTTGAGAAGTTGCACCCGTCTGACGGATATGTCATCTGTACGATGACGATGAACGCGTTGCAGAGACTTACAAGAAGGGCAGAGTGATGACTCGTTGTTCCGTGGGATATGAGCCAACAGACTGTCCAGCTATCAAAATACACATGACTGCCAGGACTAATCCATCAGGAGGCAACCAAACGGGATCGTGCAGTAACGTATAAGCGTACGCGTTTACCAACATTGATGGGTTCAAAGTGTGTCATATGAGCGTTTATAGGTCGTTTATGTAGAGTATAAAGGCTCCTCTTAACCACAAAACTATGCACTACATGTTTCGTCTCCTTCCAATGCAAATTCCATGGAACTCAATTGGGTCCAGATTCCGGATGCGATTTTTCGATTAACTTGACTTGAACTATTGAATTAATCATAACGAACTCTTCAACGAAAACCCAGATCTCCACTTTGCAGATGCTTTGTGCTATTTTATAACAAGATAATAATCACTGCTTCCGGGAATCACTCTTTCATCAAATTCATTCAATGATGCAACGATCGTTTGTGTTAATAGTACTGAAACGATAAACAAGCGGTTTATCCCTACATAATAAGGATCCTCAACATCATCTCCTTGATATTCGCAATTCAACTCTCTCGTGTTACGTGTAATTTAGGTAAATGATGCACCACACTATCGCTTAGTCGCCACAGTATTCTCGCAGTCCCTTGGTCCAATTTCCTTTAACTATACAGATTCGGGAGAGCGGCACGAAAGAGATACTCTCAATGGACCACCCAGCTATCTACCATTGAAATTTCACGAGATTGCATTGAGTTTCGGTTCGTCAATCGAGGTAAAAATTGAACACATAGTACTTTGTACGTGAGTAATTTCAACATAGCTTCACTTATATGCTCCGGGTAATCGCTTTATATATTCTGTGCGTGAATCCTACTGTGAATTGCAATATTTCCTTGCGAAATAATTGCAATACTCATTTAATTTTCTAGTTTTTGAACCTTTCCAAAGTTGGACTAGATAGGAAAAACGTTATAGCCCGAAAAGGATTTAAAATGGTCGAAGCTTTCACGGAATCCTGAAGCGTGTACAAATTGAATTATGCAAATTGTTACTGGGTAGGTGCTAGTTTTTATATGCCCAATTTTTTTTAGTAAATTAAGTTACGACAAATATTTCAAAATTATACTTTATATTTCGTAGTATAATTGGAAAGAATGTGGGGAGTACAGGAACTAAAAAATGGACGGAAGTCATGTTAGCCTGAATATATAGGATCGTTGGAACTCGCGAGCTGCGAAGCTTGAGCACTTGCGGGTGTGCACAAGGAACCTTCTTCCATCGCCCGCTATAAATTGAAGAGCAAGCCTCATGAGCTTAATTTTTTTCGACTGAAAAAAAAAAAAAAAAAAAAAAAAAAAAAAATAGTCGTTTCACTGCACCTCGCTGTGAGGATATTCCGACGGTAATCGCCAAGCGCGTAATGCGATCACGTGCGCATAAAGGATTATTTTTCAGACAATGAGCTATCGCTGTACGTCGGTTACCAAATATCGATATAAAAAAATTCGCTTCGTGGCGCAAAATTTTTTTTTTTTTCCCACAAAAATTCCATAATTTTGATTGTACTATATGGAAATCGGTCAGATTTTATGTTTTACAGTTTTTGAACAAAAAAATTTAGCCTCTGGTGATTATTCGCCTGGAATTTTTTATCATCCACAGCAGAAACTAACAAAGTTTGAAAATGCTATCCATCCCAGTGAGTATAGTTTCACTCTGCTCATGTAAAATTTATGAATAAAACAATATCCATTCATGGAATTTGTTATTGCTGTTAATTGATAGAAACTACCAACGGTGCTAATTGTATTTTCACTTCGAATCGAACGTTCAATACGGATTCCATTCGAACACATCAATGAGAGTGTTGAGACCATTGGACTAAAAAAGAATTAAGAATCTAGCTATATCTCTATCTCTAAACTTATTATTTTTCGGTGGATAATTGCAATGGTATGATGAAAACATCTAAAGACAATCGCAGCCGAGTCCAATTCTCCTTTCACACCCAAATGGAATATAAATAATGCCTCGCGTATATCAATGAGACGTTGCACGGACGCAGGTCCTTTTAGTAAGAATAATATTTGATCATAAATGATAATCTCTAAAGTGTCAAACCAACTAAAGTTCTTGATTGTGTTTTCATTCGGATTTCAGCATTTTTTTTTTGATAAATCAGGACCAAAGGAGTATATTACAGAAACATTTTTTCTTCGAATAATTATGAACTATTACATTACATTAATGAAACACAGTTAAGTGCAGGGTTTATCAACCATACGAAGTATCAGTTGTTCAATAGTTTCACCAAAATTTTCGAATTCCAAACATTCAAACATCACCAAGCCCCGTTCATTCACACATACACACACACACACACACACACACCATTCAAACATTCAGTTGTTGGGAATTCGTGATAGTTCTTTGACAGCGAAAAATCGTAAGAAGATCAAAGGTCCTTTTTCGAATGATCTACGAGGCACATAGATCGAGTAATAACCACATCTCTTTTAGATTCAAGGTTTTGAGTGAGAGACATCTCCAATTTTGCATCTCGTACTACATGAAGACTACGGGTGGTATACGGAGGAATAATTTAGTAAACCGACTTACGTCGCTTACGGGAGGCCAAAAAGAAACAAAATTCAAGTAGCCAAAACGGGATACTGAGACGCGTATTCGTTAGAGCAATCTTTCTTTTTTCCTTCCATCTTTATGGAAGGAAAATTATTCTCTCCCCTCATCTTTCTTTCTCGCGCTCTCTCTCTCTCTCTCTCTCTCGTTCTTACTTTCTTCCCCTTCTGCCGTTTTCCCCTTTTGCTCAAGAGCCAAGAGACTTTAGACCGTGTGATGACTCTTCTCTCTCGCAGTGCTCTATCATTAATTAGAGGTTCAAAGTATGCACATCCCACAACCCTCTCGGAGTTTCTCTCACCCTCTTTGTATCTTACTCCTCCGTCTCGGCGTATTTTCACGTTATTCTCTTCAACTCGTGCGAATAACTCGAGACCAGAAGACGTTATTAACGTGACATAACGCTACGGAAAGAGAAAGGATGAGGGAGAGAGAAAGAGGAAATAAAGAGTGAACGGTACACGACATATTCGTCTCGGAACGTTTGTATTCTCATTCTCAGCCGCCGGGTAAAACATACACTTCTATATTTAAATCGACGCCCACTCACTCCCTCGTGGTTCTCGCACCGGAAAAAGCTTCTCGGAGGCAAAACACATGCACCACGTGCAATATGATTCGCAAGAGCTTTTATAACCCCAATTTTTTGGGCACGTGCTACTAAAACAATTAACCATTCATTGCCAACTCGATAACTCTCTTTATTTCACCAGCATAACCTTCGCGTTATCAAAGTTTTTAATATAGAGCTTTTTTTCATTGAAGAATTTACAATATTCAACCATCTTATTATGCAAAACGTTATTATGCATGCAGAATATAATGCATCCAATTTATTAAAAGTTCTCTCGTGAAATAAAAATTGAAAAAAAAAAAAAAAAAAAAAAAAAAAACATTTTCATCTCCGATGGAATTCAATATAGAAAACCGTTGCGAGAACGAGTGTTACATATGCCCTCGTTAACTTGTTTTGCCAGCAACTTTACATCATCTCATTTTATTACTTAGTGCCCTATATATGATACCGAACATTTCGTATACAATAAGCCGATATATTACGTGAAGGTTGTCGAACGTTAGGGTTCGGGAATATTTTGTGATGCCATTAATAGAGACCGGAAACATGGCTACGGAGCATAAACCGCGGCCAGAGTTCGAGAGCATACCAGTGGATGCTTTTAGGGTCTCTAGCGCGCGCGGTTACTCCAGAGCTTTTCGTATATTCGTATGATAGTATGTACAAAGCGCGCATACTCACACACGAGATGTTTGTTGCAAAAAGCGATTTCACCAAACACATAGAGGGTTGCATCGACTTATTAATATACGCTCCATTTATGGCTCAAGGCATTGTCATAAAATGTGGAATTTAAAAATTGTAAATCTAATCGAGCATCAAAATAGCTATCGCAAATTTGCTTTTTTATCGAAGATAGAAATCAATTCACCTTTTCACTTTTCACCCCGAAGCTTCTAAGGAATTAAAATTACTATTGAATTTTAATATGTATACCCGGAGCTCAAGATTGTTTGCTTTAATTAATCACATTATCTTTATCATCTTGTTGATCAGCTCGTCTCAATAGAAACTTGTTAATTACTCTAGTTATATAACTGTCGCTAATTGAATCGATACTCTCTGGTTCGTGCGGGATAGTAAAAAGTTTGCAGCTTTCGTGCAGTGTTTTCGCGGTTAGTTGCGGCAAAGGACAAGAGCTTCGAGATAGGTAGAGAAAGATCGGAAAATCAACGAGTCAGGGGTTGAATAACGCTACGGTGGTAAAACTTTAACGAGGCTATACGATAGGACAGGACTCATGAACAAATTTCAACGTTGGTAGAAACCGCGACAGTTGATGTCACGAACTTGGCTTTTCAGGACTCCAAAAGCCATGCGTTAAACATATATATAGACGACAATTAATTATTATACAGAGGCCCGTATATATCTAATGGTTATTAAAATCACAGCAGTATAATAAGTGTCATGAGTCTCGACATAAAATCCTCTTTATGTTTATGGACCTTAATGGGAATTATTAATAAACGTATAAAATGTCAAAACGTACTGGACGAAAACGAAATTACGAAAAACAAATTCAAGACAGAATAATACGGATACGTGATACTGGATTCTTCAGGTTCAGTTAAATTCTCATTTTATCATAAACCAACAGTATCATTCTTATCTCTATCCGTTTTATATTTCTATTCCGCCAATCTTTAATCTTTATGTGTGGTCATTTTTTTCAGTTAGAACCTACAATTTCGGCATGAATTCAGAAACTTGTATCTATTTTCAGAGCTGTTCTATTTTTTTTAATTTTTTAATTTTTTATTTTCGACTCGCACACAGAAATTCTATTTCGTTAAATTTTCAACAGCGAAATAATGATTACGAAAAAACGCTGTGAAAGTATGTAATTTGAAAAAAAAAAAAAAAAACAAAACAAAACAAAACAAAATAAACTCTTTTGGCTCGAAAAGAGAATTTTCTACAGAATTTCGAAGCAAGCTCACCGCGTTGAATTCGTTCCGCGTGGACCAAATATTGACCATAGCCACAACTGGGCTTAATTCGCTACGGGCTTGCATTACAGAAGCGTATATAGCATCACAAAAACTGCAGCGAATATATATGAGAAGCGGGCAAAGCCCAAGAATATTGCGAATATTGCAGGGAGCGATATTAAATTGAGCCGGGACACGCGAGACGCGCACGGGCGTATTAAGATTATGAATCCATTAGCGGGAGATCGGTTAGATGAAGGTCTCGGTTTGCTTTTCCCCTTGGGGCTTTTTGATAAAAATTGTGCCGTGGCGCTCTCATTTCTTTATTCGACCCTCTTCTCATATTTTCTTCTTTCCTTTTCTTTTTTTTTTTTTTCTTTTTCTTTACCACAAAAACGATAACTTCGGATATCGTGGAACTAGACTGCTGAAATGAACGTCTACCTACTTGCATGATTGGGTAGAAGAAAAAAACAATTCCATTAGATCAAATTTCATTCGTGACAAAAAAAAAAAAATATTTCTTTTTCATACGTCCTTACTTTTCAAGAGGACAGAGAATTTTACGATTCAAATTAAAAAATTTAATGCCAGCTTTCAATAGTATGTAGACGTTTCATTAATTTTTTTATCATTCTTCATCGAGTGCTAAATATCGACGAGAATTTTTATCGAACTAGAAGCGAGGGTATAATATCGCTGGAGGTATCGAAGATCAGAAATGATAAGAAAGTTACCACAGTGGCCAAGTACACTGGGGTGTTCACTCTTCATTCGATCGATATCGAGTCTGGCGCTCAAACGCATTATTACCAGTTAGTCGTGTAATTATGAGGACCAATTAAGATTCTTGTCGCCGGTGTCTTCTCGTTCACGATATATTCGTAACTCCGAGAGACTCACGGTTTTCTATACCCTGCGAATAAATATAGAGGAGCAATTAAATCCGGCATTATGTTAATTAAAACGTTGATATTTATTGTGGACCACTCCCGAACGATGTACCAGTCTAATAAGACTTTTTACCGTTCCCCTTTTTTTCTTCGATTCAACCTCGAATGAAGTAGATATACATACATATCAATGAATGCCCATAAAATGTATATATCATAAACGAATATAATTTATATCAGCGAAAGACATTCAGGACCAAGCTTTTTTTCTTCAAGTAAATTCACGAGTTTCAATTTTCTTTTCAGACTTAATGAAGGAGGATCTTACCATCTGAAAACAGCATCGTACATGTCCTTGTACATTTACCGTGCTCTTTCCAACACCCCCATCCCTCGCCCCTCTTCCCCATCTGTCTTTAAAATTCGTTTCATTTTGCGGCTGCTGCATTTTCTGAATAATACTGATGCGATCTTGGCCATTTCGTTTTTCTATGTCGACAGGTCCTTTAAAAAAATTCTCGTCACTCCGTCGTTTAATATACTCATAATGAATTGTATGTATATTTGTCCTATATATAAAATAACTAAATAGAAAAAAAAAACACATTAATAAGAGAAAAAAAAACGAGCACTGGATGAATGATGTAAAACCAAACTTTTCAGCAATAACGCGAGTAAAAATCGTACATTTCTTCCTTACATGAACTCCTCCGTTGAAGCTGTTTCCTTCTTTACGTAAAAAATGTTTAAAGTTAACCGAGAGATCTATCTGCAAAAAACCCTCTAATTTCTCATTATCCAAGCAGCTCAAAATAACTGTTGGGAAAAATAGATTTACTACAACTGCGACTTACTCCAAATAAATATGGACTTACTCCAATTGAATATTGTTTTTTATCTACTGCAAAAGTATTCATAAACATGAAACTGTTTCCAGAAACTTATTCGTATCAGCATAAGAAAATTGCACGCGCATCTGATTAAATTTTGACGTCGGTCAAGTCAAAATTTCTTAATAAAAGATTGATTATTATATTTCACGAATATTTAAAAATATTCTTTCGAATAGTCTGGGTTTTTAGATTTTTTCATTGGAAATCGATTGAAAAATTCGAACATATCCTATGGCAAGTTGTTCACATTAAAACAATGACACGAAGCAGAGCGCTTTTGATAAGGCGACAACTATTGACACGATTTCAGCGCTTACAGTTCGGAAACTTGATCATATTTTTCTCTACTTTTCGTCCACTAATTTCGACTTCATTGGATGATTAATAATTCGTTCATCAGTGATCGATAAATATTCAATGAAGAGTTGCAACAAAATGGATCCTTCCAGCCAGTAATGGTGACGATCATAATTTTACTATAAAGACCATTTTCAAAAATAAAGTTACATAAAAACTTTCATTCTCCGTTATCTATAAATTTCCACAAAAATAACACAAACAAAATTATAAAATGATAAATCTGCAGGTCTCTCTATTTTGGAACTTTGAGTTACGATAAATAATGCAAAGGTCACAATAACCATCACCAATTTTCCTAAGAATGTCATCATAAAAACGTGGAAGAAAAATATGAACGTTGGCCGAGAAATCAAATAAAACACTTTCGATTTTAAATAGTTTCGAGCTGGATATAACATCATTTTGATCATACAGTTTAGAAAAATAGCAATTTACTTAACGCCTCTGGATTCATTCCCGAATAATTTCACCCGATGCTATCGTTTTGTTGTTACATCCGGATATATTATAAAGCAAAGTGGAACACGAAGAACAAAATGGCTTCGGAACTTTTCAATGCAGACTCACACATACGAATATATCGATGAACTTGTATGGGAGGGTTGAGAAGCCGAGGTCTTGAGGTTTAAGATCGTAATCTCATACTCGATATGGGTGTCGGTGATAGTGATCATGATCGTGAATGTGCGGTCATGATCGTTCGTCCTTTCCACTATCTCATCTCAAGTAAGATAGTCCTATATATACTCAAATTACAGTATAACTTTAGTTTTGCAGCAGTATAACGCGATGTATGCATCTACAGCCACAGCAAAAACTTTTCTATCGAATAAACACATTTCGTATACGAAACTATAGCCATAGCGCAATGAAATTTCGTTATTATTTCCTCGACGAATCTGAATCGGATCACGAGTCAAGGAACCTAACTGTGATCTTAATTTGCTCATTTATTTGGCACGTAAAGCTTGACGAGAATGGAAAATTTGTGGAAACAGCTTATTGGGATTAAATTCAATCAAACATTTGGATAATAAATATTGATGCAACGTATGAACTGTAGATTGACTGAAACAATCAGGTTTGCAGGCATAATTGATATCTTAAATAGTAATTCGATTAATTTGTTCAATCCCCATAGAAAATTGCTCGTACATACGCAGGAAACTCTGGCGTTATTTATTTCAGTACAGGTATAAGTGTATATACTCCCCGCACACGTGTACAGAGACTTATTTTTTTTCGTTCGCAGTACAAATGTGCGTAATATAATAGACTGAGTTTAATTTACGATTGCTCCTTGCGTAATTTATAGATCCTGATCCGGATATTTTATTAGCTTAGTAATTGCGATACATCCGGTGAGCCATTAATCTATATATCGTACTCATTATATATCGAATATGTATGGATATAAATATATACAAGTCGTTCCAAGTCAACGAAACCTCCCAACTTTTCGATCTTGCTCCCACTAACACAATAATGTTCTTCAATGTATTCTTTCCATCGTTTTAATGAATTTACGACAATTCGTCCAATGATTACCAACGAATATACAACTGAAAAAAAAAAAATCATTACGATTTCAATTATTTCAAGGATCTACAATACAAGGATGAGAATTCTCATTCATAATATGACGTTGTAAATATGTACTTGACAATGCTCTATGCAAGACGATAAATACATCGTTCGAGCATCTCGCATTTGGGTGGCCCAGACGATAAATCGTTGACCACACCTGGTACCAATTTTTCTGCTGCCTCATCTTGACATCTCCCTCTCTCTCTCTCTCTCTCTCTCTTTTTCGATCTCTCTTGTTTTGCTGAGCCGGGTCGTTAGATGTTGTCGCAGGTGATTACCGTTCGGTGTCGAACCCAATGATCCGACCGGGAAAGCGAGTCCACATGTACTGTGTGAATATACCACGAGAGCTGGCGAGGGCAACGAGAAGTCTCCCGCTCGATCACCCGCAACAAAACAGAGTGCAATCCAGCAGCATTTCAAATGGATGGGCTCTCTGGTACCTAATGACTTGACCACACGAGGCACAACTTCGGCCCTATCCTACAGCTGCCCTAAGCCACTTCGTGTATATACTTGTGTGTGTACATGTGTGAATATCTATGTATATAGTATAAATATGACCGTTTATATACGCTCGTTTCACATTGCTCATGGTATATAAGTACGTAAAGCTGTGTGAAAAAAGAAACCCCGAAACGAAGTCGCTGATTTTACGATTTGTAAAAAAAAAAAAGAAGAAGAAGAAGGAAAGACCGAGAACTCAGTGGGCGTAACGCCGGAGAGTGTTAAAAACTTTTGCTATCTATCCTGCTATTAGTGCATGCACGTGAATTGACGGAAACCCTCGTTTTACATGCATATTATATATTTTTTGTACTTATCAACAACCGATTTCCGACGTCACATGAGAATTGTTCACTTTTTTTTTCTCCGCGATAAACGATAATTAGAACGAGAAAGGACTCTCATGGTCTTCGTAGAAACGTTGAAACTGTAACCTACAATTCATGTGCTGCGCGCGACTGTTCTCCTTTTTCACAATCGGAACACACGCACATACACACAGACAAATACGACGTGATATATATGTAATTAGGGAGCTTTGTGCTGAAAAAAAGTGCTTTCCCGATGAGATAAAAGCGCAAAATGCATGGCGGGATAATCCAGCAATTATACATGAAGCAAAAATTTTTTCGTTTTATCGCTCGTGCCTGTAACTCTTTTAAAATTTCTTCGTCTTTAACTAGTTCATCAGAAAAATGTTTTAAAATGTAACTCTTATCTATGATTGCTCTAATTGGCAGAATCATTCTGTCCAATTGTTCAAAACTGTTTTTTTTTTTTTTTTTTTCTCGAGGACAAAAAATGTTACTCGAGTGACGGACATAAAAATGCGTAACAACGAATTCTCCTGCTTTGTTTACGTATCGATGTATTCGCAATTTGGATCGGTATCGTTTTAAAAGCTCGATATCCGGACAAGTCTGCATATAAAATCGTTCGATTTAAATGCAATGAAGTTTTTCATTGAAACACCTGTACCGCATTTGCAATCAATCAGCGTATTTCCACGAAAAAATTTGGCCTCGCAATGCGCATTGGTTTTGAATCAGTTGGATAGCGGAGTAAAAAATTTTTACTTTTGTAATCAACTTCGTTCATAAATAAAAAAAAAAAAAAAAAACAAAACAAAACAAAACAAAACGACTAATATGATTTCTCGAAATTCAACATGAAAAAAGTGCAGCGATCTGAAAAGTCATGTATTTCTGTGAAATCGATTGATCGTTAGAGATATATGAATTTGTTGCTACAAAAATATTGGAGCACAGATTTTATTTGCCATTTTATATTAATATAAAATTGTTGTATATTATGACAATAATTTTGTAATTTAGTAAATTTAATCATGAATATAAAAATAAGGTATTGTTTCGTTTTTTAAGAGCGTTGCAGTGGAAAATACAAAATTGACAATTGCTCGATTTGACGAGAGCTTTTCGCGCTCTAGCAAGATCTACGTAACGAGGCAACACAAACCCATTTGGGTTTATCGTCGTAGAAGAGCTTTACTGTCACCATTTCGTATAGCCCAGTAAAACCGGGTAACTCTATGTTCCGTAACCCTGTGGACCATTTTGTCCTTTCCGTCATCCTCTCTCACTCTTTCTCTCCTTCTCTCTCGTCTATTTTTATCAGTATCTGCTTGTCCATGAGTGTCTACATATGTATAATGCAATAGGCAGCGAGTTCTCTCATTGAACGCCCGGTTCTATACAAGCAGCATTTTATCGTTGGAATAAAGAGAAATCGAATCAGTTACGGACAATTTAATCCGAGCGTCGGAGTCGCGTGAATGGATGTAACCACTTTGGACAAAACGAGCTCGCGCGAAAGCACGGAAGCTTCCTGCTTCTTCGTTTTTTCATGTATTTATATATATTTACTGTATATACAAAGGTGAATTCTCAAGATTTTAAGATTGAAAATGGCGAAGAAACGGACTGATTCAGCTACTACTTAAAAGTTAAGCGAGTAGCTCAAGTAACAAAACCGTTCAACAAGACGGTAAACTAAGTTTACAGGCACAGAAAATGTGACCCAAGAGTGTGAAGGTTATTATTATCATTAATATTATTATTATCGTACAAAGTCTTTGTCCGAGCAATCTTCTGTACCGCGATGCAGAAAAACAGAATGAGAAAAAGTAAGGAAAAAAGAAACGAAGAGAATGAGAGAAAGAGAGATAGAGAGAGAGAGAAAGAAAGAAAGGGAAGGAGATAGCGGAAAGAGCAGAATTCTCTTTGCCTCCGATTATTCATTGTCCGAGTTGGACGCCTGACAATGAGTCCTTGTTCACCACTGTGGACGAGATTCCGTCTCTCGGGCAGTCGACCAGTACAAACCATCTAGTGAATAAATCACCGACGACCGTACGTGGTCAGACCCGAAGGTACGAGAATTTTTCAAGAGCGTAGCCCTCTCAAGTTCTACCTATACATATAATGTAGAACGTTTTTAAGCTAACTCGACCACCGCCTTTCATATTATCTTGAATCCATTTCGTTTTCAATTCTATACCATTTCATTTATATCTTAAATACTTTGAATTTTTTTTTTTTCCTGGTTAAATTTCACTCAACACATGATCTACGGTGTTTCGGGAAGGCTTGCGATTTCTCGACATTTTTCTCAAGCTCGAGAAATTTGTACATCCCACAGTGGTATTTACGTTATGTGAGTATTAGAACCGAAAAGAAACCGTTTACAAAAGAGCGGTCCAAAAAAAAAGTGATAGAAACTGAATCAGAATCATACGATGGCTGCGGTCGAATATCTTTCCGATTGAGCTATATCAAAGCCGTTACTCGAAACTTCATTCGAATCTTAACACATAAATGGCATTTGAAATGCCACGATAATATATAATAGTTTTGTTTTAAGGTAACGATAATTTTTCAGAAGGCAAGGTGTGCGTCAGCTCCTCATCGAGCCTTTTTCAAATAGAATACGTACACTGAGAAAAGAGAATAGTTGAATCAACCAAATAGCTTTGTGAAATACGTACAATGTAATATTCTGTTATACTAAATATCAGTTTCATTAAATGAAAAATATCTTACGTTGATCCAACAAAATCCACGACAATAAATCTCATTTGGTTGATTCAATACGTATCTTTGTTTAGAGAAATAAAATTAATAATTCGTGCAACTGAACGATTTTTTGAATGAACGAAATATTTCTTTATTCTACGAAGCCTTGGTTAATTCAACTAAACTCTTTTCTCGGTGTATGGTAGATTCAGTGTGAAAAAATATGATAAATCTCTTCTTGATAGGCTGGCTATACGTATGATCTGAACGAAAAGATGATGTGCTTGTGGACTGCATCAACAAGAGAAACTACGGAGGCATTTCGAAACAATAAATTACGAGTATACAGATAAGAAAGGAGTATACTATCGTGGCTAATGTCGAGCACGAGCCGCCTGATTTTTTTTAGTCGCAATCGAAGGAACAGTTTTCAAAGTGCACGAGTAAAAAATTTTAATGAGTGCGAGTGAGGGATCTGGTAGCCCAGGGTGCGTGCAGTAAGGCCTCTGGGACGGTGAGGGGTTCTTTCATGCTAGGAAATCAGGCGTCTAAATCTAAACGACCTCGCGACACACGAAGCTTTAGTATAATATAACTAGAAAGAAAGAGCGAGAAGGAAAAGAAGGAGAAAAACTGAAGCTTCGGATAGCGAGAGGGAAAGAGAATGAGAGGGAGAAAGAGAGAAAGAAAGAGAGTAAAAGAGAGAGAAAGAGAGAGAGACTGAGAGAGAGAAAACTGCTCGTGAGGTTCTCGCGCCTCTACTCAACGCAACTAGAAGCACGAGGACGAGGGCCTCGACTAATTACCGTTAACGCGACTTGGTTAATTAACGTCGACGTTAATTTTTCATTCTAACCAAGAGATCGAGAAACGAAACCAAGAGTAACAACGGCCGCACACAAACATACGGAAAACAACATACTCGTACACACCTACGAATGCATATTTTATTATATAACCTTATATAATGAGAATGGAAATATACAAAGGCGCTGTTCATAACTTCTCTTCGTTGTGCACAACATATGCCATAAAGAGTTTCGTCTTTAATACTCTTCAACGAAATTTTCCTTTATGCCAGAATTTAATTATTTGAGTCTGGCTTTGGACTCGTGCCCATCTAACCTTAAGTTATATATAAACATTGAAAACATTCTCGCACTAAATCTCAATAAATTTTCCTTGAGTTTCCTAGTCTAAGCTCGTCTGATAAAATGTATATCAATGAAATAATATACGCGATAAAATATATAAGTACGATCAATTGCATGGAACCAACGAGGTTCTCGTAGTGTTCGCAGAAAAATTTATGTAATTACATGATTGATAGAAAATTCGTGGAGAATAAAAGAAAATCGTCTGGCACTCGTCGAGTATCACATAGCTTTGAGGAGTTTTCAAGTGCAGTTTCAAAATGAGTTAGTTTTACATTGAAATGTATACATAACGGTCGCTGTGCTTGTACGTGCAACGTCATTATATATATCTATACATGTTTAATCCACGTCCTGAAAGCTCGACAACGTTTCGAAAGAAATGAGAAAATAATTAATTGTTAAAACATTACAGTAAAAGAATGAAATAAAAAAATAAAATAAAAAAAAAACAAAGTATAATTCTTCAGCGATCCAAACGAAGTGGAATATTGTTGAGTTTTACCTTCAACATGACCAGGATCTCGAGATTCGGTGGAGCTTTAACGTAAACGCGAGAAATGGAAAAGTTTTTCTAAAGCAGGAAAATAACGACGCGAGCATCGAGCTACCGACGCTCTCACAACAACTTTTCCACTCTTATTTTTCCAACGCAAATTATCAAGAACCCTATGTATTTTAGACTGTTCGCAAAGCCCCGTAACACGGACGTGAGAAACGTCACCGAGCTTGTACTATGTGCGGTTTCAAACGTTTATAGAGAAAACTCTCTATAGCTTCCAATCTCCGTTGTCGTCGACAGGCGTATCAACCTCGACGACCATGCTATGAAAAACGACCAAATGGTTTTTTTTTCAACACCCGTATACTATCGTATGGGGTTTTTAATGTGGATGAGCTACGTATAACGTATGTCATAGGCGACTGTGCCACCGCGATTCCAAGAGTCATGGCTGCAAAGGTCGAGAACGAACATTTTTTCGCCTTTTTATAAACATTTTTCGAAAATATGATGTTTTTCTAAAAAAAAAAAAAAACAAAATGTTTAACCAACCAAACTGATAAGTAACTCGTTGGATTGATCCTACGAAACTATTTAAAATGGTCGCAAAGGTGGATTCGATCGCACAAAATAATAGTAAAAATTGAGATATCATGATGAAAAGGCAAACGCAAAGGCAAAAGGCAAAAAGTTCGTTTAAACGATTAAAAAGAATGTCCTTCATTGGGCAAAGCTTAATATTTACAAATTCGTTAATTTATTTGTTTTTAGAAACTTTCGAAAGTATTTGCATTGCGCAGAAGCTTTATCCAACACAGAATATCCTTTATTTATGGATAAAAGTATGAGTGTCCATAGTTATGCCAAAGTCCATAGCAGCTACTACACAGCAATTACAACTTTTTCCAGCTCCAGCACCCCCCTCCCCCAACTACTTTTGCGTTTCCGCATTCATTTTAGCGACGAGTAATTAACGAAGGTCGGGTATACACGTAAAACTTGCCAAGAGCTGCTCGTGGAACTCTCTCGCCACCTGATTTTCCGTTCCCTACATCTCGTTTCCTTTCACCACTACTTTTTCGGTGCCTGCCTTCAAGCTAAAATTTGCTTGTCCACAATCTGTGGCTTGAACTACTCTCGCCTGAGAGCAGCAGTCTCCGACAATTCAATCAGCTTGATTAATAGAATTTTCATCGAAATTTAATTTTTTGCTTCGAAACACGTGTGCTGCGTGGCAAAGTATAAACAAGGATCGAGTATTCACAATGCATCGTGAGGCAAGTTAGGAACAAAAAAAATCGAATTATGCATCTCAGCAATTAAGTGGAATCTAAAGTATGTGATGTACTCATTCATAAATGAAAGTTTCACCGATAGAATATAAATTCTATGTTATTACATTATTTTACAAAACAAAGAAATACTTAAATCATTACGAAAAAAATCGTACATTCAATTTTTTTAATTTAATTGAATTATTCACAAAACTTTTTGATGAACGAACCAAAATTTTAATATAATCAATTGAAGCTGGACATGTGAATATGTAGGACGATAAATTTCATGACACTTTGTGAAATCGGATAACAAAAAGTCCCACAAGTGTTCACACTAAAAAGATTCATGATCTCGAATTTTAATTTGTTAACGTTAACATATTTTCCAGCGACGCGTCTCTCTAAAATGTCACACGCGCGTATGGAAATCGATGGGATATGCTTACGGTGCCAACGGTTCAGCGCTCTCGCGAAAGTTTATTTTTCACACGACTCGACGTCGTTTTTTCTCTCTCTTTCAAATTAAATTTTAGAACAGAAAGAGAGAGAGAGAGAGAGAGAGTAAAGGCCAATTCGCTTATCCAGGTTTCTGTATTATTAGGAGGCACGGCTTAAGCGCGTAGGTAGAAAACGTGCTCGACGTAAAGTATCATCGTAAAATAGGTATACACAAAGCCAGGATTTTCGCACGGTGAAATTGATCGCCTTAAGCTGAATATCTATTACGTTCCTCCTCTAAATCCAAACGAAAAATTTCAACGAATTAAAACTCCATTTTTTCTTCAGATTGCACGTCTTTTTTTTTCAATCCAACGCATTTCCCTTTTATGTTCGTTATTCGTCCAATTATCATATCGCTTAAGATAATAACGATTACCGAATGAAAATCTACTGAAAACACGCGATTATGACCAATTATGATCGAACGGCTATTTTCAATACCCTTTCAGTTAATTTTCGACAACGATCGAGTGATTAAAGAGTTTTCCAATTGATTTTCTGTCCTTATTTGTTTTTTTTTTTATGTGCAAAAACTTTGCGGAGTAAGATCGCGATGAATCGCCTTACCGCATTAGGACAGTCCAGTCAAGCTCAGCCGGTCAATTTCATGCCGTGAATTTTCGTATACCTTTATCAACTGTGTCTCCAGAGTCTATCCCGTTTACTATATATATAAAGGGGAGAGAAGCATATGTAGACAATGCAGTTCATGCACAAATAACGCTATAACCGCGGTGTGCCACGGGAAGACCGTTATGAGGCGTACGCGTCGACGCTCGCAATTGCATTGTACCAAGTGCCGAATACCATTTGCCCACGTACCGAGCCTGTGTTGTATCCTCCACGGGTACCCTCTGTTATACCGAAGAATTCACGTGGGTCGACAACGTATCCAATCCAATACATACATGAAGAACAGCCAAACAAACAGACGTAACTTGCACGTTTAGACACGGGAACTCATGAAACATGAGCCTTTTACCTTTCTAAAGATCAACTTCAACCTGCATAGATATGCGTTCGAACATAAGCGTATATTTATATATATATATGTATATACGTGTAGATCAGACAAATATACAGGCTGATTCAAAGAGACGTGTCACAACCCTCACAATGTTTCGAATCAAATTGTCGAATATTCATTGATAAAAATGAGATTATCGTCGATAATATTGTGTGAAAAACGTTTAAAAGTTCGAAAATATTGAAAAATACATCTTTTTAAACTATAATTACGAAAAGTTCTTTTGAAATGAAAATATTATATTTAATGAAAATCAATGATATTATTCATCCGAATCCGCGGCAAAGCAGACAATATATTCAATTAATCAACAACAAAGAATCGATTATACGGATTATTATTCCTCATCAAAACTTACGTTTCAATCAAATATAATAACAAAAGACCGAGAATTGAAAGAAAAATTGTTTACTAATTTGATGAGCTAAGAGTTTACAAGAATGGATTTTTTTGATCGAAGATCAGTGTGAGATCTCGACGCATCGCCCAAATCGTCCTGTAGATACTTCATACAAAGGTAAATGTCACGTGTGGCACATATTGTCGTTGTGTAAACGTACGTATATATATATACATTCGCATAACGTGGTGTATGATTATGAGCATGTGCATACGTTTATATATCGCTATGTGCAAGGAACGTGTACTTTGGGTGCTCTCCTCGCATAAGCTGCTGGTCCATGTTGCTTCAAGCTGGCAGTGCAAAAGCACGTTATAAGCAATGGATCATCGATTTATGACCAAGCAACAAGACACGTGGGTCTATTAATCCGCGAACCATATATTATGTTGTGCGTCACGCATATATATATGTATATATATGTTCTTCGGAAATCCCAACCCTGCGCCACACTCGCTCTCGTTAAATGTCGTTAAAATAATTACCATGATTGATGCACGCATCGAGAGAAATATTATAATTATTTCTACGAGGGGACAAACTTTTTTAAACTCTTTCGTATAGACACAAATTATTTATGATATTGTACTCGGAATTCATAATAATTATTAGGTACAGGAGGAATCTCAATATCTCATTGCTCTGAATAAATAATCATTATGAATACGTAGTTTTTGATAAGAAAATTCAGAGTATTATGAAATGATTATTTTATACAATAAGAGAATACTGAAGAGAAATACATTCAGCAGGGTTTGAAGCTTGAATTGAAGCTTCGAGGGCTCATCTCAGTAATTGAATATTATTCCATCAAACAATCCACAAAACTTTCATTATCGTCAAAAGTTGTCGTTCCCTGTTAATAAATTGTATCGAAATTAATTTTCGGCAAAGTAAACATCGTAAAATTCTAAGTTAACAAACGATAAGAACGTTTAATTTAAAACAGAAAATTCGTGTAAGTGTATCTTGTAGACGCTTGTATGTGTAAAGTTTATGACAAAGGGGGAAGAGAAAATGGATGTTATGGGGATAGAACCTGTATATAAGGGTTCGACTGATACGGCATCGCTGTACAGTAAGGATACAGGCAGATGTAATCAAAGTTTGCAGACAGCCCCACTCAGCCTCTTTTGCCTTGAGGAGGTCACGTCAAAACCATCCGGATATTCATTTCCACCCTCGTCAGCGCGTTTACGACGCCGACGAAGAGACTATCATGATAAAGACGACAACGAGTTTCGTATTAGATTACTTAAACTTTCGGGGTAACCATGTGCTGCTGTCCTCTAACAAAGCCGGAACATACTTGTCCAAACTTTTTTTTTTATCCTTAAATATACATAAACCCAACATATATTCGAAACTACTGTTCCCACGTATGGCAAGATATCGATAATATCAGACGCCGCCACCGGGTGGTATAGCTGCTCGGGGGGGGAGCAGGCCTTCGCTGAAAACAAGCAATTTTGAAAGAACAAATACGTAAAATCACTAAAACTTGTAAATCTATTTGATCCAGTGTTAACATTTGATATTACGATAAATTGGACGATCGAGAGACTTGAAGTAGAATTCGTTTTTAAAGAATCACAATTAGGGAAAAAATGCAGAAAAAAAAATAATAAAAAAACAGGACAGAATTCAAATAATTAGAGACAGCACGTGTGTGTTGCATCACAAAATCTTGTCGGGAATTATCACGGAGGTGATTTTTCATATTTTTAATCACGTTGCTTGACAAAGCAGGGTCTGAATACGGAACCCGATACGGGGTAGGTTTTATATTTCTCCGGACCTGTCTCGGACGACACTCATTGGGCTCTGCGGAGTATTTGTGTATGCGTGTGCAACGTTTTTTTTTTCTCTCTTTTTTTTTTTTGCATCGTCAAGCACATCTCTCCGGCGCTTTATGCGCCACCTGCGCTTCGGGAAAAGCTGGTTATCACCGGGGAGCTTCTCCATTCCGAGAAGCTCTGGCTCGAGTTATTTTAATTGAGCATGCTGGTGGAAGTCGCGTTTAAAGGCTCGGTAGCGACGAGAAACGTCAGAGAGAGGAAAGTCGAAACGCGCGGCGAAAACGCGCTTGGCGAAAATCCTCTCGGTCTCTGACGCCGCGCGTGAAGACGTTCTTAGAAGCACAAATCCGTCCTGGTATATGAGAAGGCTTGCTTTTTCCATGTGGCTCTTGAGTGTTTCCGCACGAGGCCATATCACAAGTACACATATAGATATTTAAGAACTCGTGCGCGAGAGAAAATCTCAGTCAGACGCGTCGGGCGCCGTGGCGCTCTCCTTCAACGTCTTTTCAATTTTTTTTATTTGTTTTTTTTTTTTTTTTTTTTTTTCATTTGAATTTCAAATTCACTCGCTGCTTAGAGACTGTTTTACGAGACTCCGAAGTAATGGTATCTGGATCGAAAAATATATGGGAGGGGTGGTTTCCGGCGGACGTTACACGTTTGTGCCGAATTCATATCGAATAAATGTGTACGTATAATAAAGTTTTTTTTTTTCTCTTTTATACGATTTCATATAGCTGCAAAGAGTTTCATTTTTATTTGAAATAAGTGTTGTTCTCAATTCTAATATTTTTTTTCTCATTATTATTTCAATGGCGATCGTGAATTTGGAGAAAAAAAAAACACATAAAATTATACTGCGCGAAGGTTTGTAAATTCGATTTTATATCACGAGCATTTTTCGGTGTGTAGAAACATCGAAGTGTCGTATTACATCGAAACGAAGGAGTTTATTATATAGGAACATGAAAAGAGACGAGCGTTTTACCAGGGTGAGACTGGCGATGACGGGTGAATGACGGACGAGCAGTTCGCGCTTTTCTGTCATCGACGTGGCTCACGCGAAAGAGACGCGTCAGGGACGGTGTCCCGAAGTAATTTTCTACTGCCCCGATGCTTCTCTTTCTCTTCTCTTTCCTTCGCTCTTTTACTATTTCTCCCTCGAGCCCCGAATGTGACTAACGGATTCCGCTGGGAAGTCGAATCTCGTTAATCTCTTGCTTCTCATCGCTACTTCCTCACTGTTATATATAAATATATGTTATGCCTCCAGCTCTCTTTCTTTAACTTTACCCTTGCCTCCCATTCCACTCATCTCGGGCTTTTCATGTCGCGAAGGGGTAGAAAAAAAGTGAGGTAAGAATCGGTTTAATAAGACCTTAATAACTTCGTCCCCATCGGGAATAAAGTGGACCGAGAGTCTGACTTACTCAGTTCTTTTTTCTTCGTTTCCTTCTTACTGCATTTGACGACGAAGACGAGGGCGACGACGACGACGACGACGACGATGACTCGTTTTCCTTTCGCAATTCTTTCCTCGTTTCTGAATTTTTATTTTTCTTTTTCATTCTTTCGTTATCGCTTTAATATCTAACATTTTTTTTTTATCTCGCTCTATTTTCATTCTCGGACCGTTCCAGATCGCAAATTTTTATATTTTCTTTCAGATTTTTTTTTTTTTTTTTAGTATCTTTCTTCTTTACATTTCCGATGAAAGTAAATTTTCGCAGAGGGGTTAACGAAGTCTTTGTTTGCTGGTTACTTAGTATCTGTATGCATATAACTTGTCCCGTAGATCCCGGAGGATCGTGAATATCTTGTGAAACGTAATATCCCCTGCGGCTGTCACGTGGCAAATTTTTCCAGTTATTTCATTTTATTTTATTTTATTTTATTTGATTTTTTTTTTTTCATACAACCTGAAAACTTTCTTCCAGCTTTGTACGATATTGAAACGTTCCAACTTTCGTATAACATGTTGAGAATTTGTCTTTCACTATTTTTCATTTCTATTAAATTTAACCTTTAGTTCGAAACATCTGTAATAATTGGCTTTCTTCGCTCTTGTGCTTTCAGTGATCTTCAAGGCAATAACATATCCGTTATCTTCAAAACGGATTTTGAGGACATGGCCGCTCTTCACGTATTGTGAGTATTGACACAAAAAGAAAAAAAAAGTGCTAATCCATAAAAAAATGCGTCGGAAGATCATGTATATATACGAAAATAAATTGATCCGGAATATCGTAATTTAAAGAGTAATTTTTCTTTTCACTGCGAAGATCCTTTCGCGTTTCGCATGTATCAAATAACACTTCGATAATTTAGATGAAATATATTTATGTTATAAATCAACCACAAAATTCCTTTTATGCAGTATACAAAGTGAACACCAAATATAGTTTCATTTTTTTTTTTTTTTTTTCAAGATCTATCAAATGTTTGATATAAACAAGCTTTCAAGTCTCGCTTTGAGCATCTGGCAATGACGATTGCAAGAGAGCTTTTTGAACCGGTATTTTCCATTCGCTATATATTGACTTCGCTGTATACAGTAAAAATTTGATGCAGATGAATATTTTCTATTGATAAATTGATACAGCCTAAGGATCCTTATCATACTCGAGTATACCAATGAAAGAATTGGGTAAAATATTGAGATCCTTGACATCAATTAAATTGGTCATAAAGTGAGGTCATAACGGTCAATACGTTTTTAATTTTGAGCTTCATCATTTTAAGCCAAAAATCTCATGGAAATAAGAGTTCCAGCAAGATAGCTAACTTTTTTTTTTTTTTACCGTGGTTCTAGAAACTTGATTGCAGCTGCGAATATCGGCATTCATAATCAACACGACCTTATCAAATCCGTGTTTCAAAGAAATGTGCTGAGAAATAAAAATACGAATAATAATAATAATAGTAATGATAATTCGTATAAACAGCAATAAATAAAAGAATAAAAGGAGAAGAAAATATAATGTATTGTTGTCGAAACTCAATTCATGTGTCAAATGTGATTTACGTGAATTTGTATTCTCTTGTTTTCTCTTTCAAGGCAATTGTCCTATAATCAGATTCACACAATCGAGCGCGGTGCTTTCAAGGACCTTGTGGACGTGGAAAAGCTTCGCCTCAACAACAATCAAATTCGTTATTTGCCGGATACTCTGTTCAGCAACATGATGAACCTGAAGAGGCTGTGAGTACTTTTATTTATTTTTTTTTTTTTTTTCAAGAGTTTCCTCTTTTACGCGATACACCTTTAAAAAAATCATCGTAATGAAATAATTACGTGAGTTTAATAATAGTCAAGAAAACGAACGAGAATGCGAATGCTCGTATAATAGAATAAGAGAGACAACCCCTTTATGCATTTTCGCCAGTAAAGGACAAGACTTTTGCTTACATTTCTGGCTCTGTCGTTATTTCAAAAGGGTCCGTCGAGTACGAAGAAAAATTAAAAATTAACCAAGACGAAAAAAGAAATTAAACAAACGGAAAACAACGCACAAAAGAATTTTCTCTTTCGCTACTCTCGCGGTCCGAATCATATTTCAGTTTGGGGATGAAAAGGCAGCAAAAGAGAGTGGAGGAGAAAAGGAGGGGGAAGGGGGGGGAAGAAGGATGGAATAAAATGTTATTAAACTCAAAAAGTCCGGAATGGAGGTTGCGTTTGGCAGAAGAGCGTTGAAGAGAGAAAAAGAAAAGAGGACACACAAAAAGAGAATATTTCCTCTCGGAAGTAGAAGCGGACAGTAAACCGTTGAAAAGAGTACTCACGTTGAAAGAGGATGACACAAAAAAAACAGAGATAGAGTGAGAGAGAGTGAGAGAGAGGGAAATCCTTTGTCGACGATCTACACTGTGTGGGCATCCTGCAAAAACCTCACTTGGCTAAATTCCGCGGTAGTGGTAGCGGCGCTTTCGAAAAACGCCTAGCAACTCGAGGAATAAGAGGAAAAACGCTTCGTAGCAGCAACCTCGAAAGGATCTTAAAAGCACGTAGCATGCATGCTGCATAGTAGACACGTAAGTGCATACGTGTATACATACACACATGCAAAAAATAGGAACAAATATATAAATTTGTCGCTATTCCAGCACTCGACATAATAATCTTTCTTTTCTTTTAACCTCAATTATTTAAGTTGCACTTCGAAAAACCTTACTCTGCAAACAACCCAAAAGCCGTTTGCAAAAATATCTTCGTTTTTTTAGTACACCACCAAGTATGATTGAGAGAGCAATAGCGAATAGCGATCATCAAAAAATTTGGAACATGAAATTTTCATTCATTCCTTTTGTTGTTGCACGCGAAAAAAAAATGTCCGAGGACGCTTCATTCTAAAGATAAAAAATGTTGATACGATATTGGAAATATTGCGCCTTTATCGAAGATCGATATGAACAAGAAAAATGAAGTTATACCGTCAGAAATTAGGTTCTGTCATAATGAGTTCAATCGTAAGAAAAGATGAGATTATCCAGCATCCGATTATAGGCGAGTTGCCCGTTCGAATTTTTCTCTCTGTCCCTCTCCGTTGAACGGGGGGCACTTTCGAGGCCCGTCTATCCACTTTAGCGGATGATGGATGGATTTCTGAGAAACGCGCACGCCGAGACAAGTCTCGAAGACAAACAGGCATAAAGAGATAAAGAGAGGGGATAAAGAGGGTAAAATGTGCAGCCCAGCATCCAAGACTTCGAGAGTCCTGCTCTCTCTCCTCTCACTCTCTTTCTCTCTCGAGTTCGAGCTCGAGCTCGGGACGGCCCAACTTCTTAAAGACAGCCTGCGAGAGCATACAGAACCAACGAGATTCGTAGTTCTCCTTCTCAACTTGACGAAAAATAAAAAAAAATAAAACGAAGAGAAAGGATGTAGAAGAACGAGATGAAAGGAGAGGAAAAGAGAGAAAGTGAGATAGATAGAAATCTCGTTCATTTCACGCCAGGGATGCCAGTGAACTGAGCATCGCACAGCACTTTTTGACTCGTAATACTCGAGTGGCAGCTGCCTGTAACATAGCTGGGCCTAGAAAATGCCAGACTCCTGTTCTCTCTTCCTCAGATCGTGATAAGCGCCCTCCTGATAAAACTTTTTTTTTTCCCCTACGGCCTCTTGTTTTTAGCCCGAGGCCGAACAACTCCGCCGGAAGTAACTGTATTACGGTAGCTAACGATATAATACACGTACTAATGCAGCAATAAATCGAGACATAGAAATTTCTCGTAACGGCTTCGTGATAACCCATTTTTCTCTCAAACGTCCTGGAATCATTGCACCAGCAACGCTGCACTCTGTCCTGAGGAATCTTTTTGATCGAGATAAAGTAAATTGAATAATCGATATGACGCATTAACTATGCATCAAGTAACTATCTTGTAACGAGTTAAAAGAAGCTATCGAAGATTAATAATTAATGTGTCAGGTGCCCTCATCGGATGGTAAAGGTTGCTAGAGTTTGCCGGATTTAATAGAACTTTGGTTTACTGGATGAGAAATCCCAAAGATTTTTATTCAAAGATATTAGACCCGTTAGTTTGAAATCACAATACAGATTTCATAACTGGCTGTATGTGCCGATCAATATCTTCAGATATTTCGAGAAAACATTTTAATCAAAGCTTCGATTGCAAATGTGTAAATAGCTTGTCTGTGAATTCTCGTTTCAACGTTTACGTCAGGGAATGATCGGGAATTACTCGTCACGCGATAATAACGTCTCTAACGGGATCTAAGATCTCAATAATGTCAGAGGTTCCGTACGAATTGGAGGAATCTGAGAAAATATAAGACGTTATGCGTATTAAACGCTTTGAAATTCATTCGCACGTGCCTGGTGAACATCGAGAAATGCGTACAGGGTTTTCGTGCACCAATATATCCTTCAAGGCACATTTTCGATCGTTAAGAATGCAGCGAATTCATCGTAATTGTGCAAGCTACGATTCTGTCTCTGACATTGCGAAATTCAGTAATTGCTTTCTAGATTAACTGGAACGAACCAAGACCTCAATTTCTTCTCGCTCTAATATAACAACAGATCTGTATTTATTCGTATACGTCCTTGGTGTCTCTGTCTGAACGAATAGGTTAGCTCAGGTTTACCACCATTTACGGGGAAATATCACTCCTACTGTGTACTTAATACGACAGATTGTTGGGCTCTTCCTTTGTCTCAATTCGTAACTGACAGCAGAAGCTAAACATACATATATAGATCAATGAAAGCTTCAATGAAACTCGAATCACCCCGAGCGAATTCCACGCGATGGTCAAGGATGAAGCCTTGAGAGCAAGTTCAATCCTCCGTGCTGTTGTGTCTGCCTCATCTTATTTTCTCTGGACCGTCTACATCGAGAAAGTCAAAAAGCAATCATTATAGAGGAGTATTGGATCTCAGAATGCCCAGGAAGATTTCGAATGTAAACAGAAGCCATGAGAAACGATATCAGAAGTTTGGACCAAGAAGTATTCTTGATTATTCTCATTTTTTTTTTTTTTATGTTCGTAAAACAAAAATCTGCCTACAAACGATAAGATAATTACAAAAAGAAACAATGGAATTTGAAAGGTGTAAATTCCAGTCATCACCACGATTTCGTTTGTACAGTTTTCTCTTCGGATTTAATTCTTTCACGTACTTGTGTCTAGTTCATGCAGTGAATTACGATTGTTTCCATGAGCATAATTGATTGAACTTGCAAAAGAAGGCACGAAGGGGAGACGAAAAACTGCGGCACCGGAATGGCTGCCCGTAATATAAAATCGACACTTGATTCACGTGGGAAATGGCACACTCGACCGTTGCGACAAGTTGCATAGAATAATAAATGAAAACATCGAACGAACTAGATCGGCGAGAAGAGATGTGAGAGACTATAGAATACTGCCCTGAAAAGTATTTTCCATAATTCTATAGCTTTGGAAGAGGGTCTATGATACGTTCCACTTCTTATTGCCCTTTAACCCTGCTCCCTCGAGTTTTCTCACTGCTCCACTTGCAATTCTAGGGTCACATCGAACCGCGGTTCATCTATTATGCAATCCAAATTGTTAGCATTGTTAAGTGAGCTGCGATTGAATATTTTCCGTTAAAAACGTTGTTAGAATAAATAAATAAAGATTGGTGGTTCTGACGACGAGTGTATTCAAATTCGTATCGAGAGTTTCGTTTAATGATTGAATCTTGCTGGTGTCGTTATTTTGGTTTTCCAATCAATCGGATCGAACTATTCAAACTGGAAAATAAAATTTTCAAATAATAGAAACGTATTCACGACTCGATTCACAATCCATTTGAATTATCGCTGCCTGATTCTTTCGAAAGATAAAAAAAGAAGGAAAAATAAATGGTATTTCCCGGGTTTTCCGTATAGTACCGATTTCACGAGGGGGCTCAGCACATTCAGGCAGCATGTTGTTTCGCTCGAATCGCGAGTACAAAGTTCTCGTCCACTGGTTGTCTCAGCTCGCTATAGCTTTTACCCTATTATTTTTTCGCTCGAATTACGCTATTCTCTTCGACGATGGGCGGGAAAAAAGCAATAACCTACCACATGACGTAGCAAAAAAGCTCCGAAATTGCAGGCTGTACGAAGGAATATGTTGTTTAACGGATTGCGGAGAAGGGACTATTCACCAGTCGTTAAGTGGCGGTCCAATGTCGAGCATACGAACTTCTACGGATAAAGGGTCACTCGTTATCGCTATAACAACCTCTTATAGTCTTGACGATACGGTACCATTTTACTCGCTTTTTGTTTGTCGGAGGGGAAAAAAAAAATCATTTCACATTTCCGAGCTTTCTTACTTTGCTTCTTTATGGGCAACGTGTAAGACGGATATACGAGTCTCGTTACTTTTAAGTACTTTTTTTTTTTTTTTTTTTTTTTATCAGCCCGTCAATTATTTAATGGTCGAGGCCAAGGTTGAGAAATTTCAATCCAACCGGGTCAAGTATCTTCAATCCGTTTATCGCATAAATTAATTAATTTTTTTTTTTTTCATAAACAAATCTTCCACTTAAATTCTTGGAATAAAGTCAGGATTATGGATAATCAGAACTTTGAATCGTTATCATTAAACCTGTTATCGTCTTTATTGTCTAAAAATCAATACAAAAGAAGTTTCAATTTGTAATCTTGACGTGACGAAAAAAAAATAGAAAAAATTATCCGTAATATTGTAGAGTTCCGAGTGTGATAGAACTAGCTGAAAGGGATAATACAAGTGTAGAAAATTCGCTTATACGAGTCACCTGCTGACCACTATGAGGCCAGCTGCATGCAATCCATAGGTCGTGGACACTCGGGATTCGATGAATAATTTATCGAAAATGTAGAACAAACTGGCGACTACCCCGACATCGTCGATAACTCCGATGGCGAGTACGCGAAGTTTTCATGTTTTCCGGTAATTTATTATTCGAGTGTCACGAAGGAGTGCGAGGGTAAAAAAAAAAAAAAAGAAAACAAAACTTGTCCCGGAAATTTGTCATTTATAGTCAATTATCTTGTCAGCAATAAAAACGAATATTTCTTTTTTTTCTTCTCCAGAGATCTCAGTCACAATCAAATTGCTATGATCGGGCCTAAAACGTTGAGAGGAGTATCGTCTCTCAGACAATTGTGAGTAAAGTGATCACGATTATTAATCTCAATTAAATCGTCAACAAAAATTTTACTTTTTTTTCAACACGTTTTGACAATTTTAAACGAATTTTTTTTTTTATTTCAGACTGCTCGACAACAACGTTCTGACCTGCATCGACGAAAGCGCCACTAGAGAATTGAAAGATTTGGAAATTCTGTGAGTACTTTTTATTCGCTCTTTCCCACTGATTGCATTATTTATATTCAATTCTCGAGTGATTACAATACGAGATAGTTGAATATCGATTTTCCTTCGGCTGAATATTATTTTATACAGCAATTATCGTTTTTTTTTTTTTTTTTTTTTCTTTCTTTTTTCACATCGACAGAACCCTCAACAACAATAAACTAACCACACTGGGAAAGGAAACATTGCACAGTCTCACAAGATTGCGAACGCTTAAACTCGCTGAGAATTTGCTCGCTTGCGATTGTCATCTGTCATGGCTGTCCCGACATCTAAAAAGCTTTTCCCGTCTCGGACAGCATACGAGATGCGCATCACCGGCTGATCTCAAGGGACAAAATCTCGCAGATTTGCAGGTAAAATTATCAACAAATATCGTTGGACGATAGAAAATATAATTTAAAGTGATAATGCGAACCAAATAATATGACGTTCTGAAAAGAAAGCCAATCTTTTAAAAGAAAAACCAAACAGAATCAACGGAACGTTTATACTTTCGGTTACGAAAAATTTCCATAGTTCACGATCATTTCCTCAATTGTTTATTCGTTTTTTTTCTTTCTCCCGTTCTTCATAAAACGTACTAAAAAAACAACAATCTTTTCTTCGAAACCGCAAAATTATTATGGCGCGTTGCAAAACGATCATGCGCGCACAAAAAAAAAAAAAAAAAAACCAGTTTCCAAATGATTTCGTGCTCGGATCGGCAATCATATTTCCCATGGCCCGCTGTGTGCGACATCGCGAGAGAACATGGAGTCGTTTGACAAACCGGGATCCTTGTAAAATCAAGTTTCGTTGATGACTTTTTGCCGGGTCTCGACCATATGGAACTGAACGACGTCCCACTCGATAGTTTGAACGTCAATGCTGTGTGTGGGTGGTCATTAAATGAAATTTGTACGGATCCGTTAGCCATAAATCATTTCGATTATGGCCACCCCAACAGTATAAGCCTCAACGAAAACGAAATGCAGAGCTCAAGACTTTAGAAATGAAAAACATTGAGAATGGGAAATGCGCAAAACAAATTTTCAGCGTCATTTCTAACATTGTTTCTTCACAATTTTCAATTTTTTTTTTTTTCGCACCTACGCGTGTGCTTTTGTCAATGGAATGAACCGACAAAAATCAAAACGTTCGTAAGCGTCGAGATTCGATACGAAAGTTAGTTTCTTCCTTTTTCTACTTTTTTTTTTTTTTTTTTTTTCAAATCCCAGTGGATTCTGTTCGTTTTCGAATTTGAACTGCATCATTAACCGGAATAATGTGCATCGAAGAGATGAAAAAAAAAGCACTGATATAATGAAAAATAATGTTTGATTTTCAGTAGAAATGATGCTGCCTGAATAATCAGATAAAATGAAGCAAAAAACAAAACTAACGATACGAATTTGTTCATATTTTTATAGGAGCACGATTTCAAGTGTTCGGGTTTAGTCGAGCGTACGGGCTCGGAATGCAGCGCTGAGCCTCAATGTCCTCATCCATGCATTTGCGCGAACGGCATTGTCGACTGCCGTGAAAATTCGTTGGAAAAAGTTCCTACTCATCTTCCCGAAGACACCACCGAATTGTAAGAATTTATGAATTCGTTGCAAAACGTATTGAAACTGTAATTGTTGGATTGGGCGATTGCCAATTTTTTTTTTTTTTTTTTTAATTCAACACATTTCCTGTTTGTCAATAAAATTTGGCGTTATTTTTCTTTATTGCAGACGTCTCGAAAAGAATAATATACGTGAAATCCCACCAAAAGCGTTTTCACCCTACAGAAAGTTGACGAGGATGTAAGTATATCGATCGTTGATTCAATCAACTCGTAAAATAATTGTTTTTCTTTTTTTTTTTCACCTTTATTTTTTTCTTTTTCAGCGATTTAAGCAATAACAAAATAAAGAAAATCGCAGCGGATGCGTTTCACGGCCTCAAGTCACTCGAATCTCTGTAAGTTTAATCATCATTTTTTTAAAGCACAAAAAAAACATTTTTCGAAATATTTCCAACGTTTTTATTTATTTTATTTTTTTTTTACCGGGCTGATGTACGATATTGTAAAAAAAAAAATAATATTTCCGAAATATGGAGAAACGAATTCTCAACGATTTTTAACCTTTTTTTCCAGTGTTCTTTACGGAAACAAAATAACCGAATTACCCGGTGGAGTATTTCAAGGACTTGGCAGCTTAAAATTGCTGTAAGGCACAATTATCATAATCGTTATGTTTGAAACAAACAAAAAAGCAGCGGATTGTTGTGAAATTTGATAAAATTGCTTTTTTTGTTTCTCTTCAAATTTCAGTCTTTTGAACGCCAACGAAATATCCTGCATCAGAACCGATTTGTTCCACGATTTGAGCAGCCTAACGTTACTATCGCTCTACGACAACAAAATCAAATCTCTGGCTAATGGAACATTCGCAAATCTCAGCAAAATCAAAGTTCTTCATCTAGCGAAGAATCCATTTATTTGCGACTGTAATTTGCGTTGGCTGAACCTTTATCTTCATGCAAATCCGATAGAGACGTCGGGGGCTAAATGTGATTCACCAAAACGCGCTGCCAAGAGGAAGATCGACGCCATGCGGGACGAAAAGTTCAAATGTAAGGGTAAGCACGATTCGACTTCCGGTATCTCTTCTTAACTTTGACAGGTTGGTTCAGATCGTTTAGTCTATTTCTCATAACGGAACATTTCTTATTTTCTACATCATCATACTCGACACGTAATCGTCGCGATTTTTTCTTTTTTTTTTCTTCTGTTTTTCCCAATTCCACGTTTAAATCGTTAAAGTTTGTTTCTACTAAAAACAAATTGATGACAATTGTAGAAAATTCATTGGTAAAGATCAAACGAAATTTTTACATTGTTTTTTTATCGATTGACGGATTCGATGGAAATTTTTAAATAACGAACAAGTTCAACGTAATTCCGTTGTGTTCAAGTGTACAATTGAAAACATTGAAAATTCAATGAGTTTACAAAAAACGTTCAAATTAAATTCAGTATTTCTTTGTTTTATCCTGTACAATCTTCTTTGTCATCTCTGTTTCATTGACCTCCATCGAGATTTCTTTGTACTCCGGAACCCGCATCGCAAGTCTGTGTGTGCGCGAGCACGAGTAGTAGAATATCCTATTTGTTTTTGTTGTTTTTTGTTTTTTGTTTTTTTTTTTTTAACGACTCCACTGCACAGCCGCATTTCATTGCGCTGAGCAAAGGCAACGGATAAATGGTTTCTTGTCACAGAAAGAATTTTTTAAAGAGATATCACAAAACGAATACCACAATTAAAATGGGTACGTATGGGATAATGAAGCGTTGCATGCTTATTAATAAAGAACGAGAAAGAAAAAAAAAACGTTTTAGATGGTAAAAAATCAAATATCGAGAAAAATTTATTCGTTTGATTCCAAAACGCAGGATTGTCAATATTCATTAAGGGGGCTGAGGGAAATCGAAAAATAATATCATTCGCAATAGGAGAAAGATATGGAAAAATCGAAACTTATGAGTTGTTGCGAAATTTTTATTTTGCATGTACGCAATTGAAATGATAAAATTGAATATTTCATTAAATTTAAATTTCTCTCGATATTGCATATTTTTAACGATGACCCCATTACAAGTCGACAACAATCAAGGTGAAGTCGCATGTCAGTCGTAATCAACCATATCAGCATGCTTATAACGCACTCATACGAAGTTCGAATAAAACAGAAAAGAAGAAGAAAAAAAACTCATTTTTGTCGAAAGAAAAGAAAAAATCTCGTCATTTCATTCGCATATATATATATATATATATACATATATATTCATTCCGTTCTCACAGCTAGTAGTAATTTTAACGCCTCGAGCGAACATTAGCATCGAGATGGTTCGAATGAGAAAAAGCATAGAACAGGCATATCTCGTTTTCACTCGGTCTATATCGAGGATAAAAAACTTTGTCTCTAGGCGATGAAAAACTACTGACTAAAAGAGCGGGCGAGTGTATTCTGCCAGGAGGTTGCCCTTCACCCTGCACGTGTAACGGAGCTACCGTCGACTGTTCCGACAAGAAGCTCACAGCGATACCAAAAGATTTGCCCATCTACACATCTGTGCTGTACGTACCATTTTAATTAATTTTTTTTCAATGAACGAACTGGGGAAATGATGTATTAGTGAGCCAGCTCGTAATTATAATAAAATGTTGACGTACTCGGAATTCGCACATGAAAAGATTTAATTAAAATTCATAAATAAAAACAAGTTGTGGATTATTAAAAAAGCTGAATAATATTTTCTGCTCCGATATTATTTGATGAATATCGAGTGAGCTATTTTAAAATACGATTTCTCATAAGGAAACAATATTTTTTTTTTTTCATTTTATCCATTTCTGTTTTCTCAGTCGACGCCCATATCTAAATATATTGATATTTTTATAGTCTGCTGGGTAACAACGAGCTCGATAAAATTGAGGCTCATGGCCTCTTCGAGAAACTTCCGGAATTGCAACATTTAGATCTCAGAAGAAACAGGATAACACGCATCGAAGCAGCAGCATTCAAGGGAGCTCACAAATTAACAGAATTGTAATTAACCTATAGCCACTTTTGGATTTTGTTCGTAATTTAAAAAATACGACAATTTTTTCAAACACTCCTATTGCAAAAAAAAAAAATAATTAATACTCATGATTCATTATACTCATTTCATTGCAGACTCTTGTCGGACAATAAGTTGCGAGAAGTTCATAATAAAATGTTCACTGGTCTCACCAATTTGAAAACTCTGTAAGTACAGATAAACACGAAATATTGTATTTTTTCTTCTTCTTTGTTTCCACAAATTTTCAAAGTTCAACAATTTCCTAAAATCTTTGTCGTCATTCTAGTAATCTAACTGGAAACGCTATAACGTGCGTTATGCAAGGAGCATTTGATGGAATGCATCACATACAGACAGTGTGAGTAGAATAGCCTCTTACATTTAAAAAACTCAACTGTTCAATAAAACTGAATCCCACGAATTACTATTCTAAATGTGATTAAAAAAAAAAATTATAAAAAAAAAACATTCTAAATTTTTCAGTAACATGCAAGCAAATCCTTTGTCATGCAATTGTCATTTGGAGTGGTTCGCCGAGTGGTTAAGGAATAGAGACGTACCCGGAATAATTGGTCGTTGCCACGATCCACCGAGATTGAAGGATGCTCACGTCAAAGACATTCCTAACCACGAGTTCAAATGCAACAGTAAGTTATTCTGCTGAATATGCATTGAAAAAAAATTTTTTTTTTCTTTTTTCAAATGAATCAAAATTAAAAAAAAAGTAACTAATTATTAATTGAACACTTTCAACGTGCCCAAAATATTTCCATCGGAATTTTGAATTATTCAAATAATCTGATTGCTCATTTTTCTCTTATTTTCATTTCAACAGAAGACAGTTTCGGTTGCTTGGGCGATGATTATTGTCCACCACGTTGCAATTGCGCTGGCTCTGTCGTGAGATGTTCGAGATCTCATCTGACCGAAATACCGCGTGGCATTCCACCGGAAACGACAGAATTATTGCTCGACGTGAACGACATAAAAACGATACAACCGGAAAGACTCAGCCATTTACGAATGTTGACGCGATTGTAAGTATTGAGAAAATCTCTGAACGTGAAAGAAGTGAAAAAAAAAAAAAAAACGACCGAAACAATTTTTTCTATTTCGTTTTCATCATTCTTTTTTTTTTTCTAGGGACTTGAGCAATAATCAGATCGGAATGTTATCGAACGACACGTTTCGAAATCTCACGAAACTCTCACATTTGTGAGTACCGTTAAATACGTTCATTAATTAAAAGACACTCGGTAAATTCAGTTTGAGCTGTATATTAAGAAAATTTACGGTTTTTCTATTTTTTTTTTTTTTAGAATAATAAGCTACAACAAGTTGCAGTGTGTCCAACGAAATGCTCTCGCGGGACTCAAATCCCTGAGGCTTATGTGAGTAATTGAGAAATAATTGAATTACAGGATCATTAATTACATTATTAAATGAACATATTAATGATTAGCATTATTAAATGAACGTGTCGTATAATTTATTACAGTTCCCTTCACGGCAATGACATTTCGATGATTCCCGAAGGTGCTTTCGACGATTTAGACTCTATCAGACATCTGTGAGTTTATAATGAAAAATAATTAGCAATCGATTGATGCCCAAATCAATTTTAGACTGATCTTATTTTTTTGTTTCAACAGCGCTTTAGGTGCCAATCCCTTGTACTGCGATTGCAATTTGCGTTGGTTGGCCGAATGGGTGAAAAAAGATTTAGACGTTGAGCCTGGGATCGCAATGTGCAAAGAGCCACCTTCGATGAAGGAAAAACTTCTGCTCACTGCTCCTACCAGTTTATTTCAATGCAAAAGTAAGTATTAAATCAACGTGACTGATCCGAAAACGAACGGCCGTTAATTAAATGGCAAAACAATTCGGAATAAAATCTTTAAAAAAATACGAGTCGGGAGCACTGGAGGTATACGAATATTTGTTTGCGATTTACCAGTTTTTACAACAAAAATCAATGATGCGCTTGAGAAATTCATTTGTCTGTGAAACTTCCTTTTTTTTTTTTATATAAATCTTCGAAAACACTACAACTTGATTCTTCAAGACTTTTCGATAAAATTTCATTTTTGAAGATAGAATCTCACACCTTTGGGACGAAGACTAACAATTTATTGAATCAAATCAAGTTATCGATAAATCATTATTTCCATTGAATTCTCGCGAACAAACAGTTTTTTGAAATTTCCATATTTCACTGTGGTTCGATTCGTAAAAATTGTTGAAAGAAATTCATCGAATACGATCAATACGGAACTCAATAATCTTTTTCGAATAAAAAATGAAAAAAATAACAGAACAACGTAACATTTTCATTGGAAAAATATTGAAACTTTGAGAAAGATATTTCGAATTATGAAGATAAATTCGAAAATTCGATTCTGAAGATAATTTCAAAACGGAGATAAATCTCTTTGCAAGAATTCCGCGATGGCCTCCAGTCTTTCCTTCTCAGTAGAAAAAAAAAAAAAAAAAAAAAGAAAAAAAAACCAGCCAAAATCAAATCCCGGGATGACTTTTATTTTTTCGCATTAGCAAAACCGTCTATTTAGTTTGATTTTTTTTGGTCCGAGTTCTCAGAAGTATACTAAAATTGCTCATTAATCGTAGACCTTTCTTCCGTTCAGCCAAACAACAGCCTGCCGACGTATTGGCAAAGTGCGACGTGTGTTACACCGTTCCCTGTGAAAACGGGGGATTTTGCGAGACGTTACCGGACCGAAAATTCCATTGCAAGTGCTCGCCAGGATATCACGGGGACAGGTGTCAGCATAAAATTGACGCGTGCTATGGAAATCCTTGCAGGAACTCCGGAACTTGTAAAGTATTGGAGGAAGGAAGATTCAGGTAATTGATAATTATCTTTCGAGTGTTTTGTATCTCTTGTTTTTATTTTTTATTTTTTTTTTCATTAATCAATTATTTCACACGAGAATGTTCCTTAAAAGGGACGGGCATTGTTCGAATAGAAGATTCAAATCGAACGAATATTTAGAAAAATTTAAGCCAAGTTCTCTAAAAAATGGATGAATGATATTGTTTTCGATATTGAGATAAAGATTGATATTTTGAAATAATTTTTGCAACATTTTTATTCGTACAATGCTCATCCCTGATCAGTAGATCGGCTCCCCAACTTGGTAGATAAAACCTGTCAAGCACGCAATACGTACTCCAAAATTAAGTTTGTCTTCGGGACCATGTTTTTTGACACGCACGTTGTGATTGAAAAAAAAAAAACAAAAAAACAAAATCCTCATCTCAATTGGCTTGCGAGAAAAAGAAAAGAAGGAACGAATAATAAGAGTAATTTTTTTGGCCATCCTGGCAAAGTGATATGAAAATAGGAAGAAGTTCCTCTTTTTCTCGAAACGTGTAGTGTTTGTCTGTTGGTGGATCGATCGCGATCCAATATCGGGCTATATATCTCAATTGACGTCAAGTCGGTGTGTGACAGTTGCGACTGTAGCCCCGGTTACGAAGGTATCAGATGCGAAAGCAACGTCGACGACTGCGCCAACAACAGGTGCTCGAACAACGCGACCTGCGTGGACCTCGTACAGGCCTACAGATGCGACTGTACACCGGGATTCATGGGAGAATACTGCGAGGCGAAAATACCCTTTTGCACAAAAGGACACGACCCATGCGAGAACGGAGGTCGTTGCGTCGACCACAGGACCCACTACAGCTGCGAGTGCCCGGTCGGCTTCGCCGGTCTCAATTGTTCCACAAACTTGGATGATTGCGCTAATCATTTATGCCAGGTATCATTAAACGAACTATCTTTTCACTCAAGTTGACCTCGAAACTTGTCATTTTTCTGTTTGAAAATCTTTCCTTTCTAGTATCTCAAATATGAAGTTAAATAACAAATACTTCTGATATTTCATTCGTCATTACAAAACATTGGCCTGAACGTAGCTTTTACGAGACTACTAACTTCAAACAAATTTTCATTTCTTACTCCCGACTAACGGAGAGAAGTATCTCGAAACTTCAATAAATCTCACGAACATAATTATTGCAGAGTTTACAAATGCTGAATACAAAAAAAAATTGCACGTAATTTGCAAAAAGTTTTTGCACGTAATTGTACCGAGTTGCAATTAATTATTGATCGAACGATAAAATGAATTACCATAATTTTATTTCCTACAATGAATGAATATTTTTTTTTTTTTTAGTTTAAAACGTGTCAAAATTTAGGTGCAATATGCATCTTCTTACTGACTCGGACGAGATACTTTTCCGAAAAATTTTATACCGATCATGAATGAAAACTTAAATACATAACTTATGGCCATAGAATAACTGGGTGCATGGTTAATAATATGTGCAAAACCACCCACTTTTAATCTTTGCAACTTTTTATGAGTTTTATGAGTGATCCTGAGAAAAATTTAACATTTTCCTCGTAGAAGCTTAAAAATAGTATTTATTTTTATTCACGCATCGATTAACTAATGAAAATGGTGAAAATTCTTAAATTTTTTCAGAACGGTGCTACTTGCATCGACGGCATAAATGATTACGAGTGTAAATGCGCGGCGGATTACACGGGTAGGTATTGCGAAGCAGCGCCATCAACAGCAATGCTATATCCACAGACGAGTCCGTGTGCCCATCACGATTGTCAGCACGGCGCTTGTTTCCAACCATCCCCTGGATCTACCGCGGATTATCTTTGCCAGTGCCATCCCGGTTACACTGGTATGTGAACTGTGCTCAACTATTCACGACCTAATCAACCAGATTTTCCCTTTTTCAATTATTTTTCACTCTTTTTTTTCGCTGGATAACCATTTTTTTTTTTTTTTTTACGAAATTGCGATCCCCTAGTTTTAATTCCATACCAAATTATTAGTTATTTGGTCATATCATATAACGTATGGAATGATTTTTCAACGTTTCGATTTTATGAATAAACCCAGGAAAAAGTATAAAGATATTTTCAAAAATTTCATCACTAACAATATTGTAGCAAATCGAATCTACTCCGTTTTAAAAAATGATTGTATCGAATCCGTTGGTGAATGCTCCTGTTCATTCATTTTCGATACAGCTTTGTAAAAAAAAATTTAACAACGTTTAGAATCAATGCACGATTATTTATGGTTGAAACTTTTTTTTTCATCAAGTTTCATAGCCGAACTCAATGGAAAGAGAACACCAGATTGAATTTTTACTTTTTGCAAATTGGTTCACTCGAATCGGTCAATGAGTGTTCCTATTTATTTACTCTCAATGCAGTTTTTGGAAATTTTGAAAAAACGATATTCTCATCGCTTGAGATCAAAGCACGATTTTTCATGGTTGGACAATATTTACAAATTAACGGGGAATGAAAAAATACAAAATCAAGACTGAACGTTTGGAAACATGACTTTTTTTGCTTTATGTTTCACATTGAAATTGAATGAAAAGGGAAAATATGTATTAATCACTGTTATTTCTTTTATAGGAAAACGATGCGAGTACCTGACGAGCCTGAGCTTCGTGGACAACAGCTCGCTGGTCGAGCTGGAGCCGTTACGCACGAGGCCCGAGGCTAATGTGACCATCGTATTCACGACGACCCAAGAGAACGGGGTTTTACTTTACGACGGAACTGATCAGAACGGCGAGCACATTGCCGTCGAATTATTCAACGGACGGGTGCGTGTTTCTTACGACGTTGGCAATTATCCAACATCGACGATGTACAGCTACGAAATGGTTTCGGACGGTAAACCTCACATGGCCGAATTAATCGCAATTAAGAAAAATTTTACGATGAGAGTCGATCGTGGCACAGCACGGAGTATCATCAATGAGGGACCACGTGAATATCTTAAATTGACGACGCGTATGTACGTCGGTGGTCTGGCTCCCGAATTGGCTGGCGTTGCTTTCGAACAATTTCATCTAAGAAACGTCACGAGCTTTCAAGGTAATTTTCATTCTGTTCAATTTTATTTAACAATTTAAAAATTACTACGAATCACAGTTCACCGTAAGAACTGAGTTTGATTTCAATAATACCAAGTTAATCCAGAACTTTCTACAGATTTCATTAAAATTGCCAAATTGCCAAACACCGGATACTCGTTCAGCTGTTTAAAAATCGGTTTTCTTACATTTTGCTTTGGATTCGACACTTTTATACTTCACGAAATGTGTGTTCACGATAAATTTTATATCGTCTTTAGAAAACTGCTCTATTGAACGTAATAAAGATCGGAGCTCGAAGTGTCCTGATATTTTTAATCAAACGTCTTGACGTTCATTTAAAAAAATGAATATCAAGCGGATTCTCGTTGTTGATTTTTCTTTTGCTTTAATATTTACCATATTTCATTAAATATCTTTTTATGAACCAGGTTGTATATCGGAAATGTGGATAAATCACAAACTGGTAGACTTCAGCAATGCCGCGAAAATGCATCGCGTCACACCAGGCTGCTCTTCCGGTGAAGAAGAAGCCGAGGACGAAGCAAGAAAAGACGCTATCGAGCCTGGAGTCGTGAGCGCCGCCAGCAGCATGGAAGAAGCTTCAATGCAACAAGAACACGTTGCTCACGATCCATCCGGTAAATTTTCAAAATTATACTCAAGAAAGTCAACTCCGATTCACACTTCCGTTCTTGAATCAATATCCGATCAAATTATTCTCATAATTATTTCTCCCCCTGGTCACAAGAGCCTCCAAACGACATCAGTCTTTTTTTTGATCAAACAATCAGAATTTCGAAGAATTTCAAATTCATATTTTCTGGATAAAAATAAAAACTCATCATTGAATTTAAAATGTTGAAATCACAGTTTCTCAACTTCAACAGTTTTAAATTCTTCCTATTCTTTAATTCATCTTAGCAAAGAGGCTTTTAGACAACGATCTACACATTTTATGTTTGGAGAAACGAAAACTTGACGATTCTTTTTCAATTAATGAGATTTATGCAAATTGATGAGGTCAATAGTTTAAATAATCACCGAACGAAATGACTAGATAAAAAATAATAAGATAACGAATTTCGGTAAATTCTTATTCTGCAGAAGAAAAAAAAAATTAAAAATCTGATTAAACCAGAAAATGATTAATTCATTGATTCACTTTCATTTCTCCGTAAAATAATAGTATTTTTCGTTTTCATTCATAGATATTGTCATTTCGTCACCGGGGGTCAACGATCCATGTGTCGGTAACGAGTGCAGAAAGGGTTCGCAGTGCGTATCATCGCCATTTGGTAACGGCTATTCCTGCCGTTGTCAGACCGGTTGGCAAGGACGTTACTGCGAAAAAGTACCGACCTGTCGCAAAGAGCACACTCGCGAATATTACAGCGAGAATAGTTGTCGTAGCCGACGACCGGTAAAACTTGCCAAATGTTGGGGAAGTTGCGGTAACTCTTGTTGCCTACCGAGAAAAACCAAAAGACGCAAGGTAGATTGTCACTTTTTTTTTAAACCCAATCCATTCTATTCGATCAAACAGATATTTCGCCTTATTTTCGAATTAAAAAAAAAAAAAAAATGATAGTTTTTTAAAACTATAACAAATTCCTTTATTTTTCCATCATCATTTTTATCTCATTATGAATGCATTGAACTGAAACTATAGTATTGATGTTTTCGCAGGTTCGCTTGATTTGTACCGACGGCAGACGTTACACGAAGGACGTTGACCTAGTGCGTAAATGTACGTGCACCCGCAAGTGTTACTAAGGAACGCTGAACGATTTAAAAAATTCCAATGTACCAATATAACTGATAATAACGATAATAATAATAGCATTAATATTAATAATATTAATAATAATGATAAAATACTGGTAACCCCCCGTTCGTCGTGAAGCGTCACCCGAGTTCCAAGAAAAATATCAACGAAAAACCCCGTTCGAATAAAACAAAAAAAAACAAAAACAAAACAAAAAAAAAGAAGCAACAGCAAGAAAAGCAACGTAATACGAAAAAATATCGGTGTCGCGCCTAAAACTTGGACCACTCTATGACTTACGAATAAAAAAAATCCAAGCAAAAAACAAACAAGAGAAAAAAAAACGTAACATGACTCATAGTGAGTGACGAAGTGCGGGCTAAAAGAACAAACGAACAAAAAAAAACTAGATGGACACACACAGCCGGCTCAGTGTGATATTGTATTATTAAGCGAGATATATTAATTACATAGGATATTGAATAATTAATTAATATTGACTGTGTTAAATCAGCAATGCATATTTGGTATTTGTATAAGACTATAATACGATAATCAACTTTGGAGGTTTTGAAATGTGGATTGCAAATAATCCAACGACTAAACTTCTATTCCACGAACGACTAAACAATATGAAAATTTTCGCGCTAGATCAACGTGTCTATTGCTATCAGAAATAACGTTTTTTCTTTCTTCTTTTAGTACGTTCTAAGATAGCACGAAACAAATGGCCTAAGGCAATTTTCGACTTATTTGCAATCCCCTTTGCATTTTTTCTTTAGAGTATTCAAATTTATATTAATAAAAATATTCTATCCAATTCAGCGAAATTGCTATATTTTTATAAATCAGTTTATTTGATGTATAAAAGCAAAAAAATTAATGTTTATTTTTTCGACAAGGTTCGATAGTTTCGATGCTAGAATTTGATAATAAAAATGCGAAACCTGCTCGGTTAGGGGATAAACGTTCGTGACGCTCTTAGCATATATTAAGAGAAAAAGAAGTATGAAAGTCATAGACAAAACGATTAAGCGCGAAAAATCTTGAACAAATATTATATATAAATGTATGGTAAACGAAAACCCCAACGTGTTATTGCGTTCGATACACGAATTACATGGTCATGATTTAAAATAATGACGCATATTTCACGTTTGTACTCAAGTCGTGCTACATTGGGTAAAGTCGTGGAAGACGTCACGCGTAAACGCATACAATTAATTTGACCGACAAAAAACAAATGACTAATGACTAAAAATAACGATTTTTTTTTCTTTTTTTTTTTTTTTTTTTTTTAATAATTCGATATCAATCTTCATGTTTTAAGTTTATCGCATTTCGTCTCACTACGATTACGTGTGCACCGAACGTATTTCTTTACGACGTATACAAAAGGATGTATTATTCATAATATATCAAACTCGAACAAAAAGCCGATGACGAAACACGAAAGAAGAAATTTCAGAAAAATTTCTTTTTATAAAAATTTGGATGAATTATTTATTGGGGGAAAATTTTTCCATTGCTTTCCATTAGCATTTCTCTGAAAGATTATTCTTCCTTAAATTCAATTTATTTATCGTATTACTATTAATGTTTAAAAACGAGTCGATGAATTTCTGATGAAATAAAAATTTTGTTTAATAATGACATACATCCTCAAAGAAAACGAGAATCCAACTCGGAACTGTATAATTACCCTACTGCCAATATTTAATTATTATTTATTTAATTTTTTCGACAACTTTGTATTGACCATTTCTCTTCAAATACGTATTGAGCAATGGTATTTTATTAAGTATACTCCTATCACTGATTTACTTAGACGTTATGTAATTTTTTGATAATATTTTTCATTTGGCAAAACAAGCCAAATTTCTTTATGCTCGTGCCAATTTTTCTTCGTATTTGGCACATAAACACAAACACCGTACAATCATTTTATCATCCAAAGCTAATGTCTCGAACAGCCATTGTGTATACAATACACAGATGAACGCACGGAGAAAAACTAATTTATTTAATCCGAAGAAAATTATCCATACCGCAATTTATTTTTAACGAATATCATTTTTAATGAACGTTATAATGTATTTGTACAACATTAAATCAAATTGATTTCAATGTAACGAAATTTCATTTTATTTTGAGAATTTCAATTTCAACTGGCTAAATTGATTTTTGTTGAATAAACATTTTGATGCAAGCACATTTGGACTATTTGAATATTTCGTGCCAACACCACCCAAATTTATTGATCAATTCGTTTTTCTTTTAATACTACTGGTATTCGACACTCATCGTCTGAATTCATCGATGTATTACGAACGTAATACAATTCAAGATTATCTTTAGAACAATAGTATTAATAGTTCGATAAGATACACAAGTATTTTTGCGTTTCCTCAAAACTCAATGAGACATTATAAATTATCAATATGTTTCAAATACGTTTTCATGCTGAAAACAATGATTTTATAATGACGATTAAAACCAAGAAATGCACAGGCAAATACACGAATCGAAAAAAAAAAATTCAAATTTCAGATATTCACTCATCGTTATTTTAACCCTCCAATGTCATAGAAAATAAATTGACGCTGCAGCTCAAGTATCAGATTTAGTGCTCAATATCTTATCAAATTTAGGTAAATTTTATTTACTCGGCATTTTTCAGTGAAATTTATTAAATAATAACGGAATAATGAAATTATCTGAAAATGAATAAGGAATCGACAGAAAATAACTCTGACCAATCTTACGTATGTGGTAAAAGCGTGTGGAATAATTTAACTAAAAAAACGTAAAGGACATTGAAAAAATCGGACAAGTCTCCGTGGACAATAATAAAAAATAAAAACAATGCTAAATGAAGAAAAAAATCGTGTATACTTGGTGTCACGAGGATCGAGCTTGGACACCGGGTGATATTGTGCTTCCTTTCAATTCCCACGTATTTAGCGTTACGGTAATTAATTCCAAATAAATGAAAAAAAAAAAAAAAAAAAAAACAGTAACGAAGAAATGAACGAATTTCGTAATTTATTTCGAGCTCTTGATATGTATGTTTCTCGCGATGCAATTTCGCGAAGAATCTTTCGACTCGAAATAAATTCGTTGAGTCTTCGAATTTGTCCTGATAAAATTTTGGACTGCTTTTTTTCTCATGTTTTTTGACGAACTGTGTTATATAAAGTAACTCGTCATTGTCTTTCGATGTCAAAGAGAACTTGAAGAAACGAAAATAACCTCCAGAAACCTCATCGTCATTAAGCGAGCATTTTTTAAAAGCTTACGAACAACAGCTGTAACAAACATTTTCATTTCGTATTTACCGACGTGAAAAAAAAAATCGATTGGAACTGTAATGAGTGAGTGGAAGAGAAAATTCAAATGTTTTCTGACGAGTCTGAACTAGCGTGAATGTGAGAGCGAATATATAATAATGTGTAACATTGAAAAAACTTGAGAATAACAAGTTAAAAACTATATTAATGAAAATGATCGAGAATGCAGAGATGAGAATATTAAAAATGTGCTTCAGGATGAATTGCACGTATTTCTCAGCCGAAAAATTTATTCGATCAAAATTTCGGAACCTCGTAATTGGAAAAAAAAAAAAAAAAAAAAAAACATTTGAAAATTCAACCATTATTGAAATTTCACAAATTTTGAGTTTTAATAGTAACAATTAAAGTTAAAATATAGTAAGAAATTATTGGCGTGTTATTGAAATAAAACATTCTTCGAAAAACGAAAAAATAACATTTTTTTTCATCAAGTGAAGCTTTTTTACTCAATGCTTTCTAAATTTTTTTCTCATATTTCATATATTAAAAAAACAATTTAAAAAAAAAGAACAAATGCCGAAAAAAGTCAAGAGTATTGTATAAAATCGATAAATTCATTACATACGAAAAAAAAATTTATTCGACTATTCACTGGAGAATTTTTTTTTTTTTTTTCTCAATGCGTTTATCATTTTTTGTTGATATTACAGTGAAAATCATTATTCATAACGTTTTAAAAATGGTCGAATTTTGTCAGATTATTTGAGAGCTTCTAGGTATACCGATTTTTTCATCGAATGAATTTATTGGTATGAATATTTATGTAATTCATCCTTAGCACGATGCACGTTTTACCAAATAAACGATGGAATACTTGCATGCCTAGAAAATAACGATATAGTTATTACGAAATAGCTCATAAATTCTAGAATTTTAGAGTTACAAAACAAAAAATGTCTATGTTTATATATAATGTAACAAATTCTGGAAATAAGAACGCTATTAAATAAATGTATTAAAGTTCTGAAAAAAAAAAAAAAACAAAAAACATAATATCAATGGTGTTGAGATTAAATTATTGGAAAGCATGCCAAAATAATAAACAATTTTAATGAATTGTTTCAACGCATGCGTGATCTTATTGATAAATAATTATGCGAGCCATTAATTTTTCAGTGGGGTTAATAATTATTATTTATAATTAAGAAACGTGAGTTCCCGATTTTGCAAAAAGGAATCAAAGATGTCTACTTGGCGATTTTTTCCACTATGCAAAGAAAAATCGCAATGCACCAACGAGCTCACAACGAAAAAGAACGAAAACTAGGATCACGAGTGACTCCAGTGTGTACCATACGAGTCAACTAATTAGAAAAAAAAAAAATCTTAAGAATTTGAAATGCTAGAAGCGATAACAACTGATTCGTAAATGCAAAATTATATGGATAGTTTGTTGGACTGATTCAGATGTTATTACTGCTGGTCTATTCCGAAATTTTATTTTCTAAAAGAATGATATAATCATCTAATCATTTTGGAATGTTAAAAATTAAAAAATTCTACCGAGCAAAAAAAATAGCGACGGATTCATTCATCATTTCGTCGATCAATCTACAGTTGGTAAGAGAAAAAATTTACTAGATATCTGCACTTAGTACACAAACACTTGCTCTGGTATGGCGCTAGGATCGGAAAATTGAATTTCCAGAATCGAGAAAATGACGATGAACGCTTTTTTCTCCAAGTTAACGATTGAAAAAGAGAATGAATTCTTTCCAAAAATATCAGTGAAAATCAAACAAAACCCAACATTTTGATACTGAAAATTGCTGTGCACAGAAATAAAAATAATAAAAATTATGAAATTACTCACTCTTCGATGTCTTGTTCCCCTCCTGAATAATGAATCGTCCATCTCCTTGGTGTGGCAAAACCGTTCGAGAATTTGGCAGCTGAGATCGATTTCCGATGTAGATTAACACTAGATTTTTTTCAGTTAAATGAGTTTAGATACATTTTACACTCGCGACTCGCACCACAATTCAGAATTCAATAGCACTGATTGAAAATAAATATTATTGTTCACATTTCCGAAATAGTAAGCACAGTTGAGATCCACTTCCGTTACAGAACACTCATTGCAGTTGATTAATTTCCACTCGACTTTTGCCAAATTTATGAGTTTGAATGTAGACGAGCAGCAGCAGCGTCGTTTTAAAAACTTTGGAAACGATAGTTCATCGTAATTCGAAATTCAAATCCACTTATTCAAAACCGACATTAACTTTTTACACTTTCAAAATTGTAAACGAATGATAAAGACGTCAAGATTTTTTTCATTTCCGCGTAAACGAATTCTTGCACGAATTAAAGGAATCGAATTAATATTCATTTGTTGTGCTAACTCGAAAAATGTATTTCTTTTGTGGCAATAACCTTTCTTTTCGCAATTGATTAGGGTCGATGACGAGTGACAGAAAGTGTAATGGCAATGCGTGCGACAGTTTCGTGGAAAATCGTGCGTGCTCACGTGGGTGCACGCGTGCACGGGCGCTTGCGTTCTATTGTAATATAGCACTTGCGATAGTAACAACTATTCGCAATGCCTTACATATAGCTGCGGTTATACATGCTTTGCGTGCATTGCGTTGCGTGCAGCGTTTGCAGCATCCGGGTTATATGCATGGACCTTGCCTGCGTGACTTCGATATGCGATACAGAAACTGTATCATGTTCGGAATCAGCTGACTACAGAGTAGATTTATAGCTTTCGTTCCGTCATTCTTGCCGACAATCCCATGGCCTTACGGCTTGCGTGCGTTTGGTGCTTTGCGTTGCGTTGCGCGACTCGCATGTAGGGTTGCATCTTAGCTCCGCTTGCGAACACGCGTGCGTGCGAGCATACACATGATTTTCGAAGCTCTAACACAGCCGTCACCAGACTTTCTGTCACCCAAGACCCTTGCTCACGCTGCCATTTTTCGTGATTGGCTCAAATATTCAAAATAATTCATCATCTAACTTGACACGAAAAATAATATCGTGGGCAAGAGGCTTCCCTATCGGCTTATCGCTTATCACTTGCGCGAAGAAAACTCATTGACGAAAGAAAAAAAATTAAAAATCCATTACACGAGAAAAAAACAAAGAGAAAGAAAAAACGATAGAAAAAAGAGAAATCGTGTTTTCCAACTGTAATATTCGTTTCACAGCATTTTCGTGCAACGTTCGTTTTCGAGAAATCGTGCGTTTTTTTAACCTCCAATTAACGGAAATCGTGATAAAGAAATATGTGAAATTTATAAGCTCGGATAGTTTTAATTTAAAAAAAAAGATGGAATAATGAATCGTCCATCTTCGAAGTGTGGTAAAGTCGTTCGAGAAAGTGGCATTTGAGATTCGATTCCGACGTAGACTCCACATTTTTTTCAGTTGAATGAGTTTCAATACATTTTGCACTCGCGACTCGCACGATGATTCAGAATTCAGTACCACTGATTGAAAATTAATATTATTGTTTACATTTCCGAATAAGAAACACAGCTGGGATCCACTTCAGTTACAGGACACACGTTGCAGTTGATTATTTTTCACTCGATTTTTCCAAATCTATGAGTTTGAATCTCGACGAGTAGCAGCAGCGTCGTTTTAAAAACGATAGTTCATCGTAATTCAAAATTCAAATTCACTGATTTAAAACTACTATTAACTTCTTATACTTTCTAGATAATAAACGAATGATTACGACGTCACGATTTTTTTCATTTCCGCGTAAACGAACTCTTGCACGAATTAAAAGAATCGAATTAATATTCATTTGTTGTGCTAACTCGAAAAATGTATTTCTCTTGTGGCAATAACCTTTCTTTTCGCAATTGATTAAGGTCGATGACGAGTGACAGAAAGTGTAATGGCAATGTGTGCGACAGTTTCGTGGAAAATCGTGCGTGCTCACGTGGGTGCACGCGTGCACGGGCGCTTGCGTTCTATTGTAATATAGCACTTGCGATAGTAACAACTATTCGCAATGCCTTACATATAGCTGCGGTTATACATGCTTTGCGTGCATTGCGTTGCGTGCAGCGTTTGCAGCATCCGGGTTATATGCATGGACGTTGCCTGCGTGACTTCGATATGCGATACAGAAACTGTATCGTGTTCGGAATCAGCTGACTACAGAGTAGATTTATAGCTTTCGTTCCGTCATTCTTGCCGACAATCCCATGGCCTTACGGCTTGCGTGCGTTTGGTGCTTTGCGTTGCGTTGCGCGACTCGCATGTAGGGTTGCATCTTAGCTCCGCTTGCGAACACGCGTGCGTGCGAGCATACACATGATTTTCGAAGCTCTAACACAGCCGTCACCAGACTTTCTGTCACTCAAGACCCTTGCTCACGCTGCCATTTTTCGTGATTGGCTCAAATATTCAAAATAATTCATCATCTAACTTGACACGAAAAATAATATCGTGGGCAAGAGGCTTCCCGATCGGCTTATCGCTTATCACTTGCGCGAAGAAAACTCATTGACGAAAGAAAAAAAATTAAAAATCCATTACACGAGAAAAAAACAAAGAGAAAGAAAAAACGATAGAAAAAAGAGAAATCGTGTTTTCCAACTGTAATATTCGTTTTACAGCATTTTCGTGCAACGTTCGTTTTCGAGAAATCGTGCGTTTTTTTAACCTCCAATTAACGGAAATCGTGATAAAGAAATATGTGAAATTTATAGGTTTGGATGATTTTAATAAAAAGAAAAAAAATAATTATTATCATGATTTTCCGTTTATTTGTTTCTTAATTATTCATCATTATCCATGTATTTTTATTTGACTGAACGACAATTCAGACCGTTTTGAAGTATCTTATGTAAAGATTTTCGTTATCAACGGACGATCGAATAAAATTCCGCCTCTCCCATTCTGTGCTCTGTTTTATCAATTTCATTGTAAACGATGAACGATAATGAACAGCATTGTATTAACCGACCGACGCTTACGCTACTGTCTCTCCGCGCGCTCCTCGCCACCCCGCGCCCCGCGGGCGACTGAATGAACGTAAGCGCCGGCGCGCGCCGCTTGCTCCCTCCTTGCCCCGCGCATGATCCAGTTCTCGCGCCTGCCCCTTCCAGTCGCCCCGGCGTGAACTCTCCCCACCATGCCCGCTACGGAACGCCTTAGCGGGCTGACTAGCGAGAGCGCGTTGAACGTCAACACAGAGTCGAGGCTCCAGGAATGTAAACAAAGCAAACAAGCTAGCGGAATTCATTCAGCAATACTCAACGATAAAATATTTGTGCACCGAATGAATATTCGTTCGGTAATATTTAAAAATTCGATGTCGATTGATTCTTTCGTTTTATCAACTCATGAAAATGCCGGTACCATCAATTAAATTTCATACGTCTTTTTGAATCTACAGGAAGATTCGTCCCCAGAAAATTTCGCGAGACAAAATATACGACGAGTTTTCCGGGAGACAAATTTTCGGTGAATGAAATTTTCGGGAACGAATCCTTCTGTCACAGTTTATTTTAAATCGATTAAGAAAAAAATCTGAGATGATTTCGCTCGATCTAAATAACGGAGCTTTGAAGAATATCAAGTGGCATGTTTTTCAATCAATAAATTGGAAATCATACATTTTTTATCGACTTCAATTTTTAAAAATCAAAAACAAGCTCCTATTTCACTTGATATAAATAAAATGAAGTCGTATCGATGATCGAAGAATGTGTAGTAATAGTTTTATTTTTTTCTTTTGTTTTATGATGAATCGTAATCTTCTTCTGTTGCCTCGAGTCTACTGTCGCGTGCGTCTTCCAATACGACACTGCACAACCGATCTGACCAATCTCCGCTCTGCGTCGCCACTTGTTCCTCTCTTCTTTCACCCGCCCCTCGTTATTCCTTTCTTTCTCCTCAACACGTTCGAACCGGTCGATCGCCGACTCTCGCAACGGCTCGACTCACGGCCACACGACCATCCCGCGCCCCCGCCGTCCAACAACCAAAACATCTACTTCATTCGGTCTTCCTGACCACCATGGGTCGTCCTCGGCCCGATTCCGTGTAACATTTGGTTCCTGAAATTTATAAATCAAATCCCCTTTCACTTAGCTAGTCAACGCTCAACAAAAGGGAATGGCATTAGCTGCACACCAATGTACACTCCATACGGGGGTGATCAGTCCCCTCAAAAGTACCCATCGGCGGACAGCCGCTACCGAGAGCAGATTAGTACAGGAGGGTTTTTTTGGATAGGAATAAGTTTACGGTTGCTAGCCTTGCCAGGCGGCAACTCCTAGACCGAGAGGGCAACCGGCCTTCCCAGTCCTATGCCTGCCTGACTCCGACCACCTCCTCTTGGTCCTGGCCTCCGCCCAAAGCTCCACCTTTTCAAGAATGACCACTTCTTAATCATGGACTTTGGACTCGACCGTGGTCGTGGCCTCCGCCCGAAGCTCCACCTATTCGAGATTGACCACTTCTCGATCATGGACAACGGACTTGACCTGTCACCCCATGACTTATTTGCATGTGAGACATATGGTTTACCTACCAGCCTACTTTGTGGCGTCGAACGTCACCCATTTCCGTAAGCTGTCCACCGCTACGATGCTTCGTTGATTTGGCGACTTCTTCAAGTCCCGCAGGTCCTGAACTTCATAGCGGTCGTTCGGTAAAACTGCCGTTATTCTGAAGGGCCCCTTTGCCTTCGCAACCAACTTTCGACTTTCTCCAGTTGCAACGGGACTCGCAGTCACCATGACGACATCTCCCACGGCATACGCCTGTGGCTTGAATCGTCTGGCGTCGAAAGCTTTCTTTTGTTGTCGCTGCTCTGCATCCGTAGACACCTTAGCAGCATCCCTCAACTCTTTCAAATCCAACTGATCCAATGTATCTTGGATTCCCGCCAATAGCTTGGCCCCGGCCATGCTGCGTGGTTTGTAGCCAAGTAACAGTTGCGCTGGTGACATCCGGGTGGTCCTGTTGGTTGCTGAGTTGATAGCGCTCTGGACCTTTTTCACGCTTTCGTCCCACGTCTCCTCTGTTTCTCCAGCGCAAGTGGCTGCAAGAGAACTTAAAACCGTGCGGTTCATCCGCTCGCACTGTCCGTTAGCACGGGGTGTTGCCACGGCGTTCAGCACGTGTTTAATGGCATACTCCTGGCAGTATGCTTTGAAAGAGTGCGAAGTAAAGGCCGTGCCTCTGTCACTGATTATGCGGGTGGGAGCTCCGAATATTGAGACTAACTGACTAAGCGCCCTTATCACCCACTTCGTCGAGGTATCGCGGACAGGTTCGAGAATGCAAAATTTGGTGAAGCCATCAACAATGGTCAATATTTGAGTATTTTTCCCCTTACTACGTACAAATGGCCCGACATGATCCAAATGTATTGTATGAAACGGAATGGCAACTTTTTCAATTGGATGTAACAGTCCGGGTTTGCGACCAGCTGATCTCTTATAATATAAGCAGTTCAGGCATGCGTCTACGTATTTCGAGGTGAATTTCCTCATCCCTTTAAACCAGTAATTCTCTTTTATGGTTTCTAGAGTCCTTTCGAGAGCGAAGTGACCCTGTTCATCATGGCACAATCGCACGACATTAAAACGAGACATTTTCGGTACCACCCACTTATTGCCCTGGTCAGTCTTTCGGAAAACAACCCCTCCCTTGAGCAAATATTTATCAAAGTATTGCTTCGTTGGCGGTTGAATCTCACCAGATTCCAAAATTTTCCGAATTAATTCTACGTCCGGATCCTGCATTTGAGCCACCTTGATCCATTCGCTTTCTGTAATGTCAATCGAACAGCAACCGATCGGATTTCGACTCAAGTAATCGACGTGCGCCACCTGAGTACCCGGGCGATACACGATGTCAAAGTTATAATCCTGTAAATACACCCACCAACGAGCGACTCGCGGTTGAATATCTTTTTTATTTGCCGTAGCGCGTACGGCACTACAATCTGTCACCACCGTGAATTTGATTCCCAATACGTAAACGCGAAATGCTCTCAACGCCGCGACTACTGCTAGCGTCTCTAGATCGTAAGAGTGATATTTTGCCTCTACAGGGGTTGTCTTTCGGCTATAATAAGCGATCACACGTTTTCCATCTGGGTGTTTCTGTAAAAGTATGGCTCCTAATCCGGTGGCACTCGCATCTGTGTGCACTTCCGTCTCCCGCTCGGGGTCATAAATGGCCAATATGGGTCTGTCCACTAAGATTCTTTTTATTTCGTCAACGGCTGCGCTTTCTTCAGGACCCCACGACCAAGGGATATTTTTACGTAATAAGTTTGTCAAAGGTGCCGTTTTTCTCGCGAAATCTTTAATAAACTTACGGAAGTATCCTGCAAGTCCCAAAAATTGTCTGACTTGTTTTATATTCGTTGGGTCTCCGGCTTTTGCGACCGCTTCAATTTTGTAAGCCCCGGGTCGTATCCCTTCTCCTGAAATTTCGCGACCTAAGTACTCAATTTTACTCTGAAAGAATTTGCACTTACTCAAATTTAAAGTTAATCTGTGAGCCTGGAGAGACTTGAGAACTACTTCTAATTGTTCGAATCCCTTCTCAACTGTTTCAGTGGCAATGAGTACATCATCCAAGTATACTAGAGCGCCTCCCTTAAGGACCTTATTCATAGTTTTCTGAAACACGGCGGGTGCGTTAACTAATCCGAAAGGCATCCGTAAAAATTCCCATTGGCCGTCTGGCGTAACGAATGCGGTCTTTTCAATGGAGTCAGGATCCATGGCAATCTGATAAAACCCGGATTTCAGGTCCAATGATGTGAAAACTCGTTTATTGCAAAGCTGATCGATTTGGTCGTCAATTATGGGTAGTGGGTACTGAACACGTTTGGTGATTTTATTGAGAGCCCTGTAGTCCACGGCCATACGCGTTTCCCCATTCTTTTTTCGTACTAGTACAACTGGGCTACCGTATGGCGATGTACTCTCTCGGACAATGCCACTTTCTTCTAACTCCATTACTAACGACTTTACTTTATTCCGATCAGCTTGAGAAAGACGATATGGCCCGTGGAACACAGGAATCTCCGAGGTTAATTCGATTTTCATTACTGTAACGTTCGTTTTGCCTAACTCTTTCAGGTTAAACGATATGTTCTGTCGATAACTGTTCAGTAGAACTAGTAATCTTGTTTTGTCTCCAGCCTCTAGATCATCACACCGAACGTCGCTCTCTTTCACCGATTCTACCTGACTGACATCTAGCATCTCGACTTCTAATATCTCATTATTCTTAGACGACTCATCTATCGTAAATGTCACCCCAGCGGCATCTGATATTGCTTTAACACCAGTCTTTTGTAATATATCTCGCCCAATGAGAATTTCCTTCGTCACTTGATCATCTGGTACGACAAAAACCCTCATTGTAAATGGAATGTTATCAATGTGAATTTTGATTCGAGATCGACCGATCGGAACGACTATCGCGTGGTTAAATGCTGACAAAGTTTTCCGTGTATTCTTTATTGTTAAATTCAACGATCTCGCTAAAGTTTCCCGGATAATCGAACATTCGCTCCCCAGGTCTATAGTGCAAACTTTCTCTTGACAGCCCATAACGCATTTTTTTAATGGGTTTTTTACTTGAGTTGTAGAGACCTCACACACATCTAACGTCGCTTGCCCTGACAAGGGCAACCCCTCGCACGAGACCGCCTCCTGGCAATAAGCTGACCTACTGAAATCTAGTCATGCTTTTTTCTCGTCTTTTTCCTTTTTCTGTAGGGTGTCTCTTGTTTCTATCATCCTTTACCTGCTTAATCTCCTTAGGCTTTTCAAGTGATACGGACTCTAGACACGCATATAATTCCGCGAGAGTTTCTTTCTTTGACATTAATAGGCTCATTTTTAGCTGGCTATCATGAATCCCCTGAACTACGAAATCTACGATCTTATATTCCGGAATCTCTAGCTTACATCGATTAATTCTTTTGATCTTCTCGAAGCAATACATTTGCACAGACTGACCCGGCGTGCTTTTATAGTTCACTGCATTTTCTAAGAGTTTACCGAAACTTGGCTCTCCCGAAAATTGTCTGAGAATTGATACGGTAAAGGCTTCCCAGCTGACTGGTGCATGCTGAAGCCCCTCGTACCATTCTTTCGCAATTCCTTTCAACCTCAAAGAAGCTAGATAAATTTTGTGAGGTTCATCCCAATCATACATAGTCGCATACGTGTTTACTTTTTCTAGCCATTCCTCAGATGATAGAAGTTTTTTCTCCGGGTCGAATTCCGGTAATATTTTTTCATTGACATAGTGATTTGCCCGTTTCGAACCTGTCTTAACGATAGCAGAAAGTACCTCAGTCAGCCTCGCAAAATCGGACTCACCCCGTGACTCAGTGCCGCCCATCGAACTCCCGCTCGCAGATTTTCGTGTCAGCGGACTCCTCGATCGTCTCCTGCTTCTCGCCCGATAATTTCGGTAATACTCTTCATACCGACGACCATCGCCCGATCGCGATGTCCTTCTTCGAACACGATCGTAATCATCGAAACTCGTCGATCGACGCCGACAATGACCGCTGTCCCTCGAGCCCCGACGTCTCGAACGATGCGAGGACGATCTCGTCCGTTCGATCTCGTCATCCTTAGTCCTCCTGGACCTCTCATCACGATCTTGTTTAATTGTTTTTGATGACATAATGTGTTCACACTAACAGATGACACTTGAACTTATAAGGTTATAATTGTGCGCGTGAACAATCCCACTTCTGATCTGTAGTAATAGTTTTATTTTTTTCTTTTGTTTTATGATGAATCGTAATCTTCTTCTGTTGCCTCGAGTCTACTGTCGCGTGCGTCTTCCAATACGACACTGCACAACCGATCTGACCAATCTCCGCTCTGCGTCGCCACTTGTTCCTCTCTTCTTTCACCCGCCCCTCGTTATTCCTTTCTTTCTCCTCAACACGTTCGAACCGGTCGATCGCCGACTCTCGCAACGGCTCGACTCACGGCCACACGACCATCCCGCGCCCCCGCCGTCCAACAACCAAAACATCTACTTCAAATGTCAAATTGAATGTTTTCTATTTCTCCAGCGTTCCCACGGCGTTTATTTTCTCGAATGAATTTTTGAGATTCTCTCCAGAGATCACGCTCGAGATTTTCCAGAAGATTCTCTCGGTGTTTCTCATAGATGTTTTACCGTAAATTTTCACCCCCAAGAGATTTATAAAAATAAAAACCAATTTTTTTTATATGGGGGGGGGGGGGCTAACTCAGTGGGTAAACTCTTATTTCCTCAAATAACCGCTACGAAAAAGCGCCCTTGCTATGGACTCCTCAAAAATTCTGTTTCTTGTTCAATTGCGAACACAATATAATACCGACCGACAAAATCGAATCACACAGAGAGTGCGCACTGCGACTGTTTCACACAGCAGTGTAGCAGCAGAAAGCCGCATTTTAGTGATCGCTCTGTCAGACGCGAATGCGTCGTCCGACGAGCAACATCAATCTTTCCTGAACTGACACTTTAAAAAAACTTGCAAATCACTCCTTTAAACAAAATTAACACAAGTTTTTCTCGTTCATTCAACGTTTTATTATCGACGATCACAAATATGGAAAATATCACGGATAAAAGCGACATTCCGTACTCGGAGAACGGAGTTAAAAAACTTGATGAGGTTAGTTGCTAAGTGACATATATAGACCGTACATAGATCGACCTGTAAAGAATATTTCAATTATTGATGAAAATAATTTCAATATATCGTACAGAAAGCTTCAGTTTCAAAACTATGATGCCTTTTCTTTGAAAAAATCCTCAGTGTTTACAAAGCCACAAGGTTATGTTCGTTTAAATTGTCAAGAGTTTTAACATTACGTATAATTTAATCTTGAAATTAGGTCATTTGCATTATCCATCGCATAATCAATATAGGCAATTCAGATTGCATTAACTACATAATCTCTTTGCATAATGTTGAGTTATTTTTCGTAAATGGTTATCGTTATTATTATCTCGCTCCTGTCAATTTCGACACGCGCTTCGTCGTCTGCTATGAGTAGTTCAAACGAAACTTGGCGCTATCAACAAAATACTTGATCGAAAATTATCCGGTCGAAAAATCCAAAAACATTCTGAAAACAATGAATGTTTATTTATTGCATTCGAAATATTAGAGAGTTGAAATCAAATCTTTAAAAAAATTTTTTTTTTTTCAACCACTTTCGATTTTTATTCAACATTCTAGTAATTTCTATAAATAGCCTAACTATGCTTTTACTATCAGTAAAATTTCAAATTCAATGATGCAGTCGACAGGATCTTACATATGACACTGATACGAATAAATTTTCAATACAATATTTTCCATTTTTTCGAATTGAGAGGAACTTTATCAAGTACAGTATACTTTACACTAAAACAAAACGAAAAGTACTTCATTTATATTGAAATATTCTACACTCATGAATTTTTCTGTTCCGATGAATATCAAAATTAGCTTCACTTTTTGTGTTTCATTTGAAAACGATTTTTTTAAATTAATCAATGATTTTGAAAAAAATTTAATTTTTCAAATATCAAGATTAACAGATTAACAAATAACAAGATTAACATACTTCATTCACAGCTTTTACTCCAACCTTTTTCCTACATTCAACAAGTTCCTGGAAAACAAATACGCGCCAAACTTGCCCACGCCATGAACCATTGGCTAAAAATACCGATGGAAAAATTGCAAGCGATCGATGATATAACCCAGATGCTCCACAACTCTAGTTTACTGTAAGTTTTCAACGCCGGATTGTATTATGTGATCAGTTGTTAAAAAATGTTTGAACATTACATCGAGGCGAAGGAACAAAGCTGCTTTTTTTCTTCGATAGAGCCTGGAGAAATGTTTTTTCTCCAGGATGAATCTAGAAAAATTGGGCTAATTTTTTGAGCAACCAAAAGATCCAATCCATGAAAACAGGGTCATGAAATGAAAAAATAATCAATGAAAATTATATTTTTGTCAGGTTGTCATGACGCAGACTTTGGTACTTTAAAAAAATGTTGAACGATCACTTATTCATTCGCCCTTCATTTTAGTTTACATTGAATCACTACCAAAGTTCAAATCATTCAAATTTGAATAAAAGGGATTTCGACTACCTTCCTGTATTCCAATGTCCAAAATAATTATTTTCTTCCATTGCCAATTTTTGTAGAGACTACTGAAAATGTTATAATGATAATACATTCGAAAAAATTGTTGCCCGAACAGTTTTTTTTGCTATGAATTTTCCCATGACGAAAACACACATGAATTTTCACAGCATAGATGATATCCAGGATAACTCAATTCTTCGTCGAGGTATTCCCGTAGCTCATGCTATTTATGGAGTCGCTCGCACTATTTCAGCAGCGAATTACGTTATGTTTATCGCACTGGAACGAGTCGTAGCCTTGAATCATCCACAGGTAAATAATCGAAACGTTCAAAGAGTAATTTCAAAAATATTTACTCAAATTCGTATATATATGGATCAAGCTGAATATACATGTGTATTGCATCAACCGGAGCCAAAAATAAATCGAATAATTTGCAAAAATATTCATGCATTCTGCTAAAAGTACAGAATTCCTTCGTTCTTTTGGGCAGGCTACACAAGTTTACACCGAACAACTTCTGGAACTTCACAGAGGACAGGGAATTGAAATTTACTGGCGTGACAATTATGTCTGTCCAACCGAATCAGAATACAGATTTATGACAATGAAAAGTATGACCGCAAAACATCATTATACCATATTATTATGGAATTATGTGTTGTGAAGAAAAGAAACTTTTCGTCTAAAAATTTTTTAATATTGTTCCTCTCTATGATTTGTTGAAGAAATTTTCATTGAAATTGAAAAAATTTAGTAATTCCAAGTACACAAATTAGAGATTGATTCTGTTTCATATTTTTTTTGAATCAACTTTTTCCTCTATTATAACGCTCATTTTTTCAGATTATTCCATAATCTGTTTTTCATTGAAGTTTTTAATATTTTTTGTAATCATTAATATATGCTGCTTATTTTTAGAAACCGGTGGACTGTTTAATCTGGCTGTGAGACTTATGCAACTTTTTTCTGATTGCAAACAAGAATTCACCAACATAGCTGGCATTCTTGGACTGTATTTTCAAATTAGAGACGATTATTGTAATCTCTGTTTGCAAGAGGTATATTTATTGAAACATTTACTTGCACAACATTCCATAGAATTTCAGTAATATTTTCATGTATGTTGCAGTACTCTGAAAACAAGAGCTATTGCGAAGATCTCTCAGAGGGTAAATTTAGTTTTCCGATAATTCATGCGATTCAGAGTCAACCAGAGGACAAACAAATCATGAGTGAGTATGATTCCAAATTAGTTTCAACTGATCATTTTTAATTTTCAGATTGTAAAACAAATCCAGAGTTGATATAATTTAAGTACGAAATATGGAGATTTTTTTTAATTCGATAGATTTTTTTGCAGTCAAGGGCTTGACATTGGATTCAACCCTTTCTAAATCAATACCTTTTCATTTTTCCTGTTTTTAGTTATTTCTGAGTGGTTTTGAGTATAGGAAATAGCGAGGTAGAGGTTACAGGGATAAACAATTTATATACTATTAACTTTATTCGTAAAATCATACCCTTTGTTTTCTGTTTTAAAGACACATTTACATTTCATAGCCTTTCGGCTTGAGTTTGCTATCAAGTATTCTCTGTCTTTCTTTAGCCTTTTCCTCTTCCATGAGTTTATGCCTTTCAACAGTCTCATCCATGTCTTGGGAATATTCCTTGATTTTGGCCTATAACGTATTCAAAAACACACATTTTTTTACCGTAAGAATCCTTCGTCGATCTATCTATTTATCTGCACAAATAAAAGTATTTTAGAGTAGAAAATACGTACATAAAACTCTCGTTGCTTGTTTGTTCGGATCATTTGTTTGACACCAAATGGAGCTGGCCGTCCATCTTTGAAAGAATAATCCGGCATATTTGTCAATGGTCCAAACGCATTTGGGTTTTTAGTCAATCGGTTTCTAAATTTAAAAAAATGTTCAAGAATTTGTACACAAAATTCAATTTGCCACGATAGAAAATTATTCAAACATAAACTTTTTACTTTGCTCTCCATCTGTCGTCGAGGAATACCGCTGCTGATTTGTGGAAACTTTCAATTTGAGTCAGAGATGAAACTGAAAATTTTGTCGTAACAAATACAAAAATAACTGGTAAAATCATGGTACTGTGACTTTTACTCGTAAATTCAAGTATTCGAAGCTCATAACAGCTCAATTATTTTCGAAAGCTTTGTGAAGCACATCTCAACGTAAGTACATTGTTGATTCTGTGAGTTTTTGAGGTTAAGCACAAAACTGACATAACCTCAAAGAGTTTCAATCAAATTTTTCTTCGAGGTGTTTGATAATTAGAGTGGAAACCAAAGACGTAATACAAGTAAAATTAATGTTTAATTTTGTTGAACATAAACTGTAATATGACACTGAACATCTACACGAAAAATTTATTCCGAATCTCAAATTTTTTTTCTGACAACTATCGTTATTTTTCGTTGAACATTTCGAACTAATTTACACTTACTCGCAATTCGAGATTTTGTGGGAAGCAACATTCGTTTAAGCAGCATTTTCGTTAGTTTTCAAAGTTTTCTAGCTTAAAGAAACTTTTTTTTATTAATCGATGTATTACGCTCCGAGCACCACAGCGGTCCTCGATCTGCTCGCGACTGCGCTACTTTTCTCGTCTGCTACTAAGTGTGAGAGGGAGTCAAGAAAGAGAAAGAGAGAGAGAGAGAGAGACAGTACACGCGAGAATAATTGTCGATTTTATTCTTACTTGATAAATTGCCAAGTTCTTAATGAATTAATATCTGGAATCCCGCAATCAAATTTTGACAAAATGCTCACGAATTCTCTTCAAAATATACTTACTGAAGAGCTATATGAACAGATTAGTATTGCGTTATTTACATCTTATATCCTAATGAAAAAAAAAAGTTATTTAAGTTATAAAATAGAGTTCAAAACGTATTTATGATGCGTGAGTTATCCTAATAATATAATTTTTGAAATTTAGATATTCTGCGACAACGAACGACGGACGTGAACGTGAAGAAATATTGCATAACACTGTTGGAAAAATTCGGTTCTTTCGCCTACACGAGATCGGTATTGAAAGAACTCGACAAGTCAGCACGTGAGGAGATTGAACGGTTAGGTGGAAATCCAAAGTTAACAGCTTTGTTGGACGAATTGCTTAATTGGTCACGTGACGAGGAAAAAGAATCGCCAACTTCTAGATCAAAAAAGGATAACATGAATGTGGATATTTAAAGTGAAGGAAACAAAGAATAATTACGTCAAGGTCATTCCACATACGAGTCATAAAAAGTTCTTCGTAATGTTAGAAAATGAGGGAAATATGAACGATCGCTTTGTTGTTTTTTTACAAATATTTTGCCTGATAGCGACTAATGAGGTTAAATTAAATCCCGTTCCTTGCTAGACGAGAAACTGTACGAACGCTTTATCTAAGATTCAACGAAAATTCAATGAAATCAATTGAAAAATAATGGACTCTCGCTCGCGGCCAAACATACATAAATCTTGTAATCGTAAGAAGTTATGATGTAGAAGAAAGAAAAAAATAAGATATCGTTCAGTCGAAAGTCAATGAGGCTTATGAAAGCGAATTAATATGGATACTTCGCAATTAATGTTAAACGGATGACCAAAAAAATTTTTGCTATTCATTTCGCACTTATTATTCATTGGAAGCGTTATCGTTATCGGATTGATCCCACAGAGATATTCGAAATCATCCCCAATATATTTCAATATTTAGCTGAAAAATATTGAATTCTGAAGGAAAGTGTTAGGGGAAATAATTTGAAGATTATTATCTAATTTTACTCTGAAAACATCGAATACATATTCTGATATCTTGAAATACATATCAGATTTTATCACCTGCTCCAACAGGTTTATTATTCTTTGATTCCGAATTTATTCCTCCTGAAGTCTTTTTCAAAATTTATCTCGTAATATTTAAATCAAAACAAACTTTATCAGGCCGAAGAATCTAGAAAGTCTTGAAAAATTTTCTTATTCGCTGTATTTTTATGATCCATTAATCCTAAAAGTATACTCGAATCTAGAACACCCAAAGAAAAGTCCGAGTCCAATTACAGTAACATTTGACACTTTGAAAATTTATCACTTTTCCTAGCATTTTAATAACACATTCTCTCCCTCAAAAAACAAAATTGTACAATTTTATTAGATAGTACTTGAAAATTATACATATATTGTTTCCAAGCTTCGATATTCCTACTTTTTATTCAGCAAGAGTTCAAGGAAGTTCATCTGGTACCGAGCAAATCGTAATAAAGTTCTTTGGATATTTTTTCACCATTTATAGAAGTTTCGTTCGAAACTGTTAATCGATACTTGCGAATGTCATGTTTACAGACGGGAAAGCCACTGAAACGCATGAGGGACCGTGTTAAATTAGGAAATCTGTTTTTACTTCATTTCTCTCGAACAAAGTATCCGGAGGGCTTAAAATTTTGACAGATGATTCTGTTGATATTGATAAATGTATTCAATTTTTGTTTGTTTATCAATATCTCTTTGTTAATTCGATTACCAGATGAACTCCTTAAAAAAACCGAAGTAATCTTGTCCTTGTACTTGAAAAACTTTACATATTAAGGACTGAAAAACAAAAAGATATGTCGAATAATGTTTGCGCAATAAATGAGCAAAAGCAACTACATTTTGATCGTCCAAAAATTCTAACGAAATAAGGAAAGCAAAAATATCAACAATTGATATTTGATAATGAACAATAATTGTATTTTATCCAAGTTTTATTATCAACTGCAACACGTGTACAACAACATGATAATAATTTATTTATAACTTTAGCCTGATAGATCTTTGATAGCGGGTTTTACCATTATACAATCGTAATATATATTTAATTTCGGTATTATACATATACAAACTTATATATACATACAAATATACATACATACACATGTATGCATATATATAGCCACAATGTTACGTATAAAATTGTATTCGTTATTAATAAATATAATCTTCGATTCGACGAACTCGGAGTGCAGCGGCGATATATTAAAAGTTTGAACTAATGTTTCATTCGATTCTCATTCATTCGATCGAGGTGAAATGACAGGGGAACGGTCGGTAACAAATTTTTCGTCCAAATCTTTCCTACAGACGACAGGACACTTATCGAGGAAATTATGGAATACACTTTGTTCGTCTTGTGACAGAACGGGAAATGTATTTTTTTATTTTGAGAATATCAGCTTTTTCTTTGGCACTCATGGCAGCTCCACTCGCGTGTCATTTCACCTCTACTTTTAACTCTCGTTCCTCTCTCTCTCTCCCATCTCTTCTCTTAATTTTAATGCATTCGAAATAATAACTATCGTAACAAATTGACTTTTACGAAAACGGAAAAAATCTTTTGGGACAACAAAATTTGGATTCGTGCGCAATATTATACGCGAAAATTTCGTTTTTATACGCCTCGGAAACGTGTCATTCGAAACACGTCGATCGAATAGTTCGATAATAACAAACGATTGGAGGATAAAATTTAAAAAATTGATTTTTTTTGTTTTTCACGAGATATCACAATTTCATTTTTTTTCAATTCACCAAATTGTCTCGTAATTGAAATCTCTGTTTAGAAATAAAAATAATTTCTTCGATAAATTCACCCGAGGATTCGCTAAGAATTTGGTAATTTGAAGAAATGAAATTGTCGAATTGCATTCAATAACTTTGTCGCGCGATCCAAGGTTTTTACGGTATCGTGTAAGCACGAATATTATACTCGAGTCATCCCGAGTGTAAGACCAAAGGAGGCTGGAATTTCGAAGGAATTATTCACGAGAGAGACCTCGCGAAAAGTCTTCCGACTGGATCAAACGTTTTTTTTTCTTCCCGTTCTCATTCTCTCGAACCTTTTTCTTTTTATCAATGCCTGAGGAAATCTTGCTCCTGGCAATTTTCTGGTTGCACGAAAGACATCGGCTGCAGCAACGTATCGTTAATGATGTCGTCGCTGCTCAGAAAAGGCTAGGATAATGTTGCTATCTGACACGTCCTTTGCTCAGGCTCGCTGTCCTCGTCCGTTTCACTTGCCCACGAGGGCTGACGCTCTTGTCACATTTCCACGTCACTGTCGCCGATACGTCCCGCTGGTCCAGACATTCCATCGTCCAAAACTTCGGTCACCTAATCGAAAAATTGTTAAAAATAAACATTTCAAAAAAATTGTTAAGTAAATTTGAAATCAATCTTTTTTCAGGTGAATTATATTAGAAAATTCGTAGCCTTTCAACTTTTTTTCTCATCTACCAACATTTTCCACGAGTTTCATCATTCAGTCTTTTGAGAAAAAAAATAAAATAAAATGCATCAAGTATTTGTAGTTGTAGAAAAATCATAAAATTCTTACCAAAACTTCTTCGAAACGATCGTAACTTTCTGGCCTCGAATTGAGCAAGCTCTCTCCCACCGAATCGACCGTAACCCCATTGCAGGAACCTCTTCTTCCAAGAGCACTAGAGGCAATATGTAGTAGTGACAATACTGCCAAAAGTCCAGCTGAAAAAGCAAGTAATTGATTTAAAAAAAAAAAAGTCAAAATTGCCTAAATCGTTGAAAAAATAAAAACACTTTTTTTTTTTGATAATTATTCTTATTACGATGCGACCGCAATGCAACCAAATTGATAATGGAGAAAAGTGAATTTCGGTAAAAGCATATACACACGCACAATGGCCCAAACGAAATGAAATATCAAGAGCGATGAAATTTTATACTAAATTCTCATATACAAAAATTTTAAGCTTTTTTAACGAGTTTAGCTCGTAAACAATATGAAAAGAGTCGTCCGCTCACCAGCCACGAAGCACAGCCACAGCTTGTGTGGTTTCCATGCCAAAATACAAGACAGAGGAAGGTAAAACAATGCTCTTCTCCAGCCTCTCGTTATCATCAGGACGCCTAACCAGCACCGTGAACAATAGGACTCGTCGTTCCTGCGCAACAAAGAGACCGCACACGTACGAATACATATTGTTATATACATTTGCATTAACGGTAGATAGAAATGCTTTGAAACTCTTGTGGCTTTTTGGTAGCTGAAGCGAAAAATCCTTTCCGAAAAAGCCAACTCATAAATTATACGGATGAATGATGGCCTGCTATAATGAACGCCCGAAACATTCATAAAGCTTGTTCAACACTTCATGAAAGTTTGTATACATCATTTTTTTGACGTTTCATTCCACAGCTGTATAGAATAATGATTTATAATTTTATCTTCAAAAAACGAGCATTATCGGAATAAAAATTAACAGCAGTGCTTTTTATGTATTCACCATTACTTTCTACAGATCTTTTTCCGTGTAAAGTAGACAAAAGATTTTTTACAATTGAGGACAAAACGATACATTTTCTTTTTAAAATTTTTGCCACTTGGGTAATAAAAAGTTGAGCAAGTTTTTAATCCAAAGTCTGAAACATAACTTCTTGCCTTACTTTCTATTCTTTCTTCGTACAGCTCTCACACTATCATTCGCGCAGCGGAATGAATCCGCGATAAGTTTTCTCCGGAAAAGTTTAACTTGTTCTTGAGTCATCAGGGCTTTCGGCTAATGCCTCAATTGAAAAAACATTGGAATAATTAAAGATTTCTATGGATCTTGAATGATGCAGTAAGAAATATTCTCATCGGTATATTTTTTCATGGTAATGGATCATTAATAATATTAATTGAAAGAAATCATGAAAATCTGCTGGAAATTGTGGCGAAAACGACATGTTTTCACGGATTTGAATCTGTTGGTGAGGACGACATCAACATTTTTGTGTGTCAATTAAATTTTAATTTTCAATCAAATCTAAAAAGCAATAGTTTATTGTTTCTCGTGTTTCTATCTAGTTAAAAAATGTTGGAAATATTTTAATACGCAAATCTATTCACCGATGCATCCGTAAATTGAACGAGAATCTGTACAGAACGTGACAATGGAGCTTTATTCGCCGAATCATTTACATCACAAGTCTAATTGTTCCAGACTCTTCTATACTCGCATGAATAACGGAAATAAAGTATGCAATTAACCACCGTTTGATTAATTCAGCAATCTTCAGGTTTCCGTCTATCCGTACGTCTAATGAATCGGGGAGACGACAAACCTTGACTGCCGCGATCCGGAAATTAATGGATATTACCTCGAGCTGCTTCAGCTCTGTCTGTCTCTCTCTCTCTTTCTCTTTCTCCCTCCGATAGATTTTACCCAGAGAAAACTTTGCAGAAAAAAATTTAGGCTTTTATCCGATGAAAAAAAAAAAAAATGCGGGTTCAACGCAAAGATAAAAAAGATTGCACCCGCGATTCTTGGCAACGACGTAATCGTCTTTGTATTCTTCAAGACATTCCATCATTATTTTGCCTTTAAGAATTTCACGAGATTTTTAAGGTTGCCATGATCGACCAAGTGGAAGTTTTTAATGAGCCTGTACTATATTCTGCTCGTTAATTTCCCTCATTTGAACATCACTCTTTGTGGAATTACCAATTTCTTGAGCAGTTTCCACTCTAGACATTCCAAAATCAATGTTCTCCAATTTTTTGTCAATCCATTGTTCTCATTGACTTCTGACGAAACGCATTCAAACGCTAATTCGTTTGTACTTCAAGTCGTTTAGATATTTAAAACTGTTTTTTACTTCACAGCATCAAATCGAAACGATTTACTTCATTTTTTCCACAGCCGTCACAGATTTTCTTTCTTCATAATAATTCAAACTAGCTCTGGAATTTCGAATCAGAGAAAAACCAATTTAATCAACTGCAAGATGAAAACTTTTGATATTCAGAATACATAATGTTTTTCAGTCCCATAAAAAAGTATGAGAAATTGCAAAAATATATATTATACACTCCGGATCGTTCGTTTATTCCAATCCCGTATCATAAAAAGAGCAAATAAAACGTACTAAAAGTAATTTACTTCCTTTTACGACTATGTGCACTCATAGTCGCACGATATCGAGCGACAACTCGTGCATCTCCCGGTAACACTTTCTCTACGTCGATAAAAAATGCATCTCACGTACCTCAGACAAATCTGTACGAAAAGCGTGATGACCCACGTGATCTCGAGAAAAAATATCAGGCCCGAGGCAGCTCTGAAATGTGATCGATAAAATCAAAATTGATATTATCGAACAATAAATATTACACATCATCGATAAATAATAGATATCGACATCATAAAAAAATTATTTTTCAAGTGATTCTGAAGAAATAATTAACAACCAATTGTGAAAAACGATGGAATTTAGGGTAAAAAAAAAATCAATGACCGATATTTTAACGCAAAATTTATAACTATAATTTTTTTACAATTCACTTGGAAAAATAATAGACGTCTTTTTTGGAATTCACTTTGTATAAATTTGAAGTTTTTTAGCTTGAAAGCGTGATCAAACTGCTTCATATGTACGAGACGTGTATCCCAAGCCATTTCACGCGGCCGTGACTCGACAATTTCATATTTTCCTGACAATTTTTTGGAGAATAGTACCTCCCCATGAAATAAACATCCGCACGAATTTTCAGAGTTTTATCTCATGTGCTTCAAGATTTACGAAATTTGAAAAAAATATTCGATTATCGCGACATTCTAAATGTTCGAACGTCGATGAATCTTTTTTGAATATTAATTTCATGAAAATATATAAGGAATGTGATTATAAATATAATTATCAAAGATTTTCTTCGCGTAAAAAGTGAAAAATGTTTTTTTAATGTTTAGTGCCATTTTTGAGGCTTTTCTAAAAATTCTTTGTAACAGTTCGGCCAATTCTTGCATCCAAATGTCTATCCAATTTTCAAAATAATTTCATGTTATTTTTAAAACGAATTAAAGTTTGTGTTGCTAAGAAAATTTTTATTGATGATAATATCGACTTTATGATCTTTAAGCCTGTTTCTATTGTACTCGAATCAATAAAAAAAATGTTCAACTTTCCTGAAATTGTGTTGAATCTTTAATCAAATTGAATATTCTTATAATTTCATACAAACACATGATTTTTGGAATCGATTTTAAGAAAAACGTTAACGAATAATGTTTGCAACAATTGGATCTGATTGCATTGGGAATAAAATTGATCGAAATCGTTTTAGTGAGAAGATTCTTTGAATTCGAACGACACAATATATATTCGATAAGCAGCGAAGCAGGGGAGAGGAGGTAAATAGACTATTTTTCAAACGATGTGCGATTGCCACCCTTGAGTTCAGTTCAGGTGCTCAGTGCGCGGTTTCAATTTTCCGCGCCTATTTTGAAAACTATTTTCTACAACACTTGCGTAAAAATTCGTTTTCGATACAGCGGAAAATCGAAACTTCCCGTGGTGGTGGTGGTGGTGAAACAACATTTTTTTTCTCTCGAAAATATCCGAAAAAATGAATAACTTGATGATTTAATCCATGATGATTCAGACGCGAGATAAAAATATAAATTTTTGTGAGGATATTCTATCGATAAGGACAAATATTTGCAAATTCATTTTCAGAACGACTACGCACGTAACAACCTAAAATGCTTCATTGTTATATAAACATATTTTTGAGATTTGACTTGAACTATCAATCGAATTGATAGCAGAAGCAAGACATTCGACATGTCTTCGAGAACGCTCTCGGTGAAGTCTGTGCACATCAATTTATGTTGGGATTGAAGACAATTCTCAGTGTGAGGTTTCTCTCTTCGAAGACTAGATAATTTCGTGCTCTGCACTCCCAATTCGAGAGCAAACAGAACTTCCAGCCAAAATACCAATGGCCTAGATATAATATGAGAAATTATTGAAATTTATACATAAGATATTGAGAAAAATGTCAGCAATAAACTTTATATATTTATTTTAATCTGTGAATCAAGATTAGTTGTTCGAAAGTTGGAATATGTACGGAAGATGTACGGTATTTTCGCGTCTTTCAAAAAATGCAATTCACTCATTCCCTGATGATCAAGAGATTTCATTCATTGCATTAATCGATTAACAGGTACATGCTGTGAATGTTCCTCACGTCACGTAAATCCCGATGGCATGTCCATGGAATGCTACATCAGCACCGACTCCGCATACAACTGAAACAAAAAATGAGACTCCGTATGATACTGCGCGAATAGATTGCAATTGATCAATTCGTTCAGCAGATAAATTATTTATGCACGCGTTGTCATATACTGCATTTTTATTTGGACGTTTCGTTAATGCATAATTATTGTTCACCGAGGTATTGATTAACACACATACCAAATACAAAGTTAATGTGAATTCACATTAATCGAAACTGAATAATTGATGTATAACTGAATTGTACATTCGACGAATTTCATGAAGCCTTCCCAACTAATCCCATTTTCGAATGTGGTCAGACCATTATAATGTTATATTGCGTCATATATATCATTAGCAAAATTCATCAGAAGCCACGAGAAATAGTATAAGGTTAGCATACAGCTTTTCATCAGCCCTTCGAACGTCTTTTATCAAAGTTCTATTAATTACAAGTCAGGAATCTCTCGATAGATTGTATCGTCGAAATTCCTTCAAATGAAGAAAATTGTAGTCGTATACTTATATCGCCTAGTAAATTAAAAAAATCACTTGAAAAACGAAACGATTTTCGATTTATCGAAAGAAAAATAAAAGATAAAAAAGAAGTACTGATACTCGTTAGGAAGTGGTTCGTTCAGAAAAGTGCATTAATTTTGCGCGTAATCGTACTGTTCAAACAATGTTCCGTCAACGACCACGGATTAAACAATTATTTGGGTTTTATTATTCTAAAGTTTTGGTTAAATATGGTGAATATAATACAAGCCCTGTTGGGTATACTTTTTAACATTTTGTTCGTGGTCCACTCATGCTCGATATTCGTACCTCAATTTTTCTTCGAAATGCTTACGCCTCTTGTCACGTGCTGCTGGGGGAATTCAGAGGGCACGAGTGAAGATGCATGTGTATACAACATGTATAGTATCGTTGTACATATATGCGAGTATATAATACCAGAATGTCTTGGAAGGCGGAGATTGCTGCATTCTGAATTCTGTTCCCACATTGCACCCTCCTTGTGTATTAAGGCGATATACACTCATGGTCTCCTGTTCAGCACATTTGTTCTTGGATTGAACTACGTGAGAATTTCATTTCTTTTTTTTTTGTTTTTTTTTTTTCTTACGTCACGAACTTATTTAATATTGTACGTGCCTCTTGTTACCGACCAAAATACAATATTGTACACACTCCATGCTCCGTTTTATCATTACTTATTCGTTTCATGATTTTCTGAATTATGAAAACGTTTTTTGGAAATTTTGAAATGAAAATAAAAAGAGCTCGAAATTTTATCGAAATTGTTTTTATCAATATACAAATAAAATAAGAAATTATCGGTGTAAGCAAAAGTTAAAAAAACAACCTTCTTTTCATATTTGCCCTCACACAAGCTGAGTCCAGCTTATCGTCTATATTGTCTTTGAAGTTTACTCAAGCTTCCCATTCACACACATTTTCCCTCTATACTTATATTTGTTCACCTGCTCGGACAGTTTTATAACAGGTATTGTCCTCTCAATATTCTGTTGATCGTGGCTTCAAACTCTTCATCTTCATTGTCTTCAAGCCACTTTCTCAGATCGGCTACCAACTCGTTTGTCGTTTCACTTTTTATTTGTGTGCCTCAAGTTTCACACACACACACACTAAGTTTTTTTCTTTACATCCGTGTTTTTTTTCTTTCGATATTTTCTCACATCGTCTTTGCCCATGTTTTTTTTTTTACTATTCATTTTATGTCCTTCTCTTTCCAATATTCTCATAACCCTATCCTCTTTTTATCACTTTCTTACATAACCTGCCGTATCTCGATTTCTATAACATTCTGTAATTCATTCGTTTTTTTTTTTAATATTCCCTTTAACCCTTTGGTCTCACCGGCTTTAAATGTTTACGATGTTTATAGTTTCCGATAAAAATCCCTCTAACTCCTTTCTTTCGATACTTTTTCGACCAACAATTCTTTTCCCTTTTCATAAGTTCAATCACATATGTCTTGTTGCCCTTTTCCCCTCTCCTCCGTTCCTTCTGCCTTAGTCTCCATCCCCGAGTAAAAAAAATTGATGATTTACACATAAATGAAACATGTGTGACGCATTTTGCGTCACACATGTATCAAATGAGAATAAGTTACTTATAAGTTGCTTATACATGAAACATGTGTGACACAGAGTGAGTGACTTATAAGTCACTCATGAGTGACTTATGAGTCACTCACGAGTTACGCATGTCACACAAGTTAAGTATCCCCATTTTACCTGTGACAGAAAAATACGATTTCTTCACCAATGAATGAATCAATGAATATAAATAGTAAATATAACTACTAATAAATAGAAAAAACCGTGAATTTCGAAAAGTTAAAGGTTTTTATTTTTCAATTATTTTTAGCTGAACAATTTTTGTTATTAAATAATCATTTTCATCTTCAATTGCCTCTTCCTTTTCTATCGTTATCTCGTCCTCTCGTTCTTTCGTCCCTTTATTCTCTCGTTTACTCGTCCCCCCGTTTTTTCGTCCTCTCGTTCTCTCGTCCTCTGGTTATTCTCTCGTTCTCTCGTCCCCTGTTTATTCTCTCGATCTCTCGTTACCTCGTTCTCTCGTCCCCTCATTCCTTCGTTCTCTCGTTCCTTCGTTCTCTCGTTCACTCGTTCACTCGTCGTCTCGTTCTCTCGTTCCCTCGTTCCCTCGTTCTCTCGTTCTCTCGTTCTCTCGTTCTCTCGTTCCCACGTTCTCTCGTTCTCTCGTTTCCTCGTTCACTCGTTCACTCGTCGTCTCGTTCTCTCGTTCTCTCGTTCCCTCGTTCTCTCGTTCTCTCGTTCTCTCGTCGTCTCGTTCTCTCGTTCACTCGTCGTCTCGTTCTCTCGTTCCCTCGTTCTCTCGCTCTCTCGTTCCCTCGTTCTCTCGTTCCCTCATTCTCTCGGTCTCTCGTTCTCTCGTTCCCTCGTTCTCTCGTTCTCTCGTCCCCTCGTTATTCTCTCGTTCCCCGTTCCCTCGTTCTCTCGTTCTCTCGTTCCCTCGTTCTCTCGTTCTCTCGTCCCCTCGTTATTCTCTCGTTCCCCGTTCCCTCGTTCTCTCGTTCTCTCGTTCCCTCGTTCTCTCGTTCTCTCGTTCCCTCGTTCACTCGTCGTCTCGTTCTCTCGTCCTTTCGTTCGTTCGTTTTCCCGGCCATCGTCCTTTCCCCCTATCGTCTTTACGACCCCTGATACTCTCAGCATCTAGCTGTCTTGTCCTCCCGTCGTTCTGCCCTTCTGTTCTCTTGCTTTCCCGCTCTCTTCGTTTGCATTTTATATTAAACCTTTCTTTATTGCACGACAGTGATTGTCATAAAAATTAAAAAATTCTCTCTCTCTCTCTCATTCTTACTTACATTATGAACAAAGGCATTGTTGCATTTTGGGGATACTCGAGGTCCAACTGCATAAGTAATATCATATATTTCCAGTTCCTCGGGTTTTTAATGTCTCAGAATTTCGTCTATCCAGTACGGCCTTCTTTGGAACTCATTGTTGTAATCATCGTAGTTTAATAAGCTGTCAGACTTTCAACTGAGTATTGAAAACTATTTAAAAAAGCTGTTCTATTCGAAAATAAGATATCGATTAATCTCGTAATGCGTTACTTATGAGTTATCAAGGTGAGTATCTTCATTTCGTACGGATAGAAAAAGTTAACATATGCAAAAATATTTTTCACATTAAGAAATGTATATAGAAACTCCAAGAATGTCGGAATAATATAACATTTTTATTTTTTATTGAATTAACGTGGAACAATGAACATATTTTAAAGTTTTAATTAATAATTTTCACAATTGTTCTGCATATACCAGCATCCGACTTTAAAGATTTTTCTTTACTATTATATCTTCCACCTCGTCTCCTGGTACTAATATTCTCTCGTCTTTTATCCTCTCGTCTCGTTCATACCGCTCTTTTTTTCGTTACGCTTTCCCATTTTTTCTCTATTTTTCGTAATAACTTTCTTCACTCGCTCTCTTCACTTTCTTCTTCCTCTCGCGTGAAAGTTCTCTCTCTTTTGCTCTCTTGAAATCTCTCGCATTAGCTATTCCTTCACTATTATCTCGCTTCCTCTTCTTCTGTTCCCTCTTCTCCTTGTCTGCTCCATCGGAATCTCTCTCACGGCTATTCGCGGTCTCTCTCCTGTTTTCTCTCTTGCCAATGTGATCTTGTTTTTTATCTTGGTGTCTCCTATCATCTCTTCCTTTTGCGCCAGCTCTCTCTTCGCTATAATATCTTTCTCTTTTAGTATCTGGCTTCCTCGTGTTATTTTTTTCTGTCGAGAAAGTTCTCTCTCGTTTGTAATTGTCCTTTTTTTTCCTATCTTTATCCCGCATGGATTCTCTTTCGTCCTTGAAATATTTCTCTTTCTTCTTGTTTTCCTCTCTTCTATCGTCTTTTTCTATTGTCTTTTCTCTGATACCGCGATAATTTTCTTCACTAGGCTCATCGCGCTGTCTTCTGTAATCATTTGTTCGTGTGTATTTTTTTTTGTGCTCATCTTGCTCTCTATCATTTCTGGATGTAGTGGAAGCTTTTTCCCCGCTATAATTTTTATCTTTTTTATCAGTAGTTTCTCTTCTTTTGTTTTCTTCTATCGTTTTCTTCCAATCTTCTCGATGGATTTTCTTGCGTTCTTCATATTGCTGTCTCCCATTTTTTGTTTCCGATAATTCACTGTCTTCACTATAATATTGGTATTTTTGCGTATTTTTCTCTTTTACGTAGCTTTTTTTGATCGAGTATTCCCTCTCTTCACTATTATCTTTATCTCTTCTGTTATTCGTCCCTCTGATATTTTCCCTTTCTCTCGTATGAGCTGTCTCCCTGCTGTAATGTTCCGTTTTCTTGTTTTCATACTCTTTCATGTTATCTTCATTTTGCCTATAAAGTCTCGCCTCCTTAAAGTCTTTTCCTCTTTTTTTATTTCCTTCTCTCTCATTGTCTCTTACTATCGTCTCCTCTATTCCACCGCAATAATTCTCTTCGCTTCTTTGATTGTTTCTATTCTTATTATAACTTGTCCCTGTGCATATTCTCTTTTCACTGTAATTTGATTCTCTGTCAATTTCTTTTCCTTCCGTGACCTTCCTTTCTTCGCTGTAATACTTTTGTTCCTCAATTTTCTCTCTCTTCTCCGACTGCTCCACGGCTCTCTCTGTCGCTTCCTTGTTTGTTTTGACTGTATTTGATATTTTTCTTATTTCTTCTTCAACTTCAAAAATGCTTTCTTGGCTCATCGCTCGCTCTCTGTCCTGTCGTGTCCTCAGAAGGTTTTCTATGTTAGAAAGAATTGAAGGAGGCTCATCCAACTTGCACGGTTCATCAAAAAAATCGAATGGCTCATCTTTTTCGGTTCTAGTAGATAAAAGTAAACAACAATGAAGTCATTTTTACGATTAGTCATTTTTTTAATATTTTTTTTTTGTAGTTTGTTTTCAATCTGAACCTCTTTATATCATCTTCTTGTATATGAAGATTCTCTGATATTTTTTCTGCCTGTCGAGGGTTTTTCTGTTCCTTTCGTTTAGTTTGCTTCACCGTATTGAGCATTGTTGTGATGCATTGATCGAAATCTTTTTGATTTAATCGCATAACCTTCGGTACGTGTTTATTAACGTAAACTGAAAAATACAAAATATTCTTGAAATCATGTTTTTTAGGCTGACAGAAGGGTGCGCCGGCATTCGCCAGCACTCAATTACTTCTGGTGTCCTCTAACAGATCGGCTGGAATTTTTTCAGTTTCTCCTTTGCCAGTCCTCGTCATGTTTTGTAACTTTTCTGCGGGAATGGAGGCTCTAATTATTCGGCGCACTAGTTCTCTTGGATCCTTTCGAAATGTTTTTGTTACGACCTCTAAATGCCTTGAATTTATGAGTACGGTCGATCCAGGCAATAAAGGGACCTATGATAAAATCAATTTCTGTTGCTAATTTAGTTAGATGGAAGAGAAGTAATGATAACGCCCATTATAAAGAATGTCGCAATAACTGTTATTAATCCATTTATTCATTGATCTTTATTATGTTATAACGTAAATTATGGAAAAAAAAATTCAGCTAATTTATTGGATTTTGAATTTCCGATTGGTACCTCCAACTGAGAACTATTCTCCGTTATTAAATCGACAGAAGTGACATCGGCATCACCATGTTCCATTTGCTGAATTGCTCCGATTAAATCTTGTAACACGGCTATTACGTGTTGTGCTGAGTCTGAAATACGTTATATTAATTGAAACGAACTTCTCCCACCCTCTTTTCTCGGCTCTCGCATTCTCTCGAACTTTCATACTCGCTCACTCGTTCTCATTTTCGCATCCTCGTCTTTTCGTTCCTTCTTCCTCTTGTTCTCTTGTTTTCTCTACTTCCCGTTTTCTTGTCCTCTAATCCTCTTGTTTTTCCATTTTTCCAATCTCCTGTTCACTTGTTCTTTTCTGCTAGCGTTCTATTATTCAGTCGCTCTCTTGGCCTCTCACTTTCTCGCTCTTCCGCGCTCTTGCCCCCTGCTTCTCGGTATCGTGTCCTTCCGTCCTCTCGTACTTCCGAACTCTCGTTGTCTTGTTCCCTCGTCCCTTCGTTCTCTTGTCACCTCGTCCCTTCGCTCCTTCGTTTTCTCGTCCTCTCGTTTTCTCTTCTCGTTCCCTCGTTCTCTCGTTTTCTCTTCCTCTCGTCCCCTCATTCTCTCTTCCCTTCGTTCTCTCGTTTCGTTCTCATTTATTCATTTATTCGTTCTCTCGTCCTTTTGCGCTCTCGTTTAACAATTTTTTCATCCTCTCGCTCTCTCGTTTCCTCGTTCTCTTATCCTCTCGTCTTTTCAATCTCAAACTCCCATTATTCTCACGCTCTTTCTCATTCTTTCATTCATCCATTTTCTCGGTCTATCATTTTTTTGTTCTCTCGTCCTCTCACCTTTTCATCCTTTCGTTCGGTCTTTCCGAACGAAAGGATCCCGGTCTTTCGCGCTTTCGTTCGCCAATTTTTTTATTCTCTAGCTCTTGGAAATTCTCGTTTCCTCATTATTTTGCTTGTTTCATCTTCTCGTTCCTCCATTCTTTTTCTCTGTCTCTCGTCGTCTCGCCTCCTCGTCCCCTCGTTCTTTCGTTCCCTCGTTTTCTTGTCCCCTCGTTCTCTATCGTTCCCTCGTTTTCTCGTCCTCTCGTTTTCTCTTCTCGTTCTCTCATTTTCTCTTCTCGTTATCTCGTTTTCTCTTCCTCTCGTTTTCTCTTCTTGTTCTCTCGTTTTCTCTTCCTCTCGTCCTCTCATTCTCTCTTCCCTTCGTTCTCTCGTTTCTCATTCTATCATTCATTTGTATTTTCATTTATCCGTTTTTTCGGCCCTTTGTCATACCCCCTCTCATTTATTCGTTCTCTCGTCCTTTTGCGCTCTTGTTTAACAATTTTTTCATCCTCTCACTCTCTCGTTCCCTTGTTCTCTTATCCTCTCGTCTTTTCATTCTCAAACTCCCATTATTCTCACGCTCTTTCTCATTCTTTCATTCATCCATTTTCTCGGTCTATCATTTTTTCGTTCTCTCGTCCTCTCACCTTTTCATCCTTTCGTTCTCCCGGTCTTTCGCGCTTTCGTTCGCCAATTTTTTTATTCTCTAGCTCTTGGAAATTCTCGTTTCCTCATTCTTTTGCTTGTTTCATCTTCTCTGCCTCTCGTCGTCTCGCCTCCTCGTTCTCTCGGCCCTTCGTTCTCTCATCCTTTTCGTTTTCTCTTCCGCTAGTTCTTTCAATATTTCGATCGTGATCGTCCGTTTCTCTTCTCATTTTCTCGTCGTCTCGTTCTCTTACTCTCTTGCTTTCTCACGACTCCACTCTCTTGATCTTCTCTTCTCTCACTCGATCGTCTCTACGTCTTCTTATATTCTCCCTCCTTAGTTTTTCGTTCACTCGCTCTCTTGTTCTTTAACTTTTCGTTTACTCTTTTTCATATTCATTTTTCCTCTCATTCTCTCACTCGCACATTCACTCGCTCAATATTTTTAATTTGCCTCTTAGTGGAGCTCCACATACTTACATTTTGAGAAGGTAGAGAATTTTCGGCATCGGAAATCTTCATCCGTCAGACCAACCCTTTCTTTTTCAACACCTTGCAGCTTCTTGATTATTTGCGAATCTTGATAATCCTGGACCCTTTTTTTCTGAACGGCCAGAGCAGCCTCCGCATTGTCTTGCCGGCGTTTCCTCGCATCGCCAAGTTTCGTTGGGGTTGTCAGCCCAATGTCGTCGACTAATTCCAACGACTCTAAATATTCTTTATCGTCTGGAACATTTTGTATACTCAGCTTCATCACTCAATTTTAAATACTCATAAAAACTAAAAAAAAACTTAAGTTGACGAACCGTTTGCGAAAAAAAACGTCTCGAGAAAATATCAATATTAAAAATAAAAAACTTACCATCTGTCCGTAAAACTTCTACCATATAACTTTTGTTTCCCCATTTCGCCGTAAACGTCCCATCATTATTATTATAAATATCGGAACTCGGTAATACGTTAATGGTTTTTTTTTTACAATTCTTCCACAAGACCACCGAAAACATTTTGAATCGTTGACGTTCAAGTTCTTTTTTTTTCGTTTTTCGAAACGAAGTTAGCTATCGAACGTGTTCCATGACAAATGCCAACTAGGAGCGATACGATTGCATATGTAATTTGGAATATGACAAGCATTCGTAAAACAGTCGATTCGAAGTTAACCTTCTGAAGCAATTTTCGATTTAATTGCGAAAAATAGAACACCTTCTGATTTATCAGAAATCGAAGACTAGAATTTTAAATAATAACGGATTTTACGTATCATCATGCACTAACGGACTTGTAATATTGTTTGTCCAGTTGGTAAGTCAGACTCCCTTTCTTACGTATTCTTCGTTCTTTCGTATTCACGTAATATATTCTAACGACCTATCGTTTTCTTGTACTGCCATTTTCCAGTCATTTCTCACTTTCACTTTCTGATTCTCGTTCTCTTACTTCCTTTTCTTCCTGTCCTGTCGTCGTCGCGTTTTCTCACTCTCCCGTCCTCACATCCCCTCGTTCTCCCGTCCTATCGTCCCTTCATTTTCTCGTCGTCTCGTGCTCTCGTCCTCTCATCGTCTCGCTTCTCATTCTGTCATTCATTTGTATTTTCATTAATGCGTTTTTTTTTGTCCCTTCGTCATATCCTCCTCTCATTCATTCATTCTCTCGTCCTTTTGCGCTCTCGTTTAACAATTCTTCCATCCTCTCGCTCTCTCGTTCCCTCGGTCTCTTATCCTCTCGCCTTTTTGTTCTCAAACTCCCATTATTCTCACGCTTTTTCTCATTCTTTCATTCACCCATTTTCTTGGTCTTTCATTTTTTCTCATCTCGTCCTCTCACCTTTTTATCCTTTCGTTCTCCCGCTCTTTCGCGCTCTCGTTCGCCAATTTTTTTACTCTCTCGCTCACGGAAATTCTCGTTTTCTCATTCTTTTGCTTGTTTCATCTTCTCGTTCCCTCGTTCTCTCGATCATTTATGCTTTAGGTTGTTGATCCACTCGTCTTCTCATTCTTCCGTTCTTTCGGCTCTTCATCCTCTCTTTATTTCGTTCTTACATTCTCTCATTCTCGCGTTTTCTCACTCTCTTACCTGCCTTATCCTATCATTTTTCTGTTCTCTCGTTTTTTAGTTTTCTCATTCTCTCATCCTATCATTCTGCCATCATCTCGTCATGTTACTCACTAATTTTTTCAGTCATTTGTACTTTAGTTGGTTCACCCGTTTTCTCGTTCTCCCGTTATTCCGTTGTTTGGTCCTCCCGTTTCCTCATTTTATCGCTTCATCATTGTCCAATTGTCTCATATTTTTGCTTCTTCATTTTTTCCTTGAAAAAGGGACACAAGGAAAGGAAGGGGACTAATTTGTTCACTTTGTCGTTCTCGCAATTTATTATCTAAATCCGAGGTTCTTTCAATTCCTATAGAACTTCGTGATTTGTTGTTCATGAGACCAACGATTCAGTCATAAGATTTAACGTTTCACACATTTCAGATTTTTTCAGTTAATTTCCTCCTGCATTTAAAAAAAATTATCGACTCGATGCCGAAACGGGGTCAATCTTTCGACAAGTTGTCTCGGGCTACAAAATATCGGTGGTTGAAGAAAATGAGAGAAAACGCGAACAATGATGATTGTCAAAGTGACGAAGAAACGGATATTTCCGAATCAAGTGAAGAAGAACAAGAAGTTGTTGTTTTGAATACACATTCCGAAGACCCAAATGCTTCAAGTAAAAGGAGAATCATTCAAGAGTCACCGATTCTGGATACTGACACTGATTATACCGCTCCTGTCAACGATTTCGAAAATAGTTATTCGAACATAGATGATACGGAATGTAGCGATAATTCTTCGACTTTATCTTCAATCGACAATTCATCTATTGATGATGGCAGTGTCAGAAGCTATTCAGATTATGATTCAGATTCCATCAGTGACGAAGAGCAAGATTTCTGCGATGATGGGCTGATGGAAGATCGCAAGCAACTTATATATGACGGAGCTCAAATAACAGTAGACGAAAGCGTCACCGCTATTTTATCATATTTTTTAAGATATGACCTTTCAGCTACATGTCTATCGAGCACTTTGGAGCTGATCCAACTTCATTGCAAGAAAGAAAATCGAGTGCTAAAATCGTTGTACAGGTTGAAAAAAATTTTTGACACTATTGAAACCCCTATAAAAAGGCACTATTTTTGTTCCGCATGTTCATTCTCATTAGAACCAGGACAGTCGGAATGTCCGAAGTGCAACGAAAGTTGTGAAAAAGGTAGATACTTTTTAGAACCCGACCTTATTGGGCAGATTCAAAAATTACTACTCAAACCCGATTTTTATAAAAGTTTGAACTATCCTGCCACGAGGAAAAAGAAGGAAATCAATAATTACGAAGATATTTACGACGGCAAAGCGTATAAAGATTTCACCGAAAAACATATTTCTCTCGGTGAAAAATTTATTACTTTTACTTGGAACTCTGACGGTTTTCCAGTTTGGTCGTCATCCACGTGCAGTGTCTGGCCAGTTTACCTCCAAATTAACGAATTACCGTATTTAACCCGGATAAAACCAGAAAACATTATACTTGCTGGTATATGGTGTGGAAAAGGTAAACCGAATGTTAATAATTTTTTGGACAAGTGTATTTCAAAAAGCATCGATAGACTTCGCGATGGTGTGGAGTTTTTTATCCCTTCAGAAAACAATCGGATAAAAATTAAAGGAGCGATAGTGTGTGGAACGTGTGACTTACCGGCTAAATGCCATTTCTTCCATACAACGCAATTCAATGGCGAATATGGTTGTCCGCACTGCTTACATAAAGGAAAAAGAATGAATAAAAGCCGCGTTTATCCAATGCAAAGACCTGCTACCAAACGAACAACCACAGATACAATAAGCAATGGTATACGGGCACATCACAACAAAATGGCTGGAAAAAAAAAATTTTCGGTATTCGGGGTCAAAGGGATCACCATATTGGCTATGTTAGCATTTAACTTCATAGAAACAACGAGTGCCGATGTTATGCATCAGGCATATTTGGGAGTGACAAAAAAGTTACTGAAACTGTGGTTTGATTCTAAATACCACAGTGAAGCTTTTTCACTATCTCGATTCAAGCATTTAGTGGACCAAGCCCTTTTAAATATATCACCACCGTCGCACGTAACTCGATTACCGCGTAAAGTCTCTGATTATTTATATTGGAAAGCTATCGAGTTAAAAATGTGGTTGTTGTATTATTCTCTTCCGATTTTGGCTGACATTATGGAAGAAGAATATTTTGAACATCACAAGCTGCTTGTACTCGGTATATATCTACTGAACCAATCCAGTATCTCTCCTGAAATGATACAAACTGCTCGAACTGCACTGAACACATATGTATCCAGATTCCAAACGTTGTATGGAGAACAGTTCATGTCTATTAATGTGCATCTTTTATTACACCTGCCGGATGTTGTGACTCAACTAGGACCTCTTTGGGCAACATCATGTTTTCCATTTGAAAACGTTAACGGAGTATTGAAAAAATTTGTCCATGGCACAAGATTTGCTGAACTTCAAATTTGTTCATCTTTATCTTTGTTTATGGGCTTGAAGAACCTGAAGACTCAGATTCTTTCTCCGGGAACTGAAACTTTCAAATTTTGTGAACGTCTGAACATTAAAAAACAATTTCAACGCAAAATGATACCTATTTCCTCAGGAGCATATATTATTGGTAAAAGCGTAAAAATACACATGATAGAAAATCTCAACATTCCTGGGTTCGTATACGCGCAAGACGATAGAAACACAGTACACAAATTTTACAAACTGCTAAAAAACGGAAAGATTTATTCAAGTGAACAGAGCTCGTTGGCAAACAAAACGAACTCATCTTGTATCACATACAGGTGCAATAATAATAATAATAATAATAATAATAATAATAATAATAATAATTCAGACATAAATATCGGAATAATTCAATATTTTTTGAGATTTTCTGATTGCGAGTGCAATAAATTGTGTATAGAATGCGATGGTAATTACAAAGTTTATGCTGTGTTACTGGAATGCGAAAAACTCGAAGTTTTTTCAGACAGTGAGTTCAGCTTAGAGTTTATTTATGAGTGCAAAAAGTCACATGACAGAATATTAGCCGTCGACATTTGCCAATTGGACGAGATATTATTTACAGCTGCAATATCAGACACAGATAAAATTTATGCCGCAAAGCCTGTCAATTTTATAGAAAACGAATAATCTTCAATACTAAAAGATAAACAGAGCGGGAAAATATAAAAATATGTTCATTGTTTCACGTTAATTCAATAAAAAATAAAAATGTTATATTATTCCGACATTCTTGGAGTTTCTATATACATTTCTTAATGTGAAAAATATCTTTGCATATGTTAACTTTTTCTATCCGTACGAAATGAAGATACTCACCTTGATAAATCATGAGTAACTCATTACGAGATTAATCGATATCTTATTTTCGAATAAAACAGCTTTTTTAAATAGTTTTCAATACTCAGTCGAGAGTCTGACAGCTTATTAAACTACGATGATTACAACAATGAGTTTCGAAGAAGGCCGTACTGGATAGACGAAATTCTGAGACATTAAAAACCCGAGGAACTGGAAATATATGATATTACTTATGCAGTTGGACCTCTAGTATCCCCAAAATGCAACAATGCCTTTGTTCATAATGTAAGTAAGAATGAGAGAGTGAGAGAGAGAGAGAGAGAGAATTTTTTAACTTTTATAACAATCACTGTCGTGCAATAGGGCAAGGTTTGTTATAAAACGCAAACGAAGAGAGCGGAAAAGCCAGAGAATAGAAGGGCAGAACGACGGGTGGACAAGACAGCTAGATGTTGAGAGTATCAGGGGTCGTAAAGACGATAGGGGGCTGGGACGATGGCTGGGAAAGTGAACGAACGAGAGGATGAAAAGACTGAATCACGGGAGGACGAGAGAACGAGAGAACGAAAGAACGAGGGAAAGAGAGAACGAGACGACGAGTGAACGAGAGAACGAGAGAACGAGAGAACGAGAGAACGAGGAAACGAGAGAACGAGGGAACGAGAGAACGAGGAAACGAGAGAACGAGGGAACGAGAGAACGAGGGGACGAGACGACGAGTGAACCAGAGAACGAGAGAACGAGAGAACGAGGGAACGAGAGAACGAGAGAACGAGGGAACGAGAGAACGAGAGAACGAGGGAACGAGAGAACGAGGGGACGAGACGACGAGTGAACCAGAGAACGAGGGAACGATAGAACGAGAGAACGAGGGAACGAGAGAACGAGAGAACGAGAGAATAACGAGACGACGAGTGAACGAGTGAACGAGAGAACGAGACGACGAGTGAACGAGAGAACGAGGGAACGAGACGACGAGTGAACGAGAGAACGAGACGACGAGTGAATGAGAGAACGAGGGAACGAGACGACGAGTGAACGAGAAAACGAGGGAACGAGAGAACGAGACGACAAGTGAACGAGGGGACGAGAGAACGAGGAAACGAGAGAACGAGAGAACGAGGGAACGAGAGAACGAGAGAACGAGAAAACGAGGGAACGAGAGAACGAGGAAACGAGAGAACGAGACGACGAGTGAACGAGTGAACGAGAGAACGAGACGACGAGTGAACGAGAGAACGAGGGAACGAGACGACGAGTGAACGAGAAAACGAGGGAACGAGAGAACGAGAGAACGAGAGAACGAGGAAACGAGAGAACGAGGGAACGAGAGAACGAGGGAACGAGAGAACGAGGGGACGAGACGACGAGTGAACCAGAGAACGAGAGAACGAGAGAACGAGGGAACGAGAGAACGAGAGAACGAGGGAACGAGAGAACGAGAGAACGAGGGAACGAGAGAACGAGAGAACGAGGGGACGAGACGACGAGTGAACCAGAGAACGAGGGAACGATAGAACGAGAGAACGAGGGAACGAGAGAACGAGAGAACGAGAGAATAACGAGACGACGAGTGAACGAGTGAACGAGAGAACGAGACGACGAGTGAACGAGAGAACGAGGGAACGAGACGACGAGTGAACGAGAGAACGAGACGACGAGTGAACGAGAGAACGAGGGAACGAGACGACGAGTGAACGAGAAAACGAGGGAACGAGAGAACGAGACGACAAGTGAACGAGGGGACGAGAGAACGAGGAAACGAGAGAACGAGAGAACGAGGGAACGAGAGAACGAGAGAACGAGAAAACGAGGGAACGAGAGAACGAGAGAACGAGACGACGAGTAAACGAGAGAACGAGAGAACGAGGGAACGAGACGACGAGTGAACGAGGGGACGAGAGAACGAGAAAACGAGGGAACGAGAGAACGAGGGAACGAGAGAACGAGAGAACGAGGGAACGAGAGAACGAGAGAACGAGGGAACGAGAGAACGAGAGAACGAGACGACGAGTGAACGAGTGAACGAGGAAACGAGAGAACGAGACGACGAGTGAACGAGTGAACGAGAGAACGAGACGACGAGTGAACGAGAGAACGAGGGAACGAGACGACGAGTGAACGAGAAAACGAGGGAACGAGAGAACGAGGGGACGAGAGAACGAGAAAACGAGGGAACGAGAGAACGAGGAAACGAGAGAACGAGACGACGAGTGGACGAGGGGTCGAGAGAACGAGAGAACGAGGGAACGAGAGAACGGGACGACGAGTGAACGAGTGAACGAGAGAACGAGAGAACGAGGGAACGAGAGAACGAGACGACGAGTGAACGAAGGAACGCGAAAACGAGAGAATGAGGGAACGAGAGACCGAGAGAAAAGGAAGAGACAATTGAAGATGAAAATGATTATTTAATAACAAAAATTGTTCAGATAAAAATAATTCAAAAATAAAAACCTTAAACTTTTCGAAATTAACGGTTTTTTCTATTTATTTGTCGTTATATTTACTATTTATATTCATTTATTCGTATCGTATTTTTCTTAATCGTATTTTTCTGTCACAGATAAAATGGGGATACTCAACGTGTGTGACATGCATAACTCATGAGTGACTTATAAGTCACTCATGAGTGACTCACTCTGTGTCACACATGTTTCATGTATAAGCAACTTCTAAGTTACTCATTCTCATTTGATACATGTGTGACGCAAAATGCGTCACACATGTTTCATTTATGTGTAAATCATCAATTTTTTTTACTCGGGTCTTCATTATAAACATTTTCCCTTATAACTTGACGTATTTCTGCGTGTATCGCTGGCCATTTTAACGTACTTTTCCTGTCTAATCTTTTTTTCATTCACTCCCATGTTTCTGTTCCATATAGCATTCGACTTTTCGCTTTTATATTCATTTAAGCTCAGTTTTTATATCAGATTATAAAATCGATGAGCTTATTTATTCAAATGATCTATATTTATTGATTTTGATTGTTTTTTTTTTTTTTTTACATAAGCTGCACTGAGAAAAGAGTTTAGTTGAATTAACCAAGACCTCGTAGAATACGGCGGAAGAAATATTTTATTCATTCAAAAAAGCTTTTTTATTTAAAAAAAAAATTATTTATTTTATTCCACTAAACAAAGATACGTATTGAATCGACCAAATGAATTTTGTTGTTTTTGATTTTGTTGAATAAACGCAAAATATGCTCTCTCTTTTCTCAGTGTATGTGAGTTGTTCAATAATATGCAATATTTTTTTCGTTTTACCGTTGAAAAATTGTAATCCTTAAATAAAAAATGTATGAGAGCCGTTGTCGATTTGAGAATCCATGTCCTTTTACGCAAAAGGCACAATAAAGCGTAAAATACTAGATAAAAACTATTTTTTTCTTATATCTTTGCGGTTTCTTGAGAAAAATATATAGTAATGTGCTTCTGCTTAATTGGTATAAAATCGAAATTTCAACGTTCCCGTATCAGCCATTGAGATGGGCGAGGTTCTTCAGAAAATGAGGCGAGAGATGCAAATGCAATTAGCTCAGGCGACTTGTCACTCGAGGCGTGTTAAGTGTGCCCCAAAGGGAAGTAGACACGGATATAGGGGCCGCGAAAAGGGGTTAATTAAGACGGAAGACTTGAAGAAATAACAAACCGAGATCTATTGCATCCAGATTCTTAAACGAGATTAAAAAAATTATATTTTCTTTGGTAGTTCAAATCACAATTTGATTAATTCAAGCTTTGAATAAATAATGAGCAATAATTAATGTATTTCATTGAGCAATTCGTGCCTAAATACCAATTTCAACGCATATTTATCCTGTGACGCTAGAAGAGTAGGGAAATTATTAATGTTGGATCAAAATATCGGAGCAATTTTTTAAATTAATTATTAACAAAAAGCACTTTCAATAAAGTATTTAAAAAACTTGATTAAAAGATCAAAAATATTTTTCTATATAACTGCTTTTGAGTCGTGATACATTTGATTTATAATTTAATAGTTTTTATCAACCGTACAATATAGAAAATAATGAAAAGCAGGCAAAGAAAGAAAGGTCTCTGAGCACTTTTCTTGATTTTTCTGTCGCTCAACGACACAAACAAAAAAGAAGCAACAAAAAATGAATCATTCTTTGACTCATATCACGCAATAGTCTTGAGTACAATAAACTCTGGCACGTTATTCAAATACACCGGGTACATTGAAATTGAAGTAGAATGTTGTGTACAAAGTATTGTTGACTTCTTTTTCGTTTTTTTTTTTTTTTTAATTTTTTATTCGCGATGAAAATATTTGTCTATTGAGTGTGCGACGAGGGTGAATAGTAAGAATGTTGAAAGCTTGAAAAATATAAGGAATAGAGTAGAATGCTTCGTATTCCATGGAGCTCGAGCGTGCACGCGACAAAAGCTTTAAGAGGCATGTCCCTAGCCCTCTGTTTACACTCAGTGCATAGAATCCAAATGTCTCGTACCTGTATTACAAAAAGAAAACCGTGAACGAGAATTGTTATTAAAAAGATTTAGCTCAACGTATGACTAAAAATAAGAAATAATATGAGAAATTAAATTTAAAAAAAAAAAAAAGAAAAAAAAACAATAAAAACCAGAGATCTTGAAATTCCTGGGAATAGTAAACTCAACAAAAATGAACATCACCTAAATCGCGTCAATTCGTTTACCAATGTCATTGTTATTTTGTTTCAATGATACAACGACGTGAAAAAACCGGAATGATCGATAAAAAATAATTACGGAACGTAATTTCATTTAATACTTTTTTATCGTTCCCTTATTTTCGTTTCTATACGCGTAAATAACAATTACTATTTTTCTACTCGAGATACAAAAGTTATAGTTCTATTTCCAAATAAAAGTAATTGAATATACGAATCGCTAACTGCGCCCCACAATCTCGCCAAGATAAATCGATTGACCCAGAGAAAAGAAAAGATAGTTTCGTTTCATGTGTATTTATAGTATATACGTTATATAACACAATAGATAGCATCGAAGAAGTTAAGCGAGTCGAGGAAAAATGATTAACAATTTCTTTGGTCCGTTTGGCTCGAGCACTTGGCTTACGATTATTTAATTATACACAGTTTAGGAATAGAATGTAATAAAAAAAAATGGCATGCTAAATTTTAATTTGAAGCCAATGGATGTTCACGTGACCAAAGTGTGAATTATCGAAGCCCCAAATAGTTGTCTATGTTGAAGGCGTGTATAATTTCATACAAGAATGAGATTTAAAAATCGTTCCAATAAGCTCGTTTTTCATTCTTGAATTAATGTTTTTTGAAAAATTGATACCTTTCTCAAATTAACATTTCGACAGAGGGCAAAGCTGTGCGAGAGTGATTTTAAAAAAACTTAATGTTTATGTTGTTGCATGGTCTTTCCGGTTCATCATTTTTTTCAAAAAGCTTTTTTTGCAGCCATACTGCTCAGCAAATGTACAGAGAAAATACGAAAAAAGGATGTAGAGGCGAAGAAATATTCTGGGATTTTCCGCTCTGTTTTGTTTCATACTCTGTGTGTCAATAAATATTCTTCCATATACTGGACCATTTTCATTTTCAAGAGTCACCTAAGTTATCTCTCTCTCTCTCTCTCTTTCCCGCACAGACTTTTCCTTCGTTGCCTGCGCATATTTGCATTTCGCCTTTCAATGTCTCTCGTATAATATAATTCTCATATTATTAAATTCCATGAAACGACGAATTGTCACAGTTGCTTATAACGAATTGCACGTATTTCAGTTGCGAGTGATGAAAAATGAAAATTTTCCAAATTTGAATTAATTATTTGTAGCGATATTTGATTGTACTTCTGCAAATTTTTTCAATATCCTCTTCGAATCTACTTGTAATATGCATTTTCATTAAATATGTAATGCAGCGAATATTGAATTGAAATCGTTGAATAAATCGAAGTATGATTATAAAGTTAGCCATTTGAATATAGCAGAAATAATTTCGTCTTATTAAATATTCATTCCATCATAAAATGAAATTATCTCTAATATTAAATTAAGTCGAAATTTCATGTAAAACGTTCTTTTACCGCAAAAGATATGACTACATGACCATCAATCTCATGATGAATCAATTAGTCTATCGTTAATCCATTAATCGACGTTCTATATTATCATTGTTCATGAAAATTAACGACCGTTGACCAATGTGAATCAACGGTGAATGTCCGAATATATGTAAATTGTAATGATCAATCGAAATTCACTGGATATCGCCCTGCTATACATAATTCCCTCGTTTCAATGGCTGCGACCTCAAGCAAATGCGATTGATCCATCGTCGAGATTAACGTGTGTCAGACGAAGCGAGGGAAGTGAGTAAGAGTAGGTACAATCCAAGCACAATTCTGATCGCCGGAGCACGATTTCCGTTAGATGATTTCCCTACGGTTCGATATTTGAACCAAAGCATCAATGTTGATTATGCGTCACACATTTATATTCATTGAAATAGAATCCAAAAAACGATTAGTGACCGTTACAATTTATAAGAACATAAGCTGTGTACATGAAACTGACTCTATTCATCATTTAAAAGTTTTCAACTTAAAAAAATCTTCAGAATATCTTATTTTCGAAATTATTTTGTCGAATATTGGTTGAGAGAAAGAGACCAAACTTTGTTATTCCCTCGAATTCGAAAGTTTATGAGAATGAAAAAATGAAAAGAAATCGTGTTCTCACATCCATTTTTTTCGACAAATGCAAAAAATATGGTTTTATAATATATCGAATCTTACATGCGTTATTCAAATTTCCATGAATGGATGTTTTGCAAGCCTGTAACGAAGCAAATTAAGTTAGGTTAACTTTTCCTGACCTCTAAGGTATTCCCGATCATCGGCTACGATTAATTAGATTTCCTGAGGAGAGCTCCAATAGACTGGATAGCCTCAAACTGTGTCAAACGCAAAATATTACACGTTGAAAGTTACAGTAGCAAAAAAAATAATAAAACAATTTTTAAAAACTTTGGGTAAAGTGATTAGAAACAATTTGTTGCTAAAAAATTATGATTACATGATTTAAATCAATTATAATGAGCATTTTATGTTAAAAATGAAAATTCACATGAAATGTTTACTCGGCGTAACTGAGGTGCTATTCATTGCTCAAAACTGAATTTTATTGATGCAACGTCGACGATGAAAATAAAAATGTTATGTATGTTGCTCACTATAATATAGCAGCTCACACGAGATTTTTATACTCTCATCTTGAATTCCTGCAGCTTCCTCCAAGCCTTGTATTAACTATTCTTATTTTTCTCGGAAAAAGACTAAATCTTTCACTGTCTCGACATCAATTCATCTGTGAATATATACGTTTAGTGCCCTAGCGCGATGTGCTATATTTTTATTCTTTCAAAGCGTTATCGTTTTATCGTCGACGTTATAAAAACGAAACGATCGTGGATGGATACAGAAGCTATCCGAACATCCTCCGAGACTTGAATGCATACACGTAGTGGCTAAATATTCCTAAATGTCTTATTGATTGAAATATACACATGTTTCTTTGCATATTAAATTTTACTTTCCTTATGTGCAACTTATACATAAAAAATGTTTCTTATTGGAGTGAAAAACTGAAAAAAATTTGCCTCAGAACATGCGTTGAGAAACAAGTATTTATTAGTATCGAGATCATGTTTTAAGAGAATTTGTCTCTCATTAATATCTGCAGTAAACACGAAGAGGAGTAGGAAAGTTAAAAGTTGAATGGTATTTTTGGATAAAAAACATTTCAGATAAAGTAAAACAGCAACAAAAGTTTAGCGTGTCTCCTCTAAAATATTGGGCAACTGTCGTGATTTTTAAATTGATTAAATTAAAATTATACATATCCAAACAAAACATGAGTGGGAGCAAGAAAATTAAAAAAAAAAAAACGGTTTCCATTCGCCTAATGAAAATATTAGTCGTTCCAATGACTACTAGTTTATCAGAACATGGCGTCGAGTCGAAGAATCAAATTTTTCGAAAATAAAACTTTTTTCAGCTTTCCCCGATCCTCTCTCAGAATATTTATTATTTTTATTATCCAATTTCAAAACCATTAGCGATATTTTACATTTTTTCGATATTTTACTGAAAAATCCATGTCGAAAGATCAATGAATCGATATGCATTTGATCCACTATTCTAATTAATCCAATCAGTCACGAATTTTCAAGCATGTCAATAGATACACGCATAAAAATTCCTACGAAAATTCACTAAAATCAACTGTTTCGCAGATTCACTATCCCACCCTCATTTTCATCGTGCTCTGGCAGCTGTATATTCGAGTTTCCATATCTCTGGCTATAAAAGTTTGATGGGAATTTGAGTCACACGCAGAACGAATACAATTCATGTCAGAGCATAAAGACCCAAATAATAAAAACGACATGAAAAGCTCGTACAATAACGTATCTTCTTTATATACTATTTAAAAAACATATTTATTATTGAACTGAAAGTTATTTCCTATTGCATCATAACATTTGTTGTTTATCTATTTATTATTTCATCGAACTCGTACTGTTTTCGAATAAAAAAATGTCCCCAAGCATTCCAGGTATGTGTATTCCTGAAACTATACAACAATCATAATACACTCGGTATATTTGCACAACATCTCGGTTATCGTAGTTAGTTAGAGCGATCCTTAAAGCTAATCAGAGATCGTTGTTGCACAGCGAAGCCAAGTTAGATTCAGTGTTACGTATTCGTGCCAGATGTATGTAGTACATACGTAAACGTTCTATTCTCTCCTTCAGCTGAACTATAATATTGCTTTCGAGGACGATTGAGAATGATTACACCAAGCCCGTCTTCAGCACGATCTTTGTCCTTTAGAATACGATCGAATAATTACTTTGCTAAATATACCTTAAGAAAATCCTATAAAAAATATATGCATTGTAGTTCACATGTGTGTATAGGTCTATTTTATAGTATATGGCACGCTTTATAAAAGGATTTAATAGAGAAAAAAAAAAACACTCTTACCCGCGGCATGTCTGGCATTATTTTCCAACGTCAAGTTCGATAAAGCTTCGGAGGGTACTTTGTGATCGTCCAGCCCGATAATATAATTTAAGGGTGTGAGCGTGTCTGTGTGTGACGTAAAAGCCCGAAAGCTGGCGCGTCGAGTAAACTCTGAGACGTTGTTACATCGCATAATACACTTTCAAGCATTCACGTATACACGCTTTTATGTATGTACAATAAATACATGTGTGTATATCTGTGCATAAACCAAGCTTGGAGTGCTTTAACTAGCAATAAAATTGCTAATCTGATGAGATAAATCTCAAGGGGGCAATCTGGGCCCTCTTATTTACAGACCGGAAATGTCATTCACCTGTGTAATTGTAAAACTACGAAATCGATATGAGTATATAATTAAACTTTGCGCCGTTTTTACAATTTCTTTGATTTAGCTTTCATTTTGTTTGATAAATTAAAAGATTAATCTCGTCATTGATTTTGTTTGTGCGCATATATAGAGAGAAGAAAGGCGATTTTATCAAATGGAGTAAAGACCATTCTGCCCAGCAACTTCAACCGATATTACTGTGTACAAATGCACTGCGCTGCTGCATCAGGTTTCATTATATCACGACGTATACGATTTCAAGTAGTAATCGTAAACTTAAAGCACTGGGAATTCTGTTTCCTGAAACATTCGTATTGCGGATGTAACATTGCTCCATCAAACGAAGATTTTTCGAAATAATTAAAACCTTGATCAAACAATACGAACCTCGGGGAACAACGAGTTTAACTATATTGTGAAACTATTTTTTGTTACAGTATATTCGTGTTAACTCGTACATGTTACAACGAAGACGATTTATTATAAAAGAAATGGAATTCCTCGTTTTTCTGTATTGAACGAAACAAAAAAACATAGAATTTCAGTTTTTTATCAAAAGTTATACCGATGTTTGTTTCCCACAAAAAAAAAATCTTTTTTTTTCTACACTTATATTTAGTGCATAATCGATAAATTAATGAAAAAAAATTGACGTTACAACGAATCCAAAATAATACAGTATGGTGGCTGACCGGTTACTTTTTTTTCGGCTTTGATAAGATTTAGCTTTGTAAAGAAAATCTCTCTCGGGATGTAGTTGGAGTTTCGATTACCTCGAATCGGAAATAGACATCCCTTGACTCGACGATGTTATCGTTCGCTGTGATCGATGTTCGACGTGTTTGCGTTTGATATTGCTCCACACAATATTTATAGCATAGTTAATAACGTATGACAACAAAAAGTCAATTTATATTTTATGTTGAAATAACCACGAGAAAGAAAACACTCGAGTTGTCGATGACAGAATAATTCGAACAATACTCTCATACGCATTGTTTTCGAAGTGAAGTTGCACGGCCATTGAACTTTATAAGAGCACTGTATAAAAACGAGTCTCTTTCTTTCTTTGATACGCGAAAATTTTCATAAGGTCGCTAAAAGCTTTTTTACCCAACCTTCATTGCGATTCTTATTCATGAGTGAAGAAAAAAACTTCAGTGCCTCGTGGACATACACGAATGCATGTAAGGGTGAATGAGTGCCTTCATCCCCTAAGGCTGTCCCTTTTGTCTTTCATGACCAAGAGAGAATAAATAACAATTAATCTTCGTATCTAAGAGGGAACGTACGAAAATGAATGTACAAAATGGTGTCATGTCTGTGACGTTAAAAGAACGAAATGTATCTTATCTTAACACTGTTGGAAATTTAAACCTCTTGCGATCGTGCTATATGCGTATAAAGTACAATTTATTTTCGCCTTCTGACACCTTTTACGCAGCATGTTGAAAAACAAAAAACAAAAAAACAAAAAATGAAACACCACTCTTCAACGGATCTATTCTCGAAAGAATGTTGTCCTCGATAAATGATTTTCATTTTTTTTCTTTCATGTTGGAAAAATGCTTGAATCTTCATAAAATAAGTATCTATTCGTGTCTCGGACACTAGAATGCTATTCCGCTGCTTACAGTATTTTCGTTATTTATTCGTACCGGAAACTATGTGGAAAAATGTGAAGTTATTTTATCGGTTGATTATCGAGATCAAAATACCTCTGATGGAAGAAGTAAAGGTCTGATTTATTGCGAACTTTCTCGTATACAAATTTACAAGTGTATATGAAAGTCTTAGAAAATTCGAATACCGGATGACTCGGAGGAAAAAAAATACCAGGGAGAAGAGAACTTGTTCTTCCTCCGATCCGAATTTCGGGTTACATATGGAATAAAAAAAAATGTTTCTCAAGGGAGACAGGAATTTTCAACACGGTGGAAAAAGGATGAAAGTATAGCTCGGAAGAGCTTGAGAAAAGTGAAAATGTTGCTGGGGCATGGCTGAGTGGATGAAGCACCAGGATAAAGAGATGGCACTTATTAGACGTTTCGTTGCAGCAAATGCAAATTAGGTATCACATTTTTTTTTTTTCCAGTTTTAACTGCTCAGCTTTCTGCTTCACCCTCGTCTCTCTAGCACGCTTGGATAAATTTGTGAATACAGACATATACACGTATATTTATAAACTTTTTCTCTTTTCAAGATCTCTTTTTCCCCGTTCGTCTCGTTTCTGTACATACCCCTTTGAATGTTTTCATTCAACTTTGAAAAACCATTTTTTCGAAAAAACGATCGTATAGTTTTCGTGAATCTCAATAAAAGAGAATATTATATTTTCTCAAAGTTTAACTACAATATTCTTTTTTTTTTTACTCATAAGCTGTTTAATTTTTCATTAAATACGACTAACATTACATTCATCAATAATAAATTATATGAATTTGAAACGACACAGAAATTTATTACTTTTTCTGAGGAAAGATAAATTTTAATCGTTCTTGACATTATATAAAAATGAAGAAATTGGGAGTGAAAAATAATTTGTTTTTCACTTCTTAGATAATTTGTATTACGAAAATAAAATTAATTCTTCACAACAATTTCGGATGTACGATATTTTGCCTCGGTCTCTCCTACATACATATATACCACTGGGGAAGGACTCGAAATATTTTTTTCGCATGTTCATGGCTATACGAGCTAGTGCTAACGTCTCTTTTAATGGAATATCGTGGAATATCAGCTTTAATATAATCTATCGACCCATATCTGGTACTCACAAAAAGAATCCTTGAAACAATCACAATAGTATTCCATTGAAACCTAAGATTTTTTCCATTTATCAATGATATGACAATTTTAGGTATTTTTCAATTCTTTTATGCTTTCTCTGTCTCTCTTTCTCCCACTCTTTCTCTTTCTCTTTTATAGTCGCTCTATCACGAATATTTTTGGAATTTGTATTCAACGCTCACATCGATCCGGTGCACCAGGGGACATCGAAGATATTTTGCACGAGGGAGAAAACCAGCTGAATTGCAACCTTCAATGCGAAGAGAGAGAGAGAGAGAGAGAGAAAAACGAGAAAGAAAGCACGATCGTGTTGAATATATTGTCACGAAATAGGAGGATGAGATGAAGGGAGAGAGAGAGAGAGAGAGAGAGAGAGAGAGAGAGAACTTTCTTCCACTGTGACAAATCGGAATTAAATTTTCGATAAGAAAACGAAGTTCGTTCAGTCGCGTTCGTTCACCTCACTTCTTCAGTTCGCCTTCAACTTTTTTCTTCGTTTCTATAACTCATTTTACATAATTGTGTAAGCTCCCTCTCGAATCCCTAAGCCATCCCGGTTACTTCTCTCTTCAGTTATACCGAAGTAATTCTATCGGAAGTAGACGTCCTACGCCTGGCATATCGCGTTAAGTAGAAAAAGCTTCAGGCCCAACCTGTCGATCGACAATTCAACGAATTATATTGAATCTGCACAATTTTCTTTTGCCGCGTGAAAAGCTTTCATTGCAGGAAACGTCTCATTTTTCGTTTGCAATAACAAAAAAAACAACAACAACAACAGTCACCACATAACGTAGAGACGAAAAGCTCAAAATAATGTTTTGCACAGTTGGTTAAAATAAAATTTTTCAAACTCATACTCCCATTTCATAAAAAAGCTCTGATTAAATGCATTGTTCGAAAACGTACTCTCGGACACGTGTTGGTTGTTATTTCCACATTACATCGATTCTCGAACAAGGCGTTAAGGAGGAAACAACTTTGCCACGATATGGAAACTGGAGTTACAGAAAGTAGCTATACCTGTCATCGAAATCGCCTAAGAGCATTTCAATATTGTATATACGTATTCATGTGTGAACAATATTATTTAAAGTATACATGCATGCTTTACCATTTTTGGTGTCCCACTTGGATTCCAGCCAAACGGGTCTTTTGAAGAGGAATCCAACGACAGGAAAGTCCACTCCCATCAAGATACGTTGGCAGAACGGAGACTTTGTCCCAAATAATATATGTATAGACATACATATGTATATATACTATTGTTATATTGTAAACGTTAACATAGATATAGAAAGAGAGAAGTGGATAACTCAGTCCACCGCGAGTACAAAGGCTTTGTACGTTCTCACTATAATGAACGCTTTTCATTCGATTTTCGACGGCACTGCGCTCCAATTTAACAGTTAACTTTCTACTCGGTGAATTACCCTTACGTTTGCCCATGGTACATAAAACGTTTTCTTCAAAAAACGAGCAACTATTCGATACATTTACTTCCCAAAAGACGAGTTATTATTTTTGCATTATCGATATGCTATTTTTCTCTGTGTAGACGAGTCCTTGTGCTATCAAAAGAACTGCGAAAGTAGAACGAAGCTTATTCGACGAAACGAAACTCAAACCCACCTGAACAAAACTAATTTCACTCGGTTTGACATGACTTGAACTGGTGTCGATCGAGCACAAGAGAACTAATAAAAGCGATAAAAAAATTGAAATGTTTTATATAATTTCTAACGAATATTTTATGTGCCTATTGGCAAAATTTAAGCTCGATTTTGATCCTTTGATATTTGCACAATTCAATTGCAAAATCTAGTATTTTGAGCCACTGAAATACATCGTCTTATGAAAAAATCGACCGGAACTGCTGCGAATATGGTTTTTCTCCTTCAAAATCAAAGATCAATCGTCGATAAACTAGATTCGAATAGGTTAAACATTAGAAAAACAAGAAATCATACCTCATCGGGTAGCTGAAGCAGTAATATTACAAAAAAGTTTCAATTTCCGGTTGAAAAGGGAAAAGCAGCAATGAACTTGGTATGGTCGCGCGTAACAGCTGATGCGAACGCCAAATCTAAGCTTAATTTTCTTGGACTCCCCGAGTCATTGAGAATGTAAAAATGAGAAATCTGAATAGTTGAGACAAATCATAACGACTTCGAGCATTTTTTATTCAAGCACTTTCTAGACTCTGAAGTGATAGTCGTATTTCCTCAAACATTAATAATACACATTTTAGCTTATTTTATACAATATTATCATAATTCAGCATTACACAAACCAAATTTATTGACAACTACGAACCTTATCTTATTAATTATAATTCATTGAATTAAAAAAAAAATAATGATTCATCAGCTAAATTTTAGTCCTTCTTTCGGTTCTTTTATTTATTTATTTTTTTTCATTCACTTGTGTCGCTGGAAGGACAACGGGAGAGTGCAAGCGTCATCGTAACTTTCGTTTCGATGAATTCTGCTCTAGTCCTCTCCTCGAGAGATCCACAGTACTTTTATCTCAATCCACTCTCCCATCTTTGATGCCATTTGTGTGTTAGACACGTGTACACTTTGGCCAAAGAAGGTACCCGTTAGAAAAGCATCAACGTCAAACATTTTTCTTTCACGCTGATAGAATATGTGTATGAAAGGCGGAAAATAGGAGTGACGCCAGTACCACACATTGGCGACAGCGACGAATAGATATATTATATTTATTTATATCGAGAAATAAAAGTATATACATTTTGAGAATCACCATAGGAAAATATGCTCCGTGACAGGATCCTAACGTCCCACGCACTCTCTCATTTCCCATGGCACTTCAAAAGTTGTCTTTCAATACGAACTCTCATGTGAGATATTTTCTTCAACTTTATTCACCGGGAGGAACACCTTCGAAAAAGCTTTTCAATCGATATTCGACCCCTCAGCGATCGACTCCAATACCGTAGATAATGTGATCATACCTTATAGATATTATATACACATAGTGTTTCTTATACTATTTCATATATTTGAGTTCGAGCCTAGGCCAGAATTTAAGCTGCAATTGCAAATTTATTGTAATTTCTTCGATGCTAAATATAATTATGAAATTATGTGATTTTTCAATTGACATAATGACATTTACATACGAAGATGAAGGATTCGTGTTAGATTTTTTAATCAACTATCGCTGTTAGATGTTAGAATTGATATTTGCAGCAATAAAAGGTTTATTCATACACGTTTGTACTAACTGAGCTGCAATTTCAAAGACGAAATCATATTTCCATATATATCGCTCTTACACTTAAATAAATATTTTAGAGCAAATGCAAATCCTGCATGATACAATGTTTCGACTTTAATATTCTCCTTCAACGAATTATGACAATTTTGTATGGACCCTCTCTGACATGTTACAACGATTAAACCGTATACCCTCGGAAATTACCCTCATTGCGAAGGCGAGAATGATTTTTGTCAAGAGATACGGGCTCTCCGAGAGAACGTGTGCATAGCTGGACACATCCGTTTGTTTCGTAGGCAAGTGTGAAACAGGAAGTACGTAGGTGAGAGAGGAGTTATGTGTTACAGGATTAGGTATACGAACCTTCTTCTCCTCCTCCTTCTCGGTCGGTGTACCAGAGCACGACGTTTATGTTCCGAGAACAAGAGAAGCATTACTCAAATACCACAGAGGCTATATGACTCAAAAACGGAAGAGACAGGCACACACATGGAGTATGAAGAGAAAGCGGGAGAGAAAGAGAGAGGGGGGGGGAAGGAAATAAATGAACACGGACATTCACTCAGTACAGTGCTATATATTTTTGTATATATAAATGAATGAATAAACCTTCATGAGCGCATCAAGTTTCACGGTTATAAAACTATTGGTCAATGTAACTCGAAATCCAAGGTTATAGGAGCGCACGTTCAAATATCTAATACCCTCGTTTCTAGGAACGCGGAGGTTCACGAGGATTAAAGGTGTGATAGAGCAAGATATAAGGTCGTATTAAAGTTATATATGTCATGCCACGATTTTCCGACACGTTTGAATCCTCCCGAGAATTGAGAAAGCACCATACAGCTATCGCATCCCATCTTTAAAGACCATTTCCACTTGGAACAATTCGAATGGATTGCGACGAAGGTACCTCCATTTTTCGATATAAATCGTGAACGTTTCATTTTAGTATTATCTTCATGAACAAGACTCACGGTATTAAAAATTCACAATACCGTTCGTTACATCATTGTCACAAATATTTCTTCGACGGACAGAAAAAAAAAAAAAAACAATGTAAAAAGTGGAAATATTTGAAAAGAAGGAGCAGATGACGAAAACAAAAGAGACTTCTTGCTACTTTTTTTATATAACACGCAATGATAATTAATCGTATTATTCATTTAAAAAGGCAAGGATCCTCTCGACCGTGGTAGTAGCAATTGCGGGGGTCAACTATCTCCAATCTTCAATCCATTCATTCCTTTCCGGACTCCCCAATCACTCAAACAAATAAGCTGCTCTCTCGGTCTCCCTATATTTCGTCCTCAGGCTTCTCCCATCTTTCATCGTACTTTGTGTATCTGTTGCTTTTTCACGTTCCAACTACGTACCGAGTCATTTGAACAAAAGTATCCATTTCTTCCAACGCGCTTACCTTCCCTCTTTCACTTGTATGTCCCTTTTCTCCATCTGTGCTCTCGTGATTGCCTCGCAGAGACATCGCTTTCAAAGGAGATGAAAGTACTCTCATGAATGCGTATGATTGGCTTCTTCTTTCTTATTACCATCCTTTTTCTTTTTTTCTATTTCAACGCGATGCGATCGCATCCCCAAACCGTCAAAACGAACTAGACATTTGTCAACCGGCGGAAAATGTGTAGCCACTTTAACGTCAAAGACCTAAATTCAACGCTCACGCTTACCTCCCGACTAGGTACTTTTCCTTCCGGCGTCGCTTGTCATATTTTCTTGACATTCCATAATAATAACGCGTCGTTGCAACAGCAAAAGTACCCTTCAACGCCTCTGCCACATATATGTGTGGAATATGTATATTAAGGTTGGGCTTATAAAGCGTTCGCGCTAATGTAACTGGGCAAAGCAGCTACGAACACCAAGGTATTTCCCTTTTCCTCCTCCAGAATTGCGAATTCTCAACGCTACACTGCAAAATTCCTGCTGCTCAAAACTTCTAGGGTGGAAGCATTCTACTCTACTATTAAACTGCTTTACCGGAAACTATATTGTTAAACAACAACAGCGATCAACAACATCCATCTCTTCATTCAATAATATTCATTAGTTTAACCTTGTAACTAAATAGCAGATTCGATCCGTCCAACGCAAATCCTTTTCGATCAGTCATTATTAACATTTAGCGAGCTGCGATCTTCAATGATACCGATCGTAACGATCGCTCGTTTGAATCTATGCATTATTCGTCTTCATGTTTTATCCACAAATCCAATTAAGATCAATCTTAACATTCAAATATTTTGTGGACTTACTCAATTAATACGTGACACATATACGATCTTCGAACGATGGTTTTGTTCTCCGGAAGTTTAATTTGGTAATAACAAAGCAAGCAGTTTGTATGACTTCTCTTTGCGGCTGCTTTTCATAAATCCATTCATAGTTGATCATCTAATTGACACCGATAGCATTATCGATGTAATGCCACGTGGCAATTATAAGACTAAATTTCGATCCCTTTCGTAGCACCCGTTGGGACTTCTCAAGCGCCTGCTAGCAACGTTTGTGAGCCCAACATTGGCGAAGGAGACGTTAGTCGCGACGGACAGCATCTATGGCGTCTCAGTGGCGGCGACATCATGACGTGGAATGAAGCTTAGGTATTTCCACGTCCATTCTGCCAACGCGAAGGCAACCCTAGGGATGAATCGCTCAAACATTAGTCTCTAAAGGAAATAGTATCTCCACGTTTCTCTTGTATATATCACCGCTCTCCCTTTTTCACTTTTCACTATGGGTCCCACTTGACATTGAACAAAGATAAACAGTAACAGGATTGATTCATCGGCGAAGGATCTTTCGTCCCGATTAACCCTGAATCGATCATTACGCAGCTAGAATAATTATACCGAAGACCATCAGTCATCGTTAAAGAAACCCGAGACATGAGTGAGAAGAAACCTTGGAACTCGAATCACAATGACACTTTTGGATCAGGTTTCTTAGCAGTGTTCGATCAATATCAACTCAATCAGCATCAAATCTATTTTATATGAGGTCTTTTCTAATATTTTCAAACATACTTTTAGCCAATCCAGAATTCTTTCAGTCAGTAATTTTTCCTACTTTCTTTACGATACATATATAGTATTAAATAACTGATTGAAGTCTCAATCATCTCGAGCATTTTCCCAAGGCACTAGAATTGCACCATTAGGCGACCCCGTACAGGGTGATTCTCCTTTGGCACTCAAGATTCATCATGTGACCCCAATTTTTCACGCGTGTGTGACACAAGTGGCAATCATCAAACAAGTCCGAGTCATCAAGAAAAATGGGTGATAATTGCGTATATTTTTTTCACAACATCCAGAGTGTATGGAAGAAATTGTAATCGCTGAAACACGCAGAATCGAAAAGGGAGAGCTCAATTGAAATTTGATCTCTGATCGTAAAAGCGGAAAAGTGTTGTTAACTAGCAGAAAAAAAAAATTTATAAACGCGAGGTCCAGTGAAAAATAGTCCAAAAACTTTTCTGTTGGACAATAGCGATAGCAACAAAAATCGATCCAATCGAGTAGTCACAACAATTATTTTCATTGGAATTGTTCGTTATACTCTTTGTATTGTGTCAAAATATCGTACTACGTTGTCTGCCTACAATCGATCCATGCCTGTCATTCAATACAGTGATTTTAGCTCGGCCATTGGTCCAGCGATCATAGTGAGGGTGTACATCACTTTATATAGCTCTTGGCTTTGCTCTAACCTTTACTCATCGCAGTCACAATTTACGAGGCTCAAACTCCCTTTTTTGTAGAAGAACAAATTGCTGTTCTTCTTTCCTTCGAAAACCTTCGACGCGTCGTGGGTTCTGTTGGGGATTCGACAAAAACATTCTTACTCTTGTATTTACTCCAAAATATTTTGTAATATCTCTCTCTCTCTCTCTCTCTCTCTCTCTCTCTCTCTCTCTCTCTCTCTCTCTCTCTCTCTCTCTCTCTCTCTCTCTCTCTCTCTCTCTCTCTCTCTCTCTCTCTCTCTCTCTCTCTCTCTCTCTCTCTCTCTCGAAGGATTGATAAGACAGATTTCATCCATTTTTAGATCATTTCAGTCACTCACTTGAATGCTCTAAAAAATTTTAATACTTTCGTCTGTTGTCGTGTAAATTATTGTTATAGTAGCCCATCTGAAAACGACAACGGCTTCGTCGTTATTGCCTTTCCCATTACGCGTCATTATATAGCCGGCGTAAAACAGAAGCACGTTTACGTCTAAACGATCAGACCATTATTTACCATAGTTAAGACTTCGAAAATACGCAGCTAATTTCGAGCACAAAAAGTCGTTAAGACAAAAGGTCCTTCATAACTGCGTGTTCTTTTTCTAGTCCGCGCCTACTTTACCGAAAACTTGACACAGTAATTCTTCGAATATTATATATTGAAGTACTGAAAAGAGATATCTCTTTTAAGTAGAAGCGGTAAAGAACGGATTTCGGAGTCGATAAATGTAGCATTATTGCACCAGGGCGCGTTTCAGTATCCTCGCAACAATGTGTAGGAATCCTATGCCCTTTGCCGACGAGTCCGGCTATTACCTCTCGACAAGAGTGCATTTATTGCGGTCGGTAACATCCGCGAAGTGGAACAGTAGGAGCTATATCCGCGCTAAAAGTGCCTGAAAATTTGCACATTTTCTGCTTTATTCCTCCCTTACTCTTTCGACCTTCCTTTTACCGCAAACTCTTTCATTAGACTCCGACCAATCGCCCTTTCATGTAGACATGGCGATTTTCGGTCGGGTCTTTTGATTGTGGATGAGCGCCGAAACGGATGAATAAAAAACAAGAATCATGCCGGAAAAAAAAAACGAAAACCAATCCCACGAGATAACGTAGATGGATAATTGAAAAATATCGAGATTCCCCAAGTGATTGTGAAAAATTTAATTGCACCAGGAGCTTTCTCGACGTTTGGGAATGTCATTCATCAAGTTTCGTTGTACGGCTCATCGTCTGCGACACTCCATAGAAACCTGACATTGATGGCTGTGACAATTAGTTCCCAAGCAACGAACTACGTGCTCTCGGAATGTCATCTAAATAGATTTTCGATATGTTAGCATTTTATATATATAATTATATTCAGATCATCCCATGCATATACCGAAGTCTCCGACTCAATTTATCGATTGGCCGAAGTGGACCAGTCTCCTATTCCGCATTCAAAGTGCATTGACGACTCCTTAGCAATTCTGTTCGACAGTATTTCCTTTGTGAACTACCAATTAAGATGAATATTCTATTAGAAAATGTTTGATTTATTGTAGGGGTGTGCGAATAGTGTTCGAATCGAATCGGATCGAATAGTTCTAGTCGATTCGAATTTCGAATCGAATATTCGAACTATTCGAATAATTCGAACCATTCGAAGAATTCGAACTATTCGGATAATTCGAACTATTCGAATAATTCAAATATTCGGATAGTTCGAACAGTCGAATAGTTACAATTATCCGAACACATTAAATAATTTGAATTATGAAGTTGTAAATGAAAAAAGAATTTTTTTTTTTTTCGTATTTTAAATATCAATTTTATCATATTATTGGTTTACACCGGCACACAAAAAAGTGCTCTGTCCCCTTGACCAGATACCTTAAAAATTTTGAGCGAATTGCGAAAAACCCCGAAAATAGCTAAAAATTGCGCAAAGTCACAGTTATGAATATGAAAAAAAATGATTTTCCTACATTGAGTATGTTTTTTATGTACTTTGACGCGCTGAATCCGGATACGGAGTCCGATTGTCTTGTACAACCTTCTACATTTTGAAAAGATGTCGAAAAACTGGTAAAAATAGCGGAAAATCCGCAAAAGAATCGCGGTTATAAAAAAGAAGGAAAATAAAAAAAAATTTATTCACCTAGACCGAGTCTGTTTTTAACCCTTTAACGGCCACACCTATTTCTGAACGGCTTAAAATTATTCCCTCTGGTAGTATAGCTGAAGAAGGGTAGACCATGAATGTTCAATCATAATTTTATCGATAAGGGCCTGGGAAATAGTGTTTTCGAACTGTAGAAAATTTCCTGCATCGACGGTTTTACACTATTAGTTCGAACTATTATTCCAATTCAATCACGAATCTTCAAAGCCTAGTGTGTCTAGTCAAGCTTCGTTTATCCAATTCCATCAGAAAATATTTCGAAAATGTCCATTTTCTTACTTTTTTAATCGAAAACGGACAGCAGATGCCAAGCATCGTATATTTTCACGGTTACATTATCGCTATATTGAAATAATTCATATGTTTACGTTTGAATTTCAAGCTATCCTGACACCTGGAGCTCTATCTAGCATGGATTGATAGCACTGCAAACTAATTCGCCCGCTATAAAGTCTTCATGTTTTTACAGGCGGGGTGAAAGTAGACGTAGCAAATTTGCTACAGTGGCAGCTAAAGGGTTTACGTATTTTGCTGCGCTGACTCTGAATCCAGAGTCCGGTAATCTCCATCATCCATACATTTCGCGAAAATCGTAAAAAATGGCAGAAATTCGAAAAAAATAGTTCTATGCACAACAATGAGCCAAACATGATTCCTCCTAAATTGTACTAAAATATTTATTAATTTGAAAGTCAGCACGACAAAATACATTCGAAAAATACTTCATCTAGGTCAATAAAATTTTTCCATGTTTAAAACTACGATTTTTCGCAATATTCGGCGGTTTTTCGCCATTCATTCAATATTTAGAGGATGAGACAAGACAAACGGACTCTGGGTTCGGATTCAACGTATCAAAATACATTTAAAAAAACATCCTTGCTTGAGCTCACTAAACATATGTCTACGAATTTTTATATCAAATTTTGCGATTTTTTGCAATTGTTTGTTATTTTTGACAATTTGTTCCAAATATATGCATAGTCAAGATGATCGGACCTCGGACTCGATTTCAGCGCGACAAAAAACTATTCGAATAGTTCGAATATCCGAATCGAAATTCAAATCGAATAATTCGAATTCGATTCGTCTCGAATAATTCGAAAATTCGAATATTCGCACACCTCTAATTTATTGCTAAAATGTACTCAGTTCTTGTATTTCGAATACTGCGCACTTTTTTTGCTTCATAAAATAATAATGGTTTCCTCTTGTCACTATTTTATTTTTATATTGTAAGATTTTTTAATATCCGAGCTATAAGGTCCTTTTTCTATAACTTTCATATAGCAAGCAATCCTGAATACCAGACCGGAGTTATGGGGTACAGCAATACGCATGTCTATGTGTGAATGTGTCAGAGGTTGCACCGGTTCAACCAAAACAAGCGTGCTGTCACAAAACTATATGTAAAAACCGATTTCGTTGCAGGACAACCCAAGGATTCAGAGGCAACTCATTATCATATAAACGACCTTCCGAGAGTTTCCTTCGCTAAGATATATGTATACGCTCATCGCTGTACGTAGAATTACGGAGACTCTGATCGGTTCAATATTATGTAATAGCATTTGAACAATAAGGGTCCTGGTGGACGAAGAACGAAAGGCATTTCGGGATCCCAATTTTGTGATTTTGAGCTATACTGGTCAACCAGCAAGCAAATTTTCTCATCCGGTAGAAAATTTGTTTGTAAAGAGTTACATCCCGGAAAGATTTTCCGTCGATAAAATTATGTTCATCACTATATGAAAAAAAAAATAAATGATGTGACAAGAAAAAACATTTGGTTCATCAAAATCTTCGCTGTTGAGCGGCATAATTATTATTTAAATATGTGTTTAACAATAATTAATGCGTTGAAACAAGAAAAAATGGGCCGATGAAGTCGTTGGTTTGCAACAGAATTAGTGAACAGTTCACTTCTCCGGACGGTTTGAGTGAAATTAAACCATTCGTGCTCATCTCACTCAAATTAGCCATTCGTATTCGTTTCAGTGACGTTTTTTTTTTTTTTTTTTTTTTTTTTTTAAATTCTTTATGCACCACCTAGCTGGCAAAATGCCGGATGAGTAATGAAAATAGACTGAAAAATGGGTGTTCCCTGGTGCAAGAAAAAAAAAAAAAGTGAAAAGAGCAAAGGGCAGAAAACGAGGTGACACGCGGGAGACAAGATTCAAAAAAAATTAAATAAAAGAGAGAAAAAAGGAACTGCGACTTTGCAAATGACGGGAGCCAGGAGGAGCAAAGAGCTGAGACATAACGAACTCATTGTTCGTGAAGGTTGTAACGGAATAGCCAACCCCCTGTCCACCCTCAGAAAATTTCCGAAATTCACGAAAAGTATTCTCTCTTCTGACTTTCTGTTTCCATTATACTCTCTTTTTTTTGCTCTATTATGTTTGCCACAAAATACGACATTTAATCATGCTCGTTAAAGGGCATGGATGACTATTACCTATTTCTTCTATTCCGGTATCGCGAAAACATTTGTTTCACTTTTTCGTCAACGTCTGAACGATAATGTAATATCCTTGAAACACCGCGACAAAAATTAAAAAAAAGTCTTTCCAATACGAAATAACGACCAAAAAAAATTGAGAAATTGATTTTCCTTCCTTGAAAAACGATATTGATATATTTTCAATTTTGATTTTCACACTGACGGTATAAGAATGTGAAAAAAAAAATTATTTGGTTCCCGTCAGATCGATACAGTAGAGACTGAGCGTTACGCCTATGACATCACGCTGTGATATTTCAGGGAAACAGCATAATAATTCCATTAGTTATATGGAACATGGTCAAAAAAAAGTAGCAGTAGTTACGACGCAAAATCATTTCCACTCAAAATTTCGGATACATTAAACGAAGCCTGATCGTTAAAAATTATAAGAATGGAGTTATTTCGACCTGTCGAAAGTCCTGACCTTACGCGGGATCAAAAAATCTTTTTTTATATTGCCACCAAAGGGGAGAAACGAATATCGTCACGCCCGAATTTGCCGCATGAACAGAAGGCTTATGGCGCATTTTACGCAACTATGAGTTTTCTGCATCACTACACCAGTCAGCATCGATGAGCAATCAACCCCGTACCCTGTACACACCAATCAGAAATCATGTTTTTAGCCAGTACAACATTTTTTTTTCGTTACCGCATCCGATCTCATTAATCCAGAAAAATATTCCAGAGAATCATACACGCGCTGATGAATGTGCGATATGTGTTTCTCTCAAGTTCACCACATCATGGTCAAACACAAGAACTATCCGAACTACACGATAAAATCTCTGGTCAAAGGAACAGCGAACTATTTAAAAAATTTATCACCATATAAATGATGTAGATTTTGCAATCAGGTGTATTCACAATCGAACAGATTTTTTTTTCGCCGTTAAAGCTACATGGAGTGAGCACATGATTCATGTGTTGGATGCAGAAAATAAAAAAAAATATTTATGCAACAAAAAGAATTCAACAACTTTTCTAACCACCTCACTTTTCTCCGGGAATTCTGCTTTGCACCGATCGCTCTTTTTTTCATATATAAACATTTAGGTTTGTATAGAGCAATAGATGAGAGAGATATAGAAATATAGTAAAAAAAAAAGATGGGGAAAATCTTTTGCACGTTCGTCCCTCCACAATATCGACCGGACATGGTCACGTTTTTCAACTCCTGAAAGTTTTCTCACGCTCGGAATTTGTTATCGAATTTTTTTTTTTGTTTTTTTTTTTCGTTGAATGGCGATTTAATTTTATAATGCGATTTCACGAGCAATCGGTTATGTTGGCGAACCGAATAAAAAATTATTGGTGCAGACGAAAATACGTTAATTCCATCGAACTTCGTGATTATTTTCTAAAAGACTTCGTGAAAGACTATATTGAACAAGCCATTCCAATATAATTACAATGGAATTAAGTGAGTTATTTAATGAACGAAATAAAATCGATTTTTGTTTTATGCAGATGAAATGAAGCGTCTCTTGCACTAATTGAAAGTTGTAAAAAAGAATTATCTCTTTTCGTCTTCGCTGCATTCCTTTCTGCAGCAGTTTGTAAGCTTCATAAGACATCGAGCTTGACAATAGAGGGTACTATACAAGAGAGTCCAACGTTGAAGAAAAACGTTTCGTGCGAGTATTTGAACGTGTTAAAGTGGCCAAAGGGGTAGCGAGAAAGTCGATAAGTCGCCTGGGGGAGCTTTGGATCGGTCAGCTTAAGAGAGAACAGACTTCAACGAGTCTCTCCGTTTCTATCTCTGTCTCGTACTCTTTCTTTCATCCATTTCACCAACACACATTGCCCCTCCCTTTATGTGTCTTTCCTCTCCTTCATATCGACTTTTGCCAATCCTCGCGTTTTCTCTTTATATACGTTGATTTTTTTTCTCTCTAACATCGTTGGAACTTTTCGTCCAACGTTTACTAACCCGATTTTCAGCATCTCTTGGCCAACTCTTACCGCCAGGTTACATAACGTATACATATTTATATATATATATTTGAATCAAACTTTGCAGGTCTAGTTCGTGAACGAAATTTCACAAGCACAAAAAAAATCTTAATAGATATGTATATAAAATATAAATGGTAGTTGGAGAAACTTATCCCAGGTGCAGTCGGGCGTATTGACCCACGTACAATAATTACCTCAAGGTGTGCGAATTAAAATGCTTGGTATACGTTCGTGATTGAATTCGATATTGGTCGAATGCACGTATCACATAAGAAAGGAATAAAAATTTTGTGCTTTTCATAATGTTAAGCTCTACTTTTTCTACAATGAGAGTGCTTGGACCAATCCACATTGATAAAGTGCAATAAAAAAAATGGAGTTTGATTCTTCAATGCATTTTTCGTGACCGATTGAAGCTCTGGGTTACGATTGGCCTAAAATTCTGTTTCACTCTTTGATCCTTGATCCAGCTCTACAATCATAACGTTCTTTGACCTCTGATCGCAAATAAAATCATTCTTTCGGGTGTTTTAAAACCAAAAGTTATTTATACCTTGGAATGACTATTTGCCTGGTAAATGAAAATTTTCTCGTTTTTCAGCGTTTCGAGTCAACGCGATGTTTGAATTCACTGGTTATACATTGGTGTGTACATTTTGTGGTTTCAAACCACACAAATGAAATCCCCAGCCCTCGTTTCTCTCCTTTGAGAAGTTTGCCAGATTCTCGGGAGTGCAGCGCGTTAAGTCCACAAACGAGAAACTCGAAGATTTACCGCATTCTCAAAGTATTTCTTCCAGTCACGGAAGCTCGGGCTTCAGTAAACCAAGAAATTGACGTAAGTGTTGTTTGCAGTATTAAATAACTCTTCCCCTCCATCTCTTTTGGGTATTAATCAAAGGTAAATGTGTTTGGTCTTCACAGCTTTACTTCACTCAATCCTTACAAATGTCATCATCACTATTCTATTTCACCTATCTTTTTACCTTTTTTCCCTCCATTTTATTGTTTCAATGCTTCCTCCGAGTAACGTTCAACAACATTTTTTTTTTTTCAAGAACCGTCAAAGTAGTGCACCAATTATGTAAAATTTTGAAATTTCAAATTTTGTGATATCTTTCTGCTATTTTTTCTTTTTCATCTTAAATAACAGTTCCTTAATATTCTCGCCTACTCTGCGATTGTTTTCCTCGTAATAAATTTTCCCAACCACTCGAAGGCGTTGTGATAGCACCAAACGCGAGAGACAACAAATCTCACGATAAATCGAACGATGGTAAGAAGAAAGCAAACGCCCAAGGAGTTTTTTCAACAGTTTTTCAAGTGTTATTCTGTGATTTTACGATCTATATGAAATCGTCTCTTCCGTCTTTCATCGGTAAAAGCTATAAATAATGTTATTATTATTAGTATTAAATACGAACCATGCATTATACACATCCGAACTGGAAAAACTCTGTATTATCCGCGTGCTTGTTATCGCACACGAATAATTACCTTCTTGGCTTTTACATTATTACTTCAAAAACTTATCAGTAACTTTGATGTTGGCTCTAGAATGACCTCGATATCACGTGCAAAACTCCACTCGTCTTACAGATCGATAAAAAAAATAATGTATATAAATATATATATTAAAACCGATATGAAACAATATCATGAAAATAATAAAAAATGTAATAAAATGAAAATATAAGATAAAAAGTGACGGTATATTTTTTTGAGACCGTTAGAAAACCACTTGCAGCATTTGTCGAGAGCTTATCGTAGTTTTTTTTTCTTTTTTTTTTTTTTAGTACTTCGCTACAAAAATATGTAACATATGTGACAGAAGAGAGCAACTAAAAAAAGTAGTCAACGGTTTTTTGCACGCCTCGAATAATAGACATCGAGTCCATATTTTTGTCTGAAATTCTCTTTTCGGAAATTATTTTCAAAATAAAATAAAAGCGAAACTTTTCGAGTTCTGTTCGAGTGGAATGTTGTACCGGGATTCATCGATTTGAAAAAAAAAACATAGATATTGTTCCGAAATAAAAACCCAACCCAATTGCAGCAATTCGGTCCAGCACCCGTTTCACGCATCAGGAGTTTTATTCACGCACGTTTAACCGAGTTGTAACAAAACTATTGAATAAATATCTTTTCAATTTTTTCTACCAAAATTAAAAGCCGGTTTTGAAGAATTTGTAAACATAAATATGGGATTTAGCTAAGAAAACTCGATAAGCTTTCATTCATTTTGTGAAAAGAATCACCTCTGAAAACGAAACTCTAAAAAATACGAAGTTCAAAGAAGTATTACATTTTTCATTTCAAGGAAAAAAAAATAGATCTCTCACTGCAGTATTGATTGACAATAATTCAAGTATTCAAAAGAAATAGTCCAATTTGGCTTCAGCTGATATCTGCATCCCTTAGAAATTCCATAACCACGAAAAAATATGTCGATTCAACCAAGCATAAAATTGCGTTCCCGCGAATAAGCTTGCCTATCTCTCGCCAGAGAATACGATATTACATTTAGAGAAGATCGTGAATTCCCGGGCTCAATGGGGTAAGACCTCGCATTCGGAAACCTTTTGGGAAGGAATTTAATGCACATAGTTTCCTAAATAATATCTAACGGGAATACCTTTCCAACAAAATACCAACAAAAGTGCAAAAAATGGCCGATATTTTCATTCGAAATTTCTCGCCTTTGGAATTGTCCTCCAATCCAGTTATGTCTGTGCCAGTTATGTCAATGTCCTTCTTCATAAAGTTTATGATATTCGCATGAAAATTTTGTTCACAAAAAAAGTAAGAAGTTGAGAAGTATCAACGATGTCATGTCTCGTCCCGGTTTACACGTGCAGTCCCTGCCTGCGTCTTGGTACAATTTATCGCTGCCACTTCAACTCCGCGCTGTATGTAACCTCTATCAGGACACTCAACACGACCCGCCAGCTCATCTCTTATTCTCCATACACGTGTATCATATACGTTTTATATATAACATATTACACTCGCACATTTTATTCACCTCACAGTTATCCGAAGTTTTCATGCACCACAAAAAATGAAGTCAGCAGGCCGTGGAGTTTTACATTTCGTAGAGTGTCCGAAAAGTCAAAATCTATGCTAACCAGACAAATGTATTGATAATTTTCGCAGACGTTACTTTGATTCCTTTTTTCCTTCGAAGCGATGCTTCGTCGATGAGACGCTCGCTAATCAGTAGCCTCGAATCCAGTACAACGTGCAGAATGGGCAAGAAGTTAGAGAAACGCGTTTCTACCTTGATCGCTCTATGCCACTGCAACTTTTCGTATCAGGGCACCGAACACATTGGCCAATTAATAAATATCTGAAGGATGGTGTGCGTCAGAGAAAAATATTATTGAAGAATTTGTCTTAGTAGAAATTTAACAATCTAGATTTCTAGCTATTTGAACGCGACCGTTCGGACATACAATATAAATGGCTCGAGATATATGTGCATGTGGATTCGTACAAATATACCTGCGGATACTTGAGCGGTATATATAAACATGTACAGAGATGTTGCAATGGAAAGGTCCTCTTGGGAGGGCTGCATTGTCATTCGGGTCGTGTACGGTGGGAAGCTTGGTTTGGCTTCACAGTGACTTACCAAGCACTGCAAATAAGCCAGCTACGCCTTTCAACCTCTTTCGAACCTTGCCTCTAGCTTTTCAGGTCGAAAAAGCGAGCTGCTGCTATTCTCGGTGTACTACTATACCCAGTTACCGGAACTCACTGAATTTGCACCTATATGCACTCTTCTCCGTTTGTATCAATGATATGTATATATTCTCCACTTCCTCACCATTATGCTTTCAACCTTACGGTTTTCCTTTCCACCCTCGTATCTCTCTTCGTTTATTTTATTTACTCCGTTCCAGACTACATAGAAATGAATGTCGAGGTCACGACGTCGTGTTTCACTGGCAAAAATCGTGTTCCCTTTATCTGCTAATCGGTAAGTAGGTTTTGTCACTAATATTTTATTCAGGCGTTTCAAAAGATTTTCTGACTGCTACAGAGGTGATTTTTTTTTTTCCATTATTTACTTTTCGATTTTGTCTCATTTCAATATCATCATTTACTTTTTTAGAACGATAAGACAATCGTCCAGCGATAGCATTAATTGACATAAACATATTATATATGTATTTTTTTTTTTTTTTTATACAGCACTCACTGTTTGTCGCTATCATTTATACGGTCGAACGATAAAGCACATGCCATTCTCTCTGTCTGCAAAAATTAATCGTCCCCTTAAATCTTCCCTTCTCCCGGGGGTCTAATAATGCACCGATGCACTCAACGACGATCGATCTTTTACGTCCCTCTTTATCTTTCTCTCATGTTTTCCATTCTCTCTGCGACTTTTTTCCTTCGTCCATCATCGATTCCGTTGCCACGAAGGGTGCATTTTTCACTGGGGCGTCACATGTATTTTCGACAAATATACTTTCAACCTCTGTACCTTAGAAATATCTTGGATTTTTAGATTTAAAGAATTCCTGCAGTCGTCTCACGCGGAATATATATATCTCCCTCGTAATTTGTAGTACAGTTTTTCACAACTCAATCATCGAGACAACAACCTTTTCATTTCTCTTTCTACAACCGATTAAAAAAAAAAAAAAAAAAAACAAAAGGAAAAACGGTGCTCAGAACGTTCTAACTGTTGATGTGAGATATGGGAACGCGGATACGATGGTGTGAAACCCAATTTAGAAGATCAAGTTTTGTTAAACGAGCAAAAAATACTGGACTCGGAGCCGAGAGAAGGAGCCGAGTGCGAGGAGATTAACTATTGTTGTTTAGGACGAAAAGTAATTGAAGCGCGGGTAATTAACGTCAACACCTTCGGAGATAATCTTGATCCTGAGTGATGATGATTCGACTAGTATTAATAATGTCATTCTGTAAAATATATAAAAAGTCATATTGAACTTGAAATCTTTGATTTGGCTAACGATTGTAATTACGACGAAAAAAAAATTAGGACAATTTTGCATTTCAGTCTCTAATTCGTCGAATATTTCGTATCAAGGGAGGTTACGTTTTACGTGAATTCTGATGCTGAGAACAGCAGCACAGTGTATCGGATAAATTATCACGAATGGCCTAATTACCCTGCAAGTTTATAACCTCCAATCCCCATGCAACGAGCAGCAGCAACGACGGAAACAGCAAGCAAGCAGTACCACCACGAAGCTATCCAATTCAAATCCTATTTATCTCCAACAATTTTTTCCATGTGTATATAAGAGAGATCTTTGCCTGGTTGCAGAAAAATCCCAAACAAAAACACAGATCTATTTCTTCTCGTTTCTGTTTACTCAACAGTTCGCCACCAGCCAGCAAAAGAATTTTCTTTATAACCCCTGCTCACTCCCAGCTTTTATATATAAACCCGAAAACACTCACACAAAAATTCATTTCACCTGACTGAGCGTACTGCGAATGAAATTTTGCGAGCGCTGTGCATTCGGGGCTTCGGTACTCCCAGAATCATATTATCATTTCGAGAATCAAATTATGAACGAAATGTAAAAACATACGTGTGTAAGCGTGGGCCGTGGAGTGACAATTATTTCTAACGGGAATTCAATTGCTCGTGATCGAACTCACATAGCAAAAAAAGAAATTAATAAAAATTGACGTAGTACGCATAATATAATTTTCAGCCGACGCGCTTTCCTGTCGTATGATCAGAGAAAAATAATCAAAAAGCTCAACATAATAAAATCAATCACATTCTTTCTTCGTACGTCTGTACAAATACGAGAAAAATAAAGTTATCGATAGCACATCATGAAATTAATTTTGCGCGTAAATCATCACAACATACAAATGAACAGATTTTCCCAGTTTATACACAGAAAATAATGATGTCGTAATAACATAATAGTAACCAATAAATAGCTTGGAACATAACGTGTTTGGGATTTGAGTTCGGTATCATCGAAAACTAGAGCACTCGTTGAGCTCACCTCCGGCAGTCTATTTGAAACCTGCCTTCATCACCTCGAATACGAGTATGAACAGAAGCTAGTTTCGAGCCTTTGCAAGCTCAGATTCAGGGTAGTTGTCAGGCTGGTAGAACTGATACATAACGCCAAACTCGTTCGCAAGTTTCGTCTATTCGGTTATGGAAAAGAGATTATACGCTATCATGTACGAGCCAGGCTTATATCTACACAAGTCCCTCGATTCTTAGAACTTTGGCTGAATCACCCAGCTTCCATTAATCTACAGGATGATGTTGACCGAAGCATGAAAATGAGACATTTCTCTTGGTTGAAAGACAGGGAAACAGACTAAAAAGGTAAAACAAATAGCGAGTCGACACCACCCTATTCTGGATAAAAATTCTTTCAATGAACGATTATTAAATGTTGAAAAACATGAAAAAGATTGATGATAAAATAGTATACTTGGGAATATTTAGAGAATTAAATTAAATTCATATCGGTCAAGTTTAATTCGAATAATCGAGTCTCACTTTTCCATCCCTCCTGTTTCTTTTTTTCGCTCTTTACCCAAAATCCGTTGATGTATCAAAAGTTGAATACTTTCATAGTGGTAAGCTGTGGAAACATGTTGCCCTATCACGGCACCGAAAAGGATTTGCATGTTACGTAGAAACTTGACGCGAAATTTCGTGACTTGAATTTTTTATCGCTACTTATTTTTGGAATACCTATTTGTATATATATATATGTATATATATCCGTGTATATATTTTTATATAAACATATATATTGAAAACACAGATTTGTTCGACTATATTCTGCTTCAGCAATTTCTCGACCCTCTTCTCTCCGGATTATATTCAACAGCGAAACGAGAGTTTTGAGCACGTCTCGTCTGGTCAACTTATACAACCGGAACGATTCTTCTTGTTTACTTGGCGGAATATAATATGAGAAAATATCGCAGATCAGGGGTTCTTCTCGAATTTATCGAAGCATATACCACTTGAACTCGTGTAAACATGACATTTTGTAAGTCCAATCGAACCAATCCCAATTTTCTTGTCGATAACAATCATTGTGATATTTTTTTTCATTAGTTCAAACGCACAATCAACCGAACTTGTTATCGGACGCACAACCCAAAACCTTTCTTATGTAAGTTTCTATTAGCCGTGTGTACGACGGCTAATAGAAACTTGCATAGTCACCTCGTTTGATGAGATAACGATAAAATGTAATTCTCAAAGACCATTATTATTTTTTTCTATCCCAGGCATTAAAAAAACAATCGAATTCGAGCGAAAAATAAATGACTAACATCAATCTTCACCAACACACAATTCGGAAAGAATAATTATTTATTTATTATCCTCAGTCCATTAACTTGAGCCCCATTTAAGGGTGGCCCATAAAATAAATGATTAAATGACATTCGTGACAATGGCATACGTGTCATTATATTCTATCACAATCCGGTACAAATATTATCTCTTTTGAGATCCAGATGAATGTATTTCAAAAAATCAAATTGATTGATACTTTGAGAAATGCTCTTAAATATTTTCAATAAAATATTCGATTCTCCTCTAAAGAAAAGGCAAAAAAGCGAATGTAATATAAAGAGAGATAAAGGTCGAAATTCTTGGATTTGGGATGGAAAGCTGCAATATATTATCGACGCCTTTGACCCTGTCCCATCCCTATTCCAAATGTATTTTTCCATTCGTTGAGATCTATGTATAAATGATTCTGCTCACATGAATGAAACTCAATTTCTTACTTTCCGTGTCTATGGAAACGTGAGACGAGTTTCTCGTTTTTTTTTTTTCCTTTTTCAAGTAACTTAATTTATCAACGTTAGGAAGCACTTTACTTTGCATCGAATAAACAGAATTTCCTTCTCGTCGATGAGTATGATGAACCCATATTTTAATTGAAGTCGATACCTTGCGGTTAGTTATAATTTTCTTCAGTTTCTTGGCCGGATATTTTCTCTTTGATGGGTAACGTGAATATTAAAAAATCGAAAAAACATACCAATTTTTCATTACAAAAATAATCAAATTTGAATGAAAATTTAAAAAATATCGAACGCGATGAAAAGGTAACAAATATCACAATTTCAACAAATTGACAAATCGACACATTCATTCAACCCTGGGACTCTTCACTAGCCACAATTTTTCAGAGTAAGCAAAAAACCTTCGAATCTGCCAAAGTGAATCCAAATCTAATAGCTTTTTTCGAAAACTCTGAACTCAGCATTTTTGAGCGTAGAACAACACGCGGTTAATCAACGAATATTCGCGTGATTGCGAAGACCATTGATTTAAAAATTCTGCAGCATATTTTCACGTGAAAATAATCATTCGTTATTCGATGCAATACGACAGGAATGATTACAAAAGACAGATACGTGACGCACGCAGCGACGTTTAATTAATCACGTCAATTTCGTACACTAATGCACGTCACGTGCTATCACGGTTTTACGAAAATCTGCATCAAATACAGGATTGTACGCATGAATTAGTTCGGGATTCATATTAGTGTATGTGCAGCATCCGTAATTTCGATTCTCAATTACATATGTCTATAACACTTTAGACACAGGGTTTTTATCATTGAATTGACAGGCAAGTCCTCAGCTGTTCAATGAGTGGATCATTTGAAAAAATAATTTTAAATAAAATAAATGTATATGCATCGATTGTCCAACAGCTGTTTACGCAGTCTCAATTGACAAAGTCGATCTTCAACAATATTCTTGTAATTTTACACTCATTTCGAGTCTTTTTCGAGACTTGTTCACTAAACATCTATTAAAATGTTGCATTTCGAAAATTTATTTTTCCCTCAATTTATTCATGCGGTTAATTTATAATGCTTCTTTAATGCACTCTCCCACTTATACATTAGTCATATCGTCTGAAACTTTTAGCCATGCAGGGGCTCGAAGTTCTACGAACGAGAAATTTAATGTACCCATTAGCCGAAATTAACTTTCCGTACAAAATTCCGTAAGGAAATATCGTGCGCCAAATAAAAATTTTGTTTAAAAAATTGATGGAAAGAAAAAAAATTAACGACTAGGAAAGACTTTCTGATGAATTTCAATGTAATTCTATTTATAAAAGATTCATCGAAGCGTTCAATTTTTTAATACGCTTTTTGCGTGAAACTTTTGTCGAATTTGCAAGCTCTGAAAATGTCGAAAAAGTAATGGTCTCGGTGAGACGGAGCATGAGAATCAATGTAAATCGACCATTCAACCTAGCGATTTAAATAAAAATTTGGCCATGGAAAAAACGTTTGGTTTATGGACTGGTCGATTACGAACGAAATACCGCATGCATAATAGAGCCAGTGCATGAACTCGAGCGAATCAGTATTTCACGGGGACTGACAAGTGCGATTTCATCGCTCGGTGTGTTCATGGGGTACCGTCCGAAAATAAATCCACCGTGCGGATACGAAAATGGAACTTTTGGCTCGTTCTGTTATAAATACACATGTATTCACAGTACACGTACAAATACGAGTTACCTTATCACTAGAATGTTTCGGTGATAAGAACGAGTCGATATTTCGTTTGTACAACCCTATTTCTTATTCAATCACGATAAAAACCCGAATGGTGTGCGGAGTTATCGTGAAATACCCCCGCAACTTGACAGGCGTTCTGGAATCAACGATGAATTTCATGAATCCTATCTCCGCCATTAAATGATCCATTTAAGTCAGTTTAATTTTAGTCGAAGATAATTTATTTCGGCAGAGAGGAACGTATTTCATAAATTTCTTTTTACAATCACCTGTCATCATAATAATCAAACTGTGTGCATGGCCAGTGTGTGACTCTGGCGATCTCCAAAGCTCAGCAGCCTCGCGTCAGGCCAACACGTGGTTGGGTGACTGCTTAGCCATACTCCGGCTCGCGTATCAATTGCTGAGCGAGAGGTATATTTTCCGCGTTTTTCATGATGCTAATCTATTGAAACTCAATTTAAAAACATACTGCCATTTGGACTAACGAGGTTCACAGGTTCCCGGTGACCCTGATGCAGATGCGATACAGTAGTGTATGAGGAAAGAGTATGTAGTTGTGGGCAACAGTCTCAGGGGTCTTTTGAGAGCATGGAAATTAGGGAATTGGAAATGTATGAACCGGGTAAAAGCGGAGTCGAAAATGATGGGATAAGCTCGCAAACAGCCGCAAGGATATATGCAGGAAAAACGAAAAAAAAAAATACTCCAAGCTTTGCCAGTTATCGAAAAGTTAATTTTTCTTATAGTTATCGTATTAATATTTATTTTTCGCTTAAAATTTTCTAATATCCGAAAATCATTGATAAGTAAAAACGTAATTTCATTTTGAAATGAATTCTGGTTGAAAATCATTCTATAAAGTAATCTCAACCTAAACAAAGGCAAAAGAGCTGTGAAACAGTTTTAGTAGGAAACTTCCAACGTTGCTTAAAGAATGAGAGTCACAAGAATTCCCGAAGTATAATACAGGATAATCCGTTCAATGCGCGAGTAAAAGTCCTGGCACGAGAAAACCTACGATCGTATATACTTATATTATTTCTCGGACATGTACTACAATGCACAGCATCTCTCGGGCTATTTTTTGCACCACATTTTCAATGGTTCGCGTATTTACTCTTCAACGTTCTTCTCCCAGTGGTATTCTTGTTGGCGTGCACAGATACGATTCAACAATAAATGGACGAGCACGAATGAATTAAGAATGAAGATGAATATTTGCTTAGATAGCGGTATTTCATAAATTATAAAACCGACCACGATAGGCGGGCATTTGGTATGTGGCTTTGAAGATCTTTCAAATTAAAGTGGCCTCGGGCGAGATCAGTGCTCGGTATGGGGTGACTGCTTAGTCGTGTACCGGCTCGCGCATCTATCGAGACCGCCATTTTTTTGACACGAGATAGATCCTGATGCTGCTAACCGACTCAGTGAAAATGTAATCACCTATCAGCCAGTTTTTCCACAGTTGCCTCTGGCCCTCGATACAGCAGTGCTGCGGCGGACACTTTCAGGGATCTCACAGCGATAGCAAATTCATGAAGTTTCGGCAAAAGTTGGATCAAAGTAATGAGGGCAAGAACTCATTTTTTAATAGCAATTATTAGCTAATAGACAACGTCTATAAGAAGAATTGAACCTTTTAACGATAAAGCATGCATTTACATTTATATTCTAACAACATGAGTCCTAAATGCTGCTGCAGAACTCTTTAACTCTGTGATACTTTGAAAATATTTCGTTTTTAATATAAACGAGACGTAATTTATAATGTTCGCGTTAGATTCGTTTCAATTGAAGGATAAAAGTCTAGATTTACGAAAAGAAATATCTGAAATTCTGAGATTAAATAGGAGCATTTGAATGGACAGGACAGAATGTTGAAATAAATTTGAATGAATTCCTGTCTCCTTATCGATGCCGTATATTAAGCAAAACGTATTATTTTATTATTAAAAAGATCAACAATACTATTTGCATAAAGTACATACATAAAGTTTTCGATTTGTGTCACGCGTTTACGCTTATTCCGGCAGTTCTCGGCCAACTTTTTAATGAGAAAAACACATAAACACGCGAAATATCTGTCGAGTATTCACAGAGTTTCTGTGAAACTGTCTCGAGCACGTGCGCAATCGAAGAAATAAAAAAGAACAGATCGAAAGAAAAAATATAGCGAACGGGGTGCATGCACTTGAAAAGTTGAAAGAAGTCTTATGAAAATTTGCAATTCAACCATTTAAATCTCTCCGAGAAAATCTCTTGACTAGAAACTCGACACTTTAGTGTAAAAATCACTTTTTTATCGCCTCGTTTTGATTTATTTTTATTGTATATTGTGATTATAAAGTTCCATTCACTCCAGTTTTTTTTTTTTTTTAGATTTTGAAGCAGGACTAGTGGCATAATTGAGAAAAAAATCGATTCTCGATCCACGCACATTCTCATATATCGAAAATCCGATCTATCTGTCTCACTCTCTCATATCAAAAAACCTATCAACCGTACATGCGTGAGTTTTCATTGTAACGTTTATTTTCCCTGTCCCTTGTCGAGTCCTGCTCGTAACAGAACGCGCGCGTTTTCTTTTTTCTTGCATTGTGAACACGGTAACAATATATTCTATAGCTTTTTCAGACAATTCGCCCTCGCTTCGAGGCTTTCCCATTCTATTGCTCACTAAATACGATATACCGAGCGATATACTATATGCAGCGACGTCGAGGTTTACGCGCCAATGGCTGCATCCATGCGCGCGAAACAAAATTAAATTTCATTTTTTGCATTGCAATCTATGAAAATATGCGGAATAACTTTGCAATCATATACCGAAACGATAACAATAAAATATCAATTTTTTTTTTTTAAGAAATATCTCACCAATCGCTGTCAATATTCCAACAGTCCTCGTCAAAACTGTCAAGTACGTCTCATTTGGTCTCGAAAAATGTGACATTCCATTGTCATCTGACATCACACCAAAATCCTTCGAATGAGTAAGCATTGAATCGGATTTTCGCAAATTTCAAATGATAAATAAATTCATCGTTGCTTTTTTTTTTTTTTCTTCAATTTGGAATCTTTTCTGCTTTAGTATCCGACAGTTATTATAAACTATTTTTAATTGTTTACGGATTTGTCACTTCAGCTCTCTATTTATCTCGCGTGTTTGAGCCGGTTAATGAATCTTAAGGAAGCAATGACACGTGGACGCATCACACGATCGCGCAATACTGGACGGATTTTCAACCTGAGCTTTCGTTTTCTCGCAGCATCCCCCGCGAGTGGAGCTCTCGCTTCTGCGCTCGTCCGCATCTCTCTTTAGATACCTAGGACTCAAGTGTGCGAAAACCATCCCACACTCACGCACACAATCGGAGTCAGCTCAGCTCTCAAAGCTTCTTTTTATTACTTTGACCCCAGGAAAAGACTTCAAACTTACCAAAATCACTATGTACAAAGAAATCTATATATACATATATATGTTTTGTCGTCGATTTACTACTCCGGATCAAAGATTGGCTCGGAAAAGCCTGTTCCTCGTTAACATGGAAGGTCGTTTGAGGTTGTGTTAGAAGCCATTCAGCTTCGGTATTACCCATTTGTGACCGGAAATGATTCACTAATTGCTCCAAAACTTTATCCATTAATGGATCAGCGATGAATCGGAGTAACCTTGAAACTCACGCTCTGAAATCTCCGATTCCGAAGGTCAGTGTTATCAGTCAGTGTAGGACGTTGAGGAAAATTGGTACATTGTTATAAATATCATTGGATCTTGCTAAGATGGGAGATAATTTTGATAAATAAAATGTTATGAAGGCAAAAAATTATCGAACAAAATGTATTTTTCTTAGAAAATCGAGTAACTTTCAACTTGATAATAACGATAACCATTCCGAATGGTTATCAAAGTTTGAAATGATCGTCTATTGAAATGATTTGATTTAAATTGAGTAGCATTTGTACACATCTGCTACAGGAGCCAACGGTAAGAGCAATGTTTTTTATGAATTAATAACGATTTTATGACTGTTCGAAAATTACTTAGAGATATAGTTCGTTAAGTTTGAAATTTATAAAAAAAAAAATTGGGTCCGTTTAATTTGAAAGAAACGGCAGGTTTGAAAAGTTGGAACTTTTAGCAATATGACGGTTGCAGCGAGACAAAAGTGCTTACGGTCTCGAAGTCTTTCCGCGTGAAACGGTGCGAGCTTCTCCAAGTTTTTCATCCGAGGTTCTATATTGGTTCGGAGGAAATCTCACGTGTAATGGAACTTCGGATTAGTTAAAAAAAAACCAGTGAATATGCTCTTTCATGAGATTTAATTTTATATAAATATTTTGAAAAAATTATAAACTTTTCATTTAATGAAAAGATACGTAGAAATAATAAAAAATAGTCTTAGCTCCGAAGAATCGTATAGCTCCGAAGAATCGTAAAATTGGGATAAAACTTTTTTTTATTCCAATCAGACGAACGGTGTAAAATCGTTCAGTTTCCAAAATTTTAGATATATCTCTCGGACTTCTGACAGCTCCATCCGACATATCGGCTGGAATTACGTTTTGCCTGTATTTGCATCCAACGTACATTCTTCTGTATGGATCTGTGAGAAAAACTTTGAAAATACAAAAACTTTTAGAAAGCTTCACCAGTCTCTGGTACGAAATAGAAATCAAACCTGTTCCCGATCATCCGGTATTCTTCGAATGTACTCTAACAATTGTCTATTCTTGTTCCAATAGTAATTGTACATCGAGTACTTTGTTCGAGCGTATTTAGCCATGATGGCCAAAGTTTTTTCACAACCAACGAAATCTTCAACTCGTATGATTGAATCAACGACTAATACGACCACTTCATTAGTAGTTTGTAGTGTACCAAATACTTTGACCGTATCGTACTCGTGCTGTAACAAGTAGAACGTGTTTACTCGAGTTTCGAGGAGTGAAATGAAGAGAAGAGAGGATATAGGAATAGGAAGAGCGATCAGGAGGAGAAGGAAAATGGGACTGAAGCTCGATGGTGGATAATGTAATTACAGTAGGAAGTCTCGTATCGATTTTCGTACGTACTCGTAAACCACCACAAACATCGTCCTCGTTGACCGAATAAGCGTCTTCTATAGGTAAATGCCCAATGGCCAATTGGAGTGTACACTTTGGATCGTCAGTCGTTGAGATTAAAAATGCCATGTTCGTGTCAACCGGTTCCAAGATTCCAATCGTCTCAATCATTTTAATACGTTTCGTAGCATAATCGACCAATTTCGTGTACGGTCCGATCTCTTTCATCGGCATAGGTATGTAGGGAATTCCTATATTTGAGATATTTGGTCGACAGGTTAATCTCATAAACCACGCGGAAGTCTCGTCATCCGTTGCCATCGTGCTGGAAACACGAATGAACGAAAAATTCTGATTGTACAATGAACTATTGAGCTCAAAGGGTACACTGACCGGGCCTTTGGCAGCGTTGGAGATAAAATTATTTTGCCATTTCCGGATCTTCTTATAAATAAATGGAAAAAAAAAAAAAAAAACAGAAATGATTGCTCTCCGGATCTTGAAAAGGGCTCGAAATTTAACTTGCACAGGATAAAACTTCAACGCTTACCCCCCCTGACTCAGCGTGTCTAACGGTACCTTAACTTCCTGTATCTATCTGTTTTGATTAAAAAAATGGGAATTTTTTTTTTCTATTTCGTCTTGGAGAAATATTTTGAAGACCTGAGTACTAAAACGAATATCATACATATTATACGCGAGCTCTTCGCTATTTCCTCGAAAGCAACGAATTGCTTTCGAGCCGATCGATTTAAATCTTTCACGAACGTGTTCCTGCTTATAAACGGCTTATTCGTGAACGAATGATTTTTCATTTGAACCAAAGTTCATATCCATTTGTGGCTCGAAAAACCTAACAGAATAAAAATTTAGTAAATGTTCATTGTAATTTAGTTATTCATTGATTTTGCTTGATGTAAAAAATTGTTCGATGAATTGTTACAGGCTCGAGTTGAAACTTGCACGTTCATTATTTCGGATATTGAAATCTGATAACGATTAATTAAAAACAAGAGATATCGATAATGATGGGCGTGCGGTCGGTGTGCGGCTCCGACTACCTTCCAAGTTAAGCTGCCCCGAGCGATCTTAATACTTGTTTGAGTGACCGCTTAGGAAAGAGTGTCTATGGGCAACACTCCTGAGGGCTTTCACAGGATCGTATCATATGGTGGAGTGGGCGAAAAGTGAGGTTCGAGTTATGGGAAAGGCTCGTAAAACAACGTAATCACAGAAAAATCGTAAAGAGAAAAAAAAATAGTTTGCTACAAGCTCAAATTTGCAATAACCTTCTGGGCATATCGCGTTTTTATCAATAATCATTATAAAACTTTCAATTACGTTAAATTATCGGTTACAGGTAAGAAACACTATGGAGAGAAGGCTCGACTGCAGCCAAAAAAATGTCTGAAATTTAATTTATTTTTTATCTTCTGTGCTAATAGTTAATGTAGTAAGAAAAAATGTATTTTCTATTATGTAAATATTTTGTAAATCGCGTTCAATATGGATGAGTCTGGGAACAAAGTTTTGAGATTTGCTGATCCTTTTTTTTCTAATCTTATATTCACATTATTACAAAAATACATGATACAACTTTACACGCATCGAGCAAACATTTGGCGCTCGTAACAATAATTATTCGACAGCGTCGTAAGAACATTGCTAAATCGAATAACGAGATCCATCATCATGCTTCAATGAAATATCGTGTTGTAGACACAAGAGGTAGACAATTTTCTTGCAACAAATAACACTATTGATCCGCCGAACGAGACAGAGATCCTTGATAGTCGAAATTTTTAGGACGTGCACACACAAAAATTCTTACGAACATACATTGCCATTTGTGTAACACGATTTAAATACATGGGCGTGTGCATTTGTATGATTATTATAAATCGCAAAATTATCACGTTGTAAATAGCCTCACGGGGCAATCTTTCGATGAATTTTCTTCGATTTCAATCAATTTATTGTCTATCGTTTAGCGATCCGAGTTTTAGTCCGAAGGTTCTTCAAGTTTCTTGGGCTACAATCCCAACCGGTCTTTGGAAGATTTTTTTTGGGCGATCGAGTGATGATCTGCTTTCCCTGAATCTCCAGACCCTCGGTGTCGTTGTTTCTGTGATTGGCCGTCGAAGCAGGTTTTATTGGCCGCAATATGGGACTCAAAGAATTCCTGTTTCTATGAGGTAGCGCAGCCATCGAGTCGATCGAGGACCTAAGAACGAATAATTATATAACCACATGAACATTTCGCTCGAGTGGTGCTCTCGTGCGGGTATTTGCTTTCAGGCAATGTCCATGCATACGCTTGAATATTCGTAATGCCACTTGTTTCATTCGTCTCGATTTTTCTTTTTAAACCAACTTTTATTCATTTTTCATCCGCACTTTAATACGTTCTTCGGACAACTTGCCCATTCGATTCGCTCCGACATCACAATTTAACATTATTTTTGTATTACAATTAATTTACTTGTTTGATTACCGATTTTTGCTACTCGGAAGTCTGGCCGGATCGATCGGTGCGAGCTTAATGTTTTTTGGCCAAACCGTCGGACAAACGGGAGCCTGCCAGGCGGAATGTATCTGCGACAATCTCGAGGGAGCAATTCTCTGGCCGGTCATCGACGCTGAATTCATGTATCTACCTAATCCTGCCGGTGAGAATGCGTATATTTTTTCAGTTATTTTATCTCATTAAGCATCATTGAGTTGATTATTTGCTGGTGCAGTTTTCGTGAGTGCTATGATAATGGCGGTATGAAAAATCGTTACATTAAAACAGATAAAATGAACGAAGGAGCGAACATTGCGACTGGTGCAGTTGCTTAGAGGGCTGTGTGTTATTTAACGGTACGAGAAAAATCATCAGGTGCTGAATGAACTTGAAAATCCAAACGGAAACTATTATAGAACTGATGAAAACCGGTAGAAGCTCACCTTCGGACGATGCGAGCTTGAAATGATGAGCTCGGAAACTGATAGGCGTCGTTCGAAGAGTTGTAAAACTTTCTCGACTCGATACGACGAATGGTACGGGACTAACGACGATTTTTTCATTGAAAACCGTACCGAGCTTGTTTCTCGCGACCGGAGCTACCTCCGTCTCATTAACTTGTGAATTATCTGTTTCCAATCGATTTTTCTCGGTAGAAACAATATCGGCTGTTTCGACGGTTTTTTTCAAGCCCGATTTATTTCCATTGGCACTGCTTCTACGACTCTCAGGATTGTCTCGTTTTTTTCTACCGTTCGTCCATTTTCTTCCGCTGTACGTGGGTGCTGGTGTTATTCGCAAAACCTCGTCAAGATCTTTACCCAATGAGTCTCTGTTCTCGTCACTCTGTTTAACAAGCTCGTTACAAACGTGTTCCAATACTTGATCAAACACTTCTTTTTGATCCTCGATCAAACGACGCTGCCTCGTATCTTCGCTCAACTCTTCCGATCGATAAACACTATCTTCCATAAATATTTCCTCCGAATATCGATCTTCCCGATCCGTTTCCGATCTTCTACTGTTACTTCGCACAGTTCCGTTGTTGTTTGCCTCATTCAAATAAGAATTCGCTCCCTTACCAACCAATCGCAGATGTAACAATTGGCTTTTCCATTGAGTACACTCTTCGCTCAATTGGCTCGATGATGACGTTTCTTCGCTTTCCCCGTAAATATTCCTCTCAATCGCGTACCACAATTGTAAAATTTTTCGGGTTGCTATCTCTTCCATTTCACCGGGCCATGATGACGACGTGGCCCTGCTGTTTCGATCCCAACTCGCCGAATCATTGTCCATTACCGGCCAATGATTCTTCGTCGATGGACTGACCGTTGGAAAACACGCTTCGCGAGTTTCCTCATTTCTGTGATGTACCGTCATTCTCGGAACACCCTGCGACGACCTAATTTTCTGCGTCGTCGAGCTACGTCGATTGTCGTTTTTTTTTTTTTTTTTTTTTTTTAAATTCACAAAATCATCAATTAACTCATTTACGTCCAATCAACATTGTATCATTCGATAACTTATCCAGGGAAAGAAAATTTGACGCAAATTAAACCCTGTAATTCACTGTCAACATTACCGTGATTTACGTAAGAACAAGTGTAAATATTACATTTATATTTCAATAATTTAACTGCCTGTTGGAATTTATTGTTCAGTCCTAAACAGACTGCAATTTCTTTTACCGCGTACTCGAAATTTCATTTCATTTACGTTCCGTTTTTAATCCAAAATTTTAATTCACTTGAAAGATAATCTTAAGAATTTCACATCGTGTTCTCTCCTTTCTATTATTTCATGAATTTCAAACATAATTCATTCCGTGTGTAAAATGAAATTTTATTCTACAATGCACTCTGATTAAATTAAAATGCAGATGGATACACAATTTATCATTTTGCTTTTATAACCCATTTATGTTTTCCTGATATGAAGTAATAAATCAATTGTTTATATAATAAACAAATTTATTTTCCTTGAATTGAGGCAAGACAAAATAGAAGTAAATGAGACGTGCTAAAACTTTCGATTTTAAATCAATGCGAAAAAGCAGTTTTTATCTGTCGCAATGCAGAAAAATTTATAGATTTGAAACAATTGCAAATTTCAAAAGCAAAACTCTCAATCAAAACTACTTGCCACTGTTCAACATCATTAATAAAATTTAGTAAGCTATTTTGTTCAGCACTTTCTTGATTTATGAAGGAATGGAACATATTTTCAGCTTTTTTTTCAATTTAGACAAGAAATTTGAAAAGATTCAAAGACGATGTTGCGTTCAAAATATTCTCAAAGCAAGTTGATCATATTTTTAGCTCCTAAATATTCTAAATTTTTTATTTGAATAGATCTACCCTTTTATTACAAAATCACTTACATGCTCCTAGTTTTTCTTTTGAACATTTCATCGTTTTTACTGCGGATTCACCATTTACTTGTGAACAACGAATGTATTTCGCTATGATTTATGTTCTAATATATTTTCCTGAATATTTGAACATTTTCTAGAATCTGTGTCAATTTTTTGGGGCTCCGATGATTGGGGAGGATTAATTTTAATGGAAAATTACTGGAGAATTTTCAAACGCAGTGAAGCATTCGGATTCGCCTAACAATGAAGATAAAAAGTAAAATACATTGGATTCTCAAATATAGTAGATATATAATTATGAAAAAAACTGCATTGATTATATCTGAGAATATATTCTTTTCTCTTGTATCGTGGAATTTTTGTTATCACAAATTGAAGAAACAGTTAATAAAAAATGTAAGAATTCATAGATTTACAAAAAATGTGTTGATTTTTATTAGTGTCCTATTTCTTGATATTTACGCGAAATTTTTCTGTATTTATAACCCAATTACGGGATATCGACACTATCCGCGAGAAATAAAAAAAATACAAAAGCGTCATAGCCAATTAGCACAAAAAAGTGTCAAAAATCATAAAAACTCGTTAAGGTCCTCGTTTCATTTTAAATATTCGCGAAAACATGGACCCCAGAAAAGCACTTATTTATCGATTATTCTACGAGACATTTAACATTGGATGTTTGACGGCGAAACGCGATATGATCCTACAGAATTGTGCTATTCTTTCATCAAATAAATGTACAAAATTTTAAAGAAATTTATATTTCTTTCATGACACGATTTTTTAGGTTAAACGTACGAGGGAACGAAAATCTGTCGCGAGCACACGCCGGGTGCAACTACGTTCACTCAACTGCGATTGTTTCTTCATGGAAAAGGAGCTTTTATATGCCCTTTAAACGAAAACTATATCGCGTGATCCCGATATAACCAAGGCCATCTATATATCGCACGATTTTACCTTTTTCGCAATCTGATAAGACTGAAACTGCACTTACGTTCACGTTCTTTGCGTGATATTGTTGCAAAGACAATCTATTCTTTATATCTCTGCACGTTCAACAAATTGAACTTTCTTTATAATTTCGCTTTTTCTCCCATGGCGAATTCATGCGACTTTTTATTAACTACAAAAATATGACCGCTATCGACGCCGGTCGAACTAATACTGCCTACTGCCTCCTGTTTATGGATATGGAAGAATCACGAATCACTAACTTATGTTTTATTGTGACAGTTTGACACCTATGAAGAATTGTATTCATAATGCATGTATTGGTAGACAGGTCTGCACAATCGGTAAATCTGTTCATGTGGAAATTGAGAATTGTTCTGACATACATTTCATATTTTATCACACGATCGCCTGATACGAGTTTTCTACGCCTTTATTGACATTTGCGGGTGATTATACGAAGCCAAGGTTTATTCTCGCATAATTATCTTAATTTTGCTTATCCACATTCAAGAAAGTGCTGCCCGGCGATCAATGAAACTACAAAGGTTGAATAAATATTTTACGAACTATTGAGCAAAAAAAAAAATAGAGGCAACCTGACTCATTTTGTTACAACAAATTTTTGTAATTTTGTTACAAATTCACTTTATAAAAAATGATAAAATATTTGAAAGTTTGATAATTTTCTACTTTATCGATATAAATAAGTTCAAGGAACGACAGAGACGCTCTTGGCGGCAACGCCGAACACTAATAATCGAAACAAATGATTTTTTAACGTGCACATACATAACCTCAAAATGTCACTCCCAAGAATAAACGATAAACATTGTTTCCGAACCAGGGCAAGGTAATCGCTGAAATAAGGTAAATGAAATAATGAAAAAAATAAATAAATAAATGCTGTATATGAAAACCGGAGCTAACCACAAATAAAGGAAGAACAAGAAACAAAAATAAATTCTGTTCTTCAACAACAGAATCAAATGAATTCGAACGAAGAAAAATTATGTCAAGGAAAGGACGTTTTCGAAAGGATGAATTTTTTGTATCAGGTAGAGTATTTCAGTTTGTACAAAAAAGTGATTGCACCATTCAGAAATCATTGAAAAAATTGTTGATCACAGGCAAGTCGTTTTGTTGCTGAAAAAAGTGAAGTTGCTGCCTCGCACTATGGAAATATCATGATGAGTTGTGCCAAAAAAGCTGTACTAAGAATGTAAATAAAAAAGCATTATTAAAATGTTTGAAGAATAAATTCCTAATGAAATCAATGTTATCATGAAAAAAAATTAAGATTTTATTTTTTTCCAACAGGGAGCCTGAAGTTAAAAGAACAATATGCAAAAGTTGCCAATCTCCTCTAATCCCAGGGAAAACTGCTAGAATAAGACTGAAATCAAAGCCTGTCAAGGCAATTCAGTGGACTTGTCTAGTGTGCAAAACTACAAGGAGAATTCCATCAAAAAAATCCTATAAATTATGGATCGACGACCCTAGTTCTTTGGTACAAGTATACGACTATACTCCGAAGAACCTGAATCCTGTTTTGTCAGAATGTAACAAAATTTCAACAATTTCAACTGACAGCTCATCTACCAAACACACAAACGAAGAGAGCCAAGTAAACAACTTGAATAATTTGCAGGAAGAATCACAGAAATGTTCTACAACAAAAGAAGCAATCGAGACCTGACAGAAATAATTAGAATAAAGTTCAGAGTTCTAACGTTGCAATGAATGAAATATTGTTATTCTCACAAAAATATTATTCAACGCCCACTGATTTTATGCGGGTGTGGAAATTTTTTTTTTCTAATCAGCTATATTATGTTCTGTTCAAAACAGCTCATTAAACAGTAACTTTGATGATTTACTAATTGATTTATAAAGAAATTTTGAAAGGCTGATCTACATGAGCAGTTATTGGTATGGATTGCGTCCACAAAATCTTTTTTGCAACCGAAAAGGTCAATGCAACTAAAAAAAACAAGCATAAGGAGAATTGGAAAAGTTTCTGGAATCATAAAGAATGTTATCCTTATAAAAAAAAATAACCAATCGAAAGAGTAGAATTGTTGAAGTGAAAAAAATACAGAACTTTAACTTTCAATTATTTTTTTCTGGAATAAAGAATGAGGAAAATTGATAAAACACGATTGACTTTTTTTTCATTTCGAGTACGAATATTTTATAATAATCGCTTACATAAAATATGTTACAATATTACAATGGATTTGTAATCAATAAACAGACAATATTTTTCCTAACTCGAGTGATAATAACCATCTAGTTCATGTTTGGGAAGGAGAAGGGTTAGGGAGATAGGGACGACGACAATATAATATTAATATTATATTTAAACGTTTCTTATTATAACTTGACCAAATTCGATGACGCGATGTATCGCTTGAAGTTCATTTCGATTCCATTCACTGCAAACATCGCATTTTTAATCTTTTTTCTTTTATTGTTCACTTTAAATATGATATGACTAAGTCCGCCCTTGGCCCGCAAATCGATCGAAATACTATTAAGCATCGAATGAGTAACATCGATAAATTCAACAACGAATTTCATTAACGAGACGTAATCACAGATCGAATAAAGAAAACGAAAACAAAGAATTCACAGATTGTCATGTTTAAACGCTCGGCTGGTTAATACTTCGGTTGAACTGATAAATAATGACTAATGACTTACTAATTGTGTTTTATACTCGCTGACACTTATTATAATTATTATATATAATATGGACGTATATATAATTCAGTCGCAGATATGCCTCACGCGAAGCAAAATGTAGCAACTTTATCGTTGAAATCGTCGTTTTAATTTGTATAGTCATGATTAACATTCCTTCAACAAAACCTATTAATTAGAAATGAGAAAAAAAAATCTATAAATATGTATGATCAAACTAAAGTAAAAACGTACTTTGTAATATCAGAGAACTGTTTGTGATGAAAGAGCAATGAAAACCTGGGCTGGACGGAATCTACACATTCATTATATACATATATCTGTCGTGCCAAGCTCCAGTCGTCAATTTATTATTGCGACTATACATTCGTCTCAGTACAATTCCACTAATTTGTCGATTAAATGCAATACAAATTTGTTCGCTCTTGAATTCCGTTCTCGCCGAATTTTCTTTCTTTTGATCTCGACGATCGGAATCCAAAAGTTTGGCAACGTACACATCTATTATTCGCACGCATTTTTTTGTTTCTTCTACGTAGGATAACGGGGAACCGGGGATTTATACTTTTCTATTAACAACTAAATTCGATCATCGATATACCCTCTGTTTTGTCGTGATACGTTGCTTTCAACGTGTACATGTGTATACATACATTTAAATGCATCAATGCGTTCGAAAAAAATCACTTTTTCATACCATACATAACTTTACAGCCAAAAGAATCGTTAGCGGATTCACTTCGAAATTGCAAAGAATCTGTATCTTTTGAAATTTGTAATTTTTCCTATGACAGAAATGATCTTCGATAACGTAGTATAAAAAAGTGGATTTTCGAACATGCTGACGTACTACATATATACACGTATACGTATTTTATTATAAAACGAGTATCTGAATGATACGCATTCGTTTTAAACAAGTAACAAAAAATCTCCATGGTAAATCTCCGCAAATATTTCGGTCTTGTGTGTCTTCCATGGTGGATGAATTTTTCGTTTGAAGTAATGAAAAAAAAAACATGCATTATGAGACACCAATATCTCAACTGTAAAAATTATAAAGATTCTCCTGCAATGAAATCGTAGAGATTTTATTGCAGTCTTTGTATTTTTACAGAGGATTTGAATGCCATTATGGATTTATTTTGTTGGGGTTTTTTTTTAACAATAAATAATTGTTGGTTTGAATTTTCAAGGGATGAGGAACTGTTTTAGTTTCTCAACAAGGTTTACCATTAAAATACTCGTTTTACTCACAATTTGATACGTTAAATGATCGCAAATCTACTATGACGATGACACATGATTGAGATGAGCGTATATGTGTTTCATTTCGTGAAATATCATTTTTTCTTCTCTCGAAGACCTCTCGGCATCAATTTATCCACCTTTACAAAATGCCAACTCGCACGCTGACCAAACCATATTATCCAGTTATTGTCGAGGTCGTACATCCGTGCGAGTACCAAACGGACGCATTTTTTTCTGCTAATTTTTAGTTTGAATCTCCTTAACATTTGACGTTTTTCTTTCTTTCAATTGCGTCCGCAGTGAAAAATGTAACGGTGTGTAAAAAAATAGAAAACAAACGAAAGGAAAATGAAAATCGTGTTCGTTTTCACCCACAGACTCGAATGCGATGACTGAATTTTACGTACAAATAATTCGTGAGATGTTGCACTAAAGTCTCTTGACTCTGCTCGTTTTCTCTTCCTCTCTCTCGCTGTTCTCTTTTGAAGACGAAAGACTCGATCGAAATTCAAAAGCCAGATTGATAACTATTGCTAAAAAAAAAATTTGAAAAGAATATAAATCGCAATTTTTATCAGTAGATTAACAATTTATCATCTTTCTGGAGACAAATGCAAAGCAAAATTCCAATCAGGCTTGTTGAGCTCGAATTTCGTCGGTCTTCAATAACGCAAGCCTCTTAGCTAGCGTTTTATCGCCTGAAATCGTAATCACCAATTTCGTCCGACCCCTTATTCAAGGGCGGATACAAATTGAGGCTGGCCATCACGATCGAGAGTGAGTTGTGGCACAACAGTGGTCGATGGTTGAAAAGTGGAACCTTGAAAGCCCATAGCAGACTCGTAAAGATTATTATGATTTCCCGGTAACGTGGTGTAATCGGGTGTCGTTGGACGATGTCGATTCGCAGGTAACGGATGTTGAATAGTGGCGTAAGTGTTGTCCTGCGAAGTATCGCCGATGCCAACACTGACGCCGCTACCTCGTCGATCTTGAACCAAGCCAGACTCGGGTTCACTGAAAACTTGCATCGTCAATTCTTGTTCCTCGTACAATTTCAACTTTTGCTCGATCCACAATGGATTTTCGGTAGTATTCAAGTCGTCGATTATTTGTTTTTTAATCAAACCGTCCTTTTTTCGTATGTCATTGGGTACGGTGATGACCCAGTGTCGGAGACAGCAACAAACAACGGTGACGGTTACAGCACCGACCAGTAGAACAACCAAAAGGGCGATGAGAGCAGCGAGGGCCGGATCAAAAGGTTCTTCTTGTATACCGGCATAGGCCGGAACGACATTCTCAATGGCGAAACCCGCGTAATAATCTTTAAGGAAGTCATACTTGGCATCGATGATCCTGAGTACCTGTGGAATCGGCGTTATAGTTTGGGTTTTCGAGTCGACTACGTGAAGATACATATCGCACCATTCTCTTCTTATGTGACCCGATGCATCGACGTGATAGCGTATATCGTCAACGACAACACGACTCTGAGTAGCATTTGATAATTCTCCAATGATTTCGTCACGAGCACGATTGACTTCTTCGGGTGGGCGGGATAGTATAACCCGTATTAGCTGCGATGGCTCAAAGACCCAAACGTGCACGCGGGTCATCGCGTATCGCTCGGGCGGTGCAGTCTCTTTGGCAACAATTTCGACGGAAAATCTGTCCTGATTGTATTCAGCCATGTATCCACTCGTTACTAATTTTCCATCTTGGGTTACGTTGAAAGGACTGGGAATAATAGAACCGCTCGGTTTCAACGAGCCATATTTATAAAGATAAGCACCAGCAACATAATAATGAAGGGTTCCATTGTCTCCGAGATCAAGATCCGATGCAGTGACTTTGGCCACGAATTCATTGATGTTCGCCATTGAATTAATGCCGGCGTAATAGTCAGTACGCTCGAAAATAGGGGAACTGTCGTTCTCGTCCAAAATGTGTACGGTTACGTTAACATGACCATGTTCAGGATTACTCGTCATGCTAGCTGACTGAGACGAGATATAAAGGTCAGGATCATTCGCTCCTAGTATCGTGAGAACATAAGTGTCACGCGTCTCACGATCAAACGATTTATTCGTGTATATCGTACCGTCGGATTTGTCGATGTAAAAAGCACCGTCCTCGTTGCCCGCCTCGATGTAATAATAAACACGCGCGTGTCTACCTTCGTCCTTGTCTTCGGCAGTCACTCTGCCCACTGTATAATCCTTCGGGCGATTTTCCGCCACGTAGAAGACGTAATTCTCGTTGAATTCCGGTACATTGTCGTTTGTGTCGACTAGAAGAATCGTTAACAAACGAAGTGTCTCGTAATAAGTTGGACTACCGTGATCCGCAGCAACAAGGACCAACTCGAATTTACTCTTGATTTCACGATCAAGAATTATTTTTGCTCTCAATTCACCGGTCTCACGATCTATAGAAAACTCTTCGTTCTCCTGCACGTTAAGATTGCCTACTTTCAAATGATAGCTAACCCGTCCGTTCTCCCCGGGATCGTGGTCAATAGCTTTAACCGTCATTACAAGATAATTCGGTACACCAGCATTCTCAGGAACTTCGACTGTTGCGTTTGGCAATTCGGGCATTACGAATTCTGGCTTATGTTGATTTACCGGTATCACTCTTATATCGACGTAGCATCGATCCGCGTGAGGACCACTTCCAGCACCGTCTCGTGCTTCCACCTATGAAGAAATTAATAGTTTTTAAATATTGGATAGATTAGGTCAAATTTCGGTTTATCGTTTGTTGAAGATAAATCACACTTTCATATAAATATTTTCGTTCCCTAAAAATTGAAGTCAGCAAGAGTATACAAAAAAAAATTTCAACTGAGCCATCTTTGATATGTCGTCGACATAAATGATCATAAAATTGAATTATTATGTGAAAAATGAAAAATCGTTTAACAAATAGGATGATTTTTTTTTCACCATATGCAATACAACTGTGTCTGGAAACGCTATTATAATAACTGCTCTAACAATGAGTTATTGAAAAACTCGAAACGGAAGGGAATATTGAAAATAAAAATCCAAGATTTTGAAAAATCACCGAGAACTCAATTTTCAAATTTCACGGCACTTCTTTGATCGGAACACAAATGTAATTGAACTTTATGAAAAAAAAATATCAACAATTACAAAATTCCGGCTTTAATTAAATTTCTTAGTTGAATCATCGTTTTTAATAAAAATGGAATAATCACCAGTTACAAGCTCTACGTACCTCGATTCTATAAGCACCAGCACGGCCAATTAAAGCAACGGCAGGATAGAGGAAACCAGTTTCTGGATTTAACGAGAAAGAACCGTTCTCGTTACCTCCAACAATTTTATACCAGATTTGTCCGTTGGGGCCTTCGTCATTGTCGACCGCCCGTACTTGCAGTATCGTTGCCGGTGGATTTATCGATAGATTTTCCGCGACCGAAGCAATGTAACTGTGCTGACTGAATATCGGTTTATTGTCATTAACGTCGACGAGATTAATGACAACAGGAACGGTAGTTGATCTCCGTGAGTTCAATGGTGCACCGTCGCTCGCCATCACAGTTATCGTTATTTCGGGAGTTTCCTCCCGATCCAATACTGTTGCGCTTCCCACCGTAATCTCGCCAGTTTCATGGCCTATATTGAAGTCAGAAGCATGTTCACCAATAAGACTGTAACTTACTTCACCAAACTGACCCTCGTCACCGTCGATGGCTTTAACAACCGTCACGTGAGTACCGGGTGGCGAATTTTCTGGTACCGAAACGACGTACGATTGCTTCTCAAATTTCGGTTCTTGGTCATTCACGTTTATTACTGTAACGGTTACTCGAGCTGTTGATGACAATCTCGGTACTCCGGAGTCGTATGCTATCACCGTGAAGTTCAATTGCTTCGTTTCTTCGTAATCGATAACTTGACTCGTTCGAACAATACCTATGAGGAAATAGGAGATAAAGAGGGAGCATTTGTTAAATATTTGTAAAAGCAAAAATTAAGTTTTTTAACGTTCTCAATAAATAATAATTTAATGTTTGTACCAGTGGTGCTGTAAATAGTGAAATAAGGACTGGGAGGATCGATGGCGTAGCCGGCGATATTGCTATCGGCATCGGTAGCAGTAAAAGCTCCGACCACCGCACCCGTCGGTTGTTCCTCTTGCATTTCGATTGTGTACTCAGGCTTTTCGCGAGTCCAGGGCTTCAAAAACTCCGGTGCCATGCGATTTACATCAATAATGGTCACGACAAGAGTACCTAAAAGCCATTCATTTTTTAATGTAAAACAATATGAAGATTATTCAGCTGTCCAATTCGTACCATTGTTTATAAATCGTATCGTTTTATAAAATTATTTTGTTCTTGTGTTCTAAACTGAAAACTATTCTTGAATTTTGACATTTAGTTATTCAATGAAACTTAAGAGTTTTAGATAAAATTGGCCCAGAATATTGCTGAATGTTAAAATTGATTTTTTCATCTTCGTTTAGTATGTTTCCAAAGTTTCAGCATTCGAAAAACTGTTCGACCGACGGCTCGAAAGCTTGGAAACTTTATAGGGTTTTTGTTATCCATTTACCTGTTCCTTGTTGCAAATTAGGCGCTGTAGTATCGGTTACGACGACGTTTATGCTCACGGTTGCAGCAACATCACGATCGAGAGGTCTGACAACAGAAACCTGACCGGTTTTACTATCAACGGCAAAGAAACTTTTGAACGACGTCGAGTTCTCGCTGACTTGTTGACCCTTACGATCGATCGCCGTAATTGGTTCAGAAATCGCGAAATTCAACGCTTCAGGATCCGAGCTGTCGGGATCAGTTGCTTTGAGAGTCGTAAAAACTGTACCGATCGCCGTATCTTCAGTGACTTGAGCTCTTTGCGTTGTCGGTGTGAAATATGGTGCCTTGTCGTTACTATTTTCCACTTTTATCATTAGAGTCGCTGTACCCGTTAGACTTGGTGATCCTTAAAGTTGTATTGAAAAATCATTATTATAAAAAATTATAATGCTGATACTGACATGAAAGATCATTGAGATATATCAATACTATTATCTATTTTCCGAAAAGTCTAACTGTTTTCAATATCGAAGACACTTCAAAAAATGAACTGAACACGACATTTAAAAAAATCGAGACTCTTCCATTTCTAAATGTTAATTGTGTTTCAACTTAATAATAAATGCTTTATGCATGACAAATTCTGTACTAACCTCCGTCCAATGCGATAACTTCAACATGATAAGTGTTTCTCTCGTCGTAATCTAGTTTTCTGGAAACAGTTACAATTCCAGTAGTTTCATTGATGGAAAAATCATCGAAAGCGCCTTTCTGAATTCTGTACAGTAATTCGGCGTTTATTCCGCTGTCAGCATCGGTTGCCATCATTTCTTCAACGACGGTTCCTTTAGAAAAAAAAAGCGATAAAATTCGTTTTGACAAAATAAAAAACGACTTTAAAAAAAAATGTAATTTCGTTAAATTTACCAGGCGATGATATTTCCGGTACACTGGCGGTGTAAACATCCTGTGGAAAACTGGGTGCATTGTTATTGACGTCACGAATGGTAATGTTGACGATAGCGGAATCGATGTATTTTCCATCGCTCGCTTGAACGGTCAGAGCAATCCAATCTTGGCTCGAGTTGGTCACGTCCACGGGACCTCTTTTGACAATCGAAATTTCACCGGAATTCGTATCGATAGCGAAAAAACCAAGCTCGTTACCGTCCACGATCGAGTAGCTAATTTTCGAAGTTTTGTCCTTGTCGCGCGCCTGAACTTTCAACTCGGGTTCAAACTTTTCGGCACCCTCGTCAACGACCGCCCTATATTTTTCCTGGAGAAAACGTGGTGGACTGTCGTTCGCATCGCCAAGGCTCACCCGCAATGATACGCTCGTTGTCTGCCCTTTTCCGTCATCATCGGTCGCCTGTTTTGGATTAGAAATTTCGTTTATATTTACCATTCCGTAACAATTCTATATTGTAATTAAGTTTAATATTAATACGCTTTTTTCACTGATCTTTTCACCATAAACTATCCAACGGCCAATAGAGATGTACAATACTTTCTTTTTTTTTATTATTTGTACTTTATACACTTATTTATGGATTGTTTTGTAAGTTTTTATGTGAATATCATATTCGGAAGCGATTGGATGAGTATATTTTACCTTATAATTGAGAAAATATTCACTTTGTTCTTCGTAATCGAGACAAGGAGAAGTACCAGGCGTAGGGCATGGTGCGACGGTAATGGTGCCATTACGTTTGTCAACTGAAAAATGATCAGAGCCCTGTCCGAGCAATTGATAAATTATTCCTGCAGTTCCGAATCTGCCGCTGTCACGATCTTTAGCTTTTATCGTGACGATCGGCGTACCAGGCAACGCCGTTTCGGATACGAGAGCAGTGAAAGTTGGACTACCGAAGGACGGTGCATTATCATTAGCATCGGTAATCGTCACCGTTACCGTGGCGGTTGAGGAGAGTTTTGGATCGGTATGCAATTCCTCAGCAACTACGAGGATTATAAATTTCTGCTGATTCGGATTTTCGTAGTCGAGTGAACCATTCGTTACCCTAATGTTCACAGAGGTACTTCCGATCGCTACTGTCGGCTCCACCGTAAATGCTCCCGTAATGTCTTCCAGTTTTAGAGAAAAAGCTGAATTCGAGCCCTTTAAAGAAAAAGGAAAAAATTGGAAACGAATTAAGATCTAATGTAGATTAAACGATTCATTAATTTTTTTCTATTCATTTTCCATAGATTCTTCATAGATATCTGAAAATTCTCGAAATAATATCGATTTTAACTCATTCATTTTTTACTTCTTAATACCGAATCCATTCGAACCGATTGGCCCAAGTAAGATAAATCAATCAGTTCGAATAATCAATCAGTATTTTTTTCAACGCTTTGGAGTCCAGATCATTGGGAAACGACCCACATTTACATTCTTACTTCATTTTGTTATCGTGTAAAATTAAAAAAAATCTTTTCATTTTTCGTCAGGTCTCTGAGACCCAGTCAAATTTTCCAACTGTCGGAGTTTGTCGCGAATCAAATTAAAGAAAAATATTTTACATTGACGGTCAATTAAAAAACTTCTGCATATTTTCTGTCGTTATCAACGTTAATCAGTGGAACCAAACATGATTATGATCATTCCTGATTGAAAATTCTGTACACTACACGATACTTTTCAATAATATATGTATACAGACTGCGAGTTACATTTATAACTTTGATCAGACAAAAATATAAAATCAATAAATCATGGAAATATAGTGAAACGCTGAATTTCTCAAAAATCGAATGATAACTCACGACATCGGGGTCTTTGACAGACATGTCCAGATGCGGTAAGGGAGTACCATCAGGTACATTTTCAGGTATCTCAATGTTATATTCTCGTCGATTGAAAGAAGGTGGTTCGTCGTTAACGTCTTTGATGGTGACGGTTGCTTCGGCCATGGAAACAGTCGAATCATCGTCGCCAGGTTTACCGTCAACGATTTCTCGAGCTTTGATTTTGAGTGTCAGTACTCCCGTAGAATCCTCGAGGGCTTCGCGATCAAGAGGCTTGGCAGTTCGTAACTCACCGGTCTCGGAATCCAGCAAAAAATAATCGAAAGGATCTGTTGGTGGAATCAATAACTATATTAATTCCTATTATTTTATTCATTCTATAAAAATCATTCTCAGCGCAAAAACAAAAAGCATTCAAATCTAAAAACGAATCTAGAGATAAGAATTTATTATCCTGAATAAAAGAATTAAGTCGTTCGGCATAATTTTTTTTTCTACGTTCATTACGTTTCTTTCTTTTTAAATAAAAATTTCAATCAATATTTAGATTCAAGCACTTATACGATGGGATTTAAACTTGAATTTTTCTACGCACTCGTGACAAGTTCGTAGATAATTTTCCTCGGCATTCCACGATCGCCATCTCGAGCTTTAACGGTCATAACAAGAGTTCCAATGGGATCGTCTTCTTTGACAACACCGGTCAACGAGTCCAAAAATTCAGGCGGGCTGTTCTGTATATCCCTGACCTTGATCTCGACTCCTGTAGTTTCGTTATTCGTACCATCCTGTTTCAGAAAATGTTTATAATTGAATGGTTTAATGAACAAAAATATACTCATTAATATATTGTTCTCGTAGAATCAATTTGCCGGATCGATATTTCGCTGATTCGCTTGATATTCAAGAGAAAAATAAAAATGAGATAAGTTCATTCGATAAAATTAAATTAATTAAATGTTTCGTCAAAGTGTTCGTTATGAAAAAAAAAAAAAAAAAAATTGCCCTATAAAAACAAAGTTAAGTTCCCAGCACCAAACTTATATTCATTTTCATTTTCATGTATGATGAAAATCACTTTGAAGAAATTTCAAGAATGCGCAAAACTTTTTCGATAAGGAAAAAAAAAGAAAGCTTGTCTCTTTATTCCCAAGGGTGGCGTAAGGCCCTCAGGGCAGTGTTGCTCGATGAGAAATGAGTTTTCCCCATTTTTCTCGTTATCTGTGAATTCATTGCGAGCCTCGAGAGAGGGTGTCCGGAGACTCTCAGTTTAATTAAAATCATTTTTTTCCACATAGTATATTTCATTTTTTTTTCCCCCTTTTTTTTTTTACTTCAGATAACTTACGCTTGCACGTAGCAGCAGCTGGTAGAAAGGTCGTTGCTTATAGTCGAGTGGCTGACGTAAAACGAGAGCTCCGACGTACGTGTTCTCGCTCTTCTCCACGTCATCGATACCAAACTTGATGCAGGCGTCCGGGAACTACAGTACACATAGAGAGAACACGACACAAGAGATTTTAGCAACTCTAATGATTTTCCAATATTCATTAATACCGCCCCTCTTCGTAACTCGGACAAAGGGGTAGTCAACTTTTGCATAAAGTAGTGTTTTAATCGAGTTCGTGTACTACACGAACTATACAAATGTTTCTCTTTGACACACACGAGTGTTATAATGCTTTAGGAAGAGCGAAGCTTACTGCTCTTCGTGACGAGACAAAGAAACGACAATTAGTCACTCACACTACTTTCAATAACATTAAGCGAATTATAATTGTCGAATCCGTGCCGAATAAAATTAAATTATTATGAAATAAAATTAAAAAATAACTAGCAGTCAGTGTTGATAATTATCCTCGATAATCATTTTTTTTTCTCGTTAGAATCGTTTGTACGAATAATTGATTCAACGCATTCTGGTCTGCACCTAGTTATCAGCAATAATTGATGTTCGAATAAAATCTTTTGAATTTACCATTATTATTATATGGAGTATTCGTATAAATAATTGAAGAAAATTAAGAGTCCCTTTCAAATGCTACAAACCCGAATAAGAGCATTTCCTATATCCTTCAAATTCTATGCAGATTAAAATAAATGAAATGCGTGTATATTTTGATTCTCAATAAATTACGAGGATATTTCAACCAATTTGGCGAACGAATGCATGAAAAAGAGGTAAAAAATTGAAAGGTATTGCAAAACGAGCGCTGCGGCGCTAATCTCCTTGCACGTGAATCAAATAAAGTTTGTTTTCCGTTGCAATCTGAACGAACCTATCTTCTGGGCAGTTGGAGTAATTTTGTCCAGTTACAGCATTTGTTAAGCTCTGCAAATAACGTAACAGAGTGTGTATGTGTGTCTGTGTGTGTGAGAGAGAGAGAGGGAGAGAGAAAGAGGAAGAAAGTTTGGCTCGGTATTTGCAATTCGTGCGATATACCATAGAACGGAGTTTATTGTAGTAGGCAAAACGACCATTAAAACTCGAGTCTGTACAGAATGATTCAGCCACACGGGAATGTACGCAACTATATCTGCCATTAGTTAAAGGGTTTTCGGAGCTTTATAGGATTGATATAAAATCGGAGAAAGGAGTAGGGTGAAAGCAACAGAATTGAAATATATCGAGCACAAGTGTCCATGCATGTGCAATTCCGCTAACCGGGTTCGAACACACGTATTTGTTACCATTCAATTCTCTCCTCGGTGTTCTTAATCACGTGAAAACCAAGTTATATCTAGCTCGTTGCGAGAATTTCGCCCCGATAACGAATATGGCTGAGCAAAGGTATTGTTTTTTTTTTATATTGAATTTTTGTTATTTCCGCACTCGCCAATCATTGAATAATTACTTTGTGGAGAATTCACTTTATCTCGAATGACCTATATTTACCATTTTTGTTCGGAGATTGCACGTTCTGCTTATCAAATTTTCAATCCGAGAGGCAAATTTGTTACTCGCTATTTTATTTATAGCGATCGCATAAATGAACAATCGATATTATTCATTCAAAAATTGAATTTGGTGCTGACCCAATTCTTTATTTATCCTTCCCTCAAAAGGCAAAAGGTTTTGAGAGCAAAAATGATTTTTTTTTCACCCCTGATGAGGTCCACTGGGATGGAAAATAAAACGTTTATCGAAACAGTGAGCACCGTTCGAATGAGAGTTATGAATTTATGATAACGAATTTTTACACGTTGAGTTGGTCAATTGAAATCAAAGAAAAATCCCTCTTATTAATGCAAATTGATTTAACTGCAGTTTGCGAGGCAGTTTGTTCTATTTTGAGCATTTTGAAATGGAAAAAAAAAAAAAATTCATTTTATCATCTTCTACTGACCTGTGGCTGCGTCACACATGTCAGCTCGATATTATCACCAATCAAGTCAGGATCGGTGACTCGGATACCGGGTAATACGGTCCTGCCCAATTTTTCGTCTTCATCTACGGTGGCTTCGTAGGGTGTTCCCGAAAATTGAGGTGGATTGTCATTGACGTCGAGAACGATTACGTAAGCATCGACGCCGACGATGTTCGGTTGCTGTCCCTCGGGCACTTCGTCCTCGAGTGTGACGAAAAATCGTATCGTGTCGTTTTTCTAATGACAAAAAGATATTTACATTGATAGTACACATAAATAATCAGTAGGGCTATAAATTAAGTCGAATTATATTCGTTCGGATGAACCAATTATTTAAAGCTAAATTAAAAACCCTCCGAGTATTTTTTTTTTTCCACACGATTTATCCCATTCCTTATTCAGGAACCATTATTAGTTTTGCAATTTTCGCACTCTGCACCCCATTCTTGCAGGGTAGAAACACTTTTGGAGGAAATTTACATCTTCCCGAGGGTTAACAATAACGTAGCTAACGCAATTGTTCGAAATTAGATTAGAACGCCCGAGAGCACGTTTGTTTATTGAGGTAGTATGGGTAGGAGAGAAACGAGGGGAGAGAGAGAGAGAGAGGGGTTTAAAGGGATGGAGACAGAGTGCAGAAGCTCCTGCTACGAAGGTAAGCTTCTCTGGCGTCTTGGAAAATCCCAACCCCACGAAAATACAGGGGTGTTGACCTTCGAAATTCGCTCCGTAGGCTGCTTAAAGTATGTGCCTCGAAGCTAAATTAAATCGGCTTTTATTCGAATTCTCCCAAGCAAAGCCGCATCTACGTTTATTTCATCAGCATCCCTCATTTCTCTCTTCTTTTTTTTTCTCTTCCTCCATCGCCTATTATATCCTTTCGTGGTGCAAATACCGTCGATTAGTTCGAAAAGTTTGAGAGAAGTTCACCCGACTATCCGGACTATCGTGCCCAGCTCCCGTTCCTTATATAATTTCCTGTACATATATGTAACATGCAAGTGTTTTCTGCATCTCGGAGTTTTGCTTAAAACAGTCTGGCTTAGAGTCAAATTAACGTCAAACTAAATGTAAAGTGTGCACCGTTCTGTGGTAACAGAAGCTTTCAGCAATGACGACCAGGACTCCTCGGAAACAGACGTTCACGCGACAGGCAACCTTAACAACGTTCAAAGTGTGTGAAATTTGCACAAGAAATGAAGATCTTTTGCAGTCAAAAAACCATACAAAAATAATTAAGCAAAACACGAAAAAATTATGAGATTCATTGACGAATTTCATAAATGCGTGGCAATTTTTCCAAATTCTTCTGTTCCATAATACTAAATACGCTGATAAATTTCGCCTCTGTTTGTATCGAGAAACGAAAAAAAAATGAGTTTTCGCAAACGGCGCTCGGAACTTTGTTGTTAAAAAAAGAAAAATCATCCCAACAAGCCCGAAAAAGTAAATTAAAATTAGAAAAACAGGAGTGTTGCATGATGTAGAAAGAGGGATGAGGAGAGAACAGAAGTTGAAAATAAATGGCGCGATGGTGGATCCAATAATCATAGCAATTTCGGTTGAAGTCAAGAACCGTAACTTCAGTCCAGTCTCCACTGTCATTTCATTCCATTCATCTATTATTCGCTGTATTTTTTATATTTCAATCTCCGCATTCTTACATCCTTCTTGTCTGCGTTCACGCGATATTCGAGAGAGCGGTTGGTCTTTCACGTGTATATTTATATATATATTTTTTTTGTCTGTAGCATTATTGTCATTATTATTATGTATTCTTGTTCGTGGGTTGGAGCTCCTGGAGAATGTGGCTCGCGTATATCCTGTGTTATTTACCGGAAGTGGTGTTCAGCGCTTTCGTACATATATATATATAATATTTATATATGCAATGTATAGATATCACATTCAGCATTCTTCTCGGCTTTCTCGAGCGTTGGCCGAGATAATTTCACTGGTGGTTCACCGGCGTATTTTCCAGCGTCGTCCGTCGACCGCAGATGTCCACGGACCCCTCGGGGGATAAAAACGGGGGAAAAAAGCAATAAAAAATAAAAAATAAAATATAGAAGGAAATACAACCAAAGTAAGGACGAAGTACAATGCGGCTGGTTGTATGGCGAGGACGTTGCGGCATGGATTGCGATACGATGGACAAAGAATCGAGAGAAAGAGAGCGAGAGATCGGATTCGTGCTCTCGGCTCTAATGCTGCTTTTATTTATTTTATTTTTTTTTCGCAAGAGTCGAGTTTCTGTTGACGACAAGCGTGAAACACGGGAGCAGGCAGGGTGGAAAAAAATAATAAAAAAAATTAAAAAAAAAAAAAAAGAAAGAAAGAAAGTGATTATATGTATGTCTGTGTGTGGATCAACCGGTAGAGCGATTCAGTGTACTGGGCACGAGATCCGGTGTGGCACGTTCGATGTTGCCTCGGGTCGTTCCGCGCTTTTTTAACCTCCATAATCAAAGAAATGTGTGTGTTTTTACAATTCCTCTTTTTTTTTTTTTTCAGTTCGTATCGCTCGAGTTTCCAAACATTTATCGAGCTTACAAAGAGGCGACTGGGAGTCACGTACGATTGCTACAAGATTCTGGCAATTATGATGAGTTTAAAATTTATGATTGCAAACTTCTTTTATTTTCTTCAAATTAAGAGATCCGCGAAAAATGTTTCATCAGTTTTATCGCAGAAACTTACAGATATTATAAAAACCAATAAATTCTTTATGTCCCAACGATACCAACTTTAACCCTTAGCGGCCACACCTCAGCCAGGCCACATAGCGGTCACATGGGGCCTGGGGTAACTAGTCACCCCGTGTGGCCGTTAAGGGTTAACACCGGAAATTGAGCTCTTGCTTTGGATACTTTGGATTCGTGCGGTCGTAATTATCAGATGGATACGAAAAATCTTATTCTTCCTTGCGGATTCACACGCTATCCTTAGGCTTTGAATGCCCCTCCTGTGAAAACCGAGTACAGACGCTCGACTTTTACAAAATATACGAAAAAAAATATAAGCAAGAACGCTAAGAATTAAAAAAAAAAAATTAAATGTAGACACTGTGAAAAAACAACGGTAAACTTTGAAAAGTGCAAAATAAAATTGAATCGAAAATGAGGGATATGAAGTAATCGAATTGAAGAGTTTGATTATCCCGATATCAATTTTTTTCTGGTCAATGTCAATCGATATCGAGATGAATAGTGCGCATGCAGAAATAAAATATGGAAAACTAATAATCAAATATGAAATGGATTCGTGAAAAATATAGATAATAAGAAAACTGTACAATTTCCAGCATTGAATGAAAAAATGTTAAAATTGTAATAAATTCAGTGGTGATCTCAACTCTTTTTCTCATTCAATGCAATGGAAACGTTTCTATTCGAGAAGTTTGAAAATTTTTATTTCACCCCAATATTTGGTACTATTTTCGCGATAAGTAAAACAGAGTTTCTCGTTTTATAAAATATTTCACGATTTCATAGTAATCAGATGCGATTGTCATACTTATAGTCGAAATAAAATCATTGAAGAAATTGTAAGTGCATGAAAGTTGGCATTGAAACCGATAAAAAAAAGAAAGAATGATTGAACTTAATCTTGACAAAAATTTTGATTCGCATTAATATCTAACCAAAGTACGAGGACTCTGAGAGAAAAAAAAACGTATTTTTTCATGCATCGGTTTCGAACAATTATCATTACAACGTTCCAATTCCATTTTGTATACCTGATGCGATAATTCAGATTTCTATTCGACTATATTTGATCGTTGTACTCGCTCGAGACCAATAATACAAACGGAAAGCGTCGCTTCCTGTCCTTCAGGACACTGAATAATGGATTTTCTACGACGTCTATTAGCGTGTGATAACGCTCAGTGGCATTATTCAATTTGTTAGGAATATGCTGCGACATGTATACATGGCGTTTGTAGTTTAAGACGTAGCTGTACCCATTTATGTACACATCTGTGTTTTGAGCGATGGTTATATCAACGGATAGGTCCAACAAATTGATTGATGATAAAACATTTTGACGAATAACAGAGTTGAGTCCATTACGAATAGGAGATGATAATAAGGATCGAAACTTGGTGTATTTTCTATACGTGAAACCTTTTATATTGCAACGTTGATTCGTCAACGATTTCGATGGAATAAAAATATATTGAGACACGTCGAATATGATCAATAAACGAACAATTTTATGCGCATAAATATCTATATTTTTTTTTTTGCTGCTCTATATACGGACGCGGTTTTTCGTATCATTTATTTTCAGTGGCGTATCAAGAATTAATCGAATGAATGATGAAAAAAATGCAAAAATTCTTATGTGTAAAAAATCGGACGAATTCGATTAAATAAATAGAAGCGGAAAAGCCCATCGACATTTTTCAGAAAACATGAGAATAAAAAAGCGTGAAAATATTTTGGCGAATATAAAGTTCGTTCGTAAATATAAATAATCGATATTCCATTAAATAATCAGCTTTACCTCACGATCCAGAGGTTTTGCCAACGTGATGACCCCGGTGTGCTGATTAACGGTGAACTCTTCGGTCGATTGAATACCGTATTTGACCGGTGAATTTTCGGGATCATGACCTTTGAGCGTAAAGATTTCTGTGCCTACGGCCGTCGCTTCGGAAAGCGGGAGTCCCATGGGATAACCGCCTGCCTCGAATATCGGTGGTTCGTTAACATTGTTGCTCGCTGAAAAAAGAAAAAAAACACACACACACACGTTTTTTTTATTTTCTCATCAATTCTTTTTTTTTTTTGTTTTTCAAGTTTATAAAGTTCTGCACATTTTGCTGGAACATTATTTCCAGGAATTTTTTCCTCGGTTCTACCATCAAACAGCGAAATGAATGAACACGATAAAAATACAGTCAGTGAAGTGTAATTATAGAAATAGCTTCAAAGCGTCGACAGGTTTGCATGAAAAATTGTAAGATCAAAGAAAAATATGTTACAATTGAAAATGTTATTCAAATTTGCGTATTCCTTCCTGACAAGAAGAAAAAATATATTCTTACTACGAAAAAAAAAACGTGACTTCGATAAAGTGTTAAATACTCCGGTAACAGCCACTACTGAGTTTGATGAAAAACGTTATTTTTCACGTCAGCATAAAATCAACTTTTCATTCATCTTCTCGTAGCTCCTCAGAGTTCTGGAGGATGAGAAAGCGAGCGTATTTTACAGGATCCGTGAAAATTTTATAAGCGAATGGTAGATAGTCGAAAGAGGGGTTCACGTGAACGGGCGAGATTTCGTTTCCTTGTAAGCGCGAAAAGGGAAAAAAATGCGGAAGGATAAAAAAAAAGCGTAAAGGCTGAATTTAGCGATATTTTCTAGTGCGTCTGAGAAAGCGTGTAAAAATGAGATAAGAGTTACGCGAATGATGCTATGTTTCACTCGAGTACTTATCTGAATAAGTAGAGAAACTCAAACAGTCGTCGTTATCCCGCGTTTTGTAAACGAGGAGTTATTTTTTTACGACTCGAAAGGATCCTGTATCGCGCAGATCCACGCTTTGCATCGACAGACTATATTAAAATCTCTCTCTTCAAGTTCCTCATTCCAGTCGATTGCGCGCGTCCTCACCGCTTTGTGTCTCGTGCGATAACGCCACACAGGTTGTAGGAACCCTTGGAGAAATTGACTTCCCTTTTCTCCCCGGATGGCCCGAGCTTACGCGACCGTTTCTTGTTGAAATCCTTCAAAAAACATGCTGACATCGATGCCCTTGGAACCTCGACCGTACGAAAGTGGTCCATCGTCGTTGAGGACGATTTAATCGATAAAATAACAAGACCCGGTGAATATTTCAATGACAAGGCAAAAGTAACATAAATTAAAAGTTTTTCTGGGGCTGTCGTTGATAGGGATAAATTTCATTCCATCGTGAGAGCAATTCCGACCACCTTGTTTTCGTAACCGTCAGAGAAATCGATCCGACTTGAGAGTCCTAAAATACCAATTCACCGTTCGACCTGGACTTCAAAAATACATGAGTTTGTATATCTTGCTCGGTGCTATTCCAAAGGTCATCCGATGATATTTGTGAGCCTGGGATGACCCCGGAAAATTAGGTATTTAGAAGACTTCTGGAGAAAAGTATCCGCGTGACTACCAATTAAAGCATAAATTCAAGAAAACGTTGAGCCATTTATAGAGAGCTTGGCTCGATTTTGATCTTCTCCAAGTTGAGCGCAGAGCACTTTAGAAAAAAAAAAAAAAACAAATATTTGGAGATGTGCGACGAAGGATATACTACTAGTTCTGGAGGGTTTTAATCCACAGGGATTGGACGCTGTTCTATGTAAGATAAGACTAAAGCGAAACGAGAGAGGGAAAGAGATTTCTTCTCGAGCATCTTCACAGCCAAGGAATATAAGTCTTTCTCCACCCTTGTCCTGGCTGTCTCGGTCTGCCAGCGCCTTTCATTCCCCTCAGGTTGTTTCTTTCCTGGCTTTCTCGAAGCCCAGTTTACTATCGCATTTCAGGCAAAATTTATCGAAACCCACAACTCGGAAAAACCTGTATAATTTTCTGAGCATTCGTATGTTCCACGTAAAAGAGAAAATTTTTCAGGCTCGCGCGCTGTATATATAAAATGTCCTCGGTTGCAATCTCGATGCTGTCTGGTGAGTGAGCGAGTTGGGATTCTTCGTATCGGTAGGAGCGAGGTCCAACTTTTCCATCTTATATATATATACGCTTGACACGGTAGAAAAACGAGAGAGAACGAGAGAAAAAAAAGTGGAAAAGGGAAAAAGAAGGAATGGAGGTAGTTTAATGGAAGCACCTGGAAGGTTATGGCGAGCCGATTCCACGAGGGAGCTTCTTCTGGATATGGCTCACCGGTTTGGTGGCATCTAAGATTTGCATGAAACTGGAAGGACGCGAGAGAGAGAGTTTGGCGTACGAGTTTTCAGTCTTCTTTGGGAATTGGGCCAGAATAAGAGAGTTCGTCTACAGGCATGATATAAGTACGCGGCTCGTATGCACGCTCAACTTTTTCGAAGCTGCATATAGCGAAGCCGTACGAGGCTGAATGCGAACGAAGCCTCGCGGGTGTCGTCATTCCAAAATTAATCAAAAAAACATCCGGGAAAAAAGATCTATGATCACACACCAGAGTCTCTCGTATTCTTTGTTAGTTCTTATTCGGATGGATATAGATCGAAATTTTCGCCCAGGCACCGTAACAATCGCGTGTGTGTATGTGCTTCTACTCGAAAAATAATTAGTTCTGGAAGAACATTTATCAGGAAGACAAAGGATACCACGCTGGAAACTCGTTCGGCAGTGAGTTATCGAACGTGGTGTATAATCCACGGTGAAAAAAGAGGAATTAAACAAAGCAAGACTATCGAATGGATTAAAGTGCTCAAGTTTGTATAGATGAAAGTTTTTATTGATACTCCTATGGAAAGTTGTTCAGGGGAACGGTTTAAAAAAAAAAAAGAAACAAAAAACAAGTGACTATTGTGGCTGGTACAAAACCACTTTCCAAGGCAATTCGCTAATGGGAAATAAATAACAATTAATTACTTCTCGTTGCTAGGAGAATTATCGATTTTATGCAGGCAACTATCATCCAGATTTCGAATAGTAATGGCAGAAGGGCGTTTTAAAATTGAAAAAATAAATAAAAAATAAAAATTCCTAATTGAACAAGAGATATTCGGGAAGACGAGTCGTTTCGATTAAAGATAAGATGCACCGAGATGTGTGAGCCTGAGAGATAATCGAGAAATCCGCGCAGAGCCATTACAGGTTTATCAGGAATAATTAATACGTCGCATCTCGGGAAATCTCTCGACGTTGTAAATCGCGTTCTTATACCTTATCCAAAGGGAATGAGAGGCGGCACTTGGATTCCCACCAGCAGTGTAAAATAATGGGGGTTGGAAGGAAGCAGCGGCGCGATATCGACGCCAAATTAATCCCTGATTATAAACTCTCTGGCTGCAAGTGTGTTTCTCTCCCCGGGTCTTGAGATTATTTGTCGACTTCATCTCATAGCGATCTTCTCGTCTGGTCTCTCCTTCTCCCTTTCTCTCGCGTGCTTTTCAGCGACATCAGCACCAAACTTTGGCTTTCACCCCCCCCCCCCCCCCCCTCCCGGTATATGCATATATCCGTATACCAAATGGATGCTTCTTGCACCTGGGGCACGAATAAATACAACAAGAGCAGCGCTACGAAAATGCCGCATAAACTTTCGTTACTACGTTGTTAAAGGATTCAGATTCTACGACATATACGAACCTCGTACGCTTTTAAAATCATATAAGAACGATCTTCGTAACTAGATTGAAAAATAAATTTCTTTACGAGAGACATATCAAGTTGAATCGGCAATTATTCATGATGATGAATGAAGAGCATCTCGTCAATGAGGAAGGATTTACGCTTGAAAATTGTACACATAACATGCAAACAGTGCGATATGAACGAGGCTTTTAGAAACCAGTGATTAGTGTATTCAACGAAATTATAGCCTTCTAACACAATGAAAAGTCTGACTCGACGAATACAGTAACAATCGTGTATCGAAGGAACTTCTCGACCTTCTTTAACTCCGATTAATCCAATTATTTTATCTGGAAAACTCTCGAGAAATCCAGTGTGATGGAAGAAAAAAAAACTCGTTATTTCTATAAAATTCGCTATCTGTATTTCGTCTGAATGACGATTGATCAATTATACAGTATTGAGGAGATCTTTGAGTGGCAAGAAAGAACAACGGATGAGATGTAACGTCAATATTGAAGGGTGGTTAAAATCGATCATTCCAATTTTACCTGGTATTATTGTTGGATAGAATTTCGAGTTCGTCTTTAACGAAGTTAATCCAAACTCTCACGTTTCTATCGAGGATTATCAGTTCATAATCGTTATATCATCGGTGTATCGTAGCATGGATTTAAGGACTCCATTTGTAACGTTCTGTAAGGTCAAGTATATCTCGTTCTGTTCTCGCCAGAAGAGAGAACCGGAGCAATCGCCAACGGGACGAGATCGCTATAGCTTTCAGAAGAGAATGAGCTCTGCAGACAATTTAGATATATCTGTATACTCATACAGATAGATGGATACAGTGGCTGAGCACCAACTGGGGCAAGAAAAGGAATACTTCAAGTACAGCACCGTATTATCTCTTGCCGGCGGCCGTAGCCTCTTAGCAATCAGGTCGAGCTCTTTTCGGGTCCGCATTACAATATATATTCTCAACAAAAGTGTACGTCATAGTCTGCCACTTGGGAGAAAAGAAGAGGAAAAAAAAAAATGTCGTCCTCTACGAGCGATGCCATCAACGTCATATTTTGCGTCGGTACGTCAGTCTCAAGCATCAGAAGAGTTATGACCCGGCCACTAAAAAAACTGTATGCAGAATACCACCTGTGACATTTGACATTTTTCTGCATTCTCTGCGCGCATGAGAGCGCAGCTAGTTTGCACATTGAACTACGCGTACTTTGAGTAAAGTTATACATCGCAATCCGTAATTTCGGTCGTTACTCTTGTTCGTACTTCAAATGCCTTTATTACGTCGTAAACAAAAAAAAAAAGTGAAATGAAAAGTCAATGGCATTATACGAAATTCTATTTGATCGAGAAGTAAAAGGCAGAGATGCGCACTAATAGCAGAAAATAATCTTCGATTATACACTAACGTTGATCAAAGCGTGCGACAATCGTCCTTGGAAAATTGTTCACGTTTCCTTTTGTAACATTTCACCAAGATCGGTAAGTATATTCTTCACGTTGTTCCAGGTTAGTTTTCCTCGTTTCTCCTGATTCTACACTTCACGAGATTGGAAATTTCACTTATCCGCTTTTTTTTACAGAATTCCTTTATATGTTTACGTATATATATATGTACAGGCACAAAGAAAGTATATGTGTACATTCTCTGGATACTCGCTTGGGAAATGGACGTGAAGTGTGTTCCTCGACTATTTCAGATAGGAAAGCACCTCAGTCACTAGCCGTCGGTTGGGGGGGGGGGGGTAGTGCGATAGAACGAAGACTCATTTATTAGTCGGTCCCATGAGCGAGCTACAGACTTCGAAACTTTGGACACGGAGTGAGTTATAGTTTGCTGTGGATTAAACGCTCGTGAAACGAGACCCAAAGAGGAACGTCTATATGCAGTTCGACGTGAATGTCCGTTACATATACCGTGTACCGATAGATCATGCTGCGCGCGTGAATTAATAATAATAAAAAAAAAATGAAGATTCTTATACAAAATAGCAAATTGAAAAAGAAACAGTAACCAGAAAAGTTTCGAAGAGGTTGCTACAAAAATTCTGGATTATAACTTCAATTTCGCCAGCAAAGCTCAACATGCTATCCAAAACCACGTACCAACAAAGTCCTGGCCTATCCATTGTGAATTGTTCTACATACCATGTATATACAAGGACGACTTTAGTACAAGCACGGAAGAGAATCGATGCTTTTCGAGATGAGCGAGTTTTAAGAAGACTCTTCGAACGTATAGCTCACCGAGGAGAGATCAGTTCATCCTACAAACTTATCGAAGTCCTGAGGGATCTCGGAGAGGAGATAACGAAGCCTGTGAGGAAATTTTGAGTTGAATCGTCGTGGATTTTCGTTGAAAATTATTCTCACTACTACTTCGTGCTGGTCTTCGTTCCACCGAGTTAGGCGACTCGACTCGGTACTCTGGCTGACTGCATGTATGGAAACTCAGGGAAAAATTAATTTTTGACGCATCAGCAATTTTTGATCAACGAAGGATTACATTTTCGAAAAGATCGGACCAAAAAACGTTTGAGTGGTAAATTAAAAACAAAAGAATTATTTTCAACCAAGAATATTTATATTTTTAAGATTTCCTCGTAAGTTCGAAATCATGAAGAATCGCCGATGCAAAAATGATCGCTGGACCGAGTGTAAAAGAAGTAAATTATATGATAAAATATAACAATGGTATTTTCAACGAGCAGCGTAGTTTTACCGAGGAATTCGGCTACTTTGACTGCACAACCTACAAGGAAGAACCTCGTCCGTAGATACGAGTTTATGAGCAGGCACACTACGGTTGAATTGTCCTAGCTAAGAACGTTTCGCATATCCCATGGATTATTCCAGTAGCCTCGTGAAACGTCCAGCGGTAACTAGCCTAGCAAGATTCCATCGTAAAAGCATTTACGATGCTTGCACTTGGGATCCTCGATGAATAGTTAAATAAGCCCGAGATACTTACATTTGGATCAGAATTATAACAAAGATCTTGTATCTTTTAGTTCATGTGGAATCCAGAAGATCTTCCGAGCACTGAAGTATTCCACCGTTTATCCATAGTCAACAATAATACGACAACTTGAATAGCCATTGTCCAAATTCGTTCGAAAATACTTGAAAATTCAAAGATTCTATATATAAACTAATTTGAGATTAGTTGAGAATTCATTAGTTTAGAATTTGTTTACTATGACCATGAATATGTTTGATCATTCAAACCAATTACCTCGAACATGAAAAATTCAACAGAATAATCGCGAAAACCGACGTACTACATAAAATGATGAGAAAAAAAAAGAAAAAAAAAACTCGCAAACATCAAACTATTCTGCCAACACAATTCTATCAACGGAATATAATGGATTATTCGAGCAATTGTGAATGGAGCTTATCGTTGAAAAGTTCTACCTTTGGTGGCAGAAAATGAGTGTGCAGAGCATTATTGAGGTTCAATGAGCTTTTCATAGTTCATAAATGGCTGCGCAAAATTGACGGGAAGTAAATATTCTGGTGATACGTGGCCGCATCGCATAATAAAGATCTGCCCCGCGTATTTGTCTCTGATGCGTGTCATTCTATCGAACAATTCGTGGCACCCGCATGTCCTCATAGTTGCTTCCTAATACGCATCGTTTACCAACTACAATGTAACACTCGGTTGTCCAATACATATCGGGAGGGCGCTGCATATGAAGGCGACAAAAAAAATTTGAATGACATGTGACAACGCCTGTCGCCGAATGGCGGTACTACCCGGAGGGGGAAAAAAAGCGCCAATCTAAAAAAAAAGCACTGTCCGGGAATGCTGGATTGCGCTGTCGCATTCCGTCACTGGTTCTGTATTTTTTTCACCTCTCGTGTGTTTCACTCTGGCTCTCTTTTCGTCTCCAAACGCACATGACAAATATGTCACGTTATTCATTACGATTGCGTCTCTGTTTTTCGAATCAACCATTTTTCGAATATTCTTGATCGGTAAACGTACGTGCGAATAATGAAATGAAGCATTTGAGAATAGAACACATTGCTTTGCTTGGAATAGGAGAAAATTAACATTTCTAATACACTATTCCTGCTTCGATGCAGTGATCGATCCATTCGAAACTCAACTGAACAAATGGTAAATAATTTTATACTAGCAAACAAATAGTTAATACGTGACGAGTGTATATTTTCTTGGTAGGTTTGCGTGGATGAGCGTGTTATCGTCCAACATCGCTTTCGATAAAGGTGATGAATAATCGGGAAGTGAGAAAGGAGCGCGTCTGTAAATTCACCGATGGTCCGTCCGAGGGATCCTCCTCTTCCTATACTCTCGAAATCATTTGATCGTCAAAGAGAGAGAGAGAGAGAGTGAGAACGAAGAGAATTTCGAGGGACGAGTAAGAAAGACGTAACCGCTGGGAATGGTTGATGCAAAGGGGATGGAAACTGCTCCGGTTCGATCAGCTAGGCTGTTTACGATCGATAGTTACTCATGGACCGTTGCTATGACTCTCTCTACATTGACTGTTCAGTTCAGTCGTAACACGCGGTTATATTTACATATACGTCTATGTTTCGAATGAGAGGAAGCTCTTCTGGACTCAATGGACATCCGTTTTTGGCTATTATTTGGGTTTCCACTGATCGATGCGACGAGAGAGGTCCACTTGGCTAGTTAGGGGAAACTTCCTTCATGGTACACCAGTCTACTACGTTATCCGTATATTCTAGCCAGCCGTACATCGCCGAGTACTTCATTAAAATCGTCTCGGCTTGATAATACGAATGATGTATCGTCACCGTGATATTTCAATTATTATCACAAAAGGCCTCACCGATGAAGTCTCATCAAGAGGAAGTCAGAACTCAAAATCATCATGGTTTCTGCTAGTTGCGTGTATACATGAATGCCACACTTAAAATCAGATTGAAATATTTGAATACTTTGTTTGACGTATTCGACAAAATGATATTTCGTCCAGGCAACGAAATTTCGAATATTACGACACTTTGTTATACTGAAATGAACCTTTGTTGAAACTATTAAAATTTCGTTGATTGGACGAAAATTTTTTGTTGAATATGTGCTACATAGTATTTAAATATTCCAACGAAATCTGGTTTCCAGTGCAAGTAATATAACTCGCAGACTGAAAATTGAGGAAAGAAGGATTGTTGAGAAAACAAACGTTTACATTTCATGTTATCAATATACATATTTTGTTATAGCTGCCGAAAAATTGGACGTTATGAGGTTAAAACAAGGTCAATACGATTGAGGGATGTACACTTTAACATCATCCGGATAACTACTGCGCAACAGTTGCTGCCACAAAATTGGAAAATGATAAAACTTGATATTCTCGGCAGGGAATCGATCGGATTGAATTAAGATCCAATATCCGCTTATAAAAAAATTCAATTTGAATTCCCGTACCTCGGAGGTATAATAATTTTAAAAACATTGAAAAATTACCTCGAGAGCCTCTCATAGGTCACCTATAAATTTTATAAGCGATTGTTCGTACTTCGGAAAATAAATAAATTATCGTCGAAATTGTCAATTCATCTCGATTTAATATCGATTCGTTCTCGTTGGTAATGGATGTTCGTTAATCGATATTTTTGAAACTCGCTAAGTCAACGGTACCGCGAATTTCCTAAATAATTTTAGTAAATTGGCTAATCGATCGAAAATTTTACTTGCGAAAACACAAGTCTTATTTATTTTTATTTTTCGAATCTAAACTTTAATCCGTTCGCGGTCGCGCTCGAGGCTTTTTCTCACATTTTTAGTCAGACGATGCTGATAACTCGAAAAATTCAAACAGCATGGACATTATTGGACATTTTCGCATTGAAACACGAAATTGTATCAGTCTTACCCGATTTTGTATCAGTCCACAATAAAAATATTGTCAATAAAGAATTCTGTCTTCAAACTTTCATTAGTCCAAGCCATTGCCAATTAATTTACAAATTCATGATAAATCAGTACAAAATTTCTTAAATTTTTCAATTAAAAAAAAAAAAAAACGGTTCTCATGAAATCTTTTTGCTGTTCTCAGTGAACTTATAACATAAAAAAAATGAATATCATCCTGAGCCAAGTGCTCACAAAAAAAAGTTGACGTCAGCCCTGCTGCCGCAATCCTACGACATACTCGAATATGACGGAAATCGTATTATTACAGTTGTTCAGTATCACATACGTGACGAAATTGCATCCTCTCGCGAACGTTATAGTTATTGTGTCCCTTATTTCGTACAAGTGTGTGTACTAAAATTAAACGTAGCAGGGATGTATCAGAGATCGCTGATGGCTGAATGGTTCAAGATCCTTACTAGTATGAGAAGAATGGAATAAGAAATGGGGGGGGAGGGGGGAGGGAGAAACGATAGTCCGTGAAATTCAAGAGAAGTTAAGCCTCGCGAAAAACTCAATGTAGCTGTGATGTATAGTTATATATGTATATATTTAATATTTATATCGACAATCCATTTCACGCGTGGTTCGATAGAAAGTCGATAGAGCGAGATCGTGCAAAAGATATGGATTCTTATTTCCTCTCGGATACCCCTCCGCACCGGGTAACTTTTTTTTTTTGTTCTCTTTGTACACCGCGAAGCATGAAAGCTCCAAGTGTCGGCTTCGATCTTTGCTGACTCGACGTGAGAGGATCCTACGTGTCTATGTGTATCACTTACAACGTATGGAATAACGTACTTTTCAACGTGAAAATTTTCTCGTTGAGTGAGGATCGGACATTTATAGTAAATAACAGAGAAATAAAAATGAAAAAGAATAACAGAGCTTATAAGAGAACGAACATGTTTCTGCGATATATATTATAAAAATCACGCAATTCTTTTTATTTAACCGTATGCGGATAAAAAGAACAAACAGATTATAATTGCGTACGCGTTTAATTGGAATCAGAGTCGATTCAGAGCGGTTAATTCAATCTAAAATATTCTGAAATTAGCACGAGGCAGAAAATACTGCGAACAGATTATATGAAAGGTATATGAGCCAAAAGAGCTCTGAGAGACAAAGAAAGACTATCGAGTTAGCGGGAGCAGCTCTTTGCAGTCTGGACTGTAGCCGCGAGAGGTGAAATAAAAATTAGCTACCACGGGACACTAATGAACGGCCCTGTGCTATATCACTACGGCTTTTGGTACGTCTGTTCTCGTTTTTTTCTCTTTTTTAATTATTTAAAAGGCTGCCTTTTCTCGACGGCTTCCTCGTGATTCGAATAATATCATGAATTACGTTTTCAAACGAATGTAAAAGAAAGCGTACGATAATATAGATCAACAGCTAAAAAGAATTCATACTCAGACGATTTCTCTCATTTATTTCTTCGAGTTTTGGTCAATTTTGTTTCCTTTTTTTCTTACCGCTAACATTTTTTTATCTCCACCAAAATGGAATATCTTACGAATTTTTTCCACCGAGCTGAGAAATAAAAGAGATAAGCAATGGGCAGTGGCACGAAATGAAGGGTCAAGAGAGCCCCTTGATCTCTTCCACGTGCATGCGGAACTCACCGACCGAAAATACACGAAACGTAAATCAACCCCAGATGAATTCTTTCCTCGACATTGCGCGCGCGCATGTGTGTGTGTGTGTGTGAAATTCGCCGTTGTGGATTAGCAACAGAGGGAAACATCAATTTGCACATACAAAAAAGATCTGAAATTATTCAGGTATTTTCGTTCTATTAAAATTAATTTGAAAATATTTTTTTAAATTATTTCAGATTCAGATTTAGAGGGGAAAAAAAAGTCGCAATTATTGAAATAATATTATTCGAAAACAAAACACCAGATTTTATTGCGTTTGAAGCTGTATTCAGAATTTTTGTTTTTTATTTTTTTCTCAATCCACGAAAAAGAATAGAATCGATGGAATAATTATTTTGCATCATTGTTTGTACCTCTGCAGCGATCTTGGCATTTTTCTTCCTCGAGGCGTCAGGCACGACCAAGAAATGTAGACGTTAAAGAAGATCTATCTAATGGAACTCGACAGTTATCGGTAAATTTAATATCATCACCTGTACAGCACAGGTCACAATGTGGTAGAGGCTCGTAGCTTGAGGTGATAATAGAATTAACCCTGTGGAGACAGCCCAGAAGTGACGGTAGCACGCCGGGGCGGAAGAGGCAAGAAGGAAGCGAACGCGTTTTGTACTTGTATTGTACACAGCTTGAGTTCCAGTAATTATGACACGTTCTCTATTAAGACCCGAGAAATTTCGCCTCGATATGGGTCCTTCAAGTATCATTTATAAAGCATAATTGAAATGGAAATAATTTGCACTTTAATGCGCTTGATTGATTGTTGCACGGAAAGTTTTGAAGCTGTCGACTCGGGAAAATCAATAGTGCTTATCAACCGGGATTGAGATAATCGATGGGAAGCGAGAAAAAAAAACCGAGGGATTGAGGTCAAAGTTTGTAAATAGCGAGATTAAACTTGAGAAAATTAGAAGATATATTCATCGCTTTTTTTGTTCAGTTGAAACAGTGAGAAATGTATCGATTTGTTTATCGATGAGAATATTTTTGATTATTATTATTTTTTTTTTTTTATTTTGTACTTGGGAAAATTGAGAAAAAAAACGTTTTTATAGATAAATAAGTAAGTGTTTCGTGACAAAAGGAAATAATTATTCTTTCGAAAGTATTCATTCGTGCCACTTTAATTGCTCTCGCTCATCGATGGCTTTTATTCGCCTCTACAATGGCGTACACATCGGTCGCGTTCAACGTATATATAACGCTGTCAGAATGTGGAGTGGTAGTACATCTGACGTGCGAGAAGAGCAATCAGTTGAGATAATTGCTACTGCTTTTCCTTTCTGGCTATAATCCCGCAGTAGAACGAGAAAAGTGCAGTCGGACAACAAGCGAGAAAGATCCTTTCACTCCGCCACCTCTCTTGTTTCCTCACACCCTCGCGCACATTTCTCTTTTACCCTGAAAGCAATTTTCCTTCGTGCACCAGACAGTTATTTTTCTTGTTTTTTTTTTCCTCCCCCTTTTTCTCCATTTTTATTCTATTTTTTTTTCAGTCCATCATCAATGTAATTACGTGTAACTCGAGAGGGAATAATTTCAGTCGGAATTTCGTTGCGTACCGATCGTCGCTTTGAAAAATTATGCAGGTGCATTTGAAAAATAACACCCACATTGCTAGGAAAATAGAGACATTTTGGTAGGAAAATAGAGAAACTTTGGTAAGGGAATGAATAGAAGATGGAGCTGCACAGTTTGAATCTTCGTTAAAACACCTGTGTTACAGATATTTTGAAAGCAGAGTGAATCGATGGTATCGAAATAAATTCGTTCATGAATACACTTTCCTTGAAAACTTTTTTGGCTGCCAGAAAGAAAATAAAATTTCGATGAACCCAAAAGTGTAGACAGTTCTCGGTAGAAAGTAATCTTTTCAAAAACCGTAGCATTCTGCTTCTGATCGATGGATCGAAGGTTGAGTGAACCTGTCGATGACAGACAGGGCTAAAAGCCGCGCGAAAACCGCAACTAAGCTGATAAAGTTAGGACGGACTCATCGTTGGTCTCTCTCTCTCTCTTTCTTTCTACCTCTGTGTCTTTTGACTCTCTCTATTTTATTCGCTTTCCCTCTTTTTCCCCTCTTATTTTTTTTTTTTTTTTCGAACTATTTCTTCTTCCTCATCGTTCTTCCAGCCATCTTTTTCTGGCAGGCTAGTCGTCATTTTCTCGGTTACGTTCCACCAGGTTTCGATAAGCTCTTCAGGATCGATCGTTCGACATCAACGAGAAAAGAAAAGCGTCTACCGAGACCGAGAGGGTAAAGCCTTTTCTCGTTCTTTCTTTTTCCTCGTTCTGGAAAGAAGCTCAGGATATAAGACGTATATTATATACGTGTGATATATCATACACACAAAAATATATAAAAAGTAAAAAAAAAAACGACAGAGAGAGAAAAAGGTTCATGTAGCGCCTGCCTTTCCTCCAAGCTATATATTTCTATATACCATTTATATGTATATTTTGAACGTAAACATATATGTATCGTAACGTGTGCCTTCAACATTTTTCTCTCTTGTTCCGAATACCGTTTCAACGTTATCCTCAAAGCCTGCGACCCAAGCCGAGATCGAGTATACGAGACCGAACCGACAGTCAAATTGGAAAGGGAAAACAAAAAAAAAGGTGGATATTTGCGGTTATTTAAAAAAAAAAACAAAAAAATATTTCTTTCTTTTGATTTCAAAGGCTTTTTTTTTCTTTCCACAAAATCGATAAAACTCGTCTCTGAGTTGTTTTATCGTAGTGAACGTGTTTGCTTACATGGGAAAGGAAGCGTGAGGAAGTGAGAAAAAAAAATCATAATAATAGTAGAGTGCGACGAAAAAGATGAGAGGAAAGATGGAGCCGCGTAAACCTACATTAGCAAGGAAAGAGGTTGGTCCCGTGACGATGTCGACAACGACACTTTTCGAGCCTGAATGATGGCGAATATTTTTCATTCCCTCCCGTACATCCGGAAAATCTCACGTAACAGCACTCTCCTGTCGCTCTTCAAACGTATACGCGTATAATGTATAAATATATTAATATTTATAAATGTATATACACAAACTAGTATATAAATGTATATGACATGATAGGAGCGGGTGAGAGAGTCGGTTGAACGTGCGCGAGAAAAACGACCGTGATTTTTATCTTCCCGTTGGAACAACGTTGTTAAGATGATGAATGGGAAAAAAAGCTTCCTCTACCGAACGTTATTCAACTTCCCCTTCGTCCTACTGCCACGAACTTTTCTGCTCTTCGGTGTATACGAAAAAAAAAAAAAAAAAAAAATTGTACAGAATAAAATAAATGAAAAAAAAAAAACAAACAAAAAAAATGAAATACTAAATAATAAAAAAAAACAGGTTGCAGGAAAAATGTGTTTTTTCTTTTTTTTTTTTCGTAAATCTGCCCGAGACAGTTAATTTAACTTTTGGTGGGCAAAGAAAACTTTTTGTTCGAAGCGTTAAATTACAATTAATCACGATAAAACAAGCCCGAGAAATGCAGAACGGAAGAAGGGAAAAACAACGTCAGACTCCTCGTGCAAATTTTACGGGTTTTTCATGAAGCTAAATGTTTAATTAGCCACGAATAACTTTTATATTCGTTTCATGGTACGGTTGTCGACCCATTTTCAGAAGGAAAAAAAAAATTTGTTTTAAAAAAAGTATTAAAAGTACTGACTGCGAATTGGCATGGTTAAAAAAAAAAACAAAAAAGATTCCATGACATCACACGTCAAAATAACATCGACAAATCGCGGACAAAATATCACCGCGACTAAATATCACACGATCATAAATCATCGCGGCAAAATATACTACGCATTATTCGTGGATAAGCGCGTTTGAATTATGTAATGTCAGAAGATTGTAGTTTTTTGAATATATTTTTTTTTTCTTAAATTGATGCTGTGTGCGACTTGTTTCAAATAGCCGACAACTCTTTCGATATCGTATGAGTTGAAATCGTGATAAATTTTTTTATACGATAAGAGAAAATAAACTATTGATATTATCAAGGAAGTACAATCGTGAGATCAAATGCAAGGTTCTGGACTTGAAATTTGTATGATTAAAACGAATATTTTATGCGCCTGTCGCTAAAATTTGAGCTCGGTCGATCGTCTGGTTTTTCCGCAATAAAAGAGAATCATTTTATTTATTTTTTTATTTTTTTTTTCAATGCTTTTCTAATTGAAAGAGGTACGGTGATTCAAAGGCTGCTGCAATAAAACGAGCTACTGTTGACGGGACAATGGAAAAACGAGTGAACATTCGATCTAAAGTACTTAGAACAAGAATGTTTCACACCTTCGAACGTTAATATGTAAAACGTTAAAAAATTGATGAATCATTATAAGGACACAAATTATTGTGATAAAGTTGCCTGATGTGAGTAATGTAAATTCGCTGAGACACAGTCCTTAGTACATCGCGGTCTTGGTCGTTCCATGGTTGGTCCATCCGGGCGAGGGTAAGGAAATTTCAGGCATGTATATGGTGAGCAATGAGTGCATGTATGTGTGCGCACGTATATATGAGTACAAATTACTTGAGGTTTCCGGCAACTGGCGCTAATTGAATTCCCGGATGAATCGAGTGCCGCAAGTGTGTATGTATGTGCGTTTGTGTGTGATGCGCGCGAGCGCACTGCACACGTATTCTGTGAGTATTTGTGTGCGTCTATGTGTGTTTCTGTCCGTGTACCACTTGCTTGGAATACTGGCTCTTTTCAACCTGGCTCTGTAGCGATGTACGATCGAGAGAGAGAGGGAGAGAGAGAACCGGCATTGCGTGTTTAACCCGATGAAGGGACGAGCAGCCCTCATCCCTGATCCTACACCCATACCATCCAGTTGGCTATTTCTCCATGAATAGAGCAGCGAGTGACCTTGTTCGTTAACCGCTAGGAGGTTCTAAACTAGCAAAATGCGATGAACAAAACGCGATATTCCAATTGCACATTTTCGTTAGTCTTCGGAGATTGGAAGAGAAAAATTGGAAGAAATGAAAAAGCCAAAGAGGAGAATACGTCCGAGCATGAAAAACATGTGATTGCACTGCGCCCAATTTTCGTGTATGGATTATTAAAATTTGTGTTTCGCATCGGCATTCGCAGCTCCGTATTAGCTTTCGATTTTCCGAAACTACTGTTCAACTCAACAGAGAGAGAGAGAGAGAGAGGAAAAAAAACACTTTTTCTCTTGAACCTCCCCGAAATAACGAGTATGTTCGATATACTCGACATCGTTGCACTGATCGACAAAAAGCTTCGAATTAAATGTAACGATAAAAGTTTACGAGCTACGCTTGAATGTTCTGTGTTCAATATTGTTTGAAAATTCATATTTTTCAAACACGTCGACTCCGATATCTTTAAAGGAATGACATTTTTGTTTTTAGAAATTCTATCGACTCTATGAAATATAGAGACGAGGAAAAATAAATATGTCGTGTTCGATAACTACAGAAGAAAGAAAGAAGTATAACGAAAAATTATGAAGGAAAAATATAAAACAACATTTTCAGGAAGACAAAATTTTTCCAAATTTTATACTAATACTTGTTACGAGTCACTCCAATCGCATTGAACGAAACCATAAAAAAGAATAAATTGTTTCTTTTTTTTTCCGACGACGGAAGAAAAGATTTCGATAGAGCCAAGGTAAAATGAATTTAAAAGAAAAAACCCAAGTTTATATTGTATTGCCCAGAACGATAGAAAGGTAATATTAATCCCAGAGGAGTGGAATCCAGGCGAATCGAATGCGATGAAATGAAAACGCGCGCCGAGGAAAGCACCGGTCGAATATTGGTTCGGTTATATCGTAACTTTACAGTGTCTGAAGTGAACGTGTACGTGTAGTGGAATTTATGCTTGTGGTAATACAAAGAAAAAAAGAAAAAATTGTACAGAAATCATGAAACCGTGCAGACCATAACGAGAAACATATATACGGAGTGCAAAGTCAGTCCGTTGGGAGAGGCAAGGGAAGGAGAAGGGGAAGGGGATGCAACGCTAGAAAAGCTCAATGCACAGTTTGGGTTATCAGTAGCACCTTTCTACATGCTCGTGGAGAGAACGAAACTCGGCATCGCAGGTAGTGTTCTTTCCCGAACAATAACCATTCGGAATAGAGAATAGAACATTCGAGCGTAACGTTCGTTCGAGTTAGTTCCTCGTACGCCTGCATCGTCCATGTTTTTCTTTTTTTTTTCCTTTTTTTTTTTGCGGATTGGTATTCAAGAAAAAATACGCGGAATACGTGAAAATTTGAGAAATTAAAAGCACTCCAGCCTCAAAATACTCGTGAAAAATTTCACGTTTCTATACAGACGCAAATCCTGATGCAAGCGCTTTTGTCCAAAAGTTGAACGAAAAAAGCTGTTCCGGTTTAGGATTCATTTCAGGACCGTTGCCAAACTTGCCAACGACGTCGATAGCGTGGTATCAGTAACACAGACGCTTTTATCATTCAATATCCAGCGATCTAAAATTCATTTTTCAAATGAAAAAGTAGATGAAGATATTATTTGGATGCTGTCACACAAACCGTACGACCAAAATTTCATAACGATGTATTGATTGTTTGCAGATTTATGAGATAACGAACAAAACAGAACAAAAAAAATGGTAAAAAACGAAAAAAAAAAGTGACGAAGGGAGATGGCCGATAAGAATAAGAAGAAGAACAAACAAATTTTTACATTCATAATATTAGTGAGGATAATAAAACGGAATGCGACAAAAAGTTTTTATTTGGAATTTACAAAAAAAGAGAAGTATATGAGAGAAGCAAGAAGATGTTTTCACTTTTATCAGATGAGAATGTCGAGATTGTCAAGAAAACGAATAGCAGAGAGGGATAAGAGAAAAGCTGGAAAGGAAGTTGGGGAAAAAAAAATGGTTTTGCTTTAACGGTGAAATGGGATAGGGATTTCGTGAGATGGCAAGGTAAGCCGAGAGTGAAGTTTGGAGCACAGGAGAAAAGGTGGCACCGGTCGCGGACGGATAGAGAACATTCGGTGTACATGGGCCTCATTCTCGTATAATAATAATTAGCAGCGGATTTAGAAGCGAGTTTTATGCGTTGGTGTATGCGCGATTTATGCATAATTCAGCGTTGAGGAATCTGAGAGATTTTCCAATAGAGTTCTATGCACAGCTGAATGTATATATATATGTATATATACACAGCTTCGCAATATGTATGTGCCTGGAGGTTTATATTCGTAAGGTATACAGCAACGAAGTCCAGAAACAAGAGGTCGGCCGGTTGGGTTTACACATTTGCCATTCACTGTCCGGTGCGTTTCTGTTTGGCTTCGAATTGTCTTAACTGCGAAATTCTGCATGCTTCATAGATATACAATCCAATAAACTCGAGTTTAAACGAAATTATGAATTAAATAATTAAAAAATAGAAAAAAAAAAGGAAAAAAATGAAGAAATACGAGAATTCCTATTCCAACTATCATGTCACGAAAAGAAAGTCAAGGAATTTCGACCAAATTGAGAGTTTTCCGAAAAACGTATATCATAAAAGAGCAAGAAAATATATATGCTTGCGCATCAACAATTATGAAAACCTGGCCGCATATGTGCTTCAATGATGAGCATAATTTATCTGTAATCAAAAATAAATAAAAACAATCAAACTCGGAATTTGAATTGATACAACACGCGTAAATGAGATTCGTGTCGGGCTAGTTGACAGTTAGTTATATCGCGAGAGTGACGTGACAATTAGGATCGTAAAATTGATCCGAGTGAGACACAAGAGCGAGACGGAATTGTTGCTGGTTTAAATAGACATCTCTGTGTGGATAGAGATATTCTCGTTACAGTAACTGATATTCATGCGGGTATATTGATGCTTCGATCTCTCGGCATCAAGCTCATCCCGTTTTTATACATAAAATCTATATCTATGTATATACACACTATACATATTCGCGGATAAACTATTATCCGTAACGGATAAGAGGATCTATATAGTTGGTATAATGTTCGGACCAGGAGGTGCAGAGACTCAATCAACAAGAGGGTGGAAATGATGGAGAGATCAATACGTTTATGCATCCATGAGCATGTGGTGCATAAAGGTAAAGAGCCCTGGTATGTGCTGCATCGTGTTCGATATAGATTGGACACGGCCCTCTTAACTGTATTCGATTGAATATATGCGGGGACGCGAAGAACAAAAAGACAAAGGAGAGGGAGAGTTTAGTCATAACTGGAACTTGATGCAGTATCTGATGTTGGGCGTTATATACTTCACGCAATGGGAGCGGGGGTATTATGAAAAAGGTAGTCTGTGAATGGAAAAATTCGTTGATTGTATACCGAAGCTCTGAGCCTTAAACTCTCAATATCTTCGTACAAATAGTTGATTATAATCTTTCAAATTGCTTTAAATTATTATTCGGGGAACACGTTCCTTTGATTTTCAGGTGACTAAATATTTTTATCTGATGATACCGGTCTTCCGTTGATCGTATACACTGAAAAATTGAGGAGATCACGACGGGGGAGGGGGATACATGAAAAAAAAAATCGATTCCAAACCGTATTTGACCGTAGCACCGCATGAAAAGATATCGCAGAAAATCCACGAAAGTTTGATAGTGTCGGCGTATTCGAGTCTGTATGCGCAGCCACAGACGTTGTATTAAACGCTCAGGGAGAGAACGCATTATCCAGTAATACGCCCGGCTGCGTCCAACATTATCGGAAACTCGTTCAAACACCCACACACGCACACACATACACACGAACGGGCGCATGTAAATCTGTATGTATATTTGACAGTGTGTATTTATATATGGGAAACTATTCACCGAGAGGAAACGGAATTCTGTTTGTCCCGAAATCCTATGGCTGTATATTATACACATTCGTAGACGAACGTTGCTCCTTCTCTCTCTCTTTCTCTCTTGCAACGATATACATGGTGATTTCGGTTCGGGTATTCTTGTCGCGTAAAATCGGTGACCGATCGAAAATCGAAATGCAACGATGCGATCAGATGTTACGGGCTAACACGGGCGTCTGTCACGGACGTATAAAGCCACTAGCGAATATATATACTCACTTTGGACTCGTATAAAAAAAAGAAGCTTTGTAAAAAAAAAAAAAAAATAGAAAATTGAATATTCAAATTCGTTCAACTCCGAACGTCGAGCTGCATAAAATTGAAATTCATTCGTTCGTGCCAGTCGCGCTTTATTGTCCTAATTGTTCCACTGATTCAACCGCGTCCGAACTGTCAATAAAATGTCTTTTGGTTCACCCAATTTTATTTCGTCTATCTGTATTAGGATGCACGAGCGAAAAAATCTACTTTTTTGTCGCCTGGATTCACTTGCAAAAAAAAAAAAAAAAGTTGAATTATGGTGAAAAAAGCACGCAGAATTCGAAAATAAATTATTCCCCGAAGCGCATTGAATTTTCGAATTTTCCATGAGAATAACCACAGAAAAATAGGGTCGCTGGATAACGCGTTGTAAAACGCTTGAAACGAGAAATCAAACGGAAACGTTACTGACATATTTTTGCGGCGAAATCGATTCTCAACGAATATCCGCGTGTCTTTTTTTTCTCAAGGCTTCTAACGCGCAATATTCATAGATCTCATTATTTTCCAGTGTTACTTTTGTATGGAAAATTTACAAATGCGCATCGCGAAATAATTCAATTCTGAGCTCTTCTTGCAATCGGAAATCCTTTTATGAAATCGACTCAAGTTCAACCTGAGTATAATTCTTGCCAAAAAATAAAATTGCTATCCGATTCATTTCTGCCCAGGTATGAAAAAAAAAAAAAAAAAAATGGTTCCAATCCATCATTTCAATTTACATGAAAACACGTAACACCGGATCATTCGTGCATGATAAACTTTTTCTTACAAAACTGTGGAGCTATATGATTAGAGTATGAATTGTACGTTAACCATGAATCTGAAGAACAAAACTTTAGGCTGATAAGTTGATTATATACCAAGGTGTACTGAATTTATCGTGTTTTTAAAGCTCCCTTCAAGACGCTGTCGTCCAAGTGAACGGTATCATATTGCAGTATGCATATAGATAGGGCATCTTGTTATGCATATATCTATGTATATGACGTCGTCTGCATCGTACACCTTGAGAGCGAAGAAAGGGAGAAGTGGGAGATATATTGTGCGGGGCATTGTGCTCGTTTCTGTATAGGTAGCAAGCGACCATCACCAGCAACAGCAGCCGAGCAACACTACCGGCAACAGAAAGGCCGTGTGCCTCGAGAGTCGAGAGGAGGCGATCGATAACTTGAACCCTCTTGTCGGGGCTCCTAACGTCGTGATAGCGAGACAGAAGACGTTGCCGAAACGCGACCAGCAACTCATCTTGTTTCTTCCTGTATCTCTTCTTGGAGATGAACACCCTCGTTCGTGATTGGTCAGGCTTGTGTAAAAATTGAGGGACAAGAAAGATGGTTTTTCAATTTTTTTTGTTTTTTTTTTTTTTTTTTTCGATTCTGTCAATCACGGGGGAAAAAACATCGAAGAAAGAATTTGAGAAGTTTTCACAGATATCGTTCGATCTAATCGACGAATGTTGGAATTTAGTGAACTGAGAAAAAAAAATTGTCGATTCAACGTAATTCTTTGTTGGATCAAAAAATCGCGCGTGGCGAACAAAATGAAATTCGTTGATACATTTGAGTCAGCAAATTAAGCGTTTTTTTAAACCATAATATTTTTGTTGCATCAATGATTTTTATTCTGTTTGCCTCGATCCGTTGATCCAACAAAACATTTTGTTGAATCAACCAATTCCTTCTCTCGGCATACACAGTTGAAATAAAGCTGTGGCTAAGAGTTCTGACAAACTTTCTTTCTTTTTTTTTTCAATATGTGAATAGCGAGCTGCGAATATCAAAGTCAAGGGAACATCTCTAGTCGTACGTATTTTGACTCGAAAATTCTATAATAACGTGTTAGTGTGTATTTTTGACGTCAAGAAGCTCGCAGCCGCGACGTGGTAACGTTATTTTATAAAGTCGCGGTGCTGGAGCTGAAAGATTTGCAATATCAGCATGGGTAGGTTGCTCGTGGCAACGGACGGGATTACATGCGGTAATATCCTTTGCTGCCAGTTTACATCCTGAAAATATATATATTACCCGAAATGAGACGTTGCTTTGACGCGAGATGCATTTTCGTCTCTCTTCATTTTGCCTCTATCTTCAAATTATTATTATTTTTTTGCCAAAGTAAACTCGTGATGGAAGAACAGAATTAACGTCTTCTTCAGCAACGCGTAATGAGAAACTTTAATCTGAAAAACATTTCGGCTATGATGTAGCGTGCTGAAGAACGTGCATATAAAAAAAAAAAATATTCCGACGAGAGAGGAAATAACGCGAAAAGTTGGCTGCAGCAGTGTGCCAGTGATTTACATACTTTTTACCATTTTTTTCTTCTTCTAACATCGGGTACGTTTCTATCATTGGCTTTTGCAAGTTTTTATCAACATCATCGCCGTAACATGAGCTTCCCGCGTAACTCACGACGCGACGATGCGATTTATATTACGAACGCGATGATCCTTTTTTCGAGCCTGTTAGAAAGGCATACGGTGAACGATTTCAATCGAGAGTATCAACTTAATTTGTTGCGATAAATAAAAAAAAATAAAAAAATTGTCAATCATTTTCTCATTGATTTTTATCCAAAGTATATGCAGGCATTGAATCAAGTCAAAACTTATGAACCATCGTGCTAGAATAATACGAAAACAGAGATTCAATGAAAATACGATCTCCGAGGCAGTGCGTCGTGTTCATCGGATCTAACTTTTCAAACTTTTGACGAAATTTCGAAACTTCACAAGCGTCAATAAAAACAAAAAAAACATGATCACTCTCAATTAAGAAATTAATTGAAAGAAATTCTATTTGCAATTATTAATTATTCCGTCGGAAAAAAACGGAGAGGAATTTCGTCACCCCATGAAATTCTCTCGCCATTAGAGAACTCTTCGGTCGTGAAGATTAACTCAATTAAATAAAGGATGGTCGACACTAAGACCCGTGAATCGCCGATATATAAAAACGTACAGAGTTTCTCATATGATATTATGATCATGCATAAATGTATGAACACATAAAAAACACTGTCAAGTCTCCAGATATATGGCTACATAAAATTATGAACTGCAAAGGAAGAAAATAGGTCGCGAGTATGTCGCTATGGTTAATTACTCATAACTCGAGAATCCAAGTGTTCAAAAAAACTTATCATACAGACTAAAAGCTTTGATAACGATTCGATACATATTCATGGGGTCCTTCGAAAAACCAAGGGAATGTACATAAAAAATTGGTGGAAGTCGATCAAAAATGTTGAAAATTGGCCAACAATGATCGATTATTTAATATCAACGAATAAACTGAGGAAAGAAAAATTTAAAACCACTTCGAATAGCGACGAAATCCCATTCATTCATCAGCCACCTTTGAAAAACGTTCAAAATGGCGAAAGAATCTCAGACCTTTAATCCTTTTTCAGCAGCTTATTCCGGTGTTTTTCAACCAAAAACACTTTCATCAACTCGAACTCAAGAAAACTCCCCTAATCAACTTTTTTTTTTTGTAGATTTCCGCTATTATTTTAATCATCAGCACTGAGATCATTTTTGTTTTCTGAAAAGCCAATCAACAGAAGTTAATTCCGATTACCCAAGTTTCGGCTATGGAAGTTCGAAAAAAAGACGATCGCACCGAGCAGCTCATCAAACTCGAGTTTCAAAAACCTAAATACTCAGAAATTTCCGACATTCGTAGCGGAGCGTCGAATTGATATGAAGACATTGACGTTCAGATTTCATGGAGGAATTTCGAGACTAGCGTTGGCTTCGCCTGATATTTTAATCAATCCTCGTGATACCACTTACATTAAGAAAGAAAATATTTTTAATTGGCTTCCGAATGGAGTGAGTCGCGACACTGAAGTCGAATTATTCGACAATTTGTTCTATGATTCGTTTTCAATGAAAACGTGGTGGAAACAATCACTGATAACGATCTCTCTAATAAAGCTCGGACAAAGTCGAAGGCACATTTGGTATATACGAAGATGGAGACAATGAGACTGCAGAAAGATGATCCAAGGAACGAAGGAACGCCTCGAGTCGACATTTCTCGACCTAAAATACGACGACGACAAAAGCGTTTCCTAGCCTCTCATCTCCGAGACATGTAACTCGTTCTCGTCTTTCACCAAGATATATACGACGGAAGATATGTTACCGTTACAGCACTTTTGGTTCCGCGAAAGCTGCCGAGAACCGGAAGGAAGAAAGTCTTCGAAGAAACGTCTTCGTCTCAATTCTAAATCACTTTGCCTATTTCGCATTTCCCTCATCAAAAAGTTTTTTTTGTTTTCAGCGATCCCAGCATTCTAGGAATGAGTGAAAAAGGATTCATGACGTATCCGAAACAAAAATGTACGAATGTTGGAAGAATTATTATTCAACGATACGAAAACATTTTCGAAACAGCAGCAACGTTCTCGAGTTATTTGTGTTAAAATATTTCTACTCAACAAACGTTTCAATAACTATGAAAAATTATGTCAACTTCGGTAAAGAAAAAAAAAATAATAATAATAATCGTACATAATGAAACGGGAAAATGTATGTAATAGAAAAGAAAAATGTCTATAACGGAGAAAAATGCTTTGAAAATGTATAGTAGATGGGCCAGGAAGAATGCCGATGAGGAAATACCGAACGCCGCGTCATACGCGAAGAAAGGAAAGAAAGAGCGAATAGAAGAAAGCGGAAGCCTTTTACTCTCGCGAGTTATTCGTGAGAAAAGAAAACGAGTGAGGCGGGGTTCTGAGGCAAAAGAAAAAACAGACGGGAACAGCAAAAAAAAATGGCTTCTCGCAGTTCAGCGCAATTTTCGTAATAGCCGTGCGCTCTACATTCGCTCAATTTCTCGAATAAAGCACCAATTCGGCGTTATTATTGAGATAATCGTAATACGATTATACGAAGAAAAAAGGTTATGGGATCGAGATTGGGGGACGTGGAAAATTCAAACTCTGGGGAGAAACGTTGAATCGGAAAAAGGTCGGGAAAAAATTTCAACGACAATCACTTGAATTTCTGACCTTTTTTTACGAGAGCAGATTACATGCGAATTTCCTTGCATCGAATGACGCCTTTACGAAACGTAATTTATTGAAATCAAATATTAAATGCGACTCTCGAGAATTTGTAAAAATCTCAAAGATTCTACGTCGAATCACATCGTAGAAAAAATCATCTCAGACCCCTCCCTAAATCGGCTTGTTAATAAAATAAAAGCGAAACAATGAAACTTGAAAACGACCAAAAGTTGAAACAACCAACTAAATGTAAATGGTGATCGCAGAATGATGAGATCAAAATAATATCAAGTTAACGAGGAATTCAACGACTCAATGGCTCAAAAAACTTTTCAAATTATCGTTGATTCGCAGAATCACAAACATGATAACGAAGAGTCGAAATATATCGAAGATTCAATCGAACTTTTGAGGAACAAAAGCGTTTCTTGATTCTCCATGATCCAATTGCAGATCAGCTCCCCCGAATAAATTTTGACTGTCCTTTTACCGAATGAAAAGTGAAATAAAATTTGTTTTAAACCTCATCAGAAGCTGAGATTCAATGAGAAACCAAGTAAAGGAATAAGTATAGTGATGTCAGATCTACACGCAGCCATAAGGACCTGAGGGAAAATGTTAAGTACCTCTGGGCTATATGCAACCTGCTATATATATATATACAGATATATATTCGCGTGTATACAAATCCCAACAAGTGCGCTGGTTATGTAATAGCAAGCAGACAGGAAACAGCTATTCGCGCAATGACTCCGACGGTGGCAAGTGCTACTGGATCCTCTCGAGTTCTTGTACACACACCGGAAGTCAACCCGCGCTGAGTCTACCCTCGGACGGGTTCAAAAGGTGGGGGTGCTGGCAAGAGAGAAGGGAGAAAAATTTATGACTCTCCAAGATCGTGACTGATAATTCAGTGTAAAACTTGTTCACGAACAAGGCGAGTTGGTGCGAGTGCATTATTTATCTGATGTACTACACACGCCGAGTTCGTAGCTTATACATGTCACTGCATGAGCATTGCTGTTAGAGCTTGACATATCTTAGTTAAAATTTACCGTTAACAATTTATGATTCATAGACTATATATTTTAGATTCATAAACTATATCATTTTTATGGTGTCAAACACACAAAGAAGTACGAAGAAGCATTTATTGATGAATCGAATCATTATCCCGAATATTTTCGGCTCTTTCTTCCCGTGCTTCATCTTTGTTGCAGGTTGATGAAGAATCGGTGAATATTGAACAATTTTTATTTTATCAAATCATAAAAAGTTGATAAATGTGTGAAAATCGTTTTTTTAATTTCTGTCGATGTAACATGAGCATCACGCATGAACAATGATAAAAAATTTAAGAGTCTGAGAGACAAAACTTACCGACGCATGTGGACAACAGCCAAACTGCAATGAAGTTTCGAGCAGTGGTGAACCTGAAAGTAGAAAATAGACGCAATTATAAAGACACTCTGAGGCTTTTCTGGCTTTAAGGTCTCCTTCATGTCCATACACACATACACACCCACACGCACACACACATATATAGCACCATAAGGCCTCGTAAAACCAAATTACAACTCTGGCGGTATACGGGATAACTCGAGGGTTCAACTTTGTCTGTTCAACTATCTTTCTGCGCTACGCTGCTCTCCTCGTTACGGTCCATAGTTTCTCTCTCTCTCTCTCTCTCTCTTGTCTTTTATCCCTCTCTCGTGGTCGTAGCCGCGTTAATCCAAACTTATCTTAAACTGCGATAAAGAAGAATCGTTCCGGGACCATGGGCTGTGTTACATCAGAAAGGGAAATACATTTAGACGGCAGTAGTGAATAGCTACACATCGTTCTATAGATATATACTATTTTTTTGCGCCCTTTTTCCGGTTAGTTAAAATCTGAGCCAGGAAACTTGCCGAGCTCAAAGATTTCATTTCCGATTGTCAATGTTCGTTCTCGAGAATTTATCAATCAGGAAGATCCGAGAAAAGTTTCCGTGATTATTGGCGCGAGAGTGAAAAGGAAATGAAGTTTATTCTGAAACAAGGGTCGAAGGATTTCGTGCCAATTTATTCATTAGTTAGAATGTAAAAAAAAGAAGAAAAAAAAAACAGAAACAAATATGCTCAGCTCTTGGCGAATCCGTGGTCGTTCGAACTTCGAATGACGTATATGATTCTCATCGTTTTATTATTCGTCCCTGTAACTAGGTGAGTGTAAAAAAAGCAAAGTGATAGCTGTCTCTCGTCACTCGAAGAAACGAATGGGGAAAGAAATCATTGTGATTTCGAGAAACCGAAAGTGTTCAAACTTTATCACGTTCCTACGTAACCAGGAAGTGATAAAAACGAAAAAAATATTTCGCATGTCTGAAAATAAAAACAAATTAACCGGCTTCATGAAGCATCGCTTCATCTCGTCCCCGTGTGATTCGGTATTCTTTTTCATACGCCATACGCGAATAATATTTATGGCTCAGACAACGGTTCAACGGTTTCACCAAGAATAATTAACCCACGCAAGTCCAAAAGTTTCAACTCCTCATCTTCCTTCATGATTATAGTATGCTAACAAGAATTATGATGAAGTTTGATTCTTGAAAAAAATCAAACGCAGTGTGAACCCTGTGAACTGACGTTTCATCCTGATTAAAATTGTCATTATTTTTTATACCACGTTTTCGAGTCGGCTTTCCGTTCGCATAATTTTAATATAGTAGAAAGTTATTATTTAAAGAGATCGTTATAAATAATTGTCAAGGAGAACGTTGAATTTCAATAGCTCAGAATATCGCATATTCTCGCGAGCGCATGTTCCAACAATTTTTTTTTCTTTTTAATCGCAACATCAACCCTTGGAAACACGAGAGTAATGCACGCGATACACAAGACGGTGGAAAAATAATTGACGATAGATCGAATAACCGCCGCCCTATAACAAAGTAAAACATTAAACATTACACTGACAGAACATTGTAAGTGCACGAACTTGAACAAACGATAACATTCCATGTAATATCATACCGCCATAAGCATGATATATGTTTACCGTGTAACATTACTCCTAACCGATCAATGTTTCCTGCCCTGGATTACTGGTGTTAAAGTTTGCAACGTTGAAATTCAATGAAATTCTGTTTCGTTCTCGAATTTTTTTTTGTTTTTTAATACAGACACAAAAAAAATACGATCATCAGGTCAAATCCAAGATTCTGACATGAAATTTTTACATGATTTGGACACGAATATTCCAGAATTGCCAGAATTTGGTGAACAGATTTCGATCGTGTGAGTTTTTCGCACACTGAAAACGTGAAAATTGTGAAATAATATAAAAGAATATTCGATGCTTTCGACAATGCGGAATTTCGCACACTATAATTTCTCGCATTTTGTACGAAAAAAAAAATTCTACAATCCTGTTCGTTCTCTATTCGTTATGAAATACACGTATAGTAGATTAAAGGTATACACCGAAGCTGCTTATGAAAGAATCGGGTGGTATTCAATCCGTGTGTACAGGATCGAATATTAAAGCAAAGTGGAACGTCCAGTTAGGGGTTGAAGAGAGCCATACACTCCAGCAGAATGTTCGGACCGAGAGACGAAGAATTCGAGCCCGCTTATAAAACCGCTATTCGACCTCGATTACGTTGATGTATTGACTCAACGAATACGAGCGTAAAAAGGATCAAAAAAGCTCGACTGAAAACCATCGGATTAAAGCTGCAGCAAGTCCAATTGAATGCACGTTTACGAGAAGGGAAATTGCGCAGAAGGTTCTATGCTGGAATAATTAATACTATTTTTTAACAATCGTGAAATAACGAGAGAATGAGAGAAAAGGTCGAATCAATGATGCAATGAAAACCATCGATCTATAGAAAACTATTCAAACAAAAATCATACATTCGAATGATTTTTTTAATTTCTTTGCCTTCAACGTGATTCGATACCTCCTATAAATAATGCATCATCATTTTTATGACTCAGAATTCCTTATTATTATTCATCATGAACTATTAGCATTAATTGAGTCATTTGTTGAGTAAAATTGTTCTTGATGCCATTAGTGGATGTGTATGTGAGTTCGAGTGCATTAGACATTAGAAATAATATATTAGACTGACCCTGCAGCAGGCTCAATGGACCAGGACATATTGGGAATGTTCTGAAGATTCGACGCGTGTTTGAAAATTGGAAACTGGAGATGGGAACAAAGGGATGTCGATGCGAATAAGCCCGAGCACACGTTATTATGCATATACATTTGATCGGAAAATGGGGTGAAGCATGGTAGAGAAGGGTGAAAAAGTTTGGCACGGCATTTCCCTCGAAAGACTTTCCCAACGGGTCGTCGGGAGGCTCCTTATAAAATATATCGCCCTTACAACCCTAACGTACCAATCGTTTATTAGAAATATAAAAGTTGTAACGTAAATCTTGGTGAAACTACTTTGCTGAACGACAAAATCGCGAGAACGCATCGATCCAATTGAAAACAATGAATTATTTTGAATTATAGAAAGAGAAAACTTGTTAATACGATGAGAATGTCTTTCTTGATGGAATATTCTACCGTTTATTTTGACATCGATTCTCATTTAAGCTGAATTCTCAGCTCAATATGTATCAATCTTATATTAAAAGACTTGAAATATATCTCAAACACAAAATAAATTTAGAGCGTTCATTCGTTGATGGCTATAACGCGATCCAGGGCCGCGCGAGAATAATTTCAATACAACGAGAATTCCCGGATGCCACGTATCAAATCGGGAACCCCCTTATCGCCTGTGTCACACTCTCCGTCGGTCTTCGCACGTTCATAAAACGTTATTCGTTCAGGAGAAGAGGAGGCTCGAACGTTGATAATCAACCTTCACTTACAGATCACATATTCGTTTGTTCAAATCCAATTTTTATTAATATAACTCCTTTTTATTCGTATAAAATGGAAGATAAAAATTACCGTTACAGCAATAGAAACCGAGGAAAACATTAAATGTTTAAAAATGTTTACGGTAAAAAGTGTGTGAATTTTCATAAAAATGAAATAAAATTTCCGGTCATATTCTGTGAAAGGAAATTTTTTAACTGAGTCAAATTCACGACAATATTTATAACGTTGTTATATTAACGTAAAAATATTTCAATCGTCAGCTCCGAAGAACTTTTGATCACAAAAACGACAACTTCAAACTACGGTATGTATCGATTATTTAAAAATAATTCAAACCAAAAGAGAACACATTACTCTTAACACCTCGGAACCCCCATCACAAATTTTCAAATCAAAAGTCCAATTTTATTAACGATTTTTGGTACATGACATTCATCTGATCCGACTACCCGTCCAATGGAATGTACACGCGCTCGCGATCGCAAATCTCGTCATTCTCTAATAAATCGTTCAGCGGTTAACGGTCTCGTACGTCAAGTAGTCCATATCGACTTTTACTCATGCACGCTTGACAGGCACGTTCAAGCGCGATGGGAATTGTACTCGCTCATCACGTGGATGTTCGCGTATAAAATATATAGATACTGTCGATATATCTTTTGCTTAAAAAAGAGCAAGCGAGAGAGAGAGAATGGTATTAATTCGGACCACTCTTTCACTTTCAATAAATTATAACACGAATAAATTTATTGCAGTTCGATCAATTCCATTATTTTGTTTTCTATCGGAAAAAATCCATTTTTTCCCACAGAAACGAAAGATAGAGTCAAATCATAAACGATTTCACAAGAAGAAGTGACGATTTGGGATGAAAATTAAGTGAAAAAAAAAAAAAAAAAAAAAAAAAAACAGAACATCTTCAACTTATGATCAGATTTGTACAATCAAACATTTTTTTCCCCTCCATTCAATGATTTTCAGGATAAAATCTGTAAAGAGTCTCGCTGCATTAGAAAATACATTTGAGCTTTCATCGTTGGAAGTGGTTTCAAAATCGCACAGAATTCTGTGCACGTATTTATGCTCCAAAGTGTCGTCCTCGTGTAAATCACAAAGAGTAGTAAGCGGTCCATCATTCATGCGCGAGTGTCCGAAGTGCACAATTAATTTTATGACAATAAATTCATGAGTGATAATTGTATGGTAATCGTGAAATTGTAATTAATCGTGAGCTTTTGGTGCACGATGAATTAATCAGCGATAATCTGATAATGTTGTTCCGTAATTACACCACGTGCTACACGCGTGAAATACATCAAGCAGAGATAAAATATATATCCATTTATTCTCGACAAATATTCGTAGTTGCACGAGGAGAAAAATCAATTTTATAGATTTCTTCGATCAAATGTTGTATCGAATTTTTAAATCAATCAATAATCATCCATTATTTCCCACAAAAGTATATTTAATTATCTCCAACGATATGCACTAAAATTATGACACTATATCGTTTATATGCATACATATATTCACACGCAGCAAGTATAAATACGTACTAATGTATATTGAATCCGAGAGGCGAAAAGTTCAATTTCACATTTACATATATATTTATATATATATATATATATATATATAATGTAATATAAATTTTCGATCGTAAAACTTTTCGAAGTAGAGAGCTCTCGCTCTTTCGACGAATATGAACGTCGGGTTGCTCTCCAAAAACTTTATATAACGAGGTACAGGGACCGACAAACAGCATTGTGAGATTATTACGAAACTTTTTCCACAACCGGCGCTTTCAGCTCTCAGAGCCCCACCCCCTCCCTCTTTCCTCAACAATTTCTCAGCCTCACGCATATCCGTATTATTATCATCATTGTTATTGTTATTATTATTATTATTATTACCATTATTATATACATCATTAGGCATTGTTTATGTTTTATGGATCATTCAAACATTCTGCAGAAGCACATTCAATATAAAATAAGATTATTAGCCTGAAAAAAAATTCCCAGCTTCGATATTCAAATAATAATGAGAGAGCGATTATATTTTTATCAAGTCAAACCCTCCGAAGGACATTCGCCAATTGAAAAATTTCAAGAGCAATATGATGTGGTAAAAAAAAAAAAAATCGGTGTGGAGATTCCAAGGAAATTCCAAATTTGTTGAATGTAGTTTTATGGAAAATTTTAAAAGTGCGGAACAGAAAAAAAAGATCGTTGAATACATCTTCTAGTGATATGATACAGCTTTATATTAGCTAACATCGATCAAGATTCTTCGCGATTTATCCGAAGGATGTGCGCGGTGAGACGAAAACGGTTGCTTTTTTTTTTCAGGGGCTTTGCGAAGGAACGGTATAACTTCGTCACGTGACAGGAACACGATTACACGATACGCTTAATACGGAACGTGAGGCCGTTAACCGGTAAGCATTCCAAAGGTTTTCCGGGGACGACGCTCGAATCTTTGTACATTTCTATCAATGTTCATGTTAAATTTGTATTATAAGCGTAAATAAAACTGAAAAGTTTATCACGATAATCGAACTTCGATCTCGACGTTTATCGAATCACGAATATGTGCCAATTTATTTCCGCTCAAATATTGATCACACACACACACGCACACAAACATACATGCACGACAGTGCTCTAATCTTCAAGATCTTCGGAACTTATCGTTTGATAAGAGCTTCTTGGAGAGCTTATATCAAGTATTCGCTCAAATGCTTCTTCCTCTTTTGTTTTTTTTTCGTCTTTCAGTAGCTGCTTTATTGGTTTCGAAAGAAAGTAGAGGGAGGGAACGAGATATGAGAGTAAAGGAGGGATGGATATTGATAATCGGCATTGCATTACCGTGTAGTCGTGGGCAATGGCAAACTTTCAGAACGATATCGATATGACGAAAACGGCAGAGACGAAAACAGATTTTCCGAAGCGTTAAGATGGTGCGAGAGTGAACTCGAGAAATTTAACGGGGAAAACGTACATCAGAATTCCAGACCAGCATCTTGGAGCGCACCAGGTGCACTTTAACTGCCAAGGGATTTTCCAAGCTGACGATAGCTAGCGAAACTCGAAGAAAAAGTTAAATGCACCGGGGAAACTATCGCGTATATAAATTTGACGACTTTGAAATTCAGTTTATTGTTGTGCATCCGATTTTTTTCGTTTCAATACTCCCTAAAGATTTTTCGAACAGAGGCTTCGACCATGAAAAACCGTTAGGCCGTTCGGGTCTTTTTGAAACAGGAAAAAAATTCATGCGAAAGAATATTCGGTTGATGTGATCATTGAAATTTTGAAGAAAGAATAAAAAAATAAACAAAAAGCTTTTGTTACATTTGATCGAAACAAAATTTCCTAGTATTGAGAATAACTAGGATTTTTATTTTCGACGCAGTTTATTAAAATTAATTTACAAGCAAAACGGAACACGCATACTTCGCTCTCGTTCATTATTCTTTTTTTTTCTCTCCATTTTCATACCACAGTGGAGTGAATACGAAAACGTGCGCGTTTGTGGGAAGTGAAAAAAAAAAAAAAAAAGTTTACGGTGACAAAAAGCATTTCATCTCTCGCGGAGCAGGAAAAATTCGTTATCGCGAGAATACTCGTGAAGCTTTTCGCAACGTCCGTTATATATGTTTATATTTTATGCTTTGTGTGGGGTTTCTCTGTAGGGAGATTTCCTCCTATTTCGTTCTTTCTTCCCTTCTCTCGTTTTTTTTTCTTTTCCTCTCTTTTTTCTCTTCCCTCGACGCAGTACCGTCGCGGGTTATACCCCGAAACTGCTTTCTGCGAAAGGACGTGCGCCGAGATGCTGTACGTTTTCCAAGAGAAGATGCAAGCTCTAGAGGATTTTACGCAACTGTTCACCAACCACCGTAGATTCGGATTGCTAGGAATGAGAAGGGTGAAACGCCCTCTTGAGAAACTCGATTATTCCCCTTGCCTACCATATTACATTGTGCTTCCATACGAATATATATAAGCGTTTATTAATCAAATATATATATATATATATATAGATATATTTGATGATTGGAGGTTTAGAATTGCGAGGACCCTTTCACCGGTATGAATTATGATTGATAGTTTTGTATTTTCCGAAGTTTCAATCGACTGGGTAGGAAACATATCTAAATTCAGTCACAGTGACGTTAGATCAAACGAGCTGAAATGTGAAGAAAAAATTTGTTCAATTAATTCTGTACATTGAGGAATGAATTCATTTTTCCGAGTGCTTTCGTTCGAATTGATGAATCATTTTTTTTTTTTTTTTCCTTGAATTCGTATAATGTATAGAAATTTTTTTATTTGAATATTTCGTTCGTTGATTTAAAAATATGACAATGAAAGTATGCGAAGCGACCATAAAAGTCAGGACGATTAGTCAATCGTTTTGTTGTTTTATGTTAACATTCAAAATAGACAATGAACGATACGTTTTTAAGGCCTTTAGTAACAAACAGTTAAGTTTCGTAAGAAAGACTTTCGAGTAGTGTGTATAAATACATCGACGAAAGAGGAGCGAGCGCTTAAACACCTTTAAAAGCTCATCCTCAACGACCACTAACCCCGGTGACGTGTCTGACGAGAAAATGAAATGGGCTCTATAGCTTCGCAACGATTGAACATAAATTGAACGGGACCGAAAAGAAAAAAAAACGACGAGATAGAATGAAACGAGAAAAGGAACGTTTCGCCTCACACGTTTAATTTTCTCACTCACCCTCTGTTTCTCAACCTTGTTTGCCCGAATGGTACTTGAAAAGAAGGAATTCGCGATATACAGCTGTAGAAATAGTCGTTCGAGTCTCTCTTTTTTCATCAATGAAGAAGAAAATCAATTCAACTCGATACGCCTATAAATTATCTGCTTTTTATCTCAAAAAACGAACAAACGAGTATAAAAGAAAAATAATTTCTTTTCTAATTATGCAGAATTTCCAAAAAAGAAATTTATCTGTCGGTGTGTCTCGTAACTTTTAAATTGAACTGAAAAAAATATTTCAAAAATAACTTCGAAAAATTATTACAATTTCTATACCACAGATTACATATTGTCTGATATCACGACTCTTGCATTATTCCGCACACATTGCATTTGAAGGTTATGAAAAAAAATCTCATAATTATGAAAAAATTTTTGGATAAATTATTTGAAGAAGAAATACAATTCGGTAATGAGATATCAAGAATTATCAACTTTGTTTTGTACATCTTGGAAAATGTAATCATTTTAATTGACGTTAAAAGGTTCATATTCCTATTATTCCTGTACAGAAACGTACAGTTAGTTAGATATCGAAGCGAGAACTCCTCCAAGATTGGTCTCACGGGGTTCTCACCCTCATCCACGAGGTTGGAGACGGTTTGTCCCACGTTGTTTCGCTTATCGTTGAATTACGAGCACGGAAACGCTCCGGCATTCAAGCCCGGAGAGAGCGCGAATGACTTAAATTAAATGCTCACCTTTAGCTTCTTACTCTCGAGTTTCCATGGATGCGTGAGTCCATGCTGCAGAAGTTTTCCATCTTTAAATTCTGTTCTCTGAGAAACCGCTGAATCTTAATTTCTGTCGGCGCTAATGATTTTCTTTATCCTCTGTACCGACGATTTGAACTATTATTCGTCTCTTGCATGGTCACAGCAACAAAATGAATCAGCAAATGCGAGAAACACTCTGAGAAACGTTGAAATTTTTTCTCGAAAACTCTCAACTCCACAGTTGAAAAGAAAAAAAGAAAAAAAAACGTTTCTTCATATATATTTTCTGAAAATTTACTGATTCAGACAACAAGAAACAGCCACTTGCCAGAGACGAAAAAAAGCTCGCAGAATATTCACTCTGCGAAATATAAAAACTAATAAAATGTGTTGGAGTAACATGAAGTTGAAGAAAAAAGCAGAAACGTATATCAATTCAATTACAGAGAGCACTCTCGAAATAATTGAATTATTTCATTTCTCCGTTTTCGTATTCAGCATCTATTCTCTTCTGACGTCATCTCACCCCTTTAATTCCAAAGTTACCCCTATATATGTACGAGAAGACAGGATCCATTTCATCTGTGAACAATTTGGCTCTTTCACTCGCGAACCGATGTCTGTACGATATTCTTACTCGTGGCATTTTCTTTTCTCCAACCCCCATATAGCCCACGAGACCCCGTTAACCCAACGTCACGGGTCTAGGAGGATAGCTAGACGAGTTACGACGCCCACACGCTCTCGTGGCTCCACTTTCATCCACTTTCATTACTCTCTGCACGCAAAATGGTCGCCTACCTCACAGAACGAATACATAGCATATATAAAGTCGCATACTATATATACATACATTGGCTCCAAATTATCTCTGTATGCCTTGGTATGTAAATTACGAAATTCCCGGCCAGTCTCTCGTAACACATGGGAAATTATCCGCCGAGCATACAGATATATGTATACATAATGTGAGTGAAACACTTGCGATGAACATATGAGAATCTAATTTCTCCGGTAGATCCATTTACAATGAGCTTCGGGATAATGAATATACAGGTGCACGGATGGAGATATAAAAAAAAGCATTGAAAGAGGCGGAATATTCTTGTGCAATTGATGAATGAATAATTCATTGAATTTCAGGTGACATCGGATGTTTTGAAATTTCATCAAATTCTATCAGATTCAGCTCTTGTTACGTTGCCTAATAAAAAATTCATTTACGCCTAATATACTTTAAAGAGTTTATCGTTGGCTGATATATTTTCAATGAATGGCGATGAAAGCACATATAATTTGAAATTGAAATGAAATTTTATTACGAGCTGAATTTAACTCAAAGGAACCCTCCTCCGGGCAAAACGTGTGAGGGTGTAAAAACATAAAACGTGTGAAATAATATTTCATAATACGCGAGCTACACCTCGAGGACGAGTGGCAGAGTTCATACGTATGTATAAACACGAGAAACCATCTTTCCATACATTTATGTGCATCAAAAGTACACGTCGAAATGAGTATTGTACGTGGGGCATAAAAAAGTGGAACGGGAAAATGAGGCAGATACGGTGAGATCCAGAGAGAAAAATTAACACGTGAAAGAGACTAACTCGCATTCGGAATATTTCATATTCCACTGGACCACCACTTTGATCTTCGATCTCTTGCGCTTTTTTGTATATATGTCTCTGGATTATCAATTAAGCTTCTCTACTTTCCATTTTTTTTTTTTTTTTTCTCGTGGAAATTATATTCTGGGTCTACAACCTCTATATACCGTTTGGAGATGACAAGAATCCGTTTGCGAAATTATGCTTCATATCCTTCATATAACAGTTTTTTCTGTCGAGCATCTCGTGGAATCTTCGGACTCATTGATTTTCGGAACAATTTTACTGACTGACCGAGTATTCAAAGCCGATTTTGAAGTACCTAAATGAGAAGCATCTGCCATCCATTTTCTTGACGACTTGACAACTTGACGCATTGAAAAAAATATTGAAGATAAAAAAAGAAGTTTCTTTTGAGCTAAATTGACCCGAGTTCACTCCTTCATAGGGTCCGGCCCTAGTATCGAAAGAATTTGAAAATATATATGATCGATATATATATGTATAAATGATGAATAATATCGTACTCTTATCACGAAGCCTCAGACCGTTTGGGGTTTCCGGTAGTCAGAGGGCACACGATGAACTTCCGGGACTTCTGTCTGGTTAATTCTCTGGTCGTCGCGATCCTTCTTTCCATATACTTTCGCATATCCTCTCGTCTCGTATGTCGCCCGGCCTCTTTATACATTCAAGACTCGGAGGGATTCTTCTGCTGCTCGACGTTGTCACGATCACAGAGAGAAAAAAATAACGAAGCGAGAGAGAGAGAGAGAGAGAGAAGGAGAGAGATGTACTTGGGTTTCCGGTTTCGTGGAGCTATCATTCGAGCATATATGCGATATAACTAAAGGCCATACCTACCTGTCATAGGGTTTATGAATATATATACATACATAGACACACATACACCACCTTAAGCCACCTCTCAAGTTTATCTACGTGAGCTTTTGAAATAGGAGAGAGGCCAAGGCGCGGTGAATAAATGTACATATGTGTGGCTCTAAGCTCGTTTCCCATTTACAAGAGCCTATTTTGCTGCAGTTGGATCAGCAAACCGCCTTTCCAGAAGCTGGAATATAACTCAAAACCAAGAGACCCAGTCGTACTATTCTCCACCAAGGCCATCACGTGCAGCTTTTTTAACTAGTAAAACGTTCAAATATGCCATGAGTTGTGAATGCGCATTGTCAGGATTTACATTTATAACGGACACAACCAAAATCACGAAACTCCTTCAATATTTCGTCACGGTGCGGAGCAACGCCCTACGAATTCTCTTCGCATACTCGCCATAGTCACGAAATTTATTTACTACAATTATTCAAATATTTCTTCTGACCTACTCATTGAAACTCGCTCATTGAAAAGGAGCGACAAAAGTTCGTATAGTACCTGCAAAATATTTTTAAGAACGATTTCCTAAAATACGAATTCAGCAGAAATATTTCAACCGCGATCAAGAACCGAGTGAAATCTCTCATTCTTTATCTTCATCCTCCCGATACTTGTTGTCTCCGTATAGAAATAAAATTTTCAAAAACTTGTATTGAAACACGTCAAAGTTCGAACGAACATGTTCCGTTTCCAAACGAAAAAAAAAAAAACTATTCGCAAGCCTAAAATTACCATGAAAATTGAAAGGACAGCGCTTCGATTAACGGTGAACGACGTTGTTCGGAGCAGTGTACAAACTCTGAAATAGTTTCGAAAAACGAAGAGCGTTATTTTTTCACTCGGACTTCATCGAGGTATCGTGTTTACAAGCTCGTAGAATATTGTCGCCTGATCGCCGAGATGAAAGAGAGGCTTTGTCAGTAGCACACAACAAGGGCTCTGATGTCTCTTGTACGTTGTATGTACTCGATAACGTGTTTCTCTCTTTCTCACACACATACACAAACTAAACATTCACAAACATGTCCATATTGTGGGGTGTAGTGGCCGCAGGCATTTCCATGAAACTCGTCCGAAAAGGGGGTGTAAAAGCTTTTTGAAACGAGGAGGATGAAGCATCGCGCAACGCTCAACTTGCACAACGGGCGCTGTTATCTGTATACGTATATAGATCGGATGAAAGGATCATTTTAACTGCGGTGATAATGGAGGGATGTCCTAAAGGATCTGGTTAGGACGATGCACTTTCCTATATCCGTTCCCCTTTCTGTCTTTCGTCCCCTTCCTTCCCCTGCCCTTTTCGATCCTCCTCTCTCTCCCTCTCCTGTATTATACTGACATTTACGTATAATGCAGTTAACCCTTCTGCCAGTTGCGAAACTTTTAAACGTACACTTCGCTAGGAGCCTTAATCCTCACGAAGTTTCTACTTAGATTTTACCACCCCGCCCAATAACTCGCATCGTTTCCCGAACAGTTTCAACTTCCACTTGCACTTAACGATTTTGAGCATTAGATTGACAGAAAAAATCATTTTATTCGTGTACAGAATGCATTATTTTTTATGCAGAGAGAGAGAGAGAGCAAAAGTTTATAAAAAAAATACGAGAAACAAGAACATTTGAACTGTCACAGACTCGCGATGAGCTCAAAGGAGCTCGTATGAATTCTGAAGTTTGATGATCATCGGCACTTTGGTGTAAGCCCCAACGAAAAGAGCTTGACGACAATTCCATCGAATAATAAGTAAATTTCAGCGATTACACGGTAAAGATTTGATGAACGAATACGTTGAGAAAAAATGAATATAACGACGAGATATGGGCGTTAACGAATTAATATCATTATTAACGACATAATTTATTTATGAGAAGTGCCGATATCATTATGAAGAGATAGTTCATTTATATGGGGAACTATGAGATCGTAATATGCGGTCCAACTTTCGAGAAACTCATCTCGTCATTCCAGTACGAGAAGAGACTTCCGAGTTATGTGACCATTATCCATACATCGAGCGTCGTACACATATAGTAAACAAGTGGACATGCGAAGCAAGGACACCTCGGGCTTATAGGAAAGATGGCAATATATACATGGAGGGTTGTTCGCCAACGGGGTAGTTTCGTGACGTCGATAAAGCAGCCATCTCGGCTCGGATTCGCGTTTATGTAGCGCGGTGAAACTTTATATGGCGTCCAGCACGCGAAACGAAAGCTTTTCACGATCCCAGCACCGAAGCCGAACGAGAAAAAAAAAACCGGAAGTAGCGAGAACAGAAAATACGTTTCATCGAACCATTTCAGCTGCGTACAAATGTACACCGATTTTTTCGTTCACCCAGTCTCTGTGTTTTCTTCAACCGTAACTTCTCGTCTTTTTCTCTCTGTTTTTTATTTTTTTTTGTATATTCTTTTTCTACGGACCAATGCCGAATGGGGGCTGGTGAAAAGGAGAAAAAAAAAAATTACGATATCCCTCACGAGGATACACAGAGGCAGAAACTTTTTCACCATTTTAACCGCCTTCTCGGCCATAACAATGTTTTTATCGCCACTTTCGTGTGGTAAGGATCTTTTTATTGCCACTCTCGACGTATTCAAAAAAAATTTTTTTTTTTTTTCAATCATACGATTGTCGGAAAAGTCTGTCATATCCTGCCGCGAAAAGCTTTGTAGCAATCTTTTTATTGCTGTGAAAGAAAAAGAAAAGAATTTCGTCTCCTGAGTGTACGAAAACTCTCCTCCAAATCCGAAATAACGAAAAATTGCGGATTTTCGGCCACGTGACTGCAATGACTCTGAAGTTTGCAACGTTGGAGTCCAATGAAATGATCTCTAAACTCTCCAATAATTTCAGTAATTATCCAATTTTGTTCCTTGCCGAATTTGCAATTCGTAGTTTTTCAATCTATCCCAATGATTCGTGAAATAAAAAATTGTTGCATTACAAAAGTTTTTTTCGTTCATTTCGTTGGACGCCAACGTTGCAAACTGCAGCGTCGTCGACTGCATTATTAACGAATATTGTCAAAATTTTTAGCGTTCGTCAAAATGCATAGCCCGTAGCAGAGGTCAGCGGTTTTTTTTTCGATCGAAAAAAGTCTCAGCATCATTGTTGAAAAGCCTTCGCGGATAAAAAGTTTTCGTGCAAACGATTCGTTTTACTCGAGCGTTTACTTTGAATAAAAGCTTCAAGCGAACGAGAGTATGCGACAGGAAAGTGTGCATGAGAGAGAAGAAAAGCGAAAACGCGAAACCACGGTGCACAAAGAGGACAATGGAAAGAATGGAAAATCGCTGTAATGGGTTAAGAAGAAGAAGAAGAAGAAGAATAAAAAAAAAAGAAAAACAAAACAAAACGTTTCAGGTGAGATCGTGTACGTGAACTCGTGCAGAGATATGAGTACGGAAAACGCGAGTAGTTATGCCCTGTAATAATCCGTAACTTGGCGCGAGGGATGAAAAAAGTCTAGGGTGTACGCGCGCGCGGTAGAGGAACAAAAAAATTGTCGAGTGCCGAGCTGGACGTGAGATAACGCACGCTTGCCAACAACAGTGTGGTACGAGTTCTATAAAATAAGAAGCATAGACCATGAAAAAGTATATGTCCACGTTTTTTTATTCACGTATACCATTGAGTCGCATGTGTATAGAATATTAGGGTTGCTACTGTATGCGAGAGCGTTTTACATCGCGAGGAGATAAAATGCAGAAGCACGAAACGGTCGTGTCGCCAGGCCAAAAGCTTTTACGAGAAAGCCCATGGGCAGAGTATATATGGAGCGATAGTTTGGCGTGACAGAAAAACTGCTGAGAGACAGGGCAAAGAGAAAGGATAGAATTTAACTACAGGACCCCAATCGTTCTTCAACGGGAATTCGAATAAACATTATTCACAGCGAGGCCCATTCGGACAAATGGATTCGAAAATCCGAACTAAAATTCGATTATCTCATCTAGTTTTATCCTCATCCATTCTCTTCTCAAAAATGTTTTCGTTACTATTGTTTTCAAAAAAAAAAAAACAAAGAAGAAATCTGGTTAAATAATAGTTTACGATCAACGAAATAGTTTCGTTTGGTTTGGTAATTATTTCTATTTGATCTTCAATGATGATATAGCATTTGAAATATTCGATCTCGAATTATCTTTAATGTATCAGGCATACGTAGACAATTTCCGAGAGTTTATTCAATGAGCTCATTTCTCGAGATCAAATAATTCGAGCGCGTAAAATCCCATGCACGTTTTAGTAGTCTGTTTGAGTCGAAAGCTAAATTCTGAGGGCGTCACTCTCGGAATTATAGACGAAAAAACTTCGTTTTTCATTGTAACCATGTTTAGTAGTCGTGTGCTTTCGTTCGATGTTACAAAGAGCTTAACTTCCTTTTACCAGAAAAATTCAACAATTGCATAACTCATGAATTTTTTTTGTCAATATATGTACAGAAAACAAAGAAAGATTAATCCTTGAGTGGCTTAAATGAATGTTGCACGTCGAGGAGAATTGGGAAAATGCAGCATCAGAAGTCAAATAAATTCGTTGATTTTGGTGAATTTTTCGTCTATGAGGAGCAACATCACTGTTCTGAAATGTGCACGTGATGTATAAACCCTGTGAAAAATTTTAATAGAGAGAAATATACGCGAGAAGCCATAAAGCATGCAGATCCGCAGATTTGCACTGAGAGAGGTAGAAAAAAAAAAGCGAAACGAAAATTCAACGTCAGATGAAACGTCAGCTTCATCATCTCTCATTTGGAGCAGCAGTTGCAGCCGATAACCAAACAAAAATATGCTGTTCTAGCCTTCGTCTATAGAATCCATACATATTAGATAACCATAGATCCAAGAAAAACCATTCCCTTTTCTGCGTTTGGTTCTATAGAGAGACAGAACGAAAGATAGAAAGAGAGAGAGAGAGAGAAACATGATGGAAAGAGCATAGAGGCCAGGATGAGAAACGGTGGTCGGTGAAAAGAGGAATGAAAAGAAGGACGTAGGGATGGATCGTAACCATTTTCACGATCAGAAAAATATACTCTTCGTGTTTTCTTCTAAATATAGTACATCTCTATACTCGTAGTACACATGTGTATCTCTATATGTTTTCCGCACATTTCTTCCTAGCCCATCACTTGGCGAACGCAGACACGCACAGACACAGAAACACATGCTGCACACAGCAGAGAAAAAGGTGGCTGAGTATGTGTACACACATATATACAGATAAAATGCGTTTGCACAATCGACTGAACGTTATTTCACCTCTTTTTGCTTCAGGATGCTATATCCGCCCTATATCTCGACGTTTCGCTCGAGCTCCATTTGTCTTTCTTTTTATTTTTTATTTTATTTTTATACACATTCGCATGGATATATATAACTATATATATACGCGTGATAGACTCAGCTCTCTTCTTGCTCGTAAACTCATTCTCTCTGAAACTGCAACATTCTCGGATTTACCACGAAAATCCTAGAGCCCGGCACAAAGGCAAAGGCTACCAAAGCTTATCACGTCTTTCCCTTTCTCCTTTCACTCGCCGCTTATAGATTCTTGCAAAGATTAACTTTATCGTATGTTTCTATTGTTTTCATCTTCCAGCAGAAAAAAAAAAAAAAAATACACACACGTAAATCCGACTGGATCTATAATCTGCTTTCTTGCCTACGCCAAAACGTTGGATCACAAAAATAAAACATTTGATGAGACCGACCAATCATTGCATCCTGCAGAAAATTACAAAAAAAAAAGGCAAACCCGATGAACACGATTTTTCAATTCATTGGAGAACAAAATAACCGAGGAGCATGAGCTCCAATTAATTGCTTCTGAAACCTCGTAGAAGATGGCGTCGCAATATATTTTCCTTTGTTTCCTTTTTTTTTTTTTACACAGCTTCAACAAATCGATTTACAGTACACCCTTTGTCAGAATTCGGTCGGGCACACACGCCACTCCGTGTTCACTTGATTCCTCCGAGCTTTTGTCCCGTTGTCAGTTTAATTACGTTATTCGCATGATTCTTTAACCGTGTGATACGAATATGCGTGATCGAAAGGCTGAAAGAATTTTTGTATTTCTCGTTCTATATATATCGTACTGATATTGAAGTCACTGCGCGCATTCCCCGTGAATAGAAAAAACAAAAAGTGTAAATTTTCGATAAAACTCGAACGCGTAGATGGTTTTTGGCAGAAAAATTATTCAGACAGGTAATTAGTGATATTTGGAGACAGTAATATTGTTATTTCGTATTGATGAAATTAACCATGTTATCGGATCAAACGTACTTAGCATTGATTCAAAAATATCTAAGACGACAGAATTGATTCGATTCAACGGATAAACATATTTTATCAAACAAAAATTAGTTTTTCGTTCAAACGTACTTTACGGAATCGCAGTTGTCTCAAACGAACTATATTTACTCGAAAGAAACAAAAAATCTGTTCGATTTCATATCGAACTCGAGTTAGGAAAAAAAAATATTCCACAAATTTTTGGGCGATGCAGATCGACACATGAAACCTGTATGGGTGCACGTGCGATGTTGATTCTACATATAAAAACCATACGAAACTTTACTCCGTGGTAACACCAGGAAAATTATCATCACGAGCGAAATTCCAAAAGCGATAACATTGTGCCATGAAGTCGACGTCTAAATCGGCTACCGTGACGTTGCCCATTATACATTTTAATTGCTTCCATTAACGAACGCGGTGGTCCCGAACGTACGTGTGCATTTTTTGTCTTTTTCTTTCTTTCTCTATTTTGGGCTTGTCAGAGAAATTACCAGAGGGAAAGAGAGTAAAGGTCCGTGGTGAGTTGACACTGGGCGCGAAACTGACTGGTGAGGGTGTGAGAGCTCGATTACGTGATATTATTTTCCATGAAATTTTACCAAATTTACGTTGTAGAAACCATCACCAACATGGACCGATAATTTTGTTACGATTTGATGTTTATAGGCGGTTGGACGGTGCTATTTTTGACCGTAATTCATAGCTGTAACTCCGATTATTTAACAGAATAGTGAATAGTCGCAAAAGTGCTTTGATTACATCTGACTGCGAAGAGCTGGACAATTTCAAAGCGAAAACACGTGCTGATCTCTTTTTCATTGCTATGCTAGAACACTACAAATTCTTATTTGTCTCTGGACAACAGCAGTTTTCTCTGAGTAACCTTTGTTGGATGACGAAGAAAATGTTACACGAAAAACATGCAACTCGCTGCTCTCTGGAATCATAAGATGACTTTAAAGTAAAATTCACCATTCTCCGAATGGAAACCCATGCGGTAAAATTCCTCACAATGGACTATACATGATTTACAAATTAATTTTCTCCGTGCAAACTGACGAGAGAGAGAGAGATTTAAATCCCCTACGTATGAAGTAAAGCTTCTTCAGGCTTTGAAGAGAGAGAGAGAGAGAAAGAGAGAGAGAGAGGCAGAGGAAAAAGGGATGGAATCAGGTTGTCGAAGGGAAGAATTTGCTCGTCTATAACTACTCAGAGCAGATCAAAGGCACGAGAGACGCGCGAGACTCGGTGGGTAATTTCGTCCTGGTAAAATTGTACATACGAAGTTAGAGGAAATAATAAAAATCCTTTTCCTAGAACGTACATACTTTGAGTTTATATCTACATACATATAAAGATGAATTGTAAGCGAGAGGATAGTGCTTTGAGTATTTTGCATGGAGCACGAGATTAAAGTACGCAGAGCAAAAGCTCTTCTCTCCAAGCGTTATATACGCTCATATATTGTGCGTACATTATAAAATCAAGGGTCCTCATCATCCTGGCTGCTCTTTCTCAAACTCCTGCGCACCCAAGCGCCCAGAAGATATCTTGTAGGCGTTTTCACCAAGAGCCCTTATGATCCGACGCAAATCTGCCCCAATTAATGCAAATATATACGACCCCTGCTTTTTTTTTTTTTACTCTCTTTAGGCAATTTTCGTTGTTAGGCGGCCGCCCCCAAACGACAACATGTTTTGACGATGGCGATAACAACGTGGTCGAAAAATAATAATTGCTGTGACGGCTACCGAAGGGCAAGAATGAGGCAATACGAAAAAAACCATCAAACTGCTTTGATGGATCCTGGGAGTGATGGAAAAAAAAAATCCGTCACAAAAATCGTGGTATTGCTATCGGATCGTTGAAAATTCAGCCTCAATTTTTAGTGAAATTATTTTCTGACTCTCACGAAACTACAAACGAATTGTCAGGCACAAAACCGAAATGGTAAGATTGAATTTCGTTGAAATGACAGGAATCAGTTTGACAGGATCAAAAGTCTGGAGGCATAAAGACATATTTTCAACCTTCCAATGGGAATGTAAGATTCAGAATCGAGATAAGAGTTTCCTGAAATGGCATTTTATTATTAGGATGCCAGGAAATTATCTGGCTCGAGTTTAACGAGGGCATTGAAATCAGGTCGACTATTTTGCGTACAGCTTCAAGAGCCTGCAAGTTGTTTTGCTCTAACATGCGAGAACGACTTTATTAACAGATCGAGCAACATTATTTCGTGAAGCCAATGCACTGATATTGCCGATTAGCATCGAGCAATTTATCCATTTTCCTATGTAATTTTGCAAACAAGTGCGTGGTTCGCGATTAATGCAAATTCATGCAAATCGTTTTCACGCGCTCTCAGTCTCCGCAGCGGTGTTCGAGCCGTGAAATCTCCCTGAAGGCTTCTGAATGTAAGGGTCTGTGCTGAGGAAAAAGGGGAAAAGGAAGAAAGAGAGTATAAGCAGGGAAAAGAGATGAAGTTAATGGAATGGACGTACTTCCGCGAGTATAAGAGCATCGGCAGGAATACGCTTCGTACCCGGAAGTTCCTTGGTGTATACGCGAGCTCGAATATCTTCCAATGAGAATGCAAGCAGAGAGAAGGAACGAAGAAGAGAAACGCGCTTCGATCACCTCTTGTTCAAGAGTTTCTGACAATTAAGCCTAATACATGCGCATAGTATTCAGAGAAGCCGTTGCAGAGAGAACAATTGCAAGGACGATATATATATATAGAACGCAGAGAGTTCGGGTGTGCGGTCGTGCTCTGGGACAATTACCAATTTCGGTGGGGATGAAGGAAACTGACTGCAACCGCGACAGACATTTCGGCAATCTTATAAGGTTAAGGGTCTATGGTGCGACTGTTGCGCAAACACGTATAAAATGAGCGAGAAAGACAAAACTTCACAATAGCAGTTATTTCGCCGATGCGAAGCGTTTGAAGTTCGCATCGTTGCGATCCACCGAAAATTCCTTACAATTGAATTCATTTCAAACTGTAAATTTTCTTTTTTCTTTATTTATTTATTTTTTTTTCTCTTCTGTAATTTTCTCCTTTTGGCTGCCTTTTACGATTTCTCAAATCAAGTCCGTATAATAATTCTCGCTATACTTCAGCGATGACTCAATGATCGATTTTGAAGTGAGAACTTTTGTCAAAGCTCAGCGCAAAAAAAAATCCTTAAAACCGAAAAGTAATCCAGAGTACGTAACGTTCAAAAATCAGGAGAAGGAAGAAACAATTTTTTTATGCTTTTTCAGGAATTTTATCTCATATTTATTCAATTTTATTGTTCGAATTTTCAAAAACATAATTCTAGTTCATTTCAATTGATGTATTTCTAGGATATATGAAATTTTAGTAAAGTGTCGTAATTTTAGTCAAGAGACTACGCGAATGTCTCGTGGCACGGCAAGCCTGAATGAATGAAAAAGAAGCATTAGATTAAGAGTGTAGGACAGAGGATGAAAGCTTTGTGGGAGCAGTGCATGTATTCTCCGAGTGAATGAGCTCTCGACGAAGGAAAAGTCTATTCGGTTCTGCAGGTTTGCGAAAATTTTACAAGTTTTTCGCAACCTGAGCCGGAACAGCTCGTGGAAACGGTGTCCGCACGGAACAGGAGAGAACGGCAAAGCAGTACCACGGCGAATTTCAACAGTCCGATCCCAGTAACTTTCCAGGCTTCGAGTGGTTGGATGTGGAGCCATGAAACGGAGGTTGATAACGTGTGTGCGAGAGCACACGCCCAACCTTCTCTTTCCTGAAACATTTCTATACAGTTACTCGGTTCTCTCGGTCTCTCGTTCATTTGAAGACCCCCCCCCCCCCTCCCCAATTCTCTCTCTCTCTCTCTCTCTCGCTCTTTCTCTTTGTCTTTCACACTCTCGTTCTGTTTCTCCATCTGTTCTGAGCTTGGCATATCTTTGTTCCACGAAATCGTGGAGAAGACTCATGCAACGACAGATGTTCCTTACGAGGCTATAGTGTCACCCGACCAAACCGTGACTTACCCTCGAGACCCGGGGTGAAATTGTGCTTAACCAGGTGTTCTGAAGCAGTCGTAACTGCTGTACGTATATATATATATATTTGTACATGTGGGTGAGAAATTCGAAACGCCTCTCTGGATTGGTGAAATACTGCGAGAGAAGTCCTTGCGTGTTCGTTCGACCGACGAGAAATACCGATTAGCCTTTGACGAACTGAACTCAGATCTACCGGCTGAAGCCTGATACCGAATTGTTTAAGCACCAATTTTCAAGAATCGAGACAGATTAAGCCGAACGTTTATCTTCGTTCGTTGAAACTAAAAGCTGTTTTCAGGTGCAACATTTATCTAAAATGTAGTGCTCTTTGAAAGTGCCGCATGGACGAGAAATTGTGTTGATATGTATGGGACTTCGATCAAAGATGAACAAATGATTCGTTGACGAAAAAAAAAATTTGTATTGAAAAATTTGACGAAATTTTGTCAATTATTATTCAACTGTCCTTATAAAAAATGATATACTTTGGCCTAATTGAATCCATAGCTATGCTTTGCTATGGGGAATAAATTTGTAATAAATACGGTTCGAGTGTCGTCAGGAATAAAAGAGAACGAGGAGACGATGTTCACGACGTGGAAAAAGCCGTTTCGTGAAAAATATACGCCGCGATACTCTAATATATATTCGTGCACGTTCGACGATCTCGTTTCCTTCTAGTCTCGAGGATATAGAGAGAAACATAGTTTACCCGGATAGTTTTGCTATAAAGACGCACGAGGAGATAGAAAAGCCGCTGGCTTTTCTAGGATCCTCCGAGAAACTGCCAATTTTGTACTCTCAAGCGTGTGTAGATCGAGAGCGGGAGATATAGAGGTAGAAAAATCTATAATAGAAGCGAAACGACATGCGGAGAGATAGAGGTGGGATCGCGAAAGCCGAGGCGCTGCTTTTTCGAAGGTTACAAGGCACGGACACGTAATAACGTTCGCTCGAGTCTTTTCTCTGTTGGAATAACACGCGAGAGGAAGAGAAAACTACTGCCTTAAATGTAGATGAGACTCTTCTTTCTTCTCACCCGAAAATCGAACCTTTGAATTTCACGATCCGTTTCGTTTGTGTCACGCACGAAGAAGCTTCCCACGAATTATTGTTAAACTCACAAAATTGCGAGACTCGAGTCTGCGGTCCGATTTTTTCGACTGTATTCGAATCACATTTTTTTTTCTCTCTCAAATGTCAGTGGAGGGTGATAACAGATTGAAATCTTGTCGTATATTTTTTTTTTTTGGCAGCATAAAAAATCGATAAAAATCAATTTTACTATATCGAAACTTAAATTTTCGTTCTAATGAAAAATAGTGATAAATAATTGATCGTCGAATGAGATATTGAAAATTATATAATTTTTTATTCTTCAAATTAAAAATTTCATAATTTTTTAATCCTTCATAAGATATTGAAATTGAGAAATTAAAAAAAAAAAAAGAATTAAAATTTCAACGATTGAAGATCTTTCAATTTTTCATCCGTGCTGAGATATTTTTTGTCCGACAGCGTTACATGCGCAGTAGTAACGGCCACAATTGCACGGGCGAGACCAAAAAGAGTCGTTCAAACTCGAAAATTCTAAACGAATTCGGTCACACAATTTTCTATATTAATAAATACTCTGTTGCACGAGTCCTAGTTCGAATTAACTCGAGTTAGCTCGATAGCTAATTATATCGAGTCCACATTCTGAATAAACATAAGAACCACACATCTTTCGGAAATTGATAAAACCACAGTTATACAGATTAGTAAAAAGTTGTTAAAACTACTCACAAAAAATAAAATCGAACCCTTATACGTTACGGTAAATGTTAGAGTTAAAACTCGATAATGTAAAACGACTCGATCAAAGGTAAAAAAAAAAAAAAATCATTATAATACAGCCCCGCGCAGGGTCAATCGCATTGACGAAGCTTCATAAAAAACAGGTGCTTTTTAAACGGTGCCCGTTGAAGGTTTTTATCGCCTCAGTGGCTTCAAACAAAAATTCTACAAATATTAAAAATTTAGTGCCGAATGCATTTTATGCTGAGTGTATGGAACAAAAATTACGTAGTAAAGCGCGCGTACACATCCGCACGCACACATAGACATTTTTCTACACATACGTACGACAAAACATCGCTGCGTAAAAACCAGACGAAAACTTGGCGTGCATGGTTTTCAAAAAAAAAAAAAAAAAAAAAAAGCTCAGCGAAGGAAATCGTAATTCATCTACATCCGCATCAAATATACTTTTTTTTCATTACGTGTATTCATTATATATTCCTTTCAATTGAGATACACGTCAGAATCGTTTACTTAGCCAGTTCATATACCAGATAAAAAGAAATATAATATTCCCTGCCATAATTGGAAGAGAATAAATGATCAAGCATCGTTAAAATACAGCGAATACGTGAACGTCTGAATGATATGGTATATAAAGCTTTAAACGTGGAGTTAATTAGCATTTATCATTAACAGGTCGATACCACGAATGCTACGTTGTCGCTCAAATGAAATAACTCCGCGTATGTATTTTGGCTCATGCGGTGCTATTCAAGTCTCCCGCATATCCGGAATATTCTTTCATCTGGATATTCATTCATCTACTATCGCTTTTGATTATTAACGAATCGCCGCTTCTTCTCACTCCATTTGCTACGCCGAATCAGAAAAAAAGAAACGTGTTAGTCTGTGTTAACAGCAAAATAGATACAGATACGGATGTATATGAGGTGCAACGAATGTGTTCCGCGAGAGCCCCAGAGATCGTAGGTTTGAATAATATATGCGAAGTCAATTGGATACAGCGGAGGTGCTAACACAAACGCGAGTGTCTGAAACTCGAGGAAAAAACTAATCGAGCGATAGGGTAAAAACAACAACAACAAAAACAGTGAAGAAATTGTTTGAAGAGTAGAAATTATTTCGACTGCTTCCATCGAAATAATGTTTGCTCAAGATTCTCGCTTAGGCTCTCATCCAAATGACCAATCATTTACTGGAATGGAGCGAGAATTCGTCCTGTTTGGATCGTTTCGATATGCCAATTAGTGTGAAATATTCATTTATCTGGATAACAACGAGCTCCGAATGATTGAAAGATTAACCGGAAAACTCTAGCCAGCCTAGCCAGTCCGATTCTGCGATAAAATAGTTAAGAATTTTGCAAAAACTGCATATTTCTTCTGCGATCGATCCACGGAAAAAAAAAATTTTCATCCATTTCTCGAATAAGAAATGAAATGAAACGAAGTGAAAGAAGTTTCAGAATTGAACTGCATAAACTTTCAATGACGTCGAAGTTTTCGGCAATCCTCCTTGGGATTTCATGCAAATTCGAGAACTATATTTCGTGCAGTATTTTTTTATATCGTCTGGCTTATTCGTCAGGTATACGTCCGGATACGCGGTACAGGAGAGTGTCCGTGATCGATTTAGCATTTTGACATGCAAGTTTGTCTCTCTCTCTCTCTCTCCCTCTCTCGATCTCTCTTTCGTGTACAAAAGCTAACGAGACACAACGTCGAAAAAGAGTATATAGGAAGGAAGAGGGACCAGAGAGACATACCGAGAGTTCGACGACGATGAAATATTCAGGAAGCGAATCGAGAGAACGCTATGTAAAAAAAGAGAACACCGTGCGAAAAGCTTCTTTTTTTTTCTTTTTTTTTTTTTTTTTTTTTGCATTGGAGATACATATGGAAAAGGTCGTGTTCATCGCATCGTGCGCATACGACGTAGAAAGATTGATGCCTTAACCACATTTTCCTCAGAACGATTGCACTCTACGATTCAAATTCTCTGGTTTATTATGCTCTATTTGTTGTGTTTCCATGGGAATGTTTCAAATTTTTTTTTTTCAGTAACCAAATAAATTTCGGTAAAAAAAATATTCGTGAAAATAACTGTTGAACATGTCGGAAAAACAAATTTTTATGAAAAAAAAAAAAGAACTGAAATGCATGAGAATAAATTGAAACGTATTGAAATAGAAATAAGACCAGTCCACTTCAAGAAAAATTCAATTTCGAATGTAAATTATTGAAATTTTTATCGATAAAAGAAACATCAGTTTATAAGTTCAGATTTTCTTACCGACTTTTCAAGATACAGAAATTCTTTCAATCCCCCTCCGTTTCTCGTTCTCTTCCTTTCACTGAGTTTTTCTCGAGACTTCCGGTTTCTTTATATGACAGAGATATACGCGAGAAATGCTCATGCGTTTTACGAATATATCATTTCGAGTTTGTCAAGCCGGAAACCAGACGCGTATATCTTTTGCACAAATTTCGTCTAAACTTTTTGCACGGTTTTATCTCTCTATTCCACTATGAATTTCTTCGTGTTTGCAGCACATGTATTACTTCGTAGAAGACATATAAAAGTTTTTGAAAGATACACCAACTCCAGTTCGAATCGAAAATTCAATAGAAGAGCATTGTAAAATGATATATAAAACAAACGGAATAACAATAACAATATCAATGCTCTTGCTGCTGGAGTAAATAAAAAAGATGAACAAGAACACACTTTACATTTATTTTTCATTCATATACTTATTTCTTCGGATATAAGAAAGGATTCGGTTCAACGAGGTGTACCAAAGAACGCGTTTTCACCTTTCGAATATCCATAAAGAAACGAATACGTACGATTTTATTCCACTTTTCACTACATTTTCTTGAGCATTTATAAATATGCATGGGAAAAAAAAAATGTCAAGTTTATAGCTTCTACGCTGTCACGCTCAACTAGAAACTGAAGAGAAAAAAAAATTCATGATAACCAATATCAAATTGCTGTCCCTATAGAAAAAAAAAAAACAAGGTCAAACAAAATTTGTTGATTGAAACAAATTTCGTTGCTCTCAACTAAAATATTTCGGAGATAAGACTAAATAATTCGTACGTGCTGAAAACGAGTTATTGGTCGAACCACAAAAACCTTGGGGCCAGCTAAACAAAATCATGCGAATGCAACAAAAGATTGTCGTCAAGTCAATTTGATGATTGAGATTCGCAATCAAATATTTATTGAAGTAACTAAAAAATTATGCGTCAGCGAATAAATGATACCAGTTGTTCGAACAAAATGTTTTGATTTCGGTGATTTGATTGATTCATCTGTAAGAAATGTTCACGAGTCAATAAATGAACTGAATCATTTGCAATTCAACTGAAAAATTATTCAATCTCCATAATTTCTCATCCAATAAAAATGAATTTAGTTAAGGCAAAAAACTATATCGATAAATAAAGTTTAAAAATAGCTGCGTATAGAAAATTTATGAAGGTGCATTAGTACATTCATAAGCCATATCGTAATCATTATCAGGCACGAGAGAGTTTTAAAAGACCATCAATTTGCCTGATGCGCTTTTAACGCTCTGAAATGTTAATTCTCCATCTATTTTTCTCTGTCCAGCAAACGAGATGAAATCGTGAACACGAAACGTTCTCTTCGAATAAGAAAAGCTATGCCCCCCCCGACTGCATTAAAAAATTTTTATCAGTGTGCATCGGATTGAAAAATGCATGAACACCTTCATGACGTTTCATCGTTGGAAAGTCCGACGATAAAATCATTTTTTCTTCCAAGCTTCCTTCAGCTATCCAATTTTATCAAATTTTTCATTATTTATTATAATGATAAACAAGAAATAAAATATCGTATATTAGAGAAGAAAAAAAAATACGTACGTATGAGCAAGTGAATGAAAAAAATAGTTAATTTGATGTAACAGGATCGTACTACGTGCAATCACAAGTCCCCGGGGTTCCAGCACGTGACAGACGTAACATTATCTTTATCGCACAATGCAGAGTTACAATTGAGTGATTAGATCTCGTATAGTGCGTGATCCAACACCCTCACTGTATGACTCTATTAATAAAGAAATATATATAGATATATACAAACAAAGAGAGATGTGAGGTGTCCCCAAACGTAGAGTAAATGACGTCTGGAACGAAATGGTTCAGAGAAATTAAATTAAATAAGACTGATGACCTTGTAGTTTGATATTTTACGAAGAAAAAAATGTTGAAAAGTTACTGAACAGTGATAAATGTATACGCGTGATTTAAAATCGTAGATTTCTTATTTCTAGACGATAATTTTCGTAACAAATTGAGACAAAATATGAAAAATTTCAAAATTTCTTCTTCAAATGAATCTTTGATGAATGATTCGCATTTAATGGGTTCAAAAGACAAGTCCTGTCGAACTGCTTTCTACGAATCACTAATGACACGTCATGAGATTCGCACACCAAGTAGCGATAAAACAAGTTCGAGACGGTCGTGTCGCTGTCATTGTCGTTCGTTTCGTTTTCGCGAACATCACGGATATACTGGAGAGAGAACGAGAGATTTACTGCGACGACGACCAGCAGCCTCGTTGTAGTAAAAGTATTCCAAGTTCGGAGTGTCTTTTAATGCCACAAGAAAAATCGTCATATGGAATGGACTTTCCTCTATTCTCATAGTGGCTTTTAATAGCCCGCGAGGTACTTGAAAGAAAAAAAAAAAACGAAAAAAAAAACCTGTTTACTACAAAGTGACGCATGTGGGTTTGGGATTTATTTCTCTACCGTAAAAATACTATTTTCATAGAAAATTAAACGCGGAGAAAAGAAAATGGGGAGAAAAATTCCGAGCGATAAAATCTTCTGCTGAATTTCCTGCTATTTTCGTTTTCTTTTTCTTTTTCAGTAACTGGACTTTTTTACTTTCGGAAAAGACCCCGATGACGTCTTGTCCACTTTCATTTTATACTACGTTTTTTTTTTTCTTTTTTTTTTTTCCTATATATTTTTCCAGAAGACAGATTCGCGGAACGGAAGGAGAGAAAAAAAACTCGTTGGGGGCAGGTGGAAGCAGAGGCTCTTTCATTCATCGAGCACTTGAAAAGCAAAAGCTGTGTAGAGCTTCGTAAAACCGTATACAATTTTCCATACAGACGAACATGATACACAGAGATATATATATACATAAACTGTAGAGTGTTAGAATAAAAGACTTCGTCGCGACGTCGACGCTCGCGCGTACTCTCGCGGGTAACAATGTAGCTCATATACAGCCCGGAGTTTCATTCGGCTATTTTTTTCATTTTCTTCTCATTTCTCCGTGGCTTTTTCTTTTTTTGCCCGCATTCTACACGTTCACAGCGTAAATTTCACGAGGAAGAAAACGACCAAGGTTTACCGGTCTTGTCGAGCAAATAAAGTGAGCAAATTATCCTCTAGAAAAAAAGAATATAATAAAATTTTCAAGAACGTAAAAGAAAAGATGTTCGTTGAACATTTTTTTCGAATAGAACATTTTTTTTTTTTTATTTTTTTTTTTTTTTTTAACGAAGACAATTTCGGGTCGAGTTTAATGTAGGCTATGAAACTCGTGATTCGAATTTCAAAAATTCAACTTCGTTACATGTTTTTCTCTCGGGAAAGAACATAACGTATGAAAAATGTAAATCCCTTTCCCAAACACTCAGGGAAAAAAAATGAATTTGAATCTACCAGGATTATTCATGCGATTTTTTTTAAACTTTAATCAACAAAATTTCTTTTCGCACCGACTGACAAGCTGTCTTCGAATTCAAATAAATAATTCTATTCGAGCACGTTTCAAGTTTCTTATATACGAATTGTACTCTGGATTTGCATTTGCAGGAAATTATTATTCTTATTGAATACAGAATATGTCTAAAAACGAACAGATGCTCGTGAATTTTCATACCCACTCAGGATTGCAGCAGATCCATTAAAATATTATTAAAAAAATAATACAATTGAATTTGGTATGAAAAGTACTAAAAATATTATTCGCAACTCGGTAACGCGTTCTTTAAATTTGTCGAAACTATTTTTAATTAAAAATCGAGAAAAGAGATTTTCGATTGATGATGCGAATATTAAAATATTCAAATGGAAGAAAATAATATCGAAAAAAAATGAATAAGAAGTTCGATCAGGCCTCGTGGTACAAGTTACGAGTATGAAAATGTTGTTGATTGCTCGAGCATATACTGTATGCTTCGTGTTATTCTGAATTTCGAATTTTTCGCGAATTCTCGTCTCGTCGGCTGAAATCGACTCAACAACATACACGAGCAACCAGTCGTTCGCAATAGTCTGTCAAAGGATAAAAACGCGCAATGCTCAATAAGATTCTCGAAGCTGAAAAGAGCTCCGGAAATCAAGTAGGTTGATTGCCGAGTGCGCCCATTTTTTTCGTCCCGCCCCTTTTTATCTTCTTTCTTTGCGTCTTTTACGATCGCACGATAAAACGTGAGAAAAGGATCGCTCACGAAAAAGCTCCGAAGTCTCGTTTCGTGTTCCCGCTCGCAATGACAAGAGAGAAAGAGAGAGAGAGAGAGAAATCCCTTTCTCCCCCCGGCGGATGAGGCAAAAAGTTTGCAATGAATTTTCAGGATCGTGAGAAAAAAAAAGCAGGAAAATCCGATGGCCCTGGCGGAGAGGGGGGTGGGGAGGGAGGAGGGGATACATAAAAGAGAGCGAGAATGAGGAGATGAAAAAAGAGAGGAAGAGAAAATGGGGGTTGAGAATGTCCGGGGTTTTCCGGCAAGCAGTGTCAATCGACCGCGAAATATAGCTTCGTACTAGTGTGGGGCTAATCGATCGTGACGACGAAAAAGGCTTTCGCGCATTTTCATACATCTATGTTATCCATTAATACATACAAGCGTTTGCGTTCACGTTATCACGTCTGTATATATATGTATAATTCTGACTCTGGAAGGATGGTAAAATTACATATGACGTTACTATAAATAAAGCTAACCCTTTTTTTTTTCATTCCTCGTTCTCGACACCATAGAATATAAACCGCAGGATATGTAATTCAAGATTTACGTAACGATCCAGAGGCACTGAATCATCCCAAATTCAATCGATTTTTTCACGATACTCGTGTATTTTTCAATTATACATCAAGTTCGACCGCAGCGTTTTCATATTCGTGTTAAATTCAAATATTTCTAATACGAAATATTTTGATATTTGGATGAAACGTGAACATAAAATAAGACAGTTTAGTTGTTCATTCAAGAGTCAATTGACAAGTAACAATTGACAGAGTATTTGAATGTAAAAATGGATTTTTAATAGTCAAATTTCAAAGTACATAGTTTATGGGTAAAAATAGCTGAAAATATACAGATTACTGAGCCAGTTCGTTTCGGAGTAACTGTTAAAATGGAAAATCCCATATGTAATATTAGTGTTGTACATATCTGCGGTTCAAGCTGTGCTCATATCCGTATCTCATGAGCGCACTTTAGTGCGCTCTCGTCTACCTTACGATTTGTGTGTTTAATGTAGTATCCGTGTGCGGCGGCTTCAACGTATAGTGACTGCAAACCCAAAACCCGGGAGTAATTCGAGCACGTGTATAGTTACAAATGCACACATGTACGTGACTCAACCTCCGTTTCCATACACAGATACATCCATTTATGCATATATGTTCGTGTAACCACCGACCAAACGGGAATACAATGTTCCCTGGGCACGATTACGTTGACTGTCTCATGTGATATATACTAACGTATTATCTGTGAGTGCGTATACACACGAGATGCTTCATGCCAAAAGTACATCATTCGTCTTCGAGTCTTATTGTTAGTAATGCGTGCTGGTTCACTATTTTCTATTTTTTTTCTATTTTTTTTTTTCTAATTCTTTTATCGAATCGAGGGTGCTTCAAACGAGTCTCACATATTTATCTACCAAATTTTCAAAATCGACGATTTTTCGTGTTAAATAAATATACGAACTTCGTTTTCTCTCAGGAAACGTAAAAACGATCGACTTACTCATCGCGAGGCTAAAAATCATCATCGTTCGTATCCGCAAAAAACAATCGAGTTGATTCAACGAATACTGAAGGCGAAAAAATACTTTGAGATAATATAATTGAGGGCTAATGAAACAATTCACCGATAAATGTGCAATTTACATTCTGCTCTTCGAATTTACACATGCAATGGATAAAATATTTTGATTCGCAATCATTTTATGCCTGAATAGATTTAATCGTTGAGAAAAAAAAAAACACATTACCTTTTTCACGGAGGCAATTATGAGCAGTAAAAGTGTAAAAGTATGACAATTTGTTTTGTTCGTTGGCAACAATTGGTCGAATAATTTATGCAAGTTTTGTACATTTACTTATATAAATATTCAAGTAAATGTATACACAGACGTTGCGTTCTGTTATGAAACCTAAAGCAAAGTACACAAGATGTGGCCTGTCTTTTAAGGAATGCGTATCCACACACACCTCGTCAGCGTAGGAAGCATAGCAACTATGAATGCCTGATACGATGCATGAGACACTTGGTACGACACTTCCTTCAACTCGTGGACCCGACTGTCTGTAACCTTTCTGAATTTACTTTGTAAAATACTACCTCGTGGAAAAAATGCGTACACCAATTTTTGTTTTCATGTCCGAAGTCGTTCAAAATACAAGTGTAAATTTAAAATATTTGTTTTTCTTCACAATACATAATTTTTTTTTTTTTTTTTTCGATCTAAAAGAGAAATTTTACAAATAAATTGGATTTTTTCGTTAACAACGTGAATTCAATAGTTGATTTTATCATTTTTTCTCCTGTTTTATTTTTTCGTCAAGAATGCTTCCGGTTGGAGAGAAAAATCGATGTATGTTGAAATTTATTCACGTCTTGACTAATTCAAAAGTTATCGACATCTCTTGGCTTCAATTCCAGAAAATCAAATGTTTTTGAACCTTTACGACTGTTGAAAAACTTGAGATGCAAATCAGTCAAGAATTTAATTCAAAAGAAAATTTGAATAAATAAATACGAATGCAAATTAAATAACAACAAATCAATGTAATCAGTAAATGCAACAGAATATCAGTAAATAATACCGGTTGGTCGAACAAAATCATTTGGCTTTGGTGATTTGATTGATTCGTCCATAAGAATTTTTCATAAATTAGTTGAATGCACTAAAAATCATTTCACTGAAAGCGGAATTTCGTCTGAAATACTAAAATATTTTGTTTGTATCCATTGCTTTATGCATTCGAATTCTTTCATTCAAATTCATTCATTCAAAAAATTGTTGTATCCGAAAAATTTTATATTTCGTATAGATAACAAAATTTCGAATATTATCAACAAAGCTTCTCTTCATACTGAAACGAAAATTTGTTGAGACGATAAAACATTTTACTGAACGTATTCAACAAAATATTTTTAGGTTTTAACAAAATTTTGTTTTCAGTGCTGCAATTAAACCGAAAAATTGCTGGATCCACCAATTTCTCGTTCAAATAAATGTTTTTAGTTCCATGCAATTTTTCTTTTTCTCAGTACAAAGAAGATGACGTGGCATGCTCGTGTGATCATGATCATCTGCATACCGCATATATTTTCACCTATTAGAGTTCTTCTCTCGATCGTGTATAGCTTCATATAAATAAGGTATGCCCATCTTGAAGTTTAAGAAAAAACAATGTAACATTACTTGCTGAGAATATGATTGCCAAAAGCAGATCGAATTTCCGTAGCCAAACCACGATTAATGATACTCAAAGTTACATGAAATATTGGCCAATTATTTTCGGGTATAATAGTTGCATAATTTCGAATAAACAATTTGTCGTACGAAATATCGACAACAATATTTCGATAATACAAACGTATATCATTATCCCAAATATTAATGTGAGATTAAACCCAATCGCGAGAATTGGCATATTCAATCGTAAATCTTTTCGAAACTCTCTCGAAAACATAAATTTTAATAATTTTACGATTCTTCCATATACGAGAGAGAAAATAAAATTTGTTACATTCGTTTATTCGTTCCACTTCCGCTCTCGATTCCGAGGCAAATAACCGCGAATCAGCGATACGTGAATGCCTTATTTTCATTTACATTATTATGTTATTCAACGAATATGTGAGAAAAAATTTGTTGAACTTGTTTGTTCGATGAGAAAATAGATCTATAGATATATCACTATCAGGGAATTAAATTATTCTAACAAACAGTAGTTTTTTCACTGGACAAATGTTATGAAGCAAAGACATTTTTCCGTTTTTTTTTATCTTTTTTTAAGCTGGTATACCCAATGCATCTTTGCCTAGTTGCGAGCAACGGTGCAAGTACATATAAATACGTAAACATATGTGCACACATATCATGTACGAGAGTCTCCCTGTACTGGTTTACATAACTTACGCATATGTCCGGGGGCCAAATGTCTGCTGGATACGCGCCTCTTTCCCTCAATCCTCCAAACACTACGAGTTTCCATGCATGTGAGCTCATGGATGCACGTGGGCTCGAGCTCTTACCGTGCTCATTTCTCTCTGCCTGTCTTTTTCTTTCAGTGCTTGTCTCGCATTCGTTGCATATTACGAGAAAGATGAACATTATGGATTACACGAAAAAGATAGAGAGAGGAAGAGAAAGAGAGAGAGAGAGAGGGGAGCATCGAGTTGATATGTTAATACGAACTGAATTATTAAATGCTCTTTTTCATATGCCTCCACGAAGTAATGATTGAGCTAGATTATGTCATTTTATCCGAACAATTATCAAGTGAATTCCTGTGTGCTTTACCAAGTCCCTGTGGCACTCAGAGCTATTAAACATATTATTGAAATTTCCTGTCGTCGCTAAAAGAAAAAAAGATAATTATGCAGTTTGAGGACTTTGCCAAAAGCTAGAGACGCCTATGAAGTGATTACAATGAAAAAAAAAATCGTTTTTTTTTTTTTTTTTTCATCATTTGTTGTTAAAAAAAATATTCTACATGTAAAATTCAACCTCCTGCAACGAATTATTACTAATTCACTAGGCATGTTCTCTAAATGATGCAGAAGACAATCAATTCTATTATCCTTCTATGAAAAAGTCTTTAAACTGCATACCAATTACAAAAAAAAAATGTTGAATCTCGTTAAGGTAGTTGGGCAGAGCCGAGGTGCCCGGACGATCGTCTATTTTTTCGCATATAATTAGGCAAGATCATTTTTGTGTCTGAGAGAAATTAAAAATCCAGTCTTCAGTCGAATAATGCTTAAAAATTGGAAAAAAAATTGACGAAAAAAATTAACTTATTGCTCTAATCAACGATGTGTGAATAATGTTTAACGAGAAATTGATATATTTATTGGAAAACCCTGACGAATGCCTTTAGTCACAAACTGTTTGATTTTCGACCATTTTCATGCAATTGCATGTTTCAAGAGTTGCGAATAAACTTTTACATTGATTCAGTTGTGTTCCTTCAATGAAACGATCCCGAAGAGCTCGTAATTGATTCATCATGAGGCTAAAATTTTCTCGAGGTTATATACGTTGAAATTCTCACAGATCTACGGATTCCTTGCTACACGATTGAACCAAAGTTCTTGTTATTCAGATTATTTAAAATGTATTTTGTCTCGTTCCCATCGTTTCCTGAACATCAAAAATTTTCCTCCATTCAAAGTAGCCACATTATAATAACCGTTAATCCCAGAAATTTTCTCATTTGTACCAAGCATTTGTAATTCGTCAAACTTTTGTTCCAAAATATTCAAAAGTCCATAAAAATTCATTGTGCATTCCATCGACCCTATATAATTCCTTCACGGATATGCAAAATTTTCATCAGCTCTACTAATTACGTTACGAAGAAATTGAACAAAATTATTCATCCAAAATATAATCTTATTATTCTCCTCTAAACAGCCTGCCAAAAAGATACTACAATTATATATTTATATATACACCTGCGAATGTACGTAGCTCCAGTGTACTTGTCTCTGAAGTTACTGGACTGATAGACGTTATATACTTTGAGTCTCTATACACACCTCGTTACAGACTCTCGTTCTATGTCGTGCACGACGTCATCGTAGTGGATTATTCTATAGCGACCAAGAAACGACCATTATTTTACGACCACACACAAGTAAACACAAGCGCAAACAGAGGGACACGGACACGCATCTACGAAGACATACATAAAAATATACACACGTTTGTATGCGGTAGTCGGTGGAATTAACCGTTAACTCTCTCTCACTCCCGAGGCTCGAGAGACATGGGAGAGAATCTTGGATAAAATTCTTCGAATGTGAAGCTGAAATTCCTTTCGTCATCGATGTCACGAGAGGCGTAAAGTTATATCTGACTTAACGAATTTCGAAATCCTGTGACAGAGAGATCCTGCATATTTTTTTTTCTTCTTTTATTTTTTATTAAATAACAATAATAATCAAGAGACTCGGTAGAGTCTCGGGACAAGTACATTTGGCAGCTCTGTCGTCTGCTAGCCCGCGGCTCGCCCAGAGTATATTATCTCGAAACAAAATGATTCGCCGTGGTGGGGGTAAAATATGAAATTTCTTTCCTTAATTACGGAGCCGGGGAGAAATATTATGATTTGAAAATTGAACTGGAGACTTATTATGAAAAGAGCTTTCGATTAAGCCTTGGATCAGCACGATTGATGCCGTATTTGCTGAGAAAAAACTTTGCACAGGCTCAAGATTATGCTAAGATCGAAGTATTGGTGTGTATGTATACGACACACAATGAAAGGCCTTTTGATGCTATCAAGTTTCTGATTGGTCGCGACAGAGCTGCGTTCGAAAACTCGTGGCGCACACAGCTATATGTAATAACGTGGCCCTGTGTGGCCCTGTGGCTATATATTCTTCTGCACTGTGGCTATATATTCTTCTGAATAAGTACAAACAAAAAAAACAGTGCAGATGAGCGAGCGAAAAATGTCAGCTGATATTTCGAAGGGCCATATTGACGCGAGTGTGAGAGAGATAGCTGAAATTAGTTCATATTTTTCCTTTCCGCCCTTGACATTTTCGAGAAAATAACTGTTACAACTTGTTCTTTGTCGAACAACGAACGTTGGCTAACCATTTATTTGCCCGGGAATGCAAGGTTATGGGAGAAGAATGTGTTGCAGGTTTGTCGTTACCGAGTCTGAACGAATGCTGTGATACTGCTTTGACAGCTCGTCATAACCTCACAAATTCGAATTTTCAGCTGGCATATTACCGACATGCTCCAATGACGGGAGAATAATATATGCTTCATGAATGAATATGCTTCACATGTTTTGACCTATTTATTCCTACACCCACCATTTTATTCATTTATAGCATGACTTACAATGCCGCAGGCATCAGATTAATCGCTAAGCGATAATATCTCTCAGGGAAATAAACTCTTGTCGCTGAGCGACATTAATTTCTTGTCGCTGAGCCACATGAATATCTCGTCGCTGAGGCAAATGAAAATCTTGTCGCTGCGAGGGCTCAGTGACATGAAAATCTTGTCGCTGCGAGGGCTCAGTGACATGAAAATCTTGTCGCTGCGAGGGCTCAGTGACATGAAAATCTTGTCGCTGAACCACATGAAGATTAATCGCTAAGCGATAATATCTCTCAGTGACATAAAAATCTTGTCGCTAAACCACATGAAGATTAATCGCTAAGCGATAATATCTCTCAGTGACATAAAAATCTTGTCGCTGAGCGACATGAAAATCTTGTCGCTGCGAGTGCTCAGTGACATGAAAATCTTGTTGCTGAACCACATGAAGATTAATCGCTAGGCGATAATATTTCTCAGTGACATAAAAATCTTGTCGCTGAGGCAAATGAAAATCTTGTCGCTGCGAGGGCTCAGTGACATGAAAATCTTGTCGCTGAACCACATGAAGATTAATCGCTAAGCGATAATATCTCTCAGTGACATAAAAATCTTGTCGCTGAGCGACATGAAAATCTTGTCGCTGAGGCAAATGAAAATCTTGTCACTGCGAGGGCTCAGTGACATAAAAATCATGTCGCTGAGCCACAAGAAAATTTTGTACATTCATCCCTTTTTGATAGTGATGCATTTTTTTCCTGCTAGAGGTCAAATTCAAAAAAAATTGTCCGAAAAAAAAAATTCTAAGAGAATCTCGAAGAAAAATCCAGGTGATTTAGTATGAAAATACGCAACTTCTTGTATCGGTAAAATTTTCTATAAACCATATCATTCTTGGGTTATATTGAATTTTTCAAAACTTTCTGTTTTTGGCCAAAAACGCAATAACTTTCGGGAAAAAAATCACAACAAATTTTTCAAAAGAAGAAGTTGGAGCTTTTGCATTGCATTCCAAGTTTTACATAGTAAAAGAAAAAAAAATCTCTTATATTGTGTGCCGAATCCGCGATGGTCGAAAAAAGGCATAAAAACGGTCGGGAATCAAAGTCCGTACAAGGCCAAAAAAAAAATAAATGGAAAAATATTTCAATAAGGAAAACTGGAGCCTGATCCATCCTTTTTGAAACGCCACTTTGGAAATTCGAATATCTTTCTTTTTGGCAGAGTTGTCTGGTGTATCTAAACGATTGAGCGGTAGTGTATGAGTGGATCGACGAAACTAAATCAATTTAAACCAGGGGGAAAGATTCACGAAGTATGTGATCATGAAAAAATTTAGGTCTCGGAGGAGTCAGAAAAAAAGAAGTGATATCCTAGCCAAAAATCCCCTTGACGGGGAAAAAAGCCTGGACAAGTCCATTTGTTCGTGACCCCCGTTTCCATTTGTTTTCACAGAAAAATCTAACCCCGCTAAAAAAAAATTGAAACCTTCAATAAAATGAAAAATCGAAAAAAACCCTAGAAAAAAATAGCTCCTAAAAAATTGGAGAAAAACCCTAAAAAAAATTCAAGACAATTAAAAAAACATACAATAAACGTGAAAATGGTAAAAAAAAAGTTGACGATTTTCGCTCAGCACTAAAAATTCTTGATATCCATAAAAAGACAAGTATTCCATTGATGGCTGAAAATCAATTAACGAGAAAAAGGGAAAACTCCCAAAAAGACATGGCACAAAAAAAAGAAACCCTTAAATACAAAATGGCGAATCGACAGAAAAACTTCATACAAAAAATAAAAAACTAAAGTTTGCCATCGCATGTTGAGCAGTTGAGCGGATACGCACAGAGAACTTGTCCAGCCCGAAAATTTTTATATTAGCTTCCGCATATTCCCTAGAAATAGCAGCGGCTAATACAATAATTTTCGGGCCGGACAAGTACTCTGTGCGTATCCGCTCAACTGCTCAACATGCGATGGCAAACTTTAGTTTTTTATTTTTTGTATGAAGTTTTTCTGTCGATTCGCCATTTTGTATTTAAGGGTTTCTTTTTTTTGTGCCATGTCTTTTTGGGAGTTTTCCCTTTTTCTCGTTAATTGATTTTCAGCCATCAATGGAATACTTGTCTTTTTATGGATATCAAGAATTTTTAGTGCTGAGCGAAAATCGTCAACTTTTTTTTTACCATTTTCACGTTTATTGTATGTTTTTTTAATTGTCTTGAATTTTTTTTAGGGTTTTTCTCCAATTTTTTAGGAGCTATTTTTTTCTAGGGTTTTTTTCGATTTTTCATTTTATTGAAGGTTTCAATTTTTTTTTAGCGGGGTTAGATTTTTCTGTGAAAACAAATGGAAACGGGGGTCACGAACAAATGGACTTGTCCAGGCTTTTTTCCCCGTCAAGGGGATTTTTGGCTAGGTTGTAATTTTTTTACCCAAGTATAATACGAGATCGATAGTGAAAAAAATAGCAACAGAAAATTTTGAAAAATATCGTTAATTTGTTTTTTTTTTTAGTTCGAATTAGTCGTAAAAGTGATAAAAGAAAAAGGGAGAAAAGGAAGTTGGTCGATGACCTGCACTTGGCGCTAAGCTCTCTGCGTGAGCTCACCGCTAACGGATCGTAGTGGAGACGGTACATAGTAGCAGCGAGTCGAGAGTGGTAAATGGATCGGTGTGCGACTAACGAGAAAGGAATAAGGAAAGAATGAGGCGAAGGAGGAAGGAAATACAAAGAGGAGAGGGGGGGGGGGCAGTAAGAAAGAACGAGGAGGGAAATTGAGGCAAAGAGAGAAGGATGAAATGTCGACGAAAACATTTCTGCATTAATTTGCATCTTTATCATTATGAAATTCGGCCTCGTTACTACCGAGTACAATGGAATTCAGTCGACAGTTTAATTTTATTTTTATTCGATATATACTCGTAGAGATATTCAACAGAATGAATAATCATCGAAGCGAAGTGGATCGATTCTGTTGAACGATAAATACAAAAAATTATGGTCGCTTCACGTTCTTCACGTTGTCAAATTCAGCAACACCCTTTTCATTCGCTTTTTATACGATCGAAACAAACGATTTTTAACGCACTTGACTTCCTTTCCGTAAAATTCTTACCAACGTATTCGAATGCTCGTGAAATATGTCATGCTTCTTCATACTCTTGCCAACTATTAATACTCGAGGGGTTTCGAGAACGTTACAATTATCGAGAGTACGTGAGTCGAGTGTTTGACGAAAACAACAACAACAAAAACTCTAATTTATGCTCGCACGTATTTGCAAAAACCGGAATTATTCAGGACACCGAATAAAAATGGGGAAAAAAAAAAAAAAAAAAAAACAAACAACGTCGAATGAGAAACTGGAAATAGACTTTTCAACGAGGGCTAATTTTCTCGCCTGCATCAACGAGTCGAAGCGGTTGATTCAACGGTAAATATGACTCGAGTCGTTATATAAAGCGGTTTTATCGGAGAAATCTTGTTCGTCGAATGCTCCTTGAAGTTGGAAATTGACAATTCTCATTGATTTATTGCCTGAACTTAAATTGGAAATAAAATTTATCAAAATTACTGAATGAATAATTGTTGCTGGAAAATTCGTTCGACGTATCGAGAGTCATTTCTTTCCCGTTTATCACGTAAAAAGTATATTTTTAGTAGACATTTTATAAGCTTCGATTCCAGCTGGAGATTCAAAAACGAAGAAAATTTTTTTTCTACGCAAACACGAAACTGTCAGAGTTTCTGAGAGAGAAAAACTGAAGCCTCGGCCCATGTTACAATCGAGATAAGAAGAGCCCCCGTTTTTGTTATTCCAGAAAATAAGGAATCCTCGTGTATTCCGAGAATGGCGAACGTAACTTTGAACCTAAAGATCGTAAATCCTACGTGAATAAAATGATAATTTCAAATTCTAATATCTCCGGAGGAGAACGACGCTTGAGAATGAAACAAGGGAGAGGTTGGATCATGCAGAAAATAATAAAAAATGAGTCGAGTATTTTAAAGTCTGCCAGTAGGCACGTTCAAGAAACCAAATTTCGTGGCTCAGGATGACACATTGCTTCGAAATATCGTGTTGACAGATTCACACGCACGTCGTACATACACAGGAGACTCGTATTTAATAATTCAAGAGAAATTCAGAAGTGCCGAAAACAATGGAGAAAATAAAAGATCGCTAATGGCGATTAGATATCTCTCAGGCGATTTTTTATCTGTCTACTATTTTTTTTTTTTTTTTTTTTCGGCTATATTTTTTCACGTGAAGTATTATTACGAGGTGCGTTACGAACGAGTGAATCCGAGAGCGGTTTTACCACGATACTCAACGGAGAATTCTCAACGGTGCCTCGCTCACCGTGGGCTGGTAGACTCGAGAGACTACGAAATATACCTCTCCTCCATACACGAACGAACAAACCTAGTCGCGAGTTTCACGCTGTCCTAACTATCGTGGAAGAAGAAGAGAGAGAGAGAGAGAGAGAGAGAGAAACGAGACTCGAGCGTTGTTGCACAATCGAGAAACGTAATAGAGGAGAATGCTTCCGTGGCCCTATTTTTGCACAATTATAGCGTTATACATCGCGACCATATATAAATATACAAGAATTACAACGTTGGTTGCTTGAGATTTTTATCTTGAGATTGTGTATGCTCGTCGGCGGGAGAAAAAAAAAAAATTTGCTCACGACAGCTTAATTAATGTTTCGCGACCCTTGGACTCATTTTTTTAACCCTCAAATGCGATTGAAAAACAATTTCGAAAAGTGCTCTTTTCGAGCGAAATTATTTCATGAAATGTTTATTCAATTTCCACCTTTTTTTCTTTTATTTATATTTTTTTTCAACTCCCGACTGCCCGCACCGGCAAATACCGGGAGTTGTGCGTTTCACCACGATCAGCTGATTTTCGAAAAAAATTTCATGCGATATGTTTGTCTCTAAACAGCAAAAAATTACTTGACTATACTTATGGAATAGATTTTTTTCTCTTACCGGTGAACATGATTCTTAGCAATGATTTAACACGATCGTATGCATGTTTATCAAATAAGTAACATGACAAAAAAAAACTGTTGAATCGCATCGATTCAACCAATAGAAGAATAACAGGCGATGCCGCTATACGTTCGTTCAGTGGCATAATTCATGCGACTGTAGCCTGTTCGTAACTTTGAAAAAATGACCGTGTTTACACTTTATTTTTGGAGGTTACGTTATTTTTTTTTTCGTGTGTGTTTCACTCGAGCAAATCATCAATAACAACAATCCAAAAAAAAAGTGTGAAACAAGGACTGTAAAAAAAAAACTCCCGACTGTAATGTGGCATAGTTAAAGAAAAAATGATGACTTGAGTAAAAAATTTAATGAAAAAAAAGTAATAATAATCCGTAATAAAAACAATTCCCTCAGGATTTCGTTTTTCATTGATGAACCTTTAAAGATCAGAAAAACGACATCCCGAGGGAGTTGTTTTATTACGGATTATTTTCTGTGTGCATGTGTATTTTTTTTTTCTTCATTTGATTTTTTTGTTTTTAATTTAATTTTCTCGAAGTAATTATTTTTTATTTAACTATGCCACTTTACAGACCGGAGTTTTTTCGTATATTACGTACCTTCATATTTTCGACTCAACATTTCCTTATTCGACTAAAAGTTTACGAGTCTAACCGGTGTAATACGTAAATCGATCATTTCTAATATTGCATAGTGACACAAGACCAAGTTGTATTTTCATACAAATCGAGATTATAGAGTGAGACTTTCACCGCTCTCGAGGACTCGGTAGAATTGTTGGCCTCTCCGACCAGAGGTCGACCTTGCTCGTAGAATGCCGATGGTGCGTGCATAACCATACACACTCATACGGTCTCACGATTAGACGAAATACAACGAAGAAAAATATCATTCGCCATATTATTTCAATACAATAATTCAGAAATATTTAATAAATAGAAAAATTACAATTTAATTGCGTCACGCCTCAAATAATAACGAACATTTTTCAGATAAACAACCGGCACAAGTTGCTTCACTATTCTATGGGAATTTCTGCTCGGTAAATTACGACTGTTGGAGACTCGTTGCCGTGCTATTTTCAAGAAATTACCCATAATTATTTTACTGCAAAAATAATTTGCTATTAATTCCCATTTTATTTTATTTGACGTTCGACGAAAAACAAAAAAAAAACTTTATTACCTTCGCAATAATTCTCCGTCATGACGAATTAAAATTTTGTTTTGTTATCGAGAAAAAAATCAGAATAAAATTATGCAGAGAGCTTACAACACGATTTATTATTTTGCTACTAATCCATTAAACATTCCTGAATAAACGATGTACGAAAGAATAATCTGTAAACGATTCTCCTAACGGAAAATATTAACATCGTGTAGATACTATATGAATTATCAAGGTAAATATACAAAATGAAGCAAAGACTAAAAGAGAGCCACACGAGACCTCGTCGATCCAGTCATCCATCCGCGAGCCTCGAAAATAAGTTAACGGGAAATCCCTCGCGAAAGTCTCACACAACTTTTTTTCATTCTCTGTTACAAGACATCGAACGCATTCTTATATATTTTACTAATATATATGAAATAGAACTCGTAAACTGTTCAAAAAACTGATGCTTTGAACTACGCTGGTTCTTCGTAAATAAAAATTAAGAATTATTCAATGTCAAGAGAGAGATAAAATAGTATTAAATGTTTACACCATTGGAACACGACACATCTCTTTCTTCTTAAATTCCTTTGAATTTTCTAAATTATGAAATTTTTTAGTGAAAATTCAGTTTTGAAACCTTAAAAAATAGTAATCGTAGTCAAAAGGTATGAAGAAAAATTTTCGAACATTTCTGTGAAGAAAATGACATTGATTTCACATTCTGTAATATTATTTCAACATTCTTTCGAATAATGACGAATGATAATTACAAAAACAGCAATAAATTTCAATTCTTTACTGTGTTTATTTTTGAAATAGAACGTAATGAATATGTATCGTCTATAAATCAATGTAAACAAGATTTTTTTGCAAAAATAAATACGAGATTGAAGAGTACTTACCAAGAAGGTCGCTGATTGGCTTGGCGTTCTGGCATCTTAGTAGCGACGGTGGGAATCAGATTGCACCCCGGAGGAGGTCCTTGGACTGATCTCTCCCGTGCGAAGAATTATTTCTCACACCGAGAATCTCGTCATGGCAACCGCTTGGACGCCTCGCTTCGTTTTATATGCTGGACACCGGGAACCACGAGAGCAAAGACGCCTTTACCCACGTTGACCCAAGATGAACCAACGCCCCAGCAGGCTTTCTTTACTTCTCTATGTAACGTAAATACAACTCCCGGAAAGAAAAGCTTTGCACGATAAATGAGCGAGACGAGAAAAAAAAAAAAAAAAAAAAAAACACGTGACGTTAGGTAACGAGTTTGACACTCTTGCGCACTTGTTCGTTTGACAGCGTGAACACGAGTTAAGCTTGTGGACACTGCACACGCGGGTTTTGCACCAATTCTTGAAGATTTTTTTATGTATATTTACGATTTTAAGTGAAGACAGTAAACACCGGCAACACTGTGACGCATGAAAATTTAAGGAACGTTTTTTTCCTTTTTTGGGCGATTTCGAATCGAGGTAATAATTTCGTTTTGTATTTCTACAAAATAAGTTGAGTTGACCACGAGCGAAAAAAATTGAAGAACAAGTTTCTGCGTACGCAATATAGCTGTATATATTTGTTGATCTCGAGATGTGTCCACCGTACACAGCGTTGCGTTTATCTCTCGCACTATCGTTTTTTTCTTTCCAACATTAATTTATATTCGCACTTTTATGAATTTTTCACTAGAGTTTATTCATCAATATTCTCAAAAATATTGTTTTTACCTTTTTGTTTAATTCACACACTAAAAAAAATGCGCGAAATATCAATGCGTCCTCTCCCTCTCGCGCCAGCTCACCAACTACGCGCGCGCGAAACCAAACGTTCGGAACGACTCGTGAAAGGAGACTGGAGCTGGCTGGACGGCTGGAGACGGCAACAATACGCGAAAGGCTCCGGCACGTCGGCCGCGGAGTGGGGGCGAGGGCGCTTTCCCCGTCCTGCCGCGCCTCTCACGCGCAGTCGCCCGATGTACCTCGAGCTCCCGGTAAAACCGTGCATTATTTGCATGCCAATTTAATCAGTTTGTTTTGACTCGTCGCAAATTTTTTGCATGAATCTCGGATGAAAAATTCTTAGGACTTCCACTTCGTATCAAATTTAATGGGCCAATAGTGTGCTGATATTAACGGAGTAATTTTTTCGAGAAATTTTCTATGAGAAAAACGAATGTGAAATTGACAATTGGAAATGCGTGCGAACCTGGTGGCGTAAATAATAACTACTTATAACAATAACACCCGAATTTCCTTAATTCCGTTTTGAATATCGACGTACAGTCCGAAATAATTGAGGACTGTGAATCGCTTTATTACGAAATAATACAGACTCGACGAGCCTCGAGCCAGCAGACGACAGAGCTGTCGATATACTTGCCCTGTGATTCCATCGAGTCTATTGTCTCTTGATAAATAATTGCAATGAGAATGTATTGAATCTTGTTCAAAATCGATATGCGTCAAAAACTAAATTCCCTTATATTCGTTTTCATTAATGTAAAACCATTCATACAATTATAATTTTACAAAAACCCTGTTTAGGTAATTTGGGACTAACAGGTTCCCTGAATACAAATCCCGAATTACCTGCGCGATTCCAGATATATACGCCTATGTGTTTCTCCTTATATCAATATTTTTGGAGTCCGCGTTTTTTTTTTCATCTGAAAATCGCGCAGGACCACCATTTTTTCGTAGAAATTCCGAACGCCCCGCTTTTTAGGAATTAATACATTTTATTCGAAATAATGTACAGATTGCAAGGAACTACGAATGAGGAACAATACATTAGTTTTATTTTCGATGATAAATGATTGAACAAATCAAGGGTACAAGTTTATTTGTATCTACAGTCGGTAATTCGTGCGAATTTGAAGATAGGATAAAACAAAAAAACACAAATATAATCGAAAAAAACTGGCGATAATGGCGGTTATCAAGTTAAAAAATGAAATAGCGATCGTTACGACGTTTTTTCTTCTCAGTTTTGGTTCTCCGGTTGAAGAATGAACCATGAATTTACAATGACATTTACTGCTTTTCATTAATTTTAGTCAACGATATTTGCAAAGTATTTTATTGAATATTTTATCGACGAATATTTATCGACTCGATATTAGTAGATGAAAGAATCTTGTAAAAAAAAAATCAACTAATCTCATGACGAACTCGAGAGTTGTGAGTTAATTATTATTAATGAATTATCTCAGGCGGTCACAACATTTTGAAACAACATTCGTGCTTTTCCGTCAACCGTCAATCAGAAGGTTCGGGAAGATGGCGCCACTCGATTTGGGAGAAAAAAAATGTGAATATTAAAATTTCCTCTTTATTGTAAAAATGAAAGTTTTACATATACGGTTCGTCGTCTTAAAGCGAGGTGTAAAGACACCACCGAATACAATGAGAACATTAATCTAAATTACTAGTGCAACAGTAGACATTGGGGGAAAAAAAAAAAAGAAAAAAAAATGAGAAACACGAACCACAAAAAGGAGATGAAAACAAGATGGCAGAACAGGATGTCAATGTCTTGGCATTTGATTATTATAAATATAAATAAATTTTCGAAACGAGTTTTAACGTTTGAGCGAGAGAAAACAAAACATTGGTGCATTAGATTAGTTGTGTCTTTTCGTAAATCGATATGTATGTTAGAAAATTTCGAGAAAAAAAATGACAAATGAAACATATGTACAGTGTTTATCCACTGTTTTATGATATCCCATTTCTTGTTCATAAAACCAAGAGCCTTCAATGTTTTCCGAAAAGTCTCACGAATTGTGGCTTCGACAAGCTATCCAGCAAATGAAAAAAGAGAAAAATGCATTGGGATGTTCTGTACAAGTTCTATGAGACAAGTCCGCGGTGATCAAACGATTGTTACCGTCACTGATAATTTTTTTTAGGAAATAAACCCGCACTCGTTAAACGGTCGAAAGCGCACAGAGGAAAACAAAAGTTCCAAGTTTCTTAATAGCGGAATTTTTATACAAAAATAAAGACGATGCGAAGCGTTTCTCAACAAAATAGAGTTTTACGTTTTTTGACATGTTCCTAGCCGACGTATTCAACAAGAAATTTCGGTACTCAGGGTTTCAACAAATGTTCGAAGAAATAATAAACAATTGAATGACGCAGAGAATGAAATTCTTTTGGTAATTCTTAAATTTTTTGAACTCTCTCTTTATTCTCGAAGCCGCTGTTTTCATGTTGAAAAATGGTGAAATATTCGTGATTTTTATTTCATTGATCAATCATTGAAAATATTCTGAAAAAATCGTGCTCATTGAATGAAAGCGACGGAATCATTGTACGAAAGAAATTGGCTTTACAATTATTTCTGAAATAATATTGGATTGAGAAATATGTTAATAAAGTTCCAAGATTCCAATTATTAATTTTTATCAAAATTATTAAAAAGACGTTATGGATAACATCTCGAAGGTTGCTTCTTCTTCTATGTTAGATTTTCATTGCATTGCGAAATACCGAAATTCTTATCAAATGAAATATTCTACTAGAAACGAGTAATAGTGAAAGTATTTCTAAAATAGAGAATCAAACAGTGTTCTCGCACTCCATCGTCGTGGCACGTTTTATATTGGTTTCAACTTTTCAATAGAATCGATGCAATTTTTATCGCTTTGGCAAAATGAGAAGATTATTCAATCGACAACGGTGACAAAAAAGAGGTTGCATTTAATTATGCAAATATCGTGACTTTCATATTTTTGTGTTTTTCACATTTACAACGAACTTATTGTTGAAGTCGTCCATGAAACGCAAGACTTTGTGGATTCGCTTGAACGGAGGAGAGAAAAAACAGTCAAGTTAAAAAAAAAAGAATTCACCGAAACCGTGAGAACTGAACAATGGAACTAAAAACAAAAAAAAAAGGCCGAGTGTCAGTAAATAAAAAAACAGATCTCAGACGCATTTTTTCTTACAAGTTATTATTTATTTCCTTTTTTAATGAACTGATTATTCGAAATTTATCGTCTTTCTCAATGAAAATTGAGTTGAGGCATGTAGAACAATTGTCTAAAACGTAATATTAAACTGAAAAAGCGAGAGAATTGGTGATTTTATTTATTTCCTTCGAGACTTTAAAACATCAACGAGACACGTGGGCACAACAAAATTTCAATGAAAAAATACTATCTTGTATTTAAAAAAGTAATTATGAAAACGACAATATCGCAGAGAAACTCTACCAGTCTTTTAAATAAACTACAGTGTCGAGATCCCGAATTGCAGTTCCTCGAATTCTTCTTGCTCTCTCATGTTGCCTGTTTTTGTGTACTTGTAATATAATTCAAGGCTGATAAGTGAGATCCGACGATTTACAAGTGAGAAACTTCGTCGACACGTAACGATTGCTGTTTAAATTTTTCGCAATTTATTCCTTGGATTGTTGTCTTCTTTTTATTTATTTTTCTCCCTTTCACATAACCGTACGCTAATCGAGTCCTCGTACTTTCGTTCTTTTCTTGTGTTTTTTTTTTTTCTTTAAAACTCTTCTCAATTACCTATATTAAATTATATCAATATTTGTTTTATTTATATATCTATATATATATATCACGCCTGTCCTTTTTTTCTTCGATTTAGTAACGTAGGTACACTTTGTCAACAATCACTCTTTGATGCTTTCCGCCTTTGCTTTTTTTTTCTTTCTCTTTACCGTCTGCCCTACTTGTCCTTTGAAATTCTTCGCACATCCTTTTGTCTCTCTTTCTCGCTCGCTCTCTCGCACATGGTGATTTCTATTTGTTTGTTTGTTCTTCACTTAGCGTGAATTATGCAGGCTTTTGAGAACCCTTCTTGCCAATAAGGGACTTGTGGATATGTGGTATAACACCTGAAATTTGATAAAGAAGTGTATGAGTCAAGATTAACGCGACAGACATGAATAAAAATAAGAATTTCAATCGATCGTTCAATTCGTCTGTGTCCAAAAAATAATTGCACACTAATATCTATTTTACGTTTGTATTTATTTGTAAACCAATTGATCGTAATCGTAAAAAATTCTTAATGTCTCTGAATTTTTGTAATTTTTTCGTTTCCATGCCGAAAACGGTTCTTTCTCATCGTTCCAGAAAAATATTTACACAATCAATGAAACAATAACAGGGTGTCCAATTTTGACCTGAAACTTCATGACTTTCAAGGACTTTTTTTAGGCCAAGGAATATGGATTTTTTCATGACATTATCGACGAGAGTTGCTGGTATGAAAATATAAAAATTTTCAGAACTGTAATATTTCTATTGTGCTCTTAGAAAAAATATGTGTGTTGTACGCTAACAAAAAATGAGATTCATAATAAATCTATAAAGAGTGAAACGTTTTATTTCTTTTTTTTTTGTATTTATTTGAATTTACTAAATTTTTCCCCCTCTTTTCATAGATTTCTAGTCAACATGAATTGATTTGTCGCGTCCATCTACGTATGTAATTAGGAAATTATAAAGTTTTTAGAAGAAAAAAAAATCATGAGAAGAAACAAATCTATTTTTGACTTTGAAAAGATTGAAATTTTTTCAGAATTTCCATACAAAATTATGAAAACATAAGAATGATCATGAAAACTATGGAGACCTCGTAGAAATCAGGTTCAATGGTAATTTTTCATGACATTTCTCAACTTTTTCAGAGCTGAATGTAATTTCATGTCATTTAAGGTTTATCATGACGTTTCAGATCGTTAGACACCCTGAATAAACAATTGATTCTTACCTCCTCCTGCGATCGTTGCCTTGATAAGACTATCGAGTTCTTCATCACCGCGGATCGCGAGCTGCAAATGTCTCGGAGTTATACGTTTGACCTTCAAATCTTTCGACGCGTTCCCCGCCAACTCCAAAACCTGATGGAATGAAAGGATGGTTCTCAATACAATTTACGAATAATCAATAAAGAAACAATTTATGTTGAAGAATTATCAGACTTGGCAAAATGTTTTTTTATAGAAATCAGAAGTACCCAATTGTACGTTGATTTAGATTTTTTGTATCGTGAAAAAAATATTCCTTCGATCTTCTTTCGCGAAAAAAATGCAAGCATTATGGAAAAAAAAATGACAAAAATTGACAAATTGAAAAGTAACGAAACGAAATTTCTTGGCATTTTATCGCCGCAACCGTGAAACAATCAAACAAAATCGAAGTATAAAATGCAAAACACTCGAAAGAGAAGCTGCGAGTGCATTTACTTGAAATTGAAAAAAAAAAAAAAAAGGCGGGAAAGCAAACAGCTTGCAGAGAAAGCATCGCAGATGGCGCCATGTGTTTGATTGTACCGACAGAGACGTGAGTTCGTCCTCCTTGTCGGGCTAAACACGTTTTAGGTTCGTTGGATCGAGGGAAATACAGGATGGGAAAAGCTCTCGTAAACAAAAGAAGCAGACAAATATTTAAAATTAACGAAAATCATGACAATGGGAATAACGATAAAAAATAAAGTAGCCACTCACCTCAGCAGTGAGGTATTCCAAGATAGCAGCGCTGTAGACCGCCGCTGTGGCACCGACGCGACCATGACTCGTTGTTCTGTTTTTCAGATGCCTGTGAATTCTGCCCACGGGAAACTGAGAAAAGAAAGGCACAAAATTAATGAAATGAAGAAAAAATAATTTAAAAAAATATGGAATTGATTAGTTTCTTCCGAGTGGCTTTCTCTCCCCTCTGCTTATTTTCCGGAAAAGAGGCAAATGTTTTTGGCTCTTCGAATACTTTCGCTATCGCGTCTAGGTGTAGTAAGAACATTTCGAAAAACATGTGGCTGCGTAAGCGTTTAGCGTCACCGTCGTCGTTGGGCTGCTTTCGTGTGTGCACGGAACCGAGAGAAATATCGAACGTTCGGGCCAACACGAGATGATGACAAAAGACGTTTAGCTTAGTCTCTCAAAGATGAAAAAAACGTTTCTTTACGCTCTCTGTCTCGAAAATTCGAGAAGAAAAAATGCAAAAAAAAAAAATAGGCCGTTGTCTGTGACTCCACGATGAACAATGGCGACCATTATTTTTTTCTCTCTCTCTTTGTCTTTCGCTCCTGGTCAAAATCCCAGGCAATATAAACACACGTACGAGACGTCGGGTAGTTTCGCCGCATTTCAACGCGTCGCGGATATCGAACGGGGCATTAAAATATACTCCGCCGTTTCGGGAGCTTTCCAGGCCTTTTTTATTCACACGACACTCAAATATGCGAAAAGCATGGAATTTCGTCATACCCACTGACTGCAGACTTCACTTTTAGATAACAAAGTTAAATAAATACAAAATAAAGCCCGACATTACAAAGTTCTTCCAGTACTCGGGACTCAAAATATTCAGCGTGAAGAAAAATATATTGCGCCTTTTACGTTGTTTAACCGGAAATGCACCCGCGCCTTCGTTACAATTGCAATTATAACTGTTGCTACTCGAAATATCGCGATACTTTTTTTTTTTCATATTTCCGTGTTAAGGAGTTTCGGTACAGGCGATACAATGTTGCTATGCTAAACCATGTTAAAAACATAAAAAATTTCAAAAAGTTGAGAATTTTATAAAATTTTGTGAACATATTCTTTAGCGCCAAATTTGACAATACAATTTTTTCCAGATTTTTCTTCTACACAGTTATCGAGTAATTGAAGACTAAAGTTCACGTGTATAAGCATAGCGTTTCCATATATATAGGTATACACTTCGGGCATAAGAAATCTGCTTTGATGGATAATTACTCGATAACTAAATAGAAGAAAATTTTGAAAAAATTTGTGTTTTCGTACTTGATGTTGAAGAACATTATCACCAAATTTCATTAATTTCTTAACATTTTGCCTTTTGTACCGAAACTCCTTAACGTTAATCTTTATTTATTAGACTTGTTTCGCATCGTAAAATATGAAAATGTGGGAGAAAAAACGTAATTAACTCTGGATTGACATAACTCGCGACTCAAGAGAGGTCAAGAGATTGTTTACTGTCTCGATGTGACTCTGTCTATTGTATTACTGGCACATGACAGATCGTTGTGCGTTTATAATTCACCGGTCACAATTGCGCAAACAGATAGATTTAAAAAATTCAACGGTCTATCAAAGATTTTGAATTCGGTAGGTGTAGCACTCGAACAGAGGAGATCGAAGTTAATCTCGAACGTTTCGAGCCGTATTTAGTTCGTTTGTACGATTGAGCAAAAACATGTGAGAAATACGTCATTGATCTCAAGTAAACAATAACAATTATTGATTCTATGGAACGTATTATTAACAGGACGCGATTACGACGTTTCTTCATAACCGGAAACAGTACGAACCTGACAAATGTTGTGACACCGTATTTGTTTGATTTTATTTTATTTTTTTTCAAATTCAAATAAAGCCACCACTATCACTCAAGAATCGATGATAAATTTAAATTATTTGAATTTCAATGAAGACAAGCCATTCCACGTGTGCGTTAAGATTGAATCGCTGGACATTTCGTGATTCGAGTATTTATATTTGGCATGTAGTCGTATATCGGCATGAGTACCATCATCGAGCGTTGGGGAAAGGGATGCCGGGTAGTTTCTGACCGATCGGTTATTTGAAAACAATTTCAAACTTCTCTTGTTCTCGGACGATAGATAAATTATTGAAAGTCAAAATACTACCGTATGTTGATGGGCGATAACAATCGAGAAAACTTGTGTCACACAAAATTTTGGATCATATTTGACTACGTAACGGTTGTAATATATTTATTTGAAAAATAAAAAGAGTTCAGTTTGGCGGCGTAACTATCGTTCAAATTAAGGAAACGTAGATGGGCATATATATATGTATATGTACTCCATACGTATAGGGTGACGAATGAAAACATCGAAAGTTTTTCGCGCCAACGGTGGCTCCTTCAATGCAAACTCGGAATCGAAAATTTTTCATAAATTTCCTACGAAACACGCACTTTACGTCGTCATCCTATGTTTACGGTTAATATTATTTGAAGCACGAAAAGATAGAAAACTTAGAGATAAAATGAGCGTAACGAAGTATCGACGAGAAGGCTATACAAAGAGTAGAAATAAGAAAAACACGCACCTGCAATCCAGCCCTCGCTGAACGCGAGACCGCCTTCGCCTTAGCCTTACCGGAATCTTTGCCCGCTTTGCCGCCAGCCTGCAAAACCGCATACGAGAATAAAAAATAAATAAATAAAAAAAATTAAATGAGAGATCACCATTTAACTTATAAATGAGCAGACCGCACAGAAAACTTCACCGGTACACAGTATTGCGAACGAAAAAACGTGACATTTATTTACGATGCACTAATATTGACAATTATTATATCCGCGTTGAAGAATAAAATACGCGGATACTCACCATTGTGCCAACAATTCGTGTTTCAGTCTAAATCGCGAGAAAAGATGTTCTCAAGCAAACAAATAAAAGAGCACCAAAGACACGAAACGAGTGATTTTTTTTCTTTATTTTTTCTGGGCTTTCTTCTTTTTTTTCGTCGACGTTCGTGTCGTAGCGGCTCTAACCAAAAGACACACGGAAGAACGGTTCAACACACACGGTCAACCCGCAGTAAGCGCCAAGCGAACACTCGACGCGCCGAGATAGAGAGAGAACGATTCACCACAGGGGGACACGAGACGCCGAGTCTGTTGAGCTGACGCGATCCCGCCAAATGCTCGTTGGCGCTAGAGGCGCGTCCCGCGAATACGTTCACGTGACGCTTCTCCACCAATCCCACAATCGCAAACGGATTTTACGTTGGAATGATCCTCACAATTTTCATCCTAGACGGCAGCACCCTATGCATCGTTGGCTCGGAGCCCGCGCGCCTGCCCCCTCTTTCCAAACCCACAATGCATCGCGCGCATGCGTCATCCTCGCGTGTCGATCGACGCGCCACCATGCATTTTATTAACAAATTAATCTGGCAGTGCGAAAGTGGAAAAAAAGTACGAGTATCGGAGGTCGAAAAAGGTGAAGATTTTGAACGACTTATTCTGGTCGTACAGTTGATGTCAAAATCTAGAATATTTTCAAACTAGTTATTCAGAATTAATTTTACATAAATCCATTCCCTTTGTCGATTAACACAAATATTTTTTTATCCATTAATTCGAAGCACTTTATTTCATATTAAATTTGACACGAAATATTCCAATAAAAACCGATGTCAAAGCAAATGATCCACTCGTTATTATCGAACATTATCTGATACGAATTTAAACAGTTTTCCTCTGACCAATCACAATACCATTCCGATAAAAACTCTTCCAACCAAAATAATTACTGAACATATGTCTTATAAAAGAAACTACTGGTTGTTATTTCTTTGAAAATTATAGAAAGCGCATATATGAAAACATGATAAATTGCTAATACATTAGGATCAATTTTCTCCATTGGTATTTTGTTAACTCTTCCCACAGAATTATTCAAATTCCAAATTTTTCTTAGTCACCTTACTCACGCATTTTTTTTTTTTTTCTCAAATGGTCGCATTTGTGAGAAAAACAATCTACGTATATTATTTGTATAGCTGCTCGTTTCGTCAGAGCACTGTAAACTGTAAACATCAAGAGAATTTGCTCTGAACATATATCGACGTCGATATATTCGATGATATTCAGGTTTTCAGATAATGCCGGTGATTGCATGATAAGTTCATAATTTTTAAAAAATTATGGAATTATAAAGTTTCCGAAAGCCAGTTATCCTCCAGTAGTCGGTCTATCGCAGTAATGTGGGCGGAGTTTCGAGCTCACAGCAATGTATTTACTAGAATCTCTGTTCTTTCATTGGTTCATATCTAAATTTTCACAGAACAATGGTTGGAACGATCAAGAAAAACAAATACGTACACAACACCGCGATCGCGCGCACAGATTTGCGTCACGTGTATTTTTTTTTTCGTACTTGAGAGTCCTTTTCGGTCAGACATAAGATATTTCGTGTTCTGTCGAATAGCGTTGTTATTTTGCGATCTTTGTAGAAACGAAAAATGTTTTTCTTGCTACTTTTATCGTGGATTATATCGTTGTGACCGAAATTTGAAAACTTAAGACTTATTCCGTTACGTTATGGTAGGTATAAATAAAAAAAATATAAACGTTGTGTCGCCGTTTGTGGAATAATATTTCAAAGCTAAAACTGAGTTGAAAAACTGGAACTGAATACTTTTAAGCCTACGTCGACAGGAGAATATAAACGCGCGAAAATTTAAGTATCCAGTTTATCAATTTGTCGATAATCTTTTTTGTTCACTGCGCAACGTATAACCTATAACTCATGTATGTTTGAAATTTTTTATGTTTCTGTGCAAAACTGCGACCATATCAATCTAAAATAAAAAGAAACGTAAGTTTATTAATTTTTTCAATGAATCACACTTTTTTAAATCATTGTTATTTTTTACCTGAAATCGGAATTAATATCACCGGACACGCCACACTATAGTCTCGAAAGAGACTTCGATTAGGAATATCTTCGTAAATGAGCTAAAAAAGTTCCGAAATATTAATTTCTCTATCTGATAACTTTGATCCATATAAATTAAGAATTTTCGGGATCCAATAAAATCGTCATAGATATTACTCTTTTCGAAAAAACAAAAGTTTTTCCTGCAGCGACGAAAAAAAAAACGATATTTTTCTGCTATATCGATCAGTACAGCAAACAATACAATTCGCTGGGACACAAAAACCCCAGAGTACGTATCTGGGGTTAATGTTGGTATATCGCTTTTAGTTACATCACTAAAATCTTAAAAAATTATAATTTTGAGTCGACTAAAGTATTGAATTTCTAATGAAAATTGAAAATCACTCGAATCGTTGTCGTTAAAACTGGAAACAAAAAAGATCTTTCCAGTGCATCATTTTCGTCGAGTCTTGTTGACGACAGCATTGACTATTTTTTTCGCGCACCTGAGTTTTTCAGTTCGAATAATTTATAAGACTTCATATACTCAATCGCAATTTCAATAATTACTGAAATAAAAAGTATAAAATAAAAATGATAATTGTTTTTAACAAACGAAAGACAATTATGACATGTAAATTTGATAACAAAGCAAAATTCATGAATAAGGAAGTTTTCCCCATTACATATTCAGGTCATCCGAAGAAGATCATATATAATTTGAACTCTGTCTGATGGCTTGAGATCCCATGAGGAAAGTATAATAAAAAAAGGAATATTTTGTAAATAAAAAGCTCGAATAAAAATCGATATCAACGCTCTGTTCTTTGGTTACGTTTTATTCATAAAAACATATTGCTGTTCTAGTTTCGTTGGCATACAAAATTCTCCGAGCCCAAAATTATCGTTACATGAATATTCGATTATTTCAACGTGCTATTTTTAAAACTATTTTCAATGTTAAAACGAATCGAAATATGGTGGAAAAAGTAGTGGAAAGAAAATTGGAAAACCTGTATAAAGAGTTAGGAAATTTCATGGAAAATAATGATTATTGACGAACCTCGGGTGTCCCGAAATAGTTCCGTAGCCCCTCGTTTGCATAGATATATAAAACAGCGTGTCGAAGATATAAACGGGGTTTTGAGAGATTTGTGCAGGTTTGACTTGAAAAATCTCGCTCGGCAAGTGGAAAATGATCATTTGTTCCTTGCATCATGAAAATTTTAAAGATTTTGTGTCGATAAAAGGAAGAAAATCAAAAAAATGATCGGTGCTTTTTGAAATGGAAGCTTTTGGGAAAAAAATGAACCGGGAATTCCATAGTCGAAACTTTTACGCGAGTCTCTGAGACTCTTATTTATGCACAAAGAGATGAGCTTATCGAATGGCGCTATAACTCGAGGCAATTCGTCGATATTTTTTTTTTTTTTATAATACAAAAGGCGAAGAAGTCGTTTGTATCGAAATATGTAAATGAAAGCAATGAATTTCGATGATATTTGACATAATAAGTTTCCTCCTTACATGGGTAGTCGGAATAGTATCGACGAGTTCCGATGGTGGTGGTTCGTGTCCCGGGATGCGCGTTACTCGGTGCGCGTCACGCTGCAGCGAACAACGAAAGGGACAGCGCGAAAGAGGGGGAAAAGTGAGTGTGCGAAAGAGGGATTTGAGAAAGCAAGAGAGAAAGAGGGAGAAAAGGAGAAAAAGAGAGAGATGAAAATAGTTTCCCGCCATTTATTTTTTTGTCTGGGACTTGAAGCAGCAGCAGCAGCAGGCCAAGTAATGAAATAAAAAAGGGCTCTTTAGTTCTCCCTACGTACGAGGGGGATTTCAATGTCCAGAGTCGTTGAAATAGGAAACTCTTCTAAAACTCGTGAGCAGCTTCAATCAGCTCGTCACATTTGTCTTCCAAATCGTCCTACAGGAAAAAAAAAAAACAAACGAATAAATAAATCCATTGAAAAAGTAACATAACGAATAAATCGAGAATCAGTATCGAAGGAAGATTGTGAAAAGTGGCGGGAATCGTTTATGATCTCGTCCACAGCTATAACCTCAACATCAGCTCGCGAATTATTTGTGTTGGAACGTTGATAATAGTTAAGATATTCGTTGAGAATTATAAACGAACATTTTTCATTAATAGAAAAGAGGAAAACGTCACCGAATAAATCGTTATTTGGCATATTCCAATCGAAAAAAAAAAAATATATATTAAACGGATATTGAAAATATTCCATCACGTTTATTCTCGTTGCGGGAATGAAAGAAAAAATTTGATTTGAAAGGAAACGAAGGGAGAAAGTAGCATACCTCGTCGAGTTGTAAACATTTGCCCCACTCCTTGAGAGTGATTTTGTGATCGTTGTCAACGTCGCAAGAATCCAAGAAGGGAGCGATGCAATGCTCAAGGGCCATGAGCGGTGCTCTTATGGGGAATAATTCGTGCCTCGAGACCGAACGATCATGGGGATGACCGTCGAGATCGCACCATTTCCAAACAGCCGCGTTCGACCAACGAAGTGTCAAGTTCGTTTCAGCTTCGCGTTGCATCTTGTAAAAATGAGCTGGTAATTCGTGACGATCGGCCAAATCGCGCATTATGTTGAAAAGCCAATCTCTCATGCGTCGCGGAAAATCGAGCATATCGTCCTCTTTGCACATCTGAAAAATACAATTTTACAAAATATTCATACGATCTCAATAAATTTTTACATGTAAACAAATGAAAAGAAAAATACTTCAGCAATTAATTAAAGCAGGTCGTGCGTACTTTTTCAGCACTTTTTTTCTTTTGAACAGTTTTCGATGTTGAACGTTCATCAAATGAACTTCAACAAACACTGTTCTCTTAATTATGAAAAAAAAAAAAAAATGGTGTATGATTGAAGCTTTTTTGCACATACGAGAAGCATTTAAATCGGTCAGTATCTCGCTACCGTGTGTACGAGATATCTGAAAATTTAGAAAGGGAAATTTTTCCAGGACGTTCATCCGATCGGAATAAAAATGGATCAGTCCATTTTTGCCATCGTCCTTCGTGGGCTGATCCATTTTTATCCCGATCGGACAGACGGTGTGAAAAAATTATGTATAATTCGTGTCTTACAGGCATTTGACGACACTCTCCATAGTATTCAATGTGAACGTGCTGATAATCTGGTCCACGACATCTCGAATCGTCGGTATCGCAGAAACAACGAGCTTGATAAACCTCGCAATCACTGCCAAAAGTTTCGTTGTAATTCGTACAAACTTTACGCCGTGGATCGATCTCCTCGTTGCAAACCTCAACGCAAATGCATTCAGCTTCACCCATCTCGTTTGACTTGAGAGAAAAAAAGTAAAGGAAAAAACACATCAAATTTATCCATGAAAAATGTGCTTAATTTTCATTTCATTATTTAAAATATTTTTTTCTTATTAAATATCACGTGCAGCTATCGAATAATCTGATTTTTTTTTCTCTCCATGTTTTTCATTCGATAAAATACAATATTCGAAGAATTAAACTTTCTCCTTGTCAATCGGTTGCAAATCAATTTTACTCTGCACAAAAATTTTGCAAATGTTTTTTGCCATATTCTTCGGTGTGAGAGTTTCGTTACAGCGTTTCAACATTTTTGCATTCTAAACTTTCTTCATTTCATTAATTCCATCAGCTAATCAAATAATTCTAATGAGTTGTTGAAACTGAATCAAATTTTACATTCCAAATCGTTGTTTTTTTTTTCTTTTTCGTATTTTTGAAAGTGTCATATTTTATTGCAGTAAAAATTTTGTGAATTCAAGACAATTTTGTACCCGACAAACTCTTCCTGCTCCACAATGTTTTTCCATGCAAGGATCCTTCTGTAGCAAGGGCTCAGTCTTTTCGGCATATTTGCTTTCAGAATTCAGAACTTTCTCGTTGTTTTCGGCGTCCTCGACGGCCTCGTCAGCTTCCAGCATATTCATAACTTCTTGTTGGAAGGTTGGCTCGGTTGTTGTTGTACGACGACGTTTATTTCGTCTTCTCTGTTAACATAAATAATATGATCCAGTTAAAAACGTATTGCTTGAATTTAACGATCGTATATAATACGTGTACGAATCGTTGTGTTGACCTTGAACAATGTTTCATCATTTTACTGACCTCCGCAGCGCTGGCGTCCGCGATGACAAGTGCCACGAGAGCACAAAGCATCAGCCATTTTAGCCTCGTCCCCATTTTAACGATTTCTTCGAACATATAAATGTAATGCTTTTTATTAAATATTTCCAATGATGTCCTGAATGAACAGGCGTTCATCAATTTTTCAAACTTTATCTTTGGTCAAGGCAACGGATATTTTGTATCATCGAATCGAAACTCTAGGAGGTGTGGACAAAACAAACGTCTATCAAAACAATAACAAAATATAAAACTAAAATAATAGTCGTTCACAAATTAATTTACAATCAAATTTAGATGTTTCTGATATTTTGACACGATTATGCCAATTTGATTGAGAAAAAGTTAATGGACGAGAAAATTCTTCGAGTACAATTACAATTCTCATGTATCTTTAGCGATCATTCGTTGTTACTATTTAACGAAGCGATGTTCCCAATTGAACAGCTCTTCTGATATCGCGTGCTCGCAAACTCATATGAGAATGTATTTTTATTAGTACGTTATGGCAATTCCTTTTCATCATCTGTTGTATACCGCGAACACTTAGAGTTTAAACGACAAAGCTTTTTCTGTTGCTCTCCCTCTCTCTCTTTCTATCTCGTCATGGAAGAGTCGACTTGGGTCATCGCTCCGAACACGAACGATAAGTCTCTGGACATGAAAAAGCTTCAATAAGGACAAGTAGACGGTAACCCAGTTCTTTTAGAAGGTTCGAAACGCTCTTTAACACTATAATACTAAATTACGATTGAATCAGTGATCGAGATTTCCCATAAGCAGAAATTTCGATGAATCGATATCGCTGAAGTTATTTAAACTTTTATTCGAACACTTGACCTAATGAAATATTTTAATCGGAAAGCCTCGGGTCAATTTGATTACGGCAGTGTCGTCGCGACAGTAATCAAATGAGATTTGTATTACGCGGAATATTCATACGACCATGCTTTTCGTACGGAAAAATGATAAAAATATAACTTCACGCGATTACTATATGCCCGACCGGAAGTGACATAACCTACAAAATGTGTATGAATACGCAATTATACGTTTTTTTTATTGTCATTTTAATCATTTCCACGAATAATTCATTTTACGTGCTTGAAATAATGAAAAAACAAATGAATGTTTTTCGACAAAACGTGGATCCATTTTTCAATAGAAACAACTGTCAATCGCATAACAAAATTTTCATTGAAAAGATCGACTGAAGTATCGAGATCTCATCAGCTGTCATCGAGGGTGGAATACATCGATCAATTGAGTGACTCTCAATTAGATTATTAATCCATAAGCTTAATCAATAGAATAACTCAATTAAATGATCTTTCATATAATTAAGCAAACGCAATTATAAATTCATATCAATGAAGCTCATGAATCATGGTGTAGGGAAATGAAATAACTGCGGATTATTTCTCGTTCCATATATATAAAAATGTTTTCTGTTCGTTCGGTTTTCTATTTCGTTATCAAATCTGTTTTCCTTCCGTCGCTCGTATAGTACGTGAAAGTAGAGGGGTTTGCGCCAGATTTATTTGGACCACGAATATCATCGGCAGCCGCCCACGCCATCCCGGGAGGTTCTGAAGGAAAGAGACGGAGAGAGAGAGAGAGAGAGAGATCAGGGCGTTTCGACCGTAGAACACAGAAACGTGTATCGCGCGTTCGTTCGTCGTGCGTTCGACGGCCGTCGTACCGCGTTCCACGTCTGCTCCTTCCACACGTGTTGCCAAGAGCCCATATTTCCATCGCGTAACGTTACAAATTTTACACCCCCCACCAACATCGACAATTTCAAGCAATACACTTGCGGAGTGTTTTCTCACTTTTGTTCGTGATTCCGCAACAGCTCACACGCTTTATCGCCCCTTCGCCCGTTTCCCAAAAGGCACTGCTTTTTCACGTTTCAAGCGATGACATCGTTTCCCGCGAATGAAACGTTTATTGAAAATCTCCCTTCCAAATATATATACCAACGCTTTTGTCATTTTACGAAACATTTTTTCGTTTCGATTTTTCTCGACGTTGCCTCGTTGCAATCTATTCCCGGACCAAATCTCATTCGGACGAATCAACGATTTAGCTGTATTAATGATATTGATTCAACGGGCGACTATTATTTTCCTTTTAAATAAACTGGATTTTTTTATAATTAGAATTGATCACCGAGTCATTGCGACCGACTATCGACCGGGTGTTGATTTCATTAATGAACGTCTACGATATTGTAGTTAGTTTTTTTTTTTTTTCTGAAAATTTAATGATAATTCTTTCATCGGGAATTGAATCATCGATCGTTGAAGAAGAATTTCATCGACAAAAATTGAACAATCGCACACCTCGCATCGGGATTATCGAAATTAAATGTGAATGATTATCCTCTACGGAATTTCAGAAAGGAATTGCTTTTTGTGAGAACAATATGAAAACGAATTGAAAATTTATCATTCGGTATTTCGAGTTTACTTGGAAAGAACATGATTTTCGATTCGCTCTTCACTGACCATAATCGAGACTCGTTCAATTTGATAAGAAGATACGTACGCTCACAAAGAAAAACTTGCGCTCTCTCCTATTTTTCACTCCAGTAATGCTGTAGAAACATTCTTGATTTTTCGATCTCTAACGCGATTGAGAAATTCACATTTTCATCTATAAAAAGCTCAACTTCCGTTCAGAATCTCAATCGATATAGAGTTTCAAGATTTCAAAAAAAAAAAAAAAATATATATATATACGTTCCGGGCCGCGTGAATACGATCGACAACTATTTCCGTAGCGAACTCCAATTAACCGAGAGTAAGTAATAAAGTTGAAACGACGAAGAAAAAAAAAGAAAAAATGATCGCGGTGCAACTTCGAAAGTCATTAGTCGAGCTGAAATTCGAACTCTCGTCGACGAATGTTTTCTCAAAACTGTCAAACTTGCGGAGTTTTGTATGTTACTCGAAGAAGGGTTTCACGGTATGAAAACTTTTTCAGCTGACGGAACACGATTGTTCGGTTTCGAGGATATTTTTTTTTTTTTCGAATTTTTCCTCAAATGTTACGATCTCTCAATTTTTATTCTTCCAGTTATTGCCTTTGAACAGTTAATAATTGAAGCGAGTTTTTTTTTTTTTTGTGAATTTCAGTAAAATTCAATGCATGGTAAAATATAAATTTATTCACTAAAATAGTCTCAATGAAAAACCCCTCGAAATTATATCGAGTTGATGTCATTTTTATAATTACAGTAATTTTTTTCAATTGAACACATAATTTGAAAATCAATTGTTTTTAGTATCAATGTCGTTAAAATCGAAAATTAATAGATAAGCACTAAAATGAGGTTTTCAATAGAATAAAAAAAAACAATACTCGGAACCGGAAATTTATAATTTCGTATGGCAATGCATTGATGTCAATCTTAACGTGTTATATTATTTTTTGAAACTTACCAAAACGATGTTCAGGCTATTCGTTATTTGTTCGTCGAACGCGTTATTGCAGTGTACAGAATCTCGTCTCAATCGGTCGCTGGACCGGTACAGACTGCGTCCAAGGGGACCAAGAACGCACTCCAGAACTCTTCGTAAGTCCGCACGAGGATGATCTCATTGGCATCGTTCTACAGTCGCACAGTCACAGTCTTGATATCTCCGCCATATGGGCTCGTGCCGTCCACACAGTTTCTTTTTTTACTTTTTTTTTTTTTCCTATTATAACGCATGCACATTATATCGCAACGTCGTTTCAATCTCACTAAATGAATATTACGCAAAATCGCGTCAATCTCGTCTTTGACTTCCCGAAACAGAATAATCTTCTTTAAGAAATTGGGACAGATGCGATAAGTTTGAAAGTTAAATCTAAGTTCAAGATATATTGATATTCGTAAGACAAAAAAATCATCAACTTTTTTTTTTTGTAAAACTATACAAATTTTTAATCATTTGTTATTCAAAGTTTTTTTTTTTTTTTTTCGTTTGACAAATTCGTTGATGAACGAAATTGATCATTCGGATTGATTGAGCGAAAATTGCATTGTTGAAACGTCGCGTAAAACCTTTCTTTGTTCACTGTGCATATTTTTATGATCCCATAATTTTCCTGTCGGTTTAACGTTCGAGGCTCTCATCAATCTTGACCAACTTTCATAGCCTAAAATTGCAAATTTTTCGACACAAATACTGTGTCCTTTGAGGATTAAGAAAAACAAAATTTCGTTGATTTCGGAGACTGTAAAGTTGAAGCGATAAATGAAATGGGGGTGCATTCATTTAGTTTTCAACCGAATGAAAAAAGTCGTCTGAGTTGTCATTGAAAACTGCTAACAAACCTTCGTGCAATTAAGCTTTGAAGATCAGATTGTTTTCTTATGTACTGTATTCGATAACTATTGCTCATTTCTTCTCAAACAATCAGCCACACGAAGAAAGGTTTTGGAACTAAAAAAATTTCGCACAACTCGAATAATTGAAAGAAAGCATTTTTTTTGTTTTTTTTGTTTTTTTCCAAATCCACGAAAAATAAAGAGGTATACAATTTTTTCTCGTCTACGTTTCTGGTAGTCAGGTAGGTATATTATACTAAATGCAAAAAGGTACAATACATTTGACGTTTGTTGGTTTGTTTTTTTTTTCTTTGTCACTTCGTTTTCAACATTATCTCTTTTCTTTTTTATCTCTCTATCCTTCACTCTTATCGTAGTAACGTTGTCCACTGAGTTGTACACACAAATGAGCCCGCGTTTCCGGGGCTCTGAAATAAAAATTGTATTCTACAAATAATAATAATAATATTAATAATAGTAATAATTCACAACTTAATTATCGCCATTCTCTATTTATAAATCGTTATAATTATTTGTGTCTCGCGTTTCTCGTTTTTAATCGTTCGTTCATCAATTTTCTTTTCTTTTCTTTTCATTATTATTCGTCACCAACAGTCACTGATTGAAAAAAAAAAAAAAAAAAAGAAACATTCACACTAAAAAAAAAAAAAAAGGTTCGCTGACCTTTGTATTAATATTTTCTTCCGTCCCCGAGGGATTCGTGTATGGGTGTACATGGGTATTAGTGTTTGTTTATATGTAGGTTTGTCGCGTCACCGAGAAACTGAAACATTATCGTTTCGTCGCTTTTCGTCTCAAATACATGTTCCTCCGGGTCACTCTGCAACGAACGTCCAAAAACAACTCCGGTTCTTCGTCGGCAACTCAAGAGTTCTATATCGAATTATCGTTGTTTCAATTTCACTTTGTTCGGTTTTTTTTCTCAATATTTTTAATATACTTTTTTTCTTCTTTTTTTTTTTATTATAAATAATGAAAAACAAAAATCATCACGACGTTCTGGCAGTTTGGAAACTTCGTAATCTCGCTAAAACACCGGAGAGACCGTCGCTGCCAAGCCCTATCACGTGAAAACATGATTTCTATAGGCCAAACATATTTTTACACTTTTGTTTATATATTTTTCTTCGGTCGAAAAAAAAAAAAAAACTCAAATTGTAGGTACAATTCTGCTCTCACTTCGAATAAACACTCGACGAAACGTATTTCTCCTTCACAGATTTGTGTCGAGATATACAAGGAGAAACAAAATATTCCTCTCGCGCTCTCAGCTAGAATTTTTTTTTTACACCTGATTTTCGGCAGCTACGTTTTTTTTTTTATCACAGTTGAATATCAGCAAGAATTGCAATGAAATTGATCGGATTTGCGCAAATCTGTGAAAGCTTTATGAGAAAATGAACCACAATTAGAAAAATAATAAGGGTCAATTGCAACCGCAGGTTTTCTCGTAATTTTGTCGAATCGACGAGGACTGAGAACTGTTAGTAAACAATCGCTTGGCGCGTGGAAGTCTGGTGGCGAGATATTGTACTAATCGTCATAACCGTCCAAGAGCTCAGTTTACGTTGCTTCAGTGGTAGGACAAAACATGAAAATCTTCGGATAGACGTTAAGTCTTATAATATAATAATACTTGTTATTATATATAATTAATTATTATACATGATTGATAAATAATTATTATATATAATAGGTTTTTCCATTTGTTGTCAAAGGCATTAAAAAAAAAAAAAAAGAAAAAAAAACTTTTCGTTCGCTTCGAACTCGATTTTAGTGACGGAGAAAATGATGTATAAATTTGTCGAAACGACGGGAAGGTTTTTCACGATTGCCCATTGACACACAAAGCTTGTCTGAACTTATTTCATACGAAATTTTTTATGTTTTGGCCTATCTTCGTCCTGTAAAACGCTCAAATGGCTATGGTAAATGGTTCGTGTCTGAATTTCAAACAGTTGCGCCCTCTCGTGGTGATCATATATGACTTTTGATGTACACACGACCGAATCACGATGATATTTAAACAAATCGTAATACGGCGAAAAAAAATCGCCACCAGATGTCATTTTTCCTCTTAAATTCTTCAAAACTCATTAATAAATTCCTAATTTTCTAACCTCAAAGTCTCGTTGGTCTCGGTGAATCGATAATAAGTATTTCCTCATTTCGTTTCTCCATTCGACGCTCTCCCGTTATACATTTTATTTCATTTCATATTTTTTTTGTTTCGTTTATTTTTGTTAAACCTAAACAATAATTATCATTCATAAAAATTCCTATGATTCTACTAGTAGTTTTATAATAGTACGGTATAACGTCGAGATTTCGAGGATAGAAATTGGTTCGTGTCTTTTTTTTTTTTCACTTATTTCTCCAAGTCCATTGTTTTCGTTATTAATTGCATAGCTCGATCAATTAATCTTAGCTATTCGAGAATCGAAGACGCAGATTTTTATGTAAGCTTTGTTTTCTTCTCTTTTAATAATTATTATCATGAGATTATTCATCAACGTTTCGAAGGTGAACTGAATTTTTGATAGTTTTTACTCGCGAAATCTTCATTTTCTCCGCTAATTTGTTTTTAGTTTTTCCCATCGCGAAAGTAACGACAAAAAATGAATTCATTCGTATCGGATGAAGAAATGCACGTAAATGAAAAATTCAAAGAATTTTCATTTTTGTTTTTCCATTCTGAGTTCACAGTTTTTTTTTGTTTTGGCAGTATCTGGAATCAGTCACTCCATGTGCATGAAGTAAGCGATACAGCATTGGAGCAATTATCCTAAAATACGATACAATTGTCATCCAAATCGAGTAAATTCGTGTTTTTTCGTACTTTTTCGTAATTTAACGTTTCAAATACGGAACTGTCAATTCACGCTGGATACCTGAGAGATACATTTCGGGCGGACGACAAATATCGTCGGACAGTTCGTAAATAGAATAAGAATGATTAACCAAAGAGTGAAGTGATCGGATGTTTTAGGAATAAACGAAAAAAAAAAAGGTTAGTTTTGTGATGAAATGGCGTACAAACGATGAGCCGCTACCGCGGCTCTTGATAATTATATATGAAATTCGACCTTCCAGAATGTTTATCGTTATACTGTATTACATAGTTATGCTTGTCTAAGGGTCTCATTAATGGAAATTAATTTTAGGATTAATAGTCGCATTCGATCGTCAAAATCCATAACTTTTTTATTTATCGCGATGAAAAAAAAAAAAAAAAAAACGAAAAATCGAAAGAAAAATCTTGCACGACTTATATAATTATCTATTATCTTACGAGGTCAAAATTTATATATAATTATACTTAGTATTGGAAATTTAATTTCCCCGGTTCGAGTTATGGGTTTAGCGACGAAATGAGGATCGTGATGAAGAAATAAGAAGAGAAGATGAAACAACGATTCGAGCTGCCTTCGAGAGAGGACTTTGCCAATCAATAACGATTGATTAGTTTTTTTTTATCTTTTCCGGGGCACACACGTTAAGTGAAATAAACGCAGTCTGTCTTATTTTTTCGTGTTTTTTTTTTCTTCATCACCATCCTCTCACACTACGTCGTGAAAAAAGACCAAGAGTTCGAAAAAAGCCCCGCAATAAAAAAAAATACACGGATTCCGTGCTCCGAATGACCGGAACATTTCAAGAAAAAAAAAAACAATTGCGCCTAAATCGTCACTCGAGTTCGACGTATACAATTATTTATAATATAGTCTCTCGTGATCGTACGAGTGAAAATTCGGTTTAAAAAAAAAAACGGTAATTTTCGCACCTTTCTTTTTACTCGAATTTCTTTGTTGACGATAATTCAAAAAATGTTCTTAATATTTCGGGAGATTAATTTGATTCTTTCTGATTTTATCTTTTTGCCGGCCAAATATATTCAGTAAAAAGGAAGTTGATTGAGAATCGAACAACCGGCGGGAGGGATGCTTCGAAAATATCCGAGTAAACAATTTTATTTCCTACGCGTATAAGTCCCACTGTTTTTTAAACTACTAGATTTTCCGGATGTTTTTTTTTTTAATTTTTTTATTTCCTTTTGCTACTATTTTTCCCGAGAACGATTATTTCTATTTTTTTTTCTTTCAATTATAAGGGAATGTCAAGATGTTGAGAAACGGTCCTCCTCGTTTGGAAATAGCTGATTATAATAGTGGGGAAAGGGCAACCGAAAAACTCACGTAGCTCGAAAAAAACACCAGGTACGAGGAAAAGGGATAAATATAACACAAGCACAATCGAACTCCAATATACGATACTATTTTTTTTTTAATCCAAATAAATCTCGTCGTTCTTATTTCAACAACTGTTTTTTTCGGAACAGTTATAGAAAATAAAATGACACATTTACGAATTTGATTGAAATTGTAATTTTTTTTGGTCTAATTCCTAAAAAAAAAAAAGTCGATATTAAAAAAGTGAGAATCTTCATAAGACGGAGGGTCAAAAAAGTGACGTCCGGAAAGTGCAAAACGTTGGTGGTAAAGAACCTTTTTTTTATTATTGTATATAATAAATACGTGCTCCTTGATAAACTCCATGAATCATGTAAAATAGAAAATTGATTAATGGCAGCGACGATTATTCCGTAGCCTCGATTATCACGTTTTAATATCATTATTTTTTTTTTTTTCGTGTTGTCTCCAAATGATTAGATATGGAAAGTAAAGTATAGTTGAGTTCGATTCGCTCATCCCAGTGGAGCTACGAGCAGAACATGAGGTTCGAGAATCGTAGCATTAAACGCTCTTATAATACGTCAACGATAACGTGGAGATCGCGAACGATGTCCGTAACAACATTGCGAGACATCGTTTATTGTTATTTTTCTTGATGGTTGGATATTGTTTGTTTCCGTTGGTTCTTATTTTCCTTTTTCCTTCTCTTCGCCTCTCGCTTCTTTCTTTTCTTTGTTTTTCCGGTATGAATGATGATTGTAGATGTAAATAGTGTTGGTGGTGTTCTAATGGTTCGGAAAATGCGGCACAGGATCGAGCCGCTGGAGCAGTTTAACGACTGCGGTTCTGATAATTTGGATTGCCTGGTTGTCTCATACCGCCCCCACCTCGACCACCTTCGCCACCGCGCGAGAATCCACCGCGTCCACCTCCTCTTGTGCCGTGTTGACCGCCTCTCATCGCACCGCCAGGACCACCCGAGTAACCAGAATAAGCTACAAAAACAATGAGAAAAAAATATTAGTCTTAGGATCTCATTGGACAACGATTTTATAAATTCATTTAATAAAATTGATTTACAATTAAAATCGGCGAAAATCTTTCGCTGGAAAAACAAAAAAGTCAAATGAATCGAATCATTTGAATGACATCCACTTTCTAAATAAATAAAAATTTTCCAGAATAGAAACTAAAATTGCAAAGTTACTGAAAAAAAAACATCGATTACAATTCAAATTAAGACCAACATTTTACCAGAAAAACATTTCTTCTTTGATAACGGAATCTATGGCTTCTCAACTGAATTGAGCAATAAAAAAAACCATTATTGCTTATTCATGGAGTTAATTATGCTCCTGAGACATTTCATTTTTTAATTCAAACCACGAATGTCTATTTTTCGACACCTTTTTTTAACTGGTTTATTATTATTATCATTCTGACGAAGATTTCTGAAAATGGCCGCGATTTGGAAATGAATGCTGAAGTGAGCTAAACAAAAATTGAATTGATGGTAAAAAAAATCGTATAACTATTTTCTGCATTATGTTGTGATTTCAAAACGCGTTATTACAGTTACTGCATTAAGTTCTCGTGACTCTCACCTGGACCACGCTGTTGTTGCTGCTGTTGCTGTTGCTGTCCTCCAACTGGTCGCATGTTACCGTCATTGAGATTTGGTCTACTACTACCTCCTTCCATGGAAGGACGTGGCGGCCTGAACTTCTTTTCCTCGATGTTCAACTTTTGGCCATTCTCGTCAGGATAACATATCGAACCGGCCTGCAATACTTTCAGTGCAGTTTGCGTATCCTCAAAAGTTATGAAACCGTAATTTGGAACTCTCGTCGTGCTGTTTTGACCTTGTGGGCCTTTGCCGCCACTTGCATTTTTACTGAAAATACGTAAGTCAACAACTTTGCCGTATCTACTGAAAATTCCCCGGAGTTCTTCGATCGTTGCCTGGTGCGGTAGATTGCCGAGGAAAAGTTGTTGCTCGTCGGTATAATTCGTCGATCTGCTGCCTCGCCTGTCACCATCTGCGAAAATTTCGATCATTATAAGATTCATCGCGTTAATATACTCGACATTTTCTTTCTGTTTCGAATTGCATTTTCACAATTTTGAATGTTGCGATTCTATTGAAATGTAGTAGTGAATCGATTAACACCTTTAACGTTTTTCTCGAAAATTAGTTCTCTAAAACTTTCTCAATGCGTTATGACTTTATCTTAGATAGCGTATTAACCGTGACTTGTTGAATTAAAGAGCTCGAAAAACTATAATTCGTACCCCGCGGTGCAGGACCTCCTCGCGGTGGTCGTTGTTGCTGTTGCTGAGGTGCTTGATTGCTCCTGACTCTGTGCATTTGTTGTTGTCCCGGTGATATATTGTTTGACGTCGAGAGCGCCGGACCGCTGTTTGCCGGATGAACTACTGACCGGTCATCGGATACACGAAGATTTGTCAATGGTGGCTGTACAAAAAGAATCACATTTTAAGAGTCATTTATAAAAACTCGGTACCATTTTTTTCAATGATTTCAAAAACTGTAATCATAAAATCGCTTAAGTAACTGTGAAGTTCAGACTTACCGGAGAAACGGACATTTTTGGTGGTTGTGTATTCGTTGGTGGCAAGGAACTCGAGAAGGACGAACTGAATAGATTGGCATATGTCTTTGGCTTGTTGCTGTTTGCGTTCGCGGCTGACGTTTGTTCCGATTCAGTTTCTCGTCCCGTTCCAGTAAAGGTCTCATTTTCCGTCTGGTCCTGAGACTCGTCGGTCTGATTTTGCGATTCTTCGTCGGTTTGTTGTTGTGGCTGATCGGACGTTGCATCGAGTTCCTGTTCGGTACCAAACTGATCTTGACCCGTTTGTTCGTTTATGTATTGGTGTGTTTGTGGTTGACCCTGTGAAGCTTGTTGCTGGTTTATCAGTGGCGTCTCTTCGTGCACTGAGCCATTTATCACTGGCTGCATCATAGCATGTACCTAAAAATTCAAACAATTTGAAGAAATATTTATAGGCAACATTCCAATGATCGAAATGACTTTTAATTTAAAAAATTTCATTTTCACAATTCGTATGTAAAAATGTTCAGGATTTAAAAAATGCCTCGTCAATCCTTCCGACGTGGATCTCTAAACAAAAAATATGGGCAAAACTGAAGAAAATAAGAATTACGATGCATCGCGATAATGCAAGCTACGGTATAAATCATTTGTCGATCCACTGCAAGGTCAGTAATCGTCTCGAAAAAGTAGAAACGAGAAGACAAAAACAGAAGGAAGAAAAAGGGGCGAGTATTGGAGTAAGAAGAACTTTGAACTAATGAATTACCGGTTGTTGAGGAGCTGGCGCATAGTAAAGTGGCTGTTGTTGTTGCAATGGTTGTTGTTGAGTTGGTATCAGAGGTGCGTGAGATTGTTGATCGGTAACGGAGGTCGCAGTTGAGTGCTGCTGAGTCTGAGGCTGCTGTTCATCCTCTTCGGGCTCAGAACTTCTCTCCTCATCCCGTTGCTCGACCGCGTCACCCAATCCGCTCTCGACACCCTCGAGTTCGTTCTCTTCCTCGTCTGGAAAGCCAAGATCCTGGTAGCGAAAGATGTCATTGTGAACATAGTACGTTTTTGGTGCTTGAGCAGCCAGTACGAATGTCTGAGTGAAACGACGCATCGGCTGTCCAGCATTCGAAAGTTCTCCGGTCACCTGAAAATCAATCGATATATCTGATTAGATACGACTTATTTTAATCTCCTTTGCCTTTTTTCTTTCTTTTTTCTCTTTCTCTCTTTCTTTCTCTCTCTCTCTCTCTCTCTCTCTCTGTCGTCCCCTCTATTCTTCATTATTCGATTAAATGATCGACGATACTTTTAAGCAAGAAGTTGATTACATCATTGGAAGAAATATGCAACTAATTTTTTTTCTATTATGAAACTTTTATGATGAAAAATGGATCAAGGATATTAAAAACAAAAACTATTGAAGTTGTGATCACAAAGACGTCGATATTAATCCTTATTGCTAATTAATAGAAGTCTTATAATAATGTTAACAAAAATATGTATGATGTGTGAATAGAGAACAATAATATCAACCCGAGTCCTCTATAGTTTATTTTTTTTTTCAACACAAACCCTAAACCAAGGTCTAAAACCATCCCAATCTTCTCTTAAACATAAGATGTTTCTTGGATGCGATTCAAATATTCAATTATACACCATTCGCTTCGTTTTTTGATTATGAATAGAATCGTATATGATGAAGATGCATATGGCCGATATTCATGAATGAAAACTCCATAAAACGAAAAAAAAAAAAAAAAAAAAAAGAAAAGACTGCCTTAAAAAACTGGGGTCGTTTTCAAGTCTTTCGTAATACATAGCGTTAATTATAGATAAAATTGATGGTTGTTTTTATTATTATTTCGTATTCGTTTTGGAAGGCTTCGAAATATTACTCAATTTACTTCAAATTCAAATGCAAAATGTCGCTCAATTTACCTGAACAACAACACCATCGCCAAGAGTCGCTTGGGAATCCACCTGACTGATTTTGGCATGGCAATCGCGGAAGTTGAGTTGCTGAATTTTTTGATGTATCTGTTTCTGACCAACCGCTGGAACTATCTCACGATCCGGCGTGCCCAAGCCACCGTGAACGAAAGATGATTGGTTGTTATAAAACCTTCAAACAGTTTTCAAAATTATCCACCGTACAGAAGAGGTTTGAATATACTGAAGTTTCAATTGTTATTTCAGATGGAAACAAAAAAATTGTGTCTTTGTGATAAAAAGAGGCACAAATATTCGTTCAAAGTTGAAAACAGTGTGCACGTAAACGGCTAAGAGAACTGAAAATTTGTGAGTTGCTAAAATATGTCACAGTTATGAATAAAATATGAAAATGATAGGTTTGATAGTTCTGATAAGCAAATATCTAATAGAAATTTACGTTTGAGCATAAATGTGTGAACGAAGTATGAAAAATGAAGATCCTCGCATATTAGACTAACCTGTGAAGATGTGCCGGTGCCTGATTGAGCAGTGTATAGTACTGTCGGACGAACTCGCGACCGACGCACTGAGGTGAGGGGGTTGCCTCCATGACCATTTCCCTTTGTAGCTTTTGGGCCTCTCCGTGCTTTACGAATTATCAAACGATAACTTACTCTTTCTTCCTGTTGTGCGGCTTTGACAGCGACTGTTCTCCGGATATGAAAATCTTTGAATTCCTAAGGCAGGTTTCTGCGAAACACGAAACAAAATAGGAAAACCATGAAGAAGCGTCGTTATCATTTAAATCGTAATTCGAGCGATCATGCTCAAGGTCACTGACGTAAAATTGTGCAGGGATTTTCTTTGTCTCACTTTCTCTCTAGCCTGTGACGATAGGCATTACTTGTCGACTTGAGAACCGGCGAAAATTCGTTACAACGAAACTATAAATGATAGAATAGTATGGCGAATCCGAAGCCTCGAATGTTTAACCATGGAGGGACACAAAAAGATGCGACACGACGAAATTCGTAACCTCAACTTGTCCGGGAACGTCGACGTAAATTGGACAAAAATTCATGCACGTGTGAGATTGCGATATAAACGAACGCGAATGTCGAAAATAAAATTGGGTAGAGAAAGAGTGAAAAGATAAATCCCTTGCTTATCCGGACAATAAAACGGCGTCAATTTCCCGAAAAAAAATCTTACAATCGCGAACTTGTAGGAAGCTGCGACACAAAGAGAAGACACGATCGAGAACGCGAGAGGGAAGGGGGTGGGAGAGAAGAGGAGGCGGGCGGGCAAGCTTTGCTAAGCGCGAGATCGACACATGGCGAATTTTTCGGATAAAGGAGCGAGTTTTTCGCCCCTCAACGATATTTCAAATACATTTTATCAAAATTTATTCACCCTTGATGTAAATGATTCAAAAGTCATGAAAATTCGTAATAAAAAAATTAATTCGAAATCAAATATATTTATTCATCATATAAATTGTTCTTCAAATTCAAGAAGAAGGATAAAGCGTCACTGGCCAAGAGAGACTAAAGGAGCGAGGTCGAGGCCAAACGGTGGCCGGCGCTCATCGAAAGCATGGCGATATTAGTTTCCCTATTATAGGCGAATTAAAAAAATTGTTATAAATATTCCCAAAATATGCAAGAGAAAATACCGAGCTTATGTGGAAGATCGAACTGAGAATGAAGTTCGAAGGAATAATAAATGCAGAGTTTAATTTATTAACGAAGCCGGCAGAACAGCCTCGTGGCTTGAGTACGCTTGTGAGAAACTGGCATTTCTTTTTCCTACCAAGATCGCGCGTCTTTTACGATTATATGTTCAAGAGACTCGAATAAAATTCACCCCAATGTTTAATGGATTGATAGGTTCAAATACGTCGAAAAAAGATATTGCTTACCCGTTGTTTGGTGTCTGAATTTGTTCGTGTTGGTTTTTTTGGATTTTATTTCTTTCGCGTGGGCTTGTTTCCTTGTGGATTATTATAACACGTATTATAGATATTTTCGATTCCAACTATGACGTTTTGTCGAGTTTTTTTTAAATATATATAATATCTTGATATATCGCACGAGCAACCGACAGTTGATTTTTTTCTTTTTTTTTTACGTTTATGTTCACGATAATGTATGTGTATTCAATTATAAAAAAAAGTATAGAAACTAAAAGAGTTCAGTGTAATACGAGTCTCGAAGCACCTTGGTGTCAGCACATGCAGCGGGGAACCTGCACTGAAACGGGGAAGCGCGAGCCGGTAGACATTGACGCTTGTGACGACACCTGGCGAACGAATATTCGCATCTTCGGCAACACCGCCGATCCTACAACCGTGGATAAAATTGGAAGCTTTTCTCTGCCAAAATATCTGTTCCATATTTTTTCTTTCAAAAAAAGTATTCGAGTTTCTTATAGACTTCTTGAAAATATGAATTTTCATGTAGATTTTGAGTTGACTTGTATTTAAATTTCATTTCGATCAAGAGATGGCGTCATTAGTATTAAGCTCCAGTGCCTTTCCAATAAAATTATTCGAGCTTTCATGAGAATTTTTCACGTTTTTTGGATTAAAAAAAAAAGTAGTTTCAATTTTGAAAGTTGTAACATTACTCGAAAAAAATTACTTCTGTTAAAAGTCCTTAAGTTCATGAAATTTTGGACTACTCACCTGGTAAAGATCCGAATTTTTCTTCTGATCGCTCATATACGTATTTCATTTTTCATGTTCATAATTTCAAATTAGATCATTTCGAAATTACTTAGATTTAATTATTTATTTTCTTATCGAAGTCTCTGAAAGATGTCTTCGAGTAGTAACTTTTAAATAATTTTATATTTCCATTAATTTATTTTATTGGTTTAGTCAATGTACATCTAAAATAAAATGTTTAGAAAATCTTTGTTTTTTCTCTTTGAACAATGAGATAAATGAACTTATCGACGTGCTAAAAACGGTAGATTCCAGAAAAAATATTTCCGTTGAGCCTTCATTTAGAGTGATCTAAACTTGAAACGTTTTCAAGTGCTTACCAAATATTATAAATCCGTCAAAGTAGCAAAATAAACATCCATCGTCGTTATTACGAACGGACAAGATGTTGAGGAAGTAAAGTAGAATCGTCAAAAGCATCTCCGATGAGTTATTCAATGTATTTGAAACATTCGACACAGTAGGATAACAGAAGAAAAAAAAACTACGCGGACGATAATAATTCTGCACGATAACCTTTTCCGTATTCAGGATCATCGAGATCTATAACCTATTCTCTAATTATTAGGATAGATAAAAAAAAATACTGTTTATGTTAATTATGATCGATTCGAGCGCGATTTCATTTCATTTGCTTTTTCACATTCTCCCTCGCGTATATATCATCCATGACTCGCATAAATCAAATTCGCACGCGGTATTTTTTTTTATTCACACATCACACATGCACGCGAATCATTCAACGACAGCTCGATTTTTGTCTAAAAAAAAAAACCAAAAAGAAAAAAATTCGTCACCAGGATCGTTCAAAACGGTTTTGGTTTTTTGTTTAATGGATTGAAACTCAAGCTTGAGAAGTATACAAGATGCTTTATGTACACAAAATGAATTTATTGTATCCTATAATTCTTAAATCGTTAAGAAAGCAATAATCTTTTTACCACATTGTTTTCACACCCTCTCGCTCAATTCAGATGAACAGTTTACTGACTGTTGTTCTGCATCAGTCGAACTCTCTCGCTCTTTCTCTGTTTCGTATTGGAACCTTGTTTTTTTAGTTTTTTTTTTTTTTTTTCGTGTAAAAAGTACATTGCCTGCTTACTCTGTATAGTATAGTAGGTAATCGCCTATTTCTCATTAAGTTTAGTTATAGACAAAATTAAAATAACCTTATCGCTTAAAAAAAAATTTGATGACATGGTTATTAACGCTTATTTCCATGTCCGTTGTACGGGGATAGAAAGGGACGAATGGGGAATAAAGGATCTTTTTGTTCTTTTCGTTTTTGTTTCTTTTGTAGTAAGAGGAATTGTGGTATTTTCTTAATTAATAGAAAAAACCTCGTAAAATCGTTATTTTTTTTCTTTCGTTTTAGTTGCGATTTTACTTTCTTCTCCTCGCTCGTACAAAATTCAATGAAACGATCGGCTCGTTACAAATTCAACTCTCAAACTTTTGTTTGTTTTTTTTTTCTTTTATTTTTATTTATAATTTCATTATTCTGAAAATTCATTTCTTGTTTTGTCTTATTATCCGAGCGACTGTTCGATCGTCGAGGACTAATGATAAATACGATAAGTGTAAATACAAACCAATGGACGACATGAAATATTCATTTTTGTACGAGAGAGGGCATATTTTTGTTTTATTTTTTTCTTCGCGAATGCGAAAAAAAAATTTCATAACGCAGTTAAGCGTAACCGCGCACAAGTTTTGCCCTTTTTCTGTGTTGTCTGTTAATTTTAACATACATATATACGCATATGTAGGACAAACACGTACATAACGTACGAAATTTTCGTATTCGAGTGTGTTTATGTGTGTGTGTGTGTTCGTTTATGTACATATATAAACGTTTTTGCCTTTACGAGCGTGCGGGGCTTTTCCTTTCTTTTTTTTTGTTCATCTAAATAATTTAAAAAAAAGAAAATACTACTGCTTTTTTCGCTGCTCTTGATGACTGAAATTGTTTTGCGGCAGTTCTCTGCGTGGTTGTAAATAATGGCGGGATTTCATGGAATGATGATTTGACGAGTTATGAGATTTGTTGTGGGACTGGGGACCTGAAAAACCATAAAACATAAGAGATTAATAAAAAATTAAGATGAACAAAAGTGGACGCGAAAAACACAAATAAAGTAAATAGATATAAAAATAAACCTCGAATATTAAATATTTGCTCCTATTTTTTTTTTTTTTTTTTCAACTTAAAAAGTTTGCGATCACAACGAAGGTGTTAAGAACCAATACGATGAATGAGAAACCGAGAGATGAATATGGTATGAAGTTCGTGCAAATAAAAAAAGGTTAAAATAAATAGAAAGAAACACAAACACAAACGAAGAAAAATGCGTGAAGTAACAAAACTACAAAGATACAGAAATCGATATTAATCGATTGATAGAGCTTTGGGAAAGAGATTTTTTGTGCAAGCAAGTTACGTGTACGAAAATCCAGGCGAGGTGAAATTATAAAACGCGAACCGAAAAATATAAACAAGACGAAGAAAAAATGTAATCTGGATAGGATTAACGAAGGGACACTCACCAGCGGTTACAATACGAATTGCATTGCAGTCGCGATTAAAGGATTTCCATTAATAGGGTTGGTGCCTTTGGTTCTGGCGACCACCACCCCTCTGCTTGCCGCCGTAGCCTGAGCCTCCTGAAACACACCCATGTCGCACTATTAGTCCAAAGAACTATCCGGACGTATTTTTTATAGGACTCCCCTAACTCTTTTTCGTACGATTATTATTTATTCATTTTCTTTATATTTTTTAACACTAGAGAATCGAAATTTTTTTATTTCTTTTATTCTTTATGTCAACAGTCGACACCGAAAGCAATATATTCGGCATATAAAATCTACCACACGCATACTTGTAACAATTATAAGACAACAAAAATTATTAATTAAAAACAATACTATTTTTAAATTAATTAAAGTACAAAGGTACAAGAGAAGACTATAGAAATTCTACATAGAGGCTACAGGCTAAGGTAGTAAGCTGTAGGCTGCGTCCCATTTCGTGACCCACCTGCCCCCCCCCCTTCCCTATCTTCCACCCGCACCCCACCTTTCCACTCCACCGCCATCGAGTTGAACCCTCGAAACACTTCTGGATTGCTCTCCGTTCGAGTTTATCGAGCGGCTCACAATGAATTACCTTTTTTTCTTTTTTCAGACGTTTCATCGCGATTTTCGCGTACCACACCCAACGTTGATATATATTTGAACGGCTGTTAGAAAATTTATAAACATGCACATCGTCAATGATACAACGAAATACGACAATAAATTGGCGCCTCAAGATTTTCACGTTCAAAAAAATAATGCAATGACGAAAATAATATTGCTCAATTTTTTCAAACGCTCATCCCGTCTCTCTCGACCCAATTTATTATCAATTTTATTACTCCCTTTCCGTTCATTTTTTTTGAATGAAATAATCATTCGAAAAATCATTGATCACCGTCAAAAAAATAAAAGAAATTAAGGTAATTCTTGCTGATACCATAACTGTTTAGAGGCTTCGATGTCAAGAGGTTTTTTTTTTTCAAGCGCCGAATTTAATGAAATCCAAAGGGTGAGGATGAGTCCAATAAAAACGGTGGTTCCGCGTAGCACGAGAGTTCATCGTGGATATTAAAAATGTGATGAAAATGTTCAATGGAGACTCGTATTTCTTGAATTATTATTTTTTTTTCATCAATATAAAAATAAAACTCGTAACCACCAGTTTTACGAGACGTGCGTAACGAGCAGCGTAAGGGACTTGTATGTGACTACGTAGAGGCATGCTAGACATCGAATTACCAAAATGAATCGGGGCGTACAAGTGAGCACGCGGTAAAAAATAGTATTTTCTTCAATCGATGTGCTCTGAATGATAAATAAATTTTGCTCTTTCTGCAAAATCAGAGAATTTTTTTTGGCATTACAAACTGTATATGTACGTGTGAATATACCCATCAACGCACATCGGTGTATGTGAAACCTGGTTTATTCCGCGAAAATAATCAAAATAAAAAGATGAAATTCGGGAATTCGATCGATTCGGAGCAGGCATATGGAACTAAGTAGGGAAAGCTCCTTTTTTCCCTTCGGCCTAAGCCTCTCGCACGCAGTCGTAAATGGCACCGTTTGAATGAGATAATTGAACAGTTTAATAAATAAATACGTCATGGGTTTGTGAATCAGGAGAATTGCGAGACGAGAAGATTCGGAGGAAGGTAAAAAAAAAAGAAAGAAGTTGGCTAAAGTGAAATGTTCAAAGATTTGATGATTCAACTAAAATTCAAAAGAAAAACAAACCAAACAAGAAAATACAAAATAAAGTGACTAATGATAGGAGATAGCACTGTGTTAAGTGAGATGTTAGGAGTATTGTTTGTTTCTTTTTTATTGAGGAGAAGAGGGGGCAGAACAAAAAAGAAACGATAGAGAAGGAACGCTAATGCGTACCTTTACCGCGTGCACCACCGCGCCCACCATTGTAGCCACCATCGTAACTACCACCGCCATAGCCGTAGCCGTCTGCGTATCATGGAACACACGATACAAGTCAATGGCATCATTATCGACGTTTTTAATTCTTCGTACGTTATTCCATTCTTTTGTTTACTTTTATTAAGCCTCGTTTTTTTTTTATTTTTTTTAATTTATTTAGAGGAATGAAATTGGGGTTCGAATAGAATATGAAATGCAAAAGGTTGTGAATCTCGTAGTCATGAGTTAGGATTTTTGGTCTCTCAATATTCCAGCGCTCATTGAATATTGTTGCGATTTTTTGTTCATCTTTTAAGGCAGAAATAACGAACGAAAATGCAGACAGAGCTTATGTCAAGTTGATGAGACAATCGGTCTTCTTTTCCAACGCGCTCTTGATTCATATCAACCATCACTGATCTCATAGTTTCTGGATAATCTCAACTTCGATTCTTCGTACAAAATAATAATAAATATTATTAATGTACGTTAGAAGATATGTCCCAGAAAACAAGCTGTTGAAGAATTCTTTTTTTCTTTAATGAGACGAAGCTATTGAGGGTTAAATAAATCGTGGATCATTTTTCCTCGATTTCTTCGAAATTTACGGCTGTGCGTGCTCTGCCATAAAACTTCGAGAGTTTTATGCTACAAAAAAGCATTTCATAAAAAACACTTTTTTATTTAATATTCGGAGAAGAAACAACCCTGGTCTTTCCAGATTTATCGAAGCTCGACATATTCATCGAAACACTTGTACACTAAGAAGAAAATCATGCACTTGTGGTTTCATGAGACATGGACAAAAAGAATTCAACATTCATATCAACTACGAAGGGCCCTTCTTTTGTAACTTTGTTGTTCCGCGAATAGAGAAAAGGATTTCAAGAATGAATAACCAAAAAAATTTCGTTACGAAGAGTAAGGAAAAAAAAAAAAAAAAAAAAAAAAAAAAAAAACAAGTTGGAAAGTTCGAATTCACAGACGTTGAATTTAAAAATTTCAAGTTGCCAACTCGATGTTCGGCCAGAAGACACAGCACACCTTTTCAGTTATTCCATTTCATCGAGTTATTCTTCTATGTTAGTTCATTTCATCGGTAAACACTCAAGCCCAGTTTTCATAAAAACATATTCAAATTCAGACTCCGTAAGCAGCAGAAGAGCCGAAAAAAATTCATTGCTTCGTAGCACGAAAAACAATTTTTTTCAATAAACCCATGCAATAAACGGGACAAAAATCGTGACTGGATGTTCAAAAGCAGGATTGAGGGTACAATACACGATTTCCATACGCCTTCATTGTGCTGTACATTTTTTCTTTAATTTTCTGCACAATCTGTTTTTTTTTTTTTTTCATAGTTATATAATTATGTTACAGTGACTGAGTGTATTTGAAGTCAGTGAATCGTAGAATTCATTGTCACGAAAAAAAAAATAAAAAAAAATCAATAAGTTAATAAAATAAAATCATCGAAAAAGACACATACTCAAAATAAAATGGTAATAAAAAGAAGTTCTACTGATTCACTGACATCAATCAGTGAACGTATGAAATATTATTATTGTCTTGAAGACTTCGTTCTTTTCTTTCTGAGTTGTATTTATAGATCTGCATGCAATATCGTCACCAGAAATTTGGTGACGATAATTCATTGAACTGTTCCATCTGCCTTCACACTTTCACTGTTACATATTATATTTTCCCCATGTCTTTCTCCTTTTAATATAACTTCTATAACGATCTATTCTCGTTTGCGTTCATACATATATATTTATATTCATTTGTATATATATATATATGTATATATATAGGTATTTTTAATTTTATTATTATTCAAAGCATAAAAGAAAATAAATTAGTAAATGAAGAAGTTAGGTCGGTTTAGTTGGTCACAAAGATGAAAAGAAAAAACCTCAACCGTGGAAGTTTTTGAACTTATCACTCGGATTATGTTTTCCCGTGGCTACACCACAATTTTTCATTTTCATCTACGTGTAAACAGCATTATTCCTTTGTTTTTATTCTTATTTGCAGACGAGGGAGTTCAACATAATCCATGAGATCAGTTCTCGAATGTGTCAACTATCTTTAACACGGCATAGTCTTTTATTAAATGAATCCCGAATAGCAATAAGGAACAAAAAACGAATTAGATGTTTCTCCGCGATCGAATGTAAAGTATAAAAGTAAAAAAAGTGAATTGAATTTTTCGCGAATGAAGTAAAATTCGATGCTGAAACGTCTGCAAACCAGCGCAAACGTCGCAATCTAATTTGTTTGTTTTTTTTTTCTTTTACTTTAAATATAGATAATATTAATATCACACACGTTGTTCATAAACCGTTTCGGACGGTACGTGAAATCAGTTTTCTCGCTTATTACTTGTTTTCCCTTCATTTTCTCTTTTGTTGATTTTGAAAAAAGTAAAAGTCCAGACATATGCGCATTGTACACGACCCGAGTACTAAAAACACTCGAAACGAATAGTTATGGAAAATGGTGCAAAATCGTAGTAGCTGCGAGGACATTTATTTTGAATTGACAGTAGCCAGTTTTGTCGGCGTTTAACTTGTTGCGATAACAAGTTGTAAGACACGGAATGAAAGTCGAAAATAATATCTGTTACAACCAGGATTTCCCATTATTTTTTAGCCGCCCACAGCATAATTCCTGGTTATACTTTATCGGCCAAACGCGACTAATAAAAATGAATTTTCAAGAATGAAAGACAAAATCCGAAGGAAGATACTAGTTCCCATTATTTGAATATTTGTCTACGGGCGACTTAATAATATTCAATAAAATTACCGTATCCAGTGTAGTCGCCGTAGCCACCATAGCCTCCGTACCCACCGCCATAGTAATCGTATCCTCCGCCATAACCGCCACCGTAGCCATCATAGCCGCCGCCGTAACCACCTTGGCCATAACCGCCGCCGTATCCACCCTGTCCCCAGCCACCCTGACCACCGAATCCTCGTCCACGTCCTCCTCGTCCTCCTCGACCTCCTCGCGCTCCAGCTCCACCGCGCATGCCTCCCATACCGTCGGGTTTAGGCGTTGCTTTTTTCACGTCGACCTGTCGTATGAAAATACAAAAATCATCTTTAGCTATCGTCATTTGCATTTCCTTGTAGAGCATTTCCGTTTTAAACAAAATAAGCTTCAAATTTCATAGATAAAAAATTTCTTTTTCTGATGCCATGAATTTTTCTCGTCGAATTCTATTTCACAAATTTTTTCAATCTTATTGTTGAATTTGATCAGTGATTTAGCTGGCTCAGTTAATACTAAATTGTTTATTTAATTATTTTTTTTTTTCGTTAACAAATTTCAGATTTTTTATCTTTTCCCGTGTTCAAACTCACCTCTTTTCCATTAATCGTCTGTTTTGGAGTCTTGAGCAATTCATTGACGACCTGCTCCGACTCGAACGTGATAAAGCAGAAGCCCTTCCTCTGGTTCTTTGTCTTGTCAAATGGCATTTCCATATCGACGATCTATACACGCGAAGCGTAGGGATTTTATTAAGACACGGTGAATTTTTTCATTTCGTGAATGTTTTCGTTAGAGGTTAGTCAACTTACGGAGCCGAATTGGGAGAAGAATGTTTTGATGTCGTCGTCAGAAAGTTCTGTCGATAAACCACCAACGAAGATTTTACCGTGACGGGCCTTTGCTTTTTTGGGGTCGACTTTTTTGTTGTTTATCGTGTGGTCGGGTGCTGCTATGATCTACGAAGAAAAACACATTTTTATAACGTTATTTGTATAAATTTGAATTAAATTAAATTTTATTTAATAACTATTGTTAGGCCGATCAGGATATTGGTAATAGTGTCGTCACTTCCATTCAGTAGCAGAACTGGAAAATTGTATCATCATTTGCGGCAATATAAATAAAATTGTAATGACAAGGAATCTTTTTTTCAACGTGAGCGTTTACCTTATCTAATGATTCCGATTTGGCAAAGACGATGAAAGCGAAACCTCGCGATCGTCCTGTGTTTGGGTCTGTCTTGACATTGATACTTTCGATGTCACCGTAAGTGCCAAAGTGATCTCTTAGTTCCTCTGCAAACACAATAATGAACAATTTTATTAATAAAAGTTCAATCATTTTTCGATTTTAGATAGATTTTTGAAATTTAAGTTCAGTTATATAATAGTATTCGTCTCATGCAACAGTGCCATTCTGTTGTCCGAAGGTGTCCTAAGAAATATTCATCATTTGATTCTCCGAATTTAATATTGATATTTTTTTTATAATTTTTTTTTTTTTTGAAACTCGATTGAAAATAAAAGCTGAATGAATGAATGATTACTCACTGTCTGTGGTTTCCCAGCTGAGACCTCCAACAAACAATTTCCTGCAATTGACAGAAACAGAATGAATTAGTGAACCAAAAAATAAATGAATTGAGGATATCGTTAATTTCGCGTATTTCTCTCTCTCTCTCTTTTTCTGTGGCTAAAATTGATTAAACCAACTTTTGAGAAATTTATTTTTATAATGCTTTGTTTTCTTAACAATGAACAACAATGGGTGATTGTGATTTTTCGAGCGCAAGATGTCGGCAATACTTAGTCAAATCTCAGCAACCATTCAATAGCATGATCTGCAATAAAAAAATTAACAAAAAAAAAACGAGAGAGTATTCGATGAAAAGATTTTGTTTTTACAATCAATTATAAAATTTACAAGTAACGAGAGCACAGTCTATTATTATTATTATTATTATTATTATTACCATTATTATTATTTTTCTAACACCTTTTGTGACACGTAAATTTGCCGTAGAGAAATTCGTTCAGTGTTCTCGTGCAATCAAATTTATAAGATTTGTTTTCTCACGAATTTGCGTTCCTAATTTAGTTGATTCAATGTAGATACGTTTTTTTTTTTTTTTTACTTGTTCGCCGTGGTATACAGTACGAGTTCACAGCGGTGCGGGAGGGCAGGGGCATTTTTTGGAGAATTGTGGGAACGATGCAGAACGAAACAGATAAAATGTCAAATAAATCGAAGAAAAAAAAATTCGAAAGAGAAAAAAAAAACAAAAATTATAATAAGAAAGTTAAAGTAATAAAAATATTTGAATGTACCTATCGTTCAGAGACTCCTGGTTAGCCCCGGCCGACCTGCAAAGCAATCGAACGGTTTTATTTTACCAGATGTATTTTGTTATTTTTCTATTATTACGTCCAAATTTTTGTCTCTTTTCAATGTTAACTTATTGATCTTTTTGTTTCTCGCTAGTACATTTTAGAAATAAGGAACGCTGCCAAAAAATGTTTTTATGTATATCTGAACACACGATAGTGGAACAAAAACGACAAGCAATTCTGTACATATATATAATTATATATATATATATATTCATTTCTCTGTTTGTAAATAGACTAATACTAGAACACCCCTGAAAAATCTAGAATTGCTGTTAAGAAAACGAAAAAAAAAAAAAAAAAAAAAACAAAAACGAAAAAAAGGCAATTTTTCCAACAAGATTGTACACAAGAACTCGGAAAGAGAGTATACCGATATAAGTACGTTCAAAGGGGCGCTTGATATTTCTCGAAGGCATTTTTCTTTTTCACACATATGGAATATTATCTGTATGAGATAACCATTTTATCACAGTGTTTTTAAATATTACAAACATAACCAATAACGTCGATATATATATATGTCTATAAATATATTTATATATATATATATATATTCATATATTTCAACGATTAAAAAAAATACTCCTGTTTACTAGTCATATTTTCTGCAAATGGAATTTAGAAGAACTGACATCAATAGTAAAATTTAGTTTTAATAAATAGTGGAAGTAGTATCATACCGTTCCAAGAACAGTCAGCTGATCCTGGCAAAGAATAAGAAAACGTAAGGAAAAAAAAAAATAAATGAACTGGGGGCGGGGGAGATTTTGTTTCTAGAAGAAAAAAAAAAAGCATCAGTGACGAATCTCAAGGTGAAAAAAGACCAAAGAGAGGCACGGTAAATCACTGTGTGTAAGGTGCTCAATGAATACAAAGAGCAAATAATTTGGCGGTGTGCCGAGAAAACAAAAAAATTAGAAAACTCAAATGAAGAATAAAAATTGTGAAAACAAAAGTAGACATACGCAAAATACAGTGAATCAATATACATAAAAAAAAAAAGAACTTTTGCATTTTTTTTTGTCACAAACGTACGAGAACTCGCGAAAGTTTACAACTCCAGTTGACATACATACAGCTCTGCGCCTAAGGAAAACAAGATTTAACTATGTTCCAAAGTTGAAATCTGACTGATGATTGCTCCCAAAGAATTGACAATAGGTAGGTCGATCGACTGCAACTTCTATATCGAGAAAGCTAAAGAAAATTTGTAGTTTTTTTTTTTCGTTTTTTGTTCTTACTTCTCATTTTTTTTCTTTCTTTTTCTTTGACACATTACACAAAAAATTTGAGGACGTTGGACGCATAACAATAATACTAATAATACTGTTGCAACATCTTAAATAATTTTCAATCATCCGCATGTACAAGAACAATAAATATAATACGTATGGATTATTTCGTACATGTTTTACATGAATTCGGTATATATAATTTCTCACTGTCTCTTTTCTCTGTTTTCTATATATTTATAGTCATCGACAATCTGATCTTTATCGTTTCGTTATTAGGCTTTTGTTTTTTTCTTTGCTTTTCCGAGAGTCTCGAGGGTGCTTTTTTTTCCTTTGCTTTTCCGTACTCAAAGTTTTATGAGAGCTGCGTTGTACTTGGGTCTTTTTTTGGTTTGTTCTCATTTTTCATTGATTGGAATTTCGGTATTTGCTTTTGCTTTTTCATACTTTTAACATCGGTTTGTCAGATGGGTTTAATTTTTATCCGTAGCGAGATATATATATGTTATATGTATATATATATATATTTTGGTCTTAGTTTCTGTTTGTTTTGATTTTTTTTTTTTTTTTTTCATATATATCGTCTAGGGCTGGTGATAAATACCGTGGGCACCAGTCACTCGCCGGTACTCAGTTGGTTGGTCGGGTCACGGTTAGCCGGTTGCGAGCCGCCCGCCATAATCGCACTCGGGTCGCGCGTATGCCACCTGCAGACCAAAGCCACATAAACTGGGTTAATGGCGTTCCGACCTGTCGGGTAGGAGTTCACATTGGCCCTAGTGACTCTGTGCTCTGGTCACGCGACGACAAAACTTGCATCGACATCAGGTTCATGGACATTTTTGTTTTTAGTTTCTGCTTGACTTTTTTTTTCAGACTCTACTGCGTGACCCAGCAGACAAGTGTGTACGTGTTACTTTTTTTTTTTGCTTAAATCTGCGAGAGACTGATCTGATCGCAATTTGACTCGATTCGTTCCAGTGCTTGTGTGTCGTGACGGACTCTGAGAACTTGGACGTTGACTTCTCGGCTCTAAACAATTCAGAAATATGTAACGAAATTCATTTTTTTTTTATTTTTTCAATTTTTATTTTTGCTTTTCGTAAGAGGCATCTGCTTTCTGGATATTTTGATTTTTATATGATTTTTTGATTGTTCAGTCAAAAACTCCTCCAGGCGAAAAGAGCACACACACCAAATCGTTTATCGCAAAACCGAATTGACCAACCAAACGCACTATGAACCAAGCCTGGCAATCAACGTTTGTTAACAGTAGTAGAATCTCAAGAGGCTGGCCAATTAATGCAATCTCGAGGAAAAACACGCTTACTTTGTTTTTTTTTTTATGCTTTCTTCTCTCTTTGAGCTACAAATTCATTCTTTTTTCTTTATCCGTTACAAACGCTCTATAAAAAAAAAATTATTACAATTATCACTCAATATGCACAATTGTTACAAATAGAAAAAAAAAAAAAAAAAAAAAGTAAGGAAAAATTACAATTCAATGTATAAATATAATTTCCTCCAACGATGCAACAATGAGTTGCTTAATTCTTAGTCTCTTCATACACAATGAAATCAACTAGGTTGGGGAAATGGAAAATCAGGAATTTACACAGTCGAAGAAACAATATTTTGTCTCTTCGTTGCCCTCTTTCTTTATTTCTCATCGCACGGTAACAAGAAATGAATTATTTTCATTGACTTTTTCTCAAATAGAAACTTATGAAAAAAGGTTTACTTTGACAACATTTAAAATCTAACAAGTTATAATGTCTTAGTTAATGACTTAAAATGTAAATTCGTTAGAATTATTCATGCAAATAATTTCAACTTTGTTTTGCGATGGTGTGTTTATACACACGAACACCATATTGTTGTACACATCTTTAACATGTATAATATATATGAAACCAGTAGAGCACGCCGACCATTGACACCCGGTTAATCTAAGTGTATTCTCACGGCGAAAGATGTTTCCCTAATGTCACCAGGTTTGGCATCGCTATGGGCGAGCGGTAGCAAACCTCCAAATACCAACTTCTTGAGAAGTTTATTAAAAACAAAAACAAAAAAAAAATATTCCAGTCTAAATTTTCAAATTGTTCTGCAAAATTTGAAGGTAGCGACCACTTTCCCGGCAAAGGCATTGTAGCGCTATAACTTTTGTTCTGTTTACAATCTACGGAGAAAAATAATGCTTACCCATATAGTCGCGAAACATCCCGAAATAATCGAAGGATTGCTTTTGAATTTGTTAACTATTACTACAAGAACAAAGTCCAAGGCTCTGTCTCGGAGATGAAACGAGATAAGTGCCCAAAAAATCACTTCAAGAGCTAAGACAAAAGTTCTGCTATAGACGAAGAAAAAAGTAAATATTGGTTTATATATGCGTGTATATAAATAAAATATATATATAGATTTATAAGATATTTACAAAAGTCAAATATTTCAAGTTTTATTGCGGGCATCGTGTTATATTGAATCAGCTGGTTATTCGTCCTGCTCGAGATACCTATTGTAACGCTGAAAAGGTTGCAAAAGTGAAAAAAAAAAAAAAAAAAAAAAGAGAAAAAAATAGGGTGAGGAGGAAAGAGCAACGTTACACGCTTTGTGCAGCGATAAAAATAACGTTAATTTGACTTACGAACTATAAATTTCGGCGAAATGATATTTTCTTTAGTCTTTATTCTCCTTGACTAGTTTCAGTCCCAAACACGAGAGAAACATCGATAGTGACGAGATTACACGAATCATCAATTTCTTCTTGATTATGAAAAAAAAAAAAAAAGAAAAAAAAATTGAGATTGCTAATTGAACAATCATTAGGGGAATGAATCCTCCATTGAGTCTAAAAATTTCGGATAAATGTGAGCGAAAATGGCTTTTGCGCATTTCTCTCTTTCTCGGCGTCGTTTTCGATAGGCGCGTCTGCTCGGGGGCAGCGGCCGGCGTCTCCACTTGTTTTATACTCTTAACAGTAAAATATCAAGTAGCCTAAATCGATATATTTAAAGCTTTGTCGGAAAAAATATATGTTTCCGGCGTAACGTGATGATATATTTGATCGAAAAACATTATCAGGTACCGTGTAATTGGTGAAATACAAACGATGCAAACAGATTACTTGAAAACGTTTAATCTCTCGTCACGAGTTAGCGGAGAGACGAGAGCGCGTCCGCGCCATTTTGTTCGCGCGGTGCTTCATCACCACGCATCATTTTGATTTACAGAAAAAAAATGCACGTATTTTATTTTAAGTAACAAGAGTAAGCTTGAACGAGAACGAGGAAAAAAATAGAAATAAATTTAAACACATAGTTGACGTTTAACATGAACAAAAAAAAAGTATGAACTTATAAATTGCGCGGAAAAAAAATTCCCGGTATCTTAACACGACGAATTGAAATATTCGCGAGAAAAGCTTGAAAAATAATCATTTACCTGTCTTCTTGAGATTCCTGTCCATTTTCCGTGGCGTCACCACCGCCGTTCTCAGTTTCACCGTTTTGCTCGAAGGTCTGGTCACCGACATCCTCGCTGAAGTCCTTGCTCTCCTGATCGGCCATGTTACTGTTTAGCGTCAGTTTTTTTTTTTTTACTCAAAAAGTTTCTTTGTAATTTGTTTTATTAACTGTTTTGTTATGAAACGTTGTGCCAATACGGGTATCACAACGTTACTTTAAAACACGGACTAGAAAGACTGCGCGCGATTTAAATACGGTTGAACAGAAACACTTCGTAGAGAAGCCCGTGCTAACAAAATAATTACACACGTCCGCACCGTACGGCTGCCGAAAGGAGAAGGGAGAGCGGCTTCACGCAGTCGTCTCGTTTCCCGATTCTGCGCCGGGTGCATCATGGGTATCCTCTCCAACGCCCTTCCCCCCTGGCCGGCGAGCGATTCACTAGCATCTCAACCAATGAACATGTAGCTTGACAGAGACGTGATTAGTGATCTGAAGGCCCTGGTAGCCTGTTATGATAAATAAATAAAAAATCGTACTGAAAAACCTTCACCACGGATTCTATAATTATTGAAACTTGATTTAATTAAAAAAAAGCTTGGAACTTGTTACTATTCCTTCAGGCGTTTAAAAAATGTTTCAAATATTTTTACATCACAATTAGCCACGATAATTTGCTACAGAAGAGGAGACGGTCAGCGCGCGGAAATTTCCGTCGACATTCTCAGATATTCTGAGTCAATTTTAGGAACGAATAAACGGAGTTTCTTTATATTTTTAATAATCATCATATTTTCATTGCAAATGATAGGCTCGATCGTTTATACTGTAAATTCATAATTAATTTATCCAAATAAGTGTTTGCCGTTTGGTGCCCTGTTGAAAGTGGCATTTCTCTATACGTCACTGTTTTTGCCAATCAATGCTGGTGACGGTAAGGAGAGGGGAACAGCGACGGGGAAAATCCGCAACGGGAAGCCGGCAAACGTACAACGCTCACGCGCCGGGAAGTCCGACGAGATAGGCGTCGGTTCGTTCAAGTAGAATCAACTTGACCAATCGAGGCGCAGCATTTGGACCCGCTTTTATTCGACGGCGTCACTTCAACTTCCCCCTTATCCCTTGGTTCGCCTTCGTTTCTATCCATAGCTTCGATGTGTGCGATTACCGAGCTTCCCCTACCATTGAAAAAATCAATAAAGCGTGGGATCATCTCCCGCGCATTTCAGCATCATCCGTACACGTATACCCTACATCCAAGCGTTAATCCCTTTGCCTTACAATTGTTGCGACTAGCGTTTTTTGAAATTCTTATTATTTCTCATTTAATATTTAAATAAAGTATATTCAAATAATAGAAATTCAGTTTTCGACGAGAAAAAGTGCGAAAATGTGATGCCGGTGGGAGGCGCATGCGCGTACGCCTGCGCGATTCGTTAGTACAACGGCGTTTGGCTTCCGGTGACGCAGCAACGCCGGCCGCTCCGAGACTTTGCTCCCTCGTTGCTTATACATGCCCAATAATCTAAAAATACATTCATGCGACTTTCGTATTTTTGGGACGCTGAGTTGAAAATTTTATTTTATTTTTATTTTGTTATTCGAATATCATCTCGTTCGTAGACACATTCCATTTTTTTTTAAAAGCGCCCCTTCCAATCCCTTCTCGTCTTGTTTTTTTTTTCTCTGGTCAATCTTTTTTTCCCTGTACCTAAATTCGTTAGTACTTTTCTTCTCCGCTCTTCGTTTGCTCGCAAACTCGACGCAGCTGCCTTTGGCCTTGGATTCACCCTCCTTACGACGTCTGTGTCTACCGGGTGTTGGACTCGGAGTTTCTCTTACAATTTCTCAAAGACGTAAAACACACTTTCCTTCGATCTGGAAAATAATAAATTTTTACATTCGAAGCATTAATTGAATCAATTTTTTTCGATAATTCTTTACTGTAGTCGCTTTTCCGAAAAACGACGAGAACATTTTTTGTCGTGAACTCATATATTATTCATCGTAAATGATAATCAGTCGGGAAACCTGAAATTCAACAACCCATAAAAAGTTATGGGGTGTTTAAAATGCATAGAAACACGTTATTAATAGGGAATCTTCGAACATTTCAATGCCTATATTGGTGGCGGGAGTGGGGGGAGGGGGGATTGATAAAAGAAGCCTTCCTAACCCTCCTGCCACTCCTTCCGTTCGCGCGCATTCGATTGTTTTGCAAAGTTGTAATTTCCCAATAATTATATGGCGGTAAGTATTCACAACCGCTCCTTCGGCTAAAAAAATTTTCAACTCATTTTAATATTACTTAATATTGCTTAAATTTCCTCAAAAAAATTTTTTTTCACTCGTAAAAAATTCGTTGATGAAAAATTTGTAAGAAAAAAGAACTTTTTCTTAGTTAACCCAGAGAAAAAATATATGACAATTGAAAGTTTCATTGGTTTGTTTGTATGAGTCAAGAATTACGATCTGCATCTTTCGAGCCGAATGGGGACTGTAGTGGCAACACGCACATGGAATAGGCTGATAATTCTGCAGTCTGTATTGTTTCGTGTTGAAACATTTTTAATTTTAAATACATTTTAAATATACATGAAAAGATACCTCCTATTTACTGGGCTCACTTGTTTTTTTTTCTTCTAAAAAAATACCCGAAACTAAGAGTATTCTGATATTTCAATCTGTGCAGAATATTTAATTCCAACAGAAATTCGCAGTGAATTTCTCAATTGTCAAAAAACGACTTTGAATTATAAAAAATAAAAAGTGTAAATAAAATATATAATAAAAACATCAGAACTATTTTTGAAAATAATAAACGAACGTCTTTTGAAATCTTTGTTTATCACTCATAGCTAATTTCTCGTCAGTTCAATTTTTCGCGAGTAAAACGTCAATAAATTTTTGTCGAATTTTTATATTAAAATTTTTTTCTGTACCAATTTCGAAAATAAAGTAACAAAATTTAAGGATGCCCGAGACAAGTAAGGTAAGAGAAATGCAATTATTTCAATCGTATACTATTATTTTATTACAGTTTTCACACACTCTTATTCGAAGATCTTTCCTCTATAAAAATTTGTTGTAATAAAAATTGATCCCGAAAATAAATTTTCACTTTGAAATGTTGTGCAGGATCTAAAACTGCGGGATATCTGGCGTACGTGTAATAAAATTCGCGCTGCTGTTTTTCGCATTGGTTTTAATCTATGGGACTATTTCAAGCCTCTCGATCCCAACGACCAGAAACTACTTTCAGGTAAAATTTATCTGGGAAAAAAAAGTTCGTTCGACAAATTTCAGAAAGGCTTTTACAAATTTTTCCCTTCAACATTGATAATTTATCGAGTCTCTGCGCTCCAGTTTTTTCGTTATAAAAATCTAATTTTATGAATTTTCTCGGGATTTCAGAAGCAAAATTTGTAGCTGTTCTCGCTGGACCTTTGAAAGGGCCGATCGGTTTATCCGACTCAGAAATCTGCGATCTCGCCGATTATTTTCGAATTCAAGATGGCCGTATTCTTTATTCCCAACTGTGCCAAGTTATTCATGATAACGGTATGACATCAATTTTTTGTTACATTCTGTCGAGCCTTCTTCCGACAAATATCCGCACTTTCGTCATAAAAACGTTTATATTTCTGAAATGATTAGGAAAAAAATTAGGATCTGATGAAAAATGAATATGTTAACAAAAAGTTTATTCGACGGATACATTTTTCTTTTAATTCAGAGAAACGAATTGGAATTTTTTCGACCTTTTTTTTAGCATCCCTAAGTGTACTCGAGCACTGAATAATACCGAATCGAATAAATTAAACTAACAAATTGATTAATCAGTGAGACAAATTCAAGCAGTTTGAAGCAAAAACTTGGCAAATTTGTTCGAGTAAAGCACGAACCGTTATAAAAGAGAAGTGAGCACGATTCCCAATTCCTATAACGCGGCCTCGATAATCCGAAGCCGAAACCGTTTTACAATTTGAAAGAGCAAGGTGTAAAATGTTTCTTTTTTGATACCTAGACCGTGACGAATAACTGAATCCACAAGCGAATAATTATACGAAAATAACGTTGTGGAATAGCTTCTCAAACTCGAGACGATGGAATTGTAGTTTAAACATGTATATACGAGAGACTATTTTATTCTTTCGCAAAAGTTATTAAACGTTGAATTATTTTTTCATGAGAAAAAGTCACTATTCAGAAGGTTATAATGTAACTGAAAATTCAACGATTTCAACTGTCATTTATGTTCGATAAAAGAGGAATAAAAAATCAAAAATATTCTACCGTGCCCGTGCAATATTTCAGTTCCCGAATTTGGCGACTCCAAACCACTCGTCACGGGCCTCGAGTGGGAGGATCCACTTCACGTTAATCGTATAAGTGCGACAGAGCACAGAAAACTCAACATAATTATCACTAAAATTGCTGTACTCTTGAACAAACGAAATATGGTTTTGAGGCCGTATTTTCAGGACTACGAATTGGTGAGAGAGAAAAAAGGAAAAATAATTGACGAGTATTTAAAGATTTGTCAAAAAAATAATGAACAATCAATGCTTTTCTCAAAACATATCGAAATCGTCAAAGCCATGAACCAATTGATCGTTTATCCAGATCTCGAAAAATGCTGGAACCGTAACACTAACACATTTCGGTAGAATACTTAAATTTCTCGGAATCGTAATGGCCGCCGATGAGTTCAGTTTGCTCGTGAAAAGATTCGCGAAGGACGGTTACACCGTCAATTACGTTGCTTTCATAAAAGCTGTTGACGAAGCACAGAATTACATGGATCAACACGGAATGTTGGATCTCGGAGGAGTAAGAGAAAAACAATAAAAACACTCAAAAAAAAAAAAGGAAAACATTTTTGTAAACTTCGATGAACGATCGAATTTTAAGAGACTAAACTTTTTTACTATGTATCAAGGACATTTTGGATCAATTTCCTGGTCGAATTATCACAGCAGAGCTTCCTAAGCTGCCCAGACCAGAAGTAGGCCGAATCCCACCGAGCAAAGTATTCGGGAAACAAACGATATTCCATCCAGCATTGGAAGAAAAAAGAAATTTGATGCCACTTCGAGAAGTTATTTACAGAATTCAACGCCATATTTTCGAACGCCGTATACGAATCAATGGATTTTTTGAGGTTAACTCGCCGATCGTACACTTTTCAACTCACTTATTTTCTTATTAACTGAACAAAAAATTGTCAATCAACGATATCGAATCGATAATCAGGACTACGATGCACTGAACTCTGGAAGAGTTACGTTATCGCAATTCAAACGAGGACTCGATGCTCTTCAAATCTCTTCACTCGGCCATTTGTATCTTGCTCAATCGGAAATTGATGACCTCACTGCACTTTACACTGATTGTAACGATCCAGATCGCGTTCTGTGGAAAACTTTTGCGGACGACATCGATCAAGGTGCTTTTGGAAATTTTATTTTGCAAACGTCAATTCCTCGCTATGCCAGAGAATTCAATTCAACTAATAAAAAAAAATCCGTAGTTGAATCGTTCGTTCGATGTATTTGAAAAATGTCGTTTCTCCGTTCTTTGAAGTATTTACTGTGAAAGAACTCGAAAAACTGCCCCGATTAAAAGTCGAGCAGCCACCGCCTGAGATTGCCGAACTGCCGAAAATGGGTCAGACTAATTGGCAATGCGAGAAAAAAAGTATGCGGGATTTGTGCGAGGAGAGTTTGAGAAAAATTCGTCATCGAGTCGAAGAACGAAGAATTTTCCTCAAACAATTTTTTCACGATTACGACAAGTACGAGACGTTAATTCGAAAAAAAAAACGTATTTTTAACGTAATTTTATGAAATAACACTTGACACATGTTCTGCCATTATTCCATTATTAACCTTTTCAGGATTGGGATTTTTACGATTAAATATCGATGAATTTTTCACGCGGACCATCCTAAAAAGGTTAAATAATCCGTCACTTTGTATTTCCATTTTATTTCCATACATTTAGATTAAATCATGGTCACGTATCGCGGACCCAGTTACGTCAGGTGCTAGCGACAGCGTTGATACTACTTTCCCGCGAAGAAACTTTTGCTCTCGAGCAGAGATACAACGACGATATGGGTTTTAATTACGCGTGGTTTTTGAAGGAACTCGATTCACGTCCGATCGAGGGTTCCTTGTTCGAAGCAATGCTCGAAGAAAGAAAAAAAATTAACGCTCCGCGATCCGAGGCCAAGCCTTCCGAGAACGAAACGAACATAGTTCTCATTCTGGCTAAAATCAAGGCCAAAGTCGTTCGAGAGAGGATCAATGTAAACAAAGAAACGAAAAAAATAGTCAATTATGATAGAATCATTTTTCACTGTCAACGGTGTAACGATGCCGATTTTATTGAACTAAAGAAATTAAGGATTTTCATAAAACAAGTTTGCTCTAATAGCAACAATTTGACTATTGAAATTAATCACTGCCTTTTTTTAAAGGTGACTGAATTTCTGAAGCCACTCGACGTTCGAAACGAGCAGGTTGTTTCGCGAGAAGATTTTATCAGAGGAGTCGATCAGCTTCGGTGTAATCTCAGTTGTGCGGAAATAGGGACAATTATGGAAGTTTTCAAAGCTCCTATGAGGTCTCTCATTTCATAAATACGGTTATTAGAAATTTTTGAGCCTGAAACTTTAAAACATAATCGAAAATGAATTCATTTTTTTGCTGATGAATATTTACATTCTACATTATTCCTTTTCGTAGTTCTTTTTTTTATTTATTAAATATTCACGAAAAAAGACTTCAACATACACGATTTACTGAATTATTGAAAAAAAAAAACAAGGGGGCGGACATAACCTCAAAATTTTATGGAAGAAAGGTTGGGTTCGTTTTCGACCACGTTGTAGAGTTCAGTTCGAAAAAGGATTAGTCAGTAAGTAAGATAAAGGAATCCTTGAACTTTTTTGATTTTCATTTTTTCTCAAAGACCTAATTTTGTGGAGTACGTGAGATTTGCAACGGCAGTCGAGGAAGCCTTAGCGACTTCGTGTTTGGAAAGAGCTCCGTTGTTAGTGCCCCTGCAGCACGTGCCATCCGAGGCGTGCGAAAGAACTTTTTTGAATTATGACGAACGCCAAATTGTAGCCAAGGCTATGGATAAACTAGTGCGAGTGCAACAACCCAATCTCGAAGAACTTTTCACCGTGAGATTTTCGCCATCGATTCATATTTCATCATGCACTTGTCCGAAGATGTTTATAACCAAAAAAATTTTTCATTTTTTCGAACATTCACTTGTAACGAATCCGCGAAAACTTTTGCTTAAAATTCTCAATTGATTTTGTATTTGAAATCATGCATCGAGAATTCGCGTTACTCTAATTTGATATTTGCTATTTTTTTTTATTCCACTTGCCAGGACTACGACAAGGAAAATATTGGAACAGTGTCGAAGGACAGATTGATGAAAGCCCTCGCAACGAGAAACATGCTGCGATTGATTAGCCCGAACGAACTTGATGTTTTGCACAAATGTTTTTCGGTCGAACGAGGAGGACGTCTCGAGCTCGATTATCGAGCATTTTTACGAGCTTTAATTATTTTAAATGAAAATAAAAAAGTATTGCCCTTCTGATGAAAAACTTTTGAGTGAAATGTTCTTTTGCTGCCGGTGGATATAAATTTTTCTTTAAATTCTTTTCTTTACATTTTTTCATTATAAATAAATTCATCTTTCTACTCGTTCCTACGTACGAATCTCGTTACCCCATTACAATACTTGTAAAACCAGGTTTACGTCATACGTTTTTTTTGTATTTGATAACTCTACGAATACAGTATAAAAAGGCATGTTTTGTCTTCAGTATCGTCTTTTAATTCTCATCACTCTCCGCATCATCGAATCGCGTTCGTGTAAGTATACATACTTTTTTTTATTTATTATTATCCATGATTCTATATGATCCATTAGTTTTTTCTTCGATTCGAATTTCTTTTGGATTTTTAATCTGCACTAATATTTAATTGAAGCGATTATCTGGAATTTTAAGAGTCAGCAACATTTTTCGAACAACATAAAAAGATCGAGAATCGTTTATTGGATAATATTTTGAATAATCGTTAGCGTCTGTATATAAAATGAGGATAATTATTCGTATTTCCACTCTGACTTGGATTGCAACGACGATGAAAATCGTTGAAAAAATAAAAAAAACTGAGAATAATTGATCGAATCAAGACGAGCAAATTTCTCAAATTTATCATTGAATAATCGGGTTCGTATTACATCTAAAAGTGCTAAATTGCTTCTTGTATCATCACGCCATCTGTCGACAAGTAGAAAGACTTTGGAAAAGCATGTACCATCAGTAGATAAGCGAGAATATTTATCAAGCTTGATTCAGAGATGACGCTGCATGCGATTTAAATAGGATAAAATTAAGCTGGAGAAGCCCGATAGATGGCGCAGGACTGCGAAATGTTAATTTTTGTCCCTCCATTTACCAAACATCCACATTTATTCGATATTACAGTTTTCAATCATTTCTAAAAAATAACGTATTCATCAACGAGTTGAGGATACTGACAAACCTCAAATCTGTATGCCTTCATACCTTTTCTGTTACGTAATATCGAAAATTCGTAAAGTCCTCGGTTCGAATAAATTACAGTGAGTACAAAATAATGTGTGAAATTGCGATTAAATGAAACTCTTTTCTATTATATTTTGTGAATAGAAAAAAGAGTGTTTCTTTTGTAGGTACGATTGATTGTTTTATTCGATCACCATTGAGCGAGTTCCGCGGAGACACTATTTTTTTTTTTTTATTCTCAAAAAACCCTAATAATTAGATAGAGAATTGAGCCTTATTTTAAAAAGGATTCGATCCCTATATTAACCTCGAAGTAATTATTTTCTTTTATCAAAAATCACTCTAAACACCGATCACTTTATTTTTAAACTCGTAGTTTCGTGAGAAAACCCCTCGCAACTTCTTGTTCAAGGGCTCATTCAAAATGATCGGCATAATTGTTTGAGAAATTGATTTTTTGCTTTTTTTTATGAGCTGTCTAAACAGCGTTACTTATTTACTGAGAGAAGTGCCCTTCCACCGCGTATAAATAGAAATTCTTGTAAACACGTTCCAGGAAAGACTTTGATGCGAGAGATTTCGCTCGATTTTGCGTGACAAACGCTCTATCAAGGCTACGATCATTTATTATATTTGTTATCCACAAACCAATCGTTCTATTAATGGCCACCAAGTTCGTACATGTTGAAAAATATCGTACGGCTGAGTTATGCGATACGAACGTTTTCTTTATTTTCATTTTTATTTTTCGATGTTCAAGGTCATACGTGCAAGCAAAGCGTAAACAAAAACGTTCTTAGCATCGTCGAAAGTTTTTCTCACGAGAAAATATGAATTGCCACTTGTTTACAGAAATGTAGCTCGCAAGTGTGGAATAAGCATCATAAAAAAAAGCGCAAATTCTCGTTTGCAACTACTTCATTCTGCTGTATGAGAAAAAAAAAAAAAAAAAAAAAAAAAAAACGAGTCAACTTGCTGGTATTCGTAATTATTCCTTACGATTATCATTATAGTTATAGTTCACCTCAATAACAATAACTACTTTATAATAATTATAATCTCTCTGACTGGTTTATTATTTCTCTTGTTTTTCGTGTTATTCTCTCTTTTGAGTTATCAGCTCTCCCGTGACAAATCTCATGTGGGATAATACGAAAACTGAAAATTTGTCTCATGTTTGCGATCTCACGCAGTGCTCGAGTGTAATTAAGACGAGGAAGAAGAGGAGCTCGTCGTACTTTCTCGTGAGATAAAGCGATAGAGAGAAAAAAAAAAGAGAAAGAGAGCGAGAGAGAGAGAACGAGAGGGAGAGAGGTGGAAAGAAAAGGAGATTTTTTTTTTTCGGTCGGAGGTCGCCTCGCCTCCTGACCCAGTTCGCTCATCGAGAACCACTTTTGGTATAACCTGAAGGGGTTTTCGCGAGTGGAACGTGTCATTCTGCAGTTTAAATCGTATCTCGGCGTGCACACACGTATGCTTCTTTGCATACAGGTTCGAACAGAGAAGATTCGACAAATTTGTTTGGCAACTACAAAATTTATTAGTTTGCGACAAATAATGATAATGAAATTGAAAAAAAAGTGCATCATGACAAATGCGAATGGTTACAAGCAACCAACGTTCAATCGAACGTCATTTTCTGCATGGTTTACGATTAATCGTTAGTCAATCGATTGGAAATTCTTTCAAAATTTTTTACAACATATTTTTCACTCGAATTACGATTGCTTATGATTCATTATCGCATTGACTATTACTGCAAATTAATGTACCACGTCGCACTATTCCTCGATGCGGTCCATTACGTTGGATCTAAGAAAATAATTGTTTTTTCTTTTTTGCCTTCTCCAAATTCGTCACGCTTATGGCACACGAGAATTTTTTTGCACAATCGAGACTGTTATACGATGGTCATAACGAACGTTGCAACATTTTTAAAACTTATTTTTCATATCCGTCTCTGATTCGTTTTTGTAACGTTTAGCTCTGATCTGTCAGTCTGGGGGGTAAATTGAGGTTTTTTTTATTTCCAATTCTAACGTTATTTGATTATTTTTTTTTTTTTTTTCATAACCGTTGGAAAAAAAAAACATTGAAAATTTGGGAGAAAAAAAAATTTAATTCCGAGGTCAATCAACGCGTTATGAAAGCATTTTTCAGGTTTATTACCGTTTGTCATATGTGATTAATCTACGAAACATTGTTCTTTTTATTTCATGAGATTTGAGCACGATAAAAACAGTGTACAATTAGCAAAGAAATGTAATTACGGAAAATCCTTGTTAGCGACGAAAACAAAAATTACGCAAACTCGCGTATCCTTGTTTATAATCTTATTAATGGAATACGAAACAGAGCATCTAGTATGTAAGCGATAAGAGCATGGCATTGTAACGAAGGCTTGACAAGTTGATCAGTACGTCAGCGACCTGAATCAACGAGTCCGTAGTTCGCTCGTAATTGAACATGGACTGATTCAATGGCATCAAATCTCAAGACCGAAGTTAGTTATCTGCGGAAGCAAACACAAAAATGCTGCTGCGTCCTATGCAAATTTCGCATGAATCTTATCTCGATAAATACGCTATTTGTCTGTGGCCGTGTATAAAACGAGTGAGAACTGATGAAACGACGTAGTGTTCGGTAGCAAACAATCACGAAAGAATAAAAAATTTCGATGATCATCGGGGCTATTTTAAAAAGTAATAGACCAATGTTTTATCGATCGGAGATTTCATAATAAGAAAAAAAAAAGCTTAAAATGTTCTACATACGATAACGAATTTTTGTGGATTCTTTCAGATTTTTTAAATGTTGCGTTTTTTATTTCAAATATGTTTTTTCCAATAAGGATTATTTAGAAAAATCTTAAAAAAATTTCCGGGTGTCCATCAGACTCGATGTAATCATATAAAAATAAATGAATCAAATTACCAGGAGTGTCAGTGAAAGAGTCCACCGGTTTCGCGTGAAATGCTTCGTTTACACTTCTTAGTTACATTTTTTCTTTCGTTCCGCATTCAACATTTGTCACATTTATCATTGTCAGTAAACAGGATTACTTGAAAGTTAATTTTTTCTATGCGTACTAGATATTTTATTGGGGAGACTGATTTCGCCCTTTATGCTCAGTCAGATTCCTTGTTTTTATTCATAATATTCGCTCATCCTTTCGCTGTAAAACATCGCATTTTTGCAGTCAAGATCGGCATTAATAAAATTGACCGAAAAGTAAAAAAAAACCCATTAAAGTTATTATTGACAGTTTCTAACTGTAAATTTTCTTCAAATTTTAGTAATTTTTACAGATAATTTTTTGCCATGATGAAAATGTTCTCAATTTCTTTGTGCTTTTTTTTTTTTCAGAAAAATATTGAAAAAAAAAAAAAAAAATGAAATTCCTCATTGTTTGCGCCTTTTTCATCGTATCGATCTGTGTCAATGGAGCACCCCAAGCCGGACCGCCACTCGGTCGTCCAATCGAGTCATATGCTGCCGCCTGTCAACCATCACCGTGTCCAACAACCGGAAATGCTAAACTCGGGTATCCTCTGGATTGTCTTCAATACGTTGAATGTGCGAACGGTGTAGCTGCAGTGACAGCTTGCCCACCGGACATGTTCTGGAACGAGGTGAGATTTGGTTTTGTCATAACTTCGATTTTTGATGCAAGAAAAATGCCGCATCAAAGTAAGAGCTTAATTAAGAACCCTTTGATTGGGGTTCATTCTTCACCGACTCACTCGGATGTTTTTTTAATGGCCACTAGTAACCGGATCGAAACACGTGGCTAATTGTGCCTCGGTACCTCACCTGACACGTGGCGATTTTCACTCCACCAACTGTATTCATACCCCATGTGAACACATATCGATATATACAGAGTGTCCCAAAGCCCAAAATCAACAGTTTTAGGATAAAAAAAAGTCGATGAGATTTGAACAGAAAAGTTCTAACCTGCTTATCGTGTTTGATGCATTGTTGAAGAAACATTAATTAATTAGTTGAATAACAGGGTGCATCGACTCAACTGGATTCCAACTGCAAAGGGGATTTTGCATCGGCTAACCTTGTACTCGTCGTCTTTCAGCACACGTCTCTGTCTCTTTTCCTCATTGGTGCATTTCATTGCTCATTTCCAGTCTGCTAATATCTGATTGACAAATTCCATTCTCACGAGTCTACAATCTCTATGTTCTTCATGATTTTTAAACGGTTTTCGCGACAGCCTATATGCAGGCTATCAAAGTACTGCTTGACTTCTTGACATCGTCGAGAGGTCGAGTTTACGTCCAGTTCGTTGACTTATTTGTGAGCGTGGATCACGTGTCATGAATTGAGCCAAACGTAATTATCCGATCGAATCGCGGATAAAGCTTCCCCGCACGTTTGTGCGGGATACTGATGTACAACGTGTTCTCGAATGATCAATTCATCTTTTTTCCCATGCAAGATTCTCGTACTATTTTCGTTTTTTTTTCTTCTTTTTTTTTTCACTACGTCTGAAGTATTAGTTTGATCGTTGAAAGTTTTCGTTCCCATCAACTTTCATTAAGTATTCTCGATTAGTTGAGTTCGCGTGTACCAAGTAATTCGTAGGAAATGCTATCACCTATCACGCTCCATTTGATGTTCATTTAAACGGATTAATTTTCGTCGGAAGACATTTCTTTTGCTTCAACCAAAAAATTGAGTGCGATATGAGCTACAGAATATTATTCAGATGAGACCCAAACACTCGTAAATGCTAAAACTGATTTTTTAAAATATAAAATAATAAAAAAGAATCTTGGTACTATACAGCTAAGCAAATTAACGTGGATTCAACGATATATTATTCGGATGAATGTTAAGGAATCGTTGAAATCAATTTATTTGTTTTTTATAACTAATACCGTTTGGTTAGCTTGATAAATGAGTTATTCAAACAAATGTTTTATCGAAGCAACTAAAAAATATGCGTAATCAAATGAACGGTACGAGCTGTTGAAACGAAATCATTTGAGCTCGGGAATTTAGATGAAATGTACAAGAAATTTTCATGATTGAGTTGAATGGACTGCATCATTTGACATTCAAGAAAAGCTGGAGGCCTTTAACCGTTGTAAGAGAAAACACATTTGTATCAAGCATTTTTCGTCCAACATTTCGTCGAACAGTGTTGTTAGATTTTTATCGAGAATTCATAGTTTCATAATGTGAAGTCAAATTCAGAAATAAAAATGACTTTTTTATGTAATAAAGTCATCAATATTCAGAAAAAAAATCGCATTGATACAGAAAAGCAAAGAAACTTGAACTTTCGACATTTTGATAGTACTTTTTGGAATTTCTAGTGCGCTCCTTATAATTTTTCAGGCTGCTGGAAATTGTTCGGATCGTAAAACAACGAAGTGTCAGCAATGCTGGTAGACGAGATTGGCTCACCGTGGATTATTTGCTTCAAAAACCATCGATTTTACTTCCTGGCTATCGTTATGCTTTTATTACGTTGAAAATTTTAATCGCTGGCTGTTAATATGTCAGCGATGACCCAGAAAGACTCTTGAAAATTGTCCAATAAAAAAGGTTGTTAAAATACTTGTATTCGTTCATTTCTATTTCGCAGAATCATTTTCCTTGTTTTTGGGAAACACTATTTGTCTAATTTGCATTTATAATTGATCGAGTTGTTTAAGCTCAAGGAAAATATTTTTCCCTATTATTATTCATACATAATAATAATTTTATTTTTTTTATTTTTATTGTTTTTGCGAATACTCTTTCGGATTTTTACAAACCGTAAACGGTCTCGTCACTTTAACCCCACTTTTTCTTTCACTTTTCGTTCCTGTTTCCGTACCACCAGTCACGGTGGCACCGAAACCCCACCACCCTTTCCCTCTATCCAGAGTACTGTCCACAGTCACTTTTTCCTAATGTACTGCTGCATCGCATTTACACGAGGGCCAAGGGAAACTGTGGAAAACCCGGCCGATACAGGCGGCTACATTTTCACTCTGTTTCAGCTGGTTGGGGCCACCAAAAACTCAGACAAAACTGCCTCCCGCTTAGTGATCGATGCGCGAGCCGGTGTATAGCTAAGCGGTCACCCTCCCAAGTGTTGTTCTTTCCCGAAGCTACTAAACTTAGGAGATCGCCGAATTTTTTGAAAAAAAAAACCAATGATAACGTTGTGAAATTTGACGACAATTAGATTGAGATATATTATTGGCAAAAATGAACAGGATAGAGAACTCCAAACACGCTCATAAATTAAATCGACCTTTAACTATAAGTCACCGCACTGTTATATGAAAAAAGATGCTCTTAAAACTCTTTCTTCCGTGAAAGTGTAACCTTCGATTTGCAACCAGTAGTGTCGGTCACTTCGAAGCAACGTGGCGTTATCACGTGACTCGTATACAGGTAGAAAATATTCTCGATCAAAGCCTACGATCGTAAAACGAGTAGAAAAAGAAAGGAGTCAAGAGTCAAGTTGTAGATGTAAAGAGAAGGAATATTTTCTGATATAAAAGGAAAAGGACGAAGGTTGAGTTGGAGTTTGGTGTACGGAGAGAAAATCGGTCGATGAATTTTATAGAGTGGGTCAAGTGATATCGATCCTTCGAACATACACATATATGAATGTATGTGTATGCATTAATGGATACGGATGTACATGGAATCTTTGTGTAAATGTTGATGTTTTTGCCCATATTGGAATTGAAATAGATTAATCGATAAAAATAAAAATATCGGTTTCAATTGAAAGGGCATTGAAAGTCTGAGGTCGATTCTGATTAAAAACATTTTCGTTAGAAAAACAAAAGTATTTTTATTTTATTAAATAAAATAGGATTCGTGTGCCCGTTGTATTTGACTTTACGTATGAAACGAATTATTATCCAATTCGATATTTCAGTGTGACACGTCAAGTTTTATTCAATTTAATTAATTTTATCAATAATCAACGTAATGAAAAGCGTTATTTTCGCAATGTCAATTGCTCGATACAGATGCTATATTCTCATTTAGATGCATTTATTTCTGCTTCATTATTTTTCATCCCACGAGCCATTGCATTTCAAAAGCTTTTCAAAAGTTCTCTATTTTACCTACAACCTTTGTTCAATCAACGAGATGAATTAGCCAGGCAGCATTGAAGAAGGTCAAAGAGCTACCAAAACAGGGATCTTGCTCTCGCAGCTTCCCAGTCGATCGTGGCCCACTCAGTCCATTTTACTATTTAAAAAATCAGATTTTTCCCAACCCACAGTTTGAACATTTAAGCGGAGGTTATGGTAAGTTGAGCTTTTCATCGCCTACACGAAATATCATCGCAACCACTTTCATGCTTCATGTTATAAAGCACCCGAAGCGTGAAAACGACAAAAAAAAATTGGATATTCCGTTTGGAAGCAGCCGGAAAAAAAAATCGAAGAGCTGACAGTGCATTCGTTTGTTATTAGATTAGATGCAGCCTCCATCCGTAGCTGATGAATTTCCATGTTCGTATTTCTCTCATTCAGGTGGTCAATATTGATAGTCTCATCAATCGTGTCTGACCTTCATTAAAAAAGCAATTGATCCAAGAAACCCACAACATTTTTGCCAAAGTCGTACAAATATTTAAGCCTAGTCGCAAGATTTTTCTTTAAGCAAGTTAAAATAAGAAAAAAATGTGAATCGAAGGAGGAGGGCAATCGGGCATCTTCTTGATTGCAAGGATCTACAACATTGTTGAAATTTTCGAAACTGCAATGTTGCAGGCATTATTCCTTTTGCTTTCACGTATCATTAAAAAGGTCAGAGTTCCTTGAAATGTTTTTAAACATTATTTCAATAATTGGCATTCCGAAGCCTCGAATATGTCATTCGAAATGATCGATGAGTTTGACAGTTTTGCAAAAAAAAATGTGTGGACCTGAAAATATGTCGAAAGAGAGTTTTGCATATAATTCAGCTGGGTTAGTTGTAGCCAGGTTGGGCGAGGTTTCAGCGGGTTGAGAGGGGAAAGGAGATTACGACCCTCGGGTTTTGTGGTGGGGGTAGTTTTTGGGGCGCAGAATCATGAGTTCGAGCAAGTCCACGCCCCCGCGGGTATCGAAAAAGAGAGGTGAGAGACAGGGAGAGGGCGCTTGAGCTCTTGTTGAGAAGAGAGAAGATCGTGAGAGGGTTGTCTAGCATCCCCGTGTAATTTTTCGTGACGTCACGGAGGAGAGGAACGCCGAGTATAGTATGAGCGGGGGGCCTCGCGGGGCTGGAGGAGGAGGGTTCGAATCAATATCCAACGTCCCGTGCCTCGCCGCGCGGTCCTCGTCCACCCCCGAGATATCCCGAAGTGCCTTCAGTGCGGGGAGGTCGCCGCGACGCTTGGGACGTGGAAATAACGTCGCTCCGAAGACCGGCGACATCCACGACAGCTCGTAATCGAGCGATTGTATAACCGAAATATTGAAATCGCAAGAATGAACAACAATAACAAGTCAATAACGAAGCACTAACATAAACGTAAATACAAATATTTCATTTAATAAACGTTGTAATAGAATAAGATTAATAAATAATGAGAAATCCAAAGCGGCGAACAAGATACAAATAAAAAAAAAAAAATTTTAACTGGATCTTTCGAGAATCGGCAAAATTCAGTGCAGATCGCGATAACAAATGTGTAATTAAAGAAATTGTCGAAGTAATCACTCGAGCAAACAAAAAACAATGATTCATTTCTGCAAGGAAAAATCGTGTGTGTGTAATTGAGCTTACGAACATCTACGTTCTCCGTCGATTCCTACTTTTGTCGTTGGAATCGAATAAGGTCCGGTTGAATGCAAATTAAGGGGTGCTGTTTAGCTGTGGCCCCTAAAGTCATCGTGGTTGTACCATTCGCGCTGAGGATTTATCAGGGGACAAGTTGAAGGATCTGTTAATTGGTAAGTAGTTACGTAAATTTATTGCACATTTGGTGTCTCTCGATCAGGATACTAAATTCGATGATTCTAACCCCTTATTTCAATTGCGATCCCGAACAATGGTTCAACAGTTCCAAACACTTCCGCGATATGTATATAGTCTTCGAGTTAGCGGGAACGTCAGAGGGATCAATAATGCTTCGCGGTTCGGCTATTTTCATTTGATCGATTTCATACGGTCGTTGAAACATTAATGTTCATCAGAAATGGCGGTCCTAATAAGTGCTTCGTTTGTTTATTGTTGGCGAAAGTTCTATCATACATTAATTCTAAAAATGGAATTGAAAGAAAAAAATAGTACTATTTAAGCCGAAGGAGTAATATACATTCTACACAATTAGGATTAATTTTACATCGAAAACACTAATTCGAAAGATTTCAACCGAATCGATACCTTCTCTGGTCCCTCCGGTCATTTCCGGTCTGAAAAATTAAGATGACGCGCAAGTGTTCCCGATATATCCGTTCAAGGAATGAGGAAAGATTAAACAGGATAATTGACACCAGGTGAGCTCCCTCGTGGATCGAAGAAACATCAAGGTGGAGGGGTGGTAAAGGGTTTGATTGTGAAGAGTACGGAATCGGAGAACGAGTGAAGGAGATCAGCTTAAAATCGGGATTCGTGGGCAGCGGGGCCACCGGTGAGTTGGGCGAAAAATCGATGGCCATCAGCGCCCATGGGCGGCCTCGCGTTTAGGACAAGGAACAGCCCCTCCCAGAAGACCTCACTACGGTGGGGTGACTGCTGTCCCCCTAACATTGAGTACATCAGCCCACCGGCGTCGTCGGCCGTCCTTAAGGACCGTCATCAGGACATGCCACCGGTGCCTGTGTGAGGCTGTCCCCCGCTGTTGCGTGACTGTACCCCACGGAGTCTTCAGAGGTACAATTATACATTCGATATCCTACCGGATTTCATTTTTTTTCTCGAGTTTTCATCAACATTAAGTTCATGATTCGCTTGAAACGTTCATTTTTTAACTGACCATCCTGCCTTGGTTCAGTATCAAATAATTATTATCGGCGAGTTCAACTCTTGGACCGAAGACAATTATCGATCCTATGTGGAGTTGAAAAAATGGTCTTTTCATCATTTTACAGTCAATGAAAAAATAACCTACCGGATATGAGAATTAAAATGTTTGAATAAAGCTATTTCTAGTAATGATCTCGTTGATCAATTTTTTTTTTTTTTTTTCCAAAGCTTTGATCGCTATTTGCGTTGATCTAGCAAATATTAAGAAAGAAAATAGTCATCCGTTGAGATCACATGTACGTATTGACAATGCAAGACGTACGCCGTTTCCGTCTCCATTCAGGTATCCAAACGTCCCCAAATCAGATCGTATCCCGAACCTCTCGGACCTCCGTCTCCGTCAACTCGAGCTAACGCCGGTCGACTTATCCTCACCGAAGATGATCAATATCGCCGGCTTCGTGTCGATCGTATTATTCTACATTCTAATCCTTGGAGTCGGAATATGGGCGGCCAGGAAGAAGGAAGCCGGCAACGACTCCGAGGAGGAGGTGATGCTTGCCGGTCGTTCGATCGGCTTGTTCGTCGGCATCTTTACGATGACGGCAACATGGGTAGGCGGAGGTTACATTAACGGTACCGCCGAGGCTGTTTACACCAAGGGGCTTGTATGGTGCCAAGCACCGTTCGGCTATGCCCTCAGCCTCGTTTTCGGTAATAAAACTGAATTTTTAGCTGATGATTGTGGAAAAAAAAAATGTTCGAGTATGCTGTCAGTGAATGATCGATTGGATCTTTGTCAAATATTGGAAAAATTAGATACTTGATCACGTCTTAGATGCGAGTGAACATCGACTGACCCTTAGATGTTGTTGCAACGATCTTATTAAAATTCTCGAATGAATGCTTCACGATAAAACTGGCACGAAATATTATACTTGCACATCTTTTCAATAGATTTTCTATATTTTTAAGAAAATTTGATCGATCGCATCATCATTGGTGCGTATATGTGCTTAACGTTAATCTTCGTCAGGTGGTATATTTTTCGCCAACAAGATGCGACAGCAGGGGTACATTACGATGCTTGATCCGCTCCAGGATGCTTTCGGGGAACGTATGGGTGGTCTTCTGTTTTTACCAGCTCTGTGCGGCGAAGTTTTTTGGGCAGCCGGAATTCTTGCTGCCCTTGGAGCTACAATAGCTGTCATTATTGACATGGAACAAAGCACATCGGTCATATTAAGTGCTTGTATCGCTGTATTCTACACTCTCTTCGGTGGTTTATATTCGGTCGCTTACACCGACGTTATTCAACTCTTTTGCATCTTCATCGGACTGGTGAGTGGATGAAAGATACTTATAGATCTATTTTACGAACGCTTTGAGATTAACACACGACTTACCTGTCACTTTTTTCATGGAACAAATTTCTCAGAACTCTTGAAGTCACCCTCGTTTATTCTTGAAAAAGAATCCTTGTAAAGCTACTCCAATATGTCGCGTTCACTCGATTTCTAATCTAATGATCCGTAAAGTCGACTCTTGGGGCTTTTTTTCTCAACGTTCGCGGTTATCCTTACGGAGCAAGGGATGCCGGAAAAAAGGAATCCTTTGAAGCCACTTCAATTCGCATTACTCGCGCGTGCTTTTACTCGGGACTGGATGTCTTTTTATTGAATACAGTTCACAAAATATGGTTTCACAGACTTATACGTTCCGGGACTTTGTCACATTGAATTATTTTTGGGTTGAATCACCGGTAAAAAAGCGTTCTATTATTGGTAGAATCAATCGTCAGACTTTCATCTGTAATTCTCGATATCCGTTAATGAGATAAGAACTCGTGTTATTCGAGGTACTCTGGCGGAACTTCTTATAAATTATCACAAACGTAAAATGATGCACGGGAATTTTTCAAATTTCAATTTTCAGTGGATGTGTATTCCGTTCGCGTGGATGAATCCACATGTCGAGTCACTAAGTTCGATGGACGTTGATTGGATCGGGGTGATACAGCCCAACGAGTATTGGTCGTACTTGGATTATGGTTTATTGCTGATATTCGGTGGTATACCTTGGCAGGTATATTTCCAGCGTGTTCTTTCGTCGAAAACAGCAGGAAGGGCTCAATTACTTAGCTACGTCGCTGCCTTTGGTTGTCTTTTGATGGCCATACCACCGGTCATGATAGGGGCGATTGCGAAAGCAACACGTGAGTCATCGCAATTATCAATCTTCTTTTGAATACTTTATCCAACTCTAATATCTCAGTTACTTTACTCGATCTGTATATTAACATCAACCGTTATGAATTTCAATTCCACTTGACGTTGTAGCAATCCATTGCACTCTCTACTGCATTTCCATCTCAATCTTACATGAATGATTCTTTTATCTATCCTACTCCAATTCAGTCTTCACTTTTGCTCGAGTGTCCCCGGATTTCACGTTATGTATGTTTAGTTATAATACTCTTTGTCGTCATGGATCATGCTTTGGTCCTTTTGACATTGCAAAGAGGATTAAATTAGTCCTGGGTGCGAGGGTTACTTAAACGAATCAGATTCACGAAGATATTAGTTTTGCTGTTTGATCATACCAAGTGGTAAAAGCCGTGGGCAATGATATCGTGGGACCTGGGCATGTGGTTTTGCATATAATTAATCAAAGTGGAATTGAGTTGATGCTTTCTGAAACGAGTACCGTATAGTTTCCAATGAGCTGAAACGATTACGGCTACCAATCGAATTCTGCGCGTCAGTATTTGCTTTCAACTACCGAATTGCCCAATTGACCAGGAAAACTGGAGGAGTGTCATTGCGATTTTTCCCCGTTGTATTTTCTCAGCTTGGAATGAGACGGACTATACGGGACCTTGGCCACTCACGGAGGCAGAGAACTCGATGATTTTGCCGATGGTGTTGCAGTACTTGACACCAGCCTTCGTTTCGTTCTTTGGTCTTGGTGCTGTGTCGGCAGCTGTCATGTCATCAGCCGACAGCAGTATTCTGTCGGCGAGTTCAATGTTCGCGAGAAACGTCTACAAGCTCATCTTTCGACAGAGAGTGAGTACAAGCTTTACAAATTGTCAGAACAACCGCAACTCAGATTTTTCACCGAATCAAATGATCGCGTTCTTATCGAGAATTGAATCAATATCGCGGGGGGATCATAAATTTTTAAGATAGAGGATCAATTCGAAAATCGAGATAATTCGCGACATAAAAAATATCCCCGACTATGAAATGTTCAGGCATCCGAGATGGAGATCATCTGGGTGATGCGAGTGGGTATTGGTGTCGTTGGTATACTGAGCACCGTGATGGCACTTACGATACCATCGATCTACGGTCTCTGGTCAATGTGTTCGGATCTCGTCTACGTGATACTATTTCCCCAACTGTTGATGGTGGTCCATTTCAAGGAGTACTGCAATACTTATGGTAGCCTGGCGGCATACGTTATAGCTTTTCTCGTGAGAATAGCCGGTGGCGAACCAATTATGGGCTTACCTGCTCTGATACGTTATCCAGGCTATGACGAAGCTACGGGACAACAAATGTTTCCGTTTCGTACAATGGCTATGCTGATATCTTTGATAACTCTTATCGGAGTATCTTACGGTACACAAGTTGCATTCCTAACGGGTAGATTGGCACCGGGTTACGATGTTTTTCGTTGCGTTGTCAACATACCTGAAGACGTCGAGAGGGTCGGACCCGATCCTGCGGAGGGTGAACAAATGGCAGTCCTTGCTGCCGGTGCCGGAAGACTCTATGGCAGCAAGGATGAAGCTTACGGACGAGTGAATGAAGCACTCGAGCCGGACTATGACATGGAGCCGGACAACAACGGTCCTGTCGCTCGTCACGACAGTATCATCGGCGGTGGTGGAGGTGGAGTCGGACATCCAGGACCTTATGGCCCTAACGTTGCACGACAGCCGCAATCCAGCACCGCGTTCTAATAATACAACCCGGTTCCGTGATCACAAGCTGTGACCAACAATAAGTGCGGTGACGCGGTGCTTCTCCCTTAACCATCAAACCCAACCAGTCTCTTTGGTCATTCATAATATCCTCTTAACAGTCCTCATATTCTATGTTTTATATGGTCATTCCTACGTTTATTTGGAAGTTTTCATCGCAACTTTTCTGTCATTTAGTGATTTAGATCGTGGAAAAAGCTTTTTTACCCTTGGTCATTGGAATTATTTGTTAACAGTAACGCATGTAAATTGAATTATCTGATACTGATTTCTGTGTATTTGACAACCGTTCAACCATCAACGATTCATCGAATTGTAGTACTATCATTTTTTAAGTAATTCCCTAGGTACGCCAACCTCAAATTTCATTTCAAGGACAAAAGTTGCGCGAAAACTTTATTGCTTACTCATCCCTATCGATCCCGCACCGATTTGCACCGCGTCACCAATTAGGCCTAGTGATTTCCTTGTTTTCTTCTTTTGAGATATATATACACACATAAAATGTATATATTTAGAGTCTATCGGAGCCGCTTGAGAGGAATATAATGAAAATAATATAAACTAGCGTTTAAAAAAATAACTATAATGGCGAGGCGTCGAGGCCGATCCGTCCAAGAGGAGAAAAATGAGAAAAAAAAAAAAAAACAAAAGGAAACGATTAATTGAAAAATCCCAAGAGAGAACTTATTTATTGATCATTGAATTTCATCAACGTGTGTCTGTGCACGAGTGAGTCGGGGGCAAGGTGTTATATTAGGCATGCGCGTGATAATTATTAGACAGGTGAACGTGACAAGCGAGAAGACAATGAAAGACCGGCCCTAATTAGGGCCAACGGTTGATCAATCACGAAAAGGCTCGGATGACGAGGAAACCTCTTTTCGAATCGATCGTCTTGACTGTAAAATTCAAGCTGGAGAGAGCCTTCAACCCCCTCTAGAAACACCCAAGTACGTACACATACGCAAACACACACACACACACACAAACACACAAACACAAATACCACACGACAAACAGGTATTAATAATTCACCCTTCATTACTCTGAATATAGCGAGTAACCGTACGTTACGAAAAGAGGCTTTTGTACTCGTAATCGATCGTTCTTCCCTCTTCCCGCGTTCGCAGCGCAATTTTGTCTTGCGATAATCAATACGTATATCTATAATACCGGTATAAGAGACGTGCGTAGGTTACCAAAAGAGAAGATTTATACATGTTCAGGCTTTTTTGAGGATGAGAAAGGCGATATCCCAGAATATATTTGTGGCCGTGAAGAAAAAATATATCGATCGGTGTGACAGTAGTAGAGAGCAATAAATCGAAGAATCAGTATGAGGGGAGTTGGCGAGAGAAAAAAATACGTAGAAGATCGCCAGCGAAATCAGTCAATCGGGCGATGTGGGCGTGAGTTAGCGAACGAATAGCAGCAGGTTGATGTTATGCTGTCTGAAAGGTATGAGCAATTGGTCGTAGTAGTCCTGTGCCCGAACGAGTACAATGCGTGAGTTCGACTGTACAATAACTTAATTACGAAACAACTATCATCGTAAGAACACACGCGTAAAAGTGCCATAAAAATGAGAAGAAAAAAAAAACATTTTCAGACTTATTTGCAGCATTATTTTCTCCGTAGATAGAGTCGTGACTGGTTAAAAGACCGAAAAAATAATAATAATAATAATAATTTTATTGAATATAAACAAATCCTTCGCTACAGAACACTAATATCCAACGAGAAACGACAGGTCGATGAGCTTATGAAATTGAATATCTCTGGTGCTAGAAGCTCCCGTTGATGGATTATTTATTGCTGGGAATAAAGTTGTTTATCGAAGTGGTTCCTCTATGTATTATTACTTAAATGTGTATCGAGATGTCGTTTTGCGGGTATAACATATATCACCGGGGTATATATATACAAATATATACATATAAATATATATATTTATTTATGTATACGCAAAAAGTATGATTATTTATAGACGAAAAACGGACGGATCGACCCACGCTCAATGAACAGTTGTGTTTATCATATAGTATATTATATATATGAATTATTTAAATTAATAGAGAATATCGCAAGATATTATATATATAATATATATATTAACGAATAAGTCAATACGAACTAATGATTTTGAAAAAAAAAAAAAAAAAAAAAAAAAAAAAAAAAAATACTCGAAAGCGTACCGAGCGATTTTAGGAGCTACATGACTCGGCGTCATTCATTGATCCCTGCACTCTCCTAAATGAGTGTGCGTTATAAATATATATATAAATAAATACATGCGTAAATGTAATACATATATATTTATGCAAAAACCACATAGATATTCGGGAAAATTATAAATATAAATATATAAAGACACGTGTAATGAGTGCGAAAGGAAGACAAAAAGAATTAGTCTGCTAGTGGGTGCATAACTATTATGGATCATCGTTGTTACCGTCATATCCTCGTTGTTACTTTCAGTTCCTACCATTATTATATATCCACATTGAAGAATGCGTATATATCGCGAATTATGTATACACATGTATGACATCGGTATGTATGTATACATGTATAACAATGAATTATAATAGCCAGGATAATGAAGGTGTAGTCATTATCGCATGTTGATCACCGGGTCTCTATTTGCGCAAGTGTAGCGTCTTATAATGTGTATTACAATACTAGCCGGGCGATGGTATTTGTCGGCTGCTTCGACTGCTCTCGAGACTAAACTCGAGGCATACTGGAAAATTGGATGCGGTCAGTTTCATCAGATTCTTCGTTGAGATTGCTATATTTTGCAACAGAATGATTCTTTTCTCGTTCCAACGTTTATAACTTATTCAATATCTGTCGTTGGATGGACAATTTTAATTTTCCAATTATTTGAAGATGAAGAACTTTATGTTTTGTTGTTAACGATCTCGTAAAAATAAATCTGATTTCGTTGGTAGTGGTAATTTGATTCATAATTTCCTTTGATATTCGGCAATAAAATGTTGTTTTCTACTATTCATTCGTTGGAAACAGTGAAAACTTTGGTTTTCTCCGTATGCGACAGTTGAAAACTCATTATGAGGTATTAGCGTTCTGAAACGTAAGTATTATCTCCAGAAAGATTGAGAAGTTTTGAGAAAGTTGAACCAACCGTGCAGGTTATTAAGGCACGCGTGGTAAAATTATTTCAAAATTTCTACACGTTATCCCCGCTGAATCGCGTTTTCGTTTTTCATCGTTTTTCTTTCCGTACTCTGTAACATAAATTGCAGTGTTTTTCGTCGATTTTATTCGATGCTCCATTTTTTTCAAATCGCTCACGGTTTCGAACTTACGCCACTGAGACAAATGACAGTCCACTGTACATGATTAGATCGTCGGGAAAAATGAAGGTAGAACATTTTTTTAAATTGTCGTGTGAATAAAAATGGTTTGGTATACTTTGTCGATATGAATATCGCTGACCAGCCGTCGAAGACAGACCAAGTGAAACCTTCGCACGAGAACTATCAAATATACATAGCTGATTTACAGCGAAAAAATGATAATTTAGGTGATATACATATCTATAACTTAGGTGTAAAAACAAGTTATCGTTTGTACGTGTACAAAAGTGTTGCGGTATGTTGCAAAAAGTGACAAGGAAGAAAGATAAGTAGAGTACTAAACGATTGTAAAAAAGACAAAAATAACCAATGAAAAGAAAAAAAAAACAAAAAAAAAAAACAACAACAATGCTCATGAGAGCCCTCTCTTCCGTTAGTATTACAAAGGCGCCTCGATTTAATCATCGATGATCACTGGTTACTTTCACTCTTGTTAAATCCAGTAACCACAGAGAGCCGGGACTATTGAGCAATTACTTTTACATTTCGCGCAAACGAGTCAAAGCATTCGATCATTCGTAGCTTCGTATTGCCATTATCATTATCATTTCGGTGTTATTTTGAAAAAATAAAATGTAACTTTTAACGATTTCACGATAGGCTTTCATGTAGAATAAAGAAAAAAAAAAAAAAAAAAAACTTGCATCGTCATACTTCGTTCGAATCTAGTAATCGATGATTGATTTTCATTTTATTTTTATTTTTTTTTTCTACGTCGCGAGGAAACAACTTTTGGCTATTTCGCGAGTATCACGCGTTAAGCACAAAGTCCTGATCACCTACATATCAATTATTTCAATGAAAATACATCGTCATAGCGAACATGTAACGAGAGATAAATGAAGAAAAAATGGAACCTATACATATCACAAAGTGTGCTCTGATCGTTATACATTTATAGTGTAAGAGGAAAGGAGGCGTACGAGAGAATAAAAAAATCCTTAATGGGATAGAAATATTATCGTTCAATGGCTTTTTTGTTTTTCACGAAAAAAAAAACGAAAAAAAAAAAAAATGATAGACTATTATGTAAATGTGAATAGGCAACGAAATGAAGAACTCTCCGGTTAATGCATACCAAATAAAACCCAAGTTCAACCTTATCCATAAAAACCATCAACTGCTTTAGAGTTTCGGATGATAAATTGAAAGAAAAAAAAAAAAAATGTAGTTAATCACGTATTTTCGGGCTCTGATGAAAAAGTATAATACCGTAGAGCTGCGGAGGATATTGGTTGAAAATGGTTACGGATGTAATATAATATAAATTACGTCAACGATTATCATGAAAAATTGTAGTAGTGTACGAAATTTAATTTAGAATCATCACATTGAGAAAAAAGTTTGTTTACGTGAAGAAGAAAAAACAAAATTATTTGATAGAATACGAAGTTAGAATACGCCAAATGTTTGTTTGTTGCCGCAAAACTGTAGCTCGGAAGAGCAATGTATTTAAATCATTGATAAATTTCTTATGCATTTTTCAATTCATTTTAAATCATTTGATATATTTGAGAGTTAAAAAGATATAAAAAAAATACATGTTTCACTTATTTTATCGTAATATTTTAATCGGGTTTCAGGGACACCTGATAAATTTTTTTTTCTCTCCAGAGTTGTATTATAATGATAATTTACATCATAATGACATGAAACCACATGGTCCACAAGACAAACGAAATCCATAAGCATATATGTATATTAAATATGTGTATAATTGCGAGAAAGTGGTTGGAGATACGTTGATTGTAAATGTTAAAAATAAACGGTGTATAAACAAGAGGTATTTTATTCATTACCCTTTCGTATGAAGCACATGAATGGAAATAAACAGGAACCCTCTATTACGCGAGCTTCGATCCATGGCGGCCGAGAGTTCACGTAAGTACAATGCTCCATTCAGGCTTAGATATTAACAATTTGATCCATACAGGTTTTTAAAAATAACTAAAATTTTGAGAGTCGAGTTCAAAGATTGAAATCATTTTTTTTTTATTTAACATGTTCAAATGTTAAAAATCTTTCATTGGAATAATTCGACACTGAAAGCTAAATATTTGAATACGAAACGATCTTTTTCAATTTTTTAAACGTTTTCAAAAAATGCTACATCCAAGAAAGTGCCAATCGTTGATGATTCATTTTTTTCATCTCAGGTATAATTCTCGTGGTATTAATTTTCACGCGGTATCTGTATTCAGCGGATCATAGGTCTGTCCAATTTTATATTCATCGATCATGCCCAATAACGTCTTACCAGCCTCTCGGTCTAAAACACAATCCCGGTGCCCCATGGGAGAGAAAAAAAAACAGAAGAAATTTGAGAAACATTATTCGGGGACATAAAAAGACGATAGTTCCGTGTCCAGCGTGAGAAAAATTCTCCAAATCGCACCGTTAATAACAGTTTTGTTATAAGGTTGGGTTATAGATCAGAGTATAAATGTTTTTAGCCGGAATAAAGCAGGAATAGACCTCTTCAGTTATTCATGCTTCCCCGGTAACCGAGGTGAGTAGAATCGATAAATCGACCAAGCCAATTCCGGCGTAAGAGCTCAACGACGACCGAGTAACCTTATATAATTCAAGAAGCCTCCTTCCCAGCAACACGGCACGATATCCTTCTGTAGCATATCCGATGATCATTACATTCGGTGTAGCATCTCTCAGAATGAATTCCGTAAAACCTCGAGAAATACTTTGACAAATCTGTCAGCATTATCTTTCGATAATTCGATGAATATATTATTCCGGCAAATTAACTGTTATCTGCTTCATAGTCCTTTTTAATATTCTCTTCAATACTTTGTTGAATGCTGAATATGAAAAAAAAAGTTCATATATGTTCGGTCAAAGCAGTGATTCAGCTTCAGGTGTTTTCATGTTCGATAGATTTTGGATAAAACACTCGCGATAGCGTTCAGCGAAACTTTGTGACGTATCTTGATTGAGAATTTCTGGGAAAGAATATTCAGAAAAGGCTGCTACATACGATGCCGTGGGAAAGAAATTAATTTGATCTCCGAAAAAAATGTCGGAAGAAAATATAATCAAACTGAAGTGTTTGGACAATAATGAAATCTTCTACGAACTCCATATGAGAAAACTGTTACTATTCCGGAGAGAAAAAAAGTTCAAATTGTCGGTAGCAAAAAGTTATTACGGGTCTTTGGAATGCTAAGAAAGTGATCGGTTAATCGTAAAACATTTGGAGTTGATTACGTTGGGAAATATTTGAGAAAATAAATTAAATAATAAGTCAACTGTTCCAGCTTGTAGCGGCTTTATTAATACAAAAAGCGTGTCTTTACAAAATAAATAAGAATAATACAGGCTCTTTCTGTGGGTGGATAAACGCACGCGGTAATATCGAATCGAGATAAAAATTCGCTCGCTCTTCGTTTGCCCTTGAGGTTTTCATTCATTTTTTCTCGTATCTTATATCGGCGAATACAAAATTTTCATGTTACTCTCATGATGAAATATCGACGAATTTATCGAACCTTCGCGGCATTGATTTGTTCACATTCCAAGCGAATAAAGCAGGTAAGAAAGCCCGCTCACTGTACAAGAATTTCGTTCGGGCAATTCATTTGCGTGTTCTACTGGTATTGGTAGCGTATGTATACAATTTCGTTCGTCATTGTTTTTTTTTTTTTTTAAATTTAATTTCATGACGTTTCACTTGCCCCGCGAAAAGTTTTTATACAGCTTGATTTTTTTTCTCTCTATGAGCCATATTTTTGCCTGTTCCACGATGAGATGAATGCAGTATCAAAACTCTGATTATACTTGAATATTTTGTTAAATAGTTTTCATTTCTTGACCTCTTGTTAAGAGGTTCATATTTTTTCGCGGGACATCATGAGTGCCATTTTGACTTTTTTTTTCCGGTTTTTCACTTTTGTATTGTTGTTTAGTACTGATAGCCACCGTTGCTAGCATAGCTTTGTCCACCGGCACTGCTGCCACCACCGGAATATCCACCGGAGCTACCACCGGAGCTACCACCGGAATAACCACCCGAGCTACCACCGGAATATCCACCCGAGCTACCACCGGAAAATCCACCGGAGCTACCGCCTGAATATCCGCCGGAGCTACCGCCTGAATATCCGCCGGAGCTACCGCCTGAATATCCACCGGAACTTCCACCGCTGTAGCCACTGAAATGATTGAAGAAAAAAAATGATAAATTATCGAGCCGTCCCTGCGTCCGAATTAACGGACGACGATTGTAAAATCAATAATTTTCAAGATCCGTTAACGATCTGATACATTTAGAGGTGAAAATATCTAAAAAAAAAAAAAAAATAACTAACCCGCCGCCAAATCCACCACCACCGCCTCCCGAAGATGGTGCTCCGTAGCTGGATGAAGGACTGCCACCGCTGTATCCGCCGCCGCCACCTCCTCCGGAAGATGGAGCTCCGTAGCTAGACGAGGGTCGTCCACCACCGAATCCACCACTACCACCACCTCCGGAAGATGGTGCTCCGTAGCTCGACGAGGGTGCGCCACCGCCGAATCCTCCACTTCCGCCGAAACTACCACCGGACGAAGGCGCTCCATAGCTCGATGATGGACGACCACCACCGAATCCACCGCCACCACCTCCGGAAGAAGGTGCACCGTAGCTGGATGAGGGTGCTCCACCGCTAAATCCACCATTTCCGCCGGATGATGGTGCTCCGTAGCTTGAAGATGGACGACCACCGCCGGAAGATGGTGCTCCGTAACTCGAGGATGGACGACCACCGCCGAATCCACCGCCGCCGCCTCCGGAAGAAGGTGCGCCGTAGCTAGATGAGGGTGCTCCACCTCCGAATCCTCCACTACCACCGAAAGATGGGGTGCCGTAACTCGACGATGGACGTCCACCACCTCCGAATCCGCCGCTTCCACCGGAAGATGGTGCTCCGTAACTTGAAGATGGTCGGCCACCGCCGAATCCACCACTACCACCGAATCCACCTCCACCACCTCCGGATGAAGGTGCTCCGTAGCTCGATGAAGGGCGACCACCGCCGCCTCCTGAAGATGGCGCTCCATAGCTCGAAGAGGGAGCTCCACCTATTTTTTTTTCATCAATTCAAAATCACTGAGCAATCCGAATTCTCGCTTACGAAACAATGATTTTTTTTCGGTCTGACACGTGATGGACGACGTCGTCACAGAAATCATAAGCAGCTCCAATCAAAATGTCTTCCAAATTACTATAAGTTTGGCATTTTCGACAAAGCTTACAAACTCTCAGCTTTCATTATTTACTTTTTAGATAAAAATACAGTTTTTGAATATTGTCCAAAAATCCATGCAAGCATACATGAAATTTTTCAATTGTTTAAACCACTTCTCTAATTCTGAAGATAATTTGAAATATTGAACGGCATTTCGACATTCGACACAGATGAATTTCGTATCAAATGTTATTTTTCTGCTTTTTTTTTCGCTGATAAAGTTTGTGACAAAGTGTATAGTCCAGAGTAAACAAAACTTTGTTTGAATTACACATAAATGTTTCTGTCGTCGTTGGTCTCTTACCTCCAAAACCACCGCTTCCACCTCCGAAGCTTGGTGCGCCATAAGTCGAAGAGGGTCGTCCACCACCTCCGGAAGAGGGGGCTCCGTAACTCGACGAGGGGGCGCCACCACCGAATCCACCGCCTCCAAAACCGCCGCCGCCACCTCCACCGCCTCCGAAACCACCACCACCACCTCCACCGAGGTTTGGAGTTCCGTAGCTTGTCGACGGTGGCAAATAGCTTACCGGTGCTACGAATTAATGCGAAAACCCATAATTAGTCTCATGCCTGTATAACTGTTTTTTTCTTTTAAGAGTTTTTCAATGTATCTCAGTGGAACACGGTTCGATTCTCATGAAATCACCCTGAATGGGAAGTACCGTGATACGCGTGCTGTTATAGGTTCACGATATTTATTTTTTGTCTAATATATGGGTCAAACTTGACTTGCCTCAAACGATAATTTATGTATTTAATGATAATCAATGAATCGATAACGGATTCAATGTCATTTTCATCTTTTTTTACGTCCAGTAGAGACAACTATAATCGACGTGCTCAACGTCTACTTTCTCCGAGAAATCATCACCTCGTATTATTGTGATTATTAAGTATTATGATGTGGAACATATACGATAATGAGATGAATCAACGCGATAACTTCCTCCTCATACGGAAGCTATTTCTCAATTGTATATTCGTGTTGTAAATCTTAATTTAGTGTTTACGATATTTCTACTATGTTCCTAGGAGCAACTGTAATTAGGAAGATTGAATGCAGCTATTAATAGTCATTTGTCACCAGGGTGATGAGATGAAGGTTTTGTACGTCTCAGAATCATGATTTTTGCTTCCCGAACCTAGGTCAGCTTAATACTCTTTCAGAACGAGTGATAACACTCAAAAATATTTCACAAATTTTTTTTCTTTTTCATATTCAAACTTTCTAAAAATACGGTGAAAAAACTATCAGGATTTTTTACTTATGGTATTATTACACAATAAAATGTTTCTGGTGAATGAAATGTATTAAAAAACCGAACGAATTCGATACGGATAATGAGAAAAATAGAACATTCAAACATCGACGAATAATTTATCCATCAGGAGTCATTTCTATTCTCGTCCATCCGCATACGGGAAATAATGTCTCGATAGTCAAGCAAAAACCCACGGGGAACATCCTATTTCGTGTGACCGTCACGAAGAAGAAATCACTTGTAGCGTAGCGATCATGGTCGTGAATAGCAATGAACCCGATCTCACGGATCATCGTCGTTTTCTCTCTCTCTCTCCCTCTCTCTGAAATTTTATACTCCGATGAAAATTTACGCGACTCACAATATGACTTTCTTCGTCTAGTTCACAACGGTGAAAGTGTGGGAGAGAAGATACGGTGTTCGATGAGATACAAGCATGCTGTGTCTTGATGATTATTCTTCAGAGTTGCGACCTAGCGTCTAACCGTGCCATATCCACTTAACGACCTTAACCGAGCTAAGAAAATTAAAGAACTCTCGATTTCTCGTTGTCCACGTTTTCATGTCAGGTACATGAAGTATTTGCAATGCGAAAGTACAGAAAGGAACATCTCTTTTAGAAATTTTCAAGTCAGAAATTTACCACTATGCAACGTAAATCAATGACATGTCTACGATGATTATAAATTGACATGAAGTGACAAGGACATAGTAAAATTGAAGGTAACATTTGAAAAGAGTTTGCCATTGGAGTTCATCATTCGGAGTCACGATTTTACTGAAGTTTAATACTCTACAATAAACTTCGTGATCGTGACTTCGTTCTTCTTGTTGCAACCTGCATTCGATCAAGACTTTACGAGATTTAATTTCAAATTAATAACACATCAAATATTTAATCATCAAGATAGAACTTGAGACCGTGACAGCATGATCACGAATTGAATTTCTCATTCAAGGAATCGGTAAAAGTTTCCATTTGCTTCTACAGTTTCTTCTTTACATTGAGTACGTACTTCGGCTAAATAATTTTTCTGATACGAAGGCTGTCAAACAGTTATCATCTAAATGATTGAAAAAGGCTTTCGCAATGTATCTCGATCTTGACAGGTAATTGATGTCGATTTTTTGACAATCGTGAGAACATCAAAGTACTTGGAATAAGTGACCTCATTTTTCACATTTACGACGTTTTCCCTCATCATTCATTGAGAAAAATTTATTTCTATGAATATAAAAAAATTTCATCGTCAAAATATAATGACATTCAATTTATGAAAAAATATCCGTAAGCGTAAATTAAATGTTAACTTGTATCAAAAACCTGGGAAACTTTTCATTTTTTAAGCACCGCTTTAAAAATAACAAAATGATGACATTTGATGAATTCGCGGAAGAAAAATGATGAGTTTGAAATCATTCTAAATACATTCGATGGTATTAAAAAATTTTGCGACAATAATCGTTCATGGAGACAGGATTGAGCAATGACTACGTTTAAAATTGCCCGATGGTTAAGTGCATAATTTACTTTCTCGATCATGACATCTTCTAACTGAAACACCGGTACTCGTGAAAATCTCGTTGTTTTCTGATGGATAAATCAAGGAGTTTCCCTTAGGATGTTGCTTGCACTCTGGGCCACGAAAATAACCTTTCCGGATTGATCGTATGTCGATAGAACAACGTGCAAATTTGTCCATAAATATATGAGCGAATACCGAATATTAATAGATAAATGATCACATTCACGAGTGAAAAAGAAAGATCTTCATTGATTAATTGTTTTTTTTTCTACGGTTCAGCAAGCACGTACTTGGACTCGCACCCTCGAAAATGGCATTAATTGTTCGAATGAGAAAAAACGCGATCGAAGACTGTTGTCAAAAAATATTCTGTTATTTCTCTGGGTTGTAATGAAAAATTTAACTTACGTTCAGCGATGCAGCTAGGCACGAGAAGCGCCGTAGCAACGACAGCGATGGCCAAATTGGCCCATTTTCCAGAGGTCCTCATTACGAAGAATCCCCAAAATCACTTATTAAAAAGACACGAACTGATCTACGGGTATCTAAGTGATAATCCAGGTTCCGCGATAATATCGCGGAAGAAAGAAACGGATCGATCGACTTAGGATCGATCGTTTGAGAGAGGAGCCAAGAAAAACGGAGAACCAAAAGTGGCGCACAATTTTTGAAGTTGTAACAGTTCGTAGGATGCCACGAATTGTTCTAACGTGCTTCAAACATTGTGGATCTCTCTTATATAGTTGGTCGGGGCTTCTTTCGGAGAAAGTCTTCGCGGATGGTCTTCGGTGCAGAAGGAGGATGGCCACCACATCCTTCTTTTCTTACGAGACGCGTGTACGTATACGACACAACATAGGATGATGCGTCTTTTTAACGGAGGGTGGGGAAGAAGAGAGGTAGGGGAGATCGCTACTTTTGAAGATGCAGTGGGAGAGTAAAGGATCCGGGGGGGTTGCTGTATATTAAACACGATAATGTATGTCTGTGTAATAATAACGTCGTGTATGACGTACCAGAATGAGAAATTACTCTCTACAAGATGCTTTTGCCGAGATATACAGAGGACTCGAGGGAATATGAAAAGAGAAGCAGAGCTGTTTATGAGAGTAAGACTGAGATGAGGATGACGACGGCAAGGTTGACCCTGGCCGCGGGGATCATTTCGTTTTGTTCCATATCATACATTCACGCAAACTCACAATGTTTTTTTCCGTTGAACGTCAAAAGTCTTAATTCGTTCCAAAATTTTGTATTCTCTTTGCTTCTCCCTGAGGGAAGATGTACTAGAACATGAAACTCTGAGTTCACGCCTGTCAAAAGTGACCGAATGTCTCGTGATGAATACAAGCTTTGTAAAATTTTTGATTCATATTCTTCAAAGTATATTTTCATATAGGTTCGTTCGATAAGAATAATTGAATCTAGTTATTGATCGGTATAGTTTATTTAAAAAGTGTATTTCCTTGGAAACTACATTTGTTCTAATAGTCAATGAAAATAAATTTTATGAAATATTGTTAAACTCTTTGCTGATTTACCTGGGCCATCATTTATATTGCTATGATGTCACTGGGTGTAGAAAGCATGAAGACTTCATGTAGCATTGAGAGTGATGAAACGGATCATCTCATAAAATTTAATCAATCGATCCGATTGCTAAATCTCGAGTCATAATGGAAATCAACATTATTTTTACCTTTATCATTCTTATTGCTGTTATTGTTCGACGAAGATCGATTATTATTTCTTTCAAAAATCTTCGTAAACGTTTTCGTCTGCAGAGAGAAGCGAAGATGATAGAAATAAAGTGAACATGCTGGGCCATAATAACATAGCGCAGAGACCCACACGATTCACCTCTCAACACTCAACGTGTGTGCCTGAGATTCTTCATCAAAAATGAAAGAAAAAAGCCATATATTGTGTCGTCCTCGGCCTATATAGCGTGCAACTGGGATTCCTTGTAATTCCGATTAAATGTATGTAACGCAATAAGGGTCATGCCGCGTATTATTATTTTCGTGAATTCGTACGAGCGCAGGCAGACATTTCTTCTTCATTCTCGCGATGCGATCGCGTGGCTAATAGCTACTACAGTAAAGTAACTAAAATTTCGAAATGTGCGAATAAGCTGCAGGACGTAACGAATATTTCTCATTGAATCGTTTCAAACATGTATTTTAAGTGAATATTTCATGGACGTGAATATTTATTCATTTATCGATAGTGGTACATTATCAAGTGGGTGATAAGGGTTTATTTATTTTTCAAATTAAATTCGTATTGCACCAATAATAGAAGTCATTATATTGCATCGACAAAATGTTTCAATACTTTTCTCTCAATTCCGAGAAGAAATTTTTCACGATCGAATATAAAATTTATTCAAATTCACTAATCAATTCATCTTTCGACCGGTGAATTAGCATTGACAAAAAAGGTTTTTCGAAAAAAAAAAAAACCCTCCTCGCCCGAATGATAATCCGTTGGGCGTTAAGCCGGCATAATCGTTTGGTCAACGCTCTCATGATAGTTGAATATCCATCAGGAAACACAAATTTCCGACTGGTTCTGGCACTCGGTATGTACAACTTTCCGCACGCCCGAGGCTTTTCGTAGTTTCGAGGATCTATTAGCCTGGATATTCTTCCTTTACGGAATGGCCAAAGTGTAGGTATTTCTACGACTTTTAATACATACTGCCTATTACTATACATTGAATTTAATGCATATATACGGCGACACAGGAGCTCGACGCGCGCACAAGTAAAAGCGAAAGTCGTGAGCAGACGCGATGAGCTCTAAATGTTGACTTCTCAACGGTGCACGTATGTTTATGTATGTAATGTGCATACACGTATGTTTATATTGAAATATATGTATATTCGAGAGGCTTGGACGACGCGTGGTGAGCGCATTGTGAGCGCATCTCTGCCCTAGATAATTAATATCCGTAGGTAGAGATACGGTTCGCGGGACTTTGTAGCCACTCCGTTGTACTTTTTTTCTCCTTTTTCCTGAAGTTGCTCTCAGTACTCGATCGGGTTGCTCAATTGCATTACGAAGAATTGCTCGATGTTGAGAAGAGCTAATTGATTAAAGGGCTTAATTACGGTTGCATGACGACCAGGTACAGATGTCATTCTAACTCGAAGATGATAATTATTGGGAGCTTATATTTTATATTTTCACTACATTTTTATTTCTACCGAATTTGTTGATGGGAACGATGATTCTATATGATTAATTATTTTTTCAATGTTTCGGGTTAAAAATTGATTTTGTGTTGACTCAATTTGAATGGTATTCGGTGCTGATGGGACTTGGAATTGTATTGATCGAGCTTGTGAATTTATGAAGTCAATTTTTGAACGAATCAGTGGATTGGAAATATGTGTGAAAGAGATTTTATCCACCTCCGGATACCTTTGAGAATTTTATTCAAAGATTAATACAGGAGGGTTTAAGATTTGAGCGTTTGTTCGATGTAGGACAGAATTTCTGGTGTGTCCCCATAGAAGGAAGAGCTTCAACTTTTTTATCGGATATTTCTCAACGATGATTGACACTTTAACCTTATAACGAAATCTAATGGTCCGCGAAACGGAGAATCGATCGATATCGATTGATCGATGACATGAAATTTAACTTATACTTATTCGAGCTTATATAGCCTTTCTGTGAGAAAGTTTAATAAAAAAAATTTGTCGGAGTTACGAGATCCTCGATGTTTGATATTATCTCAATATGATTTTCGTCTATATTTTGCATTAGCATCGGAATCAATAAATTATTGTGTACATTATCGTTCGGTATTATAGCAGTCACGCTCGTCGTACTTTACGCAATTGTTGGTGATCTCTTCGCCAATATATATTCAACTAATTCAACTTATGTTAAACGGAAATTAATGAGCTAAAACTTGCAGAATAAGCTATGAATGGTGGTAAACATTAAACGGGCGTAAACGCAATAAACTTGACGTGTTTTTGCTGCTATTCGTGACTGGATGAATCATCTCAAATAACGTGGAACTTGGGTGATGAAATTTTTTGGCGGTGTTTAACCGGTTTAAACGATCGTTAGAGCGCTGAAGAACAAAGAAAAATATTGAAGTCCATTAGGAAGCCAACGCTTCTTTATTTTGGTTAATCATTGTTTTAGGTCATGTGCTTCACGTTAATTTCGATATATATCGGATATAATTAAATACAGGATGTGTGTCGTTAGACATGGCAACGGTTCTAATATTTTTCTGCAAATTTACGATTTCGAATGGTTCTTTTTTTCTTCACGTATGCATAGATAAGTAAAGTATATGAGCTAAATGGAGGTAAGCATTGTACGCAATACTACGTGTGTACGAATTCCTTTCGCAATTATTGTTATTCTCGCAGATAGTGAGGCTCATCTTCACCGCTTCTTCCAGTACATTAATTTTCTATAAACGCATTTATAGTGAGTATTCAAATTGATGAGAAGCGAATCAGTTTGAAATTAACCGTTTTACATTTTTTACAAAAAATATTCACTCGGTCTTGTTGGAAATGCGATTTGTTCGACCGAAAATTGTAGAAAAAAAAAAAAAAAAAAACAATCAATGGCACATTTCAGTTATTGAACCGCTGTATAGATTATTAATGGCCAAAGAATCGAGAATTTATTTCACTCTATCGTTGAGAGTTGGATTCAGCGCGGCAAATTTTTGCTTCCGCAAATCAATATACAAAATAATGTCTTCGCTGTCGAACTATATAAAAAGTCAGACTATGTAAAGAGTTTATATCAAGGCGCCACCGAGCCGTGACTTTTAGACTCATTTTATACCAATTGGTACTGGCGGGTTTGCTCGTGTTATAATAAAGAAAAATGGGATTCTTTATACTGTACACGAACTATACGGAAGATACATTGAGCATCGATTCGTTGATTGGTAAAATTATAGAGTTACGAACGATGAAAAACTAACGGATTCATAATATTCGCTGGGATCGTGATTACAGTTATTATCATTACCATAAATAAACTGAGTTTAATCGTTGAGCAATGCTCGATGATGTTTTGGAAAGTCTTTTGAACTTTTAGTTAGAGATGATTTTGGATCAGATCGAAAATTGTGCGTTTTACCAAATTAATAAAGTACATAAATACTATTTTATGGATATTCGAAAGCAGTCATTGAAATTTTCCGATAATACAAATAGAAAAAAAAAAAAAATTCATTTTCAAAACATGTCCCCACGCATCATAAAATTATTCCATCGACACATAATCCGTTATTTTGGTTGGTCGACGAGCGATTAAACTCAGTCGTTATATGTCCATACCAAAAAATACGTCGATTTTAAGAAATTCGATGAAAAATATTCATGGTCGTCGAGCACTTCCAAAACGTTGATTCACGACATGCATGTCATTACTGAAATTCGACTATCATAATTCGAAAATTTTGTATAGTTCGAAATAACTGATTTCTCATTGACATAAAAGTAAAAGATGTTGCCGACAATTTTTGCGTTCGCAACGACCAAATCATCTATACATTATGAGTAATCCATTACCATACATCTGATTTCTTCCACTTGAATTATTTTTTGAGGATTTTAGCCGTCTGCGATTGGAATGGGCTTGAAAATTCACAGATAAATCGCCATCATAGGACAATACAAAAAGCAGATGTAAAGACGATGAATTATTCGGAAAATAAATTTTGATTGTTATAGTGATGTATAGAATGTCAGAACTGTCATCAGCACTGATCGATGATTTTTGATGTTCTGTTAAAGGCCCGATGAATAAAAAAGAAAAAAAAAAAAAAATTCGCGTATCCTAGTGACTTTGGTCGAAATATGTGTATACGTTAGTTCGAGAGACATGAATGGTGCGAGTCAGCGTATAAGTTTTAATGTTGTAATTCATGTGGGTTAAACGCAGTTGCAACCCCATGTGTTCGTCATTGAATTTATATAGAAATTTATATCTCTAGCCCGGAGGCTTCTTATTAATCATATCTTCGTTGGTTCATTGAGAGTTTCTCGCGGTTACTTTGTGGCTTTTCAATCTGCATAACTTTTATATATCTACCTGTATATACACACTCTTATTTCACACATATGAGAGAGATTTGATAAACGTATATATACAGCTCTTCAATTCTTGCAATTCACCAGGATTGCAAATTAATGATGAGATTCCTCTCACAGTTATGCCATATACTTCACGATTTGAACTCGCATGTACATACATACGTGGAATTAAACGATTCGAGACGATAAATAAATCCTCCGTGAATCGTCGTGATCCATTGGAAAACTTTTTTTTTTTTCTTTCCCGAGGATATTAGAAATGCTCTTGTGGCTTAAAGACACAACACGTGTTTATAAAACTATAAATGTATATTATAAAATGACGAAACAAAATTACGCTGAACAGATATTAGGCAATTACTGCGATCGAATCCTTTTCGAATAATGTGCCTGTACTTTTTAGTCCTCTCAGCATTTTCCATCTCTTCGCAATCTCTGAATTTGAGGTTGTCGATCGAACAGGAATATCATAAACGATCATTTTAAAAGTGAATTTACTGAAAATGATATTTTGTTGAAACCTTAAAATATTTTGTCGAATACGTTCAACAAAATACTTCGACTACACGAAAAAATATTTTAATTTCGTTTCAGTATATAGAAGTTTTGTTGTAATATTCGAAATTTTGTTGGCTGAAAACAAAATATTTTAATATTTCAATAAATTTTCGTTTTCAGTGTTCTTGCATGAAAAATACGACATCGATTTAATGTAAATAATGTTGCTAAAAATTATATGGAAAAAATTCAATGCGAGATATTTTGCAATCCATTTTTTTGCACGTTTGGAATTATCATTATTAATTGTAGCAAACAATTAGAAAGAGTAGAGATGTTGAAATATTTTTCTCCGATCTCTTCAGTCTCGAAGAATCTTTCGTCCTTTTCCTTGAGGATCTTTCCTCGTTAATATTAAATTTAATTAAAGCTCTGAGACGTAGCGCAACGTCATTCGTGCACTCAGACCCCACTTGTACTCGTATAAAAGTATTATATACATAGGTATACATAACGAAGCGAAGGTCGAATTGTCTTATATCTGGAATATAAAGGAGTGGTGAAGAACGAAAAAACTTGAACAGCTTAAGCTAATTTCATATCGACGGAAATCCTTATGAAATGATCCTTGGAAGGTATCTAACGCAGCCCCGGTTAATTTGGTGCTCTTGTTCATCAGCGAAGGTCTGGAGAGCAATCACAAAAGCGTCGAACGTAATGACGAATTGTTTTCGTCGCAAACACAATTTATCGAGTAAATGTCGTTAATATTGTGAACATTTTTTAATGAAAAATGTCGTTTTGCGATTATTTTGCATGAAAATAGTTTACACGAATGATGAAGTATCCTTTTTAAAAACTTTATTTCTTTCGTTGACTATTTCACGATTTTTCTCGAATTGTTAGAATTCTTGTGATGGAATACTGAATTATTTCGACATTTTTAATATCTGTCATTGTTTTATCTTTTCAAGATATCGAATACGTAGGTGATAAGCAATTGAAAAAGGATTTCATTCAACCAAAGGTTATTTAATTTTTTTCGTTGGTAACAAAACAGAAATATTATTCATATTAAGGTGATGATAATTATGCTCTTATCGACGCTGGTCCTCTCGTCGTCTTTCCCTTATTGTCCGCTATTCTTCCGTCTGGTCAGTAGTTATGGCTCGCTCTTGTTACGTCAGACCGTGCAATTGAGTAGTCCGCGGGTGGTCCTCGCTGCTGCTACACTCACTTGCAATGTCATCGGCAGAAACCCACGTAATTGTATGTCACCTGAAGAGTGTACGATTATCGATCGTTTGTACACTTGCTCGCGCACGTACACACTTCTATAACGGGTGTCTTATTTGTTTTTTTTTATCGAAAAATTTACGACATTAAATATGTTATTTATAACACTCATGATATTTGTACGATATCGTCGTATTTCGTAAACATTTTTAAATTTTCTGTGATTCAATGTATTTAATTTTTATTATTTCCGGGTTTAATTATTTCTTGTCAGCAATACATTGAAAATGCTGAATAAATAATTTGGTGGGATACAATGCTCAGTTCATTTCATGATTATTACATCAATATAAATTATTTACCATAGAAATGGCCCTTTCAATATAATGAAAAAAGATAAGAAACCATTAGAATTATCATTGTCTGAAAACGTTTTAGAACCAATTTTGAAGCGTTACATTTGTAAGATGTTTCTATAATAATGTTATTTCAATTCGATTTGTAGAAATTGTAACGGATTAGAGGAATAGGTGCTTCTTCATTTGTTGAAAAAAAAAAGGTAATTAATAAGTTCAAAATTCACGCAGTTACTTCCTAATGGAACACCCTGTAAATACATGTGCGTGTATCAGCCACCAAAGCATATAAAAACGAATGCACGTTCGTTTGAAGCGGTATGGCCTCTCGTACGCACGTGCTGAATCACAGAAACATCAACGCTTCGTCTTGAGCACGCACGTGCTTTCCATATTTTTGAGCCCCGTAAATTGCACTACAATCTGTTACATCGATAGCTTCAAATAAAAAAGGCGTATATTAAAAATACGAATAAACTAATTTTTAAGCACTTTTGATAGAGAAAGAGCGGATCTCAAAAGAATGAATGGAGCCAATTAAAAAATCCGTTTCTACTTAATTTATATTCTTCGTTCGAATGATATATTTTATTCAGATAAATCTTTGAATGGTGATTTCTAATCAACGATTGAATTTAATATTTATGGAATTGAAAATTTCATCAATATTCTATTTATCGAAACAGAGAGGTCGAAAAAAAAATATATTTTTCATGAATATCTAGAAATTTTATTAAAAAATTTATCAACTCAATAAATAATTTCATTCAAATAGAAAAATATGTAATCTTTCGATGACATTTACCGCCGGTGGATACGATTCACATAAAATGATGGCATTTTTATAGGTGAACCTTACTAGTCTGACTCGTATCTGGGCGTTTCTACTACCAGCAAGGAGTGGAGATTCACTTTCTGCGAAACGGAACCATGCCAACGTGGAGCTCCTATCAGCGGAAATGACTCAGGCTTAATTGGCTTCTCTGACGTTTGCGTAACGCGTATAAAGTATTTTTCTTAGTGCTCGTCATATTTATCGAGCCAATATTATTATTACAATTTCCACATCTTCTTAACTTTTTTTTAGTATACACTGTACCAAGAGATGGGGTAGCAGCTCAATGCCAAGTAGTAAGTATAAAATGTTTAAAAAGAAAACTACAAAAAATACATTCAAAATAATCACAATTTGAACGTTTATACTTCGATTCATGGATGTCAACAAATTTATCTTCCCCAATGTTTAATTTTTGAGTACTTCTCGACAAATATTTTAAAAATTACTATAAGTGTCATAAGCAATTTATAATTTGTTCAAAATTTTTCAATACTGATCGAAATAATAAATGTCCATATGTACGCTCAAAACCGGAAGCCTGTCTACTTGACCTTTACTTCACGCTTCCTCGAATTTAATAGCTTCCGAAATTTATCACCATATTACTTTCTACATTTTATGTATATATGTAGTCAGTTCAAACACACAATATATGACGTTTCGGACACACAATATTTCAGAATTATTTCAAAGTTCCAATTGACATTATTTTTCTTTTAAGTCAATAAGTCCCTTGGAATTAATTAAAAGAGAAAATAAGCCATGCAATTGACAGGCAAGAAAGATATCAAAACTCGTGCCAATTAAATTTTTTCAAGCACTTTCAAAGGTTAACGAATTTCATGTTTTTTTTTGTTTGTATAAATTATATTATCTGTCACTTTATATCGATTTATCGTAGTCTGTTGCTATACTCATTTGAATGTACACTATGAATAAAACGATCACGTAGGATAGGACGCCGGAGAAGAGCGGTAATAGGAAATGCAGAAAAAAGATACAGGAGAAAGACCACGTACTCGCTCAGCGAGACGAGATCGCGTTGTGGCCTATGGCCAGTTGGTAAACTGTACCGCTGCAAAGCAGGTACTTTCTCCTTCATAGCCAGAAAGACATATAAACGCATGTGTCTTCTCGTGAAGGTCTCTCGACGCTCCGACGATTGTCAAAGATCAATCAGTGAAAGCTTACATTGGTAATTTCTTAATTTTCAACTCTCTCGGGTGCATCGCGATTCTGTCTTTTACACTGCTTAGTTATACAACATAGATCTCTCCGTTTCATTCAGTCATTTTTTATTGATGCAAAGTTCATAAAGAAAAAATGGAAATTAGCACGTGTCTATCATTATTGAAAACAAAAACCCCGAATCTAACTTTTATTATTTTACTTAATTTTCTTATAACCACCATTATTTATGTGATCAATGTTCATCGTTTTCAATCATTTGAACAAGATGGATTCATGGCATCTCTATATAAAAAATTTCTTTTTCAACTTTGGAAAAACTCATTTTTCGGACGTGACAGAGTAGACGAGGCGAATCTTTATAAACTGTCCATCGTACGAAAAAGTTAGGAAAAAGTGGCGAATGAAAAAGGAATAAATTTTACTCAAACATGACACGAAATTATTTCAGGAAGATGTGTTTCGCGTCAGAGACTTTGGTACATCGATCTTTTTGCGAATGCGCATCATCGAAGTTTTCAACGTTAGGTAAAAATAGATCGGCGACGACGTGGCATTTTGGTTAATCTACAACCGAATCAGTCTTGTCCAATTATTCACGCTCTGAAGATTTCCAGAGTGTGACCTTTAAGCTCCTACAGCTTCACCGCGGCTAAGGATCAGCTACGAAAAAAGATGGAGCATTTTTTGAAACGTTTTTGTCGTTTTTGTACGGTTGGGGAAAGACCTTGTATTCTGATTCTTTGCGAAAAGTTTTACGATTTTGCACAGAGGTAGATCCGAAAGTGAGCGATCGCGTCTTGGAGGGCACGTTAAATCCAGACGTCATCTTACAAATGGCTGCAGAGAAAACGTCGTGAACGAATAAGGATTGAAGCGCGTATTTTTAGCAAAAAAAAAAAAAAAGAAAAAAAAACGAGAAAAGTAACAAAGACAAAGCGAGAGAACGAGGAAGATGAAAAATGCGAGTGAATGAGACAAATTGAAGTGGTGGGGCTGAAAGCTGAGAAGGGGTTGCAAAGCTCGTCTGCAGTTTTCAGGTATACATGGCAGCATCGGTGAAGCTTCAGCCACGAAATGGGCGTTACTATATTGCGAGGGTGGAAGGCGTGGTTTCCGCAGATCAATATATCCCCCCACCCCCCAAAAGCTTGAGGGTAGATAGAAATGTCGAGGGGGTTGCGGAGGAGGCATAGTGTATGTGTGAGAGAGAGAGAGAGAGAGAGAGAGGGTTGAAACGCACCGAGGACGAGGCTCAACCAGAGTATGAAAACCTCTCGGTCGAAGCAACCCGGAGCACCGTGTTATAGCGTGCCATGAATCGAGGTAGGGACGTACAAAGAAGTAGTTTTCGAGGTAGTATTGGTCGGGTTAGGTTATCGGTTGTAGATACCGGTTCCCCGTGGCCCCTGGTGGTATCTACATGTATGTACTCACAGTCACACACGAACACGTACATGACCTCCTCTTTTCTCAACTAGCATCGATCCCGTACCAACGCACGTCCTCCCAATAATCCCACGTAAAAACTTCCCAACCTCACGACTTTTTGCATGAGAAGAGCAGCCACAACGACCCTATTTCAAAATAAAACTTTCCCACTTCAAATTTTCGTCGACTGTATTGTGTTGTAGCATTCATGATTTAAAATAGAGGGATCGAGAGAGAATTTAGGCAGGTGAAAATTTATGATGGTTGTAAAATTACTTTTTCTCACCACTAAACTTTGGGGTTATGACATGAAATATTTTTGATCGTAACAAATGACGTTTTGCAAAGTTAAGAACGAATTCGAACATTGAACTGATGTTTACTTTCCAGCTACTTGCGGATTAAATTCAATTAGATTCATTTTTTTCTTTACTCACATTGAGTTTGCATAGCTTCAAACAGCTTTGAATGAAAGAAGCTTGAAAAGTTAAAATTTTTTCGACTAATAATTCATAATAAATAATGATTAATATACTCTATTCAATTCCGAAAGCAACTGAGTTCATTTAATTAATTAATCGTCCATTGACACTGTCAACAACTTTTCGAATGATTATCCCTTTTCCGTAAATCCAACCCTCGATGTGTCATGGTCTCTCTCAAGGCGTGCTATCCGGAGACTTCATTTCCCATAGGCACAGTCACGCAAACACGCGCCCAACTCTAATTTTAGCCGATATCTAAAAATTCACGAATCATTTTATTTTTATGTCCACGTCTATAATCTCGCTGCGTCTCGCTGCGATGTATATATATCATAATTCGTACGTGATGTTTTTTCCAAATTTTCATTGATCCAACGTTCCCTCAACGTTTAGGGTGATTCCATTCATTTGGCTTATCTAAATCCACGTAGTTTCATAGCAAATACTATTCAATATCAAATAATACAAATGGTTTTCCATCAAACTGTTTGAAATTAATATCAATTCCTTCTCGTGAAATTTCATAGAAAATTTATGATTGATCCTCACACGTTTCTAGGAATTTAACGTATCTGATTTTTTCATACAATAACTGTAACTATTGACTACCTCAAGAAAGTATTCGTACCTACCTCACGGCTATTCGGACTACCTCAAGACTAATATTCGTAGCATCAATTTCGATGTTGGTTCTTTTAGAAGCGAAAAATACGAGCTGGGTACTCGGTGGGCATTATTAAGTGCTATAGAGTCTCACATATACGAACTTTTTCCGATATATATATATTCTAGTGAGGATGTATATATTTTAATGCTCAGACATGGATAATATAAAACAAATTCATGTGCAACTATCTGTGTATGTATATAAGTTTACACATATCTTACATATATGAATACATAGGCAGATGTATATACAGGTAGACTTCTGGTGACCATGGCCTACGTCGAATCGATTCAACGACGAGCGCCCTTCGACCTTAACTAACACGTATTTTTCTAACTCTTATCACGGCTCACTACCAGCATAGACAAACCGATAAAGTAGACAGGTGAGCTCTTATGGTACCGAAATACGACATAAAGCATGTGACAAATAAAAAACCAATAAAATGTCTTTGAAAAAAAAAAATCGCTCACTCTTATAATGATGATAAAATAAATATTGCTTTTTTAATTTTCCCAATCTTTCGTACGTTGCTCAAGTATCGGTATCTTCCGAGTTATATAACATGAAATTTTTTTAATTTGATTGAATGATTTTCACTTTTTTTTTCGAAAATGGGTCAAGCGATGCTTTCTGTATAAATCTGCAGCTGTGACAACGGCTGTACGAATTTCATCTAATCGTAATAAATAAGTTTGAACCCTCATATATACTTTTGGCAAGATAAGGAAAATTAGAATTGTAAATAGCATTTACTAAAAAATCGTTCGAGGAACTCCCGCATGATTCTGGGAGTTGAAGAGAAAGCTTTGGAGGTTGTGTTTTTAGATAAATTTGTAGATAAAAGGAGTTGAAGTTGTAATACATCGGACAAGAAAAGAAAGTAGATTTAATCGTGAAAGATTATCGATCATAAAGGTTCGCTGATCACGTGAAATTTAATTTTCGTCGGAAGCTTTCCGTGATGGTTTTTCATACTATCATTCAATTTAAGAGACAAATGCTCGTGTATTCCACGAGATAAAATGTTAATTGATCTGTGAGATTATGTGAATAATTACCTGCAAATAACATAAAATTTTTGTTGGCAATCTAAAGTTATCCTATTTTTAGAAATAGTGTTTCTTTCTTATTTTCACTAAATTACTATCGAACTTCGATGCTATAAGACGGAAATTGTAACAAGCTTCCGGAAAAAACAATATTTTAATTCAGGCCAGTTTCAATTATGTCGAGTCGTTAATACTATTCGTATAGTTATGAATTTAATTAAAGGTTTCATGTACATTTTAGTGGTGCCTAATTAGGGCATAAGTAATTACCTCGAATTATCATAAATTCTGGATCATGCTATGTTGACTAATCGAGTCTCATTAATAGTCGAATGAATATTATTCTTCCAAGCAACCCTCAATTTTACTCTGACTAAATAACCCAATAAGTTAGCGAATAATTAAAAAATAACATCGGCACGCTGATTAAAATGATAGGCGAACTCGTACGAAGACGCTCGAACGTTGGTTTAAAACATTCAATCAGTATTTCTTCGCAATATCGACATGGTTATTCGCGTACATTCTCCGATATGGCGGGATCGATGACGGTCTTCGTTTAACTTATTGAGAGTGTTCGATTTAATGCTATTCGTATTTTACTCGAGAGACACGGGTTGCTGTGAGAAAAATGATTGTTTTTCTAATCACCTATACGCAATTGAATGGTCCGGTAGGGCAAGTCTTTTTCGTCCTTGCTGAGAAGAAAATATTAATTGAGTTTTTATTTATTGAGGTTTTGTGCTGTCTGAAATGAAAATTGAAACCAACTTCATGGTTCAATATTTTCCGAATGTAATTAACGTTTTGGAATAATTGAAAATTCGGTCTTCGTCTCATGTACGATTAATCGAAATATACCTAGCGGAATATGTATTTCACCGCATTAGAGTAAGCAGAAATAGGATACCATTACTTTAACATGGAAAATGTAAACCTTTAAAGATGTAATACAATTTAACTTGTTTTTAGAAAAAAATGAAAGATATACTTTATTTATGTATATCTTGATTCTTAAAGGTCTTCAGTTCACGTAATTGATTCTCTCGTCTTGAATAGATCGTCTATCGGATTATTTGGCTTTTTTTTTTTTTTTTATAACATTCGAATCAAGCCATTTGGATGCTCTATGTCGGCTCTAGATGCAAGAGATTTTCGTTCGACTATTACGGTGTCGAACGATCAATCGCTTCACGATTTCAATTTTTTTTAGTCTTACTGCAACAGGACTTGAGTTGACTTAAAAAATGCTTGTGCAAAATCGAGACTACGGACGGATCTCGTTTTAACACCTGCGATGCTTTTGTTTGTCCCGCGAAGCAACTCTGTCGTAACGCGAGTGTGCGATTGAAACGTCACGATAAGTGTGGGTGCACTGGCAAAATGCTCGTGAGCAAACCTCTGCGAAACATTATTATATCCACGGGTAGACTTAGTGACAGACATAAAGGTGTCTCGGGAATGGGAGTGAAAGGAAACGGATGTACTGGTATTTCAGCAAACAAGAAAACCTGAACAACGAGAAAGAATGAATGAAAAAAAAAAAAAAAAAAAAAAAAAAAAAATTGGTTTAAATTATTGCGCAAACATTTTTATTGTTAATTCTTTTGTCTTATTTTCTAAACATTTTGTTTTATTTTCATTTTTAGTGTTCTTGTGAGATATCTCAAAAGTGTTGCTTACACAGCTATTCTTTCTTCACGCACTACCGTTTTCACATTATTTGCACGAGGGCCAACGGAAACTGTGGAAAACTTGACTGATACAGGTCGTTCCATTTGAACTGCGTTTCTGTCGGTTAGCACAGCCTGAAATTGGGAAAACCATCTGCTGCTCAGCGATTGTTGCACGATCCGTTTCACATTCAGTGGTGGCCTAATGAAGTTTTGGTCTCTGGCGATGCTGATCAACTCGGAAGATCGCCGAAATCACGTACCGATCGTGCATCCATCGTCAACGGTATTTAATTCTTTACCGCAAAGGTTTTTTCGGGTCAAGAGTCGTTAAATCTATTGCAAAATATGCAACAGGAAAAGCGTTGGGAAATACGATAAAATTGCATTAAAAGTTGAGATTTAATCAGCAAAATGTTAAAAGAAAAATTTCAAAGCGCCGGTTGTCGCTAAAAGTGAAATTTGTCGATCACGCATCAGGAATTGGTTTCGATACGTTTTTCTGTCTTTTATGTATAATCAATACGATGTATCCAAGCTTTTTGAATACATGAAAAAAAATAGCAGAAAATTCCTGACTGAAAAATGTTTGTTGATCGATAGTCTCGTTTGTCGCATTTCTTTTCTATTTCGGGTATACTTTTATTATATGACTCAACCCACCATTCATCTTCGAATACTTCAAACATTCGTAAATACGTATACAAACTCGCATACGCTTATGTAAATAAATAAGATCAACCTGTTTTTATGAATAAAGCTAAAATAAATAATTATTCAATCGTTAACTAATTGCAGACAATGTCTGGCAACCCAAAGGGAAACACTACGTGCCGAATGAAAGGTAAGGGATGAAGAACTTGGCTGTCGTCGTTGTCGTCGTTTCCATCAACTATGTTGTCGGATTTTGCCCCAATGGGAAAACGACTCGGTCTCGCGGCACCAGAAGCTTCAACCCCTAACCAATTCTTTCGTTCTTTCCCTTGTCTCTGCAGTATGCCTCTCTTGCATTCACAACGGCGTACCTAATATAATATTCTAGGCAATTACAGTGTTTGCGGATCAAACAGAGGGAGAGCTCTCGAGTTTCATCCCCTTCCTGTGTGTTTCTTCGGTGCACGCACACACACCCCCCTACTCTTGTTTGATTCTTTCCTTCTTCCTCTCGCTCTCTCTCTCTCTCTCTCCACTTGTATTTTATGTGGCAATACTGCTCAGGCCACCCGTTGAGTTATGCAGGGGTTAAAAACGAGTGGGCGGAAGGGTGCGGGAAAACGTCAACGACAAAGTTCTGTTTTTTTACAGAACATGCCTGGAAAAAACCTTTTATCCTTATTTCCGGGGTCTCCTTTCCATTTATTTCATAGATAGATTTTCGCCATTCTTCAGCTTGTCGCGTTGCTTGGTTCATTATATCTCATGAATAAAGTAAACAACTTTTCGTTGTCTGTGAGGCTTAAGTAATGATAATGATCCGGAGATAAAGGAATTGTGACACATTTGAATCAGCATTTTTCGTTTGCTTATACTTACGCTCGAAAAATAGAACGCTGATGAAGTAATGCCTGAAGAGCAAGTTTTCACAAACTCTTTAGCGCGGCATCAAAACACTTCATAACTATATGTATTGATTAAAATCCTAAAATCTCCTAAATCACGAGAAGAGTTCTATATGTGTTTCGTTGGCATTAATTGATGAACATAGAAAAAAATCTGATAAATCAACCAATTACGGTTTTATGATACCCAACAAGAGGTAGACGACTGTATACATGGAGCCACAATAATAAAAACAAATTTCACACATTTAATATTTATATATACGAAAATTCTTAGAAAAATCCGAGGTAACGAGTCAGAGTTAAGCTCTGCGGCTCGTATTACAATTTCGCTTTTACGAAATGATCTCGGGGTCACCGTTCTCACGCCTGCAATCGCCATAGTTTGGTCCGTTCGTCTCTACCCCCTCCTCAGCCCGTTGGCTGTCTCGCTCCTAGTTTCTTCCTCGCAGTCACTTTTTTCTGAGTCTCATCCTCATACCATCAGGTATTCAACCCATGCGTCTGTTTTCTTTGCCCTGATTTTTTTGCGTAAGATCGCACCGGCTGTAATCACGAGGGCCGTTAGTCTCTGTAACCCGGGTGCATGTGCATGTGCCAGTTTTTAATTACTCTCGGAGGGGAACCTCGGGCAAGGATCCAAGTGCACACTCGTATGTCGATGCTCTTGAGAGAGAATGATCTCGTGTTTGTGCTTAAATATTCTCGTTACGCCTGTCTGTCCCGAAGATTCAATTTACATCTTCAAAACTATTGCAGGCGTTTATTTTAAACTGTGTTTGTTGATGTGTGTAAGAATATAAACGTATACATATATTTTTATATACACGTATAAATACGCGTTTACCTGGAAAGAACGAAAAGGTGAGGTCTTACGGGATCTTTCAAAGACTCTCTAGCGCGCGAGTAACTTTTCTGCATATATATTCTTCTTTGCCACACACGAGAAAAGGCTCTCGCTCTCTCTTTCTCTCTCTCTGTTTCTCCTTACCACTCGTCATCATCTCCTTTTCTTCTTCTCATTGTTTGTGTTCCTCTCCGTATACGAGTAACGCTTTCTTTCACTCTCGATCTCCATGTGCTGGTTGCGCCAGAGCAACGTTACTTCATCGCTAGCCGATTCCCACCACATGTATATACATATATGTGGACTTATGTGTGTGGGGCAGTCGGGTTCAGTATGTAGAAATGAGACGTAGAGGTGTGGGTCATCTACCTGCTTGTCTTTGACTATAAGTTAACACCGTGTCACCTTATTCAACATCCACATGAGTGATTAATTATTCAATAGCCGTCGAGACGACATTCTTCCGGTATGAATTTCTGTTTTCATTCCTGATTCTACTTTGTCAACGCCTTTCCATAATCAGATATAAGCGAATTGTGATAATTGGATGAAAAAACTGGACGAGTGGCTAATGGAATCCTCGAAATATTTGATGATTTTAGATGGAAACTTAGTTTTTTTTTTCGTCAATTGTTGATGAACGAAAGCTTGTGGTGAGATTTAGCAATTTGATGTTGCCCCTAATAAAACGGATCTTCTTATAGGATGCGAAATGATTTGTTATCATTTTCCAATACCTTCTTATTCCTTTGTGACGATATTTCCGAACCATTTTCTTTGTTTCTCTTTCGATATTTTTCTATAACGAGGTTTCGCAAGAGATTTGGCTTCAGGAGATTCGAGGGTGGTAGCTCGATCGGATGGAAGCGAATTACGCGGGATCTCGGAATCCTTGCTCGCTTAGTATTCATCTTGTTCCATTCGTCTCACTTTACTTCTTTATCTCGTGCCATATCGAGAGTGTCGTTGGAAAAACGTGACTGCTCAGGTTTTCTTTTTTTTTACTCAATCGACGAATTTTTCCAATTGAATCAATCTTTATAGACTGGAAAGTGATTAAACTGAGATAAAGGAGCACTCACTATCATCATTGTAACCGTGATTACGTAACAAGTCAATGGGATTAAAATTTATATTGTGAGCACAATTAAAATCACTCATTGGTGCGGTTCAGCAAAGTTTCATGGTCTTTAATGATCTCATACTTCTCACCAAGCGAATTGATTGAATTACTCCTATTACTTTCATCATTAAAACTGAGACTCAGGCGTAGTTCAAAAAATTTATAAGAAGGATGATAATAAAAACACGAAATCCGCGTATACATTAGAAATTTCAACTCATTCAGCCTCTCACGTACTTTTGTTTTTTTAGTACGTTTTTTTTTTGGAAGGCCATGACTTTTTGAACGTATAAAAACAAATGTGGAAAGATGGCGGTGTATACACGAGGGAAGTGCTTTCACGAAGAGCTAGAGATCGTTAGTTCGCTCTCTATCCACATAGATTTTACTCGTCCTCTGATATCATTACCCGCTTTTGCCTCCTTGACAAGGCAAAATATTCCCGTTCTCAATTTATAACGAGAACAGTTGAAACGCATCTAACTATTACTTTTCAGATCTCACAAAGACCCGGAGATCTCTGACAGAACAGAATACATATAACTCTGTGATGTTGATCGAAACACGTTGCCCAAGTGGTACCCTGATGGAAGACAAAGTATTGATAACTAATGGAGAAAGGATTTTGTTCGTGGCAATATATTGCATTACCACTTGTCCGCAGCTTCGTCTGCATCATTCTTGAAAAACCGGAACATTGCTATAAAATTTTTACTTGATTTTGAAAAAATGTTTTTTTTTTTTGCCAGTTGAAGGAGTGATTTTTTTCAATGACTTTCCCTGAAGTTTAAGACGAAAAATTGATCAGTCATTTTGATGCTTTTGGATTGGAGTACCTTAGAATTATTTGCTAGCAAGCATATCAATCATACCCAGATTTTCGGCATTTTCTTAGCTCCGCTCGATCGTATTCTTTCCCGTTTTGAGACTTAGTCGAGGGTTCATTCGATGCATATTCGAATCCTTCACAAAATAGTGTTCGCTTGCTCCATTTATCTTCATTTTACGACGTTTGAAGCATTTAGTAATATTTTTTGTTTGTTTATATTTAATATTTTATTAAATTTTTTATTTTACACATTTTATTTCATTTATCATTACACATATTATTATCTAATATTTATTAATATTATATAAAATGAATAATATTAATAATTTAATCAATTTTTTCGCGGTTAGGTTTAATATTTCGAACCGCTTTGAAGTCTCTTTGGTGGATTAAAAAGGTTTTGTCAACGAAAATGATTGAGTCAATCCGTTCAGTATTACGGAAGTCATAGGCAGCCGAACAAACAGACAGAGACCATTTTTTTTCTTCATGGTTGAACTCGAAATCCTGAGACGATAGTGTACAATTTTCATTCTGAAAATTTATCTGGTAACTTGAACGCTGCGAAAAGTTAGCGATGAATATGAAGACTTGATAATGGTACTTCCCTGATTTGAAGATAAGAAAATAATTTTTTTTTTTACAAATGGATCCGTCATTCGACAACATTTCCAAGAATTTCGTCTTACAATTTGAATGTGGGAACCAATTTTACTGCGTTGTTCGATTGTAAAGAATGCTCGTTCTTTAAGCCTTAATTATATTATCAATGATTGGTGGGATGAGGAAAAACTGAAAAGGAATAAAATGGATATAATTAAGGTCAATCAAGTGTTTATAGATACTCAGCAGGTTTTACGAATTAAACTGGAACAGTTAGTCGAGCTCATAGAATTATAAAAAATCTCGATAGCGTTGCAGGAATAACGAAGGAGTCTTCCTGTGCATCGGCAACGTTCCGGGTAATGAGAAAGTTAAACGGATTGGTGGATCGTGTGAAACTCCATCAGTTTATCCAGAAATTCTGGCCACGTCTCGTTGCATCGTTGAAACGCGATGCTCTATACCAATATACGTGTATAATATTAAAAGCAGCGGCACTAACAGACAAACGAGAAAAGAAAAGTTGTATAATCGCGTACAGGACTCTTAAAGAGCGTCCACTGTAGAATTTTATACAGTAAAACCGAATAATAATGCAGTTGCAGCTCTGCGTGTTTGGAAATTTTTGTTGCATTTCGTAATTCAGGAGCATTCTTTATCAACGTTTCGTGCATTCTTCCGAGGATCCAGTATCCCAGTTCCTTCTTATTCTTTCTCCAAGAAATGTTGAAACTCTGAAAATTATATTTCGTATACGAGTAATTTATTAATTCAATCAATTTATGGACAAGAAAGCACTCACTCGAATGCTCGAAACACCTGGAGGGTATTGAAAGTTGGAAATGTTTTGACAATTTATTTTTCATCGAATGAATTTTTTTATTACAAAAGGAGTGGAATATTTTGAAATTGTCAATTTCAAGCATATTTAATTCAGTATAGATGAAAGGATAATCTTGTGGTCAGATTAATTTTTAATATTTTTAATCTCACCATTTAAAGCAATACATTGATCTACAATTTATGCATAGACCCAACAAAAAAAATTGTACCTTAAATTGAGAAATCACAAAGAAACTTTGAGGGATTACGTAATTTCTTACGGTTGAACATTTGATGATTCGTACATAGAAAAAGCAGATAATTTGATTTTCTCCTTGTTCTCTCTCGAATAATGAAAGCACTTACAACAGCCGATTCAGTTACGATTACAAATTTCAACATGAAATTCCTGGACACGATGACAAAAGCTCAATGGTACAGGCAATTGTAGGAAGTTTTATTTCGTTTTGTGAATGTCACGGGCGTACATCGATAGGCTATAACGTCGTTAGTTATATGCGAACAGCTTTTATTGCGGTCATTAAAACTCCAGAAAGCTCACGTTTCGACGTTACCCTTGTAGTTAAAAATATCCCGAAAAGGTTGGCAATTTCGGTCAATGGAGCATGTATATTCGAGACGACTGAGAGAGTGATTGAGGAAAAGAGCAAGAGAGAGAGAGAGAGAGAAAAGGGGTGGTTATTACAGTCGTTGCTGGTCTCTGCAGGAAGTTTCTTGGAAAATGACGTCAGACAAATTAGAAGCTCCTGCGGCATGGAAGGCATTATTACTATGGGCGTTCCAGCCTCGAGTTCGCGTCACATGTCAGAAACATGTTTCCAGCTCAGCATGAGAGGAGTGCGTTCTCGCAGTCGTGATCGCACTCTGCGAGCACGTTTGGAATGACGCAATTTTCGGATTGCACGAAACAACGTGAATAGCTTGTGACCAAATAACATTAACGTTCGAAAACTCGTTCATGAAGGGTGACATCGGTTACCAGTGCGCCGGATTATTGATTAATAAATAAACATTCAGCGATCCGATATTTTCATGCAGAAGCGAAAGGTGTTTCACACCCTAGTTCTCATTGTTGTCTCTCCCTGAATAGACGGCATGAAGCGTTGCAAGGTTAAACTCTTGTTTTGTTTTTAAATCTTTAGTTAACGATAATAAATTAGTTGTGAGACGAAGTGCAAAATTTTGCTTATTTCTTCCGCTTCCTGCTTTTATCCCAGGGCCATGAATTTCTAAATGACCTATTATTCCTCCGAGAATAACGGTAATGTGTTGGATCAATGTGTTATCCAGAAGCAATGGCGTAAGGTTATATCCGGACTCGTCATGCTTGTGTAGAAACTCGATTCCCAGTTGGCACGTTTCGATCCTGCCCACGCTCGTCCGATCACTACTACTACTACTACTACTTCAACTTGCACGAAATATATATAGAGAGTTATATATATATATACATATATGAATGCGGGATAGCCTAAACTAATAGGCGTAGGGTAAAAGGTAAACCCGTCAGAAAGTTCAACGATCGCCAACGGCGAGGTCGGCTCTGCCGCGTTCTCAGTGTGCCGCGCCCGTACACACTCGACAACCCCCGTCGTTGGAAATTTCAACGATCGGTCTGTTAACACACTCTTCTTCTGTTTCCAGTGTCGGGGGATTATACTTAACCGTTATGTATTGGCATACAGGAAACAGAGCAACATCATGCCAGATCAAGGTACAGAGGGCCAAGGGCAAAAGAAATAAGATGGACAAAATATATGGTGCAGATCAAGTATCCTCTGTGGTATTAAGTTCTTGAGTAACAAACGAAACTGAAGTTTTGTCTTCGTCTTTTCACTGCTCTCATTAGTTCGCTATGATTTTATACGCGTAGCTCGTGTCTTGTACTGGATTTCAATCGAATTATGTTTCTAAAGTTATTTTGACTGTTCTAGAACGTCCGAATAACAGCTGGTTCTCCCAAAATGTGGATAATCATTCAAATTTTTATTCGACTAGTCGGAAACATGAAAAATCAACCGTGAAATATAATAATTTTCAAAACTTCTTGAGAAAAGACAGTTTTTATTGAAACGTTAAGTAATTAAATAGTAAATAATAATCTTTTTCGTATAAATCTGACAGTTTATTAGTTTTTAGGTTCATTTTACTATTAAAAATAATGTCAGGCAAGAAGCTGATATACGCGAAGCGCGTGTTGGAATCAGTTAGAAATGAGAAAAAGAACAATTCACAGAAACAAAGTTCCAGTTTCGGAAATTCTCTCCAACTCCCTAAGATTAAAATTCCTTCGAGCCTCCATGTTCATTTTTCTCAAATGATCTCCGCCCAAAACCATGGCCCAAACCCTCCGAGCAAATAAATCGTCAAACTTTTGCAATTTCCATTCGACTTCATCGTTACACCTCGGATTGTTATGAAAGTTTCATCATCCATAGAAAAAGTCTCGAGCCCATGAAAAAGACAGATGCTAAAAACGAAGCTAATTATTCGAGATGAGAAGATGAGACGTTCATGAATAAAACAAGAAACAAAAATGGTATCTTCCATGAGCACCGTTGATGGTGCGAACAAAAGTTTTAGCATTAGGAAGATGATGCAGGATTAAATTATAAGAGGATCTGTGGCTTGAGTTTTTGTACATTTATAACAGATATTAACGATCGAAAGATGAAATTGTCAATTGAAATGAGCATCCTTTGCAATGGTCTTTGAAAAGACTTGCGAGATTGCTATTGGTTTTTTTCGTTTTTTTTCAAATAATTTTGAGTATTGCTTTCGGGGGAAAATTCGTAATTCGTTTTATGAAATTCACTTCTTTCATTGCATCTTTTCTTACACTGAATTAGTTTCGTGATATGTCCTATAAGCTCAGGTCACTAAGGCTTATAATTACTATACGTCTCCTAACTCTGCTGCAGGGCCAAGCTGCTAGGGATGGTTTCGATGGTAGCAGCTTATGTAACCGGAACATAATGTACAACCAATATATACACGTATGCACTACATACATATCCGTAGTTTAGAATAACTATGCAATGGACTTGTGGGAGCTTCGTTCAATTCATTGATCTGTCTATTCTATTATCATCGCTACTACCACCTTGACATTCTCAACCCTCTTAAGACCGTTGTTGACATTTGAAATCATGAACTTTGTGCTGTTGTTTGCGCTTGGTATTGTCAGTGTCTATCGTTACCAGTGACTCCTCTGAATAGTAAGATAGCTTCTTTTTATTCATGTTGCGTGATTGGATTCAACCCCCATTTTAGTACGGTACTCATGATTGAAATATATCAAACTATTCCGACTATTGCGATCTGTCAAGTCTAAGAAAAAGTGTGGAAAACATTTATTTAATTGTAAATGAGAACATTTATTCCCAATTTTTTATTATGAATCATATGTAGATGGTTCTGAAGTGTGATTGAAAATAGTAGGTTTCTGAACATATTTCAATTCTTTAAAGTGTAAATGATTAATCTTTCGACGATTGGATATCATAGAGTATATGGCCATTTTGGTTACTATATGATACATGGTTATTCACAAATTTATGACGATTGACAATGATAAATTGTAACTTACCAACTTTGATTTCAGAAAGAATGCTTTCGTCGTTGGAATCATGAATTATAATAAAGTTTTGTAAAAATAGTGGAAAATCAGAACATCACATGTAAGTGGCATTGCATTTTCTCTAATTTGGTGAACGAATTCAACGATCGTACGTAATTAATCATAAACATGCCAATTTTTATTTCACAATTGTTACAAAAATCGATAATGATTTCAATATTTCCATGACTCCCTTTTATGATGAGAATCTGATGACAGGGCGATAGAAAACTCAATTTTTTTTCGCCATCAACGAAAGTCAATTTTTATTAAACACAACACAAACTGCGGTTAAGCGAAAAGAGTATCGATAGAATCATTGCCAGAACAGTTGCGTTAACCGTTCAAAGAATAAATAAAATAATAAATGAAAGTATTGATTTGAATATGCAAACTTTCATTTTTTCCAACAAGATTAAAAGTCCTCATTCAAAATTCAATAACGTTATTGGCAAATTTTATTGAAAGGGCCTTTACGATTGATAAATTTATCTAGTTCCGCAAAATTCGGCCTTTCCGAAATCCATCAATGGACTTCAGACAGAGGTTTGAATAGTCCTGACAGATTAAAGCACATCATGTATCAACTCGTGGACATAGTGAGGCCCGAATCCTCCCATTTCCTCACCGGTGATGTGTTACAGGTGAGCTATCGACCTGCTACCACAGTTGAGGAGAAAGGGCAAGAGGAGGAAGCGGTGGCTGAAGAGGTATGGAGGGGGTGGCAAAAATACCGGGCAGCATCGACCGAGTTCTATGTTCATACCTGGTGTGGCGATTGTCTCTCACCCTTCACCAACAACCCTCTGTGTACACGGATGTATTTACGGAGGAGAATGTACGAAAATATATCCATATATGGGGCTTTGTAGATTCTCCGTTTAGAAACAGAACGACGCAAATTCTCTTGTGACCTGTAGGAAATGCGGTGAATCAGGCTCTTCCGTTTGTCAGGGGTTGATACGAACAGACATAACGTAAAATACGAACGCAGTCGGATTATAATGGAAAAGGGCTTAAATTCTCTCGTGTATAATATCGAATTCTACTAGCCGTGCCTATTTGATTATCAACATTGCGCACGAGCACCTGTACGTAAGTGATGCCGTATATACATGTTCATTTCCCGCGGGTTATAGAGGGTTATAGAGAAAGCGCAGGTCGACCAAGGAGAACGTGCGCAGTATGACGGACCCGGAGGGATGAACGAGAGGGAGGGTGGTTCCATGTTATCGTGCTTTCGAAGGGAAGGGAAGGGGGATGTGTTTGGTGAGGGGGCTGACGCACGCCGCTTGTTTCGCCAATCCTCGACAAGCTCTTGGAAATGCTTCTGCGCTGTTTGAGCTTCATCCCTACGCGATTCACGTCCTATCGTCATATATATAAGAAACGGAGTCGGTGGTGGTTCTCAAGAGGGTGCTAGGGGTGGCGGAGGTGAACGGTGGCGGGGAGGTCTCCGCGGGCAGACGTTTCAAAGCTAGCCCGTCGTAGAGACACGTCGAGACGCCCCTGCCATCGGGAGCCCCATCGGTCTACGTAAGTATATTCTTGTATTAACGAAAAATCGAAATCTCGTATTGTAAAAATCTGTTCATTTCAATAATTATATGCAATCGAAAATTTCAAACTTTTTTTTCTTCTTTTTATCGTAACTCATTCGATTGAAAAGAAGAGGAGTGTCATCTAGTCTTTCGTATATAATTGTGTTACAGTGTATTTCGTATAATGACGATTTTTTTTCAGATAAAATTCTTCTCATTTCGTGCGTGTCTAATTTGAAATGATTTTCAATTTTTTATCTTCATCGGTTGGAACATGTTTATCGGGATGCATAAAAAGCAAACGCATCGCAACATTTTGCATTTTCGTTTCGACTGACTTTTTTTTTTCTTTTTGTAACTTTCCGGGCTTTTCATTTTATTGTGTTAATATCGATTATAGTGCATTTCGAGACGAGTTTCGCGCTGCTGCAGATAAAGGGGGCAAGATAATCAATAAGGTGCAGCAGACTTCCGGTTCAACGGCAAATTAGTGTACTCGCACATCTAGATACATTCTCAAAGGCGATCAAACATCTCTTGTTCAAACACTCGCTTCCTCCAAAAAAAAATACGACCTTGGCAATTAAAGCACGTAACTTCATATTTTTTTGTTGTCAACCTTTTCTATCCTCCTTCCCCCCTCCCTTTTTCTGTCTATATTTTTCATCCCGTTCCCTATTTCACTATACGATATCGAGTTCACGACAATTTTATTCGCTTTCGACAATACTTTGGTGGATACGCAAGTTGACGGTGCAAATCGCTATTATTAGAGATTGAAGTGCTATATTCGTGTGTCTTCTTTGATATTCACTAGTACTATAAGATGAACTTTGAGAAAAAGGGTATAAGAGTTTCATGTTTATATTAGTACTGCCATAGAATATCGATATACGTATATATAATGATGCAATTGTCGCTTGCGTCAAAAAATACCATGCTAATACGCGATAAGGGGGGTGTGTAGAGACTTTTTGATCGGAAATATTGTAGAAACACGACAATAACTTAAACAAAAAAAAAACAAAATTTTTCGATAAAATATTATTGTATCTTTGTTTTTGTTGAGCATTTTTCATTTGTAAAAAGCTTATCGTATATTATTTCTCGAAAATTTGTTTATTCATACGAATGGAAAATATATTTGTTGTTACAGGCTCGGTAGAGGACTCGGTTGAAAAGGTGGAGGGCCCGGGGACACAAGGAGTGAAGGAGGAGCCGTCGAACGAGTCGAAGGACGACGGAGTCCCCGACGTCGGAACGACGCTGAGCGGCTTATTTGCTGGACTTCCGGCATTAGCGGGGCCCCAGCGTCTCGCCAATTCCCTCAGGCAAAAGTTGACCAACAACTCCGGTGAGTGAAAATTTTTTAAAATAAACACATCCCCGGGTATCCATTCTTTGTCTGATCTCAACTGCAATTTGAGTATTTTACATGTTCGATGCTCAGTGTTATCGATACTCCAAGAAAGATATGATAATTTCTCACTCCTTTGGGATAATACATTTTTTTCATCTTCATTTTTATTTCATAAATTCACCATCACCATCTGACCTCATGAAATTTTGTTTTCTGTCCTGTTTGTTTTTTTTTTTTATTTACTCTTGCGACGCACTCTGGTCGAAAATAAACCATCATCAAATTGGTGCCACCGACGGTCCACGAATTCATTAATTAACAAAATCTCTCTTCCTTCTCTCTCTTGACCTGCTTTCGTGCATGAACGAATGCTGTAGTACGTGTATCGTAAGAAGTACACTCGCGTGTGAGTGCGGATAATGCCTACGATCAATCGATGATATTAGTCATTAGCCTAGCATTAACTAATCATTTGCCTACCGCGTAACCGTTGCTATGACAATTGCATCATTCTTGAGATTTATAGATAATCATTTCTACTTTTAGTCCACTTCATAAACGATTTACTTAATGATGCTAAACGGATAGAATGGAAGAGAAACGAAATAACTGATAGATTTTGACTCACGAAGTATGCAGACGCGTCGAGCTATCATGCATTCGACATCAAACATTTGTCATGAATATATCTGACACTTCGCTGATCAAGTGTCGAATCATCCCGTCATAAAAGAAAAAATAATTCCCATTGTTGGTATGAATTTTTTAAATTTGATTCGTATCTATAATATATCAGTGAAGTAAAAAAGAGAACGGTCACCCCCAAGTAACAATAGCACCTGGACAAATATTTTGGGGTGCTACACTACAGATCGATGATCGGGGGTGCAATCACCTTTCGTTTCACCCGTCTTCCTCCATCACTCCTCTCCCCGCCAGGTTTGGTGGAAGGCGTCATGAGACGAGAGATGGAATATACGTTCGGGGCACGAGCTCGTTTTTCGCTCAGGTCCGGGTTCGGGGTTGCGCAAGTTTGGGTTGCGTGCGATATACCAGGCCGGGCCAGGGCTCCCTCTTATCAGTTAAATTGCTTAATAGAACCGAAAATATGTAAAAACGTCGTTGGCCCAGGCCGTGAAAAAGTGACTTTTGAGCTGGGGAAGAAAAGTGCTGGATGGAAGGGGTAGAAAACTGTGCTTTCAGTATTTATCGCGATAAAATATCTCATTTTTTTATTTTTATAAAAGACGATCACGTTTGATACAACATGAAAAAGGGACTGAAAAATATCACGCGATAACGAAAAGTCTCCAAGAAAATGAAAAAGAAACGTTAGTACCGGTAGGCAATCGTCGAAGCTAACCGGTTTTACGGTTATTTGTTGTAGGTTACCCCCGGCCCGGCCTGATGCGCGCCGCTTCAATAATTGAGAGCCCACCGTCATCGTTCCCAAGGTCACCCCAGGTCCCGGACTTGATCGAGATTAGTGCATATTGAAATTACGCTCACAATACAACACGAAAAAAATAAAACATCAACAACTAAACCCAAACAAACATATCCGAGCGTGATAGTGACGATTCATGAATTGGAGGAATATGGAACACATAGAAAAAAGAAAAAAAAACCAAGCACATCGTTGAAGAAGAGCAAGGAAACGACGGAGCAAAAATAAACAAATTCTTATCGTTAGTGTTGCTTACTGTCAAGGCTAAATTACCGGTAAAAGATGGACACCAAAATACCGATTCTTAATATGGAGATTGGAGAGGCGAAAGAGATCGTTTGGGCCAAGCTCCAGGAGCCAAAGTCCCAGAAAAGGCTCGTACTGGTCATCGTCTCCGTGGCACTTTTACTCGACAACATGCTTTACATGGTTATCGTGCCGATATTACCGGATTATCTGAAAGCCGTGGGTGCTTTCGATGATATGGACGGCAACAGTGATCTCAACTTTACAGGACCACGAAGTCATCAAGGCCAGGATTCGGCAACGGGTGTTTTGTTCGCCTCAAAAGCTATAGTACAGCTGATGGTTAACCCATTCTCAGGTGCACTTATCGATCGAATTGGTTATGAAATTCCCATGATGATCGGATTGTGTATACTGTTTTTATCGACAACGGTATTCGCTTTTGCTGGCAGTTATTCAGTTCTGTTTTTTGCCCGAAGTCTACAAGGCGTTGGCTCAGCGTTTGCCGATACTTCGGGTCTGGCCATGATAGCTGATCGTTACACCGAGGAAAATGAACGATCTCAAGCGCTGGGTATAGCACTAGCATTCATAAGTTTTGGTTGTCTCGTGGCGCCGCCTTTTGGAGGCTCGCTCTATCAGTTCGCCGGTAAGCCAATGCCATTCTTGATCCTGGCACTCGTCAGTTTGGCAGATCTTTTCATGCTTTTCCTCGTAATGAAACCCCTGAAGGAGCAGCTTACCGAAAGCAGCCAGAAGGAACACCGTCCGACGATACCAATCTGGCGATTATTCATCGATCCTTACATAGCGGTTTGCGCTGGTGCTCTTATGATGTCGAACGTCGCTTTAGCGTTTCTCGAGCCGACTATTGCACTGTGGATGGAAGACAACATTACGACCGACAATTGGAAAATCGGAATGGTGTGGTTTCCAGCATTCTTTCCGCATGTATTTGGTGTTATAATAACGGTTAAAATGGCCAAAAAATATCCGCAGCATCAGTGGTTAATGGCGGCGCTAGGTTTAGCCTTGGAAGGTTTCTGCTGCTTCATTGTACCCTTCTCTACTTCGTATACGTTTCTCATGTTACCAATATGCGGGATATGCTTTGGTATAGCCCTCGTCGATACAGCACTTCTACCTACACTTGGTTATCTCGTTGACGTTCGCTATGTGTCGGTTTACGGCAGCATTTACGCCATAGCAGATATATCTTATAGCGTGGCCTACGCCGTCGGACCGATAATAGCCGGTGGAGTCGTCGATGCCATTGGTTTTCCTGCTTTGAACATCGGTATCGCCTTTTCCAATCTACTGTACGCACCTGTATTGTACTACCTACGACACATCTATGACTTCAAACCGTTCCAGGACGAGGCAAATATCTTGATGCAGGATCCACCCGATAAGGAATATCAAACTTACGTCCTTCAGGAGCAAAGACCGATCAGCGGTGATGTTGGCAATCACTTGAATCAAGGAGTGAAAATGGAAACGAACATCGATCAAGAAACGGGCTATCAAACGATGCAGGAATACGATCAGACGTCAGGCTACAATCGCAACGTCACATCGACGGGATGGGATCAGTCGACGGCCAATTACGACCAGCAACAAACTTACGAGCAACAAGACGCCGGTGGCTATGCGAATCAGCCCGGATATGGACAACCACAACAACAGCCAAGTTACGCTAGTCAACGAACAGGATATGCACAGGAAAGAAGCTTTGGTCAGGAGTCAAGAGACCCAAGAGTTTACAATGCTCCTGCAAGTGAACCGCAAGCTGATCCGAATCCTTTCAGGAGGCCACCTCCACCGGATGTTGAGCAAAGGTCAACCGGTGACAGCAATCCCTTCAGACAAGGAATGTACTAGTGTGTATCGTGAAGTTATAAGATGAAGCGCAATCGCGCCGAAGCTGTGATGGACGCCGGGAGGACGAGAGAGATGGGTCTAAGCTTCGAGATAATAAAAAGTCTTCGTGTGGCCCAGGCTTCCATATATATAGTACTTATATATACATAAAACACACACACACAGATCGATCGGATATTTGCTTTGACGGCTTGAAGAATCTCAAAAGTCCGAACATCATGGACAACTAACATCATAACCATGTAGTCTGTGACCGTGCGAATTTTTTTGTGTTCCTGTATTCCGGTGTGTCTACCGTTTGTGCTTAAACCCACGTTCCGTAAAGTGTTACATCAGTGCGAATATATTCCTGCAGAGTTGAGATGAGGGGGTGAAATTCAAAAAATAAGTGTTGACGTGCTAATATCGCATCGAGCTTGTCGTTTTCGAGGATATGTGTCAAGAATGTGATTCAAAATGGCGGAGTTCGCCCAAAAGTGGAAGTGGTTTAGGGGAAAGAGGTTGAACAACGTTCTTTCCAGGGCCAAGATAAGAGAAGGCGGCGTTTAACAAACGGTAGGTTGCCCAGATTAGGTGAGAGGTCGGAAAATGTGAGATTTTATCTCTCGATCTTACATTCTTGTAATCGTCAAAGTATTTGTCTTCGTGAATTCGCAAGAACGCCCGGAAAAATATAAGTGAGAAAACGATCGGATGAAAAAATAACTTCTGGAATCGGAGCGTACCAATCAGCATAAACGTACCTCTGGCTTCCGGTATCGCGAAATATTATAGCGATATAATTTTGTTCATTTATTATAAATCTTTCGTTAAAAAAAATAAACTCATTTGATGCTGAACCAGGATAACATATCAGGCTTCGGAAGCCCCGAGAAAATTCTCAAATTATCGAGTTTCTATCGGGGACAATACGAAGCCCAAAAACCTAGTCCATAAGTCGTTAAGTTTAGAGATATAGGTAACAAATGATTGAATGAACGAGATGAGAATTACGAACTGTCCGAGCATCACTAATTTCATGTATAAAGCATATATATGTAGAGCATTTCATACTAATTCATGAATGAATTTTAAAATGCCTTAAATTATGGAGCTTATTTAGTTTTTTTCATTTCATTCGACCGATTACCCGCAAATCAACGGGAAATAGAGAAATAAAAGTTTCTGTAATACTGTCATCAAGATGAAAAAAGTTCAAGAGGTCACTAGCAAAAATTAAAATTATCTTTGAGCCAATCCCTAGAAATAGATACGTCGTTGAAATAATGATGCCTCTTTCATTGCGTAATACTTTTTAAACTTAAAATTAAATTTTCAACCAGATATATGACGAGTTATTGTGAAAATTATGCTCGTTGGTCGAGCTTTTGGAACATCCGCCTTGAACCCATAGAATTTTCGTTTCATTCAGCGCTCCGGGCGTTAATAACTGCTATTTTTGACAGACTCGAGATTCAAATTGAGTTCGGAGAGGGAGATTGGATTTCCATACGTATATGGGAATATTTTTCAAAAGAATCAATTCCGAAAATTCATTACCTCAAAAAATGTTGATTAGCTTAAATTTTGTTTAATAAAAATCTTTGGAAATTGTTTCATTTGACAAATGTTTTACGTTGATGATTTCATACGTTTTAGCCACAATTTTTATATTGTTTGTCAAATAAAGGTAAAAAGAACTGAGTTAACTCATATGTAAATTTAAACATGAAACTGGGAGTGTGGAAACTTCGTTTTCCGGATAGTAAAGCAATGTGGACAAAAAACAAATGGTGTATGATAAACGAGTGTCACTTCGATACTTCGGGTTAATGAATGTGTAATATTATAATTAATAATCAACCTGTGGGCTGATCAGCCAAAGGTATGAACATATCCGTATTTTTATGACGATCCTTTTCTAATTAGTAAATACTTGATTTTATCACAGTTAGAAGAGCTACTCTCAATTGGCATTGGGAGTAAGTGAACCGAAGTATATGAAATACATAGAATCAATATTATATACATATTTGTAATGAATTATTACTGTTTATTAAGAACGGCGAATGCATGACGACTGTTTCTTTGTCAAATCATTTTGTTTGGTTGTTCCCAATTTAATTTGTCTTCAAATATTAAAGTAACCCTTCGAGAGCCTCGCGAAGTGTCGATGTATAACTGAAAACTGAATTTTTCAACTTTACCCAACAAGACGGACTGAAATTGAGGTCGAAGAAATAAAATTTGTTTTTACGGTTATGGACACTCGAGTAATACATATCTCGTACTTGAAGGGTCAGAGCTGCTCTACGTTAAAATGAAAAGAACCCCACGAGTCATTAAAAATAGTAAATTAAACTTGACTCTATATAGTGATGTTGTTCTAGTCGTACACGTCAATGCTCATTGATTGCTGCAGAATAAAAAAAGAGCTGGTAATGATTAAGGAAAGACGTTCAAAAAATTTCATTTGCATCAAATAAAGTTTTCGAGTTTGTAGTGTCCGAATATGAAAAATTTTTTGTTCGATACGCCTGTAAAATCAATGTCACGAATTAAGGTAAAAATTCATGAATAATTGTAAAAGCAGGAAAGAAAACATGAATATCAAAGAAGAAAATGATCAATTTCTTGGTTACAATGTTGCTCATTGAATTTGGTTAACAAGAATACGAAAAATTTGTGAAAATTACTGATACCTACCCACGCAAAAATACATGCTAAACAAATTGTGGTATACAACTAACGTGTAGTATAAAAAATACAATAAATATAACGCTGTTTGATAGGTTCGTAGTATAGTTCAAGGAAAGAGACGATTATTATTGTTTTATTAACTTATTCGTTTCAACATGGAAGAAGTACAGAAGAGCGATTTTACAGTGCAAAGCATGTACGGAGTAACGTTCAATCGAAATAATGGAAATACAGAATATTATTTCTGTCGTGCTTTGCCTTCGACTCGAGTATGTACTGCCATAACTTTTTTTTTTCATATTCTTTATATGCTTTTCTTTGAGCTGGCCTCACCGAACGCAAACTCCCTTCGCGGTAGCAATTCACGAATCATTATTTTCGATTGCTATTATATCGATGTACCTACGAGTAAATAGTATACACATACGTACATATATACGTATATATATGTATCTACATATATTTACACATGTATATAGATACATATACATATTTATGCAGATATCTATATATACATATACAAGAGAAAGATGCATGAATTGCATATATGATTATATTAGAGCGTAACCTCGTAGCTAATTTCAAACTAATTGATATATCACTTGTAAATAATGTAAAAGCCTCTCCTTGTTCCCGCAATCTTTATTCCTATCCCATTTCCTGTTCCAGAAATCCGCTTCCTTGTTCCCAAACATCCACTACAATCTCGCCTACTGTACAATACCGCGTTGTATACTTAATACATATAGCTCGTATATTATGGTTCATAATTATATTATAACTACTATTCATTGTCATTAAAGATTGAGTCATTGCGTTGCTTGAAAAAATTCACATGCAACGAGGCATAAACTATTATTTCATATAGAACGTTCGATTACGAAATTTGAAAATGATGTGAGGATGAGATGTCCTGTACATGTTCCATTTTTTCGGAATAATATTGGCGAGGTGCTGAGGGTAAAATCGTTTTTATCATATTTTAGCATGAAAGTATAAATTTATAAAATCACTTAAAGAACCATATTAATGTAGAAATAAAGAGAAAAAGAGGGAAAGCGAAAGAGAGGGAGAGAGAAAATAATGGAAAAGAAAAAAAATAATTTCGACACATATCGTACAACCCTCGTGCGTGATACGCCCTTGTCGATCGTATCTATCGCACTTGATAGTGCTGCGCAATAAGTTGAAGAACAAAAAAAAATGAATAACATTATTTGAGTCGTGAGGAGTTTATGTACGAGTGTAGTTCCCGTATAAACGCACTAGCCTGTGCATAATATACACGGAAAAATATAAACATATAAAAAAAAAAATACACAAGAGAAAACAACACAACATATACATGACAAACATACAGACACAGACGAAAATAGTTAATGCGTATAAGAAATAAAACGAATACCAAAATCGCATGAAAAAAAAAAAAAAAAAAAAAAAAAACACTCGCAAGGGCATCTATACACATGTATGTATGTATATTTAATGGAGAAAAAAAAAGGAAAGTAATACGAAGTATCGAATTGCGTATGTAATTGAAACAATACAAAAAAAACCTATGAACACTGTAATGTCGTTGAACTGGTTATTAAAGATGTCATTGTTACCGAAGCGTATCTGGTGATACATTTATTCCCTCTTCCTATTTTCTTGTCCATCATCTTTTGCCATGTATTCGACTGCGGATGAAGTTGGAAGAATTCGCTGTAGAAATATCATTTTTTTTCCTAATATATTTTATCACTCGTTCAAAATCAAGTCCGAAGCTTGAATATTGAGATTAAACTTTTTCTTTAATCTGTAAATTAAAAAAAAAAAAATGTTCAACGTATAAACGTTGAATAAGTTAACTTCTGCGATTTCGGAGTAAGGGTTTGTTCCTTTGCTTGCACCATAATAATATGAGGACGGTGGCATTGTTTTGTTTCGAATGAAAAAAAAAAAAAAAATTAAGTGAATTCTAGAGTGGCGGGCTCGAGGAAACCCTATGGTGTCATACACGATTAATTCGTAACCCGATATACTGAAGAGTGTGTAAACTTTACTCGCGTGTCGTTCCACGTTTTCAGCGCACATGCCGGTGAGAACAGTTTCGTTAAGAGGCTTAGCTAGGCTATTCTCTACTGCTGAGCTCAAGAGACTACGTTGCTGCTGTTGCGCTCTCATATGCATTTTCGATCGCTTGGACACAAGTCAATTATTCCAATCCCTTTTATATTCCCATAAGCCGCTCTACTCACCTGAACTATTGATAAAGCCTTTCGTAATTATTTCATTCGATTCATATGAATTTCAACACATGTATTTTTATATTTACTCTATATTTATTGTATACAAAATTCTTTGTCATTTTTTTTTCTTTCGAGAGCCCCTCAGTATTTATACCAAGAAGCATATTTCTTTCCCTTTGTGCCATCGAGTTTTCTTGTATTATTTATGAGCTGTATACTTATTATAACTGACACGAAAGGTCTTCGTGCTGAATGTAATTGAACGAAAGTTAGTACTGTCTTTGGGCGACCACGAAGGAGGAAAGTATAATGCGATGTCGATTTTCGTTATCAATTGCGTGACACTCAAAGTTGATTGTAAAAGAGCTGAATTTCACGGAGGTTGACTATACGGGCCGCACCAAATTAAAAAAAAATATTCTCGAAAGTCTGTTGAAGGCACCACGTTTGACGTATGATAGAATGTTGCAGCGAATTCTTCGCTAAGCTTTGTTATAGTTAAAAAAAAAAATATGCAAATACTCAGTAGCGAAATATGAGCCCAACAATAATCGAGGGTTGAAAGGGTACTCAGGTATATTGCGTTTGTCCACAAAGGCACGTGTGCACATCGATAAATTCGAGTGTAATGAAAATACAAAAATACTTTTGCAAGACGTATCGTGACCAGTAGGGTTCGAACAATTCATACGGTACTTGAGATCTGGTTAATAATACGAAAGAGTAGAGAGCGATTAAACAGGGCAGAAGGAAGTTTTATCAGAAGAGTGAAACAGAGAGATACAAGATCGTAGAGGTTTGAAAGGGTGTTGGGGGAGAGACTAGAATTTCTGTGGGTCCCAGTGTCAACGTAACCCCATCAAAGTGTAATAATATTTATATTAGGGCGCGGTTCGCGACGAGGGGTGGATCGTTCGAAGTTCGAGGGGGTTGATTTTCGTACGCGTTGCGGGGGTGCGAGAGAGTAGAATGTTTCGAGAGGGTGAGCTCTGATGTCACGGTACTTCGTATTCTACCCCATGCATATAAATATATGTATATCAAACCTCGTATCTTATACGGGGTGTCCTGGGAACGCCCAAATGACCGTCGCGAATGAGCCAAAACGATCGTACGTTATTTTGTCCAGAGGGTCCAGAGGAAAGCTCTAAAGGGGAAATAGTGGTAACTATGCGAAGATCACCATCTCGATTATTCACGGTGAGACATAAATCTTCTACCAGATCGAGATCTGAATCTTGCGGTGGTCGGATTACCACGATCGATATGATAACGACTTTGGGGGCTATAATATTATAGATAAACATGATATTTGATACCAGGTCACTACTTATGCACTGCATATCTGACATCGACTCCAGGTACTCGTATATACTTGCATGGATAATACATGGGAGTCGAGATTCAAGACGGACCATCGAAGATCTCGATGTTCAGCTCGGGAACACATAGACCCAATGTTTTTTTCGTTAATATTTACGAAAATTATTCATTGATTCGTTTTTTTTTAAATATTTTTTTCATTGATACACCAGAGAACTATGTCACAGAACAAAAATATAATATTATAATTATCAATATTTGAGTTTTTTAAAAAATTGTGAAAAAGACCGAAAAAGGGTAAATCAGGGCAAATGAAGCTATAATTGATATCATAGTTATCTGCAATTCCGTAATTATCACAAGTAACATGAAAACTGCAACTTAAATCTCTTTGTAAGTCGGAGAGTCCGGTGAAATGATTTTTGATGCATTTTCATCCGAGTCAGATTTAAATTTACAAGAGCTTGCCTGGTTGTGTGAAAGTAAGTGCTCTTACATGCTGTTAATAGAGTTAATGAAACCGTCGAAACGATGACGAGAGGAGATACGCGTCATTCGGCAGCGATGTTGCGGGTATGGGCGCGTTAGTAGAGGCGAGAGGCTTTCTGGTAATCCCTAAATCCGATTATTCGCCTCATCGGTCCTCGACAACACAAGGTCCGCTGCAACCCTCCCTACAAACGTTCAATCAATGTTTTTTTTACCCTCTGCTTCTTCTTCTTCTTCTTCTTCTTTCTCTTTTCTTTTGCCATGTGCTCTTTTCTTTCTTTTCACACTTCGGGTCCTGAACGCGCACCCTCGCGATGTTTTTTTCTTCGCTGGCTGAGCTATCAGCTCTTTCAAAATCTTAGCATCGATGCGAGGAACGCAACTGTCTATTAGTTCAAGGGACTCCTGAACGTTTACATCCGCTGGGGACAACCGAAAATGTATCTTCTCACAAACGTACGTTGTTCCGTGAAAGATCTATGAGAACTTTGGAGAAAATCGAAGTCCACGTGATAATCAGTGAAAGTGAATGAAGGTGAAAGAACTTATATTGCTCTGTACGATTCGATCAATTAAGGGGTTACTGATGGTTCAGGTCGGAACTGTTCTTGTATACCACAAGACGCTCGCACCCCTACGCCTATTCCAACACCCTCGAGGAATGCACGTAGCTGTCTGTTCGAATCTCGTCGAACCAGCTCAAGTCTTGGATCCACGTATACCACTGTCAATTAATCGCGCCTGGCTATTCTCGAAGGGTCCCAACGAACAGGCTCAGAGAATTCACGACCCTGAAAAGGAGATGTCTCGAAAAGATTGCTATGAAAGCTAATCTCGGTGTTGTTTAATTCTGCTTATTTGGCAAATTAACTTTGATGTCAATGTACACTTTGCATTTCGTCAAACTTGAAACAACTTCTGTAAATTTTCACCAGTTTTCGAAAAACACACATGATTCCCGGAAAAATAATGTAAAAAAGTGAAATCCGGTAATGAAGATAAGCAAGAAACATGTCAAATGGAAAAAATAATAATTTGAAAAAAAATAACAATCTCCGGATATATACGGAAATAGAACAACTGTAGTTGCATCGTTCTCTTCGGTTCGTCATGAACGAACCGGAGTCTATTATTGTTTTCGTTTCATTTCTCCGGTCGATCGAAGAGAGAAAGAGAGAGAGAGCAACGAGGCGATGCAGCAGTAGTGGCCGGGGGAATTCGATAATTACAAAGGGCAACACGTCTGCGAGAGGGTGATTTTCGGGAGGGTGGTTGGGAGAGGACGAAACGAATGATCTCACAATCGAAGCGAAAGAGACAGGACTAGCGTGCAGGCAACTCCAAGCTCAGAGGGAACTTGATCCAAGGCCAGAGGCGAATCGCGTGAATAAATAACTATTTTGGGGTGCGTAGCCATGGAGACACGCGAGCGTTCAATCCAACTGCCGAATCACCCCTCTTCCTCTTTCTTTCTCTTTCTCCCTCACTCGCTACAACCTTCCATGGACTAACTGACTAACAATGCCTCGATTTCAAACGCCTAAAACAACGCTAATGTAACAGCTATATCTTGAAAATTGTGAGCTATTCAAAAAACTAATAAATAACATCAATAGGTAATTAGAGCTCATACGACTAATGTGTACATTGATCCAATGACCCTAATCTCAAAGTCATGAGTTTCCTACGAGGCTTGAGCTTGGGCGATGAAGTGTGAAAAGACCGGAAGCCCTTGTCATTGCACTGAACGAGTAAAACATAACTCGAATGAGTCGTACAGATCTAAAGATATACGTATGTATAGGTATGTACGGAAGAGATCAGTGTCGATGTCCTTTCATACATATACAAGGATGCTGGGTATTTGGACCTCCTGTGCTTTTGTCGTTTGCCGATAATGTTCCGCCTCTATCGCATGATTTATCAAACGCGCGTAGATGTTACGAGGGGTGACCGTCAGCATCAGCAGGCTAGCTCCTGAGGGTAGAAATTGACAAATTGTCGTCGAGCTTCGAGATAGAGGAAAATATGTGTTGAGGAAAACAGGGCTGTGAGAAATTTAGGCTAGTGATCGTGTTCTTTTTCACACTTCCATAACTCTCTTTTTTCTTCGGACTTATACACCTTTTGTATGCTAGTTTTGTGGATATATACGATTGTAACTGAGTGTACAGGAGGGAGTAGGATGAAACTAAGTCTGGGATTCGTGAAGTTTGTGGGTGTAAGATCTTGAGTCATCAGCTCACACGATCCCCGCGCGAAGATATATCGCTTCGATGAATTACTAAAGCGTATCTACAACCAACGGAATAACAGGAGTACGCGCATACGCAAGGACACATGTAGCACGTGATTATTTCTCACGTTATTCTTGGTCTTGCGAGTACTCGGTAAAAGCAATGCATTTTTTGACGTTGCTACACTCTTTAACACCGCAACAGTATGTATCAGGTACAACAAAAGTCTGAGAATGCAACGTTGCTGCCTCGCCACTTTTTACAACACCAACATCAATCATCGTGCCTATTTCATCCCACGAGATTGGTCGATTAAAGCAATGAAACGAGTTCGTATAGAATAGCAGCAGCGACGATGTCACCACATTCTCTTAAAAATAATAGCGAACGCTGCTGTTGGTTTCAACTCGAAACAAATAAAACAACAGAAAAATAAAAACTTGAAAATAAGACAAGCAGTTTCAATTTCGATTATGTACTACATCAAATTCAAAATTACCTCGAGCTTTCAGTTCGACATTGTCTGCTAATGCATCCTCATAACGAATGCGACTAATAATTTCACGAAAAAACATCTCAACTGAATATTGCCGAAAATTGATTTGGTCTAGTGACTCGCAAAATTCCACCCAAACTGTCACACAGCGGTACGCTCGATATTAATTGATATTTCATGAAATAAAAAAGATGCTTTTCCATTGAACCCTGAATTTTGTAGGGCCTTTACGATTTACCCTTTTTAGCACGTTCTGGTCGATCCTATGAAAAATTTATCGAGAGGACGAGCTGAGTAAGAGTGAAAGAGACATGAAGCCTAAAGACAGGATCCACTTAAAAGCTTCCCGTTATAGGACGTGGTCGTGGCTTGGTGCTCACCCCTCGATCGCTGCGATTCGCGTGCCCTATCTTAGCCTCGTCGCGCCTTGAGGCTAGCCGCACCCTAACAAAACGACCAAAAGAGAAGGAAGAAGAGGATAAGAGGTGGTGAGGAGGGAAGGAAAAAGCAGACCATCGAGAATGCCGGGTGCGGTATAGTTGTGGGGACGCGCTACAAACGCGTATCGTGTAAGGGGTCGGGAAAGATAAAATGAGATCGTGTCCCAGGGCCCTAGGGCGGTAAGACGGAGGAGAAAAGAAATTGGTACATCGTCCGAGAACAATGCGTGGACTATACGATGTTCTTGCTGATTCTTCTTGTAGATGGTCTTGAGTTGCCCTTCTGGGAGAACACGTACAACGAGACTGGGACGAAGGGTATTTTTTGGGTTTACGCTTTTGATCGATCGTCCGGATTTGGTCGGCCGAAATTTTCATTAACGATAGAATTTATTTTCAAATTTTTTATCTAAATATTTGTTGAAGTACTTAACATTTTCATTCTACCAGTATATTGAAGATTTAGATATGGAAGAGGTACGCTATCAGCAGAAAACACGGATGAAAAACAAGGCATTGAAGCATATGAATGTTTCTCAAACCACGAAGTTAATTCAGTTTTTGGATGTGGATATCGATGAATCCTTAACAAATGAGGGTTTGTGTCAAGCATATAAAACTAAGTATGCAGAGACAAACTAGGAAAACGAAAAACCCAAAGGGTCAAAGGTGTTGAGGAAACGAGTTAAAAAGAAGTTTGCCAAACGACCCAGTATTTTTAAGAGTCAGCTGGAAGGAATGTCAGGAGTTCGTACGTGACGCTGGAAAGCTTCTGCGGTTCATCCTTGGCAGCCAACTATATAAAACGTACTGTGACTACAAAACCTACTTGAAGATAACTGGCAAACGGACGTAAAAGATTTGCATATTCGTCTTCATTACAAATACCGAAATTAGATACAAAAAAATTATGTTGTATCTCATCCAACCAGAGGTAGGTTGAGTGAGATAAAGAAGCAAAGGGAGGTCGTAGGGTTTATAGGTTGAGAAGAAACACGACGAAAGGAACAGAAAAGAGAACACGAGCTTGAGATTTTCAGACAAAGGCCCGTACTCGAGTGGCTCGAGTGGTCGTCGCTTGAGGCATTGTTGCCCTTTACCCTTCGTCCTCCTGGGACTCCTCGTTGAGGGAGAAAAAGAGAAAGAGAGATCGTGAGTTGCAACGGAGTTGTGCGGGTAGAATCGTTCTCTATTGGGAAATTTTTCACTGAAGTTGCCTGTTCTGTTTTTAAGCCCCCAAGCGTGTTGTATAGAGGGACCAGAATGAGAAAATAATAGAGAATAGCGTCGAGAGGCTGGGTTCATGCATAAAACACTCAAGCCGTAAGGAACCGGAAGTGCGGTCGTTTCACACTTGCTTAACGATACCAGCACGCGTCTCGGTTTCTTATAGTAATTAACTGACGATTCCCAACCGGTACTTTTTTTTTTTTTGAACTCTTGATACAATATAAACCCATAAGTCGAATACTAGAAAGTAATCTCCATCGAAAATACAGTTACCCTCAGATATCACGACTCAATTCTCACCCAAGTAAGTTGCATTAGTCTTGGTAGATTTTTGCCAAAGGAAAAACCTCGGTAATGCTATACATCAGCATCGTAGAGCAAAAAGGCATTACCTCGGTAGCCACCAGCGGCAAACGGCCTACCAAGTCTCAAGCCGTAAACTAACCACCCCTCTGTATATATGTTCGTTCATGCTCTATGACGCTTAGATGTCTCACCATCTCGGCGAAACGGCCCAACCAAAGTACGAGCTTTTCGAGCCCCATGTTGCGATATGGGGATCCGCATACCCATAAAATGGCATTAGCACATCCCCCATATGTCCCGCGAGAGAGAGCCTATTTATTTCTTCGTCGAAACTTAAACAGTGTATCCTAAAGTGACGGAGAATACGAAAGGATCGGTTGGTAAAATCCAAAATGGTCGTGTGACTTTGTTCGACGATTCAAAGTCATAACAAAAAATTGAAACCAAGATAGACACAAGTTTTTCGGAGTTATAACGAACCGAATAATCAGTAATGCCCATTTTTCGAGCTCATTATGAGTTTCAAATGTAAACATCGCAGCATGATTGAAAAACATTTCATGATTCGATTGAGTCGATTACATCTGAGCCAAGTTAATTGAAATCCAACAAAGAATGTCCTCGAATAACCGATTGTGCGACTGATCTCGAAGATGAAACTCCGTATCGTATATCAGCGATCACACAGATCATCTGGATTTTGAAGGAGGAAAAAAAGACTTTAACCACCCAAGACATGATAGCCTAAGTGGACCCTAAAGTTTTATGACTCTCGTACGGATCCAAGATCTCTGATGCTGCAATGTGCGCAGCCATCAAAATTGAACGCGTTACTGAAGACATCAAGGAGACTTTTGTAACAATTCCTGGTTTCTTCCTCTTTTTTTCTTGATAAAACGGGAAGAAAATAATCGTGACAATGTAAACCGTTTATATGGAACTTAAGAGGAGAGTGGAGATTTTATCACAACTTATTTTTAGGGTACTTTTTTCGAGATCAATAACTAGGTGAAACGAAAAAAAAATTGAAATTTTCGTTTATTATGTATGTGGAAAAAAACTACCAACATGTACAATAATATAGCAGTAAAGTAAGGAATAAAGGAAGATGTGCAAAACGTGTAAGCGTTGTCCGGACAGTATACCCTCAGAATCCTAGAAGCCGTAAAACGAATCACCAGGCCAGTATTTCGTTTCATATTCTTCTCTTTTTTGGTACGTTTGCAGACCCTTCGATAGCTTACCAAGACGAAAGAATGAGATAGTTGATCAATGCTTAGCACCCTCGCCACCTTGTCCACCCGTATGGGCAATCGCGCGACCCTCGGACCACTAGGGTGGTCGTAGAGTAACGACACGTCGTCAGTTAATCAAGCCATTTCGTTTCTACGGGATTGGAATGCCGATTTGCCACCAAGCTGTAAGCCCATTCCTTCTCTTAATATTGCCTCTATAGAATCATTGATTTTTGTCTATTCTTTTCTATTCCAGTAGATGCTAGTTCCATTGTAGCAGATCATTTTATTGGAAAATTTCGAACCTAGTTTCCAATGTTTAAACTGAAACTAAAACATCATCCTGCTTCGTAATTTGGTTGTCATTTTAGTCACATTTTTAAATTGTTTCTGGAAGAAAAACTCATTTTCGAACCGAGATAATATCGATGTTGAAATCTGAACCACATTATTTTGGCCACTGATACTTTTATCATGGCATTGTGATTTGTTTCGAATATTGCGGGCTAATTCTGATAATGACACAGACTTTAACAAATTAATAGTTATGTTGAGATAATTTCATAAATTAAGTTTTCCTAGTTACATTTCTCCTGTGTCATCACCTTCGACTACAATAAAACATATCAATTGGTCGTTAGGTGTTTGAGATGAAAGTATCACACAATCCTAGGAATTTTGCAATCTGGTAAAGATCTCTGAGAGTACAGTGACGGTTTATGTAAAGACTAATTAAATGACGAGTGACTTTGGCACCTGCGATGATGTCATGAACGTTACTCGCTGTTGTTACACTATCCTGGCTCAGTATTCGAGCTGTCGTTGCTATTCGAGCGAGCGGTTAATGAGCCAATTATTTTTGATGTGTCTGCGAAGGGGTTGAAGACCAGAACAAGGACTCGTTATGAGCTAGATCTATGGGGTTCATCGATCGTACAATTTATGTAAATTTTTACTCAAACAAGAGGCTCAAACTAAGTCACCGATGTTAGTTTGCTTTTAATATAAAAGGAGGAGAAACTTGAAGCGAAATTCTATGAGTTTATTTTCATCGTTACAAATGAATATTGAAATAAAGTTTTTCAAGAAATTTTTCAACTATTTTTTATTGCTACTGATGTATATGAGATTTCATCACTGGACTGAGTTACGGTCAAAGTGTCCAGCGTGCGATTGGAAGCAGGAGCTTCAGAAATATTTACACGGATCGATCCACCCGAAAGGTGGAACTTACTACGGTGTCTCTTCGTGCAAAGTGAATTTTTCGCTTTAACCTGCCCGGGTCAATCGTCCTTGCCGTTTCAAACGGTAACAGGACAAAGGCCTTATACCATTGTCCAATATTTCTCGTCGAAATCCCAGGGAAGGAAGGGACGACTGCAATTTCCGGCAGGCTATTTTAACGATCGGGGATGTGTCGAGCCAGCGAATGTTCGAAAACGCGAAAATCGAGGAAACCGAGACTTGTTACTAGTTCAAAGTAGACGGAAAATACAATGGATATAAATTCAAGAAGTCTGTGTTACATGAAGGAGTTTGAGAATTTTATACGATACCGAAATACGGTAGTTAAAGTGGGAGTTAGTTTTGACTCCCCCGCACATCAGGATGGATGCAGGGAGATAGAGACCCCTCGTAATCTCCCCCCGACTCTGAAAGCCTCGTTTAATATTTATGATTTATTTCGGTTTGATTCGACGTGCAAACGAGAGTGGGATTTGAATTCTTGATCATTTCATGGTGTGGCAGAATACATAGACGACTGGGGGAAAGAAATGTCAAATATTTGAAGCTCTAGAGCGAACAAAAAACCATCGGAAATTAAGTAAACGCTGCTTTTGAACATCTTGGATGAAAATAAACTTTCCTAATATTCGACAGTATTTCATCAATAACGAAAAAAATTTGATCGAAGGATAACCAATTTTGACGTTTATTGGGAACCAACACTTGGCATCAGAGCAACAGAGGTGTAAATTATTATTTCCGTACAAGAAATTACCAATCTATGAAACAATTCTGGTGAACCGAGCATCAAGAGCTCCGGGAGTGAACGAAAACCGGGAAGATGTTCCATCTGTCAGTGTCCAAGATTGAACACGCCCCTGCTCAAAGTTTCTGCCACAAAACGAGGTACAGAAGCGTGTGAAATATCGAGGGAGGGAAACTGCGTGGGGTAAGAAAGTACCAAGCGACCCGACATAATTACGAGAAGTAAGTTTCCCCATGAAATGTTAACAATTCAAACATCTTTCCGTACGAGGCGTATATAGAGTCGTTTACTAATGGACAATCCGTTCGTGGTTCTTCCAATTCGAGACGAAATTCCGTTTGCCTCAGTGTTGATTTAAGAACAGAGATCGTGGTAAAGCAAGGTCGTGAACAACGTTAGGTATGTGTACCTTTTGTTTCATTCGTCAAACCGCATAGTGACGACCTTGCTCGAAGCAGGTTCCGTGCGGGTTAAACCTTGAGAATTTTTTAACGTCCACCATCTCGTACAACGTTACGGAAATTGGGTTACGGTCTGCTATCAGCACTTCTTTTCAGAGTGTAAAAAATAAGAAAGAGAATAAAAACAAAAGAAAGACGGCTGACTGCTTTTAAAACTTCTTTTGATGACGATTCTCTCGATCATATTTTTAACAACGTTATCATTAACATTGACGCGAAACGACAGCAGTGCTTTCGCCATTGTCTCTGCTCCGCAAGCGAATAACAAAGGAACCTATCTCGATGGTTTGATCTCGATATCTGTTGCTGGTCGAATTTTTTTTACCTTAATTTTACCATGATCCTCAATTCAAGAATTGACTATACGTATTTTCCGTGATGTACATTTCATCAACAATGACACACACGTGATTATTGTACTCGGCGATATCCGACCTAAAAGACAATTCGCGACAAAAGGATCGTCGCGCGATGGAGCACTTGTAGATCCAGGACCTCGGCCAATCTCTGTCATTGTTCGAATGACAATGCACACGATATACACACAGCTAAAAAGAGGGATACGATGGAGCGACCACAGTTCCTTCGTCTCCCTCGCACCCAACTTATGAGTTGAATGGAGGGGATGCAATAGTGAAACGCGTCCGTTTCGCGAAGCGTGTCGGTCCCGCCGAATTACCCCTTGTATTAACTCGGGTAATTGAGATTTATTAATATAGAGACCGGTCGGTGGCCACGCACCGCTCGTTTCCTCTTCCTATCTACCTACTATAATAATACCGGGGAGCGAAGAACAGGATCAGCAACCCCTGTCCAGTTCAGCACGACTATCCTCTTTCCCAACCGAGACACACTGCAAGGGCGGATTTCCACGTAATAATATTATATTATATCCCTCGCCAGAAAATGGCGACCAGTGGAATTCTTGTAAATTGCCTCGCACCGCACGTGTTACGTGATTATCAATCTTCATTCAGCAACAAACAACGAGGAGAGTTAATTGAAAAGACGTACATTGCACGTTTTGGGACATCGACACTACGCAAATCGTCCTGATTTGCGAAAGGTTAAAATCGTGAAAAATTTGGCCCCAATGACTTTCACATCATGACCTAATGAGGAATTATTAACAGAGATATTTCCTATATAAAAGTAACCTTGAGATTTCTATACTTATTACTCAGAAGCGTTTCGTGATAGTTGATGAATCAATTCGACTTTTGAAGGTCTTTCAGCAGAAAAAATTAAAAAAAAACATGAAATGCCCGGAAGAGATTCAACTTTGAAGGTGAACACGTGGACAAAGAGATGAGAGCGTGGGAGAAAATGAAAGCAACACAAAGACGACGCACAAAATAGTTACCTCGACCAATTATCAGTGGGGATTAAGATTCATTTTAACCTGGTACCCGCCATTACTTTCGTTGCCTTCTTTTAAGGCAAAACAAGAAACATGCAAGCGGATCATTAATTACCTGGTGCGAGGTCATTTTTTTAATGGAACACTAAGAATTAGATTGCATGACTATTTTTAGATACGAATTAACTGGATTGGTTGAAAAGGAATTTAAGATCACAATGGCTAATGACTTTACTCTCGAGCATTTAACTATTAGGTGATCAGCTTGATTCACGTATTTACGTTTATGAATAAAGAGAACGATTAATGAGGCTTTACAAGGAAGAATGAATCGATATCCCGGAAAGTGAATTACGTTGACGTTAACGAGACGAGACTTGGAAACATTTAGGATCGTGATTTTTACTCGTGGTTCAATCAAAGTCCAAAAATCTCAAGTCCCAGATCAAACACCAATACGTATCTGCAGTACTGAAAACAACCCTCTGCTGATGAGAACCTGCCCTCGCTGCGGCGATCCGTCATCGGAACGTTTAATGAAAGTCTCTTTTGGTCCTGTTCTCACTGTCTTGCTTCCTCTCTTACGCGAGACCTCACATAATGGGACGATGGGCTTAAGACGCCACGGCCCAAAAGCGATATTAAATCCTCCTGCGGCTTAGTCTGTCGCAACTTAGTCTTCTCACTTAACTGCTTTATAAGTCATCACACATTCGACCCGTTATATCTTGGTACTTAAATAACCATATCACAGCTCATCAATCGTCGAATTTATTTTGGCTTGGATATTACAAACTTTACTACTCCTAGAAATATGAAATATTCTCGGCATATTTTTTCCTCCATGTCGTCATCCTAACAATTTGTTGATGACAGGTCCATGAGGTCGTGGAGGATTTTTTATCCACAATTTTAGGAGAATTACGACTCAATATGTAAGAAAACGATATTATTACCACTCTTTCATAATTGCATCGATTTTTTCTTACAGAGGGATGGCGAGACTCCGTGCTGGCTGCCCCGCGCCGGTTGCTAGTTACTCTCGGAAGCCTCTCCAGGGACAGCTCACCATGCCCTGCTCCGGTGAGTAATTGACTGCTCTCGGTAAATAATCATAATTAATAGACATTCACGAAAATCGTGATCTACGTGTATATATACATGCATATACCCAATATACATATTACTCCCTGTATTTGGTAAAAAAGTTAAGTTTCGTGGTGTAATTTGGAAGTTTGCGTAGTAATTCTGGATTTTTTACCGTCCATCATGTTGTCTTTTCTAAAACGAGCATTTTCTCTTTTTTCTACTTCCATCTCGTCTTTTTATACCCCCCCCCCCCCCCCCCCCCCCTTTCACCTCGACTCTTCTTTTATAATACGAAACTTTTGTAAGATCGATCTGGCTTTGCGTTACCTCGCTCCACGTTCTTTTGCACCCCCTCAATCGTCTCGCCTCATGGCAAGACCCGGAAAAGACCAAATCGTTGGGTATCCTCAGGGCACACGTGAGCCAGGCCTATGGCAATCCCTCGGCGGTGAAATGTAAATCAAGCTCGACGTTTTTCGCCTCCTATACGACCCTCTCTGCTTCATCCCTTTCCCTCCATTTTTTTTGAATTGCCAGTTGCAAGATCTCGACGCCTCGGGCTGAAATATGTAAATGACACGCAACGCGTCAGATACGATCTCGTTACTGCGATGAAATCGCTATAACGTGATGGTGGATCAAGGGCCTGGTTGGAATTATGCCTGTACTACGGTGAGCCTGGATGGTTGGAGAAAACAAAAATTGGCCGACGAATTATTCCTCTGCATATCGAGCGCGATTTTAATATGACTTTTATCGATTTATTTGTAAATTTGTAGAATATGACGTCGTTTGAAGTGAGTTGACATTCCTGATAGCGAGTTTGCGGCACAGTGACGACACAGTGACTGCGCGCCAAAGTATAATGCAGACTGCACGAATTTCTATCTGGGACTGTTATCCTGATCTGACGCTTGGAACTATTTTTATACATACATCAGTAAGTTGAATCGAATGTGAATCGAGTGTGAATCGAATTTCATATTTTTGGTAGTTGAAAATCAGTAAAAACCCAAGTGGTTTCTTAATAAACATAAAAAGCTTAAAGCTCTAGTAAAATTAGCAGAATAACGTTTGTTGATAACGATCACATCTCCAAATGTTCACATGCTCTTAGTACATCGTAAGCATAAAATAGAAAAAAAAAAGCAAACAGAACAGGAGTATGAAAAAAAAAAAAAAAAAAAAAAAATTCACCGCGAGAGGGCGAACAGCGATGGGCAGCCATGACTCCGTAAGAAGAAACTACCTGTGGGGAAAACTTAAAGCTCTTCGTGAAGCTAGGCTTCCCTTTTCCCGTTATTTTTCTCTGAGTGTTGGTCTGTTGGAAGGGCCGTAACTTTTCGAGATAGGAGAACGAGTGAGAAAACGTCGAGGGGGATCGTCTGGGCTTTTCGTGGAGCTTCACGCTGTGGCTTTCGCCACACTTCTTTAGGGATAAAACCGTTTCCTTCTCATACATCTATATATATGTATGTATTCACCGGTTATAAATGTATGTATATTTCAGGAAACTTGGGAAGCTGCAATTGTACCGTACTCATATTACTCTTGTGTCTGTGGCACCATCCTCAAATATTTTTAGGGGGTGGTTTTTCACGACTACCCTTATACAAATATGTGTATAGATGTGTCTGTGGATAAAAGAAGCCAACCCTGACCGAATATTCGCAGCTACGTGAACACTTTAATCCAAGAAGCGTATAGAGTGCTTCGCTCCTATAACTCGCATTCACAAAGTAACACGAAAGTCAAGAAGATGCTGTATCTGAGAGGAGACCCATAAGAAAATTACTTTTCAAGGAGCAAAGGGTGTCCGCGTAGAAAAGAACGAGAAAAAAATAAGAGCGTGAAAAAGAAATCTCATGGGAAATGGGTTGTCTGCTTCGTACGCAGCATGTTGTCACTTCAGATATTGGTTTTATATTGGATCGTAGGCAGAGGTTAGCAGTACATAAGCGCTGTACATTGAAAACTACCTCAATTTGATGTCTCAACAGTTTTCGACAAAATTTCATTAAAGAACCGAATGCCTCTTTTGTAGACAAAAAAATAGTGGCTTAACCTGACAGCAGCAACGATGTGGAGAGGGGATTTGGTTTTATTGATTTTTTACCAGGTGAACCACGCCCTGCATTCAGTCAATTAAGAATTGGATTATTTCGAAACGCACGATACACGAAAGTCTGTATCCTTATTTTTATTTTATCACTGAAAAATCGTAGCTGGAAGTTGGATGGAAATAGCTCGTTGGAAAGTTGAGAACCGATAAAAAAAAAAATTTCTGAGGATTTGTACAAAAAGTTTGTCTTTTTACTCGTATATCAATTCAATTCAGTACAATAAATCTGGTTTCGCAATGAATATTCGTTAAAATGTCGACAGGGAAATATAAAGCTAAACTTTCTATAGATTCGAAGCTGGCTGCACACACAAATAAGCTCACACAGATAAGTAATAGGTCATAATAGTTACTGAGCGTTGTGCAGTGAGTATATTCGTATAGTCGGCGATTTTTGCAACATCACGATGCTTTCATAAATTCGACGTTATCTCGACATCCGATAGCGGCTAATTTATTTATGAAGTCACGGTCATAGTCTGTTCTCTCAGCCCCTGCCACCAGGCCGGATCCCGAAGAAAAAAAAAGAGACAAAAAACGAGGAAAAAATACATTGAGTAAGGGGTCCCGGGACTACGAGGAGGGTCGGTCTACTCGAATGAGTCACGTGCCATCTGCCCCCGAACACCCCGACTCTATTATGACAGGGAACTATCTCATTTTTTTGTTATCATCCTCGCTACTTTATGATAACAGCCTCATTGATCGACAGTCGGTTCGATTTTAAATTGGATAAGGGAATGCCATCACAATCGAATTAGACAATACTCTTCGGAGTACTATGGGTTTATCGGCTCACATATGAAACATAGCGATTCGATCTTTCACAATGGATGTTTTCGGTGAAATTCATGGATATTAATAAAAATAAACTATCCAATATCGCGGAGTAGATTCTGAATCCTCTTTTTTGAATCGTTTCAAAAACCGAAAGCCACAGTTTCTCATTAGATCAATTGGCACAGAGTATTACGAATTTTGAATTTAAACTTACAAACAACGAATTCAGCATCAATTAATTTTTACTTTTTAATATGATGAATTTTGAAACCTCACTGTAATCTTACCTTATAAAGGTAGCTATAGCAGGGTAATAGAATGGATCGATAGTCCTTTGGCTCAGGCAAAAACCACGGAACTCCCTGAGAGGCCAACAGCGAGTTCTTTTTTCGTCTGACTTTATTGAGAGCAGTGAAAAAAGAACCCTTGAAATATCCGGGTGGTAAAGGCACGCCATTTTTGTATACACATATCTTTTCAAGTGCGTCCGTATGAAGCTCAACCTACCTATTTCGATTTATAGTAACGTACACGAACGACGGAGCGTTGTAGAATTATTGCAAGTTGGACCTGCGTGCATTGCAGAATATACTAGAACAAACGACGACCGGAGAGCCTTCGTTAAAACGCACGTGAACGAACTCAAGCGACGAAGAGCAACGAAACAAGGAACCCCATGACTCGTGGCGAAACTCCTCGAAAACACGCCACACACGTCTCCCCAGTATCCATTAAGGAGCGATAGACCGATCCCAGACACGAGAACCTTTTGCCCTTTCGTCCGACTCAAGTACACCGTCATTTTTTTCATACTACATTTTTATATTAATAAGAGCTATTTCTACAAGTGTAACGATCGATATAAATATACAAATTTTACTGCGGCAGTCAGTGACTGCGAAAAGTTATTTATTTCCTTCGGATTAAAATCTAACACCAATAGAATAATACAAATATTATCATTAAATGAATCATATTAATGTCTACGCGCCAATTTTTATTCGACTAATGCAATTAGTATACGAGCAAATAAATAAATTACCCAACAAACATCTTAATCCTATTAACAATTTCGATACGAAATAAAAAACGAATTCAGAGAATCCATGGAACTGCTCTTTTCTCTTGGACGAAGAAGACGAATTTGAATGGTGACCTACGAGGAGTAGGAACGGTAAACCCCAAAAAATGTTGAAATCCAAAAACATTGGCGAGTATGAAGAGCCGAAATGATAGGGCAAATGCTTCGATTCCCTCGGGCAACTCCACTTCTGATAATAAGCATGATCAAGGCTCAGTTCTGTGTGTACATGGGCATGATGGATGTGTGGAGAAGAGAAACGAATTGGATGGTTGAGCATTAGACTTTCAATGGTGTACATCAGCTGGAACTATACAGAAAAGCTCGTTTGACTTCAAAGCGAGTCCGAGTGTCGCTAACTAAACTCTCGGGGCTCTCTTCTCGCCCCTTTTTCCTCCCTCTTCTGATAAGTCACATTTCACGTAAACGGAGTTCTTACTCTGCCCATAAGCTACGTGTACGGATGGATGTAGGCAAAAGTTTGCCTTTTCCAATCCGAGTCCATTTCGTGATTAAGTGTAAACTTGTGAAGCTGCCGTCGAGTAAATACTACACTGCGTAGTTGTATATACATTTGCCGTATCGTATATCGATGTATATGTATATCTACATAAACATATATATTAACAAGGGGTAAATAAACTCGAAACACGGTTTAATATACCCTCACGAAGTATACCGGGGAACATCAGGAGCAGCAAATCCAGCAACGGACCGCGCCTAACACCGGACGACCAAGCCTTCGAACCAAAGAGGCGTAAGCTCAGAATTTTTTCACGCAGATTTGAGGGACTCTTACCACTTTGTTAGGCAGCATTCAACAGTGCTATACCGAGATGTATGTGTTCTACCAAAAGCTCTATCTTTCTCTGCTATTCGCGAAAAAAAAAACGAGTACTAACAACTCAATGATGCTGCACCTTTTCATCTCGAGTTCTTCCTTTTACTCTCCTCATCAATAGCGTTCCATGACTTGTATTTCTTTATACTGCCTTGGATCTTGATCAATGCAAAACAGGGTACTATTATCTGGCTAAATTTTCACTTAAATATCCACTTTGGAAGGCAAGTATCGATAGAACTACCGGAAATTGAATGACAACGAATGGGCTCAGGGGCTACTTATTTCTCGATAAAATGATTTTTTCCAATTTGCTTTATTACTGATCTCGCAGATCTCAAAGGTGGAAAAAAATTCAGTTGGAAAAAGCGTGAGATTTCGATTGAGCTGACAATTTTCAAATTTTCGAGACTCTGAACTGAATACAACTCAAACCATCAGGAGGGTGTTCGTAACTCCATCCGAGTTCACAACAAAGTCGATTTAAGTGCAAGCCGAAGGGTCGGAAATTCGGTGAAGGACCTAAGAAAAGTGGATAGCCGAGAAGGCTAGAAGTTTTCTTTGAGGAAAAAGAGTCATCAGAATCCGTTTGGAACAGAAACTAAAAATGTTGAGTGTTGTTGGATCATAAGAAAAATAAAAAGTGAGCGAGAGGATAAAATGGAACGAAACTGTACACTCTCGGCTGTTAATATCGAGTTTCTAATGGCGTAAGTCAAGCCACGTTGCATGGGTTCATGGGGCATGGGAGGGACCGTAAAAACGTATGCCAAGGGTAATCGAAGGGAAAGAAAAGACCGAGGGCTGAAAAGAGAGAGAGAGAGAGAGAGAGGGTGGGAAGAGACAAAGAGATCAGACGAGAAGTGAAGCTTTCCCGTACGCTTTATCATGGGTGTGTATGATCCTATACAAGGAAACACTTCTTTGGTACCCTTAATTGCACCGTCAAATTACTATCTCCCTTTAGGGAGAGAAAATTTAGCGGAAAGTTTATTGTTTTTCGCTGATGCTCGGAGAGGTTTGTATGGTTGCTCGAAGCACGTGTCAGCTGGTTGTTTTCAGTGAGAAAATATCAAGTTCCAGGAAGTACTTTAACTGTCAGATCACATAAATATATAGCGCTGTTGGTCCTCACTCTATTAGTCCATTGGTAAGAAATACATGAGATACGATATCGCAAATTTGCTTCGTTTCCTCCATTAGCGTTATTGCTACGGGAGAGTTAACGAGTTCTATCGCGCTCACTGAAAAGAATCTCTCAAGCGCCATACACACAGTTCCGCATCGTGATCGAGCCTCTGATGAGGGAGCATCACGCTCCCTGAATCTACATTAACTGAAGAGACATGGGAATGAGAGACAAAAAGCCCTGAAAAAAGAAACGTTTGCGGAGAATGGACCGAGCCTCGGGGCCACAGAGGCTATCTGCATGTGGCGGTTCGCTCTTTTGTCCGCGGAGTCCAAACCTTTCAGTTGCATTTTTGCCGCCTCAAGGTCCTGCAAAAAACGTTACGTGCTGTAATACGCTTTCGTCTCTCGCTCTCCCTTTCTCTCTCTCATATTCCTCCATGGTAATTAGAGTAAATTCGAGACATGATATTTTAATAATTCTCTTTGCGGGTTCTCGCTTCGAAAGGATTCTATTCGCAAAGCACTTGCTAAATATAAGTGATGTACCGAGGAGTAAATGTCACTCTCTTATAAGTCTTCGCAGCCGTTAAAAATCGCGCTTGCGAAATATATATTTTGTAGAATCTTGGCGGCTTCGGTTTAAAGACACACATATATACCGATAAGATTGTGAATAATTGTTCCAGTGATCTAGAGCATGTTGTAATACTCGATTCTCTGTCCAGGTTACTGGCTAAGAACCAACCACCTCCGCACCTTGTTCATTCATTAATTATTATTCACAACGCAAATGTGTCAGGTATATACAACGTAACAGCTCCAACGATTTATTATTCGCGTGGCTCCGTTCGTAAATCTTGATCCTCAAGATGTCTGACCTATTTATCGTTGAATAGCATAGAAATTATGTTTTCAAATGAATATACGAAAATTGGGTGAACGGATTTCAAGCTTGTGAAAAGAAATCTTGCTCGACAACTTGCTGATGCGATTTAATATTTTTCATTTACGATTTTTCGCCTTCATCATTCATTGTTCAATTCTAGTGCTCATTTGATCCTTCGTATGCATCCGGTTTGCCATATATGATTGCTTGTCATGTACTCGAACATGTAAGGCCATCCTATATTTTCCCCTTAGGCTAAAGATTGTTCCGAATACTTCGAAAAAATCACTTACATCCTATTCCTACCATGAATATTGAAACGTATATAGGTGGTTTTATATGTATGCGTTCGATTACCTTGGAAAACGCAATAGCAACAAACAGGCCCCGAAGAGGTCGGGTGAGTGGGCGAATGACGAGAGTTAATTACAGACGCGGTGATGAGAAATAGCTCATCGCCGCAGACACTTCAATCTCTTCATCTTCCTGTGTGTAGAGGTGCACGCATACTGAATCGGTACACGAGTGAATGTCTCCCGGATATTAGGTATACAAGCGATTCGGATGTCACGTTATCGAAAAGATTTTCAGACATAACCGCGCAATATCCATCGGCTTAACATGACGTAACGACTTCTGAAAAGTGGTTCAACGATCAAAAACATACTAACCGTGGAAAAATGATGTATTTTAATCATCCCGAAAAATTTATCTTTGAAAAACTGCAGTGGAAATCATATGAAAGAAGGGACAAAACGACTCTTTAGGATTATTATGAAATTAGATTCTCATGAATGATAACCATTTGAAAAAATTTTGCAAACGAAAGTACAAATGTTTATACTCTTTTAACGTTTCGGTGTATCACAAGAACCTGTCCGAGCAAACCACGAATTACGATCGCCATTATTTCCTTTAATGTAATCGTCAACTCGAAACGTAGTGGATCACGAATATTCATAGGATTATAACTTAACTCTCTATTGTCGGGACTCGCAAATGAATGTCCGGACATTCTAAGAATCATGAAGCAAGCAGAGAATTGCGCGTCGCTCTTTGTAAGCATTTCAACAATTATCTCGAGAGCGGCTCCAGTTGAAGATAGGGTTGTATCGAGTAAGAAACTATTGTTGTTTGCAGTCAAACACGATTACTGAAAGCCCACAACATCCGTTGACAGCAATCGTTTGACGTTGTATACGCTGAAGCACTTGACAGGCAGCCAGAATGTAAAACAGGAACTTATTAGATTCAAAACGACATAGTCAAGTATTGTTAACGGGTTCGCCAGTGCGAATAAACACACCATGGATTGTCGCTGTTTCGTACAGAAGAATAGAAAACGCTTTACAGCGAAGGTGTCGATTTAGTAATCGAAAGTGTAATAGCTCGAGGCAAAAGTGCTTGTGTAAAAGACAGTTGCTATAGGGAGCGCATTGAGACGGTCACCGATCGACGTGAGCGACGTAAGCAAAGCGTAATAGAACAGGTGTGGGCAGTGATGTCAAGCGTTATACCCGCACGACCATGACTCGTGGTGGTAAAAACGGACAAGGCTTGAGCAGATCGGAGATGCTTGGACTCGTCAGGATTTTCAGAGCTTCCGATAAAAATCCCATAATTTTGATAATTATGCAGCAGAGCGTTGTAATAAAATTGAAGTAAAAGTGCACAGCGGGGGAAGAGAAAGTGATAGAGAGAGAGAGAGAGAGAGAGAGAGAGAGAGAGAGAGAGAGAGAGAGAGAGAGAGAGAGAGAGAGAGAGAGAGATGTTGTACATGTCGAGGCAGAAGAGTCGAGTGTCTCGGCACGCGGCGCAGGCTCAAGTTCTCGGTCGGTCTCATTAGAAACGCGAGGTGGGCGCACCAATGCAAGAGAGAGAGAGAGAGAGATAGAGAGAGAAAGAGAGCGTTTTGTAGAGGTATGAGGGGAATCCCCTGATTTTCAAGCACGAAACCGTGAGGATTGAAAGGAGGGAGCTCTCCAATTACTCGAGCGTGTGGCGGGTGTACTCGCGCGCGCGATTCTCGCGTGCGATTATCCCTTGCGCTCTTTTTCAACCCCTATATATCCATGCACAAACTCACATACACACACACACGTGTATATTTGCGTGTATACGCGTAAGGGTGAAATAGATATACACAAAGGTCCTAGATGAGATCCCTCGTTCTTAGAGTCTACAACGCCCTCAGCATTGTACGTTGAGAGACCAAGGCTCACAGACGGCGAGCTTGCATCGCACCATGAAAAAAAAAAAAAAAAAAAAAAAAAAACTTTGCACGCGGCCGCACACACAGTCTCGTATCACTGGGTGAGCACACCTCACGCGAAAATCCGTAATTGCTTCGCGTCAGTGGAGAACCAACGTTGCGTTTGCCAATTCGTCGGGCAGAAGAAACGAATGCTTTTTTTCCTCGAATGCTATTTATTGCGTAGCAACGAGGCTGGAAACACGTACGCATAATCAATCGAACGGTGCTAAGTTGACATAGCGGGAAAATAAATAAGTACGGTGTGCCAATAAATGAGTGAAGAGGTGCATGGAATTTCAAGCATTTTGCATTTGGAATTGTACAGCTTTTTATAAAATTTTGATGTAAGAATTTTCTAAGATTTTGTGATGTCAACATTTTCTAAAATGAACTCTCACTTTGCTTATGAAATATTAATTATATTTAATTTAGGCGCGAAATACTAAAACTCGAAGCATAAACGATGGCTCCAGGATATTCGCAAAATTTTATCAAGAAACTTTTCCTCGGTCCAAAACTTGAAATATTCGCGGACGAGAATTAAAACAAGAAATTCATTCGAGTCCCATGAAAATAGCATTCGCAAGCATGGCTCAATTTCCGACGATCTCGAGATTCTAGAACTTTCTTAAACGACCCTTTGTGTTCGAAGAAAAGCCAGGAGAGAAGAAAAAACAACTTAGGCTCGCATCCCCATAGAGACTTGAGCTGTGAAAACAGCGTTTCACAACGAAGAGACTCTCGATCTCGTTGGACTACCCAGCGGCAAAAGCATCGTGAGGATTTTCCCGTGGGAATACTCTCTCTCCACTGTTGCTCCAAGAACGAGACCGAATGATAGTGTCTCCGTCTCTCTTTCTCCGTAGCGCTATAAGTCGGTTATACGGAATGAAAAAGAAATCGAATCAGGCTTGAGCACAAACGATCCTGACGAGCGTATACTTTCGAAAGAAGAAAAATTCTCGGGCTCTTCGATGTTGACGTATATTTATATTATACGTATCATACATACACACTGAAGGAATTATTTTTAAGAGAATTTCCTGAAAATCATGGAAACCAAGAGAAAATAAGACATTTTAAAGACTACTATAAAACTGAATTCAAATTTTAATGAATTTCAAATAAAAACTTTCATTTAATCCTAAAAATGTATCGGTGCTACCATTTCAATTTTGATGCTCAATAAAATGGAATATTAACTTCGGAATTTTTATAGTTCTTCAAAATTTCCGAATCAAACGCTGTATTTTTAGAGAAAATATCACCAAATATTTCAATATTCATCAATCACAACCCACAAAGTTTCCTAGCAGCTGCTTTCTAAACTTGATTTTTTTACAAATATTTAATAACCGTTCGATCAAGTTATGATTACGAATGAGTCTCATTATTTTATTGAATACGCAATATTTCAGCAATGGTAATTTATAGTGAACAAATGTAATGTGTTTAAAGAGTTTAAAGAAAGAGAAAAAAAGGAGCGACAGGTGGGGAGGGTTCTTATCGATGCGGAAGAGCTCGAAGGGTCGTAGCAATTAAGAGATAACAAGGTTTCCCCTTGGTACCCCTCCAATTAGTGACACCCTGACCCAACCCACTTCCGACAGCATACATACACTATCCTAGAGGCAACACTGACTTGATAACTGAGTGAACATGTTTAAGAGAGATGGATAGCGATACATATATAAATAGTGACAGGAAGAACAATATTTATATATATGTATATGGAATGTAGAAGAGGGAAAAAGCCACATATATAGTTAAAGAAGAGCATGTCAACGTTTTCTCTTCCGCGCCACGTGCAACCACCGAACAAGCCAAAGCTTTCCACCCTCTCTTTACTCTTCGTCCTGCACAACCCTCGGATTCTCCTTCTCTTTTTCCCTCCCATGTAGCTCAGCAGAACGTTATCCTTGAGCTTTTGCTCGACCGTGTTTGCATACCATTCTGCAGATCCCCGCAGGGAATTATCACGGGTAAAATCGCGAGGTGACGTTGTACCAATGGAAAAGATACACATCGGCAATGCAAATATGACGTATAGATGCTAATAGAATGTATCACTATTTTGGTCTATCGCGATGAAAAATACATGGACTTTATAGTTGGTCGTAACGTTTGCCCAAGTGGTAGATAGTTTTCTTCGTATCAACAGGACAAAAGAGTGTTTTGAGAAATCAGTTGATACATCATCCTCGTCATCCCGAGTGAATTTACAGAATTTCTAAACATACACGATTCGATTGAATGAGTTGCAAGTAAAATATTTCACTAAATGTTTAACATTACGATCCGATATTTCATTTCACTAGGGAGATTGTAAAGCGATACTTTGGTAATGGTGACAGAAACGAAAAATTTAAGGATATATATCTGTGAGATCTTCGCAGCTGTGTTGCTTTCATGATACGACCCTCTTCAGCCACCCCTCGCGAGAGAATAGAGTGTCAAGTGTAGAGTATAGTTTTTCATGTTCTTCAGTCAAGAGGCTTTTGACACTGACCCACGAAATACAAACTGGACGCTCACGCATATGTACTAAATTTGACTACTAAGCTCCAATTTCAGGTCTGTTTTTTTTTAATCAATAATATTCTTGATTTAAAAGAGGGCTCAATTCAGAGAGAGAGAGAGAGAGGGCAGTGGTGACCAGGGAATGAATCGCGAGTCTGGACGAAGGGTGAACATTTTCCCTGTCATATTCTCTCACCGCGTTATTATTTCGAATTCAGTAAATCCGAATAGAGCAAACGAACCCTCTTCAGATCATTCTTGTCCAATTGATTATTATAGGAAGCATCGACCACGCAATTTGAACAATAAACCAACGCTCCATCCATTTTCGATTGAATACATATACATATACAAATGAGTATTTAGATATTCGGATGTGAAACAAACAAAATTATGAAAGAATCTCAATAGACGGTTGGGAATTACGCCGAATTATGCCTGGCAAATTATTCAACTTCAAGCATTGACCAAACCCGTTATAACGAATGCGTAATATTGAAAATTCCTGAGATTACGATCATGTGACAAGGATTGAGGATCTTCGCAGAAGGATAACGTAGATAGTGGCGTTAAAGCCTCGGGGGTTTGAGCGTGCACCAGGTCGTTAGTATCGAGTGCGAGCGGTGCATATCAATGAGAACTGTTTCGACACACCAACGGGCACTTTTATAGTTATGTATACATATGTATGTACAATATATAGTAAAGAAATAGGCGCTTCTGCGTAGGAGAACAGAGCAAAATCTCCTGGGAATCCGTACAGCCGGTTACGGGAGGCAAGACGCGAAGGAGTTTTTGGGAACTGCCAAAGGGGGTTGGAGTTTGTTGAGTTCTCTGGGCTCGTACATTCGTCTATTCGGAGATTGTACTGACTCATGCCGCCCGAGATAATCGAACTCGTTACCTCTCCCTCTGGCAAAGGATTCGTTTCGTGCTTTGAATCCTGATTCGTAGACGTTATATCGTTCATTTTTTATCGCTCGCAACGTCGAAAGGTCACCCGTTAAATCCACTAGAATTTCGTGGCGAGAAGATTTTCTCAAATGTTTCTATTAATCGGGTCCTTTCAAGCTGAATCAATGCCGGTTAAACCAATGAAAACCTCCGTTTTGTCTGCGAGCTTTATCAACCCTCGTCACTTTTTTTAAAGCGTTATTCTCAAAAAGAAATTTAACGGAGTATGTTAAACACGAAGTGGCGTAAAGTCCAAAAATGCAAGATGATTTTATAAACTCACATCTAACTCGATGGTCCGAACGAACGAGATACATCCTCCTCACTATACACCGTACGTGAATGAATATACGAGGGTCATGGCCACGGTCCTGACTGCCACGCGAATCCTGTATATACGCAACGGGTCGCAAGGCTGATCTTGTTAAAGTCCTGGACTCTCGTGGCAAAGGGGATTCTGACCAACGAACCGTGTAGCGTTGCCCCTAGGGTTTCCTTTCCATCCTCATCCTCATCGGCTACCCCAAGTAACGCTTCGTTTCACGATTGATTCTTTATTTTACAATTGACAGACTCTACGTTCTGTGAAGACGAATGAGGACTTTGTTTCACGAATTTTACTCTACCTTAACTGGAAAAAATGTCGGCGCAACGATTCAAGTTCAGTCCGTAAAAATCATGGATTATAATTGAATTCTCATAATTTATTCACTGAAAAAAAAACACTCAACTTTGCGTTTCGCCTCCGGATCAAACCATCTTTTCAATGCAAATTTATCATTTGTAGAAAAACGAGCCTCTACCGAGTCTTCCCGTACCGGATCTGGAGACAACGATGCAAAAGTACCTGGCCCAGGTGGAAGCGATAAGTCCGGGTCATTTGGATCGTTGTCGGAGTTTGGTTAAGTCATTCCTAGCCGGGCCCGGTCCGAAGCTTCAACAACATCTTCTCGAACGCAGGCAGGCAACTACCAACTGGGTGAGTTCAAATTTAGCGCTGCTATTTAAAGCAAATAATGTCTGCGAAGCCATAATTTTTTAATGGAGATTTTGCCAAACCTTGACTTCGGTTCGGGTTCATAGCTAAGAGAAATCGTTTATTTATTGAATTATTAAATATTTAATTAAATTAAGATTCCTTGATAAAATCTTTCAAAAATTTCGTTAGAACAATAGCAAAGAGAAATATAAAGAAGAAACTTGTATGTTTGGAAATCACACTGTAAAAATTTCCAAACATTTAAGGTTGTCCCGAGTTTCTATTCTATTAATTTGCTGCTTAGCCAGGTAGTACGTTTTGAAATAAATAATAATTGTTCAAAGGATCGACAGTAACGGATGCACGATCAGTGTGTGGCTTCTTCGGCTATCTTCTGAGGTAAGCAGCCTCGAATGAGATCAGTACTTGGTTGATTTACCGCTTAGCCATGCACTGACTCGCGAGTATCGATCACTGACATGAGTGAGAAGTGAATTTTTCAAGGTTATAAAAATAACCAATTGAAACAAAGTTGAAGCGAAACAAAAAGCTTCGAACGATTCGGACTGCAGCAAACACTCTGTAGACTCGTTCGTGACGTTTCTCCAATCGCGTAGTCGCGATCAGCACGAATATAAAGAAAAATTGTATAATGGATGATAAAAAAAATAATTGGAAGTATTAGATTTTTGTCTGCAAGCTTATTATTGCAGTGAGATCGATCCCCGGCATAAAATCTCGTTGAGACTCCGTTAAGTGAAATCTACGAGCCCAATGTTCCATACGTGATGTCACGTTTTGTACGGCGTTAAATGTTCAATGCCATAAGAATAGGTTTAATGCAAGATTTGACGTGCGAGGCTGGTAGTAGAAAGACAAAAAATAAAAATACAATAGGAGGATTTAACGTGAGTATACGAGTTGGATTGAGTTTGTCTCTTTTTGGCTAAGTGGCACAACACCATTTTCGTTTCAACCCTCCCCCGCCTTTTCTCGCCTCCAGAGACTGTACACTGACTTTCGAAGAGGCTGAAAGTGTACTAGTCGACTACGATTGCATACACTCATGCAATCCCGTTACACCACCGTGTGTGTACATGAAAAAAGTACATTATACGAATACGCAATTCAAGTGAGTGTACGTGTAGCGCGTGTTGCGTTCGCCGTGACTTTTGTGATCTGCCTCGACGAGGAAGACTGGCAATCCCCTCGTCCCTTGGGAACTGTCCTATGCCTGGAGTTATGGGTACTCGACGTCAGACCCCTCTTCGCATACGTTCTGCCATCCGGACGAAAACTCACCTCCGTTCCATCAGCAGCCACCTTCTCTCGTGCCTATCCCCATATAGCACATAAATAAATAAATAAATGGATTTACGGTCGGTCCTTTCTACTGTACGAGATGTTCCAAACTCTTTGCTCTTTCCACGAATTTTCCTTCGTTTTAGGCTACCTTACTCATACATATAAATGTTTATGTGTTTGTACATTGATATGGAGTAAAAGAAAGTTGAGATAAAACGAAAAAGCCACGGGAATGACTCAGGGCGACTTTTTTTTCACAGCAAAGAATAATATGAAAATCGCTCATTGATATTTTTTTCAATAATTTTCGCATTTTTGTTTCATTTTCACGTCGAATCCTCTTCTCTCGTAAGTTCATATTGCAGTTTTGTCAGCACACTTTCCCGCGATTCTGATTGATTCGCTATGACCCTGTTGCTGCTTGCATGCAGTTCGCGTCTCGATGTAAAGCTCGAGTCGAGTTATGACTCCGAAGTTATTTTGTTGGTTTTAGAGTCTTACAATGACAGTTGGTTCCTTAAAAATATGTATCTATGACAAATGAAATGTAATGAAAAATGAAACTGGACAATTTTTTCAAAGCATCTCGTAGAAAAAAGCAGATTTCATTAAAACTTGAGTCAATAAATAATAAATAATAATCTTTTGTGTACAACTCGTTTTATCGATTTCGTTCTAACGGTTCCGATAATGTTGAGATTCATTTTATTATTAAAAATATATTTTAGGCAAAAAATCATCGCGCAAAAGGCGCCTATTTAAATCGCCTAATAATATTATATTGTGAAACCATGATGTTTATCGAGGAATATATACTATTAGGTGTAACGGGAATTCATCAATCGAAGTCTTCCTGTTGGAATTGGTATGAGAGGAAAAAAAAGCGGAAAATTGAGAATGGAGTTTCGAGGAAAATTCGTTCAACACACCTCGTCGCCTTTGCTTCTCGATATGTTACGAGAAAAGATTGCTTCTGAGGCTCGCAACAACGAGGGAGTTGAGGAGTTTTTTTTTTCTGTGTCACTCAATGAAACGATCGAAGAAATGCGGACCTCGAAAATGTGTTTTCGTAGCATGTACGAATCACCAAATCGAAATCTCGAGTGGCAATTTTGACGATCTTTGTGCTCAGAAAACTAACGTCTTTCGCTCATTTTCAGCAGAACTTAAATACGTTTACAACTACAACTTCATTGTACGTTTGATGGCTAGGTGCTCAATTTCTGAACTTATAAGACCGTAATACAGCAACAAAATCTTTCTCAAAAGAATGAATCTAGTGAATGTGTTTTAAACTAAAGTTTCTACTCTTTTCCATATTCTAATTGTTTTTTTTTTTTTTTTTTTTTTTTTTTTTAATTTTGATATACAGTTGAGAATTTTCTTTCGCGAGGGTCTGTAAATTGTTTTTCAATGAGCGCGCGATCTCTAGAATATACAGAGAGCCGGGAGCGTTAATCCATTCGCTTGTTAATTCGAATTGAATTTCGTCCTGGACATAAACGCACAGTCCACGGGACTTGAGAGAGTCAAGAATGAAGTTTTGAGGGATGAAGAAAAGAGACATAAACAGAAAGATAGGAAACGGTGGACGGAGGCGAGGATGAATAATGGAAGTCTCAATGAAATTTTCCAGGTCGCCGCGGGGTATCGTAATATTAGCTTACCACCACCCACCGAGTCGTGGCATAAAACCTATAACCTCCTCCCTTGGATCCCTTTGCAACGCTGCGAACTCACGCGCGAAACGAAAGCTCGAAACTGAGCGAGAAATTCAGTTGACAAACCCTCCTCCGACCACCACATGGCTTATGTGCGTGAAAAGGGTGTTCCATTTGAAGTTGGAGACTAATAAAAAAGAAAATAATGCCTTACATGTAAAATACTAGCATGATTTCCGATCGTGAACAAAGATTTTTCGGAAAAATTATGATTTATTTATTTTTTTCAGAATGTCAATCAGAATTTTTTTTTTAGTGCTTTCGTTCTCGCTTCCCAAATTATTTTTCTTCTTGTAAAACAAGACTCGCCTGATCCACAGAGTAGCCATAAGCTTCGGAAAAATCCATATATGCCCGTATGTATGAATATGTACGTTCTATACGTGAGTATGTTTAGCACTCTGAGACAAAGTTCAGAAAATATTCTCTTCGTATCTTCTCCGTTGCTTCTGCAAAGAAATAAAAGTAAGTAAGCTTTATGAAAGACTCCCACGTACCATGTAAGGAACATCACATTGTCTATATACATAGGCCTAGACCTACTGTAATTGGCGCAGTTACTCAACGTTGTACACGACCTCGTAGACCGTATATTAAGAAGAGAGGCAAACAAAAACTCGGGTAAATCCCGAAAGCACGAAAATAAAAGTAGAAAAAAATCAGACGCGAAGTAGCCTCAAATACGCAGGGTCGAAATTTGAAAGTATAAAAAATAAAGAGATAACGATTTTGATGTACAAAAAGTTTTTATACTCAGGTTACGATGCTTAAATTTGTAGAATCATGAAAAAAAAAAAAAAAAAAAAAAAAGTAATTGCGACCTGAAAAAAGTTTTCGTCGTTTTCGAACAAGAAAACGTAAAGCCTTCAATTTGATGAGGGAAACTCTTGTCGGATAAAGAGAACGGATGACAAAGATAAGAGCGTGCTGGAATATTTTTACATTTAATCGCACATCTATATGTACGCGTATATACACACACCCATATGGAAATAATGGTTTGTCACAATAAAGAGTATACAATTGCGACGCAGGGTTGACTCAAAAGAATATATAATACTCTGGTGAATGAGGTGTACGAGAAGGAATAGACTGAAAAGAGGAATATATATATTCAACTTATGCGGGAGTTTTATGCGGTTGAAATAAAAGTAGTATCGAGGTTTATTTCTCATGGGTCTATTATTTCTCTATTTCTGGAAGTTCCGGCATAGACGTGGTAGCGGCGAGAGAGGCAAGAATAACGCGAATAGAAGATGTAGGAGCGAAGGAAAGATCGGAGAGTAAGGGCCAGTACGCTCAATTTCTCCCCATAGGCAGCACGCACACCCCATCGGAAAAGTATATATAGCAATAGTCGGAGTGCATGTCCAATACAGGGGCGGCGGTTACGTTGTGTGCATACCAAGGATATTTTCCACTTACTATTAACACATATAACGCTTTCCTAATGACAACATCTATCGAACCGAATTTCACCCTAATTTTTTTATTTTCATATTCCACCGACCTGTTGTCCACGCAGAAACTCCTGGAATCATTATATCGCCTAAGTATCAACCCTTGTAACAAGACAATCGAAAATTATCAAATGAACAAGCTTCATTTCGAGGCCAACGGAACTAATCGATGTATCAGGTGTTTTTTTCACAAAATCTCGTATGAATGACCGATTGTGTCTGCTGAGTATTTTCGATCGAGGTCCTGAATGATTCGAGAAAAATCTTCTTTTTTTTAACCAGAGAATGTAGTAAGATGAGAATTGTATCAGGAATTGATGAAAATTTTAATGGCATTCGGATGGAAAATTTAGTTGGTAAAAGGCCCATAAATGTGTCATCGTAAAAAACGTAAAACACGAAAGAAGAGGAAACTTACAGAATAATATAAAGGAGAAAAATAATTGGGGCAATATTCGATTCGTTGGTCTGGAAGACGATCAGAACCAAAGTTCCCCATATGGTATGCGCACATGTACAGAGAACGTATTTTAAACGACATATATCTACGTGTACACGATGATGTAAGGGGGTTATGTGGGTTGCTTGACAGAACCGAGGCAATAAACCTTTATGGCCACGAGAACGAGCTTTTCGTTGCGACTTACGTACACCTTGTCGCCTCTGTGTAAACGTTCGGGCTTATACACGCCTCCCACAACCATTTCATCCGCATTTTTTCTCCCTTTTTCTCCATTTTTCTCCCTTCCTTCTGCTTTTGTATCGATGGCTAGAACAATAAGGGTGAAACGGAGCCATTTCTCGCCCGTGAAAAGAAAAAAAAAACACTGAATTCGTCCTCGCAACGTTTAACAATCAAAACGAATTTTTAATGGCCCTGTTATACACGGAAACCATAAGTGACACTGCTACAATCGCAGAAGAAAAATTCTAGTTTCGTCCTTGCGCACCCCCGAGCCGGAAACTTGAGCGAGGGGGAATACACAAACCTTTCACTCTTGATATACGCGAATGTGCTCCCGGAGATATGAATGCCTGAGGTTCAGTTATGAGTCGACGAAATTTTGACCTTCCTCGAACAATCTCCCATTCTTCGAACAAGCAAATTAACTTCGTAAATTATATAACCTTCATATGGAATCAATTTTAATTGTCATAGACTTTTTCCTACGGACATCTTTTCCAATTCTGTCTTTTCGCTGATTCATTGAACTCTCGAGGATCATTCTCTCGCTTCGACATAAATTTATTTTCAATAAAAAAAATATCGAATTGACAAAGTATCGAGCCAGCATATCTACAGTCAATATCGACCATCAGCGATGACAATCACCACAAAAAAGACACTTAAATTCTTAATATCTTTTATCGTAATGAAGGTATACCGCAACCCTCCAATTGCCGGATGATTCTATCCCGTCGGTGTCCTTGGATCATAAAGATTTTTTTAGTACCGTCACTTCGGAGTAATTAGAATTTTACTCACGCTCATTTAATACCCGGATTCAATCCATTTGAACCCAGACAACATTGTCAAAAGTTTCATGACGAGTTTTCTTATGAGTCCGTGGATAGTCGTAAAATCTGTGTGCCGAAACTTTAACGATTTCTCTAAATGTTACGATTGTAACATTCGGTCATTTTTTTTTTTTTTCGAACTCTGATTTCCTGAAAGTTTGCTTATGCTTATTACGTTTTGCTTCGAGTATATTCTCCTCAAATAAATGAAGTTAAGATTTATTTTTGATAGTTAATCTCAATTTTCAATCTCATTTTACTTTGATTAATTGCGAACGCTCCGAAACTCCCGACGAATACTTTTTTCTCATAATCCTTCGTTCTTTTTCACTCGCGGAGATTTCTTACCACGCAAGCTCAAAAAATCGCTTTCCGGAGAATTTTCCGATTGAGGAAAAAACATGGGAGGGTTTTCTCAAATTGACTTCTTTCGAAGTGTCGAGGGAATCTTAACGCGCGCACACGCATACACACACACACACCCAAACACACCGACATAATTCTTTTTTGGCAACGAAAGAGGGATCAACGAGAACGAGGAAAATCGACCGGAGGGAGAGATGATTGCCTAATCCCATAACGAAAAGGAAAGTTCTTGTACAGAAGTTACGGGACCGATGAGAAAGAGAAAGAGAGATGGCCAGGGTCACAAAATTTCCAAGGAATAGACGAGAGGAAATGAGAGAATGGGGAGGGGAAGGGGGTGAGAGAGGAGGGAGAGAAAGGAGTAGGGTCGACGTCCCAACCATCTTCCCTAGGGAACGAAAGAGAAACGAAGACGAAAAGGAGATAAAGATAGAATTACTGTGCGAGGGTTAGCCTACATATATGCAGCTCAAAATAAACATACAAACTCTCCCACTCTTGCGTTTCCACGTGAAAAGAAAAGCAGGAAAAACCATGTTTGATATTATCCTGAAAAACGGGTGGATTTTCCAACGCGAGTGAGAGGAATGTAATCGAGAGACTGATTCAATAAAAGTTCATCCAAATTAGCACTCGTTCGACCTCGGTGACGGAATATTTATTTAAAAATAAACAAAAATTCTTTCGTATTAATTACTCTTTCGTACTGACTATCAAAAATCCATTAATAAATTAAACATCATCATTTTTCGAAGGCGATCATGCTATCAAAGCTCTTGCACTTTTGTCAAAATACAAGTATAGATCAAAAAGATTCATATTTTTGACCACGTGAAGAAATTTTTTTTTTTTTATTTTTTTTTACAAAACTTATAAAATGCTCCGAGGATTGAGTTGAGTGTTGAGATGAGAGCAAAGCAGGAAGCACTTTTAGGTGAATCGATAGCCTTTTACCCGCGAAAGGCGGGCGCTTGCTTTTTTTACAATTCTATCCGTTCTGACGAGATTTTTTTCTTTCTTTTTTTTTTTTGAGCTCGGGAAAGCACACGAGGGTTGCTTTTGTCGGGATGCTCTTTTTGGCGCCCTTTGCGTTAGACTTCGAGATCCTGCAAGAGATGTTCGGCTTCAGCGTGTTGAATCTTCTCGCCTGTCTTGTATAGATACACAAGTCGATAAAAACTAGGAACTAATTATAACAAGATAAGGAAAGATGAACATAAAAACACCGAATAACAAAAACGCAGTGATAACTTTAAAGAAAAATGACAATTATCAGTATTATTATTAATATAATCGCACAAAGTAGTCATAAAAATCGTTAGATAAAAGAAGTGAATCATAACAAGACGGTAACCGCGAGCGATTTCCAATTATTAATAAGAGGGAGAAAAGTTTATTCGCGGAAATACCGAAGAAAGACGAATTCGTAATTACCGCGAAACGATTCCCTCGAGTACCTGCAAGGGAAAAGGAGCGGTCGATGATTTACCTTTGCTCGCGAATGAGAATATGATATCCTATAGGAGGAACTCATTCTCATTTGCTCTCGCACTTGGCATCAAACGAATCGTCCAAATGGAATTATTGCTCCTGTCTCTTTCCAATCCTCTGACGTAAGACTCGCGGGATGATGTCTTTGATGTCGACGGAGCAATCGGGGCTCTTGTAAGACACTGAAAATATAATCCAGTGCACAAAATATACTCAGCTGGAGAATTTGATCAAAAAGAAATATCAATGGTTCGCAGTAGAATTATTAAAACAATGAATCATGTCATTCAGTTATTGTAAATGAATTAACAATTTATTCGTTTATTACTATGGAACGAGTCAATTTTCTCTGGTTAAGAACTCTAATGCCAATTCAAAAATCATTATTTTCAATAAAATCGTTTAAAAAATAAGTCGTAAATCGAAAATGGAATCGTTTAAAAAATTATAAAATTTAAAGAAGTTTATAATTCTTCTATTTACATTTATTATTATCTCGAAAAGTTTTCCCGATTGTTCACAACTATGAATTTCAAACCAATAACTGGTGAGACGTTTAGAAAATTGGTAACCAGCTAAGCTCATATGTGGAAACCATGCCCTGGAGAATGGGGAGACCTGAGCCAATCTTACCCATGGGAAACGCAGGATATTGCGGAGTCGTATACCCATATAAGAAAAGCACCTAGATCGACTTAGGGGAAAGCCAGAAATCCGCAAAAAAATGTATACGAAACGGTAAATGATCACGGGATTGTCTGAACGAAAAATGTTTGTGTTGACCAAAAAAAATTTCCCTTTTTTTTACTTCGGCAGACTTATCATAGTTTCAAAAATATTATTCTCAACAAAAAATCACAACTTCTGGAGACCATAATGCTCGAAGATGTCAAAAATAACTGTGGAAACGCGCGAAAAAATTTGACCTGTGGATTCATAGTGGCAAAGATGACTTCACAATTAAAAAAACCGATATCGACTTGAGCACTCGATCGACAACGACGACTTTTACAAAGCATCGATATACACCAATGAATACTATTCATTCAACAATTAAATCATTTCACAATCACAACTTTCTCGATGTTTTCTCTAATTATAATACGATCCTAAAAACACATTTTGAACTTTTATAGCATTTAAATATATTTCACTATGTATGAAGCGTTTTATATAGACGTTCAAGCCAAATCTTAAAAAACTAGAGTCAAAAGTTACATGCGATGGCTCGTCACGTTTTTATACAAAAAAAAATCTTATTTTCGGTTGCTATTCACTTGTATAACGATCGAAAACGCTTCGACTAATTGAAAAACACTCGAATGATGCTACAAATATTATAAGCATCTTGGCGGAAAGAAAATCGAAGAAAAATGGATGGAAATTCATTCTGGTTTAACTGTACGAGTAAAAAAAAAAAATTGGCTTTATCTCACAGTTTATCCCAAGACAGGGTGGACTTTTTTTCTGTAGCTCGTTTCGTGTGTCCTTCTAATCTTGGCAATTTAAATGTTTGTCCCTCGCGGAGGGTGCAGTTAGAGTGAGAGAGAAAAAATGATGGGCGATACGACGAAGAGCGTCGTCATTGCGTCTGTATATACATATGTATGTGTACATTATATTGGTCGAGGCGACACGGGCGTTGCGCAAAGACTACGGGTAATCCCTTGTTGAAACAGGACTAAGCCCTGTGGATTGTCTGTGGTATTGCTCGCTGATACAACCGGGAGACAACGGAAGGGCTGCGGCTCTCCTGCAAATCGAGGCATCACCCTCACCCTCTTTCGCACACACTGCCAGGTCTTTCAGGCTACACACACCGTGTATAGTTACTGGTCCTTTATCTTCATCCAAACTCCCTTGTATTCCTCGAAAGGATCGTTGTACCAACAACAAAAAGGCACACGAAAGCTTGATTTGGCTCAACGTTAAGTTTACGCTTGTATCATACACGAATTTTCCAAATATAAGAAATAAAATTCTACGAGACTTTACTGTCATTTTCACTAACTCCCTCGCAGAACGCATCCACGATTCGATTTGATACAAATTTTCTTAATATTGCTGGAATAATCGCTGCTTTTTTTTGGATTCTCAAAAGTAAAGAAAATACACTTATAAAATAACTTTTTATGACTTATTTTTTCTGAATCTGTGAAGAAAATGTTTGTGCCGTTTTTTAGTAACGGCTGTAGGTGCACTATTAATTTTCCAATAAATTTAAGTATACATTTTTGTGCATCAGACCTAAAGGAGTATCTCTAATTGATAGGTCAGTGTGTCGAAAGTAACAAGAGCAACGTCTCAGACCACGTCATGAGAAATACGTGGGCGACTGTACTCAACATTCTAAAGCGCTGCTCGAGAATAATATATATTTTGTATTCCAGAGGTTCTTGAAATACCAAATATTTGCGATGTTTGGAGCTTAGTGAAGAACGACATCATCGGTGAAACGAATCACTCTCTTTTCCGTGACGAAAGACACGGAGGCTCGGAAGAAAAAAAAATGTATGAGATTTTTTGAGAGGGAGGTAGGATAGCGGAGGAAATTGGTGGCGAGTACAGATGAGGGCTTCGTTGGAGAACGGGAGAATGTTGTAAAATTGGAGCGCGTTCGAAAGACAAACTCCTTAATCCGTCACCCCTTCCACCGTAGACCTCATTCTCCTCGCAGGATTAACCTTTAATTCTATCCACCCTTATTCGACATCCCGCAACCTCTTACCCTTAGAGGCACACGACGTCACGTTCTCGGAACAGCGAGAAAGTCTGAGAAATACGAAGCGTAAGAGTCTCATTTTCGCGAGTATTTATTTTCTTGTCAGTATACATAAACCAACTCCATTTAGATTTAGAAAAATGAGGAATTTTCGAGACAGAATAGAAAAAGAAAAAAAAAAATATCCGATCGAGAACCGCGCGATCGGGCCTTTCAGCAAAGAAGCTTGCAGTATGCTACAAATTATGTTGTATATTAAATTGTTGCCCAACGAGAAAGTTTTGTTAGACATGCTTCATCATCCGTAAGGAAGACATGCGCACCTCCTGACGGAGGGAATTTTCTCGAAATACCAATCGAAAAAAAAATACTCTCATAGTAAAACGTCGAACTAATGATGTTCTGAGTATACGTTAATGAGCGTCAGAACTATGAGCAGTTTGTATCGCATGTCGAGTATAATTAAATTGTAAAATTACGATAATTTCTGAGAAATTGTCTCGCATCATAAGACCCACTTCATTCATTGTTTTATTTTTTATGCACTAAATCCTCTTAATATTTCCTTGTTACAGACCTATTCACTAGGCTCTGTAAGATCCAAAGTATCTCTAACATAAATGGGATAGAAGAAACTCTGACGATAGAATAGTCATTCCCATTGAATTGTTTCACAAATTAATCAGACAAAAGTTATTCCGCCATTATCAGAAACAAAATAATGGTGTGCACTAATTTGAATGATAATTAAGAAAGAAAATTCGAAACAACGAAAATAATAGTGAAAAAAAAAAAAACATTAATTTACTCTCGTCACATCGTGAATTATTGCTAATTATTTTTTCCCTGCACACACTCGTAAATATCTATCAGATCGACATAATTTCGTTTCACAATCCAATGATCGCAGCACGTATACTGCATCTCGTGAAAAATCCTATTTTCTTCGATGGCCTGTGTTATTCTCGGGTCTATTAGTTCTGAAGAATAACATCTGCTCGTGTACATATATAGCGAGGATTTACAGCGCGCGGGTGTTATTGCGCGAATGGATGAGGTCTCCCAATGGAGAGTTTAAAGATCGATCGCAATTACGAGAAGAGTACGATGGTGGCTCGTCTTTCTTCTCGTCTGTTTTATGCTATTGTAAATATATAGTATAGCATCTGTATACATTCATTTATATACACATATAAACACGAAGAAAACGTGATCGACGTCGTGATCAAGCGAACGATTATGATAGCCAGAGATCGCGCAATCTACTACACTCATGGTCCAACATATATATATGTTCGTACTTTGAGGGGGGTCTTGATACTTATCTATCCAGCGAGATTCATGTACGCTGCACGCGTCCTCTTCAGAATACATTATTGAGTCCGACACATGCAGAAGTGTTAACAGGAAAATTCATAAATATTACAAAACAATGGCAAACAAGAAGGAGAAAGAGAAAATATAATTTCTCATCTATTTGCAATCAGTGCGATATTATGAATCTTCTATCCTATTATTACAAATGTTTATTGTTACTTGCATTTTTTCTAACATTATCATTTGCACCTCATGATGGATGTTACATATGTATACATAATGCGAAGACCGATGATTTCACACAAGATACAAAGAGAGTGTGCTCGGAAAAAGAGGAACAGCATGGAAAATGTAAAAATAAATTACAATACGCATCGCCTTTATAATTGGAAACAGAAAGAAAATGAAGCCGGTGCTCTCAATACGGGTTGAAGGGCACTATAGTTATTAAACCCTCGAGAGATAAGGAATTCTGCACGTGGTTGGTGAATGAACTCAAATTGCATCCGTTGCTCTCATGCGAAGCACTCGTCAAAATCCTTGGAAAATTTCTTCGAAAAATATTGCAAAACGTTATAGATGGTGAATGTTTTTTTTTTTTTTCACCGATTTGCCACTGACGTCATTCCACAATTATTCTCCCGAAACGTTTAATATGACAGAGTAATTTTGTGATTTTTCAAAATATAGTGTAATAATTGTTGACTTTCGTGAACGAACCTGAATCTTGTCGAAGAAATATTGACATTGCTTCCGGAAGATCAATTTTAAATGTTTCGTTTGAGAATAAGAGCTCTATGCGTAAAAAGAATGATTCTTCGGATGCTTTTCTAAGAGGAACGTTTTCTTTTCGCAAAGAAAATGCTCTCTCTCTCTCTCTCGTCATATATTTTTCCGACTCTTAACCTCGAAAATTTGCTTTATGGTCGACCTGTATCGCAACCATCCAGAAATAAGTTTTAACTACATCTACAAATTCTTTTGCGAATGTAGACATAGAAATGTCAGCTGATATGAATAACAAGAGAGAGAGAGAGAGAGAGAGAGAAAGAAAAACTCTTAAATAAAAAATAAAAAAAAAGGCAAGTGTTCCGCGATTTAGCTGAAGAAGCTTCTTGCACGAAACAACTCTTCATCCAACAACACGTGTGTATCTTATGTGGAAGAGTTAGCTTTGTCGTCTCATGCATTTCTGGTAAACTTATACATCTACGTGGTAAGTGCAATCGTGCACCAGGTCAAGTGGATCGATGCAGGTTTACCCTACCTACGATATTCTCCTTACTATAACTGTGTAAACATGTATCTCTGATTCTCACAATTTTTGGCAAATCATTTTTCTTTCCAGTGGCACTGAAAACATTTTTTTTTTTTTTTTTCAAAATTACTTCATTCACATAGCATACTACATAAAATTTTAGAAAACTTGTTTTGCATTACGTCGTTGATAATACGAAATTATAACTTTTTCATAGATCTCGTAGCACTGAGATTCCGCCGTTCAAGATTCCAAATGGCGTGATTTTTGTTTTTTTTTTTTTTTTTTTTTTTAATAAAATCTGTACGAGTGGATTTGATTTCCATTTGGTCTGAACTTGAGAATAATTTCTTCAAAGAATGTTCAACGGGTGCTTCTCGAAATTAGTGTACACTTTTATACAGAAACTTGGACAATGACTAACTCAACTTATGAATCTAATATTCGTTCTTATAAACCAGTAACCCAGTTGAAAAAAAAATAAATAAATAAAGTAAACCGACGTACTTCAGTAGTTGCGAGGTACTGGGAAAATAATTTTTCAAATGCTTGAACAATCGTGATTGTTTACGAAATTTGAGTGAGTCACAAAACAACAACAATAATTGTGAACAAGGCCACAGAGCGGGAATACTTTCTAAGCTTTAAAAGAAAGTTTCAACGAAAATTACCATCTAGAATCTTTAATTATTCATTTTTAAATAAGTTTGCGCACAACATAATATTTTAGCAAAGAAACATCGGAGTATTTAGTTTGATGGAGAGTTTGTATACTGATAGACCGAATAATCGAGGACAAAGCTGGTGATTTGACGAACTTCTATATCGTTGAGGAGATTTAACCTGACCGGAAATAAAAAATTATAAGATAAATCTCAAGCAGGATAAAATATTATCGAGAGTATGCTCTCCGCGAGGAAATTACAGAGCGAGTTAACGAAAGCTCTTTAGGTTGGAAAGGTGCGAAGGTGTACGTTAGATGATATATCCTAGTGGCGGGTGATGGTTTTGATCGTGGTGCGCAGAATCCGAGGTAACGATTGCAGGAGCAACTCTTGGGCTCTTAACTATACATATACACATGCAGTTGTGCCAGTTGAAGCTACGCGAGGCTCCGAGCGTTGGCGATGTCGACGTCAGGGTTCGCAGGTGAGGGCGCGTTGGGAAGCTCTTGATGTTGGCTTTTGCCTGGTTCGCCCCAAGATCTGGGTCACAGTGCGAGACGACCTCGTCGTAGCACGAAGGCCGGACCTACGACGCTGAGGTTACGACCCACTTAAAGGAACCCTCACGATTTACACTACCTCGATTTTGTTCTTTCCCCTTGTCACTGTTATCGATCGTTGAACAAAGTATAAACACGAATAAACTCGATTTGGAGCTCCCACTTTGTTTTCCCACAAACGATCCATATAAAGCTGAAAACAGAATCGGACTCTGGAAGTAAAAAAACATTGATTAATTAATGAGCCGATTCAATCCATCTGGTTCTATAACTCGATGGATTTGGGAAAATTATACGAGTAACTCATTGGATAACGTTGATATCACGCGACTCCGTTGCCGGTTTTAATGAAAATAGAGCAAAAGTGTACTCTTGACCTGAGCTCAAGACGATCGATCAATGAGACTGAAACGAGAACTTGCGATGGTATAATAGGAGAGAACAAATGCTTGATGAAGGTATCACAAAAATGAAGAGGGCACAACACTGACGCGTCGTGGACAACGATTTCATCATGAAAATGATCGATCGCCGTAAAACTTTTACCGAAAGGACGAATTTACATTGAAGTCCGATTTAATTTCCCCTAATTTTCTGCAGAAAACAAATGCTGAACCCTCATCCATTTATAAACATTTCCAGCACTGACAGACGCGCGTGCTGATAGTGGACGAAAGACCAAATCGAATTATAATTGAAGTTTAATGACACTCGCCATCGGACTTGACCTCTGCTATGACAATCCAGTTGAATCGCAGATCGCGTGTTCCAAACGCGAAACCATCTCGGTTAAACACGACCCCTAACATATTTTTCGCTCCCTTTTATGCCATCAGGATTATTATCGCCAAGTTCTAGAGGCTTGAAATTATTCCGTTACGAGCCAACACCACTTAGGTGACACAATTCGGACAACGGGAACACGCAAGCTCGACCTCCACGAGTTCGAGGTTGTGTCAAGCTTTTTTTTTTTTCAATTGAAAAAACAGTCTGTTCCCGCTTTTCAGACGCACGTACTAAATTAACTTTATTGTCTCGGTGTGAATCACATAAAAATAAAACGCATAAAACCTATGCGAATATTCGTAATTCATAACAATAATTGGTGACTTGTCCTTGCTCCGAGGAAAATTCGGATTCGCAGTCCCAAGCTTGATGAACTTTCGTTCATTGACCACGGTGAAATTTGTCATCCAGTATGCCTGGAACCACTGTACTGGCAATCCATTTTCCCCACATACAAGAGGGCTAACCCACCGGTTTTCATGAGATACGAGCAGCAATGTGGTTTCAGGTTTCCGTAGAGTGGGCTCAACGCGATATTTCATTAGTTCGGTGGCTGTGGAATAAACGGGGAACGGTGAATTGGACATTTGGGGTCAAGCTGACATGTGAAATTAGATTATTATCCGAGCTTCGCTTATGAATAAAAATCTAGGATTTTTTTTTAGGCGAGTAAAAGTTCATATCATGAAGATTGGAGTACCTTCGGCGGTTCTGTTCAGAAAATCAATTGAACGTGTCACATGAAATTTTCATTCTAGAAATAGAAACGGACGTTTCAATACCAGAACACGACAGGATATTATTATAGCACATGCTAATCCGTAATCTCGGCATTGATCAAAGTCCACAACTCTTCGAATAATTCAAATGACTATTCTATTTATTGAAACATCGTGATCCCTGATTATGTTTAAGAGAGGTCAGCCCGATTCGACTGATCATCTTGACTTTTAATGCAATCAAATTGAAACTTCTCCAAGCTCTCTTACACATCCAATTACTTTGCCTGTTGATTATAAAGTGCCAATAGCTTTTGGAGTTCGAAATCGTTCACATAATCAACAGCGATTTTTCTTTTATTTCTCAATTAAAAATCAATTTAGTCAAGAATTTCATGCGACAAAGCGACTAAGCAGGGCAAGCGAATAAAAAGATAAATGCGAGAATCAACGGTTCCACCAAACGGTGATTTCCGGTCGCATGATTATTTCGTTAATTTTGTCCCTATCCTCTTTTAGACTTAATAAACGAAACATGGAAAAAAAAGATACCAATTACCATATACAGCGAGCGGTGGAATATTATTTGAGAATCCGAGTTCCTCAAAGGATGCTTTCCGATAACGCGACTTCTCAATGAAATCGTTTCTTATTACATTTGTATCGATTCGAGCGATACTCGCAATAAAAAAAAAGTTGCCCAGATCCATACAGTGAGCTCTAGATTATATTAGACTTCGAACCTCTCAAACGGTACTCTCCGGTCGCACGATTCTTTCGTTAATTTTTTCCCACCTTCATAAACGAAACACGAAATAAAAAATACACCAAGATCCATACAGCCGGTGGATTTTTTTCGAGACTTTAACCCTTTCAAAGGATGACTATTCTTGAAAACAATTCGTGGAATAAAACAGTTGTCGAATTATCTTTGGAATTTCGTTTTTTCTCATCGATACAAACTTCAGAGTAAATCCTTCTGTTTCTCAATTAAATATCAATTTAGTCAGGAATGTCATGCGACAAAGTAGCTAAGCTGAGCAAGTGGGTAAAAAGATACATGCGAGAATCAAGTGGACAGGTGAGCGAAGCTTTGTTGAGGGAAAATGCTCGCTTTATCCTTATTCTCATATTTTTCCTCTTGCAAAATTCTCGCGTGTGGGATACATTGAGAGAATCGTGGCGCATCGTATGTTCTGTACCGTGTTTGCTCCGGGGGGTCGATAACGCCGCGTTTGCGCCAACGTGTAGCGAGAAAGGTAGAGGACGATGAGGGGCGAGGATCGTGAGGTGTAAAGGTGAGGGAGACAGGCAGGAGGGTGTGTGAAAAAGGCACCGGTGTACGAGTCTTTTTGCCGAGAGCTGTACGAGAGAATGAAATTTATCATAAGTACCAACGTCTCTGGACTTTTAGAAGGAAAATCTATTACTGCCATCGCTAATTAATTTTAATTCGTAAATCGAATTATTAGAGCGTTCTACCAAATGTTGTGTCAAATCTGGTGGCAATTATAATTGTACTTAAAGGATAGAATAGTTAATTGTTGAATATTCACTGGAATAAAACTCATCTGCATTAAGCATTTTTAAAGAATTGAATGTGAGAGGACGAAATATCAAGAGACGAAGGCAATCAACGCTGTAAATTAAAAATGAGAAGAAAAAAAACGAAAAATCGATCACTTCTTGGCTCCGATTGAAAAATGTTATTATTCTTGATGTTTATTAAATGGAACTACGAAACGGAGAGAGGCTGCAATCGAATGATTGTAGAATAACTCTCAACGAATTGCAATTTGAAAATCCATTCACGATCACCATTTGTTTTTTTTTTTTTCGATGCACAGAAAATACGAAAAATACAATAAACAAAACTACGGAAGATAGATCGAGTGAGTTCGATAGAACCGAACGAAGGCGTCATGTTCAGGCAGGGAGAGTTCTGTTGAAATCTCCGTAACTTGACACCGTCGGGCAAATGGATGGGACGAGAGTTATACGCACGCGAATTTTGACTAGCAGGGTCGATGTCTCTTGAAGAATAAAGGGGATGATGTACGTGTATATTCGATCTCACACGTGTTCACTGTGGATCTTGTGTCACGATTTTCCACTTGCTTTCATACCTCTAACCTTTATCGTTTTACGACTGAAATACGACAATAATCAATCTTATACAGACGAGGTAAACGGTTAAACAACAGTTTGAACATCCAGTAACGAAAATATGCGATGACTGATCGAAGTTCGAATTCGATGATCCAACAATTTTGAAAGAAGCATCTATAAAGAAAATCATATCAGAAACGCGGCAATAAAACGTCATAATGGAAACTCGAACCCACCGAAGTCACCAAAAAAATTTTCCTGACACGATGGCTTTTGAATGAAAATTTTATTTAATTCCCAAATTATAAAATATCAAATCCCTTCAAAGTTATCTGTCTACCATAAAATACCAAGCTCCAAGGACTTGAATACTATCAATAGGTCTATCTGATTGAGCACGATTTAAATCAAATCTACAAAAGAGTCTCCTCCAAATGGGATGACGTTCAATCGTTATTAATTCTCGCAAAATTATTTAAAGTCAACATAAAATTTGAATGCTTCAACGCATGTTTGTGCGTCGTGTTATGTTTTACTGCTCTAACTCAGGATCACTATAAAACGATAGTAGATTCATTCGATCGACAACACAAAGTTTTGAAACGGTTAGCGGATGAAATGAAAATCATGACGTTTAAATGACGACGACGATTAGAGATGTAGACAAAAAAAGAAGACTATCAATTTTACAACGAGGTACAAGATTCTCCGAAGAAAAGTTCTAAAACAGATAGCATTCATTATTATTTAGCGATAACCTCAGAGCATAGAAGAAATCGCATAAACGAACGAGGGAAGTTAAAAAAGTGCCTTATACATATATATATATATATTATATGTTTGATGGTAGACCAAGCAAAACGGATACATTTCGAAGCGCTGGGAGTGAACGCAGCTGCAACAGTTACCGTATATCTCTTTGGACGTTCACCCAGCAGTGCGAGGGTGAACACGATATTTTCGCATGACTAGTCACGATTAATAATCATTTTCCGTCTCGCATAAAATGAAATTCACGTATAAAATGATATCTGCCTTTCGCTCAGGAAAGACGCGCTGCTATAATGCTTCCACTTTAATGAGTTTCCTTTCAATCTTGCGGGATATTTTCACTGTAGAAAAAAAAAAGATCGAATCCACATGACAATGCATGAGGAACTTTAAACGACTTTTATGAGGAACATTTCGATCGCTAACGGATGTCATTCGATCGATAAAGTCGCATTTTCTTTTCTAAATTTTTATTTCACCAAAAAGATGCCACATTTTCTCGGCTTAAATATGAGGAACAACATTGCGTGTACGAGCCTCTCTAGGTTTATTATAAAGCGATGGAGCCTCGGCGTACACTGACATAAGAGGGTCGAAAGTTCGTGGTTGAACCTTAAGCCGCGTTGAAATTAGCCTCGTCACCGCTATCCTTCATCCAGGGGAGACGAAACTCGTTTGTATGTGTTTTTAGATGTATATATGTATTAACATAGTATGGAACAACGTAGAAAGAAGAGAATTTGACGACGACGGATGTATACATTCATTGTATATACATATAAATACACAGATATAACACGTACATGTAACATCGTCAACCTGTAGGGTGTTTGTACGATGAATTTCAAGCCAGACAAGCTACGATAGCCATGCAGTAACTGAATCCTCGTCGAATTATTCGATTATCCTGGAGGATACGGACCGAGCGAAATCGCTTCTCGTCTCACACCCTCCAAATAATTAATAATGTGAATATACCACGGGTATACATTATGTATCCATCAATATATCAATACGAATAGCGAGATTCACGGATTGCCTACACACGTAAAGAAAATTCGAGCCGAAATCGATTATCCTCAGATCTCTGCGTTGTCAATTCAAATTTTAATGGATGTATATCTATAAATGAAAAAAATTAAAAATTCCTATTCCATAAGTTTTTCTAAAATTTATGTTTTATCAATTTTATTTTTGATAGTTTTTAATATTTAGCATTTTTACTGATACAATTAATTCGGTTGATGTTTTTAAATTCATTTCATCGCTTTTTTTGTGAATTTTCAACGTGAGAAATGAGACGTTTGCAAGTTTTCGACAATGGTTTCTCGGTTCATTTGTTTGAAATTCTGTTCCGCCTATATTAGTGTTTGGAAATCAATAACGTTCGTGATTGATTGATTACTATGATTATCGTATACGTTGAAAACGATAAATCACGCTCAGGTACCCTATGAAATATTCATAACACCGAATATTTTATTAAATCGTAGAATCTAGCAGAAATGATGATTATTCGTAACTACGAATAATACTCCAAATTTCCTGCAATTTGTCTTTTTGAAAAATATGCAACTTTTCAACACTCATGAGAGAATTTGAACGAATTTGTTTTCGGTTCCATCGCTTTTTTCTCGTTTATAATTGACGCGTGTAATGAGCTCACGTCACAGTTCACCTGTAGACCGTAATAATAAACCACTAATTAAAGTTTTTTTTTTTTTCTCAAAATTATCTCCAGTCTCGAATACAAGTCATTAATTTTCTCTATGACCCTCGCCACTTACTAATCCGTGCTGAACAATAATTTCGCAATCTTCGACAACGACGTGAAAGAAGAAAAAGTTTTTGCAGTCACGATATTTATACGGAATTTCTTTTTTTTTTTTTTTTAATGTGCACGACTCATATTCACACCGAATTTGGTGATTCAATTAAGCATCTCATTTATACGTAAATTAATGAGCGAAGAAACTTATTGAGTGATATAAAAAATAATATTTTTTCAGAATTTTACACTTGTTCGCAGCTTTTCGATTCGTTTTACAACCGGTCCAAATCCACTGAGAAAGTAACGTGTTGTGCTCAATTACGTATAATTAAAAATACAATGGGAACGAAAAAGGAGTTGAATTGGAAAGTGCAATTTTGGCGAGAAAATATCAGGCTAAATTCGTTTTTAAAATTCACTTAAAACACTTTATCAATGTCTACATGGAATTAAAAAAAAAAAAATACAAATTCTTGATGAAAACGAATTGGAAATGCATTTGTTATAATGGAATTTTAGCAACGTTTGTACAGATTGAAACGAAATTTTCATACACGTTTCCAACGCCTATTTTGGTGTTACATTTCTCATACTATAAATTTACGTATCTCCAAACATGCTCTCTGTATAAATGGACGCTTGTTTCTCAGCTCAATAGGACACCTAATATATCACGTGTAAGTTCACGATCGGAGACGCGTAACCAATTATCGAGCAAGGCCTTTGTAATGCGGACTCCGAGTGCGGACTGCCCGGATGTTGATGAATCTTCGTTGTGAGAGAAAGGGAGAAAAATGAGGAAAAGGAAGAGCTAAATACACTCAAGTATAAATACAGATTACGTAAGCCCATCGAGGGTCAGAGAGGGGCCAAGCAACACCTTGTAATTCATTCATCTTTCTGAGCCCGATAAGAGGATCCGAGAGTTCGATATTGTTCAGTCCTCGTTGCTGGCAGTACATCAAAAACAGATGAAAATCAAATCTCTGTAATATTTGATAATCCTTTTTACCGCGGTAACCTTAAAAAAGGCTGTGTATAGAATTATTTATGAATTCGATTCGGTTGTTGTTCGATTTTGAAAATTTATTCAAGAAATAGTTTTCACCGCTTGCCACAATTATAAAATTTCAAGGGTCTCGTACTGTTAATTTGTTTGCTCTATGTTTTCTCATAAAGACAATTCATTTGCACATAAAAAAAAAATGTATTCTTTGTGAAAGTCGAAATCATTGACAGAAAAAGAAATAATATACGCGGCATGTGTTTCGCAAAGTTTTGTTCGCAATTGGTTTTATAGCTCGCCTACTTTGAGCCGATCCCGACGATGCATTAAAATTCTTAGCGTGAGCGTGTAATAAATATCAATTAAATTCCGCGCCGAGAATTTCGAAGAAATAAAATTTCTTCGTGGAATATAATGGGATTGTACGGCAGGATCAGCTTCGCGGATAAAAGGCGATGATGAAAAATTTATATCCAACTGAATTCCGACGAAGCAGACGATTGATTTTTTTTTTTTTTTTTCATATTCGAATGGAACCTTCTACTGAACTAATAATAAAAAACAAATTACTTAAAAAAATATTGATATTTCAACCAAGATATCGCGTTGTTCTCGTCCCTTATTCCACCGAAGCATTTTTCATCAACTTATAAAACAATTTCAACGGTTATTTGGTGAAATTATTTTTTATGACTGTCTCATGATATATCTAAGACTCGTAAACTTTGAATTGACTCAGACACGATTGTCCCATCGTACTACATTCGGTAAGAGTTCATTTCAAAAATTCTATCATGGAAACTTGCGGTCGAATTCAGGAACAAATTACGTCTAGATAAACAGATATAAAGATAAAAATCGCATTCATGATTACTTCCCGAAAAAAAAAAAACAAAAATGGAATCAACAGTCAAATTATCGTTGCATGATATTCCACGTATTCTTGAGACAGAGAGAAAGAGAAATTGGAAACTAATTCCATGAAATTCCGCGAGTTCTAGTCGACAAAGAAACGTCATTAGATGGTCCATGTATGAGAATCGAGTTCGGTTGAATTTTACGTGATAAAATTAATATCCCGTGTTATTTCCCAAGCAGATACGTTCATAGAATTTTATTCGCGACATGTGCATCAGCATCAGAGTCTACGAAACAACTGCTTGTCTTGTATCACGTAAACGATACATCAGGGCGAATCACGTAATGTAGATTACCCTTCGAATTACATCGAGCGAAACACTTGTACGAACTATGTACACATATGCAGACACTTTGTCTGGGATACCGATCTGCAGTGAAGATCCCTCAAGTGCTTCTCTATGTACACGTTTCTCCTCGGATTTCATCACTTTCCAACAGAGGGAGAGAGAGAGAGAGTTCGCTATGAGAAGACCTTCCTGAGCCAAATAACGTCTCTTTGTATCTAACTCATAGGATCAAATTCATATTGCGTCCGCACACATTACCCAAAAAGTCCTTAGAGCTGTTTTACAGGTTGATTGAAATTTGATACTCAACCACAAACAGAAAATTGGTTCATTAGTTGAAACAAATAATCAAGTATCATAGAATTTAGCTAAGAAGTATAAAGCTCTTTGCTTTATTGACAGATAGATTATTGAATGGCAATAATTTATGAAGAAGTGAAAAATTCATTGGACGATGGCCGAAATAATGATCTTTTTCAGCTCGTAAAAAACGTATTTTTACTTTTCAGATGCTCGAATAACCAAAATTTTATATACTTGACGTTCCATCGACGATTTCATTTAGAAGTAAACGTATGCTCGTGTCTAATTTAAATACACAGAACTGTTTCATGACAGCTGATTGATAACAGGTCCTTTCAATAAAAGTGTATATCCATTGCAATGAGCGAAAAAAAAAAAAACATGCGCCTTTTTCAAACTCATATAAAAAGAAAGATAGGCTTAACGAGCTCGGCAAATATGAACGTGAAAGACGATCCTGCTTCTTACTTTTTCGCATATATACATATATAAAAGGCACGAGTGTGAAGAAATATAGCTTGCTGGATTTGCAATACAGAGAGATAAAGTGAAGTAGGAGCAGCGACGCAATATCTTAATGCACAGAATCCACACATACGGTGTAGGCTAATGGCGTAATTATGTTGCATACAATTCACGGCGATAACTCGATCGGATGCAGAACGAGTGTGTTAAAAAATAAATGAACGTGACGAAGTATCGCGTTTCTTATTCATTTGGGGTAAGCTTATTTGGTACATTTACTTTGGGACAAGGTGAACTAGTCTTAACTGGAACAAAGTGTTCCGTATAAACGTAATTATATGGTGATATTTAACTAAAACTTTAGGGAGTTGCCAAATATTTGTACGAATAAAAATGCTGGAGATGAAACTGCACGGAGAAGATGGGCAAAGCAAAAAATTGCAATGTCGTAACGTTTCAATGAATCTCGACACTAATTCCACGTATTACCATCAATTTCATCGTGCCGCCGCGTGCGATAATCATTTATTTTATGGATCGTGCGAGACAATTTGATTGGATGCACGTAGCATCGATCGTGGACGATATAATTGATACTATATATGCATTCACGATTGTAAAGAAGCCGAAGTACGAGGAGAACGTACAAATAAAAACAATCATCTTTAATCTTGCTTGATGAATTACTCGTTCTCCATTCGGTAGAGATCAGATATCTGACCTTTTCTCCCGTACACAAAACTGAATTTCGTTTCATAAGTTAATTATATTTTTTTTCACTAAAGTGCGTTGAAAACTCTCGAAAACATCTTTGAAATGTGGAATTAATATTTTAAAAAACGATAAAATTCTCAGTCCATCTGGATAGCGGGAAGAGTGAACTTAAAATAATTTAAAGAATTGTCCCTTCGTTATCTGTCGAAAAAAGATCAATTTTTAGTGTCATAACTTTTCTTCGAAATGAACATTACATTTCATGATATTATTCTCAACGTTGTATAGCGAGCTAAGTCTAAATCACAAGCCGTTCCAGATTTGAGCTCGTGTGTAAAGTTTAAGAAAATCGAACGCTCGGATAGAATTCTATAGACATAAAAACGAAATGCAACGTAGAATGCTGTCTGCGTATGGAAAACGAGAAAAAAATTTCGCTTTCGAAGTGAAACACGAAGCCTAATGACATTGTATCGACTATATTCGAAAGAGCTGCGAATACGAGGAGCATGTTCGTGAAAGATTCATGCCGAGACGAGAATGTCTAGAATCAAGTGACCCAAATCGATATGGGGTTACCGGTACTGTCCACCAGCAATTCATAAGCTTTACATTACTCTGCACTTAATCGCCTTTAACAAAATAAGACTCGCGTAATACCAATCAAATACAAATTTAAAATTTTTTCCGAAATTTGATTTACTCGCGACTATCTCGGTCTAGACATCATAAAAGAAATCATCACGTATCACGTGTGCATATATGCCGCTTTTTCAACGATTCATTCTTCAAGATGTCTAGAGACGAAACGGAGATAGTTATAGGAGGAAAAAGAAATAATAAATATTCACTAAATCCGGAAGTGTATATTTGAGTGTAAGTGTAAGATTGTCAGGTCGATTCTATTTCAGCGATCCTAGGCGTTTCCGCGACTAGAAAAGAAACTATAAAACCTCTCTATATATAACCTATACATTTATATATTTAGATAATAATATATGGATGCATTGTAATGATCCACGAGGCCATGTATGCAATCGTATCATTGTAACTTCTTGGAAAGTTTTTTTTTTTTTTTTTTTTTTTTTATGGCATTCTGTCTCGTCTTACAGTCTGGAATCGATCGGTCAATCAAAAATAGAATAAAGCTATGCTTTGCGTAGTATAAAAATTTATGAGAATATTCAATTACTTGAAAAAAAAAAGCAGCAAGAAATATTTTTGAAAAACAATCACGTTTTGTGACGCACTGAAGAATTCGTTGGTTCTTTCAATCGACGGAGGCAAGTATCACCTCTCAACGCTGAAAGCAAAATGTCAGTTGTCATCTTTATTATCATTCAATCTGACTCAATACCAAGAAAAATCTTTTTCAATGACAAAGGACGTAAAAAAATAGTTACACCGTGAAGAGAAACGATGGATAATACCTCGGAATTTTTATGGTCCTCTTACCGTCTACCTCTGTGACAATTACATATCTTTTTTACTGAAGCTTTTTTCATGTTTATTCATTGGAATTCACAGGTGGAATGAATCGAAATAAATAACGGAGTAAATGTTGAGAGAAAACCGAGCCCTTAACCTTCCTTTTGACGTGTCATGAATCATCGAAAATTTTTATACTGCCACGATCTTAAATCACGCAGACTCCATATACAGTGCAACGCACAAATGTTTCAACGAGTGAAGAGGAGCATTCACTTCGACGAGATTCTTTTTGAACTGTTGCGTGCGAAAGTGAATAAACTCGCAAAATCATCGTTATGCTGAGCTCCCGAGAGAAAGCAAAACCAGCACGTATAGTACATACATAGAAAATTATCCATAAGTCGTTAAATCCTCAGACAAAAGTGAGAATACGAGTATTTTTTTTTTGTTCGAGATTTGTAATTTTTCATATATTTCTTTTCGTCTGTCTTTATCCACAAAATGCAGTCAAGACACGAATAACTCGTCGCCAATTTGAGGATATCACATGAACAGTATTGTCTGCCAAATTACATTTTCACACTATTAAAGAGAGCTCGTTCACGTCCACGAAGCACGAGCACTTCTATTGTTCCCTGGCTCCATTGTTCAAAATTCAAATTTACTTTCTGACAAATTGTTCAGGCAAAAAACTACATTCATATAATTTAACGAACATATACATTTTGTTCTTCGTTAATTGTTGCGACAACGAAAAACGGTGAATTATTAATTAGTATTTTCTTTTTATAACTGAATTTTTACCGTACAAATTTCGTTTCAACCATCTTACTTTATTCATTTATAAACAATATCTCGACAACAATCGAGTCACAAATTTAGTGCGCCTTTCGCAAACGTCAAGAAACGAGATTAAATTGTGGCCATAATAATTACGAGGTGGGCTTTTATCTCGGAACAAGCTTTTTCCAGCTTAAACCTTAAACTGCCCTTTCCAGAATTCCTGCTATGGATGGAATATATACACGGCGAGAAAACTCATGCAACGTTTTACACCGTTGAGAGAGCTTACGCATCATTAAATGAGGATTAGGGCAAGCCGCGGCGACACCTTGCTTTAATTTTCATTGGTATTTCATCGGCGGTTTCCCAGAAAATCAATACTTTTTAAACGGTTCGCGAAAAAAATTGTCAAACCGTGGTATAATTCTTACGCAAAAAAAAAAAAAAAAAAGTACACGAGCGTCAATTACAAATGGTAATGAATCAACGTACAGCAATACCATGAGGAAAAAAAATAGCGTTCAACAATCGGGGAAACCCTTTGTTTCCGAATAACGAATTCAGTTTTCATGCAACCCATAATTTAATCAACGAGGACGGAATCACCATAAAAAAAAAAAATTAGCTCCAATTTTATTGAAAGCTTTAATTGAAGTTGTATTCAAACTGTTTCTGCGTTATAATATAACAGATTTATTTATAAGAAAAAAAAAAAGCATAAAAGATCGTTAGCTTCCATTGAGATTAACTCACACCAATGTTGCCTCTAATTTTCCTTAATTGTAAAACTATTCATTGCTCGAATCAAGAATTATTAAAAAATTATGGACCAATTAATTCGATACTCTTTAATCGCTCAGCATCGAAACTTTATCAATAGCATGATCAATCGATTATTCATTATTTCTCTTAGACGATGACACGCATCCGCATTTGTATGTTTCAAAATATAAGTTTCTCAGCAGTTTCCTTTCTGTACATCTGACTTTAGTCGATGCGTCATCTTTTTCATTCACAGGCAACCGACTGGTGGCTCAATGACATGTATTTAACAGTACCATTGGCACTTCCGATAAACAGCAATCCGGGACTCGCAGCGAGACCGAGAAGACTCACGTGTCAGCGAGATGCTGCGACCTTTCTAGCGAGATTTCTCACGGAATTGCTCGACTATCAAGAAATCTTAGACAGGTAAGAACATCAATCATTTTAATTTTTCAAAAAAAATAAATGACTCTGTGAATGTTAATGACGGCAGATATTTTTTTCCCAAAGTTGAAATGAGCATTTTAATTCTGCACTAACGCGCGTCGAAGCTTTGATTTAATAGATTTTTCAAAATATATTTTAGTACGACGTTCAATTTGTAAAAACAAATAAAAGTCGAGTATGTGAGTGATTTTAATTGGCAAAACGTTCTTTTTGATGCTCGATAATCAATTTATTCAAAGGGCGTAATAATGATGAAAATATTAATAATAACGATCGTCGAAAAAACTCACGTCTTCGCGATGACAGGTCGTTCAATCATCGTCATACTTGACACTCGTTACCGGCTTCTCGTTAGGAGAAGACATTTCTATTTATCCATTTCGTGTCTATCCACTTGTACATTCTCCTCTTTTATCGATCTACCTTGAAACGGCCATATCTCGTGTCTTTTGAGGATAAAAATATTCGCATTAAATATTAGTCCCATAACGACGTCGATAGAACAGCCTTATACAAATATATCATTATTATCATTTGTGAAGATAATAAATGAGAAATATAACAACAATGGCGTTCTCAACTTTGGAGTGAGAAAGAAGTGGATTTCAATCGAACTAGTTTATATTTTTATTTCGATGATAATATTAATAATAATGTATCGGTTCATTACAGAAATCAGTGAATTGTTCTTTCTTATATCGTCATTTTATTTTCGCATTAAACCGAGAGAAATAAAAACCTTCAGAATCGAAATATCAAATTTCCAATTTTATCTCACGCACCTCAAATAATCTCATGTTTCCCAAACACACCACTTCTATATCAATAAGTCTTCGTTTTTCTTCGAGCTTTTACGTGCCCTAACAAAGTTCCTTTTTAACACTCTCGTTCGGTATATTAAGGTACTCAAAAAAATGAATTTTCGTTGTAATTTTTTGTCATTTCTTATTTTTCGCTGTATGTACTACTCGTATTTTCTCATCTGTCGCGTATCGTTCGCGGGAAAGCATGTAGAAAATAAGAAAACTCGGATAAAAGTACGGCGAGGCCGCATCTCAAGGAACGCAATCGTTTAGGAACGATTGCGAATTCTTTCTCAAAGCTCTTTTCCTTCTTCCATTGCCCATTCATTTATCAACCACGAGCGTATTACCGTGATTTCGCATCTGGTAAATCTCTCGAATCTCTTCATTCTTTTTTACTTGTTCAATAGATCGCGTCTCCTCGACAAAAGTAGAGAAAAAAAAGAGTGAAAAGCTCGCTCTGGCAAAGTAGTTGGAAGAAGCCAAATGAATTTAACGGGGTTCTCGCGACGCATTCTGCGAGGAAATCCGGCGTCTACGTAGGATCTATAGAAATCGAGAGGCTTAAAGAATGCGCATATATATATCCTAAATATGGATTATTTCGTGCAAACTCAATCTCCGTACTATTTCGACTTTGAAAACAGATTTCTTCATTAATTCACTCTCCTCTAACTATGAATTTGGACGAAATTATTTTTGCACTCCAATGAACCAACTGTTAACCATTTAGGGACTATTTATTTTTCAAAGAGATACACTTGAATATATAGACATTCGAAGATTTCACCTGAAACTAACAACCATTAAAAAAACGAAACAATTTTCATATTTTACATTCCGTTTCATCCATTGAAAGAATATTTGATGATGATTTCGCATGGGATTTCCCATATAAATGTAGTCAAAATCATAAGGCTGAATACTTCAAAGCCGTATCCGTATCGGGTTTCCGGTATCCGGTGCCAGGATGAGATTTTTTTTCTCTCAAACGTCTCGAACTGTAGACAGATTCGAGAATTTATCTGCACATCATTGTCTCGATGTATCATATCCTTACTGTTGCTTTTTTCTTGTTCTTAACGAACTCGAATTCGAATTTCACAACTCGTATCTTTAGATATGATAATAGAAAGAATAACATTCAGAATAATTGCAATAATAATATTTGCTGAGACGAATTGAAGGAAAATAATCGATCGATCGATTCATCTCGTTATTCTCGTCGTCCCCGATGTCGTCTTCGGGACGAAGCGTCCACTCGAACGAGGGTTGCATCGAGAACGAGGGGCGACGCACAATCCCACTCCAAAAACCCCTACTCGCTCTCTTCTCGTTAGTGCTCATCCAGCAGAAACGAAAACGTCTGTTATTTTGTCGGTAAAATCTATTAGCTAATTCGTCATATGTACACATGGAGAAAAAAAAATCAGATGAAATACTAATTGTAAATAAAAAATGACGAATACTTGGACAAAGAGAAAAAATATTTATCAGGCTCAACAAATTCATATTTTCTACAATTTTTTCTTTTCTTTTCTTTCACTAGCATTTCATTCCAATTTATCACGGTTATTTATATATTTTTATTTAAAAATTCATAGATCCGAATTGGATGTTGAACTTGTCAAATCGAAGGATGGCAAATCTATGCAACCGCTGTGTATGGCCCAACATTATCAGATATTTAGCATTTACCGAAGACCCGGTGAAAGTGTCGACGAGCGTGTAATATTGGACAGAGCAACCTCCGGTGATCATATCATAGTCGCTCATCATAATCAGGTACATAAATGTTCTTATGCCTCTGGCGACGACACGGACGTCAGCTTTATTTACTATGGTGAAAGTAGATAGCTAATACTTGGAAGCATCAATTTTAAAAATATTTCTTTTATGGTGTTAGAACATAAAGTAGCGAAATTTCATTGTATTCATAAACAAAAATCACGATAATACTTATCCCGTGAAAATTCATCTTTCAACGCAGATAATTAGAATTTAACGCGACAGCGACTCAATTATGCAACGATGAAACACGAAGAGTTTCGAACGTTTTATGTCAGTGCGAAGAATTCTTTTTCTTTTTCATGTGTGTGCACACTTCAAAAATTATAACAGAATGTTGTTTATCTGTCAGCGTAATTTCTTCGTCTCTTTTCAAACAATTGCGCAGCGATTACAATCTTTTGAACAAAAAATAAATATCGATAACTCATGGTAACGAAGTGTCTTGGGTTACATCAGGAATTATTCATTAAATTCAAAAGTTGCATAAAAAAAATTCAGAAATTTCTAAATAGTTCGTGAAAAAATTTTCTACTAAAATGTGAGAAAATACAGCGTACGAAACAGAATACGAATTTAAATATTGTTCCCTCAATTCATTCGTTGAACTAATCGTATAAAATGAAACATAAAGAAGCATTCTTCATCATATTTTCGATGATACAGGGGCTTGGGAATGAAAAAATGTGTTGTTTTCAGTTCTACAGTGTACCGGTACGGGCATCCGATAGAGGAAGAATCACGGAGGGTGAATTGATGCAACAAATTCTAAAGATCATCGAAACTCCGGCAGATCCAAGAACGCCACCTGTGGGAATTCTCACGACAGCTCAACGGCCAGTCTGGGCGAGGGCGAGACTGGAACTAATGAAAAGTGAGTATCATTCATTTTGTAATCAGCAGTTACTATGCTCAATCATTGCTACGATGTTCCTTGATTGTTTTTTTCATAAATAAATTTAAAAAAAAATCATTACCACAAATAATGGGAAAACATAATAGAAAACGTTATTCGATTAGCACAACTAATTAATCGAGTAATAATAACCCAAATTGAAACAATCATTACGACTAATAATGTTAAGATTTATTCTCCGATGAAAAGAGAAAAACGTGTGACTTTAATCTTCGAAAAGTCATCTGTGTCGAGAAAAAATTTGCTGCAATATTTCTACCGATTGAACGACTGCTTGACCAATAAAAATGGCTTTAATCGTTGGAGAATTCGATTGATCATAATTTAAAGAACTTCAGACGTGACCGAACGTTAAAAAATCTATAAACTCTTGTCTTATGTTCAATTGAATCATTTTCAAATTGGTGTGACAGATTTTAAGGCAGATCAGAGTTGAGAAAATTCTCGGGCGAAACTCTCGCAACGAATGTTCAAAAGGCCCAGGATAAAGCGAAGAATATATATCCTTCTCGACACGTTCTCTATCGCAACAACCCTCTTCGCTATAATTATCCGTTCGTTCCTCTCTCGCGTCCCACCAATATTCGCAATATTCCCCATTAACTTATTCGCGGCGGTAAGAGAGAAGCTGCCATGAATTGCTGCCTACCATACAAGCCTGAGAGGGAAAAGCAGGCCGAGGCGAGACCTTACTCAACACCACTACGATATTCACGTTTGACTGAAAGAGACAGAGAGATAGTCTTGCGACCCCGTAACGTCGAGAAGTTTTGCCCCGCGTTGTTAGCAAATCGAATGAGCTATGCGATAACGAGCTAACGACGAATCGCGGTTGCTTCTTCGATCTCTTGTGTCTCTCTTTTCTGCTCTTTCTCTCTCATTTTCTCTCTTTGCTTTGAATCACCGCGGGAGAGATCACTCAAAGAGAAGACACTCGAACTTCTGACTTGATCCGTCGTAGTTTAAACTTTCGAGGACTTGCACTTCAAATTCTCCTTACTCGTCGCTACAATTGAATGACAATCGTTATGACATTTGTTCCCCCCCGTCGAAAATGTTCCAATTTCATTTCAATTAAAAGTTTACTCCAAAACTCGAGTGCAGTGAATCAAGGAATAAATTATTGGCGAATATGAAAAATTAAATAGACTCGAAAGAACAATTTCAAAGAGAATAAATGCGTTGCGAAATCAAAAAATTCTTATACAATTTCTTCAACGACGAAACTTGAAAATTTTTATCATTCCTGTCCTCAAACGGAGTTCGAATGAAACCATCATTTCTTATAACAGACGAACAAAATCGTCACAATCTGGAACTGTTGGAACGTTGTCTATGCGTCGTTTGCATCGACGAGGACATTCTGCCATCAACGTTCAACGAGCCACTTAGAGCCGAGGATCGATGGATCAACGATCGCGACTATGCGAATGTTCTTCATCATGCTATTCACGGCGGTGGTTCGAGGCATCTTGGTGCAAATCGTTGGTTCGACAAGACCTTCAATGCGATATTAGGCAAAGTGAGTAAACTTCTATACTTGAATCCTCAATATTTCATAACAAAAGTATAATGACTCATTCGAATCACGTATGCTCGTTAGAAAAAGCCTTTCGTCTAAAGAAAAATACGTATTATTTAGATGATAGATAAATTCGCATGTTTTTTTCCAAGACGGAGTATCGATTAATCGTTGGATATAAATATATTCTGGGTTAAGACAATGCTGGTAGTTTCGTGAATCGATATACGTAGGTATAAAATGAGAATTGAAAAGTTGAGAAAAAAAAAGAAAAAGAGAATCGAACGTATAACGTAGACGTGAAATCATTTTACCGTTTTATTCGTATGTAAAGTCGAAAATACAATTATAGCGACTCTACAATTCATTCGACCTCAAATCCGCATGCGATCATCATCCGTTCATAGCTGCCTTTAGCTCACATATTCTTAACTTTCTCTACTGTAGTACATGTTTACTGTCTAAAAAAGTGGTGTTAAATCATCGATGAAAAATGTGTGAATGTCAATTATTTCTTAAGTCATTTTTTTAGTTCGGAACGATCGAAAAGCTGTAATAGTTTTTTTCGTATTTAATTGAAAACTTTATACATTTTTTTATTCACGATTAATTCGAGGTTCAAATGACGTTGTCGATCGTTTTTTACAGTTATTTTTTTTTAAATTATTTTGCGATTTTTGCACTCCTTCGAACTTCTGCTACAGCCGATTAAATTATTTTGAACTATTTAAAAAAAAAAAATTGTTTTTTTTTTTTTTTTTTTTTTTTTTTTTTTTTTAATTAATGAAAAATAAAGTAACAACCATGTACTTTAGACTTATGTCGTCCATTGAATAAAAATTCTCAAAATATTTCGATCAATAGGATGGAATGTGGGGACTCACGTATGAACATTCGGGTGGTGAAGCCCCAGCAATTTTTACCGCATTCGAGGTTTTGACGGAGAAAGTCGATGCTCAACCAAGCTCCGAAGAAAATCTCGTACCTTCTCATTTACCAGCGCCGGAAAAGCTCGAATGGTTCCTCAGTGAAAAAAGCCTCAATGACATAAGAGAGGCCATGACGAATTTCGATACGTCAGTAGTAATTGAACAAATATTTTCTCATCAACAATTACACTCATGTTTACTTTCAATTGTTTTTTTCTTCTTTTTTCAAGTATGGTGGAAGATTTGGATCTTTGTATCCTGTGGTTCCAGGAATACACGAAAGAATTCATCAAAACTTGTCGTATCAGTCCCGATGCCTACATCCAATTGGCTCTGCAATTGACCTACTTTAGGTGAATAAGAGAAAAAATAAATAAAATTGATAAAATCCATCCCGAATATTTTAAACCGCATAAAAACGCTTTTTTTCCAACATTTCGAAATATTCATTCAAATTTTACGTTGTTCGTTTGACCTTTGGATAATTTCTCCCACTTTCAATTGACTCGCATTTAAAATGATCAACTTATTCGACGAAAAAAGCTTCATTTCATTTAAAATTTGATGCTGATTTACTTGACCTATTCTGTGCACCAAATTCTTTAATCCATTTGAACTCTTCGAAAAACAAAAGGATTACAATACCAAAATGTCATCTATCTATAACAGATTACACGGTCGTCTCGTTGCGACGTACGAGAGCGCTGGCATAAGACGATTCGCATTGGGACGAGTTGACGTCATAAGAGCAGCGAGTCCCGAAACTCTTGCCTGGGTAAAAGCGATGTGCCAGGGAGATCCGGAGCTTCAAGTCTCGAATCCACCTGTCAGCACCGAGCTCCAGGATGAAGGCATCAAAAGAGTTCAGTTCACCATTTACAGTGTAAAATGAAAATGCTTCGATTATTCACATTAGACTTTCTCAGTCGAGACTTGTGCTGAATTTTTTGGGTAAAATTTTCCACTTAAATCGTGTCAAACTTCGATATTTATTATTCACTGAATATTCATTTGGAATTCTACTCAGAAATAATTCATTTTTGCTATCGCAGGAGCTTTCGAATCGTAAGAGAACTCGAAACTTTTCGAAATACTACGAAAATAATTTTAGAAAAATAATTGCTTTTAGTTTGTGGCAAAAATCTCAATCGATATTTCGTTTTCGAATTTGAAGAATTTGAATATTAAATTTTTTAATGGAGAAAAGTAGATTCGATGAGAATTCATATCGGAGATGCAGACGAAGAAACGCGAACAACAAATTCCTAATCGATTGCAGAGACACTTGGGAAGAATAGAATTTGCACTTTGGACTGATTAGGGTTTGATCACGAATGAGTCAAAAATATAAGGGAAGAAAAAAGACATGACTGCGAAAGAAACAGTGAAATGAAGAGCACACGAGAGAAAAAGGGGAAAAAATTGTGTAAAGGTTCGAGAGATAGCAATCAATTAGATCGTCAATGGTATATCCGGACTCTTTCAGACGTGATCGAGTGTTTGCTGAGTCCTTGAAAAAGGGTCGGTAGGTCGAAAGAAACACCGAGAAAAGTTATTTCAACGCTTCTACCTTTTATCGCACAGATACATTTCGAGAGTATAGAGACAGAGCAAACAAACTGAGTGTATTTTCTGTCAGGTTTACATTCGACTTTGGAAAAAATATATTATAGACTTTTCGTCTATTTTTATTATCATTTGAGTCTGAAAATAGCGAGATTTAAGCTCGTCTCCTGGAATCTTTATTCTTCTTTCATAAGATTGTTGTTTCTATCTCAGAATTTCTTAATTTTATTTCCATTTCAACCCATCATAAAAATGAATCAATAGAATGTAATTAATTTTCAATTCTGGGTCAAATTGCATCGAAAATATTACATTTTTTATTCTCCACGTTCTTGTAACATAACTTAAAAATATGTAGGGGACTATGGGGCAAAACGGACATGTTAACGATTTAAGCCAATTTAATCGATGAGCATATGGTCTTTCAACTATATTTGAGTCCCAAAATTGATTTCCAGTCGTAGTTTCTCGAATTTCGAAAAAAAAAATTTTTGGGGCAAAACGGACATTGCCTTTCGGAGGTATAAAAAATGAAAATTTTTTTTTTTTCGAAATTGAGACGTCTGAAGCGACTTTTTCCGAATAGAATACCAACTCGGTAATATAAGAAAAGAAACGCGACCAGTTAGAACCCCATTCCTTGGCATGTAAGAAAGAAAAATGAGCCAAAAGTTGAAATCGCATTTTGGCCATGTTTTTGGGTCATGCAAAAAATGAACTTTGGCTCCACCGTGCAGGGGTATTATTGATGTTTGAACTGTATTAGAGTTCCATAATCGATTTCCGGTCCGAGATCCCCGGATTTTGTAAAAAAAAAATTTTGGGGCAAAACGGACATTGCCTCTCGGAGGTATAAAAAATGAAATTTTTTTTTTTTTCGAAATAAGACCTTCGAAGCGATTTTTTTCGAATGGAATGCCACCTCGGTGATATAAGAAAAGGAATGGGACCACTTGAGCCCCATTCTTTGGATGTAAAACAGAAAAATGAGCCAAATCTTGAGATCGCGTTTGGTCCAAGCTTTTCGGCTTGCAAAAAATGAACTTTGGCTCTACCGCGCTGGGGTATAATCGATGTTTGAACTCTATTGGAGTCCCACAATCGATTTCCGGTCCTAGATCCCCGGATTTCGTAAAAAAAAATTTTTGGGGCAAAACGGACATTGCCTCTCAGAGGTATAAAAAATCGAAAAAATTACATTTTTCGATATTGAGACCTTTGAAGCGATTTTTTTCGAATAAATTGTGGTCCCTGTGATATGTGGAAAGCAATGAGGTCACGTAGACCCCATTCCTCAGATGGAAGGGAAATAAATGGGGCAAATAAGTAGATTTTATTTGCCCCAATTTGTTTTATCGTGCAACAAACGAACTTCTTGTCTAATATATTGGTAAGTAAATAATGTTCCATCTACTTCCCAGTCCCAAAATGTATGTTTCCTTTTGGTTTCCAGATTAAAAAAAAAAAAAAATTTGAGGAAAATGAACACCTACTCTCAGAGGTAGTTGAAATCGATAATTGATCGTTCCAAAAGTATTGCGATATAAACATCGGAATTTGCTTGTTCGCACATAAAATATGAACTTAGTGACTCAAAAAAACTCACTAAGACAGCCAAATTCTCGTCTTCGGAAGACGTTTCTTGCATTTTTTGCGAACAATTGTATTCGCTTTCCTCTGAAGGCTGGATCAGTTGTATGACATGCAAAAAATGGGCACACACCTTGTGTACAGATGTTGATGACGATGATGTCACCTATGAGTGCGATTTTTGTACAAAATGAATAAAAAAAACTTTTCTTCCTTATCTTCTTACCGTGATTATTATTTTGGTTTTTAAATGAGTCAGAAAAGAGAAAATAATGAGCAGAACGTAGTTTGGGATCGGAGTCAAAATTGTATGAAATTTATAAAATTTCGGATTCAACGTGTTTATTTTGCTCTAAAACTTGAATTTTTAATGCATTTCACCCTAGAATACCACAATTCAAGATATTTTAGGGTCAGAACGTGGTTTGGATCCGAAAAAAAAATTTTATAAATTTTATAAAATTTACATTTACATGTGTCCGTTTTGCCCCCTGTGTGTCCATTTTGCCTCAAAATTCACTAATTTTGGCTGTTTTCGGGTAAAAATGTAATTTAAGCTTGAAAAAAAAATTTATGAATTTTCCGAAATTTCAGAATTTGAAATGTCCGTTTTGCCCCGGATTTTCGACTTTCGGGGCAAAACGGGCACCCTGTCCGTTTTGCCCCATATGTCCGTTTTGCCCCATAATCCCCTATATCCAATAAAATTTGAAAATAGGATTTGTTATCAATGAAATACAAAGTCAATTGCGAATGACAATCATTCAAAAGAACTTCGTACTTTAGAGCCGAGCTAATCCTCCTCACGGAATTATTCATTTTCGATAAACCGTGTTTCACCAATTTTCACCAAAATTGAACTTTGTTTATTTTTTTCCTGACAACGCGTAGGAACAAAGAATACGAGAACTCTTTGATCTCGCGGTTCAACGGCAGACAAGAGAGATGTACGATAATAACCATGGACACGGAATCGACAATCATCTTATGGGACTCAAATACGCTGCGATGGAGATTGGCGAACCTCTACCTGAACTTTTCCACGACGAGAGTTTCAAAATTGTAAATCATTTCGCCCTTTCCACGTCACAGGTACGCATATTTTTTTTTCTTTTTGGTTTTTTTTTTCGCGATTTTAGCCTCAAGAGTTTTACATTCAATATATTGTCGAGAACTACCACAAACCCTTGCTCTCTCTGATATTATTTTTAGTTTTATTAACGTTTAAACAAAAATAAAAACCCAGCATTTTTGATGGCTTTAATTCCAGCGCTTTTATTCATCTTGATTGAATTCATTTTATTCAAACTCCATTTAGAAATTAATTAATTGTGTACCCGCGACAAAAAACGAAGTCTCGTAGACTGTAATTGTTTTTTACGCGCGGAAAGAACGTTGGTCAAGAGGGTTATTAAAAGAAAAAATTACGTAAAGGGGAATATTAGAATTCGACTGAATCGAAACTCCCCCCTTTTTCAAGGGCGATGTAAAGGCCCTACAGTGAATGAATTCAGGCTCAATTTTCGTCAACAAAGACTCTTACCAAAGCGTATTTCCGGCGCTCATTCAACCTCCCGGATACAATGCACTAAAACTTGAAGTAGGGTGCAGGGTTCGGATGCAGGAAGTGGCTTTACGGGTAGGGGGGAAACAACCATCGTGCATGTAACCACGAAATTTTAATGACCAAAATCGATTTTCAAGACCTTAATTATTTATAATAGAATTACAGAAAAAAAAAATTTCACCACGTAAATCCGATGTGTTGAACGAAAAGTGGTGTGGATCCAATCGTTTTTTTTGTCTCAAATGCCAAATCATTTGATTCATTTAACTAAATTACTGTTTAAAGTTGAATGGTCCATTTAATGATAAAATTGTCAATCATAAAAAATGAATTATAAAATTGAATGGTCGACAATCGTTGGGTTTTATAAATATTTCGATGTATAAACATTAATTTGTTTGACTTTGCCTAAAATTGATCGATTCGTCTGATAACTTGCTTCAGCATTTACAATTCATTCGGACTTGTCTCAAAATCATTTTATTGCCCCTATCGAACTAAATATTTTGCTCGAAGGAAGCGAAATTTGTTCCGTTCATCATTTTTTTTTTTTTTTTTTTTTTTTTTTTTTTTCACTGTGACTTTTCCCAATTTCTAATAATGCAAACCAACCGAAACTCGCTTGAAATTCAACCGACTTTATTGGTGATAATTCGTCCTTAAAAAATGAAAACAATAATTATATCAAATTACAGATAACAACGAGAAATGACGTGATCGCTGGTTACGGTCCAGTTGTCCCAGACGGTTACGGATGTGCCTATAACGTTCGTAAGAACGGATTCATTTTTTCGGTTTCGGCTTTTCACAGCGATGGAAGAACGAGCGCAACGCGTTTCGCTCAGACTTTGGAGAACAGCTTGCGACAAATGGCAGTCATGTTGAAAAACACGATGCAACGATAATGGATAGAAAAAAAAAAGAAAAAAAAATTTCAACGTGCAATGAATAGAAATGACGAGGAGAAGAAAATCGGAATTTTCAAGCGTAACCAAGAGTCACATTCCTAAAAAAAAAACGAAAGAAATCGATGAGAAAAACAGAAGATGAAAAGAAGGAAGAGTATAAAAAAAGTGGATGCAACAAATCCAACGAAACCGATTAAGATTAGGGATAAATCAAGTAATTCGGTAATAGATCGTTTTCAATAAAAAGTGCTGCACGCTGATCGAGACACATCCGCATTAAAAAAAAAAATACACGAAACTCACGAATGAGAGGCACGATGAGAATAATGGGTTACTAAATGATAAAACTTATAGATAGACTAATTGATTAGAAATGATATATTATATTAGAGGATGACATAACTGAGTAGTTGAGTAGCGATCGGGAGATGTGACGCATTCTAAAATAGTTCAAATTAATATTTGACTATGAGTTTGACGAATCGATGTATAAAACATTTGATTTTATCGATCCAAATTGAAATGATCGATAACATCGATATGATGCATCGTATCCATCGACCCACAGTCAATCGTACTAAATCCTCGCTCGTTGATAAAATAAAACAAACGCTTATGTCCTAGCAAATTTAACGTGTAAGTATAGTCTGGTTCTCGTTTATCGATTATTCACAACGAACAAGTAATGAAAATCGTAACGAGACAAATGTACTCTGCATATTAGTCAATAACAGTGAGAAGACGAAATTGAGACCACGCGATCTTGGATATTATTCGTCTGAATTAACTTTAAAACATAAAGACATTTATTTGAGCATTGGAATTCGAATTTGTTGAAAATAATATTTAGTTTTATGAAACGTTACGTTCAAATCGATTACACATCGTTTTTCTCTATCGTTATATGTAAATCTATATATATATATATATATATATATATATATATATATTTTATCGAATGATTTACATGAAATAAAAATCTAGTCTGTTTGTAAAATCTCTGATATTAATGGTAAGACACGAAGGCTCGGAGAGCCGTGAAATAAAAATTAAAAAAAAAAAACGAAAGAGAAAGAGACAATATCTATCGGGATTTTGAGGTAAAATTTGCAAAAAAAAAAGTGGTAATATTAATGAAAATAAGAAAAATATATGCGATGAATAAGAACGCAGTGAGAAACAAAAAGAAATGTATCGATGGAGGCAACATGAAATAGGAAAAATAAACGAAAGTAAAAAGTCAGTAGAAAAACTAAGAAAGATGCATAATAATCTCACAGAATCTGTTCGCGTCTCTATTCTTTGTCGCAACGGTATTCTAAATGTAGCCAATCTTCGATATTGGCGCCCGCACAGTAACTCTTGTCCAATTCTTAGATCGTATTTTCGCGCCACCGACTTGCGCGGTCGATTGAGCGAAAGTATCGGCTTTTTCGTACATAGAAACTATCCGTCTATCACCCTTTATCTCCCTTCGTTATAACGAGCTTATGCGCTGCTCACCGATCCGCACGTGCACACATTTGTATTGTTATTCGTGCTTCGTTTTAAACTCTGGCTCAAGGAACAGCTTTGTCATTGAATGAGAGAAAAAAGATTTAAAGTTTTGCTGCAGAAATGGAAGACTTATCGTTATCACATTCGACATCATTTTTCGATTGAAAAAATTTTATAGTTATTGGAAAAAAAAAAAAAAAAAAAAAAAAAAAAAACACTTGTCGATTCACTACCGATACTGAAACAATGTTCCCTTTTTTCATCACATTTTCAGAGACGATAATTTTTAAATTATACATTCAATTGTTCTTCCCGAAACTTATATCATAATTGCTCCTCTATTTAATAATCCATCAACAAAGAAAAAGATACCTTTGCAAACGATTGTTTCCAATGACAAATCCCAATCGTGTCCATTTCTGCAATACATTTAAAACGATATTTCGATCGAATATAAATATGCGGTTTCGATTATGCCGGATGCTCGTTATTCCCATATTAAATTCTTTATGAAAATTTGCAATGTTTTCTTTTTTGTTATACAACGAATTCGACGTTGACGTCGGATCATTAATATTTTATGAAACGTTGAAAAAGAGCCTCGTCGTTCTTCGTATAGCAAATAATATATACATACAAATATATCTATATACATGAAACAAATAAATATATATATATTATATTGGATTGAGCTAATGTTCGTAAAAAATCTAGTCAGCTTGAAAATCGTTGTAGCTTTAAATTAATCGATTGTTCCTTCGTTATTGTTAAACTCTATTAGAATATATTTTATGTGTAACTTACGATTAGTTTAACGTATTGAGTATCATAAATGGTATTCTACAAACATATATAAATCGTTCGTAAAATGCGTGTTCTTGTGACAGCATGGATAAGAGAAAATAAATGAATGTTATGTTTAAAATAGCAAAGAAGATCGTTCGGAGCAGCAGCTTTTGCGAGATTGTCCGTTGCTCCTGTTGATCGAAGTTTCACATATCGAGCGAGAATAAAAAACAAACAAGTTGTGATCTCGCATTTTTGCGACCAGGAATATCACACGCATATCAGGCTGCGAAGCCAAAAACGTTAAGTGATGATAATGATTGTCAGATAAGGGCATAAAATAAAAAAATGGCCATGTAATCGTTTTTTCCCCTGACGAAAGATTTGAATTGTTTTCAATAAATCGAATCGACGTTTATTTTATTGAAAAAATTTTAGTCGAGACTGTAAACACTCTTTCGTTCTCGCGAACACGTAAATGCATATCACATTCGAGTTTCGTGTGTCTAGAAATTTTTTTTCATGATATTTCGTTAAATTTGGCTCATAGATGATTGAAAAACAACAATTGTGTCGTCAGTAGGGGATCGAACGAGTGGTATTTATTCATTTTCAATGAATCGTTGTAAAACTTGTGAGTTTAAATAAAAAAAAAAGAAGCGAAATATGTAAAAGTGTCGACTAAATATAGCGACCAATGTATCATCACGAATTTTCACTCGCTTCAATGGAACTGCCTATTTCCCGCGACGCTAATAAATGAACAAACACGCGAACTTTCTGTTTACAGGGTGCACTAGAGGAGACACGAATGAGGTTCGATGTAACGTGCAAAATACTGTTATTGCCAACGAAATGCTAATAAATACATGTCTACACGTGCGTAAAAAAATTCAGGATGTCAGATAAGTCCATGATTTTATGTAATTCGGAAATGAACCAGACAATTTTTCAATCATTCAGTCTCCAATCTGAAACATCCCCGTTCAAAGTATTTTTTACTCATTATTGACTGATTGATTCTTGTTTGATAAACATGTCAAACATTTTTTGGACAACAGAGCACTAGAACGACTGTTTAAATTTTCGGGTTGTAAAGTCGAAGAACAGATTTTTAAAGACTTTTTGTATAAATATTTCAAATAAATGTTTCAATACTTCTTAAATCTTGAACAACAGAAAGGGGAAAAAAATGGAAAAAAAAAAAAAGTTCAAATAAAAATGAAACATTATTACGAAATAACTTTGGTGAATAGCATTCGGCTTTGTTTGAAACGTGATGCGACGCTGCTCTCCTCATATCCCAACATGTATACGTGTGCACGATATGCCGAGATGGAAAGACGCTATGGGAACTAGAAAGTAGCCGATCGTAAATTGTCTCGCGTGATCGGTAGAATCGGTGGTGCAACACGGGGTACTACACGAGAGAGGCGTGAAAACGACGAATTGAAATACTCAAAACAAGAGGCCGAACAATAATTTACCGTCAGCCACACATTTATCCACTTTTCGTTAGATTTCGTTCATTTTGCTCGTCAAATTTTTTTATTCAATAAATATATTTTTTTCACAATACTACGATATTAAAAATAATTTACAATATATATATTTACACGCCGTTTGAAGACGACTATATTTTTTTTTATAAACAATAAATGCATTTCTTTTTAGTTTTTCAGAGGTAACGTTTTTTTTTTTGGTTATCTTCTCATGAGACTTTACGTGGAGTAATAAACGTGAATTTTTTTTAAAACGTTTTCAAAACTACGCAACATAACGAAGTACAACGGGAATACATCAATTACGAAACTAAGTTTAAGAAACAAATATATACGATGAAATACTGGGTCCGTCATTTTTCGTTCAGCCCATTTGTTTACAGTTTGCAAATGATTTTGACAATTCCCTGAATACTCTATTAAATTATTCGATATTTTGACGAATGATTTTGTCACAGACCTCTAGTTCCTGATACTTTTGCCACATTATTTCATAAATTGATACATAAATAAAATCAAATATTTTGCAGATCATCCTATACTCATTTGTTAATAAAATTATAATAATTCCGACGTTCAACTGTACCGGAGAAAGTTTGAGATGAAAAACAAAGTACTCAATTCTTAATCCTGTTTGGAATTTGAGATTGCACACATTTTTGAGTTCCAATGATTTTCAATCCAATTCATTGTGTCGATTAATCGTGTGTATTGTTAACTCCTTTTTCATGTGAACATGTACGGCTGGTAGTGATGACAATACTCAAAAAAGAAAACTGTTCAATTGTAATGCCGAAGGAAAAATTTTAGAAAATTATTCTATTAAGCGTGTTCTGATTTGTTTTCCGGTTACGAAATTATCTTCAGTCTTTTCAGTACGAAACCAGCACTCGTTCACTTCATCATTATATTGAACTTTGATTCGTAAATTAAAGTTTTTTTGGTGCGAGGCCATCGTCAGTTTTTATATCAAATCAAATGTTATCCTGCACGTCGACTGATACCCGAGATTCGGTCGATACATTCGTCTACAAATAACTGATTCGTGTGGGATTAAACATAATTACGTTAAAACATTGAATCATCTAATTAAATCACTTAGTCACTAAGAGAGGAACAATGAAGACCATTTCAAGAACCTCATATCTTCGCGGATGAATAAGCATTACACGATCATACCACGAAGAAGGTCGGAATTAACGTCTTCGTAAATCTTTGCAAATGGATGGGACAGCAGATAGTTTGCGGTTGGTCGTTTTCTGGCATCATGCTGAAGGCATTTATCGATAAAGTCGAGGCCTTCCTGAGAAAAATTCTTCGGTGGAGCAGGACTCTCACCCATTCCAACCTAAACAAAAAAAAACAAAAGATTCGCAATCATTTAAGAAACGAAATTGATTCAGACACATAAATAACGTATTTCGAATCGAAGGAAAAAAAATCGCGATGAATCTCGATATTCTATGGAAAAAAATGTGAGCAAAAAATACGCTAGCTTTGTTCAGTTCAATTCAAATTTTAATGACGGCGATTTTATGAATGAGAATCATGAGACTTGTCAGTTATGATAAATCACTCATTATTGTAAACGTTTTCATTTCTTTAACGAAATTCGTTTAGGAGAGACTGGTAATTTACCTTGAACATAATTTGATAATTGGAATCGAATTCCGCCCATGGTCTTCGACCGCTTGCCATTTCAATGACGCAACACCCGACTGACCAAATGTCAGCTGCACGTCCGTGACCCCCACTTTCGGTCTTCATAAATACCTCGGGTGCCATGTATGCTTTGAGAAAAAAAAAACAGCAGGTCGCCGAATAATGATTGTTCCAAAAGAATATATTTCTCGCTGTTGGATTAATTGAAAGAGGAATATTTATGATTTTTACCTTGAGTTCCAACGAATCCTTGCAATTCACCCGGCATCGTTGTGTGAGCTCTTATTTGGACTGCAGAACCAAAGTCACCGAGTTTCAAACAATTCGCCTGATCGGTCAAAAATATGTTGGCGCCTAATAATTGAAAAAAAAAAAAATCACATTTTCAATAATTAGTGAGTTTTTTCAGACGAAATACAATTTTTGCCATTTTATATTGACATTTTTCTTACTTTTAATGTCGCGGTGTACGATCCCATGGGAATGCAAAACAGCTACTGCCGATAACAACTGATTCGTATATTTTCTATAACAAAGCTCGGGGAGTCCGTTCTCACTTCCGGCAACAAGACTCTCCAAAGTTCCTTCGGCGCAGAATTCCATGAATATCAACATTTCTTCCTGGAATATAAATATTAAACGTCGAGTAAAAAAAAAAAATGAGCAAAAACACAATTCATTGCAGATTTAGAAGTAAGAGTCGAAAATAAGCTGTGAATTTTCAAATGTTATTCTAAGCAAAAAAAATTGTAATTTCGAGTTGAGCAAATTGACTGAATTAACGAATTGATCGAAGAGAAAACTCACTCGATGAATTTCCATGCCGTAGTACCGAACCAAATGTTTGTCTTTGATGCCTTCAAAAATTTGTAGTTCTTCGGCAACGCGTCTGATGGCTCTATGATCGCCAGGTTGAAGTTGAACTTCTTTCATAGCCAAAAGTTCGCCAGTTTGATTATTAACGACGGTGTAAACTTTGCCGAATCTCCCTTGGCCAACTTTGATGCCACGCTGCCATGTAAAAGTAACGCGACGAACTTTAATGCGGATAGTGTCGACTTCACTCCGATCGGTGACGCGACCAATAAGTTCGTGTTCTCTTCGTTTCTCGTCGATTTCAAGATCTAATTTTTGTACGGCGACAGCGAATTTCTCGCATTTGAAAAAACCACTGTTTTTCTCGGGCACCAACAACGTTACGACGTTATTACCATCAACGACACCGGGCGATCGTGATTTCGTCTGGATTAACGGAGATTCCTGGGGTTTTGAAGTTTCTCGAGATTTCGTAGTGACGCTAAAATTTGAACCTCTCGCGTGTCGCGAAGGTGAAACAACCCGGGATTTCGGTAATCTCTTCGCGCCTTCCGGATCTATCGAAGAGTTTGGAGTTGTGGCTGTACCCACTACGTGTGAAATACAACGATCCATCGAAGCTTTGAGTTCCTCGAATTCCTTGTCGCTGAGATGTTTCGTGTTCAAAGGTTCGCAAACGATCATAAGGTACTCCAAACCATGATTAGCCCATCTGGGTCTCAATCCCCTTCCTCGCTCGCACCTAGTTTTTACAAATTCCATCCACAACATAGCGAAACTCACCAAACCCTTAATCAACAATCCGCGCTCTTCAGGCACGAAAAATTTACACGCTATTTTGTAATAGTCAAAGCCCATTCGATAAGCTTGATGTAATATCTCTCTGACTCGAGTTTTTAATGCTGCACGATCGGATTCGGTTCTCGGTTCACCTGCCTGATCAACGTTCGCTTGAAATTTTTCAATCAAATCACGTATACGCGAACCCAAGCTCAGAATCGATTCCGTCAACGAACTTATCGCTTCGACTATGTCATTTTGTTCAAGAGGAAATGTTTCAATGTCTCGTCTCAATGATTTCGCCAGACAAACACACTTCACGACTTTTTCACGTGCCTCAACGAACATTCCCTGCCATTCACGACCAACGTACATGAGATGAAAACGCGTGGATATTCCGTCTTCTTCTTTCACTTCGGTCGATTCACCTATCTCTTGGGGACGCGTAAGAAGAAAATCTTGAACTTGCTCTATCATGGCGCAGGCAATTTCACTGAAACCGTCGAAAGAACAAAACTTTATATCGAATTACACTTTTCATTGAAAATTCTGTATTCGGCTTTGAAGCTTTTCTCTTTTTATTTATTATCGAAATGAACAAAACATTTTAGAGTTTGAGTAAAACAAATTTCAATTTTCTTACCAAAATTTGACGCTACCGATTCTGTAACCACCTGCGATATTTCCGGCGATGGATTTCACAAAAGTCCACTCATCGTCAATGAGATTTTTATGAAAACTACTGTACTCGACCATCTCGACCCACTGATGCAAATAGTCGAGATAAACTTCGCAAACAGATTTCAGGCTGTTGTCAAATTCCTCGATGTTTTCGATGGATTGTGAATCTTCGGTAATCGTATCACAGGCTAATGCGGTTCTCGAATGGGCCTCGAATCTGTCTCGATGAATACAAGCGATTCTTAGACCTTCGCGCATCTCTCGCATCAATTGTCGAACCGAGAGAGCTCCTGGTTGTTCGGGTTTTTGCTCGAGTCTCATGCGCAAAAATTCGTGTACAACTTCAAGAGGTACACGAGACAAAAAAACGAAAGCAGATCTGAAAATAAGAATTATTCATTACAAAACGAAAGATAAAAAATATTGAAAAGATTATCAAATTACTCAATAAGTTAAACCGATTCATAATCGTTTTTGATCATTCAACAACATGATATTTTCTTCTGTAAAAATTATAGTGACCTAACCGAAAAAAGCTTCACCTGTAAGAAGGTAGATTCAGAGCTCTCGCTTCAGGACTCCAAGCTCCGTACCGTCTGAGTTCTTGATCACCCTCGTACTCTTCACTCGCCGATGTATCATCTTCAGCACTATTGTATTTTTCCAAAGCCAATCGAGCTTTCCTCAAGACTGAGGTATGAAGTCGTTCAAGGAAATTAAGGCTCTTTCCTAGTCCTCTTGTTTTCAGAACGTCTTCTATGTACTTCCTGCAACATAATATCAAATGAAATTAAACAAACCGCTTCGCTATTTGTTTTTCATCTGTTTTTATCGAATAAATTCTCAGGAGCAAAGTTCTAGAAGTAGAAACGAACCTGTAGGCCTGTCGGTCAAATTTCAACAAATAAAAATCAAGTCTGTCGTCCTCGGGATAAGCAAACGAGGATTCAGGAGTTGATGGACTATGGGCGTAAGTGAAACCACCGCCCGAAGAGGCGTTGCTGTTATTGCTATCGGTCGGTGTTGTACTTTGTGCTTGATCCATATCCAGCAATTGAAAAGTTACTGCCCCATAACGTGCATCTTGAACGTCATTTGAATCTGATGCTCTCGAACTGAAAAAAGGTATCGATTTGCATAATTTCTGCCATCACTTTCATGTTATTTTAGTACGAAATATATTGAACCTAAGAGAAACTTTATCAATGCGTTTAATAAATTGTAGAGAAAATCTAGTTTTTCCTGAGCTAAATAATTAGATCGATTCAGATTATTTGTTTCTGTATATCTATGATCTATTAACTTTTTTGAGATTTATTTTCCAATTTCTGGTTCAGAATATAACTTTTTTTACCCTCACATGCACCGTATACATTACTCGAAAAGAAAACATAGTGGATAAGTATATAGGAATCAAAAGTCGCCCATTTTTTCAGTTTTTCTTCACTAAATATTGTATTTTGTAAAGTTTTAACTATTTCGCATAACGCAAATGCCGATATTTGCAAAGTAAGAAATTCAAAAATGAAAACCTTATGCCAGAATCCGAGTGATCGTAATGGCTCTTCGTAGTGTCAAGCATCATGAGCAATTTCCCGAGTATCATTAGCTTCAATCTGTGATGTTTGGTCATGTTATACCAGAGACACATTGCCTTAACTTTGTCGATGAATTCAGGACTCTTGTACATTGGGTAATGGCTCGCGAACGCCTGAGACGAGGGATAAAGAGCCTCAGCAGCTTCAAGACGCGATAGCAAATTTTCAACTTGTTTCATCGCACACAATTGCGAACGAGCGCAAGATCTGCAATGCATGGATAAACATCCGGGACAAAGTATCTCGATTCCTGGACTCGGTGTGGTTTCTAAACCACTGTCGTAGGAAACCGACAAATATGAATTTCGATCCACGAGACTTGTCGTTGGATCGTATCTGAAAAGAAACATCTATTCGTAATCGCAACTTCAATAGAAGGCAAGTGAATACGTCTCATCTTTTTTTTTGTGATACGTTCATTTCAGGGAGAATATAACAGCAATTTTTCAAAGTCAAGGCTAACCTGTATTCGATTATTTCGGTGAGCAGTGCTCCCACGGCTTCGCGCTGTTTGCAAAGATAACTGTCCTGGGAAACGGGACTACGGTCAGCGTGATAAGCCTGCAGTTCAAGCCATATCAGATCTTTGAGCTCATTTTGCCAACGGGTTTCCTCGCTGCTCATCTGACGACGACAATTTCGGTCTTTCTCGTTACCGCCCTATTATAAATAAATAAGAAACAAATTGACATTTTTCAATTTTTTTATCACGTCATAACTGAACGAGAAATAATTACCAGCTTCAGTTAATTAACGGTTTTTTATCAATCCTATAATTTCTTTGTTCGAGTATAAGGAGACAGAACTCACCAGTCGTATAAGAAACGAAAAAGTATCATGAAAAATTTCTCTCTCTTTTATATTCAGAGACCTTGGTGATTCAGTTAATTTGTCCACTTCACTCGATGCTCCAAGAGTCGCGATCTCCGTTGTTTCTTTTTTTCGGTCTCCAACGCCGACCAGTTTGGAGCTAAGACACCTGAATCTATTCCTGGTCTCGATCTACGAGAAGTAAATTAACACACGAATTTGAATGAGAGCCAAGATTAGGGCTGTTTTCTTCAAGCTTTTTGGACCTCTCATAGTAAACACAAGTTTTTCCCGCAAAGACTGGTACAATTCATTTCGAAGAAAATTTTTTCATCTTTCTTAATTTTGTCACTTATGATTCAAGACCAAAGATCCAACAGAATTATATTCCAAACCTTCATGTTATTAGGAGTCGTAGCAGGACGTTTTTCCACAGATTTGTTGGAGGCATAGTGCGAAGCTGCCTCAACATCCAGCTTCAAATCCCTCTCACTTCCCCTCATCAGTTTCAAGATCCTTTTGCATTTTCTTCCACCGTCTTTCGCTGCCTCTTCTCGATCCTCATTATCTCTGTCAAGGTCAGCTTGATCACACATTTTGTTGAATATTATTGTATCGAGGGTATTTCTTCGGAATATACAAGTTTTTGGGCGAGTGTCCTTCGAGGATGAAAATTTCCCCTCGCTGTAAACACAAAAGCAAGAAACAGTAATATTAGAGAAAAAAAATCCTTTGAATCGACAATAAAATCATTTCAATATTTTCCATCCAATCACAATAAACAAGATTCAAGAGAACACACAAGCGTCAAACTGAGTCTGGGTAGTGTGCAATATATTTGATTTGATTTTCAAAAATGAATAAATTGATTAGATTCTGAAATTCTAGAAAAATGGAAGATCAAAACAATGTAACAATTACAAATAACATGCAATGAATAGATACTTCAAAACGTAGCTATTATTTCAGTAATAATAAAAATAAATTTCAATAGAAAATAAAAATAGTTATAATGTATTATAAACCATACTTTCGATACGCTTTAAAATGAAAAATTGTCTTTTTCAATATAACAATTCATCTGAGAACTCGTTCTACAGCGTTCTTTTTTTTTTAATTTTCGTATTTGTCACAAACACAAGAGCAAACGAAGATTTGAAATGAAACGGACCTCGACGATGTTCTCTGTTTCTTTTCTCGTTGCCGCCTGATGTAACGAGTTCTGGGTGGTGTCTGTCCATAAATATCGCTCATTTCGTGAAGAGATTCTTCGTGCTCGTTACGAGAACTGAAAACGCTCCTTGTACTACGACAGAAAAACATTTTTCTATACAACAGAAAAATGTTGTCTTCAATTGTTTAACTAACTCTTCGAATTCCTTTTTCTATTCCAGTCACAATGACAGTAATACGTTTTCGATGTTCTTTGTTTATTTTTCTAAGACGTTCGTTCCCGTCTCAGAAACAAATGTGTCGTTAAGTTTTTTTTTTTTTACTTTCGTTTTTCTTCAACTTATTTTATTCAACGTTATGTCGCGGCGATCGAATGACTCGGCTGTTCCACACAAAACAATTTATTTAGTGTAACCGACGATTTTTTTTATCACGGTAATAATGGTGAAAAAATTCCATCGATTTATTGTTATTTTGTTATACCGACGTTATTGAACATCGAGATTCACTTATCCTCTACCATCAGAATTTATTCACGACGTTTAAGTGCGCGTAAAAATTTCCAACCGATACAAAAAAAAAGAACACAACTCTCCCTCACGATTTTACTGAAAGAACTGACACGCATCTCTTATCGTCGAGAGTCGAGAGGGCCAATTAGATAACGCGCGGCCCTGACGCCACGCACCGGGTATACAATTCAGGTGTAACATATTAGACATAAGATCTTTATTTCCCCCGTGCGATAGTGATCGTAATCTTTGCAAAAGTATAAACTTGAGCTGTAAGTTAAAACGATCTATGACACTTCATCATTTCACAATTAAAAATCAGGCTTTTCTCGAGTCTATAAATTTGCCATATTAGGTATAGAGTGGAGAAAAAACACGAATAGATCAAAATATTGAAATATAAAAAAAAAAAGTTCAATGACCTCAACGCAATTTTTGCACTGGAATGAGGCGAGGATATTCTTTTGCATGCGTAATTTAACTTGTTCTTAATTTGTGCATAAAAAATATCGTTATCAAACTTTTTTGATTGATGTTCAAATTTGAGTGTAAAAGTGGAAATTTTTGGTGTAAAAAGTTATAAAATAAATTTGAATATAAGAATTACCTGAATGGTTCCGATTGTATAGATCGTAACAAAAATCGACTATTCTATTATGAAAGACAAAATTATCTGAAGTTATTGGACGAGTCAAATTTAAGGAAAAAACCACGTTTTACACGATTGCAAAAAGTATCAAAAGCCTCGCGAACTAGTTTATCTTCTTCATAAGATAAAATGAATACCTGTTATCGAAAATTCGTTCCCAAGTAGATTTGTCAGACAGTTATCACAAAACTTACATTATCATTGATATTGATTAGCAGATATAATTCAATTGGCACTTATTTCCAACGGTATTATACCAACATATCAGAAATACATGAAAATGAGATGAATTATGTTTCCCGAATGAAAAATATTCCTATGAATTACATAAATTTAAATTTGAATTTTTTTCTTCTCACGCAATGAAACGTGCATTTAAAATCAAGTCGAAAGTGGAATTCGATTTGAAGCGATTACGTGGGCCAATCTAATGAAACACTATGTAAACATTGCAGCAACTGTTTTATCGTCAGTTTTCCAATACGTGCACAATTAAATTTATTTTACTGCGAGTTATTACGAGTTACGATGCGAGTCGTAGTCAAAACTTTTTTTTTATGACAAAATACCTAGCCGGTATCGGAACTCATCGAAAACATTTGCCAAAACCAAACACACGCACCGAAGCACATGACGTACCTGTCACAGCCATCGTAATCGTCGTCAAAGTGATCCGTAATGGAATTATCATAGTTCTCTCCTTCCCAACTGTCACCGAGAAACATTTTTCTACAGGGTCAAGGATACGAGCTGGCAATCAACGACGGACAATTGTCAAACCCGACGTCACTCAATTATTTTCCCAACGGTAGTTACACTCGTACGTGCTCAATTTCTACGACGCGGATCAAACCTGTGGGAAATCACAGCTTCTCAATCCCGCCACTATGCGGCCAAAACATCAAAAACCTGTCTTGTCGGCGGATGATTTTAGGTATGCGTTTCTGTATATAACGATACTTTGCGACGCTTCAATATCCTTAGCACGTTTTTTTGGTTTTTTTACGTTTTACAAAGGTGGTTTATTTTGATGCTTTGTCAGTGTACATTATCCTCAGCGCGTCTAAGACACGGTGCGGTCACCCCCCTCTATCCCCTATACACACCGATACAGCATCAAATGTGTGAAGCTCGCTTCACACGACACTTCACTTCGCTTTTCACGCACGAAATCCAGCACGAAAACAAGCGTCGTGTGACGCGGGCATAAGCAAGACCATACAAGCAAACGCGTACCTACGTCGCAGCATCTCGTGCTAACGTTCGACGAAACAGCCGGAAAAGTTGAAAGCGTCTGTGACTGTTTTTGTATTGAGATTTCAATGATAAAAAGTGTGATACTAATAATAAAGTAATCGTGTGTAGTTCATTGGTCTGAGTGATCACTTTTATGAACACATAAATACAAAATAAATAAGAAATGGAAGAGAAAACAGAACCCGAGGAAATCGTCATAAAAGAGCCGCTACAGGATGAAGTTCCGGAGAAAGAAGAACCCCAAGAACCATGGAAAATCTCTCTTCTTTGCTCCTTTTGGTTTATTGCTTCGATCTGCAACACGTTTTTGGTTAGAATAGTCACTGATGAGATGAACATCATCTCAATTACATCTGCTCTGGCCGTACAATTGATCTCCATGTTATCGTACTCTTTGATATTCCCGACTCTCTGGGGTGTACCAAAAAATAACACCGAAATTTCATGGCTCAAGTACTTGAAACTCACATTCCCCGTTGCAGTTAGCATTTTTGTACGCACAAGAATAAAGAATTGGAAGATATGGACCACTCCTATCAGTGATCCTGTTACTATTCCAGGTGAGTTTTATTTATCATATACTCTTACAAGAGTTTTCATTTCTTATTCTTTTAGTAATACTTTTTATATTTCATGGTAATCAGTAAAAAAAAATTTCTTCAAATTTGCCTCCAATTTTCTTGTAGATTAAGATTGAAAGTTGATCCATTTTACCAGCAGTTTTATGAGATATCGACACAAATTGATTAAATTCTAAAAAACCATTGAAGTCAATACACAGAGGAGTTTTTATATCATTTGGAAATTTTGTACTTATTTATAATGAAAAATATAAAATATTTTTGTTTTTCAGTTGAAGCCGCTTATTTATTTTTTGCCCTTATCTTCTCGAAAACAATTTTGGGTAATAAAAAAATTGACTATTGGCACATGAGTCTGGCAGCAATTGGAGCCTGGGCAATAATTTACTTATGTGACCAGCCTAGCACTCTAATGGAATCAGAAATACTCGGATTTGCAGTGCTAACTGCTTTTGAGATGGCATTCTCTAAAATGGTATGTGAAAATTGTTTCAACTTATTAAACTAATTTTTCATTCTGAGCAGTTTATTTTAGGACTGGAAAAACTGATTAGAAACTGGTCTAGAAGCATTGTTTTTTGTGAAGAAAATTGTGTATTAAATTTTAGATATCCAACGATTATGCATTTAATAGAAGAATATGATAAAACAAATTGAACTGAGCAGGGAAAGATGTAATAAGAAATAGACTTAACATGCATCAGATTTAAAAAAGTGTTGAAAAGTATTTAACAAAATTAATCAGAACACATGTCTTAAAGTTCAAAAATAATACATTTTTCCATGGAAAAATGCTTGAAAATGGTAGTTATGAGTCATAAAATAGATGCGAAAAATATTATACTTCAATGTCTGATCTACAACTTCATTTTATATTTTCTAGATAATACGAGAGACCAATATACATCCTGTAAGATTACTCTCGCTTTTGAGTGGTTTAGTGCTCCTTGCGGTGTTACCAATATGGGTTTGGGAAATGACCTGGCGTACAAACTACTCTGATATTCTGGATTTGGATCCTCAATCGATTTTTTTGGTCTTACTTTTTGGAACACTGAGTTGGGTTCAGTCAGCTACGGCTTTCACAATTCTATCGATTGTGCCTTTCCATCATTACCTCGTTGGAAGTGTCTTCAATAGAATAACTCGATTTTGCAGTGTTGCCCTCATATCGTCAGCTTTCGTAATGGGATATGGGTACTACAGATACCAGTTTTAGCATCAAGTAACTGGGTTACAAAATTCAACTACTGGAAGCATTTGATTGCAAAGAACGAATCTCTTGTTTACCAAACAACTGAAATATTTTATCGAATCTTTTTGCATGTTTCTACGTTCACATATATATTTGCGCCTATGGATAAGAGTTGATTTAAGAAGTTGAGTCGTTATTAACTATCGTGGAGATAACATTTACAAATACTCTCATAATTGGCTAATTCTCAAAGAATATTTGAAATGATCGGTATAATCATTTTTTACTTCGTTGAAGAAAAACAGTACGAAAATCTTGTTTTCCGCACTATCGATAAATAATTTGCCAAAAATATATTCTACGAAATAAACCCTAAAAATTCCAATGGTTCATCATTCAGGCCATTTCAGTAGATTTTCAAATGAGCTCAACATTTTGCATAAACGTTCATTTAATTCTTCAGCCATCAATTTCACGTATAAATACAATGCAGTTAATAATAAAATTGATCTGTTCACCAGAAAAATATCGTACAGTGTTAACGTTATTATATGTAAAAACACTATTCTAGTATGATGATGAATAAAAATCGAATGTTTTCCAACGATTTTACTTTTATGCACTCACATACATTTAACTGAAATGCCGGGGGTATTAAAAATAACACCAGTTCTATGATCCATTTCAACGAGCACCTTTGAACCAACCTCCGTACGTTTTCATTGCACGATGATCCTGATGCTTATTATTTGCATCGAGTGTTCTACGCTGTATCGAATGCTCTATGTATATTTTACACGTCAACTCGGCGGACCCTTCCTCCTGCCAATTTGATTCATTTTTTTTATATGATTACATCGAGTCTGAAAGATACCCTGAATTTTTTTTTAGATTTTTATAAACCACTATCAATCAGCCCCGAGTGAGCGGTTTTTTTTTTCAAGTTAGTGAATTTTCTGAAATTGTTGGTTGGTTATTGGTTGAGATTTCGTTAATTTTTTTCGAAGGGTGATGTTTTGCGGTGCCAAAAATTCCAAGTTCAAATTCGTCAACACTCCGAAACGTATCTGCACACGGATAAGATAGTGGCGACACCGTAAGGCTATTGGAGGAGGTTTAAAAGATTGAAGGTCAAATAACATGATTTTCGGAGTGCGTCTCAATTTTTTTGCTTCAAAGTTCAAGTCTGTAAAACGAATACAATAGCTGTTCGGAAAAACAGCCGGCTAAATTGGCAACGTCAGTTTAAGTTGTATTTATATAAACATAATATTGTAACTAGTAAAAGTTGAAAGTAAATAATTGAGCGATCTTCGCGGCGTGTACGTGCATAAGTCATCACTTCTGTAAACAAACGCGTATATACAGGAAAAATAACAAGTTAGAAGATGGAAGAGAAAACAGAACCAGAGGAAGTCGTAGTTAAAGTTCCTTTGCAGGATGCAATCCAACCAAAAGACGAGCCCCGGAAATCACAGAAATTTCCTCTTGTATGCTCGATTTGGTTTATCGCTTCAATCTGCAACACGTTTTTGGTCAAAATCGTTCTGGATATCGATGGATTGAGATTGAGCACAACCGTGCTGATGGTGCAATTGCTTTTTATGTCCACTTGGATATTCACAATTCTTTGCGGTGCACCAAAAAACAACACCAACGTTACGTGGCTCAAGTATTTGAAACTCATTTTTCCGGTTGCAGTCAGCATTTTTATACGCACAAGGATAAACGATTATTTCATGTGGACCACTCCTATTAGTGATCCTTTTAGTGTTGAAGGTAAGGTCTATTTTTTATGTTATGAAAACTGAACTTTTGTTGTATATAAATGTTGTCAAACTAGTTATCATCCATTTAATTTTGTCAATACATTTGAATCTTTTTATTTCACAGTTGAAGGCTGCTTTTCTTTCTTTGTGCTTCTCTTCTGGAAGCTCATCTTGGGTAACAACAAAATTGATTATTGGCACATGACTCTGGCAGCAATTGCAGGCTGGGCAGTCATCAACTTACGCGAATGGATATTTATGGATGGTAGACTGACCTTGTCAGGATTCCTAGGATACGCAGCACTGACTGCTTTTGAGATGGTATTCTCAAAAAAGGTATATACTATATACGCCCTTTTTACTCTGTCATAAATTAAATGAGTTTCGGAGTTCTCTTAAATTTAAAGTTGCATATAAAAAATGAATGGACTAGTTGAAAACTGTCTAGACTCGATACACGGATGTTTTTCTATCTCAAATCTGATTGTGCGTTAAAAAAAAAACTAGAAGAAATTGTAAAAAAAAACAAATAATAACATTCCTTCAGGTCCTAGACTGTTTTAAATTCATTACTCATTTTATAAACGGTTTAACTGAGAAGATGAGTAACTTTTGACGAGCTTTAGAAATCATTCTCTAACTACTACTTTGTTTTATTAATTCCAGATAATGCAAGAAACAGGCATACATCCTTTGAAATTACTCTCGGCTCTTAGCGGCTTAGTTCTCCTTGCAGTTTTACCACTATGGATTTGCGAAATGTCCTGGCGTATAAGATATACCGGCTTTGTAAATATCTTAACACCACAAACAATTTCTATCGTCTTACTTTTTGGAGCTCTCAGTTCAGTCCAAGCAGCTACTGCATTCACGATCCTCTCGATGGTACCTCTTGAACATTACCTGATTGGAAGTGCCTGTAATAGAATAACTCGCATATGCAGTTTCGTACTCATAACTACAGTTTTTGCAACTGGATATCATTGGAGGCAATTTGAATTCTAATGGCGTATTATTGGGGGTCCGTGACAGTTAATGGAGAAATTCGCTTTTCTTGCCGTAAAAAAGAGATCTTTTTATTGACTAAACGATTTGGAAACTTATAAAAAATATCAAAGTTATTTTTACATTCAAAAAAAGGTTCCGACTAAAAAGTAAGAATAAACATGAAACTCTTTTTTATTTCTTTTTTTTTCTCAAATAATGGCTCGAGACTAAATTTACACAGTAATATTTACTCTTACTTTGACTACCGTTCATAAAATCATGTTTCTAAAAAATCAGCAGAACGCGCTGAAAACACATTCTACGATTAATGCGTCAGAGATGCAAGCTTACTCTACAATACACATAAAATTAGAAGTGGTACTTTTGAAGGGCGACTTCCTGTCTTTAAGCTGAAAACTTTGTGTAAACATTTTTTACTCATACCAAAGTCTTCGCATATTTTTCAATCAGTGGCGTTTGCCCCGATGCTGTATTCCCATAGAATAACTGATAGTCATGATTATTAATTTGATCGAGACTACCTATTTTGTAACAAGTGCTCTTCATACATATTACAAAAAATATATACAATTTTATAAAAAAAACATAAGTGACCATGAAATTTTTTTTTTTTTTTTTCCTATGTATAATAGCTTACCGATCGGTATCCTGAGAGACAGATATTTATGTATCACTCAGAATTGCCAACAAATAAAAGACTGTATTTTGTATAATAAGCAGCTTCACTCAAAATTTTTGCGGTTTTTTTTTTCCATTACTACTAGACCTTGCAAAGTATGCCATTAAAATAAGTCAGCGAATGTCCATCGATGAGGTTTTCCTAATGAATTATGTTTATATTCAAAACTTTACGGTTGAAATAATGTTTTATATCAGGCCAAAATGATATCTGAACCTGTAGCTGCAAGCATTTTGCATAGTCTACTTGTGAGGGGTTTTGCCGCTGTCACGTTGAAAAGTTGATTCTTAAGCTCTAGCATTAGTCAAAGTTTAAATTAAGTTCATGTCGAATGTTAAAAAAATTTAACTGAGTTTCAACCGCGTCGGAGAAAATTACTCAGAGATTCATTTTTGAATGGGTTTTTGCTGTAAATAATTTCGTGAGAATTCCCGCATGTGTGAGTTTACAGAGACATGAGAGTTTAGACCGCCGGGAAACGTTTTTTGACAGCTCACTTACACATACTACAACTTAGAGATATTCGACAATTGTTCTTAACAGGAAATAGTTGACTGTAGTGAGTTTCCATTTCTATCGGTAATTCAAATGTGAACTATGTTTATTAAACAGTTATATAAATATCAGCAATCTTACGAAGTCTCCTTGCCAACATTCTTCAAAAACTGTACGTTGTCGTAAAAATTCTAAATTCAAATTCCATGACCATTGGGAGTGACGAAAATCTCATAATAATAAGAAATTACAAATTTTGTATTGTAGAGCGTTTTTTTGTACTATTCGCAAAAAATGTAATATCAATACTCCACTTTGAATGTATTCCCTTTTGTAACGATTGTTTACCTGTAATATAATGTGAAAAATGTATATTTATACATCGCCTAAACTTTGTGGAAAATAACTGTATGTATAAATTGAAGGATTTTACTCACGACTCACTCAGTTTTTTTCAAATCAGTGCATCTTGATCCCAAATCCCAAGTGTGTTCGAAAAAAGTATGTTGACTACAGCAAATAATCGTCATAGCGGAAAGCGATTGGAAGCAGAACAAAATTGAATCACAACAAGCAAACTGTTGGCGCAAAACGTTAATCAAATCAATTTCTTCCAAGTATATGTCAGATGTTACTAAAATTTCAAAAATTGAGAGTAATCCTCTTTTCCGGAAATTTGTACTTAAAAGAGTAAAAATTACAGACGTATAATTTGAAAATTTCGTGGTTCAAATGTCTAGTAGCTATTCGTTGTTGCAGCTGAATACTGAGGACCAATGAGAGATCAATGAGTTTTCAGGAGAAATGTGATGAATTCGTAATTCGTCGCTAGAGTGCGCTGATTTCCGCGCATAAAAACCGCGAAAGCGCAAATTTTTATACTCGTACGCTCGTACGTCATATGTGCTCATACATTCTTTTGATAAGTCTATTGTTTATTTATTAAAGGTTAAAGAAATAAGAGGAACGGACTTGGGTGACTATTGAATAAAGAATATTAATAGTCTAGGGATTATCAATCATCGATACGCGATGTGTGAGAACGATTGTATAGTGAGCGTGTAAAATGAATAGTGGGTCGTGGGCACGGTCGTACATACAGGTCTGAAAACGACGGTGGTGGGGGATGGGTCGCTTAATGTCCAGTGTTTGTAGCTTCCATGTTTGGCCGCATGGTGCGCATTGGAAAAGGGTTTTTTTTTTGCCTGCCACTTTTTAAAACGTTCTGGGTTTTTTGGCACTTAAAAAACAGAGCTCTTTTCTTGATTCGATTTATACCCTGTTTTGTAGTGAGGTACCGCACAGGATTTCGTTATTTTAATGCAATCAATTTATTAAAGATTTTTAAATTGTTAATACACGAATAATTTTTAGAGGTGTAAATTTGGCTCCCCGCCATGAATTTTTCGAAAGGTTTCTGATTTCAATCGTTTGTGTGTCGTTTGTAGAGTATTGTGAGAACAAAATAAACGTTTGTGAAATGAGTTTGTCACGAAAAAATAAAAAATAAAAATAAAAAAATAAAAGTTTCGGTGCGGACTTTTCTGGGAACAAATCTTCCTAGATTCAAAAAAACCGAATGAAATTCGATTGACGGTCTTTTTTTTTGTTACCGGCATTTTTATGCGTTGGGAAAACGAGAGAATAAAACGTTGTTGAATTGTTATAAAATATTACTGAACGAATATTCATACGGTGCACAAAAATGTGATCGCTAAATATTGGCGAATTAATGTCCCTAGCTTGTTTGGATTGTTTACATTCGTGGAGACTCGACTCTGTGTTTACGTTTACGCGCTCTCGCGCTTGGCCTGCTAAGCCGTTCCGTAGCGGGGATGGTGGGGAGAGCTCACGCCGTGGCGACTAGAAGGGGCGACTGGAAGGGGCAGGCGCGAGAACTGGATCATGCGCGGGGCAACGAGGGAGCGAGCGAGGGACTCGCGTCTCGCGTTCATTCAGTCGCCCGCGGGACGCGGGGCGGGGCGGCAAGTAGCGCGCGCGGAGAGAGTTGCATTAGCATCGGTCGGCTAGTGCAATAGCGCGCATTATCGTTCGTTGATTGCAACGAAATTGATAAAACAGAGTGCGGAATATGAGTCGGTTAATGAAGAAAATCTTTATATAAAATACTTTAAACGGTCTGAATTGTCGTTAAACCAAATAAAAATACAACGATGGATAATAAAAAAACGGAAAATCGTGATAAAATTTTTTATTATTAAAACTATCCAAATCTATCATTTTTACATAATTTTTTATCACAATTTCCGTTAATTAGAGCTTGAAAATGTGCGCGATTTTTGAAAATAAAAAATGCACGAAAATAAGAGCTTAAAAATATGCGCGATTTCTCGAAAACGAACCATGCACGAAAACGCTATGAAAAGAATATTAGGGTCGTTAAACACAATTCGCTCGTTTGTCAATCGTAACGAATTTTCAATTTTTTTTTTCTTTTGTCAATGAGTTTTCTACTCGCAAGCGATATTCGACAAGTCGATAGGAAAGCCTCTTGCCCACGATATTATTTTTCGTGCTAAATTATAGGATGAATTATTTTGAATATTTGAGCGAATCACGATTAATGACATCGTGAGTAAGGGCTTTGAGTGACAGACAGTCTAGTGACGGCTGTGTTACAGTTTCGGAAATCGTGTGTATGCTCGCACGCACGCGTGTTCGCAAGCGGAGCTAAGATGCAACCATACATGCGAGTCGCGCAACGCAACGCAAAGCACCAAATGCACGCAGGCCGTAAAGCCATGGGATTGTCGGCAAGAATGACGGAACGAAAGCTATAAATCTACTCTGTAGTTTGCTGTTTCCGAACGCGATACAGTTTCTGTATCGCATATCGAAGTCGCGCAGGCAAGGTCCATGCATATAACCCGGATGCTACAAACGGTGCAACGCAACGCAATGCACGCAAGGCTTGTATAACCGCAGCTATTGTACAGCATTGCGAATAGTTTTTACTATCGCAATTGCTATAGTACAATAGAACGCAAGCGCCCGTGCACGCGTGCACCCACGTGAGCACGCACGATTTTCTACGAAACTATGGCACAAGTTGCCATTACACTTTCTATCACTCGTCGTCAACCTTATTCTGTTGCTAAAAGACAATTTATTGACCCAAGAGAAAAACATTTTTTGAGTTAGCGGGACAAAGAAACATTGAATGAATATTTTTATTTCGTGCATGAGTTTGTTGACGTGGAAATTAAAAAAAATTTTGACGTCTTAATCACGCGTTTACTATCTCGGAAGTGTAAAAAGTTAATATTGGTGTTGTGTGAATTAGTGCATTTGAATTTTGAACTATGATGAACTATCGTTTTCAACGTTGGAAAAACGACGCTGCTGCTGCTCGTCTGAATTCAGAATCATGCAGGATTTGGGAAAAATCGAGTGAAAATTAATTAATCAACTGCAATGAGTGTCCTGCAACGGAAGTGGATATTAACTGTGCGGACTATTTCGGAATTGCGGACTTTTCGGTTTTGCCAAAGGTAGGTTCGTTATTGAGGAGGGGAACAAGACATCGACGAGTGAGTACATATAATTCCATCATTTTTATTGGTTTCATTTCTGTGCATAGCAATTTTCAGTATCAAACTGTTGGGCTTTCTTTGATTTTAACTATTATTTTTGAAAGAATTCGATTTCCATTTCAATCGTTAATCTTTAAAGGATAAAATGTTTTTTCTCTTACTGACCGTGGATTGATTGATGAAATGAGGAATGAATACTGTATTTTTTTTCGGTCTGTAGAATTTTTCCATTTTAACATTCCAAAATATTCTTATATAATCCCTCATAAAATAAAATTTAGGAATAGACCAGCAGGGGTAACATCTGAATCAGTTCAACAGACCATCCATATACTTTCGTATTTATGAATCAGTTTTATCGTTTTTAGCATTTCAAAAATCAGTTGCGACCCGTATGGTACACACCAGTTTCCTTGACTGGTTCGGAAAAACTTGTGCAAATTTTGTTTTTTCTTTTTCATAAAAATATGCGTCTTACAAACATTTTTATTGTAATATTCATGTTCTACAAACGATTTCGCATTGATTTACGTACAATTAGACTCATTTGGTTTAAAAAAGTAGAATGGGCGGGCTAACTTCACGCTACTTTTTATTTTTGATTTTTTCGCGATAAACTCATCTCACAAGCGTTTATTTTGTTCTCACAATACTCTACAAACGATTGAAATCAGAAAACTTTTGAAAAGTTCATGTCGGACGGCCAAGTTCACGTCCATATAATTTTTGACGAAATAAATATCGAGAACACGTGAAGAGAGAACATTACGGTTTAAATTAGGCCTGTATATAGCTTGTAACATCCCCCTATCACAGCGCCATGCCGTGGCAGCGGTGAGAAAAAAAAGCTTGGACATTGAGAGGCCCACATGCTGCCTATGCAATGCTACTGTCGTTTCCAGACCTGTATGTACGACCGTGGTCGTGGGACCAAAGAAATCATGAGTGGGAGAATGAACGAACGTCGTGATTGGTCAATGTATGAAAGGAGCGTGTGGAGTCTGGGCGAGAAACTCAAGGAATAAAAAGCCGAGCGAAAGAATGAAAATCGGAGAAGATCCTTGTCAACCGTCGCGAGAATAGAACTTTACTTTTCTATTAAAAGTTATAATTTTTAACATTAATTCCTTTCATATAATTATTGAGAAGAAAGTTCGCAAGGCGAGATCCTATCAATTGAATCCACCAACCAGCTGAATTTACCTACAAATTTCCCGCTCGGAGTGTTACAAAAAAACCGAAAGAGGCGCCACTTTCTGGCGAAGCTGGGTGATCTGGGCTATACAAGAAAATAACAAAAATAATAAAAATAGTTTCGACGGGTTTGCGAGGCCCGAAAGTTCGAGATTTGAAGAGTATAATTGAGTGGAAATTTCTCGTGAAAGAATCTGAGACGTGCGATCACGTTCATGCTGAACGGATGTATCGTTACGGGAAAAGTGTTATATTTCACATGAACGACATTAATAATTTGGAAAGCTCTCCTCAAGGCCTGTGCCAATAATAGAAAAAAATCAAATATATATATATAAAAAATACATAGAAAAATACAAAAAATGGATGATAAACGAGAGAGTCGTGAAGTTTTCACGATATTATTTTTATGTTTGCTGTGGTACATTGTTTCGAGTAGCAGCAATGTCGTTGGTAAACTTTTGCTCTCGGATTTTCCGTATCCGATGACAGTTACGATGGTACAGTTAACATCGATAACTCTTTATTCCGGGCCATTCTTCAATTTGTGGGGTGTACGTCAATACAAGAATTCAGACGTCTCATGGAATTATTACTTCAAACTTATTGTACCCTTGGCACTTGGAAAATTTGTTGGGAACGTATTTAGCCACGTCAGCATTTGGAAGGTGCCCGTTTCCTATGCTCACACTGGTATGAATTTTGGTTATTTCTATCCGATTAGTTTCACACTATTTCTATGTATATATATCCACGTGTCACCATTTTTTTTTCACTCCACGTGTTTATGGCATATGGATGAACGACGCTATGTATACGTGGCTGCAAAATTAAATTTTTTAGTCTCATCTACATCGTAATTTTGACCGTCGATTCTCTGCCTCCTTTCAAAATTCAATCTATTTTTACATAGTATATAAGAGAGGTTCGATTTTCTCCTAAATAAACCTTGAAATACACTTGGGGTTTAGAATATACTCAAGGCGGAGTTTGTTCTCAAATTTAAACAGCTGTTTTTTTAAGTAGTTTTCCACTTCTAGTAAAACATAATGGCTGAAAATGGAACACACATTTGTTCTTTCAAGGTTCCTTCTCTGAAATTTGGTTCATTATCCAAGCCAGATAGATATTTGTAATGTTGATAAGCGTCTCACCGAGAAATCAAGGAATTTCAAAACATTTTTCCAACGATGCAAAGTGCAATAGTTTTTGGCCTGACACTGAATAAATTTTTAACTTCATCAAAGAGAAGCAATTATGTTGCATTCTAACGATGAAAACTTATACATTTAAAGAATACGGAAGACCAAAATATAATTTTCTCTTCTACTTTCTGTTTCCAATTATCTATTTTATATGAATCTCAATTATTTTTTATAACTGTATCATTATTGAACAAGGATTTAGAATAATTTTCAATTTAATGATTATAAAGTATCATATAATACTTATTAGCAAGAATTTAAGATTGAGGAAATGAAGGGTTGATAATATTCAAGATAAGTTTGTAATTTGTCAATTAACCAATGAATAAAAGTGAATGTGTAATGTAACTTTCTAAGAGAGTTTTTAAGAGAATATTGGGGTTGTTTTGAAGAGAATTGGTATTGCTTTCCATCCTTCGTGGGGCTTACGTTTGAAAAAATAGATAGTAGAAGTCTCGGGTTGAAATGATCGAAGCTTTCAATTCTTCAAAAGTTGTTTATAAGCCTGTATGCATCGATGTATTTTTGTCAGTTTGTTATATTAACTTGTACTTGGCTCTGTCCCAGTGAAGGCTACAATGCCGCTCTTCACGGTCATCTTGTCAAGGCTAATACTTCGTGAAAAGCAAACCTGGAAGGTTTACACAAGTTTGGTGCCCATAGTCCTCGGAGTCGCAATTGCAACTCTAACAGAGCTGAGCTTTAACATGTTGGGATTAATCAGCGCTCTTGCCTCCACGATGGCATTTTCTCTGCAGAATATATATTCTAAAAAGGTAAATCGGGAAGCCATTACAGGAGATCCGCTTGATTAAAAGCAAATTCTTAGTTGAAGAGTGTGTTTTTATAGAAAATTTTAGTCATGTTCATCATCATTCTAATCAATTTTCACGAGCAATAAAATTCTCAATTATAATTGCAAATTATTACACGAAAATTGAACTTCAAAAAAAATGTCCTACAGATTAGAAAAAATTCACTTGATCAACCATATTTTTTTTAGCAATTAGATCGATTGTGACTCTAATAAATAAAAATATTTTCGAATGGAATGAAATATTTCTTGAATTTTCCATCAATATTTTTCGTTTGAAAATTTAATAAAATAGAAATACCTTGAAAATGTTACAATGAAAACGTATTTTGTATTTCAGGTACTTCACGACACTGGTATGCATCATCTTAGGCTACTGTTAGTGCTCGGAAGATTGGCATTATTCATGTTTCTGCCAATATGGTTGATTTACGATCTCAAGGGTTTAGTTTACGATACCATGTCAGGGACAATAGAGCCGATATCGACGAGAGTAATAGGACTTTTGTTCCTTGACGGCGTATTAAGCTGGTTACAAAATATCGTAGCATTTTCTGTCCTATCGATCGTAACGCCTTTGACTTACGCAGTTGCGAGTGCCAGCAAACGAATATTTGTTATTGGAGTTACGCTATTTATACTTGGTAATCCCGTTACAGGATTGAATATATTCGGTATGACACTCGCGATAAGTGGTGTATTATGTTATAACAAAGCGAAATACGATCAACGAAGAATGCTGAAAAAAGAAACATTACTTCCGCGATACACGGAAATCAGTAAAACCGAAAACAGCTATCAAAACGGTTGGGCAAGTGGAGCACATCGACTCTTTGCCGTTTAGTCATTAAATTTTTGTCGGAAACTTTCCTTTTTCGACTTCCTAGTTCTTATCAATTACGGACAAGCCCGCTATATTGTTTTCCGTGGCTTACGTTAATGCCAGTTGAATTCAAACTTCCAAGAAACACGTTATCGTGTGATTGATAAGAGAAACTCTGTCGTGTGAAATCATTGTGCACAAGAATGAGTGGTTTTAAACTCCAATAGGCACGATGTAACGAGTATCACGATTATTTAATCTCTCAGGATTCATATAGTATTAAAATTTTGCATTCTGTGGGTGTAATGAAATTCGTTTTTCTGTGCTTCAGTCGTTTTTTTTTTTAATTCTTTATTTTTTATGCAAATTTAGACTGTGAACAAGATTCCAAATAAATTTGTGATCATTGTTTGTATTCTGAATCGGCAGAACAACTTTGGAAAATACTGGATAAACGAATTTTTGTTGGATTTCAGTTTTGAATGTTGCAAAGTCATCAAAATTTTTCTATTACTATGAGAGATTTCAATCGTTGAAAGTGATTTATCGCTAACTGTTTCGCTTCATCTTCGAGTCTCTCCATATTATCGTTCGAAAGAGTATTCGGATAATGTTTTTTTATTTTTTCATCGAACCGCTGTAATATTTTCATAGGAGAATATAACGCTCAGAGAAGCATTAATGATTTAAAATATCGTCATTCAAGGCAACGAAAATGCTGTTTTTTGAAATTTAACTAAAATCTATAATATCCTTTTTTTAAAACAATTTCTGTTTACGACATTATATTTTTGTCTCCATGAAGAAAGATCTTTATCAATTCATAAATTTAAATGATTGCACGATGTAAGATTTTGTAAGCCGTATGAAAAAAGTTGAAATTTTATTTATTCGTAGTCCAAATTTCAACGAAATGTAATTTTCGCTCCCGACGATTATTTGTCAAAAAAAAACAACTAAAGATGAATATTTTATTGATAAGTCATATCTTTCAATAATTAATTTTCTGAGCTTTTGAAACCCTACTCACAGAGAGTTCTATCAAAGCGTTCTGTGTCTTGGAAATGTTTGCGATCGTTCAATCAAAAATGGTGGCAAGACTTGTAAAAAAAAAACCGTTTGCCTGCGAAATTTTTTTACATTATTTGTTCGTGCCTTTTTTTTATTTATGCTTATGATAGCAGCCTCCCCAGGCAAGGTCCAATTTCAAATCAACGTGGTACGTTTTGATAAGAATAATCGTTGAGTCGAGCCGATTGCTGGTACGATCGGTATCGATTGGTAATCATTGAAATAACTTGAATAAACGATCGTTCCCATTTGAAGAATGAATTTAAACACCGAGACCGGTTGTTGCTATTTACCATCGCTCTTTTCACTTGACGCAAGGTCTTCTTATTTCTTCGTTTATTGTTTACGGAAATCGTTTGGTTCAGCATTTGAATCTCGCACTTTGATGCTCAATTTTTATTAGAAAGCAGACAAAAATATTGGATTATATACTTTTTTCTTTTAGATGATAAAGGAGAGAAATTTTTATTTTTTTTTCCTACAAAAATATTGAAAAATTACGTATGCAAAACTGAACCTTTTTTCTGGTCTGACGATCGTTATTCTTTGTGACAAAGACGATGGCAGCTGCTCTAACGAAATGAAGCAAAATCACTTTTACTCATTGATTCTTTATTCAACTTTTGTGTCGTTGATTAGTTTTGATTTTTCACATATCAACGTATGTTTTCGTTAATACGGATTTTGAAATTGATATCGTTGATAAATGTGTTTGTTATTTTTGTAGATCAATGAAAAAAGGTTGAATTTGTGATGTTGCTCATTTCCAAGCTGTATTGCCTGCTGAATGTATATTATCTTTCGATTTATTAAGAATGAAATCAAAAAATGTGGTCGAATCATAGAAATCATGATAGCGAAAAAAGAAAAATTAATTGATGGAAAGAAAAATGAAATTGTTTCATGTAAAGTATTGCAATTTATTTTTTAAATTGAGTTTTGAATTTGTCATTTTGCTCATATATAAGTGCTGAATGTAGAATTAAATTAGTTTCTATTTATTGAGATTCGCGTTTATTTTAAGAGTGTTTGAGTGAGTCGATAATTGAACGAACGTTCCCATTCGCATTCGCTCGATTCTCTCAAGAGTACAATTTTATCTAAATGTATATACTCAATGAAGTTTTCATCGTTGAAATGCTTCGAAGTATTCTTTTTTTACGGTTTCCAAGATTGTCTTTCGTTCTCGTAGGTTTTGAAAAACCCTCAATATCGTTTTTTTTTTTTTTGCATTTTTGTTACGAGATCACACATTAAATCAGTAAACACGCATATTTGTGAATCGGTAGAGGGATAATGACAATGAAAGAGTAAAAACGAGATTTTCCTCATTGCGTTTTAATGATGTAAAAACATCAATAGTATTTTGAACGCGGTGTTCTCGTTGGAGGATACCACAGTGTACAAATCTGTGTGGAAAAACGTGCGTGTGTTCGTTCGTGGGCGTCTATGAATTAGTTGAAACAAAAGCAATCTGTTATAGCAAATTTATTTTTATAATATAAACGAAAGCATGTAAAATGAAAAGAATATAAATATGAAGAAACGATACTACAAGGCTTGAAGTATTGTCCATCCAAACTCAATAAAGTATTATGTGATTCTGTACTTTTTTTTAAGTATTCTTTCTCCTTACAGTTTTTTGCTTTACAACATTCGTCCGAAACAATTCATTTTCGTTACTGACTATTTTAAATTCATATTTTTTTATCTCATTTTTGTTAATTTGTTTTTTTTTTTCCAATCGGTAGAATTGGATTGTTTTCGATGAGTGAAATAAGTTTAAAATCAGTTTGTTATATATACGAATAAAACAAATATTCTCGTATAATATAATATTTTAATAACAATACAAACAAATCATTTTATGTTATGTTACATTAGTATTATTATAATATTTATAGTAATTGACTCTCATAATTGAAAAATTATTTTAATGTGCACTCATTATTTTTAAATTGTATGTTCCATATTTTCTGTTGACCACCGAACGAGATGGGATTACTCTTACGGAAAAATCTATTGATTAAGTTTTTCCGTTGAATAATTGTGCATTTTTCAATACACCTTTCAATTAGCACATTCAATTGATATTGTTTTTATCTCACGATAATTCAAATCGCTAATTTTTGTCACTTAAAAAAAAATAAGGTTATGCACTGTCCATTGAATTGCTGAAAAAATATTTTGTATTACAGCTCATCATTCATTGTCAACGATTAATGAACGAGATTTTTTTTAACGTTTATTTTGAATTCAACTTATTGCTATTTAGGGTGTAATTTTATTGAAGCTTTAGTCTCGAATGAAATTCAATATTAAAATAGAATGAAGCAATCCTCGATTCGGTAAGTAATGTAGACTAATGATAATCGAAGTTTTGCAAGTTTGAATGTACTCGATTTAAAAGATTTTGTTAAAATTAAATGGAATTTAACGGGGCGGAAACCTCGTGAATTCAGCATCAGATTCAATGGAAATTTTGTTATTTTTTAATAATTTTGAATGATTATAAATTCAATGGAAAATAAGATTCGAACAAAAAATTTATAGAGTTTTGGTGATGTTTTGAGATGAAACTGGTCTTGCAACGGTGAGATCTAAACGAGCACCGGCTGCAGCGATTAACGGTACCGCGAGACAACAATCGCAATCCTCGGTGCTGGCATCGTTGACACGTAAAATTCTGTCATACGGTCTTAATACACCGTCGCAAGGACCGCCGGGTCTCAAACGGTTTATATAAACACCACGCTCGTAAAGACCGTCCGAAACCGAAAATCCAAAGTCCTCGTACACTGGATCTTTGTGAAGCGAGACGTGAACGATTTGCTGGGGACTTGTGTCCACACCATTTCTTTCCTGAGATCTGAACATCAAAATTCAAAGTAAAAATTTAAATACAAAAATTAAAATAAAATATAATGTTTCATGCATAACAATCTTCATAATCCTTGTGTATAATTTTATAAATAAATATCATTAGAATCCATTTCGAAAATCATAAAACTTTTATTATTGTAATTTCATTTATTGTAATTTTCTTTTTATGCAATCGATGATTCTTGATTTTATTCTTTGGGATAGTATTGATCGAAAGAAATTATTTACCCTGGATAAGGAGCCATCGGCAGATCCAATTGTCCACTGTCGATTGAAGCTGTGTCCCAAAGTCTCATGATTTCCGGTACAGTACCGCAAACTTCGCCAATTTCACCCCAAGAATCAACTGCACTGTCGACGCTCGGTAAACTTTCTCTTGCAGATCTCGATATTCCTGTTGGATATTGCTGCGGTATCGTATCGCTTGAAATACTGCCCTCTCTGACACTGTAAAATGGAAAAATTCGAATTCGAAAAATAGAATTAAAATATAAAAAAATAATTAAATTTTATGTCATCGTGAAATAACATTATTTTGAAAATCAACATTTATCATTTAATGTGTTAAAATTTGTGTTAAATGCTGACGGAAAATAATTATTTCCTTTGTAATTATAGTTCGTAGGTCTTTGAAACAGTTTTAGAACTGTTTTAAACGGCATAATATTTGAGACAACTGTAAAAACCATTTCGTTAATCCCGATAACGAAAAATGATGAAATTTCAAAACACCTTTCACAGATTTTGCGTCCAGTTTAACTGGAAAAAAACGAACTAGTTGATTCCGAATAAATTATTTTCGATGCTTTATTTAGCATGAAAATGATCCACATTTTTGGAGTGTCGAAAACGATTGATAAATCATTTCGAGCTTTAAATCGATGAGTACAAATGATTTTTTGGTTAGAGAAAATTTCAAAACGGTAGACCAATGCAATTTCATTGAAACCGTAATGACAACATGATAGAGATAAATAAAAAATCTCTGCGAACTATGTTTCTTCTCGCGATCAGCTATCGAAACTCCATCAAAAATCGGAAGCGGAAATTTGATAATAAAAATTACCTAGAATCCGTTGATGTGTCTGGTTTTCTAACTGTCAAAGCAACGACCGAACTTCCAGGTCTGTGCAACAATTGAGCAGCTTGTCTCAAATCTCCGGAATCCAATTTTTGTCCATCAATGGCTAACAAACGATCTCCCGGCGCCAAACTTCCAGTCCTATAAGCCAATGAACCCCGTCTCACTTCGGCAATGATTAAATCTTCGTTAACCGTGAGTCCAAGATCAGGTTGACCGCCCAAGGGTCTCGCTACTCTCACGGTAAACACCCCAGAACTTGGAACAACTGTACCCCCGACCTTGTATTCCGTAACCAATTCAACCTATAATGATTAAAAATTCGATATTTTTGTAAATATGATCGCTTTTCATTGAACATCTAGTAATATTCATCATTTTTTATCCTACATTTTCATTTTTCTCGCTAAAAATTCCTATCCTCAGTTTTATAACAAATTCATTTAATTCCAAACATATTTAACCGCATCGCTGACTGCATAATTACGGAACCGAGTTTCGATAAAAAAAAAATTACTGTACTTTTTATTCAGATTATCATGAAACTGTACAGTGCTGCACACAGCTCACAGTGTTTCTGCAGATCATTTTTTTATTTCGTTTACCAATTCAATTTCAATGAGTAAAAGTGTCAAATCACGACTATAGCTCAAATCTCCAATTTTTCAAAATTTATTATTCGTTTTCATTAAAAAATGATATCCCATTCAACATTACGTGCAAAATTTTTTTATTTTTATCATTGTGTGTGTCTGTTTGCCTGGCTTTTGTATGTTTGTGCATCATGTCTTGATATTCATCCATCATCTTTATATTACTGTAATATTTGTATTACTTATTATCGTCTATTCTGTATACGTTTATGACGTTGAAAGTCTTCCTCCGCCTCAACAGTACATGGGATATTATTTTATAATTATAAAAATGCTGGAAAAAAAAATTTGTAACTGTTCCAAGCTACAGCCCTGATAAGACATTTTTATCTCTTTTTTTGTCTACGTGAATGAAATGAAACAATATCTTGTTCTCCACAATTTTTAGGTTCAATCGCAAACTTTCGAGTCTATTTATTTTGAGATCTTTTCCATTACAAATATATTGAGCTGAATTACATATGATTACTACGAATAAATATAATTTGACACGAATTTTTCCTTTTTATCGAGTTTCTACCATTGAGAATGTAGAAAATTTTCTTCCTTGAGAAAAATCAGATTGTGGGTTTCCAGGATTAAAAATATGTTTTAAAAATGTATATTTTTGACAATTTATAGTTTTTTAAATAAATTTTGTTGTGTTTGTTAACAATACCTGAGAGGATTCTAGAATGGCAGCGACTTCGGCAGGTTGTAAATCCTGGAGAATTCGCCGATTCATAGCGATTATTTTGTCGCCGGGTAAAAGAACGCCGCTTCTTTCGGCGGGGCCTCCGGCTTCGAGAAGATCGACGACGTAATTGAGTCTATCATCGGTAGGTCGTAGAGCGAGTCCTAATCCTCGATGATCGGGCCTCAAAAGTACGGTAAGACTTTCCTTAGTGTAAAGCGTTTGATTCGCGCCCTGTTGCGGTTGTCCCCGTCTTTTGACAGTTCTAGATGTCGCGCTCGGTGCTCTTGGCAGTATTTGGAGTCTCGCTATTCGACTATTTTCGGCGACGTTGCGCAATAGTTTCGCTGCACCAATCGCATCGTGCACGGGATTGTCGTCCACCGCGAGCAAACGATCACCCGGTTGTAGAGCGCCGCAACGATCGGCTGTGCTCGCTGGCCGAAGACTTTCTATATAAACTCCGCTCGGTGTTTCCCGCACTGTCAGACCAATCTCTCCTAAATAATCAAAAATATTTACTCACTTCAATTGTTAAATTATTCAATTTTATTTTTCTTGCCAAAACCTTTCATCTCTGACGAAAAAGAATTTTTTCTTTTCATTTCTTCCCATTCAAGACTTGAGATATTTCCGTGCAAAATTTTCCACAATTTTGCATGAAATTTTCAGTAAGAAACTATCAAATACTTCAAATTTTTCAGGATTTTGGAAAAAAAATCTTTATTACACCGAAACACATGACGAATTTTGTCTACAAAATAAACTAAAATTTTTTATCGTTCAGTAACTACCTCAAACTGATTAAATATGGAGAAATGAAAAAATTACTTACCAGAAATTCCTCTCTCGAGTTGAACGAGAAGCGGGCCGGAAGTGGCGGCTCTGGCTTCTTCCATATTGGCGACGTCATATTCGATGGTGAGAGAAGCGACCGGTGCATCGGAGCTTCGTCTCAACGCTCTTTGTGCATCGGCGAGACTGAGTCCTCGTAACTCGGTGTCATCGACCGCGAGTAAACGATCGCCGGGTCTCACGCGTCCTTCTTTTGCCGCTGGACCATCCGATTTAACACCCGTTACGATCAAAGCTCTTGATAATCCTCCACCTCGTAAAGTCACACCCAAACTTCCGCCCTCCCGTTCTACTCTGACTTGTGCAACTTTCGACGAAACACTGGATGGTCCGCCACCGCAATCCGTCTCGTCGAGGATCAAAAATTTGTGAGAACCGTAAAATTGTTGCTGATGTTGAAGCTGCGAACTCGACTCGTCGTTTCGCGCCGATTCTGAGCTTGCCGTTGTCGCGACACTTCCGGGACGCGCACGATTCTTGTGCGAACGCATTGTCGCCAGTCTCAGAGAGCTGAACATCGTGGACATCTAAATTTCCTTTATGTTTTTTCCTTTCTATCCCTTTTCTTTCATTTATTTTCATCTATTTTCGCTCGGAATCATCCATTTTAGTGGCATTCTACGTTGTTCCCATTTTATAATTTTGTTTTTCGCTGTACACTCGAGGATTTAAAAAAATCTGTGAAAATGATTTTTTATCAGTTTCGAATGTCACGAACTAGAAATTTTCTCGTTTTTCAATTTATTTGTAACCATAGAGTATAAGGAAAATAGTAATATTGGTTTTCGAATGGCTCATTTATTTTTTCGTACTTTCGTACGCTAGCAATGATACATTTAATTTCACGCTCAATTGTGGTCTCGTTGAGCCTCAATCGTTGCTTCATTCTCATCCAAACGTAATAAAACAGAATTACGATGTATTTTTAATCGAAATTTAATACGAATGTATCGTATTTTCAGCTGAATTCGTGGCATCGTGAAATCGAAAACTTGTAGAGCAGATGTAATTTGGCTAAATTTTTTTTATTGATTGTCAACGAATTTTTCAATCTTTCGGATTTTTCTTGTATTAAGAAATGAAAGCACTGAATCTCTAAATTTTGACACGAATAAAGAATCTACAATTTATGTCATTATTTTTGTCGATGATTCGTTATTATTGTTATTCATCAAAAATAGATCAATCTCGACAAAATCTCGAACAGATTAACCTCAAAACATATTCGTTTAATTCGAAAAAGTAGAAACGCGTTTACGAAATTGATTCGTTGAATCAATATTTCTTCTTACTTATTTCTGAAACATTAAAAGAACGTCACTCGTTCGATTACGCCTTTTTCTTCCTTTTAAGGATGCACTTCGATGCATACATGTAGGTTCGTTCGAAGAATCATTGTATAAAAGTATCAGCTATGCTCGTATCCTCGTGTGAGCAGCACTCGACGAATAATATTGTTCGTAATTTTGAGAGGTCGAAAACTTGATGCACATCACTACTTATGTCCAACATCATAATCGTTGAACATAACCGCGATTAAGTTTAATTGTTAAAAAATTTTGTGAAGATTCAACGCTGTTTTAATTTCGAAGCGATTTTCGTAACAGATTAAAAATATTGAAATTTTTTGAGACTTTTCAAGGTCATCAAACACACGATGTTATTGTTTTTTTTTTATTTATGATTTGTTCCGATATAAAAAATCAGATTTTTTTCACTGCACTGTATACACGAAATTTCATTGTTAATTTGAGGTTTTTTTATAGGGTAGAATCAACGACTTTATAGTTTCATCATAATATTTTGGTTTCGTTTAACGACACAAAAGTTTGTTTTCACCACACCGCGTATAGGATGATTTGAGTAACGGTCAAAAATATTTTCGAACGTAAAATTAATAAGGTTAGGATTTATCGCGTTTCTCGAATGTTTTCGATGAACTTTTTAGCCAACAGCAGCGCACTGTGCATAAAATCTTAAAAATTTGGGTATTCTTTGTTTAGATTGTCCGCAAAACCGAAGCGCGATTATTCAAGAGCATGTGAAACGATACTCCTGAACTCCTCGTGCGCCTATGGCCGCGAACATCATCGTATAACTGAAGTGGAGAGTGTAGCAAAAGCACACGAGAGAGCAAAAGCACATACGAGAGTGAGTCGGGAAATAAAAGTTCTCGTCCAATGGTATAGGTATGAGAGAGCAAAAAGAAACAGGGGCAGACACGAAATCGTTAGAGATTTTCTTTCTCTCTCTCTCATCACTTCTCCGATACAGGAGTTCTTGAGGGTTTTTCATATGCTTCTTTCTTTTTCTCATAGTTGTTAAACTCTCTATATTTTCTTCTCTCTCAATCTTTGTTCCAAACTGCCTCTTTCCGTCTCACTATCTTAAACGAAAATAGAATCTTCCTCCACTAGGGTCGGATCACTTCGCGAGACGAGCGTGAAAAATCTATTTATAAAATTTTCCACGCCCTCGCTTTTCGATGCCTTTCGGTGCGGCCCTGCCTTAGTGTTAGTCGGTTATTTTATACTCGACGCAAAACATCGCACTCGAGACGTTTTCGTTCGTTTCTTCTTTTCTTCCTCTCCTTATTCTTTTTTTTTTCTTCTTCCTCGTCGACTTCGTCGTCCTCGTTGTAATGGTCTACATTTTGTCGAACGAAACTCTTCGTTACTACTTCTGCCGAGATACGCACCTCGCTCTTTCCGTCTCTCATTCTCTTCATGTCGTTAAAAACCTTAACTCAACTGCTTAATCGTTTCCTTTATTGCCGAGAGAGACGACCAGCTTTTATCGTAACAAAGGCAGAGAATTTGGAAAATCGAGAAATTCGTTATTGCTGATTTGATTTCCGAATAAAATTTTTATTGCCTCAACCAATATTCACGATATTTTTATTTCACAAATTATACCAAAAGTCTTGATTTCGTAATTCGTTTTAAAATAGTCAAAAAATTTATAATTCACAATATATATTCACAAAATTCTGAAATTCAGTCATTTGAATATGGTAATATGAAGAAGGCACGTCGTAATGACGCAAATGAGCTTACCGTGCATACTAATAAATAAACACAATAATGAACCTTATTTTACGAATCAATGAACACGCCTGACAAGAACGTTATTGTTTGGATTCTTGGAAAAGGGTGTTGAAAATAATTGAAAGATACACCTTGATCGATCAATTTTTTATTGCTCTACCAAAATTCACATGATATTTCAACTTTTTAATTATTCGCGAATTTGACAGATAAATATCTTTTTATGATGGTTTTCCTTGACGTGTTACGTACACTCATTAATTTCCACTATTTGGAGCACTTCCTGTCTCATTTTAGTCACTTATATCTCTCCCTTTTTTCTTTCATCTTTCTCTCACTTCTCTCGTCTCTTTAGTCCACTTTCATATCTGCCTTAAACAGTTCTTTGCAGCCTTTTCATTTGCTCGATGTTTGAACCATGAAACTTATGTATGTATTGGTATTTATGAATAAGTATATAGTTATTTATACGAACTGTACTCTCGTTCATCTCGGACCGACGTTCCTTATTCCGTTGATTCCACTATCGATTCTCCGGGATCGCAGTTCGTCCACCCCGATCAAATGAGCCTTCAAACTGCCCTTTTTTTACAACGATGCACGCATACCTCGAAGTTGTTGATTTAACGCATGCATAACGATGTGCAAAATTCATGTCTCTACGTGAACTTGTATATACGTGCACATTCGAAATGCATCGATTTTACATTTTCTCCCGAAAGGTTAACACTTTGATAAAAAAGATTCGTAGACAGAGGAAATAAAAACGTTTATTTTTGCGTAAATCTAGTTTGATTTGAAAAAATAATTTTTATTTGTTGCTTCATTAGATCTCTTATTTTCCTCGTATTTTACGTTCATGAGTAAATAATTGAATAAAAAAAGGATTGAAAATAAAAATATTGCTACAATCCATAAAAATGATATAAAAGGACAGCAATATTGGATTCTGAAATGAAATAGCAAACCGTGTCTCAATATTGAGTGTAATTAAGAACTTTTACGTGAAGAAACGTTGTTTAAACAAAAGCTACATTCATTCGAATATTCTTTTAGCTCTTGCAAATACTGGTGAGAGATTCTTAGTATGGAAGAAATGACGCAGATTCCACATGTTGATATTTTCCACTTCCACACGAGCCTCAGACTGAGCACTGAGCTTAACTGAATACATATACAATATATATTGAGCTTTTAGGTGCTTCCACTTTCTGAAATATATGTTGTGAGGATATTCACATATATTTTTACTCGTGTTTTGTTATCCGCGGCTTTATTTACGAGGTGAAAAAAAACGAATTACGATTTATTTTGATTTTCACTTAATTTTTAACTGTTTTGAATTCTGTGTTTCTTCGTTAGACGAACAACACTCATAACCAAGTTGATATAACGATTCGTCGATCGGTCGTTGCAGTTATGAAACAACATACAGACAAACCTTCCGATCTTATCGAATTAGGTTAGAATTAGGATTTATTCGAACGTGTATGGATCTTTTTTCGGAATCAATATTTTTCTTTTCATATTTTTATATGTACCACATGTAATGTTTGTTTGTCGGGCGTAAGTTAGAGCGAGTCGAAAATGGCGAGGAAAACACGTGCTGTTCCGAAAAAGAGAGTGGTGGTAGAGAAGAAAAAGAGAACACTCGAACGAGAATAGAAAAAATTGCGAGGTTATGTTCGCTACTTCGATGAATCTCGAGTGCAGACAAACGATTAAAACAATTTTATCGTTTTTTTTTTTTAAATATTATTATTCTCTTAAATGAGATGTAGCTTCGTTAGTGCTGTTCAATGAATTTTTCATTTCACTGGAAATTTATTGATAAATAAGAAGTGTTTTGAAAAAGCGTAAAAAACGAAAATTTATCGTCTGTATTTCATCATTAGCCATCTCTTGGATCAAGACTGGAGAAAGGCTAAAGAACAGCTTTGTTGGAGTCCGAGAAAAGGAGATTAAAATCGCACATTGGAGCTCGTAATTGAATTATTCCGGTTGGCGCCTTCGTTGATATGTTGCATTCGGTTGCACCCACGCTTTTGATCGTAGTTGAACAGAAAAATAACGAAATAAACGAAGTTTACGAGGAAAAAAAGTATCGGTCGAATCATATTTTGTTGCTTGGTCTCGTAAATTTACCATTCATTCAGTCTATCTCCGATACAAAGAGGGAGGGAGAGAGAGAGAGAGAGAGAAAGAGGTTTGCCAATTCCTCGGGGTATATCTAAAGTTAGCGTTGAAAGTCAGAGTGTTGAGCCAAAGCAAGCGTCGTGCCACCGAGAGCCAAAGATGCGAATATCCTCGTTCGAGTGAAAAATCTCGTACGAGAGAGACTAGATAAAGAAATATATATGCATACATATATATGTGTGAATAAAATTTTAAGAGAAATCAGATCAACTAAAATGGAAAATCTTTTGAGACAAAAGTTATAAGATATTGTGCATTTTGATTTATCGATTGGAGATCGTTACAAAAAGTCATGATGATATTTCTAATTTTCCTTAAAAAATCAAACTATATATAACCGGTTAGTAAATTATTATCGAAGGGTGTGTCATACTCAAAATCTTCGATAATATTTCATTTTCATTCGTGTTTAAAACTTGATTGTATTTCTAAATAATTTTTATGAAATTTCATTGACTGTTATTGAAATACTGTAATAATCATAATTTAATTGTGAGCAGTAAAAACTCCCGAAGCATTGTATAACGAGAACCAAGAATTAAAATCTTTCACCCAAAAATAGCAGCTGATAAAAATAAAAAAGAAAAACTGGTTCAAAATGATGTTTTGTCTCTCAGAAACTTCCATAATCTCTTAATCTCAAATTGCATTCCATCATTGATAAAATCGTTTTTGACTCTTCTCTCATTCTCGAAGATTTATGAATTTCAAATGGAAGTCGATAAAATAAATATCGAGCGAGTGAGAGACTTGTTCTTCTTCCACGAAGGCACGAGAGTGCCCACGAAAAACACTCGAATTTTATCTATCGCGGTCGCACCACTAATAACACAGAAACACATACGTATATACGAATGTATACGTAGGCTTGGCGTTTGCTGCTGATGGTTATAAATAATCAAGGGAGAGCCCCAACTGTACGCCTTAGTAACCCGAGAAACTCATGTATGAGATTTTTGGTATATATTATTAGTGCATAACGTTAATAGTTTCAGAGTGAATAAGGGGAAGGCGCGAAATACGATTTATATGCCAAAAGCGTCACGTTATAAAATCGTGAGAAATATCTACTTTTCTCTGCGACGAATTTCAACGTATAGTAGTACTTTGTAGACACAATAGTGTTGATTCATTCGACGAGACGGAGTCTTTCGTTCGACTCATCGTTGAAAATTAGGCACACACGTGCATACATATATATCTATATTTAATTATTAATATAGATACGCGAAGCTTTTTCTTTATTTGGCAAAGTTTCGAAATCAGAACCGAAATTATCTCGCTAATTTCAAATAATTGTAACACCCTAGTATCATATATATATGAAAAGTGTCAAATGTCTTTATGAAATATGCTTTTTGACGGTCCACCAGTGGTCACAACGTCTCCTGGTTTTATACGGATCAAGCTTTATATACTTTCTTTCTATCTCTCTCTCTCTCTCTCTCTTTCTTCGTCTTCCTGCGACCGCGACCTCGCTCATATATCAACTTGTCTAATTTTAACATTTCTCCCTTCCTTCACATTTTTTTTATTGTTACTCCTTACTCTTAATCGTCTTTTTCCCTCATCTCAGTTCTTCGTCTTCCCGTAACTTCCTCTCTATGGTTCTCTTCCGGTCTTTATGCTCGATTTCCGTACGTGCTCGATAAAACAGCTGGACGTAAACAAAAAAAATACACATGAAACTGTTTCGTTGATTTTTCTCGGGTACGTTGGCTCCGGAAAGGTTCGGTGGATATTATATGAACAATAAGATAATTTCGTCTTTTTTTTCTTCTTTTCTTTATGTTTACGATATTTTTGTATAATTATTTTCTTCTTTATCTACATATGTGGTGTTTTTTTTGTCTTACAATGCAAAATCTAAAGCTACGATTACCAAGCTAATTAGCCTGAAATTACTGTGACGATTTGTCACACGCTAACTTTCCACCGCTATTTTCTTTTTTCAGCTTTTTATTCAGCGGTTTTCCAAGTGTTGAGTTATCTGTAAAGTTCCTTCAATATTTTCTCCACTTTTTTTATCCCTCAAGTAAATCCCAACATTTTTTTTTATTCAATCCGTGATTTTTTGTAGAGCAATTCTGAGGTGTTGATTCGTTCGACTCGTTCAACAAAATCGATTGGTCAAATCTACGTGTTTTATACGGACGAGCCGAATGAATTGCAGAAGACATTTTTTTTCCCCACGATTTTTATTTCGTGAAAATTTCTCTCTCATTCGCTCTTCATTTTTTGAAAATACCTTAATATATCTGTAGAAGGTCGGATTGTTTTTGATTTTATCAATAAAGATTCCCAGCAAGTAGCCGATTGACTAGACATGAAAATAAATATTACATCACAATTTTCAATGCCGACGCTCGATTCGATAAACAAGAGACAGAAATTAATTGATTCTGATCATACGAAAATTGAAAGTTTTACTGAACAATTATTGAATCGAAAATTTTAACGACTCTATTAGAGAGGTAACCATTTTTTGTATCGTTTTTGTAGCAATAATTTCGTGATTGTTAGAAGAAAAAAAATCATTTGCATTCGAATGAAATTCACTTTTTCCTACGATAAATTTCCATCGATCAGATCGATGATAAATGTCGTTAGCTTCATTTTCGAGTTTCAAAAAAGAAAATACATAATTTTTGTTTATCCAATCGAACGATGGCAAATCGAACGTCCCGGTTGCTTCGATCGATAATTCCCAACATACAGTTTCAGGAGGTCGTCGATCGAACGATTGTTGGCATTGCCAGCCCGCAGGTTCGAAATAAAACTGCGAAGGGCCCGTCACAGGCAAAATAATTATCGTTGCTTTTTGTACGACGAAACCGAATGCTACTTATTTACAAAGCCCTCGGTTAGTCGACTCTTCTTTTCATCAACATCAGTCCGTGGCGTTTGGATTCGTGTATGAAAAACCACGAAATACTCCTTGATCCATCGACGTCAATATCTGTTCGGGGACGGGAGTGAGTCTCGGCCTCTCAGCCGTAAAGGCTGTGTCGAAATATCTCGTGTCAAGTGTGTGCTCCAATGCTGGTTTGAACGGTGGTTCCAGCTGTCTCCTTTCTAATCTGTCCCATGCGAGGCTCTGCAAATTCACGGTTTACATTTATATTTTCGTTTTAATGGTAAAATCATTTTTCAACTCGTTTCAATCGCTCAACGTGTCATTTTTATTCATCGTTTATTTTAATCGTATTCCGCAATTTACGTTCCATTTTCTTTCTACTTAAAACACAATATTCGATTTTGTTTTCTATTATTGCACATCGAATTAAAAATGTTTTCAACGGTAATTGTTCTTCGGTATAATGTTAAGGATTTTCGATGGCTACCAATGTATCAGAAATTTTTTATCGCATACTTATTGAAATCGATAATGTCGAAAACTTCAAAAAATAACAATTCTTTTTTATAACAATTACATTTAGAATCATCGACATTTTGTATGTTCAATAATGTCAAAAATATATTTAAAAATTAAAAATTTCCTCATTGAGCCATTTCAGTGGAAAATTTAATGAAAAAATCGGAAAATTAAACAGGTCTTCAAAATCGAATTCAGTCTCAAAAAATCTCTCCCAAAAAATTCGTCAAATTCATGAGTCAAAAAGAGACTCGACCAGTATTTTCAGTCTATTATTACGAGTTTATTTCGTAACGTTTTTGGGTGTCATAAAAAAAATGAGGTCAGTGTTTAAATCCAACGTAAAAATGATGAAAAAAAAAAAGTATTTGAAAACATGACTCTTACGTGGAAGAAAGGATGAATAGATATTTCGTGAGCAGGTGGCCTTTTGCCAGCATCCTTTTCCAAAAGACAAATCAAAACGTCCATCGCTTCTTGACTAAGATATCGAGGTATAAAAGGCCTCTCGTTACAGATGCTCCAGAACAGCTCGTCCTCGTCACATCCGGAAAACGGTGATTGACCGGTAAGCATCTCGTAAAGCAATACACCGAATGACCACCAATCAACCGCCTGATTGTACTTTAATCCTTTTATAATCTGCAAAACATTTGATATTTCATGAACATTTTGTGTGAAAAAATTCTAATTTTTCTTACTCTATAACGTGTGAATTTGTTGATTGAAAAATCGTATAAATAAAAAAGCATCGAGTAGCATCATTCGAAATAATTGAAATATGAAAATTTGCTTGATTAATAGAACAATGAAAATATTGGAAATGTGGGTTTTTAATTTTTCGTCCAACCGTAGTTATTTATCGTTGTTATTTTGATGTAAAATCTCTTTTTTTATTATAATAAATATTTAAAAAATTACGATTAATTTTCTTCTGTTATTTTGATAAATAAAGAACATAAAAATGAATTTGAAAAATTATTCCAATTTTATGAGCTATTGAAAATTACCTCAGGTGCCATGTAGTCCGGAGTACCGCAGAAAGTATCGGCAGTTCTGTCCAAGAAAATTTGCAGTTTGCACATACCGAAATCAGCGATTCTAATATGGCCCTCGAAATCAAGCAACACGTTGTCGAGTTTAAGATCACGATAAACAATGCCTTTTTTATGCAAAAAATTAAGACCAGACCATATTTCAGCGGCGTAAAATCGTGCTCGAGATTCAGCGAATCTTCCTGATTTTTGTATGTGAAACATGAGATCACCGCCGTTTAGATATTCCATTACGAAAAAGAGATGAGAATCGGTTTGAAAAGTGCAAAACAAATGACAGAGATACGGGTGTCTCGTTGCGAGAGTCAAAACTTTTCGCTCGATCAAAGTGCACTCGACGTCATCGTCCTCAAGAACGACATCTTTTTTCAAACACTTGACCGCGTACACGCAATCGGTTCGTCGCAATTCTGCGAGCAGTACTTTGCCGAAACTTCCTTTTCCCAGGACCTGAAATTATAGATAAGTTTTTTTTTTTAATAATTCAAAGATAAAATGGAATTAATTTCAAATATGATTGTACATAGAAGAAAAAATCTTCTACATTGAATTTGGTAGGAAAAAAAAAATTATTGTAAATATCATAAAATTAATTGATAATTTATTTTTAATTAATAATCTAATAACTCATAGACTCGGGTATCGAGTGACACTATTTTTCGATTCAATTTTTTATTAAAAATTCACTCGAATCAAAATGCGATTGTTCTCAGTGATTCGATCAATCAATTTATTACAGACAAAAAATTATTGAAACGTTGGATGAACGAAAGTCACAACTTTTTGTTTCGAGCTATTGAGCTGGAGACCAAAGCATATAACGAGCTATGATTCGATTTTGAATATTTCATTGAATTTTCTATAAATCATGAATTATCGATGAAAAATAAACATTCATTGTTTTTCCCACACGAATCCTCCAAATCTCATTAACGATTGAAATTAAAAAGTTTGGTACTGTGGCTGATCGGTTAAGAGATCAAAAAGCCTTATTTTCCAATTGAATTTGAGTGGAATTTTGAGTGTTTGATAGAGATACGGGGAGATCGAAAAAAATGAAGGTAGTTTTTTAGTTTTTTAAAATACGTCGACGACCGCTTCAATCACTCGTCTATTTATAATCTAAATTCATTTATACGATTTTCAAATCAAAATAACTATTTTCGTCTCTGTCATTATTCACGCGTTACTCATCAGGAGCGTTCAAATGAGAAATTTATCATCCTTCTCTATTCGACGAGATTTACAATCGTGCTACGACTCGAACCACATCGTTCCCTTCTTCTGGTAATTTATAATTTTTTGTATTACTGTTTGAAAATATGACATCGCCAAGATCATTGTGCAATCGTTGCTTATTTTTAATGTCTGCATTAACAGCGATCGCATATTCTCCACAACGAAATATTAAATTTGGCTCTTTGTTCGAGACAGTGTCTATCGTTTAGAAAATATTTTATCCAAGAATTATTTAAACAACACGAAGATGTTTTCTTCCATTTTATCGATTATTTTATTTAATATTAGTGTAGCTGTGAATAATGTTTTTTTCGATTGAAAAACGGACGAAGATTTTTAAGCGAACAGATTTACATATATAAAGACGAGGAATTAAAATTTTTTTAAATTCTGTATATAAAAAAAAACGTATTAGACTTATCTTTGTACGATTCTTTATCAATTTCAGACATAATTTACCAGTTTTCTTCAGAATAAAATAATCAAACGAAAAAATTGTAACTTCATTGATTTTTTATCTCATTTCAATTGAAATCTCCGTGACTCTTTTTATTATACCGAATTGAGCACTCACGCACCGCTCATTTTGTTCGTTTTCCAATTTTCTTTATATCGGTAATGCGATTTTTTCATTTATCGATAGAGTTTAATTACCGATGAGTTTTTAAATTCGGAGATTCAACGAAATCGTTGAACTTTTTTTTTTTTTTCATTTCTGTAATAATCAAGATATCAAAATTTCCTAAATCCACATACACAATTTGAATGCATGATCTATAATCTCGTGAAAGATTAAGCGTATTCGATTCAGTGATTTTAGCGAACAGATTTTTATAAATTGAGATGAATAATCGAGAAAACTTTTTTTCGTTGACAATCAATTTATTACTTTTACGATTTAACTTTTCACATTTAATGTTCTAAAATGTGAATTCGTTCATTTAAATTTTCGTAACTCTTAAAAATTTCTATGAATTTAGTGAACTCAATTTGAACATTTATCTGCATCGTTTATTCACCATTGGTTTAATAAATTTTCAATTTATTTATAAAAATATATATTTCATATGTATAGGTACGATTTTTGATGGATCGAAAGTGTTTAATATATCATTTTAGTGCAAAATTCAGTTGCGTTACGAGAAACAGGAACGTGGCTGACAAAAAACGAGTTTTACTACTTGACGCGAGATTTTCCTCGCGGAAGATTGTACCGTTGAAATGTGTATTGGCATTTTGACGGTGTCGATTAGAGAACAAGTTTTAATTTGATAAAAAAAACAAAACTTTTAAACTGACCTTGAGAAAATTAAAGTCCATAACGGTGTATTTTTTGAATCTCGGCAGATTAGTTGCAGGCGGTGTGATTCGTCCACTGGCGTGATGATCGGAGCCATCGGAATTTCGTTGATTGTCCGAGGACTGAGAGGGCGCTGTACGAAAAAAAAATGTGCAGATAATGATTAAAAGAAAAAGGAAAAAAAAACAACAGAGATTTTTTATGTTTATTTCAAGCGAACGCAAATGTCCTTAATGTTTTTGCGAAATTTTCAATAAATAAAAATTCCGAAATATATATACGGATTTTATTCAAGCGCTGGCGACTATATTTTGGATCTAGAGAAGCAAAGCTCGAGGTAATATTTTCGTCAACACTCATGCCTCATCAATGAGATGAGTATTGTGTTAATGCTAAAAGATTTATTATGCGGGATATAATTTAGAGTCGTTTTTGTGCTTCACCTCAATCTTTTAATTGCCGATCATTATTCTCACTTTTTCTCCATTTTTTATTCACTCGCACTCACCCTCGGTTCTTTCTAACCTCAATTTTTCTCACTTTCCCCTTTTTTTCTCGAACGATTTTACTTTTTTTTTTTTTTGTTTTGTTTCCACTTCTCTCAATCATTCGATCTTGATCTTTTGATGTTTCTCTCACTCTTTTCATCGCTCATTTTCTTTCACTCTCTTTTGTTCTTTCATTCTCTCTAAACACGCTTCTCTCGCTCTCTTTCTCTTTGTGAAATTGACTCGACGAAAGCATCTGGCACCTGGCCTGAGTACCTGGTACTACTATCAGAAACGAACGACGAGCGAGCTGCACTTTTGGCTGTGTGACATTCTTCGAAAATAGATTCGATGCCGATGGCAGGCGAGAGAGAGAGAGAGCACGTCGTTACACTGGCATTTTGGTAAGTGAATTTTTTACAATGTTGTTCTATATAGATCGATATAGATCAACACAAATGAGAATAAATGTTGAACCGGAAGGATAGTACACGTGATAAAGTGCACGAGGATTCGTTAAATCGATCCACAAATCATCGGAAGCTAAAAAAATTCGGAATAACCGTTAATAATTCACGCTAAATTCTGATCGATCGAGGACAGGTGGTCGATCTCATAAATGCATTCGCGTGTCCAAAGTGTGGGTGGAATCGCGAGACCGAATCCAAGGTCACGGAGACCAGAACGAAAACGAGGGTTGAATGACTATCTTCCGAATTATTATGATACGAGATCCCAATTTCACCGACCGAAACACGTTTGCCTGAATTGCGCGATGCGAGACACCGTTTGTAATATTTCGTTACGCAATATATTTGTATATCTGATTTCTTAGTGAGTTATGTGAGTTTTCCTGGCCAAAATCCTCGTCTCAAATTTTTTTTTAAGACTTTATACTTCCTATGTAAAATGTTTGCTTTCAATTTTTTTGAAAATAAAATAACGACATTTTTGTCGCAATTTATTCGTAGCTCTGCGTTAAAATACTAAAAATACATAAAATGTATCGAAAAAATTATTCAATGAATTATTTTCTGTCATTCGATCTGATAAATATTCGAAGAGATTGTAAGGAATGAGATTATTGGTACGATCGAAATTCCGCATACGAAAAATTCGACAGTCAGCAAAAAAGGCCTGAATTTGATGATTTTTCTTTGGAATATTGGAAAAGGTTCCTTTTTTTCAAGGTTTATCAAACACAAATTTAAGTGTGTAAAAAAAAAAAAAAAATTTATCGCACTTTTGGTACAAAATGACGGAAGACGGAACAAAAAAATTAATTTTTTCTTAATCCATACGTCTTTGGCTAGTGAAGTGCATAGGGGTTTTATTTTTTATCAATTTTTGCGAAAATTTCAGAGGTTTAAAAAAATTTCCATTTTTTCGGCAATAAAATTTTCAATAAATTGTTCATAAAAAAAAAAGTTTACATTCATTCGTAAAACGGCTATGTGCTTCTTTGGTTAATGTGATTTTGAAGCTACAGTCAAAATTTCAAAGCAATTCATCGAACGGTTTTTGAGCAGCGTTTCCGGCGAGTTGGAAAAAGAAGTTATTTCATCGAAAACGCGTTTAAAGTTTTTCAAGTTCGTGCACATATAATATATGTGTATGGATATTAAGTATTATAGTATTTTGACCATAGAACCGATTGGATATTGTTTTTATGATTCTAAAGTATTGTTTGAGCAAAAGAAGAAAAAAAAAACGATTTTTTCAAAATCCTAGAGCGGTGTTACCCCTTAATAACTATTTATAAAATATCGTAATTCTGTTTCTGGTCCATGGCAAGTTGCCAATTTCTTTTGGACGATTATTAAAAGTTTTTTTCTTAATGCGAACATTTATTTAGTACCAGTTGATATCAATTTTATGTGAAAAAATTTTTTTTCTCGTGAAAGCCCAAAAGTTTTATAATATCGACAAAAAAAAATAACACATTATTTCATCCGAGAAAAAAGGTTAACTTTATTCGCACTTTTCCAATTGATTGAGGAATCAATTTTAGAAATGAATTCCTGAAATTTTTGTTACTCATCATCGAGTGCTATTTTTATTAATGTATATTCATGAAAACAAAAAAAAATATTGATGAAAAAAGGCTCATTCTATTCTATACCTATATACGAAGCATGAAATTGCGAGACGACATAGGCCTGTGCTTTAAATATCTTTCCCGGCATCCACCAAGTGGTCTTCGAGAAGTATAACCTACTCCTATATGAACGCACTGTTATACAGCAAGTGGGAAATACACACGGAAGACTAGAGTCGGATCTCGGGCACATAACTCGGAGAGAGTATTGTCAACGTCACGAGGAATGCAGTATAATTTCTTGGCCATTTTGCACAGTCGTTAAGAATTGTCGAAAAGCAGTGAACACACTGAAAATTATACCGCGCATTTCTAACGGCCTACAATCGCATAATCGAAAGAACTGCTTCTTTTATCGATAATTGTGTACTTATAAAAATATATAAGTAGACACTATAGCTGTATCTGTGGGCTCCGCCCGCGGCATCTAGCAGACGCATCTAACTTAGTCTAACTGTGAATAATGTTTTTTTTTCCGTCGGTTCAGTGGCTTTCGATTGAAAAACGGACTAAATATTTTTTAATAAAATAAAATAAAACATTTTTTAAAAAAGGAATAAATATTTTTTTTTTTATTTTATATATAAAAAAAAAGTATTAGGCTGTTACATGGACTTATTCTTTTAAGATTCATTATCAATTCCAGACATAATTTACCAGTATTCTTCTGAATAAAATAATCAAACGAAAGATTTTAACTTTATTGATTTTTCAGCATTTCAATTGAAATCGCTGTGACTTTTTTTTTTTGCAATTCTGTAACAATCAAGATATCGGAATTTCTTCAAACCACGAACACTATTTGAATCCATGATCTTTGATCTTGTGAAAGATTCATCACATTCGGTTCAGTGGTTTTCGAATGAAAAACGGACAAATATTTTTTAACGAACGGATTTATATTATAAAAGAAAAAAAGATAACCTAAAAACTCGTGCTGCTGCTGTGAAGTGCGCCGCGAAACGAATAATTAACCGGGACACAGCAGCCCCCCAATTGTACGTAACTATTTTGACACCATGTGCATATATTTTTGGGGATTCAAGAATATTACGACTGAATTATACACGAAGGTGGAATGCCCGGTCAGATACGCGCTCTCGTGCACTCTACACTGAGATAAGCAAAAAAGCTCACGATTTTATTTTTAGTTGCGGCAGAAAGAATTGTTTCCGGTGCGATGTTAATTCGTAAATCTTTTTTTTACTCTTGCGATATGAAAAATTTGTATCGTCTTGATTTTCGATATTATATATTTACGAAAGAATCATTTATTTATAACTGTCTGTTGACTCATTCCAACGGTTTGAGCTTGAGTTTTTCGATGGAAGGAAATATTTTTGGGGTTTTTATTCATTCTTTATTCGATTGAATGAATTTTGTGCTCGATCGAAACTTTTTTTCTTTCACGAACGTTTTTTTCGTACGTTTTAAACGGAAGTTTTCAAAATATGTCAATGTTCACATAATTTTCAAATGCTTGAAGAATAAAGGACGAAAGAGAATTGTATACATCAAGTCATATAATTTAATTAGTACGAAAATGCTGAAGCGTCTGCCAGATAAACAATAATTGTAAATCAGCCATCAAATTGCAGCTGCGCTCATCGTTTCCTCATTGATTTCGTTCTTCGTATGTAGAGATCCCTTCGTAATGAAACTAAACTCGGGACTAACCTTTAAAAACTAAATTTGGCCTAATTTCTGGCACGTGAGTTAACGTTTTCGAATAAGTTAGAATAAAAAGGAAGAAAAAAAAAAAAATCGTGAAAAAATAAAAATATCTCGAAGGCTAAATCGTGAAGAAACACTCGAAAGTTTTGAAACTTTCGGAAATACGTTTGTGTTCTTTTGCTTGAGACAGAGCTACGATATCCGAGGAACTGAAGTTGAACTAAATCGAAGGAAGCTACTGTGCAATCGTTCTGCTAAATAATATAAAAAACAACACACACACACGCCCTCTGTATTTTGACGTTATCTTGGAGTTGTTGATTTCGAAAGATTCGTGACCGTTTCGTATTTTTCGGTGAACACACTCCTATAGCAAACACGTGCATATTTTCTCCGCCTCTTTCTCTGTTTTGTTTTCTCCCCTTCTCCTTCCGCTTTCTCTCTCTCTCTCTCTCTCTCTGTTTCTTTCTCTTTGTCTTTTACTACCTCTTCTACCATTTTCTCAAAACTTTTCTCATTTCCTCTACTCCTACCAGCACTCTCACTCTCTCTCGCTCTCACCAAAATGTTGAAATTCATCCTCGACGACGATACTCGAATCATTGTTAAGCAGATCTCGTCCACCTCGACCATTTCCACCACCACTACTACCACCACCACCCCCACCACCACCACCACCACCACCACAGGCACTTCTAATTCTTCTTTTTCGTTCGATCACAGGCACTGGTTGGGCAAAATATTGTTTGTCAGAGTTATTCCCATTAGCGTTCCATCCAGCCATTCCTGTATTTACGTTTTCGGTTGTACAGGCCCGAAAAAAATTTTTCTCAAGTGTATTCTCTACCCAGAGGGCTAAGCCGGTCTGAACACGACTTTTTAACCTTACAACGATTATTAGACAGTTGACAATTCGCGAAAAAATGCAATGTGCAAAAGACTCGCTTTTTACTTTTTCTTTTTTAATTTAAAAAAAATTCTTTTCCGGCGGAACGGAATGAAAAAAATAAGCGGCAGAGTTGCGTGTTGTCTCGCGCGAAAATGAAAGCTTCTCGATCTTCTAGCCTGCCAAACACTGGCGCGTGTGCACACACGACGATGAGGCGATATTTTCATTTTCTCTCGCTCTCTCTCTCGCGTATAAACCAAGATAGTGATGAGACTTGCAGAATACGTTAAATACGGAAACACCGTTCATGTATGTGTACGCGTATGTGCGTGTGTGCAACAGAGTTTGTGCGCTCGCGACTGCTCTCCCTTTCTCTCTTTCCTCTATCTCTCGTCCAAGGAATAAACGCTTTCTTGACGTCACACGGTTAAACAAATAGCTGCGAAAAGAGCGAGAACACCGACGAAAATAGTTGAATCTTGTGTCGGAGAATATGCGCGAGAAATCTTCTCGTGTACATACGCGGAACGCTTATCGAAAAGGAAACGAAAGGGGAAAAGAGAGGAAGAGAAAAAGATCGAGAGAGGAGACAAGTTTTTGGCAAATCTCTCGGATTTTCCTATACCCATGGAGGGGTACATGAGCTTTTTCACGCCAACACAATCTGGCAGACACTCGTATCACTTCTTTTTTTTTTCATCACTGAGTCTTTCTAATTAACGAGTGGCATGGCGCCACGGAATAGTATTCATTAAAACAGATAACATTTTTTATAACCTATAAGTTAAAACCGAGTTCCGTTAACGAATAGCAATTGAGGTCTATTTTCACTGTATTTTTTTCCAGCAGTTTCCGACCAACTCGCCAGTCAATATTTCACGTTTCTTTGAACATTTTTTTGGCTGACAGAAACTAATATTGTGAATGGGATTTAAAATTCGTATACGACTTATGTGGAATGTGTGTAACATGAAAAATTATTGTAAATAAATGATTTGAACTATTCGACGTGAAATGCCTCTTACAAATAAATTTACGAAAATTGTGAGAACTGAAAATTCTCGTAAGATTGATGCGGAATATAACGCTGTTGAGATTCAACAATCTATAGCTATATTCAAACGGCTCGCGTCCGTGTCCGCGCGTCCGCGAGCAGCACGTGACACGTATTACGCGCGCGACTGTATATTTCACCGCGACGGCCTTCTCGAGTTTTTGCCTCTATTATTGTGTATACCAATCTATACGTTGTATTTTGGCTATATATTAACGAGAAGCTAAATCACGTTAGCATCTCAACTAGCAGAGTGTCGGAAAACTGAATATTTTGATAGTTTTCGTGATTCGAATTAACGTTTTTCTCTCTCTCTCTCTCTCTCTCTCTCTCTCAAAAGTTATTTATACATAACTGATGTTTCATAAATTACCTTTTACGAAAACAATTTCCTATAAAATGAGAATTTACACTATTCGTAATGAAAACATTGACAAAAAAATTAAAAGTGACCGTCAAATACGGAATTTGATTTTTTCAAATTCAAATTCGATAACCGATAACAAAAATTGATTCATTTTCCGATTAGTTGATCGGTGATGCATAAATTTTTCCTTCGACTTAATAAAAAAACAAAAAATACAATATAACTGCTGCGAGAGAAGTTTGCATCCCCCGTTTAAGGTAATCCTATCGCGGTGCCTAGGTCATAGGATTCGCGTCAAAAAAATTTAGTTCCGTTCTTCCTAGATCAATTATTGTTCTCCCGAAAATTCAGGCTCGGTTATCGACCAATTAAGGGAGAAAAAATTATTAAAAATAGGTGTTTTCCGTGACGGATTCCAAAAGCGACACAGGAAAATCCTATTTCCGGTTACTAAAAATACATATATCTTGGTGAAAATTCATAAGATATTTTACAAAAACCCGATTTAAGTACTTCAAGCTTGTAGCAATCCAATGATGTCGGGAAAAAAAACGATTGTTGACTTAGTTTTTATGGAATATTGAGTTTAAATGGAGCTTCCGGCATCGGACAGTGTTTTGACACTTTCGGAGATGAAGAGGTTAAAGCCGCGCGAAATAACTATTATTTCAGTTTTGTAATTATATACAAATTGTTATAATCGATTTTCGATTGGAACAAATTTTTTTTATTAAAAACTATTATTTTTCCAAGTATCGAACATTGGTATAGGCATAAGTTTTAAATTTAATGATTAGTATGACCAGCTAAGTCGACAGGATTACCTTAAATAGAATATCGAACTTTTTATAGAAGAAAATGATCGTTTAAAACATATTTGCAAGTAGTTTCAATTTAACATTGTTATTATCGTGACGTAATTAATCAATTGAATGAATAAATCCCGGTGAATCGAGTACACAGTATATAAAGCAAGAGTCGTACGTATTTGTTTTGTATTGTTTTTGTTTTTCGAGCGGATACATGACTCACCTCTCTTCAGTGCTTGCAATGCCTCTGCAACGAGCTTCTGATTCAATCCGCACAGGTTTCCCGTGAGTTTTTCACACTTTTTGTGACATGCCATGTCGCAGTCTGCACAGCGCGAATTATTTCATCGATAAGAAAAAAATGATGAATGTTTTTCGATATTTATTCAAAATTTGACGTATGTGTGAATAAATGATATTTTTTTCTTTCATTTTTCTTCATTCTTTTTCGAGAAAAAAAAAAAAAAACCGTTATCCTCTCGTTGGTAATTAGCCCAGTCTCGTTTAAAAGGAGAATAAAAAAAAAAAACAACAAATAAATTGAAAAGTCCTGCGCCATCGTACGCGAATAAATGAATAAATAAATACGAATATATATCGATATATACACACATAAATGTGTTTTATACATTTAGATCCTTGAATATTGTTCGAAAATATTTCTATTTCGTTCTCATCGCAAGCTTCAAAAAAAAAAAAAAAAAAACGAACACGTGCCAGAAAAGCCATTAGACACACAAAAGAAAAAACGTTGAAAACGGCAAACACGTGCCAAAAAAAAATGTTAAGACAGTGAATAATAAAAACAAAGCGTTCACTCGGCGTAAATAAGTACACAATAACGAATGTTAGATTGTATCATGCGGATACCGATCATTCGATTTTTCCGTAGACATCATCGTGCTCGCTGCTACACACTCAACGGGTCTGTCAATAACTGATTCGAAATATCGTGTGCTCTCTCCCCCCCCCCCCCCCCCCCCCCCCCCCCCCCCCCCCCCCTCCCCTGAACGAATGTGCAACAGTCGCGGGCTCGAGTGGATGATGGATCGATTGCGAGAATAATTATCGCGAAACGTAAATAGGATATATCGATACATATATGTTGTGAATCGGGCTAAGATATCGTAATCCAAAAGACTCGACAGAAAAAAAGCTTCGATATATTTAATATGTGCATATCCACACAATGTTCGTCTTTGTATTTGTCGAATCGAAAGCGAGCAACGGTCATATATTTCGTCGCTTTCAATCTCTCGAATTTTTAACCTCAACGCCAGCGAATAAGGATAACTCGTATAGATATATAATTGCAAATTGAAAGTGTTATATCGAGCGAGTAAAATTTACGTATACATGTAGAGGTAAAAATACATCGATGTTCGATCGATAGTTTATCGCTGAATCGAGACAGCTCTCAGTCAAAAGGTCTTGGCTAATAGTCAGTATTGGCATCGTCGTTTAAGTACAAACTCGCGTGGCACAGTGACAATAGTTTTCGGCACAATGGTCGATATCCAAAGAATCGAACGTTCAAACGCGTGTTTGAGTGCTCCAAATTGTTGGGATTCGGGGGACTGGTGTGCTGGCCTCTTTCGTTGAAAACAACGAACAAGTCCGAATTTTCGACGAAACGAGTCCACGATCAAGGAACGTTCGTGTGGAAAGTAGAGTGGTGCGGGACTGTTCGTTGTTAGACGTACACAAAGGGCGAATACGTGAAAACGGATACACCTCTTTGATTTGTTATTATGAGTCATTGGGAATGAGAGTTACGTTGTTTTTAATGAGCAAACAAAGAACGGTGCGAGTTACGACAAGTATAAAACAATTGTAAGTAGAAAATTTTCGGGATTTGATTTTCAAATCACACAAATAATTTTCGATGAAATTTTTTTTTACACCACGAAATTAGATAATTTTAAAAAGTGACGAAAAAAAAAAAAAAAATCACGGTACAAAAGAGCGAAACAGTGAAATAAATAAATTCAAAGCTCTGAGAATAATTATCGATGGCTAATTCCAAACGTTGCGGATAAATTCGAATGGAATTGTTTTGACTTTAATGTTATTTTTCTTAAATTCTCGATATTAATTAAATCATCGAATCGATTTAATTTCCGTTTGAATAAATAACGTTAAAATAAAAATGAATTGTTCTTTTCGTTCGATCGTTTGAGGGTGGTGATTGAAATAAATCGAATCCTTCGAATTTTCGATGGAAAAAAAAAAGTAAATGGAAAACTGTACTCGACAATCTCGGCGATCCATCGAAGCCGGAATCATTGCTACGAGTGGAAGATATGCGTTTTTGGGCGGGATCCTCTTCGCGGTCGGTACTTCCAGTGCTCTCGATAGTTCCAGTGCTTTGCGTGCTCCTCGTACTTCCGGTGCTGTCGCTACTGGCCGATGCTGTTCTCGACGAGTGTTTCCTCTTCTTTACTTTGGCACGTCGTACTTTCGAGAGATCGCGAGGTGTCGCTGTCAAAAGTGACGCGGGTGTGGTGTAAAACATTTTAATGAGATCCAACGGTCGTTGTTTCGGTGAATTGCGTCCGCTATTCTTCGGCGTATAAGTAAGATTCAGGCCACCGGGCTTGAGGGTCGTATCCGAAGAGTTGGAAACTTTGGAGCCCGATCTTTCGTCGTTATTCTTGTCGTCTTTCGCACTTTTCGTCGTTGACTTTTTCTTTTTACCGAGTTTTTTCTTCTTCGAAGAATCCTGACTGCCGCTCGTACTTTTCGTTGAATTTTTATCAACCGAATTCTTTTTACTAGTTTTCTTCGAGGAACCAGCTTTTTTCTTTTTACTTCGTTTCAATAGATTCGCGAGTGCGACTTCCGGCCCGATATCCTTGTCCGGTTGATCCAACGACAGATCATCGAGCCCTTGCCATTTTGTAATGTTGTTCGGTTCTTCGTCGACTGTCTCGTTCGTCGGAGTTCCAGGACCGTCCTCTGTCTCGTCCTCGTTCTCGAGTACCTCTTCCGGTAGTACTCCTTCCGGTTTTTCTTTTTTTTCTTCCTCTTCGGTCAATTTAACCAGCGCGATACTAATCGTCGGCACCGAAAGATCCGAATTTGATAGACGAACTAGACTCGATGCTTCTTTCTCAGACTCCACGGAAACGTCAGATTCAATCGCATCTTTACTCGCTACAGGCACTTCCGGTTCAACGACACTCGTCCGTACACTCGGTGGAAGATTCTTCGTCAGAATTTTTTCATTCCTTTCACTGGCCTCGCACGATAATTGCGAAGTAATCAAGCTACTTTCCTCTCTCGTCGTTGAACTCTCTTTCTCTTTTTTTAAACTCAAAGTAACGAGATCCAAAGCTTCGATCTTCGGTATATCTTCCGTTATGGGACTTTGACTCTCCTCAAGAATAGTTGACAAATTACGTTCGAATCTCTCGATATCCGGTTCAATCTCAATCCCAATTATTTTAATATCCTCCGATAGACTCGGAGAATTTTTTTCACCGAGTTTCTCGCTTGGCGTCTCCAGTTGCTCTGACTTCTTATGACTCTTCTCGTCAACGGAGTCTTCAGAGCTTTTCAACGGCTCCAAAATAGTTTCCGAGCTCGCTTTCTCTTCATCCTTTTTCTTGCACCCACTGATCTCGCTCGTTTTTTTCTTTTTCTTCACTTTGTTCAACTTTTTTTCAACGGGAACGAGCGGTTTCGTCTCCTCCCGTGTTCCACTTTCCGGCAACGTATTCGATTTCGTTTCAGGCTCCAAAACGATCACCATCGAGCCTTCAATCTTTTCTGTTTTCGTATTATCACTGACGAAATTGTCAACGGGCTCGAAACTCGGTGAAACTATTTTTTCCGATGATTTTATTTTTCTTTCGTCAATTTTTTCACTCTTTATTTCTCCCCAAAAATCAATTTCTTCCTCTTTTTTCGCCAACGAAGATTCCAATCGTTTAGTTAATTTCACTTCCGCTTTTGCCGATTCTCCTATCGGCCCAACAGTTTTCAATCTCGTATCCGAAAAACCGTTCGTTTGATTTACCGTTTCGAGTCCGATCCCCAACGATTCAATTTTTTCCAACGAATTTTCTAACTCGCTCGATTCGATTCCGATCTCACTTTCCACTTTTTCCTTCGAACGGTAATTCAAAGATTTTTTACTTTTCGGTGATAAAACTATTTTTTTATCATCTTTCGAAGCGATAGCCCGTTTCTTCGGTTTGGATAAAGATTTGTCCGAAGCATTGACGTTTATCTCAAAATTCGGAGATTCGGCTGATGAAAATTCGACAATTTCCTCGCTATTTTTTCTCGACGTAAACGGCAATAATTTGCGATTTTTTCGCAATTTTGATAATTCGATAACATTTTTATCGTCCTTTATTTTATTATCTAATTTCGGAGATATTTTTTTCGTCAACTTCGTAACTAATTTATCGGTATTAACGGATTCCTGTAAATTGACGTCTTTTATCGTTGGTGCTTGAATTTTCGGAGATTCGATCGTTACCGTCGGCTGTGCAACGACGTTTTGACACTCGTTTTCGTCTTTATGGGAATTGCCGAGGCTATCGACCTCGCTGGTCTCGTTAATAACGCCAATTGGCTTTGATATTTCGCTCGGAGATTCTACAAATTTTGTTGCAATCTCAGCTGATAATAAAGATAAATTTTCATCGACGATAAGATTCTCAACGGTCGTTGTCTCCGAATTTTCAATTCCTTTAACGTCTAATTTTTCCTTCTGATTTAAAAGCGCACCGTTAAATCCGTTCTCGACGTTGGTTAAATTAATTGTTGACGCATTTGGCAAGCTCTCGACGTTGTTGGAGCTCGTCGTAACCGCCGACAATATTTTCGTTATATTAGACTCTGTTAGCGTCTTGTTCGAGTCTTCTTTTTCCTCTTTTTTATTTTTTCTATCATCCAAATTTTCAACGTTTATTCTGTTGCTCAAGGTATCCAGAGAGCTGGTAGCATTGCGTTTCAATATTCGTCGATTTTCACAGATCGCAAATTTCTTTTCAGGCGCTTCTTTCGTCTCCTTTTTCAATCGTTTTAACGGTGTTTCTATTTTTTCTAAAAATCCACTTTCTCGAGGTTTTTCAAGGATTTTTATTTCGCTTGAAACTCGATCGATTTTATCAACGTTAACGCTCGTTAGAGATATCGGCGGTTTCGAATATTTGTTTTCAAGTTTCTCGTCGTTATCGCGTATCGTCGCTGTCACCAAATTCGTATTTTCGTCCTTTGGTATTGCGGAAGTTATCGCGAATAATTTATCGATCGCGGATGATGTCGAGTCACCGTTCGCGTCGCGATCCGTCGATTCACTGATCGATTCCTTCGTAATAATGTTGCTCGTATCGTCATTGGAACTCGATGACTTTAGCGAGCTCGCGTCCTTCGTTCCGATCTTCCCCTCGGTCCTCGCAGGCCCCGATAACTCGGAAATGCTTTTGACCTCTACATCACTTTCAGTGATATCTTTAGACCGGAACTTGGCAACTTTATTGAGTTTCGGTTGTCGTGCAATTATCATTGTCGTATTGTCTGTAATCGAATTGATTTTTTTCGATTTATCAAAGTCCATTGATTTTCCACTGATGATATTCGACGCGGATGACGACGTTGATTGGTCGATTCGATCATCGATCCCGTTAATCCTGTCGATCTTTCCACTCTTCTCAGTGTCTTTCTTCGGATTAGCGTTTTTCTGAGTTTTCAGAGTCAGATAAACGCTATTTCGGGTGTCATCCTTGACGTAAAGTTTTTTCACCGGTAGCACAACGATCTGTTGATGCTCTTCGATAATAGCATCGTTCTTGTTGTTTTTAATGATCTTATTGGCAATATGCTTCGGTGCCGGAAGTCTGACGCTGTCGCGAAATTGTTCGACGACGGGTTGCGAAACGATTCTTTGTTTATCTTGTTCCCCGGCGACATTAGCGTTGATCCATAAAGTAGATAAATCGCCGTGGCTGTTGCTCGCTTCGATTTTGAATTTGAGGCCTCTCGTGGGCGATCTTTCACCTTCGTTTTCGTCGCCATCTTTTTTTATGAGAATTTCCGATTTTTTATTCATTTCCGAGGAAGCGATTTTCTCATCGGTTACAACCGACGTTCCGTCACTTTCTTTATGGTTCGTGCTCGGAATTTTTTGAATTTTCGCCTCGTGCTCGGAATCCAATTCACTTTCGCTAGGAGGCGATGGTTTGTCACTCGTCTTCTTGCGTTTTTTAACTTTCTTCGCTAATTTTTTAGTTCTCGCTTCGTCAGTGTCGTCGCCCGATAAGCCTGGAACATCGAGACCCGATCTTGACAACGGGGGTACCGATCTCACGAGGTTTTTTCGTAGGAGAGTTCCCATACGGACTTCGACCTCGATCTCTGCTTGTTCTTCGGCGACGAGGCTGTCAAGAGCATCCGCCTGTGCCTGAGCAAAAAGGACTTCTCGTTCCACCTGTTCCGGATCCATTTGAACATCGGCCGATGATCTTCTGCGCGTCATTCGTCTGGTAAGTCGTCTTTGAATATCTTCTTTTTGTTTTTTCGTCATATTCTTATCCAAACTTATTTGACTGTACAATTTCGTTCGTGATTCATTTTCCTCTGTATCGCATTTTTTATCTTTTATTAAAAACTTTTCGACCAACAATTCGCCGACCGTTTTCTCATGACGCTCGTAATGTTCCCGCAGTGCTGGATTGTCCTTCAACGCTTGAGAACGTATTCTAATCGTCGGACGATCTCGGCGCAAATGACAACGCTGTTCGTTGCCACGGCTGTGAGACAATGGGCGCGGCGTTGATACGTCGATATCAGCGGTATCTATTATCCGCTTTGGACGCGATGTCATCGTCGCTGATGGGGTATAACGACGCAAAGCGCTCAATGGCGATTCCGATATCGTTGTTAAATGAGGCGCGTATCTCGTCGAGCCCAACGGACTGTGAAGCGTTCTGCAATTCCATTTTTTGTTTTTTTTTTCTCCAAAATACTTTTTTTTTTTTTTTTTCTTCCTACAACGGGAGACCGCGCAACAAAATGGGACTTGACGCACGGAACGAGAAACAACGTTTTTCATATTCTACTATACGCTTTTTAGTCTATTTCATTCGACGTGATCGACGTCAGTCATAAAGCTGTTTCGATCACGATCAATTTTCACATTTTTATCCTTTTCCGAGTGCCATTCCCTGACTCTATTTTCTTGGTTTCCCATTTTGCTCCGATCTCCCATTATTTTCATTAAACATTTTCTTTTTTTTTTTTTTTCATTTACTGTTGAAACTAAACATTCGAAAGTCGTGAAGTCTTATTGTCGTTGTGTCATAACGTTACGTCGATGAGTATATCGATAACTGTGAAGATGAAATTTCAGCAAAAACATTTGATCGCAGTAACATTATTATGGGTAAAAAAAACGAATAAGATCAAATGATAGTGCGGCAACGACTTTGTTTCGCTTATTTTTAAATTTGTTTTCAAGAAATATTTGTTACAAGATAAATGATAACGAGTTAGTTGGAAAGGATTTTTCATTCTTTTGCTCTTTGATCAGCGTCGATTCTGTACTAAGATTACGAAAAAAAAAAAAAAATGTATTTAAAACAGACGCTCGATCGCCTATGACGAATGTCTGGTCTTATGCGATGGTTAAAAACGCAAAAAATTTACTGTCCAATGCCAAAAAATGAGAAAAAAAAAAAATAAAAATAGTTTTGTCTTCTTTGTTTTTCAGTGATCCCAATGTCATTCATAAATGCAGTTCAGCATCGAATGATATGCGCGACGACAACGACGACGAAAGAAATATATTACCCGATCAACGATTTCTCCAAGAGACGACTTTGTTTTTGTTCTGGTTTTGAGGAAATACGGGATTTTCGTGTACAATTTGGAAAAGAGAATTATCTTGTCACTTTGCGCGAGAAAGACAAGAGTCGAGAAAACGAATCGCGAGGATAACCATATATCACCATTTTTCTTGGCAATCCGAACAGACTGAACATTTCTCATATCTCATGTATGATTCGTGAATAATCACTGTGAATAATCAACGCTCGTAAATCACTTTTTTTCTTATTGAAAAATGTTAATAATCAAAATGGTGATAAAAGGATTAAAACACTCGAATAAGGCACGGGGAATTGTGAGAAATTTTTTGTTTACAATTTCGATACTCAACTGTGAGCGAAAAGCCCGGAGATTGATTAACACGAGTTTAATGGTGTTATTAAGGGGTCGTACGCAGTTGAAAAAAAATGGTTCGCAGACTAAAACAAATCGGAATATTAGAAGCTGCTGATGATGCAGAGGGTTCATCTTTTGGCCCTAGCATATAGGTGATTCCATCTAAGATGAAAAAAAAAAATTTAACGATGTGTAAACGACTTGAAAGTTTGAACGGGTTTTTCTCAAAATGGTGCTTTGTTGGTGAGCACGATTTCTTATAAACGGTTCAACCGATCGATCTGCAATTTCGACACAACCTTCTCAGATATATTCTCCAGGTATTGATCGAAGGAATAACATTTTTGATAATTATTTCTATTTTTTTTAAACAATTTAACGAAAAATTTTTTATAAAAAATTGGAATATTTTATTTTTCGAGCCGCCATTTTGTCAAAAATGGAAATTTCGATTATTCCTTCGATCAGTACCTAGATTTATCTATCCACAAATAGAATCTTTTTGGTTTTTTTATTTTAGATTATCCAAACCGGAGTTATTGTGCTCACCGTCAGACACCTTTTTGGAGGACCTCAAGGAGATCGTCTACAGAAGCAGTGTAAATCAATATTTTTGAAAATAAAAAATGCCGATATAAAGTTAAAAGCTACCACTACATTTATCGATACTCCTCGTATTTTTCGAATAAAATCCCTTTTCAGAAGAAATTCGTAAAAAACGACTTCTTTTGGCCTTGCAACTGCGTATAACCCCTTAACGGATATGAAAATTTTCGAAGAAACGAATGGAACAAATTTTGATAAAGATGCGGAAATTGTTATCGTAATTACATTTCGTTTTTCTTCCCCCCCTTCCAACCCCTTCCTCGAGCCTTCGAGTGTTTTTCGATAATTTTGATTAATCAATTACGTGGGTTTTTATCATTAAGAATTCTATGATTTTAAAATGAATGCGAGGTGAATGAAACCCGCGGTGGTGAAAATCACGTGGGAATCGAGATAATCGATTTCAAGAAATAACACGTAAGTTCTTTCGGTCTCTCTATACCTTTTTATCTCATGGCGCAAAATATTGACGCACGTGTGCACGTGTCAGATACAAATTTTCATAAAATTTGTACACGATGACGCGAAAATTATACGTGTATTCTATTATTCGTGAGGGTACTTAACAAACGTCATAAAACGTTTGGACCGCAGCCAAACGATGACGCTTAACACGCCGAGCTATTATTCGATCGATTAGAATTCAATATCTATAAATATTTATATATACATATATTTTTTTTACTACTGAAAACAATTGGATTTGTGCGATGCAACATGTATTTTATTCGATTGAAAAAAATCGTTATTTGGCTAGCATCTTTAAGAATGTTTTTAATTTACGTTCGTACGTTAACTTTGTGCATTGTTTCAGGGATTTAAATGCATTTGAAGAATTTTCTCGCCCATAGCATTGGTTGTTGGGCTCCTTTAATTTTTCTCGTCGCTGAAATAATCTAATAAATGTAACAAATTTAAATTTTCCGGAGAAATTAAAAATATTTTTTTTACCAATGGAGTAAAAATGGCTGCTCATTTAACATTATTTATTTTAATTATTTTTCAGTGGACAATTATTTATTTTTTAGATTATTAGAGGCTTTAATTTTTATTTTGAAACTTCCTTTTTTCACGTTTTCATGGAAAATCTATTCTTACGCAATTAAGAATAAAATTAGCTCTTGATAATAAAGCTCCGAAAAATAATCGAAGGACATTTTCGAAGTCACGTGATTATTTCGCTGACACTGTAATCTTAATTTATCTTGTAATTAAACCACCCCCGCATCAAAAACGAGCGAGTCTTCGACGAAGAAAATTCTCGAGGCAAAGTACTCGCGCGATCGTCCGACCGTTTAGTTAGACCGAATGCCAATTGCTTATTTTAACGCGTTACGTGGACAAGAGACAGCCACTAGTTAAGCTTTGCTTAGGAACCTCATGTGCACTTAAATCTTCCTTCGTTTCGGTTTACAAATCCGCTAAAAACTCGATCTTCGTTAATGCTAATTTATTTTATACTGTTTTCTTATTATTATTATTTTTTTTTGTCGAATTTTTCGATACATTTCTCGCGCATCCTGCAAGATTCGCATAAACTCTGATTCGTTTCAATTGGAGTTACATTTTTACTCTTCCACTATTTTTGTCCGATCCGGATTCTTTCCAACGCGGAATTCCGCTGAATTTGATATTGTGTTTAATTTTTTATTTTTCATAAATTTTTTTATCAACGAATTGAAGATTTTTAATAAATGAATAATTAATATTAAAAGAGTTTCTTTTTTAATTTTTCATAAATTTTTTCATCAATGAACAAATGATTTTTAATAAATGAATAATTACTTTGAAAAGAGATTCATGAAAAGCGGAAAGAGAAAAAGATTTTTATAAGATGATTTCGTTCGAGATTTAATTAACCGTATTTTCAACTGTCATAAGTAATTAATAAGACATTTTGGCAAGCGACCTCGGTCCTTTAAAATCAATTATGAGGCATGATTCACGTGTCAAAGAAAGCATAAATTGAAAATTCGTTTTTCCACGACTGCGCAATGCTCCGATGAAAAGATTTTCTCTTTCCCTTCGATGCCTCCTTTGTACGTTAGAAATTAAATCACTCGATGAAATTGTTTTTTTTTTTGTTTTTTTTTTTTCGAGCACTTCAGCTCTTTCGAATGCCGACAAATCGTCAGCATTCGTGAGATTTTCCTCGTGTCACTTATCTCTATAAATTTACACATTGTACTCATCGATATTTCGTGCTAAATATCTTTGCAGACATTTTATTGGCACGAGGAAAAACCGCCAAGTGCGAACGTCTCATCGACGCGTTGAATCTCGGGCTCGTGGCTGTTACATTTTTTTTTTTTTTTTATCGTTTTATGTACTACGTCCTTTCATCATTTATTTCACATTTAACATTTTTTATCGATCGATCTTCAATTTATTTTCATTTTATGCCGATGACTTCTAACGCGATTTCAAATAAGGGACGATATAGAAAATCGAATTCTAATACGATCGTTAAACGTTATTTTTTAATTCATTTAAAAAATACAATTTACCCAAATCCTGTGTCTTCGATTTCGTCACATTTTCGTCAATATTTTTCACCCAGAAATAAAAAAAAGAAGTAACCGATGCACAACTACTCCAACGATTTTTTTTCGTCCATAACATACTTTCCAAATTTTTCTTCCAAGCTGAAATCTTTATAATCAGTTATTTTTCACCACAATATAATTTTTTTTTTTTTTTTCTCGAAAATTTCGTTCTCAGTAAAAATGAACATTGATATCGTTATTTTTCGCGTTAAATAGAAGTAAAAATAAATGAACGTCGAGGAGCGTCGACAGGGTGATCGAAGTGTGTATACAAAAAAAATCGTTTCGCCCGTGAAATATCATTGAATTTTGGCTGATATGTTTGTAAAAAAAAATTGTTTTTAAATCGATAGAAAAATAAGGAAAGATTGTGAAAGCATCGCGTACTTCAAAGCCTGCAAAAGTACGGGGTGCGTTCTTTTAAATCGAGCAACTTGACTGGCGAGCCAAGGTTCTCACTTTATTTATAGACGTATACGTGTGTTAATCGAATGTTAATCGAATGGTATCTCAGGCGAATCGATCTTCAATGAGAGACCGATATATTTATCACAAGGATCGAAATCGTTGATCGTTGGTAAGAGAGTCTTTCGTTTTCTGTATACGTGATGATGAAAAAATAAATTGATTAAAAAAAGTGTTGAGTTTGAGCACTGATTTTGTATAGGGACGAGCGGTGTTGTTGCGAGCTTACCGTCCGGTGCCTGTCATTAAGGAGCTGTGAGTCGAAAACGCGCCCCCGTAATAATACGGCAAAGTGTCACCGTAGTACGGCATCTTCGGTTCTTAATTGAACTTGGCTTTTTCGATCAATCGAATTTCCTCATCGATCAAAATCCTTGAACGATTATTTCAATCCCGGCAATCATGAAAATTAGGTTAATCAACGAAAAAAAAGAAAATTTTACCACCGGAGATAATACGCGAGTCGAAATTATTGCCCGATATTTTTTTATTTTATTTTCTTTTATTTGATTATTTTTCTTTTTTCTGCCAATCCCGAGGACCGCCGCGCTACGCACTGGACCGGAGAAGCCACCCAAGGAGCTTTCAGGTGCGAAAAACGTTCTCACGGTTCAGGGAGCCAAGACCGACTGAGTTTAAGCCAGCGACCCAAGCGGTAATAATAGAATTCTAGTATACACGAGACTTCCCTAGTATCCTCGCTATAGCTCTACACACCAAACCAAAGACACTGTAATAACCATGCAAGAAAACGAGCGAGACAGAGAGAGTGGGAGATTGACAGTTTTGAGAGAGAGAGAGAGAGAGAGCAAAAGAGAAACAGAGAGGGAGAAATAGCGAGAGGAACGCCGAAAAATGAGGTTGTGTGGCTGAGGAAACTCTCCTCTCCCCGGCACATGCAAAACTACTCCCTCTACTCTCTCGATCTTTTAACACTAAATTTCAAAAGTAAACACTCGTTGGCCACTGAAGCAGACTCGAAAATCGTATTACTCGTTTAACGAAGATAGGAAAAATCGTTCTATCGCAATAATTGAAGGACATGAAACGAATAATAAAATTGTCCGTTTCATTTTTTTTTTTTCGTTGTCATTCGTCACGATTTCGTGAAATTTTATTTTTCAACGATTTCGCATTGTTTCGACTGAGTTCTTAGTCCTCGTGGAACTTTATATTCGACTAACTTTTGGTGTGAAATTCTGGTGTTTGTTGCAAATAAAATTACGCGAGTTTTTGATAAATAATTACGTAACCTCAACTCGGAGTTGCTAAAATTCGTGATTGGTTGAAAAAGAAAAAATGAATAAACTTTTAAGATTTGTCGAGTTCCAAATGAAATTTTGTTACGCCTTATCGAATCCGTTTTTGTACTCCCAAATTCAGTTATATTTTGAGGTAAATGCGAAGAAAACGTTGCAGCTTGTCGATAAAAACAAAAAAAAAAGAATTTCCCCATCTCTTGTTGTTCGAGCAGAAATGATAAAAATTCATTTTCTATATATGTCTTTAAAAGATTTTGTAAGAGTTCGATGAAATAACTATTTCGTTAAGTGCCAATAACTAACAAGTTGCTGAATATCTTGTTAACCTAACAGAGATGGCAAACCTCCCTACAAACATATCCGAGATTATGTTCGCGTGTATTTTTTGGCGAGAGTCAAACACTGCGCGACAAACGTCGCGTTTAGTTCACAAAATTCGGGCAATTGCTTCGAAAGCGCTGCTCGCAGTTCGGTGTACGAATGCAAACGTGCAACCATAAAGTTTAAAAATACAGCACATTGGGTTGACGTCCTATAAGTGGACTGGTCACTGAATTCCTTGTGTAAATTACGAAATTTTTAGTTATATCAGCCTTATTCGTTCTCACGTTATCATAACTACATATTCAGTTGTTAAATTTCGAAAAAAGTCTGTCGATTCAAATAATTGCCTCAAGAATATTTCCTTTTTTACCTTTGTATTTTTGAACCTTTGATTAAAAACGTATAAAAATCGTTTTACATTATAAAAATTTTGTTGATAGATAGCTGATCGAAAATAAATAATTCTTTTAACGAAACTTCGAAACACAACTCCAGCTGGGTTTGTGGTTGAGAAATGATTTGTATCAACAAATTTGTTTCATCCAACATCGCTGCCGTTATTCTGTCATATCTCTGATGCCAGCCAACACGAGTCAACATGCGTACAAGTATCGAAATATATCATCTGTAAATCTTTACAGAGGTTTGTATACCTATTTTTTAGGTTATGAATGTGAGCAAGAGACTGGGCTAAACCGAGAGGATATTTCGTTGAGGTTGCAGAGACCTGATGTTTGTAAACAAAGTTGTCTTCGATAGCAAGCTTTGACGAATAATTTGACGAGGTAATATTTTCACGAGATTTTCAATATGAATCATCGTGAATCAAGGTGAACTCGACAACGGGGTCGGAAAAAATCCAAATTTTTAAATAACCATAAAATGTTTCTCGTAAGCGATAAAAAAGTTTAATCGCACACCATTCTTTCGTTATTCAATAACAAAGAGAATGGTGTTTGATAAAGTCACCCTCGGTGGAGATTTGATGAATTGAAAAATAGAAACTCCCGACTAACCTCTTCCCCGCCACCGGTCCATATTTGGAAAAAAAATTTTGGTGCACGTGTCTAAGTAGCAGAAATCTTTTTGATCGGTAATTCTTATACCCGAGAGCTTTTATGATAGCAAAAATATAACCTCACTAAGGTGCGAAATTTTTTTTTCACATTTGGAAAAAAAAGTTTTTTTTTTCGTACAAAGAAACTGAAAAACATTGAGTCACTAGTCTCTTAGATTTTCTCTTCAGTTTTTGCATAAATTTATGAGAAAAAAAAAATTTTCGCGTATTTACAGAATTCGGCCGGGAAGAGGCTTACAAAATCGGAATTTTTTCCGAACCCGTTATAGACGTCCAGAGTGAACAATAATATTGAACAAGTAGAAACATTTGTAAAGAATATTTTCGAGTTTGAGGAACTATAGATTTTAAAACCGTTGTGAAATTTATTCGATGGTAGTGAGCGAGTTAATATTTTGATAGAACTTACCATCGCATTTGAGGCCTTGACGATAAAAACCATAAAGCATGGAACCGCAATGATCGCAGAATGTCAACGACATAAAAGTGTGAGGTCGAAATCTGTGAGGCACATCCACCTTGAAACGTTCCCTCAAGTACTGACATTAAAAACATGTTCCCAAATTAAAGATGATTTACATTCATCGAAATCCTTCGAATTTTTAACGATGATTCTTCGTTCGACAATTAATAACAATGCTACATAAGTACAACGAATTGCGAGTTATTTTTATTGCCGTAGAAAATTGATGGTAGCGGTACAGATGTTAAATGACGGACGATGTTGAATGTTGCATCGTTGGAATGCAACGAAATAATCATTTTCTATTTTCTCTCTATTAGCCAATATTTATTCACGGCTATGTCGTACGAAAATTGTTCAAACTTTTTATTCGGTCTTCCTTAGGGACCTGCAGACTACATCTGCAAAAAAAAAAAAGATCGGAACAAATTCCATAATTACGTATTTCGGATATGAAAAATGCAATTATTTGTTGTATTCAGAACGATGTAAACTTCACTATCGCAATTGTGATAAGTTATGATTTTTTTGTTTAGTTTTTATGAGTACATTAGTTGCGCCAAACAAGCTTTGCTAAAAGTCGAAAGAATTTTCGGCAAATTCTTTCGAATTTTTCATTCTCGACGACGATATTTAAAAAACGTATTCGAATTAACAATTTTTAAATCTCAACTATAATTGGTTACTAATCACTTCAAATAAGCGTTGTTGAAACTCGGTGATTTCTCGTTTTATCGAGATTCTCCATGCAGGAATCTATTTTCACAAATTCTGTCCAATTTTTCAAATTTTCTTTTCAATTTCTCTATTATTATTTTTTTTTTGTAAATCATTTTGAAGAAACGAAGCTGAATACCAGTGATTTTTTGTTTTCCCTAGATTTTCTATGTACAAACGAAAATAATTGAGCGCGATCCCCGCTTTTGGGATCGTATAAGCGGACTTGAAACTGCTTTCAGTGGACAAAACTCCAGCTCCAAGTAGCAAAGGTCGATATGTTGTCAGACCCGATCATTTTTCTACGACTTTGTGGATCGACTTGGTCGACTCAATCGTAATTTGAAAATTAAAAATTCTTGCACATTTTTTATTGGATGATACAGATACTATGATAGTTTTGAAAATTTTTATAAACAAATGTCGAACTGTTTAATTTAAATGACGTCAAGTCAATATTCAACGTTCGCCACAGCCAAAAATTTCATTCGACCTCAACGTATGTCAGTTGTTATATCTCATAGAATTCTAAAAAATTATGAAACAATGAAAAAAGTGCCTCGAATAAAATTTAGAGTCAGAAAAAAAAAAATACTTCATTAATGTGCGATTATTGAAGTGCTTTGAGACAGTTTTTCAAAGGTCGAGTTACAGCGTGGTAAAAATATTAAGACAATTTATACATTCCTAAATATTATAATTGACTACAAAAAATTCAATTATGAATGATTTTTTAGTAGTAGCTCGAGTATTCGTTTCAGCTTTTGTTATTTTTAGTAGTACTATTTATCATCAAATCTTTCTGAACGAATCACCCTCGATTACTCACTATAGTGCTCTCGGACTCTCGTCCGCTTTCGGGACATTTTGTGAGAAGTTTGTCGTGACATTTTTTGTGAACTGCCGTTTGACACGCTGAAAATAAACGAAAAAATTAAGTATTTTTTCCACAAGACGACGCATTACTGGAAGGAATCAAATGTAAATTTACTTTCTTACCTTGACACTGATATCCTTGTTTCCAGAAACCCCTGAAACAAAAATACAGAATTTTAACAAAAGTTAAGATCGGTTCTCCGTTCTTTCTACTCTTTCGAAAAACCTTCTTATTATTTATTAATTATCGAATGCAAACGTAAGTTTACGTCAGGATCAGAGCTTCGTGTATCGCCTCGGTATAAATTTACAGAAAAATTTCCTAATTCACTGAATATACATTGATTTTGCAAATTTTATCTCGACAATTTAAGTGAGAATCATAAATAAAATGTGTATAAATGAAAATTAATAAGCGTATTTCGTTGTATTCGTGCTTTTTAACATTTCATAAATAGCTCATATCGAATTTTACGTGTCGATTATTATTTCTGTCTGTTCGAGATCATTTGTAACGGAAGTCGGGATTAATAGAGAGATAATTTACCACAAGAAATCTTTACAGAAAGCGCAAAAGGTTGGCTGTCTGAAAAATTTTGCAACTAGTTTGTGTCCTCGGACAATATGAACTTTGTTGTGTTTTACGGCTCCTCGTCTTCGAGTTATTGGTACACCGACGTTGTTTTCTCGTGGTGGCGATGAGGCCGCACCAAGAGCATCTCTTCGGGGTATTCTCGTACGATAAACGTACGTTCTTCCTGCATTGGCTGGTGGCAAATCCGTGGGATTCAATGCAGACGGTATTCTCGTTCTGAAAACAGAAAAAAGCTATCAGAGTTTTGGAACGTGGAATTCAAACTTTTTTTTTTTTTTTTACTTTAAGTGCATCTAAGGATACGATGTGAAAAACTCATTCTACCTGAAACGTGTACAATTTCTAGTAATAATATATATATTTTTTTTTCATAATTCCTGTAGTATCGACGTGTTCGAAGAAGACTTTACTACTGTTTGAATTAAAATTTGCTGAATTTGAATTCACCTCAAATCCGAAATATACGATTTTTCCTTAATCTCATTGGAACTTTGCATTTGCATTTACATTTGGATTTTCATGTTGAAGCAGGCAGACGAATATAATTGGACGAAACTCTACAGTTTTCAACAGTTTTCTAGATGCTTCGTGCTGTTTTGATAAATTATAATTCATAAACTGAGGTAGATGAGGTAAAAATTAAATGATGTTCCGGTTTCGGATATTTGAATGCAAATATTTTCGATAATTTTCATTTCAACGACTTATAACTGCCGGATTTTTCATTCCAACAATACGTTCGACGTATTTGGGAATAGACAGAAAAAAAAAAAATCAAGAAATATTCTACGGGTCCAAAGCCCAGTTTTTATGGGGCTAATTTTTTCGCTAATATTTCATTGAAACTGTTTATAAAATTACCAGAAATTAAGATTTTTTTCTCAATGTTCCGGCCCCCCGAGATCGACGGTTGATCGTCAATGACACAGTTTTTGGCAAAAGTTCAAATACCCAACGACTGATCGTATAAAAAAAAAAAACTGGTAAGAGTATCATTTTTTACAACCTCAACTCTCCGGATTGCAAATTTTATAGATTACGATTGATAAAAAAGTTGAAAAAATTACTCTGAAATATGAGTTCATGGATTTTATTTTGAAATCTAATTTAATAAAAATAAAAATGGAGAGGCTGCAACTACTTACTGTAAAAAATCGTTAAGACCGATCGTTGGAAACGAAAAAATATACTCGTAAACCTTGGTGCGTATATGTTTTTGTCGAAAAAATAAAATTTTTTACCTGTAAGTATATCCATCGGGGCCAACTCTCGGTTGAGGAATTCTGTGTTGTTCGAGGGACGATTTTCTTCCGCTTCCGGCTCTGCTGGGAGTATTTCTTTTCTTGGAGTGTGACGTTCTTCCACCGGTGAACATCATCTTTTTATCCTGGTTTTTTTTTTATCTCCTCTCTGTCTATTTATTTTTCTCTTTCCTCAATAAAAATCCGATCGACGTCGAATTACCTCCCGATCTTATCTTGTCAAAATAAACATTGTTCTCAATTAATAGATTTGATAGAATCAAATCCTGGATTCAATAACAATTGGAATGAATTTTATTTTTTATTTTTTCTATTAATATTGTGGAAATTTGTATTTCAAGTTCGAGTAGGAAGTGATTATTTTTTTTTTTTTTTTGTTGCGTTGGGGGGATAAACCACGAGTGTAATACCGAGTTTTCGGGGTCGAAGGTGTTGAGGCATTTGACCGCCATCTTGAAAATAAGGATGCGATGAGTTTTTTCAGTTTATTATCTCGACAACTACAAATAATGCCTGAACAAATGTATTATTCGTTATTTCTATATTAAGGCTCAAAAAAATATATTACTAAAAAATGCAGTAATAAAATAAATCATATTTACAATATAATTGATGAAAATTCTTTACAAAGATTATTCTTTATAATTTTTCAGTACTTACTGGAAAAATTTTCAACGCCTTTTCCTTCAATCATTCTCGATCCCTGATGACTCGCTCGCTGCTTCTATTTTGAAACTTTCCTTTCGAACATAGAATCATACATTTATTAACGTTTTCAATTCCTCATATATTTTTTTTTCGATTATAAATTAGCTTCGACGTATTCTATCGAGAGTCGAAGGCGCGACGAAGCGTCTCTCTCTCTCTCTCTCTCTGTCACTCTCTTTTTTTCTCACGTTTCGTCTATAAATACCGAGCACTCGCGTCGTGGATCACGCACTTCAGAGTTGATCGGTTCTTCTCAGCTGCATTTTTTCTTGAACACCATGATGACTTTATGTATCTCGGGTAAGAAACATTGAGATATACGTCCATTTGTTATTGGGTCGGTTGACCGACCCAATCTCGATGTTTTTTTTTCGTAATGTTCGACCGTTATGTTCTCGTTACTTTCGATTTTTTTTTCTCATCGATCAAAGTATCATAAACTGTTTGACTGTCCGTTATAAATAAAAATGGTTGTACGTATTGAAAACTTATTACTGTGGATTTCACATTACGTACTACGTATAACAATTCAGATTATTTATGGGTACTAAATTTTATTTTTGCGAATATGCTCTCGTTCGTGATACGAACACTGAGGAATGACGTCATAGGCAGATTCATACAGGAATGAAGATGGCGTTTTTTTTCTTTTTTTGTTTTCAACTAAAGTAAAAAATATGAGTTGACGTGAACGTTTCTTTGAATATCCATTTTTTTTCTCCTTCGTTTACCTGTATGTGCGGAAACACAAGTTCACAAAAAGTTTGAACATTTCGGGGGTTTGCTTGAAACAAATTGCTCGAGCATGACTTTCATTTTATTTTGTTCATTGTTAGATTTTTATTAGTGAGAAAATTTATATCTTATCCCTGTGGAAACAACAGAATCCATCATTTTTTTCAGTAATGTTGTTTATTCGTACTACCCTTTTTCATGGGCGGAGGCGTTAAACAGAGTAACGGAATCAACGAATTCCATTATTTTTAGTATCGTTTGCGAAGGCCACTGGACACAAATATGCGTGCATAATGTATACTTATATATATTGTATACAATACGAAGAAAATAATAAAAGAGCAGGCTGTTTCGAGAGTGTGAATCTCGTGTTATTCTCACATTCGGGAACTGTCCCAACAATCGTCGAGCGTTTTTGATCTTCACGCCTTTCGTTTCATTCTCACTTTATGTTTAGATAAAAGATCGTCTTCTCACACACTCTTCTGCACGTCTTCGTCTTTTCTTCTTTGTCTCTTGTTCCTGACAAGATACGCTACTTTCTGTCTCTCTCGATGTTTCTCGGTGTTTTATATAGCGTACGATATTGACCCGCTTTTAGGTCCATCGCCAAAACATCGAATTGGAATTTCGCAGCAGCGGCGTATCGTGTTATATACGTATATTACAATTTGCGTAGTTTTCGCGTCAGTCGAAGATGTATACGGAAGGGAAAGAAAAAAAAAACAACAGCAGTTCAGTCTTTAGAGTTGGTTATTTTTTTTTTCATGTTGATCACGATGTTACGATTGGCGAATGAAGGAGCTTTTCGATCGAACACACACGACTGTACGAAAATTTCAGTTTGGATTTTCTTTTTCAGCGATGAATTTGGCACGATGAATAAAAAAAAAAACAGCGATTAATCTTAAAGGTTTGGAAATCGAAAAAAATTTTGGTGAAGTTCTCCCGTCTCATCACGATTTACACACACACGGACACAGTTTTCGTTGTTGTCCATAACAAAAAAGGGTTTTTTTTTTTTCTTTATAAAATCCAAAACAAAGGACAGCCACGCGATTTACATAAAAAACACACAGAATAAAACAACGAGGAAAAAACGAATATATTTTGAACAATCGCGTATGTGAGAAACAAGGTGTGTGGTGGGGGAATATGTCGAAAGTGTCCACTGCACGTTTAACCATCCGAACTAGTCGGATTTTTGACGCCTAAAAACGCTGCCGGATTTTCCAACGATGAACGCTCTCTCTCCGATTTCTATTAATACCGCGCAACTTGAGAGAAAGAGAGAGAGAAAATCGCTCGTGGTAACTCGCGCGCGCCACACGACAGTCGCGCGCGTGGGATTTTCTCCCAAGTCTTCGTTTCTCCGCCCTTCGTGATCCACCGAAGCGACCGAAGCTTAGTCTCAATCTTCTTTTTTGAACGCTATCTCCTCTCGTACCTCGAAGCTTTCATACCCCCACTTATTACTCAACTGTCATGTTTACGTTCAACGATTCCTCGTTGCTGGTTCACGGCAATAATTCTCATTAATACTTGTTGAATTATTCTCTATCAGAATAATACTTGTGCAACATTCTATTTTTTTTTTTTTACTATGTCCAGACTAGAAAGTATCATAAAATTCTTACAATTAGAAAAACTAATCGGGAAAACAAAGTGTCGATCAAATCCATTCGCAGCTGTTTGCCTTTTGAAGCCGGCCATTATACAGGCATAATTAACTTTTCAGTTTTTGCACTTTCAGCTGCACGAGTAGGGGTCAATAACTGTCAAGTCGATGCACGTTTTTCTCGAACACGCTTTCAAGAAAACGAAGAGTTTACAGTTTTTTCGAAATATCAAGCGTTTCCAAGAAAAACGTGTATCTACTTTTCAGTTATCGACCCCCCACTCATGCAACTGAAAGATCACCTGTTTAACCTAACTGATATATTGAAGTTTCCTGACGGATCAACGAGTTTCAAGGAAGGTTCTGGATCGGGACTCGCGACTTGAGTGGACAAGTGACCCAAACTGTGTCCCATGGGATTTTTTCATGTCCAGTTCACACCAAGCGAGGGGGAAAAAGTTCTTTCGGGACACAATTTGAGTCTTACTCGCTCACTCAAGTCTCGAGTCCCAATGAGGACTTCTGTCGGAACTTTTTTAAGGACTTGTTCACCCTCTAGGTTGTGATGTTTGGATTTTGAGCTTAAGATTAGATAATTTTTTCGCACCGTAAAACGGAACAATCGCAAAACTTTTTGGGTTTATTTTGATGAGACATTTAGGAATTCCCAACATCATCGATTCTCATCAATAATAATAAACAACAAATAAAGAACACGAAGAATATTTTTTTTATGCGAATAGTAGTGTTTATTCAGTAAACTTCGTGTGTTTCGTGCTGTTCTGCTTAGGCGCGATTTAACGAGATTCGTAATATATCTATGGTTCATATTAAATTATGTATTTGCGCGTACGAGTTGTTTATCGATATCCAAATTAACTAAATATTAAACGGCAGCGCTATGATTCTACTCGGATGTTTGTTTTCCATCGCAACATTTCCCTTTTCTATTTTCGTAAATAATTAACAATCGTGTCAAGGTTCGCATCGTTGGAATGCAAAAAAAAATGTTTTTTTTGTTTTTTTTTTTTCAAGCGTTTTAATCTCATAATCAATTTTAGAAACGCAAATTATCAACTGATCATACTTTTTTTTTCGATTTTTCTTCAAGTTTAGACACTAAATTAGCAAAAAAAAGAAATGTATCGTTATATACACTTTACTGTTTTTTTTTTCATTGAAAGTTATAATCGAAAGATCCAAATGCCGTACACAACTAGATCAAGTTTCTTTTTTATTCACACCTAGAAGACGATTTTTTATGTGATGATTCGCGATCTCTTACTTTTCTTGTTTTTATAATAATAATGCCGTTTTATTGTGACTGTAGAATTGTTTTTCTCTCTCTCTCTATATATATATATATGTAAATAAACATGTATCACGTTTATATGTACGGCAGTAAATACAGAAAATTTGATGTCTTCATTTCTCACGATGTATGATAGATTTGAAAGAAAGAAAAATCATGTAGGTCCCAGAGTTTCAAGGGAGCATTTTTTTAAAAACTATATCTTTAATGATTGGATCGATTTTGGGCGTTCAAAATTATTCAAATTCAATTGATGTACTCAAATTATAAAATTTATCTCGCTTTAAATTCTGTCTAAATTTTTCTGATAAGGATTGATCGATTAAGGGGATAAACATAAATATATATAATAACAAATGAACTGGGAATGATTAGAAAAGTCAAGGTTTTCCATCGGAAAAAGAATTAAAAAAAAAAAGTGAAAATTGATGACGAACGATCATCGAGTCATAACTCCATTTTACTTTTATACCCGTCTTTCGTTGATTCATGGTAAATCTCATCTTAAAAAATACTGCTCCTGCATGCCGCAAATAAATCGGAAGGAAAAAATGGGCGACGACTCGCATTTCATTCAGGTGGAAAAGTCCAAGTTGAAATATCACGTTGTTGACGAATCTTTTTTCGCGTTGGAATGCCCAAAAATTGGACGTTCACCTTGAACGGCACACGAAGTTTCCGGTAATATGATGAATAAAAATGTTCCGTCGAGTCGCGGTTACTTAAACGAGGTCGATCGGCACATTGCGAGTTTTAATGCGTCGGGATTGTTCCTCGCAATTGTTTATTTATTTATTTATTTTTCTTTTCTTCGTGTTTGATGGTTCATTCACTTCTCCAATTATTTCGTAATTTTTTTTTATTCCCCTCTTTATCTCTCTTCCTCTGTTTCGATTGTGTTTCCTCCTTTAATCATTCATTCGCTTTTTGTTTTGTTTTTAATATTACTCTCCTTCGTCGTTCGTCGGTCAGGCTGATTTTTTCTTTTTAGTTCGTTACTCCCCGTGGGTCGATCGTCAGTGATCAGTCGCTAATTTTTTCGGCTGACGCTCCGTGGCTTTTTTAACTCGTTGTAGCAAAAGGCTGTGCAGTTGATCGACCTCTTTCGGAGCTGCTTGAACTATGAAGATTTTGAGGTCACCCTGTACATCCATCGCTGTAAGTCTCAACGATTTTGGACCCGCTCTTTCCGCTGTCATTCCTGGCCAAACTTTTGTATTTAATATCAATCGTTGTGTTCCTGAAGCTCGCCCAACCAGTCGCGATTCCTCGTCACGATCGTTCAATCGAAGCGTGCCCCTCCCTCGTTCTTGCCAGCTGCTCGTTGCCTGTATCATTCGATTAGAATTCACATTAATTTTTTGCGATTGCTTGGTCAAATATTGAAAAAAAATAAAAATAAAAAAATTGTATTTTTTTTTATAGACAGTGGCTGGAATCTTAAACTTTGTAATGTATCGTGAAACTCTGCGATTTAATTGAAAGTTACGCCAATGAACTTCCAATCTCGATTATACATTACAACGGATTTAAAAACTAGTGGATAGTCAAATTTTTGAAAAATATTTTGGCTTTCCAACCTTCATTTGCTCAACAAAACTTACAAAATTGAATTGTAATAAAATAATCACGAAATTCTTCCGATACGATTCGGCTTATGCGATACTATTTTGAACTATCTCTTAATATTTTGATTTTCAATCTATTTTATAGACAAATGTTGAACATGAAAAACGTTTGGAAAAGGAGGATAAATATTCACATAATTCAAGATAGTTTTCTCCGTGAATAAGGCTTTAAGAATTAAGAAAATGTTGTGAAATTAGAAAATGAAATTTGAAGAGAAACTTGGTGGAAAAACAATAATGCTTGAATAACGAAAAAATTACCTTGTCGAATGCGAAAAGTTTACAATTGATTTGTAAAACATTAGTCTCTCCTTCCTCGCCGGTAAGAGGGGTAACTTGACTGTATTTTCGTTTGTTAGCTCTGTTTGCCTCTTCCAGCTCTTGAGCGGCTTCGGTCAATGTCAACGTCGAATTAGTAGTTGGTTTAGACACAGGTACGGGATTTCCGAACATCACTTTTGAAAATCCCGAGAAGGTGTTGTTCGGAAATCCCGAGCTTTCGGAATCGCTCGATACTGTAACGCGTTCTTTAAGATTCTGGCCGAAAACAAAACTCGATGTTGAGGAGTTCGAAGCAACAGCAAGATTAACACTAGTCTCGTTGTCTTTCGGTGTTGTCACGAGGGGCAAAAACTTTGGTAGAGTATCGGTGCACTTTTTAATATCGTTTTTCGAATTTTCCACTTTTGTCTCGTTGTCGCTTTTATCCTCGCCCGTTTCACCGTCATTTGTCGCACCGTTACCATCAATCACCGCATCGTCCGTTACTTTCGTAAAAGGGTTGTTCAATTTTGCTGGTTGAATTACTTTAGACGGACCCGCCGATGCTGCTGCACTTGTTGCTGTTGTTGTCACCGAACTCAGCGCAGACGGTCTTAGGAGAGTTGATTTTGGTTTTGTTGTTGTTGAATTACTCGTTTCAGTCGCATTGAACGAATTTCCAAATTTTGATGCCGCCAACACAGGATCTACGATTCAACGTCAAGATTATTTTTATTGCTATTCATTTCGAAATGTAATCGAAGCTCGCACTACCAAAATGTTATATGGACAAATTTTTGCATGGATAAAGTCTTTGAAAATCCAAAATGAAGTACAGAGTTTAATGATGATCAATATTGCTTTTCATCAATACAAATTTCTGTGCTGCGACTTAGCGCATGAAAGAGATTCTAAGAATAAATACAGAGCAATGAACTTTTTATACTGTATCGTGCTCTTCATTTCTAATCAATACATTAAAGAAAATTCTTCTCTGTAAGTTTAATTAAAGTTTAATACATTTTGAGTCACCAAAATTGTTTGAACATTTCAGCTTTTTGTTACTGTAGCAAAAAATAATCAGCCAAAACGCATAAAAAATAATGCACACTTACAATATTATACAAAATTAATTTGAATCAAAATTTGGTTAAATCTAGGACTTTCCCGGCGAACACAATTTGGATAATTTTGATGTAAAAGTTACGAGCTTATGCAAGGTATACATAAAAGATGCGAAAGTATTCGAGTGTGTTTGCTGGGTCTTATTCTAACCCCAGAAGTACACACATATTTTGTGCTATTTGCAAAAACCGGGTCTGCAAGACCCTAAAAACTTATAAATGTTACAGTTTCCAGAAAGCTGTTATTTTTTTGTTCCAACTCGAAAGCCAGAGTCGAAAGATCTCATTTGTGTTTTCAGCTAATACATCTTATTTGTGCTGGAACGGTAACTACAAACTTTTTGAGTCTTGTATACCTAAGAGCATACTTCCATAATTACAAGTGATAAATGATAGTATATCTCACTGTGTTTTTTTGCTATTTTTGGGCTGGGAGAAGACGGAGCCTCTGAATTTTCTTCATTGGACTGTCCTTCCGTGTCCTCTGAAAAATGAAAACAAACATTATTCCATAGAACATGAAAGCTATTACTATTCACATGGATGTTATAACCCGCTGATTAAAGTGGAGACTAAAGATACAGAAATTGGACTGGAAAAAATGTCCTGTATCTGTAAAATTTGCAAATTAATAATGAAATGACAACGACGCTGACAAAAGTGGATACGGAGCGTCGACATTTCATGAATTATAACGAAAGAATCGAGAAACTTCGATAAATCGTATGACGTGTAAACAGCCGAACGGGAACAAAAGACCTTGCAAAATCAAAAATGATAAGGCAAAAGCAAAGAAAAATTTCGTGTTCGAAAATTTAACAATATTGTACGAACCGTTTGTCGAATTTTCACTCGACTCTTCGGGAGCATCGAATTTCATAATTATTTGTGGCCGAGGACTATTCGTCTCCTCCGTACTCTCTAAACACAATAAAAAAAAAACAAAATGTACACACAATTCAACACAAATACAATTCAATGAAAAAACCGTTGTCAGTGAGTTGAAAAAAAAATCATCATCGATATCGTGCACACGAAAGTTTAAAACAATCGTTCGTCAATGAATCATTCGTTAAACTATCGTTTTTTTCAACATTATCAGATAGAACGTTCTCACTTAAGCTAAGAAAATAAAAAAAAGAAAATTTTTTCAATCATCCGGCACATTATAAACACGTTTTTTTATCTTGAACAGAACCACAAAACGCACCCTTGCAATCCGCCATTTTTAATATCCACAAATATGGAGACACAACGAGGTATACTGTGCTGCCTCCTGTCTCTCGTAGCACGACTGTCGACTCATCAGAGATCGTTTTCCTCGCGGTTCTCGCTTTAGTAAGCATTTATATATTTATATATATAGATCCATATATATATATATATGCATGGGGTTGTGTGTGTCACGAGTTTCGTAGCTTTCGTAGTAAACACCACGTCAATACTATACGCGCCCTCCTATGAATTCTTTTCCTATCGAAATTTCGATTACGATCGTAACCGTAAATATTGTTGTTTTGTTTTCTGCTTGAACTCAATTTTACATGACCAACTTGATGAATTTATTTTTATTATTGCAATGAATTAATCGATGACCATCCTTTCATGATTGTATTTAAAAATTTGCGTGCAAGAGACGAACTGAAAATGACAATTTTTTCTGTATTTATTCGTCGATTCGAAATTATCTCGCTCTATGTTAATAAACGAACAAAATTCATGAAGCGCTATTGAAAGATGTTTTTCCATAGAGGTCTATGATATTGCTTTCACGGCTGAAGACTTTATCCAGAGAAAGTTTCTTTTGTATCTGCGAGATTATCAAACCTATGTATGTATATAAAAATGCGAATCGGGTATACGGGTTTGTTGGATGAATCGTAGCTTTTCAAGAGCCGTTGATTCAGCGGACGTCATTGATTATCACGGAAGAGCCAATTTCTAATCTACGTTCCCCCGCTCTGTGAAATGTATTTTTGAAACTTTTTCAACTCCTGACTCAGAACATGTATTCATAAAAAATAAAAAAGTTGAAGATAAATAGGCTACTCTCAGAAAAAAAAATCGGTGTAGGAATCAATTATTTCTTAGAATTGTATTCTTGCTCTTCAATTTTTTGTTTTTATCATTGCAGTCAGACATTTTCTCCATCTCTCTCTCTCTCTCTTCTGGTGTAATTTTGACCGGCGATTTTTTTTTTTTATTTTTGACACATCGTATCCATCGTATGCAAATTAGCGTGTGAAATTGCACGAAGGTCGCGCGGCGGGATGCAGGCCGACGACTCTTCTGTCACCAAGGGCCACTTGAAATATTAGTGAAGCTTGATAATTGGTTGTTCCCGAGTTGCCGTCCTCCGGTTTCGTCCAATCGTATTGTTGGATCTTTTGGTCGGGCTTGAGTGCTCGAGCGCGAGAGAACAACACACACAAACAGCACACAGGGCTAGCGAAGTCAGTTGGATACAGTCAGTCAGACAGCGCTCGCTGGTCGTTCTATAATTTTTGGCAGATTGAACGAGCGCCTATCAAGAGAAAAAAAATACAGCCAAAAACAAATTGATTAACGCAGTCTAGGCGCGTTTATAATCGGAGTGGAAAATTTCTAAAAATGTCTCATCAAACAGGAATTAAAGGTGAGACGGAGTTTCGTGATGAAAAAAAAAAAAAAAAAAAAAAAAAAAAAACGCTAAAATTTTATCAAGCGGCACCGAGAATTCGTAACCTCAAATTCCTTGCCCCTCCTAAGAGGTGTTGAATCTCTGCTTATATTATTTCATCCTCCAATAACGAAAAACTTTTCATTTTTTAGCGAACGACGCTCTCAAGAAAATATTCGCCAAATGTCGTGATGGAAAAATCCGTGTGCTCAAAGTATCCATTGAAAATGGTGAGTCGAATTTTTTATTTTTTTCCTCATTGTTCTTTGTCAGCTGAGTTGTCGTAATTTGGAAATTTATTAATTTTTCCTTAAAATCATATCTGTGTGTTCAAAAAGAATAAAATTTCGTTAGTAGTTAGTGGAGCTATTGATAAAAGATTTGATGACAGTAATTGTGGATAAGTAATCATTTTCATTTATTTTGTTTTCAATTTCACGATTTAAATTCAGCCAAAAAATAAATTTTTTTTTAACCTTCATTCGCAGTCATGATTTTGAGAAATTAAGAACCTTACAAAAAATTATACCAAGTCGCTTTGTTTTAGTTACAGTAAGATGTTAACTTTCCAACCGTAGTGCATAGTTGATCAGCAAAACATATTTTTCTTACTGATTATTTTTTGAAAATATCTCATTTCTTTCTCACTGATTCAGTGTCAAGTTCCAAAAAAATGTTCAATCATCATAATCAAACACTGCTTCTAAATTTTGAGCTTTAATAGAGGAAATAAACGAAATTTTTGTTGTGTTTCAATAATGTTAACTGCAACACCAATAAATTCAAAAACTTTTACTGATAATGGTAAATTGTAAAAATTTGTTAAGCTTGTTCGATAGCTAGCTCTTCCAAATGACTCTTCTTAAAATTATCAAATTACAGGATATTAAAATGGAGTCCATTATTCAAAAGTCTAACTACCAACTTCTAACATTATAGCTTCAATTGGCTCTAAAAAATATGGATTATCCATTGAGCGTATAAAAACATGGCACAAACATGAAAACATTCATTGTGCTCACATTTGGAATGTCAAGAGGACAATATATTAATAATATCTCTAACATTTTTATAACAAAATGAATAAATAATATGGCAGTGGTAAATAATGAATTGTGGATTTAATTTTTTGGGATGATAACATATAGAGACTTTGTCACATTGCTTGATATTAAGAAAAAACGTTTAAAAAAATAATATTATTACATTTAGAAAAGATCATCTGTAAGCAGCTAAAAGTTTTAATACAGTATTTTACCAATTAGTTATTCTCTTGCAGAAATGTAGGTTTGTTCCCTACAAATTAAAGTTCTGTGAATACTTTCTCCGGAATTCAAATTTTAGTTGGATGAATCATAGCTATGAATCAAGAGTTGCAGCAGAGGCTTAATGCCAAGTCAAAAAAGAGATAAAAATATTATCAAAAGCTAACGTGATCTGAAGTGCAGACTGGCAAATCTTTCGACAATCTATGATTCGTTAACCTCTATTAATAAAAAATGAATATTAATCAATGAATATGCATAAGGAATGATTCAATTGTTATTTAGGATCGCAAAATTTTTGCACTCAATAGTCCATTAAGCTTGCTGACAATCGGGCTAAAGAGTGTTTTATATTCACATTCTGCCTTTCATCGATGAATTTATATATTGACCGATGATTATTTCTCAGAGGAATTGGCGCCTGCGGCATCGTCGAAGCCTTCTGGAAAGTGGCAGGATGATTATGACAAGATGGTCAAGCCTCTAGTGGTGGAAGATCAGCCGGCATACATACTCTACAGATTAGATACAAAATCGTCCGATTCGGGTTACGATTGGTTGTTTATCTCGTGGTCTCCGGATACAGCCCCCATACGTCAAAAGATGTTGTATGCCTCAACGAAAGCGACTCTCAAGCAAGAATTTGGCACAGCGTGTATAAAGGATGAGTTGCACGGTACAGTTCCAGAGGACATAACAATGGAAGGCTATCGCAGGCACAAGAAAAATGATGCCGCTCCTGTTCCTTTGACCACCGCAGAGGAAGAACTCGTGGAGCTCAAAAAAAGTACCATTAACACGGATTACAGCGTCGAAACGAGGCATCAAACACTCAGCGGAGTCGCCTTTCCTGTCACCGATGAGGCCAAGAGCGCTATCATCGACTTTGGCAAAGGAATACACGAGTACATACAACTTAGAATCGATCTGGAAGAAGAAAAAATTCATCTCGTTATGGCCGCCTCTGAAGTCTCGTTGGACAAACTTCCGACCAAAGTTCCTGCTGATTCGGCCAGATATCATCTTTACAATTTTAAACACACTCACGAGGGTGATTATATGGAATGCGTAGGTAAGTAAAACTCGCTAAAACATTAGTCGAATTATTGAAATAATGATAAACGCGAAATATTCATTGATTCTTCTGATGATGCAGATGATGCTTATTTTGAAACTTTGACCTGAAAATATAACTTTTGGATCGAAATTCAAAATGAAAAAAAGTAAAATTTTATTGAAATTTTCATTCTGATATGTTTTTTTCGATTATTCGCAGTTTTCATATACAGCATGCCTGGATACAGTTGTAGCATTAAGGAGAGGATGTTGTATTCATCTTGCAAAGCTCCATTTCTGGATCTCATTCAGTCGCTCGGTGTAAACATAGCAAAAAAGGTCGGTGAAGTCAAATTTTCGTTTTCTTTTTCTTTGCTTCATTAATCCGAGTCTGTTTATTTATTATTTCCATAAACATATATTTGCTTATTTTATTTATAACCACATGAGCGTAAATATTTATTGGAATTCGGTTTGCATGCGTTATTTGAGGATTTTTCTCTTACTCTTTTGATTCGCTTGTTCGTTCTTACCATTGTTCTAATCGCCTCTGTATGCTCTCGATCATCACTGCACGGCGAATTCCACAAACAGCGAAATACTACGTATAGAATGAGAATGTATTTATAAATCGATGTTTTCGTAACGAGAACGATTGGACTGGCAAGCTCGATGTTCGTCCAACCATTCATTTTCTCGAGACTATTTCAGGCGACTTTAGTGTTACCATCATGAGAATCGAGTGTCAATGAACGATCAGTTGTTTGCACGTTTTAAAAATAATTATAATGCGATTCTGTTGAAATAGAAAAAAAAAAAACGTTTATACTTTAGAAAGGCGCTTTTGAAAAAACAAAATGGCTTGACTGACAATTTAAAAATCATTCCCCGAAAGATGGCGACAATTTTTTCATACCACGATTTCATTTCTTGTACATAAATTATTAACAAGTAGCACACTAAAAAATTTCAATTTTCAATTCCGATGCATTCGAAATTTTGGACGATCCTAAACAACGATCCGAACAACGAATCATTATTAACATGTAATCACAAAATTTCATCAAAATACACACAAAAAAAAAATCGAATATAAACTTTTGCATAAATATTATTGCGATTTTTGTAGTTGCCTAAAACTTCAGAAATTCATCGATATCCAATTTTTTTAAGCATGAGGCGATTCGTGGCGTCTATTTTTTTCCTTTTTTTTTTACAAATGCCGTGAATAATCCAAATTTTTATTTGAAAATTGAGGAAAAAGCGTACATCTTTTTGGTTTGACGTATGTTTTCTTTTGTTTTTTTTTTCATCCGTACAATTTGCAAAAAACAAGAATGATTATCTATGGATTGGTCCACATTTCGGGAAAGGTGTATAAAAAATTACGAAAAAAATCCATTGAAAATGGCTTCAATACTGAAGTTTCCCGATGATACAAAAAATGAATGTAATTTCATTGATCAGTGGGCAATTTCGAAAATGTGTTGAAAAAATATCCAGATTCAAAATGACTGTAGCACTAAAGTTTCGCGAAAATGTTAATGAATGTAAAAACAAAACAAAACAAAAAACCTCGAAAAAAAGTATAACTTAACGGATTGATCCATCGGAAAACCACAGTTGGAGATAAATACCGGAGAGGAATTAACGGACATGTTGGAGGATCCTCCAACGATAAAAGATACGGCAGCAACGACACCCGCGACCCCATCGACGCCCTCGGCTCCCATACAGACATTACCTGAGAAAAAGTCCAAGCAGAAGCGCTCTTGCGTCTTGAGTTAACGGGTTCAATATCCGTTTGTCCGGCTGCATCTGTGAAAAAAAAAAAAAAAAAAACAAAAAACTAAAAGAATGAAAAGTTAAAAAAGAAATGGTTTATGACGATAAAAAATGTTTTAAAATTTGTTTTTGACGCAATATAGACGACGGTGATTCGATTTTTTGAGAATTCGAGTCAGTTCGAAAATTTTCCTTTCATTTTTTCGCCTACTTGAAAGTGAAATCAAATATATTTTATAAAAAAAAAAAAAAAAACTCTGTGGAGTTTCTCATTCTCAATGTGTTCGCGCGACCTAACACGCACTTTGGAAAAAAAAGATAAGAAAAAGAAGGCCAAAAGCAAAAAACAAAGTCGAAAATAGCTGAAATTTTTTATTGAATTTATCTATCGCAGACTCTTGTTCGAAACGAGGTGATAATATTCGTAAACTTGTTCGTAGCAAAACAGAGTAGACCGAACGATGTATTTTTCTAAATTTTCAAAAACACTGATAAGACTCCCTGTATATCTTCGAATTATGTACGTTTATCTTGGATATTTAAAAAATATTTGTACACGAGCGATCAGAACCTTTCGTCATTCCGAAAAAAAAAAAAAAAATGCTTTTTTTTTCTCGCAACATTTATTTTTAATGAATCATTTTTCAGAAGCGATTTTGTGCGTTGCACAAAATTGTGCTCTCAATGCGATTAATAATTCTTTATTTCATAGCATATTGGAGAAAAAAACATGTCAAAAATATTGATTGATCGAACGAAGCGAATAATTATATCGTAAAATTTTTTTCTTCGTTTTCGTATTCACAAACTCATTGGATTAATGAACGATGAAAAGTAAATGTTGCTGTCAAAATTTAGATCGCTTAGGGAAATTAACCACAACGAATAAATTATAGGAGACCATTTTTTTCAGCGAGAGATTCTTATCTCCGTTGCACAATATCTCGATCACGAAAAGCATTTCAACGCTCTGATGGTTAAAAAAAAAATATATATATATATATATATACAGGGCGGAAAGCTAAAATCGACACGTAAAAAGAAACAATGCCAATTTAATTGTAACGTTTTGTCTTTTAGTATTCGTTCAAATTGTATATTACGAGTTGTACGATTTTTTTATCTCGAGATAAATGTTAGAATTTGAGGTCGTTCGTCAGACTCGATTGACGAGAAAATTTCGAGTCAAGCCTTCAAGTCTTCCTTCCTCTTTTCAATCGTCCCATCCTGATTCTCGATTCTAATTTTTAGTTTCTTTCAACATTGCAGCGATGCAATCGCTCGAAAAATCGATAACTAAGGGTTTTATGGTATCTGACTCTATTTCGGTAAATTTTGCCAATTGAATCATGATCATATATTAAATCAATCTTTATTTCAAAATGATTCCTTTATTTCAAATGATTTCGTGTCTGTGATTTCCAATTCGATCTCGAATTGTCGAAGAATTTTGCTCATCCAATCAAAACGTATTGTGTGCGAAAAGTTAAAATCTATATCTATATTAAATTAGTTCCTAGTCTTGTAATGAAGTGATACGTAACATATAAGTTGTCTATTAATCGTTTTTAGGTGAAACTTTCCCCCTCATCCGCCCTTTCTTCGTTCCTATTTCTTGAAGGCTTGACTGGATAATTCCTTCGAAGCGCGACAATTTAGAATTTATCGTTGTAGGAATTGATGGATTTTAATCGAATATCTATAGAGCAATTTTATTGCCGCATGTGATTATTAGTGAGTTAAGAGAAGAAAAATAATTCCATGTTCTCCATTTAGCTTGCCCGACCGTATTTCAGCACTTTTAAATCCTAAACGAGGCATTCTACTGGAATTTTAATAAAATATGACGTTTCCACTGCCAGGCATAACATCAGATTTAAAAAAAAAAAATTTCCCGATTTTAAGGCGGGTATCTCTAACGATTTTCGCTTCAACTTTTTTTTCTCCTTCAGATTTTTGGTCACTAATATTTAGACCACACACGTGTTGGTCATTCCTTCGAGTTTTTTCAGATAAAAATAATTCTTCGTTATGGAATCTGAAATTTCAAAAACTGCCACGCAACACATTTAAATAAACAGAAGGAGATGAACAGAAGATACAAGAAAAAAATGAACGAACTATTAAAAAATTTGCATATCGATTTCAAGATTTTGTAGTAAAATTTAATTTTTTCATTTTGCCATGTCACGTCCGTAGCACGGATCGTCCCTGACACGGTGTAGCGTGAATTCGTTCGTCATCAGTAATCCATATTATTCGTTGTCAGAGACGTCGATAAATTTTGTTGTCTTTTTTTTATGTGGCAGTACAGATGGTGTTTACAAAAATTCCGAATAATACTATATTCCTTGGAGTGTCTCATAAATGAATATATAGATATATAGATTATACACGAAAAAGTACTGTTGAAAACAAATGAATTCACACGCAAGTTACTTTATTAGCGAGTACATTTGAATACGTGTAAATACTACCGTTCAATGGCCTCGAAGAAGTCTCTTTATGAAAATCATTTATAAATTAATTCTCAAACAGATTGCAGGTCCTAAAATTTTTCAATTTATAAAATTAAAATTATTTGATTGTTCAAGAAACAAGAGAACATTGAAAAATTCATTAGGGAATGCTTTATTTTTCAATTTAAAAGTTCAATTTATCTAATTCATGAAAAAAAAAATAAAATAAAATAAAATGTTCTTAAACTTATCCGAAATTCAAATCAGATCTTTGGATAAATTAGTTTCACTCGATTTTAGGACGAGCTTCCTCATCTTGCCGGATTTTCAGAACGGTCTATAGTTTAGTCTAAGAACGACGAGGTTTTTTATTTTCGGAAACGCATATTGACCGCGGTAATACATAAATGTATACACGAATAAAATAATATCTGCCAATTCGTTGGTGACTTGGGTCGCCATAAAAAGAGTAAAAAACAAAATGAATTAAGAATAGGAAATGGTTGAATTGTACATGCACAAGAGATGATCCTATTTTGGGGGAGAATCGAACTAATTTGATGGGTCGTTTTTTGCGACGGAAAAAAAAAAAACATGTAAACGCATCGGGCACGTTATTACGAGTCAGTCCAATCCGTTAGAAGATTGGATGTAAAAATGAGCCTGTACGTAAAAATCAAGAAAAAGTAATCTCACGTAAGCTCTAAAATATATTCGTAGGAAACGATTCGACCTATCGAACTTTACAAATATTGCGTACGACGTAAGACTGAATGTGGTACAGTCTCACCTGCTCTGAATCCAGTGAAAGATGCAACGATAAAAAAAAAAAAAAAAAATCAATAAATAACTGACGAAATAGTCTTCATATCGTTTTCACAAAAAACCGATGAGATCAATTCTTGAAAGTCTCAAAATATCGACAAAAAAAAATTGTTATTTCACTGTATCATGAGTAGATGAGTCAAGTAGACAATTAGCCAGATGATGATATTCGAGAGGCATTCTATTTTTTGTGATGTGTATTTTTTTAAATCTCGTAGCTTTTTATAAAAAGGTTTTTCGAAAAAAATGAACATGGAGCCGCGAAGCATTATGTCCGAGTCACAACTAACAATTTATCGTAAATGAAGTTTGCACCGTTGGACGACCATTTTTTAACGAGATTTTACAATCATTTTTATCTTTTTTTTTTTTTTTTTTTTTTTTTTTCCATTTCAAAATTGAATTTGACAGACATTCGGCAAATTCAAGCCAAAGGTTACTCTTTTTCATTTGGAAATAAAAAATTAAAAAATAAATGTAAGAAGTATCTTGTTCAATTGAAACGATGCAAGCTTCAATATTATACAAATTTAACTTTTGCACACGTTAATATCCCGTGTCAAGATGTTCGAGAAAATGAAGAAATTTTTTTTTTCGAATTTCCCTGGCTGTAATACGAATAACAATTATCGTCTAATTATTGTGGCAAATTGAACATTGAACCCATCCACCTGTGTTCTTTCTCACGGTTTTACAGAGAGATAGAAAGAAGTAAAAACGGTGGTAGCACCAGAGACAAAAAACGCGGTGTGAATGTAAATCGGGGTTGAGATTCGGAGCGAAATTTTTGCAATTTTTTTGCGAAAATAATTAACACATTATTGAATAAATTTTTAAATGCTCAAGACAAACAAAATCACAACAACAAAAAACAACAACAATCGTACTATTAACTTGTGTTCGAGATTAACAAACAACGTGACGCACACCGTTTGTCCAAGCATGGCTTTTTCATTTTATTTTTATTTTTATTTTTATGTTTTCGAGAAAACACAGTTCCTCGGCCTATTCTGTAAGTCTTTATTTCTTATTGGAAGAAAGAAGAAAAAAAAAAGACACGAAACGACAAAATAATCGTTAAAATACGATTATTAGTATAAAATATTGTTTTTTTTTCTCTCATAGTCGTAGGTTCGTTATTATGAACATCGTAATCTTGTATATCTTGCCAACATTAAAATATGCTACGAAAAATAAAACTCATTACGCAATTTAATACGATAATTTATTGTCTTTTTTGTTTGTTTTTTATTCACATTTTTTTCGAGTATAATCCAATTTCCTCCGGAAAGTCAAAGTTCCACATGTAGGTATGAATCCCTTCGTGGCTATGGTTTAACATCGATCTGGTACGTAAAATGAAAGGGTCTTAAGGCACGATTGCTCTTACAGAATAGGCCTGATATTATTGTTTATTTTGGTTTCTCGTTTTTTTTTCTCACGGTTCTCTCTTGTAATCACGTAGAAACTGACACACACGATTGTGATATCGTCCCATTGCAACAAAGATTCGTCCATACGAATAATAGCAAAGTTTACAGTTTTGGAGTGAAAACCAATTTGTTTATTATTATCAGATTCCTTCCAACAGATTCCCGCTACGAGGATTTTTTCTTGATAATTTAGACCCCTGATAATTTAGAACAAAACAAAATTGTGAAAGGATGAAAAAAAGAAAAAAACTTTTTGTTGCCTTTCAACGATGCAAACTCCAATACCATTTGTATAACATTATTATTATTTTTTTGGTTGTATAGCTTGAAATAGATGACGGGAATCAGCTAACCGAGGAATTTTTGCAAGAGGAATTGCATCCGAAAGTTAATTTGCATCGACCAAAATTTGCAAAACCGAAGGGTCCGCCAAGCAGAGGTGCTAAACGAATAACGAAGGTTCAAGATGTAGAGACGTCCGGTCAAGAGGCTTGAGAACGAGTTTGGGAAAGAAACGAAAAAAGAAAAAGAAAAGAAAAATAAAAATCAATCGCTACGAGAGCTGTGTTTGGGTGAAGAAAAAGAAAAAAAAAATCAAGGAGGGTATTAGATTTACAAATATTACGAGAACCTCGATGCTTAATTTTGTTTATTCTCTCATTCGTCCCGAGGTATTTTCAAGTTTTTTCTTTTTTTTTTTTTTTACGTGTGTATTTATTTAGTATTTTTTCCTTATACAAATTTTATTGTGCTAGAAAAAAAAAAGAGAGATGAAAAAGCAGGCCTATTCTGTATTGGTAGCAGGATTTGTCATATATTATAAATATATACGGTGTAACCGTGCTCGTCACGCATCCCGATATTCGATTTATTATTCGGGAAACAAATCGGAAATGAACCTCCGAAAGCTGGTGCTCCGATTCATTAAGAAAAGTGAGATTCGAAGAATGTGTCAAGCCTCTTTTATCTCACGACAAAGGCCAACTCTGTATCGTCCTTAAATTCTCCGACTACTCTAGTGAACGGAAGACTCGTTAAGCACGACTAACAGAAGAGAAAAGTTCGTGAATACAAGTTTGTTCGACTTTGTCGAACCATTCATTCACCAGTTTATAAGAGAAACACAAAATTGTCAAATTTGACATGATAAACTCAGGTACGGACACGTTACGTATTCAACAATTACGCATACATAAATTCAGTAAAAAATGTAGTAGTTGACACACGTTTGCGTTGAAAAAAAAAAAAAAAAAAAAAATTGAGCCTAATTGTCCGAAACTTGATGCTTCTACTGATGCGAAAATTATCATTGATTAGTTGAACAAAAATTCATTCAATTAATTTTCCGATAATGAGTAAATCGAACGAGCAAAGGTGCCACTCCGAGATCGGCTTCAAAATTTTTCTTAAATGTACAATTCTGGCGCTCTCTCGGAAAAACTCGATTTGGCAAAACCCGGAGGGGGGACGACCGAGAATTTCCAGGCACTTGATTCCGTTGCTTTTTATCATCGTCGCCAGATTGGTAAACTTTGTCTCTTCGAATTATCAGCTTTTTCTTCTAAATTTTTTAAATTGGCAAACGTTCCGCAAATTTTATCGTCCCGTGAAAGTGGGACGATAAAATATATGTGTATTTATATTTGCAAGTTTATTTCGAAATCATGTTTCTTCCGACGACAAGAAGTGTTGTTGGTGATAGCTGCGGTTTAAAAAACAAACAAAAAATGCAGCGAATCCATTCGAAAAACCCGATAAAAACCCCAGACATTCATACTTCGATCGTTATCGAATAAGTTATTCGTGTAATAAATCATATGATTACTAAAAAAAAAATTTAATCGTTCAATAAAGGTTGCGGTATTATTTACATATGTGATTACGATAATTAACGCTGTTGTTTATAAAAATTCATTTTCACTCGCTTCTAATTGTTCCGTGTTTTCTTTTTATGTAACGTTTCATTATGATTTCAATGGTAGAAATCTCTGCTTTACGTGCAAAGGAAAATTTTAAGGATCCAGTTGAATTGGATTTCGGATTGGATTCGGTGCCAAAGCTGATTTTATTTTTATTCCTGCAGTAGGTGAGTGATATTCAATTATCTTTGGGATCATCGAAAACTCAGAACTGCTAACTCGAGAGATCGTCAAAGTCATACATCGACGGCACACTCATTGCTGTAGGTCATTTGTCTATTTATCTGTAAAGATGAAATTAACTATAAAGACAAAACTGAATTTGAACATGTATGTGTTACCAAAACTTTTAAAACTCTCACGGCTTTTTGTTTTAATTCAAGTTGTTATCGGGCAATTTTTCAGTAGAAATTTTATGAAATAAATGATTTATTGTTCGCAAATTATCGTTTGAAGTTTCTCTTCTATTTTTTGTTCTCTTCAGACGACAAATTTTTTTTATTGGATTATAAGGAACATTAAAATATTCTGAGATTTTGAAGAGGTGTCGTCTGCGTATAAAGTTACAAAATGAATCACATTTTGTTTTATTTAAACATCAATTTTATTATTCTACAAATATATTCAATTGTCGTAACTCTGTATTGCGACAATAAATGAATACCGTAAATCAGCCTTTTTTAGGCAGGCTGATGTTCTGTCGGCTTTTCATCGACTTCCAAGTTTAAGAATTGTTGGTCAGATTCTCCTTGCTTTGCTGCGACTTCCATTTCTTCGGCTAGATACTTCTGCTGATTTGCGCGAACAGCACTAAAGAAAATACGTTTCTCCAGGTTATTAAATATTTCTTTTGTGATTCACAAAATTTATTGTATTCGAATAAATTGTACTGACTTCTCTCTGGTGTCGTGCAGAAGTTTCGTAAAGTCCCTTAAATCTTGCATCGAGACACCACCCAATTTCAGGGTCAAAATGGACAGGACTCCACCTATTGTACCCAAAGCTGTGCCTAGAGCGGATCCTGCTACCATCCCCTTAAGACCCATATTCATTCTGAACAGGCCACCCGTCGTTGCACCAGCTATGCAGTATTCCATTAGTGCATCTTTGCCTCGATAAGTTGCTACACTCGTCAATACGGATCTATGGAATTAAACTTTTTTTTTAATCATATATAAGTTATCAGTCGACATAAAATTTGATATTTTTACAACCGAAAAATTACAACCAATTTTTTTATTTTTTATTATTGATCTCAATTCAGAGAATGAAAAAACATTCATGAAATTCGTATAGTTGCTAACAAAGTAGAATGAAAAACCAATAACAACTTGTTAGCAGTGCCAAAACGGTGTTTTGAAACATCAGAAAATTGAAAGAGAAATTATTTTCTGAGCATAAAGGACAAACTTTGTTGGTTATAATGAAATATATTTCCATGGTTCTGCAAAAATTACTTGTTCACTTTCTACATCATAAATGAAATAAAATCTACTTACGAAAACATTAGCGAGAACATACCAACGCGCCAACCCAAATGCCATCCGCCTCTCATAAACGCAAGATACATCTCACGTTGGAGCTTGCGTTTGGCGTCAAGATGATTTATAAACTGTGTGGCTTGATTGCTTTCTATGAAATTTATATATGCGACCCTGGATCTTATTATTCCACCGATCATAAAACCACCCATGCCACTTGCGACAGATAGCTGAGTAATTATCGTCATTTCACTGCTTGGATAGCCATTTTTGCTGCAAAAAATTATTATTTATTATTTATAATAATGAATAATATACTGAAATATTTATCATTTGTAATAATGTACATGATGGTTTATCGATAGAATGTTCATTATTGTTCTAAATATCTAGGAAATTTTTTATAATTGGCGGTTGGATTGTTTCTTGTATGGAACGGTAGGAAGAACTTGAAAATTTCAAGTAGAAAAGATAAGGACAAAGTCAGTAATTTAGGTATTGAGTTAGGAAATACCAATGAGATTGATTGAAAAAATCTCTAATTTATTAAAATTATTTTTAGTTTGAATTTCTTTTTATTTCTGGAGAAATTTCAAATGGGCATGGATTTTGTCCACAATACAACACATTTGTTATTCAAACGAATTTGCTTCTAGACTGACAGAAATACTGTTACATAACAGTCGATTTGGAATAGAAACATTGTTTTTTTTTCGTCAAGTATTCGATTTTAAATTCAACTTGTTTATATTATTGGAATTCATTAAAAACAGATCGACACTTTTTTAAGACAATATAACATAAAGTTCACTTGGAATAATAAAGAATTCTTTAAAGCAGAATATTGAAAATGAAAATAGAATTGAAAAAAAGGTATTGTTATCAATAATTTGAATGATCAAAGTTTTTGTTTGGTACTTACTCCAGAGCGAACATTTGTTGTAACCTATCCGCACCAGTTTCATTTGGTTTTTTATTTTCATCAATAAGAGGGGTAGCGACCTCATCGTGAGGATTTTTCGGATAAAATAATCTTACTAACACATTGTCGCTTGGCATGGTATAAAAATTGAATGATGATTTTTTTTTCCGGATATTAGATTAAAAAAACCTCAAAAATTGCCTCACAAGTGTATAAAGAAGCAGACGAACCAACCCGGCCGTTGCGATGATAGGCCACATGCCGTATATGAGTTGCAGCGCTAGTTGCTAGTTGTTGCGAGTTTACTTTTGTCTTTGGTGTGTGTTTCTGTATCTGTGAATTTACCCCGCACATTTGTTTTCACGTATCTGTATAGCTGTCTGTATAGCTGCAAGTGCATCATAAATACAACAAAACACACATGGTTGATCGTGATGTGTCAGTGTGCAAAAATGAACCGGTGATTTTTTAACCATTTTCGTGTGACTTTCAAACAAACAGAATTGGTTTTTCGTAGCGATGACAATCGCATCACGAATTATAATTGTTATAATGAGCACATGGAAACTCATACAACGTCGTTGTTACGACCTTCTTTCTCACAAATCTTCGTTGCTTATTGTTCTCGTTGCATTCACTTGCATCTTTGTTGGAGTCATACACTTTGGAGAGGTTAGATCCCGAACAGTATTCGAAGTCATTGTTGGTTGTTTTTTTTTTTATCTATTGTGAGTCTTCAGTGATTTCCCATTGGAAAGAACTATGTTTCAATAGTTTTGAATTATTGAAAAATACTGTAAAAATGATTGATTAATATAATTGTGAATTGAGAATATATTTTGATCGAACGGTGAAGGAAAAAAATTTTATATTCCAATCTAATCATAGTTTTTCTAATTGAAAGTAATAACAAAATAACAATGTTATTTAAAATTGAGGGTACACGAGGGTGACTAAATCAATCCACAATATCACTGAATTTGGAAGAAATCTTGTAGAATTATATTTTTCTTGAAAGCAGTTTAGAAATAAACAAACAAAAAAGTTAGCGTTCCAATAAAAAAAAATGATTTTAATATCTGTCGAATTTTATTACTAGTGCCGTAATATTTATGAGATATCAAAATTCAGATTTGTGAATTCAGGTTTGGCTTGCATGGAGCAAAGAGAAGTACGAAGCGGTGTTTCATTCCTTCAATGACAACATCCTTGGGACATCGTTTCAAAAAAAGTTATGTCAACATGTACCAATCGACGTTGTTTATACATGGGTCAATGGAACGGATCCAATCTTTACGGACAATTTACAAAAATATATTTCTGTATCGGATATAAATGCTGCAGTATCGAGATTCAATGACAAGGATGAATTGAGATATTCTCTGCGTTCTCTGGAAATGTATGCTCCATGGGTTAGACACATTTATGTTGTGACTAATGGACAAATACCCAGCTGGTTGGATATGGACAATCCTAGAATGACTCTTGTCACCCATGACGATATATTTCCTAATAAAGCCGATCTTCCAACTTTTTCTAGTCCTGCGATAGAGAGCCATATTCACAGGTAGAAAAATTATTGTGTACTTTCAAGTTTATCTATTCAGTGCATATTCAAACTATAAAAATTTGTCACATTTATACTAAAATTTGAGAAATTATTGACTCCTCTTGGAATCAAGAAATGAAGAGATAAACTGACAGAAATTTTTGCTCGCACGAACTTCAGTGTGAGATTCAAGGCCATGGAAAATGTTCATTTTGCAGATAGCATTTCAAACAAAGAAATATAATTAACAGAATTAAAATCTTAATAGTCTGTGCTGTTTCACAAAGGGATCAATTACTGAGCATAATTTTTATTTTTAATATTTAATGCTGAAGGTAATTCTAAGAATTTCGTAATGTGAATATTTTTATGGTTTTTCAATTGAATATGTACAGTTCTGATTAATAAGACGGGATTACAATGTTTTCAGAAAGCTATTTTATGCCAAGTTACAGTTAAAAACACGTGAATAAATTTTCAGAATTCCTGGTCTCTCGGACAAATTTCTATACTTTAACGATGACGTTTTTCTGGGCCAGGAAATATGGCCCGAAGATTTTGTGACTCAAGCCAATGGTCAGAAAGTTTATTTGGCTTGGTGGGTACCTGATTGTTCAGATGTTTGTCCATGGGCCTGGGTAGGCGATGGAGCGTGCGATCCTGTATGCAACACAACCATTTGTGAATTTGATGGTAACGATACCTAACTAAATAAAAATATTATCTTCATTTAGGCTTATTTGAATACGTGAATTTATCGATAAATTCAAATGCAATTAATTAGCTGACTGGCACTTTTTTATATCTGAAATTGAAAGCATATTCGCCGCGCTCTCTTCTGGCATTCAAGCTCTCTGAAGAATGGCACCTGATTATCTCGATTTTATTGATCTCCTGACATCCAACAATAAAACTATCTCGATCACAAAACAAAAAACGATTCTACAATAAAAATATGCTTTACGAATGAATCAGAATAGATGTATTCAAAAAAATTTGTGTTTTTTGTCCATACTCACAAAGTTAATGAGGAAAAAAAATTGCCCTCTTCCCAATCAATAGTAAAAAAAGACAATTATTTTCATGAATAAATATTCTTTTCTCAAGGAGGTCTCGGAAACTAGGAAATTCAAGATGAAAATGCTTTTTGAAAGAAAATTTATTCCTGCTTTTGAATTCGATAAACTTGATAAAAAAAGCTCTAGATTTTGCCAAAATCTGGATAATTCTTTGATTTTGTGGATCATTGAATAGGGAGAATGATTGTTTCTGTCTATCCACAGGTGGAGATTGTGATATAAATCACATACCAACGGACAGCGAAGGTTTTGAAGACGAAGTTGATTATCCGTACAAACTCTTAAAAACTGATCAATTCAAAAGTCACGAGGTATCATCTAGACTAGTGGATATTTTGAAGAAGAAAAGGAAAATGGAGAGAAATACTTTTCCGACGATGGAGATAACCATGACGACACTTGGAATCTCGAGAAATCTGAAATCTCTGAATGAAAAAATTGTGAATGTTACGAACACTTATAGAACGGAGAAAGAGTTTGTTAAAAATTACGTTACCAGCGAGGGCATGACGAAACGTAATAAATTTACTGATAAAATGGAATCGGAAGGAAAAGTCTATCGTAACGACGATATAATAAACATAGTACACGTTCAGAAAGAAAAACACAACAAAATCAAACCGGCTCATCAATTCAAACACAAATCACGCCGCTTAGATACTTACGCCGAATCTTTGTTGTACGTCAACAGAATTTACAACTCGGCTTATGGGTTCGAGAGACGAAGAGTGCCTGCCCATATGCCACATCTTCTCGACAAATGGATCATTGCTGAGATGCAAGAAAAATTTGACAGCGAATTTAAAAAAACATCGTCCCACCGAATTAGAAGTTCGGAAGATATGCAATTTGCATTTTCTTATTTTTATTATCTCATTAGTGAAAAACGCAAAGCTACTGTTGGCGAAATATTTGAAAAGTTTGACACCGATAAATCGGGGTAAGCGTAACGTAAAGCTGGTTTTTTCCAATCATTGAAATTTTTTCGGTCACTCAAGTTTTTTAGCTATTCTAGTTGATCTTTCTTCATAAAAGAATTTCAACAATAATCCATCGCTAGTAATTTCTGATCGTGTAAAGAAATTTCTCTCAATCGCTGCAACGGCATCCAAACCCGTGAAATTATTTTTTCTGAAGAATTAATTTTCTGTCATACGTGTTTTTATTTTGAATCCTAAATTTCTTTGTTTTCCTGAGATTTACAACTTTCAATTGAATTCACAATTTTTTGCTTGACAAATCTTACTGATACGTGAATAATTGATAAAAAAAATATATGCAGTCATAAAATTTGATATTTGTATCACTCAGAACTTGGTCCGATGGAGAAATTAGGACACTGCTGACGAGAATGTACAGTCTCCCGTTGGATTATAGTTACGTCGTTGAATTTGAAAGTGTCATAACGAACTGTTCAAGTCAAATAGAGCTCGTCGTAATTCCGGATCCACCATCAGGAGAACGATATTTGGACTCAACACTTGTAAGATATTACAGTTACAAGACATACTGTCATTTGGAAATATTATTATGATTTATTCATACTTTCGTTCAAAACTGCAATCCGGATGAGAGGCAGGAAAAATTGGTTGAAAAATAAATATAATTGTTTTTTTTTCTCAATAATATTGAGTGCATAACGTTCGTAACGAATACTTACGACGTTGTTCGCTCATAAATTTTTTTTTTTAAGTGGGATCATATTTAGTAAAAGCAAGCTTCAGTATCATATTTTTGCTCCCTTCCTGCCAGTGATTAAGTTATCAATTTTATAACATTGTTCTCTACTATTTCAGCCGACTGTTTCGAAGGAACTAGTAATAAAATGTCAACCGATTGCGAACAGACTTCTCACAAAATTCAGCGATCACAGACGTTACAGTCATGAGATTGTGAAAGCGATAAAGAATGAAATTTTTGAAATGTTGACGAGCAATATTTCGTCGACGGTACAAATTTTGGACGAAATTCGACGGGAACCAAAGTGAGTACTCAATTCTTACTGAGAAAATAACAAAAAATAGTTGCTGTAGACTAACATGAAACAAAAATCAGAACGAGTTCTCATCAATTAGAATAAACGAAAAGAAAATAAAAATATTCCTTCGATTCAATTCATGAGAATTAATTAAAAAATCATTTTCATTTTCATCGTTATAAAATTATCGTTGATGTGCACCTAATAACATCAATATGAAATTCATTAAATTATTAATAGATAAATTTTCAAAAATTTTCACCAAATAATCGTACGATTTTTTGTATCGTAGTATAAAATGAGTTTGCTGATTTTATAGGATACTTTCAAATAGTGTCGAAATTTTGAAGGTTTCGAAATTTCTTTTTGTGCTTTTTCTGAAGGTGGTATGAGTGAAACTTCTCATTCAATGCCTTAGAAATCTTTCAACAAAAATTTGTGATTTCTTATCAAATTTATCACAGATTCTGGGAAAAATCAGTAATAAAAGGAAATTCTTATCACGAGACCTATTTCACGTACCGGGAAGAATGACCTCACAAACATTGTATTGTTCAATCGATATGTTAATAACTTTCAGAATAATTATAATTAGAAATCAATGTTCGTTGAGTTTCAAAGATAGCTGAAGTTTTTGGTTCAATTGTTATGCTTTGCGAATCGTCCAATAAAAATTTCCGGGGTGCGGGAATAACGAAAAAACGAATGTAAATTAGTTCTTTATTGTAGCATTATTAATTTTTTTTACAGAAAGTTCATATGCCTCAACGACGATATGGATCCAACGAGACGTTCCGAGAATGAAGTGATCCGTGCACTACTCCATGACTTTTACCGTTCGCTCTATCCGCTCAGAAGTAGTTTCGAGCTTCCGACACAATACAGAAATCGTTTTTCGCACCGACACGAACTTTTCGAATGGAGAGCTAGTCGCATGAGAGCGAGAAATTTTTTAATACTCCTCATAGCTCTTTTACTTCTCATTACGTTATACCATGTTTTTTATAATCAAATGCGACGATTATTTCGCGTACGTTCCCTGCCAAATCTGCTCGTATAACGACACATAAAAAAATTCAATCTTATCTACCTTCATGGGTTTTTCGACGAAGGCAAAAATCTATATGCAAAACAACATGCGATGTTTGTTGTTTTCATCATTTGTCAGTCATAATTAATTCTTCACTATATTGATCTCAAACCATTCACTTATATTCAAATAACATTTATACGATATATTTGTTGTTTTAGAACAATTGGCGCTTGAGGAATATCCGTTTTATTTGCAGAGGATATATTTTTGCATATAGATTTTTGCCACAAGAGCTGAAAATTTCCGAAAATGTGATGCTTTGATCACGGGATTAATATTCATGAAGAAAAACTATTGACATCAATTCGATATCAATTCGAAAGAAATGATATCAATTCGAATTACTATAATTTTTGAAGAACTAAGTCAGAATCAAATCACGCTCGACTCGACTTGCATTAAGGGTAATTCGAAAGCTCTTGACTTCGTTCGAATATTTCCTCCACAAATCTTTTGTGATACTGGTTCGTAGAATGTTGTGATGCATATTCAATCAAAACGTAATTTTATATTCTTACCCGATATAATTCAATTATGAATCGGGGTTCGAGTGTTTTAAGGGTTGAACAAAATTTTAAAACGCGATGATTTTTTAAAATTATTTTTACCATGACATTGTGACTGTCGTATCAACGGCAAAAACGTACTCATTTTTCATTTGTCTCATTTTTTTTAGAGACGTTGGCATAGGTTTATTTACTCGCAAAAGGTTGTGTGCAAATTTTGCAAACGCTAGTCACATATAAGGCTCGAGTACTCTGTACATATCTGTGAATCAAAATATCAAATGATGTTGAAGTTTGCATCGTTAATTGAATATGATGAACTCTTTCTTCAAGTATGATGGGCAATATTTCGTCACCTTAATGCAATGCTAGCTCATTTCACATTTATCTTGAATTAATCGGAGGAAGAATTTGGGGCAGTTATCATGTAACTACCAGCATTTGGCTTGAAAAAAAATGATGAAGTTTGAGCCAATAAATTTCAAACGTTTATAATTTTTCTAAATTATCGTCGACTACTTCCGATCGCCGTTGTTTACTTATCATAGAGAAATCACTACCAAATGCCATCTGCAAATATGGATATGGCTTTTGCGACTCTGTTGAAAATAACTATCCTAAGCGGTATGATAAATTTTGATGCTTCACAAAAAGTACTTGGCAGCATACAAGACAATTTTTCTTATTCGGAAATGTCGATTATGCAAACAAATTATCGTGCAATATTTAAAATAGTTCAACGTTGAAGATGTCCACGGATGAACTGTGATACGTACCCAATTTTTTCTGATACAAAAAAACCAGAGAATTTTCCAGTCTTTATATCATTGTCGTTTATGTCAACCAAATTTATTCCCCAATATTATAAATTAACCAAATTTCCTGACTGGAAACGGAGTTATAATTCTTGCAGGAAATTGCCAATTGAATTCTTTAAAAGTCTCATCTCCAAATATTATTCAAATTCAATTTTCCTCTTCAATGCTTTCACAACTCACGATTCAAAAAATCTTTCCAAAAATGATAATTTTTTGACGTTTTTCTTTTATGTTTGGCTGTATTATCTATGATAGCTTTCATTATAATAAAGATAAAATAATTTTTTTAATTTTGAAATTCGACGAGTTCTCCATTAAGGTGACGATTTTTCGCACATTTAAATGAAGGAAGTTAGTTGAAAAATTTTGTCTGTTAATCTAAAGAAATCACGAATTAAATGTGCCAAAAATGTTGTCTATTTTTTAAGTACGAAAATTTTGAGTAAAAAAATTAACGATAAAAAGTTGTCGTTACCTTCTAATGACGTGAAATTCAATTTCCTACGATCAGAAGATGTGCTCGTTTTAATTATCGAATTGAGGAGTGTACATTGCTGTTGAAAACTATTGTCAATGTACACACATACTATACACAAAGTAAAAACTTTTTAATAAACTCTATGTGGATATGCAGCTAGATAACGTCACGTATAATAATAATTCTTTTCAACAAAAATTTACTACAAATTTTTTCTGCCATTGACGACTAACAATAATACACGATTTTTTTTCTCGTAAGCCCAATCACATTTTCCATTCAATAAAAATATAGAATAATACTTATTTTTGTCATTAAATTTTGAAGCTTTTCAAATTGCGTTGTCAACGTACGAAGGCTTGAAAAAAGCGTACTTTTCTGATTGATTAAATGTAATCCACTTATTGTCAAACAAAAATGCATGGTTGATTCTAAAACGAGTAATTTTCACTGGAAAACGTGGTTGGCTTTGTCGAGAATTATCTCTTCGCGTTTATTTTTTAGATTACGATTTCGAAGATTCAGAACGATCAAGATTTGGACATTGCAAATGTCGAAGATTTCTTGGACCAACCATTCCTTCCTGAAGATTCGCGCATTCTGTCATCCACATCGCTACAGCCGCGACCTCCTCTGGAGTCAATCGTGGCCCTATGCCTGAAAAAAAATCAACCAGTAATTAATTTTGTTGAATCTTCAACGTGTAACTTAAATAAGAACGCTACAGAACAGTTTTTTTCATTAAAAAAGTATTCATTTTTTGTACATAACTTTCTGTCTAGGCCATCTGTCAATATCATTCGAAATTTTTGTTAAAAATGACATTTCGAACATGTGTTTTGTTGCATCCGGAACAAAAAATCGTCAAAATAATATTTTTTTTTCGTTTTCTAACTTTCAGATTTGCTTCTTATCTCAATTATTAAAATTGCAAAAAATATTGATTTGAAATTATGCATTGAACAAAATTTCTTTTTTCGGCATAATTTTCGGCAAAAAATTTCAACGTTTAAAATATTCTGGATAAATGACAAACCTGGAATATTGGGGTAATAATTCATAAGGTTAGTATCTTCGCTCTGTAATTTCTTTCTCGCATTGTCCGAGTTTTTTCTCGCATAACTTTTGACATTTTCGTTAAAATTACTCGTCAGCGTAATTTCTTCAGAGCTCTCATCACGACTTTCTTGAATCTTGCTCGTATCTTCTTTTTCAGATTGTTCGAAGGTTTCTTCACTCCGTGCATCTCCGGATAAATTTTTTCCTGATTCTTCTGCTTCCGTGCTCGGTATCTCGGACTTTTGTGAACTTCCTTTTGATAAATTTCGTTCTGTTCTACCGGAGCTACTGACAGAACGATTGGAACTTTTTGGCGTCGCGTCTGATGTCTCTGGGTAAGAAAATTTCCAGATATTTTTAGTCAATAATAAAGAAAAAAAAAAAAAATACATTTTGCATGCGAGATAATTGAAAACTGATTTTTAGCTTTAATTTTTTAAATGAAAATCATAACTTGAAAAAAAAAAAAAATCAAACTGTAGATACGTTACGTTTAGTGTCCGAGTCTTGTTCGTCTTTCGAGAAAGATTCAAGATTCACGTTGGTATCCGCCTCTGTATCTTCACTCGCAATAGAAATTTGTTCGACTGTTTTAATCACATTGGTGTCTCTGTCGATGGTACAGACTTCCGGCGGACGTGGTCCATTGTCAGGCTTATCGAAAATCAAGAATTCCGAAGGATCTTCGTCGAATGATTCTCGCTTACTACCATCGCAGCGCAAACCGGCGAGATAACTTTGAATCGAATTATTAAAATTATTTTTCGTAAAAATTCTTTACATCAATAATGATTTTTAAAGCAAGTTTTATCTATGAAAATAATTCCTTTAAAAGAATAGTTGGGTGTAAGTAACACCCAACTATTCCCTAGTTTTCCTAAACTAGGAAAAAAAATATGTAAAAGTCGTTTGAGAGACCTCTAAAATTTTATTTTTAAATCCCAAATTTTGGCTGAGTTACTTTTTTTTGCATATACTAACGTCCGCCTTCGACCCACGAAAAAAAAATATCGATTTTTTTGCAAGAACCCTACATTCACCAATTGGAAAGAAATTCGATGTTGAATTTTGGAAAAAAAATGCTTTGCAATGATAACACAGTGAATTTTTATCAGGTGAATGTTTTTTTTTGTGTTTCAGAGCTTATTGGAATGGGATTTTAAAAGAATTCATAATATTTTCAAATTACCCATAAATCTCCATGAACAGAGTGACCGGTATCATCGCTGAACCACCATCGGGCTCGAGTGTAAAAAGTTCGCATATCATGAGCATAGTTTCAAAAAGGCTCGAGCCCAAAAGGCCAACAGCAATTGCCAGAAACTTTTTCACCTGGCATTTTCTTCGAAATTTACCGATGATCATAATGAGATTGAGGTCTCTGCGATCCAGACAGAGATCGTCCCATCTTCTCAAAATTGCATCGATCGAGAGTATTTTGTTATAATCTGAATGATTGAAATAAGTATATTTAAAAAAAAGGGCTTTTCATCTATTCATAAATACTCGTTAATACATAACAGAGGTGTATTAAGAAGTGAAAAATAATCTGATAACAGAATTTAATCAAAATCTATTTTCACGATTCTTCTGAATTTGTTTTAATATACATTCATTCGTTTTCACAAATATGTGGAAAAGAAATTTTTTTATTTCTACCCCAATGTTTTTTTCCGCAATGAAAAGGCTGCTCGGAAATATATCCGCCTCAAAATATGTCCCCTTCAAAATGCCACTACGTTAAAAAAAAAAAAAAAATACATATTCAATTCCAAAATGATTTCATTTTGAAATATCTCTCCATCAAATCAATGTTTGAAGTTTTCTAAAGTTCGAAGTATTTCTCTGATTATGTCAAACAATATCTCAAATCGCATTCCATTGATTAGAAATATTTTGAATACCAAAGCATGTTGTATCGGAGTCGAGAAATTTCAAAATAAAAAATTTTTGGAGCAAAAGATTAGAAAAAAAGTGATGATGGTGAAGGCCTTCACCATTTTTTCTGTTTTTTCTTTTACCTCGAAAAATTTGTTTTTAGATAAATTTTTAGGTAAAAAAAAACCGGCTCTTCGAGTGGAGATGTAATGATAAAAAAAAAGTTCTTGTGTAGCTTTCGAAAAATGAGTAATGTTTAAGGATAAAAAATAGAGATTATGTTTCTACTTGTGTTCATCGATAAAAAAGTATTTATCAAAACAACAAAAAAAAAAAAAAATAGTAAATAACTTGCCTCCAAGTTGACGAAGTAAAACTCTCAAAAATCCGAGAGTCAGGCCGGAAATAGTTTGTGGCAACGGACACTCGAGCCTGATTTTGGTCGGTGGTTCTTCGCCTTCAGCAAGAGCGCGAAAATAAGCGCTGGACCATTTTAATAAATCGTACGGTTGAGTTCTTATCGCAGCTTTGCAAAATTGTTTCAGAATAACGGGTAATCGGGGTGGCACGTTTATTTGACAATTGTTGAAAGCACTCTCGACCATTGGCATCTTAGCGACTATGTATTTAATGAAAATATGAGGACTTTGAAAGAAAAAAAAAAAAAACAAATATTTTATTTCAAAATTTCAACGAGTTTTGTTGTATAACATTTATTATTTTGTAGGAAAAGTAGCGAAAGAATGGAAGAAATCGTCGAGAATGGGGTCTGAAGGAACGCATGCAAGTACCACACTTTTGTTGGGGTGCCTTCGTTGCCTCGGCAACACCAGGTGAAATAATATATGACGAACTCAATTGTGCTCGATTTAATGCGAGGGATTGAACGAAAGCTTGAGATAAAGATATACGTTCGAAATTCAGAAATTAGTCGGCGATGTCGCCGTGTCATTATACGTGACGAAAAGGAAAAAAAAAAACGATTCTCGTTCTCGCCTGTTAAAAACATTTTTCATAATGTCTTTTTATTTCAATTTGTTTGGATGTTTTTTATTCGCAGTAGTATATTTCGTGTCAATCATGTCGATTAAATCACTTGAGCTTCCCATTAAACTGAGGTATTTGGGATTCGAAGATCTGGTATTCTAAGAATTGATTTTTTTCTGATATGTCTATATATATATATATTAGGGTGTGTGGAAAAAAAGCGATATTTTTTTTTTCGCTTGCATCCACCGAAAAAAGTTGAGTTATAGTAAAAAAAGAAGCATGCTACAAGGAGAGCTCAAAATTAAATTATTTCGCGAAGCGCATTGCATTTGACGATTTTCCATAAGAATAACACAGGAAAATAATGTGGTCTCTGAACATTGTGTTACAACTCTTGAGGAAAAAATCGCACAGAAATTTCACTAACATATTTTTGTAGAGAATTAAATTCCCTACAAAAAAAGTCCTCACGAGTAATACGCTCAGAACAATCGTTCTATTGTTATAGCAGTTTGAAGTTGGATGGATGAAAAAAATTTATTCAATAGGCTATCACGCTTAAATTTTTGCTTCATTGAAAGAAATTTATAGGGTTTTTTTTATAAAGAATTGTTTACTTTAGCGAAATAACTTGACAAGATCATTTAGGAAGAAATCGTCTCACTACTAAGGAAATTCCGTACTTAATTCTCAAAAATACCTATTTTTCTCACTTGTAAACTCTGTCCGAATTTTTTATAAACAAATTTTTTTTCCATTCCAAATTTTTTTCTGTATCGAGATTTTTTTTGTATTCTGATTTTCGTTGGGCAAAATTAATTGAAAAAAAAATTTTATTGGAAGATTCATCGATATTGGGTTCTAATAAATCTGAATATTATAATGCTTTCGAAAAATTTATTTATTCCACGACCTTTTGTGAAGCTTAGGCTTAATTTTCAATCACTCCAAACTACTGTTTGGTAAGAGTAAATGTCATTTTGTCAACTTTTTTTACAGTCTACTCTTCTTTTCAAACGATTTGAGTAGCCTTATAAATTTCTTGAGGTAGATATTCCGTCGTGACCAGAAGATACAGATTTTTTAACTTGCTTAAATTTTTTCCAGCAACTATGAGTTCTTGATGACGTCATCGAACATGGTGTAGGTGAACCACTCATTGAAAAAAAAACGAAGAGTAACTGCAAAACCTATTAGGCAAAGTACACCGTCATCGTCTAAAATATCCTGATTGCAACAAACAAACCCTAAAAAACACTGATTGAACTTCATTGTAAAGACAATGCAATTATGAATAACCATAGTCCTTTTTATTATTTACTACTGTTAGTGATCATGGTTAATTCGCAATAATGAATAAATCTTTTTCCAAAAATGACGATAAGAATTATATTCAAGAGTTTATAAGTGAGAAAAATGGATATTTCTTGACAATCAAACATTGAATCTTTGAAGTGATGAAATAATTACTTTCTCAATGGTCCTATTGACTTATTTCGGCAAAGTAAATAGTTCTCGACAAAAAAACCCTATACATTTTTTTTCATTAAGCAAAAATTTAAGCGTGATAGCCTATTGAATAATTTTTTTTCATTCATCCAACTTTAAACCGCTATAACAATAGAACGATTGTTCTGAGCGTATTACTCGTAAGGACTTTTTTTGTAGGGAATTCAATTCTCTACAAAATATGTTAATGACATTTCTGTGCGATTTTTTCCTCAAGAGTTGTAACACAATGTTCAGAGACCACATTATTTTCCTGTGTTATTCTTATGGAAAATCGTCAAATGCAATGCGCTTCGCGAAATAATTTAATTTTGAGCTCTCCTTGTAGCATGCTTCTTTTTTTACTATAACTCAACTTTTTTCGGTGGATGCAAGCGAAAAAAAAAATATCGCCTTTTTTCCACACACCCTAATATATATATATATTTTTTTTTTTCTGTAAAAACTGTTGTTCGGTTTTATTCCTTATATTCTCACTGCGAGCATCAGGCTGTAAAGACCTATTGATATTATATTTTCCTTTCCGTAAGGCCTTTTTTTGAGTCAGTTTTTTTCTGAAATGACTGCTGCACTTTTTTTTTTACAACAATACCAGTTGTTTCTGAGCCAATTTCCTAGTGAAAATTATTTCATTTCAATTCTTAATTCTGTCACTATTGTATAATAATTGCATTTTTAAAAAAGGATTAAAGAAAAACGAAATTATTTGATACTAGAACTGTCTCTACTATATCGATCATTTTCATATTCCTAATTCGTAAAAATTTCTTACTTACGCCACGAGAGGACGCTTGGATCTACTTCTGTTTTACATTCCGTTTTTTATTTCATCAGTTTTTAACTTTTTAAGTTTTTCAGTTGGTGAATGTGATTGGTCACGAATGGTTGTGTGTTTTCTAGAAGTTCTGAGAGTCTTCCGTGATAATCCGTTACACGACACGTGTATATATATATAGTCTCGTGTTTACGTGCAATCAGCCGAGTAATGTTGGAACAACTTTGCTGCGAGGAGACAACAATTTAAACTGTTCGTTTAAAGTTTGATGGGTGCAGTGCATACGCGAAAAAAAGATAAAAACATGAACAGGTAAGAAGCGTATAAGATTAACGTTGAAATCATGTCTATTTTGTAACACGCGTTCGTGTAGGTAGTTCGTAGCCTTGAAACCGATCTCGGAAACCTTGGCTCTTATTTTTCATTCTTTTTTTTTTGTTTGTTGACAGCAACAGCAAAGATTCAAACAGTCCATCGTCGGGCGAGAACGCGAGCAGTAGAAGGCCACTTTCCATAGAAGGTCCGCGTTACGAAAATGATGCAAATAGACAACCTCTCCAACACATGCCCAATCAACCTAGGCAACCGACTAATTTACAGGGATTGCTCAGGTTCGCTATGGAAGCTACACAACCTGAAGGGGTGCCGCATTCTTCGCATGTTCAACCAATCGACGAAGAGGCAAATTTCTTTTCCATTAATTTTACCTTTCATACAACTTCTGAATAAATCATTTTTCATTATTCCGATATATTTTTTCAGTAAAATTTATCAAATACATTACATTTTTTTAGTTAATTATCAAATATTATTTTTGTACTTATAGGGAACAGTTTCCTTATTCAATATTTATACTCTTATCATTCAAGGGAGTGCGGTAATTTCGACTGATAAAAGCTCAGGCTCATCTGTCATTGATCCTGGGTTTCAATAAAATCTGAATACTATTAAAAATATTGAACAAATTTTCATGTGTTTATACCGCAATTGCAAGTAGTTCAGACTTTGCATTTATGAGACTATGTCCAAATTGTTGATCAGTCTTATAATTTTTTTTCTAGTGTGAGCTATGAAAAAGTTGACACTGTTATTTTCAAGACACTTTGAACCATTTTAAAATAAATATCATGCTCTGGAATTTACTATGAGGTGTAAAAAAACATAATTAAGTTAAAAGAAATAAAAAAAATTGATGTTATAGCTCAACATCAATGTAAAATCATGTTGAAAAAATGAATATTCTCTTTTTTTTTACAGAGGAAGCAATTTCTGCATCAAGCTCTGAACTCTATGTCGGTGAATATAATAGAAGAGCTTCAAAAAGCAGTGAAAGTATTATCAAATGTGGTGGATTTGGCTCCCCATGATGATCCCTCAGAGCACGAACTGGCTCTGGAGAGGATAGCTGATTCCGTGGACAACATGGACATAGCGAATGATTTCTACAAAATCGGTGGTTTTGCTATATTTGGACCTTGTTTGAATTCGCCACACAGCAGTATAAGGTGGAAAGCTGCAGATATTATTGCTGAGCTTACCCAAAATAATCCTTTCTGTCAGGAGAGAATATTGGAGATGGGATTGATGCCTATACTTCTGAGCATGGTGGACACCGATGATTCGGAACAAGCGAGGATCAAAGCTTTGTACGCAGTTTCCTGTGAGTTAAGAACGCAAAACTTGAGCATGAGATAATATGAATACTCGTTTTTCAAATTTTCATGAAAAAATTGAATTGCTGCTAAAAATATACAGGAAATATGTTTTGTTTTAAATATTCAATTATCAATTGTTAATTCTACATCGATTATTTGTAAAAATAGGATTTTCGTCTCGAATAATCAATTCACTTGTTATTGGATTATCAGCAACGGTGGTACAAAAAATAGCAACTTTGTCGTAAAAATGTTATCAAGCGAAAATGAGTGGAGTTTCAGTGTCTTCTTTCTACCGCTGATTCTTTCCTGTTTTTTTGTTAAGGTATCGTTCGAGGTCATCCACTTTCTCTCCGATATATGGATATCAACGATGGATATTCTGTTTTACTTAGAGCGATACAGAGCCCGGTAGAAAAACTGCAGGTTAAATCAGCTTTCTTACTCTGTGCTCTATGCAATCGGGATAATGTTGGGAGTCTGAGGGAAACTCTCGTGAAAATGGGCTTGATAGAGCAGGTGGCAGGACTTTTAACGAGTGGAAGTCTCCTACCGGACACAAGGTAAAATAGTTCGTGGAAACAATACCTAATTTCAATGTAATTTCATTTCTCTTGGACTATTCAATAATTAATCAGAGGATTTTATGAGAAAATGAAATTTGAATCAGTTTTTGATAGTCAGTTCCGAAATCTTTATGGCTACAATTAGGAGAACAATTTTTCCTCCCGACCAGTAATTGAAGTGTACTTTATTGTGCCTGAAGTACCATTTTTATGGTTCGTTTCTTGGATCTAAAAATGGATGAGAAAAACATTTTTCGTGACTATTATATTTAAATGCCTCCCAGATCGTTATCTTCAGCGAGGCCGAGAGATTTCAAAGAAACTTTACTTTTCTGACTTTCGAAGGAAGGAAGAAACAAATTGAATCTGGCTTGTTAGAATTGGTTGATAGAAATGATCGAATTGATATTAATATCTATTCCAATGGATTTTTGGAACGCTGTCCAATCAGTTTCTGGTTTTTTGATTTTCTCCATACTGTATATAATTCAATTTTGGTCCTGAGGAATTTGACAAATTTTCTTTCCTAGTCAGAATCTTCTTGATATTCCACTCGAATTTCTAGTTGTTCACAATCATTTGATACGAGGCCTTAGAGGCGAATAATTTTACATCAAGTGCAAATTCATGTGCGAAATTCAAATGAATTTGTGTTTTTCCTCTTCAGAGAGCAAATGCTGGGAATATTGAAGGGTTTGACGAACGACAATTATTTAGCAGCTCTGCGCGAATGTCGCCGACCCGAGCTGTGTTTAAAATTGACCCTTGATCGTCATTATCGAGAAACGAAGGCCGAAGAAAGCATCGATGAAGCTGAAACGTGTCGTTGTTTACTCGATCGAATATTTTCCGATCGTGATATGGATCAAGAAAGATAGTTAATACTCGATAGGTATTGATGCATTAAAAATACAAATAATTTATGTGGTTTACTAATTCTGCTTCTAATGATTAATAATAAAAAAGAAAAAAAAAAAAAGAAAACAATAACAAAAAAAATACACATTTATCTATGTATGTTCGAATATCACGTATTTTCATAAATTTATCCCAACGTACAAATTCGAAACTGCGTGGTGCAAGTACAAATAGATAGTTATGTATAACTCTTCGAAGTTCTTTCAATTTTAAGATATACGTAAATTAAAAGAAAAAAAATAACGAATTGTTTCAGTGAAATTTCCCTCATAAAAGTTTGCTACAAAATTTTGAAAAAATCGACGTACAAGCACTGATGATAGATTGGAAATTTGCATTACATGAAAATGAGTTAATTTTTTTTACTACTTATTCATTCAACTAGAACTACTTTCAACAAATTAATTTTCAGAGCTTTTTGAACGGCACTACTTTCGGGGCCGAAACTTTCGTTTTATTGAGATTATTCATCTTCGAATTCTGAGATCACTGAACAAAGGGTGCAAAACTCATGAAGCTAATTATATTTATAAATATAATCAATAGAATATACATTCACTCTGCGTTCACATAATTATCAAGTATCCAATTCGATAATTCGAATTGGGTACTTGATTTTCGAACGAATTGATGTGTTGAATTTAATATAATATTTTTATTGCTGGAAGATGTATAGCAATTTTAAAAGTGAGGACATGTAGCGAAATCGTTGTTTAAAGTTTCAGAAACATGCTTTTTCAAAATAATAGTTTTGGTAATTTGAAATAAATATTCTTTTGCCTTCTTTAATTACAATGATGTTTGTCTGCATTTTCGTAGTTATTCAACAGTTTTAATCGTAAGAATGAAAAGAAAACTTACTTCCTTTGAGTTTTAGTTACGACTGTAACTAAACCAGTCCCCTATGAATGGAGTTTCCTAACAATAAAAAACAAAAACAAAAAAAATGTCAATGAAACTTTATCGATTGATTCCTGAAAAAAAAAAATATACTTTCAGATTCTCGCTGCAGAAAATATATTATATTTTATGTTACGTAAATTGAAAGTAAAAAATAAAAGAGATTGAGAAGTTTGAAGTAACCAATTATAAAAATCCCCTGGACATTGTCATTATAGTTTTACGAGCTGAAGTTTGGAATGAAAAAGAAACCGTTCAAATAATTTATTTCCCATCGTTTTTCGAAAGCTTTGAAAAACAAAAAGTGTTAAAAAAAAAATAGATTTTACAAAAATTCCGAACTCATGTAACGCTTCGAGCTGACTAAACAAGGATTTTCGTTTTTTCAGCTTAACAATGTCAATTAGTCTGCAATGGGATCAATTCTTGTCACGTTTGTTGAAGGCAAAGAGCCGAGGACATTTAATAATTACAAAGCGAATGAAGTTGTCGATGTCGACGTTGTAGCTGGTGTCTGAAAGTCGAGGCTTCGAAACTTCGGAGAACTGAGACTTTCAGAGACGTCAACGTATAATATACAGATGATTCTCATTCGTAATTTCAACGACGTTTTCACGCTCGGCTGCTCGTCGTTGCGGGGTGAAAAGTTTTTCATCATTTGTGGATCTACAGCTTCGGAAAAACTTTATATTCTCGTTTAATTACGAGAAAATATAATATGATTCGACGTAAGTTCACTGAAGACTTTTTTCAAGCCATAACACATCTTTATCAACTTTTCGTCGTTAAGAATTTTCTTATCAACGATGAAAAGGAAAGAAGAACAAAATTATATTAACGTAATGAGTTTGAGACTCACCCCTTTAATGATAATGTGGAGAGAAACGTTAAAGCTGAAATTTATGCAAAGTCGTTTATCGAGGTAACGTTGAGCTCGGCCGAATTATGAACAAGATTTTAATCTCTTGAAAAGTTGAGCTTCGTATACTTACAACGAACATTAAAAGTGCATATGAATCTTTTAATTTTACAATCCGATGTAAAAAAATGAGCGGCTTTTGTTCTCATAAAACCTAGAATATCTCTCGATGCTCCGAGTCCCGATGCTCATTTAACGAAATTGACAGATAAAGTAGAAACATTTTTTTTTCATTATTAGGTTTATCGTTCGCGGAATCGAATGAATACGATGCGACTAAAAAAATTCGGCTTTTTGAAGATGTTCACCGCAGTAATTCAATATGAAATTAGTTGTATTCCAATTTCCATCATCTTCGCAAATGTTTTTTCCTTCTTTCAGTCAAAAGTTTAACAAAAATGATTGACCAATCTCATAATGCCTTTGACTTTCTTGCCAAAAAGAATTAAATGAAAAGCACATTTCGTCGATTCTTTTGAGCCAAGTTATACAAAAAATTGTCACAGTGGCAATTGTTTCTGTCATGAGTAAAGAGCCACGAACCTTTAAAAACTTTTCACAAGTAAATTTTCCTATAAGCAACAACTTGTGATACATTTTGAAGGGTTTTCATGATATTGACACAACAAAACTTTGTAAGTTTTCCAAAAGAAAGGAAACTGCGATAATCGAAGACTCTCAGGAATATTATATCATAACCTGGACGTGTTGAACGAATTTAATACAATTCTTGACAAAAACGATTACTTTCGTCATGTAAAAATGCAGCGAAAGGAGAGAAGGACTTATGAAAAAACGTATAAACCACAAAGTTTAGAATAAATTTCGTGTTTGAACCAAGATTCTCTACAAGGAAATTTTTTTTTTTTTTTTCAATAACGAATCGAACCTGCGAGATGATAGTATAAATTGATTTCCCGGGGATTGAGGCTAATTCGGTTTGGCGTGTGCCTGGAAATCCGGTCATTTCGAAAATAAGTAAAAAAAAAAAAAGCTAAAGGGGACAATGGTCCGCAGGCAGAGTTCCAAGTTTAGAGAGCGTTGTGTCCGAGATTCAATGAGACTGCACACGGGGTGTAAAGCCCTGAAGCGAAAAGTCAAGAGAGGGTTGAATTTCATGAAATGGTATAGTAAAAGGTATAGGAGAGTGGGAATTTGGTGTTAAGTAAAGGGATGGGAAAGGACATGGACATGAGTTGAGGGCGCGGGAGCAGCCGAACGTTTACAGGGGTCCATGAGGTTTCCTCATGGTTGTTCGAGTTCTCTTTTACTTTTTCTTCCCTTTTCTCTTGCTCTTCGTATATATATATATATATATATATATATATATATATATATATATTATGGTGAAGTGATGCAAACGACAGGCGAGCGAAGCGCGTGGTTCTGACACACATACGATACGCCCCAACCTACGCCATGAGTATGTAGGTGACTTGACGAAAGTCTCGATACAGTTATACGAAAGCTCGATGTCACGTGTACGAAGTTGATATGTACACGTCTGCACGGGTTTTAGGGATAGCAGCAGCATGAATAAAGGAGGGTTAAAAGGGATGATTGCAACGGGGGAGGGAGTGGTAAGGGGGGGGGGGGGATAGGTTTCTATCAGCTGCGCAAATCCTGATTTCAAATCTTCTCTCACGACAACGTCGATTCGTTGCCTTCTTCCTTCCTCTCCTCTATCATTGTTTTCTCATCTTTCCAATCCCTCCATTTTTATTTCCTCTTTTTTTTTTTCGTGACGCTTTTTTCCCTTCGTCATTTTATTTTGCTCGTGTGGTCTACATCTTCTGTTTTATCTCATCCTCGTACTCGGTAAATGTTTCACTGTTTTTCGTTCTCTCTATCAAATTTCCTGTTCTTTTAATCTATTCACCCAAAAATTTAATTCTTAGTGCCTCCGAATATCTTTTCATTAGACTTTTTTCTTCTTCTCACTAATGCTATTCTTCAGTTTTCCATTGTTATATAATCCTTTTGTTTCTAATTCTTTTGCATATTAACGAAACGAATGAATTTCTTCTTTTTTTTTTTTTTTTTTCACGACTGCAAAACACTAAAGCTCATTTTGTCACTAATAAATTTTCTTCATCCCTTACTCGTTCTATTTTCTTTCATTTATTACTTCCGAAATCCTTTCTCTGTTTTCTGCCCTAGATATTCGCGTAATTCATTTACTTTTTTTTTTTTTTTTTTTTTCTTTACTTTTTGAACAACCAGTGCGTCTAGCATTCCCCAGCCTATTTCTTCGTTTCCAGACCACGGGGCTGACCCTCGTATCTCGAACCTTCTTCGTATATTTTCTTCACCCTCTCTCGTAGCTCAACCGGCTTTTCCATCTTTCTCCCTTATTTTACCACCCTCTATTTTCACTGTGTGTAGTGAGCCTCGGATGAAAATGAGCCGGGAACGCGCTGTGATCGTTGATGGTAGAGCGGGCGCGATGGAAAATGTTTAACGAAAAGGGGGGAAGCGCAGACGCGTTTATATCGACCGGCTCGTGCAACCCGGGGCGACACCCTCGCGTATCTCAACCGAGCCTCACTGTTTCAACAGCGAACTAGTGAGTAGTACACACACACGACATAGGTAAGTCAAACCGTACGGACCTCTCTCTCTCTCTCTCTTTCTCTTACCCTCTTACAGTGTACACCCTCGAGGATGTCATTGTTACATCCCGATGCAAGTCCTTAACGAGCTTATTAAATATACTCCTAGAATTCTTGTATCCTTATCAGTGATGATATTGCTGTTAAGTTAAACGTCAACCCCAGTTTCCAAGAGAGATGAGTAGCCTAAAATTACAAAGGAGCGTTGGGTGATTCGTGTTTTGGTCGATGAGTTTCGAACTCGCCGCAAAAAGCTCCGGCGAACGCCGGACGTAAAGAGTGCGCAAAATCGAACGATTCGTATAGTACGCAGACGTGACCCGCGTACCAGTTTCACGTGATCGCGCTTGACTTCCGCCACCCCATTTTCCGCCGACGGAACCTTTTCTTGGGGAAAGATTTTTTTTTCCAACCTCCCTTAATCTTCTTCTTCTTCTTCATCTTACTTCTTGACGAAAAGTTATCTTCATACTAAATATAAACGTTGTGAAACACTTCGACTTTGAGCTTCGTTTCGTTTTTCTGTGCTTCGAATTCTCTCGTTACGTGAAGTTTCGCTATTTTTTTTTTGCCCGTACAGACACTCCGGAAAATCCTTTTTATCGTTATATTTTCCGTGAAAATAATAATATAGAAACGAATATCAAGAGAAAAAAACCATCGGAAACTAAAATATTTCGAGGTAAGACAAGTGTTAGTTGCGATAGAAAATAAGGGCCGGTTCGTCACTGTTGAAACCCATTTATTTTTTGACAGCTCGTTCCTTCTCTTTTTGTCAACAATTTCGATCATGACAGTTTCATTTAAAAATCATTGTTTATTCGTTGAAATTGGAAATATGATTGCATTGATAATCGATTGGAACCTGTCAGAAATGTGGCGTGGCATTGATTTTTTTTTTTTTTTTTTTCAACAGTAGCCTGTTGAAGTATTCCCAATGGTTTTGTGAAAACAGTTTGAAAAATCGATGTTTAGTACGAATCAAATTTAAATATAAAACATTGGATTCATCAAATTTTGCCAAATTATCTTTATATTGAAATTTAATGTCACGTGAATCCCTCGATGAAACTCGATGTTCGACTACAGGGATGGGCGATACTCGGTCTTAAAACACACCTCTTGATAGCTTCGATCGTATTTATCGTAATGAGAATTTAATAAAAGAGACACACAAACAGTGTATCTCGATTCTTCGAATATCATGTCAAGATGTAAATTTCTATCGGAGAAATATGATCTCTGACAGGAATAAATTGATCACATCGAATATGTAGTTTCGTCTGCGTACTATTATTGGTAATTGTTGATTAATCAATGATTGAATAATCAAATGTGCTTTCGAGTTCACTTGTACGTCGTGTTTGTAAAAAAATTAGCATAGCAAAAATAGCAAAACAGAATACGATTGACAGGCCATAACGATTATTCCCATCGAAATTTATATGAAACGAATAAATCATGTTCTCTAATAATATGATTTTTTGAGTGAAAATACAACAAAAAATTTTTCACTGAAATCGATAACTATCGAAGTGTGAGAACGACACGAATCCAACATAATACTTTTCATAAATTGAAGTTTGATGGAAATGGCGATTGAACAATTATTATGAGGCTGTCATAGATCTCGAGTTTGATCAATTTTCATTCAAGTGCTTCAAAGTTGTTGGCATTAATATTGAGTATCGTTATTCGTGAAACTCTGTACATTAATTGATGTTTTCATCGACACGCGATGAGATTGAATTTGATTTCGATCACACAAATACGTATGAAACGTACGTACAAAATGTGCACCGAAAGTTTTGAAAACGTGTTCGTCGAGCTTGAATTGACCATTTAGCCAATAAAAATTGAGAATGTAAACGACTCTAAAGTGAATAACGAATATTCAGGGGAATGAATGAACGATGGTTTACAAGTTAACTCGATCAATGATGAATCTCATCAATGATTGAAGTTCGTAAGAAATTTTAAAAGAGACATGACCAGTCGCCGTTTTTTTTTTTTTCAGTATTTTTTTGTTTTAATTGAAATTTTATTTTGCTTCAGTCTCGAGTAATTACGAATGCATAAAAACCTGAAAAATTGACATTGACGTTGTTTTTTTTTTTCTAGAGCATAATGAAGAAATACGACGACGTTTCTTTTTCCCTGTAGTTTCCACGTAAGAATATGTAAAACCCCGATGTTGCACGCGAACGTTATTGGAAAAAGTAAATTGAATTTCCATGGAATGATATTTTACACCAACGCATTTGTTTTTTCTGTGACACGCCATGGTATAAACACGTGTATCCAGCCCATGTTTGTTAAACGCGCCTGCCATCTTTAAATATCGATCGGATGCTCGATTCATGCGTATGAAAAAAATCCATGATATTGATTACAGCGATAATAATGTTTATTGCGTTAATACTCCGATGAATTATATATTTTAATATGCAGAATTGTTCGCATGTTTCGTGGCCGTTTATCAACCACAGCTCGTAACCACTTGTGAGAGTCTGCTTTTATTCAAACTTTCTCCAACGTTGTCCTACCGTGATTCATGAAATATGTAGTTGAAAAAGAAAAAAAAATAAGAATATATTACAGAACGAAATATTCTTTATAAATTTTTATAAAAGAAAAAAATAATTATTAATTTCTAATATTTTGCTTAATTCGTGTGAAATATCTGATGACATTGTCACGTTGACGATTAACTGAGTCTGAGAGAAATTTATTCCATTTGTTTTTCCTCAATAACATCCCGATTTGGAGTTGGATAAATGATTTTGAATTTATCATCAGAAAACGTAAACGATTGTTCAAGAGATGCATACAAATGTTCATGCAGCGTTTGTTTTTCAAAAAAATATATACAGATCGAAGCTCCCTTCTATTTATTTTGGCTCAAATTTTACGAACCGTGATATTTTGCTAAATATTATTGAAAATGAGCGTTCCTTGATTCAAAGTTTGGGCAATTTATTCGTTTCTCGAAACATCGTACATTAAAAATGAATCTCGATTGTTTCTCGTGAACTGATTCCTTCGAATGTGCTCACAGCAATTAGAAAATGGAAAAGTCAATGAATGTTGAAAAACGAAATTTTTTATGCTCACGAGTCGAAGCGATCGTGAAAAATAATGTCTCAAGTAATTAGTATATAAAGTTTGATTAATGTTTAATTTACAAAAAGAAAAAAAGAAAAAAAAATAGATTAGTACACATTCATTTGACCGAATAAAAGATAATTATGCCCTACCGTTATGAAGCATTATAAAAACACTGTTATAAAAAAAAGAATGAGATATATTACGAGGGTGAAGTCGAAGGGCGTAATAAGATATTTCATTAAGGCTTGTGACAGTATTCTTAAAATCTTCATATAAGTTTATGAGAACGAGCGAAGGTGGAATTATATTGACTATCAAGGAAAACAATGGTGACAGCATGAATTTTTTTAATTGTCGGTGGTTAGGGAACAAATGAAAAGTATGAATGTATATGCCGAATGCGAAGAGATGGAAAATGCTTAAGCGCGAAATCTCATTAATGGTAGAGAAGTCGAGGACCGAGTGAGTCGACTTGCCCCGAGAATAATAGAATATATTGTTGGTACGAAGAAAACGTTTTTTTTTTTTTTTCCCTTCAGAATCTCGTTTATTTATCTTATATATATCTCACAAGTAAGTTTAGCATACAATCCCTCGAGTCAACGAAAATCGATATTGTCTCGAGACTCTCGTGAATCGTCAAACTTCCATATATATATTATTAGTTTTGTTTGGGTTTTTCTTTTTTTTCAAATTTTTAGTTTGTCTTTACACTTCATTTTTCGTGCTGGCTAGTTCATCGACTCTGATTCAAATGCCTCTTCGTTGCGATGAACTTATTACAATTTTAGATATCAATTAATCAGAGGACGAAGTGCAATGAAAAAAAAAAAAAAAAAAAAAACTTTTGAACGTTTTATGATCGGAGTTTCCACTCGAGAATAACGGAGAAAAGTGCACGAAAAAAAAAAAAAAACGTACAAGAAAAGTAAACATAAAAGTGGAAGCATTAATCCACTGAACCGGTTGTTTTCATTGGCCCGAGGATAAAATCGAATTACCCAAGTTTGCACGAGGGATTTGTGCCACTAGGGATAATACACAATTTTTTATTAACAACTTCTCACTCCGAGCAGTTAATTGAAAATATTGTTACGTTCGATAATCTCAGGAAAAGACAATTCATATTTCACGAGAGAAAGAAAAATACAAAAGCTGTTAGAATACTCGAAAAAAAAAATTAGTCCTCAAAGACGAACAGTTCGATATGATTCGAAGAAATTAGCAGTCGAAAGCTTTCGTGTAGAGGGGTTTGACAGAAGAGATTTATCATCCGAGACGAGTTCAATTGATGAAATGGTTATTTGTTCGATTGGAATGTAGCAAAAAAAAAACAAAACAATCGAATTACAATCTTGTTAGGATAAATCTTTTCAGGAAAAGACACGATTCTGTTTTATGAAGAAGAGAAACACAAAAAGCTGCAATAATGCTCGAAACGAAATTATAGTCCTCGCAGAGTATTGAAGTCAAACAGTCGAATACGATCGAACGAATTAGCAGCCAAATCCTCGTGGAAAGATTCGACAGAAGAGGTTAATTATCTGACGAATTTAATTAATGGATTAGTTATTTTTTCAAGTCAAATGAAAAAAAAGAACAAAAAAAAAAATCACATCGCGGACAGGCTCAAGATTTCAAGTCGGAGAAAAAATTCTCATTTCGCATTCTCCCCGGTGGTCCTCGAGGAAACTTGAAATCGGGCCAGGAATAAAAGAGCTGCCGAAGCAATTTTCAATTGGATTCGCCCGGGGGCGAGATTTTTCTCATCTCCTTTTCTTCTTCCTTGCTCTCTCACTCCTTATCCATTTATCTCTCTTTAGTATAGACATACAAAGACAATCGGCTTACCAATATTATACACCCCTTCAATTTGGTCAAACTCGTAAGTCCTTCGGAGCCAAACTTTCTGACGCATGTGAGACCTTCGATCGATCCGAAGAAGAGGGGGACAGGCCTCTCTCGTGATCAACTAACTTGCCAGCCTGAACTTTGACGGCATTTTTTCCTAATGAAATTCTAAGAAACCCTCCAGTTCGAGAGAATTCTTTTTTTTACTTGCCATATGTCAAAGAAAACATTCCCCAAAAGAAATTGTTTTAGAGAAAATATAAATCGATAAAAAATGTTGTTGAGTCGCCACTGCTGTTCGTATCCCTTTCGTAAATAATGACATTATCAATTCTCCGTGTCTCCTGCATCTGCGAAAAGTTCTCTGAAAGTTTCAGAGACAACTCCTCTTTTAGTAAGATTGAGCCTCGTATGAAATTTCATTGAGAAAAAAGATTTTGAAAATGTATCGATCGATTGCTTAACCACTGTGATATATTCTAGGTTTTCCATGAATTCCCTTGATCCCAGTGAGTTAATTGAATCAAAGCTTTGTTGTATTTTCTCACGAAGAATTCCAATCTTACTTTTCGACCCTTCGAATCGTTTGATTAATTTGCTTATTGATAATTACCACATGCCGTTACACACCGAAATGAAACTCCTCGTCCTGACTACAGTTTGATTTCAAGATTTTTCGGTGGAATTTCCTAACTGCTTATAATTTACATTATTTTTTTCCTATTTCTGAGAAATTAATAGAGAGTATGACGAAAGTACATTCTCAATGAGACATCTTTTCACTACGTTTTTTTGAGTATATTTCTTAAGTGAATGGTCAAAAGTCATGAAAGAAATTGTAGTAGGGATGAAATAAATTTTGGATGCAAGTTGATAGAATTTTTTAAAAAAGCTCATTCAAATATGAACCTCTCTCAATAGCTTTACTTCTCTGAAGCTCGATAAGAATTTGAGAAATTATCATTTGAAACAGCGTGCAAATAACGTTTGATAGCCATTGAAAAGTCGAAGGATAATTGGCACTTTTTAGAGTATATAAGCGTTAATTTTGACCAAACTTTCGGCTCGTTTTCACCATTAGAATGAGAAGCATAAAAAACGATCGAGGGTAGTGGGAATTCATCAGTGAGCACCTAGTTTCGAACTTCATCTTTTCTAAATAGTCTCGTTCAGAGAGAAAGATAATAGTTGACTGGTGTACTTCGTCTTTCCATCTGAATTCCGAACAGTACGACCAAGTTCTCTGGCTATAGTGTTGTACAACTTTTACCTCGAATGCCGGACACGGAATTGTCGGTTCAGAATTATTTGGCAGTGTATTTACACATCTATAGACTGAGCATTGTATTTCGAAGTCACGTCTAATGTCATTCCTGCTGAAAGCTCCATAAAACTTTCTTATCAAAGTCTTTCGGTTATATTAAATGCTTGGATTGTTTTTTTTTTTCTACATTCAACATTCAATTTTTCGAGTCCATTTTTCACTGTTTTGAAATAATTGATCAATTTAAGAGTTCATCTCACTTTGGACGGCTGAAAATCGAGATATTTTTGAGAATTTTTCGCATGGTTTCCTATATATAAAAGATATTGATGTAAATCTTTCTGGGCCTGATAAAATAACTCTTGAAATGTATATACGATTTTGTTTTGTTTTTTTTTTTCCCAATTTATAGCCTTTCGAAAAAGAGAAATGCCAGATTCGAAACATAAAAATAAAAAAGATTTGAGTCCAGTATATGGTTGTGGTTATTGCCCGAATTAGAATTATTAATTTTTATGCAAAAAAATAACGAATGGCTGTTGAAAAAAGTCTCGAAAAATAGGTTTCTTTCGATTGACATTTCGGTTGGAAAAAATACTATGAATCAGAATTTTTAATTAATTCTAGAGTTCAAGCGGTAGTCATAAATGAAACGAATACGTGGTTACAATTTCGTAACAGTCGTATCATTAGTTCCGAAGATAAAATCAACGAAGCAAGAAAATAATCGTTTTGAAAAGAAAAAAAACGCGTTTAAAGTTTTATTCTTACGGTAAAAATCATAAAAAATAAAGATCATACATCTAATCAGCGGTGTCGGTACCAATATTTTTGAAGTGGTCTTTTCTCTAAATCCATAAAAAAAAAAACAATTTGATTTATTGAAGTTTATAAAGTGAGATGATTCCTCGAATTCAACAAATTATAAAATAGTCATTTTGTTTCACCCAATGATCTCCTATAAAAGAAGCTTCTATCAAAAACTGCTAATGATCGATCAATCGGGTGGATGAATTGAACCGGCGACGAGTTTTAGGTCACATACAAGAGATTGCAAAACACATTTTTGCACATTTGTCATCTATTTTTTTTAAATGTAATTTCCACATGAATTTTTCTTTTACCATTTTTTGTGCAATGTTGCATAATCAACGTAATCTATTACGATCGAGTAAAATAATCATCGGTGAAACGTTAGTTCAGGAATAAGAAATCTCTGTTCAAGCTTTCCTCCGTTTTTCTTTTCTTTCTTTTCTCTCCATCTAGAACTTCATTATCTCCGTACATCCGATCCTTTCCTCGATCTTCTCTATTCGATGAAAGACGTTCGGCCACATTCATATGTACATAAATGTATGTACACGTACTACATAATGTATATAAATATCTCGAGGCACTAACGAACTTCCCAAAAGGAATATATAAAAGAGGTCGTTTTTTTTCTTCTTCTTGCTACCTTCAAGACGCCATTACGTAACACGATGGTGTTCTTGACGTTTGACCTTTCGCTGAACAGAAAGTAAGCGAATAAAAAAAGTGTAGTTAAAAAGAAACGCGCAAAAAACCAGAATGAATAGTTGTTGAAAAAAAAAAAAAAAAAAAACGAAAAAAATAAAAACTAACAAAACAAAACGCATGTAATAAAAAATACAAACGATGAAAAGAAAGGGAAAAAAAAAAAACGAGAAGCACGAGGCAAAGTTTGTTCCTTCCACGATGTAGGCGGGGTACGACAAATTGCTGTTTGCCCTCTGCTGCACCACGGGACACGCTCTCATCCCCCTACAACCCATGGGGTGCGGTAAATCCTTTTCCAACTTATACCACGATATTTTCCGGCACATGTAACTTCAGCTTGTACGTATACATGTATCTGCTACATACCTACAGTGTAGGAAAGATTTCATCGTTTTATGTAACACACGCCTACGCTTTACAATCAGCCTTACACGATCCTGCTTTCATGAATCGCAAATTAATTCCGAGTTTATAGTTTCACTTCGTAATCATATCTCTCTCTCTCTCTCTCTCTCTCTTCTATGCACAACCGTGCTACCTGGATGCGTTTATATATATAAATAATAGCAGGAAGGTGTTGAGAGAGCGAATTTTCATTTTGTACGATCCTCATTTGTATTCGTGCTCAGCTGTATACGCGAAATTTGTGTAAATATAGGCATAATATACATAAACAACGTATCATTTCATACTCGGTGGCTTCCCCCAATTCTCCAAACGAATGTTACCCCGAATACTAAATGGTACAGAGCAGATTTGTCAGTTTTATTTTTGCAGCAGCTTTGTACTTGAACTTCGTCTATACAAAATTCAGTGATCGTGAAACGGAAGTCCTCTGAATCCGTTAAGACCTTCTCAATGATTAAGATGTAAAAAAATGAAGTCACTATTATGATGGAGGCAGACGAGCTGATAAAGTATATTACAAACAGGAAAGAACATTTTTTTTTTCATCCTCTCATGAAGAGCGAAGTTTTTATTTTTAGGAAGATATAGAAAAATTTCAAATTATTTCGAGATCGTGTAAGATATTAAAAAAAAGTTTCATTAAATCGAGGAAATACAGGATCTGTGTCGGAAATCGTTGAAATCACCGAGGCATGTGTGAAAAAAGGAGGTGTGAGCCGGATCAGAGAAAAGCTCATCCGCAGCAGTTGGAAAAAGCCTCTGGAGAATTCTTTTTGCTCTTGGCATAAAAAAAAAAAAAAAAAAAAAAAAAAACGACAGATAAAGGAGAGGATCTCACGATTTTTCCTCGCAGCTTTACGTGTTGGCCTACTCTCTTTATGGTACCCCTTGATGCACATTCACGTAGCTTAATTTTCTATATCTACAGAAAATATACACACATGTATACACGAACGTATGTGGGTATGTGCACTGTCCGAACACTTTTCTTCCATCTTACATTCTGTCTCTGGCAGAGACTCAGCTTTGTGCTTCGTCGAATTAGTTGGAGCGAATAAAATTCTTGAAGCGTTTTTTCTTTTTTTTTTTTTTTTCTTTTCATCCCAGCGTTGTATCCTGAATTCGAATGAAAGCCTTTTTCCATCCTGGTATTTCCTCAATAATACGTATATATTTCTCTTATTCGTTCTCTCCTCTTATCTATTTATTTTCACATATCTAAATATCCTTATCGGTATATATACAGCCGCGTGTTTCAATGTGTGTTATCTTCGTATCGATGAACCAACTCGTTTCGTTTTCTCCTACGAAAGACGTCTTCTGCTGCTCTTATCCCTCGAAGATTCTTATCCACTGAGAGCTTTCCTAACCCTCTTATTTTGGGTTCGATATATCTCAGTGTCTGGTACATACATAGATTAAAAAATTATATCGATAACTTTGGTATAGTTACGTCAAATTCAGTTAACTTTCCACTTGCCTTTTTTTTTTCTTTTCGTACTCATAATCCGGAAAATCAAAGAGCTTGTACGATATTTGATGAATTTTCAGACGTTCACGCTTTGTTTTTCTTTTTCTCAGTGTATATTTTCACAAAGTTATTATTGCTAAGAAACTTTCTTTACACAAGAAATTTAGCTCCGATCTATTTACTTCTCGCGTGTTCAATGTCGGAATAATGAAAAGTTTTTCAACATTTTTTTCTTCGACTATTAATTTCAATTTTATTTGCTTGTCCGAGGCTCTTTCAACATTTACGATTCACATATATAAAAAGTTAAAACAGTCTGATTGATCGATGAAAAGTTAAATAGATCGAGATGATGAAATAGCACGAGAAATTAATGAAATTAAAACTCATTTTAATGAGAATTCAATTGAACGAATGAGAATTTTTTTGATCGATCGGGCCATCCGAGTTAATAGAGATCTTCAGTAATACGTAATAGCAACCGCGTGGTCAGATCAAATTTTGGATGCATCCTTACACGAAACGAGAAAATACAGTTTAAAAGAAATGAAGCTAACGTTTACAAGTACGTTATTAAACTTGTTTTTGAGAGCCCCTGCTGAGTGTGCTGAAAATACATACCCGGTTGGCTAAAAGACCAACAACAAAGGATTTTCTGATTTAATCACCGGTTGTCGGTTCTTGTCATTAGTAAGCCGTCTTACTTGCCAACGGCTACCGTGTCAGATGTCTAGGATATCATGCCATTCCATTCCTTCACTTTTTGTCCTCGTGTGCTGCTCCCTGAGAATCCCTCCGGACCTAAGCTTGTCTCATGTTTTCTTAACCACGCTGGCAACAATAAGAAAAATAAGAGATAAAACATAGGAGAGTAAAAAAAGACGTAAATAAAGGAGGGACGAAAAACTATGATCAGGGGTAGTAGTATCCGGAGCAGAAAGTCTGCCATCGTTGATGATACATTTTCGCAAACTTATTTATCGATTCAAAGCTCTTTTATAAGATCATGTACCAAAATTTATTCTAATTCCCATATTTTGCAAACTCATTATCCGCTCATCGTTATATTTTGATAAGAAAATAATTCGAAAACCCCTGCAATGTTCGTTCTCTGTGTTTAAAACTCAGGCCCAATCAGGAGGTAAAGTAAGAAGAGTTGAGATTGAGAGACTACGAATGAGATTTTAAGTGCGCCTTTTTGTTTTTGTCTTCTCTGGAGTGGAAAGCACCAGGTGAGCTTGCTCAGGCTTTCGTGTATACACGAATGCAGGTTAGCCATTAATATTTCCTGTTGTCTAAAAGCAGGTTGGCGTCGACGACGATATCCCAAGGCGTTTTTCGTTTCTCGCGTCGGCACTCGCCGTCGCAGTTTCATACCACTTGTGCGCTACAACCCCCATGTACTACGTATCCATGTACTCTAAATACATATACATACGTGTATATATATACTTTTTTTTTTCACATACCCCGGAGCTTGAGCATAGTCTTTGGACCCTTCTCCAAAGACTAGAAGAATAGAGAAACCGAATCGTTGGGTGATGTCTACCTGCATCGTGTATGAAAGAAATGTCAGTTTGTGTGCAGATATATATCCATCTACGTGTGTATACGTTTATGTGGGTCGATACGACGACAGACACGCCGCTTTTACGACAGTCTAGGGTGTGCGGGCGTTGCCTCTTGTACACGGTCTCTTTGGCTTAAAAAATAAAAAAATAATAAAAATAAAAAAAAAAAAACAGCGCCCCCTTACCATACGAGCACGTCACATGTACCAACCTCTTTTGCTTCCTTGTTCCCCGGTTTCTCTTGCTTTCTCACTAATTCTACATTTTCGCCAAGATCTCTCAGCTTTCATCTCCTTCTCTTCTTTTTCACACTCATTCCACTTGTTCTTTCTTAGTGCTTTCGTCATTATTTCTTTTCTCCTTTTAGTTTTGACTATTTTTTATCATGCACTTTTTTTTTCTCTCTTTTTCACAATAATTCTCTCTCCTAAAGTCTTGGAGTTCCTTAGTCGATTAACATGTATTTATATATTTATGTTTATGGCTCCAGACATTTCGTGGTGCGTTTAAAGAACGAGATGGGAGCGAGACCGAAATCCTCATTTCCCCTCGCGTCTATCACGAATCTCCAGATCCCTCCTCTTTTTTTTCCCTCGTTCTCCTCTTCCTCGTCGTCCTCCTCGACGTGTCCGGAAAGTGCACTCTCTCTTCGACGATGGTGAAAAAGGGTGAAAAATACAAAAAAAAAAAAAAAAAAAAGAGAGAGAGAGATCGAAAAACTCCAACCAAGTAGCAAGAGAAACTGTAACTACAGTACAAATAGAGAAACAAACGCGAGCATACGAAAGAATAAATATAGTTTACGCGAATGTTACAAGTCAGACAAAAAGAAAATGCCAGCCGTTACCACTACTTCGCTACGAGTCTGACAGAAAAAAAAAAATAAATAAATAAAATACAGCATTTTTTTCATCTGGTGCGAGTCTGACAAAGAGAAAATGCAGTTTTTTTTTTCGTTCGTGTGTTTCGTAACACCGAACCTCTGTATAAAGCTGTAAATCTGCACTATTCGAAATGGAACTTCTCACTCGTCGGTCGGAAAGAAGTGAGAAAACGCTTTGACGCGAATTCACGCGTGACAAAATAGTCAAAATAATATGTATAGTAGCAATCTCGTTTCTGATGAAGCATTGTGATTTTTGTTTGTTTTTTTTTTATTTTTTGATAACTTCAATTTCGTTGAACAGGTCACCACAAAGTATCGCAAAGTGAAAAATCTTTCGACCCTCTCGAAATTTTAGTTTCAGTTGTAGTAATTTTGACACCCAACGTCGAAAGAGTTGACGAAAAAAAGTGATAATTGCTGGATTTTGGAAAAATTCTTTCCGACTTTGAAACGTCGAATGAAGGGAGTGAAAAATTAATGTTCAGGGATGAAATTATACGAATAAATTTAAACCGGAAGTGAGGATGAGAGATTTTTAATTTTTTGAAACAAGTACAAAACAAGTACAAGTTGAAAAATGGTAAAACGTCGCCTCGCGAGTTTTCCTCAATATTATTCTTTCTCTGAATTTGCATTTTTGGTATGAATTAATTAAAAGTTATACCGAAGAACACGTCAATGAGGGGACACGAGGGAGGGGAAAGAGGAGAAAAAAGTATGTGTGTATAAGAGGTTGGAGATGGTAGAACACGAGAGGCTTAGCTATGTTGAATGAAATTTCTGAATTCGGAGTGCAGAACACGTATAGAGGCTTTGTATCAATATTAGATCAGTGAGTGGTCTTGTGCCAGCGCTGATGGTCAAATTTCTGCACGAAATATTTCCCCAAAATTCATCCGTGCATGCTCCGCTGTAGCAAGAATTCCTATTCAACTTTTATGAAAAAAAAAAAACGAGTGCATGAATATATTGCGAGGCCGCGGGGCTTCGACGCGAAAAAATTTTTGCTACAAAATCTATTCAAAATTACATAATACATCGTGCTCGAGCTTTTTCGGGATAAAATTATTCAATGATGAGTCAAAAATTAAACGAGTGGCTCTATATCGTAAACACATTTTCAAGAAAAAGTATTAATCTTGCTTGTGACTTTTCTTTTTTCTTTCTTGTAGTTTCTTGTAGGGTAAATCGAACAATTTGTTATCAACGAATTATCGGATGATATGAAAATAATTTGTATGTCGAGTTATTTGACAGGCGCGTTTTAACAAATTTCAAAAATATACACTTTTTTTCGGTGTTCGGTAAACAGTTGTGTAAAAAAGCTTTTTAAAATTGATTCCGTTCTGAGGAGGTCCAAAGAGAATATATATTTGTGCTGTCATTAAAAACGGATAAAACAAAATGAAAAATATATTCAAAATAACTGCTCGAAACTCGTAAAAATTAAGGCATAAATTTGTAACTGGTAAACGACGTTTTTGAACAAGTTAAATTATATTCATGATTCTGGAAATATTGGAAAGTTAGGATTGATTCGTCCGCGTGGGATCCTCGGTGGAATACTTTTTACGAAAGTTGGTGGTAATCTTTTGAAAAGTATATCTCTTTATGGTTAGGGAGTTTCTTGAGACCTCAGGACGATGTTATGTACAGATAGGGGTACGTACCGGAAGTTCACTCCCGGCATAGACTTCGAATGCATACGTAAGTGTATGTGTTGCCTCGGGTAGCTTCGATTATATAGTTTCACCGTTGACTCGTCGGGGTTTCGTAACTTGGGCAGAAACGCGCGGTTGCTCGAAAGCTCCGTGGAATGCATAAACTTTGACGAGCTTCTATTGATCGTGTTTCACTAGTTATGTCTATAGAACCTGAGAGATACAAGATCATCCACGCAGTTCTCCTTGTTATAATGAAGCGAAAACGATTAAAATCAAAGGACAGAGAGAGAGAGAGAGAGAGAGAGAGAGAGCGAGGAGAAGGATTGAAGGTTAACAATCAATACAGAATTCCATGTGCCATAAAAAAATTTTTACGCACGTTAAATATGATCTTCCAAATGTTTCAATAGATTTGGACATTCGATTAGGATGTCGATAGAATATTAATCGATGAGCTTCCATCAAACTTTTCGTTACAGAGCTTTACTATCTTTATCACCATGGAAATTCCGATAGAAACCAAATCGAAATAGGCGTTCATTACAGCTATAATGCGAAAGTTGAAAAAAAAAAAAAAACTTTGGAAAACTGTTTGATCGATTCGGAGGAAAATTTTAGGAGAGGTCTACCGTTTGAAGTATTTACTACTTCGAGTAGTAAAATTTAGTCGATTTCCAACATGAATCTGCAAAAAAAAGTTATCAGCTGTATATATAACACGAGTGAAATGCAATTTCATCTTTGTTTGATTCCTAATAATTGATAAATTTTGTTTGCAATTTGTTATTGAAAATAGAGTCGACGGTACAGAGAGATTTATCCCTCTACCATTTAGTAGCACTTCGGAAATCAGTTGGAAAACGAACTCGATTGTTGTCTTTCAAGGGTAGCTTAATTCTCTTAAAAATTCTTCGAATTTACACAATTTTTCACATGTTTGCGATAATATCCGAAAATATCATCTCTTTATATTTATTCATTGAAAATGTGGATGAAGATCCGAAATTAAAGACTAAAAAAAACTTTTTCTTTTTTATTGTATAATTTCAGATTTCAACTTGGATTGTTTATTTTATCCTCTTTATCCTTTATTAGTTGACCCTTTGATTTCGAGTTAATTTATGTTTGAGTAATTATTTGGACGAGTGAACTCCATAGCGCGCAAGAATTTGAAACTCGACGAGAATCAGACGAGCAAAGAGAGAATCAACGTCGAGGCAAAGCAAGGGAAAGATCAGCAACCGGAAGTAAAGACGATAATATATCTACGAGAAGAAATAGTTCAACGAGCTTCGAAATTAATACCGTCTGAGCAGGTAGAAATTGGAGAAGAAAACAAAAAAGAAAAAAAGATCGAGATAAATAATTAAAAGCTCAAAACACTCGAAGAAAAATTAGTTGAGATAAAAGCGAAAAAAGAACCAGCAAGATTACCGGACGCGGCGGGTGCGCCAAGTATTGTGGAACTGCTCCATCACCCGGCACCATTTCATTCTCCAGCTTCCGTCAATCCTTCACAACCAATGTCAACTACTTGAAACGAAGGTAAGCTCGTTGAGTTCGATGATACTTTTATTTCAATGAAAATTTCAATATAAAGATATTACAAATAAAACGATGAAGAAAATTATGTTGCGCTCCTATCAACGATTCGAGAAAATATGTAATTTTTTTCATCAATTCATTTTATTATTCTTTTATTTTGGCGTGATGTAAGTTAATGTAATATAATTGTTGTCCGAGTGATCCCCACGCATTTTATCCGAAGGAGTCTCGACAGGTGTGATGAAATTATTTTATTGATGGTTAATCATACATAGGCAATTTTTATTTTTATTTTCTACCCTAGGACTCCGGGTTGCGTTGCTTTAGAACGAAAAAATCTTCTCAAAAGTTTCTTTGCCTACCGAATCATCGAGTTTTTTTTAAAACGAATAATTCATGTCCGAGATAATACCAAGACGAATTTGACATCTTCGGTAAATAACTATATAATCGTAAATGTCTAAATGATGAATATTCAGAGAATGACGGAGGATCGAAATATTGGGGGTGTACGAAAATCCAGGGTGGGGTTTTCGTTGTATACACAGACAGCGTGGGGTCCTAGGGTTAATTTACACTACAATCCGGATGAGAGGGTGTAACATTTGTTGAGCCTGATATAATCGAATTACTGGTCTGTAATTATAACGGCTAGCGAGCACATTTTATTTATCGATCAATTGAAACGGAATGTAATAAATATTGATGAGAAAAATTCTTCTCGTCTGGATTGTGTTTGAGAGTGTGTATCCTGCTTTGTATTTTCATTCAATAAATAGCTATGCTCGTATACTATTTATCTAATGTTGTGAATACTGATAAAAAGCGTTGACTTTATTATTTTTAATTGGTATATTCAGACGTTCGGTGTTCCTGAAACAAATTATAGCACAAATATGGGCACCGTGCAAGAAAATTTGTTTTGGCAGCACAATTAATTATTTTCACGCTTGGATTCACTGTTTTTTTTTAATTTTTTTTTTTATATATCTCTGTAAACGTCGGTACAAATTCAATTAATAATGGAACAATTAAAATACTTATCGTACGATAGATTATAGTGGCTCTGGTGGCTCATTAGGAAATTGGAATCGAACTAGAAACTGCCTTGTGATTTATCAGAGATTTCAATTAAGCTGTATTCTGTAGCTATACAAATTTATTTCGCATGCTTCGAATCACTGAACTATAAATTTTTCATTGAAAATTTTCTGAATTGTTAATTTTTCATTGAAAATTTTATTAATCGGGATAACATTTTTTTCGTCACGATGAAAAATACTCCAGTTTTAATTTGAACTGACGTTTATTAATAACATTGGAATGGAGTCTGAACAATTCGTATATTTTTTGAACGTTGCTCTTTACTCGTGAGATATTTTGCATGATATTAAAGCTGCACTGTCAGAGATTATGAATATACTCGTTGGGTGCAACAAAATGGTGAACGTAACGGAGGATTGTTGTTGCAGTCATTCTGGAACGAAATAACGTTCGCATTTATGTTCACCACGTTGTGATATTGTCACCAAGTTTATTACGGTAGAGAAAGCGTCGTGAGAATTTCGCCCGATACCTTTTTACATTCTAGTATCTAACATTTTTGACTTCACGAGTTTTGCATCTACGAGATAACGCGATCGTTCAGAAATTTTTCATTCATCGTTTCGTTCAAAGTCATATTTCTGAGAAAATAAAAAAGAGTCTATAAAGCAAAAAAATATGGCGGGGTAACCATCTGAAATTCGTGATTCATTCATAAAACAAGATTGAGAAAAAAAAAAAATAAAAAAAAAAATTAAAAAGCGTTTGCTTTTGGCGGATACGTTGAAGAGGTCTTTACGTAGCCTCCCCCAATTGGTTCGGCGACGTTCCGCCTGTATATATTCTCTCCACCGGTGTTTCATCCTCGGTGTATACGCATGCGTTAACCAGGGTTCACGACCCCGTGTCCCGAGCGGCAATCGCGAGCATCAGTCGTTCGCGCGATCATCGCCGTGCAGAATCGTTGTCCGTTGCAACGTCGTTTTTATTTCTAGTTTTTTTTTTTCGTTTTTTTTTTTTTTTTTTTTTTTTTTTTAATTTCGTTGGGTTTTTGATAAACCTAAATAAGTTGTTCATCATCGATCGTCATCAGCGTCAATCAACCTCGTCCATGTCACGTTTCTCTGCATCCCTTCATGCTCTGCGATGACGTCATCAGTTGTTGTTCTGCTTTTTCATCCTCCTCTTCTTCTTGTTCTTCATCTACTTCTTCCTCGTCTCACGAATAAAACATAATTGTACATATTAAAAAATGATAAAACTCCAAAATCGTTCGATTCACCGAAGTCATACGATTTTGTTAGCAACTTGTTATTCGCACCATAACCGCATCAAAGCTTCTCTACTTCAGGTTCTCGTCTGGGGACCTGAGCTCGGAACTCGATGATGAAGCAAACTCCGAAACCGGGGTGGCCCCCATGGGAAGACAGGACTCGTCTCATCCCTATCAGGGAATCCCTGATCGACCTCTTCAATCTCAACCTGGACCCGTTCAGCCGGCTAATCAGCCACCCGTTCCAGGTGCACCACCAAATGTACCTGGCTCCGTAGCACCTCCTGGTCATCAAACTATCGGTTCCGGGGGTGATTTGAGCCTTAATCTAAGACCAAGCTCGAGAACTACCAGTGCACCCTCGTCACCTGCTAAAACTCGGGAAACTCTTCTCCAACGGGTCCAAAGCTTCACCGGAGCAGCGCGTGATCAGGTCAGTACGACTGCACATTTTTTTATACATGATCATTTTTGAGGATAGTTAAGGGGTGAGTAATTATTGTGAAAAATAAATAAGTGTGAAAAAAAAAAAATAAATAAAGAAAAGTGGTAAAAATAAACAGTCGAAAATCTTCTGTTTCGTGATATCGGTCGAGTGGAAGTTTTTTTTTTTCTGTGGATTTTCGATTCTGTGGATACGAATAATTGGCGAATTCGGGGAAATTGGAAAATAAATTTCTGTTAATTCCTGATACCGTTGAAGTTTTTTTTTTTTTTTTTTTTCTTTTTTTTGAGCGTTGAGTAAAGCCCGGTTAAAAGTGGTTGATTTTTTCGGGTTCTGGGAAAGCGGATATTTGAAGGGTTTCGGTATTGGGTTTTAATTTTGTATGTCAGTGCTATATGTTTCGGAGAATTTCAATTTTCTATTTTATTCGAGTTGTCGAATATTTGCTGGCTCGGTGCTTGATGTTTGTTAAAAAATTGGTTGGATCGATGAAAAAAATTATTTTGACCGACACATTTTCGTGCGTTGCATCAGAAAAGTTTTATTGCGAATAATCAATCTAATCACACAAAGAATTTCATTAATTTATGAATAAAACGTGATGGTTAAAATGAAACTGAAAATTCTCAACTTATGGGTGTTCTCGTTTCAAAAAGCATTTTGCAGTATCGATTTTCTGAGCTCAATTGATACCTGACTAAAAGCAACATCATTGAAATCGAACGACGCGAAAAAAGCACACTAAAAAAAAAAAGTTTCTGCCTCCTGTGATATATGATCCAGAATTTTTTTGTTTTTGTTTTGTTTTTTATCTAAAGGGATGCAATTAAGCTGTAAATATATTAATTTCAATCAGTACAATGAATAATATGAATAACAGAGATCCGGTAATGAACGAGAGTGCTCATTTAAATGAAATCCGATTCGTTGAGGTAGGGAAATTAGGAATTTTTTTTTTTTAATTCATAAGAGTATTTCACAGTAGTGTATAAATGGTGTTACAATATTCGAGATATGGACCGGAGGGCTTATTGTCGTCGTGGCAGTGCATAAAGCATGGAAATTTGTCGCGCAACTTCGAAGTGAGAGAATAGAGCGAAAGACAGAGAAAGAGAGAATGGGAGTGATAAAAAGTACGGGGTTTCAGGGTTACATATATTTGGCATCAGGAGCAGCAGCAGCAGCATTGTGCCTTTACTCGGTTTCGTCGGGTGTACATTTTGGCGAGGGTAGCAAAAAGTCGACCTCGACGAAAACCCTCATAAACTAATTGGGCTTTTATGCAAATTAGCGCAGAGACCACAACGCTGGTGCATGCGAACGCGGCAGCATGCCAATTTGCCTCGGTCCGTTAGTGAATTTTTTTCGCCTTGTTTTTAGTTTTTTTTTTGTTATTTTCTTTTTTTTTTTCTTCGGTGTCCTGAGCCCGAGCCGGTGAAAAGCGTTGCAAATGCTTTGCTCGGCTTCGCTGCGGTGAATTTCGAAGCTGTATATATGCTTGAGAGAAAAAAAAAGTGGGTGGTAAACGATTTGGATAGGACCACCTGGTTTCGTAGGACCGAGTTCGGCACGTGTGGTCCTCCAAATTTCCATGGGCTAAATGGTCATTGCATCTGTGACCTCCTGAACCTCATCTATTTTCATTTCTTTTTCATCAACCATATATACACAAACTCGGTTTTTATCGCTTTATTATATAACATTTCCTCACCTCATTCTTTCCTTCTTATTTTCATTACTGATTAACAGTACATTCACTCTTTTCACAAGCAATTTCCATATATAATTTATTCGAAAGATTTTGGTACAGACCAGTGATGCCATGGGAGTCGAATTATAAAGATTTTGTGAAAATTCTTCGTTTTTTTTTTTTATCAACACTTAATACATGATTTTCACATTAAATTATCATGGAAAAAATGCATGAAGCGGTGGTAAATTTACGGTGGAAAAAAATTCTTGATTGTTGTGTACATAAAAACAAAAAAACTACCAAGAAACATAATTTTAAAACCTCTCATTTAAATGTCATCAATATTCAAGATATTCTATGCATAGTAAATAATTTATACGAAACAATATCCATAAAATATTCGAAATCATCCACGAGGTTTTTTTTTTTTTTTTTTCAAAAAAACATTTCTGTTTGGGAGCCACGAAGGAGTTTATCGAGGTTTATAATTATGTTTGACAAATAGAATAGGATATGTTGAGAAATTTAATGTTGATTTTGAATTTATCGGGTAAATATAAGGGTTTACCTCATCAAAGCAGTATTTTAAAGCAGGACGTTTTCCTTGGTGGAAAGGGCGGTTTATACGTGAGGTGGGTTTCTAGAGCTCGAGTGTTAATTCCAAATTTACAAAGGGATACATGAGGGGTTAGATGACGTCGGAAACAGGCTGCTTTGATGCACCACCAAATCGGTGTGCCAAAAGCCACTCCCTTTCTATCCATCCCTCTTCCTCTCTCCCTCTCCCTTGCAGCCTTCTCCTTCTTTCTCACTCTCTCTCCCTCCCTTCCCTCTCTACGCCTCTGTTGTCTACAGTTTCAATATAATGGTATATACAGCTGATCTACTATTACCACAAACCATTGCTGGGTCAGGACAAACTTGATCGTTTATCAATACGAATTGTAGTTGTCACCCATAGTCGAGAGTTAACTCGGTAGTTCAATTAGGTTAGATACTTCGTAGGGATTGCGAAGCGTTACACAGTCATTCGGTCTGTTACACGTTCCATATATCGACCTATCAATAGTGAAACCCAGTTCCTGAATTTATCTGATGAAGCATAGTTTTAATATTCTCACGAGTAATCGTTCAAACTTTTATACTCGGCGCTCATGGTTCTCAGTCCCATTGACCTTTGAGCAGGAACTTTCATTGATCTCGAGTAATTGATTAACATTTGAATCCAATGAAAACTCAAGTTCATGATCAATCGAAAGTTCAATGAAAATTGGCGCTTACTTTTCAGCTATTTCCTTTGAGATTCGCCATTATCAATGAAAATTGTATGAAAGACGATTGGCATTATGTTTTTGAAATACAATTCATCATTTTTGTCAGGAATATTTGTGTGGCTCGGAGAATCGCTGAATATGAGGGGAGAAATATGATATTGATGGTAGCAATACATGGAACATTTACATTTACTTAAAATACTTTTGTTCCATTTTCTTCTTTTCTTTCTTTCTTAGAAATTCGCTCCCTCAAATCAAACATTCTCCAAAATAAACAGAGCCTTCAATATTTGAGAGGTGGAATCAGGATTATTTCACAGGCTAAAACGTTGTTTTGACATTTAACAAAACGGTGTTTAACGTTGTTCGTTTCATGATTTATTTAAAAATCTCTCGAAAAATTTAAAAAAATATTAAAATCATCGACAAATAATACTCTCCATTCTCCATTCAATGGAAGAATTTTTCTCGTTTCTCTTGTCAAAAACTTGAGTGAATAAATCGAAAAATGAAAATCCCGAATTCTAATGGACACAGCAAAGATTAATTGTGGGAAAATACTGACGCCAAAAATATTGTTCCGTTCGGTCCACTCGATTTCTTGTATCATTTTTATGTTTTTTCTTTCTGAAAATGCAAAGATTATAATCTACCGCACGACGAAATTAGTAAATTAGATCAACGAAATCTACGAATGCATATTAATAAATTTTTTTTATTTTATATTTTTTTTTCAAAAAACTGTTTCAGGGTGCTTCGATCCTCGGAGCCGCGGTAGCTGGAACGACTCGAGGTTCATCCTACAACAAGGATCGTTGCTTTACCCTTCTGGTGATCGATGATCAGAACACTGATTGGAGCAAGTATTTTCGTGGTCGTCGTATCCACGGAGATTACGAGATTCGCGTGGAGCAGGCAGAGTTTCGGGAGTTGTCATTGACCGCGAGTGAGGCTGGTACGATAGTGTCGATGGCAGTTTTTCGTAACGGAACGAAGGTTATCAGGTAATGAGTAAATCCGGAAGTACAATAGATTCCTCCCCTTTACTTCTTGAAGGGTCACTATTATAGAAGCTTTTTCTCACGGAATATCCAGACTGAAAAACGTTGTTTCGAGCGACATTTTCATTGCAAGGTAGATCTGAAAAACTACGTAAAAAAAAAGGGGATGATTAACCTGATACTAGTAGAAGAAAATAAAACAAAAATCTCGATGATTTATTAGCCACGATTTCGACAAATAGTTTCGAGAAAATGATGTACGACGAGATCAGTGTTTTGTTCAGTAGGCGACGCGCCAAGTGCTCGCGGAAACATTGAATTATTGTCGAACCGGTATAATTAGAGTTTGTCAATGCGGCGAAATACGGATGCAAAAGCATTGGTCGGACCGTAGTGGACGGTAAACGGCATCGATGCATTGAATAGCTCTGCGCTTTTATCCAGGCTCGATATATAGGGCTCGACGAAAGTATGATGGTGCTCGGGGGAACAAGGTATATGGGGATAATGGTTGGCAGTTACGTACGGACTTGGGACGAGAGAGCCACTTCCGGTTTGAAGAATGTTTCAGCCCTGCTATATACAAAACACAAGCTCTCTGACAATAACTCATTCGTTCTCGACGTGAGTCTCACTTTCGAACAGTCAGTGCGAGAACTTTGGAGAGTAAATGCGTACATCTACAAATACGGATTCAAACATATATATATATATAAATTTGTATGATTTTTCATATTAATATATATGTATATACAGAGATATATGAACTTGAAATAAATAGGCTGGTATAGGCGTTACGGTAAATACAGGAACGACCAGTCACCCACGCGGTAATTAAGCTCTGTAGTATATAAAAGAGGCGGTTGTGGGTCTCTCGGAATTTATGGTTTTGCATTTAATGTCGTAGCACCCGGAAGTAATGGCTTACCTGCTATGATCAACAGTAAACTGTCGCGTTGGACTTCTTCGCCACTGGGAGAGTCCTCGCTCGTAAACGCTTCGGGTAGTTTGGCTTCATCAATTATTATTCATTTTCAGAAACTCTGACTCTTTGGATTGCCCACATAATAATAACGATAATAATGATAATAACGGTGAAGAATTTTCAAGATTAACCCTCTCCTGGTTACAGTCAACCTCAGAGATCCGCTGGCCGAGGCTGTTTATCGGATTTCTAATTAGTTCTCTTTGATAACGGTCTGCTCGCGAAGCCAGCGCACTTGGCTTGTTCTGACATTATGACACTCTCGGTTTTTGCTACAATTTTCGTGAAAATATCGTTTCAGAAAATCTTCATGACTCGTTTTACCCAGTAGATAATAATAATAAAATTATACAACAGCGATTATTCAACTCGCAATTTTACAACGTTTTTCAAGTTTATGATTTTTCAAATCTCATTAACCGAATTAATAGAATTTTTATGATTCTCAGTATCATTTTATACTTTTGTTTCTGACTCTGAACAGATCTTTCAAACCGGATTTCGCTCTGGTCCGTCAAAATCTACGGGATGCTGGAGAAAATTACAAGAATCTTCTGCTCGGTCTTATGTACGGAAGTGTTCCAAGCGTAAACAATCTTTCAGCGATTTATAACTTTCAGGTACGTTGACTAATATTAGTCGCTGAGATTAAAATTAATGAAAAATTATTTTATTCGCTCACGTTCGATTTTCTTGTGTGTACTTTTGCAGGACAAGCCGTGGGTGTTCGCTCACTTACTGGGGTTGCAGAAACGACTTGGCAAAGAGAGCTTCCCCTTGATAGACCAAACTTTCTACCCGAATCACCGTGAAATGGTGAGTCCTAGAAAGGCTTTCTTTTTTTTTTTTTAGTATATTCTCAGTTTACAGCCACGATGATCGAATTTTGGTAGATCCAAAATTGAAATAAACATCCAGCAAGAATACATTTCCTACGAAAATAAGAACAGATTGATCCGTTAGAATATTGTTGTCACCACGAAATAGTTGATCAGTAGAGTCCACGCCGGACATTCTGCAGAGCACTTTACTATGCTTGTAAAAATATTCCGCTGTGTCATCACCAAACGGTGGCAAAAGTTAAAAAAAAATCATTCAATTCTTTCTTATCCAGCAGACGTTTATTCTTTTGGGTTAAGTTACATCGTACAAATATTGAATGATTGTTGAAAAAAATTGGCTCGAGGTTTTTTCCCACGCGTAGCAACGTCGTTACAGAAAAAAGGGAAGAGGAGCAGAAAAAAAAAAATAAGAAAAAAAAAAATTAGCTCGCAACAGCCAGTAAAATCTAAGAGCGAGGTTCATATCGTTTATCTTTTTTTTATTCGTTTACTTCGTTTTCAATTCTCAATTGCGATATTCGACAGTCGTGACATCGAGATATATATATATATACCTATTACGACATAAATAATTCAACTCGATTGAAAGTGATAAGCGTCTAGGCGTACACCGTATACGATATATAGAATTATTTATATTTTTTTTTCCTTTTCCATTCTCATCCGAGATCTTCGAGTCTCTCCGGTATTACCGCTGAGTGAGAATCCATTTGAGACGAACGTATCACGTTTTCCGGTCTCTGCGTGCGGCTATTCGTGAACAATCGTGATAGAGCAACCGGATATCGAATATCCGAAATAGAGACACGTATATATCTACTTATAAACGCATATACATATATATACTATATATATACGTGTGTATTTCTGTAGATATATATGTGTATAATCGTCGCAGTGTTTCCCTCTCTCTTACGGTTCGTTGGTTCCAATGTGACCGGTAAACTTGTGCTCTACGGAGAGCGTCGTCGAGAAATCAACACATCGAAACCGGAGTAAGATAGAGGAAAATAAAGAACGAGAAAAGAACTGTACGTTTATATACACACGGAGTGTGACCGAAATATATAAAATACACGAGCATCGAAAAATCGCAAAATATATTTATATTTTGTACTTTAATATTGCCATTCACGAGACTGCGAACACCTTCAATTTTCGTTGTTACAATCGTTTCGCTTCTCCATACAAATTGTTTTTTTTTTTTTTTTCGAACGATCAAACAAAAATATTGCGATCAGAGATTAAAATGCATTTGGTCAACACCGTATAATCGAGACGACAAAAAAAAAACGAAGCATAGAGAAGTTCGTTTCAAATAACGCAGATTCTCTCAGCACGAATGTACAAATAATAATAATAATAATAATAATAATAATAATAATAATAATAATAATAATAATAATAATAATAACAATTAATTATTAAAGATATAATGCGTTGAACTAAAATTCGCGAGCCTAATACTGGATTAAAATGACGTTACGTTACTCTCGAGTCATTTCAATGTATACACCAAAGTTAAATAACATAAATTAGACGTAATTCGTATAATATTTATATAAGTTTTGAATTTTTATCTATATATTTTCATGAGTTTTAACAGTTAACGAGTTAGACAAGAAGAATAATTTAAATATGCGCAATATACATGAGAATAATAAACTATTTACATTGATGCAATTGACGAATCGTTCCCATTTTGGAATATTCATCGTGTCAGTGAATACGAGCCTCTATTAAAAATGCAAAAAAAAAAAAAGGAAGAATAGCTTAACTCGAGTCATCGAGATTTGTGTTAACGGACATTCGATACGTAGAATCGTCGATATAATTCAATTGAATATCGTTTTATAAAGGGAGCAAAAAATTCGTGAAAAAGTGATGGAATTTTTGAAAAATGATGATCAACCATGTGAAATAATGATTGAATCAATTAGCTACGCTTATTTCGAAACAAATTGTCGATTCAGTACACAAAATGCACTATCGCGTGTGTGGTCGTTGTATCGAATTTCATCTTCAATGTACACATACGTATAGGTACGTGCATAATTTTAAATGGCATTTTGTTGGTCAATTACTCAAATCTCTCGTGTTCGATGCTGTTCCCGATTACGTTGATGCTGCATTATGCATTTTTTGTACGCGACCGACGGTACCCAAGAACATCTGGAGCGACCACGCATGCAAATACCGTGACTTTCTTGGCAGTCCTGCGGTCCTGGAGTACTTTCCCATAGACATTGCTTACCACCTGTCGACTCGAATACGACCCCCTTCTTCCACCATTCCGTATACGATATCTGTAAATAGCGAATATCGGTTTTCTTGTATCGTCAAACTTTCGTCATATCGTGCTCATTATACATTTTTATGCTTTTATTATCTGGAGACGCTAACATTTGCATAATATTGGAGAATTTACTATTTAAAATTGACAGTAAATCGTTTAATGTTGAACTCGTTATATTTTACCAAATTAATTTTAATTGTGTTCAGGCATTAAGAGCAGGCAATTTTATTTATCTTCAGGACAAAAAAATGTTTGGAAAATGAAGATTTTTATGAGGGCAGCAGTACAGGCAGGATAGTAGAAATTCTTAACCTTCACATCAAGAACAAATATTCAATGGAGATTTTGAGAAAAAAAAATAAAAATAAAACATTGTCAATGAAGGAAATTCCAAATTTCTGCTATTTTTTTTTTTTTTTTTACCATTTTCATCGAACAGTATCAAGATACACATTTCTGTTGGATTCTCGGAATATTTTATTGGTTGTAAATAACATTGGGTGAAACGTGAGGAATATATAAATTCATATTTATACGAGAAGCAAATATGGAAAATATATGTTGAAAATGGAATATGAAAAATATGAAAGGACAGAATCGAAATGGTTTTCAACGTTGAATTATGTGAGATGTGCCTCCGTCGATTAAATCGATCGTGTGTTACGTGTGGCACACAATAAATATGTACTACCACATGTATGTACGTCAAGAGCAAATACGAGGTCATCCAGTGGAAGCAAGAGGGAATATCGCGAATAAAACGAGACGACGTGTGGTCTGTGCCAACGTCGTCGTTGTCGTTTGAAGTTACGTGGGTCCTTTGAGAGTACGAAAGTTCAGAGGTCATCTATACGTGGTGTCTGTGTGTGTGTGTCTGTGTGTGTGTGTGTGTGTGTGTGTGTGTGTGTGTGTGTGTGTGTGTGTGTGTGTGTCTGCTGCAACACGCTTTCTGACAAATATACCATAAACATTTTAGAGTCGACACAGACAGTCACATCTGAAGAGTCAGTTTTCTTTTCCACGATTGAAACGTTGGAAGGACCAGCCACGATAATGAAGTTTAACAAACCACATTCAATGTAGAGCTCGAGTTCCTCCGGAATACTAAAGTCTTATGATAGAAACTCTCATCATTGAATCTCAGATCATTCAATGAAACTCTAGTTTTTTAGGAATACCCTAGTTTGCTTGTATTGTTTTTCGAGAACCAAATAACTATCTTTTAAAGAAATGTCAACATTTTTTCGTGTATTTTGTCAAAATTAAGGACAAATCATCGAACCAGAAATCAGTCACTGATTTATTGTATATTTATTTTTCGACAGTCAAAATTGTTCCATCCGAGGTAGCGATGAATCGAACAATTTTCTTTTTTATCAGATTATCTCCAAATTGATACGAATATTCGAAGAAAAAATGTTCACCATTGAATCTCACCAGAAATAAAGAGGATCATTGTAAACATTTGAATGAAATAACTTTTGGTAGGTTGTGTTACTTCGAAGGTATAAGATAAAAGATAAAAAGATGATCGTAGTTACACACCTGACAAGAGCATCCGTCATGGTATAATTTACGAAAGCCCTTCCGCTGACGGGGTGTGACCTCTGACCAAAGCTTCCAGATGTTGCAAAGTGATAGACTTGGTTTTCCACCGATCATACGTCCGCCGACGACCCACGTTTTACCAGGGTTGAGGTAGGGCACAGCGCACATGTTGTCGGTTGCGGGTGACCAGAGCCAAAGAGGCTTCCGTTCCAGGGCAATACGTGCTTTTGGTATCGCCTATTAACCATAATACATGGATTAAAGTCACGTTCATTACGAATTAATGAGAATGTTGCATTGAAATAATGATCTAAAAAGATATTGCAAAGTGTGGTTTCGATCGATTCTTTTTTTTCTTCATTTTCTTATAGTTCGGAGAAGCCTCGAGAATGCACTTGCCATTGGGATTTATATCTCGTATTTTGACATCTTTTGAGAAAAAAATGTACATTCTTAAATTCATTAATGGCAATTTAGGTCGAAAGAAAATCTCAACCGATAAGAGTGAAATAAAAAAGTTCTAAAGAGCATAATAAATGTAAAATTCCACGAAATTAGTGCAGTCCCAGTCGCATCAGTCTATCTTCTCTGATCGCCTCTAACTGTTTTAATTCTTTTTTAATTATTTTCGATTAGGTAAAATTTATATATTTATTCCTACTTGAAACGCCTTGAGCAATAATTTTCGTGTTCAATATTGAATAGAATAATTTACAAGGCTTATGAAAATCGTATCGACCTGTGTAAACCTGACCAATGAGAATTTCAGAGAATTCTCGGTCCAATGATAGAATCTTTGAGAGAATTGTGAGCGAAATTTGCTTGGAAATAGCCCCATGAATCGTTCACCTCGTAATACGAATTTTCAGGTATAAATGTTGGGTATGTACGCGATGATGGGAAAGAAGACGAGATGAGAAGGAAAAAGCCCTTTTGCGAGTATCTCGTCGTTATCGTTGCACATTTGACAAGTTCTCGAATGTTTTTCACGATCCATAATTACGAGCATGGGAAGCAAAGACAATAAATTTAACTCGTCGATGGTGGTAAACTGCATTGGTATGCTTATGGATTCTGATGATACATATAGTCATAATATCGACTCTCTGCACAAGAAATTCCATGTCACTTCGACAGGCCGGTCAGAGTCGCACTCACGAATATTTTATATATTCGTTCATTTTCTGACAAAAGTTATTTGTTTTTATTTTTTTGAAATTGAATTTTTATTTTGGAATATCTTACAGTTATCAGAGTACTTTAGTCGTTATTCTTTATCTAGAGTCGCGGTAGCGACTCGAGACAAGTACATTTACGTTATTATATATACGTCTATACTATGTCGAAGAAAAGAGTCGCTACAAGAGTCCTTACAGCAAGCAGAGCTGGTCGAACGTTTTTTTGAAATCCTTGAAATTTGTTTCGACGATATTTAATTAATTACAGCGTTTTGAAAGATGCTGCGCATTCACGTATTTTTTATTTTTTTTTTTCTTTCGATCGTGACTATTTAGAGCCCTGTAACCTAACGCATTTTGTAGATATTAATTTTTTATTTTTTCGAGGCATTAAAAAAAGGTGGCTTTTTTCGCACACTTTTTGACGTCTCGCAGTTTCTGTCTAGTGACACTAGTTATAACTAGAAACATCTGCTGATATGTGATGAAACTGTTCAATTGATTGATGTGTCAAACGACTTTTTACATTACAGTGACAGATATGTTGGAAAAGGTTATAAAGATCGCGGTCACGAATTTGGTGGTAGTCGTGAGATTGAAAAAAGTGAGGTTGTAAAAATCGCGGCTGTGAAATTTGACAGATATTTTTTAAATTCGAATTCTGTTAAGTCATCAGGGTTATGACGGTTATGAGGTTGAAAAAAAATTATGAGGTTCAAAAAATGTTCATATTTAAAAAAATGACTTGTTTCTGTTAGAGATTTCGGTATTGTTTGAATCGAAGAAATTTTTAAAACCTCGACAAATTCCAAGTATTCAGTTGCGTGAGTGATGAAAATCGAGCAGAAAACTAATAAATACATAAAAACATGGATGTTTACAGTGTATGTTGTTTATGAATACATTCCAGAAATAAAAAGAATTTTCCTCAATTGTTCATCGGCCAATGGATATTTCTTTTTTTTTCATCAACAACTTTTTTTATGCAAGCCCCTGGGCTCTTTTTTTGCAGTTCTTCAAAGGTGATGACGGTTATGTCCCAAAGCTCATGTACATGTCAAAATGATGAAATTGATGAAAAATATTTGGCGATGGTACCAACGGTGTAAGATTTTCCAGTGCCGGTGTTTTCGCAACTCACCGGTGTTTCACAAAAACTTTTTTATGCCACCATCTGAGATCCTTCCGGAGCCAATGGAGAGTCATTTTGCTTTCATCGACGACTTGTTTGATGCTAGCCTCTGGACTCTTTTCTTAAAGTTCTTCAAACGGTGTAAGATTTTCCAGTGCCGGTGTTTTCACAACTCACCGGTGTTTCACAAAAAATTTTTTATGCCACCATCTGAGATCCTTCCGGAGCCAATGAAAAGTCATTTTGCTTTCATCGACAATTTATTTGATGCTAGCCTCTGGACTCTTTTCTTGAAGTTCTTCAAAGGTGATGACGGTTATGTCCCAAAGTTCTTCAAACGGTGTAAGATTTTCCAGTGCCGGTGTTTTCACAACTCACCGGTGTTTCACAAAAAATTTTTTATGCCACCATCTGAGATCCTTCCGGAGCCAATGAAAAGTCATTTTGCTTTCATCGACAATTTATTTGATGCTAGCCTCTGGACTCTTTTCTTGAAGTTCTTCAAAGGTGATGACCATGTACATGTCCAAAGGATGAAATTGATGGAAAATATTTGGCGATGGTACCAACGGTGTAAGATTTTCCAGTGCCGGTGTTTTCGCAACTCACCGGTGTTTCACAAAAAATTTTTTATGCCACCATCTGAGATCCTTCCGGAGCCAATGAAAAGTTATTTTGCTTTCATCGACAACTTGTTTGATGCTAGCTTCTGGACTCTTTTCTTGAAGTTCTTCAGAGGTAAAGACAATTGTGTCCCAAAGCTCATGGGGATGTCGAAAGGATGAAATTGATGGAAAATATTTGGCAATGGCACCAACGGTGTAAGATTTTCCAGTACCAGTGTTTTTGCAACTCACCTGTGTTTCACAAAAGTTTTCTGATGCCACCATCTGAAAACCTTCCGGACTCAATGCTTAAATCAACGATCTTGTATTCTTTATCGCTGAAAATCTTATTCTCTTCAACTTCAACTTTTTCGCAGCGATTCAGTTTTTTCGATTTCTTTAATGTTCTTTTTTTAGACATTTCTCATTGATAAATGATAGACGTCTTAGATGTTTCTCGTTTTTTCTTCGTTGTCCACGTTTTTGATAAACATTTTTCGCTTCTGGTTCTCACTGTCAGAAACTTTCATCTTCCTCGGAAAAAATTTATATTGATGTCAAATAAGGGAAAATCTGTGCTATTTTTACTATGACAAACATTTCAAATCTCATAGAAGCAAGTCATTTTAACGAAACAAAGTCTTGAAACAAAATCGTATACGAAACATTAATGTATTCTGATAAATTTCTACACATTTCTAGAAAAATTCAAATTTAGTTGGAAATTTAACATGCGAAATCATGTCTAAAATCTCAATGAAATTTTTTCATTTTCAAAACCTTTTGTAGCAAAGGTGCAATATTTAAAAAACAAATTGAAACGATTTGATTGAGAATATTATGCATATTTTTGAAATCTTTCATTTGAAAGTAAAACAATTTCAAAATATATTAACAAATTAGCATTTGACAAATAAATACTGAATCATTTATAATTCAGTACTTATTGAATTTTAAATCGTACAACACATTAGCCCTTGAAGTGAATTTGGGCTAAAATACATATAATATAATATCAAGAGACGCGGTAGCGGCTCGACGCCATGTATTAAACGAAAAGAAAGAGCCCGCGCGAGACCTGCCACACTTAAATATACGCGAATATGCCGGTTCTATGACGTAATAGTAATAATAATTATGAAATTAAAGTGACGCCAAGCAAATTCTGAGCTGAAAATCAAACTTTTTTTCTCTTGAAATTGGAGGTTTCCTTTAAATATGTTAATTCTTTTTTGTGCTCAACGAGCTGTCATGTTTTATTAAGGGATGAGCATTAAAAATTTGTTGTCAAGTTTGAAAATTCATAACTTAAAACTCAGAAATGTTTTCAGAATACTGTAGTAACTCGAATGCCGAAAGGATTCTTTTTCGTTCTACGTTCTTACTTCTGTCATACGAGTCTGTAAATTGAAGCATGTATTTTGTTTCCGGTTCATTTCAATCATTTGTTAACCCATCAATGTGGAAAATGACAATTCTGTTCACGCAATTTCAAGTACACAGTTTGAATTGACAAACAACAAAAAATTCCTCTAAAACCTCTTCCTCGAAAACGTCTCCACGGAAAATCTCTTAAAAAAACAATAATCATTTAATATCCCTTTGAAAATCTGTCATAACTAAAAACTCCAATCGAAAAACCTGATTCTTCCAATAATTCGCGATGATTACAAAAAGTTGTTAAATAATCACAAAAAACAGCAAAAATGCTGTACAAAAAGTTGAGACAAGTACATTTACTCCCCCGTTAAAGGAGCCTTCCCTCTAAATAATTAGAACCTCGTAATAAAACATCTTTAGAAAAATTTCTCCCAACAAAAAACACCATTCAAGAAACCAGATCTCCCCAAAAATCCACTATTAGAAAGCAGTTCGAATCTTTCCTTTTAAAGTAACCTTAAAAAATAATTTATCATGAAAAGTTTTGAAAAACTATCTTGAATGAAATTTATGAATAAAGTCATGAAATCGTGAAATTAAATTCTCGCAAAGAGTTGAATTAAAAGATTACAAAAAGTTGTCAAATAAATATGGATGTGGTCAAGTACGTCAGATTATAATGTTAACAAAAAAATTACAAACAAAAAAAATTATATATAAAAAAATTACAAACAAAAAAAACTTGAGAAAAAAAAATTTCGGCTGGTGTACTTGGCGAAATGTGTAATTTACTTCTCATAATGTACTTAGACCTCATAGTTTTAGTTACGAACTCGCCAAGTACACCAGCCGAAATTTTTTTTTCTCAAGTTTTTTTTGTTTGTAATTTTTTTATATATAATTTTTTTTGTTTGTAATTTTTTTGTTAACATTATAATCTGACGTACTTGACCACATCCATATTTATTTGACAACTTTTTGTAATCTTTTAATTCAACTCTTTGCGAGAATTTAATTTCACGATTTCATGACTTTATTCATAAATTTCATTCAAGATAGTTTTTCAAAACTTTTCATGATAAATTATTTTTTAAGGTTACTTTAAAAGGAAAGATTCGAACTGCTTTCTAATAGTGGATTTTTGGGGAGATCTGGTTTCTTGAATGGTGTTTTTTGTTGGGAGAAATTTTTCTAAAGATGTTTTATTACGAGGTTCTAATTATTTAGAGGGAAGGCTCCTTTAACGGGGGAGTAAATGTACTTGTCTCAACTTTTTGTACAGCATTTTTGCTGTTTTTTGTGATTTTCGAATTACAATTTACGATTAATCATTTCCCTATATTTCTCACGTCTCACATTTGTTTCGAAAAAGAACTGTTACGAATGGTAAAAGTAGCTGCTGTCCTATCTGCGTGTTCCTGAAAAAATCGATATGGACACGCCCTGAGTTGTGGAACATAAATTAAGCGATGAAAAATATTATTGATGACGTGAGGCTCAAAATTTCTTGGGTTTTTGTTTACGAAACAATTTCGCTAATAATATCTTTTACAGACGGAATATTGACGAAAAATAGCTTGAAATTTTGAAGCTGAATAGTTATAAAAATATTTCAGTCTTCGTTTCCAACTATTTCTGACTTATAAAATTTCAACCAAATTTATTAAAGTAATTACTGTACTGCATACTAGTCAAATGAGTGCTAAATTTTCAAAACGCTTTCAAACCAAGTTGAACGTACCAATTAAACGTATTATCAGTGGATTTGTATTACAGCATGTCTTATTAACATGGAAAAATATTAAAAACGATATTTTTGCAAAACCATCAACTCATAAATGCAATTTTCCACGATGACACATTTTCACTGGGATTTTTCAAAAAATTACCTGTCATTTTTGACCGATTTCAATGCACCACGTCTCATTTTGTTCCTTACCCGATCCTTTACGAATCCACCACGTAGATTTTTTCTAAAGCTTAATCGTTTCACTGTTCCAGCCAATCGTTCATTAAGCGAAAAAAACTTTTTCATAAATAATTTCCGAATGAATGAACTTGAAAAAAATGTACGTGGTGATTTCGTAGAGAACAAAATGAGACGATGTGGAATAAAAATAGGTAAAAAAATACAGATAATTCTTTGAAAAATTCCAGTGAAAATGTGTCATCGTGGAAATTTGCATTCATCAGTTGATAGTTTCGCAAAACTATCGTTTTTGATATTTTTCCACGTTAATAAGATATGCTGTAACACAAATCCACTAACAATACGTTCAGTTGGTACTTGGTCTAAAAGCTTTGTGAAAATTTATCCCTCATTTGACTAGCATGCAGTACAGTAGTTACCTTAAGCGTCTGTCAACCGATCTTTGATTTTAGTATTTCCATATATTGAGTCGCACGATTTAAAAATTACATTTTTACGATAAATCGTAGTAGAAATGATTTTTTTTTTTTTTTTTCGTTGTTCGGATCGATGTGGCAAGAGCACGAAAGTGCATGTGTACATAGTTATGGACCTTGGACCGCGAGTCAAGAGGATCGGCGATTATTCGCTTCGAAGCGTTTGTCGACGAGACAACTTTCACGATCGGTATTTGGCCCGGTCAACAGAGCGAAAGAAAAAAAAATAAAGATCGCGAAAGCTCCCGGAGAAATAAGTTACCGAAGCGTGGAATTCGCGACGAGGAAATATACGTCGAGTCTTTTACTTCGATTTTCATTCGTTCTCTGAACTATTCCTTTTCCGAAGATATCAGTCCGGATAAGATTTCTTCAGGACACGTTTCGACAACGAGAAACCAACGATTTTGTAGAGCGCGGAAATAGGATAATTTCGTAATTTCTCGGTGGTTCGCCATTTTTCGCGACGGCTTTCGAATCTCTTCAAGAAAAATGTGGTGCACTTGACCTACATCACAATAGCGTAAGATCTTTTTTGAACGATCTTATCCTTTTCACTGAATAGTACAGTGGATCTTCTTCAATTTCAGTCTCTTAACTTTTTGTTTTTTTTTTACGAACTCTATTTCGAGGGTTTTAAAAAACTTTTTGACGATTCAATCGCTTCAGTTGTATTTTCCAATGGTTAAATTTCGAACGAATCTTATCTCTGAATCTTCCAAGTGTTTACGCCGCTGCTCGTAAAATTTCATGAGCAGTCGACATTTTTTTTTCTCCAAAAAACAATTCGATGACTCAGAAGATTTCTTTAGTACTCGTAATAGGTGGCAGATAAGTGCTTACTGATGTTTATTTGAAAAATTTGCGACGTTTACATTTTCTACGAGGTCCGGAAAAATGGTGTTTGCCGAGGAGAGAGCAGCCCCTCGTATAAAATGTTGTGATCGATCGACCGTGGGTATTTGTGTTTCTGACTGCACAAGTACACATACATATATGAAAAAAAAAGAAGAAAAAAAAATAGTTTTGTGTGCGTAGAACGAAAAGGTGCAAAAGTTTTGCGCGGAAAACGCTTGCTAAAGTGTTACAGAAGTGATTACTTCATAGAAACGACAAACTCGTTGGAAAGAGGTGAATCGCTGCTGCTGGGTCGTCGTCGTCGTCGTCGCTGACGCCGTCACATCGTCTGGATGGCAAATTCTATGTTCTGAAAGGGAATTTCAGAGAGACGGGAGAGACCCTAGCTTTCATTTTGTTTGCCTTCTCTGTTATGAACGAGTGAGTGTTCTCGATTGGTGGCAATTCAAAAAGACCAACACTTTCGTGAGATTTCAAAGTTATTTGAACGATTTTAACGTAGGTTACGCGTTATTGCAGAGAAACTCTGTAGTTTTCGACGAGTTGATAACTCAATCGGGTATATAATCAAGCCTTTAGTAAGAGGAAAACGAATGAAATGCGTCTCTCGTCAAAATGATTCACCAAATTTCAAGTTTGCTTTGAAGTTCGTATTCACGAGTAAGATTCATTTTGATAAAATTGATAAATAAATTATTGATCTTTTTACGGATGCGAAAAAAAATTCGAACACATAATTAAATTCATTTGAATTTTATGATAAACGTCATAAATATTTCCAGTGTAACGAGATGATCTTCCGTCACTGTGCAAAGAAATCAAGTCGTCAGACGAAATTCCCTCTGCGTAGAACAATCATCCAAATAATGTGGTTTCATCTCAAAGTTGATGAAAAGTGATGAATAAACAAATGATTTTTAAGATACAATTATTAATATATTTCGAATGTAACGAACCTTAAAAACGCGATGAACTTTGACTTTGTAGGCAACTTCATGATCATTTACTTTTAACCATTGTTTCACCCTCACGACAGCAACTGCAAAAAACAAAATACGTCATAATTCCTTATTATTGATATCAAGCGAAAAATAGTAGTGTATCAAATGAATTTATCAAATAATTGATGGAATAAATAATCGGTTGATTCGAGCTCTTGGGAGGTGCACAGGCTGACACAAAAATTTTTTTTGAATCCATTATTCAAAGTACGTCTTGCGTAAATGTTTCTTTTAGGAGGCTGTTATTCGTTTTAACCTTTATCCTACTACACATCATCGATTTTTCAAGACTTTTTCGTTATATCGCACTAAAGTATACGTTCATTGTAAGGCAGAAGAATTCACGTCGAAATATTCGCATCACTTAAGTTGCTTCCGAGAGCTGCAGACAATATTTGCCGAATTTTCGCGTTATGCATCCGGGGCACATGGCACGACGCGACGCGCAATGAGAATTTCATCAAATATATACGCATATATATATATTTTGTGAGTGGCTGCCGTCGTCGAGTGTACGTATTTGTGAGCTCTCGTCGGCTTTCGCAGTGAAATCTTGACAATTTTTTTTTTCCCAACCCTTTGCAAAATTCTTTGGCGAGAAAAATGTCTTCCGGGTCTCTGCACACTGCATATTAAATCTCATTCTCCACGGTACTCGACCGACAGCGTTATTAAATGGAAATAAGGGAAAAAAAAAGAGAACGAAAAAATATTGTCACTCGTTATATTTTCACTTTTTTTTTCCAATTGTTATAAGGTCGCAACGAAATTTACTTTCATTCCGATTCAATTTGACTGTAATTAAAATTTCAACTACTATTATTTTTCATTCACAATGTCAATCGATATTTAGACATATGAAAGTGCATTATCGTTTCGGCCGGAAGCAAAGCAGTATTTATTAATTTTTTTGTTTATAACAATGCTCTACTAGACTCGAGTTAAAATTGGTGCAAGAACGATGAACGGTTGTTTTTTTTTCCTACTCACTCTAAAAATACGAAAATGACATGCAATTTTGATTTAAACGAGGATACGAGCGAATTACGACGAGGGAATCGAGGTATTAGGTCCAAACGCTTATAACCGCGTTTCACATTCGAGTCGGAAGGGTATAGAGATAGAGTTCTTGGAATATATATCCAGTCTTGTTCCTTCTTGGATTCTGTGGAAGGGAAAAGCGCTGTGGGATAATCCCTTCCCACATCAACTGCGATCGGCAGCGTACATGTCTCTTTTATATATATATATATATATATAAAAACCCGGACGCATATCTATATATGTATAGTATATTATTACTTTTCATAAGGCGTTACGGGCGAACGTGAACCGAAAGTTCCCAGAGCAGAATTCTGGAAATGATTTCTCGAATGGTGCAGAGGCTTTGATCGTTCGAAAAGCGAGAACACGACGTTTCCTAATCCCCAAGCGAATACTATATAGAACCACTTTCCCGGCAAAATGAACGGATATGAGAGAAACGGATGTGCTCACGACGTACGTGTGTTATTCACATGGGCATACGTATAATAAATATATTTGCTCATTGGAGATTGAAACGCGAATCTATTTTTTATTTTATTTATATTATACATACAGTTATTTGACCTTTGTATATTTTTTTAAAATTCTTTTCTGTCCAAACAAGTATTCGATGTGTGTATTTTATTATTTTTACTGCTAGGTTTCTTCGTAAGTTATACGTTTTTTGGTTTTTTTTAAATTTCGTTTCATGTTTTTTGATGACCACAGTCTAATCGTTGACATTTTTCTGAGATATATTCTCTGAGAATATTCTTCCCGATTTTGGCCTTCTTAGTGCACTTGATGCAGTCATCGCGGATGATTGAAAGTTCAGAGAATTTGTAGAAAATCTATTACATTTGGCCATATTTTCACCGGACAACGGATCGTCGATATCGTCAGAAACTGATCAGACAACCTGTCACCGCTCAGTGATCGATGCTTTATCCTATAAATGGCTCGACGCTCACACAACCAAGTACTGATTTCGTCTAGTCACAAAGACACAAATTGCGCCACTAACGTTTCTCGGGATATTGATTGTTCTAAATGGTTTATTACTCGTTGAAATAATTTACTGAGAACGAAATTTTATTTTTTATTGAAACTTTAAAATATTTTATCGTGGTAACAAAGTATCGTTTCAGTGTAAAGAAGTTTTGTTACAATATTCGAAATTTTCATCTAACATTTAAGATTGAAGCACATTTTTCATTTTCTTTTTTAGTGCGAATATATAACGATTAAAGAATAGTTGATTGAGGAGATTTTTTTTCAACGGAATTGATACTAAAAAGTTAGTTGTCATTCTGTTTTTCATTTAATAATAGATTTGGAACACGAAGCAGGAATGAATTAATTTAGACCTTTCGTTGGTGAAATTTCACATGAAATAGCGATTTCATTCATTTTACTTAAATTTGTATTTACAGAGTTGTTTGTTTAGTTAATAAAAATAAATTTCACATAACTTTTGTTTCCGATTCATTAACAATCATTTGTAACAGTTATTTACCGACAATTCTTATTCGATAAATAAAGTTTTAAATCATACTCAACGCCGCGACCGTGGTAACGCGTTTCGCCGCTACTTGCCTGTGTCGCCTCGATCGCTTGATCTACGCGACGTCGGTCGACAGCAGTTTCAATATGGCTGCGCCCGTATCGCCCGTGTGTATACGAGGCCGCGCCGGATCGAGTTTATTTTGTTACTAATTGTATGAAAAAGTGAAATTTTGTGTGGTTTCAAAATGATCGTTCGGTTCGCGAGTGCCCTATGTGTTATTGTGTGTTGTGTCGTGCTCCTAGGATATCTGTGTATCGAGATATCTGAGGAGAAGTATTGTGTCTTTTTCCTCCCGTGTATACTCCCGTATTTTCCTGTTGAATTTCAGGATATAAAATTTCCTTTTTGATTCCAATTTTCTTTTTGGTGGACGAGCGTTCGTTCTCAAAATTCCTTTCTTTTATTTATTTCCAAAATCCATGACTTTACACTAAATCATAACCTACCTTTGGTCTCGGTTATGATTGTAAAGTTTCCTGTCCTACTGATCACTTTCCTGGCCAAGGAGTTAAGCGTCACCACACTCGGAACTTAGAATTCATGGAGCAAAATTTTTGGTAAGTACAATACTTCTTGCTCACATTCCTCTTTTATCCTATCCTTTCATATATCAAAATCTTGGCCAGTTCACAGGAGCTGTCGCTCAGCTTGGAAAGGGATTTCCAAGCTGTCGGGCTCGAGCGGGGCCAAAATTTTAATATATTGGGCTTGCAGTGGGCCTGGTGCGAAGCAGTCCACTCAGCTTTTTCACAGAAGCTGTTGCACAGTCTTAGAGAGATCTTTGACAGACGGGCTCGAGCGGAGCTGATTATGACTTCTCTACACCTAAGTGTACCAATAAGCCTGAGCAAAAAGCGGACTTTACTTTTTTCGCATCCCTCTTATATATCCTTTCCTGTTATGCTCCGCTTGTGAGCATAATTTCTTCGAATTCTCCCTCTTGCATCAATTTTATTAACTAATTTATTGTTTAAATAATTGTTATTATTATTAATGTTCATTTATGTTCACAGGTTCCCTGGTAGATGACAGGGCATATGGGCTGCGGCATAGGAGTCTGCCGTTACAATACATTTTTCGAAATTTGTGCAAGCAAAAAATACAACTTGATTTTTGAAAGGCGATGATCATTTTTCTGCATTTTTTTTACATAGTTCTTTTTTGGACCTTTGAAAAATGAATAAACGAATGTGAATTTCGGACAAATTTAATTATAAAATTGGAAGTTAATGATGTGCGTCTTCATTGAAATGAGATTGAAAATTTAGCAGTATAAGTTTATCGGTATATTGAAGTGATTTACGCGAATAATGATAATTATAAATAATTTGAGGTTGGGGCAGTGAGAGGGAGGCAGATTACCACGTTCAATTGAATCTTGTGCCTGTCTCCACCTTCGTATTATCTGGAGCGGAATTGATCCTTCAATAGGATTACTGTAGACAATAGGCTTGATAATTCTATGTATAGTATTGGTATTGAATATTATATGAAAAATTTTTCGCTTCTTTTACACTCCAAGGACCCCGAAGCTTCCGTGATTCGCTAAATTTTTTGAAAAAGTTTTGTTAAACAACGAATAAGCGTTTGAGATTGTTCAAATTTTACATTTCTCCTGGGTTTTCACAAAAATTTATATTTTTGCCTGATACAAATTAAGGCGAGTATACTCTAAAAAAATGTATATGTTTTTTCAAAAAATTCTGAATACTTGTACGGAAATTTAATCGACTTTAAAAAAGTTTTAATAGACAATGAAATAGCTGCAATTTTCCGAGAGCTCGTTAGTATTGAAATAAAACTAACTAAACCGCATAAATTATTTGAAAAAAGCAAAATGAAGCTGGAACTGTCTGCTTCGAAATGGCGCTCATTAAATTGAATTACAATTTTTTTTTACCGAGATATTTGACTCTTCGTGTGGGTCAAACAGCCGCAAGGTGTCTAATACTTTTGCACAAGGTTGTACATCGCAAAATGAATATAATTTAGTAAAAACGTATGCTCCGTGAAAAGGAACATAAAACTCTATAAGTCATGTATATACGTGCATACAAAATTGTACTTTTAATTACCGAAATCCGCTTGGCAAAATTGAGTCTGTGGATGCTGAAGTGTACAGGAACAAGCGTCTGAGAGAGATGCGTGGCTCAGTAATACGGCGAGCAGCGTTGTCAATAACGTCAAACGCGTTAATCGCCCCATCTGAAATCACAATGAAACATCGGACGACGTTGAATAAAAACTACGGAAATTCGATTGGGACAAATAAAGTACATAAAAATCACACGAGCTTAAATCCCGATGAAAACAGAGTGTTATTTTTTCCTCATCAATTTTTTCTCCTCTCCATGAAATCTCGGGTACATTAAGAGTTAGCAAATCGTTTGAAACCTGATCGAATACCATAAAAAGATAGACTCATCTTTTTATGGCATTCGATCAGGTTTCAAATGTTGAAAAAAAAAAATTCAACATGCGACTGGAAAAACGAACGTTTTCGTTGGGTTTTCATGATGGATATTCCGATTTATTCGGAATGAAAAAAAAAATATATATATATATAAATGAGAAAATCGATGAGAAGACCGAAGAGAATGTGAAAAAAACTTGTCCAAGTGCTATTCCAGCCTTTGCTTTTTATAGTAGTAATACGTTGGGGAATCGATTATCGAACGTCAAGAAATGTTATTTCATATATACATGTATATAAGCGCATTATCGATGTTTAACGGATATTAGAGTTTGTGACGCTGTGAGGCTTCTTGCCGTTGCAATTAACACTCGATCTTGCTGATGTCCTAAATTGGGCTATGTATATGTACATACTTGGCAAAGGTTCCTTTTCCGCTTGTAATCTTGAACTGTACAGAGAGCTCGTTATACTGCCAGTAGGAAAGCTGTAAAGAGCCCAGAGGCTAGCATGTGCTGCGGCTTAAACAGTGATATGTATATAGGTAGAGTATACCAATTTATCCACCTAATCGTTAACGGTTCAATTAGCCAAGTTGATCGATCCGATCGGTCTTCGACATCGTTGTCAGGCGTTGTCCACCGATTGGCTGGGTATCTCGGAGGCAAACTCATACGGATACGAAATATGAATGTATACACTGTGTGTACGTGTAATCGTGTAAATTTGCCTATATCTGTGTGTGTGTGTGTGTGTGTGTGTGTGTATTCATAAGAATTGAGTTTCATCACTGTCTATACTTGTGTGTATATACATTAACGTTCCATTATACCTCTTTTTCTTTTGGTCGGCGGCGATCGAGCAAAATGTACAGGGAACGAGAGACGCCGGTTCTCGTTATCGGTTCTCTTACAAAGACACACAGAGAGATAGAGAGCAATAACGAGCTGTCGTTCCATAAACGGCAACATGAAACCCATCCTCATTAATTATCTATTTGCCAAGTCATTCTCTTTTCATTTTTCCTGCATATAGAAACGTATAAATTTGATAATACGTTGTCAATACTATGTATACAAGACCCTCAAAGCAATTTTCTTTGTTTAGTACTTTTTTTTTTGTGGAAACTTTCGATCAATGTTTCTCTTTACCATTTTTCATAGAGGAAAGGACACAGATATTTTTTATTTTATGCTCACATTTGAATAATGCTAGTTTCAGGAAAAAAAATGAATTCAAAAGATGATACGTATTCGTGTATGGGAATCGTGATAACTGGTAGGATGAAAAGTAGTCCAATTTTATCAAGGGTTATAAAATTGCAACAATTTCTCTTATATCCATTTGTATCAATGTACGTGGGATTTGTTGATTGCCAACAGGAGTTCCAATTACTTGATTTATTTTTATAAATTTTGCCTGGAGGGATAATTAGCTAAATGTCTCAATTACAGGGGAAAGTATATACGTATATCATTGATACTTTCCTATGCTATTCTCGTATCCTACTTTTCGTAGTGCATTTCAAGCAATCTCGTTCTTTATCGCGTGTCAGACTTCACATATATGATGCAATGTTATTATCATTGAAGCATGTGTGTTCATGTTACATACGTGTATCCGATATACGTATACGCAGTAGTCTTTATTCGCCAGGGACAATTCGTTAATCAAGAAATTAGCCTCGCTCCAATTGAGACTCTTGAAGCTCGAGTGTCAGACAAAAAGATTGACAAAGGGAAGATGAGAAGAAGAGAAGTAGATATAGATCTGAAGCATCTCCGATGCCACAAGCTCTTGTCTGTTTCTATGACTATTGACTATTCACAAAGCTGATGAGGAAGAGATCGCATACAAACGGATCTTATATGCCCGATGCGTCTATGTATATTACATATTATACGTATATATATGAACGTAATAGCTAAAATGTGCTGGCTGCTGGGAGTGAAATGCTTCGCTGAAAATTCGTGAGAAGCTCAGATGTTCGAAGATACAATAGGGGGTTCCTCGGCAAATCATCAGCGTCCATTAATTATTGAGCTTTCGGACCACTGTGCAAAGCTTTCGACTAATTGAGTGAAAGAGAGGAGAATACAGAGAGATGAAGAGGAAGAGGGAGAGAAATTGCAAGCTCGATGTGTATTAAGTATGAGGACGTGAGGTGGAAAGAGGCAAGGTGGTGTTGAAGGCTTGACAAGACTGACGTTCCTGCAAGCTCTCCCGTTCTCGGTTTATAGACGCCAGCTGGGCCACCCCGGAAACTAAACATAGAAACTAGACGATAACCAAGCTTTAATGTTACTATATCTATAGAAATATATGTGGCTAACCAACGACGCACTGAAGCATCCCATTGACGAGGCAAATATACATCGTTAACCCGGACCAAAATAGTCCACACTGTTACGAGAAATCTCATAACGTTCTATATCTAATATAACACGCATCTCAATAGTCCTATCTCGCGTCATACTTTTACTCGCTCTGATTACTACTACAAACGTTCTATAATTACTGCGACACTCCTGAATAATATTTACTATTCATCTTTAATGGTGGTGCCATTCACGTTTTTAATTTTTTTCCAGATATAATTCAACGCTTACGAGAACCTCTGACTCTCGTCGCAATTTGAACTTGACGTGCGAAAATTTCAGGGAGATTTTAGAATCAGTGAGAACTCTGTCGATAATTCTTTTGACTCTAATCGAAACGGTTTATTTTCTCAATAAGGAGTCAATTCTGTTTTTTGAAGTGTCCCTTTGAAGGCTCACCAGCAAAAGTATGAAGAAATTATATTGTCAAGGATCCAAAGGATTCCCGTTTTATGATTTTTTTTTTCGTGAATTACTTTCCTCATCTGATTTTTTTTTATTGGACAAGTAGTTTGAAATATTGGAGTTAAACCGTGGTTTGATTGGACTGTAGCTTGGTACGTTTATCCTCGTAATTCCGTTGAACATCGAGGAGTTATAAATTGCGCATAGTGTTTACATAGGGTGCACAGGTGATATGTGTACACGATTAAACTTCGATCGTTGAACGCCTCTCCCGAAGAAACGAAACGGGCCTGAACAATCGGATGCGCAAGATATACACCATTTGAAATTACTGTACAGACATATGATATACTGTCGCGTGCTCTAATGGGATGTTGGTGCATCTACTCTCAAACCTGGCAATCATAATTTATCATAAATCTTCTTACGAACGAGTAGACACAGTTAAAAGCAGTGTGCTTCGTGTAGAGACTTCGAATTATCGGTGATAAAATTAATTTAATTAGTTATAACCCGGAGGCTCTCAGAACAGCTTCAAGATTTTTCATTAAATTTCTCTTATGTAATTGTAAACGGAATTGCAAGAAACATTTCGCTTAGATGAACAATCTCGGATTATTTAAATTTTTTTCGTTGTTTTTTTATCATCTACGTCAGATATTAATATTATTATTATTTCAGTTTTGTAATTAAATGCGAAACTTTTATAACCGGTTTTTGATAGAAACTAATTTGTTTATTAAAAAATAATATTTTAACGAGTCTCACAAATTGAGATGGCATAAGTTGTGAATATGGTCGTTAGTATGACCAGCAACGACGATAGGATTACCTCAAGCAATAGAAATATATGATCTTTTTCTTTTTCTGATATCGGAAAACTTGAATTATCTATTAAAAAAGCCATCATCGCAACGACTTTCCTTCTTCCGAGGCTCTTAAAGAGCTTGGTAAATGTTGAATCAATGTTCTCATCTCTGGTTATTGAAAATAAAACATCAAGCTCCGTGTGATTTTTCCTCCTGTCAAAAACCCGTGACACGTTTTATTGATGCACTTTTGATCGATGCACTTATCGTACGAAATAAAATACACAACTGTCGCGTCGAATTCGATTCTTCCATTAAAGATAAATTAGAGGTGTTCTGGGAAATAAATTTTACGATAGTAGTTTACGGCCCGAGAGTTCTCCGTTGACGATGTGAATTTGCCAAGTTCTCTCGTTCGGCCATCGCGATCCCACTTAAGTATGTCTATACAGTTGTGTTTGTACATGTATTTGTATAGGATGAATGTTTTGTTCCGTCAGGAAGCTCCGGGAAGTTGGAAAAAATTGTCCGATCGTATTTTTTTTTTTTTTTTTATCGTCCAGTACTACGTTGATGTTCTTCTCTTCGTCTTCGTCGATCGTAAATCGAGAGAGTGGAATCGCGTCGTTTTGCTCTGAGAAACGAGGACGTCGAGCTCGAAACTTTTGAGAGTTTTTTCCCTGCTGTCGTCAACCTCGTCCGGGGCTGTACCTTTTTCCTGTTTTTCTCAATGGCCAGTAATTTCCCGAACGCGATAACGGCTATATACATATATAACGATAAGCGAACCGATCTATCGTTCGGTCACTCGCAGTCCCATATCCCCGAGTCTTGGAGAAAAAATAAAGATTTTTCTCATTGTTCGACGGGGAAGTTCGATTCTCGCTCCGATTCTTGGACAGCTGCACTCGTCCGATAACGTCACTCGACCATTTTCTTTTATCCGATTTATCTGCACTTCTTTAAACGACTGTCAACTTATAATTTTTTACGATAATTTTTACTGCTAAATTGGTTACCGATAAAAATCATTATTTTACAAGACTTATGCAGAATCTCTTTTTATTCTATAATAAAATGGTCATTTGAAAATTCTTCACGAAATTAATCTCTGGAAGAAACGAATCTTGCATAACGGCGTTTTCAGTTTCGATCGAACGAATTTTTAATCTTTTGAAGGACAAAAAAAAATCATTGTCCATTCAACAGTATTTTCCCCCAATATATATTCTTATTAAAATTTCTTTGCATCGATTGTACTCCAATTGAAAAAAAGAAAAAAAATATATTCCCTAGAAAAGAAAAATAAGATAAATAAACGTAACGGTATCCTCTGAAAACAATGAAGTTGAACCCTGAATCGATTTTATATCTCCTTGGCTTATTCATTGTGCTTTTTCTCATCGTCTGTTGATTTATCTCGTTCTTACTTGCAATTTTTAAACCAAACATTTCAGCTACTCGCTTCCCTTCTGAAAATGTTATTGTTTGGGGCGAAATGTTGAGATTTGGATCTCGGTGCTTACTCCTTACCATCCAATCACCCGATGGGCATTCGTAAAACGTTATGGCACATAATCCATCAAGTATAACAATAATAATGCTCTCGAGAGAAGATATTTTCGCCAACGAGTATCGCTGATCTTTATCTCGTTGTAACCTCCTGGCCTGAATTGAGGCTGCTTTTACGATTTCGTATCACGATATATCTTCAAATGAACATTGGAAACGAAAAACAGATAATTCTTTAACAGAAGAATGAGAGAAAGGAACTGGGCCGAGTAAAATAAAAATAAAAAAAAGGTACAATAGCACAAGATGGCTCGAAGCCAAATTGTATAAAAACATGGATATACGCTTCGAAGAGTCCATATACTTACATTGTGTTTGCAGATGCTGCTAGATACTTTAAGGAAGTTCTGCTCCTACTTTGAGGGACTCGCGGGGCGCCAGGGGTCCCTATGCTTACACACCGGCTAGCCGCAATGCTGCCAACCTGATTTTTCTATCTCTTCCTCTTTCTCTCTTTTGCTCTGTTCAGTTGTCGCGACAAAGGCTCGTGTGGCCATGTTTCAAGGAATTCGACGAATATTCATAAGTTAATTCGTTGTATCTCATGAAATACGTGGTGAATCAGGTCCATTTTTCTTCCATGTCACTCTAATGTATAGGTCAATACTTGATCGAATTTGCGGTGAGCCTCCACCTTTTTTACTATATGATATTAAATCATTTCTTCCGTCAAAACAGTAATAGCCATAAGACTCTGTGTAACTCGAAGGTAACTTTATGATTTTTTATCTCGTTAAGTAAATGGTCAATCACATTCAAATTTTGCTGGTACACGCAGAATATGTTCAAGAAGATGCTATTAAAATTTCAAAAACCTGCCAATTTTTTGAGATTCGAGCAGAACTTCCTTACATACGAGTGTTGGCGAATGTGCGACTTCCGGTTAGAAGATATCGGAAGATGCAACGATATGTCTGGCACGATTTTTTTGTGCGATGCACTGCACGTATATAGATCTAGAGGATGAACGTAAAACTTTTTTTCCAGAATTCCCAGTCCGTTAACACAACGAACTTTAGTCTGGAGTCCGAATCCTCCGGTTGTCCATTATATATAAGGTAGAGTCTTCCAACGTCGTCGAGAGGTCATCCGGAGACTGGAATGGACTCTCAAGAGGGTTGCAAAACTTGTATCACGTGACAACTTCGCTTTCTGAATGTATATTATACACGTGTATAGATATAAACGCAGAGCTCTGGTCGCACCAGCGCGATCCATTGGAAAGAGTAGAGCAGACCAGAGCGGAAAACGTTTTGTCCTTTTACGCCGGGCACGCTCTTTGGCTTGAAAACTTTGTTCCGTCTGGTTGTACGCAATAGTCGCTGGCTGACCCCCCGACTTCATCCTCTTCGAGAATCCTCGGATCATTGCAACTTTTAGGAGGAAAAAAAAAAAAAAACTCTGCGGATACTCCCGAGAAATGCTCCGAGGCTACAACTAGAGTCAAATGGACGGTGTATCGGAGGCGAAATACATCTAACTTTGCCACTTTTCTTGGGTCACTCCACTTCCGTTATTTTTCTTACGCATTTACGTCACATGAACTATATACATCATATATATATGAAATGTTTCCAGTCGTATATAATTGAATTGAAGGTTTTACGATGACAAAAGAGGTTCACGAAAGTACTCGCCTTACTCGTTAAAATATATTACCATGTTCTGAACTCGCTCCCGGTGGTCATAAAATTTATGAGCACCATTAGAAAATTTACGATTTTTCATAATTCCTTGAGCTCTTATGAAAGTAATATTAAAAAAAATAACGAAATACGTCATGATATTTTTTCTTCACTCAAAAATCCGAGAATCAGTATCTATTCTCGTATCATGCTGATATGTCCACTTTTTATACTCTCTTTGTCAAATTTCTTTTTAAGTGGTACTTTCGATGTTACAAAATATAAATTTTCTGAATGCTCTTTTCACTCTGCACTTTTCATGGTTCATACGGTGGTCCATGGGACACCTTTAGATTCGGAAAAAATGTCAGATGGAGCTGCATCCTCAACTGAATTCGAATGATTAGAAAACGAGATAAATTCCAGCGATTATTAAAATAATTCAATGGTTCTAAGGGATTCATGAATAAGCTAGATAATAACCACAAGGGTATGAACTTTCGGTGATTTTTTATCCCTCGGGCATCCGTAAAATCTCTGCTAAATCGCAAGTTTAAAAAAAAATCGTAGCATACTATGCCACCACGTGATGTTCTCGCATATCTTTCTTTCTGGTCGCGTTTCGAGAAGTCTCGAGAAATTATAACTGCGTTGTGGGCTCATTGTTTCCGCGCTACATTCCTCGTAAAACGTTCCCATGTCGCAGCTTCAGCTAAAACGTGTATATACGTATTTATAAACCGCGGTGTATAATCACGCGTCTATGTTTATATACACGAGTCCTTGTCCTTTGCACTTTTCCGCAAAGCCAACGCCGTCATGGAAACAAAATTATTGAGGATAAAACTAGCGCGCGCGCGCGCGACTACCCTTCGTTCCTGAAAAGCCATCGCAAAGCCCTTCATAACTTTTCGCCTTTTTCTCCTTTTCTTTCCTTCATAGTACTACGTGTAACGAATGAACAATTTTTGGTCTCCGTTTCACAATTTATCTGGCCGGTAAAAAATACGATTTTTTACTTCATGAGATCTGTAAAGCTCAAGAATATTACGAGATAAAAATACTCGATGTGTTACTGATAAAAAGAATTTTAAAAACGTTACATTATTTTTCCTGAGAATGCATTCAGCTTGAATACTCATATTTTTTAATCATTTTCGAGTAATGCTTGTAATGCAGTAAAAACTTGATCATGAGAATATAATTCATTGTGGGATTCATAGCAGTTTTCAATTTTAAAGCCATTTAACACTTTTTTATTTTTTCAAATCAGAATATAGGAGAAATTTCTGTCGTCGTTGTCGTTCGTATGAAATCGATTCTTTCGGAGCGATAAAACGCGCTCGAGAGACTCGCGACAATGAAACGGGAGCAGTACGTCGGATACATTTATGCGAATGATCGATATCATCGTCGCATGTGTATAGATACTACTCCGTATCTGTATATATACAAACGCGAGTAAGGCTTTATTTGTTTATTGTCTTGTACCGAGAATCGATCCGCGAACGGCAGTCCTTGCTATTATTCGAATGACGCGCGAACTACTTTTGTTTTGCAGTGCTTACAAAGTTTCTGTATTTTCAGTCTGGATTTTTTTTCAAGATTCATTATTCCCGGCACATTAATTTTGATCGTGCTTTTCAACGCCTGATGAAGGTGAATCGATAAGGAGCTAGGTTCGCCGTGTTCGATAACGCAAAAAGTTGATATCGTTGAAGTCCGTATCGTCAAAATGCACGGAAATCAGCATTGCTCCGATGTATTTTCAAATGACACTATTTTATCGAAAATAAAAAAGGAATTGAACTTTAATATTATAATAGGCGATTTAAGCGCGTTGTCTAATGTTTTTTTTCAATTATGAAACAAACCTCAACATTGTTCGAACCGTTAGTTGAATTTGAAAAAATAATTTATACATAAAAGATTATTCAATTGCTCAAGTTTCGATGAAATTTCTTCTCTTTTGCGAAATTTATTGAGAATAATTTTTCTTCGTTATTGTTCTACCCGATGCATGACTTGTCAAGAGGAAATTTGAGTTGTCATAGACATATGAAAAACCAGCTGTCATTTTAACATTTGAGAGCAGACAGAATAACTTCAGAGTCGTAATTTGACTTGAGCTCACCTGGACTACTTGTAACGACATAGCGAATCAATCAGAATCGCGAAAAAGCGATGACAATAAAAAGCTAATTCACGCGTCACAGCTCTACTCTGTAAAAAGGGAAAAGTGGAAACGAATTACTGACAATGGTGGAAACTTAAACATTTTTCTTGCACAACTCCAAAAATATATCATTTCTGCGATATTTAGAACTACGTAAACAAGAACACAAATGTAAACCACTATCGATTGCATTATTTTAGAAAAATTGATTCGTAAATTGGAGATAAAAAGGTGAACAATTGGGAAAAAAAGTCGAACGTATTCTCATAGTTGGAAAATCGCCAACAATCGTAATATATTATTGGTCGTTTTGGGTACAGTAGAAATGGAAGATTACAGAGAGATCAAGATACATATTTAATATCGAACCAAACCCATCTATCGAGGTTCGCTCGCGTTACAGACGTCATCGCTCGTCATCCTGATCGATTGTGCTCTCAAGCACCGAATAGTTATTTTGCCCATCTACGAAGACGGGAGATCACAAGATTGATTGCAATTCAATTGGAAATACCAACATGACAAAGTATCATAGTAATATACCATGCACGTAGTACATTTTTCCACTCGTTTGTCCCATGACGCATCGCAATGCGATGACCTCTTGTTCGACTCTCCCTTATGCATCAAAGAATTCGTGGGTACAGAGTTTTCTCTCGATACTTTGCGGCATGATTCATCGCGAATGCTGGCTATCCCCTTTACCTGTCCCATTTGTCTTTCAGGATTTTATATTCAGACCGAAATGCACTTTCAGGCAAGTTCAGCGATATTCGAGTTTTTTTTCTTTCGATACATAACAATTTCTTCAACTAGAAAAAACAAACGAAAATTTCTATAGAAATTTGGAAATTTGTTGACGAGACAACGAAATTCCTTAAATATTATTAAAATGAAAATATTTTCGTTGTTTCGTTTCATTTTTTTCGAGAAACGAGAGTCGTTCTTTTAAAGGGAAAAGTGCGAAACAAAAATTCTATAATTCGTGTGGCAAATGTACGGTCAGCACCCGGCTAAATGGCATTTTGATCTTACAAGATCGATCAAAATTACAAGGTTTCACAAATGTAAATCAATCAACACGTATTAAGCGTCTCTTCATCTATCCAATAATTGATTTCGCCACTCTTATCCCGGCGAATGGTCAATCTAATTAGTAGTGACAGCTTACAATCGAATTAAAAGATCGATGATCGAGTGATCAGAGGAACGCTGTTCCTTGGTTCATCATTTTGGTTTCTCCTTTCATAAACGTTTTGCTTTTCGAGCTAGATAATTTACATTTTGGTTGTGGCCAGGTTGAAAATGACTCACGGGCAATATCGCTCTTTTATCTTGTCACGATCTCTAATACTCGTTCCTTAGTCGTTTCACGGGTAGACATCGTAGTGAGCTCAATGAAGAATTGCGGGGCCAAGACACGTACACAGCATCACACGCGATCGATTGGCATGCTAAGTTCGACGTCCTAGAGAGCACGCGACTCACGTTCCGATCCGATTAAGACCGGCAGCTCTCTGCGAGTATATATATGTGTGCCTGATTCATTCTTCATCTTGTATCAACATTTCTCAGGATCACAGCCGATCTTTCATCATTTTATTTTTCAAAGCGTCATTCTTGTATCGAAGAGATACTCTTTCACGCAAACCGCGTACTCAAAAGCTCGACGATAAGGAATATTTTTTAACTCGTCAAATTTTTCTTCGTGAATGTTAATCTTCATATTGGAATAATATAAACTTTCTTATCCTGACTGCAAAGGCAAAGATTATGTTTCTTCATTTATCAAGATTCAAATTGACGAGTGATGATCACTAAACTGTTGATTGATTATAGTGGAGGTTAATTTTAAGCGAGGGATGAAAGAAAAATTAAATTAAATCATTACGAATCAGCCTGTTCGCGAGTACAATAAATGTTTCGTTAAACATTACAACGACAAAAAAAAGAATTATTGCATGAAAAAATTGTCGAAAATAATGCTTCCGAGATTTTTTAACGTCACGATTTTAAATGATAAAATACCATGGAATGACTGTAGAATAACTATATTTTTTTTCTTCTTCTTAACAAGATAACTTTCTACCTTGTAATAAAACTTACTGTCTTTCATCGCAAAGTTCAAGTGGCTCGCGACAGTTTTAAGGTCGGCCTTAAGCGTGTGCGAGATTGGCTTGCATAAGAGGATTTCAGGACAGCTACGGTACATTTATTTCGTGCCTGTATACGTGCGAAGAATAAAGCCGTGGGAGGACATTTTTTCACGATAACACGTACTCGTAAGTTCTCCCTTCTTTTTCGTGCACAAACGCGATTAAATTTTGTTTACAACGATGGAATAAATTCGAATGAATTCGCGATAAAGATTTAGTAACTCTCGCGATCCGCCTTTGCAGATGAAAAATAATGTTTTTTTAACTAAATACTAAATATGAGATCGATAATTTCATTCTGAAAATATAACGAAATGTGCTGAATAATTTTACGAAAAAAAAAAAAGAATAAAGTTCTGAAACAGATCAAAAGTGTCTCGAATATCTGAGAGTTCTAAATTGTCAAATCGTCACTTTATATGAAAATATACAGTAGAAGTTGTTGCAATTAACCTTAACCCTGGCTCATACGACAGTATTACACAAAATAAAAGGTTGTTTAAACGTTAATGGCTGTCAAGGCGTAGCACATAAACATACTCAAATACTCATACACAGACGTGTACGTCAGTGTTGCTGCTCAGATTGCACCTCGTATTTATGCTAATCAAAGTATGAGTACATTTACTACGACATCACTACCCACCTCTATGCATACTTATATTCTATCTTATATGGACGTCCATGTTCATGAATATATAGATATGAGTATATATATATATATATATATATATATATATATATATATTAGTGCGTAGAATACTTCACTGCTAATAATATAATGGGTGCGTTCTTTTGGAAAATGAATCAGACACTTCACGGAAGATTTATTCACGGAGTCATCATAATTTCGCAGCCGTTACCGATTCGAGTGATTACATGTTTTCATTGGTAGCATGAAAATCGTTCTTTTAGAAGATTTTCTTCGTACATTTATTTATCGAGCTTTGTTTATATGTTTCACTTTTTTTTCCATTAGGTATTGTTTCTGGTGAAGTGCACTTGATATGGAGACTAATCGAATCAACGATATTTTTTCCTCCCGATGAAAATGCGAGTGTTGCAAGGAGGAAGAGAAATAAATAGAGTGATAAAGGCAAAATACAATCGACACTGAATCTGACAAATCATTTTTGTGCATCGAACATTTTGTGTATTCGAATTATTGAAAATTGCTTTGAAATGATCGCTTCCTGACAATTTCCACGTTCTGTTATCGATCATTTCTTCATATGCAAAACAAATACACAACTTAAAAGAGTTTTCATCGATGCTGTCGACATTGCGGAAGAATATTTTGATGCCGTTGACACAGATATTCATTTTTTCATGGGTTTCAGTGAAATTTTTTGTATCATAAAATTTTCGGGGCTTCCGTGCACTTCGAGCTGTCAACGGATATCGCATCCGGTGTGTCGAATTCATTTGAGCGAAAGAAACAAACGTTTTTTGCAACGTTTGCGGCGGTTTCTTTAGGACCGGGTTGGTACTGAATCAAACTGATAAATAAAATAACGGATGAAGAGGATACCCAACGCGCCGGCAATCGAAAAACATAAATCGAACAATTCAGCGGTTATTATTTGAGCGAGACCGCGCGGTCGCGGGGGCGAGTCAAAAATTATGCTGTCACGGTGAGAACGAAGCTCTGCGGTCAGCAGGATAAGTTACCATAGATCCAAGAACGCACGAGTGCGAGACAGAGAGAGAGAGAGAGAAAGAGAAACTCTTGGCTAACAAGATAACGAAGAGTCAAGTTGGATCTTAATCGTAAAATTGTCGGCTTGCAAAATTCGCGAGACTATCTTTTACGCTTAGGTCAACAAAATTACACTCAAACGCTAAAATTAAGGTGTCGATCAACTGTTTTACTGTTTTTTTTCTTTTTGGAAATAATGGTCGTATAATAATTTATACGAGTGTATTTTATGATCGGCCACATGAGTGATTTTATTCTATTTGTGCATTCATTCGTTATTGTGCACTTCATAGAATTGGAGTGACTATTAATGGCTCTAAAAACATGAAAACTATTTTTTTTATAACTGAAGATTTTTTAAAGCATATTTTTGATCGTGTGTTCCGAATGATTTCGTATTGACAAATTAGTTCATGTGGAAAATAATTTTACAGAATATCAAAATTTAGGAATGATTCGCGTTAACGTGGATGTATATAAGAATAGGTTATGCATGAAGTCATGTTGCAGTTCCTTTAGGTTAATCAATGCAGACAAAAAATATAATGAAAAACGAAAATATCGACTTCCGATAATGATAACTGAGGCCAAGGTTTTTTTTTCGTGGCGGCGAATTCTAACTCGCTCCGCTCGCGGAACAATAAAATTGAAACTTCGTAAGAAACTCGATGAAAAAAAAAATTAAATAAATAAAAAAAAAAAAGGTTCTGACGCATCGTATACGATGGAAAGTTCATGTTATTTGGAAGTAGAGAGAAAAAGAGAATTTCGCGACACCTTGCGCGTTCATCATAATTGCGTACACGCCCAGAGTGAGAGTTTTTTTTCTCTTTCTCTCTCTCTTTTTCTCTCTCCCTCCCTCATGGTTTCATATTCACGGGAAAAAAAGTTGGACGGGTTTACGTATCGTTCGAGCGTATAAATTTACATACTCATTAATGCCGCCGTGACCGTGTGGCCCGTTGTGTTCTTTCGTTCTTGAGCAACAACACATCAACATGCATTGACGCCAGTTTGACGCTCGTTTCTGATGCTGCTGCTGTTGCCGTTGCGAGACGAGTGTCTGTGGCCGGGATATATTCGTTTTTCCGAGTTCTTGATACGACGAAATGATACATTGTCCTTGATTTCATATTTGCGATAATTTGGAACTCTCTCCCTCTCAATTAGGACATCTTTTTTGACAGCAAACCACTCATGCGACAAAAACAACCATTTTCAAAATCATGTGTATCTCTTATCGCTCAAAGTGCAATCTTTTCGCGAAAACTATTCTCAAAACGAGTGTATAAAACTCCGCTGATAGCAATTGCAGAATTATTGAAAATGAAGCACATTAATGAGGAAAGAAAATTCGTTCATGTTTATAAAAATGGTTTGATGCCATAATTAGTTCACACGAAAGAAGCATATTCTCATATCCGGTACATATTCAATGATTTACGGTTTTACTCGGTATAAGAGAATCAAATGATTGGAGTAGCTAGTGCCTTCGCTGACAACTCGGATGCCCATTGAACCTCAGTTTTTATAAATGAAATAAATAATAACCAAAATAAAAGTAATGATGAATAATTGATAAAAAGAACATAATTTTTGTCAATGGGATTCTAGAATGTTTTTGATACGAAAATGTTATTTTTATTGTTGTTTGAATTTTTTTTTTAATTTACTGATTTACATTATTTTGTGGTAGTACTCTTCCACGAGGAAATGAATATTGATAATGTTCAATGTTTGATCACCGAAATGATAAACTCATACTATTTTGGATGTAGAGCCTCGAGGTAGTGAACGGATGTGACAGTTGTTGAATGTTGGAACATCGGGTTTGTCTGAAATTGAGAAAATCGAACTGTTTCACTCGGACAATAAACAAGAATATATCGTCACCGTGAATTGTTTCCAGGCAAATTCTCCTGCAATTAATTCCGTTTTCCATCAACGATATATCTATAAACGTGTATCGATTCTTTTTTTTTTTTATCCTCTGCAAGAAGTTTCTCCAAACGGGGGTTCGTGTTCCAATTAGTCATTAAAGGTGATCGGATGTTGGGTTTTCAGAGCTGTAAATCGGAAACTCACTCGACTCGTGGACAAACTTTTGACTCCGGAGTTCGCTACGTTCGGATTCATTAATTTTATTTTCACGATAAAAGCAAAAAAAGTGAATAATAGGTATAAACCTTTTCCTGGATAGAACGTTTTTTAAATGAGGGTTGGTAAGGTGCAACAAATTAGTTGCACAATTTTAACCAGTAAGCTTATTGCATGAGCTCCCTGGGGCTTATGGAGAGCTGTTTTTGTTTTTTTTTCTCACATTTTCCAGCTAAACCGTTGCGTAAGGGCAGTGTAACAACGAAATATATTTCACGAGTCGGAGAGTCGGCATTTATTGATGTTTGTGATAAAGCAACGAGCTCGGCAACGAGGATAATTCCACCCTCGTACTCGTTACTTTCGTTTTTTTCATAATTATTCTGGCAGGAGATTCGCAATGAGAATATCATCACTATACGAGAGGCGGTGAAATAGAGTAAAAAATAAAAAAAATTTCATTATAATTGTAATTTTATAACGGAAAATAATTTTATTGAATTTACTGGAATATACATTTGATCGATTTAACCATTCGTCATCAATTTTCAATTCAATGTATTGTTATTGAATATGTGATATTTTATTTAAACTCTTAAATATTAACCAATTAAATGTCACAGGCCTTTGTACTTAATATTTAACGAACAGTACTCGGAGATAGAGAGAAAGCGGATGAGAGAGACAAACAGAAGCACTGAAACTCGCCGAAGATGCAGAAACGTTGCTCGGAGAATCCAATTTTATTGCTTGGTTTCATTAGCTGGTGTGCAATTGTAGCTCTGTGCAACTCTTCTACTCGCGATTATGGCTTAGGTATAACGAACACGAGAGACACACAGCCCCGAGTGCGTTGCGGTTCTCTCTCTCTCTCTCTCTCTCTCTCTTTGCTGTTCCTAATTATCACTCCGCAGACTAAATAGCGGTACAGCGGTTCTCAATGTTGCTGCTGTTTTGCAAGGAATTTCTAATGCGTATTGCGAGTGCAATTGTTTATTGACATTTTCTTATATAAATATGATACGAAATAGTCAAACTGTGCAATAAACGCTGAGCTAAACTCCGGTATTGCTTTCTAATTAATTAAGGATCACGGAAAAAATTCTGATCTTAATCATCTTGAGCTATTAATCTGTAGCTCATAAATTAGCGGCTTGTTAGGCTGCAATAGTCGAGAATTTTCTCTTGAGGATTATGTTTAATGGGAAATTGATATATATAGATTTATAAATACTGACTTCATGTGAGCTTCGTGTGTTTCTCAATTGGATAAAAATGAAAAATCACTTTTTATTGCCAATTTATCAAGCTAATATTTTCTTCGATATTGCAAATCACTTGAAAAATTTACGTTCAGAGTACCGCATCGATAATTTTAGGGTCAAATACATACTTCATGAATAAAATGGACGCATTTTTTTCTAATCGAAATGTGCAATAAATTTTTCAATGATTCTCGGATGGCGCATGAATTTCGTTACTTGAAACAAAACAAAAAACGTACGAGCTCGTCGGACAAGGTAAAAGAATAATAGAAAATGACATTCTGGATAAAAATATAATTGCACACACTAGGAGAAAGACTGAAATTACAGTTTGTCAATTTAGAATTCACTTTGTTGTCCAATTATTGTACTTTCTATGTCGATCGATGGTATGTACTGAGAAAAAAATTTTCATTCAACAACAGTTGAATGAACAAAACAGTTGAGAAGTTGTGATGCTTTTTCAAATTGATCGTAGTCAGGAAATGTTATTCTAAAATATTGAATTTTTAATTCGTTTGACGTTTTCCGTTTCGAATCTAAAACAGTATCAAAGAACGTGCATCGTAAACGTGAAAGATTGCTATAAATACACGAAATAAAAATGCTTTGGCCTCATGTCTTGCGGTGAGATATTGCTGCCACCGTTTCAATCTAACTCGTTTTATTGCGAGATATTGTAACCGCATCTGTAGCGTTTACGGGTGTGTGACGTCATGTGATAAGGTCGATCTTTTCAGTTCGTACACTCTCAATTCGACATATCGTCTGACTCATATTCACGCAGTATCTTCTCTGATTTAATCTTGTATAAACTCTGCTGATTAACTGCTGTTTAATTAATTCGAATATATACATTCGGATTAACGCGAGTGCATTTTATTGGAAGCGAAACGCTTATCGTTCTGAGTCGATTTAACGAATCACGTGAGAGTCTATGAAGCGATGATTAATAAAAAAAAAAAAAAACATTCAACTAGTCTCTTCTTTCGAGATATTTTCAAAACGTCAATTGTCATTTGTTTCAAACGAATTGGACAGGCTCCTCGCAAGAAGTGTCTGACCACACGGATCATTATTTCATCCATATAGATATGAAATTTGAAAAAAAATGAAATTTCATCGTGATAAGTAGAAGAAAGAAAAAAATCAATATCAATGTAAACGAGAATTGACAATGGTTCTCGTTCCGATAGCTAATCGTCAAAATCGATAATCGATACAGCGTCACTGTCACATTATTCACCTGATCCAATCGGTAGACTCTCTCCTGCGTACAAAATTACAAACACACGTAGACATTCGATATTCGATCGAATCAGCATTGAGAGTAACGTACACGTGTAGAGATACAGATATTTTTTTCTCAGCAATGAGGGTTTATCAGGAAGGTGCAACGAGTCGATATATATCGGTAAGCAGCGAATGGCAATCACGAAATGTGATCGAAACCGTGTGGTCGAACAAACAAAAAAAGAGCATATTCCCAATCAAATCGTCAGATTGAATTCAGAATTAACAGAGTACTCGAAAACTCGTTGAACGAAACGAGCACCCTGAAGCGTACGTTAGAACTTGTGAATCGGGAAGAACATTCGTCCATCAAGTACCCAAAAAATATAGAAACACGTCAAAAAAAAAAAATAATGAAATAAAAAAAAAATTAAACAAAACATATATAATAACTCACGTTTCTGTCATCAAAAGTTGAAAGAAATAAGAGCGATTCTCCCAGACTAATTCTCGTTTCTTCGCCCTCACACTTCGACGTTATATTGCACTTCTCGACGCGTACTTTTATATACCGACGGTATATACTAGCGTATACACACTCACAATAACCAAATCTTTATACACACACGAGAGTAATGTGGATAAAAAAAAACGTTGAGAAACTCACGGGGGAGTTTCTTTGCCGTTACGGAGCCTCCGGGACTTTTTATTCTTTCTGCTCTCGGAATGAAAGAAATAGCGTGCTCGTGAATACGAGAACGTATAGGAAGGAAGGAAGGAAGGAAGGAAGGAAAGAGTGAGGGAAAGGTGAAACGAACGAAAAAAAAATGCTAATAAAAAACGAATGAAACTACGAAGATGCGGAGTGGAGAGAAAAAAAAATAAAAAAAATCAACGCGCACAATGCGCGAAGGGAGATGATGTTGAATTTTTGTCTCGTTGCCGGTAAACTACCGCGTCTTAGAATATATATATATATATATATCTATGTATATATGTATAGCGAACTCGCGAGCGCGTCAGGTGGCGGACACTTCTAAGTCGCGCGTCAAAGCAAGACTGGCCCAGTCCCATCGCATTACCCCGCTATTATATTCCGGGCCAGCATCCGCATGTTCTCAACGCGTATTTATATATATATATATAGATATATATGTATAGATGAGCGGAGGCGCGCTTATATACGCATCAACATATACGTATGTATGTGTACGAGATCGACTAACGCGTAATGCTTGGTGCAGTCGTCGCCGGCAGATCAGAAGCTCTCGCGCGGTGGGCGCGAGAGAAAAAAAAAGTAGAAAGGGAAAATACGCGAACGAGAGAGCACGCATCACTCTGCTCATAAGTGCATTTTTTAAGATCAGTTGAGGCGAGCCTTCATAGTGACGTTTCTTTTTATGAATTCATACCTTTTTTTTTGTATTCGCACCGATCGTCGCATTTATCGAATAAAAATAGGATCGAGTTACCAAAATTTTGACAGGATTAATATTTGTAACGAAGATTTCATTCGGTATTGCGATGTCTGCGTTACCGGAAACGCGAATAACATTTTTGTTTCTGATTAGAAAAAAAAAATTGTTCATTTCTCCTGTATAGCCGAGCTTCGAAAATTCTTTTTCTGTACTTCCTGTTACGAGGAACCTGTCAAATTGAGATTGATGTTTGAAACGAAAAACTAAAAAAAAATGACTTTTTTGTTGCTTTTATCGTTATTTTCATTTTCCCGAATATTGATCGTCATTTGGGACGAATGAATGAGAAAAATTCATTGGGCTTGGCTACAAGTTGTTGGCTGCTCGTATACACCGACCAAGAAGATTCAAATTCCGTATAATATTAATATCGAGTAGGCAAAGCAGAATAACTATCCTCGGCGCAATGTTTTTGCAGCTCGACGAGTATAATTATATTCTTAATTTATGAATGACAGTCCCCATGACAGAGTTGAAAAAATGAAATCGGGCTGATCGAATGGAAAAATATGGTAAATTGTAACTGACCTCGACTCAATTGAAATTCGAAAGAAAAAAGACACTGCAGCAGGAGTAATAAATGTCATGATATAATATGCCAAATACAAGAATAATAATGAATTGAATAACAAAAAAAATCAGAGCAAAAATGAGCGATTGAGTGCCAGTTGAGCACAACAACAATAAAATTAACTACTGCGGCGTTATAATAATATAAGGATAAGAATAATAATAAACAATGATAAAAGTAAGAAGAATAATAATTACACAGAGAATATTTTATTATCAATGAGATCATCGCGGTAGGGCAACGTCGTCTGTTTATCATTTAGTTACTCCCTCGCTCTGCCCTTTTTCATTGAAGGATCTCGCGTAGTCTCTCGATGAATTGCGGCTTCAATGATTATTCGAGGCCACCATTCTCTTTCTTTCTTTCTCTCTCTCGCTCTCTCCGAGTCGGTGCAACTTAAGAGTAAGATGATCTTACGATTTTATGATCCATGCAAGAGTATCTCTATATGCTTGCTATAAAAAAAAAGTCTTCTACATGCTCCATTACATTACGTGTGCCCACGTGTATATATAGATATATACATATACATATGATGGTGTGAAATGCGGGAGAAAGCATAATAATCACACTGAGTGATGCGAGTGTTGTATGAAGCAAGAGGTATCTGCACACAAATACAGAGGGAATTTCGTTCACGAGCCCTGCTCCTGAAAATATTCTCCCCCTCGTAAGTAATTCTCAGTTTGAACTCGGACCATTCATCCGTCAATCTTGCTCCATTGATCCCCCGGTGGGTTCTATATAATATACAAAATCATACTTTTATATACGTATATATATATATATATTAATCTCGTTTGCTATGGGGAACGAAGGATGTTGGCCGATTTTGATGCTGGTAAAAGAGAATGAGGAGACGTCAATCACAATCGACTTTTTTCGCAGGGAATTCACACACACCCTTTATTTTTCTCTTGCTCTTTCTCTCTTCTTCACTATCATGCTAATTTCTCCATTCGATGTATTAATAATTCAGTAGAAATATTGTATATTTTGATTGAAAATGGATAAATATGTATGGATCATTGAAAAATATTTCGAAGGGATGTTTAAATCGAAGTAATTTTTCTTTACTACTTTTTACTGTGTTTAAAGATTGATTTAATTATCTTAGAGTCGCTTAATAGCTCGGAAGTTTATTCGGAGTAATTTCCCTGTATAAATTTATCAATCGAGTATAATTTTGAAGAACATTTGATTTCATTTGTCCCTTCTGTCGTTCCTTCATGATCGATGAAACGTTTTGTGTTGTACATTTATTATAGATGCTTGAGAAGCAATCTTTTCAGATAAATCGTTTTTATTCATTCGCCATATAGCACGTCAACAAAATCCTTATTCCTCGTGCCAGCTTAGCAGCATATGATTGATGAAGGGTGCTGGCTTTGGAGACTTTCATAAATATCACAGACAATCGAAACGAACAAATATGAAACTGAATACAAAATGATAAAAAGAGATGGAATTATTGATACATATCCATTGAATCTTCAATGCTTCGAATAAAATGAAATTATTATTTCCAAATGACCCACTTCATTTTGTTTCATCATACTTCCAATTTTATTATTCAGGCTTAATGGATTGTTCAATGCTTTTAGCTTCATTCGACAAATTTACTTTTTGCCTCATAAACGGGAGTCCCATCGATATCTTCAAACCACATAAATATATTGATATCTTCGACTTTCATTCAAGTACTGTTGCGGCTGTTGTTCGTTAATATTCAAATTACCAATGTTCGATAGATTCATCTTGAATATCGAATCACACGATTCTCTCGTTATTTAATCCGAACAGGCTTCCGAGGGCTTTATCGTTTCTGATGGCTGGCAAGCGTATCTGTATGTGTGTCAAGAGAAATATCGATCGTCTAAAGTACAATGTGTCACATTGCACATACACAATGTGTTTATATGCATTGTATAAAAAGATGAGTGGTGTGCTGTACACACACATACATAGAATGAGATAAGTTTAGGTTGACTCGAACGTATGGGTGTTAAAAGGTGTGTATGTGATGCGCGTTTGTGGTTAGAAATTGGGGTAAGCTCTTGAGCTTTGCATACACTTGGTATGCTACAGACGTGCGTAGACCAGAAGCAAAAGGGGAATCGATGGACACGAGGCACAGCTTCTATAAGAGGAACGACTATGCTAGAGCTTTTTCATCTTTTCTCATGCTATTTTACGATTTATCGAACACTGCCAGTCCGGGGAGGTCGTAAATCAAATTATTTGACTCGATCAGTTATCTGTATTGCACCTTTTATTAATTATACGTAAATTTTACGTATGCATGAGTAATAATGAAATTATAATGATAGAACAACATAAGGCATCGGGGGCAATCAAGGTCTATGTTCATTGGAGCTAACATTATTTCGTTGGTAAATGTTTTTCTCCTGCAGTGATGCTCGCTACCGGTTAGACCTGCTCGAATACCCCTGGTAATTAATTAACAGGATGATAATCATAATAATGAATTGGTATGCTTCCGGCGAAAAATACCTAAAAACACTGCTCTGGATTTTATCCCGATGGTTGGCTTGGAAGTTGAAATAATTATTGAAAAGATCATAAATACGAAAGCGAAAGAACGATATAAATGAAATGGTTCGAGTTGTATAACATTATTGAAAAATATACCTTTTGCCAGATTTAGTTACAGAAATTTTATTTAAAAAACGAACGTAAACTTAATATCGTAACGTAATGATATTGTAGCGAATTTACTGAACTTTTATTTGTAGTAAAAAAAAAAATTTATGTCAACATACGTTTTCGAATATTTCATCTAACGATAAACATTTTAAAATAATTTACAGAGTGTTATTTATTATTTCTATTTGGTATGAAATACAAATGCAGTAAGAACATTTCAGAGAAGTTGATTGTGCACGGTCCATTTATCTTATAACTTAACTGCTATCAAGAAAGATTTACAATTATTGACTTTATATGGAAAAACTCGAGATAAATTTTTGATCGTATCACATTTAACGAGCTTTGTGATTTGATCGTATTCATCACACAGCCAAATGACACCTGAACTAAATTGAAGTATGTGAAAAAAAAAATGTTCATTGCATTTTTGATACAAAATCGCGGCGACAGAGCCCGTCTTCAAAAATGCTTTTTTTTTTTCGATGCCTCCACGGGTGGACGTGTAACTCCGAAAGTATGAGAGCCAGAACAAAAAAAAAATGATTTCGAAGTTACAATAGAAATTTCAAAGCAATTCATCGAATGGTTTTCGAGCAGCGTTTTCGGCCAGTTTGAAAAAAGTTATTTCACCGAAAACGCATTTGAAGTTTTTTAAGTTCGGACCGATTGGATATTGTTTTTACGAACTCAAAGTATTGTTTGAGCAAAAGAAAAAAAATCGATTTTTTTCAAAATCTAAGAGCGGTCTTATCCCTCAAGACGACAGTGTTATGATCGTATCATGACATGTATCGCGGAGCTTCTCAATGTGATACGAGATAAATGCGTCTGTCGATGACGACGATAGACTTTTTGCGGCTGCATTTAAAGTTCGAGACGCGAGAGTGTGGGCGCAGCTGAGTTCTCCTCCTTGCAGCGGCGAGAAACTCGAATTTGGATTGACGCACGCGAACAATTTAGTTTCGTGACATCATTCCCGAGGCTCCGCCGACACTTTGCTATGGACATACGTCCTCGTATCATATACGTGGATAGCGAGAATCAGCAAAACATTTGAGTCGTCACGAGCGGCGTCGGTGGTATTGAAAATAACCAGAGTTTTGTTTAAAAACGTATAGAAATGGTGCATTTTCATGAAATTTCCCGGAAACTGTGAATCGATAAATAAATTCATGAGCCGAGACCTATATAGACATTTCTCTTGCCGTCTCGCCACTCATGAATACACAATTTCTCGAAATACCGATCGGAAACACAAAACTGCGCGTGCTGATGAATACGATTTTCTTTCGCATACATATGCATTTTCCTGTAAAACATTTTTTGTTGCTGTTACGAGATTTTTGCCGAAGCTCTGAAACTAAGTGAATTTCGTCAGAAACAAAAATCAACTTCATTTTTTTAAAGCAATGAAAAAAACAAAAAAAAAAAATTGGAAGTAAAACCAAGAGAGATATCCATCGAAGAGATTTTCTTCATAATTTTTCTGTCTGCGATTTGCATATGTTCGTTTGAAATAAAACAAAGTCATGATACAAGTGTTGTGTGTAAATGCCCGATAAAAAAAAATCGCTGATTTTTTTTTTTTTACGTAGATACTTTTTGAATGAAGCATCGAAGCGGTAAGAGTGGGAGTTTGAAGAGAAAAAAAAAAGAAAAAAAGATAAATTGGCGGGAGAATGTCGTTACTTTAACGACATCCTTGACCCGACTTTTCCGAGACGTATGAATCGAGAATTTTCAGTTTAATTCACATATATATCTTATTAATTTCCGGTTAACCATATAAGGTTATCTTTGAAGCGCGTCTTTTTTTCCCCCCTGTCAATTGGCCTTCTCTTTGTAATACCCAGAAGTCGTAATGAAAGATCTAAAAAAAATCCGCTCTCGCCTAATTCGCGAGAGCGCGCGCGCGCGCTCTCGTCTTATCTCAAATCGCGCGAGTTCTCGTGAATGAGATTGTTGACCGGTGAGTCATATTGTGAGAAGAAGAGAAAGAGAGAGGGAATATTTTGAACGTGCGGGGGCAAAGAGAATATATGCCACGGAAAGAGACGGAAAAATACACACGCACACACACACACACACACACTTCCAGAGACACGCGAGCGCGAACACCCACAGAGAAAAGAGTGAAAATATTTTTGCCTGTGATGTCGGAATGCAAACGTCGTGTCTGGATTAACCTCAGTCACGTCGTTGAAATTTTATAACCTATATATATATACATATATACGTAAAGCCTAAAATCTCGAAGTATACTTATGTGGTCGCGAGATTAATACCCAAATGCAAATATATATATATATATATACGTACACCGACTATCGATAATCCGGAGTAAATAAAACCTGCGCAAGAATTTAATTCGGGCGTGGTCCCTCCGAGACCGGAGAAATTTATTTGGCACGGTATTGAAAAGAAACGAAAAAAAAAAGGAAGCTGTAAAAAAAGAAAACAAAACTTACAAATCACGCGGTATTTATATCGTCTATAATTGGCTCCCTTTTTTTTTTGTGAGTACGTAACTAACGGCCACGTTTTTCTAGCCTCGTGTGTGTCAAGCCAGGGAAGCTTTGAAAAAGAAAAAAAAAATAATAATAACCTCGAAAATCGCAACAACGCGACTTACCGCAATAACGGTATCAAAATTATTATAATAATTTTTTTTTTTTCCAATCACAGTAATCGTGTCAATTTGTTTAAATGTGTGAAACAAAATGATTCGAAGTATCGATATACAACTTTGTTCGAATCTAAATTCAAATTGTTCAATCAAAAAAATACATCGAAAGTTCACTGTGTTTTCTCGTTTTGCGGAAAAACAAAAAAACAAAAAGTAAAAAACAATGGTAACATTTATATTTGAGAACGTAAGAACTCGAAGTAATAAATTGATGGTTTTGCCAGCGGTGGATACTGCGTGGTTGGTTTTACTGGAAATCAATCAATTATCCAATTCGCATACGCACGAGATTGGGTGTATTATATGTATGCGAATATCACGTATATTGTTCTATACGCTCCTGAATCCATATGTGTACCTTATACATAATTTATACATATTCATTGCATAGAAAGTGCACATAGATATACTTATATATATCTATATATTATAGCAGTTTTAGCAAATTTACGATCGCGCCCCTGTTGGTTCAGGGCGTGGATGAAAGTTCCGTAACGTAAGCGTGATAAAAAGAGAGAAAAAAAAAGAAACGAATAAAGTTTGTTGTATTTTTGTTTGCGTCTGTCGGTCTTTCGTAACAAAATATATGTTATGCAGAATGAAAGCTTTATAAACCAGAAGGGATCGATGAAAAGCTTTGCCGCCCCTCTGTTTCTGTTGCTGCCTGTTTCAAACTCTCCTCTCTTCCACGGAGTCGGTATATACGTATCTGAAAAATAAATTTTCCTCTGGTTTTTCACGACACTGTCGTAATTTATTCGTGGTCGTCATATATATATATATATATATATATATTTTTTTTTTTTTCCCCTGCGTATATATTTCGTAACAATGCGCGAACGCGATCCGAGACACGAAATCCCAAGAGAATCATGCAGCTTTTTTTTGGTGCTTTCTGACGGGTTATAGATATAGAAACGCTTTTGGAGGATGGAAACGCATTTGACGTTGTGTTGCAAGGTATTAAAGTGTCCGACTGGGTAATTTGTTGGTCGTTAACTAATTTTTTTATTTTTTTATACATCTTCCTCTAAAAATGCTTGTTCTTTGTTAGCACAGGATATATAGCTGGGCCAGATGGCATTCATTTTTCATTCGATAACAAGTTTGACGTAGTTGTTGTTTGCAAAAGTTTCAACTGACATTCAATACTTTTTTTTTCGTACATTCGATTTTCTTTCAAACAATTGAGGTGAAGAGCTTCAATGATTTTATCGGTTTTTTGTTTTTCGAATCAGGTCCGTGCGGCTCTTAAAACACGAGACAGGTCTTTTCGAAACGAAACAACGCTCAATGTACGATGACTCTGATTGCTCTGGAGTTTTCTTATTTTCGTGATCCGGTGGATGAAATTATTTTTTGGGTTTTCCTCGAAACCTCATCTCCGTTCGGTTCGTTATTGATGCTGTGTCTTTTCTCGTTCGTCACATCTTCCACCGTGTCTTGTTTTTTTTTTTTTTAATTTTTTTCAAACGTACATTTCTACGACGTGGACCATTATAGAATTCTCAGAGTTCGCGTATAGACGAGAGCAGCGTGAGTAAAGACCCATCCTCTCGTGTATATGTGACGGGGAGTGTGACGTAGTTCAAAATATCACGCTAGTTATCGTCACGGAATGACGGGATAGACGATCCGGCGGGTGATCAAGTATTTCAAGAATCTCGTGAGAAAAAAAAAGATGGAAAGAAAAACAATAAGCAAGATATAGTATACCGGAGTGTCTGGCCACGAATGTAATGCATTTTGGTCTTTATTCTTTAAACATTTTTATGAAAAATTATAGCTCCACAAATAAATCGAAGTTGTTAGAATTCTGCTTGGTAAGGAATTTGAAAAATGTACGTATGAAAAGTGGCATTTTAATGAAATTAATATTGAAAAATAGAAGAAAGAATCTTGACTCGATTCAAGTGAAAATTATTATTTAAAAACGACAGTCTTCGATAAACTAATATTGATTCATTTTTCGTAAAGCGCGTGTTCATTAACGATAGTTTTAGAAGATTCATTCAACCAGAGTACATTTTTGAAATAATGATTTTGATCTCATTTATCGTGCTCATCTCCAGCTTCGAATCGATTTTTATAATCCGTATGACGACATATAAAATGATGAGTCCAATAAATAAAATATTGAGTCTTGTAAATAAAGGATAATTTTTGACAAACTCACATTATCTCGAGTAAGTGATTATCCAAGGGAATTAATTATGCAAATATCATAAAAGAGTGAAACGGATGAAAATATTATTTCACGAGTGTCTGCTGTGAGAGAACGTGCTAATTGGAATGACGGAAAAAATAAATGAACGTAAGAGACGAGCAGCATGAAGGAACAAACAAACCGGAAGTTTCATCGAGTAAATTGATATCTGAAAAACGAGACCGAGACTGGGAAGAAGTTCGAATCAATCAATTCTACGATAGCAGGAAATTCCCTGTTTTTATTTGTCGAGCTGGTGATACCGAGTTTTATGTTTCCACTATATTAATTAGTCGAGGATCTCAATTCTTATTTACGATGATGCTCATCACGTTCCAAATGTTTGTCCAGTAAATAAAGATATAATAGCGTCGAATCACAAAGTACTTTGAGAAATATTTCGATCAGAGTCCAATGATAGCGTAATAAAAATACAAGAACTAGTGGATGATTGAATGAATTTTGCTAAATATTTTGACGCACGAAAAAAAAACCTACGGAATGAATAATGATTTGTCATAAACTGAACACCAATCCATTATCATTGATCGTGTACACTTGTGGAATGACAGGAAGTTGTGAAATAACTGAAAAACATTATTTCTATGTTATATGAAAGATTATTAGTATTATCATCGTTATTTCTGGGTATGTATTGAGACTCGAGATATTCCGGAATGCGTTCTCGAGTGAATGATGTAACGGGAGAAACCGGGTGCAAACGCCAAGAATCACATGCCGAATGAGCTAGTAATATACACAAGTTCTCGTACAGAGTCGTTACGGCAATGTGTTTTTATTTCGTAACATATAAATGAGAGATGAAAAGAAAGAATGAAAGAGTCGGAGAAACGAAGGATTTTTTAGGGTTGACCTCGGGATAACGAAGTGGTTTTTCCTCCTGGCTGGTAATTTTGACGAGAGCAAATGTACTCAACATATTCAACTTTGAATGAAGCCTGCTCGCACTCCTGACCGAGTCTCCGAGCTAAAACGACGTTACGGAGAAATAAAATCTGTGGTTATTTTCTCGTCGTCAATTCGTAGCGAAAAAAAAGACGAGGCTCGAGAGACGAAGTGTGAAGGAATGGAATTCCACGCACCAGTCTCTCTCTCTCTCTCTCTCTCTCTCTCTCTGTATTTACCACGTACGGCGCGTTCTACGGATTACGGATGTACGCACTGATGACGGAATTTGGCACGAGAATCATCGTCACGCAGCCTCCTTTGCTCTTCTTGTCCCATCTTTTTTTTTCTCTTTTTATCTCTCTCACTCTCTCTCTCTCTCTCTCTCTCTCTCTCTCTATTTTACTCATTTTATTCTTTTCTGCCTCCGTATCTCATTCGCTTTGAGGCCTCGGCCTTGAAATATAATCGTGCACGACTCACCGTATTCGGCAACTCTCTCTCTCTCTCTTCAATTATTTTCTTTGCCCTTGGACCCCACTCTCGATTTTCATGACGTATTTCTTATTTACAACCTGAAATATTGTAGTTGAATAAAAAATTCTTATGGGGAACCAACAAACGTCCTATTACAAATATCCCGCGCGTTACATCGTAAATTTTTGCTTTTTGGATTTTCCACAGATTTTTTTATGAGTTTTGTCAACAGTTCTTCATTATTGTTCTCGATCAGGGCATATTTGTTGTCATGTCAAAAATACCGAACAGAAAGAGTCCCTGTTGACGAATATTTTTGCACTGCGTTCTCTGGTTTTCTTATTTCCTCTTCATTCATCCGTTTGTTTTGTGTTTTGTTGTTATTTAAGGTAACTACTATACAGCAGACTTGTCAAATGAGTAATAAATTTTCAAAACGATTTTAGACCAATTTTAACGTACCAATTCAACGTATTGTGAGTGGATTTGTATTACAGCGTGTCTTATCAACGTGGAAAAATATTAAAACCGATAGTTCCGAAAAATCATCAACTGATAAATGCAAATTTCTATGATGACACATTTTCACTGGGATTTTTCAAAGAATTATCTGTATTTTTTAACCGATTTTAATGCACCACGTCTCATTTTGTTCCTTGACTGATCCTTTACGAATCAACCACGTAGATTTTTTCTAAAGCTTAATCGTTTTACTGTTCCAGCTAATTGTTTATTAAGCGAAAAAACTTTTTCATAAATAATTTCTGAATGAACGAACTTGGAAAAAAATCTACGTGGTGGGTTCATAGAGGATCAGTTAAGGAACAAGATTAAGGTGCATTAAAATCGTTTGAAAAATACAAGTTATTCTTTGAAAAATCCCAGTAAAAATGGGTCATAATGAAAATTAACATTTATCAGTTGATAGTTTTGCAAAACTATCGTTTTTTATATTTTCCACGTTAATAAGACACGCTGTAATACAAACCCACTCACAATACGTTCAATTGGTAAGTTGAAGTTGGTCTAAAAGCTTTCCGGAAATTTAGCACTCATTTGATTTTTGTGATTACCAATGGAACTTACTCCTGGTTTAATGATGTAATAAAATTAGATGAAGCATGGATATATTTGTAAAATTTGTACATTTTACGTTGAATTATGTGACATTGCACATTCATCGATTAATTGACTTGACAAAACATATGTTTGACATTAAATTCGACTGTTTAATACAAATACATTTACCAACATGAGAAGTTCGATCGCTCATTAAAGAAACTTGAAGAAATCAGCATTGAGCAGACTGTCAATTTTAAATAAAATCTGAACCGTTTTATTTTATTTTTTCAAAATAATTTTTATTTTTCATCAACAAAATGCTGTTCGAAGTTTTACCAGAATTCGTTCTGCTTCGATCATCATTTTCAACCAGTTCACATTCAAAATGTTTTTCTTCTGTCAGTGCGAATCTTACTTATGAATATTAATACAAAAAAGTTATTCAATGAAAGAAAAATAATGGTTCATCTGAACCAACTTTGCGAAGCACCATTCTACGATAGATTAACCCTCGTTGCCATTAGAACCGTAAACAATTCATCGTCGTGCGTAGAGTCCTTTGAACTTTGAACCGAGCCCCATGACCGCGGTCAACTGGCACTTCGTTCACCACTTTGCGCCTATCGTCGTGATTTTAGCTATAGCTATACATGTATACGTCTGTGCATACATAGCCGCGCATAAATTTGCAAGACCGTTGTAACATCGATGCAGTTTGAACTTCGAATGTAATGCTAACTGCAGTTCCCTATTACATATCCAATTAGAATAAGCGATAGTCGAGAATATTTCAGCTCGTAGAATATATGTTTCCGTTAGAAATATCGATGTCAATTAATCCGATTCTATTCCACTGTAATTATTTATTTTTCAAATATTTATCATTCCGAATGAAGTATTAAAAAATTAACGAAAATGTGTGTTTCTTTCGATTTCATGTATATAAAAAACGTTCAATCAACTTTTCTGCATATTTAGTCTCTAAGTGGTCCGTGAACAAAACTTGGCATAAGTTTGTTTGATTTTCATGACTATATCTACCTGCCGGTACACAGATGTTAAAGACGCGAAAAATAAAAGATCGAAAGAAAATTAATGCACCAGTTATTAGCTCCATAATTCATTTGGGCTTAGAATTTATTTGAGTTTTAATGTCACCAAGGATTCACCGGTTGTACTGATCATTAATGATCATTAGACATCAATGTCGACCTACATTTTCGTCCATCGAATTTGAAGCAATACGAAAACATTCCATTCCAAAAACAACCCCGTTCAAATCGTACTTATAAAATCTAGGAATCAAGAGGAAAAAATGCTCATATCGGTGAAATGGCTGAAAATGTGAAGTGCACAAATATACATACTTGTGCATGCATGCACCGAGAGTGCAACGGAATTGAGAGCAAGCCTGAGGAGACCGGCTGGTTGGCGCCACTCTTAGAACTCTACCTCGTTCCTCCTTTCTCGGAGTTTCAGCTTCGTCGTATCAAACCAACGCGTCCAACGGGATCTCACATTAATATACATGTATATATATTTATCTACATATATAAGCATAGGTGTTATGTTATGTTCGTACCGATATACGTGAATTCCGAGAGTTTTCAAGCTCCTCGAAAATTCGTTGGCCTCGCATACGTATGTGTAAACGAACGATAAATTTTCTGGCAAACATCTTTCTGTGTTTCTTTTTTTTTTTTTCTTTTTTTACGAACGATCGGTTCAAAACAATATTTCTCGAAAATATTTTCAGACCATTGATGAACATTTAGTACGAATTGATCTACACAAATGTTGTGAAATTCAAAAATAGATATTTTTTAAACATTTTTTCTTCTTCAAATTTTGGGCATTTCTTGATTTCAATGATGCATGGGCGACAAAGTGAAAAGTGACTTTAATATTTTTATGCGTAGGTCCTTTTTCGACAATAAAAAAGAGACAAGTTAAAAAAAAAACCTGTAGAGCAAGAAAAGGGCGAGACGAAGAGGACGAATAAATAAAATGAGAAATCGTGACACCGACGTTACCTGGACAAGTGCATTTAGAGCAAGTTTATGTTACGTGCCGAAAAACCGAATTTTATGACACTAAAGACGTGACCGTTTCACGACAGTTTCTCTGATCAAATTCTGGGCTTCGTAGTCCTCGTGAAATGTCAATATTCTCAGTCGCCATATCATCGTATCTCTCTCTCTCTCTGACTCTTTCTTCTGTATTGAAATTTTCCTATTTCCGCAAACCATTCAGTCCTCATTTCCGAATCATTGACAAATATCCGTAAAATCGAAACTCGAACTTCCGGATAAGTGAAAGTTTCTCTATTAATAATTTTTCCTAGTTAATGTCGTGGTCGCGAATAATGAAGTTCTGTTGAAAGTACAAAAGAGATATTTTAATCTCGTTACGCGCATGAGTTTGTGTACCCATTACAAACGCATTATGAGTATCAACTGCTTTGAATAATCGACCTGTCGTTCAACTTTTCTTATTAAACGTTGAAGAATGGAAATCTTTCTTTCAGGTAAGCTCAAAGTTTTCGTGCTTGTTCTATACGTTCATAATGCATACCAAAGTTTTCAAAGTAAATTTATAAAAAATCGCGAGAATATTGTACATAATTATTAAATGTTCTAACACCGTCAATTACCCTCGGATAAACTTTCATTAAAAAACAAAAAGGTAAATTAGTGCCCACTTTCATTAAAAACCATTTTTTTTTCTATATGCAATGGAATGGATTTTTTTTGTTAAATATTTTACATCATTTTCGACATTCGATCGTAATGATATTTTTTTTTTAAATATCTTAACAATGATTCAATTTTACCAAGAGAATTTCTTGCCAAAGACTCGTATATAAGGATTATATTGTATTTAGGGGAAAAATTTCGATTTCAGTGTTTGAAAAGTTCAATCGAATAAAATGGCATAGATTGTAATTTTAGACTGCGGGCTTTTATAAAAATGGAAATTGTAAAGAGGATCAGAATGACGGGGTGATAATTTGGCTGCTATCTTGGCCGATGCTATCGCCTTGTTATTATATGAGATATATATGTATACATGATGTTACTCTACGCTGCGGATATTTGACGAGATATTCGATATTTGACGAACGAGAGAATAATCTCATCGGAAAACCTTGGACAGGCTCTCGGGAATAATAGTCGATAAATATTTGACGGGAGTTGGACGTTAACGAGTAGATGGGGAAAGCCCTTGACGGAGGAGGCTCCAGGACGTTTGAAAGTCCGTAAGAGGATTATAGATGTCGCCTCATTCCCGCTCGTTGTGCAAAGCTTTTGGAGCTTTCCTCGCGTTCGAACGGTGGAAACATACCGGAATAATATTCGCGCCCTGCTACTGATGAGATAGAGAGAGAGAGAGAGAGAGAGAGAGGGGCATAGAATTTATCTTCCTGGAGGGAATCATTTGCGAGAGTATATTCACGCCTTGTTTCATCTCCGGGCTCGTTGTCACTTTAATCCCTTTTTAATTAATAACCCAATGGAGTCTATGGCAAAACCTAACAGCGGGCAATTTTTCCTTGATCCTTTTTTTTTTTTTTTTTACAAAATCTGATGCAACAGGCTCTTATGAATTTTAATTTCGAATCAAATCGAATGAACATCGAATGTATTTTCCCGGATTTGGACCATTGACTTTCGATGAATATTTGTTTACGTATGAAGCTCTAAATAAACGTATTTTTGCAACTTTTTTTCTCGAACGAATAAAACATCCCTTGGAATTTGATTTTCTCGACCGCATTCTACACCGGAAAAGGAATTTCCTGAAATTCCATTCTCGGGTGGAATGCGTTTTGTTCAATCCCAGAAGTACGAAGAAAAAGTGTGGGAAGAGTGATGCACATATTTGTACACGGATAGCGCCGGATGAACGATGGGAATTGAGAAACAGATAAAATTCATTTTATGGAGAAGGTACGATTGATGACCAACGGCGATTGGACGGAACACACGTTCACCTCTCGTCGTTCTTTTTCTCGTTTTATTTTCTTTCTTTTCCCTTGCCAATTCATATTGGATGGAAAGCTGCACTCCGGAACACTAGAGAATCGTGATTTCTCTATGAATGGGAATATATATATATATATCATCCCGATATCAAAGAGAATTGAAAAATATATTTCTTTGAGCTTCGTACAAGCGTCTCTTTCCAGGAATTGGACAACGAGGGTTGCTTGTATGCATATATTTATATCTATGGGTTCCCATTCATATACCATAAAATGGTCTATAATTGAAAACGTGATTGGAATTTTTCTGTCTATTAATAAAAACATTATTTTTTATATTTACTCCATCAAAACAAATGAATACAAATTGGATCGGAACTGATTGGTCACTTCAATGGTCCACGCAAAACTCATGCGTGTCCGGGTCAAGTGCGAGTATTAGAGGAAGATTCCGGTTGGCGAGAAAACGGACAACTAGTCTCGAGATTTTTGGGGTTTGCTGGTTTCAATTTCACCGAATCTTTTGAAAATCCAAGACTCCAGAATTTTACTCAGAGCACCGTGTTTTACTGTTCAAACATCCATGCCCACATTTCCGCAGTCCTTATACGTCATACGTTTAAAAAGATATACATTTACTAGCTAGTAGTGGGAGCATCTAGCTGTGCATTCACGAAAATATAATTTTTTTTTCAATCTTATTTTGAAAAATTTTTCATGAGACACAGGGAAGGATGGGCACTGCACGCGGTGGGTGATTCTTACTCATTGAAGACCCTACACTCTTTCAGAAATGGGGAAATTGAATTCATTGAAAGTTTACAAAGAACGAATTTAATAAAAAAATGTACGTATATAAACAAACGGTCCTGAAAAATTGCACTTTTATTCACATAATTGAAAGTGATTGCTTAGGTGTACTCTCGACTTCGCCAACAACCGATTTTCTTTTTAAATTTATATAAAAAAAAGTATTATGATGTTACATGGGCCATCTTTTTGCGTTTCCTTTTCAATTTCAGACTCCAATTCTTCGGTTTTTTTTTTACCGAAACAATCAAACGAAAGATTTTCATTTTTCTTAATTCTTCATCATTTTATTAAAAATGCTGTAACTTTTTTTCTACACCGAATTGAGTATATTTTGTTCGTTTTCCAATTACCTTCAAATTGGTAAATCGATTTTTTCGTTTATCGATAGTATTTAACTACCGATGAGTTTTCAAAATTGAAGATTCAACGAAATCGTTAAACTTTTTTTTTTTTTGCATTTCTGTAAAAATTGAGATAACGAAATTTAGTAAAAACACAAACTCAGTTCGAATCATGATCTTTAATCTCGTGAAAAGATTCAGCGTAATCGGTCCGGTCATTTTTGATTGAACAGATTTATACATATATAGAGAAGAGATAAATTGATGTATACGCCTGGTCTTTCGCGATGTACGAGATTTATGTATTACGAAGTTATGTTACGAAGAGGTGTTGGACCAAAGTATACCAACTAGATTCCTCGTGTAGCCTTATCCACATTTTAATCGATGCGTAAACACACTAAACGATATCTTTACTGTCCCGTTAAATGCGCTATAACCAGCCGTCACTGTGCAATCTTATGTACACTTTGCAAATATGTATATACACATTCATTATACGCCACGATACGTATTACGTATACATATAACTATACGCAAGTTTCTAATATATATAGTTGTACATACATGTTTGAACATAACGTCCACATCATGTAAAAGGATAGTGTTACGTTTGTCCAAAGGAAGCAAAAGCTGGAAGAGTCGCGTTGAATCCAGACAAACGAGTTGTCGATTTTTTCCATGTTTTTTTTTTCGTCTCGTATGGGACACAAAAATGAGATAAAAAAAATAATGAAATTGCGGATGGGAGGTATCGACTCTTTGCTGTACGGATATGTGCGATTTGTACGACACTGTTCGTTATCTAATTCGCGTATATAGATTTTTACGAAAAGCTCAAACCGGAAGTCGTCGATTATTCGCCTCGATTCTCTTACTGAAGAATTATCTCTGAAAGGCATATTTGCAAAAGATGCTTATTCGTGATTATTGTACACTCGTTGGCTCGATCGATACGTATAAAATGGATAATGTGTTTGGATAAACGGAATATATGTTTGTGTATCTTGGATAGTCAGAGACTAAGTGCGAATCGATGTTTACTAATACTCGGTACTGTGACGTTTCTTTTTTTTTTTCGAAGAGGAAGCATCATTGTCATTTGCGACGTATAAAATTTTATGAAATTTCATATCTCGGATAAACATTAATCTAATTTTTATTGTACCGGTAGATCAATGTTGACGAAAAAAACAATAAGCTGATTGAATATGGCGCGAAAAATTCAGAGGACTCTGGCCCTAAAAGGCTGTTGTACGAGAAAAAAAAAGGACAATCGCGTTGAGTCGTGGTGACTGGCAGATGAGTTTGCTTCGCTCATATAGGGAAGATTACGTAGAAATCGAGCGTTACGAAGTGACTCTCTGCACCGTAATTCCATCTCCATAGTATATTTTCTCTTTAGTTTTTTTTTTCCCCCCGAGAGTCCTATACGCGCGTGGTCATCTTCCTTTTCTTCGGCTGTCGTAAAAATGATGTCAGATGTCATAAACGTGTGTTCCCTGCTTGCATACTACGGTATGTCTGTGTGTGTGTGTATGTGTGCGCGTGTGTACATATATACGTTATACTCGCGAGTCTCGCGTAGTCTCATCCGGGCCCGCTTCTCATCTCTCTGTTTATCACTCTTAAGACTTCGCCGAGGGACACACGAGTCTGAGAGAGGACCCAGGAGAAGCCGCTTTAATGACGTCCGACCTGTAAATTGCACACGGAAAAAAAATCGACTTTCTTCCTCTTCGTGTGTATATTTCTATATATATTTATATATATGTATGTGTGTGAAGGCAGCCAATAATGGTCTGGCAAAACGACCATTGCATATATTGTAACGTCGAATGTTCATTTACTTCGGGAGAAAAGCGAATGAACGAGTGAAAAAATCTTATAAACTTGATTAGAAAAATCGTGTTTTCTTCGTTTTTCTTCAAACACTCAGGATCTCTGTGTTTTATTTTTATTTTTTATTTACTTTTACGTAGCTCGGTACATTTTCAATCGAACTTTGTTCAGTCCCTAGCTTCTTGTTTCGTCAACCAAAAAATTCTGGAAAAAGAAAACGTGGAAATGAAACAGGAAATGAGAAGAAATTTTAACTTCAAAGCCATGACAGAGATGTACGAAATTTACCTATACTCTTTATACCAGTGCACATTTATATAAGTAAATATGGATGTACATAAAAATTCTGTTCGCATTAATGTATATAGCCAATGGCTATACATGTTTTTACATAGATTCTGTTTTTATTGCTATGTACCTTGGTAACTCTCCTGGACTTCACGCTATATAGTATATCCTCGTTTCTCCTTTTCCTCGTATTTCCTTTTTTTTTTCTATTTGTTTTCTTTCTCTCTGCTTTCTCTCCCCCCCCTCCCTTTCTCTCTCCTACCACTTTCCGCTATCTTTTCACTGATCACGAAGAGCAGCCACTCTCATCTTTTCATTGGAAGGCAGTCGTGAGCAGGGATCCGACGAGCCAACATCACGATATCAATGTCAATAACAATAATGACCGAACACAGTTACACGAAGAAAAATATACTCAGCATAAAGAACTCTAGATGCAGCACTATTTGATCGCAGAAATAGGACGTTTGAAAAAAAAAAAAAAAATTAATTAATAAACATCCTGTAGCTCTTTTCTCACTGAATTTATGAATATAAACTTTTTTCAATCGTTATGCACGTTTATATTCCTCGGAAATGGACGTTGATCTGACACTGTATAAATATATAATTGAAGCACGTAACACTCGGAGGTATTTGTGATATTTTTATTTTCACTCGTTCGTGTTGAATCGATATTCGTGAAAACTTGATAGTTCGATAAGATTTTCAATGCGATTTATCGATTCCTCGATCAATCGAGAATTTCGTCTTATTGTGACTAAAATTTTTCCGATTATTATTTATTTGGAATATTTTTTGTTGTTATCACTGTGTAGATCGTTAAGAAGGAAGAATGAAAGATCTTAGAAAAATTCAAACGTAGCTCGAGGTACGACCGTTCGCGCGCGAGCTTCGAAAAGCAATGCTTACCCCGACGACACACGACGGTCTTGCGAGCTCTCTCTCTCTCTCTCTCTCTCTCGTGTGTTCCTTCCTTTCTCGCATGTATGTTCCGTTCGTGTTCTTCACTTGTAATATCACTGTATATATACTATACGTATGAATACATATACATATGTATATATATATAAATACACGAGAGCGATTTAACAGTCTCATCTCCGTCTAGTTAGTCCGATGGTGTATCTCGCCTTCTCCCTTACTCTTGCTTGCCTTGTCGAGAATTCTTTCCTCATCTCTTTCTCTCTCTCTCTCTCTCTCTATTATTCGAACGTGAATACAAGCATTTCTCTCTTTATCTCTCACACGCGAGCACAGCATTACACGGCCTCGATCTTCGCATCTCGATCTCTCCATCTCTCTCATTCTTACTTACTTATTTCCTACCTTCAAGATCGTGTTTCCTGTCTTCGTTTAGCTTACTCGATCATCCAGAGAGCTTTCTCTCCCTCTCAGTCTCTTGCAATGTTCTATTTCTCGCTTTTCCTTTCTCTCTCTCTCTCTCTCTCTTCGTCTCTTTCTACGATACTGTTCATTTCTTTTTTTTGTCTGCCTACATGCATCTCTCGAGAAAATTTGGCACATGAATCCAAAGTACGAAAACGATTGTTACAATTTCGAGGTCTATAAATATTTTTACAGCCTCAAACATTCCGGGATAACTGGATATAATTTTGGGAAAAATATCGTTCGACGTGTGGATAAAAAAAATATCTGAAGTCTTTGAAAAATAATCTCCGAAAACATCCGAAGATTCTAAATCGAAACTTTATATAAATAAATAAATCAAACAAACAGAATTCTTTCATTCGTTCAAACGAAGTTTGAAAGATTGATGATTTTTCAAAATGTTTAAATAAATATTACTCGAACAATAAATTTAAAAAATGCGTCAAACCGATCTTCGTTAATAACGTGTCGACGATTCACCATTCACGTGTATGCATACACGCGAGTGGCTCTCTCGTTCGAAAATCTCAAGGGCCACGCGTCCCATGAGAAAAAAAAAAAATGAAAAAATGCCGCAAGGCACACGCTCCTCAGTGGGGCGGTTTGCGACACCCACGTGCTTGGCTCTCTCGTGACGGCGTGAGCAGGCCGGCTCTCGGCTGGAGGAGAACAGATTGTTCCAATGTTGAACCGCATATCAGCGTCTTGCTGGCGCGCGCCACAACGTCGCGAATCAGAAAACGATCTTTTATATTACTATGTACAAGTATAATGTAATATCAAGGGGAGACGAAAGAGGCAAAGAGAGAGAGAGAGAGAGCGAAAGGGAGAGACTAAAAACCGGAATACCTGATTCGATATGCTTGAGACTACTTCTATATCAAAGTAATCGGAATACGAGATCGAAGGGCGAGAAATAAGGCGGCTGCTGTGTTGCTCGTTTGCTTCCTTGTTCTCGACGGTATACCCAGTTCGTGCAAAATGATTTTATCGGTCTGAACTTCGCAGCAACGAGTACGAATGTATTTGAACGGAGATACAGGTATATGTACGTGAATTTTCGACTGTGCCTCTGTGTTTAAAACTCGTCAAAAATATCCCGATTACTTATCGGAGACCCGAAATATAACTGCAGAATTGCTTATTTATACAGTAAATATTTATGAGACAATGATAAGCTTTGATAAATTTGAAAATAATGATGATTCATCGATCGACAAGTATCAGTACAGTTCTTTGACGTTGTTTTTTTGGAGTCAGTCGACATTTTAAGAGCTTGTTCTCCAAAAGTCTAACGATGACTGAACAGATAAAAAAAAAAGTGAGAATTTCGATTTTTTTTATGTCAGCGACACACGTTAAATGTGTTCGATGTACTCGAGTGATGAAAAAAAAAAAGATTTGGTGAGAGTCATTGGAATTACGTATAGCGAGGTTTAGAGCTTGGTTAATTTAGAATTCTGTTTATAAATATATATATATTATGTGAGCGTAGCTACGAATACAGATATATCTATATCGTAGTGCAGAAATAGTACTCGTAACTGGTACACCGACTCGTTCCGTTCCGTAAGGTATATTCGTCACTATGACGAAATAAACCCGAATTAAATATACCTGACGAGGAGCAGAAGAGAAGCAAATATCGAGAAATTCATCGACGTTACTAAAATACGGAATCAGTATTTATTATCGCTGGAACGCGTGGAGCTATAAAACCAAATTGACTGCCGATCGTCATTAAGTGGTTTTCTTTTTCTTTTTTTTTTATGGTGCTGCATGCTTTTGGAAGAAAAAAAAACATTATTTAATGGACTTTCGTGCACTTATCTGTTGGCATTCATTTCTTTACGACTTGAATTATAGATTAATTTACGACCTTTTTGGGGCTTGAAAGCTTTATTGCCGTATTTGTGAGAATTGATTACCCCCGCACCTGTTAGTAATAGACGTTTGCTTCATTAGTACGATTCTACATCGAGTTTTGAATTCATTTTTCATCTGATGCAACAAATTCGTCTCATATAATTCGGTTGAAAAATCCAAAAAAACAAACGTTTATTCATGATATATTTTTTCAACCACTAAGCAGTTCACGAACGTCACTCATTCACGCCTGTTCATGCTCATGCATATGCGCGTAGAAAGGATGCCGAATCTTTGGAGTGGAATTAAGCGTCCCTTGGTACAACGGCACGTCGTGGATAGCGCGAAAGTGACGCCTTGTATTCTTGCATCAACGAAAATTGCAAATTTCGTAACGTATATTCAAAGGGATATATTCTACATTCGAGTATACTAATTCAAGAACTCGTTATCGATGGAGATGCACCTCGAAATCATTAAAACTTTGCTGTGTCCTGTGTTTCAGAAATTTCCATCAATGCGTTCGAATTACAAAAGAGAAAACTTTCCTCGTTCATAAAATATTTACAACATCGGAGAACATGAGATACAAACGAGTATAACAGAGCTCAGCGAATAAAAATGAAACTTTATCGATGCTGGGTAATCAATTCGATGTTTTGTGCTCTAAAAAACATTTTTGATCTGTAGAAAAATTTGGAATCACTAAATAATCACAAATGTTCTGTTTCGACGGAATAATATGCAGTATACATATAATGAAATGAATGAAAATTCTTTAATGTATTAACGACGAACATAAAACGATAATACAAATTTGAAAAATAAAAACAAACTTATCGATAACTATTAAATTATCAAGGTTACGATTAATAACAATAATAATACTAATGGTATTTCGATCGAGATGTCGAAACTTTCCATTACTGATTCAGTAATACATTCCGTTTGAAGGAATCGATCTTCTCACACAAACGAGAAGCTTTCCTAATAAAATTTGTTCAAAATCATTTGATTTGGAGAAATAGAAATTATGCTGATTCGTTATCGTGTCTCGGCACAAAATGATGTAATTCTTCCATCTATAGCTAACCGCTTGATTGTCACTGATATTAATGCTCGATAAAGTTAATATTACGACGCGTAATTGGCGGACCCTTAAATCATTAACGATCGACGCTAAAACGTTTTATGCATGTGCTTACGTTTAGGATTGCGCTTGAAGTGTCCGTTTGTAAGTTACGAGCATCCCTTTATATGGGACATACACGCAGGATCTCGCGACGATAATGCGGTTCCATCGTAATCATTGCAAACTATGCTTCAGCGAATGCTGCGGTTGTACAAATGATTTACCGACACTGTGTTCGCGCGCTTTTCTCTCTCTTTCTCTCTCTCTGTGTCTGTATGTGTCCGTGTATGAAGTGTCGTCCACTGCAGATATAAACGTCGTTGCATTCATTTTGTAACCACACTTCAGAGTTATATTATAAACCGTTTTATGCACTTCTCAAACAAGCTTCATTTTCACGAAAAATTATTGGTGAGCTCGTGATATTTTCTTCAACAGTTTATCTTTTCTACGTTATTAACAAAACCTCTATATAAAATCTGTTCCCTAAAAGATATTTGGCCGCTTTTCAATCAAAAACCACTGAACCGATTACGATGAATCTTTCACAAGATTCAAGATCATGATCGAAAAATGAGCACTTTAAAAAATTCATTTTGAGCATGAACAATTTTTTAATAACAAAATGATCTGGAAAATTACGTGCTTATTTACACAGTCAATTATCACGAGAAAATAGGGATATTCGGCTTCAATATTCTTGACGATTGATATAAGATCGGATGCAGCTATAATTGGTAGTTTTGCCCGAGTGAGGACTGATTCAAAAAAATAAGAAAAAAACAAAGCAAAAAAATACCTATGAAAGAACTGTGGAGTACTACCTACCCGGTACCTATATATTCGTTACATAAAGAAGAGAATTTATCGATGAGTTTTAAAACAGGACCGTAGAAGGCCCGCAAAGCCACAAGAATCTTCTTTCTCGTTCTTCACAATTATACATACATATAGATTTTTTAAAATTATTTATCCATATGTATATGTATATATATATTGATCTGCGGGCAACCTCGGAATAACGAACGTTCAATCTGTCCAATTAAATACTCGGTTATAACTATACACACAAGTTCGGAATGGAATCAATGCCGAGACATGCTCGAACACGCAGACACAAGCTGAACAGTGATGAGAGGCTGCAAACTCACGTGTCTTCACATAAATCATAGGCCTTCCGTGATATATACAGCAACTTGGAATAATCATACTCTTGCAACTTCTCTCGGATGTGCCCTCTGAATGCTCTTTATAAATCAGAGCAATCTCAATCATTTTCTTGACCACTAAAAAAATCTCTGCTATTAATTTTGACACAATAATGTCTCGCGTTTAATATTTTTTCATTTAGAAACATTGCTGTTCGAATTTCCTAATTTAATCAATTCATTTATTTATCTATATTGTTGATAGATCGAAGAATAATGTTTCAATAAATAAATCATCTTTATTCATTCGTCGTTGTTTTACTACAAGTACTGTGTGAACCGAATCGAATTCAAATATTTTATTTTTACATGAATTTAGTTATCATAAGATTTTAGAATTTTGTGTATTAGTCTTTGCTGTTTATTTCATATGGAAATTACCGATGGGATTAACGTTGCCATTGGAATCAGAATTCTCGCAGGAAGAAAAGGAGTCATCACGATCAAGGCCATTCTATCGCTCATTGTTTCAGTGTTTACGACAGTTTTATGCATTCGTAAAATATTATTGAAAATAATAAGGCTCGTTTTTAACTGTCTCTATGTATATTACGACGTGAGAAAATATTCAACGTCTCCGGTGTGACATTTTCCAACGAAATGGGCACGTTTCTAATTTTCCAGACTGAAAGTTTTTCTTGGACGATTTGCCCGACCCTACTTATGCTCGCACACGTTCAGTGAAATTTTTCTCTACAGGGTGAGAGAATCGCTATTCTCGATCATGAAAGAATTTATCCTCTGAAATTGTATATGAAACATACGCCCTTTTATCATTCTGTAAATGCGCGATACATAACGAAACTTGATACACATTTATCATCTCTCACCCTCAACCCATCAATTTTCCGAGCCACGTTCTACGGACCATTGTTCAGGAAACTTTCATTCGCGCCCACCCTCGAACTATTATACGCTGCTCGCTCTCCCAGTTTCTTTTCTTCTTTTTTTTTTTTTTTTTTTTTTTTACTTTACGGTTCTATTCACTCTAACTTCTATTTAGCAATGGGATAATCCCCAGACAAAACTTTCTACGTAGATTTTTTTCTCGCCATCAGCCCAAGCTCCATACATCGAAAGATCCTTTAGGGAAAATAAAAATCACTATTCTCTAGAATACAAGGCGATGAGGTATATTTCCTAGCACTGAGAACATTTACACTGTCTATTGATGAATATTTTTTCATTCCACGTATCTTGGGAATCAAAAATTCTATTAAATCAGTCACGGTCATGATTAATAGTATTCGCAAATAGCTCCACTTTCGAGAGAAAATTTTCAGCTGTTTTGACAGAGACGATTTTCTCAGTAGATCGCAATTCTAATTACTTTTTTTTTTTCTATCGAGTATGATCTGTTTCGTATCTTCATAGCGAATCCGAGCACATACAGACGTGCACACGTATAATCACGGGATATAATAATGATTCGATCTAAATTTCGGTCCAATTCTTGATCATTATCGTTCCGGTCACGCTCGCGAATAGGACAGCTTCAAATTTTGTACGTCGAAGAGAAAATAGCACCCGTGTGCCATTATCAGCTGAACGTTCGTGGTCGTACAAGCACGTATATGTCGGACGTAAAACGACATTTGCGCGTAATCGCTACGTTAAATCTTTAAATTAATGCAATGTCTCTCCTGCGAAGAGCACGAGAACGAGAGAGACAGAGAGAAAAAGAGGCAGGAGATAGAAAAAAATATGGCATTAATGCTAGTTTTGACCCCGCGGTGCATAGGAATATTTGAATATTTTATTATTCATGCACAAACCGTAGTTGGCACGAATTTTAACCAGGTTTCATTCATTCATTATTTCATTCGAATTGAAATTTTATAGTAGAATTTATACGTCGAGTTGTAGAGATATTACTAAATCGTTGAAAATTGCTAAATGAATTTCGTTAAATTGTTTTAATATGTTGACTAAAAAAAAAAAAAATTAAATTTGTTCTTTTTTGAATTTGTTAAATTGTTAAACAGTTGAATGAAATAAAAAAATAAAATATTACAGATCATAAAATAAAATATTTCGTCGATTACTAACGTGCTTAAATTGATTCGAAATCATTGCGTAATTTATCAATTTTTCTGGACACGAAACATCAAATTCGTGCAGATTTGGGGCACTTAGATTTTCCTATTAACGAGAGTGCTATTACTTGTTTAATTTCCGGTTTAGCCAGGATGTCGTTAAACATTTTTTTCGTACTAAAATTATGAGAGCTTCAAATTTCGTCTGAGGAGTTTAAACTAATATACTACGCACAGGGATCTTATTTATTTTCTAACTGAAAACCCGCGTATTGAAATTTTGAGAAAAGATGTATGTTTCCATGCGAACTTATATTGAATCTTTTTTTTTTTTCATTTCAACGCCAGCTGGTATTGATGAAGAGATTTGATTGAACTTCCGGTACCACATAAACACGAGTTTTTAACATTTTTTTATAATTTTTGTTGGCGTTCGAATATTGGAGTTGGATGTCATAGTATTTGTACGCTGATATCGTTCGGTCAAAAGTATATTTCTCGATGCGGCATAAGCACAAAATGAATTATTTTCTGATAAATTATTAATGAAATGAATAAGTCGTGGCGATTTGTTTAACTGCAACTTGAATTAATTGTGATTAATAGTTTCTAAATTTATAATTTATTTTTTGTCTGAACTAACAATAATTCCTTTAATCGACGGTTCATTTTTAATCTGACCTTTGATTAATCAACTAGTCGCCATTTTATTTTGGCTCGCGGTGAATCCGCAGGGAATTTTAATGAAGAAGATGATTTCTGAAGAAAAAAATTGTAGTCTACTTTAGCACCACCTTTTATTTATTACGAATACCACTCATGTATTAAGAGATACGTTTGATATATCTGCCGCTCGATGTGAAAGATCCATTTAACGGTAGATACAGCGAACAAACGTTGGCATTCACGATAATTTCATGAAGCGCGGCCGGGTATGATTTAATCCAAGTTCCACTGCCTGTTAGCGGATGGAAAGCCATAAGATTCCATAATTTCCATGTAAGTAAACTTACGTTCTGTCTCTTCACTTTGTATAGTTGTCGCTGAACACACTCGGTCGAGTTTAATCATATATATGGACCATTTCGTCTGTTATCGTCTGCCTATTAGTTTTCACCAATTTTATTAGCCCGACAATCTCTGCTTGAAAATAAACCAACAAAAATACCAAATATCCGCAAAAAAAGTAAATTTTCGCTTTAAATGAAAAATACTGTTCATGTCGATCCGTAAATTTGCATCCACGGGCGTTTCTCAGATCTCAAAAACTTTTCAATACAAGCACAATGAATTTTATTCCCACTAAAACACCAAAATTGTTTCCCCAATATTTTTCAACTGTTCCAATTCAATTCAACCATCGTCGAGTCCGAAATAATCATATTTCGCAATCTCCTTATATGATAACAACTTTTTATAAAATACAACGTTATTTTTATTTCAATAAAAACTACGAGCGATTAGATTATTGGAAAAATAATGAAAAATTTTGCTGTTTTGTGACTTAATAAAATGGTTATATTTGTTTCAATTGTGAGTCTGAACAACGGAAACTCTCCACCGATTTCGTTCATGTTACGTATTCGCTTTCATGCCTATATTGATTTTTTTTTGTTTTCACTGTTGAATAAAGTTTCGATACCGTGAAAGCGAACTTCCTGCATAATGCGTGAGAGTTTGCTTAACGCAGGAAAACTCTGGTCGTGCATCGTGTCGGTCGACACGCTATTGGTCACATTTAACTTATGCACGCAACGTGATATCTCATACGGTGATGTGTCCAAAGGGATGAGAGGCTGCGAGAGAGTACAGATCGCTTGTCGTCCCTCGCGCTCGCGCGAGCTTGTATCATGTAAATCGCTGGGCTACTTTACAATCTGGTGCAAGCTACGCTTTCGCAACATGTTTGCAAAACCCACTTATCTCATATACACGTATATATGTGTGTGTATATGTATGTAGATACTATTTTCTGGCGTCCCTTAACGTGTTGAAATTTTATCACGATCGACTTGCCCTCGCTTGCGTGATATCGATCGATCGTGAATGCCCAAAACCATCAGTCACGGTACTGTTTTGAATGACACTTTGGCAATGAAATCTAACCGAAAATCTAGAAAAAAGGCATTTTATTTCCGCAAGATCTCGTTTTGATAAAGCTAAATGAATACTCGTTTTAATAAAGTGAGAAAAATCATTTTACAACATCGTTAATGAAAGTTAATTTCAAATAGAACGAAAATGGTTTAAAAACAGAATCATTGCAGTTGAAAATGAATCTCGCACATAGATTTATGACACTGAATTTATAACATAGAGTCGTTGAATATTTGCGAATAATAATAAAAATATGACTGATATTCGCGTAGCCTCGAATTATAATTTACATCATGGCTTTTATGAAAAGTGACGTGAATTAACGACATTTAACGTCAATCGACTATTACCAGCGTTACACGAGAGTTCTTATCTTTCTAGTTTTTCTAGAAATAGCCCGAAGCACTCGCACGAGTACCGAGAATGTACGGGGCAATCGAGAAATTGGACTATTCGTGTCTGCAGATCTGCTCTCAGGGCTTATCAGAAAATTGATTTCGTTAAAAGAATTTATAAAACTGTTTACAGCAATTAAAGTTCAATGAAAATAACAATGATTTGTTTATAAATACTTAAATAGCTCAATAATCCGAAACAATATTTCATTTTGCAATGAGAATCCTAAGTTTTGTTTTCCCTTAGAATAAATAATCATTATTTCAAAAATTGAAATGCACTTTTTTGTTTTTACTTTATCACTCTGATCATACGCTCGAAAGTAATCGAAACATCAATTCTTAAGAATCATTAAGATGATCGAATATTTTTTGACATTAAAAAAATTCATCGAATATTGAACAAAAGAGCCAGCATCAAGTCCAACGTGCTCGTAATCAGCGTTAAATTAAATTCATCGGGTAATAAACAGAAGATTTTGTTCTTTTTACATGAAATAGCCCATGTTTAATAGATAATGTGCACAAATATGTAGCTAAGGGTGTGTTTCAGCAACGACAAGACAGAACACATGTGCATGTATGAGTTCCTTGTATACGACGTTCCGGAATCCCGGTTATTATCGCGTAGATCAAGGAACGTCAGCTCACTGAGACATTTAGGCTAATGGCTCATGCCTATCAGACCGTCTGATTTGCAAGCTGGTATACACACTCCTATGATTATTTGTATGTATTCTGCTTGCGATTCAGACTCCACGAACAGAGAGCGCACGTTGTTTATCTATGTATATAAATATATAAATAACCATGTAACATGTTTATTCGTCAGTGTGTTTGTACGGATATATAGAGACGTTGAAGCAAAATTGAATCACGTGAAAATTTGGAATATCCGCATTCCTTATGCAATCGTTATCTGTTTCATAACTTATGTTCGCAAACTCCCACCAATTCGGTAATTAATGCTTCGACTCGTGTTTTTTTTTTCTGGTGAGATATGAATCGATTGATGTTGGATCAATTGGTCAGGATTCGTTTGGATTTTTGTCACGGTTTCAACCACGAGGCGCATGCACATTTTCATAGTTTACAGTTTTTGAAGTTCGGAGGGAGAGCTTTTTGGTGGAGGAGTTGGTTTTTTTGTTCGTTGTAAAAATTATTCGTGAAGATATGAAGAAAAAAAAACAGTGAATCATTTAAAGCTTGCAATTTTGGTGAGAATTGGAGTTAGAAATTGGAATTTAGCCACGAATGATTGAATATATACTGAGAATCGTTATAACTTGGTACATCTAACACGAAATTCATTATTATTTTATTGTGAAACTTTTTCATGATACGTAAATTCGATGAGAAAGAGGCGATCGTTGAAATATCTGTCTTCACAGTCTCCATTTTTAATTAAATGCTCTGTCGTTTTATTTCCATTTTGCTGACTATTTATTGAAATGAAGAATGTATGAGAATAAATATAGTGGTTCAAATTCGCACCAAGTCTTTCAAACGTTCGAGCTCACAAGTACATCGCCGGCTGTACGAGTTATCGTCGATGTGTACAGTGTAATCGTGCCAGGATATATGGCTGAGGAAATAATTAAATTTGTCCGGATCGATAGTACCGAGTGCTCGTGGTTCGAACCGCCATGATTAAATTCGTCGAAATTAATCGTATTCCAACCGTAGGATGGTCCACGTGTGTGCACTCGCAACAGTTGCAACTTTGAAATCTCTGTTTGCCTCTATCGCGCTCGGTTCCCCTCTTTGTATCCCTCTCTCATTCGGATAGTCATTTCTATTAGGTTATCTCCTGTCTATAGCTCATATTTGCAAACGTTCTGCGGACATCTCACATGCGTAATTCTCTCGGTACATAACACTTTATATTTATATCTATTCATTTGTCATATATATATGTCTATTCGGTCTGATATCGACATAGAACTAACTGAGGCATTACAAGGTTTGTGAATTGCTCAAATCTGATGCGGATAATTACAAAGCCCAATCCGCCATTGTCGAATTGGAAATGGCTAATAAACACTAGATTGTCATTTGTATTATTTAAATTATCTCTGCTTTTGTATATTATTTGATCCAATTTTTGGAATTATATTCTTGGTCTGACGACAATTAAATGATTCTTGGTGGGTTGCATATTTTCCAAAATATTTTTCTTCCTATTCCACTTTAATTATATATTCTACCAGCTGTGCCTGCGGAATTCGCAAGCGACATATCGAGCAGGTGCATCTAGCTGTACATTCACGAAAATATAATTTTTTATTCAATCTTATTTTAAAAAATCTTCCATGAGATACAGGGAAGCATGGGTACTGCACCGGTGTATGATTCTTACTCGTTGAAGACCATACACTCTTTCACACATAGGGAAATTGAATTCATTGAAAGTTTACAAAGAACGAATTTAATAAAAAAATGTACGTATATAAACAAACGGTCCTGAAAAATTGCACTTTTATTCACATAATTGAAAGTGATTGCTTAGGTGTATTCTCGACTTCGCCAACAACCGATTTTCTTTTTAAATTTATATAAAAAAAAAGTATTATGATGTTACATGAGCCATCTTTTTGCGTTTCCTTTTCAATTTCAGACTCCAATTCTTCGGTTTTCTTTTGAATGAAACAATCAAACGAAAGATTTTTATTTTTCTTAATTTTTCATTATTTTATTAAAAATGCTGTAACTTTTTTTCTATACCGAATTTTTAGCGAACATATTTATATCTGTAGAGATTTTCGAAAGATTCTGCAAACCAAGCGAATATTTTAATTCTTTCTAGTGCAATGAGCTCCGAGACTCGTAATGCTAAAAATTGCTTCTTATAACGAAAGAATTTAGAATAATGAGTTTTGATAGGAAGCTGAGTAATTGAATCTGGGCTTGTACGTAACTGCGGCCATGTTGAATGTGTGAGGGAGTTTTACACAGCAGTCAGAAAGTTCCTTCTGGTACATAGTCGTCAAGGACTTGAAAGAGCCGAGTCGCACGAGCTGGTCTGATTTATCGTGTAAATCTCACGTCTCGGTAATCGCTGCAGCATGTGTTATATATTCTCGGTGCATTTCGTTCAATACCACACGTATTATACACACACACACTGTCGTTCAAAAGTTTTGAAACTGTAGAATATTTCGTCCAAATGAATGAAAGATCAGACGACACTCAAGTAAGACATTAAATAGTGGTATATTTGTACAATAATCATGACAAAAAGTGAAAAATCATAGAAACTTTTATGGATAAGTGAGCTCTTAAATTATAATGGGAATATTGATCAATTGGGATATTGTTTGATCAGTTTTTCATTAAATAAATTGACTTTCCTGAGACTTGACGTTCTTGAGAACACAAATAAGTTCATTTCTTTCAAATGTAAAACTAAAACTACATTGTTCTATTTATTTATCTGCTCAACTTCAAGTCTTATGAATCCTGAAGACATTGATGACCATGAGAATGTCTTTGTTGGAAAAAAAGAGTGTTTCAATGAAAAAATCGATTTATGCGATAAAGATGCTAAGGAACATTGAGATGTTATATAAATTCTCTATGCAGACAGAGTACTAAAAGGCTGCAAAACATGGAAATAGCGTGACACGTCGAGAGGGTGGAATCGGCAAATTCTGCTAATGGCTAAGTTTATCCGAATTTTTCTTCATCCTCTTTTCAATGTTGCAAATTTCAAACTGTTATATACAATTTGTTTATACCTCTTTAATCTTCGATTCATTTTTATTTCCGAACTCGACGCGGAGATTTAAACTGCGAGATTTTTTCCTGGAGGTAAAATCTGCGAGGTAAAAACGCTTGCATGCATCCACATATTCCTCAGGCGTTTCTGCTCGTTGTTATGTTCATCGTCGTGTGTCGTCTCTCGTATCCTCGTCGTGTACACGCTTTCATCCTTGACGACGACGACGACGATGATGCTAGGAAGAGAGGAGAGAGTTTGCTCCTCCTCGACGAGCCCAGAAAGAGAAAGAGAAAAATCGCAGCATCTACGTTCTTGTGTGCCTTCGGGCTTCGGAAGATATACGACACGGTCTTCAAGACACACACGCGTTACGACATTTTTCTTTCTCTTGAACTTTTTCTTTGTACTTTTTTTTTGTATGTTCCGTTGAATGTACTGCTTCGAAGAGATTCGTAGACGCACCGCAGATTCACGCGCTATAGATCGCGTACTAAGCTCCACATGGATTGAGAGAAAAGACGATGAATGTCATTCTGCTTGAGCGGAATAAGCGGCAAAAAAAATAAAAGAATGAAGATTTTATTGGTAGCCAGAAAAATTTGAGAACGAAGTTGTCTCGAAATGACAGAAAAGGGGAAAACTAATTCCAGAACGATAAGAGAAAGAAAATATTAACGGTCCAATAAAAAGTGAAGTGCAAAAGTGCTTCTAAATATGCTGACGCAATAACAATACCAGCCACTAAATAAGTCGCTGGTTTTTCAACCAGTGGCAGTTGAACCAAAGTTTTTCTGTTAGTCTAAGAATTATAATTGAATTTTATTTAAATGTCAATAATTCGAGAAGAGCCCCCATTTTTATAAAGATGGATTCATTCAATTATACAGCCAGTTCCCTTGATCCATTTGCTCGAAAGATCCTCTTTGTGCCGTTTGTTATCATAACTTATTGAGGGCTTAAATAATTCGACAGACGATGGTATTCGATGTAGTATTACGAAAATCGATAAACAAGATTCTGTAGTATTGTTCGATATGCTGAAAATATTTGATGATATCCTGGTACTGGTTAGACTAAGTGGTGGGAACGAGCATATCTGGTTGCCAAGAGAACATGGAGGATAACTAGTTCTAAACTCTCTTGATGGCTGAACTCTGTCTCGTGCTAAGTGGCCACAACGAGGTAGTACTGAAAGGTTCATCTAATGCAGAGCAAAAGAGAGAAGACTCGAGTGCGAGGAATGAGAAGAAGAGTGAGAGAGAAGCGTAGGTATCAGCAGGCAAGAGCGATTCATGATCTTGTGGCTATGCTGTACAAGCTTCTATGTACCTAAACCATGGATCCAGGAACTTTTCTCGGTAACGAGTTCTCTTTCTCTTCTAGGTATGACGATAGTTATACTGATAATGGCGAAGACGAGAGCCATTGATGCGACCGGCTGGTTAGGTATGGTAACGAGAGAGAGAGAGAGAGGAATCAGCGCTGACATTTCGTGTTAGGGTAAATTAAATATTTTTCTCTCTCGTTGTTCGCTCTTATAATCGATAATGAAGATTCTGAATATCTTTTACCTGGACTGATGCCACTTTTTACTGGTATGCTCACTGAGTCGACTGAGTGTACAATAGCATAGTTGATGGACAGTTCCGATGATGAATTCGAAGAAATTCTGTATTCAAGATGTCCAATTTGTTGTTTGAAGATTTGTCTGTCATCATAGAATTTGTTCTTTCGAATTTTTAACAAACATATGATTTCGAATCCCATGCTATGGAAACAGTTATAAATTCATCGATCAACATCTTTACTTTGGCGCATATTAATGACACAGAAAAAAGCTTCAATTACTTTAGCGATCAAAAATTAATTCAAAAAGGATAAAGGTATCTCACCCTCGTGTACGAAACGTTCTAAACGGTGCAGACAAAAAGTTCATTCATCATGTTCGCCTCTGCGAGTTTACAATTTATTAAAACAGCAAGATGAGAGTTGATGGATCTGTCGCTTTCGAACTAGAACTTGGTGAACAATTTTTCAATGAAACGTACACACCCAAAGGTAAAATAAATCATCGTCAATCCTTGCTGCATCCAATAGACTGCGCCCACGCGTTTTTCTCATGTGTCTTCTGTTTCCATTTTATACACTTTTACCTGGGAAATCTCTCGCTTTTGTCTCATAACTCATGCCGGTACCTCCTCCGCTTCATTCGAGAGATTAGAATAAAACTTCCATGAAAAAAATGTAGCTTCGAGTGCTATCGAAGCTGAAGAGAACGAGAGAAAAGGTATTAAAGAAATCAAAGTATCTTCCTCCTCGCAAGAGATAATATACTAGACACGTATGTATGTAACATAATAGTAATGGTACAGGTCCTGACAAAGTATACACGTATGAGTACATATCAATAACGGAGATGTGTGATGTTGCCACGTAGAGAAAAGAGAAAACTGAGAGGTAACGCTTGGATTTTCCAATCGAATGCAATGAGAGACGCTGCAGAATCTCGAGCCCAAGATCTCTGGAGTAAGGACATCATCATGAGAAAGGAAGGCTCTTCGCCTACGGCCAAACACGGCGGCGCCACAGCACGTTCATGGTGGCGCTATTACCCACGTTGATCTTCCATCTCGTCTTCCTTTATATATATACTATACGATACGTATATGTATAAATATAATGTGTATATCTTGATATTCTTATATGTATATAAATACTGATGAAGATCGGGATGTGCTGTTAACGACGTCTTGGAGTCGCCACCGTAGCAGCTCTTGCAGAGCCGTTCTATAATAATGACGCCCCCGCTATCATCTCACGTGTTTGAAATTTCTAGATTTCTTTAAAAATTTTTTTTTTCCCCCAAAGATGTATATACAACGGGAAAAGGAAAGAGGCGCGTGAGAAAATTTCTTTATACCATCATGCTGACGGGATTCAAAGGTATTGGATTGTCTTGAATAAAATTCGATCGAATCTTCAGTAGTTTCTAGTCGGGTATTTTGATTACGGTTAAAAATGGTATCGGCGCTCGCATCGTTGAAATTTAAAGAATTTTAATTTTTTTTTTTACATGCTACACAAAACTGATTCAGATTCGGACTACTAGAATACATGAAATATTTGCCTGGATTTTTCGTACAATAATGTAGAAAAACTGAAAACAATATTGAAATTTCTTTCGAGTGGTTATTCTCAAAATTTGTAATAAATTTTGAAAAGCAGAAATTGATGAATCGATTGATTATTTTTTGCGGCTTATGTGTATACGAACGAAACATTTGGAATTGCGAAATACTTAGGGGGAAAAAAAAAGAAAAAAATGCGGCGTATTTCAATCACGACGAATTTAAAATAATGATACGATGCAAATAAAGTAAAAATCATACGGTTTTGACAATTGGAATATTTATCGTCGAATATTTTAGTAAATTAGGAATGAATTGAAAAAAAGTTTGTTGGAAAGAGGAAGATTGATATGAACAGATTTGCGGAGTGATCAGTGTCGTATATATCCGGACGAAAGTGTTTTTCCAAATGAGCGGCGAAACAGAATGAGATGGAGGTAGAGAGGGAAAGAGTATAAAAGGAAGTGGTTCGAAGCCATTGCGTAAATTTTTCATAAACCGTTCTCAACATGAATTTCGCGTCCCCAATGATTGAGAGAGCACGTCTTTTTTGTCCGCACTCTTTCAGCCCATTAATCTCGAGCTGTAAATTGCCTCTTCGCCAGTATGCCTATAAAAACGAGTGAAATAAAGGGGAGAGAGAGAGGAAGAGGAGATCTCGTACAAATTTCGGCGTTGAGCTGTGTTTGACCTCCCCATGGAATCAACAGTGGAAAACCCTGACATTTCGATTATTTATGAGACTCGTTGCCACACTTTTTTGTCCTGGACTAATTTATTTCGTGCTCGTGAAAATTCGATTTCAACTGCATCCCAGAGAAAATTGATAGTGATAGCCAACTCATTTGTTAAACGTCCAGCTTCCTTCGTGTTAATTATCAAATGAATTGGTATGTACATTGAGATCAATCAACTTTCAACGTCGTAATGCACTTCGTAATAATCGTGATAAATCTGATGTCAATAATGACATCAGATATTTAGATTAGATTAGGCATTTACATAACTAAATAATAATAATAATAAATATTATTATTATTATTGTGATTGTTATGAGTGCAAGCGATAGTGTCATCAATATCACATTACTGATTGATCATTATTTATAATTTTCCAGAATAAAGATCATTGAAATGAATCAGTTCTCGAGAAACAATCGCTTGGAAAATTTCCATATAAATCATAAACTTTTCATTTCAAATTTGACATTCTTGATCGTCAACATAACACGAATTTCATTTTTAATCAAAATCGTTGTTTCTGCTTAGACAGATGCTTGGAAATTCGATCTTCAAATCGTTCGGATTTTATTTTTTATCGTTTAGACAGTAATTATTTATCGGCATTCAGAATTTGAGAGCAATTCTGTTTCAATGTGAACATGATTCCAAAAATATTCTGAGAATAGCGGTAAACCAAACTTCGTGTGAATTTCAGCGTGGATAATAAAAATTACAAATCGATGTAATGTTTTTATCCGGAATGATGATGAACATTTTGCGTGAAGTAGAATGATGGTTTTTTTTTACTAGCTCGAGGTCTCCCTGCATCAGAATCCTATCCCATACATCGTGCTTCTTCTGACAGGAAAACCTTAGCTAAAAACACAGTCTAAGGATATAATACTTTATTTGTAACGTTCTCGAGAATACCCGTGTGGGTCTTTACGAGACTATTCCATCACTTCAACCCCACGTTTTCCCACTTTACTAACTTTCATGTTCCTGTGAAATCTCCTGTCAGTACGAGTTGGTTAGCGCAATCAGGAATTCAGAGTAAAAAAACTGCCTCCCGTTGAACGATCGATACGCGAAGCCCTGCATACACCCATCGTTCTCGATGTCGATAACCTACGGATGATATCAAGAGTCGCGGCAGCGGCTGGACGATGTTCCATGATTTCGTATCATATACATTTTCGAAAATTTATATTTACCACAAAATTATTTCAATTCATTATCGATTCTAAAGAAATCCTGCAGCAATTTATATTTTTCTCGATTTTTTTTTTAAATTTGAAGAAATCGGATGATGACGGTGGAAAATTCGAAGGCAAAAAACGATTACAGTTCGAGGGGTTTTGATTCGAAATAAGACAGTTGAAAAGAGGTTTCAAAGAATGAAATATTAGCCAACGTTCTGGTTTTTTTCTCTGAATCCCTGTACCTTTTATCCTGAGAAATTGAAATCTGGTCATCATTCATTCTCTTTTTTATACACCTTCATTACAATGAATCTTGATTTATATAGCTGTGCTTTTCATTTTCCTCTATTTGATGAATTTTTAGGAATAAAGATCGATCATTCAACATTTTTCCATCCATAAACTCTCGCGGTTTTATGCTACAGCGTGATGCTGTGTCATTGAAATTCTGTTGCGAAAAAGCAAACTTTGAAAGTTTCAATAAGGATCAATCGAGTAGTTTTAGATTTAGAGTTATTAGCGGTCAGACCAAATGGATGAACTGACTCTTTTTAGTGTGAAGATTTATCTTCGTAACCATCGATGGACTAACGTTTTGCGTGGTGGAAACATTTATAGGAGGTTTTGTGGAAATGGGTTAACGTTTCCGACCTCAGTTATATTGCGACATAGAAACAATGCGAAAGTGCAGATGAAAGATCACAAATAGCACAGAGACCACACGTCATCCGGTCAATTCATGTTACATATATGTGTATATATCTGATCATAAATTCTCTTCGTGTACGATATTTATGGATTTGTTCGACGCATTGAAGCTTTATATATGCGTTCTAACGGAGTTTCCCTCTTTTATGATTGTTACCAGGTGAATGCGCCTCGTTATCCGGTCGTGGTTAAGCTTGGTCACGCTCACGGTGGAGTTGGCAAAGCACGCGCTGAGAACCTTCAGGAGTTTCAAGATTTAGCCTCACTGGCAGCCATGACGACCTCATATTGCACCGCCGAACCTTATATCGATACCAAATATGACGTTCACGTGCAGAAAATTGGAAACAACTATAAAGCTTTCATGTAAGTATACTTCAGAAGGTACATCCGGCTGTAAAAAGCTTTTCAAGCTTTCGGACGGCTATTACAATGTCATTTTTAATTACGTTTTTACAACCATCTCGTGAGCTCGGGCTTATTTTTATAGTTATTTGCATTATTCTGATAGATCTACTGTCCAGAATGTCAGATTGATCGCCATGATCCCTTTGGAAATTGAATTTCTTACGAATCTGAAAAATCATTAAATTCGGAATCCATTGTTTTCTCAAGGCAGCTTCAACATTCAATTTGATTGGGATGAAAAGATTATTTGGAGGAAAAAATAAAAATAGTATGGATCAGAGGATTTGGTGGAGCTGAACTTGCGGTGTTATCGAAATTGAATAACGTTATTTTTGTAAAATTTTACGAAGACCCTATTTCTACCAACAACGTTATTCGGTGACGATTTTTATCGTGATATAAAGATTTTTCGCAATGATATTCCAATAAAAACAAAATCCGATCGAGAACTCTCGGGAAATCACTTCTGCGATATATTTCTGTTCAAATGATACGACGAAAATTTGACAAAATATGAGATGGAAGGTTCCATCGAAGAGAAAAGCCGGAACTATTCAGTTTTGGTTTTGGCATTCCATCCCTTCTGGATTTACTTTATCCGTTCATAATCTCGATGAGAGAACACGAATCAATTGAGCTCCCTGCTGGGAGGCAATCAGTTCCGCGATATTGGCCGTTTGGTCGCGGTTTATTCGTGCGACGAAAGCCCTCGCATTACCGAGCAAACAACCCTCCATTCTCTATCCGCCAATCCACCACGCAAACATAACACTACCTCCAAGAGGTTTCTATCACTTCTATTACCCTTGAGGGGATATCATCGTTTCACCAATCATACCCTTCAACCCGGTAGAAAGATATTGATCCAATTGAAATAGGATTATAGTTCCTTAGCCGTGGATTATATTTCAATTTATTTTGACGTTACACCCCTTCAACTAAATTTATCAAATATTTTACGAAGATTATTTCAAACGATCGTACCATATCTCAGACTATTTCGGCTTTACACCCGTGAATAATAACCAGTATATTTTTTACAAAGCTCTTTTTATGTGGACATACACTTTTAAGGGGGTTGTAGGGTCTTGGAAGTAAAACAAGCGATTTTTTGACAATTTTTTTTAGAGAATATCGTTAATGCAAGTTCATTTACATAATTGGTACATCGTGAAGTAACATCTGAAGAATATTGTGTTCAATTTTCATTGAAAAATATAAATAATTAAGCCAATGGCGACAAATCTTCGCAGGTGCCTTGAAAAAAGTTGTTTTGCGGTGTACCGCATAACTCAACACTGGATTATTTGAATCCAAAAAATCGAAATTTATTCGTTAGTCAATGAATTTCTCTAGGTACCAACGGTGAGTTTTTTTTAAATTATTTTTTAAAATTTTTTAATTGTTGGTTACACTCGGAAGTGAAAATACCAATTTTCGAGTAAAAATTAACCATTTGATATTGTAAAATAAATAATGATAATTTTAAAAAAACTCGACGTTACTACCCTGAAAATTGTTTGTAAAAATAGTGTACCAAATTTCAATACAATCGGTGCAGTAGATTTTGGGTTACAGAGTGCACCGGCTTTGAAAACGATGTTTTCAGAAAAACGGGCACAACGTCCATATCTAAACTGAAGTAAACACACAGTCATAATGCCATTGAAATATTGACACAATACTCTCGTGATGTTGTACATTCATTTTATGAAATAAAAAAATCGATTCTTTTTAACCTCCAAGACCCTACTCCCCTCTTAAATTGGTGCAGCCTCCTGCTGCACAAAAGCGATGTCAAATTTTTTCACGTAGTTCATCTATGGGGCCAATATCATTGAGACAAATCAACCCCAAATCTTTGAACGATCCATGAATATAATAGTGTCGTGAAAAAAATATCGCAGTATTGTTAACAATTTGAAAAATATCTTCTATTCTAATTATTGACAAATGTATTCAGTCATACATTTTAAAAAATACAGAATTACTATGATTGTTGCAAAACTACATCGTAAAGTTTTTTGGACATAACTTTTATGATGACTTCGTGATTTTTCCTGCAGTCAAATTCAAGTTATGAAATTTGTAGGAACATTTTCAGATTGTTCCTAATCCGATGGATAGATTGGAAGTAGTGAATTCGAAGATTGGAAAAAAAAAGTTAGTTTTTATGCTGCTTATTGAACCGATGGAACTATCAATCAACAATTGTGTGGAATTATGAAAAGAATAGCGAATTGAATATTTGCGATAGTAGTTTAGGCAAGTGCGATACTAGTAGGGACAACTGTATATTTCTCTAAAAAAAAAAAAAAAAAAAAATGTTTTTCATACATAATTATGGCATATTGTTTCAAGCATATATGTTTGTTCATACTTTAGGCGTAAGAGTATCAGCGGTAATTGGAAATCCAACACGGGTTCAGCGATGCTGGAACAACTAGCAGTTACCGAAAAGCTTCGAGCCTGGGTCGATCATGTGTCTCAGTTATTCGGTGGTCTTGACATTTGTGCGATTGAATTGTTGGTCGGTAAAGATGGTCGTGAATATATAATCGAGGTTAACGATAGTGCATTGTCTTTGATGGGCGATTCTCAGGAGGAAGATCGTCGTCAAATCGCTGATTTGGTCGCCGCAAAGATGCAGGTGACTCTTTTTTTTTGGTCTTGTTGTTGCTGGGTTTTCGAGACTCAAGAAATAATCTCGCGATCGCTATAAATAATAGAAATTTCAGAATAACAATCGGCTACATTTTCCTCTTTAAGGCATATTGTCGACCGCACAGTGTTCTGACGAAAACAGCTTCGAGAGGCTCAATGTCCGGATCTAGCCAAGCTGCCAGCCCTGTTGAAGAACGTGGACCTCCACCTGGACCAGCACCGGTTCTCGGCTCTCATGGCAGTATGGGCTCAATGGCCAGCATGGCGAGTCAAGGTTCAATGGGATCAACCACGGCTCTCGCAAACGATGTTACTACGTCTGACAGTCACCAACAATTGCAACGTCGTGATTCACAAGGTACGAGTCTATTCAATCTCATTATTTCATCCCGAGACAATCGAATTTGAATGAACAAACGATCAATTTTTCCTTTTCGATAGAAAAAAAACAAAAACAACTTTAATCACCGTTAAAGCAAATAATAAATTACTATTGGATGCTCCAATTCACAGATGTTGTTCAGTTGACCCAGTTATAATAATTTATTCGCATTAGCGAGTGATTGAAGCACCATTAATATTATTTTGACGAGATTTGTTCCTTCGTTCGAGTTCGAATAACTTTACGAGTTGAATTCACGTGGAGTAAATTTTAGGCTCGATAGTTTCAGAGATAAGCGGAGGGGGGAGTGGTCAATTTTCATCTATTTTCTTGAATAACTTTACAACTATTTATTTTTAAATGATAAAAAAAAATATATTTGAGACCCTAACAAGCCTTTTCATTTCACATGTCGCACTGCACAGTTTGCAAAACTTTTTTTTTTAATTTTCCAATTTATCCCCCAAAAGTGACTCTCATATTCAAGATTCATTTATTTACCTCACACGTCTGTGTTTGGGTCACAGAAATTCGTACGTTTATCAAATTTCAACTAAAACGGTCCAGTAGATTCCCAGCTAATTGGCTGTGACAGACGGACAGCCAGACAGGCACACGAGTGATCCTGTAAGGATTCCGTTTTTTTTTTTTAATTTGAATGTACGGAACACTAAAAATAAATTATAGTCAGATTGGCCAAAAACCCAATTGTTTTATGATGGTTTATGGCGACAAATTTTTATCGTTGTTTCATTACGCGAAGCCGCAGAATAAATTTGGATTGATAAATTTGGTGAATTTCAAAAGAAGGATCATTGTTAAATACTTACAAAAGAAAAAAAAAGCAAATGAAAATAACTATGCTGTGTTTCAATTTGCAACGATGTGAATTTCGATATCACAGTGTCGTTGCCATTTCCATCACGGGTTCATGTCGCCCAATCGAATTAGTGGTTCGATTATTAGGTATATGGCATCAAAGTGACCAAGGGTAGGGCACCTGAAGGGCATAATGGTCCTTTGATATGTATAGAACAGCTATAACGTAGAGAAAATGTCTCGTGGATGTAGTGATAGATTTATGAACATTATATATGGCGGAGCACCCAATAAAGTGAGTGCCCAATGGGCGTGACCAGCGCGATTATCTTTGTCGATGGGCAATTGCCTAGCTTTCGATGGAACTACTTGGGTGGCGGGTTTTACTCTTACGTTTTCTGATAAGGCTCTTCTAATCTCAAACAAGTTTTTTTTTTCTTCCATACCAAACCATTGACCTCGATGAAGTCTCAATTTTTGTGGTGACCCTCGAGTCTGCCTCATTCAAAGTATCTGATATTTATTTTCTTCGTCTAGAATTCGATTCGCCAGGACATACGACATCAGTATAATAATCATTCGGCAAAAAAGTGGAGATTTTGAAAGTTTTCCAGACTCAAGCCGTTCGAATTTGTTGTTGGAGCTTGGAGCATGATTTATGTCTTTTCAAATGATTCTTTTTCGTCATCTGATTCAGAGTCGTTCATTCTATTTAATCATTCCATTTGTGATAAAACGATTTTCATATATTTTTTATTGCATAGGAATTTCCTGCGGAGTCTGGCGTAATTTAATCATAAACTTGATCTCACATCGGCCATTTCCTTCATGCTTAATTCGATTAGACGTGTCAGTTGATTTTCCTTTTTTTTTCAGCGTACAGTTCGATATGATTCTATCTCATGTTTCCTATTCCTGATCGTCCAGGAATATCCATACGTTGGAACTTCAGCTTTTATTAAATTATTTAAAAATTTTTTTAAAATTAATCACGTTATTCGAAACAGTTGATGGATCACTCTTTTAGAAGTTTCAGTTTCAACAATAGGAAATTTTCATTTCTCTTTTCCTACCCGATTTTCAATAATACCAACTTATCACCGATACTCGTCAGGAGTTTTGATTGTATTAAAACGAATAAAATTTCAGTATCTGTTTCTCTTGTTGAAAAATAAATATTCAGACTTATTAAAAAAATATTTAGATCGATATAAATAATTTGGAAAATCTCAAAGGAAAGACCTTTATTTCTGATTTTGGGTGATCCAGTGTCTCAATCGAGCACAGTGAGCAGCGGCGCAGCCCCGCCGAGTCGGCGCTCAGACGAGCCACCACCCTTGCCACCATCAAGAACATCGTTACATCGCCAGGGGAGTCAGTCTCAGAGCCAGACAGGCGAAGATTCCGAAGACACTATGACGAATCTTCGTAAAACATTCGCGGGTATATTTGGTGACATGTAAAACGAAGGTGCGAGCGCGGGGCTTAAGAGAATACCAATGACGACGGATCTTCAGAAGGATAAGTCAACGGGAATTCCCTTGCCCGATGTTCCGGCTTAAAATGAGAGATTATCGACGGTTGTTTGTCATTCTGACGATTCAAACAGTTTCCTCAATAACGTAGTAAGTTTTACGATTAAAAAAATCGAGATTTAGAATGAAAAAGGAATGAATGAACAAACAAACAAAAATAACGAAAAATCAAGGTAATTTTGATGTCGCGAGGTCTCTGTCAACGAAAATAGAACGGCGCTTGAGAAAAAAAAAAAAAAAACGATCCAAATAATACGACAGCTGCCGTTGATAATTTCTCATGGTTGGATCACGTGCTCGCATCCATCCACGAATGATGATAATAACATCAATATATTGTAACGATTAATAATTTAAAAAAGAAAAAAAAAAAAAAAAAGAGGAAAGAGAAATGCAAATTAGGAGGTCTAGCGCACAGAGTTGAGTTGTGTATCGTTATATTACATAGAATAACGACACACATCGCAAACCATAATCACGCATTTGCAGATTATCGTAATGGTTTACAATGGAAACATTTTTTCATACCACCTAGCGAAAACCCCCGTGAAGCTAATCGAGCCAATAGTAGTTTATAACAGACTATGCGTATTTTGAGTTGGGAAAACGAAGGGCGTTGAAGAATGGCAAAAAATAAAAATGAGTTCGATGGGTGTCCGCAGGCTCGAAAGGTCGCAAGAGATTTTTATTGCTAAAAACATAAAAATTCTTCTACGGATATGTGAAAAAGTAAAAAATTATGACGGGAGTTTTGGTCGACAGATTTCTCGATCAAATTCTGATCTAGCATCGACTGAGGCTTTTAAAAAAGCTCATTTCTTATCAAACGTTTTTTTTTCATAAAGGAAACGAATGACAAAAGTTTTCTGAGATCGCAACCACTTTCATCGGTGAATATTCGCTACGATAATGCGGTAATTCGAATATATACAAGCGCACAAGTAGTTTTTAAGAAAGAAAAAAAACAAAAGAATTGTGTTGTCTCGATGAAAAACATCCTGTCATGTCGAGAGAGAAAGAGAGAGAGAGAGAGAGAGTATGAAAACGAAAAATAAATGATCGCATAATCAAAGCTGGGAAGCGATCGATCGGGACAATTTAAAAGATCATAAATTACAATCGCTTTGAGAAAAAAAAAAAAAAATGTTACATCTTTGATGATCGAGTCGATTTAGGTCGGAAAAAGTATCGATAATCTCTCGTTAATTCGACCAAGTAAAGCTTTCCTCTTCATCGCCTTCGTTATAATCTGTAAATGTCTGATCAATGGTATAACGAATGTAAATTAGACTTTTGATAACAACGACCGAGTTTACGAGGATCAGGACTGATACCAAATGATTCGAAAGATTGTCCTGTGCAGAATAAAAGAAGAAAAAAAAAAAAAAAAAAAAAAAAAAATAAAGAAACATTTATCGGGGTAAGTTTGAAAAGAAATAGTCGAGCGAATAAAAATAATGGGAATAAATGGAGGAATGGGAAAACAGCTGGAATTTGATAGCATCATAATGCATATAAATTGCATACGAACGAAAAGATAATAAGGATTTCATTCAAACGAACAAAAGTGGGAATAGAGGCTACGATAGAGCTACGTGGAAAGAGGCATGGACAAATTGCAATTCTGGAAAAATAGGGTCACGAAAGAGATTGGTCGATAGATGGAATTAAATAACGTGTGAGAAAAAAAAATGAAATGTCGTAGACTCGGTCAACCATAGGGAAAATCTCAGGGGTGCCTCTGCTGCACTAGGTAACCCGAAGAGGGGAAAATAAAATAGAGAAAAAAAGGGGTGATAGTGGAGGAAGATAAACGAAAAAAAAAAATGAGATAATCATCTGAGCAGTAGAAAATTACGTATCGAGATGAAAAAAAATGCAGTTTTCCATCGTACTGACAAAAAAAAAAAGAGAAAAGAAGAGAAAATGGAGGAACTCACTCTTGTTGGAACAAAAAATCGTTCTGTCACAACATGAGCGATTGTTCGGATTAATTTAACAAGTGTTCGAAGCTTCGATCAGTTAGTTAATTATCAATCGCTCGTTATCGTTACATCGTGTTGAGACGAATTACGAGGAGGGATTGCGTACGAGGATATAACCACGCGCTATGTTGTTTAATTGTCTACCCTGTTAAAGCGTGTTATCAAATATTTTCGTTAAGTTTAATGTCTAGTGTCACAAAGAAATTATAACAAGTTTCATCGTTTATTATTCAAAGTTTTTTTTCCTTTATCGTTACAGCTGGTTTTTTTGTTAAGAGAGATGTTGCAACGGTTTTTATTTTTGTTCAACATTTATAACGTACGAAATGAATACCAGCTTTATTATTATTGTTTTCACAAATGAAACACACAAACTCGATATCATGTATATCATCGACCGTCATTTCCACACACACGAGCAAACGGACACTGGTTAATAACCCATTAAAAAAATTATTTTAACTTTTTGTTATCGCTTCTGTTTAATCTTGACAGCGAATAATTGCACCAACGAAGATCCACCGGTGGATAATGAAAAGAAAAGAGCCTTTCAATGAATAGGCAACGGAAAAGATAAGGAAAAAAAACGAATTCCACGCGAATCCAAAACGGATGGTCGCATTGAATAATTATTAATAAATGGTCGATTTATCGCCGATATAGACTTCTATAATCAAGTCGTACCTACACGTATTTAATCGTTAGATGAAAGTTCTATACTTAATCCAATGAACGATTTAGCTATATACACATTTTTCGTTTTTCATGCGAACGTTGCTCGTTATAAATTGGCGCATTTTTCCATCGCCAACTTTGATGAATTCGATGATAAAAAAAAAAAAAAAAAAAAAAAAAAAAAAGAAGTAAAAAAACTTGACAATGACAAAATAGTCAAAATCAAGCAATGACATCCGTTACTCGTCATTTTATCTTCGACACTCATTCATCACTGTTTTTTTTTTCCATCAGCGCCTTGTCTCAAAAGAAAAATCGCTCTGTCCTTGGATCGAGCGTCCTGATACAACGTAATTGAAATTCGCAGCAACAAAAAACGAAAAAGAAAACTCACACACGCACACACACACACACACAAACACGCGTGCGCGCATACACGCGCACGCAAAAACAAGCACGCGCGCGCACACACGTACATGTGCACGCGCACACACGAACACACACGCAGACACAACGAATAATAAAATATATAAATGTCGGTTGTAGTAACATTCGCGTATTTCGTCGTGCTATAGAAGGATCCTCGGAGTCAATTCTCGATTCGGCGAATCGCAGCAACGATAGAAAAGAATTTTGCCTCATCCGAATGGAAGTTAAAGATAAGAAAAAAGAAACTAGAAGAAAAGATCGTTCGATCGAAACGAGATGAGAACCGAGTCCGAAATTCCCAATCCCACAAAAAACTAAATCTCTGTACGTGTCTTTATCTTCAATAATCATTGAATAGATTTTTAAATATTACGAGGAGAAACGTTGAAGTGAATGTTGAAAGAAAAAAAAAAAGAAAAAAAAAGATGAAGAAGAAGAAGAAGAGAGTTGAGGAAGAAATGAAATGAGAAAGAAAATAATAATAATAAAAAATAACTAAAAATAGTAACAGTGTAGGAGTGTAGACGTTTGAATCGCGTCTGCAACCGTAACAGTTACCTCCTTGATTTCAACGCGTGCTAGCCACATAATCGTAAACGAGATACCGACATTCATAAATATTGGTAAAAATAATTAAAAGAAAAAAACCACACACACACACATACACACAGGCACACGTACAGACACATACACGTAAACACACACGTACACATACAAATAAGAACAAAATATATAACATTAAATAACCACCTTATAAACACATTGATGCATACATATAAACATTAGAACTATATATCTATAAACATATATAAACTAATACATAAACTAAGATACATCATCAAAACACAAATGCGATTGCGATATTGCATGCACCATTATTATTGTGGTGTGAATGAATGTTGTGACTGAAGTATAATTCGTATATAATCGTATAATTATAAGAAAAAAAAAAACCTGTCGTGTGTGTATGAATGGAGATGAGAGCTTGAAGGATTTTTGGGTGAAGTGCGATAAAGATTGAATCGATTGAGCAACAATCAATCGAAGAATGATGAGATTTTTTTTTCGTCTTTTTTCTTTAAATGAGAATGCAAGAGATTGAAAGGATTGGAAAAAAGTTGTACGGTTCAATGACCGTAGCGAAGAGGAGTAGGATAAAAATAATAATTTTAAGGCAGAATGTTAAAGTCACTTGCAACTTATTCTATGAACCTGAAGCGAGTCGGGTTCGGAGAAAAAAAAAAAAAAATTGCAAAAGTGACTTCACTTCTTCGCCAGCCTAATCATAGCTGTAGTGATATCGATAGCGATGATAAGTCATATTTATAAGAATGATTGTCGTGGTTTCCACAGCAGGCAGGGTATTTTTCTCCCATCGGGAAAAATACCGTTGACGCGAAGAGAAACACTAATTGATGTTTCGGTTATACGAATAAACTCGATAATGGATAATTATTAATAATTAAAGAATAACAAAAAATAAAATAAAATAAAATACTTAATTAGAAAGCTTGGCGCTCGGGATGACAACGAATATGCAAATTTTGATATACGTTTGCTCGATCTTATCGTCGTTCTTTTTATATCGAACGAATATAATAAAACGATTAAATAATAAAAAGAACGACAGGTGATAGAACCAACGGATTTTTCAGAGATTCGTAATCGCGAACAAGTTTTGCACAAAAAAAAAAAAAACCATGAAATTCATGAAAATACGTGCGAACTATCCGCGATCAGACGATTATCGGTTTCTGCGTTATTTCGCACGCGTAAAAGCGTCAAAATTCAACTGAAAAAAAAAAAAATGAAAATGAAAAAATGCACCGGCGCCAAGGAAAGCCAAGGGATAAATATAACTCTAGTCAATAAGAATCGTAAACGAAGAAAAAAAAAACAAAAGTCTACATGCATGAGGTAATTAATAAAAATAAATATACACATGATAATGTTATCATAAGGTTATAATAATAATATATACGATTATCTCATCAAGTCCCATCAATGTGGGCGAAAGATGAAATCTTATATAAAATGCGAGTCCTACCTGTCGTCGTTATTATTAAGGATTATCGGAGTTTGGAAAAACTCTAAAATTAGAGTTAAGTCTAATAAAAGAGCAGTTTAGTATGTGGCAAGGAAAGGCGTAGTACGGTATTACAAATATATATCTATATACATACATATAAACACGTATAAATTAAGATATTTGTAGTGTTATTAATGAATATTTCCATTTTTTGTGAGTTTATAAGGTCACAAAGAAAGGAAAAATGAATTAGTGATTCTAAGCGAATGAGAGCTGTAAATTTGTGATTTTCAAGATTTTTGAAGATTCGTTCAACGATGGAATGAAAGACTCTCAAATATTTCTCTCTCTCGTTGGATCTACGACTATCTGTATTGTACACACTGGTGTTTCAAACACGGCCAATTCGTGGCCAAATACGAGCGCTTTCAAAGAGAAACATCAAATACAGATATTAAATGAAAAATAATGTAATTCGTCGAAGTTTCAACTTTTATCCGCTGTAAAAGGGAAAAGGAGAGTGATGAAAAATATGTCTTTCGGCTTTCGACAATACGCGTAATCTTTGAGGATGCTCGAGTCGGGGTTTATGTAGAAATTTTCCTTACTTTCGGTGTATCCTCGCGGTTAAAAAAAAATCGCGTCTTTGACGACCACGAGTTGAAGAATAATCGTGATCGCCGCTTGGAGATTTCGCAAAAACTATTACGTTGAAGCGTCTTTTTATTGTTTTATCATGAAAGATGCGCTCCGGCTCCTTAAGACCGCGTGCTGATCGACGAAGATAGACATTTTTTTGTCAACCACGCGGAAGTCAAAACGAGAGTCTCCGAGGAAAGGTTCGAATCTCTCGAGAGTTTTGAAAATACAAATTATGACACTGTCGCATCCGCGACTTTATCAATTTAATCAGCATATACATCGATAGCATTTTAACCATATTATTAAGTAATAAGGTAAAAATAAAAAATAAAAAATGAAAAAAAAAAAAAAAAAAAAAAAAAAAAACACGGTGAAAATCGATTCACCAACTTAATCGACACTGTCTGCCGATCAAACGGCGCTTGAATGAATGACGAAAATTTAGCATTAAGGCTAATCATAAGAACAATAGAGATAAATAATTGTATTAAGGATAGATATTAAGGAAGAGAGTGAATGAAAATACTCTTGACTCGTCCGCATAGTCGCGACGGAGGAGTAAAAAAAAGGGAGATATTGAGTTTAATGATAAGATACTCGTAAATTTAAGTGACAAACCGCAGAATATTTGTCGTCGATCGGGGTTGATCGTTAAATTCAAAGTAAATTAAGAAACCACACCAGATAGAAATAAGAAATAAGAATAAGTTACGAATACCGCAGTTATAAGCTATTCTCAAATAATATTATATAATCCTAATATTATAATCAGTAAACCTTCGTTACGAAAACGAATTCGATCACATCGTCAATATAATTAAAAACAAGAACGATCGTGGTTGTTTTTCGCTGAACGAAGTATTATACGAATAATAATTAAGAAAAGAAAAGTAAGAAAAAAAAAAAAAAAAAAAAAAAAAATAATCAAGTCCGTTCGTTCGGGAAAACGATGAAAATCGAAAACGAAAAATGATTATCCGAGTGCAAGACGATTATCGCATAATCCGATTGCGAAGTATTCTTCAACGAATGTGGACGAAGTATTTATTACGAAGGATTGATTTCGATCAATTAGGCTGTTGTGAAGTCTCGATATTGTAGTATTAAACTATATATATATATACTATATGCATACGTATTAATATAACTAATTAAAACAAAAAAACGAAGAAAAAACCAAAAAAAAATACAGTTAAACACTAATCTCTATATATTTAACGTTCCATTCCAAAATATATCCTTAGCGAAAATGTTGCTTCCTCCATGTGAAAGCAAAAAAAAAGAAAAAAAAAACGAAATCTCCCTCCACTCCCGAAAATACCTGTCGAAAAAAGAACTTTTTCGATACCTACCTGCCGTGTTGCAAATATTAACCAACTAAGAATACTATTTATAATTAAAACGAATAAAAAAATCCAGTCATCCTCGTCGAAAATGTTATGAGGATGGAAAATGAGTAAGAATATATAAAGACGTAACAAAAACAATGAGAAACAAAAAAAAAAAATAATATACCCCTTGACCCACGTTAGAATCGGGACACGTTGTAACCGCAGTGTTCTCTAGATCTGATCTGTTAAATATATGGTTAAAGTATTAGGTAAGCTGGTATGTATTAATAAATATCGAGATAAGCGTAAAAATGTCTATTTATTTGATACACCATTTTTCTTCATCGTAACCTCTTTTAGTGTTGATTGTTTGATTTTTTTTGACATGAATCATGCATATGGGAAATGAACGATAATGATTTTGTGATTGGAAAGCTTCGTATTTGAATGAATTTGAATTTTTTTACTTTAGTGAAGTACGATTGAGGCGAATTCTTGAGTTATTATTTTTTTTTTTTTTCACCAATTCTTCGTTCGCAGATTTATCTGCAAAGTGCTTGAATAATTATGTCAAATTTCTTTGGATTCGATACATTTGAAGTTGAATTATCAAAATAACGTCTTGTCAAGCTCCGTGTTGAGGGAACGATTTCGATACATTCCACCTCGAGATACCTCGCTGCTGAATGTCGTACTCCGCGCGTAATAGGCTGTTGGAACGGTGTGAACTGTTGGCGAATAGTAACCGTAGTCCATCGAGGTGCTTCGGTAACAGGGATGAGGCAACGGACTCTCTTCCTGACGGTATCCCTTAAAAACTCCTGCGCAAAAAACAGAAATGGGTCTTGATCAATTTGTCGTCAAAATGAAAAAATTTTTTTTTTTTTTGCTTTTATGATTCTCGTGAAATAAAATCGAACGAAAAATTCAATTGGATATTGATATTTAAGAGCAATTAATTCGAAATGAATAGCGCTTTTAAAATAATTGGAAAATCCATGAGAGGAAGTCATGGGTAAAATATATCAGTTTAAGTTAACTACTTACTGCATGCTAGTCAAATGAGTGCTAAATTTTCACAAAGCTTTTAGGCCAAGTTTGACGTACCAATTGTACGTATCGGTAGCGGATTTGTATTGCAGCGTGTCTTATTAAGGTGAAAAAAATTTTTAATCAATAGAAATCGGTTAAAAAATACAGATAATTCTTTGAAAAATCCCAGTGAAAATGTGTCATCATGGAAATTTGCATTCATCAGTTGATGGTTTTACAAAACTATTGTTTTTAATATTTTTCCGCGCTAATAAGACACGCTGTAACGCAAAACCTCTAACAATACGTTCAATTGTTACGTTAAGTTTGTTTTGAAAATTTAGCACTCATTTGACTGGTATGCAGTCGAGTAGTTACCTTAAAAAAGATCGGTGAGTTCCGTTACGCATTAGAAAAATCGATTCTGAAAATCATGTACAAATAACCGTTAGAAATGAGCTTTTTCACAGAAAAAAAAAAAATCGTTTAAAAAAAAAATGCTGAATTTGGACTTTAGAATAATGAAGCAAGAGCATAGGCATCGAAACGAACGAAAAAGTATTTACGTTATCACTAAAAAAAAAAAAAAAAGCGTAAACTTCGATGAAGGTAGACATTCGTCCTCAATAAATTCGTTGACAGACGTAAGGTTCCTGATAACTTCCACCAACGCATCGAAAAGTTCCTCGAACCTCATGAAATTCTCTAACGAATTTGCCATCGATGAGAAAGCCAGGTTCGATGCTAGCGTTCGCGAGTCCTCGGAATATCATAAAATCAATGGTGATTGGTTCATTGTTGCCGATAAAGAGTACAGAGAGTTTGTTCAATCCGTCAAAAGTGTTGATTTGTAAAAGACTCGTGATACGATTTCCATTGAGCCAAAGTGATTCCAGAGATTTCATATTACGAAACGATCCCGGTAAAATTTGTCGCATTAGATTTTTTCCTAAATCCAATTCGTTCAATTGATCAAGACCACGAAAAATATCGTTACGAAGATCGACGATGTTGTTTCTCGAAAGATACAAGAGATCGAGATTCGAAAGACCGTTAAAAGTGCCGATCGGTAAATCATCGATTTCGTTAGAATCCAGAGCTAATGTTTCCAATTGTCGTAGACCACGAAACATATTACGACGTGGTAAAACAGTATTATTCGTGATGTATAATTCACGAAGACCGGAAATACCTTTCCACACAGCTGGCGACAATTTCGACAAATAATTATAATCGAGCAAAAGGGTTTCGAGATTGTTGAGCTTCGCGAAAGCCTCATCCTCGATGACGTTTATACGATTGTTTTTAACATCGAGATACGTCAATTGTTCCAAATTATTGAAATAATTTTTTCTTATTTTGCATAATTTATTGTCAGACAAATAGAGAGCCGTGGCATTTTTCGTCTCGATGAAACTCTCTCCGGAAATATCCATGATTCCATAATTCTCCAGATGAAGTTCAACGTCATCGATTGTTTGTACAGCGTCAATGTCCTCGAAACTTACGCTCACGAGATTCGAGCTAAAACTCATCGTACAAACCCAAAGATTATTGTACGATCTACAATCGTTCGTCTCATCATGCCCGGTACCCGCACTTGGACTGGAAAAAAAAATCAAACACCATAATACGAGCTCACGAAACATCGCGCTTCGATTCTTCTCTCGCTTTATCCTTTCTTCGCGAACTTCAAGATCACGACTAAATTCATTGAACGTTCTTGCATGAACTTTCGCACTCGCTCCGAGACACGCCTTGTAAAAGAATAAATAAATATATATATATTCATTGCGAATAATGTACTATCGAGAAAGTGAGAGAGATAGAGAGAGAGAGAGAGAGAGAGGCGAGCGCAACGAAAAAATTTATTGATGATAATTTTATCCTCCTTATTTATCACACTATTCTTGAGTCACTGCACCGTTTATCAAAAACTGCTTTTCTCGCGTCTTTTTTATACAATTTTTTTTAACCGATTACTCGTTCTTGCGACTGGAATTAACACACTTACTTTTTCACTGTATTTCAATTCTTTCATTACTAAATCGATAGTGATAATAGTAGTAAAAATTTTACAATTTAAAAACATTTACAAAGACGATTAAGAGTTTAGAAAAATTATGCTATTTCTCGAAAGTGTTGAATGTCCTTTCGAAATGAATATTCTCAAATGTTAGACTGTTGTTACTAATTCTTTTGGTAATCTTTGGAATTCCAAAGAATTTGCGTTTTCAAAGGACTGTTAATATATTTGATGAGAGAAATTTTGAAAATTTCATTCATCATCCTTTCTATGTACATAAATATGTTCGCTAAAAAATGTTTGGCCACTTTTCAATCGAAAACCACTAAACCGAATACCAGGAATCTTTTACGAGATCAAAGATCATTATTCAAATTGGTGTTTGTGGTTTTGAGAGCTTCGATATCTTGATTTGTACATTTTATTTTCGTTGAATCTCCAAATTTAAAAACTCATCGGCAATGAAATCCTATGTCATGGGTGAAACCCACAGGCACAGCTAGTTTCATCGATTTTTATTTTTTTTTAAATGTAACGAGAGAATAATTAAAAAGTAATTTTCGAAGAGTCTCTTCTGGATTCAAAGTTTCAAATATTCATGAACGTAATAAAAAAAGAAAAAGAATTTCGATTTCTTTACTTTCGAAAATACAAACTCCGTCGACTAAATGCAGGATAAAATGTTCAGCTTTGTATCCCTGCAACAATGACGATATATCGTTAAGACGTACGTCGAAGACTGACACATTCTGGACCCTATCTGGATTACGTCGTTATAAAAATAATCCATTTATCGGTACGTTCTATTATTAGAAATATGAGAAAATACGGAAGAGCGGGAATAATACGTCATGGAAACAAGTGCATTGATCGTTGCACCGAAACATTTTTTTATTGCTACGAAATAAATGATCATCGTGAACACGAAAGCTGCACAAGAAATATTCATTTTAAATGTCACATGGACGATCGTATGAAATCTTCAAACAACATCCATTTTTTTAAACGAATATATTTGTTAAAAAATAAATTATATAGTTGATAATCTTGTTGTCAAAATGTGTAGATTTCAAAAAATGTGAATAAGATTTTTAGATAAAATCTTTCGGAAAAAAATTTCATCACGATGTACATATACAAAGCTCACTCAAGTTCAAAGGAAAAAAGAAAATTATTTGTTCGAGATTTAGAATAAATGTCAACAGCTCAATTTCATATTATTTGTGTCATAAATAACGAGAACTTTTTTGTAAAAAGTCACAAACTTATAGACTTAACAACAAAATTTCTTATGTAATAAAAAAACATAATGAATTTCACGAGGACGAGAGATGCATAGAAAATGTGGGAATCAAAACAACTCACTCGGGTACATAAACCGTAAGGGAAGGTTGCAGGTCCGATAAATATCGTCAGTTCTTGGGCCAGAACTTTCGCAGGAAATTTGCCTGTTGTTTTCGCTACAGGGACACGGGCACGATATTCCTGGCATTTCGCATCGATGTCTCAATTCCAACGCTCAAACCCACGAAATCGCTGTTTTAATTTTTCCTAATCAATTTCATTTATTTCGACTGACGACGCTATAAACGAAACGATTGTTTACGCGAAGAAAACTAGTGACGAGAACATCATGTTCGGTGTCCGTTGCTACGGTAACAAACATTCAAAAAGTGTACTACGAGAGAAGTACGTGGAATTGGATACCGAACAACAATCATTATTGCAGCACCGGATAGGAAAGAAATCAATTCTTTTATCATTATGTATAATAAAATTCGGACTGTCGTGAAACGTACATAATTAAATCGCAGTAATCGAAAAAATGAACGAGCTATTTTAACCAAAACAAAACGATATTCGTGGCGCTATCTCGTGGCGTTTCCTAACAGTCGATAGCACAGATGCCGTGGTTGCCTACTAAACGGTCAGTTATTCCGTTTTCTGTTCCCAGATATCAAATTTTTCAACTCCCTCTCCAGAGCACGGAATATTTACTCTTGTACTAGTTTCATATTCCATTTTTTTCCGCATGATGTTTATGTGCGATTTGTCCATATTATAATAAGTAGGGCGATAGAGGAGAGGTTGAAATTACGGAATGGTTTAGGTCGTCAAATTGGAACGTCGAGGTTCATCGAGCTTCTGTTACTATATGGAGTCGTAGAGATGTCGCGGCTTGTATTTTCTTTATTATTTATTATGTTATTGTGATTGTCGGACGTTGGACTGAGGGAGACAGAAGCAAATCAACTGTGTTTCCCTACGAGTGTATTTCACAATTCCGACAATGTTCTTTCGATAACGATAAGGAAAATCCACAAAAGTGTTCCTTACATGTGTATGGAGTTTAAATTGAGAAACGTTTATTTCAATCGACGGGGAAACTGAAACAAGGGAGGTTAAAAGTGTCAGGATGATGCTGTGTAATTACAACTTTCGGGTCAAATACCCGATAGATCGTTTATGGGACTTCGGTTAAGTAGAAGAATAATAAAAATAAAAAATAGAAAGTTCGTCAGCATTTCTCCGGAATTATCTGAGAAATTTCGTCACTATTGAGACTGGGCGACGTTATATTTTTTTAAACGAGCCCACGGACCTCTATCCGCTGTGTTTATCGTCAAGAAAATGCAACAGGAAGGAACGCCGAAATTCCTCAAGTGCCATCAGGGCAGCGTTCGTGGAGTTGCTTTCAGTCCAAGAGTAAGAAAAATCCTATTTATACAAATAAAAATATTATCTAAATAACGTATAAAAATGGCACACTGTTTCCCAAAGTTTCTCCATGTTTAGATTAATCAGCTGTTCTAATGATAAAAGTATATAAAATTCTGTGTAAAATTTTATAAATTTTTTCAGTAAATAATTGAACAAATTACAAGAATTAACTCCATTTACGGTGGAATATTTCATCAATGTATTCTAATGGAATTGCATTTTTTTTTTTTTCCATCCACACGCAGTGTTGAGTCATGAAAATTGTACATTTTATTTAAAGTTCTGGAAATTTATTCTGCCTGAGTGATTCAGCTGTCAAAAAACATATTACAACGATCTATTGTCTTTCAAACATACAAATTTTAATTCCACCTTAATTTATCTACTTATTTTCCAATAACACAAAATTTTAAATACTTGCAATTACAAACTTGAGGTAGTACACAAATTGAAAGTAGTTTTTAGAAGATTTTTATCTGATATTCAGTAATATCTGTATTTTGTTTATGAGTTTTATAAACTTTGAAACAGGCACAATTCTTTCTTGAAAATGTGAAATGAAACTCAGTGTACCAACAATTTTTATGGTTTCATTTTTTTTAATAATTGCGATAAAAATTCATACTGTTTTCACGTAGTGCTGAGATCCTCATGATATTATATGACCCATAAGTGAACATTTTTCCTATCCATATTAACAATATTTTGTCGTAAATATTATTCTTCATTATTATAATAATGGCAATAAAAACTTTTTGTTTTTTTTTTTTTTCATCCTTTAATAAGCAAATCTTGCATTCCAGGATCGATATCTCTTTTGTTCAGGCGGATACGATGGCAAGGTCAATTTTTATTCGGCTTTGCGAACAGAGTTTCTTATGTGTTACGAGGTGACACCTTTGACTCAAGCTAAAAATGTAAATGCCGTACGTTTTACCTCCGACGGATCAAGGGTACGTCCAAAAAGATGTTTAAAAAATGAATTACGCATTTTTATTGTAACAAAAACAGAAAATTTCATTCTCTAAGACAAATTGAAAATTTTCTATCGGTTTGATACTTTCGTAGGTTCTCGCAGCGACGAATTCTCGGAGGCTCGTCGTAATAGACGTTGAGCGAGGAGAACAGTTGTTGGCTTACGACAATTGTACATTTAGTGGAAGAAACCGTACAGGATTGGCTACTGATCCTTCAGGACCAAATTTAGCGATATCTGTAGCGCCAAACGGGCGAGGTTTGACTCTCATAGATTTGAGAATGCCTTTGCCGTTAGATCTAGTTTATGACGTGAGTACAGCAAGAGTTACTTTTAGCGGAATTTTGGGAGTTGCCAAGTTCAGTTTTAATGCAAACAGAAGTAAAAAAATCAAACTAAAATATAAACACAAGTGAGAGAAAGATTATGATCGATGTTTAATAATTAAATAATAACGTAACAAAAATATTATATTTTTTAGCTACACGGCTCGGTTATAAGAGATATATGTTTCTTACCCTCTTCATGGCCTTGGCAAAATTCTATACTAACTGGAGGGTCTGACGGTACGTGTAAAGTTTCGTCACCTGACGGACGCGTTTTACACGCTTTCCAAACTGGACACACGGTCAACACCGTATGCGTCACACCTGAACCCTTCAGTAGAACTGACGAGGATGGTTTTTACAGTAGGCTAACTTGATTACTCCGTAATTGACTATTCCATTAGAGCTCACTCAAGTTTTTTTTAGACTTCATCAAAACGAAATTACGTCGTAAAAAAAAAAAAAAATATTGCATATTCAATCATTCAACATTTCCATCCCGCTTCTCTCAATGGCATTCGCATGCATCAAACTGCGGAAAACTCATTCAAGTATCGGCTTCGCCCGGAACTGCTTGATCCGGGATACCGCCAAAATCTTGTGACGATGATGCTGCGAATGGTACTTTTTTTTTCTTTTATTTTTTTTTTCACAGGCTTAATTATGAGCGGCGGTGATCTTGTATCCGCGTACGTGCCGGATTCGGGGATACAGCAGCTTTTAAAAGAGCAACAAGACTTTCCAGTATGGAAGTTGAGATACACTTCGAACGGAAGTACTCTTTATTCCGTGTGCGATAACGGCATTTTACGACGTTACAGAAGATATCCGGATCATCACGAGTACCTCGGCGAAGTTTATCGACACAAAGGAGATATTCAAGATCTCGATGTTTCTCCATACGACGAATGTATCCTTTTTGTCTTCGGAGAGTGAAAAATCTCTTTTTATGCTATTCGAGAAAATTCGAGAGATCGATGTGACTGAAATTCTTCTTTTTTTTTTTCGAATCCATCGAACTTTTTGTCATTCTTTTCTGAATTTTTAGAAAAATAGAAAAAAAAAAAAAATGGAAAAAATGACCGATACAATAATCAGATATCGTTACGGCTTCCAAAGATCGTAGCGTCGGTGTTCTCCTGCTCGGCTCGCCAAACCACGGTTTCACCGAATACATCGAGCTTACATGATCCAAATTTAAACGCACAATCCGTCCCTATACAAAAAACTTTCTATAATAAGGGCCTATCATTGACGATATTGAAGTTTGGCATCGTTGAAACTGTTTTCCATGAAATCAATCAAGGCAAGAAAATTATTACATATTTTTATTTTTCAATTTTGCCGAATATACAATTCGCTGTGATAAATATCAGAAAAATTTTCTAAATCACTCGATTGGAAAATATGATGTCCCGTTCACAGTTTTCAGATGAAACGAGTCGATTTTTTTTTCTATTTCATTTATTCGCAAAACACGAATGTTGCGAATCGAAATAATTCTTGACTTTTCTCATTTCATACATTTCATCGGCATTGGATTCTTTCATTAATTAAAATCCATACGATATCGCGAAAATTTTGGTGAAAACGAAAGAAAATCAAATTATAATAGAAATAGAATTTCTCGTTTGTTGTGTGAATTCATTGTCGGAGTGGAAGGTGAAAATTTTGGAAAAAAGTTTAAGGTGCCATTCGGATCTAGGAAGAGAAAAAATGAGTTTCGAAACTTTTCCTTTTTCATTCTTATTCGAGCAATTTGTCTTTCCATTGTTGAACCTTGTTCCTTTAAACTTTCCATAGCCATTCTATACCAATATCTATAGTGTATAATAGAATTTTTTCTTTATGATTCACAGTTTTTTCTTTGGCAGAAAACAAAAACAATTTGTTTCAGAATCGGTTAATTTATATCAATTCCAAGTCCACCAGAATATCTTCGAGTTTTAGTTTCTAATCGTTCGATAATAGCAGAAAATAACAGTAAAAAATATTCGCTGTATTAAAATTGTGTAAATTTCAATATCGTCAATGCCGGAGAATCGCGATGCGTTAAAATTGTTAATATTCGTGTACAAAAGTTGGAACCTATCGTTGTTGTTAAAATACATACTATATTATACCTTCAAAATATTTGCCCATCTTATACTGGGCCTTTCAACGTTGACATTGTCAAGGTCGCCTTTTACGTATGCATTAACAGCCAAGCTTTTCGCTTGATCGTAAAAAATCTTCTAAGAATTTACTTGTCTCTGAGACAATTTAATGATTTATTTTCAACTGTATTCGTGTTACAAATTTGGATTTTCAGTCAGTCCATTTTTTCCTCTATGATAGGAAACGAACTAAATAATTTTTCTGTCCACTCCTGAACTTTGTCAGAATATTACATACTTTTGTACGTTTTCTTATGATAACTCGAAAAAATGGAAAAAAAAACTTGGGTTTTTTTTTCTTCATTTTCTAGCAGAAAAAGTCGACGTTGCGTTGGCAAAGTTCCTACAGGATTCAACGAAAAGTTTCCTAAAAAGCATCTCTCTAAAAATTCCTAAATAATTTCAAACCAAGAGAAACATTCTGAGAAATTTGAACACTCAGATGTACATAGGTACAGATTTATTATTTACGAGGAGAAAAAAATCGTCTGATTATTCATTGAACAAGACTTTATTCAAACGATTGTTAATAACTTCGTGATAATGAGACGTTTTAAAAACTGTGAATGATTTTTTTTTCTGGTTTTTTGGAAGTCGCAGAGAAGTGGTCTTTCCAGGGATCAATATTTTTGACCGAGATGCATAAATCAGCGTTCTTAAATGAACTCGATTGTCGGTTTTAATAATGATAAGTAATTCGATGCAATGTGATGAGAGTGAAAAAACTTATGATTGCAATACTTGTTTTATGTCAAATTTAGTTGAATAAGTTTATGGCGATTTATTAATCTGGGCAAATATTTTCAAGTGTTAGATAAGATTCATGAAAATGTTGTTATTTTTCATTGTTTTTCTTTCGTCCTCCAATAATTGTGATTGATGGATCGATTAATTAATCAATGACTGTAAATTTTTACAAGTGAAATTTTCGTATCGACGTTTCAAAGTATCTCGAAATATTATAGCATGTTCCATTTGTTTAATTCTACAATTTATGTATTTCGATCGGTGTTTTTCGGCTTTTGAAAATTTCATTTAACCAATAGAGTATAAAAAAAAAAAAATTGTTGTTTCGGCTGTTTTCGAGTTGTGAAAAATGTGCAATATGCGTTTCATTAAAAACTATGAACAAAACTTCGCTGTCGATTAGTTTCTTTTTTAACAGTAGGTTTAAAATATGAGCCAAATATTTCTCTTCAATATTGCGAAATTGAATGAATTTCTCGAAATCTCGGAAAAAAATGTAGATCCTCTTTAAAATGATAATTTTTCCTTCCAATATTTTGTCACTAGAAAATATTTTTACTTCTCATTAAGATACCGCGTTTAAAGTAATTTATAATCGAGCACACGGTGTCTTTGAATCGTGAGAAGTTTTTTCACTTGTAAAATGGTGACGAGTAAAAGGAGTTTTCGATAAGAAAATGACAAAGAAAGAGCTGCAAGTGGCGACAAAACGTAAACGCACCGTGGAAGCAAAGTGTACGCTTCTGGTAACGATTATCATTCACTCCGCCTCGTAATGCAAAACATTAGATACGGGTTGCCTTTCGAGTTTTTCTTTTCTTTTTTTTTTCTACTTTTATTCGACTCGTCGATAGTGGTGAGGTCAATGCGCTAGTTCGTCGCTAGTTCGTTGAGGTTGAACTACTGTTTCCGGCGCACTTGTGCCATGTTATTAATTTTTCTTATTTTTCTTTACCATTCCAAAGTGTAAAATTTATTTAAAAAATCGTCTCAGCCCAACGATTGAGCTTTGTGAATCGGTCAGTTTGTTCGATCAAATTGATCGAAAATTCCAGTTTTAAAAATGATACAAAAAAATTGAATGAGGCATTGAACTTCGAACTTTTTGAATTTTGTTTTTTTTTTAACGATCTCGATTCAGTTGACCGCATCCATTCAGTAATTTTAATCAACTTGAACAATAAAATTTTTTAAATGATGAGAATCGAAATTTTTTTTTGAAGATTTGCAAAAAGTGCTTTTATTATTTCAAATGCATTGTTTCCAATAGTCACAATTATTCCTGATTCACGAAACATTTCAATAGGAATTCCAATTCTTCCATCGGGGTTTCAATTTAATGATCCCCACCATGAGTTCTTAACGTCAGTGTGTCTACGGTTTTATTATCATGCGACTACCAGTTGCGGTCCGGACATCATTAGTGAATTAGTTCGGATGCGAACGTCTGTGAAAAATAAAAACGTATCCGTTCAGAGCTCCGAGTGAAAATAAACACTTCGATCTTATCCAATTTCGTTTCATTTATTTAATTTTTTCAGAACACTCAGATCTTGATAATAGTGGGAAAATGGTATGAAAATAGAGTGAAATTGTGGTATGGAGAGATAGTGAAAAGATAAGAAATGCAATTGTGAGCATGTCGCTTGATTATAACTACTCCAATTATAATACTTTCCTCGTGCAATTCCAGAGTCAAATTATTTCATTTACGTATATTTGATCGTGCAATAAATATCCAGTGTATTCGATAACAATTGAGTGACTATATTGAAACCGTTCGTACAGCATTAGTTGTGTGATTGAAAATTATCCATTTTCTCTGCTCATGAGTTTTCATCGCTGAATAATTCAATTGTTATACTTCGACCAGAAAATATTCAACGATTAATTCAAATTTAATTTCTAACCGGTGCCAGATTTCGATCGAACATGAGCACGGTGATTAGTTATTTCCATGGAAATTGAATTTTTTTTTTTCCATTCCCTTATTTCTTGTTGAATTTAAATTGTTTATTGAGTTCAGGCGTATTGGCATTTTAAAATAGCGTATAACCATTGACGCTCGTGCATAATTGTACGGAAGTTCGTAGATACGATTTTCAGCTTTGGAACGTTTTCCGTCGGTGCGATAAAGTAATGCCAAGGCTAATTCCATAGCGTCCCCTTAAGTGTTAGGGCTCGCTATAACTGCGAACTACTTCGCGAAACATCATTATCTCGGTTCAATTAACAGCTGCGAAAGATAACCAGGCAGACTCTTGGAGTCGGATTCGTTATTAGTAGCATGAGGTAAAATCTATTTGCAGTGAATCCTCTCGAGAATTCATTAATCAACTGGCAGAACGACACCAATCGCACTTGTATTTACTAGACGACGGACGGAACACGATAAACATATTCATCACATCCGATGCTCTTCGCGTTACATTTTTTTTCACACGTAGTATTTCAACGTCGTTCAATAAGTTTGCGTTTTTCACGTTTTTTTTTCTCAAATGGAACATTTTTTTTTTTTTTTTTTATTGAAAATTTATTAATACGATGCTGAATCGATAATGAAATAATTTAGATCCAGTATTACATTCGGAATATAAGTTTGAGCTTTGTGTACGGCGAGCCATCATTTTTCGTTAAAAATTATTTGACAGCGAAATTATTGTGAAATTTTTCAACATTTCTGACACAGTTTCTGCGTCAAGGGGCTTGATTCGTTGCCAAAAAAATTTCAACGTCAACGCCAAATTCGCAATCCGATTGATAAAATCACGAAGAACTCGGTAAAAACAAATATTTTGAACGTGCATTGCAAAAAAAAAAAAAAAAAAAAAAAAAAAAAAAAAAAAAAAACTTTGACATTGTGAGGATTTTTCATTTTTTATTATTAACGTCATTTTATTTACGATCGATTACTTTATTATTTTGTTTAACTGATTTGATGTGAACGAGACTGCAATTAGGAGAATGGAACATTGTCCACTTCGATGAAGATTGTGCGAGAGATAGTGGTCCATCGAATCATTCAAAAATACGAGTGATTTGGATCAGAAAAGTGTAAAAAAAAAAATAAAAAATATAATCTAGTTCGAGCTCGATAGCTTTAACCTTTCAAAAGTGACGGATTTGAAAAAATTCGTTAGGATATCCTTGGAAGATTCTTTCATGATATTTTGAAACGAATTCGATGGTGTTTGTCCCTGAGATAAAAATCTTGCTTCCCTTCTTTTCTCGCTCCTGATTGTTTTTCGACAAAGAGCGAAGAATAAAAGTCCCGGAAAAAAGGATTTCGGATCGAAGGATCTCGCATGTCGCTGCTGTTTTCAGTCACTTCGATCGATACGAGCTCATAGAGCACGCGAATGAACACGTGCATATGCCTTTCCACAAATTTTCAATTGACAAATGTATCGTGAAAACGAATTTGAAGAAATATCAAGTCAGTAAAATATCGCCTTCGTAAATTTACGTTATTTTGAGGAACGAACACATATCCTAATTTGACAGTTATCGATCACGTCATCTGGAAGTAGAAGTAAAAGAAGAGAAATCGTTCAAGTGTTTTTGAAAGACGAAAGTGAACGACGACGACGCACCTGTTGTAACATCGATGTAAAAGTTTTATTAGAAAAACCGTCAATCGAAAGTTTTGGACAATGTCTAAGGACAATCGTGGGCTAAAAATTCCATTTTACAAATTTTTATTCCAAGTATTATTATTTTTTTATTATTTTTACACGTAATATGTCAGCAACGATTTCATATATTTAGGAAAATATTATTTTCAGTCTCACAATTCAATTTTTTTTGACGTGGAAGAGTGAATATATGTTTACAATGTTTTCAAAATCGTATTGCATGACTGAAAGGGTTAAAAAGGGATTGAAAATTTTGGAGTAAAGTTAATTTCTCAATGCAAAGTTAATAAAAAATTGTAGAAAAAAAAGAAAACAGGAATGAATTCATGAAATAATTTAAGAAAATGAATATCAAATGGATTTCATTAACGAATAAAAAATGTATTTTTTTAGTGGGATGACGCTGCAATGAAAAATCCGACGAACAAATTGATTTCTAGTGATTTTTTTTTTTCCATGAAGTGGCTGCATGGGAAAATTGTGACCTGCTCTTAATATGGTATTCTTCGCAATGCAGCGTGGTGAAAATTCTTATTTAAATTATAATGTAAAATGCGTTATTGTCGAGAGCGAAAGACTTTTTGGCGATGTCGTCGTGACGCGACAAACCCAGGATCAATTGTATCCGGCTTATTCTCCATTTCCAAACGTAACGAAACGAAAGACTCGAAATTTGCGAAAAAAATCTATTCAAGTACCGAACTTGATGCATCTGAACACAAGATCCGAACAACGTGGATTCGATTACGATTCAAAGATTTTTTCCCATGATACAACAAACTCTAAATGGAAAAATTCTTCGGAAACTTGCGGAGAAATGATAGGAAGCTGTGAACGCACCACGAAAAAGGTACGTTCTCATCAGACGTTTCACGAATAAATACTTTCGTTTTTTTTTTTTCTTAATAACTCTTATCCACTACGAAACAACTTTCAATCAATTTATTATTCGATTCGTCGACGTAAAGTGGTTAAAAAATAGTGTGAAACAGTTCGTTTCTTGGTCCATTTCCTTGAAAATTTTTGTTTCAATGCTTTTGCAATTGATATGTTTTCTTTTTTTTTGATTAATAAAGTCTTATCCCCTGCCTATGCTGAGAGAGTCCATGTGCCAAGAACTCGTAGTGACATCATTGGTCGATCAATTGTTATTGGATATTTACGGATATCCGAGGAGCGAGAGAGGCCGTTCGGAAAGCGATTCCACGCTATCGTCTTACAAACCACCACCGCATCATCCACTCCTTCGCAAGGCTCTTCTTTTTAGAAAAAGTAAGATGAGTAGAATTATCCCAATTTTTCGAAAAAAAAAAATATTTACATAATATACTTTTATCGATGTTGTACATTCGCTTCTACAAATATTTTCACTTATCATCCATGAGATAGACATTGAATTCCACATCGGAGAAACTTCGTTAGTGTAACTTCGTTGAAATCGTTAAAATAACTCGTAGACAAGACACTTCTAATAAATAAACTCGTGAAAAAATGATTTTTACAGTTATAACTTCTAACGATGACGCATTATTCATTCATTTTAATCGAAATTCTTTGGATTTATGAACGTATAAAAATAATCAAACGCAATATTAATTTTATCGAAGTTTAAGTTTGCTGGAAACGAATGGAATTTTTTTGTTCACAGTTATTTTTGTGTAGGCTTCGGATCGATGGACTGATTAAAAAAAAAAAAATTTTCTGAATTATGTTATAAATATATAAATAATAAATATTTATATATTTAAAATATAATAAATTATAAAAATGATTTTTCGGGACTTGAAGATTGAAAGGATAAAAAATGCATTTGTTTTTTTTTTTTCATTCAAACTTCGAAAAGAAAATGATGAAAAATGAAAAAAACTATATTCCAACATTGAAAACACTTGATTGTATGCAAATTCTTCTAAAAACATGCAGCATACGTTTTAATCGGTATAGTCTGGCGCGCACTTGGTCGCCAAAAGCTGACGAGGCTCCAGACTACTGTCGAAGACACATCGTTGACTTTAGAATGGTGGTGAGTAAAGTACGTATGGGACAGGTAACAGGGATTTGTAGAATAAAGGCTTTAGCCAGTTATGGTAAAGAGGAAAATTGTATCAGATACGACGTTCTGCGACGAAGCTCTCATTCAAATACGTATATACAACTGTATACGTGGATGAGAAACTATGCATAAGATCTTGAGCGAAGAGCCGCAGAAGCTTCGAGCCTCGTCGACTCATCCGCATAGAGTCCCCTATCATTGTTAGGGAAAGCCACTTTTGCTTTATCAAGCTACGTGAAACCACTTCAATTTAGCAGCATCCACTTCTACTTTTTCATCCTTCTCGCGTTGTCCATACAAAACCCACGCGATCTCGGTTTCGTATATACGAACTTCAGCCACAGCCCTGGAAAATTGATTGCCATTCAACGCCTCTGTACAATCTGCCCCTTTTATTGATTATCGTTATTAGCATGCAAATGAATTATATCCTGTTGGATTATTTCATATATATACCGAAACTGAAATAGTTTACGAAGATACACGTCACACAAACTTGTCTCGTTACTAACAGACTACAAGTTACTTTATCGAGTGACAGTTTGTGAAGCATAAATGTATGTGTACAAAACACGAGTACAAAATGATGTTGTACAGGTGTCAGAACCATTTCGTGTTCAGACCATTGAAATAACTTTGAACTCGAATTTGAATGGATTCCGGTACAAATTTCAGTTCAAATGAATTTTACGAACTCGAGAGAAATTGTTAGATTCTCGTTAGGACATCTGTTTTGGTGTAGTAATAATTCGCTTGCTAATTTAAATTTGGATTATTGAAAATGTTGCTAAAAGATGTTGGAAAATACTTTTCGTTCGTTATCGTCGTCTTCGGCTTCGACAGTCACATTTCAGAACGACCGGATTGATGAAATTATATTGTCGAAGAATTTTCAAGTTGTCAATGAAAAAAATGCGATCCATTTTGATGACAATCAAGAGCTATACTTTTAAATAAATGTTGAACAAATTGTAATTCGGTGTAAAAAAGAATTAAAAAAAAAAGAAAAATTAAAACAGAAGATTAAAGAAGAAGGAAACGAGGAAAACGTTGTATAGCTTGATTTTGATCTTGACTTCTGAAAGAATAAGTTCACTTTCGATCAATGTATACTTGTTAAGAGTTTCCTTGCTTTTCGATGCCTTTCTTGGATTATGATTTCGTAATTAAATTTATTTTTATTTTCTTCTATCGCAGGTAAAGAAGAACTTACAATTGTGTTGGAAACTTTGAGGCACTATGTAAATCATACTGGCGGGTTGCTCGTTCGTCAATTAAGAAGAAGAGATTATTTGATAGCCAAACGGGACAAGCAATACGATGTTATTACAGCCTATTTGCAAGCTCACAGTGCGAAACGAAGTAAGTTGTTCAGTGCTAGAAATATTAATATTATTAACAATGGTATTGTCCTAAATTCCGGATGAATTATTTATTATATTATAAGAAATATATAATCTATAATATAATATAAATAATATAATATAAAATTCTAGTGACATTCGACGTTGAATATTCGTCTTTTTATCGTTTGCGTGCGAGCACGATGCGAGAATCCATGATATTTGACATTCGGAAAAATGAAAAAAAAAAAAATATTAAATTTAGAAAAAAAATATCGGTCGAAGCAATTGGCCGAATCGGTTGCATCAAGAGTGAAAAAATACTCGTCAAATACGTCGGCCGATATTTTTTTTTCTTCAATTTATTTTCTATTTGCATTTTTTTCGCATTGGTCTTATTTTTATACAGAGTTTTTATTTCTGTTCTGATTGGTAGAACAAGTATATTTTTCAATTGATTTCTTTTTTTCATTAATATTCAAAATTATTTGAACTTTTTCATATCTCTTAGCGAAAAATAACGTAAAATTTGCGAGGATTAATGCATTTTTGTTTCGTATGATTAAACTTTGTTTCATTATTTTTTCGAGATAGTTTACTCTTTTTACTTTCCAATGGTATTTGAGTTTTTGAGATTTGTAGAGTGAACGGATACTCGTGAACCTACATAGAAACGGGAGTCAACTAATGTACTCGGTCAAATTTGTTTTTCCTCACAGGAGATTTTTATGGTATTCTTCATTCCAGTGAGTTTCCATTCTCTCAAGATCTCGAGATGAAACTCGGAGCATTTTTTTTTCAAATATTTTTTTTTCAATTTCAATTTTTCAAATGTTTCAAAAAAAAAAAAAAAACAAGGGACACTTAATGGAACAATAGTAATTGATTGAAAATTGAGATTCCGTTTGATGTTGTTTTGTTGATCAGTGGATCGGGTTAAACGAGAAAAGGAAGGTAGTGGAATTTCTCAGTCAACAGAAACGCGAGTACACGTGTGATGTATGTAATTGGATCGTATCGAAAAAAATGTCCTTCTCATAGGAAAAAAAGACTGATACGTGTATGTTTAAAGTGACTTTGAGTTGTGATGAAATTTTCGTACCTCTTCTTTTTCTAATATTTGAATTATTAATTAATATTTAATATTTTAAAAACGAATTGTCATTTTGAATGGGAGTTCAAGTTCATTTTTTATTATTCAGTACTTGTTGGACAGTCTATTGTGTTTGATTGAAAAGCTCATTATTTTTTTATATTCATTTTGTTTACAATACATTTCATCCCTATTTATTTGTTTACGATTAATAAAAATCATGGCATTCTCGTCAACAACATAATTTCTCTGTTAAAACAAAATAGACTATCTTTTGGGGATACAATGCGAGGTTCGAATAAATAAGCATGCCTCGAAAGTACCTATTTTCAAAGAAAGAAAGAATGAATCGAAATTGGTTAGGCGCTTCGTTTTAAAAGAAAAAGCATCAAGTATTTCTCATCCTGTGTTAAGGTCCTCAGCCAAAAGATTGTCGTGATTGATTTTTTGCGAATTATATTTTATCAATCTACAACATTGATACCATGTACCTTTGCTCTCTTGTCAACCGTTTTAGCACGGTGTACGAAACAACGAGCACGTGCTTCCTAATGTCGAAGATCGATTAAAAAGTTTAATACGAAAACTGGTATCCAACGTGTCAACTTGAAACTTGGGCTAGAATATAAGTTGACAGTTTTCATCATGCGACTTGAGAGAGCATGTTTAAAACTTGAAAGAAACATTCAGTGTTAAGTCGCTGTGGTATACAGTAGCTAATCGGATGCTCTGGATGTTAAACGCTTCGTTGATTGCCTCCTCTCAACTTCTGTATAGCCTCGAGAGGATATTGAAAATAAAACTCTTTTGTCTGTCGAGCACGAGTCACAGAGTTTACTGGGCTCGTTAAGGATCACTGAATCCGTGGTAAATTAATTCAATCTTCTGTTAGTCTGCATAGGCTAGAGTGCAATTAAATCCTTTTGTGGATTCAATTCGAATCACTGAAACGATATTTGCTGGCGGATTAAGCAGCATTTTTTTTTTCTAGGGTTCATGTATTTATTATTGACAACTATTTCTTATCCTTAGCAGGATTTCTGATGGCAAAAAATGTTTTCGAAGATTCGAATTTTACTGTATTTTATAGACTAGTGACAATCACGAAATTCATTCATTCAATCAATCAAATGCTTACGGGACCTTGCAATATTTCGTTCAATAATCCAATTATTTTACCGAGCACGAATTGAATTTGAATTTATCATTTTTTTTTTTTTTTTTCATTGATACTAAGACAAAGCCGGCGCGATGAGCAACTTTAATCCCAATTTATTTCTTTTGTATACATGAGAAAAATATAATGCAGTCAAAACGTGATGGAATTCTGCGTCATTTAGACAGTCACACATTGATGAAACTTTATCGAGAGGATCGAAAGGACCTTTTTTATTTTACCTTTTGTTATATGCTCCCTGTAGTACGTGCTGCACGACGAAATTTCTCTATTCCATTCGTGTTTTTGGGGATCAATGGCCTCTGCATTGCGGCTCTTGGCTGCATTCGCCAACGAGCTAAAACTCTTTTTCTCTCTTTCACACGCTTGATTTACTCGAAAAAAAAAAAAAAAAAAAAAAAACAATATAAACGCTGAGCCTGCCAAAATTTTAGGAGAAGCACCGTTTCATAATTCTCTGGTTTCTTCAAATGATGTCTCTACTTTTTCCAATAATCGTTACTATGATCGTTCATAATACAGGGCAAGAATCTACTAAGAGTTGTCTGCTGGTTGTTATAAAGAAATTTTTCACTCGTATTTTAGTAAAAAATGTCGTTCCAACTGAAAACATCCTTGATATTTGTGAATAAATTTTTTTTTTTTTTTTATCGTGTTTATCCTAAATTTGGATGAAGACGTGTTCTGACACAGTTTCAATCCCCTCGAACTCTTCTTCCACCCAAGGTTCAAAAGAAAGTTTGAAACCGTGAAATAGTATTCAAATAGTTTCTGCCCTTTAAAATATACCATCGAAAAACATTGTTATTGGGAAAATACAGACTGCAATTCCGTATGAATTGATAAACGTGAAATTTCCCATTTTATGTCTACCATTAGGGATTAGTCCCTTTGCTGGTAGACGGTTTGAGAGCGAGGTGGACATTTCTGGTAGATAAAAATATTTCAATTCGTAAAAGATATTCGTACTCCTGTAGAGCTCCTGAAACTGGAAAACATGAAAAAATATTTTCAAAAATTCAAAGGGGTGTTCTGTCTGGAACTCTAAAAAACACGTTCGATATAAAAACTGATTTGCTGAGTAATAAATAAAGGTAAAGAAGACATGTATAGACTAGAAAAAAAAAAAAAAAACATAAAATTAATAACAAACGATAAGAGCCAGAGGAAAAAAAATCATTTTTCCTCAATCCATGTCTTTGGCTAGAGAAGTACATAGGGGTTTTTGATTTAATCAATTTTTGCGAAAATGGCACAAGTTTAAAAAAATTTGCATTTTTTCGACAAAAAAATTCTCAGTAAATTGTTTATAAAAAAAAAAATTTACATTCAATGAAAAAACGATTACGCACCTTTTCAGATAATGTGATTTTGAAGTTACAGTAAAAATTTCAAAGCAATTCATTGAACGGTTTTCCGTCCAGTTTGAAAAAAAAGTTATTTCACCGAAAATGCGTTTAAAGTTTTTTAAGTTCGTGCACAAGTACATATAATATATGTGTATGTGGATTACAGTATTATAATATTTTGACCATAGAACCAATTGGATATTGTTTTTATGACCCCAAAATATTGTTCGAGCAAAAGAAAAAATTTCGATTTTTTCAAAATTCTAGATTGCTCTTAACCCTTAATGACTGATGTGAAAAAGCCAGGAATATCATTGGTATTTCATGAAGTATTCTTAAGAAACTTATTTTTTTTGGGCAATCCGCCATATGGCGGGTCCACCAGAGAAAGGGTTAACAAATCCGATAACTTTTCTGATGCCTCATTAAACCTGAATTTGGCTCGAGAATTAAAGGATTCGAAAAGGTATACGTTCGATAACGCGGTAAATTCTCGTAAAATGGAATCGCAAAAGAGAACAAGTTCGCTCTTGGCGATACGGGGATGAAGTGAGAGTCTCGGTACGTTGAAGTGATCAATAATTACGCTTTTGCCGCTTGCCAAGATGCGAAATAACAGGCGCGCGCATGCCCAACTCGCTATGTAATATCGTCCCACTTCATATGGCCATCTTCTTGTTCTACACGATATATAAATATATCTATGTTCCCGGAAATAAACTTTTAATAGTGATCTGAGAACCTCGTGTATATATAAGACTGTCCCTATGGCAAAACTTTTCTTCTCTGGACCCATAGCTCCGCCTGTTTACTTTTCTCGTTCGTCTATTTTGCTCTGACCGGCGTACACCGACGAACATTTCACCCTCGTCATACGGTCATCTTGGCCGGTATACCGAGCTATTTGATCACGATTCCCAAATCTTTGCTTCATCCAAACTTTGTTGAAGTTACATCATGTTTCATCAAAGAATAAGTGCCTTCTTATCCAGTTCCGTTATTTTACGAACTTCAAACAAAGTATATTCCGATAAATTTGTTGCTGATTAATTAAACCGGATGATTTTCTATTTTCTCGTTTTTTTTTTTTTATTATTTACTGAATCTGTTTGCAAAACAGTACGACGCTGATCGAAATTTTTCATCGGGATGTCATTACTGCTTTCCAATCAAATTTCAATCAAAACGACTAAACCGTTATTGAGTTATTGCCATTTTCATCTTCGTTCATCCTAAAAATCGCTTCTCTGTACTACTACAAGGAAGCAATTTTTATCAACGAAAAACAGAAAATGACGAAAATGCAAATTGCGATGGATAAAAATATGTCCAAAACGGTTTTGTAAAACCAAGTCGAATCGGAAGCATCCCCATCGCTCTTCCATCGCTAAAACCTTAACGTTAAAGAATATTTAAGTTATCCAACAATTAAACCAACAGATTGTTTCATGATTTCTGTTATATTTTTTCCATAAATTTCGATAAAATTATGTCCAAATATACTTTGGAGAAATTACTAAATAACTGGTTCGTGCAATAGGTCTCGAAAGAAATTAGCAAACTCGTAGAAAATTATAAATTCCTGTAATATTTTCAATCACCAATTAATTTTATGAAATAAAACTCATTGAGATAGGTTTAAAGAGGAAGTTTGTAAAACGTTTATGAAAATTCCTAGAATGTGAGTTTTATAATTCTTATTTATTTACGAAGTGGATCGTGAGATTTAGCTCGTTTATTCGTTTTAACCGTGACCTACAAAGTCCAAGCGGCCACGTGTCGATCGATTAATAAGCTCGTCGATCCATGACTTTTCTTGATCTCATCCCCCGTTCCGCTCGGGTACACACACGATCGCGCACCACGCTCGGGGATCTAGAAATTCTGTCTTCTATCCTCGTTCAGCGGCACAGCATCGCATCATTATTATAGAATTTCTAACGAACGGAAATCGCAAATTACAGTTTCTCACGGTTCAAATCTCCTGGCTCGAATATACTTTTATAATATTCAAGACGATTTGTCTAATGAGCTCACTCACTGAACATGGATTTCCTTTCAGTCGATGCAATCGGGAAAATAAAATAGAAAATAATGTTAATGATCGTATATTTATTTCAAACTAATACAAGAAAATTAAAAAAAAAAAAATTACCATGAATCGCATTATCGCTATTAAAAAAAAAATTAAAAAAAAAAAAAACACCGGTGAACGTTTTTTAACGAGGCTGATTTCCGGAAAAGACGAACAACATTGAAATAATATATGCTAAAGAACTCAATTTCTTACTACACCATCAAACATTTGATATTTATCCCTAGTAGTTGATGATAATAAAAATTAAAACGGTTAATTACTATGTTTTTTTTTTTTATTGTAGCTTTGGATCATATTAGCATCAAGAGAGTAATCGATGTAAAAAATATGAAGATATGATATATTTTCGTTGAAATTTACATCAAGCCTCAATATCTCAATTTTATATTGAAACAAAAAACCAAATCTGACAATATCTCGCAATTTTTTGTAAGAATTCTCCATGTACATTATAAGATTTTATATCACGAGGTTACTGAGAAGATTTTAATATTAATATATCAACAATTTACGACACAATATTAAGAAATATTGTGAAGTTCGTGAGTAATTTTTTTTTTTTTTTTTTTTTTCAAACCTTCCCATTAAAAAATACGAATTTCGATTCGGTTGAATACTATGGGGATAAAAGTCTACAAATCTTTTATTGAAAGTGAATTCTTCGGCGATCCATACTATCGACGTGACCGTTAGGGTAGAATCATTAATTTTGATGATTTTGAATGATAAATGAGAAAGCACAATACGAGGAATCCTGGTAATCGAAAAAAAAAAAAAAAAAAAAAAAAAAAACAAGGAAATATAGCGAAGATGAAAGTTTGAATAAGAATCAAGTTCCGATGGAAGCTCGTGTAGGTGTCTGAGAAATGAGCGTACGCCTCAGAGGGGTGCGCTTCTATCAGATCGGCGTTCGAACGCATGCGTCTTATGCGGTGAATCTTAAGTGAGCATAGGGGAAGGGGATGGAGGGTTGACATGTTACATATCGTGATGGTCGAAAGTCTGTGGAATTGGGTACAGTTTGTGCTTGGATGGTCGACGAGCTGGTAGTTTAGAAAGGAAGAGAAGAGAGAGAGAGAGAGAGAGAGAGAGAGAGAGAGAAAGAGACAGAGATAAAGTTGAAGAAAAAGCAAGAGGGAGTAAGTCGAGGGGAGGCGGGGGGAGAGAATTCTTCTTGATGATAGGGGTGCTTGCTTAGAGACACATATAAAACGGTCATAGAAAAAGGTACGAAGAGAGGAGTAGGAAGACAGAGTAACAGAGTTAAAAGCAAGACAGAAAGAGATGTGAGGATAGGGGTTGGAAAAGAGAGAACGAGGGTGAGAGAGAGAGAGAGAGAGAGAGAGAGGGATGAAGGAGGGTGGCATTGGAAGTGGCGTAGCGTGGCGCGCGCGCAAGTTGTTTCGGTCTGAGTTCTCGTTTCTGTGCACAGCTGATTCGACAACGTCGACGAGAACGACGACGAGCAAGAGATACTTTGTCACGTAAACCATCGTGTACTGGTGCGGTTTTCATCCGGTCTCATTTATTCACGTGAAAACTTTAGTTTTCGGACCTCTTCTCGTTACGAGTGTGTTATAAAAATTTTCTTTATCGACTCGGATCCTCGTACTCTCTCCACGTTTACGTACGACGAGGGTCGCGATTGCGTCTGTCAGAACGAGTGTATCAATTTTTTTTTTTATCCTACAGTCCTGCGGTATTTTCAAAGGATATAGCGACGGGATTCTCGCTCGAGAAGACACACGAGGCTGTCCAGGACGACCCAGAGTCTTTTGAGAAAGTGGGAGAGAACGCGCGAGAAAGAGAAAAAAAAACGATCGAAGTGAAAATAGTCAGTAGATATTGAATACCGTGCTGGCGGAATGTACCCAACGCAGATAATGTGATTTTTTATTCGATATGATTTTCGACCTTCGTTCAAGTGTTTTCTCAGCGTGATATATTTCAGTGAGACGAAAAAATTCTTGTTTTTCAACCCCCTTTTCGCTGGTTCGTATTGATATGAAAAGAAAAACCTTAAAGTACATATATATTTTCATATTCACGTGAATCTATTAAGTGTATGTAAATGTAAATACTTTTTAATACCTTTTAATTACACATATATTTATACCTGCATGTGTATCTGTGTATATAAAACACACGTACTAAGAATATATGTTATGTCATTCACTGCCACATTGCAATACACCGGACAATACGACGAAATTGCAATAGGCTCAGTTCTATTTCTCTCAGTACATTAAAAACAAGCCTGTGGCAACGAGAAAAGCCCCAGAGCTTCGAGACGATGAGCTCGAGCATCAAAGAGAATAATCAAGCTAACACTGACATTGGGGGTAGGGCAGGGGGGATCTGATGAGTTCTGGATCCTCCTGAAACCAATCGGACTCGAAATGCTCTACTTACATACAGATATACAATCGTTATGAAAATAAATGCATACAAATACACTCATAAACGAACATTTGTACGGTAAATTATGATGGCGATGATTCTTTTCAAATTTCTTTGATTAAACTTCTCAATGATTATCTCGACGTAACCGTTATGATAGAAACGCTCATTCGATGATTCAAATTTATCTATATCAGTGGGGAATGAACTGATTTATCAATATTCATCATTGTTTTCAGATTTTTTATTTTTTAGTATATTTTATTATTATTGTCTCTTTCACGAAGACTCTCGTAGCTAATGTTTATGGATATTTGTATGTGACTAAAATTCAAACGATAGTTACAATTTGATAATATTCGCTGCACGGTTTCTCCGAAGGCCAAGAAGATAGTGTGTTGAGAGCGACAGCTGTGAGCTTTATCGAAACGAGACTAGCTAGGGTCGTATGCGTAACGTTTACGTATATATATCGTGATCGGCCTTATGCAGCCGGAAAGCCCCGTGCGCGATAAGCATACGAGCAGTAAAGCAGTCCATCAGGCTCATGGCTTAAAAATATCTAATATTTTATTCAGTCATTTATAAAAAAAAAAAAAAAACAAAATAACGAAAAACTAGGACTTTCTAACAAGTTTTTTTATTTCGAAGCACAATTACTCAGAAATATGAATACAAAAAAAAAATAAATCGGTTGTTATCTGGGTGTAATTTTACTTTTCTATCAAAGGCAGGTTCCTCGAAACTTTTATGTGAGCATAAAAAATAAAAAAATGTACCAAAAGATGTTTGCCTCATGATCCTGTGGTTTCAGGATTGAAAAATTTGAATTGGAAAAAAAAAAATGATCATTTCCGGGTTAAATATGATAAGAAATAATATTAGGGACTGATTTTTCTCGAGAGAATTGTTCGCATGTATTTACAATTGCCGCATGACTTCGCAATGTTTCTCGGTCACTCGGGAACGATTGGCCAATGAGTCGTTAACGAGCCCAAGGGTGAAGAGACCCTGTCGTGGAAACTGATCAACCCTTACAGGCGAGACGAGAGAAAGTCACGTTCGAATATCAACGAGAACACGACGATAAATGGAAATTTATTCCCTCGTGAAATTGCTCATGAACACCCTATCGCTGCTTCCTTATAAACACGTTTTTGCGAAATTCCTTTCCGCTTGTTCTTCCTCAGGTATTCTCGTTATGCGATGATGCCCATAAATGAAATTCGAATAAAACTTTTAAATTGGAATGGGGCTGGAGAGGAGGGTGCAAATTATCGAAAAATTATGTGCAATTTTTCTAAAAATCATTCAATGAACTGCCTCACCATAAAATTAAACACACACACACACAAACATTCGAAAAGCATTTCTTATTCTCTTAATTTCGTTTTCAAATTCAAATTCAAATTTAAAAGAATAAATTAATTGAAAAATAAATTTATAATTTTTTTTTCAGTTTAAGAGTTTTTCGAATACTGAAAAAAAAAAAAAAACAGAAAAAGAATCGAATTTCAATATGTATAGTTGTTTAGGGAGACAGAATGGATAACTATTATTTGTTTCTTTTTTATATCAACGATGAATATCAACGTAACCGACAAAATTGTGCGATTAAGGATAAAAAAAAATAGAATTTTTTCGTCGTCAGAGTGAAATATTACTGAAGAATATAGATGATGTGTCGAAAAAAATTGAAGAAACAAGAGCAGAAGATTTTGAAAAATATGACGCGATTGAACAATTGTTTACAAGCTCAGAGAAAAAGAGTTTAAGGACCGATTGAGATTGGATAATCGATTATCGAGGGCGTTCTTACGCGACGATAAAACAACAAACATGAGACGGGAAAATGGTTAGTTAGGACGAAGAAGAGTGGAGTGCGAGCGTGAAAGATGAAGAAGAGAACGAGAAGTTTCTAATTGGAGAATGAGCGGATTTTTCAACTCTCTGAAGAGCCTCGCGTCAGGAGCCGCGAATGCTGCCAGCTCTGCTGCGAAATATCAAGGGGAGGAAGGTGATGAATCAATCTATCAATTTATTTCCAGTTTTTTTTTTCTACGATTGTTTCAACAACAGAACGAACATTTAAATTTGTCCCAGTGACCTTGTTTATTTTGGGTTTCATACATTGTTTCAATGGATATTGCTTTTTTCCAATGATTCATTCAACTGCTGTGGTCCAATTAGAAACGAAGATGAGTCAGCTTGATATTTTTAAACCAATTGCTAGATTTATTTTTAAAAAATCATCGCAGTAACACGACTCGTTTGATCTAATCAATGAAATAACAACAACGAAAATATCTTTGAATGCAAATCATTGCATTCACAATGAAAACACTTTTTCCAACGATTTTCAATTTTTTTCATGCAAGTTTCATAATCATTAATATTTTCACATACTTCGAAGTATTCAAATTTCTGGCTCATTGTTTCAACCATAAAATAAATTTTCATTTTCGATATGCACGTTTACAAGTTTAGTAGAGATTTTCGTGTCACCGTAATCCCATTTACGTATACCAAGCTTATTTTGAAATGCGCGACGCGCACTTTAACATAAATTGGATTTAAACGATAAAGTTGATTATTGGAATCTAACACGATCCGTTACCTGTGAATATAACGTTGTACAGTTTTATTACTTGAATACATACAAGTATTTCAGTCTCTAGTTCGAAAGAATCTTGAGAAAAAATAGATTAAATTAAAAAAAAAAAAGCACAATTTCGTGTTCCACTATTTGTCTATCTGTGTTTTTTCATATGACGAATTTATTGAATGTTAGTTAGAGAAAAGATCCACTTGCATGTTACATATGCATTTCTGTATATTAAAAAGTACAGATGTAGTGGAAACATCTGTGGGATTCAGAAAGTATCCAGGGCATCGAAGTTCATTCTCGAGAGTTTGAATGCTCGGAGAACTGCTCTCTATGAATATGAATTTCCTACTGTAACTGGTTTATCGACACTTTTCTCTTTCCATTGTCGAGCTTTCTCGATTACAACTACGTAAAACATCTCCGACGGTATCAATAACATTTGAATTCAGAAACATTCGGTTTATGTAGCATTAACTAGAGCACTCAATAACTTAATGAGCTCTCATGTGTCCATCCGGTAAAATCATATGTATTGAAGGATTATTAGAGTCAGTTTATTTTTTTTTACTTTTCTTCCACCTGGATTCAGACTGTAATCATTCAGGAAGTATCACAAAAATAACTGAAAGCAAAAATAATTTTAAGAAAAAAAAAAAAAACAAACTGATTTTTAGGCAAAACTACTTTTTATTTCTCTCAATCAAAAAATTAATTTTTTTTTTTTTTGGAAAATTCGCTTTTATTTGAATTTTCCATTTTATTTTTTCAAGTTTTCAATTACATTACTAATGTTCAAGGCAGCGCAGGATTAGAGTTATCGCAAAATTTTATTCGCATGTTTTTATTCAAATTAGAAGTCGTATAGCTGTAGGTTCGATGAAAAATACTGTTTTACTCGAAACTTGCTCTGAAAAATCAGGTAATTCTTTTCACCGTGTTAAAAACTGCGTGGAATTACCATTGGTGATTTTTTTCCGTATAGTGTTCTCATGGTACAAGAGTTTTAATAGCCTGAATCGAGAAAGGTAAAAAAAGAAAACATTCAACTGTCTGTAACAATGGAAATAATGGCGAAATCCAATAATCCCGAAATACGTGTTCGTTTATTTTCGTATGGAAAAGATCGAATGGGGTCAGGATTTTTTGAAATAAAAGTGTCATGTGAAATGGCTTCGTTTATGTTTTTGTTACATCTGCCATATGTCCACATACATGCGTTGCAACGCGTATACGTAAATGATCTGAAACAAAAACCTGTTTTTTTTTTTATACGTTCTGTTTTCTTTACATGGAACAATTGCAAGACGATAATAACTTTTTCGATTAACGGTTCAAAGGATCGGGAAAATATTTCAATTCATAAATTTTATTTGCACTTATTTACCGTCGAATCTTTTTCCCCTGTTCTTTTTTGTTTTATTACGTGAATTAAAAATGATTTTTCAAATACATACACGAGAAATCTTCAATCACGGATTCATGTTTTCCAATAGATATTTTTTTAACTGATATTCTTGTTATTTTTTTGTTAGCTGCGATCGAAATATTGTTTGAAAAATGTTATCATTAGGTTGAACAAGCGGAGACACAAATTCGTTGAATTTTTTTCGTATTTTCTAAATCATTCTTTTTCTGATTGTTTTAAAAGTTTTTGAATAGACGAAAAACTCATTTTTATTATTCGTGATTTGCCAGATTGTAAATGTAATTTGTATACTCCTATGGCTAAAAGAAATTGAACTCTTGGACAACGTCAATTAGTTCTTAGCGCTTGTACAATTCATTGTCGTTTCTCTCAATTTAATAGACTTTTAAATTTCCTGTCAATTAGAGACTAAAGACCTCCGTATAGAAAAAAAATTAAGATCTCTTGGATTTGCAAGATGTTATGTGTACGACGAAGAGTGAGTACACGCCGCGAGAATTATTCGATTCGACCTCCTCCTCCTGAAACCTAATTTAATTAATATTCAATAGGGATTCGACTCACCAGACTGCGAAATAGTAGAAGAGTCTTTATTCGCGTAAAATGTGATCGTGGCATATGAGACGAACAAAACGAGTAAAGCGAACAATGTAATATGATATTTGAAGAGCGATATTCCACTCGGATTCTGCATTGTTTCTACTCTAACCTTCATTTTATTCTACGAGCGAGAAGTACAATTTTTACACTTTATTTAACGTACAATACAAACTCTTGAAAAGCTTCCCTTTGACTTTTATCATTTATGCACAAATCTCTCCGTGCCAGAAATGATTTATTTTTCGACCAAAAAAAAAAATAAACTTTGCTGCGATAAAAACGTTTAATATTCAAATACTACTTCGAGCAAATTCCTATAAATATACATGAGTGTTTAAAGCGTTAATATATCTCGGTTGTCTCGTCGGATGAGCTGCGACTGCATTTTTCGTCGCCTTTTACCAAAGTATTTTCGTTCAGTCAAAAGCATAGTTCTTTAGTTGTTGAAAAATCTTTATGGATAATGAAAATCAATGGTTTTATGAGATTTATTTCACGCGCAAGCCTTTGTCCTTGTTCCGCAACCCATAAAAGAAGCTCCGTGTGCACTTGAAAAAGAGAAAGGACAAAACTTTCGTAGACGAGGCGTCGTGTTTCAAGATGTATTATCGGCTAGTCACACGTCTAGTCAAAGATGTAACGGTCCATGAACAGGATGGATGAAAAAAAGTGTGTTTGCCCCCCTCAGACATGAGTATATATTCTCTCTTAGTTCTCTACAGCAAAGTGTATACCGGACGTGTCTACGTCAAAGGCAGAGCTAAGAGAATAGCGTCTGGTTTATAGACAACCCGTGTTGCAGACTTTGACCTCCCACTCCTCTTTGCATCTTTCTCTTCTCCATTGTCGCGGGCTCGCCGCTTATTTCCCATAACCAAACCAACCAACGTTTCTTACAAATTGCTCGAATTGTCTGAATCTTGTACACGATCAAAAGGTTTATTTTTGCTTCACAAAAGAGACGGTGTGTAGCGATAAAATTAGTATCAATGTATAATAATAGAATGAAATTAGATCCAATGTATAATGTTACGAAACTCACACCATAAAAAGTATTATTTTTGGGATTCACTCAACAGATTAATCTGCGCTGACAATGTTTTTCATTTCAATAAACATTTTACTTAGTGAACCATTCGAGATAACGGATGAAGGACAATTGATTCAAGGAAACGAATCATTGGTCGAGAATGGTCTATTCGTAGTCCTACAACACAGAGATCTGTTGTCCTTTTGATAATGCAACAATGACCCAAATTTATCATCTTTTCTTAACAAAATTCGTTGAGTTATAAAATTAGCAATTATTATGAACCTCAATCAAAGAAATTCATTTCAGATTCATGAATTATAGTAAGTGATTGAATAAATGATTGTCAAATGGTTACAAAATATGGTCACAGAGTTATTTTAGGAGAATGTCCCAGTCAAGCAGGCGACGAAGAATTGTTATTTTTCCATTATGAATTGTTCACATATGTGTGGATAAAAGACATGTATTTTTGTCAAATCAATTTCCACTGTAAAGATGGGTAATTGCTAAATGAATAGTGTTACAAGTGCGTATGGACTTTTATTTCATTATTTTGCCCACGTGGGCGTAGAATTCATTGACATTCAATGAATATATAGACTGGGGATGATACTCTGAAGTATTAATTCGTAAGGCTTGAGATTTCCAACCAAGGTACGAGATAACGCGAGTGGGCGTACGAGATTCATTGAGAGACATCCGCATCCGTGAATAGTTTATGTCTGCGAATTCTGTATATCTGATTATCGATTTCAGTTTAACGCCACCTTCTTTCGCCTATTAGTTCGAATTGATTCTACATCTCGCTGTTTTTTTTTTTTATAGAGGATAAGATGGTTTTTGTGATTCAAAGATGTATTTTAAACGTATTTTCATAAGCTTTGCTTGAGGATATTCGAAAAAATACTTTTTTATTTATTGAATCATGTGTAATTAGTACACATATGAAAGAAAGCTTAGCTATCGAATTATTTATTAATAGTTTAATTTCAATTGTCATCATAAGGCTAGTTACATTTTCCTTGTTGATTCTTTATCGATCCATCATTTCTACTAACGATAAATTTCTCTTTTTATTCACCAACTTATTAAAGATTGAATTCAACAGGCGAAGACACGAGAATGCGATTTAGCCTGACCCCCCAGCCTGGTGAGAGTGGCTTTACACAATGGTTGGATGCCATGAAAATGGTCGCTCGGTTGCAAGGTGGAATACCTCCGGAATTCCGGAAAAGAGTGAGTCAATGGATCCTTAAATTTACTGTCACGATAAAAGACTCGTATTCAATGGAATTGATATTCCTCCTTTAATGTACTGTGTTGACTATCGATCAGAATTTTAAAGTTTGCGTCGATGTTTGACGAATCTCTAATTTTGTAAGATCTGAGCATCAGATGAATAATCCAGAAAGCTTAATGTTTGTTCTTGATGTAATTGTATCGAAAACGTTGTACAACATTTGAATCGATTTTTGCCGAGTTGAAAGCTTTCTCTGTATTTTAGTTGAAGCCTTTCATGCAAACTTCTGTATTTTAAATCTTACTATGAAACTTATTGTACAAAAAGTGGAAAATAACTACTTTTTATGGTCTTTTAGAACCATATTCATACCGGTTTACAATGAAATTTTTTTCTCACGGCAGTACAGTAATTAGCGCACCAAATTTTTTCTATCCGAATATGTAACGAGATTTTTTTATTGGTGGCAAACAGTTGTGGCTGACATTGGCAGAACGCCATCTAGATCAACGTGGAGTGGATTGGAAACAAGCAGAGAAGCTGTGTTTCAACGAGTGGAGCAATCCCGACGACGAAGAACTCGGTATACAAATTGTAAAGGTAAGGAGAGAATGTATGTTCCGTTGATATTCAGTTGATTCGCAAAAATTCTAGAAGAGAAGAGACTCACCTCTTCCGTATAATCTGCCATATGTGTACCTTGATTCCCAGATGTTCGTTACCATTTTAGTATTTTCATTCCATAAACACTATCACACTAGAAGCTTTTTGTGCTTTTAAATTTGACTTTTTGTTAAACGAATGATATCGGAAGTGAACCGAAAAAACCGTTGAATCTCAAGTGAAAATATTCTGCAGCTTTCGCTCCGAAAAATTATGATTCGAATGGTGGATTTTCAGCTGTAAACTTGACAAACAGAATCATTGAAGGGTTGAAATATAATCAACCTTTTCTAATCCAATGAGAACCACCGATGCATTAATTATTAACGAAAAATAAGTTAAATAATGTGTGTTACATCCATTCTCATTCTCGTGTTCGTGGAGCTCGGATTTCTGGTCACCCCTGTGAATAATTTCTCGAGAATCTACAGCGTCCAGCAATTTATGAACCATTGTCACGGCATTCGTAGAATGAACACGAGCCTGTAATCCCATACGCGCCCTCACTATATTTTCATTTCTCTCACGGGTTAATAGTTTCTGTTTTACGTACGATGCATCCCGGTATGGCAATCTCATTAAATACGCCAGTTTTCGTTAACAATTGAAGCGTGCAACGGTGTGGCAAGCTTAATATCTCGAAAGACCATTTGAGCGAATTTTTTATTAAACAAAGAGAGCAGAAGTCAATTTTATTTTATTTACGAACGTGATTTCTCAATCGTATTTTATTCCATACGAATTTGTTTGTCATATTTTTATGTTTTCCTAATATTTCTTTCAGCTTCAGTAATTCACATACGTTGACACAGATCAAAGGCCATTCATTAGTCACTGAAAGCATCAGTTATTAAGAAAATAAAAAGAAAAGCAAGCAGCATATGAATTGAACGAGAAAAAAGAAAATTGAATTATAAATTACATGAAAAATGCAATTGCTATCTGGCATGGAAATGTAGTTCTTTATAATGTTTTGATATACGAGCTCTATGGGTATCAAGCGTACAATGGTCGTGATAAAAATGTATGATGCACGGTGGGATAACGCGACATCCCATTTGCGTAAGAATACATTACGCAAAGCATTATCTGAGTTCCGAAACAAGAGAATCATGCCACGCACGTATTTATCGAACGGAGAGAATTCACATCTATGCCCCCGAGCTATTTCATTTGTCCATTTTATACGGTAATTCAGTAGTACGATAGTTCAGTTTTTTTGAAATAACTATACATTTTCCATCATTAAGTGTGGTTAGAAAATAAATCTGTTGTGTTCATAATGGTTTACTTTTTCAACGTACTTTTAGCCATTGCTCGGAAGATCCACATTTTTCACATTCAACAAGGACTTTTTTATCCTTGGGAATCGTTGAATTATATTTTCGATTGTTAACTTCCGTTTCCTGAGCTAACACGACAGGATGTGATGAAACTAGGCGGAAAAATTTCCCTATCGAATGTAGAATTTTCTCGAATTCCTAGTAGTTCCACTTTTAAATGGGAAAAAGCCAATGGAACGTGGAGTTAAAAAAGGCTTTCAAAGTTCCCAGCCCATTTCTACGTGGTTATTGACCCTGAAAATGTGTCTTCGACGAATATATTCCAAACTCCTCATGACTCGGAAATCCTTACAGGATCTTCACCGGACCGGTTGCAGCTTGTTCTGCGGTGCAGCCGGACGAGACAATCAGGCAGTACTGCGTCGTGTACTCCTCGGATTTGCACGTTGGAACAAATCGGTCGGTTATTGTCAAGGGTTGAACGTTTTGGCGGCCCTTGTTCTCCAGGTTACCGACCGAGCGGAATCTTCCGCGGTCAAAGTCATGATCTATTTGATCGAGGGCGTATTACCGGAAGGATATTTTGCCGACAATCTCCGTGGCCTGTCGATAGACATGGCTGTTTTTCGTGATTTGCTAAAAATAAGATTGCCCAAATTATCGAGACACCTGGAGGCATTACAGAGCGACGCCAAGGATAAAGCCACAGGTGCGTAAGACTTTTTTTTTAATGCATCAGATTCATTTATTTCCCGTGTTTCCTCACGCGATCTGATGGTTTGCCTGCATTGAGGTCGAATTTACGTTTTGAATACTACTCTCAGAGATGATTTTTAGATCAGAAAAGTCCAAAATCTATTCGAGATCCTATTTTTTCATTTAAGTGCACGTATATTGATTGCTTTGCTAACACACAAATTACATGAGAAAAATATCGAACAGGTCTCCGGATGCAAACGCTTCCGAATGTATTCAATGTAATGTTGAGCAGCCTCAAAACTAGTTCAAATTATATTCCATTTTGAATATCATCTGAGAAAGTAGAATCCCAGACATAACGCGACCTCAGATTAATACTTCTTTCATATGCTTATTTCATGGATATAACATCAATTGCAGGAAGCAGCTACGAACCACCGTTGACCAATGTTTTTACGATGCAATGGTTTCTCACTCTTTTTTGCCATTGTTTGCCCCAAGAAGCTGTTCTACGTGTTTGGGATTTGATTTTTCTCGAAGGTGACGAGGTTCTGCTTCGAACTGCCCTTGCCATTTGGGAAGGGATATCTGAGTGAGTATATTCTCAAAAATAATAATAAATTACTCGAGATAAATCTGTATTTTCATAAAAAAAAACGTCAACACTTTCCACTTAGTACTATCCAACGTTTTAAGTGGTAATCAATGTTGATTACAATATCATTTTATGAATATTCGTTTTTATACAGTCGGATCATGACGGTTACGTCTGCCGATGAGTTCTACAGTATTATGGGCGTCTTGACGAGAGAAATGCTGGAATTCACAGATGTTAATAATCTCATCAAGGTCAGCACTTTGTCTTGACTTTTCGAATGCTCAATAAGTTTTTTTTACTTCTTTTACAAACTAATCAATCGATTATTCCGATGTAAAATTAGTCGCTATTTTCTGAGTTTTTTTTTCAACATGCATGTTTTTAGGTATTTTGTTTGGTTTAATAGGATGATTTGATTTTTGTCATTAGACTATTGTAAATATGGGACCGTTGTACGGGGTTACGGATCTTCGTGAAAAGCATCGTTATAACATAACTCCGTGGGCGCGCAGATTAAGTGACGAAGAGGATACAGACACCGAAGAAGAAGAACGAATGGCCGTGGCAGCTGCGATGTTTGGAGTTTCTCAACGTTTTAAAAAAGGTCTAACAATCTTTGATTAAACCATTTCCTATTTTATAGCTCTTTAAATTCATAATACATACAGACAGTGAGTAGACCAATCCTCTGACGAACTAATCGTGATTTTATGCAATTTCATCAACTTTTATGTAATTTTTTTGCATTGAATTTGCTTTTTCAATTTGGACTTCACGAATGAGAAAAAAACGACGTTGATCTATGGACACAAAACGCTCACTGTTTGAATGTTAAATTTATACATTGTCCATCGATCTTTTTTTTTTTTCTCTTAAGTTCCATTTCTTGTTTTATATCGATAATCACCGTACTGCATAATTGTCTAAAAATTATCATCAATCTCTCTTCGAAAGTTTCTCTTGTTCGAAAAATGTCGCCCAGAATTTCATCGCTCCTCTATACAAATTCCCATTTTTATAGATCGATCGAACGCGTCATCGAGTGCCTTGCAGACGATAGGCTCTACAAGTGACAGAGAAAGGCTAGCACTAGACATAAGTACTCTAAAACATCAATACGCAAAATTGCGAGAACGGCAGCGTCAAGCTCACATAATTCTGTCAGGTAAAAAGAAACAAAAGCACATTGCTCTTAGAACTTGGAGAAAGATGTTTCGTGAATGCTCATACTTCTAATATTACTCCTTAAAATTAAATTATCTTACATCCATAATTTATTACATATTAGAGGATAATCGCGAAAGAATGTCCACAATCGTATTCATTTTTATGGATCCAATTTACAGCTGCATGCGCGAGGCAATCCATGGTACCAAGCTCGACTTCCCAAGCAATGAATCATCTCCTCGTTGGCAAGAGTGCTTTGGTAAGCGCTAAGACTCGACAGCTTGGTCCACCACCTGGTGCTATACCACCGAAACCGAGGGTAACAGCGACCATCCACGGAATGAGAGCACAAAGTGGTCGCAAGGACAAACAGGGTGTGACGCTACATTGGAAAGATATGAAGAAGTCGAAGGACGAAACAGAAGGTAAAGATTGATCATGGGACCATATTTCAACTACAAAAACTTCCGTAGGAGAACAGAACAACAAAGTCTATAATTGCAAAAAAAAAAAAAAATATAAATATATTCTCAAGTTGGAAGAAATACTCATCCGGGTGGAGGATGAAGGACCAAGAGGTTTTCTCATGAAATTAACAACAAGTAGGAGCATGAGTCATCTCTTGCAGTCACAAAAGTCAATTTTCTGATCATGCTACGTTCTGCCAGGTTTCTGTTATTACCCTGAGTCGATATACTGAGTTTTGTTTCCCTTAATCGGCAGAAAATAAGCACTATACCCCGTCGATCATACCCTATTCTACCCTCTGCCGTCCAGTTATCCACTGGATTATTCCACTATCCAGCCACATGTTCATTGCCAACAGGTACGAGTATCGACCCAGGTGTGGCCCTCGGGGTCAACACTCGCTCCCATCTATCCCGACCCAGATATCGGGTCGGGCCGCAGTGCCACCTGTTCCACCCTATCTACTAGTCTTGTATTAAAATTCATTCCGTATCGCACCTTCCACTATCTTCGCTCTATTGATTTCCTAACCCAAAAGAATCAAAAACTATTTTCAAACTCTCTCCACTTGAACCGCAATGTCATCTGTTCTTTCGATTAATATCTGGACGTACGGCATAAGGTTAAAAAGGCTCGAGTAGCGAGTGAAATTCAGGACAGTGTGTTCGTGTATTTATCGATCAGTTCTCAGATATTTTTTTTTGCTTTTCCAGTCGGAGATGATGCTGAAGCACCCTCGAGCATGGTTGTTTCATCCGAAATCATGTCTTCAAATTTGACCTCCCCAAAACGTGGCAGTGCCAATGACAGTGACAGTGATAGCACATCGACCGAATTATGCGATGAGCCTGATCGCTTAAGCGATGTTGACAGTGAGGAGCCAACATCAACTTCCGACTGTTACGTAATGGCAACTGACGACGAAAAAAGTCCACGTTCTGGCCCATCACCCGTTATTGGCGTCACATCCTCGTGTCAATTTTCTGACAAAAATTCAAGCGATGAACATGATGCAACGTATCTCGAGGGAAGAGGCTATGGGAACGATCCTGAGAGTAATTCGAAACAATTATTAAAAGTCGAGGGAGCGTCTTCTTCGATCGCGATGATAACTGACCAAATAAGACGGTTATCGGCCAGTGACGACAATAATTTGTCACCTGTTAGTCACGTGGAATCCATGCGATTGTCCATGGAAGAACATGATCAGAAATTCGATTGTGGAAGTGAAGACGCAGATAATAAAGCAGACAGGATTCTCGAGAACGCAACAAGAATTGACGAAGACTTTACCATGTTACCAATTATTCCTGATAGTAAAGAAGCTGCACTAGATAATTCTCGTGCCACAGATAAGAATTTTGAATCCTTAGATAGATACAGTTTTTTAATTAACTCTGATAACTCTGGAATATCTGACGAATCGATGAACCCTGCGGTTTCATCAGCAATCGAACATCACGAGGCTACAGCGATTGAAGTTTCTCCCGTTGCGAAAAAAAATACTGATACGAGTGTTGATACGATAATTACCTTTGGCACAGTCAACTTGCCTCTGAATATTGAAACCACACGGTTAGAAAGCAGCTCGCGAGTAAGTAATGACATTTTCAATTACGAATCGACGTCGATTAGTCGTGGTAGCCCCGAGAAAACGAATCTTCGGTCAACAGATCCGGTGCTTTCTAAATGCTCGAAATACGAAAATTCAATATCGATAGCATCTCCGAATGATAATCAGACCGAGGAGAATATCAGTGAACGGACATTTCATCCAAGGTCTTACGTCATTGGCCACTTGCCGATATCGCCGGCAACTGTCAATGAGAAACTCAGTAAAGCTTGTGAAATTTCGCCTTTGATTGAAAATGTCAGAATATTGAGCCACGAAACCGACAGTTTCCAGTCTGGTACAAGCAAAAACTTAGATACGAATCCAAAATTCATTGGGCAGGCTAGAATCTCCAGAAAAAATATCGATTCCTCGGAGTTGCTGATAAAAAACAACTGTCCGGTAGATAATTCTGTTGCATCTCAACTTGATAACGAAGTCTGCACGAGCGTTGACATAGATACAACCTCTAGCGGGTCATTTAGCATGGATAAAAGAGTTCCTGATACTTTAGAATCTTTTTCTGCCACCTCAAAACCGAATGACAATGTTAACTATTCGGATACCAGTAGACAAACCATTGAAAATTTGGTTAACGAGCCTGAAATTCTGGTCCCAACATTTTCTGCCAGATCATTGACTGGAAAATCTGGAAGCGAGACAAGAGATGTAACTTCAGATTACGATCTTGACACGACAATTGACGCAATTTCTTCCCAATCAACAATTTCACAATTGATTGGAAAAACAGTGGGGTTGCCGATTAACGGAAAACCAATGACAGCTACTCTGAGTCCAAATAGCAGCGAAGTTAAAACGTCTGAATTAGGCTCCAATTACGTTTACCAAGATGCAGTGTTAACTAAGTTCTACGAAGACAAGAAAAAAAGTCCGAAAACACCGGAAAGTGGAAAATCCTTCAGCTCTGGAGAGACTATGGGCCCGGATTCGAGAAATTCAAGTGTGGCTACAAGTCCCCGGAGTATAACGACTGATTCGCGAAATGTATTGATGGACAAGTCTGCACGTTCGTCATTTAGTTCGGACTCAAAAACCCTGACTCTTCGTTCATTAGAGTCTGAAAGTGGTGTACATAATAAAACGAAATTGGACATAAAGTCAGATCTCACGAGACCATCGTTCGAAAAATCGAGCCCCTCGACACCCATCAGTACGGACTCGTTAAAAAACAAGTCCGAGATAAGTCCAAAATTTGTAATAAGTAGTTCCAGCGAATCGTGCAGTCCTGGAAAAGCGAACAAGTCTTCCGAGAGATCATTCAGTTCGGAGCTGCAGTCACCCGTAAGTGCCAATTCAATAAAGTACCGAACAAATTACGCAGATGGACAGGACAATTTATCGGAATCGGACATTTGTTCCGCCACGTCACCTTTTTATCCTATTGTTAACCCGAATCAAAAGACGCCCTCACCTTATAGCACAACGGAGAAGCAGAGCACGAACGGTAACAGTGAGGAAACTTCGCCGGAACAAAAATCAACAGGTTTGAAGGAAGAAGGAAATTCTTCAAAGTATAACGCGAATAGTGTGCCGTCGGGAGTTACCCGGTGCAGCGACCTTAGTAAAAGTTCAAAGAATAATGACGAGTACGATTCGGGCAGACCTTTCGAGAAAGAATTGGCTGAAACATTGTCTAGTCTACCGTGTGATAAAACGAAAAGTGAGAGAATAACGACCAGTCACTACAAAGAAGAGTCTGAACTCGCTAGTTACAGAAGCAAAAAAATAACAATCGAAGAGGTAGACGACATTGAAGAACGTTACATAGAAACAGACACAGTTTCACCTCTGCCCCGTGATAAATACGACCCGAATCGTCCCGCATTCGCCGATAAAAGTGGTTTTTTCAAAGGTTTAGGTTTGAGCGAATCTGATGACAAGTACTCGCTAAATACGAGGGAGAATTCAAAGCCTTTCGAGAGAAGTTGCAGCAGCCTTGAGAAGAGATTTGGTAAGCTCAAAAATTCGCCATCGTTCGAGGAATTGATCGTTGACACGCACAAAAAAAGATCCAGCGATATACTCCAAGATATAAAACATTTGGAAGAAAAAACTTTGAAAGATGGCACAGCTGATACGAGTATGCTGACACGAAAAACTGGTTACGTCTGGGAGGATTTGAAAAACCTCGAAGCTCGACGTCAGGACAATTTCAGTGATTCAGCGAGTGAATTTTCCCGTGGTCGACCCGATCCACCCCGAATAAGTGTTTTTACGGAACCACGTAAATCTTATATGGTCGAGCCGAAGATCAATCTTGAAGAGGGCAGTGAAAGTATACTGAAGAATTATGCGAGAAAAAAGAGCAACGGTGAGCCGGATGATGATTCGGAGTCAAAGTTAGGGGTATGGACCAAAGTGAAACCTCGCGCTGGTCGTGATAACGGTCGAAGAAGTAGCGATCGTGCATTGAAGATAATACAAGAGAATTCTGCAATACTTCACAAAATATTGACTTGTCAGGCAAAGAAGCGGTTGCCCGATCTCGAAGAAATATCGAAAGAAATCACCATAAGTCCGATAAACGAGGAAATATCCAAAATTTTTAGTCCAATATTGGAAAAAATGGGCCTGAATGAGCATGAAATAAATGAAGAATTGGCGAGGATTAATTTCAAAGATTTCGATCAAATGACTACGGCAAGCGGCTCTGAGTTTGACGCTAAGATAAACGACGAATTGTCTAAATTATCGTTGATCGATGACACAGAGATCGTTGATCATATGGCCGTTGAAGATGTCATATCGCGTGATTATTTAGACACACGAGAGGCTTTGATCGATCGCCAAATCAACGAAGAACTTTCGAAACTTCTCGCTAATTACGAGAAGGATTCACCGATTTGTATTCTTGGTAATCGCGATGAAATTTCCTCCTGTCAGAATCCCAGTGAGATCGAAGCTCTTGATATATCGAGTATTTCTACCAATGTATTCTCGTATCCATCGTCGAACGAATCAATGGAAATGAAAACGGATCTCGATTCTATGCAAGACGCAGGAATTAGTGGAGATAAATTTTCGCAGTACAACGAGGATCCAATGATGAAGTTTGGAAAATCATCGAAATACAGTCTTCGCAGTATGTCACCTAGAAGCGACATCGACATTTATCAAGAACTCGAGAAACTCGACAAAATATCTTCAGGAGAAATTTTACCATCTTCTGCATCGATAATACCTCAAAAAATCATATCACCGATGTCGTATCCTTCCGAATGTCCCGTTTATCCTGAAGTACATCCATCCTCTATTGAATATTCCATAAAACCGGATAAAGTTTTTGAAAGGTCACCGATCAAGAGTCCCTACGACACGTACAAACCTTATGATTTCAAATCTCGAATTTCACCACGTAAAACACCCAGCAATCCTTACTCGGCACGTTCCTATGACAAACCAGTGATGGATGATCATTTCGATTTTCATGAGAATCCTACTTCACCCTCGAGACTGTACGATCTCGGTGGTACTTCCAGATCCTTATTGACCAAGGAAACATTGGAATTTCGTGTGAGATACGAGGACGAGACATCCAAAGCAATGAGGAACGATGATCTTACGTTGGAACCTTTTCATTCATCCTTAGTGGATTTTGATCGTGGTGCGTCTTACTACTCGAACGAACCTCCTGTCTCATTGAAACATCTCGAGGCTGACAGAAGCCTTGAACAATCTATAGTCTCACCTCTCAATTGTTCGTACAATCCTACTGATTTGTACACTCAAAAGTACGATTCCATATCACCGAAAAATTATTCGTACTTAAAAAATTCAACAAACTACGAAACACCCTATAAAGTCGATGAGGATCCTGTGGATGCTGGCTCTTATTTGAATCCCAGGCGTAAAAATTCTCACGCCTTGTCTCCGAGTTATCCATACGACGATCGTGATTTCGGTGCTTCGATCAATCATCCCTATAGTACAGAATTATCTCACAATCTTGATGAAGCTTCCAAAAGGACTGTTTTTCATTCTGAAATACCAGAAACGATGAGTCAGCTTGTCAAGTACCCGGAAAACACAACTTCAAGAGAAGCATTGAATTATCGGAAAGCTTCTTTGAGTCTTGGACCCTTGGATGGAACGTCAAGTCGAATATCAACTTGCCCGGAAACAACACCAACCCCAAAATCACTCTTCAGTCCTTTTCCCATAAGAAATTCTTCGAGAAAACCAAAAGAGCTCGGCCTTAAGCTCGGGCTTTATTCGCCATCGAGTCCTAGCGCAAATCCACTCAAGCGATCATAGATTACGTTCTGATGAAGATCAAATGGAAAACTAAGGGAATAAGAATTTTCGAACTATTACCTTCAGCGACGAAACAATTTGTCTGGTCCAAAAGTACAATTTTTATTATAATTTATCAATTATTTTCCATTGCGATTGGATCTCGAAACATTCGATGGTAATTGGTTCAAAAGCGTATTCATTGAATTCGATACATTATCATTTTCCATTTCAACGACGATCGTGCGATTGGAGCCTTTGGTTATGCGTACTGAGCACAATGTCCGAGATGAACCATCTGAAAAAAAAAAAAAACCAAACGACGGCGTTTAATGTCGATAGTTAAGGTGTAAGATAATCATTTAATTTATTTATCGAGTTGTGATGGGAGTTTGGGCCTAAGAACGTATTGTTTTAGAGAAGAATGGGCGCATGTGTTATATATTGCAAAATCCTATCGGCGATGAGACCGGTCCATTGGAGACGAGGGAAAAAAGTGTTTCTATATTAACGGGCGATTACAAAGACAAATCTCGCTTGAAAGTTTCGTAGTTGTTGGAATTTTAATTATAAGTGTACTGGATTAAAAAGGAAAAAAAGCTTTTTAGAGATTTGGAATTATATTGGATACCGTTCCAACTTTCGCGTTGGGTTATTATTGGCTTAAGGCGAAATTTGTTTTTTCCAAGGATAAGAAATAAAGTTTAATACTTAAAATGCTGTTCCTCGATGGTCGGATGCCATTGCTAATCATAATAAACGATGAAGAGAAAACAATTGAGACGGAACCTGATTCGATGTTCGGACGTTTATTCACGTGCAGTCAAATGGTGATGATAAAATTTTATCGTGGGGTTTTTTGATAAAGGAAAAAAAATGAACATATTTAGAATTCACGATTAGAATTGGGTTATGACAACGTCATTCGACTACATAATGGAGAGGAGAAGAAGAAATTATTCGTAAGAGATGGCGAATCAGATGGAATTTTGTGTGGTGAATAAGAATGAGAATGTACGTGATTCTTTGAGTTATTGTATCAGTTTTAATTGTGCTTAAATACTTATTTGACTGTTGTTTCTTGATAAATTTTGTGTTGCTTTTAAAGTATGTTTGTTCAAACAATGATGTACGATTCAATGTTATTTCACTTTAACGTAATTTCAATATCAAATCCGTTGTTTAAAAATGAAAATACTTTGTTCGAATTATAACACAAGAAATCACGTGATTGTTATGAAAGTTTTGCAATGCAAAATGGACCGAGGTTCATTGTGATGAAATCCTGTGTCTTGGATTAAACAAAAATCAATAGTATAGAGAACGAACGTGGTGGGTTTGTCCGTTGAAAGAAAAATAAAAGATAAAAAACAAAGACATAACGTAGAGAGATGCAATTTTTCGAACGCGCTCATTACGATTGCTTTTTCGCAATCGCCTGTAAATATAGTTTTCGAGCACGGTGAGTTTAAGCGCCGATGTAAGACTGTAATATATTATATATTCGAGGCGTGGAGGCATATTAGTGTCTTGAGGAAGAGACAGAGAGAGATTATAAGATGCTAAATATGATAAATAAATATATTGACACTAAAGTTGCGTTGTTATATTTGATATAGTATATACATATACATATATACATATACCTCATCGAACATCAGTTTCTTTTGTCAAGTTGGTTTTTTAAATTAAACAAATAAAAATCCAAAATGAACGGGAACTGCTGTGCGGTCAAAACCTTCAAACGGATTAAAATCGAGTACGTCGAGTCGATGCAAATAAGTTGAAATGAATTTTTCCACTTCACTGTTGTTGTGATAAAATTTTTTGTTTACAAAACATTATTATCAATCATTTTGAAAAAATCAATCTCTTCAAAAGTTTCAAATAAGAATGATGACAGTGGATAAACGAGTATAACGAGACGAAATTAATTCAATACGTCTAATAAATTAACATACGTGAATATAAATTAATCGGGTTCAAGGGTTTAGAAATATTTTCAAATTTCCTTTCTTTCACTATCTGCCGTGTTCTCTCAAATCTCATGCTGACTGCATATCCGGTTCCATATCCAACCATAATTTGAATTCACAATCTAGGCTAACGTTAATCGGGTGACTTCTCTCGCCAAATGGAGTAGATAGTAAAAACTTGGATAACCGGTGTCCCTTGCGTGCCCCGCACAAGTTACTACGTGGAGATTAAGCTACAACGACGACGGGAAGAAATTTAATCAAGTTACTCCGTCCCACGTCCTGATGGCCTTCTCACTCGAATTCATTCCTTTCCTTCCTTTCTTGCTCTCTCTCTCTCTCTCTCTCTCTCATTCTCTCTGTATCCATTTCCTTGGCTACCTATGCATATATGAAAATTTCTCTCGAACTTGCCTACCTTTACTCCCTCTTTACTCAAGTATCTGATATCGCCTCACTTATACGACCCCACAATCCTATGTACGAAGTATATCTACATACATTTATATATACCATGTATACATCTATAAAGTCGGCAAGAGTAACGTTACGAAATGTCCCTTATTACTTCTTGCTCCAAGAACTTTTTACCTTCATTGAACCTTTACGGACACAAACTGCAGGAAAAGGTGCCGAAACAGACTCTTCCAGGATTCTCTGCTTTCAAATTTAATGAATATTCATCCGTAATGAAAAAAAAAAAAAAAAAAAAATGTGTAGATTGATCCGGAAAAATGAATTGGCCCTATTTGAAAAAGTGGCTGCGCAGAGCCATTGAAAGTTTCTGAAAAGCTTCTTGCGACTTCCTTATTTGCAATATATATTTTTTTAATATCATTATTTATAAGGCTCTTTCACTTTATCGATAAAAATCTTTGAAATTTGGCATTCTTGAGAAAGCCACGGTGCAGGGATTGTAGGTATGATTGAGGCTGCGTCTCTTTTAGTTAACGTTTGCGAAACCGTGCCCTTGGATCTCTTTCTCTCTCTCCCTCTCTCATTTTTATCAAGAGGAAAAAAGAAATTCGTATAATCTTGAAAATGATGGTTATTGCTAATGCGAATCGCCGCAAATGGCACTTTTCATCGGCGTTCCGAGAGAAAATTGGCTAGAAGTAGTTTCTAAACTTGAAAATACTTGACCTGGCCTAACGTCACCATTGTAGACATATATATGTATATGTGTATACAGCATTGGCTGCTGCAAGGGAGCAAAAGGGGTCGTAAAGTTATCTCGGCCAATCGAGTTAAGAACCGTTCGCGTCACGCCCAAGGACAATTTAATTAAAGTTTCACACTTGCGGAGTGAAAGAGATCGCATGAGTTCTCGGATAATAGCTGGTCTCCTAGACTCGAATAACCAAAGTCAACTTCAGATACATTTCGAAGGGACGATTTTTACTCTTGGAATTTTCCGGTAGAAACTTCGATGAACAAAATTACTCTCCAGAAGAGTAAGACAACTGGACATTTTTTTTTCAGAATTCAACTTTTTTTCTTTTTCAGAACATCGTGTCGTAAGTGAAAGCAATGAAAATTCCGAAATCTGTTCCTTATCAGAAGTTTTTTCATTCGAAAGATATGAAATTTTTTATTTTTATTACATGATGAAAATTTCCATTTTGATTTGAAACTCGATGTTATTTCAGAGAACTTGATGCAACTTTGAGGGGATTTGTTTTTTTTTTTTTTCGGTATAAAAGTTTTGTTTTTTTCTTTCCGGTGGGATTATATGCGGTAAAATAACCAGGGCTGTGTTCCTATTGAAAGAATAAAATTGGTCGATCAATCAATGCAATAGGAACTCGGTATCATTCAATGTCACCAGCCTGCTCTATCGAAAATGGCCCATTTTCGTGAGTATTTTCTACAAATCGCTAAAAGAATTTCCAAACGTTTAGACGACAAAGCAAACAAAAGAAGAAGGAGAAGAAAAAAAAAACGAGAGAATTATCACTGGCAATTTGTATGTTTCTGAGAATCGTGAGTTCTTTCGTTGGCTCCATTGTTGTCGGGAGCGGAGATCGCGACGAAAAACTTTTATCGAATTCCCTGTCCCTGTTCCACCCCAGTCTCTTGCATTCCACTATCGTTTGGCCATTTATATCGAACCCTTTTCTTTTCCTTTAAACATCGAGATATTGTCGACCCGCTTTCTTTTTTTTTTCTCTCTCTCTCTCTCTCTCTCCCCTTCTCTCTTTTTTCCTGATAAAACCATTCACGTAGTTTTTTCAGTTCCGATTTTTGCCACAAACTCGCATTGTCCTCGAGTCTTTGGAATTTATCGTGAAAGACCTCGTGGCACACGCCACTATGACGTTTGTACGAAGAATGTTCACATAGAATAAATACGACAATTCCCCAAGTGATTTTACCAGTCCAAAAGTCTCTTTGGGAGTTATAGCTCACTCTTTCTTCTATTTCATTCTCTTTTTCGCTTCTGCTCATTCTCTTTATCCTGTTTTATACTTCATATATTTCTATACGTGTATTTCTTGAGCTTTTGTTCAAAAATTGCAGGATTTTTGAGCAAGCAAAACGTTGACTCCTTTTAATGCGAGCCATTAAGAAAGACAATAAGGCATTGTGTCGAGTATATTTTATTATTCGATAGAGAAACGCGACAGATCTGAAAGTGGTTACTATATATTTATAAACGAGAGAAGGGAGCAAAATCTACGTTTCATGATTGAGACTACGAGGGCGCTTACGTAGGGCTTACTTTATATTTGATTAGCCTCGTTTATTGTTACGATAAAAGCAAGTGTTCATTTGCGTATCGGTTCTTATTTTCACCTAATAGATATGTTAGTACAGTGACAAGAGAAGTTGGATGAGTAATTGAAATGGGTTGACTATCGAGACATTATCGTAACATATTTTTAAATATTTATTTATCTACTAAACATTATTATAATTATAATTAATATTGTATTATAAATTTCAAAAGTGATTCTGCGTTTCACACAAGTTCTCAATTTGCTCGTGTTAACAAACAGTGACAATGTAAATGTACGTTTAAGGAAAAATTGATTTGTTAAGACAAGCGTGACAGTATTCGATTTATTAAAAAATGAGTTGGTTACTCAATTATTCCATTGATCCAATTTGTAATTACTGGAATCTCATTTCGATTAAATGAATTAATTCGATTGAAAAATGTCCACTCAGTTTGTCGAATTTCCTTGGTCAATTGAGGGTCATAGAATTTTTAGAAATTTTCACGACGTCTCGTGGACAAACTTTGAGAAAAAAATAGATTAATGGTCATGCGACAAATTCCGAATGCACTTATACTTTTTCAAAACAATTCACAATAAAATTTGAAATCCGTAATTTTCGGCTTTTTTGAAATGGGGATATTTATAAGAAACTCCGTAAAGAAACGAAATTAGATTTTTTTGAAACGAACATTCAAAAGTAAATGCACTGAGAAAAATGAATTCGTAAGTTCAACAAATTTTTTGTTGGTTCGACAAATTTTCTGTTGGTTCAACAAATTTTTTTGTTGGTTCAACGAATCGTAGCGAACAAAATGAAATTTGTTAACCCAAACGAAATTTGGTTCATTCAAATACTTAATTTCTCACCACGACAAAAATATCGTAGAATCAACAAAAGTTTCGTTGAATCAACAAATTTAATTTGTTCGCCACAATTTCAAATTTTTTTTCTCAGTGTGTATTGAAATTTGAAAGTGTGTTTGACTATTCATTTTTTCGGGCTAAATAAAAAAGGGAAATGTGAAATTGTACCACGTACCGTCTTGTCTATTGTCTCAATTCTGTGAATTTCGAGACATCCTTGACTCTCTTCAAAATTCTGTCATTTTTTGTGTGTGCTTTTCGAAATTGAGCACGAAAATTGTGAGATTTTGAAGCAAGCAAGAACGACACCCTTTAATGCAAGCAATTAGGAAAGACAATGGGGCATTGTGTCGAGTATATACTTCGTAGGGTATAGATACGGTAAGAAACCTGAAATAGTTACTATAGATGCATCAATGGAAGAATGGAAAGGAACTTGCTCGATACGCTTCTTCACTAAATCTACGTTAAAGCCACGTAGATGAAGCTTATATATAGCGTTTACTTTATATTTAATTGCCCTCGTTTTCGTGACGAGAAAAGCGAATACGATTTATATTATATTCCCCTGGTCCTGAATCTATATACGTATATTGATGAAAGTATTCGTAGAGAAGACTATCGTTCAAGACGGGAACCTTAAAAGTATACGGAAGCGCTCGAGACACAGTCTAACGAATCAGATTAAAAGCTGAAAAGAGTTAATATTATAATTGCACCGACTCCACAATCATTCTCTTCCTGATGCCACTCTTTTACCTTTCTCACTCTCTTTCTCGTCTTTGTCCTGTACGAAAACAGAACTCTTTCACACTCCCTGCCTCTTTATCCCAAAGCTCATTTCTCTCTCAAGCTCGTCCATTTTACTGACTAATTAAGATTTCTTTAAATGTCTCGCACAGACCTACACCAAGGCTATTCACTTTTTTTTCCCTTCACTTTCTTCCCTTTTGCTAGCAAATTTTCTCACTGAAGCTCTCTTATCCACCGGATAATATAAGAATGCAGTATGCATATTGAACGAAACGAGGAGAAAAAAAAAGAGAAAAATTCTGACAAATGATCTTTTTCGTACAAGAAATAACGTCACATGCAGACTGCTACAAAGAGGAACTGAACGTTCAAAAATTAGATAATTACTTACAGGGATTGAAACGGTTATTCATTGTTTTTTTGAAAATTATAAATTACTAAGAATTAACATATTACTTTTTATGAAAACTTTCCTCTTTTGTGATTATAAGAATGTATGAGGTTACCAATCATTCGAGTTCTATCAAATAATGATAGTTATTTGAAATATTTCTCAGTAAAAAGTTCCACTTCTGTTATCATTGTGAAAATAAAGAATAATTTTCATTCTGTTTTTGAAGAGTATGCAATATTGTTTCGATGTAATATTTGTATCACACAATGAAAAAAACATGTGTAATGTTTATAATTCAAACCTGATACAGAATTATTTTCCTCCCTGTAATAATATAAAGAGAAGTAAGGAGCATATCCTAGCTAATTCTCATAAGTATTTCTCATCGGAGCAATGATCTATCTCGTTTGTACCCTCTATTTCGTCAACCAATTTGTTTCTTTTTGCAAAACAAAAAAAAAAAAACCACATTAAAATTCCATTCTCGTACGATGGAGTCTCTTCCCCGTGTACTCGGTTGAAAAAGATCGAATAAAAAGCAGGAGAGTAGTGACGTGGTTCGGTGAGGGCGAACGAGCGAGTGACAGTGAAGAAAAAACAAGGAAAAGTCTCGGAGGTGAGATGAGAAGATCTTGGTGAGTTACATAACGTGGAAACCGGGAAGCTGGCAAAGTGGAGGGTACATGGAAATGCTGAAGAGTAAGTTGAATGGGGGAAAAAAAGCATGGGCAAAATCGCGCATAGTACATGGTAAACTGGCAGGGAAAAGTGGAAGAGACGATAGTGCGCCAGACAGAGAATGAGGAAAGGGCGGTTGAGCGAGAGAACCGGTGGAATAAAAAATAAAAGAATAAAATTAAAAAAAAAAAAAAAAAAAAAAATGGAAAGAAGGAAGGATAAAAAAAATGAGAGAAGAGCCGGTGACTTAGAGCGTCGCGAGCGACTAGTTATGGAGATCTAGTGACGGTGCCTGCATTCTTAATCAGAAACCATGCACTTTTATCATACAAGAGAGAGGCGTAACTCTTATGTATATACTGAAAGAAAATTTCCTGGTTTCTGTACACATCTTTTATATGAATAACTTGTGATTTTATGTAAGGACGTGTCAGCTAATTTAGTGAACATTTTTTTTTTTTTGTTGTGACTTTAAATTGAACCAAATTTATAGTCTTTATCAATTGAATACATTTTTTAATGAGTAGTGTATTACAATCAAGGGAGTTTTACTTAAAATTTGAAAAAATGGCAGGTCTTCGAAAATTTAATACCATCTTATTCGTAAACATATTTTTTGTGTACCTGCAAAATTTGAACAAGATTGACTATCTGCTTTCTGAGATGAAAAATTGTAAATTTATCTCCAAATTGCACGTTGCCTCAGGGCTCGTAATGTTTTAACGAGGGAAATGATTTAATATTATGTAGAAAAAATAGTGGCCCATTGATTATCCGATCAAGTACAGACCGATGCATTACTCTGAAAAAAAGGATCTCATGTACCACAGGTGTCATGATACATAACGAGTTAAATTACGAAAATTCGTTGTCTTCCTTGAGATATGGCTGGATAAGCCTTTGGAGTGTCAACTTCACTGAGCAAAAAGGAGAGCTAGAAAGAAAGCGAGAGATAGAGGGAGAGAGAGAGAGAAAGAGACAAATTAGGTTGGCAGCAGTGATGCGTCTAGCCTATATATATAAGCAGAGGGACCCCTGGGGTGCACCGTGCGTCCCTCAAAGTAGAAGCAGAACTTCTTCAATCGTCCCCAAAAATGACAATTTGACAAAGAGTTTTACCGAGTTTTCGAAATCAGTCCAGAATGATTGAATTGAATTAAGGTACAGAATATTCCCGTTGGATGAATAGATTATCATATTTTCTTGAAACAATAATCTTTGTTTTTCTCAATTGATAAAGCATGCTGTGATTTAAATCACGGACACATTTTCCTGTGACTCGTAAAAACGAACAGCATTACGAGTGTGTGCTTTTTAATAGGGACTACTTGAAAACTTTGCAGAACTCCATGAAAGCAAAAGATATTTGGTTTGTATGAGCACAATTATAGAAGTCTTGATTAAATAACACTATTCTATGGGAGAAAATCTCTTCAACGGTTTATTCAATGTCGTAGAATATGGACGTACAACTTTGAATTCTGTATAAAAAACGAAGTGACGTCGTCGTAGTCGTGTTGCTCGGGGGTTTACTTGATGGGACGTTCGTAAACGAGAATTCACTTCGGCAGTATTCTGAGCGAGTGATGAAAAATGACATGAGAAAGAATAGAGCTGAAAACGAGGATTCAACTTCCTGGAAATAAAAAAATAGAGACGTACCAACTTTCCATGCTGTATGCTGTATTAACATGTAAAAATATGAAGATTGGTGCATTCGTTGAGGACGGATATATATTATATATATATATATGTAAACAGAGAGGCTGCTTCGACTCGAAGGAAAACTCTGAGCGACGCACAACCAAAACCTTTTCCTACAACAGTTCTTTTATACATATATCTACTTTCAGACTCTTCTAAATGCACATCCGAATATCCTGTTTACCGTGTGTTGACTGTATACTTCATTTCGTTCATAGAAAAAAAAAAAAAAAACCCTAGAGAGAAACACATAGAGAGAGCTTTCTTGCTCAGGAGGCTACGAAAAAGAAGAAAAAAAAACGGAAAGTATGTCCTTTCCCATAGTCGAGCTTCGGTACGAAAGAAAAAGAGAGAGGGAGAGAGATAGATAGATAGATTTTGCTGCTTGTGGTACAGTTGAGCAGATTGAAAAGTGCAAATAGTGCCACGTAAGCATCCACAGGAGCCTTATAGAAGCAGAGAAAAGCAAAGCGGACGAGAATGAGCAGAAGACGAAAAAAAAAGGTAGGAAGTCGGTTCTCCACGCTGGTCATGGAAGCTTTCCCAAAAGACAGGACACCCCACGATGAAGAGAGAAATTGTAGAAGGAAAAGAATCTGTTGAATATGTTGGACAAAGAGACTTATATGTAAAAAAAAAGGACGAGCGAAAAGGAGACTGTAGAGTTTTGCACGTTCTGCTGGGAAAATGGCGAAGGCCAGCACATCTTTCTCTTCACCGCTGTTTTTCTCCTCGGAATTCTATTACTACGTTTCTCTCTTTCTTTTTCAACTTACATTCATTCAACCCGTATCCTCGCTTTATCTCTTCATTCCCTTGGTCCCTGTCGACAATCTAACGCTTTCTAATCGTGAATAGGAACAAATTGGAGACCACATAGTCGCGACGGGGGAGGAGGGGGGGGAGGAGATAACGCTCAACCAGCTGGGACACAGCCGCACAGTTTTCCCTCCCGAGGGTTCGTGCCTTCGTGCGTAATTTTCTTCTTCTCTCTGATATTTTGGCATCCTCATTTCCTGAGAGACTGTTGAATTTTCTTTATACGCAGAACACACGGCGACTACCCTGACCCTTTTTTTCCCAACTTTTGTCTCCTACTTAGATCCCTTTTCGTACTCTTTCTCATCTCGTTTATCCCTGATTTCTCGATCCCCTTCATCATTTCTCATCTCTATTTTTCTTTTCTTATCGTTTCCTTTTTCTATTTATTCGCATCGTTTTACCTTGTACTTTTTTTTTTATTCTCCTTCCTTCAAGCTATTTTCAGATCTCCTTTCACGCACATTATTATACGGTCCCTTTTCTCGCGTCTTTTTCACACACAGACACACATACGTTTTCAAACTTCTCTCTTAGAATCTCGTCCAGGGATTCCTTACGCTATACTTCGACGAATTCAATCTCCATCCATTTCCATTTATACTGCGAGATGAGACGACGAGGTGATGGAGTACACCGGAGAAAAGGAAACGGCTTCAAGAGAGAGAGAGAGAGAGATATTTGGGCTTCGCGATGAAAAGGAAGCGCATTGCCACAATGAGCCGCACAGGCTCATCTTGGAAACTTCTTTCTCACCTTCTACTTCCGTACACCCTCGACCTTGTACAGTAATAGTATGGTACTATTATTGTAGGACACGTTTGACTATAAAGGTCTAATACAGAAAGAGGAAAAGAAACGAGAAAAAAAAGCATGAGAAAGTCTCGACTGGGAAATGCAGATGGTTTCGTTCATCGAACTACAATCCAAGCCAATCCGTTGAGGGAACTCCTATTGATGCTTTTACGAATGAGATTTTTACAAGCAGTGGGTGTGAATAATCTGCACCTTTGTGCACAAAATCTCTGTCTCCAAAAGTGAGACGGAGAGGGCAAAAAAATAGAAAAGTTACCGAGACAGTATGAACGATTTTCTCACTGTTTACTTTTCGAAACTCGAGTCAATATCCAGCTTTTGGATGACTTCTTGGTCATTTAATCCCTTCGATTTTTTATATTCTATCGTTTCTGCTTAGAGACTCTCACGAGTTTTAACGAGCCGATCACATCACTACAATCTGACTTCAATGAAATCAAATTCCTACATCATTTCCATGGTTTTGGGAGCCCTTCCAAAAGTGTTGTCTACAGGCGCTCTGTTCTAATGTAACTATGCTCCATCACATTTGTATACGAGGGGCAAGAAAATTTGTAAAAAAAACCCGGCTGATATAGGTGGCTGTGTTTTCACTGAGTTTCATTCGGCCAACGCCATCAGAAACTCAAAAAAAACTGCCTCCTGCTCAGTGATTGGTGCATTTATGGCTGAGCGATCATCCAACCAAGTACTGGCGAGGCTGCTTAACTTTCCTGATCATCAGAGGAGCACATAAATTGATTGAACTCTTATATAATAAAAAAAACTTTTTCAACTTTGCAAGAAATAGTAGGTATTCTTTTTATCTCAAAATTCCATAAAAATAAAAAAATAAAAAAATATCAAATATATGAAAAAAAAAAAACTCTGAATAAAACAATGAAAATTTTAATGAATACTCAAAGGTATTGGAGGTTTCATAAAAATGAGTGAAATACGGAGAAAGTTTCAAGATTTTTTAATACTGTACAACTCAAAAGTAGTGTTGTCTTGACACAAATCTTTAACATGCAGATGTAACGAAAGTTCAGATCATCTTGTGCATGTGCACTTCTCGAAAGAGAATTTTATCTTAGTTTTCTTCGTATTTTTCCGAAATATCATACGAATAGCTTTCTTGTATACAACCGGGCAAACTCTGGTTCTGCTAAGTTGGAAGTCATGTAGTGAAAGAAACTTTTTTTTTGCATGAATGTAGTATCACAGTTCATCGCGACATGCACTCTCGAGATTGGATTTGACGGTCAATGCGACATTTTTTTAGATACGAAAACATTAGCGAACTTTCTATACACAGGAAAGTTGCAGACATTTGATAATTGCTGAAAATAACACTAACAATAAATTACGTATTCTTTTCGTTTACTTTGAAAATCAGAATTCTCTTGGATCAGCTAGTTAACCCTATCAATCACGGTCAATCGCACTATCAATCATTTTATTTTCAGTCTAATTCAATTTTATTTTACGTGGAAGAGTAAATATATGTTTCCAATGTTTTAAAAATCGAATTATAACTTAATTTCAGCAATAGAATGTATAGAAATAATATTTTTTGCAGTAAGTGCAGAAAATAACGAATTCCGTGGCGTTTGTGAGAGGCACGTAATGAAAAGTTATGAAATAAGTGAAGATCATCATATTTGTTCTGAACATCACCGAATTATATTGTGCGTAAAGTGTTTATGAGATAAAATGTATTGTCTTTAGCTGCCTCGCTTTCCTGTGAAAAACATTCGGAGGTACGTTCCGTTTTGGGGAGAAAAAAAAAACGAGAGGTTTTCATGATTTAAATTTCTAGAAATGATGCAATTCGAAGTATTGAGTGGATTATAATTCTTCAAGGGAAAAGAATTCCATGAATTTGGAAAGCTTCATGGTGAGATAAACAAAATTGCGAAATTCGCTTTGTGTTCGTTGTAGTTATTGACGGGTACACGTGAATGTATTCCAAATGGTGCTATTATTCATGGTAGAATGGATTGGCGAGCAAAACGGGAGTTTTATATAGATCTCTATCCGTATGTATATAGTATATGTATGAAAACTTCTGCGTTGAATATCGTAAGCTCCCTCATTCGTTCGATAACGTTCCACGAAGGATTTGAAGGATCGTATTATAATCACGTTACTCGACGTCCTTTACATTTCTAACTCGTTGATTAGGAGTCCGGAAGCGACGAAGCTGCTGCCAAGAACATTTGATTGATAATCCAAATCCATCTACCGTCTGATAAAGAGCTCTTTCCGCCTGATCTATTTAAAACGGAACGATGTTAAAATGTATCCTACACTAACTTGGTAGGCTGCAATCTAAATGCCATCGGATGAAGCATCGAATAAAATGATGATCAAGATGTTTTATATGCAAAACTTTCGAATGAAATTTTTTCTTTGAGCTAGGACTACTCAAAAGTTGTTTCAACTTGAATTGACATTTTCAGGAGTTTTCAAGTTGTCACATTCATAATCAGAAATTGAAACACAGTTTATGAGTTTTTTTCGAAAAACTTTAGAAACGCAAAGAAATTAATTAAACATAGAAATTGTTCCTTCTGAAGTTGTAATTTTAATCTTTTATAATAGTGATTCGAGCAGTGCTCAAGCCTTTGGAAGGTAACACAACTCTTCAAATGGTACTTCATTGAAAGAGGGACATAAGCGAGATCTGAATATGACTAAATAACTGAACAAAATGTGCGCACTAATATCTGAAATATCAGTCCGATAATGGAAACACAAATGGCCAGTCGTTCCAGAAGAGAAATCGCCTTTTATCCATTTCGGAGACATCAAAATAACTTTGCTCTAAAAAAATTAAATGATCGAAGTGGAATTGGGTACTGAACAATATATAAAAGAAATGAAGCAAAAGTCTGAGCTTTGTTCGAGCGTAGAGCAAAGTATCGAATGTAAAATACAGTTAATCCCTTGGGAGATAAATTGATCTACTTAGGGTGCGCGTTCCTCGCAAGAAAATTCTCTCCTACATATAGATATATATAATACGCTTAAGAGTACATATGTATATATTTAGTGGATGGGTTAGAATAGACGAGATCTAGATGGCATAAATATGGCATATCTTGGCCTGCTATCTGTTTGCGCAAATGCGTAGGTAAACGTATAAAGAGTGAATGAACGAACGTGAGTCGAAAGAGTATGAAAAGGAGAGGAATAAGAGCGAGTAAGGAAGAGAAAATGGAGTAGGGGATAAGAGAGAATGAAAGCAAAATCCTTTACCACTGTTGCACGGTATAATACTCGTTGCGGAATCGCGATGTGTTTCTATACCATCATGGTAATTACACCAGAGATTTCACGAGTGGACTCTGAGCTCAGGAGGAGTAGAGGACCGGTCATCGTAATTTTCCTATTCAATTACCCATCTTCCCCACGCTCTCATGTACATCGGATTCGCTCTCCCTTTCGCCGGCTTTTCCCTTTGCCGCGATCGCTTATACCGTTTTTATTTTTGTTTTCTTTCATTTTTTAACTTGCTTTCGCATACACGACTCTTGCGAAGGTCTCCCTTGGAGTCTAAGAATACAATCGCTTGGGTATAAATTTTTCCTAACAAAATCCGAGACAAGTGCAGTCTTTTATACTGCACTCATGCAAGGGATATTGTTTGCTTTTCTATCGCATGAAAACTCAATAAATTGTTTCTATAAATGCCACGATAGCTTGTCAATGAGTAAACTGTATTATAATTGCGCTCCATATAAGACAAGAATCGTTGGATAAAATGAAAAGTTAAATTCACTTATCGATCTCGTGTGTGTGCGCGCTTGGCTTTGTATGTGTCTGGCGTTAATTAGTCCGTGAATATTTTAATCATTGTAGTACTTGTTCGCTCGAGGGCGCGATTATGAGAAAGAGCTCTCGTTGGGGTTTGAACCTGCAGACAGCGTTAATAATCTGATCATAATAGCGTAATACTGCGCATTATACGGACCTCCAAATGCTTTCTTCTAACTCTTGCTACACGAAAAATGCGTTTCATCGCGCTTAAATTTCCTTTGTTATGTATGTATACGTATAGATTTTGTGAGCTATGCGAAGCATACTGTGAACGGTCGATTTTCTATTGATGAATTCCAGCGAGAAAAAAAAATGTTTTTTTTTGTATTATGAAAAATTAATTTTAGAATAGCTTGTTAAATTCAGAATTCGTAAGTTTCTATTTTACTTTCCGAACAATCGGTATTTCTCAGAAGCTTTTTGGGTAGATATATCGAACTGAAAAAATAAAGTTAATAAAGTTGAAATATTTCAATTGATATAAGTGAGTAAGCACGTAATAAATTATTTGATAAGCAGGTACGTTATCTTTTTCGCATTTTATTTAATTAATTAACGGTGGATTGTAAAAATTGACGTGAAAATGAGTTTTCTTTCTGTACTTTATTTCGTGGAAACGAAGGAAATATGTGAACCGCACGTGCAAATTCGTATTGATCTTTTATATATTGAATCGTGCTTATCTCAAAGAGTTTCGATAAATCTGCATTAGCCTTATACGTCGGATAATTTTCTATAGCCATGGGATTTCCATTTTGGCAAATGGCACGTCTATGTAGAATGTTGAAAAGGATGTTTGCACGCATATTCAGTGAGCATAAAGGGATTGCGGACAGTGGCAAAGTAGTACGAGATTTTATGTAAAAGGGAGAGACAGAGGAAGAGAAGTAGCGAGCAAAAAGCCTCTCATTGCGATACATTTTATATACACATGAATGTATACTATAGATGCTAAAAGTGTATATACTAGGAGATGATTCACGATATGGAATCGTCTGATGAGTTGCTTCATTGTGCATTTACATAGCTTCAACGAAACGCCGCGATTATTTTGCCGCCACTGTGCGGCTCTCTTCAACTAGATTTAATACCAGATCCTATCTCGAAAGATATCACGCAAGAGATTTTTCATTTTTTTTTTCATATCTTCCAAGCTCCGCATCGAGAAACGTGCAAACATTCCACGAAACATTATTCGTGATACGTATCAAAGTAGGATATGAATTATTCCACGAATCTTCGATTTATACTCGGTGTCTCGATCTCTTTAAAGTCCTTCTTGAAAAGTGACGAAATTTTGGAACTAATATTGAATATTTAATTTTTTAATTTGACACTTGGAAGTAATTAAGAAAAATCGTGGTTCGTTTGCGAAACAGTAATTTCTGTAAATAATTCAAAATCAATTATGAGCAACTATAAAAAAAGTAATTTAGTACATACAGAAGGTTTTGTGCTCCATAAAATTTTCTTTGGAAATTATTGAAATCCCGGAAGATACAAGTGCTTAACATTTGACCAAGATCAAAACTCAGAAACTCACTCAGCGATTTGATGCGCGAGCTGGTATATATGGCTTAGCAGTCATCCAACCTACTTTTATGCCTGCTGCCCACGATACTATTTTTGGCGCAAAAAATAGCGTCATATTCAGCGGGCTTTAGTCTCGTCAGATATGCTGCCTATCTTGGGACATCGTTCGAGCCATACACCAACAACGCACTCGCATCGCTGCTAGTGGATATAGTAGATGTAATTATTATTCCATATGATCATTTTTCCAGGATCTAAAAGAGAACTTAATAGACATATGTGATTCAGCGATCAAAAATTCGAAATCTTTTCCATTAGTTTTTTTTTATGGAAAGCCGTTTGCAATCTGGGACAGATTTCCTTCTGTTACTTCATTTCCTTCTTCAGCTTCCTTCCTTTTTTTTTTTATAATTCAGTGATAATAGTGATTCATCGTAAAAAAAAAATTTGGTTTAAGGGAATATGGTAATTTATCCCCTTATAAAAAAGTACTAATTAGCGCTGCTAAAATTTTCTGACAGATGCATAATTTTAATTTCGAGAGTGCTGAACTACGCGGTTCCTTTTTTCCATCCCGCTGGATTTTTCCTCCGAACGTATAGAATATCTGACTAGACAGCGCGATACATCATTCTGAGAGTCAAAAAGCTTCTCGCTCTCGTTCTCTGTCTCTGGTTCTGTGGACTTTTGCGTTTCAACGAGCTATCTCTCATGGACGCTGCGCTTTTCCGATGTTGGGAGATTCACTCACGATATAACGAGACCAATCGGTAAAGGCACATTGAATTCGACGCCATCGAATATACAGGGCAAAAAAAAAAGGGAAAGACGTCGGAGTTCAGAGAAAAAATACGTGCATGAGTTGTTGGATCCTCCCACAGAAAGGCTCACGTCGAACACGTATTTTTCTCCATCTCTTTTATGCTCCACCTCGCATCTCTGACTTTGTGAATCTCTCGCCGCATCGACATTAACATAAATCCTTCTCATAATCATGTGTGATTACACGTGCCTCGTGATTTTTTTCTATCATTTATCCCTTTTCACACAGATATCTATGCATGGATACAGTTTCTTGTGGTAACCCGCCAGAACCAAGAGATGCGGCAGCGTCTCGACTGTATTTACGGTTCATATATTTTAGCGCTTATGCTCTTTGTACATAAAAAAAACTTGCACACGTTTCGTTAAATCGATTTCTCAGCTGGTTCTGAATTGATTCGAATTATGTATGTGTACAATATTTTTTTTAGCTCACTGTTCCAAGTCTATCGATAGAGAAAATAACTTTTTTTTTTGTGAAGAAAAAGAATACCGAAACGAATAGATTGGATGTGAGCATAAAACGAACTAGTATGCAGGGTAGTTTGATGGTAGACACCAAGAATTGTGGATCGAAGCGAAAATTTTGATGGCTGGAAGCTTGACGAGTTTGAATGGAATATCTCATATGTTTATATGAATAGTGTAGACATGAAACACACGAGTTGATATGTGTACACAATATTCGTAGGTGGAAAAAGGATGAAAAGAAGAGTAAAAAAAAGACCAAGGAGAACAGCAACGAGATCTCGTTGTCTCATTGTTTCTTCTCTTTTTCTCGGCCACTTTCTGTCTCGCTGTTTCATGTCCCAAGAGTGTATGTTTATATATATACAATCTTCTGCTCTCTCTCTCTCTCTCTCTCTCTCTCTCTCTCTCTCTCTCTCTCGTAAAAGAGGAAGAGGAGTACGGGACTTGCGGAGGCGGTCGAGTTACAGCCACACGTGAATCCACGTGGATTTTGTATCCTTGCACAGAGCGATATGTAAAACAAGCTCGACGAGTATACGCTGCTCTTTCCTTGGTTATTTTCCTACCCTCGGCTCTTTCCTTTCGTACGTAGGCATACTTTATCGTTGGACAGACAACGGCGCATTTGGTTTACTCTTTCGGTATCTCTTTCTCTTTCTATGAAACATTTTAACCATTTGTGTCCACGTATGGGCAAAAAAGCCACACGAGAGTGCGTGCTCTTCTTCATCCCATGAGTCCTTCTGCTTTTATGGTTCACAGGCGAATGTGTATGCTGCAATACCTTCAATAGATTTCCTCTCTTTATACATGCATATTTCTTGTCCATTCTTTCATAAAACCTATGAATTTTTTCCATTCCCATATGAGGATCCAGGTTATTCAACGTTCTCTGATTTCGTCACTGACGAGCATTACGTTTATCCGAACCGAAAATTATTTTATTATCAGGATAAAAATTTATCTCCCTGTTTTTCGGTACAATTTATTTGTACTTTTTCTGCAAAAATCCACCCTCACATTAGTCCGATATTATTCAGACTTACTACGAAGATGAAACGGTGGGAGTGTGAATTAATAATTATTTTCAAAGTGTTGAAAGTTTTATAAACATTAATTCTCAGATGACTACCTACGGTCCTGGTATTTCATGAATATGGTAATAATCCGATTACTTTAAACATAATTATAGTAGAAACACGTATTTGAATATTTCTTGGTGTAAAAAAATCAACATTATCAGAAAACTTATATTCCCACCGTTTGAAAAATTAATAATGTCATTTACAACGTCATTTAAATAATTGGTAAAATTTTCACGAAGCCATAAACACGAGGAAACAAGAAGCACAGTCTCGATGTGTTAAAGCGTTCGCGTTTTGCATTATCGAATCTGGGATGCTGCGGCGTGATAACGCGAGAGGGTTATATAAACAACTACACACACACACACATACGTAAATATGTATACATGTAAGTATATCGTAGGAAGAGACAAGCCTGGGGCAACAGTCTCGAAACTGCACAATTCAATTTTACGCGTATAAGGGGATGAGAATATGAAAGAGATAGAGAGAGAGAGAGAGAGAGAGAGAGAGAAAGGCATATTCTAGTTAGGTGTTCTATATGAAAATGTACATATATATTCATGAAAACTGTGTCAAATCCAAGAGAGGAAGAGAGCTGAAACGAGGAATTGTCTTCAATGTTAGCGAAATGTGTTTTCCCGAACGTGCTTTGATCGGTTTTCGAAAGACTCGACGACACCTCTCTTCAGCAATCGAGGTCTTCATTATATTCTTCCTCGTATTCCTGATTAGTTCCGAAACAATTGAAATGTGCGTCTTCTTTCCTCGTTGTTTCCGAAAACTTTATTTTGGCTGATTACGAATTATTGACAGCCATCGAGTTCTCTTACCGTGAATAATCTCCACATTAACCTGCACAATTTTTGAGGTATTTCGAGCTGCTCAACACTGAAGAAACAATGGCGATCGATAACCAATGAGGTTTCATGCAGATTGAAATTTTACACGTCGGAGAGAAGACTTCGACGAAGTTCAATATCATCCTGATAAAATTGGACTTGTTTGATATCCAAAAAGTTTTACTGTAATCATCCAATTAAGAACACATATTAGCATTTTGGTAGACAGAGAAGAAAAGTCTTTCGATCAACGTGCCAATGATATTTGATTTTGTTCCAACGGCATATTTACTCGGACCAAGAACACTGCGGTTGAAACGATAAAATCTTCCAATATTCGGAGAAAAAAGTATCGACTCGGCATGCCTCGGGCCAGCAGACGACAGAGCTGTCAATGTACTTGGTCCGAGACTCTACCGAGTCTCTTGATAGCATCAGATGCTATTGAATTAACGATTTTTTTTTCAGTAGATCTATTCGTTGCTGCCATCAGATATTTCTTTAATGAACAGTTTTATATTATATTTTATTCAAATAGAGAAATACGAAAAACAAATTTTATTAATTACAACATGTCGTAACAGTGAAATACCGTGATTTGATGGGGCTGCAGTAGTCGAAAAATGGTACCTTTTTTCAACGAAGCAATCTGAATAAAGCTGAGAAACGTGTGAATATGGTTTTTTTGAAACAATTTCTATGTCAGGTTAAATTTTTCATGGTCAAACAGTAGATAACGTTAATCTTTTAATGAGAAAATGATCAGAAATTAAAAAAGTAGTGACGACTTTTTGTTTGATTGATTGCTTTGCGATTGGAACTGTTGGATTAGTCCTTGTGTTATCATTGTTGTATCTGTTGATTCTACCAAAATCATTAATTAATATTATTGAACCAAAAGTCTATTTCAGAAAATTCCATTTCACTTTTTTAATGACTGTTATTTTTACACAATATTTATTGGAGTATTATTATACAGTATAAAATCAAAACGAGGTCCTTTCTTAATGGGCAAGTAGAAATGGAACCCTGGCGGCAATGTCCGTTCGTAAAATTCAGGAAAATAAGGAAATTAGTTAAGTCTACGAAACGGGAAAACGTTACATATACATAGTGCAGGGAAAATGAGGTTCATTTAAAACGTCCAAGTGTATATGGGTTAATTGGGTAGGGTTGGCTTTAATGAAGAGTAATTGTCAGTGATGATGAAGGCTCTAATTAGAGAGGTAAAAATGTGGGTTTTCGACGTTTTTTTTCGGTTTGCTCTTAAATCATTCTATGTATCCACTTTCTGGGTTCCTTCTTCATTGGAATAAATTATTTTTCTTTTTAAAGATATTTTTCTCAAGTAATATACATTCTACGCCACTATTTTCATCGCCTCATTATGTGCATCTCATTCCCACATAAGTATTTCTACACGTAGTAAATTCATATTTTCTCTAAACGATTGAATACGAAGATTTTTGTACCTTGTTGCTTCGTGCGTATCCTATAAATCAGTATGCCAAATGCCTGATAGTCCCACATATTTTTACTGAGCCGAGCAGAAGTCTTTTTTTCGCATGGACCGTTAATTAGAACTAAAATTTTGTACTTTAAATACTGTTTTAACATCAAGCCTCTAGATTTCTAACACTCTTTGTTTGCATTTTCTTTCTCTTTATCTCCGGTAAATGAATTTTCTACTTTTACATACGTATACAAAAAAAAATTGCCTTCCTTTTGACCAACTGGAGAATTATCCAAATGAAACATTTATACGTAATCAAACTTTCCCGAAATGTTTGGTCCGTTGAATTCAATTTAGTTCTCTCTTCTTCAATCTCTGAAGGATTCAACGCATACTCCGTATCTTCGTACGAAAGTCTTTGATAAAACTTGGAAACGGGCATACCGAATGAGGTATTCAATGTGAAAAAATAGTTCGGTTTAAGAACGATTAAGGATTAAAGAATATTCTGATATGGAATCAATTGAAAACAATCAACATCAGGTCTGTGTTAGTGCATTTTTTTCATAGGAAAATTGTAGAAATCGAACGGCATGTCAGGCGAAATAAAATTTGTAAAAGAAAATGTGAAACATCTATGCACAATTGTGTTGGAAAAAAAAATCAGATCACCTAACTGTTGAATCATTACGCCATATTTGTTCCAAATTTTATCTCAGAATAAGGCATTTCTTTAGCGTCCCAAAAATGACAAAAGTTTAAATAACTTGTAAACCGTGAAAGTTCAGATAACTCGTAGGGGTTCTTTTGACTGGGATTGATGTCTCCTATCCGTAGTTTGTATTCGGACCATTAAAACTGAACCACCGTATCAAACGTATGTATCAAACTTTTCCATATCCTAAAGACCTTTGAGAAAATTTCTTTAATAAAAAATATATTGATTCCCTAGCACATCTCAGATGTGTAAGTACGTGCAGCAGGGCTGGTTTATTGACGAGGGAAGATGAAAAAGTACGCTTTGTAAAAGGAGGGGAAAAAAAGTTTTTTTATTTCTATGCCAGTTCTTACGGTGGCACAGAATTTATAGTCTGGCGTTGTTGTACGTTCGCGGACTTCCCTACCATTGTAAATTGTATGTTTTGTAGAGCAGGGTGATCGTGAGTTCATTGAAAATAGCTCAAGAAATTGAACTTTCGGTATCAGAAAATATCTGAGAATTTCCAAGCTCATGCAAGAGGTATTAGGCAGATTATTTTTTTGCTTAAGATCCAACCCACAGATGGTTGGTATTTAACATTTTTGTTGAAGAATTTACTTTAGAAACGATTTTTTTTTTCGGTCATCTCGATAGTTTTAACGTTTCTGACACTCACGTAGGTTACAAGCTGTTGAGAATTTTTGTTTGTTATCCAGCAACGATCCGGAAATTTTTGAAAAATTATCGATATAATCTAACTTGACGAAAAAAATAATCATATTCAGTTTTTCTTTGGTTGAAAATTAAATTTCACTCACTGGTTTGAAATATTACTTACCAATAGCTTTTCTGCTTATTGCTTTTTATTCCAATTTTTGGAACAAATTTCGTTATTAACGAGCCTTTTGATATTTGGTAAATGATTACGAAGATTGAAAGAGTACGCGACGAGATTAATGGACGCAATTACAAGAGAACAATTATGAGATGAAAGGTTGTTTAATGTGTCTAATGATTACTCAATTGATGTAAGTTGAAACACTCGGTGGGAGTGAACTTGAGCTTTAGCGGGTTGTACGAGTCTCCGTGAAATCGGTTCCTTCGTATTTCTGTACAATAATTAATAATACGGCGATACAAGTTGCCGGTACAAGTTACGAAACTCGAACATGGAGCTCGTTGTATGCTGTTCTAGCTCTACCTTATTGGAGATAGTACAAGAGGGACGGGGTGTATGGGGGGGTCTCCATCAAGACATTGAGAACGACGAGCGAAGAGTATTGGTAATGGTACCCGAGGGCCTTGCACGTGACTCTTGGTGTTCATAATATAACCGGTGCGGCTTATGAACCTCCTCCCATATTCGGCCCATATTTAATGAATCCTGCGAAGGTTTACTTGTGTAAAAATTGAGCTCCATAAAAACAAAATGCAGTTGGTTCAGGAGACTGAAGACTTTAACGAGTTTCCATGAAGAATTTACATCCTTCGAATAAAATAGTATCAACCATCTCCTTTCCTTCATTTGCCCTTAAAATTTTTAAGAGAAATGAAGAGTGCTTAAAAACTCTTAACGTAAACCTGACAAACTTTTGAAATTTCGCGATCAATTAATTTTAGACCAAGCTCTTTCGTTTAACGAACACTGCCTAAATATTCAATGATCCATTCAATTGAACGCGAAGCATCATTATATTTTTAAGATACAGTCAAGTCTTTGGGTAAAACAAAGTCGATGAATATGGAAAAAGTAGCTTATCGCACTTTATAACATTCGAGACTCAGGAAAAACTGCTTTTTATTGTAAGCGATAAATGATTCAAATAATATGGTCCATAAAACGTGATTTATGTAGGCCAAAGTTAGTGCTGAAATTACACACTTCTTCATATCGATAATTTATGTTTTTGATATAAATAGCTGATTAAAAAGATGTGAAAGAAAATGCAGGCAAGAAGAAGAGATAGCGAGAAAGAGAGAGAGAGGGAGAGAGAGAGAGAGAGAGAGAGAGAGATAGTGAATATAAGCGAGATTCGCTGCTCGATCTCCAATTCTGGAGCTTCCATTCGAGAGAAGTTTCAATTCCCCGAGCCAAATGGGTTTTCCACTTTTGCCCGAAAGTAAGACAAACCCATTACGACGAGGCAGAGATGGGCCGTTTGAGAACAATGGGATAGGACACTCGTCGAGTTTCGCGTTGGTCTCTCGTGGCTAGAGAAGGGAAATAAGGAAGAGGAAGAGAGAAAGAGGTAGGGAGAGAATGTCTCGTTCAAGACGCCATCGTCGGAGGACCCGCACGTTTTCTACCAGGAGAAAACCGCCCTTCTCATCGCTTTTACTTCTCTCTGAGGCGCGCGGGTAGTAAATTAGAACAATCCCATCACCAAAAAGTACAAATACGTAACCAGGACATCTTGTCAAGATGATGTTGCCTGAAATGGTGGCGGTGCAGATATTTTCTGAAGACTTTATGCGACGCCGTAAAATCTTAAATAATGGCCTAAAAGTAAAGGCTGATTAAGGTCTTTGAGTATTTTTTATTTAGGAAAATGTTTCAATTCACTTATATTCATGGCAGAAGAGAATAAGGATTTTCTATTAATTGCCCTTGAAATACGTAGAGAGCTTAAAATCTTGAGCCTCCTTTCTCTACGGGATGTAATTAAAACCTTCTGTGTTATAAACTCTTGCCTGAGAAGAGCAGCTTTACAACGCAAACGAAGTCAGTTATTATTGTACGTAATAAAATCGGGACGAATTGTTTTGAGATTTGCTAAAGTTACTGTAAATAGACACTAGTTAAAAATATGTTTTTGTACATCCTACAGTACAATCTTAAACAGAATAAATCAATAATTATACGCTTGTGCCTGTAAGGAACAAATCAAAGGGGTGATAATTCATTACGTTTTTACAAGTATAATGAGACGATGAATAAAGAAAGAAACAGAAATATGAGATTGAATTCTTCGTGCGATATTCGAAAGGCTTACTATTCATTTTATTTTAGTAGAAACTAGATTTTTTATTATCTAATCCAAATAAATAGTAGAAACTAGTTGCGATTGTAGAAATAATAAATGTCGTAATCACAACTGAGTCAACGATAAATGTTTACATGATAAAATATTGGGTTTTATGGTTCTCATGTTTAGTGCGATCTCCATTATTTCATAGAATTTCATTCGATGAAGAAGAGAATAGCAATGGATATCCACAAAGTGATTGGAGCAAAACCTCGAAACAGGGATTTTTTTTTCTCTTTTTGTCTATAATTCCCGTTTTTCCATTATTTCTCATTCTCTTGCTTTTCTCATCCGATTCATTTAATCTATTTCCGAGGATCTCGTATCGCGAATAATCTCTTCCAAACGGATTTTTCTCTTTCTCTCTATCTTCATCTGCATCTATTTGAGCTTCTCATCAAGGTGCATATCCGGAAAGCGCGAAAGAGCCTTGGATTATAGTATCGTTGGTAAAATGGTTTTTGTTCTCATTAATAACGGTTATATTAGCAGGTTTCAAATATTCCATATCTCTCATTTTTATTCTATTTTTGACGTTTCAAAAGCCTTGGAGATGAAAGAAAATTTTGTATTAATAGCTCTTGAAATATACAAAAATATAACGGTGCTTAATACAGTCTAAGGGACGGAGCAAATTTTCACATCACAGCTTTCCAGTTTCCCTCATTCTGTTCGTCAACGTTATAAGTGTTTCTTGTTTCCATTTTTTCAAACTGACATTTGGATTATCTTTGAAGTAAAACGAATCTCTTTATAAATGTACATTATTAGAAATAGTCGCTACCGCGATTCTAAATTTTCAATGCTATCATTACTAATAGCACTGTGAGTAAAATTGTGCAGTTGGATCGTCAAGTCGATGGATCAGCAGTTTTTATCAAATCTTTGTTCGACTTAACATGAATTCTAATTGCTTTCATACGATTGCCTTATCATCTTTTGTGTGAAATCGACAGTCGAAAAACTGAATTTTTAAATAACAAAATTTAATGATGGCATACGGATGAAAAAAATGATGCAACATCATCAGCGAATTGCAAATCTGTCCAATGGTCACGTTGCTCATCTATTTCATCACTCTATGCCATGCAAACTGGATGCAAATTCACGTCAACTTTTGTATTGAATTTACATAAAATTTGCCTTGTCCCATCGGACGCATTATCGGGCACATTCGTGTTTCACAGGGGATCCAACTTACGGGCTTGGAGGGGATCACCGGAGCTCGCAGTCAGTGCAGCATATATGTAATACCTCCGAGTTCTTGAACTTTTGGTCACACGCTTGTATTATACTAGGAGTGAAACCTTAGTGACAACGTACTACATGCATACAAATATATATGAATTTCAATGTATTTGGCGTCCACTCTACAGGCTCTGTATGAGTTTTGGCCTCATTCACATCTACCCCTTGCTCATATGAGGAGAAAGAACGATATAAACTTCGTCATTCTCTATCCGGTTTAACTTGTCAAAATGTTCCTTAACGAGACGAGCTAGCCGAATGTTCTATGAATCCCAATGAACACTACAATTTACTTACGTATGAAAATGCATTCCGAATCACGAAGTTGTACAGCATTAATTTACAAATCTCGAAGCAGTCAAAAATAACGAATACAACACTGGTATTTTTTGATTTTTCAAGAAGTTAATTGATTACCGAGGATTACCACGGTCTTTTTTCAATATTTAAAAACAACATCAATATTAATGAAACAACGTCGTGGATCATATGAAATACAATATGGAACTTGCCACAACGTATGTATACTCCGTTTCTACTGAATGAAAATTAAAAAAAAATGAAGATTAGTTGGGTCGTTGACGCCCGAATGACGGTGGAGTCTGGAACACAAATAAAATATAATATTGCACAAAAGCGTTGATAAGTATATTTTTATTTTTTAATACTCGATTAACACGGATAGAATTAATAATTTTAAATGAAAAATATAATGATAAAAGTGATAGAGTACGTGGAAAATGTCGTTTAAGTATTTTTCATTCGATTGATAGATGTTTGCAAAGGATCAGCGAGAAGTTGATACAAGTTTCAAAGACTCGGTTTCATACTCGAGTATAATTGTGGGCAAATAATTGTCGAGAGTTTAACGTATAAAATTGGTACCGAAGCTGGATATCGATGAAGTTTATACATCCCTAGTAATATTAGTACATAGCTATAGATAATAATATGATATGTATAAAACGAGACGCTGGTAAACTCTGACTGTCGCGCACTTGGAAGAAATTTTACTTCCGGGAAACACTTCCGGTGTGAGCTGCTCTGGGGAAAGTTTGAAACCGCGCAAGCCGAGCGGCCGCACGTCATACTATTCTATCCTTACCGAACATACCGTGTGTTTATACTGATATAATTAGTCGGGACAATTAGTAGTTCGGCGAAGATCCGGTTAGAAATTATTCGCTACGATGCCCTGGAATATTACGGCCAAAACTTCTTCATTGAGTTTCATATTCGCGTTTTTAGTTTCGTAGAAAATGTGTAAATATTAATTTTTTTTGAAAAATGTGAATTTAGAGCTATTGAACGTCGAAATAATTATAAGTGTTATTCCTATCTATGATTAATGTTGATGAAATGAAATGGATCGATGATTAGCATCAATTCATTCGAGTTTTAAAGCTATAATCGCCAGCCGAATTCTTGAAAATATGTTCAAAATGGTTGGAGGAAAGATGAGTGAACATCTGAGTATCCATTTTTTTTCTTCATACGGATTCTTCGTTTCACTTTACATTTTATAAATTCTTTCTTTCAAATATTTTACCACCTGTTCCACTGACAATGATGTAGTCCAAAAGTCAATGAGATAGTCTTAAAAAAAGTTCTTGTACTTTGATTTTAGAGGATTTCAATTCTCTCAGCATATCTGTACATTAATACAGCTTACGGTTTAGAAACGTGCTAGAAATGGGCAGTTTCGCGAAGTATTTGAAATTATACATGAATCTTTTTTTTTTGCTAAAGCGTTTGTATAATACTCGGGTGTGCTGCTCTCGGACAATGAATCATAACTCTTGGCTGGAAACTTCAGCGACCTGGTTGCGATAAGGAAAAGGGAGAAGGGAGAAGAAGAGAGAGAGAGAGAGAGAGAAAGAAGGGAAGAGAGGAAGCAAGAGAAAGAGAAGAGAGGGTGAACTTTCGACAATTTATGGCCATGGAAGTTTTCGTCGGCACGATGAGGCAACGGCAGTATGTGTGTAGAAGGGAAACGACAGCGTTTATTACTTTCAGCTGGTATTCATTCAACTCTGCTTTTCGAATGGAAGTCAGCTCGGCCATAGACAGAGAAACGTACAAGATAGAAGAAAGAGAGAGAGAGAGAGAGAAAGAGAATCGAGCAGATGAAACCCCACGCACAAGGGCTTAAATTTTCCATTGGATGTTGAGCCAAGAGTACACAAACTACACGTAGATTTCTTGCCTGTAATTTCGCTAGTGATGTCACATGGGTAAATACGTGGTTGAAATTCAGAGCACATTATATTACGGGCCAAAACTTCAATTGAACCAAAACTCTCGTACATATCAAATACTTTCATGGTGCACATAGTACATGTCTAAAGTATATGTGTCGTTAAGGATACGTGTGTAAAGAGTATGAATATATTCAAGAATGTTTCAGATTAGATGGTCAATAACGTAAACTTGAGATCGTATCTGAACTTTGAATTGACACTGTGGAATAAGTCAGATGAAGGATATGTGTGCAATATTTTTATACAGTATGGAATTCTCTGGAGAAAAAACCAAGGAAAGCTCCTTTCGATAGTATTTAAGACGTGAGAGTGATTAAAAAAATCTTCTGATGTGTGTGGTTGCAGAAGGTTTTGTATGAACACAACGCACTTTCGAGATCTTTCTTTGATTCTCATTGAAGGCTGAATTACTGATGATAGAAAAGTGCGCTCAGTTACTTCAGTGTAGGAATTTATAATCGTCACTGCAATCATCCTTGTCAATGGAATAAGCGATTTTGAAGATTGTGTATAATTTTTCAATTGCTTTTTTTGCGAGAATTTTTTTTTTTTACAGTTTTAATTTTTAGGCAATCATACGAATGAGAGTACCATAGGGGGTTCAACATTTTTTTTAGGCTCGACTACGTAAACCCGAGCTGTTATTTATAGCCTCAGTATTCATTTCAACACAATCTAGTTTCAACAGCATTTCATAATAAATTGACTCTTCGAATGATTCGTTTCAACTTGTACGTGTGTTACACGTGTGCGTGTTGTTCGTCGTAGCTACTGCAATATGAGTTATCAAATTTAATGAGGTCCGCAATCAGAATGCACAACGATGAGGCTTTTGTTTGCAGGATTGACAAAATAAAGCCATATTAAAGAAGGATGAATTTTTGACATATTAAACTGACGCACGTGAGCTCTGTTGAAAAAAAGCTGATTTTTGTTGAAAAAGGTCTTGTTTCCATTCGTTTAATTTATCGTTCATTCTGGAAGGCAGAATGTCTATCGATCCTCGGATTAAATTCGCTTGTTCAATTTTCCAATTATTGCCTGTATCCTCGTAACTTCCGTTGTTTTTATTTATTCAAACGATTTAGTCCATCACGAGTTTTCAAGCGAATAAAATAATTTATGACTCGCGTATTGCGCGAATATAAAGCTGCGAGCAGGGGAGAGATGATGAACAAAGCCAGAGGATATGGTATTCGAGTGGACGGCCTATCGTGGGTCGAACGGAAAAATGTCTGGTCGAAGGAATTGTGAAAAAAAAAGAATGTAAACAAACAAAAAAACAATGAGTACTGAAAAGTAGTAGCAGAGAAGAAGAACAATGGGTAGGAAGAACAAGCTTGAAAAATGCGAGTAATAAAATTGTTACTTTTGTGTATACACCGAAAGGTTTTCACGCCCCGTGAGATGTCCCTGTTCCACATCGTCGTCGTCTCCGTCGGGTCGTCGAGAAAGAAGCAGTGAGTATTTTTCGGTACATTTTACGTGGAACGATGCGGAAAACCGGAAGGACGTGGCAACGGCCAAAAGGAAATCCCGAGATAAATCTTAGCGGCGTTATGCCCGGCGTGTACGCATACATACATATACGTATATACATAAAACGAAACTTATGTATTTGAGCGAAGCGATCCCGTAGCTTTTTGTTACACATATAAGTTGGTAGAAAAATAATAACAACCATGCACCAAATGTGAATTCTCGGGCGGCAGTTTTTCTCCTTTGTGTGTAAATCGCTGTGGCTACTTCGCGCGAAAAAGTCGATTTTATCAGGATAAAAAAAAAAAAAGGGAAGAAGCAGAAAAGAATGAAAATGAGAAAAATGTATTCGGGAAATGAATCCGACTCGATCTTTGGCTTCGAGGGTGTCGGTTTGTTTACTTTTTTCGTTTTTCTTTTCCTTGCTATCGAGAGGGAAAGCAGCATGGATGTGCGGTATAAAGCAGTAAGTAATAAAATAGCTGGTTTGAGAAAAATGAAGAGAAGCAAGAATTATGAAAAGGCGAGATAGACTCGTGAGGAATTTCGACGAAGTTCCAGCGTATTATGAGATAAAAGTGAAATAGAGTAATGATGTTTGCTGAGAAAATTTTGCGGTGAAAAGCGTGTTGGATATCGTTGCGTCATCTGACGCCATGAAATGAGAGAAGTAAACTGAATAAACACCGACTCCGAAGGATACGACAGCCTCTGCTAAAAGAAGATAAGTTAAGAGATGACGAGATAAATCTTGAGAGGCACTTGCTTTATACCTGGCATTGAGAAGACAGCGTTCAGAATCGGTTCAATAATGTTGAGAAGTCCATATGAAAATTATAATAATTGTGAATAAAATATGATGAATTTTGCACTAAAGTATTTGGCCGATTATAAGTGATGACTCAGTGGACGATTGTTACATTTTCGTGAAGCAGAAAATTACGAAATTCAAATTAAATATGGAATATTTGGAAATTATTAATATTTTAAATTTAAATTTTTAAATATTTAAGATTATCGAAAAATAGCATAAGCTGACCATTCTAGGTCAACGTAAAAGAAGCATTTTTTAAACCCCTCTCAGCCTCAAAGTCTACCAGAATATGGGAGGTTTTAAGGATCCTACTGTTTAATTTTCGTATGGTGGTAGTTTCTAGACACGTATGAAAAGAAGCAAGGATACTTCAGGGGTCTAAATTTGAACTTAAATGGAGTACCAGGAGTGGACTTAACGCTGTATATAGTCGCTTTAAAATACTCGTTTTACTGACATACATTATACGCAAAAGCTCTGAGAGTGGCTTGCAATAAACGAATTTTTCAGGCTAGTTGCGAGAGTTTTGAAACCCGCAACGCCGTGAAATTCTGCAAAACTTTCATCCCCTCTGTATCGCGCTCACCCTTACCCTCTGTGTATTCTCATACCAGGTATGACATAGTTCCACAGACCATGAAGTTCCCCGGAGGTGAAGTAATTAACCGGAACTGCCTCGCGGCGTAGAGCGAATTTTTTCGTTCGTCGTCATTTCATTTTTTCTCTCCCTCTTCGCAACACTCTTGTGTTAGCTTCAAAGTTTAAAACCGTATAAACTCTCGTACGCTTGAGTTTTTGCCTCTTGCTGCTCTCAGTGGATGGGTATAACGTAACACGACAAGCGCATAAACGGCCTATCCATAAGCAAATGTCACCAAAATGGCCCTCTGTTTTTATTTCTTTCCTTTTTACTCTTTTGCTTTCTCTCGTGTTTGTCGAAAATGCTTTGTCGGCTCATTTTCTACGTTTATGTACACCATTTTTATTTCCTAAAATACAAATTAGTTAGGTTAGCAACAGACCAGTAGAGGTGAACCAATGTAAGAGGATAGGCGACTCCATCGATCGATTGACTTGTTAATTATTCTGAGTTTAAAAATCCACAATCGACAATTTTATAACTTTCAATGTAAATTCTGATAGTATAAATGGAGATTGTATTAAATTGCACAATTCAGTGAACTGATCAAGTAATAACTTGAAAACGCTATCAAAGATACTTCTGTTTCGCTCGTGTTGGTGTGGCTCATTTGAATGCGTCAAAATCAGTTCTTCATTCTTCTTCGAATCTTCAAAGGCATCCTTTTTTTTGCAACCATTTTGAGGTGTCTCATCAGTTGTGTGGATGCAAAGAAGATAGCTGGAAGAGCCAATTCTCATTCTTCACAGAGACGCTTAATATTTAAAAAAAATAATAAAAAAGAATTCCGCTCAGGTGAAAAAAGATAGCGTTCAGCTTTTTTTCTCAGGTAATCAACTATGACGGAAAAAATGTGTAGCAGAAATTTTATCGAATGCAATTGTCTGTAATCAAAACCTGTATAAAAGTTGATAAGCTGAATTAGAAGGACACATAGGAATTAAGACTTTCCAAAGATCACCGTGGAAACCATAAAACCATCAAAACGTATCCCAGATCAAGGTTTAAGTGTATCAGTGAAGTCGCAATACATTTTCAAGATCAGTGAATTCGTAATAAATTTTAGCCTGTACAATAATTTGAGTGTTTTATACTATACACATAAATAAGTAAAGACGAGATGTATGGCATCGGCAGTAATTTTCGTAGGTAAAAACTTTCTTGTTACAAGGGGAGAGACCCGACGCTCATTTCACTCGAGCGAATGAACATGGTAGAGGGTGAATACAGTTAAGGGGCAACGGGATCACACTGTTTTCCCACATCGTTATCAGCAGAAGTGAAGTACTTGTTTTTTGTTTTTTTTTTTCCCTTTTTTTCCCTTTCGTTTCCCACTGTTCTTCTCCCGACTGCCAGAGTTCGCATCTATACGTACCCCTGAGTATAAGTAGTAAAGTACGAAACGCCCCTCGCGAAAGAGTCGCGACGCTAGGGTAGACCATCAGGAGGGTAAAGATCTTTTGTTACACGAGGATCGCTAACCTTCGGCCAGCTCTGAGATCCTTCTTTCTCGTCAGGAGAAATCGTTCCTCTTCGAGGGGTGTACAACGACAGCCGTTACTTTCCCGCAAGGGTGGTTGAGTTTGTTACCTATAGTAACGTATGTGTGTGTGTGTGTGTGTGTGTGTGTGTATGTGTGTGCTGAATATACGCTATCTGGAAACTCATCAAGAACGACACACATGTTTCCCATCAAGCTCGAGGAGCACTCTGCTTGAGGGCCACCAAGAGACTGTGTTATATGCCGAGAACCGAATTGAAGAACTAGTACCCCGTAGCTATAATCCTCGAGTTTCAATCCATAATTAATCGATAAAATGAGAATCTCTGAAAAATTTGTTCGTTCGTGCTGTTCCGATGAATCGAAAGCTAGGAAAAATAAGGAAAAATAAAAACATATTAATGAAGCATTATGGATCATCTGGAGATGAACGTATAGAAAGATGACAAGAGAGAAGGATTAACACATTTAGATATATTGAAGAGAAAAGATTGAGGAAATTGTTCTATTTTGTTGTAAGACATCAAGCTGCAGTTTTATCAAGCAAGGAAAAGGTTGAGTTATTTCTTTTGTGTTATATTTAGTTATATATTTTTACTAGTCATTCATATTACACGCACGAACAATTGGACATGACATGAACTGGTTCTGAAATGATATCTTGTATAAGACTGAATGAAGATAATATTAAGAGCTGTCGTTACTCAGCATCTTTCTCCCTGCTATTATTTCGCCCTATAAATGTTACAGTATGGAAGACATTTTCAGTGGCTCGATCTTAATTCATCGCGATTTGATCAGTTGGTTCAGATAGTTGGCTTATTTCTGGTGACTTCTTCTGACAATGTTGTCAGCGTTTCAAAAATATGGATATACTGTGCCTGAAAGGACCAGAAACTCTCGTGGAAAAAAAGTGTTCCTTTTTTTCCATGAATCACTGTTACGAAATTAAAAAAAAAAAGAAAAAAAAATCAAAGCAGGAATATGAAATTTCTTTGAAACTACTGTTGATTCACTGCTCTAGTAATTTTTGTCTTTTTTATTCAATAGAATAGAATATACGAACAACCATCTGTTGTCACATATGCAGTGTTATAATTTTTTTTAGAGCCAGAGTCATGAATCATCGTTGAGGAATATGCAGCATGGACGTTTGAGTATTCATAATAGGATGCACAGGCTGTATACAGTCGAGGGAGGAAGTTTTCGCTCAGCATGATGAGAGTTTTCTCTCACTTCCGACTGCGCGAGACGGATTACAAGCGAACCGTATGCGAAATGCATACGGTGAAAAACAGCTTTAACAGGATAATCCTGAACATTGAAAATGAAAGAGAGAGAGAGAGAGAGAGAGAGAGAGAGAGAGAGAGAGAGAGAGAAAAATGGAGAAACCTAGGGAGTTGGGAGAATAGCAGTATTTAAACGGATTAAAGGTACAATGGGGCAGAGTCCAACTCACATACACTCAGATACACATACATAGATGTATAATATGTGTCTCTATCAGTCCCCAATGGAGCAGTCATAGGATATATTCAACCATATATACATTTCATACAACAGTACATATACCTTTTGTTAAAAGTGGTGAGCGATTCAGGCAGGACCGGCGAAAGCTCAAATGTAGTTACATAAACTTTATTTCTGGCTGCTCTTTTACCGCGTTCGTTCATCCTCAGTATCGCCACAAGCAACAAAAAAGAGGTTCATAGGGTTAAAAGAACGAGGACACCGAGTTACCGAAACGAGACACGAAAACTCCGCCATTGTTCGGTTTCTCATATCCCATATATATACATCGCTCTCGTAGTTTTTCCAAACCACGGCCAACCTGACTTCACTTTTTCCATGTTGTGTTTCATCTATTTTTTTATTTTTATTATTTATTATTTTGAATTATGAATTAAAGCATTCGCTCATATCTGTTTTCCTGTTAGGCCCACTCGATCCGGTTTTGTTGCGTTGAAAGGAAAAGTTTTATCTTTGGTAATTGCAGGTATTTCAAAGAAGTTTCTACGAGAAATCACCGTTCAGTCTGGAGAAAATAATTCGAATATCTCTAAATGATTATTCGATTTCATAAACTCTTTGAAAATTGAAATAGTCAATTAAAAATGCATCTTTAACGCATGATGGCTGCTTCTCTCATTTCGGCAATTCTATCCCATTTTTGTGACATTGCGTCCGAAATTATTGATGAAAAAATGTAGTGAAAAGATCGAATGAAAATTTCATGTTTTATTTTGGTATTCCATTTTGTTAATTTTACTCCATGTACCGATTTGTCACTCTTTTTTTTTCATTCACAGTAATAACAGTGAAAAGAGTTATATTGCGAAAGAGTGAGGAAGGGGCCAGCACCGGGAGTAGGACATTTATTGAAATTCGAGGACCGTTACTATTGCTGTTTTAGCTTCGACTGTTTCGAAGCTCTCGTTGCAATTCGTAAATATCAGAGGCCGACGGTTTAACCAGTTCCTCTCCCCCCCCCCCCCTCTCTCTTTTCTCTTTACCCTTGTGTCCTTGTACAACCCCTAGCTTGCACAAGTTCCTTCCTGAATGTACCATTTCCACACTGCACTACCAGCATACACAGAGAACTCAAATAATTATACTAGCGGGTGCGGGAAACGCATCGTGCGATTCTATATATACACATATAATATAACATACATAAATATATATCTATATATGAAATTGCACTGTTTGGTGGCGTTATACTCTCGAATCTATTTACACTTGGAGCATAATACACAGCCTGGAGGGTTTATACGCTCAGAGCGAGCGTTCGTCGGGTATATGTGCGAGACCCTGGCAGTTTCACCCTCTAAAAGTAGGAAAAGGGCGTAGTTGGCTTTTGGCTGACAATATATACGTATATATTCGATGTACTGAATCGGTTGAGTGAACGAACCAAGGTAAAGGTACTCCCGAAAATTCCGTCGAAAAAAAGTAAAGTGAAATTTTATTTTCTCATTGAGGATCGTTCGTGTAGGAAAGCGACGGTAATGGGCAGGACGAAAAAAGTCTCATCTAGGAGGGTTGGAAAAAGGGATCATGCAATGCAATTACACATGAGCAGTGAAAGAAAATAAAAATAAAAATGGCAGAAACAAAAAATATTGGCTATATAGTCCGCTACATTTTTGTAGAGTTTGAGCATTGGTGATGAAAATATATTCCTTCGTACTTGATGAGAAATGATAAATTGTATTTGGAAACAAAGTTTTCACAGCGGAAATAAAATTTACATTCGAATGTTTGTAAAAGGTTTTTACTTTTGTTTTTTTTTTTTTTTTACTAAATATATTCCTCTGTTTTTTTTTTTCGATGAGTTGAATTTTAAATTGCATTTCGATATAACAGAGTTTTTGTATTTTTATTTCTCGATTTACGAAGGGTAAATCTTGGAATGTGTGTATACGCAAGTGTGTTAGGAAAACATTGAACAATGCGACAGCGTGGTGAATAGAGAGGAAGAAGCGAGAGAACACGAAATGACATCGTGAAAGATTTCGAGTGCGACGCGGAGCACAGGATAAACCTTTCCAGACGAGGGGGGTAGTGAAGTGGCACAATAGAGAGCACGGCATTTCTGCCGGAGGGTTGTAGGTGAAGCGCCAAGTGCGTAGAGGATCTTGCTCTCCATATATACATTCATCCCTCCGAATATCTGTATGTGTGTGACGTTTTGATTTGTGCTGACAATCACAGTGGCTCTCAGGATTCTTTCACAGTTCTTCGATCGCCGACGACGAAGGGAATGAAAATATACGAGAGGGTGAAAGTCCTCGTAGACAAAAGGAAGTGTGAGAGCGTCAAAAAGTACGTTCGAACGCTCTTGCTCACGCAATACACTCGTGAGTTTTTGCAACCATACGGATAAACAAACACAGATTCCTGATTTATATATCCATACAAACACAAAGATTTATATATTTTCAGAGATTGTTATATATTGCTTTTTTTTTTTTCTCATTTTACCCTTTTCTCGCAATGGCTCACACAAGGGTGGCGTAGCGCTGCTGAGGTTTGGCAAATATTGCATTGGGCAAAAATTGCGTTTGTTTATCAAACGAGAAAAATAAGTGCAACGAAAAATGGCGTCTCAGACTGAGGTCTAACATAAATTGAAAAATTTCAAATTACAGACCGAAGTCTGCGAATCAATTGACTGTGTATTATTTATCTGTTAACTTGCATGTTATCTCATACTATAAGACATTTATAAATCCCATTCGCATTCATGTTTTCTATAATTCATAACCATGAATTCGCTACCAGATGAATGAAGAATCGATTTTCATCATTAAAAAAATAGCTGCTTAAGTAACTGCATGGTTAATTATGAAAATAGCAAAAAAAATTCAAGACAACGTAGACGCTTGTTCTTCATTCTGAATAATACACATGATGGATTAGTGATTCTCGTGACGAAGAAGTGCAAATTAGAGATATTTGTCGTATGAATGTCGTTTCACGCGCCTATAAGTACATGTGAATATTATCAATTTGGAAGATCGTTTTACGACGAAACCGAAACGATTTTTTGACGCACTTGTTTTATTTACGTATCTTTTTTTTTTATTTGTGAATTTTTTTGCAAACTCTGTTTCATGATTTTCCTTTCGATGTCTACTTTTTCGGGCACGCGATCCTTGTGCCTAAGGCTGAAGTGCGAGTACGTTCTCTTAATTGGTGGGTTCTGTGCCCGGTCTCGGCGTATCTTCTTCTAACATATACATGTATATTTTTGTTATTATACATAGGTATATAGATCAACGTGAATTCGAGTCGAGGACCAGATCGGCTTTTATATACTTCGAGTCCTTCGCATTCTGTGCGAAACTGCCTAAGGATATCTCCCTGTCCAGCCGTATTCGAGCCACGTTCAAGTGGAACCTTTCCCGATACCCTAATGAAGCAAATTTGCATCTATATATACGCGACGTGAGTGAGCAAGCAAGCCTTTCTCAGTCACAGCTTCAGAGAGATACGAGAAACGCGAGAGACATTACACGAGCGTCCATCTGACGAGTTGCTGAGGTGCTGGACCGAAGATCCAATAAAACTGATTTCAACACGTTAATACAAGCAGCCACCCTACACAGTGTCCGGCCAACTCGTTCCTTTTTCTCACATCCGATAAATTTTTATCTCCCTATGAGATCCGCACCAGTAAAACGGTTTTTTTTTTTTCATCACATTGAAATAATCTGATCATCGTGCCACCTTTTGGCTCGTTCATTCGAAAGAAAAAAAAAGGTCATTTAACCATAGATTGATCAATACGAAAGAGAAACACGAAAATGTGTTGTGTTTCATTCATTATGGGCACGAAAAGAGTGATTTACAATACGAAAAAAAATGATGGGTAACCTTGTACTTATTTATTTGATACTTTAATTATAAAAAAAAAACGTACAAATAAATCCAGAATGAAAAAAAAGGAGAATATGGTTTTACATATCGCTGAAGTATCAACAAAATTATGCAACCATACGAAAATAATTTATTAATAAACAACTTTTCCTCGAAATAGCCTTTACATTTATATGAATAAAAAAATTGAACGGAATAATTTCATTGAACCAGATGTGCTGTCGTAATAATGAGAGTTGCTGTAGCCTACATCGGATCAGATTCTCGACGTTTCGAAAATAATTTTCATCCCCTTCATACACGAGCAATTATACTTAACTCTTCACAGTCTGCAGATTTTTTGCTGGGTTGAAATCAGCAACTTTTCATCGCGAGAGTGAATAAGTTTCAAACGAGTCGGAGAAAGGGCAGAAAATTTTTTCCGAGTAACGGAAAGAGATGGATTTTTAATGAGACGCCCTTCCGTAAGAGGATCGAAGTTGAATGTGGCGTTTGTAATATTGTATCAAAGCCTCTGTGTATCGGGAAAAGGATATCTCGTTAACACGCACGGAGAGAACGCTTTTGGCTCGTGGCAGCCAAGAATTGATGCAAAAGGAAATCGGTCCAGTGTGCAATAGCGATGATTACAGTTTGTGCACAGGGTAGAAGATGGCGCTTCGTCGACACAGAATCTGGTATGGAGTAACCCAAGCGACAAGAAGATAGATGTGTCTGCACGCCAGAGAGAACCAAGTCCCCCCCCGTTGCTTTGGGCGAGCTTGGAGTCGCATGATAATGATTCAGTCGCAGCATCAGCAGTAGTAACAGCCACGTCTCACGAGCCTTCGACCGTGCCATGGACGTTTACCACGCCTAACGTCCATCCTGTGCAGTTTGCGAAGTCCTCTGCTTGTATCGCAAAATATATGCGCAGCTTTTGACTTTGTATGTGCGTCTGTGGATACATTGATAAGTACACATGGAATAGTATAACACTAGGATCAGAAAGTTGAAAGAATTTTTCAATTTTTCTTTGGAATTCAATCAAAATCTTACTTTCGAGCTAAATAAAACTTGTGTAAAATTTACTTTGGAAATTTTTTAGGGATCTTTTTTATCCATGCACAATTGAAAGTTTTATTTTGAATTTTGTCGCTCGTGCTGAATCGACACCCGTTCGAAAAAAGTTTAATGTCGAAGGAAACCCTCTCTTCCTCCGAGTACCGCGAGCAGCTAAAATCGCGAATGGATAAAATAGACCTCCTTGACCCAGAAAGCTGACTTTTTGCCGGGCGGTATAAATTAAATAAAATTTCAAAAACTACGGATACATAAGCATCGTTTTATGAAAGGAGGGAAACCCTCATTAGTGTCCACATCCTTTTGCCTCGATGATATTAAGAAAACGAAAATAAAAAATAAGCGAAATAAATAAGAATTTTCTTAACGATTCACACGGAGCTTGACATCAAGTAGTTTATTCTTTTTGCAAAAATTATTTCGTCAAAAACTTTCGTCAACTCATTAAAATTCGTGTTTCGCTGTTCAAAATGTGTTTTGATTTTATTTAATTGAGGATAAAAAAGACAACTTTCGTACCGCGGATAAGCAATCAATCAATTTATTCTTCATTCAACCGTGCTTCAAAGCTTTCCGTCACAGTGTATATACGATCTCCAGAGGAGTAATAAATATACTGCAAGCTTTCTCGTGTCTACGAATAGTTGAACGAGAAACGAAAAGCGCGATAGATCGTGAATGAGAGAGAAGTCAGGGGTGTGGAACCTAAAAACAAGAATCAAGCTTCGTTTGGTTATCTCTCGTTTTATTTTCTAATTTTTTTTTTTTCCGTTAAAAGCTGGAAAAAGAGATTGCGGAAAAGACCGGCAGTAGGAATGCGGATACGTGGCTATGGCAAACGTCAATACAATATGCAGGTATATGTATTTACGTGTTACGCTTTTACGGTCTATTTCGGGGTGTGTCTCTCGTGGGGGTTATGCCGCGATAAACTCGAAGCATATCAGCAACAACAAAGCTCGGTCGGCTTCGAGTTTCGGAATGAATGGCCCTGGTAGCATAACTAAGCGCTGAGAGACTCGCGAGGGATATATATCGAGATGAAGTGCACCGTTGTTTGCGAAAAGAAAGAAAATAGAAAAAAAAAACAGCAGCGTAGAGTGTGCCAGTGCACATAGCAATCGCGGAATTGCGCTCGGCCTAACAAAGATACGAGAGATTGGTAAGAGAGACGGTTACACACACACACACATATATATATACGAAAGCATATGCACGTATGTTCGACAAACAGGTCACGGGGGCCTTCCGCAATATCCGTCGACGAGTAGCAAATCCAACACACGAAAACGCTGTTTCCTATTTCCACGTCTCCTATCCTCAATAGGTCGCTATTTTCGTGATATTTTCCACACATCTTCACAATACTCTATATTGTGCCTTCATAGCAGAACCTGCCAGTAACGTGCACTGTCAAAAATATTCTGTTTTGTCTTTCGGACTATATTTGCTCATTTGCGGATTATAGCGACGTATTCCTTAGCGGGACTGTGAATGTCAGAATATCCATTTAGAGAACTCATCGAAGAGTGTGTACTGACCGCATTATGTGTGAGGGGTTTTGCCATGAATACCCAAGGGAAATACCCTCATAACGCTTTAACGGCCACGCCTATATTTCTGAAAAGCTCAAAATTATTTCCTCCGGTAGTATAGGACTGAAAAAGAGTTGAACATGAATGTTCAAATATAATTTTGTCGATACGGGCCTGGGAAGTAGTATTTTCGAACTGTAGCAAATTTTTTGCATTGACGTATTTATAGTATTAGTTCGAACTATTATTTTAATTCAATCACGAATCTTGAAAGACTGGTGTCTCTTGTCAAGCTCCGTTTATCCAATCCACGACGCTTGACGGAGGGAAACTTGAAAATTTACGACGCATATGTGGAGTTTACATAAAAATGATTTTTTCTGCATTGTGGAGAAAAAATACCTAAATGTATAGTAATAAATTTAGGTGTTCTTCTTAGGATTCTTTTTATTAGAAAATTTTTTTTTTAGTTATTATTTTCTATAGGACTCTAATTATTTTTAGTTCGTAAGTCTTACGTCTTAATCTTTATTATTTCTGTCATTTTTCAAGTGGCACGAGCATCGAACAGTTATGAAGGTACCAACGTCGATTTATTTTTTATTTCTGAGAAAATTTCGTAGGAGTATCTTGTATCGTTTCATCGTATTCTTTGATTTATCGTAGTCGAGAAACTGCGAAAAAAGTGGGATAAAAGCGTGAAAAACGAAGTGCAACAAGGGTTCTTTGAGCGCTCAAAGGTATGACTGGGAGCAGTCAGCCAAGGTCCCAAAAGACGCTTCCTGCATCTCGTTTCACTCTACTCACGCTCCGACATCCTTTAGGCAATTAGATTCGAAGGATCTTTCCGCCTTGTCGTTTCCGGCAATTCCTTCTCATGAAGACGTGACGCGGGAGAAAGACCAGGCAGCATGGAACAATTCCCTCATCTGTCTCATGCTCTGTGTGCCAAGATTGAAGGGGCGCGAATTAATCGATGACGGTTCGTCTCTATCGTCTCTCTAACTTTATTTTCTCCTTCCCATAAAAATATATTTAGTAAAGGTGCCTGGAATACATGTAGTAGGACAAGAAATAGTTCAAAAAATTGAGTATTATTCATTGATCGTGTTAAAAATAAAAAGTCTAAAAAGACGGAGAACATCTATTATTATTTTAATATTTCCACAGTTATCAAAATGTTTAAAATCTGTGTAGACAACCCTTATTTGATGTTCAGAATTTTATTTTCGGATATGATTTACAATCGGATAACACATACTTCGAACTGAAATTTTGAAGTTTTCTTCCCGAAATTTGGTACAACATACAAACTTAGAACTAAAACTTAGTGGAATTATAGCCGTCGGGGTTGACCGGATTTTTCATAGTTTTTTTTTAAACCTCGTGCGAATACGATACAGTGGTCCATGAGAGAAGTTGCTGATAAGAATGAAAAAATTTCACAAGATGTGATATAGAAACGACGCACGACGTAACAGTAAAACGTTACACTATTTCGACATAAGTGAGAATACGGAAGTCCATTGAATAAAAGGAATTGGTACTCGCTCTGTACAACGTGTAAGCAGCGACGTTCGGCAGTTATGAGAAATATTGACACTCTCGTACCACCAGCTAGAACCTTGTTTTATGTAGGTATTTTACAACGGTCGATAGAGCAAACGTCAGTTAACATACTACAACGCTACATAGCAAAAATATTTTCTTTTTTATTTGCGTTAGAAATTATACAAAAACTGTTTCTTCCTCGCTTTTGTCTGTTTTTTCAGATGTCACTAGAATGAAATTATGTTTACTCCAACGTCTTTTCATTTTATACCTTCATTCTTGGCTGTTTTTTTCTATACATGAACTTGGGCTCGATAACTCTTTTTTGTTCGTTTTCTCGGAAAAAATTCAAAGCTCTCTTGAAACCAACTCGACTGTACTTTCAAGTATCGAGAAGACGCAAGGTGATTGCAAGGAGACGACACAAGGTGATTGCAAGGGCGTCGATCTTCAGCAGCCCTTCTGCTTATAGCTTCGAGAAATGAAACGAAGAGATTCCACGCGGTGGAGACAAAGAACTTTGATAGTTTCGTTTTATTGGAAGTAATCTCTTTCTCTTCTTGTATAAATAATGAGAAATAGAACAGTGAGTTAAACATGAAAGGGAAGGAAAGAGAAGATAATATATCTATGTAACCGGTGAAGAAACGGTTTTGTATGTTGGAGCTTTGGAATACTGATGGAATGGAAGAGAAGACGATGAGAAAGAGTCTGAAGGAAATGAGGGCAAACGTTTTCTTGCTTCATCGATCTCTCGCAATTAGGAGTGAAACAGCCGACTCGTTTTCAATACCTTAATGATATACGGGGTCGTATCTTCAACAATAATTCTTTCTTAGAGGCACAGCTATAGGTAACGGAATAGTCTCCGGAAATAATGAGATCTAGTAATATTCCGAGGCGGTCGCCTGAATACCCAATGGACTACCGTAACATAAGTATCTTCAAAAGGAAGTATTTATTTGTCACTTTTATAAAATTATTTTCATTCCAATAGATCCATTGTGTCGAGATGAAATTCCGATGAATGTCAAGTACGCAACCACATCAAACAAGCTTCGAAAATGGGCTGATGATATCGATGATTGATAATCGGGTACGCACATCAGCCCTAAGCTTTGTCTCCGCATGTTTGACCTACATAGTTATAGCTTCGAATTCTAGAGCGCATACATGTGAATTTAGAATGCTCTATTCGCTATCAAAGTGCCGAATAATTTGCTTGCTAGTTCACGAAAACCGCAATAATCGATTTCGCTCCGAAATTTGATTCGTCTGTGAAAGCGACGCTAACCAACGTAATGCTTCGATTGGCACGAATTATTCAGTCATATGTTTAAATACCATTATAATTATCGATATCGGTTATCACAAACTTTTACAATTTCGACATCGTGAACCTTAATTGCCCCTGAAAATATCTCGTGTTGTTCGATTTTTCAATTCCATACATAAATCCAGTAATGGAAATCACGTAACTATATACTCCTGAGAATAAATCCCATTAGATCTTACGTGATCTGAATTCTTCGCGAATTTCGCGTTCAATTATCAGTGTGGCGGGAATATATTTTTCTATTCAACCTAATTGGAAAACTATTCAGGCTCGCGGAGATAAATCTCGGTTGAATGGCCATTCAGCCTTGATTACAAACGTGGAGTAGCATCTCGAGTGCTTGTTCTAAACGCCTGGAAAATCCACTTATGATCCATTTTTATATCAACTGTATCATTTGTAATTCTGATTTTTTTAAATTTGTGGACATTTTTTTACATACTTCTTAATACAAGAAATAAAGATTCGTGCATTTTAGGATGTATCAATTTGATAATTTTATTTATTTATTCGACCATTGTGTATGTAATTGTTACTGGAAACAAAGTACAATCCATGAATTATTACAGTTCTTCTTTGAGAGCAAACTAATGTAATTATACGCAGTTTCTGACAATAATTTTCGAAAAAAATGTAAATCAAATTTCAGAAAGAAATTTTTTTCTGCTTATATTATCTTAATCATTTTTCTCAAAAGTTTTTATGAATTTTCAAGTTCGAAATCATTCTTGTTAGAACTTCAAATCCGTGCAAAGAACTCTTGTAAACTTATCGAGTTTTTGGAAGAAATCGAAACAATGAATGAATATGAGCTTTGAGAACCAAGTTTTGCTGACTAAATAAGTCATTTCCCTTCCTGTCAATCAATAAACTCATGTATTTTTCTTACAACTTTTCTAACATTTCTCAGATAAACGGTTATTTTCGCATTGTGTGTTGAGCTCAAGTCAGAATACTTTGAAGGTGTTTAGGTGCCAAAGCAAAGCGAAATTCAGGAAAATTCGATGCATGGGCTTCCTTTGTTAATTTTCTTGTACTTCGACGACATTTTAGTTTTTATTTTCTTCCATCCCTTTTAAAAATCAAGAAAAAAAAGTATGAATATTGATAAGTATGTTTAAATCGTCGATAAATATCTGATTTTTTATTACGTGGCCAATTAAATTCGAGATGACGATACTCGATCTTACTCCTATCGGGTGAAACAGCAAATCCAAGACATGGATAGGCCATGATGAGAGGTGAGATCTGGAAAAATTCTTCGAGGAAGATACCGAAAGAGCTAAGAAGGAAGAGATTTGGAGTCGACGTCGTGAGAGAGAGAGAGAGCGAAGTGACTTGTCGGCTCTGATCGTCGTCGCTTTCCTTTAAGCGATTCTCCTTCGAGCTCCTCTTTCGCCTTCATCTCTCGTGACTGAAGAGGTAAGATAATTAAAATAAGAGCTTCGTAGTTGCACCGTGAGTGAATGCTATCGCGGGTGAGAGGTTAACCGCACTGGGTTCTGAAGATATTTTGGCATTCCGAACTTCGTCTTTCTCTTTCTGTCTTATGAGCTTTTCTAGAAATACACGTAAATGTGCATATACATATGATACTCAGTCCATTTTTGTCATTTCATCTTCGTATCGAGCATACCGAAGTATTTATCGTACTTATAGATTCCACAACTCTCTGAGTTCCACGTCGTGACTTCTAAGATTTATTCACTTCCTATGAAAGTTGTTTTGAGGCGACTCAAGGAAAGCTTTTGTTAAATGTGGCTTTTGTTACGCATCATATTAACGGATAAAGATATACGAATCACTCGTTTGGTTTTTATATTCTGGATAAAAATGAGCAGATAAAAACGCGTTTTTGAACTAACCGTTTCCCAGAAAAAAAAAATCTGGAATTTGTTCATTTTTTCAACCCTCGTAGGCGAGGTGCGAATTATCGTAACAAAAATTATCGGTTTTTCATTTGAACGCTGCCGGTGTTGTAAATACATGAGTATATGTAGTATCGAAGGCTGTGGCATTAATACATATATATATATATATATATATATATATATATATGACAGGAGCGCGAGCCTACCGCGTCTCATGTTAGTCTGATTACTCTCCCGTAGACCCAGATGTGTGGTTTGTTGTTTCTACCCAGATAACAACGAATGTTAAGCCCCAACCCTTCACGTTTATGTGTAAGTTGACGCGCACATACGTAAAGATGTGTATTCGTGTGTTCTACCCCTGGGGGAATACGCAGCGCTATGCTTACCAAAACCCCGTCTCTTTCTAGCTTGACGTTCCTACTCGGTTCTCCCGTTTTCCCGCCACTTCGCTCCCTACCTCATAACGCTTCTCTGCCGATGTAAACTCCTATCCAATTAAAGCTACATGAGAACGAAAATGGGGATAGACAAACTCGTAGACTCTGCTGAAGCACATTCGCATATATACGTAAATTATTCGTACATCGAAGCTTTATGCATGTATTTATAAACGGAAAATTATTTTTAAAAGGCATAACACAAACATTAAGTATTGAGAACCCGTGGCCAAAAGCTGTAAAATAATCTGCCATTCATACAAATTCAACTTAGATGTATAATCGACATTTTTCATCACGATTTGCTCGATTACAAAACACAAGTTTTAGTCCTTGTAGGACGATGACAAAAATAGCCTGAAACTTCTTTCTCCCGATTGTATAAATGGTGTGGAAAAATTTTACTTTCAAAATTTTCAGCTATCTCTTTTGGACTCACGGTCACGAGATACCGACCAAATCATATCCTGAAGAGCGCTTATCGTGACGGTAAGGTGAAAATGTCCGCTGGTATCGCCGTATTTTATCACCTGATCACCCCTCAAACTCCGCAAACACGATTCGAGTTTTCATGAAGATCATCGGTTGGAAGTGCTCCATATATATTTTTATGTTTGATTAATTTTTGATAGAAATGCGAAGCAGGATATTGAAAACGGTAGGAGGCTTATAGGCGTACGAGAAATGCATGTCGACCGTATCCCTCTAGCAAATTTTTGCCAGATCGAGATTTGAAATCTCGTGTAAATAAAATGTGTGCAGGATTTCCGTTATCTCTATGCCATTGCAGAAAGTGAACTCAAAAATATTTTCCTTTAAGTTTTTAGGAGCTTCTATAATTGCGAACTCACCTGGTTCCACCTGGAACCAAGTGAATACACCACCAGGTGGATGATATACCAGAGTCCGGGCCTATGAACATTATTAAATAGTTGTTCTGGATAATTTACAGAATTTTTTTTTTTTTTGGGCGAAGTGGTGAGTTGAATAAAAAAATATTTCGTTAGCGAGATTAATCCTGCTAAACAATGAGATGTTAGACAATTTGAATTCGTTTCGTATAGAGCAGTATATTTCGGTTGGAACTCTCGTATAGAGCAGTATATTTCGGTAGGAGCACTTGCCACTGTTGCAAAGCTGCCTCCGATTCAACTGTGGAGTGTTTGGTGAGGAAAACACTTTGCATTGGCTGCAATGTACAACTGTAGGAGCTACGTTTGGCTAGAGGTGACATCTAACCTCACGAGTTCAAAACTGCAGCGTATAGTGAGTGAAACTTTGTGCTTAGTAAGTTTCTCATTAAACCAGTTACTTCGGATATCATGAATGAGACTTTTGGAGAAAATTAAAAGTGAAAATCTTTTTTTACAGTCCTTTTTATATAGTTGTTTTGAAAATCTGTGAAAAGTTCCCAAAGATCCCATCAAGGTGCCATCGATGTGTGGCAATTGCTATGGGCAATCAGGTTTCAAAATTGCTCTTAATTTCGATCCGGTCGATGTTTCTAATACTCTTGGTGCACAGACATATTCCAACGTCACAAAGAGCTGAGAATGATGATGACGCTGATGGTGGAAATTAGATTTTCCGGAAAACCATTGTGATGCACTTCTAGTTTTTGAAGTTAACGAGAAAGCGATAGAAATTAACGTGCGATACCACCTACAGGGTGGTGCGGAAATTAAAGCAGCGTAAAAGTTATGTGATTTGTACTTCATAACTGGAAAACGATTCGTTGAACAAGAAGAATTAGTTAAAATTCAGACTCAGGACTACGATAATGTGTAGTGTAAGTTCCGACCGTAACTGGTGACTATCGGTTTTGCTATTTCATTCGCTTTTATGAGAATATCCAAAACGAGGTTATGTCTGGCTTGCAGCTATCATTGGGTGCCAAAACAGAAAACTAGCGTGAAGAAATTTTTGTCCATTGAGCGGTATAAAGATGGGGAGAAAGAATGTTAGCCGAGTGAGCAAGAAAGAGAAAGAGTTTCCTTTACGAGCTATCGTTTCGATGATGGTGCGGGACCATTTTCTTTTTTGCTCGCATTCACATAGATTTCTATGCACATAACACTATACACAGTATCATAAACGAACTCGCTAGTGGTTTCGTCTCTTAACGATGTTCACCATCGTATGTCGTCACTAGTCAATCGTTGTACCCCAAAAGTTATCGAGCCAAATTTGTGCCAGTCATATGATAGCTTCATTCCACCTTGGTGTTCTACACGCAAAAACAAAATCACATGTACAAGTTCTAGGAAATGGATATTTTAATCGGAGCACAGACAAAATATAACGGGATTATTTTTTCTCTAATCATGCATTGCTGTGCTTAAGCGTGCATTGGAAATTATATTTTGTTGGAGAAGTAAATTATCATCTGATTCCATGCCATTGATACCAATTGGCAAAAACCGAGGAAAGATCGAGTAGATAAATTGAATGCTTACTTTTGTTTTTCACTCGTAATACGCTGAGCTGGGCGATTGATATTTGAAGCATTTTTATTGGAACCATTTAATGGGAATGAAGAGCAATCACGAAATTCCTAAAATTACTATTCGTCTAAATTTGTATGAAAATATTTTTGAAAAATGTGTTGGATTCCAACGCTGCATACGTGGATTGGAATTTGTTTTCAAGATTATGATGAAGTAATATTTATAATTCTTTTATATTCAACATTTGAAGCTGGCTAGTGAATGTTATAATGACATTTTCAATTATAACATTCCCTCAATTTCTTTCTCATCTCAATTATAGAGGATGTAACATTGATTATCATCGATCTCGTTCGAAAATGAATCTGATACAAGAAAGATTTCTCTCGAGGTTTAACCAGAGCATAGTTAACCGTACACAGAGGTAGAAAGAATAATGAGATCTCATAACGATATTAGGTAAGGCAAATTTGAGTGAGCCCTGCTTCGCAATCTCCCTGGGCGCAGAGAAGGCATATAATCCAGCGGAAGCAGCAGCTGAACCAGACCCGGTGTGGGCTTCGTGCCTCTCAATTTTAGTATGGCTCAAGGGAGTTGCCGGGGATTGCAGCGCTGGACGAGTGAGTGAATGGAAAAGTAGAAAAGGGGAAAGGGTTGTTTCGTGACGGTTATAGAGGAGAGGTTTTCCCGTTTGGTAATTCATAGAGTGAAACAGCCAGATAGAATGCACCGCTTTGATGTTTATAAGATTTGATTATAGCTTCGCTGACCGTATCCTTTCGCCTCCGTCCCTTGCCCGCTCATCGCAAGCGATATTCTTGTGAGTAATTGTTCGATGTATCTGTGTAAAACCATGCGTATAGGTATGTTCATATGGACTACTGCATTGTTCGTAGTATGTAGATAGAAACAACTGTGGAAGTCCTGACGAGAACAGTTGACGAGAAGGGAGTTGTCCTGATTACTAAAACTTGTCCCGACGTGCCCTTTGCTACAAACGAAAATACAAGCATGCACCGATTCCTTATGTTGGTAAATTGTACCCGGGGAATCATAGCTCGGATAAATTGAGAACTGAAAAACGATTCTGTGGCTCTTCCCACATTGGCGTTTTAGCGTTTTCTAGTAGTTTTTCAGAAATTCAAATGCGGGTGGTGAATGAAACTGTTTCCAAACATCTCTTTTGTTCTTCTTTTAATATGCCAACACTTTTTGGTGTATAATTTGACGTTCCAGATTCGTTACTCACTGGTTATTGTTTGTCATGCCGGAAGTTTTGGAGAATAAGAAGTGGAACGATGAATGAGATTCAATAATATTATTCGAAAAATTGTGATCGGCTTTATACATTTATTTTATTTTTTTCTTACGAGCGTTGGAAATATTTTCACGTTCGTTTCTGTTTTATATAGTTTCGGCTTACTACGTTGTATTTTGTAGCTTTTCGTGCAAGGTTTTGATCGGGACTCGCGAGTAAATCGAGAGGTTCACCGAATCGCCACGGCCAGAGATCTGTTCCGGAATTCACCTATATCGGAAAAAGCGTTAGATGAAGAGAAAGTTGGAAGAGGTAAAAGAAAGCAGTGGAAAAGAGAGATGCTGGGATTACAAATCGAAGGAGATTGGGGAAAACCAGCTGCCAACTCGAAACGAGCCTCGAGCGGATTGGGTAAATTCGATCAGCGTATTGCCGCGCAAATGTCATCGATAATCCTCCGATTTCTGCCTGGTAGAAACAGGTGCTGCTGGCATTGCAAGTTTCGAGTATAATACACCGTAAATCTGGAGGAAAAGTTGCTGAACTTGTGTGGAAAGAGATTGACATGATATAAAAAATTTTTAGCTGCTTTTCAACTAGCACATAGCTACATGCATACACATGAATCTCTGGATACGATGTGTGGTACTAGCAGATACTATATTTTCAAGTAGCCCAGAATGTAGATACGAGGTCGTAAATTTTCAACGTACTCGTGAGTGGAAACCCCACGAGATCCGTACTTTGTTCGCAGTGGACTAGTTCACCGGTACAAAGCTTTTGTAAAAATTACAGATAAAATATCACCCCAGCATTCTCAATATTTTGACAGGCAAGCTTGAAAAATCCCTGTTACTACAGATTCTATTTTCTCTCGAACTTTCCTGTATTAATCCGTATGTATAATAATAATAATAATGATAAACCTGAATTAAATCAAGTAAAAAAAAGTAAATGGTAACTGTTTTTGCATTCAATAAAAACACTTTTTATGTATAAATGAAAATTTGGCTATTAATATTGGTTATATAATAATATATTTACAACCCAAATAATGTCGTAGACTGTCTTCGCATTTTTTACATTTGTTAAATTACTACAGGAAGCGCTTACGTAAAGGGATATACTATGTAAAGGATGGAGACAGAAACCCCTTAGTTTACCTAATAGAGCGCAATCTCGTATTTGGTTGCGGAAGCCATTTCCCTAAAGAGCATCCTCCGTTGCGCTGGGCATAGCACATAGTGTGAAACTGAGCTAGAGTGGCGTGTGACCGTAATGGAATAATTAAGCATTAGCATTGGTGTTCTGGCGGCACTCGAGACCATCCAGACAATGTTGGTCTTCCTTCATTAAAGCATATATTTTCCTCTTATTTTATACAGAACGTATTAGGTTCATTTCTAAAACGAAATCGTTGAAAACTTTTCAGATTTTCCGTTTAGTTTTCCTAAAATATCACAGTCTTTTCTATACGTGGCTAAAAAAAAGGTTTGACTTTTAATATATCTTTGAACCATCGTATAATGGCTCATTTTGACTATAACTATACTGATATTTTCAATATTTTTGAACAGTAAAGAAAATACTAAACTGTAAACTGCATTTTTCTTCAAAGGTGATTTGACCTAGTTTACTAAGGTTTGATGATTAGGTTATCTCGAGTTCATTGACACTTCCATAATATGTTGATTTATTGACGTTTTGAGAAAATAATTTTAATTCATAACCATCCAGAAATACGCTTGCTGTATTTCATGAAGCGTTTTTTTTTGTTTTCCAGGCTGGTTTAGCATCTCCATGAACGAACTGAACCGCAATAGACGCATTTTTTAGAACGGAAAAACAAGAGAGGATGGTTAGTTAGTAGAGTTTAACATCGGTGAATATTGCTGAATTCTGATATAATACACGTATATTCATTTATGCATCAACGGATGGCTATGTATACGAAACCCATTCAACAACGTACAACAATAGCTATTTATGCACTCATTTATGTACGAGATAGAGACGGGCGAGAGATACGATTTGCTTTTAGATCGATCATTCCACCCCAAGGTATTTGCAGCAGGGTAGTCTGAAGGACGCTCTAGTCATATGAGCGGTACGTGCAACAAATTTGCATACGAATTATATTTTATAGCTCCCGGAAGGGAAACGAAGTTAACATATACGGCGGAGAGTAATATACGTGTAGAAAATGGAATAAGCTTGTTAATATACAGGAAAAGTCAGGAAAAAAGTAGTAGCAGAATTATTATCTAGTCCTCTCATCGTAAAAGGGTCATCGGAATGATTCCATTTAGGTTGCGCAATCAACGAATTAGGAGGGGTCCAATTTCCAGTTCGAATGGTGAAAAATGATAAGATTCTGCAGCAAAAGAAATGGCTTCAAGATCTAAAATATTAGAAACGATAGTCTTCATTTAAGACACGACTGGAACTTGTCCTGGGGGACAAGGAAGCGGAGATTCGCTCCGGATGTTTTTACATCTACAGCATCCTGACTGAGGTTATATAGCCCTGGTAGAAACCAGCTATTCCGTGAGAGACTATATAGTTTAGAACAAGAAGAGTCAGAGCGAACGGGGTTTGTCTTACGCGTTAACGCGACATGAGCTTTCGCTCTGTAGAAGCTAAAGCTTATTAGATTCTCCAGGACAAGTAGACAAAGATCGAGGTAGAAGAGGCCAGTCGAATCAGAGTACGTTCGAGCGAGACATAGAACAACCTTAGCAGGAAGTCTTGAGGATGGTGACGGTGCCTGCGTTCGTCTCAGCTCCTCCTTCCTCTGCTTCAGTCCTCGTAGCAGGCCCCGGGCTACCTAGCTTTCCAGTTGAACCGCTGTAAACCCAAGAGCAAATACAAACAGGCTGATTGCCCTCGAAGGTCCCCATTCGCCCCTAACCAGTGATTAAACAGGCCAATCTGCACTCGCTATATCTCCTCGCATGCGGGGCAAGAGGATACATGAAACTCTGGTGCTCATCCTCGCTCTCTTCACTTTGGAATTACTACTACGTGTGCTGTTCCCGCTGTTCCTACTGTGCATTGCTGTTGAAGCTTGATACTATGGATTCGTACTCACATGTACAGCGTACTGATTGAACGTGAACGTAGATATAACTGGACTCGAATAGAAACTCGGCTTCCGTCAACGCTGCCAACTGAGGGCTGGATATATCAAGCAATGCTCGATATATATAAGCTTGCTTGTGTATAACGCTCTGTATCCAATCCATATAAGAAAGTAAACCTCACGATCTTCTGCAACTGGCTAGAGAGGTCAGTAGTAGTGATACAACTCGGTGCATAAAAATGAGAACTGGTTCGATAATCCTTGCTTAGCAAACAGTGGACAACCGCTGGGATTCAACGTGGTTAGATAGCAGCTGTAAGTATAATTGAGAAATAAGAAAGGTCAACCAGGAAACTGCCATCGGAGACAGTTTGTCACGCCGCAAGCTGAATATCCGCGCAGAACAAGCTGCGTCTTCGAGATTCATTTAGGTGCATGAAGATTATGTTTGGCTTGGATCATGAAAATTCATGAGTCCCTTGCCACCTAGGCATTCGACCAGTTTCTGGTGGCTTTCCTTCCTTGTTCCTTCTGCCTTGCAGCAATCTCAACAATCTCTAGATCACTCCGTGTCGCTAAGGTTTCTAAGCCCTTATCTCATCCCTTCAGTTCAAGACTCCAAGAGCTTGCCTTAGAAATTCCCCTCTTGCCAATTTACTCTACTGCAAGAAAGGGGCAACGAGATCGACAAGATTTGATTTACCATATAACACTTGTGGTGGAATCCTAATTTGCCTTGTTGTTCGACGATACTGTTCTCAAGGCGTCATATACATATAACCTCTCCCTGGCCATGGTTCCATAGTTCGAACAAGATTTAGAAAAAACTCTGGAGCGCGTATATGGACAGGAGCAATATTTCTAATCGGTGTTTCTTATACTCGAGGGTTTGTACGATAACAGAAAAGTATGGAGTTATTTGTGCACCTCACTAAGTCAGAAAAAATTGACCATCAAGTAAAAACTCGGCTTCTAAAGTATAAAGAGCCATTTATCGAGATTTGGAATGAATTTTTTTTTATACAAAAAATCTGGAAAAAATTCAGCCATAATTCTATAAGATTCTCTTGTAGTTTTTGCATAAATTCATCAGAAAAAAATGTTTTCTACTTAGCTACATACTTTGACCGAGAAAAGGTTAGTTATTTGGAAATATGTAAAGAAGCTGCCTGAAGATTTTCTTTCCTAACTCTCGGATGACAAAAGATCATAGCGTCAATTCGATAGGCGAAGTTGTGTTAGGGTAACTTTCAAATAAACCCTGGATGGATGAGACAAGTCAGTTATTTGGATTCGATTACTCTCCTTATGACTACCAATTAAAATCATTTCGATTTGAGCTTTACTTCAGCTATTTGTACTGAATTAATTTGGCTGGTAAATATGCTGCACGCCCCGACTAAGTTTCGTTACAGTTCAGCCAAAGTGGTGATCTTAACGGTAGCTCTTTGAAATTCATCTCCGAAGTGCACGTGACCGCCACTAAGATCCTGTTCGTCCCTTCTTGTAACGTTTGCCAAGATTTATGTTCAGTATCATACTATCACGATTTTTGTGCCCTCTGACACAGTTCAATTGCAACGTTCTTGCATTTTGTAATCCCATGACCGTGTAAAAACTATTCATGAAACATTTTGTCACATTTCAACAATTGCATAAGTAAGCAGAGTAATGTTTCTCTTGTTATATCCCGAATGTGAGTTGAATCAAACCACGAAAGGCTCCATAGAAACTTGTCCAAGATAGTGGCCCGAGTGATCGCAAATATTCTTGGTTGGTTGATCTTTACCGTTAAAAAGAAGCGAACGGAGAGGATACATAAAATGTTGCAGTAGCACGGGAGGCGGGATGAAAGAGATTAAATCGTTCTCTTTTAACTCCTTCAGTGACAAGGTAGGTCGAAACGGGTTCCCTTGCGTCCTCCGTTCCAACGATTTACATTGCAACGTTTGTCATTGTCCGGGCACTAGTGAATGCCAGTGGTTCTGCTCTGAGTCAAGAGTGCAACGCGGGAGGCTCTCATAGCGGGCTGCTCAAGAGCTCTCGGGATCGTGGCTCTGCAGTATTGTACTAGTCCGGTACACAATGCTCGTTTTTGCTCTTCTCTCTTGGAACTTCGCTTCCTCTCGCTTTTTAGCGCTTTTATCCGGTAGTCCATGAGTGTTCTCTCATTCTGTCTCACTCTCTTGCGGACGCGCAGAACGCGTTCGGGCGTCCACTTTTAAATAGTTTAGCCTCACGTTTAGCCACGCTCGTCCATTATTTAGCCTTGGTTATTTATTATGTAACATCTCGACATATTTCAAACACCCTGCTTTGTATAGGATATTTTTCAAATGCGGGCATCATCGTTGGAATTCGTGATTATTGTGATTCGATGATTTACAACTCTCCGCTATTAGCCTTTAATTAATCACTGAGCTTTCAAAAATATTCCTGTAACTTTAATTAATGGAAGCACAGTACTAGAAAAACAAATCCAACATTACGGATTGGTTCGTCGTAGAAATCAGAAATTTGACGTTAGGACCATTACATGTAATAAAATTAGTGAGTCCATGAACGTTTAGATGTCGTCTATCAAGACTTCGTGGGATACAGTTGGCTCGAAATAGTCGTTAAACTTTCTCGGATGTTACCATCCCTGATGCAAGTTGTGGCTACCAGTCGTGAAACACTTTGCCCGAAGAGTCAAGCTTGGCGAGGTAAACCAACGGGTATTAGAAGGGTCCCGCAACTATAACGAGGTATATGGGAGCTTCCATGTAAAAAAAACGACATTCGAAGTTTCGCATGACCGGCCTGACGACCGTAGACATTCTTAGCGTTTGATTTAAAAGGACGTTAATTAATTTAATTAGGAATGGGGAGTATAAGGATATGGCGATTGGTATCCGAGCAAAGAGAAAGGTGTTCTATACATGAGCACCGATTGCAGAGAAAGGTAAAGTGGTCAGAGAAGCAAATCGAGATAGGGAAAGAGAAGATCGAGAGGATGGGAACTGTTGAGAGAGGGAGAGAGAGAGAGAGAGATGTTACGTGAGCATGGGAAAAGAAGGCTTGAGCAGAAGAGAAGGACGGAAGTATACGGACTATGTGTGGTCTAGATATGGATAGCAAGTACAGGGGAACAGAAGGAGATGCAGCGGATGTCGGAAACAGAGTGGACGCGATTACACACAGACTAACTAGCAATCAGGAAGCTGTCGGCCAAGTTGTGCGCGCAGCTTACTTCCCTCGACCTGGCTCAACTAAATCCTGCAGCACAACCTAGGCACAATGAAACGATAAACCCTCGAGCGTTCGGCTTATAAGTTTTATGTACTACAGATATATATATATATATATATGTATGTGTACATAAATATTTTACATATATACGTGATATAGTAAATGGAGTCACCTAAGCAAGTAACTCTGTCCAAAACAGTCCATCGGTCGGGTTCGATAGAATTTGTTGTTGGGAAAGCCCAGCTCTACAATGTCAAGTACCTTCCATTTCAGGGCTGATATGAATCTTCGATCGTTTTGAAGTTTGCAGAAATAACAGTTCAATCGAATATGAGTCAAGATCAGTGATGATATGAATTGAGAAATTTCTCACAGCAATCTGGGAGTTCAACCGCACATGGCTAATTATGGATGAAATTAAATAAGATGGAAAGTAAAAAAAAAAAACTAATAATTCCCACACGTTTAGCTATTAGCGTGCGAACAATTGGTTCATTTGATCATAGAGCACAAATAAAACGTATAGGTAAGCAATTGTTAGAGTTTCTAAAGGAATAGTAAGCAGACAGTTGGCATAAAAGCAGATCGCGATCGAATCTTACTGAGAGAAGGGAGAAAGAAAGTGCGGTGTAGCGGTTTCCAAACGTACTTATCGCTATCTGAACTATCCATTTAGATCCTTTGGACCGCGTAGGGCTCTTGCCCAGCAGGCGAACATTCCGAATAGGCGGAGATGAGGGAAGGGATCGGAACCGGAAGAGTTCCTGGAATATATCCCGCAGACTTGGAACGTATTACTGAACTTTCGATCGGTGCGATGAACCTGGAAATGGTATGGTGCTGTGAAAGCTGGAATAGTTCAGGCACTCCGATAAAAATCTTCTTTCGAATCAAGTAGGATTTCGTACGCGGGAAAAAGTAGTGTGGGGAAGAAGAGCGGCAAAGCTTAGAGTACTTTTTCGCGAAGAGCAGCACCACGCGAAAAGTAGAGATCGTCGAAAAAACGAACGGGGCTAAGAAATAGATAAAAAGACAGAAAGGAGTAAATGCAAGCGATGGAAATGAAATGAGGGCGGAAGTCACCGGCGACGAAAGAAGTTAAAGACCAACGATCGCTATATGGATATCAGTATTTGTCGATCTTTGGCTTTTTTCTGCGGTCACTTTTGTAAGATATGTATATACGTAGTACGTGCATACATGAAACATTCCATACCACTTTACATAACTCACGACTCACGAGTCCAACCATTTTTTTTTTGATTCATTTTGTAAATCTGTACGAATTAAATGAAATTTTTATGTCAATTTTTGGATTTTTTTTGGTTTTTATTTTTTATTCAAAAATATTATTTTTCCTAAAACTTGGAAAATTTCGAAGTTTTTGAGGAAAAAATCGGTTTTTATTTATTTTTTTTTCAATATTTGTTTAATATAATTTGGTTTCAAGATTCGATACAACTCAATAAAAATGGACTTATTTGGATAATTTATTGATTTGATTTTAATTTGTAGCCCCTTTTTCTATCTCGAGTCTCCAGAAGCTCAACATAACAAAAACCCAAGTAAATTAGACAATGAAATTCAAAATAAAAATTGGTAAACAGAAAACCTACTCGAACAGCAAGTTGTTAAAAAAGAAAATGAGAGAGTTTTCCACATCGAAAATCTTCAAACAAAGCGGAGCTGAGTCGTTTCTTCTCTCTGTTCCTCTCTCAGTGTGAAAAGAAAAGGAATTTCTAAACCGAGAATCTTTAAACCAAACGGAACTAAACGGTTTCCTCCCTCTCTCTCTCAGTAAAGAATAAATGAAAGGAAATCTCAAACCAAAAATCTTTAAACCAAACGAAGCCGAATGATTTCCATCCTCTTGATAAGAGATCGGAGAGGAAGGTATTGCAATAGTTTCCGTTAAAATCAGAGGGCTCCTACTATTTCAGAGTGTCTCTTATTTTCTGGAGTTCGAGTCAGGAATAAACAGGGCTGAGCTGTGTCGGTAATGAGCAAGAACTAAGCTGCTGCTGCTGCGCATAGACTTTCATACTGTTCGAATAAAGAAACGATAGCTGTTATTATTTCTACAAATAAATCGGACGCTGGATCGTTCCGTAAAAATATTTTGAACCAAAAATATGTCTCTCAATTTCCTTATTGGACCGCCTTGTTACCACGCGAGCTTTGTATGGCCGAGCACAGCCCGTTGTGCCAAAGTTGTCTTTTTATTCAAATTAAGCATTCGTCCATTACTTTCCTGATTTTCGTACTCTTTGTATTTTCATGGTATCGATTATTCCTCGCGTGGTTAATATATAGTAAAATAAAATAAAAAGAAAAGAATAAAATAATTGTAATCGTGTTGCTATAAGGCAACGAATGGATATTTCAATGGAAATTCATGGATTTAGAGAAGTTGGTTAATATAATTGATGCAACAAAAACGGGATGTCTAATTGCTAAACAATATTTCATATAACGCTGCACGTTTACAACTCACTATCATTATTTTGAATAAGAATCTAAACACCAATAACTTAACAACAAAATATTAATAATAAACGCATATCAATTTAGTAATAGCCGAAGCTTCGTACTTCGATATTTCTAATTTTAATATATGGGGGATCGTATCTTATTTGTCGTTACTTGAAAGTTTAAATATCAATGCGATTGGGATCTGACATTTGACGAATAAAATTTCTCTCGATCCCTTTCCTATTTTTCATCTCCATTGCCATCACGGAACATGATTATTAAAACTTTACGTGAACAAATATTAAGTGAAGAAATTTTTGAAAATATTGTAGTGAACATAAATAACAACCGTGTTATTTAAAAGAAAACAAACAAAAATGAACAGATTTTCTTTCATATTATATTCGTTCTTCTTTTCTTCGTCTGCGCAATTGCTCCAAATTTTTTTATTTTCGATGGCCAAAAATTATCATTGCTTGAATCGCAAATATTTGCTTCCTTCCAGCGACTTCAACCAGCACCGTCGTCAATACACGAGCGCTCTATTTTTTCTTATCGTGTAAAATTCCGATACAGCATTATTATTTTATACTTGCGTCACAGCATAATTGGTGCGATGAACCATGTTATACCGTGAAAAATGCCAATAAATATTTGATCTTCAACATCTGTGACTTCTGGAAGCAAGCAATGTTTCAATTTCTCGTGTTATCTAACTATTCGACTATCACGTGTCGAAAACACGAAGAGCTGACGTGTTTCTCAAAGATATGAGTCCCGAATTGTGCGCATTACATAAAATGTAAAAATGAAAAAAAAAATACATGTCTAAAGTAATAATGATATATAAATGTGTTCTGTTGTTCTTTGCACAAATAAAATTTTCAAGGGCACTCGCTTGAAGGGTATAAAAAAAAAAACGAAAAAATGAGCCATGCTAGAAATCAGTGTGATTGAAAATGAATTTGTGGCGACAATTCTTTTTAATGGCTTCTGATCTTCGTAATTGAAGCAAATGGCATGCCAATTTCGCTCTCACCACCGCGAATCGTTTTATTCGGAGAAAGTATAGTCTCGGTGGGCCTCGAGCCAGCAGACGACAGAGCTGTCAATGTACTTGTTCCGAGATTCTGCCGAGTCTCTTGATATGGTTGATCGAAAAGTGCGTGGGTGTTTAGTCTACCGGGCTCTTCCATCCAAGTGCCATAAAACTATTTGCCAACGGCGTCGTAACTTATTGTTATGCCATCACACGGCAGTCGCTATTCTTCACGTGGCCTAGCTTTTCCGCTACGGTGCTGTGTGTATTCAATCTTTATGAATACCCGTCTTCGGGCGCGTGTCTCGCACTCGACGCGAAACATTTTTTCTCTCACCCCCGTATAGGAAAACCTTTGGATAGCACGTTCTTGCTTTTCCATAGTCTGAACTTCTCGACCCCCGTCTTTGTCCAACCAATCTCTGTAAAACGACTGACTCGGTGCGTTGTACGGTTTCTTTTTTTTTCCTTTTATTTTTTGTTGCTATTCGTCAGACTTATATTCTTTGTGCCAAAAGTCAAGAAAAATGTAACACTTTGCGTTATTACATCACGTCAGAATTTCTACTCAAATCTTTTTAGAAGATATTCTAGTCCAGAAATCAATTTGATTCGAATCTATTGAATGCTTTTTTCACTACTATATTGGGTAGGGTACAGGGGAGTTCTACCCATTCAGAATAATGGCGTGTTGCCGAAGATCGAGACTTCTGCCATAGAATTTGTCAGCTGCCAGAGCGTTGGCAAGAAGCAACAGCAGCCCGTGAAAACCATGGGTTATGATTACAATTTGTAGTTTTCGTATTTTTATTTTTACAATGGATATTAAAGTTATTTGAAACTGGTAAAACTTTTTTGCCCTTGTATAATAGTTTACGATCAGAGTTATCTGGAGTACCGCCAAATTCACAAGGTGAGCTGAATTCGATGCAGAAAGACAGAGCTTTCGCTGATGTGCAAAAAAAAAAGAAGTATTCATTCTAGAATTCCAGTAATCCGTTAAATTCTTGTAAAACTTTCGGTTTACGCTAGCCTGTTATAAAATAGGAATAGGTATTTGCAATGAAACTTTTATTTGATCCCAAAAACCGGATGATTCGTCAAGAAACCCGAGTTTCATAATGAAAGGCGCAATCAACTTTATGGTCGTGTCATTTGCGAGCATTTAACGATAAAAACAACAAGAACTGTAAATCGGTTGAAAGAGACTTCCGCCGATTTTATATCGGCAAAAATCGATTTGTTGTTGACTTTATTATCATCCAGGTTTCCTTATCAAATCCCAAAGCCGTGTCGTTCGGTTCGTCCAATCGCTGTATTTAATTTAATCTCAAACAGTTTATTGTGCGTGGCCTTTTACACAGCCATAAAACGGTCGTTAAGAGAACATCGACAAATAGGGTGGAAGTCGAGCAAGAGAACGGAGTACAAAAGAGAGATTTAGTGTCCCGTTTGTATCCTTTTCTACCCTTCTACTTCGTCCTCTGGCCTTATACCACCGCACTTCCCCATCGTAAGGAACCTCGAGGGATTTTACTTACGGTTGCCTTTAAGATTCACATTCTCAATCTATCCATAGAAATCAGTGAGACAGTGACAAGGGGAAGTATTATGCAGAAGGACTCGAGCTCATTAAACAGACGAGTAAATAAAAACTAGCTAAAGTGTGTCTGGCAGATTCATATTTGAACGTATTTTGCCATTTTTCATAAAACATTTTCTGGAATGAAACTGTTGACATTATTTAAAAAAACGAAAAATGCAACGGCCTTAAAAGGACAAAAAATGACTCTGTGCTGCTTTTCCATCTAACGTAGTATTCTTGGCTCAGGAGAAAAGAAATAATTTTAAAATTAGCTTGAAAAGAGTTTAATCCGATTATACTGAAAATGATAAGACGTTAGAGATTTTTTTTTCCAAACTTATCTTGTTAACAAAGAGTAGCGCATAAATGAAAACGGAAACTGTCTTGCCAAGGCCTCCGGCATTGCATGACCCGTTTTCCCCATATCCGAGCTTCAGATTTCTTTTTGGTAGCTCGAAGGGACACGGAGACGTTGGACAGACGACGCTGTTCTTGAGTTTCTTATCCTCTCAGAAAATACGTCACTCTCGGCGACAGGAGGGATGGAAAACTCCATAGATATATTGTAATCATGCTTTACAATATATACCCAAGAAATACATTACTTCACGTCTATCTCTCGTTGCAACAGAAGTCGTTTTTCATCGTATATAAAAGTATGAGACCACCTCCGAAAATAAGGATCAAATTTGTTCAGAGAAACATAAGACCAGCGAGATTTCCGGTAAAAACGTTACCGTTTCTTTGGCCGGCTACATGCATCGGAAGACACATCATTTTGTCTTTGTCCTGTGATAGAACCAGAGTTCATACCCTGCTTTTCTGAATTCATATAAGGTTGACACATAAAAATTATATGTTAAGAATAAATTATGTGCATCCATTATCAATCCTATAATTTTCAAGTTAGAGAAAATAAGGGTAAGTTTTGACATTTTGGTTCCTTGGTTCCTTGGTCTTAGGGAATTTTTTTTTCTTGGTTTTGTAAGAGAAAATATCTCTAATTTTTATTCAAAATATTTGTTGATATATCTAAAGTCCATAATTATCGATTTTCATTATTGTTTTCATGGATTAATGCAGTTGAATTTCAAAACATTGAATTTTTTGAAAAAATTTTTTTTTTATTATTTCCAAACGATTGAAAAACCTTGACTCCGAATTCATCGGTCAATCTCATCAATGGACTCATAATCCATGAAAAAAGTTACGTATCATAAATTTTGAGTATCATTACGCATCATGAAAAACAATGAATCCCATATAAATATGGAAATGACATATACCGGGATACGTGTTAGTCGCAGGCACTAATCAGAGTCAGGGGGAAATGTGTTCGAGGGACAGGTGAATACTCGGTTAGAAGCTCAATGTGTGATACTCAGCAAAATAAACACAATTCAAACGCACATGGCAGTATGTAGACATTGGGACAGTCTCGTTGCATATCTCGTGGATAGTCAAGGCTGACGTTGACACGTTTGAACAAACATGAATGCATATACGCATTTACTATGGATGCATATTATGTATATTCAAACGTATATATGTATGTCTGTTCTCCCCCTCTGGCGTTACACGATTTCTCCAACATTAACATAAGCACTGCGTATCTTGTCACTCGAAGTTACTCGTTGCATATATAGTGCATCTCTTGCTTTTGCTATCCTTGCACCATTATACTTATATATTATGCACACAATCTGTCGGATGAAAGGGCGTAAGTCCGAGGGTTTAACACGTAAAGGATCGTAGATTGACTCTTTCGAGTTCCAGTCTACAGCCGCGTAAACATGCACCTAAGCAAGCATATACATACCCCATACGTATGCATATAATTCCAGAGGACTTTGGGGCCGTCTCTCGCGAGTAACGTTGGTCCATTGTACCATTCCCGTATGTGAGAAATCTCGTGAAATGCCCAAGTGGGTTGGATCAGCTACTGAGAACCATAAGAGAGAGGAAGAGAGAGAGAGAGAGAGATCTCTTAGTCACTGGGAAGTGTAATGCCATTGCTGTCGGCGAAATTGGGCGAAGAGGACGTCAGTGTGAGGCCAAGTGGCACTTTAATCGTGACGTTGAATCGCATCTTACAGAGATACAGCTACCTCTCTAAATTCCTGACAAGCCTTGGAATTAGTGGTTATGGTTATGGGAGCTTTCTATAGTACCATTTGGTCGTACTTGGTTGGGGTAATTCAAATATTTAATGCGATGGAAAAATATAATCTTATTATTGTAATCGCAGTCATAATGTATGTTTTACATTTATTACTATCTCGTTATTCATAGAAACATTATTTGAAATCATTTTTTATTGATCGGGGTGAAGAAGTGCAAGAATTTTATTGTTTATCTTGATCAGATGATGTCAGCTTTTAGACAAAAAATTGTTCAACTTCAAAAAACAATAGATTTCCTCAGCCGAGGAACGAAAATTCTGAAGAAAATTTGAAAATGTTTCTCTATACATGTGTATTACAACAAAAAATATATATTCAAATGAAAAAAAAAAAGATTGATAAGCGACTAATTCGGCATGGGAATGCCTCTCGTACATACGTATGTAATGTGTATATAAAAGTAGTCTGAGCCAGACTAAACGGACTATACTTTTCATGCCCCGTATGTTCACGACCTATATATATTATGAGAGAGTTTGTCATCGCACACGTTGGAGCACTGCTCGTGATGCTTCGTCAACTCATTCGAAAGTCTGAATAAAACGAAGCAAGCGAGGAAGGAATTGGTAGAGAGTAAAAAAAAAAGAAAAAAACAGCGACAATAACGGTCATGAATAAAATAGAAAGTTTAAGGGCGTCGAAAAAAGTTTTGGATTATGTATATAAGCGATGAGAGGAAGGGAGTGACGAATGGCGTAACCAAAAAACTCTTCCTCCGCTGTCTCAAGCTTACGAAGCTGCTTGAAGCAGAAAAATATATAACTTTTTAATATATATACATATCAATAGTGAATAAAGACAGTATATATGAATAGGACGAATGTAAAAAATGCTTGAAACTTCGAAGTTTGAAGAGAACTCGAGAAAATAAAAAACGAGAGAAACGCATATACAGCGATGTAAAAATGAGGGAAAAGTAAAAATTAACGTAAATAGAAAACGTAGAAACTATAAAATGCAGCCGGGTGAAATTATTCACGCGTGAGTTATCAGCTTTTCGATGAATTCTAAGCTCGGGGCGATCAAGTTTATGATTCTCTAGAGGATCCCGTTATATATATACATAAATGTATGTAGGTCTGTATTTATAGAAATTTTTATTATGTTTACTATACATATAGACGAGATACTGCTTAGGCAGATTTACGCTTCTTCTTTTTCCTATCCCCATCGAATAATCCGTCGAGTAAGTGTTTCGAATTGACGGCAGAGTGTGATCAAAATAGAAGATTGATGAGTAGATTTATTCGATGATGCGCCATAGTGACATTCGTCGTACTACTTCATCCCAGTCGTATTCCTTACATGCTTTATTCACACGAACAGTTTATATCAACGAGAAACGACAACAACAGTACTATGATGATAATAACAAAGATTATAATTACAGTGTCAAAATCCATACGGATTTAGATGAAAGAAATTGTTTAAACATGTGGTATTTGAAGTAATATTATGACAGAATTTTTAGGTCAAATTCTTTTATCAATTATTGGTGAAAAAATTACTACTATATACTAAAGAGAAAGAAGTTAGCTGCGAGCTTGAAGTCTGAGGCTTTTGGACTCATACTTCAATATTTTTGTTTCACCGACTGGCTCCACGAATATTTAGATAAAAAATATTTTTACTGTGATCCAGATTCTTAGTGCAATATTCCATGAATATTACATTAAGACTCCAATTCGCTGCAGAGATTTTGTAAAGTCAAATTTCGCTTCCAACTGGAATGGTGAATTTTTATGTATTTTATAAACACAATAAAGCTCGTAAAAATTCTATGGTACAAGAGACTCAGGGCGATTGAATGAAGGACATAAATAAGGGATTTTAAACGTAAGCATTGCTAGCTTCATTAAACATCGTCCGTACAATGTATAGGATCAAAAGTTTACGTGTTACAAACATTCACAAAATTGAACTTAGAATCAGTCTGTTCGGTGATACGAAAATTTTTGGTACTAAAAGAAACTGTCACAGTTTTTTATTGTTCGGAAAGTCAGCACATTTAATTCTCGTAATTTTTCATCTCATCGAAGTGTTCGTTTGAGTACTTAATACGACTGCTCTTAGTAATGAATTAGTTGTTATTTCGAATTTCGGAAGAATCTGAATTCCGGGGAATCTGAATAAAAAACTTGAATTATTAAAAATCAAATGAGTGAAGATATCGGGGTTTATTAAATTTATAATTTTTTTTTCAATTAAATGTTGGAGTAAATCAAAATTGGAGTAAAGAAATATGGGAAATCAATTTTTTCTTCAGGAACAATTCAAACATTTATCAGAATTTCGACACGATTTGTTAATGAAAAGATTAACGTTCACGCCTTGAATTATTTCGATAAATTCGAACGGTCCATTTAATCTCCCAGCCAACGACCATACTACGCTGAAAGCACCAGTTCTCGTCCGATCACTGAAGTTAAGCAGCATTGGGCGCGGTCAGTACTTGGATGGGTGACCGCTTGGGAACACCGCGTGCCGTTGGCTCTCATTTTTGCCACTGAGCGCGATGATTTTCAGTTCTATGTATTGCAAGAAAATAATCGATGATCACGATATTCATATGTTTATTTTTGTGAAGTCTAGCCTTAATTTTTTATCACCTGGAACTCCTAATTTGGGAGGAGCAAATGTACTTGTCTCAACTTTTTTTACAGCATTCGTGCTGTTTTTAATGGGGTTGAACCTTTTCTGTTCCAGATCGTGGCTTATTCTTTAATGTTTATTCGTTTCGAAAATTTTATAGAACAAAAACTCATTGATTTGATACGATAGATCGATTCTAACCGTAAATTTGATGGCCAAGTACATTTATAAAGGAGAGTTCGCTCCAAGACTCTTTATCAGAGCGTATATATAACTGCAAAGAACATTGTGAGAAACTCAAACTCGTTTAGAAACATTTTTAACAGCTCTCAATGACGAAACCACCCAAAAGTTGGATGCTGAGAGAAATTTTTCGAGAGAATGTCCTGAAATTCCTTGACTCGTTCAAAATAAGAATCAGCCTTTATAAAATGTCACGGAGGGCATGCAGCTGTAAGTAAAAGCATTCTTTCAAAACCCATTCTCTTTCAGTTACGATGGACTCCTTCAAATCACATCTTTTATTCTTTTGTTCAACCTCCCTTTTCTTTCTTTAAACATTCTAATAGTAAGTGTATGTCGTTCTCTTCTCCTCTCACTTAGTTTATCAAGAATCACGAAGAATTCTTTCGACTTGTTTGCTTTGAGACGATAAAACGCGGTTTTCGAATCCTCTTGGATTTCTTCCCACTGCTCTTTCAGTTTCTCAAGTTCATGTGTGTGTTCTCGATTCGTCGTTCAACTCTCGTCTCGTTTGTTTTGTGGTTTAACTTTCGCTCTTGGTCTCGCGTGTCTGCCAAAAACCGCAACTGTTTTAACTCGAAACTCGAGCTTCTGTTCGCTTAGGTCAAAGTTCACGATTTTTTTCTTGTCATCACATCAGACACTCGACGAAAGCTTTTTTTACATCAGCCTCCCTTTATTTTCCATCACGGCACTTCAATGCGTACGTGTAGCCAACAAATGCATCTTCTCCTTTACGGATGTTCCTCACATTTTTTTTTTACCACAGTTCAGAGAGCCACGAAATCCTAACATAATCTTCGCTTCTTTGTAAAGTCGAAAGGGGAGTATACGATAAAACATAAATTCAACTGTTTTTCGTGTATATGTGAAGTATTCTGAAATTCTGCTCCTATTCGTTCTGACACACGAGGCACTATGTTTTCTTCTTTTTTATTCGTTTTTTATCTCAGACCTCCCTATTGGCACGCGCGTACCACCAGAGAGCATATATTAAGTAGATACGGCACGGTTAAATCAGACGTCGTGGCACACCTTTTGCTAACTTTAGAATATTCGATTGTTATAAGTGCAGAGGAAAAAGAAAGTAAAAGGGGAAAAACAATTGTACGAGGAAAAAAAAAAATTGTGATGCAGTCACTGCAACGATTTTTATTGCAAAAAAATTACATCATTTTTTGTTATTGGATATCTATATTTAAAATAAAACACGTTTGTTGAATAAATTCCAAATTGACCATCATCCAATTTCGTCAAAATTGCTATTGCACATTGATATAATTTATGAGGTCTTCCGGGAAGAAAAATAGATGTAGAGCATATTGAAAATTCTGCTTAAAATTCTAGACATTTTCAACGATCGTGAAGATGGTGCTTTTGCCTTGGGTCGTGTGCGGAAGTACAATATAATTTTTCGATGCAGCCGACAAAAGCCACCACTATTGAACCCAGGAATAATAACCAGGCTCTTGGAGACATTTGTATGATAAAATGGCGGAGGAAACGATAGCCATAGAGGCGAGGTCATTTTCGATAATAGTCAAAGGAAATAGCGATCGAAGATATTGCCTCCGTCGTTGAACTTCTCCATTATATATACGTTATGAAACACAAAGTGTAGGTTTCGAGCATGGACCCTTCGTAGACTATCAAAAAAGCTTTTATTTCATTTTGAAAATGTTTAATTCGTTTTTTTTCCTTCTTATAAGTATTATGTCTTTTTTTTTTAGAAAAAAAAAAAAAAAACTTTTCCAGCGCACAAAAGCAATCTCTGGCATCGCATTCACGTCCTTAGCCTGTGTTCCTCGTACCGATAACGGCAAACTTTTAAATTGCCATGCGGTAGCAAAGAACTCTTTGAAATCTCGTCTCTCGGAATTTGTCAAGGTAGACAGAGACCGCGAGGTAAAAAATGGGAAAGAGGGCTCTCGTTTCATCGAATTGTGGAAGATTGAAATTCCTCTACGATCGCTATAAATTCCAAGAATATAGATAAAGATTTGGTTGATATATCCCTTACAATCCTTTCCTTGTGTTGAATGGGTCAGCCAGACCGATTCAACAAGACATAGGGCCTGTATGTCCCTTATGTCCAGTCTGTATGAGCTTATGTCCAACGAAATAGCAATTGCAGAATTTAACCTTCCTACGGTGATCAGATCAATTTTGATTCAATTGTCAAAGTAAAAAGTTAATTTTTCGAAAGATTCAATCCGAATAATTTGAATATGCAGACCAAGTTATCGGAAAAAGCTACGAAATAATCGTACGATTTTTTTAAAATAAATATTTGAAGTACAGGACGAAACTATCTTGATTTCATTTTGCGTTCCATTCGCATGCGTTTGACTGCACTATCGTTTATTTAAAGCAAAGGGTCAAATTTGATCCAAAGACTGTTGCATGAATTTCGGTTTGAATAGTAGTTTCCAAGACGTATTATGGAGGTTTCTTTGTCCGTATGATCGTATGGTTTATACTTTTTCACTGAGTTCCTCTAAAGTTTTCGACCAATATTTTGTTTTACCGATATAATCGAAATTAAAATAAGTCAGTTGAGGAATTTTTTGGGTAATCAGTGAGTACGTAGATTGATATGAGGTATAAAACAGGGGATATAAATGGGTGCCCAGGAGCAATGGGTAATTTTCGGCTAATAAAGATCTTTCTCAAACGAGAGTGAAGACTGGGGATGAATTTTTATTCGGGTGTTTGAGCTTCGGAGACGAGGGCAACACTGATCAGCAGGTGCATAAGAAACTCATGGAGCATCCGATAGAAGTTTGTATAAAAGCGTTTCCGATCGTACGATGAGACAAAAATTATCGTGCACCAAAAATTCCTTTGGGACGTAATAGGCCCTCTGCCTTCTACGTATGCAGGTTGCAACTTAGGACCTACGCGTATACGTGCGTATAAGTAGTATACAGACATACCCAAAAGTATTGAGCACACTATGTGCAAAAAAAATGATTGCGAACTATTGGACTGGCTTGCAAAATATAAAAAAAAATGAATCCAATCGAACACTTCATTATGTATAATTCTTTCCAAGGGTCAGAAAAATCGAAAAACCATATTATAAAAAAAATAGAATTATCGAACCTTCTCCTGAAGAAATGGAATCAATTTTTTTGATACAAGCTTCATCAGTTGTTCGTTGGTGTCAATTAATAAGAATCACTAAGATGAACTTATTGATAACGAGATTTCGAAAGTTTTGACAAAAAAAAAATGTTCATAGTAAGCTTCTATTGTCATACCCATCTCTGTGTGAATAGTTTTTTAAACTTAAAATTTTGAATTGAAATCAAATTGATTTAAGGTATCTGATACTTTTGGTTAAGGCTGTATATAGTGGTGAGGAGGGCGTTCTGTGGCGAGAAGACCGCTAGCAATCGTCGAAGGGCGAGCGAGTTACACTCGACGAATACGCGATCTCGCCAAACTTGCCTCGGGTGACGATCAAGACCTAACGATCGGTAATGGCGGGTGAACGACGACAACAAGGACGAAAGACGGAGATAAAAATACGAAGGGAAAGTAATAAAAAAAGTAGCGAAGATCCCGATTACCCGATTATTTCATCGTCTCTCTCTCTCTCTCTCTCTCTCTCTCTCTCTTTGTCTCTCTTTCTCTCTCTTTCTCTCTCTACTTTTGCAGTATACCTATCGATATATATAGCTTGCCGAGCTCTTTCGTGATGCTGTCTTTACAACTGGAATCTTGACAAGTTTCCGCGTATCTACGTACAGCCAGCAGCCATTAGACACGTCAACGTGGGCGTCGAAGGAGAAAATGATTACATTAATTACTGGACTGGTTGAGTTTGCATTCTTGGGATCCTCCCTATATACAGGTCTTCAGGACCAGATCCTCTCTCTTTATATTTCTTTCTCCCTCTCTCTCTTTCTCTCCTTTTCACTGCAACTTTCTCATGTATTGAAGTTCCTCGTGCGGAATTTCTTGATCGCTTATTACTCGCTAATTGAGAATACATTAATTATCGGAGATCTTGTTGCTGGATCAGTTTTGTAATGTACCGCCAGCTTATATAAGATTTTAATAATGCGTAGAACGTGATCTGCTTCTCGACCTTTTATCTTGGTTTTGAATAAATTGAATCGCCGTACTACCGGTGCAGTAAAAATGACTCGATCGTAAATGTTTCATTATTTTTTTTTTAAATTTTTTATTTCGGTGTTAACAAAATTTACACGAAAAAATGAAATATTTTATGAGGTCGTTGGAGTTTTTTCAGTTTTTCGCAATCATTTTTCCCGGGTTGAGAGTTTCAAAAATTGTAAAATATTTAACGAATCATAAGGTTATTGTGCAAAGGTTTAGTGAGTGCGTTAAACCGTTTATTACTTATCTTGTTGCGATTTTCTTTCATACTCTCTTTCCCTTTTTTCATTTTGTTTACAACAACAAGTGTGCGAAAAAAAAAGTTCAAAAACGTATGTGTCACATTTTTTTGTTGTGTGAAATTTTTAATATACGAAAATTGCATGGGGCAAAGTAGTGATAATCTTGGAAACCCATTCGATGTATCTTCTCCTGACTGTTGATCGGACTCGAATGTTTTCGCCTTCCCCATTTTTTTTTATTCATTCTCTTTTTCTCTCTCACTTTACATCCCAAAAGTTAAAAAAAAGTGTGTCTGATCGTTCAATATGGCTGCTGTTCTCCCGAGGAATTTTTCCAAGGAAACTGGTATTTGATGAATCGTTTTTTTTTTACCTTCGTATTCAACACGCGCACATTTTTCTGCCAACCACTATAGCAAAGTAACATACTGTTCTATCCGTACTTGCAAGATTCCATTTTTTTGAAAGTTCGAATTAAACCATTTTTGCACCGTATTGCCAATAGTGATTTCTCACATTTTGCAAAACTGTGTAGATCTTGTAAAAAAATTTTGGAAATGTGTACAGAGAATCCAAAACTTGACAAAAAAATAAATATCTTTGCATGACCTTTAATACTGAAGTTGAATGAAAATTCATGAACTTTCAAAACAATGACCTTACGTGGCAAAATGCAGTACTGGAATTTCTGCCTCGAGTCAGAAATTTCTGTGGATAATTAGGACTGAAACTTGTATTCATTAATGATACCAAATCTTCCATTATAATAATGAATAACGAAAGAAAAATTCAAGTCTTTTTTTTCGATGTAGAAAAAAAATGAAGTGGTCATTTTTGAAAGTCTATTAAAAATGGTGTGTTCGGAATTAATAACGTTTGAATGAATATTCTGTAATATTATGTGCAACTTCTTTGTCAGCTAATAATCTGAGAACCTTTTTATCAAGCCTGACGCGAACTCTTCTGCGGCGTTTCACTCCCACAGCGGTCCAGTCTTTATTAAAATCTGGTAAAAAATATTTAATATTCTTTTATTCCGCAAGTTTCCTTTGACAAGCACGGATGTGGTAGGCCACGAAGACGAAGCGGCAAGTTCATTTCAGCGAAGCTTTTCATCTTATAATATGTGGTAAAAAAAAAAAAACTACATTTTGTATCATTTATTAACCACAATAAAGAGCTTGAACTTGAGATGTATATCAGAATGTTCTCGTACCAAGTGAGTGGGAAAGTTCATTAAAATATTATTTCGATTATTATTAGCCTAGATAGGCTTTTTGAATTATATCGCCTTTAAGCGACTCGGTAAAAATATCAATGAATTTCTATGCGATCACTTTCAAACGGATTTGATAAAGTTCGCAAAGAGAATTCTATGAATTCCGTTGTTTCCGTTGTTACATTTGATACGAAAATACCGATGACGCGTAATAATAATTAGTAATACACGACACATTCATTATTATTAACGGTATACGTGATAAAGTATATTTGTCGATGTTAATTCGAATGATAAACTTCGCACCGTTGTTCAGAGATAAACGTACATGCGTGTATAACCCTCCCTCGGTATACCTCTCGATCGCGTTATACTTAGATTTATCTGGCGATACACCGTCGAAATGGAAAATTATTCGAACGAGAGCGTTTGTCCACCCCGGATTTCCGAAGCCGTGCGCTTCGTGCCGTAAACAATGAATTCATAGTCGATAATTCAATTGTGGGCGCTGTGCCACGGTTCTGTTGCTCTCACACCTACCTACCTTTACATCCTAAATATTTATATATATATATATATATTTATGTAATAAAATATAGTGTATATCGAGCGGAGCATGAAAGTACAGAATGTAAAATCGTGGAAAAAAAAAATCTCGATTTATCGAATTGAACGATATCAGTTATAAAAATAACGTTATCACTCCTTTTTTTTTTTTACAGAAGTTTTTAAGCGTTGGTCATAAAATAAAAATCTAGTCTTCCATTGGGATCAACATGAATGTACTAAAGTATTGCGTTATCGCATTACCAATAGCCTTTCCTCCAATTTCACAGTCCGATGAATATCAAATTAATTCGGTCATTAATCTGCTTCATTTGATAATTATTTGCAACCGTGAATCGAAACCGATGATCGCAAAAATGGTCTACTTGGCGATAATTGACACACAGTTTTGTTTTCGTTCATTTATAACTGTTGACACTAATTTGTACCAAACTAGTACGCAGCATGATATTCGTTTTACGTTGAAAAAGTTCTAAATTTTTTAAACTAGGGTCACATCAGGGGAAGATTTGTTAATGTATAGCAAATGAATTTGATCTATGAATTTGTTTTCAGTTTAACATTTTTATCACTATGAATTTTGATAAATGAATTGTGAAAATTAGAGTCGTTTTTTACATGCATAGAAGAGGATGATTAAATTTCTGTATATTTTTTTTTTCTTAAAACGAATAAGATCCTCTTAAATTCTTTGACTGTTTCTAAGGTTAATAGAGATTTTTCTCGTTCCAATTTTAAAAAAGGATATGACGCATACATATAGATGCGCAATACGAGGTCACTAACGATGTTATACTCTGCTATAGAAAGCTCGCTACCTTGTTACCCTCTTTGGCCTCTCGTGTCTGCCTTAAGGGGGGAAACCAGTTTAGGAGGCCGAAATTTTGTTTGTTTTTCGTGAATTTTTTACATATGGAATAAATAAACAGAATTTTTTTTTAATTTGAGAATATTTTATTCATGGTTTGAAATAGACTTGAGAATTTTTTGAAGCGATTTCCGCCGGAAACAGTGTCACTAGATCATGGACGATTACCATCGGAGTATTTTGCTGGTGGGCATTCCTGTGGTTTTAATTTTCATCTGTAATCATCACAATTTTTTTTTTTCGTTAACAACATATTTCCTAAGAATATGAACCTAATTCTGGAATTATATGATTATTAAAAATATGTTTTTTTATGCGAAAAAGGTGAAAAAATATGGTATAAAAACATAACATTGTCTTCAAACACCTCAAAAAAATGCAATTTTCAATTTTTTTTTACACAATCAGGTTCATATTCTTAGGAAATATGTTGTTAACGAAAAAAAAAAAATTGTGATGATTACAGATGAAAATTGAAACCACAGGAATGCCCACCAGCAAAATACTCCGATGGTAATCGTCCATGATCTAGCGACACTGTTTCCGGCGGAAATCGCTTCAAAAAATTCTCAAGTCTATTTCAAACCATGAATAAAATATTCTCAAATTAAAAAAAAATTCTGTTTATTTATTCCATATGTAAAAAATTCACGAAAAACAAACAAAATTTCGGCCTCCTAAACTGGTTTCCCCCCTTAAGACAGTAAAAGAAAACAGTAAAAGATAAGACGGTAAATGAGAAATCCGACCGGTGAAAACGGGCTGGAAAAGCTTCGTAGGAGCAATTGAGTGTTCCTGCAAGTTTCTAGTGAGTATTTCTCCGTTCTGCTTCTTTTTTTATTTTTTTTTTTTCACGTATAGCGAGTGCGTCGACATTGGCGTTGCTCTTTTGTTTTGTAGCTCAAATAAAATGTTTTTCTCTCTCACGTAGCTGGCGAGCTTCATCATGAAAAGAATGAAGAAGAGGAGAATAAACCAAGTACGATGAAAGAAATAAATACGTGTATAAGAATATATATATTTTTCGCGTACAAGAAAAAGCAACGTATTCTTTCATTCTCGTTTCACGAGAAACACGCGAGAATTGCGAAACTTCTTCGTCCCATTAATATATTACATCAGCAATTCTTTCGTCAGGAACCACTCAAGCCTTGCAAATAACGGCGAAGGATGTTTTTCTGTCCATACATACTGCAAACCACCTCGAAAATTTGTACGGACTATATGAAGCTGCGGCATGTTTCGATAGAATATGGAATAATTAATTGTATCTACACGAAGTCTAGAATACAGTGTTTTTTTTTCTTGGCGATACACATTCAAACACGGAGAGACGCAACACAATCATTTTATGTCAACATTTTATATGTACAATTACTTTTATTAGTAATAACTATGATTTAATTATGATTTAAGTCTGTAACTCTGTATCAGTAAATCTGTAAATTTGGTTCCATCTCTCAGTGTGAGAAGTCTAAGTATGTGACTATGCAGAGTACATAACACCCTGGGGGAAACGTAGATCGTTATCTACGAAAATTTTATATAGGAAAACACACATCTCAACGACACCCACTTCTCGTCGTCTTTTGAGATGACTCTCTGTCATCTCAGAGAGACGGAGAGAGAGAGAGAGAGAGAGACGAGACTCTATGTGTAGAGTCTCGTCCAAACGAGATTTTTTTTTTTTCGATTCCTATATCCTTTCGAAATAACGATTGACAATCTACTCTAAAGCTCTACACAGTTATCCTATTTTCGTGAATTCTGTGTCTTGTCGCCCAGATCAGCTCATTTTTACGTTGACCTACATTTTTTACGCTTTCATTTTATTTCTCGACCAAACATCCTAGACGTTCGGAACACACGAGAATGACGAGTTCACTATGGGAATAATACTACACGAGCTTAACGAGACTCTAAAAAACTCAACAAAAGTCGCTACACTTGGTGAAATACTGTTTTCTACTTTCTTATTTTTGTTTTTTGTTTTTTCTTATCTCCTATTAAGGAACGTCGGAAGACAATCTTTTGTCATTACCGGACACACGAATGTCCGGTTGTGGGTCTTTCAGCAACATCCTTTTTTCGATGGCACATCTTTGGTACCATATATACCTAACGAGAAAATAAGTACATAAATATCGTATGGATATGAACATATATATTCATTTTCTCTGCATAACATATACACATACACACACACACACACATTATAGAAGTAATATGAACGAAATGTCGAGACCATCAACTCCCAGTCACGTTCCCGAAACGTCACCACGAAAGCCCGGAAAGTCCATTCGTATTCTTTCTATTATATATGAAAACGTATAATATACCTTTTGGTATAATTTGATACACATGAGATCGATGTGCTTTTCTACACGAATGGACGCATAGTCTTGTGATAGCGATAGCATGTTGACACACAAAAAATATGTATCATGTGTTACCATGTAATATAATATAGAGGTTGTACGCATAATTTGTACAACGCGATGGTAATTTGTCAACGATCAATCGTTCCCTAATATATTTATACTATACATATATGTCGATATAAAATCTCCTTTTCAGCGTTTGCACGCGATGCAAAAACCGGTGAGATCACGATCGCATACTGCAGCCTACGAGAAGCCTGAGTAGCGACACACATTCGTACAAATTATGGAGAGTCAGAAAAAGAAAAAAAAAAATTTAATAAAATGCTCCGCTATGTGTGCTGATTCAATCAAAACAGCCTCTCTATTTTTTTCTGATCAAAACTTGAGATATTTGAATGGTATTATAGTTTTCATTATTTATTCGTACGGAACATAAATTTATTAATTTTATTGCATGCGAGAAAAAATTGCGTGTGAATAATTATACCGTAATGGATAAATGACATTTAATAGGTGATGCTGGAAAAAATTCTCATCGACTCATCCGTCTCTCTCGTTGTCATTTTAGCTGATGAGTTCGTTGATTTTTGTCATTCTCTTTACCAGAAAACTGTTAACTTAGATCTAATCAATACAAATTGTCACTAGATTCTGCACACATATTCTGTTCTGAATACAAGTTTAAAGGAAAGTATTGATGACACAGGCAATTTTGTTTTAGATGACTGAAGTTGAGAATAATACGTAGTAAAAGGGAAGGGAGAGTGAGCACCGTTTTCACATCCCCTTTCAAGATGTAGTCTATGGATGTATATATATATATTTGAAGAAAATCGAGCCCGAACAAATTTTTCTTGGAGGTGAATCGTGATATGGCGTGTCCCACACGACGTTTGCGAAAACTTTCGTGGGTGGAAAATTTTTCGCGACATCCATATCGCCTGAGTTCTTTCAGCATCTCATTCTGGACACGTACTCAGTTGCCGGTGTAGTATGGAGGAGCACGACCGGTAACACCCAGAGTAGTTCACCCTTCGGGGGTTTCTTTTGGGGCCTGGCCACTCTCAACAGCAGCTACTTCGTGCTACGTGCAGCTCGGAACGACCCGTTCGCTACGGAAATATTCAGATGGTGGATATGACGTGGAGTGGGATGAGAAATAATAGTCAAGAGAATATGAAACAAAAAAAAGAATAAAAAATAGATAATATAATGAAAAATGTGCAGAGTTATAAATATCCGTGAATAAGTCTGATGGAAGAGCAATAAATTATGCCTTTAGTGAGTTATTGTTTGTTTGTTTCTTTTTTTTCAGTGCTGTCATCTTTGGGAGCCGTGCAGTCGTAGTGAAACTTTTATTGATTTTTTTTTTTTGCGTAATTTTTTCCCTTTTTTCAACTCCTCTTCCATTCTTGCGAATTTCCAAGTCAACGATCGGGAATCTTTACTCCGTTCTGTTTTTATAAAACGGGATTGTTGAGTCAAGAGTTCTACAGCTAATACGAGGTGAACCGAGCAAGGGAGTCTAAGAGAATAGCATAAGATGAAGGTGCCTGCAAGAGGTTAAGGGAATCCCTTCGCTCACTTGCTTCCAAGGCGGTGAATCCCGGTGAGAGAAAATCAGCATAGAAGCTGTAAGGATCTTCTCTCACCCTAACCACGTACTATCCCATTCTGTCTGACGGTGAGTTTTAGTATAGGAACTGAATCCGCTCTCTTCCCTTTCAAGTCTTATTCGGTCTCTCTTGATCTTCATCACTTGGTCCCATCGGTTACTCTCTTACCTTACTCTGTTTCTCTTACTCTCTTCACCCTTCCTTGGTGGTTTCATCCGTTTCTTCCCGACAAAACCCCGACTCCAATGTCTTGAAGCGAACTTCCCGAAATTTTGGTCCACCTACCACCCTCCGATAAGCCACAAATGCAAATCTGCCATTTCCCTTTGAATGCTGAAGTCACGGCGATTAGAGCCTGTAACTTAGTGGGTTCGAGCCAATTCCGGAAGGGACTTTGGACTACCAGCTATATACACCCCGCACCACATTGCATTATTATGGAATATTCTGCAGATGTCCTACGCATTATAAAACTCAAGTTTCGCTGCAATCAGTGCCATCCTTATCATCAATAGCGCTCAAACGCGTTTTTAACTGTTACTATTTTCAGAAAATACGTTTCAAGACGATTTTACTGAGATGATTAGCCGGCTCGATTTTGTATGCAAGACTACCTCCCCATACCGAAATGTAATGACGAACAATCACGAATGCTATTGATATGTTTTCAATCACCCTTTCATTAATCAAAAATCTTTGACGTTTAACGCATCTATCGGTCCATTTGTTAAGTTCATTTCTCATGAAACAAAATTTACACAACAGAAATTTTGAGATAGGAACAGAGACCATATAGTAGTAGCGTACACGGAGTGCTGGTCGGAATTATACACGGTTAGCACGGTCAGTCTGGACTCGGCTATTGGCTCTGTCTTCGATAGTTTTAATTATAAATTGTTTGCAGACCGAACCAACTCTCAAGTCTCTAGTGGAGCACGCATTCTGTTGACCGCAGCTTGTAACTAATAATCTATGGCAAAGTTAATTACACGTGTAGATACAGCACCTGGTTGGAACTACTGTAACTAGTAAAATCAACGTTTTTTGTTGAACCAAATCTATCATTTCATTGCTACGTCCAATTTGATAAACTGATAATACGGAAAAAATGAACGACTGCGACATCGATCAGAATTCACTAGGCTTTGCTCTGAATGCTGGAATTGCGGGTAAAATACAATTTTTTGTGGACATGTCGATAAACAATTGGTTTGGTCCGGATCGAAAATTTTGCCTAAGATTTTGGAGAACCTCTCTCTTCTGCGATTCCAGATGCTCCTTGGGTTGATGTAAAACAATTTTTTTCAAATACCTTATTTTAGAAGTCAAACGGAAAACATCATGTCAAAACAGACTTTAGATGATATCATTCATTACTTTACAAACGTTTTTTTGTTACTTTTTCCCATTTGAACGAATTTGTTCTTCTTTCGTTCAGTTTGACCGAGCAGTTGTTGCTGATCGGAAAATCTGAACCGGTGCGTCGTACAGATGCATGGATATCCCATTCCACATAAACCCAACAACATTGTAACGCATACGTATATAATACCACGATGTTACGAGTATATACTGTGTCGTATCGTAATACACACATTGACGAAGACACGTAGGAAATGTAGTCGAAGATCTGGAAACAATACTAGGTACATACGCATGGAGAATGATGCAGGGGGTCATCAGTGACAAATTATTGCCCGCGTGTCCATAATACGTGACGATCAACAGAACCGTGATTACAGAAGGCTAATTAATCACCAGAGAGTCCGTTGTGAGTTGTTATCATCGTATTCCACGTCTGTTTCACTGTCCTTCGATAAATATCTACATATTTCCAATTTTGCCATGGTAATATTGTGATGTGTTACAATTTCATACGAAGCTGTTGTCATTTCTTTGGTGATCGAAACAGTGAGTGATCAACTGCAATTATGAGATTATAGTGATAGTTTAGTTATTGCGATTTAATGACATTTTGTTATAACAGGTGTGTGGGAACGTACTATTACATATTTTTGAATAAACTTTCAATGACAGTTAAGAGGAGGATCAATTTAACAATGGAGTGTACATTTATTCAATTTTAGAATCGTCATAAAATAAATGATGATCGCGAGGAAAACACTTTCAACATTTTAACGGATGAATTATCGAGCAACAGAAAATCTTTTCGTATGTAATAATTATTTACGGTTTTATGGTTTTAATGGTGAATTCATACGAACGTTGAACCCCAGGGGATTCTGGAGTGTCACAGTCGGGAACGTTAGGTTTGTGCATCCACCGAATTTCATTGGACCAGTTGTGTATTCTCCTCCACTCTAGTTTATACCTCCATAATCTGGCGACACATGGGTCGGTCACAAATGCAGGCAAAATGTGGATGTATACGTAGTAGATTGTATATATGCCTATTTGAATAATAAGTTGGCCACTGGTTATGCAGAAGAATCAAGCTATAAGAGAATAAAAAAAGAGAAGGGACGGCGCAAGAGGGAAAACATATATACAAGAACGATTCACGGATTGCATCGAGAATGAGGCGATTCTTATTCCGAATTTGCCATTGGGGTTTCGTCTCCGGGGCTTTCGATTCCGGGCTTCTGTGCACGCGCGAGACACGGCGATGCATGCGCAGGTAGCAGTAGAGTCGAGGACTTTTAAAGGACGAGAGGAGCATAAGGAGAATGAGAAAGGGAGAGAAAGAGAGAAAGAACACATGGAGCTGGCGTTCCCCTCGGTTCTTCAGGGACAAGCGATATACATATATACATCAAAGCATGCACTCAAAGATATATTTATACGTATCTATATATGTATATAAATACAAGTGTACACGTTGAAGCGTGCGAGCACGGCGGCGATGCATGTGGACGCGCGTTTCGCGTTTCTCTCGTGCATTCTTCGGCTGATAAATCGCCCGTCCGACCTCGATGCGGCTTCGACATGCTCGAGCACTGTTTATGCAGGAAGCTTCTTAAGTGTATCGCGTAGAGAACAGGGATCGAACGGGTCGCTGTGGTACGGTGGCTTTGCTTCAACTCTGTAAGGAAGAAGAGGGTAGGGAAGGGTTGTACAGAAACGGAGAAAGATGTGTACGAGGAATGAGGAAAAGGAATCAAAGGAAACGAGCGAATAAGAAAGCAAAAGTGAGGAAGAGAGAGAAAGAGAGAGAGAGAGAGAGAAGGGGAAGAAAGAAAATAAGAGGGTGGAATAAGCACACATGTGCTGGGAATGAGATGGCCGACGTAGCTAAGAGGGAAAAGACAGAGAGGCTAATATTACAGATGCAGAAGATGTCGCAGGCGCTCGCGCGAGCCCGCCTTCAGCCACACTTATCTCCATAACGGGTTGGGTATCCTCTACCTTGTGCGAGCTTACTAACACAGCTTTCTTTTACTATACATATACATATACTCTGTTATATGTACTTCGATCTTTCTGTTCCTCTTCCTCTCATCCCAGTATGACTACGAATGCTGTTCTTGCTCGATGGTTATGCTAACGTACGCCTTCACGTGTACAAGAAAAGACCGACCGGAATATATACATGCTAGGATGTGTGTATAAGTCGGTGGGTATATAGGTATAAATATATGCGCAATACATAGGCACGATTGAACGGACTAGTTATACCTATTCGTGTAACTGCATCAAACCCGAAGCAATCGCGGTGGGTTGCCTAACTATCGTACATATGTAGGTACGTTTATACATGGGTTAGGGTCTGCACGAGGTTGAAGTTAGTACGGCAGAAGATACATTACTGGCCATCAAAGCTCGCGAGGTGGTCTATCCTGTTTTACGTTGTTCTGGACATCAATGGCTGAAGCTCACTCCTGCTTCCCCACAGGGATTTGTATGTGTATTATGCAGGTTGTGCATGCATATCCGTATACATGTGGACTTTGCCACTAACACTTGGAAGGGACATATCCGGCACTGGTTGAAAAACTCGTCAAGTAACGCGTCAGAATTATTTTCACACTCGGGAACCGCTTAATTAAGCACTGAACAAGAATATGTTATTGTGTCCCATATATCTATTGGTTCATAAACCAGTGGAGACAAGAACACTTATATTTCAGTTTTAATATTTGATCCTTACGAAGGGGTCGGTTTCAATCAAACGGGATTTGTGTTCGATCGATATTCACGAATATATGCTAATTTTTCAATTTCACAGTTATTGCTTATGGTAACATTGAATAGTCATAATTCTTGGATACTTATGGCGAAAAGGTATATAAAAAAATCGTTCTTGTATCTGAATTCAAGCACGCAGAATCCCTAAGCTCACTGGCTGCATATACATTCGTGAGGCGCGAAGCGTGTATATAGTTCCGATAAAAACGAAGTAACTAAGTTCAAGTTGTATAAAATGGGAGAAGGTCAAAGTATATTCGTTTCGTGTCTCGATCTTCGTATTCATGATAATGCACTCGTGTCCAGCATGTAGGTAGCGCAACAATGTAGAATCATGGCGCCTCCTTTCTGATTTCATCAATTGTTGTACTACATCCATTATGTATGTTTCTTTATTTTTTAGTTTCTTTCGAATTAATCAATATTCAAGTGAATCTGTCAGCGGTCGAGCCATCAGACTCTGTCCCTCAGATTTCTGTTGAAATAGTAATTGCTTGAGAATGCCAAATGGCATAAAAGGTCGAAATCACTAACCAGTCGAAGGCTATGCAGTTCTGGCTTTATGATTCTTCTGTTATCATTCGTTATTGCACAAAATACGTGCTCGTTCCTATTTGACTTTTTTTTCGAGAACCCTGATCATATTATAGCGAGAAGTTTCATATTTATGAAGGGAAATATTGTTCGTAATTTATCTCCCTAATGATCCATTTATGAGATACCGATTAACTGAGTTATGATAAGCAAAATTTGTGTCACAAGCACCAACCAATCACGTCCGATTCAAAGTGCCAATGCGCGTTTGCTCTACGCTGTGAGCTATCTCTCGATCACGTACCTCATTGGCTGTCACCGAATAATCAATATCACGTTAAGGGTACATCGAACGAAAAGTAGTTTCCGAAAGCTTTGCTTCAGAATCCTGTAATCTAACTACTCTATGAGCTTTAAACGTGACTCGTCGGACTTATTAAATATACTGTGTAAGGAGAATGCAGCTCCGGATGGCCAAGCAACGAAGAGAGAAGCTGCTGGTGGAACTCAAACGTGCATAATGGGAAAGGCAGGCATAATTCAAGCGCTGGCTTCTTAGCGGTGAGCCACGAGGCGCCTACTTTGCGACTACAATCCTCCCTCATTTCCCAGACCCCTCGACACGATGAATCATCGTGGCGTGTGGTCCGGACACCGGAGACGGAATATATCCAATGAAGTTCTCGTCGACCGCACAAACGGGAATGAGCTTGTGCTAAATTTCTCTAAAAACACGGTAACAGTTATCGTTTAAGATAACCTCGTGTGAATGTCAGTCGTTTTATACACTGAATTGTTTGAAATATTTATTTTCAAAAGAATGGAATTCAAAATTCTCATGAAATTTTCTATGTTTTGGATTATTTGCTACCTGAATGCACGACGCGCGTGAACCGTGAATTTTATTTGCTACGTACTTTGAAAGTACAATTCATTGTTTCAGTTTAACCACGTCGATGGATTCTCAATTATTATTCGTTTGCAAAATCAATTGAATTCGTGCAGGTGAGGCTTTGATATAAAAGATCATGCGTTAAACAATATTTAAAAAAAATGTATTTTATTCAAAATAATCTTCAGTTTTTGATCAATTATACATTGTAGCTGAGTGAATCATTCGCTAGAGGTTCAAATTCACATTTGTTAAATCAAAGATAACGATCATTTGCCACAATAATTAAAATGTACCGAAATCAATAGTTACGTGAATGGTTGTTTGCAGCATTGATATCATTGATAAAGCTCTTTCATTTAAACGAATATGCGGTGTTCAAATAGTTAAAGTCAACGTGAGCGTCACTCAAATAAATTGAACAAACTCCATCGTTTCGATTCAATATTATGAAAATGTATCATTATCGAAATATAATTTGATCGAAATGAAAGTTTTCTACACTCCAGGTGAGTTAAGCCAGTGATCATTTCCATGATTTGCTAGCACACGAGATAAATTCATTTTATGCTCCCATCCCAGATTCCCCGTATTATATGCGTATATAGGGGATTATGGGGCAAAACGGACATATGGGGCAAAACGGACAGGGTGTCCGTTTTGCCCCGAAAGTCGAAAATCCGGGGCAAAACGGACATTTCAAATTCTGAAATTTCGGAAAATTCATAAATTTTTTTTTCAAGCTTAAATTACATTTTTACCCGAAAACAGCCTGAATTAGTGAATTTTGAGGCAAAATGGACACGCAGGGGGCAAAACGGACACATGTAAATGTAAATTTTATAAAATTTATAAAATTTTTTTTTCGGATCCAAACCACGTTCTGACCCTAAAATATCTTGAATTGTGGTATTCTAGGGTGAAATGCATTAAAAATTCAAGTTTTAGAGCAAAATAAACACACGTTGAATCCGAAATTTTATAAATTTCATAAAATTTTGACTCCGATCCCAAACTACGTTCTGCTCACTATTCATTTTCTTTTGTGACTTATTTGAAAACCAAATTTATAATGACGGTAAGAAAATAAGGAAAAAAGGTTTTTTTTATTGGAGCAAATAAAATCTACATATTCGTAATTTTTTAATTTTTATTATCACTGAGAGGCTGTGTCCGTTTTGCCCCAAAAATTTTTTTTTACGAAATCCGGGGAACTAGGACCAGAAATCGATTATGGAACTCCAATACAGTTCAAACCTCAATTATACCCCAGCACGGTGGACCCAAAGTTCATTTTTTGCAAGACCGAAAAGCTTGGACCAAACGCCATCTCAAATTTGGCTCATTTTTCTGTTTTACATCCAAGGAATGGGGCTCAAGTGGTCCCATTCCTTTTTCTATATTACCGAGGTGGCATTCCATTCAAAAAAAAATCGCTTCGAAAGTCTCAATTTCGAAAAATGTAATTTTTTTGATTTTTTATACCTCCGAGAGGCAGTGTCCGTTTTGCCCCAAAAATTTTTTTTTACGAAATCCGGGGAACTAGGACCTGAAATCGATTATGGGACTCCAATAGAGTTCAAACATCGATTATACCCCAGCGCGGTAGAGCCAAAGTTCATTTTTTGCAAGTCCGAAAAGCTTGGACCAAACGCGATCTCAAGATTTGGCTCATTTTTCTGTTTCACATCCAAGGAATGGGGCCTAAGTGGTCCCATTCCTTTTTTTATATCACCGAGGTGGCATTCCATGCGAAAAAAATCGCTTCGAAGGTCTCAATATCGAAAAATGTAATTTTTTCGATTTTTTATACCTCCGAGAGGCAATGTCCGTTTTGCCCCGAAAATTTTTTTTTACGAAATCCGGGGAACTAGGACCTGAAATCGATTATGGGACTCCAATAGAGTTCAAACATCGATTATACCCCAGCGCGGTAGAGCCAAAGTTCATTTTTTGCAAGACCGAAAAGCTTGGACCAAACGCGATCTCAAGATTTGGCTCATTTTTCTGTTTTACATCCAAGGAATGGGGCCCAAGTGGTCCCATTACTTTTCTTATATCACCGAGGTGGCATTCCATGCGAAAAAAATCGCTTCGAAGGTCTCAATATCGAAAAATGTAATTTTTTCGATTTTTTATACCTCCGAGAGGCAATGTCCGTTTTGCCCCGAAAATTTTTTTTTACGAAATCCGGGGATCTAGGACCGGAAATCGATTGTGGGACTCCAATAGAGTTCAAACATCGATTATACCCCAGCACGGTAGAGCCAAAGTTCATTTTTTGCAAGACCGAAAAGCTTGGACCAAACGCGATCTCAAGATTCGGCTCATTTTTCTGTTTTACATGCAAGGAATGGGGCTCAAGTGGTCCCATCCCTTTTCTTATATCACCGAGGTGGCATTCCATTCGAAAAAAATCGCTTCGAAGGTCTTAATTTCGAAAAAAAAAAAATTTCATTTTTTATACCTTCGAGAGGCAATGTCCGTTTTGCCCCAAAATTTTTTTTTTACGAAATCCGGGGAACTAGGACCGGAAATCGATTATGGAACTCCAATACAGTTCAAACATCAATAATACCCCTGCACGGTGGAGCCAAAGTTCATTTTTTGCATGACTCGAAAACATGGCCAAAATGCGATTTCAAGTTTTGGTTCATTTTTCTTTCTTACATGCCAAAGAATGGGGTTCTAAGTGGTCGCGTTTCTTTTCTTATATTACCGAGTTGGTATTCTATTCGGAAAAAGTCGCTTCAGACGTCTCAATTTCGAAAAAAAAAAAATTTTCATTTTTTATACCTCCGAAAGGCAATGTCCGTTTTGCCCCAAAAATTTTTTTTTTCGAAATTCGAGAAACTACGACTGGAAATCAATTTTGGGACTCAAATATAGTTGAAAGACCATATGCTCATCGATTAAATTGGCTTAAATCGTTAACATGTCCGTTTTGCCCCATAGTCCCCTATATACATACAAATACAGAATAAAGTTCGAAGGATGGTGGGTGTGAAGGCGTCAAAGATCGATGTCGATGAGGGTGATGTGAGAGCGATGAGAAGGGTTGCAGTCGGTAAGCAGAGTGGCAGAGTACACCGACGATGGGTGCGAATTGAAATGAAGGGAGGACGGTATTCAGTCCACATGTGTGCATGTGTTAAAGGGTGAAAAGCATGGGGCTCATGTTTACATATATATGTGTGTGTGTGTGTGTGTGTGTGTGTGTGTGTGTGTGTGTGTATGGATAAAAGAAATGATAGAAGGGGCCAAACGTGTAGAGAAACCGGTGACACTTCCTGGTGATTGGTAAACATGCATATTTTATCCAGCTGCGTTACCAGATAACACGTTGTCCCTTTCAATTATTTTTCTGTGTAATCGAATATAAAACCTCTTCAGACATACACACATTTGTATATATATATATAATTATAAGCATATAGGCAAAGAAATATTTTTAGTTATACGTTCATGGCATGCTGTTTAATAGTAAAAAGAGACAACGCACCAGAATTGATGAGAATAAAACGATGAGAGAATGGTTTACGTAGAGAAAGCTCAGAGTGGTACGTGCTCGTTGTCGAAAATTGGTATGGGTGCGAGTACAGAGACTACTCGGTTGAAATGTAATCTGAATTAAAATGAATCCGCTGATCGTTTGGACGACCGAGAGGATTCTACGCGCTCTCCTCGGTTCTTTATTAGTCGTACCCCATATATCTTCGTTTACGTAGACAATGGGAACATTCGTTATATACATAATATGTATGTATACATGATATACGTATTATACAGAATACTTTGAAAAAGTAAAAATAAAACGAAAGAGTATTAAAAAAATCACCATCTTCCTTTTAAAATAACCATTCTATATTATTGTTGTTATTTCGTTGTTACTTTACCCGGAAAAAAAAAAAATTATTCCAATCGTTGCATTCGTTGATTTCGAGAAATATTTGTTGATTATTTCAAGCGTAAAAAAATTTTTCAGAAGATTGAAATATGTAAAAGCTTTCTACCATTCGACGTTAACAGTGCTTTGCGAAATTTTGAAAATAGAACGAAATTCATTGGACGTAGGATTATTCCATCAATATAACCTTTAAGCCTTTCTCTGCAGCTCAGTTGATGCCTGTTTCCCCTTTTTCTCCGAAAGTCGGATGAAAATTCGTATTTGTGAAAAAGTTGAGAATGAACGTCGAAAAAATGCTCGAATAGCTAAAAATTTAACAGCCTCCATGATATTTCGCAGTGCATCATAAACCCTGAACTAACGGTGGAGTAAAATAAAATCCTACAAAAATATATATAATATAAATTTACAAGTTTTTTTAATAGCTCCTTGCAAAATCATACAATAGAAATCTTATACTCTTTGTCGAATAAATTAAAATTCAATTACGGTTCAAATGAAATTCGAATTTTACGCTTCAAAAGTGTGATTGAAACACAGTTTCTTCGATTTGTATATTTGTGATGGCCGTTACGTGTCGATTTTACTCGCAAATTCATTTGATTCGATTCGCTGCTGTGATTTTCAATCAGATAGAATCAGGATATGCCACAATAAGAGATTAATCACAGAAAAAATTTCGCTTGAATTTTTTGTTGACACGGATTAGATTCCATGAGACGTAATACCGTGAATGGATAAATTGAATTTCAGAATGATGTAACTTTCATTCCTACTCCGCTGTTCAGAAGTGACACACTCAATTGTAGTCACTAAAGAAATTAGGACGACATCAAATGCCATCAGTTGTAAGACTAAAGAGGATGCGCGGAAGCATCAGTCTTCGCACCTCGACTGTTTCCACTCTCCCTTTCTCACCTCCTTTTCTTCCATATTTTAAGTGCTATAATGAAGATTTCTAATAACATTTTCTCACCCTATATAAACCTTGAAACTGCTGTCATCGTCGTCGTATACGTTATATTAAGAACATATACTTCGTGCTTTTCGTTACAACGAAATCAGTGCTTTCTCCAGCTCATTCTCTGACATTGTTCCGACGGTGGGACACTTCATTTTCCAACCTTCCACCCACCCTTTCTTCCCAAATGTATTATACCGTTGAATTTTGAGACTAGACTGCGCAGGAACTTGCCTGCCATCTTCGTATCGAACGAAAATACCGCTCTGCAATGTACATCTTTCGATATTGTACTTTAAGTTAATTACTCAGTACAATATATAGATGGGAGTCTGAGCGACGCTGATAAAGCATTTGACAGCTTGTCTTGTGTCAGAAAGTGGAAAGACTTTCCCTTGAGACAATGCTACCCTTCTGAAGTTAACGAATTTTCATCAAGTTTTATACTTCATACACTTTATCAATTCTCAGTTGATAAAATGTTTTGCAATATTATAAGCAAAGTGAGCTCATTTTCTGATTCCATTACCCTTTGGTAAGAATATTATTTTTTTAATTCTTCTCTCTATGATCATGATCAAATTTTTTAAAATAAAATATTTCATTTTCTGTCACTCATAATGCATTCATAGTAAATCTACACGTAAATAAATTGTATCAAAGTCAGCTTAACTGTTGTTTTTTCGCTCGAGAAGAGTGACTTTTGCTTGAAACGGCTATTACGTGGTTTACGTTTCGCGAAGAAGTGGAGACCGGTATGGCGTGTAACAAACGGAAAAGATCTTTGAAGTTGTGCGGTTTCCGCTCGACCCGAAAACCGACTGGTATTATTGTTATTAAGCGTTAAGGGAGAAAAATATATTTTCAAGTCGTTACAACGTGTGCAAAGATTGTGTGTCTTTCTTAGTGTTTTTCCATACATCATATGTTGAAAAGAAGTGACAAAATGATGGAACAAAACAATCGAAACAACATTAGAAAAATCGCAAATACTTGCCGTGTTTTCACGATGTTCAAACTCCTGTTTACCTACCCATGCAGTAAGCAGGCTTATTTCACCTTAATATTTTTTACGAAAATAAGTATCCGTGCTCCCAATTTTTCGCATACGTAGAAATATAAAAATACAGATGGATTATTTTCGTGAGGAAAAAATTCTGGCAAGCAAAAGCCAAGGCAATTTTCCCGGTGGCATTTTTGTTGTTCACGCTTCCTCGTAACACCAACTTTTTACGAGACACCTCGTATTCATGTCACTTTCTCTTCGCAGTATGCCTATATCTATGTTAGTATTCATTCACATAGAAATTGCTGCTTAACCGGATGAATGGCATTTTTTACTTCAACAAGTCAAACGGTATCTTGTCTAAAGCTTTTCTAATTTATGAATCGGCTTGCATTAAATTTTTATTCTCACAGAAAAAAAAGGATATTAAATGTAAGTTGTGACGTAACAAGTTATTTCGTTACCTGAGCATAAAGTGAGATTTACGACTTTATTGGATTAAGATAAAAAATAGCGAGAAAATTTGGTAGAATTTATTATACCAAAGCGTATGGCCAAGAAAGGCGCTGATGTTACTCCGAAGGTTAATCGATTATATTCGTATGTTTGACGTCCGTAACGTCCTTTATAAAAATATTTCGATATAGTGGAGTAGCACTTGTGCATAGGATCGCTTCTAGTACGGAAATATGGGAAAACGAGAGATCGAGAATTTTGACAAGCGAGGTGGATAAAAATTTAACCTGTCGACTGGCTTCTCGGGAGTGCACTGTGAAATTTTTAAATATGCCCCTATGGCTTGTGTCGGACTACGGTTAATTGAATCCGACGCCGGAGTACATTCGAAAGAGCCCGCGGCTTCATTCGCTCACGTACATAGATCCATAGATATACTGCATCAAGAGATCACTAAGGACTGCACTTGTTTTAGATAGAAGCATCGACATGCATGGATGTGTGTGCATTCATTGAGATTCTCGTATATGGAGCAGGGATGAAATAAAATTTTGCGTCTCTCTCTCTCTCTCTCTCTCTCTCTCTCTCTCTCTTTCCACCTTCCCCTCTCAATGTAGATATCAGAGCGTACCGTGATGAAAAGCTCACGTTTATGTATGATACTCTAGGTCAGAAGGAATACACAGCTTTAATCAAAAGTATTGGATGCCCTAGAATTTTTGTGTTCCGAACGATTTGAATATTTTTATTTAAAAACGTATAAAATAACACAGCGAACAAATTTTGTAGGAGGCAAATCTCGGTTGATGCTGTTTTTCGGTTTAATTTATGTCTTTTTCCTTGAATCCGGTAGATCATTTTGAAAATAAGTTTTTCATTACTTTCCCATTCTGTGAAATCGAGCGCTTAGATTTCGAAAAATAGTAATATAATTTAGTCAGATTATCTCAAACCCAAATCGTCAGCCCCAATTCGGTTGACGTCAAAAAGTCACGAAGTCAATTTCAATTTCTTCGTCTAAACCCGATGTCTAGTTCTCCTTTTGAAAGTTTTCTGATCATAAAAACAGTTCACTATTTTTCATTAGCTCAGCATCCGATTGTTAGGATTCAGAAAATTCTCCAAAAATAAAAATGAAAAAAAAGCATATAAATAAATAGAACTGAAGTAGTCAACTCCGAAACCGTAATTGATCTATGAATTTTGTTGACCGTGATGTTATCACTTTTGGCTGAAGCTGTATACCGCGCTGATTACTTCATACATTCGAGTTCATTCCATCCATACTCTGTGCATGCGCAATACACAACCTTTTTCATTTTCTGTTTTTTTTTGCCTTGCTGCCGATCTCTTTTTTCTTGCTCTCTGTTGCCCTTTTCGTCTTTCCTTTTTTCTCTATTTGATTTTTATATTTTTCCACGTACCTTGCTCTCTGCATTTTTTTTTTTACTTGTTTCGTATGCATATTTAGGAGTGTTACCTTTCCCTCGTCTTTGGCAGCGTTGATATTACAATATATGAACTTTGCGACTTCTCTTATTATTTGTATACAACATTTATTTAAACAATTTCTATCCAAATAATTTCTTATTGCATTAGACTTATATGTAAGTTTGAAGAAAAAATGAAAGTTCAATAAAAATTAATACAGCCACGTATATGCATTTGACTACATTTTTTGCTAAATCTATTGGCCTAACGTTTGGGAATTTCCAGAATACTTACACAATTAAAATAATTGAATGAATTGAGCAAATATCCTGGACTTCATGTGTATGAAAGTATGCGTAAAAAATTTCGCGTCAAGGGTAGAAACCTACGAAAAAAAAATATTTCTTCAGCGAGTATAATAAAATAAAATAATAAAAGGAATAATGAACAAGATCGAGAGTAGTCAGGATTCGGCTTACACACGCGTGTGAGTACGCAGGCTATAATACCGCGGGGCTACATCTCGTTAGTGAGGACATGAATATACGCGCATCCTCGTAATTTACCTCAGCCATAGTACGGGGATGAGTGTCTATCTTTACCGCATACAAAATGTGAATGGAGAATCTCGCTCGTATTAAGAGACACGTTGGTATATACCGAAGTATATTAGTAACATTTCTCCCTGATGTACTCTACATCTTATGTGCGTACGTGAGTTTAACCAAGTTAGAGTTTCGTTTCTTAGCAAACGTGTTGCTGCAGTGTGTATATACTCATATTTATTAGTATACATACATCTTGCTGATTTCCTTTCTCGTTTGTCTCAGCTTCACTTACGCGCACGCATAACTTTAGTCCCTGCGTGTATACGCCTGATGAAACTCGGGGGTTACTTCATATATTCGTAAGGAGATTCAAACGGATCGTCACACTATTGTACCCTGAATTATTCCTCTCCACCATTGTATATGTCGAGAAATATTTAGTCAGCATGAAGAGAGCATATTTTGGAGGATTCTTGCAGGCAGACGTTGTTATTGATCTGTTTTTTGTTTGAAAACTTTTTCAAGAGATCTTTTACGATTTTAAAGGAAGCTTTTCTTCAAATAAAATAAGGAATCGAATTTTCAAATCAGTTATTTAATTTGTAAGAAGAAAAGTGCTTTTTGATTGATTGAAGAACAGAAGCCATTATCATGACTAACTTTTTCATCGGTAGTGGTGATGAGACTTGAGCGTGGAAATGTTTGCCCGAATATTAGTTTGCGAAACACGTTCGACATGTCCGAACGATTTACACCCACGGTACCCGCAGGCCACCAGGCTTTCTGTATATATAAATAAGTATGACTTATCACGATTCGCGATGTCCCTTCGATCCCTGTACGATTATATTATCGACGCGAAATACCTCGAAGGCCAATATCGATGCTTCACCGAAGTTCTCTCCGAAAAGCTAAATTCAGACGATTGATCAAGGCCCCAAGCGAAACCTACAATACATATATTTGTCCAGTCGTGTTCTCGATGAATTTCTACCTGAGAAACTCGTATTTGCAGTTGGTTTTCTTTGCTCTCGTGTCCGAGTCAAATATTTTCATTTGTAATTGATTCGTAGGAATTGAATGTAATCGACGAATAATTAAACCCGATTTGGCGTAACCAATGGATAAATTTTATATAGCACTGTAATAAACATAGTTTTATACGTTTGAAGGAATAATTCGATTCGAAATAATAAAGTTCCTCAATGTTTTCAAAGACTACCCATAGTTTATCGATTGCTATTATTGAAAATTATTAATATTAGAAATGGTAAAAAAAAATTTCACTTTATTTCGATTTACAATTTCTTAATTCCACTTTTGTGAAAGATCCTCTAAGAGTTCTGTCCACAGCCATTCTACCTTAATGCACGACTGTATCGTATTTGCATGAGGGCCAAGAGAAACTGGGAGAAATCCGGTCGACACCAGGTGGCTATATTTTTATTGAAGTTCAAATGATTTGCACCATAAAAAACTTCATGAAAACTGCCTAAGCAGTCACCTGACCAAGAATGGCCTCGTCCGAGCGATGATCGGAGTCTTCTTTCGGAACTTCTTCGGAATTCACGAAATTATCGTTGCTATTTATTCTAGTCAAATGTGAAGAAACGTTGAGACAAAATTAGAACAAGGAAGAAACTAATTATAGTCATATGCGTAAAAGCGAAGGAGAAAAATTATATTATCATGCTGTCAACGAAGGATGATCGATAGTCGACGAAATTAAAGGAAATTGCTGCCTACATCAAAGATCGAGTCACAAGGATAAGCCTGCGAGCGGATTAAATCAGTAGGTTGTGAGGGGCCATGTCCTATAATACTGGATTAAATTATGTCCCTATGTAGTATCCGTACTACCGTTTCAACGAATGACTCATCGTGAATACAGCAATAAGATCAATGACCCCAATCACAAGAAACGAGCAATTTCAATTTGTCGTTCAATATCGCTGATATCCCGTAATTGAATAGCATAATTACCATTACACGTTTCTTTTATTTCTACGATTCATTGAGAAAAATTGCCTTTCACATAAAGCAAGAAATGTCATTCATTTTAGACATTTTTGTATGCTCTCAGAAGGAAAAATAATCGGTATAAAGAGGTTAACCAATAATTTGATTGATTATTCACATTCAACAATATGAATCGCAATTGTCAATAGTTCTCACTAACTTCAGCTTGTGCCAAAACTCGATCGGTACGATCAATAGTTTTGTGAACCATCGGTTCCACTAACACCTTTTAGAATAATAAAGCAGCTTTATTTCACGAGCAAACTGGCATAAGCCTGTGTTCCAATCCACTCAGGATTGTCGGTGAATTAATCCTTTTCCCTGCTGCCTGAGTCGTTGTCAAGGCTGTGTTCGACCCCGTTGTTCATTGAAAATATATACACACACCCTCAGGAGAACAGTTATTTCTCTAGCCAGTGGTTTCGTACTGTTACTACGTGAACTTGTACATACATATATAAACATAGTAGAACCAAAGATAAGGGGGAGAAAATCAGACCGCGATGAAAGTGGAGAGGGATAGAGTAGAGAATTGTCGCGTTTCCACGCCGATCGTCTGCCGCGCCGCGTGTCACAGTTCCCACACGTTTTCACTCTGCTTTTCGCACAGCTCGACGATGCCAGGCGTTGCTCTTTTCTCTTCTTCCACTTTATTTTTTCGACTATCTGTTCTCAAAGTTCAAATTGTCCAATGCTTTTTTGGCGTATGATGTTTTTTTGTATTTTACTTAGATTAATTTGAGTCACGGCTACCGCGCCGAGAAAAGAGTTTAATAAAAATAGTTTCTTTTATACAGGAATGTCGGTTAAAACGTTTTCGAATTTTGTTGTTGTTAATTGTTGATCTCTTACTAATCAACAATGTAATTATATGGAGCATGTTTCTTTCGTATTCAGCTATATGGTGACCTACATTAGAGCTTTTTCTTGTTGCTGTTCTGAACGGTGTAGAATATGATTTATGATGATGTATGATAAATGCTTGAGAATGAGAATTTACATATTTCACTATAAAATTTTACTGTTAGCCACTTACGTTGAGCACGTTATTGAACGTAGTTCGATGATTGTAAAACAAGAAGTTAACGACGATGATGACGAAGCCTTTCGTTTTCTTCATTTTCTTTTTCACGAGTACATACATACTTCCTTCTCTCGTTTTCTCTATTCGTGCCATTCGCGTTTGTATGTATGTATGTATCTTTTCGACTTATCACGAGACCTGCAGAACATGCAAGTATGCATCTCACTCAAAAGCGCAAGCACCCTTCTGGATTTCCCATCAGTAGAAGGCTTTAGTGTTTTCAGTGGAAGAGGCTTTAAAGCTCATGAGTTTGGTTGGTCTCTGTATAGGCAGTCCAAAAAGTATCAGGAAAACTACCGCGCTTGTATGTACTGCCTCACTTCAAAGAAAACAATTCATTCGAAATTTTTCTTCGCAAAGTATCGTTCATGAATTGTATCTTGCATGAATGAATCTTAACCAATTGAATTTGCCGATGAAAAGATACAGACACGGCAGACACTGGAAACAATGCTTGAATCTGCATTCAGTAGCTAAAAGGATGGATGGACACAACTTTTGAGACTCTATGTACTCTGTCTACCGCTTGTATATGCTGTACGTTACTTGTTCACGTGTCTAGCCACACCAAAGTAGCTTTCTGTCCGCATACTATAATCGTAGATTTGTAGATACTCATAAGCAAACATCGAGCAACGTTTATCGTATTACACAACGAAGCACATACCTCGTGAAAGTAGAAACCCATCGGATGGAAAATCCACTGAGAAACGATCGTCGACGATGATGCACTGCCGTAATTAATGTAAGCTCCGCGTGTTTTACAACCCTCCATGAATATTAATATCTATAGTTGTTTCGCAAATCCGATATTTGTACTACGTAGTCGTTCAACTTGCTAGGAATTCAGCTGCGCAGTATTACGATAAATCACAAAAAACAGCAAAAATGCTGTACAAAAAGTTGAGACAAGTACATTTACTCCCCCGTTAAAGGAGCCTTCCCTCTAAATAATTAGAACCTCGTAATAAAACATCTTTAGAAAAATTTCTCCCAACAAAAAACACCATTCAAGAAACCAGATCTCCCCAAAAATCCACTATTAGAAAGCAGTTCGAATCTTTCCTTTTAAAGTAACCTTAAAAAATAATTTATCATGAAAAGTTTTGAAAAACTATCTTGAATGAAATTTATGAATAAAGTCATGAAATCGTGAAATTAAATTCTCGCAAAGAGTTGAATTAAAAGATTACAAAAAGTTGTCAAATAAATATGGATGTGGTCAAGTACGTCAGATTATAATGTTAACAAAAAAATTACAAACAAAAAAAATTATATATAAAAAAATTACAAACAAAAAAAACTTGAGAAAAAAAAATTTCGGCTGGTGTACTTGGCGAGTTCGTAACTAAAACTATGAGGTCTAAGTACATTATGAGAAGTAAATTACACATTTCGCCAAGTACACCAGCCGAAATTTTTTTTTCTCAAGTTTTTTTTGTTTGTAATTTTTTTATATATAATTTTTTTTGTTTGTAATTTTTTTGTTAACATTATAATCTGACGTACTTGACCACATCCATATTTATTTGACAACTTTTTGTAATCTTTTAATTCAACTCTTTGCGAGAATTTAATTTCACGATTTCATGACTTTATTCATAAATTTCATTCAAGATAGTTTTTCAAAACTTTTCATGATAAATTATTTTTTAAGGTTACTTTAAAAGGAAAGATTCGAACTGCTTTCTAATAGTGGATTTTTGGGGAGATCTGGTTTCTTGAATGGTGTTTTTTGTTGGGAGAAATTTTTCTAAAGATGTTTTATTACGAGGTTCTAATTATTTAGAGGGAAGGCTCCTTTAACGGGGGAGTAAATGTACTTGTCTCAACTTTTTGTACAGCATTTTTGCTGTTTTTTGTGATTATTTAACAACTTTTTGTAATCATCGCGAATTATTGGAAGAATCAGGTTTTTCGATTGGAGTTTTTAGTTATGACAGATTTTCAAAGGGATATTAAATGATTATTGTTTTTTTAAGAGATTTTCCGTGGAGACGTTTTCGAGGAAGAGGTTTTAGAGGAATTTTTTGTTGTTTGTCAATTCAAACTGTGTACTTGAAATTGCGTGAACAGAATTGTCATTTTCCACATTGATGGGTTAACAAATGATTGAAATGAACCGGAAACAAAATACATGCTTCAATTTACAGACTCGTATGACAGAAGTAAGAACGTAGAACGAAAAAGAATCCTTTCGGCATTCGAGTTACTACAGTATTCTGAAAACATTTCTGAGTTTTAAGTTATGAATTTTCAAACTTGACAACAAATTTTTAATGCTCATCCCTTAATAAAACATGACAGCTCGTTGAGCACAAAAAAGAATTAACATATTTAAAGGAAACCTCCAATTTCAAGAGAAAAAAAGTTTGATTTTCAGCTCAGAATTTGCTTGGCGTCACTTTAATTTCATAATTATTATTACTATTACGTCATAGAACCGGCATATTCGCGTATATTTAAGTGTGGCAGGTCTCGCGCGGGCTCTTTCTTTTCGTTTAATACATGGCGTCGAGCCGCTACCGCGTCTCTTGATATTATATTATATGTATTTTAGCCCAAATTCACTTCAAGGGCTAATGTGTTGTACGATTTAAAATTCAATAAGTACTGAATTATAAATGATTCAGTATTTATTTGTCAAATGCTAATTTGTTAATATATTTTGAAATTGTTTTACTTTCAAATGAAAGATTTCAAAAATATGCATAATATTCTCAATCAAATCGTTTCAATTTGTTTTTTAAATATTGCACCTTTGCTACAAAAGGTTTTGAAAATGAAAAAATTTCATTGAGATTTTAGACATGATTTCGCATGTTAAATTTCCAACTAAATTTGAATTTTTCTAGAAATGTGTAGAAATTTATCAGAATACATTAATGTTTCGTATACGATTTTGTTTCAAGACTTTGTTTCGTTAAAATGACTTGCTTCTATGAGATTTGAAATGTTTGTCATAGTAAAAATAGCACAGATTTTCCCTTATTTGACATCAATATAAATTTTTTCCGAGGAAGATGAAAGTTTCTGACAGTGAGAACCAGAAGCGAAAAATGTTTATCAAAAACGTGGACAACGAAGAAAAAACGAGAAACATCTAAGACGTCTATCATTTATCAATGAGAAATGTCTAAAAAAAGAACATTAAAGAAATCGAAAAAACTGAATCGCTGCGAAAAAGTTGAAGTTGAAGAGAATAAGATTTTCAGCGATAAAGAATACAAGATCGTTGATTTAAGCATTGAGTCCGGAAGGTTTTCAGATGGTGGCATCAGAAAACTTTTGTGAAACACAGGTGAGTTGCAAAAACACTGGTACTGGAAAATCTTACACCGTTGGTGCCATTGCCAAATATTTTCCATCAATTTCATCCTTTCGACATCCCCATGAGCTTTGGGACACAATTGTCTTTACCTCTGAAGAACTTCAAGAAAAGAGTCCAGAAGCTAGCATCAAACAAGTTGTCGATGAAAGCAAAATAACTTTTCATTGGCTCCGGAAGGATCTCAGATGGTGGCATAAAACTTTTGTCTCAGATGGTGGCATAAAAAATTTTTTGTGAAACACCGGTGAGTTGCGAAAACACCGGCACTGGAAAATCTTACACCGTTGGTACCATCGCCAAATATTTTCCATCAATTTCATCCTTTGGACATGTACATGAGCTTTGGGACATAACCGTCATCACCTTTGAAGAACTTCAAGAAAAGAGTCCAGAGGCTAGCATCAAATAAATTGTCGATGAAAGCAAAATGACTTTTCATTGGCTCCGGAAGGATCTCAGATGGTGGCATAAAAAATTTTTTGTGAAACACCGGTGAGTTGTGAAAACACCGGCACTGGAAAATCTTACACCGTTTGAAGAACTTTAAGAAAAGAGTCCAGAGGCTAGCATCAAACAAGTCGTCGATGAAAGCAAAATGACTCTCCATTGGCTCCGGAAGGATCTCAGATGGTGGCATAAAAAAGTTTTTGTGAAACACCGGTGAGTTGCGAAAACACCGGCACTGGAAAATCTTACACCGTTGGTACCATCGCCAAATATTTTTCATCAATTTCATCATTTTGACATGTACATGAGCTTTGGGACATAACCGTCATCACCTTTGAAGAACTGCAAAAAAAGAGCCCAGGGGCTTGCATAAAAAAAGTTGTTGATGAAAAAAAAAGAAATATCCATTGGCCGATGAACAATTGAGGAAAATTCTTTTTATTTCTGGAATGTATTCATAAACAACATACACTGTAAACATCCATGTTTTTATGTATTTATTAGTTTTCTGCTCGATTTTCATCACTCACGCAACTGAATATTGGGAATTTGTCGAGGTTTTAAAAATTTCTTCGATTCAAACAATACCGAAATCTCTAACAGAAACAAGTCATTTTTTTAAATATGAACATTTTTTGAACCTCATAATTTTTTTTCAACCTCATAACCGTCATAACCCTGATGACTTAACAGAATTCGAATTTAAAAAATATCTGTCAAATTTCACAGCCGCGATTTTTACAACCTCACTTTTTTCAATCTCACGACTACCACCAAATTCGTGACCGCGATCTTTATAACCTTTTCCAACATATCTGTCACTGTAATGTAAAAAGTCGTTTGACACATCAATCAATTGAACAGTTTCATCACATATCAGCAGATGTTTCTAGTTATAACTAGTGTCACTAGACAGAAACTGCGAGACGTCAAAAAGTGTGCGAAAAAAGCCACCTTTTTTTAATGCCTCGAAAAAATAAAAAATTAATATCTACAAAATGCGTTAGGTTACAGGGCTCTAAATAGTCACGATCGAAAGAAAAAAAAAAATAAAAAATACGTGAATGCGCAGCATCTTTCAAAACGCTGTAATTAATTAAATATCGTCGAAACAAATTTCAAGGATTTCAAAAAAACGTTCGACCAGCTCTGCTTGCTGTAAGGACTCTTGTAGCGACTCTTTTCTTCGACATAGTATAGACGTATATATAATAACGTAAATGTACTTGTCTCGAGTCGCTACCGCGACTCTAGATAACAATCACCAGTAAAAAAATGAAGCTTTTACTAAGCTTCGTAAGCTTAGCTTATTTTTTCTTTTTTCGCTTCCCGCAGTTACTTTATTGCTCGTAATACGTCATGTGTTTTTTCAATAACTTGATTTTCAATAAATAAGAAAAGAAATACCTAACGATAGTTGTGTTGGAAATATGAAGTGGATTCTCCAGTCGAGATGGTCGGCAAAGTATTCTGACCTTCCGATGGATTGCGAGTTTTCCAATCATTGGTTTTCCGATAAGGAACTTGTGAAGAAAATTGAGTCCGGTTGACCGATGAAGCTTTCCAGTACTAAGGATGACTGTCTTTCTCGGACAAGCGATAGACTGTAGAATAAATTGGACTTAGGTTGCCGTCAGGATGCTGATGTTCAATTGCTTTATTTTCCAATTGTGAGAGGGCATACAGGACGCCAAGGTGACAGCAACTCGACGGCATTTGATTTTCCTCTTCCGTGCTCCCGACATGCGGGCGTCAGATGGAAAAACTATTGCACCTCGAATTGCTAGTCCTGTATAGCTCCAAGTAAACTAGCACGTATATCGAGTGTCCTAAAGTTCGCTTCATCATTATGGGGTTTATTATGAGGTTATTATGGGGATGACTCAACCTGAATATAAGCTGAACGATTCTTGAGAAAACGTTGCCAATATTTTATTGGACAGCCTCGAGCAGGCATTGAAATTGCCAGGCGAAGTTTCTATCTGGACTACTTCTCGTGGAATTGATTCGTTTCCAAACCTCGATATTATGCTCTTAATTCTTCAGAGAGAAGAATGGCGCAAAAGAATTTTTGTTTCAGAATCTCGCCATCTAACTATTCATGACAATTTTAGTACGATTTTTAGGACAGCTTATGTACCAACCCTTACGTAAGTGAGTATATCTTAAGGAAAGGATATTCTTGGTTTCGAAATGGGAGGAACAGGATGGAGATAGAACGAGAATGGAAAAAGCTTCGACAGAGAGGAAATAGTTTTTTCTTCTTTCCGCCTAAGTAGAACCCCTTTCATACTTATATGCGTATAGTATATATATACTGGAACTTTAAGTCATTTTTTCAACCGGTAAAAGCAGTCTTAGTTTCATGATTACAAGAACCAACATCAGTCTTTCATTTTCGCAAGGTTCCTTCGGACCTTTATTTTTTTTATGGTCTATTTACTCTATTCTCTGGAATAAGCATAGGCTTGTTCTCTTACGACGACCATTCTAGTAGGTATGTTCTATGCTTGTATTTCATTAGAATATAAACTTTTTTCAAATGACAAATTTACGGGAATGAAGAAAATAAATGTTACATCACAAGAAAGAAAAATCTCCCTCATTTCCTATTCAAACGAATTGAACTAAGTGAAATTAAAAAAATTTATTCAGAAGTCCTTGCCCTCAAAAGCAAGAGGTTGCAATCCGTGTGGTTTTAATCCTGGGAAAGCTGCAATTTTCCAGTGAGCTAAAATTTCAAATCCTGTGCAATTCAATTTACTTTATAAGTGGAACAGTTAAGATCGTTGTAATGATTAGGTTTGTTGTTTGTTCATGGACGGAAATGTGATGATAGATGCTCTGGTAGAAAAGCATTCTTCCTGATATTATGGTACTTTGTATGGAATAAAATTACAATTAAATATGCATTAATATAAACCGCAACTAATTTATGGAATCAACATTCGTTCGACATGTATTTACACGCATATACCAGTATTCACATAAGTGTTGGATCTCGGAATAATAATCATGTAGCTTTTACAGTTACCTTCCAGGTTGAGTAGCATTTACCATCGTGGACTTTAACAAATTGGATTTCTGCTCCTATTTTATTTGATCGAGGACGTGTTTATCCCAACATCCCAAGCTAGCAAGAATTACTCTTTGATGTTTCATGAAGTATCAACATCTTTTGTTGCGACGCAGAGAAAACAACATACCGTAGTCTAGAGCCGAAGTAAGGGAAAATGAACGAAAACGCTGGTCAAGACCATAATTTATCTGCATAAATAATTGAATTATTGTTTGGTATTATTCTATCTACAATACGAGCCCATGCAATGGCAAATTAAATCCCATGACTGTTCGGATTTCGGAATATTTCTGTACACAATTACTTCCTTCATTACTTTTGAAGAAATAGAGATCTCGTTGAGATAAAATATTCCTTGCATTTTTGTTTCCTGGATATTTTCGGTGCGTACGCGTATGAAATATATTCAACCGATTTCGTGTATAATGAAGGGACAAGCATTTTTCCAATTGGGTAGGATTCGCCGTTCTGGGATCGAGGCAAATGCGGCTTGATCATACAATGGCGGTTACTTTTCGATATAAAAGATTCCGCGTATGGTCTCAGCAACGAGATAAACACGATGCAAGATGTTCGACGTTCCTTGGTCGTCGTATTCGATATTATACGCGAATCATCAGGCGACGAAGAAAGAGCCCGCGAGGCAGAAGAGTTAGCAAGAGGGAGAGCGAGAGCAAAGGGAATAAGAAGAAGAAGAAGGAGCGCTGGACCGAGATAGGAACCATGAGGCTTGGCCTGCGGTTTGGCGCACAAGGTTCGACTGTATACCACTTGACTTTGCGGGCACGTATCCTTGAGGCCTTAGGCCCTGCTACGTACTCGCATCACGCATCTTTCAGCTTTTTTTCTTTGTGGCACCGCTCGGCCGAGTGGGTTATGCCCGTCTTTGTTCATCCTGCTCTTATTTTCTCTCGCCCTCTTTTTCCCCTCTTATTTTTTGAAACTACTCCTTTGCTCCTGTTATTCCGCGTCTTTCTCACAATTATCTTACTCCCTATCTCCTCCCTGTTTCTCTATCTGATAAAGCTCGCTCGCGGCACAAGATTACCTCATTTTTGTCGCCAGTTCAAGAGAAAATTGCTCTTCCGGATAAGCCGCTTAAATCTCACGAAAAATGAAGAACGTTTTTTCAGAGGAACTAAAGATACAGAACTATTCAGAATTTTCATTTTCAGGATTATTTAATACTCATTGCGACCATCAATGTTTTATTTCGTATTGTCGCGGTTAAAAAAATTCCTCTAGCGTTCTATCGAATAATCGGAATGTTTTTTTTTTAAGTCACTCCGAGTATTTCAGACTGAGGGGTAGTTTAAACTGAGAGGGTAGTCAAGTGAGCAATGAAAAAGAGGTCAAAGTGCATTTTCGTTGTATGTATGAGTGGGTGCGACAGAGAAGAAAGATAAAGAAAGTAGGGATTGTGAGTTTCTCGATTCCAACGGTTTCTGGACAGAATCTAAATTACGAAACGGTCAGGAGTAACCAGGAAGTAACCGTGGCGTGCGAAGCGGTTTCCACCTTACTGCCGCCAGCTTTTAAGATTTACTTCCTCTGCGTTCTCGACTCGGTTCTTACCACCTCTTTTTTCGTGTCCCGCATTCTGCCAGTAGGGATTTTCCATAGAGTGTACGCCGTTAGCTGCGACCAGAAGGGTCGTTTTACACATTGTTTTCTGCAAACGTGGAGAAAAACGTAAAATAAAGTAGAGAATGGAAGAAAAAAAAAAAAAAAATTAAGAGTATACAGCAACCCGAGACTGCAAGGGTACTTTTCCTTGTTCTGTACTTCAGAGGAGATGGGAATGAAACAAAAAACGCGTATCACTTTCATTTCCTTAATGACATAACTATTCGGTGTTTCATTCCAAGAAAGAGAATTTCTTCTTGAATTAAATTCCAAGAAGAAGCAACTTTAATTTTGATGCAGCCAAGTAACACAGTGCAGTCTTGTCACCGAATAGTCATATAAACGTATATAAATATTTGATCGGAATTGAAAGGTGGGAATCGGGTAATCTAATCGTTTGATTTTCTGACGTCTTTTCTCAAGTAATCAATAATCCGAATGAGCTAGTCACACATTAAGGGTTCTCGAAACGCGCGATCAATTAGGTAAAGGGTTTGAACGGTTGAATTGACGCGCCGCGTTTAAATGTATGCATCCGTTTAAATTTTGGTTATTTACTTTGGAGGAAATTTCGGAGTAACTGTCGCGGAAGTGGAATGGTGGGCTTCGTCAGCTCGATAGTTAACGCCTCAGGGTAAATGAGAAAGAGAGGGAAGGAGAAAGGGCTTAAGCAATTTGTTATACACATATATGGCAAGGCTTTGAGCATTGCGAGGTACGAGTATTCGGGCTATTTGGGAAGGGTGACGGTGAAGTTTCTCCAGTTGCCACTACTCTACCATCCAATGCTCACTCTTCCGTTCATTCGGGTTCCTGATGGCACTCTTATATACGTTCCTTCGTTCCGTGGTGTTGTTGTACGTTGCTAGTTGTTTCTTGTTAATTCTCGCTACAAAGTACTTAAGGTCTAGAAATGAGAGAAGAAAGGTTGAAGGCAAGGAAGCAGGACTCTTGATCCTTGCAGTCGCTGATGGGCTACACGCTGAACAACGCCTGGGAAACGAGCATGTGATGCAGTTTTGTAAAGCACAAGTTTGGTACACGCTCTGAAAGCTCCCGTATAGCAGAAATAAAAAGATTTTTAAGAAAAACTAAGTTTTTTCGAGACTTTGTATGAATTAAAGAAAATATTTATGCATTAGACTGACGCAAGTAAGAGTTTTCATCTGTTGTCCTGCCCTCTCTTTTTGTTTCTTGATGAATATAAATGAAACAATTTTGTTGACTGAAAAATCAGTCTAAATTAATCATATTTGACTGATGCCTATGAGTCGACTTCCGGTCGTACCAATTGGATAGCATACAGTACACAATTCTTTGCAAATCGAAATAAACTCCAATGCGGTGTAATGAATACTACAATGTAAATAAAAAACGATTTTGCAATGGGAAAAGTAAAAAAAAAACCATTATCAATACCTGGCGTCCTTTCCCATTACAGCCCAACTCAACAGACGTTTCTTATCTTGACATAATGTTCATTGCATTTCAGCCAAAGTATATTTATCAGGTTCGATCGGAAATAAATAATTTATTGCTTGTTGTTGAAAATGAAGATTAATTATAAATCTTACTCCTTCAAATTTAGTGACCAGGCTCATTTTTTTTTAACAAGTTTATAATTTCATATACACTTAGAAAAAATAATAGTTGAGGCGTGACAAAAAATACTACAGTCTCATATTTATTTTCAATTTGTGAAGCATATATCGGAGCACGCGTATGTAGTTTCTTCTTTTTCTCCAGCCCAAATTCTCTTTTTGTTTTTCATTTTCTCGTATTCTTTTATTCGGAGGTACGCGTCGCCAGTTTTCTTGCAAACTCAGCATTAAGGTTGAGGCGAATTGTACGAGGCACCCGCACTCGTGAACCTCTATATAGAGGCGGGTAAATACAACCCAATCTTTTTCCCTCAACCTACTCAGCATTGACACTCTTCTTGCTCAGCGCACGCGCATTCTAACACAAAACCTTTTCCCGCTCTTCTTTCTCTCTATCGCACTCCCATTCTCTCTCTCTCTCTCTTCCTCTCCTTCGCACGTTCACATTCTCATTCTCCCTACTATATAGCACCTTCAGATGAAAAGCAACCTTGCCCACGATGTACAGAAGATGAAAGGATGAAGTTGTTCTCGTTAATCACGGATTGGCGAGCACGAAATTGTATCCACGAGCTTTTGCCTGCTATGTAATTTCGTTTCGTAGTATACCAGGCATTTCAATCTCCATCGACAGTGCGGGAACGCACAGCTTTCTAAGGCTTTACCACAACATGTTTATATCGTTATTAATATAAATCATTTTTGTCAGGTACCAACTTGAATGATTTGTTTAGAAAGATAAATGATTTGCATCGTCATTGTCAATAATTACGAAAACTTTATTGTGAAGTCAGACTTTGTGTAGTCTGTATGTAAATTTGTACTCGTCGCTATGATTTATTTTTAAACAAAATCTTGTGATACTTCAGTAAGCTTGTATGGAATATTTAATATTTGCAATATACCACAAATTTAACTTGAAAGTCGTCGTATGTATCTTCACAATTATGCTGCTGTATAGTACATTATTGTCAATCCTGAGGAGCCTGTCGAATTAAGTTCCAAAGTAGAGAGAGAGAGTAAAAGAGACTCTGAACTGCCACCCTCAAGAGACTTTGCAGACGCAGAACAGCGTAGTTTATAAGTTGCTTGTGTCTCCTTCTATCAGTCCTTTTCTCTCCGTCTTTTGTTCTTTCATATTATCCTCAGTTCATTTTATTCTTTACATAATGAAGTAATAATGAGATTCCTTTTTGTATAATTAGATTCAAAGGAAAACCCATAAAAATTGTACCTCAAAGTTCTGATCCATAAATAATTTATTGCAAGATACAAAATAAATTTGTTTGGTACTTTAAATATTGGTCTCATTCTTAATCCAATTTCGGAAATAGCCAATTTCAGCGTAAACTGAAGCTTCTTCTCGAGGAGCACAAGGTTTTGATCCCCAAGATAAGATTCCGGCAAGACGTCCATTGATGGTGAGCGGACTACCTGGATAAGCTTTGATCGGACAAGGTCCACTTCCATCGTAAACAGCGCATATTTGGCCATCGTAAAGTCCTCCGCGTATCCAATTGTTACATTGGTTTCTTGAAACAATAGAGAGGTTCAAATTCTTAGGACTTTGGATATTTCCAGCCGTGGCCCAGCCGCTCAAAGTGGCGTTCGATCCTGCAACAGTCTCTTCATCTTGGTTGTATAGTTGTATGGGTTGAAAATTCGCATCAAGCTCAAAAGATTCTGGTATGCGAAAGAGCATAATATCATTGACAGCCATTCCTGTCAGTTCATTCATGAAATACCATATATAATACGCTGGCTCATCAAGTGCCAGATGTGACTTAGCTTCAAGCGTATCGCCACCGGTGAGGATAACCAAAGATGAATTTTTATTCGGAAATTGTCTTCTATCGAAACAGGAACCAGCGGTAAGTATCCATTCGTTTGAAATGATGGTTCCTCTGCACCAGTCTTGGTAACTGTTGTTTTTCTTGTTGTAGAGTGCAAAAGTAACTTGATAAGGAGGTCGCTGAGAAGAGGCCACTTGATCCCCTTGTACCTCTTGCAGTCCCGATAAACCACCTAAAGATGAAATCAATATACCAAGGACAAATTAAACAATGTTACAAGTTATATGACGATAAATGAAATTTCAAACTCACCGTAAGCGAGCGCCACTAACACAGCACTTGTAGTAATAAACTTCAACATTTTTGATGTTATATCACACGTGAATGTGCACTTATTGAGGATTTTAACAATCTCCACTTTTATATACCCCGAAAATGAGTCATAAAATATAAATCGATCTAATTCTGTCACAAGTAAGCAACTGTGCATTGACGTTTCAAACTACACCATTCGCTTTTTTTTCGTATAAGTAGTTTTTATATTTGCTCACCTGAACATAAATAAGAAGCTCTGACTTTTATGTGCGTCGCTCTTTTCGTCTTTTATTCTTTGGTTGATAAATTGTTGGGCTAGATAAGTCGCATCGACTCTGTATGATGTTTTACATTCTTTCAACATCATCATGAAATATTGCCACCTCATTGACGCTCCAAAGGTATTCTTCCATTTTATTTGTGAATTTTCAGTCGTGACAAGAGGTTCACAATATATTTTTTAACGATTGAAAAAAAAAAAAACGTTGTGACGACAACACGATTTCAAAACATTTTTTTGGATCAAGCGTGAATCTGTCTGTATTGCACTAACGCACCCGTCATTTCGTCTCTTTCCAACTCGTAACGACCTTTTCTTGAAATTATTACGCAGGTTTGAAAACAACCTTCAACTGGAATCGATGAAACGATTCACCCGCTGATCGTTTTTTTCTTTGCATTACTGACATTGATAACTCCCATATCTTCCGTAAGTCTGCGATAAAACAAGCGCTAAGAAAGGACGTACAGACTGTGCAAATTTACAGATTCCATGAATCGATGAAAACAATTTAAAAATTTGCACAGAGTTCAGCGTCCTTTCTGCACGCTTGTATTATCGCAGGCCTACGGAAGACACGAAAGTTGTCAACTTCAGCAATGCAAAGTTAGATCATGCAGGTCCACGAAGTCTAAATAATCGAAATCCAAACACAACCCTGCTAGGACTCGGAGGCTCAAAGAAAAAAATATATATTTTTTTTCATTTATATTCAGTTTTTATTTTTATTTTTCTAGCAATTATAAATGACTCATATCAGAAAACACTCTTTTCTCTCACTAGCTTAGGTGCGTCGAAAGAAATCTATTTCAGGCACAAAGGACTGGTATAATCCTGTGGCTCATGTAGTATTGCGATCAATTTAACAGATTACGATCTTGTATGGAATTTAGAATAATCTTTTAATGTTCACACACCACTTACGATAGTGATCCATTCACGGTATTTTGCTACTGGTGTATACAACATCATAGAATTCATATATTCTTCAGAATCCGTATAAATAGGACGAGATAAGATACCAGCGAGTGCATTTTTCTGGCTTATTGCCGAGTACATAATAAGAGGTGCACCTACATCACCGGAGCAGAAATTTTCGTAATCCCCGGAGAACTTGATGCAGATTTCTCCGCGATTTAAAATTACTGAATTTTCTGATAGCGCATAACATTCTTTCGTTGTGACTACGGAGACATTCATAGGATCAAGTATCCTGGCATATTCACATTGAGAAGTAACGGTATCTCTAGATCCCCAATGACCAATTATGGCAGTAGCTTGAGATGAAGTACTCTCATTGTGGGTGTATAAAGGCACATATTTCACGGTATTACTTTGGTAGAACGGCTCTATGACGCGTATCAACATGATGTCATTATCGAAATCACTCCATTCGTCGTCGTTGAAGAATGGATGAGGTACAGTATCATTAATCCGATGGTTCGACCAATTACCCTTTTCGTACTCGATATGACTACCCGCTAGTACAATGTTGACGTTAAAACATTGTGCCGTGGTTAGAACCCATCTCTCCGAAATTATACTTCCGCCACATTGATGAGAAAAAGTGTTTTTTTCGTCATAAAATCCTATGCGTACTTGATAAGGAAGCTTCTCGAGTATTTCTACATATTCTGGCACTAGTTCCATACCTTTGGAAATAAATCGATTGACAGTAATGACACTAATCCCAAAGAACAATTTTGCTTACCAATCGAGTGAGCCGTGGTAAACAACGACGTCAACACAAGAATTTTTAACATTTTCAACACTGAGCTTGAAAACTTCAAACGAATCGCGAGTATTTCTTCCAGTGGATCTTATATAGCCTTCGTCAAAGTTAACGTGAATAAATTGATTTACAGTTGTCAGTGAATTCATGGAAACGCTTTATTGAAGAACTAATGGTACTTTTCTGTAATTTGCCATGAGTTTACTCAACGGTTCGGCAAATAGAAGTCACGATCTGTGCTCGTATATCTAACTTAGTCCCTCTCACTAAAATTAGTTGTCTGGTTCTTTCACGAGAGTGGGGTTATCCTAATCTTGCGCCAGTACAAACACTTAGCTCACCATGTCGTAAAAAATTTTTTTATTTGTTATATACGCATATACAATGGAGCCAATGGATGTAATTTTATTCTAAGCATCGCGTATGTCTTATTCCACAATTTGTGTGAATAGCTCGTCAAATTGAAGAAATCTATGGTAATTAAGATGCGAATTAAAACATCCGTCGAAATCATAAGATAACCTTTAATATCATCATTTATTCGGTATAGAGACTGAACGTATCTCGATAATAAACCCTCGACAAACTTCTCGATGACTCAACGGTAAACGAAAATTGTAACCCAGAAAACTGAGTTCGTGATATACCAGTGTTGCTACAGTCTCAAAAGAAATCTGCGTTTGAATTATATCAATGTTGTAAACATCGACATACATACTTCGATTTCACATAGATGAGTTATTTTCAATTGTCATTAAGATTATTTAACATTATTGCATTTTGTATCGTTGAATATTGTAAACTTGTACCAAAGAATATTTAAAGATTCGATTTGCTTGCATTCGGCAGATGCGAATTAATGGGACGGAAGAGAAGAAAAAAAGACGGCAAAGAAAAAAAAAAGTAAAATGAAATGAGGTACACATAATCCAGGTTACTGCAAAGATCGCCGTAATTCAGAATAAAAATCTGGTGATCACGCTCTCATCTACCTTGAGAGATTTGAAATCAGAGATACGTTTCATGGTGTACGTGCCCGGAATAACGTCATGATGCTTTGGGAGAAAGATTCGAGAGTCCGTAGAGCTCGTTCGACTTTTATCGAAGTAAACGAGAGCGGGAGGGTGCAAAGAGAAGCTAAGAGGTAGAGAGTATTCCTGTGGTTTAATCTGGATGCGAGTCCTGCTGATCGGAGAGCATGAAGTTAACCATCATTGAGCGAATGAGAATTGTGCGATGGAGGGTCCAAATGGGAGAGAGATCGAAAAAGATGCAGAGATAGTAAAAAAAGATTGAAAGAAGAAGAAAGGAGGTAAAGGTAAAAAAGAAAGGAGAGAGAGAGAGAGAGAGAGAGAGAGAGAGAGAGAGAGAGAAATAAAGAGTAAACGATACGTGAGTATGTATAGGTGGACTAAAATCTCGGAGGTAACCAGCCAACGAAATTTACGATGAAACGCGGCGGTGGCGGCGGCCGCGCGCGCGCGCGACTCACCTCTTTCCCCGATAGTTCTTTTACAAGGCGAGCGTGCAATGTTGAGCGAGCCAAGCTCGCTCACATTTGCATAACGTTTACGGAGCAAGGTCGTATCGGTGGATACGTCACGATCAGTTAAAATTGGGAGGAAGATTTATGGAACATTGGTTCGATGTTGATAGAGAAAGAAAAAGAGATTTAGGAAGAGAAAGAGAGAGAGAGAGAGAGAGAGAGGTTGGGTGGTACATAAAGGGAAGAAAAGGGGGAGACAATACTACCCTCTTCCACCAACTGTTCAATCCTCCAGGCCATTCAAGCCAATAAACCTTTCCAACTTATTCATTAGATAGACTTTATTCTGTATATGTTTTTGCATCTGGTATACATGCTTCAAGCAACAATTAATAATAAATCAATGACTTATATGGACTGTAGACATACATAATAAAAAGTCGATTCAATTATCATAATATCATATATTATCTGAAATATCACTCGTAAATGTTTCTTTTTATTCAAGCAAACACGCGAAGTATTGCAACCCTGATTAATCCGTGCCACAGGATCGTTTCATATTTGACGACGTTTTCGAATGGCAGTTAAGGTAGCATCTACAATCATGAACCTAAGACTCGACTAATAATTCAATTTTATTACTAGTAAATTGAATGAAAGCTCGTAGGAAATAGTATTTGTAGGTAGAGTTGATAAACCGAAGCATGATTCAAGGATGTCATTTCAACTCTGTAACGGAGGAAAAAAGCGAGGAATGAAAAATTGTCCTCACATTATTATACATGAACGTATACGTATATCGGGTGGAATAACGTTTCGAGCAAAATGGCGGGCTGACGCATTACACTCGAACAAACGATAGCCCGTTTAGTTCTCTAGACTAGACGAGCTCTGCAAGATCGGTGTTAGTGTGTGCATGAGTACGAAACGAAGGGTTGTATATACTTATGCAAGAGAGAGAGAGAGAGAGAGAGAGAGAGAGAGAGAGAGAGAGAGAGAGTTAGTGCAGAGCAGTAGGTCTGTAGAGAGTTGAGTACCTGAGGGAAACTGTGGGGTTCGAACATGCAGACATATTTCTATGTCCATGCGCACATACTGCAGCACGGTCAGAGTTGAATTTTTCAGTGAGTCGCCCTGAAGAAGAGTCCGACTCCGATATTTCGTAGGCAATGTGTTTCAATCTAACATTTGGAATGGTGCTCGTTCTCCATCTTCCCTGAATTGTTACAGACCAAGAAAGTGAGAGAAAGAGCAATAGGAAGAATGAGAGTATCCGCGAGAAGGGCATAAGCGCGATTTCAATATTTTATGCACCCCATGAACTCTCGAGGTTGGAGACTGGGGGAGGAGAGTTAGAGGGCATGAGTGAATGCATCTACGAAGTACGATGGTGTGCGCAAACGGAGAAAGGACTTTTTTCAAGAATGTATGTATACATAGAGGAATATACGATAGTATATATATCTTTATTGTACTTTAGCTTCTGGTATTATCGTCTCTACCACGTTAACTTTCCATCCTTTTCCACATCTTTTTTCTCTCTTTTTTTTCTCCCAAGTCTTTTGTCTCTCGCTTTTTTTTTTTTTTTTGTTTCATTCCTTCATTCACGATGGGGGAGAAAGGACGAAGATATATATGACGTTTTTACCCAACGCAACGAAGGAGACCTTACCATGCTCATACGAATCACGTAATACTTTGAAAACAGTCCCCCTATTCGCAACGAAATTTGTCTTTTCCCTTGTAAATACGTGCAGTTATATGGATGTACGTATATGCAACGTTGAACATGTCTTAGCGTATAAGTGTTTGCGAATGCAAAAGCATGAAGACAGAATAAAAGGGCGAGGATGCAGAAGGGGTGAGAAACGTATATTCGAGAAAGAGGAAAAACGGTGAAGAGGTACGCATGTGCGATGGATGGATGAAGGAAAGAGCCACGTTTCTTGTTCCCTTGTTCGCCTTAGCCCTCTAGTAGGGTTGTACCTCCATACACACATCCAGAGATGTATTTCTATAGAGGTATTTCTCTTGTACAAGATGTGTTATATACACACATGTGTATCTATAGGGTGCAGATTCAACCCTTAAAGTTTGCGGGGCGTACGTGCGTTTATCCCAGCCAGATGAACGAAAATCAATACTTAACGAGGTACTGAACGACAAGAGAGAACACGGAGGAGCTAAATTCGAGAAAGAAAAAACTCCACATTTTTCTTTCCCTGTATACTGGATATTTTCGGTGTGTGTATATATTATATATATACACGAACATACTTCAGCTGTATTTTCCTTTCGCGAAGCTGACAGGCTCTAAGGAAAAGAATAAGTAGCAGAAAAACGAGAATAAAGAGAGAACGACCGGGTAGCAAAAGAAAATTCACAAAGAAAAAACTAACGTGTATTTCATACGCTTTCCTCTTATTTTAGTTTTATAGTTTCACTCGCTGGCGTATTATCGAGTTCCGCAGATTTTTTTTTTGTGCTTTTTATTTCCGTTATTGTTGATTATAAATGTAGTTTTGACAAAGCTCTATTTTTTTTCAGCCTTAATTCGTACGAACTAGTGTGATAAAAAAATAAAAGTACGAGATAAATATATTACGAGAGATAATAAGAGGAGAGGGTTTGTTTGCCCGTATTCGTATTGAATTTATGAATTTTGGTGTAAAAAGCTCTGCATAAAAATGTCCATGTAGTATTTACATTGAACAGTATGAAAATGGAGAATTCAGAAAAAAAAGAAAATGAACAATTTTCAACCCTCGAGGGCTTGCTTCTCTCTCTCTCTCTCTTTTACCGTACGAATCGAGAATATACACGCGTTTACGCCCCCGGGGGTGGGATAGATTTTCTCAGAATAAATTATATGGCAAAGAGTGATGGTGAAAAGCGCAAAACCCCGAGGCTAGCAACTTCCATCCCTCCCTCCCTCCCTCTCCCCTCCTTTCTCTTTTTCTCTGCTCGCACCCCCCTCGTCTGGTCATTCCACGCCACCACCACAACCACTACCAATATATCGCATCGACGAGGCTCGCGTACTCGATCCTCGCGAGAAGATATGGTCCGTGGAAAATTACACATATTGCATTTCAGCATCGGCTACTTCCGTACGGGAACGTGCAATTTAACTGAACGGCTCTTGCTCCCGCATATAGATATTCGTTGCACTTCTTTTCTCCCCTTCTAACCCTTCGGTCATCTTTTTCTATACACGTTTGAGTCCAGAACCCTCCTAGCATACTTGCAGCCGAGCATTCAACTTTTGCCGTGAAATGTGTACATATGCATGATGCGAAATCACCGCTGGAAAATTCGCCCTATGGCACGTATCGAAGCTGCCACGAGTCAGACTATCTTTTTCTCTTTCCTGGTTCCGCATAATTTCTCGTTTTCCTATTACTTTATATGCGGACATCAGAGCTGGTGGAGGGCTGAATGACGTTTTTTTTTATTTCCATTTTTTTTTTTTTTTTAATGATTGATCGGTTTTCGTTCACCAGTTATGCCGCCACGTTCGAACTTTATCTCAGTGAGATAAGGCCGTGCATCAGTTTGACGCACCAGATTATTTGTTGCGGGTATGTAATGCTTCATTTTTTTCAGATAATCAACCTAAGGGCTTGATGTACTAGACACGAGGGTATACGGACAAGCAGTGTTTGATAAAACGCGTTGGGAATTTCATTTGGAGAGCCCTTGCAAGAATTGTCGATTTTCGTTTAAATTGATTAGTCTGAATAGATCGCTCTTGTTTGACGAAAGCATAAATTTGTTCAGATTTTTTTCGACGAAAAATATTACATAAATATTAGAAACAATGTCTCTGACATATATTTGACATTTTTAGAAAATTCTTGATATCAGGGATTCTATCGTTCCCGGATAAATTTGGAAGTCTTTGGTATTATGAAGGCTAGTCGATGCTGTATAAATGTGCAAAAGGACGATACACAGCAACAGCCATTACTTATCAGGTTTATTCATTCTGCTCGCACGATACTCCCCAAGCCTCGAAGCGTTCAACCTCGTCTCGAAAATCTTATAATTTTTTTAATGTATGTTCGTATATAAATTCACTGTTCGAAGCTGTACATTTTCAGTGGTCGTAGAGCTACATCGATCCAAGGTCACATGTTCAACGGGGAATTCCCTTAGTGCGTTGCACCTCTGGCCTCGTTGCAGGCCCGTTCATCTTTATCTCGTTGCTCTCTTCGTTTATTCGTTTTGATCTTTTTTCGCGTCTTCATCTTCGTCTCTTTCTTGATGTTGTTGTTGTTGTTGTTCTTCTTCTTCTTCTTCTTCTTCTTCTTCAGCTACGTCGTTTTCTACGTTTTTCGTATCCGTTCAACAATTTCCACTCATCCATTTTACCCCAGAATGTACGAGAATCTATACGTATTTATAAGGTGGTTCCCATCCATCGAGCTGCTATTCGTCTTTCTTGGCGGCACAACATTGGCCTTTTTGTCCCTGTGCCACGAACTACACCGCGGGGATTGGTCATTGATCGCATTGACCGATCTTTTTTTTCTTCCTCGTGGCTCTTATTCTTTTGTAACGTGCGCGCACTCTTGCTCTTCGGTTAACGAGGAATGTTAACAATTCAAAGGTTTACTTGGAAAAGAAGGAATATTGTATGTACGAACAAAAGAGTTGCTGAATACACTCATAGGATGAAACGGGACGCCGGTACATGTCATAAATTATTCAGAATACGAGATTCCAGTTACTACCGATAAAACAGTGGAAAACACTTTCAATATATTATACACCGATCGAAACAAAGGTTTTTCATTATACGGGACAAAAAGCTTCCCCGTATTTGTGAATTAATACTCGCAGTCTTGAATTTATCCCGCTGCTATTTATTTACAAACATAACGAGTTCAAAAGCAATTACAATCCGCAAATTCCATGATATCTGTAAGTTTCGCGAATTACTTTTCAAGAATAACCGGTTCTGACTTAAAGAACAATAAATAACTTGACAAATAATTTCATGGATGTTCATGAATTCGACTCGAAATAAATTTTCCAATCTTTTGTCATTTTTATGAGAACGTAGGAATATCTTTTTGCGAATATAACAGTTTCTCATGAAAATTGTTGAATTCTAATCTTCATGTATCGACGCAGTGAACGAGACAAAAATTTTCAGGAACATAAACCATTGACAGTTCAATCTTCAAAGAAGTATTCTCTTCTGAAGCCAGAACTCATATCACATTTTCATACACGATGGAACGTATTCACCATGAATTTGACGATATTCCAATATAGAGTCCATATCGTTCTCTGTGAAATGTCATAAAGTCGAAAATAGTCCTGCGTTTCTTCGATCACTAAAATAGTTGACAATACGTTTCATCGTTTTTGTTTACGTCAATATTATATATATAGTGTATACATCTGTAGGAACAGTTTCGATAGGAATTTCAAAAATACCGAAGAAATTGGGGCCAATATCGAATAAATCTTCGCTCATTGATTCATGAGTTTCTCCCGTCGCGTGCACTGACGATTAGTTCCCACGAAGCATTCCACTTTTTTCGTGTCCATAGAAGGCACGAATTTTACCTGTTATTACCGATAATGACACAGAGCCCGAGAGATGAAAGGAGAAAGAGACCCTATGCTTCCAACGTTTTCAACGTTTAGCTGAGAAAGGCATCAATTTTGATCAGGAGCGAAGGTGTCAATTGCACGATAACTTTTTCAAATATTTTCGAAAATGTTCGAATAATGAAAGGCTTATCGTGAAATGTTTCGCGTTGCAGTCAATCAATTTTACAATGTTACGTGGTCTGATATCACAAATATCAATAGTATGACAAAGATATAAATAATGATCGATAGAGTATTAATTATGCAACAACAACAAGGATCATTATTATTGATACCATAATTTATGCATATTCAAAATCACGATCTCTCGAGCACAGTTGGCATGATTATTAGGTCGCACGAGATCAGAGCTTGGGGTGTAGAGAGACGGACCGATAAAGGATCATTCGAAAAATTTAAAGGACAAAAGGTAAGGCTGGAGAAGTCGAGAAGCAACGGGAAGAAAGAAGGAGCCTGCATGGAGTATAAATCAAGAGCCCATCTCATCTGTTACTCATACTCGGTCCCTATATTTATACGTTATCTTTCGAAGAGGCGTTATCAGATTAACGGATCTTCGAATCTGTTATATTCCTTCACATCGATGAGAAAGGGCTTGGTTTGTTCGAGCAGGAGTAGCTTTACTCGACGTTCCTGGACATCATCTTGCCTTGTACGACGAGGGAGGTGAAGCGATACTCCTCCAACATTAACCACAGTTTATTATGTATTGGTGCAATGCTCTTTTTTTATTTCCTCAAGCACTTATCGACAATTACTTTGGAGAGCTTTTCTCGGTACAACGAACCGCGCGTGGTTCGCTACGTGTGCACCTCAAACTTTTTAGACTTTCGAATAAGTCGCACCTCAGGCGTTGATACTTATTGAAATACCAAGATCTTCGCCTCTTTTCCACACGCCAAATTTGCCAACCCTATACGAATCCTGGACTTCCTTCTCATTTTATTTTCTTACAACACCCGCTGAACTGTTATTCTCTCCACTGCTTTTTTTTTTTTTACAGAAGAAGAGAACCGAAAAACTCGTAAATAAAAGCATGTCCGCGGGTCAAAAACTGGGCCTCCATATGCAGAAAAAACGGGATCAGCTGCAACATATTTTTATGAATTCGTTTTAATGTTGCCTTGGCACGCAGCTGAATTACAGGAATGTCGTACTGTAACAGCTCCTGTGACAGAAATGTGTTTTGGAATATTTCATAACAAATCGTTTTTTGGCAATATAAAGGCGGAATTCTATTCCTATAATTGCTAGACCGAATGAAAATTGTTATTAAATTGTTGTTGAAATTATTATTGAAAAATTGAATTTCATTATTTATATCGAAAAGTCCATTGTACTGTGCCAAGTTTTGGTGAAGTGAAAACTTCGAAAATCTTTCAAATAGTGACTCAGCGTGGTGCTAACTATTCAATTTGTTACACGCAATAAAATAAGTGCACACGCATATATTAGTCTCCATTCTTTTTTTTGTGTGATTTTTGTGTGATTGGGTATAATGAAACAAACGTCAAAAAGTAAGGAAAAAAGTAGCATAAACATTTGTGCTCGAAAAAGTCATTTTAATAACTTTAAATGAAGGGAATGTGAACAAGATGAATTATTATTACTGTCAGTCGACAGACCCAGCCTTCATTGGATGAAGATCTACACACATATTTCAAATGCTTCTTTTCCTCATAAAGACAAACTGAGGCTGTTTTGATTTGCATAAAAATTCATTTTCATACGAAGTCTGTTAGAAGAATCCCCGGCGTAATGTAAATCGCTTAAATTCAAGATAAATTGTTAACAATAGAGTAGTAATAAGAGAAGGATCATTTGTTGACATAAATTGCAATGGAACAGTTCTCAACTGGTTGTTAACCAAAGTGACTCGATGAATATTCCTAATGAGACTGTCGCTCGATCCGGATCTCTTTAAGGTAATAATAAAGGATTGGAAATGTCTCGGGCTGCTGGTAAATGAGATGCAGATCGAAAGAAAAAAAAATCGAGATTGAAAAGAGGATGAACTCACGAATACGAGACGAGAAAAGGAACGTGGCAGCTGTCGTTAGGAATCTTGATTCGACGAATCTTTCAATGCTTCTCGTTCTTTATACCAGCTGCTCGTTGCAGATCACGTCTCGATCTCGCGGTCTGTGTGGGAGGTCGATCGATGCTCCTAAATGCTATGCTCCTCGTAAGATTCTTTTGTATGGTAGAATATACCCTTTGCAAAATATTCGCGAGGAAAAAAAAGCGTTTGGTCACAAATACGCCCTGGGGTTGGCAGGTGTGATTCTCGATGAGTTTTATCGACGTGAACACACGTATGCACAAACACGAAGATCTGAAACTTCTTTTCAATTGCCTCCATATGCATAATTCGTTCGTTTCGAAACATAAGTCAGCCTCGTTTTTCGAATCGGCTCGCATCAGGGTATCCAAGGATCTGACGAAACGATAAAACTTAGCTGTTGAGAATAAAAACGCTTCTTTTAACAGGGATTCTCCACGTTGAAAGTGATACACAAGCACAACTAATATATGTATGAAAAAAAAAAGTGGAAATATTCCCAATAATCTGAAAAAGAAAACGAAGAAAGACGCCGAGATGCACAAAATCTCGTAGCTTCCAGTTATATGTCGTGTCAAGTTCCAGCGTGTTGCCACGACATCGAAATAAAATTCAATCGAAACATATTCCCTCATAAAAATTCTACATTGCTGTACGATTTTCTGACACTATTCCCTGGTGGCTGTTATTATAATATCATATGATTGCGTCGTCGATTTTCCATGTATCGTGTACGAATAACGTTCGTGCGAAATTCTAATATTAATGAAATGCACATTACATGAGTTATCAGGAGAGTGCGGAACATAGTTTGAGTCAGCATTGCGTGATTATGTCTCAGCGCTTCGGGGCAGTTGAAGGCTCCGAGCTCACATGTCCAAGCTCGACAATACGATGTACCACGTAACGTCTCTAGCGATTACAGAGAACTCCGCAGGCACGAGCATTGGAAACCATAGCACTGAAAGCATGACCACTAAAAGTGAGATGGAGTGAGAAAAAAGCAGCCAACAATGTGCATGCTCGAGCCCTAGTTCACAATGCTATTCACCAACGTGACTGTATTTTTCAGGAAAATGTATCGCTCTCGCGATACGCGATAATGTGGGGAGGATATGTGTGCGGGCAAAAGCATCGACATTGAGTGTGATATACCCGAGGACAATATTCTGGTAGCTGGCGGCCAAGGCAACTGTAGAGTGCTCTGTACTGCTTCGATACATCTATCCTTCTGGTAAAATATGCGTTATCTTTATGTATGTAGTGAACATAATAAGAGTTGAACGAACTATGAGAAGTAAAGTGTGAGAATGTAAAGATTTGAAAAAAAACTTGGGAAGGCAGAACATTTTGAATAAACGAAATCGTTGGATTTGAGTTTTACCTGAATTAAAACTTGATGGAAGTTACTTTCAAAAATTTTATTAGACGTGTAATTAAGATAGTATACAGACAATCCTACAGAAATCTTCATTCGACATATTTCAGAATTTATTTTTTATTGCTAGTGATTAAAAGTATAAGAGAGACAGAGGAGAGTGTTCAACTAATCTTTCACGAGTTCATTTGGAAGTATTCTGTACAGTTGGTTATATAGGTTGCCTCGCGTCTCGCGATACGACTCATTCACAAAAAAAAAGAACAAATCTACGAAGGTTGTAAAGCTTTGGGTGGTATTTTAATTTCCTTATCGGGATGCGGGACTTTCTGATCGAGTTTTTACACTTGATTAGAATTTACCGTTAAAAATGAAATATTTTGCCGGTACTTGTGTGTTTTTTTTTTTAGATACTCATTCGCGCTAAAAAAATTTCCAAGACTCTAGTGACCGGCGACAAAAATTTTCTACCTTCCTAGAAACTGCTTTTTTTTTGTTAATGTGAAACCCAAGAACCTACTGGTTGTTATGCTCAAAGTAGGATAAGTCATGAAATTTGTTGTCATCCACCACTAGAGGAAGATCCTCCTCTTGAAGTAGGAGAATTCAAAATTATGGGCCCATATGCTTTGCCAAAAAACATGGTGAAAATTACAATCTAATTGAAATACGTCGTCAGAAATTGTATGTAGGCAAAAAATTGTCGCTCGCCTGGAGGGTCAAACGACTAATTGCTGGTAGTGAAATCTGGTACAACTACACCCCATTAGTAGTTTGGAAATAATGTCTGATCAAAATTTTCATCATTATGATATGAATGCTAGAAAACAGAAATTTCAGCCTGGATTCATCCTGTGGTTTATCACCCTTTCATTGTCTAATAAATAAATATATTATAGAAGTTTCTAATGGAGACTAAAAAATGACAAACGAAAAAAGATAGTCTCGTGACATGGCATAGTTATTTCATGATTTTTCATTCTTTAGCGATAATGCCGTTGATTGCTGTTAAGTGATTCGTTTATTTAAGTTTTCCGTTATGATTTTCAATCGAAAATAATCGTAACTTTATTATTTATTATTTATTCATGATTATTTTCGATGATTTTACGATTTATTTACGATTATTGATTTGCGTTACATATACATTTCATATCTAGTGAAATTGCATTTTGCAAATCTGAACATCAAAGAGTGAAGTAGACGAAGCCTCAATGAGAAAGTATTATTTGACTTCTTTGACAATTCGTGGCATCATCAATGATCGACTAAATCTATTTACTGACTCGAGAAAGCGATCTGAAGGTTCTCGCCTTCAGAGGTTTAACGATTGATTTCATCCGAAGCTGTATGAACATACAAAAAAGATTGAGGGTTTGGGAAAAAAGTGCACACAGAAGGAGAGTTATGCTTTGAGTACGTCGAAGGTCTATCGATTTTAAACGGGGAAGACTTTTCAGCTATATTGTACACATATATAAACACATTATACATTGCAGTTTGCGATTTTGAAGTTCAGTGACAGAATGATGTAGCCGAAAGTATTTCGGTTCTCCCGTTATTCCCGAAGGTAAAGGGTAAATCGTAAAAATCGTAAAAACCTACCAAGATTAAAGGGCGAATGAATGTGTAGGGAATTGCAAGGGGTCTGTATAGATGATACAAATATGTATCAAGGGAGTTTGAGCTCTCGGTAACTGGGATACAGACGAGAATTGAAACTGGCAGACGGCCAAGTTCAATACTCCCCACACTTTGCCTTTAGCGTTTCGGAGAGCCTCGACATGGGAGAAAAATCGAAGTACCTCATCCCATGAAGTCTAGACCTGGCCTACTAGTCGTAAGCTTCACTTTCGAACGTTTCTCTGCCGGAGCACTCTACTACTATCCTCGTACCGATTCTTTCTTTGTGTGGATACGTGTGCATGTTTGATTTTGGGCTATCGCGAGTAACACGATTACCGGTATCTATCTACCAAAACCACTAACACATTGCTTCATCCGCCTCTATACGACTCTTATTGCTGGAATCCCCCAAATCTGTTTCGATATTCCGCGGCCCTTTCCACGTTTCCCAAAATTATGTTTAAACCAATATCAGAAGGGGAGGGAGAGAAAGAGAGCGACAGATATATATCTCGATGTATATAGGGGTCATTTGGTAGTTATTTGTAGGACTATCTGCCCACTAAGTTACTATAATAGTAGAAATTATATCCGGAGCTATCTCTGTACAAATTGCTACCGATTGCACCGATCATTTGTTAACTTTCGTTACGGTTGTAAGAGTGAGAGGGGGGGGGGAGATAGAGGAAGAAAGGGTTGTGTGCATCATTGGTTCTCTAGTTATATTGTTCATTTATCGAAATCGAATCCACTTTCGAGGCTCAAGCTTCAAGAGAGAAGGTGGAAAGTCGTGCACTGGTAGAGAAAGAGAGAGACGAAAAGCTTCCCGATATATTTCAACGTAAACAAGTTGGGCAGAGCATGCACCCCTTCTAACGAATGTCGGCAAGTTTCTCTAGAATTGGTAAGGGATGAGAGGGTCCTTCTTCGTGTTTCATTGAATTTCTATAGCAAGTGAAACTAACATAGATCTTAAAATCCTACAATAGATTAATGGGAGGAAACAGGAATGAGTCGAATACGAGAATTATTACTGATTTCCGTGAGCAAAATTTTTACCTTGCTACCCGAGATTTGTCATTACACTAAATCCGGTTCGAATTCTTTGAAATCAGAAAAGGACGAATTTTATTGAACTACTGACCTTTCTTTGGACATAATTTTCATGTCAATATTTCTTTCCAAATATTTTCCTGTACTAAAAAAAAATCATTATGTTGAGATTACGTCGGATGTTGAAAGATACATATTTGTGAAGATTTTTTGTTTGAGCTTCCTTTCCCTTTTTTTTACTGAGAGGGAAAGGACTTCGCGATTTCAGGTGGTCTGAAGATTTTTGATTTAGAATTTCCCGTTCCTTCACCTTTGGGTCAAAGATTTATGGTGTGGAAAATCCTTTCAATTATTATTATTATTATTATCCTGTGGTTGGAATCAACAACAAATATAAAAATATTTCTAGAATTATATCGAGTATAAAAATTGCTAATTGATTATTGGTTCAAATTAGAATCATGAATTGTTTTTGAATTGGAAAATCAACTATTTTTCATTATCATTATTATGTCAAAAAATATTAAGAGCTTATTGATTCGTCCGAATACGAATCTTTCTGCGAATTGAAAAATAATTCAAGCGACATAAACAATAAACCGCGCGAAAAAAAAATAGAATTTCCTTTATAAAAAACTGATCCTTGTTGAAATCGAAACGATCACCTGAATTTATTGAATAAATTGCATCATTGTTTTTGTCACACTCGAATCCTCGCATTTCTCATTTCATTTCATACCTGCTTCTAGAATTTAAGTTTTCTCGAATTCACGCGTAGCAGTATGACGCGTAAAATGTACCGTTACAACATATATGTAGCCAGACAATTCATTTTGAATGCCACAGAACGAGCACAGTCTGAATAAGTAAAACGATTCAAATAATAAAAAGTGATTGTCGATGCAGCGGGCGCGAGCAAAAAATGGTCCGAGTATCTATTATAAAGCACATGCCAAGTGAATGTTTGAGGATAAAAAGGGGCCGTAGGCCAAACGGAGAGAGCGAGTAGAAAGGAAAGAAGACGAGAAATAAAAACGAATGCAGCTTGTTCTCAAAAGCTTGGGAACCCGAGGCTTGCAAGCTGGCTAGGAATTCGTTGCATCGCTAGAAAAAAAGAAGAAAAAGCACGCGTGCTAGCCATTTTTCTTCGATGGAATGCGCCCATAGCCAGAGAGCCGCGTGTCTGGCTTGCTGTGTGGAGCCACTGGAAAGCTTGTATCCTCAGTTCTGTGAGGTCACCGATAAAGTTGCTTATTAAAATTTTGCAGTGTAGCGACAAAAAAATTCGCTGCTCTGCAGAAAGTGCACAAGTGTACAGGTACAGAGTACGAAGGAGGTTAAAAAAAGGTTGGGGCTAGAGGATTCAAGCTCGCGAAACTCCGGTGACCACGTAGTCAAGAATGTTGGACCCTTGTACTATTCATTACCTAATAGAAATAGCGCATTGTACGTGTGCAAGCCACGAAAAAAAAATTGAGATTCCGCTATTATAACTACGTCCGACATTATTCAGCATTTTCAAACTTTTTTTTTTTATCCCACACCCATGAAGAATTTCACGTTATTTTGCAGATATTAAAGAACGAAGTGGAAAATGAACGGAGTCACGGAATCTCAAACCACTGCAAGGATCTCTACGTGAATTTTTTATCTCATTTTCTCTCCTTTCTTCATTTGGTACATGCGTCTGCTCGCACGAAAATCTTGCCTATAATCATTCGCAATTATGGTGAAGAGAATATGATTATATTCGGTATTTTGAGAAATCAATATTTGGCCTAGATGAGGAAAAGACTACATGGACGCAGCGATAAGCGATAAATGAAATGAAAAAACATCTCACAATCTGTTTTTTGATTCAATTCACATAATCAGTGACCGTAGACTGTCGGAACATGAGTAATAGGATGGACCTTATTTAGTGTGTTCTTGAATCAAGTGATTCTCCATTCAGTAGCCTCGCTGGAAAGTTTATCGGCGTGTAAGTTGTAATTTCTATATATGTCTACCTAATGGATAATGAGATTCTGGAAACAAAAAAATCGCAGTACATTGGTGGAATAAAAAGAGATGTCTTATAGGCCACATTTTTGCCCGGCGTCAGATTCAACTTCAAAAGTAACGAAAAATGATCTGGCGTAGAAACGTCGTAGCGAGTATCGACTTTCCCTGAGTATAGTATCTAAAGTGAGGGTAAATCGTTTTACCTTTACTGCTTGAAAACTATCTTTTGAATACTTGGCGTCAAGACGCCGCCGCGTCTTTAAATAATTACTGATGTATACGAGATCGACGAGCAAATTCACCGGAGTGTACAAATACGTCACCATATAGGAAGAGAACAAGTGGCTCTTGCCAACTCGAGGTCGAGTGAGAAAGAGAGAGAGAGTTAAAAGAGAAATGGAAAACGATGACTACTCAAAGTAGAGCGTGCGAGAAAATGATAGGAATGTTGGAACATGCGAAAAGTAAGAGCAAAAGAGTTGGAAAATGTGGAGGATTCAAAGGATATGGAGAAGAGGAATCTCAAATAGAGTAGAGAACGAAAGGGAAGATGTATTACGTGTAGAAGTATTACGTACCCTCAAAATACTTTGGCGTCCAAGCACAGTTCTGTATAATATTTTATATAATTTTATTTATCCATGAGAGCTACGCAAAAGTCGACGGGGAACATGTCGTGGTAATAAATCGCTCCCCTGGCATGTTTTACCCTAACCATAACCCAAGCTCGTTCGCTCGTCTTGCACTTACAACTACGTCACGGTGCGTACATGCCCTCATCATACGAACTCGTTGGTCCAATTCAGCCGTTGGCGACGTACCCTTCCGCTTATTACGAGCCGTTACAATCCCAGTTTCTACACACCGTTACCATTGCTCAGCATCAACAAGACCCTGACTCATACCGATGAACCAATGGTGTCTCGATTACACTCATTCCATTAGTATATGGTCGAGCGTATAGTATATATATGCTTGGGCGAGTCGATCCGATTTGCCCCTTCGAGTATCAACTCTACAAAACATCACACACATCCGCAACCAGTTTCATAAACACAAATTGGACGAAAAAGCTTTCAGCTTCCTCGGTAATGGTTACGCTCGGTTTACCACCGCTAAGATTTCCCCCTCTTCCCTGAGCATCGTCATATACCATTCCTATAAAAGCAGTGCGCATGAATTGTACCGATACTAAATTAAGACGATTCAATTATCGGGCATATCCGTTACAATCGTTTGCCATGAAACATTCTCTGATATGATACTCCCGCTAAAACCCTCTAACAGTATTTCATCGACATTCTTGCTGAGTACTCCCATCGTGTGTAATCAAGAAAAATTTGATTACTTCTTCTTGTTTAACCGTATTCAAATGACAAAGTGTGATAGAGAAAAATAGTAGCTAGGGGTATGTGAATAAAATGCTAATCAATGGCCAACATTTTTTTTTTTTTGATTTAATGATGATATCTGTCATCACGTTTGATTGATGGATATGTGAAAGGTTGGAAAACTTGATATTTTTTACAGTTTCCAAAGACTGCTTCTAAGTGATAACCTTCATCATGAATTTAGCCCACTCACCGATTTGTTTCCCGTGCTATTCTACTATGGCAAGTGAAATGATCTTTATCAGTGTGCATGGAAGAAAAAAATAGGCAAACGTGGATTCGAAGGAGTTTTGATGATGTTTAAAATTACTTGATCAACATGCGTAGACAAAAATGGGAAACTATCGAAAAAAATTGTGCAAATGAGTTTTGATTTCATTAAATATGGTAACAGGGCTAATTGATTCTTCATCACTCTATTTTACGTGAAGAAATTTAAAAACTCCGTTAACAATTTTTCAGTTGATAATATTTTATTTAACCAATAGCAAAGTCAATCTGCTTGATATTTTTCGCCATAAGGGTAAGTTTAAGAACAATATTTTCCAGATTCATAAATGCTGCATGATCTTGATTATTATTTTACGTAAAACCAGTGACTTGAAGGCACATTTGTATCAATGTACTATAATTATTGATTGTAATCTGACTTTTTTTTTTTGCGTCAACCTGTAATTCTATACGTATTGTTGCCAAGAACCTTGCGTTGTTTCCATTGGAATTCCAAGGGCCTTTGACAACCCAGGAATTCAAAGGGATTTCATGCAGTTACCTTTAATCCGGGTTAAATGCCAGGGGTCACGTCGGGGCAAGGGTATATCACCAGAAGCTACGAAGCAAGCGCGAAACTCAAAAAATTTTTATGCATATAAATTCCTGAACATATCCATATTATTTAGAGATATACATGACATAAAGTCATACAAATAAGATTCCCAACTATACGAGGAATGAGGCGGCTGCCAATGATGCCACGCGGATCAGCGACTTTCAAAAGATCTCTGTAGATCATGATCTCCGTCGTTGATCTCAGCTACTTCATTTAGTTGTCTCTACCCTGTTCTAAACTACCTTAAAACTTCTCTGATGCCCTGTACCCGACGGTGAAATACATGTAGCGCTCCAAACTTGGTCGAACAATCTCTGGAGACTATTGAATTTTCTCCTTTGACATGATTCGGAAGTGAATTCCTCGGAGGCCCTTAAAGGGCAAATATTGCTTCATCGATCTTTTAACCCACTGATTTGATTATAAATTACCAATAATATCGTTAATTCGCTATATCCTTGATTTAAATCTCGTTAGATTGGTACAGAGTAGACGCAAAAAATACATTCGTAGAAAATCATCAACAGCAATGAATAACTCATTCAATTTTTTATTGTGTCATCATCATACATGTCACATTCACACGATTTCTGTCATTCCTTAACCTCACTTGACCGACAGCCATTTATTTATCATAATATTCTTTATACGAGTGATGAGCTTATCCAGATGGTATTATTTCGTATTATTAGCTAATTTAATGGAAGCGCGTGTAGCCTCTCGGATGCAGTGAACCGCAGGTATTAATCGAAATATCAGAGGAAACTGGAGAGGATGATCAACGGTGGACAGTAGAGAGCTGGAAAGCGATGGTGAAAGAGCGGGCTCGTGAAGAGAAGGGAGGATGGAAAACGTGGGTATTCTATTAATTCCGTGCAATTAAACCACGCAGAAATGTTCATTATGTGATATATCTAGGTCACTTTGTCGGGTAGAAAGAGAGAACAATGGGTGACCAAAAAAAATTATTCAGCGATATTTCAGTTGTTTGTTTCGCGGAATGATCGTGCTGGCTCGTGAATAACATTCCACGCAATATATCCAAGTGATGTATAAAAATAATAATAATAATAATAATATTACTGTAGGCATGTGGTATCAACGGACATTAAAGTTTCGTTTTTTTCTTTCTACTTTTCGAATTTCGTTATTATTATTTCTCTCATTCAGTACGCTTGCATTGAAGTTTATGACCACAAACGAGTAATTCGTCGTTGCGCAATAAAACTTTCACCATCCACATTTTCCACATATCAACGCATTTTCACGTATACTTTGAACTATCGATCTACGGGCATTGGGACGTTGTAAAAATATTTGATATCTTTGAAAGTATGTACAATACACGTGCCAATAGTATTCACGCGCTTCTCATAGGGAGTTTTCATTCGTTTTTTTCTGCACATTGAAGATAATATTTGTGTGTGTGTGTGTGTGTGTGTGTGTGTGTGTGTGTGTGTGTGTGTGTGTGTGTGTGTGTGTGTGTGTGTGTGTGTGTGTGTGTGTGTGTGTGTGTGTGTGTGTGTGTGTGTGTGTGTATATGTATATATCGTGATATGCAATCTCCGTTTCATGGCGTTAACATTTCGATAAAATGCAGTGAGATATCGGATTTTGTGACATAAACCTTTTTTGCCTCGAGGCCAAAAATGTAGAGTGGCACATTTGAAAATGAAATTATCCCTCCGAAACGCAAGCGTAGTGAAAAAATTGGACATTTCTCGGGTTTTATAACAAAAAACTCCAAATGGAATCGCAGCACAAGTATAAAAATTCGCGTGGTCATGAACAGCTTTTTATTTTGTTGAATGTGTCACAATCTTCTGTGACTTCGCATTTTCACAAGCTTTATGGACCGGAAAAAAGATATCGTTGAGAATGAATTTTTAGCACATTCATAACATAATTTCGGATTTCAATACGTGGATCAGGAAATACAAGAATAAAAAGTATTGTCATAATTTGTTTTCATTAAAGACAAATGTGCGTCTATGATAACGAGGAGTGCATAAAATTTATTGAATTTAATTTATTTCATCATATTTGGACTATGTGATGATCTGTTTTCATTAATGATAATACGATATTTTTTAGATATATTTGTATGGAATCTATTTCGAGAAAAAATAATGTATATTCAACTTGTGGACAATCCTTTAGTTTTTATTTCTATAAATACGTAGCTATGAACGTGAGATAAAATTGTTCGTTTGTTAGATTAATGTCAGTATGATTCGACATTGAATAAAAAGGAGCAACACACTTGAAATCGAACAGGAAAATAGATTCGTTTAATAAACTCGTCTAATTTCTGAAGGAAGCGTACTGATCTTCCCAAACATTCAAGTTTTTCCAGGTCCGATCTTTCCTTGAACGAGAATATTCCATTTTGATTGTGGAGTCTTATTACTTCGCGTATTCTCTTTTGCAGTCAGATGCTGCCTATTAGTCGAAGAGTCGAAGATACGATAGGAAGTGATTGATGAGCAGAATGGAATTCAGTATATTGCCACTACGGCTATTAATGCTCACCCAAATCTGTGCATCTTAAAAAAAATAGACATTGAAATTTTTTTCGACTATTTCAGTGGATCATATTTCGTGTCCAAAATACTTTGAATTCATAGCTATCTACTTTGACCGAAACTTTTTGGCTGCTTCCAGAGTTTTTAAATTGGGTTGAATTCTCTGGCTTTTAGGATTCTCAACCTTCTTTCTCGTTCTACTTATTTGTCACAGACCAACCCTGATTTTAAAACGAATCGGTTCTTCATACGCTAAACTAGTTTATCTTAAGTCTGAACTAGTTTGCATAAAAAATCGGATTGAGAAAGAACAATTCGGCTTATAATCAGGCTTGGGTGGTTACATCCATTGATATTTCTTCTCATACGCGAGTATAAGCTCACCGACAAACATTTGAAGAATCGAGACTATAGCAACTCACTGAGAGCTTTCTCGTACCAAAATCGACCCCTTCACACACAAGACAGATTTCCACAGTTCAAACGACCCATCGAATTGCTCGCGTCTATTCACTTTATTGAGATCAATGCTTATTGGAAACGTTTATCTCCTTTGCTTTTATATACTCACCAATCTCTCTCCCTTTGTCCCTATCTCTTTCTCTTGGCAGTTTCCTGTTTCTTCATCGATCCCGGCGACGATTTCTCAACGAAGGAGATACTTCCTGGACTCGATCAGAGGTTCTTCATCACTTATTCCTGTTCCGTTGCTTTTTCACTCCCTCTCTCTTTGACAATATTAAAACTGTTATCGGATCCAAATTTTTCTGGTTCTCACATTCAACCAGATCTAATATGCGGCTGCGCTCTATTGTAGTCCACTTGAATTGAATTTTTCCTTCAATTAATATTTCACATCGATAAGTGAATTAGTATATTCGTTTTAAAATGCTATTCATTTATTTTTACTAATATTGAAAAACATGTTTATAAAAGTCTTCTCAGATAAATCTTTGGAATTGATTGAGGAAACTAGACTCTTTAGTAGTTGGCTTTTTGCATCTGCGTACACGTGATAATAGCGTGAACTTATTTTTTGACTCATAGAAATTTCCTGATTGATTGACCCAGAAATTTTTTTATTCCGCTCCGACAAAATTTCAAAGTTAAAATCAATCCAATTAAAAAACCGACTACTGGGTATTTGAATGCATATATAGTTGTCAAAAATGTATCATTATTTTGTAAATATATGGAACTTTGAACTCTATTGTCCTATTTACAAACTGCAAAAGTACGAATTATGAATGTACGAGTATATAAAAAAAAAAAAAAAAAAAATAGAAAGATTTGACATCAACCGCCGCATTCGGGTAACAAAAATCATGCTTTTATGTTTAAAGAAAGTTATGGAAAAAAGGAAGTCTCGTGCTGTTCACTGCTCACTTATTCCAAACTGATTACCAAGTGTAACTAATTTCACTAAGTAAGTTCTCGATTTTCCTTTCAATATTTCTCCACTCAATCGGTACTTCTTTCGTTACTAAAAAAAGTGAAGGCCCTTTTAATTAAACTCTCGAGTGATCAAACGACGATCTTGAACACCAAGAATAGAGTACGCTGCTTGTATATAGATTTCACAACGAAATATACATGAGTTCGAGAGCACGTCCTCATCTCGGGCGATAAACTTTCACATCGAACTTACCATTAAGATTTTGATTGGTTATTGATCGCGGAAATCGGAGGCTTGGAACGAGGTGATAGAGGAAGAGGGATTTATTCCCCTCTGGGATGCGCGAAATCGACCATCATGGCGCCTACAAAATCCGTTTCTTTACGATTTCTCATCGTCTATATATTTTTATCTGGTACCACGTATCTGTCGTCCTATTTTCTCCTCCACTTTAAATTTCAGGCTTTCAGGCTACAAGTGAGGAAAGATCAAAATTCTAAGGGATTTGCATTAGCTGAGAGCTTTTTGATTCGTAATCTCATATTTTCTGTTACTATTTTTTAACGGCTTTGTTTTTGACATCATTCATTTATTATTTTAGAGTATTGATATTGTGTACCAAAAGTTGTTTCCTCAATGGTCTAGCATTTTTCAAAGTTTCTTCATCTACAATGCCAAAAGCGCAGTGAGATGCGGCGTGTACTTCTTGATTAACTTCATTTAATTATTCATTTGAAAAAACTTTTTCTATAATTTTCTGAAGGATTGATAACAGATACATGTTTTTTTAATTACCGTAAACAAAATGAATTTCTGGTTTCATGTAACGAAGGTTTAACGTTAACGTTTTTTCATCAAATTTAATTTGATAAGATTAAGGAAAGGAATAAGGATTTATATCTCAAGAAAATCCCTATTTATAGAGTGCTTCAGAAGATTGATAAAAGATCAATTTTTTTTTTTCACTGGTCGTCGAAAGAATCAATCTTTGGCTTCCAATATTTAAGGATTATGAGCAGGTGCATTTACCTGAACATTTATGTTTGAAGATAGTTGAAATAAGAAAAAAAAAAAAGAAAGACGAAGCTGCTTATAAGGAGCCGATTCAGCTAGAGAAATTGTAAAATTCCTCTATGGAACGGAGAGCTTAAGCAAACCCATTCATGGATGGCATGAAGGCTGAGTGGAAGAGCGTATAAAGGGTATAAAAGGATTGAGTTGATAAAAGCAGCAATTCCTGGCGCGCAACGCTTCGGCAAATAAGTTGATTCTCGTTCGGTTCTCGTAGGTGCGCGGAATGGGAACGTTAGAATTCGCTAGTGTATATAAACATTTCGTGCTATTGGTACTGTAAGCTCTAACAGTCGAATTCGACCTCAGCCCAAATGGCCAAAAGGTGTTCTCCTCTTGAATTCCTCCGCGATCGCTTTTCATCCATACCTCTTTCAATTCCTTTTCTTTTACCCTCTTCATACACTTGAACTCGTATCATGCTGCTTGAAATAGGTAATAGATACAGCTCTCGAAACAGGCAGATAAACATAAGAGAGCCAATACGAAATAAAGTAAAAAATAAGCAGAGCAGTCACTCGATAAATATATAGTTATATATGTGAACTTATATATGAAAAGTCTCCTTTAAAGAAAAAACAAATACTAAAAATCTGTACAAGATTTCAGAAACGGCCTTCATTCATCATCTGTGCCTGTTTAACGTATTAAATCCGAATAAATTCAATTATTTTCCTTCTAAAATAATCGTTCACATATTTGGTGCATTATATTCAATAACAAATAAACTATTCCATTATCGTCGATATATTATGGGTTTCGTGTATAGGCACTAAGTGTGAGTCCATTCAAAAGAGTTGTAGATGGGAGGTCGAGTCTTTGATGTGAAATACTTGTGACTTTTTGGATCAGACAAATGCCCCAGAGACGTCACGAATTGTATGTGAGCAGCATTGCGCTTATGTATACAAGGATACATTTAGCATTACTGAAATATATGTACACCTGAGAAACTCGCAGAGCTCCAGATGCAGTGAATGAAAAGCTCTGAGAGATTCTTGCCTGAGCGTCTTAAATTATCCAACGAATCCCATAAATACACAGGCTTATCGTATGTAGGATGACTCAATAGGAAACCATGTAATATGTAACTACCTCCAGCTCTCTTGCCCGCCTTCCATCTCCACGTCGGCGCTCCTTATGCGAATTTTTCTTCCACGTGTAGCAATTTCTCGGTCTTCGAGCCAAGTTCGCGTAATTCTGTTACCAGTTGACATCGATCTTCAATATTTTTTATTCACTGCTATGAATAGAATAAGATCCATTCGAACGTGATAATCGTAACGTTCGCAAGATTCAATGATACCTTGACTACGATTTTTCCAATTTTTTCAACGATGTACCAATTTTTAAGAAAATTAAATTAAATCTGATGCGGATTTTCTATTAACTTATCCCTTGATTCATCTGAAGATCAATAAATATCGAAGAGATAATAGATATTATTGTGTGATCTGAATTTTTACAGCCTGAAAGTCACAAAACAAATGACCGAATAATAATTTAAATATCCTTTTTAACAGGTTGTTATCATTGTTATCAAAGCTTTACATTGCAGTAAAGTTGACGCGTTGCTCAATTGATGAATCAGGAAGTAGACCTTTAATATGCATTGTTCAGTCGTTTTTATTATCACGATTTTGATAATGTTACGAAAAAATTGGTAAATGAAACAGAATAAATCAGCTTAAGCCCTCCGATGAGCATATACTGTTTAAAAGAGTATCGGGAACATCAGAGTCAACGATAAATCCTGAAAACGTCTAAATTGTTGATTTTTTTTTTTAAGTTTAAACGAACAAAGGATAATTTAGAAGATACGTGGAACACATGGGAGGATAATGGCGAGGTGCAGTGAATGGAAAGGAAATATCAGTATGAAGAAAAAAAAAGTGGTAGAACGGTGGACTTGGTCCACATGATGATCCGTGAGTCTAGTGACCGAAGAGTTCGGATGAAGGGGTTTCAGTTGAATATGTCGTTGCAGGAGATTCAGTATTACAGGGGAGAGAACGAGATAGTGTTGCAATATAGGGTAGAATGAATGTGAAAAAAAAATGAGCGGGAAAGAGCGAGGATAAAATGAGAACGAGTGGTCCCATTATCAGACTGAATACCTTCTTTGTTATCATTGTTACTCTCTATCTGTTTCAGATAACCGTACCGATGGACAATGCTGTTACAATGAACGTTGGAGGATAAGCTACGTTTAAATTAAAACGAGTCGCGTCGTATACGCTGATGAGACTGAACCTCATATCTAGGATAGGCTTTGTATGTCCTAATCGTGAAAAACACGTTTATACGACTGATAGATGGATGGATGAAATGAAAAAGTCGTATGGATTGACAATCATTGTGCTATCGCATTTTTTTTTTGTTTTCTTCATATGTTTGTGCAATTCCAGACTACAAATAAAAACTTATGATAAAAAAGTGCTCCTGAGTCTTCCAAAGTCAGCCCATTATATAAAAGTATTTGAACGATAATGTTCCAGTTTAGACAACAATAAATCTTCAAATCATTTTATTGTGTGGCGTGCGGCACAATATCTTCGAGAAATTTTACGGCAAATGTACGAGGATAAATTTCCATTTTGTTGCTACTACTCCCCCAATGAATCTACGTGCAGGGTATTAAGACAGAAGCAGGGTAAGAAAATAGCGTTGTTAATCAACTCACGAAGGATAAGCCTAATCGAATTTACCGGAGTCCTAGTTCTCGTAACTCGGTCTAGTAAAGGCCAAACCCTACGTAGAGATAACATCATATTTTCATGGCCACCGTGTGCTTCTTTTCCCACGCACCCTTCATCGCTAACTTTTCTTTGTTCCTTCTTCTTCTGTCATTCATTACTTCTTTCATCATGAATATTACACCCTCTTTAAAAAATTTGAATCTTATATGATATTCTCGATCATTCGGTAACAGATCTCAAGAGATAGTCGAGCGTTTCTCATAGCAGTCTAATAAACTGTTTTTAATAATAACGAGTAATAAAAAGTTTAATAAACTCTCGGTTTCTCTCATCCAATATAGTTCAATTTCAATTACAGTTGCTCGATTCGTAGTAGGCAACTTGAATCGACAAGGGCTCAATATGGAACAGGTCAACATTTTTTCGAATTGTATATAAAAGCGATGCAAACACATCGCAAGTAGTGATTACGGACACTAATTATTTTGAAACGTCTGATACAGCGTGGTGGACCAGTAACTTCGTTTCGTAGTATGCAATTATCACAGTCACTCGTTTGATCAAGAAATACCAGGAGAATTAAAACTTCACCATGCGATAGTGTTATGATGACTTGCAGTTACAAAATTAAACAAAAGCTTGCAAAGTAAAAATTGTTGTTCGGCCCCAGTACGTAATGGTAACAAATTGTTGACGTCGGCTACAAAAATATAAAGGGAAAAGTGATCTGAAGAACACCAAGATATTTTCGAGCAACAATAAAAGAATGTAATAGTGGTTGCTTTTTTCTTGTAAATTCGTTTGTACACGAACGTGTACTTTCAATTCAAAGCCACCGCACACATGATTCAAATGCGCTTCGCCGAAGTATTTTTCACAAAATATTTCGGATATTTGCAAAAAAACATTTTTTGAATTAGCATAAGATATTTTTGATATTCATCAAGTGCCTCATAATACAGAACTTTCATCTCTCATTATGATAAATTGGTAGCATACAATAACGATTCTATCGAGCTTTCTCTTCGAGACCAAATATTCCTCGCTTTCCTCTAATTCACCGCTTATACTTTGCCGTTCCAACTCTCAAGATCTCTCTCATCTGCCTCTTTCATGGAAAATCTACAATTTCATTAAACAATTAAGACGATGAGGTGAAGCTTAGAAGTGGAGGTACGTGCTTCGAAGACAATTGAAGGGGAAAACTGTTCGTTGGGTGTCTCCGCCACCATATCGATTATCGTTATTTTCCTCGATTTTCTTTTTCATCATTAAAGTGACTGTACTTTTTAGGTTACCACAGTTATCTCAACAAAATAAGAGAAATTGTATTAGTCCATTGAGTTAAAAAAATGACCACACTGAAAACAAAATTTTGTTGAAATATTCAAATATTTTGTTGCACGTTTTCAACAATTTTTTTTTGTTCAGGCAACAAAATTTCGAATATTACAACAAAGCTTATTTATACTGAAACAAAATTTTGTTGAGAAGATAAAATATTTTGTTGTATCGTCGATATATTTTGTTGAACGTATTCAAGAAAATATTTTAAGGTTCCAACAAAATTTTGTTTTCAGTGCATTGTTCATGAAATAGCGAGGGTTGTATTCATCTTATAGTAAATTGTAATAATCCTAATTAAATTAATCCACAGTTGGTGATGATGAATATTTTTATTAGAATTGGCTGAGGGAAGTTTATCTTTGGACCTTTTACGTAGATGGACTTTGAATCTAAAGAGCTTTAGCCTTCGCAGCAACAATCACGATTAAGTGGAGAGGGCTTTGTCGTATAGAGCGGCGGCCCTTCCGATGGGGACATTGTTTGCGTTAGTACCGTGCGAAATGCAAACTCCCTTGGATGGTACACGAGAGGTTCGGAGGAGGGGGAGGGGGGGGGGGAGTTACTCGAATCGATAAGCGATACTAACTTCATCCAAGCGAAGTGGCGTATGTATATAAGAGCCAGTGTAGATACGACGAACAAGCTGTGTATATGTACAGGCGACAACAACAGAGTACGTTCCGTTTAAACATAGGTAAACTCCAAAAGCCCCGACAATGAGGCAGAGAGAGGCAGCATTCTCCCTGGGAACATTGGACAATTATATTACGGATAATCGTGCATAATTTACATCTCAAGCTTGGAATTGTAATTGCGAAATCCCCATCAAACTTAAGCTAACAATCGTTAGCGAGAATTTAGTGTATCTACTCAAACTAAGAAATTGTACGAGCCCGTGTCTCTGTAGTCCGTTGGTACATCCCTGGATATGCAATCGTAGAGTGGATGACGACACACAAGATCTAATTTCAGTGAATTACAAACAGAAATTAGCATGGCAGGAGACGCTATGGTTATGGATATGAGTTGTACTCGGTCTTCAATTCGAGAAACCCCCGATGCACTGGTTACTTCTACAAGACATATGGCAATCGGCGCACCGCGTAGTGAAGGGAATTCTTTGCGTATTATATGTACTTGATATCCGCGTGATAAATGCTCAGAGTACGATGGACGACCACAGCATTCAATGTATTCATTTGATATTTCTGGTTGTTTTAGTATTTCTCGATTTTCATACAAAAGTGATGTCATTTCTGGATGTTCTCCGTATCGGTGGCTAGTCCTTGTGACTGGAATGATTGACAATCGTGAAAACCAGCCAGTACAAAGGATTTTATTTCGTTCATCAGGCATAAATATAATTTCAAGTGAATAAAGTTTTTTATAGATCGGAGTATTTTATAAAATGAATATAAATTAGGTAAGATGGTTGTCGTTTTTTTCAAAAATAGTATCTTTGAAAACGCAATTTATAATAATTGAGAAAACTTGTAAATATAAGAAACAGTTTTCTTGAGGTTAAGAAAAACCTATTCGTTGATTCTGGATGTTTGCCTTGATGTTGTACAGATCTTAATCGAAAAATCGGCTCTTCACTCGCCACATTCTTTTTTTTTTTTTTCATTAAAAGAAAAATGCAAACAAATATTTCGAACTTTTCGTGCTTATGATGTGCGTTCATAAGTCGACAATACGATTAATCGAAATTGTATTAAATCTTCATTAAAGCTGTGCATGAATATTTTGTCTACTTTCAACGACATCGAGCTTGATTTTGAAAAATGTTCTGCAAAGTGTGAGAAAATAAAAGATGAGCTCGAATGCGAGTTTGACAGGTTGAAATTTGCATGTGAAATATTCGAGAGACGGTGAACCGACATATCAATCAATGACAATCAAAGCTGTCTGGCGTATAATCTACAAACTTCCCATGAAACGTCACGTAATCTTTTACGTCTAAAAGCTTGTCGAATTTTTTCGTTCGACAAAGCAATGTATGGGTTGCATGTGGTTTCCAATAACACAGATATATTTATATACAACTTTTGAAAGCAAAATACCTCTCGAGGCAATATCAATTAATATACGTTTGCAAAATATACTAAATTCCGTAATCAAACTGATGGTATTCAGAAACATAAATTACAGTAAAAAAAGTTAAAATTCATATTTATCAGATGCTTTCTTGATTTGGTAGCTATTGCTACCAAAACTCTTCACTTCGTTATACTGATTGTAAATAAATGAAAATGGAGGATACGTGAACCCTCAACATCCTTGAAAGAAACACTTTTTTATGCATGTACTTGTTTCGAGTCGCTATCGTGATTCCAAATTGAACTGCATCGAGAAAAATGAACCTTATTGATGTACGGAGCGCCGTTTTACTATTGATCGACAGAATGTTTCGATCTTGAATAAAAATACAATGTTTGATTTGAACTATGAAAAAAAGTCGTCGAAACCATTTCAGTTTTTACCAATAAGAGCAAAGACAGCGATAGGTGCGTGTTCTGTGTATGGTTTCCGCAATTAATCATATTGAGCAGCCTCGGGCGAACACAATACCTGGATGAGGTGACCGCTCAGCCATGCATTGGCTCGCGTATCAATCACTGAGTGGGAAGCAGTTCCTCTGAGATTCTGATGAGCCAAATCAGCTGGAACTTAGTAAGAATATGGCCACCCGTACCAGCCAGGTTTTTCACAGTTTCTCTTGGCCCTCTTTGAAACGCGATACAGGAGTTGATTAGGAAAGAGTGGCTGTGTAACAATTGAAAGATAAATCAACGAAGTAAAATATTTTGTCTTGACATAATATTAAATTATTTCCATGCCATAAATGTTTATTTACCTGATTGCATTTTCATGGATCGAGTAGCAAGAAAAACGACGTTCCATGCGATTCTAATAAGAAATAACTTTATCTCGTTATAGAATGAATAAATATTTGACACGACGAGAAACCGTTAGAAGCGTTTTTTCGATCGATAATTTACCTCGATGTACTACAATTGGTCGATATCTATGGATGTTTCGAAGTGTGGTTTAGATAGACCGGTCAGTCGAAAAGTTTAGCAAGTTCGAACCGCTCGTTAGCGGCAATTCTTCGTGCTACAAACTTGGGAAGAACGAGCGTACGTGGCTGAAAGAGGAGTTCCTATCTATCTCCGTGGGTAGCTCGAGGGATAATAAGAAAATCGATGAGAGCTTTTCCCCAGAGTATACGTAGAGAGAAAAATGTACGAGAAATAAAAAAAAAAGTCGTGTTCCGTGTGCGTGGACGCCTGAAGGATGTGTGTAGTACGTGCATGAAACGTGAGTGGATTGTTGGACGAACTTTGATCATTTAGGTGAGAAGAGATGAGTTGAAAAAAAAGATGGCAAATGACTGTGAGTATAGTACGTAGAGCTCAAAAGAAAGCATCCGAAATACGTCAGCATTACACGACGTGAAAAGCAGAGAGAAAACAAATAAAAAGCATATAATAGTAGTTAACACGGAGTTATATGTACACCCTTATGATTGTTTTCGCGTTAAAAAAAGTTACATTTTTTTATTCTCTTATCAAGTATACAATATGATAAATCGTTCTATACATTGGATCTATGGCGCTTGCTGGTCTCCGAGGCACAAAAACAGTCGAGGAAAAAGAATAAAGGGATGAAAAAGGTTATGACCTTTTTCCAATTTATATCACCCTTCGTACTGCTCGCAATGGAATTGTAACGAAAATTGTTTTAAAACTCGTACATCAACTCAAATGAAACGGCGTGTTAGGGAGGCAGCAGGAGAAAGGGATGAATTCGTCCTTTTTTTATTTTTCATTTTTTTTTTCGTTTGACCTGCGGAATGGTCGAAAACGGTACAGGTGGAAAATTAACGAACAAAACCAAGGGTTGCGAGATGGCTAACTCGTTCCCTAACGATAATAATACTCTTCTCGTGTTCCCCCGGAATGTTTGGACTAATTGAGACTGATGCCAAACATAATCCGATTAATTTTACACTCATACATGTTTTTCGCTCGAACAAAAATAAAAACCTTTCCTTATGGACGTGCAATTTGTATGCGCCAATTTTCCCATGTTTTATTATTGCTTTTGTACCATGGTGCGATAATTATAGCTCTTTTCACACCGATTGGCAGATGCGAGAGTGTTACCCAATTAAGCTTACTCATGAAAAACTTCAATAGAATTTCACATATTCCGTGTGTGCGATGTCGAGTATTTACGGTTTTATTCTCGTTGAGAAAATGAAATAAACATGGAGAAGCTTCTTTCTAAAAACTACACAAAACTCACAGAGTGCGTAATATTTCATCCTCTTTTCTATCTGATAAAAAAATCAAAGAAAAGATGAAACGTGACGGATTTGCGTGGCCGAAGACTAAAATTGTAAAACTGTATGGTATTATTCCATTGCTTCTCATAAATCTTATTACTCCCCTTTGAATCAAAATACTTGTAAATAATTATTTGATAAAGAAAAACATCATCATACCATAACAATGTTATTATACCCATGTTTATAACAGTTTCCTTGAAATAAGTAGATCGTGAAAACGATGTTATTTTTTTATGCAAAATACAGAAAAATGCCTTCACATCGTTATCATTTTCTTTTTGGGACATTTAGAAGATCATAAAATTTCTTTTTAATCTCTAACATGTTTTATTTTCAAATGAAACGTGTTGATAAACTTTACGTTTCATTATTTTTGGTCTATCAGTTACATTTTTTGCAAAGTTTTTTAAAACGATTTTCCTAGTTCAAATATGCGTGTATTCTGAAGTGTAGGTTCAAATTCTCGTAGCAGAGAAAATGCTATGAAATGAAAGATCGCATATTTCGTTTCCGTTTGTAATTAATAACGCATTATAGCAGCTAATAGGATAATGGTATTCCGGAAACAAAAGGAGATGTTCCGACAGAGGAAAGGCGAGAGGACGAGGGAGGAAGAGACGGAGAAGGAAATGTAAATGATCCTTTGGGAATGCGTCTACATCCTCGGTGTATTAGACAGAATTTAGTGGTTGAAATAGGGTATAATGTTATCCAGTCAAGAGCCACCACTCGTAGTGCTGGCAACCAGGGAAATATGGGTAAAGGCAGAGAGGAAAAAATTGTGTTTGTGTGTCTGTGTATATTTGTGTGTGTATGTGTGTGAGGGGGGGGGGGGGGAGAAATTGCAATAGTAGGGAGAGATCTGCATAAAGAGGAGTCATGCATATTCTCGTTCGCCCGAGAGAAAAAGCCTCAATCTATTTTGGTTGGGTGGTGAACGGTGAGTAAAAATGAAAGGATTGAAAAAAAAAACGTAAAAATAGCAAAAAAGAAAATACAAATTCGCTCAAGCAATGTAGGGACGTAGACTATTTGGATGCCGTCCACACCGCCGTTACTAGACTTCACATAATCTTTACCGAATCTGGCAAAATTGCACTCGTAAAGAAGATGGGCAACGAGACTATACACTGAGTACCCTTCCCTTCCCTCGGTACAAGATATTCTTTCAAGCCGTGTATCCCTATCTTCGTTCTCGTCTCGATGCTACATTAATAAATATATATATATATACATATGCGTGTGTGTGTGTGTGTAAGCACGGACGAGATAAAATGAGCACATGAAAATTTCGCCGGATATTTTAAGCACACGACGATAAATTTGCATTCCAATTTTCCTAAATGCCCTACGACCCTATATGAGCTCCTAAAATTGCTCACAATAAAGTCGTTACATTTTTCATCTAGTGTATTATTACATCTGGGTCTCTTTGGCAAGCTACAAGAAGTTTGATGTGATGATATTGATCGATTTTGTATTTTAATTTGGTTTTGATGAAAGTTTATAACCGATTTTATTTTTGAAAATTTTTGTTTTCGAATATGATGGATATACTCTATTATAATTTGATTCAAGTTCAATATTAATTTAAAATTACTATTTTATTCGTAATGAAAGAGTATCATCTTAACCAATGAGAATAATAAAAAAAATGCGATTATTCCAGTCCGATCTTTCCGAATTTGTTTGCTCAATTTCTCGGTTGAAAACCGATCTTTCCGAATTTGTTTGCTCAATTTCTCGGTTGAAAACTGACTCTTGGCAGAAGTTTGCATTGAAAATCACTATTTCTCGTTACAATGGAAATAATAATATGAAATCTCGGTGAGTTTTGTACTTGAAATATTCTCAAAAATCCTGTGCTAACCAATGAACGTGTAAGATTATTGACATCGTGACGTTTCTGTAGAACAAATTCGAATAAAAGAGTAGTTCTAAATTGGTACATCATTTTTTGGTAAAAGCTATTCTCTGTATTTCCATAGCGTGAAACCTTCACGAAAAATCGATTGAAACTGGACCAATTTAGAGTCTAATCTACATCCTGCCTAGCGTCTACTATTAAACTCGGTAGCAGAAAATCTCCGTGGTAAATGGATTCATGCTAGAAATAGTCTGATTTTCCCCGAAGATTTTCGATGCTGGATAGGATGGATTTTCCAGTAGTTGAGTATTGTGCTTCAGTGATTCCACAAGCCAATATTTTAACACGTACAATGGCATAGACGGTCAAAAAGGCTTCTGAGATGCCATATTATATGGTGAAAGGATGTAAATTTGACTATACATATGAACAATACGCTGCTGCGTCTCTAGCTATGAATATATGTATAAATATACATATATGTTTATGGATATTTCCATGAAGATATTTGAGTCGTAGGGCTACTTGATCAAATGAGAAAGAGCCAATGCCAGGCTGATGGGTGTTCATACTACTACTGACCTCTATCGCTCTGTTGTACTTCACGTTAAGGGAGGAATGGTGAGTGCTGAGTAGCCAACGAATTCATAGTGAAGGCTGAAGTCTATGAGATGCACTTCACATTTATGTACGAATAATATATATACCTATACACAAGTATATATAGAAATCGTTACGAACTAATAAGTGGTAGTACCTCGAGAAACCAAGGAGGAAGAGGTGGCAGTGAGTGGGCGGAACTCCAATATTCAGAATTTATATCCTCTCGTAACTCAGTCTGTTTCTGCACCTAATACCAAAGAAGATTGAGAGAAAGAGAAAGAAAGAGATAGGGAGCGAGAGAGAGAGAGGAGGAAAGTAGAGCCTATGGGTGGTGTGTCCTGTATATGGAAAACCTACCTACCCCATCAGTAGAGGAGATAACACACCACTCGGACGTTTCTAGCTGTCTGTCTTGTATACTCAAGAACTCATGCTACTGGCCGCAGTTGCGGTTTGACCGATATCTCTACGTTGTGCAATTCCTATCAGTTATACACATCTATATAAAAGCTACACTGTTCTCCCCGAATGCTTCATTCCTGGTATACTCTGTGTTATCCCTTTCAACTTGCTTCGTATTGGGTTACGTAGCGGTTTGCTCACAACCGTACTGGGTGTACAGCCAGGTTCCGAGTAACTCAGAAAGCTTCTATGAATTAATTTGCACCTCAAAATCCAGGAATACGTCCATTCTATAACAGTGTCATTCCGCAGTTCTCGTTGAGTGTTATCCTCTCTAGTTCCCAGCTTCCATTTACCTTCGATTTATAATCGTCCTCGCGAAGAGATATGTAGCAAGAAAAAATTCACAATCAGATCTGCTCGTCTCTTGTCTCTTCCTTTCGCTAATTGATAGTGACAAGTGAGCTCGGAAAAGAAGCGAGTGAATTCCAAACATAGGAATGCTGAATCTCTGGTGATCACTTTTATGGAGGATCGTCTTTGGGAAAAACCCGCCGGTCCGTTTCCGAAAGGATCAATTCGTTCAAGATTGCTATCAATTCTTAAACTGGGTTGAATCTGGTTCGAGTCCTCGTATCAATGATCGCAGGCTGGTTTTTTTTCTAAATGTGTACTACTATGAATCAGCTGAATATTAAAATGCCGACAGAATATTCAAATTCAGAGAAAATAAAAAGTGTAGAATTCAATTCTATTCGTAGTAAAAGCTTTTTCGTTCTGTCGTACGTCATTAATGATTTGCTAAAAGAAACATGTAGAGCGGAATCAGGCTGTATGTTAATAAAAATTTGTTCAGTCATAGAGGGTCTGCATCTTTGAATTGCATGAAAGGATGAAAAAAAAATGTGGAAAAATTCCCGTTGGTACTACATCTAAAATGGTGTACAAGGAAGTGCAAAAGAGGCGAGAGTAATAGTAGGGAATTGATGGGGTCGTGGAAAAGTCGAGTCCATAGAGTACGGACTTTAACCTTTTCCCTCTCTTTCTCGTGAACGGACACGGTGGAACGATAAATTCGAGTGATCGCATATTTCACAGAGAAAATCCAACGATATGAGAAGCAGAGAATAACGCAGAGCACGGACTCAAAGGAGCTTTTTCAGAGAAATACAACTCCTTGGGGATTAAACATCTTTCGACTTCATGTGTCGTATATAGACTAAAAGAAGGGGTAAGTTTCATGTACCAAATATAAGCATTTGAAGGTTTGAAGTACAGAGTAATGCATCCCATCTTTTCTTGGTGTAGCAAGGGAAAAACGTACGAGAGGGGAATGTATATGTCGTGTTTCTGCTACCCCCTCTGCTATGTCTCCGTCATTCTTCTGCCCACACATTTATATATATATATATATATATATATATATATATAGGGGATTATGGGGCAAAACGGACATATGGGGCAAAACGGACAGGGTGCCCGTTTTGCCCCGAAAGTCGAAAATCCGGGGCAAAACGGACATTTCAAATTCTGAAATTTCGGAAAATTCTGAAATTTTTTTTTCAAGCCTAAATTACATTTTTACCCGAAAACAGCCTGAATTAGTGAATTTTGAGGCAAAATGGACACACGGGAGGCAAAACAGACATATGTAAATGTAAATTTTATAAAATTTTTTTTTCGAATCCAAACCATGTTCTGATCCTAAAATATCTTCAATTGCTGAATTCTAGGGTGAATTGCACAAAAAATTCAAGTTTTAGAGCAAAATAAACACACGTCGAATCCGAAATTTTATAAATTTCATAAAATTTTGACTCCGATCAAACTACGTTCTGCTCACTATTCATTCTCTTTTGTGACTAATTTGAAAACCAAATTTATAATGACGATTAGAAAATAAGGAAAAAAGGTTTTTTTTATTGGAGCAAATAAAATCTACATATTCGTAATTTTTTAATTTTCATTATCACTGAGAGGCTGTGTCCGTTTTGCTCCAAAAATTTTTTTTTACGAAATCCGGAGATCTAGGACCGAAAATCGATTGTGGGACTCCAATAGAGTTCAAACATCAATTATACCCCAGCACGATAGAGCCAAAGTTCATTTTTTGCAAGACCGAAAAGCTTGGACCAAACGCGATCTCAAATTTGGCTCATTTTTTCTTTTTACATCCAAGGAATGGGGCTCAAGTGGTCCCATTCCTTTTCTTATATCACCGAGGTGGCATTCCATTCGAAAAAAATCGCTTCGAAGGTCTTAATTTCGAAAAAAAAATTTTCATTTTTTATACCTCCGAGAGGCAATATCCGTTTTGCCCCAAAATTTTTTTTTTACGAAATCCGGGGAACTAGGACCGGAAATCGATTATGGGACTCCATTACAGTTCAAACATCAATTATACCTTAGTACGGTGGACCCAAAGTTCATTTTTTGCAAGACCGAAAAGCTTGGACCAAACGCGATCTCAAATGTGGCTCATTTTTCTTTTTTACATCCTAGAAATGGGGCCCAAGTGGTCCCATTCCTTTTCTTATATTACCGAGGTGGTATTCCATTCGAAAAAAATCAATTCAAAAGTCTCAATTTCGAAAAATGTAATTTTTTCGATTTTTTATACCTCCGAGAGGCAATGTCCGTTTTGCCCCAAAAATTTTTTTTTACGAAATCCGGGGATCTAGGACCGAAAATCGATTGTGGGACTCCAATAGAGTTCAAACATCAATTATACCCCAGCACGGTAGAGCCAAAGTTCATTTTTTGCAAGACCGAAAAGCTTGGACCAAACGCGATCTCAAGATTTGGCTCATTTTTCTGTTTTACATCCAAGGAATGGGGCTCAAGTGGTCCCATTCCTTTTCTTATATTACCGAGGTGGCATTCCATTCGAAAAAAATCGCTTCGAAGGTCTTAATTTCGAAAAAAAAAAAATTTTCATTTTTTATACCTCCGAGAGGCAATGTCCGTTTTGCCCCAAAATTTTTTTTTTACGAAATCCGGGGAACTAGGACCGGAAATCGATTATGGAACTCCAATACAGTTCAAACATCAATAATACCCCTGCACGGTGGAGCCAAAGTTCATTTTTTGCATGACTCAAAAACATGGCCAAAATGCGATTTCAAGTTTTGGCTCATTTTTCTTTCTTACATGCCAAGGAGTGGGGTTCTAAGTGGTCGGGTTTCTTTTCTTATATTACCGAGTTGGTATTCTATTCGGAAAAAGTCGCTTCAGACGTCTCAATTTGGAAAAAAAAAAAATTTTCATTTTTTATACCTCCGAAAAGCAATGTCCGTTTTGCCCCAAAATTTTTTTTTTTCGAAATTCGAGAAACTACGACTGGAAATCAATTTTGGGACTCAAATATAGTTGAAAGACCATATGCTCATCGATTAAATTGGCTTAAATCGTTAACATGTCCGTTTTGCCCCATAGTCCCCTATATATATATATAGATGTCAGTACGCTTTCGTGTCTCCGTGAGTAGAAGCAAGGAGGAAGCTTTCCTTGCGTTGCAACAGCTACTGCCCTATTTTAATGGATGGTCGTAAAATATAGGGGGTAAAAAATTAAAAATTCATACGCGCTAAATTTAAGGCTCCCGGGTTGGTTGTACTTCACCGGAGATGCCTTACGGCGCGTTCTTCCGCTCTTTCTATCTCGTACTCTTTCTTCTTCGTCATCTTTATCTTTTTTCTCCCGTTCTTCTTCTCCTTTTTTCCCCTCACTATCTTTCTCCCACTGACTACACTTTCATTCTTTCACGCTTGCTCTAATCTTTCATCCCTTGAGCTCAAAACTCACCTTGACTTTCTCACAGCTCTTTTACTTTTTTCTTCGCTTCAGCATATATTTCGCAAGGCTTCGTTCACCGGAGATTTTTTTACGACGCTGACTCTCCAGGTTTCTGTTGCGTGTGTTATTTTAATTTTATTTTTTTCATTTTTTATTCCTCACTTGCCTTCTTTTTTCCCGTGTAGGTATATGTACACATGTTTGTAGATGTATATACATATACATATTCATGTGCATCTACAAATCTCATATACCTTCCGCTCCTGCTTCAAACGACTGTGCCTCTTTCGCCTCGGACTTACGACTCACGAAAACGGAAACACGAAGCCGGAAGCTTGTACGTCCGAGATAAGGGATGGAGCACCTCCACCCTCCACCTCTTTTTCACTCTCTCGAACTTTTCTTGACGGTATGAAAGGGCCATAATGTGCGTCAAAGTACAACCAACCATATCAACAAGTACGTTATTCAAGTCACTCAAAACTTATTTTACGAATGAATTCAATAAATAGAAAGAAGTATGTAATAATTTCTAAAGCGTTTCCTTTAATCTCGGCCACGAGATTTATGTTTGCCGACTTACTCGCATTGGTAAAAAAAATCAAAGGAATCAGGATTAACTCTTGTCAACATTAAGGCCAACGCTGATTGGATTCATCACCTGCAGAAGATTTTTCATGGTGTTTTTACTTACGTAGTATACCTGTTTTTTTTATCATACATTTTCTATCTACAACGTGCAAAGACATTCCAGCAAACATTTTTTAGAAAGAGCTGTTCTGTGCATAGTTTTTCATCAGCTCGGTATTACTTTTTCTCGTTAACTTGGTTATCCTATTTTATCGTTTTATAAGCAAAAAAGATAAAAGTGTGCTCGTTGTACTTTTACCGCCATTGATTGCTGGATAAAAAAGAGAGTGAAAATGGCCGATCGGAGGGGCACTCATAGTAGAGGTCAATGTGTGGTAGTCCAAAGCTTTTGCTTGAAAATTTAATTTTCCTTTTAGCTGAATACATTGCGGGGATGGAGTGCGAACCAGGAGAAAACAGGTGACGATTCATTTTCCGTGCACACATAAGCTCGGAAACTATTTTATATATATTGAGAAATATGTCGTCGCAGAAAATCCACTTTTCAATCTCGTTTCTTCAATCTTTCCAGTAAGAGATGAAAGATGTGAACATATATACGTGTTTATCATGAGGCGAAAAAATACATATGTCAGATACTAAGGTCAAATACGTTGACGAACACATACAAAAAGAGGTTAAGGTCTTTCATCATTCAGAGGCTACGATCACAGAGAGGTTAAGGCTTTTCAGCAAGGATTCATTCTTTGGCATGATTCAACAGTGAGGCAAGAATCTCAAATACAAATCCTAATCACATAAAAATTGGAGGAGAAAGTAAAAGCAGCAAAAGTGTTGAAAATCTCTAGCAAGAAATTGAAACCAAAAATTCAGCGGAATCAAAACTCGAATTCAAAAAACTAGAAGGGCCCGCTGGGTCGTGCTGTGTAGGTACAAGACGAAAATACGTGCGACGTCAGTGGTGAAAAACCACTGGACCAAAAATAAAATCGAGGGCAAAAATCAACATGTCAAAGATGAAATTGGCCGAGCACCAAGAGGAAGAGGTAAATTTAAGTAGCGTAGTACTGAAAGTATTCAAAGTATTGATAGATTTCACATATAATTGGTCGAAAATCACCTCAGACGGAACAATCTTGAATTGGGTCAGGGGGTATAAAATTGCATTTATTGAACCAGTGGTACAATCAATTCCTATCTAAGAAGTCCACGATACTCTAACAGAAAAAAAACGTAATTACTGCTCAACGACGCATCGAAATCAGGCTGGGGAGCAGTATATAGTGGTACTCGGACTCGGGGTTGTCGGAACTTGAAAGAACAACAATCGCACATCGATGAAAAAGAGTAATTGGCAGTTTCACAGATGATAATGAGTTTGTCCTTTCTATATTACGAAAATGAAAAAGACCGATATTTTCATATAATTCATCATAAAATTCGATCTTTTGGAAAACATTTTATTTTCTTCTCCTATTATTCTAATGGTTGCAACAACATCTTCTGTATATTTAATTAATAATTCGTACATCCTTTAATTACTGTCAACTGTTATTCGTTTCTTTTTAGCCGTAACATACTCTGAACAACTATACACTGATCTCGAGGAAGAGGCATGAAATACAATTAATTGATAGAACTTCACTTGAGGTGAGTTCGTTTGATCAATTAATTAAATACGATAAAACTCGTTTCTAAACAATCTGAAAGCTGCAGTACCCAAAAGGGGCGTTCATCCGTTATTCATCATCCAAACCAAGATTATCTTGAGCTTATAGATTTTCCAAATAAATATCAAACTTTTGAGGCTCTGCGGATTAATAATTTCGAGTGTATTTCTCAATTAGAAAAGATGGAGAATAAAAACTGACACTTATCCGACAATTCCGAATGTTCTCATGGTCCCTGGCTTTTACTATGCATACTCAATTATGTATATATGTATACACACAGGCATCCTTGCCACACGTGGCCAGAAAGCTTCGTAGAGATATTATATTAGCCGCAGGGAAATTGTAATCCGGATTTGGCGACCCCAAAGCTTTCGTTAGCGTTCCCGTTAGACCGGTACAGCACGAGGTTGACACTCGAAACAATAACGACGATAATATTCTCCTGCGCGTTGAAACCGTTATATGCAGATTTCGTTATTACGCCAGATGTGACATATCTCGGCCACAAGCTCTTGATGTACAACAGCAACAGAGAGGTAAGGGTTTCTCGACATTCTTACATATATAGAGATATGATTGTGCCAGCTCTGGTTTCCTCTTGCTCATAGAGCTTGAAGAGCAAAATGCCAAGAGAAGAACCGAGAGATAGAGAGGTGAGGCAGCGTTAGATAGTTAGCGTAACATTATTGTTGCCGCTTAATAGTTATCGCGGGAAACACCATTGAGAGTATCCTTTGGTAGCCAACAGCTATAGCTTTATGTAGATATATATACATAATATTGTAGACATATTTCTATACGAGATGAGCAAAGATGTTAGAGGTTATCTTATACAGTACAGTACATGGCAACTCAACGTGATGGGCATGTTCCAAAATTCGAAATATACATATTCTGCTTTTTGGAAAAGGATAATGGTGGGCTAACAAATGTATGCGTGAGGTAAAAAGCATGAGCTGAATATTTGCTAGGCCACATGGAAAATAAACTTAAATAAAACTTCGACGAAACTTCCAATTGGAAGAAATCGAATCTGATACTATTTTTTTTTAAATTAAAAATATACTTTGGACTTACGTACGTTTCGTGTAGAATATGATTTTTTCGTATCATCAAAACAACGAGGAACGGGGTTGACGAAATATTTTTTGGCACTCTGACGCGTTCGTTATATGAAATAATAGTGAATGTATTCGGCGAACTTGTCAATCAATTTTCTCACGTTTTTTCTCAAAGTATGGTTATACAAGGTGTGAGCTTTTTTACGATCGATCGCGTTGGTCAGAGCAAAATTAGGTGGTTAAGGTCACCTCACTTATACACACGTGTACACACATAAACATGGCAGAGGTAAGCCCTTCGAATGGTTTTACAGCGAGTATGCGGCAGCTCTTTTCTCTAGACCGTGTGTCTATGTCTGTGCTAATCTAGAAAGCTCGTAAATCCTTGTTGTACTACCGAAGCTCGGGGGCGACTACCGTGGGAGCAATTAAAGTGTACGAAAATTGGTAGAGCTGCCACTGCTTTCTGTACTGCGGCTTGCTCCTTTTAGGTCTCGAGCACGCGTCCATACTATATGTATTAACTGTTACGGCAAAGCTTTCACCGATAAAACGAACGGTGCGAAACACGTTCCGCTATACTATATCGCCCGCTGCCTCGATTCCGCTCGACCGTTGCCTTTTGAGCAGGGCTTTTACGCCCTGCGACAGTCTTGCACATTTCCTGCTCATGTATTGCATATGCACTCATAAACAAATTTATCCGGCCGAACTTTCGCGTGTGTGGTCAATCCTCCGGGGTATCTCCGTTATGGATTATTCTTTTTATTTATTTCAACCAATAACATGCATCTAATTAATTACAATTTACCACTTCCGGGTGATAACGAAAAGTGGGAGAAAATGGGGTATGTAATTACGATCGCCTATAAGAAATTGATAAAAATATCAATCACATTGTGTAACTGCTAAATCAATTTTCGATGCATTTTACTTTTTGATATCTTGGTATTTGATGTTGTTAACGAGAGGAAAGAAGGAAACAAAATAAAGTCGGATTCAACGCGACCCTCTGGAGTCATTTCGGACAGCTTTTAGGGTAATTTGGACAAGTTGAACGATTCAATCACAAGCTGTCACACATGTCCCGAACATTTTATTTTTATCGTTTCTGTGTATACCTTTATCTATGTGGGGTAAACCCGGACTTCAATTCAATTGCGCTATTCTTTTACGAAAGCGTTTGCAATTACTCCAAGGAACGAAACATCAAAGTTGATTAATAATAAAAACGAATGGACACGACCTAAATTATAAACATTGATGGGGCTATCGCATAAGTTCAGGTGCGTGACACTAGGGGTTTAGGAATATGATGATATTACTGCGTTCGGACTTGGCTCGCATCTGTAACTATCCCACTTTGCCCTGAATCAGATTTCCGCAGCAATAACAAGTTCAAAGCAACTCGTAAATTACGTTACAAATTTTATCAATATTTTTTTTCGACCATCCTTAGTCAAGTGCGTTGCTCATTAATGAATAATCGTCCGAGAACGCAATATGATTCCAGCAGAACTGGACGACCGATTTTTTTTTGCGTTAATTGAAAAAAAAAAGATTGGTGATTGATACGACCATGAAGTACACAAAAGCTAGAGCTATTGGAAATAAGAAATAGCTTAAGAAAAAAATATCCGGTTTCGAAAAATATTAATTTTTTCGCGTACAATTTTGTGAATCAACTTCAAGTTTATGCATTCTTCTAATGTGAAGTAACGAATCTTTTTTTCGCCTCTCCCGTCTTTCGAGTGGAAAAATGCATTTCGTATATCGTCCATCGTACTCAGCGTTGGGAAACGAGCGTTTCTGCGTGGACTAGTGTGTGTGTGTGTGTGTGTGTGTGTGTGTGTGTGTGCAGGCAACCCTTATCCTTGCAATTCAACGAGGACTGGGCGATATCAAAACGTAATTACACTCTACGTGTAAACGAGTTTGCGAGTACGAGTTATTGCGTATGCGATTAAATTTGTGCTATGGCGTGCTCACGCGTCAAGAGAGAAAGAGAGAGGGATTGAGAGGGATGGTTAAAATAGAAGGGAGTGAATGAGAGTAAAAGGAGGAAGATTTCGAGTGGGAGTTTAGGGTTAAAACGGGTGAATGTACGACTCCGTCAAGGAGTCTGCTACGCTACATAAAATATATACGTATTAGGGTAGTCCTTATTTAGGGTGGTTTTGAATTTAACCTAACATACTACCCTTTCAAATGATTCGAAATAAATTTTCAAAAAATGAGCCAAAGGATTTTCAATAATTTCAACATACATATGCCCCTGGGTCCGCCTTTTTTCCTCATCTAAATAACACAGTTTTTCGAGGTATTCGTACTTTTTTTTTCTTCCCTTGCATACTGATTTTTTTAAAAATATTTCATGCTCACTAGTGTGTTGTATACGGATTTAAAAAAACATACGAACGGTTCAAAGTCATGAATTTATTATTATTACGTTTTAATTCACACGTATACATTGCCTTGTGATTCTGCTGGGTTTTTGCGTAAATCTGGTGAGCCCTCTTTTCGAACTGTTTTGTTACATAATAAAAGATAGCCGATGAGAAACGAAACAAGGTTGGGCAGGATTGTAATGTTCGCAATTATTTTTCCTCCCTGCCGTTATGCAGAGATCGAAACTTGGTAACTGTTTACAATTCTAAGTGAGTACTTTGGATAGTACGACCACGAATTTGAATGTAAATATCAACAATGGCTACCGTGGGATATATGGACCAATGGAATACAATCTATTAATGATACCGATTTTACACTCTGTTGCGAAGGCCCCCGTGAGTTCTTTGCACCAAATCAAAATGCCCTGAAGGCACAATGGTCGCCCCAGGATGTCCGGATCTAACGATCTCTTTCACACTATGCATACTCTTAAAATCGAGCGAGCCGTATTTAGTATACATTATTGGGTACAGTTCAAAGCATCCACGCATTGTACTACAGTGAAGGGTGAGATTCACCTTTCCTGGTCGCGTTGAACTTGAACGGCTCAAACGTTTTTTTTAGTATGTGATTTCGTACTTTGAGGAGTTCTTCCTTAAAGTGCGAAATCGAATACGTCGTGCTGATTATTACTTTGAAGTCAAGAAAGAGCTCAAAAAAAAAAAATTCTCAGAGCCATTCTGATTTGTGTCGAATATCCATACTTTTCGTTTTTGTTGATTCTAATGTGCTAAAATCGTGGTTGGTAATTAGTTTACCAAAATAATAACTAATGAATGAGATTCTCAACGACTCGGAAGTCATAGAAAATTAAAGTTAGGTTTGCTGGTCGCATCAGCTGTTACGCGAGACTATGATAAAATTGTCATTGCTATATTCTTCTCTCCAACCGGAAGCTGGAACTATTTTGAAATATTACTGCGTTAACAAACCGATAAGATGTAATTTTTTTTTACAATATTTCTGATGTTCAATATATCAGGATTCAATTTTGCAGCGACACATATTGGATTACATAAGCTCATTAAATTAAATACACAAATGGAATTCGTTTTAAAATAATTTCGTTGTCGACTTGCTCTGATACAAATTTATCATTAGCGCGTATGTCATTCTGCACTATTCTCGGCGTATTATCAGACGTCACAAAGCCGGCATATTCGCGTATTTAAGAGTGCGGCAAGGCTCGAGCTGGCTTTTTCTTATAATACTTGACGTCGAGCAGCTACTTTCTTGATTTAGACCAACCTGATATGGAGTCCAAACAGGTTCTGTACTTACATTGATTATTGTTATCAAGTAATTCAGTTGACCCACCATTTTTTTTTGCAGTCGTAAATTACCAAATACATTCGTGTTGCTGAAGAACGGTCGATATTAATAGAATTGATGCATGGATCTTTTTTTCGCGATGTCTCATTTCTCGCTTATTTTATCTCAAGAGACAATGTACTACAAAGAAGCACTGAGATAACTGAAGCATTAATTTCAGGATCCATCTCGCATTACGTTTCTATAGGATGATAAAATAGTCATAGAACTGCAAGAGCAGCGATATAAGATAGGCATTAGATAGTTTTACCATGACACTTTGTCGAGGGGTGTACTCTGAGATGCGACAGTTTTCGAGGCTTCCAGTGTCACGATCGACAATGCCCGTTGGTAAAGGTGGTAATGGCTCGTAAAGTAAAGCAACAGCCTTTGCGGTTTCAGTGAAGTTGAAACGTATATATTTATGTAGGAAAAAACCTCGTTTGCGCTCTTTTAGAACCAGAAGATTGCTGTGACCTAAGAAAACCTTTGGAACGATCTTGACTCTCCTTTTTCTCTCTATGGCCCATCGGTGGTTCCAAAGCTTAAGTATATAACGAGACCAACTCACGAACATTGCCACGCAAAGCTTCAGTATCCATGATTCGTACCTGATTTTAGAGCATGCTAAAAAAAAGTCCATCTCGTCTCTTTAACGAATGGTTTAAACACTGTTTTTTTTTCAGTGAACATACTCCTTAAATTTTACGTTTGCAGACGATGCTGAAGCTAGAAAATATGAAGTTCGGTCGGTATACGACTTGCATGTTTGAAATATATTTACGTGAGGATCTTAACCAGCACGTTTGAATTCTAAGCAAGAGTACTGAATTAGTTATTTTTTTTTTAATAATGGTATTTGATTTAATAATCAATTATCCATATCACTCTAACCAGAGGAAAAGAAGCATGGACCAAGTGCATGGTGATTATTTTGTGACTTTAAGCGTCAAGGATGTGTGGAACTAATCAAATGTGTTCATAGAAATAACAAGAACGAATATGGAATATCGGACACAGAATGTGAAGCAGTATAATGGAAACAAAATTAGATGGATGTACAGAACTCACGAAGGTTCTTGAAATAGGAAATCGCAGTACATGAGCATCATAGAACTAGGCAAAGTTTGCGTTGGTACATAAAATCGATCTGAGGTATCATAGGATACAAACTTGTCAGGAAAATTATCAAGCTCATTGAAAATAAGAGAAAAAAAATTCATGAGATGTGAGTATCGATTCACATGGAGTTCTAGTGGAAAATTATCAATTGCTTACTTAGGGCTGGTTGTTCCAACTTCTAGGTAAGTCTATTCGCTAGTTGAAGCAAATCAATGCTTTTAACCATCAGGAAGGCTACTTAGAAGTTGGAATAACCCATCTTTAAAGTGTGTATGAATAATTTTAATTAATGAATTGGTGTAAAGTTCCAGTTTGGTATCTCGGTCGAAGAGATTTAATCTAGAGACGCGCAGGGTCTTGACGTCAAGCATTAAAAAGAAAATGTCCGAGCAGGCAAAGCAAGACGTTCAGCGTATCTATACTCGAGATTGTTCGATCTTTAAATGACGATCATATATTTTTAAATATCTGACCTATTTGATCATACATTTTCACAATTATTGAGAACATTATTGCACCATCTGAATATCGCAAAATATGTATGTTCGTCGCTTGAGATTATTCTTTTCTTCTCGATCCGTGGAAGTATCACGTTTGGATTGTAAAATGTAAATTAACACGAAGTTCTACTTTCTTCTAAATGATGTGAAGGAGAGGACTCAGTGCACATAACAATGGAATCGACAACATTTTGGAACTGAACGGGATGGGACAACATCAATTTCGATATTACATCTAATGTCTTAACAAAATAATTTTCCATCTTTTCATTTATCTCGAAATTATCCATCGCCCGTTACGGAATATTTATTTCACCGGAATCCCATAAAACTTTGCTCTGAATTGTTATGGAAAATGACGACTATCAAAAGTTAAATGCCTGTAGCAGATAGATGCATGCGTCGGGTTAATAGATCGCATTGTCATCTCTTCGAAGTATTTCGAGGTAAAAATGTCATTTGACTGCAAACCCTTAAACGTTCGTTCGGATACCGTTAAAGAGATACAATTTTGGTTTTGTGTCTTTTGACATTCGTGTGAGTTTCCGTGCTGCACTGATGTATTCCATGGATACGGCGTATATATTTATTCGGTAGGAAATGGGTATGGTATACCAACATGGCAGCCGTGCGTGGCAACACGTGCGTCGATGCAAAACACGTAAAGCCTTGCTGTACTTCACATCGAGTTACAATGTTCTCTCTCGTTCGGGGTACGGAAATCCGCGAATGGTGGGACTACCTCATTTGTATCTACTCCATTAAAACGTATATACACGTGTCGTAATAATAAATAAATATGTATGTATAAATACACATATTCTGTTTAACTATACCCTGTGATACTACATTTCACATTACCTTTACACTGTGATATTATATATCCTTTATACTAGATATATCAGATACCATGACATATAGATATATATTGTAACGTTACGGCGCACCATATTCACCTCTGCGTCGTGGTGGGATCCATCACAGCACTCACTCGCTTACTAAAATTGAATATAAACTGCATTTCGTTGCAGCTTTTCCATGCCGTAATATTAATTTTGTCCCCGGCGAGCACATCTAGCTGCGATCTACCCCAATAGTGAAAGCGTTCCTACGAGCACACGCCGTCGCATCCGAAGAAATACCTTCAGCATCGAAGAGGACCTCACTGACCTGCAAGATACCGAAAGCACTGAGTCGACGTCCAGAGTCGAGCGAAGAAGACCCAACAACAACGATTCTATGTCGAGACCATACACGACAACAAAAGACCCTCTCGCAACCTAGCTCCTGCAGTGAATCCCACTCTGTAAATCTTTACGATCCTCACGACACTTCCCCGGATAGTACCTGAGGCAAAAATCCAAACGAAAATTGGCGACTCACCCATGGTAAGGGAATCATTCCCTTACCTAACGAAGAGCCATGACGACCAACGTCAAAGAAGAAGCTGCGAAGTGACAGGAGTCGAGCCAGCGGGACATAACCTCAAAACTCGCACCTCATCGGGCTACGATAAATCGCCCGTCACAAATTCGTTGACCGCGATCGAGTCTCCTGACGTCGAGGCTCCTATCCTCTACGAAAATTGTCACTGTCAGCCCTCCGAAGTCCAACCACCGATGAGAAAATTCCATCGAAGACCACCTCGAGACACAACACACGTCAACGCTCACGAGAACTTCTTCTTTTTTTTTTCTTTTTTTGTCGGTCGGGCCCTCTGTGATCGGGGCAATCCAACCTGGCCACTGGTATAAAAATGTTTCGGCCAACGCTCGTCACGAGAACTTCGAATGACCACAACGCTGCCCCGTTCGAAATTTTGCGCTCAAGTTCGAGCTTTCAGCACCGCGGTGCCAATAAGCGGGCCGACTGATATCAGCGCCTTACCACAAGCATCGACCGCCAATCATCGATCGCAGTCAATCAATACTGCCCCTAACAAGCCCCGTTCTCCTTCCTCACCCTCCCTCGTCATCGAACACGAAGTTCTGCGCTAATTACAAGTCGTTAATTGGTCAGCGGGCGTGTGCGCGTCGATCAATTTATCGATAGCACCGCGCATCGATTGAAAGATCGAGGACGAAGGCAAAAGGTGACGTCACTTTCAACACGACTCGGCGTGAGTACCATGAGCGCTCTGAGATTTTTGACGAACATTTTATCAGAATCGTATTTATCGACAACGACGCAACCGACTAGATAGAATTGACTGGGATTTTTTTGACTTTGGGGACCGTTTGGGAGAATTATTTTAGGAGTTAGTAACTCAAGAAAGTCGTTTTCTCTCATGCGAAGCCGCGACGAAGAAGCACATGGTCTTTGGCCATTTTTGTCGCAACCCGCCGTTCAAATTCGCAAAGTGTTTCCTACAGTAAATAACTTGTCGGAGCCTCTCTGTCTCATGACACCTCCCCACCCGGTTGAAATAAGAGAATAACGTACGCAAATCCCCCTCCCCCTCGCGCTCACGTGTCGAGGCCCTCCCTTTGGCCGCGCGGTCAAGCCGGCGTACCGTACAAAATTGTTCAAGAGTTTTTCGAGTCTATTTTTCGCCATTCATGTTCCTGCAACGGCAATTGTCGTATTTTTTTTTTTTTTTTTTTTTTTTTCATTTTTGTACTTGACGCGATTGCGAGCGATCGCCTCTCATCTTTATCGCGTATTTATTGTCTTTCATTTTTTATTTCGGAGGTATTGGTAAGAACGCTTGAGCGACAGGAGCCCGTCGACCCGAGACATTGTTCATTTTTTTCGTGTTCTCGTGCATTGCGGCTAGTCCTCACTATTATTCCGATTATTGTGAGTATTATCACTACCAGTTTTTTTTTTTTGTTATTTTGGAGAAATCATAAAAAGTATTCATTTCGTTAATTTTATTTTTGAAAATTAAGTGGCGTCCGGAATCTCAACTTTTGTTTTTAATGAAATTTTGAATCTCAAATTTTTGTGTTTAATTTAATTTTATTTTTACCCCTTTTCAGCAAGGAGTAGCCGTCACAATATGTAATAATATGTATACATAGATCTATATATAATATCAGAGTGCATAGTTATGTATGTACATCAGTCGTTACAGCTGGTTTAATAGCAACGTTGGCCACAACTAGAAGCTCCGGGGGGTAAAGGTTGCACACATAGCCTAACAAAACCAAAAGGGCCGATTGCTCTTCCGTACCACTGAATACGCCGTTGTACAGCATCGATTCAGGACCTGATGGTTCACATAGCACAATGCACGGAATTCGTACATAGAATTTTTTTTTTTTATGTTCAATTCCACGGATATTTGTAATACATTGAAACGTTTCAACGCATCGAGGCTTTTCAAGAATAGCAATCAACTACTAATTTTCATTAGTTGATTTCATTCATCAATTGAAAAATGTTTGAGCTTTTTCGGGTGCCTCCAGTTTTTTAATCATTCGAATTTTTTTTATCGAATAACCACTATTAATTGAACTTTTTTTCATACGTAATTATCAGTCGTTTAACCCGCATCAATAACATTATTATTTTTTTTTTATATTTGGATTTTTTTTTTATTTTTTCATTATTATATGGATAAAAAAAATGGATTTTTTAAATTATTTCACACGATGTAAAGCGTATTGGTATAAATTTTTTTTTATCCGCCAGAATGGTTATAGGTTTGCTTTTTTTGGTCAACGATCGTCATCGTTCTAGCCATTAATTTTTTTTTTCTCAAGAAACTCAAAACTTTTCTATTGAGATTTTATTTTTTATTCGGTTAATTCATGAGAGATGGATTTCAAAAATTTTGGCATACAGCAAATTGTCACAACATCAATTCGATAAAACTTTTCAATCCCGCCCAAAGCGAACCGTCAATGTTACGATGAATTCAGTAGCTTTGATTCCCAAGGACTCAAAACTCGTTCCTGTTATCATTTTTTGCATATTACTTTTTGAAATATTAAAAAAAAAAATGACATTCCGCATTGAATAACGAATGTGAAGGTATACGATTTCAGTATCCGTGCCGTATCACTATAACCGAGAAATTCCGGAGATTCTACAATAATCAAACCTTTCAGGATCTATTTTATTAGGAATGATACATTCGCATATTCAACGTTCAAAATAATTTCAGTAATTCAACAATTTACAAAGCATTATCGAATGCTGGGGAGCGCTCAATTGAAGCGGAACCTTTTCACCATTACAATCGTATATCCAATCAAAAATGTAAAGTAGAAAGATTACTCACTGTATAATAATACCTCGTCGTTTTCTGACCCGCATTTCCATTGAGGTATGCAACGAATAATCATTACGTACGTTTCGGCAGATGGGGATGGGGGGGATAATTATTACGTAACGATTACTCTTTTGCATGTAAAGCTCAGTACAATGCGGTTCCTTTACGTTTTTGTATAATTATCTATTGTAATAGGCGATTTGAAATAGTAAAATAATATAAGAAATATAATTTTATCTGCTCACTCATGCTCATTGGTGTACGTCATTCAGAATCAACCGTACGAAAAAGTTCTCAAATTGATTTCCACAATGATAGAACTCATTTCATCACCTAAAAGCATACCGAGGCAAGGTTCACTTTCATCGAATATTGTACTTGTATTTTTTTCAGTTGTGGTTCATAAATTATATGTGCCGTTTGAAATAATCACTAAAATGAAGTTCCGCCCCTTCTAACACGAAATACTTCGTGCATATCTTCATATATGTAAATAATACAATATATAGATATTCATATTGTTATTGCTCATGTTACACTCAACAGCTCCCATCCTGCCACGGGCCTCTTATAGATTTAACATTCTATATATCTTTCCGCAGCATGAAAAAGAGCGAAGGTTTGAAATGCATTTACCCTATGGTAGACGAACCTTCATTCTAGCCTGGTTGTAAAGTGCAGCGATACGCTAGACTGACTCACTGATGTTCGACACGAACGATGCATCCTCTCTCGTTCCATTCAACTAGCCCAACGAATACCCAATGGGCTATAACATTGCCTTAACTCTTTTTCGTTCTCACTCCGGTGATTCCACGTCACGGATTACAAGCTTCTGAAAAGCTGCCATTTAATTTACACGTATGATACGATGGCTAAAATTATGACTAAATGAAAATTGAAAAATGGCAATTGATAATTATTTTCAAGCGAATGAAAATTATGAATTAGATTAGTTGGTTTAGAACTTTTGAAGTGGTAAAGTCGATTAATTGGCTTAGAACTTTTGATATGGATAGTTTCAGAGAATGAAAAAAAAAAAAATAAAAAAAATCGTGAGTAATTTTGAAGAGCAATTCTCGAGAGAACTTAAGAAGAAATGGGGAAATGAATTAATCTTCACTGGGTACATTGACTAGCAGTTTTTTCTCTTTTTTTTTTGTGAAAATATTGGGCAGAAGTTGGAGTGCTCTTTCATTTACAAAGAAAATGATTGTATATTCTTAGAAATTACGAGTATGCAGTTCCTCAACGAGTCATTTGGCTCGACTGAACTCAAGAAACCAAAATACAACTGCAAACACAGTTACGTTCACATTTCTATTTATATGGGCTTAATAGAACGTTACACTGTGTGATTTGAAGAAAACGGAATAGAGTCGCAACTGTTTCCAAGTTTCCAGGGGTAACATACATACCCTGTCTCACAGTTCAACAAAATATACAGAACCATTACTATCTCAAGCTTAATACATGGCTCAACATTTAAGGCTGCATAGATGTGCGGTGCATGCATATATACCGACGCACAGATGTCATTAAGGAGGACCAAAAGAACTGTAAATGTGCAGAACTCCGTTTCTCTGGTTCTCTTTCTTCGTCTCCGTACGACAGACTTTTTTTTCTCGTTTAAGCTGATGCAACTGAACATTTACCTGTAAATATATTCATGAGCTCAAGTTTGTTTAAATCAATACAGACTCATTAGAATCTCTCTCATCTTTCTCGAACCTGTTTCGTCTTCTCAAGATACCTGTAACGATTGTATCATAAATAATTAGACTTTCGGCAGTTTAAATCAACCAAAATTTTAGCATCTATAATTTGCTTTATGTTATCATTCCTCTTCTCTGCTCTGGCCCTCGAATACAACTATTGCTTTAACTTATTATCTTTCGATAATTATCTAAATTGAGCATTTTCTGTACTTCTGCCAATCTAGCTCTGAGGAATAGGATAATAAACGGAATTCTGATCCACTCATTGTGTTTTCCGCGGTGTTGAATTTGACACTCTAAAGCGGACTAATGATATATATTTGCTTAATTTTGGTAATGTATTTTCACTCATGGTCGCGAATTCGACTCTTGAAAATTTTCAAGCCTGAGACGTTAGGAGTTGGGATGTTTTTTCTAAGGCTTTCGAGATACGATACCGAATATAAATGACGATATACAGAAGGCAGGTTTATCTAAATATACGTTTTCACAAAAATGGAAATTCCCATTGAATGACTTGAATGGTGAAGAAATTGATTCTTCAATTTGATATCGCTAACTCAATTTTTCAATTGTACATACCATCGTGGATAAAAAGTATTAATTTTCTGGTTATGTGAATACGACCTACAAAATTCAACAAGGTAAGACTTGTAATTAAGAATTTTCAACTATTCGAGACAAATAAAAGATCTTTTCGCCGACTGTTAATTAATCATTGTGGAATTTGCAAGAAAAGATTAAGCTGCGAGCAATGGTGAAACGAGAATAAAATACGAGAATTTATCAAGGGTATGGGAATAGTAAAAATACAGTACATTATCTCCGAAGCTCATTGTGCCAAAACGGAGAGAACAGAAAATAAAAAAAATATTATAATTCAACTCGAGAGAACGAAAAGATCGGTGTATAAGCTACTGGAAAAGTAGAAATAACAGCAAACTTTAATATTTTTTTTTTCCCCGTTGGTATAGTAAGATATAAAATATTAAAAATTTGCGACACTGCTAACTCGAAGCAGTGAATTGCATGTCTTCACTTTCTTCATTTTACTTTTTTAATGACCAGGGATAGACAGAGAATAAAAAAATTTCAAGAGCGTCGATTCGACAATTTTATTACAGCGTGCTTGGACCGAAAAAAAGAGAAGGAATGAAAAGGGTCGATTTGATCTGGAATGCTTTATATACGTATACCACTGCGTAAGCCAGTCATTATAAAGCCATTATCACAGTGGAAAAGAAGAATGAGGAGAGTAAAGACGTGGCACGAAAATACCGCATCAAATGCCCCCGCGCATATTCATGAGAGAAGAGCGACGAAAAAAAAAAAAAAGAGAGAGAAAAAATATATAAAGAAAATCGAGAAAGAAGAGCGATAAAGAAGAAAAATGAAGTCGTATCGAGTACGAGTGCGAAAATGAGACAGTGCGAATAATAGTTTGTCGGCTCCCGACTTTCTCGTTCCCTTTCGCTACCCCGAACGCTAATGTATTCGGATTAGTCGAGTGAAAAAGTCTTCGCGAGGAGCTTTTCGTATAAGAGCTCAGTTGCCAAAGGCGTCGATTCTCGCACGTCTTCTTTCATACTAAAAAAAAAAAAAAAAAAAAAATGAAGACATTCACCGTTTTTTATTGTTCTTGAATCCGTGCTTGGACATTGGTCTTTATTTCTAAAAAATAGCGAGGCGGATTTACGCACATTTTATATTCTTCGACATAATAATAATTTCTCGATTCAAGAAAAAACAAGAATCACGAAACGATGCAGAGAACTTGATCTGAATTTTTTCAGATAAGAATATATCTGAAAATATATATATAAAATTCAAGTTAAATCCTACGAGTGCAAGCCTAAAAATATGAAGCCTCAGCACGACAAGTATCTGTCTGCGTTTTGTACTCATATGATGTGACATCATTTACGTTTAGTAAATCAAGTCATTCAAGAGCATTTCGCAACCTCTTAATTACGTATATTCGTTGTTTTTTTTTTCACATTTAATCTCTGCCTAGGGACGATTCTTTGTGTTCTAGATGCCATACAAGTGCATTACCTTCTCTTTCTATTCATGGAATGGAACAGACAGAATTTGAAATTCGGAAGTAATAGTACACAGTGATATGTTACGCAACGTATGTGACTTTGGTATCCGTCGTTTGTGCAAAATGTGGAATACAGTGTAAAAGGATTGCAAGAGCCAAGTAAATCGGGAGAGCTGTCACTGCAGTGGAATTAACCGCTATATAAAATTCTCTCAGCGATCTTTGAATACGGAATTTATACACGTAAATTCATATACGCTGAGTGTAAATTATGCATGAAAATGCGAAAGTTTCACGTGTATTATGTACAATTATAATTGAATTGGATATAGCCAGGGCAGAAAAACATCGGAAGGTATTATTTTCGTAACTTAAACGAGATACACACTCGAATGTCCATCAAGATATATAATTTTTTCCTGGGCTCTCAATTATACTTTGAATCTAAGCTCATTGCGCTCGAAATATGAACAACTTATAGTTCATTTTCATCTTCCGGCACGAGACTCGAGTAAAATTCTATAACTTGGTAGAAACAATTAGGTTGATGGAATTCACCTTATTAGAAATTCGACTGTACTCTCTGCCATACTCGTGCGATAGACGTATGCACGTCTATCGCACAGTCTGACGTGGTAATTAGAGTTGGCAAATTCGGCGAATTGTGCGAGAACGAGAATCAGGAAGGTATAGAAGAGGGTACGGGAGAAAGGGGAAAGGGGGCGAAGAAGGAGTAGGCTCAAACCGAAAATTGCACTTCATTATACAGTAATATTATGTTACTATATAACTGATTGCCACTGATGTCAGCAACTACTAACGGAAAACACGACGAGTAAAGACTGATATACATACGTTACATAATTATATGTATGTGTGTATACATCCATACGTATATGTACTTGGCGTTCAGCCGCTACCACGCTACCAAAGAGATATTCAGACGCATGTTCGTAGTCAGTGCACTGGGGTACATGTAATTTCATCTGCATGAAGTTCCTTCATTTCATGCCATAACAGTATTTTCGTACCTTGAAATTTGTTATCATAATAAATAAATGCTTTTGAGAATAATTTATACATGATCATTTTATACCAATCATAAATGTGAAATTATTTGAACCATTCTCGATATTCGAATGCAAAATAAACCTCAATCGGGAATATCGCGTTTATGCTGGCTCTATGAATTCGTTATATGTAAACTCTTTTATGTTAAACTCGCTTCCGCCAGCATGTAAAAGGTAATTTGCACCAATATGTTTATCATTTATCGATTCATTTAGGTGATGATATTGAAAAAAAAGCGAAAATTTCTTCTCATCTTATTTGTTTTATTCTTTGAAGTATTTCTCATGCTGTTTTTGATTGACTTCCCGAAATAATATAAAATTGTATCGTGAGTATAACGTTTCGATACTCCCAAATGAGTTAACAGTTTCGTAATTGTTTGTGAGGAATTTCATCTCGTATCAGGATAGAATATCGATGCGGGATGATGATATGGATGTGTAATATGTTTCTAGATATATTATTTATTATATTTATATTTCAGACCACATCGGTATCCAGCAAACCATGCGTGGTGATAAAAAAAAAGAATGAACGAGGTGAAACCTGATCGCAGAAAAAGAAGGCGTTTCAAACCCTCGAATGGAAGAGGCTAAAAAATGTAAGAAGAAAGAGAGAGAAACGAGATAAGAAACTCTTCGAAAGAGAAGTTATAATGGGGATAAGGAAGGAGGTAAAAAAAAAAGAGAGAGAAAGAGAAGCTGCGTGCTGTCGCCACGGCGGATGCTCGTAAATTTTCCACGCCCGGCTCGCGCGCGCCACCGAGACCAAATGTGTGTGGAGAACTCCAGAAAAGACCTCTTGGGTTTGCGAAAAAAAAAGATAGAAGAACACAAGACGTGCATATAAATATGTAAATAGAACGATAAACAGAGGATGAGAGTAAGGTGAGAGAAAAATAAGAATGTTTCAGAAAACCTGAAGATCGTTTCGTCCAGAAGACATCGATGGTTCAGAAGTCGAGATATTCCCTTGATTCAGTAAACCATCTCTGGCCCATATCTTTGTGTGGCCTTGGAGGAATTTGATGGCGAGTGATCGTCAAGACGTGATGTCCCAACGATAAAAACATGTTTGCACACTAAACGCGTTCAGGAACATTTGACTTGATATGGAACGCTATCTTTGCCCTGTATATTCTCGTGCGATCCAAATTACGAACTGTCATGATCAGCTTGAAAAATGCATTATATATATATTTTTGTAGTATTATTTATTCATTATACTCTGGGAGAAAAGTGAAACTTTAATTATAATGAATTACTAAAAAAAAAATGAAATCAGTTGAACCATATAGATGAAATTTGATCGAACATTTGCCATGATTTTCTGCTAGAAGAAAATCGTTAACGTTTCGCACAATATATTTAAACAGAACGCACATAGTCTCATTACCGATGCTTCATATCGTTGAATTGACAATGTTGTAATTGAATTGTCTATAAAATTGTTATCCCAACGCCAAACTGCAAACTTGTCGCCTACCTTTACCCCAAGGATAATATCTATTTATTTCATCTGTAATTTCTCTTGGTTCACTCGGGCGAATACGGAAAATTATGTGCCGAGAGAGACACACACATACCGTAGCAGGGCACATATCATAATTCATGGACTAGAAACCGTGTATTTGCTTTACACTGCGACGCGGTGCAGGTCTTGGTCCTTTAACTCAGAAATAATATTCAATATTGATTTAACGAGATTTCGAGAATCCTCCAGGCATAGAGAGGAGCTGAGCTTGAAATGTATGAGAAACGGTACTGATACATATGTCAATGGCAACGATTTGTCAATTTCTATGCCTGTACTTACCTACGCTATGCATGCTTTTATCTCCAATCTAGCGTAGAATAATAATACATTTGAATTTTAGACACATAATTTTTATTTCTGAACAACGTCGAGTAAAGTATTAAATATAAATACCGAGCGAGCTCTACTGCACCCCCATAATTACAGTTTTCGAACTTTTTCACTTTTTTCAAATATGATGCGTGGGTAAATGGAAAAAAAAAATCGATTTATTTATCTGTTTTTCGCATGATCGAACCGAACATTGATTTCGGAACTCTTTATAATTCCCTGCACAACAGGATTTTTATTTCCCATTCTAATATACATATAACCTGACTTATCTCTGCGATGACACTTGTCCAAAAGCCTAATATTTGAAATTTAGCGCACTTGGAAAGATTGAAGATATTCTATAGAAATACATTCGTTTATAAATTTCAATTATAAGACGCTATTCGACAAATGTGATGATATTTTATTGAGATTATAAAATGTTGTGAAAATCTGTAAATTTGCAATAACTGAACATAGCTTGAAATGTTATGAAGTGAATTGTGATTTAATCTCTTCACATTGGATCGCATCCAGCGTGTGGCACACTTTATTATATGCTAAAACTCAAAGAGATGGTCAAAAGACACAGTTGAATACTATCATATCAATGTAATTACTCCCTGCATATTTGTATGTATACTAGCATGGATGCATCATATCTGTATATGTATGAAAAAGAGCTAGAGAAATAGAGGTTGTAACGAAGAATACATGTATAAAGAAAGGAAAGCTAGACAGAACATTTCAAAGACCACTCACGCAGTAATGGGCCAGGACGTCTTTCCAAGAACGTTCGTTTCATTTTAATTAAAGATCTTCAAAGATATGCAAATTTTATGGTAAAGCCCTTCCGAATTGCAACACGAGGAAACAGGGAAGCAGTGCTTTGTGCTTCAAAAGCTTCCTCACACAAACGGACTCAAAGAGTTTGTACTTATAGTTCACTTGTATATTTACTCGCATTCACGATTTGTAATGCGACCATGCAACAAACGTATATTGAAGAAAACAGGAAAACTGCATGCATATGATGCTACGATTTGCCCAAACGAGTTTGGTTGAACAGCCATAACGGATAATGTAGTTTAAGTGCACTGCCATTATAAATTCTTTTGTATATGCTTTTTCTATTATTCGCATGTGAGCAGCTAGCTGGAAGCTCACTCAGGGTGTGGTTAGCTTAAGCCCAATCTAAACATATATTGTCTATACATTTTTGTAATGAATTGATTTTTAAATCGGATTGTCTATAAGTTATAATAATTTCAGTTTTTTTTTTTTTTTAAATTAATTAGTCTCATTCTTGGTCGAACCCCGATTGAACGAAATAGCGTAACTCGAGATGAAAAAGTTCTGAAATTATTCTAGTCATTTCAGTTTGAATCTACGCAACTTTTTATCTTCTTGACATTTTCTAAGAACGCCCTTCGAATGAAGCCTTTCAAAAGGCTGTTCGCTTAATTTGATTGACTTATTTTTCGACTGAGCTATAATACAGAACTTATACTTCCACTAGAAATTTGTTTTTTTATTCACCTCTGTCGTTATTTACGCCGTGGATGAGTGCATAGATGTGCTTGTTCTTTCTCAGTGCCTGCTTAGCCAAACATGTTGAACCTCATATAAGTATGAACCGACGTAGAAGAGAGATCAGTCCAAAAACCGTCATATCTGATGAGTATAAGAAGCCAGCAGGGTCGCGTTGGCTTTCTTTTTCATTATTTGGGGTTGAACTACTACAAAAGTGAATTTTCACCTGCAAGAAAATTGATTATTGAATGCACGAGCAAGAAATAATATTTTTTCTCTTAATTTTTTGTAGTTTCTTCAGCCTTTTTCTTTTGTGCTTTCTGCAAAGTCGATGGTGTGAGTTATATTTCTCAAGCCCGTTTGTAAAATAATATTCATTCTGCAAATAAACGAAGCCTGACGTATGAACAGAAGGGAATGTAATTGTTACTTCTATAAATTTAATTAGCACTAATCACAAATTTATCTGGTAATTAAATAATGCTTGATTCAGATTAAATGCAATAAAAAAGGCAGTCGTTTTTAAACGTGGCCACATTTCAGCACAACAAGGACAATTGCACTGATATGATCGTTACGAACTTATGGCATGATTTGTATCATGATCGTTTGCGAAGCGACGATATGGCTTCTTGGACGTTATAGTAAAAAAGAAACAAGCTCCCACCGGAAAAATATGAAGCGCCAACAGTCGTGAAGAGATTTAAAGGAGAGTGACTTGAAAGTACTTTGGTCGTTTAATCTTTAATATCCGTTTTTTAGAAAGAGTGTCGGCGCAGAATAAAGAGATATATATGCATAACGGAAAACCGTGATAAAGTGCGAATATCAGAGGGTGAGAGAGGGAGACAAAGAGAAAGTGAGAACGATACGGATGCTCGTCAAGCAAAGTGTGATGCTTTTTCGCTGATCGTTTATTGCTTGCCTCCGGTGCGAGCTCGTGGATTTCTCGTTATTTTCCGATTTTCTCAAGCTATTATATGACTCTGGAAAAAAAAAAACTGATACAGATACTGCAGGCGTTAGCAATGAAAACATCGTTATAGGCAATAAGAAGCCCCTCTGAAAAGATTCAGCAATGCCTGAGAAGAATGGAAAAAACCGTAATTGTAAAATGAAAAAGAATTTCACTATTATCGAAGATGAATAATTAAAAAAAATTTCTTATATAACTTTATTCATGGATAATTAATTATGTTTTTAATCGTTTTATCCCACTGCAGTCTCTATCCTAGCAATTATTTATTATTTATGTGAGATTTCATTCCAAAATCGTAACAGGCCTCCATGAGACTCATTTCGCCCAGCCAATACGTATTTTTCATAACTCATTTTACTCTTGGAACTATTTTTGTAAGTATCTGGTTTAAATGTCTTGAGGTTTTCTGCAGTTGTGTTTTCAATGAGTAACAAGTGATTTTTTTTTCTCTTTCACACGTTTTGTGAAAAATGGTCGATTTCATGAATTTTATTAAATGGTAATCGAGCTCGCTCATTGATCATCCGGGATATTTCTAGGTAGCCTAGGCGTCTATTATGCAATTGTGGAATGTATCACGTAATAAAAAATGAATAGAGATTTCGATTGGTGCTTTGCACGTTTGCGAAATGTTTTTTCGAGGTTACCATCAAATGATTCGTATACATACGCATTTAAATTTTCTCGAAAACAATTAAAATTATACTGATAATGAATATAACGATAATTACGATATCAGAGATACGTGAAAATAAAATAAAAAATGCTGAAATTGGTTAAATTGAACAGAATCAAATGAGAGGAATATCGCTGTGGAAAAATCGAGAAAGGCATCGGCGTTGGTTTCCCGATAATTGATGAATAAAAAAAGACTCCTGTTCACTTAAAATTTCTCTTCGACTGATGGTATTCTTGTATCTCGTTCTCAATCGAGCACTGCAGAAGGATCGTTATATATTGCATGTTACTTCTTTCATTCGTATGAATACTCGTATATATATATACATGCATTAAAATGAGAGAGTTAAAAATAAATCGAGTTTGCGATGAAGCGATACGACGGGTGTGGTAGTCGATTTTTAGGTACAATCCAAGAAAAGAAATGGGAACGGAAGATCCATTCTCCAACGAATGAAAAGAATGTGAGTTTGAGAACAAGGGAAGTAAAAAAAAAAGAGGGGGGAAAAGAAAAAAAATGATAAAGACTTGTTTTATTCATCGACGGTAGCCTAAAACCTCTACCTCGTATATGCAGTCTTTCCTTCAAGGGATTCTTTGCTCGTGACCCTCGCCGATAAATGAAACCAAAATATTGGGACAAGTTTGACAAAGAGCTCTTTCAATCCTCATTCTTACCCGCCAATTTCGAATCGGCCCCTCCGTTAGTTTACCTGTCGTAAGGCTATACCTTCTATTTATGGATTTCCATTCAAGATTTTTTACTCCATGCTCGATGATACTTGTTGATCTGGATTATATATTATGTGAAGAACGAATAGTGATTTGTGATCACAAGCAAAATGAAGAAGAATTGTGGATAATGGTATATATAATTAAAAATTTACCGAAAAATATTCATGAAATGAATGAATCTTTTTATTGATCAATAAAATTTTGTGCACTTCAGTTTTATTTGATTGATTCACTGGAATCGACAACAATTTGACAAAATGGCTGTACCTGAATAGTTAGACTAGACCTAAATAATTATATTTAAATAGTTTCTACATGTGGTTGTAGGCTTAAGTGTAGTGGACTATAAAAAAAAAAAACTGACGTCAGGCAATCAGCAATTTGCTTGCTGTTTTTTTTTTTTAATTTATTCCTTAGAAATATCGAAACTTCGTAAAATGGACAATGTGTACATTTAAAAAAAAAAACAGATGTAAAATGGAAATTGAAAATTTATGAAAAGTGAGTCAAATATATTTGGAAAATGCAAACTTTCCCATAATATGAAATAAATCGATTCAAAATTCACAGATTCGTAAACATACGAAAAAAAAAGTCGAAATGAGCACGGAGCACAGTTATTATTATATAATAATGTAGTTGAGCTAGCTCGAGTCCAAAGATCTCCATTGCTTGTGGGAGGCGTTGGCAAGCACGAATAAGGGTGAAGTGGCAGAGAAAAGCCGTTGTAAGGTAATACTGACCGGTTTCGAGATGCTACCGCTTCATTTTTTTTTTACACATCGTTCTGTCAGTACGTATGCATACTTGGGTATGAGATCCAAGAGGATCAAATTTATTCTCTGACACGTCGAACTATTTGTAATGCGATCCCTTTCACCGACACATCCACCCAGAAATGCAATGTATACGTATGGATATACAGCGAGAAGCATATGGGAAAGGAATAAAAGAAAAATCTTATGCAGAGTCTGATATTTTGACAGCAGTTCTTCCGTCGTTTCCCAAACCCTTTCTCCATTCGATTCACTCTCATCGTCTGGAACTTCCGGCATAGATAACGTTTTTACGATTCGTAAGGGAGGAATCGATTTCACAACATATGGCTGTATTACACATGACACCTCTATATACCTATGCGCGGTTTCGTTGAATATATATTGAATAAATTTCGATGATCATGCCTGAATCGAAACTGGATCGACCTGGAAAAAAGAACGAAAACATTTTCATAAAAATTTTTGACTGCCTTATAATCATTGTAAGATTTTAGAAAAATTTAATTTCGACTTATAGGCTCTAAATATCGATGGCTATGGCGATTGGTAATGTCGATATTTTATAATAAACTTGCAGAGGATAACACGGAGACGAATCAATGACATTACGTAATACACTGAAGTTTATAAAAAAGAAATACAATTAAAATTCAAAGCGAATTAAATTGAAGCATAGAATATCTCCCCAGTGAAAAAACCTTGACATTTGTTGACCCTCGATTCCATATTTTTCCTCGAGTTTCATTTCAGACATTTCAGAAATCTTCCCCTACTAAAATTCGTGAAAAAATCAAATCTCGTCAAAAAGTAAAAAAAATTATCCACTCTAAAAAAACACAACTCTATTCTTGAATATTATGGTGTATCATCAAATCCATGAGTAAATATCTGTAATCTTTTGTCCTGGCCCAATTCTATTCTATACATCATTATTCTTAAAACAGTTTATTTTTTTAAACAGATCCAATATATAATGATTCTCTGTTCTCATAAAACCTTATTCTCAAATATGTATGCTCAACAATAAGTCTGCTCCAAATCAATGTGTTAGAACTCTTACACAATCTTGATATACGAAAAATTTGGTCTCGAAAACGTGCTTTATGCCTAATGAGACAACACTAGGATTAGGGTCTTGGAGGAAGCTTCGAAAGTCACGATAAAAGGGAGCTGGTATAAAAGACGGAGCGAATACCCCTCGATAAATCTTGGTCACCCATGCTGGGACTCAAGGAACCAAGCTGAGTGAACACATCTCTTGATTCGAGAAACTCACGGTGTACGAACATGAAATCCTTTGATTATATGTTCTCATGTAGCATGTGTGTAGATGAAAAGATCACTGAAGAGAGGAAGGGACAGGAAGAGAACGATAGTGCGAAAGAGAGAGAGAGGGAGCTCGTATTTGAGAGATGGGAAGGTTTTCTCACCACGGGGCGAAGGTGTTTTGGTCGCACATTAAGCTATAATCCAGGGTGCACATGTATGTTCGTACATATAGTATCATATTATATAGATATGCACAGTGGTTGGACACCCGTTGAGATTCTGAGGTACCGATGTGGTTATGCTACCACGTCGTGGCTTAAGAGCCCCGAGACCCCCTTAAGCTTTCGACGAGGAGAGAACAACACCTCCGTGGTGCACACGCTAACTCAACTGGAGAAGTTCGCTCGAACAGAAATGGGGAGAGGAACAGAGAGAAAGAATATTCCCGACACCAGTTGGGAAAAGCACCACTATACATCCTTCCCTTTTATTTCTTTCATGGCAGAGATCACGGTCAACGGTGTTGTATGGTTTAACAAAGAGTTACTCTCAAGCATGTATGGCTCTTGGGTCCGCAAATCCTTTACATTTGAACTGTTTATACCACCCGGATAGTACACCGTACCGTACAACTTTATTTCATCCCCTCATCACAATACTCTGTCTTTCAGGCTCTCGTTCTGAAGACTACCACCTCTATTTCATTAGTATCTAAAAAAAATAAACCCATCGAATTAGCAAAAAAAAAAAAAATTCTTCTGAATATAAGCGTTGAAACTAAATATATTTCGATAAAAAGAAGAAAAAATGATACTCATTAATGTCAACACCGTCTTTTGCTCGGTCATTATATGTGGCACGTGGAGCCTTGAAAAACTGGGATGACAGTCGGAAATGTTGATCGAGTCGATCGCAGTTTCCGGCAAAATCGTTTCTGCGAGCTTCGTCGCGACTGAGACTCAGTAAGAAAACGATGAAAGTTACATGTTAGCGATGAAAAAAAAAAGGTGAAAAAAGAGACAGAGAGTGGAAAAATATAACAGAGAAGGCGAATTCCAGCGGAAACGAGGGAAAGATGACGCGGATGTGCCGAGTCGGCGAACGAGGACGAAGAGAGACGTGGTTGAAAGGGACTGTTGGTTGGAAGTATTGAGTAGAGTTGGGAGTCAGTGAAAGAAAAAAAAAAAGATCAAGACCGTGTGTGTATAACTCATGCGAAAATAGATGGTTGCCGGCAGGGACGATGGTGGATGGAAGGCGACGCGGAGGATAAAGAAGGGTTAGACTCAATGATATATATAACATTCAAGATTTCGATTCTGTGCTTTGCTTGGCTCGCCAGGGTCTTGCCGACTCCAATTGTGCTTCAATAATTCCGTGGCGGTGCGCCAGGGAGTATTCCTTGCAGAAAGTGAACGTCTTCAGGCGTCCAAGGAACGTCCAAAAGGTCCAAACGGAATGGGGACTATGGAAGCTACGGTGCGGAAAGAAAATCATGATGGAATATAAGATCAGTGAGGCTGGAAAAAGGATAAAGGAAGGGGAGTACGCTGAGGAAGGACAGATCTGAAAAGCAGTTTTCTCAGACCGAAAATGTCCTGAGAACATCACCATCATTGTGTGCTTACAACTAACGTGTTTATCGCATGCATCCGCATAAGAGCAAAAAGAAAACCCTGGAAAAACGTCAGATGAAGAGATAGGAATGAAAGTACAGAGAATCGAAAGCCTCAAGAAGAAAAGAAAGAAACCGTCGCACGTTGGATGTACGAACGAGTTGAAAAGTTTACTCGCTCGAACGGTGATGTATGGAGATTACGCGTGCGTGACTTGTTCGTAGCTTTCCCTAACTTACCTGATATTTCACAAGGTAGACTCCTGAATTTTTTCATTCAACGGAGCATTCATTACCGTTAACCCATTCTTCCGTGTGTGATATAATTATTTGACGTCATTTGTTTTTACTCACTCTTATTTTAGCAGGGGATTTAAAAATGCTATTTCGAATAATAAATAAAAAAATTGGATATACTTTTCAAGTGTTTCAAATTTTGAACACATTTTCGGACTTTGTAGTCCTAGAAGACAATTTTTTTTTATCAAACCTGCAATGTTCTTCGGTTCAACGGAAAACTAAAACATTTTAGTCATCTTTAAAAAGCTAAAAGTTATTAACGAATCGTTCGGAGGACAACTCTTCAAGAAATAGTCAAACTCAGAAATTCAACAATGTAATTAAGAAATCACAAATTACGGGGATTCAACTCTATCCTTGAGAAGTCTTCAACTGATTAACAACAGTTTTTTTATACCTGTTATTTCAGCATGATAAAAGAAGAAATTCCCAACTTCCCACATGAATGATTGCAATTTACTACAAAAATCAAACCTTGGTGTTGGTTGTTTCTGCTTGTTCGTGGTTCTTTTATGAAAATGACTGTTATTTCTCAGGAAAAAGGTAAAAAAATTTTGAGCTATCTTTCACTGTTGCATGATCCCTTTCGATTTTCCTCATACGGAGAAGTTTTTTTTTTATGATTTCGACTCGAAAGCCATCGATGATTACTTCAGAGCCGGATATCGCGAGCTCGAGAGTTGGTCGCAGTTGAGCTCCGGCGGAAAATTCCATGGTCATGCGCCAAATCGTGAGCAAAAGTTCACGAAAACTTCGACGTAGCTCGTTTTATTTTAACAGGCTGAAGAATCGAGTCTGTCGATGTTGGAGAAACCTCTCCGATGAACGTTTCCGAGACTTTCGTCGCGCAGGGAGTAAAAGAAAAATTTTACGGGTGAACGCCCTTTCGAGACTTGTACTCGACGGCGACGCGGTAGATCTCGGGAACAATTTCACGAAATCGGTAGCAGTGACCCAAATCCCAATTTTCCTCTAGAGAATTCAAAAGTCTGATGGATAAAAAAAAATTGGAATCAGTGTAATGAAAAAAAAAGTACTTCATGTGATTCCCCAGCGGAAAAATTGGATAACGGGAATAATCGTGGTCCAATATTACTTTATAATTAGTTATTGTAAATTGCGATTGGGAACAAGACGAAAATTGATTGCAAAAGAATAATTTATAGATATCGATCTTGAAACGATGTCGAAAATGCTGTCATTTAATTTATATTGAAGAAACAATTTTCGAAAACAGGTAGAATCACGGTGCTTCTGGAAAAATTGTCTTATGCGACTTACTTCGTAAATGTACTAGTCTTTGGGTTTTCGCGGGCCCGTCCCATGAATCGTACCTAATTTTTTCCATGTTTTATTATGTCCCTGTGAGATGTTCAGGAGTGTTTATAATCACTTTTTCTTAATCTACTGTTGTATGCACTGTATTGTACTACCGTATTACTGTATATATAATGTCAATGCTAAAATATTGTCAAACGAAGTCGAAACCCCTCATTGTCCACACATCCAACGTTGTCGATAGCTTATTTCAATATTTTTTCAATCAAATAATCAATGTTGATTTATTGATATTGAAATTGATACAAAAAAGATCTGTGTCGAAACGATTGTCTGAAATAACTCTTGGACCAATTCCAAAGACCTCAATTTATGGAACTTTTGATCTATTTTGAGTTTTTGTAATGGAAAAAAAAAAAAAAAATTAATCGTTCAGCACCCTGAGAATGTTTAAGAGCATGGATCAGTCACCTGACCTCACTTCGAATTTTCGAAATTGAAATTCTTCAGCACAGTTTGACCGGTTACAAAGAGGCTCTGTCAGTGGACGCAGGACGATGGCAAAAGCCGCTGACAGAGCCTTTTTGTAATCAGACAAACCGTGTTGAAGAATTTCACTTTCGAAATTTCCAGCTTTCTCTCTCGCTATCATGGCGACAAGATACATACTGATCCATGCGCTTAACCTGTCAACTCGCATATGGACTGAAATTCGAAAAAAAAAAGATTTTTTATTACTTGTTTCGAAATCAGTTCACCTAAATTTACTTCAAACAGCATCCATTTTTGTATAAAAATGAAAGAGAGAAAATTCGTGGCCGAGTTAAGCGTATTCGGTGTAAATAGATTGAAACAGCAGAATGGTTTTGTATTTAAACGAGAGTGCAGAATGTTCTGGGACAAGAGATGGATCGCATACTGCACTCGATGCACTGGTAGATGGACCAAAATTTCAACTACTCACTTTATAAATGGATACGGTGGAACTATGTTTATATTTGCCTATAGACGAATGAAGTACATATGGAAATATTTGAATATCAGCATGAAAAGGGGAAGGGTGTTTTTAGACGAGTGAAATGCTCCGCACGCGTCAAACTGGTCGCAAAACACTCCGAAGTGCTTTTACATATGCACCCGCTAATAATACGCCCGGCGTCCCACATATAGTTTCGTTCTCTTCCTCTCTCTCTCCCTCTTTTTCATTCTCTTTTTACTGATTCAAAGGGTGTACAGGATTTTCAATGTTCTGTATATTGATATACAAATATGTGGGTACTTGTGAGTTAGTACGATAAGCCTTTGTACCAAAATTCCAGAGGCCTGTATAACAAGCCAGTAAACGTGTAAAACAAATCCGAGGTTTTAGTGATATTATAAAGTGGCGGCTGCACGCTTACGGGGTTAATTTCACAGAGCTAACGAATGAGCCCTTTATGCTGTTTCTCCTCTTTCATCCTCTCTCTCTCTCTCTCTCTCTCTCTCTCTCTCTCTCTCTCTCTCTCTCTCTCTGCTTCACTCCCTTCCCACCATCGTTCACATTTTGTCAATCCTTTGGAACTTCCACAAAGCCTGCATGGACGAACCGCCCTCACGAGAAGCGTCCCATCAGATCTCAGTTTTGCTCGTAAAGCCCATGCACCACTTATCGTTCAGTAAACCTCGCCAAAGGTTCTCGCGCGCTATCCGGCACGCTCTCTCATAACGTCTCGTTAAATTATTCATCGACCTTGTCATAACGCGGCCGTATTAACATTTTCCTCTCCATCTCCTTCTCTCCTTCTCACTTTATCTCTATATACATGTAAATAGAGTTATAATATATATATTTGGTCCTGCTCCAGTTGTGCACATTAAAATTAAGCCTCTATATCTATATGGATGAGAGCACTATTTAAGTTTCATAGAGAACAAAGTTTCCTCATCAAACCTGCATTTCTCATCCTGCTGGAAATTGAATTGAGGATACTTCATATCAGATCGTCGAATATTTCGTTTATTTTATTTTCATCCAATAAATTGTGTCAAAGATTTTTTTAGCTTCCATTTTAATCCGCATATATGGTCTTTAAATTTTTTAAACTTCGTAACTATTTTGTATTTGCCAGAATCCGTAAATGCGCAATCCGAAAATAATGCTGTCCATGTGTTAATGAAATTGTTCAGCTCGTCATCCCGTTGAATTAACACGTTTTCAAATTGATTGACACGATTTCGTTAAAAAACGATCGTAGAACTTTTGGTATTGAGGAAATCGTTAATACACGAGTCAACTGACGTTTTCACCGGTGAGACCAGGAAGAGTCATGGGATAACTCGCGTCAGACGATTAAATCCGCCAATTCGGTATCGATTAGTTTAGCGTGATTTCCTGATGGCAAGGGAGAGCGCAGGAGTGAGGCTCTAGTGGTAGCAGCATCAGTGAAGGATGATGGGCAAGCTTCATCCAGTGTGTTGCAGTTGCGCCAGCTCGTGACTTCGAAACCACGATTGAATCAAGTGGACAGTCTGAACCCACTGTGAGACATGTATAATACGTTCCCAAATATATACGTATATAAGGAACGATACAGATACATAAGGACTTGGAGGTTCAATCAAATCGGTACGGAACTCCTGGTGTAATCAAAACGAGGAAATGGCTCGATAGGGATGATAAATCATCGGTGATTGAACATTATTGAATCACACCATTTGTACGATTTATGGTTTCAAGATATATCGACGCAATTGTATGTCTGCAATATAAAAGAGAAAATTGAACTACGCGCTTCGCAGGCTTGCGTGCACTATTTTTAGCATTTTTACTATATTAACGAGTTGAAAAAAGCCAATTATAGGAACTGAAAATATATGAACCAATGAACGAGACAATCGCGTCGCGTCTCCTTTGTAACTTGACAACGTAAAGAACAAGTAAACTTTGGCATAAACGAGAACTTGAATGGCGGAGAGTCTGAGTAAAGATCCTGGTCTAGAATGGAAAGTGAAGTAAAAAAGTATAGAACGAGATGGAAATTTAAAATGAAAGTTTACGAATTCATTACGGTGAAATGGTGGCGCCGGAAGGTTTAAGGTTCAGGTAGGAACAAGTTGAGTTGTGAGTGGCTGACTTACGGGTCATTTCTAAGGAAAGAGGCGAGAGAGGCTATACACTCACGTAAGTCTTTCAATTCTTCTTTTTAATTTAGCAAGACGACAATGAACCCTGAGGCCTTGGAAAGATGCTACTTGTCTTATTTTGTTTGAATGCATAATAATGAATATAATGAATACATAAATATAGGTATCTTCTTCGAGTTATCGGAAAACCGTTAAGTAGCTAACTAGGTTGACGAGTTTACAGTACTCCATAGGAATGAGGATGTCTGGAGTGTGCAGAGCTGCAACGCTGTCACATAATTATTATAATTTTTATTATGAATCTCACAATTCCTCTCATAAAAATGGTGCTGCTGGCTGATTCATTTATCATAAACAAAATATAATGCACAACTGGCATAAAATAAAATGCATTCGAGAGTGGGCGTATGGCACGACGGAAATAACACTCCAGTGCGGCGAAGTAGTTTGCGCACAGACAGGCTTTTGGGAAGGGTTGGTTTTCTCTTTTACATTATCCTGTCTTTCTCTTTCTATCTTACGCTATCAGAGACAATGGGAGCCCCCATTAAATTCTGACAATAAATTAGAACCTATAAATACGAAGTCCGCTAGGGAAGTTGACAGTAGTGCTGGAAAGATCGCATATAGTACAACGCTGGAGTAACTACCAACCCCGGACTTTTGTGCACCGGTAGTTCTCCTATACATAACGTAAAAGGCAAAGCTTTGCGCCACAGGGCTCTTTCTCTGATCCGGGGTACTCTCTCCTCGCGAAACGTAACTTTTCTATTATTCTCTCACACTCTTCCTCAACAGGGGGACACCCTCGACCAATGAGCTTGGATCACCCCCCAGACTCGGGAAGCACACCGAGAAAACCTCGACCACCCTCTCCTTTGCCCTGTTACATCTCTATTTCCTTACGCCCTGCTGCAGTTTTACACTCTACCCAAGTTTTTAAAATGTGCCGTCCCTCACAACCCCGTTTGTCTCCCTCCGTTCTTGCTAGATTCTTTCTCAACCTCGTTCGTTTCTCGTTCACAGGGAGTTTTGTGCAGCAGCCACCGCAATAAAGCTGTGCAATGGCATTGTCGTTTCTCTCTCTCTCTCTCTCTCTCTTATTCTTTCGCCAAAAAATACTCTCTCTCTCTTCCCTTCTTCCTTTCTTTTTGTCTCCCTTCGTTTCGCTCGGTTTTCCAAACTCTTTCTCTCAACAAGCAGCTCGTGAAAAGTCTCATGAACTCACGTACGTTTCGCATATCAAACGTCCTCACACTGCTTTCTTACTCGTATATAAATAAATGCATAGATACGTATTCTCGGTTTCCAAGAATACAAGTAATATACCTGTAGTTTAAGTACTATGCGCGATATGGAAATAGAAGCATTTCTTCCCGTCGTTCACCCGCCTCCTCTCTGTTGCACTTTCTTTTGATTTTCTTTTTGGCTCTGTTTCTCTCTCTCCCCCTCTCTCTCTCTCTCTTTCATTCCCCCTTTCTTACTCACATATACTTTCCAAATGCAGGAGCAAAGTGAACAAGAGAATCACCCAGAACCCCCGAACAGTATATACCGGATCTCGGGGGTTTTGTTTATGCGCGAAAATTGCATTTTCCCGCGTTATAACGCGTGTGGTAAGAAGGAGAATATGAGAGAATCTAAAAGATGTAGAATTGAAGAAAAAAAAGCATTGAAGTTGAACACGTATATGAATGAAAAAAAAAATGCGGGCAGAATAAATTCACCTGTTGTTGTATTCTAAGCTCCCTGAAATATGATGGAGTGCCGGATTGTATCGCTGGGGTTGGATTTTTGTAATTCACTTCGAATGCTTCTCTCTGGTCCATGTTTTAATCGTGTGTGTTGTTATTCCATTTTTATTCATGAAACTCACACGAATTGAAATTACTTCTCTCTCACTTTTCATTACCACCAATTTATCTTGACTATGCAATTACACGCAATTCTTGCAAATGATGCGGCGCATTTCATGTGAGATAAAAAGACTTGCGTCATGTTCCCATACACGAATGTTCTATTTCCCAAAGAATGTATTACTTTTTTGTTTCACTTGGATATTATTCAATTTAGTAACGAAAATAAAAACTGATCGTACACGATGGAGGAGAGTTTTTTTTAAAATTGATTCTAAAATTCGAGATGTTTAACCATGACATAATTGTAAAAAAAAAAAAAAAAAAAAAAAAACAACGATTCAGTAGATTTGTCAGAATAACGAACCAAACCATTCTTCACGTCTCTCACCATCACCGATTCAATATCGATATTATCAATATACTTCAATAAATTTATTAGATGTAACAAAATATTTCGATATAAATCAAGAAACAATTCTCAAGTGCAATAAAACACAAATGAAAATGCAGTACTGGCAAAATTCTGTATTCCTGACGATAATTCACCGTCGGACTAATGACATAAATTATTCAGGTCCATATGTGACACTTTTTTCTCTCTCTTTCCGTACCAACATCCCCCTCCTCTCTCTTTCTCTCTCTCTCTCTCTCTTCCTTTCTCTCTTTCTCTCACATACATTCTCGTACGTTACGAAATTCACGTGTTCTGAAAGTACAACAAAGTAGGGACAGAACATTATGATAGTGTGTGTGACTGGGAGGAGAGAAAGAGGAGAGAGAGGGAGAGAGAAAGAAAGTTACACATATGTGCGCACTAATTTCGAAAAGCAGAGAAACATAGCTGTGGAAACTTTGCGTGAAGATAAGTTGGGGATGTATTCAGCGAGAGCTACCCAGACCTGTATCGTGGTAACGTATGTGAGACACGGTTTCGTACAGTCTTATTGTGGTGTTTCAAATCTTGGCAAATATTGCACTCACGCGGTCCAAGTTCCTGGACACTTTCGTACATAGAAATATATGCATGTGTATATTAGTCGAATACCTTTGCGCGATTACACGTATATGTACGTTCATCGCAGGGGGTTCCCGGCACGTGAACCACACGGTGTATATATGCCTCCGCGAGTTGGGTTAACCCCGGATCATACGTTGAATTCTGCATGAAAACGGAGAGGACGAAGTGCCATTTTGGTACACACCATGTGCACGTAACGCTTCTGCAACGAAAATTGTAACGGTCGTGACAAATGTCACTTCCTCTGTTCCTCACCACTTTCGAAAGAAAAATCTTTACCTGTATTACAAATATCAAATTAATTAATCACACAAGCAATATTTTTGAAATGTGAAAAAATTGAATTTCAGGAATATTAATGGAAACTTCAATACGATTTTTCATTTCAACTATCTTAATTAAGAGCGTTGGTTTTTTTTTCATGATTTTTTGATATTCTATATCGAAACTAATTCGGTCTGAATCGTTTCGATTGATTTCCAAATTATTTCTCAGAAGCATATTCATGGCTATGAATAACTAAGATATATATCTGAAAATGGAATTAATTGAATTAAGTTGAAACGCTAAGTGGAGAATCGAGCGACAGATGGTAAAGAGGATTAGGGTAGACGAAATGAAGGAAAATTGTCGTATACTCAAGAGGTTGCAAAACTAATTAAATACATCAGGAGAGATCGAGAGGGAGATTATTAGAAATTTGGGTAAATTAAAGGATTTTTGAAGTAAGACTTATCATCATTTTGCTCAAATACATCACCGTGGCCACTGCAGTCCAAAATAATTTGAAATTAATGAATCTCTTGGAAACCCCTTGAACGATTGAGGTCGAAAGATATGTATAGATACAGCAGTATGTCTGGTTTGTACTTAGAGAACGAACGAATAAGGTACGAGGGCGAAACAAGAATTAATATTTCTTGTATACAGGATAGAAACCCATGGGACCCATCGATATTTTACGAGTGATATCTTTGCAATGGTATACGATAATGAAGATCGGAGAATTACCTCATCATCATACCATATTATATATCATGAGTCGAGAATTATGCAATCCCATTGTATGGCGTAGGTTCATTTCTCTCCACCAGAATGAAACTTACAATCAGAAAAATATTGAGAGTTATTGTCGCATAAATAGAACAAAAAAATCCTAAAAAGAGATTAGACAATAGGAATTAATCTTTAAAAAATGGTTTGGTTTGATATTCAAACATGCATTTATGAGTTTGGGTTTGCTCGACTTTGAGTCTCATTCGTTCGAACCTGCGGACTATCCGTCGATGCGATCAATAAGGGTTCGATGCTATATCTACCAGTTGGGAAAAGAAAAATTCTTCAGAGCTTCTAGTTGGAGTATAGAACGCCAAACTAGGAGTTCGGCTAACGGGATTCTTATTCGGGATTCTTGCGGGCCTTTTAGCTAGATAGCTTGCCAGGAGTTTTGCTAGAAGCCTTACCGAGACTAATTTTCCAACGCGGATCAAAATAAAAAAGTGAAATAAAAAAAAGGACTGGGAGAAAATATTGAAAAAAAAAAAAAAAAAAAATAGGAGAATGGGCGCTGTGGGCAAATTGCTCGGGACAGTGAAGAGAAATACAGCGTCGTTTCGTACAATCCGCTTTTCAAGTGGCGAAACAATGACTAGCCAGCGAACGTTTTATCGAAACGATCGAAACGATTGCGTGCATATCCCGATGATGGAGAGAAAACAGTACATATTCATTTACGAGTCAGGTACAACGGTCAAATACAACATCCAATCGCGTTTTCGATGATAGTCATCGGAGCTTGATAAAATACTATTTGCATCGAATACTCTCTTTTCATCTAGTTCTCTATCTCTTTCTCTCTTCCTCAATTTCCTTTACTGTGGATGTATTAACAATGCTGAATGAGCAATTCTCTTTATATCGAGAGCTTAATGCTCATTGAATACCTCCTGATTCCAAATGGCGATATGATCAAGCGTGTTTTTTTAAACGTATATTTATTTCCAATTCTCGAAGCTTCACGCCTATTGTGATAATTAAATCGTGTGAAATTATTTTTCCACTATTCACGAAAAACAAACTACATCCAAAGACCAACAATTGAGGTAATCCTTGCGACTTTGGGGGTCATACTAATCACGAAGTTCAAAACTTATGCCTATCCCAATTTTTAATGCTTGTAAAAATGACAGTTTTTAATTTAAAAAATTTGTCCCGATTGAAGATCGGTTATAACAATTTTTATATAATTACAAAACTGAAATAAAAGTTATTTGAGTGACTGGCGTCGTACTCGACCGTGCTGTATTGCATAAAAACTAGGTCGATAACCCCCTTTTTTCCTGAGACCATTGTATCGCTACAAGTTTGAAGAACTTAAATCTGGTTTTCGCAAAATATGTTACGGATTTTCACTAAGATACATAGATTTTTAGTGACCGGAAATCGGATTTTTCTATGTCACCCTGGGTATCCGTGACGGAGAACACCTACTTTTAATAATTTTTTTCTCTCTTATTGGTCGATAACCCACCTTGAAATTTCGCAAGAGCAAGCATTGATCTATAAAGAATGGCATTAAATTTTTTCACGCGAATCCTATGACCTAGCCACCACCCAAGAATTACCTTAAATTAGAGATCGATGAAAATATGATTATTATTTATTTAATTTCAAAATAAGGGTACTCGAAGACACTGCTGTACTCGCATTTTTTTTACCTTTCTGAGAATTTATTGAACATCCTTACCGCAAAAATGAAGCAATAAAATACGAAAGACTTATATTTAACTTTGTATACCAAAGTGGTAAATCTAATACTTTTGACTTTTGGAAGCTTGAAAAACGTATTTTTGTGCCATCCTGAGCACAAAAAATACTGACACTTCTCGGTGTGCACACCCACACATATTTTATATAAATGCGTATATTTACATCGCAAGGCGAAAATAGCTCGCAATAAATTAAAGTTTACGAGACAAGTGTCCCCCGCGTAAAAGTGTCTTCCTTTGGTGGCCATAAAAATATATTTGAAAAATACTGCACTGTAGTAGCTTCGCAAGGTAGGACATTGTTTTTTTCGTCCCTTTTTGTGTTCAACATATAGCATACCGCTCTGATATATCTATAATAGAATGGCGGACAAGCGGGATTGATGATTTTTGGCACGTTTTTAGTGGACATCATCAAAAGGTATTAAGTTTTGACGTTTTGACCATACAGATTAGGAGAAAAGTGAGCGATTTCGAGTCTATTTTCGGTAACGAATGAATTGTTGTGTTCACAAGAAAACAAATTAATATGCAATAGACTCAAAAAAATGTGGAGCGTGGAGAATGTGATTTTTTTTTCATCCGAAATTTTAAACTTATCGCTGATTTTGTAATCTTCAAGAATTTTGTGAATATTTTTGCATTTTATGAGATATTTTCAAGATGGATATACTTGGTAGAAATTCCAGACAACTTCCGGAGCACTCTCAAGAGTAGCGAAATCATTCAACTGAATTATAAGAGACTATAACCCTTTTGGTAGTACAAAAAAGCACACCTTTATGCTGTCTTACCAGGGAGGAAGGCATAAGGTTGGTTTCTCTTTGTTCCGCCTTTGTAGAATCGTAGCCAATGGCCGAGTACGGTAAAAGCTCTAAAGGTTGAGAGAGGAAGGGGTTTGCAAGGCTCCAAAGGCCTGAATCGATGTAATGCATGTAGAATCGTCCGAGTGTAAGTCGAAACGATGCCAATGGCACTTCGCTCGAGAACCGGCACGTGAAATCCCTGGAGAGCCCTTTGACGTGGAGTTTCCGAGAGCTTTTATGCAAACCGTGAATGTGATAACGAGTAAAATGAGAGCAGAGAATGTTACATTGTATAAACAGACGTTAATGACACGATCTTATATAAAAACCTTAAATGAAATATTTTTCCTTGATTTTTTCTAGAAATTTCTTATCTTCTTTCTTCAATGATAACAATTTTTCATAGTTTTTAATTTTTTTTCCACAATTCCTAACGATCGAGATAACACATTGAATCACAAATCTTCGAGCAGTGATCAAATCGAATTCGTTATTCATTCTTTTCCAAGAACGTAAGTAATTCAAAGTATTTATCTATTTGTTTCCTCGTGACCGAATGATCTGTATCCATTATTCATATCGCGTATAGTTAGTCTGTTTTTTGAGATGCGAAATAAGATGGTCGACTCAGAGAAACTTTTCCTGCACGTAGCGTTTAGCGAAACGATGGAAACAGTTTTCCTAACTCAGATACATCGCCGAAATAATCAAACTGCGAACACTTCTCAATAAATATCTGTGCAGCCCTTGAGCAATTTTGTTCCTTTTCTTTTATTTCGTTCTTCTTGAGGCTTGTGATCTCGAATTCAAGTCTGGGAAATTTAAAAAGATTTTTATTAACATCAGAAAGATAGAAGGAAACACACTCGAATGCGGAAACCTCTAAAAATTTAGTTGAACGAATCCTTCTCTCAGAGAATTGATGAAAAAATGATTCAATTAAATTATCTACATGGTTTCAGAGAATTTACCTCAAACTTTATGCAGTGGATGTTGTATTGGCAAGGTGTCAATTCAACACAGGACAACTGTCCAATTACACCGTGTACAAAATATTATATTTCAATTTTTTTCAATTTGTAAATTCTATTTCCTACTATTGCAGTCACTATTATTACTATTAATAACATTAATTTTTGTGGAAAAAATTCCTACTTGAATCGACATTTTTTCCATTATTTTAAGAGAATTCAAGTTGATTTTGTGCTTTTTCGTGACGTCCTTCTTGTTATTTTCTTCTTTCGAGGGCCATCCTCGTTTTCTCTTTGCTCCTTCGCTATTTCTTGATCTCATGGGAATAATTTAATTCGGTGATGTGATTATTTGCAGTAGAGGGGCAGATCCAGTCCTGCAATCGATCCAATCGTGAGCAGCTTTCGGTTGGACGTTTTCACACTTGTTGTGAATCTCTTGCAGTGTTTCCGCAAGAGATTCGTTCTGCAAGATATGCTTCATTATATGTAAATATTTAGTTCTTTTGTTATAAAATTTTTACGAATCAATGTTATATATTTGTGATTTCGGTAATTTTCTGTATCATCTCCACCACATAGACGAAGGTGAAGCAGAGGAGTGCTCGACTATATAATGTTTATATTTTTCAGTGATGCAGTTAACACGTATCAATGAGATAGATGAACTCCATCTCAGTTGTAATTATAAGAGAAAAAATATAGATTAGTTATGACAATTATATGACATATTATTTATATTTTTGGTTACGTAAAGTTTTCGAAAATTATCTCAACTGTGCGGCCGGATTATAATGTGAAAATCTTAATAGCTACCGTTAGGTTTCATTTGCTTTGAAAAATCTCAAAATTTTTTTTATAAAGATTTCTGGAATTGTGCTTCAATTTGATGCAGTGTCTTTTTGAGCTTTGAACCTGATTGGCTGATCGTTTAATATTTAACCTTTTCTCTCGGGGTATTAAAAAGAAATAGAGAAACGATAATAAAAAAAGTCATACACTTTTACTTCATGTAATATAGTACTATATCCTGTAAGCCAAAATTTATATATATATAAATGTAGAATTGGTCACGACATATCGTTATGTACTGAGCTATTGATTATCTTTATACGTGTACCATAGATTATGGGAGTGGAATGGGCGTGTTAGCCCAAATCGTTTGCACGTGGCGTTCGCGCACGTATTTCATTTTTCCAACCTCTTTTCTAGTCCTCCCCTCCGCCCGCCTCTCTATTCCATTTCCTGTCTGACTGTATGGGGCAATGCGAGGTGTTATAATAATGTACGGTTTACGAGAAAAAGTAGGAGAGGGACAAAGTTAAGGGAAAAAGGCTCAAGCTTGTTTTCGTACGGTTTCATGAGAAAATCGTGGTGGAAGAGATGAAAAGGATTGACCGAACAGAATATTATCTGGATGTAGGCTTTTTGACCTATAAACGTGAAAATTTTTATTCACATTTTTTAATATTTCTTGACACTAGGCGAAATATGTCCATAGCAATGAATAAACTTTTAACATTTGCGCGATCCTGTTAAAATTGTTATGCAAGCATTCTCACAAAGTTAAAGATAAGCATCATGCAAGATGAACTGTCAAATTTACTTTGTTAGTAACTGTTAGACTGAAACAAAGTATCTGAACTTATTAGATTATTCGGTATATGGGTTTGTGTGGTTTATATTTATTTCATTTTCTAGAAGAGTATTAATTCTATACTGAACTATGTATTTGAAGGTTTGAAAAAAGATACACGTAACAATGTTCGATGTTTTTTTTTCTTTTTTTTTTTCATAAATATACCTTTATAGTGTTTCGACCACGAATGTGTGAATTAAAATACTTGTCGCAATCTTTTTGGGCTCATTTTTTTTTATTAACCAGTTGACTGGTATTGTATCATATATGCACAAAAAATCGCAATCTTAATCCTTATTTATCACTCCGTTAGTAGAGTGCAAAGCAAAAACTAAGTTTAGAAGTGGAATATGCTTCTACCAGTTTTGGCACGAATACTCGAAAATGCCCTGCCAGGCAACCGGTTGATGTTCCACCGTCTACAGTGTTCTATCATCCAATTATGCAAGACAGACACGTTCAAGAAAAAAAATTGTTTATAATCCTCGTAAACTTCGATTTAAGTTCATGGGGATATAACAAAAAGGAAATAGTCAATGTGATTGAGAGGGAATTGGAATGGATGATATATTTGTATGCTTTTGGGTGCAAAAATTATGCAAATTAAAATCAAATTACGACTGATTAAGAAAAAAAATGACAGCAAACGTGTGTGTTGGAGATGAGGAGTGACAGAAAGTAAGTCAATAGCAATGAACAGAAGTGAAAGTATGAACAAAATGTTGATCCTTATCACTTTCTTACTCCTCTTAATTGATTTATTAAATCTGGGAATTTTAAGGTATGGAGTAACGGTAGAGAAAAATCGAATCGAGATGAATCGCCTAAGCACGCATTGCATTAATATCATTCGAGCACCGTAGGCGATAGAGTTTGGGCGGCTCTTTAAGTACATCATGTAAGCCTCGTGCTATGTTTAAGTCCAGTTGGCTGCTATAGATTCACCAACATGCCTCTGAAGCTGCGCTTCCCACATGCATCCGCACACTCTTGTCAAACTATGTGCACAATGTGTTCGAGTATGAGGTCTCGCGATTCCGCGCGCCTTTACGCACGTCTGAACCGATGCATAGCACTCCGCGTGCCACGAACATATTCATGTGCGTTCATATATATATCCACGTGCATATCATCCTCACCACAGAATGCCCGGAGTGTGCGTGATGCGTTTTCACGTTCGCGCGCTCCCTTGGATTATACGGAATTGCTCTCATCCTCTCTCTACCATCCTTCGAAACAAATATGTACCCCTCTGGCGATCCTACGAAAATAAAGACCGCGCAATAAAAACACGAGTCATCGGTATATTCGGTTTTGTGTTTCCTCCATTACACGCTGTATTTACTGCCAAAACTCAAACGTACCGATAAAAATTACAAAATATTCGAGCAATAAGATTCCTCATCATAAATTTTTATTTCTAGCATCACCATTCATGTATCTTTCCCTCTCTTGATAATTCCGTTAAAACTCTGTTTGAAAGTAATGTTTATAAATTAATGAGTCAAATCGTCAACTCTCGACCCAAAATGATCACAAATTATTACTATTTTTTCAAAGTCTGGTAAGTGTTTTTGGGAAGTAGAAAAAATCGTGAAAAACTAGCATTTTCAAAATGATCTACTGGGTGCAAAAAAAAATTGCAGAAATTTATTTCTGCAATTTTTCTTTATCCACGGCTGCTGGATTTATTCGCTTCGGAACCCAGTATGTTTGATCGGTTTACAGTAGTTTCTCGTTCAGATATTCGATTTTTTGTCCACAAAGAAAACTCCGACAGGATGCCTAATACTTTGGCCAAGGGTGTAGAGATTTTTCTTAATTTTTCCATTTCCTCTGGCCAGCCTTTGTACCTTTAGAAGGTACAAAGAATGTACCTTTAGAAAATTTCAATCATATTATTCGTATACGTCGTAACGAACTTTTATGTTGATGGGCATTAAGTACAATTTTCTTTCAACAAACACTTGGTAAATAAAAACACCAAAACATTGAGTTTTGGTGTTTTTAATTAAAAACACCAAAAATTATTTAACCATTATCAGACTTTTAGTTGAATCAATGATAATTATCTGATATAAAACGCACAAGATTTTTTGCTCAAATCCATGCTGAAAAAGGTGTCCTGAGCATGCGCCTTTATGCCGAAAATACTCGTAGGTGTACGGGCGGAAAAAAAAATTATTCTCGACCATACTTCACGGGCAGCTGCGCGTTATTACCGACGTCTCTGAAACTCTGGCTTGGAGATTACTGAGCGACTCATGAAATTTTCTTGGAGTGTGCAAGCACGAAAAGTGTGCATTCAAGTGAGGAACCCTTTTGTGCACATCAGTACTGGGATCATTATTGACGAGGGCCACTGGACCCTCTATCCTTCTCGCTCTCCCTTTCCCTCTCTCTTGTTACTTTTTTTTTTTACAGCGATGTTACGATCGAGCAATTGCACATAAAAACAATTTGAGTATTACGAACAAGCGTTTTTGTCCATCTTTCATTATTGTTTTTATATATCCGAAGGAGTGAAGGATGTGGAATGTCGATCTTAAATTTCAGCCCGCGGTGACTCTAGAACGGAGAAAAAATGAATTTTGTTTAAACATTACGACTTCTGACAGATAAAAAGACGTAACTTACCAGATTTAAAGCATCGAAAGTCATGAGTCATTTCTTTTTCATTACCAAAAGTATGTACGTATACATACATGCATCTACAGAGTGTCCTGCAAATAACTTGCAAGTTCTATAGTGTAGATAAAACGTAAAATATCGAAGAGAAAATTTCTTCTTATCCTCAACGCAACATTGCTAAGATATTCAAGCTTAACCGATATTCAATCTTCTGTGCCGCAGAAGAAAACGGAAAGTAGAAGGAGTGCACTAGATTTGGGTAGAGATGTTCGAGTGCTATCGACCTGGCATCATCACTCCGTCTGCCTCTCACGAGAGTACTACTGGATCGGCTGCGTCTAATTGTTTATTATTTCGTCAGCTGTGAACTGGAGTTGAAAATGACTAAGAACATTTTTCTCCAGAATTTAGCATGCAGTTTCACCATCCTTCGAAGCTTTGGAACAAATCTCGGGACATCCTGTATGCTATGAGGCACGAAACGGCAGCTCAAGACTCGTGGGACGAAAAGCGGCAAGCGCCAGCCCAAGATGATTACTCCCGTTTATGCAGTTCAGTAGAGGCTTGAGGGCGTATTGCTTTTTTTTGTTCTTTCTTCTTTTTACATTTTATTTTCTTATGATATCCACGCCGCTGTGTGTAATGGTTCTTCAAGTCACCCGGATTCACTCCGCAGCCGTCTCACCATCATTCTCGAGAAGTCTTTTTTTCGCCTCGAAGACAAACCTGTTTTTTTGTCGCTTCCATAGCAGTCAGGCATTATGCGTACCTGTACATAAGTACGCAGGTTATAGAGTACCAAGGCAGATGTGAACTTCACTCAAACCTGTCAGACGTAGCGTACTATTATATTAACCGTGGTACAAGAGCATGTAACAGTTTGTAACAAATTATTCCACGAGATACGTAATTAAAGGAGTCTTCAATCCAGAGCGCTTCCGTTATGAAAACTTTTGGAATCTTTGAACTCTCTTTTGACTTAAAAAGCTTAAGATGACATTTACTAATCTCTCCGGTACACTCGATAATGTTAATTCGCCTAAAAATCATGCAATAACTGAAGCAAGTGCAATGAAAAAATATCAGGCATTTTTTTCTTCTCTTTAAAGCCGTTCTTGAACTATCTTAAATAAATCTGTAAACGTAAAAAAAGGTTAGCTCTCGATTTCGAGTATGCTCGAATTTTTTTTTTGGTCTGAGATGCAACTAAAAGTGGAGCGTCATATCGGAGAAACGATATCCGGGATATCGATTTCAGTCTACGTATATACTTGAAGAACTGAAAGTATGAGAGTGTATACGAACTAAGCTGTGAATCGCGAAAGTTCCAAAACTGCATTAGCCGCAGTAACAGGTTCATTGAGGTGGAAGGGATTGAGGGAGTAAGCGGCAAAAAAATTAAGCTGTGGAAGGGGCTTTTGGATGGAGGCATATACAAAGTTAAAACGATTCTATCGGTATCATTGGAACTTGCGCTGCCCACGATACGATGTTTTCTCTTAAGTTGACTTCCGCTCGATTGAGGCGACTGAGCTAACTAACGAGAGAGCATTTCGGGGCGATCTCTTATGCCAATTGTGTACTATTCCACTTGCTTGTATACTATTCTCGTTCACCAATTATCACCTACGGAGGTTTCCCTGAAAAGGGATGATGGCACAATAAAGAGGGCACGATACCTACTCATATGCTTTGCTTCGAATCTTCCTTTGCCCGAAAGTTTTCTCTCTATCTCGTTCTAGCTCGTATTCGCCTATCAGTTTCTACAAATATACCTTCCTTCTTTTCCGTCTTTTTTCGCCGATGTTTCATTGGTAAACAAGCCACATGATTGCTTCAACGATGTTTGCCTAAAAGTCTAATAGAAGAATGTTAGTTTACGTAGTTCGTATACATTCTGGATCTCAATCACTTTTCGAACCAAGCTCTGTATAGAGTCAAAGTTGGTACATTCAATTCTCTACAATTTCTTTTTCGCAATTTTTTTCGTATAATTGATATTTTTTTAGTTAAGTGGCAAAATAGTGAAACAGTAATTATTGAATTATCTCGTTTATCATTCATTTTTGAACATAAATGTATTGAAACAAAGTCGTAGAGAAATAAATTTCCTACAACTTTGATCCCCATGACTTTTTTCGTACAGTTAAACATGATGCGCTTGCGATAAAGGCAAAAAAGAACACCGTAAAAATTGTATTTCGCGAAGTCTTTTCCGCACCACCTCAGGGGTACAGTTCCAGGTGTGTTTTTTTGCATGGTATGTATCCCCTGTATAACGAAAACCCGAAAGGATATACGCATAATTGAGAGTCGCGGGAGCGACTCAAGACGAGGATATTTACGAAGCGAGTCGCACAAGACACTTTTACCAGAAGCACCGTGATTCTATACCTGTTTTCAAAATCTGTTTCTTTAATATAAATTAAATGACAATATTTTAAAGTTCCATTCAGATTCAAGTATTTTTAATTTTGTTCCCCAACTAGAACCTTGCAGGTTAAAAAGTATCGTGTGTATATTTTTTTAAGTATTGTTAGAATGTGAATTTTTTTTATAGACCGCTGAATCGAAAAATTAAGCACTTTTTTGCACATATTTTTTATATTTATTTGTTCTATTTTCGCAGTCACCGTCTAGCGATACTAGTAATACTGGTAAAAATTGTGGTGATATTTTCGATCGTTCGTGAATGTGGCACCGACTATTACCAATGTATTTTCAAAAAAGTTTTGACTGTCCGCTTTCGGTTATGTAGTGACAGTAGCGAGGTCATAAACATCACGAATGTGACAGCAAACCAATATTGTTATCTTCAATTTCAACTTTGTTTAAAGTCCATCGTGACCACCGTTATTTTTGGTCGATAAATTAATTATCAATGACAATGCAAGAGTGGAGTATATTGATTTAAACGAATTGTTCTTAAATGAATCGTCCTGAAAGAATCATCTCAAAAGTAAGTTTTATTATTTACTTAACGATAAATATCTCACCGTATTTCGTTGAAATATGGAATACGTTTATTTTTGCCTTCATCAGTGAAGAATATTTTTGTCATGTTCAAACGATTTAATTTTCAACATTATTAACGAATTCCAATAATACAGAAATAATGTTGAACTTTGCGTTGTTGAAATATGTAATCAAATTGAGTGCAAAGAAAACTTTGACCCAGCAGTTTCTATACTCTGCTCCCAACCTTACATTTACCCATCGCTCTGATCATTGTGAAATCGAGTAATCTGACAATTTTGCAAGTTTTGATGGTTAATTGCGAAATTTTTGATTCGTATGAAAAGTTCTCAGAGACATGTTTCACAGTGCATTTCTCGTCCCAAAATAATCGGAATACGATAGCTCGGAATTCAATTATGTATTCGTTTTTAGCCGGAATTGGAGAATAAATAGATTGAGCACCCTTCGAAATGTACCCTATCAAACAGCAATTTTTAGGAAAATCACTCATTGATAGCAATCAGCCGAGTACGTACGCAATATCGTGCTAACTCCCTCCAAATAGTAGTTCCTTATGATCAAAAATGAAGGCTGGACTTCGCAAAAAGTCATTGAATAAATAAAATTTTCGAAAACATCAAAACCCATTAACAAAAAATCTTTTTTCTGTATGAAATTTTGTTTTGTATCGGGATTTTTCATTTTTCGTTCTGGTTCTTATTTCATGGAACATCTGTACTGTGTAGCCACTGGACTTTCAATGAATTGAAAGATTTTTCGTTAATGTGTTTAATGTATTTGTTTATTAATACTTTTAGAAATTTCATGTATGCAATGACTTTGTGTGAAGTCTAGCCTTCATTTTTGATCACCAGGAACTACTATTTTTTATACTTCAAAGTGATGTATAGAAATCATTCTCAAAAGCATTTGCTATATATTAAGTTTGCAAATATCGATATATCAAGTCACTCTGTTCTGATTATTAAATTATTATCATGCATGGTTCCTCACAGAACCAAACAATTTAGATTTGATAAGTGTTAGGATATGGAACAAAACGAGCGAGTTATATTAATTTCAAGATCAACTCTAGCACTTTTTCAGACACGACAAAGATCCCTTTTGGTTCTCGCGTGCTGTTCCACAGTCATCTCCTGTGGTCATCCACGCCTGAATTCACATTGAGTCTTATTCTCTATTTTTCTCTTCCTCTCACCGTCTCCCTTTCTCTCCATTTTTCTCTCACTCTCAATCTCTAGCTCGTTAGAACCCTAAGTGCACAATAATAAAAGGTTTTAACGACACGGTATACACATTGCTCAGCATCCTATAGTCTAACGGAGAGAAAGCGACGCTCGTTATTGCAGTACCAGTAAAAAGTTCTCTAAAGAGCTCATGATTTCCCAGATATACGTACGTATACAGTGTAAACTTGTGAGGTAGCAGTGAACGTACTTTTATAAGGTACGATGTTTGATGAAAATGTAACAAATTACTAGGAGAAACGAAAATAGGCTTTCACAACCACAATACTACAAGGCAACTTGACTATTTTTTGTGTTGATCTTATAATCGCTAAATTTGCATCTCCAAATATATTATTCATACATTCATGCCATTCGTTATTAATAATAATCGACGCAATAATATATCAATTGCCCAAACCGTCATATATTTCATGATCGAGCAGTCAATACTTTTGATAGTTTGATCGTTCTCATCAGAACCCTAGAGAATAACCAATCACGATTTAAGATAACGAAGCAATCAACAAATGGCTTGAATTCATGTGGAATGACATATATGTAAGTAAATAGGTTTTTTATTTTCTCGGTACCGACGGAGGGTAAGTTTGGTTGAATCGAGGCAGAATAAACGGCAAAGACGACGCAAGAGAATCTCGGAAATAATTGCAGATGCTCCTTCAATCTTAGCCTCTTTGTTACGTGTCTGCATATGTAATTCCATCGTCCTTGTGCCTGAAACCACCAGACTCGATACAAAGCAAGACGCCCTACACATCGAATGTCTATAACTCCGCAATCGTCTTCCTTCCTCCCTCTCTTTTGTGACGTAATCCGTATTTTATTGTCTACGAGGGTAGTGTGTATCCTCGAAGACGTCAGAGTGCTCGACAACACTCAAGGCGAATTCTCCCTTTGTCTCCATCTCTCTCTCTCTCTCTCCCTTTCGCTTTTGCGGTTTGGCGTCACACGCTTTTACCTCTGCCGCTTCATCTGTTTCTCCTTCATATATATAACACACATTTTACTCTCCCTAAGGCAGACACCCCTGGAAAGACCATCAAGCGGTCCTTGATTGCTACAACGAACTTGCACGGCAAGTGCCACTATGGACGCTATACTATTCTCTCTCTCCTATCCTTCTTCATCCCCCTCTCTATCTCTCTTGAATTCTGTTTCGTTCGCCAAATGCTTGTACATCCTAACAACCTTCGAAAATGAATTGCATCTGTTTCATTAAATGTAACATGTGAAATATCAGGATAATATGGTTGGGACTTTGAGATCAGTGAACTAGTGTTGCTATATTTTTCGTCGCAACGTTTAATGAAAGTTGAAGAATGAATTGATTCATAAAAAGGAATAACCTTTCAAGTATTTCAGAAGATATTTCTAAAACCATTATACATTGTTCTTGCTGTGATGAAGGGGACATTTTTCTTGTAACTTAGAATAAAAGTGCAGATACTATCTTCAGCTTGCTGAGATGCTGCCTAAAATTCTATGGCTGTTTATGATGTAACCAAAACACTGAATCAATGTTTCGTTAAACAAATATTTGACAATCGATATGTAGCAGAGGAGTAATACACGTCAATTTATTCTCCTTCAAATGTCGTTGAAAAAGTGGAAGATCGAAATATTAAGGATTGTGCTTGTGAAATTTGAAAGATACTTTATCGCTTGGTCTACGCGAAGTCTGCTTTTAAGGGAGTAAACTGAGTAGAATTTTTTTCTTTCCATTTTCTTTTACGATCGAAGAAATCACGAAAGAAGATTTCACATTTTCCATCTCCCTTGATATCTCTCGTCCTCATCTTATTTCACGGATTTTTAAAAGGCTTGGGGCGAGTTAAGTGCTGAATACTGTAGACGAATTTAAAACTCGAAACCTGAGAAGCGCTTGCCCCTCCGTTGCTTTTCCATAGCGCGTGATTTGCGTCTTGTCGCTTTCACTCTGACACAAATATAAATAAAAAAAATTTTTGAATTTACCCGTTTCTGCGTCAATCTTGGCTCGCGGAAATACCCATAGAGAAGAAAAAAAATAATTCAACGACGAACAGCGAGTCTGTTGTACGAATGTTACAGTTCAATAAACAACAATCTGGAAAAAAAAAAAACAAAAAACAAATAAAGACGGTATTTGATTTCCCGAGTGACGCAAGTAAATTGGATTCAGGGCTAAGCGAATCAAGATTCCCCGATGAATGCAGCAACCCCTGCGGTTGCGTCTCTAACCTCTAACGCGTATAAGCGAGGCGAACAAAATATCGCTCCCTGGTATCCCTTTCAGACGCGAAACGTTTTTTTACAAACGCGAATAGTACAAAATGTAAGAGATAAATTTAAATTTAGTCGTCTGGACTACCACCGAGTGTACAAACAGTAAACCTGGCGAGGAAACGGCGGAAAAACTATTGTGTACGATGAAGATTTTCCCAAGGGTGTCATACCTAGGAAAAGTGATGGCCCAACACTAAAACTCTAATTTCGTTGGAGATAGATACATTGAAAAAAATAGAGACAGAGTGACAAGGGAAGGGGTAAAGAACGACGGAGAAAATGTGTTGCCATCCTTAGTCGCGAAGAAAATCGTTCGAAGTATAAAACGAAATACACAAAATGTATTAAAGCTGTACTTTGAGCTAAAATCTGATCATGGTCTTTTCATTTATTGAAAGTTTCAGATTCAAATTTTTTGAAGCCATTATTTGAGTTGTAGAACTTTATAAAATAGAATTACTCAAGGTTTAATTAAATAACGAAATAATTAATTTGTGTTTCGTTGAGTTATCGCAGTCGTAAGTGCGCTCGAATTATTTCGAAGTGAGTTCAAGAGCCAGGTGCTGCAGTATAAAGGCATTACATTAATTCGTTCTATGACAAAAAGTCTACGTAAAAGAACGTAATGACTATCCCATATATATAAATTGAATGTCGTATCGGAATTTGGTATATAAATGTAAATGAGTGTTTTCGCGGTATGTGCAATTAAGGAGTTATGAAATTCTTCCCTGTCGGAACATCTTTCCTTGCAAGTTGTCTGCTGAACCCGCTCGGTTAGTATGAATGGTGCGAGTGAGAAAGGAAGGGATGCTGAGGATGTGAAAAGGGGTGAACGTCTCGTTGGGGTGGATGGCAAAGTATGCTTGTCGATGATTTATGACTTCTCGTGTGGTGAGAGAAGCCTTCTGAGCTCGACTACGTGATGGATTCGAGCTGTCCACGTAAAATAAAATTTTCTCTCTTCCTTTCTTTTTTATCTCTTTCCCAATTGTCGCCAATCGTGGAATGACTTTCGATGTACAGAATACGTGACTTATCGATCAAACTTGAGGACGACTTTTAATTTAAAATCATTAGATACCCAATGGATATCGTACTACAACTCAAACACATCAACAAATACTGTAGTATAATTATCCTTACGCCGTTGTTATTCTTTTCATGGCATTTGCGTATTACGTGTCGAGTTTAGATTAAATTAAAAAATCTTAGCGAGAAAAACTATGCTAATGAGACAGCAAAATAGAATTTGAAACAAGCAGAAAAAAAAATTGTTTCAAAAAAACCTATTTGTGAATGATTTATCAATGACTGTAAAGGAGGCTCCTTCTCGCTAACTGCAATCAATGAATGGACATTGAGAATGAATCGTTGGCTCGTCTGGAATGCTCTTACGTGAGAGAATTTTGTGTATAAACCTTTATTATCGTAATCAAACAACTTGGCAATTTGTTTAAACATAACAAATGCGTGCCCAAATAATTTCACTGTGATAAAAAATGCTTTTCCAATATGTGTCCGCATTCAACAATTTTTATGTTCAATATTTCCGTTTACGTATAGATTTAGGTTCATTGACATATATTCACAGATTTGTTCTCTTCGATTCGATGTATCGTTTTTTTTTCATAGACATTCAAACGAACACTTACGTTTTCGGTAATATTTCATTAGTTCACGTGTATTTTTTTTTTTTTTCTTAATTAATCGTCTTCGTCAGTCTGTTTGCATGTTATCTTTACACGTGCATATAAATCGAAAGGACTCGCTCAATTCATGAGGTCATGGACACTTATTCATGGTTTTGATAAAAAGCATATGGTGCATATGTTCGTCAATGCATCACGCGTTAAATGTTTCGATCCGTTACATAAAATGATTTTCCGACGGAACATTCTTTTCTCGTTCGATATAGTGATATTGGCAAGAGAGAAAACCATGAGCCATGAGTGCGTGAGATCGCGAGGTAAGTCGAAGCCTCCGCGGGACGTCTGTATATAATTAAAGTCTATCCCGTCGTTACTCGACCTAATGACGTATGATCACTCTCGTTTAATATACTCCCCGGAGTATGAGAGCAGAGAGCACATTATAAATAACTATTTTCGTACCTATTCGCGCGATCTTCACCAGGATCTATAATGGGGCAGTTCGTGAGCAATATTGAAGCGCGTTGAATTCCATCCTTCAAATTCTGCATCCTTTTTGCACACAGTTTGTCGTTAGAACAAAGTTAAGCTTGCAAAACACAAAGGAAACGAGGCAGAGTTTTCACTAAGATAACTTTTCGGCATTTTATACCTCTGTCTCTCGTACAGTTTCGATGAGCGGTCTTGGTTATTTCTATAGTGTTTAACAAGACGTCACGCGAAATCGTAGAAATCTACAGCGTGATTGTATCATTATCACAGTTTTTTTTTTTTTTTTCTAAATTTTGTTTGGCACGTTTTTTTTTTTAACCAGCAGTAAAGGTTGGATGAGTTAAAGACTTACAGGATGTTTCAATATGTATACAAACAGATGTTTGACAAGTTGAAATCCAGAATTTTATGATGTTTTACATCAATTGGTTCTTCTTTGTTATTACCAAACAGAAAGCATTGAAAGAAAAGAACAGCAAAAAAAAACATGCTCTCTTCAGCAAAAAAACCTGAAGAAAATTGATAAAAAATAATCATTCGTTGATAAAAATCATAAATACAATAAGAAAGAGACAATAGGTTGTGATAATAGTTTTGACAGGGAAAAACGGGACGAGAATATTTTCGAACACAAGGAAATTTTTTTTGGAATCAGTTTATTTTTCGCTCGTTTTTTTCGGAGTCTTCAAATTTTATGGTGTATTTCTATTTTTTGAATTTTTTTTTAAATTCATTTTTAATGGAAAATCTTTGATCCCGGATACTTTTTATTTATTAACATTTTACTGTTAAGAGTTCTGTCAACTGTTTTGATATTTGAAAACGTTCCATTCGAGTTTTCATTTCATGTGATGTGTTTGATTCATATTTTGTTTATCATTTATCCATCATTCAACTTTATAACATACGAAGCTAAACATAATTTATCAACATCGTCATTGAAATTTGGTATTGATGAAAAAATTGTAGCTAAAAAATCCTTGCCAAAAATTCACTTAACAACGAATGCTTTCGTCGATTAAAAAACACCGGGCCAAGACATAGCTGCAGCTTCCTAACAATCATCAATGCTTGGCCGCAACATTATCGGTTGTGACATACATTTATCATACAGGTAAAATAAAGAGATACCAGCGAATAAAGATAATCGATTAAAAGAAAATCATCAGTTGAAGAAAATTTTTATATCTGACACATTAGTGAAAAGTAAATCAGCGTTGCAATACACATTGAATAATGGAACACGCGAACGAAAAAGATGTTGCTCTGCAATTATAAATATTTCAAGTGTCGTCTGTAAGTGGTAGCGGGCGTTCGTGCATGCGAATCCAGGTAGTCTGTGCTGTCTGCTTATGGAGAAGAGAATTTGCGGTTACCCCACGGCTTTGCTAGTTTTAAAAACGTGGCAAAGCGTTAATAGGACTCCAGAGTTTGTGGGATAGATATACATATCAAGAGACTCGGTAGAGTCTCGGGACAAGTACATTTCTGTCGTCTGTATATATATATGAACAGAGAAATAATATTTCTGAGCGCTTCGTATTCAAATACACACACATATGCGCGTTATTCTGACTAGCATCTTCATTTGCGAATGTGGAACATGAACGCCCGATCGCAATTAAGAGGGAAAAAGGCGAAATAAAGACTAATTTGAGTATCATGCAGAAATGAGTCGTACGGGTGAAAAAACCGTGACGTAAAATTAACCCAATCTAATTAAGCTCGTTATAGACGCGAACGTCTAATGATACTTGAAAAAATTGAAAACACAAAAAAAAATATTGATCTTCTGGTTAATATCAATCTTTGCTACCGTATGAACCTATTTCAAGAAAATTAAAAAGTAGGAAAATAATAAAGTAAATCGAACGTAAGAGTAATATGGATTCGAGTCATTTGATTAGTTCTAAAGTACTGAATTATTTCGTGATAAGGTGAAGGGAGGCGAATAACTCACAAATGTTGAAAAATGAAGAACATTCCGTAGAATGTTTAAATATTAATTATTCATGATTTTATATATTTGTTCCCCACCGTTTCTGTTATTAATAAACGTATGCGGGTCTTGTTCAAATTCATATTTTTCTATTTTATTATTTATCTTTTATTATTATTTATCAATCATTATATTATCCGAATTATAGTCATGTGATAGGAATATAAACTGTTAATTTGATTTGAAAAAACATATCATCAATATTCAAAAGGTGTTGGTCCTTTCCCTATTAGATTTATCTCTATTTTACATCAAAATAATATGTGATCTTGCTCCGTTTCAATACGCTTCATTAATTTAATGCAAATCTGTCATTCATATTACATATTTTTTGTTGCAATTTCCCGGACTAATGCGAAATAGATAATGCATATTCAATATTTAATGAAATTATTCTCATAAATATTCAATTGTTATCCGACATAACACTCATGAAAACTCCATAAAGTGATGATTGTAGCTTAATTTTTTGATTAAAAATTCTGCAACCCTGCTGTTGTAATCCCACGTTAAAATATGCTATTAGTGACGAAGACTACTCTAAGCTTGGTCATACATCTTTTCATAACTAATAATCGAACCGAAAAAAAAAACATGTTGACCAAAGTGTAAGGAATCCTTTCCATAAATTTATTAGTTTAGAAACAAAAATTGTTTTCAAGATTTTCTCAATTCGAATCACTGAAACGATAATTTTTCATTGATAAAGTCATGGATTTGAGAAACTAAAATAAGTTATATCTGTGTTAAAACATGGTTACCAAACAGCAAAAATAAATCATTTCTATACTATTTCAGTAATAAAAATCTCTTTGACGTTAGAATGATCCATCCCTCTTTATCCCTGGCTTCATAGGCTAATGACGTAGCGGTATATCCGCCAAGTAGAGATGAGAGGGTCATCGTACGCCGGAACAATTCTAACCACGGTTTAACGCGCCGCGAGATGAACTTTAGGAATATTCACTCTTCACTAACACACGTAACATACACGTTACCGTAAAAAGCTACAAGGTGTCCAACAATTGGAGATCATTCATTCGAAAGATTGCAATGAGCACACGATTCGGAGTCAAAAAATCTTCAGATTTTTCTTGGTCCAACGAAACATCAATAAATTTTTTATCATCGAAGCTGGACCAATGAAGCGCGTTTCTAATGATGCAGCATCTATCAAAAAGTAGATTAAGCCCATGTAATTTGTTGCACTACAATGCTATAAAAATCAAGGGACTTTTTTCGACTGAAAAGCCTCCAAAAATTCTTGACTTCGGATGTCATACTTTATTTGAACTCGAAGAACGATCTTCCCTTTTGGGGCACTCTGTATTTACACGTATACCAAAGACGTGTATCCCGTAAGAATAGATTCACCTCTGACTTTTCTTCGCATATATATAATACACACAAATGCATCATATGCAACTCTGCATAGTAGCAGCGATACATGATTTTGCCTCGCTTGCTGTGTGGCTCGTGACCTCGTGAAACTTCTGGTTACGGTACCATCCTCTATACACGTATTACGCTTATGATATATGCATCCCTGTTTTTTTTTTTTTTTTTTTTTTCATACGTACAGTTTCATGCCCGTGTATATATGTTCAAACGTATATGATCTGGCACGCAACTCCTACGCCTTCGATATTTAATATCCACATCCCGCGATCTTGGAGCACGCGGTGGCTTTAATGGCATAATCCTCGGGCGAAATATAAAAGCGGGTAGTAAACTCAACTCGGTCGTACACTTTTGCTTATCCATGCGGGCAATGTATTACATTTACCAATGTATATAACTTATGCAGCATCCGTATATATACATGTATATTTATTAGTTCGGACACGATGTAGGTATACCCTCATGCACTGGGTCGATGACAAACTGTAGCTTTTTTACTCGCTTTAATTTCAGCATCCCTTTTTTCAGCATTATACGATCGTGTGATTCTTAGCAGGATTCCAATTACAATGCTCTTTATCTTTTTAGGGCTGCAGCTATGTTAGTAACTTAACGATACATCGGATTCGTGCGAGAACACGTGAAAAATGGAAAAAATCTTAGCAGAACGAACTTTTAAATGTTTCTCGAACTTATTAAATACTGTTATATCCAATGATATTCTAGCATTCGAATAAACTTTATAACGTTGAGAAACTCGTTTTATGGTACAACGTCTGTATTCTGTATTTCTTCAATGACGATTATTTCTTCCAACTAAAATAAATCGATTTTTTTTAATTGACCTTTTTTTCAACAACAACAATTAAAGCTCCAGCGTTTGACAGGCAAGAGCACGTTAATTCCCCATGTGGCCACCGATGGCTTTGTCGCTAATTCTTTTCTCATGAAGAAATAAAAAATAAAAAAAAATTTGAAATGAAGTCAAAAAGACCATGCAGAGAAAGCTAATTCGCAAAGGATTTGCTCCTGTAGAATGAGCCAAGAGACATTTCCATGGCAAATAAAATTCGCTGTGCCCGTGTCTCTTTGCATTATTAATATACGTACAGTGTTTTCGCCGTACACAGACAATCTCGGTTCACCTACCCTCCATGCATGAGTCGCAAGTTCTACCAGACAATTTCATTCGGCTCGTGATTCGCACGCTCTCGGCTAATTTGCAAAAGCAAATAGTATACGAAGCTTTTCCACTGTAAGCGCTCCGTTCTTTCTCATACTCTTTCCTTTCTCGCAGTCGGTTTTCCTGCATGTTGCCTTCTGACTAGAACACCATTCGTCCTCTCATTTCACTTTAGAGAAGCTTCCTTAATAGTTGACTCATCAAGTTTATAATAGAAAATATATTTCAATGACCTCTCGTGCAACTGCGTCTTTATGAAGTTGAATTAACATAAAATAAATACTGAGGATCAAGCGAGTACACGTGAGAAAACATAGTTGATTACCGGAACAAACTATTTCTCGAAAAACACAAAGCTTTCTAATTCATTTATGGCACAAATTTTTACAATTACTAGCATTTGCCATGATTTCGTCCACACCGAGAAAAATCGTTATCAATACCAGCGGGATCCTAACATGAAGTATTTATTGATCCAACGAAATTTTGTAACTTTTTTATTAATAAATATGCAAATTAATTTTGTTGTGTAACATGAACAAAGTTATGTTATTTTCCTTATTATGTTCAACCTTTTTTTTTTGTAATACTAACTGTGGAATAAACAATATTATGTTATTTCCTTCTTACTTTCATCCATTTTATATCAAACAAAATTTTCGAGTTTCATCCTTTCCAAGAAAAATATTTTAATTTTTTAAACTTTTTATTCTTTCATCAAAATTACTGTAACTATTTTCTGCACGAAGTTATAACCCTGGCTACCGTTCATTTTCTTCGTTTTCGAATTGTTAATTGAATTTTCATCTGTTTTTATCGATATTGTTTGATCACTGATAAATTTTCTGATTGGAGCTTGATAAAAATCAGTAAACTTTTTTTCTCATTGCTGTAGAAAAAAAAAGCATCGAAATTTCGTAAAACCACAAACTATGTTTGAACCATGATCTTTGATCTCGTGATAATTGATTCCGCAATTTTCGATTGATAAGCGGCTAAAATGTTTTCTGCCAAAAGATTAATGTAGAAAGATGAATAGAGATAGAAATCGAGATTCATTTCTCACATAATTTGCTTTTTCAAGCTTGCACTGTCTTGCTATCTGAATTTGTATGCTTCTCCTGGAAATCGATAATGATATTTAGACATTTTTTTTTCATACCTACTTGAATTACATAATATATTTAGGAGTGCAATAATTGTTGATGTAGTAAGCACATGCTGATAAAATGTTTTATCTATTAGATTGTCCTTCGACGATACCCGTATATATCTTCGGTGCCTCGCCCTCTCTTGATAAACGACTCAGCGAGTTCGTACAATAATATCCGCGAGCGAGAGGGTGGAATTGCGTGGAGGGAGAGAGAGAGAGAGGTGAGAGGCGAAGTCTATGGAAACGATTATCGGCGCGATCCAATTCCAATAATTGGCTTTCGCGATAGCCCAACGCAGCTCTCAATCAATTTTTACGATGACGCATAACACACAGATACACATACCCACGCATCCACTTATACGAAAGCTATATTAGCGGATAGTCAGTGTGTGCGCACGCTGACTCTGTGTTAAGTAATATTCTTCCCTTCCATTTTTTTTTTCTGTCCTTTCAGTCTGAACTTTTCCTCGTCGTACACGCAGTGTAGTTACTCCAGAGAACGTTGACAGTAGCTCTCTGTTGATCGTTGCTACGTATATATAGGCAAAAGTAAACGAAGCTTTTCCTCAACTTTTTTACGAGTATTCAATTATTATGGGAGCCCTTCCTTATATATTTATTACACGCTTATACTGTATAGCACTGAAAATATCTACAGTTTATTGCTAAGAAATAAGGCGGTAATGGTCACGTAGAAATTTTACGAGAAAAATGTTTCGCTTCGATGTGCAGCTCGAGTGAAAATTGCAAACAATCACAATGTGAGATGAACTCGAGATGTTTATTTTTCGACAGTCAATTTCAAAAGGTCAATTACAATGATTATATCATGCACAATGATTCGATCGCAAAATCTCTGCTTGTGTCCAAAATTTGCCTCACGCTGGCAAGACCTTTAAAGGGAAAAAAAAAACTTATTAAAACCTAAATAACTAACAGAATTCGTATATTCTGTTCAATTAAAAAATGAAAAAAACTTTCATTTTCCTATGGGAAATCTGTATGGATGTGTTCATTGCGAAAGTCTCATCGATACATGGGATTGGAAGACAAGAAAAGATTTATGTGTGTTTGTATTGTATGTAGGTTATTTACAAAATAGACAAAAAATCGTGATGGAAAGATCGCTCACATTCCCTCACTCGAATCGACCATAAAAGCCTAATAGAAATAGATAGGGAGTATCGATAAAAGAAAGTAGATAATAGAAATTGGTAAAAAGCTCGATAGCTCAATGAACTGTAGTCATAGGATCTTGTTATATATATATATATATATATATATATATATATCGCCTCATTCGTCCTATACTACATTTACACCCATAAAAAAATATGTCAATATCTGTATATGATCGCTCATGGGTTGGTACATTATGCGTGTGTGTATGTGTGTAGCGTGTAGAGTTCTCGATCGTAGGCGTCTTTGCCTGGTGCAAAGAGGTCTAGGAATGGATATTGGATCAACCGCTCCGCAGTAGGAAGTTGTTCCATCAGAAGATTGGGCTCAGAGGGGAATAGATTACTAAATTTTATGTTTCCTAAATAAACTTCTAAACGTCTCACATTTTATTGGGTCTTTTGCTCAGATTGATTTTCCGCTTTTTCTTTCCGGATGATCATGGCCAAACTCAATATCGCTGACATTTTTATAGGCGTATCAAGCACGCGACTATTGAGCAGACTATCATTCGAAGGATTTTGGATAATAAGGTTGAGTTTAAGAATAATGGTAAATGAGATTTCTGTCAGAAGCTTATTTTGATCGTACCCTGTGACTGACCTGCTATTACTAGTACTAGTACCAGTACCCCCGTTCAATTTAACTACCTATTTATTTTCTTTTCAAGGCGTTGGAAGCCATGTGCTTTATTAACTACTATTTATCAGTGATAAAGGGGGATAGGAAAAAGTTTCGAACGGTTTTGGAGCTTTTTCCTGATTTTTTCGAAAAAAAAGAGCTTTTCTTATGAACAGAGTGTAGACCCACAAAATTTGGCTCAACACTCGAAATTTTCCATGAAAAATGGGATTTTCGTGATTTGAATCCAGTAAATCAAATCAGCACAAGAAAAAATTTGGATTTTCTTCAAAGATACTAGAAAAACAATGAAAAATTGCGAACAAAATCAGAGAGGTAAAGGTTCAGACCCAGATCGAATCGGCGTGGAATACCCCGTATATGGCTAAAGACATAGGAGATGCTCTCTCATCGTCATATTCCCTTATCGCGACGTCTGAGCCCGAACAATGAGCCTCACCAATGTCAGCCTGATATTAATACATTCAAATTAGCCATTGTCGCTATATAGGACGTGGTCTGGCGTTCATACACCAAATCACACATAACTGTAGATGAACACATACGCAACATACGCAAAGGATTCGGCTTCATACAGCAATGGCATTGCAAACGACGTGGGGCTCATTGTTAACGTCAGGATAATTGGCGGTGTATGTACCCCGCGCACACATACGTAGTACACCCAGGCACACGTCCGGAAAAGCTCCGTACGTTACATCATGATACACGTAGGTATTCTTCACCGGGATGAAAACGAGATGAATTAAATGTTGGATCTGATACTCAGAAAGATATGTGTGGCTTCCAAATAGGGAATTGCTATGCTTGCCTCGTAACGAATTCTCGCATTATACAAGTTGTTGATACACATGTATACATCATCGCACTGGTTCTGGCATGAAAATTCTATGGTTGCATAACTAATTTCCTCGAAAAGCTTTTCACCGAAAATTTTATTGTTTAATTGCTTGATTCATTCGCGATTCTTGTACGTATTCATTAGCACGAATGCTCCAAGTGAGATGATGACTGTGCAAAAAGACATTCTTACAGAAAAATAATGTTTTCTGATTTACATACAACTGCTCAAGCTGTAATTTCATTTTTATTCTTAGATATTTGCTCGCAAATTCTCGATAGAAAAATAGTTTTTTGGTTGTTACTTGGTAGAAATTTGCTTTTACAAATTTCTCTTTGTATCGTAAGGGTGAGTAAAAAAGAAAAAAAAACCCTAGAGTGTAGTGAAGCTGAATTGCCCCCCAATCAAAAATTCAAGCTTCATTTTTCTATCCTCCTTTGACTCTACTGTGCGTTCTAAAAATCGATCTTTCGTGGAACATATGCACTCATTAGCGTACCAATTAATGGAACAAACGAATTCTTGCACGTCACTGAAAATCCAAGGAAATTGAGTCCCGGCGGAAATGTCATTCAGCCCCCCCGATGCATTCAATCGAAAATCGATAGGGATTGTACTTGCACGGGCCAATCCTGATCAATTCGTCGAGAAAGCTGAAGTTAAAGCGTCAGAGGTTATACTTCATTGTTCATCGTGTTTAATCTTCTTCATTGATCTACCTTTTTTGATACTTGAAATAATAAAATTAGTTACATAAAATTTGAAAATAAGAAGACGGATTGATTATATTCCAAAATTCTATTACAAAATTGTCTTTTCTGCAGGACTGTCAATAATTTTATGACTTAAAATTAATTGAATTTTGGGAAAATTCATTATCAAAATTAATGGAACAACCGTAACTCGCGAATTCAATTTGAAAAATATTTGTGTGTATGTATATTTTCATTGTTTTCAGAGAAGATAAGCATAGTAAAGTACAAAAGGATTTTCTGAAAATTTTATATGCGATAATTGGACATGAGAAATACTCATAATGATAATAAAAGTCTATGTAATAATGAGATATCAATGAGAGCAGTGTCTGGGCCGAGAACTGAATAATCGAAAAGTAAAAGTTCACGCGAATGCCTGCAGTAGTACACTTTAATTCTCCATATCACTAAAAAACTGAAACGTATTGAGTTCCGAGTTTTCATTCTGTTCCCAATGATTTTATCTCTATCAATGAATTATTCTCATCAGGATTCCAGGATGCTGTAATTTTATGTATAATATAAAACAAATGCCAGAAATGAGAGAAGAAAATATGGGTCAGCAGACAGACGTTTTTTACCACGAAATTATTTTATGAAAATATTTGTAAAAATATGTTCATTCAACTATTCGTTATTTTATTATTCTTCAATTATTTTTTACTGGCACATTTTCGATCATGGAACTGACGAGAGCTGGCTCGAAAAAGTTTACGTTAATTCTTGGTAAATTTTTTTCTCTCTGTAAAAAATCTGAATATCGAAATTATAATCTTTTCATACTTCAAAATGAGCGAAAAATTTACCTTTAAAAAATAGAATTGTATTTTGGAATTAACGATCAGCGAAGTATAAAGTATCTCTTCGTCGGTTTTTCATATAACGTTTTGATAAGCCAAATTATATTTTTTATGTTTTATTTCTGGTGTTGATCAACGCAATGGAAAAGTTCTCATATTTCAAATATATCGAAATTGTAACAGAACACTCGCTGTTCGAATAAATTGGTTGATTTCTACTTTTGAATTCCATATGTATATTTTTCAGCGAACAACCTCGTAGGTGGTCAGTGCAATTAGTAGACAGAATTATTAAATAAAGGGATTTCCAACTTGGCATTAATCAGTATATATCGGGTAAAACAGAGATAGATTATTGTACAACAAGCTTTTGGAACATGGTACAGGGGTAAACGGGACTGAGAAGTAGAAAAGCATGAAGCATTCGACTGTGAAAAGACGTATTTTGTCAAAAGTGTCTATCACACATAAACCAAGGTATTCGTAGAAAATCTGCACGAATAAATGAGAAGATACGGAACGCAAGAGAGCGAAACAGGGAAGAGCGACGTGACGCTCGTAAGGAACATGTGGTAAAGCATAACAATTCCAAGAGGCAAATTTTCTGAACGTACAAAGCTCACAAGAGACTTTCGAGGGCTGAGGAAATAGCACTCTTGAATGTAGGAGTGATGTTTTCACGAAAAGCTGGAAATACAAGAGGGAAGAGAACAAATGTGCTTTCTGACGGCCTTGCACCAGAGAATGTGTACGGAATTTTTGCTTGAATGCCATCTTCACGATCTTATATCTTGTTTTTCTGAAACATTCACTCGTCTTCCTGAAAATCACCTGGTAAAGGCTGATCAAAGACAAGAGCACAAATTCGAACAAAACGTTATGATAATTTTTTTTCTGTCATTTTTCAATACAGTATGCACAAATTTTTATCATCGCATCAGTTTATTTTTTCTCAGGATTTCTGAAATTAAAAAAAAAAAAAAAAAAAAAAAAAAATCAAAATCAAAAGATACGAGAAAAAACGTAAGTTCCTCCTAGTTCGTTCCTAAAACTGTTCATCATGCTTGGTATGTGTCAACTCTTACAGACAATGAACAATTGGGATTTTTTTCATTCCACTCAAATACTTACCTCGCTTCAAATACTCTGAAATTTTTCATATCAAATATTGTACTATATGGGTTACGTTCGTGAATGGAATTTCAACGAATTTACCCTCCTTCTCGTTCTCCATGACGAAATTTTATTTCGTGATTAGCGTACCGTCAAACATAACACGTCTATTTGACGAGCAACGCGTATACTCAATTATGAGACTCATTCATTTGTAGCGGCTGCTCGTGCATTCTATTGTGCAATTACGTGGTCACAGTGAATTATATAAGTATTAACGGCTAACAACCTCAAACAACATTAACGCAAATGGACTGTTGTATAATTGATTCGTGAATAACAAATGGAGAATGGGCGCGACGCAGGCTAGTATTCCAATTTGATTTTTATGGAGTAACATTGTAAACAGCGTATGTTTTCTACAAGTTTTCCAGAGTTACAATTTCGGGTCGGTATTGTCAAAAAAAAAAAAAAAAATGAATGAAATTTTTTAAGTAACAATCATCATAATTACTGCATTTTTATTATTTCTAGATTCCATTATTGCCGAAGCAATTCAAAGCCTCATAATTATTTTATTTTTGCCTTCAATTATCAAGTTATTGAGCATACTGATGGTTTTCATACATATTTCAAGCGCCTGCAAATAATTTCATAAGAAAATAAGGCCGAACTTTGATTCGAAATCTAAATTCTTTCAGGAAGAAAAGAAAACGTTGAATTTTAGTGCAAAAATTTCACTGGGAATTTTTATTAACTTCGATCCACGAACAAAAATATTATCAAATACCAATCGTTTACATTTAATATTCTGCTAATCTTTATTATCCCTTTTGAATGGTGACTCGAACAGACTTCCTGCTGGGAAAATGTTCTTTTTTATCGTCAAGTATTGCCATTTGACAAAAAAAAAAAAATATTCATCAAATGAGCAGATGTCGTTGGAGTATGATTCTAAAAGTGTTAGATTAAGGATTAACATCGCTGAATATTCTCGCACGAGTATATTGAATACACCAAAGATTAAATGTCTTGGAAGAACAAGCGATTCAATATGAAGGTTGTGCGCTTGCATTATAAGCTATACGTATTCGTTCAAGAAAACACGTACGCACTTCGACTGTTGATTCTGTACTCTGCAATTAAATTCACAAGGAGGCGAGGCCTGCGTTGCGTTCCGTAGTATTCTTCTGGCAAAGTACGAAAGAGAGAGGATCCATCTCGTCTTTTCGAAAGTAATATCTGCAAATTATACTCTCGCACGTTTGTGAGCCCTGTCTCAGTGATCGCGCACGGGTCCATCATCAGGAGCGCCAAGCTTTTCGCTTCATATTCGTGGAACAAGACGCGATGAGCATCCGTGGTGGACCTCTGAGAATTTCTTTCCCTCTCTCTCTCTCTCTCTTGTTCTCTTTCTTTTACCGTCTTACTTTCCATCTCTGATCCCAGAGTTTTTCTCTCAGGATTTATGTATAAATTGAACTGACACGGGGACACAAGGCCTGGGGGCGACTGGTCTACCGAGAGCGACTTATACGTACGCAGCCATCTCACACACCGCACACGTTAATATTTGTGGACATGTACTACGCATATATACAGCCATAGTAAAGAATCTCAAGCATTTCTATTGCTCTCTACCAAAATGTCATCTTAGGCAGTTTCTTTTGCACTATTTATTCTCTCTAAATCTATTCGCTAAATAATGTTTGGTCGCTTTTCAATCGAAGTCCACTGAATCGATTACGATAAATCTTTCACGAGATTAAAAACCATGGTTCAAACTGAGTGTGTGGTTTTACAATATTTTGTTATCTTAATTTTTACAGAAATGCAAAAAAGAAAAGTTCAACGATTTCGTTCGATCTCCAATTTTTAAAACTCATAGGTAGTTAAATACTGTCGATAAACGAAAAAATCGATTTACCAATTCAAAGGATATTGGAAAACGAACAGAATGAACGGTGGCTGAATCCTCAATTCGTTATAAAAAAAAAGTTACAGCATCTTTAATGGAATGATAAAAAATTGAATAAAAATGAAAATCTTCCGTTTGGTTATTTAATTCAGAAAAAAATTAAAGAATTATGTCTGAAATTGAAAAGGAAATGCAAAAAAAAATGTTTTGAAAAAACATAAAAACTCCCGACTGAAAAACTCCTTCACTTAAAGAAAACAGTATTAAACTTTAAAAAGTCTGAAATAAAAAAAATAGATGTCGGGATTTTCGTCTGGAGATGTTTCTAACCGAATCATTGAATAAGAAGTAAAGACATCTCCCGACGAAAATCCCGACATCTATTTTTTTTATTTCAGACTTTTTAAAGTTTAATACTGTTTTCTTTAAGTGAAGGAGTTTTTCAGTCGGGAGTTTTTATGTTTTTTCAAAACATTTTTTTATTTCACACTTTTTAAAGACAGACGCGACAGACGCGCGTCGGTTCGGATTGAAATTAGCAGCGCACAACGGTGTGAAGTTGGCGATAGTCGAGCATGACCTTATAAGGTCCCCTTTCGATATGGCAAAATGCGTTTGAATGTGAATATTAATGATTCCTAATTATTTTAGCGAATTTGCAATAGAATTGAACAAACTATGTCTAAGAACACTGTCTGTCACACATGAAAAGTATATCCAAAAAAAAAAAAAACGAGCCAAACGAAAACGGGCGCGGGCGCAAACCGAATAATAAAAACTGGCGTGGACGCAAATCGCACAAACTGAATGAAACGCAAAAAATTTGCGGTTCGTTTGCAACTCTTTTCCGCGCTATGGGATCAACAAAACCTCAGAATTGAATTTTTTTTTTAAATCTCTAACGAGCTCAAGGTTTTTCTTTTCTATTCTTTATCTCTGATCACTTTTGAAGCCAAAGCTTTCGTTTTTGTATTGATATTTTTTTCGTTTCAAATTTGATATTTTCTTTTTTTTTAGATTGATATAATTTTTCTTTCCATTTCAAATTTAAAGTTTTCTCGTTAAATATTATTTAATTGTATTTGAACCTTCATCGCTATAATCGAATGATTAATAAAAAAAATAATTTAAAAAAAATGTTTGTACGTTGTTCATTGTTTTTTTTTCCCTCATTTCCAAAATTGTTGAACCTAGGGCCAAAATTAATAATAACAAAATTGTTGAACCTAGGACCAAAATTAATTAAAAAATAAAAAAATGTTTGTACGTTGTTCAATATTTTTTTCTCTTTCATTTTTTCCAAAATTTTTGAACCTAAATCCAAATAACAATAACAAAAAAATTCCATTTCACTTTCTGAAACTTTCAGCCACCTTTGTGCATTTTTTTAATGAACTCTCATCAGAATTAATTTTTTTATCTCTGTTGTTTTTATTCGGAGGTTATGTTCGAGAACAATTTCCATGTGACTTTTTCACGTTATCGCTTGATGTGACCATTTTGACACGTTTAGCGATTTCGACTCGACACAAACATCGTTTGGCACGTTGGAGTGAAACTAGCAACACACAACAGTGTGAAGTAGTCGATGATCGAATTATGGTCATGTTGCGATATGTTCAAATGATGTATAACATGAAAGTTAAATAAACAAAAAAGTTCGCGATGAAATTGGACATACTATAAATAAGAACACTGTCCACCACATATAGAAAGTTATGCCAAAAATTGGTCAAGACAATTATCATAGTTTCCGAGAAAACTGGCGACAAAGGAATATCCCCCCACCCACTGATCGCAGTGAAACGCATAACTCCCGTCTTTTTGCCCTACGGGCAGTCGGGAGTTAAAAAGATGGTCCATGTAACATCATAATACTTTTTTTTATATAGATTCAAAAAACAATTTTTATTCCCCATTCCTCATTCCTCATCTCTACAAATAAATCTGTTAGCTAAAAAATGTTCGTCCGTTTTTCAATCGGAAATCACTGAATCGATTACGATGAATCTTTCACTAGATTCAAGATCATCATCCAAATTGTTCTTGTGGTTTTAAGAAATTTCGATATCTAGATTTTTACAGAAGTGCAAAAAAAAAAAGCTGGACTGCCAAATTTTGCGGGCGACGCCCGCATTAAAAATGACTCCAGTCAGTGGATAATATATCAAAAAAGGAAACAGATTTGCTATGCTCACAAGGATGAGAGGTTAGTACGAAATGGTCCCTCATACTTTTGGTCAAGGCTGTATACATATTATTGTGTACTCTCCATATCATGGATATTTTGTAATAACGGGCACCGATGATCGGACAGTCTCGCGCTCTCAACGCGGAAGAAAACTCTTCGAACGGTTCATACGTCCAAGCAAATACACACGTACGGGTTCCATACGTGGCTGCAGAAAGGTCAGCGTGCGGTACTGCGACCCTGAAGACTTCGAGGCTGGGGTCTCGTACGCTTATATTCATATTTTTTTCTTTCTTTCTATCTTATGTTCCTCCTTTGCTATCTCGTTTTTTTTGTATCTTCGTCCTTTCCACACGCTCCTGTTCTTGTACCATGGTCCTCTTATTTTCATGTTTTTTTTGTCTTCACAGAGACATTCGGTCATTCGAAAAAATATATTCGTAGCTAAAGATCTATTTTTCCTATAATCCCATGAAACAAAATTTAAAAAAAAAAGAGAAAAACAGTCAGGTAAAAAAACATTCGGTCGAAGATTCAATTAACCCTGTGAAATTTTGTTTTCTTCACTTTACTTCACACGATGAGAGCAATATTTTGAGAGCAATAAAAGCACGTTGTTATTATGCTCTCGATTTTTCCATTTATTTTTGTAACTATGAGTTTGATGTTCCTTTTATTATATTATCTATAAAATCGAAGTTGTGGCTTTATTTATTTTCATTTTGCCATGCTGCAATGGTATTAATTTAGCAAGGCACGATAAATGTGAAACGTATTCAATCATGCATACACTTGGGAATGAAGATGTCATTCGCCAGGGGCGTGAAAATTCATTTACAGAATTCTCGTTAAGGGGTTAGGAGTAAGCTTGACGGACGTTAACAGGTATAATAGTGGAACTTATAAATCGCAAATGTTCAAAACGTTGAGAGAAATACATGAATTATACATTTTACATCTGTCTGTTGAGCATATATGTATGGACGAATAAACTTGAAGCCATTACGCGATGATAGGAGGACAAATTTTGATCTCATGTGTTTGGTGCATTTGGCATACGCAACGTCCATGAAAGCGTCGGCGAAACATTTCGTAAACTGCTCTTAAAGTTACGTACAATGCTTCATACACTCGTGGGTATAGCTCTGACGATTCCACAAAATGGACGCAACGTGGCATTGCTGTTTCTCCTCTCGAGCTCAACACTAAATTTACATATGTATAACCGACGATCAGTTGAGAGATGGGAGTAAAGGATAGTCCAATTCCAGGAGACAGTCCAGTCAACGTACTACAACGAGCACTTTCATCATCAACAAAACTTTAAACTCCCTCATAATATTCGAAATCTCTAACGACATGCATACAACATCGATTCTCAGTGAAACGCTCAATGAGAGAAATCCTCATATGGAAAACCCAAACTCTCATCCCTGCTAAAGTTTCTTTGCGATCGTATAACTTCTATATTCTATGGTCGATTCCAAAGTCCTCGTTATGTTCCGTCGACCATGTGAATAGCCGATTTGCATCGTATATGTTTCAAAGCACTCAAACTGTCATCTCGTTTATAATCACTGAATTCAATGATATCGTAATACTTGAAGATTTCATTTACAGATGTTGAGTGACATTCGATCGAACAATTTCGTAAATGTAGAAAAAATAAATACCTAATCGTAAGAAATGTAATCAATTGGTCATTCTATTGAATCTTCCATTTGTTTTATTTTTTCTTGAAAAAGTTGACAACCTGTTACATTAATTTCTCTCAGGAAAAACACAATGAAAAATTTTCCTCAAAAATCCTGAAAATAAAGTGTTTCAAGTAAGTAATGCTCCGTCTATTGTTATAATTTTTATAACGTTCGCAATGGGCATCAAGAGACGTGGTAGCGACTTGACGCCAAGTATTAGGAAGAAAAAAAAATTGGAGGAGATGTGTAGGACAAAGTTATCGTCGAGCGCTGCCGCACTCTTACATACAGTGCTCAGTATACTGTAGAAATTATTATTTTATTTTTAGAATACATTCTTCTGAATGCCCAGTCGAGTTATTTTAGTTGGATGTCATTTGATTAGAAAATTTGTAATACGCAGTGACACAAATTATTTATAAAATTGTCTTCAATCAATTAATTAAAGCCAGCAGCTGATCAAATCTATATTGTTCTCCGAATTTCTGCTATATGCAATGCTTTACATTACATCTGTATAAATTCCACGCCCACAAATTGCTATATATAATATAGATATATAAATATATATAATATGCATAACTCGTAAAAATCTGTGACAAAATATATACCTCAGTGGAATAAATTTAGTATAAATTTTACCGCTCGACTCTCCTAACTGATATGCTTACATCCTTTGGAGAAGAGGGTTCAATAAGATAGGAATATTAACAGTGGAGTTTATACAGCCGAGAAATTTACAGCTATATAGCTCTATATACGTGGGGCCCATTTGGTCATAAAATCGCACAAGCTCGTATGTATACTGAACCTCCGTACACACTCGACACTTTCGAGGTGTCGTAAATTTGGCGATGACAGAGGGTGGTGCACCCACTCAGGTTGAGAATGACAGGTAACGCGAGGGTTGCAATTCTCGAGTGCCAACATCCACACGCCTTTTTCTACTTTTTCTACCAAACTGGAGCCTCATCGAACCCAAACATATAAAAAAAATTATTTGGTATACTCAATTGCGCAAACTACTACTTTTTTCGTTCGTACCTGACTAACAAACGAATATAATTATTTCTCTACCGATTCCATTTTGTTCCGAATACTTCGAAAAAAACTAAGATTGCGCGAGGAAACCAAAAAGAATAAAGACATATTGATGTGATACTGCATTCTGATAGTTTTCTGTTCTTTTATCATATAATAGCTGTGCCTGCGGGCTCCGCCCGCAGAATTTGGCAGTCTAGCTTTTTTTTGCATTTCTGTAAGAATCAAGATATCGATATTTTTTAAAACCAGAAGCACAATTTGGAACATGATCTTGAATCCAGTGAAAGATTTATCGTAATCGATACATAAAAAAAAGTATTATGATGTTACATGGGCCATCTTTTTGCATTTCCTTTTTAATTTCAGACATAATTCTTTAGTTTTCTTCTGAATTAAATAACCAAACGGAAAATTTTAATTTTTATTCAATTTTTTATCATTCCATTAAAATTGCTGTAACTTTTTTTTTATAACGAATTGAGGATTCAGCCACCGTTCATTCTATTCGTTTCCCAATATCCTTTAAATTGGTAAATCGATTTTTTCGTTTATCGACAGTATTTAACTACCTATGAGTTTTAAAAATTGGAGATCGAACGAAATCGTTGAACTTTTCTTTTTTGCATTTCTGTAAAAATTAAGATAACGAAATTTTGTAAAACCACACACTCAGTTTGAACCATGATTTTTAATCTAGTGAAAGATTCATCGTAATCGATTCAGTGGACTTCGATTGAAAAGCGACCAAACATTTTTGAGCGAACAGATTTATATACATAGAGAAGATATGCAAGCATGAAAATGCGATTCTATGGGCATTCTCCTTGATGTATGTAGTCGTACAATCAACTGCTTACATCCTAGGAAAACACAGTGAGATCTGTGTAGCATAACTGAGACCTTGGTTTGCTATTGAGACTATATGCACAGTTCATCACAGCTTATGTATCCATCCATATACCTACATTCATACATGTTCGTATGTATATGTTTTAGGTTACGCACTATATATACGTTCGTGATGCAGCTCCGTTCATATATAGGCCACGATATGGAGGCTCCACGATGCATGCAGGTCTACCATTCTCCGCGCATATACGCGATTCCGAACTAACCTCTGAGCCTTCCCTCAACGAGGGTGTAACTAAACAAGCATGTGAAAGCCAGGATGGGGTTCCAAGCGTTAAGTGTTTGTACAGGTAGTTGGCCAGCATTGGACCACACGCGCTACTGCGGCTCTATGACATCCCATCGCACATCACATATAAACCATGCTTACCTATATATCGCACACAAGCGCATATATACTTCTTCGTCCGTTCGATTTCCTTATTCGATGTTGCGAGAGCCTGTTAAACGCTTTGTGCACATCAGTACATTCGAGAACACGTACCATGGCACCAGGCGTAGAGATCTTTGGAGGGTTGTGAGCTGTATGTGAGCTAGAAATTCGGCTGGAAATTCTCATGACGTATCGATGGGATGAAAAATATACTTTCTTAACAACTTAATTTAAAGGAAACTGATCATCAACGTGAATGATCGACGTTGAAACAGCTTCGGATCACTTCGTCGTGACATTTTTATTCCGAGCAGAGTTTGTTGGGTGTCAGTATGATAAAGGGATTTTTCGCGATGTGATACTTATTTTTTCACTTGATGATTGGATTTGCACAAGTTTACTTGTGAATTTCATAACAAAGCTTTTAATGGCATTGATACAAACGAGAATTTGATTTTTTCGCAACAGCGATAGATTTAGTGTTAAAACAATTCAGTGGAGCATTTATTTTCATAAGAAAGACATTTGTCACTGAACATTTCTGTTCGACGTATATTATACATCTTATTGTGAAAATTAAACTCGACGCAAACTTTATACAAGTATACAACAGAAATGTATATCCGGCCAAGCAAGGAAACTGATCGATTGAATATTTCTGTGTGCAACCAGGTGCCTGTCATCATAAAAGTATCATGATACGTGGGAGAACGTTTCATATTATGTATAAATACAGGATTTTCCGGGTCAACAGAGCAAGAATAGACTCAAGGATCTTGATTGAGTTTCGGGATTAAAAGTTTCGAAGATTGATAATCGCAGACTCCATTATGATGAGTTATTACTAATCGAATGTCACGACAGACATGCGTTCTTTCACTGATGAAAATAGGGAAAAAAGTAATTTTGTGTGGTTTAGAATATCCCACTCAATAATACGAGGCTAAGCTTCTCCCTATCTTCTGAAGTTAACTATTGAGACTAGAGCAAAGAACAATTCTATATCAGCAAAGACTGACGCAAAGTGATGGTTTTTAATGTTGTTGTTTTTTCTCATCTGTTGGGGTCTTATGGCAATCATATCTATCCAGAAAAGGAAAACTGATACCATCATAAAGTTCATACTTAACAAAATTTGAATTATACAAATCTGCTATGGGAATAATTGTCTCGATATAATATATTCGATAAAACTTATGGGAAGTGACCTGGTAACAGAAAGACTGTGAGATTTTCTAACTTGAAATTCGATTCGGAACTAAAGTTTATATTACCAACCATTAAACCTGGGACGACCTGGATGTACACCGGTAGATATCCATAAATTCCTCTGGCTCGCTTTGACGCCTCGTGCGCTCATCTCGAATGGAAAGTTCGTGCAGAGTGATGAAGCAGGCTCCACCCCTCAACGAAGCTTTCGGTAGTAGCAACCACCCTTGTTCTCCTCACTCTTCCATCGGCTCCCAACGCGTCTAAGAGTAATTACCATCATCGATGAAAAGCCCACACTATTTTTTTTTCTGTGGTGCTCCATTTTTTTTTCTTATTTTCACCATATATCACGGTTGCTTTGATACTTTGACACGCGATCGTAAACAACGCGAAATATGATGTACGCAGTGCAGCGAAACGAAGCCCAGATACATAGAGAAAAATTGCTCGTCAATAAAATATGAATATAAATATTACATGTTATCGAATAAATCGGATTTTTGCACAAGCTTGTTCCTATATTGAAGTGAACTGTTTTAATTTAGAAAAACGAAACTAGTTACATCCCGAAATGAGATAGGACTAACAAGTGGGTCATATGATCGGATTTAATTGGCAATATATGACGTAAACGATACTATGCATAGCAGCTTTCAATTCCGGGACAGGAAATTCACAAACATTTCATTTTTATCTCGTACTTATTTGAACACGAATTACGGAACAAAATCGATAATTAATTGGACATAATTCAATGTGCTTTGATATTTGAATTTAGAGAGAGTTTCGTGTTGTTTGCTACTGCAAATAGACATCATGAGCATTGCTTATCGTTGCTTCCAGTGTTTTCGGCTCCAATGTATACAGAATTTCAATAATATCGTTGAAATTATGTGTTTATTTCGTTGTGCCTATTACGCTAAAAACAAAATTAGCGAATTGGTTTATTGGAATTGTCAATTCCAATTATATAATGTTAATTACGAGATTAAACCTCCGCAATATTTACGATTCAATGATTGTTTCATCTTCAGATATCTTATAATATTTCTTTTAAAATATCGATTAGTCCAAAAAAGGTATGAAAGTTAACGAGAAATTTAAACGCCTTCGTCCAGTCAGCAGTAATTTCGGAAACAATTAATCTCTCGGCACACTTTCAACTCGTGCTCCTTCATCCGGTTTGTATCTTGTATATAGCAGGCATTGATGCAACTATTATTGCCTCCCACTAACCATGTGTTTCCGGCCACGGAGTGGGTGCGGCTTAGCTCAATTTTCGTGTTTTCCGTTGGACAGCACCTTTAATTATCGCCACACGCAACACGCCAATTCTGTACGGCTAGTGCACTCCACTTGTTCTCTCTTGTCGGGAGTAGTAACCCCCGTATAAAATAGCTTCGTGTCCATCCAACAATACCCAACTGAATTTGTGCTGACAGTACGAATACCCGTGGGCGGCTTAAAAGATCTCTGAACCCAGATAACTGCTTGCACATATATATGTATAGTATTGCAATAAATTATTCAATATTCTAATTAATTTTATATGCATTCTATTTCGAAAATTCCGGCATTAGAGGTTTTTTGTTACCTTTTTAACTTTGTATAGTTATGGTATAGATAAAACCTTCTAATATAATTTGAAGTAACGGTTCAAGCTGAATTTGACGAAATCCAAATTTTTGTTATTATTCTTACGTATCTTTTGCTACCAATTTTTATTCAGCAATTATTTTTTCGTCAATATATTATGTAGAGATTCTTATAAAAAAATTGAACTGTCGATAGTTACGAGGTGTAATAATGCTTCATATATATTTTTTTCAATTATGATTGCTCTCATTGATTGCAATTATTTATTACTCTTGGGTAAACGATAATTGTTTTTTTTTCTATGTTCATTTCAATTCTGGACAGAAAATAAATTTCGTCATCATCTTAATTGGGAGTAACGAAAATGAGTTACGAATGTTTCGGATATATATATATATATATATATTATATCCTCTGAAATTTTCGTCACGTAAAGGAATTACACACATATGCGATCGTACAACTCGTATAACACAGTTGCCGCATACTCGGTCATTCGGGAGTTGGCCGTACGCTTCGCTACTCCTGTGATTCACATTCGTAGCCATTTACATTTTAATTACGTTACGTTTGATAGCGGTATTAATTTTATCGACGGGGGTATGACTGCAGTAAATGTCGATTCATTTCTGGTTCAGGTTGGTTATCTTCGGTTCGTATGTATTAGTACCATGGTCGCTAGCGGAATGGCCGATACGTGATGGGAATTCTCTCCGAAATACCATCGAAAAGTTACAAATTTTGTCTTGGGCGATAATCGAAGGTATTTTTTTTCGACCGATTCAGGTAGTCTGAAAAAATCAAACACAAATATATCAACGATGAAAAAACCTGGGATTTCTACGAACATCCACGTGATTGACACAACGAAATATCCACGAATCACTTGCATCAGGCTTACAGTAGCAACGTGGTGCCTAAAATTTTTTAAATAGTTGCTGAATTGGTATAATATAATAAATCTTTAATCCATTTATTACGCAAAGATAGGATTGCACTTTTTAAAAGAAATTCACAGTAACAATAATTGTGAACAATTCGATTTATTTGGAAACATAGTAGTCACTTGAAGTTTGTTGAAAACTCATCGGTTTATGGATCTCATAACACTCAAAAACGATCATTAAACGGTGTCTGAAACGCTATCTGAATCAATTAACCTGGCGAAATATAGGCCCTCTGTTAGTAACACTCTGCGTCAGTAAGTTTCTAGGACAGAAATATATAGACTATATAGAATACATGCTCAATGAAAATTTTGCAAAGTCGTTAGATGGAAGGAAATTGATACATAAATTCATCGACACGATCGGTCAACGAGAGACGCGTGTGTTTGAGCAAACATGAGCGAGTCCGTACTCACTCGATGAAATTGCTCTCGATTTTCACAGGACATTTTCAAAGGCTTAAAGTGCCATGTGGCACAAATTGGAACAGCAAATACGGGAAAAACGGTTATAAAATCGAATGAAATATTCAATCCAGAGTACGACGTCATATATTGTTCATTGAAGCTGCCCTCTGTGGGCTTGCGAGGCAAGTCTGCCAGCAGTTTCGTTTGGTTTTTAATTAAAAAAATATTCATTAAAACCAAATCAATGGATCGTGACACACACAGTCTGAAAAATCAGCGCCTTGTTAAACCGCACGAAAATATTGGTCGAATTTATAATGAAATAATAAACGACGAATGATTGGCGTCTTTTTTGTTTTATAATTCAAACGAATACAAATAACGTCATCTCGTTTGCATGGATATACACACCGTTTGGGGTGTTTGGGTCATCCACTTAGAATTACACTCGAATGATCTTTTTATTCAATTTCAACTTTTATAAATCGGAAAAACTCAAATCGAATTCGACAAACACAGTTCGATCGAATAACCCAACATCATCACAATTTTGGCGTTGCTCACGAGCGTTTTGTTTTGTCGAACACGAGAGGTATCTTTTTTCACTCTAAAGTCCTAACGCTCAAAAATTCAGATGAAGAAATATCTTTTCCCAACTGCAGTGATCTTGAAATGGATACAAGTCAACGATTTTTCGTTTGTAAATTTTTCGAAGTAAACCGGAGGTGTCCAACGTTTTGGAATTAATTCCTTTTTGCTTTGAATTTCAAAAACAAAGAAAAAAATAAAAAATAAAATAAAGAAGACAGTTATCAAGCGTTTTCTTTTATTTTACGAAAGGTTCGATAAAATACTAACGTTTCTAAAAAAAAACTCGATTTATATGCGAAATGTATTTATGCTTTTGAAAGCGAATGTAGACTGAACCGGGTCTGAGTTGAAGCGGGATGAAGAATGAAGAAGGGAAAAAAGAGATCAAGATTCGCTTGGATCATCAACTAAGTTTATACCTTGTCTCGATAGCTCGTCCGACATGTGGTCGTCGGTGTAACGTGGCACGCGAAGTTATGTAAATCCATCGTAATAAAAGCTCATCAGACCTCTTCGGAGATATTTTTCATGACTGGAGGGCACGAATTACTTCTTGATCGAGTGAGAGACGATCTTCGATGGTAAAAGATGTATGTTATAAAAAAAATGTTTCAAAGTCGACTTTTAGCGGTGCTGTTCTCGTATAATTGACTGACATTTATTCGCTGGAAGTATTAGTCTCTATTAAGAATAAACGATCGGATGAGAACGGATACGATATGATATATAAATTGGCGAATTATTTTCCGACAACATCGAAAGGGGGAAATGAAGAGCACAGATGCGTTGTAGGAAACAAGTTGGAGGAACGATCGAATGACGAGACTTCCTGATCGACGGACAGTTTCGTATATTTTCGGAAATTTCATACGAGTTGTCTGAAATTTTTAATATATTTTTATTCCCTCATCTCTCGAATAATATGAGTTTTGATAAATCGTTGATATGACTGTAATTGATTGAAATAATCGACAATCAAAACAATCAACAAAAGCGTTGAATACTGAATTTTCGAAAATAATTATAATTTGATTTATAGCAACACTGGTTCATTGAGATTATCAAATAAAAGTGATGGCTGTTTCTAATCATTGTGTTTAGCTTATTTTTCTTGTAGCCTGGATACTGTGAAATAAAGATATGATGAGGCATGTCTTAGTAATATATATAATATCTCAAATTTCATTATTGAAAGTAAACACGCCATGTTCCGATTTTTACCAAAATATCGATTGCCAAAAGTTCTACATATTTCTTTCGGAAATCTCTCAGATCCGGATAACTCTGTCCGAAGCATTGGAGCTATTTGTAGCAGCTCCTCTGGCGTCTCAAAAGTACGTTTCATGCCCCAAAAATGACTTTTCAGTGTTCGAGCTGATTCTAAAAACTATAACGCTAGCGTCATGCTTGGCGGATATATTTCAAGTTCCGATTACAGTCTTGATAACCCAAAAAAAAATAAACGTATAAAATCGATTTCCATTCGGAATATCTCACGTGATCCGTATACATTCGTCAAGATCCTGTCAGTATAGTCGACATGTCGTCTTTATCCGAGTAATAAAAATAAAAAAAATTCTTCTCCGATATTTCTATTTTTTAACAAAAAAATCAAAGATATAAACATCCATTTTGCAATCGAAATCGAAAAATGGAAATGAAGAACTGTAAAATTGTTAGAAATATTTCTAATCGATGAAAATAAAAATGTGAACGCTTTTTTGAACGCAATTCAACAGAAATTCCCGAGTCAAATCATTTCTTCGAAATTTCAGCTAGCTTTGCTCAATTGAATGCTATGCGTCAACGATGTCCGAGAATCATTTTTACACACAACGAATAACAGAAAATGAGCATCCCTCATACAGCACCGAAGCACTTTATTGGAAAACTTGTGAAACGGAAAGTTTGCAATAGCATGAAGAGTTCATCCCTCTTTTTGGAACTCTTCGACTCACAGTGTTGAGAAATACGAGTTAAAGATACCGGATAAGACAGAGACAGGGAGAGAGAGAGAGAGAGAGAGAGAGAGGGGGAGGTAGAAATGGAAAGAGAGAGTTAACGATAGTTGCCTCGGAGCGCCGCGTAAGATAGCCACTAATTAATGCGAGAGCATCAATCTGACGCGGCGATGCTCGAGAGCGCACATTCACCCTTTCTACCACCCTTGGATACGAATAAATATATATGTATTCATACGGATATGGTGTACGTATATATTCGAGCACGAGCGTGTGAGACCACAGAGAACTTGGTGAGAGCGATTCCCAAGTTCCTTGCTCGTTTCCTTACGGTTCCCAGCCAAGTATATACACCTGCCTATCTCGAAATGCCGCCCCAAATACAGCCAAAGGGCCCTTAACAACCCCGTATGTGTAACACCGCGTGCGCGCTTACCAGCAGTGCGGCGGGCGGCTAACCACCTCGGCTGCCTACATCGACGACCAAAACGATTTGTAATCCAGGTGGTTGTAACCCGCGCGAGCCTGAAGATTGAGAAGCCCTCCTAGTTTATTCGATGTAAATTACTTTTGACCCTACGGCTATATCCGTATTCATGTATCTGCGCAACAAGAAAAGTCAATTTATCGTTCGTAAATACATAAATGTTGTGCAGTTTAATTTAAAAGTATATATGCACATGAAAAACCTCCCACTCGTTATGTGAATGGGTCCAACTATTTTGCGTTTGGAAAATGTATCAACATTTGTTTCAATGTATTTCAATGCCTATTCGTTCAAACATTTTCATTTATTGTCTGTTTATTATCTCGAAGACACAAAAATGCATTCGTATTCAATAACATCAGTTTGCAAATTGTTTGAATAATATTGTTAATCATGTTTGATTAATGAGAATCGAATTGATATTTGATAAATCAATTAGTTAAATCTGCGAAATACATGAAATCGGAATGTTTTTTTTTATCAAACTTTTTTTTATGAACCACTGAAGAGGAGTTCGCGGAATAATATAATTCAAACAAATGTGATAGAAGTCGATAAATTTTGTAATCATTAAATAAGCCACAGTTTTAATTGAAATTTGGATTTTTTTTCTTCTGCAGCTTTATTCGATAACGCATCGACACAATGTATTTGCTGAAAAATATTTTTATAATCGTTCGTGAACATCGCGTAAAAATCAACATTCGGTAGCATACTGTACAAACAAATGTACTTCTGTTCATCTCTTTCTCTTTTTCGATTCCATCGAGAGCATTTGGCGTGTTGCCAAATCATTAGTTAAGTTTGTTCTGAACCACACGCGTAATCCTATACTGTAAAATAACAATGCGAATGAAAAAAAAAGTAAACAACATAATCGAAACTTTGGTGGAACATCGTGGTCACGCGATAGATTGGTTGTGAACAAAAAAAAAATGTAAAAGGCTGATTAAACCAATGGTCACCAGATCATTATCCAAATTTTGATTGTTTCGGGATAATCTGATTCGCGCAATTTTTAACCTCTGACTGACCGTAGAGTAAAAAGCCGGGAGTTACGGGTTGCTAATTTCACTCCGAACTGTCACGCGCCATTTTGTACACGAAGTTCGCCTATTTCTTTATTTTAGTTCACATCGAATTTATTTGAGATCTGACAGTATGTTTTGTTTTGGTTAAATATTATGGGTTATCAATAAATATAACCATTGAAAAAAAATAAGTAATAAATTAATCTGTTGCGAGAAAATTTTTGTATTCTTTGTATTTTATGTATTTATTGGAAAATAGTTGAATAAAATAAACAAATATAGAATAAATACTACTGACAGCAAAAATTATAGAAAAAAACTGTAAATCTTGAAATAAACAAACAAAAACAACAAAATACTCTTGACTTCGAAATGGTACGTTTGAAAAGAAACAAAATTTGAAAAAAAAAAGAATGGAAAAAATGAAACGATTCAATAAAATAAATAAATAAATTAATTAATAATCATAAAAAAACTCCCTGAGAATTTTGGTTTTCTGATTTGAAAAGATATATCCATGAATAATTGAACGATAATTATGGCAGCTGATATCCAATTTAGGGGATGCTGAAAGACTTTTCCTAGATTGTGCCCAAGGGAAGCAGATCCTAACATCTTCTAAATTCCATATCAGCTGCTATAATGATCGTTCAATTATTCATTGATAAATCTTTTGAGAGGGGTGTTTTATTTGAAAATCAAAAATTCTATTTTTTTTTCCTCTGTGAGGAAGAATTTAAAAACAAAACAGATGCCGCCCTACATCGGACATACGAATTGAAGAGCATAGTTTTAAATGAATGAGTTTGAAGCTCTGCACTTCGAACGGATACTTCAATTACTCGTTTTTTTTTAACGTATTTCAAAAGTATCTTTCCTATGTTTTGTTTTTGAAGCACACCATCGTTATTATTGAAAAAATTTCGATTCATAGAATTGTTCCTGTATTTTTTCTACACAGAGAAAAAAAATGGTTGATTCAATAGAAATTGATGTTATTGGAAGAGTTTTGTCAATTGAAATGCGCATTTCTTTGGCAGAATGATCGTGCAGTCTGATGAAAAATTAATGTGTTCGTTCAATGGTTTATGACATTATGATGATCATATATTTTATTGGCACTCCGTAATGAGAGATTTTGTTGTTCCAATAACTTTTTTTTCTCAGTGTACGTTCTTGATACTCCACTGGATGTACACAATTATTCTAGTAGGTACAGCCTTTATTAAACGGGCCAGCAGTGTTACTATATCTATGTATTTTGATGAACTGAACAATGTTTCGATGAAGCACTAGGGGGCGAGCTACAACTGACACAAATTAATTTAACTCGTTGTCTCACACGCATACGTGCTAACACGGGTTTCAAAATTGTTACAATGATGTTCCAGAATTATACCCAACTTGTTTTATGAAGCCTCAAAGTCAAGAGTTTCATAGAGGTATCAATTAAAACGCCGGTGACAAAAAGAAGACTTTCGAAAATAAGCACACAATTTGTCGTTTTTGAAACCATTTCTGCTGATCATTTCTCTCGGGAATTTGTCAAACCAATTCTCATAATATATTGAGCTGCTTTCGTACAGGCTGCCCAGAACTCTGTGTTAGTTACGTTTCGGTGATTGGCGCTTGCATGTCGACTAACTACTACGGACACGTTAGTTTCAACATTTCGACCTGAATTTTACTGGGTAATATTTGTCATATACAGTCACGTCCAATTGAAACGTAGGATTTGACTTTCATCCGATCTCCTGCGCAGATTGATGGATTTGAAAACAGCGGGATAGTATTTTTTGCAAAATTTTGATGTTTGCAGAAAAATTGACGTACTACGTTTTGCTACGTTTGCTACGTTTGACGTTTTGCTTAAAATTGCATCCTGAATCCACTATTTTTTGATACACCGTATCCCTATTTCGAATCACCCGGTATTGGGGCATTCCATATGAAATCAGCCTATTTTAGACTCGACTTCTTATTCGATTCCGTTCGAACTTTTATTGTTTCAATACAGTCTTCATTTTTTTCAATGCTTTTTTGTTCACTTGTTTTCGCATAAAGATTTTTATCAAAACCTTTTATACAGTTTTTCAAATGTTGAAAAAATCAAGGCTTTTCCCATAAGGTACAAATACAAACAAAAATTTGAATGAAATTGAAAGTGGTGGAGTCTGAAAGGGACTGATTTGATATGCATGAACGTAATATATATTTATATCTATAAATTAACTCTAGGTACGGAGACCAGAGTGATGAAAACTTTGCTGTTACATTTGCTCCCTCACCCCCGGACCTTTTCTCAAACTTGTTCATTCTCCAAGATAATTCTTCTTTTTATTTTCATTCTAGGTGGCCAAGTATACAGCTACTTCAAGTTTATATTGGCTTAATTGGTTTAGAGGTGGAACTTCACTCCAAAGCTTACTCTTCCTCCTCCTACCCCTCGTGTTCTTCCTCTCTCTGGTCTTTTATTCTCCGAACATAAGGCAGAGAATAAAGAGAAACATTTTCGAAAAGATTCTACTTTCCAATGTTATTTTTCATTGTTTAGTTAAGGGACACAGTCGTTGTATTTATATCATCGTTAAATCTTGACTAGTGATCGAAAATAACTGGATTGTCATGTTCATGTTTCAGCAATTAGGATGTTCGTGCTATCATAAGAATTTTTAGTTCTCGCAAAAAGCGTATTTACTGTAGCTTGCTGGGGAAAAAGCATCGGGTGAGAAAAAATCTGCAGAACTGACGGAAATTCGTGTTTTCATGTATTCGCATTTTGTGGCTGTACGAGGTCACGAAAAGAACAACAACAAAAAGAGCAGAAAGTGCAAACCTGGCGCATAAGGGATTCATAGTGTACTGATTAGCGTACACGTTCTGTGGTACGTGACGCCACCGCCGGTGCCGCCACTGCAGTATTCCACCAAACTCCATCGCTACGATCCTCTTGCATAATCACTAATTGTGCAAACAGCAAAGCACGTTAAGCGGCTACGTACGAGTTGATTGTCAAAGGGGCTAATTATCCGAAATCCGATAAATAGGATAATAAGCGAGCGGAAGTAGGTATGGAGAGTTTACACGTGTATATGGAAGTATAGTTACAGTATATGCGTACAGCATGGACTGCAGATTACAACGACCCTTTCGGAGCTCTTTCTCTCTCTCTCTCTCCCTCTCTCTCTCTCTCTCTTTTTCTCTTACTGTCTCTCCGATGTTCCCTTGGTAAAGTTGTTGTGCACGTCCATGCAATTCGTTTGTTAGCCTCAAATCAGTCGTGTGTTAAAATCATAATACAGTGCTTATGTATCCACACATACATATATAAATATTTATTTATATAACCGATCGGTTTGTGACAAATAAGAGCGCTTTGTTTCACCAACCACAATCTATATTGACATTCAGTTACATTTATTAGTAGATCAAAGGACTATATGAAATATGCCAACAGCCTTCTTAGCAGTTGATCGCTTTTCGAGCACTTTGTGAATCTACCGCGGTGATAATTAGAACTGAAAGATCGCAGTTCCAGGTTGAGAACTTTTAAGAAACTTTTTTTCTGAGAGCCTTTTATTTTCATCATTATAACGAAGCATAATTTTTATAGAAAAAAAAAAAAAAAATCTTCTGCATATGGAAAATATATAGTTTCTTCTGCATGGAAATTTACATTTTGCTGAAAAAAAATGAAGAAATTCAACATTGCCTTCCATTCTGATTGCTGTCTTGTCAACATTCCTGTTTTTTTAAATTTCTTCCTTGATATAATGAATTTTATCTCGTACGAATTTGTAGCCCTATTCATCGATCTTTCCTTTTGTATTCTTCCGAGTTTTTTTGACTCTCCGTGATTAATCACTGGTATTCGTGGGATTAATGAACATGGTCACCTCTTATTTTTATCAGGAAAACATTAAACTGTGAAAAAAGAATTGAAAATAATTTATGAAGCTTTTTTTGAAAATAACATTAATACGTTCGCAGAGGACATCACGAATCGACAATACCTGATATAAAAAAGATTGCTGCAACGGTCACGTATTTTCGCTATCATTTATTAATGAGACTCCGGCTACCAACTCAGACCTAGGTCCACCGTATACGATTGATCGAACGTGTATTCGTTACCTCTTTTCCTCTCTTGCTGTGTAGATATAGATATACAAAGATTCTATTCGTATATGAGTTGGAGATTCGTAGAGTGAGCTATATGTCTCTGGTAGGTTTTCTTTTCCTACGAAAACGGGCGAATTGACAAAGACAGACGCGTAACCCATTGATCCGTGCATCGTGTTAAATCTGAATCATCCGTACACTCGACTAACGCAACGAAATATTAACCATATGACACTTCTTGGATCAAGTTTAAAATTATTAATTTTGATTGATTAAGTTTCTAAAACTCCTTTGCTATTACGTTTTTTTTTTTTTTTCATAATTTGGAAAATCATGATGACCATACGACGTACCAAACTGAACTTTTTACGGGAGAAAGTCAATTTGCCAAGCACTTTTGGAGACAATGAATGGACGAAAATATCACAAAAGGAATAAAACATCATAGATAGTCCCTTTTCAATAACACTTACGCCCACGGAATATAATAATTCTCTCAATATTGTATTTGCAATACACTTTACTATTCCACAAATAATGCATCATTCACGTATCTCGAGCCCTAAATCCCTGTACCCTGGACACCCCAAATCTATTCATATGAATTTCAGAGTGAGCAGAGACTTTTTTCCAAAACCATATATGTATTTTCAATCGACATCGGATGTCCTCGAAAAGTCATGTTTCGGTAAAACAATCAGGGTTTCTATTTGGTTCTTCGAAATCTAGTCTCTAGTTGAAAACCCTTGAGCAATTCCATGTCCCGGACATCGCAGCTTAGAGTTAGACGAGCGTCTGCTTCTTCTCGTTTCAGCTGTGTACACCAGGAAGGAAGCAGGAAGGAAGGAAGGGTTAGGGCAGCTGGAAAGCTTAATTTGCCAGAGATAGTAAAATCCGTTGGATTTTAATGAATATTTATGAGATACATTAATGCGCGGTCCAAAGAATATTCATGAAAATCTTGCGAGAGCAGTTCCTCAGGCTCTTTTACCGGTTTGCACACACATATATATCTGTATATGTATATGTATTTACCATAGTATGTCCATGGAATCTTTGGTACACTGGGGGATAGTATGATGCACCGCAGAACCAATATGCCATTTCGTTAAACTCGTTCCTGCGATCAACATCACGAAAGTTTAAGCGGAACAAGCCTGGAGAGAAATTGAATTCAAAAACTATTGAAATCATCGTTAAATAAATGAGAAGTTGATCCGAAAAAATGCAGAATTTTTTAATGAACATTGTCCGAAGGTTAATTTTTTTTTTTTATATCAATTTTCGAATGAATATATAAATTTCTAAATGTTTCTAAACATTCAAAACATGTGCTTTGGCCTGAGTAGCATCGTGAATCATCACGCGAGTTTTATTATATTTTCTCGAAATTCATAGTCGTAGCGGAATTTGGAGCGAGCTTAGGCGTCCCAGGAGATTTTTTACCCCTCTGGATGGTGTAGGAAAAACGGAAAAAGCATACATAACGATCTTGGCTTACGTGTTCGTTAACCGTGAACTCCGAATATCCCGAGGCTAATATATAATAATTTTGAGAGAATTTACCTGTTCGTTCATCATCCTTTTCCTCACGCCATCTTCTTTTTTCAACTTGTTGAATGGTTGAAAATATTGAAATTGGCAGGTACATTTTCTCTGTTTGGCCGTACTGTCTGGTTCTTTTTACAAACGTCGGATAACTTTGAAACTTTTGTCTTCAAAGTGCATCATTGTGGTACTTCGAAATCGTGGGGAAATAGAGCATTGTAATCAAATTTCAAGTCCCGTTTTTTTTTTGGGTATTCGAAACATTGATTTTTGGGAATGCCCAAGTATTTTTAACATTATGAAACAACTAAAATATATTCTTTTCTTTGCGTTCAGACCGATTTCAATGGGTCTGCAGCCTTAGAAGGGTATCAGAATTCACAATCGTCTACTTGTTCTCAGAGATAGTTCATAGACTCTAAGAATGATATAAGCCTACTTTAGTTCCCGCAATTTTCATACACATCCAAACAGCAATTCGTGTAGAAGGAATGTTTTAACGCTCTGCGCCACGTAGTGGTCGAAGCTAGAAGCTTCAACGTGGGTACTCGAATTAACGTATTCAAATAGCATTATTTGTATGATTCGAATACAGATGTAGGAAATAGAAATTTTTTTAATTCAAATTGAAAAAAAAAAATCGAAGTAGATTTAAATAGGTCTTTTTTTGGGGTCTGATTTCACGGAGTGATTACGGCTCTTTATCAGTTGATGTGTCGCTCTTCTTCTATATCAAGAGTCAGCAAACTGTTATCGATAGGAAGACACTCCGCGTATATATATATATATACATATAAAATCGGAACGTAGCTTGAAAAAAGCTTCCAATTTTTTTATAGCATTCTCTTGGGACAAGAAAAAGAACGTGAGAGAACGAGACCGAGTGAAGGCTGGTGCCAGCACAGGAGATTAAGAACGACATCGCCAACGACGATGTGATTTCACTCTGTTTCTCATTAATCTCGTAAATTGCCGTCTTGACACGAGCGAAAAGCTTTCGGCGAGATTTCCCGTCCTTCGTCCGCGTCGCTCTATCTTTCACGTTGTCGCTCTATCCTTCTTCAACTTTCCTCTTCTATTCCCTTTTTTTTTTTGTTTTTCCTTCTCTTCTCAGCCAGACCACGACGAAGAAAGAACCTGTGACTAAATAATACTGAGAATATCGATCTATAAAGTGTCGAGAGATGCGAAGCTGGAAACTTCCACAGTGATGGGAGAATAAATTTTGCAAATGTTGACGATAAAACAAAGAAAAAAAAAAACCACTCGTTTCTACATTTTTCGTGACGGAATATTTTTACCTTCCATCCTCACATATCCATCATTTTCTCATTATTGAAGAGAGCAGCATTATTCATCGTCAAATTTTAAAGAAAAAAATAACTCCCATGACCCACTTACAGTAAGATCTGCCTACTTTATCACCCTATCCACATTGGATGACAGAGAAATCAACAATTTTGAAGTATAACTTCGAAAAGCTTAGTCACACCGGAATAGCAGAACTATATAATCGACAGTCTGATTCTCGAAATTCGCTGAGCATAAATAATCCAGCTGCGTTCCTCTTCTCGGATACAGCATTTAGGAACGAACGAGCCATCGATTCGTCACAGTTGAGTCAAAAAAAAAAATTGCACGAAGTGATATCCATAAGTTGGCTAATTATGAGCCAAAGCTACTTTCTTACCTTACGAATATTGCAATAGTCTGCAAAAACTGGTCTAAATTAAACTGATAAAGGTAAAAAAAAAAAAATTATAGAAACAAAAAATTCGATAAAATCGTGGTAATTTTTATTTCTACTCACTTCTACCTGAAATAGTCAATATATTTGATGCTTCTGTACTTTTTTCGCGATAAGCATTATTCTATGACAAATCCACGTCAATGAAACGTCTCATTAATACTCCATGTGTAGTCTACCCGCTGGCAATAATTAAGGGAAAAAGCCTGGTGAATATTTGAGTGTAGGAAGCCGCACGCATACAATGTGCCTACGTCGTCGCTAGTAGAGAAACAGGGCGTCAATGTTGAATTATATCATGATAGTAATATGATCCTCCGACAGGTTGTCATGCACTCCAATAAGATACGTGTGAATGTATGAATCCATAGGATCATTTAATATTTATAGATGGTAAAGCCCTTGTGGAAAAATGAACTATCATCTCGGATTGTTCCATTTCCGTTCGAAAAGTCTATGCATTTATTAACGATGCATACATGTATTCATTTAATTGTCCTTTGCAATCTCACGCGTTTAAAAACAATGTGAAATTTGTAATAACGATCGCATTCGTGTTCTAAATATTATTCCCCCTTTCTTGATGTTCTCTTTAGAAAATGTTTAAAAAACTTTTATCCCAATGTCAAAATGAAAGAACAAACGATAAAAAAAAAGCTAGAAAAAAGTATGTGAATGCGTAAATGAATGTGAACTACATGAAAAATCTGTCAGTTCAAATCTGTCAGATTAAAATGATTGAAGAAGGACCAAGAATAACGAAAAAATGGGTCAACGACCACAATGTGCAATTTAATTCACGCAACCGACTAGAGCAGCTTGTTCTTCTTTTGTACAAATCTTTACACGTGTGTGCGTGACTGTGTTACTGCAGTGCGGAATGCACTGGCCGCCTATCACCACCGTGTTATTATCGGCGTTTACGACCAACAAATGTCGAGCCACTTTGCACTTGGGGCTTTTAAAGATGGAAAGAGAATTGGTTGGCAAGAACGATGCACGAGAAAAAAAAAAAAAAAAAAAAAAGAAGACAAAACAGAGTATAACGTCGGACTTTTCGCATAATTTTTCTCTTTTCATCTCTTCCCCGTTAACGTGGAATACATTGCTCTCGGTATGTGAGTAATATAACGAGATCGTTACGTCCTTGTCTGAAACACGAACATCGTGGAAAGGACTGAGTCTAGCCTGATTCGCCGTGAATGTTTTACGTTACATTTTCCATTCGATGGTCTACTATCGGGATGAGTTTTTGAATATATCTGAAAATATATTTTACTTATTAGTGCGCGTTACTTGACATGACGGAAGCAATAAAAGAAAGCTTGAAATGTTGAATTATTTTACTATGACTACACAATTGCAGCATTATGTATCCGGCTATGTTCCAGATCCTTCGCACGAGATTCCGAGACAAAGTTTCATGTAATAAATCTTTACATATATAAATCCGTTCGCTAAAAAACGTTTCGTCGCTTTTAAATCAAAAACCACTGACCGATCACGATTAATCTTTCACGAGATTAAACTGAGTTTGTGGTTTTACAAAATTTCGTTATGTCAATTTTTACAGAAATGCAAAAAAGAAAAAAGTTCAACGATTTCGTTCGATCTCCAATTTTTTAAATTCATCGGTAGTTAAATACTATCGATAAACGAAAAAATCGATATACCAATTCAAAGGACATTGAAAAACGAACAAAATGAGCGGTGGCTGAATGCTCAATTCGTTATAAAAAAAAAAGTTACAGCATTTTTAATGGAATGATGAAAAATTAAAATCTTCCGTTTGGTTATTTTATTCAGAAGAAAACTAAAGAACTACATTTGAAATTGAAAAGGAAATGCAAAAAGATGGCCTATGTAATATCATAATACGTTTTTTTTTATATAGATTCAAAAACAGTTTCCATTCCCCCATTCCTCATTCCTCATCTCTACATATAAATCTGTTCGCTAAAAAATGTTTGTCCGTTTTTGAATAGAAAACCACTGAATCAATTACGATGAATCTTTCACTAGATTCAAGATCATGATCCAAATTGTGTTTGTGGTTTTAAGAAATATCGATATCTTGATTTTTACAGAAATGCAAAAAAAAAGCTAGACTGTCAAATTCCGCGGGAAAAGCCCGCAGCCACAGCTATCATATAATAAATAACGAAACATTAAATTTATTTCAGGGAACGATAGTGCTTCAGAACAACGAAAATTGCTCGGTCGATTGCCGTCTCGTTTCGACTTGTAGAACTAAATTTGGAGCTGTCAAAATGAAAATGGAGCCTGGATCATTGATATTTAAAACATCAATTTGATCCATATTCCGTCTTCCTCGAGGCACGTATGTAGCTCAGCATTTTCATCGTGTTCCACTTCACTCAGTTTTATTCACGAGAATTTTTTTTTTTTTTTTTTTAGTAAAATAGGATCGATCGTAAATTTCGACGGTTTTTCGAAGACGATAAAATGGGGAAAAAAAAAACGAGAAAATAAAATCCATTGTCTTCGTGATATTTATGTGTTTTCATTATTCTTCTGAGTTTTGATACGCCTTTAAACTCTCAGCAGTTATATTCCGAGCGGAAATAAATTGCTGACGTCTTCATTCACATAATCGATTTGTCGGGAATGAGGGTGAAATAAAAAGTGTGGTATAAGAAAAAAGTCAATAGTTCGAATCGCACGATATACTCGAACGTCTCGAACAATCGTAGAGATTTGTGCAACGTTGCGGACACCTCCCAGAGGTGGTCAGATATTTCGAACGATTTTATCGGTAGCAGTGTGGAACGTGGATCGTTGTAAGTCTAATGATGCTTAATGAAACGAAATCAGGGATCTTTCTCGATGCCTGATTTCGTTTAAATGAATTTATTTGTATACTAATGAATTTTGTTTATGAATTCGAATTCATTTAAAATTTTTATTCCAAATTGTCATCATGAATTTAAATAAATGTGAATCCAATTGATTTTTTGTATCAGACTAGTAAATACTGGTCCTCAAAGCTCGCATCAGACAGTTTGGTAAAAAATTGTATAATTTCATCCAATAACGATTTTGTTTCAATTCCAACGAAAGTCGATTTGTATTTGATAACGATCTCAAGAATTTTATGTTGTCTCTTTTTTCCAATCCATATTTCTATCAGGATAATTCGTCATATATAACTTTTTCAATGTGAACGTGTATATGCCCATTTATATATATGCTAGAAAAAAAGAAAAGAGAACTAGAGAACGGAAGTAGGGCATTATTTATAGTCGAAAATTTACGCTGTTCACAGGCCATTTCACGGCATGCATATTTCTCTCGCGAATCACGAGACACTGACATATTGTCGTCTGTATACGTATATTTAACTCGAATTTTTCTATGACTACGAAGCAGATCTCTTTTCAAACATATGTAAACTAGAAAGAAAAACAAAAAAGGAAAAAAAAATGTGGCTAGTGTGTGTCAACGGTTGGGTAAATGTGTCTAGCCAAGTAAAAATTGTTGCTGGAGTTTTTCGTCGAGGCGGAATAATACGCGTTGTGCATACGTACGCCCATAGTCATACGTTGTTTCACTTACTTTTTTAAATCATCTTTTCTGGCTTTTTCGTGGTACGCTTATTTTAACATTTCCAGATTTTCAACAGGTTGATAAGCGCATATCCGGTGTTTATTATATTCGTAGTTCCATAATTCTGGAATCAAAATCATTTGCATATCGTGTTCATAATTCATCCGAAAGTCTCCGATTTTCTCTTTTATTATTTCTTCAGCTCTTGTTGCACGCATAGTGATGTATTACAGCAAAAATTGCCTAAGCTCTTTCCTCTCATCCGGTGCTAGTATGTTAACGAACAAACAATGAAAGCTCTCGTTAATTAATGCTTCAATAATCTGCGTGCATCTCTGAAGCTTTTACGGAATATACATCAGAGAGCTTATTATTATTCAAGCATGTAGCCATGTAAAGGAAAAATTTGAAAATGATTGACGCGAGATGCCAATCAAGTTTTCAACCAACGTTTTTTAATACTCTCCAGCAATTTTCCCAAATTTTTTTTATTTATCCAAAAAACGAGCTCATTTTCGAAAATGTAGCAGTTACGACACGGTTTTCAAGTAAATTAGAGCGAATGTACGAGTAATAAGACTTCTATAGTGATTCAATTTGCGAGCGAGCCACAGCAAAGGTCTTAAATCAATGACGAAATTTGATTTTTGAACGATATTGCATCAACTCAAATCAGTGTTTACAGTTGGTTTCACAACATCACGATTAGTTTTCATGATGGTCTTGAATGTGATCTTGTCAATATGGCCCAGAACGACAGCTCAATTCATGAGAATTCTGAGCTAAAACTCTAATATCGTTTTTCAAGTGGCCGTTTTCTGCTTCTGATGATTTTCATTTATCGAAGTCGACGAATAAGTGCTGCTCTTCTCACGCCCACACTGTTAAATTCGTAGCGCACATGAAGAAAAACGAATAAAAGTAATATCCCGGAGCATGAAATTTTCCACCCCAACTCATTTGGTAGCGGTACCCTATTTTTTGTAGTCTTTTTTTTTGTTATTTTTTTTCATTTATACAGTATTCCGAAGGAAAATCTGGTTTTCAATTATCGAACGTAAGATAATTATTCTTCAGATTTTATCAATCAGCTGTCAAGATTAAACTATTAATGTGGAAAATTTTTGTTTCTGAATTATCAGTATTAGACACATTTGTACCTCAACGATGACACGCAATATTAAAGAAAAACGTTTTAGAATTTTCATCATGAAACTCGGTCGAGTTTAATTTAAAATTCGGTTGAGCTTAATATGTTGACCGCTCAACCCAAGATTAACTGATGTATACATATACATATATTTTCGGAATATTTTTATATATAATAAAGTATTTGTGAAATACGTGATCCCGTTATCTAGCTGTGAAAAGTTTAGCGGTGTGAATTTACATAACAGTTGGAATTTGCATGAGTTTATTAAAATTTTTGGCGTAGCCAAAAGTATAAGATCGTGAGGCATATCGTACGTGAAGGAGGGTATGCGTTACATCGACCGCCAGGTGCTCCTAATATCTTTTAATACGCGGAGACCAAGGAGTAAAGTAAAAGTGAACGAGAAGTATATATATATATATAATAAGAGTAGACAGCAGTATATATAGATTGTACGAGGACTCACCTTTTACGGGAAAATTCTGAGTTGAGGAAAGGAGGAAGAAACGAGAGAAAAAGATAGTGCACGACTTGACTCGAAGTGCCTGCAGGATGGATGGAATAAATTTACTCGTTTCGAAAATTTCCTCATTACGATTTCCATCCAAACGTTTCACGTTACTCCCGAGACCGTGCGATCGCTCAAGTTCGTTCCTTCGAATCGTTTTCCATTACTTCTCTCAAAGAAATGAAACAAAAAAATGAACGCGATCTTTTTTATGGGTGCCAATTTTCTTCGACAGTAAAGCAAAATCTCTCGAATTTTAACGTTTCAAAACTGATAACGATTATTCCAGTTTTCTTCGTTGAAAGTTCATTTCTTTTCGGGAAATCACAGTTGGTCAATGTGGCTACCGTAATGAGCGTTCATTCATTTTTCTTCTGTGTCGTAGAGGGAAAATTGCCAGGATCATAGGGATTCAATAGTAATTAAATTGAATCTTTGCCAAATTTTAAAACCAGAGGTTTCTACTATTTTTTTTTAACCACACGGATACTTAGCCCATCGTTCATTGAAAAATGAACAGTAAAATCAAAACTAGCTCATGAATTAGCTTAATATCGGTGGTGTTTAAAGAAAAGCGTGAAAAAAAAATCCCTCGTCAAGAAACAGGTAAGGACGCTGAGCGATATCTTTAAAAAAGCACGCACGACAAATAACTTTTGTACACTCAGTTATTTTCATGCAATTATTCTCAAGTCTAATCTATGATTCTTGACATGACTTTTCTGCTTGAAAATTAGGAGAGAGAAAAAAAAAGAAGTTATTCGAGCAAGTTGTGCCCCTAAAGACGAGTGAAAAAAATTAACGAGACGCGATCAACGTCCGATAAGATGCTGAGATTTATGGGCGGTAGGTGAAGTAAAGTGATCACGCAACGGAGTCTCACCTCGTAAAATTCGGCCATTAATCATCAGATAATTACACGAGCATGCGATTCTATATGTAACACCACGTGAGATTCGAGTCCACAAACACATGAAAATTACATACAAAAGTTCAACCATCGGAGACGGGAGACCAACCGATTGTGTAGTGAAATTATCTTATTCGTTTCAATATGCAGTACAGCTCTCGCCAGGATTATCGTTGCTTACGTTGCGCTTTTCTACACACATTTACGCACACTGACACACGCACACATACACATTTTTAGTCAAGCTTTCAAAATGCGCCACTGAATTGCGCATCGCGGACACAACAATTTACGGATTAACAAGACTTTTTAGCCACTTATGAGCGTACGAACACGTAACTCTCACGAACCAACAATACGAAAGATTCTGCTGGACTTCATGTCGAAGAAGCAATGAATCTGGGACGAGAGATGCGACGATTGCAAGGATTAATCGTAATTTTCTCTTCGAAAATCCAAGAAGCATGAAAAAAAAAAAAAAAAAACATTCTTCACGAAAAATCAAAAATCGTGTTTACCAGTGAATGTGCATTTTATCGTCGAGGGACTCCCGACTCTGGAAAAAGTACCATCATGTATGCGTTAAAAAAAAAATTATCTTTTCAATCAGTGGTTGTGCTGTTCCATTTGGGTACAACCCCGAACAAATGCACCGATGGGAATCGAAAATCCGTAATTTCACTTGATTCAACATTAAATTGCATAACAAGCCGTTCAATTTTCTGCAAGCATTATGTGCATGTATTAACAAATGTGTACACCCTGCATTCCATGCCAAGTAAAGCAATTTTGACCCTCTCATTCAAGTATAAAACGCGTAACAATTTTTGTGTAGTAGGACTCAAAGAACTTATCTCAGCAATGTTGATGAAATTTTTTTTGTCAATTATCTTATCAGAAATAATATTCATGAAAATTTGATGATTTTTTGTTCAAATGCCTAATATAACTTCCGGAAAAACGGCTCGAATTGGACTTGGAGTGTGTACGACGAACCCTGTGTATATACGTCACTTTAAATGCATCCAGCAACTGAAGTATTAACGAGGGAATGCGAAATTGATTAAAATTTCATCAAAGCATCAACCGAACTTTTATCCTGTTTTATTGCGATGTACCAAAGTGATATTTTATTGTCAAAATTTCATTCAAAATAGTATCGAGTTGATAGTGTACTCGCAGGAACGAAAATAATCATGAAGAAAAGTACCAGCCTTTGATCAATCGCCCGTATGCTTTCATCACATATATTTTTTTCTCTTTGCCCCTTATAATTCCGAATGATTACCGTACACTGGTTGAATTTGATCACGCGCGTATCCTCGTCCCCCGTCACACTATATTTCATGGGCAGCGAATCAAATCAACGACTCTGCTGATTCAGGGGATCAATGGAATAATACGTACATTTTTTTTTTCCTATTCCTCTCCACACGATTTTTCATCATCTTTTATCGCTCAAGTGGACCGGAAATTTGTTTGACCGTTGGCAAAAAATATTCTCTTCAATTATTGAGCGATCGTACAATGTTTTTTAACTGTTACAAGGTATCACAGCGATTGTTGGGGACTTTGACAGTTTTTTATGCACGTTTTTGCAAACTAATAACGAAGTTATTTGAATGAATGTTTAATTTTATGATAAAAGTTTGAAAAATTTTCTTCATTAGCCTGATAAAAGCATTCAATTTACTTTTTGTGTATTTCTACCAAGTCATTGACAGATTTCTCTATCTATTGACCTGGTTTCAATTGTTTCGATCATAAATCTATAAAGTATTTTGAAATCGAAAATTATTGTCTATGCAATGAGCAGTTAAAATATATATTATCCATACCAGATAATGACTGAATAATCAATGATTATCAATTAGAAGGGATATATGGGTGCCCTTTATTTACTGATTAAACAATTGCTGCGTTTAATATTCAGCGAAAATCCAAGTGTTCGAAACTCCGGAGAGTGGATCCACCATACAGTACTCTCCGTCTGCAGCAGCTTAACTCGAAAAAGCCATATTCCATCGGGATATCGTCATAGACCACAAATCCGTACGGTAGCAAGAATTCCGAGGCTTTTGAAGCCTTTAAGAGATTTTCAACAGAGAGAATGACTGCATGTGTGTATCGCCTGACAGCTGAAGCAGGAACGAGAACTTTTCTTTGGGGGTTGAGAATCGGAAAAAAGCTCATGAGCTCAGACATCGAAATTGGAACTACAATTCAGTGGATTTTCTGTGTTTCTCGATGTTCCTGTGTGGTTCCAAGGCCAGATACAGTCCGTGTGTTTGTGTATGAGAAAAAGTATTAAGGATGCTGCTAAAATCTTTTGCCTCGGAAAGACAGAATGTTATGCCCTTAAGTTTTCTTCTTATCCGAAAAAACCTTTTCAAGATAGAAGTGTCTACGTAGTAGAGAAAAATATAGAGACGGAAGAAAGAGCTTTCGATTGCTTTTTCCCGAAGATCTCGAAATGTGAAGAAAGCGATTTTTATATGGCGGTGATATGTACATCACGCACATCTATATATCTATATGCGTATATAGAGAAAGAATGGGAAAGTGACACTTTCCCACCGCGTCTGAACGCAGGAAATACTCAAACGAAGTGTTTCCAAAGACACGTCAAGCGCGAATCACGATCGAACGAAAGACATATATATATATATATATAAATAGATATTTGTGTGTATATTTCACCCTAACCGTAGATACGAGATCTCCGATCTGTCAGAAGGGTCGAAAACTTTTTTTCTTCATTTCTTTTCTCTTCCTGAGAAAAATCGAACCTATTCACAGACAGAATAAATCTTAACTCTCGCAAGTAAATTACGTCATCACGAGATTCACTGATACATCTGCAACTTTGCTGACTTCGTATTACACTTTTGGTGTACAATATTGAGGAAACTTGATGCAGTGAATTGTATTTAGTGAATATTTTTATTGAATAGGGCGAATTCGAATTCATTGCTCCTCAATAAAATAAAGCGTAACCAATGATTGCGACGAACGAAAACGTAATAAAATACGTAATTGAACACATTGAAATTCGAAGTTACCACTTAACTTTTATTTTGTTCATACGAAAATAACGCTAAATATGACAGAGTGAAATCATATTGGGAAAGCGATCAATCATATCAGCAGGAATAGAAAAACCTTGCTTGTAAATTAAATTTCATAAATGGATGGCAAAATAATCTGGAATATATTCCAGTCATGCGATAAGTATCGAAAATGCAGTGACATGGAAAAATTGCTCCAGTCTCCCGTGCGTACATTATTGACTGAAATTGGTGAAGGGCGAAGCGACGAGAGGAGGAAAGCATAACTGAAAATCGAAATATATGGGAAGAGAGTAAATAGGTTGGAAAATATATATCTGAAGGTAGAAAATTGTGCATAATGGACAACTCGGAAGGCGGAGACGATGCTGATTGTTAAAGTTGCCACCATCGAAAGGAATAAATATTCAAAAAGAGAAAGAAAACCGCCAAGAAACGTGAACGTGCAGTTCCTCACATTTACGGGACACAAGTGCATCTGCTTTTTTCTTGCTTTTATTCTTCTCATCCATTAGTACGAATCGCATATTCTCTCATCCTTTCTTTTTTATTTTTATTTTTTTAAATCTTACATCCTCCGCAGTTCACATATTCACACACCCCTACACGCGTATACGCATATTCGTACTACTTTTCTATCGCGAAAATGCACATTTATATATCTAGCTATCCGGAAGTCCGTTGGCAGAGCTTTTCGGCTTGAATTTCATGAATATTTGCGCCAGCTTGGCATCCTCACTGTTATATATACATATGTCGATGAGTTCCCGAGTCTTTTCCGCTATTCACGCGGGTTTCCGGAAATATTCTATTTCTACCCCTGTTGATCTCAGGAAAATCCCGCTCTTTCGCATTTGTACAAGCTTTTCTTGCGCTTTTCCTAGTTTCGTAGAAACTCCCGTGCACCAACCGATATCTCACGAGTTTTCCTGCGCTGCAACTGTATACAGTAGCATGAACCCATAACGTTGTATGTAAAATGTTCTCGTCATCAACATTCCGGAGCTCGCAAGCTTAACCTGAATCAAGCTTTTCCAAGGACAAAAGTTTTCATGGATGTGTATTTACGATTTTCCAACGATTGAATCTCGTTGAAAAATTCTACAACGACAAAATCCTGATCTCGTTTCTAATGGAAAAATTCGTTAAAAAAAATTGCGTTATATCTGCGAGGTTAGTGCTAACGAAAATATGGAGAAATATATTAAATCTGACGATCCTCTTTCTGATCGAGATTGGAAGATGAGATCTCGGCTTGAATACATGCATTTTCCCATTGTAACTTTTCTCAATTTACCTTCATTTCAGCTCTTTTCTAGTTTTTCTTTGCAGAATGAAAAAATCTTATTTGCCCCACTCCATTTAATCCAAGTTGTTGATTCATTTTTTATTTTTTTTTTTTCAATTACGCATTACCGCACGATCTTTTGCTTGGATAAAAATTTAATCGCGTGTAGCAAACGAGTAGATCGAATGAAGGTGAACGTTGCTTAAGATTATTGGTTATCGAAACGAGAAAAGATTATACTATGGACGGAAGTGTCTTTTTACCGATTGAATCCCAACGCGTAGAAAGATTTTCCGGTGAGATAAACGAGGGGGGGTTAGCGAACTCGGGGTTCAGAATGAAGATGAGGAAAAAAGGAGTCAGGTCGAGATTCATTTAAAGTCTCCGGGGTTTATATATGAGAATTTAGCTCTCTGTGGAGAAAAATTATAGAGGTACCCGAGGAGATGAACAGAAGATGAAGAAGGATCGGGAAAAGTGTTGAAAAAAAAGAAGACGGGAGTAAGAGAAAGAAAAAGCACCAAAAAAAAAAAATGTTTAAGAGAAGTATTCCGTAGTTGACTATGCCGACGAACAATAGCGGACCTTCCTCTCTTCGGCAACGATATGAAAAGTTGAAACTTTGGATATTTTATTCGGTGCCAGAATAACTTTTAATATCCGGTCTTACTTATATCTACACTTCTATATAAGTAATAATATATATTATCATATGCATATAGATATAAAAACGATTTTCTTTTATACCAATGTGTCCATCTTTTGCACTCATTTTTCTCTATTCCCATTCTCCTTTTACGCTCTTCTTTTTATCGCTAAGTTTCAGCAAAACTTTTATTCTCTATCCATCGCCTGCTTAGCGAGAAGAGAAATCGCAAAGAAACGGCTAAGCACATTGAACCGAGGCGGTAAAGAGAAAAGAAAGGGCTCAGTGGCAAGAGTATACCTCAAAAGATTACGCTTTATATATAGGGTGATGATTCTGAATAAATGGAGTTTATCATAGTTGATCATTTTGATGATGGAAAGCAAAAATATGAGAATACGAATATTTCTATTCATTTTCGACACTTCATGATTCTACAATTGAGATAAACTGGATAATGTGATGAATAAATTCGATGAATAATTTGATCGAACACTGTGATTATACTCAAATGTTTAAGAGAACTTTGAAAAAGCTTTTGCATTTCAGTTTCAACGTAGATTTTCCAGCTGTTTAGAAGTTGAAAGGATCGATTGAAAAAGTTCAATTAACATATGTAAGTTACTCGACAAAAAACTTGGCCTCTTACAGCAGTCAACCCTCTTACATTCGAGGCTTCTTGAGAGTACTTGAAAGTAGTAAATTGATAATTTTTACAGAGCAACCCGCACTCTTTTCATCGTTTATTCACGAACGATGCTATTCAGCATGGCGTCGTTTCAGCACGGAGAAACGACTCAACCGATTTATGCTTTAATTGGACGTATTAATAGAAAAAAAGGCTGATTAAAAGTTGATGGAATGAGAAAAGAGCAACTATGAACTAAAATGTTATACTGAGAGGAGATGACAGTTACCGTGTCTCGCTAAAATTGTGGCTTTTCATGTTACAGAGCCCGAGATAAAAATTCGAAAAAAACGTGAACCGTCCATTTCGCAACGTTAAATGAAAACCCGCAGTAGCTTTTACTTCCTACAAATAGATAAAATGGTTTACCAATATTTCTTAATGAACCAGCATACTTCGTTTGGCGAAGATAATTAGTTACGAAGCATTGCTCTTTCTCTATAATATATTTTGGTCGCAATTTATAGCAAGATGGATTGATTCTGGAATTCTTTACTTTTATGTTGATCGTTGAAACGTTTATCACCGATGCTTGCATTCACAAATTAAATTACGATTGGCACGTGTTCAGTGTCCTCGTAAAAATAAATGAAAGAGTTTATCAAGAAAGAACACAAAAAGATCGATAACCTGTCAGGCAAACCCAAACAAATTTTTAGGTATGAGGACAAGATTCGTGAGAAAAAAGAAGAAAAAATAAACGAAAAGTAGATTACGGCTCTCATCACCGGCTCAAGGTGAACGTCGGAGAAGATGAAAAAAAAAAGAGTTGGGGGATGTACGAGACAAGCCGCGCGACTAAGAAAAATAGAAGCAGTGTTCGGCATAAAGGAGCAGAGGAAAAAGGAGAAAGGCATGAAGAGAAAACAAGAGAAAGATAGAGAGAAGGAAAGAGCTTTGGAAGTTGCTTGTTATAATGCTTGAGCATTCGCTCAAAACTTACTCGTTGAACAATTTCCGTACCTAACGAGATTTTCGTGGCATAAAACGATCGACGAACGAGCGACGAGGATTCTAGTGCTGTACGAGGTGAGCGATCGTGTCACAGGGTCCTTACCTCATTCCCTACACACTTACAAATATACACAAAGCCTTTTACGCAACTTTCACTACTTTGAAATTTTATTAACTTTCAGTTTGAATTATTTTTTTAGATTTGCTGCAGCATTCTAGTTGAGTAAATACGTTTTTTATTTATTTATTAATTGAGCTATTGCTTCGATCGTCAAAGCAACATTAATTTTTCAAGCCTCATTCTACTTCTTTGAACTTAAGCGGTAACAAGTTGGAACAAATTTGAATAGAGTATGAAAAAAGGTCGACAGTGATCGTATGCAAAGAAATCCAGAAACGCGTATGCCCTTTTGTATTTACGGGAGAAGAAAATTTTTCACCTTATTTCGTTACATCTTAATCTTTTCCCTTTTCAGACGAGAGTAACGACACGCGTATTGCATTCGGCCTCTTTTAAAAGGGTTTCCTCTCTTCCAGGCAAAATAAATGAGCTTTTGGTGGGAACTTACTTGTAATGTGGATGACCTCTAAGCTCCCAGATACTTTTATCCTCGTTTTTTTTTCTCAGCTGCGTGTCCTGCACCTCTTGACTCTCTTTTGCTTTCTCATTTTCGGTATCCTGCACTTGCATGATCACGATTCGGAGCTGCTGCTGTGCTCGCACCTCACCAATCTTTCGGCAGCATAGGGAAGCAGCGTTGTGATGCCATGCTACCTTAGGAAGACTCAGAGGGTGTGAGCCAAGGGGTCGTTTGTTTTCCGCAATCTGCAGGACAGTAAATTCCAGGCGCGTAGCGTGCAAACCATGCACCCCGAGCCTCGATGTGTCTGCGTGCAAGCATTTTAGTGTATTTGGGCTTGAGTCTGTGTGTGTGTTCATGATTACAAGTGTGTAGCTTCAGCGATGTGGCGAGATAGAAGTGGGTCCTTGAAGATAGAGAGGAAGGGAAAAGAAGAAGGAGAGAAAGTGGGGCAGAGAAGAATAGAGGGATGAAAGAGATAGACCAAAAAACGCTGGAGCCTCGAAAAAAAAAACTCGAGCTTATACACGAGTATATAGCACGATCTGAATCTGAGCGTCGACGGAACCCTAAACGTAGCTGCGCTAGAAAGCGAATCAGAGGTTGCGAATCCATGGCCCTTTTTCCAACTTTCTCCCTGCTGTTTTTCGGAGAATCAACTGATCTTTCCTGAAGAGAGTGACTACCGGTGGTTATGTACTGACGTTCGGTGTAATACCTTACAGGGTTATCCACAGTTGCATGCTAACCAATTTCACGAGAAAATAATCTCGTGCTAAATAAATTCTCGTTTCCGAGCTTCCAACCAAGACACTTGATTTGTTAGGATTTCCTGTTGCAAAGCCAATTCCACGGTACAGTGATAAACATAAAAATAATGGAAATCATTTTTATTTGATTCTCATAAGCACTGACATTGATAAAGGATCATATGATTGATAAGATGGATAAACTTCTCAGGATCAGTATAAAAATAAAACCAAATCTTGAGACCTTATTTTTCTTTTTTGCTCAATTCTTTTGTCGATATCAATTATCCAAGATATTCTGTACATGTCACCTACAAAGTTTGTTGAAATTCTAGCGATTCAATCCTACGCTCTTGGCAATAAAAATTGAGAAACCAATTTCTGTGACCCATGTTTGACGCCATACATCAACAGAATTTCTTCATTTCATCAGGTGTCAGATTCTACCATCATGTGTTTGTTTGACTCATGCATCGTTTTTTTTTTTATCAAATTATCAAAATTGTGTCATTGATATACTCAATATACTTAGTATCATTCACAATAATCTCTTTCACAGAGAATATTATCTTTTCAATTGATACACGTGAAATCTTGAAAATGAAGAAGTATTGTGATGAAAATAACCAGATTTTCGTTTAGATTTTTTTTTTTTACCAAGTGTCCAGGGTTTGAAAGTCCGAACCCATATGGTCAAAGGCAGATTTTAAATGAAGCAAGATTCGGTAGGAATCTGAAACATAGACAACCCAAAAGATCTGCTGTTTGAAGAGATCGAAGGGGTTATCTTTTTCGTTTTTCTCGCGTAATATACTCGAAATGCGGATAACCTTACCAGGGTGAGGGATAATATATTCATTAGGAGGGGCTCGTTACAATGGAGCGGTGGTGTTCAAGCGTGGGGACGATGGCCCAGGGCATGAAGGAAACGTGTCTGGAGGCAGAGGAGATAAATAGAATAGTTCATATAGCAGAGAGAGAGAGAGAGAGAGAGAGAGAGAGTGGTGGAGGTTTCTCTTCTTCTTACTTCAACTCCGTGGTTATTAGAGCATGAGCACCTCGACCTCGTAAAATATCCGAGACGTAATATAGTGCGAAAGGATCTTGGCTCCTTGGGCTCTCGTCCTTGGCGTTCTTCTCATCCTCGCTCTCCTCGGTTCATCTCACTTTATCGTTGCCGCGAGCTCCAAGATGCGAGCGAAGCGACGCGGGACCGGGACCAAAGAAAGAGGCACTAAGATGAGAGGGAGCGGGCGAAACTCACGTGTATGGAGTGTTAGAAGTGCCTGTAGTCGTTCGTATATGTAACTACGTGTGTGTGTGTGTGTGCATATATCTGTCCGAGTATGCGTTCTATGCCGTGTGAGAAGCATCTTCAAAGGTGAAGGTACTCGGCGACATCGAATAATTTAGCGGCCGGATGGTAAGACACGTAAGAGACATTCCGATAAAAGTTGCATGCAGAGGCAACGCTTGCAATATTGATTGCTGAAACGTGTTACACTGTTGAGCTAGTAGCCGGACCACCTCTGCACCCTCCTTGACATGAATTCTCCCAATATACTTGTTTTTTCTTCGTTTTTGACTTCCAATACCACACGGTCAAATGTCTACGAACGTATGACAGTTTTTCCTATAAATTTTGCAGAGTACCAATAATTTTTTTGCAATTAATGCGGGAAAATGAAAAGAAACAACAAGTTTCTGAGTACAAATTCGAACCTTAGTTATAATTTGTCACTCGCAGCATTAACAAAAAAAATATATTAGCTTCATTCTAATGCGAAGCTTCTTTGTTAGATATGATGTTCATTGAGCAGGAGGAATCTTTGACTTTTCGCGAGTATGAAATTGATTAATGCATCTTTTCTACATACGAATGGTAAAATCGATGCGCTTTGTACTTACTACAAAGATGTGCGTGCGGGCTACATCGATCTTGTTCCGTATTGATCCGTCGACAGGGTAGAAGCCCACGGAAAACTTGTTGGGAAACGAAGATGCCTTAAAATGAAATATCGAGATTCCTGCTCTATTTTGTTGCAGTGATATACCGCGGCCCAAAAATAGCTGTGGAACGCTTTACGACCGATTTCAAGGAATACAATATATGAAAGAGCAGTTCCTCCGATGCCATTGTCTCGTCAGCAAAATATTAGAGAAAACGAAAGGGATCCAAGTCGAGAAAAGTACACTACAGGTCTTGGGTTATTAATGTCTCGGCTCGTTTTGGAGTCACAGGATTGTACTACTGCCATCACGAACTTAGGCAGAACATTGAACTCTCTATAATAGAAGAAAATATACAAAAACCCGGTCAGAAATCATAATTCATCAAGATTTTAGCAATACACTCTAAACGAAATTTTGTTGAGACCTTAAAATATTTTGTTCAATACGTGCAAAAAAATAATTTAATATTTCAACAAAATATCGTTTTCAGTGTACAAAAAAATACACTGTGAGTCTTTGTAGTCAGTGCGGAGATGCCACCGGCAGTTTCAGCGTTCATCATTCAAAGTACCAACGTAAAAGTTGAAGTTGACGAATAAAATAAAAATTTCGTTAACGAAATATGCGATATGGAAAAAAATGTTGATAAAGGTGTGCAGATAGAGAGGCATGTGCACGATAAAATTCTCAGAATATATAGAAATCTTACGCGGAATTATTAGCTACTATAATGTATCGCGAAAAACCGTAAATTTTGAAATTAACCTAAGTGCAATGTAATCAAACTTTTCTAGAAATTCGTACGTTCATTTCAATGAGCTGTTGAATCGTAAATCGTTTATCGAAGACGTCTGTGTTCTACCCGTTCATCGTAGAAAGTTGATAGGATAGATCGTCGTGGAACGGAAGTAGAGAATGTTGACCAAAATGTTGAGGGTGTGAGAACACAAATCGATACATTTCTCGAAGCACCACAATACATAAATGTATATATAATATATACATATCTATATGGATGTTTATATCGTATGCAAAATACGACGCTTCGCCTATCCTGTCACTTAAAACCAACCACTTTGCAAACAATCTGTATATGCATGAGCCATGACCTGGGGCAGCATAGACGGCGATTAATAGCCGGAGTGTCACAGAGCTCCGCAGCTGTGCACCGTTGCATCCTAATGCGCGAGTTGCATGTCTCCTCGGGTTCGGTTGTACGGACGTTGGGTCAGAACGTCGACGATGTGACCCCATCGAAATACAGATATATATACATTTGCATAATGATGATACATGCTGTATAATAAAGCAGGAAAGTTTCAAGCTCTTCAGTAGTAATTATCCACCCAAAATATTTTCGATACTGTGTACTTGAATCTTTATGCATGAAATGAATTACATTTACATTTTTATCATTTAAAATAGCCACTTTGATCAAACGTTCAAACTAAAATAAGCAATTTTTTTTTTTCAAAAGCATCGTCAATGAAATTTCACATAGAAACTGAATTTCACTACATTCTACTCCGTAGAAAATAGTTTTGTTGTTACCGGTATCGTAATGAGTGAATCTCAATATATGAGTTTCGAAACTGTGAAAATAACGGATCTGTTTATCTTTTGCTTTTGGAGTTCAATTAATATACTTTTGAATCTCGTCATTTTCTCATAGTATCTCCGACACGTTTTTTTGAAAATATTCCTGTATTTTCGCGAGTCCACCCCACCACTTCAACTCTACTTTCTTAGAACTTCCATATCCCATCAAGACCTCCCATCAGAGGAGCCCATTGCCACTATTTCCCGGTGCAGTATTATCTCGTATCTGCACGTGGAACGAGACTAGTTTTATAATATACTGGATGTCATTTGGCCAGAACCATCAGAAATTCGGAAAAACTCCCTCCCACGTTCGGAGAGTGAGTTGGCGAGTGACTGAACGATCACCGGACCAAATATGCTCCTTACTCGTAACTGCTTAACTCGAGAGATCGACGGTACCACACACCTTCCACCGTTGGATGTATGTTTGAATTTCCGTTATTTATTCTTACGAAAAACTATATTGGAATTTTCTATGAAATAGTAAACACTATTGATCCATAATCATAAAAAAACGTATATCTATATCTTTTACCAATATCCATCTGCAGGAGGTTGCACAGTTTCTCTTATTTTTCTCTTATTTCTAAAAATAGATGCGGAGAAAAAGTACGAACTATGTATTTTCCGCGGTAACCTACTCTTGTCAAAAAGCCTTGCCAATAAGTCGTCGTTTTCATAATATCGAGAGCTGTCTGCGATGTCTACACGAATATACAAGTAGACATCGGGTTTGAAACTCTACGCGATAGAAGCACAAGGAGTATATCGTCGAGAAAAGATGATTGCGTGGAATCGCTTGAAGAGAACGCAACCTCTTCAAATTTACTTGGCATCAGCATTTCCTTCGACACCATGAGTGTACTCTCTATAAGCCCGATTCTCTTTACGGAACTCTGAGACGGAAATAATCTTTTCTTTCTTTCTTTTTTATATTATTGCAGTGGCTTGCACTTTCATATTTGTCGCATTCATTTTTAAGATGCACACTAAATTGAATAAAATGAAAGTAAATAAGTTTCATCACAAAGGTGTCAATATAGTGGGTCACTAATGAAGCTTTATCGGTTTCCAAATTTTTTCTTCTCGTTTCATTAGATAACAGAATATCGTTTTTGTAACATGATCATATTATTGAAGTACAATTGCGTGATAAAGCAATTATGAAGCACAAGAACATCCGCATCAACTATTAACATCGTGTCAAGCATTGTTCCAATTGTTTTGACGCTGTGTCACAAAAAGTTTTCTCTCAATTCCTCAAATAATAACGTTTCAGAGACTAGATGATTTTCATTCACGAGGATATTACGCAATAAGAAGTTTATAATGTTGAAGGGGCCAGGCAAGGGAGTTTAAATGCCGGCAGGACAATCACGCTGGAACAGTATTTAACGGAGTTGTATGAGACTGAAACGCACGGTTCAAGAAGAGAAGCAATGAGCGAGTGAGGGTGCGTTTAAAGAGACACTACTGCATCACGTACAATTTACTGGTTCCGTGAACTTTAGCAAAACTTATTGCAGGGCAGCTATCCAAGTTTCTCTCAACTAGTTAACATTTCATCCGTATTATATTCCATCTAACGGTGTGGTGACACAGCAGAGGTCGTCGCCAATTCTTGCCCGATTACCCTTATAAAAATAGCTCATTCTATCAGTGTTAAATGTTCATACGAGAGGCTAAAATGAAAAATAAAAAATAAAAAACGTTCAATGCAGAACACTGATATATCTGTGGAAAATCGAATTGTCGACAAAAATGCTGGCGACAAAATAGTACCGTTATTATATTGAAAGAAACGAAAACATTTTTGTGTATCAATGTTAGAGAATTTTATTATTTATTAGAGGGAATCCCTCTAAACTTTACCCCGGAGGGAGGCACGCTTTCTATTAATTTGAAGAATTCTCAAAATCATAATAAACTGATTCATGCGTTTGACGTTTTTAATAATAATTTATACATCAGAACGTAAATTTTAAGAAAATAAACGAGTAGATCGACTTTCTGAGGGATGAAAATATTGAAATTTCGTTTCTTCGGATAGCTGGGTAGTTTTTTTCTGCAACAAATGCACAAACGTCACTGAAAACCGAAGTATGGAGTAGTCGGAAAACCTAATTCATTGAAGCGTTCGAAGAATCTATGAACTCTTGCGTTGTTACAACTTTCGAAACAGTGGCAGCATTCAAGTTTTTATGTTTTTCAGTTAAACTGAACGGAGTTTGAGTAGGACCGAAGGTTTGGAGGTTAAGTTGGCACGCAAGACAAGAAACGTTTCTTCACGAGACGTAAAAGAAAAAAAAATCGTATACAGTTTTGAAAGTGCTCGCAATTTTGTACTTATCGGTATAATAGCTCATAAAGCTTCATATCTTCGCGTGCTTTATCACATTTATATGAGTACACGATGTTGCTGAGATTTGTGAGACTTCGTGGAGTCTCAAAATATTGCTTTCCTACCCTTTACATAATAGAATGGGCCTATTTTCTCCCTTGTTTTCGTATTCGTTTCGTCAACGAGAGAAGAAGTCATATTGGTAATTATTTCGAGCTCTGTTCGAATGTTGGATGAGCCTATGCAGCGATGCTATACGTTTTTCTATACATCGTCACGACTGAGGGTACAGGTTGATATGCGACTTTCATTATTCTAAGCATGCAGAATGTGGTTCGTGAAAAAAAAAAAAAAAAAAAATAATAACGAAAGAACAAAGAAAGAGGCCACTGGGAAAGGCCTGTCTGGAAAAAAAAAAAAAAAAATACATGAAATACACGAGAAGCGCGTGTTGCCGAAGTGACACGGTTATTACTCTTCAGAGACCTGCTGGGAGTGAACCTGCTTTTGATTTATCGCGATGCAATTTACATTACATATGGGGTATTTTGTAACGCTTCGGCCGAACATATACAATAATTGTCAATTTGAAGATCCGAAATAATTGAAGTGAAAAAACAATCATGAGGCTCAGAAAATTCGTTATTTTTCAATTTCATTGAAACGAGATCATTTTAATGCGCGTTGTTGTTTGTCATGGAGAATTTAATATTTTGAACGATCATTTTTATTAAAGTTCTGAAGTTTTGTAGTTAATAAAAAAAGGAATTATTTTATCATTACGATACGATTGAAAAAAATTTTAGTTCGGTTATATGGCATTGACTGTAAAATAATGATGAGGTACGAGCTGTTGCTGTGACGAAGAATGTCCATAGTATGAAACTTTGCTCCGATCCTCGTGAAGTCGACCCCGTGGAATGAAGGAATTAATACGCGAAAGGCTTTGGCTATTGTCCCGGACTCGACCGAGTTGTCGTGGCTTACGACTTTCAGGCACGCGGCCATGACATGACCTGGCTAACAATTTCCATTAACCAACCGTTTCATTAGCACACACGAGCCTTCTCGTATACGATGTACAATTCGTTCACGATTCACTGACTAATTGTTTTCAGAGAAAAAAAAATCAAAATCGTAATCTGAACAGTTTGTTTCATATGATGAACTACGTAATTGATCGTTTAATTTCAGTTATATTTGTATTCAAAACGATGATTATTATTTTTCAATAAATTTTGTCGATACAAATGCAAATATTGTATACGATAACAATGATTGAAAATTGTTCGAAGACTGCCACTAAATTGGTAGGACTCAGCTAGTTATAGCGACGGATAATAAAATCAGTAATGAAAATAAAATTGACAAAGACTGAAACGGAGTTGAGGAAGAGTAAATAATTAAAGGAAAATCAAGGGGACAAATGACGAGAAATCGAAAAATAACAGAGAACGATTAAACACGAGAAGACAAAAAATAAAGTTTACTGTCGAAAAAGCTTAACCTTGAATCACAGAGAGCTTCGATTGAATCGAAGCGGTGCAATTATGTTCTAACAGTAACGTTTCCAATGTGAATAAGCGTTAATCTCCTGTAATTGGTTCCCCAAGGTAAATGCCAAATTGGTTAAAAAAAAAGAATGAAAAAAAAAGAGAGGCAGAAGATAGAAAAAGAGAAAACGATCGGGAATGAGAGAAGCGAAAAAGAGTGGTGAAAGAGGCGAGGAATGAATAGAAAATCGATTCTCGAGGCCCCTTCAGCTATCTTGAAGCTTCTGCCTACGATCGACTCCCCATTCCCCTATTAGCACTTCGATATCTGCCATCGAGTTTTCGCGAGCTTGCGCAACCCACTGCAGTACTCTTTTCCTCACTCTCTCTCTCGCTCTCTCCCTTTACATTCTACAGCCACCTTAATTTACGCTTTTCTTCCTCGCTTTCATTCTATCGAGGCGCAATCGTGGTCTTGGAAAATCTACAATTTGCTTCGATAATTGTAGTCCGTCGATTACATTCGATAGGTTTACCTTCGTCATTCTGAGACATAATGACTGCATCTCTGTTCTTCTTGTGGATAAAAGAGAAAACTATAAAGAAAGGATTTAGCGTGGTAAATAATTAGGGAATAATAAATGAGCTTATGGCTATGATTAAGAACAGTATTAATTGCTTGAAATTTAATTAGCAGAAATATAGAAAATACGATATCGATTTAACTGCGTATTATTGTTAGAATTCGTGGTTGAACAGAAATAAACCCCAGCTTTTTTTTCATTGATGTATTTACGTCCGAAGAAGACTTATTCTTCAAATTTCAAATACAACTACAAAAGTACCCACGAAAAATTCATTGCCATGCAATATTCAGATTCTTCACTCAAACGGTTCATCCACGAGAGCGATTTAAAGAGGCTATGACCTCATAACACTGGCATGTTTGCGCATATGAGAGCGCTGGCTATTCCTTTTGATAATTCACATCGAGCAGCGACCACGTCCTCGATAGTTTGTGAAGATCTCACACAATATATGGCCAGTATTTCGAAACAAAGGCAGGATCGCAATCGCAAAAATCAGAATCATCGATTATAGTGCATAACAACGATAACGATAATAATCAAGATAATAATAGCATTGATAATAATAACGGTGAAAAGAGATGATTATTCTAGCGTCAGTGCATTGACATGCGGTAAAGGGTCGTTGATGGATTTCACGGTTTTAGTGAACTTTTCAACATGCCCTGATTCCGAACGATTCTAGTGAAAATCACTGAATCATAAAGGTCCACCACTCCAACTTTTTGCGGTTTTCTGATTCGGCTTGACGTTCACCGTGTAGTGGGTTTTGACACCTATTTTTCCGATTGAAGTCCGACTGCTGATTTGACGGTTTTCACGTACGGGTCCACAGCAATACCAAACCACATGCACCGTTGGCGAATGATCAACCTTAATATTTATTCGAGCTCGAATATTCGTTGTTAAATGAAAGTCCTTAACCGGAATCTGTTGGTTGGTAAGGATCCAAAAAAAGTCTTCGTTATTACTAAAGCAAAAAAAGCAGCGAAGGTATATATTGTATAAGCAAAATTTCTTAAGGTTGAGGATTTTTATTGTATTTCAAGTGTGTATGTGTGGGAAAGCGAAAAATTCGACGACAGGGAATCGTTGAACTATCTCAAATCGAGTAAATGATTTAGCATAGTACGCAAGTCGAAGGATCCATACCAGATGATGCAGTCAATAGAACAGTGTTACTATATATATAATACCGTTAGATTTACAGAGAAATATTTTTAAAAGATTGATCAAAAGAGAGAGACAGAAAAAGAAAGGTGGAAAGTCAGAAAGAAGTCAGTATAAAAATGAGGTGCACGGTATATGTAGAGAGACTCTTGCAAATCGTCTTTTTGGCCCTCAAGCAATCACGTCGAGACGTCACCACACTTTGGCCTCATCCCATCGGGCGAACGTATACCGTTCCATCGTCCCCCGACGACAAAAGACGACGACAACGATGAAGAAGAGAATAAGATAGGAGGAATTCTAGCGCAGAAGCTAATGTGACGTCCGGGGATGATGGAATTTGCAAATCACCCAAGACACTTCACTTCCTTTTGGTTCTTCCGCCAACACGATGTGTAGCTCTTACGAGCTTTGAATAACTGAGTCTTACAGCTATAACAAATATATCTATACAGAATTAAATAACGTTACTGAGATAAAGATTCTAGTGTGTTGAGAATACGCGAATGATAGTACTTGAATTTTATCGATTATATTTATTTTGACTATCTGTATCAGCACTCATTTCAGAGATTCTTATGTATGTATATCTCAGAAATAAGCAGCTTATGCGAACAGTTTGCTTCATTCATCTTCGCCATTCTCTTTCAGAATCTTCATTGCTTCTATTTTTTCTCTTGGCAAGAAACCTGGTTAGCCCGAGCGATATTAATTCGAAAAAAAAAGTAGAGCAATAACGCCTCTCGCCATTTCATCCGCTCGCTTTTTTTCCCCCAATTTCCTGTATCCAACTTCACCACAACTCACCGGCACGACCGTGTTTTCATAAATCTAGCTAGTTTACGGCTTCAATTCATTTGTAACAGACTCAAGTGTATATCTGTATTGACATTTGGCCACCTCATTAACGAGCAACTTTTCAGCCACGAGAAAGAATCCTTATGGACGATGACCTCTTACGGTGCTTCTATCGAGAAAAAAGCTTTTGATGCATTCAGGAAGTAAGTTCCGGGCTCACTTATCTATTAGTCAGTCGATTGGTCTCGACTTCTCAGAAACTCGATCGTTACTTTGAGTTTCAAATAAATTGACGCTAATTAAGAACCAAAGAAATTAGTCACCGGAACAATCGTAGAAAATCTCGGATATTTGATTACGTGTAATATTTCTGAATGGAAATTGACAATTTAATTTGGACGCCATTAAAGCCACATTCACTGGATTTTTATTCACGGAATAACTTTAAATGGTGCAAATTGTCGAGGATTAATGTTGTCGAAAGTTCAACAGATTTGCAATCGTCGAGTCGTCCATTAATCATCACGAAAGTGGTTAACCACTCAGACACCTCTATATTCCTAAACTGCCTCCTTCCTCCAAGAGGCTTTCTCTGCTTGTGGGTTAACTAGTTGGCTGGTCCCAGGTGCGAGAATTCTACGCGCCATTCCACTGGTGCGACTATCGTCGTTCAAACTTCCCATCTCTCTTTTTCTCTCTCTCTCTCTTTCTCTCTCTCTCTCTCGATCTCTTTTCCTCTAAGGTTCATCCCTCCACTTATACTTAGAGAGCCATCAATGCATGCACGTATACAAAGATAGTCATGTAATGCTGTATCCTTGAGAATGGGTGACGTGATTGTAAGAGTTCCTGGGTGATTTGCACCCTAGTCGGTAAGCCCATTCAGTCTCGTTCGCCACTTTGAGAAGTATGATTTTTGACGTTCCAACGATTAACCTACACTTTCTCCCTCTATGATGTTACGTACTTATCTCCCGCTGACTCGCCCCCTTTTCACTCGCATGCTCTATCACTCTTAAGCATTTACTTGCATGCACAGCTTTATATTGACATGCTTCGCACATCCCAATTTTGTCCACAGATTACACTAGTGTTAACGTTTTATGTTGCAACGTACACTAAGCTAGAAATTTATCATAATTTACGTCAAAAATAATAGGCGTGAAATTGTGTTCAAAATAACTTCACAGTGGTTCATAGACGAACGTACTTGGCATACACTTAAGAAAAATTTATTTTCCACGACTTCTATGTTTGTTATACCACATAAATTATTTTTACATGTATTAATTGCGAGAACTCTGGACCGCATATATATTATTAATCTATTTGAGTCAAATTGCTTCCTCGAATCTAAAGAAACATAAAGTAATCTATTATTTTATACCAATCCTCACAGATTACCAAATACAATTACACGCTATCTCTATTTCATCTTTATCTCATATTCACTCAATAGTTTTGTTTTTCTACGCTTGCAAGAGATACTTTCTATGCTTGCGAGATTCAAAAAATTATTCTCAAACTAAAAGGGCTTATCTGTAGAAATCACAACTTAATGGTTTGCCCCATTTGGTTTTTTTTTCTTGTAATCAATTACTTATCTCGACTAAATGAAACCTTATTAATTATACTACTTATTAATTTATACCATTATCGGATTCATCTGTAAGATCAATACATTCGAATCATTTCATAATTCCAGTAGATGAAGAATTGTCATGTGTGATTATTTCATTGTGATCTATGAGCAACTAATCTTCAACCAATTGAACTCACCAGGGGTCACATTATAGGACATTTTCTCCTACTTCTATAAAAACGATTATTGATCGAAAGTCCAAAATGGCACGAGTATCTGAAGCGTTTTCTAACTCATTCAAATTGAATTCAGTATCCATCATCGTTGCTCCCATTGTTTCAATGGAATAAAAATGTTCCGAAGGCATTATTACCATTGAAAACAACTACTGTTGGTTGGTAATGGCTTATTTTTTCAATTCAAAATTCAAAATGCTTACGATTCAAGTAGAGCGAGTCAAAGACAGGCGCATTTGTTCGATTAGCTGCAGAGCATTCGTGATGTGTCACATCTCTCAAACCCAGAAGGCAACTTTTGTTTTTCGTGGAATTCAATAAGAAATTTTGAAATGATTATACGATCTTATTGAATGGTATAATGCAGTCAAAGTTCTTCAAACGTATTTTCGATTACCCAGAGCTAACACATTGATAGTTGGCAAAATCGACCATATTTCAAGATTCGCTGAGATGTCCGAAAAGTTGTTTCACGTCGAAGCAATAAGCGTGTGCGAGTGAATTCACCCGCAAACAAGAAACATTTGAGTTCAATATCCCTTAGTATTATCCACGAACTTCTTGGGTTACAACTGTCGAAGCATAACGTGTGGATGAAGGAAGCTGAAAGTCAAGAACATAAAATGGAATATGGAAGAAGCACGGATGGATGAGAAAGGAAACGTAGCTGAGTTTCATTGCTCTCTTGGTTTAAGTACGTATCTCTCGTTGTCGCCTGAGCCCCTTTAACGCGCATATATTCTGCTTTTACAACTATGCAACCTGGCAAGCTCCAGTAATTACCCAACATTATACTTGCGTTCCTCCAATAATGCTCTAGTATGCAGGAAAGCAACTATCTACGCTGACGTAGGATTCAGAAGAGCTACGTCTATTCTGACAAAGCATGCTTCATGCTTGCAGCATACCACTGAGAGTCAAATCTCTCTTTCTCTTTCTTTGCCTCTCAACCCCCCTTTCGCTCTCTCACTCTCTTCACCTAACCCCAATCCGTTGCAACATCTCTGAGCTTTGCATCGCGTGCTACTGTGACTTTCGGAGAGATTCTGTCTCATCTATTACTCCCGTTTATCTTGGAGGGACCCGTGAATCCATGTGTACTCAATGCACCCCTAAACCTGGAAGAATAGGTAAAAGACCCCACCCTCATTGTATGAACTTGCAGCGTTGCTCCCGGGTAAATACGAAGGTTATATTATAGTATGAAGTTGTGAACTACATATGCGTAATATCCAAACTGGGTAAGTTCTTCGTTTTCGTGTCTCATCTTTGCCAAGCTTTGGTACCGCTTAGCTCCACCTTCTCTGTTACCTTCCTTCAAACAACGAGATAATAATTTACATCTTGCTTGTGGATCCTGTCGTAATGAAAACTAAATGAGTGAATAAATTTGTTTATTTTGACTCTATGCAGTGATTCACTAGGTGCAATCAAGGATCTTTTTTAAAAAGCAATCTTACATTTCTTTAATCTCAGTTGTTCTATTAAACATAATCGGTGTAGAACGAATTGACGCTCGTAGAATTTTGCTTGAATTTTTTTTTTTCGATAGACAAAAAAACGGATCAATAAACCCACATCTCCAATGATCACAAAAAAAATTCTGAAAAGCTGTCAAAATCCTACGAAACTGTAGGTATCTTTCGAGAAGGCAAAAAGCCACATTGCCGGTATCTGCGAAACAAGAGTGTGGATTTTATTGCTGGAGACTTTTACCCGATATGTTTTGTAGCGTGTCCACCATCGCAGACACGAGCTGTATCTCGGAGAAGGAGTGAAAAGCCGAGACGGTCCCGAGGGTTCTGGTAAAATGGAATTAGAGCAATTCTGTCGGTTCTTCGTTTCCTCTCTTACCGCGCATTCCCCTGGTCGCCTAATGGTAATTAATGTACTCGGTGAAGTGACTATACCTTCGGATAGAAGAGCAGAGAGGTAAAGAGCAGATAGCGAGAATTCACGAGAGTCGTGTAGAGGCAGACGACAAAATCGAGAACCCTGAGCAAAATAAGGGAAGAAGAAACTCTAAGTGTATTCTTGTTGGGTGATTGAGACTGGCAAGAGAGCAGCACATTCGATGTAAATTTACTTCAGGTGCACATTCAAGGTGATAAACATGTATTGTTTGCGCTGATCTTGTTCCAGATTTGATGAGATTTGTCCCGAGAATTCGAACTGCTTCCCAAATGTAGGATTAACCTGCAGCCCTCCGAGACTCCAACATCGAGGGGCATCAAAAACGTAAGTAATCCCATCTATGTTCTTCGCATACAATGGTTTAAGGTCGGTATTGAATCATCCATGCATCACGAATTCTCTAGTTTTTACTTATAAGTTTGAATAAACTTTTTGTTTGGATTTGGTGAAGTTTCGGTGGAATTTGTTTGGAGTTTTGAATTTAGGTAAAGTTACACCAAAGTTTCGTTCACCCGTCGAAAGGAAGAAACGCCAAGAGTTCTTTGAACGATTTTTTACAAATATGTACAGTAATCGTGAGTGCCTAGCGATCAATGGGTTACATAATATCGGCAGCTTGCACTGGCAAACAATGAAAAGCTGATTGAGTTGGTTCGGGAGTACTACCGGTGGACGGATGTCTGACTCGTTGACAGGATTGAGCATGGTGCTGGCGCTATTCTGCTCGATTTTGAAGCATGAGTGTAACGTTGAATGGTATGCAATGTTGAATCGTCATGGGATAAAGGCACTCGACATTCTGGGCTCGAACACGCATAACATGTTCGCTACACACGTACTACGTTACGGCAAAAGATACTGTTGATTTTGACACTGGTTTGTGTACATCTGCTCTTTGAGCTCAATCGTTAGCGAATCGTATTTAGTTTACAAATATAAGCTTACCTATGACACGTGTTATACATGTATATACATGTGTACACATCTATAAAATAAAATACATGAAAGTGATTCAAAAAACCGATAATGATTTGGCATGAAGTATTAGGAGAAAATATCACCACATATAGCTGCAATAACCTTTCAGTAATTCTGCCTCTAGCAGCCAAAGACGCGAGTGCATGATGAAATATTAAGTTTCCTAAAATTTTGGTTTCTCAGCAAAAACAGAAGTTGGCTCTTCAATAGTTAATAAAAAAAATTTCGAAACAAGATATTTTTAAAAATGACTCAACGCAGTAAGAATGAACGATATTGCTATTATCGAAAAAAGAAAACCATCAAAAGATATAAATAGCTTTTCGACGTGTCATCGAGGGGACTCTGATAAAAAAGTTTTTGTCGAAACAAATGCTCGCGGGGTGAGAACGACATTTATCGTTATTTAGTATTGTTATCAGGTGAAAGTTGGAAATGAATTTTTTCTGTTTTCTTGAAAGCTTGAAAAACAATTTTAGTTTCAACTATGCTCCCAAAAGTCCGAGTGGATTTTGAAACTGCCTGGATACATAGCAGTTCCACTAAAGCATACTGAAACGTCACTACCACCACGCCCATGTCTATTGGCAGAGAACACGCTCCACTCGAAGCGGTGTATCTACTTACCGAATCCCCCAGGCACCGTTGCAATCTTATGAAGCCAAACCCAATGTGAATGCATGTAAGTTGACACCTCAGTCAGTGTAGGCTACCTCACATTTCCTTGTCGAAATCGAACATGTTACACGACGTCAATTTATCTCCCATCAATCCCTCTGGGATAAGCCAAATATGAGTGTCAAATAGTAAAATGATACTGCATCTAATGTGTGTATGATCGCTCATTATTCCCAATATCATTATTCCACTACATTATGCAATGTTCAGCTCATCCACGAATCATCACTTTTAATCATTTTAGTGTAATAATATGTATATCTAAACTGGAGAATTGAACCTTGTCATAACTAGAGGAAAGGAAGCTAATTTGGGATACAAAATAACCCACTAATTGTTATCCCAAATTAGCTGCCGTTCCTCTATATGAAGTTGCAAACGTAAACGTTATCTTTTATATGTAATAAAAAAAAAACATCCTAAGCTTTGACAACATGGAAAAAACGAGTAATGATTCGAAAAAATAGAAGGAGAAATGCTAAAGAAATGAGACAGACTCGATTCGATTATGCACGATCTACTGAAAACTGAATCAATTAAGGGATGTTTTGCTACGTATTCCAAGTAAGGTCATTGGGTTAGTCTCCGAGTCGTACGAATATTGTTCGCGTGAGCAAACATTATGTACGATGATAGATCTACTCAGGCTTAGTGAGCTTGGTATAAATGTCTGGCTACCGTGGAATGAAATTTATGTTTCAATTCATAATCAAACTCGAAAGGTCGTCGAGGGCGTGTTCGAGCAAATAATTCTGTGGGAAGAGGAGAATTTTGGTATTTTGCAGAGACATGAATATTATTTGTAAGTATGTGAATGCTCTTTCGACGACAGCTATTTTCTCGATGGGCTCAATGTTGATATCCCGTTACACAGGGTTCAGTTTCTGATACATAACGAATTTTAATTTCTTTATTATGAAAATAATAGATTTTTTAAACTACTTGTAATGCGAAAGTTAAGCATTGTTGGATTGGAAAAAAAAAAAAAATGAATTTAGACGAATGTATGATTCTCAAAGTGCTGTATGCATAGCGTGTTTCGTCCACATATAAAATGGCAAATGAATTTTCAATTTTTAATTAAATTAATTTGAATAAACTAACGGTAAATTAGTTGATATTTTTTTGTAGATATATTTTCACCGACGAATAAACCGTTTAAAAGAGAGGTTTTGTTAGATTCTTTATCTACGGAATGAAGTACCGTGGTCCAGCGAAATTAGTGCCCATTCCCGTTATCCCTGTAGGGTAGTTGGTTTCGAAGCAATGAAAGTCCGGGGATTCCGCGAAAAAAAAAAATAAGCCCAAAGAGTGCCACACCCATGACAACGCGGCACCAGTGCCATTCGTGACATGCGAACGAGCTCGTCGACGCTGACGATATATCGTGATTTAGGTTTAGCAATAAAAAAATAAAAAAAATAAAAACCAAAAAATAACGAATGAACAAACAAAAAAACGCGAAAGGATAAAATGCGATGCAAGTGCGGGACGAAACACGATGAAATAGAACGATATAGGCGAACGTAAACGAAGCCTTCGCACTGTCGTCCACTCTTTTGTGGATTGCGATGCAAAAGCGGAAAACAGGCGGAGGAGGACGGGTCAGAAAACAGAGGTGGAATACGAAAAACGGATGCAGGCACAACCGAGGAACGAGAAGCGCGTCGCAAACGAGCGACAGAAATATGGTGCAACTCTCGATAAATTCTCATCGAAATGGATGTACGACGGATCATGAAATACGAGGAGGTCGTAAACAAATTATATTCAGTGATTTTGATACGAAAGCGAAATTTACGAGCCATCTAGTGCGTTGTCGTTGCAACTCGTCGCGATCTATTGTATTATTGACGTTTCTTTTTTTGGCTATTTCGCTTTCATTGATGCTGTTGTTAATAATAACAACAACAACAACAACAACAAAAAAAAACATTATGGAACACAACTGACTCCTATGAACGTAATATCGATACCAAAATTCTTGAGGATTGTTAAATGTCGCGGTGAGTACTTTGCATGGATCAGTGCAGTATGCATTCGTCGTTCATTTCAATGTAATGGCAGGTATCGCCACCGATTTTCGAGAAAACTCAAAAATCGCACTGAATCTTTCTTAATCATTGGAACATCCTGCGCGAGTGATACACGATGTATATCACGTTACGTTACGAGCTCGACAGCGTCAACGTCGTCACTGAGCCGTTAGTGCGGACTAGCATTCTCAAATATTTTTTAAAACTTAATTGAACGCCAGTTTTTCGAAAATAAAAAGAGTTATCTAGTTTCTTATAGCTTCAAAATCAAGCCTGAGTAGAACGTTAATAAATTCAGGGTAAGCGTTTATCGATAATGAAATTAGCGATACGATCAAGCTCATTTGACTCCTGACAGCGGGAGTTAATACATTGCTTTAATCGCGTCTTAATCACTCGGCCCCACGTCAACGTAGGTGTTTACAAAGCTGTCACCATTTTTTTTCCTACAATTTTTTAGCTCGCCCACTCGAAACTCGGGTACGAGAGAGATCAGCAGGTTCGATTGGATCTTGAGGAAGCTTGACTTCATTATTGTAATATAGAATACAATTTTTAGCACGTGACAAGTGTATAGTCATTGCTGAAAATAAGTGTATTACTTCTTCGCAATTCGACATGATTCTTCCTGAAACAGTATGAAACGATTGCGGAACCGATTAACATTTAACATTTTTTTTTATTTTCCCCGTTACAATTTTTCTGATCTTCCTTTCAACTTCATAATTACAGCAATTGTATTCACAATTTATTCCACCAAATGATTGCCATGTGATTCCAGACTTTTTGTTTTATTCGGTCTGCAGAATTTTTCTCGATTTTTTAAAATGATATTCGGTCATTTTTTTTTTCAGAAAATGCTTTTAGAAAATGAAGAATAGTTTGCAGATATAGATTTTCAGACTTTAGCCACCGATCAATCATGCAGATACATGCTGAAAAGCAATTTGCATTGAAATCATAATATCTAAAATAAAATGTCTCGTAAAATTGCAAATCTAAATGGTTTTGCAAATTTGTTCGGACTACATGTATAAGAAATGAATAAAAACTACATAGCATATATTGATTGATAAGAAAAGCCCGGGGTTAAGAGTGAATGGATGAGAATTCTCTAGGGTCCGATATACAGGGGAAAGAAAACGTTGCGAATCAGATCGGCGAGTTCTCGAGATCGTTGTCGCGATGGGCTCGAGAGCGAAATTGACGCGGTCCCGTTGGACATAAATTTCAATCAACGTGTTGTGGACGTACGGTAGTATATAGTGAATGCCACCCGGGATGAGTGTACGGAGTAAAATCGTTCGACTCCTCTACCCCCAGCATTGCGATGTACCAGTCGAAGGCATCACTACGCCCACCCTCGATCGACATCAGAGCAGTAAAAGCAGAGCTTCGACTATTTATTGCCACCCTGATCCCCGTGGTTGTGAGTCGATTGAAAATCTCCCCTCAATTTTTTTTCTCCCTTCCCTTTGTTTGCTCTCCTTTATCCTCTCACAGCAGCAACTGCCGACTTGAACAGAGCTCAGACCTCAATCCATTTTAATTATACATTTAAAACCCGGAGACTTCCAGAGCCTCGAATCATTTTAAATCCAGCGTATTTTTAATTTAGCACGAATTTAGTCGTGTTAATTAATAATAACGTGACTACACTACTTTATGTTATAATCCATTTTCTTGCTTTTTCTTCATCAGAATAGTATATATAAGCCCGAAAAACTGAAAATTCTATACAAAATTTACTTTTCATTATTCAACTGCAAACAAGAATGTGAGTGTAACCCCGTTGACAAAGCGAATGAAAAAAAAAAAAAAAAAAAACTTTAATTAACGAGGATGAAGCCGTGGCACCGTAGCTCGGTGTTAAATACTACAGAACTTGCACAGAGATTAAATTAAGAAGTAACAAATGGTTTGAAAGTTGGAAGATCAAGAAGATTCAAACTTTCCAATGGGAAATACACAAGGCTTGTTTTGTTTTCTCGTTTCTCCGGCGAAATTCAAACGTTCGAAAACAAAAGCCAATGTATAAGTATAACTGTAAATGAGTTGAAATAAGATCGAGACCTTCCTCGAATGGACCCTCATGCATCATCCAAATATTAGTGGCCTTTTTGACGATTCGCTGAGTCATTATCGCTCATAGTCTCATTATTATGAGAAAGTTTGATTAGGTAGGTACATATTTCGAAGCTCGAATAGAAGGAGAAGCACGCTTAGAGTTACCCAAACTTCTTAGAGGTTTAGCAAAGGGTTTGAAGGACTCTGTCGCTCATTAATGGATCGCTATTCTGATAGCCAAGTAAATCTACCATCTCGTCCCAAAACTAACTTCGTGAAGAAGCTTCATAGACACAGTAGAAACGATGTTAACGCAGCAGAATTTTGCTAAACGTTCTGGTAACATTACAGGCATCAAGTAACATCCAAGTTGAATCTATATCTCACCATTACGTATACACTTCAACCAGAAGCTTCCATAGTCATGAGTGTTCCTAATTATTGCGCCTACGAGAGTGAACGTTAAACAACTTGTCTCAGCCGCAGCAATGCCGTAACTTGTTTTCCAATTAACCTGATTAAAATAAACTTATCTAACATAAATTCCGTCAACTGGCTGATTCCTCACGTATTTGAAAGACTTCACTCACCATTTGAGACGAAACGATTATTTTTTTGCGTATCGCGAACGATCTGTGCGTAGGACGCTTTATAATCGTTACCAAGTTGTGTTGTAATACATTTTCCCAGATATTTATCAGCCTCCAGCTAAAATTAAACTAAAAATTAAATTATTCAATGTGTATGGCTCATTCGACATAGTTCGTCACTGCAGTAATGATGGATTGAAAAATGCTTTCTCTAGATATGCCCGATTAGCCAAGAATTAATTGATAGATGCCTCTCACGCCCACACATTTATTAAACATGAAGATGCATATGTGAATATGTGTATAGAAGACGGGCTCCTTTCAGAGAAATCCACCGGGAAATGCGGCAGCGTATTTTCAAGCTGTATACGAAGTAAGTAGTAACGGCGGCAGTTAGTTTCATCGAGTTTCGTCCATGGAATACCGCAGAGGGATAGTCAAGTTTTGAGATGTAATCGGGTACCTCGTTAGCGCGAATTTGAGATTGCATCTGTATATACGTATGTTATATATATTCCATGTATGTATATATAGTATAAGATTCTCTTACGAGAAGTCCAAGATCTGACGCAAGTCTTATTCTTCCAGCTCCGAAAGCCTGATCGATATCACAACCCTTTGGGTCGAATATACCTAACCCCTTGCAATCCGTAGTTGTTTTTTTTTTCAATTTTTTTCTGAATGAAAGCAGCTCAGAACGAGCTTAGCTGTTTATAATATATCGCGTTAAAAAATGAAGTGAGCCAATATCATTTTATATTGTTATTAACATTATCTTTATATTAGATAGCTGCAAATTTCCAAAGTGAAATTTTCCGACGCCATTTGACCGATAACAAAAAAGCTCTGCCAGCCGATTTTCACCATCGCGTAGACTGACAGAACTTTTTTGTAAGAGGTTGAAACGTGACGAAAAGTTTAAACCTCGAGAATTTGAGATGAGGTTAGATGACTGATCCACACTGTTGAAGCTAGCTGAAGCACTTTGATTATTATCTCTCTCCCTCTCGCTCTTTCTCTCTTATCTCTCTTTTCTGTCTGTTGAAGTTGCTGAAGTTGCCACTTTAATGGCTTGAGTGACCAAATCCCAAAAAATTCGATGAATTTTCCTATAAATTACTTAGTTATAAATACATTTTTCACTACATTAGGCGCAAATCACGAACGCTTTTTTTTGTTGCAAAAGATGAATTGTTCACTGATATAGTGACGCTTGTTGGTATACAATTAAAAAATACACTCACCTTTGATGTTCCAATAGCGAATCGGTCAAGCCTCACAGTTCCTGCAATGAAGTTAACTGCAGGGATAATTTTGAAGGAACCGTAGGTAGTTCAGGATCATGAATCAATGACGCACCGTTTAGAAAAACATTTACATATTTATATATATAAAATATAATACATTTTGTTACAGTGTAGATGATAGTGTAGCGTTTAGTTATCTTTTAGTTTTTATTTCTCTTGTTCGTCCTCATTTTTGTTGGGCGAGAGTATAAATCGAGGACAATGAAAGGGTGAAGATAAGTGGAGAAGGGAAAAAGAGGAGTTTTTGGTGGTTGAGGGATAATCTACGGGACGATTGGAAGGGTTGATCGGCCGGTACATGTATTTCTTGTTAACTTGAATTTTACTTTTTTTTCTTCTTTCAATCCTCCTTTATATCTCGTTCTACGCAAGTAAATAATAACGCTATAAGAGATGGACACTGTTCGTCCGTCTCGATGATTTTTTAATGGGTCTTTGTGTGTTTGTTGTTGTTGTTTTTTTTTTTTCTTTTTTTTTTGTGGGGCAACATCCCTCAATCGGTGACAAAAACCGGTTATGACTATATGGGATCGTATGTAAATCTATAACTATATACAGAATTTTTTCTTCACTATTTACACACACATTTGCTAATCATACCATCGTTCGATCACAATATTTACTCATTCATTCGTTAAGCTATCGGTCTTTCTCTTTCTCGCATACAATCAAGCATATCAAAACGCAATCTTTTCTCTTTTGTGACGCGTTTCAAAACGGCGTTGGACATATTTAACGTCAACGTCTCATTATATATTTCTACGCACAATACATACAGAGCTGGCAGTTCTTGGTTTCACCGCGTTCACATTATAACTTCTGTTTCGCTTTTTTTTTGGACTGTCAATCTCGGCTGACGCATCGATCGCCCCTCATTCCTACACCATACACTCGATCGGAACATTATTGGTTTATTCATTTTTCACTAGAACATATTCCTTTTCGCGTACTAGATGAAAAATATTCATCTGTCTATCCGTAGTCTGACTCGCGTCACACCGAACCGTTTTAATCTCGTAATAGGATAGTCCGGGTCATTTACGTCCGGCGTATGATAGTTATTTCTGGTTAGTAAACAAAAAATTATGACTAATTATCGTATTATTATTATTATAATTATTAATATTATTATTATTATTATTACTATTATTATTAATGATATATTAATAATAACAATTGTGAAAATGATTTCGCGGCGAAACCAAGTTATGTCGATAATTGAAAAATAAAAGTAATTTTGTGACTCGTGATACAAATTTTCTTGAAGTATTTTTATTTGATATCGTTAAATAACTTATGAGTTTTATTTATTACTTTTTTATTTCTCATCGACTTATTTTTTTTTTTGCTTTACGCTTCATTCACTTTTACTCTCTCTCTCTCTCTCTCTCTCTCGCTCTTTCTATCTATTTACGTTAAACTCCGAATAAATCGATTTATTTCTTTTTTAAACTTTTTTTTTCGTGATTTTTTTTTTAATTTCGAGAATAACGCGTGTGCGACATTTTGCTGATTGTTCTGGTCATATATCACTGGCAGTTGCTGGCATGCTCTGTCATTTTTTTTTTTCTTAGCTTTTTTCTTGAGTGGGACTGACGTTGCAAGGAACTTGATTGACAAATTTTCCAAAAGATACAAGTTTAGGAATTCGTTGAAATAATAAATCAAGATAAATAACTGAAAACAATGGGAGTAAATTCTCGAAATAGAAAAAAATAATATGACGTTAGTGATTCATGAATGAGGTGCCAAGTTTGTTTGTTTGTTTGTTTTTTTTTTTTTTTTTTTTTTAAATTTTTTTCCTCGATATTTCAAATTGTTGTCGTTGCTACTGTTTGCTCGCCATTGTGTTCAATTCAGCCAGAAAACTGCCCTACGAAACTACACATACACAGATTTCTCTATGACATTCACGAATAATCGTATTAAATTGTAAAATATTTTCTACGTATTATATCGATTAGTCGACTACGTCAAAATTGCTCGAAATTGTCAAGTTTTTGTTTTATTTCGCGTTTAATTTAGCCGCAGCTATGCAGTGTCTAAACATCAAAAGTCGATGATTCAGAGATTGAATTAGGACGAGTGAAGATGAAAATAACAAATCGTTGTTGTTAATTTTCGGGAAACAAATTACGTGTGAACAAGACAACTTTGAAATTTTTTTTTCTCCTTATTCAATAGAAAAGTTTAGTTGGATTAAGAAAAAAAAATGAAAAAAAGTTGTTTAAAAGGAATTTTGTGACTCCGAAGTTGATGGCTTGGTGCATAATTTTTTCTCCAAATAAGGCAAACCCCGACTGTATCATAAATATGCGTATATTTAATTGTTTTTATATACGTTTGCATAAATATAGATATGCAAAAAGTGCGCGATTTTTGTTGCTTCAATTCTCTTTCGTTCGTTCTTTCTCTCTCGTTTTCACTTTCACTCATCCTCTCATTCGAACGGATGAAACGACTAGGTGCAAGGCTATGAAGAGAATGATCGATCGTCACCATAGAAAGGGACATCAAAATCCCGAAACTTTGGAAATTTCATTATTTTCTTCGTTAACGAATTTTTTGGGACTTGGCCAACTTGTTTACAAGGTTGTGACAACAAAGCTAATGCTCGAGGACGGTTCCATACAAAAGTTTCTCGAGCTTCCATGTAATATGACCAAATGCATAAAGTTTTGTTTTTGTTTTCTTAGAAACAAAAAAAAATTCAATACAGATACGAGTTTATCAACCTATACAACTTTTTTTTTTCAACGGCATTTGATAAAAAATATTTAACGCAAAACCGCAAATAAATTTTCAATTCATCTTTCTTTGCAACTTCTTCTTGCTTTCGCTCAATCCTTCCATCAAAATAATCTCTCTTTACATTTATAACCGTGTGCTCGTTTATATAATATATATATATATATTTATAATAGATAGGCTTAATTAAAAAATAAATAATCGCTTCCTATTGTTTCACGTAATTAACATTTCGTTAAGCTCTAAAACCGTGAAATAATGTGTTTGTGTATGTGTGTGTTTTTTTACATTCAATAAACTGTACAAAATATTACAAAACAGTCGCGCGACAAGCGTTGGCCGAGTTGTCGAACTTCGGTCTCTGAATCTTTATCATTTGTTTTCCCTCTAAATCGTTGCGATCGAACAAAAAATAAAGAATTTTCGAAAATAATAGAATAATGAGAAATCCGTTTGGTTCCAAGGTCACAAATCGACCAATGCTTGCTTCGACAAAAGGTCTATACCCGAATAATGATCTAATCAACGAAATATACAGAATCCTGCAATTGACAAGCTGACGCGAACGAAAATCTCGTTTATTCGACTGATTGGATCACGTCGAACGATTTTCGTCAACAACGCGAAAGCTCGTACCGAAAGTGCTGCTTTCAAATGACAACGAACTACACGAAACGTCAATTGGTCGCATTATTTAATTTAACGTCTTGTCGTTTACGTTTCCGTTCACGTATGCCCGCGGCAGTCACAAAAGCTCGCGGTAAACAGCGCTTGAGGCAACAATTATCCCTATGACACACATTATAAACAGCCAAAACGTTTAATCGTGGTGATTCAACTTCTTCGCTCAGAATCTATTTTTCGCGAGAAAACTATAATAACCGTCGTTTTTTTATGGAGTATTTGGTACGATCGATTTACTCACGAATGTCGTCCTGTTCGTGTGAGAAAATTCTAAAAAGTACTCGTAATTAGTCAGTCGAAGAAACATTAAAAGTAGCACTTTCAATCAGGAAAAAAAAACATTGCCATCATAGACTGTGTCACGATCCATAAAAAATCCACGAAATCGAAGTCAATCTAGGACATCAAAGACTGACGAGCATATGTTCGGATGCATGAATTCAAGTTTCCAAAGTTCTTCGAGTCGGAAGAGCACAAGTTTCAGAAAGTAGGGGTAACAAGTAAGCTTACCAAAACTGACGCTCATTTGAAAAACTCGGCGTCGAAAAGAGTTTGTCTAAAGATGATTGTTCTTTGACCAACTAGACGTATTTTTTGGGGGGATTTTTCTGTGAAGGCTCGGATGGCCGCGAGTGGCAATACGGGAGGATAAATGAGGGGCCTGGGGGATGAAATTAAATTAGGACTCACCACGAGTAACAAGTTTGTTGAATATTAGTTCACCTGATCGCGGCGACTATTATTGGCAATAAAAGTACTATCGATGCGGTAGTGACACCAGAACTTCCAGCCACCGGTCCCTCGCTGCTTCGTGAAACTTTCGTACGCACCAATTGTCCACGTTCAATCGCGTTCGCTTCGTCGCTGTCTGGATCAACCGGACTTCCGAGATCACCGTCCTGACCAAATAACCTCGAGAGTTTGTTTCTGATTGCCTTTTTGGCGCATGGCAATATCGTCTCTTTGTATGGTTTTTGGATTTTAGGATAATGAGCCTCCGGTATGTCAGTACTGGGCAACAATTCACCCTTCGTACTCGAGCACAGAGGCTTAAACGTACCGCGATGTGTCGCTTCCCGAAAACTCTGGAAGCTTTCCTGCCAGTTGTAACTTGTGAGACGCTCCTCCAGTGTCATACCCGCCAATTCCGGTGGTTCTTCAATTATTACCGGTGCCATTCCCCTGCGAACACGCCACGATTTCGCTTCATTAGACTACATTTCATTGATTTATTCTGTCTCCGAAATGATAAAATCATTTTTTCGTGTAGTATTTTTTTGAAGTTTTATAATAATCACATATTTGAAGTTATTATGATGTGATGGGGTATATGACTCTGAACCGATTTATCATTCTAAATTCGATATACTTTCTGGCAGAGATCACAGTTCTGCATGTTTTTTTTTTACTAAGAAAAACGTACGAAAATATTATATTTCTTGAAAAACAAACAAAAATCATTGCATTCTTGGATGACTATTTATGGACGGATTGATTATCGATGAGTACAAATAACTAGCAAATATGACAACAACGGAAAATAAAAGACTTGTACAAATGTTCGCAACAGCCACAAAACAGAACTCCGTTAGAGCTGATATAACTAGGAATTATTAATTTTCGCATAAGTATGTTTGGCTTGTTATCGTCGCGGCTGTCGGACTCGATACATGATAAGTGATGAGATGAATCTTTGACGCGTAGGACATTGTGTATTAAACCGGCGGAGTGACCCCTTGATAAAAAATGATGTTACGTGGTTGTTATGACCGACGTGCGAAGGGGGCTAATAGGCAATTGAGATTGATCGTGAGATACGTCGTTGTACGAGGATGATTGGCTTCGTAAAGGGGCAATCGGCCTGCTTCCAAGCCCTCATCATCAACGACTCAACATTAATCTAATACTGCGAAACTACGTCGGCGCAATGCACAATAGATGGAAATATAATAGAATGTTAGCGCACAAAGATTAAGGACTTACTGCGAAAGCTTCTGGATTCCGAGGCTATGAAGTACTGTTGGCAATGAAGGGAGCGAGTAACAGAGTGACAGGTCGATTCGTGGATAATACAAGGCGGATACCAAGCACGTTTCTTCTTTGGTCGTGAGGCCTCCTAGCGTCATACTTTTACGACTTTCGGATGAATACGTGCACTCGGCTATCAAATGATCACCCTGAAAAAAATCAAAGAAAAATGATGATGCGTTACTACAAAATAGAACTATAATTCATTACGATTACAGTGCGGTATATTTTTATATTGGGGAATCAATAAAGTGAGGACTTTGAAGTCAAAATTTAGTACTTCTACAACGAATGAAACTCACTGGATAGACTTTGACGGGACGCTGCAATCTTCTGTACTCCTGGTAACTTGGATCGTAGCTGGTATCAGATGCGATAGGTGGCATCTCTTCTCCTCCTCTTATTTGTCTCAACCTGACTCTTCTTCCGAGTTGATGAGTATGCATGATAACGGCAAACATGTTTACACCGCTGCCAGGCACAGTTTGACGGGTACAGTCAGCCACGCAATGTCCCTCTGACACTACTTGGGGTTGACCTGGTGGTATAATGTGTCGCCAGTTAGGATCGATGCCCACACTCAGAATCCCGGCATCGTGAGTTCGAAGACGATTCGTGTAGAACAGTCGTAAACCAGAGCTGTCGGTTATGAAACGATCGAGCTGGGGATTCGTATAATGCGTCTCGAGCATATAATAATGCGGTCCGGTGTGAGGGTCCAAAGCATATCCGGCTTCCGGAGGATAATTAAAGCCCTAAATAACAGATCAATGTGGAATATGGTTGGCTTAGTGTCATTGTTTTGGCGGTATGTGCGAAGTATTGATGTCAAGAAAAGAGAAACGTGGACACGATAAGGGCATGGCTCCATTTGTCCAGTTTTTGAATGAATTTATATCACAGTGAATGTGTAATCTAATCATTGCTGCTATTATGCTGAAAAATATTATTTTTCTACTTATGCACTCAAACATAGTCAAAATGTTTTCGGAATTACTGATTTTTCTTCGTGCATCAATATGATTAACAGTGAACTGAGTAAAAATCGGGAAAGCAATCGATAGATTCAATTTTGCAGGTTGGCCGACAAGCCAATAATGAATTCGAGACCAAAGATTTTACGTTCCGTGACAAGCACGATAAACTGTAAGGTGGACTGTGCTATATAAGGATGATCAACCACGTATCCTCGATTCAAGATGTCATATATTTCGGGCAATTTCCTTTTATTCGTATGAAAACTCAAGTTGCTCTGCGGACATTGTTTGAAATATCAACGCGACAGCTTTTAATTTGGTTTGAGGTAGAACCGTATTATTAAATTCAATTCTTCTGCCATCACGGATATTTCAAATTTGTATACATTAAGAAATTTATAAGGATCATCGTAAACTAGAACTGTCTTAACCCAAATTAAATGAGCAGAATGATGGAAAATTTCTATAAATATTTTTTTATAAAATAATAGAGTGTCTTACCTCCGATCCCAGACCCCAAGTAGCAGCCATAGTATTGCATTGAAGAGCTGGTGCAAGTGGTCCATAACAGGGACTTCCACTCGTCTTCGCTGCTTCTTTCAATTGTAACAAGTCACCGCGACACTCGTACAGTGTCATGTGATGCAGATAAATTTGATTACCTGGCTGTATGACAGGTTCGTACTGCAAAGAATAGACAATTCTCTATAGCATTCTCGACATATGGTTAGGACTTTATTTTCTATGTTTCATTATTATATTTTCTCATTTTCCTTCCCTTTCTCTCTTCATTTCGATTTAGTCTCTATCTGCTTTTCGAATAGAATGAAAAACAAAATGCAATCACATCGGGCAGTTGGGTCACGTGCAATGAGAGACTCGAGATCCAGATAGGTGGCAAAGTAGACTTTCCCAAACGGTGGAATACAGGGAGAATACCTGCCTAACGGAAAACTACATCGAAACACAAGATCTCGAAGAAACAGAATCACGTATGAGAGACACCTTGCAGATATACGACGTTACGTGTTCACCCAGGAGTTGCAACAAACATTTTCATGAAGATGTAAGAAAGGAAGAGAACGCAAGAGAAGAGCAGAGGAACCTAGAGATCTCGGAAGCAAGGACCTGAATTTACGGAATTTTCGATAACATGTCGAACATCTTTGAGAATAGTGGCAAGTCCATGCTTAAGAAAGGATAAAAAAGATACAGCATCGAGGATTACTATCCTTCGTGTCGCATATGAGTATCTGTATGTGTTTATATGTGTGCGAGTGCATCTTGTAACGAGAAATAAGTTGAAGAAGGTACAGGAAACCCGCTGAAAGGTCGAGAACCCCGTAGAAATTCTTACCTTGACGACATGATGCTTGTGAGCGATGCTCGGCATTTCAACGACCTGACACCAGAGCAACGTATCCTCCTCGGAAGGTAATTTTACCTGGAACACGAAATTGAAAACGTTTTTCATTTTTAAATCGATTTTACTGATAGGAAATTGCTTAAAAAAAAAAAAATCGTTAATTCGGTAACCACGTAGCAATCTTTCGAGGCTTCGAGCTCAATGTATCGTGGCTTCATGGATATATGTATATTTCAAATGTTCTACAAAAATATACAAGTCTGTATAGCTACATATATATTCATAGTCTACATGCGATTCGTAACTCGGTGGACGCGATATTAGCGAAGCGTGAACGAGTTCGACGAGAGCGAGTCACCTCCGTGCTATTCCAAAAGTACACGTAGAGAGTGAGCAAGGGGTAGGAGGACAAGTCTCGAACGAGATGTTCATGGCACCGGAAAACCAAATACCGAAGCTTGAATTCAATTATCGGGCTTTCCCGCGTGTATGTACCCTCAGCCACGGATTGCCTAGCAGATGAAAATTCCGCGCACTGTCTATACGTAGCAAACCCGTTATGTCGTATGTACACGACTACTCCACGTACAGGTTCCGCGGTTGATGTAACATACACTAGCGAGCCTGGTATAGGTAGTTCAGTAATGGATAACGCGAATCGAAAAATTGAAGAAAAATTAGACATCGTGTTACAAAAGTTTGGGGTTTTCGGAAAGCCTCAAAACCAGACTTAAGCACACTGGTTTATGCGAGAGTTTATTTTTACATCATTTTTATTATGTCGATGTAATGAACACATGGAAGATAAAGAAAAATCATTGAACAAAAATTGGTGCTTCTTACGGGTATTAATTTCCTAATTATCTTTAGACCATGTAAACCACAACTTTTAATTTTATATCTAACCCAATTGGATAATATTTCGTTCCATAGGAAGTTACACATTGGGGCTTCCTGATTTCATTTTTGATTATCTTTTGAACGAGCAGAAATAGAAAAAGTATAATCTCCAGTGTTGACTTTAATTTGAGATTTGTCCTATGATATTCCACGAATTATTTTCTGTTATTGCATGTTCTTGAATGTCACTAAATGTTCATGACATTGATGCACCACGATTTTGCTTGAATTACTCCAAAGTATTTTATAACCAACCAAAAAATGTATACGCTGACTAATTGTAAGTGGAACACCCTCAATCTACTTTTCATAGCGTATGTTCCTTCATACATCCATCTGAATATTGAGTTATACTGTAAAGGACTTTGAATATCTGTAACGAGTTTATATGCCAACACGTACTTTCGTCCGAAGTTTGTCGAGACAGCAACCGTATACGTGTTTGGATGTATATTCGTGGAACAATCTAGAAGGGTGTTAGGAGCGGGGCAAAGGCAAAGGGTGTAAAGTGTGTTAGTTCTGACAAAGCCATAAGCTGGTAGTTTCCCTACCGAGCTTCGACAAAATTAGTGATTTCGAGATTACGACAAAGTTCTCTATATACTCTATACATTTCTCTTCAGTTCAATGTATGACGTGTCGTATTCGCGGTGAAACGTGTGTTACGTAAGGAACGGGGTAAACTAGAACGCGTAGTAAGCAGTTATGCTTGTAGTAATAGGTCGTTGTACTTATTTTATTGTTCCTTTGTTTATTCATTATTATCATCATCCTTTGTAGTGATACACGTAAGTGTGAGTCCATTGGTCGGAAACATAAAACTTCATTTTCAATCGGACGTGTAGGAAAATATTTCATAAAATGCAAACGTATAATTTTTTTATTTTTTATTTAATTCATTACACAACTATAGACGCTCCGAACTGGAAGTTCATAGTTATTTTCGTTTAGCGTGCATTTTTAAGAAACCACGCTGATGAGTTTTGATGAATATGTTCATGCCCGAAGCATCGGAGACCATATAATTGACGCGTCATTCCGAAGGACTCGTTTCTCATTCTAATTTTTTTTGTTTTCCAACTCGTTTAATACGGCAGCATTTATCAAAATTTTTCAGGTGAAAAGACTATTCGCATTACTCTTCCTGAAAATATCACGTTATATTTATTGATCGAGTTTCTTTTCCAACTGCCGTTAAATCAGATTTGCTCAAGAAAACATTTCAACAGGGTGGTTATGAATATTTGAAAGGGTTATCCAAACTCTTCCATTGGTGTGTTGTTTTTTTTTGGTTGGGTTTTTTTGTTATCATCGAACGCCCGGGGTAATTAAATTTTCGTAACAGTCTCTTTAATACTGTGCGATGAATCTAAACTTATTGATTTGAGAAATTTGAAAGAATGAATTATTGCGATATCACATCAAGTTTTGTTTTCGAGATTTTCAGCGTTTTCGTAACTCGCATCCTTCGTGTTGGAAAACAATTTCAGCGATGTAAATAGATGCTGAGAATCGTTATATACGAACGGAAAGAAGAACGAGAGAGAATGGGAGAAGATCCAATATTTACTTTGTATGTGTAACTCCTTTACGTCGTGGATCTCACGCCATCACGTAAACTCAAGATAGAGCTTACGGTGCTCAACGGATAATCCGTAACGTGACTAGAATTTCGTAGTAACATTAATGCAATGAAGGTAGAAATATACACACATATACTATACGTATAGATATGTACATACAAGGTGCATTCCGAGTCAAAAGAGTGAGTCTACGTTTGGAAATTTTGTTTACAATATTTCATGTAATTCTTCATTTCAAAGATTAATTCTGCACGTTTTTTCGAATATTCCAAATTCAAGAATTTCTGCAGTAATTTAAATCCATTTTTTGATCACGATCAAACTGAACCAGACTCCAAATTGGGAATGCGTACAAAAAAATGATTCACAAAATTTTGATCTCTGGAAGACCTTTCGATTCAATTTAAATTGTATGCCATCGATGTGCGTCTGGATTGACATAAAAACGTATCGAATTGTTGTACTAGAACGTCAAATATTTCATTCTTCATACAGAAACGTTTGATAAACGGGAAAATCTTTGCTTTTTCCCAAAAAATGTATACACTTTCGAATTGCAATAGAACGCAATGCAAGCTTACACCCAAGGCTATAAAGTTTTCTTCCTTCTTTTCTCTGTCTCTCTTTCTCTCTCCCTCCTCTTATTCTCTCGTATTACTTTTTTCCCATTACGAAACGGTACATGCATATGTCGAGGATACATATATGTAAATATACATATTCATCGCATATATGAGCGTTTTGACTCGTGTTTCGCGACAGTACTATAAAGAGAAAACTACTAACCTGTTGATTCAAGACATCCCATGTCTCGAGGGGTGGAGGAACTTCCTGATTTCGCGACGTACGCTTCGGTTGAGAATCTCGTTGTACCAGGTAAAGAGGACGCGAACCTCTTACCGTACCATCTTCCGGAAGTCCTGCGGCTACTGATACTGGCTCTTCTGCATGATATTGCCAAACAACTTGCATCGTGTCGTTCTGTAAAACAATGTCAAAAAACGAAAAAATAAAATTATTGAATATCGCTTGCTAAAATATACATGGATACATGGATAATCAAATGATTTTATACGACAAAAAAAACGTTCGATATATTATAGAAATCTTTGGGGTGGAATATTTCTCAAGGGATAAAATAGCACACAATTTCTTTTTTACCTCGATACTGGAGCAGGCGGAGGGAAAGTTTTTTAAACTTCGACGAACGGTGAAAAATTATTATTTATTCTTTTTCAATTTTTGAAATCGTATATTCATTGATTTGTTTCCATACAAGTATAAAAGCATGGCACGTGAACTGGGGCACGTCAAGGGTCCTGCGCCCAAATGAATATATATATGCGACCGATTCTCTCCTGTCGTGGTTTTGCTCATTCCCAAAGGTAGAAAAGTGGCGAGACCGACTTTAAAAGCGACTATATATACTTGGCTCGCTTCCAATATTTAGAAGCTCGTATAAATCATACCCATAAGAGGAGAAACGGGGAGCAATCGTATTCTGGCTCCGGAGTACCCCGCTATATCGATCTAACAAAAACGAGTACACCGGCCAAAGAGACGAAGAGGTAAAGAGGAAGAAACAATGAGTAAAAGATCGATAGAACCCCTCGAGAACTTGGAATACGAGAATTTTCGTGAGGAATTGTATAATGATCAATTGGAAATTTCCTACGGTATATTGAATCGTCGATTATTCTTGGTGAGTTGGCACGTACCACCCATCGTATTTGACGTTTGAGTATCGTGGACCAAAATATATTACTGAAGACCACGCACTTCTATGTCAATTTAATCAGGTCGTATATTTATTACTGATTTCTCGATGTGACGTTTCTATCCCATAAAAATAGCGGTTTTATCATCCACTGATAATCTTTTCATGAGAGCATGAAAAATTGAGAATTTCTACTCCAATATTTAGGAAAGTATTTCTCTGTTATGCACGATTAAATATGAGAGTTGTGCCCGGTTTCACGGGATCCCGAATGTCTCAAACACGTGAATTCTTCCCAGAAGCCCATGGGAATGGGATTCGTTTCTTTCAAGCTCAGCGGAATAGTAATGTCAAGAAGAGATGAGCGCGTGGACATGATACTTTCGGCAAAACGCGTGAGGAAGTCCAATTCACCCACCCTCATCGTCCCGCGTTCCCTTGACGCACCTTTGATATATAATTCCGAAAATGATTATCATTAGATTTGAGCACGTATGTATGCACGAATACGCACATAATCCCAGTATCGATGATGACGATCTAGATTCGTGCAGAAATTTGTTTCGCTCACGTGTGCGTGTGCTCGTCAACGTGCCTCTGCCATTTTCCCACGTAAGCGAGGGGTTGTTTTTACAAATTGTTACCACTTTCGGTTACATTTTTCTATTTCGGTGGTGACGAGAGTGAGTTGATCCGAGACTGCTTTTACAGAATCTTAGTCTGGAAGGACAATCGTTCGTTCCAATTAGGGATTCTACAGAAAGTTTCTAATTTGAACTAAGTACGATGGAATATCTGATAAATCTGACCCCTAACACAACCCAAAACACTACCTAAATATGAAATTACGTTTACTACACGAATATTCAATAACTCTTATTCGTTCATCAACTCATACGTCATTCGTTGAACTAAAAAGCTTTTTTTTTCAATAAATAGACTTACCTAATAAAAACGTTACAACCATTTCAATGACGCACGACAGAATGTACGTCACAAAGAATATTTGACGTAAAAGTCACGACCGGAAGAAAATGGTGTACACTTAAGCTACATCTAAAGTTCAAACACAGCTAGATGGATGCACCACAATTTTCCGGCGCCACTTTGTGCATTCGAAATGACGTTTATATTGTCATGGGATATACAAAGTTATTATTTCCTATCAGCTGAGACGATAAGCGATATACGACGATATGTATCGATTCTTATGTCGTTCCTACGGGTTGATGGTAATACAGTGATGCACGATTATAGATCATTATATCACTATAAAACTGCAACTTATAATGCCCTTTCATGTAATCAACTTGACATATCGTCAAAGTCAGCATACATAGGAATCGACTGAAGTTTTGTGAACTATGAACGAACTCAAGAGACAATGTGAAACTTATAAATAACTAGGTTAAAGTTTTTTTAGTACTACGATTTGTTGATAAAAATAGAAACTACCTGGAAAAAGAGATGGGGTCGAAGGAGGTTGATAAAACGTCTGAATGATCATCGAGGTATGCCGAAAACTTAGTCAATCGATATTGTATAATGTGTACTATATCCGCAAATACTTTTTCCGAGGTGGTAAAAGAAATGAAGGACGGAGTTATAAAAGACTGCTCACGCCCATGGGAGTAGGGTGACTGAACGTTGGACAAGAAATCAAAGTGATTGTGCGTCGTGGTTTGGCCACGTGGCGGACAAATTTATCGATCGGATATAATGCGAGTAGACCTGGGCCACGTTGGTCGTTTTGCGAACCAGCACGTATAGCATATTTATTTATAAAACGTAGATGTAGTACGTGCTGAGCCCGTTCGAGAAAAAGAAACGAACATTTTCGAGCACGAAGTATCAGAAACATCAATGCAGCAAAACCACATCCCGTTGATGTTTTGGTCATTAACATTGAAAGAATATTAGTCGCTAATTACTTTGACCAAGCATTTTCAATTTACGGAGTATTTGTCCACTCAAAACACTCAGAATTCGTTGAAAGCTCAACTTGTATAAACTTGAGGTTAACAACTCGGCAGAATGTTACGAAGTGGGGGGAAAAAAGGCAAAGTAAATAGTTTGAGGTGTTGGAAAATGTGAAACTAATCGACATGTGTTAAAAGACACGAGGGAAAAACATCGCAACATCGAGCCTCGTTTTTACTGAAAGACTATTTAAGTTGTGAGGGTTCAGCTTTAGGATCGTTTACTTCGGATGAAAAAGAATGTTCCAAGTACGAAAAGTAATTATCCACTCGAGATGAGAGCAAAAAAGGGGAAAGAAAATGCGAAAGAGGAAGAGGTGATGGGCTGAAAAGTGCACAAAAAAAAACTCATGACGCGAAAAGAAAGAGGCTCTTCGTGTCAAGGACGATCATCGAGAAACTGGTCGAGAGAAAAAAGCGTGTTAGAAGTGTTTCTCCGCTGATGGTACGACTTGTATTCTTCATATGACGGAACGAAGCATCAAGAAAGTGAGAGAGAGAGAGAAAAAGAAAAGGTTCTAGGTGGCTAATTGCTGAAGCAACAAAAACGAGGAAAGCGTGTTCTTGGATCCCATAACAGAAGTTGATGTTCCCTATGCGGCATATAGTTGACAGAAGATGAAAAAGTACTCGTAACTGGATATCGTGTGCTATCATTGAATGTTTGCGAGTAAAATAGAATAAGGGGCGCACTTTAACCTTGAGCAAAAAAAAACATTCCATTATTCTTCATTTCATCTTTCAATACAGTGGGGGAAGATTTACGAGCGCATGATAATAAAGTGATACGAAGATGAACATATCGTGTTTTCGATTCTGAGCAAGATGCCTGCTGGATGCTTCACCATTAAACTCTTGCCACTTCTGAAAAGCAATTAAGGTCCCCAGGCAAGTTTTTTTCTACACGAATGAGTAAAAGTTTCTTCTCCGGCAATTTCTATTTTAATGTATATACACGTTATCTGACGGACTTCGAAACATCGACATGGATAAATAATTTAGTATTTTTACAGGCTTTTCATTCTCCTTTCTGTGTTTCCGTTTTTTTTTTCACACGGTCCTTCCAGATCTGCCTCTCCCGCGATTATCTTGCAATTGCCAAAGCCATTACTGAATTCACTACATTTTGCCTACATTTACTTTGAGCCAAGTAGTAGAACGAGGGCTAAATACCCCATGGGACAGAACATCCTTAGGAATTTTCGGTTTGATAAATCTTGAGCATAAAGTGGTCGACAATGATTCGATGATGACGATTAACGATTTTTTTTGTTTATGTAAGGTTTATAGCTTTACTATTGATCGAATTGAGCTTTTTTTTTTAATTCCACTGTACGTCACTTGAATAAAGCATTCTCTTCAACCATACTGCATCCGAATAATATAGAATAGTTTGATGTACTCGATTCTGATGACGGGGGAAGTATGTAAACTCGATTTCACTAGGGCACTGTCTCTACGTGTACCGTATACTAAACTTCCCATACATGCATGTATTCATATAGATGTTCAATATAGTCTCTTCAAAGTTGCATAATTAAGGAGGCGTATCAGGCTACCGACAATTCTGGAACTTCCGTAGTTTCCAATCGAATCCTGCTCGCTCGCTCTCAGCACAAGACATATATAACAGACTGAATTGAACGATGAACGGGACACAAGGAAAGAGCGAGAGCGAGAAGCACAGAGGCGACGTGAAACAGCTTGCTGGTCTCAATACTTCGAGAATAGCCGCGATATCTATACATAAATATCTATGTATAATCCTGTTGTTCTCGATAATTCCGACAGTTTACCCAGACGTTATCCAGACGTTCTCCATCAGTCAATTTTCACAGTTGATGAATTTTCCGATCCTGGCTTTTATATTTGAACGTTTTTTTATATACTTGGAGGTAATTCTGTGAGAGATATTTTCAAATCTGGACCTTGCAAATCGCAGTTCAATCTTCAATTTTTCGTTCCGTTTCTTCACTCAATTCTCTCTCTGCATTCAAAACTTTTGTTGATAAAAAAATTCTTGTGGGATGTGTTGATGGAAAACCTCAAACAGGCACAGAAAAATCGATGACGAGAAGAGACAACCGAAGAGAATTAGGTGACAAGGGAAAAGAATTGCTTCAATCCGGTAGATTGAAAGTAAAACAAAGATAAAAGAAGATAATGGAATAATGGAATAGAACAATTAATTACATAAAAATAATAAGTAGCTCTAGCGACCAAAAAAAAATCTCGGAAAATCACATAGCTCTTATAAGTATTGGGGAGGATTCGATCTAACATACAGCAGAGACACTCGTGCCTACCTGTTTTCGGGGATAAAAATAACTCGACGAGTCAAATGGAATTCTCGATTACTAAGAGCCAGGGGTTGAAACTGAGATTTCATGAGGAAGACGTGCCGGAGGAAAGCACGCAGAAGAGCTGCAGGAAGCTTTTGTGAAAGTGGGGTATCCAGGGCGTTATCTTAATGGCACTTATTGTCTTGATGTATAGCGAAAGCGCGGACTATAGAGGAGAACAACTCGCCTCGCTACCCCTTAAGCTTTCCGTTTACGTGGAAGCCACAGACGCTACCTTGAGTTACGTATTCGATATATCTATGTATACATATTGATGTACATAACAGCAGTTGAGGTAAGATATATTGCAAAAAACAAAGTAACAAAACACAGGATTCACAGCCACGAATTCTGCGGTGATAACATAAATCTGGGGCAAAATAACATTCGAATACAAAAATTATTCAGCATAATATTCTATTTGAATGAAAATCAAGTTTCAAATCCAAATCAATGTTTGTTATCGAATTCAAATAAGATTAGTTCGTAGTAACTTTTGTGCTGATACAAGCCTAAATATTATCGCATAAAAATTTTCATTCAATAATAATAATAATAGCACTCAGACAATGATGTCGCAATTTTTGTCGTTCAGCTAACTGTAGATTTTTATCTGTTATGCAATTCCTTCGAGTATTCCTTTCTTTTCTACCCAAGTAGGTTGTTATCATGTTACTTTATACCACTGCAATTGTCAACAATTTATTTTTTGTAATGACTGCGTGTTTCGAACGCTCGCAAGTACGCTGGTAATATCGCGACCATAAATGTGAAATTCGAAATTCCTCAGGGCCGTTGTTCTCGCGAAACCCAATCCTTTTATCTGTTCGATCGAGGTGTGTCGTCAAAAGACGAGAGATAACGAAATTAGTCGACCGATGACCTTGCCTCTATCTTTTCATGTTAACATAATTACCCAAGTATGCTGTATTCGATGAAATTCTCAGTTTATCGCTTCTCGGATCTTCGCCAAAAAATGTTCAACACTTCGAACGAATGCTTCGAATCATACACGAACAGATAAGGAATGTCCGAAAATGGTCGATACTAAATTCTCGTGTGAATGAAAATTACATCCGATTCTACAGCACAATAAACATACACATTTAACTAAATAATCGAAAAAATTCAACAAGTTATACTGATGAAAAGAAACGAAAAATGTTTTTCATTTTAAACACATTTTTTTTAATTTTCTTATTTCGTAGATAGTATCATTAAATAGATTAATTATAGCATCTATAAAGCCGGCTTTTACAAAGCAGTTTTGTGTGAAGTGACATTCAACTGATTTTTAATTCTTTCCTCACCATAAACCCAACTCTATTCTTTCATCAGATATTCCACTACCAGGTATTGAAATTAAAAAAAAAAAAAGAAACCGAGTGAAAAATCACGACTTAACTTTTAATATAAAATGTATACAGAAATACATAGATACAAGGAAACGTGAAACGACTTAGCACGGAGACACAACTCTCCGTATAACACTCTTCATAATTATGCTGCGGTGTGTAGCTTTTAGCAGTCGGGGGAGTTGAGAAAAACAGAGAAAGAGAAGGAGTTATTGTGACGATGAATTGTCTCGAGCTGTATGGTAGGGAGTATAAACCTCGAGAAAAGATCTTTCGCCCTTCCATTCTAACACTCTCAATATATACGTTTCACATGCATACTCTATATATGAGTGTTCATATCTTTCTATATCTGTTTTCTTCTATCTCTCTTCTTCTCCATCTCCCACCCTTTCTCCGTATTTCTCTCTATCATTCTTTTTTTTATATACGTCGAAGTTCGTGGCTCCACTCAGGTAGACTTGAGTGCAGAACACGACAGCGAGGTTATTGGAACTCGGTGGCAAAAGCATGGTGTGTGGCCTCGCAAGGGGTATGAGAATGAAGAACCGAGAATATAGGGTAGTCCACGGATTAAAGTGAGTATCGAGAATGCAATATGCAAGTTATCTCTCTTTTTTTCCCATCCTAGTTTTATCTCAAAGTCTTCACAGGATGGTGCTATTAGATGAGATCCAATCGTCGCCTCTATCTCTTTCATTCTCCTTTTATCGTTGCTTCCATACATTCTGTCCTCTTTTTCTCCCTTCCTCTTCATTCGGTCGAAAACGTATACACTGTATTTTTCGTATAAAGAGAGATCGTGATAGAAAAAGAATGCAACACGTACCACTTAATAAGGAGATTAAAATCAATAGAAAAATTGCACTAAAATTTAGTCGTTATCAGTCATTTTATACATATTTTTTTTTTGTTCATTGACACAGAGATAATCTGTATTGTATGTGAGAAAAAATGAATATTTTTGTCGTAACTCGGTATTTCTCTGTCTTACTATTAATTCGATTTGATTATACGAATGCACGAATAAGAGAGCTCTCCAGCATTGTATTAGACTCGGAATCCATTGATCATTATTCACTCAGGTTTCCTGACTGCGTAGAGCCTCCTTGGAGATTGATTTGAGAAGAAAAACTTGCGAGCAATACACTATGATGGGTAGACCCAATAATATCGAGCACTGATCTCAAAGTGAGTTGAATCGCAGAGGTAGTTACGGATCAACGATAGTGATTCTGTGGCAAAATGGAGAAAAGCATGCATCTGACAAGGAATTACGAACGAGAAGAGCTTTGTCTAGTGAATCAAATTTCTATACAGCGATGAAGCATTGTAATCGATGTATAGTTATATATATGAATTCACGATATCTATATATACAAGTGTTGAAAAGAACTGATCGGCTAGCGAGATTCTAGAAGCACTACGAGCACGAAAGGTCGTGATTGGATAATGAGAGTATCTTGAAACAAGTCTTGAACTCTTTTCTCCTATTGATGCATCTCTGAATATGATTCGAATATGTATATCCATTTTTACTATAATTCAAATTCTCATTAATGTTCTTTATTCACATTCCATTATCCGGTAGACTTCTAATTCAATTCTATTAGAATTTTGTCAAAGTAAAGAAAGTTTTGAAAGATAAATTAGTGTTTAGATCTACAAAATGAAAGACAAAATGTTCACATGTTCGAAAACAAATTCAAGTTTTTTTAAATTAATCAAATAATACTTGGGAAAATTCGAACCCGAAACTATTAATAACTTGATGGTAATTTGAAACGTCAAGATTAAATCTATGAATTCTTTGAGTGCAAAAAAATATATGAGAGAGTGAAAAAGGAAAGAGTTCAGAGTAAATGAACGGTTAGAAAGAAGCAGGCGAAAATCTGTCTGAATTTTGAAATTCAACTTTATCTATACTTTCAGCGTTATAGTAGAGCTCCGAGGTGGCTGTGTACTCTAGGCTATACATATACGGTGCACTTTAATATTCTATATTATTCACTGCAGTATGAAACCAAAGCAAGGAAGAAGAGGGGCCGAAAGTTTGGGGTTGTTGAGTACAGCGAAGCAGCTGTAATAAAACTCGTCAAACTTTGTACCGGTAATATCCGTAGATCCGAAGCAGCGAAGGCGCCATTTGACTTTTCACTAAGTTATTATTCGTCCAGAAAGAAAAATTGATTACTAGGTCGCGCCAACGAGGGACCGAAACTCCACGTATACTACGAGCACGCGAATGCTGTCTTTAGCTTCGTTTAACACTATAATTTATTTATTTTTATCCTTATAATTTGCTTATATTAGAATATACCTAAAAGAAGTATAAAATATATGGTATGTGTAATACGAGTTTTAATGGCTCGATTATTCTCATATTATATGTTCCACTGTTAAAGTAACAAATTATCCACGTTTTGCATGCTGCCATTTCCAATTTCCATCCATTGTCAAACAGTGAACAAAATTTATGCTGCAATTTTATGCCAAAACTCATCAGCTGGAGTTTCATCGATGCGGTGTATGTTTATAATCAACCGTCGATACCATTTCTTTTAGTCATAATTTGTCAAAAGTTTCGAGCAACTGAAAATTCACAATACCTGACAAATTGAAATGTACCAAAATCGAATGAAATTACAATGAATTAAACCATTGAATAGCTGTAATTAACGTAAATAATACAGTCCTCGTTATTAAACCTTTTATCATTATAAATTATACCTCTTCAATATCCTTTGTTTATTCAATTTTTAATTTTACGCTTCCATAAAAAAGCATTAACAGATATTACAATTTCAATATGAGAATAATTAGCAATAAATAATATTAAACATTTTATACACATTCTCGCATGATACGAATATATGTATATAGGACATTAAGCGATATTTAGTTCCCCCATTAACCACGAGATGTTCAAAACTTTTGATGGTCCTGGGGTATTATCCTAGATGGCAGAACGATCGCGTGGGTTAAGTGCGCCAACTACGATTTGAAGGATAACCACAAACATAATAGTTGCATTATCGCTGCCGACGGGCATTTCCCTGGCAGAATTAATCGGCTTGGTATAACACGTATATAACAGAGAGACGTGCGGTGTGGTCTCTACACGCTTCGAATAACGCGGAGAGGGAGAGAACGTTATAACACCATAGTGTGAATCTATATCTCTCATTCTCTATATCTCGAGAGAGAGAGAGAGAAAGAGCGACGGATGCACATGTTGGCATCGTGAATCAATGTCCAGCATCCAAGCGCGGAGGTTCACGAGATATTTTACAGCATCACAGTTCACGTGCATTTGTATGCTAAATTTGAAAATATTAATCAGGATCGTTATACGTCACGATTACAGCTATGCAAAATCTATCAAGTTTTCCAGCGGAACATATCGATTACATCAAGAAATTTATATACTTTACCGATAACTAATCAATCTTATGAACTGCGCCGAAACAATGCAGCATAAATTTGCCCTGATCAACCAAAATGTTATTAATGAATTTTGTTCCCAAGCCTTCCCAGCAATCAATACAGATATACTATGACCCGATTACAAAATAATAATTGAAATTGTGAACGACAATTTTGACAGGGATTTTTTCGAAGTACTTCGAAAAAAAAAAAAAAAGTATAATAAACTCGTCTCTAGAGTTTTCCGTGGTTATATATTATTCACAAAAAATTATCTCACGATCGAATTAATTCGGCACTAGACTTATTCCCGTAACTTTTACGAGGATATAAAAAAAAATGGGACATGAAGGTGGAATGTCGTTAAAACACGTGTCCCGGCTTCATGGAGACACATTATGTACTCAAATTTCATTTTTTTTTCTCTTCTCGGTAATTTCTTTTCACTGCACTTTATCGATTTGTGGATAAGGTAGTAATACTGTGGAGAAACGGAGGTGGCGTGCCTATACGATGATAATTTTTCCTCATTATATTTCCTTCTCGTTCATTTTCTCGTAAGTCAAGTAGATATATATACGTATATACGTATATAAATATGAAAATATAAGAATAACCCTGGCCCTGTATATCGGTATGAATGGTTGTATTAGTGTCCGGCCAAGTAGGAAAAAGAAGGAGGGGGGGGGGAGGGATTAAGCATGCATGGACAACGGTGGCACGCGAACAACGTACTTGTACTTTTGTGGCTAGTTCGTAAAAAGCATTGCGAAAGTTGCTGTGAAAATACACGGCCCATGATCGCATGACCAGGCTGCGCCACCCTCCGACTCAATCCGTACCCTTCTCTCTCTCTCTCTCTCTCTCTCTCTCCCTTCATTTTTTCCTATCTCTTTCCTGGCCTTAACTGTTTTTCTATGGCTAAGTCGTTCACGTTGTATGTAGGAGAAAGAGTTTCTTTGTCTCTTAAAGTTCCGTCTTTTTTCTTCTTTTCTATCACTTTTTCAACCCCGTTAACCGAACTTATGGTAGCCGAGCAAGCTTATACCCGGGCCCGAACGCGATCGCTTCCGCTTTCCATTAACTTATTTTGTATGCAGCTAATTTGCATGTCTAACGGCAACACGATAAAATTGGTCAACGCTGTGTAGCCGTAATACACAGGGTATATTAAATGCATGTGATATCCCGGAGTAGTTAGAATTTAACTCGAAAGAGCTTAAGCATCAATGCAACAGAGCTAATAATTGTTATTACTAGCGCAAACGACATATCGATTAACCGTTTTAGGAATTTTACCGGGTATCCTAAATGGTGGGAATAATGATGAAATTGGCACCTTCAAGCACAGATTCCGTCGAAATATTCATCTCGTGCTAAGAATTATTGAATCCTAGTAATCGCATCGTCTTTCGAGAAACGAATTATTTATTCTTACGATAACCATCGTAATCGTTTCAATAAAATATCTTTGCCGCTGATCGACAGTTGAGAATTTGTTTTTTTTTTTTTTATCAGTCCACATGTATCTGAGCATGATCAAAATAAAGTTATCCAAAGGATATGTCAGGGGATAAACAAAAAATAGAAATTCGACTGGACGCGTGTGAATTCTACGAACCCTTAAGAAAATTGCGTTGCTGGCTATAGACAGGAAGAGTCCAGCAATTCCAGTGGGAAATTTCCGAGTCACACACACATACATACAGATAAAGTACGATGGCAATGAATATATCTGTATGTACGGCGAAACCCTGTCCGATGGTCCCACCCTTATTTGCCTCCCTTTTCTTTCTCGCAGAAACGTTCTTGGACGATTTTTTTTTTTTTTTTTTCAGTTCCTCTCCCAACGGATGATCCTGGCTCGCCTTTCTCGCATTCTCCCTCCTCCTTTGATCTGTTTCTATAAATATTTATATTCGTTCTATATTCTTGAGCGAAAAACCTGTATCACCTATCATACTTTATTCTCACCACTTTGTGTGTCAAAGTGCACGAGTATTTTCGCGCGTATCGTTGCATCAGAGCGAGAAAGAAATATATTTTTTTTTTCTTAGAGTAAAAAGATTCGTTTGATGAAAACATTCAAAGAAATGTGCGAATCGAACGTCGATTTATTTTTAACGATTTGAGAAAACGAAGAAACGCCTGAGATAAGATTTATAATATATCATGACTATATGCATAAAATAGAAATACGATATGGAATATAGGGTCGAAGGACTTTTGAACTTCAATGGAATTTTCGGAAGATCGGGAATTGTACTTGTCAGCTTCGAGAAAAGGGCACGGAAAGAGATCGAATGGAAAAAATGTATACAAATATATATGCATACGTGTATGTAGATATATAAACAACTTGATTGCATCTGGGTATAGGGCTCTAAAAGTAAGAATATACGCTATTCACAAGGGACCAATGCTAGTAAATCGAGTCCTGCTGCAACAATTCCTATGGAAAAGCTTGTGTTCTATGCGTATCTGGCAAAAACAGGTAAAAGATCAAATATACACATTGCTATATTCCACATCTATAAATAAAGACGATACTGTTATCAATGTTCTTAAATAAAAATCTCCTTGAAGGGGTAACGAATTAGTGGCACTTGTTATTGCAACGTCGTGATTCATCACTACTCTGGTGATTTTTAAAAATATATAAACGTGCCACGAAGAAATTTAATGATTTGATGGTTCGTTTAGAGTCATATTTTTCATGGGACAAAAAATGGGAGAGAACTGAGGCTCTCTAAAGTCTGGATAATTTCGATGTCCAAAGTCTCTCAGTATCAATTCGTCATCGTATCATCAGTGAATATGCAATGCGTATAGAGTATATTTAGTACTATCATGTCACTACATCTATATGAGCTTTTTGACCTTTCCGCTATGTCCGTGCATTAAACTCCATAAACGCGCACATGGGATCAAAACTTGTCGAGAGTTGGTGTTCGTTCTCTTGAACTTTCTATCGTATGCTCTAAGCTCAACTTCTCTCCCATAAAATGTTTAAATTTAATCAAACTTTGACTTTGTAACTGTAATGTAACCAGGAAGGAAAAGATATTGGAAATGGGAACGTCCAAGGTACACGTTCGCAAATGTCTCAGTTCATTTACCCTTAAGTTAATGAGATTCATTAAATGGAGAAATAATTGACTGTAAGGTAACGATTAACCATGAGTCATCCGAACTTTAACTGGATCCTTATTACATTAACTATTCTCGCTGACTAGATAAGTTTTTTGAATTTCAATCCGAGGCTAGTTCGAAACATCTATAATTCCCTTCAATTCTTTCGAGTTTTTTGTAAACAGAAACTGTTTTTATATCTCTTCCTACGTCTCAATGGTTTGCAGACTCCAATCATCAACGCAGTTCTGCTAAGTGACTTTAGATTTCGAAATATTGGCACATGATCACTGAATTGATCGATAATCCATAGATTCCAATAACGAAAGCTGGTACATTACGCATTCGATGAAATGTAATCTGATATGACTCATAAAATGCTGATGCACATGAAAAACTTTTTGTCGTCGAACTCGGGTTGTTGTTTGATTTGAAGTTCCGTGTAGTGAACGTTGGTAAATCTCTTCTTGCAATTTATCGCATATCTACGGATATCCTCTTCCATTTCGATTGAGCCTCGGAACGAAAGCATACACGACCTATTTACTTTCTTTGTATCAAACATGGGAAACCGTATGCTGCGTCGGCTACAAAAAATTCCGTTGGGAATCCGCTTACGTTTTACGAGACGTGTCTTCTGAGAATCAAGCATCAAAGTATCGAATATGAAAGAAAAAAAGGATATATGCATGATGTACTATTTCTTCATTGGCATCGAGAAGTATAACGTGATCTCTTGGACGTGATATGACGAGATTCGTCAGCACATGTGGATATCCCTAGAACATGTATCGCATATTTTGATGCATCTTTAATCTTCGACTAATCCTCGGAGGCTTGTTCCGGAATAGCCATCGAGCGATATATCGCTCTAGCTGAGCCGCAATAGTGAATTTAATATCAGCAGGTATGCGAGCATGCAGAGAGAGAGAGAGGGAGAGAGATCATAAGTTTCGATAAGACCCAATGACTCCATTGTTCTATAGTATCAGCAAAATCCATGGATTACATCGTCAATGAACGGTAAATAAGTTCCAACGATATCGAGAAGCAAAAGAAATAAAATTGTCTGAAAAATTGACAGAGGCTGCAGTGATGGAAAGATATTTAAAAAAAAGATGATTGAGGAGAGATCTTCCAGGTCGGAGTTGATTTTCGTTTACAATAAAACCAGCTTGCGCCTATTTTGGGTAGGGATCAAAAACAATTTAACATAAGACAAATTCGATTTGCTGATCACTTGAAAAACGTTTTGATTCGCGTGAAAAACATTTAACAGGTATTTACTGAAACGTAATTTTCGATTCGAATATCGAGAACTACAGTTATCCATTAAATCCCCGTCCTCCCTCTTCTTTTAACCTGCCCCCTCCAACACAAGGGTCGCATAAAAGTTAGTCAAGTTTTCAACCGATCGGAAGACTCTGAGGAGTAAGTTCTTGGGATACCTAGTCGTCGAGCTTTACGTGAAACTGTCATTAATTCTTCGCGAAGACGACCAGGAGAGAAAGAAAGAGACGGTTTACAATTCCTTGCAATAGTGCAAGTTCAAAGTGCAGCGAGAAGAGAGAAGAAAACGAAACGTTACGAGTTTCTAGGATGTGTTCTTTGATAAGCGGAAGAAGAAGTGAGGGTAGAAGGTAGGTTTACAAAGCTCTTGCTTCCAAAACTCTTGATAGTGAACTCAACTTCGTCGCAAGTTCTTCTTTTCCATGAAACTGATGGCTAAAGGGTGTATATATATATATATATATATATATATATATATCAAGACGAAGCTTTTTCGTCGTCTCGTTATTCAGCGCAGTCGATAACCTTTCTGCTATTCCTTCTTTCTCCCTATCCGATCGGACTTGTCGGGGAAAAAAAAAGAAAACAATTTTTTCGCTAACTGGCCCGTGCATATAAATTTTTTTACGTTTCTCCCTCGAGCAGAATGATGCTTTTCCCGACGACTCAAATGCAAGTAGAAGCGCTTCTAGCGATGTGAAGACAGGAGAACTGAATTATTTTTTATCTGATGCATTCGGAACCATTATTGAATTTCCTCTCAACCTGGATATACGTATAACAATATAAATGAAGAATTTTATTTTTCCATTTTTCTGCTCATTTGTTTTATACTTTCCTGCAAGCTGTACGAAGATTTGCAAAAGTTATTTTCTTCCAATGTGTTCGGCGAGAACCTTTTAGCAACTCACAATTCGAATTTAGTTATTTTTATTAGATGTGCTTTTAGTTTTTTTTTAACCATATTCAACTGATAGCTTTGGCCTCGTTAATTTTAGTCGATTCGACGGGCGATACGTTTTTTTACTCATGACATTTATCAGACATCAAATGGAATCGATTAACCTCTGGTACAATACTCTTGAGAATATTTTGTATGCATGTACAGTGGTCGTAAAAAAAATCAAACATTTGATTCGGTCACGAAGTTCATCTGCTCTCCTAGTACGATTTTCTTCGAAACTCTCGTTTCTCTCGTCACTCATTCGGGCTTTTATTCTTCTTAGCCCTCGTATTTTTCCCTCCTCACCATCCCCTCAGATTTTCAGCTTCAAGGTACGTATATGAGAGCCTTTGGAAAGCGGAAGGCTAAGCTAGATACCGTCAGTGCGATAGGGAGAACGGGGAATGAAATAGTAGAACCAGGTCAGCCAGCCAATCCCGACTGCAAGACACACCGATCTCCGTACTGGCTCACCTGCTGCACCATATCTTCTCTGTTGTATATATATATATTTATGTATAAGTATAGTACATGTAGAATCTCTAGCTATGTAAAATGTGAGGAAGCTCCGTACATAGAATGATACATAGAAAATGGTTCAAATATGGACCACCAAGTTATATCCACTCAGTTTTTCTGCGACGAAAAACGAATGATACTACATGAAGACAAAAAAAATTACAACGTAAAGTCTTATAGGATCGGAAAAAAAATGAATGATCTGAGAACATTTTTATTATGTTCCTATATCCATTCTGATGTTGCTGTACTGAAATAATTTTCATTAAAAAAATGCTGATGTGAATATTACAGGAACTGCGACGAGATTTCTTCAAATTATCGCTTGTAATTTTCAGTTAAAATAACGTAGATTTTTTTTTTTAGTATGATAAGTGTGGATTCCAGGGTTAAAAATGAAAAAAAACTTTAATTTTCTGGTTCTCATTGGTGTAAAGTAAATTTTTAAATTCAAAGGGAAGGTTAGGATCTTATATGTTTCTGGGTATTCGATGTCGTACAATTTTGTGCTCATTTTTATCTCCCTTTCTCTCTTTCTCTCTCTCTCTCTCTCTCTACGACGATTCTTTGTTTATCAACTGATATCTTGGTTCGCTCCAGATTCAGCTCATTATATCTATTTACTTATTATTCACTTATTACTATTATTTGTTAACTATCTTACTATCTACTTATTACTAATATTTGTTAATTATCTATGTATATACAAAATTTGCCCCAAGGCTTGCCAGGGCATTAATAAAAACCAATCAACCAATCAATCAATCTCTCTCTTTCTCTGTCTCACCCTTTTTCCCGTTTGTACATGTGAATTAAAATGTTTGTATATGTGGATTCAAAATATAAACGTATTTTCTTCATTCATTCTTTTTTTCCTTCCACGTATTTTTTCGGCTCTTTCCTTACTTCTGAGAGGCGATCTACTCCGGAAGAAAAATAAAAAGAAAAAATCAGCTCCTCTTCGTACGAACATTCATTTTATTCAAGTAGGTATATAGACATCGATGCTTGCTATGTATACAAGGACGAACAAATAACACTGCGGCAAGGAATCTCTTGCGAAATGGAATTGCGCTCACGCCATACGGTTTATGTGATTCTCCTGTGTAAGTGCTCCAGAGAGAAGAAGAGGCGAGGAAGGTAGCAACGGTGCGCTATACTCTCAGGTACATAACGGCTCGTGTATCTCGTAAGCGCACAAAAGGAGATAGCCGATTTGTGGAACGAGATCTTCTCTAGAAATTATTCTAATTTTCCATTAAAAAGAATTGCGCAATGCCTCTATTCCTTTTCACACAATGTAACATAATTCAGTGCACACAAATATTATGTAGTTAAATCATTGAATTGTGAAGATGATTTTGCAATGACTGCAATCATTCGAAATAATATTTGCTTAGCGCTTCTTTTTTGATGAATATTTTTGACAAAAGTCACTTTGAATGAGAATTCAAACAGCCTAACGAATCGTTAATAAGATCAATAATGTGTCTACAGAAAGTCATATAATTAAAAAACTAATAAAACGCGCGTGCGAAAAAAAAAAACTTTCAAAGACTTATGTACAAGCTAAACGTAAAATGGACGTGAAAGAATTGATGCAGCAATAAAGATTACGCGGGAAGAAAAGTTATGACGTATTTATATAAATGCATATGTATGCACAGGCTCGTGTATACGTTGAACCGACAAAGACTAAAGGCGTGGATCGATACGAGTAATTTAAAGTTGAAGAATTCACCGTGAGTTAGCGACGTCGATAACGCTATTGCGCGCACCACCCGCGTGGCTTGCGTGACCATCTCATGCTGATAGGAAGACCAAGAGAAAACGAAGGGAGGGTGGAGCGGAGAAGGGTTGGGAAAAGAGGAGCTCGTGTACTAACGCTTGGATCGTTGGAAAAGCATCGTTCCCGCGCACCTTTACCTTGTCCACAGACAACCAGAGTTACTTCAATTTCCTTTTATCTTCTCGATAGACGACTCTTCTACCCTTTTACCATCCCGCACACCTCGGATCCGAGTGCTCTGCCAATCTGATAACACCCACAGTCGCTTCAACTGTAAACTAACAATCTCGCTTTCTCTCTCTCTCTCTCTCTCTCTCTATCTTTTATTCTTCCTCTGTCCTTGCTCTGTCTATTTCTTCACCTTACGCCAATTTTCTTTCCTTCTCTCTTCGATGTCTTGCCACACGATCTCGGGCTAATTAACAGTTACTTAACTGTGCTTAATCATTCAACTTTGCAGAAATATACGCGTGTGCTAATCTCGAGTTGGTTTTTCCTTTTTATACCTATTATCAAGATACGAGCGGAACGTCGAGAACAAAGTTCGTTGACCATTAGAGCGTTCAGTTAAAATTATCAACAAATTATTTGTATTAAATTATTGTTTGACTGTATACATTATAGATTCAGAAATCAACATTACGTTATTACTTTGACATGGGTTGAACTTTTAAATATTGAAAATATTCAACGCTTTATAAGAGAATCGTAACACGAATGTGACCCTTTGAAAATCCTTTGACTCTTTGAAAGAGGTTATTCTGTAAAAAATGTGTGATATCAAGATTCGATAAAGAGAAGTACTCTCATGAAATAAGCGAGATAGTTTTAGGGTCAATTTCATAAAAAAACCCGAGATCCAAGAAGCATATTATTTCATATGGATTCACAATGCTTTAACAATGTCATGAATGTTTCACTTTTCAAGCAGATATAGTTATAAGTTTGAAGAGCAAAGTTGCTTGATACTTCATGCGATTGGATTAACTCTTCGGAAAACCCACGTCGTATCTGTATATCATATATATATATATAAGTATATATATACATACATAAATATGTACGAAGTTCCATCGTTTGTCGTGGGTGCGATAAAATCTCAGAGTCCTGAACGTTCATTTTATATACATTTTTCAGTCTCCTTCTATCACGGTTTCTCTCTATCTTCGTGGCCTCTCCACAGCGCTATCTCTCTGTCACATTGATGACTCAACTGCGACGAAGCATTTTCAAAGTGTTCACTATCCCGGGGATAAAAGGGTGTGTATATCAAACGATCTTTTCTGGACCTCTATACATGTTCAAATATATATATATATATATATGTATAGGATATTTACTGGAAGACCAAAACCAACGTTCCTTCAGTCTCGAGATTCCCGAGATCGGGATCAGCTGTATAGGGATTCTCTCTCGAGTCTCCGGTTACCAAAGTTTGTGGTGTATGAGAAAGAGAAACACCGAGAAAGAGCGATACACGGAGGGTATATATGTCGTTCAAAAAAACGTGATTATTTTCTGGTGACCGCGTGAACTGCGGTTTGAGAGCGAATCAACCGGATCTTACTCCTTAATGAATAAAAATGCCAAGTTCCCTTAGACTATAACATATTATATCGAAGATATAACAAAATAATTGAAGCAGAACAGAAGAGAAAGGTGAGACAGAGAATGAGGTTTTGCATTTTTATCGAATACTAAGGAACGAGGAAGAATAATGAATAAATAGCTACGGTCGTTTTTGATTGGAGTTTTTTTTAATACATTGATAATGATCAATGTATCGTATTGAATGGATATGGACGTGGATATAGCAATAAAATACTATAAGAGTATACATATAACTTCATATTTGTAATGTATAATACTATTCTTCCGTTCAGAGGAGAGTGAACCTTTGAAGTGTCGATTTTTATCGAGCCTCAACACCGTTCTCTCATCAACGCCGAGTCACGCAATATTATATGGTATACATATGATCTGTATATAGTATGGTGATACGTGTATTACAGTGCATAGTCACTTTGCGTTTTTATATTACGCATAACGCAGAGACGTATAATGACGCGGGTGAAATAAAATTGACTATATTTTCATACGCACTATGAGGCACTGACAGGTGTTGATGAGTTTGTTTTTTTTTTTTTTTTCTTCATTCACACGATGACTCGTGAAGCCAGGCATTGATAGACTACACGTCTCATCGAGTGGGCATCGATTGAATAATAGTTACAAGTTTTCTACGCAACGACCTTCTCTAAACAAAAACACAATGTAACGTGAGCGATGAAATTAATGAAATTGAATTCGAAATAAAAATCAAATCGACCTTTCATCTGATATCAGCAGCATGTCGATGAAAATAAAAGATCAAGTTCAATTGAAATTTATAGGGTTGAATATGATTACATTTTTACGAGTTTAATTTATCATAATCTCATTTTCATTACGGTTTTTAATTATCGCAGTGATCACAATAGTATCATTTATCGAAATATTCTCTGCAATGACTTTAGTATCTTTTTTTTTTTAGGCATTTTTGTTCAGTGGATTTGTGGCTGCGTTGAATGAGACTATAAATTTGCAAGTGATATGCATAAAGACACGGTATGTGTAGCCCTTGGATGACGTCAGGATTATTGGTGATAGCTGGGAAAGTGAATGACGCATCATCGGATTACTCCCAAGTGATTAAGCTCTTGTGTCGCAATGAGAAACGGGATATCGAACAGTCTACTAAATATCCACGATCTATATGGTATGGCCGAAAGCACCTACAAAGTCATTGAACACCGGTAAAGCCAGCTAGTAGTCGACAATAAGCTATCAAGAATGGATGCACTCGTTCACGACGATAATTCAAATCGATATTTCAATAAATGAGGTACTATTTATCTGCTTATGCGACGCCTGTGTATTATGGCGTGTTCACGAGGTCGCATAGGTGGAGCACTTCATTTGGGACATTTATGTTGACGGACATTATAGGATGTACTACGTATTGAACTATGATGAAAGCATTTATTATTTCAGGGTACTCTGCTTCTATTGTGTGCATTTTCACAGAAGTGCATTTCGCTGAATGCACATTCTATAATGAAAAACATTAATAATTCTTGTTTTTTATTTTTATTTTTATTTTTTCTTTATTAGATTCGAATGCTTTCTTGGTATTATAAAAGAGGTATTTGATGGACTTACCGTGATTTTGAGATCGCGGGGATCACAGGTATCGTATTCGCGACTGAATCGTAGAACCGTATGAGTTTTGTTTTCATAACCGATAAGGAGATGATAATCCTGACTTGAATCCATCTGAGGATCTCTGCTCATGCCCTTTACATGACGATCCTGGAACAAGAATAAATTTTTCGTTAATATCATTACAGAGGTCGTGCGGTAATCACCATTACTGTCAGTATCATTACAATAAGTATGATTACTTGTGGAGGATAAACACCACGATTCCGATATTCATTATGATTTGATAACGACTTTTTTTCAGGTGTATGTCATTCAATTGTCATTGCGTTTCAGAAATAGATGTTGGGAAATGCCAATTTCATTACATTTTTTTAAAGATTTATTTTTGCTTTTTATAAAGGTTTTTGTAAATAGCAGATGCCTGTATTCGATGAAGAATCCCTAACCGCATGTCCAATTGGATTGAATTTCCGCAAGTTCGACGGACTTGATCCCCTTGTAAAATAAAGATGGAGTAAAAGAGACGAACTCGTCGGAATCTACTTTTTCGCACTTGCCCGGCTTCTCGGTAACAAAAGTGCACATACAAGAGCAAGTCCTTCTCGTGCACTTTGCTTACTGCGTTTGAGAAAAAGAAAATGTGGATCTCCCATCATCCCTGCTCTTTCTCTCTCTCTCTCTCTATCTTTTTCGCGGTTGCCTGCTTGATACCCACGAATATCGCCCGTCTATCTAACCGCAAAGGCAGATGTGGTATTGATAGCTGCATGTTGCAAGAAAAGAAGATATAGCAAAAATAAAAGCAACACAAAAGCTACAAACAAAAATTAAGTAAAAGTTTGAATTTACAGTTTTCTGATTTTCAAATAATTCTGCTAATTTTTCTTCATAAATCTCTAATGGGAGTACCACAATTATCATTTTTTCCCAATGCCTCCGTCACATGGTGTCGAGAATTCCTTTTGGAGAACCTTTCCATTTGCTCCGTTCGCGATAGATTTTCCACCGAGAAACGTGCCGCGAACACGAGTGGTGTCGGGGAGAAGAACAAGAAAAGTGGAATGGAGGAGCAGGAAGAAAAGAGAGAAAGAGAGAGAGAGAGAGAGAGAGAAAGGGAGAGAGCCGAGGAAGAATGGAGAGAATGAGCGACGTTACGGACGGATAAGGAGCTCTCCTGCGGCAAGCCACCCCGGGAACGGCTCAATCAAGATCTCGAATCGTGCGCCGCTTCGGCTTCTGCTCCCTTGTAGGTCTTCAGCAGCAACTTCTGATGTACTCTCTCTCTTCCTCTCTCTCTCTTTCTCGGTACGCTGTACATAATCCAACTCGCCGCTGGTCATCCAGAAGCTTCCTTTCTCGCTCATTCTCTCTACTTCACTTTTAATACAACGTTGACGATCTCGTTTACTATGGCCTTCTTCTCACTTTCTTTCTTTCTGCAACGTTTTTTTTTTTTGGCGCAATGATGCGATTCATACGATAGAGACTGAGAGATACAAGGATTGTCAAGAAAAGCGATACGGAAAATGAAAGCACAGTGTGGCAGATCATGCGCGGTATTACTTTGTCGCGTAGAACCGGACTTTAAACGCGTTTAAACTTCTAGTTAATTTCTGTATTCCATTCGAGTAACAAGTACCATTTGTTCATTGAGTATCAGATGATTGGTCCTCTAACGATCACGGATCCGCAATGTCAAAGAGAATCAGCGTTTTTTTCCATATACCTACTTTGTAGAATTTCTCGCAAGAATTTTAACAAAGAGGAAACATTCCACGGTATTCCTATTATGACGAAAATTAATTAAAAAATAATCTGTTATACGACACTAGAAAATGATAGAGAGAGAGAGTGAGAGAGAGACCAATAAAAATAGAAGCAAAGAATAGAGAATGGCATCCCATTCGAGGGTGATCGTAGTTTCTCGAGACTTGGAAGACATGCAATTGATGCAATGAGTGTATTAAATTGAAAAGCGATAGAGGAACGATAAAGAACATGGTGGATTCGACAAGTAGAAGAACAAATATGTGGAAAATCACATCGAGGCCAGCACGAGAAATCAGACATTATATAGGAGAGAACAGGCAGCTTTCGTCCTTGTTCAGATGGATAACCCTTCGCCGTCATCGAGTATTCTCGCAGAGACAAGTTTTTGTCACGAAGATTCCAGTTCGCCGCCTCGATATAATTATCCAGACGAAACGCTTGCGTTTGGCATTGATACTTATATATGTGTATGTGTGAGAATGTGTATGACAGATGAGTGGCTGGAGAAACGTATGAAAAAGTTTGGTCTGCGGTTGAGCGCTTTGTCTCTCGTCGTCCAAGCATCCATATAAGCATTGTTTGCTCGTAAAGAATCTCTTTGATACTTTTGAAATATTTTTTGTGTTTGTATCTCTTCGTTATATGTGAGCTTGGATCTGGTCCAACCTGATAGAGTGAAAGAGAGAGAGAGACGCACGCCCCTCTGGGGCTTTATTAAAATTTAATTTGAGCCTTGACTGCATCAAGGGACCCGTAACGCCTCGACGCGTTAGTTGCTTTTGCGTGAGTCCCTGCGAGTCACGCGTGTTATAACCTACAAATACAGCCTCATGAGCATATATATATATAGCCATGGCTCTGTCGCAAGTATTATACTGCAATGTGTGTTTCATTTGGGCTGACGATTTTATCCTTTTTCCACTCGGTGGAGGCGAACAACTCTCCCGTCGTGGTCTTGAACGCCAGATTTTTTTTTTTTCTTATCTTCATCATTGCTCTTTCTTTCTCTTTGGAGCTCTTTTGCACAGGCACTTTTGTTTCTTTGAAATTCATTCTAAATTTTTTCTTCATCGTTTTTTGTTCACTCCTCATTATCAGATCGTTCATTTTTATCGTGACATATAACTGTGTTAAATTTTTGTCGCATTATAAAAAGAAACAAAAGTTCACTGCGTTTATCTTCCGCCATAACCAACTTTGATACTAGTCAACCAGATGTTGCATTGAAGTCTTATCATTTGTTGATAAATGGCTTATGAAAAATAAGGATTCATTCAACGTTAACATCGTAATAATATTTTTTATCTCGGTATACCGTAAATGAAGTTTTATGCAAACATTTTTTTTTTGTTTTTTTATCAACCAACTTTTTAAATGCATTATTGAACAGGGTACAATGAGGATTCTACCATCAAGATTTATCTCATATCGATGTATTTCGCTCTGGCATTCATATAATAAAGCTTTTACGTTCTGTAATCGATTTTATCGTGGGCTTTCTCTCACATTCGTTTTGTGAGTGGCAATACGTGCCAATTCGATACGCCGTAGCGATTATAATGCGAAACGTATATGAGTAATACATATCCTTCGCATACTCGCGTACCTTTTCATACCTTTATACGTTACATCCTGGTGTCAGAGGACAAGAGGAAAAAAGAAACAAAAATAAAAATAAAAAACGGAATTACAAAAGGGTTGCCTTGACATAGGTGCTCACCAGGGGTTGCATTTCAGCGTGACGTTCGCCCCCTCCGTACAGAATTGGTGGCGCGTGTTTTACACACAATCCGCGACGAGTCGTAAATATTCACTGAGCATAATTGTTTTGCATTATGTCTGCCATCGAGTTCTCGCATTCTCGTGGAAAAGGCGCGAAGTGCGCGTTGGCACGTTCGCACTTACAACAAAATTTAATCCATCTTTCTTGCATTATTAACTTTCCACATACGCCGAGATATCTGCGCTTGAAATATAATCGTGAACATCGTGAAATTCACAAAATCATTATTCGACCGTTTCTTACTTTTGTGATCAACTCGAAAAAACTCTGAAATTTAAGGAAACAAATGAAGATCTGGATGTTCGAGAAGAAATACTTCGAACCCTCGGAAGCAACGCTGAAGTGGAAGTTTGAAAAAAAAAAAATGTGCTTCGACTTTACGTTACGGAAGAAATTATGATTGTTCACGAGCGAAATTCACTCGATTCGAAGTGCAGTCGGCGATACGTCGATTTACACCGACTCCGTTCCTTCCATGTATATTGGAAGTATTGCACCAATTACCTCAGCTAAAGCACTTACGGGCGATCCGATATTAGATTCACCGAAGAAGTACGGAAAGCGAACGTTTTCAACGTTCGCCCTTTTATCGTTCATCTTATACTCTCATATTTATTTCATATATGTATGTACAGTCTCCGTTATCGTTGATACATAACTATATACGGCCATATACACATGAGTTTTGATGGTCTTGCGCTCGAGATAATCCATAAGCACGTGCTCTATCGCGCGAGAATTGTACCACCGGATTCACGGCTCTGACTCGGATAATAGTTGCGAGTCGTTGTATTACGCGAGTTGAAAGAGAAAGCGCATTTTGATCGGAAACTATGATTCGTCGCTCACTATTATACTACCGACTGAATTCCAAATTATATAGGTATATTTATGGAACATTTTAAGTCCATTATTTTCCCTCTTTTACGTGTTTTCATATATACTTTTCGTAGATCTTAATACGCGCATTATCGAGTCTGAGTTGTAAATTTGATTTGAAGCATATATCTTGCAGCAAATATCTTTAATCTTAGCCTAATCTCGGGATAGAAAAACTTGGATCGAATCAGTCTTTTTAATGTTTTTTATAGTTTTATATCGCGTTATTCAAATTACTTATACAATAAATTATACTTTTTCACAACATTTTTGAATGGAGTATACCGATTATTACGTTTATAAATGAATTTACATAAGATTTATTCAACAATGACGCGTGATCGATCGAGAACGATATTTCAGATTCGTGAAAAAAAAAAATGTAAAATAAAAACACGACATAATCACGGAAAAATGTTCGAAAAATCTACTGCTCTACCTGTACCTTTTAATAATAAAAATATTTTCATTTGCCGATGTGAAGCATGTACCAAGATCGAAATAAACACCGGAAGCAGGCAAATAAGGTACTATTCAATGGTCACGCGATCGAGAAACCGATGCTTGATATCAGGGCGAGCTTCTTTTTTACGCGTGCGAACGAGACTGCTTCATGAAATCATTGACACAGATAAATAGAGGCTTCACGAGAGACGAGAGCGTGAGGCACATAAGGTTTTTTTTTTTTTTCTTTTATGAGATTTCGCGAATGTGATATCAGGGACGTTTGCGCGGCGATATATATGAACGTAAATATGGGCTCGACGTGAAAACGTAGGACATGGACTCGGTTGACGTCTATTCGAGGATTGGAAAAATCGTGCTACTTGTTGCAAACGAATGACCGAGTGTACCGAATGAGGCCCTTTGTAAAGGGCTTTTATTTTCATTCTACCTACGTGGATAGCTTGCGGAAATATTATATTTACCAAGAGACGTGTGTCAATCATGTACACGTGATATATACAGTAAAAATAGATGGTGTTCCATCGCGTGGTGGACGAGCAAAGTACTTGGATAGTTCGTCAATAATTTATTTTATTTTCCACGAAGAACGCGTGCGAATGTGAAAAACTCGCTCGAGTTTTGCGTCGAGCTGTCTATCCACTATTTTCTTTTATTTCACCCTTTTTTTCTGTCCTTCTATCACACATCGCTCTTTCGTGTCCGTTTCATCGATAATCTACCTCGTGCAACGCCACGCAACGAGATGTATGTATATAGTATATATATGATTTGCATATAATATACGTATACCGTGTATTGAACGTGTATATGGACCAGGTGATTCGTTGGAACTATTTGCACTCGAACGAAAGTTGCGAGTGACACAATTTTTTTTTTGCATCATACTCGTTTTTCTCTTTGACATTTTTTTTTTACATGTCCCGAAATAGAGAGAAAAAAGAAAAAAAAATGTCGATGTGGAATGGAACTCAATAATTTGTAAATTGTTATAGACGATTAAATAGAATTTAATTGATTACCATGTACTACATTGAATTTTCAGATTCTCCGCGCAGCTACCATTTTTATGCGTTTTCAAAGTTACCGATCTTTTTCACATTACCTCTCTTTATTTTATTAGCTCCTCTTTTATGGATTTCGGAAAGAGATCTGTTTAGATTGAGCGGAAAGATTTTCTCCGCTTGCTAGTACGTGAAACTTTTTTTTTTTCCCCGAGGATTCTTCGCTTTTTCGATGCGACCCGACCGCCGATCCGGTCTTTTACGATCGGAGCAAAGTACCAATTAATGGAGGATTCATTTTACGTCGCTTCATGCTATTACATCTCGAACACCTATCTCTTTGGGTACTGCAAGACGTACGTGTATTTTGAATATGACACATGTGTGCGTTAAAGAATTATACCGGTGTTCTGTACGCATTTTTTATTCATAATTAATACACGGTCCTCAACATTTTTTTTATAATAACGGAGACAATTTTTATTTTCATTGCATAAGATAATGAATATTCCATTCAACAATAATATGAAGAATTTGGTCAAGTTTTTTTTTTAATCTTCCAGGATTTTCGTTGTACTTTACATAGACAGATAATTCAAATTTTTTAGTAGGCTAGTTTGATTTTGATGAGAGGAAAACCATTGAGGAGAATTTTCGCGAACGTAACAGGTGATGCATATACATGTCAATTTTTTTTGAATATCTCTCACGCTTTTTCACTGAGTTAAAGTTTCAACTCACTTTTGTCCTGGCATCACGCATAGAGAAACTCCATTATCTCTCGGGCTCACGCGCGTTTACGAGTTTCTGCTAAGGTACTTTCAGAAGGATTTTTCTATTATACGAAGCACCGCGAGTATAATCTTGACGATTTGTCTATGTAAACGGCTCGCCTTTTTCTACCGAAAGAGTTAGAAAAATGTGATGGATAAAGAGGGAAGAGAAAAAAAAATTCATTTTTTCCGAAGTTCCAAACGCATATCGGAATTCATACGTAATTATCAAATTCCTAAGACTCCTTCGATACATCTACTTGCAATTTAGGTTTAGAAGAAATACGAAAACAGTATGAATGGTTTTTTCAAACATACAGTGGAGAAATTATGTACGTTCACCATTGTTACTTTTTATTTTATTTTTCTTTCGAGACATCCTCACAGCTTTGGTGACAAATTTTTCTGTATGTTGCGAGAGTGTTTTATTGGGCGTACATTTGTCTACATAGTCGCGTGTTACGAGATGTCTCTTGGCGAAAAGATGCCCGAAAATACATATGTAAAGGTGTGCGGCTCTTACGAGACAAGGAATATCCGGTCTTATCTTTTCGCTGTGTTCTCGTTCTTGTTTTTCGAGCAAGCGGACAGGCAGTAAGGCTACAGCGAAAATAAAAGGAGAAGAAAGAAAGAGAGGGAGAGAAGGAAAGAAATGTGTAACACGTGTACAAGAGGGAGTCAACGTCTGCCACTAGTAAGGATGTTCTCCGGCATGCGAATTGTCCTCGTTCCCGTATTTTCAACGTGTATGAAACCCTGCATATATACGTATCCTCGGACTCCGTGTCTCTTGGCTTGTATTCGCGCTTACGAAAATAAAGAGAGATACACGTAACGGAGAGGCAATGTTTCACACACCCTGGATCATCGCCAGTTCGATCGCGCGAAAACGTCGAGATGACGGACCGACTCAAATCTTTCGCGCACTTTTGTCATCCAATCAAAATCCTTTTCAAACATGCAAAGACATTCAAACGCCCCCACACAAATGTTCACAACCACATATTTTCAAGCGTAGATGTTTGAGTTTCACGGGGCATAAATGGATGAAAAGTTGGTCAAAATTTCTAAGCTCTTATCTCAGTGTACGATAAATTTATTAATTTTATATTAAATTACGCGTTGATGTAAAAATAACCTTCTCAATAAGATTTCACGAGTTCTGAGCTTTTTTTTGACAGCTTTCATGTGAGTATCAAAAAGATACATGGTTCAAATTTCTACCAAGGCCTCTCTCACTCATTCTTACATACACGTATCTAAGTTGGAAAATAAATGTACATACATACAAAGGAGCACGAAAGGTGGAACGAGGCCACAAGGATCAGAAGCAGAAGCACAGCATTTCTTCACGTCTTCTTGCTCTTCTTTGCTCCCCTCCTGCTCCTCCTCTTTGCCGTCACATCTTCTCATCTTCTCTTCTCTCAAACTCTCACACCGTACTTCTTATCGTTCCTACATACCATCACCGATCTTCTTCTTCGTATGTCACACTCCAGAGGGAAACTCTCTTTCCTTTGCGGTTCGAATCTAACCTGACTTCTAGAAGAGCACTATCGTCTCTCACCCATCTTCTTCATACGATCTACGAGATTGCACTACACGTGTAACGTATACTAGGAATTAAAAAAAATGAATCTAAACACCTGCACTTTATTTTTTCAAGGATTATTTTACTTTTATTGCCAATACTTTTAGCTGGCTGAATGTCTAAATTAATTTTATATAATTATCAGCGTGGATCTAACGATGAATCGTAATCAGCGCTTTCACATCATGATCTGTTCGCGAAGAAAATTGCTTCGTGTGGAGTGAAATGGAATGAGCATATATTACATCCGGACTTATGCTCCTCCCCCTTTCTACGCCTTTTCACTCTTCTTTTGCCACGTAATAACAGTAGGAAGTCATTGAAGTCACCCTTCCCATTTGTGCCCGTTTATCCTTAACCGTGTAGCATACATTCCTGGGAAGCCTTCTAATCGTTCCTGGAACGTCCGCCTTATTTAGGTCACACAAGGGTTGAGACCGAGGATGTGAAAGAAGCCATAGTAAGTTTCTCTGCCTTTGTTCTTGTAAGAATACCTATTAGAGCAGGTCGATCTACAATATTTTGAAGGTTGGCCGAGCACAGCTAATTGATTCAATTCGAATTCCCGTAATAATATAGAAACTTCACGAATCAAACTGCATTTTTCATCATCACGGGCAAATGTATATTGCGTCCTGACTTATAAATATTGAACCACATGAATGTCGGCAATAAATTAATTATTGTTATCAATTTTTTCAATTAATTTACTGCAGAATTTTACCTTCAGCAGTCGAACAAACGCTAATTGAGCAATTCTCTAATAAAAAAGTACAGTATTACAGAAATTTCGCCTGCTCTAATCAACGCTTATGTAGTATCTAAAAATGAGACGGCTTTTCTCATAAACCATTTTCCATACAGTCTTATCTTCATTACAGTAATAATTTCTTTGATTTGAACAATCATGAGAGTAGAAAGTAAAGATATGGTTGATGAGATCCCTTCGAGAGAGTTCCGATAAATTAACACGTTTTGCGTGTAAAGTGTTACGATAATAAATGAGATCTGAACATACAGGATGGGTATAATTTTTCTCGAGAAAGAAATGGCTGTGTGGAATGCTTTCATTGATTGCCGAGGAATTTTTTAATGTCCACTGAGAAATAGTTGAGCGACGTGTAAGAAATGAAATGAGCGTGAAGTAAGCCTCACTTCGCAAAACGGTTGCACTCTTTTTCGATGTTGCGTGTGTTTGTATATAAAAACGTACGTATTAGTAACGCGTTGGAGCCGCAAGAATACGAATGGGGCAGCGTGGCGTTGTAAATTCGAGGTATATGGAAGAGTACTATATCAATTTGTACGCTGTATATTCACCGTGTACGAACAACGTGTATCGGAAAAACAGAGAATCCGTGTAGAATAATGGAGGTAGAATAAAGAAACAAGGGTTATTAGTATCGATTTTCTATAGACAAGAATTATTTATATTTCCCGATCGAAAGCGAAGACCTGCAATTATCGTTAAATTTTTATCGATTCAGGCGAACGAAGAAAGAACTGAACAAAAAACAAATGTTAAAAAAAAGAGTCTAAAGCGGACGCGGTGAGTAGGAAAATGGAGAAACAGTAGGCTTTTCCGGCGGAAACGTGGCGGCACAAGAGTTCGATTAGTTCAGACGGGAAACACTACTTTTGTAATTACGAAGATCGAACTACCGGATATATTGCCATTGAATTCGATCTCTTTTTCTCTTTTACAGCGTATATTTCTCACTCTCTTGTCCGTTTTACTTCTCCTGTCGTTTCTCGATTCAATCGGACGGCGACTCGACGGATTAAAGTCAAAGAGAAACTCCCCTCACGATCTAAGACAACCCTCTCTCTCTCTCTCTCTCAAACTACAACTGTACGTACATCGAAAGCTTTGGATCACATTATGTATAGATATATATTTACCCATATATATGGGAACATTTACAATAGTATCACTAGCACTGAGATACTAGCATCGAATCACAGATACCAACCAAACGTTGCACGAGATACCCGAGGGAAGCTCTCTTGAATCGACTTACTGCCTATCCTTTTCTCTCGCTCTTCTACCCCTCTCTCTCTCTCTCTCTCTATCTCTCCTCTCACGATAGCAATTACTTAAGTTCAAAGTTTGTGTAACTCTACCATATTGTATCCCCGGGGTTTGTACCACTTCAAGAGAGAAAGGGTAAGAAAGAGAGAGAGAGAGAGAGATAGAGGATGGTAAGCCGTCAGTATTAACTAAAATTGTACTGTATCCGTACTAGTTTCGGCAATAGGGGAGAACATTGAACGTTTCAGCGTTGAGGGTCAGGATTGTAGAGCGAAATCGCTTTATCTTTCGTTGTGTAATGAATGATCTGAGATTAGAAGATTAATCGTACCCATCATTCACTTCCGTTACTTCAGCTATTGCAAATTCTGTAATCGCTGATGTCACGGAGACTTTGGAAGAACACACATTTGCCGAATTTATGATGAAACGTATATGTGATAAGTCTCGGATTTAAAAATCGTGGAATAACTCGTGGGATGCTTGCAACAAATCATATATTATTCGTTCTCTAATGTTGACCGGAGACTAGACGGGGGGAAAAAAGAAACGAAGTTATTTATTTGTTTCATGTTAGAAAGAACGAATCAATTGTCTGGCAGGGAGTCGTACGAATAATAATATTTGTACAGTCGTTTCTTCAACTTCCAGATAGCCTCTATGAGTCTTTGATGGCAAGGGAAGATATATACACCAAAGATTCTATAGCAACTAATCTATATGTCGATGACTGTAGAACTAAAAAGGCGTATCGAGTGTGAATAAATTTATGAAGATTGAGCCGTTCTGACGTTGATTCATTGGTGCCTACGCATACAGAAGTGTGGAGACTGTAGCGCTATATTGGTCGAAGCTTTGACATGAAATATTTATGGAGCTTCCGTTGTGGCGAACAGGGAGCGGGTGAAAGTTAAGTGAGCGTATATGTGTATGTGGCGCTCGTACCTCTTGGGATCACAGTTAGGCACAAAGACTAGTCAGCCCTGCCTGCAACGATTTTGCTACCCATACGAATGCCCTATCCACGTAGATAATAGTATTATACATGTAAGAGTAATATTCAGGACGTATAAGTCGATAACGTAAGGTATACGAGTATAAGAGAGTCCTCTATGAATATATACATTCAATTACACCATTTAATTTTATATATACATCGATAAGTGTCGCTGAGTAAAAGTTTTAGAACGTCGACCTACGCGTGATAAAAGTTTAAAAGGAAAAAAGAGGAGAACAGACGAAATTCATCCAGAAAAAAGGCATGAGGGAGAGAGGGAGAGAAGGACGAAGATGGTTGAACAATCACGAAAGGTTTCTGGATCTCGTATATATATTTGATGCTGAAGATGCAGGCTCAAACTTCACGGACTTCAGTGACAGAGTTTCGATAAACTTTGCCCTTCGTTCGTTTCTCAGTCTTTTTACCATTTATTCCGTAAAATACTGTGAGGAAGAAAAAAGGGAATGAGAAGCGTGCGGATTCGGAAATGATTTTTTTTTATTTCTTACCAGATAGACTGGTGATAGTCACGACTATCTTGGAGAAGATATGAAAAATAGTGAAGACTGAGAAAAAAGGGAAGGACTGTAGGACTTGGTGGGAAGTGGAGACTAATATATATACTTTTTCTTTCTCTTTATCGGTGCGTATATAGGAACAATGTATGTATATATACGTATGATTCATGCTCTGCGGTAGGCAGTGAAAAATCTCTGGGCCATTTCTCAATTCACTCTCTCTCTCTCTCTTTCTCTATCTCATTCGACGAAGCGAAAAGACGATCGCCGGAGTTGTCGCAGTCAAGAGAAGAAGAAGAGGTTCACTGTAGCAGAATGATACTGCGGGGTAGACGTTGTCATATAGGTATAGAGTATATTATTGCATACTAACATGAGAATAAGGAGAAGAGAAAAAGGAAGCATCGAATGCCACCCGTCATCAGATAATATTTAAATTAATGATAAACATTTATAAAAGCGCTTTGTTATACAGAAAACATATTTGGATCATTGTGAGATGAACTCAGATGTACGTTTCGAGTTGAGCTGCTGCGGCACGTCGCACGCCAACCAACCTTATAAACAGGCCATATATATGTATATGCTCATATGTGTATAGAGTTTTTATATATCCGAATGAAATACATATGAATTCGGGGCCCGAGCCGAAAGGCATTGTATGCGGTGGCCCTCTCATCTCCATAACGGGTCCTATCTCCAGCTTTATTTTTCTCGCTTCATCTCATTCCATTTTTCTCTTCCTATCTATCTTTTTTTGTTCTCTCTTTATTCTTCTTATTTCTCTTTTCTTTATCTCTTTTTTTTTCACATTTTCTTTTATTTTTTTCTCTCTGTCTTTCACCGATTCACGCAGCTCCTGCGCGTAACTCTCGTATCTTTTCACCGAAGAGAGGGCCCTCGCATGTGAGCCCTAATACAGCAACTACAACACACCGGTACACCGACCGAGATCTTTCTCTCTCTCTCTCTCTCTCTCTCGCTGAATTTTTCTTTTTCTCTCACTCCCTTCTCCTCCTCCACACATTCTTCTTGTTCCGATTTTTCTTACATTTTTTAATCCCTTTTTCTCAACCGCTCTCACTGTCTTTTACCAACGCGGTTACACAAGCTTCCTTGACTCTCCTGCTGTCCTTTTTCCATACCGCAATATCATTCTCTTCCTCATTCCCTTTGTGTTATTACTGCTGCTACTGCGAAGACTCTCAACTCTCGATTCTCAATTGTTTTCATTCCAGTGCCTTCAATTATCCAAATAAAACGCAGCCTCAAAACCCGAAGAAATCGAAGCGGTGAATATACGCAAGAACAGACAACGACCATGGCGTTAATCGTATTCACCCGGAATGGGAAGATATTTATCGTTAAATGTGAGAGAACGATATATTTATGAGGGAGATTTCAATGAACTTGGTCCTTTCTTTGGGATTGCATCGGTCAATAAAATTGATTTAAACTAATGAGAAAAGAAATAAAATCGTAACAATTGTCGTTTAGGGAAGAGAAGCATGCAAATTAGAAGAACTATCAAAAATACCATATTTAGAGCTCGCACGGCAGGTATCGATATAAAATTAGTGAATCACGGTATAACCATGAACCCGACGAGAATCGAGTTTGAATCATTCCCGTCGTCGTCACATTCTTTCGTGGTAGATTGGAGAATTGAAAGAGAGAGAGAGAAAAAAAGAAAAGAAATAAACCGATTGAGATTCTTTTTGCAACGGAACGTGTCGGTTCTCCAAAACAGATTATACGATGCAAGTTTGCATACAGGTTTTCGTGCGGAGACCATCGAGAGTTTTGGTCCCGTGGTCAATTATGGTACCAGTAGGTAACTTGTCTCTCGAAACACATGACACACATGCACATTCATGTTGATATATATTTATGTATATATTGTTAGTGAGGAGGATGACACGGAGCAAGAGAGTAAGGTGTCAAAATGAGCTCGAGCAGGTTCTGTCTTTAAGCAACGAAATTGAAGCGAAAAAAAAACAGCAAAAAACATTAAAAGCTGTGATGAGAAAAAAGTGTCAAAAAACGCAACGACAAGATGGATCGGAATAAAAAGAGAAACGAGAAATACGAGAAGCTTGGACGAGATGAGATGACCGCTTCGAGAGAGTCTCGATCTTTTTCTCTTTCTTTAAAAGAAGGTGAGATATCGAGATCGTGAGACAAAGATAACACTCTAAACGCAACACAGGACACGACGATGGGTCTACCAAAAAGATAGAGCCACGTCCGGTAAATAAAATAGAGGCGTTTCGTTACGCTCTGTCACCTTCTTTCCTTCTCTCACGTTTATAGATAATGTCCTTTATAGATATAGGGATACCTGAATACAGTCCGGTGAGTCTCTTAATTTACTGGGTATATAGAAATACACATTTATCCACACGCACACACTAAAGCATGAGAGCATATCGGTGCTTCGTTCAAAAGGCATTAAACGACCTGAACACTTTTCAACGCTCTTCGAGACTCTGTGGCATGGCTGCCAGTTTGGTTGGCCGTCACGCATATGGGCACTTGAACGTGCTTCACTAGTGTAAAAAAAAGTCTCCTGAATCGATTATCTCACTGTTTCGGTCTCTTCAAAATTGATGTACAAACTATGATCACAACCTAATATACCATGACATTTTTCTGACAGTTTCGTTAAGAAAAAACAAAAACAAATAATCATCGGTTGCATCTGAAATATCAATCTATTACAATCCAAATTTTCTTGTCTACAGATTTTGTTAACAATTTCGTTTGGTTTTTGATCGAAACAGTTACAGTAGAAATGATCGAGAGCGCGATAAAATGTTCAGACAAAAGTACTATTTTCCGGCACGAATTCCTTTTCTATTTGACTATTTACGTTTTTATTCTACAAAACACCCACGAACACATACTACATACACACTAATTCATCTGGTCTACATCGTAGAGAACTAAAAAAAAATAATAGGTCGACCAATCATAACGAGATCTTGATATCAAGATCAGATAACTTGGCATCGTAAAAAAAGATCAGGAGCCTGCTTGAAAATATTGTGAAAGTTACTACGAAAATTACTCTTATAAAATGGAGTAAAAAACATTGTGGAAATTTTTATTGTGAAAGCTACTATGAAAGTTATTGATCGAAGATATTTTGAAAGATACTGCCATATCCGATGTTCTAAATCCATCCAGAATTTCAATCGGTGAATATACTGACCTCGAAGTCTGGATAAAAAATATTTTCAACTCTCTACGTTCTTCATTTCGAAGCAAGAATTATTAAATTTTTTTTTTTTTTCACACATATGAGATAAAATTGCAAAATACAGCGTGATAATTTTATTCGTAAGATTTTCGAATATAGCTCATTTGAAAGAGACCCATGTATAAAGATACAAAAGATTTTTGTCCTGCTGTCCACTCGCGTGCCATTTTCAATGTCGATTTTGTAGTAGTGTTCGGAAATTATATTTAGACATAAGATACCTATGGTGTTCTCGTGGCGAGATCGTGTCGGTTGGACATGGCGAAGATATTCGCTCGAGTGTGAAAAACCCGGAGGGAAAGAATAACGCGTGAGAGTCAAGAGACAGACACGTCCGACACCTCAAGCGATCCTTCGCAGTAAAAGAATCCTCTGATATTCCGGGTGTGAAACATCGCGCGACAAGGTGCCAAGATGTAACCTCATTGTTCGAGAAAAATATACAACCGAACTCCCAAACCGCGTTTAGAAACTTGAGAATTCGATATCGATTTCGAAAAATAAAGAATCACACACGTTTTTTTTTTACATGGAATGAGCATTGAGAGGGATTCTCTTGTATCTGATTTCGGGTTTCATTTGATAAATAAAATGATGATGTACTCCATCACGCTAGAATTCGCCGAAAAGTCAAAACCAAACAATACTGAGTCCTTTGTAACAAAGGAACTCAGGAATTCGATCGATTTTGATCGAAAAAAAACGATGAATTTCATTCAGTGAAATAACTTTTGTCCATGCAACTTTTAAGATAGATCGCTCAATGAAGAATTATTTGTACTGTACACTGAATTGATGGCAGGGAATAAGCAAGTGAGTGAGTCGCTTATTTCCTTAGAGGACTAAGAACGTAGAAGGTATGCAAATTTTATTGGTGCATTACGTGTAAAAAGAAGCTGTTTCCACACAGGGCGATAATTAATATCCCGTTAATGTTATACATCATATATAACGCGAATATCTAAAGATGCATCTCCATTTAGTTCCGCATCAAAACGGCGTTAACAACGTGAGGATAATGGGTTCGAACGTCGTAGGTGGATTCGGCTAGGGTTGATATGTATACGTATATAATCAACGCTCTCCTTCTCTCCTTAATATACGTGAAATCCTTGATATATCTATACATATCGACTCAAACCTTCATGAATACTCTCCCGACGGTATAAGTGTGCGTATGTACCTAGCAAGCTCTCGGTAGCTCGCGTTATTAATAAATTACGATACACCCTCGGGACGTTAATTACGAGGTGCGTAGGTCAGAACGGTACGTAAGCACTAGAGGCATATATGCCAAGGGTATACGGAAGTGAAATAACTTGGAAGCATACGCTGTTAAAGCAGAGTAGAAATAGCTATATGTTGATGGCAGAACGAAAGCCAGGCAGATGCATGGAAAATAAAAATAAAAACGAGAGAGCCGGTACACACAGCTTCTTCACTGATGTCGCTCGGCAATAATTACATTAGGCTGGAGAGAAGAAACGGTTTTTTTTTTTAATTACAGAATCAAATAAGATGTAAACTGAAAAACACCGATGGTTATTAAAAAGATTCCGGAATGGTAATAAAGAGAAAAGAATTAACGTGAGTTTGAGATAAGAATGAGAAAATAATGAGAAAAGAAAATAATCTCAGAGAGTATTCAGGAAAGAGTTGAAACAGAGGAAGATAAATGGAAGCAGCTATATAAACAGGTCAAACCTTTTCATATCCAGTGGAATACTAGACGTGTTAGAAAAGAAAACAAAAAAATTGTGCTGATGTTGACACGCCACGAGAACGACTCGTAGTACGTGATACACTGGGTGATAAAATTTCGAATCCGGGATGCATCAGCTGGCACACCAGTAGAGTACAGGGAACCTGGCAAAGAGTGCTGCAAGCCACTAGAAACCGAGGTAAGGTTTATTTCGAACGCAATGAGTAGCGCAAATAGAAGTAAAAGGATAAAACGGGACCGAATAAGATACAGGAGGAAAGGCATAGAGAGAGAGAGAGAGATAGAGAGAGAGAGAGAGAGAAACAGGGATGAAGTTTAGTGGTGGGCGAATACGACAAATTTATGACCACCAAGCCATGACGACGGATAACTTCTTGAAGATACCTATCCCGTCGAGTGTCTCGCATCCAAGAGGCAACAACTATTCCTGTCAACCAGATCTCCTCAAGAGCTTGCATCCAAAGGAATTTCATGTGAATACCTCTTTGTCTGTTTAAACATATGTACTGCGTAAAGAGATATATGCAAAATCGTCGACGAAGGTGTATATGAGTTCTCCATTCCGGGTGTCATGATATTTAACGTGAACGAAACAAGCGAGACATTGAGAAGTAGCATCGCGGAAATTGTCAACGAGCCGTACAGACACAGGCTTCAGTTTACTGCTGTTGTCCCGTTATAACCAAGCATCGTCGACAGTAAAGATGAGAAGCAAATCACACTAAGATAAAAATCACATGTACACACACGTGCCAAGGGCCATACTTCCATTCATTGAAGCAGATCAGATGTAGTGTAACAATTTCATACTTGTTTCCTTCATCTCAGATCTAAAAGAGTTTGATGAATTAAAATTTATCTGATATTATGTTGATTGAAATTCGTTTGATCTAATAATCCTCAAAATTTTTATTGGCTCGTTATGTTATCTCGATATAATTGCTATCAAGTTTTTTGTACCATCATAATTTCTAATGACTATAGAGAAATTACCATGAGATTCATCGAGGATTGAACGTAATGGAAAACAAATGTTTGAATAATTTTCCATGGCATTTTTTGTTTTCGATATCGTAATTCCAAGAATGAAAAGTGTGCGATAACGACAGTTGCATTTTAAGAGGTTTTCTTTCGGATTGATTTAATGCAGATACAATATTCATGAATATGGAAAAACTCCGTCTTTTTTGTGGCTCAGCATATTTGTCCCTTTTTTTTTCTAGTCCGCTCCATCGACGCTCACCGCTGCGGTAGCGCACAATTATTGAAAAACGATTTGCTCCATCCAACCACGGAATATTTTCAACACTTCTCGAGTATATGACGATGAATTTCATACGTAATGTATACACACGTATGTATAGGATTCTGGTGAAAATTCTCGCTCTCCAAATACTCGTATTCTTCTTGCTTTAATTCTTTTATAAACATTTCTTTTGCTGTATTTTATTTATAGTTCTTGATCTCTCTTGAAGTGAGAAAAAAAAATAGAAAGAGCGTGTGTATAAAATAACGAAGAATCGACCGGTTTAAGAGAGAAAACTCACACAGCCACAGCACATATTTCACCAAGTCTAACGTATTTCTCCAGCAATACAATATCACTCACAGCTTGTATGAAACAGAGTCAAACTTTTGCGAACCCCGACTGTTCCTCTCGTAAAATGGCTTAACGACCCTGCCGGCGCAGCTTCACGGGTTTCGGTCCTCCGGAATCGATATTTTTTTATGAACATAATATCTATACTTATATGTATAGAAATATTGCGAGACTTGGTCAAGATGGACCATATCGTACAATCGAGATGTTTTCGCTGTAGGGCCAAAAAGTCATCTGCATAGGTTCGGATATTATTATGAAATATAGAATACAGATATGCACATAAGGAAAAGAATAATAGTTTACCAGCCAGACTATATTCGTTTTACATGTCCATATACCCCCTGTAGCCTCAATATAAAATGAAAAAACGACGATACAGAAAGAAAGCGGGCATATGGAATTGCTTAAAAGTCTCTGAAAAATAGTGAAGATACACCGCACGTCTTGCCTTGTTTGGTCGAACATTTTCTCTTTAATACTTGGCGTCAAGACCCTGCCGTGTCTCTAGATATTTGAGAATAACAATATTTAATAAAATATTGTTGAAATATTATGTTCCAGATTGAACGAGTACAACTTGGACCAGTTATTCGGTACTTTCTCAAAGAGAGAATCAGCATAACAGGGAGTAATTTAGAAAATGAGAAACAATACAAAATAATAGAAGCAGAAGCAACTAGGAAAAAAGAATTGGATGAGAAACAAACAGGTGAGCTGAAAGCTCGTGAATTTAGCCAAAGTTTCGTTGCTCTTTTGTATCTTATTATGCAAAGAAGGCTATACGCTTTATTGAGATCGGATGAAAGGGAGAAAAGGTTCAAACTGCGAAACAGCTTTTAAATCAAGGTCCCTTTCGTTCCTACGTAAGAAGGATATTGGGAGAGCCCTGAGGCTGAAATCCCCGATGGGTTGAAATGGACCAGATTATTATGATTCCAAAGGGTTCAAAAGGTGATCTCAATGGTCACCGGTTTCTCGATCTCTCGGTTCATAGTATATTGCAATACGTGGCTCGCTGAAGAGTTACTGGCCGTGCTCAAACGATTTCCGAAGGCTTTTTACGGGTTGTACATAGCCACAAAGCGATCTTAAAGCGAACAGGAGGCATCTCTCTTCTTTCGTTCAACCTTCGACCATGCAGATGGAGTGGATTGTAACAATAACTATCACAAAGTATACCTCTATCTTTCATTGTCTACCCATAATGGCTAGCATACACGCAGGTAGTACGAGCCTCGACTAATTAGCGAATTTTCTAGTTCTTTTACATCGTACTGAACAAATCAACATCGTTTTCAATACACCAGGAACTGACTGCCTTTCCTCCCAAGCTTGATGATCGACAATAAAATTTTGGCTCCAACCAAACGAACGAAAATACTCCAGAAAAATTATTTTTTTTCTTTCCTAGAAATATCCACTAGTTCTAGCCACCTTTATATCCTGCAAACTTTACTTCCAACGTTAAAGGTTCGAGCCAGTGGTAACTTGACATATATGAACGGTACCAGAAGCAAGGGATATGCTTTGGGAATCGAAATCTTGCCAGATTTTACGAGTCCTTGGGGACGATTAAACTCGGAAGAGTAGAATCCAGTGGGGGTATACATCGGTATCCTTGAGAGCTCTCATATACCACCCACTGTGTAGATTACATGACTGTATGAGTGCATTATGTGCAAGGTAATATATGTATGTATAATCGAGATATCGTAGAGGGTAAGGGCCAATGCGCGAATACCGCGAAAACGTTTATATCCACGCGATCTTAGCTCGTGGTAGTGAAGTCGAAGTATCACGTGAGCTCATAGCTTGTATTATACCGATATAGATATATAAATATAAAGATATCGAAGAGTTTGACTGCAGCGACGCCATTCAACCACTCTCATTTTATCGGCCTGATCCGCGCTAAGTAGTTCGCTCTGTTATATAGTATATCCGTCGTACACCGTACATACACACACTCTTCATGAACGAGTGGATAAAATTAGCTGAGTGTGAGTCTTGAAACTTTGTGAACTCAATAGGTCGGCACATGAACTACCTTGATGGTACTTTGAAAAGTTTTTCCCTCGTCTCATTGCTTATATGACAACCCGATGCGTTTCAACGCAGCCTGGCGCCGGTGAAAATTCATCGACCAAATGATTTTCTTTTTTTTTTACATTTCGTCATATGGAAATCTTGCATACTCGCAAATATTCGATTCCAATATATTTTCATTTACAGTTTTTTTTTTTTTCTGAATCTTATCATTATTATGATTTTGATATCATTGTCATTGTGATTATTATTTACGATTTATTTATTCATGTATTTATTCACCCAACACCGTATATGAGCTTTATAAAATGGAACATCGAATCATTGTGACGTGCTACATCTTTGAGTGGATTCACACGACTTGGTGTCACGCATCAGCGCAGGAAGAGACACAAGTTCCATTTGATTTCACAGTGGGACGCACTCTCATGAATTTCGTTTGCATTCGGTGCATCGATTTTATTACATGAATGGAAGTTTTTTTATTTTTTTTTCTTCACCAACAAGTTCATAAATAAAAATATAAAAATTTCGCACTTCGTGAACCGAGAGTAAGGAGTTTTATCCATGCACCCATATATGAGCTGGAAGTAATCTGGAGAATTAGGCAAAAATCGATTGGATATACATGGGTTATACGACACTTTTACTCTCTCTCCCTCTCTCTCCCTAATCATTTTTCACATGAATAGAATTTTTTTTGTTATCAAATGGTAAACATTAGTTATCCCTCATTCAATTGATAATAAATAATCCATAAAACCATGTGAAATGATTTTTTGTCCCGATGATTTGCATCCCAATTGACATAATTCTTGCGTCTCTTGTGCTAATTCATTTGGTTTGCTTTCTCTCTCTCTCCCTCGCTCCCTCTCTCACTTAACATTCAGTTTGTTGACTCGGCGACCCCGTTTGAGACTCTTCCCGTATAGCTCGTACCAATCGTTGGGGCTCATTGACGCTCCCGGAAATTCGATCATCAACCCCGACTAAACGGCTCGACCTAGTGCTGTTTCGATCTTCATGTATGCAAGCCTCAATCTATCAGCTTCACGTGTACGTCACCCATTCAAAGGCGATAATTCAACCCACTTTTTTCACTGATACGCAAGTGTGAATATACATATATATGTGTGTGTTCGTACAACTATATATACACGTGTAGGTGAAAAAAAAATGAGAACTGCATATAAAATACTGCATTTTTGGTGCAACAGCGCACGCACAATGGAGCAGCAAATATCGTTCGCGGTATAACGTCAATATATATATGTATATATATATATATATCATGCAGAACGCATATAGAATAGTAAAATGGTTGAAAGCGGAGCAGCCAATTTTGCGATCGTCGAACAAAAAAAAACGATAGAATCTACGAAAAAAAAGGAAAAAAAAAAACGTCCGAGAAATGAGCCAATCGCACAGCGCCACCTGCGGCTCTTCTGGTGCCATACTGTCATATACCGTGGCACAGTTTTCCTATAGATATATCGTTGCAGCGTTTATTCCGTACGTGTATTATATACACGGAGTACGTGCACTTCTGTCTGAAGGATCAATGGAACGATTTTAGTGTCCAACGCCCCGTGGGAAACGTATCCTCCATGTTTCAGAATGTTTGCTGTTATATATTTTTTTGCTTTTGTTTGTTTTTTTTTTGTTATCATTGAACAAATCGTTCAGTACTCAGGATAACCCCGTTCGTGCACGTGATAAATGTCGCCCATATAAATTAAGAGCTGTAGCGAAATTGTCCAATAAGAATAAATAGGTTTATGACAAGCAAACAGCTGCTTCGATCTGATAATCATCGAGAAAATTGACTCTTGTTCGTGGCTAAAGACTCGCTGAAATTGTTTCATATATCGCGTACTTCGAGGCAAAAGGGTCTCGCTGATCTCTGAGAAACAAGATCGTTCTCTATATTGGATGTAATTCGAGTCAAGTAGCTAAATGGAGTGTGGAATTCGTCTTGATAATCGCGAATGAAAAAAATTCTCTTCTTCAACATCGATTTTTATTCCGAAGCAATTCTTTTTTATGTTTAAATTAGTGTTTGCGTTTTATATTTTTATTCTTCACGTTCATTCGTTTTAAATCAATCCAAATATTCGATTTCTCGATAAATATAAAGTCAATATGTATTAGTCGAAGGAACTTATTTCAAGACTCACACATTATTCTGGAGACCATGTATCTTCTATGTCTTCCAGAATTCACACCTTACCGTGAGAGAATAAAAGGAAGCAAGTTGTCGCAGAGTCGCAGCGCGAGATTACAATCGGTAAAAAGTGCGAAAGCACGTAATGAATAAAGGAAATCCAGCGTGTTGCGTGAGTGCTGAATTCAAACGTTGCTACAACCGCGTAAATTGGAAAAAAAAAATGAATATATATTTTTTTCGAACTGTAAACGAACTCGCGATTGTGAAATTTTTACTTTTCAAACGCCGCGTCATGAATGCAGAGAATATTATTTTTTTCTTTCCGTACATTGCGTTCCACTCATTGAAGATTTAAATATAGACTCCTGGTAATGAGATGCGAGTGATAATTATACGGAGAAGTAGAAACTTACTTTTTAATTTCGAAACTGCACTCCGTTTGATTTCGAATAAAAAAAAATGGTAATAGTCAGTTTTAATATGGATTAAGAGCGATTGATCGGGAAATAAAAGCACATAGCTGTGTGTAAATACGATGGCAAATTCCTACTAGATACAGAATAGGGCTTATCGAACGCAAAGTGATTGCGCATACGAGTGATGAAGTATATATATAAGAAAATCCGGAGGTAAACGGGTTGACAAGTATCGTAGATCACAAGCGACAACCGCTCTCTTTGTTAATTTATTTCTCGTTCATTTTTTCCTGCTTGATCTTATAAGACGGAGACGGATTACGTTGCTGGCAGAGTACGACAGTGAAAAATAGAGAGCAAGAAAGCAAGAAATAAAATGGAATAAAAAAAAAAAATTAAAAAAGCATATGATCGCAACACATTCGCGCCTGCGTAGACGGCCGCTTTCTGTATTATTAGCAGACCTGGTGTCCGCTCATGGTGAATGGTTTTCGTTCCGTTTCGCCGCACTGTCCAGCCTCGAAAAAATCCCGGGACGACGGGAATGATTCCTCGCAAGTACGATAAAAAAATACAAAAAATAATACTAAAACAAAATGTTTCGTGGAAGCAAGAAGATAGAACGAAAATTCGAAGACTTTAAACTGGCGAAGAAGAAACGACGAAAAGAGAACGTGTTACAATGTGACCGAAAAAGGCTCTTTGTCGAGGGCTTTCTTTGTCTTTTTTTGTTGTTTTGTTTTGGTTTTCTTAATCTCACCGCTGCAGGGTGCGAGTAAAGAACGCACGGGATTTCACCCGTTCCTTGTCTCTTTCTCATTCTTTCTTTCTTTCTTGAGAACCTGAGAAACCAGAGAGTCAGAGAAGTCGTAACAGTTGAAGAATCAGGCGGGGGCGATGGGATTCGCCGACACGCTCGGTCCAAAAATTCAGGCATAGCGGATCCAGTCCACTTTATGTTTATATATATATATATATATATATATTGCTCCTTCTCTACATGTACATATATATAAAACATGCCAAAGGGGTCCCGAGACGAAATTGCTGAACGCGTGGACGGTGGCGCGCGTACGGATGCTTTAGTTTGCAAAAGGATAAGAAAAAGAGAAGAGAGAACGAGGAGATGCTTCGTTGGTCTACCGCTCCAGATAAAGCGACGCGAATGCGAGTTATTTACCCTGTTTAAAGTGAGCAGCCGTCCCATTATGCGACGAGCCGTAAGTTGTGCTCGGAAGGCATCCACGAACACATACATTTAGTCGCTGTGTGCATTACAGTATGAATGTGTACTCCATACGTACACACACGCATGTTATATTATATGGTATAATATATGTATACGTATGGGGAACGCATGAGGATGCAACGATGCATTTCTCCCCTACGCATATGCACATGAGGATTGCACTCGGCTCACATGGATAATGGCTGTCTTACACAACCAGAGAAATAAACGAATAAAAAGTTTTCAGACAACAAAACAAAAAATAAAAGAAAAACAAGCATACATATTTTCGTTGAATTTTTTTTTTATTCACTCGCCGTAGAGCATAAGAGAGGTAGCTGGAAATGGTGGGCGAGAGGCTGCACTCGGGATACGAGATAAAAAGAGCGAGAAAGAGGTCCCCGTTCAACGAAACGAAGATCATTGCTGAGCGCAGGTCCAGAGGCAAGCACAGAGCACTTTGCAGACATGGAACCGCGCGCGAGAGAGAAAGAGAGAGAGAGAATACACGAGTAAGAAGAAGAAGAAGAGGGTTTGTCGATGGAGGAAAAGGAAAAGTGAAAGAAGAGGAGGCAAAAAGGAGTTAGAGAGTGGGAAAGAATTGAGAGAACCAGAGCAAAAGAAAGAACGAAAATGTGAGTGTGTATGTGTGTGTGAGAGAGAGAGAGAGTGTATAGAGCAGAAGCAAAGCTATCATTGCATCTTTTCATTACCATAACTAGTTCTCCACCCTCTCGCGCCCCCCGCTGGGGTCCACACTGCTTCTTCTTTTCTTACTTTTTTTTTCTTCTATACCTATAGACGCGCGCATATACATTATGATCTTTTCCCTCTTCGTTTCCTTTCACACCACATATTTCTGCCTCTTTCATCACGTGCAATTTTACGCGTATGCAGCATCCTTTCAATCAAATTGCACAATGTATGTAGTACATACATCTATCTCATGCACTAAAGCTCCAAGTCGCGATCAGCCATAATTTTATGTATCCTATTTCTGTTACATATCCGAGCTTGGAATATCTTTCAACGACGAGGCACTCTCTTTCGTGCGCATATGCTTCTTCTGCATTTTATAACATGCAACCGCGTATACGTTATATATTCGTCGATTGTGTTTTACGAGCGTAAGAAAGAATGGTGCATATTGCTCGGGGGTAAGGAAACCTCATTCGCCAATCCGATCAGCAACTATACCAAAGCGATTTCACGGACGTGCATCGGGAAGCATTATGAAGCTACGCCATATCTGCCAACAGCTGCTTCGAAGATCTTGGTCCACGACGACTGGTCCAAGATAGAAGGACTCGGTTTTATTTTACGACAGGGACCATATGACGAAAGCGCCGGTCTGTTGGCAAGGAATAATCGAATCGAAGACTCGTGAATTACAATTACAGATTCATCGTGGGCTCATTTGAGAATAATTAAATCTTAGAGCCCTTGGACTAATTCAACGAAATTAATTGTGATGCAGACTTTACAGTCAAAAACGTGGAGAAGGAAATAAAATGATCTGCAGCAATTTAGGTCCTTTCGAACTAACCCTTGATCCATTCAGCGAGTTTTGATAAGACCGTGAGTTTAGAATCACTTAACTTTTTACCAAGTGATTCAGAAATAAATCTTACGCTATAAGGGCGCTATTATATCACTTCTTTTGACGTGCACGAGAGAAGCAGAGATGGACGATATTTTTAGGGGAAGAGATACGGTGGCGACGGCGAGATCATGAATCTCATGAAATGAGGCGCGTCTTCGTGACCGTCTCGTCGTCTTGCGGCAACTTCAACGAGACATAAGAGAAAGAGACACCAAAAAGATAGTCCTCCTTCTCACATCTTTTTCTATCCGGTATACGTCTCGAGCAAAAGTGAAACTCTTGGTCGTCTTCGTCATTCGTGAAAACGAGCGCCTGCAAAAGACGTGCCGCACAGTTTATGCAAGCAGAGCCCACGACGATTCGACTTTGAAGAGTCGAAGAAAGAAAACATGAGCGCGAAAGAGACAGAGATGAGAGAAGAGAGAGAGAGAGAGCGAGAGGGAGGGGGAGATCGTCAAGGTTTGCTGGATATATCAAGAGTTCCTTCGGCAACAGAAGCGGCAAGCCGGTTCCTCAAATCTTGATGGTAGACTTGAAGGGACTGGGTTTTGCCGAAGCTACTGCATTCTTACAACGAATGCGCTCGATTCCAAGCGTACACATACACGTAACATCAAATTCATCGTTGCTATACCAACCACGGTGGTCCTCTTCATTGGACACACACACACATACACACCCGTCTAGATGAAGACCCTCGCAAAATGATAGTGATCCGGTGGTCGAATAATCAGGCTATGCGACGAACCGGAAGAGTGAGAGAAAAAGTGAGAGGATGACAGTGAGAAGAAGAAGGGGAAAGAGTGTGCATAACCTATCAGAAGAAAGATATAAGAAAAGACATTGAAGGTGATTGAAACAATTCAATAGTCAATCGAGAAATTATGGAAATTATCATGATCATTTCTGATATATGAGAAAAAGACCAATTGTGATTGCCAATATAACGACAGGTATTTCTAGATAAAAGCATCTAACAATCACTGAAAGGATCAATAAATCTGAATTAAAATATGCTAACCAGTATATTTGAATACTTTGTTGTTCTCAGAAGGAAGACAAAATGAAACAGAAAAGAAAAAAACCTGTAAAGCAGCAATGTCCATGCAACTGAAGTTATTGGGCATGACAGTGGGTGACGATTAGAGAAGCTATACAGCTGAACGAGCAAACAGGCTCGACGAAACGATGGTATAGCCTGGAATGGATGGACCGATGAAATGAAAACAAAAGATATACCATCGTACGTAAGATAAAACCGATGAAATACCACGAACATCAAATAAGCGATCGTGCACGAACTCTCTTTCTCTTGCATCTATTTGTCCATCGATCGAATCGTTTTTGGCTCTATCGGTAGGCCGTATCGGTTTAGCGAGAGGACACGTTGGTATCTCTTGTAGTAAGATGGTAAGAGAGGCTTATGGAGTTCACGAAGATCTGTGGCCTTGATAACGTGCTCACGGTGAGTCGCCAATCGCGAGGGTGCTTACACTTTTATCAGTCCTTCTTTGCTGCCTCTGTCTGATTCTTTTTTTCTTTTTTTACTTTTCTATCTCTTATTTCTTTTGCTGTATCTTTTATTCGTTTTATCCCTTGGCATATCGTTCTTTATCTCGATTATTCGAAAGACGTTTATCCAGACGTTCCTTCGTCGATGGACCGCAGACGATGTGCTATTCGCCCTGTCTTTCGTCTCACACGATCTTCTCTCGGGTCCAACTCGTTCTTTCAAGATGTGTCTTCCGGCTGGAAGTTCGTCGAAGCCAGAGAGGCTATTCATGCGGAACCGTTTTTGTCTTTTCGCCAGCGTGGTGAAACGAAGATATGTAGACAATAAAAGATGCCCATTGGTTGTATACGAGAATTTTTGATAGTTCTGTACAACGAAGATCTAGAAGTGGCACGAGATAAACAATACACAGAAGCTGTGAAGTGAAGTAGGTATGGAAGCTAGGGTATAAAAACACCAAAACCATGGTATCTGAGGTTAGGTAAGATGTCTGACGTTTTATTCGTATAGAAGAGATAAGACGAAAAATGCTTACAGAGATAAGGATTGAAAAGTTGTCTAAATATCTGTATCCACACATATTTACTGTACAGATCGATAAATTCGTCGAAATTGTGGGCTAGATGATTCTGCGGGATGGCAGATCATGAAAGGAGTAAAGGTGAATCCATAGGTGTGTGTCAGGTGTATGTATATAAATCATGAGAGAAGGGTTGAGAATAGAAAGGTTTGTTCGAGATATAGTCCAATGGGATGGGTAGTAACCGCGAAAGCCTGGCAAAGTGAACGAAAACGTATAGAAAACCGAGGTAAAACTGTATAGCCAACGAGAAAAGCACTGTCTGGATTGCTGACTCCGCAAAGTCGACTTTACACCACGATTCTTGTTACGGCCGCGCGTCGACGACATCGCGTGCGACATCGCTTTTCTCTCTCTCTCTCTCTCTCTCTCTCTCTCTCTCTCTCTAGCTCTCTTTAGATCCGTTCAGTATAGTCCTACTATATTGCTTCAGCTTCCGGGATAAGGGTTTTACTTTGCTGCTTACTCACCTTCTATCTCTTTTGCTTTTTCTTTCACGAAACATAACATATACGTACCTTTGGTTCACTGGGTATATACCGTGATTCCTCTCTGTCTATCTCATCCGCAATCCTTTGCTATCTGCTGTAACTATTGCTGAAACTAAGTCTCCCCGTCTGTTCATGACTGCTGTACCTTGGTGGAGCAAGAATTACTACTGAGTAGAGAGAGAGAGAGAGAGTACAATGCCAAAGCAACTGAAATACTGAGGACTTGCTCGCTCTCAAGCCATCTTCATCCAGCACACATTCCTCTCTCACTCTTTTCTCCACTTCATTTCTGCCTCTCGCTCCCTCTCTCCTTCTTTGTCCAACTCTTCTTTTGTACAACCGCTATCGCATTTCTTCATCTGTCTCTCTCGTATAAGCTAGTTTCATTCCAGAGAATTGCATCCAAAGCCAAGTCGTTAAAAGCTGGCAGATTTGATCCTTTGCGCACGTCTCTACCCGACCATGAGAACCAACTAGCACGAGAATAATGTTTCCATCCTGTATCGTGCTCATCAACGCTTTTCTATGTGAATACATATCCCTCCTACTTAGCTACTGCACATTTCTACGCTCTTCACAAGGTCTTTCTATCCTCATTCACTCACTCACTTTTACTCTCTCTCTCTCTCGATCTCTCCTTCACTCAGCTCTGCTTTTTCTTGCACATTCACTAACATCATGCTTATTATTTTCTACATAACTATCCCGCGGTCCCACGAAAACTGGTCACGTGGCTTCGCTCGAGAACATGCTGACTCTTCGGTATAGGCATAGAGGAGAAGAAACGTTATCAAAAGTTTGTTATTGCCCCACATAGATAATTGTATGGTTACGTGATTGGAATTTGCCAACGATTTCAAAGATCAAGATCTTTCAGGGAAAAAATTCAAAATTTTGGCACGAGTTCTATTTCTGCTGGTGAGAATCGTTTGGTATGATTTCAGTATGTAAAAAACGATATCAACATTTTGTTACTACTTTTGAATTGAGAATTTGTTACGTAGGACTGCGATATTCTGTCGTTGAGCAGACTTAATGAGAATACGATAAACGAACGGAGAGAGATAATTGTGATCCTGCAAGAGAGGATTTTTGGGCTTTTCTACTAGCGTTTGGTCTGAGCTTACACCTACATGGTATTCACTGTGGCAATGGAACAAAGAGAAAGGGTAAAGGATAGAAAACTATAGTAAGAGAAAACGTTGGAAAAAGAGAGGACAACCTCGAACTAGAGACCGGGAGAAATAGGCTTTAGCGGATTTCCCGAGGCAGATTGGAGATAAAGCTTGTGAAAGGCTGCGCAAGCTAGGCAGAGAAAGAAAGACATTATTCGTGACGAGATTTTCCTCGTCTTTTCTTTTCTTTACTCATCGAAATTTTCTTGCTGGTATTATCATCAAAAATTGCGCCTCTAGATTCATTACGCCCCGATTCTACGCAGGATACCTCGTAATATGAGAATACTAATAAAAATTTTATTTTCATCTTGAACAAAAGTCTTGCAAATGCTAAAACAAAAGAGAATAATGAAAAGATGAGAAAAGAAAACAAACAAAAACAGTGGTGACAAAGGTGACGTTGATTCTTATAGCATAATGTTACATAAATGAGCAATAATATGAATGCCGGTGAGACGTTGATGAGAAAAAATTGCAATACCTCGACGAAAGTATTACCAAAAAGACGAGCATTATACCAAGTTTGCAGAAAGAGGCATTTCCACCGTGAAGAAGTTACAACGTGTATTAGAAAAAGACTTTCTTCCCTAGAGAAAAGGAGAGCATTCGACGATTCAAGAAGCACTCGGATACGAACAGAAGTGGAATAGAAGACTAGAAATGATCTAGAAAATCGCGAGATTTTCTCTTTTTCTTCTGCGAATATCTCATTTCCTCCAAGTGGATGTCGAGGGATCTGGTGGTTTTTCTTATTCTGTCACGACCAAAAGCAGTAGGTAGAAATGCTAGGAGAGCCACTCTCTTTTCGTCGAGTCGCGAGCTATGGTCCGTCTCTCATGGTCTCTCACAGCAAAACGTACTACACACAAGCGATACGAAAATGTTCGAGTGAAAGAAGCAGTTCATCCAACCAACCACTCCGGATGTCTTACAAAATTTCGCACGTCTAAAACCACTTTCTCGATATATATATCTCTTTCTTGTTCTATTTCGTCCTTTCGTCTTTATATCTCAAGAAAGAAAATAATACCACTGTTGCTCCCCAAGAAAGAATGAAAAGAAGAGTGTCGGAGCAAGATAATTTTTACAAGGAAATAGATTTCTCGAATGGAATGTTCAGAATACTCAGGCAAAAGGGAACACCTCTGACAGTTGCCCTCTTGGGAGAATAAAAATTGAACGCCGAAACTCAGGGTGATTCCATTCGATTTTGGTGCATATTATTGTGACTAAACGGTCCGATAAAAGAGCGACGTGGATACGATGTAGACTATTACGAGTAACTTAACAGAGGTAAGTTCTTTTAATTTGACACTTCTCTGGTCGAATTCTATGGTTGAATACAACGTAGACAGAACGTCAGAGGTGTCGGAAAAAAAAAACAGGCATAACTATATAACGAGAGGATTTCAGTGCATCCAAATTTAGACGTTTCAAGCTTCGCAAAGTTCAAGCTGGAAAGAGGGTTGGAAAACTCATGCTCATTGATAAATCGTATTTCGATTCGACTCAGTGAATCGTACACCCGCAAACTATTTTGTATGTATGACGAGCGAGTGAGAGAAAAGGAAAGAGGGAATGAATCACAGATACGTGTATATCGAAAAACGGAGGGAGGGCCAGCTTCCCTGATGGTTTGGGCAGATATATACGGGACTTGCGGTGGAGAGCAGTAGGTGATGGTAACATGATGGTGGTCGACCCTGGTATTGCGTTATCGACAGACAAAATATCAGAATGTTACTCCGTGACACCGGCCCGTCGAGGGTCCTAAAGATACGGGAGTGACGTATGTCCGTACTCTGGATGCAAGAGTTTACACGATATACAGTTCGACTCATCAGTCTCTCCACCCTCAGCCTGCCTTTTTCTCTCTCCCTCTCTTCGGCCCTCTGAATACTCTACAGAACAGCAAAATTCTCTCGCACTTTCCTCATACGTTCAATAACGTGTCTGTGTGTGAGTGTGTGTGTGTGTGAGAGAGAGAGAGAGAGACGCAATACACGTATCGCGTGCCACGCATAAATACGATTTTACGGTCTCCGATTTATGATCGAATCAGCGTTATCCGCCACGATAAATCTATTCTGCACAACGGGAGAGTAGAGACTGGTGGAAGGGTTGCGATGATGGTAGAGAGGTAAAAGGACGGGGGTAAAGGGTGAAAGAGAATGAACATTACATGAAAATATATATATGTTTATATATACATTTGTGGTTTTGGCGAGAAGGTAAAGGAGGGGAAAATGGAGAGAGAGAGAGAGAGAGAGTGAGAGGAAATGATGGCAGGAAACGTGCCGAGCATAGAGCGCTTTTCGCCGCAATATAAAGGTGTTTCGCGAGCAGTACCCTCATCGAGCAATCATTGAACGACCCGGTCAAACATCAATTCTCATTAAAATTAAACGAGAAAGATCGTGAGCTCGCTCACCCGAACGTTTATTCTGTTCAACGAATTCACCGTGATCCCCCGCCGAACGTACGTTTTCGGATAACTCTCGGTAATGTGTCCAATGTCTGTTGAAAAACTGCCTGGCAAAGGTTACGAGAATAACGTATATATAAAATACAATATCGGACGAACGTGCGTGATGGAATTGTGCAGTTTGTGATCGAATCGCAGCAGCCTCCAATGATAACAATTTTTCAATTCTTTTATTCTTTGTATTTTTTTTTGTGACGAAGATATATAAATACTTATAAATACTGATTGAAATCAGTGTAAGTCAATTTTTTTTTGTACGCTAAAGAAAATTTGATAATTCTACCTTTATCAGAAATATTACGAAACAATCGTTCTCTCCGGAGAAATCAGCAGGTGGAAAAAGAAAAATTATAACATCTAAAGTTTGGCAATTCTTTTTTTTCTATTTCAATACAATTTACTGTTCCCTTTCTTGGTCATTCCACGAATATTTCAAAAGTTACGAACAGTCATTAACTCGACTTACTCCACAAAATTCAGTCCGTAAAAAGTCCGTTTGACATTTGCCGAGTAATATTCCAAGCCCTTTACCTGATTGTTACACTCTTCATAGTTTTTCCTCTTTTTTTCTTGTATTTTTTTCTTTTATTATTTTTTTTTTCCCGTAATATCGTTTCTCGGGAGATTGGTTGCCCGGACGCAGAGCTCGAGTCCGCCTCGGGTAATCCAATACCCCGAAGGTATTTCTAACGCGCCGGTCTGCCAGGATGTAAAAATGTGCTCTACTTGCTGGCATGGCTCAACGACGGCAGGCTTAGGTTTATGATCGCGTAAAAGTGATTTCGCGAGAGGTAAAGAAGAAAGACGAGTCGGCGAACAGCGCCAAGAGAGTACAGATGAGGCTGAAACAAAAAGGGAGTGGAAATGGAAAATGAAAAGAGCGAGGAAACGTAATACGCTTGAATGTACTGGGATAGAAACAAGTTATCGAAAAAGACGGTATAAAATGAGAGTGGCAAAGAGAGAAAAGGGTGAAAAAACTGTGGAATTGAGATTGAAGGCAAAGCTAGAATATAGTGAGAGTTCTTGCTCGAGTAGACGAGATGACTGCTCTGCGAGTGAAGTCTCTCCGATATGAACGAAGACCGTTTCTTGCTTGTTCACTTCTTTTCTGATCGCATCTTTTATCCTGAACTGTTTTTCTCGAGTATTCATGAATATCACTAATTTCCATATTATTTCCAGTTTCTTCAAACTACCTAACGACGAAGCTGTAATTTGGCAAAGATAAAAGTAAAGATATGCCGTCTGTAGAGCTTATCCATTTTTCTCGATCACCCACATTTAGAAGTCATTTTCGTATCCGTTACAGTATTTTCTTGATCATATCAGTATACATACATGCATTTCGGTACATACACAACCTTGGTCAAAAATATAAGCCACCTGAAATATGTAATATTTCTTTTTTTTTTTCATCATTCTTTCCATTCAATTTTTTTCTCTTTTTTTTCATTTCCAGACATAGTTGCGTTAGTGTCTGATGCTTTCGGTCTCAGGTGCATATGTGCACCATTTCGCCATTGAAGAAGGTGAAGATCTGAACAAAAATGAAGTTCATTGCCGTAGCTCAAGTGTAAAGAGCAATACACGAAGAACGATAGTATCCCCGAGCATCTTCGGTTGAGCGAAACGAACAAGTTCTCCGAGATGGAGAGTGTTATTCTCTGGAACATTATTCGTGAAATCGAGCGTGACTCTGACGGAGTTTTCCCCATGGTTGTTCAAGGGGCCGCCAGTAGTTTCATGACTGTTGCACAACAGAACTTACGGGTTATGCGAGTAGTGCAACGTGAGTGCATCAACCGGTAGTCCATCTCAGAGTAGAATACATCGGAAGGCGGACGTGCGGTGATCGCCAGTAATGATTGTTCGGTAAGCGATATGATCGTTGAGCAAGAGGAATGTAACATGGACAACACATTGGTCAGTTGGAAGCAATTAATAGTCATGTGGGAAATTAGCTACAGGATTTGGTAGCATTTGCTATGAGCTTTGACCATTGCGATGGTTTGTATTTGTTTTTTTTTTTCTTCAACTGTGTAAACAAGTTTCGTTTCTGATAATTTTATCGATGCTCTGAACTGTACTAATCACATATTGACGGTACTGATGTATCTTGACATGACATGAAAACCAGAGTGAATCTCATTAAAGTAAGAAACAGAAAAAAGAACAGCTTGTGTGAAAACGTTTCGTAAATACTTTTGTAACAACCAGCTCGTATGGTTTACAACCGGTACGAGCAACTACCTACGATGTTGTAAATGTCGTATATATGTACGTACCGCGGATATAAGTGCCTAGCAATTCTCGATGTGTTTTAGCAACATCACTGCTGCTCGGTTATACGAGCTAAGGAAAGTAATAGAAGAAGAGGGAGAGAGAGAGAGAGAGATGTAAGAAGCGAGAAAAGGTAAAGTATAAAAAGAGACAGTAGAGCACTTATATTACAGTATGTATCGCGAGTTCAGATTCACATTAACATATAACCGAGCCTAACGAGAGGTAGAGAGTGAGAGAGAAAAGAGCCCTTGAGGGTCTCTCAATGGAAAGGATTGGCAGAGTCTCCGTGGGTGGACACGGCAAATGAAACAGCCACACGACGCACCAGAGAGAAAAAAAAGAGAAGTATGTTTCATCAGTCTTCTTCTCGTTCGTCATTCACTGCATCTGTGCCAAACCGCATTGGTAAACTTTAAGGACGTAACCAACGTCAACTCGGCATGTTGATTCCTGCGGTTTCCGCCATTTTTGTTTGCCAGTAATTGATACAGATGTTTGTACAAGAGTCTCTCGTTCTCCGGAGTACGCTCGCGTGTTACACCGATTTTTTAGCCTCCGCTCACATTTTCTCGTCTCATGTACGCTGAGGGTTACGTACACGAGAGAAACTCGACGAAGATCAGATTAAGAAAAATGGTGTAGAGATGAGTATGAGGGCAAAAAGGTCGAGAGTGAAACGCGAATACAACAAAACATGAAAAACAAATAACTATTCTCTCTCTCTCTCTCTCTCTTTCTTCCTCTCCCACTGTTGAGTCCTTGAGGAACCACGAACATGACGTATAATCGAATTAACTCTTCGAAATATGCAGCAGGATATCAAGAAGCTGGGAGTAAATGAGATGCGGAGAAACACAGAATGCGAGATACACTGAGAGAAAGTGAACCCATTTTCAATTGCAATTCTGTGCAAATTTTGCAACTTACGTTTCCTTTCAGATAAAATCGCACGATGAAAGTTTTTCCATTATTATACGTACACAAATATAATTCACCGAGAAAATATAATGGGGATTAGATGCGCTGTACGTTAATTCGTAATCTTGCTTTAAGTACACCAAACTTACAACTCTAATGAAATTTCACTGGATTGTTTCTCATGGTAAGGATACACATGTGTATTCATACATCAGGAACTTCATCGCCCATGCAAAGATGAAGAGATGAGAAGCCTGTTGCACGAAGTAAACAAACGCGTCAGTTCTGCATGTAAGTTGCAATTTTACTTGACTGTATCACTCATTAGTGAGAAAAACGAATCGTTAACATTGGCAATTATTCTTCGAATATCATGCTCATAATTAGCTATGTATGAAATGTAAAAGAAAATTTGAAGCGAAACCGTACGAAATTTCTTGAAATGACGAGTAAAGTTTTTTAAAAGTTTTCTTTCTTTTTTTTTTTTTTTTTTTTTTTTTTTAATAAAAATATCGGTATCGAGTAGTTTTAAGCTTCAGCATTGTTCATGAACGAAGGTATAAACATGACGTTGAGCTTTCAACTACTTTTTCGAAGTAATTTTTCAACAACTCGTTGAGTGCCAAGGGTGGCATGGTGAAATAGCTCAAGGTAAATCCGATTTCGTACTAATCTCGATGAACCGTTCCAACAACGTAATACCGGGAGATTAAGCACTTTTTTTTTTAAAACAAATGGCCAAAAAAGTCATACTTTTATTGTAGTAACGTTTTTTTGGTAAACGAATTTTGTGTTCGCAACGCTCGGATTTTAAGGTGGCACAGTCGTGAAACACGTATTCGCAATTTCATCAATGTGATTCGGATATTTTTTTTGACGATGCACGTATGAAAGTGAAATTCAAGTCGCAGGTGTTAAGCGCTCGGGGGAAAAGAGCCGAAAAATACATTTATTCTGCACAACACGATAATGAAAACGACCCATCATTCCTCAGACAACGTGAAAAGTATTGCAGACTGTACGAAGTACGCATGAGCATCGTCAAACTTTTTCTTTTTCAAATTCTATTTAATTTTCTTCCACAGCTTCGAAATTCGTTACGTTCGTATCATATAAAATGAGGTACGGTGTACGATGAATACGTGCACAGTCTACGAAGCTTGTAAAAAACGAATCTCTTGTTTTTTTTTTTGGTCGTTGAAGCTTTGGAGTAATTTTCCTCTAGTTCATTTTCACTACTTTATTTTTGCATTAAGGGGGGAAGCTGGTCTAGAGCGTAAAAAAATGGGCATAATTTATGAATTTTTTATGACTCAACAAAAAGATCAATCGAAAATCTGTGAAAGAGGTTTTATAATTTAGGTTTTAATATACAAATACAAATTTTTTCGTGTCAATTAAATTCAAAATGGCGGTGTCCGGCATTTCTTCGGAGGCGCCTCGATTTTTAGACGGGTCCATGGCCGAAGATGTAACCTCCTTAATTTTGGTCCGGGAATAAAATCCCGAAAATTTTTAGTTTCTATATAACAACAGCAAGAGACGTACGTAGCATTTTTTCGATATTTTGTTTTTTCGCGAAATGGTGCACGTTTGAACAAAACATTAAAATTTTCACTATAAAAAAACGACAAAATTGTTGACTAAAAAAAAAACTATGCAATATAAAAAAAAAATCCTACGTACGTCTCCGGAGAAAGGTATTTCGAATGTACTGTCAAAATTTCGTATAGATCGGTGAAGATTTGCTCGAGTTATGTCTTCGGCCAGTTCAAAAAAAGTCATTTCGAGAAAAACGCGTTTAAAGTTTTACGTACTATAAAATCATATTAAATGCGTATATACTTTTAATCTGCGATGCCTGCGCCGTACAATTGCCCTTCTGTATCAATCTCTTCGGCTTCTTTTTCCTTTCGGAAAATGATCTTTATCCCCCCGGAAAGGGAATCTTTATGATCCTGGCGCACGCATTACAGCGTGCGCCGGGATCATAAAGGGCGCTCGGGGCATACCTGAGAGGCGCTGTCGCAGAATGGAAAGTTTGGGCATTTAGACATTTTTGCCGACATCCATCCTTTAGTATGTTATTTTTAAGACCCTAAAGTACCTTTTAAGACAAAAAAAAAAATTTCGGTTTCTTCAAAATTCTAGACCAGCTTCCCCCCTTAATTCATATTATGCTTAGTATATGCATACATCGGCGAACCACTCAGCAATCCCGTGGTGATTCTCGGTATAGTAAATATGAGTTACGATTGAAACGAAAAAAAAAACTGGTCGTAGCGGAATCTCTCACTACCAAAACGTCCTCGAGCAATTCTCATTCGTTCTTCTCTCGAATTTATTTTCCATAAATCGGCTACATCAAGCCTTCGATATATTTGTGTATACTTATATCATTTCTTTTTATTCTCACGATTCCATTTATAATACTCGGAAAAAGGGTCTGTAAGGAAGAGCAAAAAATGCCTTTCTTGTTGGGCTGAGCAGAAGAATTTGCAATACGCCGAGAGAAAGAGAGAGAGAGAGAGAGAGAGTTCTTCATTGACTCAAAGAAGAGTAGAACACACAGACAAACGCGAATTAACCTGGTTAAGTTGCGCGTCGAGGCTCCAGGCTAAAAGTTTCTTGAGGACACTTCTTCTTCCTTTTCTCATTGCCTCTTCTCTTTATCTCTCGCTCTCGCGATCTTTTTTGCTTCCACTACTTTTTTTTCTCTCTCTGATACTCGAACCACTAAATTCATTTAGCGGTCGTTCCCACGATTATTCGCAGCTTGGATTTAACAGCGCAATTCTCACGTCGCTAGAAATTATCTAAAAGGTAGAACACAAGGCTGATGAGAATTACCTAACGGCAGTTAAGCTAGAAAAGGAGAAAAAAAAATGAGAGCGGTTAATGCTCGAAATGATGATGGTGGTAAAGAGATTCCTATAATAAGATGAACAATGATACGCGAGCGATGGGTTAAGTTATAAAGGCAAACGATCACTAAAAATGGATTAGTGTAATAGCGTATCGAGCATAAAAACACAGACGAGAGAAAGAGAGATAAAATGGAGTGAGAAAACTCATACGCTCGTGCGGAAAATATGAGAGCTGCTAACGTACCAGAAGTTTGCCAAGTGTGAAGAAAAGCCTGAGGCGGATACCGGAATCTCTTCGAAAAGTACCTACTGCTCTGAAGATTTATAACATGACTCGGACAGGGGATCACTGGAGTCGTTGGATGTTTATAGTTATGTTATCTATGTTAGAGCGTATGTAAAATCATATGTAAGAATTGTGAAGTGCTCGTGGAAGAAATTCTCAAGGCAATTTTACGATACGTTCGGTCAATGATATCGAGAGTAGTAATTTAAACGAATTTATAAGTTCTTCACTGTTAAAATTAATGAAGATTATGCAAACAATACCAAACTATTACTGTAATTATATGTATTGCATTTGTCGTTGAAAAATTAGAGCGACGTAGCAGAAAGCATTTGAAATTCATTCCCTATCAACATTCAGTCAATACATATCATTACATGATCATCGTAACACGCGATAAAACTCGTAAATAAAATATGGAAAAGAAAGAATAAGATGATGATTTGTAAAGTGCAACAGCATGGATATAGTGTACGTGCATAAGTTAGCGTGCACGAGGGCTCTCACACTCGTTCGTCCGGTTAAAATGCCCGGAGCTGCTCTCTCTTCGTCTGGTTATATGATTACGATCACAACGCAAAAGCTTCCCTAACTCGTCATTGGCCAACGTTCGTTCGACGTCACAGGTAACAGTCGATTTAGCTGTCGAAGCCTGATGATGAGGGGACGCGCACAAATGCACGAGAAAATAGTAGTGCGAAACGAGACGTATGCATTTCTTAAAAAAATGTCAAGGTTGTATCGAAAGCTGCTAGCTTTCACATTTAAAACATACAGAGATTGAAAATTTTCGAGGTTGACAATTTTTGACATTCTTTTTCATCCCGGACACCATTAATAAGAATTCATTCAATTGGCGGGTGTCAATACGATATGCCAATTAAGGGTGGATGTAGTAAGAGTCCAGAAATGTTATTTGAGATCACCTGCTGTGATATCGACCGGTACGTGTTCATTGATTCGACTAACGAAATGCAAAAATATCTCTAAACTTCTTTTGTGAATTTTCTAGCACAATTTATGGGATCCTCTGTACACATTTTAAGAAATGAGAGAACGTAACTAATTTGATTTTGTAGTTGAATTGATTTAAGCCCTTATATCATCGAGAAACGAGTTTTGCAAATATAGCAGTGAAGATGGAAAAAGTGATGGAACGAAGTAAAGGCAAAAAGAATCAGAAAAGAACAACGTAAAGACAGGGAGAATGATGAGGCGAATGAACATGGATGAAAAGATACATAGCGAAGAATAAAAGAGAATCAAGAAAACACGAAGAGTCTCAAGGCTTATGCGCATTGCCGAGAGCTCTAGCAGTTTCAGTCTTCCATATTCCCCATCATCGTTGTCTTTGTCGCGTCGGCGTTCTTCCAGCGACATGCATTATGAAACAGTGGGATGCTCGACCGAGCGGTCTACTGGAAAAGTTGCGAACACGCGATAGATGCAATTGCTGCTGTTCCGGTATATACGCAAGCAGCAGCCTGAGAAAATCCAACGATTTATCTTTATCTGACGTAAATAAAAATAATTAGTTTGCCCGACAGATAGTTATTCTGTTTGATTTTTCAAATTTTCTGCAAATTTCAAATAGTTGGATCATAAATTTTCATTTTTCAAATATGAAAATGGAGAAGAACAAATTTTATATTCGCTTTGCTGATAACATTTTAGGATTTATCATAGGAATAGCATCTTTCTCGGGATACGATCGGCACGAATGAGTGAACGGACTGCGAATACGAATTTAATTATAGCTGGGGGAAGCAGTACACGAGACATGGAAAGAGTGAAAACGGATGTCGGAAAGCATAAAAAGAGGAAGATTACTTTTCAGTGATATACCGTACAGATATTCACTCTCCTCATGCCAACTAACATTTCATCATTCATAAGAAATCCATACGCCTCGATATGAAAGTTTCACTGGGTATGTGATGTCCCGTTTCTATACAAATGTATCTGTGCATACATGTATATGTATCTTTAAGCTCATACAGCTTATATAGACTGGCAATATGTGCCCCGATCGATCAATCGCCTCCCGTATACACCAAGTTCTATCTTACAGGCTCGTGTAGTCGTAGGGATTCAATTCTCAAAACGGAGCGCGTGCTTTGGCTAGTGAATGCTTCACATGCTATGTATACACTCCTGGTGTCTACGTTATTAGAAAAAAAAAGAAAAGAATGGAAAATGACTGTACTTGAGCCTGCCAAAGTTTTCGCTTCGCGAGTGTAATGACCAGGTGTGACCTTTTGCATAGAATGTCAGAGCTAATAGTAGTCGTTGGTATTGTTCGTGTCTCTCTAAGAAAGTTTATTCGTCGAATTTATCATCGCTATGTCTGACACGAATGAAGAGGTCAATGCTTATAGACATTTGCGCTAATGAGTTGTATCATTTTTGAATGAAAGCCGTGCCATCAATGAACGAATTGGGTACGGATCAATATACTTCAGATGGAGTCATCATCAACTTCCTGTGTTACCATCTTCTCGGTCACTGTCTAGTTGCAAGATTTAACTCACCGTTCATCTTACCCTTCGCTCGTCGTAAATGCGGTTACAATCGATTCGAATCAAGCATCGTGGCATACTCGAAGCAGTCATTCGTGATTAGAAGCCAGATTCATTTAAAGATTTTCGTCAAATGAACCAGAGCCAGAGAGATCAATGAGTAAAGCGTTTGAGAGAGGCGTTCTCTTCTACAATGCTTGTAATGTCACTTGGCAAATAGTTTTGGATTGTTCAGCTGTAGGATGATTGAAACGAGCGAGAAATGAAGGAGTGGGATAAGTGAGGCACGCTTATACATGGATCGAATTCGGAACAAGAGCATGAGCGAGAGGTAAATAGCGTAATGACAGGGCGCTCAGCAAACGCGTGAGAGACCACTTTGGTTGGTCGAGGATTGATAACTATCGGGATCCACGAGCGATCGAAACAGGACACCCGTTACTTAACCATCAAACTACTATCATTATATAGCTCCTCACCCGGTAGATTAGTACTTCTCGAAAGAAGGGAAGAAGGAGAGAGATCATTACGATTATTCGACGGAAGACCAGCGGCAACGCTCGGTAGCTCTGCTGCGTCTCTTTGTGGCATATAAATTTTATGTACGTTGTACACGTACATAAACTATTCAAATAATATTTTAACTGTTTGATGTGAAGAGCCACCACGAAGGGTTTCGTCCAAGATGATGACCGTTGTTTCGCCATTTTCTTTAATCGTGTAGTTTTTCATGCATTCCGAGTATTCAACGACTCACGCAGAGAACTATATCGCTCATCTGTAAATTGAATTATCTCGACTTACCTGAAGATGAGCTTGACTATTGTTGTCGACCCACCCGATGACTATATCCGCGCTGACTTGTCGATCCTCCCTCGTGAAACCAAGACCCACATATCCTTGGGTTTTAACTTGCACCTCAAAAGTGATTTCTCGCTCGCCGGGTGTCCATAAAACCAAAAAATTGTTGTCCAACACTGCACTGTTTTTCCACTCAACACACGCGACATTGTCCAACATAAGAAGGAACAACGTGATTGCTGCCACGAGAGCCTTCATTTTGCCTCGACTTTAGTGCACTCTCGCCTCAATAAATTCCCCTGTCGTCTCACAGCATCTGGAATCACAGTAAAAAAAGAGGTTGAGTTTTGGTTAAGTGAGAAATGTTACCGTCGTTTTGTACATAGCCACACGGACACATTTAATCTATTTATCCGATCAAACACTCGGTTTTCCAATCTAGACGACAAATCACCTGTAGCTCTTATCAATATAAATAGTTGTGCATGAACATGCGCGTATCTCGTTCGATTGAATATATACTTTAGAGCGAATGCACCGTAGGACAATAAACAATTGCTTGGTGTCGCCTCTCTCGAATTACGTGACGCGGATACAAATGTTTTTCATCGTATACCGGTAACTTGAAATACGGTAGATTGAGGAAAAGCGTTCTCGCTTTGCAGGATCAGAGGAAAAGTGGATTTGCCGAGGAGGATTTCGTTCGATTTTCCAAGGGCTTTGGGAAAGAGATAGAGAAGCGGTGATAAAGTGAATCGTGTGCTGCCTCGGTCCTAGGCTGCTAGTTATGACTAGCAAACTAGGATCAAGTGCCATTTTCCTACATGTAATATCTTATATGTTGGAAAACGACCCTCGATTGATCGGAAACAAACCAGCATAACCTAAGTGGAACATGAAAAAACTTACATCTAAAAAATTCTGAAGAATAGTTATATTATTGCACCATATACAGCTCATATCTTGAGTTGAAAGTGCCAGTCATTGCTTCCGTTTATATCGTTTTATCTATTGCTCACTAAACCAGTTTAAGTATGTGTACTACTCTGGTAATTCTGTCGGTTTACAAAATACGAGAGGCTGCAACAACGTGGAAACAATCAATTCAATTAACAGCAAAGGTGTGTTTTGTAATGCGTAATGGAGGTTGGGGCAATCGACATAGGAGGAATGTATACAGAGCCAGCTGTTGGACCAACGTACCGGGTGCAAACCCGAATTGGTCGAGCGTGTGGAGAAGAGTAAACTCGAATTGTGAGAACGAGTGAGTAAAAGTGAAAGAGAGAAAGAACAAGCGAGAGTTTGCAATTTATCGAGTAACGAAGAGAGCCAGAGAGACAGGTTGAACGAGAAAGCGAGAGGGCAGCGAAGCCTGGAGTAGAGAAGCATGGGGTGACCGAGTGAGTCCAATAGTCACGAGAGAATGCACATAGAATCGACGAAAGGGAGAGGTAAAAGGGAATGAGCGTGGGGGGGTGGAGGTTTTGTGTTGGACGACCTAGACTGTATAGGTGGACCGGTGGAACACACCATAGACGGGTTTGATTTGCGGCGTGTCGTTCAGTCGATTGCTCTCAAATTGCGTCCCGCACTCGCGTTCACTGATGGTACAGAACTTCGAAAGCTCTGTCACACCTATTCGCGGCTTTTCAAATGCCCTCGCGAGCGCTCACGCCAGGACACCCAATATACGATTTCACCTCTCTCTCTCTCTCCTCTCTTTCTCTTATCCCTCTTCTGCTTTCTTTTTCTCGTTGATTCTAGATTCATTATATACAGCAGGTATAGTACTGATGCACCCGCAGGAACATAACGAATCGCTAACCTATATGCATCTTTTGCTTTATCTGTGTGTTGGCTCCACACTCACGTTCACTTCTCTTTTCCACTTCTACGTCGCAATTGATGGCTCCAAGTTTCATTGTCCAACCTGGTGAGTCTAAAGCTCGCGAACCAATGTCTCTTGTTCTCTTTGTATATGCCCCCATCTCGAATCTCGTTTTGTTTCCCGTCGCTCATCGTGATCACCTCAGTCACTGTGTCCACCCTCTACATTCGCATAGCTTGAACCGAAACGTAACGGTGAGTGAAACACGCAGTTACGTGTTGGACAATGTTTGAGAAAACTACGTGATGAAAACACATGTGTATACACACTACACACAGAACGATACCGCAATAGAGAGTTAAAAAACAAGAAAGCCTGGATTCGGCCCAAAAACGTTTTCGTCAATGCTGTGGACCATAGGTTCAATCGTTGAATGTGTGATTGAAACGCGAACGTAGAATTACATTGTATGGTTGTTCAGTTATGTACACAGCATACGTATGGATTGGCAAGTAAACGCAATCGTTGAAGAGATTCTGGTTCAATCACGCGTTTCGCTAAATAAATGAAATATCCTAATTTTCCTGCGTTGTCGTGTCAACATGGTAAATTTTCAAGTATAAAGTGATGAAATGCATCGTGAATCCATGCTCTCAATATAAGTTGAGCAAACGTTGTATATAGGCGACATGAAAAAAGATCTGAAAATGGTTCGTCGTGCAGAAACATATCGATCAGTGCAGTCGATGAACATGTACCTTATAGATATATGTTTTAGAATCTCTTAATGTGACAAGTGTTAGAGGGAGAAAGGGTGCGCGCACACCAGGCTATTCCTCCTCTCACCAAAGATTTCGAATGGTCGTTAGGAGATGACGTGACAACTAAACGTGGACGATGGCCAGAGCTCTTCTCGTCTGCTGCTCCTCTCGTCGTCGTCCGTGTCACCGTGGCTGGAGAGTCCACACTGAACAGTCGAGAAGAGCAAGAGTCGACAGAAAAACGAAAAAAAAACTACACAAAAAAGATGGATTGAGGTAGTATACGTATATAGCAAAAAAAAAAGAGAGAAAAGCAGCAGGATGATCACGTCAATTAGAGGAGAAGAGCGCACGAGTTCTTCGCGACGACGAGTTCCTGCTCTTCTCGTGTCGGTTGAATTTTCTCATTTACTATAGCTATATAGAACTATGGGATATACATATATCTATCACTGATGATTATTTCCTGGGCGAATCTCTTCCCGTCTCTCTCTCTCTCTCTCTCCCTTCTTCTCGGTGCCTCTGAAACTCACCACCGCCAACGAAGTCACCATGTAGGTTAACGAACAAATATCACAAGACCGCGCGATTGACGCTAATCGCCGTGGCTATCCGTCATTGTGAAAGAGTACATGAGAAGCGTATGGGCTAGCCCTCAATAGTGGAGAATCTATATCTATACATATACTTGAAACGAGGGACGTTTGTGAATAAGACGACGTAGAAACAAAGCATGAAAGCAAGTTGAGGCAGAGAGAGAGAGAGAGAGAGAAAGAGAGAGTATAGGTTCAATCCATGAGACACTGGCAGAGTGCACATATACACATCACTTGATACTATGTGGTAGAAGGCAATTATAGAAACTATAAAGTCAGTCGAGTGAGCGATGTTTATTGATTGATTCGATTGGACGAGTGTGACAGGATGCCGACTACTACGTTGTATATATATCTATATTATACGAAATGTTCATCCTTCCTTTTCTCAATCCTTTTGCCTTTTCGCAAACAGTAAGACTGATTGCCCATAAAATATGTGGCATTCGAGATAAGTGGACGTTGGTAGTTCGAGTCTTAACTTTATGCACTGCATCTGAGGCTGTCAGCGTCTATCGAGTCTCCTCGGAACGAATGGAAATCCAACGAGTTAAATAATTGAATAAAAATTCTTTGCGTTCTCATTGAGCATTTCTAAATGCTGTAACAAGAATGAGAATTCAATGAAAGGATTGATAGAAGCAATTCTGTACATAGTGCGCATCTATCGATGATTTTTACTCAGAACAATACTGCCAGCACACGTGGAAATTCGACATAGAGATCTGACGTTGGAAGTTTCGTGCACGTATGTGAATTCATGTAGTTCCTCATTGCGGTGTATTTCCTCTCTGAATATTGCCTGATCTCGCTACTGTCACTCGGCTTTTGCAAATTCTGTTTTACCTATACAAACATACACATGCACGAGACAGTAAGAAGGAGATGGAAGTCAGCTAACCGCACCCTCACGTCCATTCAGTGGTATGAATGTCTGTACGCTACTCTGCATACATTTCTATACTTATATTCGTGTGCATACACAGACTTCCGTACTATGAGCAAGCCTACTGTACCGTTGAGCTAACCCATCTCGGTTCTCTCATGCACATTGCACATCGTGTCATATAACTTCATTCGCGAATGACCCAGTTCATCGTTTCTGAAATGACCGAGAGAACCAACTTTTCCTCCTTCTCTACTCAACATTGCACCAGGATGTCGACTTGTACACGTACGGATGGAGTATGTTTGAGCTCATGAGTGTGTAAGTTAGACACCCTTACCTAGGTCGCGAACGTGGTATTCATACCGTGCAGAGTAGTATAAAGTTCACTTTTTTTTTCCTCTTTCTCCCTCTTTCTCGGCTCAGCCCTTACAGACTCAACGTCTACTATTCTCGTAAGCCAACGAGCGAAAGACCGGGCTATATAGATGTATTTACATGTATACACTCTTACATGCATATACATGTGTATATGATTGCAATAGCACAGCAACGTTGGACAGTAGTAAAAAAGTCGAAACTCGCTGGGCAACTCAACGTTGGACGCGGTGAAAAGGCAGTGTACGAGAAAGTAATGTAGCCGAAGCTCCAACAGTGTGTTGAAAAGTGAAGTGCGGAAACGGGGTGGGACTTTGGACTACCCCTTCCGTACGAGCTAAACCTACATTTCTCTCGGTAACCTCCGAGCACCTAGACTATTGCAGTACGAGAGTTTCTCTGGCTTTTGGTAGGAAATAAGAGGAAATGGAAGCAGGGGGTGCAAACGAGGGATGAGGAGGACGTAAGGAAGCCAGACTCGTGAGAAAGATAAACTCCGAAAGTTAAAAGTAACTTGCTGGAAGAAAGGTATAGATATGGGGATACATACTGCAAGGTACAGTGAGGATAAAGCGTCTATACGGGAAGGGGAATGAAAAAGTGGATAAAATGGAAGTAAAGAGGAAATCGAGAGAGAGGTAGAAAGAGATGGATTCATTCGCTTTTCGTGGCGCGTTCTGAGTTTTGTTATATGTAATATTAGTTCGTGTATACGTATATAAATACCTATGAAATGTATATATATATATATATAACTTCGGATACAAGTTTGAGATTGTTCGTCTGATGATTGCGAAGAAAATTAAAAAAAAAAAAAATACCATGGGATGAACAGGCTCGAAATATTTCAGAACGCAGACGATCACACCGTACTCGCATACTTCTTATATAGCTATATATCCCCATGATACAGCATAGAAAGGGGAATAAATAATTATTCGGAGATTGCTAAGAAAATTTATATTCTGCGGATTTATATTCTGGCGGTTTGTTTATCATTCAAATTTGCATTTAATTTGCAAGTTAATCAAAGTGTTGTGTATATATAAAATACTATTCATATATATTTATATATATAGTCACGAAGCTAATGTATAGTCTTTCGTTGCATGATGAAATGAGTTTTCTGAAAGAAGAAAGGAATGATCGAGAATTAACTGGCTGATCCATCGTCTATTATGCATAAATAAATCCATGCATATTTTATAAAGAGCAAATCGTATAGTCTGGAATGTGAAAAAATTCTTTGGTTTTGTATATACGATATGAATTAACCGCAATTAAGACACTAGCTTAGTTTTTCCATACACAGAACGGGTCACATGATTTGTGAGGTAGCACTCTTTGTGTCAGCTAGTCTAATTCGTATTTCTTGAGTTTTTCTTTCTTACGTCCGACACGAAAAATGCACTTGTATATAACGTTCACGTATCTGTATACATATATATATATGTATAATTTCTCGTACGCGTAGCCGTGTGGTGAGCACCCTTATAACTTCTCTATAGAGTGTGCTAAAACTGGGATATATGATGAAGGGAGCAAAATGGTGTAGAATATCTATTACGTATATACATATACACATGAAGGCGAGGGTGAGCTTAGATTTAATTACATTTCTATGAGAGCACCCGGGCAAATGAGGGAGTAATGGCCGACGGGTTTGCAAGCCGTATAAAAAAGAAGTAGAGGTTTACCAAGAGCGAGAGAGGGTATAAGCTCTTAACAACGTCTTCTATGTTCTAGCGGAGATGCAGCAAAACTGCAGTTGTAACAGGGATTCAGCGGTGGTCGAGATGCATGATGGTGAATGGAGTAAGAAGGCACGACCGAGGAGAAAACCATGTAGAGACACATCTATATTTTCTGTATGTGTAGCATAGAGAGGTAGACAGAGGAAGAGAGCAAGTAAGAGAGGTGCGCCGGTTTGCTTGGGCGCTGCTGGTACCTCCGAGAATGCATAATAGGTTATTTAGCCACGGTAGCCGCAAGGTAATGCGACTCGGACGCGCGGCGTTGTTCGAGAAGAGAAAGAAGGAAAGAGAGAAAGAAATGACGACGAGAACTCTTAAGTTTATATTTATATTTATATATATATGTGTGGTACGATGGTAAATGAAAGGGCGCGAACCACGTAAGTTTATGGAATAATATAACTCAAGTTAAGCCCTTTTGATTAATTTTAATTCGGATATATTCAAGTATGAATTTCGCATTGAGCTATCTGTCTCTCTTCGTCTTTCATAACAGACAGTTTTGTGTAAGAAGCTACGTGTTATTACTTTTTCCATGATGGTATTCGCCCGCAAAACGTGCACTCTCGTCCTTCCGGAATACACACCATATTTCTGCGCTTCCAGGTGAAAGATATTTCATACCCACTCACTGCTTTTTTTTTCTATGCAATGCTGTTTATGTTTCGTCCCATAATACGTACTTTTCTCGACTATACTCACAGGTATATATCAGCGTGTACTAAATACCTCGTGGACACGAGCCCGAGAAAATAGCCGACTTCTTCTTTTCTCTTATTTCTTTTCTTTTCCGGTGACTCTTGCGCTGGAATTTTCACGCGGAAATGAAAAAATAAATTTGCGTCGTTAACCGGATAAAGGAGAGGAATGAAAATGGCGCGGTTGTTTCCACCGCAACTGTGATAACCGCGTTTTTTTTTTCATAGTGTCTCCAAGCCGAGCTTCAACAGCACAAACGAGATTGGATACTTGAAATTTTTCTTGCCTAGAAATAACTCTTAATTGGGTGCCACAGCGTTCTTCGCGCGTTCTCACAAATTCATTCGATTGTCTTTTCAACACCAATTGCTATTTTTTGTTCACTCGTAAAGCTACGATTATCAACGTTGGCAACTTTGCTAAGGTAAAGTTAGAGTAGGATGTTGGTTGATGATTGATTCGATTTAATGGTACAAACATAATGTTATGAAGTCGCATTCGATGAATAGCTCTACAACGCTTTGGACTGTGCAAAAAAGTTTACAAATTCAATCGACGGCTTGAAAAAATTTCAGCTCGAAAATTATGGTGACTAAAGTTTTTATGTGTTGATTGCTCCGGAAATAACTTTTCACTCATACCTGTTGCTACTTGGAAAATATTATTTGTATAATTTGACTCGTGAAACAAATTTGCACGCATAAAAAGCCAAAGGCAGTCCAACATTTTTGAATCATCCTAAGTACATCATTAACCGGTACTAAGACGTTCATTAAATGCAAACGGAAAAAAAAATTTTTTTAAATAAGTATGTATAACAAATGTTAGCTCAAGTTCTTCTAATTAAGCTAGACAGTAATCACTGCAATACACGAAGTACTAAGTATATCTTGGTACAAATATTGCTCCTTTTTTCTTCACTGCTACTTCCCCACCTTGTTCGGCGAGTGAGACTCTCGTGCATATGTAATTAAGCCAAGTAGTCACGGCAAGAGCAATGGAGGACCACAAAAAGAAAAAGAACGAGTGAGCAAGAAGTAATGTATACTATATGTATATATATAAATATAAAGAAAGAGTAAAGACTGGACACGCCTCTTAGAAGTGACCTCTCTAGAACGCACCGCTCAAACGCATTTACGCGTACTTCCTCGGACAAAATGGCGGCTCTGAGGTAGCTTCGGATTGGCCAAAAGTCGCTTCTTTTCAACGGTGCGTGACCCAACGACGTCGTTCATATGCATATAAACATAAATATATCTATACGTATATACATTTATTATATATATATATATATATATATGTATAAACATAAAATATGCGTCGTGTGGTAGGGAATAAAAAAGCGTTACCCCGAAAGATCTCTGCCGTGGGTTCAGGCCTTTTGTTCCCCAGTAGTCAACCCACACATACACTCACAAGTGTTTTCAAGTATACTCGCTTATATAGATTTACGCATAAAAGGAGACACGAGGAAACACACGTATGAGAGAGCCGCGGAGCTCAATTTTTGTTGATAAGTTGGGGCACATCGCGGTTGTTTCAGCACCTGCGAGGAAAGACCGGAAGTTACGGGCTGCAAAGTAGAGAAAGAGATAGAGAGAGAGAGAATTCTACGCATTTCAAGAGTCACACGCATCACGCATTGCACTCGCACGAGGAACGTCTTTCTACCTGGCAGAAATAATATGAGAACGGCCCATCTGCATCGTGTGTTCCGTGTGTTGAACTCATGGAGACAATCGCCCGGGCCCATCGGCGTAACACACGCGTCTCTAACTATCTTTTTTGCTCCTTCTTTTTTCTTCATCGTCGTCTGCTGCTTCGTTCTTTCTTTTCTATATCCTTGTCCTCGTCGTAGTCCCGAGTCACAGTACGAGCGTCTCCTTTGAAAAACGGAAATCATTACGACCGAGAGAACACAGTCTATGAGAACTTGGCCCGTAATACATGGGACGTCTGACAAGTGAGACCGCAGGTCCCGGACAAAACGCGCGAAAAAGCACCATCCAGCACATTTCTTCCCTACGTAGTACCTATACCGATAAGAGATTTCCAGGAACTGCGGATGACAATTATAAATGTCTGGTAGAATACTAATGGCTATCCATTATTCGTCGAGTACCTATATTATGTATTATATTATATGTTATATACGATTTCAACGATGTATGTTCAAGGTATGATTTACGTATGGAGAGCAATCGATATGAGAAAGAACATATTTTAGTACGAGGATCATTTTTTTAAAACCATTTCTAGATGTCCATAAGAACCAGCAATGAAACTACGATTAATGGTATCAAAAATAGAAATCACTTATTCGTGGAGAAGAAATTAAGTTGATACGAATCCAAATTAATCTGTTTTTGATTTTTTTTGTCTTGGCGACTCTCTAATTAATAATATATTCGTTATCCAAAATGTCGTTCATGCTGGTTGGCATTGAGTGTAGTATCCGAATCATTGAACTTCAACTGTTCTTGATACTCGAATGTTCTGTGCTTTTTTTTTTTTTGGTACAGTTTATTATTTTGGTATAACCTGATTATTTTCGTAGGATTAAAAAAAAAAAATTCTTGCTGAACTAGCATTTTGATCTAGTATATCGTATACGTTTTATCTTCAAATTTTGTACAGTTTTCAGCCGCGTTATCGTTTACCTTGGCGAAGAGCATGAACAAGGAAACATCGGCACTTGTTCCGCACGTTCCACAAACACGATCGTATTAAATGCAAATTAAACGAGGACTTTTATCGCTTCGATAAAAAAAAAAGCACACACAAAAAGGTCTTTTCTGTTTGAACAAAGTGCTTGCATCGAATTCTTGGAAACCCGGGGGAATTCACTCTCAACGGTGAAGTTAATGATTAGTTCCCGATGATTCGGCAAATTTGGAGTTTTTAATGTAACGAGAATTGTGCAAATTTTTTCTCGTTGAAGTTGAAGAGTTGACGTTCATCCAGATCTTAGGTTTCGAGGGTAGTGGATCAAGACGTTTTTTGGTAGAGCCCTTTGTCTGTTCATTTACTGAATTTGTACTCAAAATCCATATTGTTAATTTCGCAAATACATTTTAAAGCCTTGAGAATAAAGATGCCTTGATCTAACCATCAGCCAATTCAATTGAGTCATTGTAAACTAGGCAACAATAATTAAGAATTGGTCAAATCAACAATTTTACTACTGCATTTTTCACATTCAAATTTCATCACATTAGAATTTCTTGAAATTATATGGTTAACAATGGGATAGAGTGTGTGTGAGAGAGAGAGAGAGAGAGAGAGAGAGAGAAGAGGGATATTGTTGTGTGAACGTGATTATAAAACTTTCACAATTAACAATTATCAGCAACATTCGTCTCCGATCATTCGCCTCGTCCAGTTTCCGTTTGTAGCTAAACGAAGACGAACTACTATGTATGTCTCTGACAAAGCTCACCACCGACTTCAAAGTGTACCGGACGAGCCAAATAGAAGTGCACAAGCTGTTTGGTCAACGGGAAAGCTCGAGTCGCTCGGTAATTATGAACATGCGTGTACGTGGGTTGTTGTGAAGGTGTTTATATCCTTTGGATAGCTTCTGATGTGAAACTCTTCACACTTAAGCGTTGGCCGTCATCAGCTTTAATTAAATTGTCCAAGGTCCGTGCCTAATTTCAAAGGGCGTGATAGATGGTCCGTTCGAAGCCGTCATGCATTCACTATCGAAGCACAAACACACACCACATCTCTCGGTGAACAATTTCCATTTTAACATTGGAAAAATGATTATTCCAATTCCGTCGAATTCCCTGTGTATGAGTTTTAATCGGATAGATTCTCTCATGCGAGTTCGAGTTTGTAAAAAAAAATCATTTTCAAAATGGTGCGAGGAGCACGTTCTGGATTGACTATAATAAGAGCGAGAACGAAAAATCACACACGTGAGGAAAACAAATTTTGATTTTATCTCTGTATGAAGAACGGAAACAGAAATCAGGAAATAAAATCTATTGAATCTGAGTGAATCACGCAGTCTTCGCACGTTCGGTAAACGCAACGAATTTCGTGAAATAGTAGCTTCTCGCTAATTGTACGAGCTGTCGGTGGCTCATGAACATTCTCCCAACGTTTTCGCTACGTGTAATAAATTTCGTGAAAACTCAACCAAGACTCCACCGTATTGACGTATACCATGAACATCTAAAATATTCACGATATTCATGGTACTGTCTCAAAATTAAATTTTCATTCGTACAATAAATCTGCTACATTCTAATGCTGAAACTGTATCCGTATCATGAAATAACGACGATTCAACGGTCATACAAATCGTAGCTAGATGAAACAGTCGTACACTTTGACAGCGCTATATACATAACTATACGTTAATTCATACCCGTACACAGTGTATGTGTATCATTATACAAGTAGCTGAAATTCTGACCCGTAGTTGCAGAATGTTCGGGCCAATTCACGTTGACTGATTGATAGATCTATACGAGACACATCCCTTGCGTGCACATCGATAGTTTTTGCTCTCCCGGAAGCCATATTATAGAATCATACAATAGACGTATCAGGGCTTTTATACAAGATTGATGTTTATCCGAAATATTGGTCTTCTCTCTCATCCCGATTGTTCAATATCGTCATACATAAGTCGATATTAATCTTCAAGGCTCACATAGGCTGGAAAATGTTCCATTTTTAGTATAGATTTATTCGTATCAATTCGAATATCATTGGGCTGAAGGAATTAAAAAAGAAATGATTCTTTGCTATTCATCAAGCTTTATAATGAATTCCAAAAAACCCTGATAAACAATATTTCCGGATTGATCGAACGTGACAATTGAACATCAATTTTTTAACCGGATCAAGAACCTGAGTATCGAATTCGATGAGGATGAAGAACTTTTTTTCCCGTAGGTAGTGCGATAGGTGATTTTATACAGAGATATACAGAGCCCGAACGGTTGAAGGATCAATTGCACTAGGAACGCTATAAATATCAAGGGAGGTTACGAGCGCAAGAGTACTTCCGGTTTTTCCGTTGAGCCATCAGTGACGCATTCACAAAACTCCCCAACGCCAATCGCCCAAAGTGGATAGAGAAAAGTTTTGCTTTTTTTTTGTTTTTTTTTTCTTTCACGCACGTTCGTCTATGTCAATGTTTGTCTCTTCCTTCTCTTTCATTCCTCTCGATCTCTCTCCAGTTTTTCTCTCTTCCTTCGACTCTTTTTCTTTCCACGCCTCGATGGTTGCATGTAGAAGTAGAGTTTTAGGGAGTATGAGTGTTTCATGCAAGGGTACGTTCACTCCCAATCTATCAGGAATGAGTTTGCGGAGGGCTGTGTGTTATTCCAGCTCCAGGGCTAGCTGTTAGTTCACGTCCGGCCGTTTTTCCTATAGATACTAGCTTGAGAGAAGGATAGAGTGGAATTCGACTGCGGCTATTCCGCGCTCTGGAGCTGATGCTGTCGACGGTAACGAGAAAGCAAAATAAATGGCGGCGAAGTACGCTCACGACCCGCGGGATATCGCGCCTATTTTCTCGCCCAATTGCTCTCTTCTCCTCTTTCAGTTCGTATCTTTTTCCTCTGTCTTTTCCTTCCTCGTCTTACTCTCGCGTCCTCTCAATGTCCTCTTCCTTCATTGCTTTTATCCCACCTTTTTGAACCCTTTTTCCCCAACTACTATACATTATATTTTTCTCCGTTCCACGCGGTCTGGTCCAATCGTTTTACACTTTTACTCTATTTTCCGGGAATAATAAGAGGATTCCATCGATGGTGTGAAGCGCCCTCTTGGTACTTCGTTACCTCTTTTTATCTCATTTCCTCTCCCCGGAATAAGAGCTAAAAGGAAACCTTTTTTTTTTCCGGTCGCATTCGTGACGAAAGTTCGCTCGCACAGAAACGTTTGACATGCCTCAGAAAAACAGACTACAACTTATATTATTGTGGGAGTGGTAAGTGACGTGGTTACGTTATTTTTTTTTTTTTTTTACGACGAATAAAATGAAGTCCGGAGCCAAGAAAAAGAGAACATTTCGCATCTGTATGTATAATGTATAACGTTGAGCTGTCGCCGTCGTCCTATCTCCTCTCCTATTTTGTCTAGCAGCGCAAGTTTACGTTTTCGTCATGCAAAGAACCGAAGGAACAAAAAATTCGGACTTTTTCAGATACACAGATAATTACTTCTTTGTAATTCGTGTTTTTTTTTATTCATAATTCGTAGTAGGATCGATTGATATTCAATCATTACATAATGTTAAAAAAAAAATTGGAAACTAAATGAAATCAAAGATGCAATGTCACGGAAGGGTTTTCGACCCGACGATATAACCTTTGATCACTCTGCAGGGTCAAAATCTTAGATCTAAAGATTTTCGGTGTAAAAGATCCGCGGCCAAGTGGGCGAGGTTTTAGCCTAATTGCGGTAGTCGAAGGTTCTTGGAAACGAAGTTAAAACAACTCGCAGAAATAGTGGACTGCCTTGCAGCATCGCGACTCCAAATTTACATCGGTAATTTGCCTGGTAAGCATTTTATTATCTCCTTTCTACGTAGTTTGACGTATCCCTGTTCAGACTGCAGGCGCATCAGATAGCCCCTGAGGTTGCGATAGAACCAAGACTCAAAATTTTTTTTAACCACACACAGCAATATGCGTATATAAATGTATGTAAAAATATTTTTGGCACACGTTAATCAGAGACCATTAAAAGGCAGTAACAAAAATTGTACACCAGCCGCTTGAAACAAAAAGCTTCACCACATTCCGAAATATAGTTTTTTTATTATCGATGCCTCGAGTCTTGGAATATAATTTCGTGAGCGAGATATACACACATGCTGCATCAGATCTTCTAACAATTTTTTTCGTCACAATCCATTATTGTAGAGAAGAAAAAAAGAGATACATCAGGCAAATAGATGAATCCATATGTTCAGATTCAAGCGAGAATCCTTGCACGTGAAATGCACGTATAGAGAATAGCGTAGAGCGTATAGAATGTGTGTACACTAAATGGCATCCGTAATTACAGTTACTGCGTGGCTTGTCTGAAAATTGCAACAAAAGCTTTTTAACATAATATGGTGTTGTGTTAACATAGTATGATGATGGAAAGCGAGAGGTAGGTGAGCCTAATTTGTTCGGCCACGCCCCGATCCACTCAGCTTGAATCCAGTAGCGCGAGATAATTTTCTCTTCATATCCCTATCTCTCTTCCTCCCCCCCCCCTCCTTTCTCTCGCTTCGCCACGCGTATCGTGTCAGCTCAGCGCGTTTAGTCGTAACGGCGATGATATAGGAGTGTATTAAATGCTAGACAACAATTTGTAAATGAAAAATTTTTAAAAAAATGATTAGCACGGACGACAATGATGAGCGATTCGTAAAAAAAAACGTTTTACAATGTAAAAAGCTCAAGTTTTTTGGTTTTTTGTTATTAAGTAATCGATAATTCACACTCTTTCAACGGATGTAATTGAATAGGATTATCCATGATGATCGAGAAATCGCACGACCATAGAATAAAAAGATTCCTATATTATGCACATAGTTTGTTTCTCTGAAGGATTATTTCGATGGAGATAACAGGGGATTTCGTAACACCGCGAAGCCCTCGCTGCTATATAACCCGACTCGTCGGGTCGCCACACAACTAATCCCGTAAAAGTGCACGAAATAAGAGAGAAGCGAAATAAGAGAGAAATAAACGAAAAGAGAGAGAAAGAGAGGAGAAGAAGAAGGAGTGGGAGAAGGGTGGAAACAGGGAGGGTGAAAGTGGGCGGTTGTACGAGAAAAGTCACCCAGGAGGTGAGGCATTCGGTAAACGACAGTGCCGGAAATAGCGGAACAGACTTGTCAAGTTTTTTTCACTTCAATCGGCCTCTTTTATCCTCTCTTTCGCCTCTTTCATTTTCTTTATATTTTCGCGTATTTTCTTTTATCCCTGTCTTATCCCTGCCCAAAGTGTCTGTACGATTCATATGTTTTGCTTTTTCTGCTCGACAGGAACAAACGCGTGCGCACACAGATGGAAAAACGCTGTAACATATTTGTTGGAAGAAACACAAAAAAGTTACGAAATACGTAGTACAATTGAGGGGATTCTGAAATGGGAATTCTGCGCGTATCTCAATCGAAAAAATATTTTTATCACTCGCTATTTCTCAACGCAAAAGATTGTCAGCAGGCCGATGACGAGATCCGCGGCCAATATATTCCAAAGCAATAAAATCGATGTCGTTGGATAACTCGCGTATGCATAAATACGCTTGTACCACCGAACCACTTTCTGAAATCATTTTTTTATTCATCATTATAAGTTTTTTTTTTAAATCTGTATATCTATAGAATCTATACATATCGAGACCCACATTTTCTATAAAACTCCCCGCTGGAGCATGGGCATCCAAACATTTATGGAAATGGTATGGTAGCCGCGTTCCGACGACAAATAAATCAACACCTACCAGAAAAAAAAACGTGTGAAATTCGATTTATAAGTGTAATAAATTTTGATGGAACATTGATTTTTTTGTATCTCATTTTTTTTCGATTGAACTGGCGATATTTTGTGGTCAACTTGCGCGAGGACGTAGAACGAAAACATGTTACAGCAAACGAGGGCAGAATCTTTTGTCTCGACTGATATTCCAACAACGTTATTGTATCGAATTAAACGGACTGATCGCTGCATAGTCGAATTTAAGAGGTGGTAAGAAAAAGACGAGAAGGGAGTGCGAGAGGAATAAAAAATAAAGAGAAAAAGTGTATATTTTTGAGCGCGTATACGTATAGCGGGAGAAACGACGACACGATTCGATAGTTCAATAACTGTGTAGGTAGATTAACATAGAAAACTGCCTTGTGAGAATCTTGAAAACGAAAATATATAGAGTTATTTTTATATACTATATATTACATACTATAGAGCACAAAATATATTACTCATACGGAAGAACATAGTCGCGAAAGATGATCTTGGTGTAGAAGATGAAAACGAAATTCCAACTGGGCGGACAAATTGGCCGTTTTGAGCGGCTGTATATAATTCAAGTTACGAAAGGAAACGAACACGTCGTAAAACAGAGAGCAATATAACAGGGCGAGACACACACCGAGACTCATTGGATCGAGCTTGTAAGAGAAGAAAATAGCCAACATTTCATTATTGCATTCTCACTTCTTTCTCCCTCGTTACCTTTTTCTCTCGCTCAACTTCCATACGGCCGCTTCATGGTTTTTACTTCTTTCGCTACAAAATAACGAAACAACGGTAGAACTCGGATCCAGCATAAATAAAGGTTACGAGGCTGGACTTGTTCCAGGTTATAAAATTTACATACCGCAATATATCTCCCTTAAAAAACCATGATGACGCTAAACGCGCGAAAACTCTATAGCGCAATCAACAAAAAATATACTGCTATCACATTGAAGTATTTCATGAGAGACTGCTCAAATGATCGTCTTTCATACAATATCTGTGAAGAAAAGCTATAAATACTGCATGATGGTACGTAAACTTTGGTTTCGCAATTTTTGAGAATGCCACGCAGGTACAATCAACGACGAAAGTTCATGATATTTGAAATATTTTTTAATTCATATCTTCATCAGGAAAACTAATATTTTTCTATACGCTATCCTGATCTATTATTTTTCAAATAAGCCCAAAATGAGATAAATAAAAAGAAAAAAATTATTTCGATATTTTTCTGTTTATAATTTAGAGTAATAGTCTATCGTTCGAGCAAGATTTGTGTGTGTTTCGACTTTTTCAATTGAACGAATTTTTACTTCATTTTCGACGAGGAATAAAAATGAAAATCCTTCATATTTGACATAATAGATCGAGTGGCGCCTGCGGATGGATATAAACCACACATTTATAGGATGTAACCGCGACACCCGTCGGATTACGAATCAATCAAACTTTTTATTGCATCGTTAGATTATACTTGTCGCTTTTCAATCTCTTATTAGAGATCCTGGTTACGCTTTCGTCTCGAGAGTATGCCCTAACACACGTTTTCAAATATTTATCTGTGCATATAAATACACACACACACACAAAGTGAGCGATAAATCGTATTCGGATCTCGCGTTGCCTGATGAGGCCGGTGCCTCGTAAAAATCCTCATAACGCGTTCTTCGATACAGTTGCCATAGGTATACAAGAAGAATCTACAGCGTCACAATATCAAAACTGAGAAAAGAAAATGTGACTCTGGAGAAAAACGAACGTTATCCGCGTGTGAATTTCCATAAAGAGAAGATGAACAAATTTTCTATAATTCGAAATAATCAAGTAGCTTGTTAGGCGCGTGTTTCGAAATCGAATAATGAAAAAAATAAATTCTAATCGTAAGTATTTTATCTGTCGACATTTTTTTCATCCATTGAAAATTTAACCGAAAAAGATGCACGTATAATAAAAAACGTGACACTGGAGAAGATTTTAAATATGCCAAGAATGACGTTCGAGAGTCCGAGCCACCCACGATCATTCCCCATTTTATATTTTAATATATCCGGCTTATGGTCTTTCAAAAAAAAAAAGAAAAAGAAAAAACCGTATATTCTATATGTATACATGTAATCAATAAACCTCATAGACTTTTATAATCTTTTGAATAATCCCCTTTTCTTCATTGCAATAGAAGTGAAGGAACCTCGGCACATGAGATTTTCTCGTACCTGTGCGTGTAACCGTGCTTCCTGGGACTGCGGAGGCGAATAATCGGTGCAACGAATCGGAGAATCCGTGTTCACGCATATTACAGCTCAGGCATCCATATATACACACATATAAGCATTCGAGCGAGTATGTATATATCCATACATGAAACATGTATATGGGATACCTGGTTGGTCTCTGATTAAGGGAGACAGTCTCGATTCTTGCGAGAGAGCGTAGGTGAGACGATGGAATGTGACGAAGGTGCGAGGATTTGCTTCTCGAAAGGTTCAGAAAGAGAGGACACTCTATGGCGATGATGATCACAAGAACAAGAACGGTCAGTGCAGAATAGCAGAGCACCTTCCCCATGAGTTCTTCTCATTTTTTTCTCAGTCTATCTCCTGAGGAAGAAAGAGAAAGAAATCAAGAAAGAGAGAGAGAGAGAGAGAGAGAGTGAAGGAGAGTGAGTAAGAGTGCTGTGGTAAAAGGCGTGATCGAGGGATCGAATGGTCGAAGAACTGGTTCGACCAGAAGAGATGAGACGTGCAAAGAGTTTGAGACGACACGCTGCGAGAGATATCTCTCGGTTGCGTGAAGGAGCTGCTGGGACATGAAGACGAAGAGCAAACCGATAATGAAGAAAAAGCCTGTTGAGGAAAAGAAAAAAAATGTATCCAGAGGATTCCCTCCGACACATTGATATATTTCTCGCGTGTAATTAAGAACTAAAACATTTTAGTGCGATTTTTCTCGAATCAATTATAACTGTCGATCGTTTTTTTTTTTTTTCATTTTCAGTTTGCATCCGATATTTGAAATATCCGGAGATTCTGAAATGTTTTTTGCGTTTCATTCATCAGGAATTAAGGCCGGATTCAAGAAAACCACAAACTTCCCATGCCGTAGAATGAAAACATGAGATTTTGCTTTTCTCTTTGTATGAATTTGAGGAAGAATTAAGAATGAAAAGATGATGGTGTTTGCGGTGACGAACAAACGGTAACTGCGCATACAACAGAAGCAATAATCATCATAATCCCTTTCAAAAAACTTGGAGAGTCCAATAAACCATACACAAATGGAATAATACAACTTTATGGGGATTCATATACAGCCGAGGGCCACCTTCGTATACAAACACGAGGACGTATAGCCAGCAAAGTATATGATTATATAGTATGCATCGGTGAAGCTTATACGTATATATGCGAGGTCACGCAATAGAGGCTTTCTCGGCAAGCGGCAGCCTCTTCTCTCGTCGGAGAATGCCGGATGGTACAGAAAGTGGCGGAAGGGGAGAATGCTTTTCTCGTAGTGCAAACAGCAGCCGGGCGGTCCCGCACGAAAAGTGATTTCTCCGAGCGTTCTCATCTTCCGCTCTCTTGCAGCCACCAACACTGATGCGTTTAGTGTATGCCTTCTAATATGGACTCTCTTTTGATTCTGCCGCTTATGGTCCAAATCTTCCACCTTCATTCGTAACGTTGAATATGTCCAAGAGATTCTCCCACATTTCTTCTCTTGAGATGTTGAACTCGCCTTGCTGGTTTTCGCACGATTTTCAGTGACTTTGGCTCTTTGCGAGTTACATTCTATGGTCAGTAGTACGCGTGGATATACAAAAATAGAAGATTCTTTTAAAATTTCTAACAACTCACTGTCTGACCACGATGGACGAGATAATTGTGAAATACTGAAGAGAAATATAAACGTAGAGTTCAAACAATCAGCAATGGTTTGGATTTGTAGAATGTCTTTTTTATATCTAATCAAAATTTTGCGATCTATTTGTGTAGGGAAAATAAAAAAAATGAAAAAAACGTGAAAAAGACGAGAGTTTTTTTAATAACCATCCCTCTCACGATATTCAATTGATCGAGCGAGACTTTCAGGACATCTTGTATATCAACTTATAAATAGGGTGAGAGATTGAAAAACAGGAATGTATAGCGGAGAAGGAATGAGAGACAAAAGGGATCGAGACGTTGAGAGGTAGCACGTCGGTGACAAATCATTGTCATATTCCACGTAGCAAAATCAATATTTGCGGCGCGACTGAGAGGATATGCGGTCTCGCCTTCTACTCCCTAGTTGATGTAATGCCACCAGTAGTGTCGGATATTCCCGTTGAGATCGAGAAGCAGCCAGCAGTGTCGCAAGTTCCATACAAGTTCCACGCGACATGTAATTCTCCGTCTCTCGGCAGTTTCTCTCTTCCGCAAGAGCATCAGTAACGTCGTTCTAACTGTTGCTGATGATGCATGATTTTACCATTCCAGGAGCCATCTATATTACGCGACCTGCGTTTACGTTTTGTGTATATTGGTGAGCTTTGAATATCGATTTTGTAAGCAAATTCGTGTTCGTTGGTGTCGTTATTAACGATCGTTTGTTGATGGATTTAAGGCTTAATAAGGACGAATCGTTGTTACTTATTATGGTATCGCTATAGTTTGTTATTGGCACAAACCAATTGGGTTGAGCGAAAAAAAAGGATTTTCGTGTGAAACAATTCATTTTTGTCAGCCAAAATCTTTAGGTATGACGAATGGTATGGAATTCGTTGATAATTCTTTCACAATGAATTTTTTCTCCATTAATCGGAAAACTATCGATCGTCTTTCTTATCCATCAACAAACATAGTTGTTTTCACATCAACCCATCTGATACATAAAATCAAAACTTTACGGATTTTTTTTCCCATCTTTTGAATTTGCAGTCCAGATATCTCCTCGATTGCGTATCTTGTGTCACACGATTAGACAAACGCTGCAAATTCCACGCAAGGGCATAGGAGATCCTCTTAAGCCAGGATAAGAGGCTCCATCGCCTCAAGATGACGTCAACGTCTTCGCCACGATAAGATAACTCCTAGAACTATAGGAGGAGAATCTCATTCAAGGGAGTGTAGGGGTTTTGCACCCAGACTTTCCTTGACACGTGTTACGTTGGATTACGAGAAACCCGTGTGACGTATAGTATCACCAAAGCCGTGAATCCAAGGCTGCTGAAACGTTCAAACAGCAGTCGACACAAACTTAACAAAAGAATATAATTAATATGATCATGATGGAAATGTTAAAAGTCTCATAGGGTGCTCTGACTAAGAGCCTTTGGATAAGCAAAAATATATTCAGACCGAGTGTCTACGACCGGAAAATTAAACGAAATAAGATGATTCTAAAATTGCACAAAAACACGAGAGACCCCAAGACTCGATGTAAGAACCTTTGAAGGGAGAGTGCAAAACGAAAGATAAACGTTGTCATGTGCCCTCTCAAGATGATCGGATGATGGAGAATCCTGATGCATGTATACACGCGCTCTAGTTCCATAATGCGATTTACCTCTGAGACATACTAGGTGGATGCTCTCTCAAATCACAAGAATTGGAGAGCTCGTCATGACGTATAGAGAGAAAGTGAGAGAGACAGAGAGATAAAGAAGGAAAGAGAGAGAGGGGGGAGGCGAGAAAGGGAGGAAAGTGGGAGGAGAGAGAAAGACGAAGGGAATAAAGCAAGTGGGTAACAGACAAGGACGTGAAACAAGAGGGAAACGACAGTAAATGGATTACAGATAGAGATGAGGATATAATAGAAGAGGAAGAGAGAGCGAGAGAGAACGATAGAAGAAGAGAGGAATAGTTGCACAGATCCAGTCTCGCAGGAGGTTCTCCACGTATACGAGATCACGAGTCTCATGGCGTTTCAGTTGTCTTTGACGGTACTTAGGTCTTACGTCATTAGATTCTCTTGGGCTCCGTCTCTCCCTATCTCACGTATCTGCGCCCATGATCTCATATATAGATGGAATATGGATGGGTTTCTCTATCACTGAGGAATGTCTGCGAAGATGTATACGCAATAACGGATATACTGTTCTTCGCGAGTCCTCGATTCTCGTGCGCATTCGAATACTCGAAATGCTTTGCCAAATTAGATCAAGCTCCTGCTCTTCCTCTTGCCTCTCCTCATCACCCCCTTTCATTTATGCCCTTCCTAGCTCCTTTATTATCGCAGTGATGGTCCCTCATACCTTCCGGTGAAACATCGCGTTCTCTTAGGATGTCTAAGAAATCAGGAACTCACCGAATGCAGCCTTCTCTGACTTTCTGACGGGATCTATATCTCCATGTAGTACGCTCGGAATTTCAAGTTAGAAACAAACGTGATGCAATTCAAGTCAGATCAAGTATTAAGGAAAATGAACCTCCCCGAAATCCTGGAAATCTTGATAAAACTTGATGCTTAAAAAATCTGCATTTTTCCTATTCAGATTTACGAACGACTAGGATTACAGCTTTCAAGAAAAAAATATAAACTGGAGAGATTTGATTCATGCATCAAGAAAAACGGAAAACCGCAATATCAAAGAATAAACAGATGTGCAATTTTATGGCTGTTTAATTGAAATTCATGATGAAATTCATGATCAAGAGCTGCATGAGAGGGATCTCGAAAGTATGATAAAGAAAAGAGAGATGGGAATGTTTGCACGGACGGGATGAAATGCCCGACACTCTCCGCAAAGTTTGCATATAATTTCGCGTATACTTCGCAGCCGGAGGGTGCGAGGGCTGCAAGAGGTGTAAGCTGTTTTACCATTTCCATTTGGCGATAATCCCAGTAAAATATTGTTTTAAAGGCGTTGCACGTTGGGTCGGATAAAAAGCAACGTGCCAGGGCATTTCACGGTTTCATCCCTCGCTGTTGCACCTCTCCTCTCGCATCCTTACCTCCTGCAAATACACAGTTACGTACTTATGACTGTTTTCCTAACTAGTACTGTCGTGCTGATCGACTTTTCTCACTTTTTTGTATTTCACTATTTCGCTGACTTTCTCCTATCCTCTCATTTGTTTTATCTTTTGCGTATACATTTGAGTAGATTCAAGAAGAAACGCACGCATCAAGGACTTGCAAAAATCAAGGCGTAACTAGACTATTTAATAATAAATATGAACAATGCTACACCCTTATGTATACCAGAGTTCTAAATATATATACTATACACGCATATGAAGCATCTCTCGGGGCCATCCTCGAATGTCCTCTTTTCCTTCTCTCTCTCTTTCTCTCTCTCTCTCTGTTACTCGGCTTTATGTGCTAACGACAAACACCGAGAACGGTTTCGGGCACATAGGGCGCAGGCGAGCAGGTGTGCCAACATCACTTGCGTTAATCCAGGCGTCCCATAATTCTCTTTCCTTCTCTCTCTCTCTCTCTCTCTCTCTCTCTCTCTCTCTCTCTCTCTCTTACTTATCTATCGCCTATATCCCTCTCATTTCCTCTCTCGTTCCTACGAAGCTATCATGCCGCTTGCCCATACATCACATCCTAACACATCCATATAGTTATAGTTATTGCTCAATACCCCCACTCTTTTTCTCCCTCTCCTGAAACGGTCTGTAAATTCTAACCGCAGAAATAGGTGTGTCCTCGGTGCTGCAGGAATATCATGCGTCGATTGGTAATTGAACCATGACGTCGGTTACAGCTAAATCGATCGAACCTGCGCAAGTTTCTGTTATGTATATTTAGTTAGTGAATAATATACGTATATATGTTATGCATACGGATGTTATGTATGATATATGTATGATATATACACAGTGGTCTATGCGGCTCGAAAATATGGAGTTTCGTGGAAAAATAATCGAGCTGATCGAAGTTCAAGCATATTCTCGATTTTTCTTTATCCCAACTTTCTTTGCATCTAATTTCAGTTCTCTTTCCCTCGTGAAATCTCGCGTACACAAGCGGACAGTACCGAGCCAAGAAAACTCGGTATCGGAACAAACGTTCCTACAACAACAATTGGGTACCGACGATGGAAAATTTCATCGATCAAATCAGTGAATTCATTTTCACTGTATACTATGCGACCCAAAAGTTTTTGCAATCGAACGATATTCTACTTCATAGATATTCGTATTTATTAGGTCATGCATATATTCTTCACGTTTCCTCGTAAAACAACAACGCGACACAGTTCCTACGAATGTATAGCTCGGATTGGACTTGCAGATTTTAGATTAAGCGTTGTGCGATCAAATATTATCAATACTTTTCTTAGTGATTTATCAATCTCGAATATGATGATAGATTTCTAATAACCTGATCACAATTCTTCTATAGCAATTGATCGGCTACTGGACCTTCAACGATTCACCGTATTAGCCGTATGCGTACCAAATCCAATACTCCATAAACCCAGATGCAAATATATATGTATGTTTATTACGAACTCTCTATTGTGCACGCTAAATCATGTTATGTGCTCAAACCAAATGAGGTAGGATCATTTTGCAAATGCCCGAACTCGATACCGATAACGATATTTGCCAAATTTATAGTTGGTCCTACATTAAAGCTTCGGGTCCGAACCCCCTCAGCATGTAAATATACATATATAAATGCCGTATTATACAACGCTCTAGTTCTCTCCTGGTTTTCAGCGTACAAATCTCTTGAAACCGAATCTAGTACAACACCGCCCTTATGGCATACGTGAGAGGGTGCACCCACAGCTGTATCATCGAGAAGTGCGAGGTAAAGGGAGTGCGAATAGTGGTGTAGTACGTAGTATTCCGGGTGTACTATGCTGGTTCAGGAAAAGCGCTATATATGGCGATAGTATATGACCTCGATATGTCGTACGCGTAAGCCTGCGGAATATGTATTAACAAATTCATGTATCTCATATACACCGCGTACATTTTCACGCTCCGTTTGTTCAACAACGGACAGAGAAAATTGGTATTAATGCGGAAGGTTGGAAAGAGACGGTTGAACGTAAATAACTAGTGAATAATTGACAAAGTAATCAAAATAAAGCAGCCGAAAGCTATGTAAAAACATTTCACTTGTCAAAACATAGCTGCGAACACAACATCAAATATGCTCTGACAAAAAAAAACAGGAAAATTGATTAATTTCATATTTATATTTTACATATTTTCGGAGAAGCATATTCGGAAAACTATGGAATGAGCGTGCGAAGAAAAATCAAAAGAGCAAAAAACACCGACACGGATGTAGTTCGAATGAGAGAAAAGTGGGTAGAGGGGCTATAAAAGGTCCATATGTAGGATCGTTTTAAAAACTTCTGAAAGAAATTTCAATGGACGTATTTATATTTTCGTTTAGTTGCTTCGTTGGAGCTAAGTAAAGCGCGACTTTTGTGGGTTGCCATAGAAAATAAATCTGTATAAATACATAGATCGGTGCCATTATAACGAGAACGGTATGAGGGTACGTATACGTAGGTCGTTTACTTTTCAAGTACAGCTAACGCGTACTATGGAGTCTTGCCTTGTAGGCCTTATTCGGTGTACGAGCATAGCTTATACACAACTCTGCCACGCTGCATATCCTCCACAATTCTGTAGATGAGGAAGAGGGAGAAAAAGTTTGACGAGCGAGGATAGACTCTGCTGCCGTTCTTCACGCTGGACCCCGAGGGTATATTATTATTTATTCATGTGGTTTGACGAGCGAACAATCGCCGTTATTTACCAGGCCTTTTCACGCTCGACGTCAGGAAAATTGTCTATCCTGCACCCCGCTCGAGCAATGCACAGAAAGAGAAGAGTAGAAATGTTATAAAAAAAGCGAGAGTGAGAGAGAAAGCAAGAGAAAGAGAGAGCATTTGGTCTCTACTTTCGGTCCAGCTCTCATCGTCTCCTTTCATTACAGATATGTGTGTGTAATATATAGCTATTTTGTGTCTGTATGTATGTATGTATGTTTGGACTGAGCACCAAACCACCCTCTTCTTTGCTACCCTCTTTTTGTCCAAGAGCTTCTCTATTTGCCAGGTTGCCAGGAACAAGGGTGAAAGAATGCGACGGACGAAGCGATGAACCGTTTTCGGATCTCTTTTTCCTTTGTGCGTTGCTCCTTCTCTCCGTCTCTGTCATTTCTCTCTCTTCATGCCTCGGATTTTCACAGAAAAACGTTTACTCATCCAAGCGTACATCCCCAACATCTGTACTGACCTACTCTCCTGGCCTGGTGGCCATCGGCCATTTTGCTAGTGTACCTGTGTCTTCGGTGAGAGTTCAGCGACCCCCTGATCTTGAGGTTTTAAATTGACGTGGGTTTGCAACGAATTTAATTTTGAACAACCATTCATTCGGGAACATGATTACACGAGAACAATCTTACGATTAAAATTCATTAGCTCATCGAGTATTCCTGTAGGATAACGCTACCTTAATAACCTTTTTCACGCCTTGTTATATGCTCCCGCGTCCTCGCTATTTCCGGTTTCCTCCTCGCGTACTTACGCATTCAGCTTCTAATGCGTTTCTCGTTCGTACACGTAAAAGTTACTTCGACGATCTAATCTCCATTGATAGTTTAACTCGTAGAATTATTCTCACGCGGCATTTCCATCTCTCGAATTTTTTTTGGAAAATTTTCAAAACTTTATCTTCGAGAATCACGAATTGTTTTTTGTGCAACGTTCAGTATTATTTCTCACAAATCGTTCGATCATCGAGAGATCCCATGCCAATTTGATTCAGCACTACTATATGAGACCCATCTATTCGAGCGGCCTCGTTACCATGGACTTTCTTATTATAAAACATGAGCGTTGAATGCTTCGAAAATATTCGGTTTAATTAATTTCTGAGCCATTCCTTATAGAAGCCAATCGTATTTTAGCGGCCCGAAATGCTGATTCTTTCTGCCTTAGATTTGTTACAGGATAAGTAACTTGGGCAAGCGACAATCGTGAAAAAAAAACGATAGAAAATTATTGGTATCACGGATTATGTGTCAGAGTAATCACGACAAAAGCAGCATGCGTGGCTGACGTTTAAAGCGTCAGTGAAAGCGCAGCAGATAAAGCCTCCAGAGATGGAAAGACGAGTCAGCAATGTTGGAACGCCAGGTTTTATGCAGATAAACTCAAGTTTGTAAAAAAAAAATATATATATAGACATATACATAGACGTGTGTATATGGATGAGCGATCACACACTCGCAAGTATATACGAACAAACTGTAAACTTTTCAGTGAATCCATATATACGTATATGGATGTACATATTTTTCGTAGCAAACGATACGACGCTTTATCCGGCATCTTAATAAAATTCATGAACACGAGCTGGCGTCAACGAAAACTTCTTCGCCGATCGTAGACTCCTGATAAGAAGCAAATTACCTGCCACGACGAGCCCGCGATCTTGGAGCGCGAGCGCATCTCTGCGATCGCGCCGGCGAATAAAAAAATGGTAAAAAAGAAGAGAGAGAGAGAGAGAGAGAGAGAAGCTGAGAGAAGTGAGTCTTCACATCGAAGAAAAATGTTCACCCAGTAAATTCCTCCGCAGAGTTGTCTAAAGCGAGATGAAAGATCGTAGAAAACGGGTGTATATAGAGGCGAGGAGTTACGCGTGTCAGAATTTTTCGAGAAGTGAGGTAAACTTTATACGATTCATCGTTTCGAAGTAAATGAACACAGGCTGGGCTTCCTACTGTAGCAAAAGCTTCGCGTTCAATAAAAAGTTTGCCGTTTCATCCAGTGTACTACAATCCACGTTATATATATATATAGAGATATTTATATAGGTTATGTATCTAGTTTGATGTGTCAAGTACCCTCGTGATCTTCCAAGTTGAAGCAACGTATAAACACTGCGAGCAACGGGACGACAAAACGCAAGAAAAATCTAATTCAAGCTCGCTCACGTATAAATCGCTAGAGGTTAACGCTTTATATTTATGGAAGATGAAAAGTATCCGACAGAAAAAAATAATAATAAAGGATCTTTACCTTTATCCAATTAAATAATAGCCGTCGCATAAACGACGATTTTTCGTCTACAGCGGGGGTTGAAGAGAATTTTTTTTTTTATCCAGGATTTGACATTTATAAAATTGCATGGTGTTGATGTTGCACATAAGCGAGGTGCGATGCGTAATTCGAGAGGGAAAAGGGCATAATGTAAACGATACGAGACGGTATACCGTACAATACAAAGGGACAAAGGGCTCCATCTACACACGATGCCTCTGGTTAGTGGGCAAAGCGCGTCAAACCTTGTTCGAACACATACCGACGAGGCATGGATAACACGTATAGTTACAAAGAACACACACATGCTACACACACCACATATAGCTATGAGCGCGCCGAAAAGAGCGAACGAGGTGCGTGCGCTACGGAGCAGCCCTCGATTCGCCACGACTCGACAAGCGGGAACGAAGGAAGGAAAAGAAAAAAGAAAAAAAAAACATGAAAAAAATAAAATAAACGCCTGTGTCGAATATGCCTCACGTGGAAAAGACGAAAGCAGAGAAAGAGAAGAAAAAAAAACCAAATATAATACTGTACTACGAGACTGGGGCTTGCGGGTCCTAATCCAGGGATTTATACCAACGTCTGCACATCGTCAACAGGATTTCGCATTTGTATATAGAAGGAATGGTCTCTGCTTCACATACCATTTTTACTTTTAGGCTCGTATACGTGTGCATATAAACCGACATCCCCAATGTCGCGAGACAGTTGAAATGTATTTTATTTATATATGTATTAAAGAAGAGAATCAGTTGTTACATAGAAACTAAATGATTCATATCCTTTCTCTTGCTTATCAATTTTGTTATATACTTTTCAAATGGCACATCATTGCGACATTCTCTAGCTTTTCACTTGGGAGTGTGCGCTCTCAAAAAATGCATCTCAAAAATGCATTTTATTTTTATTACAGGTATACACTCTTGCATAATTCATTTATGTAGACAACATTGCCATTTTTTCTCTTATAATATTAAATCTTTTCGTCTTTTTTTTTTCAATATTTTGCAGTACACGTATATGCTATATATGATCTTCCACCGTTTTTCTCGTTTCGAATCAAAACTCCATCTGGTCTTGAGTGCGGTGTACCGTTTATGATTTATTCGAATATCGTTTCCTCCGTTGCATCTCTGCCAAGATTTATATAGATGTAGAGTATGTGCATTTATTGGAAGAAATTTTACTTGCGCGATACACATGGCTTGCTCAGCTATTTACGCTATCATATGCGCGCGAGCACACGTATACATGTGTAAACTGATCTAACTTTCAGGTTTCGTAATAGTTTCGAGAATATATGTGATGTGGGACAGAATTCTGTATCGAAAATGTGAGAGAGATCAAAGGAGGGGGACAGAATGAGATCGCTCTCGTTGATGAAAAATAATAAGAACGACGCAGCATTTTATACTTTTTTTTCCCCTTATTTTCTACTTTCCGATTCTGATGCTCCTTCAATTTATTTCCAGCGGTTAATACAGGTAGTTCCGCGTGATCCCCTCTTCGTTGATTTTTCTTCGAGCGCGCTTCGTCCATGTTGAGTACATACTCTTGTATTTATACAGTATATATTAATGTATTATATATGGACGGGGGACGCTCGACAGCGGATAAAGATTAATTATCGAGTTGAACGTGCGGGCACGTATACGTGTACCCACGTGCGTTCATGTGCTCTCGAAATTTTGCGATCATTCCCGGAGGCCCTATCGCGATGATTCTCTCGCTGCACATTCTTCGTCTCTTCCTTTTTCAACTCTTTGCTTTTTCTTTCATGGCATTTTGGTCTTCTGGTATCTCTTCCTCTTTGGCAAAAGGATCGATCGAAGAAAAAGCATAGGAAAAGAACGAGAAGAAAGATATCGAGTGACTGCGCTGGCTGTGATCGAATTTTTCGCATCGATCGTCAGGATCGATACGGTCCTCGCTCCCTTATCGTTTTCCCTCTCTCGTTCAGTATTCCCTCTTATTCACTCTGTCGGTTACTTTCTCTCTTCCTCTTTCTCTCTCTCTTTTCTCCTATATATTTTCCTCGTCTCTTTCGACCTTCCCGCGGTAACAGGGACGTTCGTTTTAATTGAATCTGATAGCGTCAGCTCGCGCGAAACTATAGAAAGAGAACGACACCATGGTGAAAGAGAGCTTGAGTTTTCATCGACTCTTCTTCTCGCCCATCCCCATCGGTTGTTTGTGTCAGCAAGACAAAAGCTCTCGAATCGTTCATTTACGAAAGAAAAAAAAAAAAAGAATGGAAAGAAAATGAAGAAGGGACGATGAGGTCGGAAGGGCGAGAAGATTGGAGGTAGAAAAGCTGCCCGCTTAGTGCGAGAGAAACTTGTTGATGACGCGGAAGGGAATATTTACGCAAATATTTTCAATACTCTGCTTCCAACAGAGTAAGCTCAGAATCAATAATCACGCTAATTTAAACTGCTCAATCAATCAAAAGTGATAGAGCGCTTATTTTCCAAAGTGCAGATGAAACATCGATCATCAAATTGTGGTAAACAAGTGTTCTCTCGAGCAGAGATGATGAAAAAGTATGAAATTCGAAGCAATCATGTGTTATGTGCGCTGTATAAAGGCGAACATGTGGCACAATAATAGCGGATTGTGTCCTCGTGTACATTATGCAATTAGGGGGACAAGAGAAAATAGCAACGTTGACAGGAGAGCGACAAGACGAAAAGAACACTTTACGTACATTGCACATTTGGATAACAAAATAGGGGTTGTTTTTTTTTGACGTCAACCTTTTTCATGGAAAACCGGGCATACAACCAATACGACATCCCTTGGGGTTGCAATGAACGCCCCGAGTATTTTCGCCTGGGGAGATTTTGGCCAAAGCAACGTTACCGAAAATATCAATATATGTATCTCCATACAGGCATGTTACTCACGTGGTTGGCCTCGCAGTGAAATCGGATATTCTCCACAAGGTATTTTGATCCCCCAAACTACTGTTGTGCCAAGCAACTCACATGAATAGCTAGGAATCTTCCTAAAGACGTTGAAAAACCCCACGTTGTTCAATGAGTAATATTATTCATGATTCATGAATGTAACATGATCAATTAGGGTGCTCAGTCTTTCGGATGATTCAGACACAAGTTATCACCATACAATCACGTGACTCAATGACTTCCAGGAAGAATAGACAGATTTCTCATTATTATTCATACGCGGGTTAATGCGTAATTAGCCTGACGTAATCCCCAGGATAATTTAATATGCATAGAAGAAAGAGGGAGGCGAAAATTGGTTCTACGATACGCAGCGAGCAACGAGAACGGACCAGAAAAATTGCGTTTCCGCGACGAAGAAATAATTTTTATTCTCTGACCATATCTTTCAGGATACTCGGAACCATCCATTGACGAAGAAGGATCCTCGTGTTTAAATTCTAAGGAATTGGATTCAGCAAACGAAGGACAAACAATCTAAAGCAAAGACGATGGAGGGCCGACTCCAAAAGTCACTGGAACTATCGTTGCGATACAGATTAAATATACAAATTCTTTTCTTCGAATCTGTTCGTGGTATTTCGTTGTCATACAAAAAAGAAACTAAGCGATAGGGGACAAATGTTCTTGTGTGTGTCTGTGTGTAGGATATACATAATATAGAACAGGCATATGGGATTCTCCGCGATATTTCGAGCGTGTAAAGCAATCCCGTATCATCGCTTGAGAAAAGAGAGCTCAGCTTCGACACCCATAGGACGCACCCAAAGCTAATCCTGTACGATTCTCATACCAGTGGCTACGAAATCCTGTTTCTTTTATCTTCTACGGTCTTCACAAGATTTCCACTCATGCGGAGCACCAAAAATTCCGCCTCACAGTAGAATGCAAATGAAACAATCGAGATAGGACAAACCTCTTCGCGAGGGATTCTGCAAGAGCAGGCAATAAATAACAAATTTTTTTTCCGTATCTGTCATAATCCACGTTGCTCAAAAAAATATCACTAGTATTCATGTGAAAATTGCTTCGTAAATTTTTATTGAGAGCGACTGTTTCAAAATTAACCGAAGCAAATACAAAACGAATTCAATTGGTCGCTAATATCGCGAGCAATAATTCTTTCTTTCAAGAAATATAAACGTTCGAATTACTTTGTCTCCTGTGAAATCTTAACGCAGTGACGCCACAACGGAAAGTAACGCGGCGGGCATTCAAGCAAAAAGCTTATCCACAAGGAGGCTGCGGCTTGCTCTCGGATTTCCGGTTATCATTGACTCCGCAGTATCTTGCTATAAATTCTCACGACTCCATTCATTTCAAGAATCTCGCGTGCTCGAGAAACTGCGAGAAGACACTGCCGGATGTATAAATCAGCAAGTTCGAAGGAAGCGAATGTGGGGTGGATCATTGCTAAAAAAAAAATGGACAGTTGTAAAGTACGACGAAGATCGAATGAAAAACAGTAGTGCGCATTTTCCGGTTGCGAAATGGCAGATAAAATTGTTGAACAAAACCGAAACAAGGATTAAAAGTTTTGAAAATTGGAAGATATCCGTTTTTTATCTCTGTTTCGCTGAAGTATGAGTCATGGTCAACATCTATACGAATTTTTTCTGAGTATGACGGGATTTCCCGTGTCTGGAGGGCAACATCAAACGCGGTTCCAATTCGAAATTGAGGGTATCTAGATGATAAAGTGACTCGAGAATACGGTACAAGAATCGGGGTTGATGAAGCTCGTCAAAATAGTATAAGAATAAATAAAAAGGAAAAACCGGATCAACGAGAAACAGTGAAATTGAACATTCGTTATTCGTTGAAGATTGTGGTATATAGCGAGATGCCTTTAAGATTTGTTGAAAAAGATAAAAATTGTGTACGCTGCTACGGTAAAACATTTCTTTTGATCAATGGTAACGAGTGGTTGACAAAAGAGAATTCATTACGAAATCAAAGAATCGCGGTGAGTTTTTACTACTCTAAAAAGAGATGAACAAAGTTTTTCAATATCAATGAAATAAAAATATTTCCTCAAGGATTCCACCTTGTCCCAGCTTCCCCTATATGTAAATGGATAGGAGTGTTCGCAAACGGTAGGAAGGAAGTGATAATACAATGAAGGTGTTGTGACCCTATTGAAGCTGACGAGTCAGATAAAAAAAAAAAGAGAAACTTAGTAAAGTGAGGGAGAATTAAGTACAGTCGATGAAAAGAAGCTTCGGATCACTCAGGGATGAAAAAAAGTTTCATAATAAACGCTACAGTCTTAGAGAAATCTTTCCGTAAATTAATGAGGGAGTGAAGAGCCCTCGAGCGATTTAACCCAATAATAAGAGGGTATTGGATCGATGCTGGAGTGAGAGTGACGGAAGAAAACATTTGGAATTTATTTATCGATAATTCGATTTAACCATACAAATGGATTCGTCGACAATCAAACAAAACGATGCCTCATGACATTACTATACGTGGTGTCAGAATCGAGTCTTTCTTCTTTGTAGTTAACAACGTGATAGGGAAAACGAGATGTAGGTACGAAAATGGAAAGGTCGTTAACGCTTGGCTGTTTCTAGCAGCATTCAGCGAGAATGATAGTGCGAAACGTGACGCTTTATACGGAAAATCATTGTGTAAGACGTCCATGTTTTCTACATGTAGCCACAATCCTACGCTACTTCCTATACATATAATATACCTACGAGAAAAGACGTCTGTATATTATAGACTTGTATATGCATATATGTCGCTTGTACGATTATCTTGGGCGAAGATGCAATTCCGGTTTTATACGCTATATATAGTCCCGCAGCGACAATTGTTCGCTATTCCTTGCGCGGATGAAAGTCGTTAACGTGTTCCTTCTCGTCGCTCCTTCAGCCGGATAAACTATCAAGATTCATTGACGATTATCTTACAAACGTTCTCCAACGACTTTCTCGTAAGAGTCTCGCAATTTCACAGAATTCTTGTAGTAGTAACAACCGAGTTGTTACTATAGTAGCAACGAATGGTGTGTATACAGGCGTTTCAAAAGAGTTACAAGTATCACCGATGAGGTGATTCATTCGTAACGCTTATCATCGTTTCAGTACTTATTCGTGAGATAAATTTGTGTCTGTTGTTTCTCTTACTTACATGCAGATAGTACATTATATAATATATGAATTCAAATGTATAGTACGCCTCTGTTGTTTGCATGTGATGACATAAAACTGGGCCGAAACTTTGTGAAGTTTTTGGAAAGTGCAGAATTTTATTGCTTCGTTTATTTCAGTTTTTTTTTTTTTTCCGTTTACGACTTCCGGTGGAATTGGTTGAAAAGTTGAAGATTCGTGAAAACGATTATAGAATGAAAATTCAATTTACGTGGTTACGGTTGTCTTTCGATAAATCAATTTATCGACTCGCCGATGATTGATTTTCTAGAATTTTTGTTGACTAAACAGAAGCATCAAAAGAGAATAAATCTGATCAGTGAATTCGATTGAAATTAAAATATATACGAGAAGCGTTCGAACTGATTGATCAATTCAAGTTTCATTGATATGACAATTATTAGAGGAAGTAATCGATGTCGAATTTCGCCAAACACAAGCCCATCGAATTGATTGACATTCCATTTTCTCAAACACATATGTGTGCTTCATATTTCTCGATGCACACATGAGACGAAGCTCGCACCGATGATTATCGCAAATAGGGTGCAGTAGAGTTCATCACTCGTGCATTCTCACGCAATTAATGAAGCATCGTGATGCCAGAAGAGTTTTTTAAAAAACGCTCATCAGATCATAAAACAAAAACCTTTTACCGTGAGTCTCATTTGATGGAAAAGACGAAGCGGTGTATAATTTATGAAACAACGTCAACCGGTAAACGTGCTTCACTCGCGATTAATCGTAATTATGCAATTTCGCGATTCCGGTTAAGTGTAAACAGAGATTACGTTGTGATGAACATTTTTTTCGGTTACTTGGATGAGTAGCTAGACTTTGCGATTATTTGTAACTGTATGTTTATGTGGGAACATGAAGATTTGATAACGATGACGCATTTGGATCCTTTTTATCTTGTATATTTTGTCCAACACCAGAAGCAATTACTTTATATCAATATATAAAAATATTCGGGGATGCAATAAACAGCAGTGATTGGACAGCAGTTCATTATTCGATTCGGTAAAACGAGACCGAGGTTTCAAGAAATTGTAATTGAATATTAACGTAAATTTGATAGTTCTTTATATTCGTCGCGAAAAATATAGTAACTCGGTAATCATTATTTGAATTATCTTTATATCGACATGCAAACTGAAATTTTTTTTCTATTTACCCGACGACGTGGATAAAAGTCGAAAAATATTTAATACAGGAAACTAACCATGACATCATCAGGATAAAAGTGCGGCGAGTACGGGACGCAGTTTTAGGATATCCAAATTGCTTACCTGAAACATAGAAAAAAAGAGAAAAATCAGATAAATGATATCGCTTGATCGTCCGAAAAATGTAAAATCATTATTGATAGAAATAATATAAGAGAGCACAAAGATTGTATTGTAACGTAGCTGAAGTTTTCGTACACACATGAGAGATTGTGTGTATATAAGTATACAAAGTTTTAATGCTTCGGCACATAAAAGTATACCGAGAGCGATCGCAGAGCAGCGTGGCAATTATCGACCGAACTGCTATAGCGAGTCATCGTACGAACATCACGAACGACGAGGAACCCTGTGGTGTAGACACGGAGGTTCACCGAGGGCTCAATGCTCCCTTTCTCTCTCTCTCTCGATCGACCGATCGATTCTCCCATGACGGAAGATCGAAAAGAGATGGAGGGAGGACGCTTTGGTAAAATCGTCCTCGCGCTGTGCTCATCAACGATGGAATGACGAGATTAAGATCTTAATAACTCACTCGGGGGGCCTCTCGTGTAGACAGTCGAGCGAGTATATCGTGCATTTTTTTTTGTTGATGTTTTTTTTTCTAGTGATCGGGAGAAGGGAGTTTAGCAGGTGGCGATCAACTTGTGCTTGATCAAATTGTACGTAAGCAATATCGCTGTACGTGACGTATGCTAGCACAGAGAAAAGGCTGACGGCAGCGTGTGCGACGTATCCTACCCAATGCCAATTTCGTCATTCCATTAGGATGAAAAATATAGGAAACTTCGTGATGTACTAACGAGACATATCTGAACATAAAAGTACAATCGATTATCCTCTATAAGTAATTGGGACGTGAGTGAAACAGCCGGAATCCTCTTAATGAAAAGCTCCTCCGACGAATTTGACCGTAAAAGGCAAAATCGACGAGCGAGTTCTGCTCTGCATATTCAGTGTCTCTTAAACAATTCAAACGTCCCAATTGTTAAATTGTGTATCCAAGAGGCATACAATTGTTCCCGGATCGGAGAGTTATTTGAATTGTACGAAATTCCCTCGTGGTCCATTCCGACATAAGAAACGAAAAAATAAGTTTACGAGAGAGAAAAAATAAAAAAGAAAGTGAGATATAGAATTCCGAAGAGGCAATCCGAGACCCATATATACCGAGAGACCATTCCATTATTCGACTTTTCTTAAGGGTCACTCCTCTTATTTCAAGCTCTCGCAAAATTGGCGCTCGAGTTGCCCGTTTTGTCGAGCTACTACCTGGCCGTGAGAGCCTCGAGGACCAGAGCATGAAAGCCGAACACAATTCAGATTTAACGAGGCTTCGACATATGCATACAACATATATACGAGTATAAAATAAAAGTAAACAGCGTGAAAAAAAAAGAAGGCAACGAGTCTTAGAAGTCTTGACCAGATATTTCGGCCATTTTATGAATTATCAACCTAAACGTATTTGAGACAAGAATTCAAGCAAAGCGGAACCTCCCCAGCAAACCCAACTTGGATAATTTTCGTAACTTTGATGTAAAAGTAACGAGTTCATGTAAAGTTTGCATAAAAGTTACGGAAATGATTCAAGTGTGTTTTTGCTGGGTCGTTTTTATATTGAAAGTCATTTGACGTCACATACTTATTGAACTAGTGTTTGATTGAATCCAACAAACGCGCAGCAATTGATTAGAGTTTTCCCAGGCGAATAATGCGAATCCTAAAATGCAAAATTTAGTCATGCTAAAGGATCAATTGCCGCAATCGTTCCAACATCGTATACGGTTTATCGCCGTTGTAAACCTCTCTGACACATACCATATAGAGGAAAATCTGTACCACATCCTGGGTAAATATGTATGGCGCGTGGTTTCGTATGAGGCTGCTAGTGAATATTCTCGCTAAGTATACGTGAATTCCATTTTGTGGACATGTAGGTACTGCGTTCAGACCACACCGCGTCCGCCGAAATGCGGATTCGCGATCCCTGCATCTCTCCTCGCTAGGCTCTCGCGAAATTATCCTCGGTTTGTACAAACATCTGGTTCACCGGAGGGGCCCGCCCTTGCCTCGCACCCCTATTCGCATCATATAATAGGGTAATATACTTTCAGAAGCCGGGGAGGAAACGTCGACGAAAGGAATTGTGGGTGCTTTGTTTCTTCTTCATTCTTTTATCTCGCTCTTTCCTCTCTTTTTATTTTTCACATCAGTAGCATCTCGTGGCCATAATTGGCCGCGAGACTGCTGCGGTAGTTGAGCGCGCGCGCGCTTCCGCCCTTCCGCCTCACTCTCTAGATTGTCTCATTTTATCTCGCTGGACCCTGGCATTCGAAACATGTATCTATACCTCCAACAATGGAGGTTTTTAGCAACCGAGCTCTGGCTTATTCTCGTCTTGTTATTTCTTTTCGTTCATATAACCGCTCCCATATCACGATCTTTTCTTGTGCATTGCCCTGTATATATCGTACGTCATAAACGTCCGTGGAAGCTGATATCCTTCCGCTTTTGTTACTCAGCCCGTAAGGCAAAGAAAAAATGAACTATGAAACAATATGACGTAGAGAATTTTATTGAAGATTCATCAAACATTTTTTATACTCCATTTTGTATCGTCGAATACAAATGGATTATACCTTGGAAAAACTTTCATTGGTGGTAATCCTATGGAAAATTAATAGAGTGAAAGAGCGTTTAGTGAATAATAATGATCTGGGAAAATCACGAAAAAATCAATCGTATCCCGTTGTCTTTGTAAAAAAAACTCACTCCTTTTCCTCTCTCATTCTGAGGAACAAGCTTAGTGCATAACTTCAAGCTGTCCAAAACTTCAATGCCAAGAAAAAAAAATATACATCCATATTTAATTTCGAAAAAAATTACCAAGAGGATAGAAACTTGTGAAAAATAGTCGTTTCGTTTTATTCCCAATTCTAACGAGAATCCAGCAAAAACTTCAAGAGTCGATTCTTCACCAGGAAGTCACTGACCAGGCATATTTAATCTGTGCCTACCCAACCCCTTGCTATCCTTTTTTTTGCAAACGATTCATTGAATCTCTCGGGTGTAATTAGCAAGAAAATCTATATACATATATATACGTATAAATCCGCATACACATAGACATAATAAAGGCGAACCAATGAATGGAGGATTTGGCCCAACCTCTGCTGCAAACGTTGCTGCTTTTCGACCAAATTTATTCCCATTTTCTTTCTCTCGAGCTGGTCCAGCCTCCATCTACCAGAGTCCTCGTTTAGGGAAAGGGATGTGGCTCGCCCCAGAGTGTATGTGTGCATCAAATGTTAGTCAACAAAAGGGCATGTTCTCTACAATTGAGCTCGTTATTGTGTGAAGGTTGCGCCCTTTCGTCAGGAACCATTCAATAATATATATATGTATATACATATATATATTGATACAGCCACGGGGCGAAGTCGATGGTGAAAGGGTAAGGGAATGGAAAAAGAAGAGGGTAGTTCGGGTATGTATACGCAAAGGAGAAAGAGAAAGAGTGAGAAAACTGTACGGCGCTCTCGGCGGATTCCGGGTAGCGAACGATAAAGGCTTGAAAAATGGCGGGTCGTGCCACGTTCACGTCCCGCGGGATTCTCTCGTGAAACCCTGAGCATTTGCGAAGGGGTGGATAGTCGAGGCTGTGAGGCACATGGAATGCAGCGCTCCATGTATAAATGTATGTGTATAACAGGTTGGTAAAACGGGTTGAGGATTCTTCATACACATAAATATGTGGGTCTGTGCTAGTATTTATAGGGATGAAGAGGATGAGACAGGGAGGTAACGGGGTGTTTGCAAAATAGGTCGAACGAAATGCGGGTTCATTCTCGGTTGAAAACCAATGGATCCATAACAATGGTATAGTTTACAATAAAATGTAGAATTTCTCGGCTCTCTCTCCCTCTTTCTTGTCTTTTTCTTTATCAGATAATCAATTTTTTTTTCTGTCCACATCTTATTCGAAAACTCCACGGTGCTTACTACTTTGTAGAGAAAATGCTGATTCTCTGTTGGAGATTACAAACTCGAACATAAATCTATAAATTGATTCAAATTTTTCATTTTTTATATTCATTTGAATAATCCCGTCTCTGATCTCAATTAACATTCGGAATATAAAATAAAAACGCAAATACTCGAGATATGCACGTGAAATTGATAGTATTCCATTGGAGAATGCAATTGTCCTGTCCAACCTGTGAATCACCGTTAATCATGTTCCCTTTTAATGGAAAAAGTATAAATGTACAGGCTCTGGTAATTATTCAATAAGGCAAAAAAAAACAATATAAAATAAACAAAAAATATCGCGTCTCCGGTATTCGAGAAAAATCTGACCCATGAATGATTTAATGTCAGTGTTAGACGTTTCCTCGCAGCGGGAATATAAAGTTGGTCACGGTGACGGTAAGTACGGACGCTGTAATTCCGCGTATACGATGCCGGCGCACTTGGTACACTGCGAGTATGGGGAATACTACCGTTATTACTTAACAACTCTCGTAAACCCCCTGAAGCCAAGACAGAGAAAGAAAGAGGAAGATTGGAGAGAGGATGCCCGGAGAAAATTCATACGTGTTTGAGAGTCCGTGAAAGAGGGAGATGAGACGAAACTTTGCAAGAGACTCAAGATATAGTAAATACATGCTTGTATAAATATATACGTATATATATATATATTTATGGAATCGTAATTTTTGCGAAAGGAGAGACATCTGCAAGCGTGTATACTCGGTGGCACACAGGACAAACAGCAACTCGTTCTGCAAGGTATATATGAATGTATATGTGGGAGAGAATCAACATCAGCATATATGCCGTATGAATTTCGCATGCCTTGTGTAAGAAAACCACGTGGATATAAGCGTGATGAGAAAAATGAAGATGGGAGAGAAAAAAGAAGCGGTATCTAAAGAGAGGAAAAATTCCTGCGGGAATGGACAAGAGAGGATGAGGAAGTAAAGTCGAGGCGAGTATGACGTTGCAACGATAAATTTATTCTTCGCCTATGTACAAACAGCTAGAGTGCGTGATAAAGTGTCTCTCTCTTTTCCTCCTTTCAAGAGTGTTCGTACATAATGACAAATAAAATTTGCTCCTCACTGTCACTCGCGTATAACAGTTCACAGCATCCAACTGTAAAACCTTTCAAAAACACACCTTCAGCTGCGAGAATTGAAGTGCATTATTTTTTAGATGGATGATTTGACAAAAAAAAAAAAGAGAAAAGAACTCCGTTGTAGCAACGACGTCGATAAAATCCCACCTGTGTTGCTATTAAAAACAGCTCGTAAAAAAAATGGCTACCAAAATTACGTACGTGCGAGAGACATTTCGCGCCTTTTATATTTTGATAACCCGGTAGAGTGTTTACTTTTCTTTATTGTTTTTTTTTAAATATATACTTGAACACTTATATGTTGGTATTGCTATAAAAATATACAGGAGAGCGCTATAATTGAGTTAAACACTCAGTGAATCATACAACACGGTGCGTTGACCCGCACACACGTTTGAGTCCTTCTCGCGGCTCATAATATGTACGTGCGAGCATGAAATTAGAAGCTCGCGATCTCGTCTACCGATTATACACGCTATAAAGCTGACCCGTAGCATTTTCGACGTAGCTCGGATTGTACGACGAGAGCTACATGATATCCACCTCGCAGCCGCTGTTCAGACTTTAAAAACTTACAGTTTGGACGCTTATTGCGAAATCGCCCAATTGTTTGTTTGAAAATTATATTTTCAATGCTTGGCGTCAAGACGCTGCTCTATCTGTAGATACGAATTTTCGAACGTATCTCATATTAGGCCAGTCTTTCGTTTCTTAAAACGCTACTCAGGCCATAAATAGTTTTTGCTCAAAGTGGCTAGCAAATTGTTGAAATGACGGGAAAACCTGGTAGAAAATGAAGCAAGTATACCACGCTGTATTTTCGTAGGCGGATCTATCCGCTGTGGAGGCAAAAGGAAATAATCTTATGAAGAAACGCTCATCGACTCGGAGATAAATTACATCGGTGGCTCTCTATTCCACTTAATCGAAACAAAATTAATCAGTATTCCAAAAACTTCTAACAGAATATAAAATTCTTGCCTTTTGTAGAATTAGAAAAGAGAAATGTCTCCATCCGATTTTCTAGCTCTTCAATTATTACGGAATGTTTGAAAAGTTTCGACAACAACGTTGTCGAAAAAAATGAGAATGTATTGTGACAATAGTCAATCAGGCATCCATGTAAATTACCAAAAGAGGGGTAAACTTTACTACGGCGTGCGTCAATGTACAAAACGATGTGCATATAATAAGATTCGCAACTGAGGGAGAGGGTCGTCTGTCGTGTGTCGACGCTTGGGGATGATTGCTTCACGGATAAGGAGTTGAGACACGAGGAATTTCGTGACTCAAAGCAAAAGTATTATGGCAGTGTCGTAAGTTGTACTTGGAAAGCATGGAGATGCTACGAGAGAAAAGACAAAGGTCAAGCACGGAGACTCCAGCACTGAAGAGTTCTGTTTCCTTCTTCTCTTTCTTAGGCCCGTGCTCAGCCCAAGCCTGCAAGATTCCAATGTACCGTACGCGGGTCCCGTTCTCTTTCTCTCTCTTTCTCTGTCTCCCCCTTTCTCTCTATATATGCTTGTGCTGGAGAAGAACCGAACGAAAAGACGAACGTAGCATGGCAGAGGCAGCATCAAGCATCGGGGAGAGAACGAGAGGAGCGTGCGAATCATATAGCCGATGCGGGACCCCAACTAACCCAAGAAACGACCTCGCGACCTCAGCGGTGTCCATTCATCGATATTCATCGCTCGTTAAAATACGTACACCTTTATAGCATACATATACATGCCTGTATTATACATTCATGTATGTATATATAAAAACACACACATACACACACACGCGCGCGTTCAGAAAGTGTATGGTTTTGTCCCTCCTTTTCTTGCCAAGTTCAAATGCTACGTAACGGTATTGGCGAAATCTTACTAAAGAGCGAAAGAGAAGAAGAAGAAGAGAGGCAAAAGACTCGCGTCTCTTGACTCAACTGAAGATGCATGTCACCTTTATGTACGGCCATATGAATATAAAGCATAAAGTACATTAACACTTAACTATGTTTAGCCACGTTTAACTATGTCTCTACCATCAGATCATTCACTCGTTAATACTCGGAGTTGTGTCGTATTCTATACGGTTCATTATAAGAGCGGGTATTTATGATGGTTTTAGTTGATGTTGAGAATCGCGCTACATTCAAGGTGTGTTAATGATTTTCCAACCATATCAAAGTGCAATCTAAGTAAATAACTTTTAACATTTTCGACACCAGTGGAACCGAGAAGTTTATAACGAGCGTGTATACATTAATAACGGAAAAGCAGCTCGATAAAGAGAGACAAAAAAAACATCGTTTCATGGAGTCCAGTAGAAGTTGCTACAAGATAGTAATGAAACAGTTTTTACCTTGAGAACTCCGAAGAGCTAGCGAATGCGCGTGGGTATATGCAAACATATATACGCGAAGGATTCCCGAGTGTTATCTGACTTATGCATGTTACTTTTGAGCCCCTGAACACGCGAGAACTACGTGGTACAGAGCATGCGAAAGAAAAAAAAGAGGTAGGACCAAGCGAAAACAACGAAAAAAGAGAAGAAAAAAAACGGAAAAACGGAGGAAGGACATGCAGTGGAACGAGAGACTACCAAGGGGAATATAAACAGAGGAACAAAGAAGTTCCGGTATGTGACTTTGGGCCTAGGTGGTAACGAAACAGTCTACCTAAAACATCCAATAGCGGTGCACAGAAGCAGGTTTATGTACACATGGGAATGCTTGGGCATATGTAGAATCCCGAGGAAAATGGAAATTTGGAGGAAACAGCGACGTGTCTGAAACTGTTGGGAAATGTTATTAATACAAGACGTAGATACTACATCGGAGAACGTGAAAATATTATTTATTTATGTGTATATACAGACATCTGACCTCTCAGAGCGGCCATTCACGACTGACTATAAGAGCATGAAATTACGGAGAACTCTGTCAGTCCGATATATTGATATTATTATTATTATTATTATTATTATTATTATTATCATTGTTATATCACGTGAGTGTGTATTTCAATAATATATATAATATATAAATATCCTTGACGAGTAAAGCCAGTAGAAATACGAATCCAAAATGAAAGGATGATTCTATGTGTGGTGCTTAAATACGGGTTCCTGAATTCTGGTTCCGGTGACGTTATAACGTTATAAATTTGAGATTTGGCAGAACGAGATTGTGTATACTCGTGAACGTGTCGATAACTAAACGTCAGAAAGGTCATTGGTCATTATCCTTTGGGAGCTTTGTTACGCCTCTTATACTTTGAAGGCATCGAGATTTGTATAATGGACATGCCGCGTGAGGGGTGTAACGGTACCATGAGGACCGTGCTCCGGAATGACCCCGTCTGTGTAAATGTGTGACCTCGAAGAAGAAGAAGAGAAGAGACCCCTATCGGTGTGGCGACTTCTCATGATTTCCGTGGAACACTCTCTGGTACGATTCGTACAGGCTCATTGGTGAACGCGATATCCCTTTCATATAGCATCCTTCCCCCTCTAACTGTTTCATTCCCATCATACTATACCTGGTTTCAGCTTCTCTTGCTTTTACCTTCGCATCAGAACGATTCGTTTGTTTTCTTACTCGGTCTGCCTCGTGACGGTGCAAGGGACAACCAATGATGTCTTGCTCTTTCTACAGCATCTTGGATCCTTCATGCTCTCGTGGTATGTGATCAGTTCATCCGCCTCTCTTCCACTCTCGTTCAACTCAACTCTTCTTCCGTTTACATCTCCATAGGAGCCTTTGTGGACTGTGGAAACTCATGCATGTAAATACGTTGTATGCCGTACGATACGTGGTTATACACGCAACCGTGATAGCCTCCCGATCGTACCTGATCACCCATATATTCCTAACGGGCAATACGGAGAGATTCGTGGGGCGAACGGGTGCGGCGAATGCACAAATGTTGAGATAGATCGAGGGTGAGACAGAGAGAGAGAGAGAGAGAGAGAGAGAGAGAGAGAGGAAGGAAAGAAACTTGATGATGCATCGGATGGTAAAAGCAAGTGCAACTCACATGAGCTCCGAGAGAGAAAGCGAGAGAGCAGTGCAAAAGATTCTCTTTGCTCGTCGCTCACCGTGAACTCTCTTACTACCCTCATACAGCTTCGTGAGTTTCGCGCAGGAGCATTTCCAGCATGTACCTACATCCATTCTTTCCTCTTTCTCTCTTGCTTATTTCTTGCGACTCTCCTCACTCACGCTGTGTTGTAACGTTGTCGCGAGCTACATGCCCACATTTGCTACGAGTACTACCTCACGTTCGACATGGATACATCGCGAGATGGGGAGTGTCAAGCGTATTTGTTTTGTTACTTGTCACCGGAAACTAAATGTACATCGTTGAACAGTTGAAATTTTTTTAGTTCGCGTTACTATAAAATACAAGCCATATTTGTGTTTGGAATACTTACAGGTATCATTACGTACCATAAGAAAAAATAAGATGTTCGTCAATCTTAATATAATTATAATTTGTTTAAGCCTTAAATAAGCCTTTATTACGAGAAAACGTAATCGCAAAAGTGAATGTCTGTAAAGTTTGTGATAACCCGAACGTAGACACTGCCGAATTATCTTTCAAGATGAAATTTTTTTCAAGCCATTGCGAGCTCACGATCGCAGAAGAGGAGCGAGGATTTTCTCGTCTCGAAGATCCACGTCTTCTCAACTATTAAGTGAGATAGGGAGAGCCAGCTCACTAATCTCCTGACGATGGCTACGACGATAAACGAGGGCATAATTAAGGGCAATGAATTTCTCCCCGGTCGTCCTCGCGATCTCTCCGGAGACTCTAGCCCAAGAAGCTCAGTATCGAGAAAGACGATGAGATTCTGTCGTCGTCCATTCCTCTTCTTCCTAGAGACTCTTTCCCTCTCTCTCTCTCTCTCTCTCTCTCTCTCTCTCTCTGCTTCTCTAGTTATATGCTACGCCAAGCTCTAGACTCGCTGGATGGAAGAGTGAAAATCGGGGTCGTATCTGTGTGAACGAGCTGTAGACGGTCCCATGGAGATTTTCGGCCAAGCGAGTCTCCCTCTCCCCCAAAGCAAACTTGAAAGGCTACGAGTTATGAGACATGAGCGTCGTTGCCTCTCTTACATTATAGCAGCACGAATTAATGTTCAACGACTTTCTTGCTCCATTCTGTTGAGCAAGCCATGAACGATGTTACTTCTTGAGACTTGGCCAAGCTTTGGATTACAAGAGTAATTCAAGAATTATGAGACTCCATAGAATCAGCATATTGATCCAAATCACAGGATGTAATCAACCAGATGAAAACAATGTTAGTAATGATTCCGTGACTTAGTACAAACTCATGCGGTTGTGAGTAACGAGTTTCACGTGTGCCTTAGTAAAAACACCAAAAAAAGCGAAAAAAAACTCGTATGAGGAAATTTGATGAAAAAATCGCTGATTTTTTTTACACAAGTCTTGCATGTCTTATTTTCTCAAGTCAATGTGGAGAGAAAATTGCAATGAGATCCGGAAGACCAGAAAGGTGGTGGGTGAGTATGTAAAAGTAGAGTTTGTTGGTTGGTACCTCCTCCAGAGTTCGTAGATATAACGATCGTAACGAAAGCATAGAAGCTAGAACTTCTCGCCATGCATAGCTACCAGCGGGAGCTCAGTGTCGAGAGCACCTCTGAGAATGAGCAAGCAGAAAGGAAGAGAGAGAGAGAGAAAGTGAGTGTACGAGAACGGGTAACGACGTTCTGCCCTCGGGGACTCGTCGCCCAAGAATTCTGCACGACTTGGCCGTTATATATGAGATCCGCCACGTTCACTCGGGCTGTATGTAGCGTTAAACTCTCGCAAGCATGAATATGGCGTGGACGTATGAGAAAAAGGGACACGAAAAGTGTGAAGAGAAAAGGGAAGAAGATCGGAGGACTGCGGACAAACGTGATTGTTGAACAAATTGAAATTTTCTTAGCCGAGTAAGAGCTTTGTGCGTTACCCGTGAATACCAGCAATGTGCAGACAATAAGAAAAAACTTTATTATAGAAAGTACGCAGAATTTGACGCGTCCTTTGCAAGTGTGACGAAAGAATCAAGATTAATGCATTATTATTTTCAATATATGTAAACAAATATGGTATCGATATTGACAAACATTTCATGAGATGTTGCTGAATAAAAAATAAAACAAATAACATGAGGAAAACACCGATGTCATCATTTCCGCGTGAGTGCGATATCGTAAAACCGCAAGCGATTTTGACGCTTGAAAGCGTGCTTTCTCTCTCGTCAAAAATGTCTAGAACTTGAAAGATTCGTACTGACGGCCGGGTAACATGTTCCACCAAGAAAATCAATAAACCTTCCATCCCCGATAGAGATGACGCTTCAAGCCCAAAGAGAAAATAGTTAGAGACATATCGAGTAAAGAACAAGGAGCTCTGACTTGGAATCAGCTGATAGGCTATCTAGGCTACAGAATTATGAGCACAAAATTCTAAATATAGTCAAGAGTATCATTCCTATGTAATGAAACCTCGTGCAGAAAAAAAAATTATAATACGAACTCTTCGGAAACATGACTGAAAATGCAATCATACCTCATTAAACAAAATCAAATCGTATTACTCTATTTTTCAATGCAGTAATCAATCGGCAGATTGAAGAAATAGTCTGTGTTTGCTAAAAGAACAAGAGATTGATGTTGAAATCTCTTTTACCAGAATCGCTCATATGTTTTTATTTTCAAAGCTGTTTCTCGTGTCAAACACATGGATAGATGAAATGGGCTCAAAGATGGAAATTTATAAAATAAAAGCAATAAAAGCAAGCAAAATGCAAACATCGTTATCGGTGTCTATCGCTTAGGGTTAAAAAATTTCAGACCGCGATGAAACATTAGATTGATGGTGATTTCTTCTTGCACTCAGCATATTGGGGCGCTGTCAGGCTTTCAAACGTAAGGAATTTACCTGTTTGCCCGATCATGCTTGATTGAAGAGTGATCACTGAACCGTCGATGTATCACAGATAGAAATACGGCTATTTATTTACCAAAGAACCTAAGCAGCCAGCGTTTAAGTTATCTATAAGACTGGAAGTTTCAAACGCACATCCAAGGCGGGATTTTTTCCCATCTCGTAGCCAGACGACTGATTGATGAACGTCGGCGCAAGGTGCTCCCTCTCGTCTATGTCTTCTTCGTCTTCTTGAAGGATCGAGTTTTTTTTTTTTTTTTTGTATACAGCCACTTGAAATATATGGTAAGTCGTAAATCGAAGCGGCTGCCGCTGGTCTACCATCCAAGCTATGGTTACAACGATTATGCGTGTTACGAATGACCAGGAGAATGGTGAATGAAAGTTATCGCGAAATACTGATAGTTTTGAACCGGGACCACATTTAAAAAACGAGCTCTGAAATTTCAACGGTGAATAATAACACTTTGCGTCCCCGCAGTCATTCAGAACTGTATATTAGACAGAAGAAACATCGACTCAGTAGTAGCAGTAATTAATCACTGAGATGATGACAGCGCTTGAAGCAAAAGAGTGTTCGAAAAGAGTGCTTGTACGCTTGTGCCTCTATCACGAGTAAATTCAACGTTAAAATCGTATCACGGTACTACGATTACCGTATAACTCTAAACTATCGAAGCGGTGAACGTTGCAAGAACTCAACGGAACATCACCCAGATGACACGTTCGAGGTCGAAATACGTGTCCCTTGTCCACGTGAAAGCCGAGTCCTCACGGTTCGTTAATACTTGGCCGCGTTGTCCGTCACGTCCCAGTTACTCGGTGACTATGGCATTGCAGTGCCTCGAGGCAGCAACTATAATGCAGTCTATTCTCTTCGCTAGTTACATTTATAACTTATATCTACGATGAACCGGTATGCAAATACGCTAAAAACGCGCGATCTCCAAAAGGTAGAGCAGATGTTGTGCAGAATTTAAAAATGATAATTTTGTCGAATGGACTGTGTCAATGTTCAATGTCTATCAAGTTTTGCGATTTCAATATATGAGTGCGAATTTTTTAAATCCTAAGCCTTTGACGATTTGTAATATCCTTTGCATCATACTTTGATTTCTATATAGTGCTATTCATATACTAACGCTTGAATAGCATGGATTCAAGATTCTAAGGATAAAATGTCAGAGGTCACGCGAAAAGCGACGACGATAACCAATTCTGTGGTAGTATTCAAAGAACGACGGAGTACATAAAGATCGTAAAAGCGAACGGATGAGGGCTCGGTTTAGCGGTGCGAAGCCGGAACGTCAAAGAGAGCTCCGCTAGCGAATGGAAATATCAGCTCCAACTCTAGGTATTCCCCAGTGAAGAAGTCAGTCTGGGGTGAGTTCCATAGGGATTGCGAATACCGGGTGCATCAGCGGTTTGACTCGGTTGCGCCGGCGGCATGCGTGTCTAATTATGCCCCGGTTCGTTTGTTCGTTCGTCCTTTGCAGCCTGGTTGGTGCTTTCTTGTCTACCGAACTGGCGAGTATTCTCCACATCTCTGCATAGTGTCTCTCGACGAGCCCACGACACCGGAACTTACCGTGCTTGACGCAATACCCCAGAGGCATTTGTAAGCTTCGCGTGCGTATCTTCTCACTCGTGGTAAGCGATTGCTTATATGCTACAGTCTACTGCAATGTACTACTTTGAAAAAGAAACCCTGAGCTCCATTGAGGCTATCATTAATAAAGTAGCATCTCAGTGGCCAGATAATAAAAGATTCTAGACTAATGCAGCATTAAGAGAATAAAAAAAAGTACGAGTATTTGAAAAGGAGGTTGGTGAACACGTCTGCCTCTGAATAACATGACTGAAATATTAAATTGTTGTAAAATGCGTAACTTTCCATCCACAAAAGGTGTATTTGTTTGTTTGATGCGACTATCTGAGCGTGTTCGCGTTAACTCGATCGTTGGAACAATCGATTAACGATAGCATGTGCCTGAATATGTGTAAATTCAACCGCATGCGGGACGTCAGCTGTTTTTGCTATCATCCAGTTTATCGACCTGCGCTAAAACAAGGCTTCTACCATTCAAATTTGTTGAATTGATCAATTGCGTTCAATTTTGTGGTCTTCACAATTACTTCATCAAGATTTTCGGGTTTACATTCACGAACAGGGCTGCAATAAGTGAATTGGGTTGGTGGCAATATCCACAGCAACGAATTTCTGGGCGAAAGAGATTTATACTTTGAATGTAAAATGCACCTAGTGGATATTCCGGATAACAATGACACAAAATGCATTCCAGTGTGGGCTGTCACAAAGCGATGAATAGAAAAGAAATCGACAGCACAGCATTACATGTGTACAAAACCATAAAATAAGTACATACCGTGTCCCTCAGGAAGACGGCAGGTCGCGGTAGGCGGTCGAATTCCGTTGAAATGACATAATTGTCGTTATTAGACATTGGCTATAATAGCAGGAACAAAACCATCGTGTAATAGGGCCTTCAGCAAATTACTTATGAGACCGCAGGATGAGATCTCGAGAGAGAAAAAGAACGAAAAGAAGAGATAGAGAAGAAGGAGAAGGAAAAAAGACTTGAAGAATACATGACCGTGCATGGGGTCGATCAGAAGACCCACCACGCACGTATAGAGTTTCTATGAACACCAGTTATAATGTAGAGGTCACCTTTTTTTATTTGGGTACTGTTGTGGATAAATGGATCAATAAAGGTTCGAAATGAAAAAGAAAATAGTCGAAGAAAAGGGCGATGAAGACCTTGGAAAAAATAGATATTTAAAACATCGAATTTTTCAAGACCGATCGAATCCAGATGCGGTCTTTAAAATGTGACGTTTGTATTTCTCATTGTTACCATAGCAGTTTGAGAACGTCACTGGAAGAGAGTCTAGTTGAATCAACAGAGCCGTTGATATGCAACCAATAATTGGCCAAGAATCCTTATTTGGGATATGACAGAGAGAGAAAAAGAAAGAGAGAGAGAGAGAGAAATGGGAAGCATGCCAAAACCAAAAGCCCATACGTGAACCTGTCAATCGCTCTTTGGCTCTCCCTATCTCGTACATCTCATAGACGTTCGTCAGTTCATTGGGACGAGCGTGCGCCCGCGCATACGAGTGCAACTATACGTATACTCTCTATATTATTATATACTTGCTGCATCCTCTATTTCCGATGCAGGAAACTGGCCCTGTCCCTTTTACAAGTATAGATATAATATTGAAACTGTATTCTTCAAGAGATTTTCATCGATCCAGAAATGTCCAGCCATGGCTCATCACTCGTACAGACACGTATATACATTTTCGTATATACGCTACAACGATTCAGAATAATTCAACTAAACCCTTCCGAATTTTTCACCGTTATACGAAATATTCATCGCAAGTATCCGAGGCGAACATTTCTTATACGGATATTACTCACAAGAGTCACTAAATAATTTCTTTTATTTTCTATTCTTGTTTAGCTGCAAAAGCAAGCGGAATTTTTTGTAATCGATTTTTTATTTAAAATTATTCTGCAAATCATCCATTCAACAGACTCGATCGAAGAAACGTTAATTTCTTATTTGTCCTTCCTCAATGATCAACGTTACTACACGTTTGGGAATATTGGCTATGGCAACAAAAAAATGTTCATCAACCGATCGGACATCGACGAACACGATTTTAATATCCTGAAGGCTCATCCATTATTTATATATTCCTAACGTACGTCTTCCTGCCATTCCAGCCTGGTGTTCAAATATGTACATCTAGCCGATACATACTCGTGAATCTGCGTGTCTCGTACATTATACGCGTGTAACACGACGCGTATACTTGACACGTGCGAAGAATGCCCGGATGAGAGAAGCAAATCTAAAAATTCTGTGAGCTTGTCATCGTCTCATCAACATCCTGGCCACTTTCATTCACGAATCTGCTGCAGAAGCGTATCATTTAAATATGTATCCTTCCCTTCCGTCTAAACACGAAAATATTCACTGAAAATAATTCTTAATTAAATTAAAGCACAAGCGCGAAAATTTTTAATAATGAAACGTAAAAAATTTCGAGTGTTTCAGCCTCAATTGCACTGAAAAAATGTTCCAGTCAATCGTAGATTTCCCAATGGAATTTTGTGGGCTGATGGCTTTTTGCGGGAGCGAATAAATTATCATACATCGGAACACGAAGCTGTGGCCACGATAGAGAGGTAGATTGAATATTCGCGTGCAACGATCGTTCTGTTGCTGCGCTTACTACCAGTGGGTGGTTGTGGGTGAACATGGGTCGCGCGTTAAAGCTCCTTTCGACGTCCTTCTCGACAGAGAGCACATCCCTTCTTCCCTATCTTCATCTCTCTTTCGGAACCTTTCTCTTGCTCTCTTTCACCCTTGTCTCGGTCTCATGGATTCTAATGAGAACAATCTCGCCCTGGTGCGTAATTACGAATTTAATTGGATGGCAAACGGTGGCAGCGTGAACTGAACGCTGTCTTCCTCTCTCTCTCTCATCTCTTCCTTTCTCTGTTTCCTCTCTGCTCCTTCCTCTCGCTCCCTCTCCCTACCATGATCCGTTTCTTATTTTCTTTCTCACTCGTGCCTACCCTTACTTATGAAATGCCTGTCTTAACGGACCCGAGAAAAATAATTGTATATAAATGTCTCTCCTCGGCATCGGACGAAGCTTTTCGAGATAAAAGGTTTTACAGGCTCCTAGAATTTCATGGAATGCGTAAGCGTTTTATCAAAGAGAGACAAAAGTTCTATCAAAAAATGCCAGCGACATTGAGAGTACGGAATAGAAGCAAATGGTGTGACAAATGTGTCAAAAAATAAAACTTGGCAACCAGATGATTAAAATCAATTTCAAGCAGGAATTAATTATATCGATACTTCAGGCCCGCATGTATATGCAATAATATTATGCATGCGTGTATAATGTTAGGGTTTAAAATACATATTAACAAAATTACGATGAATTATCTCGTGCTAAGATTCAAATCTTCGCGTCACTGAGAATTTATCTCGCGACGCAATAAATTCTGACTCTCTTCTTCTCTGACAACAAAGCGCATCCTATATCAACGCATATATATCGAACGGACAATCTGCAGTTTTCACCTTTTGCCTAGGTATACACATCACATACCCGAATAATATACGATGACTAAACCAGGATAGAAGCATTCGCTCACACGGTAATTGTACACCACATAAATTGAGCATATGAGTAAGAGTGTCTGTGTGTACTTGTATCTGTGTAGGTGCACATATGATGCCGAACGAGCGCGATAGAGTCCTTCGCAAAGACCGCGAGTAATTACCGGAGACGCACCTAAACACCACCCACGAACGCCTACGATCGTGAATTCTCGCGCACATGCAAACAAAGTTGCAACACCAAAAGACATATGCAACGAAGAGAGAGGGAGAGAGATAGAGAGAGAGAGAGAGAGAGAGACAGTAGAAATTCCCTTTGTATATGGACTCAACCTGAGGTATCACGCTAGGGTTATATCACATAGATATTTGCGTCAGGACGATTACATCCAGCCAACTATAGGGTAGAAAGTAAAGCAAACAATCTGGGGAAATAAAAAAAAAAAGAAATTTTATAAATCGTGAGGCTTTACGAATTACAGTACAGAAACGTAATTAGTCTTCGGGGAAAAGACACAATTTTGTTTTTTTTTTTATAGCAGAAAGTTTTCTACAAGCAATGTGTTGACATTATTTTTTCGTAAAGACACATAGTGGAAAGCCTCCTACCGGAGAAAACAGAAAAAAAAAAACTTCAACCAGGGAATAGGGCGTTGCTTGATCCGTATTCATGCATTCCATGTATGTGCAAGCGTTGACATGAATATAACTTGGAACTTATGAATTTATATGTATATGTATCCGGTCACTAGCACGTGTATGTGTGTGTGTGTGTGTATTAATGTTAAACAAGCGCTGCTCACAAAAACAACAAGGGTTGTTCGCTATGGAGCATCCTACGCACATGTGCTCCACCATTTCTATACTGTTATAAAATATAATATATCTGAAGTTTAGTACACTAAAACTATATACGTATATATGCATCGTCCTCGTCGTTGTCGTCGTCGTTTCGTATTTGCGAGATACCATACTTCTTATTTATGGAAAAGTCATATACATACATGTATATGGGGCATTCCACGTCAAATCAGCCACTTCAGAACCTTACAGTTTTTAAATTGGCTCAAATTTTTTTATAATGTTCTATGTATCGAATGAGCCTTTCTTGATTTTTTTCAAATTTTTCCCTCGATTGCCTAACGAGATATACTTTTTTCAAAAATTCGATGATTTTTTTTTCAACAGCACACAACTCTTCGAAAAATGGACGGAATCGAACTTTTTTTTTTCAAAATATTGGTTTTTCATTGTACTTTTTGAGTGTGATGACGAAAAAATTATCGTTCAATTTTTTCTCTATTTTTATTCAGGTTGAAGAACAAAATCGACGATTTCAAGATGATTACATATTTTGATTTTTTTTCAAAAAATTTTCAAAAAAACTTGGACCAAATCGAAGATTTTTAAGACCAGTTACATCGTGGGCACGCTATTTCTTCGATTCGATTTCGTATTTCAAAATTTTTTTTTTTTCATTTTTTCAGTAAATTGAAATCAAATTCAACAGTCACACAATCCACAATGCTGTTTTCCTAACACTAGACATTTTTTCCTATCATTAGATTGTAAATCGCATTCGTTTTTTTTTTACTAATTCCTCCATGGAAATGAAAAATTCCGCGATGAATGAAAAAGTAGATCAGTGCTCCATGCATATTGTTCGTTTTCAATGAGAAATAAATAAATGTTTTTGGCGGTTAAACAATTTGTGCACTCTGAATACTTTTGAAAAAGAATAATCTTTCACAATCAAGATATTCTCTCCATACTTTTGGTTGTAGTCGTACGTCGATCGACGTACCGAACCACTACGATCGACCCATTAGTTTTGTCTCAGCAACACGGTCATTTTTTGATGGTATCAGAGGAACAGTAAAGAAGATTGTTGCACGAGGAGCGTCCAATTGCTGATCACTAAACAAATAATAACACCATGTGTTCTATACGAATAGGCCTGTAGACCCCTAAATCTCCCTTATATAACGGTTAATTTGTTTTCAGTGGAAGACTACGGTGTTGCTGAGACAGAATTAATCAATCGATTTAAACGTATGACTACAATCAAAGGTACTGAAAGAATCCACTGTTTGATCCCAATAAAGGTGGTACCACCCATTATGAAAGATTATTCTTTTTAAACAGAATTCAGAGTGCACAAATTGTTAACCATCAAAAGAATAAATTTATTTCTCATTGAAAAGAAACAATATGTATACAGTACTGATTCACTTTTTCATTCATTGCGTAATTTTTCATTTCTAAAGAGAAATTAGTAAAAAAAAAAAAAAAAAAAAAAACAACGAATTCGATTTACAATCTGATTATAGGAGAAAATTTCCAGTGTTAGGAGAACGGCATTGTGGATTGTGTGACTGTTGAATTTGATTTCAATTTACTGAAAAAACGAAAAAAAAATAATTTTGAAATACAAAATCGAATCGAAGAAATAGCGTGCCCACGATGTAACTGGTCTTAAAAATCTACGATTTGGTCCAAGTTTTTTTGAAAATTTTTTGAAAAAAATCAAAATATGTAATCATCTTGAAATCGTCGATTTTGTTCTTCAACCTGAATAAAAATAGAGAAAAAATTCAACGATAATTATTTCGTCATCACACTCAAAAAGTACAATGAAAAACCAATATTTTGAAAAAAAAAAAGTTCGATTCCGTACATTTTTCGAAGAGTTGTGAGCTTTTGAAAAAAAAATCATCGAATTTTTGAAAAAAATATATCTCGTTAGGCAATCGAGGGAAAAATTTGAAAAAAATCAAGAAAGGCTCATTCAATACATAGAACATTATAAAAAAATTTGAGCCAATTTAAAAACTGTAAGGTTCTGAAGTGGCTGATTTGGCATGGAATTCCCCATATATATAGAGATATTTTTTAAAATATATATGAAGAGAATAATAAAGGCCGTGAATGCATTGTCTATTCTCGCTGCTGCTCGTTTGCTCGTAGGTACTAAGGATATCAAATAAAATACTACTTTTTCTTGGCTTGGTTTATTTTTAACATACGTGTAGACAATATGTATGGGCGCGTGTATTTTTGCCTGCAGGAACGAGTATGCAAGCACGAAACGAGCATGGAACCCTCGGACTTTGGAAAATATTGTGCATGCACGTGCATACAAACATATATTTATTTATTTATGCGTTGCATGTATAATAATAATCTGGCCCTGATGCATTTTGTGTGTAAACCAGTATACTGCATTATCCCAGGATACGTCAGATTCTCATTATTTATAAAAACATATATCATAAAAGGAGAAAAAAAAAACAAACAAAAAACCAACAAACATGAATATAGAATTGAAAAGTTAAAATTTAACGAGGGCTGGTGGTGGATATTATTCGCAAATTTAATAGTATCTGTAGAATTGCTCGTATTCATTATTTGTAGGATGTATATTCGAAGTAATGAATATATTCTATTCGTATGTAGGTGTTCTTAAGCTTCAGCTGGGTTACGTAAATTATTTGCAATTCGAGAGCATTGGTATATCTACAGAAATTTGATACAAGCTGTGATATACGTTATTGCGTCCGGTAACTAAAAAACTTCCAATAAAAAAATTGTTTGACTAAGAATCCTGAAAAAATTAAATGAATCGAAATCGAACGTTTCCTTTTGGTAGATTTTTACATTGAACGATTGTTATTTAATATATTTTCATGACAGTTGATGGACAGCTTTACGTTCAAACGTATGAAAATACTTCATAGATCCTCCCCTGTATATAGAGATACAAATTATTTCGAGACGTGCACGCGGTTTCATATGGCGTAGCGATGAAAAAAAAAAAAATGCATACTTTTAACTTCGCGAATGATCTTTGAACATACAGACACATACTCTTGAACATCTGCGATCTTCTGATCATTTTTGAAAGCGAGAGAGCTCTCTCTTTCTCTCTCTCTCTCTCTCTCTCTTTTACGATCGATTCGTTCAAACGGTAAACGATTCCGCTCGTAAAACGAGATGGCTTCATCAGTCCTCAATATGGCCTATCATTCGTATATAAATACATACACACATAGATATAAATGTATATATATCAGAAAGAATGGCAAAGTCATTTCCTTCGAAAATGAGAACATCGCTGTTCACGAAGAAGAAATATAAAGAGAATAATTCGCGAGTAAATGAAGTGGGATAATAAATTGAACAAACTGAAGGAACCAAATAATTTTTTTTACCAAATCTGCTCTATTCTCGACAAATTGAACTATAAAAAGTATAACCATTCAATAAAATTATGCTTTACCTAATATCGCAAAAAAAAAAACAATCAAATTATTGAAAATAATATATAGGTGCACTAAGAGAAGAATTTAATTGAATGAACCAAATGGCTTCGTGAAATACACCGAATGTGATATTCAGTTATAACTAAATATTGATTTCATTAAATGAAAAGTATCTAGCGTTCATTCAATAAAATCCAAGACCACGAAAATCATTTGGTAGATTCAATACGTATACTTGTTCAGTGGAATAAAATAAATAATTCTCGGCGACTGAACGGTTTTTTTGAATGAACAAAATATTTCTTTCGACGTATTCTACGAAGCCTTGGTAAATTCAACTGGCCAAGTTGAATTTACCAAATAGCTCAAAATTGTTTTTTCAAAGACCTCAAAAATCGTTCACTCGTTTTAGCGCAATGATTTTGATGCACTAACAATTAAAGTACGATAATACGATGAAGTTTCACAGTGAGATAAGTGAAATTACCTTTACACAGCTTTATTATTGTACACCCATTCAAAAGCTAAAAGCTTATTTTTTTTTAGATAATTGCCATTGTAGGGAATAAATGTTTTCGTGCAGTAATATTATCTCACAGTGGAATAGAATGCTCCGAGCTCAGATATTATTCGGAAACACAGAAAATATAATATAGATTAAGTGACGTTTTCGTTCACCTATTTCGCTGAAATCGCCAGTAAGAGAAAATATTTAAACAATGAAGAATCTTTACTAGAACGTCGACACATATAGCACATACAACCATAATAAGCTCACGAGAAATTCAAACAAAAAGAAAGAAAGAGAGGAAGAGAGAGAGAGAGAGAGAGGTAAAGAGTGAAAGAAAAAAGGGCCGCAAAGTTAGCTTCGTGCGAACTCCGCCATGCGTATGAACATTATTTATGACAGGAGTCCGGTAATAGGCTGTCGGACACTAATGAGCGTTCGACGTAACGCGGCAGAACTCTCTCTGAGCATCATGCATGTACCATCTATATATCACGTGCATCTAATATGTATATGGGGCATCTCACGTTACTTCTACATTCGCAGACTCTGACCCTATTTTGTGAGATTTTTTTGTGTGTTTCTTTTTATAGGAAACTTCAGATTTTTGAATTTTTCGATTTCGCAATTTAAAGTCTTTTAGTTCAGATCACAATAATTTTGAAAGTACGAGTCTTACAGTGGAATTGACTCATATCAGTTCAACCTAAAACTCTTTATCCATTCTTTCAGATAAAAAGTCCAATAGGTCTTGAGAAACAAAAGTATTTTTATTTTTTTTTCCCGAAAAGTGAAAAGTTTTTCCATCATTAAATTTTTATTGAAACACTTCCGAGAAAACCGAATAAATTCACAAAAAATCTCAGCCCACTTCCAGAACATATTAATCAGAAGTGACATGAATTAAGGATCGAATTAGTGGGATCATATATTCAGTTGACGTCGAATACCCTATGGACGTTTTTTTTTTCATCCGTGCATGTATGCGTCCAAGTAAATAGCATTTGGTATTGGAGGAAGGTAGAAACCGACAGGAAGTCCTCTCCAGCAGCAGAGTACACTAGGTGAACTGGCCACAACGGCCCAGGACGTGAACCGCACACACCGGAGACTTCCGGCACCATCGGATGCAGTACGTATATCGATTGATCAACTAATTAACCCACATTTCCTCGTGCCTCCCGATAAACGCGTTAACGCTTTGACAGTATGTGCGCGAGGAACAATTTCAACGGTATAAATTATAAAATAAACACAAATGAAACGATTAATAATTGTTTTTTCAACTCCATCGAAATCATGAATTCGATAAGAGATTTATTCGAAAAACATTTCGTTCAAATACGAAGAATGCGTGGATTTTTTTTATTTTCTTGCTAAATTATTTCCGTCGGTTCATAAATAATGTGAACATCTCTAGCCGCAGTACAGGCTAGTGGGTATAAAGCGCGAAAATTAATAACCTGAGGCGAAGACGTCTTCAGAAACTGTGGATAATTATTCCCTCGGCGATTTGTGCCATAGGGAGAAAGAGAGAAAGAGAAACTGGCAGGATACAAATTTGTAACTAAAAAAAAAAAAGTCAGAGGCGTTAGGACGCTGAGTTACGTCCGACGTGGGCCTTAACTCTTTAACGAGGCAGCGGGCGAGAGCTGCTGACTCAAGTGCAATAAATAGGCGTTGGAATAGCTTTTTTTTTCATTTTTTTTTTTTTTTTCTTTGATTCACACCCAAAGTAGAGAATTATATGCTGCGTGTATTAGCGAAGTGTCGATTGTAGAACTTCGGTGTTTATTACGATCGTAATTACTCATCTCGTACATACGTGAACATGTGGGCGCCCGATGCAATTAACTAGTGCAACAAAGGCTTGGCGCTATGCGCCTATTAATTTATACAATCTTCTCGAGTCATTTTTTTGATTCAATGCTAATATGAATCAAGCAAACGATAGGAATTTACGGCCTTGACCTTTTTTTTTTAAATCAACATCAGATGATTTTCATGTTTATTCAATATTTCATTATGGATTGATAAAAAAAATTCATTCATAAATCAATCAACAAATGTGATGTATTTTATTGAAGTATTGTGAAAATATATATTTTTTGATGTAATAAATAAGAAACCACCTTTCGAATGAAATGTTTCGTTCGAAAGTTGATTAATTCAAAAGAAATTAATGAGTAATGAAATAATTGTTTGAGCCGAATCAACAAATCTCAGGAACTCGAATTCAAATCGATTGAGTTTGAATGGGCGATTTGAAACTATACGAGCCCGTATAGATAAAATTTTCTAGGGTTACATAGAAAATTCCATGTACAGCTGAGGTCGTAAAATTAGAGTTCACGATGTATACGTAAACACGGGAAGAGCATATCCCTCGAGTCATGTAAACGAAAATACAAGTGTATCGATAATAACGCAAGCAAACTGATACGTTTACCCAGGACGATTCGCCTCGCCGGTTGCTCCCTAAATTTAATCCCTCGACGAAACCACGCAGCTATGGATATTTGTTACAGGCATTTTTATTCTATCTATCGTAATATTACCGCAATATAGAATGAAAAAGAGAAAGAGGGGAAAAGATGGATATGGAGAAAAAAAAAGCAGGCAAGTACCAGCACGCGGTTTTACCCCCGGAGGGTCAAAAATATATCTCATAAATCACATTACGATGAGAAATGCTCGTCGGCGTTTCTAGGTTCGCACGAGCCTGCAACAACCCATCGCACGCCTTCTTCGATGTATGTTTCTTCATACTGGCCTCCCACTATCTTTGTATTACAGCAACACTTTCGAGCTTCCCCTAAAGCCCACGCTACTTTTGTACAAATGCGCAAATTCGCATGATCGATATACACACAGGTTGAAAATTTCAGGCCAAGTGGCAAAGTCGACAACAACGGATGTATCTTCTTCAAGTGCTGCAATAAAAATCGATCCTCAGATAAATTCATTGCCTTTTTCATTCTAGACAGCGCATCATTACAAAATAAAATAGTTTATTGTTATTGAAGAAGTTGAAACAAAATATTAATTAAACAATATTCAGAATTATTTTACAAAGTATTCAAATGAATTTTTAAACAATATTCAGAGTAAAGATTATGTTGAACGCATCCATTTATTATGCTTTTCACTACGATAAATATATATTATACATAAATGTGGGTATGCGTGTTAACGGCCAATCCGGAAACCGAAAAACATTTCAGAGAATACCCGAAGCAATCTTTCACCTCGCACCCTTGATGCGAATTTACGAGACGTCGCTCATCCTCGCATAAATCGGTATCTTTACACCTGTCGATTTCTTTGCCACTGTATACGGTTCCGTAAACCTTCTGGATGATTTTTTTTTTTTTTTTTTTTTTTTTTCAAGATATGTGGAAAATAATATATTCGGAGTTAGTGCGGTAAAATTTTACGTCGTATTGTCTACCGTTGCAAATTTATATGAATTCCAAGACGATATACATCGCGGTTCGTTTTTCAGTATTTCAAACACACGAATTATTTTTGCCATTGAGCTATATTGCCGACGCACTCATTATGACGTAGTTGCTAAATTAAGTCATCATTTACTCATTAGTATGTTAGTTTTACTCTAGTTGTCATTGGTACCGTATCTAGGCACTCCGACAAGTAGTAAAATTTCCTTTTCTCCTTTATTTATGAATGTCTCGAACAAAGAACTTCAAACGAGTCGATTTTTTTTCTTGCGCTCATCTCAGTCGATTCGATCGGTAAATCTAATCCGTCAGCTAATATATAAGAGTCGCTTGACCCTTATAGGATAGAACTTGATCACCAGAGCCGCAGTTCACCCCACTTGAGTTAAGTCAGACCCATTTTTATTCCATCGAATAAGATACAGACAGAGAAAGAGACATGAGAGTAGATGATACGAATGAGATGAATTTTCAGTCTTCGCCATCTCGATTCCTCCCCAAATTCACCCTTGCTCTTCTCTCTCAAATCAATATACGAATCTCATTCAAGAATCGCGACTGGTCAACGCAGTGCTTGATTGACAATTCCCCAAAATAAAAAAAAATAAAACTAATCCACAAAAGTTTAAATATTTTGTAGCGCAAACAAAAGAGAAGAATTCTTTCGAGTGTGAAGCATGTAGTAGAAAAAAAAACAGGTCTGTGAAACTGTTATGAGGTAAGAGATGCCCCTCGAGATTCCATTTAATTCAGAAGACACCGGATGAGTTTGATCAAGCGACCTGTATTAAAAATTTATTTTCATGAACATTCCAGATATACTCGTGTGATTAAACTTTCAATAAAGCGTGAGTCCGAGAATCCAGATACATAGAAACATATTTATATGTATATGTATGCATACAACATAGTTTTTTTTATATAAAATACTACAGCAGAACATTGTAAAGCGCGGCTTCCTGCAAAAAAACGGAAACGAAGCTCGCTTAATTACACTTTTTTCGTCACCGAGGGTAACATTACCCGTCGGTCATTAAGCACTACGAATTAAGTATAGGTGCGTCGTACAAAATGTAGTACCTTTCTATTCTCATCGGTACTATATTTTTTAACAAACAACCCACAAGTGTGTACCTGTATATCGTATGGTTCATTAATCTAATGTTTTTCTTACAGCCTCTAAGAATAATTTTTCTTCATACCTCGGTCGAAAGTACGCTCTTTCCGCATCAATTTCGATGCAGAAAGACCGACTTTCTTGCATTGGTAAAACAACTGAATGACGGCGGGAGCAAACACTTTTTGCACGCACAGCTGTATGTGAGGCTCCCGCAACTGTCACCGGTGACAGTTGTCCCTAACCATTTTTTTTCTCTGACGTCAAAGCTGCTCTTTTGTTTACGCTGGTTATTCATAATTTGAAGCATCATATAAATGGACAAAAATCAAAATATCTGTCTGTCAATGAAAATCCACATAATTTATTCGAAAACTGCGTATTTCATGGTGACATAATTAACAATTTTTATTATGCATGTGACCATGGTAAAAATTTAAAAAAATAATGTACGCATTAATACTATTGATAATTTGCATTTTACGTTTGTTTAATTTGAAAAAAATTATGTTTGTTTAATTCATTTGGATGCTTGTTAAATTTTAAAAATGTTCATGTGTGATAAATTAAAAAATTTTTCTGATTAAATGTTTAATTGTCTACATTGGTTTTTTTAAATTATTTATATATATTTTAATAAAAAAAACTAATGTACGCATTAATATTATTGTTAATTTGCATTTTACGTTTGTTTAATTTAAAACAATTTATGTTTGTTCAATTCAAACAAATTTTGTTTGTTTAATTTGAAAAATTTTCATGTTGAATTTTACAAATTTTCATGTTAGTTGAATTAACAAATTTTCACATTTGTTGAATTAAAAAAATTTCATGTTTGTTAAATTTTTAAAAATTTCCGATAGAATGTTTAATTGTCTACATAGGTTTTTTTTTATTTGATGCCTGCCCCCCCGACCAGCAGCACTCGCTTCGCTCGTGCCGCAAATGTCGGGGGCAGGCATCAATTTTTTTTTTGATGCAATACATTTAATATTTTGTCTCCGTACTTTCGACCGGCTATGAAGAAAAATAGTATACACCACACGGGCAGAAGTTTGAGAGCCCTGAACTGCGCGTCAAATGCCCTCGGCTTCGCCTCGGGCATTGTGACGCGCAGTGCAGGAATCTCAACTTTCTGCCCTTGTAGTGTAATATACTATTGAGTTTCTCTCTTCACGATGTTCCTTCGAAAAATCTGTATGTAAAAATCCACTAAAAATGAGCTGACAACGTCTGAACATCGAATTATAAATATATTTCGTTTTTATTCTTCGGACTAATATTGTAAAATATAAGTAAATGATAAAAACAATTTATTCGGAATTCAAATTGCTGCATTCGTGAGGTCGAATCAAAAGTTTCAGTACATTTTTATGTGCTTCAAGCCGATAAATGAACATATTATACTTGGATAACATTTTACGTCAGATATTATGGAAGTCAGTAACATATGTAACAAAGTAATTTGAAAAGATTTGAATGAATATGCATTTTCATGGGGTGCTTAAATGTACACATGTTGGTACTCTACGAAAAGTGTTTGCCCTCGAGCCGCTTTACCATTGATGCATTATTTTTTTTTCTCTCTTTTTTTTCATCCACGTTCTGTATGGCTCGAGAACGCTCTCGTGCTTGTAACGCCGCATCTCGGCTTTCTACTATCTCCATTTTTTCTAGTCTATCTATATCTCCATAACCTATATATTTATATATATATATATATATTATATATTCACGAGCGACCGTCGAGTTCTTCTCTCATCCCTTGCCCGGAGCCAGACGATGAGAGAACCACCCTTGCTCCAGTTTCATGCCTCTCACTCACTCTCGAAGTCTCTCTTTTTATCCCTCACCTTGTTCGCTATCTTATTGGATGAATTTCTCTCCCTGCTTTCTCGCTCATCGTTTTTCAGGCGACAAGTCCCTACGACCACGCTTAATTATATTTTAACAGCAACGGCTTTGTTGCTCTTATTTAAATTGAGATTGTCTACGTATGCGACAGGATGGACGTGATAATAACCAACAACGGAGCTTGATGAAAAATTAGGGAATACACGTTGTTTTTTTTTAATTTTATTTATTTCCTCCAGTTTTAATCCATTTACGTTCCTGTGAAAACTGGAGAGAAACTGAAATGTCAATGAACATGTAAAGTACTTGTTTGATAGAAAAGTCAAACACCGACCACAGCCCAGATTCGTCGTTATTCATGGTATATTATTTATCGAATGAAGACACGAAAAAGAAATAACCGAAGAAATAAATAACGGAGGAAGAGACAAAACGGCTTTAAATCGACTTCGCGTTAGAGAAATTGGCAGACGTCAAGCTCCCTGATAGAAATGACTCGATGCTGAAACGTGGAGCAGAAAAATGGTCATGACAATGAAAATGTTAGGAAAAAGTGAGACTGATAAATTAAAAAAAGAGACAAATAAAAAAAAAAGCTCAGTGAAAACTTCGAACCATAGAATTCACCTTGAGATTCTATTTTATATCTCTTTTCTCTTGGTTAATCTTTGTTTCTCTCTTCATTCTCCTTTTCGATTCTCTTTTTTCTCGCCTTTCTCTCTTCCAACTCATTTCCCAGAGGTTCGAGATCGGGACTATATACTAAAACCAGAAAGAGAAAAAAAAAAAAGTACAAAGATGAAGATATACTTCGCAGAATTGAATGGACCGAAGCTGGGGATGAGAAAAGGTTGGTGACTGCCCACGCGTCCTGTGGCACTTCTCTTCCGTTGGTCGTCGTCGTCGTCGTGATCGTCCATCCTCGCGCTTACTCTGTTGCTCTCTTCTTCTCTCTCTCTCTCTCACACTTTTTTTACACCGCCAAAGTCTCTCTTTCTTGTCATTTTTATATCCATTGCCATTTACGTGTACGTGGATTATGCTTATTATTATATCCGTACATGTGCAATATGCCTGCACGTGGGTTTCACGTCAATTGCAATCGATGCTGTGCTACAAAATGTATAGATATATTGCAACATCTTTGTTGTCGCGACTCACAGGTCACTGCAATTTTCTTTCCCATCTCTCACCACACCATGGTTATCTCACTCTCCTTTTCCTTTATTTATCTCTGTCCCTCGTTTTTTTTTCTCTTCTCTGTTCCCTCCTCTCTCTCTGTTTCTTCTCCTCATTCTACTCTGTCGCTGTATAACCCAGTAATTATTAGCTTCTCGAAAGGGTACCCAATACCGGATTTATACATGTATATACGCATATATATAAATGTATATTCGAATATACGTGTCTCACAGACACTTCCATACTTTTGACGGAGCATTGCTAAGTCTGATAACTTTTCTCTACTCTCTTTCAGTACGTATGTGTGTGCGCGCATCGAGTAATCGTTTTCTTCGTGGTGTTATTAACGGACAATGCCGCGCCTGCAGGCTCACTTGCGGGCCTCCATTTTTATTATATGTTTACGAAGACATTTACGTATAGATTAACATAAAATCGCACATCTTCCGAGAAGGATCTCGTTTGAGGGAGGCTTTCCCATTATCAACGCCGTGGATACACTCCTAAAAGAATATAAGATACTTTGCTAAATATTATACACTACATAAACATAATCGTCGTCCTTCGCGTTAAGTTTTAACTCGTAAAGTGTGGAACTGAATATAATTCAATGATGTTTAATGGCAGCGAGCAAACCTCGAAAAAACGTGTATACTATTTTTTTTTACCCAGCCAATTTAACGTCAATTTTTCTAGCAAAAATCTGATTTTTCAAAAGATATTAGTGTCTCCAATTCTTAAAGAAAGAGAGAAAGATGGTGGCAGAGGCGTATATTTACATCAACCCTTATTCGAACCCCTGGTAGACATCCTGTTAGAGAAATTTCGCAGGGTGCGTTTTGTTGACATACGAGTACACATCCATTCGCATCATAGCATTAACCGTTCCGAAGAAGCGCGTAGAGAAAAGACGGAACTATAGGGCGTGAATGAGAGGAAGAGAAAAATATTTGTTGCTTGCTGAAGGGTGCTAAAATACGAAAAAAAAAAAAGATGCGGTCGGAGATCTCTCGGTATAAAGAAAGGAGAGACGCGTTTTGGGCGGAGCAGTGGATTCTCTTCTAGGAGTTGTTTCCTTCCGTTCTCTTCCATTCAGCTCAGAGTCGTGACACGTTAGCGAGAGCCGAGAACCGCGCGAGAAAAGCATGTATTACGGCATAAGCTCAAATTTCCGCGTGTGTGCTATTCCAGAGAAAGAGAGAGAGAGAGAAATAAAGAGAAAAAAGGAAGAGTGAGCGAGAGGGATTAAACGCTGCAGCTTTTCGCTTTTATCCTTCCTCTTCGTAACTCACGTTCATCCGTTTGCCCTCTATTACACACTTTTTTTTTTATATACAGCTACATACATATACATATATACAGGAGAAGAAAAAGAACAGCTGTGTCCTTCACGCTCACGTTTCACACATTTTACGAGTAAGCGTTTGGCCCACACGCACGCTGACACCCTCGCTTTTTAATCCTCGTACTGTTCTTTCGCATTCTTCCTAATTTATTTTTATTATTATTCATCATCCCCGTTTCCGCAGTCACGTTACATAAACAATCACGCAACAGTTGCCTCACCAACCTTATTGGATTGATATTCAAATGACATCATATACTGATAGCTATAAAAATTAATTTATCTCACAAAAACGTTGATTAGCAGGAAAATTATTTAAACACAAAAAAAAACCAAAAAGATGTCATTCTTGTGAAAAAACTTCTGCTTAAATAATAAAAAAAAAATAATAATAACCGATACTAGACCAACTAGACACACTTCCAACAGATTGCCATTCCTTTTTATTATTTTGATTATTATTATTATGCAGGCATTATACAAGCTTATATTGCAAAATGTTTCAGGTGTATGTGTTTATATGAATATACAGTTACTCGAATACATGGGATAGACGCATGTAATACATGCTGGTTACGATCGGATGGATAACAGTGTACGACGTTCCATAGCGTTGCCATTTGAGAAACATTATCGTATATGTGTATACGAAAGTCTTTGGGGCAAAAAGGCGGATCTAGGGCTTGTAGACATTTAGTTGAAGCCGTGTGGTAAAGTAAGCTCATTGAGAAATGTGTATGGATATATACATAGATTTGAAGATTATAGTACACACACTCCAAGTATTGGAACGTACTTGGCTCCTACTAACCGCGAGGAGTCCTTCGAGGATTTGTGCTATACGTATTAAGATCCGTCCAGCACATCATCCGTGTAAAGATACATCCGGTCACTAGAAATGGCCGTGTGTTTTAGGTTCTCTATTTCGAGAGCTTTCTGTATATACGCAAAGAACATTATTTTTAATTCTTTTTTTTCGAAATTTTGGTGGTAAGATGATCGGATATTTCAATTTTTTTAGCATGTTTCCGATCATAAGTTTTTATAGAGATTTATGCAACGATCAGAGTTATAATAGAAACAAATCGATGATATGGATAGAATAAATAATTTACAAATGAAACATTGTGGTTTGTGAAATTGTAATGGGAACTGAAAATGGTTACATCCTCATTTTCTTATGTATTAAATTTTTGTACGTACTCTTTATTCATGAGCGTTTGAGATTATTTTCGTATATGAGACAGATCAATACAAATAAAAAGAGAATTTAAAGCCGAAATGCACATACAAGCATCAAATGCATTGGGCAAAGAGATCTCAAGTTTGATGCATATGCGGATAAATTTATGGGACACTGTGGCCTCGTAGATAATTTTAATATAAATATTCATATCGATGTATGCAAGTAATATACATATATATTATACGTGAAACAGTGTTTTAGCAACCGGTGATACTGTTTGTGTGTGCGGTTGTATTCTTTTTTTTTCTTGTAGAGAATTGTCGGACAAGACGGTGTTCTGCCCACACGGTACTCGTGCCACGTGGGTGGAGAGAATATCTTTCGGATTCTCCAATACATACCACGGGCTGTACAAGTTGGATTTATGGCAAGTAAGAGATCGAAAAAGAAGACGAGGAATAAGGAGAAGAATAAGAAATAGAAGAGAAGCAGTGGAAGAAGAGAAAGAGAGAAAGAGAGAGGGAGAGATGGAAAAATGACACAACAAGCAACGTGACTTCTACGATGCAACTGTAAAGTTTCCATTGATATAGAAGAAGAAAAAAATAACGTATACGTATAGCATAATATCGTACATATCCACTTGCGGATGCCGAGGTAACGCACCGGAGAAATCGCCCCAAGAGCCGCGATCTCTCGATCGATACTATTGAATAAATCCGATTGCCCATAGACGTGAATTATTGCACGCTGCATCGCGCGAGTCGTAGTCAAGAACGAAAAGAGAAAAAGAAGTGATACTAAGCGAATGTAGCACCATTGACGCGTAAATGATGAGACGATTGTTAGATAAAAGCCATCTGCTTTTTCTTGTGATCATATTTCCTACGCTGCAATAATAACTTATACGTCAATCGAATAAATTCTCTTTAAAAATGAATTTTAAACAAGAATGAAAACGTATTCGAGCCTTTGAGAACGACAGATCGAGGACATAAATGCTTCTCTTCTTTTTTTGCGGAATGGTCGAAGTCACGCGAGAAATACGTCGAGCTGAAAAAAAAAACAGGGGCTTGCCGTTCCGACGATACTTTACTGTGAGAGATATGTAGCTCAAGAACATTTATTAAATGAGGTTATGCGGTAGTCCAGTTTTCACGTGAGGTCAGTGACACAATTACGGACACATGGTGTCTGTTGACTATCTAAACTCTTGCTCATACCTGGAGTACGAACCAAAAGAACGAGAATGAGAGAGAGAGAAAGAGTGAGCAAGAAAAAATAGGAGGGTTGGACGTGTAACAGAGACCTCGAGAGCCTGCAATGTACCGGGTACTAATTAAAGAAGAGACGCCGAGATTTTCGAACGCGAGAAACGCGTCACGTTACAAAATATTTAGTTCGTTAGCGCCACCATTATTCAATTGGAATTTATTATTTCCAGACTCTTATCTTCATAAGAGACAACAATTGTTTTCTACGAAAGTAAATATCCTAAAAAATGTTCGGGGGATAGCAAAAAGTATTAAGAAATACTTTGATTCATTACTGTCTTCAAACGATATATTTTTTTTTTGAAAGCCAATTTGACGCTGAGCCAAATTTTAAATCGTATTTCAATTCATCTTGTTTCGTGCATGCAGAACGTCGTGAAAAATATAAACTTTATCACTATTTGCGACCGAACTCACGCACAGATATGTTATCCGTAAAGGTACGCGTGTAAATTTATTTCGTGAAGAATTTTCTGGCAAAAGGATCCACCTAATGATGCACTGAAAATTAATTATTTCACTCCGCCACTGTTCTACTCTCATCCGATCCCTAAAAGACTCGGCCTCTCATCAATTAATCCGGCTTTTTGCACATCTGGCTAACCAACTGGAAATGTTGAAATAGAGGAAACAGAAGGATTAGAAGAGAATAGTAGAGAAATTGAGTAGAGTTTAATGCGGATGGACAGGCACGAATGTTCACAAGAGTTTTCAGTCAGGAGAAGCAAGAGTCTGCAACTTCTGGAAAACTGCATGCTATGGAGCACGAACCCCAGCTACTTCAGTCTGTATACAACTTGTCTGTCTTTCTCTCTCTTTTGACAGGATATGGTTGCTGGTGAAAGATGAGTGAAGAGAGTACGGAAGCGTAGAGAAAATAGAGTCATCGCGTGCTAGAGACAATCCATTATATTTACTACAGAAGAAAAGTGGTCGGGAGAATTGCTCGCAGAGATACGGCTTTTAATTAATTAGATCCTTCATCTTTGTACCGATATATATACGTATTGAGAATACTCGATGACTACTCTCGGGAGCAACTGGAACGAATGAAAGGGATAAAGGATATTTTATTCTTATACCGATGAAGAAAAAGATGAAAATCAAATGTGTCTTCCCCATCAATCACGAACATACTTCGTTGATAATCAATATTGTTTAAACTTTTTATTACACTATTCACGTTGATTATGTATGAACGAAAGTATCCTGAAGAAAATGTTCAAATGAGATGCATTTCTTGCTAGTTATAAAATAACTGAAATAAATTTTTTAATCGACCAATCTCGAGTGTATATAGATACGCTGCACGTCTTGCCTTGCCTGTTCAAACATTTTCTATTTAATACTTGGCGTCAAGACGCTGCCGCGTCTCTAGATTAGATTGTTCTCAGGCAGGATTTTTTGAATGTTCTACGTCTTGTACGAATATAACCGGGTTCCTTTTCCGTTTGCTAAAAGTATGCTGATCGATGCGATACAATCAACTATTGATTGGAGTATCAAAGTAATCGAATGTTCCTTCCATCCGCTTGGAACCGTTGCAACGACGAATTCTCTGATTTATAGTCAAACCATGAACTTGTTCGGCAACTGAAATTTCTTTTACAAGTCCCCTCTCGTGTGTTCTCTTGGAAGAATTATAAAACCTCAAGACATATGCTTCGTGTCATGCTGTCATTGACACTTCGGCTTTCAGAGAGCTCAGAATAAAGTGAGTGCGTCTGGGAGCCATGCTGAAGACTTAGTTTCGAATGGAAATCGAGATAAAATTATGTATGAAAAAAAGGTGTTGAAGCAAGCACGTCGTCGAGAATAGGCATCAGCTCGTTAGCTGAATTCACGCACGCTCCCGTAGAATCATCCTGGCAATATTCGTCACTCGTCAAATTTCAAATTGCTCTGGCGCATGCTAAAAATTTGACTAAACCGATGAAATTTCCCTCTGCGATGTGCAGACGTTGCAGAAAAAGGAGAAAAAAAAATTAGGATCGATGGTGTTTTCGGGGCATCACAGATGCATGATCTGAGAGCAAAAAAATAGTAAAATGAAAAATGAAAGGAAGCAAAAAGTAGGAAAATAATGGCAGGCTCGATGAAACCTTTGCACGTCATCCGTACGCAAAACAACGTTTTATTTTAAACTTTTTTCGACACGAGCGACTGATCGTTCCGAAAGCAAATTGACGGGATAAAAAGCTCAAAAAAAGGAAGGACACGTGCAGAAAGAGGATCACGGTTAGATTCATGGCTGCGCATTAACTTCTCACTGTGTTCCGAAGGAAAACGAAACTAAGAGGAAAAAAGAAGAGAAGATACAACAACGCAGAGTAAGAATAAGAAGTATAATGGAAAAAGGAGGAAATAGAGGAGGAAAAAAAACGGAAACGCCTTAATGATCGCGTGTTTGGAGTTCTGAAGCATTGATCGAACGAGAAATAGAGTCTCAAATTGCCAGAAGAACAGCAGCATCATCTGCTACGTGTGTTGCATCTGTGCCGTTGATTTTGCAATGGGGCAATTTAACGTTGAAGCAACGAAAGCAAAAAAAAACAGAAAACAGAAAAAAAATGATATCTGTAGGTGTGAATTGAGAGCCAATTGATACGGTAGAATTGAAAGACAAATAAAAATATGAAAACGTTATCGCGTGATCTTCTACTCGTTGGGTGCATACAAAAAAGAGCAAAAGAGAGGGGAGAAGAGAGAGAAAGGGAGAATCGTATTCAAACGAGTGTAAAAAGGTACGATCGACCTCATTTAAAACACACTGAAATGTGATTTACGCCGTTTCGTTTGTCGACAATGGATATATAAGTGGCAGTAACTGACCAGCATAAATTCGAGAGCAAACGAGACGGAAGTTATATAGCACCGAAGAGAACCGAAAATCAGGCTCTGGCTGAGTTCTCGCGTGTCGTCAACTTATAATCAAGCACATGCGTTCCACACGTTGCAGTAAACACGATCTAAAATTTCGTCAATTTTTTTTCCTTGCCAAGTATAGATCATTGACATTGTCCTAATTTTACGATGATAAACAGATCGTATAATTAACAACAATTAATATTCAACAGGCTTTAAATTACACGAGATTCATTTTATGAATATGTGATTAAACGAAGTATGCAGAAATCACGACTGACCCATGGTATCAATGATTTCAGAGTAATCATAAAATACCTACCCCCATTGACTGATTCGATTTAATATTCTACAGAACGTTCCCATGGTAGTTTAATTAATGTTAAATATCAAACATTTTCCAATCACACATAATTCAATAAAATTGGAACAATTGTTAATTTCATCAACGAGCTCAACAGAGCACGCTTGAACTAGAACAATCGATGCTGATCCATTATTCGAATTAGTACATAAGTGAAGATACTAATATTTTCGGCTTTCTGCTCCGAGACAATTGTGTTTATTCGATTCTAATAAAATACAAACAGTTTTAATAAAAAATCACTGGATGAGACTGTTGTGTATTAGACTTCAATCACTTTTGTGGCTCAATGTTTCATTGTATTTTGCCACTCGTGCATATGTATACCACCAACGAATAATAATCGATATTGAGTACGATATGAAAGAATCTTTTCGACTCGGTAACAAAAGCAACGTCATCCAATCGAATTATAAAACGAAATCGGATTTACCAGTAGGCCATTATCAAATTCTTGATTTTTTTTTTTTCGACTCCGATAAATCATAATGGTATACTAATATACTCCCAATAGTTCTATAATATATTGTTGAACAGAAGAACCGAATAAAAAAAAAAAAAAAAAATATAGAAAATTCAAGAGCAAAAGAGACGCAGAGATTACAAAAGAAAAAAAGAAGAAAGAGAGCTCGTGAGCCGGTGTCGGTTCTTCAAAGATCGAGATATCATCGAAGGCCCCCAAGTATGACTTGAAGCCTTTGCTACACATCCATATATATATATATATATATATATATATGAATCATACAGAAAAACATATCGATATGTGAAAAAAAAATACACCAAAGAAAAATCCATAACAGGATTCGTTCTTAACGTCTTCTCGAGAGTTCCTCTGAACTTAAGCAGGATCTTCACAACTTGCTCTGTGTAGTTATAAAACTTGCGCACACATAAGGCGGGTCAAATAAAAAAACCGGCAATTAAAACGAGAGAGAGAGAGAGAGAAAGAGAGAGAATAAAACACTAAAAAGAGAACTATGCGAGTGAGCTTGAAAACGAGACCAGATGAATGTAAATTATTATTTTTTTTTTTTTTGCAACATTGGCCCTTCGCTTCCTGGGGAGCAAATCGGGAATCAAAAGAAGAAAAAATTTCACCGGTACGGACTCGCGCATTGGACTCGCGCAGCGTGCGCTGATTAAATTATTCTCTCTCTCTCTCTCTTTTATTCTGACAATCGAATCAAGTATACGTAACATACTTCTGTTCGTCTTCGTTGTCCTGGCACTTAGCTGTCGACATTCGCATTCGGGTATTTGCCGACTCCAAGAGCCCCTGCGGGTACAATGCAGCTCGCAAATCGTTCTGTCGTGATTACCGGTAATTTAATGCACATGTACACTCGCTCTTATACTCTGCAATATATATACATATATATATATCTCTCATATACATACAGATATATGTATATACGTGTACACGAGTATTTATAAATGAGAAGGGAGATTGTAAAAATGCGCTCCTTCGCGGCCACGACTTCCGGCGTTGCAAATAACGCTGTATACGTACTCTATTCGGTGTGAAAAAAGAATAAAACTCAACAAAATATAAGTATTTATAGGGATACGTGTACCAGGATTAAAAATAAATGAAAGGGATGATAAAGATTCGTGTATATGGTGCTCTCGTATGTTATATTCGTGATAATGAAACGCGAGGAGAAGAAACGGCGAGAGAGAGAGAGAGAGAGAGAGAGAGAGAGAGAGAGAGAGAGCGAGAGAAAGATATAATACATATCGGATACACATTAAAGTCTGACAAAAGCCCATTGTGTTTCGTCACAATCGTTATAATTACACGTATAACGATAAATTACCCTCGGACGCTTATATAATATAACATTATAGCGTAACATAGTACGATATATCGCGCTCGGTCGTATCACACTTATTCATAATTTATTCCAGCGATGATTGCATCGTAGAGAATTAAACAATGGAGAATCATTGTTACCGTGAGAAACCGATGTGTTGCGGATATTAGAACAGGAAATTTGTAAGAATTATATATAATGTGTTATTTTTTTTTATTTGAAATTTTTTTTTTTTTTTATTACCGATACTACAGGAAGTCTCGTCTTGTTATCGAAAAAATATATATTCATATATACGTATATATTTTGTACGTTGGAGAGTGTGAATAATCAAGAAGTAATTGCAACCGGAACATCGTAATAAAAAAGAACTGGCTGAGGGTTTCACACAGGAAAATCAGAATATTTCTGAACATATAAGAGAACAGGAATGATGTTTATCAAAAATTGAATTTCTCAAGTGTGCAGCTTCTATTGGTCGTACCAACGATATCAGCAAATCGCATTACACGTATATAATTAGACATGAAAATCTTGTGATCTTGTGAGAAAAACGGTCACTTTTTTTTCCCTAATATCTCGATTGAGGTTAATTTCGAATTAAACTGGATTTATCTGTTATCGAATTATCGTGAAATTCCTGTGGGAATCTATTTTCCATTGGAAGCATCCGTATATACGATAGAAGTATTTTTAAATACTTTGACGATGATTAGGACGACGCGACGAGACAGGTCACCGGTAGATCGATGAGCTCGGATTGAAGTCTTTGTCGGTAATAATACACTGGGCACACAGGACTCGAATGCAATAATCGAAATGGGGACAGTATTAATCGAGACTCGTTCTCCGAACGTTAACCTCTCTCTCTCTCTCTCTCTCCCCGTCTTTGTCTTCCTCGTGTCTCGTTGTACCATTGGATTTTTTCATATATCCATCTTATACGTATATATTCACTTAGATATATAGATATATATACGTGTATAGAGATAATTTTCTGTATTAGAGTAGGGGCTGTAAGCTATAACTAGACCCCGCTCTCATTCTAACATCGTAGTTTCCCCGTCGACGACGTTCCTATCGCGCTTTTTACCAAACTTTATTACCCTCTCACTGGGAGGGTAACGTGACCAAACGCGGGGGTTTCAGGTCGAGGATATCACGGCGATGTAGGCGTGTCGATGCTATTTATGGTCGATCTTAGTGGAAATAGGGAGTCAAAGTAACAATATATATATTTATATATCTATATACAGTATAAATTTACGTAGGGGGCTAAAGCCCGACGACTAAATGGGGTGAATGAAAAGGGACAGAGGGAGAAACTACGATGCTTGTACTCTTTGGGGACATTTATACGGTCCGACGCATATATGCTCGAAGAGGTGCTTTCTATTTAAGCCTAAGTAAACGTAAAAGTACAGGTTCTTATGTCTTTTCGTTCGGGGGTGAAAGGGGGAGGGGCTTTTAACCCCTGACATTGCGCCAATGTAGTTGACATTATGCAATTTCGTTATATCAAATGAATATTTATGTTCATCAAGAGTATTTCGAATATCCTTTCACAAATAGAGTCGAATATATAGATTATGAAATGACGAATTTCAGAGTTATCGCTGTATCTGAAACGATCATGGACATGCATGGGAAAAAATTGATTAACACCATGGAATTGTGGTTATTTGTTTATTATTACGTTATTAATTACTGGGTATTATTATGCAATTACCGATTGTCATTACATGTCGCGCTATAATATTTTTTTTTACGTAACACAGAATTTCTGTTATTGTACAAAATCATCGTATTAGTCTATGAGATCAAATGGAATCGGTGCTTTGTAACGATGACAGACTATCCTCGTCAATCAGGTTTCGGAGAATATTACATCATTCGTAGTAATGATAATATTTAATTGGATATGCAAGAGCATTATGGATGAGAATAATCAGTTTTGTTATATAATCACCTTTGTTAATATAATTACACTTGGAGAACAAGCGACACAGAGATAAAAGCAATCACAATTTGATAAATGGATCGAGGCAGACATTCAAATATATTCGAGCTTGTAGATTAAAATATTTTTTTTTTTTTTTTTTTTTTGAATGCGTGTCAAGTACACTGTATGATAAATATGATAAGGATTTTCGATATTTATACACAAATATAAACACACGGATGGTATAATCTGGAGAAGTTAAAACTGAGTTTGGAGAGGGGAGTCAAAAATTGTCGATCTATAAATAGAGCTCTCCGTGACTCGTTTTCACCGCCGCCGCGAGAGAACTGAAATAATATAATTATCCCTATGATGTATTGCGGCACTCGGGGTCTTTCTCGCCATGACATATTTGTCATACGAGCTGCCTCTTATATGTTATATCTAACCGACGCGAAGACGCAACCCATTCGTTGCTTCTCAACTCATTCCACATTTCACATTCGCTCCCCATTTCTCTCTTTCTCATTCTAACCATCGTTTGCCTCCACCCTTTATTTTCACCCTCGCACTATCTTCATCTCATCTGTTCCACATTGCTTTTTAGCTCGAAATTCCACGCTTCTGTTTGTATATATTTCTTTCTACGGTTTTGTCTATATCCCCGCATAATTTTCTTCGCATCGTGATGTATATGTTGGCTCTCGCTCGTTCCTTCGATTCGCAAAAGCAACTCTCGTGTGACAACGATATATCCCGCCAGGGCACTCTTTGATCGCGAAATTATTCCAAGAAGTCGGCATCAAAGAGCCAATAGCAGACAGTTATAAATGTACCGATATTATCTCGCGAGAGATGACGTCCCAGAGAAAAATAAAACGTACAGACAGAATCAGAATTCTTTATAAATAATTATCCAAATGTACAATAATGTTGAATGAACACATCGATGAGCGAAATTTCATTTCGCTAATGCTCAAAGCGTTGGAGTGATTAATATTCGTCGTCGATGAGATTGATTAACTTCACACTCGATTCTATAGTACTTCGATGATGTTATATTCACCGAATCCCTTGCCATACCTCGTTGAAGTGTAATCACTTGAAATACTTTTTGATTTTTCATTGATACCTCATCTCGGGTAATCTCTCATTTGGACAAGTGATCGGAATATGGATTCTCTCCGCATCTATTCACCATGTAAAACAGTCTAAACGAATGTTTTATTCGCAAATAGAACAGCGAGAAGTGAGTTCGAACATTGTTCTTTTTGGCAGTAACTGTACACCATAATAAGGAGCACAAAAGTATGATATATTGTGACGAAAAAGAAAAAGAAAAAAAAGAGAAATTCGTTGGGGGTAAATGTGACGGAGCGTTGAGCCGAGGAGAAAAGTCGTGAATCAACGTGACGAGCAGGACGCGACACTTCCGTTCGCGGTGTTCAGTGCGTCGGCAAAAGGCGCCGCCCAAAATCACTCCAAGAGGCTGAGGATCACAGAATCGTACATTCTGACGTTCCTCTCGTGGGCTGATTAGTTAGAAAGTTACCCGCGCACAAAAACCAAAAAAAAAAGGAAACAACTGAAAGAAAACAAGAAAGAAATTAAAACGGAAAGAGGCGAAAAGAAATTTTGGGGGCTCGGAAAAAGAGGGAATAAAAAAAGTCACGCGGAGACTCGACGTTACGGTCGTCAAAGAAGTATTTTCGTAAAGCGTTCCTCTAATCCACATGTTTATATATATATGTTTAAAAATCGTAGCGCCGCGAATCCATACGACTTTATATTTTTTCGTATGACTCCCTTTTCTTCCAACGGATATAATATTCGAGTGAAAATTTCGTGAAACAGGCACGCGTGCACATGTGTACGATATAACATCACGGACGAGCATATAGTCGAGGTAATTAATCGATCGTAAAGCCCGGCTGACAAATTTGTGAACCATAGGAGAGAAAGACGACAAAGCGAGTTATATGTTAACGTGAGAAACGTGAGATGAAGCAGACGAATACCACTGTGAAAGAGGATTGGGAGAGAAAGAGGGGAAAAAAACGAAGAGCACACTATCTGCGTCCTTTACTCACTGAGAAATATGTGGAGAGGCACGCGGGCTCCACGCGTCTTAAAATTTCGTCGAAATATAGATACGTTAATATGTGTGTGAATGTATTTTATATATTTACATATATAGCGTCACACTCGCAAAGCTTCCAGTAGCGGGAGCGAAAAAAAAATAAAATAAAAGAGGCGAGGGCAATCGTTAAAATTTCCTTGCGCCTACACACCCCACTTCTCAAAGATCCCGTTATACTCACACCATTATATATATGTATATATATTATCATGTATTTCCACGCGCTATGTACGACCCATATGAACATCGCTGTAATAAAAAAGAAGATACGTTGGTGGCCTATATCTTACATTCTTTCTCTCTCTCTCTCTCTCTTCCTCTCAGCCATTTCCTTCTGTAAGTGTGAAGCTAGATATAGGAACCAGCAAGGGGCATTTCTTTAATTTTCCCCATGCGTGTGGTCGTGGACCACGAGAGAGTTTAATTGTGACTCTGTTCATGATTGTTTTCGAGCGAACTCCGCGCGGCGAAGATTGTGAATAATTGAATGAAAATAAGGGTGACACATAAATTCACAGATGTGAAAGGAAAGGAGAATACGCGAGAGAACGATGATCATCGATTTGAAAAGCGCCGAAACATTCGACCGGATCAAACAATTTATATTCGCAGGAAATTTTTATTACGATTATAGATTTTAAGAGATCGATGGTTTCCTATCGTTTATTTACGACGAGTGCTTGAATTTGGAGAACAAGAGGCGAAGGAAGAAATAAAAAAAAAGTCACGTCCTATACTATCTCATCTAGGACGTATCGTATAAAATGGTATGTGTCCGTATGACGCGCACGAACTCCCTTTATTCCTCCTTCGACTGCAGTACATTAGTTCTATATATCGTGAACGGTTACGTACTGACTTCACGTATACACATAGTGCGATATGTATACCGCATATGAGAAGCCATAAATGTACTCATCTCACTCGCCCTCTCTCCTTATCTTTCGGATTCTCTCTCTCTCTCTTCAACTTTCTCTCGGATGGAAACCTCACCAGAGAAAGATCCGAGCAGCGTTACGACCACCCGGTTTATATTGCTGCGCCGTTCTCTCTCATTCTCCTCGTGTATTCCTTTAGCATCGCAAGAGTGAGACGACTATAAATTAATTAGCAACTCCGCAGGCATCTCTTGTCGAATTGATATTAATTTTTTTTTTCTCATCATCTCTAACTATCGAGCTGTATACGTGTTTCAGGAATGATCCGAGGTCTGCAGCGTCCTGATCAAGTACTTTACTTGATTTTAATTATTCCAAACAAATTTTATTTATTTGTTATTCCGTTTAACTCTATCAATCTCTTTCTTTTCTTGTGTGCATCTCGGAATCGTAAAATATATTACAAAAGTGTACAATTAGAGGTTCGACGAGTTACAAAGTGCGCTGGTAAAACACACAAGACGCGATCAAGCGAGCCGAGGTTCGTGCTCGTGCGAGCGTATAGAAACGAGTCAAATTTTTTGTTCCTGTACATTTCACGACACGAATCGCTGATATCATGATCTCGACCGAACACGCAAGAAAGACACGAAAAAATAAGAAGAGCAGAGAAAAAGAGGAAGAGAGAGAGAGAGAGAGAGAGAGAGAGAAAGAGCGAATAAGTCTTCGAAGCCTTTAATTCGTGAGTCGGAATGCTCAGTAAGTTTAATGGATACCGAGAGAATTAAATGAACAGTCGTGCAGTGCGAATAAAAATGTTACGAGAGTCGCGGATATATAGACATAAAACAAGGTTTTTTGTTCCCAAGAAATTAGAGGTACGCATGCTTCCTCCCGGTTCTCTGGTCGCTGTTCTTTAATGACGCAACTAATAGCTCATTTCGAATCTTCCAAAAAAGTATAGAGAGAAATGTAGGCTGAATGAGTAAATATACAAGCCAGGATCTTTTCTAAGCTCCTATATGTACACCTCTGGCTTAGCTGAAAATTCAAATAGCATAGGAGCACCCTTTTGGATAGGGTGCGAGAGGCCGCGAGGAAGATAAAATGTAGAAGAGAGGGAGTGAGAGAGAATTCGAAATGACGGTATTTGGGCGGACTTAATCCCGTCGCCCTTGCTAAATTACCGGGTCGTACGGTCATGCGTCGCGTGAGTTTTACCCCGATGCTTCCTTCTCTCTCCTACGCGTTCTGGTGTGGACCAAAGGACATGTTATGTGCAAGGCTGATTTCTATTCACCGTAATTCCCGAGTGCAGCCCTGCAGGGTCTTTTGCCGTCGGAGAGCCAAAAATCCCTTTTCCGCCCATTCGACCCTATGGTCGTCCCATATTCTCTTGGTCTCCCTCGCCAACGTTCTCGACAACGATACAGCCAGTTCTGGCCAAATTATAGATCGCTGTTACTCTTTCTTTCCTCTCTTGATGTAGCTCTCTCTAGCTGTTCCGTTCAAGCCTTTCATCAAAAGATCAGAAGGGCTTCGCGCCCATCCTTGTATATACGCACTAATACACTCTCTTCTAACTTTATTGCGCTTGGTATAGATATATACGGGGTGAATCATAACACGACACAAATGTATGTCTTCATTATTTCACAACAATGTATCCCCGTCACAGTAGTCTCTTGAATTCTGAACAAAAATACGAAAAACCTTATTTTCCAAACTTTCGTTCAAAACGATAATGATTTCGAGATTGTTCGGACGCGATCTAGCTTCATTGACGAATGGATTTATGAAGAAATTTAAAGCAATGAAACCCCATTCCGTTTCTCCAGAGCGAGAAAAATTTTTCGGTGAATTCTCGTTAAAATGTATTATTTTACAAATTACCATTCACCTCGAATCAGATGACTTTAACCCTGTACGTTAGTACTTTGAGTCTCAGGTATGTTATGTGCCTCTGGTCATCGCATTTCAACCAACAGACACAGTGAACAAACGAACTGTGTGATGATAGTCTGATGACTACTCCGAGAAGTCATCAAGAGATTCGTCAAAGCATTCGTGCTGCATTTTATTTCCCTTGTCTCTCGGCTTCAGTGCCATCGTTCGCAGGTATACGTAATTCACCTGCAATTAACGCGTGCGACGGTAGAGAGACCTATTCGCTCTATTACGCACAATTTGCTCTCCACACCTTAGCGTCGAAAGTCTACAGCACGATCACAGACGGCACAGAGACACGGTAGAGAATACACACACACACACACACACATGTGTAGCATTAAAGGGCATCTGTTGGAGTTCATTCTGCTTGTCTCGGTTCTCGAGTCTTTGCCTATAGCCATTTCGTAAAGCCAGAGTCATTATGGTCAAATGGACATCGGACTTTGATGAGGAAACAAAAAAAAAGAGACTGGTAAGCAACAGAAAGTGGTCGACGTCAAAGAGACTTGATATTGAATTTCGTTAATGTCTTCGGTAATTTTATGAAGAATGAGAATATACAGGAGAGTTTCCTGTATATAGAGGAAGATAAGGGGACACCAAAGAGGAGCTGTTATAAGTAGATGAAAATGTGAAACATCAAAAGAAATGGAATAGTAAAACAGAATGTCAAATAAGTCATTCGTCATATACCGTCCATGTAATTCGGCTTTTTCGATGATATTTAAAATTTGAAAATATATCATATATACAATGGTACCGTTCTGGAACTTTACTGTAACCAGCAAACACGTTACGAACACATGTAACTCTTGTTTAAAGCCGCAAAAAGAACGTTAAAATTGTAGAATAGAGTGTACGTGAGGGATTTCATTATTTCGAATAGTTCGTCGTTGTTAGAACGCCTCGACAACGAGTCAAGTATTTACTCTCAACAACGCTGTTACACATACAGCAGTGTAGTAGAGTTTAAAGGGTTAACCTATACTGAGTCTTGGGGGGTACCATGTATTTCAACGACAATTAACACGTGTGACATCGCGAGTGTCGAGGTTATACACGTGTATTCATACGTGTGTTTTACACCTTTGAGAATCTTATATAACGTATGTATAATACACCTACACATCCAAAAATCTCAAGCACAAACGTGTAAAATACATTTGAATTTGAGACTTGTTCCGTCGGAGCGTTCTAACTTGGGCGTTCAAAGAGCTATACCATTCTATGACTGTACATATAGAGTGGTCGTACAACCAAACTCTCCATCGGTGGCGCCCTCCTTCTAACCTCAATTGTGAACTCGTCGCACGTCCTTGACTCGCGGACTCTCAAAACCTTCGTTCCTCTCACAGAAGGGTAGTCCCCGAACTAGAGCAAAGAGTAGAGGTAACACAGCGTCGTGCTTGGCGCACCTACCTATCGAGCTTGCGCGAATTTTTTTCCGCTCATTTCTCTTTCTCTTTCTACCTCTCTGTCTCTCTTTCTCACTTGCTCTCTCTTTTTTTTCCGTATTCCTTCTGGCATTTATGGAGGACTTTTCTGTTCGTGGGCGAAACTTTTGTCCGGTATACTCAGGTTTTAGAAAGTACGAGAAAAAAAATGATGAATGTTGGAATAAAAATAAAAATATAGCAAAAGAATGAGAATAAAAGTTTTCAATAAGCCTCAAGCGTGGTTTCATTACGATCGATTGTATTGATTGCCGTCAAGCCTTTTCCAATCGTTAGCTAATTATTCAAATTGGTTTGAATATAGAAATTTTGAGGGTTATTAATTTACTCAAGATAGAATAAAAGTCTCATTGGAATATGTACAATTGAGCTATATTTTATGAACAAATGTTCGTATATATATATATTCAAGCCAGACGGATAACGAAATTTTATTCAACTTTTTTACAAGTATGCGATCAGACCGAAAAAAACAAAACCTGAATCGCACGAGGTATCCTATATACGAATTAGCAGAAAAAAGATTTGTCCTCGAATTCTCCCGCCGGCGATAACGCGAATAGAAAAAAAAAAAAAAAACAGAAGAAAAAACAAATCGCTCCGAAAAATAATCCTCCATGCATGCTCATTATTCGTAACAAATCGGCTGCAAACGAAAAAAAAATGATCAACGTTCTTCGTTCCAGCCGTTGTAGTGATTAATGGCTCAGCAATCCCATACACGCGTTGAACACCCCATCCACTATCTTTACGCTACTTGATACGTGAAAATGGCGAGTTCGGGGGGAGGAGGGGAGGGAGAGAGGGCAGGAGGACGCGCAGTATGTGGGTGAAAATGCACGTCGATTTTGCACGAGACGAGCATCTGTCGTACACACACTGAATTCTCTGGTCCACGAGATACAGTGAAACGGAGTAGAAATTATGACCACGCGATTCGGGGTAATTGGACTTTGGACCTTCCATGGGTAACCTCCTGCGCGTCCTGATCCACGATCTCTCTCTCTCTCTCTCTCTCTCTCTCTCTCTATGTATATATAATTCCGTTTTCCCCGCATCTCTCGAACGATGCAAACGCTTCCGTTGGTCCATCCCTAGGCGCACACATGCACACTTATATCGATGAATACATAAAGATATATCTATATTATATTCCTGTTTGTCACATGTCCGTTCATTACTGCAACCTCTCGCGTAATTCAGATTTCGCTAATTGGAATTATCGGACCACGCTGGCTCGTCGTATTTACGATAGAGAAATACAGAAAGTGAGCGAGCCAGAGAGAGACAGAAAGAGAGAGAGAGAGAGAGAGAGGAGTGAGAGAAAGATAGAAGATCTATTGGCTGTAGCGAGAGAGCTAGCGTCAGCCAGATATTATTAATTTACGGACTGATTGGCGTCGTTTCCCCGCGTATAACGACATTCGGTTCTCCGTTCGCGGCTCGTTATTATATATGGATATAAATGTATATATATATATATATATATATATATATATAATAAATATTTCCATAGAAATATATGTGTATACGTATGCGCATAGAAACTCGATGCAGAATCCTCGAACGTGGAGACTGAGATGAGTTCGTGTATACAGTATGATGACCATTTCAACAATTCGAGAACAGAAACTGCTGTATATAGATATATCCATGTGCGCGGATAACGAGATGACAGAAGCTGGCTCTTCCCGATGGGCAGTAGTATAGTACGAAGTTTGCTAGTGGTCCAGCAACTACTACTTCTCCGTTAATATTATATAGTTTGATCGTCAGAGTTCGACGTGAACATCAGAACATCAGCGTACGAAGCTCTTCTCTCCGGCTGGACAATGGTGAGATTTAGCCAGCGGGCCGTTCTCGTCGTTTCTCATGCTCCTCGCCCTTCTCCATCTCCTTCAGTGAAGGGGGTGGATTTTTTTTTTCTTTTTTTTTTTTTTTTATAATCTTTTTTCCTTTTCGCGTTCTCTTTCGATCGTCTCTTTGGCCTGCAAGGCTCTTTCTATATATACACGTAAAACGCTTCTGCGGGTAAAGTACACGTATATATATATATAAATATAGATTGTGAAGCGAGTAAAAACGGCGTAATTGCGAGCATTTAACCCGTAAAGAGACATCGACCCAAGCCCTTCGTTTGCCGAACGTTTTCTGGCACTGGCGGTTTGGATGAAGCGAGAAAGATATGGAAAGACACAGGTAAAAAGAGTAAGAGAAATAAATAGTTGGTGCGATCCTGTGGCAATTCGCAGGACCATTCTACGAGCAAATTCTCGAGAGCGTTTCGCAGTTACTATTGGCAAAAGAAAAGAAAATAAGAGGGAAAGAGAGGTGTACGATAAAAAAAAAAGAAGAAGAAAAAAAAAGAAAAAAGAAATGTACGAAAGAAATGGAAAAAAAAGAAAGACGTAAAAAGCGGTACAGAAAATGCGGTGGAATGAATGGAGCGTGAGATGCGCCGAAGAAAATTAAAGCCCACGACTGCTCCGGTAGCCCTGTAATCTATATTATATATACCAGTTCTTAATACATATATGTACTACAGTATGATATATATGTATATACACGTATATGAATATAAATATACTATCATCCGATTGAACAGAGACCCTTAACAGAAAAATGAAAAGAGAAGACAAGAAAAAACCAAAATTATATATATATATATACGGGCGAAATAGATGCCAGGTCAAGCGGCCAGTGGTAAGAAAAGAGAGAACTCTCGACTATTCTGAGTACGATAGCCTCACCTGAACCGTGCTTCTTCCGCCTAAAGGAGATGTGCGGAAACGAATCTCTCGCGTACCATTCCAATTTTTTTTTGTGCAGAGCCTTCGAGAAAAAAGCACGTTAAAAATATATGCTGTAGCGGATATTTCATGCAAATATAACCCCCCCCCCCTCCCACAAATCCTCGAGGGTAACCTCGTGAGATTGATGAATAAGTAAAACATCCCGTTGTTTCATTCTTAATGAGGTTAACAAGTTCAGAAAATTGCTTTAACCATTCTCCGGATCGCAAGTTTTACGAAAGTTCGTTTTGTGGCTAAAAAAAAAAATGGGAACAAAAATGATAAACTCTTTCACAATTTGGATATTTAAACGAATATGGCTGAGACAATATATCTTTCTTCAATATCCTAAATTCGCGTCGACACATTTTCGCAAATACCAGAAGAAGATAGTTGAATATTTATTAAAAAAAAAAAAAAAAAAAAAAATGGAAAAACAGTCATTAGGTACAGAACGGTCTATCGTTTTGTTGTTTTTCGTTTAGCTACAAAAACTTTCTAAATCGTTTTCTTTTATCAAAGAACCGCTATCAAAAGCTTCTCCATTATTTCGCCGTTACACATATTTCACAGTTGACTATTTTCTTTGTTTTTTTGTTATTTTTTTTTTATTCTCTCACGTATACGCTCTCATTGCAGGCTCGTTTTGCAGAAGGATTCTCGTCGCCTTAGCCTGTCGTAAGAAAGGAGTCCTCGTAGGAGACATGAGATGCTGAGCACCGCATATGCGACCAGAACGTCGACATTTTCTCTTGCTACCAACTCCCATCCAAGATTTACGGAGTTTTTCCTATATATCTGATTATTTTCTCCTTTATGCAACCGGCAAGTAACACGTAGGGAAAGAAAAGGAAGAGAGATAAAGAGAAAACGAGAGAAAAACTCGACGGGAGTTTCATGGGCGAGGCTTCCATCTCAAAACCACGCGTTTCGTATATATATATATACACGTATATAGGTTTGACTATAACTAGACAACACCCCACTTGAATAGCTGAGACCGTGGCAACGAACTTTTCTCGTTTCCTTGACGCTCATGTGCCACTGATCCCCCTTAATTTCATTCCAGTGGGTTTTCCTTCGAATAGATAGTGATAAGAAAAAGGATGAGAAGGGTCTAAAAGAAATAAGAAGACGCGAAATATCTGCAAGTGACGCGAGGAAACCGCGAAAATTCCACAGTTAATATTATTCAAGAAATTTCACGTACGTGAAACCACGCCAGGAATATTTGGAAACGACTGAGAATTATGCGAGACATATCCTACTCGTGTATAAGAATTCTCAGACTGGAAAATTTTTAATTTATATACGAAAATTTTAGGATATGATGATAAAAACGATAAAACGACGAAGAAAAATTTACTACAAGTATGCGAGAAAAATAAAAGAAATAAAAAAATACTACAATAACATATCACAGCGATTTTTTGCATTCATAACCAAACATTCCAATTCGATGGAGTGTAGTTTAAATAAACTGCATCATTTTTTCTTTTATTCTCAAGATTGCATTGTGCGTTTTCTTCAATGAATGAAATAGTCGTTGAGATAATGATGCGTATCAGTTACTGGATAAATCATTCCCGGTAGAAAAATCCTGGCAAATATCTCTATGGGCAAGAAACGCTTCAAATTGATGGTAAAAAAAAAAAATTTACATGAAAATACATGAAAAATTCCTCGCTAAGACTAAACATGATGTTAGTGACACGACCTGTTTTATTGTCAGCTTGGAATTCCAACTCTCTCATTCCAAATCAACTGAAATTATGAGCTCGTCGGTCTTGACGAATCATGTATACGTGTACAAAATATAATTTACGTATATATATATATATATACATACTGACGTATAACTGTATGAAAGATGTGGTTGAGCTTAGCTGTCAGATAGTTCCAACATAGTAAAAACTTTCATACATATACAGCCACATACACACAGACGAGAGCAGCCTCACGTACCGTAATTTGTTGAATCCTTCACGAACTCTTTGACTTTGATCGACGAGAAACAATTCAAGTTTTAAATATCATTATCTCTAAATCTGTATGAACACGCGGATGAAATTCTGACGACTGCCTCGTGTACGCAAACAGATCAAACACTACGACAAACACCATCCGACAGTTTTTTTATATACCGAATGATATTACTTAATCTCGACACGCGAAAGACCATAATTATCTCCTTCGAAATCTCCGTATTTCAACGCAACATCGCGGTGTAAAACAATTTTTGCCTAAATTCTTTTAGTTTGAAAAATTATGAGCTTACTCAATTGGGTTGAAAAAGTTCCGAATGAAAGTTACAGAATGCACGAAATTTCACCAAGAGATTGTTCAACGTTGAAATTCTTTCAAACGATTATTTCGAAAGGAGAAATTTGAAAAAAAAAAAATCTTTATCGAGTTTCGCAGTAAAGATTTTTGATGATGATCAATTTGCAGAACGGAAATAGTCAACTTTTTTCATGTAATCAAAAAGTAAAGGCAGGAGGACACGTTCCGGATATTTAATTCGTAGAAATGATGATCGAGAAGTAAATAGACGTCACGTATGAAAAGCGGTTTTCAGACGATGATTTTACAATCTGCTAGTAAATATATATATCGATATACACATGTATGCACGTATCGACACTAAATTCTTTTTCATTTATTTGCCTTCGTTCCGAATGCCTGTCGACGAGTATTTACGAGTTTTCGCATCGAGTGCAATGTCTGTGTGTGTGTGCAGCATCACTAAGGGCTGTTTTGCAACGGTTCTGGTTATGCGGCAATACGAGGATAAAAGAGAGTGAGAGAGAAAAAAATAAAGAGCGAAGTATAGAGGGAAAGATGAAGAGAGTACGCGCTGTGCAACGGTGGCAATCGATTTCGACGAGATATCGAGTGCGTGCAACCAGCTTTACCGGTTTCCTGGGCACGTTTGACGCGCGATTCTCCTCATCTTCTTCCTCACCCGTGTACTCAGAGCATTACATCCGTGCGTAATGATACCGGTGCTTCGAATACGAATACGAGTCAAAGGGATACTTGCGGATGCTCCGCGAGAAAAAGAAATAGATGGAGCGGGAGAGAGAAAGAGAGAAACCAAAAGAAACAGAAAAAAATCAAGAGAGACACAGAGTGAGAGAAAAGACTCGAGTTCTGGAGCTGCATCCGCTGCTCCAGAACCTCATTCTTTATAGTACTCTTTTACAGTACATATGCACACGTGTACCGATCACTTGTTCAAGACTTGGTCCTCCTCTCGTCGCAATGCATTGCACGTAAAGAGAATATATGGTTTTTCGATTTAATATATAAATATATATACTATATGAACGCGTATCTATAGACGTGTAGCTATTACATGCTGGTACTACATGCCATTGATGAATTTCTTTTTCTTTCAGCACATCTCTTTATCTCGGTCTTTAACCGGTCCCTTTTACTACTTGTTTATTTATTTCTCTTGTATACCCGCTCAATCCAGTAGCTCGTTATAACAAAAATATATACATATTGATGTTGTATATATATGTGTTTATATTGATGTACATTGGCTGATGAGGAGTATCCTCGTTGTCTTACGTTCTAATGAGCCTTCCTTTTATATATAATAATTTACGTTCCCTCTGGACCTCATTAATTGCTCGGCTAATCAACTATCGAGATATCCGATTATTTTTACACACTTTCATCTGATTCTGGGTACCGAGTGAAAGGAGAGGAAGGAAAAAAAAATAGGGAATTTAAACTTTGACGCGTGTCTGGACCAAAACGGTTTCTTTACTCAGATTTTTCATTATCGTGCAATCAAAATCTTTGAGCTTTAGATCGATAGACTGTGCAGGAGATATATTTTGAAACGTAAGCAACTTGCTTCGACTCTGTTTGTAACAATCTGATCGTATCGAATATTTTACCGGTTACAAGCATTGACAGATGAGAATTTCAAAGCGAGATGGTTGTCTAACGACTCGAAGATGTGAGAGGTCGAAAAAGCAGTGAGAAAGGAAATATATTTTGATGATTTTCTCGTGTCTTCTTCTTCACCGTTCAATAGTCAAACGTGGATTTTTTCGTATTTGTTTCTCAGACAGTACGTGGAATAGTCGCTCGATAAAAATGACGATCATTTTTTTTCATTCAGTGTTTTCACATATAGAATAGAAAAAAATAAACGTTTGTTTGTACACACAATTATCGATAGTCAAATGCCAAAAGAAATTGAGTCAATTTTTATCGCGCAACAGATCAGCTATGGGGGAAATGACCCGTCGATTTTCGGCTGGGAAGAGAAATATAAAAACGCACGTCATCGCGCGCGCGCGTTGCTCTCTAACAATAACTTTGTTCTCGTTTTCATCGAGTCGATCTAAAGACTCTTGAATCCATGGACCACATACTCATGGGGTCATAAATAAAACGATTCAATCGACGACAGCGAGAAAATGCATGCCGGACACTCGAGAGCATTGAACGATTGATACTTTCACCGATTAATATCTTCAAAGAGATTTCAGGATTGAAAGAACCTGACTACCCCTGACCCAGTCTCCGTCGAAAGCTCGTTTAGTTGAAAGACTGTTACGGGATCAGCTAAATTCTTCAAAGAAATATTTCAAATAGTTGCGAGCAAATTTTTCGTAATTATTTGAAGACTTCGTTTGTCCCCCCCCCCCCCCTGCCCCTGGTACCGCGATTTTCAATCAATGTGAACGTAAAAAATCTTGATTTTTCGTCACAACTCGTAGGTTTACGATTTCACTTCACATGCGACTAAGTTTTGAAAAATTCATCAAGATTTTCCAGTTGAAAATATGCGTTGTCGAAAATGGAGTAAAAGAGAATGAAAAATTTTCAAAATAATCTAATTTACAGGCACGTTTGAAAGCAATCTTCTGTTTTTCTCTGACGCATTTTCCAAAAAGTCGGGTAAAGTATTCGGTTGACGGAGTCACCGTATCTTTATAAAGGCCCATAAACTTTTGACGTTTTAGGGAAAATAAAATAATTATTTGACAGTCCATTACCAGTGAATGAGTCACTCATCCTGCTTCGGTGTATATGATGATACGATGCACACACAGACACACACAAACACAAGCAACCACAAAGCCTTCTTCATATTTTATAAAGCAAGTTTTTAGAGTTCGGTAGTATATAATCGGTGGTATAAAATAATTCTTGCGCTATTGAAAGAGAGAGAAAAAAAAACGTTTCTCTCGCTTCTCATTTACGAGGAAAGATGAACGAAAAAGGAGAGAAGGAAAGAATGAAAAAACACTTACCACTCTCGGTCGATGAATTGCTTTCAAGTTGCCGCAACCGCCGCTGATGTTAACAATCTGCGGTGATGGCTTCAACGTGTCCGCTCCAATCGATATATATACACACAGCCACACACACACACACGCACAAGCACGGAAATGCGATAAACTCCAAAATATCTATATATCTCGTCTCGTGAATATTATATTTGCTTATAACACAGATCCTTTTACTAATTCCCGGCTAATCAAATTTCCAGTTAAAAAGAAACTTTTGATTATACTTTTCACCGCACTTATCACGTGTATTAATAGTATATACATATATTTTTATGTATACACGAAAACGATAAAATTTATTCGAACGAGTCACGAAACACTGGTCACTGTTTTTTTTTTATTTTATAATTATTACTTCGTAATAATAATTATTATTTATTACATATCCGGTAGAAAGCGTTTCTATCGATCGAAATAAAGAACAAACAAAAAGCACCAACACTCTGAAATACCCTTCGGTATTATCAAGTTTCACTTTTATTTCTTGAATATTCGTGAATTAATAATCCTTATGATCTACGATTATTGCGATACGAGATAAAGCCCTTACTACGAAAACTTGATTTTCGGAGTTTCTCGACAATCGATCCTCACCCAGAATTCCGTTGCGTTCCAATTACAACACGTTTTAGTATTTTATCGCTCTCTTTCTCTCTCTCTCTCGTTTCGATTCAAGTTGTATTTAAAAAAAAAAATTTTCTCGTCACAATCCAATCACAAATATCGAAGGATTCGAAAATGAGAAAAGCAGAGACGAACGGTAACACAGCAATGAGCGATTTTTGATATCAGATAAAATTAAGGTTTACGATCCAAGTTTTTTGCCCTTTTTTCGTTTATATTTCGCGAGTGACATTAAAAAAAAAAAAAGGTCGCGTTTGATTAGTGCACAATCGCGTATGAAGCGAGAAAAAAAAATGAGAACGTGAGTTTTCCCGGCTTTCTTAACACGTACGATTCGTAAGAATATCCGAATACGTTATATCAGAAAGGACGATATCAAATGGCCAAACATCCGCACGCAATGGCACTCGCCCGTTAACTGAATAGTAGCCCTACGCGTCGAAAGGACGGGGCTCGACTGGTGTTTTCTTCCCCGCCGCTCCGACTTGCCCCCTCTCCCCACTCCGGGTAACTGGCGCTGCCGTAGGCGCGCGGCGCGCAGGGAGAATCTGGCGCGTCAAACTTAGACCGTATCCAACCGTAGAGATGTTCGGATCGGCCGAATAAGAGAGTATTGGAGAGAGACTATTGGACTATGCGTCTGCGATCAAACCGTCGACTATGGAATTAGGTTTGCCAAATTTATCTCAAAGTTTCATCTCCTTGACACTTTTAGCTCAAAGCGAAATTGTTCCATGTATCGCTGAATTTTTTTTTTATCACCGTAGTTTAGGAAATATTTGAGGTAAAAACGTTTCATTCCTGAACGCGAATGAAAATCACCGGTCCGTTAAAATAACAAGAAACTTTTTAACGATAAAAATTGGATCCACACACATAATTTGTTGGGAAAAATTGATCTTCCGCTTGAATCTAACCTTTTTCTTCCTGATGAACTTTCCCTAATTAACGACTCTAAGACTGAAACCAGAAAAATGTTAGGATGACAAATTTTGTTTACGATTGTAAATTTGAATCCGTTGAAAATATATTTTTTCTGAGAATTCGTGAAAGATATTTTCCTCGATCCGATTCATTTTTCAGCGAGGATGGAAGTTCTGTATTTTACGATTGCAATATTTTAAAAAACAGACAAGTTTTATCATTTACGAATAGGAATTCCGGGAAGAGAAAATGTTGGTCCGAATTTGAAGCAATCCGGATGCATGCAGTATTTATTTAAAGAATGGGAGAGATAGAGAAGGAGAGAGAAAAAAAATTCTCGTCTAGTTCGCTCTTTACGCCGTAGGTGTTCGCCAACCCCCTGCTGCTGGGTCGCCCTCTTCGTGCCCTAAAAGAGCCCACACGATTTCAGCTGCCCTAAGCTGTGGGCTCTGCCATCCTGAACTCTCTCTCTCTCTCTTTCTCTCTCCGATTCGCCTCATTCTTTTTCAGTGCGTGGTTACATTAGACCCGGGATTTTCTAACTGAGGGAGAATAAAAAAGGGAAAAAAGAAAACACTGTTGCAGCATCGCTTCAACACATGCTTCTTCACCCCTACAAGGGACCTTACACCGATACCCTTTTTACCCCCACCCCTGTCCCCACGTCTGTGTGTGTGTGTGTGTGTGAGTGTATCTTGTTATGGGCTCTACCCTTGTTCCAAAGGGAAAGCGAGCTCCCGGGAAACAAAATACGAAATGGTCTCTTTTCTCGTTTTTCATTTGCAGGTGAAATCGATCTGAAAATTCGACAAATAATAATTGTGAATTTTCGTATGATTTCTCGCAACGTTAACGAGAAAAAAAAATATTAAAATTCGTGGAAATGATACAATTTCCAATTCATTGTACGTTCGTTCACGAAAAATCTATATATAAATTGCCACTTTAATCAGCATGCGATTTCAGAGAAACCATTTCGACGAAAATATTCATTTGCTGTATTCGTCTGTTCATTTCGTTTCTTCAATTAATTCGAAAAGTTTCAAAGCAATTATATTGCGTATGAAATACGTTTTTTCAAACTTCTTCATGCTGAAGTAATCGCACTAAACTGACTAAAACATATTTGAATGAAGACGTTATCAATAATATAATCAATTCGAATTCGTTCCAACTGAAAATAATTCGAGCCTTGAATAGTTCCACTAGCCTAATGGTCATCCCATCCACCACTATTACTGGCGGAAGTGATTCATCATCGTTTTGACACTTTTGTCTGCCTCTTCGAAAATTTCAATGACAATTATTCTCAACGGAAAAAGTAATTTGTTTATTGCCCAATAAAACATAAGTCAAAATATAATTGAATCGAAGTATGCTCATGCGAGAAGTGTGAAGGAAAGCCGCCTGAGAAAGAGCAACGAACAACGCATTATAGTTCAAATATGAAAATTAATATGAACACATGTACTCCATCGAAATGTAACAATACAGAAATCAAAAGAGTATTTTTTTTTTCTCTATTAAAAATTGAAATGTTATAAATCGAAATCTCGTTTATTTCATGTGAATCAAAACTCCATAATTGACCATCAAAACTTGCAAAATTGTCAGATTATTCAATCTCGCACTGATCAGAGTTATGGATGAATGTAAAATTGGGAACAGAGTACTGAGACTGATGTGTCAAATGTTATGTATTTATGTATCTATCAGTGAAACGGAGCAGTACATTTTTTTTTCTCCCAATGTTTGAAATCGTGCTAATCATTTTTGCAGATTGAATCTTTCAATCTCAAATAAAAATGTTCGAATTTCATTCAGTGCTTTCGATACTAAATGAAAAAAAAAATATTGTTGCACATTTCAACGATGTAAACTTTAATATTATTTCTGTACAATTGGAAATTCGATAATAATGTTGAAGTTTGCGTCGTTTGAACGTGACAAAAACGTTCATCTTATTCTTTTGCATTTTGACATTGTCCTATTATTTGTAATGTCAATTATAAAGCCGAGAACACTGCATACAAATAAAAATTTTGAACACTAATGAAAAAAAATGAACGTATTATTCTACATTTCAACGAAGTAAATTGCAATAATTATCGTTATGTAAATAATAAATCTTACTTTTGAGATGATTCTATCCGGACAATTTATTTGAGAGCCATTCGTTCGAATCAATATAAATACTCAGTTCTCGCATTATCATTAGTAATTAGTATATCGACCAAGAATAAGGACAGTCACGATGGACTTTAACCAGAGTCAAAATTGACGATAAAAATATTCGTCTGCTGTCACATTCGTGATGTTTATAACCTCACTAATGTTACTACATAATCATGAGCAGAATGTTAAAACTGTTTCGAAATAAATAGGTATAGTCAGTGCCGCATGCACGAACGATCTCAAATATCACCACAATTTTTACCAGATCTACCAGTGTCACAGTCGCTGCGAAAAGAAGAACGAATGTGTGCAAAAAAGGGCTCAATTTTTTAGCAAAACGGTATGAAACAATTAATATTTTCAATACTTTGAATGAAAAAAAAAAAAAAAAAAATTAAAAAGTACTGGAATCTGAATGGAACTCTAAAATGCTGTCACTCGATTAATATAAAAGAAAAAAAAAAAGGAAAACAGGTAGAATCACGGTGCTTCTGTTGAAAGTGTCTTCGGTGACTCGCTTCTCGAATGTACTTGTCTCGAGTCGCTACGCGCGTCTCTTCAATTGTGTAAAAGAGTCAGAAAAACAAGAGTGCGCTCGCCAATTTATAAAGTAGATGTATTTTTTATCATTGCTTACGATGATGTTATCGAAATCGAAATCTGTAATGCACGAAAGAGCTTTCGGCTAAATTCGACATATAGAAGGGAGTGAGAAGAAAAATAAACGAAGCGGTGTACGCGGAATGTAGAAATCAAATTTGGTTTCGTCTCTGCCATTATAGTACGTCGTATTATCTATATCTATATATTTATTTATGTACATATATACTACTCGTGTATATGCGTGAAGGCTATAGCCATCGGAGTATCAATCGAATCGTTTAGCATAAGGGCTCTCGTATACCCCAGGCGTTTTCCTCCCTCGTACATATAGTGTGTGTATACTCGAGAAATGGCTCGTTCCCGCCCCGAGAATTCAACCCCTACGTGAGTGACGAGCGACCACCGACATTTTCACTCACAAACTCTTCGTCTCCGTCTCGTCGGTTTACCCGCCCTAAAATATTTCTTCGACTGCTATCCCCCATCTAAATATCTATATAGGTACACACACATATATATATATAAATATGAAAATATATATAGATATTGTCCTCTTCACATAAACGCGTGAACACATTACGTGTTAGATGCACTGTATACGGAAAGCTCAGACGCTTAAGCGATCAAAGTCGGTGGCATTTTTCTGCCTTCCTTTTTTCTCAAGCTAAATTTAGTCTGAGTGCTCTGTACCATTCTGTTCCGAGAGTCATGTGTTAAAAAAGCACGTGATCGGGTAATTGAGTTTCAGTGTAAGCAGGAAAAGTAAAAAAGAGAGCTGTCTGTCCTCCCGTTTCCATGCATTGTAAATTTATTATCAGCTAAAACTTTCATTTCTAATAGCTACGAAGAGATGCGACAACATTTTTGGTCCGATAATTTTATAGAAGCCTATACATTGTGTATCAAACCTGCCTGAGGAACCCTTTTTCAAAACCTTCATCCTGGTGAGCCTTACCTGGAGAATTCAGGTGTTAAGAGGGCGAGGAGGGAGGGGGAAGTTCAGGAATTCAGATAAAAGAATAAAAATACTATTTTTTAACAATATCATTGATTTTCAAACACTAAATATAGTCATGCGATTGATTTCGAAAGTATAAATGATTTCGAGCGAAAATTACTTTGGAATTTCTGATAGATTTTAAAAATACGATTCGACGTGTTTTGACCGATATATATACGTTTTTCTATTGAAAACCTGGTTCGCGCATGTTATTTTTTTTTCTGCCACCCCTTATGAACCCTTTCACATCCGTCCACAAGCGATTTTCACCCCATTAACGTACCGCATTGTCAGGAGAGCATTGAAAAAAGTGTGTGCCCATGAAAACCCTTTGACAGAGCGACATTTTCCACAGGGATTCATTGGTCTCTGAAAAAAATGATTCGTTCTGCGATTTATTGCTTCGGCAACGTCATGAAAGAGCGGTTATCCATCCTCCAAGTATTGGTAACATCGATTGTCGCACCTGCACGCAATGTTACTGTTGTTACCAACTTCTGGTCGTGAAAGATGTGCCCATTTGTTATAGGGATCCTGTTCAACTCAGCTTTGTTGTAAAATCCTGAAAAAATATTCATGCTGCGTCGTTCGAATCATGCTGTTGTTCTCTGTTTTTGAAAACTTGTCCTTTATCGAGGGACTCCAGTACTCGATATCGAAAGAATTGAAAAAAAAAATACATATATATATATATATATATATTATGAACGTTTGATATGTGAAAAAAAAACCAATAAAAATTGATGCAAATACGACTATGGAAACTTGACTTGATTTGAATCACTTCAAAAACATTAATATAAAACTCAACTCCATATTAACCATACATTTTTATTTATAATAAAAGCCTCTTGTGTGATCTTATCGAAATGCACAATTAATATTGCTCTCCTGTGGTGTGCACGTATACCTAATCCCTTAAATAAACGAAATCTAGTATAATACATCGCATGGAGCCTGGGAGTTGACAAATCGATTTTCTCGGAGTGATCCATTGTAAATCTCGTCTTCTATTACGCACTATTACCATTAAGGGGGAATTGCTTTTTTTTTTTTTTCGTTTCGACGATTGAATCACGAGGACGAATTTCACTGATATTAGCTCATGTTGGATTATCATATCGAGAGGGTTCCGTATGTATAGAAAAAAAAAAAAAAAATACGATTGAAAAAAGGTGATGCTGATACATCGCCCCAAAGTATCGCGCGAAGGGGGCAGGTTGTCATAAATTGAAACGGCGAAGGGTTACGTTTGTATTTTAGTGCAGTCGAAAGAAACGTGTAAATGGAATTATATTCGTTGAATATTATTATATACGTTTTTCGTTCAACCCTCTTCAACAACATAAAGTATCCACAATCGCCATATGGCGTGTACCATATATATTTCTAAAATAGCAACGTCGGAAGCTACCATCGGAGAGTAAAGCACTTCGTCCTATACCACTAAAGTGCATTATGGGACATTATAACTATATAAACTTTTCGGTCGCTGCACTCTCTTCCAAAGGTTTCCCCAGAATATTTCCCGGATATATATATTCACAGAAGTTGTCATGCACCAAAATTCGCTAGTTATAATTATGGTTGTAAAATTGAATATCGTTCGATCCCCGACGGTGACCATAGCAATAACGATGACGAGCTGTATAGAGCCCTTCTGAGCGATAGGGTTGCTCATCTCTGGCATACCTGCTGCGCACGCACACTTCGAAACTGTACGAACCTCTGTCGTCGATAATAAAATAAAAAAAAAAAAAGAAAACTGAACAAAAAACCTATTGCAGGTAGCCGAAGAATCGCTCAGCTTTTTGTTTTTTTCGGTAGCACTCTTTCGCAGCAGCTCATTCTTAACAACCTTTTGCGAGGACTTAAAACCACTTATTTATATATTATCCACAAAAATGCTGGATGAGAGATTGATCGTAAAAGCGTGGACTCACTGCCCTCGGTTGGGGTATTTTTTTTTTTTTTTTTTTTTTCTAGTGTTTTACCGAATCCATTATCCCCCACGTAGTTTATTACAGTCCATTTCCGAACATTGGGTTTTACATAGAGATCGCTCTCAGATTATCGAGGATCAGAGGGAAAAAAAAAAATGTTTTGCTCGCTTTGAAAAACGAAAACGTTAACGCGTAATAAAACGTGGTAACAATCATGAGGTATGATGGGAACTAAGAGTTAATTTATGTATCTTGAGTGAGAGTCCTCGCACAGAAAAATTTGGCTCCCACAGTATGTAATCAGGAGATTATCGAGTGGAAACCATCGAGGTAATGTAAAAGCAGCCAAAAGTAGTGATTCCGGTAAAAATCAGTGATCGCGGATTCCGGACGCTATTGGAAGGTGAACAATCAATTAACACCCACGGTAATTTCGACATTTGCTTCCACTTGCTCTTATCATGCAATATGGCATAGAGATCTGATCTATGAAAATAAAAATGTCCCAAATATGTCGAGTGAAAAAGTGCCTGCGCTTATAGGAAGTTATTATTTTTCGTTCGTTCTTCATATTATCTGACACGCGTACTTCAACCAGATTATTATTATTATTATTACCACCGATTTTCATAATACAACGAGGAGAATGTCGTTTCGCAAGTTTGTTCAAGTTTCGAAGAGAGCTCAGTTTTTTATATATGAAGAATAATTCTTTTCATAAAAGTAGCGCATAAACCGTAATACGTAAGACTTGCTCTTTTCGTATTCAGAAATTCAAACTTACGTAGCTGAATGCGCGTTTCACGTATATATATATACGACAGTGTGATACATAAGAAAAGCAACAGAAGGCTCATCTCTTCCTCTTTCTTTACTTCCTTTCTGCTTCTCGCCTCTCTTGTTCCGGGAAGCTCTCTTCGTGCCACCGGAACGCTTTATAAACGTTTTCTAAAACCCTTCACCTCGACTGTGCACTCGCAGCATCTCTGGATTCACCCATACGCACTCATATACTCAACTTTGCGCCGGTATTACTCGAACTCTTTTTCACTCGTATTTTCTATTTCATCCATCTTTTTTCCCCTCCTTTTACCTCTCCCAACCGCTCTTTCTCTCGCTCCATCTCCTTATCTCCATATACTTTTTACCTCTCGTGGCGTTCAACAAGCAGGATTTCATTTTCTTCCGCAGTTCCTTCGCGTAAATTTTCGAGAGAGGCGCGCCCCCGCTCTCGCGTAAGTAATGCAAATTTGCAGGTGCAGCGACAGAAGCCTTCTTTTAAGAAGAAGCGAGAAAGCACCAGCCATGTATAACAACACACGCGTCTCTTCTTTATACTCCACCATTCTTTTTGAATCATTCTTTTTCCTTTCTTCCACTATTTTTCCTTTCCCTCTCTTTTTTTTTCTCCTCCGTTTCAGCCTCTGGAATGCATTAACAACAGTGATGAGGTCAACGAGCTATTGCAAAGCCTCTACGACTAATGTACCTTGTGGAAAAGGATGCCTGGGTTAGACAGATCTAGAGAAGGAGCGGGATAACAGAGAACAGGGAAAATCCAGATAACAGCGACATACGCCAAAAGTAAGAATGATTACGTGAATATTGCTGAATCTCTAGAGCTATGAGGATCAGGGAGTGAAGGAAAATGCTCGTTCATATATGGCGAGGAAACAAGAGAAAAAAAATGGAGAGACCTTCTAGCTCATTATTACAGTGACGGTATGGTCGTATCTCACGGCTTAGATGAGCATGTATGCACGTCTTAAGGGCAGATTTACACCTAGGAGCCGGAAAATAAGTTCATTTTAGTGCATTTTTTCAAGGAAAACTATTTGAAATTTCGGATTGGGAGTTTTTATATCTAAAAGTATACACATTCAGATATATATTCAATATCTTTTATTTGAAAATAAAATCAAACATTGACGAGGTTGTTCTGTAGTCTTTGGAGCACCGTAAAAAAATTCGGGTAAACGGTACTGACTGGCGTTTCTTCAAAAATCGTCTGAAACAAAAAAAACCAAAAAGATTATCAAATTAGATACTATAATCTAGTTCTTATCGTAGCCAATTTTGAAAATATCGATTAATGACAAAATGGCGGACGTTTGAACATAACATAGCGATTTTTCGATAAAAAATTAGTTATTATTTTTCCTCCAACAAAAAGAAAAATCCTCTGACAAGTACTAGATATAATGATCTTGTAGCTTGAAGCTATCTGCTTCAAAAGGCTTCCTTGACCCTTTCTTGATTTTATTTTCATTTATATATACGAGAATAATTAATACCAAAATACTGTACGTGGAAAAATCGAACAAAAAGTATCTCAAGATGGGGTACAGCTGCAACACGACGACAGCTCGTAATGCATCGATTTTTATGTCCTCGATATTTCCCTGTATACATATAACTTAGCGAAAATTATTATTCGAAAATCCAATGTTCTCGAAAATCCTGTGTATCGCCTTTTTCATCGAGTTTCAAAGGACCTGATCGATAAATAAACATTTATATGCATACGACAATAATTCTCGGGCGCACGTATCAATGGATATGGGGTGTTGAGGTTATGGACCAATATTTGTGAATGTTTTTAATGCCCCCTGTGCGACGACATTCATACGAAAATGTGTATATAGTGTTATCGTACAAAGAACTCGCCACACGAGGAAAGCTTTTCGTGAAAGCGACGTTCTCGCACGGATGATCGTTATATACCAAGCATCGTTGCCACTCGCTCACATATACGCTTATACACCAAAAGTATTATACTGTTTTTTGCATTCCCAACGGGTTTTTGAACGTTAACACCGATATACTCAGACTCCTTCTCGATTCTCGGATATAAAAGGACCAACGTTGACCGACGAAAATCATATACGATATTGCTATTGCTATTGGTGGGATCTTTGCTGGGGCCGGGGCTCTCCTTTCTCATTCCACGATCGTACACGAATAATCTTATAATTCCATTACAGCAGCTCGTTCATACGGTTCTCCTATTGATAAATACGATCTGACTGGAGTCTGTTGTCGAAGAATAGTACACACTCGTATTTATACATTTTTACTGCTCATTAATGCTCCAACGAACATGAATGAGCCTCGAAATATTAACATGAAAAAATATATAGTAAAACCTAACGAGTTTTACTTGGGTCGTGCAGTTGCATTTTTTATCTACTTTTACGTCGATGATCTTAATTTTTCATTCCACATTACTCTGTCTTGAGGTTCAACTAACTCCCGACAGCCTCAGTCCATGGAACTTTCGTTTCGGATTTTTGTATTTTTTACACTGTCCGGAAAAGTTGAAAAAAAAAAAAAAAAACAATGAAGGACATTATAGAAATAGGTTATCCTGGTATTGAGAACATTCGAAAAATCGAGACTCGAAAAAAAATAAATAAAACTCTCAACGTGGTCCCAGACAGAAATGTTTATCGCCGGAGTCGTGAGATTTGGACTTCTGCCACTTGCTCTACATACGCAAATTGCAATGCCAGGATAGAAACATCCGCAAAAACTACGTTAGAGGTATAAAATATCTCGAGGAGGATCGCAACGATTTATGGACTATCTTATTACACGATTTTGGATAACATCGTAAAATGAGACTTTCACAGACCGTAAAACAATATTTCACCGCATTAACGATATTTGCATAATTTGAAGAATTTTCGAAGCCGCGTTAACGTTGTGGGCGATAGAGCATCAATTAATATCGAAATAATAAAAAATAAATTTAGTGTCGGTTTTTATAGGATCTTCGATTGGATCAGCGAATCGATTATTCATTCAATATAATTTCAATAAAAACCTGATTCTACTGATTTACTGATACACGCGTCGGAAACGGATAGTTGTCCTATGAATTTTTGAATGACTTCCGAAATTGTTTTCACCACCAGAATTATTTATTACAACATCATTCGTAGTATTATAATTAAGGATCATTGTACCTGTGTGGAGCGTAATGGTCCGAAAGGAGCGGCTGTTTCATCCATTAAAACGCTTCTACTCCAAATACCATCCCGCATCTTCAATACAAAAGTGTATAAACGTTAGACGAAAAGAGGTTATTGCAGGGTGTAACGAAAAACTAGTCATAAAATCGAATTACGTTCGAGACGAACTAAGAATATAGACGAGAGTGGGCTGTGTTCCAAAGGATCGTTCGCCGGCAGGAAAACGGGTTTAAAGCGGAACAGCTTTTCGTCGTGTGTTTACATTGATATTATACGTACGCGAGTCTCTTTAGAATGATGGTTGAATCCTTCGAATATCCGTTAATCATCAAATTTGGCGCGAATTCATTGAAATGAATATCGATAGGATTTATAATGTAAAATTAGATGAATATGAGTTAAGGAGAATTAAATTTGAGACTTTGAGCAGCGCGGATTTGAGGGAATGTTGTCTAATTCTTTTTATTGACAGAGCCCCTCTGATCTGAGGAAAATTTGAAAATGAAAGACACTCGCTGTCATTGTCAATGACAAAATCCGAGAGTCAAAACTCCCGGTGTTCTAATTCTAAAAAAAAAAAAAAGTAAAAGATCCAATTATTCGCTCGACGTAACAATCAATCGCGGTGCATAAATGTGATTTCTTCAAGGGAGATGGACAAATGGGGATTCGTACTAAAAACATGTAATACGAGGGGTGGTTACTTTTTTGTGTAGAGTTCCCGAGGTATAACTTTGAAAGGAGCACGCGCTCGTGTCTCCTGCTTTTCATTTCGTTTGGTTCCGCGAGGAGCCGTGACGAAAAAGCTGTCGTATATTTCGGGGTTGTAAAGAGCTAGAGCCAAGTATGAGAGTGGAGTCATCCCTTCGGGGTTTATACGAGAAAGTGGAGGACCACCCCACCGGGGGGTAAAATCGACTCTTTACACGCGTACCCTCGTATAGAGATCGTCGTCAAAATTTGTGGTTAACAGCCACTGCTTCTGTATCAAGTAAATCCTGCGTTAGGGGGTAAAGATTCCGAAGAGGGTTGAAAAAGAAAGAAATTAGAAGCAAGGATAAGGACGGCTGAAAGTGCACCGAGCCACGAGCAAGCGCCGTTGAGTGAGTCTCATTTCTCCTGGAAACTGCTCCTTTCTTCTCTGATATTGATATAGTATATATTCCCAGATCTTTTCTCGCTAACTTTCTCTTTCTCTGTTATACTTTTCTCATCTTAAGATTCTCTTATCCCAGTGCTGAAAGTACCGGAATGATGTAAGAAACGTTTGTCTCGAGTGGCGTTGAAGATTTTCTCGTTGTTCAATACGTTTTGAGCTCCCCATTGCGTGTCCTACCAGAACGGACCTACCGCTGTGTTATAGGACCCTTAAGACTTTGACGATGCGGTACCTTTTCCCACTGTCTTTTTTCTTACACTCTTTATACCTATAAATAAAAGTATTCGTAACCAGAGGATCTTCTCAACAGCTTACGTTTTTTGCTGAAGAATCTCCGCGTGATCACCCGGTGTTGCCGGCGCAAATTTGATCGAGTGGAGAATATTCCTTAGAGATTACAGTCCTTGATTTTAGAATATGCATTTCACGCATAAACCGAAATTGGTGTCTATGAGACTTCAATCGAGAAGCAATGATAATGATAATATTTAAAATAATAAATAACGTGAATTTTGTAAATAATATAGCATACATCTGATGCGCACGATAAGCGATTGATGGTAAAGTAAAAGCAATTTTAAAGAGCTGCGTTAAAATTCTTTATGATAATAAAATTTCCGGCTTGATTCCACAAATTTTGTTCTTTTTTAAGGAGAGACTTGTCGAAATGTGCGAAGCTGTTGAAATGATCTTTAATGAAAAATGATGTTGCTCCAGATGTGCCGTATAGAATTAGCCGTATAATATATTATATTATATACACAGTTTCACACATATATGCATACCTCTTCGTGCTATCCGTGAAGTGCTTCTGGCGGCGTGGTCCTTGTTCGCGAGAACCGCCAACGCCACTGGCTCTATTGTTCTCGGGTTGAGTGTGTGGCTCGTTGGGTGTCGATAACTCGCAGAACCAGAGGTAACACAGCGCCGAATCCCGAATACAGAGATGGATTGGAAATCTTCACTGGCTGCAAATACGTAAGTTAGTATAACTATATATCGTGTGTCACCGACGATATACGAGTATGTGACTACTCTTGATTTTTTACTTTCTAAACATTATATTTTTATTTCTTTCTCTGCTCTCGCTTCAAGGGTCGAGAACACTGGTTGGTAAGGACGAAGCGGTGCAAGGATTCCGGAGGCGTTTGAATCCCCATATATTTTCAGGTATTCATTGGGTGTATATTCGGAGAACACGCGAAACTATTTCGAACATAGGCTCGAAATAGGTTGCTATTAATTTTTCATCTACAATTATTATTATTGATTGAAATGAATTGGTTATAAAAAAAAAACTGAAGTGTGTTATTACATTTAAGAAAGTTTCAAGCTCATTGATACCGAACGATTCAACGTATCAGTTTGACAGTTATTCCACGATGAATAAAAAAGTCTTCAGAGTTTTTATCGGTTATTCCCATTACAGAATGCTGGACTCAACATTATAACCTCTTCGCTATATATAAATAACAACGAATCAAACGAAGTGTGAAAATCGAAAGAAAAAAAAACAAAATATCGAGAGTCTACAATTTCAAGACAGATGAAAGATTGGTTTCGTTGGTTTTGCGGTGGTACGTCTATCCGGTATGAAAGATAAAGTCCAGGATTTTTCTCGGGTACATCGTAAAATGGATTCGATTTTACTAGTGTATACGTATACGACGTATGTGTAGAAAGTTTTTCTCGGTATGGGAATTCTTCCAGAGCTTTTGCACAGCGGCTGATGGTGCTTCTGGAGTATTGGTCTGTATCTTACTCTATCGACGCTTCTGCAGCCACATTTTGTTACGAGAGTCGCACGCCGCTCGTGTACCTTTTATTGGCTGATCCACTCATCCTCGTGATAGAATCCGTCGCACGAGTCCGATTTCCCCTGTAACTCCAACGGTTTATTGGCGAGCCCCGATCATTCCTTTGTGAGCTTCTCTATTGTGTGAGCATTGGTCCACGTAAACGAAATTGCCATTCGTCCGTATTCGGAAATGGGAGAATCCGGGCGATCCATATAGAGACTCACGGTTGGCCTTTCCTATGATACTATGGTTACTTATTTATGTATGTGTGCAAATATCTCTCTCTCTATATATATATATATATATATATGGACGTACATATATAAGGAAAAGGGTGAGATCATATGTGTGCTAGGAGGATGGAAAATTGTTCTATACAGCGACCCATCATATGGATCGAATACAAAAGCGACATTATTTGGGTGTGACTGCATCCAAGTCCCGACGACGATCCGCCACGCTTTTGTCCACCCCTATATTTTCACGCTACGTCGCGAATGAAAACCTTCACTCCGGCTTATCGTATCCATATGATATGGAGACAGGCAAAAAGAGAGATAGCAATGCTTCTCGCGACGTCACTCTGCTCTTGTGATCACGCACTAGATATAATATGCTTTTTTCTGACACCTTATTCCAACTCCCTGAATTTATTTTCTTATATCCCTTCACACGCACCCAAATGATCCCCGTGTATAATATATGACATTATATATCTGCGGGTGGATGCTTCGTCTATCAATCCTGCAAATCCACGTGACGAATTCGCGCAGGAATGAATGGCAAACAAAATTACAGCTGCTGTATTTATATCGTATTAAGATTTGTCAAGCCGAGCGAAGTAATCTTGCACACTCGGAGTATTTCGATATTGCCATTTTCGTTGCATGCCTAGCGCAAATAAAAATCATTTTGAAATAATTTTCAACTGCGTTAGTTTATTTATTAAATTAATATCTTGCCATGGTGCGGAAAATCGAAGACTAAAAATGCCTGTGTGTTACAATCTCATTGTTGATGTAAAAGAAAAAAATATGGTACAATTGATGTTAGCAACCGGAAGATTCGTCTTGTTCACTGCGTCCTCACTCATGTCTCTATTTCTCTCTCATCTTCCTTCTCCTCGGTTGTTATGCAGATAAATGAAATGAAATTGAAAAGCATTGATTACCGCACCGGTATAGTGACGAAAGCACATTATACAACATATATAGGAACAGAAGAAGTGTCACGAATAGGAAAACGAGAAAAAGAGGGTGATATGGGACGTTGAAGGTTTTCTCAGCAGGCACTCTAAATTCGCGAGGAGATCTCGGATTACGTGGAAAATTAACGGGAATACGAGGTCTCCGTAATTGGCGTAAAAAATGCAGACGTTTCGAGCTCTCGCGTAGGCGAACCAGCGATCCTTAATGAGGTTGCCGACGCTCTTCGTATTTTATGATTCGTACTGCCTTCATCACCCTTTTCGACGAGGGACCGTATACATTGAAAAAGTACCGGAGTAAAGCGCTTGATGCTGATATTCCGGAACGTTTGAAAGGCAAAAATAAGAAAAAAGAAATAATTCAATCATAACGATAGATTTTTCTGTGTCCAGTGGAAAAGTGGACTTCTTCGATTGTAACAAAAAAAAATTGTCTGACTGTCATCGATACGTTTATGCTTTATTATTACTGTAACATTTTGTTTAAAATGCATGTAAAAGCGAGATAAAGCTTTCGAGAAATGCAAGGATATACGAGAACTGAATATACAAACTTATTTTATGTTCGTTACATAAGAGTTTGAAAATGAAAAAGATACGTCTACTGTATGTAAATACACTCTGACCTCGATTTTCGAGCTCTTCACTAATGTAATATCCTTCGCTATATCCGACCTTCGCTATGTATATCGACCATTCTGGGCTTCGTAGAGGAAGTAGCTTCTCCAGTGCGACCCCACGTAGGGTGCGCAGAGATGGTGAATCGAAACGTGCGCAGCCTCGATTTTTGCAAGTGTCATGGCGAGCAGACGATTCCACCGCTCTTTTGATAATCGAGGTCTCGTGTTCTTGGTTGAATGTCATAGAGCTTTTTTCTCTGAAAAAATTATTGCTGACCTGAACCACGGTGTTCTCTATGGATAGCTCAACGATTTCATTTTACATAATAACAAAAATGTTAATAATTCAACAAAAATGTTTAGTCAGTGAAAAAAAATAACCGAATCGAGAATACTTTTAATAGTACAGATACAATAAAACAAGATTTTATTCTTGAACTCCCAAGAGTAAAAAGCTACCTTAAAGTATTTTTCCCGATTGGTGGGTTGTACTTTACCGAGAGATAGAACCAGAGGCACCTGCCAAGTGTAAGTATATATAGGAGCACAAAACTCAATCGCTATAATACTGTAAAAGTACGTGGATTCTGTACACAACCGTATATGTGTATATAAATATAAATGAGAGAAGAGAAACTCGGTTGGTGCGAAAACGTGAGAGTATGCCTTGGAGGGATATCCTTCCCCAGTGTATCGATACATATACCGCGTTTTCTCCAGCATCCTTCTCGTATACTCCAAATACCGTTTTTCTATATACTTCTTGTAGTTTTATAGTTTTTTTTTTCCTTTTATATATTTTTTTTATTATTTGACGAAGAACGTCATCAGCAGAGGAACTTTTGGCGGGTAACTTTTGACTTCTAGCGATAAAGGATGATATATATATATAAATATCTAATTTGAAGCTTGTTGTCCGTTCCTGTTTTTCTCTCTTTCTCTTTCAAGGCACTACTGAGGTGCTCTTTTCGACGTCGGTGAGTTTTGGGACGAGAGAAACAGCGAGAGTGAGAGAGAGAGAGAGAGTCATGGATCGAGCACGCAAGACAGGATCTTCTCTATTGTACCAGAGAATTCGCCCGGGGATACGTCTGTCCACGAAACTTATTGTTGTGGCCGATGCTCGCCCACGGTTACCTCAGCCAACAAAGTTATATGTATACGTAGCTATACGCCACGATCAAATTAACTCTGGCGTGCCTGTTGCCGTTATAGGGCGTTCGAACACTTCGAGAAACTGCAAGCTTCCGATCTTTCTTTTCCCTCTCTTTCTTTGCATTCTTGTTTTTTTTTTTTCTTTTATCTCACACATCTTTTCATCCCACTTAAACTAACGCTCATAATTCTCTTTCACAATTGTCTCGAATGTACTATTGAATCTGTGTTTGAGGAGAGCTGGTCGTTTTTATCATCAATGCTGTTGAACATGGTTTTCATTAAACGAAACTTTAACCCGCCAGTGTTTATTTATTACATGAAAACAATAAAATTCATGTAATTATCGTCATTTTCTGAACCACAGAAGACTAGCTCATCCATTTTTTTTATTCCTTCCATATTTTTTAATGAAGGCACCTCGGAAAGCTTTTTTTTCAGGCATGATTATACATATGGTGTGTGCATCACGATGCATCTACGATATCGAGTGACAAATAACAATTTATTTTGCATAATTACGATAAAACCAATAAAAATCAAGCATTTTCGACAGCAAAAGAAACAGCGTTGTGACTTCGAACGAAATTTTTCAAAAAAAAACGAGAATGGTAGTCGGGTGTATACCTCAACGATGTTTCGTCGTTGATGAATGTTCGTTGGACAAACGCTCATTAAAAATTTTATTCAAATCATCATTTGCGTTTATCAACATATGTACACACCGATGGTGTAGAGCCTGTGCTTGAAATTTCGTATTCAACAAGCACGCATAAGAACTCCCTGGAGTGCCCTCGTTTTTTGTAATATAATGAGAGGTCGACTGAATACATATACGTTAAAGCAAATAACAAAACGTCACGAATGCATTGCGGAATCGATATTCCGCATCAATACTATATTCGAAAAGATTGAAAAATATTCTCGAACCATCAACACCATTGTTACTTTTTTCGATACTCGAAAGCGTTAATTGTTATTTCATAGCTAAATGCTCACTTTTATTCACCGTTTGCTGCTCTCGTAATTAGAAAATTCAAGCGATGCAAATCTCGTTTTTCCGGAAGAAGAGAAAGAGTCTCATTTGCCTTTGTTTAAATTTCGCAATTGGTGATTCTGGTTTTGTTTGTTATCGAAAGAAAGATCGTTGCGAGTAGAAAAATTGGAGTATTTTTATTTCGTGGAAAAAAAAAGTCATAAATTGCATACTGTGCGTATATGCGAATTCGACAGAATATGAAACAGACACTAAAATTAGATATTAAAAATGCATGAAACTTGTCACACCGCATAACAAAATTTGGTTGGAACAATTAAATTTTCGTTCAACTAAATGAATTTAGTTCAGTGAACAATTTTTTTGTTGTATGGAAAATAAAATCGTTTCCATTGAACGAAAAATTGTTCACTGAATCGAATCCATTTAGTTGATCCAACCAAATTTTGTTATCAGTGCACGTTTTGTTTTCCAAACACAACAGCTATATACAAATATATTTATACACTGAAAATGAAATGTTGTCAAAATATTTAAATTTTTTTCGTCAGACAACAAAATAACGAATATTACAACAAAAATTTTTTAGAGTGAAGCAACAATCTGTTGACAGGACAAAATATTTTGTTGCATAATCGAACTATTCTGTTGAACGTATTCAACAAAATATTTCGAGGTTTCAACAAAATTTCGTCTTCAGTATTATAGAACAGGCACATTCCTCAGTTTTGCACTGAATATTAGTAGAGTACACATTGGGTGAGTAATACGAGTTGACTCCGGTCATGAATCAGAATCAAGAGAGAAGGAACGTGTATGAATGACACGTCATTTATCCAACGACCTTTTTTTCTCTATCTTACTCTCCCGTGTGTTTGGCTCGTACGGAAAGATGCAAAAGAGATTCTCGTCTTGAGTTGAACGGGACGACTTGGGGGCGTCCCATATCCGCAGCTTTCTCGTGTGTCTCTCATGTCTCATCCATGTTACATACCGAGAGACTCCGTGGACAGGTAAAATATAACGCGCAACGAGCAAAGAAGACAGCGCGAAGGTTTTTTTTTCGTCCCAACTACGGATAAAAACTACCACGGAGAGAGCTCTGTTGGCTCTCGGCGGGATATCTCGCTTGTACACACGCACATACTACACGTTAGACTTTGGGAAAAAATAAAAATAAAAAATAAAATAATTCTCGTGGAACGCCCGCGTGGGACAAGAAGCCGGAAATCTTGTGGCAATAACTCACGCACCTCCGGACATATATCGGGCATTCCGCGTCAACGTATCCCTTACATATACGATTTTTATTATTAAGGAGATGACGAATATTTTCTCCAATTAACTGATCAGATTTTTGTCTTTAATTTTGGTTTGTTTACATAATTAATTTACTTTAATTTGTTTCAGTTTTTTTCTCTTCATTCGTATTTTTTTCTCAATGTATTCAATCGAATTTCCTAGTTCCGACGATCCTCAGAATTATTTGTTCTTTCAATGAAACATTTTTCGGTCACGTTTGGTTCTTTTAGAGGTTTGCGATTACCTTTCTTCTCTTTTCATTGCGACTTCTCGCCTTTAATTTTGCTTCTTTTTCCCATATTTACCACAGAGAGGCGCCTTCCCTGTAATTCACACCTCAATTTATCGTAATGGCATCACCGACCGGAGGCGTGTCGGATTTTTCTAGCGATAAAAATGAAAAATGCTCACTTTTTTTGCGCCACACATACACCGATGCAGCACATACATTTTCTGGCTTGAATTTTTCACTCCCATTTCATCACTTGCAGTTTTACAAACTTTTAAATGCCGTCGTAACTAATAAAGATTCTGATTTTTATATTTAAAAAAAAAAAAAAAAAATTTATGTCGTTTTGAGATAGCTGTAACGAGAACATTTGTACATATATAGAAACGTGAAACGACGTAGCGATAACGCGATAAACAGGAAAGTATATAGTGATGAAAAGAAATTGGCCAGAAATTGAGATTTCTTTAAACAGCAGTTTACAAAACAATCTACTGACAATGAATAGAAAAATCTTTCAGCATTAAACTGTTCATCATTATCGTGTATACATGCTCTACAGTTTATAATTGGCGCGCATCCCTAGATTCAAATTGAGAAACGCTACGATGGCTGAAAAGATAAACGCAGTCCATTTATATGTCTCTCGTATATTATAAACTTAGTTTATGTAAAGAAACGTTTTTACGAGACATCTGGTTCATTTACCAGGTATCCGAGGTAAAATTATGGAGAGGAAGATATTTTTAATTAGAGAGGGAGTTCTTTCAAGCTGTCGTATAATGAGGGTTAAAATCAAGGGGTGGAAGAGTGTTGAATACGTGACTGGGAACGTTCAAGATGCTGTGGTGGTGCAGTTCACTTTCCGGATAAAGAAACTCCGACTTTCCACACCCTCTCTCGCGCGTATTCGCCCCCGAGGCTTCGTCAAGAGCATCCCTCCGGGTTAGAACATTCGAACTTATATGTGTATATAGATACTCAACGTTTATGAAAATTAAATAGACGTATCGGACGTTGTTGAGAAATGGATTTGAGTCTTTCTGATATACTCCTTATCGTATTACTCTACAGGCTATGTCTATATAAACATAAGATTTTCTCTTTTCCTTCGCTCCCGAGCGATTCATTCTCAAACTGCCTCTGTAGACAATGAACTAGTCACGCAATGTATTGTTTCTCAGAGTTTCCGTTAGACTTCTTGAAACTCATCGACAAGCGGCACATTCCCTCCAGATTTTCCATTACCTTTTGTACATAAGGTAAAGATGTACCTAGTAGAGAAACAAAAAATAAATACGCGCGTAGCTTTTGATCAATAAGGGTTGCCTACCCTCGTCATCTCCCGTCACAGTTTCTCTTTCATTACAGCCTCGTATTTTGTCTTCCTATTTTTCTTATCATCGTGGAAACAAATTATTCATTGTAAAAGTTGAGTGACTATTCTAGGAGAAAAAATCTTCCGAAAGTTCATCTATATTTACGCGCGGAAAAAATTGTCTGTGATGGCATCCAAAGTGCTTGGCAAATTATTCATTTCCCTTGACAAAAAAAAAAATCTGTAAAAGCTTCATGAAAGTGATCTTCCAAATATGTGTTCTCCAAAGAATTATGCTCTTTATGATAATTGCACTTTGCGATGAATATAAATAATTTTTATATATCTCGAGAGATGAAAAATCAAATTGTATCGCTTTACCGTTGGGAGCTCGACGAGATAACGGAGCTTTCATGAGCTTGTTTTTTTTGTGCATAAACGTTTTCGCAGTCTTCCTTTTGATATAAGATGAATAAAATGTTATGAAAAAACTGTTTTTGGCGTAAGCTTGAATCATTTTTCATTTTGTACTTATTTTTATTTTCTAAATAGAATTGATGAAGAAAAAAACAAATTTTGTTTAGACTTTTGTTTTTAAATAATAAAACACATTCATTTGTGTCTGTACTGAATTAATACCCGAAATTTCATTAAATCGATGCAGCAAAATTCCTGAAAAAAATTGTTATATTATTTTCAATGGAATGACCGAGTTTGTTTCCTCGGGAATTAAGAGCGATAACAAAGCATACAGTAAATAGAATAACGAAAAAAGTAAAATTCGATGAAGAAGGCATTTTGGGAGTCCTAGTCGTATATACTGAATTGCGGTGCTGTTTGCTCCCACTAAAATCATCGAGTTTCGACCCTTCATCCGTCGTTATAATCGTTCGTTTCGTTTTTCCCCGCTCCACATTTAAATAATTACAATCCGTGCGTCGTTTAGGCAGAGCGATAATTTATGGGCCCGATTCGCCTCGGACCAACAGAACCATCCAAAACGGGTACGGTGTACATGTCTATAGATATATCTATGCATCAGTATATATATATGTTATGTATGTATCTCTCTGGGATTTGTATGCGTTCCGTAACGAATTCCAGTAGCTGTTTCGGGTTTACATGCCTGCGTGCTGATCGCGATTCGTTCCTATAACGTAAAAGGTATACATACGCCGAACGCCCTTTTCTCAATCTTCCACGCTGTTATTCCACTACACGCAGGATACCAATCCTGTTCAGGTTTTACCGAAGACTCATCGGGATTAATTCGGGCAAGTTTGTTTAAGCTGAATCAACTCTTTCGATCTAATTATTCCAATACAGAAAGATCGCTGGAAAATAAAATGAGAAAAATGAATAAGAAATTAAAAAAACTACCAATAAATTGATAGAATGAGACACAATTATACATTGGAAAATAGTGAAAATTTCAACGAACTTTTTATTTTGAAAGTGCAATTTTCTTGATTCACACATGCGATTGAACATCTTAATGGCATGATATTCTTTCAAAGCGTTAAGCGTTGGAATATGGTTGATGATCATTCATACCCCCCTGAACTTTTTCTTCGCACACGCACCGAATACGCCTCTTGTATTATAGTCGACAGTACCATAACGTCCCATAACCGATGGGACGTTTTCTCTTCGCGCTCGCGAATACGTATAACCTCGTCACTATTGTTCGCACACCCTAGCATAATTCATTCCGCTCGAACGCGACTGAAACCTGCTTCCCTTATTTCTTAACACTCTCCTGTCGATCTGATCCAGTTCTCTGCACTCGTTCCTTCTCTTTTTCACTCGAATTTCTTATTCCTCTGATTATTTCGCGTTTTTTTTTGCCCCCTTCGATTTCTCACTAGCACCACCGCTTATATATACGTCTTATTTTTGTCGCACTGTAAAATCGTTCCCGCCCAACAACCCCCCTAGCTTTGGAAGCTTCCCACCGTTCAAAAGGTTTGATAAACGACCACCATTTTTTTCATTCCTTCATCGATTCGTAATGTCGATGAAAAAAAAAGAAAAAGAAAAAAAAACGAACGAACCTCTCATTCTACTCGATACAATTGATGGAATCGTGTGCGAACGACGAAAACTGTTAAAAAAAAGTAAGATTTATTTCACTTAAACTACGCACAGAGAACATTGTCGTCGTGAAATGTTCCGAAGTCAACTTTCACCTAAAGTCATTCGGACACCCTATTTCCGAGACATTTCTCCTATAATATCCTTCAAAATCAATACTTCGAACAAAGAACTTAAAATAATGTGCCATAAGCTATTACAAAAGTGTCATATGATAAGATAACTTTTTAGAAATACCCGCAAATAAATTTTTCATTGTGCCGAAATCATGCAAAGTTCAATGTCGTTTCATGTGTCGACAATTCTTCTTCAGATTCTTCCTCAGGTCCAAGTTTCACTTTTAGTTTCATCTCATTGTACGTTAATTGAATAATCAATGTTACAGTTTGCGTATTACACGCGATGTATGGATTCAACTCGTATATACACGACTTTTTAATCCAGCTCGTGAGTGCATGGGCAGCAATTTCGGATTAACACACAGCGCAATCGCACGGGACGAAAATTCCACCCCATATTTATTCCGACTTTCACGGTAGAAGTAAATATTCCGATTATTTTTTTTTTTTCTATTCGTGGTCGCACCCCTGATCCACCCACGCGAAAAAGCGTAGTTGGCCTCATATAAAAAAAAATAGTGAATAGGAGCAATGTGCGCGTAAACGTGGATACCGCATCATCAAAACATTGCGTGTTTCGTATACGCGGGTGTTTCGAGCCCATATATACAGAGACGTATTTAAATCCGTGTGTGTACATTCGCAGGCAGAGCAACAACGTTTTGCAAAGGCTGTTCATACGCTTCCTCTCTTTTTTTTTCGTTGTTTTTTAGGTTTTTTTTTGTATAACGTACGACCATCGCTAAAAGCCGTTCGATCGTTTTTTCTGCAAAAAAAAATAGCCAGACAGAGTCAGAGCAGGATGGTCCGGGTATATGAACGAAAGTTCATGTATTCATGCATAGACGAAAGAGCGAATCTTCGCGAACGCTATACCGCCCTCAATAAAACGAAACGCTTTTTTCCCGTGTGGAAATCGATGTCGGTTTATCGTGGTGCGGAAACTCTTGCTCCTTACTAACTTGCTGTTTATCTTTTGTTTTATTCGATCATTCTTCAAGATTCATGCAGCTTTCACATTTCGCATTCTAATTATTCAAGTTGACGGCGAACGATGTTCTCGAAAACAGAGAATTCTGCAAAAAAAAATCAAGCTTGATGGTAACATTGGATCAGTTTTTCGATTTCTGGATGCGTTTTCGCTAGGCATTCAGCGGAAATTCAGAAACAGCTAGGAACGGTTTGATCTCGAGCGGCGCATCTTGACTCATAACAATGGAACTTTCGTTTTCGAAATACGTTACGTGAAGAAGCCGGTGCCCATCTCGATAATGGGAACAGAAGTCATAAGGGTATAAATAAAAGTAAACCGAATCGTGACATGAACGACATATAAAAGACGAGTGAAAACAGAAAAAAAAAGAATTCACGGTTCACCCCGTGTTTCAGGCATCAAATCATTCGAAAGTAGTTTTAATTTAAAATTGTTCACACATTTTCAGTGCCGAAAACTTTTCGCGACATGTTTATTCCCGTGACACGAAAGAAAAAAAAAAGGGATAACTCGTGCGTCATCGTGTCTCTTTGTTTCCCATGAGGAAAATGGAAACTCGACGATTCTCCATGGGATTCGACACAGAGATATACTATAGAAGTGAAGCGATACAGGGGTTTGCAGGTCTTGAGCGGTCCCGAAAGATCTTGGGTTCTAGCGGTCCATCACGCTTCGAGGGCTCGTGTCTTCTGCGCACCCGAGTAGAAGTTCAAAAAAGATAGTGTACGATTGGATCACTGGGTGAGTCAAAGAAAATGGAATAAAGGGGAAATTCGTCAGAAGACATTATGGGGGAGAAAAGCGTTGTGATGTGTCTTCCGAATAGTGCCGCATTTATGTTCACGGTAACGAGGCATAAAATGGCTCACGATGAAAACATTCAAATGACTTTGGGAATAAAGTAGGGTTCAAGACATTTTCGGAATTACCCTTTTGTATTCAATATAAGGGGACATTCGATAAAAAAAAAGGAATACTCTCATAATCAGTGGCCACCCTTCGTCGTCAGAAATTCACTCATCGTACTCTGTCGCTTTCATATTGTAGTAACGAATGTAACTCGTTATAGTAACTAGCGCTGAGTGTAAAAGTATGGCGACTGCTCTAAAGATACGAGACCAACAGAACCAACCAACCGAACAACTTTTGTCTGACAAAAAATTGACTTTATAACTACGTATATATATTTATACATCGTTATTCAACGTCCGTCAAGAGTATGTGGACACCTTGACAAATCATCACGAACTTTTTCTGTCATATACCACATACCGCGATTGAATATTTCAATAGTCTCTTGCAACTATTACTGCTAACTAGATTAAACGGTTTAATCATTGTTGAATTAATAATAAGAGAATCATCCGCTCAAACATTTTGATTTAACAAACCAGTGAGAAAATTCTCATAAGTACAGGATTAAAAAATATTTTCAAGTGAGAGTGTACAGATAAATATATAAATATATATAATACATTTGGAGTACGAGGGCTTGGGACACGAGCAAGATTTTTGCGATGGGATCCCCGCAGCGCTCGAGTCCCAACGGAACGACGTAAAATAATCCGCCAAAACACTTTTACATATTGGACCGAGGACATTTGCATATCGCCTCGCGGCACACGTTTCGCGGCCACTGCGGGACGTACCGTAAAGCCTGGCCGATCGAGTTGCCATGTTCCAACATGGACTTATACCGCACGAGTCTCACCATAACAGCATTCGAACGGTAACTCTCTGCTCCTTTAATTCCATCTCCATTGCTCCATTTGCTTCCCTCAAATCTCTCGCGTGGCCACATACTTGAAGCATCTTTTTCTTCCTCGGCCTCACAGAGACCCGCTGTTGCTGTGCGCTTTTTTTTATTTATTTTTTTATTTTTATAATGGTTCTTTCACCATCTCCGGTTTCTCTGATGCTTTCTACCAAGCTATGGTAATCAAAACGGAACGCAATTTTCGTCGGGACAACCGAGTCCCAAATGAAGTAATTAAGTATGAACAAACAAGGTGAATTCTCTCTTCTCGCATTCCCGCTCTCTTTCTCTCTGTCCTTCATCGTTCCTGCTTTTCTCTCACTCTCTACCATTCTCACATTTCATAACTTTCTCAGTCCACACTTTGTTTCTCACTTCTCTACCTCTTATACCATGAGGAAGCCTGACTATGCAGAGAAAACAACTAAACAACCTCTGCTCGAACAACACTAATAAGACAGACTTATCATTAGTTATTGTGGCCGGTGAAACCATATATAGTTTAACTAGAAATGAGAACGCAACCCGATCGAAAACGGTGAGACAGATTCAAAAAATAAAAATGAAGGACGAATAAACACACAAAACAAACAAACAAAAAAGATAGTCCGAAGAAGGAGAGAGAAAGTTGACACCTTGATGACCACAATTTTGGAATTAAGGTTTGAACTGTATACTAGTCAAATGAGTGCTACATTTTCAAAACGCTTTCAAACCAAGTTTAACGTACCAATTAAATGTATTTTTAGTGGATTTGTATTACAACATGTCTTGTTAACGTGAAAAAATATTAAAAACGATAGTTTTGCAAAACCATCAACTGATAAATGCAAATTTCCATGATGACACATTTTCACTGGGATTTTTCAAAGAATTATCTGTATTTTTCAACCGATTTTAATGCATCACGTCTCATTTTCTTTCTTAACTGATCCTCTACGAATCCACCACGTAGATTTTTTCTGAAGCTTCATCGTTTCACCGTTGCAGCTAATCGTTTATTAAGCGAAAAAACTTTTTCATCAATAATTTCTGAACGAATGAGTTTAAAAAAAAAAATCTACGTAGTGAGCTCGTAGAGGATCAGTTAAGGAACAAAATGAGACGAGGTGCATTAAAATCGGTTAAAAAATACTGGTTATTCTTTGAAAAATCCCAGTGAAAATTTGTCATTATGGATGGTTATCCATTTATCAGTAGATAGTTTCGCAAAACTATCGTTTTTAATATTTTTCCACGTTAATAAGACATGCTGTAATACAAATCGACTAACAATATGTTCAACTGGTACGTTAAACTTGGCCTAAAAGCTTTGTGAAAATTTAGCACTCATTTGACTTACATGCAGTACAGCAGTTACCTCGACTTACTGATTTCGGAAGGTTTGTACTTGCGAAAAAATATGTCTCTACACACGAGAAATTAATTCGTTATGTCTTTTCATTTGAAATCAATTAATATGGAGCTTCAATTGAAACGAATTCATTGACAGATTGCTCGGTTTTCATCTTCAACGAAGTTTTGGACAATTTCTTTTTTATTTCGAATCCGAACTATCGCTGATTTTCATGGATTGCGTGTGTCATATAATTCAAAAATATAAATATAGAAAAAAGTTTTCCGTTGTAAATTGTGCAAAAAGTTGGACTTTCGTTTACACGATTAGGCATTAATTGCCTGGCCAATAAATATTATGTGACGAAAGAGAATTCAGTTCTACGATAAGCTAGTAAATTGAAATAAAAAACGTGCAAGTTTTCACGAGAGGAAAATAAATACCGAGAGTTTTTCCATTGAGGGCGGAGTATCACCGGAACATTTTTTGGGTTGTCCTCACTTTTGGTGGATCATATATATATACACATTGTTCATGTGTATGTATAAGCATCGCGTACTCCAGGACCCATGGCTTTATAACGATGCTGTATGTATACCTGAGAGTCTCTCGGGGGTGCTGTCATGGAATTTCGGAAAAGTCCGTGACCCAAGAGAACCAGGCGTGTTGAACAGTTCAAAATATTGACTAGACTTCTTGTCTCTATACTTTCGTAGTTTCTTCAACCAAGTCTCGTTTATATAGTCATATTTGTGTGTGCACACCATCTCACCTTAACTTTTCCCAAACGTAAGGTCAGCACACATTTTTAGTTTTCCCAGTGGTACTTTCAACAGCGACGCACCTCTTTCCCCCAGTTCCTTGTCTCTTCTCGCACGGTATTTTGTTCTCTCTCCATCGGGCATTTGACGCATTGGCCTATTCTCCATTTTCTCTACGTATTTACGTGTGGGATTTTGAGGCGAAAGAAAAACGTCATCCTTTTTCACGAGCCCTTGAGACCGAGGATTAGACGATTTGGAAGAAATAAACAAGGTTAAGAGACATATAATTTTCTCGGTGGATGCACCACGCGGAGCCTCTCATTAAAACGCATACACAATCTGTCAAAAATTATGTACACACTGTTCTTCAACAGTCGTGTTGCCCCGTAGAAACACCTAAATATTTAGCATCGTGTTGAGTACGTGCGCAATGAAGCTCCGAAAATGTGCTGACTAATCCTGTTTAATTTTTCGTCATTTTTTTTTAAGAGGCAATGCAACGTGTGCGGTCACTCGCACGATCTGCATGCAAGTTTTTTTTTCTGTACAAGCCCTATAAAATGCACACCAAAAGCTTTCATCGCTACTTTTTTTCATTCTTTACTTCCAGCGACATCGTAAAAAAAATACATCGTGCAGCAACTTTACGTGTACGTGTTTCTTTTGGTATAGGAAAAGAATGAAATACCACGGTGTTAGGGGCTTATAATCGAAGGGATACTGTATTATTTTTACCGTGCCTATACCTCGTGCTAGTCTGTTACATATGAGGAAACATCGACGCTTTATTTCCATGCATTATGAATTCATTTTTCTTTTTTTCGACGATTTTAGCTCTGAACCTGAGGTGAGTGAACCCTTCAACAGAATAATTTACTACAGATTTTTCATCCCTCGGCAAACTGACAAACTAAAATATTAACAGCACAATCTAATGTCGGAATTGTGTATGAAATCAAGTATGAATAGATGAATTAAACGTCCATGAAAATCGTTTATCATTTACAGAATTTGGTATTTGCGGTAAATATTTAAAAATCATAAATTATTTCTGATGTTTTCAATAAAAGCAAGCGTTAAATAAATATGAAATATCATGAATAATACCGACGTAGAATACGTTTAAATTAGTCGATACTGTCATAATTTCAATAATAACAAACATAAATGTAATAACTGAAGCATAAATACAAATGTATTAACACCTTTAATAATAATTGTGCATGTTACTCCTTTGTATGTTCTCCCTGTGCCGAGGCTTATTGGGTAATAAGTGTAGAAAAAGTCCCCTTTTTGCATAGGGAGCGTTCTAAATGGACATAATATAAAAACTGATAAGTAGCGTGTAAATTTGGTAGAATTAGAAGAAGCACACAAAAATTGGACACTTTCTTTTTTCCATGTTTCATATAATGATTGACATTCGAGGAGTAATCATGAGGAGATCCCGTTCAACGGGAACCATTATTTTTGTACTATTATTTATAGCAGTAATGGCTGACCGAAACGATTTCGGTGTTCACTGAGGCAAAGTAGACGACATGCGATGGAAAACGAGGGGGTGACTCCCCGATAATATTTTTTTTTCTGCCATTCTTGGCAGTCACTTTTGCAAGGGTGTTGTGCTCCAGTGGGCACGCCAGATCCAGAACCTTTCAGCTTTCTCATTTTTTATCTCGCTCTCACTTTTCCTTGTCGTATCAATTTTTTTCTTCTGGAACTGCCCCTGCACTGCTTCGCCGTTCATACAACATAAGTATGGCCATATACCGAGTACCACAGAACCAAAACGAAAATCCCTATAAACTACCCTGTCGTATTTCGTCATAACCGTTCCGCTTTTCTCTACCCTGCCTACACCATCAACTTTTCAGCTATACACATGATCAAGAGTTTTCCCGGGCTTCTTTTAGCGTACTTTTGTCGTGGAAAAAAATGTCTGCAAGAATCCACGTACCCTCGAACGGTTCCCTTCACCGGTGTTCCCCGTTGTGGTAAATCGTAGAAACCGAAATATTTTTGTAGCCTGTGGTTCTCGGGGTTCAACATTTTTTTTCCCAACATTTTCTTCCATACTTCTTTTCATATTTTTTTCCCTTCCCCATGGCCTCCAGACATTAAAATGAGTATTTTATGGCACGGCGGTTGTTACGACCATAGACCTCTACCGTATTTAGTTTGAAGAGCAAATTCGACGCTGTGGCATCACGCATTTACCGTCGAAGCATGATTCATCATTGATAAGAGCTCTGCAGGCCACCCACTTCCTAAATATTAACGCTAGAAAGAGAGAAAGACAGTAGCAATTTGATAAATAATTACTGTTTATCTTGCACAGCGGTCACATCACGCTAAGCTGCTGTTTATATATTGCTTTGAAATATATTGTATACAGATTTATTCGTACACTTGCTTTTGAATGTGCTGCAGATGCATTTTATATATCTCCCGTTCGTATTGCAAACCGATTGCGATTTATAAATCACGTTAACGAGCTTTTGATTACCCGTGGCTTTTTCATGCCTGCCGCATAAAATTGTCACTACTTATTGAGGCAACTACCGGCTACCAACCTGTGTAGTACTGGCTTTACCGACAGCCACCGCGTGGAGTCCTACCACACACTGGGCTTATAGCTCAACCCTTTTTCTCTCTCTTTCCCACTTTTTTTTTCTCTCCGTCCGTCTGAAACGCCCACGGGAACGTATACTCTCCTACATGAATCATCCGGGGCATCAACTCCACGGCAGTAGCATATACGAGCAGGAGAAACAGCGACACCGCTGAAATCGCACGCGAGCATAACGATCGAGTAATCGAAGCGATTTGTGAGCCCGGAGGGGAAAGAACAAAAAGTCTACGCAAGACTAACAACTCTTCTGAATTATTCGTCTTGCTCCAATTGGATTCCGCTTATTTTTACCCTCCTTTTCCTTCTTTTTACTAGGCAGTCAATTTGAAAGATGTAATTAAAAAATTTTCCATGCAGTATATTTTATTACTCCGAGTCAGATGCTTCATTTTTATTCCAATCGATGAATCGAAAATTCATTAGCTCTCGTTATGCTTTAGTATAAAAATAAAATTACAAATATTCCTACCTTCCACTGAAATCAATTCGAAATTTTCTTTTTATACATAATCATATCTAAGATGTACGAAAATTGGCCAGGTCTGATCAGATATAATATGATCCCGAGAAATTTTTTTGATATATAATCACATTTTATTTTATCCGTATAGTCATATATGGTCATATACGAAAATGGACCAGATCTGATCATAAATGATTATATTTAGTCATATATACACTCAAATATCTATCAATATATGAACAAATATGATTATACGTGAATAGAATTTTGTAATCATGAATATATAATGATGTATGATCACGTTTGAGTACATATGGTCGTGAATGCTATATTAGATATTGCAGCATTTTGATACTTGACGATATATCAAAATATCGAAACTCAGGATTTTTAGTCCAATTGTCCCTGATACTTAAGAGAGATGTACTACATCGAAACTGAGCTTCGAACGTGATAGTTTATTGTGAATAAAGACGATCAAGTTGGAAAGGGAGGATAATTTATGAGTGCACGGTCGATGCATCGCTAGCGCGAGAGCCCAGTGACCGTGGCCCTCTGGCGAATTATCGCCACACCATAAAACGGAAAGTGACGTGAACTGTCTCGTATGTGTTTACGTCTAATCAGATATGGGTCCATACTAGATGGCTGACCTTATAATAGGATATACTTCTTTTGAGATATGACCCCATATGAGTTATATGAATCTACTATATATACCCATATACATTTCCATATTTACTCGGATATGACCCAACACCAGTTTGATGTGCTCAGGTCTGACCATACTTAAGTCTATATTATTAATATACGTAGATCTATATTTGTTCAGGTATAAGCTTATATCAGATAGATATTCCCAGATGCAATCAAATTCATGTATGCATTAAATCAGATATGGGTCAATATTAGTACCTGGTCTCTTATGATCATGTATGGCTTCAAACATGGAGTGATATCTAATTATAAATTATTATATACACATTTTTGTATGATCATATATAACTTCATATGAAGTCATGAATTTGATAATATATCAAAAAAGTTCTCAGGACACAGTATTCGCAAGATTAATTGATTCAACATCATTTAAAGTAATGAGATTTATGGAAATTCAATTGGAGATAAGAATTCAGGATAATGAAATTATTGGCCAAATGTTTCATGTTATATAAATCTCTTGATATTCGTATTGTAGTCCAAACTCGATTTATTTTGAGGATCCTTTATGTGGCTAAACATTCTAAGAATTTTTCCACTTTCGTTCATACGTATCGCTGCTGTGTATATTCTCTGTAGGCATCGTTCAAATATATGTATAATTTTTGATACATAGTTTCCAAACTTGGATTACTTAACCCGAGCTTGATGTAACCACGAATTCATGCATCATTAGATACTCCTTTTCTTTTCACCCCAAAGTCACGCGCGCTCTTTCGTATCCTTTTCTTCGGTGGATATGTGTATGAAAGGAGTGAAAAAAAGGCTATTCACCATTGCCAGCCTTGTTCGTTCCGAAGCGGCAACACTAAGCCTCGAAATGAATGATGCCGGAACATTCGCTGTCACTGCAAGACTCACAAGATATTATAATGTAACCATCGACTACACTAATAGACGCTTAAGTACTGGAGTGATTTAGTCAAGGATTCGATATACAATGTACTATACCGTTTTGTACCGTACAATATTCCTCCTCTGCGTGTCTCTCTGAATGTTTGGAACTAGAATATATGCGTGGTCCATTATGTTCCGTGCTCAAGGAATTACTGCTCCAATGAAAGTATAAAAGAAAGAGTGAAAAATTACTCGCTTCACGCGAGAGTCGCCATATATAGCATCCATAAAGTTGTTACAATTGACCCACAGGCTAGACTCTCGTAAGGATGAAATAATAACGTATAATCTTACAAAACGAACATCGTGAAATCAGTACCATTCCAGCAACTTTTGTTGAATATCCATTTTATTTTTCAGTATAATTTTCAGGACATTTTTTTGGAGAAAAATACACTTGACATGGCACGATAGCCGAAACCAGGAAAAACTAACACTTTAGTCAAGTAGTCATATGATTTTGCATTAGGATTCCAACTCCAGCAAGTGTTCCTTCATGAAATTACATGCTTCTCTCCCACTCTATACTTCTGACTTTCATTCGTTTTTTAAACTGAGTACCACGAAGATCGAATTATAAAGTTGAACTTTTCTGTGAGCCTTTAACTCTATACTGTGTTCATGATGCCTATAGTCAAACTCTCGTAACTTAGGAATATAAGAGGCGGGAAGGAATTACTTGGATTTCGAAGTTGCTACGATGTGCACAGGTGAAGAAAAAGGACGACCGAGCCGAGTGGCTCGTGACGACACGTTTAGCGGAGGCGGAAAGAGAGAGAGAGAGAGAGAGTTACAGGAGTAGCTTGGGGAAAGAATCAGTCGATATCCGCGACGAGAAACTCTTTGCAGCATCTAGGCGCATTTGTTATGCTTCGAGAGTCCCGAGTGTTCCGCTCGATACTCAATCTTTCTCTCTTCCCCTTTCACCACTCGACACTTTGCCAATCATCGTAAGTACTTGCACGCCCTCTCTCCCGTCACTCACCCACCGGACGCCTGACTCTTCGACATGCACCCAGGATCAGCAGAGCGGAAGGAAGGAAGGAAAAAAGACGAATCGAAAAATAAAATTAAACGAAAAAGGTGGCAATGGAGAACAACTTCCGCAAGTCGATGGTGTGACAAGAATAATGTCCAGGGAAAAGGTTCGTCCTGGTGAATAAACGATCGTAGGTACCTCAATGATGCTCAACCAGAACTCATACTTGAAAATCCCATTTCATAATCCCATCGGATTTTAGTAATCCGCGTTGAAACTTAGAAATAGATTTTTCGACACTATTATCATCAATAAAAATTTTTTCCATAATGATGTATATTAATTTTTGAAGTTTTATTAAATTCCCGAAGCTGAAGGTTGCTTCTTATATAAGACAATTTAATTACTGGTTATAAATTTTCATTGACACAGATTCACACAATTAGAAATCAATCATCTTCCGTGTGCAAAACGTATTTCTATTTATAGAATATGGATATTCGTGTTTGAGAATTTGGAACGTCCGGTTCGTAAGACGCGTCACTATAGCAATATTACAAATGATGCCTAGCGCGGGGTATACTTATCAAGTGGCAATAGTCCATGAACAACATTGTCGTCCAAATGTCCTTCTTTTCTGACGTTGTGCTGGAAGATAGGACTTAGCGTTGGTGGTTTGATATAAACAATATACAACGTTAACTTCTGGTATTCGTGCAGCATCAAAGTCTTTTCTATATGTGGGCGTGCGGACGTGTGTGTGTAGAGAAGTTTCCCATATACGATTGAGGCTTTCCAGAGTTCCTCTTATCACAAAAGTGGTCTTGCCCCGAGTCAGAATTTGAGAATTGAAGTTGTGGCTTATCTTAATGAGAGATTCTCGAGTTTTGGATGACCAGCTGGGCGTCTACACGTGTTGGAGAAACTGGAAGTCGTCGCAAAAATGTAGTTGCCTCTCGCGGGAGTAGGATCAATCGCAGTCGTCATAAAAAAGCAGAAGGAATATGCGTGAGATTGGATAAGCGTCGTAGATGAAAGAGAGTGCTTTAGCGCGTTAGCTCGATGTTTACGTTCAGAATAAGTGAAGTTAGGATGGTAGATGGCATGTATATATACAATGCCCGCGATAGCACCGGTCACGATAATATGGATAATCAACTGGACAGAAAAAAAAATTATGTTACTGTTTGGAACACGTCCTCCAACGTAGCGCATGCATTATGTTCACGCATGTATTTGGATACCCACATATAAAATGTATGGCACGCGGGGAACCGAAATTCCTGTGTCTCGTCATAAATATCGGTGCGATCGGGTAGAGGGTAAACCTGCTCGCCGCTGTTGCCCCTGTTGGTCCCCAAAAATTATTATGTAGATATGACATGGCGTATGCTATACACAGAATACGATCATCCCGACCAATATGCTCAGAGCGCACGCACCTCTTTTCTCGGAGATCCTCTGACTCAATTAAAGCTAACACCAAGACATTCTGCTGACTTTTATTTTTCGAGTAAGTGCATACATCTCTATCTCTGTTAAATGCTGCACGACGAATTCACTTATGTAATGATATACCTATAAAGGAAAGTGAGTCAGCAGAATACTTTTCAAGTTCAATATCATGCTTTGTATTCTGCGTGGTCTTCTCTTTCTTTGTCCTTTTCTTTCTTTGGGCATGTTTTTCATGACGTATGTTCACGTACTTTCGTCTCCTGAGACAGTACGATGTGTGAAAGGTATTTTTGTAACACGTGAATGCTTAAACGATTCTCGAAGTACCAATGAATGAATATGCCTTTCATGACACCTGAATATTTTTCCTTGGATTCTGTTTGGGAATGCGGACTCTGTGGTCATCTTTTTTTCCAGTATGTCGAGTCGTTAACAACTCCTCTCTAGTCTGTCCGAGACGAACGCATTTTCAGTATGTGGATGTAAAAGATGATCGTAAAAGTTTTGAGTGGACAACGAGTTAAGCCCATGTTCGTTGGACTTTACTTGCAGCTATTCTCTCATATTACGCCCTGAGTATGGCCACGCCACACTGACAAACCAGGAGACAACCACTAGACAGAAGACAACCTCCGTACTCGCACAATGCCCAACTGACCTGACCATTCCTCCCCCCCCCTCTCTCTCTCTCTCTCGCTCTTTTACTCTTTGGCTTGTGCTCCGAGTAGCCTTACTTGTTCTTTTACCCAACCTCCCAGGCTCAGCGTTATTAAACCTAAATCATTTGCGTCGAGTCTCGACTGCCATAACTCACTGGTTGCCGTGAAATATGGCCGCTGGTTCAAATTGTGGCCCACAGCACCCGCGAGAAAAGATGCGCGCGAGGCCATCGAGCATTTCAATGCCAGGCAAAAGATACTCTCTCTTTTGCACTCTTGTGGCCTAACAAAATCTTCTTCCTCTGTATACACACTTATCTCCGAATGTTTCATCCGTACACGTGAAGAACACGCATACCATATTAACTCGGACATCAACTTTGGATCTCTTTCTTTTCATTTCATTCTCGTTCGTCTTTCGCACGTCTCTTGCCGGACTCACTCTCTTGTGAACTTCTCGCGAACTCCGCTCTGTTCAATTCTCATTCCTTCACCATCTCTTCCCCTTTCTCTCTGTAGCTTCTTCTTGCTCATCCGACCAATAACCCAGTGCACGAGCTACCACTTTAACCCGTGACACGGATGAGATTTCGTGAACAGGCTATTGATTTACAACTCGTATCCCGATAATTCGAGTTTGAGTGCCAAGGCTGTACTACGCTGTAGGTCAAACTATACAGTGATTGCTTTTTGAAACATCAGCTGGTTGTTGTAGTTATTGACAGTCGAAAAAATAAGATTGGTCCATGTTCCTTTCTTCAAAAAAGATAACAATTTAATGATCATCAAATCAGACATGTTTGGATGGATGAAAAGTAGTCGTTTTACATTTATAAAGAATTAAGAAAGATCTGATTCGTTATTGTTATTGATTAATGTGTAAAATAAAGTTTATTCTAGAAATTCCGAGTAGGTTTGAGCAAGAAAAATTATCACCATACCTTCTACATGTTTCTACAGAATCCCCGCTAAAAATAAGAGTTTCAAAACTTCTGCAATGTCCATATACATTCTCAAACATTTAACAAATTAGTTTAAGAACAAACTCACTGGTTGAGCGAGATAACATCTTACCACACGGGAGTCCTGGTAAAAATCGTTTTGGAAAAATTACCCTGTCTGTAACCATGGGTAGGATGGGTAACAATGGGTATTCCGTACTCGGTTATCGCAAGACGCCCGAGGTGCTGAAAAATGTTCATTTCAGAAACGCCATCAAGGTAAAAAGGAAACAACCATGTAGGTAAAGCTCTGGTTGATGAAAACAGGGAGGTCAGTCGGATATGAGACTTATACGGGATAATCCGACTGATGGATTTTCGTTTGACTGCACATGATGATTTTAATCCGAATACTTCATTCTTTCCATCCTCATAAGATGCGTTATGATTTGTGACATAAATTTGACGTAGATAAAAATCTAAAACAGGTGAATCATGTTCTCACATCTTATCCATTTTTAAATTGTTATTAAAAAATCAATCTTATCTGTAACTATTCTCAGCGTTGCTGTTTACTCTTTTCATATTAACATCTCTTATAAACAATATTTGAATTTTTATTTTCAGCTAACCTAAGAGGATGATTTTGAACTGCAAAATATGATTTTTTGTTAGAATCAAAGTAGCCGATGTGGATACATGCGAATTTAGAAGCGTAGCTTATGTAACTGCGTATAGTGTGGCACAAACCCAGAATGTATTCAGCGGTAAATCGCAACCACGAGTCATTTTCTTGCCTGTAAATCTCTCGTGAAAACAGCGTTCGTGGTCATAAACTGCTGAGAAAGAAAGAGCGTACGAGCGAGAGAGCTGAGGATGGGAAATTATGCGAAAAGAGAAATAGCGGAAGGGTGCTGCGGGCGGATGAGTCCTACTGCAGAATGTAAATTGGCTGCTGCACCTAAGCACCTAAAGAAAAAAATGCAACGCAGCTTCAGCAACGAAGGTGTAGGGAGTAAAGATTTCGGAATATGCTGTATATAAAACCACTTCACGATACATTTAGACGCATCTGAATGGTAGAGTCAATGGATTATGCGCAAACGATTGATTCAGAGACGAGTCTGTTTCGAAAGGAACAAAGTCAGGGCACAATCGTCGACTGCAATCCACATGTCGGCCTTAACAGAATATGGTAGACATGGAGTATTTTGAAGAAATGACTCTTCATGTCACAGTTATTTTTTTTTATTAGAAAGAACGACGGGAGGAACCGAGCATCCAGTCAACCTAACGCATACCTACAAGTCGTTGGAAAAAAGAAAAGGAAAGAGGAATGTTCTTAAAGGGATCAGTTTTTGATGAATTAGTCCTGCTTACATATTCACTCAAGGGTCAATATAACTTCACGGAACCTCCCCGAATGGTTCATGGCATCGTTAGGAACCGTCATTCAAATGGTCTCCCAAAAATCTTGCAGGTACATGACGAATTACTTTTCGGTGAAAGAGTTTGCCTTATATCGATACTTTCATGTAATTATTCTTTCTGTCATCCAACTTTTGTCAGAGAAGCTGACTTCCACAAATTGGACTCAAAATATATTTGTGGTTTACTGTCAACGTGGTAATAGCCGACCTTTTTTTATTAGACACAGACCAATTTCTTAGTCTTTTTACAAGACTATTTGCAAAGTTTAGGGTAGACGAATCGTTGCATATTATTGCAATTTATCAATTAAAAATGCCTTCTCATTTCGTAATGATTTTTTTTCTTCTGATTTCGGTCATGGCCGAATAATCAGGTTCTCTCAAATGGAAGAACGTCTCGCTGAGCGTGTCGAACAGACTACGGGAGGATGGAGAAGGGATTAGTCGAAAAAGGCCCTTGATAAATTACTGGCTGCAGGCACACTTCCTTGTCGCAACGCTATGTATATATGACATGGATGAAAATATATAGTTATACTATTACAGAAACACCCGTTACAACTAATCGCTGGTGGAAGACCTGAACGCATTCCGTTCGAGTCCGAGACAGAGTTTTAACGACTGTTCTGCTGGCTCTGAGAAACGAAGACCAGCTAGGAAAAGCGACAGACGGACAAAAAGATGAGAAACATCACGTTCGACAGTCTGGGAGATATGAATAGTGAAAGAATTCTTCAATATCTTGCTACGAGTCTATCCGCATTACATCAAATTTGTAGTTAAAACAAATGTGGCGTTTGATAAATACAAGCAAACTGTCAACCATTTAAATGATAAACGATATATCATAAATTATGTATAAGGAAGGATAATCGTAAAAAGTGTCGTGAAACTACTGGAAAAAGAGAAAACAACGTCTAGGCAAGTTTACCTGCTGGCATTGGGACCAAGGGAAAAAACCTAATGAGAATATTCTCGTTGGTACTATGACCTGACCGAGATTCTTCGGTACTCATGGGGCCAGCGTGTTACTGGAGTAAACGAGGTTTAATGAGGGTAAGTGAGTTTTTGCCCAGTAGCTCCGGAAGCTCTGTATCGCCGTAGCTAAGAGGTGACCTTTTCCCTCAGAAGGCCAACAATGGACTTGGTGACCGCCCGGGCGGTCCCAGTGGGTGGACATCTCGGTCACAACTCACGTTGTCCTGAGACGCAAAAGAAAATATCTTTTCCTTGACCCATGTAGCGCTGCAGGGAGGTCCGCTTTCGTTGCACCCATCTCTGCGCACAATTCCACAACATTTCTTAGCTCATCGTTCGTCTTCAGCTACTTCCTCTTCCTTACTACCGCACTTTGCTCGCCATGTCTCTCTCTCTCTCCCTCTCTGTCTCCTAGTCTTTATTTGCTGTTGCTTTAACCTGCTGCCTTCAACTTCGCTCATCCTCATGTTTGTAGAGGCGGACCAATACATCATTCTTTCCACAATTTGTCCCTGATGCATTCTTCAAAGATCCGTGAAAGCTGTGGCCTTTCTTCAGCGTCAAACCGGATATAGTATAAAGTTTTATAGCAACCTATACATATAATGCTAAAGTGTACTATATATCTTCTCCTCGGTCGTTCCTACTACGTATAATTTCTTGCTGTGGTCTACGGTAGAGATTCTATACACACACGGAAGCCAGAGGTTACCCATCTTTCGGGTCTCATCCAAGGACCTGGTATAAATTTTGTTTGACTAACGTGCTTTGTCGTCTCCGTTTCTCTCTCTCTCTCTCTCTCTCTCTCTCTCTGTCTCTCTTTTTCTCCCTCCTTCTTTACCTCTCTTCAAAGATTAACTGCGTGTGTCGAGAGTAAGTTTGACTCAACTGAATTGGCGTACCAATTCGCTCCTAAATTAGACCTACGAGTTTCCTCCAAGTGGCTTGAAGTCTCAAGTCTCATGGGGTAGAAAATAGCGCTGGTGATCGATAACATCGATTGCCTTCCTTACTACTTATGCTGATACTTGGTTTCAATCTCTCCAGCCAGACTTCCGGTCCCCGAGGAATAGCTCGACTTCCGATACTCTTGGGTACATCAATCCTTTGTCTCTTCACAACAATCGTTACCACTTCTTTAACCAATGAATTATTTATTTCTATCTCTATAAACGATCCCATTCTTAATTCCACATTAATGAAGTAATAATCATCAACAAAGTAGTAAGTTGGGGAAGGCATCAATAATTTTAAACCAGAGACTTGTAATGGGGACTATAAACGAACAGGTGGTAGAAATGGGATTGAACATATATCGTATTGCTATATTACCCTCGACAGAAATCAAATCAACTTTTACGCTTTCAACTTTCACTTTGTCATCAATTTGTCAGCTCCAGATTGATTTATAAATTCCAACTAATCGTGGCTTTTAATTGGAATTATTCAAATGTCTAATAACAATGTTACCGCATGTATAAAAATCGGAAGATTCATCACATTCAAAATTATATATCATTTGGACGAAACTCGTTGTTTCACGCTCATATCTTGAACGTTATTCGCATATATGTACCACTTAACGCAGTCTATTCACAGCACTCTTGGTGTCATAGAGTGGCAACCATCACAGTAAAGCTTACGAGGGTGAACTGCAGATGATAAAGGAAAATGAATTGCGTAGTTGGTACACAAATACTGGGGCACGTAAAGGGGATCGAATCTCAAGTATCATATTGTCTTGTCGTCAGAAGCGTGCAAATATTGCCACCGTGTCAATCCTCCAGTGACTATGAGTGGAAAAGAGAGGCCTCTTTACATATCCAAGTCCATCTGTGCTCTTACAAACGATTGTAAGGGCTATGGCATCTATACTTATAAGCGTAGAAACGTTCCATGGTGAATGTCGACCGGGATAATAATAAAAAAAATTACTTCGATCGATGTACAGCAGACCTCGTGTATGGATTATTATCCATAAAAAGATAAAGATAAAAGAGTAATATCAATTTTTCGTTTTGCGATTAGTAATAAATGTACTATAAAATCTTTTAACCATGGAAATACTTGAACGAAAAAACATCAAATGCTGCAGAAAGATGCTATACTGAATTGAACATCTGAAAATGTGTATTCTTGTTAGTAGATAGTGGTGGAAAGGTTCCCTAGTTTCAAACGGGTAAAGATCGTCCACGGAGCTTCATAAGTCAGGATGAATGCAAGGAGAATGACACGTGTGTCCGTTGCAGAATACAAGATATATATGTATGTGGTATGTAAGTGGAGAACGTGGTATATCTGACAAAGTTCTTCCATATTCCTTGTACCGTTGACCTGGTCCGTACGAGCTCCACGCAGCTGTACACTCATACATAAATGGATGTATCTATGTGTACATATGTATAAAGTATATTGCGAAAAGTCAGGTCACCCATGGTGTCCATATTCGGGCAAGTAATCCATGCCTGGTATCCGTACTTTTCCCTCTACAACCTTCGAGCTATCCCATCTTGTAGATACGAATCAGACTCAAAGGGTATATCCAATGGTTTGGCCAGCTTTCTGGTTTTCTGACATTACAAGCATGACTGAATATTTCACAATGCACGGTACAGAGCTTTCTACTCTTCTCTCTTTTCCCAATCGTGTGCCACCAAAATTCAGTATTTTCGACCAATTCAAAGTCAGTACCACAGACGTTTTCACATAAATGGGGAAAATTCTCTCTTGTGCCCATTGTGTGATTCGTGGAGGAAACAATGTCCGGAACTCAACCATTTAAATGAAAAGCATGTTGAAAACAGAGCAGAAACATGTGAGCGTAAGAGGGATTTTCGGTTTATAATGATCGTATGAATGTCTGGACGAAAATCATAAAACATAGAACATGGTAAGAGTTGGAAAACTATAAAGATTACGATAGAAAATTTAAGGCCTTGTATAAGCAAAAAATTTTCATTTCTTCATTATTTCAGATTTCATTAGCCTGAATGGTTATAAATATTTAAAAATTACAGAATTGAAAAATTTCAAAAATCTTTAAAGCTACAGCATTTGAAGCGTAAAAACAGATACCGTGCGGCGCGCCCGACCGCCAACTTCACAGCCGTTTTTCCACGATTCACTTTTTTGAACCTTGTGAAAATTCTAACTCTTGAAGAAAAGGTTCAAATCGCTTTGGAATTTTCACAACATATTCTTAGTATCATCACCTGTCGCGTGAATCACGTAAACAAAAATTTCAATGACACGCAAAAATATAATAAATAAAATACCGACAGAAAATTGAGTGAATAAATTTCAAGTTTCGAATTTTCATAATAATAATTTTTTTTCAAATAATATTGTTGATTCACACTGAAGATACATTCATTATGCAATTATAAATTTGTTCATTTTTTATTCAGACACCCACATCGATGCCGAGAACTTTCACCATCAACGTGCCCGCAAAAAAAAAATACATTGCTTTATTATGTTATATCTCCGCCGTTTGTTAATGTTTCTGATTTTTTTCCACATATACTTAACCATGTGCATAAATGATCTGAAAAAAAAATGTTGTCAATATATGCGTCATTTTTTTAATCACGTCTGAAAAATTATCTTCGAAAATCGGTGAAATAGCGCCTTAGAAATTTCCATGACTCACAAAGGTACAAATGCCTATGTACCAAAAAAATTTGGCAACGAGAATCAACGTAGAAAGAGAAAGTTCCAAAGAATTCTTCATTTCACAACTTTTCCCGAAAAAGATGAAGATTGAGGTGTCCATTTCAAGTGACAGGCCACATCCTGCTGCAGAAAAAAGACGGAATGATACTGACGACCGTATAGGCGACGATCTCTTACGATCTTGTTCAAGCTTTGTCGTCTCATACTTCAGGTGGTAACACGGACAAAATATACATCCAATGAGGTAAAGGAAGAAAAACTTTGGAAACCATAGGTAAAAACCATGAGAGGAATAAAGTGTGTGTGTGAGAGAGAGAGAGAGAGGGAGCGCTAAAAAAAAGATGGACTATTTCGTCGAACAGTCGGGAATGTACAAACGTTGTCCTATCCGCGATGAGATCTGACTTATACGAACATCACTGAAATGAATTAACCCGAAATTTCGAATTCTCTCGCCTCAGCTGTAGGTATTCCTAATTTTCTGCTTCTTATCTCAAATTCTAATCGTTCAAGATACAAGTTCCATAGGGGCTTGTCTCATCTGCCTCAGCAGATTCACACTCGTAGACATGCAGCTATAGCTATATAACTTAATGAAATAATTATTTATTTTAGGGGTTTACACAAATAAAAAACCAGGAAATATCAAAAGAGAAAAAAGACGATGTTTGCTTTATTATTATCTTACGAACGTCGGATCTGTCGCGAAATTGAGAGATCAAAGGATTAGGTATTTCGCTTTCTCTATCTCCTGACATTCGCATCTTCCCACTGCTAACAATCCTCAAGCATTACGATGGTATTATCTTACCTCTCCTGCATATTATTGCATGTATATACATTCATGTAATATGCATTCAGTTTACACTGTACAACTACATGAGACTGCATATTGAGATGAAACTTACGAAACGAGGAGAGAGATACGTATATCTATGACACGACAACGTCTGTTCCGTATACATGTATTTTACATGTCCCTTTGTCCTGAGATGCTCAAATTTCAATCTTCAAAATCGTCTGAGTTGAACCATGGTATCCAAAGAAATTCAATAAGCTACCAAAATGGTTTACTAAATCGCCTAAACTAAACGATACTTGAACAAGCACTTTATTATATATGAAATAAAAACCAGTACAAAATCCGGGCCATTCCAATGAATCAAGTCATTATACTATCTTGAAGCGAAGCATCAGATCGAAATCTGTTTTATATTAGGAAAGTTTAAACAACACAATCCCGTTTCAAGCGTCATCGTTTTTATGAAGTTCTCATTTTAAATACCATAAGGATTTTTGTCACACTTTCTGGATATTGGACAACAGAAGGTTTTATTGTCTTCGGTAGAAGATAATTAAAGCGTAACCGCTCACAACGTAAGGTCGTTATATATGGAGCTAGGGATTTTACCTGCGAGTCTTACAGAATGTTCCTTCAACAACAGATTCCTTGCCCGACGACTTTCTCCCTTCGTTGGGTAGTCGACCGCTTAGACTCTCAATGCTCCAAACTCCAATAACCAAACACCCGCTGGTCGTTTTGAAAAATTCTTCCTTTCGCAACCCTGGTCAAAAAAAGGGAAACCGTGAGCGTTCAACGACAAAGAACTCTCCAGGCCCGCCCCCCAGAAGAGTCATCATTTTCTTGGTCAAGAGGGTCAAATCATCTTCCCAAAGAACTACGTTGGGAATCCTTCGTTAAAAAAGATAAAGGTGCAGCATTGCTCGCTGCATTAGTATTTTCAATTTTTTAATATTGTTTGTTTTTGTTTTTAGTTTTCAAATCACTAAAAATCAAATGATTAACAATTCATCCAGAACAATCAGGATATGAGCGAACTCTGCGCATCGATGTGAAGTCGATGCCAAGTATTTCGTAATTTTTACCTGTCATTTTTTCCGATTTATTCGTTTCTCGATACGCTTTCTTGTATATCGCATGTGAAGTCTGGAACTTATTATTAATATTATTATTATTATTTTTTTTTTTTTTTTCAACGAAAGCTCCATTAAAAGTTCGACGCTAACGATGAAATTGCGTGACAAATGCTCGGCACACGGTTCGTTTCACAACATTTGGCCAATTTTGTAGTTTTCTACTCCTTTCTTACATTCGCCTGTCTTTCACGATTTTTCTTGCTTTTTTTTTGTTCATTCATTCAACCATATCCGTTTCCTCACGCCGCGACAGAGGAAAATTGCCCGTAGGGCACAGTCGTGACGTGCGAACTTGGCGGAAAGTTTGTCTCGGATTAATGGTCTCGTAGCATTGTCCCCGAAGTTTCACGGGAACAAGTAACCGAGACGAACTTGGTTGAACTTTAGGTCTGCGAGCTTTTACCGGCGAAGACTCCGAGGATGAAGAAGAAGAAGAACAAAGATATATCGTTGTAATATGGAACGCAGTACAAACTCCACGTTTTCGCAGACACGAATGTACATGCCACGTGTCATAAATGAATAAAGTATTCATATATGAACACACAACACACACAGACGCGCACGCACACTATTTATATAAGTTTGTTGTAAAACTGACAAGATTCGTGCCCCTAAAGCGTTTAGCAGACAAATGTGCAAGGTCGCAGTCATTAAAACATTTCTCGTGACTTCTCTCCATTCGTCTTACGGTTTTCTACGAAGCTGATTCCTTCTAAAACGTTCTACTGACAGAACAATTTTATTGTAGGATTCATCAAGAACAAGATTATATACTTCTAACGTAATCGACATTGAACCGTTGTATGCGTAGCATTGGCAAAACCCTCTGAATACTACCTCGTATGGATTATTATTTATAGCCAATAATTGACCACCGTTCGACATTGGTGATTTATATCGCGGCTTGCTGGCGGGCTATAGAAAAGATCCTAAACTTTGCTTATACGTATGAGTATATATAAATAGGTGTATATATAGTTATATGGTAGGTAAGATCATAAAACGTCAAACTCGAATCATTCGAAGAACCACACAGTCATCAATGTCCCGTTGCCAAATAATGGTGTGTACTGCGATGGCCGAGTATTATAGACGTTTTAGAAGGGCCTTTTGATTTTTTATTATAGCTATTAACTCAAAATTACAAAGTTGAGACAAATAATTGGGTTATTTTCTTATTAATGATGATTATTGACGTGGCTAATCAACAGTGTGATAGGTAATTTACGGCTCAATTGCTCTATCACGAATATGCTCATTTCTAATACTAAATGTGTGTCTGAGATCAAACTTTATCGGCATTTCTACGGCTTACAATTCCCTTTCGGGAATTCTTTCTCACATCATCAAAACATACGAGAGCTTCCGCTTTGGAATCCTGCTCGAACGTGCCAGCAAGAGGCTTCTTATATGTGCAGCTGCTCTGCCAACGATCTCACCCAGTTTTTGTGTTCGAGGAAACGAACTTCCTTCAATCACTCCGCACCATGAAATTATTCGAAACTTTTCCTACTGTTGTCAACTATATAGGGAAACTAGGGGAAAAGGGAGAGAAGAGAATGATGAGTATGAACGCGTGCTAGAGCGATGTACCATTGGGAGGACGAGATGAGTTCGATCATTGACACATTTTTTTGCTTAAGAAACACTATCCGTGTTGTAGGCACGATCAATAGATAAAGGCGGCAGTACAAACCTCCACGTGTCATTATATCTCCAAGGAGGACCGTTTGTCGGAGTCCTTGGAGTGAAAGAAGAAAGGCTGCCTCATGCAGGCTCTTTTTCTCGCTCATAATAAAAGGAAGGAAAGAGTGAGACTCTTCTAGCATAGAACTTGAACTCATAGAGAAGTCTTAGGGGCCTGTCAGCATTCGGGGCTACTCGTCATCTGTTTCTCTTTTTTTCTCATACTTTGACGTATAATAGAACGCACCGTACCACTTCACTGCGTATCCTTTGGCTTGCTGGAAAGGTTAAAGGGTGAAGTCAGCCAGCCGCGTCGTCTTTTATAGATATATATTCGGTTATACAGATATAAAAATGCCTTGGGCTAGGCAAAGACGAAGACGGCATTTTATCATGCGGGACGATGCTCTGCCTCGAGCAAATCATACAGAACCATCCACTTGCTATCTGTTGGACGACTAAACCGTACGTGAAAAATTCTTGCCTCCGGCTTCAAAAGCTGCTAGCTTACAGTTGTCCTTATTTTTTTCTTATTATGACATGTTGGATAACGCAAATCTGGGCCAAGCGGGATAAGATTGAAAATCGATAAGCGCGGAATCCACTTTAGTTGTGGTAAATTCCGAAATTTTCTTGCTGTGGTGAGTAAATGGAAGATTGAAAACAATGGGTTGAAAGATTTTTGAAACATTTGACATCTCGGTCACGAGAATAATGATATAGAAAAACATCAATTATTTAATTTATAAAATCGCATTTCTTGGTATGGTATATAACCATCACTACAGCCTTGTTATAGTTCAACCGATGGCATTTTAATAAAATATATTGAGAAATAAGGTCAGACGGACGGCCCCGAATCTGTTCAACAACGGACATGGACAATTTGTACGGTTAGGAAAGCTGTGTAATACGTGAGTAGCTTCACATGCTCGAGTGAACGGATCGATGCGATTGTCCAATTACTATTCCACCTACTCGCGACGATTCTCAGCTGTTTAAATGTCAATAGATATATGAATCCGCACGCAATGACTACGTCGAACATTTTAAATAAAATACAATACGCATTTTGTTTTGCAAAAGGTCAGGAATATTGAATATTCCATTATGAAAGTATCTACTTAAAATTTTTCAGTTTTTATACACGAATAGGAACAAATAATTATACAAAACATTTTCTAATTTAAAGCTGCGCGAAGTCTTTTATCTGAATTTTTTCTCTCGTTGATTTCTCTTTCCGTCCATCAATCGACAGTACTTTTTGTTTTGCTTTTTCTCTTAAAACTTCTTTTTACAGAATTTGCTAAATCGGAACTGTGTCACTCGATGCCTTTGAAATGTTCCTCCGAAAAAGATGGAACAGATCTCTGGAGTTATCCTCCAGAAGGAGCATCAAAACGACCGAGAAGTGTTGTTATATGTGCCAAGATGACACGGCGGTAATAAAACAGAGAATTCTCCATTTGCCCTTAGTTTTTGATGCTGAATACTGAAGAGTTTTAAGCAATGGCGTGAATTTGCTGGCCTCCGGAGGATTCCTTCGTCTTCTCCAATTGCCAAAAGTAAACGCGCGGCTACTCAGTCGCCTTGTTTTTGTATGCCACAATGGAAAGACCGATTCTTGAACGCATTCTATGTTCCTTTGGTAAGGACTACAGTAATACAACATCAAGAAGTAAGGAATGTAGGAATTCACGAGGCTCCGGTGTTCCTAGCCCTTTGGAGAATTCATTCGGCGCTGATTGAAAAGAGAACGCATTACTGAAAGGCAGCAGCGAAAACGAATCAGAAAATTTCACCATGAAGGTAGAACCGATTTTTTAATGATTCTTCGGAAAATATTACGGAATAATGGCCTCTTACCATGCATAATTGGTGGACTTTTATTTGTTTCAAAAAAATGGAAACAGTGCTGCAAAATTTTTCGAATGAAAATTCTTCGATTCTCATTGTTTAATTATCGTTCGTCATGAATGGAAATCGTAATATCGTAAAGAATATCGAGTACAAACTTAAGATGGTTAAGACAATTTTCAACGGTGTTCTTACCATAACATGGATCATTCAGAGAAATCAGAGAAAAATATGAAACGTGTACAGAAATATAAGAATAAAAGAACAAACGGATACAAGCTTACCTCCGATTCAGAAGGGATGTAGTATTTCAGAAATTGATTTATATAAACAAAAATTTATAAAAATAAAAAGAAAAATTTTACGTCTTGGGATATTTCTCAACATTATTTCAATTTCATCAGAACGATCATATTTCAATGTAATTTCGTAAGGACACCCTTCTTTCATTTTAGAATTATACTTCGTTCTCAACTGTAACCTATTCTATTTACACAAGTTGAACCATGTGTCAAACGCCAACATCGAAGAGTCAGATTTTTAAAAATGTTTATAAAAAAAGACCACATGTCATTTCATATGAATTTTATACAAATTTAAACTCAGTAACATTACTTCTTTATAATCACGTGCTATTCATTATTCTTCATATTATAGGCTTGACTGAATCGATAAAAAAAAGAAAAAAACTGAGAGTGTTTTGTGCGTGGGTTTTGCAAATTAGGATTACGCCAAAATTGCTCGAATGTTTCGATTAATTATTATTTATGAAACGAAACCGAATATCCTCGCCGATAATGAGATGTGTGCACGATTTTGAAATCCTGCTGTGGCAGATTTGTTTTGATTCTTTTTCCATTTTATGAAAAATTATGATCTGGCCACTGTAATACCAATTTTAAGAGTGTATGTATGTTCAATATTTTTCGGATTTTTAATTCCTTGTATATTGTTGATTGAAATTTTCATTTTATTTCGAAAAAAGATTTTCATATTCGTAGCCATTGTGAAGGTACGAGCAACAGTATGAAGTACGCGACAGTGTTCCAAAGAAAATTAGAATACACCCAACAGATTATTTTGTACTATGTGTTCAATTTTATGTATACGTCTATTGTTGCAAGAAATTTATATTAAGCAAGTGGAGTGATAACTTGCCATCGTAGGCTAGAAAATTCAGACAGTCCAATAGTTTTTGTTTTCTACTTTTTGATTTAAACAACATCAATTTATTTGGCGCTGTAGAAAAAAACAACTCAGATCCAAAGAAAAATCTGTTAATTAATCAGTTCTAGACTCTTCATTTTTCTATTTTATTTTTTTTCCCCGAAAGGTAATATTTTTATTCACGAGATCCTAAACGCCAGGTGATATTATTTCTTGATGGCAAGAAATAGAAGGAAAGAAAGAAAAGAGAGCGATCGTGACGGGAAGACCTCCTAGTGGGCGCCGAAGCCACGGGGGCGACCTTCGAAATGCCAATTTCTTCGACATTGTCCGCCTATAAATATACTGAATCATCGTGCAACAGAGCCGTGAACTCATGGGATATTTAACGGCTTTCAAGTCGCACTATCTAGCTGATGGGTTTGCCGGGGTTTGAGTTCGGACAGTTTATTTTCTTAGTTTAGTCTGCTTTACTATCATTTTTCATTCATTTTTTTTTCATCATTGTTCTTTTTTTCGCCATCAAAACTTTTTTATTGTTCCCGCTCGAATTTTTGGTGAACAATGAGTGCTTTTGCTGAGCAAAAAAATAACGAGATCGTTCCACTGATGGTTTCCTGACGCTGCATTCGAAAAACAAACCGGGCTATATGAAAAGGATCTCTATACATGGTTGAACCAAAAGCATATAGAGTTTTAATATAGGATGAAAAATAGACCATGTAAAAAGCCTATAGATACATGGAACTAGAAGGGTAGATTGAGTTCAGCCAATTTTGAATATCGATATGCTCCCATACGTATATTGTTCACTTCCGGTAGATAGGATTTTGCTTGCCACTCAGACGATTTGATATGTATAGTTTTAAGTAAGACGATAGTTAGTTTAGGAGGTGTCTTGCCAAAGCTTTTTTCTATACAATTTTTAAAAAAATCAAGAATGCGCGTTAAATACACTTTTATACAATCATACACGCATGCTTTCTACCACGAAAAATAGCATCTTGTGCAGCGGTCATTACATGTGCTTTTTGTTGGGAGCGGTAAAAAATTGCACATTTCTCGTACGACGCTAAAACTTTTTTACAGTTTTTTTTTTAAATTCTCAATTACAGAGAAACCTGCAAAGAAGGATGCCAAAAACGAAAATTTCTATTATCGTGTTAGAAGATACAGCCATGTACGGATTTGGAATATAATTTTTAAACATAGAAAAAAAAAGTCACTGAAATAAAGTAGAACTTCGATATGTGCGGAAAAGTTTGTAGTTCAAATCCTGTGAGCTGGACCAACGCAAATTCACTCCTCCTTTTTTCACCATATCGATGATAAATCAAACTGAAAACTGTTCATGTGAAATCCAGATGATCAACTATTTCAAAACATACGATTGGATTTGAAATGAACTCTCATTCTCTTTTCTCAAATGCATCAACGAGAATAAAAATCGAACACAATCCATGAAGTTCGTGCATCATTCAGTTCAGGACAGCACATCAATCAAAATTGTCAAATGCAGCTGCAGAGAAAAAAGGCTTCTCCTGAGTACACTGCAAAGAAATGCATGTAAAGATAAAAATAATCCTCCAGAAATCTCATGCGAGTTTCTTATTTCATTGCTTACATATTTTGTGACGAATCAGCACTACACAATGCCGATGTGTACACATACAGAGAGTATTATGGATTTTTACGATGAATGAAAAAATACGCAATGCCTTGAGGAGAATGAAGACCATCGAGCGGCAAATATTATTCACGAAATATGAGCAGTCGTCGACTCAGATCGTAGCCGGTACGTATACAGTGTGTCAGAGCGCACCTTTCCATTTAGAACTGGTGAATTGGATGACGGAGGGTGAAGAGGTCATAGGAAAATCGATACTATTGAATTTAATACTGTGGAAAATATGACTGCGTATGGAATATTACACAGGCTATGAAGAACTGAAAAACGGAGGAGACAGGTTTTTTCAAGCATAGGACACACGCCAAAGGTTCTCGGGCTGCTGCATCGTAAGATCTACGGCCTCAAAAATCGAGTGAAAAATATTGTGAAAGAAAATTTCAGCATGAGTTTTCATCTACGAGAGTTCCATTCCATTTTGACGACGAGTTTCAAATATATTCGATGTAATGTCCGAGACCGGTTGGTGTACACATTAGAATAAAATTTAGTATTAGTGGTAGGTGTGTATAAACGTGGGTTCACAGGTCTCGACGGGGTGGGCCTTCTCCCTTGGTCTCGGTGACAGGGACAACAAGGGATATGTCTCAATGTTTTGGCCGCTCCTTCAGCTGGCTCATTGTGAAGCACACGAAAATACAATGGCTTGGTCGCACAGACCTGGCTTCGAATAACGCCGTCTTGTGCCTGTATTAGAAATATATACGAATGCCATATTTACACCGAGAATAAACAGGAATAAAGCGGCGACATCGAATGGCAAAACGGCTGGGAGAGAGAGAGAGTGAGTGAGTGAACAGGATATCCCTCTCTCATTGCTGTGGTATAAATGCTTCGTGTGGAGCGACGCTCATCTGTAAAAGCAGGAGCCCCCGGAGGTCTTGCCCATTTCCAAGCAATTCCAGTCGGTTTCGGGACAGTTAGGGTATATCGCACCACAATGTGGACTTGCTCTTTTGTGAAAGTCTACGCATACTACTCTGCCATACTTCTAAACATCTATTCGGATCTACGAGAACTACGGTGACACCAACATGTCTCGGATACACGCACCGTTGGATATACCCTCTCAGTCTGGACCCAGATTCTTAGTACTGTAGTATTGAGAAGATGAATTTTTGTACCTGTGTACATGCGCGACTGAATGCACACAACCACTGACACCAAAGACGCTCATGAATGAGGAAGACTTTATTTCCAGGTGGCAGGATCCTGATTGCGGGGGTGGAATCTAGTGTCCCCTTGACGATACTGGGACCAAGAGGGTGATTGCTTCCACAGCAAGGCATATAGTTGAGCGACCAGGACACATGAACATTGTCGAGTAATGCTTCAGCTATCGAGCTTTGTCTACCTGCAGCTCGATTCTGTTTTATATTGACAAAATGATATTTGTGAGTAAAAATGCCCGATCTCTCCATCATTGAACACACAGCATAATTTTATTGATCAATCATGTCAAAGTGCTGGAGGTTGTTTCCAGTCCCAAATAATCTATATCGAGGAATAAATATTTCAATGAAACAGCGTATTATATTTGTCATGGTGTTTTGAGAACATGCAACCGGACCTGGGAACAGCGATTACATTTCAAAATGAATGGAACACTGTTTTATGATGCAGCCATCGATGTCACAAATTCAATCTTTTTTTAAAAATAATCAGACATTTTGATAATCTGATAACATGAGATTCGATAATAAAGTATATACGTTTCGATTGAAATTTCGAACTAATTATAGTGATGGGATATGAAAACGTCTCTCAAACGACGAGTCAAACAGAATCGGAAAAGCGAAAGATAAAAAAAAAATTAAATGATCATTCATAGCATTGATTACCAGGCTTATGATGCGAAATAAAACTTTTGATTGATGATGCATTTCACAAAATGGAGGGTCGATGAAGAAATGAACTGCAGTATTTCCAAATCATGTCTTTCCAATATTGTGTTCCGTAGCTTTTTGGGATGAAAGTTCATATTCACGCTCTTTTAAATGCGTCAATCTTCGGAATTGGTATCTTTTTAAGAGGCTGCACGGCTCAGCTCAAATTACACAGGGCTCGTTCGGCCACCGATGTACTACGTACGGCGAGCTCACCCGGCTTACTCGTCTAAACGATGAAGGGCTAAACGCTGGGATCGCCTATTCGCTGTCAGTACTGGAACTCGTTGACGGAACCGGTGATTATGCTCTTGAACGATTTCGAAATATTAGACCATCGTTGATCTTTTCATATGTTTGAGTGATTCAAATATTTCTTGCGTAACTGTATAAACCTGTTCAACAGATTTAAGTTCAAGTGCGGGACCGTGAAATTCCGGTTACTATCAAACGGATAAGATCAAACATTTTTTATTTTTTTTATTTTCCAGTTGGTAACGCATGTTTTTCCTAACAAGTCCAACAGGACAAAGCATTGAACTCAATCAAGAATGATGTGCGTCCTCTGGTCCTGAAGGAATAAATCAACTCCTCGAAGCACACTTTTCGTTCGTGACCCGGAAGAGCTAAACATACCAAACTCCAGAGGACGTGAGACTTCAGACAAATATTAGTTTGATAAATACATCATGTATGTTATAGAGAGTACGCGATATTTTCACAACTGAGTCGTAATTCTTTCGTCGTCTCAGGGTCAAGTAAACCTCTGAGGGTCTTATTTCGATCACTACGGCTACGCACAACTCCGGCTGTTAGGGCAGATGTCAACCATTCTTAATCATTGGTTTTCGAACACCGTTCCCGCCATCTTTTCGGGAACGACTGTTTTTCTGTTGCTATCCAAGATTTTTCACATTGATGATAGTCCTGTGGACGACTCATGTGCACGTGTGAGATTCTCAACGCCTTATTTTTTTAGACGAAGAATACAGGAGAATCTTTCTTGAGAAAAATCGTTTCTACACGAAAATTATACCGAAAAATGAATTATATTATTTATATTTATAAATGAGTACCGAAATTTGACATTATAAATTACACAAGTTTTTAGAAGCAGTTTTTTTGAATGAGACTCGTTATAGCATTTGCAAGGGCCTCATATATTATATATTAAATGTATATATCAGTTTAGCATCTGTAAATTTAAATATTTACCACGACAGTTTCCGTGCAAAGAAAAAGGTGAAAAAGTTTTATCTAGACCACGAATTGACTCAACTACCTTGGTCACGCGGTTTGCAAAGACAAATGAAACAAAGTGGTTGAAAGTGGATCAGAGGAAAGAAAGACAAAACCTAGTGGCCAGCCCGTGTAAACTTTGACCACTGTTGACTGTTCTCAAGCGTTAGACCTATGGAAACATAATTTTGGACTTGATGGATCGTTCCTCTTTAGACGAAGCAGAAAGTAAGGTTTGTTTTTTGTTTGAAAGGGTCCATCTTCTTACATTCAGATTGGGTTCATGTAAATCAGCATTCGAAGATATATTTTTCTTCTTTTTTTTTCTCTTTTTCATTGTATTTTTGATTGTTTTTATGAAAAAAGGCACAAATATGAAAAATCCGTATGCGATAAAACGATAACACATTTTTCCGGTGTATCGATTGATAAATTAAAAGATCACAGTAATAAATTATAGATTTTTTTCTCCAAAAGCGGATACGAACCTTCAGGAAAGGGATTGCCTAGTTATTCCATTCTCGTAGAAATGCACCGACTGCGACGAATATTAATCGATGAAACGTGCATGTGACATTACGAAGAGTGACTTGGGCAGATGGTGACGTCAACTCCTCGTCATTCTCTTCCTTCCTGGCTTATCCTTTTCCCTTACCCTATCTCTTGATTTCTCCCATACGTATAGCACGCTGAAGGTATGTGTAGAACGAAAGAACAAGACTTTAGTCTGGGTCTAGTAAACGAACGAGAGGATGTGAAAGGATCGATTAATCTCTTGAAAGTAATAGATCTAACACGTGTCGAGGGAAATCTCAGGGAATTTCGAATCATAAATTAAGTTCTCATTACTGAATCATATCGTAAAGATTGGAGAGGGTGAATTCGTATAGGAATCATAATCCAATCGCAAGGAGACCGACATACATGAGGTTCGATGTTTTAATCATCGTTTCTTCGTACACTCACTAATATTCTATATCTTTGTTCTGGTATCGGAATTAAATTTCTATAGAGTAGTATATAATGAGGAAATTAAGTGCCAGAACGAAATGAAAAAACATTTGGCTCGATGAAATATACTCGTAATCAATAGATATTAGACCAAAGCGATCTTATCGTACGAGTTCATGGAGAAAATACTTCTTACCTACGATGATCAATTCCAGAGCTGATCTTTGGCGATTAGAATTTGGTCAGAGAAACTAGCAACTAATGTACCGAATAAGATCGTGAAATTTATAATGTTCGTCGTTCTATGTATTCACCTTTGGATAACTCCGATAATGAATCATATTCCAAAGCACGAAACTTGGTGAGTAGCATTGAAAAACATGATGGCTGTTGCAAATGAACCAAAGATGAACACTCTGTAAAATTCTGAATTTTTGGATCTCTTGTGACGTCATTCTGTGCAGGAAAAGAATAAATCTGCAAATTATATGAATTGTGTATGATTTAGAAGCTCTTCAAATTCTTTTTCTTGAAAAAGAAACAAGATTGCATTTTCACGAGGTTCTTGAATGTTTGCATGCAGAAGAATGATGTCCTTTTAGAGAATTTTCATTCGCAATGAAGCATCAATTCGAAAAGTTCCACAAGACCGTGGAAATAGCTTGTAAGTTTTTCCTTTTATAAAACAGACAAGCCCTTTGGGAAAACGCTGTTGCAACAGATGTCATTTTCTCTTAGGCACGTCGATTTTTGAAGACTTAGATTAAATTGGTCTGGTGATAGCCCACAAAGAGCTGTTAGTATGTCTGTTTGGATTTTTGCGATATTCTGCGTCTCGAGTATTTGCCAGGATTTATAATGTCGATGTAGCCTTTCTCCAGCGAGGTTTTCCTCTTTCCGAACGTACGTCTGAACCTACGATGATTAAAATCCTATTCATTGGGCAAGTGAGGCTTAACGAGAGTGAGCAGCAGAGTATAGCTTTTTTTTTAAGTTGTTGCGCGCATGAGCGACCATAGGAAGACCCAAGTACATCCTTTGATGTCACTCCACCGTAGCAATTCGTCCTGAGCCGCTGAACTATTTTCTTCTCCTATGCTACTATTCCAGGAACCCTTAACAGTAATACCGTATAGTACAGGTATACACAGAGCCTATGGTCGAATCGATAAAGTCTTTTACTTTGAGGATTATGACTGCGGGTCATACTTTTAGTGATTGCGGACAAGCGTTTTTTTAGATACTTGTATACAGCTCTTAACTCTGCTGTGCATGGGCATGACCAGCAAAGCGAGCTTTGTTCGAAATGGCGATTGAAGCAAAAATTGATGCGGTCTACGTAAAATTCTGTAATGAAAAAATTAACTCAAGGCTACCGTTTGAAAATAGTTAAAGCGTTGGATCGCTCAATACGGAGCTAGCTTGCACTTTGGGATGCATCATATGGGCGGTATTAGTAAATATGTTGGATGAACATACCTATATAGATCGGAGCATGGGTATATATACGTGACTCAGCGAACGAGTTCTCAATTAAGTGAATAAGGTATCGCGAAGTCTGACGCCCGAAAACGCCCAGCCTGACTTCCGCTTCGGCGAACAAGACCACAAAGATCTTTTTTTGCGTATATGTTATCCGTATACATAAGTATGTTGCTAAGAGTAGCATACTGTATGGATTGAGAGTCGAAAGCATACGAGATGTAAGGGCGTTACCGCAGCGACTTCTATCAGACTGCTATATATCCGCCCGCTGGGACCGCCTTGGCCTCCGAATTGCATACACGGACAAAGAACAGGCGAGACAGAATCAAAAGACCGAATCAGGTTCCGTTTTGCTCATGTTCAATCTCTTCTTCCACTGCATCCTTTGCTTAAGGATTTTCTTTTCCTTTTTTTATTTTTTATTCCCAACACATTTTATATCGTTCTCTCACTATCGATCGCCCTTTCCTTTTCGCATTGCTTCTCCGATATGGCGCCGTATATATTTACTTCAACCGATAGTCCAAGCCATGTTCCCGAAATTCTTCGAGAGCTGGTCCACGAGTTCCCGACGATCGTACCACATGAACCAACGATCTTCCGTCTTTCCCCTTCCAACGGAGCAGCTCAGGCTCGTGTAGTTTACGATACGCAGATTTACGTACATATATATATGCATGCATGTATATACCCGTTGAAGCAAGTGGGAAAAAGACCACTCGAAGGCACAGAGTATTTTATACCTCGGCTGAGTTAAGCGTCGTGCAAATCAATCCGAGCCGAAAATAAAACCCTTTCACTGATGGAAAGCTCGATTCCGCTCACGCATAGCATCAGACCATAATTATACCATCAGAAACTCATCGAACGAGATTATGCAGAGAACATTGAAATCATTGAAATCTACCACGAAGCAGCTTTTGTCCTCTTTCGTTCCCAGATTTACATACTTATTTTGCAAAGTCCTCAAGCTTAAAAGCTCCGCAAACACCCGGATTGTCCAGAATTGAAAGTGTAAATAACAGTATTGTCGCAGCTTCGGTACTATTTGGCTTATCCACAATAGTATTAATATTGGACAAAAATCACGTAGTGAACAAAACTGTGCGGCAAGCAGCATCAACAAGACTGTATCACCAAAAAATATACAGAGAATGAGAGAAAAGCAGAAAGTAAGATATATATTTAATGTAACTCCGGTCGACGTTACATCTAAAACATATACTTATATGTATAACACGCGAGGGCGGAAACTGCCTCGGCAGATCTCAAGTTATGAGACGTCTCTTCTGGGCTCACGTACCCAGCGAGTCGTTGCAGCTCGTTAGGACTTTAGGTCGTTTGCTCTTTGGCGCTATATACCGTCTCTTTTACCAGAGAACACACGGGACTATGCGATATAGTTGGCACCGTCATCTCTGGAACTCCGTTCTCCTGCGACCCCCTGGCACGTGTAGTTTCGCGAAATGTCCCATTCAAAGAGGAACCAGAGCGAGAACGAAAGAGAAATGTAAAAAATATGTGTGCATGTCTACCTGTGTGTATAGATATATCTGTGTAATAAATATACATGAAGATGAAGGGGTTGGATAGGGGTTAGTAAGGTGGAGAGAGAAAAAAATATTTAAAAAAAGTGTGAGCTAGAGATAGAATAGCGGGTGAGAAAGCTAGTCGGGGGTTGAAGAAAAAGAGATGAAGGAACTGCTGTCAAATTGGCGGGTAAAGACCTCACCGTAAAGGCCGAGGCGTGACTCGCATAACCGTGTGGAAGCGAGCTTCCACAAGTCTCACTTTTCTTCTCTCCTCGCACTGTCGAGTACCTAAGCAAATATTCTCTACAAGCCGTCTTCTCTTTTTTTTCCTTTCTTCTGTTCTACTTATCTCTTTTGCTCTTTTTTCTCTCTGCTCTCTCATCTCCGCACACCGCACTCTTCGCCCGTTATTTTCTCGTCACTGAAAAAAAGTCGAGAAGCTCGCTTATAGTTATAAGCTTTTATAAATAAAAAGAGTTATTTAGATCCTTCGTTAAGGATGTGAAACATAAATTAACTTTTACAAGTTTACGGAATTCAGCGAAGCGTCAAGTTAAAGGGATCTTTTGACCGGGTACACAAAGATAAAAAAATTCTAAACAATTGAGATTTTTGTTTCTGGAATACCTGATAAATAAGATTTTGTGCTTCGAATTATTTCGAGATGAAACTCTGAATCATTCGATTTAACTGGAAAATTTGCCAGTCCGAAATATTCAAACAACAAAGAAGAGATCATACGTTTAATCTCTTTCCGCTTTAATCTACGATAGGTTTGTTTCATATCTACCCGGGAATAAATATACGTACTGCCGGTTAATCCTAGAAAGTTTGAAATTCATGCTGGTATCCATTGCTTTCAATGCCCAGCTGAAACAGCGAAATATGCGGTTAGAGTTCAAAAGCATCGGATATCTCGAATATGTGGGAGGAACCGCACCAGTAGCCTGTGTCGATGCAGACCACACGTTAACGTTCATATTAGGGTTTGTGGAAAAGTTCCTGATAACAACAGTAGCAATGACCTGCAGCTTTCATCTCTATACTACAATAGTTGTGCGTATATTAGTTCAGTATTACGGATTTGTGGTCCAAAATATGCAAGGATGTTCATAACTTGATATTATATCGTGGTTACTGTAGTGTGTAACAAACAATCTGTACGACAAAAGGTGCATTGCAATATGAAAATGCTGATTCTCCGAATATTTACAAATTTTTGTTATCATGAACATTTCGAATTAGGAAAATTATTTTTTGTTATTGATTTTGATTTTGGATCAGAATTCAAACTTTCAAGACAGATATTTATTTAAAAAATAATAAAATCTTGCATGTAGCAAGGGCAGAAACAGCGAATTCGATAGCGTGGCTGCCGCATTCAGTATGTCTTATGATGTGCTCGTGCGTGCATGTATTTTACAAGCTCATACGGCAAATTTACTAGCTATATAATTTGATGTTTTCCGGACTTTTTATGTGAAATACTGCGAAACGAATCACAATGTTAATTTTGAATAACGTTCAAATTCAAAGCTACAGGTTGAACAATGTAGTGTACACAGAGAAAAAAAATGGTTGATTCAATAGAAATTGATGTTATTGGAAGAGTTTTGTCAATTGAAATGCGCATTTCTTTGGCAGAATGATCGTGCAGTCTGATCAAAAATTAATGTGTTCGTTCAATGGTTTATGACATTATGATGATCATATATTTTATTGGCACTCCGTAATGAGAGATTTTGTTGTTCCAATAACTTTTTTTTCTCAGTGTATGCTTTCGATTTTAATTCTATGGGAAACGGAAGGAACGTCAAAGGCTTCCAAACTCTCATAGTATGTGCTCTCTGAATTTAACTCATATTCAAAGTGCATTTTTCGAATGTTGTACCCCAGCGGTCGTCGTGTGAATCGGGCCTTTGAAACACTTGAACCAACTTCAGTACTTTGTCGACCTGATGAAAAAAGTGAAAGGGTACTTTGACTGAATAAAGTATGAAAATATGAAAATTTCCACTTATACATTCAATTAATGTTTCAACTGAACGATCAACGTCCATTGCTTCTGTTGCTGCTAAACAACCAGTTAACCCGTCATAAATTACTCGTTATATTGAACGAACTAGTAAGACCCTTCAGCGACTCTTTCGTTTGCCACTCTTTTGCTTTCATGTACCATTTTTAAAATATTGCAGCATGTGGAAAACAGAGAACAAGTACTTTATACGTGACATCACAGAGGAACCAATTATAACAAAAAATAAAGAGGTCAATGTAGCTATTCTTGTGGCCGATAATTCGTGCCAGCACATTGGTATCGGCAATTAATAATAACACGACTGATGCAGATATCTTATTCATTTTCCTTCGTCTTTTCCGTGTGACCAGAATGTACGATGGACTCTATCGGACGTGAGCTTGAACAGTGAAATTGAATTGGCCACTCGAAATAGTTCGATAATTATAACGTACGGTAGTGTCAATTATTAAACACGCCGATATACGACTATGTCATACCAATCCTCGTTTGCCCTCAGCCATAAAACACAACTGCTGATATACGTGCTCATGTACTTTTAAGCCTTTACTGCAGCGCAGACGTAGACAGTTTATACAACGTTTGGTGTACAAATGGAATTAGCCGCAATGAAATATTGGAAAGCCTTTTCACGTTTAGACATGCTATGTATTCCATCGTGTTAAGCCTCGATATTCCCAAATATTCGAAAGGACGTAGATATCAAACTCCGATCGGATAGGTTATATATACCCAACATAGTAGAAAACAAAAATGTACAGTTGGTTGTCGTTTGCCGGCATTGAAAAATCCCTCCCTGATGATTGCAATATCACATGGGTCACCCATTTACATACAGTTTCGTGTTACGCCGAGCACACGTCAGTTGTTGAAATGAACGTGACAGTCGAAAACACATGTTAACCCTTTTTTCGTCTCACCCGTACTAATATCGTTTCTGTTATTTTTTTTCCTACATTTTTTTTCGTCGCAAGGGAATCAGATGGGTTTCGGATTGTATGAATGGCAGACACGTCACGACCAGACCACTCAGGATCCGATGAACAAAAAAATAAAAACGCGTGTAGACGGCTCGTCACTCCTATAGTTCCTTGACGGCGTGAATCGCTATCGTAACTCGCCAGACTTTTTATCCAGTTCCACCACGCAACCAGCTATATCCGAAGAGTCAGTTTCATTGTGACAAATTTACGCTCGAAATGAACATTTTCATCGTCCACACGAATACGTTTTCTGTGGACAGCACTTACCGTTTAATTCCAAAAGTAATTGAACAGTGTAATTTTTATTGGGTAAGATACTGTCATTTCCAGAACATTTCTAAAAAATTAAAGGAAACCATTTGGAAGTATGACGCTATCTGGTCTTTATCAGAAAGCAAGGTTTTGTGTTTGATGAAGTATTTTAGAGCAGATTGCAACATCAAAATGTGGATCGACAGCAAACAAGACAGAAGGACACTAGAAAAAATGGCTCTTGGCATCCCACAGCCGAATTCATAGAAGGCGAAAAATCCACAAGCGGCTTGTTGTTTTCATGTTACAGCATCTCATTATATCATATTGTCCAGAGCGTCCAGCGAGCACAAAAGTCTGAGACTAACGGTCTGACTTGCTTAATGAAATAGTTGATGGTGAAATGCACATCCCCGTGTAGTTTCACTTGTCTCCTTTACGTACTCTCATTACGAACACCGCTTATATCATGTGAACTTACCTTGCATCGGTTACAGCGAGCTCGTGTGCAGTAGTAAAGCGCGGATGAAACTTCCAGTGGGATAATTCGAGCATGTATTTTGAGTTTCCCAGTCGGGAATACTCGACCCGGTATATATCCTCCCGAGGGTACGATTCTCATTCTCGTTGCTATTGCCAACGATATCTCCGACAGCAAATGTGTTTATATACGCACATAAATTTGTTGAGTACTATTTGGTACATGCGTACCAAAATATAAATGTAGATGATTCATGGAGGCAAGAACAAACAGGCGAAGTAATTGGATCACGTGGAGACAACGTTGATGATGATATTTGTCCATCGTATGGGAGACGAAAGCAAGGAATTCGTGGAGCGCAGTTAATATTGAACTTCGACTAGACTTACTACCAATAATGTTGACGAGGCGTAGTTCATGATGCATCACAACCATGAATTTGTTCTCTGACATTACATTCTTGTCAGTTTAAACCTTGGAAGGGATTCAGATGATTAGTCCCTGAATTTTATGAGGGGCGAGACACTTTTTTCTGCTTTTTTTTTTTATAGACCGCCACTTGTAAAGCCAGCAAAGCTCGTTAAGTCGTCTGGAAAATCTGTTATCACGCGTACCATGGAGAGTGCGGTCTATATTTGCTTCGTTGGGTGGTCGAGAGTTGATGAGAGCGAGGAGAAAGAGAGAGAGAAAGAGAAAGCGGGAGGAAGAGGAGAGAAAAGAAAGAATGGTAGAAGGAGAACATACAGGACTTGTCCTCTCGACGGTTTATTGGTTAATCGGTAGAGGCTTCTGGCCACTTTGCGGCGAGTATCTGGCTCGAGCGTTTCAAGATCTTCCTTTGCGTGCGCAACTCACAAACGTTATACTTCGGACCATATACCATGCGCTAACTATACCTCAGAGTGGTTTCCACACCCATTTATGTATCATACAAGAGGACGAGGACCAGGGAAGGAGAGAGAGAGAGAGAGAGAAAAGGAAAAAGATGAAGCGAGAAAAAGAGCGAGACAAATTTACAGATTGGAGACTCGAGTTCGAGTGGATTCTGTTTGAATCGTTGAACTGACGGGATGCGACGACACGTGATTTTCAAGTGCAGTTTAACGTCTAGCGAGATCGTTTGATTTTTCAAGAATACACATGTGACGACGGTTTATCTCTTGATAAACCTTGATTGCATATCTTTTTTGTCATATAATTATAAAAAAATATTTATATCTCCGTGTAAATACATGCGCATTAATAAAGAAGTCAAGATATATGCATTGAAGCCATTTACCTTATATTTTATCGATGTTTTTAAACATATTTAAACATATATTTTTACGTATATATACTTTGTATGAACACATATATTCATATATGAATATGACAGTTATGATCACTTCGAGTGAAACAGTGTCGACCTCGAAACAGCAAAATATATTTCATTCGAGAAAAGTAATCGGAACGTTTTGATGCACTCTCAGAGTTACGTGAGCTCTGTCCTACGAGCACATTCCCTAAAAAGCTATTTCATAAGCTTTTGAAGGTTCATTGAAAATGATGCCTTGGAAGTCCAGCCAAAGTCGAGAATGGGCTTCTAAAATGTCGTAAAAAAGCATGTTCCGTCCAAGGCAGCATAATTCGGCTAGAGTCATCGTACAGAGACTACCAGGAAAGCTTTCCTTGGGGCAGAAGATACCCTTTTTTAATAAAATTCTGCTAACCCTGCATACTTTTTTGGAGCGTCAACATTGCGTTTTATACTTTTTCACGAACCAAATCCAACGCTACGAGAGTCTCTTAAAAGATGATAAAGTTTTTTATACATCACGATCATACTGTTTTGCTGTTTGTAAATTGCTTAACGTGTGTTTAAGATCGACAAAAAATAAAAAGCAGCGTTTGAAGAGAGCATAACCATATCTTGCAGATGACGTAAGCATTTTTCTCATTTAGGTATATCTTACATAAAGACTCGAAAAATATTTTTTCCCGACGCTCAACGAAATCACATTTTATAATCCACTGCTGCGAGGATACATCCGACCCGAGACTTAATTAACGTTGAAACCACTTCACATCGGAGTAAAAAATTCATCGATAATATACTCACACGCGCATGCACAAATACATGTATACATCGGTGCAGCGGCCGGGTCGGCGTCGTCGCAGAGAATGAATATTCATTGGTACTTTTCCAGAGCATTTTCAGTTCCACGCGTTTGTATTTGTGCGTGTATGCATATATTTCGCGGAATATATATCGGGGTACGACCAGTCCCCGTCCCGATTGCCTGGCTCGAGAGAGATGTGGGCATGAGAACAAGTGCGAAACTCGGGCAGCGTTCGAGCACCTGGGTTTACTGCGTGCGTAACATAGGTGTTGCCAAAGTTTGGACGGACTCCCATGCTACAGCTTATGAGGAAGACAGCAGAAGATTGATTGATTGATTCGTTTATTTTTTGCCCTAGCTATGCTTTGGGGCAATATACAAATTATTGGTATCACTTATTATTAATGTACAGTTTGTGTAAGAAAATGGAAGACAGTATGAAGTGTATGATAGTAATTCACAAAGCAATTTTAAAATTTACAGAAAAAGTAATTCACCAGAAATTTAACGAGTGAATAAAGTAGGTAAATGATAACAATATTCGAAAAGAAAACAAGGATGCTGACAAAAACGAATCTCGAGGTATAGTCGTTGCACAATATATGGAGTATTATAATGCCATTCGGAATCGAAGAGTAATTTGTATAATTTCGATTTAAAAGAGTTCAGGGTAACCACTAAAAGGTGATATCCGACGGCAGCGAATGCCAAGAATAAATTTCTGAGAGCACGTAAGAATTTCGAGATGAGCCTTGACCACATTGAAGATAACGGATGCTCAAAAAATATTGACGATGAGATCTAACACTGAGCCAATCCAGTTAACGTCTAAAAGAAAAAACGTTACGCCGAAGGTCAAAAATAAAGCAGATAGCAGAGTGTTTATAAGACGCTGTAGACGAGTATTTTGTACGTCAGACACATTGATATAAACAAGACAGCAATGGTCAATAATCAAGAGGATCATCGCAGATACTAACATTGCGCGCAGCTTGCTGGACTGTGCATTCTAGAGAGAGAAAAAGAGAGCGAGAAAGTATAAATATATACTTATTGCAGAGAGAGACAAAGAGAGAGATGTATACTTTTTGCAGATGGTACCGGTATCGAGGCTGCTGATGTTGGTGTAGAGGCCCATGGGACCTTTTACCGCGGGCATACGATAAACTGGAATAATTATACCCACCACAAAAAAGGCAAACTTATTCGGACTCTGAAAAATATATTTATATATATAGTCATGCACCTATCTACAAAGTGTGCGCAGCAAAAAACGCATGTTTCGTTAATATATTTATACTTTATCATATATAAATATACACATATGTATCTGGCGATGAGGCAGCGTCTTGACGCCAAGTCTTAATATTGAAACAATACGAGTTACACGGCGTTCATTCATTTCCTTTTCCATATATCTATACAAGCAAAATCCCACTCGCCCACTGACTTGATTATTTTTGCTCATATTACAATAACCTCACACACAAGTTGCCGTTTTGGGGCTTCCAAGAGAACTGGCTCTCTTGTATTTTGCAAGGAAGCAGCTGCCTTGTTTGAATCTTCGTAAAAATGGTTAAAGACCTTCGGGTGGTCAGCAGGAGGAACTGCAACACTTTCTATTTTTTTCTTTCGGTTAGCAGATATTATGGTGTTTTTCTATGCTGAGAGAGTTTTTGTTTGCATAAAATCTGAATTGCTTCTGGCTCGTAATTCATTAGGGAATGTGAAATTTTATTCAGGATTTACTTCCGATTTTCCGCGTGTTATTATCTCCGGACTGTACTACCCGTCCGAACCCATCGGTTCTTCCATTATCCGAATACACACATTTTCCGAATGACTCAGGTCTTTCTCTCTAGCTTGAGATACAATGCTTTCTTTGGCATCGATAAGTTACCTGGTTTCTCTCTCAAGAACAGCAGTTTTTGGTTGGACCACCAATCATTAGTCCGAATTGGTGGTCCAACCAAATGATGCAGTTATGGGCCTTAGCTGCATTCCCACACGCCAAGGTTGGCTCACAAATTCTTGAATGAATAAGAGCAACCACCATTCGATACTCGTTCACATTTCCTCTTATGATCAGCGTTGATTACTCCCATGAAATAGCAGTTTACATCGTATTATCTGTCCTCAGAGATGATACAGATTCCTGGTTTTCATATAGTATAACAGTGTGTAAATGAAGAGGCGAGAGAAAAGCTTTTCTCTCTTTCCTTCATCGGGATAAGCACGTGAGAGAATGAATAAAAGCAATAAGAGTGAAAAAAAAAAATTGATGTAGAAGCGACGTGGTATATAATCTAAAAGTATCAAACAATCTGGTCTTAAGAAAACGACACGAATTCCTCGCACTTGCCAGCAGGATGTACCGCCCGAAAGTTAATTACACGTTACACGCTTTTACCATTTAATCTCGAGTGAAACGAGCGTTCAAAGCTAAAGGTGGCAGACAAGAAGAAGGTGAAGATTCGGAGGAAAACAAGAAGAAGAAGAAGAAGAAGAAGATGCGAAGGCGTCGGGTCGCGGGACACACCGCCTGCCACCGCGATAGCGCGCGAATGCCAACCCGGGCGAAGCTTTGATAAATTTTACTTTCAAATCGTCCTTAATTAGCCGTGGACTCTCGCGGATACGCTCGGGCTCAACAAACTCTTCTCTCATTGACGAATATATATATGTATATATATATATATATATATATGTTGACCACCGTTGTGGCTCCTAATCTATTGCTCATGCGCTCATTACACAATCAGAATGTTCGCGTTTATTGCTACTATCAACTTTTGCTGTTTTACTATTTATCAAAACTCCATAGCCTAACGACTCATTTAAGACATGAAAGTACTTTTTTATGTGAAAAAAAGAATTCTCAGCTTGCACAGCTCAATCGCTTGGAATGAAAAACTTCAAACTGTATTCGTCGACGCTTAATTTTTCTTCCATTCAGTTTTTTTTTCTTCTAGCTCTCCAGAAATTACATTCCGATTTTCTAAAAATTATAATTTTAAAGGATAATCATGATCATTATATTTTTTTCATGATGTTTTCATGTGTGACTCGAATTCTATGGCTATTGAGAGCAAGTTTGATTTTTAGGATACTCTGAACAGAAGTAAAATGTCATAAAAAATTATAACTTATTTTGTCCAGCAGTCAAATATAAATACATGAAAAATATTGTTCCACTCGAAAAACCGAAGTTGAAGATCATAAAATTAAAGTATCAGAAAAAATAAAAGTGCGAGACAGATAGAGCTAATTCAGAGTGCATGTAGAGATGACTGACTCAATAAATTACCATTAAGCTTCGAAAGGGCAGATTATAAAATTGGTATGCGCCGAAATTAACCATTGAGCTTATAAATAATCCGACGCTGCACTAATGCCTTTCATCACGGTAATGAACGTGGCCGTCTGTCCCGAGAATTTGTTTCTCTCCTTGCTCTCTATACTCTCATGGACTTCCTTGTGCACGTTCTACCGCGCGAAATACACGTCCAACTTTGACGTCCTCTTATTCAATTTCATTTTATTTCATATTTTGTTCTAGGTCTTTTTTTTCTCTAATTCTTTCTCCCTAGTAGATGGTTCAGCAGCACACATTTGCTGTTTCGTTCTCTCGGGATCATCGTCCAAAGGTACATTATATATACATGGAATATTTTTTTTTTTCGTTTTATCTCATTCTTTCTCGTAGCCGTTTCGACTTGATCCCAGATCTCACGCCCGAAACCCCTCGTTCGCCAAGCTTTTAAACGTCAGATATAAATTCGTGTGCGGTGACTTTAGTCGCGCGACGATTACCCGAATCCTCCAGTCAATAGTATCCACTTCTTTTACTCAAACGGACATTTCATACGTTAGGGAATGCGTTTAACCTTCGTTAATGCTTACTCTTGATTCTCACCAGTTGAGATATCTATGTATAAAGTTACCGGCACCATCAAAGCCTTATCCGTCGTGATTATCCAGCGATTCCTTTTGGTACAACCATTGCATTTCCAAATTATGTCCTATACGTGTTTAATAACATTTTGTAAATTATATACTCGTGAGCTCACAGCTTATCAGGTGTTGAATCTCTTCAACCCTGCGGAGTGGATCTCCCCTTCTCCTCAGATTACTTAATTTTAATTATACTTCCCTATAGAATTTCACGTTTTTTAATCGCTATCGCTCAATACATTTTTGAGATTAAAACGCCTCCACGGATTCCAAATAACGGAGGCATATCTGCATGATACGCGGTAACCGTAACCTACAAAACGATAATTTCTTTTTTTTTTTGGATAACACGAGCGTTTTTCAACATTGAGCAAAAATAATCAGATGAACTGGATAAACCAATATGAACACTATTTAAATTTTGATCGTATTACCTAAAAAAAACTTTCAACATCCAAATAGCTGAGATCGAAGTCAAATGTTCAGCGACTAATTGTCCAAATGTATGCTTTGATGTTTCGAAAATAAATTGTATCTGCTCTGAGAAATACTATAGACAATTGTGAAGCAGATATTAACAACAGCAAAAGAAATATTCACAAAGAGCAACGTGTTTTTAGTGACATACATAAATATAGTTGTACCCGACGGGACACCAAAATCGACAGGTGGCTTTTGATATTTTCCCCATCGATGAGCGACTACGATTTTATTATTTTTATTATTCTTTAATACATATAAGACAAGGATTTTCGTGTGGAAAGGCGCCGGGGTATATCGAACGATCATTAATCATCGAGTCGATTATAATCGTCGAACAACATCCGACATTGAAACGATGACGGCAGTCATTTTTCAGGGAGGGGTGGGAAGGGAGTAACTTCAGAGATAAACGCTCCACCTGAGATCTTCATCTCAACCCGCTCTTGATGCACCGACTGTATACATATGAAAATCGTTGAAATCTACACAATGAACAACAGACACAAGTATATTCGGGATGAATAATGAATGCCGTGAGAAAGAATAAAATAACAGAATGAGACCGAGCACAATGTCACAGTGAGTCGTAGAAAAGTTTACAGAGCATTGAAGAAAATTATTATTTTTTTTTTTTTTTTCATTTTGAACGTTAACGACATTGCTTAAATTGATAATAATTTTTTTTATACGTGTAATATTGATCGACTTCACGACGAATTTTTAGTCAATATTAATATCATGAAACATTATCGACTTTGACACAAGGATTTAATATTATAAAAAATATGTAGGCAATCGAATGCGTTTCGAATGCTGTCGAGCGTTTGGGTGTGATCCGACCATATGGCGAAGGTTCGAACGTAAAATCACCTGGATACCTAACAACTGAAATCACCGTCTGGTGGAAAGCCGATAAAAAAGCATTTGGACCATAGGCTAAAGGAGAATATATAGTATATGCACTATAATAACAGCAATATTCGAGAAGTTGAAAACAGTGATATATAAGAATAAATGGAAGACAGCAATACCGAGACTATTGCCGTGGTGCCAGTAGAGGGTCCCCCGCTGTCTTCAAAGAAGCCGCGTATTTCACTCTACAACGCCTCCCCCAACATTTCAAATATACTTCTTTCTCGCTCATTCACTCTTCCTCCCCCGTTTGTCTTCGCTTCTCTGCCCATGCCAACGGAAAACTTAGTGTACGTCCCACAAAAATACCACACGTAAACTCTGTTTTTCCTTGCAATCCCTGTCTCGTGCTCTTCTTTTCATATGCAAGAAGAAAAGCTGCCCACGCCGCCCATCAACCACTGACCACGATTAATCTCTCCCCAGAGAGCTAAACAAAAGCCAGAAAAATGAGGCACATCGATTATATAGAATCTCCCAAGATGCTGCACTCGCCAACTTCTCTCATTCTTTCAGAGTTTTTCGAATCTTTTTATTTTTCTCCAGAATTGCATTAAGTATATATGTATATTGAAACAGAACGCTTGTTTCACCGACTGTCGCACACTTTTTATCCGAAATTCGTTCCAATACCCCGAACAATAACAACAATTTCGGAATCGAAGAAGGGCCCAAATTCATTTTACACGCAGCGATTCCAATTTACCTTTACTGATGTTAAATATTCGTATTATCGCTGTATCGTCCGTCGCTATGTTTGAATTTAATAACCCAAGAGTCTGCGGTACACGAATTTGAGGTTTTATCGTGTCAATTAACAAAATAATTAGTTTTATTTTATCGAATCAATTCACTCTTGGTTTATCAATATTTTTAAATTTATTATCAACTGCAAAGTAAAATAAAACGCGAAAAATTATTTTTATTTTCGAAACGCGAACAGAATAAATAGAAAAATTATAATATCGTGTAAAATCAATACAAATAACGTGTTTAAATTGGCTAAATCTTAATTTGTTAATTTTTCAACACATGAATCCGCCTTTCTCACGTTTCTTTCATACCTGCTCCTCATAACATTAGGAAGCTCGAACCAACGCGTAGCGACGTTCACCAGTCGGTAAGAGCGTATCATTATATATATATATATCACGACGTATAAGTTACTAGGGTGCAGGGCGTAGGTGTGCTGTTGACCATGATCGATAAATTTGCAGGCACGCGTATCATCAGTTTTTGTTACTCATTTGTCTTTATGTCCGAAACACAACCATCAAAGAGCAATCATTAGACCAATGAAAAAAAAAAGTACAAAGTCGAGTCTTCCATTCCAAAACATAGGCACAGATTATTTAACTTCTTTTTGGGACCTCCAGTATACACATACATAATATTATATATTGCCTGGAGGAATAATTATCGTGTGTTGCGAATAAATTATGCCGTGACTTGGCGGCTGTCAGACAGCGAGAATCACCGCCGAACCCTTTTTTTTATATAGGATAATTCATTATGTTTCGAGACAAACCATTTGGTTGATTCCATTTTACGTATGTGTACGGATATACGCATACACACACGAATATATGAGGTAAACTGAGAGCACCCAAAAATCTCTTTTGATCAGAAACAAGCTCGACACACTCGAGGTTACCGATGCGATGAAACAAACTCTACCTCGTGGATGATTGAGGAGAAGACCGTGACTAATACGGAGGTTCTTCTCGCCCATCGCCTTCTCTTGTATATTTCATCTCCTCCAGACCTACCTCGCTATAGAGATCGAAAAATTATAGGAACGAAAAAAGGGGTTACCGGTGATATACGGACGTAAAGGCTTTCGGGTTTTGTGCTATGCATAATATTCGTATGTAGGTACATATGTCAGAGGTAACAAAAAGGATAGTATACTTGGGTTGGGCATGATCCAGATGAAATGGAAGACAGAATGAGAAGGGGGAGTTTAATAACTTATTGCCAGCGAGCAACGCATATATTAACCCTTTTCAAGGTACTGTTTTTAGATCGAATAAAAATCTTCAAATTCGCTTAATTTAATTACGAAAATTGATTGATGTATTATTTCGAGTAAAACAAAAATTTTCATATGGTTCAGTCATTTGTGATACGATTGAATACCAGAGAATATAATTGGCAGTATAAAAGATTTGTGCCATTTAAAATCCTTAATTTTTAATTTTACAGACACCTAATAATTCGAGATCATTAATGATGGACCATTTAATAAAATTTGCAGACGAGAAAAATCGGTTTATTTTTCAATAGTCTGTCAGTATAACGTTCATCTCGGGAAACTTTTTCACGTTGAAAAATGTGGGTTAAGAACTTAGAATTAGTTTTAAGTTGGAAGTAAAGGTGCACCAGCACTCGAGATCTCTGATAGAAAATTCTTACGAAATCAAGTAACGGAAAACTGAAGTAGAATATAATGTAAAAGCACTGGAAAAATATCAACAAATCGAGCACATAGAATACTTTGTGGTATACAGTAAGAAACAGGAAATGATACAGCAGACAAGAAGAGATAGGTCGTGAAAAAATTGATACAATATGCCACCTGGAAGGTCTGAGAGTTCTTGATGGATATCTTTTAATCTCCAACCACACCAATGTCGAGTTATGTTCCCACATTGATCTAAATAATAATAGAGAACTGATAGTTAATTGAAAGAGAGAGAGAGAGAGAGAGAAAAGTTTGAGCCTCAGTTACCAGAAATCCGTTCGTGACGTTTCGAGAAAATACTTTTTTTTTTTCATAGTACTTTACGAAATATTTTGATAATATATTTGACGTTACCGTGAATTTAAAAATCGGTCTTGGGAATTTTTTCTCGTCGGTCTCAGGTAACCATTTTTTTCGATCACAGAATAGCGTTAGCCACACAAGCTGCGGTTTTTGACAAGGGGCGTGGACCAGGATGGAATATTGGATAAGTTATATTTGCGACTTTGGAGCCTCTTTCTTTGTCTTTCTCCAGCACACTGGATTTCACTAACATCTCTTCACGCACGATAAGCTGGGTCTCCATGGTGACTGACACAGTTGGCAATGTTCCCGCTGATATAGAAATGAGATTTTGATGCGTAGTTCCATATTAGAGGCACTACAAATCGTGTGCCTTCGTTTCTGTACAACTATATTTTCATACACATCCATATTTATGAACCGAGCCTCGATGAGTGAGCGAAAAAAATACAAAAATTGACCAAGAAGTATAAGTGTCGAGATCTCAATGAAAAATTTTCACAGATCAGTCAAATGAAAATTGTAAAACTATATGTGCGTACGAGCCAACTCTATAGAGATCATAAGGTCTCAACCACATCCCACCGTAATTCCGGACAACGTCCACATTTCAAGCTCATATTGGATCCGCTGCCGCACGAAAACACCGCGTTCAATTACACAGCCCGTGGGGCATTCGTATTTGAGTAAACAAAATAGATCGTCATCGAATAGCCCAATGAATTGGACTAACCGTGTCGAAGCATCGAACATCGAATTGTGGAACTCGAATTACAGTAAATGATATCAGCAAATGACGAAGGAAATCAGGAAGGACAGATCTTGAAAAGAGAGGGAATGAAATCTTCTCCTTCGCAGATGAAGAAACGAACATAGAGATTTTTATTCTCACGCCTTCGCATGTACACTTTTATTTTACTGCGAAACTATAAAATCCCGGATTCTGGTATCTTTCTCGCGAAATCATAAAAACACACGGATTTACTTCGACTGAAGACAAGGAATCTACCGGCTTTAACATGAAACTCATCTCCATGCGTGTTCTCTAATATTCAGACTGTCATTTTCGGATAGACTTTAATCAAGAAATATTAATAGGAGGATGCAGCTAGCTGTTGATGATTAAAAAATAGTATAAATTTTGCATAGATAGTTACAATTTTTTTCATATCTAAGTAAAAATCGAAAAGTATTCAAATAAAAAGTAATTTACAAAAATAATATTTTTATACGATTAAAGTATAAAGGTAAAACGTATAATTATCACAATTCTTTCATTTTTTTTTCCTGCTTTTTTATCCCTTTCATTCTTTTGGTCGAACGATGAGTAATCTATCGTTTGATGCTGAGTAGATAACGAGACTCCAACAAAACAAAGCCATTCAGACTGAATTCGTTCGAGCCAGTTTGTTCTTCGAAACTCCACAAATTGAACGGAATTACGAAGTAGTGCACGTACACGCTCCGTTTGAAATATCAGCGAATTTTATATAACATCCATGTATTTCCCAATTTGCGCTGACTGCTCGCTGACTGCTCGTTGGATTCAATCGAAATAAGGGAGAAAAATGTAAAAGGGTACTTTCTCGCTCGAGATCACCCGTTGTATAGGAGACTGAACTTCGCTTCATTATTGCGAGCTCGTGAGTAAAGCTCTTTCTGCTAAGGCTGGCTTTCCTAAGTTTTCTTTGTGTATACTAACGGGCAGACGAAATACAAGATAAGATAAGGAAGGATGAAAAGGAAAAGAGAGCAGAGAGAGAGAGAGAGAGAGAGAGAGAGAGAGCTGTAAGTTTATAACCAGAGTTTTATTAACGGTGAAGCTCTGAAAGTTTTATTTTATCGACACAATTGGGCAAACGGTTTGCTTCGGACAATTTATTTTCTTAGGAACATGTTACGTTCTCGTTATTTATAGTTTTTTCTTTTTTTTTTCGATCAAAGTCTTCGAGAAAGTGCGGGGAGAAAATTGATACAGCCAATTGAGCGAAAGTTGGCAAAATCAAAGTGACTATATTGTCAAAACATTATAATCGTTCTAATTTGAGAAATATGCTGTAATTTCATGCACAAAGATATACGCACGAAAGTGAACAATAAATCTTTTCTATAGAACTGGAAGCCAATAATAATAAGCTCGTCTAACTGACTCACGAACGATACACAATACTGTAAATGAAGGTTCACGAACGCGTGTCTCCAAAAACTCCGTTAGAGTTACCCCTTTCACGGAGATATGAATCTTCCAGCTCGTTGAACGAACACAACGCGGAGTAGTAGGGCCTGTACACATCTTAAGCGTTCCTCCCAGCGTGGCACGCACACGTCGAGAAGGGGTTGATCAGTTCGAACGCATTAACCGCAGCCCTCTATACCCGAGCAAACCACCCCTTTTAACCTCTCAACGTTTCTGGCATGCCTTTATTCAACCTCAAATCTATTGTTGTCGATGATTTTGATATTTTGTTGGCCTTCTCGAAGCCTGTTACTATTTTGCACACGAACCAATAGTCCTATAGTAAATATATATCTATTCTGCACGCACGCACATGTATGTATATCCTGTATATGAGTGTGTGTGTCATGTATATTGTCGCGTGACACACTGCTCATATATGATCAACGAGCGGAACATTTTCCGTATGCCCTCGTGGCCGAGAACTCAATTGTTCCATACATATTCTATTCGATGTCACGTGGGGAATAAATGGAAATATAATCCAAACGTGATATACATACGCAGGCGAACGAGAAAGCGACAACATATTTTTTCTTTCTCTTTCTTTTCGCTTTGTTTTCAATTTTGTAGAATGTGTCTACAACGCGCATAATGATCTGTCAAGAGAGAGAAAAATGAGGAAATAAATTACACGCCCAGCGATCCAGCAGTACAATTCTTGCACGGATGTTGCAGTTTTCCAGTAGTTTTTGAGTTTGCAGATGGTTCATGATCCGAAGAAACTAAATTTTCGATATGTAATAGCGCAAAAATCTCGACAACTTGATGCGTGTGATTCTTTTGAGATTTCCCATTTTTGCATCTACTTCCTCCAATCGAGAATCGTTTTTACATGAATGGCAAGAATTGGCCAATAAATAATTTAAGTCATACGAATAAAATAAATCTGCCAAGTGGTAAATTCAATGATAATTTAAGGTTTCAAAATTCAGTAATATTCGTTGAGTGAAAATGGTTGCTCTGAAGGGTTTTTAATTCAGAGGTAACTGCAATAAGTGATACGTTTGTTCGGCTCGCACTGATTCGCGTTACGTCGAGACCCGTTATGCAATGATGATCGGATCTACGAAGCCTCTGGCAAAAAAGTCCCGATAGTGGCGTTCAATCAACATGAACGATTGATATACCAAAATTTGCGGTTGACTACGAACGCGATACGTATATATGGGAAACCTTTTCCTCCCGAAGGATTGCGTACAGTTTCCAGATTTCGATTACCTAGTTGTATGTTTATATATATGGCTTCATACACAGATATAGTATAAATTACGTGAATGTAAATTCTGCTCCAGCAAAACCACACGACTCTCTGATCAGACTACCGCGACGGAAACGGAAGATGGAATATGCCCATCGGCGCATGAAACGTGAAACTCGTAATCTCATTTCAATTATGTATACCCGAAGGATGAGCTCTCCTCTTCACATTTTTGCAGCCACGGAAGAAATTCATCAGCGCGTTGAGATGTGCCTCTGCATGGTTCGTTTTACCAATTACATTTTATACGCAGACTGATAAATACACATGGGAGAGATGCGCAATTGGGGCAGCGTATAAAACACACGGCATGCGTGCAAAATGAGACAGCATACAGGGGAAAACGCTGAATTCTCTTTGTCATTTGAACACGTAAATATAATCATGCCACTCGAAATATAAACAAGGCATGCTTGAAAATTATTTCTTGTATTAAATTTTATGTTAATAATTGTTTACTGATTATTATTGTTAGTAAAATTGTATACTAATTGTTATTGCCTTTATATTAAAATTCGCAGATTTTCAATAATCAAAATTTCGTGATATTCATGAAGGTGGGCTTTCGGTAATGTGATAAGATCGTTACAAATCTGTTGATTTTTTTTTTTTAATCTCGAAACCGGTATAAATACCTATTCTTGCCTTCATTCAGTGGTCAGGGAAGACATTACTTTTGTCAATAAAACGTGATTCGCAATTAATCTATCTTGTTTTGGATTTCATTTTTTTTTTGTAAATGGAAATCTGTTATAAAAAGAATAATGTTTTCGGTCTCCTTGAAGATTGACATGATATAACGTTCGTTGGATTATACTGATTGATAGAAGAAACGGAGTGATTTCCCATTTTGTCTGCTGCTCTGCCATGATTGTATAATTGAAATACCAAAGAATTCATTATAAGCTCCGACGATGAAGGTGAATCGTCTCTAGAGGAATATGATACGCAAAAACGGAATTTAACATTAATTTCTCAGTGCATAAATCTGGACAAGTTCAGAAATATTAAGTCTCCTCCAGTGAGTTTCTTGATTAGTATTTTCCATCAAATTAGGCACAATCAATTATACATCAATTATGAGAGCAGAATGGTGGCTGAAAAGTTGCTAAGAATTCATATTTCAATGGAGATTTTCAAGGGAGTACTGCTAAGATTCGATTAGATGCGATAATTGGTTTCGTTCGACGTGCCAATGAGAAGTACGTTGTAACAAGAAAAACTGCTAATATGCCATCTATCTAGATGCGAAATCGTATGTCATATTCGAGTATACGTTCTTGACTTCGAAAAATTGTCACGCAATTTCACATCGTCTGAATCGTGTATAAGAGTAATAATGAAAATAACGAGGTCACTTTGTGTATATCCAATCAGATGAAGCCACTGATTGAATAGCGCATCAATCGCTCGCCATGAATATTCAATACAGAGTCGAAAGAAACAAAAAGAAGGGCTCCTGATTTCGCCACAATCTTTTTATCGTTAAACCTTTTCGAGCTATCGTATATACATATTCGTATGTGTGTGTATGTATGAGTGGAATACGTTACGTGTGTAACATGCATCTGTCGAACATTCTACTTTTCGTCATATCGACAACATCATTTATACGCCACAATCGGGCAATCCGCGAAATCGACAAAGGTGGTCAAGGCAATGTGTATACAGGAATATGAAAATAAGCAGCACGCGGCGAAAAGAAAACTGCCCTGTCCTCGTGTGATTAGCAGTGCTTTTTTTTTCTTGATCTCTCCTGCGATCGAGATTGATCGCGGTGGCATGGTAAAAGAAATAACGCAAAGAGGATATCGAGAAAGAGAGGGAGGAGAAGTCTCCAAGGCGGCGGGTATTCGGACAAAAAAGTTAATTACAAAATCATCTTGGCAAGAGAAAACCACATTGAGTGATATACATGCATGTATACAGAAGAGCTCAGGATGTGGTACGAGAGAACGTATAAGAAGTTCTATCGAAAAGCAGCGTGCTGTTTATCCCTCCTTCAATCTTTCTCGGTCTCTCTCCCTCCCGTTCGCTTTCTATCTTTATTCACGTGCTTCGATCTCCGTTGCTCTTTAATATCCCAAACCCTCTTTTCGATTCGATGCCAATCCCATTCTCCTGGATGGATAATAATGTGGGTTTCTTGTCCCGCGAGCAGGAGCGAGAATGCAAATTATTGCACACCAACGAAATTTCAGCTGCTGCAAGTTTTGCGGTGATGGTGGTCGTCGTTCTTCGACCAAGACACTTTTCGAATCGCACTCTTTTCTATCTGTTTGTAGCCGCCAGCTGTGGTCACCATCGGACGTATCGAAACTCAGAAAATAACATGATCGCTCTTTTTTTTCCCTTTTACTCCAATAGAAACAAAAGAAAGGTTAGAAGAAAGAAAAAAAAAGAAAAACTCTGGGTTCCTACAGCATCAAGTTTTTTTTTTCAGGCTTGCTTTGATTGTACAGGATGCATTGCCAATGCTTACCTTGGATACCTGCATTCTACTGCTTCCTATCGCTTAACTTGCCCTCGTTTTACCGTCTCGACACACAAAAACACATTGATCCCCAACGTTTATCATACAGTTGTATTACACCGCAGCAAATTAAATCTCGTAGCAGGTGTTGTTTTATCCGAGAACTCGTACCAAACTCCCGTATTTACTTTTTATCAATTTTATAGTAACGCACCCCATACTTTTTGCCCAAGCAATTGTGTAAATATGTTTCACATCGCGAGTTCTGCCATTGAAAATATGAAATGTTTATTTGATTTATTTTGATTAAATGATATTTTTAAGGATTCATAAGCTCGTGAAAAGACTGCGAAATATTTTATTTCACTCGAATACTGACGTTCCCATAATTTTCCTGAAAATACAGTTTTTTATAGCAATGCACATTGAATTTATTATGTTATTATTGACAATAATAACTTACTAGAACAACAATAAACGTTTCGTCAGTCTATGTGCATGAACGAAAAAATACAGGCTACAGCACTTAATATTTTTTTTTTAATTTGTACCTCTCGAGCCATTTGTATTCATAATTTTGTTTTCTTTTTCCTCAGAAACGAGACTTGGATATCCCGATGCAAATATCTTGGATTTGATAGGTCTGATATACGGATGAATTCATACAACAATTATATTCATGGAAAAACGCAAATACCAAGAAACACTGACTGGCCTCTACGTATATAATCTTTGTTACAACTTGTGTTATAGAAGCGCTTTCAAAGGTTACACGAAGCAGTTGAACAATGTCGAATTAGCGGAGCAATTTCTGAACGGTTGGCACATACCTGTTTGTCCCTCTTCTGATTTGCCTGATTTTTCGAATTTATCTCTCAGTCAGTTTCAGAGCCTCGAATCCATTAAAGAAATCGATTCAACTATTGAATCGTGTAAGTGCCTCTTACGAATCGTACGTAGAAATTTTTTTTTTTTAAATATGATGAAATCAGAGTAAAGTTGAAAAAAGCGACGTATGAGGGATATTCGTATGGAATAGAGACAACAAAAAAAAGTAGGCTTCTCGGCGATGGTCCCAATGGCCAATTTTGCCAATTAAACTTCGTACGCTCTCTACTCTCGCACAGTGCACACATTGTTGTAGAAGGAAAAAAAACTTTTAGCTGGTCGAAATAACGCCAATATACCACAATCATCGTACACACAGCTAAAAGTCAAGTATGTATGCATCTAGTATCCACTAGTGATATGGATTGAACATGAAAATTTGATGAAGCGTTCGAACGTTCGCAAAGTGGCCATTAGTCCAATGATTGCTCCGGTCCCCGTTTATATGCACGTTAATTCTCGTTGGACATGAATAACATATATGTTATTTATGAATTCGCATTCGTTTAGTTTTGATAATTGGGCTTTTTGTTGTATTTATTGGGGGGGGGGGGGGGGGGGGGCAGTATGAAAACTGTTTTTTTCTCTTGATGTCCCATCTAATTTCTTATTGATCCTTCAATCCTTCCTTCGTATAAATTAATCCACGCTCAATATTTTTAAGGCCGTTTATAAATGCCATGAAATATATCATCGACATTCAGGGTAAAGTATTTTCATTCCATTTTGTTCCAATAACCAGTAAATTTAAGAATATTCACAATTCCAGCGATACGATTCATGGATTCATGATTGAGAAAACTGATCGGACCTTCTAATACGTACCAACTAGTTTTCACAAACGTCAATGACTGTTTTTATGTACAGGTATATTCGCAAACATCGACGTGGCTTTCATATATGCTGACCGAAGACAAATGAGGGAGCACGTCATTCATTTGACTGACTGAACCACCCGTGGCTGCACAGCTGGCTACCGTCCTTACATCGCCGCGCTTGGTATTAATATAACACAAGCATACGTCATTTCTCAACCCAAGAGTCACGGGCTCCAGTGGTGAGACTCTCTCTCTCTCTCTCTCTGTATACGAGCACCGGCAATGTTTACCTTTTGCCACGAATCAATCACGACCAATGGTAGGATGCAGAATTACTTAAAGAAAAAAAAGAACGAATCGAGGTCATCGATTCCAAGGTTCCAGAATAAGGAGAACATCCAAGTTGAAATTGCGACTGAATCTACTTCGAAATTTTACGATCGATGTACAGCACTGCAAGAATAACATTCGGAAAATTTATTTGACAACTAAGGGAGTAAAAAATCTACATACAATTGTTGAGCTCACGATTTAACTTCTAATTTCTTTTAAATACTAAAACATTGTGAAATTTTGATATTGTCATGAAATGACAGTATTTATTTTCATGTCCAATTAAAGGACATCACAGTTGATTTGATTGTTAAGCAAAGATCTCAGATTGATCAGAAAATCTATGACATGAAACTTAATTTCATTAGCCCAATTTTGATGCAACTCCTATCAGATCTACGCATCTATTTTTTCGTCGTCGAAGATCGATCGTTCGTCTCCTTAAGGAAAAGACTCACGCAGTTAATTTTATTAATATTGCTCGGTGTCGCAAGAGAATTTTGGCTTTTCTTATAAGATGGAAGGACGCTGTCATACGTACTACATATAAGTTCAATCCATCTTTTGGATATATAATTTTTAATGTTAGTACATAAATGAAGAGAACAGGGAGAATGTGATTCGACGTCCGACTGTGAGTCTTACATGAAAAAAGCGGGTGTACGAGACACGGGTGGTAAGATTTTCGACGGTGGATGTTCAGCTCTGTGTTGTGTATGATGGCTAAGGACAACGAGGGAAAAAAAGACGAACTGAGAGAGAGTGAGAGAGGTAGAGAGAAAGACCTCGCGGGTGGGAAGACTCGCGCGATCCAGCTGCGATCTACGTCGCGGGTACGCTCATCAATCATTTAAATGTAACGCAAGTGGGATACCCAGAATCATGTATGTATATCTTTGTCCCTTTTTCTCAACTCCCTTCACTCCGTTTCTTGTTTGCCCTGTTTTTGGTTGTGCGACACACCACAATCGCCATCTTGTAGAATTCGCTTTGTCTTGGCAGCTGTCGAATTGCGCGTGCAGACAAATCGCACAGTATCCTCTAAGTTCAGTTTTGTCAATCTGTACTTGGCCTGATTCACGAGACTCATATCTAAACATTTACCACAATAAAAACGACCACCTTCAATCACGTTGAGACCAATAATTTTCATTCGAACAGATCCGAAGCATTGAGAACATTTGAAAAATTTCAATTTAATAACCAAATAACCAACAATGGTTATACCAATTGTTTAATGAGAAAAACGAATGGTGGAATCAACAAAATTTTAGTTGCATACTCACGACAAAATATTTTGTCGTGCGTGTGCAAATAAAACTTAGTTTATTCTACCATTTTTTTCTCAGTGTTCATGCATTTTTTTTATCGAAGAAAAGATTTCGTCATCTTTCTCGTTTTTTTCTCTAATATTCTTTACATCGGTTTACTTTTCTCCATCCTCGTCTTAATATTCAATGTCCGTGAAGAGTATGCAGCTCGGTCACGTCACATGATTGTATACAGATCAAAGAAAAGCTCAATATCGAAATTGCTATTTTTGTACTCTGTTCCCTTTATCTGTTCCTCTGCTTCGTTTCCCTTTATCGGCTAATAGTATCACGGATTTTACAATCAGCTCGTGGCAATGGAATCTGCATTTTTTTTTAAACTCTTCCTCTTACTCTTAGTTTATAGCCCTTTGAAAAAGCCTGAGCGTGCCAATATAGCTAGTTGCAAAGATAAGTCGGTGTACTTTCGACGGTTCTGAGCATTAACGACATATTTGAACCAGTAACTCATTGACGTCACAATATATGAAAAACAGATTCTCCCGTTCTCATGCACGTAGATACGTTGTACACAGATATATATATTCATAATTTATAATTCGTTACTGTACACACTCGTCGAGAAATTCTTAGAACCATAAATCAAATGCAAGATATGCCTTGAAGTTTTGACATAGCCTCTGACTCTTGCAAATGCATATTCTAACAAATCGTTTCCGTTTTAACTTGCAACAGTTAACCAAGTACAATGGCAAGTATCCGTAGAAACTCAGGTTATGATCCTGAAAATAATCCCTGTAAATAATACCTAAATATAACAATTATTTGAAAAGAATTCGTTGCGAGTGCGAATGACACTATTAATCAAAGAGATCATTCGAATCAGCTGATCGATACTTTTGAATCTTTCTTTTAATATCGATTACCATGATGCCTTAGTGTCGAAATTCATTTATGACATCGGCATTGAATATTTCAATGGAATCATGTTGAATAACTACAATCGATTTTTATTAATGCAGTCGAGACGTGATGAGAATATCCTGAACGTATATACCGCCTCGTTCCACAGCGACATCGTTACTCAAATGCACTTTGCAGTAGGTGAAGGGAACAAGAAGTCTTGTCGTAGTCGTGTACTAGATACGTCAAAAGATCGCTCCGACCGATGGAACAAATACGGTAAATATGGATCACGCTTGAAATAAACATGCAAGAGAATGAAACAATGACACAGCCAAGAAGACAATTTGCTTTCAACGTAAAAAGTAGCCATGAATTTATGTGCTGAACGAAACGTATTTTACAATTTTAATGATGCAGACATAGATGCGAGCGGTTTCGAATTGAAATAGTAATAAAAAGTATGATTAATTAATGAAAAAGAAAAAAACGGTAAAAAAAAAACATTAATTCAATAAAATTTCATGACTTCAAACAAAATGGATGAAAACTAAATTTATAAAATTCAACAAATGATCTCATTGCTACCAGTTGTGATCGAGACTCAAAGAACTCGGATTGCTCATTTTTTTATTGACTCGTGATATCATCACTTCTTATTTAATCTATAAACGTATAATCACATGATAAGTCATAAGTACAAATTATTATTCCTATTTTAGGCTGTTTCACCAAACGAAATTTGCTCGGAATTTATTAATTACAAGGTGTAGAGCACATGTGTAATGGATTTGGACAATTGAAACCGTGAAATTGGTCAATTAAAGGGATGCTAATTACGGCGATATCTCTGCCATCATGATGCGGCTGCATGGCTGCACTGACGGAAACCTGCGAGAGAAGGGTTTCCCGGAATCAGAATAGGGTTGTGATACTGTGAGGAACACACATAAATATCCATCCCCTTCAGACTGTCTTCCTTTTTCATACGTTCGTTTTATTTTATCTGCATCTCTCTCAATTTATCTTCGCACCGACTCTCGCTGTTTGATAGCAGAAGCTATCAGACTGAACGTCTATCCTCGCTTCTCCAAGTGGTGTTCATCCAGAGTTCTGTTTCCTTATATTTCGTATTTCCAGTTCTCAGCATTGGTATTGACTATAATACATTATACACTTGTAATTATTCCCGTATTCGGCGCGTGTCTGAACGAACCCGAAATCCAAACTCAATTTCTCTTCCCCATTCTGTGCTTATCCAGATTCTCACCCTTCTCTATTGCTCTCTTTTTCTTTCAATATCGATGGTCGTTTGTGCCAGTGTCCCCTTTTCATTCGCTCTCACACGGGACTAGTTCGGAAATCCTGGTCAACCTGAGGGGCTCCGGGACTACAGCTCTACTCTGATGAAGGGAGGAAGAGGGGGAGGGTGCCACGTAGATGTCGAAGAACGGAAAGTCCAATACGTTATACCAGCCTCTCGACACGGCCCGACTGTAAATCTCAGCGGCAATCACCGAAAGTGGAGAGACCACTCTCGGTTCTTGAGAGTGACACAAGAGAGGATTGTGAGCAGCACGAAATAGTGCAGAAGAGCAAGCCACCCCGATACAAAGACCAACTACGAAAAACGTCTAACCAAGAGAAATGGACCACTGATTGGGAATCACGATCTCCTGGTTGAATTTTACAGGATTACGTGTGATGGGTCTTGTGCTTGTAAATTAAAATAGATAACAGCCCTTCGCCCCTTTTTTTTATTTCGACCCTACCACGATGCTGGTTTTTTTAAATTATATACTATACGACGTTATCCCATCATTATCTTAGTGCGCGTAGTCACAGAGGATCCCGGTTTTCATGGCCGTATGATTGTTGACTCAATTATGACTGGTGAATCGTTATTAAAGAATTTAATTGTAGATTAAAAGAGATGATAACATCAGACACTTTTTCTGTTAATAATTACGTTGAACGATATTGTATGTTATCAGTCCTGGGCATCGTATTGTTATTAAAAAGGGATAATTCTTTACGTAAGTTAAATAAAGGTACCGAAAGAACGAAAAGTATAATACCGGAAGCTGAAGAACGAACGAACGGCACACGGTATAGAAAGAAGGCGATTCCAGTTCTCACTGATAGAGACACGCGTGTCATTCTGTAGAGAATTTTTTATTTCCATACCGAGGAAAAAGGAAGATCTTTCTCAAACAATTAGAAAGGATATATAGTTTTTTTTTTCAGATGATGGCCAAAATTTGTTTGTCACGATAGGGTGCCGAGGAATCTCCGGTAGATCAGTAAAGTCTTCAAAGGTTTTGGGTATTTGATTAGGAGAGTGCTTCTATATAATGCATCGACTTTTTCTGATAATATTTTTTTTTTTCAAGATAAGACACGGATTTGGCGCACATTGCTTTTTCCGCTTTCAATTTTTAGTGTTTCGTATCTCTCTCTCTCTCTCTCCCTCTGCACTTAATAGCTGTTCAAAAATATATTCAGAAGTAAAGTAATCATCTCAAACAGCTCACGCTGTAAAGTCTCGAACGCTTAAATGCCGTTCAATATGCTCTACTGCTTTTATGATATCGACTGCGTTATAGTATGCTCTGCTTGCGGAGTCGGGTCGACGACTGCTCGTGAATTCGCGAGACGTATTTGACTGGCGCAATCTTCCAGTTTGCTTTTCAGTTAGCATTTAATGGCAGGAACACCAGAAAACCCGACTGAAATGCTGATGAAGATAGAAAGCGGAAACATGTAATATGGAAATATCGAACAGCCCATCCAAATGTCCTAACGATCTGAAGTATATTGCAGCAAATATTTTGTCAATGTTTCAGCATTTTCGGAGCAGACAATTATTTATCGTATACATTTTTAGACAACATATCATCAATCAATTCTTCCTTAACTACCCAGAATACTCAATTTCATTGACTCACATCAGTAATATAAAGTTTATTGAATGTATGCAAAAGTATTTTTGTTGTTTCAACAGAGGTTCGTTTCAGTATAATGAAGTTTTTTTTTAATATCCAAAATTTTGTTTTATTAAATACATATCAGTTTAATTCAGAGATGGAGGAAGATTCAGCAATTTGACAAAAAAAAAACAATGTGAAATGGATCGAATTCCGATTCCTCACAGTAGAAATGTGATAAAAAAGTCTCAATATCCAAAGATTTTCATTCCTACATAAGAGATTGAATCAAACCCATTACAAGTTCTAAGTAATACATTTTTGAAACACCTCATTCTGCTTTTACGTTGAGAATTCGAAAAAGCTCGTGAAAATAAATTGTCGGAACAGTTTACGATGAAAGAACTCGGAAAATTATTTTTTCTTCGCCTTCCAAAAGTCGTCTTCCCCTACTTTCTTGCTGATGCAGTACCGGCTGGCGATATTTACGACTCTTTGTGGCGTGAACCCTAGCCACAATTCCCAGAGATCCGTTCTCCACCAGATTCGTTGGCCGTCACCCCTCTCGTCGTTTCCCGGTCGTATATCTATACGACGATGGTTTTCCCGCTTGCAAACATTTCTCCACCCTTTCTGACAAAACAGCAAGGCGTTACAGTCAAGTGTGTGTATCCCTGTTCGGCGCACCCAATGCAGTTCCTTTGAAATTCACTCTACCAGAGAGATTACAGAGAGATTATTACAAAATACCCGAAATTGTAGATTGCTGGGCTGAAATGTGTATTTTGTCCTGAAATGACAGGACAAAGAAATTCGCGGGAAGCCAGTACTTGCATGGGTATTCTTTCATCCATTCACGACTTCCCTCATCGATCTCTGAGCGCGGAGTATTCTTTTTTTTCGAACTTTTCAATTACTACTCCGTTTAAACTAAGCGAAAATATAGCTGACTGGTCTAAAATGAGATTTCCATCATTTTCCTGGGTCCTCCTGCAAATGTAACCCAGTAGAGTGTTCGGAAAAAGTGGAGATACAACATCCGCGGCACTTCTCGTAGGAACATGCTTACTATTGAAATAGAAGGAAGTAGGTTTAAAGTGATAAATATGGCTTCAAAGTGGTGTGCAATGGATCGATAAAGTTAAAGACAAAATTGTGTTAGTCAAAAAATGTGCTCTGAACAACGTAAATGACAATTATTTCATTCACCTATGTGCGAGGTAAATCATAAATTGCTTTCTCCAGAAAGTTGACAGAACTTCACCAGGATAATGCATTACTAATAAAACGGATGATTAACAATTGGTTAAGCCGCACATAAATTACTGATGAATTGCTATAGAGTAATTACCAATAGAAGGAAGTCTTTAACGTTTGACGTATAATAAATTCGGGTGAATTGTCGAAAAGAGAGAAGGGTGGTTCGAAATCCCCCTCATAAGTTTTCCCGAGAGCTAGAAGTCCCTCTATCTCCCTTCTTTGTTCACCCCGATGATTCTCCTTCGATATTACTACGACCCACACCCCTTTCTCGTTATTCGTCCTCGTTCTTTTCCATCACTGTCTCTCGATCTCACTCATTTCATCTTTCCCTCACTGGGTTCCAATCCACTCGGAATCGAGAGCCAACCGTCAGGATCATAATTGAAAGAGCTATCGTGGTCTTTCTGCTCTCGATAGCATAAGAGGAATGTATACATGTATACATGCAAGTAGAAATGGTTGTGCCAATATTAGGTAAGAAGATTTAAAAAGAGCTTCTTCTTTTTCTGAAAGAACTCGTACCGGTAAGGATCATGCGAATGAACTGATATAACACGATATATAACGTTTTTATACTGAAGATGGATTCGAGATATAGAAAAATATATCATCTTTTTCAGCGAGAATTCGTACAATTGAATCTTTTGATAGATTAATTTAGCTCTATCAAGGGATTCCTCGCTAAATCGAAAGATAAAACCAGTAGATAAGATATCGAACATTGGCTCGTTGATCCGTAGTCGATTATCTATCGGTACTATGAGCGAGTACAGTTGAAGTTCCATGAAACTACATATTACGTAGGAAACCGATTTTTATTTCTCACTTTTATAAAATAAGAATACCCGCGTAAGAGTCTCCAAGACTTATCCAAATTACACGTTTTTACGTCGATTTCTTACTGCAAGAAGCATCGAGTGGAATAATGATAATCGACGTATCGAAATTTCTTTTTATTTATCCGCAGGTAATGATCAATTATACTCGCTCAATCCATCGTTATTATGCATAAATAATATGACATGAATTTTACACAGGGTTACGAATAATTATTTGCATCGACCCCGATCTAGCCTTCCCACACATTCCAGTGGCTACAAATCTTTCTGACTTTACCACTGTACGCCCTGGCCGTTTATCTTTCACCTTCATTAGCATAAACCCCTACGCACCAAGCGATAAATATATGCAAGCATGTTCATAGAGCACCGAGACAGGTCACGAGACTCGGAGTGACTGAAAGATTCGTTTGCTTGCTCAATGGATTCTCACGTTCATGTCACAGGCCTCGCTACATACATATCTCTGGATAGTATGTAGGTGTAGAAACATTTGAATTCTTCAGCCTGCTACATGTAGGGATTTAATTATCATTCGTTCGATTGGGTGCATGCCTTCAATCGTCTGGGTGTGGTCAAACGTCGATCTTTAGACAACGAACAAAAGGGGAAGAAAATATATAGGGTGGACCGCAGCTTCGTTGATCAACCCTGCCCATATTGAAACGCCTAACTTCCTTCTTTTATCACCGACACTCGCTTTCCTTTCACTACTTTTCTACTGTACTTTCCTCCGTTCAATTACCATTAGGAACTATATACGAGTGAGGAAAAAAATTATCTGCTCGATTCACTCGAGGGTGTTGATGTTCTAATTGGAAATCATATACTGCAATTTTTTCTTATGCATTGAAAAAGACTTCAATCATAGACTATTGGTAGCTTCATTTTATTATTCAGTCGGATATACGCTCGTAATACGTACATCAAGGGAAAGAGGCTTTTTCTCGCTCCAACGAAGATCCTAAATCAACCACCAATGAACTCGAATAAACCGGAGTTACGAACGATTTCAACCCCTTGTTGAATTCAGAATGAAGTCACACGAAATGGTCTCGTCCCATTGCGCACGAAACTTCACATCACCTGCAATAGACAATTGGAGTGTTGAAGCTTTTTTTTATTAACTTATACTTTCTGTCTGTTGGAAGAATACTGAATGATAAATGATTTTCGAATAATTGCAAGAAATTGAGCAGAAAAGAGGTATCAATTATCGAGTATTCAAGAGATAATAAAAGGCAGATCCAAATGACTATTGAATTAAATAAATGCGATAGAAATATGTAATCCAATTTTAAATTGCAATAAAGAGATTTTGAAAAAAAAAAATGTATTTTTCGTTTTCACTAATTTTTCCAATATTTAATCTTAACTCCATGTAAATTGAATAACGAACTCAATACATTCCACGTGATTGGGACGCTAGTTACCCGAAGAAAAAATCAGCACTGAAAGGCGTCGCAAACGCTGCGCGTGCTATTAATTGCACTCACGAAATTCTCTCTCCACGAGTGTTGAGCTCGCAGTTGATTTCAAGATAAAATATAAGGTGGGTTTGAGAACGGCTGAGAAAAGGGATCGATAGGGTTGATGCAAGAGTGTGCGATCAGAGCAGGAAGAGTGATTAACCCGAAAATCGCTGGGGCTTTACGTCGGAATAGGTGAAGTAGAGGGGTGAAGGTGAAGAGAGAGAAGGGGTGAGCTTCGATACGGGGCTCTTGAATCCTGATCTCTGCTATCGGAAAGCGTCTCCACTCGTGCACGCTCCATTGGCTGACTGACGAGGGTGCAGTACAATCTTTCCCCAGTACCGTGGATATACTATCAGCCTTCGGCGTCGTATTCTCCCTTTTACAGTGATTAAAAGGCACCCCGTGAAACCTTTACAGAGCCTCGCTGTTCCGTTCGGCCCGTTTCAATCCCCTCACGATCTGCAAAATTCGACGGAAACGCTATTCCACTGTTTTGTATGAGCACATATAGATAAGTATATACAACGATCGTGTATAGACTGCCTGCAAGCGTGAGCACTTGACTTCCGAGCTTTAGCACGTGTAATTATTTCGAGCAAGATTCTTTTTGAATTATTTTTCATTTCCGGTAACATTCCAGGATATATTCCATTGACTCGAGAGAAACCATATTGTTGCTGTCGAATTTCAGAATTTCATGACTGGAAAAGCTCACTGTTTAGGTGTAATGCGCTTCCACACGAACGAATCACGACCGATAATTGTTATTCAATTTTTCAATGTCCGAATGGTTTTGCATTTTGCGGCCTGGTCGAGGATACTTCTGTTCAAACGATTGAACACTATAAATGCACATTGCAAACGTTCTTCGCGGACGACTAGTGCCATCGGTATACATATACGGAAATATCGGTATACATATACATGTGTTTATTGCATTGGCCGATGCTTTCGACCGCGCTCTTGCCATTAGCCCGATGGCTCTCTCGGCATCCCGACATTTATTCGCTCGAATTGCCAGCAATTATTTGGTCATCAGTGCGCAGCCGAGAGAGGATTGATACTGCTATGTGTGCATTTGGTGCAATCCTCTTGTTTGTATGAGTGTGAAATAAAAACTTTCGCCTCTTGCTCGATTGTTTTCTTTGCCTGCTCATATTTCTGACTGTTAATGTTCTAGCATCCACGTTAAATAGGCACAAAAGTTTCATCAAAGAGTTAGTTCAATTGAGTTAAATACACCGAGCGATAATATCTTTTTGAACAACCCGTTCGTACATTATTTTTAATGTATTAAAGATTGTTCAAGGTATTGTGAATTATTTACGGCGTTCAATCTTTTCTTGAATGAATTTGGAACAATTATTATAGTCCGATGAATATTCAATGAGTTTGAGACTAATTGTTTGAGCAGTTATGTGAATTATGTTCAATTTTGTTTTTTCTTTTGTTTTATTATGTCTATTCGGATAATTAATTCTCGGTTAGAAATGAGTGGAATATACGAAAGGAATGTATATCATGAGTTGTGAGGATGGGAGGTCTTGAATCATTAAATAAGTATCTATTATGTGTATTCGCAGTTGAGAAACCCACATCGAGATGGGTCGGACGTTCAGAGTTTCAACCATATTTCTGCATGCGAAAAAAAAAATCCATCAAACATTAAAACTTGCCGCGATACATATTTATCGACAAGAATTCAAGCGCGCTTGTTCAGACAGGCTTCAAGCCTCCCTTGTCTCCAAAGGTGTTTGAATATTCATGTTCAGTTCCTGTCAGAGGTCAAGCTTCGATCGAAAAGTCTATTCGTGTCTGAGCTTCATAAAACCGGTAAAGGCAATTATTCTATATTTAATTGCCACAAAATATATATTTCAATATTTCTAACGAGATAGAATAACTGTATGATTTTTAGTCGATGAAAATTTCTTGATGAACCGATGAACTCATCAACGTGCCGTTCAACTTCTACCAATGGATATTCCACGTAATTTACTTTAGATCAAGAAAACTGATCATCCGGTTCTGTCATGTATAAAAACGTTTATACGTATACAAGCCCGTGTTGAAAATTTTGTTTACGAGTTTTTGACTCAATCAGCAAGAATGGATGGCCAGTGGTGTTGCTGGTGGCGATGTTTAGTTAATACTCTATACATTCCTCCTTTCCTTCTTGACAGACGTCAAGCTCTGATGCTGCAGCCAAAGATCGCAGAATTCAACGTGAAATCCCAAGGAAACGTCTCGTTGATTATGACGGTGAGCCCCACGAGGGATCTCTCGAAGCGTGAAGGATCGATCGTGCCGGATGATGGCCCGAGGGGCAAACTTCCGCGCGGTAAGGCAACTCATATATAGAGAGTGACTATCCACGAGTGAGCAAACGCAAGAGCATTCTGGTATCTAATAATTATCGGAGAAACTCAGATGCCCTCACGAAGAGGAACCATCTCATTTGATGAAGCACAAGCACTTGAAAGCGCTTTTACATATGTATGTATATATGTATATAGATGTTGGTATGTACATATATATGAAATGCTCTCTCTTGGTTCTGTTAATGCTAAGAGAAGGTAGTACCATTATACTTGTGCTGCTTTCGAACCTTCTCTCTTCTCTGTGACACGAACAATGTCCTTTCCTGCGTGATTGGATGTCATCAGAGTGCCTCGTAATCTCTTCTCTCCACGTCACATTATACTCTCTCTCTCTCTCTCTCCCTTCCGGGCTCTCTTCTACACACCTTATGTCAACTCTCGTGTCATCGATTGTCGATTACCCGGACCTAGCGTGTCACCGCCTCTCGTACCGGCACACGTTTCAAGTTCCCAGCAGACTCTGTACACATATGTCAACGTCCTCATTTATGCTCACCCACCTCATTATTCTCATTCATGTCTCAGGGCTTATTACCTGTTCCGTCTTTTTGTGAGCTCAATACGCTTATGGCTACAGAGAAATTGGCGTTAGGAGAGTTGTCAATTGGAACAATGATTTGTCGTTGATTTTGATTAAAAAATTCGATCCACTGATTCCGCTGTCCTAATTAGTTAACGAATTAAGAATCGTTCATCAAAAAAATATCTGAATGAGATATTTATTAATTTTTATTGACCAATCTGCAGTGACTAAACTTATTCATTGATAAATTGAAGATTTGTGATTACAAAACAATGAGTATTTACGTTGAAAATGAAATTTTGTTGTAATCTTGAAATATTTTGTTGAATATGTCCAACAAAATATTTCGTCCACGCAACAAAAATGTCTCATCATTCCAACAAAGTTTCGTTTCAGTATCAAGAAGCTTTGTTGTAATGTCCGAAATTTGATTGTCCGAACAAAAGAACTTTGTTGAATACGTGCAAAAAAATATTTTTATATTTCAACAAAATTTCGTTTTCAGTGTGCTTATCAATTCAGCATGAAAAATTCTAAAAATTTATAATCGTATTCCTTAATCGTCCATAAAATCACTTTAATTTCCAACAGCAACTAATTGCCGGAAATATCAAAAATCCGAAGCAGCAGTCGTTCTAAACTGAATTGAAGTGTACGACAATCTTCATTGCGTTGCTTTTCGTTCATTTTCTTAGGAGTCATCGAACACATTGAAATGTTAATGAAAATATAAAGTCATACAGGCATGACGAAAAAGTTTTTTCTCGTCAAATAGAAATACGATCAACGCATTATCATTCTGAGCTGCTGACTTTTTCTTTCGTCTTCATGTTGTTAATTCGAAATACGTTGAATGTAATGCACACTCTTGAATTAATCAAGCATTTTACAAAATAAATTGTTTCTAACGTTGATTCAACAACACTTTTCCTGATGTCCGGTTGAGCCGGCAATATATTTATGTTGAATTATTATAATCTTTACGTAATCAAATTGAATGTACCTGAGAAGAACTCCAAGTCATTCAATGAACACTAAAACCTTTGGTATTTATAATTGCAAAACAAGGATGATGGAGCATTAAAAAATGAAATATCATGATACGGTGCCATTAAGTTAACTATGATACTTATTTCATTAATACTATTAAAGTGTATTTCTGTTCTCAACTGAAGACGAATTCGTGTTCCAAATATTCCACATTTTAAATATATCCTCGAGAAAATGAAATAACCCAATCACTATAATTAAACATAATTGTTATGTGATGGAACGATACTACGAGTTTTTTCTTCATCGAGAGTGAAACGGCCCCTCCGAGGAGAATTTGAATGGTTTCCTTTTGTAATCTCAATTCAGATCAAGTCATCTAAAGCCGTCAAGCGAGAAAGTATGTATGTTAAAATAATTGATGCAATGCAGGGCCTACGAGATAGTTATCACTGCATGAAAAATAGTGTATTTAGCGTTTTATTTTTCTGGTAACAAAACCTCTGTCGAAATATTGTTGGCAGCGCGATTTATTAAACTTCTGACTAAACAGTGCTACGATGGTGTATTCTTACTAGGCATATAGAATAATAATACGAAGGGTCATGAGAGTTATTACACAATGGGCTTTCATTGAATTTTATTTACGATTTCCATATCAAACATCTTACTGTCATTAATTAAAGACTTTTTTAATGATACCCACGCGCAATATTGAGTACTCACCTTGAGCGAAGGAACTTCAAACCATCTTCCCCTTCCATTAATTCCTCAATCTCTAATGTCGAAATAAATGCTTCTGTTATGATTAATACAATTATTGGTAATTCCGTTACTGCTTGTCAGATGATATACCAGATAAAATGATGACTTAATTTCCATGTGATCAAGGATATTAATAAACTTATTAATGTAATCATCCAAAAAGATATTGACATTGAAAAAGAAAAGTTTCTACGTAAAAAAAATTATTTCAAAACATATTTTTAGAAATGTGACATTTTCAAAAATTTGAACATCAAGAATTTCAGCAACGGATACTATTTTTCAAGAATTTCTCAAATCAGAATATGAAAGATTAAAACATTCATATGATTTTTTGAGTAATTAAATAACTTGTTGGATAAAAATAATTTTTCCAATCGACACCTTATGATGCTCGTATAATATGAAAAAGCTGAATGCTGTCACATTTACCTAGCGTATGTGCAAACGTAAACCGAAACTCATGAATGAATAGCAGGTGAAATATACTAGGAATATCTAGTCTCAAATGCAGAGTGTTTGTCCCATGTGGCACGCTGTTCTATGAGATGACTGTTGCAATCCCTGGACCAGTTATACATATATTTACATTGTATACGTGTGTAGGAACCATCAGAACAACCGCGACGTCGAGTCAACGATTAATTTACAGAGATAAAGTGCAATTAGTTTCGCGTGACACTTGCCACAATTAGCCACGTCGTGCTAAGGCTCAACCAGAGCAGTCTCGTGACAAACGCTAGGAGACTAGCTTAGGGGATACTAGTGGTGAAGGTCTGACACCGTGTATTAACCATCGACTCTCAGTCTGCAATGGGCCTCTTCTCTTTTGTTCTCTCTTTCTCTGAATTTCGCTTCCCTCCTAGACGTTCTGCAATGGCGAACGTTTATTGTTGTTATTTCAATCTTCGATGTTCTCATTGGTTGAATCAACGGTTATTCCTTTTCTACCCAGATCTGAATCGTCTCTTTCTTCTCTTCTCAATATCAATGGATTATTATTTGCTCTCGTTCGATCCGTTTACGATTAGGAGTAGAGGTAGAGGTTGATAAATTCAACGGGTTCAGTGATCTCTCAGATGATGCGGTCTTTTATTATAAAAACCCAAAGGAATATACTTGAGCGGCAATAAAACCTTCAAAACATTTCAATTGGTCAGTAATGACAGGAAAGCATTAATAATTAATGAGGAAACAGCAAGAGACAATGGGATCTAGAGACACGGTAGCGTCTTGACGCCAAGTATTAAAAATAAAATTTCCAACCGGCCGAGACAAAACGTGCAGTGTCTAGAGGCGCGGTAGCGTCTTGACGCCAAGTTTATTAGAAATAATATTTTCAAGCAACCAAGGCAAGACCTGCCTCCCCTATCTTTTGAACTTCGAGTCGTCGCCATTGAAAGACCATTCGACTTATCGAAAAAAATGAAACCCTCGGAACATAGTGCGATCAATACCCTTCCGATGATATACATTTTTTTTTCTTCGACCCGCAGAAATACACGAATTCGTGATCGGTGTCTAGAATGTATTTCACGATTTCTGCTGCATTTGAAATTTCATATTTTCTTCTAATTCAAGAGTATTACGATTACCTTAAAGGATATGAATTGATCGATTGACTATATTCACTTATCTCCTAAATTTTTGTGCACATTTACGAAAACTTGGGAAATCATGCAAATAGTAATACAACCTGCAGAAGAGTGGATGAATTATTAACGAACAAAAACATTATACTGAGAGCAAGAGAGAGAGAGAGAGAGAGAGGAAGCAGCAGAAAGATTAGATACGCCCTGGAAGATCGTGATTTCTGGTATGTTCTCCCTCGGGAAACACACGTGAGTAAATCTCAGAGCTGTCCGGTTCATTACTATCTTTTACGAGCTCCAATGTATCTGGTTAAAGTGGTGTGTGCACAGACGAAAGAGAAAGAGAAAAAGCGAAAGAGAGTCATTACGTCGCACGGGCTAACTAGCTCGAGGGTTCAGGAAAAGAGCGTGTGGTGATGAAAATGGGATTTTCACCTTTTTTTCACACGGTTGTGTGTAGCACAGACTTGCGCCAGTCCCAATCTTTCTCTGTAGGATCATCCGACTGGCGGTCAGACGTTATATCTTCGTCGACACCTACGTCGACACGAAAAAGATAGAAACTGAGGAAGAGGAGGTAGCGAGGAAGAGCTTCATTTAAGGTGATTAGTGTGGACATCGCCGTTGAAATGAATTTCACGTACCTGAAGCGTGCAGGCGCGCTTACTTAGAACCAATTAGATGTCACGAGACTAATCAAATTCCTCAACCCCAAAACCAAAAATACAAGCAGGAGATAGGAAAAAACGAAAGGTAAAATACGCTCAACGCGCTAGATTCAAGAGAATTTCTCACACTCAATTTACAAGTATATATAACTATATACAGAGATTTCAATGTATCCTATTCGACTCGAGTCTTATTTGGTAAAGCAACGGAATATTTTGTGATAAATTTACGATAAGTAGAGGATGATCAATTTTTACGAGCATCAGGTGTTGAAATTGAAGTGAATGGTAAATCGAGAGCCGCATCTCGATCATTAACGTCACACTTAAAATACCTGGTGAATGAACCGAAATGTGTGGAGAGTTACATGAAAATAACCTTGATAATATACGAATTTCAATCGTTCCAACAGCCATTGATGATTGCGCTTTTTTCACCGACTTATAAAATCTTGCTAACCTGCCTGTAATTATCGTAAAATAAAAAAGCGTTGAAGAAATAAGGGTTTGAAAAAAGGAAAATAAGGCATGCAATTATCACTGTGATCATACCATCTGGCTTTCGTATGATGATCGTGTACAGACTGTAGGTTTTGAGATCGTCGAGTCACGTTTAACAATGAAGAAGGACCCCGTCTGTGGCGGCTTTCTGTTGAAAAGCCCGCGACTATACCACCCTCGTTCATTTTACCGCTGCTCCAAGCATGTATGTATGTGTGCGCGTGTGAAGGTGTTGGTAAAGTTTAAGCTTTCTGAACCCTTGTTTGCTTATATATTTATATCTGTTTATAGGTATAGCTATATAGGGCACATGCTTAACTAGAGTATATGTATATAGTTCGGTTTAATTGCCTGGGCATTGTTATAACGATCGCGTTTAGATCCGACATCGCGATTGATACTAATTGTGCGCGAGTCTATCAGTTTAATAGATCAACTTGGGTTTGTAAGTGTGGTTTGTGTCGGTGAAGGTCGATCAGCAAACTACTACCTCACTTGGCGATTATAAATGTGCTATGTATTGAAATATCGATCGGATAAACGCACTAAATGATGAGAGAACCCAATGATGATGATCCCTTCGAAACCCATTTGGACGATTGCTTTTTCTATACATATACGAAAACATATTTATGTATGATAGAGATATTAAGAGTTAGTATACACAGTTCCACCTGTCTACTCTGTAATAAATTATGTAGAATTATGAATCATTTTGAAACGTGCATCCGGTGATGACCTAGACATTAACATCTTCGTTATACCTTCTTTTATTAATGGTACCTTATCTTGATCTTCTGCATGCATAAATTTAGATTTTGAAATTTATTCACTTATATTTCTATAATCACCCTGATTTCCAGAGTTCCTTTCAGGCATTAGGAATTCTTATACATTTGTTTTGTTCTCGTTCTTCCGTCAGTCTGTTGCAGAGTTGAGTTTTAAGCAGTATATTCATATCGTAGAAATGAAATTTTGTGTATAGCTACAACTGATGACAACAAAAGTGTAACAGAAGTTACAGAAAATAAACAAAAATATTACGCCATTGGAACACTGGACTTCAAAAGTTGAACGCATTTCTTATGAATGCGTTTTATTTATGTTCAGATGTTCGGAAAATTCACAAGCGTTTGAACGTTTATTGAAGAATTGGCAAATTTTTCAAACTGAATCGAAACGCTGCGAACCTATTCGAGGCCTTTCTTCTATTCAACATCCATTAAAATTGATTGGATTTAAGCCGATTCGAACAAATGTTTAATCGTTAAAGTGGTTCCTGAACTACATACCAAGTGTTGAATATACAGAAAATCTTGCAAATAAATTGAAAATGGAAAGATAAATAACTCAATTATGAATTTTTCAACCCAACCCAATGGAGATTGAGACTTTAACGAAGAAACGATAATATAAGTGAACGTGCACTTCAAAAGAGTAGAATCGGGGAATCATATATTGAAATTTGGATGAAGTTTGAAATGTAACGTTACAAAAAAAGGAAATACGTGATTGAATGAATGCATCGTGTATGATTCAACGTAGAACTGCTGAGTACTATAAGCTCAGTACGCTAATGTACCTGGCGTATAATAGTACCATGGTACTATTAGCCACACAAATGAGGTTTCGTCAAGCGCATCGTGGATATATACCGATATTACTTCGATCCGAATATGAACCACTAATGCTTTGCATATTTGATGGTGATTAGACAGCATAAATTAACAGCATGGTCGATAATACTCTTGTGTTAATCTTCTTCAACGCAATTTCTCGTTTCAATCCAGTATCCTTTTGCTTCCATGATTCCAATATATCCGTATTATTGTAAGGAGTTGGATTATTAAATTATACGATAACGAAACGTTTGAACGAGGGAAAAGATGATGTTTCGTATTTCCAAGAACAAAGTATTTTACAATTTCGAATAATCATTCGAACACGATATCAGCAAAAAAGATAACACGAAATTCAATCAGCTGAATTAATGAAAGAGTTACCTAGTTTTCATCTATTTTTAGAACGACCATATGTTCCATGGATTTATAGTTATTTTCATGAGCTCTTCATTGAATCGAAACATTATTTTGAGTTTCTTCAGACTTTTTTCTCATTCAAACTTTTTTGATTCAATGAAAATTCATTCGAATACTCATTATTATTTTTAATAAAATAATGAGAAATTTCGAAAAGCCATGAATTTATATTATGTCGATAGAAGTGAGCTTGTTAAAAAAGAACACCGTTAATAAGTTTAGAAATTCATCAAAGATACCTTGCATGTACGCTCCAAATATTTTGCATTGAAATTGAAATTGAAATTGTAAACAATTAGATGAAATGACACGAAAATTTATAAAATTGAAACGTCTACGTAAGGCTAATTTCTCGATGAACTCGGGTGACGTTTCGTCGTGTGGAAATCGTATGTTCGAGTGGGTTATACGATAATCAAGTGGCTACGACCGATAATGGAGCGTATGCCATACAGAGCCATAATTTGGTCCTGTACGACAGGAGGGGAACCGATTAAAGCCTATTACGACAGTTATAGAACATTTTGGGATTTGCTGAACATTCAGCCGTTTCACGTTGGACGCATTGGACATTCGGCCGTTCCATCCGCACTTTCATTTGAAGCCAGTATACGTCGACAGTGTGCTTTTGGAATGAGCATTCGCTTCTCGAATTATTACTACGACTGGAAAGCTACGTGGCATTGAACCAAGCCGAAGGCTTAATAACACACGTCGATAATGACGTCCTTTCGCAATTCTGTAAATCCTGAAATAGCCCATTGTCAGTCGAAGGTTCACGCAATTGAGAGCGAAAGCTTAATACATAAAAAACCATAACGACGTTGATGAACCATTACTTTTTGCGTTTTTACCTATTGATTGTTAAATTATTTCCTAAAAACTAAGTTTTCAGGTTAAAACTTAGTTTTAACCTAATCTCAGGCGCAGATTAACCAATTCAAAATCAGTGGGTCGAAAACTCGATGTTTGCAAAATATTTGCCCACTTAGCAGTGATGTATCGGAAAAATTATCCTTTTCCATGAAAAAAAAACCACCCTTATTTTTTTCCTGTAAAAATTCTAGGCCAAGAAAGTTATCAGTTCTTGAGGAAGAAAAACCCCTTTTCGGCGATATATTGTAAATTAATCGATCGATTTCGGTTAGATTTTGCAGGACATCATTGGAAATGATTCCTCATGAGCTGATGAGCTTGCCCACCCCGGAATATGCTTTCGAAATACAGATCTTGTATCCCTCGCGCTGTACCGAAACGTTATGATCCGTTTTTCACAATTAATTCGATCTAATTTAGCTTCGTAACTTGTTGCAAGTTAAATATGACATTTTAACGAACACACATTTCCGGGGAGTGTTCCGCGTTGTCCGGCTCTCACACCATGTAAATCCATTGAGTATGTAAATTAACTAGTCATTCGGTAGTCGCATAAAATAAATAAATCCTTGAATGGAATAAATTGATTTGGTTCGATGGTATATTACGCCACTAGAAAGGGAAAGTATAAAAGCTATTGAAAACCGCGAGCAAAATAGTTACCCGGGCCAAAGGCAGGTGCGACAAGCATGCAGTTTGAAATTTCATTTTTCATCATTTTCACCACACCTTCGCGGAGAAAATTCAACTTCCGCAAAACGAAAAGTTGAACTTTCCGCGGAGATGTGGTGAATAATTGATTGATTTTGGGCGACGTTGGTTCCATTCGTTACAAAAAAATATTTATTTGCCTCCAGTGAATGTATGAAATATATTTGAATCGAATAATTTTCTCTCCTACAGTACACAAAATGAATCTATTCCAAGTGCCCTTATTTTTCTAACTATTTTTTGAAAAAAAAACAGCTGATAAAATAGCTATTTTAGCCTTGACCAAAACTGACATGTCGAGGATTTGGGTATCATTATTCGTACATTTAGTTATACCGGAAAAAAACTCCGACGAATGAACAAATATAAACTTTAATTGAGGACAAATTTTATTTTCGTATATTCACTGGCTAATTTCGTTCAAGCTGATCCATTTTTATTTTTACTGAGAAATAAAATAAAAGAATTTATGTGTCGTGCTCTAACATGGACCACGCGGATCAAACGCATAGGTTGTGGACATATTGCAAAAACTGGGTACTACATTCCCCTGAATTCATGTTTCTCAACGACTATTTCGTCAATCCCGACGACCTGATACTCTTCCTTCCAGGTAGTATATATATGTTCATGGATCGATAATTCAATTTCCTGTGTAACCTGTGCTAAAAATGGATGAACTATTTTGCATAATTTACGCGGGGGCACATACTTTGCTCGTCGTCGAAAAGAACCCAAAGCTTAAAGATATTAAGAAATAAATTTCAAAAATTCACTTATATGCCGTATTGAAAAATCTTTTCAAAGAAATTTTGATGTATTTGTTGAATATATTTATTTTTAACTACTTTTGAGGCTTAACTATTTTATTATGCACCTCATTCTGTCAAAGTACTCCGTACTGAATGCGTTTATGGAACATTGTCTCTAGCACGGAGGTTAATTATCAACTGCAGCGGATTTTCGTTTCGAAAAAAAAAGGAGAAGAAAAATGTCCGGCTTTCGGTAACTTACGAGGTAGCTGGATGAATCGGAGGGTGAAATTTCATTAGATTCAAGTATAGTTGAAGCTCCTAATCGCTTACCGTTTAACCACAGCTCCTCTAATAACATTATCCATCTTCATCTTGATCGCTGCGGTCGATAACAGTTAGGCACACCTCACTGAAACATTCAAGAGTTGTGGCAATATATATATATATTTACTCATTTAATTAAGGTACGCATACTCGAAGATATCTCATCCGTAGGGCGCAAAACTTTCAGCCATTATGCAGAACTGCATAATTTATGAAAATTTCAAGAAGTTCGATAGCGGTGATGCCTGAATTCTTCGAAATATTATAAACTAATTTGTTCCTTCGGTGCGTTTAGAACGTTAAGAATATTCGAGAAGGTAAGTTTATGATTAATATATGCATAATATACATCATGAACGTTAGGATTTTTCGATCAAGAGTAGACTTTAATTTCTGTATCAACTCAGTCCCATATTTTGTATGCATACACATATTGTAACGATCTCGCCCATATTCGTACCGCGACGCGACAGCTAATCATTTGCCGTTCAATTTAAGGCGCGACTAGCGCCGTTGTCTCCGAGTGTCAAAAATACAAACTAAAGTTGTGAACGCGTAATTTCTCATTTTTATTGACGATTTTCATGTGGAATAATACAAAATTAATTGTCCAAAAATAGAAAGAATTAAAAATCGATTTTTGATTCAAAGAATGATTCAAAAAAATATATATATATTTTTTTTTAAAGAAGTGAGGAATTTGGAATAATTATATGCAACGCAGTAATTATGAACTAATGACAAAGAAATATGCGATGATATCACCCGTCTTAAAAAAATGTGTTCCTGTGTTGACTTCTGAATACCCGCTCTTTCCAAGAATAGTGGGTGATGTGAAGTACGAATGAATGTGAAAACGGACAAGCGATTTAACGTGACGATTAATTTCTTGTCGATCAGAGTCAAGAGAGAAAGAAGAAGAAAGAGGGAAAAGGGAGAATTAGGAGAAGACCCCGATCAAACCACATGAGGCACCACCATAGAGAATAGACTTTGATTCCACCAGCGGGCATTCGCCATGATGCGGTCGCTTTTTGAACGTCCGTGCCACCAACATCAAGAGGGACGAGCATCACTTTGTTCTATGCATATATATATATAAATAGAATCAACATGCTGCTTCATCCAGACTCCCACAAAAGCCCACTTTGACAGGTGTTCCGCCGAAAAGATAGCAAATTGCCGTTTTAACCTTCACGAAAATGCTTGCGGGCATTAATTCACCTTTTGCTTCATGTTCTCTCCGATTTTATAGCCAAAAGTATGGAAATAGGTCATAATATTCCACGACATACGTCGATTCGTGAAAATCAACTAATCCCGTTGTCTGTGTAACCCCTGAATTCCTGGAAACGTAATTTATCGAAATCACTGTGATCCATGTGTTGAACGTAGGCATCGTAGTCCGCCCCGAAAGACTGTCGGTGTTTTGGCGTGAAGCGTGAAAGCGTGAAATAGACTCTGACTGATGCGACCAATCAACTGATGAAAAAGAGAGAGAGAGAGAGATGAGCGAGAATGTCAGACCCACGTCATTGTGGTTCTAACGTTGCAGTGACAGCATCCAATAAAAATATACGAAGATTATCTTTGGATAGAACTTTCGGAGTTTCTGGAATCAAGTATTTTGATTAGCATTAGTTGGATCGTGATTCGTGAATCGTATTATACTGATTCGCGTAGCTAACAGCATATTGTATTGTTTTTTTATTTATTCCAATATCAAACAGCTTGTTTGGTTTATTTTTTTTATTTTTTTTATTGCATTCTCTTCGTCTTACTTCTGCTCGAGGAAAATAAGAATTGACTAAATGATGACTAATTGCTAGTATAACTGAGAGCACCACACGACGGAGCTTAAATTAATAATTATGTATCACGAAAGTAATTCGGATCAAAGATAAAACGTTTGAAAAATATGGAGGTAAACTAATATAGCGAAAGAAGGGACGAGGAGGGGATGAAAGAAACGTATATAGTCGAGACAAAAAGTGAGAAAAGAAAAGGAAGAAAAAAGCAAAGGTCCTTACGCAGCATGGGTTTTATTTCTCCAGCCACTGTGGATGGTTACCGGGTGGAGTAGACCGTGGTAGTTGGCTCGTTTCACGGCTGTTTTTCCACCTTCTGCCAATTAACGAAACGGCGCGTCACACGGGGGTGAGCACCACGCGGCTCTCTGTAATTACGAATAATTGCGAGGAAAATGCTGACGAGAGACAAAAGAGAGAGAAAGAGAGAGAAGGAGAGAGAGGGATCCGTGCAACGAGACCCAGCAGCAGCGAAGAGATAGCCGTGAAAACGCCGAAGGCAACAGGCAATGCATTTATAAATATACGTATATACATGTGCGCCACTCATGCAAGAATGTCAATGGAGAAAAAAGTCTGTAAAATTGAACGATAAACGCTGACACCTGCCGAGGCTCTTGCGCTCGAATTTCTATTCCATGAAATCTTGCATGGTACTGCATCCTGAAGGCAACAATTTCAATGCAACATATCTGAAAGTATTCTCAATTAGACGAAACGAAAATAAACGAATGAGCTTCCTAATCCATCGAATTGAAGCAACATTGTAGAAGAACCATACAAATTTCTATAAAATTGTATTCTATCTCTTTCATTATCTAAGTTGAATTCAAATTTTTTTAAATATTCACTTTGATTTGAAATATCAAGTGTTTTTTCAAATCTCGTTGAAATGATTGATTAGTGCATAGCTAAAAATGATGGATATAATTGATAAAAAGTTTGTAAATCAATAACTCAATGTAAATTGATATATTACTAAACTGTTAACATTTCATAGAATCTGAGATGTAAATTGCTCAACTGTGAGAATGAATGAATAAAACTGTCGTGAACTTCTTGAAAAAAAAAAAACAAACAAAAAATACCATGCAATGCTAATATCGTATTCATTAAGAAAAATTATGTTTTGCGCGCCGGGGTCTAAAAAAAGTACCCATGGATGTTGCGTTTGGAGTCATGGCACAGCAGAGGTGAGTCTCTAATTATGAGCATGAGAAAACATTGATGCGAAAGTAGGAGTGATGGAATGAGAGCAAAAAACCTCCATTAAGGGAGAACAATTAAAATAATAGTAGTTGGCAAAGCATATGTGGATGTGAAAGCGTAGCAGTATATTTATAGTTTTTCTGTCACTTTCTCTTTCTTTTTCTCTCTTTTAAGTTCCAAGCATCGCCCCTTAATTCATATAACTAGAGAATCGGCCATTGAGACTTGTGATTTAGGTCGATACACTACTAATCCTCCTGCCCTAATCGTCCCTCTTTTCTCCTTTCGCATCGAACTGAAGAGAAGCCGCAGACGGACTTGAATGATTATCATTGAGGTTTTTTCAGGCCTCAAGCAAAAGATCAAGAGCAAAAATTCTTCAGCAAATTATACAGAACTTCCAACCGCTAATTGTTTCATTCTGGCATCTACGAATATTCGTGAATCGCTCACTCATTTACTTGGAAGGAATTAAGCTACATTTCTTATTTGATCTTGAAACAATTTCCACTCCCAGGATATACATGCTTATTATATACCCATTATATGCTCAGTACATGTATATCAATACATGCATGCTCATTTCATTTGTTGTAATTGTTTTATAGTCGCCAGCGGAATAATTGCATTCAGTTAATCTGTTTTTGTAAAAATAAATGCAAAGTTGCATGGAATTTATATAGATTTACAAGAACAGTGAAGGTGCATATAGGTTTCTTCGGAATTTTACTGCAAAATCGATAGAACTATGGCGGCAAAAAAATGTTTCTTCTTAAGCTATTGTAATTCTCGAGTTTTTTTCTTTTATTATTCCTTCTTGTCTCACGCCGTCTTCTTTTTCAGAGTTCACTATTGAAACAGCGAGGCACTCAAAAGAGGCTTTTGTTCTTCATGGATGTACGCGAAGAATAAAAATAACCGGAGTCATTCTTTTAAATTTAATTTCGTTACAAGAGGGAGCGCACCGATGAGAAACCCTTGTGTGACTCGAGGCAGGTACTACATCGAGGAGTCTTGAGTCTATTCTGTCTCTCTGCCCAGATCAGTCCAGACCAACCCGTTTTCTATATTCTTCATTACTCATCGAAATATTGATTGGTTTTTTTTTTTTCGTTCAGGATTTGATACCGATCGAAATCATCTTTCGATTCATGTTTCTCGATACGTGCCCCACGTGTTCGATCGTAAAATGTTAAAAAAATGTATTCTCTGTATGAAGAAAAAGTCCTTCGAAACTGATTGCTCTTCAAATTATAGTGCATCTACAATGAACTGGAAAGTAAGAAAGAAATAATCGCAGTAATTTTTCATACTTACACAACCGAAATTTCTTTCTTCGATATTTATGTCAATATGAACACTTTTTTTCCCAATGATTATCATTGGGAAAGATGATCCCATCCTTCGCGTTCGATCACAAAAATGTAGTACTGAATATCTGTTCTATCAGACTATTTAAAAAATCTATTTCGATATACCATTCAGTACCATAAACCAAAACAATTGAAAAATCGCTGTATCCTCAGCATTAAAAATATTAATTCGTTACTCTTCTATTCCAATTCAATTTTTTTTGCCTGAATTGGTTATATACCCATGTAAAAAGAAGAAAAAAAAATTAACCTTATTGACCCAACCAATCTGCAATTCTGAAAAACTGGAATAATTCCCTTCTTTCGAAGCCCCCTTTTTACGTCGACACCATACAATTTATCCATAACGGTTAACCAAACAAGCTGATCGGGGACTGACTAAGCTCTGGAAGAGAACATTTGCAGCAAACTTATAGATTCGGAGTATCGTGCTCTCGTGTGTAGTAGGGAGAGCTCAAAGTGAGAAAAAAAAACGCAAGAAAAAAAAATAAACCTCAATTGCATCATACTACTGAGAATAGAAAATGTATCAAATTGGAGAGCATCGCAGCGGATTAAGGATCCCTCGATAGATATACGAACATCGGGGATGGGGAATCGCGAGCGCGGTTCACCGAGCGGTGGCTTCGCACATGCTGCCTTCACTGATCCTCGTCCCCTTGCTTCTCGTTATTGTTGTGCAAATTCAACAAAAACCAGCGAGCCCCTAATCTCGGCGTACGAGTCCTCCACTTCAAAACCATATTATTCAACTTGCCGAGGCAGTATATGTATGCACATATTATAATTCGTATATATATACACGCATAAGGTACAACGGTGTAGAGGATAGATCGCGCCCCATCGTACAATTAATTTATATAGGTATATCTAAAGTACTTATGACAACGTGCCTGAATCCCGCTCGCTCCCCCTGTCTATTCCATTGTACGGGTATCTTGAACTCACTGTAGGTGGCGAATATATATCGTACGATACAGGCTATAATCGGTAAGCTGCAACGTCTAGCGCGTACGCGTATATTATCAAGTGAGATAATCTTAAATCTCTTTCGATCTCTCTTGTTCTCTCGCGAGTTCTCCAATTTTCTCTTTCTCGATCTCTCTAGTTCTGAATCTAGCGTATTTGCACGGTTCTTACTTGTTTGTCCTCGTTATATTTTTTTTTGTCTTTTTTATATTTTTATCTGTCTTTCTTGAGGTACATTTTTTTTCCTGTATCCACAAAGTATAGTGGTTATTTTTTTTCTAACACAACTTTAGTGATCACTACTATTGTAGTTAGTCGAAAAAATAAAAAGATCGATCAATGTACAGAGCACTCTTATATGCCGAGTTTATTGTAGCCACGAGGATTACCCCTATTCGATCTTGTATATGGAGAGAGTTCGATCAGCGGGAAATGACACACACACACACACACACACGAGCAGAGAGCACACTACCGTATGACATTATTGAATTGCGGATGCAGCTGATTATTGATTGAACGGGACATCTGTCGGTGAAATTTGTGATAAGAAAAAAACGTTGTTCTGGTCCGATTGGAATGATGGATATTTTTTTTTCGCCTATAGCTATGCTCGAGTTCCATGATAATGAAGAACGACGAATGAGTACGGTATGACGAAAGATCAACAGCTAAGAAGTCTTGTCCCAAAAATTGGGAATAATTGAATATGCTACGAGGGAGGAAAAGTAGATCATTTCGAAATGAATAGTCATTTTTGACTCGGGGGGTAACGATACTATTTTTCTTGGCACTTTTCCTATATACCTTGGCAGAAAATTCGACTTTCCCAAAACAGAAAGTTGGACTTTTCGTTGAGGTATGATGAAAAATGATTTTCTTGTTCCTCCATCATTTCAGTTATTTACTTGATGTTTTTCATTTCCAAAACAGCGTCGTAATTGTAGGCAAACTTTTGTTTTAATAAATGAGAGCGACTGTTAGCGAATAATCAAAGTTGGCCACGAAGAGGTCAAAAATATTGATAATCATAAAGGAGTATATAAGATAACAATTGACTTTATAAGAAACGAAAAACAAATGTGGCGAGCTCATTGGATTTTCAGAGCAATTAGATACGTTTTACGGAGAAAACAATAATGACATTGGGTTGACGGGTATACGAATGAGTAGGGGAAGAGGGAGATTCCATTTGACTTTGTTTATCATTCTGTGACATTGTTGACATGCGTTTGACATTGTTGATATGCAAGGATTGCGACAGAACGATCCGTCCAACGTTCTTAACAAGGGCTGCATCAACTCTCTCTCGCTCTTTCCTGCATCCTTTGATTTTATCGACACGAGTTCATATCCGGGAGGATCGAACCAAAACCGTCGAAATAATATATAGCTAACATATAATAGGCCCGAGGTGATGATACAACTGTTTATAAACAAGAGAGTCTAAGCTCTATCACGACACTCTCGACATACCATGAAACTAAGCCTCCGGGGTAGCTCATATAAATCTTATGAACGATTATGCAGAGTGTGTGTTCGCCATTGATGGTTATCCCCAAAAATTAAACGAATTCTATAAAACGCATCAATCGATAACTCCTCCTGAGAGGTTCACGTTTTCCCATTCCTTCCAAGATCAAACTAGTATTCAAAATTTTTAAAAATTTTGAATTTTGCAACTTATAAGTAATAATTAATATACGAAAAGGATCTCGCAAAAAATAGTGTAAGATTTTTCGATTCTACATTCGGTGGCGAAGTCAATTTTAAGGGATTACCGTTTAGGATAAGACACCCTATAGATTTGATCTATCTTGCGTAAGTCCCGTACGTGAACCTTGTGGCATCGAATATACAGAACACAATAGAAAAGAGAAGCTGAACACATGTGTCACCTGAATATATGTACAATGTGGGTTCGAACGCGAAACGCGAAAACGTGTTGTGTTCACTCTGCGCATTCGGTATCATCGGGACACGCTTGCGAATTACGCCATTATTGTGCAAATGAACGAGCAGGCACATCCTCCGCGCTCTCATCAGCCCTTCAACTTCTCTGCATCATTCGCCAAAACGGAAGTACACGTTTACGCGTCGGATTACAAAATTAACCTTTCGTGTCAATAGACACGTGTATTCGTATGATTTTTTTTTTTTTTTTTTTTTTTTTTTTTATCAGTACATGCGTGTGTTTCTATGCATATACATTTAGTGAGCTACTGTACATGAATTTTCATGGATACAGCCCACTCAAATCTCTTGTTTACAATTTTCATACACAAGTAAACCAGGTGTTTTAGTCATAAATCAAATTTATTGACTCAAGAAATATCGAATATTTTATTTTTCAATCAAGAAAGTTCATCTGATCATCGAATTAATGAACAGATATTAATTCAATTTAACAAAATCAACTGTTAAAATTTCAAGCCCTTAGAATATCTTGTTCGAGATAAATTAATAAAAACAGATTTCTGTAGTGTACCCGTATGCATATATGAAATTCGCGAGCATTGCTAAACAGTTTTGAAAGAAAGTCAAATAATTGGTGAAAAAAAAAAAATATCGATGAAACGAATTCGTAAAATCCATTAAATACTTATGAGGTTCGGAATAAATCGATTTGTCTTGACTGAAAGAGATTAAATTCACTAAATATACTGAGCCATTTTCGCTTGTCGCAACAGTTTCTGATTTCGACTTGCTCGTCAGTCTCGGTACTGGATGAACTTCATTAAACGATCAATTGTAAGTACTTGTAATGGTTGAAAGTGATTTTGTTTTTTTTTCGATGTTTACATTTCAAATTCCGTATCAAATTTCTTTGTAATTTTCCACTCCATGTCCGGTACAAAGTGATTCGAACTTTTAATTTTATAGAAAGTAGTCGAAAACTATTGACTACTGATATTGTTCAATATTTGATGAATCATGTTTTATAAATATTACATAAAAAGTGAAAATTCTTACCGCAAAGTCCGGTGTGTTTGATTATTCGAGAATATTTTATTCATATACGTAGATTTATCAGAAAACAGTAAAATGTCATTTGAGACTGTTTTCTCTTGTCCAAGTGGCAAAGTACTAATTCGCCCGAAGCTGCTTGACCTGGAATATTGCCAAAGCTTCACACCAACCGTGTTCCAATAGCTGTGAGCTAATTCCAAAATATTCCTGTACATTTTCCAAAGAATTTCAAATGAAAGATAATTGCATGATTATTTCATCAGAGCCGACAAATAATTCTACATTTAATAGGAATTTAACCGTTCAAAAATGTGACTTCCAATTTGATCTCTTCAATCTACTTATCACTATCACATATTATAATTGAAATCTACGTATTTTAATCAATGGCAAACTGATATGGATTAAAACAGTTTAAAATTTTCTATGCAGGCACATTATAGAATCCTGATATTTCTGAAACATAATCGACCCCCAGAATATTCAACGCTGAAGAATTCACGTTTGTGAAATATCTTCGAATATAATTCTACTACCATGCGAGCAGCTACGTATATAATGGCATCATATAATTATATACTTTCGTGAATCAATAATGACGTGGCGTTCTTCAGACGTTGGATTGAAAATCAATCCGAGAACCAGATGTCATTCGGTCTCTCGAGATTGAAGCTTAATGCCCGATGAATCAACTGTTCTGTGCCACAAGGACGACTTTTAAGTTATTCAATGACAAAACTTACGCCTTTTTCAGTCTAAACCTCTTTACACATAGATATGTGTATACATAATTCTAGAGAATGATACTACATGCATGAAGTCCCATCTCCCGTAAACCGGTAATCTCGCTAGTCAAGCTTGCAAGCTGATCCTGTTCAATATACATATGTATACCCAAACCGTACTATTAGTGAAGTCACCGTATTCGTACAGGATCCCCGTTGAGAATCGATGCCATCGGATTCGCAATCGGATCGAGTTAAGGACTCGATATTATTCATAAGACCGAGAAGTACCTGCGCCAGAATCTACATGTCGTATAGATGAGCGAGATTTTCCATTTTCAGAATTACATTCACGGCTGTGAGACCCGACATGGCTAACTATGCATGAAATTTTTCAAATTAATCTAATCGTTGTTAACGCGATGCTGTAAAAAAATTTGGGAAAGTTACTCAACGATAAACTGCGACAAAGTGTCACATCAAGAGTGCTCCATAAAAATTGTCAATAAAATCACAACCACACAAAAGATGACAATTCAAAGCCGACCAAAAATTAAGTCTCAAGTGCACAAAAAGTCATCAATTCAATGGAAACTAAAAAGGTAGTCGAGTACGTATCGGCTTTTTTTTTGCGGCCATGACTACGCTACGAGAATTGAGCAAAAGCTTGCCAAGCACTTCGTCCGAATTCTTTTTTTTTCAATCAAATTTTTTTTCTATGGAATTTTTTCTGTATTGGGATTTTTTATTTTTCGTTCTGATTCTTATTGTCTAGAAAAAGTGTACTTTCAATTAATTGAAAGATTTTTCATTAAAGGGTTTCAATGTATTTGACTATTGAGGATTCTGAAGTTTTTATGTGGTCAATGACTTTTCGTAACGTCTAGCCTTAATTTTGATCACCCGGAACTACTATATGGTAGTATGGTAGAGAAGTGAATGAAAGTCTCAACTTTTTTTTATACAATATTCACGCTGTTTTTCGCAGGGAATTTTTAGACTTTTCGCATGGAATTCACAGCTTGTTAACTAAATATAGCAATATTGCGGGGGCACTCGGATAATTGCGTACATACGTTGGGTGATTCTGATCGATAAGTGACTTTCTCAAAAATTGCTGTTTGATACACATTGCGAAGGGCACTCGATTTATTTATTCTCCAATTTTGGCTAAAAACGAATACGTGATCGATTTCTGTGCTATATCGTATTCCGACTATTCTGGGACGAGAAATGCCCTGTGAAATATGTCTCTGAGAACATTTTCATATGAATCGAAACTTTGTAAATAACCATCAAAACTTGTCCGATTACTGAATTTCACACTGATCAGAGCGATGGGTAAATGTAAAATTGTGAACAGAGCACAGAGACTGCTGTGTCAAAGTTTCCTTTGTAGCAGCACTTAATTTTATCGATTTTATTATTTATTTATTTTTGTACACACGTCAGCTGCTACACTGACTGCAAAAAAAAAAACTTGTGTATTGCGTGGGTGTTGTTTTCGATATTTATACATATACATGTGACGAGAGGTGATGAAGACAGTGCGACCGGACTGACCTCACTCTTGCGACAAGATTATGGTAATTGACTATCAGACTTGGAGAAATCCCCATCAGGCATATCAATTACGTCCGTATATGCATCCCAACCAGGGGATTTGCCTTTGATCCGCTTCAAACTACGAGGTAACACAATTCACGCCTGTCCATCTAATTTCAACTAGGATAGAACGCGGAGAGATGATATTTCAACATGGCATGAACCAGTAAAAGCACTTTCGGCGTATTTACGATTATCTAACTCTGTTCGCGAGCCAATCGATGATCTTATCAAATAATTCAACAATTCTCTATTAAACGATGTTCGCTGATTGAAGTTTACGAAATAGACATAGTTATACAGATAAAAAGGACGCTTCAACGTCCATTATTGGATTCGTATCGTCATTAATTTTATAACGATCATCAAAATGGATTGATTATCGAAAAACAAATTTCGAGTTTTTCCATTAATTTCGAGCACGATGAACTAATTTTAATTAAACTCACAGAAATTTATTTTGATAATCCCGAAAAAGAATCAATGTAAAATAAAAACATAAACCTTCTCTATCGATTTTTCATTGTTCCTTGTGGATTCATGCGAATCCATTCCGACTTTTCCTCTACTTCGCTAATTTCCATTCGCTCGAGATTCAATCGAAATTGTAGGAAACTCTACCAATATGTGTAATTTTATTTTCCACCGAGTTACAGCGGGTATATCACTATCAGACATTCAAAAAACGCCCTTGGCTATTGATTCGCAAGTGCACATCTAAGCGATACCCCAACCGGATATCCACCCTGCCGGAGGCTGCTTAATTTCGGCGTGCGATAGAACCACACATCGACGCGACGCATTTATTGCTGTCGGTTGCAATCGTGAGAGTATTTCAACGGTAAATAAAAAAAAAAAAATCACCATTCCACTCGGAGTTTTCGAAACATCATTGTATACTAATTCGAATGAAAAGAATCGAAATAATGTGACAGTAAAAGATTTATTTAAATAACGAAATATTTTATGAATTGCACATCAATTTTTTAAACTTCAAGTAACAATAAAAAATGATATAAAACGACATAGTAAGCTTGGTAAGTAGAAGCAAATAAAACTGAATCTTCATTAAATTATTCATTGATAGCGTGGATTTATTTCCATTTAATGCGGATATACTTTTTTGAATTTCGACCCGAAGTAGCCTGGAAAGCCTTGTACGTGAGGCACAACGATAATGCAAGATGATTGTTTGTATCAAAGTACGCATTTGTAGGCTCTTTTGATTCTAAACAAATACGCACAAAGTGGCACGTAGAGATAAGACCACGCAGTGGAATATCGATTTGACACGATAGTCCATCACCGGAGACATCAATATCAGAATAAATACTCGGCGCTCTTATACGTGAAGTCTTTTCCTTTATTGAGCTATTCAGAACTACATCGTCGATGTGACTGTTATTTTCTAATCTTATAGCAATAAAATATAATTAAGAATGATAATTCAGGCAATAGCCTAAAAATATTTTATTAAAAAAAAAAAAAAAAAAATACTACATATCCATAGAAATGTATTGAAAAAGCAGACCAAATTCAACAAAAAAAATATCACTGATGAAAAAAGGATTTTTTTGAATTTTTACCAAAAAAAGGTTTTGATATCAAGTCGTTACTTCGGACGGTGAAAACCATTTTCTTACCTCTTTAATCATGAAAATATTTACTTCGTAATTCAGAAGTTTTCTTTTACCTTGTTCAACATCCAATGAGATATAACAGAAATAATGGAAACTATTATTATTTCATACATTCATTCATTACGATCGATTGCTGCCCGGTCAAGGATTCTTCAAGTCATACTTTATTAAAGATCGATTACGCCCGAGTTCGACACATTTTATTGAAAATTTCTGAACATTGTTTTCCTGGTTACTTTGAAGGAGCAGTATTCAATATTTTTACTAAACTCCTAGATCTGGTAATTAACTTTTTGGAACAATGAATTATTCGTTACAGAAATTAGCGTCTCCATAACAAAACTACAAATTGATTATATTTATTATTTAATTAATAAAAATATTATATCAACACTGAAATCCGGAACCAACACTGAAACTTTAGTTTTTCGAAATTAGTTTGTAAAAAAAAAAAAAAATCTTAATCATAATTCCTAAATTTTGTCAAAATATAACATTTAAATCAGGATCTTACCATAAAATTGGACCCTAAAGATTATGCTTACATGAAAAAGCTTTCGATCATTGACTGATAAGACGCTTATCTCCTAGAGTGCGTATAAAAGTACGCCAGTAACCTTTGCGTCTTCAAAGTTGGTGAACATTCGAACGCGACATGAAGCAAATTTTTGGACTGGCGAGTTTCGTTCTCGTTTTATCAGTATTTTCAGAAGCGTATGGTAAATTATTAAACTAGCAGCTCTTTGCAGAAAAGCGTTGAGTGAACTCAAAAATGCCTAAGAATTGTTGTGCTGAAATTTTTTTCATTTGGTTGTTAATTGAAAGATGAAAGTGATTAATGCGCATGTTCGCAGGAGATTCAGTACTTGTTCAAGTGGATGTGGGATCGCGGATTATTCTGCAAGGTGAAAGAGTCAGTGGAAAAGTGATCCGTTGTACTCTCGAAAAAAGCAACGGTCAAATAACCGAAGAACCGAATGAATACTCTAACAAATACTGTAAAATTGAAGTTTGGAATGCACAACTTGATTACGCTGGTATTTGGACACTGACAACTCATACCGACGATGGCCAATCCTTCCGAAAGGAATTTACCATCCTGATAACGATGGTAACACATTTGTCGGTGCATAAAATGCATCGTTAAATATAATAGAAATATAATTTGAAGAGCACACATTTGTCAAATTACAGAAATATATTTTGCGATTGTTGATATTCGTTTTAAAATGACGTTATAGAGAATGGAGTTTATACCACGGTTGTTGGAAAAATAATGATGTTTTATATCTAAAATATATTTTGTTTTCATTGGCTTATGATAATCATTAGCTTTGAAATTAAAAATAAAATCGTGGCTCTGTAGAAATGCGTTACAGTTATTTTACTCACTTGCAAGAAGACAAAACTACCTCCTGCCATAAAATAATTGCAACGAATGATCATTTCCCCATTACAATAAAATCGATAATTTTTTTTATTGCAATAAAGTTGAAATGATCGAAATTGGCGATTAAATATATTAAAAAACGTATGCCTTTTTCAGGATGTAGACTTGAAGCCAGCGTCATATCTTTACGTAAACGCAAGACAATGGGTCACGGTATGGTTTGATGGAAACGACACCGATGTCACAGCTTGCAAGCTGAAAGCCACATCGGTAGTAATTTCAGATTATATTCCCTTGCACTCTTTTCTTAAGCCGAGCAATCGGAATTCTTCACTAATGTAATTCGTATTAATCCTATTTACGAATTGAAAAGAAATAAAATTCGTCGAGTTTCAATTTTTGCCACCGTTCAATCTGTTTCCCTTTAACTGTCGAAAATTTGATGCTGCAGATGGAAAAAGAGTATGATCTCTTCAATTATCAATTTGATGAAATTATTCGTTACCGAGGATGTGGAGTAAAAATTCTTGCTACCAAAGAACGAGCCGTACAATGGGAATTGCGTCGAAACTTTGGCGATTATGTTATTGAAACAGCTCGTTTCTCCATTCAAGTTCCACACGAGAACGATGATCCACGGCGAGTAGTACGTAAAATTATTATTATTTTTTTTTTTTTTCAATTTTAACTAAATAAATAAAGAAAAGTAATGACATCGATCGAATGGACCTGGACCGAATTACAGTTTTCTTCTACGATGGATAACACAGCAACACAATTTTTTCAATTAATTAATAGTATCTCATCAGTAAAAAAAAAGTGTTTCGTTCTTGGCAGATAAATCGTCGTCTTATCATTGGAAAACCAGCCAAGTTAGAAGTGAAAGAAACAGATATGCTCTTTTGCCAATTAACAAGACCCGATGGCTCCATGACCCGTATACAATACGGAATATGTCAAGTTAAAATCCCTGCAGTTACCTCATTTCATTACGGCACTTGGATCGCATCTTTCGCATTGAAGGGAAAAATGGAAATGGATTCGATTGAAATTCACGTCGAACTTCGGGGTACGATGAACCTGGTTTTCTTCTAAGAACATTCATACTCGTAAAATTGAGAGAAGAGTTGAGATAGACTTGAAAAAAATATACGATGCAACTCTTTTATTCATGTTCATAATGTTTTCATGAACTGATGAATTTATACTCCTCACTTTCAAAAAACTTTTGCTACCCAAAATAAATTTTATTCTTTTTTATCCAACCCTATAAATATCAATTTTTTAGTGTATATATAACTTTTCGTTTGTGGGTTTATCTTAGACTTGGATTCACTGGATGCAAAAATAATACCAGGATCTGGACCAGAACTCAATTTGCTGTGCAGGACTGGAATGTCATCATTAAAGTTCTGTACTTTCATAAGACCTGACAAATACGTCATTAATCTGCCAGTCGGTGTGGGAAATGAGAAGTAAGTTTCCACCTGAAGTTTCTAATATATAATTCATGTATATTTATGATCTCATTACATCTTCTGGGAATTAGAAAAAAAAAACAAATCATCGAAAAAATGAGATAGTCTTTGTATTTTTAAAGACACTTCAAAGACAATTATTCGTATTATATTTCGTGGGATTTTAACCGACAGATTGAAAAAAATTATTTGTCTTTTTCGTTCATAAAGTTACTCGTACTACGGTGACGGATACAAAGACGATACAGAATCGCGTTACTATGCCGATTGTGGCATAACAATCCACAATCCATCAGACAATGATTTTGGTCTCTGGAACTGTGAAATGGGTATTGTGCAGGGTGACGACGTCGAGACCCGAGGCTCTGTAATTGAAGTCGACAAAAGTCGATCCGGACGCTCTTACAACGTCGAATCTTATGATGTAATAGTGAAACGAGGAGACTCGTACAGTGTAAGTTCATAAATAATAATTTATCACTAAAATAGCATTTAAACGTTATCTACACCCATCAGGAGGAATTGTCCACAGTAGCTTTTTGGTATATACGAATTATTTATTTAATCGACAGTTAATCATAATTACGCAAACCCTAACCAACGATTATTACGACGTCATATTCAATCGAGTAAAACTATGGAGACCCTTACAATATGTTTTTCTGCCATACATTTACGTTACTAATTGTGAGTCGCGCGATAAAATTCATTTCAATATTCAGTATATCTGACGAAACGAGGTACGATTAATCGAATATTCATTCAGAAACTGGAATTTTATCCTATTGATTGCTTCCTGATTCTGCGTTATTGGAATTACAGATACATTTTTTGTTTTCAAAAGAATAAAAAACAATCGTTACAAAAAAAAACTTCCATCTAAATTCTCGCCATTCACTTAAGTAATCGGCGATTTAATGAAGGCAAAACAAGTGGAGGATTTTGCGAAGTGAATGAAATTTGTAGAAAATTGATATTCTCTTAGGTCCGTTGTAACATAAACGCTAAATTGGATTACTGCTGGTTGACCAGTCCAAACGGTACGGTGTACAGTATATTCCCAGAAATTTCTTCATCCTCGAGTATTAAGTACATTGGCAAAGGTTTTACCATGGGAGATTGCGGGGCAGTTTTCAATTACGCCCAATCGAGTGACAACGGAGAATGGATTTGTCATTTGGGACTCTCTGGAAGTACCGAAGTGATGAATACTATTTCGGTTCAAGTGGCAGGTGAGCACTGGCGTTCAAAACGAATAAAATTATGTAATCTGTTTCATTTTTTATCGAACCTCATCATGATTCCATGTCCTTCCACGTTTTTGACAAAAATCGTTAATATCCTTTGAAATTTTTTTTCTTTTTTAAATAGATTCTTATCTGATTGCTACTGAAAAAATCGTGAAGGCAAAAGATGTAGCAAAATTATCGTGCAGAACTTTCCTCGGAGACTCAGGCACTCTCAAGTATTGCAGATGGGTTCGCCCAAATGGACACGGAATAAATTACCGAGATGCCTGGCGTTACACGATGTTCAAACACATGAGTAGCTGTGACCTGAACATTCTAAGTAAATTTTCTGATATTTTTCATTCATATTTATTATTGAATATTATTATCATCATTGATAATAATTAATACTATTTATAATATTATAATGCCATATTGATTTGAATAATTAGACGTTACATCTGAGGACATAGGAGAGTGGACCTGCGTCGGTGTGTTGACCGGAAACGTTCAATTTGAACAGTCAGCAAGTGTCCAGCTTGAATGGCTCGCCAATAACGTGACGACTACAAATTTGATATCGATAATCTTGGGCTGTGGAATACTTGTCTTCACCCTCATCAGTGCCTTATTTGCTGCGATGTTCTTCTGCAAACGTCAAAGAATTCAACAGCAAATGAAGCGTCCACCAGCGTATGATCCCGAGGATTATGGACTACCACATTCTGTTGCACCTATTCCTAACGAACCTGTCACGGATAAAGATTACAAATATTGAGAGCAGCATTCAGATTTCATTGGGAATCAAACAAGCTGCAAATTCATTTTTCTTTTAAACCTTAATTACTCGTAAGAGGAAAAAATATACATGGGGGACAACAAAATTGCTCTCGTTCTGATAAACGATGTGGTAAAGGAAAAAAAATATTATTTCGTAAATAGAGAATTCGAGTAGACTCCGCGCGAATCAATGATAAATTGTCGATGTCAAAGCGTAAGTTATCAGAGAGAAGAAATTGTGAAGAATTATTAATATATTTTTATTTCCTTTTACTATGGCACTTTATTTTATCCAGATCCACTAACTTAACGAGGTTGTTAAACTTAACAATTCAATTCGAATGTTTAGTTGTAATGATAACATTAAGATACCTGCTGATATTGTAAAATTCTTTCAACCGATATTTCTGATGGTCCAATTTATTGCTCACACTTTTCTGATAACTCTAGAACGAGCTCAAGCGTTCTTTTCGATTTTGAAACGAACGAATGACATATTTATTTCTGCTAATTTATTTGAACAAAGAAAAATTTTTATCAGCCGAATTAAATATGAAATTGTCGTCCATTCAGCTGTGAATAGAATATTCCACAGAATTCTAACATTATTTCCTCATAATGGGAGAAAAGCTTACAGAAGATTTATATCGTGAGAAAATATAAACCAAGGAATAGTACCCTAACCGTACTACAATAGTTACCGAGGCTAACCCAAAATATGGCTGAAAGCGGTATATTCAGAATTGGCTTATTCTGCTGCAGATTGTAGACAGCGATCACTCAAACTTGTACCTACTGCTCGGTTAATACATATTTGAGTGATCCGTACTCTCGGAATCCTTAGATTGGAATGAGCAACCCTTCGGTCCAGTCAATACCAACTTGAGGGTTATAGAATAATTGGTAGTGAGTAATCCGGCCTTTCTATAGCTCAGACGAGACCTGGGACACGTGTGCGTTCTGTCACACGTCGAAGGGTTTAATCCTTCGTTCAAATATGTGTTCCTGCTTGTGTCCCTGCGGATCGAATGATCGTGAGGGCAGGGAAGCTGGTACGTGGCAGGATCAGAGCTATGAGGCTTCTCCTTTTGATGAATATACATATATATGTACACACAGTATGTATTTGCATGCATATATGTATAGGAAATTTTGGATGAAATCCTATGGCAAATTTCCGAATTGACCAGCACTCCAATCCACAATTCCTTCCTAGCGAGTATCAAACATCCGTTACAACAAACGCACGCTTTCAGCGATCCAATGACCGATTGCCACATTCGGCGATCATTAATTATCGAGGCGGATAAAACGAGAAATGATTCATTCCATTTTGATTAAACGAGCAAATTGTTTTTAAAAAAAATCATTGAAAGAGAAAACCCGATACGAAATTCGATGTTATTGGAACGATTTTCTCTTATTACACAAGTTTATGGGAAAACTCGTTGGTATTACACTATTTGTTGAGTTAACAAATCATTGAAAAATTATATTTTGAAGCATAAACGAATTTAATTAATAATTGAATAAACGGAAATTGGAATTTATTTGTTTCATAACACAAGTGGCAGAGCCATGACCCGTTGCATTCTCGTTAAAAAAAAAAAAAAAAAAAACAGTAATTTAAAAAGTGTATTTAAATGCGAATCTCCATGGAACGTCCACTTCACCATATAATGATAATAAAACGTGAAACTGTTAGTAAAGTGCAAGTTCACACGATGTTTTGGTTACCCCGATTCCTCTCGTTCTCACGCCTTCGAAAAGGCATCGTGACAGCATTCGAATCAATGACAATGGATCACGTGTCATGTTTACTCTCTGTTAAAGTGTTGACACGCATATTTCGATTCAAAAATCCTAAATACAGCTAGACCCTGTTCACGAGTGTCATATAACGATAAGACAGCTTTCCACATTCGATTCGAATTCTGGTCTCAAATTTGTTCAATTCTTTTTAGGGTATATGTAAATATGTATTTTCGATGATTGAATTGTCAAAATTGAAAAAGCGTACAGAAATCTTATGTTGTTTGATAGCTCAGAGTATAAGCCCAAGTTAGCGAATATAAGCCCCGATCACGATTTATATAATTAACGTCAGTTTGAAAATAAACGGCAGGCAAAAACTGATGCTAAAAGATATTCCATTGTTACCATTATAAAAAATATAACACAAAGAAAATAAAAATTACAAAAGACAATAATAGAATTATGAATAATAATTCTACCTAATTCTCAGAGAACACGATGTAAAAATGTAGTGCAATATTGGAATTCCCTATTTCTCATGTGATTCAAGCTCATTTAAAAAAGAAAAAAGATTCATGTTTCACCCGAAACGAAAGCTTGACTGCGTGAGCAAAAGAAAGGACAAATTGGATCATATTAAATCAAGTAAATTAATTTTCCTTCCATGACCTGTACAAAGGACGAGATGAGAAAAAAAAGGCAACGAAACTCATCCCGTCTTCAAATTAATAACTCATAATGCCAGTTAGAAAAGACTCTGGCGAAACGAGCCAGGAGAATGAGGACAAGAGATGAGGCGAAGGACGAAAATGATACGAGTAGAAGAAAAAAGAGCATAAAACACGAAACGAAAGTATATATGTATGTATTATGTGTATAATATCCATAGATATAAAAAAGATGGGCGCCCGTTAAAACTCTTGGACCGATATAACCCTCAGATTCTCGGGTTAATCCGGCGACCAGATGACTTTCCATTGCTTAGAGAAGAAGAAAAAAAGACAACGAAAGATTGAAAGACATCAGAGAAAGAGAGAGAAAGGAAAGGATGCTGTACTGGGTATAGAACGGGTTAGAGATTACTGGCGAAACGGAGAAAAGGGAAGAGGTAAAAAGGAGAGCGTTGGTGCGCGAACGACGACGATGGGGACACGAGAAAAGAGCGGAAGATTGCCGCGGCTGTGGAGAGACTGGAGCTCTAGTAATTTCGTGGGATTAATATTTAATATCACCCGGGTAGAGAGGGCGAGAAAATAAAAGTAGGAATGAGAACCTCGTCCTCTCTTGCATCACCCAATCTCTCGCCTTTCTACGCCCTTTCGCATCAGTTGATTTCTCGTTCTATTTCTCCCTTTTTCTCGCTTTTCTATATCCGTTCTTTAATACTTTCTCTGCTTCCTATCCTAGTCCACCTTGTTCCTCGTTCCTTTGCCAACTTTTGCTCTCTCGATCTCACTGGTTCCCATATTTCTTCTATTTTCTACTCTCTATGCATCGAAATTCCTACGTAGTAGTATCTCTTTTCTTACCCTTCGTCGCTTAATCGCGAAGTACACACCTACAAAAAGTACATCACTGCACTATTACACGAGCCATGAAGGTTTTTAGCTACGATTTTTTTTTGCAACACGGACTTACGGCTACAATAGTTTTCAGATTAAAAAACTGCTCGTGGACATTGTCTTGATATCAGAAATTTTGTAACCTAGATCTTAATGGTTTGATTTTGCAGACATTTCTCCAGATACGAAAGCCCATAATTTCTTCCACGTTCAAATGTTTCGTTACAAACTCTTATCATCGATTCCATAATTTTCGTTTTTGTAGTATAAGAATAATTCATCGGTAATCCTCAGCTCCCTTGTAAACTTTCACTCCAACCCAAAATTATCTTTCGCAACAGGATATTCACAAACATTTCTAGGACTTTGGTTCCAATCAGCATTTCAATGGAAACGCTACCTACCTAGATTACAGTAGGAATAGAATCGAAAACGATAAGAAGAGTATACGAAGAGAAGAAAACAATTCGTGCTTCTGCACTCAAGATCGATTTTGCTTTTTGCACAAATTACAAGGAGACACGAATATAAATGAAAAGTTTTAGTAGTTTTCAAATATTGATGAAGATTAGGCATAAACCAAAATAACTGAACTGAAACACAGCAATGCGGTAGTTTTTCATGAAAATCTTTTCATGATTTCACTTTTATTTTATTTTATATGATATTTGTTTATTTTGTAATATGATTTCATGATATTTTATGTAGGAAACGTGAGTATTTTTCGATAATATTGCAATGGTTGACCATGGCAGCGTTAATCAAAGAGAATTAAAAAGATTTTCCCGTTTCAATAAGCTAGCGCTGTAATGCCCATCAATAATATTGCGCAAGTGACTATGAAATTCTATAACAAGCAGGAAAGTAAAAGAAAAGCATAAAAAAGGTAATCTGAGACAAATGAAAAGAAAAAAATGGAGCCGCAATCGAATACGTTCGACTCGTTCTTCAACCATTGAGCCTTTTGCTCTCTTGCATAAATTCTTTTCCTGTTTTACGTTTTTCACCAATGTTGACTCAATCTTGGAGAAGTACGCGGAACCAGGTTTTTGTATGGTAATACCTGGTAAAAAGGATTTTCAAGCTGCTGCTGGCGCTGGAAGGACGACATATTAAAGTAGAAAGCTCACAAAGTATCAGAGAGGGCTGTACTTTTTCATCAACTAGTTCTCCGCGGCGAAAAATGAACGATACGAAAAGGCATCGTAGAGCAAATGTGAATTTGTGAGTGAAAATTGAAGCGACGCTCCCGGATGGTGTAAAGATACGTTTGATGCCCTTTTGCTATTAGGAGCATCCTATAGCTTTGTACATGAACGCCATCAGCTCTAACAGACACCACCCTGCAGCAGCCAGAAGAGGAGTATCACCATTAGAACGTTTTGTGTTACGGAAGTGCTCGTCGAGGTCTCTACAGTTGCCGCAGTTCCAATTATCTAATTGAAAGTAACGGCCAGAGGGATGCTGCCAACCTTTCTCTCTCTCTCTCTCTTTCTCTTTCCCCATCAACGGCAAAACTGCCACACGATATCCTCTCTTCTCGCGTTGGCGAAGCCCACTATCAGAGCTCGAACCATTCCACAGAGTTTCACCACCCAAAGACCCTAAATGTAACGTCCAATAAATTCGCGAACGTTCCAGGGGCATGCTGGTTCGTATACTAGTTGTGGTAATCGTGCCGAATACCACCTACATTCCTTGATATATTTACCAAATTTACGAAAACACTCGTTTGCGTTTGTTTTGTTAACGAGGGTTGCGATAGGTTTGAAAAGCGATTATTTTTTAGAAGGATTTTCGAAAAATATCTTCAAAGCAATCAGTTATTATTATTTTTTCCAATTTCATTAGATTAATTTTTATTTTTATTTTATTCAGCCTGACTCTGGAACACAGACAGAGTATCTGGAAGGGTGGTCTCCCTCACGAATTGTCGTTGATTGAACTTCTCGTTTCAAACCCTCCATCTCCCCTCCCTTCGTCCTAAATCATTCGCAGGATGCATACATTATGTGCGTATCAGCTGTGGACTCTTTTTTTTCACACTGTATATCCATTATTAGGGTTCGAAACGCATATGCGAGATCGAGGATTACATTTGCAGATTGTATAACAAAAGCTTTCCGCAAGCGCACCACAACGTGGTGAGACGCAATGTAATTGGGAATAACTCAAGTACGAACAACCACCAACGGCGGTGAAGCTTCAGTCTCATATATGCTCTTTTCATAATGATCGTCCCCTTGAATTAACGACTCCGGTGGATGAAACGGTCATACGTATTGAGTCTGTCACCAACATTGTCTAAACTGCAAGTGAATTATAAAGTTTGCTCGTATTCGGAACATCTTCTCAGTATCGCTAATTCGTTTTGGCCAACAAAACCATTTCAGAGATCGTGCAAGTTTCAAACATCGTGAAGATTTTACAGATATGCTTGAGTGAAAATTATAATTTTTTCGAACACTTTTATCAACGATAAATGTTTTTTTTTTTTTTTTAATTACTAAACTCTATTCTCGAACTATTCTCCAGCTAACTGGCTTCGGTCAGTTAGCTGGAGAGCAGTTAGAAATTAGTACACGTTGAAATTCGTGCGGTTGCTTGAAACCCCGACAGTATTTCCCTAATTTGCAATTCTGTATCTTAATTTTTGGGGTAGTTAACCCTCCGCGTACATTTTGACCCAAGCTCTCTCGTTCCGTTTAGAAATTTCAACGGTATTCTATCGCCTCAATGCAGTGTACTAAACACCACATAGGAAATACACGGTTGTACCTGCAAGAGGCTAGATAGGAAAGGGTTGTTATATTCTTGGCTTGTATCTGTACGAAACGTGGGTTTGGTACAAACGCAGAGAATACGAGAGCATTAGGACGGCCACGTTTATTATCTTCATTGAAGCTTGCCCACTTTAGTTTGTGTTCCACCGTTGGAAACAAAGCAGATGTAAATTCTTAACTGCTATCGGTATCATTCTCTCTCTCTATCTTTCTACATTTTCCACTCGACGTATCCAACCCTCAGAAACGAGGGTGAAATAACAACCCTTTACTGATGGCGTGGACGCACGTGGACTTTGCCACTTAAATATCACCCGTTAAGTAGCCTCATACTCATATTTATTTGAAAGTCGATCCGATGTTGAAATTCACTCTACTACGATATCGTAACACTTAAATTTCATTTGAAAACCTGTATAGCTATTTTGAAAATTCAACGACGTTGTTTTATACGCGCCAAAAATGTTCCTTTACTTCGAATACAGTTCGAACAAACAGTAACGAAATTATTTTCAAAACGATATTATACTTTATGATGAGACTAACACTTTTGTTATACTCAGATTGAATCGAAATTCTATTCTTTCTGAATTATTCTTGGTATTTCATGATGACACTAGGCTTCCACTTTTATTTACTTTTCCGCAATGAGTTTGAAAATGAATATTTTTTTTTGCATAAATCTTGCGGAATTAAACAAAAAATATAGAAAAGAGACTCAAAGAAAAAAAGATGTACAGCGATTGAAACGGAATAATAACAGGACAATGAAAGAAACGCCATTCCAGTGAAGTCTTTCTTTTTCCAATATCCTAAATAACATATTGATATAGAATAGAATGAGAAATATCACGCGAGTGTATATGTAGATAAATATGTACATATATTTCAACATGCTGGACCATTGTGATAGTCAGCAGTGAGGTAGAGCACATGTTACAGAGAATGTGTAGGGTCATCTGTCGACGTTTTTTGCCTAATCTCTAGCTCTGTGTCAGGCGAGACCCTTGATTTTTTTTTTTTTTTTTCACTAACTTTCAGTACAATTTTTTCCCCATGGTAATATCGTAACACATCCTATTGTAGGCTAGATCGAGATTACAGCATCTCCCATCGAGCTCTCTACTATAATCGCATCTTAAATCACATCGAAAAAAAAACAATATTTGCGAGGGAACGTGGCTGATCGCGCATGTACGATTTCAGATGTACGATTTCAGTAGGAGAAAAAGCGACGATCGAAGATTGACATTCAGCTAAATCAAGTGTGATTTTTATTGTATCAAATATTTCACAATAATATCAATAGTATTTTTATTGCCGTTCCGGTTCTTTACTGTTTTATTATTTACAGAAGAATATTTTCTTCATTTAATCGCAACGAATGCAATTTTTATAAACATTTTGTTCGATGGGATACATTTATTCAGATTTTTATTTCGAATCTTCGATAATACGCTTCTGTTTGATAAGACTTTTGTTACCTAAGTAAAATCAATGAAAGTAAAATAATCGCACGTTTTACTGACTCAACTGTATATATAAATATTGGGACGTCTACGAGAATATAAAAGAATCGAAGATGACGAATAGACACATAGGGGAACGAAGGCCACTTTGGAGGGTGAAATGACATGAGGACATCTTACGGAGATCGGCGAAGGGGCACTGAAATGAAATATAACACTATACACGAAGAGATGAGTCCAATAGTTCAGGATTGCAGTAATCTCTGGTATATCACAGTGATCGGAATGTCACGGTTGCCCAAAAAAGACACGCCTGCTCCATCTGCAACCTTTAATCCGGGATTCTTTCCCTCCTATTCAGGAAACTAAGAGTTTTGGAATGATTCAATAACGAAATGTTGTATGAAGTACGCAGGCCGAATCTGAATGAAATATATGGAATTTTCTATACCGAATTTCCACAGGACATTTGATATCGAATGAAACCCATAAATCTCAAAATAACAAGAGGTTATATAAACAAATAATTATTACGTGAAAATACAAGAAATTTTGTTCGCACGCAGAAATTTAGTGTATAAAGGAACTCAAATTCGAATGACCAATTTTTTATCAACTAAGCCATGACAAAAAAAAAGAATTCGATTCTCAAAATGTAGAAATATTTTGAAAAGCAATAATCTCCATAGAATAACTAATCGATTTCGTAAATAAAACATTTTCTATATTATTTTTATATCCGCTCGATTCTTTAATGGATAGAAAAATACGAGTATGAATCGTTCTGACATAGAATATCCTATAGATTCAATTTATTCTAGAAGTATGATCTCTCGAGTCCCTGAGGGGTGAATTAGCCCTTCAAATATCCCATGGGACAGAATGCGTCCGAGATTAGATAGATCTGATGCTAATGCATAAGGTCTGACTAATTTCTGGGATCGTAAACAAGACGGTCCAGCACCTGACAGTTATTGCAAAACCGAAAATTGTTATTAAATATTAATATTGCTGCTATTTCGTTACAGTTCTCATTAAAAAATGAATTATCATCGATTAACTATTAACTTGATTACAACAATATTTTCTCCGTCATCGACGCGACTGCTCGTTGAATTGATAATAATTTCAATATGTTTCAAAATACCAATAACTACAAAAAAATTATATCGTACATCGTACACAAAATGAAAATTATTTATCGATGATTTACTACGATACGGAAATCAGAAGTGAAAAAAAAAATGAGAAGAGTTCGTTTGTGATATCAGAAACGATACGACATGCTGTTAATCAAATTAAATCGTCGCAACTCACTGGATTTTAATATAAAACAGATATTTTTATGCTAACGTAACCGATCCATATGACAGAACCGAAAAAAAAGAAAAGTAGCGAAAAGGAGAGAAATCAGCAGGAGAGGAAGAGAGAAAAAGAGGAAAAGCACACAGCATCCAGTCGAGTGAATACGCTCGACGGTAGGGTGCATACGTAACGATGCGCACGCTGACAGATTAGACCGCAGTCAGACATCACAGACTACTGCTCTTATCCAGCGGGCGTCACACACCCACGCTAAAGGCTTCTGCACTCGAAGAACAGTGGCGATAGTCTTGTTAGTCACGCGCTTCGCCCTATATATATGTGATTCCCATGCTGCATATATAGCCGAATCGTGAGCAGACCTCGTTCTCTACGTAAGCTTATTACAGGCCGTATATCTCAGTCTGCATGTGCACATGAACATCGGGAGCAGATTTCTGGTTTCGCCCGAAATTTCATCCGAGACAGATTAAACTTCCCTCTGTCCTGGTCCACCAAATAAGCTTTCTTTCTGCATATCCATGCACGTATTTACACCATAAAAAAATATATAATTCATGTATAAATAGCAAATGAGCAAACGAAATACCGGTGTATATAAGAACAATTGCAAACACGTGAAAATTCGGATCGATGGAGTATGTGCGGATGGCAAGAAATTCTCTAATTTCTATACTTTTTTTTTTTTCTCGATAAGATCCAACTGCTCATTTATATTCATGACCCTAAACTCGAGAGACGTTCAATTTTTCAATCGTGCGTTGAAACTGAATATAGACGAGCTTTTTTGTTTTTCTATGACGTTGAAAAAAAAAAAAAAAAAACAAAAAAAATGCTAACACCAAAAAACACATTTATTAGAAATTTGATGAGCTTGCTGACAGGCTAGATGACCGATGATACAAAGTCACTTTCGCGGTGTCGGGCTCAACTTTACCTCTCGCGGTCTACATCGTCGTTATATGGTGTACAGACATAGATCGCCATCCAATGTACTCACTGCTGTAATATATCAAATTTTATATAAATATATGAATCTTCATAAATATGTGTATCTATCGGCACGTGTGAGTGAGGGATAAATGTAAGGTGCATTTGGTATAAAAGAATGGGAAGCTGCGGTACTCCGTCAATCCAACCTCGGGCAACACATCGCGCTATTAATTACCCTGGTCCCCTCGATCCGGCATTCTCGACGGCGGTCGTTAATTAATTTTTTTTTCTCTTTTTGTTTGCTGTTCTTTCACATTCTTCCCCACTTCTCACTCTTTTTTTCCCTTCTTTTCTTCTATTTCTTTGCTGCGTTTCATTTTAGTTTAATTCTTTCCTTTTGACCTCTTCCCCCGTTCTTCCTTTTGTTTAGACCTCTACTGTCATTTTCTTTCACTTCTCCTTTCATCGTTCATTCCGGGCTCATCATATTTCACTTCTTTTATTTGGTATTCTTTTCAGATTTTTTCTTGTATACAACTTCATTTTCTCCACTTTATCTTCTCTAGAAGCGTTTATGTTTTTTTCGTCCTCCTCTTCTTTTCTTCTTCACTGTTTATAATTTTGGATTTTGTTAATTTTTGTTTCTGCGTTTTCCCTATTTTTAGTTGATTTTTCTTTCACTTTATTCTCTCGCTTTTATTTTGTTGTATTATCTGTTATTTAAAAAAAAAAAAATTTCACTTCATCCAACTTACAATCTTTCCTATCATTTTCGTCCTCTTCCTGCCTATACTGGTCCATTTTCATTTCCTCTTTCTCTTATTGCTTTCCCGTACTTTTGGCCAAGACCGTGAACATTTTTTACACACGTGCGTGTACCATGACTATTCGTCGTAATCGTTCTGCGTTTCGACCCTTATATACTTATGTCGTGCAGTTGTAAGTATAAGCAGGTACGGATATAATGAAGGTCTAAGCTCACACGAGGTGGAATAAATAATAATAAAAAAAAAAGAGAGAAGAAGAAAGAGTGAAAGAAGGATCCGAACAGACAGACGGAGGAGAGAGCCGGAGGGAGCTCTAAGATCGGGGAACTGAAGAGGTCTCAGCTTTGAAGCGAGAGGATACCTGGCCCCGAGCATATATATACACACACACAAATCTGTATCTACATGAATTTGTGTATGTATGTATGCAGATATAGTTACATACGTATGGTACTGTGGCCACGGGGCTGAAGATTCTGGGATGGATATTAGGTTGAGGTAATTACAGCCATTAGTCCGGGGCATACATCAATTATCGATGACACGATGACACGGCGACTGGACGCTTCGGGGCGTACGTTCATCCCTGCGATGGGAATCCGAGAGGTTGAAAATATTCTCGATTTATCTTGCAGCATCGCGCACAAAGAGAACAACGATTATCTACCAATATTTTCGACTTATATGCTCCCTTAACTTTTCACGGTCATCTCTTATACGTACAGATATACAATGGAATCGTACATATACTATTCGTTTTTTTTACTTCTGTCGTTAAAGCTTCGAGCGTAGATTGACATTCGTTAAAAATTATTCAATTTTCAGATCAATTTATCAAATTGGGAGCGTGCTGTTGAAATAAAAATTTGTACGTGCAAGACAGAAATATTGAAGTGATAATGTTCAAGCAGATTATGAAGATAATTGAGAAATCTATGATTAAAAAAAAAAGAAAATTTCTGAGATGAGACGTCAATAAGACTGGAACATCGCACGCTCGAAATGAATATTCTAATAAATTGAAGAATCCGTCATTTAAAATAAGATATACATGATAGAAAACGTGAGAAAATTCGTAATTTTTGTTATTTTAAAATCCATACGAAAAACTCGAACGTATTGGTTTCTTGCCTGGAGCACAAGATGCCAACAACAAAAATTCGGATAGATGTGAACGAAAAAATATTGAAAAAAAAAAAAAACAAAAAAAAAAACTATGAAACGTGTAATAAACAAGTATTTTCGTCCACTGATACGCTGCAGTTAGTTCCAAACTGACGCTTCTTAGGACTGAAACGAAAAAGTTTGACGCATTTTCAAATAATGTAGTAGAGGGCGGTAAGAACTCGTGCGCTGTGCATTAATCAAAAATTGAACGTTTAGGGCAGGCGTTGTGGAAAAGAATGATTAAAACGCAGTATATACAACGAATAAAACAAAATCAGATTGTCATAAAAAACGTTTCTTCAACCTTTGTTGGTGGAGGTGTGTTGGAACTTAGGTTTTTCGAAAGACACCTATAATTTCGAAAATTCTTAAAACGCTTCGTAAAACATTTTCACTTTGAATATCGATGGAGACGTACAATTTAAAAGGGAAAAGATGGCCACAAGATTATTCTATGACAAATTAAAACGCGGTATTTCGAGTCGCGGGCGCGAATGAAGTTGTCGAATTAACATTCCATCGCCTGTTCAGGTGTGTGCTTTTTTTTTCATAGTTTTCACAGCACGTGTTCGACGCTAGAGAAAAAAGGGGGGGAGATTCAAGGAAAAAAAAAATTAGAAAAGTGGCTGTATAATGGTTGCTGGTATAATTATGGATGATGCTAACGGCTTCGGTAAATAATTGTATACGCTGAGAACGGAGATACGACGTTTCGATGTCTTGATCAACGGAAGATTGTATATATGTACGGGCATAAAGAACCGTAAGACTGGAACGATATGGTCAAAGTGTCGCTGGAAATGTTTGGTTCTCTAGTTCCCTCTCTCAACAGAAAAGTAGAATCAACCGCCACGCTCTCGCGACGAATGAATCCGTTATTAGCGTTAAGCGCGTTGCGAGAAAAAAAAAACGTCGAGATAATACGAAGCGATAAAGTGGCCTTTCAAGCCCGAGAGAGTCCGGTAATTAAAGGCTCTAAACTTGGCCCCGGATGCATTTTTAGTCGGACCTTCGCTCGATCCCTTTCTATATACTATCTTATCGCAGAAGGTTCTTCGTTTCCTTGCCACCTGTGGACATGGAAAAGAACGATCCGTTCGTCGAGTCACTCTAATTTCCCATTTTTTTTTTTGGGAACCCGACGTTTTCCAAAATAAAAACAAAACGAGTCTCTCGAGCAATCGAGATGCATAACGCGAAGAAACACGTCCGTCGCGATAAGGGAACAGTTGAGGGATATGGCGAACAAAATATCGACGCTGTCAGCCAACAACAAAATACATTCGTCCCGTTGAAAGTCTTATCGATGGAATTGATTAGCTGTTGATGCAGTTTTTTGTGATTATCAAGTGTAATGTAATATTTTTTTCTGTTTCTCTACAGGCAAAAATGTTCATCATATCGCGTTACTGATTTTCATTTCTTTGAACAAATCGTCTTTTCATTTATAAATTGAAAAAAGAAAATGAAATAATTAACGTTTATCCAGTAGAAATTTTATTCATTTTGTAAATCGGTGCATGAACGATTATAGAAATTCACTCTGGACTGTATCATACACACCATCAACAAAGCCAAAAATCTTTGAAAAATATACATGAGTTATACATGGCATTAAAAAAATATTCAAACGACGAAGTTTGAGAGAATGACACTAAATTAAAATGAATGAGTGTACGCGATTCTAAGATGATTGATTCATTTTCCAAGGATAGTGTAGCGTCCTTTAAATTTATCCATGTCGAAATAAATTAAATTTCATTTGATTGTTTTTTTCGTATTTATTTTAAACAAAGCTATATCATTGAAATGCTCTAATAATAATCCATATTTTCGTCTGGAACATTATTGCATTGATCAGAAAATAACTTGATTTTATCTTAAGGCAAATCGTCTCGTAAATGTCTTTTAATTGAATGAGAATTCATTTTTTTAATTTCAAGTCAACTGATTGCGAAACATTAAAAATATTTTTCGAAATAATGTTACATCAATCTTGATAGTTTATCAAATCCATATTTTTTTTTGCCTGCGTGTATGCATGCGCTCAAATGATTTTATTTAGGATGCCCTGGTTTCCGGTAAATGAGCATACGTGGAGTGAACCGTGAAAAAGGCATCAATAGCGGGGGTGCAGATGCTGTTACCATAAGTTCAAGTTCTCTCTCACCTCTTGTACTCACGTTCCGTACAGCATCTTTGTTTTCCCATATCTCTCTCTCTCTCTACTCTCTCGTTTACGTTCCCTGTTTACAGGTCTTGTCAGGTGCGCGTACGTGGTCCAGCGAGCAAGGAGAAATCTTGTGTGTACGTTAGCCGGGTGCAGCGAGTATGAATTTCCTCGTTGGATCTATGAACCTTCTCTCTCTCTTTCTCTCTCTGCTCACTATACATATTCTAGTCTATTCTCTACACAAATTTATATGTGTGTATACTATATACACATATATATAAATGCGTGTTTCGGGTGCAACCGTGCGCGATTAACTAGTCCGATATGAGATGGGTTTTCGTTATTTCGATAGTGCTATTACTAAAGCGGTTCGTTGGTGCGTCTGCGAAGAGAGATTGCATAGATCTTTACCCACAAAATTTACTCTCCCTGCCTCCTCTCTATATCTCTTGCTTCGTCTTTCTGTTCGTTTCACTGCCGCTTTCTCTATTAAACTGCCTCCTTTACGATCTGTCTTTTTCTTATCTCTTCAAAGTCTCTCAGTTATTCACTTTTTTCATATTTTCCACTTTCTCTGTCTTGCTATTTTTGTTTCAATCTCTGTCTCTCACATTTTCTAGATCGATCCTTCTTCCCTATGAACCGACGTTTGTTGTCTTTTTTTTATTTCGCTCTTTCTTTTTCTTTCGTTTTCGTTTCCTCATTCGAGTTTTTTCCTTTTTCTCTTCTCATCTCTTTTCCTCCTTTCCTTACTCTCACTCTCTCTCTTATTTTTTTTTCATTGTTTACATATATCTGCAGCCGAGTCTTCTCAGCTCCCTTTCAGAATTAATTCACCATGTGTTTATTGTGCACGTGTACGCACCGAGTCTCTGAGAGTCGGAGATTCTAAGGCCACGTTTGTGGCTCATGATCAGAACCACGCGCCACTATGGACAAAGCCTCTTTCTAAGTTCCTGTAATCCATCCCTCGCAGCTTTCCTCTATTCTCGTGTACGAACCTAACATTTACAGAATTCCTCTGAGGGTATACACGCTGTAGCGATTCAATGATCCACCCTACTTTCACCTCGCTTAGTCCTTCTCACTCGTTTCATGAATGTGATGAAACCTTTTCTCGGGTCAATCTCACACTCGATACTGCAACGAGCTGACATTGCCTTGGGCTCTTTAGCGAAACATAGGAATTCAGATCACATTGGACTTGGACAAAGTGCAAATAATCTCGTTGAAATAGAATTCATGGGTGAGAATTAACGAACATCAATTCGATTGTAAAATAGATATTCATTTTATTGGCTTTCGATTCATTCATTTTCATTCTTTTCATTTACTTCCTTTTTATATTCACTTATCGCAATTACATTTCATGAATCTACAATTCAACGATACTGACCTGAAAATTGATGAAAAATTCTGACAAACAACGCCATCGAATTTTTATTCCTCAATTTCGTTACCACAAATGCTCAAGTACGTAAAGTGCCTGTAAGTAGTTTGCACTAATCAGGATTATTTTTGAAACAAAAAATAATGTTGCGCCCAACTATGTGAATTCAATAAAATGAATTCCAAGGAGACTAAAACAACAATATTCTAACGTCAGGAGATATTGTTCAAACGTTTGATTTTGACTTCAGTATAAAAGTGCATTACATCCGCTTTTGTTCTCAAACTTGAAAGATCCAAAAGAATATTGAAACTATTTCATTTCGAGTTGAGAATTAAAAAAAATTTATTCTGCTTCATGTCGCCATTGAATCGATTTCGAGCGGCAATACCGTAGTATTATTAACGGGCTAATAACTGCCGCAATTTTTGAAATGTTTTTTGGCCAATAGTCCAACGTTACGATGGGCTCTCTCGCATTTTTTTCAATCCATCTTTAGATCATGTATACTACAATACCACGTATCGTTTTGATATTTCATTGTGCATAGTTTACCGTCCATATGAAAAGATGTTAACGGACTGATGAATCTAAAAAGAAATTTTCGTGGTACTTTACACTTTGATTGTTACGGTATAGTAACATTGTACAAAATATTGTGGTTGTTTGCTATTGAAGCTGTAGCACGAACCCCTCAAAACGGTGCACGCTTACAATGCTTCAATCGCAACTTTGACGCGGGTTCGATTCCCGCTGAACAGTAGCGAGGAACGAACAAAAAATCTCTTGTACCCTCAAAAACTATGCCTGTGAAAACTCTCAGTCTCGATTTCACGAACAAAAACTAACTTCGTTTTTTTTTATGGACGAACGAAACTCTTGCTGCACGCTTCACTTCTGTACTCGAGCGTTAAAATTTCAGCTGAACATTTTTTTACGCTTTTTCTTTTAACTTGGTAAATACGTTTGAAGTACGGTGTCGTAACGTGGTCGGTGGAGTATCAATTTTTTATTTTTATTTTTTTTACTTAAAACTAGTAACTGAGGTGCGCGCTTTTTCAATAGTTTCTTCAGTCATTCGGTCATATCTATCGAGTCATAACTTCACCGTCATCGATGGCTATTCAGCACACAAAGAAAATGACAATCTCGAAGATCGATGGTGCACAAACCGTTTTCTGGAAACGTGACTTTTCGGGTCTACTGATCAATTCGTTCGTTGAATTCTGAGATTTCAATTTTATCACAATTAAATCAACGCATTTTTTGAAAAGTATGAAAAACGATCGAGCACTAAAATATGCGATCGAAACACGAAATTCCACACATTTTACAACGAAAATTTGAAGAAATCGTTTGCAATGCCGAAACATGCAACCGAACTTGACAACGTCGCGGGTTCTCATCATTTTCAACCGGAAATGGAAACTTTTTTGTAATATTACTGTGTCAAAAGCCTGATGAGGTATGATTTTTCTATTTTTTTTTTTTTACCAAACTCCAATTGTCCAATTCATCATAATCCAAGTTATTTAACGACTAGTCTTGGATTTTGGGAGAGAAAAACCGTGTTGACGGAACTTCCGGTCGATTATTTCCATAGACGACGTGTATGCGGTACCTCGAAATGCTTGACTTTGCAATTTTATTGCGAAAAAACTAGATGGTCAATCAAACCCAAATTTTGACAACAGCCGCGTAAAATGTGTATCTACATCATATAAAAATTTCAGGTCAGAATGTTGGATTTGACCTGATGATCGATCACCCTTAAACTCATTTGGTCAACTGGTTATCGAGATATCATGGTCGCTAATTTGAAAAGCATACAATCGAGAAAAAACCTTTTTTGAAGTTTACAATCAATGTTTTGTTTCGAGAAAACTTATATATGATTTCTTGAAGAATCAGCTCCAATGATTTTGAATTTATTTTAGACGAAAACTCCCACAAGGAACAGACACTTTTTAAAATTATATTTTCAAAAGGTTTTTCTCAATGCACTAAAGTTACCAACCTTTTTTTAGACAAAAAAATAAAAGTTATATTTCAATCTTATGATGCAGACGGAACTTATTTCTTTCAGTTTTAAAATGATAAAAATGAAAGTTCTTCAGCCCTTTTAGATAATTTAGTAACATTTTATTTGCGATGAAATTATAAAGTCTTGACGAATACTGAGACTGCTGTCGTATCGATTTTTGATAATTCACGATCTATGCATGCGCATATGAATAATATTCATTCCGTTTCGAGACAATAGAAGAAGAATAATAGATATAAAACGCTTTTTTTCCAAATTGGTGACAGTTGAATAAAATGCACACGCACACACACACACATGACGATTGCAAAAAGTGTTGCAAAACTTTCCTGAACAGTAGAAAAATATATATATAAAATCAGTTTTATTATACGAAAACTAAAGTTTTCCATAATTTTCATTTCTCGAGATTTACTTAGTGAGAAAAAAATATAAATATAAAGCTTTACAGATCCTTCGGACATTTTTTGGCATTTGTGTCCTATGAAGGTGAAAGTTTTAAGCGTAATGCTAATTTTTTAGGGGAATTATAACCAAATCATGGGCTCGATGACATCGAAAAGCGCTCACTGCACTGAAAAATTGCTATGAAAGGGAAAATGATTCTTCGGAACGAGTCAAAACTCTTTTAGCATTATTACCGCGCATCAATTACACTGAGCAATAGGCAGAAAAATATTTGTTAATATATTAGTGTACATGTATGTATAAAATAATACAATAAATAACTCAATTACTCGAGGCTAAGGCGTGCGGAAGTTGTAACAAATTTTCTTTACGCGTGATCGCCACTTCCGATTTCTCGAGATTTTTTAACATCACTCACGCCATTTTTACTCGATTTGGCATCGATCGATTGATCTTCCGATTCTGAGTTATCAGCGCTCGATGTATCATCGGAATTGTCGACAGCTTCATGCGTTATCGGTTCTGACGCGGAGGCAGTGATTTCGCTCTTTTTGTTTGTTTTTTCTTGTTTATTCTCTAAACTCAACATCTTTGATCGACCTCGGCCTCCGATGGACAAATTTCCTGCCGTTGGTTCACTGGCCTGAACCTGGATTTGTGAAAAAAAAAAATATTAGAGAAAAAACATACGAGACCGTTACAAGCGTCAACGAGAATAATATTATTATTATTGCGAAAGTCATGACTCAAGTACTTTTAATATGATTTCTACCGGCTGTCGTTCTTTCTTACTCTCGACGGCTCTGCGTCGTTCTTTCTCCGTTTTCTTTGCTCCACTCAAGCTGAGGAAAGAAAGAGGGCCGAAACCTCCGAATGTCAACGACCCACCGGCCAATAAAATCACAGTGATTACCAATATTGGCAGACAAGACGCGCATATTCCGATTTGCACAATTGCACCAGTCAACGGTGACATGTCAGCTGCAAAAAGAAAAACACTCAAATAGAATCTCTAATGCTCAAGCATTTATGCAAATAAATAACTTAATCCCAGCTTTCAACTCGTCGAGTATCAAAAAATGAGCTTCAATGTTGAGCTCACGAATTTAACTTAAGAATGAATCATAAAATTTCATAATTAAGTTGTTAAAACAATCATTACTTTTCATTTTTTTTTTTAATGAGGAACGAAATTTGAAAACTTTGTATTATTTTCAAATTTGTATTGACATCGATGTTGTTACCGGTAAGATGTTGGAGAAACGCAGAAATAGCTTTGCCCATTACTGCGAGAGGCTCAAAAACAACGTGCGACAACATATGCGACAGTGCCTGTGCTGGAGTTACGTCGAGAAATGGATTCTTTGTCCTCGCTGCGATGTAATTCTTACAATCTTCCGAAGCTGCAATACATTTCGATTCCAGATATTAACAATAACCCAGGAGCAGATTTTGTTATTTGTAAATAAAATAATTGGAAGAAAGCATCTTTTTCCGAAAGAAAGAGAATCGTTTCGTATTTATTTAATTTTACAGTAGACAATGAGTTCTCTCAAAATAGGTATTCGGTAACTAGTTTACAGGAATTCGAAAAAAGCTATTTGTTTACAAGAAAACATGAAATATTCTATTCATGCACACGAAATTTTTAAAGTTATACCTCTACAAATTTCAAATATAAAAAAACGGTTTAGTCTTTTTATTATTTCAAAGATGATGTTGGTCACAAAAATTAGATACTCACAGCGAAAGAATGTGCGAACGCTGGTCCAGAATGAAGTATCTGATCGACAATGTTCAGGCAACTCTAAATACTTCATTTGTAACGTCGAATGATTTATCGCTGCATTCTTTTAGAGCATGAAAGCAAAAAAGAATGTTTATGAATGAAGGGGTTACGAATAGTGCGATCATTCATTCGATATTGGTAGTGAAATGGAGATGTGAAAAAGTATTTTTTAAAAGCAAAGAGTTTTAAGAATTCTTGCAATTTAAATGCGGAAAAGGAAGAATTTTTGGATATTAAAATTCTCTGTTGAAACATTTGACATGTATTTTCAAATTGTTTAAGTTTTTTTATTATTAAATATTGAATATTAGGTTGAACTTTAATATAAAAAGTCTCATAATATATCATTAAAGCGCTCACCTGTATAAGTTTCCACCAGGTTATGAAGAAACTCAGAATGAATATAACAACAGTGCCGAAAGTTAAAAGTTTGAACAGATTGTATCTTTTTCCTTTTAGGAAATATATTATATATAATACTGATAAGATACAAGTGACGATTCCTATCTGCAAGTCGTATTATTTCAATTAACAGTGGTGGGAACTGATTGACACATAATTGAACATAATAAAATTATGGAAATACCAAATTCTTACTTACATTTTCCCTTGCAAAATAAAATGATGATAACCATATGGAAAAAAGCCACGAAGCCACACCCACCATGAATTCGAATGTCCCAAAGGAATGATCTTCGATCGGAGCTTTTATGATATTGTTGAGTATAGGATCAACTTGTCTCAAAGTCAACTTCCCTTTTCCGAATTCTCTCAAATCTTGAAGCTCTACTACCGTCAGTTCCAGGTCCAAATGGCCGCTGAACATTTCACCATCTTGCTACAAGTGATTTTAAGAACTATGAAATTTTCATTGAGTTTTTTTTTGCTTCGAACGTTGAAGATAAATGACGCATGTTTTTCAGCCAGAAATTCTATTCAATACGAGTTTTAGGACTGCCTAGATGAACAAAAATTTGAAAAATGTATTGCCACTTTTAAAACTTTACAAACATTGGTTTCCAGTTACAGTAATCTTGAAAAGTTATCAACGTGTTGATAAAACAAAATATTTCTCAACAAATAATCAGACTAATTTGTCCAGTTGACGTATGACAGATGTTTGATTATCTTGTTACACGTATACAATTTTTTTCAAGAATATTTAGTAGTGCTGTTCCATTTTTTATAGATTTCCAAAAAGGTATGGAATTTTCTTGGAGAAAAAAAAACCCATGAATTTACCTCATTTGTTTTCACATTTTTCTTAGAATTTTCGACATGTGTATGAAGTTTCTAAGATATTGACAAAATGTATCTCAAATTGAGCCAACACAAAAGCATGAGAAGATAAACAGCGAAAGAAAAAATTACCAAAACAAGGTTAAAATTATTCTAGAAAATTGACAAGTTGACTTTGTATTAGAAGAAAATAGCCCGATTGTTTGTTAAATGATTTTTTTCACAATACTTCATGAATAATTTCATGTTAATTTTATTACGCCACATCAATACATTTTTGTGAATGGCTCCATTCTTTCAGATTCTTGTGATCTGTTATATACTAAGAGCTTTATAGGATCACTGGCATGAACACGAATGTCATTTACCCTTAAAAAGTAAAAGTTCAGTGCTCTACTCACTATAAGCTTTGCCCTGGATAGAATGGTGTTGACAAATCGCCTGGACAGCAGTTCATCCGCAATGTCAGTTTGCATAGGTCTATTGCGAATGTTAATTTTACACAAGCGAAGTTCATCTTCACAAGGGCGGCAATGGTCTCTGCTATTTTTATCGCCACCAACATAATTGCCTCTAGATAAAAAAAAAACGTAGACACTCAATTTTCGAACTCAATCACTGGTATAAAAAAATGTAAATATTTCACAATTTTTTTACGAACATTTGTTGTACGAAACTAGATGTTTCATCCTCGTGTGGTTTTTTATAAAATGAATGAGGATCCTCGTATTCTTCCTCCAACCTGTATTACCAAAGTCACAAAAAAAATGAAAATGTAACAATTTCCAAAATTTGATACGAGGTTCAAAATTCAATTGTATCGGTCGAAACTTAGGTTATGTGGACCATTTGAAATATACAAACTTGTTACCCGATTGCTGCCACAGCTTGATCGAAGAAATCGCGGAATCCCTGACATTTAACGACGAAACACAATAACACTAATATTGAACACACTTTTCTTTTATTCCACATGGTTAAACTCATCACTGAATTGTGATATAATCTCAGTTCAAATGTACTTTCGGCATTTACGTTTTCACATGCTACTCGAGAGCAATCACCTCGTAACTCGTTACAGGTTGGATGTATATTATTACGCCGCTGTCAGAGTAGTAGAGAGCGTAGGAAGATCGCGAGATTTTTGGGATGACAGCAGTAGAGCGCTTTTCATAGCGGTCAACTTAAAAAGTACAAGCTTATCCAATGGAACTCGATCGAGCCTACAGATTTTTGCCCTACTGAAAACCGCCGATATAACAGTTTAACTCTGTTAAGTTACCCCTCCGAATGAGCGGTGTAAATTTGGCTCCGCGCCATGAACTTTTCAAAAGTTTTCTGATTTCAAACGTTTGTGTGTCGTTGGTAGAGTATTGTGAGAACAAAATAAACGTTTGTGAGATGAATTTATCGGGAAAAAATAAAAAATAAAAATTAGCGTGAAGTCAGCCCGCCCATATTTTATTTTTCAAACTTTATGAGTCTAATTGTACATAAATCAATGCGAAATCGTTTTTAAAATACGAATTTACAATAAAAATGTTTGCAGTATGATTGCCAGTTTTTGGGATCGTCCAGTTGTTATGAATTTTCTTTTTTATTAATCGAAATTAATTTTTTTTACTATAAACAGGTTTTACTATTTCGACGTATCGTTCGAATGTTGATCGTTGTAAAACCGGATAGTTCTAAGTTCCAAGATTTGATTCAAAAAATTTTTCAAGCATAATCTTCGATTTAATACATTTCAACTTTCCTACCATGATATGCTGGGACTCGTTCGTAGGTTCTGGGCACTTTAAAAGTTCCGGTGCGGATTTTTCTGGGGACGAATCTTCCTAGATTCAAAAAACGGATGAAATTCGAATGGTCTTTTTTTTTGCTACCGGCATTTTCATACGTTGGGAAAACGAAAGAATAAAACGTTGAATTTTTATAAAATATTACTTAACGTATATTCATACGGTGCACGAAAATGTGATCGCTAAATATTTGCGAATGAATGTCCCTAGCTCGTGTTTGGTTTGTTTACATTCGTGGAACCTCGACTCGTTTACGTTTACGCGCTCTCGCGTTTGGCCCGCTAAGGCGTTCCGTAGCGGGGATGGTGGGGAGAGCTCACGCGGGGCAACTGGAAAGGGCAGACGCGAAAACTGGATCATGCGCAGGGCAACGCCGGAGCGAGCGAGCGAGAGTTCACGTCGCGGCGACTAGAAGGGGAGGGCGCGGGGCGACTGGAAGGGGCGGGTGCGGGGCAACAAGGGAGCGAGCGAGCGTTTACGTTCATTCAGTCGCCCGCGGGACGCGGGGCGGCGGGAAGCGCGCGGAGAGAGAGTAGCATGAGCGTCGGTCGGCTAGTGCAATACTCTCCATTACCGTTCGTGGACGAAATTGAAAAAATAGAGTGCGGAATTCTATTTAATCGTCAGTTAATGACGGAAATCTTTATATAAAATACTTTGAAACGGTCTGAATTGTCGTTAAACCAGATAAAAATACAATGATGGATGATAAAGATACGGATATATATATATTTTTTTTTTTTATTATCAAAACCATCCAAATCTATAAATGTCCCATAATTTTTTATCACTATTTCCGTTAATTAAAGCTTGAAAATATGCGCGATTTTTCGAAAATGAACAATGCACAAAAATTAGTGCTCAACAATATGCGCGATTTTTCGAAAATGAACAATGCACAAAAATTAGTGCTCAACAATATGCGCGATTTCTCGAAAACGAACAATGCACGAAAACGCTATGGAACGATTATTACAGTTGGAAAACATGATTTCTCTTTGTTCTCTCGTTTTTTTTCTTTTTCATTCCTTTTTTTTCGTTTGTCAATCGTAATCAATTTTCAATTATTTTTCTTTCGTCAACAAGTTTTCTTCTGGCAAGTGATAAGGGATAAACCGATAGGGAAGCCTCTTGCCCACGATATTATTTTTCGTGTTGAGGTAGATGATGAATTATTTTGAACGTTTGAGCCAATCACGATAAATGGCAGCGTGAGCAAGGGTCTTGAGTGACAGACAGTCTGGTGACGGCTGTGTTAGAGCTTTGAAAATCGTGTGTATGCTCGCACGCACGCGTGTTCGCAAGCGGAGCTAAGATGCAACCATACATGCGAGTCGCGCAACGCAACGCAAAGCACCAAACGCACGCAGGCCGTAAAGCCATGGGATTGTCGGCAAGAATGACGGAACGAAAGCTATAAATCTACTCTGTAGTCAGCTGATTCCGAACGCGATACAGTTTCTGTATCGCATATCGAAGTTGCGCAGGCAAGGTCCATGCATATAACCCGGATGCTGCAAACGGTGCACGCAACGCAATGCACGCAAGGCATGTATAACCGCAGCTGTTGTACAGCATTGCGAATAGTTTTTACTATCGCAAGTGCTATATTACAATAGAACGCAAGCGCCCGTACACGCGTGCACCCACGCGAGCACGCACGATTTTCCGCAAAGCTGTGGCACAAGTTGCCATTACACTTTCTGTCACTTGTCATCGACCGTTATCAATTGCGAAAAGAAAGGTTATTGCCACCAGAGAAATACATTTTTTGAGTTAGCTGAACAAATGAATATTAATCGGATTTCTTTAATTCGTGCAAGAGTTCGTTTACGCGGAAATGAAAAAAATCGTGACGTCTTTATTATTCGCTTAGTATCTCGAAAGTATAAGAAGTTATTAGGGATTTTGAATCAGTGAATTCGAATTTTGAATTACGATGAAATATCGTTTTCAACGTTTTTCAAACGACGCTGCTGTTACTCGTCGAGATTCAAACTCATAGATTTGGAAAAATCGACTGAAAATGAAAAGTAATCAACTGCAATGTGTGTCTTGTGACGGAGGTGGATCTCAGCTGTGTTTCGTATGTGGAAATGTGAACAATAATATTAATTTTCTATCAACGCTATTGAATTCTGAATTACGGTGCGAGTCGCGAGTGTAAAATGTGTTGAAACTCATTCAACCGAAAAAATGTGGGGTCTACGTCGGAATCGAATCTCAAATGCCACTTTCTCGAACGACTTTACCACACGTCAAAGATGGACCATTCATTATTCCATCTTTTTTTTTTAAATTAAAACTATCCGAGCTTATAAATTTCACATAATTCTTTATCACAATTTCCGTTAACTGGAGGTTAAAAAAACGCACGATTTCTCGAAAACGAACATTGCACGAAAATGCTGTGAAACGAATATTACAGCTGGAAAACACGATTTCTCTATTTTCTCTTGTTTTTTTCTTTCTCTTTGTTTTTTTTTCTCGTTTGTCAATCGTAATGGAATTTCAATTTTTTTCTTTTGTCAACAAGTTTTCTTCGCGCAAGTGATAAGCGACAAGCCGATAGGGAAGCCTCTTGCCCACGGTATGATTTTTCGTGTCAAGTTAGATGATGAGTTCCTTTAAATATTTGACCGAATCACGATAAATGGCAGCGTGAGCAAGGGTCTTGAGTGACAGACAGTCTGGTGACGGCTGTGTTAGAGCTTTGAAAATCGTGTGTATGCTCGCACGCACGCGTGTTCGCAAGCGGAGCTAAAATGCAACCATACATGCGAGTCGCGCAACGCAACGCAAAGCACCAAACGCACGCAGGCCGTAAAGCCATGAGATTGTCGGCAAAAATGACGGAACGAAAGCTATAAACCTACTCTGTAGTTAGCTGATTCCGAACACGATACAGTTTCTGTATCGCATATCGAAGTTGCGCAGGCAAGGTCCATGCATATAACCCGGATGCTGCAAACGGTGCACGCAACGCAATGCATGCAAGGCATGTATAACCGCAGCTATGTACAGCATTGCGAATAGTTTTTACTATCGCAAGTGCTAGAGTATAATAGAACGCAAGCGCCCGTACACGCGTGCACCCACGTGAGCACGCACGATTTTCCACGAAACTGTGGCACAAGTTTTGTCATTACACTTTCTGTCACTCGTCATCGACCTTATTCAATTGCGAAAAGAAAGTTTATTGCCACTAGAGAAATACATTTTTCGAGTCAGCAGAACAAAGAAATGTTGAATGGATTTTTTAATTTCGTGCAAAAGTTCGTTGACGCGGAAATGAAAGAAATCTTGACGTATTCATCATTCGTTTACTATCTTGAAAGTATAAAAAGTGAATGTGTGTTTTGGATCAGTGGATTTGAATTTCGAATTACGATGAACTGTCGTTTTCAACGTTGGAAAAACGACGCTGCTGCTGCTCGTCTGAATTCAGAATCATGCAGGATTTGGGAAAAATCGAGTGAAAATTAATTAATCAACTGCAATGAGTGTCCTGTAACGGAAGTGAATATCAATTGTGCTTACTATTTCGGAAATGTGAACAGTAATATTAACTTTCAATCAGTGCTATTGGATTCTAAATTACGGTACGATTCGCGAGTGCAAAAAGTGTTTAGACTAATTTGACCGAAAAAAATGGATCTCAGCTGCCAAATTCTCGAACGGTTTTGCCAGCACAGGTAGGAAATAGACGATTCATTATCGAGGAGGGGAACAAGACATCGAAGAGTGAGTACATAATTCCATCATTTTTGTTGATTTCATTTCTGTGCATAACAATTTTTAGTATCAAAATGTTAGGCCTTCTTCGATTTTCACTATTATTTTTGAAAGAATTCGATTTTTATTTCAATCGTTAATTCTTGGAGGAAAAAACGTTCATTGTTATTTCATCGTTTCCGGAAATTCAATTTTCCGAACCTGGCGCCACTAGAGCAAGTAATTGTGTACGAAGTAGTACAGGTATCCAATCACGTTTCTCAATTCAAAATAATAATTATTTATTAACAACATACTTTCTAAATTTTTTTTTTAGAACTATTACATTTATTCAATATCTTTCTTGTTTCCAGAATTTTTTACATTATATATGAACATAAATGTTTTATCGTTTTGTAACTCTAAAATTGACTGATCAAACGAGCCCGCCGATGGCAGGCGAAGTTTGATTAGGATTATATGCAGGTGTCTCGTTCGACTGTCATGCCGAAAACTTCACAACGTTTGAAGCGTTTAATTGATAAAATGTGCAACGTGCATGAATTACACAAATATTCATACCAATAATTTAATTCAATGAAAAAATCAATTTAGCAGCTTTCAAATAATGTGACATAATTCGACCATTTTTAAAACGTTGTTAATATTCATTTGCACTGTAAAATCAACAAAAAATGATCACATTGAGAAAAAAAAATTTCAATAGATTGTCGAGTAGAGTTTTTTTTGTGTACAATACTCTTGTATCCTAGCAAAAAATCCCCTCGACGGGGAAAAAAGCCTGGACAAGTCCATTTGTTCGTGACCCCCGTTTCCATTTGTTTTCACCGAAAAATCTAACCCCGCTAAAAAAAAATTAAAACCTCCAATAAAATGAAAAATAGAAAAAAACCCTAGAAAAAAATAGCTCCTAAAAAATTGGAGAAAAACCCTAAAAAAAATTCAAGACAATTAAAAAAAAATACAATAAACGTGAAAATGGTAAAAAAAAAAGTTGACGATTTTCGCTCAGCACTAAAAATTCTTGATATCCATAAAAGGACAAGTATTCCATTGATGGCTGAAAATCAATTAACGAGGAAAAGGGAAAACTCCCAAAAAGACATGGCACAAAAAAAGAAACCCTTAAATACAAAATGGCGAATCGACAGAAAAACTTAATACAAAAAATAAAAAACTAAAGTTTGCCATCGCATGTTGAGCAGTTGAGCGGATACGCACAGAGAACTTGTCCAGCCCGAAAATTTTTGTATTAGCTTCCGCATATTCCCTATAAATAGCAGCGGCTGATACAAAAATTTTCGGGCCTGACAAGTACTCTGTGCGTATCCGCTCAACTGCTCAACATGCGATGGCAAACTTTAGTTTTTTATTTTTTGTATGAAGTTTTTCTGTCGATTCGCCATTTTGTATTTAAGGGTTTCTTTTTTTGTGCCATGTCTTTTTGGGAGTTTTCCCTTTTCCTCGTTAATTGATTTTCAGCCATCAATGGAATACTTGTCCTTTTATGGATATCAAGAATTTTTAGTGCTGAGCGAAAATCGTCAACTTTTTTTTTTACCATTTTCACGTTTATTGTATTTTTTTTTAATTGTCTTGAATTTTTTTTAGGGTTTTTCTCCAATTTTTTAGGAGCTATTTTTTTCTAGGGTTTTTTTCTATTTTTCATTTTATTGGAGGTTTTAATTTTTTTTTAGCGGGGTTAGATTTTTCGGTGAAAACAAATGGAAACGGGGGTCACGAACAAATGGACTTGTCCAGGCTTTTTTCCCCGTCGAGGGGATTTTTTGCTAGGATATCACTTCTTTTTTTCTGACTCCTCCGAAACCTAAATTTTTTCATGATCACATACTTCGTGAATCTTTCCCCATGGTTTAAATTGGTTTAGTTTCGTCGATCCACTCGTACACTACCGCTCAAACGTTTAGATACACCAGACAACTCTGCCAAAAAGAAAGATATTCGAATTTCCAAAGTGGCTTTTCAAAAAGGATGGATCAGGCTCCAGTTTGCCTTATTTAAATATTTTTCCATTGATTTCTTTTTTTCGCCTTGTACGGACTTTGATTCCCGACCGTTTTTATGCCTTTTTTCGACCATCGCGGATTCAGCACACAATATAAGAGATTTTTTTTTCTTTTACTATGTAAAACTTGGAATGCAATGCAAAAGCTCCAACTTCTTGTTTTGAAAAATTTGTTGTGTTTTTTTTCCCGAAAGTTATTTCGTTTTTGGCCAAAAACAGAAAGTTTCGAAAAATTCAAAATAACCCAAGAATGATATGGTTTATAGAAAATTTTACCGATACAAGAAGTTGCGTATTTTCATACTAAATCGCCTGGATTTTTCTTCGAATTTCTCTTAGAATTTTTTTTTCGGACAATTTTTTTTGAATTTGACCTCTAGCAGGAAAAAAATGCATCACTATCAAAAAGGGATGAATGTACAAAATTTTCTTGTGGCTCAGCGACATGATTTTTATGTCACTGAGCCCTCGTAGCGACAAGATTTTCATTTGCCTCAGCGACAAGATTTTCATTTGCTTCAGCGACAAAATTTTCATGTCGCTCAGTGACAAGATTTTTATGTCACTGAGAGATATTATCGCTTAGCGATTAATCTTCATGTGGTTCAGCGACAAGATTTTCATGTCACTGAGCCCTCGCAGCGACAAGATTTTCATGTCACTGAGCCCTCGCAGTGACAAGATTTTCATTTGCCTCAGCGACAAGATATTCATGTGCCTCAGCGACAAGATTTATATGTCACTGAGAAATATTATCGCTTAGCGATTAATCTTCATGTGATTCAGCAACAAGATTTTCATGTCACTGAGCACTCGCAGCGACAAGATTTTCATGTCGCTCAGCGACAAGATTTTTATGTCACAGAGATATTATCGCTTAGCGATGAATCTTCATGTGGTTCAGCGACAAGATTTTCATGTCACTGAGCCCTCGCAGCGACAAGATTTTCATGTCACTGAGCCCTCACAGCGACAAGATTTTCATTTGCCTCAGCGACAAGATATTCATGTGGCTCAGCGACAAGATTTTTATGTCGCTCAGCGACAAGAGTTTATTTTCCTGAGAGATATTATCGCTTAGCGATTAATCTGATGCCTGTGGCATTGTAAGTCATGCTATAAATGAATAAAATGGTGGGTGTAGGAATAAATAGGTCAAAACATGTGAAGCATATTCATTCATGAAGCATATTCCCCCGTCATTGGAGCATGTCGGTAATATGCCAGCTGAAAATTCGAATTTGTGAGGTTATGACGAGCTGTCAAAGCAGTATCACAGCATTCGTTCAGACTCGGTAACGACAAACCTGCAACACATTCTTCTCCCATAACCTTGCATTCCCGGGCAAATAAAATGGTTAGCCAACGTTCGTTGTTCGACAAAGAACAAGTTGTAACAGTTATTTTCTCGAAAATGTCAAGGGCGGAAAGGAAAAATATGAACTTATTTCAGCTATCTCTCTCACACTCGCGTCAATATGGCCCTTCGAAATATCAGCTGACATTTTTCGCTCGCTCGTCTGCACTGTTTTTTTTTGTTTGTACTTATTCAGAAGAATATATAGCCACAGTGCAGAAGAATATATAGCCACAGGGCCACACAGGGACACGTTATTACATATAGCTGTGTGGGCAACGAGTTTTCGAACGCAGCTCTGTCGCGACCAATAAGAAACTTGATAGCATCAAAAGGCCTTTCATTGTGTGTCGTATACATACACACCAATACTTCGATCTTAGCATAATCTTGAGCCTGTGCAAAGTTTTTTCTCAGCAAATACGGCATCAATCGTGCTGATCCAAGGCTTAATCGAAAGCTCTTTTCATAATAAGTCTCCAGTTCAATTTTCAAATCATAATATTTCTCCCCGGCTCCGTAATTAAGGAAAGAAATTTCATATTTTACCCCCACCACGGCGAAACATTTTGTTTCGAGATAATATACTCTGGGCGAGCCGCGGGCTAGCAGACGACAGAGCTGCCAAATGTACTTGTCCCGAGACTCTACCGAGTCTCTTGATATATATTATATGAGTATGTATATTGAGTGTTTTGGTTGGACTACCTCATTTCAATTTATTTACGGGTGAGCAATAGAGCCAGAAAAGTTACCATAGACTACGTACATCAACGATTGACTACGTTTTACACCTTTTACACGGCGACACTCTTATTCACGTATGGTTATATCGGGTGTAAACGTATAGTCGTATATGTCGTATATCCTATAAACGTATATAGTCGTGATAGTCGTATATATCCTCTAGTAAGATATATCGTCAAAATCGGAGTACGCCGTAGCGGTTTTCCCGAATTTCCGTTATTTATACCCAGCCATTTTCAGGTACATAATAGATTATTGTGAAGAAATCGGTCTAAAAAAGTCATAAGTTTTCCCCGAATAAACGAATCCTAGCCAAAAATCCCCTCCACGGGGAAAAAAGCCTGGACAAGTCCATTTGTTCGTGACCTCCGTTTCCATTTGTTTTCACAGAATAGTCTAACCCCGCTAAAAAAAAAATTGAAACCTCCAATAAAATGAAAAATAGAAAAAAACCCTAGAAAAAAATTGCTCCTAAAAAATTGGAGAAAAACCCTAAAAAAAATTCAAGACAATTTAAAAAAAAATACAATAAACGTGAAAATGGTAAAAAAAAAATTGACGATTTTCGCTCAGCACTAAAAATTCTTGATATCTATGAAAGGACAAGTATTCCATTGATGGCTGAAAATCAATTAACGAGAAAAAGGGAAAACTCCCAAAAAGACATGGCACAAAAAAAAGAAACCCTTAAATACAAAATGGCGAATCGACAGAAAAACTTCATACAAAAAATAAAAAACTAAAGTTTGCCATCGCATGTTGAACAGTTGAGCGGATGCGCACAGAGAACTTGTCCGGCCCGAAAATTTTTGTATTAGCTTCCGCATATTCCCTATAAATAGCAGCGGCTAATACAAAAATTTTCGGGCTGGACAAGTTCTCTGTGCGCATCCGCTCAACTGTTCAACATGCGATGGCAAACTTTAGTTTTTTATTTTTTGTATGAAGTTTTTCTGTCGATTCGCCATTTTGTATTTAAGGGTTTCTTTTTTTTGTGCCATGTCTTTTTGGGAGTTTTCCCTTTTTCTCGTTAATTGATTTTCAGCCATCAATGGAATACTTGTCCTTTCATAGATATCAAGAATTTTTAGTGCTGAGCGAAAATCGTCAATTTTTTTTTTACCATTTTCACGTTTATTGTATTTTTTTTTAAATTGTCTTGAATTTTTTTTAGGGTTTTTCTCCAATTTTTTAGGAGCAATTTTTTTCTAGGGTTTTTTTCTATTTTTCATTTTATTGGAGGTTTCAATTTTTTTTTTAGCGGGGTTAGACTATTCTGTGAAAACAAATGGAAACGGAGGTCACGAACAAATGGACTTGTCCAGGCTTTTTTCCCCGTGGAGGGGATTTTTGGCTAGGATATCACTTCTTTTTTTCTGACTCCTCCGAAACCTGAATTTTTTCATGATCACATACTTCGTGAATCTTTCCCCATGGTTTGAGTTGGTTTAGTTTCGTCGATCCACTCATACAGTACCGCTCAAACGTTTAGATATACCAGACAACACTGCCAAAAAGAAAGATATTCGAATTTCCAAAGTGGCGTTTCGAAAAGGATAGATCAGGCTCCAGTTTGCCTTATTTAAATATTTTTCCATTGATTTCTTTTTTTGGCCTTGTACGGACTTTGATTCCCGACCGTTTTTATGCCTTTTTTCGACCATCGCGGATTCGGCACACAATATAAGAGATTTTTTTTTTCTTTTACTATGTAAAACTTGGAATGTAATGCTCCAACTTCCTCTTTTGAAAAATTTGTTGTGATTTTTTTCCCGAAAGTTATTTCGTTTTTGGCCAAAAACAGAAAGTTTAGAAAAATTCAATATAACCCAAGAATGATAGGGTTTATAGAAAATTTTACAGATACAAGAAGTTGCGTATTTTCATACTAAATCGCCTGGATTTTTTTTCGAATTTCTCTTAGAATTTTTTTTTTTGGACAATTTTTTTTGAATTTGACCTCTAGCAGGAAAAAAATGCATCACTATATCAAAAAGGGATGAATGTACAACATTTTCTTGTGGCTCAGCGACATGATTTTTATGTCACTGAGCCCTCGCAGCAACAAGATTTTCATTTGCTTCAGCGACAAGATTTTCATGTCGCTCAGCGACAAGATTTTTATGTCACTGAGAAATATTATCGCTTAGCGATTAATCTTCATGTGGTTCAGCGACAAGATTTTCATGTCGCTCAGCGACAAGATTTTTATGTCACTGAGAGATATTATCGCTTAGGGATTAATCTTCATGTGGTTCAGCGACAAGATTTTCATGTCACTGAGCCCTCGCAGCGACAAGATTTTCATGTCGCTCAGCGACAAGATTTTTATGTCACTGAGAGATATTATCGCTTAGCGATTAATCTTCATGTGGTTCAGCGCGACAAGATTTTCATGTCGCTCAGCGACACGATTTTTATGTCACTGAGAGATATTATCGCTTAGGGATTAATCTTCATGTGGTTCAGCGACAAGATTTTCATGTCACTGAGCCCTCGCAGCGACAAGATTTTCATGTCGCTCAGCGACAAGATTTTTATGTCACTGAGAGATATTATCGCTTAGCGATTAATCTTCATGTGGTTCAGCGCGACAAGATTTTCATGTCGCTCAGCGACACGATTTTTATGTCACTGAGAGATATTATCGCTTAGGGATTAATCTTCATGTGGTTCAGCGACAAGATTTTCATGTCACTGAGCCCTCGCAGCGACAAGATTTTCATGTCGCTCACCGACAAGATTTTCATGTCGCTCACCGACAAGATTTTCATGTCACTGAGCCCTCACAGCGACAAGATTTTCATTTGCCTCAGCGACAAGATATTCATGTCGCTCAGCGACAAGATTTTTATGTCGCTCAGCGACAAGAGTTTATTTCCCTGAGAGATATTATCGCTTAGCGATTAATCTGATGCCTGCGGCATTGTAAGTCTTGCTATAAATGAATAAAATGGTGGGTGTAGGAATAAATAGGAAAAAATGTGGAGCACATTCATTCATGAAGCATATTCTCCCGTCATTGGAGCATGTCGGTAATATGCCAGCTGAAAATTCGAATTTGTGAGGTTATGACGAGCTGTCAAAGCTGTATCACAGCATTCGTCCAGACTCGGTAACGACAAACCTGCAATACATTCTTCTCCCATAACCTTGCATTCTCGGGCAAATAAATGGTTAGCCAACGTTCGTTGTTCGACAAAGAACAAGTTGTAACAGTTATTTTCTCGAAAATGTCAAGGGCGGAAAGGAAAAATATGAACTTATTTCAGCTATCTCTCTCACACTCGCGTCAATATGGCCCTTCGAAATATCAGCTGAAATTTTTCGCTCGCTCGTCTGCACTGTTTTTTTTGTTTGTACTTATTCAGAAGAATATATAGCCACAGGGCCACACAGGGCCACGTTATTACATATAGCTGTGTGCACCACGAGTTTTCGAACGCAGCTCTGTCGCGACCAATCAGAAACTTGATAGCATCAAAAGGCCTTTCATTGTGTGTCGTATACATACACAACAATACTTCGATCTTAGCATAATCTTGAGCCTGTGCAAAGTTTTTTCTCAGCAAATACGGCATCAATCGTGCTGATCCAAGGCTTAATCGAAAGCTCTTTTCATAATAAGTCTCCAGTTCAATTTTCAAATAATAATATTTCTCCCCGGCTCCGTAATTAAGGAAAGAAATTTCATATTTTACCCCCACCACGGCGAATCATTTTGTTTCGAGATAATATACTCTGGGCGAGCCGCGGGATAGCAGACGACAGAGCTGCCAAATGTACTTGTCCCGAGACTCTACCGAGTCTCTTGATTGTACAAAGTAATTGCCTTGAGAAGAAAAATATAATTCTTTTCCAATTTACTCAATATTTTCCATGTTATTCGCCGCTGATACGATCATTTTTCGTTTTATTTACTGTAGCTCGTTGCATCCTACTACTTTATGGATCTTAAAAAAGGGTGTGCCCTTTTTTATCGATAGAGTCGCCTTAAAAATGTGCCAAAATATTTATCCAGATAGACGAAAAAAATGATTTGTTATTTTTCAATGTAGGTAATTTTTTAAGAAACGAGAGTATAAACTATGAATGAACGTCAATACGAATTGCTGAATGAATCTTGTTAATTGTCGAACAATAATTGATCTCGAGTTTCTCGAAAATTCAAAGAAGTTATGTTAAACGTAATAATACAAAGTTGGAAATATTCTTCTCGTTATAAAATCACAGGACTAATTCTGAGTGGGAGAAATTTATCGACACAAAAAATTTGTGGTATGCAAAGACGCGTGAATAAGAAATAAATTAAATGATAATGATATCTAACTCTAACTAAAATACTTGGAAAGTTCGAACGTACCTAAGACCACCCCTATAACGTATTCTTTTTCTGGTGGCAGATAAAAATAAAATGGGCGGGCTAACTTCGCGCTAATTTTTATTCTTGATTTTTTCGCGTCAACCTTTTCTCACAAACGTTTATTTTGTTCTCATAATACTCTACGAAAGACACACAAACGATTGAAATCACAAAACTTTCAAAAAGTTCATGTTCACATTTAAAACATTTAAACATTTAAAAAGTTCACATTTAAACGTTTTTTTATAAATCGTTTGGACGCCGTACAGTAGTGTATGGTGGCGCATCAAGATTGTTGAGTGATTAATTGTTTTTTTTTTCTTTTTTTTTTTCCAAAAAAGAATAGAAAGTTTGCCCCTCCATAATAGCCACATTGACTTTTTTTGATAAATCGATTGGTGGTCGTCTAGCGGTGTATGGTACCGCATTTAGAACGTTTGGAAGTTTATTATTTTGTCAAAAAAATAATTTTTTCAATATCCCTGGAGTTAGCCCCTCCATATTGACTACAATGGTAGAGATGCAGATATCTTCTCTTCAAGTATTTTCAATCATCGCGAAGAGCTACTCGATCCAGAAAAAGCACGGGAATATAAATGATTTTCGTTCAGTTTTAGCTTCGATTGTTTCTCAACGGATTAAATTTACATAAACAGAGCGTAGTGTGTCAATCACATGCTCTTTTCTTCCTCTCGGTTCTCTTTTTCCCCTCTTCGTTTCTATCCATGTTTCGTTTTATAACACGAGGCCGAAAATAAATCGTATATATTTCAGAGTTTGGTTTCAAAGAACAGATTCTCGAGACTTGAGTACACAAATTCACGAAAATTAAGGGGATAGTAGCAGAAGCTCCATTATCAGATGAAATTATTCAAATATTCCGAACATCTTCTAGTTATGAACCCTCAATTTGCATAACAAACGGATACACTTTGTATACCGTCAATTTGAGTGTGAAATCAGATGGCAAAAATAGTTTTTTAAGTTCACGTCGTATGTCGTATTCCTGTCAAACACACATCGACCGAGAATTGAATCAATCGTCGAATGTTTATAAATCAATCGAAGCTTGTTGGAAAATTGTTAATTTCTTTTTTTTTTTCCAATGAAAAAATTCATTAACTAAGAAACTGTTTGTTCGATGAGTAAACCTTATTGAGTCGTTCGTTGCACGTTTTCACAAGAACATTTCAAGAATCAGCGATTTCTCGTATGATCTGACCAAATTTCTATGAATAGATAAGTCTCAAAAATCTAATCAAATAAATTCGAGTCTGAGAATTTGTGTGAAACATGCTTAAGCTCAATGAAAGATTATCAAAAATTCAGAATGTGTTATTAATCAGACAAAAGTTCACAATGGAACTCCATTTTTATTATCTTGGTAAATTGCCTCCAAATTTCTTGAAAAAAAAAATCGAATGATCGAACCGCTATATGGAAAGAAAAAAATATCAGCCGCCTCATTCGTTTTGAAAAAAGAAAAAAAGGTTCCCAATTCTTTTTCGCAAATGTTTTCACGTTGATTTTTTAGCCAGATGAATACATTCAGTGTCGGGAAAAATGATTGTAGAGGAAGGAGTGGAGATCTGTAGCTAGTGGAAAATTGATTGGGGACCAAAAAGAAAAATATTAAAAAGTCGTGCAATTCGGCGATTTGAATTTTTTTTTTTTTTTTTTTTTTTTCGTGACACAGAGATGTAACTTTTCCGTTCACGTCCGACCCTCGCGAGAACGCTTCACCTCTTGTTGGACTCTCGTTTCATGGGCTATATACCATCCTGCTCGAATATGTATGACGGTGGCTCATCCTGTTGGTGCGAACTCAGAGACCGATATAGACAGAGAGAAATAAAAGAAGAGAGAAGTGAGATCGTGCCATATCTATATTGAGTCTGTTGGAGAGCATAGTATTCGACATTTCCTTTTTGCTTCGTACTCTGAGAACTTCCTAACGGCGTGTCTCATCGTCTATGAGTAGCGAGCATTTGTTATCAACGTTTTTTTTCTTCTTTTTCTTCTTTTCCATTTCAACAGTACTGAGTAGACTCTTGAGATGAGAACCTTTGTAAAAGGGCATTGTAAACTTGAGCCATTTTGCAGTGATATTTCGTCCACGTTTACTCCAAGGACTAAGAAAAAATAACATTTTTTCACCATGATACTTAAACCTTCCTACTTTCCCTGAAGTTCATAACGCGAGAGTATCAGACAGAAGAGTTTATATTTTTTTTTCTCGAGTTCGAGACGAGAGCTCTCTCTCAATATTTTAATGAATTTTCAACAAAATTTTGGACATGGACACAAATGTAACATGAAAAAGAATGAAATTGCAATATTTTGAAAATAATCATCATAATAATAATATTTAATAATTGCTGAGAATATGTTCATTAATTTTGAGGGCTGTAGAGAAACTCGATTACTTCGAAAGGGATAATACATGCTAAGATAAAGGTTTTCAATTATCTCTTGACCTCGTATGTCTATTCGTATCCAATCAGAGAGCTTACCGAAGAATTAATTTTGGAATTTCATGTTGGTGATGTTTCCGACTCGATGAATGATTAGTATTTAACAAATGTAACACTTCGACGGAAGATTTAAAAAAATTGGTCGTACGTGAAAGGAGAATGGGCTTTCGAATTGCAGTATCTGAGGAGTACATCTTTCAAAGCTCGACATTTTAACGGTCCATGAGAATTCCTAGCACGTACACTCGTACCGCCATAAAATTTCATAAAAACACGTGTGGCTCTTCCATCCCGAAAAATCTCTGAAGGTACTTCTCGGCAATATGAAACGTTGAAACGAGATTTATCACGATCGAGTCCCTTGTGAAGTCGCACACAAAATACAATTGGATATTTCGAATCTGGTTTCACTGAGATATTTTTTTTTTCATGCATTATGGCGAAATGAAAATCTTTTAAAAAAATTGCGATAAGCTTAAGAGGTATTGAAAAATTTTGTGCAGGAAATGGAAAAAAAGCAGCGGGATCAAGACCCCGATTGCGTTTTTAATTAATTTTTTCTACTATAGTTTATGAGCTAAGACGTCAGTACTGAATAATTAAATTCTGCTGAACAAAGGCTCCTTGTTCTCTTCCCTGAATTGTTTTTTTTTTTTTTTTTTTTTTTATCAACCAAGTCCTCAATTAATGCAAGGTTTTTTCTTAAAATCCCTTCACAAGAACTTATTAATGCAATTTGCAGGGAACAGTTGGTTTTCGCATATGTTCGTTATGGCAATTTACTCTTTTCTTGATGGACCTTGATGCAATGAGATAAAACTTGAATTTGCTCGATTTTTCAGGTCAATAAGACTCGTATTGATTCTAACGAGACGAATGAAACGTAAATAATATTGTTGACACGAAGAAAAAATCGCGTCCCATGATTAGTATCGATGGGTGGAGAGTTAATTGATCGAATCGTAATAGATCGAGTAGCCGTTTCCTCCATTGCACAACGTTCCAATTTCCTAGGTACCTCGTATGTACTCAATCGGAGAGAGACTCTTCACTGCGATAGTAATTAGTCCCGTGAGACCAGCCATTCCATCCAACCACTTTGTTCGTGATAAAGTTCCCGATCTTGGGGCTCATCTATTCACACTCGAAATCTCTAACTCTCTGAATACTTGAAAATCCTAATAACAAGCAATTTATATATTGCGAATGAAAAATCTTATCCATTTTATTTAGTGGGTAAAATCTGTTTTTTTTTCTTAACTCTTTCAAGAATTTTATTAGTGCTGGGAAGGTAAATTCAACGTGAATCGATCCGGTACATTTAAAATTTTATTGGTTGATAATGAATAGTTTCAATCAAGTTTTCCATAAATCTTCCAAGTTATAACTGGTGTGGATTGAATTGAAACGCTGTTACGAGTTAGAAAATGACTATTGAATCTTGGAAGTGAATTTAACAAATTACTGAAATTCCGATAAACGTTTAGTTTGCACAAAAGTTCATTATGAACTCTTCGTTGATCATCAGTAAAAGCGCTTTCGTCAATATCCCTGACAGTTACAAATGCTGCTTCGAGGGGAACCATGAAAGTGTCAAGTCCTTGAAGACTTTTTCGTATTATTCTAAAACTTTGGGTGAGTGTTGTCACTGTTTTAAAATTATCAAAGAAACGCAAGAACCGCAAAATTACAATTCTTTTCCTCGATCGTCCATTGACTTTGCTTTCAAATTTGATACTCCACAGGCAAAATATTGTTTTTAATCCAACCAAAGTTGAAGTTATCTGCTTCTCTGTCAAAGAGTGAGTGGACTATTTTTTTCGGACACGAATGGAAGAGGGATTGGAAACAGAACGAGCATTCATATCGAAAAAAATCATCATCGATCATCACCAACTTTAAATCATCAAATTTGATACTTTAAAGTCGAAAAAAATCCAATATAATATTGAAATACGAGATTGTCACGAGACCTATAAGAAAAAGTGAGCAGATGTGACAGTTGTCCCTGTCCACCCCTTATTCTTATCAGATGTCATATCAACTTTTATCAGATTCCAAAAATAATTTAATGGTATTGATTCTAATGGCGATATCCGTAGTGTGAAAACAGTGATGACCGATATCAATCCTGAAGTAGATCGAATTAGAAATTGAAAGATATTTGAAAACATATATGAGTAGCTATCAATCATTCGCATCATTATAAAAGCAATTTGTTCACTGTAGAATATTAGATTCGAAGCGATGTTTTTCAATAACCGACAAAAGAAATTGTAACTCTGCGTAAAACGTTCGGATAATGATACAGACACTTGTCATACAAATAGCACTTACGAAAACGTGTTGAAAAATTTACGATTGTCAACGACAAAAAGACAAAGACCTCGACGATTTGTAATATTCGCTCAAATTGCTCCTTGAATCTGAAACTCATAGCGAGAGAACACAATAGTCACACTATCCATTCATACGATACGAACAGAAACCCAAAGGCGAACACATGCACGGCACACACGCACGTGTGTTTACATTAGGGTGCGTGTGTATGTGTGTGTCTACTACGATTACTGTGTGCACTGCAGTCGTACTGTAAGTATTCGAATTAAAGATACAAACGAGCCAGAGGAGGGGGGGGGGGGCACTATTTCTTATCAGGGTTGTATTGGTGGACCTCCATCCACGATCCCCTCCCCTCCTCAAACGGTAGGGTCACTGTCTATACCTTTACCCTCCAACCGTTAGTTGTTGGTAACAAAACAATACTGCAATAAGGTTCTATTGTTACATGATAACAAAAGTTGATTAGTGAAAAACAAACCGTTACAAATAAGCGCGATTGAACCAGAAAATCTATCAAAAATAGTATCCTGCATGGAATTTCCTTGAAAAAGAAATTGAAAAATCATCCACCTCAGCTGAGCGCAGACGTAAAGTCACATTTGGCCCAAAATTGGACAAATCTGATTGCTTGAAGATCACTTTGAAAAATCACTTTTATAATTGTGAATTGATGTTTTGAGATTTAGCAAAGCAGAGGATTGGAGCGAAAATTAAAAAAGAGCTTTATTTTTATACAAGCATTTTCCTCTAACAGTGCCTCTATGACTACGACGATCAATCAGTTTGAGATATCGCACTTTAATTATTGATTGCGTGAAATATTTTCTTGTATCTCTTCCACGATAACAGCATTTATGCAAGCATATAATATGTGCAACATTTCGAGGTCGTGAAAGCCAGTGAGAAGAGAGAAAAACATCACTCCTCGAGATTAAGCCAATAAAATGCAAGTAAACTGACCGCATTACTGAGTCAAAGCATTCACTATATTCACCCTCTTCATACGTTTGCTCAGACACGTTTAATGATTAATACTCCATCTAACAATTGTAAATGATTTGAATGAAACATTGTCGCATAAGAATTAATTGCAGTGATTTATCAAATGGCACGATAAATAAAATAAATTTAAATATTCGAGTATACTAATCAACTGCTCATGTTTCAATGCTGCAAACACTATCATGAAACGTGATGAACCATTGGGCATCATGACTAATTAAATTGTAATTGTTCAGTTTTCTGTATGAGTCGTTTCAAAAAACAGCTAATAAAAATAATTTGACGAACAGAAAAATAAAAATTTAACAAATGAAAAATCACTGCACTAACAAATGAAATTATCACTACAGTGATGAATATGGATATACAAATAAATATTAAACCTTAAGGGAGAGATATATGTGGAAAATCTGAAAATACGTGAGTTTCGGGAATTTTTTTTAAGGAAGAAGAAGCAAAAAAAATCATTCGGAACTTTGGCATTTAACAATGTAAAATTTGACCCAATAAAATATGTATATTTTTTTTATTTAAAAAATAATATAAAGTGTCCGCCGTATTGCATTGACTTTACATAAAGTTCGGTTGGGCACTTCGAAATTGGCGGGTGTTCTGGACATCGTAGTTTTCATCGGAACCAAATACGGCGAAATTTTTTTATTCTCAACATTATAATTTCTATTTAAAATTGCTTGAAGTGGAAAAAAAAAGAAAAATTACGAGATTTACGAACTTTAAAAGTACATGTATAATTGTAAGAAGAAGTCAGTGATTCATGTTGTTCACTCGTGTTACAAATTTGGTGAAGAACGCTAGAATAGTTATTGCGTGAGAACATCCGCCAATTTAGAAGTCCCTTTTCAGGTCTTCCACAAATCTTAATAATTTAATCATTGTTTACGTATTTTTTATACTCAAAACCTTTCCATTCGCAGCTTATTCATTATTCAAACAATTTTTTCAATATTGTCACAAAAGTCCATAAAAAATGATGCGAATAATATATTTCTTAGCAGAATTTAATTCGCCACGTTCTGCATCAAATTCCTATTGTGACGTCAATCATTATTCTTACGAGTGAAGCGTCGGGACGAAGATTTATGATCAAAATTCCAAAAATATCATATTGTAACATGCAAGATTTGCGTGCTTGGGGAGACAGAGTCGAAAAAAAAGGAAGACAATAGAGAGTGGAGCATCGTTTGAGAATGCCAAAAGTTAACTCGACCGAAGAAAGTTTCATCAACGACGGGAAGAACCGCCTGTGTGGCAAAGCAAAGAGCCCTTTCCGACAGTACAGTAGATATAGTCGGCAGTTAATATACCACTCGAGGCACAAAGTTTTCCAACTGCTCGACTCGTGCACTACGACAAACACACACACACACCCACATCCACCTTCGCTATAGCTTCGTATGCATAGAGATATATATAGTATAAGTATTTTTTTTCTTGGCTTGAAATTACAAAGAACAGCGAGATGAAAATGAAGCGACGTGGTCGCTACCGGCAATTTTACAATCCACGAGACCAACCAACCGCCTGAAAATGGGAAAAAATACACTTGGTTATCATCAAAATTTGAGCCACTTTTCGTTCAAACAAACAAGGATGATCATGGTATGATACTACAATGATGTATCACGCGTTGAAAAGAAAAAAAAATATCCGGAAATTACGAACTTGTTACTTCGCTGATAATTAGCTTATTGACAAAAGTTTCATCCTCACTCGTTTATCATGTTCGAGTAAATAAAAATAAACTCAGGTTTTTATGAAATATTCCGAGTTAAGATACCTCGGAGGCTTCGTTCGATTATCAAATATCGAAGGAAATTTCTCAGGGGAACCTTCGGATCAATGAAATAATACTTTTCAATCACATTTCATTAGGAAAATTGAAATGATTAAGTATGAAGAGATCAGTTAACGCAAGTTGCATTCGTAGATAGTTTTATTATTAAGGTAGGTTTTATACTGTGATAAGTAAAAGTTTATATTGCAATCCAAAAAGTGTTTCGAGTATCCAAAACTTTCACTCTTCTAGTATGGTCTCATTGGGAGCTTTCATGGCTAAGTAATATGAATATATATGTACAAGCATTGCGAGGCTGACGTGTCCAAGGGCCAAGGGGTTGAAATGATGGAGTCAGGGCCAGGTCAACTGAAGATGTACTCTTCAACGTGCATCTTTCTCTTTTACTTTCTCTCTCTCTCTCTCTCTTTCTCTTTAATTTTCGCCAGCCATTTCTTCCACTTTTTTCGAGAAAAGCTGGACAAATATACATACTACGGGTAGTTTTTGAAAGGAATGTTGACGATTTTCAAAGGATTTACACGCCATAGGGGTCTCTTGTTAATAAAATGAAATGTTTACGTGAAAACAGCTCTCGCACTTCCAACTGACAAAGTCTGCTTGCATAGCCACAGTTATTTTTACGTTCGAAATAATATCAAGTTCCAAGCATTCTGCGTCTATTTGCATTTGTTTATTCCGTGCGAGCATATGATTCATATATTGAAAATAATGTTCCCGAACTCTTCATACTCTCAAAAAAAAGATCTTTTTTTTTAAATGAAAAGCAATTTTTCCTGAGGCAAAATAGTTGGCTCTCTATCTTCGATGCAGTAATTCACTTTTAGTGCAGAAACCTCCGTTGAGGTGGTGCTAGAAGATTGAAGTCTGCGGTGCCCAACGTTTCGTTGGTCATTTGCTGCGCTACGGTAGCATTTTATATTCCTGTGAGTGAAAGTGTGCTAGTGAAATGTTCGTACAATGAGAACACAGAGGGAATTTCGCACCAGTCTTCGGTCGAACTGTATTTTATAGCGCAGCTACCATGTTCAGATAACACTGGCCAATAATAAAGACGCTACCGCCTCTCCGTAGATAGGTTTCATACTGTTTTTGTATAGATATTATTATCGCCAATAATTTATTAATAATGGTGAAGCAGTCGAGATATGTTTGTTGAGAGATTTTTCAACGCGTGAAGAATGACTTCTAACTTAAAGTAGCATAAAAGGACAAGCATTTCAGTTCGCATGAACTTCGAAATGTGAATTAAACGATCGAAAAATTTTGAACAGAAGAGTACTTATTCATTTTCTCTTGACGATTAGCTGCTGAGATGTCAATTTGTGCTAGTCTGTCTGAATTTACGATCTGCGAATAAGAATCAAAAGCACCAATTCCAGAGAGTGGGGAATGCGCATGCCATAATTGTTGCCGCAGTGGGTATAATTAATCAGTCAGTTTATTAATTATTTCATATATCTCATTAACGATGATTTCTAATGAAAAAAATTATTTTAAAGCTCTTTTCTTCTGAATTAAACAATTTAGTTCAATGAATGTTCTCTGTGACTTTACGCCACTTAACGGACACGGTGTGTACACGTCGCTGGTTGTACTATCATCACTGGAATACCCACGGACTACATAGAGTACGGTCGCTGCTGGCAAGGTGGCGAACCATGTGGTTTCTTCGGGGTAGTTATAGTTATGGGAAATCACCCTGCTGCTTCGTATCCTCCGGTATTTGACGACAAATGGTACGGTGATTGGCTGTTTGAGGTGTAGACACCCGAGACCAAGGCCTGTTCGAGACCTCGGCTTGTTACAATTATAGCCGCAAGCGTTTCAATTGATCGCTTACTCTATCCGCCCAAAAGGTTGCCTCTGATTCAGCTTATCTTTGAAAAAGAGGCCACAAATCGTTTCCGAATGTGAATCGAATTATTTTAAAAAAATTTTCTTATCTCTACTCATTTTGCATCCACACTCGACATCACGAATTCATGTCATGAATTCTCATCTAGATTTTTTTGTTTTCGTAATTCCATCATTGTTTATCGGACGTTCCAGACGGATTCTTAATTCGTTTCAGAGGCATGAGACGGAGATGAAATTTATCATTGTCTCGAAAGATTTTTGTTGTTCAAACTACATACAAAAAATGTTCATGAATCAACGATAATTCAGTAGCAAAACAATGATCGATAGATCTTACCTCACAAATATATAAAATCAACTCTTCGGTCTCTAGCGAACTAGTCAAAACCACTCACCGCAAGTGAGAATTAGAGGCTATACAGAGACAAATTAAAAAAAAGAAAACATTTAGTGTAAGAATAATATCAACGTCAAGTCAACTGTAAATGAATTTAACACACAGAAGAATAAATGTAAATGCCAACTGGCAAAGAAATTTCATAAATTTTTTCACGACGACTGAAAAACAAACGAAAAATGTTCTAGTTATAAAAATCTGGGAAAGCGCTCGTGATTAAAGCATAAAGAACAAAGGAATTCCTCACTAAAATTCGCAGAATCATCCTCTTCAAAACAAAATTCCACGAGATATATTTTTGATAATTCCATTCGGTCTGTTCAGTCGAACAATAGAGAAATTGGAGAACGTGTTTCGAAGTCAGAATTTCCGTGAAAATCCTCTGGTTCATAAAAAATAAAGGAAAAAAAATTAATAAACAGTTGAAAAAATTGAAAAAAGGATCGACTAACATAGTTTTCATGAATTGAAGCCTCGAGGTAAAACTTGTGCTCGGGAGCTCACACAAACGGACGAGAACGAAAAAAATATTCGACGATATTCTCATAACAACCAACAAAACTCAGCATAAGGAAAAATCAACGGATATATTGAATATTTTGAAATTCCAAGAAAAGATCATGTGCGGATCCAGAATCATTATCGCCAATGACTAGACGCATTTGTCGAGCGACCGCATGTATACTGGTGTCGTCGTGTCGATGAAATATATTGGACTAATACGAGAAGCGCTAAGTTGTACCGAGGGAAAAAAAACAGCGAGGGGGGAAGGAGAGGGAGAGAGAGAGAGAGAGAGAGAGAGAGAGAGGTTGTCCGTGGAAGGCTGGAGAATAGTAGGGTTGGTTTATGCGAAGCACCGCGCAGGTGTGCGCCGCTGGCCCGGCCGCTGCCGTCGTTCGCCTGTGCCTTGTGTACTTCAGCAGGGGATAGAACGCCGGTGCGGGCACGTCGGGTGGAGACGCGAACTACTGCGAACCTCACGGTGGGGTGGTGAAGAGGAGACGTACGTAGAGAGAAAGAGAGTAAGAGAGAGGGAGAGGTGGAAGGATTGCGCTAAAGGGTTGCAGGTACGAACGGTGGAAGAGAGTACGAGAAGCTGGAGGAAGAGGAGAGAATAAGGAAGGTGGGAAGGTGCGGAGGGTTGGTTGGAAAAGCGCGAAGGGTGGGAAATGGAAGCGTGGGGAAAAAGGGGGATGGTGCGTCACAAGCTGCAGTGAGCCCGGCAGTGAGGCGAAACGTTGAGCTCCGCGCGGGAGTCTCGTGCGCGCCCGATTTCATCGGGCTACCCTCGGTCGACACGCGACTTAACCCTAACCTGTCCGCCTACGGCCCAAGTGAGCACGACCACGAGCGATCTATGACAGAATTTTTTTTAAATCCACTCTACCCCTGCCCCAATTCACGATACGATCGTAAATTCATTTTTACTGAAAATAAAACAAAAATAATTATTATTATTATTATATTTCATAACTAATTCTTCCAAGACAAATTCAATGGACAGTTTTGAATTGAGTTGACAGCTTTACTGTTATTCGTAACTGTTGACGAGTAGTTGGTGCTTTTGAAATATTAATCTGGGAAGGACCGATTTTCGAACTACGCTTACGATTGGAAGAACGTTATTTCGGAGATTAATCGACGACTTTTCTAGTTCAATCATTTTATTGTGAATTCTTTATCGCAGCTATTTTATTACGTGCTCTTTGTATGATTTTTTTTTTTTTTTTTTTGCCTCGGAATGTCACGATAGCAATGAAAGTTGGTATTATTTTAAGATTGTCTCTTCGTGCATATAGTCGCGTTTTTTAAGCTCAATAAGTGCACGATGATGAACATAAAGTTTTGAACTACCGAAAGGCACAGGATGTCTATAACTCCGTTACTTTGAAACAAAGCATTGGTAACGGACAGTCTCATTTTTTATTTGCCATTTTGTTTGTTATTATTCATACAGTGCGATGAAAAAAAAAAATTTCAAATGTTTCATCGATTCGATAAAACTTTATTACTATTTGTTATTTTATTGCATTTACAGTGAAAAAAAAATATCATCTCGTACTATATTGAGGTCGAGTGTTTTATTTCAAAGTAACGAGAATTCAATTTTGAATTTTAATATACGGAATATTTTATCCCATGGTTCCTTCTTCCATACCAGCAAAACTGGCAACGTTTATTACAAATATTTTAGCTAAAATTTATTCTCTCGTTGATTATTACATGGACCATATTTGCACTGCCGATAGTGGTGTTTTGAATATAAAAAAAAACTTCGTAACAGGAGACGAATATACGCGACGTGTGTTTAACAAGAATAATGTAAACATTAACATTAATAATAAAAAAAAAAAAATACAAATTATAAACGCAAAACAATAAAAAACGCGAATTGACAAAAAGAATTGATATAAACATTTTGCATGAAAAATCAAATTTTTCTCCTTTGTGGAAGATTAAATTTTTTTTGAAAATTAATGAAATACAATACTTTTGACGTATAAATGGCTGATATTATATCACGGTGCAATAGAAATATTTTACATTCATATACATGAAAAATTGTATACGGTTAAAACACAACGATGCAGTTATCATGATGTTTCATTGCGAGATTATGGCGTGTTGGTTCTCTCTTCTCTTCGGTCTCTCTCTTTTTATTCGCTTTGAGGGAAACGCGTTCTCCCATCGCTTTTGTTCGGTGCGGTTCGCGTGTCATCAAGCTCTGTCGTTAAAAATGATCGAATGACCGTACAAGGAAATCGATATAAACCACTCTCCCATGGTTTACAAACCACTGATACATGTTTTTTTTTTTTTTTTTTTTATCCAAACCTCATTTTTTATTCCTGTTTAACCGCTATTTTATTTTTAGTCTCATATTTTTACTTTTTTCCCTGACTCACCCGGTAAATGCTCGTTCATTCGTGTCTCTCGTCATCTATTTTTTTATTATAAGGATTCTGCCCAGTTTTATTTCGATTTTTTTTTTTTTTTTTTTCATTACTGACCATTTTGTCCTGATCAGAGAACTTAGGAATAGCCACAAACTTTAACGAAACGAGTGAAAATCATGTTGCTAAAAATGGTCGAAGCTCGGGTCAGTTTACTGAGGAGGTTCCAAACTCATTGCGTATTTATCAATTGGAATTTTAGTGATCATCCCTTTGTCGCTCCGATAAATTGTTGTGATCCGATTTTGCACCATCACATGACTGTTTATTCCCCGAAAACTTACAGAGTTGCAGAGTTGAATTAATTCCGTTCATCGGTTACGAATTTTTCATTAATTCATTTCGTTTCCTCAAGTTTTTCACTGGATTTGATTTTAAAAAACGAGAAAACGTGAAAAAACGTTTCTTAAATTATAAAACGTGAAGAAAATTCATGCTTCTAAGATAAATTGAGATTCATAATGGTCAGTGATTTAAAAGTGACGTCATTTGGACTTTTTCCAAGTGAAAAGTTTATCTTTGTGTACAGAACTATCCTACACTCTCCGTTATAAAAATAAGAGTAAGAAAGGACAAAAAAATATTTTACGTGTGTGGGTGTGCGTGTCCGAAATGAAAAATCAAATTTCGACCCATCAATCATATCAAAATAGTGTAACATCAGTGAATAGAAAGAACGATCCCTCTTTTAGAATTATAGTCAGTTTTACCCTCTCGATGAGCATGTTTTTTCCTATAGCAAATATTTGTGTTGTGCACAATCGATTTTTTTTTCATTCTAAATACGACATTTTTCACTGAAGTTTTATTTAATTAAAAAAGAACTGAAAATGAAATACACTCTAGGAAAGTTTCGAATGACATAAAAATAGTATTAAAAATAGTATGACATATATAGTATATTCGTATTTTTCAATTGCGGTTTGGTCATTTTTATAAAACTTTAATAAGAAATTTTTTTGTTTTCATTGCAAACGGTCGTTGCCAAATATTCCTCTCATTACTCATACTTGTCCTCGCAACTTTAAATTTTCTTTTACCGTGGTTGGCACAAGAAATTCATTTTGTAGTATAAAAACTCTTCGTGTACAACGTAAACCATCCATTATTCCGAAAAAGAAAAACGTCTGGATGAAAACGAACAACTTTCTTTTTTGTCATGTTCTTTTTTTACACTAAAAAATGGCGAAGTTCTCTCATTAGTGAGAAAGAATATTGCACTTCAGCCACTCATATCGGTTTGATAAACTCATACGTTCGAGATGCAAAGTTCTTCGTAAGTTTTAGCGATAAAAGTGGAATTTACGATGATTCGGAACGATAGAATTTTCACGTGAACAATAAAAAAAAAAAAAAAAAAGCAAGAGAGAAATAGAAGAAGAAGAAAAAATAAACGGATAAATATGAAAAGAGGAAGAGAGAAAAAGAAATAGTAGTCGAAAGAGTTGGGAAACCGCCAGGTGACTCTAAACTTCATATGTTTCGTGTGTGTAGGTGCCGTTAAGGGGTTGCCCGTATTCAACGCAACCCTCATAGACTCTCAGATATGCGAGGATGCGGCTTTCTCGCGCGTGCTTTTACGCCAGAGTTTTGGAATTTCGCGATCACCTGCGCGTCGGCAATGCGGCGATAACGGCTTATGTCCTATTCGCTAAGCAATCGCTTCTCATAAACGAATATATGAATTCGTTGTTAATAATTTCACGTATATATCCATACATCAATATAAAAATCAGCAAAATTTATTCGATACTCGATATTTGCTGTGACGTTTATTAATTTCTCGATCAAGAGCATTGAGCGCTGATTAATGCCGCGAAATTATATCCTTCGTTAAATGTATATACACTTTAATTGGTGAATCGAATGACAAAATAATCAAAATATATATACGATTGCATCTCGAACCATAATAGAAATCCAAACATTGAATTGAGTTCATTAAAATGAACACTGAATGTAAATTCATTGGAGTAGCAATGACGCTGCAGCCATTTACGCGTATATTCGAGCTGAAACTTGACATTTCAAAATAAAATAAAATTTAATTAACTTTGAATAAATTGTGAAAAATATATTGCGACAAAAAATAAAAATATAAAAAAAATTTTTTAATTACTCGACATCGAGACACCGCATCCTCCAACTTTTTCCTCTTTTTTTTTTTTTCTTATACATATCTCGTTCGAGCCACACATGTAAATTTCACTGAATTTCACACGGGAGAGCTCATTAAAAAGTTGTCGGTCGACGAAACGGAGCCCGTTAAATACATTTCTCGAATATTCACAAACGACTATAAAAATATTACGTATGAGGAATTACGTGCTGTTTTAATTTCCTCGACGACTCCGGTACGCAATGCGCGGTTTCTTTAATCTTGCACAGCAATTTGATTTTCTTTTTTTGTTTCTTAATCGCTCTCAATCTTACGCAAAAGGAGAAATAAATTTAAAAAAAATACTTGACGTATCCCTCTTGGCATCCCATTCGAGAGTTGCAAAAATTATTTTCAATTTTACAGTTGACATTGCTCAATCGCAAAGAAACTTCTTTATAATCTTGAGTTATTTCGTTTCGTGTTTTTTATTATTGGCATTATTCTGTTCGAGAATCCGCTGCGTGAACTCTGACTCAAAATTCATAGAAAAATTCGATGTATTTTCGTAGTCTAAACGCGGTGATAAAAAATCTCGATAGATAACAAAAAAACATTACGTTTCAATCATGCGTATTTCAACGAAGTCCTTTTTATATTAACAAGAAATTTCAAAAAGACACAGGCGCAAAGAGAGTTGAGTGATCCATGTATAGCAAATGTCTGGAAATTAGTCCACATTTGAAAAAGTTTTAAATACGTTATTTACAGAGTTGGCAAACAAGTTTGAGAGAATAGGATAGGAAATGAAAGTGGAATAAGTTCGTTGGGATATAGAAAATTATTAGCAATTTAATGAAAAAGTTTAGGGGTTCAAAAGAATACAGCGTTAGAAATGATTCAGAAAAGGTCGTTGTCCAGTTGACGTGTCGTTGCACGACGAGCCTCGCAAATTGCCTCCACACAAAACGCATAATCTTAGTCAACCGATCGACCCTCTACGACTGGTTTCTCGCACTATACACAAAACCTGACGACAACCCAAGTACACAAACTGTACACCCATACAGACGCATATATATGCTCACACATTCGCTCGTGTTTGTGCTTCGTTTTAACAGCCACGTTTAAACGGCCTCGTTGAATTGATTGTGAGTGAAGTAAAATGGTAGTTGAATGAAGAAATAAAAATAATAAAAAAACATGTGCCCAATGACGCAGAGAATGGAATTACGTTCACCTCATCGCTAGTGTCGATAAGGTCTCTCAACGCTTCGAGAAATTGGAATGCCCCTTCTTTCAAATATACGATATATATAGACTTTAAGTGCATTCAGTGCTAACGACTTCTCGACAAGGTGCAGTTTTTTGATAGTTTTTTTTTTACTATTTTTTTTTTTTTTTCTTATAATTACAAAATAAAATCAGTGGATGCAGAATTGGAAATAATACAAATCTCTTTGACACTTGTAAAAACATAAAAAAACCAAAGTATTTCGGAACTTGCAATTTTATGCATTTGTACCTTGAGCGAGGAATAAGCAGTTAGAGTTTTCGGAGGATCACTGAACGGAGAAGAACCCTTAAAGTGTATATTCGTTATTCACCACCGTGTAGAATTTGGTTCTTGAATTATTGTCTGGAAAAAAAAAAAAAAAAAAAAAAATATTTGCAATGACGTTGCCTAATTTTTTGTTTCCTAGTCGATTATATATTTTTACCAATGAACGCGTAATCTTTGCACTTGAATTTAATTTTGGTTATAAAAGCATCGATTCTCTCACTCAATTTTTTGCACATAACATAAAAATTTCTTTACTGAATTAAAATTCAGTCTCAGTCTCTAATCTCATAAATTCAAAGTCTGCTTTTACATTTGCTGTTGATTCTATGTGTGAACTAAAAAATTTTTAATTCTCATTTTATCCAAATTTTCATTGTAAATTTGTCTGTGTCCAATACTTTTAAAACTCTGATTTTTAATTCGATATCATGTGAGTTTTTCGGCATCTTATCAGCATCATTATTTTTTGGAATTTCTCTTGTCGAAGCTTTCTCCGCTGGCGGAGCTATACGCCCCATCTCAGGGAGAGGCTGGACCTCTATTGGTTCGTTTGTATTCAACGAATTTCTGAAACCGCACCATCATAATTGGAATCCAAATTTGTTCATGTTCCGCCTGATCGTTCCAAGTCGATTTACGAGAACCGTGTCCCCTCGATGGTGATGTATGTTCTGTTAACAATAGTCAATTTCACATCCCCGACTGCAGGTGCGGATCGAACCCACCCCTAAAAGCAGTCGTTTCTTTTTCTCAAAATCATTGTTAAGAATTTTTTCATAATACGTAGTACATACGTGGCGATCGGTACAAAGAAGAAAAATGACGACAGAAAACGCGGACGTAGAGACAGCAGAAGAGGGGTTCTTCGTTTTGCTTTAAAGATCGTAGCTAAATCGCGGTGTGAAGTATTACGAGTTGATCCAGAGCAAGAAGGTGTGAAACACAATGTTTAGGCAATTATGTGCAAACAGATAACTCTGGGAAGATTGCATTCTGCGTAAATTTAGTAATGTGTGCTCCGTCGTGTACATCTTCAAATCCAAATCTACCATATTCAACTGGTTTTTTTTTTTCATCATTGATGCGATTTGCTTGTACCAACAGAATAGATAGAACGGTAGAAATCAAGAGTGGGAGAGATACACGGAGGGATGAGGATGGACAGAGGACTTGGGTATTCTTGGCAATTCACGTCAGCACGTAGGGCCAACAGGCTCGTGAACATTTGATAACAGAGATTTCACATTCCGGTAGACGAACTTCGATTTTATGCCTCTCACTTTATTCAATCCATTCTTTATTTAGTCCCTCTGTTTCCTCATTTTTCATTTGTCGAAATCGTACTTTTGATCTACCACACGCATGGCTTAAGTCGTGACAAACATAAACCTCGGTATTCCAATACGTACGCTACTATTTTATGATACGTTTATCACTCAATCGAAACCGACATGCCACCCACGGCTATCGGGCTAGTACAACGAACCCTAAGGACCTGAGTATAGATTTTTTTTGCACGTTACGTCGAATGAAGTATATAGCTCTTGTTAATAAAACTGTTGTTATTTTGTTACCAGTCGATTCATTTAAAAGAGAAAAAAAAACATTTATTTTAACGATATCGATGACTTCAGGCGTAGGATACTCGCGATATTGATCAATGTTTTTTTCTCGTTCTCCATTAAAGATCGGAATTTTTTTTTTCGAGATCGAACATTTTCGAAGGTTTTGGGCTATAACGATGTAGGAAGTAATTCGCAGTTGAGTTAATTGATTGTAAAAAATAAATAATCCCATTTTGTTTTTGAATTCTCGCTTGTCCTTTGAGCTACTTGACCAAAATAAATCTATCAAATGAAATGTAAACGATAATGATATAAATATATATTTTTATTATTCCAAAATCAAAACTTAACTCAAAATAATCGCTTGAATAGTCGCATTTGAAACGATTAAGTTTAATCTGACTTTGGACGAATGCTAAAATCTCAATAAGTGAGATAAACGCTTGGAATTTTCGATAGGGGAGTGTTGAAACAACTGCTTGGAGTAAGCTATTCGGATGAATGAATCGCGACGAAATATTCTCGCTATTATTTTGAATGATAAATCTCTATACATATCTCTTCGAAATTCGGTAGAAATAAATTTCCGGTCCAGTTCTCGATGAGCGTGTTTATACGGTGGAATATTTTGTAATTCTACCGTTCATTATGCACAATAATCGAAGTGTGGCGGCAAACGTTTATTCGCTAATGAAGGCTAGCGCGTGCGACGACGATTTAATTCGTTTTGCCGTCAGGATAATAGTATTTTTCTCTTCTACCGGTTCAAGCAACCAAATATATAAGCGAAAAAGCGCAGTGTAGCAACTATATTAAATAAAATATACGAAGCTACATATATATACATTATATACGGTAAAGTGGGCACCAAGCGATACATGCATCAGCCGCAATGCGTTAACTCGACTCTTCCTTTTTCCTTTCCATCGTGGATACGAACACTCCCTCTCGTTATAACGTTACGGTTCTTGTTTTATTCTCTCTTTTTTTTTTCTTCCTCCCTTTCGCTCATTTCCTTTCCCTCTCTCACTGCGCGATTTCTTTTACCGAAATCCCGCAACCCCTCCACACGAGCGTTTTTTAACGGGTCGATTTTTTTAATACACCGAAGGACTTTTGTATTATTCACTGCATTGTATACACCCACTTCTCTCTATCGTGTCGTCACGGGGGGAAAAAAAAAAAAAAACGAAAAATATATATTCAACTGCCACACGGCAGACCGGATAACGAGTTTGGTTCAGTCTGTGCACATATACATCCACATTCAGAAAATGAGGATATTGCGAGTCGTATGATTCGGTACAAGTTGGGAATTGGGCAAAATTGTCGACTAACTTTAATTGTTGGATTCGTGTCGTTGTCAGAATAATTTTTTTTTTTTTTTTTTTTTTTTCCCAAACGCGTTATGGTACCCTAGAGTTTGTTATTTCGATCAATTCGAGTCAGGATTCCGCTAATTTTGTTCGAAGATGTATTAAAAATCTCGTCGGCACATATTTTGGAGCGGAAATAAAGACAGTTTATGAAACCTTCTCTTCGATAGAAGCATTTTGATTGAGCCACATTTTCAACATTGAAACATCGCGATTTTTATTTCAAGTTTTATACGAAATCTCAAAAGCTTAGAGGAAAGATTCTTCACGGCTGTTCACAGCAACGATACTGACCTCACGGTTCGATACGATTAAATAACTTGGAATTCCTAAAAAAAAAATACGCAGGAAGCTTATTCTTAGCTGTATTCACAGATTCCAGATTCACGTATGCTTAAACTATTGAATTGAATAATTAGGATTTCTAGAAAATTCGCTAAATTTTCAGCCCTCGAGAAAATTCCTGTCGGAAACTTTTGAATAGTCTACACGAACATTGAAATCTTGAAATATTTTCAATGGTTTCGATTATGTTGATATGTTCAAATCTAGAATAAATAAAAAAATGATAGAATCACAGTTCGGACCATGTACATGGCAATACCACACTGAAATTTTCTTGTCATTAGACACTTCTACTCTTAACTCTTGATGGACGTGCACCTGAATATTTTCTCCTTTCGTGTATATGTAAACGGGGCTCTAAACTCCAGGATCTTCGTATGCTTATTTCTCGAATTTCTGCTTATTTTCATCTTTCCGTTCACGATGAGCCTTCTCACCATTCCTGTCGCTGTATGCAATTATATGAAATTGGATGTCGAAAAAAAAATACACGATATCAAGTCTCTGACTCTTCTATGCTTAACCAAACCGATTAAAACTTGGAGAAAAAAATTTTTTAAACTCAAAGAGAATAGGGCTTTCCAGTTTTAGATTGTGGGTCATGTTTCTTATCGATTTATCGCATGAATTTCTTCTTGTGGAATCGTATAAAAATCGCAGGTTAATGGGTCACTGATCGACTTGAAAATAAAGAAAAAAAAAATGTTTTTTTTTTCTCATCCCGAAACTCAAGATTTTTCATTCGTATTGTGATTCTCCGAAGAATTTCTGATATTTCAATTCATTTGTTGTCGCTTAATACAAAGAATGTGAAGTTCAAGTATAAAAATTAGATATATTACAATGAGGAGTGTGATATTTTCACAGGTAGCGAGAAGAGTTATAATCGTCGTGGGTTACGATGAAAAACCCCATCGATGCAAAGTCGTCCATAGGAAATAATGAAGAGACGTAGAACTATGTAAAATATAGAGAATTACGGAAATTGTAAAAAAAAAAAAAAATTAAAAAAAAAGTGAATGAAAGAGGGTAAGACGAAAGTGTCAGTGATAATGAAAAAAAGATCAAAGTTGGAAGAACGAGAAAAGTGAATCGGTGCATGTAGTGTCGGAAAGAAATAAAGGCTTTTCCCGACAGAGGGAATGCGGAAAAGTGAAGGAATTCAGCGGAAAGAAGCGGAGGGTAAAAGGATGGTAGAGTAAAAAAAAATAAAAATAAAAAAAAATAAATAAAAAAGGCTCGAATAAAACAAGCGCGAAAGAAAAAAGTGAGTGCGGGTTCAATAGAAAGGAAAAGGTCAAAGGATATAAGAGGATATAGTGGGTGCGTGAAGAAGAGTGGTGAAAAGAGAGGCGGAGATTCAGGTCGACGAGTTAGATAGAATAGATGGTGGAGGTGCTCGAGTGGCGGCCTTGGGAGCCTACGGGGCCGTGCAGGGCACCTCGCACTTACCCCCAAAGCCTCCCGAGCATTGATCGCCAAATTAAGGTGCTTTCAGGCCCGCTAAAGCCCATTTGTAACGTGGCCCTTTCCTCTTACGGGGGGCCTTGCGAGTTTAACGCTTGGGTCACGTGGGCGCCCCGACAGGGCCCCTTTATAGTGAGCGAGGCTGGCGAGCGCAATGTGGCAAAGCGGGGGCATGGGTGCCCATGCGGCAAACAACCCTTGGATGAAACTCATGGGGATCGTTCACAAGGAACGACGGCATCACGACACGGGAGGAGGAACGACCGGAGGTGGACAGGGTTCGGCCGTTGCAGGGAGCAACGAAAGGGCGCTCAACCAGTAAGTCCAACTATTTGCTATTTTAAATATTACGATGTCATGAATTCCAAACAATTTGTCATGTCGATTGGAAAATATAGTTTCAGGATTTATTGAGAGGACATGCAGCTCTAAATAACCGTGCGTGATAATTTTAAAAATTCGAAGATTTCTCGCAACTTTTCTTTTCACGTTGATAGCTACATTGATGATGATAATGAATGACATTGGATGTGAAAAGTAGTATTTATGTTATGTCAAGGTATTAGGCAAGACAAAGTGCGTTGGTATCGACGTTTTTCGTCTTCGGGAGTAGACCATACACTGTCAAAAATTTGGGGTATAGACTGCAACGGGTGATTAAGGGGCTTATATCAGTGTGAAAGCTGAAAATTTGGCCGATTTTGGGGAATTTTTTGAAAGAAAAATACTCAATTAAATGTTTCGGAAAATTGAGAATATATTTGGCTATATTTGACCTAATATTAGACGATTTTCTCATGGAGAAATATTGAGATCCAAGCGACTAATGCACTGCTTGCGGAGGCGTTAAAAAAAAAAACAGTTCCTCCACTGCTGACACGATTCCGGCCGAATGAGTAACTGAAACCGAAAAATAAAATATTCCAAGTAGTTTTGCAATCAAATGATGGAGTTCCTAACGCTGAAATTCATTTTTTGGAAGACACTTTAATGTGTCTAGAATCGAGTTTGTATAAAAACGATGTTACAAATCATCGATAGATAATTAACTCGTATTTTTTAAATCTATTCAGGCTCCTAAATGATTAATGAAAAACTATTGAATCTCACTTTGGAGGGAGATGGGAGATTGGTTGATTGAATCTAAAGGCATTGTTTTTAAGCAATTTTTTTTCACTGAATAGCTGCGTGTAATATCGTCAAAGAGATATACACGTGTTATACGTGTTATAGATAGACACGAATGTATTCGAGGGGTTGTTCAATGCTGAAGAACTTTCACTACCGCCTCCGATGATCCTTATTATTATCCATCACTTCGGATTTTTATCTTCGCTCTTCACAAACTTTCTCCCACATTTCTGAACACCTCCGCGTATATAAAGTGTCGGTAAATTTATCGCTTTTGTTCGCGAGCGTTTAGGACGGAACGCGTTCACGTTCGGTGATTCTTCCGTGAGACAGAGAAAGAGCTTTCCAATAGGGTGTAAATCACGATTTTCTCTATACACAGTGAGCAAGAGAGAAACAGCAACGGTGAGGAAGTGAGAGCGTGAGAAGAAGAGAGATTGTCGACACGTCGCGAAGCTCTCTGGTGCTGTGTCTCTATGGATATCAAATAGATCAAAGCATATACGACAGACTCCATTGACAGACTTCCCTTTACGTGAATTCCTTTTCTTTCGGGATTCGCATAAATTTCTTGTCAATGAATTTTTAATTTCCGTATTTCTAAAGCATCGAAATTTTTGTCTGGAAAAATCAACCGTGTTTAACGCTACGTTTATTCATGCTGCACTTATTCAGAAACCAAGAAAATATAATGAAGTAGCCGCGGTTTTCGTTAATCGCCACAATATCACATCAGCTTTTCTAGGTGATAAAAAGTATTGGAGAATAAATTCAATATTTTTTGGTCAGACGATGCTTTGGGCCTTCGGTATTGATTATGTCCATGTTTTCCATCGACTCTCAGTTATTTGGACTGTATAAAGAATGTATTGAGTTTGCTAGAAAGCCCCTGGTATGTGTACACAGTACTCTAACGCGAGTTCACGCTCTCTTTCCTCTCTCTCTCTCTCTCTCTCTCTCTGGTTATTTTTTTCTCTTTCTATTTTTGTCCGTCTCTATCTCTTTTTTATTCTCCGCCTGCCTAACTTTGTATGTCTCTTTTTTTAGTGGGTTCACCACTTCGAAGAGTTTGATGGAACTCTGTTAGCTCGGAGACTGGCATTGTTTAGTTATTGCCTATAACCTGCTGGGGGTTGGTACGTGGAATATTTCGACATTCGTTCCTTCCCTCGAGCGTGAATATATAGCTAGCGATTGAAATTGGCTCCGAAACGACGATTCTCACGTATCGGCCAACAAAAATATCCCGATTCAATTAGAGTATAAGTTGCTTGGAACAAGCAAGGTTTCGACCGAAACGTTACAACGTTTGCAAACCAAGTTTCGCTTTTTCCTTCTCTGCTCATTCTCATGTATCTTTGTTTGTACTGGACTTTATTGACGCAAGAGCACGGGTCAAGAACTGGCTTTATCTTTCCCAAACTTTTACAACTTGTCCTTTTGAAAGGGTCTGCAAAATAATTTGTCCGAATATCCGAAAATAGTGACCGTTTTTATTGCACCTCGTTACCCTGTCATGATATTCTAAACGCTATCACAATGGATTTATCAAATGACTTTGTCAAGGCGTTTATTAAATTCTTCTCTCTACAAATAGCTATTAACGCTGGACATCCAAGGGTCATTCGATCTTCTATGCTCGCATTTTATGATCCTGTAAAGGCATCTAAACAAGAAGTCCAATGAATTCAGTCTCTCTATCATCTGAGAAAACGTTTTGCAGTAATCTTAACGTGTTGCCTCTAGTACAAAATAAAGCCTAAAAATCATCATATTCATGAATATGCCACACAAACTACAGCTTGGGAAATATATTATTGGGATCAAGCTCTATGGAGCTTTTTGTAAAATTATTCGATCACATTCGGTTCTGCCATAGATGCAGTCGAAAGCTCGAACCATACATAAATAACTTATTCTCAATTATTTAAACCACATCTCCAATGAATCTTGAGAATTAGTGAGTTTATGGAAGAAACACGATAAGTTTCATTTTTAAGCCATTTTCTCGTAAACGTTGCAGAATTTCAGTCAAGACATTGATATTAAGTCATGAAAACGAAAAAAAAAGATATGTTTACTGAATAAAATGCATAAACTGTTTCATCAACTTTCTGATCAAACACCTATGCAATGATTTATTAGAGCGAGGAAATATTCTCAGCGGTAGTGCAATATCCAATAAAATGTATATGAGTATCGATGTAGACACGTGGTCAGGTTGGGTATATAACTTGATCATGTCGAATTTTTACACTTGAACGCAACCGTGTTCGCTCCTACTTCGATCCGTACGCCACACTCCTATGCTAGAGCTACACAGCACAATCCAGGGATGCTACGAATCCTAAAAGACGAAGAGCTAAATCTACCGTAAAGCAGTATCCGCTCACCTCTCTCGGATGATCGGATAACGACGAAGGACAGACCCATCCGGCATCGAAGTAATCCGACGTAAACGTGAATTTGAGACGCGGAAATAGCATATACGGTTCGTGGATGCTCAACCGAGAGGTCAAGTTTATCTATAGCTGCGCGTATATATAGAGAACAGAAGAGTAAATATAAATGATATCCTCAGAGCAAACCGGTGATCGAAAGTTTTCACTGCGTTCGGTCACTTTGTCAATTGAACAGGACTAAATGATTCTGATAAAGGTGCACCGTTACATTTAACCGTACACATGTGACCCACAGATAAAAATATCGAAAAATAAATATATTTTTGTCCTCAATTCCTTCAAGCAAGCGTTCCTTCATATTAGTTTGTATTCCGATCATATGCATAAGAAATAATTTTTAAGGTAACTACTGTACTGCATGCTAGTCAAATGAGTGCTAAATTTTCACAAATCTTTTAGGCCAAGTTTAACATACCAATTGAACGCATTGTTAGTGGATTCGTATTACAGCATGTCTTATTGACGTGGAAATATATAAAAAACGATAGTTTTGCGAAACTATTTAACTGATAAATGCAAATTTCAATGATGACACATTTTCACTGAGATTTTTCAAAGAATAACCAGTATTTTTCAACCGATTTTAATGCACCTCATCTCATTTTGTTCCTTAACTGATCCTCTACGATTTTTTTAAAAGTTCATTCATTCAGAAATGATTTATGAAAAAGTTTTTTCGCTTAATAAACAATTGGCTAGAACAGTGAAACGATTGAGCTTTAGAAAAAATCTACGTAGTGGATTCGTAGAGGATGAATTGAAGAACAAAATGAAACGTGGTGCATTAAAATTGGTTAAAAAATACAGATAATTTTTTGAAAAATCCCAGTGAAAATGTGTCATCATGAAAATTTGCATATTGATGGCTTTGCAAAATTATCATTTTAAATATTTTTCCACGTTAATAAGACATGCTTTGATACAATTACAATACGTTTTATTGGTACGTCAAACTTGGTCTAAAAGGGTTTTAAAAATTTAGCACTCATTTGACTAGTATGGAGTAAAGTAATTTCCTAAACTCAATTTTTTAATAATTTGAGAAAGGAAAGAATGAATCTGCATATCTACAATTGACATGGTTTCAGCTCATTGACGTATTCCAATGTTGAAAAACTATAGTTTATATAATGGATGTCTACGTTTCTTGTAAGAATAACTACATTTTTCTACAAGCTGCATTCGCGAGTAATTTTGACTAAAGAATTTAAGAACTTTAATCTGCACTGCATAGAAATACTACACGAGCTGAACATTTATAGGTTATGTAAGGCACCATTAGTATGATTTGATACGTATTCATTGAATTCTGAAAAAAAAATGTTCGTATTCCCCAATGTTTTTACTTTGATATCAAGTTTTTCGAATTCTATAAATGTCTCTCGAGTCCAGTTCACGATAAATAATGTCCTATAAGATGGTACGCCGTGATGCTATAAGAATTTGGTACATTGCGGTCGACCTTATCGTTACTAAGGTTCATTCACGATAAAGTAAAGAAAATTGGAAGCTTTCCTGGTTTTATATACGCCACTGTCATCAGGATGGAGACATTTCGAAAGATGGACTTATATAAATTGGAGAAAAAAAAGCTACGGGTCGGAGAGAAAAGTATACACGAGAAACTTCCGGGTGTGAGTTAAAAGACGCGCTGGAAGACGAAGAGGGCCACGGCCCCATAAATTTTTTCGACTATTCACTACGGACCGAGAGAGTAACCTCGTAACCTCGTACTTCGTCGTAACGTGGCGTTGTTCCTTGTTATCTTTAAGGTGATTTGAAGATCTCATAATACGTAGAAAATAATACTTTTGGAATCGAACATTGTCAGGCCATTGGACTGAATGCATTCGCGTTAGTAGAACGAGTAAAAAAGAGCCACATCGTGGCAGTCCAAGTGAGGAACAAGGCCAATTCTTCCCCTCGATTCAACCGTTTTTCAAAATTTTTAGCACGTGCTGCATTTTTTTCATTGTAACAGGCATTTGGTCTTCATTTTCATCCTGTTCGTTACAGATTTCTGGCAACCTGCTGGGTTTCCAGCGTTCCAATGTGGACCCTAATAGTAATAAAAGAAAAAAACGGTATTTTATTGTTACGAGAATTGCTACTTCTAATGTGTTTCTTGGATAATGCTGTTGGTTTCTTCTTCGGAATCTTCCAGAAACCATAAGTCCCGCCAACCGAAAAAGGGAAGAAACTTCGATCGAAAATGTCCCATTTTCGTTTGAATATTTCTAAGTACCACCATCACTTTGTTCCCTTTCGATCAACGTCCTCTCCGATGAATCACATCCAACTGAGATTCGAACTGGATTTTTCGGTTGATTGATTGATCGGGCGAAACACATTGATGCAACGAAGTTGTTCAGCATTGAAAAAGCTCACATCTAAACAGATACGAATGACAGAAATGATCATCTGCGTATGGGACTGGTTGAATGACTAAATAATTGGTAGCAGAATGATTGAAGGCATCAGCAAAAGTAGCGTAGCAGCTTATTATGGAACTGCATCGATACCCTTCTGATTGACACCTTCCGGGCTCTTTGCCTTTTGTGTGCATCGCTGAATAACAATCTCGTGATATGCTCTGCCAAAAGCCTTCGTACCAGTTATAGTCGCCTGAGAGCTCGCATGCATGCGTGCACTTCTAGCTGGCACGCTACATCCACGTCTTCGTTCAATTTCATTCGAAAATACGTCTTTGAAACTAGAGCTCACACGACTATAATCAATACTTAAATACTATATTACAATGTCTCCGATGAGGTGACGACAAATTAACATAATTAGGCTGAACTCTCGAGACTTGCAGACTCAAATGACACAAATATTTGGGTCATACCCACACACACACTCTCTCTCTCTTTCTCTATTTTTCTCTCACTCAGAGATTATTTCTCGTGTGACGAACTATAAAATACATAGCTTTTCGCTACTGACTCATGGACCGTGCAAATAACGTGTATGCGATTAAGCCACGTTGCGAACACATATACAATATTCACGCTGCAAAACACCGCTGTTATTATTCCCCGTGGGCAATCCTGCATGGGTAATTTTCTTTCTAGCTAGATATACATTTACCTCTATGTCGATGCACTCGTTTTGCCAAAGCCCCGTTGCACGCGTTCCGAAACAGCATGTATGAGTCATTCCTCGCCAAATAATCCTGTCAACAACCTCTTCACTCGTCTCTCTGTGCTTCATATACATTTTTATCCTCTTTTACATTTTTTTCATCCCGTGATAGAGGCATACACGGGCTCACAGGCCTCTAGGGTATTGACTTCTTTTTTTTTGACGAGCGTTTTTTTTCCGGGTTTTTAGCAGATTTTGCGGTAGTAAAAAAAATACCCGAATGTTCGAATTTTTTTCTCCACATGAAATTCCAAAAGACTTTCGAGTTTTTTTCGCTTTTTTTTACAAATTTTGTCATACAGATTGGAATTTTTCATTTGTTTCTAATGTAATTGCTCAGTACAGTATTTCGTGTTCAGTTTGTCGTGCAGAGCACGATCATTTTTGTAATTTTTTTTCCTTCCGTATACATGGGGTAGCAGCGGGGATAGACTCGCCTTTGAATCATGTCCAAATATTATTCACTACTTTCAGTGTTTTTGTCAGCTTGTTACTCAGTGCATTATACGTGGAAACATAACATCATAATCATGAATTATAGGTCTTTTGATATTCAAGTACAGATGAAAAATGAGTAAAATATAGAAAAGTTTTTGTATAATATTTGAGGGTTGAATCGACTGCGTTTGAAGTCGAATGCCACGTACATTTATATGTATTATATATTCATCACGTAAAATGTATTCTTGCGTGCCTCTGGCGTTGCTCTACAGTCTTTATACGTATATATATATATATCCACTCTTTGATTCACCTCCTCTTGCACCCTTAACCCACCTACTGGCTGCATAACTCAGGTTCTCATCGCGAAAACGGATGAGAGAAATATCGATTCTCAATTATAAACGGCGGACGGAAGAGATGTAAAAGATTGCAGGATTTCTGTTGTATTTTCATTTAATTCAAAGTCATGCTTGCAATTATATAACAATTTGTGGAAAATTCTGATTTACATCAAAATTTTTTTTTCTTTTCACGTTTTTATAGCTTTTGGAACGGATTAATTTTGCCTCGTTATCATTTTTCATCAACAGCTGCCGGAGAAGTGACGGGAATTTTCTTCTCGTAATATTGCAGTTATAAGATGTTGATAAATAGTATCACGTTGAAATCTTAAAATAATAACCGCAATATAATTTTGAATTAGGTCTGAGACTTATTGGATTCAGCATCTCAATTATTAATGGAAACAACTACTAATATTAGGGAAATATAATCTCATGAAATTGTGGTAACTGAAAAAAAAATGGATTACAAAATAAATTGATTGGCTTGTTCTTCGATCTTTTCGAATTTTCGCATAAAAATAAATTTTCTACGGTCGAGTTGCTCTTATAATCGTACTCGTAATTTAAAAAAAAAAGGATGATTTCTGATTGCTACCAATGCAGTTACCGATAAGCTTCAAGACTTATTATTTGTGTACAACGAATTCACAGATTACAAGGATTTCTGCGTGTTCTCTGCACCGTTGCTGAAAACTGCACATGTTCAAATGAAACAAATAGTTGCGGCATAAATGGATGTACACGAGAATTGGATAAATTCCGTTTCTACTCGAGCGACTGCAAAACCGAGAGTTAATTACATTGCGGGCATATAACGCGGATTTGGTGGGTTTAATAGGCTTCATGTATATGCATAGACAAATGTATATATATATTTATATATATAAATGTATTATTTATTCGAAAATATGCAACGAGGATTCGGTTCATGCGAATCCGATGTTTCCTGGTGACGGAACAGGTGGACTCTTCATTTATAGATAATTATCGAATCGCTATTCACATCTCTCGATATTAACTATAATTATTCACATCCAAAAAAGGACAAATATGTTATTATTCTCAACACAACTGAGCCAGAATTGGTAACATTTCAGTTTGGGAAATTCTATATTTTTCTATCGATCCATTGATTTTATGAATTTTCAGGCAGTCTTTTTTAAATGAAAATAAGATTCACAAAACTGTCGAATAACGAAAATTTTTTAACTGAAAAATAAAATGAATTTGGAGAAACAATTTCAAACTCGAAGACTCTGTCATTTTTTTACTTTTTCGAGGCTAAGTGTTGAAAAGTAACATGGACCACACGAAAAAGTAATTCGGATACTTTTCAATTTAATACTATTTTTAGTCTATTTTCGGCTTTATTATCATACACGTGGAATCCAGCCCAAGTAAAGAATTTCAAGTGAGGGCGACCCTGGATACGAGCCAAATCACGACGAGAGAAATACTCGTATACTACACGGTAGTTGGAGCTTCTGTCACCCTTTCTCCCTTTCTTCTCCTTTCTTCGTTATATACTATACGATTCAATTGAACGAAGCATTTCCTCGGCCATGGACGCGATATAAAAACACTTCTCTTACCTCTTGTTTGTCATATTTGAGTTTTCATACAGATTCATCTGACAATCATTTCGAGTAGTTTCATTTTTCATACTTCTTTTATAACGATTACTGTTTTTTTTAATGGTTTTTCCATTTCTACTGAATTTAGAGACTTCTATTTTTTTGTTAATAGAATCATTATAATATGATTTTATAACGTTATCCACGGTCATTTCACCAGTCTACCAACTTGCTACTCCTAAACCTCTGAAATCTTCCAGACTGTTGCGCAAGATTCATTCCTTGTACATTGCTGTATCGTATTCCAATGAGGGCCGAAGGAAACTGAGTCAAACTCGGCCGATCATTATTTTTTTGGCGATTGTTTTCAATCAAATTGGACCAACATTTTTTCGATTGAAAATCTCATTTAAAAAATTTTTTTATTCGATGACAAAGGAAAACTAGGTATGAAGGAGGAAAGAGCGTGAAGAGGGTGGTTATAATATGTTCAGTATGCAAACTCTTATGCAGACTCCGGCATGCGAGGCTGCGTCGTTTAGAGCCCCTGGGCTGAAGGGGTCTTCGTACAAGAGCGAGAGGAAAGAGCTCTTGGAGGCTGCACCTCTAGCGCAGAAAATATATATAGACTGAACACAGAGAAAGAGAAAGAGAAATATGGAGAACAGAGCACGGGGAAGGATCACACATAGTCGAGGTGGTGGACGTTTTAAGTACGCTCGTCTCAAAAATCGTCTCTTAAATTTTTCTAAACGGTCGACCTTATTACATCTTACGGGTAAACTCCGGAAACTCTGTGAGACCGGTTATTCGGTCATTCGCGTAGTGTCGGACTCAAGTGGAATTTCCGAATTCCACTTTACCACGTATATATACCACGTACCACGAAATACCACGTAAAACCTTTCAATGTTTTACGTTAGTGGAGAACGTTTGAAGAGAGCTTATTGGCTTTCTTGCGAAGACAAAAGAATTCCATTTTTCTGCATTTTTCGTGCTCTGTATCATTTGCGGTCGTCCTTAGGGGTTTTCAGACGCGAAAGGACGTAAAACTCTTCATCTTCCGGTTGGTGGATGTTTTTTTTTTTTTTTTTCTTTATTTTTTTTTCAGCCACAAAGGAAATTTGTATTAATTAATTTTACCGGGTTTTTGAGCTCTTGATGGATCCTTATCATCTGTGACTGAGTAAAGGGGAGAAAAAATTGCTACCTTTTTTATCGTTTTTACTCTTCTGTTCGGGAACAATGGGAGTCACCACCCGATAGCCACTCTTTGGAGCTCATTGACAATCCAATATCGAGATTTATAGAAGCTTATCTCTTCCCAATATCTCTAGTTCGAACATTTTCCATCCGATGGCTCGTTCGTTATATTTTTATGTAATATATCCATGCCATTATGTCACGAGATTTATAAATCTGGTATCTATACTATGATTCGAGAAGGATAATAAATCAGAGGTGTTTCGTGATAGTTTTACATGGAAAAATAATCAATCAACAGTTTTTATCTACCGCTGAATCATTTTTATCCTCAATTTGATCTTTCTTAAGTAAATTTGTTGATTAGTACCATGGGATTAACAAATTCAGCCTAATTTATTACGATATTCTCGAGGTTCAGAAGATTTTTCAAAGCTCGTAGCTGCATTCTTGATGAAACAATCGGTTCTATTTCATTTTCATCTTTTGAATTCACATGTTTCTCGACTGTTCTTCATTATTTAATGTTTCAGAATACAATTGACCCCATTTCGAGACGAACAAATATCATTGTAGCTTTTACTTCACCACGTATAAATAGAATTTCGTATGATTCTACAAGACTGGTTTTCTCGATCGTCAGAACTGTTACGGTGGGATAAGGATATGAGCATCGAAAGTTTTCCGATATCAATTTGGTTGGCGACGATGTTCCAATCGATATCCACTAAAAGTCAGAATTCCTGCCAACATGATTCCCGGAGCCTTAGAATTCGTGCTATAACTAAACATTATTATCTAAATTATTAACATAAAGCAGAATGGATACGTATGTTGTTAAAATTAAACGGACACATTTATTAGCAAGAACTTTCAACTCTAAAAAAAGAAATTTCAGTAAATTGGGTCCATGGTTCGGTTGGTTTTAATAATCAGTTCAGTCTCTTGAATTTTTTTTTTGAAAATAATTAAACGTGGCAATCGTGTTTGTACTTTTCACTTTCAACGTGAAAAAATAAAATTGAAAACAGTAAATAATCTATTTTTGACACTTTTATACGATGCAGCGTTTAATGAAAATCTGAAGATTCGAATGCACAATCTTTTTTTTTATTAGGTACGACTTTGCAAAAAAAAAAAAAAAAAAAACAATCGGGAAAATAAAATATATTCGGGGTCACGGGCTAAGTGAGTCGGTGTGGAATTTATCGTACCTACAGGGTGTCCAATAGGAAGTTGCTGAAACTAATCGGCTGTCATTTCAAAACATGTGCACAGAATCAGAAAAGCCAAATTGCTTAAAATAGAGGAAACTCTGCAGTTTTAAACGCACATAAATAAAACCCTGTCAAATATTTTTTATATCAATTTATTACATCTTATAAAAATAACGAAAAAGTACAGTGATTAATGATAGATATTTTCGAAGTGCGAACCGTTAGATTGTGCACAAAAATCAATTCTCTTTTTAAAACTGTGAAAAACTGTGTCCAACATATCGTTCGTAATGCTGCGAACCACTTTCTGGATGGCCGCGATCAGTTCTTCTACTGTGCTGGGGTTTTTAGCGTAACAATGATCTTTTATGTAACCCCACAAGAAAAAATCACAAGGGTTCAGGTCCGGTGAGTACGGAGGCCATTCCAGTCCCCCTTGAGCAAATTTAGGGTACCTCAGACCGATTACTCGAGTCCCATATACGCGATGAATAGCTTCAAACACCTCATGAGTCCGGTGCGGCGTCGCTCCATCTTGCATGAAGTAAAAATTTTTAACCAGTCCCCTCTTTTTTGCATAAGGGAAGAATTTCGTTTCCAAAAGCTGTTTGTAACTCTCTCCTGTTACCGTAGATTCCAAGAATTGCAAATAAATTCCTTTTACTGAAATCGCTGCCCATGCTGTTACTTTCTGTGGATGAAGGGACTTCGCTAGCGATATGTTGGGATTTTCCGTTCCCCAAAACCGGTAATTTTGCTTGTTTACGTACCCATTCATCCAAAAATGTGCTTCATCGGAATAAATAATCATTTTCTCACAAAGTTCTTCGGCTTCAAACATTCCCGTAATAGTTTTACAAAATTCGATGCGTTTTGCCATGGCATGTTCAGTTAACAATTGATGAGTGCTTATTTTATACGGATGAAACTTTAAAAAATATTTCAAAATGTTGTGTAATGATGATTTGGTTATTTTTAATGCTTGAGCAGCTTTCCGAATCGAATCATTTGGATTTTGTTTGAAATAATTTTCAACTTCGTTGATCTTCTCTGGTGTAGTCACCGTAACAGATGGACCTGGCAACTCGTGTCTACGGTCTTGGAGTGTACCATACTCCACGAAGTTATCGATTATCCTACAAAAATTAATGTAAAATTACCTCAATGCAGTTTAATTGAATTGAAACACAAGTTGTGTGGTAGATGAAAATGAATAAATATTAAATTCTTACCTTTTCAGAGTGTTTTCGCTGGCAACTCTATGAGTTCCAAACTTAGTACGAAACCCTCTATACGCATTACTATAAATTTTTCCCCTCGAGAAGAAGCACTCAATAAGATATACTTTTTCTCCCGTGGTGAGCTCACTCATTTTGACGCGCGCGTACTTGCTTCAACCACGGCTGGAATAAAACTGCGGGGCCTCAGGTATGCGCCTTAGAAAAAGGGACCCCTATTGAATTCATGGAAGGAAGAGACACTCATTTAGTTTTAGCAACTTCCCATTGGACACCCTGTACAACAACCGTATACAATAAAATTTCCGTTTTCGGTAGAAACTGTTGTATATTTCTTGGGGAACAAAAAGTTAAGTCTCCTCCAAAGAAACGCATCGCGTCGAGGAAAAGCAGAGTTGCACACGTGACGAGGAGAGAAAAAAAAACACACAGAAAAAGGCTTTTCCGTATCTTCCTCGTTCCCTTTAAGGCTCTCTTTCGGAGCAGAATACTCACAAGTATTTTTCTCCGGCTGCCGATATTGTCTGCGAGGATAAAAGACTTTCGCTCGTCCCTCCTGCTCACCGCTGTTTAAACTTTTGTTTTTGTAGCTTTTTTACTTCTCCAGGCGCCCCTTGAATGCGCCACTTTTCGTTGTTTTTATTCCACCCGCAAAGCACGAAATCTCGAGTGATTACACTTTTCACTTTAGGCATGTGCCACGAATGTCCGTACAAAAACGCTCCCACCGCGGCGCTTCCTTCTTTATTTCCGGCTTTTAAAGCATTCAAATCTTCATTTGTATATTTTTTGTGGAAAATTTATGGTTAGATATAAAAAGTAGAGCTGTCTACAAAAGGTGAACGAAAACGTGAGCACAATTCTTTATTTATCGCTTTCATATAGTAGTAAAAATATTGTATTACGAAGTTTTATGGAAAAATGATTTGTAATAACGAGCACAATGAGCCTATATCTTAATACCTGGCGGATTAAGAGCAGCAGCTTAAGTTTTTTGTCTGTGAAAAAATTAAGAGGCTTCTATAAAAACTTAAGAGTCATAGAAATCTTCTCATTTTTTTTTTCAAACTCGTTATTGAACTTTGAAGTGAAAAAAAAAAAAAAAATGTGGCAATTCATCATCTCTAGTGATCTAAACCTTCGAATTGTATCTACCTATCGATTACGTTAAACTCACTTGTCAATTTTTAATCCAAAACAAACGTTTTACAATCTTTTATTGGCAAAAAAAATGTTGCATGTTGAAAAGATGCTGCATTTCAATACCGGAAGTACTAGACATTTTTTAACACTTTACCGACTGCTCGGTTCGTGAAATACGGTGTGATCTAGGAGTCTGAATTATTGAAACCATGTCCCATAAATTTGGGCGGTTCGTTTGTCGGGACGCTCGCCTGAATTTGATACCGGATTAAATGGTTGTGTGAGTGCATGATCCATGGTTAAAGCTGCTGTTCGCTTTCGCAGACTCTCCTCCCTCTTTCTAATTCAATGGAAAGCATCCTCTTGGGATTTTATCTTTCGCGAGTCAGAAATAGAGGGAGAGAAAAATGGTCGTGAATCGTGATAAAGGAAAAAATGCGATCGAATTTCTGCGGGATTCATCAATGAAAGTTTCAATGCGATAGTTCGTTTGGGAGAAAGTAATTAAAGCAGAAAATTCTCCAGAGTATTGGCTCGGTAAATTTCATTTTTCATACATTGTCTTTGGGCTTTGTATTCTGATCTTTTCACATTAATGAATCAGTCCAATATTTTCGTAAAATTGTCATTCTGTATTATTCTACTGATTGTTAACTCTGCATTTTCCTTAAAAAAAAAAAAAGAATAATTTTAAATACAAGAGTAACATTAATTATCTGGAAATGTTATATCAGAACCTGCCACGTCTCTAGAAATACGTACAAAGGGGAATTGAATTTGATGACCTATAAAATTGCATCGATGAGTTCGATTTTATTCCGCCTTAACAAGGATCCCCTTTGAAACTCCATACATTTTTCATTGAAGTGTTCATGACGTTCACGCGAGAACCTCTCGACGTAATAAACTGGAGTGAAAAAAAGCTTAACGTTTAAAAGCTCCTTTAGACATTTCATGCGCAATGAGATATCCGGGCTTGAAAAGATGCAAAAAAAAAGTATGATTACAAGACTTGAGACAGGATTAATGTACAAAAATGAACTCAGCGTGGCTGGGCTGATCGAAACGAAGGAAAAAAGTCAAGGTATAACGTTTTTCCTTACTCGCTTATCGACATTTCAAAAGCAAATCTTTCAATTGAGATTCGTCGAAAAGATAAAGTCTCTCAGTCATTTGAATCCATTTTTCCGAGCCTCTTCCCTCACGATACTTTATCGCGAGACTTTTTTTTGTGTCTGGCTCTACTTTCGTACTGCTTTCGAAGGTTTTGAACGGTTGACAAAGAATCCGCAAAACCTTTCACTTTTTTATGACAGAATATTCTCGGCAGATCGAGCCTCGGAAGAACATTTTCATGGATCTTTACTCGTGGAGCAACTCAAAGGTGCGTTGGAAATCAGAGTCTTATCGCGATTGAAAAATAATCGGATCAACATTTTTAGGGCTCATTTGCTCGTAAATGTGTGCGTGGTAATTAGTTTTCACTTATGTCGTAACTAGTTCCAGAAAAAAAAGGCCACCGCGATCTAGTTGTTGATTCGGTTTTCTGAAGGGTTTTATATTTCCGCTCACGCTCTTGGCTGATTACCTTCCATCGACGTTACTGAAAATTCGAATCTTTGGCGATGGCGGATATCGTAAATACTTTGTACTAAATTCTTGGTATTGAAAACGCAATATATATACAGTTATAAAAGTGAAAGAAAGAAAATAATGGCGGTGAATAAATAAATGGATAAAAGCTGCATGACCGACTCATGTGTGTATTTACTAGTTCGACCTCGGTCTATTGTCCTCGAAGCATCTCCTATGTCTCTTCGAGCTTTGCATTCGTTCTCTTGAACGTGCGAGGATACAGGACTCAAACGCCAAACTATTCCACTATTTTCACTATTTGGCTTCTCTATTCCTCGACGTATACATTGCAAAAGCAATTTGGTTGACAAAGACTATGCCGAAGGGTAGAAAAACAATAAAAAATATCATCAATAAATTTTCACTCATTAACGGCTTTCGGTGCTGATATCTTCGATGGTTTTTGCATCTGGCTTGAAACATGAGACTCCAAAGTATTGGATAACGCTCTTGCATGACTTATTGGAAAAAATCTTGCAGCAGATACGAACGAATGGGGTGAGAATAATCTTCGGAATTTTTCTTTTTAATACGTGGGGAATACAACTGGCTGAAAGGAGTATAAGTGGTTCCATAAAAGTAAAAATTTCAATCAGCTGTCACATCATTTGCATTTTATCGTTATATTTTATCGGAGATGTGACTCCGCATTTTCGATCGGAATTTTTTTTCAGTAAGCTTTATATTCGATTACAAATGAAGTTGAATTTGAAGCGAAATAATATTGAAATTATTATTATTATTTTTTTTTTTATCGAAATTTCAGAAACATCGTTTTCGAAAAACTTAATTTACGTGCACATTTCCGTAAAAACATTCTTTCTACACGTATGGTTGGAAGACTTTTTCAGTTTATTGAGCAAATGCTTCAGAAAAAAAAGAAATTGGATGCGCATCGAATTGTCCCGGAAATGGGAATTCGTCGAGCTCGTATCCAATCTAACGGAAAAAATTGATGCGAGAATTCAAAATAGGATTTGAGATCTGTTTATATAACTTTATGATGAAAAAAAAAAAGAAATGCGAATCGTGGACAGATATGTGCTATATTCGTGGTCAGGTGGAGAGGAAAACTCGGCAGCTCTACTCGCTACGAACCTCGAGCAATCAAACCTGGTATGCGAGAGTTACGGCGACGATGACCTTTCTCATGTTGTCCGAGTTATATCAGAAGAGCTATGAGAATTGGCATATTCTATGTGGAGATGAAATCCGCTCCGATGCATCACCCTCTGGACGAGTAATGGTCTTTGCGTGCTTATTCCGTATCTGACGAAGCAGAGTAGTACATGGGTGAAATATCCTGGTGCAATCGGATTTCGTACTAAACATAACTTGCCCATCGACCTTAACACTCATGAATCTATCTCATCTGCTTTATCTCGTGATTTCCTCTTTTCAGTTTCAACGTTTGTTGGTCTATTTTGTAAAAACGAAAATCCTTAATGATTCTCCAGTCAATTCATTGACTCTCAGTCAATTCTTCATTCATTTGTCCGCCGTTGATCTGTTAATTTGTTTACAATAATGTCGTTATTGTCAAATTCGTTGCTGAAAAAAAAGAGCGTCTTCAAAATATTTAAAGATAAAGATTTGCAAAGGGGGTCCAAGGATTTATTGAAATTTGAAATTATACGCGAGCGACATTCGTCGGAGTTGTAGAAATCGTGTAAAAGTTGTGACATGAAAATTATAACAGGGAAAAAATAATTTAACAAGCTCAAACAGGCCAGAACTGTTGAGACAACATGATATATTTAATGAGTGTTTGGAATAAGCTGGAGCGTTTGCTGGAGCACCTGGTAAAGCAATGGGAGTCTCATGAATAAATTACTCGAACCTCTGACGCCGTGTTCTGTCCCCTTTACTCACATAAACACGCACCCACACATAGAAATACATGGCAAGTACAACATCTACCCTATGCAGATCCCTTCATCTCTAGAGATTGTCGAGAAATACTGGTGCAGCCAGAAGGTACGCTCAAAGTACAGGTGCTCGATATATAGTATTATGTATACATTGGCTATAGGCTACTACGCGTTAAGACCCGTCGATCGAAGTGATAAGAGTAAGTAGTTTGAGATATAGAGACAGATGGACAGAAACAGCGAGGAAGAAGGAGAGAGCCAGTAAATGCTTTGTATATGACCCTAGTCATTGAATTCTGGAACTGATAGTTATTCCAGAAGGATAGAAGATTTTAGAGTATTTAAGCTCTGTACGAGGACAGGTTGTGCAGTAACCCAATGGTCCAGAATTGCTTGCACCGAAAACCACATTTGGTTAACACTGGCTTGCCATTTGCCCTGTCGTTCTCTTCCTGTTTCACGCTCTTGCAATAGATGTTTCTCTCTTTCATTCGTTCTTGTCCATCTAGCGAGACTACACGGAGCAAGGTAAAAGTAGTAAAACATTTCGTGAGTCTGACCACAATCGTCACGGACGAGAAATTTGGACTGCGGGTAGAAAAAGAGAATTAGAGGGAGGGGGGGGGGGAATTGACGTTATTGAAAACACTGTTTTCCTGTTTCGATTGTTCTCAAGTTTCTTGGACGCGATACATTTATACCGTTTTTTTATATTTATCTATTTCACACTTTTTTTTTTCTTTTTCAATGCGCGCAGTGTGTGTTCATGTGTAAAAGTGTATATATCGTCTTTCTTAGTGGCTCTTCCAAATGGAATTGAATTTCATAGCTCGACTATTTCATGACGAAAAATATATGGCGAGCGAGCGGTGACAGCTGGTACGTTCAAACGGAGAGTGAAGAGGGAGAGACCCTCTTGACTTGAAGGTGAAGAGTTTGTTATCGTAGGTTTTATTTCCTGCACCACTAATACGACCCTATATCGATCGGGCCATAGTACACTTGGCTCGTTAAATCCTTGCTCAGCCGAGTTTTTGCAACGACACACTGTAATCTCATATTTTTTTTATATATTTGTATACTTTGATGATACTGTTCGATTTCGTTTTATACTCTTATGAATTTCTTTAGTATCATATTTTTTGAAAATACTTTTCGAAAGATACGGAACTAATTTGACGGCAGTACAATTCTTGCACGTCTTAAGGAGAGAAAGGTCTGTCTGTTGCTCACATTTGACTCCGTGTTCACATATATCTATAATAAACTCAAAAATAGACGCAGTACAAGACAAAAAGATCATGCAGTTTGTTGCTTATTTTTTCATGATTTTCTCTTCTCAAATGTACGATGTTCATGCTGTGACGTGCCCAGCTGTACACGCCCGTTCGTTGTTATGTTTTGGCTGTATCAGTAGATCTTGGATCTACTGCATTGGTATATTTGGCTTTGCAGAACAACCACGAAATATCTGTGACTCTAAGAGGGTTCAATGGAATTATCATAGCTTATACCGCAACGACAAGAAACCTGATCCCATTAAAGCCGCTGCGAACAAAGCATTTGGCGGTGTGCATCCCGCGTTCACAACCTCTGAGAAGATTAAGTAGCTCTCCTTAGAGATTCACTCTGTTTAGCTGGCTTCACCCCTTATTTCTACAGCTTAGAATGTTTTGTTTCTTGCTTTCTCTCTTATTGGACTATCCAATGAAAGAGCCTTGGAAATTTGGCCGCAAGGATTCGCAGCTCAGGATACTGGCTTTCAAAGTATAAAGCCAGAAAATGGGAATAGCTCGTCTTTTACTGTTTCAAATAAATGATGATGCATTCCCACTCAGCGCATTGAATAACGAGAAGAAGCCAACTTGTTTGTCTTTTGGCTTTTGTACGCTTTAACTCGAAGAATTGGAGCCAACGGACTAGCGCCTCAGTACAACCTTTTCACCCGTAATCATGCTCTCTACTTTCTTTGAACTTTCTTAACCCACTAAGTCTCGCTTATTAATACGCCGTCGTTTGATAGCTGGATGATAACTTCTCTATCGTTTTCATTCGCTCTTGACACATCGCTGTAATATAGTAAAAAGAGTTTTTTTTTTTTTTAATTCATTTTGGTAAGCGTTCGCGTTTAAGGGGAACGATACATGTAGAAGACCTGAAAATACATAAATTTTAGAAATTTTTTTTGGCGAAGATTATGCCAAAATATGAAATCTTTCAATGCTTCTTCCACTCTCAATAAATTTCTGAAACTCATGTATTTCCAGGTCTTTCACGTGTGCCCCCTGCCCCTTGAATTTAACTTTTGAACGGTTGATTCATGGAAAGTTCGAAGAACAATCTTTTAACAAGTATTCTGTTTGTTCTCGACAGATCGTTCGACCGAAATACTCGTGTCATTAGTAAAAATAACATAGACATGTGACTTCTATCAAACAAAAAACAACAACTTTACCCCCTTGAGCAAGCGAATTATTGTCAGTACAGAATAATAGAAAAAATTTCAAGATGCCTGCCATTGATTATTTCTTTACTGTACTGAATACCGGAGGCACATCGAGCCTTTGTTCCGTTTTATCTTTGGCGAAGTGAAAGGAGGTTGATTTTTTTTTTCTTAGCAAAAACGGGAAAACCCAATTCCTTTTTGTCGTAGTCTCTTTCAACCGGTGGATGCGTTGCTCAGCATCGGCAAGAAAAGGACACTTCTTGTTCCACGCGCTCTACCGCTTTCACAGCCTCCTAACATTGACTTTCTTTCTCTGCCTGACTGTCTCTCTTCCTATCTCGTTTTTTTCTCTACATTTTCTTTCATTATTTCGTGATGAAACGCTCTCTCTCTCTCTCTCTCTCTCTTCTCTTCCTACACACACACACACACACACACACACGTAAACCACATTCGCAACTCTTTTTACTTCTCGCTCTCGTTCACCGCCTCCCATTCCTTTGGTGCACTATCCTACGTCAGTTGCGCCGACTCGCGGCAATGCGGCATTCCTATCTATGTTTAATAGTCTGCATAGACGCGTGTTAACCCATCCTCAATCCATTCTAACTATATACGTTTATCCAAACTTTAAGTACACACACATCGCATTACCACCTGTCAATATAACGTCGAACTTCGCAGCGTGCAACCTCATTCGAAATGTGAGTAAGATTTGAAATAGTCTCTCAAGTTTCAAACTAAAACAGTAACATTCGAAAAATACTATGAAAATCGTAAGAACGAAAAACATCAAGAAATTCTGGAAAAATCAATGAAATCAAATTCAATTCCAATGGAGTATCGATACCAATTTTTTTCTCTCCTAATTGTCCGACAGCTTCAAAATTATGTCTTATAAGATAGAAGAGAAAACAAATTTTATATCCATGAAACGAATTTGATTAAAAAAATAATAAAACAATTTGTCCATGAGAAAAGTTTATTGTTATTTCATGTGAATGAAAATATTATATTTCGTAAAATATTAAGTATTTGATTCCATTGGTTATGACAGTTTGACTAAGTACGATTATTCGGATAAGTTCATAATAGTACCTCGATTGCATCTTGTTTGCGCTCCCTAATGTGGTCGTTTCATCTTTCTAAGAACTCCTCAAAGCTTCCAGCCACCTTCAAAGAGAACAAATTCGCACTCAGTTCCTCAAAGGAAATTCTTTTTGATGCTGTCGATGATGAGACGTAAACTAAAATTGGATATCACAGTTTAATAACGTGTCAGTGGAATAAGTTAATTTTGCACAACTCCTCATTGTTTGTGGGAGTCTTTTTCGATAAAATCAAAAAGGCTCAGTCATTGGTTCGAATATCCCTTTATGTAACAACGTTGAGTGACGACTGATTCAATTATTCGCTGTACCAACAATCCATTTATTTGCACAGAGATGAAGTTCCTTGCCCGTTTTGTCGTTTCAATCGATCAATCCCTCGATTCCTTGGGTCTTCCACTACTTCCCTATGTAACATCGGGTCATGTTTTAACCATGAGATAAACATAAATTGTAGCATACAATCTATGAATTTTTATTGACACAGCTAGTAATTTTATCGTCGTTTCCTGTCAATCGAATTCATACACTGGTGTTCCGGGTAGAGGTGTGAGGGTGAGTGATGGATTTATTTCGTGCATATAATGAAAGTACATAACAACGAAAAAGATTTAAAAAAAAAAAAAACGATTCGGATTTTTTTCTTTTATATAACGCTGCTGTACTTTCTACTGGGAAGATAGTTCTCTGGTTGCCATGGTAAAAGCTATATCGTGCATTAGTTATCACGAGAAATACGATCTAACTGAGCCCTGGCACAGATGGATTGTTGTTACACCCAAAGAAATTCAATTAGGCATCTCTTACATCAATTAATCAGCTTTAACTCGGTGAAATCGACTGATTTATCCTCGAACACTAGAGATGGCTGCAGCTTGAACATGAAAAAGGGGGAAAGGGGGATCTTTGCTTCAAGAGAGAGAGAGAGAGAGAGTGAGAGCAAGAATACAAGCAAAAGGGAACGACAAGAGAGTCTGCGGTGTTTGTGGGCTACGTCATCACGACGCCAACTCCGGAAGCGTTCGAAGCGAATTCGTATTATAATGTGCCACATGTTGCTGCCAACTCTCTTAGTCAACTCACGTTTCATTGAAGAACCCTTTTTCTTCTCTTGGTTCGGTACTCTACGTGTCAAGGACACGGAAGGATGCTTTCAACGACTACACTTGTTCTTTCATCTTAAAAATATTCTTATTAGGAACAACGAAGTTAACGGAGCCTCCAGATAAATTTTCGTTTTGTGATTTTCAGTTACAAAACGAGACTTGATGTTTTCGAACGAATGAAGCCGAACAGACGCCATAGTAGAAATTGTAAAAATCGCATCCCTATCATATTTGAATTCCTAAAAGTTTGATTTCAGTTGATTTTTGACAAAAGCTCACATTCGCTGAAAGAAGTTGGTACTGCTATCGATATAAATAACAAGATCAGATCCCAAACATTATACACCAATAACTGACGATATTGGAAACGAGCAGAAGTGGGTGCCTGAAATCCGTGGTAAGCGATAACGCATATATTGAAACAGAGCTCATGCATAAATGTGATTGTTGTGTGTTAACTCAATCGATACATGCAGGTTGGGACGAGGAAATATTTGTCATACTCTTTCTAATGTGCTATGAACTGACAATAGCTATGAGGTGTAGCAAGGTGTTATGGCTGAGGTTATAAAGAACAATAGTTATTTAGAACAAAAATGAGACACATAGAAATAAACAACAATTTAAAATCCAAGAAGTTAGATTGAAAAAATGAAGAATTTCTGTCGAAGTATTTGGCGAATTCGTTTTTTTGGAGCAACAATTTTTCTGAACGCGTCTTCGAATATTTATCTTTTTGTTCTCGTGGATTAGAACAACTGTATGGATTTTTGAATCGGTTGAACAACTTTCCACTAGACTCTAATTGAAACGATTCTATTCCAATAGTTTCTGGGAGTGTGTAAAAAATAACAAAGCTTCATGGACTTGTCTGACATCCAGTATACTCTCGTAAATATCTCGATCATTTTTTGGGCGTTTCTGTGAAATTTTTTGAACAAGGCTGGGATCAAATGAGACTAACTTTGATAAGGCTGCTATATGCACTACGTAAATGCTCTCGTATCCATTTTATTTTTCACAGCATGTGTACTGTTTTTAAAGGATGACAGGATAATTAACGGCTGAAAGAAAATTGCAGAGCCCAACCTCATGAAGACCGCTATTGATTTTTGTTTTGTTTCGAGTAACTAACGTGCAACTAAATTGTTGTGAACCGGATTTGGGTGACAATTCCTTTTGGACATTTTTTCCACTGGGTCAGTTTAGACAAAGAAGATACTTCACCTCGGTTGAACGTAGTCCTCAATGGATGCAGTACACTTGCAGGTATTTTTTGGAGCAAATAATTTCAAGTAGAGCATTCCTCTGGAGGGTTTGAACGCTAAACTTTTCGACAGTTTCGATACAGGTGCCCGCAACCCACAAGCAGTCTAGCCGAGCAGTGAATGGACCGATGTGGCTGCGGTGTACATGGTCAAGCTGGATGGTCACTCGATATAGAGTAAATTCCTGGCAACAACGTATACTCGAATCCGCTACGCTGTGGAAGGACTTGAGTAGACTGTACATATGGCTTGTGGACATTATCTTGTACCGACAGAAAATAGATTTATTCCGCCTCAAAGCCATTTGATCGAGCGGAAATAACAAATATTCGATTAAAATCAAAACATTCTGAAAACAAATTTATGACCAGCGAATTTTATTTGAGCAACTGTTAATTCATGGCTAAATGCTTTTCGAAACGAGAGAAAGATCTTATGAATTTACTTTTAAAAAAAAAACCTTGTCATGGCAACAATGTGTAATGAATAATTCGAAGACGTCAATTGAGAATTTTATTGAACCTTCGAAGAATTTTGTTACTTCGTAATTTGCTTCGAAAGGGTCTGACATCGAGGAGCAGAGAACAAGCATTTCTCATAAAGTATTAAATGTACTTCAGTTTTTCTTTTTATAAAATCGTTACTCGAAGTGGTACTTGTATTTAATTCAAAGTATGAGATAGATTTAATCATCAGATACATTATTTTCTGAAATATTGAAAAGTTTTAGCCTTGTCACAGGCTGCTGTCATGTTAAGATCGCGAGCATCAGAGATAACGGAAGAAAGAGCACAAGGCACAGACACGTTTTATCAATTTCCTTTTCAACCTCTATCGCAACCGATACCAGACTGTATAAATGGAACGTGAAATGTATGTATGGCAATATCGATACTTCTATTCGCGGATTTTATTCGATGAACTCTCGTCTTCGTCGTCGTTCCCGCATCCTCGATGCTCGAGAGGAGTTTAATGCTGCGAAAAGAGAGATTTCGAAGGGGAATGTGTGGTTACGTTTCTTTTCTGGGAGGCTGCAGGAGGATTCTGAAACGTATATATGATTCTCGTGTGAGCTAAGATGCACGAGATTTTGAACTCAGAAAAACGAGGTGAAAGAGCTGTGCGGATGCGTGCTAAGAGAAATGAATTCCTCATCGAAAAAGTAAAGGAAATGAGGAAGAAAAATGAGAGATAAAATTCATCGGAGTGTGACTGAGATAGACAGATAGTGTAGCAACAGTCAACCTACTTTTTTGTAATTAACGAAAAATTAATTCTCAATTTTATAGTACACGAGTTGAGAACATTGAATCAATTGCATTCAAATCGAATTCAATGTTGTGTTATGAAAACAGGATTCATTTATTCAATGAAGTAACTAAAAAATGTTCCAGGCAATGATTCTAGTTATAAAATAATGGGACAAAATTTCATTATTTCCATAGAAAAGTTATTTTTGTCTATAGAGAAAGTTATTTAATAAGCGCAAAAAAATTGGTGCCGCAGTATACAGAGCGAATAAAAACTGTTTGCTTGAATAAAAACGATGTTTTCGAACCCGTCTGTTCTGCCGATTTTAACTATTAATATCTCTTCCAAACATTCGTTGACCCCACTTTTTAATGATTAATTAGGAATCCTAAGAGTTTCATTTATAAATAGAACTTGTAATGCTCAGTTCCAATGCCAAATAAGGTGACTTTTGTGTCACTTTTGTAGTATTACTAGACAGTGATTGCGAAAAAAAACCAAATAATCATCGAAACTGTGCGCGAAAAAATGCACTTTCACGGAACGAAAAAATGAAATATTAATTAAAGATTTGCGGTAGCGAATATCAAGTATCGAGCCGAGTACATTTTCGATGAAATAAAAAAAAAGACATAACAGTTACCGCGAATCTCTATACAGCAAGGACTGAGTTCTAACTCGACTTTTAAAACTTGAAATTAGTTTTTTACGTTTCTCATTACGTCTGGATAAATATATTGCTAGCAGTTATTTTTTATTTATTTTTCATCTTTAATATACGTTACGCTACGAAGTTGCAAATAATCATGATCAAAAGGGGCGAAAAAAATTTTAATACGTGAACCCGTAAGATCCTTCAAAATGCTGTAATTATTTAAATATTACGGGAACAACTTTTGAAAGTTTTCGAAAGCAGTTGGAAATGCTGTCCTCGCTCTAAAGAGTCTTGGAGAAGCGAACCCTCTTTTATATGTACTCTAGATCCAGATTCATCTCAGACGTGCATCGAGTTCCAACGCTTCTGTTGCTGACAGCATCAGTGGTGCCGGCGAAACCGAGGGCAAAACTCAATGATGGACGCGATATTCACAGCTTTTCGATCAAACATAACATAACATCAATTTCTTGACTTTCGTTTTCTTTTTTTTTTCAATACAATATGGCACAATGACGTTTGGGGAATTCGGCTTTTCCTGTCGGAATGAGTCATCATAGATAAACCATATTGAACAAAATTTTCTATTCTTTGTTACTTATTTATGGATATTCATTAGTTTTCGAACAAACCGACTTCTCTAATTGAACGCTTTTTCGATTGAGATTTACAGCAAGTGCATGGTCGAGATCGCTCTCACCAATTTTCCACTAAAACCGACTGCGTCAAAGGCAGTTTCAGGGAAGTCGATTGATCTTCGGGTCAAGCTTTTTGGAAGCCCGAATTTAACTAGGTCGCTTGGGGCTATGAAAAGGGCACAGAGATAAAAAAAAAAACAAAAAAAAAAAAAACAGGGATAGAACGAAATGTTCAGACTTTGTTTCAATTGAGAGGTGAGACTGCGGTGAAAAACGTCCGCATTTAATTTTTTATCAGGAGTTCATTTGATTTCACGTAATTTTTATTTCCCCTCATAAGACTGATGGAACTCGCCGGTATAATAATTTCGGGTAACAACTAGATAAAATATCCTGGTACATTGCTCTACAGCTTTTCTATAGTGTTTTTTTTTTCACATTTTTCGCTTCGCTATGCCATTTTTTTCCATTTATTCTCGTACGCGTATACGAGAGGTGTGGTTAGTTTGTGTACCGGTGAAAAAGCAGCTACGATAAAATGGGAAAAGCGTGAGACTATAGGGAGGTACTGTACTGGCAAAGCAGGAGAAAATGTTTCACCAGTGGGCGGGAAATTAACTCATACCTTATGCAGTGTGTAGACTGCGTGCATGTGCAGAAAATATATACAGAGAAGAACTTGACAGAGGTCAGTTCAGTGGGAAAATTTGGTTACACCTATATACACATACATAAATACAGATGCGAATGGAATATATGTATGTGTGCATCTGGATAGGTGAGTTCTATGTGTGCATGTAATCTGAGCCGAAGGCGGTTACCGAGCTTTGCGAATCCACGCGAATATAGTATAATATTAGCGCTGGGAAATTACACCAAACGAAAGTGTGTGTATCTATTTCGCTATTCCTCTGCCACTGCTCTTTCATCTATGCTGATATTTACGTATAGGGTGATTTGAACTCAAAGGGTCATCACTGTGAATTTTAGTTTTTGGTCGAATTTTAGGTCCAAAAGTCTTCGATCGTTATTTAAATCGAGCATTCATGAGGTTCCTTTTTTTCGATTCCACCATTAAGAACATATTACAGTAAATACGATTAAGATGAAAAATGAAATAAAGACACTGTCAATGACATGTACGAAAATTTATGTTCTCCGAGACCAATCTCCTGTTTTGCCTCAGTTGTATTTGGCGATCAGTAAAAAATCACCCATGAGGATGGAATACAATCAAAATACGGTATTGAAAATTTTCAAATTCAAGTTTTTGTTCATGAGCATTTGAACCGGGACACCCGGTATATGTAAGTTTATGAAAAGACATTTTCATACCGGGGCGTGTGTTGAAACTCTGCCAATTTGAATCTACCGCGAGGTAACTCTTGGAAAACGCTTGTCGGCTCAACACCACACTTGCCAAACCACTACCGTAAATTCTCAAATCTCTGTACGGGCATCACACTTACTTATCGTTGTGATAATGATTACTTTTTTGTCACCTATTTTCGACCACTTGACGACTGAACACTTCGAACCACCGACAGATAAATCAGTCAGGCTCCGAGCCAAGTATGGGATAATGGCATCATAAATTTTATGTTGTTTTGGATGGATCGATTTTGGATAATATGCCACATGGCTGTTTTCCTCCACTGCTATGTGTAGACTCTGTTTGACAATTAAGACGAATGAGCTCAAGGAAATTTCGTCCAACTTTAGATCACTCGTGTGATTAATCGATTGATAATTAAGACTTCGTGTTATGTATCTTATTTTTTACAAGACAAACTATACGGAAAATTTGATTCAGTTTTTTTCTTTTTAATTGTAGTTGAGACCAGAGTTTGAATTAAAAAAGATCCTTGCTATAGTAAGCTTCGTCTAGAAAGTTTAACGCAGACCTACATACAAATAGAATACGTCGCCGGATTTAATTTACAATAAGTTGGCACGACTAGGTTGGCCAGGTTTTCATTGTTTCTCCGCTAGACTTTGGTCGCCTCTTCGTCTTTTATTTTCTCATTCACATTTATCAACGAGGGTCAACTTCTCTCGAACATCAATTAACCCTAGACCGTCGAGTTTTTTGAGGCGATGTCTCCCTTCCGACTCTAACATCCGTTACGTGTTTTGGGATAAATGAAAGATTTGTTTTCAATCACGCTTAAAGTAATTACGCTACTGCTGCTGCCCGATCAAGTGACTTTTTTCACCAACTAGTTGGACGAGTGCCCGGGAGAGCAAAAAAGATTGGAGAGAAAGAGAAGCGGAAAGATAGAATAGAAGGCAGGAAAAATGAGATGAAGAATTTCGTGGGTCTTTGGAATCGGTGCTTACTGAGGATATAGCAGTTGAGCAGAGAATTTAATTAGTGTATTTCGGTAGCGGGAAGAAGACAAAATCGATTGCTACGAATATTTGATGCCTTGAGATCTCATTTGTTTCTCTTTACTGATCAAACCTTTCGCTTTATAATTTTTCCTCTTCCTTGTGCTTGTAGGCAAATACGGATCGGTTCATCGGGTCGAGCACATGATGCTTCATGATAGCACAATTACACTATGGGAAGTAGTATTTATTGGTTGTCGTTGATGCATACATACTACCGGGAAATCGACGATTATACTCGACCATCAATCTCCAGTAAATTTCCAATACAATCAATGTATACATACGTATTTGCGCGTATTTATCGATCAAACGAGCACATGTGCGCTCGGTTGACCCAACATTGTATTGTATACTTGCTTGTCTTGATATTAGTCAATATTATTATATGCGAATATAGGTTTGTACATTCAGCATGGTATTATTGCTCTACGATCCGTTAAAACGTTTATAGAAACGTTATACACGCATATTTTCATTTTCCAGGGTTAACGCGAGTTGAGGACACACATGTTTTACGATATTAATGGAATATATACAGACAAGGAAAGACTGCAAGACGGAGAGAGAGAGAGAGAGAGAGAGAGAGAGAGGTAGAGGAAAAGAGAGATAGAAAAAGAATTTGATATAGATCGTCGATGTGAAGAAATGCTCAACTCAAACATGTGTTCTATAAGGTCACTTGTTGCTAGCCAGACAGCCACAGAGAATCAAGCCAGGCAAGCGGTTATACCGACAACCTGTTAGGGCAATGTCACGACATACATTCTAATATTGATCTACATATTCTGCACCTTGCATTGGTAACAAGTATTTCTTTTCATTAAATTGAAACGCAATAACCGTAAAGCTACATGTTTTCGATACCATGACAATCTGTAGAGTTTCAAAATCCGAAGCCGAAGAATATTTTTCCGCTGATTCAAGGCCTTTCTACACTCAAAATTATCAAAAACGTGATTGATTTCAATGAATTTAATTTATTTCGAAAGAGTGCATTCGTTGAAATTACTTTTTATTCATTCAACAGATCGTATGCTTGTCTTGGAAATTGAAAAATATGATCAAATTTTAAAAAAATAGATCAGCCGTGCTAATTTCTTTTCAAAGTTGTCAGAAACCTGTCATCGTCGAGGCCAAATTTGGTTAAGCCATTATCAGCAAAATGGATCTTTTTCCTTTTTTTTTTTTAATTTCCATTAGAATTATCATGTTCGAAGAAAAAACCAATCGACGAAAACGAGATAATTGTATGAGGATTTTCATTACCACTTTTCAACAAAATCGGTATTTCAATTTTTTAAATATAATGTGTACTTAGTAATATCTTGATGAAAAACATAATTTCGATAAAAAAGAATTTTTATATTCAGGCACTTTATGAATCGGGATAATATTTTCTCCTCATACTTACAAGTTGTGAGCGGTTCTTGAAATTTTTTTTCGATTTATCATTATATGAATCATGTATCAAAAGTGACACTATAGATTTAAAATATTTTTGAAAAATTATTATTTTTTTTACGTCACAAGATGTACGTAAGCCGTAAAAACTCCATAAACATAAAGATGAAATAAAAATCTGGAACCTTTCTCTTTCACAAGTGACATCAGAACGATGTACACAGTCCCAGAGTTGCATACAAAAATCAGAAACGAAACACCCTAACGACAACCCTTACGAAACAAGAGTAAAAAATTCACAAAGAAAACCGGATCATTTTTATATCAAACAACACACGGCATGACGCATATGTACAGAATCCTTATCCTGCTTTTACACCGTTGCTTCCTTTATCGCATTCATAGTATTGTAGTCGAGCAGGGAGAGCTTTCAGGTGAACTTTGTGCAGCTCAATTCTCGGCTCAACCTGCGTCTCCCCTAATGTACGAATGATGTAGCAGCCTGCTTTTGCCGAAGTGATACTGTTTAGATGAGGAAACAAGAATACCTGAAACTGGTGCGCACATACTACGTGTACATTTGTATACCTTGCATCTGTATATGTGTGTAAAATGCTTACGCATTTAGAGTAGAATTCTCTTACACTCATCATGATGTCAGTGCAGTAAGTAGGTCGTTACCAGTCTACCTGGAAAATACAATGAGAAAACAGAGTACCTACTAACGCTAGCGGACATAGGTCTTCTCTTGTTGGGGCGAATTGTACAACTTCGTAGTATTACATAGAGATCTATATATCTATGTATATACATCATGTGCAGATATATATGTATGTAGTACATGTATATATATTTTACGTGGCGTTATGTTTAGGTAGCGGTGAATGTGTTGATAGACATTGTCGCTATAATAATACAGAACAACTTTAGAGGTGTTGGTCCAAAATGAATTTCAGCTAATTGTGGCCCTCCGAGCAACGTCATACACACAGGATCTCGAAGCAGCGAGGTGAACTTTCGTTGACCAACACGAACATCATTTCCTGCCTGTCTCTCGCGTTAACTGATTGATAAAAGCTCTCGGCCAGTAATTTCATCCTCCGCTATAGCATCAGATCTACTCAAGCTTTAAACCCTTTAGCATGAAATCTCACAAGATTTATCGATCTCCTCAAAAGTCCTTTAAGGATGAACCAAAAACAGGTCACAATAGAGTAATTACAGCTATTATGGTAGAACGACGAGAAGATAAATATCAAGAATTATTTCTTTGACCTGGAAAGAAACACTCTTTTTTTCTCATCCATGTCTCGTCTTAACTGATTTGCTCAGGTGAATTGTTGGCCTTTCGTGAACATTCTCCCCCCCTCTCTCTCTCTCTCTCTCTCTCTCTTCTTCGTATTCGTTTCTTTCTGATAGATAGATATTGTTGAGAATACTTTTGTGAAACCTTAAAATCTTCCAAGGTCTTCAGAGCCATTTACGATTCATAGATCCTTGTCCTTTATAACTACAGAAGACTATAACAATCTCGACAGTTTGGTGAATGTTTATGAGACGACTACTCGCTGCACATACTGCTCACAGTCCCATTACCGTCTGACCACACAAGGGCTTATTCCACTTGGCTGATGTAAGTCTAAAGCGTGCGTGTGTAAAAAGAAAGAGGGAAAAAAGAGATAGAGAAAGAGAGAGTTCAAGGATATTTACCTTGCTTGATGCACATATGAGTGTTCACGTGATTTATTTTACGAGCATTTCGATACATGAATTATTATTTTACTATTATCTATATATTATTTTGCAAGAAATAATTGGTCTCTACATAGTATCTACGGTATCGAGAATCTTAATTCCGGTAAAAGAAATTAAACAAGTAACAAGAACCAAGTGTCACAGTGTGATAAATTTTCATGATGCAATTTAAAAAAATAATCAAACAATTTAAAAAATATAAATACGAAAATTTTGTTTCAGTCTTTCTAATGCTCTGTCGTTTTTTCGAAACCTTTCATTTTACGAAATTGCCCGATTGACTGGGAGCTTAAATGTACGTAGAAACCATAAATATATAGCTACGTTATACCTTTGTGCATGTGTGCTTCACTCTGTCTTTTCAAAGTCGATAGACTGGCAGCGTCGACCTTTCAGAGCGGTACTGGGAAGGCTTAGAGGTGGATATATGTATGTATGCTTGTGTTTAATGTTTAATGAAAACCGGCAGAGCTTTGACACTCGCATCGTAAAGTATATAGACGTCCAGTTCGTGTACACACATATAAGGAATTCCACGCCAAAACAGTGGAATTGTTACTTTTAATTTTTCGTACTTTAATTAGTGATTACAATGTACACATGGTTTTTTAACGTTTTTCTAAAGTTGTGAGAAGTCCTAATGATTTGAAAATAAGGAGAAAAAAACCAATAAACAAAAGTCAATTAAGTAGAAAATGTTCGAGTAGCACTGCTATTCGATTTCGCATGAAATACTCCATTCATATGTGGTTTACGTATGCAAAATTGTACTTACATTAAAATCAAATAGTAATAGATCCAAAAACAAAGATTTTCTAGGAGAACTTTCTAAACTTTTAACGATCTAATCATCGCTGTGCGAATATTTCGAATCACCATTGCTTCCATTGTTTCAGTTAGAATCCATTAATCATGGATTCATATCGAGTTGAAATTGTTGTTTAAATTCAAATTCATTCGGAAACAAATGGACATTGAAGCATGAATTCATGATACAACATTTCTTACTTATCAACTAATCGATTGTAATGTAGAATTGTGTTTGATGTTTCTGATAAGAACGTGAGAAAACCGTGAAACTATGACTCGCTCATCGTTGTCTCAATGATAATGTCATTATACACATCCTACTAGAGTCACACGATGACTGAGAGGCTATGACTGATAGTCTTTGACACCCTCGCTCATACATTTTCAATTGGCAGTCGGACTCAGTCACACATATACCCCCCACGCTGTGCTGAAAGTAAATATTAAATAGAAACGCCCGAAAACCGGTATATTTGAGTGTATACGGGTGCGGCAGGGCTCAAACAAGCTTTCTCGTTTGATACTTGGCGTTGAGCTGCTACTGCATCTCTTGATAGGTGTTTAATTAAAAAAAGACGCAGGAAACTGGAGAAAGAGAGCGAAAAAGAGAGAGAGAGAGAGAGCGGTTACCATCGGTCATATTTATCAGTCGTCTGATCAAATGCATGAACAACCTCGTATCTCCAGACCATCGGTTACATATAATGTTTGGACACTCATAATTAACCTCGTTGTATCATTCAATTTATTCGTAAATGATTTTTATACGACAAGGCGTAGCACACCATGCTGGTTGATCCTGTCTCTTTATCCCTATATTTGCCTACGCGGGTGTACGTGTTCGCTGACATGTTGACGAGAGGTATTTGTGTGCTGATAAGTAATCCCCGAGGACGAATTTTATCGTAAGCTTTGCAAAAATATACGCGTACAATGACACAAGATTCGATGCAGCTGCATATTTAATGAGCAAAAAACACAGATACACGTTCACTGGAGTTTATGCTACAAGTAGATTTCACGGTTGATAATAGCAGGTTCGCGTATTCGCCGTTTGCACGCATCTCTGTGACACGAGCGATAAATATTTGCGTAAACCGACCACACGATATAATGCGATATATTTGTATATAACTAGATACATAAGTACACAAAGTATTTAGAAACATTGAGGAGTATCACGAGCAAACTTTGTATATTGAGTGACTTTAATATCTGCCCTTTCGTAAGTCAGGAGGAAAAACTCGACGCGTCAACGGCCAAAGTCATTTGCTCTGATTACTCCCGCGAAAGAGAGCGATCCTTGAACTTAACGACCTTAGACTTTTGGTGTGTACCGAGGAGAAAGAGATATCATTCTGAAGGCGCAAAACTACGGAATACCTAATTACACGTGTCTACCGGGTGGGGCATTCGTAGTGTAAAATATTCCTTCATAAAAAAGTGACATTTGAAAAAAATATTTTGAACGAACCTTTTGATATTTCCAGAAATACGATACACCGGAGAGTAGCATTGTAATTGCAACTGGCTGTAAGCAGGTCATTCAAAAATTAACCTTGAATTTCTTCAACAAATTTCAAGTGGATGATGATTCCAAAGTGATTGGTATCCCAGCAAAGTTTGCCTCTTACTTAAGTGTTTTGCTTTTGATAATTCATTCATTTACGTTAAGTTACCCCCGCGATCACAAATTTCTCACCCGTTATATATAAATTGAGCAGCCTGAGAAATATTAACTCCCGCAATCGTATAAGCATTAGCGTATTTATTCAAGCTAGTAGACATTAAAGTTTAGCCTTTTGACTTTTCGTTCCACGAAACATGTTAAAATTGCGTTGATTGCCAACGAAGGAGAAAAAAACACAGAACCGATATCATTTACACGGATAGACATCGAATGCTCTTACTCCCTTTCGTAGTCACGTGACGCATGCCAATGATCATGTAACCTACGTTATACAGAGATTCGCTCATTCCCGCTCGATATCGAAACATCCATCAGTCCTACGAACATTCTATATACACCAATCTGCTGTCTTAGAATCCTATTAAACCCGCTTGTCCCATCAATCAAGCGAGCCGTAAGATACATATCATCTTCCTGTATCCATCTTGAGCATGCACATGACGCGTGAGGAATCCTGCGCCGTAATTCAGTTCTCATCCGAATGATTCACGAAAATTCGATTCTGCTGCTGAACATCGTAGGCACTTTGTTCATATTTCATTCTGCATTATAACTTCGGATTATTGCTATTTGCTTCCAAAAATATTGACTGGAAATAAAGTAATTGAATGGTCGGATGAGTAATGAACGTTTCGGTTATCCGCGCAATAAAGAATCCAGGCGGAAGACTCTTTCCAAGGGTTTTGGATTTTGTTTTTTCGTCTATCTCACAAGATGTGCATCGCTATCGATCAACGAATTTTATTTGACGATATTCGGGTGAAATGTCGTAAAAATCGAGCGAACTAGCCCTGGACGCGAACGAAGCTTTGAAAATTGGAAACTTGTGTCAAATATTAGACTAAATACACTGAAGAGACACACGGAAAAATGGGATGATAAAAAAAACGCATGTTCACCATGATAAATTTTCCAAAAAAGTTCTCATTTCATTCGATCTGTTAGAGAGAAAACGTTGAAAACAACAGAGACGTTAGGTTCTCGACAAACACGGTGTTCGTCGTATGCTTTATTCAGGATACACGGTTTTCCTGCGCTTCGAATCTGAGGCTTTTCCCTATACTTCGGCTTTTTCTTTCGCGACCGTGCTCCGGGAGATCCACCACGATAATCGCGTCTGTGTAGAGAAAGAAAAAAGGAACTCGATAAAATATCCATATGTATACAGAAAATAGAGAGGTTTAACAGAGTCTCTCGGCTGGAAAAGCTTGATGTCAAGCTCTAACGAGCACCAATAACGGGGATGGAACAATTTTAAACCGTACAGTCTATTGAGTTACACGCTATCCATCCGTATACAGCTTCAACTATGCATTTATTTCTATTTTTTATTTTTCTTCCTGGAACCTCAGCATTTTTTCACCTGCACCACGTATTATATATGTATAAGTATTGAAAATTTACGTATTCCGCAGCTGTTCGAGTTTGTACATAGCCTTGAGCTTTATCGCAGCCACCATTAAACTTTGAGTTCTCTAGCGGACGATCCCCCGGGTACGAATACGCCGAGTAATGGTCAAAAAAGAAAACGGGCTATCAAAAGTTTCATAGAAAAGCTTATTTCCCTTCACGAATGTACCTTTGGCTTTCATGCGTGTTCACGTGAATCTGATGTGGATGTATTTTTTTTTCACTTTGTAAAACTAGAATTCAGTAGAAACCTCAATGAGTGCTTTTTTTTTTCTATGGACGTTTGTAAGCGTGTACGAGCTCTCGAGAGGTCTGGTGAAATCGAACTGTTGTTCAACTAGAACTTCTTTCTCGATCGACGTAAATTAAAGGCTGTGTTTTTTTGTTTTTTTACTTTTATTGAACATATCATGAGATTTTTCATATTCACGTTAATTGGCACAGAAATCCAATAGGGAAATGCATTTTTATACGTTCGATTAACCGTTTGTTTTACGTGGAAGCTGAAGTAGTCATTTAAGGTTTTATTTTTTTCATCAGCTTTTCGTAACTAACGAATCGATGAGGCGAGCTCATTAATTGTCGAACAAGCTCATATGTGTCGAACAAGCTCAAATATTCGTGAAAGCTTTTAGCGTATTGAGCTGAAATCTCTGAAGTATCATGAGACCTGTTTTGACGTCCCAGAACTGCTATACCATGGATTCTAGCGTCATCTTTTCTTTCGACTTCTCTCTCTATCTTTCTCTCTTCCCCGTTTCTTTCTCTCGCTGCTAGTTATTTTTCTGCAGTCAGATTTGTATTTCAATCTCGAAAAACAGCTTTATCCAATTTCAAAACCGTTTCTCCATGTTTTTCATATATCATCACGATTTTTTCATTCTCTCTTGACACTAGGAAAATTCTTGGGAACAAGAAACCTTCACAATATCAACAGAAGCTATTTTATCTGATTAATTTCATTTTTCTATATCATATTCTTTCTCAATTAAATATTCAATGAAAAACAATGAAAAATTAATTTATTCCGAACCTCATAAGTGTTGAATGGATTTTACCAAGTCGTACAAACGTTTTTTGGATTTTTTTTGCTTCTGCTTATACCCTGTCGAATTTTTACGAGTCCTTCCCATCACTTTCACAATAATTTCCTTTCCCTCCATTGCTGCCATGGATGGCTGCAGACAATTCCTTCCACACTGTATCGCATTTGCCGAGGGCGAAGGGAAACTGCAGATAACTTTGCTGGTCAACCGGTACCTGATTGGCCCTCTTGGGTGGTAATGCGAGCATGCTCAAGCACGGCCATCAGAGGCGTTCAGCCGGCAACTTCCTCAACTGTGATGCGATGAGTCAGCCAGTGGAGTAGATATATAAAGGTGGAGCCCGAATCTCCCCGTTCTTTGGATATTTTTCTATCAATGATAGAAGTTTCTTTCAGAATTGTTTGTCAATGCTTGTGAATTTCATGTGCATATAGACAGGAAAACTACAGAAATACAGAAAGGGACCATGTCAAGTTCGGAAATCTGTTTTTATTAATTTCTCTCGAAGAAAATATTCTCAGGGCTTGAAATTTTGACAGCTGATTTTGTTGGTATTGATAACTAAATTAATCTTTTTAAATCTATATCCGTTTGTTGATTCGATTACCAGATGAAGTTCTTTGATATTTTACTTCAGCAACGTTTTGTGTCATTTCATACTTGGCTACGTTATTTGTCATTTAAAAAAGAAAAAAAACATTAATTGGAATTCCACTTTTATTCTCGTTTTATTAGTCACAGTTAAATCCTTTAGAATGCTAATTTGTTACCGCATATTCTAGAGAAACTTGAGCTATTTTATGATCAATTTTGTGAACGAAACTCACTCGTATACTGTCCTAAACACTCTACAGCTCTTGGCGTCGGTAACGGTCGTAAAAATGCATAAAATACCGTTCAGGAAGTTTCCCAGATTGCTTCGAATAATTGTCATATTTATGCTTCATGATAGTAAAAGTGTAGAAGCCAAATGACCATAGAATGTTCCTCTTTAATGCGACCTCCCACTCTTTTTCGATCACCCTTGTTTCTATTTTCCTTTATAGCTTTCAATTTCCGACTAAGCTGCTTTTCTCTTATACCAAGTTCGTCTACTTAAGACTGGGTTAGAGCAAGGAAAATTACAAAAATCAAATTCCGTGGCGATAAATATTATGAAGATCGCGCTCGGCGGCTTAACTTTCAAAATATCATTACTGGAATTGGAATTAAACTTGAGTCTGGCTCAAAGCAATGCACCGATAATTGGATGAACCGCTACGGCTTCAGAGGTGCAAATATCGATAGTTCTCTCACAGTTGACTAGGAAGAGTATCATCACCTCATTGCCATTCTAGGCTGACTTATATCGGTCAAATCATTCACTATTGTCACACCACAGTTTTTATTTCTCAACTCTCACTTTTTATCTTTCGTCTTCAATGTGATTTGGAGATTTTAATCTAGTAAAATTTTTATACTACTTATACATATACATGTTACGAAATTAGATGGTATAAGTATATAAAAATGTATACTTTTTGCTCTTGACCCGCTAACGTTGAAATTCCAACTTTTTATTCCATTCCGTTCGCAATCTTTTTCACCACTTCCACTTCGCCAAACTCTTCTTTCCTTCCCCTGTGATTCGTGTTTCTGGGCTTTGCTTTACTTCAAGCTCCGAGACGAGAGACTGAGAGACCTATTCTCAAGATCCTGGCTCGATTCCAGCAAAATCCGTAATTGGAGTTGGTCAAAATGTGGTGACGAGCGCATTTTGTCGTGGAATATTGCAGCAATTGTCAATTTGACACGTTTTTCATCCATTTCGTTTTTTTTTTCTTCCCGTAGCTTACTGCTCAGAAAATTCAATATTCTTTTTGCTTTCGTTAGCGATCATTTTACGTAATCGTGTGCCTCCAAGTTTAGAGGGTTGGTTATAACTAATTAGACGCAGATTGCCATTACAAATCGATAAAATTCAAATACTTTAAACGACCCAAATCAGAGATACGTATTTATGTCTTAAATAAAAGTTTACATGTTTATTTGTATATATTTTCGATTCCGAAAAAAGCGATTTGAATTTTATATTTATGAAACAAATTTCTAGCCGTATAAGTTTAAGCTACAAATTCATTCGTTTTTTTCTTGAAAAGCAAATAAGAACGCCGAAAAAGTTTGTAGTTGATGATAAAAACTGTTGTAGTTACCAAAATACTAAAATAGCTGCACTGCCACGCGGAGTGTGTAACGGGAAATTATATTTTTTGCACCCTCGATCGCAAGCTCATTAGCCTGTGGTTTATGCGTGCCCTTGTCATTGGTCTGACAAAGGTTGACGATAAACGGAAGTCAGAGTGGTTTACGGCTCACGGGGTGATATTACATCCTTTCAGTATCCTTCGCATAATACTTCGAGAGCGTTATATCCACGGCCTCACAAATTCAATCCAACGACCCTTGAATGAAATACCATTGAAGTATTTTACATTCAGCTTGCGTAATCTCGATGCTTCGAATAATCGAAACTGCAGCTGTTCCATCGAGTATTAAGGTACTCTTCTCGTGTACACAATTTGAATAACAATATCAAAGTTTTTAAAATGATTTTAATCTCGCTGTGACAGATTCCTTGGAATAAATTACAGTTTTGCATATTATTAAATTTTTACTCAACGCATTTGGAATAAATTCAAACTTCGACACATTATTCCGTAGTACTGACGTAACACAAGATTATACAATAAAATGGTGAAAAAAAAAATTTCATCTACCTCGAAAATAATAAGAATTGTACCTTGTCAAAACGAATACGAAGTTATCAAAAGTAAGATGTTCGTATTCCAACGTGTCGAAAGCATTGAGAATGGCGTTCAAAATTTTGAATAAATGTTACCGCAATCTCCGAAAAAATATTTTGCCCAGAAGCCAGAAAAATGGGAAAAAAAATTGCTTTATTCTCAGGTGTTTTTTCCACACGAGAAATGAATAAAAAGCACAATTTAAATTTTAGGAAAGCTTCAAACTCTTGTTCAAAGAATCTTGTCCCCTGCACACACATTACACGCCAAATTAAATATGAGACCACAAAGTGGTCATGTGGAGCGTGATTTGAGGGTGGTAAAAGGCCGAGGTGTAGTTGAAGAGACTTGACGTTACGGAAAATAGTATCACTGCGAGTAGACAGCGAAAAGCCTTTGACCACTATTAAACTTCCGTCGCGATGGGCTGAGTGAAATATTTTATAAAGAGGAGAAGCTCGACTTCGCGACCGCGATCTATCGAGCTCCGAGGGTTTATGAAAACCGTACATAGAAGAGAAGATTTTTCTCTCTTTTTCCTTCCTACTCTATGTCTCTCTGTCTCTCTTTCCTCCTCCTCCTCTTTCTCTCTTTTTTTTCTAAGGCAGAGACTTTTCTGAGAAGCTTTTCAAGTCTTCTTCTTTTTGAAAACTCGACGCAATCTGCAGTATGTCCCTCAGGAAATTCACTACTTGAACTACGAAACGTGCGAAGAATCTGTTGCATCACTTCTTGATAAGGACTCGAAGTAATAAACTCGTTAGCTCCGCCAATCAAACGGTAGCGGATAAACAATGTAACAATTCAACGAATACACGAAAATAAAATTTTTTTTCTTATTTTACGAAACACTGACTTTTACGTATATCTCATCTGAACCCAAGAAAATACCACTGTGAACAGAAACAATAAAAACTATAGTAGCCCAAGTTTGAGATAAAAACTTGGAGAGAAATGAGAGAAGCCTAAACTGTGCTTTACAAAAAAAAACAACAGGAAAAGACTGTAGACTTTTCTGCATATAGAGAGAAAAAAACGAGACCGGTGTTTATTGACGTTTTTATCAGCATTCTCAGCTCGTCGCATGAAGAGTCATTCAGTTACTCTTTTATGAATGACGCCACACGTACAATAACGCTTACCTTCTTCTGCTCACGATGCTTCGCCTTCTCCAATGCCTTGGCTCTAATCGAGAGCTTTTTTCTCTGTATCCTACTAGAAAATATACATTTGACGTATACTTTCTCAATCGTCTTTTGCATTTTTGTCAGTGAACGTTTGCGATAAGAGAAAAGAATCGACGAAAGTTTCAACACGATTACTACGAAATAATCTTTCTGTAAATACTGATACTCTCTTTTCTAATCTTTTTGAATGAATATTAAAATTTGCCAATTAGATTTTCATAGTTTACATTGAAATGATTATAAACCATTTTTCTCTTCCAATTTTAATAATTGTAATCGGTAAACTCAGTGAAAATTTACACGTGTGAAATTAAACAGTAATTCTATGGGAAACTCCACTTAGAAATGTTTATTCTCTATTTATATATCTAAAGAGCGGTGGTAGTGTCGTGGCGCAAAGTATTGAAAAAATAGCCGTTTTTCAAACGGTACAGGCAAGTCTTTTTTTTTTGTTTGTTGGCTCCCGTGTTTGTAACACTAATTTTCCAAAAATATTCCTTTTGGCTTCAAGTTTTGGGCTCTCCTGACTAATATTTTGGCTTTAAGAAAACAAAGAGTCAAAATACACTCATTGATAAGTTTGTGAATACATAGAATATCATTCGGTTTTTTGGACAATGAATGTGCTTTTGTCATAAAATTAATTCTTTGGGTGTAATGAAACTCCACCCAATAATTTGGACCGTAAACAATTTAATCATAAAATGTTGATGGAATTGCTGGAGGCAATGGCTTTAACGGAAACCACTGTGTTCGTAGAGAACGCGTAGAACCGGGATAGTTACAGGAAAAAAGGGTCATGCACCAGAGAGCTCTATTGCTTGAATTAAAGTTTTGGTTTCGCGAAAGAGCGTGGTTCCCCTATTATTCACTTTTTCGTTTGTGCACACTAGCAGCAAAGGCATTGAAAGTCTCCCTTTCATACTGGAGTTCAATGAAACGTAGTTTATCCATGAAACAGAAAAAATTGTGACAAAAGCTGCTTTCAGATTATGCAGTAGAAAAGCTTCATTGTAAAGTGGGAAAATGATACAGAAGTGATAAGAGAAAATACATGGTTACTTTTCGTTTTACACGTAAGCTGATTGGAGAATCGTTTTTGATAATATTTAAATTTAATTATATAATAAATAATGATAATAAATAATTTGGTAATATGAGGTTTGTTTCATAATTAAAAATAACGTTAGACAAGTGAATGGTTATCGCAAGCATTCGAGTTCCTAATTTTATTTTCCACTAAATTATCTTCCACTAAATGGAAGAAATATTATATGGAGAATACTGACACTGGTTCGTTCATAATTGCGTCAGAAATGCATGGAATTATTATATTCCAATTGTTGGATACCGAGGGGGCCCGGCTCATAAATCTTCATTCCATTCGGTAGTACGATATGTCAGCACGATGTAAAAGTATATCACTACAAGTAGTGCCACCTAGACCTAACTCGCGTTGACCGACCGTAAGCAAAGGCCGCCGCCGCACTATGCCCTTCGAGTATAAAGCTTCAACACATTATCGTCAGCATCGTTGTTGTGGGCTTTTTGTCACTCTCCAGCCTCTTCATCTGGTGTAGGAATTTTGTTCTCTCATCCCAACAGAGTGTCCACGAACCGCAATCTCCTTTGATTCCAGTAACTAACGAGGAAGTCTCTATAGCAAAACCGTACCGAATGGGAGGAACTTCCGTCGTTCATTTGACGCAGTGGTTAGAGTCCACGTTGAGTCAGACGCGTGAAATAAAATTGCAATAATTTATCATCTTACCGTTTTGATTCGTAGTACCGGATTTTGGTGAACAAGGCCAAAAGGTCAGACTCATTGTTCGAAGAAATATTTTGAAGAGAAAAGTGCGTTGTATATATTGTAAGGGAAAACAGATCGTTTTGTTTTGTCGTCGCTTTCGAAGCATTGCCGTTGTTTGCTCGTGTGCAAATGGGACATCTGGATCGATGGGCGACAACCAGAATTGTCGACATACTGATTCCCAGCGAATTCTATCCTCCCAGAAGCTATTTTGTGTCAAGGCCATCATCTCTTCGACTATTCGTTTCTTCACTCCTCTCTCTCTTATGCATGTTTATTTTTTAACCAGAAAACAGACGATTTTTCACCTATTTCATTAAATTTTTATAGCGGTATGTGGCCTTTCAATCGTATTTCAGAACAATATCATATTCGCACTGAAATCATATTTACTATTGAACGAAATTTTTAGCTCGACGGTGGGAGTTTATTCTTTGAAAGTGCACTTTTTTTACTACAATTTCTATGCATATTCGCACCCCCCCCCCCCCCCCATACGTCCTGTATTTTATGCTCACCACTATACGTGTTTTTACATATGTATATTGTACGTGGATATATAAATATAATAAATACATATTGTTTCAAGGAATTTACATAAAGAGGGAGAGTATAGAACACGATGTTTTTCGAATACTGCGAACCACGCGGCATGTCTACAAAACGTACAATATTATTCCGAGCGCATCGACTACATACATACGTAATGCACACACCGAGTATGAATTCCGAAGGTGCTATATTTGTACCTCATCGTTGAACTTGTACCTGCATAAAGAAAGACGCGTTTCGGTCAACCTTGCGATTGAAGATATTCGTATGCTCACCCAAACTTATGTATAAACGCGTTTATGTACAAGTTATATATCAGATAAAGTCGATATCGATGATAAGAAGAATCTCTGGCAGAAAAATATCTATAGCCGAGGCACTGTTATCACAAGAAAAAATAACTTTTCAATTCTAGTAAAATGTTGAAATATTCCCATGAAAACTTGTTCGCAACTGGATTGGTGTAAGCGAATTTAAGTAACTAATGTCATGATTTTTCAATATTCCGAAAAATTTTAACTGGTATTTCTTGTCACTATTGTTTTTGAAATATTGGATTTTTTTAAATAAGAAAAAAAAACAAGAAGAAATGAAAAAGAATATTTAAATAAAGAAAACAAGAGATGAATTGCCAAACATGATCATGAGTCTGTGTGATCTCGATGAATTTTTTTTTCCACGACAATATTTTTCAACTATTCTAGTCTCGTTGCAAAATCGATTTTTCTCATATTATACACCATGTTGTAATACTCGTATTCGAGGATTTTGGTGGATTTCGGAAGTATCGGTTTGGAAATTTCATCGTTAGTTCTACCGTTCTCTCATTCCCTCTTTCCCATGAGCAGGAAAACTTGCTGTTTGTCTGGAGGATAGCAGAAAATATCTTTTAGATTGGAGGAAAACCCTCAACCGCACTAATAATGAGAAAACTCTTTGAAGTGGTGCACGTAAGTGGTTGGCAAATTTAGTACGCAGCGTTCTCAACAAACATTCTTCGGATACCGCAACTATAGAGTTGCCTTTTTGTGTTACTGTCACGATGCACTAATTTTATAAAATAATTAAATTCATCAGAAAATATGAGATCGTTGCAAAGATCTTATATTGATTCAGCATCAACTGCATATAGGATTAAAAAATAATCTTCTTTTTCTTAGAACTCGTTTTGAAGAGTAGATTGAAAGTGAAGTTGCTAACTCCAGCTACAAAGTTTGAAAACCCCTTGGGCAGCGTCTGGAAAAGTGAGAATATAAAAGGTGCAAAAAAATGTTGTTTTTATATAAAACATATGTTACTTTCGCCACAAATATTTCATCGAAAATTGGACTTTTCTGAACTCATTTACTTGAACCTCAAATCAACGGATTCCCTAATCGAACAGGATCCACAGCTATTCAATTTTTCATTTTATCTTATCATCAAATTTCGCCTCATATGAATTTTAATACTAGAAAATATTTAACGGAGAATAGCTGACATTTTAACATGAAAAATGCCTCTTTACTCACTCGTTCTTAAAGCTAGCAAGCTAATGAGCCACCTTAATTGCCCACGATCTTTCTCCACGAAATCTTTTTCAAGGTTGATATACGTAGCTCAATGTTTCGAATTTTTGGTTTACCTACATGAGGATCTCTTTCATATAAGTCGTCTTAACTTAAACTGTAGTTGAACGATCAAAACTTTCTTTACACATAATCCCTGGAGATTCGGTGTCAGAAATAAATAATGAAGGAAAGAAAACAGTTCCAACGCCCTCGAATTTTTTCACTTTATTTTTTGTTTATTTATTTTTTTTCGATTTCGATAAGGAATAAAAATAAAAATCAGCGATGACATTGCTCTTGATTAAGTTCTGTTCATATTCTCATTTTTCGAGGAAAAAAGAAAAGAGTAACTCGAACGGATTAGCCATCAAACGTTACGGGACAATAAACCATTTCTGGGAATCTCATCGAAGGCTTTTTTCAGCCCATCGACTATTGGAAAGCCCAATTTGTGCGCTCTGGCAAGAGGACATATGACACGTATAACGGTTCGAACTTGGAATGTCAATTTCCACAGGAAATTCAATACAGGATGACGTTCTTCACGTTCATTGGCAAATTTTCTTTTTTTTTTCATTTTTTTTTTTTTTTATTTCTCCATGCGGTATGAAATTTCTCTGCAAAATCCACGTTTCAAGGATTCCGCTGCAAAGAATAATCGAGTAAAAAAATTTCGATCATTACACGAGTTGTCGAATAAAATATTTCGAAACAGGGCAGGAAAAGAAATGGAAGGAAAAACATTGTGAAGTAACAAAAACGCCTGTCATATATCGAGCGCATTTGACAACGTTGAAAAAAAATAAAAATAAAAATAAAACAGCGCAAAGATGTCTCATTATGCGAAGCGTCAGAGAGCAAGCGGATGGCTGAGCTCGAGCACGGTTAGCCACCATCGAAAAAAGAGGAAATGAAAATTTAATTGGACATTTCCACGGCATCACGTTCGGACGAGCCCCGCAATGGTACAGCAGCGAACCATCAAGACACATTATTCCGACTGTGCGGGAATGCCATCTGGTGCATTTGGCCTCACACGTGCTACGGTACATGGTGGGGATACGTACCGGTAGTAGTGGACCTGGTGGGGGATCAAAGTAGGGGTTCGCGCAGTGCTATATCCGGAATGCGTGCGCTATTCATAAAAAAGAGGGGGATATGAAGTCGTGACGGTGCTGATTGTATAAACTATACGGTCTCTTATAAAACACCCATCAAACGTGAGGCATTTGCGACTCCAAATGTCTTGGCAAAAATTAACTGCCTGGTAAATATGAACAAGGAATGAAGATGACTGCTTGAATTGCTATTTTTGTTGAACTGGTTCTTCCGGTGAGAAAGCCGATCTTACTAATAAAAATTAGGTAACCTTTCTGACAAATCTGATATTAAAAATTAATAGAATCTTGAAGCTGTATAACTTGAACGCCAAACTGAAGGTAAAATCAACCTTTGTTGTCAGCGATTGTTGTATCGATAATAAATTAACGTAAGAAAATCAAAATATTCAATGATAATACAGAGATTTTGTTTCGTGCATGGAAAAAATCCAAATTAAATATTTAATTTATACAGTTTGCACTGAAACGATGGGTGAACAAATTTCCACCGTCCAGTCAAATGGAATTTTCGTAAAAAGTGCAAGATCGTTTTAAAAAAATTTTCATTACGAATTAAAAAACACTCAGTCCAGCAGTCAAATTTTGCCTGGATCGCCTCATTCCCAAATTCATGCCAAAAATATCTTATGTCAGATTATTGATTACTCGAAGAAATTTTTTATCCTATTCGTCACACGTTTAATTCGGTTCGGGAATAGTCTCAAAAAATGTGGCAGTACGTCTCTTGACTTTGAATCTTTTCAAAGTCATTTTTAAAATATGATGATCGTTTCAGTTGAGAGCTATTTTCGTTTGACGTAAGTGTGTCTTCGTGAAGCTGGAACTTGAAGGAATTCTTGTTCAAAGGATAATTGATCGTTTTCACAAAAGTGTTATATCGATGATTGACAAAAGGCCGATTGAAATTGAAATCTATTTTACGTCTCATATGAGTGAATGGGAATTCAGTAATATGTCAGAGAGCTCGGGATCACAATGGTCGATAATATTCAATTTGAATACAGTAGAAATAGCTTTCCGGCTGTATCAGCAGTAGCACGTGGCGAGGGTTTATAGCCCAAGCTGCACTCGCGTTTAACCGGCTGAACATATCGAAAGCCCTGAGCTCGACAGGTGGAGACGCGCAGCGGTGGCCTCAAGAACCATACCGGTCTCGCCGCCGTTAGCCGCCACGCTGTCGTCTCCGTCGTCGTCGTCGCCGTCGTCGTCCTCTTTTGCTGCCCCACCAAACTACCTTCAACCACCCCGATCCTCTTGCCCCCTTTACTCGTCCAAATCCCACCAACCAGGTTCATGACGTCAAGACGCATTGCGACATACCCTCCTGCTCGTCGGTACGGTATGCTCTCTGCTTCTGTGCTGTTACTACCACTTTGACTCAGTCTTTCTCTACAAGCGTTCCTTCTCCGTCACTACCATATAATATAATAGAATCTACCACTACTATCAACCACTAGCAATGCCATGAGAATTCTACAACGTTGATCGGTCAACCTCATTGAGATATCTTGTACCCCCATCCTACCTAAATGTATAACGAGATCACTTCTCAAACGACCCTCTTTACTTTCTCTGCCTTGAAGTTGTTTTACCATCAAATAATGCGAGCCTCCAATCTCACAATCATCGTAATGTTGAGTAAGCGATGAAAAAGAAAAAAAAGGTACAAAGTTCACGTGGGTACATGTGTCATAAGGAGAGAAAGAACAAGAAAGAAAGAAGATATTTTCTCTTACGAGGAAAATAGAGGAAAGTAAGAGAGAAAAAGGGAGTGGTAAGAGTCTCTATGCAGACCAACGTGAACGTACATACTCTTCTGTAGATAGTAGGCACTAGGTAAAAAAAACCTGCTGGTTCACCAATTGTATGCCTTGAAGTATACGTGGCCGCAGCTCGGAAAATGTTGACCCGACGAAAATATGTATGAAGAGCAAAGAGTCTCTCCGTGTCTATGGAGTCAAGGGGACGAAGAAACCTTTTTTTGCCTCTCCTTTTTCATGTTTGCTTATCGTCTGACCATTAGATGAAAACCCTCAACATTAGCTGGTGTTTCTGACCCCTGTTTAAACTCACGGGTTATTGAAAAATTGGAAACACCTTAGAAATCGTGGCAACTCTGATTCTAAAAGGCAACAAATTATTTATATGTTTCAGTTGACGTTTCAGTTCAGACAAGAAATCTAATAGGATTTTTTTTTTTTTTTTTTTTTAATGTCGTAGAACTTGAATGCTTTCGCGTGGAGCACATTGTAACATATTCGACTCTTGGATAAAACAAGAGGGGAACAAAGAAAGAAATTCCATGTCACATTCCAAAGTTAAAAAGTAAATTACAAATTTCTGAAGAATAATTGATGCAAACTGGGTAATAGGAATTAACCGTGATGACTTCTAACTATCTCAAGTTTAAAGATAATTCCATTCGTGGCCGTACTCACTACGAAACTCTACTGAGCAGCCCAAAATACTTTGGTTAAATTTTACTCTCATATACATCTATGTACAGCTGTTAAATCGGGGTTACAGTTAAAAAAAACGGCACTCTTATTACCATCAATTACCATCTAGCACTAATAAGATGAGCTTCGTCGGTTAATCGCGAGGAGAGGTCTCATCCCTGTATTTCCGTTTTTTTTTCCTTTTCGAGAATAAGTACCACTTACGTTGCTTCTTAAACAATGAAGTTGGATACCCTCTTCGACAAAAGAGCCGCAACGCCTACAGCATATGCGTGTAGACATTGTCACAAAGGAAAAAGCTTCAACGGTGAAAATTCTTTTGTGAAATGAAAGTCATCGTTGTTTTAAAAATTGAACTTTCACAGTAATGCAGAATATTTATATGAACCACGAAGACGTATCCTTGCGTGGTTAATTTGGTAGGCATAACAAAACTTTCCAAAGAGCTTGTGCAATAATTTGTCATAAATTTATTTATTTCATAATTTTGTTGATTGGAATATTCAGTTGTTAGGGAACCAATAAATTGTTTACACTTTCATTTCAATTGTTGGCATTAATAATTATTGTAACACGAAATTATTTTTGAATCACTCCTCTATGAAAATTTGTCTATCAGATGCTGCAATGACAATAAAAAATGGTCTGTTCTTGTTCATTGGATGATTTCAATGGTATTCGGATAAAACGTTGTTTAAACCGATACAATAAACGATATATCTTTGGAGTATTGACGGTTTTTTTCGTTATTAGTTTACGAAAGCATAGTCCTGCACCAGCTATGAAATATCACTGCGAATAATAGGCGTCAGCCGTTCCTTTTATTGCTTCGTGGATGAGAATCTTGGACGTTTGCCCGTTATTCCAGTTATCCCAGAGATGCTGGAAAATATGAAAATGGGAGGAAATCGAGAGTATGTCGACAAGTCCCTTTTGTGCTTTAACTGGAGCTGTTTCGAACATGTTTTTTCTGCCTACGTGATAAGGATCAAAGATCTATGCTAATTTCATTAAAAATAATTCACGAAGCATCGTTAAGCCAACAGGTATTCTTCGTGATTCTGTCAGTATTAAAAAAATCAACAATAATGATTGACAATTAAAAAATTATATTCTTTCACGGCTATTATTTTTGCTAATTGTTCAGAGTCGTAATTGCCACGGCAAAATTCTAAGATCGACCAAGAGAGGTTGTTGTCGAAGTTTTTAAAGGCAGAGAGACCCGACTTTTAACTTGATTTTTTGTCTGCTTTTCGCTTCTCTCTCTCTCTCTCTCTCCCTTCTACATTTATGTGTATATATAATCTACCGAAACTTTTAGCAACTTCGAATCCGTATATATACTGCAAGAATTCGAAGGCCAATACAAGAGGTCGCACTTTTCTCTACCTCCATAGCAAAGGAAGTACCTTCTTATTGGTTTATCCTCTTACTAAGCACTTTCTAACCTTTTATCGCATCAGACCGCTGACCCAGAGCACTATTTTCTAACATTTCCAGGCTCACTATGGTCATTCACTACGTTTTATGGTATCAAATGTACGCGTCTTGACTTACAATGTTCTTTTTTGTTCTGTTTGCAGGTAAGTTCGATCCTGACGTTAATGCCAATTAGTAGATTATGCCTGTAATTTGGTGAGTAGTTTTAATACGTTTTTCAGCTTCCTATTAATGAGAAATTTTAAGGGGAATTGAAAAGATCAGAAAAATTAGATGAGATTGGGAGATTTCTAAAACTAACAACAATTCATACTACAATATTGTCATTCATATAACATCGATTTTTAAATATTTCCCTTCAAAGTTCCTAGATATTAATCATGAGTTTTGAACTTTGAGAAAGTTCAAACCGTTGAGAAAAGTTATTGTACAGCTACTTTCAATTCCTCTAGAAGTAAATGTTAGTATGTAAATTCGTGTTGACACTTACTGTCAAATATGTAGATACACAATAAGCTCATCCTTGTTGTGTATCTCGACATGTTGCCAATGGCGTAATTTGCATATCAGAAATTGCGTTCAGGTTCGTCAAGGCACACGAGAATTCGTCTTAACCTGTGATTCTATGTAACGAAGCTTAATGGACTAGGATAAATTCCTGGCTAATACGAGTGGAGGTTAGCGAAGAGCAAGTACTCAAAGATTACGATACAGTCAATCCTATAGCCAGCGATGTTGCTCCTTCAATAGTGTCCACTTCAAGATTAAGGATCGAATCAGTGAAGTATATAGTGATCTCATACATTGGAACTTGGAAGTGACTCGTAGTTGAACAACGACAATCTGTACGCTCAAGAAAAATTATTGTAAAATTCACATAAAATTGTTGACTTCTCTCCTGTATTCTTATGCATTCGCAACTGCCTTTTCTTGAAAAAAAGGTATTCAAAATTTAGAAAGAGAGAGAGAAGATAGTGAGAGAGTAGAACATGTTTTTTTACCTTTTACATGCATGCTTCTCGTCGTTCAAAATCTCAAAAATTTGTTCAGTAGGTTTCAAAGACTTGAGAAATATATATTTTGCTAACTTCTGTACTTTTATCTCTTATTCTCTCTCTCTCTCTTTCTCTAACGTAGTAAAAACTGAAAAAAGCATTTACTTTCGCCTTCAGAGCGTTATCGATAGAATTACAAGTGCTTTAAGTAAATTGGATATGCGCCAAAGAATTTGAAATGAGAATGTGACGAAACTTCTTAAGTGAATGGAGGAAGCAGTTCTAGTTAAACCTTTTGCTTTACATTTAAGTTCATAATTAACGTATATCAAGATGGAGTAGTTAAAGTCAATTACAAGCTCATTCTCCCATCCTAACGGATAAAATACGTTCCAGTACAAAATGACCTCTGTTTCGCCAAAATTAATTATGATACTTTTAAATTTTTTGAAAGTTGGCTATTATCAGAAAAGGAAAAACGTTCTCATCATAGAGGCGATTCAAGTTGTCAGATTCTCATAATTTCAAGTTAATCAATTGATTTAGTGTTCTAATATTTTTTATTTTTTCGAAATTTATTATTTATTTTTTCGAAATTTTTGGTCTTAATTTTTATATTATTTCTCACATTCTATGATGTACGAGCAGTGTCGATGCATTTTTAACGAATTTACACTACTTTTAACAGAAGTATAAAATTAGGATTATCATTTTCAAGTACTACTTCGCGATTCCAGTTCAGTGATAACCACCAAAAATATCTGATCTCAATAAAGGAAAAAATATAAAAACCCATCAATATTTGTCATGCTTTCAAATTCATTATATATTTTCGCAAAATACGATATTTCAAGAAAGTCAATTTAAGGCGCAATTTCTCGTGCATACCGTATGAAGTTTTTCATAAGCTGATGATATTTTACGTTCAATCATGATTAAAATGTTATTCAACAAAACTTTTTAAAATCGTTATTGGGACCATTCACGCCTCTTTACACCGTGTATTAACTGAGGATTCAAACTCCTTTAAAAGAGTTTCATGAAAAGAAAGTTCGCTCCAACTGGAAATAGACTTGACCACAATTCCGCATACACCGGAAGAAAGTCTACAACTCGTCTTTCTTAAAGTCTCGTTGAATGGAGGAACGTATTCCTTTCTGGTGATCCGAAGAGAAAGTGTCCTTGGAATTAAATAACGAAACAATATTGAAAAATTGATTTAATAAAAATGATCGTTTTACTTGAGTACATATGTGTTTCTGTTGTCTTAAAAATAACTGGAATAACTATACCGACGAATTGTCCTCAAGTCCAGAGTGCAAAAATACGAAAAACTTTTGAGCAGCCTCGCTAGTTTTCGTTGCCACATTTTTTGAGTATATTTGGACAAGGATTGTTAGCAACAACGTTAATTCAGATTTTTTATTTGTACGATATCCTATCTTCCACAAGTGTTTAGTCTTCTTCAATTTAGAAACGTTGAAAAATTTTTAACAACAAAAATCGTCAGATTCTTGCTTAAAGCCATTGCTTCAATTAGTTTGAGGAATTTCATCTTTCTTAGCTCAGTGTGAATTTTCTCAAAAAACAGTATTCATTTTGAAAGATATTAGAGCATTGACCTTCTGCAATAATTCCTTGTTACGTCGCCGAATAAATCAGTTACTCAGTGTTTTTATGATCACTTGATAATAAACGATCGCTGGCTTATGACGGTATTCGTCTCACCTCAGGTATGAAACTGGCAAACTTGTTTGAGCTGAATTCTATGCTAATAGCTTCTATATAAACAGCTATTCCATTCAGCATTTCTTCGTTGAAAGTTCTTCTATACCCTTCTTTCGCGAGTAAGGTAGTTAGGTAAACTAATAAGCAACCGATGTTTATTTTCACGTGTACCACTTTGTAACTTAAGAGAGGCTTGCAAAAATGGCTAAAGAATCTTATTGATATATAACGAGCTTTACCATTATTATTTTCATGTTTCTCATTCTCTCATTATTTTCATGTATCTCGGTCGATTTTCTTACGTCTGAGAAATAAATTTCTTGATTCCCTCGACGATACAGAATATTAGAGATTTTCGTATTAGCCAAGAAGCAAAGAACACTTGAAACGACGTTTCGTGGATTTCGAAATGTTGTTTGTATAAAATTTTCTAGTGTATATGGTCGAGCAACTAGGCAAACCAATAAAACTATTTTCGCTCGAAAAAATACATACACGTAACTTAAAACGTAACCTATATTTATTGTACCTTTTCCGAGACTTTCTATTATTCATGTTTCTTGAAATATTGAATGCAAGAAAATATCTTCTCTTTCGATTTCTTTGACTCGACGTTTTTCGATTACCTCAGTACTATACTGCATTGGTCTCACCAATAGGAAAATAATACTCTGGTGAATTGTTTGATTGAAAATCTGCTTCAATTCAGATTTCGTAATCGATTCCAAGGAACGATTGCTTCTACATCGTTGACGCTTCGAGTGATTTCATTGGCCGATTATATCAATGCGATTCTATATATATATCTGGGTTAATAGAAAACGATATATTATTTTTTTCTGAAAAAGAAAAAAAAAAAAACGAAATAGAATGATCGAAACCCGAATAGCATCGACAGAAGAACGCAAGAGGACATCGTGTCACCAGAAACATCGTGTCGCTATGTCAAATACTAGGGTTTCAGTCTAAAACGTATCTGTCCCCGTCTCCTTCAGATACAGACGTAAATACGACACAAGATCACAAAACTGTGTCGGTCTCAATATGTTCTCTATTTCCGGACGAGCTATTACCTTTCAGCTGTATCCAAAATATACTTTCATCTCGCCCACGAGGAACTGAAATAATTCAGAAGCGTACAGGTCACTTTCGTTGAAAGATTTGCCGCACTTTTTTGCCCGTCATCTCGTCACGAGTATCTTTCATCCCTTTTCTGAAAATTGGCGTTATTCCGTTTTCTACTAGGTTGGACGAAAGGAAACGACTAAGAAAAAATCGGGGGCATTGAAGGACGCGACGTTTAACATGAGAATTTTACAGAAATATCTATTTCATTTGTGCGTTTTTTCTCCTTTTCATTATCACATATTTCGAGTGCACCGTATGTTTTATATTTCGGAAGACAAAGTATCGAATATGCGCATGAATTCGGAATGAAAGAGGCCACGGTTGGAAGATCGAATATACCAGTAAATTTAGAATCGAATATGAAAACGAACAAAAATGGAACTGGTAACTGGAGCAGAATTTGGATAATGACATTAATTCCATGCTGTTAATATTTTAAGCTCGAACGTGAACGACTCTTTAAATTTCGGTCACTGGAAATGTTATATGGTGAATCAATATTTCGTCATACGCGAATAGAGAATTTGAGTTTTGATTTGTTGAGTCTCAAGTAAGTAAAGTCGGTGTCATGGGAGAAATTTTCATGACTTTTTGTCACGTTATAAATATAAATGTTTTAAAAAGAAATAAACTGACTTTTTTTAGTAGTTATAAGCTAGTTAGTCAGAGCGTTGTGTCAGAGCCCCAGGGTTATACACAAGCACGTGAATGCTAAAAATGTCAGCAGACAGAAATCCTACAGCGTGCTTCGATGGATATAGAGAATGAAGATGAGATATAGATATTTTCAAAGATGGTAGATCTGGTTTTCTGACAAACTCAACAGAGTGTGGCTCGTGCGAAACCTTGTGGAGAGCCGTAGCGTTTTACTGTTTTTTTTTCTCCCCCAACAAATATTAGAATTCCAACAAAAGCGTAAATGCGAATTGCCTCTGTAGCATTCATTATCTTTGACATTCGCGACGAAAGAAACGTTTGGTGTATCTTCTAAAGACATTCTAAACTCTTGAACAAAATTTTATTAACAGGATCGTCGTCGTTTATTATTGTTTTTGCGTGCAGTGCGAGTGGGAGACCGTTGGATTTTGACTTATTTTTTCATTTTGCTCGGTCTTCAATCTAAAACAGATAAATCTTTGCTGGTAGACGTCATTGGACTGTTGAGGATAGAGATCCAATTATAGTTCGACACGGTGAAATATTCGTGAATTCAGTGAAGAATGAATTTTACCGGAAGTGTGAGCAAATTGAAGAACCGTTTATTTTTATTTTTTGTGTTTGCGTCGTTGCTTGTTCTTTTTATTCGTTGTCTTCGTAATTTACGAGTTGTCAAGGTATTTCACGATTAAAAAATGTACGTTCGTGCAAAATCTCGCAGTCATTTTCACACCCAATGTTGTGTGGATTTCAGTGTCAATTGACACTTTACATTTTACATTCCCTTTAAAATTTTTTTTTTTTAATTTGTAAAATTTGCATTTTACAATTCCCTTGTGCAAATGAGCTTTGAAATAGACTTTTGCATCTCACCGTGCGTCGCTGGAAACAAGATAGTGTAATTTATTCGATGCATGAAACACTTGCGATATATACCAGTGGTGATCGTGCTCTTCTGTTTTCCATATATATTCGTCATGCACGCGGGAATGAGAAGCGCGTTTGTTGGTGCTAAAAGAACTGCCCCAACCGGTGCAATCAACCGAAGGTACGAGCAGGTAATGACGACAAATTAATTGCAAGCATGATACGTTATCGCTTCATTTTTTCCTCTTTACGTGAAATTTTTTGTAACTTTAACGAATAAAAAAATGCTGAGTCGGAGAATGTATTTTTCGACTCGTTATTGATGAAGGTCCATCGTACAAAAATCGTAATGGTAAATGAATATTTATTCATACTCTGAAAAAACACGGTCGATTCGATGAAAAATATCGAATGTAGTACAATATCGTACGGTGAAAAATGATATATTTATTTTCCCCATAAATCAAAACAACCCAGATTTTTAGAATTCTGCAATAGCGAAAATTTGTTCGCTGTTGGTTTTCATTTCATTGAATAAAATAACACGAATTTGAGAAATTAATTTTTGTTGTGAATGGCATTGATGTGCTTCATATGTAAATGAACACGTGGACGTATCGAAAAATTATCCACGGTCTTTTATAAACAAGGTTTGCATGAGTGGTGCATTAATATGCAGATACGAATCAAGTGTGATAATGTTTATAAAATATTGACTTTTTAACTGTCTTGGAAGAGCTAATCCTTCAATAAATTATAGTTACCGAGTATATCATTGAGGTACGGATGTTTGCCGCGCCATCTACCAGCAAACTGTTGGAATCTTGAAGAGCTTTCGGCTCGACAACGCGCGGGAAACTTGATAATAGTGCAGCTCACTCTAGCAAGCTCCCGCTGCAACCACCGATTGATAACGATCATCGAGGATACTGTGTCCTAATCTTCGGCTGGTAACCCTTAAGATAACATTCATGTTTGAAAAATGCCTTCGTCACCCTTGCAAGTGCAGATGCACTTTCGTTTGTGAGACGAACAAATGGTGCTCTCAACGTACGTCAGATGCAACACAAGTTTACCTATTTATCGGCGGTTAAATCAAGCAACCAAACTTTTGATCGAAGTGTTGTTCCAAGCGGTTCAGCTTGTGAACACTCCCTTTCCATCAATAACTCATAACTTTGTCGAGAAATCGTGTGGGTCATGCTCGTAAATAAGAGAAAGGGAGAGAGAGAATCTGATTTTTTCTTTCATTAAAATTAATTGATTTTCCGTTTTTTGGCCTCGAGACTTGAACACGCAAATTGGCTGTTCTGATATCCAGCCAGGTAAAATCGACGATGTTGCCTATTTTCAGCCTGCATTTTTAGTGATTTCAATGATCAATTTATGGATATATTTTAATCAATGAACATTTCCATTAACATTTATACAATTAGATAGAAATTCATACAATTATTCATCAACTCAGTGTTTCATATTTTTCTATCTCAGCTCGTAAATCGACTATCATGAATAACCGTTAATCACAATTTCCCTAGATGATAAATTACTAAGAATATCGATATCTAAAAATCCCGATATCTGCAATATTTTATTGCGGTTAACAGCAAGGCTTTTTGTGAACAAAAAAAACGCCATTGATTTAAAAAAAAAAAACATGAAAATTAATTATTACAATTTAACAAAGGATATAGTTTACGTTAATAAGGAGAAAATACGTAGTTACAATCGAAACAATGATAGCTTTTGTTATTTTATATAATTAAATAATGGACGCTCTTTATAATTCCATAAAAATGGAAAAGTCGATTAAATTCTTGTATAACAGCTATTTGATCAACTGTTACGGGTATGGTAACATAAAAGTGAAGTGGTTAGTTCCACTTACACCGTTGACCTGGGTCACGAGTTCGAATGTTGCCTGCGCTGAATCATCATGTATATTTTTCTTATTTGTTCCAACGTAGCCTGAGTTATAGTAGAGAGCCGCGTTTACCTACATCTCATTCGTTGATGCGTGTTGTTGGTTCCGCGCTATATAAGTCATGCGCATACATCTCGATTACTCATTTCCCTACTACATTGACCATACAGCGTTTATTTGTAGATTGTGCTTCACACGTTCGATAGTCAGACGTACTTAATTATCCGATGTAGAGCATGTGCCCTTGAGAAGGAAATTAATTAAAAAATGAACAGCAAAAACTTCGATAGAGTGATGAGAAATATTATGAAGGGAACTACGATCTATGTCTGGCCATGTGCATTCTCCACTCCCAGGCTATAGCACGGTTACTATTATTATCTTATCGAAAAAAAACGATCGAATAAATCGAGACATCGTGATAGAAACCGCTATAGGTAGATATGAATTCCGAAAGAAAAAGCTGACCTAGAAATTAAGCAGAACTTATTCAGGGTCAAAGTGATATAATCTATCGCACCACATCTGTCGGGATTCGATCTTGGTGTTATTCTCCAATGGCTATAGAGTCACGAAGTCCGGCAGTGGGTCGAATACTCACCAGTTCCTGCAGGTCAGGATTACAGAAAAAGCTTTCCCTGTCGTCAAGCGTTTCATTACCTGCTGCTAACCAACCTCTCTAGGAGGTTAATTCTGCTAGGGCATCGAGCATGGCATAGCATGTACGGACACATCGTGAGTGGGTTAACAGTGAATATATAGAGGCTTTATAGAAGCTATATAGAGTAGGTGTATCTCGGGATAACCCAGTACCGAAGGTGAACTGTTTCACGACACGAATACACGCGAGGAAAAGCCTCGAGAGTGCAAAAGAGAGAAAGAGTTAAAGGAGGAAGCGAAAAGCGAGAACGGTGAAAGGAGGGTTGGAAAAGAGAGCAAATCGTTGAGAGAAAGAGTGGGAGCAAACTCGTTGCCGATCGAGGTTGCGTAGGAGAGAAAGGAAGAAAGAACTAACCTGAATATGTATATGTATGTATACAGCTAAGCTTTGGTAGAGCAACTCTCAACGCCGACAGGGAGGCCAACCGAGGGAATCGCACAAGCGGCAAAGAACCGCCTACCGGTTTGCCATAAGTCGGGGGATGCGGTTGGTCCCGCAGTCAGTCATTCCGACGCCGTGATCCCATTCGCGTCATACCAGTCAACCATATAACACTTTTGCTCTCGCTCCCATCAACCGTTGAACGAGACAAAGGACCTTCCGGTATATCCACAGCTCCGAGGATATCCGTCCTAGCCGACCGATTACCAAACTTTCCTCGAAACACACGGGCTCTCGAACGCGACTCCCTCTTATCACGACATCTGTTGGATCTTTCCGGTATCTCTCCTGTTTTAAATCGTCAGGATCCCGGGAGAGGGTGAAATAGAACGCGCGCGTGCGCTCGGTTGGTGATTCCAGAATCGGCACAATCTCGACCTCTGCTCTATCTATCGCAGCTTCGAGAGAGATTCACAGCTCTTTTCTTGGTCAACTATCATCGATTACCATCAACAAACGTGTATTATCGAGACTACGACAACAACGGACCAAAGCCCGTTCTGGAATACAAAGAGGACCCGATCGGGCCAACTTACCCAAGATATAGTAAATCAAATTAACTTCTAGATACATTTTTTTCATCCTGCCTATTGATGCCATGTGTGAAAGATCGAGTGATGTGTAATTTCGAGTAGAGTATGTGATGCTTATGGCTTGTAAAATATTGCAATGAGGTTCGTACGTTCTTCAGCTTCGGCATTTCCTGTTATAATTTTCACGGATCTTTCATATCTCGATATGAACATTGTGGATCTTCATTGCTATCGATCGTATTGTCGTAATTATAATACATCGCAAAAATCTGAATATGCGTGTGCGAAATCTCATTTAATTAAAATGATTGAGTTCCCAATCTCCCCCCCCCCCCCCCAATTAAAGCACTCCGTTATTTCATTTATTTTCGATTTATTGGATATGATTCGAGAAGTGGGTCAAAACTGATTACTTTAACCTAGAAGTCAAATGCACTAAATCCCGTCGTGCACCTATTAACGCGACCATCGATATCGTTGTTCCGATAATGATATATCTGCAAAAATGTTTTTCGATAGTTATCCCCGTTAAAAACTCCACCAATTAGCGTGCCGGAGATAGAAGTTTAAAAGTTTAAAGAGCTGGAGAAAACAATACAATCGTTGTTTTCGTTCGCGGGTGAGTTATCGAACCGAGAGATCATTTGACGTGTATGTGAACGTTGAAAATTAGCACTATTGAAATCAGGTCGTATAAGGTAATTCATGTCGACCATGTGTATATAACGCGATAGGGTAACCTAATCGGGGTTAGCGTGCCAACTAGGCGACAGGGTGGTTCTCGTATGTTTTAACGTATCGACCAGCCGGCCGGTAGCGGTGGAGGAGAGCGTAGTGCCCTGTCGTCACAACCTTCACTGTCGCCACCATACGGAACATCCCGGGACCACCAATCTCTTACTGTCTCTGTCTCTCTCTTTCTCCCTCCCTCCCTCTCCCCCTCTCTCTCTCTTTGTAATTGGGCAATCTTGACGAAACAGGATGGAGAAATTTTTCACCCGAGGATCACAAGGGGCGGGTATCGTAGCGAAGAAAGCGGAATCGTGTATGTGTATGTGTACGTGTAGTGGTAGCCAGAGGCAGGGAAAGATGGTTGGTGGTGATTGACAACATGTGCGCGGCGAAGGAGCCGCAAGCACGTTGTCGCGGTCATCTTAGTATTCGATTTGAATATACACGATGGTGCTTTGAAGAGATTTACCGGTGATCAGATGACACGTTGGAGGGTTGATTGGTAGTTAAGTAATTGAACGGAAATAGGCCGGCTTGTTGGGAGTGCAACAGAGATCGTGCGGATTTGTCGGTTCAGCATGTTTCAATAGTGAAGAAGGGAGGTGGGGAGGGGGGAGAGTGAATCTAGTTGGATCGAACGTATCACGGTACATGTGGACGCTTGACTATATGTATGAAAGGGAGGTACCAGAAGTATATAGATTGAGTATCGGTTGGGAAGAAGAGCAGTATGATCAGGATAGAGAAAAATAGAGAAAGAGAATGAATCGCGAGTGAGTCGCTGAGCGTGTGAAGGTAGCAAGTGTGAAAAGGTTGAGTGGAGAAGGAGCGTTGCACATTGAATTAGTCCAGTAGTAGAATTAGTGATGTGCAACGTGATGCATCGTGTGATGCTTGATTGTGAACGAATGACCGGAAACTTTAGTAGAGTGTGAGTGCTGCGTAATGAGTTGACAATGACCAAGAGTCAGATTTTTATTCTGATTAATAGACACGAAAGTATACATGGGAGTAAGCTTGATCCTGTTGCTTATAATGATAAGACGGCTACGTATGGAGAATATTGGTTTAGAAATTTTTGAGATTTCGTCATCAGTTAGGGTAGAAGTGGAGTCAACGGACGTCAATCATCGAGTTGAATGGGTGGGCCAGGCACCGAGCGGGCTACGAGGCACAAGCTGAACGCGGTGCCACACCACGTCGGTCACGGGGAACGTCTCCTCGTTATCGGCGAGCCACCCGCCCCGTGTCGCTGTTACCATCCAAACAATCATCATTCACCACCTGGAACAATTATTCTACCTTCACCCCCGCCCCTCGGATCACTGCACGCACGTAACAGCTTCAACGCAACTATCAATCTTGACAGCATAAATAACAACAATAACAACAACTATAACAATAACGACGCAAGGCAACGCAACGCCAATCACATCAGTACAAACGACAAGAGCAATCACGCCAAGGTCATCGCAGCTGACGATACCGTCAAGAAAACGGCCATGTCATCCCCGCCGAAGCATCGTCGGGGCTTTGACCCCAATGACTCCTCGAACAACGATTTTCGTCGCTACCGTCGTGTCAAGACGCGACAACGGTGAGTCCATTCAATTGTTCTCAAAAAACATAAAAATCGAAAAAACACTTCAAAACGAAACTAATTCATGTCTTTCAAAATGAAACAAAAAAACTCCAATGAAAATTATTGCAGTTTGAAGTTGTCTTAAAAATGAATTTTTGAAATGATCGTTAATCTCTCGGAATGATTATCATCCTCCAATTAATATTCTAAATGTTCTGAACAATCGATCTTAGTATTTTGGTACAAGGACAAACTTAATGATTTTTCATTCAAATGCTACTCTCATATTTCTCTCGATTTGACGTGTTTATCGGTTCTTTGCATACAAACATCTGTGTTGAATTATTCACTCGCGCACACTCCTACACAGACGAACACATGTGACAACACTTTTTTGCGGCTATAGCTTTCGGTACGGCTGAAGTATCAGGGTGTATCTGCTATTATAATATATAAATCACGATTATTGAAATCGCCTAAGAAAATTTCGACGAATTACAAATCGTTGTACCTATCTGCGTTCTCCACCGACCAAATGCTGTTATTGTAAATAAAGCTTTCGGGAAAAAAAATTTATTCAATTTGAACATTTATGATGATTTGAAAAGGTAAAAAGTCAAAGAGTTGAAATAGCAAAATATATGCTCAAAGATCCAAATAAGAAAAAATTGGATGATCATCCAAATCATTCTCTATCGTGCATGTATCGAAGTAACGCAGCGATTTGTTTTCGATTTTCTTTTTCTCTTGGGCGAGCAAGATTAAATTTAATTCAACAATTATTCTCAAAACACGGAGCTTTACTCATTGGCAAATGCACAAAAATGTTCACAGAGGCTTTGTATGTTCCCATCGTGACCTTCAAGGCTGGCCACACAGACCTCCTTGAACCTCCATGAACCTGACACATCCAAGAGCACAGGCACGTCCAGTACACGCTTGCGATGTTTGATGTTGGATCGCTTGGCTACCGGTTCGCTCGATGGGAAGTCGTCGCGATGTTTCGAACGTACAAAACTAACAATAATAATAAAAACAGAATAATAATGATGATAATAATGATAATAATAACAATAATAACAATAAAACTTGGTTTTGCGAGAAAAATAAATTGTTCCAATGCTTGAAAAATCCTATTTTATGTCCACCGATGTGCACAAATGCCTCTCAGCTCTTGCACTTCGACCGAACGAGCTTCTTCAAGAATATCATTTCGTCAAAATTCCCTATCCTTTGTTTCGAGATGTTCGATGAAGTGATTGTTGTCATTGTATATTCATTGCAGCCTCGATCATGTTTTCTGCCCCGAAATATCGATCTATTAATGTGGATACTTAAAAAACTCATACGAGACCATAATCCTGGTCTGAATAAATGGAATGTACTAAGATTCTGCACTTTCTGATGCTTCGAATGTGATTATCATGCGATTTTATTTATATTTACATTTTTACATTATTAATATGTCAAAAACGCTATATTATTTTTTTTTGCAATGTGCTTATTGCAAAACAAATTAAAGATGTTACGTTAAGAATGCTTCTGAGACAACGTCGACCAAATCCTCGGTAAACCCTTGCAGAGGGTTGGAGGATTTATACTATAAGCACGCTTCCGCGGTTATTATGATTCAAGCTGCAAATCAAAGAAACCCATTGACAGCTGGCTTCCGGTAATGAAGTGAATTGTTCCGGCGACGTGAAGTTGTCGATCAAAAAATAGTTCGAGGTTGATGCTAATTTGCGACTGCATTGTTGGGAGATTATCGATTGAGCATTTAGCCTTTGAAGAGCTAATCATTGACCAAAATATTCGTAGTAATTTATTATCTTCTCAGAAAGGTAATGTTGAAACACTGTTTGACTTGGCTAATTGTAAGAATAATGCACTCGATCATGCCCCCATGCGCTCTAATATAAACGAATAATAATCACTGAAATATAAGGCAGGGAATGTCTTCAGACAGAAATGTTTGTTCGTGTAAGAAGGCATTGATAATTAAATTCGCCAGAGATCTCGAATATTATTTATAAATATTGTAAAAATATTTGAATACTCAAGCTCCTGCGTATTTAATAATATTAAATTATGAATAATTTTATCGAGGCTCATAAATCGTTAATTTCTCGATGTAATTGAAATCGGTATTGAACACAGGTTTAATTGAAATTCTCGTTAAATTGCTTCTCGAGAGGATTGAAGTGACAGAGGATTGAGTATCATCGAGGCACTCTTCGTTTTAGAGCAATTCCTCATTTCGCGGCCTCATCATCCTTGACATTTCAAACTGTCGAAAATAAATTTTTAGTTTTTTAATCGATGATTATAAACTAGCACCATGCGGAGACTATTTTTCAAAAGATTTTCGAGTAGCCTCTTTATTCTTTTTATTTCCCTTAAATAACGAAATGAAAGAACGAAAAACGTTGATTCGAAAGTGTTGATAAATAATGTAAAAAAGAAAGGGGCACGGCTCCTGCTTTTATTGTTGCGAACTGACGGGTTCGACTTACGTTTCATACGATTGTATCGATTTTCGACGAGAATATCTTCTCCTCCTGATACATCGACGAGCTTTATACTTTTTCTTTTCCTTTTGTTCTCTACTTGAACTGACACCTTATATCGTTTCTCGGTACAAATGTCGATAGTACTTAAATTGAACATGATCCGAAAATACTATGCCTACAGAGCTCAGTCATAATACCGGAGATACAAAAAATGTACAAGTATTCAATTATTATCAGTAATTAGGGTAGATTTTTTACCTGGATGGAAATCGTCTATCCTGTCGAAACATCTACTCTAATTATTTTTTCGAAATTTATTTCAAATAAAATTCTTTCTGGTCACGAGTTCAGAAAAAAAATGATTCAATTTAAAAATAACTGAACTTGATCAGAAAGAAGAAAAATAATGAATAAAAGCGCAGACCGAAGCCAACCATAATAACAAATAGTATAAAACTATTCAGCCCACTTTTTGATGTAAAATAAAATAGAACCATCTACTTCTCACTTTACCTCATTCCATTTTTTAATTTTGCTAATGAATTTTGCTGGACTAAATATTACCATCGTCAACGTATTTAACTGGTGGTGGTTACACAATCATATTTTTTCTTACAAGCTTATTCTGACCCCCGTCAAATCGCCTCCCCCTTCCAGCAGTATGTATCTTTCTCATTGGTTACGAGCTTCAAGAAGCCTTACAAGTTTCCCTCACATTTGTAAATGTATACAGTTCTAGGAATGTCATGTTGTCAGATACGGGTGCCTTTGTATAACTTTATCTTAACAGTAGCCACAGTTATTGTTCGGCTAACGTACGATCTTTAAGACCCGAGGAAACGTTGACAGGTGTCTTTTGTTGTTGATTTAATTTGTTTCGTTTCTTTTATTATTTAATTTCCATCGATATCTCGAGGCTTGTAACTCTTGTGATATTCTCTCCATTAAGTGTTAACAACAGACTGACCGAAATAATTTCTGGTTATTAAAAACAGTAAAGTACACGCTAAGGAAAAAAGTCTGACATTAAATATATCAAATTTCAGCCATCGTATATGACCAATGTCTCAATAACCGTTCAACTCTTTTTCTCATTGAATAAACGTGCTCGAAATATGTGGATGTTGCCAATTCGTGATATCGTGACTGAAAGAATTAATGTGAAAAAGTGATATGGGTTTTCATGGTACTGTATTGGATTCAGTGATCTTTCTAATCGCCGTCAATCTCATCTTAAAATTTCTCGGTTTGTGTGATATTTGCATACCGTATGCTATTCTTCTGACGATTGTCTTCATTACCACCATTTTTATGTGAGTTCACGATCATTTTCATTGTCAGCCTGAGATTTAATATGAGAAAGAAACCTGCGATCAACATGCTTCGAATAAAGATAAAATAAAAATATGAAATTCTTTAATGCCTTACCGTTAAGCTCTACTTGAATTCAAATTTTCAAAAAACTTTCCCTCTTTATACAACACGCGGAAATTAATTTTGTTTAAAAAAAAATTATTAGTTCTCGTGAATAAAAATTCTAGTTTTGTTACATAATATTGGATACATCGTTTACGTATCTGAAATGCAATGTGTCAGGTATAGATTGGTTTATGAATCCAAACGAGAAATGCTGAGGTTGCATTATCCGTCTCAACTGTCCACCCAACATGTGGACTCTAGTTGAGCTTTTGTTTTGTGTATACATTTCATTGTATGTCGAGTATCAGACAAATTCTCCTGTCAATCTGGATAATAATTATATTCTTTGTGAAATTATTTTTTGTGAAAATATTTAAGACGACGTAAAAGAGATTTTCAAGCCACCATCGTTTGCTTGGTTAGTTGTTCTTTTTTTTTTCATAATTTTCCAGTGAAAAAATTTGGTTTCTATTATTTTTCAGTTTTAGGACTGTGATTCGCACGTTTCTTTTTCTTCACTTACAATAATTATACGTTAACAATGTACCAGAACTAATCGCCTGAATGTTGAATTTTTGAAAATGATTTTCTATACGTAGACCCCCTCGCCCTCGGGCCCTAGTGCTGAAGTCGAGGCTCGAGTATTCATTTGACGTTTTTCAATTGTTGACAAAAACATTTTAAACTGAATTTTCATCATTTTGAAATATTGTCGAGATTTTAAAACGAATGGCATTGAAATATGATTGAAACAAAGTTTCATTCCAGTTTCCCGACGATTGAGAGAATCAGCCGGAGACCTTTTGAGTATGTCCAATCATGTATCGTTGATGATAAATAATTCCTGGGTGCTAATTTATACCTTGGAACTATTTACACATACATACATATTAAACAGGGTTGATTTTAGAATGAGGGGTGTATCCTGGTCGGAGATCGGGAGCTGCTAAGCGCAACACACCGAATTTTAGAGGATAAGTGGTTTGCACACAATTAATTGTAGATGACGTTGTTGATAGTGGCCCGAGGGTTGGTGTACGTATAATCCGAGTCGTCCGGAGGTTGCGTTATCGTAGCAAGCCTGAATCGCCTGAAGGCTTGCACTATCACAGCAAATTTTGCGAGCTCGGATATATCGATTACAAAAATAAAAACCAATTGAAAAACTTGATGATGCAATTTTTCTTCTTTCTTTAAATTTCATTGAAAAAAAAATCAATCATTATCTTATGATTTATTCAACGAATTAACTTGAACGAATTGATATTAATTCGGATTGCGAAAAAAATAATTTTCAATTGAAAATACTGACTTTGGATGTCAAGGGTAAAGTCGAAATCTTATAATTTGAAATTCAATTATAAAAAAAATTACAAACGCTGATATTTCTCTTAGTAACTTTCATAAATACTATGAGTTCGAAAAAATCTCGTGATTTCTAGAAGACTACAATATTGGCTTGTTCGAAAGAAAAATTGCTAAAGTCAAGATAAGTGAAGTGACCTCCCGATGTTTCGAATATATCTTCCAATGATGGCAGGTTTGCCAATTGCAATAGAACTCAACCCACTGGTTCATCATCGAGAAGATGAAGCTTTAAACGTGTAAACTCGTGTTGCTTGGCAGCTCCCAATTCGACGAGGTGGAAAAATCTGGCGAGGATGTTGAAGTGGATCATCAAATTATACGTAGCATGGGTGCTTCTTCCCGGCCAGGGGGGCAGCTGTTCATACCCGAGGCGAAAAAAGCGGTGATACCTTACAGTAACCACAGACTAGCGTGCATATATCTGTGTATTTTTCATCTCTTGTATGGTATCCAAGCTAGTTGCTTCGTTATTATTCTTATGTCGTAGAACGATGGAGAAAAAAAGGAATCGGTTGAGGGACATACCAGGAGGAAGAGTATTCAGCCTGAAAGATTTCTTACCAAAATAATTATTAGGAAATGGCGAAGTGCTGCCATCTTTGAAATTTGAACATTCTAGATGAATTATTATATTTTTATTGGCACTGTCAGAGGATAAAATTCATAAAATTATTTTAAGTTCGTAAAACATTTATCTAGAGTTCGATTTAGCGCAGTAGGTCACTCAATATTCAGAGCACAACATGCGATTACATATTTTTCTTATGTTTCTTCATCCAACATACACTATTCGGGTTTCACTGATGATGTTTCAGGAGGATAATGAAAAAAGCTTGTTTGGTTGTGTAATTTAGATGCAAACTGCGTGTATCAATAATATTGATTCGATGCAGATTAATTGATAAATGAATACGTGTGAATACATTTTTTTCAAGTATTCATGAGCTTACTATAAGCATATGTATAACTCCGTTGTAGATTTATAAAAAACAATGGCGGTAATTTTTCAAAGCTTTTTACTCCGAATGAAAATACTTGATGAAGATTATTTATGATCACATTAATAATTAACGTCTGGTTCAAACTTCATCCAGTTATGACGAAATTATTTCTCGCACGACAGAATTAATAACTATTTTAATTTATATGCTGATAATTAATTATGCACACGCCTTCGGTGCTGCTTATAAAGAAGCTTTCACATTTCGCGCACTCAGCGATAGTACGTAGTACAAATCGATGATTAAAGTGCCTCTAAAATACCGGATGTTCACACGATTTTCGAATAATCCATAATTAAGAGGAAAACATAAGAGCTGGAAAAATCATAGAGCAATTGAAGCGTTGAAGTGGTTTAATTGATGATTTCAGAATATTTAAAACAAGATATAGAGTGCAATCGAGGTAAAGGGAAAAAAAGAGGTGGGAACGAAAGTCACATATAGTATAGTCGGTACACATTTAACCCCTTTTGACCGAGTCCTCTCAGCTCGAGTGAGAACACATTAGCTGCTTGTAGTTTACTATATTTCCGGAAGCCCTCTCTCTCTTGAAGCCTGAAACTTTGTGTATTACGTCAAGCCAAAGTCCATGTGCAATGTTAGATGAGTTGGTAACGTAGCAGCCTGATGGTACAAAGTTTGCCTTGGAAGTGAAGGAAAGAATCCACGCTACCGCACGATAACCGCGTCAAGCTTCTGACCCCTTGAAGCTTTCAGCTTCACGGAAGTCGCACCAGATGGCGCGAGCATAATGTGTCTGGAGGATCAGAACAAACCACCCTAATGCAGCATACTGTAGAACCAAGTGATTCTCAACCTCTATCAGCCTTGACCTACGAGTTTCACGATTTTTACAACGCTCTGCACTGACGTAAAAGCTGCGTCTCGTGATGCGGTTTATGCATGGTATAGCGTTGACTTTGAATACATGCTATGAAATGAAATAATTTTTCCTTCGCTTTTTTGCAAATTGTCCAATTTTTTAAATTGCTCAAATAATTATGTTTTGACAGACAACTACTGCAATGAGTTTGAATTTTACACTATTGAACACGGAGATAAAGACGAAAAGTGACTAAATACATAATGTAGTTTAAGACCATGTGGTTACTATTCAGAAAAAATTTACAATGTCTCGAATAGAAATCCATAGTAAATTTATTCGGAATAGTCGGCATGGTATCACATCGCAAAGTAAAGTTAGTAAATCCCGTATGAAATTCTCTCGATGAATGAACGAAATCTGGTTAGAATTTCTGAAATTCTGTACGAATAGTAATTCCGTCAGGGTTGTTGTATGAGGAGTTTTTTTCAGTTCATATTTTTTGGTAGTAAACAACTCCAATGCTGAAAGAAAAAAAACTTGAAAGAAAACTCTTCATCGTTCCGGGAGGAGTGGTATCGACAAGAATACCTGATTTTAGGATTTTCGAGCCCGGAATTCCGGAACTGCGACCTATTCACGTCACGTGACTCTCATGCTTTCGAAGAATAGCTACTTCCATCGGTCTGTGACTCATAAATCATCGGAAGATACAATTGTATCTGTTGAAATGAAGTTGTCGCAATTACAGGCTATAGCAGTAAAAGAACCAATCGATCAATCGGCTCAAATAAACATCATGTACAAACGGACCGCGAACGAATGGCAAAACCAATATAACGAAAATGTCGAAAAGTCGATGATGTTAGCCAGGTGCCTTCTGCATCTTGATCTCGTGCTGGTAAAAAACAAGAAGGCTAACCCAATCAAAATACGTGTTTGGGGATATATTAGTGGTAGCTCACGTCCGTTGCCTCATTAACTTAACCTTAAGTAGGTCATGAAGTGATCTCTCGATGATCGTGAGAGAAAGTGGGCCAACCCCTAATGCTCGTTGTCCCGCTGCGTTTGACACGTCGAATCTGAGAGTCACTGCTCGTATCACTCTTTTTCTTCTTCTCTCTCTCTCTCTTCTTGTCCTATTCTCTTCCTGTCTTTCTCTGTTGGCCACGACATGGAAGTAGGTTTACATCACTGTTGCCCTTTCACTGCTTACTGTTATGTGTGCGCAGTGGTGCATGTCTTACTGCGTTGCGGTTGTCGCCTCGAGAAATAGCCCTTGTAGCTATAAGCGCAGAGTATTCAGACGATACATTAGCCACAATTTTGTCAATTGTGTTTGTATGAACTGTAACGCTTTTTTTTTCTCGCTGAACGAACCAATTAACTTCTGCTCTCGATAATTATATGGTGCCACTCAATGACATGGTACAACAACAAAATTTTTGAAGGAAAATCGGGAATTTTGGTTAAAGTTTACCCAGTAATTACAACCTACAAATTTGGGAAACTGGTAGAGTCATTTCAGAAAATAATGAACACACACTGAGAAAAAAAAAGTTGTTGGAATATTTGATCATAATAATGTCATAAACCGTTAAACGAACACATCAATTTTTTATCAAACTGCGCGTCAATTCTAAATTCTGACAATAGACCGCGCAGTTCAATTGACAAAACTCTTCATATAACATCGATTTCCTATTGAATCAATAATTTTTTTTTCACTGATACACAACTAATCCAAAAAAAATTTTAACTCGATTTGATGAAATGTTTTCATTGATATACATGTTTGATTCTCTTGCGTAGGCGACGATGATTCTCATCGTCGCCTACGCATAACATTCGGTTCTGCACTAAAGGGATCAATTTGATTTTTGACAGTGTCCAATGAATAAAATCTCCTGATGCCGTCAAATAAGAGCTCTCGATTGAATTCAATCAACCTTCTTCGCACTAATTGCTACGTTTTTTACATTCATTTAAACAAGATAATACCCAGCAAACATACTTGAATCATTTCCGTAACTTTTGTGCAAATTTTACATGAACTCGTTACTTTTACATCAAAGTTACGAAAATTATCCAAATTGAGTTTGCTGGGATATTAAAAAAAAAAAAAAAATGATGGCTTGACGTTCATCTATTTCCATTGATTGTGATCAATGAACGTCAATGTAATGACGTATGAAAAGGGATAAATACATTATTGAAATACGATGATACCGATATTTGATACGATGATACCAATATACTTTCTGAAAGGAGAATAAGATCGTTTTTTTTCTCCGGACAACACGGAATTCCTCAAAAAGCAATATCGAACTTGGATTCGGTGGCTTGTTCATACTGACTTCGTGCGGTTGACTTTAGTTGGAGAATATCGATATGTCTCGGGGCCGTCGTTGGCATAACTGTTCTGAGAAAACGGACTATGAGATACTCTCGTTGGGTATACAATGAAGAATTCACGACACGTTTCGAATCGCCGTCTGGTGTTGGCGCTGATTTGAACAATACTTTCAATCGTTTTCTGTACACATGTAGATGTATACATACATGTTTCTCGATGGCTATCCTATTCGTATTTTTAGTTTCAGACGTCACGGTAACCAGGAATTTTTAATGGATCTTGAGCGCAAATATTATCAATAATTTTCGAGTAATGATTTTTAGTTTCGACAAAACAAAGTACATTCATTTTCGCAGTCATTGGTATTTTTTTAAAAATTATTCCATTACTTTGCAAAATAGAATACTGCTACTATGCCCATTACGGTTCACTACGTAGCAAATTGTTATCGAAGTAATCGATTCCGCAGTAATATGATCCTGTAATTATTGTTGACAGAGTATGTTCAACAAAATTTCTCATCGAAACACGAGTTTGGACAGAGTGAAAAGTGATGTTAAAATTCATCATTCAAATTGATTGTTCAATACATACGAAATTGTGATTCTTGTCATTGTATTATAAGCATTCATTCATTTCGTATCTGTTTCTTTTTCCTCTCGTTCTCTCTATTTCTCTCTCTCTCTCTCGCTCTGACTATCTGCTCTCTATATTTTCATATTTTGTCTCCTTAAGCGCCGTACTTGTAAGAAAGACGAAAAGCTTCGTTAACCGAAGCTCATTGATGATATCATAAAATAAAATTCTAAGACGCAGTCCTCTACCATTTGCTCCCTCGAGTACTCGGCTACACAAGACAATTCAGCCTCAACACTAGTATACTTCGCCCTAACATTGTGTTGATGGTTTTATAAAAGACGAGAAAATCAAGTAAAAATATTTACCGTGGTTCCACTATCCCTCTTTCGCAAAAGAGTCTCATCTATTATCGTCCTTCCCTTCAATTTCATCAGAGAAACTGTGACGTCTCAGTTTCATTTTTAACGGAATAAAAATTCAAAGAGCTATGGAAAGCAAGAACGAGAGGGAAAATAAGCTCGAGCATGGAACTTGGTAATTGCGAAACAACTTTAAGTCCGTAATTAATTATTATGATACTTGGCTAGTTCGATGTCAGAATGTTATCTCAGCCAAACATGAAAATATCCTTTAAATAAGAGGACAAATTGAATAAAAAGATTTCGCGGAATAGCTATTTAAACGATTTTTGTTCTAAGCTAATAAAAATACATCAGATACAAAATTATAACAACCAATTTAATCCTAATCCCGACTAAAATTGAAATCCAAAATATAATAATTAAAATAATTAAAATTTGAAATATTTTGCTCTCACATTCTTCTAGTGCAAGGCAGACGGGGAAGAAAGATTGAAAAAAAAAAAAAAAAAACAAATCATCGGCAATTTTTGTCCAAGCATTACTAATTAAAAATGTTTGTTTCGTAAGTAGCATTCCGGAGACGAGAAAAATTGGACCATCAAACTTTTCGTACAGGAAGTTCTAAATACAGAAATCTGACGAAGCGAGACCAACTTTTGATGCTCATTTTTCCACTACCATTCTCACCTCTCATATAAATAATATAAAAAACGCAAAAAAATGAACGAATCCTCCTCCACGTTTACTGGACTACGAATTATTGTGCTTCATTTTAATTTTTTCATAATGAATTCATAATGTTTTCAATGGCCCCTCACAACTTAAAATCCATAATCACCTGAAATACATATTCTGAATAATTTGTGTTGAATTTTCGAGTAACACTCAGTTCCGCATATTTGCCGAAGTGTAGGTAATGTTTATGGGACGGTGAGCTTCTAAATTACACAATGAGCTATGCACCAAGAGTTTGTAGAGTGTGATGTGTGTCACCGCTGTCGGCAGCAGGTTTATTATTTGCAAGTAGCCAGGTTCAGTGCAGCTCAGACAGTACTTTATTTTGCCATGATATACAAATATATATATATACATATAAGCGTGTGTCGCTTTCTAGCGCGTGACAACGTCAGACGCAGTGTCGGGAGGCCGCGCCGCCGATCACTTAAATGAAATTGGATTTTAACCAGTGATTTACGAACTCCAACGCTATATACTTAACACCGGGAAGGATTTAAGCACGGTCTTGCAACTTAAGTAAGTTAGGAAGTCGAGCTGAAAATTTCCGGGCTATACTTACTAAGACTTTTACGGATCCACTATCCCTGATTTGCCACGTAGTGCTTCTGGCTTTAACTCTCGATCAAACATCGTACTAATCATATCCCAACATCTATATCTGTAAAGCCGATACTGTTTCAACGAACGTTGAATTATCGTATCATTACTCAAGTGCTTTACTTAATATTTCTACAGTTATGTGTCGTGCATAAAACTCTCCTAATGGAATTGATTTTCGAATGTCGAATCAATTTTCATCAAGAGAAATGCAGTTGGTATATGTACGAGATAATTCTTACGTTAGACATAGTCATAGTCTCGATGCCTCGAATCAAAAGTACTGGACGAACTCTTCCATGTCTCTATTTCTCACCTGCCATGCACTGAAAATCAAATTTTGTTGAAATATTGAAATATTCTGTTGGACGTATATAACAACTTGCTTCATCCATGCAGCAAAATTTGTATCCTTCCATATCGAACTGTCGTTTAAGCCTAAAGAAGTTTTATTGTGATATGAGAATTCTGTTGTCTGGGCAAACTCATTTCGTTGATTGGTTCCACCAAAATATATTGTTATTTCAACGAAATTTTGTTTTCAGTTTAGGGGTCAGTTTTTTTAACCAGCAAAAATACGAGATCTGGTAACATGAGCGAAAACACGACGCGAATTTATAACCAAATATGTCTTCCAGACCAGAACACACTCATGTTCAAACGTGTATTCGTAACTAAGTAGTGTGACATCGATAAATCGATATTGAACAATTTCATCCATCGTGGTCAATGCGTGAATGACCAGTAGACCCCATGCACGACGGAACAGTTTAGTAATTACATCAGAGCTCTGAATACCTTCTCTCTCTCTCTCTCACTCTCTCGCAATCTTTCATATTTATCTTTCCTTGTTTCTTTTTTTTTCTACTCACTCCTCCCTCGCCGAAGATCAGTCTGGTTACACCATCGATATATACGCATTAACGTCTCATAAATGTAATTATAATAAAATGATTTTGTATTAAACTCCGTATACGATACAATTATCATTAATATCAAGTTCGCAGGCGAGGAGATCCAGCCTTTCGCGATTACAAAAAGAAATGAAATATGTTTGATGAAAAATCATATATCTGCTTGAGTGTTGAGTACGATCTCCGTTTCATTTTGCCTTCTTCTTTATATTCGTGACATCTATATTTATTATATAATACCGATATGTGTGTGTATATATATAAATCTTTCTTTTCACTCTGTCTTTTTCATTCCTTCTTTTGCATATAACTGTTTTTACTATGTACAAATCCTATCTCGTCCTCTTAAAAACTTGCCACGAGAGAGTTGCGGTTCGGCTAAGGATATTAGTTCTCCTCGGAAAATTCATAGCCGGTTACGAGAGTGCTTACTGTGTATTTCGGTCACGGTCGCTTGGAAGCCACGAAGGGCAGCGTCATGGAATTTGTGGCCTAACTTGCATCTTCACACACACGCGCGCGCGCGCGCGCACACACACACATAGTATATTACGATTGTATACATCGATATGAATATATAGAGACTCGGAATAGTTCAGTGGTATCCATTCACTCGTTCGTTTTCATGATCATTTCTGATTTCACCAACAAGAAGTGAAATGAAATTTTTGATTACAGTCTCGTATATAATAATAACTCGCAGCACGTTTTCCTATCATGTCTCCGTGGAGAGATGAACCTTTTTCCGCTATCAATAAACGGTTGAAGTGCACTGGCAACGGGATAAACTTTATACCCATCGATATATTGATCTGAAATAATTCAAAAGGGATTCGATATAACAGAATAATCGTGAAATAGACACTCCATATACCCTCTTGGGAAGGAGGTACCTTCTCGATTGATTTTTCGTGTAGGACTACGTGATTCACAGGTTGTACGATCCGGACCTCTCTCAGCTGTTTTCTGCATGCGTCAACGTGTGAATTGTCAACTTATAGTCACTCTGTAGGCCGCTGACAAACCCCTGCTCTACTTTTAAAAAAATGTTACGAAATTGTCAATTCGACAAATTCTGAAAAATCTTTTCTCAAGATGCAGCCGGAATCGTGAGTGTCGAGATTCAATTATAGGTTCAGGAAAATAGAAAATCATTGTTTTTAAGATAATGTATGCTTCGGTAATGATAACAAATGATCAACACATTTCATCTCAGCTGAAAGTTGGGATGATAAGATTCGAGGAGTGGGTCCAAATTTCCAGCCACTGTCCAACACACAATCGCGTTCAACAGCTGACGTTCAACGTGGAAACCTTCCTTTTTTCCTGATCCTTTGATCCGTGATTCATTGTAATAGTTTTTTTTTTTTTATAAGTGTTCAAAAAGAAAAAGAAATGTAGGGTAAAGAATAAGTGGGGTAGTACTCAACGCATCCGAATTAGAACTCTTATATCACGCATTTCTTGGTAATTAATAGTTACTGGCACAAATTACATCAGTTTTAGTACAGAATGTACCAATTCGTCACTTGCCTAAATTTTTCGTGTATTACTATCTCATGTCCCCGCTTAGCACAGTTACCATCAACCATGGAATGCTAAACTTCTCTCTACTTTGCACGTTGCTCGAAATCATAACTCTGTGACATTATCGTTACTTATTTCCAAGCGATGGAAAAAGATTCGTTATCACAGTTCACCTCACAAGATTTTACTCCGTTGCATCCTCAGGACACTTGACGCTAATTTAAGGGCGTACTAAAAATTTCAAAGAACGCTCTTTGAAGATTTCGAGTGAATTTTAAATAGATCTTTGAAATAATTCTGTATCTTGTAATCCGTATAAAGTGCTATCGTATTCGATGTGTTCAACCATGGTGTTTATAGATATATAGTTACACGTATTAAAGGAATAGAAACTTTGCGATTTACCTCACAGCCAAAGACGTTTAACGTGTGGCTATATTAGTGCTCAAAAACCAACGTCATCGCTAGTATTCAGCTGTTTCTTTTTTACCTTCTCGTTCTCTTCTCTCAGGTCTATATGCTCAAGTCGTCATTTAGTGACATCGAAAAAATGTGACAATGCTGAAAAAGTAATAGAAATATATGCAATACTTATTGAATATTCGAAGATCTGAAAGCAAACGCCAATCACACATTTACAGCTATTAGTTTAATGATCATTTTGATAAAAAGCGCTATTAAACGTTGTATCCTAATGGTTTGTATTACAGTAATTGTAGTCTTCTCGTGCCAAAAAAAAAACCGAAATGAGGATTCTGTTATCTCTTGTTTCTCTCACTGCACTTCGTTTCTCTCTCTCCCTCTCTCGTTGTCTCTTTCATCCAACTCGGACCCATTGCTACAATCGCTAAGCGCCATTTGGCGATAGTGGATTCGAGATTGGCAAGCGCCATACTGAGACACTCCATCCAACAAGGCCAGTCATGTATACAGCGATGCGCCAACCTATCTCGTTTTTGAACTAGAAACGTCGATTCTACGCTCCGAGCCTAATACCATCTACTGTTCCTATTACCTACGTGATTCATTCTCTGTCCGCATTGAAGCTTCAGTTCTTTTGTATGATCATTCACTATCAAATTCAGATTGACTTGAGTCCAACTTTGAATCTTTTCACCGATTTATTTGAAAACAAAAAGAAGATGACCACAGTAGTATTACTTTAGAAAAAAAGGATAAAAGTTCTTCATCGAAATGAATTCCGATTATTCCAGTTTCATGAAAAGCGATAATCAAATTACATTTCAAATCCAACTCCGAATTATGGAAAGAAACAAATATTTGAATGTCGATGAATCAATTAAAATACAATTTTATGGAAAATGAGGTATGAAAAAATGGTGTACGATGATAATATAATGATTTCGTTATCATTATTGCAAATAAAATGAAATATTTTAGTCCCTTGGTTCAATACTTTTAAGTCTTTCTCAACTGCTTTATCATGCAGCAATTAAGTGAAGCATTACGTTGGCAAGCAGTACCATTCAATAGCTTTGTTTCTCAAACCCGTGAAATGATTTTGGCTCAGATGCAGCTTCCAATCACAACAGACTTCTCGAATCAATGGGTGCATTACAACAGGTAGCGATTGTGTAACTTTGAGAACTCTCAGTACGTAATTAGATAGAGGGATCTTGAAGTAAAAATATATTTGACATTATCACTCCATTAAATGGATAATTATTCAACGAAATTTGAGAAAAATATTCGATGACTATAGCACATGTTGGAAAAAAAAAAGAAAATTTTCGTCCTTTCATCAGGACGCAACTTTCAATGGCGTGATTTTTCATGTGTCTCAAATTACTCCACATACACGAAACATTGGTTTTGTCTCATTGGTTAAAATGGTACAAGAGGGTTATCTCTTTTATCTCGCAACCCTCCCATAACGTGTGCGAGTATTCACGCGTGTGTCTGCGCTTTCGTGTTCACGCGCTCGAGTGACGATATTCCCTTCTCGACTCTCTCTCTCTCTCTCTCTCTTCCCCCCGATATACTGATACACAGATGCACACGAATACACGAATCTCTCTCCCATTCGGATATGCATGAATACTTGTGGACGAGCTTGCTTATAGAACATTGGTCGACGCCGCAAGAGCACATAACGTGTACCACGTCGTTTTACATGAATTTCAATAAAAGACCAATGGGAGCGTAAATGTTCTAAAATTGAACAGTCATTTCTGTGTTCTCTAGTCAATGAAACCCTCCACAAAAAAATTGTATGAACATCTCAGATGTTGTCCTCGTGACATGAAGCAAATTCGAATGATTTTTCTAACACGATTTAAGAACTAATGATAGTTAAAGATCATGCACAGTCTTTTTTCCTAAGCAGTTTTAGTCAAGTGAATCTTCGAATGAAATTGTTAGGTTTCACTGCACTGTCAAAATAATTGTGGGAACACTTTCATCATGGAACATGTACAAAAATAGGTCAAGTTAAATAACATTACTTTTTAGGCTTTTTTTTTGTTAAAAATATAAATTAATTTCATGAGGAATTTTAAGTACAGGTTGTAAATTAATATTAGAAATATTTTATCGAACGTCATGATTGATCGGTCAGTTCGAATTTTTTTTATGACAATAGATAGATTCATCATGAATGATAAATAATAAAAATTGATGATAAATGGATGATCACTGGGAACGAAATTTTGTTGAAATCTAAATGTTTTGTTGTATAAGTCCAACAAAATATTTCGACCACGCAACAAAATGTTTATCGTCTGAACACAGTTTAGTTTCAGTATATAAAGAAACTTCGTTGTTATATTCGAAACTTTGTTGCCTGAACAAAAAAAAAAAGTTGTTGAATTCAACGAAATTTGGTTTACAGTGATAAATGAATTGAACGTTGAAATGAAAACTATTCTTGGTTATTTTACGCTGTCAGTTCATTCCTCCGATGGTCACGATAATTGTTCAAATACGATTCCGTCAGTGTGACAACGAATGGAAATTGTTCACTAATATAATATATTCTACACCTGAATCGTGTAAAACTTTTTGCAACGGATTAAAACGAGTCGATTAACCTTCGTTCACATCGTATCGAAATTCGACACAAGTAATTTGGATAAATTCAACTTTTAGCAAATCAGAGCGAATGCTTCTTCAAGAAATATAACTCAGTTTGGATATTGCCAAAATCCAACTAATAGTTCAAACTATAAACTCCTGTCCCTGGAGTGACAATGTTAAAATGGAGGACCGTAGAAAAAGTTGAAAACGATTTAAGTAGTTTCAGAACGTTTGCAGCGCGATTCCATTCATCCATTCTGAGAATCGGATTTACGTCGATAAATTATATGGATGTTAAGGGTATTTTGTCTATGTGCGGAAAAGAGAGAGGATATTGAAATTTTCCGGTGAAACTTTATCTTTTCAATTCACGGCGGATTTCAAACGTTGACCGCAATAAATTTCTCCGTTTCATTTTATTCCCAAAGTAATACATATACGTGCATCCTATATATTCATGTATGAGGACTTTGAGATTGGAACAAATGACTCTCCGAGTTCACTAGTCTGTCGTCTACCATCATATGTATACTGCCCTGCTCTCCTTCCTTTGCGAAATATATACATTCTCTATATAGAGTATAAGGAGAACACGATCCGTTGGTGGCCCTGGTGCAGAACACAGTGGCTTTCGGCGTTTTTTTTATTTTATTTTATTTTTTTCATTTTTGGCAAGCTTACAAGCCGCAAAAGGAAGACGACATAGCTGCGACACAGAGGTTTGCAATGACATCAGCCTTCGCTGTTCTCAAACGTTGTCTAACACAGATGAACATAAGGGTATCAAGTTGACGAATAACCAGCGAGTTCATTTTTCCCACTATTTTTTTCATGACCTTCTTTGATTTTTTTTTGGTGGAATCACTTTAAAATCGGAAGGAGAAGCCAAGTTTTACTTTTAAATGCAATACTGGAGAGCGATATTAGGAATAAAATTCAAAATCATTTGTTATAACGAAAAAAATCAAGGGAATCGAATATGTTCACCAGAAATTTTGTTACTCATCGATTACCCTTCTTTTTCGTTTTCTGTCAGATAGTCCGATTGGGAAATCGAATGAAAAATGTAAACCACGCTGTTGGTACTTTCGACGCTGTTGGTAGTTTCCATGTCAATGTTCTACATTGTCAGGAGCTAAGCAAACAAACGAGTAGGTCAGGGAGATTGGATTTGATCTCTGAGTCGATTGTCGATTAATCAGAATTCTCTCTGAGATGAATTCAACATCGAAATGTTCTAACCTTCAATTTTGGTTGACTGTCAAAGAATCTTGGAGTATTGAAGCGCAAATTCATGGTAATATTAAGAAGAGGGGATAGAGGAACGGGGTTGAACTATATGAGTGTTGTAAGGGTGCAGCGTCCCGGCTTGGAAGAATGAGGCTTGCATGGAGTTGAGTAAGGGTAGGGCACGAAAGTTGTTGGGGGCGGATATCGACTAGGAGAGTAAAGAGACGGCAACCCCACACGCTTGATAGTAGGTTCCGCATTCTCGCTCACTCCTACTCACTTCTTGTTCAACCTCTGCTCTCGGCCATCCTTTTCTCTTTCTTTTTCACTTACTTTTCATCTATCTTATTCTCTCTTGCTCGTTTTACCGTCGTTCCTCTACCATATTTCATCTTTTTTCATCTTCTTTTCTAGCATCTCTTACTCTCTCGCATTCGTTCTTTCTCACTAAAACTCTCGCCCTGCCATTCTCTTTCTATTTCTCTCTCTCCCTTTCTCTCTTACCATCTGTCTATCCTCCTTTTCGGCTGACTCTCTCATTCTGGCTCGGTGAGATACTATGGTATTTTCTCCCTCTCCGTATTCCAATCTCCCCACTACCGTTCATCGTCGTTCTCGTCGAGTGAAGCTTTTGCTAGCCCACCCGCCCGCTCCGCAACAGACGAACGGTGAGCTTTTCCCGCGCGAGTGGCGCCACCGTGAAACGGCGCGGTGACGCCTGGTACCGCGAGGCGTCGCTATCCTCCGCTACCTACCTACCTACCTACCTACCAACCATATCCCAGGTTCAACCTACCCGACACAAACCTACTTAGCCTAGAGGGGCCTCCTAGCGCGCTCACTACCGTGAGCTTTCCGTTATCGCCGGCTGTGTTACGGTGTAACGGGGTGCGCGGCTTTTTTTTTTATTATCTTTCTCTCGCACTCGCTCGCACACTCATTCACTGTCGTTATTCAACAGCCGACTTTGTCTATTCGACTCGACTGTTTGTCCGTTCGTGACTCTCGGGCTGTCGTTGCTGTTGTGTGTTTCGTTTTATTCGTGTAAAAAAACCAGTGTCAGTATTTTATTTCATTCCTTTCCCTGTCTTTCTTCGCACGCAGCTCGTTTCAATACCTTTTCATCACGTTTCAACTCGAGGAAAATATTACTCGGAGTCTCGTGCGCGTGTTCCCTCTTTGACTCCTTTTTCCATTTCGTTTCGTTTTTTTTTTTTTTTTTTTTTTTTAATTTTTTTCTCGAAATATCCACCCACTCGGTGTGTTCCGCGTGCACGCACTTTTCGCTTTTAACTTTCTTTCTCTCTGTTACTCTCGAGCACTATCTCTGTACTTTTCTCAGCCTCTCCCTTCTTTATCAACCCTCTCTTGCTCTCGAGTTGGTAGCATATCCCCTCCGATTCACTCGAAGCTCGCTGACTCACTGACTACGCTACTTCGTACTGGTAGCCGCGTTTGCCCTCTCACGAGGAGAACACGGTGCATGCTGTGTCTCGTCGTCGTCACGGTGTCATTGTGAGGATCGACAGCCACCGCATCAGAGGCCAAGAGCAGCTGGCTTTTTTCATTGTGTGCGTCCGTGCGTGAGTGCGTTTTCGCGTTCTGGTGTTTGCGTGTGTGCCTCTACATGTCTATGTGCGGTGAAAATCGCGTGGGTGTGTGAGAACATGCGTACGGGACGTCAAGCAAGCGTTGAATCTCAGAACGGAAAAAGTGTTAATGCCGAAATTCAAGTCAGGTCGTACACGACCCTTGGGACTCTTCAAGGAAATTCGTGAGAAAGTGAAAAAGGAACGGAAGTCGAGGTGGTACGTGGTGCATCATCAATGAGAAAACCGGAAGTAATCGTTGCTCGGATGTTTAATAGTTTAACCTCTCATTCTTCTTCGCTTTTACGTTTGCAATACGATCTTTCGCTGGGACACCCTCAGTGATTCGCGCTCAGCTGTCCTCGTCGACGTCTTCCTCCTCGTTCTCATTCACATCGCTGTCAACGCCGTTGTCGGCGCATCCTTCAATATATTCTGAGATCAGTTCTGGCGCGTTGACGCTGCTGCTACAAATCTCAAGCATCTCGCAGGATTAATGAAAACTGGTTGTGTCCTCTCGTGTCACCAGAAAAATGCCAACTTCAATGACAGTGATGTCAATTTTATTAACGTTATCGTAATAATCATAAATGACAATATAAACACCGATTTGACCAATTACAGTACAAATATCAGGGGCAAAAAGAATTTTAACGACCACGGAAACGACTACGACGACGACGACAACGAAAAATGTATCCAGTATAATTACTACCTCGTCGTATATCGTCGTCAAAGGGAACACGGTATACACCTGGAATTTTTCAACGTGTATAATGATGATGATTTTAATTATGATGATAATGATGACGATGCCAGTGACAGTGTGGTGACTCGGTACGATGTTCCACTCGGTGGGTGACAGTTAAAGCAGTTTAAAAACAAAAAACAAAAAAAAGCCAAAATAACGAATCTACCGAACAAACAAAACCAAACACTCCCATTTTCCCTCCACGCGTTTTCTCCTATCTTTCACTTTGCTCACTTAAAGCGCCACCCTTCCTCCTCCAATCTACCTCTCTCTCTCTCTCCAAGTTCACCTGCACTTGCTCGTCCCGTTTTCCATTCATATCGTTGCTGCCCTCGTCATACGGAGCTGGTTGATGCTGCGGTTCTCTTTCTCCAACCCTCTCGCACCTTTGCATATTTACGCTTCTCGAGATTTATACGTCGCCCATGTTCTCATTCATCGTCGTTACGATTGATATCAAGAAGAAGAAGAGGAAAAAGAGGATCGTCAGACTTATTCGTGAATTCGGGCCGGCCCAAACCTGCGTCCCGAGATAACCGTGCTCGTTTCCCGGTACACATGGTCGAGTCCAGCTTACAACATAAGCAGTCCATCCACTCAAAAGACCAACGAGTTCAGCACAAAATCGTCCGGCACTCACGACCATCGTTTCTTTATCTCGATGTGTACATAAACTCCAGTTTGGATCCGTCCTGAAACGAAAAAAAAAAAAACAAAACAAAAAATAAGGAAGAAAAAAGTAAAACCACAAAACTGACAACAATATATTCAATGATCGAGCTTCACACGGCTATATCGCGACAAACAAAAATAACAAATATAAATAGACATCTATATAAATTATATATATATACACCGATGTATAAAAAGTACTAAAAAAAAAAAAAGAATTTTTTTGGCGTCTCCGTTATTCTTTCAACTTCCTTGCCATCATTGACGCAGAAAAATACATTAAAAAAGAAAAAAAAAACACCTTTAAAAGAGAGGTGAGAATACAAGTAACCGTCCATGGTGCGTCCACAGTGTGTTTCCGTCACACAGAGACATATTTCCGAAAAAGATTAAAGAAAAGCGTGATAAGGAGGTGGAGAGAGGAAGAGAGAGAGAGAGAGAGAGAGAGAGAGATCGAGAGAAAGAGAGAGCGTGCGTGTGTGCGTGCGTGTGTGTGTGTGTGCGTGTGGGTGTGTGCAAAACGGGGTGGGTGGATGTAAAAGCGAGAATATGAGTGCTGACAGCTAAATTATCGGTGACAGAAAATGTGAGAAAAAAAAAAAATATTTATAAATATTGTGAGAGCGAGAGCGATTTAGGGGTGGCGAAACAGCTTTGCCTCCCCGCTTCGTCGGTTATTATCTTGACAGTAAGCGTGACCAAAGCAACAAGAGCAGCCGCCCCCATGCAACATGCAGATGATCCTGGTTGCCGGCGGGTGAGTCCACATCGTCCACATCTCTCTCTCTCTCTCTCTCCGTCATCTCTTCCTCGCTACTTCCACAGCTGGCAAAGACCGCCCAAGTTTCTCCTCTGTATTACAAATTATATGTATACATATATATATATATATAAGTGTGTAAAGATGTATTATAAGTTGATATATTTGAATATATATATGTGTTTAAGTATATACAGATATATACGGAAGAATGTATATATATATATATATATTCTTTATTTGAAAACGTTTATCAATGGACTTATATATGTGTATACCATATACGATCCCAAGCAACGCGCTCACATGTGCCTACCCTTGCTGAAACTCTAGCTATGTCTGAGCGTCTCTTACGTAGGCGTAATTATTACATTAAATATGGACGTTTGTGCGAGCGTGTGTTTGCTCTGCTCGTGCCATTGGCCGTAATGACTCGCTGTTGTTGAGCTTTTGCGTAAATATATATACATATATATATAATATCGCTATGTGCGTATAATCCCGATGCTCTACATTATATGTGCGATGTTTATGTGTACATATATGTTCGTGAACGTGTGTATGTAAATTTGAAAGAGAGAGAACGAATGACGCCTGCTCTCTCTCCCTCTCTCGCTCTCTGTGAATCCCAATCGCGATGCAGCACGAAGAACCCAAGCCTCTCTCGCTAACCACTTATGCATCGCTAAGATCTTTTGCAATAATCCACGCCAAACTAAACCTCTGTGTCTTCCTTTTTGCTTCCCTCATGATATTAATCGATGGCAATCCCACTGAATAGATCACATGTTTCTCTTAGGAGAAAACATCTACACTGCCTCGACTCTCGTCATGTGGTACAGTGTGTGTATGTGTTTATATACATGTTTGTACCTACGTAAACGCGATGTCTATTTTCAGGCTTTAGGTATATGTATATTGATGTATATCAGTGTTATGATTATTTCCTACAGATTTCGAATATTTGATTTATTAATACTTCGTTAATAAATAACGCGTGTTCGACCCTTTTATCTGCATTCACCGTGCTCGTTCTATCGTCTATATTATCTCATTCATCAAACGTCGTTTTAATTATAATTTCATAAACGCAACAAAGTTTTTATCTTTCGTTAGGCTTTCATACGTAACACTTATTCATACTTCAACTTGAATACACGATGACGACTAATCTCTTTATTTCGTTCATGCTTTTGGATATTTGTGAGTGGTTTCGATATGGTTTTAAATACTTCGTGATTCAGTTTCGTGGGCGTAACAGTATATTCATTCAACATTTTCTTTATTCAATAATTACATTGTATTTGAAAACTGTTAATTACTCATTTGAATGTTCTGAAGTATTTATTATTTTGTTGAATTAAAAATCTTTATTTTTGCTGTGTTATTTGATTTTCGCAAATTTTGAGACGCATTCGATCGACAAGATTTCGTATTATTTCGTATTAGGTCGACAAGATTTCATATTATGAGACGGCCTCTCCAAATTTAATAAGAAATACCAGTAGACAGTCTGATCTTTAAAAAACAACATCCGTATTCTCCAATCTAATCGAGCTCAGATAGAGCTTTTGACTTGTTGAAATTGAAAAATCGATTTTTGCCGACAATATTTTTCGAAAGCCTTTCGAATGAGCTTTTTCAAGAATGAGTTTTGATGGCTCAATGTAAGCTCTGGTGAAGAGCGGATTTATTGTGTAGGGCCAAAAATTTCTGTTTTATATCCGATTACTGAATTCGGATCAGTTTCGGAGTGCTCTTAAAATTGCCCTTTTCCCGTATTATTGATAGATTATATCTCTAAATTCAAATTGTCAACGAATTTAATCTCTTTTTACACATATATATTATTTTTTCAATATTACAAACACCAATCGCAGAAGTACCTTTTTTGTTGAAAAAACTATAAAATATCTAAAAAGTTTTTTATTCGGGTATTCTGGACATTTCGACAGCGAAAATCCTGTTTTTTTTTTTTTCAACAAGATAATTACAGATATTTCAAGTAATGAGTTTGAATGACACTTGGTAAATGTGAAATATTTTCTCATTTTTCTTCGATTCAACCTTTTGTAAGTGCGTTTATTTATAGAGGCATTTTGTTATTGGTACGATTTTTTTTGACTTGGCTCTTTTCACAGGTTTTTCTATAAAAGCTGGCTAGTCGATTCGATATATATAATACGTGTGCGTCGATAAAAGCAGCTGTTTCGATCGTGACTGCATCGAATTGACGTGGATGCATCTTTTCATTAAATTTTTCTACGCCGAAATACACTGAGGGATCACAAAGTGAACAATCAGTGTAATGACATGAAAGCTATATCCTATGACTTTCTTCGAGTATAAAAAAAAAGACCTTCGGTACGAATAGTCATTAGGATATTAAGAACGGTTTTCAGGTTATTCGATTATCAATATGAGGGTTTAGTGTTTTTGTCACTACTGGTTATTCCCACGACATGTTCGAGTGGCTTTAAGATGACACGTGTTACATACTGATTATACAAGTGTGTTTGACACATCAACAAAGTCAATGGTTACGTCGCAGCCCTCGTGCGTAGGATTTCGTGTTTTATTTTTCATTTTGTTTATTTTTAGATTACTTCGGATGACCCAGAAATTTGAAAATGGATTTCCGTGTGTGTGCGCGTGTGTGTGTCGTTATCCCTGTAAATTATCTCGGAGGTGCTTACGCGATCGCTCTTTTTTTTTTTATACATCATTCCGTTTTAATGTGTCGTGAAAATCTATTCGACCTTGCAAATTGACGGGTGACAGGGTCTTCAAAGCCTATTCACGGTCCGTCAGTAGCTCGAATCTTCTCCTGCATCGTCATACTCTTCATGATTTTTTTTCCTTTTCTTTTTCCTCTACCTCTCTCTTGCTCTCTCTCTCTCTCTCTTAATTCCTTTACGAGTGTGAATGAAAGAAAGCGAAGTTCAGAAGGGTCGACATACACACCACTAGCTTTATAGCCATCTTTTTGCCGCCTCCTTGCACGCTGACCTCTCAGCTGTCAACTTACGTTGAGGAAGGTTTTCCGTGATGTCGTGAATTGATTTTTCTCTCCCCTTGAACATCCAACGCGCGCATGCCGACGTTGCGTTACGAAACTTTAACCACGTGCTTAGAGAAAAAAGAAAACACTGGCTCTCTCTATCTGCGAGTGTCGTTACTACTCACTAACTTTTGTTATTCCATTCAAATCTAAACGAGTTATTATTTGAATGGTTTTATTTTTTTAAAAATCGAATACCAATTATTTTGAATTTATTCCTCCGATCGTTTACTATTAAATACAAATCTTTAATATTTGATTTTCAAAATAGCATTGTAAATATAACGTTTAATTTGGATCATTAAATTTAGTTCTGAATTGTTCCGAAGATTAAATTGTTTGTATTCATTTTACATTTATTCGTCTCTCAATCAAGAAATGCAAGTTTTGCAAAAAAAAAAAAAAAAAACTTTCACGCATACACGAGGTCCAACGAATGACGAAGAAAAATTAGAATCCATGTTTCGTTGTAATCTATACGAATTGTATTGTAGTCTATACGAAAGAAAAAATGATTGCACAAGTTTTTTCTGAATCGCAATTGCAATGATCGCGTAAAATTTTCATCGGACAATTTTAAACTAAAACTATACATCTGAGGCTACGGAATATCTGAATTTGACGATGAGATAACATCAGATGCAGCCTCAATTATATATTCATAAACGACGATAATTCTCAAGAATTAAATCGATTGCGAGAATCATTGTTGAATGTTAAAAAAAAAAGTAACGTGGGCCACGGTACATTATCGAACAAATTGATTAAATCACCTTGATAAATGGAAGCAAAAAAGAAATCGCAAAGCTGCTGTGAGCGAATAATTAAAAGGAAAAAGAAAGGGATGAAAGAGGAAAATTATCGACGGCTCACAGTTGGGGTAGAATTCCTCGACAACCGGAGCCGACGATGGCGTTGGATCTATTGATTACATAATAGCGTCCGACGGACCACCCTTGCCCTCATTCTCTTTAGGTTGGTCTCTCTCTCTCTCTCTTCTTCCATGTGGAAGAGGACCGACCTGCCATAGCAAATCGAAACGGGCTAACGAGGATCCAATGTGTTCCTATGTGAATCTAAAATTTGACGTATGATTGATTTTTTTTCTCTCTTTCTCTTGCGGAATCTCTATTTCTGGATTTCTTCTATCGACTCGAATTCTCCAATGAACTATTTCAAAAATTCATTTTCGCCCTAATTTTCAGAAAAGAAATCATTCTTGTTATGTTATTGTCATAAAAAGGCGAAAAGATAAAAAGTGAGAAGCCATATCTTCACTCAAATTCATTACTTTCGATTGATCCGGACGTTTTGCCTTATGAATAAATCGAAAAGTTCAATCGTGATAAGAGTGATCTTAGCAATCGAAAGATTTGCCTGGTCTTTCATCGCGTTCTTCTTATTAAGGGCAATAGATAATATTTTTCCATACACATGGTCGCAGAAATGTTTTCAAGCATAAAAAATTTGTGTCCGTACATAGAAATTTTCCGAGCATTGAAAATATCTGGAACAATCAAAGAGCGAGTACTGCAGAAGAGAATGTCTTTAATAAGTATTGTATCCCGTTTCGAAACGAAAGAAAATTGAAAGAAAAAAAAAAAGCAATGAGGCAAAGTTTGCGGAAGTATAGAAAAACGACGGAGCGTAAGAATCACGTTCATTTCGATTCTCAAAGTGATTTAGTGAACACTACAATGAAATTTCGGCAAACGGAATAATAGCAAACGCAAAAAAAAAAAGAAACATGATAACGAACGAAGCAGAGATGGAGTTCTCATAAAGGAAACGACGTTATTGGAACTTTTCCTCGATATTGGGAAAGATGAAAAGGCGTCGGTGCTATTTCCCACCGTTTGGATGTACCGATACAAATACTCTCGCATCTTTCGCAAGCATTACCTGCTCCAACGATGCGACAAAAATGCTTCTATGTCTTTTTTCTCTATCCCTCTCTTCCTCAGTGTCCCTCTATTTTTTTTTTTTTTTTTTTTTTTTTTTTTTTGGCATTCGCACAGAGCTCTTCACTCGGCTTTCGCGGAGTGAACAGGCGTGGTTATGCCTCTCTACCAAATGCTTAAACTACAATGGTACTGGTATAGAAGCCTCTCATTGTTCTCACAAACTACCGATTGTGGAAGCGCGTCACCTCGCATGTTTTTTTTTTTTTTTCATTATTTTCTCTCTTTCTCTCCTTCTCTTTAGCTCACGCTCATCCCGCAAATTTTCCGAGGGAAAACCAGCCCATTGTACAACAAGCTCTATCAACTAAAGCATCCGCTCACTACTCTTACGTAATTGGAAAGGGTTAGAATTCGCCCGTGGTATAACAATTGTGGCAAGTGTGTCGAAGCGCACTTGGATATACAACTCGCTAATATTGTTAGAATAGCATTGTCAAAAATCTGTAGCACGTCTCTCAATATGTATAGATCGATGAGAATATGTATAAGTTATGAAAAATAAATCCTGCGTTATTGAGGTGAACTCATAGATCATTGATTTGTCAACGTATTTTCGTGTTACGGCTTAGAGTTTGAAAGTAACCAGAAAGCAGTCCATTCTCCTGCTTAAATTTTGATGACTTTGAACTTTTTTTATTAATACTCAGTGACAAGACTTTGCTGTGTCTTTTAATCCATTGTTTCCCAAGAAACACAATTTTTGCTGCTTACCCGTCACCTGCATCCGGTCGTTGATAGGGCAACAGGAATTGTGTACAATAGCTGCTATTGGATCATCTTCTGACAAATAAGAATTTATCGACGGAGCTCATGATTTATTTGAGTCTATATTTATTATCATACATTGATCAATTCCAGCCATCTCTGATCTTGGCGGTTATCTAATGTCCTTTTTTTTTAATAAAAAGAAGATAGGAGATGTCGATGTCAAAAAAAAAACACAAAGCAGAAAGAAGATTGAGTAACATTGATTTTTTTTCGTGTGATCTCACTTTTTGTGAATTGCGAATTGAAAATTAGATTTGTTGAAGGAAACTAGTATAGTTATCGGTTTAATGAGGTAAGTCTTGAATTAATTCAATTTCAAGTGATATTCACCTCTGATTTGACATTAAATTGGCCATATTTCTAGTTCAACAACTCACTTTTCCATGTGTCTGGTTATCACTCTTTTTATGTCTGAGTTTGTGATCGATGTGTCGTATCTGCTCAGTTTTTGGTCTCGATTTGTGATTCTTATAAATCAAACTTGTGCAAGATGCAGTTTTTAAATCTTAACTCATACAACTCTGGTCTAATCTCTTCTGTCGTGTAAGTTCTATGGGATGTGTGACTCCCGATTTCCTCGATCAAGTGAAAGAATTGGTATCATAGGAATAATTTCTTCGAATCACTTTTAGAAAGTTAATTCTAAATTTGATTTTCAGCATAAATGATTCGTATGTGAATCAACGATATCCGACAGCTACAAAATGGACTTTATATTTAACGTACTCAAAACTTAAGTCCAAGATCAAATTCAAAGACGAAAAGTTTGGTACCGTTTATTGGTCAGAATAAGATCGCGCAATACCCAGCTAGCTGTTTCGGAAAGGTTTCATATATCAAAAATGGAGAAAATCAATTTTCTAGGGCAAAACGTTTTCTATGAAAGTCATCAACATCGATCGTGGATGCAACTGTAAAAATGACCTGGTTTCTCACGGTTATGCGAGGGCACAATCATTTTACGATCGTTCTTTATGGTTCTTTGGGAAAACTATAGTTTCAAAACTGTTAATGTCATTTGTAGTATCGAGAGACCCTGCAGAGTCTTGGAACAAGTACATTGATAAATAATATTTCGTTAAAAACTAATCGAATCAATCGATGAGTCTTGTTAACAGGAGATTGAGCTGCAGTGAAAGCTCCATCATCGTAGCAAAAAAGAGAAAACGCCTTGAAAATGTTAAGAAAGCAATCTCATCGGTACACCTTCATGAAATATTTATCTCAAAAAAAAAAAATTTCATTTTAGTCGTAATCGTAAAAAATTACTTTCGGCGAAGGTAAACCACCAGTCTATAAGCTCCCACAGTAGTCGACTCTGGGCCCTTTCGTCTGTTGGATCAAATACTCGCATATATCTTCGTGTAAATGATATAATATGTGTTATATCGAATGTCCACTATGCACAAGGTTCCCAATTATCGATCCTAAGGACTTAGCCTTCCCGACGTCGCCGGCTTCTCGTCGCATCGATAAATCTCACATTCTCTTTCCTCCACTCAGCGTACAAAATCGATTTTCTCAACTTCTATACTAACACTCAGCTGATATTTCGCTAATTAACGGAGATGAAAGAGCTAAGGATTCTTTCACTCAGGTCAAGCAAGGAGCAAACCATTTTTTACAACTTGTTACGATCTTATTTTTAAGAACATCGATTCAGCATTGTTTTTAAAAAGCTTTCAGTTCGATCACACTTTGTTTGATAAGCTTGTTTATCAAAAAAGTTTGACTCACTTTTGATGAACTTGGTTGATACATTTCCGATGCATTTTCGAAACAGGACATTTTCTATTTTTTTAAATATTGCAATAAAAAATGTTTTGCTTTCGTTCTTTTCACTCATGCAGATTTGTTTTGCCTTGGGTATTTTCTTTTGATTTTTGTATTAATAAAAGATTTATAGATTCGATTGGATCACAAGGGTCGAGATTTGGATTGATATATTGCAGACTAAATTTCTAAGGGCTTTTTCATTCATAAATTTACGTCATATTGACAAGACCATAACTCACAACCACGAGTCATCCATAATAAAGTCCAATCAACATGAAACTTGTACGACTAATAAATTGAAAATCCTGCAGTATCCATTTTTATATTTGATTTTTTTTTAACTTCCCACCTGTTTGCCATTGTGACAATTATTTCATATGAAATTTATTTTGCATCGACATTGATCCATATCAATAAATTGTCAACTCAATACTCAATGCTGAACAAACTTTTGAACTCTAAACTGAATAGATAGCACTATCGTAATCGATTCGATAATCTTAATTTTTTAATTTATCAATTTTAATCGATTGATGATTACAGTCAATTTCAGCTAATCAATCATATTGATTTTTTGGATTCAACGAACCTGTTTCGAAAGTTTATAAACTCTACGATTGCTCTTCATTGTGTCTAAAATATCAGAGAAGCTCACACCGACGTCGAAAGCAATCATGGTTTCGATAGCAAGTTCAGTTATATATGCATTCAGGTGTTTTATAACTCCGGCTTCAATCGGAGACGGGTACCGACAGTTTAGTTAGTAGCCGATTACCGTGAAGGAGTCCAAGTATAATAGCGAACAGTAATCTGAGTGTGTTGTCGTGTTCCATCGATGCGATTTGCTATGTAGTTTAGCCTCTTCGCAAAGCGGTGGGAGATCGTAGCCCACATAGGAACCCAGGGGCTTTGTTATCAGTTAGAAAATGCGAGAGAAAGGTGGTACGCCGACTCAATGTAGAGTAGATCCAGAGAGTAATGCACATAATGTTCTATATCGGGAAGCGATCGACAATCAACGTATGCGAATAACACCTCAAGAAAGGGTGAGAACGGGAGAGAGAAACAGGAACAGAGCGTCAATGTTTATACGGAGCTCTAGATAGAGCTGCACTTCCAACCTCAGGGCCAATGCAAATCAATCGCGATTGGATTACAGGACAAATATTATCTCAATCCCCCTCAGATTTTTCCCTTTCATCTGAACTAAGGTTCTTCGTCGACACGATGTAAACAAGAGCAATTATGCTTCGTAAATCTTCGCTCATGATCTTCAATTTGCTCAAGATTGATCAGTGAACATTCTTCAAAATTATCTTGAGTATTTTTAATTTAAAAAAAAAAATCGTTTCAGTATATCATTTAAATGATGTTATAACATTGGGTTCATGATTGTTTTGATTAGGTTCATGATCGAATAATTTATAGTTAAATAATATTCGCCATTAAAACTTTATCCCCCTTGATAGTCATAGTTTTCTATCACGAAAGAAAAAAAATACAGGAAATAAGAGTTTGAAAACAAATGTGTAAGTGGCTTTCAGAGGTATGACATATTCAATAATTTTTTAGACTAAACGAAACGGATATTTTTGAATGAAAGTTTGATTTTTAATTTCATTTTTTTTTTAATTACGTCTAATGTTTATATGCAGGAATTTACTTATGCTGAAAGCAAATAAAATAATTCAAGTTGTGTTAAATGTCTACCGTTCGTTCATTGTACAGTCAACGCAACAATTTCTTGGAGAATTTCCCAACTGAAATTTCATTTCGATAAAATTGAAAATAACGGTGCAGTTAAGATGGAGGAAAATAGAGAGGGAAAGTTACACAAAGCCAAGGGTACATGGGCAAATCTTACTGCCTGGAAACATTGAAGATAATGAGCAAAGTACAAAGATATAAGGTTCACTTTTGTAGCCAAGAATATTCTTGGGACACGACTCGTTGTGTACAAACTATTTCTGGAATTTCTAAATTACTAAAACGCCGTATGCTGATTACGGCATATTTCAACACGATCGAGACGCTGTCTCGGAATCACCGAACTTTTCTTTCAGCCAGAGAATTTTTCATTTTTCTTTAACACCTTTGTCAAACCATTTGAAATAAAAATAAAAAAATAAAAAAATCATAATATAAAAAGTTCAAGATGATGTTAGTGTCTGGGAATCGACTCTACTTAAACTTGCACCACGTGTTCAATTAGAAGAAAAAGTCACAGCTGACAACCCTGTGGAAGAATCTCGTAAGAGCAATCAATAATGATCGTTATCCGTAACTCTCATGTATTCATACAATTATTTTGAAGTAGTCAACCCAGAAAAAATCCGACCCTTCGACTGTGAAATGCCGTGATTGACATACGTTTTTTTTTTTTTTCAATTAAACTCCAATAAATATAGTGAATGATATATTCATCTGTGGTCTTATATCAAGATCGTTCAATTTGTTCAATCTACAATACACTTTATTTGCTGTTATGATCAATAATTTTGTATTTTTGGTTAACAATTCGATTACAGAAAATATTGTTCATTTATTTAGTAATTAAATCCCTCTTTATAAAGTTTAGTTGTGATGCGTGAATTAGCTGTTTATCGTCATAGTTTTTTCGCAATTCTGATTGGTTCGCTATGTCATTACACGTAGTCAAAAAGAGCTCAAATCAAATTACGACTCTGAAGTTACTCTGCCTGCTCTCAAATGTTACAATGACAGGCGGTTTTTCATATGACTATGACAACTCAGATTCCTTCTTGACAAGTCATGCATCGGGAAGAACAACAACGAAGAAAAATTATTCTCAATAAATTTCGCAAAAGAGAAATTTCATTAAAACTTGAGCAGTCGATATTTATATTATTTATTTAATAATAAATTTCATGTATTTATTATGTAATAATAAATTTTAATGTATAATTTATTTTTTCAAATTCAACCAACGGTTCGGATATTGTTGAGGTTTGTTTCATAATTAAAAATAACGTTAGACAAGAAGTTATATCATCTACTTTCATTGTTCAATAATCACAAGATAGTTATTAACAACTATAAGCAAATAATATGTCGTCGATTTTTTTTATTTTATTTGGGTCGAATTAACTGGTTTCGAAGATCCTTCATTAGCGATAAGCATAGATCGATGATCATCGCTAATAATTATCTCGGGCGATCCCTCAGATCTTCTACTTTATGATACAAATTGAAGAAAGCGCGCGTTACATATTTATGACGAATGAAGAGCTTCGAAGTATACGAGTTTGACTGAGAAAAGCAACGACGAGTCCGATAGTTTTATTAGTCAGCCGCGAAAATATGTATGGCGGACAAATGTCTGGTCTGCTCTGCTGCTGTGATGCTGTGCACTGGACCAATTTTCACTCTCTCTCTCTCTCTCTCTCTCTCTCTCTCTCTCTCTCTCTCTCTCTCTCTCTCTCTCTCTCTCTCTCTCTCTCTCTCTCTTTTCCTCTATTTTTCTGTCTCCCTCCCTGTTTATATATGCTCCCTGCACGAATGACGCACGAAGAAAGATGACTACAACTATAAACGTACGTGCTGAGCTGGTTTATTTTCGGAAAGATTTCACTAGAGTATAAATTAAAAGTGCGAGAATTATTTAGAAATTAAAAGTGCGAGCGTTTTGTTTTCAAGTAATCAGAATCATTCACTATATATTTTTGTATGAAAATCTGTAAATATAAGTTTACTCGTTTGTCGAAGCGTGCAAACTGAAGTACAAAAACAATTATCGACTAATCAATGTCTCTTCCCTATTTTTTTATTCTCGTGCATGACTCCTGAACTCTCGTCGTAATCATTGAACGAACGTGAATGATGATTGGCGAATTTTTCTTCAGAAAGAAAGCGCTGCATTCTACCATTCTCAAATTTCTGTACTTTATTCATTCCCATTCCTTAGTGAACGTCCGTTCACTCTATACATTCTATAAAGTTTTATCATCCACAGCTACTCATTACTGGATAGAAAATTTTTGTTCATATACCGAAAGCTAATTCAATTTTAATTAAAGCCCTTTGTTGGCGTGAGGAAAAAACGGAGCTCCGGCCAATTCAGTTGGGATTAAATACGTTGTGAGAGGAAAAGAGAAAGAGATTGTAATGGGCATCTTGGGACATGGCGACGGTGATGAGTAAAAGAGGTGCAGGAACTTTCTTTTTATTTCGTTTTTTTTTTTTTGCTAACCCAAAGAATGTCACGAACGATTGTGCTCTTTGTACATTTATTATCTCGTATACGTGTATAGTTCGCATATGTACACGTGAATCCCGTTTTAAATTTCGCTTTTGTAGGAAGTTACGTTTTCCTTTCTCTTCCTCTCTTGACTCCCTCGAGTTGTAAGCGCTGATTAGTAAATGTCCACGTATATATATATATATATATGCATTAATTAAAACAACTGGCCTCTTTATCAGCTCCAGTTATTCAATGTACACCAAACCACAAGCTGTTCAATCGTGAACCGTCGTTGTATAGAACCAAATGAGATTTTTATGACAGATATTTTCCACATTCGCTATTGATTCATAATTAATTAATCCATCCAGTACTACTTTTTTTTTTTTTTTATATTTCGATCATTTTCAAAGGCAGCGTGTTTTCTCTCAATGTTTGTCGGGACAGTCATATTTGTTTCAGTTCGTTCAGAGTCTCAAATTCTCCGAATTGCGTGTTTGGTGGAATGTTTTGATGGACATTAATTTTTTACTAAATATAAAATGAAAGGTAGTAGAAATCGATTGTCGCAGCGTTTGAAAAGTTCGTTCGATTTATGAAATGAATTTTGATGTGTGAAGATCGATATATATTTTTTTGAACAATTATCTCTTTCTGTCTTTCGTTTTTCTTTTTAATAATACTTTTTCAAATCAGTCATGATTGATTAATGGGTGTGTCTTCGAAGAACCTGATTATTCTATACACTTCGGCTCAAATTCATGCAAGACTCATAGAATCGCTGTAAAAAATACGATTCCTCACGATGTAGTATCGTATTCCAAGAAAATATATGATTCGGTTAAAATCTCGGTGTCGTGAAGTAACGAAGATCGTAAAGAGGAAACACAAAAGAATAATTCGTGTTTGTTATTTCTCTCTGCCTGTCTTTGCCACTTTCGTGCCTGTCTTCGATTCACGAAAACATTCAAATTTATTCGATTTTCTCATCAGCCCACGAGAGCTTGACACACCCACACGTTGATCCACTTAGGCCGTTTCAATCGATGCCATATGGCTACTGTATTTTGCCAGAGAACCACAAACCCAGCAAATTCGTACACAACAATTCTATTTTTTTTTTGTTTCTGTTTAGCACGTGGAATCTGGAAAGATTGAAGTCACGTGTGACTCGCAAAAAACGAATCATGCATAGTTCTATAATTTATTCGGTTAAATGATTTAATGATCGAAACAAAACTCGATTGAAATGAAGATTTTGTAAAGTAATAAAGAGTTGTCAAATTATATTTTGCTAGTTTTTTTTCTTTTTTTCAAATTATATTGAACAGTTGTTGATATTTAGATCTTCCCCAATTTTTTAGTTGAATTTGAAAAAAACGACAATCATCCACTCGATGAAAATTCGTCAAGATGAATACATTTGGGTGAACGGCGGAATGAATAGATGAATTTAGTGAATTATTATCTTAAAAACTAATTGTCTATTTACACTCAAGTTAGTTTTCTTCGAAAGTATAAATATTGATGTATACGGACAAATTTTTTCATCAATGGATATTCACTATGAGTGCTGTTATAGTGGTCTGTGGTTACCACAATCGCATGCAGTTCGTTGAGCTGATACAAAAATTCGGAAAAGATTTTTGAAACGTAACATAGAAAGCTCTCCATATAGTAATTTTTTGTTTCTGTTTTCAAAACAAAACATTTCCACAAAATGATGCCTGATTCAAATTGATCTGACAGTTTTTATTTCTCCTGGATAAAAGGAATGGAGCAATCTATTAATCAAACGAAAGATATATATTCAAAAAAGTTTCTGGCGTCCGGATGGATGATGCGTAAAATTTTAGCATATTGCTTACGTTTGCATCATCGGGATTGGGATCGAGAGCTGCGATACTCGACTCCCGAGGTCTCAGGTAGTTCTTATTATTATAACACATGACTATGGTTTTAGTTCACTGCACCGGTGAATTAGAATTTATGATTTATGGTATCAGCTGATCAGTTGAAGAACATCCATCCAACATTGATCCGAAGTTATGAACTTTTACGTAGTGCGTAGCTGTAGTGAATAGCTTATTTGCCTTCTTCATCCAGAATTTTGATATTGTAAGGTATCAATGTTTCTGTGCAGATACTTTTTTCAGATTTTTACATCGTCAATTCATGACTTCAAACTCATTTCTTCTCCACCTTCATGTTTCCGCGAGATCTCTTAACAGTGTTGCAGACAATCACTTTTTCTTATGATGTACCGCTGTATCACAGTTGTATGAGGGCTGAGGGAAACTATAAGAAACTTATGATGATACTATTCGCTATACTTTAACAGAGTTTTTGTTTGGCTAATGCCATTTTAAAGTCAAAAACCGCCGAGCCTGCGGCGATTGAAGCGAGAGGTTGATGTATGGCTACGCGGTCACCCATTCAAGTACTGGCTTCAGTCAAAGCTGCTTGACCTGGGAGATCGCCAAAGCCACAAATTGACCATCGCTATCCCCAGTGCTTTTCAGGGAATTGGCAGTATTAGACTGCTCACTCACCCAGAACTGAACAAGCAGTATTAGCAGCCGATGATATTCCAGACAGTGAACGGTTGGCTCTAACATTTCTAAAAAATTTTAGATTCTAAAAAATTCTATTGTTGATCTGTCCATTGGCGGCTCATTGGAATTCATTCAGTAGGACTCGGGTTCCAAGTAAAATCTTTATAACCAAATGATCAAACACACAAGTGACAAGACCGATAGACAGAAAGAAAAACTTCTCTTACTGGCTTATATAGATGAATAAGAAGTTAAAACGGTATACATAAAGGATAATCCACATTTTAACGACGCGTGAAAACTTGCACTTCTATACTGAAATCTACTTAACAGAACTCGATGATAGGGGCTGAATCCCCATCAAGCCCGAATTACAATTCTAATACGAAGTCACCTCAAAGCTCATCAAAGTTCCTTAAGTCGGCGTAATTCTCACGTAATATGCAAATACAGTGGTTCGTTTCACGGCTTCTGAAATCATGAATCATAGTGCGTGTGTTTCCATTAATTCACTGATCGGTTAAACTTCACATACTGATACGTGAACGTGATCGGGTCACTTGTATTTCCAAGAAGACGGAGACAGAGGAAGAGAGAGAGTGAGAAGACTGACTTGTGCACCCTTGACCCTACACATTAATCATCTGGTTACTGTAGCGGAGCCCTACCGTTACTGACTTCAGAAGTCAATCCGCGATTACACGGGGATAGCCTCCAGTAAATATATGTTGCCGGCCAAACTAAACTTCAGGCCAAACTAGTTCCGTTCATCCGATTTTTACTGCAAACTTAAATTCTCCGTCTCGAATTTTAAGATAAACTAGTCAATTCAGGGCAGTGAAACTCGGAAACACCCAAAATAAGAACAATCCCAATGTTCAATATACTCTTGTGTTTTAGAAATATTCACAAGAATCGAGATTTTGCAATGAAAATTCTACGTGGAATGCCTTATATCGAGATATGCGTATGATGTATGCATGCGCGCATGAGGCTTAGAGAACTGATGAGGGGATGATCGAAGCTATATTCATGATGCCGCTTAGCAAATCCATACCACTCCTGCTCGTGTCTCTTGTGCATAGTATATTAGCCCCTGTTCGAGTATCATATTTTGGTACATACAGAGTATATAACGTGCAATCATCGTGTCTCGTGCCAGATCAGATCAATTCATAGTATCTCATGCTATATTCTTTGAGCCAAGATATAATAATCCAATATAAAAACGTTTGCAAACGTATGATGAAATTTATGTGTAATCATTACTTTTTGAATTTCAATTATTTTCGACAGCACTCGTATAAAAATAGTGCATTTATTGAACAATACATACTCACTTTCCTCGATGATCGGGGATTTACCTAGACTGGCTTGGTGAAAGTTTTGTGCATTTTGACTGCAATTGCAATATTTAAGGAGGAAAATGAAAAAAAAAAATTGAACAATTCATTCTGAAGTTTCATACCTTCCATCAAGAGTTTAGAAAATTTCGGAGCTAACCCATGTAAATGGAAATCATCCACTGCGTTTTGTTTTTCCCGAAAAATGATGGTTCGAAATTACTAGGACATCAATGACCTAACTCCGGACAATGAGCGTTTACTTCGTTGACCTCGAAAACTCGTGGGATTTCCTTCATTCGCATGGGATTCAAAATGAAATAATCGGTAGTGGAGAACTGGCAAATAGCCAGATGAAAAAAAAAGAGAAAAAAATTTTCACATTTGCTTAAGTGGTGCAATTCCGGATATGGTCAGACTGCGCGAAGCTGTACCTATTCAACGCGATTGTATATTCTTTGTCTATTTCTTTTTTTAATTAAGATTTTTTCGCTATCCACGGCGTCGACGTTGCATCGATTTTGCAGTGACCCGTAGTTTTCGTTGCGCCAAAATTTCCTGCATAAATAACGCGAGAGTCCTCCGCACCGATACCATCGCGCAGTATCGTTGAATCTGGGGATTCGACGAAGTCTGACGATGACGACGATGGCGAGGACGAGGCCACACCGAGTAGTGGTCTCTGGCACAACGGCGAGAAATGGGCGCGCTAAATGTTATCTGCTCTCAAATGTATAAGACGTTCCAGACGAAATCGAAAACTAGATATTCCTTGTCTTTTGCAACTTAATAAAAATTCTCTACTTCAATCTTATCACCCTTAAATACAAGCAGATTCGTATACAATTTTTTAACCTGATAATTCCACATTTCTTATTTCCTTATTTTGTTTCAAATTCCATAAATCTTCGATGCCTCTCGATGCTATGTTGATGTTTTTTCATTCATTATTTTTTAACTTTCAAACCTAAGATGTTGCAAAATATATTCTAGATATTTTTCCATATTTTTTTTTGTTCCGTCATTTCAGAATGAATCGTTATAAACAATAAACACCCGAAATTGTTTAAGCATGGGTTTAGTGGAATCATATTTAATATTCTAATTGATGAATTCCTCTTAACATCATCGGCGTGATTTTTGTTCATTTGTCCTGAAATGTCTCATGTATACGTACTGATATTATGGGTACGTATGGAAGCAGCAGCGTTACGGATTACACGCGGTTTCGTCGCGATAGTGCAAGAGAGTGATAGGAATAGAGACAGCAATCTCCAAGTGGGGATGACGGTATACCATAGTGGTCCACGAAAGCATCGATCGATCGATCGTTGCGTTTATCTCTGGAGCCTACTCAGCGAGAAGGGATTTCCAACAGCTCTTAGTTATTTCGCACCCTCAATCCATAAAATATTTAGAAGTCTTTAAAAAGTCGAACGTTTTGGTAATTTACAAGTCTTTTAAAAAACCTTTTTCTTTTTTGTTACCTTCTTCCACTTTTTTTTCTTCTTCTTCTTCAAAATTCGTTCTACTGGGAACGGTGCAAAAGTTATATTTAAATCGACTTGCCTTGCTATTAAATCCCAAAGTTTTGCAAGTAACACGTTCAATTTTATCCTTCTATAAGGTTAAACTGCCATCAATACGAATATGATTAATAATAAAAATGTTATAAATCAAGAATCAAAAGTTCATTGCAAACTTTCTGAAAGACTAAATCATAAAACAATTTAAATGATTCTTAGTATGAAAAAACCTAAATTCGAATGAGACTCGAATATTGAAAATGAATTTCATTGTAAGTTTTCGGGCCTATATTGTTGGAATACGGATTCAGCAGACACGTTTATCATCAAAATCTGTAACATGCCTCATGAAAACATAATGAAATGGAACCGAAGTTCATATCTTTGTACATTCGAAACACGGTGCATTTAGCACCTATTTTTTTTTTTCAATCTTCTATTTTTTTTCTGTTAAGCCAAGTACACGGATGTCATGAGAATTGACTGTGAAACATTTTAGGTTAAATCGAGGATGTTACGGAGCATGACGAGATGTAGCTCCGGTTGGGACGGTTAAGTTCGTGGTTTTCTCCGGTCACATTTGAATCTAGTGGAGCACATACAAGCATAGAAACAGAGATAGCACGTTACAACAGAAGGGAGAACGGATTTGACTGGGGAGGGTGTCGCAGACTGGTTTATCAGGGACGCCCATACACAACGGGCGTTCAACTGTTGAGCCTCAATTAGGAAGCAATTCAAGCTATCTCACGGAGAAACATTGAGATGAATATATGTATAGGATATGTATACAGACCTATCTGCCAGACAAGCTCTTTTCTCACGCCTTCTTTTTTCTTTCTTCCCTTACCACATGTGCTGCAGCCCTATACAAAAACATTAGAGAGTACATACCAGATTACCCTCTCTGGTCTAAGAAAAAAACGGAAGGAGAGAGCCCTCTGTGTCCCCCGTTGATCTCAGTGGTTTTACCCTTCGCTCTTCCGAGCCAACGATCCTCTCAGTTTCTACTTCAGCTCCATAGTCCACTTAAGCTCGAGAAGAGAATTGGTGCAGTAAGTTCAAGCATCTCTTTCTCAAGCGAAAGGGTGAGAAGAAGAGTGAGGATAAATTTTGTGGAGAGAAAAAGGTTCAGTTAGCTCACATTAAATTATGATGAATTCCCACCTCCATCTTTGTTTTCTTCGTAAAAACTTTCGGCAATGCGATGCTGTATGAATTAATCATCGGAGATTATTTCACAATTTAATCCAAGAAAAATATGTATGAAAGGCTCAAAGATAAAGGATGTTGCCAGCAATATGGAATTTTATCCGGAGCTACACGAAATCTTAATACGTTTTTAGCTGCTACATTCATCCAAATTAATGCTTAACTAATTTAAAAAAATATATAAATCTATTTGAACACGGTACTTTATTCGATTTTTTCTCGAATAAGGATCTGTACATTTTTAGTGAAAATAGCACTCATAGCAGAAGTCAAACAGAATTGTTCGTTCATTCTCGATACTAAATTCTGCTTGATTCATTGATAATCGAGTGATAAATCAAGCTCACCATTACCGCACTCTTTCATCAACAGACGTCTTTATAAATTTACGATTGAATTACCAATTTTTTTGTTTTTTTCACTTGACGAGCTGAAAATTTATCGTTTAGTTAATTAAGCATCAATCATTGAAATCGGCACGTGGCGGTATAGGCGAGAGGGAAAAAGGTTCGGTGAACGTGTAGCCGATGGTTAGAATGTAGGTCAGATATTATTGATGTAAAATCGATGATTCAAGCACAACTAATTTGTCCTCTCAACTGAACGATATGGTTTTAATTGGGTTACAATTGATAAGAACGGACATGCACACATTTAGATAATTATACCTGTAGAGTCGATTCGTGCAGTGAAATCTCACATGGAAATTAAGGAATAGGATTGGATTCAATACGATTGCACCGTTTTTGTTTTCAAATATTGAAATCGTTCATTAATTTGATCCTGAAAACATATACTTCGTGAGTTACTACGAATGAAGTCCGAAGAAGAATACATCACATGCACATGATCATGGGTCGTTAGGGGAGCTCACACTGGTATCGAGTTTCGTGTGACAAGACACGAGCAAGTTTATACGCTTTGCACGAAAACATCAAACGAAAAGCTTCTGACAATCCTTGCCCTGTAGACTCAGAATAGATATTCACAACAAAAACAGAAGAGAAGAGAGGATCGAGGTTCTGAAGCAGTGGTTGGTGATTATGCTGAAGAGCTGAAAGGAGAGAATCAGAGATAACTCTACTCTTAGCTTGAGCTTGTTACCGTAGAGGATTCTGCGTTGAAACAAATGGAAAACGTGGCTACCCTGTGCACTATCAACCTTTATAATTTATGAATGCAACCCTCCTCGTGTCTCTTATTGCATTCGGCAATTCCGTTTACGTACCTTCTTCTCCACCGCTTTTACCGAAATGGAACAATGACTTATTTCTTCGATAATTGAAGAACCCAACTCAGGCATTTCGATGAGAAAATCGTTTGGGATAAGCTACGACATTTATAATTATCAATTATTTTTTCAACCAGAAATCTTCAGTCTTTCGATCTGCTGATTTCAACTCGTATCGTGATCGGAATATTTATAGTTCGGTATACCAAGGAATACTTCTTAAAAACAAAAATAAAATTACTATTTTTTCTAAAGTATTCGTCACAGTATTTTTTTTTTTTTTCAACGACGAATACAATCACTTTTACTTTCCTATTAAAAATTTTTTTGACCATAAATAAATCCCTGATAATCAGCAAAACATATAGCCAAATATTGTCCTAAACGTAACGCTTGATCCATGTTTCTGCCAAAGATGAAAAGAAATCTTGGAACAAAACAAAACATAGTATTGTTTACAAAGAGTACGAAATATTTCCGGAAATGAGAATGAATAACTCATGAATGGCTTCGCGACGTCCCTAGAACATGCGCAACCTTTAAATATAGTAATACCACGTTCAACGGTTCTTGGAGTTTGTTCTCGTTTTTATTCCTCAACCATTGAAGCTCGACTAGTCTCGAATGTAATACGGGACATTCCAGATGAAGTAGTTGGACAGTTTTCTTTACATTTTGAGAATGGATTCAAGTTCTTTCGAATACTCCGTACGCAACCTCAAAACCAACGCTAATCTTACAAATATAATTTTTTAATTGTTGTTGAATATTTTTTATTGATACAATTGTTCCTTAGTCACGACGAAATTTCACTTGAAATGGAATCATCCTGTTGAAATATTGAGCAAAATACATGAAAAATATTGGGAATTCTAACATTTTCTAATTCGGACATTCTTTTGCTAATATCAGTGGTAAGCTGCTCGTTTAAAGATCTACTATGAAATATTATTCGACCGGTAAGAAGCTGGTTTAAAAATAAAGCAGACTTTTTTCAACTAGATTAGGACTCGAGCATCAACATCGAATGATTTAAGTTTTATGAAAAAAAAAATAAAAAAATGAAATCCTTCAAAATTCTAAGAAGGATTGAATTGTTCGTGAGGTTTTGACAATTTGCTCTAGAATAACTCGTATATTAGATAGAAGAAAGAAGAAAGATGTGGATTGTCACCGTTTCCTGGATTTCTATGTATTTTCTTTTCCACTTCCGCATTTTCTTATTCTTTACGATTCTTAAGATTCTTTTCTCAATTTTTATCCGACTTCCTTCCTCTTTTTATGTATCTTTCTCTCACATGTTGAACTTTTCATCCGTGACTAATGGCCGAACGAGTTTTTTCTCTACCCCAATAAATAGAAAATGATTTACTTGTGGACTAAATTGAAATCTTTACGTTTCTCCATATTCATATTTATTTAAAAGTTGGATCTCTGCAGGTTTTTCGTAGAAGTGCCAGGAACCCTATAGTATAATTTTTTAAATTGACAACGGTGAACAAAAAATATACGGCTACAAATATGTTCCCACTAGTTTTCGTAATTATAACCTTATTTGGTTACAAACTCAGTTGGCTTTTCAGTAGACCAACCGTTTATTTTCTCCTCGTAATTCGGGTGTTAATTGCTGACGTAAATTTTTTTCTGTAGAGAACAAACTACAAAGAGTTACAATTATCGTTGAGATAGACGACAATTTTTTCCGTTAATTTTTCGTTTTTATGTATTTTTTTGCCTTCCACACTTCGCGAAGATTTCGAAATGTTTATCGCTACGAGTTACATTTTCCATGAATAAAAATAATTGCTCGATTTACGAAGGGCTCGGTGAAGACCGTGCGCGATCTAAAAAATACAAAAAAAAAAAAAAATAATAATATTTCAACAACTCCTGGATTCACATTATGAACCGAGTATAGGTTCTAATACCTTTATAAATTGCCGATATAGTCGGTTCAATGACCAGTTCTTCTTAGCCAATTCAGGTTCAATAGAAAAATGAGGTCGCCAAAGTTCAGCCGCTGACAATAACTTTCCTTACGCTCGTAGGTAAATTTCCGGCGTCTATATCCCGCCGTTAATATAATGCAAAGCTTGCAGTCTTGAAGCCCCTTTTTTATCCGGGCTTTTTCCGATAGAGTTATAAAATACAGGATACAGAGTACACCCTTGGGATGTGTCAGCGGTACGTACCCTCGGGAAAAGTGGATAACGAGACGAGAAAACGCGATGTATGTCCCGTGAAAAACGAATCCGCGAAATGGTTTCTCGATGGACCGTAACTCACGATACACAAGCAGATGTGTTTGGCACCACACGCGTTAGCGGAATCAAACTTTCAATCTTTGTTTACGCTGTGATGAAAACTCGGTGACGTTTCGAAAATTGCCCTCGAGAATTCTAACACCCTTTAAAATACGTATTTCCACATTGAACTACAGTCTCTTATCTATCTTTTCGAGATAAGAAAAAAAATTGATGGTCCAATGCCACTGTTTCAATTGCTGCGAAAAAAAATTGATGGATAAATTGAAAGCAGGTCGTGCATGTAACTATACCGGATAGCAAATATTTTTTTTTTTTTCTCCAATAATAATCAACTCATCGTGCTTTTCGATCCAAACGATAAAACGCTGATGCAGTTATTGTCCGTGGTGTTTGGGTTCTTAAATTAATGACAACTCTATAGCTAACCATTAATTTCGAAACTGCGTACGTGGCAGCTTTAACATTAGCGTGGAATTTAATTAAATTTAACACATATTACTTTATATGGAACTTTCGGGGAGATTCTGTAAAAGTTTTCATGAGAACACGCTCTATAAAGTTTTCGACTGAGTAAAAAGTTAGTTAACTAAAACTCTCATCGTCACATTAGTTATTGATTACTAAAGATAGCATAGAGGCTCGTAAGCTCAGAAAAGAAATCAGTCGAGTTAATTAAAGGGTTTCGTGAACTATGTCGCGTCGTAATATTCCTGCAGTTATAACAATCATTTATATTAATAGACGAAACACGTGTCGCGCATTGAACAAAAACGTTCAAGACAATTAAATTCATTCGGTTTATTTAGTACCCATCTGTTTCCAGTGTAATTAGATGAAGAATGATCCGTAGAGATTTTTTGGATGAACAAGATATTTACATTCGGATTGATTCACAAAGCCGTGGTAAATTCGACTGAACTCTTTTCTGAGTATACTTCTGATTTTATCAGTAGCCTGAATTCATTGGAATTAGATGAAAATATAAATGATTAATAACAAAAAAAAGATCTCAATTAAAGAGGTAAAACATTGCCTAATTTACGTATTCATTTCAGTAGCTTTTTTTTTCTTTGTTTCGATTAAATATATCCAAAGTTTTGGAATAAATTGCAAAAAAGGTTTGTCACAATGAAACATCTGATTTAGTGGCGATGGCGTGTTAAAATATTTTGGTGCTTTAATTTGATCGTACAGAGACGACTTCTTGTGCTAAATTTTTTTTTTTTTGGGTGTGATATACTCGAATAAGCAGCTTCAAATTGAGACGATTGCCGTCATTATGTACGCATATTTTTCGGTGTCTTTTATTCGTGTACAGCTTATGTTGTTCGGGTGCTGCGGTTTTGAAGTTATCTCCACTGCGAACGAACGAGCTTTTGTTTTCTCGTGGTATATTTCTGCGCATGATCAAGATATCTACGCCACTGCAGTTTTAACACGAGAAATCGAACAAAGCAGGAAGAATAAGGGAATAAAAATTCGTTTGTAGAGAAGCGAAAAGTTGGAGGCTCGGTTGGTTTAAGGGAATGAGATGGGTTTTTACAGAAGCTGGGGACAAGAGAAAATGAAGTGAAAAGAGAAAAGGGAGGGACATAAGCTGCCGAAACCCTGCCAAGATCGTGGTATACCTATGAACGATTCAAATTAAATTTATAAAACGTTCTTGGCACATCCTACCCTAAATCCCCTTTTTTCCTCCCTTTTTTCGCTCCTCACCACTTGCCCATCCGTCCATCCGTTTCACGTTATCACCCTCACACCCAATGCTTTAGTAGTTCTAGATATGTTCGCGATTCGTGTACGAAATAAGAGATCTCTTGCTGTTTGGCTGACATGCCAACTGGAGAACTTCAGACGTTTAACTTTCGAGGATCTCTTACCACACACTTCTCGATGTGCATCACAGCATTAAAAATTTTTTGCATTTAAAAAAAGTTTCAACGTGCGTTCAATGTCGAAACAAAACTTTTTACAACTCTTTCTCTGTGTTCAATCACGATACGATATCAAGTATCGTATCGTTTATAGTATTGTCAGGGTGTTTGTTTGCATATTTTTCCCTACTATAGCCGGTGATTCTGACATTCCCTTTTGGAGAATTTTACTAAAGAACTGAAAGTTAGTTCTTCATTCCCATTATATGGAAGTTATTTCTGTACATTTTCAAAAAATTGCTTTTTTTTCATTCGTTCAAACGTTTCTGTAGTCGCTATCAACCCAATGATTCAGCAAACCGAAATAATAATAAAAAATCATGCATATATTGTCAAGACCATTGTACGCACATTGCAAGAAATTAATTGAAACATAAACGGTAATTAGAAAAAAAAATATTCTCCAGACCATTTTTACCGGCCATGTATACGTAGTTTTGTAAAGAATTACAGCTCCAACTGAAACAAATTGTCAGTCCTTAGCAATCGTTCGTGTCTTTATTGCTACATTTTTTGTCGTTTCCTTAGCCCCAGGGGTAAAGTAAATAAGTATTTAAAAAAAAGAGAGGCTGAGCATTTTGTGGATCGATTTGTGTTCGAAGCTTTTTTCACAGCGTACGAATCCTATCACTATATCGAAGTGTTAGGTGGCCTGTATGGCAGCAGCAGTGGTAATACTGCGACGACAAATGCCGATCGTATTTCGTCGAACAGAGGCCATATGCTCCTTCAATTTTACGCTCGATCCAATTCCGGAATTGCCGGTGGATAACCGAAAAATAGAGATATCAAGGGGCGGGGTAAAAAAGCTTAAAAAAGAGAGTGAGATAACGTGTTTCAGGTACGAATACATAGGCAGTAACTACGTAAACCACAACTTTTTTTTTTATTGTTTATTTCTTTTTTTTTTTTCATTAGAAATTGTACCTGCGGTCACGATAAAATTCGAACCTGTAATTTCTATCATTCGTTCCATCGTTAAAAGATATGTCGATAAAATAATGAAAGCACGTAAACACATACTTATTGCCGAATTATTTTTTCGTATGGAAGTGTCGTCGAAAGTGTCATGTTAACATCGAAGTTTCGTTGTTTATCTGGTTAAGAAAATTATTTCATGAAAAGTTCATGAGTATTCTTGAGTATATAGAGATTCGACAAAGAAATAGGAATAATTTAACATTTTTAGTAGTATTGTTATATTTTTGTTACACAAAATTCATAAGGAACCGAAAACGAAGTGTTCTCGTGCAAGATAATATCTGTTGCTTTTCACTTTATGATTTATTCATCTCAAAATTTCAGCATTGAATAGACCGTTCTTATAGCTGAATTATTCAGAAAAACCAAAACAGCCATTCTATTCGACGAAAAAATCTCCTAATTAATTCATTTGTCAATATAATTTATTGATAAATTTCAGACATGATTGTTTGAAAGAATCCATATCCACATTGTCCACCGTATTTCGAATATCATTGTTGAATTTTTTTAAAATCTTCTGAATAACGGAGTACCGAAATTTTAGTATATCAAATGGATAGTTTGGATCCTAGAACAGAAGTGCTGAACGCACGTGAAAAATAGAGCCACCTGATATTATTATTCACAGAACGCGATTCATAATGAAATTTACAATGTCGAATAACGTTTTGAAAAAAAATATAAAATTACAATTCAAAATTAATATATAATTATCATAGCAACGTGTTGACTGCGTAATTTCTGTATTTCCGTCAAGCAACACGCGATCCTCGTGAGTCTGCATTTTCTATCGCAGTGTAATTATAACTGCGTTCCGCCGCAATACCTCACTACTTTATCATTCTCACTATCATACTTTGACCCGCGCGCAACGGTTGCGCCAATTATTTATACTTATTCCTGCAAAGGTAATAAATACTTTTCTTATTCTCGTTAAGCCTTCTCCGGAAAAAAATTGAAGTTGAGATCATAAAACACGATTAAACGGTTGCTCGATCGAAGAATTTTCCGATTACTGAATACTCGGGACATCGTCTTTTCACGTGACTTTTCATCGTCGTTGCTGTCGACGTTCGAAAATATAATAAGAAAAAGGCTCCTCATCCTCTATTACTTTCGGTACATTGCTCTCGCGTAATGCGTCGAAATGATCACACGGACATTTATTAGCATCGAGCTATAGATTTTAACCTTACGGCCCTCGCATCCAAGTATTTACTGAGATTTATATACTTATCCACACATTCGCATACATAAACGGAAAGTGCATGAAGCAATAATTAGTCTTCGGGACGATAGGCGAGACCCGGCTTGACACCGACAACCAGTGACCCGAGCCTAACGTCTTCCGATAAAATTTTCCACCCCGGAGATTCCCGCTGCTGTGGTCTTACGTAGCTCTACATCGTTGAATCCGCACCAAGTCATTCTCGCATGTATACATACTACGTATGTAGACAAATACGTATTTGTGCTTGTATATATTCTCACCTTTTGCTATCTCATTGTTCGATGTACTACCGTTCCAGATTTTGTTGCACTTAAGCCTTGGGATTTTGGGTGACGCATGGACCCGACAAATCTGTGCATACGTGAAATTGGCAAAAGCCATTTGCTATGTCATTCCAGAATTGCAAAGATCAAGGGTATGATGAAATACAAACATATTTTCGGGCTAAAATTTCCTCCTTAAATTTGTATAACTCGACGGCGGAAGTGATGAGATCAATTTGGATATCGGACATCAAACTATACATCAGTTCCCCATTTTTTTTTTTTCATTTCTATTGATATCTGAATATAAGTCGAAAAAATTTATTGGTCTTCTTTTCATTCGATACGTCATATTCTGAGGCGAATATATATTATTCCGATTATTATGGATCTTCGGGCTCGAGGAATTGAAGACAGAAAAGTTTTCGAATTTATGGAAAAACTGTGTCTCAGTTCGGATCTCTCTGATCTGGAAAATATCGACGATATCATTGCTCGATACTTTGAATTATGATCTGCTCAAACGGATCGATAGAATCGCACATAAAAGTGCGGTAGAACGAGAAAACAGAAATGCCAAGAATCATTGCTTTCTATGCCGATGAGTTTGCGAACCCGTATTCCAATCAACACGACAAACGGATCCTCTCGACTACTGTGACGAAGCTGGGTCAACAATAAATTGTACCTACGAATATATACATAGATAATATATATATATATATTTTTTTTCAGTCAGTATGAACAACTGTTGATCATATTTTCGAATACAAGTATCGAAATGCTTCGATCAGATGTGACACGGGACTACAATAACAGAGCGAATATTGCGATGTATGAATTTTGGATACAGATACAAATACGTAATATATATGTTGCTGAAAATATTGCAGAATGAAAATCAATAATCTTGCTGATATTCCATAATCGAATAATGTCGACTAGAAAAATTCTAGACATACCGTCAGAAGAATAACACTGAAAACGTAACGTTTTAATTGAACAGGCGAGTTTAAAGAAAAGAAGGTGAATGAACTTATGAATCTGCAAACCTGATTCCGATCGCAGAGGGCATTTTTTCAAATTCAAAAAGAATGATGATTAGACTCACACATTCATTTTTCCACCGAAAAAAAGTCTTCACTGTCGGTATCTTCTTTTTAAACGAGCACTATTTCGTGCATCTTGTTAATTTATTTCCAAATTCTGGCCAGGTCAACCGCGTAGCCTTAACTCCCACTACTGCGCGAATCGAAGCTTTTTTCGGTACATTCCGAGTTTGGCCTACTTTGAAGCACAATTGAAAGGAGAATGACTCAATTATTTTACGGGTTTCGGAGCATGAATTACTATAAATTTTCCTTGTGGGACATTTCAATGAAAGTTCACTGGGGTATCGTCAAATTAGCTCAATGTTTCAGCAAGTTACATTTCGAGTGCAAATGTTATATGCGTATATATATATATTGTTCACAATATACATTTATATGACTGTGAGGCAAGTCTGATGATAATAATGTCATATTGATCAAAATGATAATCGGATTTTCCGAGTCAACACTTTGAGAATTAAATGGGGAGGTGGTAGCACATAAGCTTCTATCATACGGCCGGTTGCTCTCAATGACTGCCTCTCAGCTACGTGGACCGGGCATCATAATCATCATCAAGGGACAACCGGTCGTTCACGTCCATCGTTACGATACGTGGTGACCGGATCGATCGTGTGTAGGGACGCAGATACATATGCTATCGTCGACACATTATGTTATCGTCCATAAATAACGTTTAGGGCATTGTCAAGCTACGTGCTTTGCAGTCCTAGTGCTAACGGTTTTGTTGTATCCCTATCACGAGGAACTTCCTTGCCTTGTGCTGCCCACATCGAAGACTCTATACGATATGTTAAAACGGAATAGCAAAATAGAGGCAGGCAAATAGCGGAAGAACGTAAACGACGTGGTCATGGCTTGCTGTGAGAATTATACACTGAACAGAAAATCTACTGTGCGGCTTGTACTTACTGCATTGTCAGTTTCAACTGCCTATAGAATCCAATGAAGTACATAATCTTTTAAAACGAGCTACCGATTATCGTTGATTTAAAATAATTGCATAATTAGTTATGATTCATTGTTTTCTTTAAGGTTATGTCAATATTCAACTCTGATAGTTTTTGCGTCCTAATTGTTGAGATAAATTATTGATTATCCAAAGATTTCTTATCCTCCGATCAATTTTATTTAAGAACAATTTCTGATGGAATGAGGAGAAAAAGAATTTCATCGCATTCATCGAATTTTCCAGATTCGTTAAGTCTGCAACGCATTTGACAAATAAAAACCGATTCGGTGTCATCCAAAGTTCACAATTATATCAACGTTCGGTCGCGTAGATACGAAACTGTTTAAATGCAATCTTATTCATTAAGCGATCATGTTCAAAAAATGCAGATCTAGAATACAAAAAAAAAGACCATAATTCCAACATGGTCTGTGGGCAACTCGAACGATCAGCTGTACGCCCCGAAACGGTGTACCACGTTCATCAAAACTCCTGGTGGAATTTTCCATTGATACGTTTGATTGTTAGATTTGAATTAACCTTTGGAGTAATTCAACGCGTTTGCGATCATGATCCGCCTTCACAGCTTTACGTTCCAACAGCTTTTAATAGTTTGCTCCGTAACGTCAGCGATTGGTGTGCGGTCGACGAGTCGCGTTCAACGATTTCCAAACTTAAGCAGCCTCGTCCGAGGCTACTTACTTGATTAGGTTACTGCTTCTGAGCAATGACTCGTGCATCAATGACTGAGCGAGGAGCGGACATGGTAAAAATATAACTGCGTGCATCGACCGGGTTTTTCGCAGTTTGCCTTGGCTTTGCGTGCAAATTTAATACACTGGTACACTAGGAAAGAATGACAGTTGTCACCGACCCTGGGAGGTCTCTCAGGAATATGGAAGTTAGAAAATTTCTGATTAGATGAAGCTTGTGAAAATCTGCAAGAACAATAATGAATTCTAGACTTTACAGAAAGTCATTGAATAAACAAAAACCACAAAATCGTTGATAGAAAAATACATTCGAACCAATAAAAAAATTATTTTTCAGTCAATTTGAAGTATAATTAGTGTATACACGATAAAAGCTCAATACGCACACGCAGTGTTTCCACATGTTTCTAAACGCAGCATATGTAATATCTCTACGAGCTATTCATCCATCGTCCGATGCCTGATCGCGCAAGCTCTGCATGTACAAAATACGCGGGAAAAAGATAAAAGAAAAAGCACACGTACTACCCACGTTCATACATGTATGCAACGTAAACGAAGCCGCAGCGTCATTTTTGCGCGTTGTGGAAGGAGAGGAATTCGCAAAGAGGGACAAGAGGAGAGCCCAGTAGGAGAAAAACGAGCCAAGAGTGGTGTACCGTGAGCCTCAGAGTCCCTCGCTCTTGGTATACTGTGACAGTACTTGCTGGGGATATGTCAAAGTATGTGCAGTGTAGAACGTAAAGCCTGAGAAAAGAGGTGGAAAACCGTCGTTAACGTATACACATATATACATATATAGTATGTGTGTATACTTATCAATGGTGTATTGTCGAAAGGGCGTGAAGATCTCGCGAGAGCTGCTGCTCGACGACCTTTCTGCACTTCGTTCGTATACCCATATATATATAAATTTAAATGCATATTAGTTATATGTATATATAAGGGGGTGAAAGGATGTGGCACGCGCCGCAGCAGCCAAGGCCTTCTCGGTTACACCCGCAGAGCGCACGCTGCTGCCTGACTGCCGAAGCACAACCGCGGTCGGGCGGTCGCGCGCGCGATCGGACGTCGCTTTTGCAACCCTCGCTCCGAGACTCGCGTGGTGGCCTCTCTCTGTCTCGCTACTTCACTTCGCTCGCTCGGTGCGCCTCGAGCTCGTACACTCGAACTTCTTTCCCCTCGAGAGAACGGTCCGTTCATTTCAAAGTTGTCGCGACGACGGGAGATATCAAACGAGGCAGAGAAAAAGAGAGAGAGAGAGAGACAGAGGAAATGCGATATTTTGTACGTGGTGCTATTTCCGGTCGACAAACAAACTGCCTTAATTCTGCCATCGATTTAACTGCGGTAATAATTTAAAAAGAAAAAAAAAAAGCAGTCGAAACAGTCATTATAAATGCAGTTCGACATGATTTCTTCTTTTTCGGCGGGAAAAAATTAGACGCCCGATGCATGTGCGTAGGAAAAATGTTGATCTTCGGAAGATTTTCTTTTAATTTGAGTTTTCTTGGTCTTATTTTTCCTTAACGCGACTTTTTCTTTTTATCGGTTATGCTTTTCTTATTTTTTTTTTGCGGGTAATTCTTGACCGGGATAAATAATGTGCTACGGGAACCGAGGCTCTTTTATCATACTCGAACATCATTTTTTGCTCTCGTATAAATTAGATGTTCCTGCTCCGATTTTTTGTTGTTTTGATGGGAGATATACAATGCTAGTTTGTGGTAGTCCCGTGGTTTAATTTGTTGAAACTCGAGAGTTTATCCATCGCTATTCCACTCTCTTACTCTCTCACTCTTGTCCTACTCAGTTTGCTCCCAGATAGCAAGGACTCTACGAAAGTTTCGACACAAGAACTAATTAATTCGGAGTCTCCGGAGATCAGTTTTCTCATCTGAGTGGTGCGTGTTTATATTTTCGAGTGTTTTTCATAGAACGTCGTTTTTTTTTTTGATCTGATAAAGATTGAATTTCGGTGCAACGATTACTCCGATGACAGTCTGAGCGTAAATAGTTTTTCCGGTGATTCATTTCTTCCGTAACAATTAATAAATTGGATAATCGTCGGCTTTGCGACAGTGCGAATCGTGAGTGTGCGAATAAAAATCAATGTGCCATACGACAGAACCATCATACGATGGATAATTCGATTTTTCGTAAAGGTGAACTACCGTTGAAAAATGGCGTCGAAAGTGACTAATGAAATATCAGCGTTGAAACGAAGAAAAATATTTGTCGAGTTTCGTGAAAATAGGGAAATCCTATTTGCCAGAAAAATTATAACATCAGTATCGTGATTTTCGTGTCTCGAGTACGTGCTCGCACGTACCGTATGACAGAATTTCGAATATATCCAAGTTGAGAAATCCACTGGTGCAACGTGCGCCTAATACGCCTCTCGTTCATAAATATCGTCGTCGACTTTATAAACGGGACCAGCAAGAGCCATGCTCTCGAGTGCCTTTCTCTGCTGTTTGTACTTTTTTTATTTTTTTATTTTTTATTTCTTTATTTCCACCCTCTGAGATCTTGAATATTTCTATAAGGATATAACGTGGCGAGAAGTCACGATACGCGTAGACTAGGAAAGAACTCGGGTAGAAACATTCTTTTCCCTCAGGATGAATATTCTCCCGAGACCGAACGACCTTCTGCTATATTTTCAAGTGAATTTAGTTTCCCAAATTTTATATCCCTTTTCATTTCTATACATCTATTTATTATATATTTAAGTCCTTTTGTTTTTCATCAAACATACTGAAATATTCGTGTGGTGGAAGTGTTTGCGATGTAGTTTTTGCAAGGAAAATATTAACTTAATAACAAGCAGAATGATGCTTGTACGATTTTTTCTTTCTTTTTGCAAACTTGATTACACGTGGTGGAATCCTAATGGTGAAGAAGTTTTTACGCGGCCATGAAAAAGTGTACAAAGTTGTGAGCTATATTTTGTTTTACTTTTCCTAACAGCGCGTCTACCACTTTTTTTGTAATACGATTGATATCGTCTATGGGTTGTTTTTTAAGTATTGAGAATCTTCCTTCAATCCGCAGCATCAAACTTCTGAATCGAAATTCATTGTTTTTTTTTCACCAATTTTTCACCTCAATTTTGTCGAAACATTTTAAAGAATACTTTTTACATATGCTTTGTGAGTAGTCGTCGAGACTAAATATTCTCAGTTTTCGTATACACAACGCTGTAAAAAAAATGCTCAGACTTTACTCGGAATTATTTAAGTGAGCTGCCATTTTCACTTGTAAACCTATAAAAAAAAAAAAAACGACTTCGAAGAATTTGTAATTTTTTTTCTTTGCTCGGTACTCAATAAAAATTTGTACATCGTTCAAGTTTTCTAATACGCTAAAAAAATTGTTATATGATTGCCACGAACTATAGTTCTACGGTTAAGTCACGCTTATGGCCGATCGAAGTTGGTGGCATGCATGCATGCTCACGTGCGAACCTCGCGGTTTCGCAGTCTATACTTTCTTATTTTATCGGAGATTTAACAAACACAAAGAAGCTTTCATCAATTTTTTTTTCCTGTATAATTTTTTTCGATACGAAAGCTCATTATTATTATACGTATAGTTTAATTCCCCAAAAAATTCGAGCTCGATACGTTCAAGAACTTTATCACTATCGATTTTTTGAAGTTTCCTTTCATATGATTTATCAAATCCTTAAATCCTGAGCATTATTCACTTTCATAAACAGCTCAATGCGTATAACTTTATCATTTTTTTTAATACCGTTGACCAGTAATTTTTATTAAATTACTGAAATAAAAATAATATTCCTCAGAGAAATAATGAAAATATTACGAATGCATCGCAGTACCGGTTGATTAAACAGTCGACATTGAGGCTTCACCGATTTTTCGTTTCTCGCAAAAGTGCATGACTTCGATCAATCGAGGCAAGATTCTCCAGAATAAATTCTGTACACCGAGCGTGGAAAAGTAGAAAAAAAATGGACAATTCACATAATTAGCTACGCGAGGAAGTACTTTTAGGTTACCCTTTGCCGCGTTTTACCACGTCGGCACATACAGTATGGTGTGACTTGATGACCCGGACATTCATATAGTGATATCAGCGAGTGTGCATTTACGCCGCATTTACTATAGTTCGTGGTTGAGGAGGTTAGGAGCGTGTCGATCGAAGTTAGGGAGCGAGCTTACGTGGAAATTGTGGTGAAGCTACCAGACAATCGCTGGGGCTGACCGATCTGTACTATTTTTTTTATTGATTTGACAAGTTACAGTATAAGTCTCGACAATGAGTGTTCACGTTATATCAAATCATCTCCATTTTCGCTTCTTACTCGCATATGTAAATTACGAAGTACTTAAAAATAAATGTTCATTGTACTGATAAAATGGTTATCACGCAGGACAACGATTTGTAGTAAGTTGCTCCTTTCCTTTGACCAAGAATCAGATAAACTAGAAACTATATTTTTCCACGGATATCAATGGCTCGAAAAAAAAAAACTATTGGACTTGAGAACATTTACATTTGTATTCACAGCTTCAACGCTTGAAAAATATTTCTTTTTTATCGTAAATATTCCAGGACTAAAGCGTAAATTTTCATGTCAGTCGAACACACTGTAACGAGTGGAAAAATCGTGTGGTACAAATAGAGTTTCACTGCACAGTCGACTAATTTGAATTTTTGCAAAAAAAAAAAAAAAAGGGTTAAGGATCAAGTTCTATGATCAGTCTTCATCTTGAAATTTGTTTTTAAATTTTTTGGCGAACATCACCTCCATTGGATCGTGTTGCAGAGTAAAAAATCCTAGCCAATTTCGGATTCACATTCTTCTCAAATGTTATGAGTGCTCAATTATCTGTGTTATTCCAAAAGGATGCTGCACTTTCTTTACACGACGACCTGATTCATATTTCCATTCTCAACAAAACTTTGTCAGGTTTCAACGAAACTCTGTTTAAACAATAAAAATTTGGTTGTTGTTGGACGTATTCAACGAAATATTTTAATGTTTCTGCAAAGTTTGGCTTTCAGTGTAACACCCCGATCGATTTCTAGAGAGACTTTTATTTTCTGTTGATTCCATCTTATTCAAAAATCGTCGATGACAAATTTTTATTCGTGGCGTTCAAGAATTATAACGAATTCTTCATGGTTTACGTCGCGATATAAATATTTCGTAATTAAACGAATGGAAAATTCGGCTGACTTCTTCAGCCCTTGATTCATCAAATTGTATAAAGCCGATTGATTATTGCTTCGATGCTCTTTTCAATTTTATATGTATACGTATATATTCGTCTCTTCGTATATCGTGAAATCGCCGTCTCGTTGCAATATTTCATCGGTTTTCTAGCGCGTTATTAATAAAATTGGATAGTTCGTCGATATACATATATATGCGTTCATATGGGTCGAAAGAAGCGTGACTCACACTCGAGATCCTCTAGAAACCGAGGGATTATATGGGTCTGGCGAAATCTGAAAATTAATTCAAATTATATAGGAGAGTAACGTTGTGTGACTTCACTGTCTCTCGATGGGAAAAAACCTGCACGATATTCTATATACGCGATTGATTCCTCTGGGATTTGTCAGCCATACGAAAATCGAATATACTATACTAGAATCAGTGAAATGAATTTCAACGTCGGATATTTTCATCACTACGCTTCATTCGATTTAACGAACAGTTATTTTTTTTATCTAATAGAAGAAAAAATTTGGAATGTTCCAAATTAGGAGTAATATAAAATGTTCCGATTGCAAAGTTGGTTGACAACGAAAAACAGTCATGTGTCTCGTGATGTCCGTATCGCGAAACTTTCTCGTCATTCCTGTTACGAAATAATTAATTCGTGAGTCAGACTTCGGTGAAATCGAACATTAACCTCGCTCAGCGAAATATGACTCTTTAGTGAATTGGGATCGAGGTATGGCCGCAGTAGCGGGCATCTATGGATTTTCAGAGGATCGTCACAGCAGGATTCCCCAAGATCATCGCCATCATGCGTGAGTGTAAAAATAAAAATTAAAAAAAAAAAAAAAAAAACAATTGATAAAATGGCACTAGTCATGCAGAGAAAATCACTCGAAAAGTCGTTTTTAATATTTATTTTATTTGAAAACGTTGAGATTACATTTTTTATGATAATTCCTTAAAATATCTCGTACGTAAATATTCCAAGCACCGTGAAGTCCATAAGTATTTGTTTTTTTTTTAATGGTACTACCAATCTATAAGTTATATTGCATCCTGAGATAAACATCGATTTCAATCATATTCGTCACATTTGCACGAAACTTTGAAGATAACTGCAAGATACAGAAAAAAATGTGTGAAGATATTTTTTAAACAACAGGATCTCTATATTCGTCACGTATTATGCAGGTATGAAAATGATTATCACAAAAGTGGTACATGGTTTCCGGTTAATTAGAAGCGCCGAGTTATCTCCTCGTGAGCATTCGATAAAATTTCTTTACAATTATTTCTACCGGAAAAATCAATGAGGCTTGAAAATAGCGATGAGGGAAAAACACATTAAAGAAACATCGTCGAAACCCTACGGTGTCTGGAAGGCATACTAGGTGTGTGCTGGTGAAACAAGACCGAGGACAGGGATAGGAAAAAAATGAAAAGAGAAAAGTATGCTTTGCTCTGTTCGCTGTCGTAAAAATAAATGGTAAAATTATTCACGTAAATGGGGAAAAAAAAAACTTCACGATAGAATGACTCCGAGATTTCATCTTTATTCAAATTTCTATTTTATATGTAATTACCTCGTACAATTTTTATGCAATATGGTGACTGCTTAAAAAAAAAAAAAAACAAAAATAAATATTTATTCATCTCGACGAGAACACGTTTCGGACCGTTCCTTCCTCTTCCGTTCGTTTTTCTTTCTTTCAGCCCTGCTATCCAATTCAGGTATAGCATTGAGGATATGAAAAAAATTATGCGATATGTGTAGAAAAAGATCTTCGAGGGAAAAAATGAAAAATCCAAAAGATCGGAATTTTTCCCTATAAATTATCATAAGGTGCTCAAGCCACATGTACCAATTTAAAAGAAAATATTACTCCTAAAAGTGAACCTCATACCATGAACAGTTCTATGGTTCTGTGGATGTGCGCCATGAAAAAATTGCGCCACGAAGGAAAGTGCCATTTTTCAAAAAAGTTGTGGATGCAAAGAACGATTCCTATCGTGAGCTATAACATAGGAAGCTGGAGATAAGGTTCAATCTTGAATGTGGAGAATGATATTCTAGAGGAGTTTTGAATGCCAGTATAACGAGGTATATTGCACGAAGGTTTAATTGATTTCCGATATTGGCTCGACTCCGGGACATACTTATATCTGCCTGTAGAAATGTTCTATCGACTACTTTATTCGCAAAGGGTGTTTGTACAGAGTGTTCGTAAAAGTGGACATTTGAGTCCCTTCGGGCCAGGTCATACATCGAGCATTTATACGGATCACACACAAAACACTGAATCATATCGAAGTGTGTTTACCGATCACCGATTGACTTACCGGACTGAGATGTATCTTTTATTACAACGAACTCAGCAGTACGTAACGAAATCGTGAATAACACACAGGACAAAAAAGTAATCAGAGACAAAAAGTACCTTGAAAATATGTCAGGATATGATGAGTCGATAATTGTCAATTATGAGACTGCAAAAACACGAAAAAGATATGACCAAATGATGAATAGATGATCAAACATTTATAAAATAAATGAGAAATCGTCATCAATTATGTGAATATAATGGACATTTAAAATGTAAGTTGTATCTAGTGTAATTCAACGAATGGAACAGTATAATAATGGAAATTGAGAAGATTCCCATAAGATTCACTGCATACGTGGAACTTCCGCGGTATATAACTTGAAACTGGTCCACGATAATAAAGGACTTGACGACAATCACACACTCGACTCGTGCGACGAACTACGTGCTAATTTTATATCAATCTCAGCTCCTAGCGTTCTATTGAATGTGAGTAACGTTTCGGGTTATGGATGAATTTTCAAAATATTCTATTGAGTAAATTAATCAACTAGTGATATACGAGGCAGTGGCGTTGTTTTATGTAACAGCCAATAAAGAAGTATGACGCTACTAATTGAAATTGCTACATCAATTTGCACACTTTATACAGTATTATTGATATATGGCTGCTTTATTGTTCTCCAACTTATTAGCCTCACCGCGTAAATTAATTGAGAAACTTTCAAGAATACATTTCCGTCATTCCACCACGAGATATCAAAACGAAAATAGCTTCTAGCATCTTCAAAAGGAGCTTGATCGATCAATTAATAATTTTTGATTGATATTTTAGTTACGTCTACTACCCTGCTCGATAAGTATTTGATGAAGTACATTTTTCATCCAAGTGTTACCGTAACATTGCTTATTATTACCGAATCTTCATTTTGAATTGACTATCGTTTACTCAGAATTGGTTGAAGTTTTCTTTGATGAATCGTTATTAGCCATTCGTATTCAAGTAATGGAGTAACGACAGTTATTCGAAATAGGTATGTGATAAACTATTTTGTCTTGCTCGTAAAGCATAAATCGTCCAGACGGTAGGTTTTGCGATTAATTGATCGAATTCATCGTAACAAACAAACTGGATATTGTTGAAAAGTTAAAATTTGCACTGTCGATCTTGAGCTGCTAGTTTTCATGACGAATTTCTAATGTTTTTTTTTTTTCTACATCCATATGAAAAATCGGAAACACGTGAAATTTATTAAAATGGCAAATAATACGGATATTCGAGACTTCACGTACTTGAACTCGAAGCATCCTTAATAAAAGGAGATATCGTGGCATGGTGAGAAAAACGAAGTGGGTGACATTTGCCACCAAAAATAAGGAGGAGGATGGAAAATTCATACAACGCTTCTTGGCAACGTGTCCTAGTAACTTTGGATATTGCCTGGCAAACACCACACCGATGTGTCTTTCACGAAGCTCAAGTAGGGATTATAAATCACACTCCGAATAAGTCGTTAATGCGTCTAGAGGAGAGATTTAGGCGAGACCGAAACGATTTCGAAGGAGGATTTTAAGATCCCGGCCACCATCTTCAACGTTACATTTTGTTTTTCCGTTGCCCAAATATACACACATATGTATAAATACTATGACTTTTTACAACGAGGTCCTGAAATAATATGATGATAGTGGATTGTTTTCGAGCGAGCGAAAATGATATACACCTCGAATCGTTGCTTCATGTTGAAAAATTATAAAAATTGCAAAACGATACGAATACGGTATTATAGTTCTCTGCGATCTCAAACACTGTATTCTTATGGATTTAATCATATTGTACATCATGACGTGATAGCCTCATATAGGAGAATTTATATAAGCTCTATTCTGAATCACAGAATTGTCTCCTTGAAGGAGACAATTCTCTCCTCGACTCGTGTAACATTATCCTTTTTGGTATATTTATTGTTTCATTGGACTTTATCCATCCTGTCAATTTGAACCTTACGAAATGAATCGCATTTCTTTCGTTGAAACCTCTATATTATATTATACATTTATTACATACATGCTACGAGCATAACAGCGTCAAATTTGAGTTTACAGCTTAGAGTGCAAGAAACTTAAGTATTGATTTTACAAAGAATCGATAAAGTGGTTTAATCAAGCGAGATACTGAAGGAGGCTGTAAATGACGGTGAAAGTACTATGCAGTAATATTGGTCTTTGGAAAATTTGGCACAATGCAAGTACATACTTATGACCCTAACGAACATCCGAGCAATGAAGTTTTGTAGGTTAAAAGGTCACGAATATATCAACAACGAAAGTAAATTTCAAGATAAAGTGTGTATTCTATCCTGATTGTCTTACTGAAAAAATTGGTATAGGCTTACGACAAGAGTTCATTAAAATGCATCCCAGAACGAATAGAAGAAACGAAGCACGAGGCAAATAAACCCATCAATGCGCAAGCAGGCAACTGAAACACACGCTCGGAAATACATTGCTTCAAGGCGAAATCAAACCTGAATTATTCCTTATTTTACGTTCCACATGTTTCACGTATCATAAAATATTTTCACTTGAATTTAGACACATATGTATACGATAAGGGGGTATTACCGTGAACGAGGTCAAAACGAGGACTAGCCTCATGGGGGCCCTTCAAAAGTTCAGTTGCTACCATGAAAATGAAGGGAAGAGTATCTCGCTTTCTCTTTACCTCTATCCTGCACTGAACACTGCACTATACACTCTATCTAACCCGTTTAAGCAATACGATAAATGTAGTATAACGTACTGGCTTAACCACAGCTGAAAACGACATACACAACCATGAATTTTCAACGATGAAATAAAGACTTACGAAACAATCTAAATAATGCCCATTTGTGCGTATGCGATTCCAACATCGTAAACGAGCTTTCATCGGATTCTAATAAATGAACTGAATTCTTGTCCATCAATAATTTTTGTTACCAAGTTGGTAAAAAAAAAAAAAAATTATCTTTTCAATTAATTAAAATTGGATAATCCTTCCAAAAATTTTTCTTTCATCTGAATGAATCGTATAGTTCACATAAATTTTTATAAATATTTCTGGGCATTGCAAAGTGATGACTAGAAAAAATCACCTGACAGTGAAAACTTTTCTAATAAAAATTGTCTGGCATGCAACATTCAGGCAAATTATCAATCAGTTTAAATGACTATAGAGCGCTATGAAAGCTTTCGATGGAAATAAAAAACTGGCAGCCGTTGTGAAATAAGAATTAGACTGGATCTTTTTTCGACAGTTTTTCGTTCAAACCTTTCCGCCTAAAATGATCCATGCATTCTTTCGGAAAACAACGTTTCAAGGGAAAAAGGGTAGAAAGTTTAGATTCTGAGATTTTCGTGTGAACTGTCCCTTTACGATTAGGCGACGATACTTCGTTCCACTCATCATCAATCATTGATCTTCTAATTATTGAATGATTCTGATATCTTCTTCCTTCTAGTTTCATTCATTAACGACATTTCTTTGTTATTTATTATTTTTGGATAACGAACTTTAACTTTTGGGTTTTTACAAGCTCATCGGATCAATTTAACCCAACTTTTTCCTTCAATCCACTGTTCCTGACCTTGATCCTGCGAGACTTCTTTCCCCTGCCAGGGTGTTGCCCGAAGCCACTCTTTCCTAATACATTACTGTATCGCAATTGCACAAGGGCCAAATAAAACTATGGAACACCCGGCCTATGCAGCCGGCTATATTTCCACTGAGTTCCAGCTGGTAGGGGCCATCAGAAACTCAAATAAATGGCCTCCCTCTCAGTGATCGTTGTGCGAGCCAATGCATGGCTAAGCAACTTTCAAAAAATTGGAGAAGCCTTAAGCAAAATTTGAATGATTTAAAAAAATATATGTAAACACTGCACTGCTAAAATATCCTTCATCATTAATGCAAAACACAGCTACACTTATTATCGAGAATTCAATCGAAGCACGACTCACCGCAGCATCAATATGGAGCTGCAAATTATTTCAAGAGCCCATCTCGAATCGTTGCTAGCTTATTATCTGCAGTAGACCTATATAGAAAATAGCAGATTGTACCGTGGACAGGATTCTCTCTTTGTCGCACAGGCTGCGATGATATTAGTGCGATAATATTTCCAATAAATAATAACGCCGCAATGCAGTACATGTTGCAAGGGGCTGCACATGCAATCCTTTTCTCTCTCTCTCTCTCCCTCTTTCGCTTCCTCTCCCTTGCTTGGTAGAGATACGAAACCCACAAATATACTAACATATATGTATATAAAGAGCGATAAACACCAAAAGAGCATTACCCACATGGTTTACCTTGTTAAATTGAAGAAGTTACGCCATTTCATATATTTTTTCCACGAGATGTACAGTACTGCAATAAGTATCGAAGCATCTCTATTTGATGAATGATTTTTATTCGTTGTTTGCACAATAATAGCAACAGAATTCTCTTATACTCTCGTCTTCTTTGGAGAAATAGTATATAATTTGTAAAAATACTCAAAAAACATTTAAAAAAAACTTCGATACCAAATTGGACAGCTTTTCCATTGGTTGGTTCATTCTTTTTGTACATTTGAAAGAAAATAATAATAAATGAGTTTCATTTGCATGGATTAAACCATTTAGCATTTATTACCAGTTATACCAGTATTAAACCAGTTAGCATTTATTTTACAAATTCTAAGCCCAATTGAAACACATCACGTAGCATTGTAACACAACTGAAAAAGATGCCTGTCAATTGAACGGGACTTTATGCCTTGAATTTGTACATGCAATGCATGGACTCGACCAAGAATTGCAAGAAAGAAGGGTGAGAAGGTTAAACATATAGCTTTGAAATTTTCTACAGCGATGACAACGAACATGAGCAGGTATTATAAATTGCCATGAGAATATGACATAGTACATGTTGTACAACATGACGACATCATTACAAAACGTACGGTATACCTCCCAGCATCAGACTCGGTACCCATATGCCAACGCAAATATCCAATGGGCTAGTTGAAGGCTCGCTGATTCTAGTGACCAGCCCCGAGCATTTTTCTTCAGCCTTTTTCTCAACCTACTTGCTACCTGCCACTCTGTCTTCGTACACTTTTATAAATTTGCGCGCACTGAAATGCTCTTGTTTCTTCTTCACATTTATGCCAACAACTTTTTTTTTTATTCTAACATTAGTATCCTGCGTTCGGTGAGCATTACGTTCAGTGTCACATAGATCAGATAAGTGTGCACTCTTCCTTTCCATTTATAATAATAACTCTTTTTTCGCCGAGTACGAATCGATTCACTGCTTGTTCCGTCAAAAACGTTTCATTCGGAATTTGATGAATGACAAATATCATTTTTATTAAGTACGCACTAATGTTTTACGTTTGAAAATTAACAACGGTTATTTCAAATTTATCATCGAGTTAAGTTATCAAAAAATAACGAAAACAAATAACTTTCAAAGTTTGAAATTATTTTTTTATTGATGTGGAAGAATCCAAAGTGTTGGGTGATGCAATTATTACATTTTTTTTTTCTAATTTTGGATTATTTTTGTGTATTAAATTACAGCAGCATGTTTTCAGCACGTTTTTGCTCAAAAGTCTTTAAACTTGTGTCAATCTTACTCAAATATCATCATTTGTTGCACCAAAATTCTGGGAGAAAATCGAAATAGGGGAACGAAACTGAATTTCTAGTAACTTAGTTATTACATAAGTTAGTAATGCTGGCAATTGGCTATGTTTGAACTACTTGATCTGGCAGAATTTAAGATGATAAAATGCTCTTTGTATTGAAACGAGACTTTGTTGAGACGATGAAACAATTGGTTGGGTGGTCGAAATATTTTGTTCGACGTATTCAACAAAATATTTGAAGGTTTCAACAAAATTTCGTTTTCAGTGCAACGACTAGAAAGCTTTAGGAATTCGGCCGAGATCTTATCAAAGAGCGTCTCTTGAAAATCAAATTACCGATTGCTGTTGAAAAAACAGATCCCAATTAAATCAAACGTATACGAATACAGTTTTGAACTAAAAAAAAAGTAATTTTTGATTTTTTAGATGTCAAAAGTGTTATTTTAGTCATCTATTTCTTCGATTTTGAATTACGAGCAATAGAATATGAGGTATTTAATTATCTGATAATTTACTTCAAATAATCTCCTCTTATATAAGAAACGTCATTAGTAGGTGATTCAGAAATAAATGGGACTTGATGAAATTAAAATTTAGATGAAGTTTTTATGAGCACTTAATAGAACAGTTTATTATTTCTTGTTAAAAAAAAAATTGCAATCTAGCCGTAAATGAACAAATTGTGCATAAAATATGATTTCTCCAACAAGGACTTTCGCTTGACAGTAATGAAATTGTATGAAAAATTAGTATGCAGAAGTTCAGCTTTTAAATAAATTGCGGTTCAGGTTTTAACATTGTGCTAAAGAAAATAGTTTTTTTTTTTCAAATCAATTGACGTTCCAAGTAGTGACGTTCTAAAAGTATTGAGCAAAAATGACGACGCACTTGATAATCTGTGAAAATAAGTGAATAGAAATGGCCTGGATTTGTTTGAACCGTGCACATCAACGAGGTACCAAGAAAAGAGCGCTCAATGCGGAATATTGATAAGGTTCAAAGTGTCTTGGAGGGTAAAGGATCGAATTTCGAGAGCAGGCTATTGAGAATCTGGGATCATTACAGGGCACTGAATCCAGACTCACTCTGCTGACTATCAAATTAGATGAATAATTTTCCTGGAATTGGGCTTCAGGGAATCATGAAGCAGTCCTTAGCACTCTTTTCTTTATAATTGATAATTGGTCACATCGCAGTGGATAAAACTTCACTGAAAGAAAAAAAAAAAAAAAAACTCAGAGCTCTCACCGTAGAAATGACTCCGTATCGATTACTAAACATATAATATACCTAAACTTTTAAGGCTATCCGACTCTGCCAGAAGAAAAGTTCATTTTCCTATATAATTGATTGACTTTTATTTGCAGCATCAGCTAATGAGATGCAGCACGACATAATGTTGACAATGAATTCGGAGTGGAAACTTTCTCTTAATTGATAATTGGTCATATAAACGGATAGAGGGTTACGAACAAAAAATTAACAGGCGTTGAAAACGTTGTCGTATCGATTTCCAAATAAAATACTCAAACTTTTCAGGCTATAAAATTTGATCATTGGAAAATGTCATTTGAGTTCTTTTTGGACTTGCATTGATTAAAGAAATCGATCATAGTACCGTTTGACATGATATAGTGTTGAAAATTGATTGAGAAATAGACAAAATAGACACTCTTCATTTGATCGAGAAATTCCAAATTTTCAATATTCATTTATTGCCTGCACATATTCGATAAAAATAAATTAGAGCAGAAAAAAACATTAATCGAAAGATCGTACTGAATCTAAAAGTGAAACGAATTTTTTACTTTTTCACGAGATTTTTAGATAAAGAGGCTGAAAGTTATGACGATTCGGACATTTTTAGAAGTCCATTGACTCGGTGAAATTTGAATTGAACATTTATCAACACCGATTCTCGAAAATCAAGTAGTATCGTTTCAAACGTTCCGTGGCCTTCGAAATTGATGGCCTACGATAGAATTCTGAATCCATCAATTAGCACCACGTATTTAATCCTTATTTTTTGCCATTTCTTGGTGATAATACAATTTTTAATACAAACGTAGCAATATAGAGCAAGTAATTACACTGTTGTAGATGTATCTTCAGTAATTTCGTGATATTTAGAATCCTATAACAAAGAAAAAGAAACATCTCTGATTCACTAACGAGATCCTTCCGCAGATGAGGCTAGAAATATCATGAGTTCGAACTCTTTCAGAGTGTATTAGAGAAACCATTAAACGATCGCGAATCGTGAGTTATTGGTCTTCGAAGGAGTCGGATCGAGGCGATTGGAAGCGAGAAAAGAGAGAGAAAGAGAGAAAGAGAGTGTTGTGCTTGACTCCAGATTTAGCGTGGAACGAAGCCGATTTGAGCCAAGTGAGACTCAGAAGTTTTGCTTTCTCACTTAACGAGAAAGAAAGAGATTCACCGGGTCAATAACTCAGCATTTCGTCCGAAAAAAAAACATCATTTCCTTACGAATGATCTCTTTCTCTTTCATTCGATCCAATAACAGTAATATTTATACATTATACGAAACGTAATCAATCATTCTTTCACGGTAAATTTGAGTATTTCGTGATGCTATTTGACAAATTTCAATAAGTCTCAATAATTCATTTAGAATTTCCACATTATTATGGTTCGACGCTTTCTCGATGATTATGTTCCGGAATTGGGATTGTCTTTTATTTTTATTTCACGTCGTTTTCAACACTAAGGCTACCAGCAAATGTTAACATGATCACTTGCATATTTTACAGTTTTTTTTTTTAATTCTTTACAGTATGATAGACAACGCTGTTACCTTTTTATCGCCACAAGAATAAACCCTAATTTATGAATTGCGATAAAGCTTTGAACAACATTACCCTGACATAAATTTAATGCAAAGGAAATGATGATTAACATTGCACATTTGGGACAAACGGAATATCTACTTGTAACATATAATACAGTCTGGAGTCTGGATGCTCGATCATCACCGTGGCATGGTCGTAAATTTTTGTGCACGTGTCGACATTTGAATTCAACTTCTATGCCCAGTTTTTTTCGGCCACTCCCTATGGCGTCCCCAACGATATTTCGACTGGAAAGTGGTTGAACGTTGGAATAAAAAAAGAAAATCAACCCATTTCCATAACTCCAAGCTTCGTCCATTAATAATATGGTTACAAATTGTCGCAGGAACTGCAGACCTTCGCGCAATTCGGTATTCAAATCACACTACCCGAAGCACTCGAAAATTTTTATTATATAAATTATCGGACGTTAAAAAAAAAAACAAATTACTTTGCGTCAGGAAAAAATATTTATTATTGAATTATTCTTCTTCGCTCGCAGTTGTATCACGTCGACCCAAATTTGAATAACCAAAAGAACATAATTTAAATCGCTCATAGAAATATAGACACAGTTTTTATTCTGTTGAAATTAATTTTGTTCAATTTCTTCTTTTCTTTTAATCTTGTCTTTTTGTGGAGCATTTAATTACATCAAAACCGGAGTGGAGTAGTGCTATTTGACAAATTAGACCTAAATTGTATGGTTTTTTTTCATTATTTATAATAATATATACTTTTTACAATAATAAATGCACATGCTGAAAACAAAATTTGGTTGAAACAACTAAATTTTCGTTCACCTTGATGAATTTAGTTCGGTGAACAATTATTTTGTCGATGGAAAATAAAATCGTTTGCATTCAAGAAAAAATTGTTCACTGAACTAAATCCAATTAGTTGAGCGAAAATTAAGTTATTCCAACCAAATTTTGATTTCAGTGCACAAGGCGTGAGGGCTACTCGTAACGCCGAAAAAAAACACTTTTTTTGGGATTTCTTTTCAAACAGGTTTTATTATTTAGTGAAAAATGTTTCCTCGTATGAATAATCAATATTTCTAGTAGCTACAGTAAAATTTTTATTGAAAAATAATGATAAATAAGTGAGTTGCAGTCTCGTGCAAAAAAGAAAACAATTCTTTGCTGTTTAGTCCTCGACCCTTAAGTATTGCAAACAGAAAATCTACATTTTTCTTCGACGATCGAACAAATGGTTGTAATTAGTAATTCTCTTATTATTTCTTGAGAACATTTTCTAATGCCTTGTTCACCACTTTTGGAAACTATTTTCAATCTACGTTAAGAGCTGGAACGTAAACGAATATTGAGCCACAATTTTTCTTATTTTTCCCATTGACAAATCGAAAAAATTTGATATCGCCATATAGAAAAATAATCTTTCCCCAATGCGTTGTTTAATTATGCGAGGCATTTTATTCACAATTTTTCATGTTTCGATTTATAGTCATAATTGCGAAGGATATCGAGCATAAATATTTTTTTACACATGCGCAATAGTATTTTTCAAAGATTATAGAAAATATCTTTGACGCATAAAATTTGATTGAATTCATATAACGAACAAAATAAATAGAGTTACAGTCCAGGTAATGCAGCAGCAAAAAAGAAAATTCAATGTTTGCAGATTTCTATAGAAATGAATTCATTGTAATATTGCACGAGAATTCGAGTAAAAGTATCTAACGTGTACACGCAAATTAATGCCGACAGTATTGGAAGTAACGGTTGAATTTATTGTCGCAAATAAAGGTGCACGAAGCACGAGACCGCGAAAATAAAAAGGGGGAAAAAAAATAGTAAGGGCAGCCATAGCATGTCTAATGGACGGGTGCATGTCGTGATGCAGAAAATAGTAGTAGTGGGGTGTACTCTGTCAAACCGAGAGCGTTGTTTGGTGCAGTGGCGTCGATAACCGTAGTGAGCATTCTGCTGTAGCGCCATCTCAGCGAATGCTACTGAAGCACGGTAGTCCTCGAACCAAGTACTGCTCTGAAAGCTTTGCGATCACGACGGTAGGTAACGGGGTCCAAAGCTTTTTTTTTTGCAGTTGCCTGCACGAAAATTTTGCTCGGTCGGAAAATTGGCTGGAACGTGAGATTTCCTATTTCAGAGACAGAGTTCGCTAGCGTTCCATAACTATTTCTATTTTTATTGTCTTGGCAGAGTTGGGGGTTTTTTTTTCTTCAATTAAACGAAAATAGGAATCATTGGAATGGGATTAAATGGAAACATCATTTTCCAACGTTTGCCATTTTATTCCTCAAGGAATGGGTCGAAAAACTTGAATGAAGATAAGTCAATACGTCATTATTTTTTGGAAATGATAAAAATTACATATTAAAATCAGTTTACAGAAAACCTATTCATTACGAGGGTATATTTCGTTCTTTAAAAACAAATATGCGTATGCAATGAAGAAAATTTATTCATTAATACGTAGGACCAATAGTGTATTTAGGCTGCGAGTCCAGTCTAAACATTAACAAAATTCCAGTGTAAGTAAGACACTGAACAGAGGCAGAGAGTGCATGGATCGCTATACTGTTACGACAGATCTTTTACCAAGTAAAATCTGCCACATCCACGGCTAAGTGGAAAATCTCAAAGTGACAAGTATGTTTTCAAAAGCTTTTGGGATGCTTTTTCCCATTCGTTGTACTTACTGAAGAATATATATGCCTGTTAAAACAAGGTCCGAACTATAATCGAAGAGTGTTTGGCAGCTCGGACTTCCTACGTTTATTTGAACAATTCTATCCTCAAGGCGTTATTGTTGAAGTGTGTAAGTGTATGTGAAAGCGAAAGAGAAAGAGAAAGAGAAAAAGAGCGATACTAAGAACAAGAGTATGTGAAAAACGAATCAGGAAAATAGACAAGAGTATAAGGGGCGCGAGCGCCCATCGAGGCGAGTTCTATTAATAAAAAGAATGGTCAAATGTAGCAAAAAGCTTACTTCGATCGATGATCGATAGATCAATTTATTATTCGTAATGGAACACGTGTGAGGGTTTCTCGAAAGGAAGATGTGGAATTGGCCTAAGTCTCTCTTCGTATTTCTACAAGAACCAGTTGATACTCAAAATAGTGTCTCTTGTTCGTAGCAAAAGATGTGAGATTTCGACATTCGTCTGACACTTTATGTGTAAACGTTTATTGTTCCAATATTCAAGCTGTCACAGCATCCTATCGTCAACTGCTATCCATACGTATATCTCTACCAGTATCTACCTCCCTTATTTCCTCTCTCTCTCTCGCTCTCTGTGTGTGTTTCTTCCTCTCTCACACACTCTCATCGGCCGCGTTTTTCTCCTCGTTTCCGTTTGACGTCACTACCCTCTCTGTGATCGTTAGATGCTGTGAGGTAACAAAGATGGGAACGTGATAGAGAGGGAGCGACTAACAGGTAAAAAAAATCGTAAAATCCGATGACAGTAGCCGAAATATTATAAATAATATATGTTAGAGCGTTAATAAATTCGAAGTATCACGTACAGCATGATTGAGTCCTTGTGAATATGATGATTTCGCAGTTTTTGTAATCTCTTTTCTCAATATGCTTGCGTCAGATTAAAAAAAAAAAGAAACTCTTATTAATTGTTTCATCTAATCATTATCGGAAAAAAAAGCCAATCAACAAATGGCTTCGAAGATTATATGAAGTGGATAAAATCACTCTTCTCATCCTCGATTTCCCATTTCGGTCTGTAATTTCTGAAAACTTGTTCAATTAACGTTATATGAATGTTTAAAATGGAGCATTCTGCCGAGATACCAAAAACAAAGTATGTCTGTGAAAGTTTTTTTAATTTTTTTAAATTTAAGCAAAGTTGAACAGTTCTGAATTTGTCAAGTATCGCTGATTCGCTGATTGTAAAAAGTGCCTCAATAATAACGTTTGTTGTTTTGCACTCGAATTATTTTAAATCTGCTGGTTGAAATCGAAGAGGAGTTTTACAAGAGGGAGTCAAGTGCAAAACTCGATGCCAGTGGCCCGAATAAAATTGCTATAGGTTTTTACAACGATGATTTTCCGCGAGAGGGAATTCTTGATATTTCATTGATGTACACACGATGGCCGCATTCATGGAAGAAGCGAACAGGACTAGCAAGCACCGCTACAACCACTTTTTGCCACCCCATCGAAAGCGGTCTATGCGGAGAAACGGTAGCAGCCTATGTAGCGTTCAGCGGCACCGAGGTGACCCAGATTCCGTTGGGATCCGAGTCACTGCCGGTTCTGCCGCGGTGTGCTCCACCTTCGTGTTCTATGAAGCCGGTGAATGGACCCTCGACATGACGCACACACCATAACCAACACAGTTATATAACCTTTTAGCTCGAAAATAAGCACAATCACTACTACCACCACCATAACCACCCAGGAAAATCCAGTTCACTATGTCGCTCCATTCTCACGACCGGTTTCTGGCTACAAGCATATATATATATGTATATATATATACTCGCACGTTTGCTTCTATCCATGCACAACGATGTTTCCTACCTCAACATGTGCATGAGTTCTACTCACCATTGGAAATTCTCTTTTCTCTAGAGATTCTCCATTCTCTGTGTGCTCCTTCGGTCTATAGAGGCTCTTTGACTGCAACGGAAGAGCAAATGCGCGTGGCAACTTCATCGGAGTCAATACGAATTCACGACGCTAACGTAGAATATTTCTAGTCCGGAATTCCCAGCACTTTCGATCCTATTAATATCTTCCTTCACTCAAAGTACACATTCGCAAATTTTATATCACGCAATACATTTATTATCGTCCATTTCTAATTACTTATTTTCCTTCTATCTTTCAATTGAAAAATAATAATTGGCAATATTGGCAAGAATAGCATTTATTTCAGTCCGTTGTTCGAAATTCAATTTTTTTTTTCCGCCTCGTCGAAGGTAAACCGATTGATTGGGATTGAATATGTATATATAAGCATATCGAGCCTGGGCTACAGAACGGAATTATAGAAACGCGAGTCTCTTCGAGTGGTAGTGTGGTCTATCGAGTTTGCAAATGGGTCAGTCGATGCTGATTGATCGCCCAGAGACACCAACTACCACCGCAAGATGTTGCCTCGTAGCCGCGACGAGATTGCGGCAGTGGGAAAACGAGAGAGTCCGAGACGAATTGTTGCTACGATTAAGCTGTCGATCCGATAATTGATCGACAGTAACCGTGCAACGATTTATCTATGAATTTACAATACGTACCTTCGTAATCGTCATTTTTAATCCACTAAAATCATTTCACAGAATATGTCGTTGATCTACTCGAGTATCATTTTAAGTCGTCAATATTTTTTATGATACTTTGTGCAGAAGAAATGAGTATAAATCATATGAGAACTTCTCAAAGCTTTTATTTGCGTCTTGAAATCGATTATCCAATACGAAACTGCAGAATTTCAGTATTACTGATACGAGCCATTGCCACATTGCCATACACACACAACTCGAGACTGTAATGTGCTCCTTGGGTGTAGGAATATTCCATGAATTTCTAATCTTCAGCTTAACCTCAGATGCTCTTGCTTTGATTGTGCTTGCTTGATCGTACCCTTCAATTTCAGATCGATGCAGAGAGTCCAATAGACATAGGGAAGGACAGGCTGAGGAGGAAGATCTCAGAACATTGAAAATAATGGTTGATACATTTTTAGATATCGTAAACTCTAATGAAAGTAATTTTTGTGTATTGACTTCACAACTCTTCACGACCCCTGAGATTTCGATAAAAAGTGAAGGATTGGGCGTGGCATATCGTCAGCAAAGCATCATTTTATTTTTATATATTTTTTTTCCTCAAAGACGAAAATATTTTCACATTTAATCTCCGGTTGACACGAATGTAGGCACTTCTCGATGCTCTCAAGAATATTCACCATCGCATCGACAGCCTGGTGTGAAGATCAATCACTGTTCTGTCTACAGAGTCATACTATACCTACGTCATTGTCGTCTACGAGACAACAACGCGCATTGTCTTTTGTAAAAGAGTTTTCGAACGAGTACTCTCTCATTGTCTCGTCCGAAGATTTTCTTTGTCGAGCAGCCTCAATACCACTCGTTTATGAACCTCGAAGTTGGTAGCTTTTAACTTTGACGAGGGGTCTTGTCTCAGGGACCTGGTCCATTGACTCTCTGTGCTCGATAATGTTCGATATTATTTGATAAAGGAAAGAGAACAAATTTTATTCATTTTAAAATTCAAGCATTTAGAGGTCATCGACTGAGACAGATGAATGAACACAAGTGTCATTATCGAATTTGTCTGTTTGGGTATTCAAGAGGAAATATCTGTACCCAAACCGAATTTCGAAATGGAGCAGAATAAGGATGGGCTCGTTTGAAATAATGGTAATTGGGAAAACTGAAAATGTATTTGAGAAAAATCGGTCTTAAATGCGCTTTTTGGAATTTTTATTTTTAATCATGGTACAAAATCATTTATCAAATTCTTCAACACTAATTTGTTCAATGAATAAACAGAAGATTTTTGTTGAATTTGTGAAATGTAAGTTTTTATTTTTTTTTAATGGCTGCATTTTTTTTGAAAATTATCCGTTTTTGTAAAATGTTCATTATTCATGAATTATTGATTGTAGAATCATATCGATCTTTTGATTGTTCTCAGGATAAAAAATTGAAGATCTGTTTATTTCGAGAATATCAAGTTCACCTTCAGATATTTGTCAAATCGTTAAGCACCCAAGTTTTCATTGTGACGCGATGCGAAACATCCTTGAATTTTTCTTTTTGGCCTCTTCACTCATGCGTTTGTTTTCCTAGATTTTATCGATTCGCGACGTCCGACTAAGAGATACGTTGCTGTTTTCTCCAAAATATTTCATTTCATCGATCAATGATACCGCCTCGTACTCGCGTTTCATGCTGTAAAAAGTATTCAAGTTTTTCAGACACACGTGCAGATATTTTATATAAGGAACTTAAGTTGAAAAAATGAAAAAACCTTGGGCATGGAAATCGTCCAAAGAATTGTTTCAAATGTTGTGCTAGCAGTGCGGATAGAAAAGAAAAGAGGGGAGATTTTGTTGGCTTACTTCCACGTCGCGTTGCGGATCGTGAATTCCGGTGGCCCAAATTCAACGATATTTATTGAGCTATGGCGCGAATTCGAATTCTTTCGATCGTAATAATATTCGTTAAAGAAACGGGGAAGAGTTGACTTCGAGGAACTCGATCTTGATCCGTGAGCGCTTAGTTAGGATTTTATCTGCCTCGATTTCATCGATTTTTCCCACTCCTAAATTTCTGTTTTTTTTTTGTTTTTTTTTGGTGCCTTGAAGGTGCAGTAATGTTATTTCTAGTCCGATTAACTAAATTCATTTAGGCGAATGTAGTCGCTATGATTCTCAGGGAAAAAAAAAACAAAAATCTTGCTAGAAAAAGTCCTGAAAGTTTTGTGGTGACATGCGAAAGGTCAATATATCACTATCTTCTACCGATAGTGTAATTTATTCGACGATATTGGTGCATGTCCACGTAATCCTATTCGTACACTCCGTATATTTATATATAATGCACCAATAATGGATATTTCTTCCGGGATATCCATCCAATGCTTTCTACCTATTGTATATTTTCTTATCAGGAATCACGGTTACGGAATTTTGTCGTTCTACCTTTTCGCTCATTCGATTCTCATAAAACGGCCATTGAAAACTTATCATGTACTATATATTGGTTACTCGACGCAGCTCAATGCTCCATCCATACTCCTCGGTCTTAATAATCGATTTCGATTGCTCGTCTGCGGTCTCGTAGTCTACAGAGGAAAACCATATCGAACGAATACTCAACAAAAGTCTTCTATCTCGTTTTCTTTTGTATCTTTCTGCCTATCGCGTAGTTATGAATCGCGTTCACGATCCATTTGAACAGGAATTTCAGTTCTGCGCGTATATGTCAATTTTCTCTCCATACACTCCATTCAATCTATGAATATTTCTCCGATTCTTATTGACATTGACTTTTTTTAAATATGGATACAAATTTTTTTCACAGGATATTCATTCATTGACATCAACGAAACGATACAATGTCAGAGTCTTTTGATAAAGAATTGTTCTCTTCTATAAAAATATTTCGTCTCATCTCAGCTGCGTCGTTATCGATAGAAAAAAGTTATCGCGTCAACAGAAAATAGTCGTATGGTCGTAATTACGATTATATTTTAATTTAAATAATGTATTACTGTTTTGGAAAAAAAGAAAAATAAAAACAATAGTGAGATATCCCTTGAACAATTTAAATAGAGTATTGAGAATGCATTGATGTGATAGAATAAAAAGTTCAGAACGTGATGCTAGTGACAAAGGCTGTAGAGAATCGTATGCGTTTGATATTGAATTGTGATCTTCGCTTGCAATCCGAATCCGTATCTCGTGTTATACGAGAAATTCGAAATTCGTTGCTCGTCTGACCTCACGATTTCCGAGGCTACTGACGTTGTCGATACATCGGCGTTCGGAGGATGGAATTTAGCTAGAGAGAGAGAGAGAGAGAGAGAGAGAGAGAGAGAGAGAGAGAGAGGAAAACCAACATGCCATGGCATGAACGCATCTCTACTCAAGCATAGGGAGAACACGAAAGTTTCACCGCGCCTCTATTCAACACCGCCGTTCAGTCTGCTATGGTGTTGGCTCGCACTACTCGAAACTTCTACTTGGCGCACGTCTGTCCGACTGTAGTTGTATCTCCACCACTAGGTGTCATATATTCACGCCCAGATACTTGTACCTTTCTAGCTCTTCCCTTTTTATTTCAAAACAATTTCTTTCTATTTTCCTATTTTTCATGCTCTCCGTGATTTCTTGTGACTCTTATTATTTACTTCGATGTTCCCTTTTCTATTTTTTTCGATTTCGCCTATTTTTTTCCTCTTTCTCTCGTTGTTTATGTTTTCGATGCGTTAACGCTTTTTTAACCTCATTTTTGCCTTTTCAAATTTCTTTCATACGAAATATTTGTTTATTTGGGTTAAAATTTTCATAATTCCGCGATCCGATTCTGTAGTAGGATCAGGAAGTGATTGAAGATAAAAATAACTTGATTTTTATATAATGTTGGAAGTTTGAATCTTGCAAGTGGCGAGTGGGTTAATTGGGCAAAAGGATTTTAAAGATTGATCCTGACACTTTGCATGATAATTTAAAATGAAAAATTGAGAGAATTGATAAGTTCAGTCAGGAGGATAATTATTTAATGACGACCTTTAAGATTCAGAGTAACAGTGAACCACCAATATTGAAAGATTAAAAGTTCAATCAAGTTGGTGGGAACACGAGGAAGTCTAGCAGAGGTCCAAAGGGCAGGCGTGCAATTTAAATTTGGAAAATATGTCAGATCGATTGAGAGTTCATCAAAAAACCATCAACTCGAAGTTATCATGAATATTTTATTCCATCAACTTATATAGAACAATGTTTATGCCATGAAAATTCAAGTGCATCTATCACATTTATTCAAATAATCATCGAATCGTGAACGTATTAGGGATAGATCGAGGTTTTCTGCTACATGTACAACGAAAGCTAATTAATTGAAATCGCCTTCAAAACGGATCAAAATAAATCCTGAACTGGGAAATATTTTGTTCTGTACACAGAAACTTTGTCATGCTATTATTTATTATTCATTTTTCCTCTGTGTCCTCTCGTTACCTCTTCACATATTTCTGTTTTTTTTTTTTTTTTTTTTCTTCTTAAATTTCATTCTTTCTCACGTCCTTCTGTCCCTTTTTTTCTTTATTTATATTATTTTCTACTGTTGAGTTTTTCCATCCTTCTACGTTCTTCATTATGTTATCCTTTCTTACTATTCTCCTCTTTTTTTATGCTTTTCTGTCGTTTTTTTTTTCACTTTCTTTCTTTTTCTACCCCTCTCTCAGTTCATTCGTCTATCCGGCTCTCCCTCTCTCTTTATACAGACGATTCAGCATGCGCAGGATGTGCGTGCACGCGTCCCATGCAAACTATGAACTAAAATATATGTCAGATTGAGAGAGGGGACCTCGGCTTTATGGTGGATGACACGACGGAAATTCTCGTGGCAACGATCAGCTGATTTCTATCGCGAGACCCCTCTTGAAATATATTTCCATATAGCCAAATCAGAGGTAAAAAATAAAACGAAAAAGCAGCCATTACTCTCAACCAATGGTCGACTATTTTCATTCAACAATACATAATCCAACCGCTTAAGAATAAGTGACAGGTGCTATTAGGTTATTACGTAATTCATTGTACGACATTTGAACACCATAATCGGAGGGTTGTTACATTATTCACAGGCCAGAGTTCAGTTTGCCTACGTTACAACATAATCGAAGATACACTAACTCAAATGAAGGGCTTAAAAGAATAAACTTTCGACGATTATTCGATGGAATCTCAACTTAATTTCACTAATATTTTGCAATGCATGTTTGAAACAGCACTGGATATAAAAAAAAAAAATGGTTAAAGCCTTTCAAATGATGTATCTTTGAACAATCGTTTCCAAATTATAAAATAACTTTCGAAATATCAGTCTTATTTACTTCAACTAATATCAGAATACTTGAAAATCGTGGTGAACTTGGAAAGTAAATTTTTTTTTTTATTCAATGCTCGAGAATACTTGAAAAGGCACAAAATTCATAATGGCTGAGAATGTAAAAGTTATGGTTTTGGAAGACAGGTGTAAGATTCCAAAATTAAATTCCATTCAAATATTTCTGACATTCGCTTATATATACGAAAAGAAGTTATTGAGATAAATTTCGAATTGATATTAATTTCTGTGTAATCTTGCATACTTCTTGAGACACGTATATTATTCAATGAAGAGAAAAGCTGGTTGTTTGCTGCATTTAAAGTACCCCTGTTTTTCACAATAGCAACGCTCACGTCCCAAATCAACAACGTGGTCTATTAGAAATCTTCCAACTTCGAAATTCCTCTACAATATTCCATGAGAAAATATTTTATTTTGTTCAACATTCCTTGATCTTCCATCTTGCGAAGTTCAACATTGCATACGGGAATCGTATATTATTTATCATTTATCAGTATTATTTATCTTTAATAAATAATTCAGTCATGCACGAAGGATTTTTTTTTTTTCAAATCTGGTACTTTTATCTCCGAGAAAATTGAAATGGCCTACCTGAAGAAGCTGTTGAGTAGCTGTGTACTAAAATGATTGGCACGCAGCCCAAGAGAAATATGACAAACAAGAAGCAGGTTACTATTATTCTCTTCTGGTCTTATATACCTGGTGAGATTGGGCAAGTAAGAGCCAAATAAAAGATTATTTATAAGTGTAAAGGAGACTTGTCTTATCAGGTTGAATCCAATATCAACTTCTTGACTTATCAGATCTTGTGGACGGGTACCAAGGTACCATGTTACTCGCACTATCAGTAGATACAAATAGATAATCTTGAGTAGAGATGGATAGTCAAGAACGTACAGATACAAATGATAGGACGAATCCACATTGGACAAGGTAAATACAAGTACAAAAGGAAATGAGAGAAAGAGGGTGAAAGAGGCATAAAGAATGGGAGAGAGAGAAAGAGAGACACCGATAGGATCGCACAGGGATAAAACAGTAGAAACAATGGATAGCAGGAAAGGAAGACCGAGGGCAAGTGATGCGCGTACAACCCGTATGGAAGGTCTCAGCAGTGGGCCACGATCAGGTGGGGAGTGGCGGTTCAGGGAAAAAGGGGTGTAGGGGAAGAGGGGGTAAGTGGGAGAGAGAGAGAGAGAGAGAGAGAGAGAGAGAGAGAGAGAGAGAGAGAGAGAGAGACGGTTTCGAGTCAAGCGGGACGAGGTAGGTGAGCCATGGAGAGGGGTGTATTGATTGCGCGTGGGTTACGGGAGCGAGAAAGAGGGAAGGAGAGGATTAAGAGATAAAGAGAGATGAAGATATGAGCATCAGCGCCACGGCCTTGTCTCTCCGTCTACCGTGCGCACTGCACCCATTCCCTTCCTTTCTCGTTCTCTTACTCTCTTTCTCTCTCTCTCTCTCTCTCTCTCTCTCTCTCTCTCTCTCTCTCTCTCTCTCTCTCTCTCTCTCTCTCTCTCTCTCTCTCTCTCTCTCTCTCTCTCTCTCTCTCTATTCCTTTTTACTTTCTTCACTGCGATCTGTCTCTAGTACCATGTATGCTCTCTGTGCTTGCTCCATGAGTACGTTTTACTCCCTTCGCTTTTCTCTTTGTCCCTCATATTCGGTGTATTGGCCCTTCTGTTGCTCCGAGTCCGTTCTCGCTTGGCCAGTCCTATGTACACTCCGGTCTCTCTCTCTCTCTTCGTTGCTTACTGCGCCCTCTCTCGTCGTTGTGGGATCAATGCCGTAACTGCATGCATAGCCCACAATACAATATTGCATTTGTGTTTCGTATATTATCAACCGAGAATTCAACCAGGTACTCGCTATTTCCTATTCTCAACGAGTCGTGTATTCTTTCTTGGGATAATTATATCTCTTCCATGTGAATACGATGAAAAATAGATAGGAAAAGTATAACAACAGAACCAGCGCGCACATGGAAGAGCGCAGAGTAAAGACTAAGCAAAACGTTTGCTCCAGTACTTGGTTCACCGGAAATTTCTAATGATTGCGTATATGCTCGCAGAATCTCTGGAACGCATTGATGAATAGGGCCCCTCTAGAATGATCTTTTATTTATGTTTATAACTACGAACGAGCAGCAAATATGCGTCTATGGACGGAAGATGTACGTTTTTTTTCTTCATTTCTTTTCTTTTTCAATGCTGGGCGAAGGGATGTTTCCACTTTTGTCGTGTTCGCCTGTTCCGTAACGCTCGTTTCCATCCCTAAAAGTAGGAGAAAAACCACCACCTTCTTTCGTTCTCTCTTCACACCCTCTTTTATTTTTCTCACAGAGTCGTTCGTCAATGTAGCGGACTCGAAGGAACCCGGTGTTCTCTTCCCTTTCTTTATTTCTCTCTCTCTCTTTATCTCTCTCGTTTCGTCTCCTGATTATATATACATTGTCGTGGACGACGCCGAGAGAACGCGGTGGCGCATGGCCGAATACCGACGAAAATCCACGACCTCTTGTGCACCTTCGCAACACTCTCATACAATTCAAGCTTGTAGCCCAGCTTCCTGAGGCCCTGCGCCCAACCGCACAAGGTACAAGCATCGCCGCGCACGAGGGCGCATCTTTGGCGCGCTTCTCTCTCTCACTCGCTCTCCAGTGTATTTCAACGGAATTGGTCAAACCTCTCCTGCGGATAGAAACCCGCATAACGCAATCGAGTATTTTATTTTTCCCCACTATTCTGGCGAACGCTATGACGATATCTATGCTCAGGGGGTTGATCGTTATCCTTCACCCGCAACGTCATTTTCTAAACTGTCTCTGCCACGTAAAAAAAAAAAAAAAATCATCTGAATTTTTATCCAACATCTAACATTCATGATAGATTGAATGCAGGGACATAATTTTCCTAACCCCTTCACTGGTGAGCCTGCCATATGGCGGACTGTCTAAAAAACAGCTTTCCAATCATATGAAATTGATACTGATGGTATTCCTGGATTTTTAACATCACCAATCAAGATTTAAATAAATAAACAAGGAAAAAAATAGTGGCAAAAAATTTGGCATCACTATTGCTATTTTTGACAGAATAATAAATTACGATATTTCGTACATAGTCTTGTATTTCTGCCAATGTAAGTTAGTGACACTTTAACAATGCGAAGTCTGCCACCAAGAGGCTGCATACGAGGGGATTTTACATTTTGTTTTTGGTTCACATTCTTGTTGTTTTCTTATTTATATTTGACATTTCGTTGATTCCAACATTGTTTTCAAGTATAAACAGATGAGAACGATTGCAACTCAGTATGAAATCATCTTTGTAGTACCTATATTCATTACTAGGAAAATATAGTTTTGATGACAAAAGTGTTTTTTAGCGTTCCAGAGAGCTTATACCCTCAATTTTAAAAAAATGTTTTTCCGACCAAATTATCCACAAGCCGAAGGGAAAAAGGCTGTTGTCGAATATTTTTTACGATTCTTCGGTTGCTTCGAGAAAATTCAGTGATTATAATCCGTATTCAAATAACAAAAACTTGGTGCTCGTGCACGATTGAAAGCTCAGCAAACATCCTGAAAAGTTGGCTCACGCGATCGAAAAAAATGACCGAACAATATATAATCTCATTTTCCACATAATCTTGCTGAGATTGATCGTTCGAGCGCACAATATTCCCAAAGGAGTGAATGACACTACGTGCTCTTGAATTCGTACTACACGAAACACGAACAAAATAAAATTTGAAAAACACGGAAATAGAGGAGGGCCCCTGAAAGACATGTCACGTCATTGGAGGCCGAGGACAACCGAGCGAGCTCGACGATGTCGAGCTTCCACGAGCTTGCGGGCTAGGAGCAACGTGGTGTATACATCGAGGGGGGTTGCCTACCAAGCTTTCCGAGTGCACGCACACACCCGCATCAACTCTCACATTCGTCGCGTTTTTGTATATCTCATACAAGCTCGTGAGCGAAAGAGAGAAAGAGATCACGCTCGAAATTATCGTTCGGATCTTTTCAGGTCGTTATCGGGCCGCTTATTCCCGCATGAAGGTTCTTACAAGGCGACCTGATACCCTGATACAGGTCACCCAATTAGGCCGTGATCAGGCACGTTACGTGTACATGCATTTTTTAAGTGCCGACTTCTTTTTACCATAACTTTTAACGTGATAACTTTTATATTTTTATAATATTGACACTTTTTCGCTATCTTCGTATCACTCTTAGAGGTTAAATTCATTCATTTTTTATTTTATTTGTTATTCTTGTATAAGTACATCGATACATCACACTATACCACGTGGGCAATTGTTAGGTTGGTTTTTTCTTTGGGAACCAAACCATTATTATAGCAGATCAATCAATTTTATAATAAACTGAATGAATAAACACTCGATATGACCACGAGTCGCATTGATGCACAGTTTAGAAATTTTGAGGTTAAAAACACGTGTCCACATTGCAGCAGTGGTAAAAACTCAATGAGGGAAGCCTTATCGGGCCGATATCAAGAGAAGAAGTGCTATTTCACAGTGAAGTGTACTAAGGCCCTTTCCAGGGGCAACCTTATTGTTGGTAGAGGTTGGGAAGTACGGCATACCGAGGCCTGATAGAGGCATGTATCAGTAAGACCTCGCCACGTCACATCTGACTACGACCGTTTCAGGCTAGCCTGATCCGTTAGTTTCTGTGGAAGGTCTGATTACGACTGGGTCAGGAATCTCATTCTCGCGCTGCCCGTTTTTCGTCCTGATCACGACCTAGTCTCGAAAAAATTCCCTACCAAATTTCGAGACGCGAATAGACCGAAAGATAGAGAAAGAAAAACGAAGATATAGGAGACAGTGGCAAGAGTAGAATAGGAAAAGAGTGAAGAAAATAGGCAATATGAGAAAAAGTAGTAGGTCGTAGGGGAGAGAAAGCTGAGGGTGACAAAGAACGATGGATAGACAGTCGGAGAGAGGAGGAAGAGCGATGAAGCGTGCTTGGGAAGTTGTGGAGTAGAGGGAAAAGAGGAGAATGATGAAGAGAGAAAGAGAGAGAGAGAGAGAGACAGAGAGGAAAAGACCGATAGAGAGGTGGGTGCTTGAGTTGAGGCGAAGCGAGCTTTTGGATGTTGACGGGGGAGCGATAGAAACGGGAGTGTGAAAAAGGGGAAGTGAGATAGAAATATATACACGGATACACGCGAATATATATATATATATATATATATATATATATATATGTTCGTGTGTGTGTGTGTGTATTAACACAAACATGTATATGGAGAAAAAGAGAGGGCAATAGTGACGCGGCAGCGGCGGGAAGAGCACAGGTGGGGGCGCGCGCAGCTCAAGCCTGACAGGCCATACAGACAGGCAGGCACGCAGGCGACCAGCGCACCGCCACCGCAGCCTTGCAAGCTCTCTCCCCCGAGAAGCTTAGAGCTTAAAGCTCGTCGCTGTGTGTTCTCCGCGGTATCCGCTGGTCGTGTGGCGTGTGATATAACGAGGGAGAGAAAAGACCGGGTTGCCGCTGCTGTTGCTACTGCTGCCTTGCTACTCTGTTGCTGCTCTTGTCATTCCAGTCTTCTCTCTATGACGTTATGTTTTGCGAGTGAACGGTATCTCCTCCACGCTCTTCGCATCGAGTCTGTCATTCGCGTGTGCGCGCGTGTGCGAAAGCCTGTATGTCTGAGTATAACTGTGTCGAATAATCAGCGAGTGTGTAGGTGAAAGTTTGCGTGTGCGCGCGCGTCAAGGTGCTCGAGAGAAGGAAAAACGAAGAACACGAAAACGACGAAATTGAAGAGCAACCGAAGGCAAATAAAGTACTGGCAGATACTTTTAAAGGTGCACAAGGCAAGCTCAACTTTGCTAGACGAAATAAAAAACAGAAAAAAAATAAGTAACACGACATATGCAGAGATTGTAAGAAATTAGAAAGACGAAAAAAAAACCAATAGGTGGTCTTCTATTCCTATTACTGTTAGCCCTGTTATCAACTGAAAACTCATGGACTAAGGAAAGCAAGAGAAAACCGTGGTAGAAGGAAACTCAAGAGCGCGAGTTACGTGTCAAGACAACGGGAGATAACACGATAGGCGTGGGAGAAACGAAAAACGCGATAGCGAATGAATAATGGGAACGAAGCAAGATAGCTGCCATCATCGTCCCGGTGGCTTTTGCTGCTAGAGCTGCTGCCACCACTGCTGATATCCAGAGTTAGGAAAACTGTTTTCCATTTCGTCCTCATGACTGGTTAAGCCTTTTTTCAAATGAAATTTTTAGTCAGTCGATCGACTGATTCGATGCACCACAGCTATATTTAATGGAGAATCTTGGAGTATGGGTATAAAAATAAAGTCTTCGTAATGGCGAAATTGTCGGTGAGCACAACATTTTTTTAAGCTGTAGCACAGATGAAAATAATTTTAAGTGGACGTGAGCAAGCATTAGATCGAGTAGCGAGAAAAAATATCTGAAATAAATTGAAATCTTAAATATTTATCACGGAAGAGGAGACCGGAAGAGAGTAATCAAGAGAGAAACAGAGAGAGAGAGGGAGTAAAAGGCCCTAGAACAATGGGCACTCCTAGGCCGTGGGTGTCGGCATGTCGTCGGTTCGTGCATCAGTGGTACAGTGGATGCTGGTCGTAAAGTCGCGAAAAGAGTGAGAGAGAGAAAGAGTGGAACAGAAGTGGGGAGGGGGAGCAGCGGGGAGTCAGGACACCGTACAGAAGAGCGCGCGGCGCGTCCTGCTGTCGCAAACCTGAAACATTCTCTCTCCGTGTCGGAGGTATTCCTGGTGGAGTAAAGCTTGCACGGGTGTGTACCGCTCTCTCCACTCAATAGCGCAAGGCAAAATTTTATTAAATAAAACAAGGAACATCTCGAGAGCGTGTGATTTAAATTTATTTGATTGTCTAAATAGCGAGTGAAAAAAAAAGCAACTCCGTTAGTTCATAAAATACTCGCGGTTTTATGTTTTTTTTTTCTTTTTTTTTTTTTCATTTCGTAAGTGAGAAACAGACATCGTAGACTACACACGACGGGGTGGCTCGGGCGATCCATAATCCGCATACACTTGTTCTCTCTTCGTTTCTCCAGCTTGCCAGGAGAAAGAGAAAGAGATATAGCGAGGATGCACCGTTGCTTTGTTTTAAGCAGAGAGGTGAGCATCGATGCGACTATCTCGCGTTCATGCAAACGCATTAGACGCAGTTGAGAGTAAAAAAAAAAAAAAAAAAAAAAAAAAATGAAATACGAAAACGCACACACGTTAATGCAGCATTCGTCGATGCGTTGAGCCGTTAAAAGTTGGAAAGTGGGGGATTAACTGAGATACGCGCCAGAATATAAATGATGAAAAATGGACAGAGAAACATGAGAGTGCGAATAAGAATGACATAACAAAAATGATGCAAAGGACAAGTGCGGCGACCGATTCTCGTTGCAAAAACAATCGCGTAGCGATGTCGGTCACGTCGACTATATTATTTTAGCGTAAAAGCTCATATTTCCAATCTTAACTATCGTGCGGTGATGTGTTTCTCAAAAAGAGAGAGAGAAAGAGAAAATTATAAACGAAATATAAATAATTACGGAATAAAGGAAACCGCCTACTTTTACGCGACTGACTATACATCCATCGTTTATCCTCTTCAACTATAATGTACATACATACATCGTTGATATACAACTCGTGTACATGCTTAAGACCGTCAGGCCCCTCTCAAAGAACCAACGTGCAGTTCTATCTCGAGCGTTCGCATACGCCGATAACAGGAACTTTTTTTTAATACATAATATCTTCCGTTGGGCTATGGTACGAAGGTGATTCTCGTACGGGATAACCCTACAGTAACGAGGGAGCTGCGAATTTTCACGGCAGCAAACCGTGCAAAAAGTGGGGGAGTGTTGCGCGTATGCGTATGTGTGTGGGTGTGCGTGAGTTTATAATTTCTTCCAGTGTGTTTAGCTGCTGTGTCGATGCGGCAATGTGATATACAGTGATATATGAAAAAAAAAATTGAATGAATAAATATAATATTAAATCGATCTTTCTCTCTCGTGAACAGAGTGATTAAACACTGGTAGAAGCCAGAGGTGCGTCGCAGTTTTCGTATTTAAATGACGTCTGCACGGTTCTTCCGTAATCTCGTCTGCGTCCGCTCATTAAACGTGATCATCAGTAAATTTTATAAATGTCAACCTCACCGATATTGTGATTTACGAACGTAAAGCACCTGCGAAAAGAGCAGCCATTTTGGTGGCTGTTAGCTGCTCCGGCGGTGGCCGGCAGCGGGCGAGAGACGAAGGGGGCTGAGGGGGCGGCCAGGGGGGGTCGGCGGGATCGCAGCAGGGGCTTGCGGGGGTGCGACGCGCTCGGGGGCATGGGGCTCGGGAGGGGGAGCCGCCCCCTCTCGTAACCGCCGCGAAGCGCCAAGATTTCCCGCATCGAGTTCATCGAGAAATGGGGGCTGACCCCTGTCCTCAAACCGAGGCAGGACCTACGCCCCCACCGGAATGGTGCGGAGGATGGCGACACGAGGTATATAAAAAAAAAAAAAAAAAAAAAAAAAACCAAACCAAAAAAAATAAAATAAAAAAAAGCCTTTATTTTAATCTGCTGTCATCTCAAAATGATTTACATAAATCTATATGCATGACATTGAACAACTAGGAATGATGGAGATGTTTGTATAATTCAAGCAGCGACGAATCATTGTTCGGCTGAAAATTTTAAAACTAGTACGCAGGATGAGGCTAGAAAGACGTTGACAAATTGCCCTTACAATTGAGAAAATATTCAGACCGTAATGAGTAACTTCATTTTTTTTGATAGTCTATAATCGTTGTACTGTCAATATATGTAGCTGATGATATGACATGAATAATTCATTTTTCTGAAAACGCAGTGTTATATCAGCCAATATCGCATATATTGTTGTACATAATTTATACGTACGACGTATATACATATACAAGGCTGTGTCTTTTGGCAAATATCCCTTTGGCTCGCAGCCTACTATTCCGAAGACGTTTTTTTCAATTCTCTCACGGAGTGAATTATTTCTTCTTATCCTTCCTGTATCCCGAATAACACGACAAGGATACAGAACGGTCATAACTGCGTGACGGTGATAATATCCTGCTCGTGATTTCTCACTCGCGTATGATTTGTCGAAATATAGTATTCTGTATCATCGTGAGTTTCAACCATGGAGGAAGAACATGGGTACGTTGATAGACACTTGAAAATACAGTGAAATTTCTTTACTGATTAACCACGTGGGTCTCCACTCCATCGAATCTCATTTTTATTGAGCTTTCGTCGCTGTATTATCTCGTTTTATTGATGGAATATACACTGCGACAAATATCATAGGAATATTCATACATAGCTAAATATATTCGAATAGAAAATATGGCGGACGCCAAGTGGTATAGGTACATGTGTACATATACAGAGGCGCACACCTGGTCGGGTACGGTTGGGTGCTCTGCCACGCCACGAGAGTCAGCCCGATCGGATACGCCCGAAACCACATCACCGAGTTCCTCTCTCGAATCCTCTCCGCATCATCCCCTCTCCCTTCCTCTACAGTCATTTATACCTCACTCCTGGTTTCTCCCCGAGATATTCACGTTCCTCCTCTCCTTTCGGTGTCCCTCTCACCGCTCTCTCTTTCGTCACCAATCGATTTTGGGGGACATTTCCAATTATCTGGTGTTCGTGATAAAACCCTACATAAAATATACCATACGTTCATGATAAAATATTAAACATTTATAATTGTTTATTTATTTTTATTTTCCTGTCAGTTTTTCATGCTGTTAACTCCGGTCGATTGTATTTATGATGCCAACGTTAGACTTTTATTGAAAGCTTAACTTAACTTTATTCTTCGATCAAAATATACAGCTCGTTTAAGTAATTATACCATGGCATAATAATATCATGGAAAAATTGATTTTTCTAATTCGAGATGAAAGAAAACTATTTTTACGTGCTTTTCTGATCTAATTCAGGAGTCGTTGATGCTTTTAGTCCATCATATAACATTAAGCAAGAACTTGAAGAACTGGAAAGACATTTTGGACAAATTTCTCAAGACAATGTGTCGTGCCGAGTGAGTCGCTATAAGTGCGATAAAAATGTGACGATTTTACCTTCGAAAATTCGAGACTGGTCCATACCCTTAAGAATCTCTGCACCATAGCTGGCAAATGGATGAAAAAGCTGACGAATGATTTTAAAACTCGTGGAGAAATGTTCGCAGAATTATTATATAACTTATCGAAATAAATTTATCGTGTATTTCAAAGATTCAATCGAAATTTTTATACTTTTTATTTACAGTATCATTCGTTTTCATCATTTTTCGTTGCAATCGATCTCACATACCACAATGAATCTTCGCACAAAACTTTCATTGATCTGTCAAAATTCAAGATAAATTTCCATACGAATGTGCTACTCGTAATTTGCGACATGCCAATGCCAGGTGGTAGTTAAATCCTCTGAGGATCAACATTTAGATTGAGGCAAGAAGAAGAAAAAAAAAAAAACTAGTGTGGGCGAAATAAAAATGGAGAGAAAAAACTTGCCACTTTGGCCATGTAACATAATTCAGGATGACTCTTCATGTATATAACTACCGCGTCACTGCTTACATCCGCCACTACACGCGAGCACTGTAGACCAAGTATGTGTGTACGTGTGCGCTCTCACACGTGTCGTGAATTTGACTAGAGCACAGTTAAATATAGAAACAGTGAAAGATTCGAGGGTTATATACACTTTATAGCAAAGGCCATTACCATTTAAATGTGCAGCTGTAAAATGTTTCTCTACGAGAGTTTCACGTGAATTGTACTGGAAAAAAATCGATGTCTTTTCTAGAGTATAATATAAATCTAGTGTAGACTATTAAAGCGTTTATGTTTGATGTAAATGCTTGAAATTCGAACCTTCGCTTTAATTTGACACTGAATAAATTACGAGGTAAATGAAAAATAAAAAGTTTTGGATAGATGAATGTAAAAAAAGAGAAAAAAAAAAGAAAAATTCCTATTGAATTCTAGTCTGACACGCCAGAGATATGTGGTAGAAAAAAAAAGGAACAAATCGAAAAAAAAAAGTTTGAGCAATAGCCCGGTCGAGAAAAGCAATAAAATGAATACGTGCAATTAGCAAGAGCGCTCGAAGCACGAAACGTAAAGTGGGCTCGTGTAATCCACACGAACGTTAATTCAAGTAATGTTTGCTTCTGCATGACAAGCCTAAATTTCGTATGTACAGACATAAACATTAATGACATATATATTTGTGTATCGCTCGATGCGCTAAAACATATACCCGTGTTTTAGAAGTAAATGTGTGCTGTGGGTCATCAGGAAACGACGACTGTGTGCTTGCCTATATCATATCGCATTGCGGATAGGCATTGCGACAAATCGTTTCGACACACCAAAAGATCATTAACTCGAATATGTAAGACGGACCAATTAGAGCTTCCCTCACTTTTCATTCATGTTACATGACCCAACAAAATAATTAATTATTACGAGGCTAATCAGTGAGAAACTTGCCCATTGACAAGTCAGAATGAATCAATGAAATTTTGAATTTTGCCAGAGTGACTAGTCTATTTGGGCACTTGGAATTTCAATCGAATAAATCTTCTGCATTCCCGTAAGATTACGTGTATGAAATTTTTATTTCGATTCAAATTTCATTTTGAGTTTTCATCAGTCCAGCATTCAATGAAAAAGAAAAAACTCGGTTTTGGCGGTTGAAAATTTGTTCAAGTTGACAGAAAAATCTCGAAGAAAATATCTTTACGAGTATCTTTGAAATTTGAATTTATTCAAAATTCCATTTGTTCCCTTTGATTTTAATTCATTTTCATGAAAGTCAAACTCTATGGTTCAATATTCTAAGTTCGAGCTGTTCATGTATAATCGCTAAAGTCATAATAAACAGCAGAGTTACATTCTGAAAAAAAAATGTATGTACATTTATCCCATTTCGAGGAGGCTAATTTTACTGCTAAAAAATCCGTTCGACTGACCATTTTTCTTCACTGCAAAAATATCGGAGTGCACTGCCATAAAATTGAAATTGACTAATTTTCAGTCGAAGGTTTATGCGAACGAAAATAATAATAATTCATGAAATTCTGCACTTACAATATTTTTTTACTATTTTTGAAACTAGAGACGAGTTAATAAAATGTTTTCCGAAGGACAAATACTGTGACTGAAAAATTGGATCATAGTGGCATGTTCCAAGAACTTGAAATCTATTTAAATAGGCCTATTTGGAAGAGAAGGTAGAATATAGTAATGCGTTGCTACTGGTAAATACACGGTGTTGGTTGGTGCTTCTGGTACTCGCGGTCGCCTAGTTGAATGACGAAACACACGGGCGAGAGGGCACGCTGCAGTGCGGCAAAGCCAGAAAAGTAGAGGCGGCAGTGGTAACGACAGTATACGTCAGGCCCACTTTCGATCCCGCAGAGACTTGTTGTTTGGGTCATGCATAACTGAAACTTGAACACGAATTTAAGAAAATAAAAATGAAAATAGCGGGTAAAGAGGAAGAGAGACGAAGGAATATATTAAACTTACATTCCAACCTCCCTCTCGGGCTGCAATATTCTTCGTGTATTCGTCTTCAAACGCAGTAGTGCTGGTAAAGTTAATCACTGATAACGTATTCGTTGCGTCGTTTGTCTTGGTCGACACAAATTTTCAAGTATCGACGATAAGGAAGAGCCGAGAACAAGGTCACGCATAGTTAACGAACTCAGAATATAGATTGTCTTGCATGAAGATTTTTATGAATGCTAATCTCGTCGTATAAAATTTCCGGTAACAAATGTAATATGAATTTAAATCAATGACTAATTTTTCTTATAAAAATAATTTGTTTAAAATGAAATTCATTCCTTCAAAAAAAAAGTTATGAATAATTTTTTATTCCATGAGCACAAATCAAACTGTGATCAGTTGATTTTTTTAAACGTCATTGTTGCTTTTGTCGATTTTTTCCTAGAATTTCGTGATTGTTGATTATACGTTGAAAATATCTTCTGCCATTGAATAAAACAATAACAACAATTGCACAAAAACTTTTTTTATCAGGAAATATGAATTTTTCATTTTTACAAGTATATTCGAATGAATTAGATTTGTCATATTAAAACCGATCGGTTGATTGAAACAGATGATAGAAAAACATACATTGATCCTCGTTACAGAAATGTCAGTAGGACCTCATGCACAAATCATATATGAATCTTCATGCGCAAAGAAAAAATCCATGAAGGTATACTTGAACGAAAAAAAAAGGAAACATTGTTCTGAATAATAAAAAGTTTCATCAAAATCTTCCTGAAAAAATGATCAATTTACATTTTATATGCACAAACCAAAATAGTTTTTCAACTTCATACGTATACACGTAGCCTGCGACTTTGAACGATATAAAGTGGCCGTTTAAAGCTGAAAATAAGGGAGAGAAAAGAAAAAGGAAGGAAATAAGCCTGTGAAAGCGAGTGGTCGAGAATACCTTGTGGAGATAGACGGAGAGATGCCACAGAGGATATAGTAAAAGGGCACGTGACGCACATGCAAGACATATAAGAAAAAGAGAGAGAGTGAGAGAAAGATGAAAGAAACGTGATTGAGAGAGAAGAACGTGTGCAGAGCAAGTAGAAGGAGCATAATAAGAAAAAGGAAGTAGACAGAAGAAGAGAGAGAGAGAGAGAGAGAGAGAGGAAAGGAGGGTGTAAAAATGAAGAGATGGAAGGGGTTGGTCAGAGCAGGAAAGATAGCTGGAGGGTGAGAAGGGCAGTGGGACACAGCCGCGTCGCGGTAGGAAGCAAGCGAGGGTAGCATATATATAACCGTGAGAGAGTAAAGACGAGGGGGTTGAAGGGGACTATGGCATGTAGCCAATGCCGTAGTGCCGCAGTTCCCTAGGTATTCGCTGCAGTTTTTTTTATTTTATTTTTATTATATTTATTATATCTATATTTTATCGATGTTGCCGAAATTGCCAGTAAACGTTATATATAATATATAGGTATAAATTTATAGATATATGTAGGTATTTCCTGCAGCGGAAAATGCACGTATTCTTTCCTCACGTTTATTGATCCTCAATTGAGCGCAGCGAAGATCGTTCCCCTCACATAAATTATTTTTATTCGTTCTCCACTAGCGCAGCTGTCGACGCAGCTGCACTGAAAAATAACGATTTTTTTTTTTTCAAGATTTTATTTGTCAAAAATACTTTTTGATTTTTATTACGATTATTATTTTTTACCTCTTGATAACACGGAATTTGGAAAATAAATGAAAAAAATATATATTCTTGGATACAGGTTAATCTCCAAATACCGAACTGATCGAGGGTGAAAGAGGAAGATATTCAAGTGTGCAATGAGCAATTACGCTGGGAGAAAGCTTTTGCAATCTTTTTCACCATTTATTAGAATAGAGACAAGCAATTTGGTTCGAAGAGGGTGGCTGCAGGCAAAGTGTGCCTGGATCTATTTTCTCCTTCTGATCCATGTGATCGACGTGAATACTAATTTAGCCTGGTGAACTACTCGATACAACGTCAATAGAGAATAGACGAAGAGGAAAAGTGCTCAAGTTTCGAATGAGCGAGTGATGGCACAACGAGTAATAGGCTGGCAATTCCTCGTGGGGTATATGATCAAGGGTTGAAACAAGGAGAGAATGTAAAAGGGTGAGAAAGAGAGCTGCATCACAAATGAACGGCAGAGTGTAAATTCTTCAAAGTGCGTGTGTATGTGTGTGTCTGTGTGCGTGTGAATGACGTATATATGCGAAAAAGTTGCGGACGCCCTACTCGCATTAAGCGGCTCGTTAAGGAGCTGCAGGAGGACTGGTACGCTGTGGGATTCTCTCTCCCTTCTTTGTTGGAGTTTTATCCTAAGTGGGCAATGGTTAAATGGGGAATCGAGTGGAGGGATGGGAAAAAAAGTCGATTAGATTGAAGAGCTATAGAGAGGATAGAGAGGAAGGGAAAGAGAGAGAGAGAGAGAGAGAGAGGTAGAAGGCTAGCAAATGATGGAGAAAGTTAAAGAGCTGATTGTGGGAAAGAAGAGAATGAAGGAGGTGAAAGAGAAAAAGGTGTGTGTATGTGTGTGTGAGAGTGGTAAAGGGACAGGCAGGCCCCCTCTGGAGAGGGCTATGGATAGCTCAGAGGCTCAGAGTGACTTCGTCACAATGACAAGAGTGGAAGAAGATCGGTCAGGCGGTTGCTGAGGAGAATCACAGAGAAAAACTCGTACATACCTATGCACACAGACATATACGTATCTAGTGAAATGCAGCAAGATTTCCTACCTGCAACCCTCATTTTTGCATATACCTTCACACATCAATGGCGGATGAGGAGTTTTTCAGTACCGAGGGTACTAGACCCGTTGACGAGCCTCTGAATTAGTGATGAAGTCGAAACACCCCCACTCTTTCGCTGTATGTCGAGGTGGCCGACCACTGTAGTTTGACATCGAGGCTATGTAATATATAAGAACAGATATGTACACATGGTTACACGTTGATATGTATATGTATGTTCTACCAAAACACACGAGTGACCCCGAGCCACTGCAACGTAGAAGGACTTTAGTGGAGCAACCAGTGTGAACGTCTTACCGAATTTACAAGCCACACTCAACATCATCCTCCTTTGCCTCTTGTGTGTGCACCAAGCCTAGCACGAAAATGTAGGTTATGGTAGGAAAGACCCGCATTGAAGAACAAGCCGGCAAGCACGGTATATTGGTTAGAGATAAAACCGCGACCAATGCTTAACTCTCACCTATGATATACAAACAAGATGATCCCTTTTTCATATATGTATACACGATCATGCAAAAACTTATTCGTAGCAACACGAAGGTTATTCGGTCTCCAGGTCTAGTTGCATTGCAGCATATAATGCCAGTCTGTTGATGTATATATTTAGAGGCTCGAGTTATATGTGACATGAACTGGATATTATTAATACATTACGCGGGCATTGTTTCGTATTCCATTTTATTGAACAAGGTCACGTACGAATCGAGTATCGTGCCTCAACCGGTAACTCTTTCCTAAATTTCATCTCACCCTCCTTTTCTCTCTCTCTCTCTCTCTCTCTTTGTCTATCTGTTTTCCCGATAGATCGTTTATAACTTTGCTAGGTGAGCTTTTCGGTTCGGTCTCGCGGTGTCACTTCTCAATGTCAAGGCGTGGCTTACAGGCCCTCGTGTACCTATAGAGTTCACGCCCCAATCGCCTGCAGGTTCTACTACCTTTCGCAAACATACAAATACATGTATGCATGTTAACGGATAAACTGCTAGACGAGGACTCAATTTCATGGATGGCTACGCCAAATTAATCCGATCCTTAAACGAACACATGCTATTGGTTTTCATTTCTTTCGATTTTTTCGATTTGTTATCAATTGTTATTACTAGTATAACGCCAAATGCGTTCTGCTTGATCTCCATTTCAACTGGGAAATTCATTCATTCCCAACTTTACATATCCGTTCAACCAGGTCACTTACTTCGCTTCTTATTTTTTTTTTTGATCATTCCTTATGATGTTCGTTTAGACACCCTTCCATGGATCACAACAATTCGTTGGCACTGATTGATGGGGTTATGTGCCAATTTTCGTAATATTTGTTGAGATGTTTGTTATCAAAAAATATATCTGTGGCTATTAACAATCCTACTCAGTGCGTGAACGAAAGAGAAAGGCGAAAGCTGGCATTAGAAACACCCCATGGGCCTCGATCGTAGGGTATCTCGAAAAATGTTTAATTAGGCTCAAGACAATAATAACTTCACACTACCAAATGAAAGTGCTGTCAGCCAATCAGCAAAAAACTCTCAAATATTTTATCTTCATAGATGACAAAATACGATTTCTAAGATTCAATAACCTATTTATCAGGACAGTACCAATGTGATGATGAACGATTCGAATTCACTGGATCTTTATATTCTGATAAATCATCAAAATAATTAATGTCAGACGTGGTTAATGAAATGGAGTTTTAGGCCATCAATGGCTGTTTTCTCTCAGTATTCTCAACTTTTTTTTTTCATCGAATACAACGTTGAATGAATTCATTGAGTAGATTCGTTATTGTTACTCATACTTGCGGAATGTATTTCGTAGAAGTGTTTTTGCCTTTGTCAAACAGTTTTCTCAGTTAGTGAAAGGTTTATAATATTGCAGGAAGAAGACCATTCAGTACTAATAAGTTTGAAGTTTTCGGATGACTATATAAATCTCGAAGATTTGAAGCATCTTTAAATCATTAGTAATTTCGTGAATGCGACATTTAAAAAATAATTCGATTAGGATTTATCTGCAATGACAGATCATAAAAATCTCACGGTTTAATGAACAATTTGTTACGGCGAAAATTTGCACGACCGGAAGAAATCACAGCGTCGATGAATGATTTTACGGTAACCGTATCATTAAAGCATAAAACTCGGGTCGTGCGATCGTATTCGCGTAGTTTGCTTTAGTCACCGGTTTCTCGCTGGTAAGCTTTATTGAAAAATTCACGCCGAGACATTTGGCGTCACGAGAATTTTGCATTTATCGCATTTGTATTTTCAGCCTTGGCTGCTATGACAGAAACGTAGAGTGGGCTTTTGATCGCGCACGCTACACGACTTGATTGCTATTTAATGTTGCTTAGCTTTCCCACGACTATATGTAGCACGATCGCAAAAAATTTATCCCGGAAGTGAAAGAGAGAAAAAGAAAGGAAAAATTCGAAGTTGACGGGCGAGACATTGACAAATGTAGAAGCTGAAAATAGTAAAATTAATTTTTTTATTTTTTTATCCTCGATAATCCATCTCTATGAAGCTTTTCCAAATCTATACGTACTTTCATGTATCGTACATCCAGAGATACGGTAGCGACTTAATGGCAAGTATGAAAAAGTAAAAAAAAAAAAAATTAGACGGTGAAATATTAAAAATAAAGTTGAAAGAAAAACAAAACCGTAAGATAACATCGAAAAGTGGTATTTCTGGCTTTAATGAATAATGAACATAGCCAGACACTCACAAATACACATGCATAAATATATGTATATGCATATAGCGAAATTCAAAGCTCACTGGGTCAATTGCTTTGCGTACAGCTTTCTGTTTGTGTGGCCATAAAAGAAAAAAAACATTTCCAACACTCCAGGAACCGCTCCTTCCTCTCTCTCTCTCTCTCTCTCTCTCTCTCGCTCCTTCTCTCTAGCACTGGGCTCAAGAACTCAAGAAAACTCAAAGTGTGCGGAGTAGAATGGGAAAGAGACTAGAGTGTTGGCAATCTTTTCCGTTCGTTATACACCACTTTTAAATGGTTCTCTCGACGCTTGCCAACTCTCGGAGAGCCTCGGGGCCCCGTGGAAAGTCCGATAAATTCCTGCATTTTTCCTTCTTTTCTTTACACTCAAGGAAAGAGCCAAATGTGCAAGCGTGACGCTTCCTCCTTTTTTTTTTTGTTACACGTCAAAGGTATTTCAGGCAAAAGCCGAATTTCCGGCTCTCTTTTCAATGGAAACGATGCAACGAGTTTCAATATTTTTCACTCCAGCCTTTTTCAATTGAATGCGAATAACGGTGCATTATTTTTTATCAAAGAAATATGAGATTGAAAAGCCCAATTATATGTTTGCTCGATCTCTCATCTTACGAATTAATAACTCGAACACGAGAGTGCTCCAGTTTAATTAGATATAGACCATTAATTCTTCAATATTCGCTCACTACACGTTCACATCGAACTTACATAGTGGTAAGGTTCCCTAGAAATAAATATTCGTGTGTATTATCAAGATGAAAATTTGACGATGAACCTTGAACAAGATCAATTAATACCTGTTGTCGATATTACATCGTACTAGAGCTTGGCTCGTGAGCTAGCCACGTAACAATGTCCAACTAATAATAACATCACCATAGAAATACCTTTCCCTAACGAACCTAATTGCCGTCCAGTCTTTCTAATCATTATTATAGCCCCGAGAGAAAATTATATCGACTATTAAAGTGTAGTAACTCTTAAGAGGAAGTCAACAATTTAACGATGATGTAGGCTAGCCTCAATTTTGTTATTGTCGCGAGAGAATGTGACTCTTCGGAGCTTAAATAGAACAATTAGTCGAACGAGACCAACCGGTTGAAAAAAAAAGACGATTCTACGATGAGATTGTTATTTTGTGGTTTTGTTAGTCAATGGGAATGAACTGTTAGACATGAAATATTAAAAATCGTATGATAAAAAAAAAAAAAAAAAAAAAAACAATAGCATGTATGTTTCATTGTCACGGAGTCAATAAAAATATATATTTGAAATTCATCGGATATTCGTGTCAATCATATTTACCGGAAATAGTATCTTCATCATTAGATCACTGTACCAAACTCGGGGGACGTTTTATGTCGTTTCCCTGACAGCGTATCGACAGCCGATGACAGCTTGAATTTCCTCATGCTTTTTTAGCCTATCTTCAAACACGCCACCACGTCAGAGCTCGCATGTCAACCGAGTAGGTTTGATCATTGCTGAGCATGTGTGTTCTAATAGGCAAACTCGTTAATTAAGAAAAAATACATGCAGCCTTAGTTATTGGATTGTTTACAAAGGCTTGGCGATATTAAAAAAATGGTTCAAGACTTTACTTTTGATCGGAACATTTGTTGATTCAGTGAATCTGGATGCCAAGAGGCTTGAAACATAAATGAAATTTTTTGATAATGTTCTGGTTCATTGTTCATTATGATTTGGTTACTTGGAATTGAATTTTTACCTGGCAATGTACTGATGATTTCAATAATTTCGGACAATCCCCGAAAAAAATTAACCGGAAGCATAGAAAATTTGCGAGTTTCGCTGACTCACGCGTGACTTCCGAAATATATACGAATTTCCCATCAGAAAGCATCTAGCTTGCTTGAGATATTTCTGGTAAAGCGTCCAGTTATTCTCGGAATGATTGCAGATACGCAGAACGCGTTGGCAGTTATACGGAATGGTGGAAATTCAAGCTCGACTTCTCGAATTTTTCGTTCTCTCGTACAGTTTTTTTTAATATTTGGAATAGCTTTTTTTAAGTATTGGTCACAAATCTTTTCTGCACATCATGGCAGTTTTTGGTTAAAAGGTGAAAAAAAAAAAAACAAAAAACGAAAAAGTCTTTTGATGATTGTATTTTGTTTCAGTCGGAGAAAAAAATAGTTTCTTGGAATATAATTTTCTCATCTTCCAAATTTTGTCATTAAAAACGCTTAAATCGATTCGTATATTTCAAGACTACTCGAGGCACTGAATAATCAATGATTTATATTACGTTAATCGAACACGAATTTCCATAAGTTATGATTGAAGAAATTCCATTCAACATCAATTTTTTTCCCAGTGCTCTGATTTTGTCTGGTTAATCATGCGACACCGATGAATCTATCAACTGGTTCATTTATACGATAAAACGCGTCATCCATCAGAAACTGGTGACCCATTTTAGAGAACTCCCCAGGTATTGAAAATGCTATTAGAGGGACATATGATGTGCGAATGGTTCATATCGATGTTTGTCACATTCGAGTTTTAGTTACATCGTTGTTGAAAATTTACGAAATCGATTCGAATTCTCTACCGTTTGACCTACATCATTGCTAAAAAACATTGTCAAGTTTTTATTGAATTCAAGCGTAGGTAAAAAATTAAATGACAATCATTTTTTTCTTTCGTAGTGTCCAACCGTCCGGATAGAGAACGAATTGATAAAAATTATTCGTCCAGACCAGCGTATAGGTTACGTTATTTTCTGCTATAGTCGAAGATCTCGAAGAAATTCTCTGCTACATTTGAAAAAACTTTGAGCATTCCCCGTTATAGTTGAAAAAAAAAAAAAAAACTTTGAGTATTCTCCGCTGTAGTTATAAATTTTTATTTTCATTTTTTATCCATCGAAAATCATTGGCATGTGATTATTCGTCCGGATACATGACAAAATAATTAAGAATCATTTACACGGACAAATTACGTGCGATTATTCGTCTGAACATTTGAAGCTGCCAGTTGTCTGTTTAGAGGGAGTTTCAATATACCATAATACTATAGAGAAGTTGATTGAAAAAAAAAAATATATAACCTCACTCTCGACAAGCATCCGGACGAGTACCAGTCACGTATTCGACCGTTATCCGGACGGCTAGACACACTCTAATTTTTCTAAATAACTAAACTCCGAGAAAAAGTTAGTGACGCTTTATAATTATGAGAGTTCGTTAAATGGCTCATAACTCGTGAATAAGTGGGTCAGGACAAGGGTTGGTATCATAGCACGTGAAAAGTTGTACGTTTCCGGCGACTGTCGTCAGCGGATTTTGATTTTCTATGCCTGTTACATCGACGTCTTAATCATTTTTTTTTTTGCAACCGCACGGCAACGTCGCCCTTCCTTCGTATATTTATTCATTGACGCAATAAAAATTGCTACACGGTTAGTAAAATTTTGAAGGTCTTATTAAAAATGATTCAATCGTGATTTCAGATCGCTGCCGAAGCTCAGCAGCCAGGACGAGGATGGTCCAAACACTCACACCCAATACACAGGCGTCACACACTTCGAGCCGATACCACACGATCATGGCTTCTGTGGAAGAGTCACCATCAACGTAAGATACGAAAAAATAAGCAAAGAGTAATCATTCGAAAAAAAAAAAAAAAAAAAAAAAAAACATATATAGATACATAAATTTATACAAGAACAAATAGGTAAAAAACATTGTTAAATAGTCAAACTATACGTTTATCGTTCGTGAAAGGCTCGTGTAGAACGCAGTTTTCGTAGGTTCATTAGTAACAAATTAGTGTTAGTAAGATTTCAAAGTATTTTATTGCGATATTCAATCTGCAAGGTTAACATTATTATGACTATTATTGCTATTGTTTATTAATATAATAATTATTATTGAAAATCTTAAAACTTAGGTACACTTTTGAAAAATCTTTTAAGAATTGCGACGCCATTTTCGAAATATGTATGCGTTGTATCAAGATATCTTAGCTGCGAGCTCATCTTTATTTACTTTCTCATCCGATCGAGTCCAGGAGAAGAGTTATTCGGTACGAATGTGGCAATACAGGATTGTCGGAGATTGATTGAAAAGACTACTTAAATCGTACGTCAAACGGTGTAAAGTGAAATTTTGTATTAGCTTCGGATAGATTTGTTTGTTTGCTGGTACATTACAGAGTGGAAGAACTTTTGTCTTCGGAACAGCGGCGCTGGTAAGCTCGATGAAAATATATTTTCATGTATTCATACATTCTTATGCGTGTGTATAGGAGGAGCGCTTATACATGGAAAAAGAATTAAAAATAGATGGACGAGTGATAGTATTTTTAACGCGCGCAAGCTCAAAGTCATTTTTCAAACTTAAAGAAAAGGCAAGAATATACACGGTCTTGAACTGCGAATATTATTATGTATGTTTAGAACATATTTTTCATGATGAAATTTTTTGAGATCTTGAAAGCGGTATAAGATTATCCTGAAGACGGAAAGAAAAAGAAAGAGGAAGAGAGACGGAGCGAGAGAAGCGACCTAGACACTTCATTTGGCAGCTGTCCAAGTTCATCTTGGAATCTGAAATGGAATATAGTGGCAAGGTCATATTGTGTGCGAAAAGGGATTATCCGTGCTCGGTCCGAGAACACGACCGCATTGCGCCAATTATAGTGGTCGCTTGCGAGCTCGGTTTTGCTTCCTCTTTATCTAATTCTTTTTTACGTCCCCCCCCCCCCCCCCTCTTTTTCTTTGTACTCTTAAATCTCTTCTTTTTCTTTTATCGTCTTTTGGGACAACGCGATATTCGAATTAGGCCCTCTACCGAAGACAGGCATTCAGATTAACCGAGTCTTATTCGCTCGCGAAGCTTATTTATCTTTTCGGGAGAAAAAAAAAAACCAGTCGAGATAAAAGCAACTTCCATACCAAAAAAAAGTATAAGGTTTCTTACGAATTGCGAGGCTTCGTAAGAAAGAAAAATTCGATGATCGCAACTTATGAAATTCAATGAAATGTATCTACGGAAAGTACCTGAAAAAGCGTACTTTGGGACTGGAATCCAGGAAATTCAATTACAGGAGAGTAAATGGAAATAGGTAAAAGCATTAAAAACAATTGAACTTAATGAGGTTTGACAATGGTGGGATTAAAAAAAAAAAAAATATCTGCCGTGTATGTGATGATAACACGTGCGTAATGAAGCTAACTGATGATGTGTCATTTTACAGGTGAGCGGGTTACGGTTTGAGACACAGCTACGTACGTTGAACCAGTTTCCGGACACGCTACTCGGCGATCCGGCACGGCGGATTCGATACTTTGATCCGCTACGCAACGAATATTTCTTCGATAGGAATCGGCCATCCTTCGATGCGATACTTTACTATTATCAGAGCGGTGGCCGGCTCCGTCGTCCCGTCAACGTACCGCTTGATGTTTTCTCTGAGGAGATCAAGTTTTACGAGTTGGGGGAGCTGGCCACCAATAAGTTCAGGTAAAAACGGTTTTACCTGATAAACGGGTTTTTATTTTGTGACCTTTAACCCCAATCCCGATGTCTGTCCTCCGTCTGCTTGATATCCCATTAAAAAAATGTTTATTATTATTTATGATTGTTGAAAAGAATGGTCAAACGCATCGAATTTTTGTCCGATTCATATTAGACACTCGAACTTCCCGTAAATATCCATAGCTGTTGTATGTCTGAGCGTGTGGGTGCTCTCTCGATGTCGTAACCGTAGAATCTCTTGGCAGAGATGTTGGGTAAATGGTAATGAAGAAGGAAAAAACAAAAGAAATGAGAAAAAAAAATGTTTTTCGTTTGTCATTTGAATGAATTTAGGGAGGACGAAGGATTCATCAAGGAGGAAGAGAAGCCGCTACCATCGCATGAGATGCAGAGAAAAGTATGGCTACTTTTCGAGTACCCGGAGAGCTCGCAGGGGGCGAGAGTCGTCGCAATCATCTCCGTATTCGTGATCCTACTCTCGATCGTAATATTCTGCCTGGAGACTCTACCCGAGTTCAAGCATTACAAAGTGTTCAACACTACGACGAACGGCACGAAGATAGAAGAGGATGAAGTGCCGGACATTACCGACCCGTTCTTCCTAATAGAGACTATTTGTATCATCTGGTTCACGTTCGAGTTATCGGTGCGCTTCCTCGCCTGCCCAAATAAGCTTAATTTCTTCCGTGACCTTATGAACTTCATCGACATCATCGCGATCATTCCGTACTTCATAACATTAGGCACGGTGATTGCCGGAAAGGAGAATCAGCTAGATCTGCCGAAGGCTCCGGTTAGCCCTCAGGACAAGAGTACCAATCAGGCAATGTCCCTAGCGATATTAAGGGTCATCAGATTGGTCAGGGTGTTCCGAATATTTAAGTTGTCCAGGCACAGTAAAGGCCTTCAAATACTTGGCCGAACGTTAAAGGCCTCCATGAGAGAGCTCGGTCTGCTCATCTTTTTCCTCTTCATCGGTGAGTTTTACCATTCGTCTTCGATACTAATCGTTTTTATCCCTTTATATGAAATTTTACCTCTCTCGAATATCATTACCACACAATTTTGCACTTTCATCCCATCACCTCAAAAGATGTTCCTTTTTGTAAAAATAAATAATACTTTTCGAATAAATAGCTCGCTGGCTATTAGTAAAAGCATTGAATTAAAGTTTAGTATTTCATTGAAAAAGTCGTATGTGTGACGAAATTTAACACTTTTTTTGGTTAGTGAAAGTGCAACTTTTGGTTATTAATTCTCTACCGCGAGACTCGTGGCAAAATACAGATCTAGTCTCAACAAACAACTGAGATTGCAAAAGTAACAATGATTCAAAAAACGTGAAGGTTCAAATGTGAGTAATTTCCGTTAACAAACATATGAGTTGAACTTGAAAAATATTTTTTTTCCAATTAAAAACCGTTGCCAACAAAGGACAATCGCGTTGGAGAGTTAATTTTTTAAGTACGGGTGTTTCACTGTAAATTAATGACGAGACCACGATGATAATGTTATGATATTGATGTTGAGTAATTTTACAAAATTGAACCATGATACGGTGGAAAAAAAAAATTAGATGAAAATGTGCGAGGCACAATTTAATCAAAATGAACGATAGATGAATCAATAAATCGGTGAAAATCTGTACGATGAAACTCTCGTGCTTGAAAATTGAGAATATTTATTTAGATGAAAAAAAAAAAAAAAAAAAAAAAAAAAATGAGTAGAAGCCCAAACGGGTGAACAACGATAGGCAAAGAAATGGTAAAACTAATAATCATAGTTGTGTTCGGTAGAAGACGACATCGACGGCTGGAATAATGGCCGATCGGTGATGAATTTCGAGTGTTGTCGAAGCAGGACGATACAAAAAGCAAGAGAAACGTATAAACGCTGAAAAAGAAACAAACAAAAAAGATGAATAAGAAAGAAAATAACGAAAAAAAAGAGAGAGAGAGACAAAAAAAAACAATGAGAAACGAAAACAAAGAGAAATGAAATCGTGACTGCGTTCGTGATGACAAAGATAGTAGTAGCGAGGTCGTGTTTCAGGCGTAATCCTGTTCAGCTCGGTGGTGTACTTCGCGGAGGCTGGATCACAGGAGAGCTTCTTCAAATCTATACCGGACGCGTTCTGGTGGGCGGTGGTCACAATGACGACCGTGGGCTACGGGGACATGAGGTACAAGACAAATATACGAACTGTCTGAACGGGGTTTTTTTCCGTTGTCTTGCAGGTGTGGTGCTATTCTCATCGGCGGTTTACTTCGCGGAGGCCGGCTCCGAGAATTCGTTCTTCAAGTCCATTCCGGATGCGTTCTGGTGGGCCGTTGTCACGATGACGACCGTGGGCTATGGTGACATGACGTATGATGTACTCACTTTCATTAACATTTTAGTTAATGCCACAGTATGCTCCTATTGAGTTGTTCGTTTGTATGGTTCACTAAATGGTTGGTTGGATTAACTACTCTCTTGTTACTCGCATCACGACCGTAAGATTCAGACTTTTTTCGATATTTTTTTTTCTTCTTCTTCCTTTACTTCGTTTTTACTATCATTTATTTTCATTTCTTGCCCTCCGATACTTTTTATCACTGGCCAACATCTTTATACATCGTAATTTGGGATCCGAAGATCTTTCTGTACACGATCAATCGAGCTTTGCCCTATGTTGATACCTTCTTTTTCCATTTTTTTTTTTGTTTTGTTTTTTCTCATATCGCTTGGGTATTGGATTTATTTCTGACTCTGGGTCACTACAGATCGATTAATTCTTTATTTATTTTTTTTTCGGTTTGCCATTTTTGTGCACATGAAGCTCGATCGCTAGGAATTTCATTTTGGCCAATCGTCGTAGAACGTTTGAGTACAAGTTTCATATGACTCTCATCACAAACGCATCTCAATATTTTCACGATTATTCTTCCTATCGGGCAAAGTCGCTTTGACATATATCTTTTCCTTTCAATCTCTCACGCATCAGCCAAAGAAATACATTTTTTTTTCTTTCGCTCTGGATTATTATTTTATTTGGTTTTCTTTTTCTTTTTTTTTTTTTAATAGATGACCCGTACGTTCATTTACCATATATATGCGAGCATTTTTGCGCGTCGGGCATCCCTTTGAAGTGCATCGTTTCGTGATGAATCCCTCTCTATCTCTCTCTCTCTCTCTCTCTCTCTCTCGCTCTCTCTTTCTCTTCTTCTTCTTCTTCCTCTCGTTCGCTCTTTCTCATGGAAATTATCGAATATTCCAATATATTGATATTTGATTACTTGAACATGAATATATTCCACGGTTGTCACGAGACAGAATTTTTTTTTTCAAATTTATTCTCACTACCTAAAAACTCTTGAAATCTATTCGAATCAGAATAAATTTTGTTGTTGAAAGCGGAGGACAGAAAAATTTGTGTCATTCTAGAGGATGACAAATTTCCGCAAATATGCACGGACGATTGACCGTTAACAACTGAGAATCCGAATCATTCGTGTTGTTCTTCTTAGATTCAAGATTTTTCGGGAAAACGAAGCGGTTCACTTTTATTAGCTGCCCGACGAAAAATAATTTAAAAAAAAAGAAGAAAAAACGACAAAAAAGATCGTTTCGCATTCGGGGAAAATTCTTTGTTCCTCGCGTTTCCGACGAAAATTGGCGTCCAAAAGAAACAGCACCAGAAGCGATTTTTTTTTTTTTTATTTGTACTTCCAAGCGTGCCTCTCACGCAAACTTTTTAAGGATTTTTTTTTTTTTTTCAAACGAATCTAAATATTTCAAAAAAAAACACGTCATTGAGCCAAGCTTCACGAGGACGAGATTCGCCTTTACGGCGTATCCAAACGAGTACTCGTAAATACCATGTGGTAAATTCGAGTGACAGTATACGTCCAACGTCATTGTTACGACGACATTTAAACAAAGTGTGACGAATGGCATATCGAAGATTGATATTATAAATAGAATTAATAACAGAAAATTGAAACGATAAAATTGAGTATTGTTCATCGATAATGACTTTGATGATTTTTCTTTCAGAGTTCGATGCAAAAATTTAGCAATTCTTCGATATTTCCCGTTTCGACATACGAGTTTGCGAGCCTCGAATTCTCGAGATATCGGAAGGATTTAAATGAAAAGCACATCGAAAGAAGAAATTTGATATGGGGTAAACTACCCAATGAATGAACGCTTGAGGAACATAACGTCTCTACATTTTCATAACTTAGTCATTCATTAAGTAAATTTTGAATTATCAATTTTTTTTTTTTGATTTTTTTTTTTTTTTAATTTTTTTTCGAGTAGTTCGAACCTTATTAAGCCGACAAAATTTAGAACTCCTTTACGGTCTATTGGACAATCAGTAATTACTAAGTTATAGTTGAAAATCTATTGAGCTTCCAATGAATGAACAGTTATTGGACTTTTGAGTCGTCAGTTCATTGAGTGAAAATTTATAAGGAGGAGAGAACAAAGTCACCTCAGGAGATAAAGTTTTCTTTTCTAGATCATAAAAAAAAATTCTTCATTTATGATTCTCAATTTTCTTCTTCTTCTATCTCATCTAAATCTAATGAATAAAATAATCTAAAGAATCTAAAATGATTTTCAACTAATGAAATTTCTTGACAAATCGCTGAACCGAGATTCAAATTTAAAAATGAATTCATCGCGTTTACAGCGTAACATTCTATTCGTTGAAAAAAAAAATCATCATTTTGTCTTTTTGTCAACGTCTCTAGCCTAAATTTTTTCACATTCAATATAACGCAACGAATCTTTAAAATCGATAAGAAACGGTATCGATAAAACTGAACGATGATTGACAAATTTTATTATTCAAGACTTGGAAAATATCCTCGATGATGGAAAATCTTCATTTTGTCCTTTTTATTACGTTGAAAAAACAAAAAACAAAACAAAACAAAACAAAACGTAATGATCTACTGTTCATTCATTGAGTGGTGTTCACTTTATGGACAGTTTACCCTAGATAGATAATTACAGCGAATTGGGGTAAAATGTATTTGCCCGGACGTTGCGGCTCTCACGTGATTGATCGAAAAAAAAAAAAATAAAAATAAATAAATAAAATAAATAAACGAAACATAGAAAAGAAAGAACAAGAAAAGAAACGTGTGATAGCGTGCGAGATTTGAATCGATGAAATATCATTTTCGTACGTTTCGTATTAACAAAGAATTTTCCGGGGTACCGCTATAGAGTGTGCCAGAGCGGAGACAATCTTACCACTTTATAAATGCATGCGCCTCAAATTCGATTACCCGGAATGCTGGAGAGAGGCATGCTATTATTTGAATATTATCACTGTTTTCATGTTACACACGAATTATAAAAACAGTTTTATCGGAGTATGCAACATAATCTTCCAACAGTGAAATTAAAGAAAAACAAAAGATAGAAATGAGAAAGAAAAAAAGAAAGAAAAAAAAAGACCAAAAAGACAAACATAAATCATCATGGATGGGTGAAAAGAGGGCTTCACGTTCGTATTCGACCAACACCCGCAAGGAATGCAACCACGTTCATCATCAACTACTATTACAATTTCATTATTACTCCAAACTGCCATGCTCACTTGTACTGCGAAAATCACTTATTATTTTACACCAAAATTACAAACAAACAAAAATGTTTTTTTTTTTTTTTTCTCAAAACCATACATACTTCAAGTAATTAATGCCAAAAAAGTAGATGAATGAGACTGAGTGTAGAAAAAAAAAAAAAGAAACGTATACACACCAACACATACATTGCGAACGTTAATTAGCATTAAATCCCGCTAACAGAGCAATATTTAGAGCAAAAAGAAAATAATTGTCAGAACACGTTTCGTTTGAGCCGCACGTATATATGAGAACGCAGATTCGCACTTGGGGCGATTTTTTCGTGAAGTAATTGGAGGCAGCTCCGTTATTTTATTCTCGTTTCCGTTTTCTTTCTTCTAATAAATCGCTATGTATCATCTTTCCAAGAGGCAAAAATTGTAAAGTACAATTAAAACAATATTCATAATGATAATAATAATAACAATGATATTAATAATAATAAAAAATAATAATAATGCTGATAAATTCAATCGCCATTAAAATCGACGCAGTCGTATATAACAATGCTGAGTCGATGTTACGTTATGATCGATTATGATACAGATTAGATCTGGGACTGCCTCCAATCGAAGGGGATGTACCGTATCCGCTGGATCATCACGATAAATCGACGGAGAGAGAAAGCCTCTTTTTTTTCAATTATTTTTGCGAGTCTCACAGTTCGCAGCCGCATATAGTGTGAATAGAAATTACATAGTACGATTAGATAATTAGCAATGCTCTCACGAATTAGTGAAAAACGCAAACAAGCAGTGCATATATATATATATATACATATTTATATGATATTTATATGTATATATATTTGCCGCAAGTTATTAGTATTTTAAATGTCTACAACTCGCAGTTGGGCCTCCCGCAAGTAGAGCGACACTTATCGACACGGCACACAAAATAGACACCACACCTCGCACATAAAAAAAAAATAAAAAAAATAAAAATTATTGAAAAGGAATAAAAGTATACAAAACAACAAGAAAAATAAAACAAACCATTTTCGACCGTTCGTCTCTGAAGTTTTTGGTTTTTTTTTTCTTACGAAATGTTTCAGGCCCGTGGGAGTCTGGGGAAAGATTGTTGGTTCGCTATGCGCGATTGCTGGTGTCCTGACGATCGCCCTTCCCGTACCAGTTATCGTCTCAAATTTCAATTACTTCTATCACCGTGAGACTGACCAGGAAGAGATGCAATCGCAGAACTTTAATCACGTGACCAGCTGCCCGTATCTCCCTGGCACTATAGGTAAGTTTTAAACAGTCGAAAACGATTTTATTCATGACAATGAGAGGAAATTCTTGCAGACTATCAGCAAGGAATTGTTCAGCTTTTTTTTTCTTTGAATACACGTGGCACCCTGATTTAGAATTTCGAAGAATCTTCAATAATAACGTAATACTAATAATAATATTCGTTTTCTCGTATAATTGTGATAAAACTGTAGTAACTGCTGTTATTATTTTTTCGTTCATTTGAAACACACTATGATTTCTCGCATCCATTGGATATCACCGGACAATCATAGTTCCTCTTTTTCTCCTCCTTTGTCGCCATCTTTTCGTACAACGTCAGGCATGTGTTAACACAATGGTAGTGATTCATTCGAACTTTTAATGACAGCAAAGTGTTTTGAAGAGTCTGGCAGATCTGGTGCATTTATTATTTTTGTCGTTTATTCAATTGAAATCGTATCTCTTATCCACATTTATTTGCGTCGAGTGTCTTCAGATAGTACGTTTTTTTGTTCCTTTGAATTAAGATCAATTATTCTGCGACTAATATATCAATCAGGTGAAAAGTCTCGTATTGAATTTGTCATGTGAATGAACAAGAACAATCACGGGAATCAAATATATTTTCAAAGAAGCATATAATTAAGAAAGTTTTTTCTAAATTTAGCAAATCGTTTACGATAAAAAATCACCCTGTATTTTGTCGAAAGACCTGAGAGAATATAGAGACGCACGAGATTTGCTGTTTTGGTTAAGGTCATCGATTGAGTGACCTCTCCCTTCGTAGCTTTTGTTGGGCTCACCCGGTCAGTGATTAATGCTCATAGTCAAATAGCTATACATAGAGGCACAGGGTTCGTTATCATTCCGTTATAATCGCGAGGGGCGAATCAACACACCTGAGCGTTTCACTGTGACACCGAATCGATTGGCCCCACCATGAATGCGCAAAGACGAAAACTTCTGACGCACGAGAAAATCTTCGCATATTGCTTGCACGACTCGAAGGGATTGGAGGATTTTTCGGATCGATAAAAAAAAAAAACACTAATTTAAGGGTAGGCCTTGATATGCATGCTTTATAAGGAAATATATTCAAGCAGGGTTTTGACCTTCTATTCCCACGACACCCATTTTCAAGGGATGGGCTAACTTTCCGAGTTTAGCACCATCGTGGAAGGATATAGGTGCTGGCTGGATTTTATTTTCATTTCTTCAATAAATTATGCAAAGAAGATCTTTTTTCTTCTCGTATTAAGCTCGTCTTTGATATCTCATTAGGAGTGTTTTCGAACTGGATTTCTTAGCTCTGTAGGAAGAAAAAAAAAAAAATTGGCGAATTGGACTCTGTTTGGATGTCAAGTACAAAAGAAAACTAAACATTTTTTGTATACTTCTTTATAGAATCTCGATTGAGCTGTTAAGTTACATAATCATATTCATCGACGAAGACGACAGTGTTACGAAATACAAAAAGAGGTTGAATGAATCGGGCGAGGCCACTGTAGTGTGTCAGATAGAAAAACTTGTGTCGCATAAGTGCATGATGCGAAGATGAAAGGCTTTGCCGTTCACCGTAATCCTTTTACTTACGAAGCCACATTAGACGAGGTGCTACTTGATTCGTCACCTCGCATAGAATCGCATATCGTGTTACATCCCATAGCCCCTAATGAACTCACCACCTTATATACTTTCATCTCGTCTTACATCTTGTCGCGTTATATCATCGATACCTCTTTTCTTCAACGTTCGATTCAGCATTTAACGAGGTCGAAAAGTTTAACTTATTTTTATTTATTTATTTTTTCAATTTTTTTATTCAATTTCATTTTGCAATGAAATATGACACCGTTCTTATGAAACAGAAAATAATGATTTGAACATTTCTGTCCTAAAATTTATTCGGATGTTCAGTGGAGAGAAATAAAAAACAATAGAGAACTTTGGTCTCTCAGGGTTCGCAGGGTCGAAAGTAGAAAAATGTTTTTCAGTGCTATTTGCACCAGTGAAGAAGATGCAACGTTTTTTTTTTTTATTCAATTCCCTGGCATAATAAGAAATATTGAAGATAATGCTTGTAATGTGCGTTCAACAGGTCAACACATGAAGAAGAGCTCGCTATCGGAATCGTCGTCTGACATAGTCGAGCTCGGGGAAGGTATCCTGATGACCCAACAGGAAAGTACGAAAAAACCTAACTGCAATCCCCGCCACAACAACAACATCAACCCAGCCAGCGTGAGCATTGAGACTGACGTCTGACTACTAGGTGAGCATTTGACTATCGAAAATTTTTTCAATTTCTTATCATCTATTAATATTAATTCGAACTAAATGTTTGATGAATAATTCTTGTTCACTTTCCAGCCTTTCTTCGAAGAATCAATACGAAAAAGTCAGAATGATTTTAAACAATAGAATTACTCGGTTAGAAAATTTTTCAAAAATATCCTTTTTTCACGAAAAAAAAAAACACGATTATCAGTGAACAAGTGATCCTTGAATGACGAAACTTTGGTATTTATCTCAACCAAATAAATGAATCTAAACTTTTGTTGCAAATTCGGCTTTTGCATCTAATGAAACAATGAGAAAAGGTTGAAAAAATGTGCACACTCTGAGGATACGAGAAAAAAAAAAAAAAAATAAGAATGATCGAAAAAAAAATGAAATAATTTCGTTGCTTTTTTAACAGAGCACCAAATCCATCGTTATTTTTTAATTAAACGTGACGATTGATATTGTTATTTGAAAAATTACAGTAAAGGAGACGGTGGCAGCGTGGCGACCAGTGCTGGGCATAGTGTTGAAGAGCATCAGCGGCTCCCTGCGTTATCACGTGGCGTAGGACTACAGTCCCGCAATTTTGATTGCTTCAACGTTAAAAACAAAAACAAAAAGAAGAGTAAACAGTAAAAAAAGAAACAACAAGAACGAACGTAAGAACAACGGAGAACATAGAAAAAAGAAAAAGCTGAAAGAACAAAACTCGAGAAAACCTACCAACGGAATTACGATTACCAGAAGAATGCGCAATTAGATATTGGTAATAAAATGAGTGGGTCGATCGAAAGAAGGGTGAGGAGGGAGGGAGGGGGGGGGGGGGAGCGAGAGAGAAAAAGCTAGAAAGATTGAAATAAGAAAGAAAATCTGAAGTCTGTCCGTTAATGGTTTGCGAGGGGTGTGCAGTCGCGTCTCGTGTCGACCTGAAACTCGCGAAAAAAGAAAAGAAAAACACAAAAACAAATACATAAATATAAATTTATATATATATGTATTTAAAAAGAGCGAGGACAATTGGAGCGAGAGAAGAGTATCGCTTCGGAAGAGTGTCTCGTTTTTTGATACAGCGCACCCCGAGCACATCGGGATCTACGAGTAAAAATACGAGTATATGTATATATATATATATCAATATATATGCGTATATGTAAATAAACACATGTATATGTATATATCTATACATATATACATGCGTATGTATACTTTTGAACGAATATATATAAAGATATTAAAAAAGAAAACAAAAAAAAAAAAGAAAAAAAAGAAAAAAAATGCCGCTATTCGCGCCCCACACCACCGACTCCAGTGTTCAAATCGCATCTCCGTAGCGCCGTTCTCCCGTCGACGAAACAGTGAGATTGAAAGCGCCTCCGTGTGTTTGTGTATGCGCGTGTGCGCCTGTGCGTTTCTGTGTGTGCATGTGTGTTTGAGTGCATGTTCGAAAAAGAGGGAAATTCGGAATGAGAAAGAGTTGTACATATACATGAAAAAAAAAAAAAAAACAAAAACAAAACAAAACAAAATGCACGTATACACGTATATATACGTTAAAAGTATGGATATATACAGATGTATACGCGTGTGTCTAGCTGTCGGAAGTAAAAGCAGAAGAAAACGAAAACGAAAAAAAAAAAAAAAACTTAAAGTACCGGCTGGTACGGAAAATTACGGAGTGAGCGGAAAAAGGGGACGGAAGTTAGGCTCGGAAGAGATAAAGGGTGGAGGGAGAGAGAGAGAGAGCGAGAGAGAGGAAGGAAGAGTTGAAGTAAAAATCAGATATAGGTTGGGGAGGGGGAGGGAGCTCCGGCGTGCCTCGGGGATCATACCAAATAATACTAATTATTGTAACTAATAATTAATCGATTACGTGATGCGGTGTTACGGAAAAAGTCGCAGTGAGACAAAGAACGGTAATAAAAAATGAGAAAAGAAACAAAAAAAGAAAAAAAAAACGAGACCGGAAGTCTTACAGATCGTCCGAAATGAGATCGATGAACCAGCGAAACGAATGATGAGAACACAGAACTATATATATATATATATGTATACGATATATATGTATATATAAATTATATAAATATAAATACATATATATATATATATACATATATACATGAAATAATAATTAGAACCGTGAAGAAAATGACATACGAAGGGAACGTGTGACGTGAATGATCGATCGGTCGATCAGTTGGAAATTTCGGTGAAAAAGAAAAACGATAAAAGCTACAACAACAAATAACCAAACAAACAAAATAAATACAAACGAAAAATAAGGGTGGAAAGTTTTTTAAACGAGTCGTTTTTACGCAGATATAGACGCCGTACACGGTGTGCGTCTTAAATGTTGCAATTAAGTCATATATGTATGATGATATATGTACATATTCATGTACAAGTATCTGAAACAGAAGTGGCGTGAGTGTGTGTATATATATAGATATATATTGTCCATATATATATATATATATATGTATATGTATATAAAAAATGACGGTCGTACACGCACGTGTAAGTGTATATAATAATTTATCGCGGAGGAAACAAAGAAAAAAAAAAGGTTAAACTAATAACTCGTCGTGGATATATATGTATATATATGCATACGTCGATGTGTATATATATTTACGTACACGCACGTCCGGAAACGAGAGCCACTCGTGGTTATTGCTAATGCTAAAATCATGTATTACATGGTACGTGTTTTATTATTATTATTATTATTATTATTATTATTATTATTATTATTATTATCATTATTATTATTATTGTGATTATCATTATAATTGTTATTCTTAGATTATATTATGTGTATATTACTGTCATTATAATTTCTTATTATCGCAATGATGATATTTATTATGTTATCTTATATTATATTATTTTTTAATATATTATGTTTTATAGTATTATTTGATTTTGGACTATAATTGTTAAACGTGCATAAAAAAAAAAAAAAAATTGGGATAAAGAAAGTCATTGTATCATGGAACTTTTGACGTAACGGAAAGCTATAGCGATAAAAATGAAGAAAAAAAGAATGAAGGTTTACGTAGTCGGTCGAAAAAGTGGTGAGCTAACTCGTCAGCTACCATATGTCTTGATTCCAGGCTGTTGAAACAAAATTTTTCCTCGATTTAAAAATCGTAAAGTTTTTAGTCAACTTGAGATTTCCCTTTCGTATTACGGCTCTTTGAACTTTTTTTCTTTCTTCACAATTCATCTAAAAATTGAACACTTCTTTTCTAGCTTCGAAAGCATAATTTTGATGAGTTTTTATGTTTCAATTATTATTTTAATTATTTGACATCCAATTATTCAGCTAACAAGTTTAATTCGTTATTCGAATTATAAAAAATTCGACAGTTATAGGAGCGATTGTCTATGCAGAAAAAGCTTCATCAATGACTTCAAACATCAGTGGCCCAGTCGATGAACATTCGTCATGTGAATTAGAGCTTTTTGGAATATCATATTTCTACTTGATTAAAATTTCTTTTATAATTTTTCACTTCGTGGAAATCGTTCCGTTAAACTACTATTTACACGTCCACCATTACGATAATCAGATTGAGGAAATTTATTATTTCACATTGGAAAAGAATGAAAGCAAAAAAAAATGAACACACACACACACACACACACACACACACACACACACACACACACACACACACACACACACACACATTCTCGGTGAAAGGGAAAAGCGATATAATCACATAATGACAAAAAAGTAAAGAGTTACGATCAGAAATTGACATAAGACAGGAACAATGTCAGACTTGAGAAAATGACTCGAAATGAGTGAAAAGCTGATCCTCCAATTGTTAATGGAAAGAGGGACTTTGTGTCCACGCTTCGTATTTATAGAGTCGCTAAATTTCAAAGTTCCTTCACATCTGTACGACATCTGAATCAAGTTCGATACCGGACGAGCATTTTTTCACTCGTTTTAACGGGCCAAATCGATTTTTCTATTTCGTGTTATTATTTTGAAAAAAAAAAAAAAAATGTGGAAAAATTTGTATAAAAATATTTCGTTTCATACGTTGGCTCTTGTTGAAACGAATGATAAAAATATTCAGTCCGGATGCCGAGCGTGAACACACACACACACACACACACACACACACACACACACACACACACACACACACACACACACACCGATATATAAACGATTAAATTTATTAGCTTTAACGACCTGGTATATGAGCAACTTTGGAGCAAATAAGTCCTTCGTATTCCAACGACGTTTTGAGGGTCGAGCGATCGCTGGTAATAAGAAAAACCCGAATTATAATGTCAAAACAGAAAGTGGAAGAGGAAGAGATTCTAAAAAGAAAAGGAAAAAAAATGGTTTCTCTAAATCTGTGGGGGGACGTGGACCGGTCATAGCTCGTGTACGAGCAGCGTTCACTGTTCCATCCTCTGTCCCCGCATCCCGGTGTCCCCTCGCGCTCGCACATCTCACAGAGTAAAAATACAAAAAAACAAAAAAAACAATCGACACCAGAGAGTTGCTCTTGAAATCTCAAACATTGCTGGCCGACGAATTTCGGGTTAATCGCGAAATTCGAGAAAGGGAAAAGGGGAGGGGAGAAAAAATAATGAAAAAGAAAAAAAAATACATAAGAGACACGTCACAGTTGAATACTATGCCGAACACCGGAGTTTCGAGAGGATCTTTCGCAACTGCGGAACATACTCGTCATTCGTCCAGAGAACTCCCCGTGATATTTCAAGTATACATTTAAAAAAGAAGTAATAAAAAGAGAAAAAAATGAAAAAAAAAGAAAAAAAAAACGAAGCTCGAACGTATATATTCTAATTAAATATTTGAACGAAAGCAAAGTTCATGCGTTTCTTATTTGCGTAGAAACAAAGCTCGCGTAAGTTTTTTGGATCACCAATCAGAATTGAGAAATCGAAAAAAAAAAAAAAAAAAAAAAAAAAAAAAAACAAGACGATAAAAATAAAAAAAAAGGAACAAAATAAAGTAATGATAACGTCCTCAGCCATTGCAACAGAATTTTTTCGATGAAAACGCAAAAAAACGTAAAAATGAAAAAAAAAAAAAAACGGAAAAAAAATAGCACACGAAGACACAGACACACGTACGGAGTAAGAAGACGAAAATTTTTCCGCCCGGGTACGAGAAAGCCCGATGATCGTCCATTCGTCGATGAATTTGAAATAAAAATATGTACATGAAGAGAGAGAAAGAGAAAAAACAACACGACTCCAATTTCTATTTGACGTCCTGAAAGCTCACAATGCAGTTTGACAAAGTGAAAACAGAGTTGTCAAGAGTGGCCGAAATAAATCTGGAGAAAAAAAATTCACCTTAAAACACGACAGTTTTATAACGAGAACGAAAAAAAAATAATGAAAGAGATTATTGCTGAGTCAAAGAATGTTATTAAAACGGGACCTTCGACGCAAGGGTTCACGGGGATGCTCGGAATTGAAACGCGACGTGCAGCCAATTCTTCCTGCCGATTCCAATATATAACAGCTTAGAAACTACATATACTAAACGAAAAATAGGGAAAACAAATAAAGACGAGTAAAAAAAAAATAAAAACATGAGGCATAAATACTAAAGATAAATCTTAATTGATAGAGAAGAGGCAAGTAATAGAGAACTTGAAACTCTATATATCGTCTACGTTACCCATGTACACGTACAGTATGCTTTTTTCTTCTTCCAGCGTGGCTGGTGACTGCCTCCATTTATACCTTAGGCACCCACACACGCGACTTAAAACTGATAATACTCGAAAATACACAGACACAAAGACACAGGAATACATGGACAGAAACATTAATGCGTGCAGGGTGAGTGGGAAAGGAAAAAAAAGAGAGAGAGAGAGAGAGAGAGACCTCCTCAGTTACGGACAAAAAAACGGATAAATCGAAAGAAAGAAAAAAATACAAATAATAATAATGTATATTATCCCTCCATTGACCGCCACTTGGTTAAGAGGTCTAAAGGCTCGTGTTGTTTGCGAAATAATTTAAACGCCAATTCCAATGAGATAAAACGTATTCGATATTTGTTAAAATAGCGAACGGACGAGAATAACGCGTAAGTGATATTATTACGGAGATCATATTTATTTTATTTTTTCTTGAATCGATCATCCGAACGCTGTACTGGATGGCTGTAAAATATGGCATCGTGATTCCAATACAATTATAGACATCATTTTTTTCGTGTAAATTTTTGTGTTGATCAAGTAAATTTTTTCTTTTTTTTTTTTTTTTTTTTTTTCATTCAAAAGATATCCTTCGGGACGTTTATTTTTCGTCTATCAGGAGAAACGCGGTTATTCACGATCTTTATTTTATTCTGTACCTGTAACGAGTTCCCGTCCACTGAATTGTTTATTTTTATTTTTATTTCAGTCATGCTCACAAATCATTTAAATTTGTTGTTGAATTATTTCTCCTACAATTTCTCACGGAAGAACGCAGCTGAATGAAGACACTGCGATTTTACTCATCCGTTTTTATTCGTTTATAGATTGAAGCAAAAATAAAAAAATACACGTTCTCATGGAATTTGTCGATCAGAACATTCATGAGTGGATTATTTGTGTGTATGAGTATGCATATATGTTTTACGATTGAACACGAATATACTTTTGGCAATAAATTGCTGACACTCACGAGTTTTACGAATTTAATTCAAATTGAGTAAGATGGAAAAGTTGAAGATCGTTCTTGTTTTCGTTACTGTTATTCGGTGGAATGATTTTCAAGTGTGAAAAAAAGGGCTTGATAACAGCGTAGAAGATGTTGTATCGACCTAGACGGTTACAAGATCACGTAGCAAATGCTTGAAGAGCTTGCAAAGTACACAAATTACTACATGAGACTCGAATTTGAAAAAAAATCGAAAGTCTTTTTTTCTTATGGCAAAATTATCTCCATAATTCTTTCTTCGTTTATTTTCTACTTTACCCTGCGTGGTCACAGATCGTAAATACAGTTTGTTGAATTGGCTCCTTAAAATTACGAATTTTACATTTAAACGTTTAAAAACATGGAAGATACTGTGGTAATGAAAAAAACCAATCTAATCACGGACTGGTGGAGGAAAATGTTGAGAACGTAAATCTATAGGTAAAAAAATCGTTTACAAACGTAAAACGTAGGGGTCATTCGGACCCCGTGTGACCAGGAAGGGTGGAAACTGCTAATGTCACGTTTTTAGAGTCTCTTATCATCTCTCTTGTCTCCGAAACACTACCAATGAATGCCGCTTAAATTCGATGAGTGATAAGAGAAAGAAAAAAAAAACAGAAGGTCGTTATTGATAAAAAGTTGGAAAAAGTGTCTCGTATGACGCGTTCCCTAGGTGTACGTTAGATCGCCCTAGATGTTAAAAACTTGCATCGTAGCCTTAGTTGGGGCAAGAGATGTAAAAGAGAAAACTTGGTGAAAAAAATTTGAAGGGGAATAAAAAAAAGTGAAGAACAACCGATCATAGACTTAAAAGAAAAGCGTTTTGCGTCTCATTATCTTTCTCATTGAACATCATCGATCATTGATCGTTCTTCGATAATTACTATAAATTATCATAAATTTCTTGTTCTCATTATTGTTATTGATTGTAGTTTATTTTTCAATCGAAACGATCACCACGAGCGATTAAAGATTCATTATTTATCAATGCAAACAAAACAACAACAAAAAAAAAAAAAATAAAAAATAAAAGGCTTTAAAATATTAGGCAAAAGAAACGAATTCGTGAAAGTTATTCCCCGCATGAATGCTGTGAGAGATAAATAAACAACCACTTATTTTAAAATCTCTAGGAGCCATCGATAGCGCTCGTCTAAGTTAAAAATACTACACGAAATTCGGACATCCCTCCGCTCCCTCCCTCCACACACACGCACACACACGCGGACATGAACTCACAGACCTAAAGAGGTGCGCATGAAACGGGTTTATTCATAAATATAAACCGTAACACTGATCCACCCAGAGGCTATTTCATAGTTTAATTAATGAAAAAATTATTTGTGTTCGGGCAGCTCAATACGTGAAACTTCAATGTGATTATTCCCTCCTTTGAAATTCATTCACATGTGCCTGATAAGCAACATTTTTTCGAATTTTCAAAATCATCTTCAATATATTTGCATTTCACACTCCCGATTCGTCTTTGATTACATTCATTTGTAATTTATTTGCTTAATGAAATATCAAAGTTTTATGCAAATATCGCAAGGCACATGATGCAGTCGAATCGAAAAAAGACACATTGACCATGTAATACGAAAAACACAGACATTGAAGCTCTCCACGCTGTATTGGAGAGAAAAAAAAAATAAAACTCGCGTCAGATAATGAACGTTAATGATAAAACGTAACGAAGGAAACGTGGAAAGTTGTTCGCGATGAAAAATGAAAAGCTTGCCTCGATAAAATACATTTCGTACTTTATACGGTTTCTAATTGATAAAAAAAACGTAGAAACAAATCGAATGATCAACTTAAATTAATGTAAAAACATTCGGGAACCTGGATATTGAAGAGAAGTAGAAGAAAAAATACACACACACACACACAAACACACACACACACACACATGCACGTACATACACTGACACTTACGGAGATTTAAGTTTTACACGCTTATGTTGTTATTATTATTATTACTATTATTATTATCATTATTGCACTATACTTGAATCTCTTGCCTCGCTGATTTAGTAACAAAATAAAAAATAACAAAAATAAAGTAATGCGATGCGAAAACTACCAGCCTAGCTAATGACAAGGGAAAATCATATTCTCTTCATAAATGAAACAAAAGAAAATAAAGGATGAATTTAATACTATTACAACTACTACTCTGATAATACTACTAAACTACTACTACTATAACAACTACTACTACTGCTACTACTACTATTACGTACTAAAAAAAAAGAAAAGAAAAACACTATGATAAATGATTAACAAGCAAAAGAACTAATCTGCTAGACGGTGTAGAATTGTTAGTCGTTCACGTTTAAATAATTAGTAAGATGGCTCGAGTTTTTGACGCTGCCCTCGATGATCGTATTCCTGACGAAATTCCAATTAGTTTTTCTTTTTCCAATAATTTTTTACGGGGAAAAACTGCTATTTCTAAAACGCGATAAACATAAAATCGAAAACTAAAATAACATCGAACGCATCTGCTGTCCAAGTGGTAAAAAAAATATTTTCATTAACGTTTTCTTGTTTTTTTTTTTTTTAGTCTTGACGCAAATTATTATTGTAGTTAATTATCATGGTGTGAGTAAAAATTTGTCAAAGCCGAGATTGGTAACAAATCGAAAGACGCGGTAGCGGCTCGACGTCAAGTATTGCAAGAATAATAAAAAAGTGTAATCGGTTTCAATGGGTCTAATGCGTTATTGAACGAAGGCAACGATATTGGGAAAGTCATTTCATTGGGAATTAGAATCACACCGTCTTAATTATTCGTAAACCGTATACCGAAGACTCCTAAATTCTTCGAATTATCCAAACGTTTGATTGAAAAAAGACAGAAAATAAAAAAAAAATAATACCAAAAAATTTCTTCGAACGGTAAAAAGACGCTACAAATCTCTGCTGGATCCCTTCTTAATCACTGGACTTCCATACTTTAAATGTTATGACATTCAATCCCCAAGCGAAAACGTAAACACGCAGTCTGCCTATGATATATCGTGGTCAAATTATAAAACAGGCCCATTTTACGCGAAAATAAAAACGAACGGACTCCTACATACGAATGCCCAAAAACACCTGCGCACGAATACACACACACACACACGCACGCACCCAAAAACACATTCACCCATTTAAACAATGAAAAAAAAATAAATAAAAAAATAACACGAGAGAAAAGAAAAGAACGGCAGATAAATTATAAATGGATGGGATTAAAATAATTGTTTTGCCTTGATGTAAGAAGTGTGAGAAAACGATGGAACCGATTGGAGAACGTAATGAGAACTGTTGCTACAAAGTATTTGAAATAAAATGAAAATTTAAATTTTTATTTAGTCTCTGTTTTAAAGCCTAACATCAATTCGATTCTGTGAATAACAAACCGATTATTTGGTCCATCATTGAGAAATACGAGGCGCGATAGATGAAAATTTGAAAAATCGATTCTACAATTGAACTCAGCCTCGCTCCACTCGGTGTATCCGAAAATGCATGAATGTGCGTGAATTTTCAAGCGTGACAATTCGACCAAATATGGTCAAAGAAAAGTATCGAGAACGGTCTCGAAAGCAATGAATCAAGAGGCAAATATGATGAAAAAAAAAAAAGAGATCGTAAGAAACCAAGGAAGATAAAGAACGAGAGGGGAAGAGAGAAAATGAGGCGAACAAGTATGCATTCCAGAATATTAAGTAATTTTGCTACGTGAGGAAGCTGCTGTTATAGGTAGAGAAGAAAAAAAAAACAAATCTGTTGCTAAGGTATTAATTGTACCAAAAAAAAAAAAAAAATATGCCGTCGAGACCTATGATCGAGTAGGTTAATCAATCAGGCTGTCGTAGGTAATACGATATTAAGGAAAATAATAATGGTAAAATAATAAAAAATTAATAAAAGGAATAGTGCCGGTGCTCTTTTGCACACCCTTATTGAGATGCGTGACTACATTTCCTCCCCCCCCCCCCCCCCCTCCCCCTTTAATTTAACAGTTATCGTTATTCTTTTGAAATTATTTGACGTTTGTTCTTCGTAATGGTTGACGAATCCTGAGCCATCGTCTGCCTGGGGTATAGCGAAAGTATCGTAAATTAAACAAAATAAATAAAACAATTTAAAAAAAAAATAGAGAAGACGTAAAAAAAACCAAATTCGAGTTACGATATAGATTTATCTCCGGAGTAACGCAAAGTTTTTCTGACAATTATAATGGGAGGAGGAGGAGGAGGAGGAGGAGGCAGAAGCGAACAAAAATAATAATATAGAGTACGATCGCTTTCTAAACGGAGTAATTAGGCGCGCCATATATCTGTAAATACATATTGGCTGATCACATGTTATTTTTAATTTTTTAATTTTTTTAATTTTTATTTTTTCCCCAATCGTGAACAATCACGTTGATGCGGCTCGTGCGTGACGTATCCACAGTCATTTTGGACATCATCCGGAAGTGGAATAACGAGACGGTATTGAGGATGCTTCAAACGCGTCCTCACAAGACACACGCGCGATATAATTAGGGTGTGAGAGGATACATATATGTATGATGATTGTGACGACGAGGGGCGACTGCTCGTGGATCGAGCTGAACGCTTTAAAGTGATATATTTAGATTTTATGGTCGACATTAATAATTAATTAATTTAACAATACGAGAGAACGTGAGAAGCGAGAAAGAAAACTGGGAAAAAGAAAAAAATCACAACAACAAGAATAACAAGAATTAAAGTTTGTTATTATTGAAATGTTCAATAATTTAAGCCACATTGAATAAGTATTACTTATAAATAATAAGTAAAATATTTTTAAATAAATAGTTAAATGTATGTGTATATAATTATGTGGTTAATTATATATGTATATGTATATATATATATATACGTATATACATATAAATATATAATTAAGACGATAACGTGCGTTGAATTATGAAGATGATAAACCGCGTTAAATAACCGCTCACACTGATAAATCTCATTCATTACGAGAATAAGAAAAAAGATGGAAAATAAAAGAGAAGAGAATTAATAAGCAAAGAGAGAACTATACCGTTACTAATGTACATGAATGACTTTCATTATCAGCTAAGTTACTCAGTAGGCTTAATTATTTATGAAAAGAGACGTGAGAGAAAACGATTAAAAAAAATTAAAAAAAAAAAAAAAAAGAAAGAGAACGATGATAAGAGAGGAAGGAATGAGATCAAAGAATGTGAAAAATAATTTAAATATGAAAAGAATATTTGTACGAGGGCTCTCCCGCGCTACTCCAGCCAATCGGAATACGTTTCATTATGATTAATTCGTTAATTAATTAACTGAAAAAAGTTATTTACATAGTGTTGAGCACTGTTTTAAGTGCTTTTCCTTATTTGGCTGTGTGAAGCTTCAAATTAAACACGAATAATAACAACAACAAATTATATATATGTATACATATACATAAACATCCAAGTAAATGTATGTATTTATATATATAATATTGGCTTTGCATAATCATTCTCAAAATTTATCCGAGATAAAGTCGTCGTTAGATAACGATATTTTAGATAATCGAGTAAATCGAAAGCATGAAGAAAAATTTAGTAATGAAAAAAAAAATATATATATATATATAATATATATATATATATAATATATATATATATATATATATATATGAATTAATTATGTAATTAAATAATTAAATTAATAAACCATCAATTTAGACGCGCGAATAAGAGTGCAGCATGAGCGAAAGAATGTGAGCAGCGTTTAAGCGACTCCTACAGTATAAATAAATAATACGATTCCGCATCTCCGTTTGTACGCATTTTAGACAATTTCGAAATACCTATTATTATATATGAATTAATAATAATAATAATAATAATAATAATAATAATAATAAAGTGAAGAAGGATGCGAAAGAAGAAAAAAAATGAGTGGAAGAAGGAAACAAAAAATAATCTCTTAACGGTACTAGCTCAGATAAACATCCTGCCGAGTTGCCCCGGGTTATGCTAAGCGACACCTGGCCCGAATTATAAATAATTAAACAAACATCAACAAAATATGAAATGATGATTAAACAAACAAAGAAAAAAAAAAACATGAATGGGAGATGAGGAAAAAAATAAAAAGAAAAAATAAATATAACACAAGCGTCGCGCTTATCAATAGTGAATGAAAATACCATGAAATAACAAATAGCTATATTTTTTCGCCCAAAAACAAATAATAATCTATATGTAAAAAGGCTAATTTTTTAAGAACATCAAACTACGTACGCATGATACAAATAAACATTATCAGCTACTTACGCACCTCACGAACACACACACACACACATACAGAAAACACAACCATTAACCGACAGTGACAAACACACAGAGAGAGACTTCTTCTACATCTCCGGTGGCAAACGAACGACAAGAAAAATCAATTAATGTTTTGTATATAACTGGTTATTATTGTATAAAAATTATAAACTACGGGCGAGTCACAAATTTCATCTACTCCCGAAACCGGACGTAAACGCCGTTGAACGATTTACCAAAAAATGTATATATGTATATACATGTCTATATATATTCATATGGCATTTCATGTCAACACAATTAATTCATTTTTTTAAAACATTTTCCAATGTTTCCTGAGACTCAAGTTCTATGTGTGTGTTTTTTTTTCTTTTCTTTTCAATTGAAACAATTGATCGTATCATTGGAACAGTTTTCCGTTTTACATTGAAATGTTATTCGCCGAAGAAGGCCCGTGAAATATGTAAATTACCGGATTTACATTATTCATTGTTCCAGGACATTAAAATGAAAATAATTGACTGTTGGGCTGCAAAAGATTCGCCTGTAATGCTCCATACAAACGTACATATAAATATTAATATATATACACATATATATACGTATATACATAAACATATAAATGCCGAATCGATATAATAATAAATATATAAAAGAAAAAAATTGCCTCAACTTGGTATCACGAATTTGATCGTGTTACGAAGTAATTGTAATAACGTATATAACGTATGTTTAAATTTACGTCGATGAATCATCTGCTAGCGTTGAGACGTTGATCTTCGATCTAAGGATTTATAATACGGCATCGAATTTTCCAATATTATCGCCCAACATCGTCAACCATTTCGAGCAGACAAAAAAAAACATGTGTCTCGTCCAACGACAGTAAAGGAAAGAAAAAAAAAAAAAAAAAAAAAAAAAACAATGAACATGAAACTAACACCCGTGAATCAAATCGTAATAACTACGCGACGTTCCGTTAACTCGAGCCTGGTCTTCCTATCCGGAAATCCGGAGAATACTGGAATTTCGAAATCAGACAGGCTGAAACTGCGATAAAGAAGACAAAAAAAATAATAATAAAAAAAAAAAAAAAGAAATATAGAAAAACTACAATTGTACGAGCCTTGCATCTTAGTGCGTTCTTGCTACATCAATTCTGCTTTTTTTGGAATATCGCGTCTACCGTTCTCAGAAATGGAATAAAATTTAAAAAAAAAATAATAATAATAATAATAAAAATCGAAAAAATGGTAACGAGGTCTTTACTGCTTCCCTATACGACGAGACCCTCCGATTTCATTGCGATGATACTGACTGAAATTGTACGAAATATGCATTTTTTTCTTCTTTTTTTCCAAAAACGAATAAATATTGAAAAAAAAAAATAAAATAAATAAACACAATTCATAAAATTCGAGCTTTTTACAGACTTAAACGAAGAAAAAAAAAATCTAAGAAATAATACATTTATTGTACAAGTCAATCGAAAACAATCGCCTCTTTACAATCTTAATCGACAGCCTCATTGCTCTTTTGAAAAAAACATGGCTGATGAAAAGCAAACCAAAAATTTTTGTGATAATATTAAGTCTTGACGAGTCCGTTGCTACCTTGCCTGGGTTTACTCGTCGCTGGGTTGGCAAAAGTAAAAACTCAGCAACGATTTTAATCGGAGAGTGTTTGAAAGAACCCCATCAAAATTAAGCAAAACATTTGTTACATCGTTCATCAGCGCGAATCATACAACATGATGTTAAAAGAAAAAAAAAAAAAAATCGAAATATTTACGTGTCTCGTGGCTCGAAAACCGTTGAAAAAAAAAAAAAAACGAAACCGTCGATCGTGCGAACGAAAATCGATCAACGGAAAATAAAAAAATAAAAATAAAGATTTTTTTTTCTTGAAGCCGGGTACCAAGGCACTCAGGGCAACGATAAATCGATGAATTTATTTGTACGATTATGAATTAGGTTATTCCGTTGTAAAGGGTCGAAATGCAAATTCGTGCGTATTTTACGCGAGACATCATAGCACTTAACAGTACGTTATAATAAACCAAGAATGGAAAAAAGATAAGAAAAAAAGGAAAAATAATTAATAATAATAATAATAATAATAATAATAAAATCAATAAAAAATAAATATCACGTAAATGAAGATAAAAACATTACTGATAGTTACGAAGTTCATATAGATAATTATTTACCCGTCATGAGTACCTCTTACGTGGGCATGTCCTGTCAGTATTCGAAGATAGAGAAATAGTATTAAGACAAGGATTATTCGGTTTCTTTAATAATTTGTAAATTTTTTTTTTTTTTTTTCCATATTTATTTGTCGATAAAAACACGCCGAGGTAAAAAATTTGACGCTGTACACTCATAGCAAATAGTTGAAGAATAAAATTACAGAGGGTAAGAACGGAGCAGAAAGTCGTACAAAGAAGAAAAAAAACGTTTGGAGTAAAAAAATGATCGAAAGTGGTACGAGTACGACTTAATTTATTCATCATAAATTGGCTAATGGTGGGAGTTCGTTGCAAAAACCTTTCGAAAATAATATATGTATATATTTGTGCATTTATATATAAATATATACATATTGGACGATATTTTAGATCGTCTGATTATTGTCATTTTTTTTCGAGGCTGAAGATTGTTGTCTCCGTAATTGCTTTTGTTACTCAGAAATCCAATTAATCAGTCTTCGTCTGGCATAGCGGCAGATTCATTAAGGAGGATGAAAGTTTTAGAATTCCATGTGCGAATGAAAATCGTGAGTAAAAGAACAAAAAAAAAAATAAAAATAAAACGTCGACTAATCTCATCTGTTTGTATCGATTGGGAAGTGAAGTTCACGATCGATATGCTGGATTGAAATAATTTTCATTCGGTTTTCAGTTAAAGGCTGATATATTCCCTGTAAATAGAAAGAATGAAAAAAATGAGAACAACTCTGAATGAAAAAAAAAAAAAAAAAAACGAAAATAAACAAATGAAATAACTGTTGGGACATACCCTCGTGTTTAGGTTTAACGCGTAATGCCTATTTAGTCACGACTGAAGCTCTAACGTAGTAAATGGGAGCTCGTTTGTCGTTGAAAGTAAATAAATAAAAACAAAAGGTGAAAAAGAGTGAAAAAGAGAGAGAAAGTGGACGGAATAAAGAAAGAGGGGCACTGATAAGTAAATGAATACGAAAGAGTGAAAATTTGTACGAATGTGAGCGAATGGCGATAATGTATAAGCTGCTGAAACCTTCGAAGGCAGCATCGAGCATTTCCAATAATACCAACACCAATAATACTCCTAAAAATAAAGATTATACGTTAAAAAGTCGGCTAAACGTTATTGAAATTCCAGAAAAAAAAATTCGAGAACGAACAAACAAACAAACAAAAAAATAAGCAAAAAGAAAAAAAAAACATTAATATTAATAATAATTACTTAAAAGTGCATATATTTATAATTCGACTAAAAAAACATTGAGAACAACTGAACAAAAAGCAAATCCTTTCCTCGAAAGGAAGAAAGACGGATGAACAAACTACTATGTATTTATCATTAAATATCAGTTATGAAGGCGCATTACCGATTATTGATTATAGCTATACCTTAAGGCAGTCGTACGGTAATCATTATAGTCTATTCGTTAATGTTTCAGATATTTTATTAAATGTTGATATAATGTATGACGACATTCCTTGTTTGTGGCAAAAACAACATGAAAATGTGAGAAAAGAAGAAAAAAAAACAAACAAAAAACTACACACCTCCTTTCTCCCTCCACCCCATGCGCCGCCACCCACGCATATAGATAGCTTTCAAACGAGCGTGCTGAGCTGATGAACGTAACTGATTTATTAATCAATCGGTCAATAATTCATAATAATTATAGTACTTCAACGATCCCGCATGAGAAGAAAAAAAAAAGAGAAATTCAACAAAAAAAAAAAAAAGAAAAAAAAACGAAGAGAAACCGTAAGAACATTTAACAGACACACAAAAAAGTAATAATAATAATAATAGTAGTAATAATAACAATAATAATAATAATAAAAAATAAAAAATAAAACAACGCCTTCGTACAATCGAAGTGGCAATCCGCGCCAAGTATGCGCCAAACACTTTCGTGGTCGAACATGAATTTTATTACATTATATTATATTATATTATATTATGAATCGCCGTTACGCTTGTCAACGACTATTTGGATGATACATACATCAACTCACAGACACACATACATACACATACACACACGCAGACATATATTTGTACAAGACGAGGAGAAAAAAAAAAAAGTAATATATATGAAATAAATAAATTGTCAAATCGTGTATACAGCGACCGAAACGACCACACTCCGATAAACGCCTCGTTCATATTGCGATAATAATTTGAACCATTATAATAATATAAAACAGGAACATATTTCATACATATATACGTATTTACATCTATGTATATACATACATAGTGCGAATGCACGATATTGATTGAGCAAAAAAAAAAAAAAACAATCGTTACTCATTTCCTTTTCTTTTCGTTTTCGGAGGTTATTTTATCATTCTTTTAATTCGGTTTTGTAATATTTTTCACTGAGATGCTTAAATCTTCGAGTACCATGCGTAAAGTTTATTGGATAACATGTGCCAGTCTATACGATGTATATGGATATTCCGGTGCATGAATATTATTATTATTTTTTTTTTTTGCTTTTTTGGTTTTCGAAAATATTATTCCTTGTACGTGAATATATAGATTTACGTATATATGTATATGTATCCTTATAATATACATATGTGTGTACATCTGTATGCAGAGATTTGTTTTTTTTTGTTGAACTGCGAAACAGACGATAAAAATCGATTCAATGGTGAAGAGTCAACGAACTCAACGTAGCTCGGTGCGGATAAAAGTATATAATTGAGGGGGAAAAAATCGTTAATATGTGTAAATGTATATGTGGAAAAAAAAAGCGAAATGTTAGACCGAGAACGATAAAACTCGTGGGCAAGGGTGCAATGTTGGCGTATCTTTCACAATTTTCTGAGGTCAATTGCATCGGGCAGAACTTAAAGAATCTTAAAATACACATACACACGGACACAATACGAGGACAATATGTAATAGGTACTTGTAAACAACGTAACGCGAGCAATATCGTCAAAATGGTTTCCAACATTAAATTAAAGAAACAGTTAACGAAGGGAAACACAGGAAGAAGGCGAGAAATTGAGGGGGAGAGAGAAAGAGAGGGAAAAGAAAGTGAAAATAAAAATAACTAATAAAAAGAAAGAAATATTTGTTAATCGTCACAAATAACGTTGCACAAAAAAGTAAACAAATTTTTATCGTGTGAAAGTATCATGCGTCAAACGCGATCCGTTCTTCGGTGATAAAACGCTTGATAAAACAATTGGAAATATAAGTGCATAGAAGTTGGAGCATGAAGGAGAGGTTTGTAACAAAAAAGTGAACAAAATAATGTTCCAATGAAACGAATTGTTCTGCAATCACGAAAAATAAGATGGAGACGATGAAGAAGAAAAAAAAAACAAAAAAACAAAAGGAATATTAAAAACAATGAGAAACGAGTAAACGAGGAAAGAAAAACGAAAGAAAATTGCTGCATCAGCATTAATGATTTGTAATGTTTTATAAATAAATTGGCATATCAATTTTTCAATCGTGAACTTCACGTGAATGGAAATTCTCATTGTCATCGATAACACGCGCTCTGCTGGTTTGGAGCTGTAGTCATATCGTTAGTGTATAAGTCTGTATGTGACGATGTTAATTATTGTAATATATATTGAAAAAAAAAAAACAAAAAAAAAAACAAAAACAAAAACAAAACAAAACATCAACAACAACAAAAACCAATTAATTAAGTAGGAGCGTATCCAACTGTTTGTCTGGGTATCGCCGGGCATGGCTTCAATAGGTTTTTTATAACAAAAAAAAAGAAAAAAAATACGATTTGTTCAAAATTTTCCTTTAACGTGTATAAAATAACTTCAGTCTCTCGTTTGTTTGCAACGAACTTATTACTTGAGGCAAATCGCACCACGACGAATCTAAAAATCTAATTTTATTCACCTTATAATAATGCGAAGTGTTTTGGGCCCTTCCGTCCAATGCGCCATGTACCACTGTCATTATTCATTTAATTTTGCAACTTACGTACAATAAAATTGTTATTGCTGAAAATTACAAGTGTCAAAAGTGTTGTATGCATCCACAGCTTACGAATAATCGTATTAGCTATATACCTAAAAATAATAACGTTGCCCGAATTTTCAGGAAAATCATCATTCACGAATCACGACGAAGATCAGAAGGTTTTCATTTGTTTTCTTTTTACTTTTATTCTCTTCAAAAGACATCATTATAATATTCGTTTCATATGCTTTGTACAGTTTGTTTTTATTATTTATTTCTCGCCACGTTGGCCAATTGTTCACGTATTTTTGTAAAATCATTTACCAGTGTGTTCAAAGTCGCCGGTGGAAGATCCATAGCGATGGTTTTACGTGTGGGCTCTCTGCCTTCGATCGAAGCGGGCTCTTCGATCTAAAAACAGTAAAAACATGTTAATATATGTTTATATTTTGTTTTTTCTAGATCTATTTTTTCAATTTTTCCGTTTAAAAAATGTATGGCGAGCTTAATATTATGAATCTCGAATTAATCGTATCCGATAGACAGCTCTGGCAGTTGCTCGATACCGAGGTAAAAAACATTTCTTCAACCGGTATACCGGAAAGAAATATTTTGTGATGAAAGAGCAGTCAGAACCCTGAGAAAAATGGTCAGTTATTATGGGAAAAAAATGATAAGCTGAATCCAAAGTTTATTGAATGAAACGGGTAACTGATAATTAGTTTCCAAAATGCAACGAATGAACAAAAAAAAAAATCTTTCAACGTTGTTCAGCTTAGGGAATGCAAGATTTTCGGGATTACAAATTAAAGTAAAAATTTCGTGTAAAAATAAAAACAAACTATAATGTTTCTTGAAAAAATCCATTTTCCAGATTCAGACAAATAATTATGTTGATCAAGTCACTAGATTTTTGTAATATCATCGCGAGACGCGTTGAAGAACCTGTAGGAATTCTGATCCCACTCTTCTTGTCTCGAGTCATCAAGATGGAAGGGGAAGGTGTTTGTGTCTATCGATAATTGAGAATTTAATATCAGTACTCGTTGATCACTCGAAACGTATTCGTGTATAGCTTCTCATATTAAAACTATACATGTATCGTCAACCTAGATATATGCATAACGAGAAGAGTGAAGTAAAAATTTGAAGCGATCATCAAGCACATAAAATGTCGTCTCTCACCGGTAGCACGAAAGTTTCGGACGTTCTTGAAATTTTGTCCGTACAAACGATAAGCGATGATAATTACTGGAACATTCCAGCATCGGCTTCCACGAATTCATGGAATTATGAACGGGAGAAGCAAATATTTACGGATGCTGTACATTACTGCATGGTTCTCTTGAGACAAAGTAATCGTCTGACAAATCATAAAAGCGACATTTTATCACTCGAAGCTACTCTGACGGGTCATGTAATGTTTGAAAAAATAATGAACGTAAAAGTGCAAACGGAGTTGGAACCGGACGATCGACCTTTCGTACCTACGAGCAACGTTCTCAATCATACGAACACAGGTATTCCTCATTTTCCGAACAACAGCCATATCGAGATCAAGGAAGAACCGATGGATGCGACGAACCATTTGGATGAAACTCTGCTTATTGCGTCGATGGAAACTATCCGGGGAGGAGAACAACGGAGCGTTGAGAAAACGGTTCGCGATGTTGTCTGCGAGAGCGATAAAATCGACAGTGAAAAATCAAGCGAATGCCCGAGAGTTTTAAGATCGAAAAGTCCAGCCCAACGTGTTACAGTGAATAACAATTCTATAGATAAAAATAACTTTCCTCCATCGCCTTTGTCACTCACGGAAAGTGACGAATCCCAAACGTCAGTTAGTTCGAAAAAAAGACCTGGTTCCGTTTTCGGTAAATCCAGAACATACATTTCGCTCGAAACAAAGAAAAAAGTAGTCGCACTCGCTCAAAAGCATCCGGAATGGTCTCTGAAAATGCTACAGGAACACGGTAGCAAACAACTCGGTTGTTTCAGTCAACTTTGGCAATGGGAACAACAAATTGCCGTTGGTGGAACTCTCAGGGATAAATTTGACACGATTAATCATTGGACATACCAGAAATTCATCGAAGTTTATTCGAGTTCAAAACCCGTTACGATAGACATGTTAAGAGGATGGGCGATTCAAGCAGCGAGAGAGTTTTATGGAGCTAAGTTTCAATTCACTGCAACGCGTAGTTGGTTATACAATTTTCGAAGAGCGTATGATATACAGATCACAGCGGATGGACATTTGACAACAAGTAACAATAGGATGGGATCCAAATCAAGAAAACCGGTGAGAAGTAACAGAAGAAAATCTACAGCCATTTAATATCAATTCGATCATTATGCATTGATGAAAAGATTTTAAAATATTGGATAGTGACAATTAATTCCAATACGTTTGCTACATGATAACTAAACGGTCATGAACTGGAGATACTCATGTATTTAAAAAGAGTCTTACTTTCATAAATATTCAATAATTGTTGCATAAAAAACAAATGAAATAAAATGGCACGAATGCTGTTCAAAAATGACGACGATAGATTTGTATACACAAATTATTTGATGAATATTTGTAATAAAATATCCAATACGGCAATGTTTCAAAAATCAAATGAAAATTTTTGTTTTGTATTTATCAATACACCTGTCACGTTCATGTTAATTATGCATCGTACTCTGCCCGAAGGTTCTTATAAACTCAACACGTTATTCTGTGATTCTCTGGACAGTTTTCTAGTTTATCATCGTTCGGTTCAATTATGAAGATTCGGGCTTCACTGTCCTTCATTTATTGGTTCATCTAAAAAGATTATCTATTTTCATTTTTATTTTTCACACTCAACATGTAAAGCAACTTTCTCAATAGTTTGATTGGTAAAAAAAAAAGATAAACAGAAGATTGATTAAAAACTCACAGTCATTCGTAACAGACAAGTTGTTGACTTAGCATCCCCTGACGGAGAAGACAAGTTTTCGTTAATGTGACAAGAAGTTTCGATGAGTCTTGTTGGCTCCATAATGCTCGTATTAGAATATAATTTACTGCACCGAACAGGTATCAAATTGAAAATCGTCTTTATGATTTCATTTAAATGTCAATGTGATTTTAGCGGTTGTTCGCGAGGTTAGGTTTGTGTTTACGACAACTCGTGTGCTGCGGAGATACAAGTCGCTGTCTCAAGACATCGTGTCGGGGATCACATTTTCTTTGACAATTAACAATGAAACTGAGTACTCGTGGGAATCTAAACGAGAACAGTGGACCATATCGGAAATGAACTTATCATGCCTCGATGGTACAGGACTCAATGCGTCTGCAGGCAATGCGGATTTCTATTTCAACCACGAAATTTTCGAGCTCGACTCTCAAATCGTCCGCTAGATAGAGCTAGTGAAACTAAAATACTCCGGAAAAAAGTATTTCGGATGCTTTTGACTCACATTGTTAGAACGCTGTGTGAAATCTCATGGTAAGAAATAATTTATTTTTACTGGGATCAACGAACCAAAAATGATTTTGATACAAAAATGATTGAAGAATGACATAGAAGAAAATGAAGAAGCTTTGATTACAATAATGACAATAATATTAGGAAGAATTGTTGATAACGGATCAAATTTTTTTTTCTGTTCCTGGTTTATCGAAAAACGAGAATAATTCATTTGAAAAGAATGACAAAACATTTGAGGAAAAAATTTTCACTCACTATTTCAACGTCGCACCAAACATTTCACCGAATAAAAATAATGGGAATGTTCGATTGGATGAACCTTTCGATTGAACCAACAAAAACTGTATTCGATATTCCACTGGCTCGATAATTTGAATACAAGTTGATTGCATCATTCTCGTGGTAAGTAAACGATGTTGACGATACCGAAATGTTTGTCAATATTGTAAAGCTTCACGAAACACATTGGGATAAACAGATTACCATAAAGCCTAAGACACAACGGATCTATAAGCAAATCATCCAATCACGGAGCTCTCTCCCATAGGCTCCAGTTGTGCTGAACCATCGTGATTGTTCGATTCTGTCTCCAATGCATATATGCGTTATGCAAATTTACGTGATAGGTTATTGTTCTCCGGATTTCCAGGATGTCGCTCTACAATAGCATCCAATCCATAGAGAATTTTGCATTCGATTTTGTCGAAATTGAAAAAAAATTTGAACGTTGATGTCAACGCGTGAAGAGTAATAGACGAAATATATGATGTATGAATAAAAATAATGTTTTTGCAACATCATTTATTGTATCGAAAATTAATTCAGTAGATTTCCATGAATTATTCGATTGATCTTTGAATGGTAACGAAACACATTTACGATTATTCCAAAAGCAACGATCTTTGATACGTATAGAACGCGTCTGTTCGTTGATGATAAAATGCCTTTAAGATTCTATTAAAACGTGACACGAAGTAATTTGATTGGCTAAGAGTGGTTTCAGTGAGCAGCTGAACCCAAAAATTTCCGAACAAATTCTAGCAGACTGAATTTTCTATCCCCGATGATGAAATGTATCCGCAATGAGCTATAAAATAGGACAGAAGAATTCGAAAAGAAACGAGGCGCTTGAAATCTGAGCAAAATCAATAAACGTCCTCTCAATATCGAGAGTACTACTGAGGTTCTTATGAAACCTCATTCGAGTAATTTGATTGGTCAAGAAGAGTGCTCGGGGTCAGACGTGTTATTGACCACATATGTGTCACGTTGGGACTGTGCCAAATACTAAACGGTTCGACTGACAGTCGAGCAATCTCAACGTAGTACAACCTTTGGTACGTGAACTATAACGAGTCTTCGTAACTGTTATTATGAAGTCAATGGATTTGATAAGAATTATGAAAAACTTGTAAGACCCCTCTGCAGTCTAAGATGATTTCATTTCGGAGGTTAGAATTTTCGTAGATCTTTTGAAAGTTGGGACTCGGATAGTTACGACAGAGTAATGTTAGCATAATAATGTATGACTAGAACTAGCTGTCTGGAACATCTGCATTATTAATATTGATGGCTGGAAGCCAAGTATGTAGGTGGAAAACAATACTCGATCCCTCTAAAGGGAGAGGAAACTTCGGTGTTCTCGGTATAATAATAGTATACTCAGTCGATCATACCAGACTGTACACTCGTACCATTGGATCCATATATATGAAGGTTGTACGTGGCTGCGGATGCATGTAGAAGGAGAAAGAGAGAGCAAGGTCTCTACGATGTAAGGTGGAAGGCTCCACGAGGCTTTCTCGAAAGCTCCAGTTCGTGTCAATTAAGTTTAACGAAGCGTATTATTCGCAAGATGCGTCGACGAAGAGTTTCCTCTTGGTTTATACGTGTTAATGAGGTTAAATCTTAAATCATAAATCTTCCATTTAACGCACGAAAATGTTGTTCGAGCGTTCGTGATTGAAATGAAAACACTCCAGTCCGTACGACATCCTTATTCTGAATTTTCCACGCTAAAGCTTCGTCCCGTATTCGTTAAAGTTGATCCCTACAAACCTTCCCTGAGCAAATGTCATTAATTTTAATGACACACGTCGATTCATCTTCAATTCACGTTCTGGAAATTGACGTTCATTACGATCCTGTAATGATTTTCGACTCAAAGTTCATCGTTACTCTATATTATACCGAAAATTTATCATCATATTCGTAAAATTGAATGTTGGGCTCGGTGATTTTATGATCTGTCTCCTTTATGATATTTCGATACAAATTTGATTGAACTACGTCGGTTCCCCATCGATTTCGAATATGGCCCCTCTTTATGAATAGTTATACGCATCCGTTCTAATTTTAATGTGTTTAGTTTCGAGATCTGTGCTTATTTGTGCGTGCAACAAGCCCAATTTCACGTACTTCATCACAAAGATTAGAAATCATCGCCCAGGGCATGCAGAATAATTAATGCGCATTAGCGAAACGTGAATAGAGAGAGATAGCTGGAAAGGAAGGAAATAAAAGGAGAATGGGGGAAAGAGAGAGAGAGAGAGAGCGGGAGAGAGAGAGAAACGAAAGCATGCGAGCGCGTTTTCGCGGTACGTCGTGTTCACACAACACCGAACTTACGTAATTATTCATTTCGGGCTCATTCCAAGTTTTGCATGAATAAACGCCACCGTGTGCACTGTTCTCTTCTCTTATACGATTGCTGCAACCCTTTCTCAACTAACCAGCACATTTATTTACAGTCCGTTTGGGTTGTGGCTCCATGCGTCAAAACTATCTTTTGTGCTTTTGAAGTTTCAGATATAGAAGAATACGCGTCAAGTCACGCGTTAAATCATGAATCGTCAGTGGATGTACTCGAAAAAAGCTCAAGTAATAAAAGAATCACGGGTCAGATGTATATTGCTATCTTACGGCATTGTACAATGTGCCGAAATGTAGCGATTTGGTTCGACGATGATAAATAAATCTGAAATTATCATTCGTATTAATAACATACAAGATTCTAAAACATTTTTCAATTAGGCTTTTTTATTGTCGTTCGTTTGGTAAATCATATTCGTAGCATCTATTTCTTCTTTTGCGTTTATACGTATGTATTCAAATGAGGAATCATAGAACATACTGTTCTCGAAACAAATGAGAGTTGATTTTATATAAATGTTGCTGTTTCTACATTGTTGAAGGAGGAATCGTTGGAAGAGTATCAAACAAGCTTTATTATATTTGTTTGTAGTCTTCTATTCACTGAAGCATTTAATAATTTTTTTATTTTTTATTCTCAAGCACGATGTTTTCCATCCTCCTCTCATATTTGATACTGTTAAAGCATGTAGACGGTTCCACCATAAAAGTTGCTTCTATAATGTATTCGCTCGGTTACCCTGGCGTCGGTGAAACACAAAGAGAAATATGTTACAACAGTTTTCGCCTTATTTCACCTTCAGTTCGTCTCTCTGACTGTGTACTACCTCGCATGTTGGTCCTATAAGCAAGTAAAAGGAGTGAGTGAGAATCTTCGAGGGCTGGGTGTTTTGAGGGGCCGGCTAAATAAAATTGCTCCGAGTCACGCGTGATCTTTATGCGTGAAAAAGTGTGAAGAAAAAAAAAAATTAAACGAAAATCGTTTGGAGCAAACTATAGAAACGTACAGAAGCTACCGCAAAAACGGGGAATAAAAGAAAAAAGAATTAAAATAAAAGCCTCTTTTACAGAAACAAACGTCGTATCAGTCGCGTATACCACGAAATAAATGGAAGGTGGAGATGAGAGAAGAAAGGGGAGTAGTGTAGCAAGGGGATGAAAAGTAAATCCTTCTTCGTGGCAAGACATTGAATTACGGCTCACTATGGAAGCAGGCAGAGGGAGGCAGTACAAGAGTTCTTACGGCGGAGGACCAAGAGGACATGAAAAACGAATAAGGCAAGAAAAATAAGGATTACCAGTAGTAGTAATGGCAGCAGGAATACAAGTGAAATCAAAAAAGTATAGCAAAGCGTATATATATGAGAGAATAAAATGAAAGAGAGGCTTCTTGAGAAGAAAATATAAGAAATGTACTATGTATCTGGAAATACTTGATGATGAAGCAGATGTATTCTTCTGCTATACAATAAGAGTTTGATCCTTATATGCTGAAACATATGTCGAAAAAATTGGAGTCGTTGAAAATGAAAAAGAAAAATAAATTGTTGGATGGTTGAGAAAATTTCGAGGGCTAATTGGGTAATAACAACTAAAAAGAATTTGCATTTTCGCATATTCATCGTTTCTATTCATGTATGAACATGAACCAGAACTTAAATAGATTTCAATGGACATCACTGAGAGCCGTAGAAGCAGCTCGATGCCAAGTATAGAAAAAAAGCCAGTGCGAGCTGGCTCGTATGAACTCGAATTTGACCAATTTCGTTTTTTTCTATTTTTTAATTTTTCAAATTAATTATTCAATTTACTAAGAAAGTATATACTGGTATGCTCGAGACCTTTCTAAGTGTTAAGTGCAGCGATGGCACAATCCGGTCTGCACTAATTGCGCAGGCATTATCGTCATGAATACGGAACACTTACATCTGTTGGAAGCATAATAATTCAATGGTGCACTGAGAAAAATGAATTCGTAAATTCAACAAATTTTTTGTTGGTTCGACAAATTTTCTGTTGGTTCAACAAATTTTTTTGTTGGTTCAACGAATCGTGGCGAACAAAATGAAATTTGTTAACCCAAACGAAATTTGGTTCATTAAAATACTTAATTTTTCACCACGACAAAAATATCGTTGAATCAACAAAAGTTTTGTTGAATCAACAAATTTAATTTGTTCGCCACAATTTCAAATTTTTTTTCTCAGTGTGTGTACTGAATTGTGTAATTTAATACCATGAATGAATAATAATTTAATACCATGCATTGAATTATTGTTGGTCGAATTTTCCCTAATGCAGATCAAGTGTATACTTAAGTGACAGTAGAATTTGAATTAATTGTAATCCGTGTGTTCATTCCTTATTGGAAGCTGTGCAAGCGCCTTGAAGTTAAAAATTGAAAACGAAAAAAGGAAGATAATCGAAATGGCCGGTGCAAGCTTGAGCGCTGCAGCACTCTTAGATACTCCATTAGGGGTTTTCAATTATTTCTCATTTATTCTGATGAACAATTTGGCCGGAGAAATGGATCATTCATTATTGAAAAAGTTCTAAGAAAAGCTGAGAGTAAATCGTCAGAATATTATGATGGAAAAAAAAAAACAGAAGTCAACACTACTTTCAATCTTTTTTTTTAAGTAAATTTATCACGTTTGCAGTGCAGTATAATAATCGCTCGGTTCGAAAACAAATAATTAGCTTTAGTTACTTGTGGCAAAAAAAAAATAATCATTAATAACTTTGCTCTTGGAAAGAATTATTGCTAATTACTTTTATCGAAATTCGCTGGATTTATTAAAATACGAATTTTATCAGTATCAGCGGAAATGATTCCGTTAATTAGTTTTTTCCGCATGAGTTATTCGAAAATCTATTTGAATATATTTTCTTATCTATGAATCTTCGTGAACCTGATCAAAATTTCACTTGTCATATTTTTTTTCTATTTGATTTATGCGTTAACGATAACTTCGACCCTAAGGTGATCTCAACGTTCCTTTAGCATTAGACACAATTTTTAGGACTCCTTTTCGCGGAGGGCTGTATTTCGTGGGCGCATAAGTAAGGAATTCGTTAATCGTGCGTAATTTGGACCGTCTCTTAATCAAAATGCATTATAACTCATTATTACACTTTACAGCAACCAGGAATCAAAATTTTTTCACATATAAACCAGTTTGCGGTGTTGTTGAACCTAACCAATGGAAAATCGTTGTTATGAAAAGCGTTCTGCTTGTGATATTTTTCCGACTTCTATCATCATTGATATTTCCATCAAAAATTCAGTTACCCCCTCTTGTTCTTATCGTCGTTACGGATTCTTCACAATTTTTTGTCGTGCATGACACAGTTCGTGTCAGACATTCAGGGATATTCAGTCTATAAATCATTGAATAGAAAAATAGTGATCATCGAATCTCCGTAAGCTCGTCTATCGATTTTAGATTTTTTAATGTTGTAATTGTAATAAATGTTCGGTAAAGTGGCTTAAAATTGTTCTAATGTATTCGCATGTACTAAAATCAGTTATTTTGAGATCCTTGTTTATTTATTTATTTCCAGATATATTTAGGTTCGTGAAAGTAATTATTGCCAGCAAATAAAGTGTCGAATCTGTTAACAGACTTTATTGATCGGATACTAATGTCTCTTAAGAATTTGAAATACATCGTGCGGATCTTTCGAGTAAAGAATATTAAAGAATTAATCAGAATTTCAAGCTAAGTTGATGAGAATTTTAAGAGATAATTACACACACGTCGATTGAAAAAGAGCCGTCGCGGGAATAAGATCGCTTTTTAAAATGGTTGAGCTGCTTAGGGATCCGTGGAGACACGCTTCAGTAAATCAGTATCAAGGGGATAACGTTGAAACTATGCTCTAAAAATACTTGCGCAATATTTACATAATTATAAACTAACCGTTTGAGCAAAGAGAAATATTCAGAGTCAAGGAGGAAGAAGAATAAAAAAAAAGGTGTTCCCTTGAGTGCGTTTGTACTCTCGATGTGTCTGATGCTGTGCTCAAATATATCTACGGTCTCGATTAAATTTCCGCCTCTCCCTCTCTTTCTTTCTCTCTCTCTCACACACACATACATACACTCAGTCTTCTCCTCGCCTCGTCATCTCATTTCGAAGATTTGTCTCGAGGTTCACTCGACTGGCTCGCACTCCCTACAGGGAGTCTTCATCCAGATATAACATGGAACAATTATATTTGAAGGAATAACCAGATACTTGGTGATGGTGTAGCATATATGGAGGGAGTCCTAATCAAGGAACGCCGCGGCGTCGTGATGTCGAGTGAGCAATAGTATCATAAGATCCAGGGCAAGATCCAACCTTTGAATATGATGCAATCTCGAATTCTAATTCACAGAATATTTTAGCCCCCGTTGTTTCGAATATTTTGACACACGATTTCAAAGAAATTTTGTCGCTGTATATCACTCTTTAAGCCAGTTGGGATATTTTAATGAGTAGGCTTTTTCTGTGATATGTTCTGATTAAAATGTATATGATTTTGCAACGCCATTCCGAGCGGTCATGACCTAGACCATTTTTCATTATCCTGAAATTTCTTTATTAAGTGGTACCCAACAGAAGGAATATCCAAGCCAATTTTTAGATTTTCATCTCACGGCTTTCAAGAGTTACGATTTTTCAAAAAACCAAGATTTAGCAAGCTTCGGAAACGTTCCAACGCCTGTATCTCTAAAAATAATCGACTTATCGAAAAATTTCAATGCATCGACTTTTTTTGTATCGACGTTAAACAACTGTGTTGAACACAGTTGTTTCACGTCAGGTATAAAGTAGTGTAATAACTAAGCATGGTTATTACAGCGATGCGAGTGTATTTTTTCTGATATCTTATCTGATTAATGCGGGTGAGAGTCAATATAAAAGCGTTGATTAAAAGTTTGGAGAATCTATGAATAGCGAGGAGAAGCGTATACCGGAGTTCTCGCGCAAAAAGGAGTGAACTAGGAGAGAGAAAGTATAGTAGAAAAATGAATTTAATATAAGAATAAGAGAAGCACGTGAAAAATCATATTGAAATTGAAAAATAACCCGAGAACATGGTGGATGCTGAGAGAAACATATCGGATAAGACGAATGCTCAATCAGTAGATACACGAGTTCAGGAAACGCTGACGAAGGATTAGTCAAAGGTCAAGACCGCACAATGGCGCCAATAAACTGACTTGGCCTTACACAGATTCGCATCAGGATCTCATAAAAAATAGCTAGACACGCGTGTAAGCGTTCTCATAGAAAAGAAAAAAAGTGTGAAGGTTTTGTACAGGAGAGAAAAAGGCATAAAGAAAAAAAAAAAAAAGGAAGCAGAAGTATAGACGAAAGAACATCGTCGTCGGCTGTAGATTCGAAGCGAGAAAAGAATGGCGGTGCAAAAGTGGTGAAGCGTTTTATAACGTCGGGAAAGCCGTAAACGCGTCAGGTGCTCTCGATAACGAGCGAGCTATATGAGAACCTTGGAGAAAAAGAAGATATGATCGAGTTCGAAATGAGTAGGGAGGATGTGTGAGTGTGTACGTGGGTAGTTAAGTGAGGAAACGATCGTTCCGCGTAGCACGATTGAGCACTTTATAAAAGTTATAAGGGAAGAGAATTTTTTAATTCGACAAATTAATTACTGAGAATTATTGATATTATACTGTGTATAAAAAATAAAAATAAAATAGTATTAATAATACTTTATATGCTAGAAAAATCACGCAATGAGCAGCCAGCAAACTAAAATAGTCGTTTAATTTTTTTAAGCCTTCGTACGTTGTCATCAATTTTTCATCGTAAAAGTGAAAAGGTCTTATTTCATTTATTCCATTCACTTTGATTTATCATGGAATAAAATACACGTCTAAAGCATCGAGTACGAACGATACCGTTTAATGTAAAATATAAACAACAGTAACTATTCACTGCTGTCCAGGCTCATTTTCAAGAATCGAGAGTTGACTCGGGACACTTAAATGAAAACAATATAAACGTGCAATAAGTCGTCGACACTGTCTACGCGTTTATAATTTCAACGTTTTCAACTTACCCCGCGTGTGCGGGATTTCCCATTACTCCAAGAGCCAAGAAAACGACGAGGCAATTTATTATCGTTCCCTTCTTGCATTCCAGACGAACGAGTAGGGTGTTGCAATTTTTTATCCAACTTTGCTCAACTGATTTATGTATACACATGTACCTATTTTTGTACCAATGTAAATGTACATTAGAAAATACTTTAAAAACAGTAAAAATAGAACACAATATATTAAAAAATTACCATCTTCATTGCAAAATAATCATTTTATATTCTTGTTGTTATTCCATTGTTCCATCTCCCAGAAATAAATCTTCTTAAATATTATTGCCCAGGATTGAAAAAAAAAAAAAAAAAAAAAAAATTAATGGAATCGATTTAACATCACACTGGAAACGAATTTTGTTGAAATATAAAAATATTTTGTTACACATATTGAAGAAAATTTTTTTTTAAGACAACAAAATTTCGAATATTACAACAAAACTTATTTATACTGAAATGAAACTTTGTTGACACGATAAAATATTTTGTTGCTTAGTCGAAATATTTCGTTGAACGTATTCAATCACAGAATACCAGAATACCATGTGGAATCATGCATTCCTTTAATAGTACCTAGTGAAGGGTTTTCAAATATAACCTCAGGAATCTGTAACCGGATGCAATGAATGATTAAATGGACGGAATCAATCGATAATCAATACTTATCGATAATTGCAGACGATTTTTTTCTAGTCAATGTTGTGATATTTTTATTTTATTTTTTCTTTTACCTATTTATTTGCACAATTGAAATATTTTACTCCTTCACAGTCTTTTGGTATTGTCCTCAATTATATTATTTAAAAATCGATTATTTATCTCTTTTATTTTGTGAGAGGTGAGCGGGAGAAGAATTGGTAGACGAGACACAGCAGCTCTCCGATTTTTTAATACTTGACGTTCATTTTTTTCTTTTCCAAAGTACATTTCTCCATGGATTTAACTTCGATTGGAGAATCGTAACATGAATAATTTGTTTTTTGTAAGAGCGAAATTGTTTCCGAAATAGCTGAAATTGGAATAGGTAAAGCAACTTGTGTAACGTTTTGACTGGCCGGAAAAATCTCATTGTTGGTGCCAAAAACGCGAGTGGAAAAAGTATTTAGATTTTCACAAATTGTAGTACGCCACTATTCTTGAAGTTGCTGGTTACGTAATTGTTGTCGAAATTCATAAATTCAAAATGTCGGATCCAATAGAGTGGACCAGAATGTAAAATTTATTTGAAATTAGAAAAAAATCTTTCTTTTCCTTTCTCGGTCTCCGTCTCTATCTCTTCTCTCTGGGGCGTGCGGCTGTGCGTCCGTGCTTGGATGCGTATGTTGCTGTCGGTGCGTATGTTCTCTCACGCGTGTGTGCACTGGGGTCGGCATCTACGGTTATTTTCCCTGAAGTGCATTTTTTATTGCTTGTCGTTTTTTTTTTCATATTATGTTTTTTTTTTGTGAAAACTCCTTTAGAAATTATAATTGTTTCCTCGAGGAATTTCATCTCTGGATTCTAGAGTGAGCTTCGCCCCCGGCAAACCCCTTTTGCCGGGCTCGTATAGTATATGAGTTCAACAAAAAATTTTATCCAAAAGTATATTTCCTTATATCACTGTCTCTCGTTCAGTGAAGCGAAATAAGGGGAAGCAGCCCCGTTCAACGAGCGATGACGTCACAGGGTAATAAAACGTACATCAGCTTCGCAAAAGATGTATGTTCAATCGCAAAGAAACGCTTCTTACGTCTTTCTGACTCCCAGAAACGTAAATTCTCGAAAACAAAATCGAAAATCTCGAGAAATATTTGAAATGGATACTTGGTATCAAGACGCTGGCACGTCCCTTAATTAAAAAAATATACAACAGCATATTTCTATCAGACTCGAAGATTGATAATCGATTTTCGTCAAATTATATTGAAATTACTCGAGGGGTATTAAAATTGAATCACTTAATGTATATGATTCGCAACGAGAAAATAAAAATCAATATGGAGAGGTAGTCAGACTGGTAAGTCGTTTCGTTCAATTTGTATTTAGAGAAAAAGAAAACTGTTGTGGCAAAGAGCGAAAATAAAAAAAAAAAAAAATTATTTAATCGCTCGAATTCTGTCAGTATTGTGTTTATAAACATCTAACCCTGCATCCTGCTTCTTAATACTTCAGGGGGTTTATTTTTGTTTTGAAAGTTTTGTCACAACACACACGACATTAACGAATGTATGCTCAGAGATGTTTTCTCGTGTATCATAACACAGCCTACAGAATTTACATTCAACGGGCAGTAACAGCACAGTGGTTGAGAAAATTCTTCCAAAGAGTGTATTCTCCTGGAGTCTTGGAACTAACGTAAAAAAGATAAAAAACATGAACAAGAAAAAGCTCGGAATTATCGGAGGTGATTTCACGAGGTTCAACAGCAATAGAGAAAGCCTGATATAGAATTATTAGTGAAAGATAGAGTATACACTTTCGATGCATCACATCCCAAACCCGATTTCTCTGTTCTGGGATTTCGTATGAAGCTCTTTATATGAATTATTTAATGGCCAGCTCGCAGTTCGTTCTGTCGTTTATGATTCTTCGTGACTCTGCTGCATCGATTTTACCAGCATTTCAAGCAACTTTAGTTTCATACCATGAACTCACGATTCCTCCAAATGAAATATATAATTTCGAGACACAAAAAAATATGGTTAAAAATAACAAGAATTATAGAAATTCTGTTGAACTTTCTCGTCGATATAAACTTAGTCCCTTGAATTCTGAAATTAGTACTACAAGTAGTGAAATCATGAACTTTCAATAGGTAAATGTCGTCGTCTGAACGCGAAAACAATTGAAAAAAGAATTTTTCTGGCGTTGATCCCTGATTTTATTTCCACCGACAAGAATTTTTATCGTTAGTTGTTTTACGGTAAGAAAACTGACGCATCATCAAACCGTGTATATTAAACGTGTTTTTTCGACTAAGAAACACTATGGGAGTTTCAAACTGGAGCGAGAAATTGCTAATGTAAGAAAACAGCAAATTCTCGTTATTGCACATCCGAAGTTTCATTGCCAGCAACTTAAACATAAACAAACTGTTACTGAGTATCGAGAAGGAGGTTAAACATATCAAGATGCAGACCCGTTGCGGTGCGAAAAGGAATTCTCAGAGTTGCAACAAGGAAATTTTCTCATGTTGAAAGAGGCAGGGAAGATAAAAAAAAACCGAGAACCAACGTTGAACAGAAAATGAAGCTGAACAATGGAAGTCACGTAGCTTTGGCAGAAGCTAAAGTCTGACTCAAACTGGTGTCTTGGTGTTCAACCCCGGCCAACCTACTTTGATCTTCCTCGAATACCGTTACTCTAATCAATTATTGCAAGGTTTTCGGTTCTCCTTACTTACTTCCGAGAAGCTCTAAGTGCTACTCTTGCCATTCGACGAATAATGCTTGTATTACGCTCAAACAATTTTCGAAATCATCCGGAGTATCCTTCATGCCAGCATTGTGCTTTACTCACTATCCCAATTATTGTGAATTATTATTTCGCTTTTCATAAACAAGGGGTATGAAAAGCTTTCGATCAAATGCATAAAAATGTGCAGATGTAATTCATTAACTGTTCAATCATCTTTCTAATTTTCCAGTCTTTTTTCTTTACCTCGTCACTGATGCCACTTAGGTATAATTTGACACGTACGTTTTATTTTGTTTGCTACGGCGAAACTTTAACCTCTAAGTATTATTTGACGAAAAGCCTTGGAGAAAACGTTTTTGGTGTGGAGTTGCAACATCATTTATAAGCCAATCGAATTCATTAGCTTTGCACGATTCATAACTGTGTAGGTTTCATCCACGAGATACCTTGTCCGAATGAGTATAGTATAGAAAATCGAACTCGAATATTGTACGAGAAAGTGGAATGACGCGAGGAAGGATTGATTTGCGAATCTCAACAAGAAAATCAATGCGGTTGAATCGTGTAACGACGTGATATGCAGTTTGGAAATATTCTTTTGACATTTATGAGATTCGTTGTTGTTGCCAGAGTCCAAATTAACTATCAGAGTCAAGTTTACTCGAGTGAAGGAAGTACGGTAAAAGAAGAGTTTTTCGGAGACCTAAAAATGACTGTTCCATGTAGAATGACAATATTTCTTTCACGATTATTGATTTTTTTTTCTCAACCATGTATAGTGAGCTGTTAAAAAATAAATGGTCCACTCCAAGTTTCCTGTGGTAACAAATTGGATAAAAAAAATTTGTACTGAAAATCACAGTGGTGGTGAGAAAAGAGTAACGAAACAAATGTGATTCGGTTTTCCAGACAACGTTATATTTTATGATAACGTGTGTACACTACGTTAGACACCAATTTGGAATTCTCTTCAGCTAAAAGCTTTATTCTTAGTGGGGGGGGGGAGGAGGTTGCTGACAAGTTTCGCCATTCGAAAATTGTCAGCGTATGCTTTTTCACCATTCTCGTTGGATTTGGATACTCTGTTATGCGGTCCTTGCCCAAGGCAGTGTCAACAATGTCTCCCCAGCGATTTGGCTCCTCTTTGATTCGGCATGCTTCGACTAGCTATTCCTGCTCTTCGCCAGAGCCGGCCTTATACCCGTTGGAATCGTTGAAGCCAGAGGTAGCAATTTCGATGGGTTTTCACCCGTGCGCCTCTTCAGGACTGTATGCATAATTCGAACGGAGGTTCACCACATTTTCCTTGCACTCGCGGTCGGGATAATACGGAGCTTGAGAGACCGCTTCGAATGATCACACGATGTCCTTCCTGTTCGCGTAACAATATCTCGATGCAGAGGCCATTTCAAATTTGATACAAACTATGTCAAAGTATCTTGAATATCAGGGAAATGAATCTTGATATTTTCATACTACATTTGATTCCAATCAAATATGTTTTAAATCAATAAAATTAAGTGTTTAATTATAAGGATCAATGTTTCGGAGAATATCTCGCGTTGAAAACAGCGTTAGATTATGTTCAATCAAAATTTGTTGTTTTGGAATAAATCATCATAACGTCGATATTTTTCCGATAACAGCATCGACGGTTGATGAGGCGCGATAAAAAAAAAAAAATCAGTTGAAATCGTTAAATACGAAATATTTAAAGTGAAAAAAGAATAGATCGCATTTCATCGTATCAACGACTACGTATTTCCGTACGGTGAGAAGAATTAAAAATATTTTTCGAGTGTTTCATAGGAGGAAAACAATAAATAATGTGGGAAATGAGAATTTATCTGAACACCGTACAGGGCTTTGGCACCGGTTCGTTGATTTCCAATTTTCCTTTTTCTCCGTTTCTCTTTGCCTGTGGCAATTCTGCTCAAACCTCTTTTCCTCTATTCGACCCGTTCGTGTCTGTTTGTGGTACAAAGGATGAAACACTCGAGGGAAAAATCTCTGCGAGGCAAGTGGACGAACTATATCGGTGGAATTCGGGAACAGTTGATCCGTAAGCCGTAAAGGCAGAGAACATTGTGAAGGGGAAGAAGAGTCAAAAGTACGGTTACTGTGTTCAGTCGTAAGATAGTTTTCTGGCTAGGATCCGTACAGTTGAGAGAACGGGGACGCGACGCCGGTTCCTATGCGATAGTGACCCCTGTAATGGCTCCCGTATCTGTCCGAATACGTTGACCATATAGCCATGAGATCTCTTCTTCTCCTTACCATTCTCGTAGCCATCCTTTTCCTTCTTTATTTCTCGTCCCATTTTCTCACTCCTTTCTCTTACCGGAAAAGCTATTGCTTCTTTCGCAGAACGTAGTTTCACCAATGCCAGAAGCTACCGCGATTCATGTCGTCTTGAACGTATAAAGTTTACCGCAGGTTGGCTATAGGCTATAATATGGGACAGGATAATATTAAGACGTTGCATATTACATAGAATAACTATATGTACGAATATCTACATATATGTTATATCTGGAGTCATATAGATACCTCGAAGTTCTATTAAAAGTATCATAGAGAGTATCGATTTCTGGTCTCATATTTTATTTTTTTATTTAATTCCCGAACACATTTGACCTCTCTCATTCTTACTCCAATCACCAACGATTCAATATATCTCGCTCATGCATTCGTTGATTGTTCTCAATTTTGTTTCGGATTTCAAAAAAAAAAAAAAAGAAAAAAATAGATTTGTTTTGATTTCCTCTTTTGACAAGTCTTTGATAAACTGTGTAATCAAATTTAGTGCGCAATCAGAACTTTTCTATTGAATATTGAAATCGATGCTGTATCAATCGGTAATGAAGCCAACGAACTGTTATATAAAAGTAGAACAACGATCAAGGCAATTTCGACATCATGAAATAATTGGCAAACGTTTCCTCGTTACGATACAGTCGAATGTTTAATGTGTATGGAGCGTAGCGTTTACAGTACTTTTGAAGTTTTATTTATTCGGTTAATTTACATTCGCATCGAATTATTTCACAACACTGATTCAATTATTTTACACCGCGTGTGTAACAAAGAATACTTTACGCCATTATTACAAAATACTCGCGGGAAGCTAAATAACAGTAATTATTGAAGTTGAATAATTATAACAATAATATGAATTTCACTAATAATTAATACCGGGTAGAGATTAACTCAAGTGAGTTTTTAAATATCAAGAGAAACATTACATATTTTCGACGAATGCACTGGTATCGATAAAGCGAAAAACCACTCCGAGTTCAATTCGCTTTCAGTATATATTCATTCTCGGTAGTGTATATAGAATTGGTAGCTCGCTCGTATGGCTCGGAACTGCATGGTAATACTGTGATGCGTCGAAGCCGTGGACAGCAATCCTATCACACCCGATTCTCAATTTAGATAAAAGGTATATATATATATATAAACGAAAAGTCGTGGACTTGAGGGTCAAAATAGATTTCACATTTGCTCTAGCAAAAGAGCTAGAGATAGAGAGAGAGAGAGAGAGAGAGAGAGAGAGAGAGAGAGAGAGAGAAACTGATAAATGTCACCGTGCGATGTGATTCAATGTTTATTCCGGATTTCACAATACTAATTTTGTTCACTTAAAATTTTTTTTCGAACTGTTCGATTAAACCGTGATTATTATCCATATGAAACCGGGCAATATTGGCCAGCTGATAAAATTTTCTCGGTTGATATAGTTCTCTTGGATTAAGCAATTCTGCGTCACTCCCTAGCGTATCGGCTTATCGCAACTGGGGTTCCACGACGACTGGTGTGGGCCAGAAACGAGAAAACTACAGTTGGTGCAGATTCGCGATAAGCCGTGCTACCCAAACTTCAACCATTATGGCTATACCTATGGTGTGCTGAACCAACAACAACAAAGGCTTCAAAGTGGGTCCCATGATTCTCATTTTCAACACCCTCGTTTTATGTTATATGATAAACAAAGGTACAGAAAGGCTCAGTCAAATGTATACCTACCCCTGATGCTTTATAGATCACAATTCAAAGCTCTGCAATGTTGGAGTTGTCTCTACGATCCATTATAGACTTGACTGCCACTGAAAGCAATGAAATCCCATTTTTTTTGTTTCAATTTTATACAGATACGAATACGTTATAAATTTATTAAGGCATCGTTAGAATGCAACGTATAACGAACAACGTTCATTCGTATGTTTTTGATTCGTCATTTGAAATTTGATTCATTTTTCTTTTATCATTCAAGCAATGAGGCAATTCCCAAAATTATTATCATAGAAGATACGTTATAAGATGACGGCACAAAGCACGTAATTTGAATGTAGGACGTGGTCGATCATACCCCGTTTTAACTACTAATGTCGATTTTTTAAATTTAATTTAGTTTTTTCCACAAGATCCGTACTTTATCATAATCCGACTTTTAAAAATGTTTGGTGGCTTAGAGATCACCGAATCGAACACTCTCTAACTAGAAGTGATTAAATTGAAGACAATAATTCGTAGATGTTTTCATGGCAGAAAATGATGCAGCCAACGTTTGTGATAATGCTATACCCGGTAGTATGTCACTAAACATAATAGGATGCGCACATGATAATATTGATTTATGTTAAACGATAAAGGGATTGTTGCAAAAATGCAGCGTCAGTGGGAAGCAGCCTGAGGGGGTCAATGAGCTATTGCTTCTAAATTCTCAACCGTAGCTTTATATCAAGCTCAAAGCGAACTTAATGAAATGCCGTGGTCGAAGTTTAGCGAGGATGCCAAGCGTTCAGAATCATTTGCTATAACCAAAATATAAATACACCCTCTATCTATCTATGCATCTTCGTTCGCGTGTCTTCTCTATTCATACGCGAATTAACGGATCGAACGAGCACATCGTACAATATTGTTCATAACTTGGCTGGAGAGCACTCGATTAAATCTGGTTCTATACGTAACGTATATGCATGTTATAGAAATTGAGAGAACGCTTCAAACCACCTGTCTGCATGAGCACCAGCGGTGAATTCAAATTACGTCTAAAATGTGTTTGATATTTGAATCAGAAGCTGAAAATATTATCTGCATATCAAATAGACCGGGCTTCGATTCTAAATGAACAATTAAGAATGTTTCAATTAAACCATCATCATTAATTCGGATAGAATATCCTGAGGAAAAATTTGCCAAGTATGTTTTCATTAGAACCAAAAAAGTAACAAATCTTCATATCGTTTCACGAATCGACGTGGATCAAAAGAATGAATGTCTTATTCATACCGTATGTTAATATTGTACCAACGATGATAGAACAATCTTCTAAACGACCGTCGCATATAGAATCAACTCATTAAGTAATAATTAAAGTTCTTCAACCTAGCATCCGCAACTCTCATCGCAATTTCCGTTCTTTATCGCCCCTGCTGTAGAAATAGTTCTGTGCACAGCAAAGAGAAGCTCTGATCAAGCATGACGTTCTAATCGCTTGCAGTTACACGAACGTTCCGTAATTTGCAGCTTAATGCTCTGTGATCTCAAAGGTATACGTAACATAGGTGGATTAACGTCGGTCAAACGGAATATTTGTTGCTGGACTCGTTACGGGAGAAATCTCGTGAATTTTTTAATAAACCGATCCAAAAATCATCTCCTCACGTTCGTGAAAACTTTGACACGCGTATATGTAGTGACACATAAGTTTGGATAATTATTCTGGCTTGAAATATTGGTACGATTTAATTTAATCTTCATTCGAAGCTGATCGTACGGCGGTAAAGCCTGAAAAATTAGGAAGAAAAAATAGTACAGTCAACTGCAAGTCCGTTTCGATGGAGTTGCATGGTTATAAAGTTGAGAAGAGCGCCATTGAGAGATTGTAAACGATCAAGGGGACGTTGGCCCATGAAATACCATAATATTGACACTTACAATGGCTCAAGCAGCAAACGCCGTAGTTACCGAGATACTACCCCACCAGAATGATAGAAAGGACTCTCGTAACTTTTCCTCAACCTGGAGACGCTTACACACATTCTCGTCTCTCGTATATGTATATATAGCAATCGCTGGTGTGTGTATGAGCAAAAGCTACTTTTATCTCCGATAGCGTACATTCGAAGCACATATATATATCCGCTTTTACGAGGAACTTGTGTTTCCACCAATGAGTGACGCACTCAAGATGAAAGAAAATTGGGAAAAAGAGAACAAGAATAAAGTCTCTTCCACTCGTGAACGAGCAGTGCTAGGTCCGAATTGAATCTTAGCCATGAAGGTTTCCGCCGAACTGAATGACTCTACCTCATACGATCAATCTATTTCAACCTTCATGTATCCACGGCAGCATCATTTCGAGCCACCCTCGAGTCTCGATCGAGGGATATTTCCGGAAGGGTGTTGAATCCCATAAGGGGTCGTGAAAGACGCTTGGTCAGCAGGAAACTATGTTTCGTTTAATACCGGAAATGACATCGATAGCTCTTCAAACGTTTAAAGACTTTCCAGAACTGCACTTTGCTTATACGAATTGCAGGAGGATTCTATGTATCATATACTCTTTAGTAGGGTTGTAATCCGATTGAATAGATATTTTTATAAACGATTTTCTCTACACAATGTCCTGAAATCATCAACATCTCTTGAATAACAGACCCCAGAAGATAATAAATACTCGATGATAAACCTATGACAGTAAAATGCAAATTTTATTACATCGAAACTCTGTTCCAAGATTAATTATACATGCACTATCTTTGTTGTTTGAAACGATGCTTAATAATCACGTTAAAAGATCATGAACGGGACATTAACGTGTAGCTACTGCGGATGCAGAGGTTATTATATTCTCAAAAATCAAGAACAACGAACGCGAATAGCACGTTTGGAAACTCGAAAGATCAAGCGTGACCTATTTTGGTCCGGTCAATTATATTGTCCGTGAAATGTATGACAATTTTAACGACTTCGCTAACGATCCCTTAAACCACACAGCCGTTTTTAATTATCTTCACGACCGGTTATCACTCTGGTCTATTGATGGCAACAGAAACTTGGAATGACAGATAGAGAGGGTGAAGAAGAGAGAATCTACGAGGAAGAAAAGCACTTAGTTCAATCGCCACTTTCGTGTCCATGGACTTGAGGAACCAGCTTTCATGTAAACTAACTGTGAACTACCGATGTCATCTACCATGTCAACTATATTTCATCAACGAACTTTTATTGATTCACGCATCTTTTTTTAGATCTACATACCCAATGCATCGCATTTGTACATAGAAATGCCAGCGATTACTACTTTTGCTACTACAGCATCGTTAGGAATGTTCTGCCTTGTTTGGTTTCGTTGGCTTGCTATCTCGTTTTGTTAAATTTTAAGCCGTAGCCTTGCCTGCCGTGGTTTGCCCTGAAACCTCTCGATTCCTAATTCCTAAATTCAACTGATTTTAGTATTATTGTTTATGTTTCGAAAATTATTGTGATTAACGTTCATAAAACCGTTCCCTCTATTATCGGCCCTATCTGATGATCGATTCTACTTGAAATAATGACATTCAAAAACCGAAACAATATATTTGTTCTTTCTTCATTCGACAATTTTATCGTGTGCTGGTTTGTTCAGGATTAAGTCAGCATTCCAAGCTGAAAGGAATAATTTCGATGCAACAAAGAACAGTATAATCATAAGCTATATTTTTCAAGTATAAACAATCGTATCGAAAATCTAGCCAAAATTACACAATAAGCCCGCAATTGATTCATCACTGCGGACAGTATTAAAATTCAAAATTTCAGGATCTCACGGAGGCGGAACGCATCGTATATTAATATATGGCTTCTTCGCATTGTTAACCGGCGATTCCTGCCTTCACTGACTGCACCATTAGGTCTCCCTAACAGTCAGAGAGTTCTAGCTTGCGCAGTGTGTCGTTATTGGGAATTTAATTAACGTACATCTTGTGCCACCGCGGTATATTGCGCTTCGGAGTTGGCACGCGTGAGCTCTCTTGCGCCTCTCAATGAGTCCCGGGTCGATCACAAATCTAGTACGGTATACATAATCTCTCTTCAACTATACTGTAGTTCGAAATATCAAGTCGATAAGGAAATGCCAGTAAACTGAATAATGTTTGTTTATCTCATCGAGACCGTAGTGGACATCTTAGATCACTGAATTTTACTTCATGCAAGAGAATTTTCCACAAACGATGACCAATGAACCTAAACTGGTTCATTGGTCATCTTCGTTTGTAGATGTTCGTTGAAAAAAGGTCGGCGTTTGGCTAACTTTTTTCTCTTAATTTTTCTTTTCATTTTTCACCACATCATTCGAAAATCTTTTATTCATTTCTTTCGCTTAATCATTAAATAAGCAGGGAAGAGCAAATTGCACGTACAGAAACTCCAAGGCAAAGATATGGCACAAAGAGAAACGAAGATGGAACGAGAATTGACGGGCTGCTGGTTAAAGAGGAGAATAACGCTGAAAAATACGTCAAAGACGAGAACTGCGCGCTTACATTGGGAGAAACTCGACCAGACACACAGTGCTTTATACGTAACTGTGTAGCAAAAGAATTTCATATATACGTACTATATGTATGTAAATTTCCACAACTATGGGAGAGACTCGTTGTTTCCTCTTTCCAATTCGTTGCCTTCTGAAACTCTCATCACGGCTTCAATCCTCTTTCTCGGAACCACGGGAAGAGAAAGAGATGCACATTGAAGCCCACACAGACCCGGACTTAGCCGGTTTACTCGACCCCCTACGCTTTACCGACCTCTTTCCTGGTTGGTTCTTCGGGGTTACCCAAATTATTTCATTACTCGTTTCGAGCAAGGCTCAAGAGATATAACGGTATGCCCGCTAGCGGCCGCTCTTCTGCATCTCCTCTCTTCACTCTCGAGGACCGCTCGACAGGCTCGCGAGTTCCCTGACAGGACCAAATGGAATATTATTCAGTTGAACGAAGTACACTGAAAGGGCACTGTGCGATTAATTTAAACGTCCTCCAAACCTAATATATATACATATTTATCACTGTAGCCATATCGAAGTATATTTTAACCATCAAGTAATCACAAAGTCCATCAAAACCTTGTAATTACACCTGAAAGCTTCCTTTTACGTATACGAAACCGTTGGACAGCTAATTTAAATACACGCTCAAATTCTCTGTACTCTGAGATCTTTATAATAAATTGGACTGATTTGGATAATTCTATTATCAAAGTTTAATGTTCACTTTTTGCAGATTTCTACAAAAAATGAACAAATGGCTACTGACAGCTCAAACGCTGGTTGCGCAATAAGAGATTTTCTTCTATGCATCATTTCAAGAGCCCAATCTGACAGATGATATTGGAAATAATTTGATCACATTAATTGAGACATTAAAGGTGTTTCTATTTTATTCATATATTATTTATCAACAATAAATGTTACCAACCAACATATAGCTATCAACAAAATCTCTCAAAAAATGGAAATGAAGAGTAAGATTTTTCATAATAAAAGATAATTCATTCGTTTGAAATTTAAAAAAAACCTTCCATTCTATTTACAGTGCGGTTCGCGCTGTAGGGTTAGTGGCAAGTGCAATCATCAAATCCCACGTGATCTCCAGGCTTTGAACAATTTTCATTCAAATGTGTGATTTATACTGTCCACGAGGTTGCATTCAAGAAATTTTTTAAAACTTTGATTGAAGCGAAAAAAATTCAATGATCAAGTTTCAATTACGAATGTTCTTTCTACCTGTTTTCGTAGATATTTTCTTTGCATCATGTCTTTCCCGGTTTGTTCCAGTAGTCAGATCATTTTTCGATTCTTCTGAAATTTTTCCGGCAACATCATGTTCTCTGTTCATATAGTAGGGAAAAATCAATCAAACCACTCAACAATACCTTCGGTTTTTTCTCCATCTGTCACTTCGTCATTTTTTTGCAAGCATGCATGAAAAGTTCGTCAGCTCCATGTATCGATTATTTCCATCTTTTTTCGTAACGGCTTACTCCAAGATGATACAGTGAAGAGATGAAATCCATCCTTGGTCCCGTCGTTAGCATAAGAAAAGCTTCACAGAGATGAAAAAAGCCTCAACTGGGTATATAGAAATATCACCATTTAAGCGTGCCGCGAGCACTCTCATTAAAACATTTGAATACACTTTTTTGTCCAAACAATTGTCCGTAGCTTGTACAGGAATTTGTTCAGTACTAATGATGTACTAAGCAAAGTATACATCGCATAAGATGAACGAAATTTTTCTAAAAAGTTTTATGCGAATTGAAAAATGAATGTGCAGATATTGAAGGTTCAGATATTCAAAATACTTTCAACAAAAGTGAATAATAGAACTTTTACCGGGAAAAATCTCTACTCATTGGGTCCTAAGATTTATTTTATTTTGTACGCAGTTTGGCGAAAAAAGTATCATTGCTCGGCATTACATCAAACCACGAATAGTCGAAGATACATGAGTGAGAATAACGTTGTAAGCGTTGTGCGAAAAAGCGAAAAAAGTACGAAATATAACGAGAAAACTCCACATGATGTGAATACCGAAGAGAAAAAAAAACATGAGGGAACGATGAAGAAACAGAGAAGTGATATGAATTTTGGCATTTGGTCACGTTTGTAGTTTAACCGTTTACTCGCCACATTTTTAACTTCGTGGTGAAAAACGAATCGAGTGCACGTGACGCAAGTGGGTCAGCGCATACTTCACGGACGGAAGCCTACTTTTTTCATGGTGTTCATGGTGACATGTTCCGATGTATGCTATATTCTCTTCGGCGTTCGATACGGTTTAACGTAGTTTTGGACTCGAAACCACAACGCTCGGTAAAATAGTGAGAAAAAAAATTTGGTCGATAATAAAACAGCGAGGCACAAAAACGTTTTCAAGCCACACAACGCGTTCGTCGTTGAAATGGATTAAAAAAAAAAAACAACAACAGCAACAATATGAAAAATGATGACATCCCTCGGGTATTATTCATGAATTGTGAAATTCTCTATTTCGTAAGAATTTTTACCAGTTTTAATGGAAGGTTTTTTGCCAACGGCAATAGCAAGCAGTAGAGTATGTCATTTCAAGGCAACATTTTTTTTCTTATAATTACGACCCAAAAATCTTCAGTTTGCACCCAAAAACAAATAAAAAAGAAACTTTGAAAGAGAAGAGCCCTGTCAAAATATATTTAGAGGTCGAACAACGATATTGAAGTTTTCTATTTAAGTAACATTTGAATTTTATCTATTTTTTTTCACTATTTTTGTTACCCTATTGCGATTTTTCATGCTGTACAATTTCCAAGTGGCTTCTTACATAGCACATCTACAATGGAATCCATTGAAGCAAGTCTATAAATTGAATAATTCCGCAAATACTTATGATTGGAATCAATTTTATGTGAATATCTGTATTCGAATTTGTGTAATGGGCGAATTTATATTACCATATCTCGATGCTTACTACGAGCTAGAGAAGAAGAATGAGCATTAAGGAAAGAGAAAAGCGATTGTCAAAAAATTTGAACTTTTGCTCTCGAATAATTGTAGTGAAGGGTCCATGGACACGTGCTATACGACATATCATGAAAACGAGATTATTATTCTATTCTTCGACTCATCGCTCAGCCGAGAATCCCCGTCAAACAGCACTGAAAATCCAGACCTGGAAATAGGTGATTTTTATCTTACGAAGCGATGAGTATCATTGTGTTAAGAGAAATGATATGTCATATATGATTAAATTATCATAATTTCGCTAATTTATGGTCCATGTCCTTACAATGATTATGAAGTTGATTTTGTGAACAATTTTTTTTCTAAATTTGATAAATTTTTTCCTAAGCATTGTGTCAGATTTCATCATTACGAATACGAATTAAATCTGCTTCGTTCAATTTTTCTACACAACTGTACTGCAGAGCAGCTATATATTAAATTAATTGCAAGATAACTCGTCTATTGGTTTCAATATATTTGACTATTATTGATTTTTGAAGTTTGTATTTATCCAATGGCTTTTTTGTAAAGTCCAGGCTTAATATTCAATCAGCCGAAACTGTTATTTGGAGAGAGTAAATAAACTTGTCTCAACTTTTTCTATAGCATCTCTCTGTTTAGTTTCGTCGTGTTATTTTAGATCATGAATTTTGTTCCCACTACATATAAAATAATTCTAATTGCGAACACGAAATATCTCTTACCGGATGTGAAATTTGAATGGTTAAATTGAAAGGATAAATAAATAAATGAAATAAAGAAAATATAAGTGCCGGGAAGATGTTCAGGCGCAGATTCTCGAGAGAATCGAGAGATGTAGAAATGTTATGAAATAAAGAAAAAAACAGCAAAAGCATGAAAATCTCGGCTTGATACGGTTGCATACACACTCAAGAATCGGATACACCAACATCGACAAATAACACCGACGATAAGGGAATTACTGAAGCTTGAGGTCATAAAGAAATGGGAAAAAAGAGGCTCAGGTTTTTATGTACGCTATGTGGCTCGCGTACAGACCGTGTTCTCCAGCCGGCAGGGTTTATTCATCTCGTTTCATCTTTCCCATGGGAAAAAAAAAACTTCGCTGTATGTGTGTGTGTGCGTGTATGTGTCAATCTGTGTGCTCATATTTTTACGAATATATGTGTAGCTAAACTGTGGTTGCCGAGCTCAAATATCTTCGTAGTTGTACTATACACTTTTATTCTTTCGTGAATAATACGCGCGTCTCGCGAGATGAGTGCCGAGAGAGTTTATCATGTTGCGAAGATAACATTAATACAGGCGTCGTTTAAAACCCGAGAATAATGTCGCGAGTATTATGTCTTATTGTTATTTTTATTAATTAATCTATTTTTCAAAACATATATATATATATATGTATATCAAGAGACTCGGTACATAAATAGGTCTGTTATTTGCAGGCCCGAGGCTCGCCGAATCTATGTATTTTCTTTTAATAAAGCGATTCGCAGTGGTATATGTATACGTATGTAAATACTTGAGACAATTCATTTTTTTATTCGTATTTCACCGTGAGAACTAGAAAAATATCTCGTACGATCGCATCGTATCAACGCGTAGATTCTGCTCGTTATTCCAGCGTATATTTCTGCCGTTAATTCAAACTTCAACGTACGACGAATACAGAAAACGATAATTCAGCTCTTGATAAATTTCCATTTGTTTCACGATCATGAGTGGAAAATCATGTAATGGCAGAACATCTATGAATACGAAACGCATGAAAGAAAGAAAATTTTCTGTATGAAGAAATAGTTGACGTGCCAAAAGCGGTAATACGATAAATCACGAAAATGTTGGGGAATCCGGCACTCTGTCAACTCCCCAGAGAGGAAAAGGAGGTCCAATGTTGCGGGGTCGTTTCGCCCAACTGTGCTCTGTGTGCTTTCCCCAGTCTCGTACTTTATATTCACTCTATTTTATTTGCTCACACCATTAGCAATCAATGGATGTTGGCTTAAACCTAGGCACATTTGTATCGTCTACAGAAACATCGGTGCATGCATATATAAGTATATATACACATTCGATGTACGAAGAGCGTAGTAGATATTATGTTTATACATATTTATATTTTGAACGGAACTTAAAAAATATGGTTAAAGCCTAGTTCCAAATCATGTATCGGTAATTGCAAAAATATTCAATAATGCACAAAATTTTGTTTGAAAAATGTTTTCTGTTTGATAAATTTTCGGAAGCAAAACTAGAATTTTTTGTGTTTGACCTTCAAACGTTGCAATTATCGAATAAATGGTTTCGCACTAATTGTTTTTCAGGAATATAATCTTTTTGCATAATTCATTTTAAATTCGTGGGAGATCCGGATTCTGATTTAGAGTTGCCTTTTAAGAGAAAAAAAAAACACCGCCCGAAATTTTATGCTTTGCAATATGTTTTGAGAAAAACTCGTTTTTAAATTATTCAGCTGCTTCGATTCTCCCAATCCTTGGCTTCATCGAAACTCTGGCAACAAAAATTTAATCAATAACGAGCCAACCTAATTCCATCCCAATCTAGGTGGCAAAAAGATTAAAACAAAACTGGACTGTTTTTATTGAGTTGACGTATATTGATTAATGTGCTGCTGGAAGATAAAAAAAAAAAAAAAAAAACTCTGGATCCAATATGACTGTGAATTGCAGGCTTTAGCTATCGGATAAACTTTTAGCAATTTAGATTCAGTTATTTCAATTTATATTTAAAAATAATACTTTCAAATAATGAATAAATCTTTGAAGTATTAAGAATGGAATTATGTTTAGTTAACACTGTACTAAAAAGCACTAAATTCATCATTTTGTACAATTTTACCGGATCGAATCGGTCACAGGGGTAGAGTAATGAGGGAAAATGTCGAAAGCGTGTATATGCGATCTGCTATGTGGTGACCGACCCTTCATCACTGAACCAATGGCGTATGATGCTGATCGACAGATCAGAACGATTCAGACGAAAGGTTGCGTGAGGTCCCTCGTATTGGTGCACGACTGATGGTGCCCCCTTGCAACCTTACGACTTTCTCGTCCCATCCATAAACCGTATACACACTTTTTTCTCCATTTTTCATAATGCTCCATTATCCCGAATGGGATCAATAAATGAAACGAATGAGCACGAAACGAATTCTTATTCTCTCTCTCTCTCTCTCATGAGCACCTACTGCAGGTTGAAATTAATAAAATAAATGACCTTGCTTGATTCCGTTGTTGCTATATAGGTTTAACCCATATTGTTACTCCCATCGCTTCTGATTCCTAAGATTTAGGCCGGTTTGCACTCTGTACTCTGTACTGAACTGCTTTGAACCGCGTAACATATAACACGTCACTTTGTACGTGACTCCATTTTGGCATAGTGTCACTAGTGTCACAACTGCTGATTTATGCTTCTGAAACAGCGCTTAGTTAGTTACGAATTAATGATTATTTTGTTGAGCAGCTTCGTGATTACGATTAGAAGTTTTCCTTGCTATTATTTTGATATTTTTTAACCTTCTTTCTCACTTTTATTTTCTGTTCATTGATTATTTTGCTCAATTTCTTTTCTATGTGGCGAGAGTGCTATGCCGTAGTTATAAAATTCGATATTTTCAGTATACATTAAACTAGTTTGAAGTTTTGTTTATATTGCTGTTTATATGCTAAAATTGGCCTATAGTTATGTACTAGAGCACAAATAAAGTTTGTCAAGTCAAGTCAAGTCTCATTCTCTTCATTCTTCTGTTTTCCACACTATTAGAGAAAAAAAAACTGTTTCTATAGTACGGAAACGTAAATGTACCGAAGAGACGTAAGATTTAAGTAAAATCTGAACAATAAATAACAATAATGTTCTACTTATATTTAAAGGAATTATAACAGAAGTTGGTTTTATTGCTTCATTAAAGGATCTGTATTCTGTACTTACGGTAGATTTACGAAATATTATTTATTATCATCGCCCTAAAACGCATATTGTTTCGGATGCTGGCTATAAAAAATCCAATAGAAATGCTATCGATCGTACTAGAAAACAGGGTGATCGTAAAGTACAACGACGAGATAGACCACAAAAGAGTCGTATTCGTAAAAGACCAAAACGCGGGATAACATTTCTCGTCTATTATATATGTCGTCGATCGTGAACATGCTCAAGGACACGTGACGTAAGGAGAGTCCTAAAGTCTATGTAGTACGTCCGGTTTTATTGCCGCTCCGGTAAAACGTTTGGGGGATGGGATTTTTTTTTCTTAGTCACTTTGCTTGATTTCATTTTTCATTCTTTTTTTTACTATCATCTTGTTGACAAGAAATTTCAAGGACTCTTATCCAAAATGATTTTTAGTATCGACATTCTGAGAGGTTTCTCCATTTTTTATTTTTCTCACAGATTTTTATTTTCTTGTATCCATGTATGTATTCGGTATGAGAAAAACATCGAAATTTATATTTTTAGCTTTTGTTTGTTTATGCCATAGCGCGATAATGGCTTAACGTTATTTCAATAAAAGTATTCAAGTGGGTGAAAAGCATTTAAGAAGTGCTGTTGTTTCGTCTTTAACTGTTATTTTTTGTTATAAACATCCTTGACATGAAGTGGGTTTCACTTCCAAAGTTCAAATGAATCGCGTTGAAAATTCTACCTTCAAACTCAAATGGATTCATCGTATCGCTGAAACTATTTTCCTACGATAGAATGCCCATCTCCTTAAGAATTTAACTTTTCTCATTCAGATCTGGCAATTTTCCACAGGCACTCTTTCATCTCTTAACGTTTATCATTATCCAATTGCTGGAAAAAAAAAAAAAAACTCGAGACTCCAGCAAAAATCGGAGAAGCTCTTCATCTTCGATCTAGCAATGGTCCAGTGCAGCATCCGGAAATGATATATAACCAGACTATGGGTATATCGAAGGCATTGTGCTTTAATGCAGGAAAGGTTTGGGTCTCGTGAGGAAATTGAAACGTAGCGCGAATGCTGGATCGTTGTATATTGGATTGCAATAATGCGGAGTGAAGATAAAAAAGAAAGAAAGAGGGAAAAAAGAGAGAGAAAGAGAGAGACGGAGTAAAAGAGATGAAGAAGAGAGAGCTCGATATTGTTGGAAAGCCATGCGAGTTGCTTCGATCTCGTATAAGCCATGAGAGACAAGAGAGTTTTGTTCATGTGTACCACATAGACTGCAATGTCTGAATGTACCTATCTTCTATCGTACCAAGAACTTGGTTATACCGGACGGAATATGTCGTAGGTTAAGCGTCGCCACCGCCGAGACAACTTCGTCTCGTACCAACCAGTGGAGTAAATCTAGCAGAGATCGTGCACACTGAATCTTCAATTGTATTCCCAATTTCGTGTGTCTACATACGCGTACAAATTTTTCTACGTGTCAGCCCAAAACCTTTCAAGCCAAATCTACACCCGTTGTTATAATCGTAATTTTTTCATCATGATTGCATTTTTCCATTCGAATCTGTTCCAATATTCAAAAAATTCAAAATCATTCCCCAAATATTCAACTTTCTATATTATAATTCTTTCATTCCTATTAGTCATAGGTGATTTGGGACGAAAGTATATGAAGTACAGTCTCGTTTTACTTTCAATTTCTTAACGAGATATTAACGTTAAGCTCATAGTTGTTTGTTCTCATTCTAACATAGCAAAACACCAGAGAATATGTAACAGCAGACCGTGTCATCCGAAGCAGTCTTTTTTCATAATTACCATTCTTTCTTAGCTCCACGAACATTTTTGGAAATTGGAATAAAAACTGAAAACATTCAATGAACGATTGGATCGCAGTTGTTTTGAGAAATGTGTTGTATATACATACATACATACATATGGTTATGGTAAAATGTAACGAGCTGATATTCTCCCGTGAATATTGACAATATGGTACCTAACACAGTCTTAACGCCTTATCGTGATTGATGCATTCTTTATTGTTATGAACACGCGAGGGAAATCAGAACGGAATACAAAATTGAGCTGTTCCTATCTTGGCTCGTACCCATCTATTTATACATATATATGAAACGAGTCGTTATTTTGAACCTTCCGTGACGTACCCTTCAAACCAATACTTTAGAATGTAATCTAAGATTTTTTTTTTAACCCTTGAATCCATGAATATTTCCTTAAAAACTAATTTATAGACAATGAAGCTCGGAAGCTCGCTTCATGAACGACTTTCATATGAGATTGTATATTAATATATTATCTTCGGGGATTCGGACTGTTTACAACGCACGCGTTTCTGCGCTACTCTTGCCTTGGCCTCGTGTTTTCTCTCGCAATATTGGACCGAGTTAAAGCGTTGCTGTCGTTGTGAGAGCTTATTCCTATCTACTTGGTGAAAGTACATTCGAAATCGATTCGTGCGAATACAGTCTTACCGATGACTAATCATTTGTAATGTTATTATTATTATTATTTTTTTTTTTCAAAGTCGAATTATTATTCAGATTTCAGTTGCGATGAAATTACAACTTTTTTAATTTCTAACAATTAATTTTGAATTATCGAACAATCTGTGCAATAATCGTCACAAAAGTTTTTCTTTTCTGTGCACCACTGAAAAGGATCAGAGACCATTTTTATCACAAGGATTAGTATTCGTGCTCACTGTCCGAAAGAAATTTGTAATTTACATTTGTTTGTGAATCAATGTTGCACTGATCAAACGTTTATTCAGTTGTTTATTGAAATGAAAATGAATTGAGGATCGATCAATTCTCACCCTTTCACATTGCCTGCAAGAAATGGTTACTGACAAAATACTTTGTTATCTATGACTCCATTACTGTGGGTTTTATTTTTCTACGACCCGCTTGATAAAAAGAGAAAGAGAGCGAGAGAAGTGTGGGAGATATCTCCATTATACCAAAGTTCCTACAATAGGGAGTTAGGTAAGACCATTTTTATCGACTACCAGCCACCACAGGTACAAACCTATCCCGATTTTTTTACTGGCTCTTCTCCACCCTCATCGTTTGTATGTCTCATTCTTTTTATTCGCTCGTTTCTTCCTACTCTTTCTTTGTAATCCTTTCTCTTCTCACATTTTTTTTTTTTTTTTAGTTTTTCATACTTTTATCTTCTTTTCATTCTCGTATTTTATACTTCTGATATACTAGTCAGTATTGGTTTGGCATTGGGCTCTTTCCTATGCTAACAGGCAATGCTTTTTAGCCTCAAGAAAATTTTGAAATTAGAGAAGAATCACATAATAATTTTTAAAAACTATTCTTATCGCGAGAATTATTTTCTGTTCATCAGAAATATTCAAAGTGTATGGTGTTGATAGTGCTCCCGTTCAAGTCTCGAATATTGCACACCACAATATGAATTATTTATTTCTTTTCTACATGATTTATCATAGGAACTCATTAAAATACGTAAAAAGAGGTTCTTGATTTGCAGAGATATCGGTCGAAGTTACAGCAGCGGTCTAGGGTTACGAATTTCACGACAATATATCAATCACAAAACTTGAAATAAAATGGTTCAATATTTCGATCGATCAAACTGTCACAGTGTTTAATTTAAACATAGATAACATACAAGCTCATTGAATTTTGACAGCACATCAAATGCACATTACGTTGCAGAGTAAAATGAAATGAAATTTCGTGAACACTCTCGGACACTCGATCGATCGAGTGTGTATGTGTTTGGTCCACGATTCAACGAAGTTCTAAATTCGTGGCTAGACGAAGTTATACGGGAGAATGTAATTGGATGAAAAGCTTTTAAGCGAACTATTGGTATTTCGAGTGGTCATAGTGTCGTTGGTTTGACGTTAATACGTCTATGTATAATCGTTGTTCGTGGACTATGTAAACTGGCAAGTATATAAAGCGATTATTTATATATATAATGGAAGAAAAACGGTGTATGTGTAAAATATCAGAAAATCGTTTTTCGTTCCCATAAACATCAAAGTCCGTTGAATTTTGATATTTCATTAATGATAACGAGTACCGCAATAAAAAAAAATTTGCTGAAAATTTCTGCGAAATGGTAATTGCAAATAATTTGAATTGATGAAAAGTTATTAATTTTACGAATAACACTGTATTGTACAGCATTCAATAGCTTACAAAAATCCTATTCGTCCTTAATTACGTTCAAACGGTGAACAATATGGAAGCCTCAAACATGTCAAGGTGACGTCATCGAGTGGTACTCTGCTCACATTATTCTCATTCCGTACAATTCAATGTTGCGTCTAAATAGCAGAATTTAATTACATTTGTATCAGCATCAGTAGCTCGCCTTTGTCTTGTTGCTTCGAGCCAATAAAGCTACGATGCTCTAAGCACACATCACTTGTGTTCAACAGGCAGGACTGCACACGCGTCAATTAGACGTTGCCTGCGTCCAATTATATTTATATATTTTTTACTTATTCATAATGAACGTTACATACTTGTGTTTAGTTTCTTTGATTCATTATAATGTTAAAAAGCTAAATCGAGACTAAATTTCAACGAAATCTTGTGACATCATTATCCTATACGTATTTAAAAATAATTTTCCTTTTTTTTTTTACTCGCAATAAGTCTCACTTGAAAGTATAAATTTTAATTTCAAAGCTATGAACACGGTTTAACTTTGGGCAATAAATGCATTACAAAATTTATATCGTATCTTGAAAAATTCGCAAAGAATGAGAAGATGAAGAGAGAAAGAGAACAAACACCTTAAACTTTTAGCCTCAAGAAAACATTCATCCTGTACTCGAAACATTGCCGTCTCTTCCGGCTTTTCCACTTTTCACGAATGCCCACATTCAAGCTGAAAGGACTATACCGTGTACTTTGCCGTTACAACTTTTTTTGGCGTTTTCGTTTTATTCGAGCCACGTGCTCGCAACGCTTGGTCTACCGACAATATTTCCATGAATCCTGGAAGGAAACCAGAACTAAAGAGAAGGACCTGCAAACTGAGAGGCAACGATCCCGCCACGGATATTTTAATTTAAGTTGGCTTCGCGTCCAAAAGTGCCGTGAATAAAGTCCATGGGATGAATTACAATTTGCCCGTGCGCTGCTATACACTTTCCTGGAAACTATGATTCTGGAATCCGTGGAAACTCTCGAGGTGTGTATATAGATATATTCATATCCGTAAAGAACGAAAACGAAGGAAAGGACATAGCTGGTGTCATTTTACGAGTCAAGGAATCAACATTGCACCACTCTTTTGTTAACACTTTGAACAAAAGAAGACTTTCAATATAAATTATCCTATGCCTAGTATGCCGATCATTTTTCTTTTCTTTTCATTCGAGGATTCAATATCAATGAAACTTTTTAATGGAGTATTAACGATATTGACGGAAGTGTTTTCGCACGTGAGTCAATCAGTGGAATTTACACTGGAGAAACTTTTTATTGTCTGGAAATTGCTTTGAGGTAGAAAGAAACTTCAAAATCCGGCGGAATTTCAATATGGAAATCGAAATAAAAGAATGAAAATTGTTCAAAAATTATTTTTTTTTTTTTTTGAAAATAACGAATAAAAACTACGATTCGAACGCGAGGTAAGGAAAAGCATTGCGATTATGCTGCGAGAAATGAACGTTGACGTATGTGCGTGAGTCATTTATCATTCATGAAAGCATCGGAAAACTTAATTATAAAGATCCGCAACATTAAAACAAAATTAAAATTCTTGATGTATTGCTCTCGAACTTTGTTACAGTGCATGAATGTCAACAACTGTTTTCGTCGATAGCGAGATTTATCTCGGAACAACATTTTTTTGTAATATTTTTCAAGCGACTTTTTATAGTAAATTGGATGTTCTAAAAACGAATTAATTGAACCAGGCCTATAAATGAAATAATGTCGTAGATAATGATGTGTTTTGTAATCAATTTTAAGTGAAAATTTTTATTCAAAGGGTCGTAGTGCCTAGCCTATGAATTGAATATACAGGAAAAATTGAAATAGCAATTCTGTACAAAAACGAATATACAAAAAAAAAATATTTCTAAACCAAACCTGTAGAGTCACTCCTTTCAGAGTTGTAGGCGATTCAAGATGATTTTGTTAGCAATGTGATCGGTATCCGATGCTCAAATCTGACACACTGTTTAGGGAAAGATGAAGTTTATTAGATGAAATAAATTGTTCACGTAATCAACTTTGATAGTCTACAACCTTAGAAGGTGTGACTACGACTTGGTTCGAATGAAATTCATTGTAGAGCATCCAGTTCGCTTTCAGGAGCCGTTTAATAATGAGAAAAAATTCCCGCGTTAATTAAATGGAACACTTCAATATCGTTGCACGACCTCTAAATATTTTTTCGCAAAACTCCCTTTTCGCACGATTTCGTTTACTGGTGCGAACTGAAGCGCAAAAAAAGTTGCCCTGAAATGACACATGCCAGAGTGTATGTCGATATTATTAATAACACAACTTTAGATACGGTTCGAAGTTGTGTAATTAGGTGCGATATATACGCTCGGTTAGAAGAGACAGATATTAGTTTAAACATTCTAGAAGTTCGTAATTAAATAACATTTTTCATAAACGAGAAAAAAAAGTGACTAAAAATAGCGAACTTTCCATTCAATCTTGATACGATATAGCGCAAAAAATTTTATTGGAAAATTTGTTTCCCAGGTAACAAACGTATTCTCCATCATGCCACAACGAAACGGCTGACTGAAAGTGTGAATGTTTTCACGCAAATACATGTGTATACAATTGAAGTAATATATTGTACTGAACAAACAGTGAATGATGAGAATTCCGAGCGCACACATCCTTTGATTATATTCTAATTAATTGTTGGGCCCTTTGAAAGCTGAATGTAACAGTTACGTTGGTTAATGCACCGTGTAGCGGTAAAGAGGATGCAATAAAGAGGGAGAGGGATCACTTCAATGATGGTAGAATACATGAGTGTGTCATTGCGGCCTGTCTTTATTATTCCAGATTGTCGGACGCGTCGAGTGGCGGATTTGTACGGAGATTGATTTATCCGGGGATTCGAGGTTCGTGTGCCCGGACCGGGTGGTGATCGGCGATTAGAATAATTTGTGCGCAACACGCTTGCCCGCGATTGTATATATGTCCGAGAACACATACGTGCACCTTCATAATACTCGTGGTATATATATATATATATATACGTATGGATTCTGTACAGCACGGTGCATTATACGAAGAGATGAACCCGCGATCCAAATTCTCGTACGCTGGTCATGTCATACTGCGTCAACTGAATTCTCTCCGTTACTCAGTTATAACTATCCAAAACGCAATTTATTTACTTATAATTTACGTTATACCATAGATATATTGAAAGATATGTTTGCATAGTCGAGTTGAGGCATACATTTAGCAGCCAACGTGAATCAGACTATTCGCAATATCGTCTCCAATGACGAGATTCAACAACATGTATGTATATATGTATTTATTGCTTGCAAATATATCGTACTTAGTCAATTCACTGCTGTCATCGGCTTACCGTCGAACGACGTAATATGCTCTCTATCTATTTGCAACTATTAACGTTAGTCCAATATCGCAGTAGTGATATTAGATATTTCAGAAAACTTTATCGAAGCAATAAAATTAGGTTTGGAGGAAGAAGAATTTTTTGTTCATTTTCATACGATGTGTATCTCGTAAATGTATACTATTCATGGTTCAATTTGGTATTGTACTGTACTAGGTAACCGCAGACTCAATATTATGCAAAAACAATACGAATTCATAATAATACGAGTACTTTCCACTCATGGTGACATCATATTCCAGAGCTCATATGCTCCATTTTATTTATTTTCCAACGCATGACCAGGGTTGATGTTGTTGATACTATGATTCTTGAGACCGTACATTTTTTTCTACCTACATCAAGAGACTTCTTCGAAGTCAAGATGACAGAAATTTCGTTCGAAAACTGAATTGTTGAGAAATTCAATACATCGATTACAGCCCGGCGTTTCGAATACAATCCAAACTAGTTCATCATATTGAGATAGCGTACTCTAAATTGCCTTTCATGAATGCACAGATCATCGTTGAGTGCATATGCGGATGAAGATATAACAAAATCGATGTAAATAGATATGCACGAAAGAAAATCAATTTGAAGACGACGATCATCTTTTTCTTTATCCGATCCGCAATTGCTGGTTATGTATCTACTGTGTACTGAAACCTCGAGATCAGCACTTAGATGGTTCTTTAGCAACCCTTCATTTCTCGTGATGGCCATTCAAAATGCAATATGGATTTTGATATACATTTGAGAAGAAATCTCGACCTATTGATGCTTTCGGAGTAACAAATGAATCAATGAAATAAGTAAATAAAATAATAACTTTTGTTATCTCTTTTTACTTTTGCGCTAAGCTAGTCGAGATTCGGTGTCATTACTTCACATTTATATCATGAAAGTTTTGTACTGAAAAAAAAAAAGTTGAGAAAATGAATTAGCAGTCTGGAGATAGATTACGTTTGAACCGGTGGTTGAATAAGAAAATTCGTTATTGACAACGAAACGTTTGCGTTACAACTTGCTTCTGCGTATGAGCGCTTTTCGCGTTCATCGCAGTGTTCAACGATAATATGAACCGGGAACGAAAGGGCACGCAGCAGACCATAAAATTTCATAGAATTAAAAAGTCTGCCGGAGGTACATGTTACATTGGATAATTTAATAAACAGGAAGAATTTCCTTTTGCTCGACATCGTTAACGAGTAAAAGACTTTAAACCGGTCCAGAGCGCTTTCAGAAAAAAAAAAACGCTTTTTCACGCTCGTCAAAAACTTTGAACATCCTCTCATCTCATGTGTACTTGTGTATGACTATTTAAAAGTAAACCACTTTGCAACTTGTATAACTACATTTTCTTGTTTCCACGAAAAAAAAAAAAATAATAATAACATTAAAAGATATAGAAACGAACCGAAAAAAAATAAAACAAAATTAATGGAAAAAGTGCAAGGCTAACGCACATACATTCGTGCATTAAATCCCTTCCTCAGCGTGTCTGTGATTTTCTCATTTATACATGTGTGCGTCATTTAAGGCTGTGTGTTGTATGGCATACAGTTTGGTGTGCATGAGTCGAAACATGTTCTACGTGAAAACGGCACAGTTAAAAAACAAAAAAAAAACAAAAAAACAAAACAAAAAAAGTGAAAAGAGGAAAGAAAAAACGGCCTCGCGAGGAACGAGACGCTCTCACCAGCGCCCGGCATTTTACGTTGTTCAGCGAGCCGTGTGTCTCCAGCATGCTCTGGCTCCCTCGACGAAGCGAACATGACTTAAGCGGTCTCGCGAAGCACCTCGAGGAAAAGCAGTAGAAATGGAACGAAAAACGAGAGAGATCCGAGCGCCTTATAAAGTATGTCTATAGCGAGTGCATTTATATGTATGTATTACGTGTGCATGTGAATAGAAGAAAGTTTCTTGTATGACCAGAACGTAAACACAACGCTGTAGAAAAGTAAGGATTGCAAAACAGCCCTGCTCTATCGAGAAAAGAGCCGATGGAGTGATGCTCAACGAGTGGGAAGCCTTTCTCGAGTAGAAAAAAAAAGACAATACGCTCTCTGTACTTTCAGAAAACTTGCTCTTACTTATCGAAATCAAGCAGTGCAGAAAATTTCAGAAACATACGAACAACAGATTTCTAAATAAGTGGCAGTTATCGATGCATCACCTAATGTATCATGTCTTAATCATAACTTGATTATAAATTTCTTCGAATAGTGATTACTGCTTTTCGTGTTAGTGTGCAATTCCCTTTGCTACATTGTCCATAGATAAAATTTCGTGCAGACAGCATTAAGAATATCGTGGAGTGCAGTCATCGTGCCGTCACTGTGCTGCATACTGTCTATCAGGAATTTGCCAGAGGGTTTGTTCCATAGGTAAGAGTTTGGGCCAGTACGTCGTGGGCCTCGAGTTCGATTCCTACTCAAAGAATGTTTTCTGCATGCCTTCCGCTTTCCACAGCTGCAGTTCAGTTGAAAATGAGCTGACTACGGTTGCACATAGAAGAGTTAGTTGCAAATGATGGGGAAAATAAAAAATAAAGATCTCTGCAGGGGCACTGGTAGTAACGATTTTCATTAGTCATGCACACTTAAAGCAAAAGACAAAGAAATATGAAATTCTCATTTAAGATTTCGATTGAAAATTCACTAAATCAGAAATGATCAATTTCCAATGAAATTCTTTCCTCCGACTATTGACCAGTTTTTTTTTTGTCAACGGAATAACTCAAAATATACATGGTACCAGAATAAAAGAAAATCGCAAAGCCTGCAACACCAAAAACAGCACATGTTTTGAATCACAGGTTTCCAGCGACCAGGACCAATATAAAGCATCCACAAACTCCATGCTCTCATCGTCTACCCTGTTTTGACGAAATACCGGATATGAAGGGGTTCACGTACCGTTGGCATGAAATCGATCCAATTGGCTAATTGGCGAGGGTATTTGTAATACCCAGATTCTGTAATTCGTCGTTGTGCAGCGATGGTACACATAGCCACAGGAAACAGCAGGAGCAGCAGCTGGTGGAAAAAGGAAGAAGGACACAGAGGGAGGGAGGGGGAAGGGAGGACATTCGCGTTGGACGCAATGATCGGTACTGGCCAGTTCTCCCAAGCGCAGCATACTTTCATCAGGTCCGGACGAATCATTCGGTCTCGTTGAACCAACCGACCTGAACGGCCAAACAACCAGCCTCGATGTTGTTATCGTTGAGCACTTTGCTGATTCCCATTCGGTGTTAACGATCCGTTTGGGGGACGTCTGTAAATCAACGGGTTCACGGGTGAAATAACGCCACGAGCGTCCGCGTCCACCTTTCGTTGTGCCATTCAAACGTTTTATGCATATATATCTATGTATTGTATATATATATATATATATATATATATATATATATATATATGCGCTAAAGCAGAGCACTCCATACAATATGGCGATGCAAGTGCATCGCTAGACTCGTGGCAATTAAAAATACTCGATTTTACGAACGCCAGCCGCACGAGGCAAATTCTTGATTGGTTTTACGTGCGAATTTTGCATTCTTTGTTTGTTTTCACACGATTCCGCTCGGTCACATGGAAATACGAATACGACAACTTGTACGTAATCGTGCTTGGACTGCGGAGAAAACGACGAGATAAGCACTGGTTAAACGATTGTCTGAAAACATATTCTGAAGTAAAAACTACAAAGGTTGCCATTATCGAGATATGTGAATTCGTTTCGTTTGCAATTCTACGTGTTGTCAATTTATTCTATAAATAATATTGCATTTATGATGCAAATATTTTCAAAATATTTGAAATTTTTCTTTTGAATTTTATAATCTTACATTTTTTAAATACAGCTGCAGTCAACTTGCCACCGAAATATTTTCTCCACTAATCGATAGGCATAATGCACACAGCCTTTTAATCGTCACAATTTGCAGTCGTCAAGACCGTACTACTATCCATAAATTCTCGACCATCATAAAATCCTCGGGATAATGGATTAACATACGTATGAACAAGCCGTGTAGAAGTGCTCATCATTAAATGCGTTGAACGAGACAAATCCATGTCGCGGGAAATGTGATAGAGCCTACAAGGACCACTGAATAATTGTGAGAGAAAATATTAACCCTTGAAAGCGAATTTCTAAACATTGCTGAATGAACACCGATAAACGCTGATTTCTGTGTGATCTCACCGAGTGTTTATGTTGCTTACGATTAAGTATAACGGTTCAAGGGAAAATTTCTGATCAGCATCAGCATTCATTGTTTTTCATTAGCATTTCGTTGCTTGCATTGGAGTCTTGAGAGAAAAACGCATCAACGACAAGATGCATTAGAAATTCAATTCCGAGTTGGAAAAATCATCTTTCCATTTTCACCATTTTATCAGCTGGGCTGTTGACGAAACACACGGACATGGACATGGAGAGTTAGGAATATCGTTGTTTGTGTGAGGGCCAATCCTCGAACCCTGATAGCTGTCTTCCACTGGCGTTACGATGGAAACAAGAGTCGGGGGTATATTAGACCTCACGCTATCGAGTATGTATATACATGTAACAAGCTGTAGTTAACGGTAGAGGTTTAGTTAATCGAAGGAGCCTATAATTATCTTGTAGTTATCGTGTAGACTGGCGCTCGCCCAACTGTGCTGATTGCAATCAAGTGGATGATTATACCATCGCTTCCTCATCCATCGGCCGGTACAGTAGCTGAGAAACATCGCTACCAAGAGCCAAGGGCCTCGTACAGACCCCAGAATACCCTCTCTCATAGTCCTTCAAACCCCAGAAGAACAGTAGCGGCAATAAAGCCAGTTGCTTCACGAGTGGTCTTGGAAACCATTCCATCTGGAAATGGAATCATCCCTAAGCACTTACGAAGCCTTCTATTAAAGAGGCATCGAAGTTTCCAATAAATTTCACCATTCGAAATTCATATACCAGAAAATAATTCAGCTTTCCAATTTTCATGATATCACGTTGACTTGTTCTTCTAAACAAACTCTTGCAGAGTAATCGTCGCCAAAAAATTTTCAGATGTTGCATTGAAAAATGTTCGCGCTTTTTTGTTCTATAAAATTTTGATTGCACACAATTGTTAGTAATTTATGAAAAGTAACAATTATTTTTTTCCTACTAGGTAACCAAAGAACCGGAGCAAAATGTTTTGCCAACCAATGAATCAGAAGCTTGAAGAAAGTAGCGCACTACGTGCATCATTTTATATAAGGAAATGTGGATAATTAATAACGGGAAGATCGAAAACTATACAGTTACTGCAGAAACAATAAAAAAAACGAACATGCTGCGAAAAATATAAATCGTGATGAAAAAAAAGGGAAAACTTTATCGATTTTTAAATCCCTGTGAATCCGACTATCGGGAATAGGGAAATACGAAAAGGCCTTAAATCGACGAGTATTTGGGCTGACCCATGGATCCTGATGATCCGACGAACGATGTACGCGCGTGTGGTGGATAAATATACACTTTTTTTTTTATCTCACTTGTTCGAGATTTTTTTTTTCCAACGAGGTCACCGGTTAAGCCGCGTTTGATTCATTTCCAAGCGGTGATTGTTTTTCCGGCTCGGAAAAAAATTCACCGGAGTGGGATCTGGCTGCGAAACTTCATACATATATTGATGCGCAAAGGCACAGAATCACGTTGCTGAGAGGCATGAGAAATATTCGACTTTTTCATTGACTTGGTGAACTACTAATTTGTTCAAATCCATTTAGAGAGAGGGATTAAGAATATCTTTTTTGCGCGTGGTTTTTTTCAATAGCTCATAAGCGCATGGCCACTCATATATTGAAATATTGACGGGTTAATATGTTTTCATTTGCTGAGTGATTGAAAAGATATTTTTAATTTTTTGTTTTATCCCGAATCTAGCGCAATTAATATTTCAATCCCAAGAAAATAAATTGATGTATGAGTATGAAAACCATTACCCGTGTATAAATGAAAGATTGCTTCATCCACTAAATTCTAAATCCAACCCTGTTTAAAATTGAAAAATTGATTCGATCATTTCATGCCAACAATCACTTCCGTCAAAGCTACAAAAAAACTAAGATTGTAGAATAAAATTTCTAATCCAATTAAAATTGAAATCAATGTTAAAATAACGGACGTTCAATCTGCTACCATGAATTTGTCGTATATTTTTTACATTGAACATATATATGACGAGAGGTGCTCTCTACAGCTTAATTTTAACTACCTTTCGAGCGACATAAACTACATTGGACGAGAGCTAGCTTTTTTTCATACATTGTCTCACCCCGTAGTCTCTCTTCATACCATTTTACTACTCCGACCCATACACACTCTTTCGCTCCGCTCTATCGTCGATTGATCGCGTTTGCAGCTACGTTCGGAAATTAAACGAAGGTTGCAAAAAAAAAGGAATAAAAGCGTCAACGATGCACTGCAGGCAAGAGGGGTAGGAGAAAGTCATCAATCGTGTCCGGTTGATTGTTATGTGCACCACCCGTTGTTTTGGTTCTGAAAAATCGTTCACGCACAAGTTATATATATATATACCAGTAAAATTGTCTTTGCCACAAAAACAAAAATTGATTTACAAATGAGAATCAATTCTGCTCCATTAATTTACTCAAACATTTCTTAACGCCGCGTTTTATTGTTTTTATTTCTCGCTGTTCCAACAATACCGCTGAATTTCAATCCCAAAAAATCTCCTATTCCGCGTATACCACAACAGCATATCAAATATATTTCCTATCATTTTGAAACTACGAAGCGTAGATCTCGAAAAAAATCTTGCAGATGAGTGGGCGCCACTTGGAGCTGCAAGTCCGATTACGAGAGTTTCACCCCTAGCGATATGGACTGTGCGAGTTCACGGAACGGCGTTGCTTTTCGCGACAGTCGAAGCAGAGAGGGTAGTTTTCTGGCCCCGTGCCAGCTTACTAACAGTAGTGAGACACTCGACGTTTCATGGCGCAGAGAATATACCTAATATAGAACTTTATGTACGTGCAGAACTATAGGGGCTGGTTATACGTGTATTAAAGACATAGTGTGTGATTCTCGGACGTTTTGAGACTGGGTCCGAGCTTATAGGGAGTACGTTATTCCTGGTGCCCAAATACGAAGTGAACATAACCAGAGCCCTTACGATAGAGGTAACTGAAGAGCGGTTCGAAGGGAGCTCAAGGCTTTGCTCACAGGCTTCCTCCTCGTTTTCCTACTCTCGTTTCTTGACTTTATCCTCCTCGGCGAATCGGTTAAATTGTCTGGAGTCAAGAGTGCGTTCCACTCGGAGTAAGAAACAAATATGTGTATAGTAGAAGTAAAATACAAATACCTACATGTATATACGTATAAATATATATATATATATATTAGTAGAATTAGTAACGAAATTTCCAGAAGGCTGAGAATCGTGTGCTTCCTGACGACTGGAGAATGCTCGTTTGAGAGCAGCCCCCTTTAATAACGGTGCGGTGTTATTAATATACTGCTAAATGTTAAGCTCCAAAACACACAGAACAAGACACAAATAACGAGCGAAAGTTCATAGATCACAAGCTCCAAAACAGAGTGCGTGCGAAGAATATACAACACTTTCGTTAAATGTCAATTTGTTTGAATGGTCATTTTTAGAATACTGAAAATATTCTGAAAAACTGCGAGTCGCCACAGTGGCTCGTTGAAAATACAACCGATGTTCAAACGCCAGTTATCAACTCATCTAATTGTCTGTCCATGCATGCGTGTGTGTTGGAAATTTATATAGAAGGAACATTTTCAATACGCTAGAAATTCAATTTCAATACGTATAGAAATGATAAGTGTTTGAAATGTGTCATGCTCATACACTTAAGATCGATAAATGACATGAAGGGGTGTACTGTCGACTGCGTCAACGACCGAATATTTCCTCTGCTGAATTGATCCAACATGCGTTTTTATGACAAAATTATTAGCTGTTCCTATGAGCTTCACTCGTGGCATATCTATTTTTTAATTTCTAATGATAGGAATAGATACAAAGATAAGAGAAGAGGTGAAAAAAAATCAATTCGATATTGAACCATACGATATAATGTTACTCAGCCTATCGAATTGCTTATCTTTTTCTATTTCACACATAATTTTCTGATTTCCCTTGCGAAAAAATACTTCAAAATACTACTCTCGCTATCATGAAGTAGGAACACCTGTAAAGTTTTTCTACAGAAAATTGGCACCTCAGAGAATATTAATTTTCTCCCAAATTATCTCTGGATTGGTTATTTATTCTCTTTTATTTATCAACACTTTTCAATTACTAATAAACTTATTGTTTCGAACATATTAAAAAATACTTGAACTTTTTGTTCGATACATGGAAATTTTGCATTGAACATTTCACTCGCATATACCCTTATTCACTTCATATGGCGAGGATAAAAAAAAAAGAGGAAGAGAAAAAGATGAAAAAAATATGACCAAGTAGAGATCTTTGGGAGAACTTTCAGGCTTTATTTCGCATTACGATCAAGACCTTTTCATATCGGCTCTGTCACAGATATTCTCAATAAAATATTGCCCTCTTTTTTACTCCCCTAACCTAGCATAGTGCAGCATAAACATATCTCTCTCTAATCCGACTATGACCGAGTGGGAGTCGCTGTTTTCTCGGAGGAACTTTTAGAGTCTGAAAGGTGTAAGGTCGAAAGAACATTTGCCATACTCTTCTCCATAGTGGAAACAGTCGAGCTTTAGTATAAGCAGTTGCAAAAGGATCCGTCAAATGGAACCACATTTCGCTCCACGCTTATGCATGAATGACTCTTAAAACATTCTTCCTTTGATATTCTCACTCCAAGAAGAGACAACTATTCATTCAAAAAATTGTTGAAAAATTGTTGAAAAATTAAAAGGTAAAAACAAATCATCAAACTATCAAATAGAATCTCAGCGAAGAGATTCAAAACTGATAGCGTTCAAAAAATTTGTTGCAAATTTGAAAAAAGTTTTTCCCACAGACCTTAACGAAGTTTACACTATCGAGTGTGGGAATTTTTATTTTTATTGTTAAAAACAGGGCTAACGGTCCTGAGACATACTAAATTTCCGAATGGATTTTCTGAGGTTCGTTTGGATAGTTTTTTTTCCGTGCGCATATACTAAACTAAAATTCTTTGAAAATTATGGCACAATTGATGATAGATTTTGGCATAGAAGTTTATTTACTTGTTTTTTTTTTTTTTTATATTTTAATATTTTAATATCAGTCGTGGTGTATGAGCTTGATTTTCAATTTGATGGATGACTTGACTCTCCACCGCATTGAATCCAGCGATAACGATTTATTCGAGTGGTATATTTCATGTTCACAAAATGCAGGTTCAAGCATCAACACTGAGGAATTGAGGTGTGAATTTCTAATGATCCTCTCTTTATATACCTATAGACGCTTCAGAAGTTTTATTTGGATATCTCAAGAGCTGAAGCTGGGAACAAGAGTGCTCAACGATACCTATACAAATCGTAATCACACCTTTGTTGAATAGAAATAAAAAAATATTTCCAAATGAAAAAAAAAGTAGAAAAAAATTCGTTTAATTAAATAGCTAGAATTATTTGTTGGAATTTCGAGTTCTCTTCCCTTTTGTCGTAAACATAAATATTTCTGCAATTACCGATCTCTAGTTTTCAACAAAATCATTGAAAGTTTCGTTGACTCTAGAATATTTTTGATGTTCATGGGAACCAATAAGAATAACAATTATCTTTGCGAAATTATTTTGATAAAATTTCCTTTTCCAAATCATATGGCTTGAAGTTTGATAAATACTATGATCAATCAATCCACACAGATGCACGAAAATACATTGGCAAACGAACTTTTTACTATTTACAATCCACAAATCGGATTCCTCTGCTTGCTTTCAATCTGCAGCATCATGAAATTGAATATTGTTTTACATGGTGATGTGGGTGACAAATTTATAATCCCTTTTTATAAAGTAGGGTTGTGACGCGTGAATTGGCTGTTTATTGTCATCGCTTTTCCGCAATTCTGATTGGTTCGCTATGTCATTACACGTAGTCCAAGAACGACTCTGAAGTTATTCTGTTTGCTCTCAAATGTTACAATGACAGCTGGTTTTTCAAATGTTCATGACAACTCAGATTCCTTCGAATAAATATTCGAACGGTTCGAATAATGTTGAGGTTTGTTTCATAATTTAAAATAACGTCAGACAAGAAGTTATCGCGCGCAAAGCGCGTGCTTAAATCGCCTAGTAATTTTTAAAGTTTCGGCTGTGATACGACCAATTCATTCAAGCTTTTCTTTTGTTTTATGATTTTTACTTCCAAGAATAGCGATTCTGTATACCTACTCATTGCATGCATCTTATACTTTATCGCATGAACTTTGCCTATTATAAATGTGAACATATAAGTGTGAGACATCAAACAAATAAACAAAATGGAATGTTGAAATCAGAAAAGATATGGAGAATTTATAGACAGGCGGGCTGCGTCGGTAGATCGTTCACGGTTCGAAATGAATGAGGAAGTAATTGAAAACGAAGCGAGAAACATGGCATCCGGGAGAGCAAGCGAACGTTGCTTTCATCTCTCACGTTACAAGAGACCATGAGAGAGCGAGAACGAATCGAGAAACAACGGCACAAGACCCTTCGAAGCGCGTAGCTCTACTGGAATTGTCTGTGCAATAAGATTTCGCGGTATTCCGTGATCTGATTGGATTCTTCTATTAGAAAATGGTCTTTCAACAGAGGCTTGCGTCGTCTTCGATTTCGAAACGCGTGAGTATTGAAAAAAATTATTCAGGATTTAATCTATTTTGTTTCCTTATAAACGATTCGTATAAAGTTTCTCGATCATAGCTTACGTTATCAACGTTACTCATAAAGGTAATTAACTTCTTCACTGGTAGACGGTTCGGGTGTTAAGTGGACATTTCTGATTGACAAAGAAAACGCAAAAGAAAGTATTTGCATCCGTAGAATATATTTGTACTCTTATGTGCGGTACTCCTGAAGACCAGAAAACATGGAAAAACATTTTTTGAAAATCAAAGAGAAAAATTACGCGTTTCTCGTCCAAACTAATTTTTGAGTAATATATAAAGGTACAAAGATGAGTTCATCATGAGTTGTACTGTTTTTATTGGTTCAAACTTAAAAAAAATGTTGATACCAACGGAATGTCAAATTTTGAAAAAAAAAATTGACGAAAAAACGGAAAAAGGTCACCAAAAAATTAAGTATAAAATTCCTTTGCGCAGCCTCCCAGTGTCAGACTCCACATGATTAAAAACTCACAAACTGGTATCGGCAGAAATAGAAAAATGCATTCGAAATATCGTAATTTAATATATTCAGTCAAGAAGGCATCAGTCTAACCCTTCGCTGGTGGTGAACTTCACAAAGATTTCTTCTACCAAAAAAAAAAAAAAAAACAATGATACAATTTTTCACCACCTTCGTTTCGTTTCGTAACTGAACGGAGCAAAAACTTATTTTCTGTTACAAGCGTTCTATTTTTTTTAGAAGCGAACATTTTCAAGAGCAAGTTATTCATCATTCGTAGTAAAAGGTTTATCAGGAGTCAATGATAATTTATTTATTTCTGATACTGCTGGCATTTCTCAAAAAAAAAAAAAACAAAAACCATTTTATAAAGATAGATTTTGCAGAGGGTGCAACGCCCTCGGTAAAACCGTAACTAAACTCGGGGAAGATCGCGTCGCGTGTATACAATTTGAAATGTACGTGCCCTTTGTACGAGCAGATAACAGAAGCAAGGTAGTGTAATATATAGTTGACGCTCTGAAATGAGTCTACGAAATGGTTCCTACAAAATCGAGAGAGCGAGAGAGTGCCTCACGAAATTCCAACATGTAGAGCTTGAAGCTCGAGTCTATGTGAACCCGTAAGGCGTTCAACCTCGTTAGCACGCTCGGCGTTTACAGACGCGATCGAAAGATACATTTGTCGAGGGCACCTCTTCCGTATCTACGAAATCGTGACTGTTCAGTGATGATGATTATACAATATTAAATAAAATAAGAAAAACATACTTTGCCGAAATTTTTAGAAACAGTAAAAGAGATTCGAGACTGTTTTTTTATAATTGACAAATTACCATTTCCAAAATTCATTCCTGAATGTTTTTCGTATGAATTTAATGTAAATGAAAAAAAAAAACTATCATTTAGAAACAATATCCGTAGGATACGATACAAAATTTGCATAATAATGAATATAATAATTAAATCTATAATAATTAAATCGAACGCGAAGAACCTCATTTATATTTGATCTGTACTAACGACTTTTTTGCTGTGATTTTGACGAGTGAAAAAAAAACTCGTGTATATTCAGTAATCGATCGATCTCCGCCAAAAAAAGAATCCAATTCGAAGCCCCTTTTCCCGATATTTTTTCTTGTATATGGGATAATGAAAGAAAAAGCGAAAGTCTGACGAAGATGAATCACTTTGAGCTTTCGGGTTTGGTTTACTAGGTCGTATATAAAGTCTTACCGATCTTGACATTCGTCGAAGTTTCCCTCTCTATGGCCTTTCGCGTTTTTTTTTTGTATGACCTGCACCCCGAACCGTAAGATTTATGTATAACAATAATCTTTTTTCCGGAATTTTTGCGACCATTTAAAAAAGATGATTCAGCGGTAATTTGCTTTCTGGAGAAAGAGTCTTTTTCTTCGCAAAAATCGAATACAAATGATACAACATTTTTATTATGAAAAATAAAACAAAGAGATGGAGAGTGTTGGAATCCTATTGCTTGATCGTACCCGAAAAAAAATAAACTTTGAAAATTACCTCGCGATAACAATAACCTGCATTTTTTGAGATTGCTGTTGAACGAAACAAAATATTTCATGAAAAGTGGATAGAATTTCTTGTTCAGAATAGGAAATTGCATCGGAGCGTTTGGTTACATTTCTTTTTTTCTTTGTAGTGAGTTTCATTATTTTACGTCTTGAGAAATTCATGAAAAAGTGTTATTGTTATGATGATTATTTCAATATAAATCATCAGATGAGCGTTGCGATGAATTTTAATGTGTTGCACACTAATTATTCTCTTACGAGCGTCCTCTTGCCAGTATGCTTATAATATTTGAAATTTTTAATTCAGTAATTTAAAACCGTGAAAAACTGTGTAGCTTTCTTTATCGCAGAGAAAAAATAATGATCTATAATTACTTACTGAAAAAAAAGAAATACTTTCCATGCATATAATTTTTTCTCTCGCGCAAGAAGTAATTTTATTCCATTTTGTCACCCTTCATCGATCAAAGACCCACATATGTGCTATTGGCCCCAATTCGTGCGAGCGTACCCCGCTTACGGTCGATGTGCAATAATATACTGTGAGTATGTATTGTATCACTTTTTCTCAACCAGAAAATCGTTAAGAGAACACAAAAATTTTACGCCCTGTTGAGTCTGTTAGTCCGCTTGAAACTACATCGAGCTGTCTCTCGTGTCTTGATCGAAGTGAACGTGAGTTACACTCATCAGCTGGTGCCTTTTGTTTGACTTTTCGAACTTTTGAAAGACATTTTTTATGTACGAAAAAATTATTTACGCATAGCCAAAATTGAACCTTGGTACAACGAAGAAATTGGTAAAAGTAAAACCAATGGATCTACTGTTATTGAGAGTTATTCACTTCTTTTTTCCATTCTTTGTCCCCTTTTTATAAATTAGAGTTGTGACGCGTGAATTATCTGTTTATTGTCATCGCTTTTCCGCGAGTCTGATTGGTTCGCTATGTCATTACACGTAGTCCAAAAGAACTCGAGTCAAATTAGGACTCTGAAGTTATTCTGTCTGCTCTCAAATGTTAAAATGACAGCTGGTTTTTCATATGTCTATGTCAACTCAGATTCCTTCTTGACAAGCGATGCATCGGGATGAACAATAACGAAGAAAAAAATTATTCTCAATAAATTTCGCAAAAGAGAAATTTTATTAAGACTTGAGAAATTGATAAAGAACAATATTTTATGTATAATTTTTTTTTTTCTAATTCAACTAGCGGTTCGAATAATGTTGAGGTTTGTTTCATAATTAAAAATAACGTTAAACAAGAAGTTTTAATCTTAGAATAAATAAAATATAGACTTTAGAAATATAAGACGAATGAAGTATCGATGTATATAAATAAATATAGAAATATAGAAATATGGATCGTTATTGTGGAATAAATAAAACAGACAAAGCAATGAAATGTTTTGTGCCCCGGTTTGGCACTAATATCTGAAGTTGATATGTAGAAATCGATAGTTGCGAAATACTAAAAAATCTGCAGTCTCAACAAGACTCCAATGACCCGGGAATCGCCCCAAGTACCAGGAATCCCGCCATTGAACATTCGAGAACGAAATAATTATTTATTAGGGGTAAATTTGATAGGAAGTGTGAGAAATTAACCGTTACAATTAAATATTAAAAGATACGACGAACTGAGAATCAGCAGTCTTCGATGAAAATTGAATGATTGGCCTCGAAGCAAATAATTGTCTCGACTTTGTACATCTTTTCTCAATAAATCATTGTTAACTTGTTTTGAAAGTATCGAGTTTCAATTTTTCTCGATTTGGCCTTAATCCCAAAAATACTCGTCCTCGATAACGTCTTCATCATTTGGCAAACTAGTGCTCACGAGTAAAATGATAACGGTAAAAATATCGAGTGTACTCGATGCAGACACCTATTATCAAGTAGTCAATTGAGTAACAAACTCCTCACTTGCTATTTCATGTCTTCATTTGTTCGTTTTAATGAACTGATGAAAGATGGAGAAACTTGATTTAAAATTATACGAGTAAAACTGTCGAAGTACAAAAAGCTAGAAAAAGCTCCCTCGAATATACACGATCATATTGTACACCTTATCATACCACCATGAAAGTCTATTATGTGAAAAGAGAAAAACGCGCGAAAGTTTGCGTGCTGTAAAAAAAAAGTAGAGAACAACGTTTAAATTCATTATGCAAATAACGAGGAGGAAAAAGAGAAAGCGAGATCCTGGGATACGTAATATTTCATTGAGACGGAACACGAAACTACGGACGAGAGGAGGATTGAAGGTACGACATTATCGTTCTTCATCCATCTTACTCTTTACCTTATCAGCACCTCATTTTGACATCAAAGATCTCTATCTTATAATGGATCGGAGGAGCTTTCAGCCTGAGGATGGATCTTAGTTCTGGATAAACGAATTCATTTGGAGACAACTGCACTTATTTGCATATCAGAGCACGAGCAAGTCTTGACTCCGTCTTCTTTCAGGCTCCTTTGATTATAGTCTGGAGTTAGTCAGTCATTTTTTTTTCTGAGAGATAAATTAACGAAAAAAAGCATTTCATCTTAAATTATTAATAAGGTTTGTCGACTATTGTCAATTTTTTCAGATTTACTAGGAGAATTTTTGAGGTTAAATTATCAATTTATTCCCACAGATCAATTTTACCGATTGTGATTTTTCCATGCCTGCACTCATCATCCATTGCTGTCAGTTGTAACAACATAGAGATGTCACCATGCAACAAGTTGAACGGTGACAGCGAAGTAATAAATAGCGTGAGAGGAAGAAATAAAAGTGTCAGGTGGATGAAAAACAAATGTTACACATTGTTTTACGCGACGTTACGTTAAAAAATAAATGAGATTTAGTAAGAGTGCCGAACAGAGCGGACTAGTCCGCGAACTATAATCTCGTCTTTGAGTTTCCTTTCTGATAAAATGTATTAACTCTCAAAAATTCAGGCGTCTACGATGTGTGTTATGTGTATACGTTTAAAAAGGCTTATATATATGGATAATATCAGAAATGGTAACACACAGAAGACAATTGTCATCCACGTGACCCCACGTCCAAAATTGCACTGGTTGAGTCTTTTTGTTTCTTTACATCGATATTTGTATGGGTACGCTATATCAGGATCGTCAATTGAGAGTTTTCGTAGTATGCTCTCGTGGGCTCGATCGCTGCACGCCTTGATCAGAAATTCAAAAGGAAAACTGCACATCGTACTGATACCCATACTGAGCAACGAACATAAGCCGCTGCTTTTTCTCTCTCTCTCTCTCTCTCTCTTGCGATCTTCAATCGTTGATAAAGCTGGGTAAAAAACTGAAAATTGAAGCTTCGGATCGTGTGACCTGCTTTCTGCACTGGTACCACGCTCTATGTATACGTAATAAGATTCGATAAAGCGAAATAATTCCGTACACACCTCCACGTACGATGGATGAATACATTGCCTTCGAACTATGAAAAAATTAGCAATTTCAACCTTTACAATTCAAAGAAAGAAACAATTTTCCAGTCAACAACTATCATACGATCCCATAACCACGAGTTCCATCAAATTAAATCAATGATTTATTGCCTAGTCGATAAGTTCATCCGTTGACTTGCAAAAAATATTGTAGAAACGGAATTTCATTAAGATAGGATAATGAACAGGATTACTAAAATCATATAAAAAATAACATCACGTAGGAAACCGAGGTCCAATCTCTCGACATTTGTGTACAGATGTGTGCTTCAGTTCCTTGACATGGTGAGTTCCGTAGGTAGAAAAATCACAACGTAAATTGGTATCTGGAATAATTATTATCAAAAAGATGCATCGTCAAGTTTAATATATTAATATGCAGCTTGTATATTAGTATACATATCGAGGTTATGTAACAAGTGTATCTGCAAATATACATGAGTGTGTAATAGCAGAATTCACTCCATCACTGTGACACGAATATGTATCGTAGTACAAAAGGACAAGAATAAGACAATTTAAAATGATGAACAATATGATATACGCCCTTTCGTTTTTTAGTAGCTGGTGTATGATTCTGGAAAGCTTCATGTTTACTCAAGATGTCGAGAAGCAACGATGAGCTCGAGTACGCATGAATCACTGTAAATACCAACTGAAACACCTAATAAGCTCACTGATGAACTGTGCTATGTTTTACGATGAAGACAGCTCATTTTACGTGTCAGTTGTCTGGATAAAACAGTCTGAAAGACTGAAGGAGAGAGAGATTGATTGATTGATTGATTGATAGAATGTATTTGCCCTGGACAAGTCCTTAGGGCTAGGAGTACAAAAATAAAGTTATATAACAAGTTGTGACAATCAGGTTTAACAAATGTAACGCATAGAAACTAAAGAATAATAAGACATTTCATTGCATTCCGAGAGCAGATCGCAAGATAAAAAACAATAATAAAAAATAAAGAACAATAATAAACTGTAGAATGATGAGCCACAGAACATACTCTTAGAGGTATCATAAGGCAAAAAACAAATAGAATAAATTAAGAAAATAAGAAAATAAGCCAATCAGATTCACATATGATATAAAGAGAAAACAAGAACCGTTGACAACATTTTTCTAGTTACAAGATGCTTCCGTATTAATACACTCATATTAAATAGAATATGCGAGATAAGTAACAAACACTTATACAAAGTCAAAGTGATGAGACAAATTATTATAAATTAAGGATTATCAGGATCCTCGAGTTCGAACAAGTGTGAAAAAAGGCGCGTCTTGAAGGTGGTCACTGTCGGTGATGCACGTATGACAATGGGAAGTGAATGCCAAAAATATATGGCTGTCAAAACAAAAGAGTTCCTAAATGTCGCTGTCCGATGTATCGGGATTTGAAAAACGTCAGGTGAGCGACGACTCACAGACCTCAGAGAAACATTTGCTTGCTGAAAGAGTTCAGTCAAGTATATAGGTGCCTGGTTGTTTACGATACGAAAAGTAAGAATACCAATGAAGTATAGTCTCCTCGATTTAACGGTTAGCCATCTCAACTGTCTACGGAAAGGAGTAATGTGTTCATCTCTCTTGAGATTAAATATATAACGAATGCCACTATTAAGTAAAACCTCTAGTTTGTTGTTTAGTTCTTGAGAAAGATCATTATAAACAGCGCAGCAATAATCAATATGAGGAAACACCAGCGCAGTAACTAACAAGATTTTATTTTGCGGAGAGAGAGAGAGAGAGTGAGAGCGAGCCTCTCGAAACTCTTATCACCATGCAAATCCATTACCATCTTTGTGGTTTATCTGCATATTTTAATTTTTTCATTTTACATAAATTTCATTTTACATTTCATTATACAAAATAAAAATTTCATTATACATAAGCAATTTTTATTGGTTATAATGGTCATATTGGTTATGAAAAGTCGAAAAGTCGTTAGTTTTTTTTTTCATGTCGAATTATATAAACGGTATTAAAAAATAAATGAAATTAAAGCATGTGCGATCCCAATATTTCGATCAAGAAATTGGATCGAGTGAAATCCAATCGAAACGTGAAGTCCAATATCGAGTGACTGTGAATTTTTTTATCTCGAGGATTATTTCTCATTTACTTCGAAGGCTAGCGGTTGTCGATTAAGAGATTTCGAAAAATAATTCGTCACCAATAAATCTCTGGCACGGTGACTTAAACTATTTCAACAGTCTGACAGCACGATACTTCCCTTTTGGTATGGCGAGACCTAAAAATTAGAAAAGTTAACAGTCAGCATTAAACGATCCGTCAAGTGTATTTGCACGGAGTTTCACTGCAGCGACTTTTAAATAATACAAAAGTGTGCTGTTTCTGCTGCTCTCGCTGCTGGGATCGTTCAGAGGTTTAAGTTTGCGGGGTTACATGGATCGAAAACGAAGAAGATAGAAAGAGGGTTGAAACGGAGAAAGGTGAGGGGAGGGTAGGGGCAGAGTTTCGAGGGGGTAAGCGAGAGACATATTACTCCTTTCCGTACCGTTAACAACGCCGCCGTCAGCACGAAGAGCAAACGAAGCAGTTTCCTCGACGTTGAACCCGGGTAAGAGCCTGCCCAAGTTCGTCGAGGCTGGGTTCGGAGAATGAAACTCTCGCTTGCTTCGATCCTGCCGGAATTTGTTACGTGGCACTTTTTTCCTTTTCATTATTTCTTTACTTTTTTTTTGCTCTCTTTCGCGCGCTTCTTCATGTAGGTCCGTCGTGTATGTAGGAATACTGCACTGTATGCCGCGTGGATAATTTATCATCGTGGTCAGCGAACTCGAAAAAGCAAACAAAAAAGTCTACAAGACATCGCGAGGTGACTTGTCTAGGGAATCGAAAACTATGAACCTCGTATTCAGCTTCAATATTTAGCTCCATTTGAACGTGAAAGTAATTCATTCGTGCGTATATTGTTGATAGAAAAAAATTAAAATTCCAGCATGTTAATAAATTTGCATTAGACTTCGTACGACGGCAAGATCTTTTAAAAAAATTGGAAACTCGCCAATAAGCCGTTCTAACTTAAAAAGAAAGAAAAAAACCGGAATCACTAAGTAAACATCCTTGTTTTCTGCTCTCAAAAACTAATAAGCAATGAACAGACTTTTTACTTCCAACAAGTTCTCTAATTTTGTTGAAAAATCCTGTTGTCTTAGTGCACTAAGCAACGATGGAAAAACGACGAATGTCTATCCGAACTGAATCGGAATAATTAAAAAAATTGAAAAAAAAAATAAGGAAAAAATTGTTTTACTGCGCTTTGACCAATTGGCACCTAGAGCGTTCTATCTCAATTAGTGAGTCCCGCAGGAAAAGTTTTAGTTTGTCCAAGTTCGTAGATTTTCAAGAATATTCGACATGTACATGTATATTCAATGGACATCTTTATATTATAGTACATATAGTTCAAGATCTCAGACGAACTTTAGCACTCAAGACAAACCGAGAAAAATAGGGGATCACCGACTCTCCAACATTTCTGTCCCCTCTGCCTTCTACAATGACGGCGACGAAAACGTCTACGAAAAGTTTTTGAGCGTGATGTGAAGTACCTTAGGAAGCACGAATTTGGGATTTAAATCCCTGTAGAGCGTAGGAAAACTACAAAGAACAGCCAGACGCGACTCGTGAACGAATATGACGGAGAGGCGTTCTTCACAGGTTTAATATAAAGGGTGTCGCAGAACCGAGGATTAATGCATGGTAAATCGACATTTTTCAAAAAAAAAAATTCTATCGCATTTTTTGATTTGACGAGGATTCTTGATCGGGCATCTACGATCGTTGAATCAATTAAAAGCACCGTGCGTGCATCACTCAAGGAATGAGGGCTAGTCAGGATTTTCAAAAAATCGTTTTTTTGCGCATTTTCTCAAAGTACAGCATTTCGAAAGTATTTTCTGAAAATTTTAAACGAATCGGAGCATTATTTGTATAAACAAATTCGAGCGCAGCCACCTCAAGTAGGTAAAAGTAGATGGGCAGCGGCAGCTATGCGCTCGACGATATGAAAAAAGAATCGCTTCTGCTGCAGCTGCTGAGCCGCAGAAAGGTTCAGTTCATGGTGCCGGAAAGGATGGTTAAATGTCAGTCTAAGAAATTTTTTGTTTATCTACATATCAATCTGTACTTAAAATTTTAAACACATTTTTCTCGAAATCAAGTTTGCAAAGTCGGTGATCACTGTAACTCCAGAACGGCGTGACCGATCTCGTTTTGAAATTTGTATCACTTATTCTGTACATAACCGTCCCCTGGATGGACAAAGGATTTTCATCGACGGTGGATAGTTTTTTTTTTTTATAACTGAAAATACGAGTGAATTTTTGGTCGAAAAACAAGTTTTGACTTTGAACATCTGCCATTTTGTAAAGATATGAAACTTCCGTTATGATGTGAATGTGATTTACTAATGATTCCCGTTAATTTATTTGGTTTTAGATGATCCAGTGATGAGCAGCAGTGATCTCATGAGTAGCCAATTTCGTGATACCCTGTATGTGTATAACTTTTCGTATATGCTCTCTCTTTGGCAATTCACTTGTCTCTTTCTCTCTCCCTAAAACCAGAGGTTCAACACGCATGTTTTTGCTAGCGAAAGAGAAACAGCACGAGTCACTCGCTAATTTTGTTTTCGCTCTCTGTTTTTTTCAAGACCCTCCGGCAAGCTTACAAACCCTTGAAGCAACTATCACCACCAACCTCGACTGCCAACTTTTTTTTTTGTATGTATAAAAGGGTCGTATATCAAGCCTCCGGATAAGTTTAAAGGATTGTTTGTACGCGTAATAGGATGAAAAAAAGGACGTTCAAGTCACAGGAGAGATCAGGTGAATGGGAGCACACAAGAATGAAATGAACGAGCACGATAAAAACGGAATGAAACCTTAATGCAGGAAGACGTTGAGCAATTTTTATGGAATACCTAACAATCTCATATGCGATGGGTTGAATACTCGAAAACAATTGTACGAACGAAAAATATATTCAATATATTTAGATGCATTTTTTTATTATCAGCCGAAGAAAACAAAACTATAAATGAATTTAGTCGTATGTTAATTTAGTAGTAAAACTAGATAGAAATGAGTTTAGTATATTAGAAGTATTAATTATCGTTAAACGTAAAAAATAAAATCTTCAAATAAAAAAAAAAAAAAAAAAAAAAAAAAAACAAAATGATGAAATCCGTTGAATTTTTATTCAATTTTGTAACTGTAAAAACATTTTTTGCATCGTTGAATTTGTATATCAGAACGTGGAAAATAGGGCATGTCGACTGATTGGTGTTGATCGCGTTTCTGATTATAATTGAATGGCCCCGAACATGCTGGCGCATATATACATGATGATGGACTAACTGCACGGAAATAATAAATTTTCATCAACCAAGGATAGATATGATTTGACACGATATCGAGTTTTACAATATTGACGCTCAGCATAACTTCTCCAGTAAAATAAATCGTTGTCGTTACCGATGCGAAAAACAATTCGGTGCAATCATTTGAACTTCAATTCCAAGAATATTTCAATAACAATTCATTGTGATTTCCGTTTATTTCACCCTTCAAAGACACTGTCATTGATTTCCGTTCAATATGACTCCTTCATAAATAACACGAGGCTTGGGAAATTGAATTTTGTTGAAACCTTTTCCGCTCCGAAGCAAGTCATTCAACCCTTTAGCCTCACGCACCTCCCGAACAGTCCGTTCGATCATTCTATTGAGTTTGCAACGAACGAACGACTCTCCCGTGGCTCGGTCTATTAGATTAATGAGCTAATTGAGCGACGTTTATTTGATTGTCATAATATTCTACGAAGTGAACGTTATTCGGATGCTCTCGAACTCTTGACTGAGCAAACGTAATTTAATTTTTATTTTTCGAAGTTAGTATTATACGTCATCCAAGCATATGGATTCGAAAAATTCGGAACAAAAAATATGATCATAAAAAAAAAACATCTAAATTCACCACGGTCAAGTATTCAGGAATTTTGTCGTGTTTTTATCTTATTTCATCATTTTAATTTTAATTTTTATCAGTTTAACAAATTACAAGTACGTGTCATTTCTCATCTTTGCTTTCAAACCAAAAGTGAGTGCAATTAAATCACAATTTTGATACAATCCATGAGTTTTTTTTTAAATTCCGCTTGGGTTAAATCGAAAAAAATAATTGAAAACTCAAAACTCATTTTCATTCGGTGCAACATTTGCTGCGATTATAGAAAATTCTTTGTTCTCTTGTATCGTTACAGACGAAAGTGCTTACCTCTTATTTTTGTTTTTATACCCAAGAAATTTTGCCGACGACGTGGCGAATGCTCCACTTTCGCACTTCACCACCACATAGCGTGATTCGCGTGCTTAAGGTCTATTACCCAAGCCACCCTGATTTCATGTCAGGTGAATTCTCCACCACGAATCCAAATCTGTCTCGCACCCCTATGTATGTATATGGGGAATCTATGATTTCCATCATTCCGATGTACTCCTTCTTCTTCTTCAAACTTCTTGAAGTGTACCTGTATAAAGTATGATTCCGACGATATTACGCTCGAAAAAATGTACTTCTCACTTAAGATTCCACAATTTCATGAATTGGTTTTAATGATACTTCACGTTTATCAACGTTCAATAAAATTTTCATTTGAAAAAATATTTTTTTTTTTAAATTAGAATTTTTCACAATACAAACACCTTTTCCCAAAATATAAGGGGTGGATAAAGCTTCATCAAGCAGAATCCGAAAATGCATCGATAGCTCAGGTGATGGCTCTCCGTTCTTAAGTGTTTATACTTGTTTGATTTTTTCACGATAAAATCTTGTTTACATGATGTTTTTTCGGACATTTGTCGTTTCTTGATTTTCATTCGATCTTCATTCTAGGGATGTTCATGAGACTGAAAATTTCTTGACAAGTTTTACGTATCTTTTTTTTGTGTCTCCTCCTAGTAATGACAATGAACGTGTATGGGGTGATAAAGGTTTGTTACAGATAGAAGGATACATGAGTATTCGTGACCATGAGAACCGGTAGGCACGTTTAATGGAGAGTGTTATCGCCGAAAGGACCACCGAGCGAGCGAGTCAAACAACGTACCGAAAAGAAAAAAAAATAGTAAGGAGAAAGGAAAAAACGGGTGCGAAGAGGATAAAGATAAAATAAAGGGGACAAAAAGAGAAGAAGCTAAAATACCCACTATAAACCGTATAAAAAATATTTTATACATTCCATGTAAGACCAACCATACACAATTGGCGTTGAGTCATCCGCTATAGTTCTGTAGTTTACTCTACTTCTTTGTCGAGTAGAAGTAAATAGTGTAAAATAAAAAAGTAAAAATAATAATTTAAAAGATACTTATTTTCAAAATAAGTTTGAAATATAAAGAATTTTAATTTTCAATCGTAATATACATGTGTAAAAAAATTGAAAATAGAATATTTTCATCAATATAACAAATTGAAATCTTTCACTGACAATTGCACATTTTCCAAAATACGAGAGCGGTGGTTTTCTTCATTGTGAGCTTAAGACGAAAACTTTTCTCGTTGAACCCACTTAAAAATAAATTATAGGATGAGCCTAAGTCCCTCGTAGCAGTAATCGTATTAAAGATCGGATGCTAACTTGAACAGTTTATCACTAATGCCAATTTCAAGAACTAATTCAATTACTCTCGAGGAACCAAATCTTATATAGTGCAGCTTAAATTGCAGTAGAATCGAATTGAGATTTGACGGGAGAAAATCAAGGCAACTTTGAGAGCAAAGATAGTCCTTGAAGATGCGTTTCTCATCAAATGGATACAAATTTTATGTTTGTGTCTAACATAAAGAAATTTGTTAATTCAACAAAACTTTTGCTGTGGATTCAACAATACTTTCGTCATAGTAAACAATATTTCTTTGAGCCAGTACATTGAGTAGCTGATTCAACCAAATATTTCTTCAATTAACAAATTTCATTTTATTCACCACAATTTTTTGATACAACAAAAATTTCGTTGATTTTGCCCAATTTCTTTCATCGCTTTTGTTTTTTGAATACCAAACCAATTTTTTCAACCAATTTTACACAGATCAACTCGTACGTAAAAGAAAAAAAAATATGTAGTATATATACGAGGGTGAGTTTTGTGCCTGAGAGTGGTGAAAAGGACGAAAATGTTCTTCGGAGGCACCACCTAACGTCAAAAGAGGCAAAGTCGTTCCAAGAATCCTGCGATATTTTTGAGTTAGCAATAACGATGGGGTACGACGTTAACTGTATGGGTACACTTTGAATTTACGTGCTTGCCAAGAGTAAAAGTAAGATAGCGAGATATATAGAAGTGGCTGAGCCAAAGTGTATGCCATATACAACAGTCGAAAAAGGAGACTCCTCAACTCGGCTAACGAAAAGTTCAAGGTACGCTTTTGAATTACATTACATGGTCCTTTTCGATCTCGTCCAACCGTATTATGGTCCAACTAAAGATCCAGAACTATTGGCGCACGGAAAAGTTTAACCTGCGTCGTCGATATAGCGAAAAATTTTATTCGGTTTTCCCACATTTCAACCACACATTTACTTCAAACGATGCCATATTCGATTCGTTATATAATTAATGATGAATGATTGAAATTCATTTATGAAGTAGTTTTTCTTAGTTTCAAAATCAATCTCACTTTATGATATTTTATCTGCTCGTTCATTTTTCCGACTATAGATATTTATTTCTCAATTTATTCATTTCTCAATTAGTATCTTTATTCATTATCTCAACGATATTCAAATCCGTTGAAAAGATACTTTTCAATAGTCATTATTTTTGTTCACTTTTTCCATCTGAACATTGTTATACGATCGTTTTGTTGAGTATTCATTTATTTTGTTGAGAATCCTATTGGAACGGAGCTCTCTTTTTTATTCAGATACATTTGATGGATGATAATATAATCCGATAGAAAGCTTGATTTTTTGCAGTGCCTTCCACTTTATTGATTATCTGGTTTTTCATTAAATGCTCCATTATAATCGAATTAGTTGATTCTTTGTGTATATGCATAATTGAAAAAAAAAAACGGCAAATTATACAACGATCCATACAGATAATCTCACCCTGTTATATTTTCTTTTTATTTGCTGTTTCTCAGGGCGGCTTACTGGACGATTATATCACATCGAGGATGCTTGGAAAAAGCGTTTATATATGCACATCCCAGAGTTTCTAAGGGCTTTCACAGTATTTGAAGTGCTATCACGTAAAGCTCAAGTTTGCAAGCTTAAGCCAAGCAAGTGATCCGAAGCTACTAATCTCCCGGGTATTTCCGCTGAAAGCTCCTAAGCTATATATCGTACGTTTGTACCTTAACTCAACCTCACAGTTGTATCATTCTTATTTCTTAGTTTCGCTTTTTTAAACACCCAAAATTGCCTGGATCACACGTTTCGTTGATAACTTTCTCACGACAACTTTGTTACTGTGCATACATAAAATTTAAAAAAAATAAATGTACCATACTTGGAATGAAGTTTAAAATCGATAGAAATTCGTATTATATCGTATTCCAAAATGCGCTAATTACAATTGATTCAATTATATTATTGAAACAAAATTATTTTCATGTTTACTGGAATTTATTAATGTCGATCCATTAAATTATCATTGAACCTTGTGATACATCGTGCATCTGGAAAAAATGATAGATATTTTTTTCTACTTTCTGGCACCATAGAACAGAATCGTCATCGAAATTTAACTAAGAATTTCTTCTCAATGTTCAGATTTTTATAATTTCGCAAATTATTGGTAAATAATATTTACCAACGTCGTGTCAAACTATAAAAAGAGCTAGCTCCGCTTGCAATATAAATTTAAACATAATTGTACAATTCAGGCGCACTTAAATAATGGAATTTAATTATCGGAGCTCTGCTTAGACGTTCACCGATTTCCAAAACATTGTTAAGCCCGATATGAAGGAAGGTCTATTGTTTCGTGTCATACGAATGTCATCGCTATTTGGTAAAGCTTGTTGTCGACTTTACACCCTATTCGAAATTGCATGCTGCAAGTTGAATTGCATGGTTAGACCAAAATGGAGAGACAGAAAGGGAGAGAGAAGTGTCAACCATTGGGAAACGAAGTTTCATCTCTCTTGGTCCTACCCCTCGCTGTCCTCACATACACTCTGAGCGAGGGTTTCGAGACCATTTAAGCCAGATTAACTCTTGTTCTACATACATTCAGTGGCTTGAGCCTATCACGTGACTTGGTGCTCGTTAACCGGCTTACCCTTCGCTACTACCACTCATTCGCTGCAGTCGAAAAGTCACGAGTGCAGTCACGGTCCTAGTTCGGAATTCTCATTATCACAGTTGTGTCCGGGATCATATCGTTCACTGACAACCACCCTTTAATGTATTACACGAACATACATTTTCGAAACATAAACATTCTCCAAACAATCATAAAAAGAGCTCGTAAAAGTAAAGTGCTACAAAATTGATTAATTAGATAATTCGTACATTTTAGAATGATTTACTGAGATCGATGCTTACGTTCATAACTTTTTATACTCTCAACATATTGGTAATGATAGATATGGGAAAGTTACTTATTCTATTTACGGCATCGACGCAATAATGACATCGACGCCCATCTATTTGTGAATTGAAGGAGCCATAATTATCAATGCATTGAATTCAAAAAATTCCTGATCGTTTTTCAATATTGCATTAGAATTAATAGAGAGATGCACATTGCACATAGAAACTGAAAAATGATGAAGGAGATAAAAACCTTTTTATTTTCACTTGTAATACTCGTCACGACATCGAGTGAAGAATTCTGAAAAATATCATTTTCAGGTCGACAGATATTGATTACTGATTGGCACTCAATTCCTTATATTCGTATCATTTAATTAAAGCTGTTCGATGTTTTTATGTTCAACATGATGTTTTCTGGCATTAATCTATTCTATTCATAAAAAAAGTTTCTTAGTGTGATAATTATGTAACAAAGCTGATTTCAGAAAATTGAATTTTTACGAAATGACAAACTTTTAAACAAAAAAAATGCAACTTTTGGATAAAAATATTTTTATTCTCTGTAGGAAACAAATGAACCAAGGGTCATAAAAAAGCAATAATACGCGATAAATATTATGTTCCATTAATGATAGACGTGTTTTTTTCCATATGCAATAAAATTAATGATTCGTACGGAGGCAAAATTGTTTGAATTAATGAAATTTCATATTCGACGTATTCCACAAAGCCTGTCAGTAAACTCAATTGAACTCTTTTCTGAGTGGTTTTCCCCAGAAAATGATTACGATTTTTTTATTTGTTCATGCTGTATGTTCCCCCAATCAAGCTTCGGTATTTTTTTTATGTTTCATCAACCAAATATTTAATTCCATAAAATTATTATTTTTCAAATTTTTCTTGGTTTATCGAACAAGACCTCGGGTCCGCACAAAGCCGCATTGCGTACAGTTACGCCAAGGGATATGTTAACCTAGCTACTGCACACTCTTTACAGAGTATACGCATAGATCTATACAGGGTGTGTCAGTTTGGGCCCAATTGAAAAAATCACCGAGATAATCTGACCAAAATTTATTTATTAGGTAAAAGAAAAAAAAGTCTTGAAATCAACGACCTTTTCTTTAATCTCACATTGAATCATGGATTCTGGAATAGAATAAGAGAAACTATGAAATCGTGTACAGATAGTATAAACTTTAAACTTTTTTCTAGGCTTGGGAATTGGGCAGAGTTATTCAAAAACGTCCTAAGGCACTGTACTTTTGATACATACATGCATAAAATTTCACAAAGTTTTTCTGTACACGAATTTATTTTAATGAGAGCTACTGAAAATTTTAATGATTTTCTTGAAATGAGAGATCCCCAAAAATCTAACTTCTAGGCCCTGCATTATTTTCTGTAATGAGGCATTTTCTAAATAAATGAATTCACCTTGTCATACCCCGGCCAGGGCCTAATCTGGTTGTGTTGTCGAAATCCATTTGCAATAAATTTTGATATATGACTATTTAATTATTTTGACTACCATTGCCCTAATGATGTGTGTCGTGAAAATTCCTAGTAGAAAATCTACATTCAAACTCTTATAGGCCCCGATTTTTTTTCACGACTGCCCTAATAATTTTCTACGAGGGTCGAGCTATGAATAAACATATATTTAAGATGAAAAATTTTTTGAAAAATTTTCTACTCTGCTATATTTTTGATACACGAAAATAAATAAATTTAAAAATTAATGAGACACCTTATATGCAACTCTTGAATGTGCAATATTTATATACGTTCACGGTACACGCTTACGGTTTATAAGTACGTACGCGCTCTCAGCCTGTTTGCTAAAGTTTACAACGTGGGGAAGTCCCGGAATTGCATAAAAACTGTTTTTTTGTACCACTCTTCCTTCAACGGGAAGCTCGCGGATGCTTAGATTCGAGTACGGTCATAGAGCGTCGTCCCACAGCCCATATCCGTACACTCGGTGTAATTTCCTCTCGCTAGCCAAACCGGAACGCAACGACACAACAGCCAACACGACACTCCAAAACGCTCTCGTCTTTTACCACCGTAAAACTCACTTTTCCTTTGCGGTGCTCTTTTTCTAGTGGGAAAAAAATACAATCAGCCGTTCCAAAAAGGACACGTTACGTGCGTATTTTAAAGTATTCAAAAAAAATGTTAGCCAATATAGTAATATTCGTATGGTTTTATACCGCCATTTTATTCGCTGATCCACGCTTTTTGACAAACTGCATAAATGAGTTTTTTTCGCGCTTTTATGCTCGCTGACTAACTTAATGAAGTAATGACGGGAAAATTAAAAATTCTTTTTGTCGGATGTAATGAACGACGAGCCTTGCTACGCTCCGTTGTATCTTCTCAACTTATTCACTTAAAATAGAAAAATCCTTTGATAAATTTCACGTAAATGAAATACATTTGCCGAATTTTTTCAAACGTAGAAAATCCCATCTCCACAGGGTCCGCACGGAATTCAAAAGTATGCATGTGCCAAACTTTCGAATAAAAGCAGTTAGTCTGGAATAAGTCCAAATAAATAAACAGTTGGTAATATCCAATAGAATGATGATTGCCAAAAATTGCTAAAAAAAACATGGATTCATAAAAAACAATAGAATCATAATGAAAAATAATCAAATTTTATTTAGTTTTCGAACTCTATTTATTGAATAGAATCGAAAGTAGGCATCAAAAAACATAATTCTACTGATGTTGTCACAGCAGAACATTGGTATCTCGAAGATTACAAGTTTATTGATTCTTCATTATATACTCCAATATTTTTCCAACTGGAAGTCTCAAGTCTTAAGATTTTCTTTTAATGAAAAATCTTGTATTTGCCATGTTGTATTGGCTGCATTGGTTTTGAACCGTCGAAAAATGTAATACGGAGAGAAAAAGATATGAATATGGTAAAATTATTCCAGCCAAATATTGACCGGCGGTACATTTCCGTAATATATAATGTCTGGAGATAGAGATAGATGCGAGTAATTTCTTTCACGACATAGAACACGGTGTATTTTGAGGTATAAGCAATTTTCCAAGCTAACAGTAGTGACTATGATACGAAGTAATTTGTCGAGTCACCAGCTATGAAATCGATGATTCTCATGCAGAGTTTCGAGAGTTTCGTCGAATGGCCGCGAGGTGGCTTTCGCATGAAAATCTCTCGTAAGCCATTATCGTAACTTCATTTATGAAAAGCAGAGAGTGTTGAGTAGTTATGGTTGTTCTACAACTTTTCTTTGCTGTACTGACTGAGCCTATCACATTTCTATATAAAAATTAATTTTATCAACTTACTTCTGTTCAACTTCTTTCATTTCGCTTTTTCCTTCTCAAAGAAATTTATAAATATTCTAAATTGTGAAAAATAACGTTTTTTCTTTCGTATGTAAAGGGCGTTCTATCTATCTTGTAATTAGCCTCAAAAATCAAACTAACGAATGGGAATCTTTATAATTTTATAAACGATTTTTAAATCAATAGTAACTGTTATATTTATTTATTTACCCGCAAGCTGAGTATCCAATGAATGCGATGTAATGAATGAATGATCATTTTTACTTTCGTGAACACCGTGGCTATACATTCTTTACTAGTCGTAATAACAAATCTTCGTTAACGCGATGTATCGTCTGTACAGAGGAAGGAGATTTTGATTTATAAAATGACTCACAATTAGGACTACTCCATTTATCGTCAGCATTAGCTGTACGATAGTCTAGGGAATGGAGTACAAGGAAAATGAGCCTTGCCAGTGGTTTACGATCATCCTTCTTATCGCGAGAACTTCAATGGAAACACGGAGAAATCCGACTATTCTCCTTCTCTCTTCCGTTATCCATTTGCGTCCATCAAGAATCCAACAGTCCGGGAAAGAGAGAGATAGAGAGGGAGAGAGAGAGAGAGGAAGAGAGAGAGGGTCTCTCTGGTGATGTGGTGCACATCGAGAGCATTGATCTGTTCTAGGACGCCGCCGCATGGGGGAATTTGGCTACGGGTTGTGGTTCCATCGGTTTTGGGAGGACCACGTGACCGCGAACGCGGTTCGCGAGAGGTTCTCCCGACGGCAGAAGTTCCCCTTGACCCCTCGTAGCCCTGCAGACTGACGACCAGGCGAATCAATGTCCGGATTTCAAACTCCCAATTCCCGTTTGTGTTACATATGTATGGGCTACTTCACAAGCAATTGGGTGGCCCAAATCTTCGTTTAGTTTTCGTTTAGTTTCACCTATTTTAATAATTCATCTCAAACAGTAAGTTCATCGTTTTGCTCAATTTTTTTTTTTTTTTTTTTCCATTGCGATACAAACTGCTCGAAATTTTAACCACGGATGCTTTTATACGGTTTGTCTTCTCTTGCGAGTTATGCAAAATGGCCAGAATCGTCGATTTGGAGTGGATATATTCTTTGCTGTTTCATATCAAAACCACCCACTTTTGAAGAAGCACACTGAAAACAAAATTTGGTTGGAAAGCAAACGATTTTATTTTCCATACAACAAAAACAATTGTTCACTGAACTAAATCCATTGAGTTGAACGAAAATTTAGTTGTTTCAACCAAATTTTGTTTTCAGTGCAGCGTCGTTTATTGATCTGAAACATTTTTCCTATTTTACGAGTTCATAAAACGATTCATTTTTACCAATCGCTTTCATGAAATAATCCTTGCAACAATTTTTCACCGCTGTTGATGAAAGGAGTGCTCACTACGCGGTGAGCACGAAAAATGTTTCTTCCTCAATGTGCGGCGTTTCGTTTGAATCAACGAAACAAAAACGTGACGACATTTAAAAACAAAACAAAAAACTCTAAAATATTCCCGCTCAATTCACCAAGCTTTCCCGACTTGAATCAGAATTTCCATCAGAAACTTGATATACCCACAGTATATATCGAGATAAATTTTCATTCAATATCGAATGGAAAGTTTATGAAACATTCGGTATTCAAATCTTAACTATACAGCCAGAATCCAAACCACATAAAAATAATAATTTTTTAAACTCTCTTTCTCTCTCTCTCACTCTCTATGTGCACGGTCGATTGATTACATATAGTTTGGTGTTCATCTATTAAACGATGGTCCAGTTATTTGTTGAATTCAAAGCAGGCATGCATTTGCAACTATGATATTTTGTGAGTATATAACCTCTTCGCCGATACTTACGTTCTGATCAATGGCAAGTTTCTCTCGACGCAGAGGTGAGTATAAATGTACGTGATCAATAGAATTCTATATGCGCTGACAGGTTAAAAAGGTATATATTTTTTCATACGAGTGCCAATACCCGTAACCATCAACTAGATTGGTCGGAGCTATACGGATGAGTTGGCTTGGGGGCTCGTTTCGTTCTATATTACTGTCCCGGTACATTTCCGTCATTCTCACATTCGCAATCTCTGATCTCTTTTGATTCGTGAGAATTTTTCATATGTTTCTATTCAGCCAGTAATGGAAATAAAAAAAAAATAAAAATCTACGAAAGCAAAAAACTGTGTATTCAAAAAAGTTTTACGAATCGAAAAGGTCAGCATTGAAGAATGTAAAAGTGACGTGTAAAGCGTCCCATACATGCAGCGGATTTTCAATGAAAAAAACGTATTAATAATCCTTATATCCAAAACTGACGCCCTCTTGCCATTGCTCTACCAATATAAATATAGAAAAAAAAAATATCCGCAGGCGTATATATAGACAGATAGTCTAAAATAGTCGATGCATCACGATCCCTTCCAACGTTTTACGAGATTTCAACATGCAGTAGCAGAAAAAGGAAGTCCCCGTTCCGCTTGACCGCCAGATGCGAGCGTAATACGGACAAAAGCGCCTTTCACGTTATCAGTACCAGGCCAGGTATATGCGGCATTATCCCCTATGCGCCACAAACTGGATGCTCGACGCTAGGTTGCTATGGGGGAGCTCACTAGTTCGAGTCGCGAAGCGCCCGAGCTTATCGGACATATCCTCTTATGTGCCCTACGGCTCGCACGCTCACCTTTTCCCTTCCGTTTTCATTTTTTTTTCCCTGCCCTCTGCAAGCTTTTACACGTGCTGTACGAGGTTTTCACGTTTTCCTCTCAATCTTTTTCCCTCTCTGGTCTTTTTCGATAATCTATATAGATATACATGTTCGTATATTATGAATGACATCGTTGTATAGTAATAATGAAAGCGACGATGAAGAGAAGGTTTTTCGTATTATGTGCCATTCCAGCGCAGTTGGGGTCAGAACTTGTTTTGTTAGAACTCTGCATACGATTCAGAAGTCTCCGTTCAAAAACCATGGCACTACGTGCTTCGTTCATTTTCGAATAATTATGAAAACATTATGAGATGAACGAAATAATCGATGACGAGGTGGCGAAGATTATAATTATCATGGCTTTCAAATTTTGCTGTTTTTTCAATCCCTAGAACATTGATACGTTTAACGTTGCTGTTGGTTATTTTATTTGTTAGCATATAGATTTTTTTTTTTTAATTCTTACCACCGAACGATTTTAGTTCATTGCTGAAATCAAAATTAACTCGGTTGAGCCTATTAAAAATAATGAATTTTCTATTTTTTTTTTTGTAGCAAAAATTTTGTAACAAAAATGCTGGTATTAAATCATTTCAGAATTCAACGGAATTAGAGGCATTTTTCAAACTCAATAAAAACAGTTGACAGACTTGAATTTCCGAAGAGATAAAAAAGTCTGTGAAAGAATACATCACTCTATTTCATTTTAATATTTTCACCGCCATAAAATTCACAACTATAAGCTTCATGAAAATGTAAAGTGCATAAAAATGTTTGAATTAATTATTTTGTAATACTTGGAGTGCTTTAGTTATTTATATAATAATGAATATCCATTAAGCACACTCGAGCACATTTTTCGCAAGTTATTCACCGTTATATTATGAAGGATGTAATATTTTTGCTAATTGCGGAGATGTTAATGAACGACGAGCTATAATTTACAAGCCACGGTAACTTAAATTCTTAATTATACTGTGCGTATGTACTTACATATATACACATACATATACATATTTATATCATATATTGTTTACATACACGTAGGTAAAATGCATATACATAAGTAGGAAGCAAGACACACAATTTGGAGAAACGTACTACATAAGAGGAGGTTTCAGGGGATGAGCCCAGTGTTGTGTCAGACGGAGAACACAACCACCAATAAATTGCGGCAATCAGTGGTGCTGTCGGCTGTCCTAGTATATCTTACTCGTGGAGGGTAACGCGAGTACCGAGCCAAGCTTACTTCCAGCATTGAAAACGCCCTGGACGACATGCTGTGTACTCGGCTCCTACACCCACCCCCCACCACTCTCTCTCTCTCTCTCTATTTCGTCCCAATCCCTTCCTTAATTCTCTCTCTCTCTCTCTCTCTTTTTCCCTCGTTCTTACTTTTTATCCCCGACTCTTTCGCTCCCCTTGGCTTTCTCGGGATCGCAGCATCGTCTCGCTCACGATGGCACAGTCGTCGTTGCCCAGCGAAAAAGCAACATCCCAATGGACGTAACTGGCTCCCAACGTCGGTCGCCATCCCTTGGTATACACTATCCCAATTTGTTTTTCAACCCCGCGCACCACTGAGACGACACCTTTTTATTTATATTCAACCCGCCGATATATACGATGAGCAAAGTACAAAAAAAAAGAAAAAATAAACAAGAGCAAGGGAATATGTATATACGAAATATCATGCCAGCGGGCGTGACTCGAGCATCGTGGAGTTTCCACGTTAACAAAATTAAGATCGAGCCAACGCGTTTAATCCCCCTCGAATGACCCCGAGGTAAAACGGCGATTATATTACGGGACATACAGCTCGGTAGAGGTATACGATGAAAAAAGGAGAGAGAACGAGAGAGAGAGAGAGAAACGAAGTGGTGAACGTTTAACCGATGAACATGGAAAATGCTTATTACAGGTGTAAAAAATAATGTATGATCAAGGTTTATCGGGATTTTTAATTTTTATCTACTCTATATAGCTTTGAAAAAGAAATAATATAATCATTGAAATGTATATAAAAGTTCATACCAAACAATCTGAATTAAATTTTTTCTTCAATTCGCCAAACTCTAACGCCGAATGTTCATTTTAAGTGTACTTCAAACATATTGTATTTATTATGCACACACGTTAGTTTTTGGTCCTTTTCCTACTTGATTTTGGTTAATTTATACAAAGCACGTGAAATTTTGTCGATACATCGATTGTGTTGCGTATAAAATACACTATACATGTGCATATTTCGGTGAATTATTAATCCACGTGTATTGTTCCGAGTGGTTATTATAGTAGTTCAAGAGCTGACGACCAAAACGGCCAGGTAATTTTATCATCGATATAATACTCGCACCTGGTGGAAAAATAGGTAAAAGTATGTTCCCAATGCGCCCGAAAAAAAATTGAGCTTTTTTGAAATACATTTTTTAAATATTTGCCGGATAAGCCGTCACTTACTCGTTCAGTATCGCGCCATCGATGTATCAGAGAAAAAAGTGTAGAAGGACTTTCCTCTGATTCATACGTTCTGTCAATTTACAACGTAGTTCAAAATCTCTCCACAGATTTGCTGGCATTATAATATAATATTTTTTTAAAAGAAAAAAACCAATGCCTACGGAATTTGCTTTTCAAAATTCCACTATTCTTTTTGTTCTCTATAATTTGGGCACAACTTTCAAAACACTCCATGAATCTACCCATTCCCGTGTTGTACCTCCTATGACGCCACTTGACGGTATGTCTGGACTGTAGACGCCTAGACTACTGGTATGCCACGATTTCCTAATAGGATTCTAGACGAGCAGATGCCGAGGATTAAGATCTCGTCCTGCCTCGGAGGACAGACTAGATTAAGGTGACGGAGAGACTCATTTCACTCCTCCTCCTTCTCTCTCTCTCTCTCCCTCTCCCTCTCTCTCTCTCACACTCCCGATCTCCTTCATCTCTACGAATTCAACGAGTATCTGAAGCCCTCAGGCTCTTCGAGCCCCCATAATATCCACCTCGAACCATCTCAAGACCTTCCCTCACACCTCGTTTCTTAATCACTCTTCGTAACTTTTCAACGGCCAAATCGATAACAAACCTCGTCTCAAAGAGTGTGAAAGACGTTTCGTAAATTAACTACCGACCTAACTATGTGTAAGTTGAGATATCAATATAGTATGTGACTTAACATTAGCAAACACTTAAACTCCCATCTTGAAAATCACGAACGGACCCTCGTGAAAATATAATCCAACTAAATTGACTCTCCTTAATGCTTTTATGAGAAATAGTGGAGATGTTAAAAAAAAAAAAAAAAAAAAAGATAAATATTGCAACTAATGAAACAGAATGACCAGAGAGATAATTATTGCTGGTGAATGATCCCAGATATTAATATTTTTAATTATATCTACCATCGTTTCGTTTTTCCTTTTTATCACGATGAAAATTTTATATTTTTAATTGCGTTGTTTGATAATAATATTTCAGAGTTATTTCATTGACGCGAGGAAATCGGAACGCGACACTCGTCCGATATTGGATATTTGCCGGCCTGAAAGACTGATATATACTGTTAGTCAAACGAGTTCTCTTCGTAAGCATTGGTTTATAGAAATACGTGGAACGAGGTACGCTTAACAGTAGAATTTGATTTTTAATCCGATACGTGATCGATCGTTTTAGTTTATGCATTCAAAAAATAAAAATAAAAAAATATTAATGTGACGTGAAATGGTTGCTCGATGGCTACACACGGACTCTGTCGACTACTAATAACTATTCATGTTTTTCAGTTGAACGCAATCACCGACTAAAAACATAGCCTCGAAATAATAACTCGTTACTCTTTGTCACGTTTAGGTATATGCAAATATTCGATATTGATTTGCTTTTCTCGACGATGGCCATGCTCGGTTCTACGTGGTTTTCGATATTACCATTTATAATTATTATCGCAATTGCATAGAAATTTCAATATCGAAAAACTCCTGAAAAAATTTGTTAAATAAATAAAATCCATCAACCTCTGCATACCTTTTATTTGTTAATGATAATGCTGAATATTTTTATTGTTTTATATCATGATGATAATTCAATGTTTTATTTAACATCGATTATATATATTGCATATTTGATACGTCAGAAGAGAATAGTTTCTAAGAGTTTTTGGAATGTCGCGTGTATGTTTAATTTCTTCGTCACCGATTTACTTTTACCCACCGAGATCCAATCTCTCGCCAATCTTGATTTCGTAAAGTTTGATGAAACCGCGTTAAGTGGTTTTAATTACCCGAGAAAACTTGGACACTGCAGTAGAAAGTTTTCTCCACGTCACTCAAGCTTGGCCACGGAGGGTACCCTCCGGACGAATCGAAAGGGGGTCTAAAGGGAGCGGTGAGGAGAAACGAAAGCAGGGAACCGGATACAGGGAGCTGAGCTATATGTATGTTACATATAGATATATATATCAGAGCATATCAGACGCCGGAATTCCTACAAGCTCTGCCGTCTGAGTTCCGCTCGACGGACTGCTTGCTACGTCGAGCATCAACACACTTATATTACTTTAACATCGACCGTATCCTACACCGATTTCTCTGTAATTAAAGAAACTTTTCAAGTTGGACCTCGTTAAGGACTCTTATATCAGCCCTTGTGTGTATATACATATATATATATACACACATAACGCATCAGTACGTTAATGAAATTCATATTTGACTCGCATTTAGTTCTGTGAACCGTTGAACGTATGATTTATGCATCACGATTATGACTACGTGAGCATTAATCGATTCAATCTTTTTTAAAATTTTTTTATTTTGGTACCAGTTCGTTCTAAGAACTTGATTTTCCAATGAAACTATTTCTTAAGATAGTAAGACATTATTCGATTGAGTCTAAATAGTTTTATTGAAGTTTTATTGAAAGAGCATTTATCAAATTGCGACAAATCGAAAACAACTGAACCAATGTAAACGATCACTCGGGGCTCTAGAAACAGGCAATAGATAGAAAAATTTACAAAGCAGCTGGTGGCTAAGAAAGACTCTTGTCAAATTGATACTTCGCTCCTGACAGGCATCTTGATTGTGTACCGACTTCCAAGAGAGTGCGAGAGAATATAAAATTTCAGACATTTTATATGTCTGACATTTGATGATTTTTTTCCACACTTTTTACTGTTTGAATGTAAATGAATAATGTTATGCAAGTTTTACATCAAGAGGCAGTGAGATTAGCAAAGTTATTTAGCGAACATTGATTTGGAGATCTCTGTTGTAAAGCTCTCCTGACACCATCAACTATCAGCACAAAGCGAATGGCTATTATTTGTTTGTAAAGAGTTATGAGGTGAGCTTTTGATCGATAGAGAATAACTTCAAATGACCTTCGAGCAAAAGCTATTGTTACTTTTACTTGTTAGTAGAAACAACAATGTGATTAAACGCATTTCGACTCAGAGATCTTGATTATGTGGCCGAGTCTGACATTATTAATTGCCAGCACAAAGTAGACGACCAATTCTGAAGGCATTACACTTCGGATGGCCAAGCTTTCGTGGGGTAACTATAACTGAGGTCACGGGCAAAGCCAGCGCTAATGTTTCACAGTGGTTGGAGTGGCGATGGGGTGAAATAGCAGAGAGAGAGAGAGAGAGAGAGAGAGAGAGAGAGAGAGAGAGAGTGTGTGTGTGTGTGCGCGCGCGTGTGTGTTTAAAGGGGTAGAACAGTAAGGAGAGTGGGGGTGGATGGACTATAGAGGAGAAACCACGAGGTAATAGCTAACTTGGCACCGCACTCAACCCATAAACTCTGGCCATTAGATGGTGAATCCCGCGGGACCCCTGAAGTCTTATTACACGAAGAGAAAGCCCAGACGCTGATGGGTCACGAAAGATAATCCCTTGACCTCGTATAAAATCGGGTTTGCCACGAGACTCACATTCGGATAATCTTAACGTCCACCCTAAAATCACACCATGTCTTTCTAATCAACGAAAAAGAATTTCAGCGAGTTCCACGCTCAGGGGGCTTTGTCCTCTGATCGTGCTTGATGCTTTTTCTCTTCGTGCAATTGCTGCTTCGAAGGGAGGCGAAAAATCTTGTTTGGTTATACTCATGATAGGGGAGTATGGGTGAAAAAATGATACTGCGAGGTTTTCTGAGACTGCTGGATGAAATGAAGAGAAACGAGACGGAGTGGGAAGATCGTGGGATCGAAAATTGTTGCCCATGAGCATCCGTTATGAGCTCGTAAAGGAGTATACGTATATAAATTGTGATTTAGCCTTCATACTCGAGAAGAATACAACGCTTCCATTCACGAGTACTTGAGGCTCTGACTACATATATTTATCTAACGCGTTTACAAGCCTCGAGTATTAGCCTAATGCATACACATTGCTTGAGAAGCTCTTTTGCCCTAAGATTAATTTTCTCATTTTGATATTTATGTAATTATGGGAATAATTGTGTTCGCAGACTTGAGGGAATGAGATCTAACGTCTGCATCGAGGGATCATTTCCAAGGTTATTTTTATGGCCTGGTTATTTCCATAATTGCAAGAATCTCTAGACAGCATCCGATTGGTCGACGCTAGACAAGTGCCGAGAGAAATGAGATGTCAACAAGTTCGTTAAACTTTCCATTTTGGATAATTAAATCGCGGAAATTCTAAACTGTCGCGAATTGGTATTGTTTCCCATGGGAATTTACACTAAGTCGAGTGTACATGAAATTACAAAAACGACATTAATAACTGTAAGATTCTCAGGCGATGCAGTTTCTTATTTTTATTTTCAAGGGATCAAATGCCTGATTGAGAAATACGAGGTTGAGCTATCTGTTGCAAAGGAATGACGTCCATTTATACAGTGAAGAGAAAGACATCACCAGATTGATTCAACTTGCATTTTGGGACATCAGTTCGTAATAGTTTATCAGCCTTTACGATTCAGCATCGTTCAGCACGGATACGAGACAGAAGGAAGGTAAAGCGAGAGATCCACCATAGCAGTATATTCGAAAGGATTCGTCGTTGTGAATGCGTTCCAACGAGTGTGGTAAACCACGACGTGGGCAATGTGACGAACTTCTATCCCTTCTCTAGTTCTCAGAAAACCTTGCCCAGCAGCTATGTACGAGAAGGTTGCCCACAAGCGAGCGCCAAAACTCGGCGAGGAGTAATTTCCTCGAAATTCTATCGTAACTCCAGCATTTCTTCTTCTCTTCCATTCTCTCGTCTCTTCTCTTTCTGTCTCTTAGCCGTTGAGCAGTCTTATGTATTGAAGTTAACAACAAGCGTATATTCTATTAACAATTAATGTAGATAGACGTCATTTAGACTTTGACAACTGTTTATACTAAGATTTAATTTATGCCTCAATGATACCATGGTACAAAGATATCAATTCACAGTATTATTTCTATGAATTTCTATTTGTTTCACTATATCCATCCAACAAAATGGCCCTTCTTTGAAATCATAGTGCTCTTTCGATAATTAGACCCTGATCTGCTTCTCATACGTTTGTCAAAAATGCAGAAATCGAAGAATAAACGCAGAGTTCTATGTAGACGAATCAATAAATCAACTATATAGTTTGTTTCAGCACATACAGAATAAACCATTTTCTCCGAACATATTGTAGGGCACTTTCATTAATTACAAATCCGGGGGATATTTGCCATGGAATGCATTCTTCTCATTCAATAAATGGAATTGACAAATTGATAGAGAGCCTTTTGAAATTTACGAACTGCAAAATATTCGTGATCCTTTTTTTATTTACTTCCTTTGTGGATATTTTCGCACACAAACGGAAATATTTGTTAGGTGGCTATATAAATTGGCTTTTTGTTGATACGGCTTGATGAGAAAGCGGAATTTGGGACATGATGCAGGTATTGGACGTTTAAGAGAGAAAGAGAAGAGTCGTCGATTGAAAGAAAATGATTTCTCCTCGAAGTTTCGTTGGTCCATGAGAATGCACTCGGTCTGATTAACATTACTTTCCGCTCTGGCTGAATAAGCACGAAACGGTGTAGCTGGAAAAAGCTTGCAACACTGTATAAGAGAGTCTTCTCTTTTTCTCTCTATCCTCCTTTTCTCGTACCGTATGATACGTAGAAGCTAGAGGATGACTACTGGAAGCCTGAGCTATACAATGCTCCATAGGAGTTCACCCTTGCTGAAGACAACGTCAACGACGAGAGGACACAAAAACAACAATTTGCCGTGCCACACGAAGGAGATAAAGAAACCCTTTAGGGGAGAAGCACCATACGATGCTTTTCCGTAATAAAACAGATTTCAAAAGCATTTCACTGTTTTTCATTATTTTTTTTTTTTTTAAAGATCTTTAAGGCTATTTGTGGTTTGATAGTGAATGCTGTGATTGTCATATATATGTAAAAGAATCTAAAAAATTGAATGAACAAATTTTAAATAGAAATAAAAAATTGTTGCAACATTATGAGATTTTTTTCACTCACTCTATCAAGGATTAAATAGAAATAAAAGAGAAACAGCTTTGCCTGATGTTTTAAAGTTGATGTTCCAATTCATTCTTCATCGGATATCTATTTGAATGTTTGTATTCAAATTATAAACCTCACGCTTTTATGACTATACGAAATGAAAAAAAGAAATGGTTTATTTAATAATTTCCTACACGTCCGACTTATTTCAAAGTTTTGTTCCGGAAGCAATTAATTTTATGATCGTGATTGTTTGCTACTGGTCATATTTCCATCAGAACTCCGTCCAACAAAAGTTACGCAGTGATAATTTACATTTTAAGTACATCTGGAGTGTACAATAACGAGAATACGAAGTTTGCAACGACGAATGGGGCGGAAATTAAAAGAGTACGTTGTGATAAGGTGAGAGAGAGAGAGAGAGAGAGAGAGAGAGAGAGGGGGGGGGGGGGGAGAAAAGAGAGACAGAGAAATAGAGCACGAGACAGAGAAAGGGACTGAACGGGATCGGTGGAAAAGATAGGAGGGGGGCGGGGGGGCAGAGAAAAAGTAATGAAATGAACAATATTTGATGTTTTAAAGTGTCTCTTCTATCAGCAGCGAAATCATCTCTTTTGCTCCTATAAAATTCTCATCTAACCTCACTGTGTACCCATAATCCGGAAGTTGAGTGTTTCATCTCTCCGTCTCTTTCCCTCTATCACTCTATCTATTTTTTTCCTCTTTCTTTTCGTTCTCTTATCACTATCCTTTCATTACCAACACTTTCCACGGGTATTCTTGACGCGAAGAGCTGTACAAAGAATTTCTTGAACATCTGTTCTATCTATAGATAGAAGAACGAAGGCGAATAATCATGTCTCCATAACATTCAGAAACTCGATGAGACGAGTGGTTACCGCATTGACACTTTGACACTGACTACATTATAAATTGGACCCAGAAATAGCAACAACAGACTCTCATAAACCCTTTCCAACGCTTGTCATTTCACTTGCTTTTTATGTTTGAGTCTTCAACAAAGATCGAGTATAAACTCGAGTCATCAATCGATGAATAAGCGATTTGAATAAAGTGAATGCGAGAAACAAAAACAAAGAATAAAAACGATTCAATGGATCATCGTTGGACTAATGAGGCGGGTTGAAGAATTTACGATGCTCCCTTAGGAGAAATTTTTGACTGGAATTATTTTTGAGGTCATACTCCAAGCTCTAAACTAAAGGTTACTGCTGAACGTGTATGAAAACACGAACAAAAAATTTAAAACGCTTTCGGCAACACAAAGTTGGAAAACACATTTCAACGAAAATTTTGGCAACGTTTGTTCTTTTTTTTTGGTCACATTCTCATCAATACTCTGAGTGATATGAAACAGATGATACGTTTGGGGCGTAAACCAAAACGACTCGGTAGTTTGAAACTTTTTTTCCTCCGGCATACCATCAGCATGAGGTAGGATTTCCATACAAATATACGTAGCATCCAGGAGCCCGAATTCAGAGAACAAATACAGAGATAACTGAAAAACCCAGCAGTCACGATAAACTCGTAACGTTAACGATTAGTCGCTCACCCGTAAGCGAGAAGAAAATGGAAATACTTACGGCAGAGGCACACTCAGAGAAAGTCCCAAAGGCTTTTTACTCAATAACATTTACAGCAAACCACAAGCGAAAAACAATTGTATGAAAAGGGGAAAAACTTATCTGTTCTTCTCTCCCCTAACGGACGCATATTTTAGAGAAAGCGACAACGATCCCCAGGAAGGAGATGAAAAAATAGAGACTTCTCGTTCGGTATGATCCACATAACCCCATCGAAGCGGCGAATATGTAAAAGATCTTCAGGGATTTAATTTGAATATAAAAGTGGAATCCGTGTATCCGAGCAGGCAACTGGATTCCAGTTGATTTATGCATTCTCCAGAAGGGCTGGATTCATGCATTTTGCAGTGAAAAGCCGCCACCAAACCGCATAGCAGCAGAATTTTCTTACCACGAGTCACACCAACGATATCGTGATTCGAGTTTCGTATGAGATTTTGATTTTTTTCTCCTCTAACGTCACGTAGAAGAGGGGAGCGCATATATTGACCGCAAAATGTCATCAACAAATACAATTCCAAAATATTATATTCACGAAATCTCATAGATTTTTCTAAAAGACCTAAATCATTCAATTATTAATAACGATACATCGATCTAACATGTCTCAAATATCATGATTAATTATTTACGATTGATGGATTTACAGTGTCTCAAATAAAACTGATTAGTTTTCATCTTCATCTTAACCAAATCTCTATTCCATCTTCTTCCATTGACTCCACTATGTTCTTTATCATAAATCATTCCAACAAAATCAAAAGTTTGTCACTCGCACACTGATCCTTGAATTCTCCATAACAGAGCGATAAGCAAGTAGTTTAAAATTGTCATAGTGATGGATATGCGGTCGGTGCGTAACTTTTTCGTTTACACAGAATACGTTTCTTTGGACGAAACTAATAGCCAGACTTAGCTGTTTAGCCATTTACCAGCCAATGTGTCCACTGCTAAGCGGCACGTGGTTTTTCTGACTTTCTAATTATTTTCCACAAGCTTTTAACACTTTTCCTGGCATCCTATGTGAACGCGATACAGCAGTGCATGAGAATGGAGTAGTTATATGAGCTGTTAGAGAGCCTAAGGGAAACGCGAAAGTTAGTGATGTGGTGGATGCTGGTAGGCTAAAGATAATAAAATAGGGTCGTGAAAGAGATTACACACAGAAACATTATAAAATAAATCAGTTTATGATTCTTTAGTTGACAACAAGAAAGATGTAAAAATTGAGAAAATCGACGAAAAAAAAACAACATTTGTTTACAATTTTGTGATTACGAACCTCGATATAAAGTTGCGCACGGATTATCAAGATGTCCGATCATCAAGAAGCACGAACTACGGCAATTACAGATATTAAGATACATAGGAGATGAACTCTTAACAACAGACGGTTACCATTGACAGTCTGAAATGAAAGTGTTAATGAAAGTTACAATCTCAATTGATGAATAATTATCAAATTACCTACAATTATTATCGAAGATTATGATATTTTCAGTAATTTTTACGACACTTTCAAACGAAGAATTACAATCTGTATTTGAAAAAAAAAACCTCCAGTCTGGCTTATAAGCCGTCTCATGGATCTTTGCCGTGAAAAATCAAGGAATTTGACTTCTATGATTGAAATTTGATTGCATATCGGATTTTTGAAGCAACAATACTCATGTTCTAAATATCTAGCTTGGCAACCGGATGTATACTTCTGGTATCTATTGAATGTAAATAAAGCATCGAATTAGGCGAGCTGCTGCTTATGATATTTTGAGAAGCCCATTAGTTGGTGGATGGTGTTGTTGCGAGAATGTTATGGAGACTTATGCAAACTCAGAATCCAATTACGGGAGCATAATAGGATGAGTATAATGGCTTGAATTTCGCGTACCACCAGGTTCGAGCGGATCCCAGTATAGTTCCTGTTGGTGCTTTGCCATATATCGATTACGGATCAGGAAAATAACGGAATTATAACGTTCCAGCCTCAATTACTCGATGTATATTATTTTGAGCTGATGACTTATCTAATTTTTCATTATTTCCGCCAATACTGGCTAGAAATCAGAGATAAATTGAATTTATGATAAAGTGGTACACAATGCTTTGTACAAATGCTCTGGAGTTGACGCACGAGAACAATGTTATTGGGAAATTGTATTAATAGAAAGTGTGATATTAATTACCACAAAATTTTTAATACACTGCATTCCGTACGGTGACAATTAAAATTGAAAAATGACTGTGCTTAACAGTAGTGGGGTGACAACCTTCAAAATCTAAAATTATTGTCAAGCGAAATACAAATTTTCTGGAAAACGGAATAAAATTTCTTTATAAAACAGAGAATATTACCGGAATGTCCACATATTTATGATGAAATTTTCATTGACCGTCACGGTGAATTTCATCATGCTACGCGGGAAAAATTTTCCAGCAAGTGTGTCACGCTCGAGCTACTCAGCGGCGTGGGTCATAGTAGGGGCACGCATTTGTTCGCCATCATGAACATTTGATTAAAATGCGTAAAACCTACGCGAATTTACTTTTCTTAAGTTGGGACCGACATATTTCACTGCTCAGCATCGTAAATTTTATCGCGTATTCCGTAAGTTTTAGAATAGGTATCATAAATTTTAGTGTCTATGATTTTTACTGTGCAAGAACTGCCAACATTTTTCTGAATATTCAAATCGCAACATTCCGTAATAGTCGAAAAAAACTTTTAGTTTACAAATAAATTTGTTTTTTAAACGTTAAACAACCGAATTGACCACAGGCGGTAAATAGCATAAAAATGTCTCAATGAAGAGAAATTTGAAAGATTGGGCGTACACTAGGTATACGTTGTTAAATGTACTTCAAGGGCGGGGTCGGGGGGAGGGGGAGGGGGGTAAGGCCAGAGAAATGTTGCATAATGAGTTAAAAAATCAAAGAAACGAGATACTCGTTTTCGCCAATCGTATAAGGTGCGACAGTATTAAAAATTTGAAAGAAAAGCTCAGACGAGAACTTCAAACGGAACAAGATTTACCAAGGTCTGCGAAAATTTGGTTGGGTTGGTAACGCTCACCTTTATTCACCCCGTCATATGAAAAGCCGCGAACCACCAAGTGGAAGGATCTCGGTGCTGAAATATCAGTCTCTCTCTCTCTCTCTCACTCTTTCACTTTCTCTCCCTTCCTCTTCCTCTCTATCATATATACCTAAGTTGCTGGTGCTGCCGCCATCGTAGACAGCCCACCCAAGTACATAATTCATGAGAATATTTGAATAGTGTTTTACACTGCTTACCACTTGTACTTCTAGGTACTTTAACAGTAAGTTCCGCCAACGCGTAAGTAGGTACTAATGCTCTTACCGCTAATGCATTTGCACCATTGTTTTAGACTGCCAGTGGCAACGCGACAGGACAAGCGAGAGCCACCTAGAAATAAAGGGTGGGTCCCAAGACGTAACGAGACTTTCTTGAATCGCTCCGACCTCAATCGCTCTGCACGTACATGGAAAACCACATTCCTGTCTTTTACACCACAGATTTTCAATTTGTACTAGAATCCCTGAGAATATTACTTTAACAGACGGTAAATAATTTTCAAAAAATTCTTCACGAAAAGGATTTATCGTATTGTCTATAAATTAGCTACGTGATTAGCAAGAGTTTTAATAGATGTCAAGAAAATTATGTTATTGCCGAATTTGTGAACTAGCAATAAGTGGTTTAGGAAGAATCAATATTCGATGATAACGCACCATGAAATAGCGCTATCGTTTGTAACAAGACTCCTCGTTTCCGATTACTCAAGCGAGGTGATCAAAATTTCTGTGAAAATTTTCAAGAAAAGCAAAAGTTCTACCATATTTTTAAAAATCCAATTATTCTGATCTCAGCAATCACTTATACGATATATTAGGTTTTTTCTCCGAAGTTTTACTCCTATTTTTCTGTGGGCTCGCTTGAAAGTCATTTACATAACTTTGAGCGCAAACTTTAAACGTTTTAAGATGGCTCAAGATGGCAGTTGAGTAAAAAAAATTATGAAATGACAACGTGTCGGTCCAGTTCAGCTTCACCGAAACAACTTTTGTCGCTTCAATTCATCTGGTTCCGCCCACACCGTCAACGGAAAAAGCTCTGTATGATAAATTTTCAAGCTTCACATTGATTCATTATCATAATTGCAATTAAAAGTTGTTAAATTTGAATATCAATCGAGACAGGAAGTGGCTGGTGATGTGCGACGTATATATATATATAATTAATATATACACATTAAAACGTAGCTGCCTCTCTCGATTACATATATAACTATAACGCTGCTAATATACCTACATATATAAAGTTATATAGAAACCGTATCCACTCGGCCGTTCAATCGCCAGAGCCCACCAAGTTTCATGAAAATGTAACGTTTGCCTCTCGCTTTTGTGGCTCATCTGAATATCATAACAGCAATCTGATATAATTGTTTTATATAAGCCCCTTGAATGTCATTCATATACAATTTTCGTCCTTTTCTTTCTTCACTCAACCATTTTCAAAACCTTTTCAACTTCCAATGACAAATTTCACAACACATTGATATTGTAAATAAATTTTTAGTAAGGCGACGCGGTTCCTCGTGAAATCGAAATGAATTCAAATATTAATTACGAAACCAGTTAATTTTCTAGTATGAATACGCCGCGAATTGTAATTTTCACCGTTTTTTTTTCTCCATACTTTGCGTCGAAACTCTGTCACGTCTTCAGATACTAAATTGCTCCCGTTGTATAGTATTATGAAGGAAATATCATTTTACCAGGAGGAAGCAAACAAGATTTCACTCTCGATTTGTCAGCTCGTATTTTTCTGCTTGTTTTATTATACTGTGAATATATCTACGCCATTTTTGATGAGCTCATCATCCGGAACTGATACGCGTTACGACAAAAATTTGCATTAACAGTGTTCGAGCGTTATATTCTATCAGTTAATAAAGGGTGTCAAATTCGTCCGCCTCATCTCTCTTCCTCACTTATTCTTGACTACTATCATTTTTGCTTTTTTCGTGTCCCTCTCCTGGAGGATACTTTTTTGTACTTTTTCCGCATTACTCGAGTCGTCGTAAACTGGAAACTCCGCAATAGAATCTCATAGTCCTCATAAACCCTATCACACATCACCCGAGTCGGTTAGAGATTAAACCTAAAGAGAAGGAGGAAGAAAATTAAGGGGGTTGGACAGTGCGGTGGTCTAATCCCGGAGTGGGTCGAGTGGGCTCTCCGCAAATCCGCTATTCTTTGTAGCACCGGACTGGCTCGACTCTTCTTCATTTTTCTCACTATTCTTCTTTCATTTCTTTTTACCAACACAATATTCACCACTTTTGTCTAGTCGTTTATCAGCCATAGAAACGAAAAGTCGTTGGAATATTTTGCGAAAAACCGGAGTGGGTCTCTCGCTCCACAAAAAAAAAAGAAAAGAAATTCTTACGAAATTGTAAAAATAATATTTTGTTCTCTATCCGCTTTTACTCTCTCATTCTTCTTTTTCCCCCCATCTGCGCCCCCCCCCCCCTCCCCCCACCCCCGTTCGGCTTCGCAGCGTCGGAAACGAGGAAGACGTTTTCCTGAGTCAATTGTAGCGAGGCTGCTTAACGCAAATGAAATGTAAACTAGAGAGGGAGTGTGACGACGCGGCGGTAGCCGCTTCGTGCATTTTCAGACTCCATCATTTGCATCCTCGAACGAACTTTTCTGTGAGATATTTTTTTCCTGATGTTCCTTCAACGATTCTACTTATCTCCCGTCCTCTTTTTCTCTATAGCTGCCTTTCTATTTACTAAAATTGTACGGATAAAAGTTAAATGATGTGAAAAGAAACCTGGGCACAATACGCAAACACAATGAGAGATGCATTTTTTATGTAGTACATCAGAGAATAAAATTTAAATCAACATAGAAATGAACTACAGCAATATTTTGAGTAACTGGTAATGCGATATTTATTTCGACTAAAAGCTCCATGACACCAAGTTTGAACTTATCCAACACAACACAACATTTTGCAATGTAAGACCAAATTTTGACATGTCACATGCAGACCCAGTACTACATGATATTAATTGATCTCCATCTTCAAGGATACTGGTAGGTCAAGGAACTCTTTCTCGGTTTTAACAATATTGAATTATACAATCATCTTGTGAATAAATATAACGGCAAAATCTACCGCCAATTTGATAACGACCACTAACTTATCAAATAACTTGTCAAAAGAATACCTTTTGGAAGTTTTGAATTCTACGTAGAAAAATAAATCAGCATCAACGAAACTCGGATCGTACGTCTTTTACTATAATGCGGAATATTCTTTTGCTGGACGCAGGAAATTGTGAAAGCGATTACATTTGAATCGATATTTCATTGGTAGTCATAAAAAAGGGGAGAACGATGTTGTTTTTCATCGCCGCGGATATACCTTTTACCCCTCAAAGCCACGCACCGCTCCAGCCGAAGAATTGGGGATGTTGAAGATGGATCAGAATCCTGACAATCGGAACACCGGTAACACCATCTACATATCATTATTTCAACATCAATGGAGGATCCACACTTGAGTTGCTCAAGAGACGAATCGTCGGTGAGACTTTATGTACGTAGCTCAAATGTCAACGTCTCACTGGCTTCTTGGCGGGAGTAGTTAGCAACACCAAACTGAGGTCTGATCCCAGGCTGGTCGACAACAAACGAGAGTCTTGATTTCACTCAGCTTGGCCGAACTTCAACGCAGTAAATATGACCCCTGGTATGTGGAGTACGTGTCACTCTAATTTAAGGTATATTGTCATCCGAGGATCGAGTTGTTTGCCAAATTGCACTGTTCGACAGTAGCACGAAAGCACGAGAAAGTTATTAATGCGTTCGAGTACTCCGGTAGATCGATACATGCTGGTGCTAACATTCATACGTAGATTCTGATAGTTTCAAAATGAATATGGGATCTTTTGATGAGATTAAAGCTTAAACTATCGGGTATTGTTTGACATTTCAACGTAATTTATTCGTACGAGTGTAATTTAGTGACAGCTGTACGAATATACTGACACTACCGAAAAATTTCGTCTAAATACGTTAGTTCAAACGGGACAAATTTTTCATATTTTCTGAAGAATTATCTGGCTCTGCATGGGTCATACGATCTTTGAATATGTTCTTTTTTGAGCTTGCAGGAAAGAAATGAATTATTCTTTAAGAACGTATTTTCCTGACAACACGAAGGATGGAACAAAATCAGTTATACCGAAATAAAGTTATGAACAATAATGAAATTTCTTATAATGCAATATGTGGCTAGAATAGCAAGAGAGAAATAGCCCGGTGAAATGGAACTGCGTTATCTTTTTCTCTTCGAGTACAGATGATTTTTGTGTAAACGTTGTGCCGTTCATACAACTTTCGAAAAGTTGAATGCGAAAAGAGTTTACAAATGAACAGAACGTCCATTTTTTTTTCTTGAAACTTTTTTCATCCCTTCCAACGCCATAAAAGGTTCTCTTTTTCCTTGAGCGAAACTTCAACCAGCGAAATCTTGAACGATACAGAAGCAGAAAAATAGAGAATTACATGCCGGTATTGCGATAACCGTGGCTCTCGTTTGTTCCATTTGCATTTTCATATTTCATAACCACTTCTCTCTAAAAACTATTTAGAATACGATACGAATTTGAGGTCAGCTGTTAAACGAGTGAAGTCGTGACGAACTGGAATGAAACTTTCTTCCACGAGAGAGTGATTCGCATTAAAAATTAATTAGAAGATTTTTCGGTTTCGAGATTACTCTATCAAGTATGAAGGAGTTGAGAAATTTTCCAATGACGTTGCCTTTTCAGATACTCTGTCAAAAACCTCTTACCAGAATAGAATTTTAATTATTACACACCGTCTCCACCTACGATTCACTGGCGTGTCTATCTTTGTAATATGTGACATGGCTGGCAAAATATATGAAGTTCATCCGTACGAATCAGTAGAAAAGATATCTCGAATGCCAGAAAATTCAATTCAAAAATCAATATTCAATTAATCCAGATTACCTAAAATATCGATTAAACAATAACAGCCAAAAGTTGATTGCTTGCCAAAATTTGTTTGTTCTTGGACTATCACGAGTAAACGAAACATTTTGGTATTGATTTAACATTTCTCGTAATATACTCGCAATAATTCCACTCGATATAAATAAGAGAGTAGAGAATATTATTCTCTGTGGAAAAGAGCTCCGGAATCTAGTAAGCAAAAATGGTCTAGTTAGGAGGATAAGAATACTTCTCATTAAATCTGAGCACAGAAACTAGGAAGTAGTTCGTTATTTATGAGGCAATGTTTCCAAAAAATAAGGATAAGAATAACCGTTATCCAGCTCTTCCGAATAAAGCATAACAATCACAATAATAATTTGTGCTTAACGAAATTACAAAAGACACGAAACAGAAAAAGCTGTTTTACACGCACTTTAGGCAATACGGCACGCATGACTGAATCCTAGAAACTATGACCAAAATTTTTTTGAAATTAAATTATGTTATGCACGAACCATCATTTTGATAGTAAGATCATCATGAATATTCAAAACCGTTGGAATATACTATAGTTGACAGAATATTCCAGCTTTCACGCTTGATTTACAATGATAATTTGTACATAACGTGATTCATGTAGTCGAAAACATTTCTCTAATGAACATGTGTTCTGTCATCTGGCCGTTGAACCCGGCGGCAAACATAAAAAGCGCCTTTGATTCGGCAAAGTTCTTTCGGTAACTTCATTTCGATATATTTTTCATGAGGTAATTTTTTTTACTCGTAACTGCATGTAACCAATAGCATGTGTAAAAGTTTCGATCATGTTGTCAAAAAGAAAATATTTTGCGTGCAAATGACAGTGTAGCGAGTGTATCACATTGTTTGAAACACCAAGCCGCGAAATGGAAAACCACGATGTTAGATTGGCGATCAACGAACGTTTATTTCTCCAATCGCCTGGTTGGAAGGGCTGAAACATTTTGCACGTTGACACTTCATACATGCGGATGCAAGATTTAGCAACCATAGGGCGAGCTGGTGACAGATCGATTTTGCCTACGCGGCTTGCATAGTGGGTTCAGTGATTAATCGGAATCTCATAGAACCGCGTCAATTTCTCATACGCGCAACTGACATATGGTGCTCGAGCTCATGCAAAATAATAATCATCAATAAAACAGCGTTAAAAAGTAATATAGTGTTGAATTATGAGTCTGTATAAACGAGCAAATAAAAGTATTGAAACGCCAAACGTTGAATAAGTAAGCAACGCGATAGCGGTCTGATGCCAACCAAAATAGAGGAGGGCCGAGCAAGCAGAACACCCGGGCAAAGCGGAACAACCCCCGAAAAAGTGGATTTTTTTTCATCGAAAAATTGTAAAATTTGATCATTCGACTCATGAAATGCGGTGAAAATAGACTTTGCAAAAGTCAAACAATTTTTTTTTTTTTTTGGAAATTGCAAATTTTTTTGAAATCGCAAAAAAAATCTCAAATTGATCAATCACATTATTTTATATTCAATAAATAATTGAAAGCGGAAAGCGAAAGGACCTTTAGCGAGCTCTGGGTGATGAGTCCATGTTGAAATTTTAAACAAGACTATCGCCTTCTACAACGTGTTTGAATGAACGCGTATCATTTTCATGAATCCGTCATCAATAAATTCAATAATTCTCCTTTACGCTTTACTACCCTGATCGGTACAATATTTAATCACGCAATTTATCGGTACGTTACAGTATCGGAGTGGATGATGATGGTGTGAGTTGTTTGACGATTTATAGAATGTGGACGCGAATTTAGAGTTTCAGTGATCGTAACGCTTAACCAAAGCGTTCCCTTCGTTGGGTATTACTTAAGTTTTGAAGTAACAAAAAAAGCTCAATTTTTTCAGAGCCTGTTTCTATCTTACGTAATATGTAGGGATGGTATAACACATTACACTTCTCACTCTTGTCAAAATTACGAAATAGAAGCTTAAAGTACGATTGGTGTGTGTGTGTGTCTGTGTGTGTGTACACTCCATGCTCATGACTCCCTGAAACTCGATGGAGAATGTACAATTTATAGCGTTTCATATTGTCGGGAGACCATTATTAACGCGATGGAATACGTCCTCTAGTATACATTCTCTATTTCTATACATATTTGCACATCAGTCCACTCTCAGGAATTGTGCACAGACTGAGAAACTAATACTAAAGATAATTTGTCAGCGGATTTCCTACCATTAGTCATTGTCTCATTACTCGTGAAAGAGCAGTTCGATATCGTTCCCATTCCTGCTCTGTTCTCGACGTGACATCATCACCTAACATGTGCAACCCCTTTTATCATTGTCGTATCGATATACTGATTTTCTTGTGCACACGGCAAATGGAATTTTCCATTGCTATTCGTACCGCGATCTATTGCAACTTTGCTACTTATTTTCCTGTCTCATTTTATGGTGCCTCGAACGGAGTGCATTGAATATTAACAGAACTGAGAGACGCATTGACTATCCGTATAATTGCTTGAAAGAGCAATTTTCTCCAATTTGCTAAACATTAAATCTTATAATAATAATGAATTGATAATGGTATCCGAGTGGTCGAATTAACTCAGGTTTTCTAATTTTCTACAAAATTTCAGCAGATTTTAAATAATACAAAAAACGTATAGAAATTACGTGGGTTTTCAAACATTTAACAAAATTGATCAAGCGCGTTTGAATTTATTTTTCAACCGGTAGGTAAGCAAGCCTTTGTATCATTCGCATATGTTTCTTTACACAATCGTATATTTCTTTATACAATTATTGGTATAATTATTATTCTTTTAGAAAAATCGATCCGTATTGAAAACGATGTGCGAATCACACATGTAAATAGAGAGAAATTTTTTTATTTATTTATGAAATTCAATATTTTTTTTCCATGCTTACTGTTGAAATCATTTACATATTTGATGATCTTCCCATTGAACTCGTTGTGGTTTTTCCTACTAATGAAACGAATTCAATTTTTGGGTCTAGTCCGAAAGTTGAAACTAACCATAGGCCCCAAATGGGTTAAGTCTTGCTATTTTATTTAATGCTAGATACACCGTGCATCCTGTAAGGATTTAGTTTTTTCAATGAGAATGCGTAAAATTTAAACTTCTTTGAAATTCGTCCAAAGAATAAAAATAGTCAAAATGTTAACTCTAAAATGTATCTTTGATAGCTCTACAGAACAAACATGCGTTTTTATAGCTGTGAAAATATGCTTACAATAGATATACTCGTGCATTTTTTATTTGATTCCTTCTTCCTCGTCAGTGTTACTTTGCACACAAGAAAACATTCCAACGAACTCAAATTCTTTCTTCTTCCTGTATTAATTATTCCAAGAATCCATATTGCGTATACATTTTTTATATATTCTCGCCCTAATCCTTGCACAAGCGATGAATTTCGTTATTTCCCTGCAATGCGGAGATGGTTTAAAAAAGACGAAGGCAAAAACGATTGGAGTAGTTTTATACGAAGCTTAACGGAACGAGCCAACCCAGAATCCAATAACAACTACGTTAACTTGTGCGGACGGTTATAGTATTTATTCTATATGGCGAGGGGAATGGACGTAGAAAATTCAACGTTGCGCACGTCGCGAGTGGTGTTTTCCGTATGCGTAGACAACCATTCGTGGTCGAACTAGACTCGAAAAACATCGGAACAATATAAAACGAAATGGCTGTCTTTCGAAGGAGGCGAATCTCTTTTTACCAGTGATTGTCGAGAGACTATTTTTTTTTTTTTTTTCGATCACGTATAGAGTCGACCCGTTAGTAATTGCGTAAAACGCAAATTCGAACGTAGCAAATCCATTTTGTTCCAGCTGTGTACAATTTCATCACCCAGCAATCATAACTTGTAGAGCAAACACAGAATATTTCGAACTAATGCAAATTTTTAAATCAGTTTTTCGATATCGCCTGACCCTCGCGATGCGGTTCATATAAAGTTATTTATTTTCGCATGCGTCAAATAAAACGATGAAACAATTTTTATTTCCCTGAATATTGAATAGTTTTAATCGATAATTTCTCAGCGCTATTTGTCTACTTTTTTACTCATACAGAATTAGACAATACCACGAAATTGTTTTTTTTCTTGTCTGATCTGTTACAGTCCCAAAATGATAACTCACGGTAGGAGAAAATGTTACTGGAATATTTATATTATATTAATCATCCCCTGTCATGTAGGCTTCGAATCGAGGGTCAAGAAACTCTTGATTAGAAGAAAGTTCTTTTATACGATCAAATTTGTTCGGGCAAATTGGATCTATCGGATGCGGCGTTGGCATCGACGTTGGACCAGAGGTTGTGGTTGCCCCCTCCTCGTTTCTCTCCCTTCCTTTTCTTACTTCTCTACACCACTTCACTTTCTGTACCTTCCTGCACCGGTCACCACCATACTGGTGTTCTTTATCATACTCTTCTCCCTATGTTCGATCTAAAGCACTATCCCCCTTCGACCTACCCCTAAGTCTGCGGTACTTAATCAACAGACTAATTATCTTGAACCGGTGTTTTCGACACTTGAAGCGAACGTCCATATTAGAACGGGTCCGAAAAAAGACCGATCTTTTTTTTTTCATTGACTCGGCTATTCAACTGCGTAGTCTTTAAGACGAAGTAAAAGTTCCATGAAGAACTTATTCATTGATAATCTATGTCGTTCAATTATTTCTTAGGGCTCATCGAGAATTAACCCTTTCGGTGCTGTAAATCCTCTGCCACAATACTGTGTAAAAACACAGTATTGTGGCAGAGGAGAGAAAAATTCAACGCGCCGAAAAGGTTCATAATTTTATTCGAGAGTGATTATTAGATTATTAAGAAATGTTGCCAGTCCAGGTTTATTGTACAACGATTTTACAATACGAATACAATTTCACAAAACATTTCAATCTTTATAAAAAAAAAAAGCATATGAGCCAAAGAATATGAGAGAAATAATCGAAATTTCAGAAATATGTGATCAATAATGTAGGCATGTAGATGAAATGTTTGTCTTCATGTAAAAAAATTTAGTTTTTAGTTTTTTTTTTTGGTTTAAAAATTAATGATTGTTTAAATTTGAAGATATTATTAATATTATATGAGCTCAGGAAAAGGACAGACGTGACCTCGTCTCGTGAGTGCAACTAAAATGCTATTGAAAGCATTTTGGTCGCCGACATTATGCGAAAGGATACGTGACCCCGGTAAAATAAGCGTTCTGGTGCTAATAAGCTCTTCTCATTCTCTTAACGAGATTATTTTCCAGCATATTGCAGCAGAGACCAATTTCATGATCAAACTCGTTGAATATTATTGTAAATAATTGGCTTTGAGTATATGTGAATTTCTGTGAAACCAAAGAAATTCAAGTGAGTCAATAAAATTCTAATGAGTGAGTTAATTCAATGTGAAATTTATCAGAAATATCCAAACATCGGTCCAAACACGAAATCCAGCACGAGAACAAGAGTCGTATTCCTTTTGTTGGAAAGCACCCTTTTAAAATTCGTGATTCCATGTTCCTTGCGATGCAATTCTAATTCATATCTGGTTTGCATGCGAAAATGAATGAAAAAACAATAAGATAAATTTTCGAACGTGTTTTACTAGAAATTTATAATACCGAAAATATGTTGATATCTACACAAAATGATGTACCATTATCACAATTCTTTTATTATTTTCTAATTTTTTTTTAGCAAATGCATTTTTTTGGATCGGTTCGTTTCAACGTTCCGCTCAATTCAAGCAAAAGGAATGAAACTCGAAATGACTTTTTAACGAATCAGAATCAGCGTATTTTTATTAATAATTTCAATATACGATACCTATTTTTTTAAACTATATTCAAGTTTGTGTAAGATACGAATATTCTGAATCTTATTCGGTTGAATTCGCACAATTTAAATCCAAATGACCATCGCAAAAGCGTTAGGCAGTGTCATTGGCCGTGTGGCCTGTACGTATATACGCTACCTAGCTTTACCCGTTCGGAAAACATTGAAACTTGAAGGAGCAAACATGCAGGTACATTTCTCTTTGCATCTCAGCAATGTTATTGTGAATAACACTGTTATACGGAAAATCGTTTATTTGAAATATTTATAATCGGATTAACACGACCATGAGTACTTCAAATGAAATATTTCCATCAGGTTAACCGGAAATACCGTTTGACAGTCCGGACCTAACCTAACTTTTCTCAGACTCATCGGGCTTTTTTATTAATCGCTCGTAAATTTTCTGGAGACAAGACTTCAATTCTTCATTTTGGCGTACTGATTTTCTCAAAGTACGATTCGTAAGTAATTTTCCTTACTTTTTTCCAGCATTTCATGTTTTATTGGTATGCCAGAATTTTTCCAATAAGATAAACATACTAATGTATAACTTTAGTTATAAAACTTACGGTCGAAAGTAAGGTTCGGTTCAAGATTTTAATTAAAACAATTCGCGCAAATCTATTTTTCATTGTTATTCTTGGAGGTTAAATCCAAAAAGTGGCTTCAATTCATTAAAGACGTCATAATAATACTTTCTACTACAATTCACAAGAATGAGAAAGTACTTCAAATGGTTTATAGAAGGATAAATTGTATTTGCATTTTAATGATCTTTTCAGTTTTGTAAATTCATGTTGAAGCGGATGCTACTTGTTTTCTGTGATGTGAAATGTATCATATTTCTGGTTTGTAAAACCAGAATGGATAGTTCGGTACAGCTTGATCACTGAGCGATAAGTTCACTAGCGTCAGTTCATGTATGCTCATCCCAGCGATACATTGACATGTCTTGATAAATTTCAAAATTACTTGCAATTTTTTATGGTATACAGTGGATATCCTATTTCTACTCTCTAGTCAATCTGCTATTTATATTAGAGAAATACTATTTTGGTTCAGATGAAACCGTTTTGTCATAAAAACTATGTTTCGATTAACCTAGGAATAGTTAAAAGCTTAAGAGCAAATTATTCATCAAGAATTTATAGTTTCTCAAACTTTTACTGTTTGACATACCGCTGAACAGACAGTGCGGCACTATTTGATCACAGCGATAAGTTTACTAGCGTCAGTTCATGTATACTCATCCCAGCGGTACATTGAAATATATGTCGAAGGGACTTAAAATTGTTCGCAACGTTTTACGGTATACAGTGGATATCCTATTTCTACTCTCTAGCTAATCTGCTATTTATATTAGAGAAATACTATTTTGGTTCAGATGAAACCGTTTTGTCATAAAAACTATGTTTCGATTAACCTAGGAATAGTTAAAAGCTTAAGAGCAAATTATTCATCAAGAATTTATAGTTTCTCAAACTTTTACTGTTTGACATACCGCTGAACAGACAGTGCGGCACTATTTGATCACAGCGATAAGTTTACTAGCGTCAGTTCATGTATACTCATCCCAGCGGTACATTGAAATATATGTCGAAGGGACTTAAAATTGTTCGCAACGTTTTACGGTATACAGTGGATATCCTATTTCTACTCTCTAGCTAATCTGCTATTTATATTAGAGAAATACTATTTTGGTTCAGATGAAACCGTTTTGTCATAAAAACTATGTTTCGATTAACCTAGGAATAGTCAAAAGCTTAAGAGCAAATTATTCATCAAGAATTTATAGTTTCTCAAACTTTTACTGTTTGACATACCGCTGAACAGACAGTGCGGCACTATTTGATCACAGCGATAAGTTTACTAGCGTCAGTTCATGTATACTCATCCCAGCGGTATATTGAAATATCTGTCGAAGGAACTTAAAATTGTTCGCAATGTCTTACTAGAGTGTTCATGTGTCATGAAATTATATCCGATTTGAAAAAGTCATGGCATGCCATGAAAAAGAATCATTAACCCTAACTTTCACGAGTATTCATTATTGTTTTTGGGTTCTCCTCATTTGAAAAAAATCAAAACTCTTGTTGTCCAGAGTGTGCCTCAGTTTCTTCATCTCAATAAAAATAAAAGCATACAGTAAAGTAATACACCGCTGACAAAAAATTTAGGTTCCGCTGATCCAATTTTTAATGTGAATAAAAAGTTAGATATCACCGTTGAAAAAAATCATTATCCAGTTCTACAAATGAAATTTTATCAGAGACAAATTCAGTTTCATTTTGATTCCTTCTTTTTTTATTTATGCGAGTTTTTAATGACTGACATGTATTTTTGAATTTGATTATTCATTTCAGAGAGCAGAAGAAAAATATTAAAATTCTTTTTCTTCATTTTTTTTTATACCAGCAAGTCATTCAGTGTCAAAGCGACCTTTCCTTGAAATCCTTGAGCATTATAGAATCTTTAAACATAATTTTGGTTTAGACGATATTGTTTTGTCATGTGAAAGATGTTCTGATTAACTGAAAAAGAAAGCAGCGATATTCTGATTCTTTCTAGGATTTAAAAAATTGGTTATGACACTGGTGATTTGTATTCAACTTATGTTAAGGATGTCTCCATGCCTATTTTAATGAAAATGTATTTGCCATTATTAATTCTGATAATTATCGATATTGCGAACTCTATAGTTGGAAATTCATTTGAAGTCTTTGGAAAAATAATCGAATAGTATGATGAGTTTTAATAACCTTAAATTGCTAAAATACCTGGAGCATTTTCATTGTTTTTTTATTTTTTTAAGGATATGTTTCTTTTCAGTCCAAAATATTTGGATCGTGAGGAAGATTGTTAATCAGCAAGAAAAATTCGGGGAACTCCAGGGCTCAGATGCAGATATCTGCTGAAAACATTTGGTAAAGAAGTTTTCCTCGGCAAAAAAGTAAGCCACAAATTTTGCAATCAATATTGATCAGTGGAACATTCACTTAAAAAACTGGAAAAAGTTATATTAAAACATGCCTAAATATAAAAAAAAAAAATCTGCATCCAAAAAAGCTGTAAATGAAGAGGCTAAGAATCAAGTCGTCGATCGGATTACTCGTTCGAGACATAAACTGAATGTCAACGGAATACAGCATCTTACTGACAAGACCAATCGTGAAGAATCCCGACAACACAATGCGTTGAAGAAGCCACTAAAACGTTTGAGGAATCGTAAAAAGATTCCAAAACTGAAAAAATTTCAGTGCAGAGTGTGTCGTTTAGATTTTTTAAACCAGCCTGCATTTCTAAATCACAAAAAACGTTTCCGAGGTTCAAAATATTGTTGCATTGAATGTGACACGGAATTTTCGGACAAAGAACAATTGGGAATTCATTTCGAGCACACCCATATGAGCGTCGCAATTCCCGGATACACCCATAAGTGCCACGTATGCAGCCAAGTTTTTATGCATACAGCTTTTCTGCATGCTCACTTATGTCATAATCACAAACAAAGCTGGCATACCACTAAAATATTGTCGTTTGGTAATATAACGTGGGATCAAAATGGGCAGGGGCAGATTATAGAATACTCTGTTCCAAGCCCGGGAAAAGCAACCAATGAGAAGTTTAATCAGTTTGAAACTAGCGTGAGTTTTGACAGCTATGGATGTGTAGAAAGCGAGATCGTGACTGTTAAAAATGAGATAGTGGATGAAGAAATAACAACTCGTCGTAAATATCAAAATAACTCGTCAATGAAACTGGAAAATAAGAATTCCAAATTTAATAAGGATGATGCCCACTTCAAGGCAAAGTACGCTTGCAAACCGTGCTACGTATTAGTGAGAAAGTTGAGTGAAAACATGATTCCTCCATTTGTCTGTAAGCTCTGTGACATGATTTTCTCCACGGAGGAATTAAAAAGAAATCATATCGCTGGTGCCCACACATTTGTTGAATCCGCGATATGTGACAAGAGGTTGCCAACCGAAAGTTGGATGCGCCGACATTTTCGCGACGATCACTCAATAGGCTTCGACGACAATGAGACGTGTGCGTGCGGCAAAAATATGCACGTGTCCGAAGCACTCGAGGAACATTTTTTTCAGCACTCCATGCGCACTTATATATCAGCGCTAAAGCCTCTAACTGTGGCTTTTAAGTGTCGGCCATCAGAAAAGACTGAAGTTTGTAATAACTGCGGAAAACTGTTCTGGTTAAAAACCTGTTTGGAAATTCATAAACGAGGCTGCAGCGAAACGATCGGTGATTCATCAGACCCAGTAACTCTGCAAATAATCTCAAGACGTAAGAATCACCAAGAATCAATTGCTTTAAATGAATTTGTTTGCCACATTTGTTGCGCCCAGTTTCCAACACAAATGACACTCTTGAATCACGTGCGCTTCTACGCAAGAGCGAAGAAATATCGTTGTCATATATGTGGTGCTTTTTTCAACGGAAAAAGTTTGTTGAACACCCATACACGTGACGCTCATACCTTTCATATCGCTTACTATTATAGCTGTTACTGCACAATTTGCGATCAAGGTTTCACTAAGAAGATTTTTCGACGCATACACATAGCGCATGTACACGGCGAAAAATATCCTTCCAAAATGACGAACAAAGCAATGGTTGGAGACGGACGGGTTTGTGAGACAGCCTTGGAACATGATGGTGATGATCGAAAGTGCCTAATTTGTAATCTTCAGTTCGTTAGCCGCAAACGTTTCATCGAACACACCAATTATTTCAAAAACGAAGAAATAATCACTTGTAGAATTTGCGGTCAACTTTTCGAAGGTCAATACAATGCTCATCGTCACTACAAGTTGTGTCATTATCCTGCTGACATACAAGAAGCATATCAGCACAAGTGTCCAATTTGTAAAGAAGCTTTTGCATTCAAGATACATCTGACAGCACACGGTAAGCATGTCCATAAAAAAAATATTCATGGTATAAATCTGATGAGAAAGCGAAATAACGAAAAACTTGGTGATTGTTCCACGGAGTTATCTACATCGGGAGTCGCCAGATATCACATGTGTGCTATTTGCGAAGTGAGTTTTCCAAATCTTGATTTTTTGACTGCTCATCAAATGGAATATGAGATGGATGGAAAATATGTTTGCCCACGATGTGGTAGAAGATGTGGCACATCAACTTTGCTGCTTGATCATTTATCATTGAATCACTCCACTGCCATCAATGACAGTATCAAATGTCGAAGATGCGACGAATTTTTTCTCACACCAGCAATCTGGCTATCACACATAAAGCACTGTCACATGTCTAATGCGATACAACCACCGGAATTATTTCTAGAGTCACACATAAACTTTCCAAACAAATTTGAAGTAACCAAACTGAAATCTTCACCAGTCTGTAACAAAATTTTCGGTGTCACGATGAATTCACAGGTTGCAAACCAATCGAATCGTAATTCAAGGGAAAAAGCTTTAGTGTACTCGGAAAAGGATAAAAGTAAGACAGCAGAATTCACAAGTGAGAACGATGGTGTGGAACAAGTTGAATTTGACGTGACCGAGGAAATGATTAAAATTGAGTGCGGACAAAAAATTTGCAGTAATAACATACTGAGAACGGGAAAAAAATGGCAATGCCGTATATGCGGTATTGATTGTCTTCGAGCCGATGAACTTGCAAAACATAATGCCCGTTACGCGAATGAAGGTCCTTACAAATGTAAAATCTGCACCAGAAGATTTGAGTCGATGAAAGTCTGCCAGGCACACGAATTGACTCATTATAGTCGAAACGTTAAAACTGCTTACTATTGTGAAGTGTGTTACGAATCATTCGACGAGTTAACGGCAATGAAGGCACACAGTGCTCATTTCCACGATATGAATTCTAGGACTATTCAAGCTGAATCATGTTTAGATGGGCCGTCTGATCCACGAAACCCCATCTGTTTATCTCAGTCTAATAGTGTCATGATGTGTTCCAACGGATCCAACTGTGCAGTAAAATATTTGAATGCTGCAAATCAATCGGTACAGCTCAGCCCAAATGACAGGTTGATCGCACTCGATAGACTTGATACTAACCTTTCGGTAAAGCATGTGAAAATTTGCCCGACTAAATCACCTATTACAAGTGCAGAAGGGGAAAGATTTCCTGATCAAATCCCGATGTGCATAACTGGAATGAATTCGATTGCCTTTTCATCAGTTGGTATACCGGAAGAAATGGCTGAAGAACCGACTGCCCAATCTGCGAATAAATTTTTCATTCGTCAATCGTTATTTCGATGCGAAGTTTGTGGTTCTGTATCCAACAGTAAAAGTTCACTAGAGTCGCACAGAGACAATTTCCATAGAATTACAACGGAAGCTACGGAAAAGAATTCTCTCGTCGTTTTAACTGAAATAAACGACATAAATGTTATGAATCCGATGACTATTGGTCACTTAATTCCCCTTTCGATAGAACCTTCATCACAGAAAGATCACAACGCAAGCGATGAAGACACGTCAAAGTCGATAAGCAGACCTTGCGATTGCAGCTCGAGGAGCCAGCTAAGATGTGAACCTTGTGATTTTATTTTCCCCACCTTAAAAATGTTACAACTTCACAAAAACTGGGTGCACAGCACATCATTCCCGAATATCGAATGCACCGATGTTAGTAACTTGAATAGTTCCGCTCCTGTGCCATCAACAGTCCAGGATTCTGTAAGAAACAGACAACTATTCGTTAATAATTTACCCATAATTCAAGGTCCCCAAGCACTTGGAATAAACGTTGAACAACAGCAATCAAAAATTATCATCCAAACTGTATCGATACCGATTGCCATGGGTGAACCAAACATGATTATGCATGTTACGGGTGAATCACCATCTTACGTACAAGATAATACGATCGAAAGTTCTGTTCGATCTGATGCATTTGATAATAATATATCAAAAGAGAGCACATGTTCCTTGCCCAAAGTAATGGATAATTTGGAAAATAAAAGTGTGGTGAAAAGAAAAGAATGTTCAGCGGATAAATGTAAAGTTGCATTGAAAAAAATTAAACCGGAACCTGTCGACTGAGCTAGTAATTTAGAGCTTGGATTTTAACCTTAGTTGAAATTGATTCAGAATTATTGGTATCAAAATTGTTAAATTTTTTTTCATAACGTAACAAGACTCCGCATTGCGTAACATATCAAAGAATAGTTGATGTCATACACGAGCATGGGAGAAGCAAATGGAGTGTAAACGTCTATACTCCGTTCGTCATCGCACAAATCAAATCGACGATTTTGTAATATCGTCGATGTTTCAATTAACGTTCTCGTCAAGCGCTACGCCGTTTGACTGAAAGAATTAGCGTAATTAATGCTTGACGAGATGGTAATTAAGTTCTGCAAACGGTGTGCGCGTATATAAATGGGAGGCATCGATTATGTTTCACTATCAGAGTTGCTTTGCAGTTTGAACTGCCATCCATTGTTTTGCTTGTATTTGCGTTCAAGGGTGATTCTACTTTTCTTTGTGTACGTAGAAGTAATTAAAAATGGACGAAAATTGAATAGTTTAAAATCCTTTCAGCTTACATTATTATTAAAACTATGATTTATTCTCAAAGTAAAGGTTTTATTCCCTACTTTTCTTCTCACAAACTTAATTCGAGCGATGACGAGCGAGGATATAAGAGACTCAATATTTCTAAAACATGTTTTGGAAAAGAGTGACTCCGGAACAACCAGAGTTTATGGTGAATACAAGTCAACGGAAGCACTCCGTTATTTTTTAATGAATTTTAAATTCTCTTAACATTAATTTATTATTTGATAACGAATATTTTATAATTATTCGGTTCGACAGTTATATGTAATGTATGTAATGATACATTCATGACGTCTCTTCGAGCAATATTTGTACTTCGAATGTTATTTTTATGTTGTGAGTAATTTAGATGTTTAGATTTCTGGCCAGTCGAGTGATCACCCATTTCTCGAAATTTGTAATTTAATGTTACGCGTCGTCATAAATCATGGGTCAGATGATCCACTTTTTCTATCAATTGTATTTTAAAAAAGGAAATCGATGAAGTGGAAAGACTGTCGAAAACCCATTCATAGTTGTGATCCGTTGGTTAGATTGACCAATAGAATTCTTGACTCAAACTCATTGCAGCTGTAACACCGTTTCACCAAATCCCTGAATCGCCATTGTACCCGAGGAAAAATAACTTTTATCGTACAGATATTGCTGCACTCGACATGGATTTTCTCCAAGGTTGCGCTATGTTGCGGCATCTTGGCCGTTACGACATCGTAAAGTTTTCCCGATGGTATTAGAAGGTGTGTGACCAAGACCGCGATGTTCTTCGGTACGTGAGTGATATTTGAAGTCGGCCGTGCTGGACTTGTTGAATCATGTGCTCGAAATTCTGAAAATCTGTAAATTTAGCTATTTGATTGAATTGATAAAAGTAATTCATGCTTTCCAGCTATTCTTTTTGCACATCATTATAGACACTAAATAGTTATTCACTGTTCATCAAAATTGCTGCATCAAAGACCTCGAATTTGTAAGCAGTGTACGATTTAGAAGTGAACCTAATGTAATTTCGTAAATAAAAATTGTTCATAAATTTCTCGTTTGAAATGAAGGCGGAACACCACTGTGACGTGCCAAAATTATCGACTATTGCGTTGTTCTTGTCACAGAGAAACAGGATTATTTAAAGATCTAATGAAAATTATGAGCTTCTGTGCGATGACTAAAAAAAAAATTTTCCTTATTGTCCTATCGAAATCTTGGCAAAAGGTCATCTTTACCAAAATAAGAATCAAGAATAAAAAAATTTCAATATCTTTTTAAACATAGTTATCCTTTTATATGGGCGTTTCTTTTTTATTTTTTTTTCACGAAATAGTGATTGTTTGTATTTTATTTTTTTTATTTTTTCGAATGCCATTTTTTTTCTTCAAACGGTATTGAAAAATAGTAATTATCAAGATTTCAATCAGCCACCCGTAGACCCAGTTACTACGATAACGATTATTTCTAAAAATATATATGTATATATTAGGGTGTATCGAAAAAAAAAAAATCGACATTTTTTTTCGAGCTCCACCAGCAATTATTTTTATACTATGCCAAAAGATAAAGAAAAGCTCGGAATAAAATTTTTTAGGCCGGCGCACCGCATGCTTCGATTTTCCATAAGAATAACACATAAAAAAAATACTCTGTTGGATATTATTTCACATCGCCTTAAAAAAAAAATAATCTCACGGATATGCCGATAACGTATTTTGTAGAGAATAAACTTCGCTACAAAAAAAAGTTGTTAGAGCCAAATAGCTCGGATCAACCGTTCAATAGTTATAACTGTTTGAATATCAACCCATATACATATTTGCATTCGATACAATCCAATTTCAATTATTAATGTTAAAAAAGAAAACTTTCAAGGAATATGCTGCAAGGAATTTTTTGCTTCATTCACACCAAAATTTGTGAAAAAGTACGAAATACATCGACGCCATGTTGTCAAAAAACCAATGTTTACAAAAATTGACAAAGTTCGTGATTTGCATAAAGAAGATTGTTTCTTGCCATAAAAAAACCACTCTGATTTTTCTCCGCGTTCAAATTTTGCTTTTTCTTCCACAAAATTTTAAACGTGTATGCTACTAGGAAATAGAAAAAAAAAACTGAATTTTGTACTTTTCAAAGTGACTGTGTTCCTTAATTGATACGTATTTGTTTGTGCTTTTAAAATTCTTCGCTGTACTATGACATTAAATTTTCTATCTCATATCAATGAAACATTATCACCGACTGGAATTTGAATAAAAAAAATTGTACAGTTCTGAAGAGAGCGACGAGTAAGTTTTATTTCATTGAAATTAAAAAAAGTGATAACATTCTGGCACGTTTCTCCCTCTTGGGCTTGGAGTTGTATGATAGTTGAGATGTCCGAGATTCCGTCGGATTTTGTCGTTTGAGAATACGGACAGAAGGAAGTTGAGGATGTTGGCACATAGGAACAAAAGCTGCACAAAGGTAGCTAGCTAGTTACGAGGACGGATGACGTATCTGGGAATAGTGTCTGGGTACACAACTAACTGGGCGTTCATACGAGAGAGAATCGAAGGATCAAACTATATTGTATAGCTTCAGGATCTCCATTACAAACACGGTATGTCCTTGTCAGCCAATATCCTGGCTAGTAACCTCCTAAGGGCCGAAGTCTGTTTACTCAAGCACCATATATTTACAAACAAAGGATACAAGACTTCTCTACCTGTTTGACCACCGGAAATCGAATCTTCACCTGAATGTGACTAACATCCGATGGTTCTTTGTGAAAGTTCATTACTATCCGGAGAATCACGAGAATCGTTATTCGATTTCGTGTTCAGAGAACGCTCAGATTTCGAAGAAATTACTTGAAAAGCAGAAGAAATGACATCAAAGTCTATCGAAAACGTTGAGCTTTTTTTTTGACACATGGAATACTATTAAAGGAAAGTTTTTGAAAAACAGTTTTTTTAAGTGTTGCTTAATTTGTTCTCAATTTCAAATAAATTATTTCCCAACTAGTAAGTTTATCTCAATTCTGAAGTGTAAGATTTCGATAATTGTCAATCTTTTGTACTTAATACGAAATTTTCCGTATCCAATGGGACTACGAGATTGCCCCTCACATGGGCTTGTTTGAATTAGCATTAAGAAACTCAATGATCTCTTGCTGGCTTCAACAAAGTGTGTAAAGTGGATAATGAAAAATCGATCGATATTTGTGAAAGTCATCGAGAGCAACATTATTCGAGAGTATCCAGTTAAGATAAATGCTGATATACAAGGATGAAACACAAGATTTTGATATGGGGCGATAAAAGGTCAGGATAGCAAAGAAGTTTTTTTTTGTGGGCGGACGTTATAAGGAGAGATTGATCCGGAACGGTTCTTGAGGTATCTGGGTCGTGGTAACGTGGCCGTCAGTGGTGAAAGAATCAAAAAGAGAGATGCGGATAAGAAGAGAAGGTTTCTAAAAGAGATTGAAAAATAAAAGAAAAAAAAGAAACTCGAAAAAAAGGAATAGTCAAGAGAATCGGGTGATCTCGAAATCCTGGACGATCTACTCCTCTCCCCCTATCTCTTTCAGAGTCTCTAGGACGAAAGCTTAGTTTCTGCTTCTTCCGCGTGAAATGTGTAGTATCATAGGTAAGGCTTTCGAGAGAGCAACTCAACTCGATACTCGAGTGAACCTGATCGAAGCAATCGCGTACCAACCACCAGTTCCGACTGGTTCAGGCTGACCTCCCACGCGATTCCAAGGAATCTACAAATTCTTTCCTTTCAACCTTTCTCAAAGATTCCTCGAGTTCGTAGCTAGCGATATACACAAGAATTACGAGTATTCGGCCGATTGCCAGGCAAAAAGAGTCAGCTAGTGCACTCGATAGAATCGACCGATCCCATCGGTTTGTTTTACTTTTTCCATTTTCTCTCGCATTTTTTCAACTTTATGTTCTTCCTATTTGATACAATGTTGCCAGCAACTCGGTAGACGCATAAGATATCTTATTGCGGAGTAAATATGTTGCCCAAATGTCAAAACTCTTGTTTGGCGTCGAACCAGAAAAACAAATCTATCTGTTTGTACATTTATGACTCACTTATGAAACTTTTGTCTAGCACAATCGCGTTTACGAAAATCATGTGTGTCGAATTTTCCGCTGATGTATTTAAAGGTTATTCGAAGTAGTTCTATTTTTACGGGAATCTTAATGACATGGTTTTTTGAAAAGAAAAATAACATCAACTATTTCTGTAAACAAACTCCTCGGTTCATGCCGTACACAAAATTTCTTCATCATCACAACTTTTGATAGAGATATTTCTATTTTCATAAAATGATAATTGCTGTGTGTTAATTACTACTTTTTGGCAGTTGGGTATAGTTTCATTTGTTGCAATGTATGATCAGTAATTCGGTAATTTTGACTGTTTAGGCTTAAGAAATCTATACTTTTTTTTTCATGAATCATCATCAAAAAAATACATATTTTATTCATTGAAATATAACAATACTTCCAAATCACGTTATTGTCTCGTAAAAATGACTTATTTACTTTTTCCAAAATCAGAAGTGTAAACTCAAGAGTAAAAGTTTTTTTCGCATAGTAAGTTTTCCCTCGCATTTTTCTATCTACTATAGTGTTCAGCTAGATCGAAAAATAAAGGTGTTTTGTTCATTTCGTTTGCGACGATGGAAACAACCTCATCTCACAGAGAGGCTTCGTGAAACAAACAAACGAAACTCTTCTTTTGGCCTTTTTGCGGAGGAAGCCAGTGTTTCAATAGCTGTGCTCTCTACGTATATACCATTCTTTATCGTCAATACTTCGGTATCTTCTATCTCCCTTTTTCCATACAAGTAGAGTTATATATCTGTATGATTCTATACTTTTCTTGTTGACTTTTCGTTCGGTTCGGTGCAGCAGTTACATTTTTTTCATCCACTTATATTGGCTGACCAACGAATGACCGGGACAATCGTGAAGTTGTGATCGATGAGAAAAAGGAAAAAATCATTAATCGGTAATATCGTTCGTCATTGTTCATTTTTTTTATTTTTTTATATATATTCTGGCTCGAAGTCACGCAATTATTGCTAAATCAGTTTGTGATAACTGCACCTTATCCACCTCGAAATGAAATATTGTCAAAAAATGAGTAAAAGTCAGGGCTGCAGCTTAAATCTTGACCAATTTTTTCCTATTCGTTATCTTTAAAAAATGGATATCCTATTCAATATGGATGAGCGAGGAGAAGACTTCCAACACCATGAAAAAACATAAAAACCCAAAAATATTAAGAAATTCAGATATCAAGTATAATAGGTTCTAAATTCAACACTTTTACCAAAAAATTATATTATGGTACACTTATTATGAAGAATGCTAAAAAAACAAGATGATATGAATTCCAGATTGCTATATCGTAGAAACTCAAAATAGCAGGAAGGTGAAGTGAGTGTAAGAGCCAAAACAAAATGATGAGGTGAACAGATGACACCTGCCAACCATACTGGTGCACGGTGCCGTGGCAAATGTAAAGTGGAAAGAATGTAGGTATGTGAGGCTGTGTGCCAATGTGTCTGTTCCAAGCTACGAGAACCGTACCAGATGCGGGCGAAAAAAGGACTCATGAAGAAACACGAGCGTCAAATTTTATACAGGACGGTAAATGCATCAATGAGGAAAGGCAGTGTCAGAGATACGCAACCGGAGACGAAAAAATGAGAAAATCGTGAGCGTGCAAACATGAACAATGTATTGCCTCTTTCCGCTTTGTAGATTGAAAAAAAAAAAATTACTTTAATTTGCGTCTCCGTGAATGTGTTAAACAATTTGTCGAACGTATTCATTTTCACGTTTCAAGGCTTCAATTCGTCACTCGGCAGTTTTTTTATTTTATTGCCAAGTTTGCCAAAAACTAGTCTACGCCATTTCCTAACGCTGAAAATCTGGTTGATCATTGATTCCAAAAAAATAATTCCCATAAATGATTTCAAATGAAAATAAAACTATGTTGATTGACTGCACGGAAAGGAAATAAGGAGGAATTGAAGCGAAATTATGATCACTTATCAAAATTATTATCATAAATCAGAGCGGAAACTTCAATATTTTCACTATTTTATTAATTAAAATTGAAGATTGGACAACCTGCTATAACCATCGGTGTACGTAGTGGATTTTAATTTTCCGAGAATAAGAATGATTTATTGCATCAGGAATATTAGAAAGAAAAATAAAATTCTTGATGTATAAGCAACGGCTGGAGCCCGCGCAAAAAAAAATACACTATTTATATTTTTCCTTGCCCACGCTAAAAAATGGAGAGACTCTTACTTACTACGAGTGTCCCGAGAACTAATGAAATGTCTAGAATATTAAATGTGAATATACGCAACAAACACCTGTATAGTCATACCATGTGTATGTACTCGTTCTTTTCGTGTGCATATAAAACGATGGCATACGTTCCTGTTAACATACAGAACTTATTCAACTATTTTTATATATATTTCCATTTCAGTTTGCTATATGCGTGTTAGACCAGGTTAAACATATGCGGGGTTGAATTTATGCTTTCTAATATCGTCTAGCTGTGGAGGTTTTTTTTTCACTTTATTTCCCGAACGTTCCTTTTGTTTTTGTTAAAATTCAACTATGCTTCCGTACATACCCGTCCCCGTTACGTTTTTTTCTTTCTCCTGCTCGGAAACCTGTTCAAAACTCATTGAAACTCTGCGTTAACCATTTGATATATATCATATATTCATATGTGATTTTGCCCTTTTACTCTCTATAACTACAGGCCGAATAAAAGTAACGCTGCTCATTGTACTGTAAGTGAAACAATGTAATTTTTTCTCAATTGCAATAAAACTTTCTTTTTATTTAATTTTTATCCAGCCAATTAACGTATTGGTCGCTGACTCGTGCAGTTTCAGGTTGATAAATTTCATTAATGGATATTTAATTTCACGAAAGTTTACAAGTAAATGCAAACGAGATTACGAATTAATTCAATTTTTTTATCTAAGCTCAATTGATCGACAATATTAATTCTCATGAAATGCAATGAATCTCTTCACGTGAACAAGAGGAGACAAGAGGAAGTGGGCCAACAGTATGAAACTTTGTTGAAACTCACGGTGGAATGGAGAAAATTTTATGAGTAGCGATATAGAGCAGAGGAAAGCCTATAACACACGATGGAAGCATCGCGTGCAAGAGCTCGTTTCAACGCTTTTTACCTTGTTATTATCAACGGTACGACGACTATTTGTTCTCACTATACACGAATGAATTTGGTGACTCTAACTTTCCCAGCACAAAAATTCTACTGAACGGAGATGAAGAGAAAGTGCCATAAAGAAAAGAAGAGAAGCAATGAGAATGAGTTTGTTGGAGTATTATCTTCTATTCTCCATACTGTAGCTTATTCGACTTCAACAAGGATGTGTCGGGTTACCAAAGATAAACGTATTCTCCATAAGATACTACGCCGCTCGAAGTTTACGTGTGATCTTAGTATTTCTCGTAGCCAAGTACGATCTACAATCTTCGTCAGATCTTCCTATTTCATAGTCCTCTTTTTACTCTCCATTTCTCTCTCGCGTTGTTGCAATATCCTGCAACGTTGTTTCACTAATGAGTTGTTTCTCTTCGAAGACGCATAAACATCACTTTGTATTCTGCTTTTCTTTACCTCTTCTCTTATTTATTTTCTTGTAGACTTTGGGTAAGACAAGTTTTGGAGGTATCGATGTTTTTTGGTAGGATCGCAGTTGAAAACAATCAACGTCCATCACTTTGAGCTTTAGCAGAAAGCTTCGAGTACTTTTTTTTTAATTTCACAACGTGCGAAAAGTAGCTCAAAGTTGGTTCTAATACATAAATATAGACTGTGGAATGTGATATATTTCATAAGCATAATTCAATGAAAGTTAAATAAACGAGCTATTTCGATGTGTATTTATCTACATTCACTGCTGCGAGTATTATTCTAGAAGTTTAAATCTTTTGGTTTGCAGCATGCGACATTATCGTGGCACAGGGCAAATATCGATTTTCGGGACTTCTTCGAGAATGATCCAGGCGTTACTGAGCTGATCCCTCGATGAGGGAGAAAACCACCGCGGACTCTCGTGAGCGATTTGATTGACCAGATAAAAGTTGAGCTCTTTTTACCATACTAAAACCATAAAAATTCCCACTAGATACGAAACTCTCCTCAACAAAAAAATGGACAAGCACATTTGGAACGAAATTGCCATTACCAACCTCCATTCAACGTCAACTTCCACTTCATAAATAAAAAGTAACTTTATGAAAAACTTTAATATTACGTTTTATTAAAAAAAAATTTAATACTTACGCAATTATTTCGATGCGAGTACGAGAAATTCGTGCGCTTTGTGAAAAAAAATCATGAATAAAGCTTTTGCACAGAGAACAACGACATTTTTGAAGCTTGTGGCTGCTCGTAAAGTTTGCTAACGTGCTTGACCTCGAAAAACTTCTAGTGCACCGAGTTTTCATACGTTTCGTATTCTTTTCATCTTTACAGACTTCACTCAAGGTCTATTCCAATTTGGCTTTTATTTTATACCTTTAATTTTTTTTACTCTGTAAGAGTTGCCTGCTCGTAGATATTTTTGTTTACCAGGTGGAACGCTAGATTTGCAATGTAACGGATCACTGTACATATCATGCATTAATGCGATCTATATACTACAGTGTGTTCGTCGATATTCTGGATACTATTTGCGAGCTCGTTGAAATACCAGTTGGTCCAGAGGGTGAATACTGTGCACACTTTATGCTCGGACTTTGGGAAAAGAAAGTACGATTTATAAATGCTACACGATGCAGCTGAACAACGGATATATAACGTCTCTTCTATTGTGATAAATCGTTCTCACGTTATCGAAGGTATTGGCTTCGAACCCCCGAACCACGTATTTTTCATGCTTAAGCTTTTCCTTTCTCCATAGCAAGAGGTGTGGGACGCGCTTCTTTTCTGTGGCAAAGAGAGAATATACGACTTCTCGCGAGAGTTTTCCTTTCTTGCTACTCTCCAAGTCTCAACAAAATCCTTTTTTCTCTTTGAACTTTGACTTTGAGCGGAGAAAGTGTAGGTAAAGAAATGAAAATGATCGGTCGCGCCAAACAAACATTTCGTTTTTTTCTTGTCGGTTTTATATTTATGACGAAAATTCCTTTGGCGACTGACACAACACAACCAGTTGTTCAAATTCGAAAAGTTTTACTGCTGCTCAATATTGTTTCGTAGTTGAACAAAACGAGATTTATCAAATAACTTTTTTTTTGCACGAAACGTAATGAGAGAAAATATGAAAAATCGAAATCTTCATGCTTTTTTAATGAAATTCCTTATCAATACTTTGCGGTCGTCATGCAACATAAAATCATCAATTTTTCGAAGTAAGGATATCACATGGATCTTCGATCAAATCGACTCAACGTTTTCTCATTATAACGAATTTATTGTGGAGTAACGACCTCGGCTGATGAAATAGTTGAATATACATTTTCACTGTTCAACAATTGACTTCTCTTCATGAAGAAGTATGGAGAAAACTGTGGAGAAACGCTGACGTCCATTAGTCTTACATTGTCGAAAAATGTATTATTCAGTAAATTCCAGTGACAGTTCACATTTTGAGATTAATATCTAGAACACAAATTGCTAATAATAATGCTGAAATTGTTTTCAACGTAAAACTCATAACTCCAAGAGCCGAGAAGAGACTGACTATCGTTTGACAATGACTTATTTGCATGAAGCCTTACTAACATGCCTGGCTGACATTCATGCAGACAAAGTGTTCCAAAAATGTGAACGCTTAACCTCTCTCTTATGCCTTCAGCCACTCGAATTGCTCTTCCAAATATCTCTACGCAAAAACGCTGTTACAACCTAACATTCCAACATTTTCTCGGTTCTATTCTCTTTCATCGCCTTCTCCCCCTTCCTTGTTTCTTCTCGAACTTTTTTTTTTCGTGATACACTTCAGCTCCATCGATTCTATCATTGGCCGAGGGTATCTCCAATCACAAGTTCTTGAAAGTACCGTTATCTCTAGTATGCTTATTAGAATAGTTCTACAATTTGTTGTCAGCTGCTTTTTATAATTATTGTAGACTTAGTTCTATAACCGACCGTCTAATAAAGAGACAATTTTAAGAAATTCTGAATTCCTAAAATTGTATTCGCAATACTAGCAGTATCCACAGCTCCGAAAGAAGGATTACTCCAAAGAATGATTAATTTTTAGTTGAAGAAAAAATTATTTCTTCCCCTAGCTTTCTGAAAATGAAAATGGTAGTTATCTTTTTTTGGAAGCTGCTCATCCATCGCAGAATAAAAAGTGATCCAGTCATATTTCAACGGCAATGGCGAGCCGGTCTTTCTTGGATGAGAAGCGTTCTCGTTGCTGTGCGCGTCTACGAAAAGCTCCAGAAGCACGTGTTGAAATTTATCCTCACCTGGCGTATGAGGTGCGGGGCTTTCTACTCCTTCATACTTAAAGGGATTTAGTACCTCAGAGTAGCATGCGGATTATGCATAGGCTGAACAAACGGCCCTCTGGAAAAGGGACGAGAAAACGAGGCGCCAGCGAGGCGCTTTAGAACGATAGACGAACGAAGAAAAGAGAGAAGAGACGAAAGCCGAGGATATGTATGAGATTTTGTTAAAGACCGCCAAGGGCTGACGCAATTTTAGTAATTCGTTATTTTATTAATTCCTTGTTCTTAGAGAGATTTACTTAATCCTTATTCAGCTGTGAGCTTGTATCGTTTTTTTTAAACTTCGAATGGATGTGCGATCGAATTAAAATACTTACAAAAGGGATTGCTCTAGTGCTGAAGTTTCGTAAGTCAGATGTAAAAGCTTAAGTTGAACGTATAATTTTGACAAGTTCTTCAAAATAACTGTGACACTCAGTTAATAAATATTCGAACATGTAAAAATTGCATTGAAGATCATTTTTCTAGAAATTGATAATGAAATAACATACTTTAGAGAAAAAACAACTAATTTGAGTTCATGACGCGCGAATTATTTTGTATTCGAAATTGGCTTCTTTTTCTCTTTTATTGAAAGTCATGAAACTCATTAACGTGGTCGGAGCCACGCATACAGACCCCCGCACCAATCGCTGTTTTTATCAGAACTTGAACAATTTTTATTTAATTTTTTGTTCAATTTTCTGCGGCAATCGTTTCAGGTATCTTTCATCCTCCGAATCAATACAAGGAGCAAACAATTTTTTGACGCTTTCTTGGCATTATCATTAATTATAAGATTCAAGGTCTAGCATATCCAGCTAAAAGAATTTGATATTAATGATATAAATTATTGACTAACAGTTGATATCCCTCAAATGTTCAATGAGCCGTAGACCCTGCCCCGAAAAAAAAATGCCGTAACTATATTATAACCCTAGAGGGGAATGAGAAGTGTGGGTGAATGAAACTAATAGTCGTTTTGTCCGATCGATGAAAGTTTGGACACGTGATGTCGGCCTCGGGGAGCAGGATTCGTAGCCCCAAGAGCATTAACCCTGAGCCATTAGTTTAGGAAACTGGATTAGGCGTATGTACACGCCCACAGGGCCAACATTCGTGAGTGTGTATGTTCGAACTTTTGTGCTATATCGAAGATCACATGGACCGTACACAAAAGTCCACTAACTCTGAAAAAGATTTCCTTTTTTTTTTTATATTTTCTTTTTCTTCTTCGTTCCGCACCTTTTCATATATAAACATCTTGTGCACCATTGGAGCGAGGATAAAATGAATGAGCGTTTCTACGATCTGTCCAAGCCATGAAAGTGTCACGGCAGCTAGGATAAAAACTCAACCGCAAAGAAATCCTTATGAAATACACATCGTTCTTCACACTTTCAGTGGTAAAAAAATGTCGAGATAGAAAAAAATCTACCATTAATGATAGAAATGTTTCTTGCACCCATTAGCCCGTAATGTTTTTCACGCGTATTAATAATAAAACGAAGCTTGACGCATGATGTATCTCGATGATACTTGCAACCTTATCATACATAATAAAATAATGGAAAAAGAAGAAGAAATATGAAAAACGAGTCTCATTCGTATGATATGTCGATACAAATGGATGTTGGAACGAGAAGGATTGAAAAAAGAGCAGAGCCACCATCCGAAAAGATCGAAAAATAGAAACCGTCAAATTGCTCGATAACGAGTCGTCTCTTCAACGAGCTAACCCTCCAGTCAAAACTGCGCACTCTCGCCAATTTTAGCGGTTGGCTTCATGAAAGCCGATTACGTCCATTTTAATCCCCGTAAGATTAACGACTGACTCGATTACGAATTCACAAAAGCTGATAACCAACTGTGTATGGAGGACAATCCGATTGGTCAGAAAGGACGTGGATGAAATTCAGAATTCATTTGGTGCGGTATCAATATTCTCACACAAACCAATATTCATAGACGTATCTTTTCTTTCAGTGATGTTACCCTAGAGAATTAGGGATTGATGAAATTTATTTTGATTTAGTAACGATTTCCAAGAATAAATGGAATCATTATTTTACCGAGTTCACCTTGATATTGAATTGCATTGTGTGATCTCGGTTCATTATCCGTATAAATTACATGTCCATATTGAACACATGTATATACTAGACCCACTTATCGGAATGATATCACCAATACTCGCTCTTTCTCTCTGTGAAACGAGTCTCGATGTGTTATCTATTTCGATATAGTTAATGTTATATAATCTAACCAATTATACAATTAAAGCCAGAACTTGAAAACAACAAAAAAATGTCAAAAAAGAAACAGAACACAATCAGGAAAAAACTTCACCTGAAACAGCAACTACTGTGACTTTCTCTCTCTCTCTCTCTCTCTCTCTCTCTCTCTCTAGTTCTCGTATACTTGGTTTACAAGGGCTTAAAAGATTCACCCTTTTCACTCTTGGTTTTATCCACTCTTTAGTAAATGAGTATAGAAGAATGGGAAAGGTACGTACAGAGAGCAAGTTTGAGAAACTGGGTCAATCTGTGCGAAAAGTTTTGATTTGCCTGATGTTTAAATGGCGTAATTGCTTTTTATAAGCAAGAATTCTGTGCGACCTTTCTAGAAATGAATTCATATAAACTACCTTATTATCTTATAAGCAAAATATGGCAGGATTCCTGAGCCTAAATTCACAATTGATACCGAAGAGTTCTTCGACTTTCCTTAACATGTTATCCACAGCTTAAGTTCTTAGAAATTAATATTGAATTTATTCTTTCAACAACATCAGTTCAACAGAGACTAAAACTTCACCAACCTAGTCTGAACGTGCGTGAAGTCTTTCAGGCGTTTCCCGCTGGGTAAAGATGAAGTATGACAATAATGGCATCCAAAGTGGGAAATGGATGGCTTTAACGAATTCATAGTTTCAGAATAAAAGTAATTTGGAACTGTTCGGATTTTTTGCCGAAAATCTTGAACACATATTCACTGATCTTTTCGAGATACATACAAAAATTTTCGAAAAAAAAATTACCAATAACTTCGAATAAGTTTTCTAGAAAATATACTTAATTTAAATACGCGCCCGTAATCAATACCTCGATGATGATTGGCCGATCGAGTTGTATCACACTCAAGTTGAAATATTGAGACAAATTAGGGCAAAAATCGATAAATCAAGTTCACCATTCTTCGGAAAATAAATTCTGTGTGATTTTCGTACAATTGCCCACACCGATGCAGACCGAGAACACATTTGATTATTTTTTCTTAGGTCCATAGAACTTACAGCATACTGGTCGTCTGTTAAAAGCTCTTTACACAGATATTTAACGGATATTCAGTGAACATGTGTACACAATTTCAACAATTTCAACTAAAAACTGCTGCAGTGTTCATCTGATATACCGTCCACCAGTAATACGGGAGAGTCTTATTACGGGTAGACGGGTAGACAGACTGATAATTCACTACCAAAAATTTGTAGAACCGCATCAATATTCCCGTTCGATAGTATGATCATGCCTTTTTTCTTCTTGTTTATTATTTTGAAAAGTTTATATAGAAAAAAAAAATCATCGATTCAATTCTGTGATAGACCGATTGTCACCAACAGAACCTTACGAGAATGTTTTCAGGAATAAAAATGCATCCTCGAATAATTTTCTGCCTCTCGATAGAATCCACACTAAGGATATATCATAGTCTCTTGAACTGTTCAAATGTGATGGAGTTGTGAGAAATAATAGGTGAAGCTGTCAAAGTGCTTAGCGGTATTTGAATGGAAAATGTACAATAGTGATTTCTATGTAGGAAGGGGGGGGGGGAGTTTAATGAGGACCTTGGAATAATTCATTTTTGAAATTACCTCGAGCATACTTAACAGCTCACTGAGAGAATGTAAAGAAAATAGCTTCGTGAGCAGAACGTTTGTGGAGATCCCGAAATGTCATACAATGGTGTAAGCATGTGTTCGATAATTCAATAAGAGTCAAGTAAGATTACGGGAATACAGAACTTAGGGCTACGGCCATTTCCAACCGCAAAGCAGGTTTGACCCAGTTACCAAACTCCCTATTCATTCAACCTTTGGCCAACGGGCGCAACGTTATTAATTAAGCAAATGAGTGCGCGATCGTGCAGTTTACTAGTAAGCCTTCGGCAACTCGTATCTTTCAAACATTAACTCGCCAAAATATCTTCTCGGTTCCTTACCGCTTTCCGAATAATTAACTTTAATTACTTCGTCGTAACGTTCAGGACTGTATAATGTTTTAAACCATCAGAATATCAACAGAGTTTCACAATAATTCTATAGAATGCTGCAGAGAACAGAAATCGACATTGTTTTAACCTTAATTGGAATAAGAAAAATTGTGTGTAACTTCGTTGCTTCATCAAGTCTATCAGACTCGTCATTTCAATCCATATTTATTTATTTCATCTTACATGTTCAGAATGCATTATTGCAATACTCGCAGAATGGTTGTTACCTCACTTAATTTGAGAATCCACTTGCCTACATGTATTAAATGAATAAATTGTAATTCGATTTCTTAATCTTGAATGTAATCGATGGATGTTCAACTCTACGAGGAAGCAGCTGAAAGCAATGACCCATCCAATCACCAAGAGCACGAAGCTGTTCCATCGAAATGCTGAATGAAATAATTGAACTGAGTAGAGTGCAGCTTTACATCTCTGAGTATCGACGAAACGACGTCGCCAATAATGAATCAAGCCGCTTGCAATAATACGTTGATAGATTTTTTGAATCTTGAAAATCTCAAGGAATTCGTGCCTCAAAGAACCCGCAATTAACAATTGCTGATGTGTCGTTCATATTACCGATTCTCATAAGATTGAGATAAAAAACCGATCAAATTTGCATATCGTTGAGAATCCGACACTCAGCACAGAGCATCAGAAATGGTTTTCAGAAGTTTTTGTACTATTACTACACATCAAGTCTAACCGAGAGTGAGCAAGATCATTCATCGTTTGAATCTCTAGCACAAAAACTGGAATCATGATATTTTTCGGTAAGTGAGCCAGGTAGGATTGCACAAGTACGTAAGCATAATGAAAATTAGAATGATCGCAAGTAACAGCCATGTTGAGCGATTGCACATAGTGAAAAAATTGTTCCGCATTTTTCGTGGTATTATAAAAGCCACTACAACAACTCCTACCGAAAATCTGTAGTCCGTAGCTGATACAGTTGCTCTTGGTATCATGTCTACCATAAGATTCAAGTCCCTTGGGTACAGATGATCAATCATATCTTCGTAATCAACCGACCACACGTAATTCGGGGTGAAGTTCATCGATTTGCATCAAATCACCGATCACACCACCGGGTGAATTTCCCATTCTCTCAACGTACGGTAACATCGGTGGTTATACCATTACCAACAACTCGCAACCATCAAGATCGTTCAAGTGAGGATAAAGGCCATCCTTGTGCACGCTGAACTTACCCTCTTGATACTGACCCACCTGTGGGCTATCAAAGTTTTCCGTTAACGGTAAACGCAACGATGTTATGCTAACGGTAAAAGTATCTTACATGAGTGATATTACTTATCACTTTACAAAGTACATTCGCTGAATTTTGAAACTATTTCATAATTTACACATCATACAAAAAATTACGGTAAATGTATTCCTTTTATTTTTTTTTCTATTGTTCCTGCGTATATACTTTCGAATTTTTACGAGCCAATCTCGGGCCATCACTTCAAACACTCTTTTCTCTTCACTTCGGTGTTTCTGTCTCTGTTTTTGCAAGACCCCCCGCCCCCCTTCAGTATGTTGCCCACAGCCACTCTTCCTCAATGCACTACTGTATCGTATATGCACGAGGGTCAAGGAAAACTGTGGAAAGTTCGGCCGATACAGATGGCTTTATTTTTACTGAGTTCAAGCTGATTGGAGCCATCAGTAGCTTAGAAAAACTGCCTCCCGTTCAGCGATTGATGCACGAGCCAGCGCATAACATTTGAATAATAATAATGATGCATCCTCCTTGATACCACTGCGCGGTGAACATTTTTATTTCTCTTAGTGGATCGATTGCTTCCAGAGCTTAAATTTGAAAACTTAGCCAACAACTAATTACAAAAAAAATTAAGTAACTGTGATTATGTGCGTGCACACATGGTCAGGAAGTTTTGTCAACTTTATATTCCTTGAAAACCGACCCAATGTACAAAATCAAACAAGATTTAATATGCAGAAGAATTTTTATGATGTAACCATGTTTTTTTTTTCCTGGACTGATTTAGCACATAGACAATTTCCCCTCGAATAGTCAACCCCAATTATTCAGACACTTTTTGAATTGATATCCGAGAGAATAAAAATGATGTTCCTGGGTGTTCCAGGGGACCAGATTCCATCCGTTACACTGGCAAGTTCATTTTCCTCATCACGAAGAAAAAATGTCAAGCAGATAACACATCTGTGATGATGAATTTCACGATACAGCAGAATCAGAAGGATATTACGGAGGGACTTTTCGTTGTTCACAATTGATATACAAATTTTATCGCAAACAATACTTTTTGAATTGAACTGATGGAATTTCGATGTTACAATTGTCAATGGTCTTTTCATATTGAAGAGACCACCAGGTATGTATCCACCAAGCGTTGTCCAAGTCATTGCTGGCATACAACCTGGCATTGGTCGTGGTATCTTCTCGTAATTCTCCAATTGCCATGACGATACATCGAAGGTAGTCATCTCCGTAGTCGTTCACGAACCCTCCGTAGTCTTCAGAGATAATGAGACATTACAAGCTCACCTCGGTTCTGAGTAGAAATACAGCGAGGCTAAGGAATCTAATTTTTTTCGTTTCTCTAGGCAATCTGCGAGCTTACTCTTTTTCTTTTACCTCTGCTACCTTTTTCACGTTATTGTTGTGCGTTAAACTCCCTCAATCTGTTAATAGCTTGTTGACTTCCCAATGCAAATAGTATACGGCTTTCTCTCCAAGAGGAAAACACGATAGCGTGAAGACAACGTTTGCAATTTACTGCTCGATCGCATAAACCTTCACCACTGTTTTCTCCTTGCCAATTCGTTTTATATTTCCCACCTAACCGATGCAACATCTATATATACGCATAATCAATTCTTAGTCCATGTTCCACATTAACTGCTTGCTTTGTGGCAACTACTTACGATCTATTATGCATCGAAATCCATCAAGCTTATTGGTTTCTATTCACGGAATATTCCAGCGCCTGTAATATACGATGTTTCATATGAATCATGAACCAATGAACGCGATTGTAACGTAATCCCGTTTGATACAGTTTTTACTCAAGTAGGTCTTTTCTCTGTATATATTGCTCGTTATGTTTGTTTTACGAAATCTAGTTGCACCTTTTCATCTTCCATATATTGTACATCAATATTTCCGATATCTGTTTACCTGACTCTAATTGGATGTTACTATTCGTAAATAAAAATTTAATTAAATCAGCACAGGAACTTCACGCTCATTCTCGACAAATAGGAATAAAAATATATCTCCAAAAATATTGGATTAAATTGAGAGAAAATCATCATTATCAGTCATTTTGATTTTACGTTTGTACGTATTATGGTACTTTCGATGATTGGAAATAGATTCTCTCGAGTTCACTTTACACGATATTCATTATTCGCATTTGAATGACCTTCTTTTCGATAAGGCAAGAGCCAGCTAATGGATTGAGTACGTGCAGCTATCATCAAAAAATATACTGTGACATTTGTGACATTGTAAATACGATGGGGTCGATTATCAATAGAAAATATGAGGATCGCTGTGGCGCTGTGGAATAGAAACACGATGACGGAAATCTGTATGTCAACAAAATCATTCATGCATCACAAGTATTGAATATTCGCTGTGCCTCGAAACTGCTTGTTCAGATTGACAGCGGAAATATAATTCCAGAATCGAAAACAAAATGTCAGGGGTGGATAAATCCTGATGCTCGACAGTTATGTTCAGCAATTCATTATTCGGACCATCCTCAATTTTCATTTGCGCTGATTGATCATTTCTACTTGATTATCATCTCAAGACTGATGCATCAAAAAGATGATTTGCAAAATACTGCAATAAAGCTATTTGAACAGACGAGGTACAACTTTTCAGAATGTGCATATTGCGTGTATACGGTGCATACATTAAAAGAGTGGAGTTATATACGAATCATGGAAACGAGTGCTGCCAATGAGCTGCTCATGTGCGTTCGTTTGGCTCATTAACAGCGATTTCTCATTCAAAAGCATTCAAGAATCTTTGATGTATGGAACACATGAAAATCTATATAGTAGGCCATGAAAAATATTTTACTACATGCATCGAACTTTTTTTTTTTTTTAAATCCATATGCGTACGTATGCGATAAGCCGAAAGGAAAATGGAGTTGGATTTTCGGTAGTTTCTTTTTACGAACCTAGAATATTTTAATTCAGTTCACTAGCAAGTATGCCACATGAAAACATATTTTTCTTTTGAGACGAATGGAATTTCAATTAATTTGTTGCAATTTATTCAAATAAACTTATCTCATTCAACGATGCTCGCGGCAAAAATGCCATGATGGCTATCTCGATTCATGAAGTATCGACGTTCTTATTATTGAGCGTGTAGACACTGGTTTTGATGTCAAAAACATCACAGTGGTTGAACTGACTTGTTCAAATACCGAAAACTCTACCGCGTGATGAAGAGAACTTGGACAAGTTCGTTATCCAAAACCAAGCTATCTCACGTAACTTAGCTATGATCGTTGCCCTAAATCTTTCATCGAGAAATTTCACTTCATCGGATTAACAAACACGCGCCTGTCTCATGTGGCAATCATTCTGGATAATCTAGGTCATTATAGGGCAAAATACGACTGGCAAGAGAAATTTATTGACGCGAGCATATTCATAATTTGTTAACTTAAGTTGACTATCGTACAATATATTTTTTTTCTGTTTTCTTTCTGTAAACTCAAATTTAGATTAGTAGAAATTATATATTGAAATTAAAGATCTACCAAGTAACAAGTTATTCTTATTCTAATGAGATCTTCACTACAAATCTAATTTGTTATAACTGGAAAAAAATGTTAACCACATTTTCGCAGCTTCCATATACAATTTCCTTTTGAAAACGAACATATTTTGAACCTCGAACGCAGACGCTCCAATCAGTTTATTTTGGGTATATGCTGTTCATTAGAAAAATTATTACTTAAATATATAAGTATGTAAGATTTAATTATCCGCCTGAATCAAATTCACACCGGTTCCTCATTGCAAAATAAACTGATGAGATTACTTGGCGATAAGAATATCATTATCTTGTGACGTATGAGTTAATATTATTAACACATAACGCGGGGCATGTAGTATGTGGCATGAGGCATCCTCGATATCACTTCTGCATGTTTTCAACTATAATGCCTCTTTCTTGCTCTCACTCTCCTCTCTACATTCTTTGATGACCCCCGCGTATGTATCTCGTTATATATTTCCGAGATGTGCTCATGAACTTTTGCAGATTCCATGGGTTGTACGGGAGTATAGAAGAACGTATGAGTGTATATGTATTGCTGGGTTCTAGACATCGCCGCGAGAGGAAGCGAGCTTCGACATCATCATTCTTCGCGGTTCGTAAGGGCGCTCAACTTGGCATTATACTTTTTTTTTTTGCGACGCACGTGAATATTGAACCTCATATTTTCTCGTTCCTCGTTCAACGACTTATAAGATAACGATGGATTGAGCGTTCTCCCCCGTGCTATCATTACATATTATGTATGCATCTCCTTTTCTCCATTGCAATTCACCACGTATCTCACTCCCTAACTATCGACTCGGTACACATGATTGAATCGAGGCCATGCGAGTAGTTGAAGTTCTCCTCGATTGTAGGAGTATTTCGCTCGAATCACTCGACTTTGAACTTTAGAGCACGTGTAAGCAGTCTCACATTGACTCGGTATCGCAACCCTCTTTACACTATTCCTTCTTTCCACCATTTCTCCTCTATACCACAGTCGTATTTTCACATCGGTAAGCTTGCATCTTACAGCATCGATCGATGTTATTTTGCGGACGAATTTTTCCCACCTCAAAATGTATCAAATAGCAATTTCCACAAACCTTTGTAGAAATATTCGTTTGAATAAATTACCTCGAATTCATCGTTCACAGATGAACGAAATATTTTTTAAAAAAACTACTAGTTTAAATTACATGCAAGAGTGGAAGCTCATCATTTTTTTTGCACTGGTATATCAAAAATATTATACAGTTCTTAGGTACTCATACTCACACGTAATGAACCCGAGCATAGCAATCTTTTGTCTAGTCACACAGGCAAAGGCGTTTGCCTTGCGAAAACGGAGGGAAGATCTAAGATTTCGTTTTTTGTGAGAAACGGTTTTTAAGAAAGAAAAAATAAAGCCTGAGAAGGGCGTTTGACGCGATATATAACAGCGGCATTAACCCTCGAGGCGTCAATCTTGCCACAGACTGTCTTGCTGTATCTTCGAGTACTTTACGGAGAAGGGCCATTTTTCGTTGGTCGGTTAGCACTTTTTCCCCTTTGATCCCTCGAGGTTTTTCATTCCTTCGAACCAAACACGTGGTAAGTACAACAGTCTAGAGACTCTGTATATATCTCGACCCTCATCTCCGCATATATACACCTCTTTGTCTTGTCGTCATCTATGCCGTGCATTCGTGCCTGAGGCTTTACAACTCCTTTTACCCGTGGATCGATCAACGTCCGTAAGCTCTATCTCTCTTCCACTTCGCTTCTCACTCTCTTTCTCTCCCCCTTTCTCGTTTTGTACGACACTCATCTCGCCCCCCCCCCTACCTCCCTCTCCCCCCCACACTACTCATTTCCACGTTGCCAATTTGACAAGAATATTGAAGCGAATTTAATTTCGCATTCCTGTAGTCGATGCGATCGAAACTTTAGTATCAGAATCCAATCTCCTTGTGCCGTAACCGTCTTATTGCTTTCGATGAAAACTCGTATAGAAAGAGAAGTTGAAGAGAAGAAAGCAAGAGATCAAATCCATTGGAGTAGTACGGAACGTTGAAAAATGTAGAAAAAATCATATAGGCACCGAATAGGAAACGTATCTTGGCGTGTGGCAAAAACAAAAAGAAGTGATGAAGAGAGATAAAGAAGAACGATGAGAAATAGGAAGTAGGGTGTGTTGATAAAGTATGAAAAGAAGCTTTACTTGTGGCATGTGGTGTTGTGGTTCGTAGCAGCCCAGGCACCAACAGCAACGAAACGATGGAATCATCTCTTCATGAGGACTCGGTTTTCTTCCGTACACGTCCTTATCTCGCACCATTCATCTTGTTTCTCTGCCTTTTTATCAGTTCATCCTCTCATATTACGTGCACATTTTGCACTACTTCCTTCTCATTCGGTACTTGTACCCTCTAGATTACATCTATACGTCTGCTGCTAACACTTAAAAGGGCACAAACGCTCAACACTCGATTTACTGAGACTTCTATAGGTTCCCCGTCGCCGTTAATATTTTATGAAAATCGAACATAAATTATATTTATTGATAGCAAGCGTTATCTTCATGGATTTTGTATTACTCACAGCAGAAGGAACTTCTATTAAATTCAATGAGCTGTAAAATATTAAACACTGAAAATCCATGAATTTCTCAAATAAATTGAATATACGTGGATTACCTATTATGAACGAAGGCTAAAAATTTGAGAATTCTCGTTAAAAACCAGAAATTTGTAGTCTTTGGAAAATAATGTGAGCTTCGCCACTGTCTTTTTGAAACAGGTTTATCTTTGACAAGTGTTGACTTGATTGGACTCCATAGTTTGGAAGCGGCTTGAAGTCTATGAAAAAATCCGTGTCAAGTTTGATCAACATTGACATCCAGCGATCATTTGGAAAAGCAGAACCATGGTTCTACAAATTAATGAACTTTTTTATCGGATGAAAAATAAACTCATGACATAATTAAAGCTTAAACGGACTTATCTAAGTGAAGTTCAATCATAATTGTATGAAGCGTCTCTTCGGAAAAGATCAAACTGTAGTACCTCCGCTTTCCCCGGTGTCACCACAGATTTGCAAAGCAAAAAAGAAGCTTACGCTGCGTTGCTAAGCGCTGTCTACGTGCTCGTGATTTTTCAAATTCCTTCAAAGTTCTGCCGTAACTCATATTAGGGGTATCTCATTTAAGATGCGAGGGAGGGATCTCTTCGGAAGAGGCGCTTCATACAATTATGATTGAACTTCACTTAGATAAGTTCGTTTAATCTTTAATTGTATTTCGTGTCATTTCCTCGAGATCAAATTGTAATCGTTCAAAGTTAGTTACGGCAGTCATAACAGTGGTAACAATTTTAATGAACATGAACATTTTTTAACAATTCACCCTCGAACATACAAATGTACACTATCATAATTACTATCTTATATTTATTTTGAATGATCCAACACTGTTTAGTCAATTATGAATTATCTGATAAAATGCAACGATTATAAAACTTAGCAAAAGTTATTGAATGTTTTGACCAACCAACCGTCCCTCTGATCAAATATATATTAACAATGCAGTGTAAGCATTTTTTTAGCTTTAAAAATGTATGATGATGCCGGGAAAAGTGGGGATATTACAATTTGATTTCGAGGAAACGGCGCGAAATAAAATCAATGTTTACAAGAATTGATTAAATAGATTTATTTCAATTCTATTTCGGTTCCCATGAGGTGTTTAATTGACTATATGAATAAACACACATTTTAATTTGAATCTTCATGGTTAAAAATGCTGTACCAAGTCACTTAATTTCATAGTCTATGCTGAATTGTGAATTTCTGTTCTGATAAAAAACTATGAATATATATACAAGTGCGTGCCAGTGTTAACATCAAAAGCATAATGTTAACATGTTTATTTGTTTATACATATGAATTCGCAGTACTTAATATTTATTTTGATACTTGACGTAAAGATGCTGTTGCGTCTCTGGACACAGAAAACACTACCAAGAATAACAAAATAAAGAACGACCCGGCCTGTGAGATGATGCTGGCCAACTCTTTGCATCAGTAGTTTCAGGAAATCCATCGAACGCGATGTATACTGATGTATTAATGAGATTTTCGTCTGTACCGTATATACAACAGATCCGTTCGTTAAAAGCATTCTGCGGAAATGACTGATACTCCAGAAATTCAGATAATGGCGTACGAATAAAATATTAAAAATGTACGGTAATCGATAATTACGAGTCCAGAATAAGAAGCAAGTTGTTCACCTCCATTCGAATCTCAATGTTTATTTTCCCTGTAAAAATGATTCTTAGAATATGTGGCAAAAATTAAACCTAATATTTTATTCATTGTTCCCTATACCTGTTCACTTTCGTGACATTCCGCAGTGACAATGAAAATGATACGTCATAGACTGTAAGAGCATCTTTGTTCCGTCCAGTGGTGACAACGAAAACGATACGTCATAGATTGTGAGTGAAAAGTTGACGATTCTTCTTGTTTTCATTGCTACGCTTGTCACGCTGTTTCGACCACGAAGATACGAGTTACAAAATGTGAAGTGGGTGACAACGAGAAAAAGAAATAACAGTCTAAAAAAGGACTCTGAATCGAAAAGTGACGCAAATAAATGGATCAAGGGGACAAATTCCCTGGAGCGTGTGCAGCGGCACGAGCATATCCTCGGGGCTGGCATGTGTCCGAAGAGTATCAGACGTTGATGTTGACCTGTCATCCGGTTGTCAACAGCTACGGAATATTTCATTTTTTTAATGTATATACGCGTCCACTCGTATACAGGAGAGATATATCTGTACATGAGTGCGCCCCTCTTTATTCTTCTTCGTAGTTCGCAGACATGAGCGTGACTTCATCCCCTATTTTCCGAACTCGGACGCGAAGGTCGATAAATGTTCGGATCGGAAAGCTCGCCATTAAGTCGAAGAGCAATTAAAGAGGAAAAAAAACATTTGGAGTGATCTATAGGCTGAGTTTACAATACGGACTGATGCTGCTACAAAAGAGAGTGACATTCAGACGAAAATTCAAACCACCAAAAGTTTCAAATGAATTGTGCGAAGAGTGAATGCAATGAAAGAATAAAAATAAGAGAACGAAAAGAATAATAAATCGAACAGATGGCGTCGCATTTGTTGAAATTCATCTTCTTTTATTCGATTCTCTGTAACAAAACCACTCATCATTAATTTAAAGTTATCATTATTTACCTAGCGCTATTATCGCCAATAATATAATTCGATATCAAATATTCAGACTACACAGTCTGTAAAATCTTGTCGAAGTTTAACATCTTGGGTCTCCATGAGCCAGTTTAACATATGATTTATTGTATGTAAATGTATACGTGTGGCTTCGTTAATTTACCTCTTGCACTGCGAACCTCGGCAACACGTGAGAGAAGATATTTTCCGATTCACGTAGGTCATATGTTGATTGTGGAGGAACTATAGTGCACAAGCATGTTAGAAAAGTTAGCACATGAACTTGGATTCAACAAACATGAAACTCTTCATTTTTACCTGAATTCCTAGTCTCTACCATACTTAGATAGACTTTGGAGTTTTTCAAGTATGAATTCGTATGAAACTCTGAGTTCCGTTAATAATTTACATAAATTATAGAATGTTTTTCAATCTAATCAAATGACAGATTATTTTTCCTTTCGCATAAAATTCATCTGAATGATCCAGGACAAATAAAATTTTCAAAATTTTTCAATTGCAGAAGTGAAATTATCAGTTAACTGGTAGCGAAATTTTTTATTTTTACGGATACTCCGAAATAATAAGGGAGGGAAAAATGTGAAGGTTGGCAAAAACAGCGAAGAAAAACGATAAATTGCAGTGAGAGCTATGCGTTGTGTTGGTCGAGAATTACTCTGTCCATCTATATTTTCCATTGCCACGAATCATTGATTGAGCCCTCGGGCATATTATGAGATATAAATGAAGAGAAAGGGACGGAGGAAGAGAGATAGATAGAGAAAAAGTGAAATATAGATGGAAGGGTGGAAGGAAGGACGGTTATTCGTGATCGCGTAGCGATGTCGTCACTTATACTTGATATATGTGTGCGTATAGATCGTTGTCTGTCGGTACTCAAATGTGTTCCATCACGTACGATAAATATTGTGAGTTCCGGGTCCATTGGTATGGGAGAGAACCATACCAATCCGATTGTTTTCTTTCCTATATGCGGATCTCGTATATGTGTATTTTGGTATACGTATACGCATCTACATTCACGTAAATAGTGTATGTGCGCATTCAGTTACCATATATATATCCATGAGTATATGAGACCGTGGAACTGGGGACGTTGCACCAAACAATCGTGGCGAAGTACAGTCGTTAACTACTCGCGATGATTGCATGAAGAAAAGCCAACAGTAATAATGACCGAATACTCAGAACGATCAACACGAACAGAACACAACCCTGGGCGTTCAGATTTCAAATGAATATTGTTCACACCATTGTTATTTCATATTACTATATGGATCGATCCAAATATACACACTTATACGCAAACGTATTTATCTCTATTTTTCCGAGCTGTAACCCAATTTCATGACAATAAGTGGGTCATATATATTTTCTCATAATTATTTTTTACTATATATTTATGCTATTGAACGTTGACTACTATAAAGTTTAGTCGGTTGTGAAGCCAATTAAAAGTTGCCGCCACCTCGAACTATGCCACTATGAAGAATACCGATATTTCAAAACTTCCGATCGAGCAAAGTTTTTCAAATAAAGTGGAGAGAAAAAAAAATATCGAACGGACTTTTCATCCTGAAAGAAATGAAAAAAAAGTAGCAATCCCAGTGACTAAGTGCCAAATATTTCGAACGATGTGCATGCCTAGAAACTGTAGTTTTATATTTACCACTCGTAAAATGTCAACATTTCGTAACCGGTAGATTTATATTCATTGAGTAATTTGGCACAACAGTGATTTCTTAGAAAAAAAAAAATAAAAAATAAAAAATGCAGCGAGATATTGATTCAACTACTACAATGGGAAAAACTGTGTTTGGAATCGTGCTAAACAAATACAATGGGTAACGATGATTCGACGAATTGATAGTCGAGTAACAGTTTGGAAAGAGAATGAGAATGAAGGTGGGCTTCATAATTGAACCGAATGGACGAAAGTGGGCATCTATTGTTATCGAATTTTACCGTAAATGAGATAAGTTATAGAGGTAGAATTAAGAATGGATACGATGTAAAGAGGTTCAGAGAAAAACGAGATAAAGGATAAGTCGGTGAAATATTCACGAAAGAAAGGAAGATGCAAATCCCACCCGAACTCGCTCCAATTGTAGGAGAAAAACTTTTTTGCGAACTTTGTGATAGCTGAGATATGATCATCGTATAAGATTCTTCGCGTGAAAACGAATGACTTACTACGTATACATATATGTATTACAAATACAGCTAAAGAGTTAAAAAGTCAATGAGATAGATAGAAACTTGCCATCGTTTTCTGGATACACTTTCCAATCGATACGTCCCATCGGAATTTACGTCTCTAAAAATAGACGAGAGAGAATTTATGATTCTTTACTATGCATATAGCCTCTCACATCCGTTCCAAAGAACAAGCGAACTTTTTTTTGCCTAGAAGATTCCTTATCTTTTATATCTATTTTGACAAGGGTTTACGTGAAATTTTCTGCTTTTCCTTAATTGTTATCTTGAAATATTATCTGATAGCGATGATGAGTGCGCGCTCAGTGTATGCGGCTCCGATGATCTTCCAAGTTTTTCTAAAGCTGCCGTTTCAGTGGGCTGCTTGACGTTGGCTTTAAGCGTCAAACCACTGGGCTTCGGAATTGGAATTCCGATGTTCGTTTTCTGGAGCGGAAAATAGCGTTGAATTATCGGGGTCCAGTTAACCAGCGTACTGTTCTCGTCGGACACTTGTACACCAATCGGAATGCCGATAGAACGGGTCGTTACAGCGTCAGGCGTAAAAGCGAAAATGTGTTTAGCTCCCACACTTGACTCTCGAATCCAGCGTCTAGCGTCTGAATGAAATGGCAACTTAATGCTTTTTGATACGACGCTTAGGTCGAGAATGACCCAGATGATTCGCGCAGAGTTAAGCGGCAAGCAGTTTTACGGAGTTTCCGATGATGCCAAACAGCTGGAACTCTGTATAGAAATCTGGCCGTTTGTATGTAAATTTTTAGCGGCTTCGGCTCAGCCATGCAAATTTCACCATAATAATCCCGGCCACATGAAAAAAAAAAAAAAATTATTTGAGTTTTCTCCAGTTTTTCTTAGCCTTCGTGCGAATCTGACAAAATCGTGCCTGAAGAAAGAGTGACTCTCATGGACAAAGAAATTAAAAATAGAGTAAATAGAGTCGTAAAACCCCGCAAAGACATGTGCACAGAAACAAAGAAAAAAAAAATAGTTGGCAATATTTTTTATTCACAGCCGGTTCAATATGGTTTTGGTACTCTCGTTTACAACAATTTCCCATACGACGCCAGGATCGATGTTGATATTTGTACTTTACTATGGAAAGTGACAGTTTAAAACTCGCTTCCTTGTTTGGATTTTTTTCTAATTTTGAGAAACTAGCTTACACGTTTTTTTTTTTCAATTTGAAAAAAAGAATTGAGACGTAGTCATATAAAACCGATTTCCAGAGAAGGTTTTATTCTTATGTATAGATCGAAGATGTTTTGTATTTACTTTTGGATAGAAAAAATTCAATATCTTGAACGCAATTTTATATCTTAAGGTCAAATTGGAAGAACCTGGACCCTGGATTTATACTTTTTTCGAGTTTTATACAATGCACGTGCTCTCTCTTATGATGTGGACACCTGGATGAAATATTCTACGTGATGTAAAACCACTCTTTGCGAAAAAAAAAAATATCTGAGGATAACAAGGAAAGAGTAACGTTTGGTAGTTCCCTGAGGGTAGTTTCGTTGATTTTTTTTTGTAACTAAACCTTTTTTAACCTAACATCATTGTAATTTATACGAAAGAAACCATGAACGGTGGCACTAGCGCAGGATTCACATTTTCAAGAATAGAAAAAATACGAAAATTCAGCCTCCAATCCGCCGCCTAAAAATAGTGAAAACGCCGGAACAAAAAATTGTTCGAGAACAAGTGAAAGAGATGGAAAAAGAAGAATAGCAGAGAGAAAAAGGAAAAGTAAGAAAAGGACGTTTCTGGAAAAAGAGGCTGAGAGATTGAAGGGGTTGGGTATCCCAAAGTTCTCTTACTTCCGTGAGACAAAGATTTACGAGGTATACCCCGCTTTCTTTACTCTTACCCTCTCTCCCCTCTCTTTCACTATCTTGCTCGTCCTCTCTCTCTCTCTCTATTTCTCTTTCCTTTTAAACCCCTTTACCACCGCTATTCGCTCATATTCCTTCCCTCTATGTCTTCAGTGCACTTTCCTCTTTTTTTTCTCGTTTCTCACAGTATATGTTCCAACGAATCGTCTCGACGGCGATGCTTTCGGAATCCCGCACCAGTACACGGAAGCTCAAACTTTGTCAAATAAATTAAAAGGCACCTTTTCTTTCTCGACAGAAAGTGAGAAAGAAACAGAGAGGAGAGAAAGAGGAAGAGAGAGAGAGAGGGTTTCAGAAACGATACCAAGAGGAAGAAGAACACTGAGAATAGCGAAGGGTTGAACCACCAACTCATTCCCAGGATTGACGTAACCATTTTCTCCATTCAGCATCTCTTTTCAGCTAGATTCGTTTTTCCTATTCCACTTATACATATCGTGCATAGGAGAAGAAAGTAGTAAAGGAGAGGAGAAAAGAAACTGCGAAAATAAAAGACGGATTGGATAGGAGAACGAAAGAAAAAGAGAAAACACGAGAATACACGGTCAGAATACTGATATCTGGATGTCCGCCGCCCCGCACGCTTTCTACTCTTTCCTGCCAACATTTTCCTCCACCACAACCGCGCGCATCGTTCTTCTGCTTGTCCTATTCTTATTTTACGGACCCTCACAAGCTTACTCCGGCCTCTCCTTTTTCTCTCATGCTTCAACTAATTTTTTTCCAATCAACATAGATATAGTATAAATGTTACGTACGAACGTGTGTCAGAAAAAAGTTAACCTACTTGTAAACAGATATTAAGATTTTTTTCACATTTTATCTTTCCTATCTGTCATTTTTTTTAGTCTCCACACCTCTGTCTCAAAGTGTCTGTGCTTCAGTTGTCTGTGTCTAGCATCACCCCTAACCCACGGCACCCCATCGTCCTCGTCACGTTCTTCACCCTTCCCAACCGTTAATGTATATAGTCTCTTCCAAGCTTTCAGCTCGACGCCACCATATTTTAGACAAGTGAGTCCGTATTTCAAATTACATCGTATATAGAGTTTACCTATCTATAGTTATAAGCGTGTTATATAACCACATTGGACACGCCCGAGGCAGAATATCCCAGGTAATCGCGGTTAGAAATTGGATATTTTCTCGATATCGTGCTGAAATCGACTGAGCTTACCCCGTACGACAAAAAAAAACTTCAGCTCGTGTATCTTCCAACGTTATATCTCCACCCCCTTCCGGTAAAAATAGCGCCAATGTTTTACGAGAGGCAGCCACGAAATCCTATTGGTAGATTTACATTCGTTTTCCTTTAAATATTTCAATACTCGTATCCCTAAATATGCATAACCACCGGATCAATGGAATGTTTTATGGGAGCTAAAAAGGTGCAAGTAGTAATATCCGCTTTGGGTCAGACGCCTATATATATAGTATACGGTACGTTTCACTGTCTACTATTTCCATTCATTTCGATTTTGGCATCTATTGGCAGATCGAACTAACATGACACATACGATAATTATAATTCTAACGAATAATTTTTATCTTCATAGTGTGAAAATAAATATCTACATAACATATGCAACACTCGCTATGAAAAATTGAATGATCACAAAAATATCTCAACGTACATCTTCAAAAAAAATGAAACAGCAATGACACGTTGTCAACTACAGAGAGTTCAAAATCTTTCTCTCCTTTATTCCAAGCGAAGCAAGTTAATGGATTAACCATGAGAATTATGATTAACCGAACATGGATCGAATTTTTTTCAATTTACAGCTTGATCCGTATGCGCGTATGAATATCGAATTGTTTTTGAAATTCCAATCGACCGAACATACATCGGGTTCTCCTCATTTAATAATTTTATATATTCATTTTTTGACTCATCGAATTCCTGTTGAAATTATGATCCTCTATTCAAGGTCATACGTTTCGCGCATCGTGTTCGGGCCAGTTATTTTATTTTATTTTTTTTTTTGCGAGTTTGGTCTACAGCCTAACATGACAAGCATATACCAGCCGGATGAAATCGCCGAGGATAACGATTTTTTTTCTTCCTATTCGCGCTGATTTAGCTCACAAAATACGTGCTATCGAGAGCTCCGAGAGATATATTTATCGACGCATGAATAGGACGATGCCCAACTATTCGCGTGCGGTTCTCCACAAAAAAAAAGAGAGAGAGAGAGAGAGAGAAAGAGAGAATGAATATAAGCCAAAATGAGGATTCGGCGAGATGTTCGCCCGGCTGACTGTAAATCCGACGGTTATTTACCGTTGCTCGACCGATCGTAACGAATTGCCAAATCCGCGCTACATCTCGTTCGCAAATAATTAAACGTAGTCGTCCTGGATTTCACGACGGGTTCGTTACATTTTTGAATTTTATTACGGCACTACTTCAGCAACAATATAAAACGGATAAATCAGGTGTAACTATTTACTCAGGAATTAATATAAACGTAGCGTCTTATGAAGAATTACACGAAATCTGTTTATTAATCCAAGAGCAAATTTCAAGCGCAAACTTTCAGCACAATAAAATAACTTTTATACGCATTTGTATATCATGCTCGTGTCATCATGAGATTTGATAAGATTTCATAATAGAGGTATTCGATCAAAATATTAAATAACGTATGATTCTTATTGATTGGAAAAAATGAACTTCCCAAAGTATACAGTACCAAAGATGAATACCGTCGAGGTAAAGTATAAAACAGATGAACGAAAGTAGAGATATTTGTCCTTATTAAAAATCATGTAAAGATATGAATTAGTATGTAGATTCTGGAAAGTTTTCTAGAGCATACAAACAGCTTTATAAAACTAAAGTTTTACATTTATTCATGACAATTAAACTCATTCAATCGGACAATAGGTTCATTTTTTATTAGACTCATAAAAAATATTAATAAGATAGTGTTTTGCAAGGTACACCAAATAATTAAAATGGAAATAGAAACACTTTCGCCATAATTTAAAGGAAATAATTATTCTTCTACATTTGCTCGACGAATGACAAAAAGCTTTATACCAAACCACGTGTGTTCAGCGGTATAACGATCGAAGCTCGAGTATTAATTTCGGCGACATATATTTGTTGTCCCGTAACATTCGAAATAAAGCCAATTATAAGCACAACATTTTCGATTCCAAGTAACTCGAAGCTACATATTGCAGCCACGTTTGGCTCATTATCCACGAGTCACGGGGCTGTGACAATGATGACTGAAACTTTTCGCGCCGTGAGAATAAACACCCCATGAACACTACATTTCATGTGTCCCAAACCAAACAGCCGCAGACTCATGCACACTCATTTTCAACCCGTACCAAATTGGCCTCACTGTGGGAAGGGTTTAAGTTGGATGCTGGGCTACAATCCTCTCGCTCTCGACGATGCGCTGCGACAATTTGCAATTCATACTCTCCAGGGTTGTTTTCCATTGTAGCTTTTTGAGGTATAACTGTACGATTCGCTCTATGCATATTGTATCTACATCTACACGTATAGGGGCGTAAGTGAGAGAAAAAGTGAGACGCGGACATCTTCCGTATTTGTCTTGTGATTTTTTTTTGTTCAGCGCAACCCCGAACCTTCGCAAAATGTATGAATGTCTTTTTTTTTTTCTCGTTCTGTTTACCAGTGGACACATTTGTCTCTGTTATCGCTTCCCGTAACGGAACATTGTTTCAACTAGCCATGAATACTATGTACAATTGATTTTCGAATGATCCTCGTTTCAAAATAGGTGATAAGTCCATTGAAGCAATCGATCCAACAATCAATTATTTGTTTGCATCTGTAACGAATCTGTAATGTTGGTATTACTTTATAAAAATATCTATGCTATTGGAAATGAACCTCGTTTGTCATAATGGTCGAGAAAACATGAGATTTAGTGAGGTGTGATCCTCGCATAAGGGACCCGAAAGAATGTTAGTAAAAAAAAAGACGTGAAAAGATGATAGGAAAAAATAAAACGAAAGAAAAAAAGCGAAAGTGTTAGTACCATCAACGCATGCTTATTACGAGTTTAAGAGGAAGACACAAAAAGTAAAAACGGTAAGCACTCAGGGTTAAAAAGAGGGGCAAAAGAGAAAAGGAGAAATCCCATGTTTGTTTGCGAAAGTCAGAAGAAAGTAGTGTGGAAAAGAGAATGAGAGAGTATGTGAGTGAGTCAACCAGAGAAGTAAAGCTTTTTCGCTATTTTTCAAGAAAAAAAAAAAAAAAAAAAAAAAAAGCGTAAAGAGGTGAATGAAATTGAGAGAGAAAAAGCATGGAGGCTGATGGGAGAAGGGGAGAAGGCTTTCACAACATAGTAAAGGGTGAAAGAGGCTAAAAGAGAGTAGGAAGAGAGAATCCGCGGTCTATCGAGGTGCTCTAGGTAATTACGTCGGATGGCCAATCCGAAAGAAACCTTCGAGAGTGGGAGAAAGGGGCTACAAGCCGACCGATCGACCGTAAACGAGCTCGAGACTGTTGGACGGAGCAATTATTTTTCGAACCAGACCAGAAGTAAAAAGCTCGCCCTTCGTGGTTTCACGATAATTCTTCAGGCATCGTTGACTATACATTGAATACCCGTATATATTTATCTATATTCCATTAATTTCACGATTTCCCACAGCCAATTTGAGATGCAATTTCATACAGATGACCGCAAACCTTTCAAATCGGACTCGAAAATTTTATCAAAATCACGTTCTCTTTATGGATATTCTGATAAACCAGCATTCTGATTCCACTTCTATCCTTTTATCCCGCGAGCTGTACGTTGTGCGTGTCAAGAAAAATATCTTGATTTCAAAGTTCCCGAAAGGGGTGTACGTTTGCGTAGAAATTTTACTGTATTGTCAGCATATTGATTCTGGTTTGAAACAAAATTTGAAATAGAATTCTGAAGACAAAAATGTTTCTCAGCTCTATTCTAAAAACAGTAATGATAATTAGTTGTATTTTTTACAATTTTTAAAGTCGATCGACGACGAAAGTTATCCTGTTTGTAAGAATTTTTAGCGAATTGTATTATCAAATACGTTATCTGATCTTACGAATACAATTTCGGTCAAAAATTTCTTTGATTTGAGCAAATAATTTTTAATTTATCGATGGAAATCTGTTATCGTGTTGTTTTTTAAGGCTGGATTAATGATAGAAAAATGAAGAGAGCGTATATTAAAGAGCGCGTGCGTCTCCTGAGGCCACAAAATGTGGCTCCAATCGTCTCGACAGACCCTCATCTTCCTTCCCTTGTCGTCTTTCACGCCTTTTATTGTTTCCCCTGAAGGTTTCAGATCTGAGAATGAGGAGCATGTCGAAGCAGAGAGTGTGTTTTCCACAGGGTTTTTATGATCCAAAGCAGAGGTCATCGCCCCAGGCCTTCAGACCCTCTTCGAGGCCTACCCATGTTTTTACTTGCGATCGGCGAATCTCGTACGTTAAAACGTGCTGCTCAGAACCCTTCGTGAATCTCTGGAATAAAAAAAAAAAAAAAAAAGAAAAGAAAAGAAAAAAAAACATACACAACGGCTAGAGAAAAAGAAAGCAATAGAAAGGTGTACGTGTGTATACGAAAAGGGAGGATTGAATGTAACCTAACTGAACCACTTATGGGGGCCAAGGAAACGATATTTCGGAAAAACATTTCATTGATTTATTTTCCTTACAGAAAAAAGTCTACTGGCGACGAAAAGTCGTCAATACGGAAATATATTCTCGAACCCGGATAAAAGCGAATTTTCATAACACAGAAAAGTAATAAACTGTTTGAGCCTCTTTTTTGTGGTGGACAAAAAACGATGAATAATTTATTTTTCATAGAAAATAAAAAACTTCGCAAATATTATCTTTAAAATGCCTCATGATTTAACATTATTTACTTTTTATCAAAAAGCTCATTTCACAGTCAATATGTTTGAGAGGTTTACTAAATCCCACTTCTTAGTTAATGTGAAGCAAAAATATTTGGAATGGTTATGTTGATTAATCTGTAATTGCTCTTGATTTTCGTTCCATTCTCACAAACTAAATAATCAGTGAAAATTTATATTCTTTAATCAAACCATTAGAAATGCGCTATTCTTCAATTATGGTTAAGAAAAACAGCATGTTTTCCTAAGCACGAGTCTGCCATTGAAATTTTTTTTTTTTTTTTTTTTTTTTTTTTTTTTCTGAAAATGAGCGTCATAAAAATGGCAAAAGATGCTTATATTTCATAGCAAAACTTATTTATTCGGTGGAAAATGCAAAAACTTCGTAGTTGTTCGTACAATCAAAAGGATTTCAGGAAAAATCTTTTTTTTTTGCGTGTAAAAAATATTTTTCGGCGTTTGTATATGAATAAAATGTACACCACAGCGTTGTACCACAGCGTAATAGGGAAAAAACGGTGCCTCGACTATGATGAATCTATACGTGCGTATATGCGCTGTATATATTTTCATTTCTTGTACCGACATTGCAAAAAACGTATATATACGAATCCCACGAGGAAAGTTCACCTTTGTTTCTTGTTTGTCATCTTGAAAATTCGTGAAAGAAAACGTTACACGAAAGACGTGCGCCAAAGAATTTTGCAAAAGTGGCGAGCGTAAATATCCGCTCTGTATCTCTAAGCGCCAGGGATTCTCTGTGGAGTTTTCACTGTTCGCGGATGCTTTGTGACGCATTCTTTCAATAAGAAGAGAAAATTTTGTCCATGAAAACGACAGTAAAGGTAATGCAAGTGTGCTCATCGAGTGGACTGAAGTTGTTCAATCTTTTTTTATTGGGTATCGGTTCCTGCACACGGGAAACCAAGCTGTTCGCCACTTCGTGTGTATTGCGATGAGGAAGTTTTTCTCAGCATTCGAAAACTCGTCCTTTGCCACCACCACCACCACCACATTCGTATCACTCTCCTCCGACTTAGTTAGTAAAGGATTCGAAATTCTGTAAGAATTTTCATTATTTCAGTAAAAAAAAAAAAATCTGCATTCAGCAATAAAGCGTTGTGCGAAAATGAAAAACTTTTTAATGCATGAAAAAAAAACTGGTAAAAATTTGGTGATGTCAGCTTAATTTTATTTCCCATCGGATTCCGAATTGTGCGCAAGGGGAATCACGGTGTAAACATTGCGATAGCGCAATTCATGCAAGCAGAAAAACTTCTTCTGTAAATAGCAGTGCAATCCTTGAGCAGAAATTTTAATTAAAAGTAATTTCATTACGATATAAGCTGATTACGCAGATTTTGCGATTACATTGATATTGAAACGTATACGCAGAGATGAGCTTTCTTATCTTCACTTTTATTCATTAGAGAAATACGAAAAGAAATATTTAGATAAGGAAGAAAAATAAGCTGAGAAGTGAACGATTCTAAATTGGATATTTTTCAGAAACTTTAGAGCAATCAAAGAAACGCTCGGAGTTTTGATCAAAAATTTTTTCTCAGAATTGAGAGCTAAAGTTTATTATTTAGAAAAAATTGTTGTAGGTTGAAATAAATGAACATTAACTCCATCATGGATCAGTACGATTAACCCACGTTGTTTCAGGCCTAGCAGAAGTTCAATTTCTTCCATGGCTTTGAGAATATTTGCTCCGATCGTAAATGAGCTATCAATTTTAAGTGAAAATAGAAAGTATATTTCGACGCATTACTAGCGAGATTAAAATAATAAAAATTCGTTAAATATATATTCACAGAAGCTTCATTATTGTTATCTATAGCGATTCATGTTAATTTTATTTTTGGCGAGAGGACGAATTTAGTTTTGACTTTTGGACAATGAAGATACAGTTGACTTTGCCAAGAAGTGAACACGTACGTGATTAAGGACGCCAATATTTTGCACTATCGACTGTTTCAAATATAATTCTAGTACAAAGCACTGCACTTTCGAAAGACCTGTATTTTATTCAACATGGAATAAATTTTCCATAGCGTGCCAAGTAGACGTTAGATTTTCGATAAGAGCGAAAGGAGGTTATCGCTCATGCGTTTAAGCTACGTGTAGCACACGTTAATTTTCAACGTTGAAATTCTCACCCCGTGCATATAAGACTTGGAACTTTGAGGTAATACCATTCGAGACTTCTTTAGATTGGCAAGTGTGTTCAATGGTGGGTGTAAAAGGGGCCACGAACAAGAAAATGCTGAGCAAGATATAATACCTCAGCCGCATAATTACTTTACCTTGCGACGGAACATCTAATTTCGTGTACTTGTTCACTCTAATTAAGCCATCGAAATATATATAATCGCCATAATAATATACCGAGTAGAAAGATTTATTTTTATCAAGTTTGGCAACGCTGCATTTAATACAACAGATATGAAACGATCTTTTTATGGCGATTAATCTTGACTGAAACGAACCAATTCATTCTAACTTCAGGTTGAATCCATTGACCTCAGTCCGCAGTTAATCATTGTTGTTTAACTTTCCATATGATCAATCGAATGAATAAATTGTTGTCTCCATACAATATAATCGAAGAGTATACATTATTGCTCGATGGAATACCTGAAAAAAAGGTTGCTCTTTTCACCGAATTGAGAACCCTATGTTTTATAATTTCTTTCTTGTTACTCCATTATTTTTGCCTCGAGCTCGCGGTGAAAATCCGAAAACTTTGCTTCCACCTCACACTCAAGAATGTATATGAGCTCATGTAATTAATGAAAGTTCATTAGTGGTGAGAGCAACAAAGTTATTTAACACGATACCACACAATGGCGATGAAAATTAGCGCCATACCTGATCGATTCGTGAGGCCGTAGAACTTCTTTGTAATATTGATGAATCGGGCGAACATGAAATGTAGTACAATGTTACGAGTATATCAAGACACTGCACGGATATGCATTCGATGTTCGTATTCTACGAGAACTTGCGTGTGAGATTTGTTGAAGTTTGATGTGCCTGCCGATATCGTGTTGGCGGCCCTTACCTACGCAAAGTAGGTATTCAGGAGCTGGAACACGGAACATACCGTGACATGTGCGGAGCAGCATCGCTTATATAGCGTAACTAAAATACATGGTATTGTTCGATAGTGAGGTTAAGCATAACCGCATGAGGATAATGTGCTGAAAATACCTGAGAAAACTTTCACACAATCCACTCAATCTATTCTTGGCTATCGATGAACGTGAAATATTTCGTGCGTAACAGAACTTAGCTGAAAATCAGTTGATTATTAAATGGTGTTATTTTATTTTTTCCAAATTTTACGTTCGAATATGAAGAAAATATTTCATGTTTCATCAATTGTTTTATAAAAATACTTTATTCAGCATTCAAGATTGAATACAAGATTCATAGAGTTTGAGAGAACTTGCCGCTGACATATCACCTTTAAACAAAATTCATTTATCAATAATTACCTTATATAAGCTTCGTCTGAATGTTTCTTTAATGCGATCCAAATAAATCAAATAGCTCCGGATCACTTGGTTTCCGCAAAAGTTTCTTTCAATTAATACACGTATATAGGTGTGTACGCGTGTATTTGAAAAGGACAAAAAGAGAACGAATCAAAGTATGCATAACGAACGAACTCTCGGGCACCGCCTGGCAACCACCACCGGTACTCGGTGTCGCAATTAACTCTACCTCTGTGACCAACGCTCTGGTTGGTTTCTATAAATTGGCTATATACAAGAGATATATAAATAGATGAAAATACAGAGAACAGTGGAGTTTAGTATCAATCTGCAATTGAATTTCCGGCTAGCGTTCGAACTCCCATCAATCCTCATTCTTTCGTACCATATCTCGGTGTTTCCTCCTCCTTCCTCTCCGTTGTCCCTCGTGCACCCAACACTTTGATTCCATTCACGTTTGCCACCCGATCCGCAATTCTAATTGCCAAGTATATTAGTTTGGTTTCTGTGGCGAGACGCTTGATCGCGTTCGCTATCCATTTAATTTTGACCAGTTAAATATAAACTATTTTATGGACATTTGTGCGCCTGTCGTTCTCTCGCGTTTCCTCTTCGTATATAATTTGAAGTATTCGCTTATGAGATTTTTATCTTTTGGCTCTCTCTCTCTCTCTCTCTTTTCCCGTTTCTGTCCACCGTAACTATTGCGTCACCCCAAAATCTAATAATTTCAGTGCACTTTCACGTAGTACGTATTTAAATATCTTACTGCAATCAGCTCCAAATAACATCAAACCAACGAAATGGACGTCAGTGTAAAGAGCGACTTCGGAAGCTTGTAGAGAGATTACGTAAAATTATATTTCGATAAATGGTCCAACCTAATTGCAAGCTTTCCAGAACATTCTACCTCCATTTCCACATATATATTTTAATACTGGGTATTCCAGCATGTACGCATGATTAGACGCCAGGTTTTAGATATCTCTCGTGTTCTGCTCTTATCATTGCAACCGAGTGCAGATGTTCTACCTATTGAGCCACGACGATTTCAAAACGAGAGACGATCGTGCGCTTCTATATACATTCCCGGTGCGACGTTATAATTGTCACGGTCGGAAAGAGCCCAAGAGTACTGAACTACGAAATGATACCATTTTCCCGACATTCTGGTACGGGTTTCATTTAATTTACAAGATAAGCTTGCATCGATCGTAGTTATCAACGAATCCTGCGGACTAATTGAATGGTTTTTGGTTCAGAAAAAAATCCGTTGCGATAAAATGTGTGATTGAAAATGGCCTTATTAAAAAATCAGCTTCAGCCAATTTGCTACCAGAAAAAAGGCATTTTTTTTTTAAGTTCATGCTTCAAATTATTCAAGTTTATCAATTAATAAAAAATATTAAAAAATCCTTTACCCTATAAGTTAACTACATCACTTGTTACGTAGCGATAAAAGCTTTATGATTAAAAAGGTATGATTAAAAAAGTCGAGATGAAAACTAGTGGTTGAACTTCGCTTCTTTAAATATCGAGGTTCGCCGGATTCTCTCGTCAATCGCTGAGCATAAAAAGCCTCTTGCTACGAAACTGTCGCTCTGAGAGCACGTTTGATCGACGGTGAAAGATACTCACACACACACACTTCCACATTGTTTAATCAAAATCGTTGACAAAAAAGTATTAGATCTTCCGGTTGGTGCAGTTAGTGTGATTCTGTGCAAAATGTCTTTCAAGATGAGTTCATCGATTAAAAAACAAGTCGTTGTTTGAAAAAGATTATTGTTCAATACATCATGAATTTATTCCGTAAAATATTTATCTACTAAAGTGAAACAAAAAATCTTGTCGCACTACAATCTGTAAAATTTTTTATGATTCTTTGTTTGAAATTCACTACTATCTGCTATCGGTAAGGTGATTTTCAAATGAATAATATTTCTGAAACTTGTTATACTATATTATAACAGTCTGGAGTTTTTTTTTGTTTGAAAAAAAAAAAAATTCTTCTGTCAGGATAGATTATGGCAAACTACTTGCATCCTAGACAAATGTGTTTGATATTTGAAACTACACAAGCAAAAGAGCGAAAGAGAGGAAGGTTTACGATACTCTCGACGTATTTACGGTATCTCCGTTTATAACTATATCTGAAGAATGAAAGTGAGGAGTGTAGCTCACAGTACGCCAGAGAGCTAGCCGAAGTTCTTTGTGCTCGAAGCTCGAAACCCCCAGGTCCTAATGTCGCCAACACTTCCACTTTTTGTAGTCTTACCCTCAATTTTCATCGTACACCTAACGTTTCAACTCCTCCTACTTTCTGGTATTTTCCTGCGGTTTTTCCAATGCTTTTCGGGTTCTCATACACTTATTCTTCATTGGCAAACTCGAAGTTTGTCTCTCGTTACAGTTTGACAAAATGCAGATTGCCTTTGTTCGCTTTTGCTTTCCCTCTCTCTCGAAGCATGGATCTTACTTCGTCTCCTTTTCTTTTGGATATCATCATAAATCGAATTCGCTCCTATCCCGTGCCTTATTCCATTGCTTAGGACGTTTTTTTCCTTTCGCACTGATCTCCATACTTTCTCACATCTGAAGCAACAAGATATCCTCCATAAGCGCGCTGTTTCATTTCTCGTTTTCGTTCGACACGTATGCATACAAACTCATAGGATGCAGCCATTGTTTCACTAAAAAAAAACCCACAAATCTCTTCTTCGCAGGAGCGCGTACGAAATTTACATTCGTTCCACCCTTCTTCATCCATAAATATCGACCGACAATAAAAGCTCCCTGTGGTACGACGAATAAACTTCGAAACTTGAAAAAGCCTGAGATTCTTTTTTGCGTAAGCGTAGGTTCGGGTGTGTTTTGGTTAAGAAAAAAGAGCCGAAAGAATAAGAAAACTAAAGACACGAGGGATTGTGGAAAAAGTTATATGGTACCGGGATAATGGATGAACATGGCCACAGAGTACCCAAAGTAAAGACCGAAAGGGGTGAAAGAGCAAGTGGGAGAGAGAAAGCGAGGCTAGAAAGGGTTGAAAAGGAGAAAATGATGGTACAGGTTTGTGTAGGAAAGATGCTGGGTGTAAGAGAGGTGAAGGTAAAAGAGAAAGCGGTTGCCTAGAATCGCCTGCATTCTTACCTCTTACTAGCAGTGAAGAGGTGCAGTCTATGTGGAAAGATGGGCTTGTAGCGTCTTTCCTTGTGCTCGGCAACCACTCACCGCTTTTGCATAAATAGTAAATGACTAAATGGAGGCAGGAGACCGGGACAGACGCGAGACGTGAATGGTTTGGCGGGGTTGGTATATAAGATAGGATGGGATGTGTGCGAGAGCAAGGCCGCGGCCACTATCTCATAGTATCACCTTTACCTTCCAGATTTAAAGGGTACAACCTTATATGTGGCTGGATGCTGTGAAGCTTGAGATATACCACCGGAGTCTTCTCTCAGTTTCTCTATTTTTCTATCTCATTTTTTCTCTCTTTTCATAATAGTGGGGATAACCATGGGAATACACGAAGAGCATACTCCTCTTCGTGTTTCTCTTTTTCTCGCACACAAACGTTTGTAGCCGAGACACAAAGTGCTCACGCTGTCCTACTTCGTCGCCCAGGACTTCAGTGTTCCCAGTGGATACTCTCGTAGCTGATGCTCCCTCGTCGTAGCCCTGCCATTGTGTCTTTCCACTTCCCTCTTTTCTAGAAGTCCTATGGTCCTTGTTTCGTTTCACTTGCTCTCGGATAAAACGACTTGAGCTTCCACTGGATTTTCACTACTAAATTTATCGATCTCGTTCTCGATAAATGGAATGTAATTTAACAAAGCTGCGGGAAGCTCTGCATAGGGTGATACGGTTGCGGATGAAAGGGGATCGATCGAATAAAGCTGCAAAGAGAATAAGGAAGGGAGAGGGGGGGAGAGAGAGAGAGAGATAGAGAGAAAGTATGACGTGAAAAGATGACCTGGATTTTAGGCCTTTCTCAGGAAAAGCCTTTTAGATAATTGGTACTTCATGGAACTCCTAGTCTTCGAATAACATACTAATAATTCAAGCAACGCTGAGTTAAATTTCCCCTATTTTCATCCCAACCCTCTTGTTCTCTGCTAGTTTTACTGTATTCCTCATGTACTTCTTTTCCTTTGTCTATCAGGCTGACTTTAGTTACCGTTATTGCATCTCTAAAAATCGGAGCTGTTGTGTATAATTATAAATTAGTCACAAGCTTTTCGTGGTGCTTTCAATAACATTTTTATCAATTTCTACTCTACATATGTATTAATTAAAGTATTACAATCGTTGCTCGGTATTTAGAGTATCATGTCAAACTTCAAATGTTCTCTTATTTTTTTTACATGATTTTATATGGTTTGTATTTTTTAATACATCGTGAATTGGTTTTCTTACTGCTTAGTTTTATTCTTTAGTCAGTGGTATTGTTGTACAATTTTTTTATAAATTTTATTCGCAGCCTTGTGAGGAAGAGCCTTCAAAAATGCGACGAGCATTCTTGCTCCATTTTTCATTAAAAAAATGAACGACACCTTCTGCTTATTCTGTTACAGTTGTATATGTTCGAAAAGTTTACTTTCTTCTTATTATGAAAAATATTGAAACTTCAACGAACTTATATAAGTGATATTCAATTATGATCGCACGAAGGTCTCTTTCGAATCAATCAATTGTAGACCCCTTGACTTACAGCCTTGTTACCACCAATGTTTGAAGCGGAAACAACGTGTTTATTCATTCATGAACAAGCCGCATTCTTCAGGTAATGAGAATGCTTGAGAACAACTTTTAGAGTCGAGATTTGAAATGTACTAGCACACAGATATTATATATCTGTAATACCTTTGAATTTCGATATCGCCAGTATGAACATGGATCATTTGATATTAATAATATATCAATATCAAATCTGTCTGATATTGATTATGGAACCATTCTCAAAAAATATCCGGAATTACCGGGTTGACATTCGAGAGAGAAACATAATCAGAATCCGTATCAACATTAGAAAATTGTTTTCGGAATTTAGAAGAGTCATCTGGATGACAAAATTTTCGTCGGATAAGAAACGTTTGTGATGACGATATTTCCCACTCATATTTCAACTCTTCGTCTATGATATATGACGCTTGATTTTAGAGTTTTTTCAACGAGGAAAAATCGCTGATGCGGGTTGTGTATATTTGAATAAACAAGCATTTTGGTTGGCAGTACTACAGTTGATTATAAAAAAGAAGCGAAGGCCAATGATACAGAAGCTATGAAAACTGCACAATGGAGTGTTAGAAATTATCGCTGAAACTTTGATGCTTCAGCATTCTGCTTTTCTTCATGCATGAACTTATAAAAGTCTTGCCTCGCTAACGATAAACTTACCTTTCCATCTTCTTCTATGAGTTGAGTTAGGCCCACTTCTCGTTAATAGTATATTAGTTAATGAAAGTTCAGCCCGCTATTTAAGCATCATAGTCCACCTTGGTATTACTTTTGATCTCTATACATTATCCAAGGTATCCGGAGCGAACAGTCCATCAACTATGTGGAGAGCACTGCCAGATGCTAAGGGGCTCGAGTGTTTCGAGAGAATTTTATATTGCTGTTTTAATGGCTACTTTTTCTACCTCCGAGAAAAATGAGCTTTCAACTTTAAATCTTCGTGACTATAAGTATTTTATAAAGGTTCGATATTTACGAAAACGCGGAACTTTGGTTTAATGGGGTTCTATATCTTTCGGGCTTTATCCCGCGTGGTCGAGTAATAATGATGTGCAAAATTGAATGATTTGAAACTTTAGTAATAATTCAGGACTAAAATTATTTGGAAGATAAATATGATTAACGTAATTTGTAGCATGGGGACCATAACCGTTGAGCAAACTCAACGTTTTAAAAATTGGTAAAATCTTTCTTGTAAGATCATAAATCATAACTTTCCATTACGAGTGCTATAAATAAAAGGCCACTGGTTTTTACTTCCTTTTTATTAATTGTCAAACAATGATAAATGATACATCAATGCGGAATGTTTATAGGATTTTCTATGATGTTCATCAAATAAATGCGTTTGCAGTGATTCGACTCACGATGTGATAAGAGCTCTTGAAATTGACTCTGAAATTCACAGTTTGTTTTTGCATGTGTGATGGATGGTTGAAACGAGTCCAACGGATTTTTTCACGACCATATTCGAAAACTTTCCGGTCATCCAATAGTGGTGAGTACCGTACTCACGAATATACGATCGTCAAATAGAGATAAACTAAAATTTGAACTGTACATTTGAATTTCGAACTGATGACATACTATTGAAAGTTACATTGAAACGTCATCCAGGAAATTGTGACTGAAGTGCAGAAACTGGTGTGAGTTGGAGCGAGCAAGTGGACACATTGAGGAGTGGGAAACTCGTTTCGCTATTGGCAGTGAAAGCGCTATGGTACCGTATAGTTGGGTATACACTGCCCAAGATACGGTAAATGTTCTCGGATCCAGGTCACGCGTCCAGGAAGCTTGGATAAGGGCATCACCAAGCCGGAAAATGACACGTCTATATAAGGGATTTCCGAGAAAGTTTGACGGGGATGAGTTTTCTTATCCTTGATATCAGTTTTTTTCGTCACTTTGTTTAAATATTTAAAAAATGAAGGTTGAAGGCCTTTTTAGCTAATGCACAATTTTTATGTCCATGCTTTTTTCATCATTTTTTTTATCATGAAGCACCATTTTTTCAAATGATTTTTCACCCATAGTCAACATAAATAAAGCCATCTTTCGCAGGATTTTCATATAAAAGAACTTGAGAAATATGTTATTCCATCAAATCGCCTTATATTTTGATATTCGAATTCTTTTTTATGTCTCCGGAAGTTTTTCTCGTAACGATACTGAATTCACTTCCACTATAAGCCATCAAAATTTCAGATCCAATCTTCTGATAATATGAAGTTCAATGGACCTTAGATTTTTCGACACAAGGCAATCGATTGCTTCGTTCGAACGAAAAGTTTACGCAAGTAGCGAAATAGACAATTATCATTGTGATTCTTATCGTTGGGTCCCAGCGACTACGACGACTCCTAGTAGAATTAAAACTTTCTGAATTGTTGTTTCGTCGTTTAATCTTTGTGTTTTTATTAAGATGAAATTAATCTAAATTAAGAAGCCGCAACTTTGTTTTGGGAAAAAGCCAGAAAGGCATAAAAAACCCAATTTATTGAAGGAACAATAACATGAACAGAGAATGAGTAATTAGGTGTGAATAATTGTGTGTGTGTTGGTTGTGTTTTCGGGAGGAGCTGATGCTCGACTCCTACGGACGATCGAGGAGATCGTCGCGTTCGTTAGTGAGGATCTGACCTCAGGCGTTGGATCGGTTGGCCAGACCGATCGCTGCCGATTATGAGTTTGATTTTGTGTGATTGTATTGGAATGGATAATCTTGAATTATCAATACGATTGCGTTACAGATTGACTCGAAAATTGAAGTTATCGCGAGATGATTCTCTTTTTATCCGAGACGTTCACGCTGGTTCAAGATCTCCGAGAATACTGACTCCTTTTTTTTTCTTTCGTTGCCACAACGAAATCTCTCTTTCTTTTTTTCTTTTTGTTTCAACGCCTTCCAGATGACAACGTTTTCAATGTTCATTTTTTCCTACTATCGTTGTCTCACTTCCTACGGAACATACTCCCCCTTTTGCGAGTATAGTGAGCAAATTATATAAATTGTGAGTCGTGTACGGTTGAGTGTGAGTCATTAGAATCAGGGAAGGGGCACAAGTGGGTAATATTTCGCTTGTATATTCCATTGGCTGTTTTGACGGTGGCCACTGTAATGATTCCGTCATCTCCAGGATGCACTTCGATAATCACACCAAGCCTCCATTGCATACATCGAAGATTGTTGTCCATGGTGATAACGACGGTATTGACCATAATTTCTCCCTTTGACGTGTGCCATTTTTGTCGTTTCTGTAATTCATGTAAATATTCTTGATACCATCGTTTCCAAAAATCTTGTCGAACTTTAGAAATATAATGCCAAGTGGATAGACGGTTATCTGGAACAGATGAAAATTCACCTTCATGTAACATGGTTATTGGTTTTCCAATTAGAAAATGAGCTGGAGTAAGAGCGAGAGGATCGTTAGGATCAGTAGAAATTGAACATATTGGCCGCGAATTTAATATAGCTTCAATTTCAATTGTCATTGTATTGAAAGTTTCAAACGTGAGCAATTGCCCGCCTACTGTTCGACGAAAGTGATGTTTGAATGATTTGACGGCCGCTTCCCAAATACCTCCGAAATGTGGGGATAAGGGAGGGCTGAAGTGCCAAACAATATTTTTCTGTGCAGCAAATGCATTAATATCATCCTTGAATTTCTCGGAATTGAGAAGAATGTAGAGTTCGCGCAATTGATTATTTGCGCCTACAAAATTCTTGCCATTATCTGAATAAATATGTTCAGGGACGCCCCTTCTTCCAATAAATCGTCTGAGTGCTCCTAAAAAACTTTCAGTTGTCAGATCGCTGGTAATTTCGATATGAACGGCCTTGACTGTCATACATATGAATACGCATCCATATGCTTTTACGCGATTACGATTTCTTAGCTTTTTTTCTTTGATAAAAATTGGCCCAAAAAAGTCAACTCCTACATGCGCGAAGACTCCTGTGGCTTTGACCCGTGATTCTGGTAAATCTCCCATTCGCGCATAGAGTAGATCTGGTCGGTGTCGTATACAACGTATGCATTTTTTTACTATTTTTCGAACTTGATTTTTACCGTCAGCTATCCAGAATCGGTGACGTATTGCACTGAGCGTACTTTGTATACCTGCATGATAATTATCGCGATGTATTTTTTCAATAATTAAATCTGTTACGTGATCTTTTGAGGGTAATAATATTGGACATCGATAGTCATGTGAAATTTCGGCGCGACGCAATCGTCCTCCAACGCGTAATAAACCGTGTTCGTCTAAGAACGGATTGAGGGATGAAAGACGTGACTTTTTTGCGCTACCGTTTTTTTTTAATATGATTTATTTCCTCATGAAATTTTTCTTCTTGAACTATACGCAAAACTCTTCGTTCCACTTTAATTTTTTCTTGAACTCCGATATTTTTTTCTTTAACGATTTTACCGTGTCTAATCCGGAGGCAGAATGCTAATACATTCAGCATTGTTGCATAAGAGGAAAATCGTGTGAAAATTTCGTTAGGTGTGCTGACGATCAAACAAGTATCTTTTGATTTTGAGACAGTAATTTCTACACTCTCAGGCCATTGACTTTCGGGTTTTGACAGCCACGTGGGTCCTGCGAACCACGTTGTGTTTTTTAGAAATTCAGCGGGCAGCTGGCCCCGAGAGAGAGCATCTGCTGGATTTTCTGTTGTTCGTACATGTCTCCATTCGATTTGATCGTCAAGAGCTTGAATTTCGGAAACTCGGTTTCTTTCAAATACCTTTAACGTGTGGGGCGATTTTTTTAACCAGTGTAGGACTATCGTTGAGTCCGACCAAAAAACGATTTTGTCTATCTGAAATTCAAACGCCGAGCGGGTTTCTACATACAGTCGCGCAAGAGTTAAAGCGCCACACAGTTCCAACCTTGGAATTGTTTCGGTGCCTTTTTTTTAACGGTGCGACGCGCGATTTCGCACAAGCTAAATTTACGTAAATTTGGTCATTTTTATTTGTTGATCGTACATATAGGCATGCTCCGTATCCAACTTTGCTCGCGTCGCAAAACCCATGTACTTCAATTCGCGTTGGGTTTTTAATTAAAAGTCGTCGTTCAACGGATAAATCGTTTATGCCTTTGATTTCGCTTGCAAAAGAGGACCAGATTGTGAATAACTCTTGAGTTACAGATTCATCCCAATCGATTTTCGCGCTCCAACATTTTTGCATGATGGATTTTGCAGTCAAAACTACCGGACCTAATAGTCCAAGAGGGTCAAAAATTTTTGCGATTTCTGATAGAATCTTCCTCTTCGTGATTTTATCTGACAGATTGATTGGTTTTGCGGTGAACACGTATGTATCATTTTTTGAATTCCAAATTATTCCTAAAGTTTTTATTATCGCGTTTTGCTCTACCGCGCAATCTACTCCAAAAATTTTTTCGTGGATATTGTCAAGAGCGTGTGAATGATTGGATGCCCATTGTCGAATGACAAATCCGCCGCGTTTTAATAATTCAATCACTTCGTCGCGTACTTTGAGAACTTCTTCGATAGAATTTCCTCCCGTCAGAAAATCGTCGACATAAAAATCACGTTTCAAGACTTTGTGCGCGAGAGGAAAGTCCTTGCCTTCATCATCTGCGAGTTTATGGATAGTTCGAATAGCCAAATATGGTGCAGATGCTACGCCAAATGTAACGGTGTTGAGTTCGTACGTTTTGATTTTATTATTGTGATACCAAAAGATCCGTTGATATTTACGATCGCGACTGTCGATAAATACTTGTCGATACATTTTGGCAATATCAGCTGTCAGTACGTACACGTGGGTCCGAAATCTTATTAAATGTTCAAATAATTTGTCTTGTATCGTAGGGCCGACCATTAACGTATCATTTAAGGAAATGCCCTTGTTCGTTTTCGCGGACGCGTTATAAACGACTCGCAATTTTGTTGTCGCACTTGTTTCTTTAATTACGGGATGGTGTGGCATATAATAACCTTCTTCTTTCTCATTGCTAATCAATGACATGTGTCCGAGATTTATATATTCATCCATCACCTTTTTATATTCGGTGAACAAATTGGGGTCCGATTTAAACCGACGTTCTAAGCAATAAAATCGGCGTAACGCAATTGATCTTGAATTGCCCAGTTCTATTTTTTTTATTTTTAAACGGTAATCGTACTATATATAGTCCGGTCGCGTCCCGAGTGGTATTTTTTAATGAAAGCCATTTATCGTGATTCCCATCGAATTTTGGTAATTCAGCTGTTGGTAATTTCAATAATTTTTGTTTTTCTATGAAAGTGGAATTCTCGATTGGCCCGGTATAATCATTGGTTGATCTGGAAGATTGCATTCTTTGAATTTGACTAGCGACCCGATAATATTTGTTTCGGATATTGGTTAATTCTTGAATTTGTTCGTTATCAGGTTCGAGAATGACGAGTTCGTCATGTTGTTTTCTTTGTACGCATGAAATAGTTTTGTTAATCTTTCTAACCGAAGTTTTCCATTGATGTCATTAATTTCAGATTCCTCTCATCTTCTAAGTGTAGAATTTAATTGTTCGTCTGGGCTTTTGCCTTTTTGTACGATCAGGGAGATTTTTTTTTACGTCGCGACTCATCGTGTATCGCGGAGATGTTCAGATGATTGATAGGATTTTGACGTGAAAGGTTAATTGATTAAAAAAGCTCGTGTCGCGGTTTTATTTATAATATATTTTTTGGACAATGAAAAGTGTCAATATTGTTTACTTATCTTTTCTTTTTTGTTGTTGTTCTTGAAGACTGGATGGTTGTCTTTCCGAGTTGTACGAACGATCGTTGCGTTTACTGATTAATCGTCTTTATTCCGGAAGTCTTGTTCCGTATTTTTTCGTGGGAAAATCGATGTGATTTCTTGTGCGTTTGCGTTTTTTATTCACACCTCACAGGAGGCACCATTTGTTTCGTCGTTTAATCTTTGTGTTTTTTTTAAGATGAAATTAATCTAAATTAAGAAGCCGCAACTTTGTTTTGGGAAAAAGCCAGAAAGGCATAAAAAACCCAATTTATTGAAGGAACAATAACATGAACAGAGAATGAGTAATTAGGTGTGAATAATTGTGTGTGTGTTGGTTGTGTTTTCGGGAGGAGCTGATGCTCGACTCCTACGGACGATCGAGGAGATCGTCGCGTTCGTTAGTGAGGATCTGACCTCAGGCGTTGGATCGGTTGGCCAGACCGATCGCTGCCGATTATGAGTTTGATTTTGTGTGATTGTATTGGAATGGATAATCTTGAATTATCAATACGATTGCGTTACAGATTGACTCGAAAATTGAAGTTATCGCGAGATGATTCTCTTTTTATCCGAGACGTTCACGCTGGTTCAAGATCTCCGAGAATACTGACTCCTTTTTTTTTCTTTCGTTGCCACAACGAAATCTCTCTTTCTTTTTTTCTTTTTGTTTCAACGCCTTCCAGATGACAACGTTTTCAATGTTCATTTTTTCCTACTATCGTTGTCTCACTTCCTACGGAACAATTGTTTAGCAAATAGTTGGTTTAGAAGCGTGTAAATGGACACAAAATCGCTTTCACAATAACCATACAAAAACGGGAATGCAAATACACATTGAGAAGATGATGAGGGAAGTGGAAAAAGCTGGATTAGTTTTTGTCAAGAGAAGTTTAATAGCGTTCTTGTGGTCCGGAATGATACTGAGGTTTTCGTCCATCATTCCCATCCTTTCAACGTCTAGAAGAAAATCCCCGTTGGGAATAGTCGTTCTCGCGACAATGTTCCGAGAGCAAATACGAACATTATTTAAAAACTTGAATACGAATTTCGAACAACTGGTAAATTGGCAAACAATACCTGTTCAAAAGTTTTGTTGAAAATCATAACATTCAGATTTTGCCTTTTCAATTAAATTATTAATATTTTTTCATACAAATTTTAATAAATGAAAATTAGTGTTTTTTTTTAATGCAAAACTTAAAACTTGTCCAACGTAATGTTGAATGTTATGCATAAAGTGGCATTATTTTCAAATTCTACCACAAAATTTCAAAGTAAATCTATTCAAAATGACATTTCACAGGAAAATTCCTTAAGTTCGTAGCTCAAAAAAAAAGATTTTGGCAAAAAATATCCATTATTTTTCTGACAAAGTAGAAGAAAAAAATTCAGATGGCAAACGTCAAATGCAGGTTAACTCGAGGGAAAAGATCTCATATAACAAATATACACAGAGCGTAAACAGCAATGCAGCAAAATATACTTGGTTCCACTTTAACGAAACGAAGTCTTTTATATTGGCATTTGAGTGGGCTGAAACTTTTTTATTAATCGGAGCCGGACGACTCCTATCAAACGTCTTCGTACTTTCAGTCTGTTACAACTTTCTGTTGTTTGTTTTTGTTTCTTTTTTTTTTTCATCCCGTACTTTACTGCTTTATAGGCGGTATACGGAGAGTAAAGTGGAGATAGCTCAAAGAGCAAACGAGTCACAAGAGAGCGACTGCGTCTTAAAGACGCTGACGATGTTAATCGAAATGAAAAATTTCTCAGAGCTTAAAGGCTCGCGAGTTTTCTCGCCAGAGGTATATTTATATACACCGTAACATTGCCTGCAAGTTTTGAGGCCAATTGTCGACATGAATAACGACAAGATTATTGTCCGTAAGGAAGCTTTTCTTCGAGATCCCACTCGTTGCAATATTTCTATTTTATACCTCATAAATGAGTTCAAGAATGTGGGATCGATGAAAGAATAAAAAACAGATACTTAGATTACGTTGATAAGAAAAAAGCTTTCGTTAAACTTTTTATTCACCTTCATCCATGCTATTCGATATAAAGCGACATTTTTCTTTAATACAATTATTTTCGTAAATTACTACTGGAGTGATCAGTGCTAGTCAAGTAGTACTGATCAGTAACTAAGTTACAAGTAATAGGATCCAGGTAGTACTGATTACTGTGACAATTAACTTTGGATCATTTGAAAACAACCAATGGAACAATTAATGTAATAGATGTCATTTTTTTTATTAATGAATATGTAATATTACGAACATTCATACTATTCAATGAAAAAAAAATCTATAATAGCTGTTTTTGCACCACTATATAGCGTTGTTTATCGAGTTTCAATTTTGAGGTGTTTTTCGAAGCTCGAAAATAAATACGCCAAGTGTGTATAGAAGTGTGTGCGTGTGTGTGTGTGTGTGTGTGTGTGTGTGTGTGTGTGTGTGTGTGTGTGTGTGTGTGTGTGTGTGTGTGTGTGTGTGTGTGTGTGTGTGTGTGTGTGTGTGTGTGTGTGTGTGTGTGTGTGTGTGTGTGTGTGTGTGTGTGTGTGTGTGTGTGTGTGTGTGTGTGTGTGTGTGTGTGTGTGTGTGTGTGTGTGTGTGTGTGTGTAAGTGTGTGTGTGTGTGTGTGTGTGTGTGTGTGTGTGTGTGTGTAAGTGTGTGTGTGTGTGTGTGTGTGTGTGGAGTAGACGAAAGGAAACGTTTTCTCGTCACTGTGAGAACTAGTGGAAGTATGTAGGTATTGAAAGTAACAGCCCTTACCTTTCACCCCGAGGTATTCCGTCGTATTTGCGGAAAATCATGATAAGAACGAAGTGGGATTGAGTTGTGAAAGCTCTCGCGCGGTCGTAGGTTGAAAACAGCCTGAGAGAAATCTTATTCGGGGGGTGAGACAACGATTCCCAAGCGGCGAATACGAAAACACTCGAGAGCTTTTCGAGGTTCGACTCTTGCGACGGTATTATCCGCTTTCGATGTTAAGGACGATCGGATGTGAAAATTTTAAAACTTTTTACCCTCCTTTAAATCATTATGACACTACGCACTACTCCATCACCACTCACGATCTATTGTTAGTATAGGTTTGTGCTTTTCCCTTCCGGTTTGCGTCTTCAATGCGGACAAAAGACCACAAGAATTGCAATGCAAATATATATTTTTAATATGTGCATTGTCATTCATATGTGTGCATGCATATGTGATTATAAAATCCGCAAACATATAACGTTTGCTAAGCTACCTGATATTGTCACTAACTTCGATTTTTTCAGTTCACATTTGATCTTTATTGAATTGACTGTTTCGTATCACTTGGAACGGTGCTAAGAAATTTTGTTCACACAGGTAGAGATACCTGAAAATCCGTAAATGTCACATCAACGTTGATTGGTCAATACATCATTAAATAGGGTCATGTAGTACTTTGCATCAGGCTGCCGAGAATAACATTAGGTGGGTGGGTTGAAAAGTAGGTGACCCGTTGAGAGAAAATTGGATGTCTAAGCTATACTGTGTTACCTTTCTGTGTGATAAGTTTCGGGGCTTTGCACGAATTCGGTCAGTGATTCCAGTGTTGATAAGGTTCTTGTTCGCTGAAGCAAGCTGTCCTCTCTAATGTACCTGGAGCATTTGGTCTTCAGATGCCTATGCAAAGCAGGCACTCCCTTGCTTCAGGATCACGAGAAACACGTTTATCGTCTTTTCGAATGTTGGCAAGGCCAGGAGCTAGGTACTACGTAAGCATACACGTGGGCGGAATGTTTGGGGATTCGGATAAACGTAACTTTGAGATATTTCAAACTGTACACCCATATATTCACGGGGTATTCATCTTTATAGTTTATATAAGGGTATAAGGACTATTATGACACGGGGATCAATGATCCAGCTTTCATGCTATTTTTCCAGTTTGAATTGTAACTTTCAAAAGCGTAAAAGTATCGAACTCATTAAACGAGTGCAATTAAATGTTTCAGCATTTCATGACTGGATTTCGGCAATATTTTTTTTTACACTCCTCTAATCGAAAAGACACTTATTATCTCTTTTTCCTACCTTTATGCTGACTCCAGAAGAAAATGTGAAAGAAAGATAGAAATTTAATCGTATTTTCCGCATGACAGTTGAATACGATCCAGGACATCATCAGAGTATACGAGGCCATAATAATTGCAACGAATTTCCGTGGCGCTTATCTGGATTCAATCTCGACTTTTTCACGTAATCCTACACAAATATATACATACGTTTAAGAGAAGTAAACAAAGTAGATGGTTGCCTCATATTTATGTTGCTCTCTTGTGTCGTTAAAATTAACCCGAGCTTTTGTACTCCTTTTCACTTCCGTAAACTTCACACTTACAATGTTATATCGTCCTTGTTTTCACTGTATCTCTGTATCTTTTACCTTCCATACTGGTCATATTTGTCTTGAACTTCACTTCATCCGCGTTCTTCAATTTATCCCGCAAAGCTATCCAACAACAACAGCACCTAACAAGAAATACTCTTCTTTTACTTTTACTTCTACAGTTAGAAAAATGTTAACAAACGGAGTACAATACCAGCATTTGACATCACCATGCTTTCCAATGCTTGTGGTCTTCATTAGAGACTGGGTTCAAAAAAATAATCATATTAATTAATTGAGGCGTAGCTATAGAATTATTTTGCTTACTTTATAATGTCAGGTCACAAGCCTGAGAACGTTCAATTTTTACCGTATTAGGATTTATCTAATAATTTTCGTAAATTAAACTTATTTGGTCTTTAGAAAAACAGTAATTGAGCTTCGATAAATTGCAGAATAAATACATGTCTGTAATTACTGTGATTCGATAGCCCCTGCTGAATAAAATAGAATGATCGTGTAAATATATAGTCGGGTTTAGATGAGATTGAGAGAAGAAATATTGATTTGGTCAAACATAATTTCGCATCGTACCAGCTGTAGATTTCTCGGATAACTGAACGAGAAAAGAAACTCAGAAATTTTTCGTGAAAGTATTAGAAATCAGCATTCTACTAGAAGGTAAAAGGATAAATTGCTGATTTACCTGTGGTGCCGCTAGGTCAGGATTGTGAGGATTGGACACGAGGAAAGAGCGAAGTACAGAGTGACGGTGAGAAAGTGTTAGGACGAGGATTCCGTAATAGAGACTGGAGACGAAAGTTGGTACGATCTTGGAGAGTTCTTTCTCGCACTCAGAGCACACACATCGTCCAGAATGGGGAGAAAAGTCCGTGACCGAAAGCTTGAACAGTGTGTTTGGTCGAGATATATGTATTATATCTACATGTATAAACTACAGAGGAAAAAGAGAGATAAAGAGGAGAGAAAAATCGTAAAAGAGAAAAGGATGAAGGCAGATGAATCCTCGAGTGGGTGTCGCGCAACGTTCATGCAAAGCAGTAAGTGAGCGAGTCAGCGAAACATGCAAGAACTATCGAAGCAACGAGATAGAGAAAAAGATAGATAGTGAGAGGGAATAAACGCGTGGATGTAACAGCAGCACTTTTAGGGTAGAACGAGAATCGCACACGAAGACCACTGGCAAAAAGAAGGGACGACGATAAAAAGAATCCACCAGGAAGGAACAAGAGAGAGAGAGAGAGAGAGAGAGAGAGAGAGGAGAGGTGAAAAGCGAACTAGGGCTATACATGAGACACGTAGGAGAGAGTAAAAATCACGTTCCTCCAGGCTATGTGGGCGCGTGCTGCCAGTTCAAAAAGGGGTTATCTAAACATTGGAATAGGATAAAGTCGGTGACGAAGGAAAGGGAACCGTATAATGCATGGGTGACATCCTTGTTTTTTCGGACTAACCCCATTTCTCTTTTTTATTCTCCTTCATCTCGTGTTTCTTTTTAGTCTGTAGGAACATAGAACCATCCCCTCCCTATTTTTTTTATTTTTTATTCTACTTTTGATATCGTTCTCTCTCTCTTTATTTCTTTCAAAGTCCCTGGCCCTCTATCTTTCTCTCAAGTTGACTACACAATCGTAATCCTAGGCATCTACTGGTGCTGATTCCACGTGAGAACCTTATAGTGTTTGTAAGCTTCGCTTGGACTCGACAACCCACATTGTACGCTCACCCATGACAACCCTTTCTCATTGGAGACTAGAAGTTTGCGAAACCACTTCGGGCACGTTTCACACCAACACCCAACACACCGGCGTCCTCTAACCAATAGCATTCTCAAATAAACGTTAAGCTGTAGTCTCTACTCCTCTTCCTCTTTCCACTAACACCCCCCCCCCCCTCCCTGCAAACCCATTCCCCTGCTACCCTTTCAACTGCATGTGCACGATGAGCTCGAACGAATCCCACCGAAGACTGCGCCACCCACTCTAGTTTTGCACCGAAACGAAAGTGAAATTGTTCTAGTACCCGATAATACACGAGGCGGATCAACGTCCAATTTCGATAATCCTCGACCAAGCCCTTGCACCAAAAGCCACATTCTTCTGAGTGTATGTATAGTTTACGAAATGATGTTCTAAATTAACTGTTTTTACGGGATAATGAAGCTTACGTATTCAAGGTAAATTTAAACTCGAAATAAACTTTGCGATAAATGTGTGTGTAAAAACATATTTAGATTAATCGATGATAAAAATATTATTGTTTCTACATGTCAATCGCATTGTTTCTCACCCATGCTTCTACGTTTTCTGTTTCAAGAGTACTGTTTCTCTGATTAATCGCAGGACATTACGGTCTCAAGTTGCGTTAGAGAACTGTTGGAACTGCGCGAAATTGGTGCACACGCTAGACCCATTTCTCTCTTGTAGTTGGAAGAGAATGGTCCTTCTCTACAATTAGAAAGCTCGATCGGTAGTACGCGTCTATGGTAGGGTTTGACCAAATCATGTAGGAACTATTGAGCGTAACATAGAGCTCTCTCAACAACGGTTCTCTGCGTTTGAGAGAAGCAAGCGGTTGTCTGTATACGAACTATTCCAGCAACACTTTGCTCGTGTTACGCGGATGAACAGCCGATCCTCAAAAGAGCCTTCGGCTACATGGAAATCTACAGCCTCTAAATAACTCTGGAAGCAACTACCGAATAACTGGGAAAATACTCTTGCAATCCCTCTTCTTCTCTCTCTCTCTCTCTGCTACTCTTTCTATTCTTTCATCTCACCTTTACTGTTTCTGGCTGTAAATTGGTCTTTTCGTTTGTAGAACATTCTACCCTGGATGACTAAAGAGCTTTCAAACATATCCACATTACAAGTGTTATTTTCCTGAATGACTAATAAGTCATGAAGTTGAATAAATATTCTACCTTAGTGTTTACTACTGAAATACTTTCACACCTGACATATCAAATTTGTATTTTTTTTCAAATATGTGGCTAGTTGATTTGTATATTAATATTTTTTCTGAAGAGTTTTGACGATATATTCAATCGAATTCGTTGATTTGGAACTGCTTTCTACTCGAGAGTCCACCTTTAGTTCGGTTCCAACGAAACTGTCTTTCATTGTCTTGCAGTTGAATGCGCTCAATAAGAAATAGAAGTAAAAAAAATATATTCTTTAACGGTACCATTCTGTTTGAGTTTCATAATGAATTACGATGAGCCATCAACTATATAAAAATTTTAATTTAAGCGAGACACGAAGCTCTCGTGATAATTAGCGAATGAAAAAAGAAGCGTAAAAAGTTGTGCATTTGCCTTGAAATTTATCCAGTTTTAGAGAAAAGACGTTGGCTTCATTTATTACGTAAGATTTTTTAATGAAGCGAATAATTCTACTCCAAAATCAGATATGCCATTACGAATGTTGCGACATATTTGTTGTGCGAGTGAAAATAGTAATTATTGCAGCTTAGTTCAATATAGTAGCGGATTTATAGACAGTGAGGTTCAAAGCCAAATATCGTGTGTTTTTGGCCAAAGTATATTATGCGTGTTAATTACGAAAACTAATTATCCATTCGAGAGAGCATATCCCTGCCGAAACATTTCTGTTTCGACGTTTACGATCTGTCTATACTCCGTCATGGCTCCATATGTGCCATGAACCTCGATACTCTAAATGATCAACTATTCCGTATTCATTTCTCCTTCCAATCTATACATTATCCAGTTCATCGCGTTGTCGATCTATTTCACCGGGTACCAAAAGGTAAGTTTCAGGATTAATGTGTGAGGGACGAGAAATGTGGTAGCCAATGTTGGCTAACTCTTGCCTTTTACGCGTATAGCACATATATGTATGTGTATATGCAATGAAGAATCCCGAAACTGCTAATAATCTTCAGCTTCTCGGTTCCTACATTCCCATATTCTTGTATTCCTATATTCCTTCCTCTCCCCCTCTTCCCGAATAAACCATATGATTTGACAATGCCATAACCTGTAATAGGTAACAGCGAAGGGCTTGAATTAATGATGAAGAATCAAAGCAAAGCCCTTCGCTGTTCATCAAAGAATGTTCATCAAAGAATCAAGAATGTTCATCTCTGTCTAACTCAACCACCGTGACGAGATGCCTCAACCTCCAAGTGAGATTAATTTTTCTATCAGTAGTGAGTCGAGATTGAATTTTCTACTTGTTGCTAGTATAATGAACAAAATCAGTGCACGTTTGCGGATGAGCAGCAGTATGCGTATAAAATTATTTATTGTAAAGACAAAAATAACCCAATGTTTATCAACATTTGGAACAACAAGATATCATGAGAAATATATCTTTCTATTTCTCCGATGTTTCTCATTATGATATAAAATACAAAATCGATCTTTTCATCTAACAAAATATCTAATGAAAGCGTTGGGAAAAATGGGAAGCCTCACTTCGCGCAATAAAATACACAATACATTATTCGTATGGAAAAGATCACTCGAACAATCGCTGTGACGTAAAAGTGACAGTCAATCGAGATATTTCCAATCACGACGATCTTGGATTATCTACTTTAGAGACTGAATATGGAAAGATAATCCATTTTTCTGGAACGTCAAATTATTGTTCGAGATCATAATTATCAAGATTTTTCATGGCATTTCTTTTTGTCAAACTCTATCATATTTCCGTGACTTTCTCTCTTTGTGAGTAAGAAAATTTCTATTTTTTTATACACACTTTCTCAACTGTGCTGACCTCTTTGGTATACGGTTTTGCGTCGTTTCATGGTTACCTACGTGAGGAATAAAAAGTATATGCGATTAACGAGTTACGAGTTAACGAGCAGGCTGGTGTGTGAGTTACGAGAAAAGAAAAGCTCAGACCGCACGAGTCTACGCTCGTAGATGATACTTTTTTTGAGGGACCAAGTTAAAAACGGAGGTCATTCCGTCCCGAGGGACTCAGTAACTATGCGCAGTCACTAAAATTAACGAAGAAGCAGCGATAGCTGGAGAAAAAGTGACGTGAGCTTTGTCACCGCCCTAGAAAAAGTTCCACCAGTTCACGAAAAGTATACATATAAATGCTTTAAACGTACAGTATACTTTTGTTAAATTGCGACTAACAAAAGTAGCGACGGGTCACATTATATCGCTGTCTTTTCACTCGAAGTTCTCAGAGAACATGCATTTATTAAGGTAGAACTGTAATAGAAGTGACCTTAAACGTGGCAGCTCCGTTTTTATTTATTTCCAGCATCCTTCATCCCATTACATGTACTAAAATCTTCATAAATTGATAGTCAGCTACTAAATAACTATAAGTTTTTAATGTTTCGTAACTCAAGACGATCAATGTAATATAAAAGATAGAATCACACCACCAATTTTTTAACGAGCCACATATTTAACATAAGATCGGATCTCTCAATTTTTTTTTATTTACCAAAACAATAAAATGACTTAACGTGCAAGAATAAGACAGTGAATTTTGTAACATTCACAGCTACTGAAATTTCGCTCACAAAACACATTACTTTAGTTATCAAGACTATAGAATAAGCTTTCGATTATTTGTAACAACATTTTTTTTTAGTTACGAAATTACATTTCTGCTCTTCCTCAAATGCATATCATTATCCAGTGTTAAAACTCGAGGGTAGTATCCAGGGACTTTATCTTGGATCACTATATCCGAAAGGAGCCTCGTACCGCCTCGAAGTTTCTGTGAATTTCACAATTTTATACGACAGTTAATATGTTCCTATTATTTTCTGAGAAAATGGGAAGGATATAACGCGTACAAGGAGGAATGAAGCGAGGAGCCGAAAAGGGCCTACAATTTATGATAGGGGTGTGGTCGTATGTAGAAATTCTGGCCAGAATACTACGGCTATGAGATGTGTGTCTGTGTGGTTTCTAGGTTAATCCAGTAGTAGAACGGCAAATTTTATTTTGGCTCGTTGCACTTTAAACGGTCTGATCATATATCTATCTGGACTACTGGAACGAGTAGCCTACACTAGCAGCGAACCGGCTGCCCGTTACACGCTTACACAATTTCACTTCCACAACATATTCTAAAAGCTTTGTGTAGCTGTGAAGAGAAATCTTTTACACGAGTTTATGTGAGAAGCTCACTCGAAGTTTTGTGCATTGAAATTGTAGTTCCTCGTCATTTGAATTTGCTTCGACACTATTTCTCTGGAATACCACACGATACTCGAAAGTTGCAAATCGTTTTTGTTGAGATAAGAATGATTCGACACTTGCCAGATCGATAAAATTTTCTGACAGTAGTAACCGTCTATTTCTTAATGAACATGAGCAAAGAATGTAGCTTTCTGGCTTTATCAGAAACATCACCATAGTCATCTGCAATCAATTCACTCTGCTCATAACTTTCCGGTCATCACACATTGCCACCATGTAGCGGGATAAACACTACTCACATCTCGCTTAGTTTTATTCATCTTTTTTCACTTTCTATATAGAAGATATGATCTCGAACGATTTTCCATGAGCCCCAGAAGCAAAATGAGTAAACCTCTTGCCAGTGTTTCCGCATCAAGTGGAGTCTGTTTTTTTTTTTTTTGTTATTATTCAACACTTGACCCGTTGACTTTGCGAGCGCTAGGAAACTCCTCAGCCAAGCAGATTTCAAGTCAGCGAGAGTCGTAGGGACAAAGAATCCTCCGATTATTTCCTCAGCAATGACAATTAGCAACTGTTTTATTATTGCTTTATAACGGATAGACGGGATAGAAAAAGTTTCGCTCGGTCGCTTGCTGAAAAATGAAGAGGCTGACAAATGAATGTCCGACTAATGAGTCAACTTTTTTGCTACAAAAATGTGAGTGAAGTCAAGCGGAATTTCGTGACTTCGTCTGTGTGGATGCTATGGTTATTGTGTGGGTAAATCTCAACAACTACAAATAAAATACAATGAAACTTTTTGGTATGCTCGCCGAGGCGAAAAAAGCCTTATAGTGTAAGAAAAGTCGACGAATAAAAAAAATAATTCTTGAATATGGAATCTTTTTATTATTTAATAATTGTTCCGTCTTATAAATCGCGTTGTTTTGTTGTACTATTAATACCGTTTTGATCATAAACTGACATCACCATTGCAAGTTCCGCAGTCTTTTAAAGACTCTGTTAATGAATTTCACTGGAAACATGGAGTAAATACCGTTCTTTAGTTACGGTTAAGTGGTTTGTAGCTTCCAGTTGAAGCAAAATATTTTGTTCACAGGCTAATTAAAAAATATTCTCCCGAAGCTCCGTGAACGAGATACAATAATGTCGGAGGCGTATGGGGGTTTCGGGTTAAAAAATATCTTTGAATTGAGAGTTGCTCAAGCGTTTTATTATGTTTCCATTAACTCGCTCGAGGAAGAACATATAGCCAACTTGAGTTTAACGAAAACTTTGCCAATTTTAAAGGTAGCTACGTGCTATACAAATGAAAGGAGGAAAAGAGAACGCACGAGAGACGTAATGTACCCGTATTTCACGTCGATTGGTGTCAAACAAGTAATGACGAGGATTCGTGCAGAAACGTGTTAACTAGAGTGTAATTCAGTGTGTAAATAGCAAAACGATAGAGTAGTCAGAGAAATTATACGTGCTCGATGGTGCATATTTTTTTGGAGAAACTGACAGAATTTTTTTTTTTCCGTTCTGTGACATACTTTGGAACTTAATCACCAGCATAAAAGGACAAAACAAAAAGTTGAAAGCAAATGTAGTGAGAGCAGAGCAAATGGAGTCGATAAATGAGGCGAAATAGCAAAGTATCACAGTTGAAAAAGGCTTGACAAAAAACTGTTTGCCTCTCAGGAGTCAATTTCAAAAACGGTTGAAGAGATGTTATTTCGTTTTCATTTATTCTTGCTGGAATTTAGATTTCCTGTTATTTGATGAAATAGCTGATGTCGTCGGTGTCCATTTTTACATCACTCGAGACAACATTTTTCACGACACTTCAAAAATAAACTTTTAGTTGCATGGAGCCCACCTGACCTTTTTTTTCTACTGCACTTATGTTCATTTTATTTTCTTTCTCTCTTAAGTAATTATTTGGAGGAACGCAGATAACTGTATTCAGTGATATTCACATGGGAAAGTGTAGCAACGAAACATTCTTCCAGCTAGATAACTGAATGAAAACTTTAACAATACTAAGAACGAATATGCCAGACCGTTCAGCTCCAGTTTACTGGAATGCGGAAAGAACCTTCTATCTACGTTCTCCGTGAGCGGGAATTGTGAAACCAATTTATTGGTTGGGACATCGAGAATGGCTGATGAAAACGCCACACCTGGGTCTGAAGTTTCGTATCGATCAGGTCTCTCACTTTCCAGCGAAGCGTCATTCCGCTGACTGTGCCGTTGCCGCAGCTGACCTATCCCAAACTATCGACACCCTTCACGATCATCAGATTGGCAGAATAAAAAATAGAACTTCCTATACCTCGCCCAGGATTTTACTGGCATTGTTTTCTCCTTGAAATCCGTTTCCCCTTTTCACATTTGGAACCGTTTTTTTTTTGTTTGGGAAAAACATCCACAGGGAAAGTATATTTCTTTGTTTTATCGTGATAAGAAATTCTTGTGTCGACATTTTCGCAGTTGATTTGTCAGTCGCATCAAATTTGAAACAATTCCTCATGTAAGTCACATATCGGTAAATTTTCATTTTGTGCGAACCAAGATTCAAGGCACTAAAAACAAGGAAGATATATTGTTAGGAAGATATAATTTTCTTTAATCCACGATAAGATTTCTTGATAATACTCTTTCTAATAGAATGCTGAATTCATTTATGTCAAATTTGACTGAAAGCTGTTTTTTTTTGTAATACCCGGTTCACGTTAAATTCAGCAAGAGAATGTTGAAAACATTTTTAACAGTAAAAGAATGATCGCTTCAGGCTGCGACTTTTTTTTCATCAAAAAGGCATTGCTGTCAGAGACATATTTTCATAAGGAATTTTCCAATACTCTACGAACGTTGGAGTCGACAAATTCAAGAAATTTTATTCAGGAAGTTTACGTACGGTGTGAAGACGATTATACGATACAGATATTATGATACTCTGTGCACAGAATATATACATACTAAAGTGACAAGAGAAAGCGAAGATTCAAGAGGGATTCTCGAGCCCTCACTTGCACCGTAAATCACTGAGTAGTGGAACGGATTATCATACAGGACACGCGATAAGGGGACTAGGAGTGCAAACCAAGCTTAAAGCAGCCATTTATGTCGTTAAGAGACACGCTTACCGGTTGGTGGTTCCACTTCGTGGTCATCGAGACGAGAGAGCAAGATGATATGTTGTTATAATTAAGTGACCGTGAAGTATGCGTAACCTATTACGAACGTCAAATATAAAGGAATTCCATGAACAAAAATTTGTTTTCATTGAAAACATTCTTCGCGAGTAGGGAACCATAGAAAATAAGTACAAAAGTGTACAACGTCTAATCATCAGATTATGTAGAAAAATTAACTCTTCTTTAAAGAAAAAGTCAAATCGAGTAATTATTTGTGGTAACAAAACTCGTCGTAGAACCTAACGTTTAATTTAAATAAATTTAATTTGTGACATGTTCTCACCGACGACGGCCACGACAATCTGCCTTTCTCTCGTTCTTTCATACCTGCTCCTTTCTGGAATAAGGAAGATTGAACCGACGCGCAGCGACGTTCCTCGGTCGGTAAGAGCGTCTCGTTACAATACCTGCTAACCTATTACTCAATGCACATATACAAATACAGGTATATAAAATATCATGTTTATGCCTAATGACATTTTGTAGCCGTGAATGATTGAATGATGCTAAACCGAATGAATCGGATGCTATTCGGCGTTTCTAATTTGATTGTACTCCAGTTATTCTTTTGTACAAAGTAACAATCTATTCGAACCATTAATACTGATATAAAAAAATACTGTTCAATTCGACGTTGAGAATTTCTATAAAATTTACCTAATCCATTCAAATTCGCATGGAGAAACTAAAAACGCAGTGAAACATTAAAATCAAGCATAAATTCCATATCCAACTGATAAGAAAAAGAACATTGAATAGACCCACATAGACATGGTTCATTGTGTCCACGTATATATGCGAAGGTACGAGGCGAAGAGAAAAAAAAAAGAAGTGCCACGAGTACGTGTATGTGTATCATAAGATGGTGAAGAGAGCGTCGGGTGAAGTGGCGCTACTCAACGGAAACAAAGCCCGTAGTATACTTCAAATTCAATCCCGAGTCAACGTAAAACGGTATAAGGTTGGCGCGCCGATTTCCGGAGGGATGAAACGAAAGAGGAGAAATTGTGCGGAACTCAAGATGCGAGACTTGAAGCTCGATATAGCTATATAACACACCAACTCACTAAACTCGCCACGCGCCAACTTTTAATGTACATCATCCACCTAATCTCCAAGCTCTGTGAGCTCGTTCCTTCCGTTTCTTCTCTTTTTCCTCAGTAAGGTAATTTCGTTACTTGATCGTTATCACGCTGAACGAGAGCAAGAAAAGAGAAAAAGGGGTCACGCGTAATTCCGAATAAACGATCATTGTCTTTTTTGTCTGTCTTGGAGGTTGTGTAAAATTCTCTTTGAAAATATAAATGTTCGAAGGTTGAAACTTTCGCTACAAAGTAGATAATAAGGGTTGAAAAAAGTAAGATATAACACGAACATTTTCCTGGAACAATTATCTCATAGCAACCTTTAATCCGGTTCATAAAATACAGATCTACCCGTCAACAGGCATGATGATGAAAAGAAACTCTCCGGAATTTCTCAACCGAAAATCGAGACTCCACGTTACATACACTTTCAGAATAATAAATAGATTTCAGCATTATCGTAGGTCTTCAAAGGTACATAAGAGCACAACGAAGTTGGGTACATCACTCCCGTAGTTATCCGCGATCATCCATCTCCCTCATCTAACTTTGATCATTTGATGGCTAATATGATTCGCATGAAGCCAATGAGGTTCATTCGTTGGAGGTAATGATCGCAAAAAGGATTTAAAGCCTGAGGGATGTGAACAAGATTTGAAATTAAACGACATCATAATGAAGGTCTTATTGACGTATGCCTACCTGCAGGCACTTGAAATAATCGTTATTTGTCGTCATGATGGAAACTGCGAGGAAACTCAGCAGCCTGATACCCAATGTTATTGTGAGCACTACAGATGATCATCCTTTCCCAAGTGTGCTCTCATCTCGCATTATGTTCACATACATGGGCAATCCAACCCATATTCAACCAACTTATATGGGTATAACGAAGTGTCACATGTGTGTTTGTGGTTTTGCCACTATTGATTCTCCGCACTCTGCTAGTGTCCTCAGTGGCACTGCTTTACACGACCTCTAGGTCAATTTTAGATCCGGGATACGACTGAGTCGACAAGTTTATCACGTATGCAGGAAGGGCTCACCATAATAAAAGACCGTACATCGATGTGTACCGGTTGCCGATGTTGCCTTATCCATTGGTGGTGCAGCTGGGTCAATGTAGCGAAGGGATCCCAAAATCAAATCTGCATAACCTGGTCATAAAGCAAATACAAAGAAGAACTAGGTTAGCGGCTCAGTGTGCGAGCTGCTACATCTAAACTCATAGTTCCTAGGGAATTAGATCTCATCTTAGTTAAAAGCTTCAATAACTATACTGAAGTGGATAGAACACCTTCTAAATTAATAATCCGAAGTGATTGAGATCCATATTCAGTTTTATCACCCCAGAAACTAGAAACCTGTGCTTACTTATTCATCATTTCGAAAGTCGATCCATGAGAGCTCCAGCAAATTGCGCGTTCGAAATAATTGAATTAATCGATTCTATATACTCCAAACGCATTAGTAGAAGAAGACTCTTTTGCTACCGGTTACCTATGTAACAAATAGGGGGACAAGGCTAAAGGTATCTACAAATAAGAACAGCAAAACACTTTTTGGTATGCCTGTATGTATCAAATGGTTCCGGGAATACCCGAGAGTCCGGTCAATGATAACGTATGCTCCTTCTCATTTGCTGGAGCCATTCCAGTATAATACCGTGTTGGTAGCTTACCAGACTGTTGCAGGAACTCGAATAGTAACGCGTCAATTCGTCGACCCGGATATCGGCTTACAACACATTACACATGGACTTCCTCTCGTCTGCTAGAACGGATCCTCACCTCTCTCTCTTTCTCTCTATCTCTTGCTCTTATCCAGAATTTTGTTATCGTAGACAGTGAGGCTGCTATAGTGGGTGGGCTCAAGTCGTGATCGACGCATGCGAATAGGGTCGAGTGTAAATGTTTAGAATGTAAGAGAACGAAACATGAATAGAAAGCGATGGGTGGTCCAAAGCAAATTAACGCATTCGTTACCAGCAACGTTAATCGACTATCCTCGGTACCTTATCTCCGCGTTTCGGACTTGACTAGAAAATGGTCTGACGGGTAACAAAGCTGGAGAGAAACAAAATACACCCTCGGAAATTTACACGAATATGTATACGTATAGAGGTGGAAGAGATGGAATCGTAGGTTTCTCTCATTCCAGTGGAAATGTCTGGCACTAATGCCCCCGGCGATAGGTTTCGTATAACCCCAATATAGGTACACCTCCTATATTGTCCCCACTATTGCTGTACGTTGGACTAGAATCGTTGTGCTGCTTGGCTGAATCGATCTATCGATGTACCACCCATTGCATTTTCCCGATAGGTCTCTGTGGATCCAGTGATATATAGAGAGGTGTACATACCCAAAGACTTTCTACAGTGGACACAAGTTACTATAGGATTTAAATGCTTTTTCTTCACGGTTCATTGGGTGTGTCGTAACGTAACGGGCTACCAAATCGTATATATTGTTCCATCATTATTGTAAACGTTACACACATTCGAAATACCTCGAGGAAACGGATGAATGAGCAGGTGTAATGAATTTTTCGGTCATTCCAATTCGTTGAATCGATCATTCAATTCCGTGCAAGTATTTCTGTTGATTTGCAATATCACAAGTTACGTTGGATGTAATGCAAACGCGACAACGATAAAACACGCTTTTCAATATCTTTTTTTTAATCTCCGCAGCTTCAATGTATAAATTGCTATTTGGGTGGTTGAAAAATTCCTCCTGGTCATTCTAAATGATTTAGAGAGATGACAGAAGGTTGGAGAAAAGGAGAAATTATTCCTGGAATACTTTTGAAAAATGTGCTGCTTAAAAGAGTGCGTGGTTGGCAGAATACTTCTAGCGACCCTCGAGGAAGAATTCAGAATCCGGAAAGAGGCGAGAGGTGGCACAGGTTCAAATAATTTTTCTTATCCGACAATTCGGGTTCAACATAATATACATATATACATATATACATACATTATATATTATATATTCGTTTGCTGTAGGATATTGCAATGGATCACTCTTATTACCGCCACGGGTAATATAGTACACACTCTGTTCCAGTAGCGCGGTAGTCTCTCTACCATTATACTACACGGATCTCTGGGTCCCAGCCACGAATGGGTTCCACGTCAACGCTTTCGGGTCGTTCTACGAATTTCCGTTTGACCGCTTTTAGCGGGTGATTCTCAGCGAATCTTCTACCTATACCGTCAAAAATTCACAGCCCCGGAGTAACGCACCAAATTCAGAAGCAGTAAAACTACAACGATGCGATATCGAGGTCGCAATCTTTACTTTTAATGCCCGATCGCAATAGCAATTGTGTGTCGTTCTCCATGCAACGTTTCCGTAGTGTTTAACGATCCAACAATACGCTTTGTTCTTCGAGTTTCACTACAACGATATTTAATCGTCATTCCCTGAGGTCATCCCGTTTATTGAATATTCACCCAGAAATAAGAACTAGCATACTCGCATGAAAAAGTAAACTTTATTTTTGACATACTTTCAAATTCATGATACGAAAAAATTGCAGATGCTCGAAACATTTGCTTATCTCCAAAGACTTAACTCTGCCTCTGTAGCTTTTATACTTTTCGGAATTTCAACTTGAAGTTCTTACACAACATTCATGAAGGATTATACAAAAGAAATATTCTTTGCGTCGTAGATTTTAGTGCGGGAATATCCTCAATGAAAAAATCATAGATATATGTTGGTTACTTAGAAACGATTTAAGAATTTAGAAACAATTTTTTTTCACCAAGAAAGAATCTTTTGCAGTCTTTAGGGTCGATTTATGGATGACATGAAATTACTTTGGGATAGATGGAGTTTCGTATATCTATGTATGCATATTCATTCGTGATGTGAGAGAGAATGAAACGAGACGAAGCCCGTAGCGCGTAAATCGACCGCGAGATCGTTCTGATCACTCCGCGTGAAATTGTCCGAATGTCCTAATTTCCCATGGGAGAATGAAAACGCGAGGGTATATACCTAACCGAAATTTGCACGCGCGGCTAAGGTGTGGTGAATCGTGCGTTACCATATGAACCTCCAGTTTCAGCTCAACGAAGCTTCGTTCTGTGAAACTTCTGATATATAGGTAACGTGACCGGGCTACCACTAATCGACTTGGACCTTAGGACAGCCCGACAACTTCCGTACCTCACTTTGTACATACTACATATATGCGTGATTCATTACTTCTCCTATATCGCGGATGTACATCTGACAAAAGACATTACGTGATTCATTCCTTCGTGACAAGAAGAAAGTTCTGGCGATGTGTGAATATGTACAGATGTATTTGAGTACCTAAATGGGAGAACTTCCATTGCGGAAAAACGTCAAAATCGTAGTTCGGGCAAAATTTCGCTTTCAGCGTGAAAATTTGGACGAGTTAATACTCTTCTTTTGATGGCGAAAATGTGCGAGCCAGGGCTATAAAAAATTGTATGCCAGATGTTTCATGTTGAATGCAAAAGTAAAAAAGATAATCCGCCAAATACCCTCGAGATAAGAAATAAATTAGGAATTTTCCTTAAGCTTTTCTGCCTAGTGACATGCGTCGGAAGTTTAGCATACAGGATTCCTCGCGCTGCACGCTCGGGATTTCTATCCACCGAAGTTCACGCGTCTGACGCTGAGCCACGACGCTGTTGAGATACCTGATAACTTCTTAGCACTCGGGACATTATAACTGAGAATGCCGGATAAAATTGTAACATAATATTCGAAATTTTCAATATATCTTGAACGCAAAATCAAAATTGTATTGAAAAGCTTTGAGTTTTATTCAGTTATTAGAAAAATGAATTCTAGATCGTACGAATAATTTTTGGGTGATTGATATATTACGTTGCAACGGAATTAAAATTTATCGTCTCGTTCATTTATGATTGAACTTAATTAATTTGGAAATAATCGAGTAGCATCGCAATACGATTCTTGTAGCGTATTCGCAACTGATACGATCACGAGAAGAGTGGCTTAACTCGGAAATTATAGAATTCGCGATAAAATATCAAGAAAAGCATTTTTTCGAAATTCATGGAAGGTTCTCCGAGTTTCACTACAAAAAAATCATAAGTCTCGAAACTCAAAACTCCAAAAAAAAAAAAGGAGTTATATCAAATAATTTCCATTCCCATTAATACGACAATCGAATGAATTGAAAAAAATATGTTTGCATTGTATGTTGAACGTCACACACATGCAAGCACAGATAGAAAAATGCTGAACATCGTAGGATTTCTTCCAAATGAATTTTTGGGATATGGAAGGATTGCTATATAAATTTTTCATTCTGACCGCGGATTAGATTTAATAACGGATATATATATATAAGAATACAAGGATATAAGATTTTTTGAAAGCGCACTCCATTACGGTGTCGGTTGGAGCAATGGGATTAGTTTCGCTGTACAGGTTCCAGGGCTGTACGACACTGGACGTGAAATCATCGGACTCTTTTCGCATGGTAAAGGACAGGAGAAGATGGTTCATAAAGGAGGGTAGTTATAGGGTAGAATGAAGAAAAGAGGTTGGAACGATATCTTGGACTCGTGATACGACCGTTAGAAATGTTAGCTAGCTCACCGAAAAAGCAATAAGACTCGTTCCACGGAAATAAGAGCGAGCTTTCGTTCCCCGGGTTCTCGAGTATAGTAGTATATACGACAAGCAACACATAGATAGTTGTGTACATAGTTTGGAGAGATGCTCCAGATCCTCTGCTTTATTGGATGCCAGACGACCACCAGAAGACGAACGAGCTTGCTAGCGAGCAAGCGAGGAAGAGAAAACGGAAAGACGAGTGATAGAATAAGAACGCAAGAGGAAGAAAACGTCGCAACTCCCTTGCAAGTACGTCCGATAGACGGAACTATTTTAAAAGCGTACATGCATCTCTGCTTTCGTGTATCGAAGTACGCTGCTCAAAAAATTTCGAATCCTTGCGAAAATAAATTGAATCATGTTTTTTTTGTTTTATTTTTTTTTATCATCGTGTTATCTTCCTAATTGACGATTAATTTTATTACTAAAAGCACACCTCGTTCGATAATTATAATTGAAAGGGAATCGTTTCAATAAAATACATCGTGCAAAGTTTTGCACAAAAATACGAAAATATTTCAATTAATGAACTCGTTTGAGTAAGGAGATTCTAATCAACTATTTTTCACTTAGTCTTCAAAACGTTTTTCGTTCGTATGATAATATTCTTCAAAAGTATTTTTTTTTTTTTTTGCATGGAACGTCGGAATATCTTCTGCTGACATCGAGAGGGAGGAAACCACAGGGATTTTCGTGATCGGAATAATTCTATACGTCAATCAGTAGCGACAGACTCTGAGGTAATTTGAAATCACTAGTCAACCATTGATTGCTGGGGAGCGTCCGATAATTCAAATCAATTTTCCGGTTTCATCACTTCCTACCTCTCCCTTGAACGATTGAGCACCACCGTGCTCCAGAATTTTTTCAATCTTTTCGAAATATCCCGCCCCACTGCACATGCAATCTTTTGTTTCGTAATTGAATTTTTCACCATCCGAAACTCGAAGAAACTTTACTCTCTTTTCTGCAATTATTCTGAGAAATAATGCATAAACAAAGCGCATCAGAAATGACAAAAAAAAAACTGTGAAATTGATGACCGGAAAATGTTTGGAAATGATAAAACTTGTATAGAATCACACACGAACGCCAAATTGATTCAAGAAATGTTGATTCCGTTCCCGACTTAAATCCATTGCCAGCAACGAAAACAAACAGTTGCCCTAAAATGGGAAACAAAGTTGGAAGCCAAAACTTACACGCTACCTGCTCGTTGTTTCCGAGGATTTCTAAAGTTCCTTCCACAAAGCAGGAAAAATTGAAAAAAAAAAAAAAAAAAAAAAAACTCATCAAACGAACTTCACGAATTTTCACAAGTATTTATTTTTTTAAATGTCTCTCATTCGTCTTCGGGATCAATGGTTTTGAAATACAAAAAATACAGTTAAAATACTTCCGTGCGTATTTATATTTGACAAAAGAACGCGAGGCCAAATGAGCGGAAAGAGGAGAATAAGAAGAAGAAAAATTCTGCACTGCTCGTACAGCTTCTTCCGTCATTGTCGAGGGTAAAGAACTCACGTATGTACAAAATACGTGCGAATAAATAGAAACGTATATAATGTGCAGAGAAGAATCGCATCCAAAGTGCAGAGCTTTCTTGCGTTTTTCTTTCCATCTGCCTCAAAGACGTTGGCTTCGGAGACCCTCACTCAATAAAAACACTCTTTGCCTGGGGCGTTGACAACCGATAGACGTAGTGAACTTGCAAAGCATCTCTTAAACTATATGTGCGACCCAATATATACATGTATAATTTGTAGAAATATACACCCATGATCCTGTGCCATGTTCGTGCTATAGTGTAACGTGTTGGTGCTCTCATGCAAAAGAACCGAAAGTGAAACGAATTGTGATGACATTCGATACCAGCCAGGATATGAAAAAGAATTTTCTGCACAAATTCAACACTTTCATGAAAAAAATAATAGTTTTTTCTTTCAAAAAGATTTTCGTATAGTGGAAGAACGATTATAAAAAAAATACGTATTGATCGTTAAATGTAAAAAATAAGTCGTTCGAAATAAAACCGAAAGTTCGAAACGCCCCAACAAAATTTTATCAACCCTGTTAAAGCTGTTTTCCGTTCACTTCTCCTTCGTGTCCTCGATCTTATCAATATTCCTATCATATATCCTTGTTTTTTACCACCCGCGCTTGTCGTTTCATCTCCGCGTTTATAGATTGGTCCTTTTCGGGCTCACTTTATCCTCAATCTCGTCCAAAACTGTTCATTTCCCTTGGATGTATCTAAAATAGTCACTTTTATCTCTCCTGCTATTTTTCCTACTCGATTTTTTCTTCTCTCCGTTGGTAATAATCACCCACGAGATAACAGTGGAATTTTCAATTTTTTTTTCCTTTCTATAAACTCACCGCTTTGCCAGGGGAAAAAACTCGTTCTCGCATTGTTTTTTTTTTTTTTTTTTTTTTTTTTTTTTTTTTTTTTTTTTTTTTTCCATGTGAGAGGCATTTATTTTTCCAAGTATCCACAAGTGCAATATGATATACTATTTGCTGACCCCGAGTGGACCGATGAATGGTAACGGAAGAAAAAAAAGTTTTTAGCTCGGAAAACGTCTCAGCCTACTCTCCCGTTCTCTCGCTTTCTTTTCTGCTCTTGTACCATTTTTCGCAACTTTAATTCCTAAAGACGAAAAAGGAATGATGTCATTGATCGTTGGCATAATGGGTCGAGTGTTTCAGAGAGCCCAAGTGCCGGAGGGATTCGACTCATTCGCCGAGAGAACGTGAGAGCGTCGAGACAATTTTCGGGAACACGAGAAAGAAGCTCTTTCCAAGGGAGACGAAGAGAAACTGAATATAGAACGCGACGGACTTTCCAACGAGTTTAATTAAGAAAATTCGCAAACCCGGAATAATCGACGCGGGGGAAAGAGAAAAAGAGAAGAGTAACGATGACTCTTCATTCGCGAAAAACTTGGCTACTTTTTTTTCGTACGGCATCCATTGACGATAAATAAAATTTTTGTCGTTCTCGTATACCGAGGGTAAAGATTTTTTTTTTTGAATTATTCACGTGTAGATCGAGTCTGCTCATTCAAATTGTCAAAAGCTCTCTTTAGTTTACCACTTAAAATCGTAATTTTTTACTGAAGTATACATCCGAGGAATCTCTTTGTATCTCTCTAAATCTGAAACTGTTATCAGATTTAGCCGATCAAAACCCATAAGAATCGCGTAGTTTCATACAGAAAAGAAATATTTTTAGTTTCTTTTACACCAGTGTGATTAACGATAGTGTTAAGACTCCATACAACACACATACGCACACGTGCACGCTAGCGCGCACGCACACACACACACGATCAATGCATGACATGGTTAAGGTACGAAGCTTCATAATCGAACCATAAATTATCCATTGTTGGATGAATACCAAGTTTGAGTTTCTAGTCGAGCAGTATGTGCGCGCCCACAAAATTCAAACAGTGTGAAGTAAAATCGGTGCAGAAGACCGTGGGTTCAGTAGACATACAGACTATGGATTATTTGTAAATTAATTTCCACAAGAGATAGAGAGAATAGTGATAAACTCGGGGTTTAGTCAGCCAGGTTTTGTGGCCATGCGGTTAAGGAAACTCGTTCATTTACAGATATATATTCATATGTATCGAGATCGTATATAGTCATACAATCACAATTACTAACATACTTCATTGCAATCCAGTACACAGTCGTCCGTTCCGAATGTCGAGATACAAGGGAGTGAGAATACCAGGAGTGAAGGAGAAGCGGGTGGGAACAGAAGGCAGAAGCGTGTGGCATTTACCAGTTAGCTCAAGTTTCAAATCGCCCGAGAAATTGAATCCGTCACCAGACAGTTAAATTACTTGTAACCCGAGACTATACATTGGCATGCATTGCCGGGTAGAAATCAGATTGGGTAGAATCTATCAACACAATGTTTCACGACAAATACATGCACAGTCATACGCAGAATGGACGATAGATCAATGATTGTTTCAATGAAAAATGCAGCACCATTTGTTTCAAATCAAAAGACAAAATTATCCTAACATTACAAAATATTGCACAAAATCTAGAAAAAAAAATATATATATATTGTGAAAGATACAACGAAACATATTTCACATCTTAAAAACAGGGCGCCTAATGAGAACATTTTTTTACCGCAGAGTGAGAGAAATAAACTTAAGAAATGGAAGCATCTACGGACATACGTTTGAAAATATCTCGGTGAAATGTTGGATTTTGTTCCGAATCGAGATTGCGGACTTCATCCTCTTTTGGGCCACTGCACAATTTCTTGCTGCTCAAAATATCGAGCGCTATACAACATTTATATATATTTTAGGTAGTCATGGATTGTATCAACGTAGCAGCAGCTCGACACACTTTTCAATCACTTCGTTAGTCTCGTTTTTCTTTGTAACTCGCACTCACTTTTTCCAATCAACCAGTTATTTTCGTGTCAAAATCTATTTTTATATTTTCAACAAGTGCTCTACTTTTTCTTCAATCACGGTGTACAAAACCCACAAACACTCGTGCTCTGTGCTTTTTTTTTTTTTAATTAGAGTTTATTACATATTCCCATCGAGGAAATACAGTTATTTTTTTCTACCTACCGATCAATTTTGTTGACAACAACTATTTCAATGACAACGAATTGCAATTTTTTATACGAAAATGGGTGTATACAAAATTTCATGTTATACTGGAAAGCTATACGAAAATAGAACATCTACCAGCCTCCGTGTTTTGGGTACAAACACACTTTCAGCTTGAATATCGGTTCGTAGCACTGAACACCAAAGAAACTCAATTATAAACTATGAAACCACCAGTTTCAGGTAGTGAATATTCATTACCTGTCATACTCAAAGATGTTCCGAGGAGAGCTGGTGTTTCAATGATTTCAAGTTGTTCTAACGACTTCAAACGAGTCTATCAATTCAATAGTAACGTACTGACTCGTCATTAGAAAATGAATATTATAAATTAGAATGCCATGAAACGTCGGTGAAAAGGAATCAATTAAGTTTGATCAACCATGTATATTACTTTATTATTCTAATGATAACATACCAATGATATCAGATAACTATTAAAACTACCATATACATATATTTCAGTCGATACACATGTATACAGGTATATATGAATGAATCAAGATGGTTTTAGTGAGAGCAACGTTCTTAGCATGTTGTGGGATAACGAACAAAACTCATGGGGATCGTGGAAGCTGAGGACCATGCCAGGTATTAGGTGTTACTCCAGGGCTTATCGGAAAACCACCCGTGGGAAATATCGATTATCGTTATACCCTGCTCTCGATAGGTGCCCCTGGCGAACATAACCATCGATTCATTCATGACTCAAACACAAACACTCCCTCAGATAATTTATACTACCGCTATATTGTTATATGCATATCAGTTTAATTTTTATGTACATTTTGCCGGCAACTAAAGCTCGTTCATACCCTTATCATTTGACTTGATCACGCGATATCAGTTGATTATCCTTCTATTTAAGATTTTTCCTATTGCAATATGGCTGCGTGTCAATCTCTACGGCAGAAAATTGAACGCTATCCCGCAAGATGCTGTTCGATTTTTAATTTTATTCCCAATATTAATAGAACATTGTTTTTACGTTTCAGAATTCGGTAACAAAAACTTCTATTAATATCTTATAAAGGGTAACCTTTGCGTCAATATCAATTTGTATAATTGATATTGGTATTCTTTGTCGTGTTCTAAGACGGACTAAAATAGATTAAGAAATTAGTGAGGCTGAGATAATCAAATGTCTTAAGAGGATTTGATATGTTATTTGGTTAATTCCAACATTGCTTTCGTACAGGTTGACGTGCGTATAGTAAGTAATTCCTGACGACGCATGTACGTAATTTCTAAATGCCTGTAATAGAACAGTGAAGGATGAGAATTACTGTGTACGTGAGTTGGAGAGAGGGAGAATTCAGATCGGAATGGCAAACCAGAGAGATCTAGCAGTCAAGAAGGTTCGGTCATGGAACAATTAACTACCGTGGCCAACAGCGGGAATTAATGGAAGTAAGCCCAGACCGTGGCCACCATACCCCCGACACGGAGGTACCTTGGAAAGTTATGTGTCAAGCCCAATGTACGAATTCTCCCTTCAGAAGTCAGACTCGTGTCTCTTACATTGAAAAAAACTAATGGTCCGAATTTCGCTTCATTTTAATGAATTATATAACTATAACTAAAATCCGATTAAAACTGACATGGAAATGAAGTTTAAGTGTGAATATTGACGCGTTACTCAAAAACTGTTTTAACTATAAAAGAATTCTTTTTCTTACAATTATTTAACTTGAATTACTTTTTAATTTTTCCTGAAAATTTTGAAACGATATTGTTGGAACAAAAATCTATCTAAAAATACGAATACATCACTCGATTTTTCTTTGTTACGCAGCAGAATATTCTCTCAAGATGGATATTGAACATTGCCTATTTTCTCCGAAAAATAATCCGATAATTTTGAATACTCATCATCAGATTTTTCCCAGGATGACTAGAAATCATTAGGCGTTTTCTGAGAGAAACTTCACGCGCATGTTACTAGGTAGGAAAGCTTGAAGCAAATACCTGATTCTGTTTCAAGCTTGAAAAGTATTCGGCGGATTACTTTTTTCACCCAAATTTGAATTCGAAAGAAAGAAATCTCTCCGAAACGATTTTTTTTTAGTCATATCTATAGTTTTGACGTTTCTGAAACTCACGTAGATTACGAGCTGTTGAGAATTTCTTGTTTGCTACCTAGAACAGCCTCGGGAATTTTTCAAAAAATTACTGATATAAGTTCATCCTGCTGGTATCACTTGATGTTAAATACCGACTCCTGTTGGTCGAAATTCGGGCGGAGTCAATATAAATAATAATGACGCTTTTCAGGATCTTCTAAATACCTTATTTATTACGATGGGTATATACGAATATACGTAGGGTATATAATGCATCCTGATGAAGCTTCAGTTTGTGCTAGGTAGCTGGACGGGGGATTGGCGACAGAAGTAATTCGAAATATTCATGAGAGGAAGCGTCTCTCTCTCCGTCGCAATATACTTCATCATACATACAATGAATTCTGTATCAAGCAAGTGCAAGTCGCTCGTTGCTCGACTCATCGAGACCTGCGGGACCAAACAAACTAGTGAGACGCATACAGTATACTCATGTGTGTGTGTTTATATAATACATTGGCTGTCCTACACAACTCAGTGACCCAATTTTTGGATTTTTCCACTATCCCTCTTAAAGTTAAGGCCGAAACGATAGCACCTATATACGATATTTTTTTCTACATTTTTTGTTACTTATCGAGCATAAAAATATATTTTATTGCGATTGGATTACGAAATCGAACACTCATCGAACGTCACTTTTCGATGATTAAAAAATTCTAAAAAATACTTTTGTTATGGTTGGTGACGATTTTGCTACAAAATTTTTTTATAACCGTGAGCGCTCGAACAAAATGTTCGACAAAGAATAACAAAGGAACGTAAAAAATACGAGAACTCGAGAATTCTTCGAAGTCCTGAAACGGAATATTTATCAGATGAAAAATATTTAAATAATAATTAAACCAAAAGATTAAACGCGTTATTAGCGACGCAAAAATGTTTTAATCAACGAGAACAATGTCCACGGTCCATTTTTTCCCGTGTGACCAAGTCCATTTTGGAGGTTGTTCCTCGACTCGGCTCAGTTCCTGTTGACTCTCCAATTTTTCTTGACGTTTTTGTAGATTCTTCTTCGGGGAAGACTTCCCCGGTGAAGTACTTATCTTCGTTCGCAATATTTTATTGCTCGACACGGATAGGCACTAAAAAAATCCCACTATTCTGGAATAGAGTGTCAACTTGGTTGTATAAAAAGGATCGTTGGTAAGAACCTTACGAGGTTAGATCATTTGAAAAAACGAAAGTATGCGCCCACGGCGTCGAGGGAAATCCATTTGCCTGATCGAGCAGAACACGTATGAGCAAAAAAAAAATGATGGAAGAATTAAGAGCGAATGATAAAGAGTCCCGATGGAAAAAAATGTCCAAAGATGCGAGGCTCGATGGGTGGAGGCCAGCAAGGCAATAATGTAGCGAAACTTGACTAGCACTGGCACATAGTCCTTGGAGAATTGATCGAAGGCTGGTAAGAAATTACTCCGACAGTAAGAGAAAAAAGCAGGAAAAAAGAAATCCAAGGTAATCGAAAATTCGATCGAGCTTTTCATCTATATAAAACTGCTACTAGAGTTCTCCAACCTCCATCCCGTGATGAATACGCGTTCGAAATAATTAAGATATGCTCCAACGAGTAATTATCTCATTTTGCTTGTTACAATTTATTTCGCCCAAGTCAGCAGTTCAGCAAGGACGATTCTATTTTAATCGTGTTACTAATGATCTATGTAAGCGAATAAAAGATTTGACTAATTAAAGTTTCACCAATTCATGGTATTTCTCGATTACGAAAATTAAATTTATCGTTCGTAGTTTTGAAATGTTGCTCAATTATTCAGGCATAAACATTGAGGGTAATGATTTAATATATTCCGTCGGTTGATTAGTCAAATGTTCATTTAGTACAAATTTCGATTAATATAATCCATGAAGTCGTGGAAGGTTTTTTCCATTTCGCATAATATATTTCATCGAAAAGATTCATATAAAATGGGGTCGAAGACTTCTCTGTTTTCTGATATTGAAACACGACGAAAGTTGAATACATGCTTTTTCATTTCGCTCGATTCGTTTCGTCTCGGAGGCTTGCGATTCACGTTCACTCCATGCACATATATACCTATATACAGACATGTAGGTAACAAGGTAAGCACGTCTGGCTCTGACATCCGATTGATCGCGAACTCTCCAGCCTGCTGTAGGGTCTCACGACTTAACCCGATCGGTTAGATTATTGATTCTTTTCGCCCTCTTTCACTCTTTTTTATTCGTGTTTTTTGCAAGCATACATCCAGCTAAATCCATGACTTGAACTTTCAAAAAAATCGAGACACTTCTCAAAAAATCTGCTAACATTTGGTCGGCAGTTCAATGAAATTGAGCATCCTAAAGGCCCATCGTCATCGTAAATAATAATGCGATCATTTTTCTCAGTGTCATGGTTATATTTTGTTGGAATAAAATGTAGCAGTAGAATTATACTCAAATCTCTACATCCGAAACATAAATTTTTATTCGTATTGCCATTTTATTTCTTTATAGTAAAAATTTCAGCATTTGAAGATTGAAAAGTATACAGTCGAGATGGCCATTATCGAATAAACGCTTATAATAAACGATAGATTAATTTTTGTAAACAGAACAGCTCCGGTAATACAGCTCACATATATAACACGAGCGTTGGAAGCAATTTTCAATCCTTCAACGTCACTGCACATCAGTCGATTGCGTTTTCTTTGTCGCTCGAACGTTTTTGTCGATGACTGCACCACCTATTTGAACATCTGAATGATTTTATTTTCATACACATATTCACATTATTCCTGAACCCACTCCAGAGAAGAAATGATTCTCCTGATATTCAAGAATTGCTGAAGCTCGTAAGAAAAGTGTTTTATAACAAACTCGTTTACTACACATATATAATCGAAAAATGAAAATACACTCATGTTAAACCGAACGCAACGATCGATTTTCTGTCGATTTTGGAGCCGAATGAAACGATATGAAAACTCCAACATCATCAATTATAGCGTATTCTCGTTCACCTTTCGAATGAGCGTTCTCGTTCCGATCGAACGCCAACTAGCAAATGAGGAGTCTGGTTGGTAAACAAGTGCGATACGCAACTGTACTAGATTGTTGAAAACTTTATGTTTCAATAGATTAACAGAGATCAGCAATGAGTCATGGCAAAGAGCTTCAATCCCCTGCAGATGAAAAATGATGTCTCAAATGATGTCCGAATTATCATTGAGAAACAATCTTAATATCAAGAGACTCGACCTAGAATTGTGGTGCAAAAATAACGAGAAAAGATTCTGGTATCTTTCGCCTTACTGTATCATTAAACGTGTCTACTTTTCTAGAACATCAGATTTTCAACAATCTGGAAACATTGCATGCCCAACCCAGTTGCCAATAGTTCAATAAAAAAATTCCTACGATTGACTATTTTGCTTCACTGTAGAGTTCGCTAATTCGCGACCAAAATCGTTAAAAATCTCCATTTACGTTGTAAGTGAACATAACCATATATCATAATAAAATATGCATACGAATGATTTAATAATCCTGAAGATTTTCGAAGCTTTTTATCTCTACTGAACATAGTGAATCACGGAAATTTCTCTTTACTCGTTCAACAGGAATTACAGCGCAGATAGATACAGAGGTTTTATGAAATGTTCAAGCTTTAATCATCGTCCGTACTTGTCGCTTCGCGCTTAACCATTTTCTCGTAATTTCACATAAATTATATTTTGCTGGTGAAGCTATCCATGCCTCCAGGTCTTTTGCCCTAGAGACTGACGTCTCTATATACTACTATCATCGGTTCATACCTCTTTCTTTTCATTTCTTCAAATCCCTCGTTTTTTTTTCTCAATCCCTGCCTTAGTCACCATCCAGTCCAGCTTTTACGAGACTTCGTTTCACGTTCCCAAAAGCTTTCCTGTACCGAGATCGCAGCCGGCGGCGAGATGGAGCGAGAGAAATACGAACGATTTATTTCATGCCCAGGATAGAGTCCCGAAGGGCAAATATTCTGTAGCATGCAAAAAAAAGTCTGGATGAGGAGGAAAAATAGATGAAACGAGATGGAGAGCTGGGAAATTCTAATTGCAGATTTTCCAAATCTTTGTTATCACCATCTCGTAGCGTTGACTAAGTGTCGCCGTACCAAGCGGAGCGTCGGTGTTTGGCTTTTTTTTTCTCACCTCTTATCTGTCAGTTTCTTCGCTGTCGCATCGTTCTCGCTCTGTTTGCTACTCGACAACTCCTCGTTTATGATTTTTATCCGTCTTGTCATTTTGCAGAAAGCTTGAAAATACGCTGAAGATTCTCATCTTCAGCGGTTGTATACATTTTAACAGAGTGAGTCTACGAGAACTGAGCGTTAAGTATTTCTTCTAAATTTACATAACCAACCGTATTCACCACGGTTTTACTGGGAACTAACTTAAATGAAATTAAACTCGTTTCGTTGGAAGTTTAAAGTTAGACAATGCGAATAATAGATTCATTATTTTATATTTAAAAGTCAATCGCGTGGAATTCACTTATGGAAATAGTTTTTCGATTAGACAACAGTTTTTTTTTTTTTTAGTAACACTTATTTATTTGTCAATTTAGTGATGCAGTTGCTCCAGGAATATACAGTGAATTCTCGAGACTTATTCTATTTATTGAAAGAGCAACAGAAGAGAAAGGAATAAAGGAGAGGGGCAAAGTTGAGTTGAAAAACGAAGGGTGTTGGCAAAGTGTGGGCCAAGCGAAAGGGAGAGTAACAACAATAACATCGTTATATATATATAAAAGAAAAGAAACAACAGTAACAAAGGGGTATATCCCTGGAGAGTCAGCGTGTTTGTACAAAAGCTGTAGCCCAAAGATCCACAAGGAATGATGTTGGCATTTTAGGAAAGATTTCGTGAGCGTCGTGTGAACTTCCGGCACACCATCGGAAAACGCAAAGTATCGAAGCAAGCTACAGATTAATAGAAAAGGGAAAAAAAAACAAAAACGAGTGTGAGAAATGCCTGAGATTTCGAACATGAAGCATCAAAACGGGCGAAAGGAAAATGAGGATTTACTTTCGGTTGTCGATAAAATCTATGGGCGCAAACGAGAGCATTCAAGAAGGTTTAATAAAAATGTAGGTAATCGAAAAGTTGACGATAGGCTTGGAAAGACTTTTGTTCTCCAGAGCTCTCACAAACTTGTTTTCAGTCAAATATATTGCTGCTATGAGAGAAACATACCAGATTAATATTGGCTTTCAAATATTTCTCGGATTTCGCTTTGATTTATATTGGTATCTGCACGAAATTTGAAGCAATACAAACTTATGAAGCGTGAATGGTTGAAATTTTCACCACAGGTGAGCATTTCGATAAAGTTCGGACCAACCACCTGAATCCATACATATGCATAGGTTTGTACTCTTGCAACGATTTCCATCATTGCTTCAAACCTTTGAATGGCCGAGATAGGCATTGTGGCTAAATTGATGTGATTTTGATACGTTACTTTTCAACAGGATTTATTCGGCTTCTACTGATATCAATAAGACGGATATTTGATTAAATAAATCAGATAAAACCCACGATAAATGAATTCCATAAAATGAAAGTCAATCATATTGATACAACCTCTTCAATTTTATTAATTCATTATTTATTCAATGTGAGCCACTTAATCCCGTAGATCCAGAAGTACAGTGTCATAATCAACCAGCATCAAGATAGAAAACCATCAAAATGACACCAAATTAATAAAAATTACATCCATATATACGTTTTGAATGTGTAACGTTAAATTATCATCGTATTAGCTATTGATTATATTTATATATGATGAAAATTATATTTTATTACATTAGACATGTACTTGGAACAGAATAACTGATGTAGATAATAAATTATCAACAGACATCTGAAATGGATAACGTTAAATCATCGATCAAAATCACATCGATACAATTCAATTAACGATACATTATGCAAAAAATTACAAGATTTCAATTGCCATTTGCTCGCGTGTTACTCTCGTTCTGTGCTATTTGTACGTGAGTGGAAACCATTTTGCTCTCATTGAAAAAGATCCAAAAAAATCCTCTTCGTACAGAGAATCCAGAACGCGGTTCGAGGATTGTTCTAATAAAAAATTAATAACATTGAAACCAATGCATTAATATCGTTCGCTTCTATTTGATGAGTTTCAACGAATGTGTGCTTTATTTGATTCGTCGAATGAATTCTTAATAAATTCATTGATATTAGCAAAAGCTCAACAAATGCTGCCAAAGAATAATGTGTGACTCGCATCTCGGCTAATTAAAAGCTTTGAAGCGGTGAAAAAAATCGTTGCAATAATGGAAGGTATACCGATCAGAGCATAGTATGATGGTTGTCTATGGCCTCGAGAATTCACCCACTGCGCATGATGCATCAACAAATTCTGTATCTCTGCTAGCATCCACAGTGTATACCAGTTGGGTCGTATCCGATTTCTTTGTCCTCAAAGGATTAAAGTCGAGACGAAAATGGGAGATAGAATGACAAAAAAAAGGATGCCAAAAAAAAACTTGTGTCCCCGGGGCTTGCTGGAAAACGAATCCGATTTTGTCCAATCACTCCTAATTCAACATTTGTCTACAACTGCCTTTTTTGAGAGAATCCCTTTTTTTAGGGATTCAATTGGTGCAGCCATAGGAAACTAGACTATAGAACATCGACGATAACATCTATTTGGTCTGGAATTTTTTTTATGTTCGTAACAATAAACGACTCGAATAGCGTTGATACACGTTCATGATAATTTATTTAATTCCAAGCTTCTTACCCAAGTATATAATCGATATAGAAAAAATCTTGGATATTTTTATAACGTGTTGAAACATTGATAATACGCTATTCAGTATACGCATATTATCTTATATAACTGTCTCTAGAATAGATATTAACGACACGTAAAAGCCTAATGAATCGAATAGTCACGTAACAAATCTATAGTGACCCGTACAGAGACACGGTGAAATGTCCATGCAATAAATACAAATATGGATATATGTATGAATCATATAAGTTCACCCCCTTGAAGAGGCTATACAGAGAATATCGTTGAATATACTTCCTAGCTGCGGTCTCAGAAATACGAGCTTTTTGTATACGTATATGTGGTCGAAACACGGCGTTGCACATAGAGCAATCAAGACTGGTATGCAAGCCGCGTAGCAAAAGTGGATTTCGCCTCTTTGTATACTTCAAGCAGTGAAAGAGGGTGGGTCTGTACAGACTGAGATAGGTTGACTACCGTGTAGCCTTCGCGTACAGAGTCCTTTTCCATTCCCTCTCTTCATTTTATACCACCACAACTGTACACATCTACTTTCGTATCTATGGCTTTGGTTGAATATGTGTCCTTTGCAGCGTACGCCAAAGTTTCTACGCGGACGTGCCGAAAGAGACCCTCAACTTATAACGTGTAGCTTTCACAAGCAACCTCTCCGTGTATTCCTTCTTTCGATGTTTTTTTAAGTTCGCACCAGCAAAGACGTAATCCGCCTCCGCGACACGCACACTCGAAGCTTGAACTTTCTAACTAGAGACTGCCACAATGTACAGGCTCGTAACGACTTCTTATATCTTCACCGAATTTCCCTTTGTCCTTTCGCACCTTTTCCCAACCGCAGAGTATTCTCGTGAAATTTTGTTAATCTCTCGGACAATCTTTATCTCGTTTCAAACATAATACGAAACGATAGAGCTTTTGCCAGATGTTTATATAAGGTGTGTTCCCCATGATGGAATATTGTGATATATCCTAATTTACCTTGTAATCGTGAAGGAAAACCGAAGACAGATTTGCGGTTCAGAACGCTAACGCGCCATCCGTCCCAAAACACTCATCTGTTTACCTACATGTACTTCGACCCTGATGGCTCTTCTCGCCTTGAATTACAGCTGAGTTTCCCAGTGAAATCTCCGAGCATTTACCTGCCTTTGGGAATTTCAGGATTAATTACCCTTTGAATGCATCTCGTTTGCTCAACTCCTACATTTCATCGACGGTACAAAATAAACGGATGGACAAATCGTATCGCTGTAGCAGTTTAAAAATATATACATTGTCAGTCATACGGGTATCAACTTTTTATTTAAATTTCATTTCAAATATTCAGAATGATGAGCATACAATTTTTAATAGCGATTACCGATTTTCATTCTGATTGTAATTAAACTTTTATCGATCGAACTTCACACGATTGTATTTCCTTGTCACAATACAACATAATTATCCGTAAATATTCGGAATAACCGATTAATAGTGTAATTTACAGGATTAAAACGACCAGTAAATTTAGCCAGTACGATTAATAACGAACGGCTCGACGATAATGAAGTTTCATTGATATTACTCTATAAATCGAAGACTGCAATAAAAAAAAAAAAAAAAAAAACGTACGTTACGAACTAATACATAAATGTAAGCATTTCATTCGAAAGTCATCAAAAACGCAGGTCAGTGCACGAGCCCTTTAGAAATAAAACGTTTAAGCGTCTGAAACGGCAGTTTTTCATCTTTAAATGCTGTACAAAGAGCACATTCAATATTGACCTCTTTTTATTTTTATCTCTCATCGTTTCACTCTCAACACGGTTTTATCGTCGTCAGGGGCACGCTTACCGTATTTAATGTCGAGAAGTGTATATAGATGAACTCCGGTCTTTCTATACCTACATGTTTGTGAGCTCCAAATTCTTTTTTATTTCTTTTCGTCTCAAAATAGTGATTCAGTTTCATTTTTTTCCTCGGGTGCTTGAAATGAATTTTCAATATATATAGTCTTAAAGAAAAATTTGATAAACACTTTACGATGCGAATAAGGATACTCTATACATTTATTTAATCTAATTCCATAGAGATCAATATGTTCGTCCGAATCAGCTTGACAACGTTGCACTGAAGTTGCAAAATATGAAGCTTTTCTCCCACAACATGCTCCATATCTTCAACTTGAAGGCAATTGAAGTTCCTTTATTTTCGTCCGCCTTCAATCATTGTTATTAATGTGTCTTATTAATCTAAAAATTGTCTCTGCGAAGAACTACCGAATATTTTGATACCAATCCTATGAAGCCTATAAAATAATGAGCCTATTTCTTAAATGAAATATTTCTTTATAAATACGAAAAAAAAATCAATTATTTTTGCTATACTTTCGAATTCAGAAAAATCATATATCGAGAAACGAAAATGACAAAGTTCCCGCAACAAGTTGTATGGATACTTATCCTCGACGACATGCACTGTATCGAAATATCACTCGACTGTTCAACAAGCTAACAAAATATCGACGAACTTCATGAAGATGAAATTTCAAGTAGGTGAGGACTTGCTTATCATTATTTTGTTATTTGAGAATATTGAGAAATTATTTATTTATTACTACTATCCAATCTTCCACGCTTTTCTTATTTCGTGCTTTTGTGTTGAAATTGCTGTATTATCTATTATAAGTTCATGAATATCTCACCGATTCTGAAAACCACAAAAAAAGTGTATACCGAAAATTTAGTTTACAGAATTCCGCGACGTAACAGAGCAGCTGATTTTCAATGAAACTTTCGGGACAGTTTAAATTGTATTCTACTATACATTGTGTGCTGCATTTTTAAGTTGCTTTACCTTAATTCGTTTCGATTTTAACACTCGGAACTTCAGAATACATATTGATTTCCGTAATGAGCTGAAAGCAAAGCCGATTGTTCTTATTTTGTCTACAAATTATGTTTTGTCTCACTATATCTGCGTAATGCCTGTGACGGTAAAATAAAAGATATTTCATTGCAGCTAAAGCTACCTTTTTCTCTTCTATTTTCTCCTCCTACTTTTCTCGTGCTAGACATGAAAGAAAGATAACGACAATGAGAATTTGAGTTAAACGTCTATATTTTTTTTTTTTTTCATCTTCTCTCTTTTCCTCGCTCTTTTTCTCTCAATATTTCTCACGTAACCAACCACTCGGCGTATATAACACCAATATAATCCGTCCTCCAACGATCCGGGCCGGTTCGCATCTGCACAGGACACACCGACTTGCGCGAAGGCATTTAACGTAGAAAATTTATTAGCCCCGTGGCTTGAACTCTCCAGGGCGAAATGCTTTTCGACGAGCCCGCGAATCGACGAACAAAGCCTCACATTTAACGAGGAATCCATAGTTTTGCGTTCGGTCTGCTTTGCTACTCCATACCGAGCTTGGACAATGAACGTAGCCCGAATAAATGCATTTTCGTCAGCCCAAACGTACGACAAATAAAAAAGAATCACTTCCTTATCAAGAATGTTCGCGTGAAAATTATATTACAAACGTAACTTTAATCATTCTTGAAATCGCTGAAAATCCTCTTCAAAATGTTCTCACGCTCTTTGATTTTACAAATGACTTATAAAGATCTGCATAATTATTTACACCCAAATTTATTCACACAGCCAAACCTGTGAAACAAAACGTATGAGCCAGTGAAATAAATTTTGGTCAATACGCTGGGTAATGATTTCGACGTGAATAATAGCTTTTCCGGCTACGCTTACACACCTCACTGAACCGAACGAATATGGGACAATGCTTCTACATAATCTCTGATTGTGGATGGTTGAACAAGGAAAAGAGAAGGCTGGCATATTAATTTGGCCGATGGCAGCAGCAGGATCTGTCCGTTTTCACCCTTCCTGACTTACCGTTAGACAATTCAGGGCCACTAGCCACATATATTACAAGAACAAAATTTAGGTCATGTAAAACTTTTTTTCTTTTTCATTGACCCAATTACATCGCAATGATACCATAATTATTTTTTCAACAACTCACATCTCAACCAGTCACGATCTACGAGATTAGAGGTTGTTGCGATTCTCGTAAAATATTCAAGAAGAATTTTTTTTTTCGTGATTTAAAGAGCAGCAATGAATTACTTCTCGATTCTCGTAAATAAACAAGAACGTGGCATAAAGCAAGCCATTTTTCCATGTTTATAGGCGGTCTCGAACTTGCAGATATAGATGCATGTAAATCATATAAACATGTAAATTATGTATAAGATATTTGACAGACGTGAAATGTTTCCGTTTACATGTATGACCTGTGTACACATCGCATTCATGTATAGATATAAATACACGTATATACGGAAATGTAGTACATATGACGTATGGGGTAACATGCTTGGGAAGAAAAGCTTCTTGAGGGCATCGATAACATAAATTGTGACAAATAATACATTCCCGACGACGAAGATCCTTACCAAAGAAGAGCGAGAAAACGAGTGAGATGGGAAGACGTCTCTACGGACTTGTGCCGTTTCTACTTGAACGGTTTAAGGTCCAGCGGGAAAATGTAGAGACACGTGTGTACCACAGAATACAAAAAAAAAGAGAAATAAGGGGAAGGAAAAGAAAACAACACGAGGACAACACGAGAAGAAAGAGAACAATCTAACTTCGCGTGACACGCTATCCGATTCGCGTGAGATTCAAACTCACACTTCGTCGGCGCAACTCCACGGATGTTTCCTCGATATTCTTTATTTTCATGGGCCCCTCGGTGCCAGCATCGCAGGTGTGGATCTCGCGTTAAACTCGTTCGATCCCATCGTCTTCACGACAGGGCTTTAGAAAAACATTTATTCGACGCCAAGATAGCGGAAGGATAATGGCATGTATCGTGCCGATTCAACAATCCTATCCTCATAAGATTTTCTCACAATGCCTGTTATAAATATAAAGTCAATGGAAAATATCACGTTTCTCAATATCCTATGAGAAAATATATTATGCTGGAGTGAGCATCTGATAAAAGTTTATGCCAACATTTTTATTCCGTTTATTGGTTTCTATATCGAAGATTTTTTATTATTAAGTTTCGAATGATCAATCTCAATGTTCACATTCGAAAACACGTTCAGTGCTCGACTTCTTGTATGACTGAATTTATCATGACTCGAATTCACGTACACCTTATACAAGCTATTATTACCTTTTTTCATTTTATGGAAATGAGTAAATTAAGAAAAACGCTATTGCTTCGCTTTTATTTAAGAGCATGGGTCCGTCGGTATCTCGAAATCGTGAGAGCGAGAGAGATATCTGCGAATTTGGAAAGTGAAATTCTTTGACAGGGTTTGACCGATTACAAAACGACCTTGTCAGCCCATTTTTGCCATCATCCTGCGTGGCCTGACAGAGTCTTTTTGTAATCGGTCAAACAGTGTCGAAGAAATTCAACTTTGAAAACTCGAGGTGAGGTTAGGTGACTGATCCATACTCTGGAATTCATGAAAAACTTGAAAATACCGATCATGCTAATAAAAACTGACAGTGATAATTGATGTTGCGATATCAACAACGGGATATTCAAGTCCATCTTCATGCAGGGATATTCCTTCAAAGAATTTCAAGCTATTTGTGTGACTGTGTGAGAAAGGAAAGGAAGTCAGAGTATATATCTTGGCGAATCAAGTTTTGCTGTTGGTGCGAGAGGTATGAAGTCATTGCCGTGGTAAAGCGTGAAGTATTAGTACCATTTTCGGAAAGGGCTAACGAGAATTCCTTACACAGTGAAACGGTTTTGGTCTCCTCGGATGCCTCCGGGATGGCATGGCTGAGACCAACTTCGACCACGACGGTGACGAGAATCATATATTCAATTCCCGAAGATCGATAGAAAGCAGTCTTCTTCCTCCTTCTCCTTCTCGTTGGCCCACGACTATGATCACTCGAGTCTCGCTGGAATAGCACTATGTAGTTATGCTCGCACAAGCCAGTTTATCACTACGCTTCGAGACTCGTTCTTTATACTTAATCTACGTTACATATATACACATGACTTCGCGACGACGTTGAGAAGTTTTGGTTAACCGCAGCCTCTTCTGGACCTCCTCGTAAAACAGATCAGAGCACCGAAAATCGTCTCTTAAAATGAACGCGATTCACGAGAAAAGCAGGCGCCTCATCCCTCTCTTTTCTTCGTGATCCCGGAAGGACAGACACCTCCGCTCGCCTCCAAAGAATTGAAGCAAAGTTTCAATGACGATCGAACTATTTTTGATTCACGAAAGATTTGCTTTATTCCAAAAACTCAACACAATAATCCTAAGAATGTTTGAGAATTCTTCTATAATTTATGTACTTCGATTTACACTGAAAGAAAAATCGACAAACTAATAAATTCATTCTACTGATGAAATGTATGTTTGTTACATTATTATGTAAAGATCTTTTATTTGAAAAACGATTGTCCTGGCTATTTCCGCCTTCAAAAACATCGTGAACTTATTTATACTGACGTATTATCATAAAAAGTGAAAAATTCTGAATTTGTTTTTTAGATTTTAGACATTGTCACGAAACACAAAAGCACTACTCACAGAGGGTTGCGCAATGTCGTATTCTGAATTTTCACATTACGCATGATGTAAATTCTTTGCATATACATAAGCGTAATGCGAAAGGGTATTTGCCGTTCGGGTTTGAAAGAAATTACCCCGCTTATGGTTTGAGAGCTCGAGTGTCAAACTCCTATAAAGAGAGTTACGAGCCTCGTTCGGAAAGCTTTGTTATGATTCTTAATCGTGACCTACGTGGCTAACGATATGGCACACGAGAATGTTACGTCGTATTACGTTATAATCTTTTTATGAGACATTCGTGCCATCCCTTTCAGAGGTTGAGCATTCGGAACGTGTGTAAAATATGCCTACAGGGACGTCCAAATATGTTTTCGTCCATGAAAATACGATCTGAAATGCTATCACGAGTTGAACGATCAGAAAAATCTATAATTGATATGAAATTTCAAACGATTCATAATTTATTCATGATTATAATCAGAACCAACTTTCACCTTATCATATTTCACTTTTGTATGCACTTATGATTCATACAGAGGTTCGAAAAATAAAGTATCATCTTCAAATTGGAAGTGCTCTTTATTTTAATATATCTGATTTTAATACATCATAATTATGTAAATCAATATCTACAGTATCTCATTGAGAGTGAATATTTCTACAAATTTTGTAGAATCAATTGTAGATTTTGGTTGAAAATATTTTTACCATTATTAACAATCAAAATAGCATTACACTTTTTCACATTATGTTAAGAAATCAATTCAGCATGACTAGAATTCTGTAGAATTTTATCTTGAAAGGTTTTGGTGAATCCGCAAGAGTTGTATTTACGTTTGAAGGTGTGAACGCCGAAAAACTTTGATGGAGCTGACACTGCAAACTGTGCAGTTGCGAAAGGTCCTACACTTGCACCAACATAACTTCCCAAAAATACGTGTGAGAAAAAAAGCAAGGGCGACAAAAACAAACAAAAATAACCATGAAAATATGTAGTACATATATATATATAGTGTACATATATAATAACCACTTCCCTCTCGTTTCTGTCTCAGTGTATACGTAGCGACCTTCCTCTGTTGTTTGCACGCTCACACTCGTTGTCGACCTCGCATCAGGTTCGATCGATTCACCGCATTTTTCTTCTCTCATTCCTTCCCTCCTTTATCTCACTATTTCCCTCTCCCTCCCTCTTCTTTTTTTCACATTTTACGTTTTTTTCCCTCTTTCCCTCTTCCACCGTCTACGCTCTCTTCATCACTTCAAACATTTTCTATTTCGACTGGTTTTTATTAGGTGTTCTCACTTGTACTCTTTTTGTCTGACCGAATGCTTACCTATTCTACTTTCCACGCCACATCGTGCCGGAGCGTTTCGCTTTCTGTTTCCCCTTCTTTTCTATTCCAACGTTTTTTATGATAGTAATTTTTTCCTCGTTTTATTATATATATCTATCCCTTCTTCTGCTATACTATTCGCGAGCGGAACCCTGCATATTGACTCGTTTGTCCCTACCTGCAGATATACACGTAAGCATAGCGCGTGATAAATAAGTTAAAGCATGTGTAAATCTATTGTTGTATAGAATTAGAAATGGAATAGCTTTAAGTCAATTAGGTACGAGACAAAACTTTTTGTCAGACTGATAAGTAATTTACGACAGAACGCTTTTGCTGATGGTTGAACGTAGCAACGACGCGACGGTTCGATGAATGGTTTTCAGAGCAAGTATAAAAGAAACGTGAGAGAACGTTTGTGTTGAAAATTTATAAAATTTAATTAAAAAACTAATGAGAATTTCGTATTCAGTTTTTATGACAAATAAAAAAGCATAATTCGTGGTTGCGTTGTTCAATTTTATTTTTTCGCACTGTTTCTATTCGTGGCCTTCTGGATGATGGATGAATGTAGATTAGTAAATGATAGGGTTTAGTGATGAGGGTATTAAAATAATTAATGTCTTCGGCTTGTTTTTTTTTTTTTTTTTTTTTTTCAAATATAATTCAAATTTGGATGTTTCAATTTTCGATTTAAAAAAAGCAAAGCCTACTCAGCTCTACAGGTACTGAGGCTCAATAAAAAAATATCATATCATCGTCATATATCTCTTATCCTTCCTTGTGTCAACGGCTGCTAAAAAAAGGGTGAAAGAAAAAATGCACTTGAATGTATATATGTTTCTCATTTAAAATAAAAAAAAACTGGACGAATGTAAGACCATTGTGTGGTAAAAGAATATCGTTCCGATTTGTGCTGTGACCACTTCGAGGCGTTAACGCTTTCTTCAAATGTCAATAATCAAAAACGATCAATCAATCCAACCGTCGAGGCATAACAAGCCAAACATTTGTAGCGGGGATTTCAATAATCTTAAAAATGACAGTGAAAGCAGCGTGACTCGTAAAGTTCGTAAGTATGGATTCACCCCTCGTTATCTCCCGCGCCCCTGTGATGGATTTCACCATGTTTTTGCTGGTGAGGGCGAGCCTCTCCGATTGATGAAAGCGCAGCAATGTTTTCGAGTTGGTATTTTTTTCGTTTTTTTTTTTCAGAATGTACAAGACTGACTGCATCCGACAGACAGGAGTGCCATAAAACGCAATTTTTTTCTGCGAGGTATATAAATATGCTTAATGAACAATAAACCTGTTTGCCAGCCTCGTTTAAAAAAAATTTGAAAATATTTGTTCACTCCTCAAAAATACTTGCTATCTTTGTACAGATCTGCAATTCCAATTCTCGTTAATACGCTGTCAGAATAATTAGTTGCTTCAGTCATTAAAGAAATAGTCAATAGCTCTCAAACATGACAAAAAACTTAGCTGCTAAAACGCAAACGTGGGATAGAAGTAGCTTAGCTGTTCAAAATGCTTTCAAACTTTGCAGTATATTCACGCGAATCACTTTCGTTGAAAATACATGGATAATTGAGCCAAACAAAGAATATATCTTCAGATATCTAGAGACGTGGCAGTTTCTTGAAGCCAAGTATTAAAAATATAGTTTTTAAATGGCAAAGTCAACACGTGGAGCGTATCTATACTCCAGATTTATATTCTTTCTCTTTAAAGATATTTTTAGAGTATTGAGATCAAAGTAAAAAAAAGGTGCAAAGTATTTTTTTAAATAAATTTGAAAGCATTCATACGGAGCATTTATAGGTAAGCATTTCTAGTGAATATATACGTAGCATACACAGAACCAAACACGCCTCGTCGGTTCGGGAAAATTGTGGTCTCGCTTTCACGACAAGTGCACTAGTTGAATATCGTGATATCGGAAAGGGGATGGGATGAGGGACGAAACAAGAGGGACGAAACTCCGGCTGTGCACCATCGGACCAATTTACTCTACGTTTTTTTCGTATTGTATGACTCACCGTGAGATCTAGCGAATTTCTCTTTCATTCTCTATGCCTCTCGCTTCCTCACTCGCTCGTTCTCTGCTTTATTGTCTTGCTTGCACACCACCATTTTACTGACTATCTTTCGCTCTCATTAGCAGAGAAGGCACTGTTACCACGCTGCGCATTATCTATTATATATACATATAATATTCGGAACTCGAATGTTAGTCTCTTGAGGGTAATCCCCCGCGATAAGCCATACGAAATGCTTACGAGCGCTCCGCTCAAACCCCCAACCCAGCTTACTCGAGTTTGTTTGCGATTAGGTCGAACTTTTCGGTGAATACTAACCGTGAGGGACGCACCATACCGGATTTACCATTAACTTTAACCGTATATGTGACAAATCAACAGTCCGATCGCGTCGAATCTTCTATAAACATTCAAGATGACTGAAAAATGTGTTTTCACGCGCGCGTAATTGCGATAAAAACAATATCACCGTCAATCGGTCAGTAATTGCTAAGAATATTTCTGAAGGTGAAATATTACCGTCACAATGTTTTAATATCTGTTTATTAGGTTGATCCTTATTTTGGGTATTTTCAAATTTTACTGCTCTCACTGGTCAAAAAAGTTGCCGAAGAATATGAAAAAGTAGGCGAAACCCAGAGCCTGTGAGCCAACTCTAAAGGTTGCCTCCAAAGAAATGAATTTTCCAATTTAATCAACGTGGGAGACTAAATGAGTTGAAGTACTTTTTTTTTGTCCGACGTAATATTGCTCCAAAAAATTTGAAACTTGGTGAATTCCTTATAGTATTCCTATTAAGTATTTGAAAAAAAAATTGGAGATTCGTAGCGACACAAGTTTTTTACGCACTAAGCTGCTGACATTCGTTTCCCAATTTCGAAATTGAAATAAATGGAAATGATCGTTCAAGTAACTGTCACATTTATTCAAAATAAATTGAAAGTCTCGTGTGAGCTATCAAATATCGTTCGAACTGCTTAACAGAGGGGAGAGTTTGTGTCACCGTTACAAAAAAAAAAAAACCAATTTTTTTTTCAAACAGAAGTATGATTGCATGACAATTTCGATTTGACTGACGATTTTTTTCGAACAATACATACAAGCATACAAAAAAAAGCCTGGACAAGTGCATAAGTGGACATTGGCGAGAAAAGTGACCAGTCTCAAAAAATTTAATTTATTGTAAATGAATTTGATAATCACTCGAACGATCATTTTCATTTACTTCAATTTCGAATTTAGGAAACGAATGAGGAAGCAGTTTAGTGCGTACCATACATGTGAGGCTACAAATCCTCCAATTTTTTCTGAAATACTAATAACTATAAGAGAGACATTCACCAAGTTTCAAATTTTTTGGAGTAGTATTAAGTAAAATAAAAAAAAAACACTTTAATTCATTCAAGTCTCCCATGTTAATTAAATGGGAAAATTCATTCCTTTGGAGGCAACCTATATAATTAACTCACAGACTCTAGGTTTCGCGTACTTTTTTTAATATGCTTTGGCAATCTTTTTCGGCCAGTGAAAGCAATGAAATCGAAAACACCCAAGATAAGGACCAGCATTATGATGTTTACCTATTGAGACCTGAAATGCTGAACATATAGACTCAAACTGGAATGAAGCTTATTTCTCATTAAAAAAAAAAAAATTATAATAGTTTAAAAAAAAGAGAGAACACCGTTCGCTTGGTATCACATCTCGACCGTTCTTAATCACTTTCTCGCGCAATTTAATCTTCATTATTAGAGGGTGCTGTCTGACGTCGAGAGTGCCTGAAGGGTTGCGCGCAGGTGTGGTTTTCAGCAATTTATCCTGAACCCCGTTCTCGACTTCTTTGCTACAAAAAAAAAAAAAAAAAAAAAAAAAAAAAAATCAGCGAGGAGAAAGAGATAGAAAGCAGGAGTAGAAAATAACCCCAGCTAAAACGAGTCTTATCCATTTTTGACTATATTCCAAGGAAGAAAATTAAAAAATTTCTCTCACGCTCGAGTATTTTTCTCCCTTCATTTCCGGCTTGCGCCATTTCCGTGCAGTTTTTCCTTCATCCCGATGAGCCATTGGTAGAATGCCGTGGCATGTTTTCCAAATCTCTGCGTTTGCCCCTCAGCGGAGATGACCTGTACCACTCTGACTTTGCTATCGTAGCACTATGTGTGTCCTCGGCTCTGACCAACCCTCACATGACTTAGGATGTGAGTTTATGTCGAAACGGTCCGGATACATTAATGTTTCAGGAAATGAAACTGCGGTGAACGCCGCGGCCTGTGTACCTTATATTGGTATATATATACGTAATGCACCAATGTCTAAGACGCTTCGAGTCTACCCAAGCCCGCCGTGTTCTCTCTTTGCACCATCCTATCGACGTCCGAAATCAAATTATGTCTGCAGTAAATCTCTGACCAAAAGGTCTGGTCTTTTCAAGAATGTCCTGAGGGGTTAAGCCGTTCTCTTCTCCATAAAATATATTTGTGTACATACACATGTATACATACATCCGTTAACACAATTGAAATAAAATAATACGAATAAACGAGAAACTTTTCAAAAGTTGGGTAGGTACTTTGCTCGACTGAAATTTAAGATCTGAATCAATCATCGCTTCTATTATTTAATGTCATGCATACAGTATAATCCTCTCGACGATTTCCCTCCAACGATGCTTGTTCGAACGTTTATTTCTATATTTTTATCTCGAACTCAACGTGTTTTTTCCGGCCCCGATAGAATTCTCCGGAGCTAAAATTTCTCCGGAAGTACCTGCAAATAATATATTGACTAAATAAAAGAGAAAGAAGAGAAAAAGCATCCAAAGTTCTCGTTGGTAGCTGTTATCGTCGGTAGTTCGATACTGATTTTATGTTCCATCAATTTTTACTCCATTCATCATGCATTCAATAAGGCGAATCAATTGAATCAACGTAACACCAGATATCGATGATTTGTTCGTTATCGATCACTCACCGGAGTTTCAAAACCACACACAAACAATTGAAGTGGTCATCCCCCGCAAATTTCTGAACGCACTTAACCTGGCATCGCTTTATTGACTCTGATAAATTTTCATCTACGTCGATTGAAAATTAAATTTCATGCGAAATTCAATGCAACGGAGTTCGATGAAAGGCACTTCATTATACGGATGCGAATAATTTTCGTATCCAAACTCTTGTGCTCAACCTCATTCTCGCCACCGTGTACTCACGAGGTTACATTTTTCGATTCGTTCTTTTTACGAGTTTTTCACTAACGAAATCAAGGATGAGTGGAAAACACGGAGAAAACTGTTTTTTTCACGTTTTTCCATTTCGCGTTACGTAACCTTCGCAATTCCCTTTATCTAAAGCCAATTAAGTTTTGTAACCAACATATCGCAATGGAAAATATTTCCAATTAATTTCGTAGCAACTGTGAAGGAATTAAATTTCTTTCGGTGCATCTACCTCAAGTTTGATTCATAATACCAACGTAATGCCAAATCTTTACTGAAAAATAAAAGTCTACAAAAGGAACAGCATCAATTCAACGAATGATCGTTCAATATATTTTACACTATTTCATTCTTATCGTTCATTGAATAAAAGGCATGCACACGATTATGAATAATAAACTGAAATAAAGAAATTTGATTTTGTAAGATTTAGTTGAATCCACTCCAAAAATATGCTTCAATTCTTCTCAAAATAGGGTTTTAGTGTCCACTTGACGAGCGCAAAAGAAGAAGAGCGAAATTCGTTTGTATATGAAAAGTCATATTACCTTGAACCTTTCTTAAGCTATATTGTAATAGACGAAGGTACATTACAGTGCAAAAAAAAAAAGGTTGCATATGTGATAAGGAAGTTAGAGAATGAGTCGGCCAACAATCGAGTGAAGTACGCCATTACGCTGAATACTCGCATTGTCGGAAGTGGTCAAGCACGTGACATGGCACATGCCTTCATAGTACATAGTACATACCTGCTACATAGTCATCCATATACATACATATATGCACATCAACATGTAACCAACGATTCAGGAGTCAGAGGCGAGTGCTTCGTAGTCAAAGCGACAATCCTCTCGTCCTGTTTGCAAAATTCTATGCATATATGTATAGATATATATATATTATATTCGTATTTTACGACAGCTTTCCACACCCAGTCTCTTATGAAAACAGGTGTGCATTTCGAACGAGATACCTTGTAAAATAATTCACTGAATCAACCGTCATACTATATATGTATATAAATGAATAGACTCCATACAATCAATTGTTTCGGAATAGATAACGCAAGTATTGAAAATAGGCTCAATAATCACACTAAAATTTTATTGACACCCAAGGCCCTCTACCATCGCGAATTTTAACTCGGTAAGGATGTAAATTTAGGAATCCCTTGGGTCTTTGAAACGTCAAACAATTTCGAACTGATGTTTGTCATAGATTCGTTTTCATCGAAATGCTCTCTCACATTAATTGATGAAATAACTTAACGTTTCATGAAATCATTTCTCTGCCAAAAATCTCAAGGTGGAATATATTATGAGAATATAACTCTAATATGAAAATGGATTTTTTATGATTGGACGCAAAAAGCTATTACATCGTTTACACCATGTTTTAGGATCGCAAAATAATTGCCCCATCGGCATTGTTTCAAAATTTAACATACTGGTGGTATTAGATTCGTTGGGTTATGGAAAACCTCATAGCTTTCTGCAACATATCGCGTCTTCTCTTTTTTTCTTTCTTTCTCTCTCTCTCTCTCTCTCTCTCTCTCTCACATACATACGCGCGCGAGCACACACACTCTCTTCCGCATAGCAAAACGTTCCACACCAGGGGTTATAAAAGGTGGCCACCCAACACACATTTTATTACCAGCAGGGGTAGACCTTTACCATTGTAATGTAAATAGCAAGCGATCGTATCTTCGTCTGGACGATTCCCTACTGCTATTGCTACTATGTGTTACAGGGTGAAATAGGAGGAAGCAAGAGAGATGGAGATGTAGAGAACAGCAGAACGCCCACTATCGTATGCCTAAAGCCCACAAGAAGTCGTGGCGCAACAACAACAACCCAAACCGGCGTGTAAATCGTAAAGAATACAAGTTGAAACTCTTATCGTTAAGAGTAGCAAACCCGAGTTGACTCTCTGGAATTATATCACTTTTTCTTCTTTATTTCACGCCCAGATTTTCCAACTGGAAGTAAGTTAAGGAACGAGAAAAAAACTTTGTTTGAAACTTCTTGTGGCTGAACTGCCGATTAAAGAATTGATCTTCATGTAAGAAACATTACAAGATATATTCATGACATTTCTATTTGTAGGTGAATACATTTTTGAATCCTCACTTTTCGAACGCGCTTGACTTACCTTGTTGTTAAAGCCCTACTATTTTGTTGAGCGATTATTTAATTTTCATTATGGCTTCCAAGTTTTTATGAATCCCATATATTTTTATGTCGATAAAAAAATTGAATGTACAAGGGTAGAAATAATAAATCCGAATTTAATGCAACTTGACACATTATTATACAGCTGGAATTCTACAATCTGGAAGCGAAAAAGTTTTACAGATGGTAGCCTATTCGCAGCACTCTTGGAAGGCGGAAATATACGTTAGAATTTTCTCATGGCATTAAAAATCAATACAGAATTTTGGAAATCGTTACTTCGTCCGTGAACAATGTATGAGAATTAGATTGACAGAGTAACAGACGTGAAATATATAGATCGAGAGAGAGAGAGAGAGAGAGTTTGATTGATTATTTTATTTATGCGCTAGCTTTGCTTTCGAGCACATTACAAAATGAAGTAGTGAATACAATAAAGATTTGTTGGCAAAAATGATGATTTGAAATAGATTACAGCTTTTCACGGTTTAGTTATAATTTTCGAGTTTAGCAAGGTAAACTACCTTTAATGTAACGTACGTAAGAGATGACTGAGCGCAGGCTTTAGCGAGCGAACACCATTTAAGTGAGAAAAAAGCAGAAAGAGAGAGAGAGAGAGGAAAGAGATAAAGGGAAAGAATTGGATGCACTCGAGAAGGTAACACACGTAACATAAATGTCGTAGTAACCAGATTGCAAAATTTGAAATGCATATTCTGCACGGATATATGATTCTATATGCGAAACTCGATGGTAGACGAGACCCAACTTACGGTCGAATGGATTTTCACGTTTGAGCTCAACCTTATACAGCGAGTTGAACGATTTTTTTTTTAACGACGATATTGAGTGACAAAAATCAATCAACTAGGTAGAGCAAAAAATACATGAGCCTATAAAGTCACCAATTTATAATCCAATTAACAGTCGCATGAAAAAATTGGAAAAATCGTGAAAACGGAATAATAATTCATCATGAAACGTCAACGAAAATGGTTTCAATCATTTCACAATAATGTCGAATGTAATATTTATTAACAATTTTATATATAATTGCATTAAACATTAGAATAAAAAATGAATCATCCTAACTTTGATATCTCAGTTATAAAGTACCATAGCTATAGTTAAAATCCTCGTGTGTCAATAAGTTGAGCATCTTATTTCAAACTTTTATTGATTACAAAAAAAAAAACACACGAGAAATGTGATCCTTATCGGGAAAACGCGCGTGGACCGTTTTGGTCAAATGTCGTTGATATTGAAGCTGTCTTCCATATAGAGAATGGCTTGGATACCAATATAGGAACTTTGCATTCTAGGGTAAAGCGTCACGTCAATCAGAAACGAATTAATCGAATTCGATCGATCTTGTAGGAACGATGGTGATGTTTAGAGAAAGAGCCGGAGGGAGGAAGAGAGAAACGACTGATTTTCGTATAACATACACATCGACACACACGTGCGAGCACATTCACACACAGAGAAACACGCGCGCGGGCGCATAAACGTGTATACGTAAGGTAGCAGTAGCATGAGGTTCCCGAATCGCGCCATGTTCACGCCCGATGTCACTGTACAAATATTCCACACGAGGACGCGGCAAGGGTAGCTTCGAACTCTCTCATGATTTCCATTCGACGTGTGACTATGCTCGTCCTTTTCTCGCATGCTCTATAGTACAGCATCGAAACGACGTTAGGTTGGATATACAGGAACTGTGGGTTTGTTTGTCGAAACTCCGCCAAATCGATGCATGCATTCGTCGGTCTGAAGCGACACCTGAAGCGTACGGAATGTATGAGGACTAGTAGTTATCGTTGACGCTCTAGTAGATATGTACATGAATGTACGGGCGTATATCCCGCTCGTGGTAACGACCTGTGATTCATCAGACCGATGCCCAATCAAATTTACGAATGAAAACCCGAGAAAAAATATTGAACGTTGATTAATTTTTTGTCGTGTATGAGGGAAGTCATTGTAATGATTTATTATTGAATTTGGTTTCATTACGGAAATATATATAATTTTATCTGATCTATATAACGAGGGCAAGATTCGAAAATCGGATGTTTAAGAGGTTTTCTTTGGAGCAATTTATAGAGTATATGAAGTATACTTAAAAAATGTCAACAAAATTGGAAAGATACTGGCATACTAACAAGATATTGAACATTTCATTGTAATCGTAGGAGCGGTAACTGCAAAGATATAAAACATCGTTGCTCCGCTTTTACACTTCGTTTCAATTGCCTAGTTACATTATTTACGGAGTATCGTGTAATTGTCCTGTGACTAGCACACATAACTCTGAGCTAATACTCAATGCACTGAGAGCATATCCCTTCGTGCCGCTCTTGTGATATTTTTACTTTCAATCGAGTTGGAAGACTTATCTTTTTTCCAAGATGCCTTAATAAACTTTTATTCGAGCTATAGATCGAGTATAAGATATAATTGTGAAAAATGTACGTATTTAGCACTCATAAGCATTATAGCGACCTACTATGTTTGTTCAATACCGTTGTGCTCGAAGCTAGGACAAAATCCGATTAACGATTCTTCAAGATCTTTGAAACCCAATGCTGAGAAATGAGAAATGTATGCAAAATTTATATTTTTTTTTATCTCAAAAAAACTTGAAAGAGCGTTAAATGGCCTCGGAGCATGGGTTAATTAGAGAGGATTCTCAAAGGTAGTTGAAACGAGTTCTAGTCTAGAAAGCTGTTTGAAATGGAAAGTTAATCCAACGGTGAAGAAGGGTTTCCTTTAAATATCTGCCCCGTCATATATCATATCACTAGTGTGTGTGTGTTCGTGTGTATGCCTAAGCGTATATGTGCTGTGTATGTAACGTCGTCAGCCAGAGGTGAGAGACGAGCTTTCAAGTATTGGGCAAAACGTCCGAAAAACCACCGGAGCATTGGTCAAGCCATGAGCGTGTTCGAACTTTACGTCGCGAGAAACGACAGAGGGTAATCGGATTCTGGACACACCGAACCATGCAGTGGAAGGAGATAGTCAGCGAGCAATGGTCGTTCTGGGATTAGGTTGACTCTTTGACCTCTCACTTCCGCTTTTTTTATTCCTCTCGTTACCTCTCATTTTGTTTCTCCCTTAAAACGGCAACAGTGTCGTGCGCTCCACTGGAGTCTGAATCCTTTCGTGGCAGATACCATCACCTATCTGACATATGTACAGCAACATATATGCAATACGTATACCGGGTATTCCGAACGGAACTGAAAGACACTGCGATAAAAGAATCACTTACCGTTTCCCGATGTCATTAATTATGGCAGATATAATTTTTTTTTTTTTTATAAAATAGGTAAGCCATCTTAAGCTTGATCTGATATTAGCTCAATTTTAGAGTTAATTCACGAATTCAAGTTTCCAAATGAAAAAGGATCGACTCTCGTGTGGAAAAGCTCGATGCTGCAGGATTGAGCGAACTATAGAATCGACCTTAAACACGTTTTTCAGCTCGTCACTCTATTCCGGCAACTGAACAACTAGTGTACTCGAGTTACTATCGCACATACACACAACGAACTACGGCAGACATTTTATAAATATATCTGTGGATATATGTATGAGTGTGTTAGTGAATTGCATGGACAGCTGAGCCTTCCGAGCATCGAACTCGAGGTACAAACGAATTTAATCCAAAAACGAGAGATCCGAGGTGTGGCTTCTCTCCTCGTGAACATAGCTCACGATATATAACACCGTTCCCTAGCTGTATTCTGTGACCCAAAGCTATGCAGAACTTCCTACTTTTACAATACTCCGTTTATTCCTATTCACCAAGAGATTTTCGAGCACATATATTTTTTGTCCCCTTGAAACCTTATTACTTTGAGTCTATGTACTACCTGAATATACATACATATATATTCAAAAGCATAGCTCCTGCCGTGGATTACATCAATATTTGAAAAAAAACCTTTTGACGTTTTTCTTCATTTATTTATAAAATGGTCATGGAAAAAATTCTCCGCCGAAATTGAAAAGAATATTATGAAAATTTCAAGATTCTACGACATTCGGTAAACGGAAATTGAACGCAATTTTCTAGCTCTGAATATGTCGAATGAGGCGCAACATGTTAATAAAGCTGCGACTGGTGCAGTGATATCGTTATGCTTGGTGCTGATCGGTCCACAGAAAATTTCATTCGTACACAAATGTATTTTCTCTTGAAAATGAATTTTGTTTTAACATCCATTGTCAACGGTGGAGTTCAATTATAGCGTAGACAAAACAATTATTTTATCGCGACAAATGATGAATGGGCAAAAAGAACATCTGAATTTGATTGATTTAATACTCAAAAACCATCGGGCGATGAATACTTAAAAAAAAAAAAAGTATGCAGATATCATGTCGTGAAAACTTGTACTCCGCTTAAATTATTATATTTTCTACAGCTATATGCAGCGTGATGCAATAAAAATAGTTGGTGAATCAAAGATCAGTGAGCACAACACAGCGTCGTCGTGTACAGCCTTTGCTTATGTTTCTCGTAACTTTTGTATTCGCGTCATTGGCTTCTGGTACTACAGCGGCGAGACGACAATACGAATGATCCAAGTTTGCCACGATAAAAGCGTTGAACTCGAATCTCTCTCCCTCTCTCTCTCTCTCTCTCTCTCCTCTCTGTCCATCGCTTTCCCTGTATATGAGAGGATTGCTGCGCGCAGCAAAGTTGAACGAGTGCAGAGAGCAAGAGAGAATACGTTGGCATCGTAGAGCTCCCGCATTTCGCAATGAACCTCACAGGACATACACGGAGAAATGTTTGTGCTTTGAGAGAAAACGAGAGAAGAGAAAGAAAATGTGTGCGAACGCAATCGTCTATGTAACAAACGCATACACTAGCCATACACATACACATGTGCTCACACGCAAATATCATGTACATATATATATATGCGTTTATACACATATTTTAGAATCTATGGGTCGTACAGTATACGCGCAGAGTGCCGTGAACGGGCGCTCACCATCGGAAATCAATAGACACAATCTGTTCGCTCACAGACATGAGAATATATTGTACACATGTGACATGACGTTTGTCAGTGGTAGAAGGTGTGCGAATGAAAGTGAGTAAGGAATATTTGGTGGAAAAGTGAGAGGGAAGTCTTTCATAAGTTACGAAATGTGAGTGACATCACCTTTACCCGAATTTCCATATCTCTGAAAGATTTCTGAGAATTTTGTGACCTTAGCGCCCTCTCGGAAAGCTTAAACGTTTTCGCTACAACTGATGTGTATCCGCCACCCGTTACCGATTCATATATATATAATACAGGGTATGACTGTGCACAGAGGGGCCATACGGTTTTACCTCGTTGCAGAGTATACGGAGGAGAGTAATGCACACATTCTCACATACATGGAACTTTCAGTGATGTAAGAGGAAGGGTGGTTATTTCACCTATGCTCGATCGATATTATGGAAATCTAAATTCAATAGCCTGGCTCACACGACGAGGTCGTCATCGCTCCCGTACGTAGATGCGAACAAACATTCATCGACAAACTACCGTCCATATATATATATATACAAGACAAACTGTTATAAACAGAAGGGCGTAATCGACAATAACAAATCTATAATACACGCTTTCATATATGTCCTATTGTTAGCTAGCTCGAATGTTATATAACCGTAATAAATATATGCACACGCATTATTCCACTCCGTACAGACACCCTCATTCGCAAGATAGGGTTATCCCTTGATAATAACACGTTATATTACATCCCATGTATTCGATCCGATGAATCGAACTGGAGCCAGCCATGTTTTGGACACGGGTAATATAACAGGCTATCACAACGCTATCTGATACCACATGGTAATTCTTTTCACACCGCGACACGACCAGTCAGTGGTCATGGCGTAATCAATTTCACGCAATATTATAGTTAAACGGTCAATCGATATTCGTATATTTATGAAATTTGGTGCTAATTTTTATTGCTTCTGGTATTTTGTTTCAGACTGTAATGTAAGGATGCACCAGGTAAATTGGTCGATGACGCAATTCTTCGAATCGTAATTCGGCGAAAACAATTGATCGAAATGGCAATTCGGCGAAAACGATTTATACAGAAAACAATTAATCGAACAGGGTAAAAGCTCAATGACTGTTTGCCGCTATATTTTTTGAAAAATTTTCAGTATTCCTCGCTGTAGTTACAAATTTCCATGAATTTTTTTTCTGCTATAGTTGAACATTTCTGTGAATATTTCACGCTCTAATTTAAAAAACAATATTTCTGACAAGTTTTCGCAAATCATCGACGCGTATTGTGTTTCGAGATAATGTCATTGGACTAATTATTTTAACTCCGATAAGGTAACATGGTCGAACTCGATCGAATGCTAACCTGGTCCTTGTCTGCTTCTGTTGTGAAATTCTAATCGGGTTAATGACTGGGAGAAAAACCCAATAGTACTTCAAACGCGAATAAAATAAGAATTTTTTCTGTCATCAATCACGTATCTGGTGGTTTATGAAAAAAAAAAAACGGTTTTTCATAAAACACGTTGGTGAAATTTCCATACGCGAAGGGTTCGTACCACTTCTATTCATCTCCGTACTGTTTCTCTTTTGCACTGTCTCTGAATATCGAATTTCCGATATCCATGTTATAATGCACTGCTGTTTGTTCTATATATATTTTGAAGGACGCTCCAAAGTACACTCAACTCAAATATATAAATACACTTGACGAGAGACCACGAAGAATCCGAGTATAACGCAGTGATAAGAGTTTATACTATCAGAGAATAGAGGGCTGCTGTATATCGGACGTTGAAGAGTTCGGGAGGAATAGAGAGCGTCGAGAGTGAGTGATCCCGGTGAATATGAGAAAGCGATAACGTATAGTATACCCAGAACGATGGTATTCGCTTCCTTTCTTCCATCTCTGCTGTTCACGCCGCTGATCTCTCTCGGCGCTTTTGACAGTGAATCGTGCGAGCATCGTGCACGCGGTATCAACGATCAATACATACATATATACATATGGTTATATATAGACATCAATACTTTTATCTTACTTTTTTCTTATTTTCTTTCTCACTTTCTTCCGTTGTTTACTTCTCTTTATCTCTCCCGCGTTCTCCCTGCTTTTCCACATTTTCCAAGTTTTTCTTATTTTCGTGGGGTTCTATTTTGTCACTCTCCTTTTCCTCCTGTTTTCCTCTCAGAATCTCGCCCAGTATCACTTTCTCACTCTAGACGTAAGAGTAATCCTTCAGACCGAACGTGACACGTTGATAGCTACTCGGTCTGTGAAGCCTTCGTGCCGCAACTCTCACCTCTCTTCGGTCTTCAACAAGGGTAAAAGAATAACTAGGAGAGTATAGGATCGGGAACCACACAGGAAAATATACGACCGCCATGGGAGAAAAAGCACGAACCGCAGCACAATAAATAAGCTATGCGTAAGTGAGCTACCAGTGTGAGTGTGAGAGTGTGTGTGTGCGTGGAAGATTGAAACCGGGAATTTTCACATATTTTACGCCTCGTTAACAAAAATATTTTCCTAAAGCAGTTAAAGCACTTTTCTTCTGAATCAATTGTTAACAGATCTTCGAACTGAATTTATTGCACCAGAATTTTAGCGGACCATTTGAGACCAATAAGATTTTTTTTCGAGACGGTAAATATCTTTGGATAAGCAATTTTTTTTTTTATTTGACGAATTTTAGTACCATTCAAGTTGTACAGATAGTTCTTTTTTTATTACGGATGAGGGCGTAAATACAATATAAGAAAAAAGAAAATATTTCTGTATTACTTGCGCTCTGATACAAATGCGCGGATACTTCATGCGTAATACATGAGTTATGTATATTTCATACACTCTCTCACCGCATCTCCCAGGCTTGAACGCTCTGAACTCGACATGTTTTTTTTATTGCCTTTATATTTTTCGCGAATGTGGCGTTTCGCGGAACGCAAAAACTCGTAGATTTAGGACAGTAAGAGAGGTCGAAGGCGAGAGTACAGAAGAAGAAGAAGAAGAAGATTGCAAAGCAGACGCCAAATCCGACCAAGTTTGCGAGGTTGACATAGATATAGAGATGTAGAATGGAAGAAAGATAAAAAAATAAAATAAAAAAAATAAGTGAGACGGAGAAGAAAACGAAAAGAGATAGAAAAAAAAGAGCGAGTTGTAAAAGTTTTCCTCGCGGATTATACGCGAACAACGAGAGTGAGAAAAAGAAGCTGGACGAGAAGCTGCAGCGATGTAAATAAAGCTGGCACTACTGCCACCCTCAGGGCATAAGAGGAGCGACTTATATAACTTGAACTTCAGGTGAAAATAGGAATATGGGTCGACGTGGTTCGTGCTGGCTACCACAGATCTGAAAGAAAAGCTGCTTGGATTCTCCTGCTGTTTTTCTTCGCTATACCACAAAATCGTCATTTTTTTTAGTTTACCCTTTCATCCCCGCCCTGCCCTGATGACTTTTTTTTTTCTTTATATCCAGACGACTCGCACCAAGTTGCCATATTACTTGTGCACCGCACATCCTTCTGTTACTGCTGCTGCATCACTTTTCCTAGCATGAAGTACTCAACTCAATTAACCACGGCGGAGGATAATCGTTACCGAGGTCTTGCCTGCCTCGGGCTTATCCTCGGTTGATGCAAAAAAAATCCAGAACCAGTTTACTTCTTTTTACTCGCCTATTTTTTTTTTTTTTGCAAACTTTGTCTACAACTTCTAGACTGCACGTTTTTCCCAATACCCTCTATAATACGTTTTAAAATAAAATACGCAGTTTTTATTCATAACAAAAATGATTCGAAAGCCAAAAACTTACTCGGAAGCACTTTCTCTTTCGGATCAATCTCACATGGAATAAAGGATCTTAATCATTTTTGTGTTTATACGTCTCATTGATTTCAAATTGTGTTAATTTCTCTCAATATACAGCTGCTGGAAAGTATTTTTATGATAACATATTCTATAATACGACATTCTCTGAGTATTTTCATTGGGACTTCAAACCGATCATACCTACAAAAGTCTTATAACTAAAAAATGACACTCAATCGGCCAAACTGAAGCTGTGCAGATGAAGCCTGGAGCTTGAACAGTTTGTAAATAATTTTTTTATATCTATGATATGAGGGTAGGAATGAAGGAAACGAGTTTCCACGGGTGATCTGACTTTCCCTTCCCACATGCGTATGTTTTATATTAGAAAAAAAAAAACTGCAGGAAAGAGTGAAACCGTCAAAAGGGGAACTGGCCAGGAGGTAAAACGTGCGTGGAAACCTGATATACAAAAGTCTCGACTTTTCTCACTCTTTTTCCCGCTTTCTTCCTCTTTGCATCAAGATATCTCGGCATATTCCTCTATCCACAACCTCTTTGGCCACATCCGAGCTACCTTCGCCTATATGTAGTAGTGAGAAATAATGGAGGTATCTCGAGGATCACTTCATTTGCTATTCTATTACCTGAACTATTCCTATCACGGCGAGAAACGCGCAAAAGAAAAAGCGTGTATGCGTGTATGTTTGCGTCTATGAGTTTGTGTGGATCGATCTACAAGGCAACCACTGCCTTCAAGATGCTACCTATATAATAAAATGTCCAGAGATAGCGAGAAAGAGAGAGAGAAAGAGAGAGAAGGAGCCAACCATCTTTAAACGACTTCGAAGAACCAGCATAACCCTCTACGCAAAAGGGCTCTTTCCGGTAGCAGTTTAATCCTATCCCCACTCATCTTTTGCAGTAGCACGGAGGCACCCCTCTATTGGAAAAAAAAAAAAAAAAAATCTGCAATACGTGAAAAGCCGGCCGATGAAGAGAGCTTCCTCGCCGGGGTGAAATAAAGATCGATAAACTCCAAGTGGAATAAAGATAAACTTTTACGATATAAAGAAATGAGAGAACATTCCAAATTTTTCCCTTCTCAACTTGGGATTCCATGGATTAATAACAAACCCTCTATATTTTTCCAATGACAATTCCGCAGTGCTGAATTTCATCTTTTTTTTGAAATTCATTCTTTCGTTTTTCATCCCTCAAAAATAAATGTAAAATTTGAACACAGATGATTCAGAAAATGTTGAAAAAAATCAACAGTCACTGCTCGTTATTTAGCCGTTGAATGGAATGAGGGATTTGTCGGTTACATTATCTCTTTTTTTGTTCGTCATAATAGTATAGAGGTGTGAGAAATTTGTAGAGGACAATTGAAAAGGCACACGGTGATGAATAATGAAGAACAGCTAACGTCGAAACATACCAGTCAAAAGGTTCTCACCCCTTATACATACCAGATGATAACGGGGAACGAATAATATGAATATATATATCATATACGCCAAGCATTCACGATATACACAAATACGCTACATACGCGATTGTACTTGGCTTTCTACACTTCCGAGCCAGGCACGAAATTCCGTCAATTTTTTGCCCGTTTCCGTGGGACCAGCCACTCGGGGATTACGCGCGTCGTCGAGCATTTCACGACGCATGATATAACTCACCCCAACACGTGTTTCATCTCTCACCACCACCACCGCCATTTCTCTTTCCCTCTTCTCCGACCCAAAATTTACTTACATCGTATGTGTCTATAGAGAGAAGGCCAAATGAGAGTGAAAACAACGAAAGATTTTATGATGATCAGTTCTACTAACATTTGTCTATTTTCCGTAATCTGTAAGGCGAATAAAAATCAGAGAGCAATGCCAAAGTATATAAAGGACTCTGATATTCAATTAAAAACAATAATCTTTCGAACATACGTGAAAACCGATGGTATTTGTGCCTAACTTTTTGTTTTCAAATCATATTTATTCCAAAGAAACGTCGCAAACGCATGATTGTATTTTTCGGTGATACAATTATCGACCTTCTATTATTGATCAGCTGTACAGAGATAACGATACTTGAAACATTTTGTAATTCGCAGAGGTTTTTTTGTCGCTACATGATCAGAATTAAAAGTGTAATATATCAATGTTGCCAATTGACGTTTCTCTGTACGTGCATCTATAAAAAAATGCACACATTCCTATATATTATGCACATACTATACAGTTCGATATCCCATGCTATAATACAGATATCGTTTCTCTGATTCACATGAATGTTTCTATATGCATACACAGGAGGGTTGAAATCCATTCGAATATTTACGCATCTAATTGAATTAACGGGGCAGTTACTAAGCGAGCCGTGGATAACGATCGTCAGTCGGTTGAACGAATACCTATACATATATGTTTAATATATCTGTGCATAAGTGTTTCTTGGTGTGTGGGTGTATGTCTGTGTGCGTGTAGATTCATTTCCGGCGAGCGCCGCATGACAAATGATACACGAGATGGGGAATTAAATATCCCGTCAGCCACCCCCACCCCCCCCCCCCTTGCCCTTCGTCTAGCCCGATTCCCAGGGCAACGAGGACAACGCATGAGAATAATTCAATAGCAAAAACACGAGGAAAAAGGAGTAAAATGAGTATAAACGGAGATTTTGTTCAACAATGATTCTCAGCACCTAGTCCACCTCTTTTTAACTAGGGGAGACCAAGGTTGCGGGGGATTTTGGTTTCTTCATTTTCTTTTGTATTCATTGAATGCTGTCGATTCTTTTGACTAATTTTAAAAAATTCACTGAGTTTTCGTAGACTTTCTATGGGGAAAAAAATAGTATTATTCTGTGTCGATTTTGTCATGCATCGAGCAAAACATTGTAGAAACGGCATTTGCGTGCCGATCCTGACAAGACCACCGCATTTTCAGACGATTAAACTCGAGAAAATATCTGATAAAGTAGTTACAGTTGAAACGAGAAGCAAAGCTCAAGCCTCCTGCGAATTCTATCAATGTAAATACCGTACTAAAGGCACTCGATAACAATCGACCTCTCTGTTTTGTTATTCGTTGGATTTAAAATAAACAGAACTTCGCAATCATCAATCCAATGAAAACGCTGCATACGCTGAGCATATTATTTATGTCTCTCACGATAATAAAGAATCAGAACGAACACAAACTTCTTGTTTCAACTTATTGTAGGAAATTTTGAAATTATACGTGTGGAAATACGCTTTGAGGGATTTTACAAAAATATAGTGAAATCGATTCCAAGCGGTTTAAAGCGTTTAAAAACAAACTATGTGGCTTTACAAGAAATTTATAGATATATATGTACAAAGGTTAGTATCCTTGGCGAGCTTTTCGTCTACCCCCTCCTCGCTCGCCAGTTTGCCCATCAAGAGCATTCAGAGGTAATATCTGTCGGAGAAGTTTTCAGAAAGTGGAGGCTCGCCGTTCTCTCTCAACCATTTTCGCACAACTCAAGCCGTCCTGTGCACGCGAGGCTCTCTACTACTCCTCTTACCTTCTTCGTCTTCTTCTTCTTCTTCTTCACGTACGTTTCTTCGTACTTTCATTCTTTGCCTACTTTTTCCATTCGCTTTATCTTTCTCTCGCTCTCCTATTCTCAATCTCTTATTCTTCTATTCTTCCCAAACCCCCAGATGGAGTCTTATTTAACGAGAATGGAGGTATCCAGGTCGTGTGAATTGGCTACGTTTCAAGCCTCCCGAATAGTTTCTCGAAAAACTCCTACCCTACCCTTGTTTTCCCTATATCCACGAGAAGCTGCGAGGAACTCGCACCAGCAGTCTATGTATATGTTTCCAATATATAACAGAAACAGATATATATGAATATAAACACACATACACTTATATATAAGTGTATGTGTGTATACAGTTTCCTTCAACTTTGCAAGAGTTCACCCCCAGCCAAGTCTTATTCCCGGAAAGTGGGTCATTTTTGGTGTAGGATCGTTTGTTTTTTCGTTCTTACTGATGTCCCGAGCTCGGACCATTTTGAGAGAGATTACGAATCCCACCAATTGTTCACAAAATCGAAAACTTAAGTAGAAATTGATGATGAATGCAAAAAGTTTTTTTCAAAGATTACAAAAAGTCGGGGGCCAAAAATAAATACGAATGGAACGTAAGCGCTTGAAACATTGGCACACAGAGTCTCGCCAACGTCTCGACTGAGCATGCTCCCGAGACTCTTTCCAATACTTTTCGAAACTCATTTCAGAAGTCTTGTAGAGACTTTTTTGAATCTTTTGGCCTGTATTGCCGAGACTCTGGGAAAAAGAAAGCTTCAAAAAAACGTCTTGAAGGTAGTACAATTAATAATTACGATATGATATGATCAGTGGAAATAAAATTCTAGTTATTAATAATTTTTTTTTTTTTTTTTTTTCAATTTATCATGAAAATAATCAATCGTCGATTGTAACGAAAACAGGTGTGCCATACGTCGATTATGACGTAGGCCACAGCTCGAGAGACAAACACCTGACAGAAACGTCTTGGGGGTCTATAACATGGAGATTAGCTACGGATGCGCACAGTGTAATGAATTGTAAACCTCGTTGGGTAGCACTATATAACACTATATGCTAAGAGCAATTAGGCTATAGATGTGTTCGGGCACTGCCTGTTCTTGAGATTTGCTTGGATCTCGTGTATCCGTCTCTCTCGTGCTCTCTAAACACTTACACACAAATACACGCATCATTGTTGGCATATGTTTGTATCTTGTACAACAGGAACATCAGCAGCCAACGGTGGATGCTGATAACGTTATCTCCTTGCGTCCACTTACAACTAGCAGATTGGGTTTGGCGCGATTCGCCTCCCCTGAGACGCCTCGCCGTGGGCTCCGCAACTCTCGATGTACCAACACCACAAAGTGCGAAGCTTCGATCAATCCCTGATCATACCTGTCACCGGTATCCATCCTCAGGGATATTACAGGTCTGGAAGGACACTTGAAGTAATTTCAACATGGCATATAGACGCTCTTTTATCATGTTATATCGTTATAAACTATGGAACACTCACAGGAATTTATTTTCTGTATCAGCTCTTCCATTTGGTATACGGTATAAGATTTTTCGTTGAATTTTATAATAATTCATGGTAAATTATGAGTCCGTTAGGTAACGGTTTAATAATATTTTCAGTGATATATTAATCTCGGTGAACAGTCGATATTATACGAGGGATAAAAAGTCAAAGTGGAAAAAAAGTACGTTAACGTTTTTCCCACCTTAAGATCAGACCTCCTTCCAGCAAGTTTGGCCCTGCATACTCTCGAGCACCGAAACAGAGAAGACGTTATAATCGATAAATACAAGGGGCCTGGTTTATTTCTGGAGCTTGGCGAAGAATAACACGAAGTTACTCCACACCAACCTCGCTAAAGATTTTATATAGGTATTAATACGATGTGAAATACGTGTATATATATAGATGCGAAAGTTCCGAGGGGCTCTCAGTGTCAATGCAAGGTATGGTAGTCTCTGTGTCTCTGCTCATACTCTTGCAATTTCTCGCAAAAGAGTAAGGGAGCCTCGGCGTAATGCGTTACGCTATATATAATATCTATAGTTTTGCTCTTTGGCGTCTCTATCTTTAGCGCGAATTCGCGTGTGAAGACAACTTGTGCTACCAAGAAACAAACTCGGACTACCTAGAAGCTCAAATCCTCGCTTCCTCTTTTTTCCTCTATCTTCTTCATTCTCTCTCTTTTTATAATTCTTCCCCATCCTTTGACTTTTCCTTCTCTCCTTTCTCTTAGAGTATCCCGTTTCCAATAGTCACCACTCGAGCACACTGAACAATTTCACAGAGCACGTTACTATAGCTCTATCTGCTCTACACATAAGAAAATCTTTTTTTTATACTTATACCATTTATATCATAGCAAACGATAAATATCATTGAGTTTCGTAGGAAATACTGATATTGTATCTCTCCTTATAAATAGAACCTCAATTTTTTCTCTTCCCATTTTTCCTTCGCTCCTTTCCGGTATCACTCTCTGTCCCTTTTCGATATCCCCCTTTATTCTCTTTCAACTATTTACCTGAGACCTCCGATATAATTGGTCCTACGAGACGGACGAGAATGAATTTTATCAATCTTGAGTGTAATGGAGAGAATCATTCTGTAAGTAATTACGTAAATTCAAGCAGAAGTATCTCTGATTACGAAGCATTGATGGAAGGAGTGATATTTTTTTTGTACCGGCATCGGAGAAATAGCACTAATTCGTATTATCGAAAGCTGACAGTTAGTAAAAAAAAATCCTAAACATGACTCGATTTATCAATTTACTTGAAATAATATACTAAGTTCAAAGGAAGTCTATCGAAATAAATATTATGAGGCTGTAAGAAGCTTGCAACAACTTTGACTTTAAGATTGTAGATGTTTCGAAATTTGTCCACATAAATAATATTTCGAATTGTATAAATATATTTTTTTCGTCGATTCGGAAATTCCTCGAAACACCGAAGTAAAAAAGGTTTCACGCCATGCATTGTGGAGATCAAATTCAATTTTCTTTCTTTTTCAAACACATGTCTTCTGGGAGAATCCTTTATTCTATCACCGCATAATATATATATCATCGATATTTCTACATTTACTGGGAAAGAAAAAAAAAACCTGCTCTTGGGAATATACGACAAATTTAGAATGCATTCAATAGTTTTAACCCTTACGGTACACCCTGTGGGATCATGCGGAACCTCCAGTCTTTTTCATTTCTGTGCTATGGACTCGAAGAAACAGCGTACTTATTTGACTTCTCAAAAGAACGAAAACCTTCACCTTATATAAATGTAATTTTACGTATCGTTTGGTGTCGGCGTGTACGAAAAAATAAAAAATTTGGACGGTCTGATACAACGACATAAATAATGACAGAATAAAACGGAATGTTTTTGTATTTTTACACCAAAATAAAGTGCAATAATAAAGTGGTATTTTTTAGGAAAAAGATCAATTTCATTCATTTTCAACTTCGTTATTTAAGATTAAATACAATATTTATTTGATAGAAAACTGTTCAGATAAGTGATCGAAATAATTGACAAACTGCAGAGATCGTTGAAGCAGGTCTTTCCCAACGACTTGTGCTGTATTTCTGGAGCATAATATAGTTGGCATGCAGAATGTCGTATCCGTTATATGTGTATGTATGTATATAAACTCATGTGTAGCATATAAAGATATGCGAAGGAGTATAGAAAACTATATCATAGCTGAAAAGCGTTCGTAGACTTTTTTTAAACGATGAATTTTGTAACATTCATATAGAGCACACTATTGAGTTGTGCCTCTGTGCGCATACGTTCGAGTCTATATGCAAGCTGTCTCAGCTACGCTGACAAAGTTTTGCCCGAATGATCGACGATCGCGAGACAAACTTTGTCAATTCACTTTTCGCCATCGATAAATTTATACTTTACTCGATAGAAACGCCTTTTGTCGGATACAATTTTTCTAGCTCGTTACTTGCTACTCTTCGGTTTAAAACTTCGTATTGATGTGCACTTATACAAGGGAAGTATGGCGAGGCTGGCCATTCCTTATCTATAGAAATTCACCGAAAGTTTGCCAGTAATACCAAAATTTCCAATAGCCGAGATTCAATTACAGAATTGTACGTTTTTATTTTTCAAAAATTACGAAAGATAATAGTACAGCGATTCGGGGTACGATCCCATTTTTCAAACTTATTTCCGAACCTCCGTAAACCCTAATGATGCGCTCGATGAATAGTTTTACAAGATTTTGGATCGCTAATCAAAGTTCAACAAAAAATAAGTAAAAGAATGTTCAAAAACTGATCAAAAATGGAAGTTAAGCTGCACCATCGTCGCCGAAGAGCTCAAACCGAGGAGTGTTTAAACAAATAATTTTAGCTTCGTTTACGTAATAAAGCTGAAAAACCTTTTTTACGAAACATGCAAAGTTTTACTGAGAGCTTATTATAAACATCCACAACAATTAGAGCTATAATAAGTGAAGATCAAAAAGAATCAACATTAGATGCAACGGTTGGTGTGTGCTTTTATCGATCTTCTAGAAAGCAAGTGACGACATTTCCGCGAGATATATAGCTCGGCCTCAAATTTCCTACTAGCGATAAAAAAAAAACACTGAATGTTTTACAAAATGAATTTAAACAAAACTGGAATGCTTTGAAACATTTTGCGGTAGGGTTTTTAAAGAATTTTTTTCCAAATTTCATCGAAATATGTGATCCAGTTCATAAGGAATAAAATTTCAATATAATATCAAAGAAATCATTTTTTTTTTTCTGTGACACATATGGTGCTTAATATTATTTTAAAAACGAATGTTTTTATGATGAAATCCATCATCCACCTTTATTATTTTTAGTCTGATAGATAGATGCGAACAAATCATAAAATACGAAACACCGAGTGACCACAGGTGTATTTATAGGGTGAGGCTATGATCGAGTCATTCGGTCCGCGATGATCTATCTGTGTTTAATAATATATATTGAAAATGGAATTGCGCGTCGAACTGGGATATGCGAAAAGCTCTCCGTACCAGAGCTCGATGTTTCAGAGATCGATTTCTATACAATGCTTTTCGCTCCGGAATGAGGGCTTTGACGACGTATTGTCAAAACGAACAACATGACGATCATCGACGCCGGGTAAACACGCTCGACTATTCGATTCAACTTGTGTGCGACAAACGCCCTCGTTCTACAAACGCCCTCCTTCTTTGTTTTCCTAGCGAGAATTTCCAATTTATCTCGAATTTGCGGATATATCGACCAGAACCTGCTTCTATGTAACCCGATGAATTAATTTTTTCGCTGAATTTTTCCTAAATTGATTTCATCATTTTTGACGTAGTAGAAATCCTCTTTGTCGGCAAAATCATATTTCATTATCATTAGTTTTTTCTTCGTTGTACGAATGCTTCGATTTAAATACATTGAAAATTTGCAATATCGGGCATCATCATTAAGAACAACCCGATGATCGACACCGTACTCCATCTATCTGTTCATTCATCAAATATTACTATGAAATGGTTAAAGATGTAAATAAATACGAGTGATACAGAAACGGGAAGAATTTTTCGAAATAAAATCGTTTAAAAAGAAACAATCATTAAACATTAGCACTTTTTATATATTGTTCATTTCAATATTCACTGAATTCTAAATGTTTAGCAGAAAGATGCCACTTAACGTTATTCTAAAAAAAAGATTGGAAAAAAAAAATGTTATATAAAAAGCGAATTACAACAAACCCAATATGCAAAATCGTAATTTGCCAAGTTTTCTTTAAATTTATATGACAATCACCTCCTTCAATATCACTTGAGAGTTTTATACATTTCTACGCAAGCTCTTCGTGAAAAAGAAGATAAAAAAACAAAAAAAAAAAAAACAAGATGAGCAAAAGAAAAGAAGATTGTCCTTTGGTATTCGAGAATGTATGAATAATTCATTGAGCTAGCCGTGGAAGACTTGAAAAATTTGCGAGACAAAAGGACATATAAACGTAGTTAGGTACCCGCTGTGCAACGAGAGGTACGAGCGGATCTCAAGAGTTTAGTCGTGCAAAGTCGATATACCATAGTGGGACGTCGAGGGTGTTGAAAAATAAAACGAAAATATAATTGAAAAAAAGAAGGGATAAAGCGAGGAACAAAGTGGCGGTAGAAAGCAAAAGAATAAAACACGAAGGGAGAAGAAAAAAAAATTTCAAACGGTATTCCAGACACTACTTGTTTTTCTGTGAGAATAAAAGACAATGAGAAGGGAAACGGGGAAAGGTGAATGCGCAGTAGACTCTGCTGATCTCATTAATGCCAGTACTTCTTGAGCTACGAGTGAAGGTATTAATGAGATTATTTTCGCAGCCTCTTTACTCCACACACGTAATAGATGATCCTGTGAACCGGATTCTCATCACAATAGGAATACATCACACGTAAGCTTTGACTGTAAGCTCTTGATGCCGGTAATCGTTCACATTTGCCTGAGCATGGCACACTGCAAGTTTTGCAAAAAGGAATATACCAAAAAGTAATTAATCTCATACGCAATCATCATATGTTATTGAACATATAATTGTAATAATATAATCACACTGTTGCTTATGATTATATACTCATTTTTGACAGATTAAAACGAGAATTAGAACGAAGGATCATTAACACGTTAATGAAAGGAATTATCGCCTGAATAGCTGATTTACTAATAGAATTAAAATACTAGAATAAAAAAAGAAAAAAAGTTTAGCAAATTGATGATCGTGGTTTTATCAGTCAATTGATTCAAACTTTTCTGTAGCCAATACGTTTCTTTTTCTGTAAATATACGAATATCGGTGCATTGACAAAAATTCTTAAATATATCTCTTTTCATTTTGAGCGTACATTTGTGGTATTTCAAAGAGTGAAGGATAGATGAATTTTTGGTTAGAGAATATCTATGTAAGTACTTTATACTGAATTTTTTAAATGTCCCTTCATCCAGTTAATCTTGTTTACAAATACATGAACAGGTTGATAAAATTCCCTACAATACCTCTTTTATTCAAGGAACCTTTTCGATTCGAGGCTTACAGAGACTGGGGAAGAAATTGGAGAGATTTGGAAAACCAGAGAGTATTCTTTTACGTTGAGTAAATAGTGCTAATGTAGAATACATCGTGTAACAATACACTGCGACGTAATACGAAGAAAGAGCCCAAAAGCATTCTTCGCATTAGTGTACACTGAAACATTCTTTTGTACTTTTTTTTATTGACGATATAATGTATCCGGTTCCGAACATCCACCCTGATTTAAGGGAGAATCGAACGTTTTCTCCTACTTTATCGCCCTCCGCCAACCGGGGCTTCCAATGGAGTAGCATCGAAACAAATTCGTTGGGAAAACCCGTAAATTTTTCCCTTAACTACGGAAAAGCAGGCCAATTTTCACTATCGTATTTACTAACAAAAACCAAAATTCATCATTTTTTTTTCACAGATATATTTCATTTTACTTCTTACATCGTTTGTCTGTAACAAGATATAAGTGCAGACAGTTCTGGAAGTGAGAACGACAGTTTGATAAAACATCGAGGGGGGATAACAAATTTTACAAAAAAATTTTCGACGACAAATGCGTTTTATATAAAGATTCGCCCGATTTCACCCACGTCCAAACGGTTGACAGATTGGTAGGTGTAGCTTTACGCACTTTCGTGTCTCTTGTCGCGTGTTACGAAAAGAATAAAAAACAATCTACACGTATTACTAGTGTGTGGGGAACATCAGAAGAAAGCAAGACCGCGTTGAATTTAGCTGAATCGAAAGGAAAGCCGGTCTTATTCTTCTCTCGTTTTCTTTCACGATCTCTCATCTATGCTTGTAGAACGCTCTAGAAGTGTTTATATATATATATACAATTGTATATACACATATATGTATTATACGTTCATAAAGGTTGCATGTGGGAAAAAAGCTCTTCCGATTTCGATTCACGACTCCCGCCGAGCTCTCCAACAATCCCATTCGTCACGCCGTGTCGAACGACAATTTTTTATGACTCCCACGCGAGTAACCTCACTCACGCGGGAAAACCTCCTGGGTTTGCTCCTCTACTGCTTTACCGACCATATCCTCGATTCCTCGTTCAAGCCAATCTTCTTTTTTTTCCTATTTTCCACATATTCTATAGCTCCTCGTCCTTTTCGTCTCTTTCTATGCTACGGTACGGTTTCTCGCGCTTCTTTTATACGTGTGACCGATTCGAATCATCCTGTAAGGTACGCGCTTTGATCTTCAAAGGAAATATAGAAGATTTAGCGTTTTTACTCTGTACTTGTATATGTATACACTGCACTGAGCGACAATCTTTCTTTCTTCCTTTTATCAGCGGATTTCTGGCGTTCTGTTTCTACAAACCTCTGTTTTTAGTTTCATACTCTTTATTTGAAAACCAAAATTTAAACTTCAAATATTAAACATTTATGTATCGTTAGCGATCAGTGTGCGGTCGGTGTATGCCTCCGGCGTTGAGCCAAAGTTGAGCAGCCCCGAACAGGGCCAAACGTGAAGAATGGATAACGTGCCGCTACCCCGTCTCTTGATGAGATGGGCCGGTATATGTGAAAATCCGAAAAGATATACGCAGGAACAACAAAACATTTAAAAAAGTAAAAAAATAAAAAATCGCTAACGAAGGATACTCCACGAAAAGTCCTCGGATTTTTTCTTTAAAAACGTGTACGGTCTTATTATAAAATAAAAGGACACTCTGGCAGAAAGCTAGTTTACATAATTGTTTCAAGATTACTCAGATAAAAGGATGAGAAATCGATGCACAAACCTGCACAGTAATCTTCAACGAGATCCAAATAATCCTAAACATTCATTTGATATAAGTACAGCGTTCACACACATCGATACATTTCAATATGTAGTCCGGTATGAACGTTTTCTCGCATGGTGCTCATAAAACCACTGTCATATAAAGATATACGGGAAAATTCGTTCGTGAGTTCATCGCATGAATCTTTTCGCGTAAGTTCACACTTGAATCAAACTGCTCAACTTTATTTCGGGGAGTAAGAAAAAAGTCGAATAAATTTATCGACTTATTCGATTTACAACATTTTCGGAAACTATATATATATCGGAAATTAATAATAAAAATAATCTTTCAAAAGATACAAAATATGCCGCGACCGGTATTGTTGGCACGTATTGACTACCAGATCGAAGCAACAGCGGAGTTAGAAGGTATATTTCCCGAAAGGCCAATTATTTTGGAATATTCTTCGAGTCACCCTCGTCCGACAATATTTCTTTTTCTACTTCGATTCCCTGGTCTTTGGCGTTGTTCACCCACACTTTATTCCATGACCCTCGCTTCTCTAAGTCGATGGAAAATATGGTGAAGATATGTAGACAGGAGAAAAAAAACTCGACACTCACTTTTGGCCGAACGTGCCGTTTTTCTTGTAGCTCAGAAATGTTTATATGTTAAAAATTATGCGTGATGTCATCATCCACGCGTCGGAAATATATATCTCGAACATATTTATGTATACGATAATTTTGTTATGCTGTTATTTATATTTATTCCGGATGAATATATCTTCACAGAATTTTTCATTTTGTCTAGAACTTATTTCTTTTTTTTTCATGTTCTCAACAAATATTGTCTATCTAAAGAGGTTTCTACTTCATTTCCATTTTATAAAAAAGAATAAGAAATTCAACATATTTCAGTACCAACTGTGCCCAAAAGTCCTTTGGACGAAATAGATACTTGGTTTCATCTCGCTTCTCGTTCTTCGTCTTCACATGGTCGACGACGGCCGTCCAAGGAAGGCAAACGTTTCCTTTTTTTTTTTTTAAATTCCCACGAGGCACTCACAAGCTTTTGTCCCGTCGTTGTATTCGAATTGACGTTCCTTCCAACGAACGAGAGGAGTAGCGAAAATATTCAGAACGTGTACAAATGACTTCGAGTGCGTGTACTTGTTTGTGTGTATGTGTGTGTGTAAGGGAGGGTGGGGGGTATGTTTACCGGTATTGAGAATAATGGAAATACACCCTTCGCACGATTCGCGTGTTCTTTGAAATCGGTCTGCCAGAGCTCTTTTCCAACCCACCAATTTCCAAGAAAACTCACGTATACAAGAAAACATACAATCAAAGCTTGTGTATCTTTCCCTAAATCCATCTGCCCTTGATTCGAACACAATAGATTTCAAATCACATGAATCAAAAATAATATGCTCGAATATATTGTTTGTCATGTCTCGTGTCATATTTTATCTTTGCCTGAAAGTGTTGTGTTTATCGTTGCTTACGTTTTCTAAGAACTTTTTTTTCATATAATCTGGCAGGACCAGAATAATTGAATGCATCGAATTATTATCGCACAGTGTACACTTTCACGAATGAAAACTCCGGTAAAACTGAACCATCTGAGCTTACGAATGAAAAGAATGAGGAAAAGGGAACTAGAAAAATTCTCTTGACCCTTTCGAGATCTTGGATTATGAAGGGAATAAACCCATTTTTTGTTAACTCCTTACCAGGTAAACGCTGACCCCAGCCCAGTAGCCCTTTGGCTCATAAAGAGCCACAGCTTTAACACTGCTGTATGTCTTAAATTGTCATGAAGCATGACCCATAGACTACATTATATGTTCACATGAGCACTCTTTTCGCACTTTCATAGGGCTGTGAAGCTTGCGTAAGGTAAGCACCAAAACGAGTGCGAAGCACCCACATAAATAATGTAGGAAGAAAAAAGGCAAAAGTATTGTCTTCCATTCACGTGAAAGAATGCCTACCTATCTACGTAAGCCTGAAGCGTATCAAGGCCCGAGAAATATCCAGAATCCTAAACGATGTATGGAATCTTCCATAGATCGTGGCATCGATGCAAAATTTGAGCAACTTCTAAATTATTACAGGAATCTTCTGAATGATCAAAGTTTTCAAAATTTAATGAACTCAAATGATTGAAAACACTATGTATTGGCTGAATAGCCTAATTAAAAAAAAAAAAAAATGAAACTACCAAAAATCGGTATGACGGAGGTGCACAAAACCTTTGTATTCAAACCTTCCATCCATTTCAGGGAGGTCAAGCAGTATCAATGACACGAAACCCTGTGGTTTAACGATATAACGGCTGCTATTAAAGATTATGCGATTAATTTAAATGTGAGAAATGTATATCTAGGGACGTGAAGCAGCGTCTTTCGGCCTAAAATTAAGAAAAAAAAAAAAAATAACATTACGAACGATGAAGATAAATCGCCAAGTATATTTATTTACGAATCGATGCCAATCAAAAATGCGTTAATTTATCGAAATTCTGAGTATGTTTCTACGGTACCTTTATTTTTTTCTCATATTCGATCAGACCACCAGATCGATCAGTTGTATCCCGTCTAGTTTCCATGCATCCTACGGAGTAAATATTAATTGGGACAGGATATTGGTCGAACTAAACCTTGAGGGTTCTTTGTTCGCAATTTGTAGTAAATAATCGCATGAACGCACAACAGATGCACGTATTTAAGAAATCGCACGAATGCACTATGGATGCACGTATTTAAGAAAATGTGGGTCGACTACAAGTGCATTTGAGTTCATATAATGAATGATAATTCATGAAAGCTTCGGGTAAAGCTGTTCTTCGTGGTCAAAATTTGTACGGTAACGTTGAATATATATAGACAAGTACCTAGTTTGATCTATGATACACCGGTAGTTGCGCGAGTTTAATGTGTACTCACGATACCCTCGAGGGTATATCCTCCTACCTAGGACAAAGGGTATTTATGCAAGGGATATTGCATAAAATAAGAATCTCAGATTCTGATCCGCATTGTGACGTAATATGTGAACATTATTGTCGTGACTGCCTGACGTTAACTTTGCTGCGAAAGCTACTTGTTAAAGCATTTACAATGTGAATTATCACCTGAAAGAATCGTATAGTTAAAATACGGTAAACAACAACAATTCTGTGGAAACCGTGTGCGCCGTTGAAAAAATGTATACTCGTTTTGTTCTTTTAGCTGGAAAATATGTTGATCTTCGCATCAAGTTGCTCAATTATAGTACACCAGAAATTGATTAAACACATGTTAGCAAATAGTTTTCCAAGGTATAAAGAAATTTAAACATACCGGTGGAAATAAATAATGTTACAAAATGGGAACAGGCATTCATTAGTTCGCGGGAATGTATTTCATTTTTTCATATTATTATTTCGATTACATTCCCTTACAGTTTGAATAGAACTTCTCTAACTTTTAAAGCTTTGTGTATACGTAACCAGTAGATTAATATTATTTGCCATTGTACTTTCGCATACTTCTCAGTTATCCTAATTTAATCTAATTAATCTAATAATGTGAGTTATATTTATAAGAAATAACAAGGTCCATTCCGGATTTAAAAATATTTCTTGTTAAATAATGATGTGAAAAAAGATTGAATATTATGTGAAGAAAATGGAGAACTTGTGAAAAAAAAAGACGGTGTATCTCTACGATTACTCATTTCACGTCACGTTCATATATCTCCATTTTTCGCTGCTCTGGCGAAGTAAAAAATTTAATATCCGCTAGGAATTAAACTGAGAATGACTGTTCATGCATACTGATACGGATGGACGAATTTTATATGTGTACTCGCTGTATGTATAAATATATAGTACAAAATATTAATTTCGATTGAACGACGATCCGTGCAATTACATATGCCCTGTTACACGGAATTTTCCTCCGTTCAACTCCGTCTACTGTAATTTGTTGAAAAGGGTAGCGAATCTCGATAGAAATAAAAAAGGATCAAAACGCAGTGAGTGTTAAGATTTTCATTAATTTTTCATGAATAAAAAATTTCTAGCCGATGCAGGCTACGAAGATTGCTTGAAATATTTTTAATATTATTTTTATGAACCCGCATATTGAATGAGAAATAAAAAAATGTGATAATTTGTATGACGAAATTAAAAAGACGACACAGAAGAAATTTTCATTGCATTTCGGTAATCAACTATTCTTCATTTAACTTCATAGATTTCTAATTATAAGAATTCTGCAATTGTCGAAGAGTATGCAATCAGACGAGGCAGGAGGTTAGTCATTGCGTTTTTGTTTTCGACTGAAATTGATTAAACTCAAAAAAGTTTGAAAAGTAATAGTCGGTATTACGAGCAAAAGTTTCTTCCAACAAACTATGCCCGTTGGGACTCGAAAAAAGAATATCAAATAGACAATCGTCGTAATAAATGTCACATCGTATGCCGCAGGATTGACCGGAACAATTACGAGAGATCGACGTCTTATGCGGTTTTCCCGCTGTAGACCAGTGTGCGTGAGAGTAAGAGAGGAAAGAGAAGAATACACCGGTACAACCTGATACGCTCCTTCCTTCTTGTACTCTCTTCTGTACTGTACGATATGAGAGAGAAAGAGAAAGAGAGTAAACGTGCAGTGAGAGCGAATAAGAGTATAACTGCCAGAAGGCCTTCTGCTTTGGAACTTCAATATATCAATGCCAAGAAGAAAAGCGAGAGCACGCTCTCTCTTCTCGTTCGCAACGTCAAGATTCGGTTCGCGTGATTAATGGATTGAAATCTGTCGCTTTAAAACATATGTATATACAGATAAACGAGCCACATTTTGACGTTCTGCCGATTTATATGCTCGCCGCGTGTACTCACTCAATTTCCTCATGTCCAATTGCGCACCCTTTTATGTCACATCGAAAAATGTAAATGTACTGCATTTATTCGATACATAAATATTTTTTTGTTAACTAATTAAAGAAGATGGATTGCCCGATATTGTTTCATTACTTAGATGTTATTTTTTATAAACGTATTTTTTGACTAGACTCCGTTCACGATAGATTTGTTTTCGATTGAGTCATACCGAGATCTGCATTTTTCAATTTCGGATAATCGAGCTATTATAATCGTGTCATTGAGTAATGTAAAATGAACAAATTCGTTATCAAATCGAAAAGATAAATGAATAACTGAATTGTCTGGCTGTTTTTTGTTTGAAAAAATAAATTAGGCATTAAAAAAATAAAGAGACAAGTGCAAATGTACTGGAGTTAGATGAAAACGGCGTGGAAATTGGAACAAAAGTAATGTACAAACCTCTGTAACTATACATGTTTTATTACTAAGGTGATCCACAATTGTTCATAGTGTGATTAACGATTTTCTAGTTCGTTATTGCGTGACTGCGAAAGGGGTAGTTGAAATCCTCGTGCTTATTTTTCTCGAAGACTCTGGATGTTTCGAAAAAATAAGGAAGTTACAGGTCAAAGAAGACCAAGGTGGAACTTTCATTTTTTCTTGCAAACTCAACTATGTCGGTGAAAAGTCTACAGCAGAATTTCTACCAGCTGAATAACTGATAGAGCGGTCTTATACTTGAATCCTTTGATGTTGCCCTTCTCGAAAGTGTGGCCAACGCCCAGGATTTAGCCTGTATACACATTTGAAAGAATTCTCGTTATTTCTCCTTTGATCTCTTCAAACGTTGTATAAACTTTTCCGCGGATTCTCCCTACTGATCTCCCATTGCTGCTCGTCCCGTTTTCCAGCTGACTTCCTTTACTCTTCTGTCGACCCACCTTCAGATGTCTCTTACACTTTCACTGCATCCTTTTTATCAAGTTCAAACTAAATACCGTTCTATCCAATGGTGAATATAAATGAAGGAAAAAGGAAGAGGGAAATAGATGATGGATAAGTATCTAACGCATCATTACTTGAACCACTAATATTTCAGACTCCGGTAAAGACTCTTTTTGGAGGATTATGGCGCACGGGTGCATTGCATTCGAAAAACTTAAGGCCATGGAGATACAAATTCGTCGAGAATTTGTTTGATCTCGTCGACACTTTTATATATCTTTAGTCTTCTTTCTTTTGATGTTACGTATGCCGTTGGTGTTAACCGAGATTCAAGATGCTCAGATTTCTCTCCTCTGAGATTAAGGTTCAAATGGAATAACGTTTTTCCGACCCGCATGGAATGAATTCGAAATGCGAGATTTATATGAAATTCTGTCTAGATTGAATCAAATTTTCTTACACATTAGTGACGTGTACCTGCGTAGAAAATTAAGATTTTTCAAGAACACACGGAAATGGAACGGAATTTTACAGGAGGAGTTTGATAAATTCCCGATTTGTGTATCTATCGACGGCTAAAAGCACAGCACTTTTGGGGACTTTGAGCTTTTTAGCGTGTGCTTTGGACGTTATCGTCGACAGCCAATTTTGTTACCCATAATATACATACTATATCAAGCGGGCCAACAAAATTGGTTGCTGGAAACAATAATTTGAGTAATATCACCCGAATTGACTTTCAGTAACCTCCCAGGTTACTGAAGTCAGTCTTCCTTTCACTTTCTCTGCTTTTTCCATTTTCTGCGACTGTTAACTGCTGTATATTGAGCTATATAAACTTGTACGCGCTTATTTTTCAATTCTTCTTATTCACTTGCTGAATACACTTTCCCTCTACCTCTTGCTTTCTTTGTCTCTGTCCCCTTTTCACGTTAACTCATTCTCCAGTGCCCTCCTCGCCCCCTCCCCACTTTCTCTTATGGCAGACCGGCTTGTTCGAGGTTAAAATAAAAAGTGAGTAAAATGAATAGCTTTAATTAAATGGGCAACCCACGAGAATCTCGTGGCCTCCCGAGCTTGCTCCTATCCCCTTCTTCCAATTTTTTCGTTTTATATTCCTTCTCTTTTTCCCTCTCTTTCTTTATCTCTCGACACTCTTCCCAAAAATTGGTTTTATGCTTGGTGAAGCACTAACCTGTTTAATAACGTTTCCCCCGGGAAAATCGCCTCGACGATCGAAATGACTTTCGATCGCGCCCCACAAATCCGTTATCATTCTGATTGCGAACATGTATATACATTTTTTTTTTTTACGTATGGCTTACATTGTCGGTTCAAATCAATCATTGTCAGGTCAATACACGACAAATGGTAGAAATATATTCCTACGTATTTTGATCAACGTCTGTGTGCATGGACATGATATTGATATAGATATCAATATGGTATTGCATATTAATTATAATGCACATTTCAATTACAGATATAGTAGCGTATTTTTTTTTTATCCGCCAGGCCCGCAACAATGTGTAATGACAATTATCTGATATCAAATATGCTCACTCACTTTTGTAATTTATTTTTTATCAAGAGATTTATAATAGAGTCAAAAAAATCGTTATCAAAACCAATCATATTTATAAATATTTCAATGAAATAATTAAACACATATACAAGCAAGAAATCTTATCCAATAGAAAAAAGAGACGTCACAACTTCGAATTATCAAACAGTACCTGGATTAACTTTTCATCTCCCTGGCAAGGATCGAGGCTGCCCTTGCTTATCGTAGATCGACCGATGTAGGTCGTATACAGTGAAGGTCATTGCATTGATTCAGAGATTATAGACGAAGTTGTAGGATATCGCCTGGTTCTTTTTTTACAGATATATGAGCAGAGGAAGGGATATTTATTGAAACAGGCACAAAAACAAATGAGGAAAAAACTGATATAATAGAGGCTGGACGTATATACTTGCAGTTTTCAACGGGCCAAAAAAAATATACCGAGTGAAAAGATTTCTGATTTTCATGTCGAGTACCAGGCGCTGTTTTAGTAACTATATGGCAATATTGCTTGATCAGTGTCTTGCGAATGGGTAAAGCGAAGAAAGCCGTACAGAAAAGATATTATACGGAAAAGAGAACTCGAGTGGCGGAGACGGTGGAAAAAGATTGAGAACAACGGGGAAAAGGAAAGAGGGGAGAATAATTGAAGGAAACTACGAACCCCGTAAATGTGGGACAGAGGAAAAGATCTTTTGAGGGTAAATTTTATATATCTATGTACATGTGTGCATATGTAAGGTATATATACATATATATAGAACGTGTACGTAGAACGTATCTTGGGCTGAGAATCTCAATGTTCTTATACGCCGAGACAGACACATGCTTCTTTATCATTGTCTGGTTCGTTGACTTGACGGTGCTCGTGAGAGTCCGCTCGAGGGCCAGTCGAAAAAGAGAAAGGACTGAAAGGACAAGAAAAAGAAAAGAGAGAGAGAGAGAGAAAAACGAGAGAATGCACATTTAAAGACAGAAAGTTAAAGTAACCAAGCTCTTATAAATGCCATGTCGTTTGCAAGCCGATTGTGCGCATTTAAAATAAAATACCGCAGAGAATAAAAGGAAATGGTATTACGAGAGCCGAGGAAAAGAGAATGTGAAAAGAGAAAAGAATATCCAAGAGGAATAGGAAGAGTTAAAGGAGATCCGATGACCGTGAGCAACTGCAGAGCTTTCTCTTCCCTGTTCCCTTAGGTTCAATACTATCTTTAGCTAACCAGTTACTCTCGCTTCGTTGGCTAAGATTTCTCCCCGTTGTTCTTCTCAATTCGTCACTAAAGATATATACTGCACACCCAGCTACTCTTTTCGCAGCGTTTCGACGGTCAGACAATTATATACTTCGGAACCATTCCTCTAGGCTTATCCTTTCCAGCGTTAACCCTTCATCGTCACATTCAAATAGATTTTCATTTCCTTTCCATTTTTTTTCCGATAAAAAACTTATTTTTCATCGCAAATCTCAATCATCCAGCATTTGTCTTAAACCAGTGAATAGAAATCCAATTATTGTGCATCTAATGAAAATTTATAGTTAAAAAAAAAAATAGAAAAAATGATTAACTGGAGAAAAGATGACTGAATGTAATTAACGATATAATTTTATTATGGAGATATAAAAAAAGATTCGCAAAAAATCTTTTTTTATTGAAAACAAAAAATAATTCTGTTTAGGAATATTTGATGGTTCGAAAGAAACATCGAATAAAACGAAACCCTCGCTGAAAGAAATATCCAATCCTAGGAAGAATTGAAATAATAAAATACTACCAACGATCTCTCGTCTCGATTTTACGATACAATTAATCAAGATTAATGAGTCATTCAGGGAGTCTCATTCGGCTCAACAAAAATTCCTCAGTAACGACCAAATATTCGGTTGACTATGTTCAAGAAAGTATTTGCTAACGTTAAATAAACTCTTTTATAAGTTCGATTAAAGGGGTGGGAGGGGTATTGTCTCGAGGGTGTGCGAAACAATGGGGACATGACAAAGAGTACGAGGGTGGAAAGTGAAAGAGACGATAGTCAAGGAAGAATGTGACATAGAATCGTGAGACAAAGGGAATGTTAATTCGGGTGTTATTCGTTGAACTAACACGTGAAACTAAAGCTTCTCTCTCCCTCACTGTCTCTTTCTGTTTCGTTCTCGTTGGCTGTACGCGGATGGAAGCGCATGGGAAAGGTTGGAGTTAGGTTTGAGGGTTCCAGGAAAGAGCCTCGAGGAAATTAAGGAACGAAGTGAAGAGGGGAAGGGGTGGGGGAAGCGTGGGCACGGAGATACTGGGATCCGTTAAATACTGACACCTCTTACCAAAGGCTCTCCCTCTCTTACCAGCTTGGATACCTCGACAGAGGCGTAAGGAGTTAATCGAGAAGTTAAATAAACCGAGTCTCTTCTCAAGGACTTTAGGCTCCATGGGGTAGTAAGTTTGATGGACTGCTTTGCTCCATCATTTGCCCGACTATAGACCATGTATAAATATAAGTATATTATACGTAAAGAACGTCGTGTCATCTTCACAAAGTTTGCCCTTTATTATTTGTGTACTCCTCCTATATAAACTTGTAAAAACTTGAATGAGAAACAATGTCAATAAGACTTTGTTATAACAATCAAGTGACAATGTAAAAAAAAAGGAAGCACTTGTAAAATGAATATAATCTCATTAATACGTTCAATTTCATCAGCCTTCTACGGGTTGCAATAACATTTAGCGTTATATTCAAGGATCGATACTTATCGATAAAAAGTTTTCTATTGGTTTTTGATTTGTGATCAATCATTCCTGTTTCGTCCGTAAATGACGTCTTTCCATAATTACAGGAAAGTAAAATCAATACTGATATTCGATGTAGCCGCAGATTTTAGGTGCTGAATTTTTTTCAAATCAACTCGTCGATTGAAGTGACATTCCTGGTTTTCAATTATCGCCATCTTTAAATCATCAACTTTTATACCCCTCAAAGAATCATTTTATATGAATTTTGTCAATTTAATTTTGTCGATTTACAGCGTAACACTGTTCTCTTGAATTGCTTCAAATTCATCTTCATTCATTTTCAATTTAAAAAAGTCTGCTAGAATTTGATGTCGGGGACTCTAACGCATCAAATAAACGTTGAACAAATAAGATACACGAGAAGATAACCAGCTAACTTCCTGGTTCAACAAGGCACCCTTTTTAAATGAAAAATACGTTTGTAAGCATGAAAACAAAGAGAAAGTGATTACACGGAAATTCGAGATTTCGCCAAAACAAATATGGGAAATCCGATGTTCGTCATTTCCCGGATAAGTTTAAACTGACAACACTATAATATTGTATACCTTTCGAACAGAAATGCACAGACACTTTTACCTTGAAAATTCCCGTCGAATATTTCGCTAAGATATCTTCTCTGACCTCTATCCGTTGAGATACAGCAGAACAGTTCCAGAAATTTTCCCATTGGGTTCATCGCCGGAAATATGCTCCCCACGTGGTGATATCCGTTTGTCTACTTATATAACTTGACGGGACCTAACGACAAAGATTTCTCGAAATACATGACAAAAAGCGACACATTTAATAAATACGAAATCAATTATTTATTGTAAAAAAAAAAAAAAACGGAAAAATACCATTTTGATAGTTTGAAAAATTGTTTATCGATTTTTCGCACAGCAACCGCACCGTTTCTCGTCTCTTCCGGGTTTTCTTGCTCATTCGAGATTATGAAACAAAGCGAACAAAAGAAAAAAATAATAATTTTCATAATTTTTATTGAAAATCGACAATTTTTATTAAACAGCGACATTCCTCAGTCGATAAGAGCGTATCGTTACAGGATATGACAATATCATTGAAAAAGTTTTATTGTTTACTTTTCTTTTCAAAGAGCAAAGCGCATATAAAGCATAACGACATGAGACCACATAGTTTCTGTTACTGCGAGAGCAGACAGAAAGGGAAAAGACTTCATCTTAAAAAACTTGTAGCCATCTTGACCTATATAATTTCAATTATTCATCCGGCTCTCGTAAAACCACTCAACACATAAATACTAATGTATTTCCAACTAACCCTGGTTCCGTCTCGTCTTCGCTGAATTATAATTTTCCTCTCTCACTTCGTGTATAGAATATTATTCGAAAATTCCAGTGGATTTGAATGAATACATCAAAAACTCGTACCCATATTTACGTCAAGTTAATGATTATGTGGAAATAGTTCATGATACGTAAAGCTCAATAATACAACAAGATCGATAATAGGCTATGCACATAAATAGTACGAAGAGTGAGAAAGACAGAGAAAGGAGAGATCCCATATTTTTATATATCCACAACATTTTCAACTCATCCCTTATCTAAAACTAAAACAAAGTCCTGTCTGCAGTTTGCAGAGAGCTGGGAGCTAGCGTTTCGAGTTAATACTGTATTTAATGACTCTCAAAAAAGATCTAGTTTTTATGGACCTCTTCATTTCTCATCACAGGTTTAACATTGCTGGAATAATCCCACCGTTTGAAGTCTATAATTGAAACTCTCAAGAAAAATCAGGAGAAAATATACTTAAATGCGACAGTATTCGATTAAGCTACAATTCAATACATAAGGCTTTGAATCTCCCTGTATATGAAATAAAATGGGTAATCCAGATGTTGGTAGTCAGGATGCTATTGGTATTCGCTTTCGTCTCATTGCTCTCGTCTCCAGTGTTGTGCATACTCTAGCACAGGGATACATATATACACATGAATGCAGTAACTCGCACCTCTTTCTCTGTCTTCGGTATTTCTCTACGCATATACCAGCCATTCGTCGTTTATTTCACTTCCCATTTCTCTCCATCTGCCTTCCTCCCGCAATCCTCCACTACTTCACTCTCCCTATTACTTCGCCATTTCTCTGAATCTTCTACTGCTAAGTTCTCTTTTGCTGGAGGAACAGCGCACAAAGCATGTTATGCAGTCACTCACCTCTTCTCCTAGCAACTCGCAAAATGAGGGAGGTAGGAGAGAAGGAGAAAGAGGAACAGGGAGAGAGAGAGAGAGAGAGAGAAAGGGAAAGGGTGAAATAGGCATTGACTTTCTTCGTACAATCGTTTTCCGGTCCCGTAAACGCCCAAGTTTCCCCCGAATCTTTTTTTTTTTTTATACCACAACGCGCCCTCGAAGCAACCGTTTTCTCGTCTCGCTAGCCTATGTCTCTTCGTGGCTCCTACCGTTTTCTCATCTCGCTTTCACCATTTTCGTCTCTACTTTCACACCTAAAAGATCTTTCGGCTCCTTTCGTTCCATCTTTTTCTATCCCTTAGTACCTACGCATGACCTTTGCGAGTTGATCGGTGAGTGCAGACCAATTTCCGGATTCAAAATCGACGAGTCACATCTACTATTGCCATCATTCCTCTTTATCCTTCTCGCTCAACATTTTCAACCTTCTCTTCCTCTCAAACTTCTCCTTCATTCTCATCGTCGATCGGTGCATGAACGGCAATTTTTCCTTCCTACCACTCAATGTTCCGCATCCCCCACGTTTCTTCTCATCCCTCAATCTTCGCTTCTATCGAGCATAAATTCCACGTTCAGATCGAACCTCGTTTGACGTTTCTAGACTGAATCCTTCGCGCGCTTCAACGATCGCTTTCTATCCCCCTCTCTCCTCTTTCCGGATGCTTATTCGCAACGAAACTCCATCGCCTTACTGGCTGAACTATCGCGGAACCTCGTTACCAACGGTCTCAGCGAAAGCTCGACACAACGTCCCCGAGACTTTGCAATTCGCCCAAAGACCACTAACGATGACATCGTCCATCCCCCTATCCTTTTCTATCACTCCATTCAGAGTCTAACCGCAATACCGAATAGTTTTGACCCTTAGATAGATTTGAAAGAAAGATTTCAATGAAAAGAGCTCGAGGAATATTCACTACCAGCTGAACGAATCCAATCAAAATTTATAGGCTGATTCCCTCATTCATACTGAAACCGATAAAACTAATAAAAAAATAAACAGACCAAGAGAAATTTTAACAGAAAAATGATATATTTGAAATCCCTATTGTTTAAATGTGACGGAATTTTATTTCTATCGAGTATGACGGACTGTAGTAGAGCCTCGAAGTTACATGAGTAATATATGTATGGAAAATTGCCAAATACGTGAAATATATGTAAAAATTGGTTAAGACCATTTCGGAGAAAAGTAGTGACAAAGAAATAACCACCATCAGCTGATCGCGGTGAAACGCATAACTTCCGTCCTTTTGCCCTGCGGGCAGTCGGGAGATAAAAAGAAAACTTTTTTGAAACCTCAGAAAACGAATATCTTATGAATACTAGAAAACAATTAAGAGAGATCCTTAATTGCGATGATTATATAAATTAAATTTCATTGAGTAGCATATCTCGTTACAACATGTCATGAAATATTGACTTCTGACTGAGTTTGACGATCTTATTACGAACTTGTAGTTATACACATGTTTCCACTTAGTGTAATTGTTTCCTTGAGAATAAGTCAATTCTCGGATATGCTCGTTATCTGAAATGAATTCTGGGAATACTTTACCATCATATATTTACCTTTTATAAAAACAATTTCGTTTTAGTCGATGTGAGCTCTAGTGACGGTGATAGGCCACATCATGTCCTCATGATGATTGCAGACGCCGCAGGGTAGATGTGCAAATGCAAATTCTGATGAAAATTCCATACGCAGCACATAAAGAATTAATATTCGACGAAAATTCCGCTACGAAATGAGTTGTAAATTACAGTGGAATAACATCAAGGAAAACTCATCAAAATTGAAATGAAGAATTTTACAAATAATGCCTGATTTCATCCGAAATAGATTTCGTTCATGAACTTTTGTTCCAAAAATAAGAAATTTTCTTTCGAGAGATTCAAAGCATGTGAAAATAGTACGAGCATAGTTCCTGAGATGTAGTAGTGCCCACTTAATTCCTGTAAGTGCACACAATATTTCAGCCGTGATAGTGGATTGCACGCTCTCGCTATCTTTTATTCATCTCTTATCCGTTATTCACTTGACGCCTCGAAAGATTTTTTAGAGAATAAAAGATAAAAAATAAGAAAGTAAAGAAAAATGGTGCGAACAAGGATGGAAAGGAAAACAGAAACTCAAGTGGATTAACACAATGTTTTTTCGCTTTTTTTTTTTAATCTTCTAACAATGTATTTCATTTACTTGCGTGATACAATATAATATTTCACCCTTTATATCTACATCCTTAAAAAAGAATATACTCGGCTTATGCTTATGATTACATTATCCGTTAATTTGCATTCACTATTACCTCTGATATTACAATACATATTAGAGTGTATCCGTTTATGTATTCGGACGTGTGTGTGAATGTGTTTTTGTGTGTGCGTGAGTGTCTTATTGCGTCATTTTTCACTAACCAAACCCAAGGATGGTAAATTGAGTCTTCTTTTATGAAATCACCATGTTCCACTTCACGAAGTTGTAAAAGTATTATTCCCTGCTCTCCCTTATAGGTATTGTTGAAAACAGTATAGATAAATTCACTTCATGTCCTGTTCGTTTCCAAACTCCAGGGCCATATTTGACTTTCACTTATATCATAGGATTAAGACCCCGATTAAGTACGAGCTAGTATTACTACGAATTGTTGACTCACTTCGGGTTTGGTTTTTCTTATTCATTTTTTCTTAATATGACCTTTCGCATTTATATTTTCACGATGAACATGAGACAATTGGGTGACACAATCCGTGATAGATTCATTCAGATTTTGCAAAAAATTTTATGGGAACCCGAAATTATTTTCGACGTCTCGAACTGAACTCGATACAATCACGAAACCCCCAAGCCCTATGAATCCAATTACGAAACCCCGAAGTTCTATGAGTCGATGTAGAACCATCTAGAAAAGTTAACTGAACAGCAGAAGTTCACCATTTATGCTCAATAGTGAACAGACTTTCAATAAAAATTTAGATTCCAAAAACATGCAAATCCCGTGGATAAACTTGAAGTCGAGTGTTTCCTTACCCTGTGAGTCACGAACTGAATGAAATGTTGCTTTTTTACAATACTTGAAAGCAACGAAACAATCAATGAGCAGGTCACAGCTCATTGAAGTCACATCAAAGCTATTGCATTTCAAGTGCGCAGGATAGACATTAACTGTACTTTGTATAATAAAGAACTTTCGAATCATAATTCCGATGTAAGAACTCACATGACGAGATATATTATAAATATGCATTCATGAGAATATTATAAAGTTTTAGTTGGCATTTTGAGCCAGAGGCTAAAGTTAAGACAGATCAACCGTTATTCAAGATTTTTCAATGCGAAACTCTTAGCACTTTTCTCGTCGATTGCCAATTTACCAGTTGACCTCTTTTCTATCAGTAGGGCACACTGCGACTCGACTTTCTTCAACTTCAATTTCACTTTCCGAACCTGATATCGAAAAAAAGCTCTCAGTAAACCCTCGCAGATAAAAGCCTAAACTCATGCAGAGTCGCTTGTATGTATTCTCACGCGTGTGAAGAATACCCTATATATATTCATAAGGGAGAACGCGATCACGAAGTTGATAATGAAAGAAAGAGGTTCGTGTAACTCTTTCGGCCGTGGTCGAGGAACTTCGCGTGACCACAATTTCGATGTTGGAGCCTCTTGGTTAGTTCAACGTACAAACTTTACGGATCGAAGTTATCCCAGGCGTGAAAGTAATGGGGTTATAGCCTCGACCGGGCGTTCGAGAGTTGAAATTGTTGCTAGGTTCGTACACATAAACCTATATAGATATTCAACTCGTCGTATGCTTTTGCTACAAAGTTGTTCAACAGCCCGTCTAGTTTGAGCTACGAAAGCTGAGACCGGAATTGTAGATGGTTCGAATTATATGCAAATTATCAGAAAAGTGCTTTAATCGTGAGCTCTTAACGAAGAAGAAAAAAGTTTATGAAGTGATTCGAGATTTTCTTAGGGGATTTTCGTCAAAGGGGTTCGCATCAGACCGAGCTGTTATCAATTTCAAAAGGCTGCAACTTTTTCTCGATGAGTGGATAATAAATCCTTCGCATTAAAAACGAAATACAATTATAAATTTACATTAATATGACTCGGGTTCATATTTGACTAGAAGCATTTACTTTTGATTTATCTTAATCAAAGACTTTGTATTATTAGTTTACCCAACCAGGGAGGAGATATTTCTAACCACGAACGAAATTACCATCTGAACTGACGAAACGGATGGCAAGCACGCGGCTCGCGATAGATTTTAACCCTCCCGTGTGGTAAAAAAGATTGTTTCAAATTCATGTATATGTTAGAAAAATCCCAGGCAGCACTTTGGCAGAAAGTTATAAAAATATTTTATTGACGCAAACATCTGTCTGGACACGATTTCGAAGCTATTATAATATTATCAAGTCAATTCAAAATCATCGGCAGTGTGTTCTTGTTGTGAAAGATTCGCTTGTTCGTCAACTATACTTTCATCCATCATGGCAATTTCATTTGTATACCAATTCTCGAGGCAGTAATCTTAACTCAAGAGACTCGAGCTAAAGACTGAAATCCAGAGAACCATGGAAGCGACGATGGAAGCTTCAATGCACTAACCCTTGATGCTCCTCTTTTCTGTCTTTCTCTCTTTCTCTCTCTCTCTCTCTCTCTCTTGCTCTTTTCTCCTCCCTTTCTTGCCTCTTTGACATACACTGGCAGTGGAATCGAGGGAAACGCGCGAATCCTTTATTGCGTAGCGCGTCATATATTCCACAAAATAGACAATAACCTTACGATTCTTGTTCTTGATGGTTGGCTGTATAGAAGTTGATAAACGTTCAAAGAAGAGTCTCGACGACGTCAGTCTTTTTCGCTCTGTAGAGCACTTGATACAAAAAAAAATTGAAAATCGAAACATCAACCGCTCTCCGTTTTCCAAAGTGTTTGGAGTCTGCCTCTGTCTAATTTTATAGTCTCTCTGATCGGGACTCCGTGAATTTATGAAAAGAATGGATAAAAGAAGGCTCACACTCTACATAAAAACAAATTGCAAAGACTGGAAAACTGTACATTATATTCGAGCGAAGTTGGATTTAGAAAAAATAAATGGACTTTTTGAAAATGAGAGTATTTGAAATTGAAAAAGTTCTACAATAAGTTTCAAGGAATATAAAGCCAGAGTGAAGATTATTTTAGCTTCTTAGAGCTACTATTATATTCAGTTATAAGGTCCACGATATAACGTTGTGTGATACCATTCACATAGTGGTACATATATTTAAGTAGATGAGCTCACATATTTACCGAACTTACTCGAGAGGTTAGCACGGTATATACAAACGTCACCTTGGTGGTATGATATGACTTGACGGGCTCAAGTTGTCCATGGAGTATTGGCAAAAGTGATGGCAGTCTCTTTCGTGGCTCGACACTCCCCAAGAGGGCGCTCTAAAGCCACCATCGGCCACCTCTTGGGAAACTAATCATCGAGCCCACGTATGAGTTCGATTCAGCGGTGCGCCAACCTCGCAAGACGCTCACTCATGCCAACCGTCCCATAACCAACCGTCGATAGTTTGAAAACTCATTTTACGCTAACACAGATATGACTGCTGTGTACCTTGCAATAGCCGTCAAAAGCTATTACCGGATGAATGTTTATATACATATTTCATAGAACGATTGCGGCAGTCGAAATCTCGGTAAAATCTGATCCACGGTGATTCGAGCTTACTGAGTACATTCGTATATTCACCAAGAGAAAAAAGCTTTCACCAGTATTTGTAACGCCCGATTGAACGAGAAATTGCCAAATCGTTGAGAATCAGGCGAATCTTTGAAAGTAAAAATGTTGAGGAACGATTTTTGCATATGATTTTCGCGGAAAACTTCAAATATGGATTTTTTCATACTCAGACCGTAATACTGACGAGGTTTTTCTTGTTTTTCATCGTAACATTTTTATGCGTTTTATATGCAGCCTTGGCCAAAAGTATTAGGCACCCTGTGAGTTTGCTCGACAGACTAAAAATATCTCAACGAGAAACCCATGAAAAGTCAATTTAACCAAGGGTGTTTTGAAGCGCGGATAACTCCAGCTTTATTTTGCTTTTTTATTTTTATTTCTGCAATTTTTTTTCGCCCAGTACGTAAAATGCCGGTTTTTCACGATTATCCAACTTCACAGAAGGACTTGCTAGACTTTGGGAACAAGAGTGATCTCACAATTTACTGATAAGTTTTTTGAAGAGGACACTGTGAGCTTCAATTTCGTTGTCGAAAAACTTTTTTGCGATTTTTTTTCGCAGTTATGTAGTTTTTTCTTTAAAATACGATAAATCATGACATAAGAATGATTTCAATGTTAAGAGGTATTTAAAAATGTATTTCTCAACATTACTCTGAATCTGAATTTTCGCTTTCTATTAATTCAAGTAGTTGAAAAAGAATTCTGAAATTTTAGAGCAGATATTGGTTCAAGTCAAAAGTCAATCGGGTATGCTCCCGTTTTAACGCTAGTACTGTGTTGGTGGTAAAATCCTTACAATCTGATGAAATTGTTGAAAGCGCTCGATGTCCAGATCAGGTATTTGTATCACGATGGATATGTGAAAGAGAAATGAAGGAGAGCAAAGCGATCGAATCACTGTAAGTTAGAGAGGAAGTAAGATATGAAAAGAGAGAAAACGAAGGTTGAAACTTACGGATATACGGATATACGCCAAATACTTTATGAATATATGTGTATATATATTCTAAATGCCAACGACAGATAGTGCAGCAGCAACTTTCGTGGACTTATCGCAAGTTCAATCCGAAAACTTCAACGAACAATTCTCTGCGACTATTGACATATATACAGTTGGGGAGATTCAAGACCAAAAGCGCACGTGAAATGGCAAAAGAGAGAAGAGGTTAGAAAATGGAGGAAGCAGAGATCGAAACGACGAATCCTTGCGAAGGATGATAAGAGTGAGAGAGAGAGAGAGAAAGAGAGAAAGAATAGAACGAAAGAGTGGAAGAGCTCCTGCATCCGGAATAAGTGGTCGGATTCGACTCTGTGCACGCAAAGTTTTACACGGGATTTACCGTTCCTTTCTTCTATCTTCCATTTTTCCTTCATTTTACCTTCTTCGTTCACTTTTTCAACGAAAAAAAATTCGGAATTCCTATCGCGCAAAACGTAGGTGTCATACTCGAAGATAAAACGTGCTCAGATTTTACGATAGTTTGTATCTGATCTTGTAATACCGCGCGAAAGAATATTTCTATCCAAATACTTAATATATGATACGACTCTAAGTTGAAATCTTCACCGAAAAAATACAACCACTGTGCCGTCTTGGAGTGCAACTTTCTCTCAAAAAATATCTCATTTCTCTATGTTATTACCTGAATGGATAATTACTAGGTCGGAACTCGATGATGTGTTGCACACGAGGTTAGCGTTGTGTCACTCAATTGTCGATGTAATCGTAAACGGTGATGTCGGTATTTCGTCATTGTTTAGGCTTTTTAGTAGTATTTTTTTTATTAATATTAGAGGCCAAATGAAGTTAATGACGTAAGTAGAAAATTAAAGAGTGAAAAAGAATGTGTGTACGTGTATTTGTGTGTGTTTGGTTTTGTTTGTATACGTACGAGAGAAAGAGATAACACGGAGGGAAGAACGAAGCGCTTTAACCCATGCCAACGTCATCTTAGTATCACTTGGCAAACGACCAAATGAAACTTAGCTGAAAAATCAGACGGTGAAAATAGTAGAGGTATTTACACGCTGCCATCTGTATGTGCATATACATACATATGTTATATGTATGCACACCTCCATCGAAAATCAGACGTTTTTTGATGATGTCAACGTACCAACACGCCCGTTATACCCTGTAAAACACGGTGACACTCATGTCTAGATAAAATCTACAAATATTATTATCGCACACCCTCAACATTTTTATCTCTTTCTCTCGATCTTCCTCTTCACTTTGCCCGAAGATTTTTATATTATTAATGTATGAATACAAATCTTGAGATCTCTTCACTTTATTAGATTTGTTCATGTCAATGTATCTTTATTATATTATATTTCAATATAATCAAATAAAATCGGTATACGTTGAACTGTGACTCGGGAATACCCAAAAAAATGACTCGGCGCTTAACGATTCAGATAATACGTTGTTTCTGCGTTTTAAACGTTTATTTTCGTTTGATCGATTCAGTAAAACGTTACCTCGATTAGGCAATTTAATTTTTTTATCCCCTTATTTACGATAAAAATCATATTTAACTTTCGTCATCTTGTCAGAGATGAACAGACTGCCCATTTCAGGCACTCATTAATTTTTTCTTTATTCCATGCTCACTCGTAACAGTGTTATTGCAATGAGTATCGAGAATTAGTTTTACTTGAATCTTAGATAGTCATAAATTAGTTAAAATTTGTCTTCTGTTAAAAAATGAGAAAAAAACAATCGACGTCGCTCTTCGTAATTCATGTGCTCTCATACATACATTCAATATCGTTGAAATGTCGAATTGGGCGTTTCTCAATTTACTCGGAGTAAAAGCTCACGAGCTCAATCACGCAATTAAAGGAATAACATACACTTACGTAGCTAACTAAAACCGGTTTCGATGATACACATTATTTCATAAACGACAAGATCCATCGTGTACAATTGTAAGATAATTCTTCATTAATTAATTTATTAATATATCAATCCTACAGTGATACACATATACATAGCAACTGAAATGTTTTTGAAACACAATTAGACATGACATCTTATTGGATAAAATGCACAATGTCTGATTTCCTGAAACACCCTGTACCACTGTAGGATACATCAGTCATAGACATTACGCTTCCACTCAATTTATTTGAGGCATACACAGCATGTTAATTCTTCGTTTGTCATAAACTCTTAAACCCAAAAATGTGCAAACACTCATGCGCACCGCAAACTCTACATGCGTTTTCAATGCATTTACACTTTGAGCTTTCAGTATTTATTATAATACAATACTATACTATAACTTCGCTTCGTCCGCGTTTTTTCGATTAATCAATAATTTTCTTGCATACTTTTTACATATTACTTGTCACAAAGTCGTCACTCTTCACCAATTACGTCCGTTAAATCACCTTTTATAATATGCTTTCGTTCACTAATCCAATAATACTGAGTGCATCACAGCATTCATTTTTGTGTGAAAGGAAGTAGTGAGAAGGGAAGAGACTCATTAAGTGATCTATTGAGCACCGTTCGAATCGTATAAATTCCGTGGAGCGGTACGCAAAGTTCGAAAGGGGCGTGGAGCTTAGGTGATTTGATACCACCATCAGAAAGCAGTAGCAAAGTATATCTTCGTCATCAGCCAAAGGTCAATCGAGCATCCAAAAGGGGTCGTCGTCCTTCGAGCAGAGTCGTTCTGTATTGCCTGACGGGTAAACTTGTTACACGTTGACCGGTTCTCCTCCCGACTCCTGCCTTTCTATGTCCTTGCTGCCTGTTTCTCTCTCTTCTCTCTCTCTCTCTCTCTCTCTCTCTCTTTCTATTCCCCTATCCTTTCCTTCCGTCCTCAGGTTCAATACTGGAGTACTGGAGGCTTATAGTTCATCCTATCATAAACGCTTTGTTACAGATGTTAACTGGGCTATATTCCGAACAACATTCGTCCCGGATCAATGATGGGTGACTGTTCCACTTATCTTTCCATCCATATCAGCACCTCTATGTACCTACTATTCATTGAAAACCGACTGAATTGACACGAATTGAAACCTTGATTCCTCATGTAATGTGAGTGGAGAGCCCCAGCGCCAACGAGCCGATAATACCCGTATGTTGTTTTCTCTACTGTCTGCTTAGCTTTCTCCAAGAATGTGAACGTTCCATCTCGGTGGGTGGTCAAACGTAACACACCAGTGTTAGTCTTTAACGTGTTTCTCTTCACCCTCAACTCATAACACGCTGCTGCCACCGTTGTTCAATAGTGAAGTGTGATTAACAGTATGGCTTTATGTGCCGAGGAAGCCCAATCGCTTTTCCTTTCTCTTCGGTAATCTATACTCTGGATCCACTAAGCATGATTCCCAAATGAGAACACGGCACGTACTCATTAGCGGGCTGACTCTCGTACCACATGTTGTCTCATGATTGACCGATATCGCAGTACCCGCAGGGAAAGGATAGGAATCTCATACACCGCGGAACTCGATGGAAGCAGAACGAACACGGTAAACCTGACCGTTCGCAGGGTCATGTAATAACATCCTTTGTGTCATCGTTGTTCGTAAACTCCCCTGCAAAATCGAAGATCTTTACAATTTCACACAACCACTAACGCCACGGTATTAATTCCGTAACACATCGCACTGGGTACCATAGATAGCCGAATTTTGTAGCCCGACCAGATATACCCTGCTGAGAAATGAAAATCTCTATAAAAACATTTCATAATGTCCGAAAATGTGATCATTAACATAGAAGATACAAGGGATCTTCAGCGGGTTTTTGGACGTCCTTTCTCGTTTCAAACGTCCATGGCATCACCGACGTAACCTTCGTCAGGGCTCTCGGGATGATCAGGAGGTCTAGCACCCTCCGCTCTGGCTGCCACTGCCGCCGCAGCTTCACGAGCTGTCTTGCTCATCAAGGATCTCGGTGACAGCGGTGTTGGCTCACCCCGGTAAGCGGCCGGTGGTGATGGAATGAAGGGTGCGTCAGGCATTGCGGTCGGTGACACCGGTGAGACCGGCAGTTGAATCGATTGTACCGTAGGCAGTGGCTTGACGACAGGTTGATGAACCGGATAAGGATAACCCTCTGCGGTGTATCTGGTATCGTTGCGTGGTAATACGGGCTCGTAAGCGTTTGTACGAGCCAGAAACTCAGCCTCGCGAGTATAACGGGCTGGCGGCGCCGCCGCGGAACCTTCGGGAATCCGTTGTCTCAAACGGGGCAGTGTGCTTGAACTGTTAAACGGTATCTTCGGTAGACCAAAGTTCAGTGGATAACCATCTTTATCCAGATAGCTCAACTGTGATAGCGTCGGACGGGAATCGTATTGGATTTGGTTCCTGCTAGTTTCGTAATTAAGGATTTGCGGTGACTGTTGCTGTTGCTGATGATGCTGATGTTGTTGCCGTTGCTGCTGTTCTCCTATACCAACACCTCCCAACGAGACGCCCAACTGATGCTGATGATACAGACCATATGAATCGCTGGAACCCGTCGCTACGTTAACTCCACTCTCCGTGACCTCGTTTATTAGATCTGGCTCCGTGAGATACTTCGGCACAGGATACGGGCGTTCCATCGTCACGCGACGTTCAAGTGACGCCGTTCTTCCTATTATATCACGTTCGTTGTACATCACCTGCTGCTGATGATCGAAACTCAAACTTCCACCACCACCCACAACACTACCACCAATACCGACAATACCACCGACACCGATACCAACCCCATTGCCACCGTTATTAACACTTTTTCTCGGCAAAGTTGCACATGTGTCCTTCGATATTGGGGTTACTACTTTACTTTGAGAAGCCAATGATTTTGCACTTCTCTTCTGATCCCTTCGTCGTTTAGTACAAAACAAAACGCTACCAATAACGCAACCCAATGCCAGCAAAGTGCCAACCAGAGCACCAGCAGCAACCGCTGCAACGTAGCCAGTTCCTGGGTGATCAAACGGTGGCTCTGGTGTACTTTTTTCTTGAAAACGCACGCGCAACGATAAATTAGCCTCTACCGAACCAGCTGTATTTTCTGCCACGCACGTGTATGTTCCTTCGTCGCTCTTCTCAATAGCATAGACGTACAGGACGCTCGTAATATTTTTATGATCACGCTCTCTGTGTATGTATCTGTAATCACATGAAAGCGTAGTAAAAATATATGAAGGTACACATCGAGCATCTGCTTAGCAATAATCATTTTGAATGATTTACAAGCAACACGAACAGATTATCAGATTTGAAAATCTTTTTAATCCCGGTTCCTCTTTTACTTTCTACTTTGAGTTACTTTTCATCTGTTCAATAGGTATGACAAAGTTTAAAACTGGTATCTTGATTGTTCGTCTTGGAAAACGGACAGCAGCTTTCAAAGCTTTCTTCACTAACAAAGCCCGAGAAATGATTGATAGATCGCTTGAGTTTTTTAGTATACCGAAGTTTTGAAGCACAATGTTATTTCTCAGTTCACGATGACATCCAAGGTGGTCTCAAAAAGAAAAGAGGAGAAAAGCCAAAACAGGAAAAAAATAGAAAAGAAACTAAAATAACGTTGGAGCGTTCCTCGAACTAAGAGGCCACCACGGTTTTCCTGGTATAGCCCGGACCCAGATCCAGAGTGAGAACGTCTAATAGCTGAACATGAACCAGGACTTGAGCGTTGGGAGCAGCCCCGCTGAGCCAGCGGAAAATCGTCCATTCTTTTCCCTTCCACGTTATATAGCCGCAAGCCGCGCGTGGCATATCCTAGGGATTCTCGGGACGATCACGATAAGAAGAAAAAACTTAATGTTTCTCTTTGTCGAAAGAACGAGGGGAAAAAGCGTTCGAATCGGTAGTTCGGGGTTTGACCTAATCCACCGACTGGGGCGCAGGATTTCGATGTCCGCTTTCTTACTTCGAGGAAGATAAAGTGCAACGTAATGGCTTAAGGGAAATGGAATCTCTACATCAAAAATATACTTTATTCTATCTCAATGGATAATAATATGTCAACTTGAATTTAAAAAAAAATGAATAAGAAAGCTGCTGTCAATTCCGAAGTTATGAAATAGTGAGATATAGTGAGTATTATAAGTTATGTATGAATAGACACGATGTAAATTACCTCGCATAGGGCGCTGTTGATGCGGCGAACGAGTCATTCTCGTTTTGTGGCTTGCACAATTCTCCATTGAACCACCATGTGACCTTGGCCATAGGTACAGCATAAACGTCACATCTTAAAGTCACGTTTGCGCCTTCGTCCATGTCTACACGGTCCTTGAGGGTTATTACAGGCAAGCACGCGAGATCGTTGAGCTTGACGCTTTTGATGGTACGACCCTGAAGTCTCGAAGGTGCTTTACAAACCGGATCAGACTCCTGAGGTGCAGCTGGCGCGGATTCGGTGAGCCACGACTGCAAAGGTCGCAATAGACAGCTGCATAACCACGGATTGTTGTGCAACGTGAGGCCATGGAGATTACCACCGAGTGGCAGAGTCATGTCGGGTACGTGGGCTAGCATGTTACCGTCGAGCCTTAACCACTCGAGTGAACGAAGACCATTGAAGGCTCCTTGCTCAATATTAACCAACTTGCACTGGCTCAATTCGAGATTCGTTAATTGATCCAAGGGAAGGAAAGCGTCTCGACGAATTTCACGTATAGGATTGCCATTGAGAATGAGCCTCATGAGGCCGGCGCACGACTCAAATGTGTCCGATGGCACGTCCTTGATTAGATTACCGGCGAGGTCGAGCTCAACGAGGCCTGAGAGGCCATCAAGAGCTCGCGGGGCCACCTCACTTATGTGAGACTTGCTAAGATAGAGCCTTTGTAAATTCGTCAGACCAAGAGCATGAAAACACTGAGAAGGCAAACGTACCAAGTTATTGCTGGACAAATCGAGAACTTGTGTTTCTTCACGAGCACCCTGAGGGAGACCGATGAGGCTGCGGTTCGCGCACTCGACCCACTCTTTACCAGCTTTCCACTTGCACGAGCAACGATCCGGACATGCACCGACAAACGTTACGAGAGTCACCCAACCGACCAAAGTGCTCAACAGTGCTCTTCTCCACCACCACGCCCAACCCCTCGAACTGAACATCACGACTAGGTTGTTTTAACATTCGAATGATTCGACGGTTTTGTCGAATTAATCAGCGCACTAATCGTAGTATCACGATAACAACATATTTCTTCTCGTTTCAGTATAGTCAAATGTTTTCATGAATCTTCACGAAGTTTAAAATTTTTGGTATTTGCACTCGAATGTACGCGCATACTCGTTATACGTTTCCATAAATTGTAACTCAGAGTCGTTTCATATGTTGTCGTCACTATTCACAACTTTTATCGTCAAAAGTATGTACACTCTTCCACTTCGCTCAGCTACGTAAAAATTGTTCTCTTTGCAGATTTTGCGACGACGCTGATGGATTCAGCCACTATTCGCGACAGTTATCACCGTCTCGCCTCTTTCCCAGCCACAACCACCTTTCGTCATACGCGAGCACAGTTCATCCTGTTACTTCTACGACTAGAGAGGCGCCACCACAACCCACAACACGTCACCGACTGAATTGATTTCACGATTCCCGGATCCATAGAGACTCTAGAGTTTGCTTTCTATCCATTGCATGTTCAAATCTGAAAATACAAAATATTACAAAGTTAAATATTGTCAAGATCGAAGCATCAAAAAGGTGCCGATATAACAATAAAACTAAACATATCAAAAGTAAAACATTTGTTGATAATAATTTCGGGTTTCTATAAATAACAATTGGAGATTGCTCTTAACAATCAATAAAACTCGGATATCAGTTTAGTTCCTAAAGTTTAATACCCAATTTATTAGAATTTTGGGACACATGAGATCAACAAGGATATTTTATCAACCAGCGAAAGCATAGATAGCAGGATGTTTTACACACAGTCGTATAAAGTCAAAGGTAGCAAAGAATCTCAATTTTGGCAACAGTCTGACGAGTTCCTAGGTTGATAATAACTTTTGTACTGTCCCCACTGCTGGAAGGAATTGGTAAAGAAACGATATCGTGGCGGAATTCAATTTTATTCTCGATACAAGATCAATGCCTAGTATACGGTCACGTTGTATTCAACTATGTTGCGGCGTTCGCTCAATAGAATACACGGTATAATTGGCTTCCAAAAGGTCAATAATTCAACGATTGGAAGAACTGGTCTCGCATATCAGTGGAAAATTCCGATTCAATCTTGTGATACGAGCGAATCTCTTTCACTACAGAGGTTTGTTAAAGTTCTGAGAAGAGTGAGTGACGCAGCCGTAAGGGTGTTTCTGTCACCACAATCTCGGCCCATACACCGGACTTTTCGCAATAAGTTGAGGGTCGTCCGTGAGAAACCCGCAGTCTTAGAACTGAACGATAAACTTAAAGCACTCTCTCAATGCAAGCTACGGTGCATCCGTGCCACCGTACGCACCCTCTCTCTCTCTCTCTCTCTCTCTCTGTCTTTCTCCATCTGCATGAATACAGTTCTGTAGGTTATTTGCTAAGTTAAATATCGTTCAGTCAGTGCTGGGAGCAAATCAGTTGAACAGAAATGAGCTGTAGGATGTGCATAGAACTTGGTGAGATTACACCCACTGGCAAATATAGTTGAACAAAATGTTTCATGAGTTTGGCTATATAAATACATGTATATTTGTCTATTCATGTATATCCGTGTGTATTTATTGCAAATATGTATTACTTAATATACATGCAAGTTGTTTCCCTTCCAGCCACTTTGTTTGAACTTAGACGTCTAGAACCTTGACAGAGCTTCATTTTCGTACATAATTCCCAAGCCAATAATTTGTATCCAAGTGAAAATTGAAAATCTCAGTTACCAGGATAAATCTCTCAAGAAGTACAGCCCGCAGAACTTATAGAGAATTCCCTCTCGTGGAAATCAAAGAAAATATGAAGTTGTCCATGTTGTGTTGAGGTTAATCATAACTTCATCGCCTACAGACAGAAAATTTTTAAAACTCCCCGTAAGATGTATTAGGTGTTGCCCTTGCAGTATCAGTAATTTGTAGGTGTATCACAGGAAAACCCTCTCACTCCCTCTCATCCTCTTCTTCATTGCTTGTAATTTTTCACACGTTAGCATATCCTTGCGAAGACTCAATATTTATTTCTAGAACTTATAGCAGCAGAGAACAAAGTGCCTTCATCCATCCACTTTCTTACTTGCAGATGACAAAGATATAGGCTCGTTTCTATTTCTCTCTCTCTCTCTCTCTCTCTTTCTCTTTTTATCCTTCCTCTCGTTATAGTAGCCTCAGAGAGAAATCATGAACACACACTCGGTAAAATATTTGTTAATCGGACCGAATTCAATTTCTCTCAACCAAAATATTTAGTTTGATAGGGGCAACAAAATATTTTGGAGATGAGATAAAATAATTCAGTTGTTTCAACTTACAAAAACTGTGAATCGAACTGAATTTTTTATTCCCCTAACTAAATATTAATACAATTCGAATAATTATATAACCGAGTCAAATTATTATTTATTTAATTTGAATGAACAAAACGTATTCATTTAAAAAAATGCAATATTCAATTTTTTTTGTCTGATACCTAAATATCGGAGTCATGAGACTCCGATGAATTTTTCAAGGGAATACTACCCATGGGAGTCATTCATGTTCGCTACCTTATTCTGCATCAGAATCGGTTGGAGCTTGTAAGTTGGAACGGTTTATTCCATCCGACTTCCGCATTTTATGTTCTTCTAGAGTTCACCGCGCGTGTATGTGAGAAGAGCCCTGGCGTTCTGCACTATGTCATGGCGGAATTGCGAAGCCACTCGAACGTTCGTTAGTTTGTTCGAAAACCCATTTAGTTTCGATAATAGGATTTGTTGATTCGACAAATTTCTTTTCTTAGCGTGCAACAATATATCATATATACAAAAAAAAAAACTAATTCATTTATCCATTTGTAGGCTCACTGTTTAGTCAATTTGATACAAAAAATCTCAATTAAAAAAAAGAAAATTCGACAGAATAAAACCGTCCAATTTTTCACACAGCATGCATGTGTTTAATAAAAGTTTCATTGCGTTTGTTTCTCAAAGGGATCGATGTGACAGTGAAACGTGGGATAATCTTCGCCAAGAGCAAACTAAATAAGGATAAAAGTTTCGCTACAGTGTCGTACGAAAATTACAGAGTATGAAGTTCCGATCGGGGCTATAAAAGTTACACGGAAGCCGGATGCTGTTGGCGGTACGTGGTTCGAGTGGCAATCACCGATAGCGTCCACGATAGATACGACGAGGAACTACACTGTTATCACGTTTCACATAATATAGTGGGATAAACAATCGAGTGATTGGCTCTTTAAGTACAACGGTCTCAATTTAAAAATAGAAAAGAGGTGGATCGAGTAAGAAAGAAGAGTCGAAAATTGGCTGGATTTTCAATCACTCCAAACCCGATCAGTGAAGAATTCAACGCTAATTTTTAAAATCACACTCTTTATTTTTTATAACTATTGTTATAATTTTCTATTTTACTAATTAAGCAATAGATCATCATTTCAGAGGATTCAATTTTTTTCTATATCATACTCAAAAAAATAATATTTTCGAAATGATTCGGTAAAGCGGTCGGTCGAATGATATCTCGCTCAACTTAATGCTTATTCACATAACAGATTCACCACAAGGGACGAGCAGCATCTGGGCCGAGACGAGATAAATGTAAAACGTAACAATTTCAGTCCCATTTTTTTCCTCTCAATTCCCAAAGACGTCAGCTATACACGAGTTAAGGTAGGGTATCTTGGTTAAGGATCGATATCATCGTTGAGCTCTTCGCAACCAAGAAACTCTCTCTAGGATTACTGCAATTCATTACAGAGATTACTCCCTCGACAGGGCTTTAACACTCGAACGATCCGTCTCTCTCCCTCTCTATCGCTCTCTTTCTCTCCAGCTTGGATCTTCACTCCTCTTGTCCTCCATGACTTAACCCAGTCATGGGCTAATTTTTTTTGACTACTGCTACATTAAATAGAGTAAAATATCATAATGAGAGTTCGGGGAAACCTTGATAATTCATCGTTGAATTAGAACTGATACTGCTTCTCGAATTAAAATTTGTCAGATGGTATGTATATGTTGAAGTCGTCGGAGGTAGGAAAAAAATACGAGCAACTATTGCGAGTAAGTTATTAACGAGTACCATATATTAAAATATACAAAATTCGTTTTCAAACGCTTTTCAAAAGCTACTTTAATCATAAATACAAAAGCCACTGTGAAAACTGTGTGTATGTGTTTTGTGATAAAAATTTCAGAGTGAACTTATAGTTAGTGCATGATTATACTGCCGCAGGAAAAACGAGATGTCCGTAATGATGTGAATTATTAAAAATGCAAGATTTTGTTGTGAGGCTTGGTACGACTCGTCTGATCAGTAGAACTCTGAGAATTCGGAGAGGATAAAGGAAAGCTCGTTATATCACAACACGGCAAAAATCGTTTTTTTTTTCCCTCTTCCTTTAATCAGCATCCACAAGAATACATACATCATAAAATTCCCGTGAAATATAAAAAGAATCGCTGCAGGATTTGGGACGATCTCACAGTGTAGACTCTTTTATCTTTCCACCCCTCCTTTATCTTATTCTCAGTTGTATGTCGTCAAACCTAGCTCTTTTGCTTCCTTCGGTATCCATTCTCTCTCTCTTTCTCTCTCTCTCTCTCTCCTTCTTTTTCTATCATTCTTTCTCTCTTTCGTCTACTCTCCTCCGTCGTTCTCGCACGCTTCTTGACTTCGGAGCCTCGACCTCACTCGTCTTCGACCCCTTTCTCGCTATTCTCTCTCAGCATAGTTCATCTCTTTCTTTCATCGATCCGCGTAAGCTCGGAGACCAGTCTAAATCGGGTGGGCACGCCACGCTTTTCTCTCGCTTCACAAAAAATCGCTACCTCTCGTATTCGCGTTTTCCTCCTATCCCTGTTCCCTCAATCCTGTTTTCACTGGTGCTCGGCCCTTAGTCCGTTTTCTTCTTTCTTCTTCTCCTCCTGGGTTATATATACGAAATGCTATCCACTAGTCGAATCCCCCTTTACGTTTGAGTCTTGCCGAGAAAACTTGCTAGGGATTCAAGACACCGAGAAACGCAGAGCGTACGCTCTGATGCCTGTATATCGACATCTCTACATTTACCAATCCTCTCCTCCTATATAGCTCTCAATTCTCTTTTCTCTGTAGCAAGTTGTGAATCCAAAAGAGATACGCTTTTTCCGAATCAGCCTCTGCTTTTTTTTTTCTTTTTTTTTTCAAAGGAGCAAGCTTTTCACCGATTGCCCATTTGCTTCATCCTCTTTCAACCCGACTCCTCCGCATTCCCCTTCTTTTCTTTTATTTTCCATCCCCTCGTTCTTGAATCCTTTGATATTTCTCAACGATAAAAAATATCTGACATTTTGTATTGAATCAAAATCCTGAATGAATAGTAACTTCTACTCAACTCGGTAAGCGCTCGATTCAATTCCTCGAACCAACTCATTTGCATTTAGTTTTATTCACTTATTGCTATCAATTCATTCAGAAACGATAAGTATAGAGTAATTCTAAATGCGGGGGGGGGGGTGCATCCAAATGACAAAATATTGCTATGTTTCGGAATCCCTTCCTTTATGCAATCGCATTCGTCCGACCAGCCACATTGGTATCGTGTATAAGTTCTCATTTTTTCTTTAAAGCAAAAAGCATTAATAATTTGTACGATTTAATACCATCTTTGCCTAAAGTATACATTGATGTATGCTTGCATAAGATGTATTGAAAAATCCTCCAATTAATAATTTTCAATTCTCAGTTTAATTCATAAATTAAACATTCCTTATTGCTTTCTTTATTTTTTTTTTTTTATAAAAACAAAACTTGTGTCCTACTTACCAAGCAAGAAATAAATTTTTTTCTAAATTTTGAGTTAAAAGTCATGAAAATCATGAAACAGAAATCCCTGAAATTTTCAGTATGGTCTAACTTATACTTCGATATATATTCGCTAAAGTGATGTAGAATATCTTACATTTAAATATAATCTACAATGGGGGGTGCTACGAGGCTCTTCGTCGATTGCCTATTTCTCTCGAGGCCACGCTACCACCTTTTGATACAGCCCTCCTCCATCAATTACACGCTCACGCATGGCGCGCGAGGCTGAGAAAAAATTAAGAATGTAGGGTTAAAGCGGAAAGAGAGAGAGAGAGAGAGAGAGAGAAGGAGTGAGTGTGAGTGAGAGAGGGAGAGAGGGAGAGATTAAGTTCGAGAAGTGGGAGCCAATTTCTCTGCGTAATTCGCTCCGTCGGACCATAAAATTGCCGAACGCCAGAATCGATTAGTTAAGAGAGAAACACAGAGGAGAGAGAGTGAGAGAGAGAAAGCTGACCTTGCTAGTCCCGAAAATCCCATTCGCAGAGTCTGACATAGCCTGACGACGACTTTGCGGCACGATTCTATATACACTTTATGTAATATTACCGCTATGTATTACTCTCATACATACTTTACACAAACATCACATATTTGCCTTCTACGTATACTTCAAAATATATATATACGTAATATACGAAAAAAAACATTAAGGTCGAGTCGTGGACGGTACCCTAACCTCATATAATTTAACGCTGCTCCGAAGCATTACAAGCAGGGGTTTGTTTTTCATATACAAACACTTATTATATAAACGTGCAGATGAATACATACATATAGGGTGTGAGTTATATATTGGAAATGGGGCGCTAATACATGAACCGATTTATATTTAGCGTGAAAGCCTCGATGCCAAAGTTTCATTCGAGGCTGGCGTGAAGGAGCAAATACAGCTGAAAAACTGGATCAACCATGATAGAATGAAGAGAAACAAAGATCAAACTAAAAACGAAAACGAAAGTCTACAAAAAGTATGAAGAAACTTAACTTTAAGAAAAAAAAAAACTCATATACGAAGTGATACTTCGATACAGGGTGTATTTTAACGTGATAGTCGTAAGGAAGAAGAGACTCGGAGATTATCACGAGCTTTTCTACCATAACGGTAAACAAGTCGTGCGTTTCAAAGATAGGGGGTTAGTGACGAGAGAAAAGCTTATCACCAATCACTTTTCTTGCCCTCAACGATATCATGTTTTCGCATGGTTCGTCATATTTTTAAAAAATTATCTCCTCTTTCCTGCTTTTTTTCGGATGAAATGTATATGCTTCTTATTATAACAACGTACTTTTTGCCAAAGGTTATCCCTCGAAGACCTCATTTTTGCCCTCTCAATTTCTGTTCTTCTCCATCCTTATCGAACATATACCGAATTTTTGTTTTCCCTTGCCTTCTCAAGTGCTTCATACATTTACGTGCGTAATCAGATGATGGATGTTTCACGGAATTTAAAATGCGTATGGACCTCTTGAACCTATAATTTATGAATTTCATTTAAATTTTTGGAGAGCAGTTGGTCCTGTGGATGAGGGTTCGGCTACGTACAACACGAGACAAGTTTATACCCGGGTCAAACATCAATAAGAATTGGAAAAAAACATTCAAGTTTTTCTAATGCTACCCCAGGGCTTTTGGATTCTACCTCCGTAAATAAATCCATACCCAAAAGCACCTCTCTGTGGCATTGAACCAGAGCGTTCGATGTACGGCTTCGGTAAACGGGTGCGTTTCGTGAATGGGTCTCGCTGTAAGGTTGATTGCGAAAGAGCTTCTTGTGCAGTAAAAAAGACAAAGTATTTTTGCAAAACGCCCCCGGGTCTTCTCTCGGTAGAGATCATGAGCAAACGTAATTTTCTTACTACGTAAAATGAAAAGAAAAAAAAAAAAAAAAACAAGAGAAACCAGAGACTTTTCTGTCTGTGAATTCTGGAGTAACGAGATTTCTGTGCTGCCCTTGTAAAAAGAAGAAAAGAAATAGTCCAATTTAAAGCGTGACGAATTTTAATCAAATGGAGATAGAGAAAGAGAAAAAGGGAATACGTAACTGTAAGAAGGGAAGGGATATTTTCCCCACTCTCTCTCTCTCTCTCCTTCTTTCATTTTTAAGCCTCTTTTGTGAACGCCTACACCAATTGCTCAGAGACCATTTACCTCGTGGGCGCAATCCTGATGATTGAATAATCTTTTTCCCTGGCTGGCCAAAAGAGGCCGCAAAAAAGAGATGGATAAAAAAACGCAGAAACGAAGGACGAGAGAACTGGGGATAGGAAGAAATCCGGAAATAGAGACACAGCGTTGAAAGTCTCCGTTAATGAATTTATTCGCGCAGTAAGAACAACATTAATTCGCTTTCAGGCGATTCTCGTAAAAAAAAAGAAAAAAAAATGAACGCGAATAGGGGAGAAGGGTGCGACGTTGATGGTATATCGCAGCTGCTGTTGGATGCAAAACGATAGAAAGAGAGCAAAATAAGAGAGATATAGCAAAGACCGAACTTCTAATAAGGGAGAGCGGGAAGAGACCAGCTCTTCCGGCTTAACTCAACGTTAATACAGTACGAGAGAGTGGACGAAGTGGAGAAGTCGAGCTGAATGATGCATTAACGCTCGCCTTCAGCTCGTCGGTTTATTCCTTTTCCCATTTTCCGTTTCTTCGTTCGTTACAAAATATACGTATGTATAAAAAATCACTTCGTTTACCTTTCTCCCATCTGCATTTTCACCTTCCCTTTTCCTCTTTCTCCCGCTATAGGTCAATTCGTTATTTATTCTCTTTAGTGTAGAGATGAATGAAAAAAAAAAGCGGAGTGCGGCTCTCTGAATAGACAGAAGAGAGCGAAGATTAATTTCTTCGAACCTACGTTTAACAATCTTCATCAATTATTCGCTCATCTTCCTTCTATTAATAAATCAAGAGAGATGTACTTTTAAAACTTTAACCGTTTAAAAAGATAATAATAAAATGAATGACATTGTTATACCTAACATTTTTCATATTAAATGAAAACCCCTGCTAAAAACATCGTAAATATTATTTTTACGTTTATATTATAAACGTTCATAGCGAAAGCCTCGAATGCTTAAATAAAACTTGGAACGTGTAGGATCGCATTATAAATTACGCGATGGGATATGGTATGTTGAAATACCGATTGGTGTTGAGATTTTTTTTAAAATGTGCTGCACGCTTGACGTTGTCTCCAAATTATAATTGCATGGAATAAATAAATAAATAAATAAATAAAAACAAATGAAGAACACATTTTCAAAAAAAGTAAACATCAGAATAGCAATGTTTTGTTAAAAATCGTAGACGTTTGCCATTCCAAAACCTTACGAATCGACATTGTCCGCGAACTGCAGTAGGTATACATGGAAATTCATGCAACTCGTGCCAATTCTGTAATATATTAGGCCGTAGGGGTGTGAAACAACCTAGTATTCCTAATATCGAGTTATGTTGAGTAATACTGTGTTGAACGAATATAACATTATCCATATCGCGTTGCTCCTATCACAGACGTGAAACTCTCGGACGGTCCTTATTATGACTGAAGCGACGAGAAGGGGTTGAGGGAGAATAAACCTCGGATGCAAGACTTATCTACGTACACGAATATCTACATAAATACATGTGCATCCATGTGTATCTACATATATATAAATTGAGGTTATTATATAACCAAAATCATAAAGACACACATGTATATATGTCACATTATATGGCTGCGCGGACTCGAGGTACTATAAACATTAATATATTCATGCATAAACCACACCGTAGAGGATCTGGAGATTTACATCATGCGAATAGAGCATACTATCCTTCTCACTAGTTTGACTGTGCAACATGCAATAATAATGATAATAGGGCAAAGCGTAGTAAATTCCGTGTCCTGCTCCACAACGGCTCTGAGCTTGTATACAAGCTCAGAGGTTTTTTTTAAACATTTTTCATCTTCAGTATACATTGATAGCCCATGTCTAGATGAAATAGGAATAGGTATATTGGAAATGAATATTCCACACCTTTGTGCAATGTACGAATTTTCATGTAATGAAACAAATTAGCCGTGTTCATCGCAGCTGAACTTGGCTCATTGTTAGGATAAAAATACTTAGAATATTATATGTATAGATGTATAATATATAAATTATATATGGCAGCACGACTATGTTCTAGTCGTTCAGTGGAATGAATGTTTGCACAGAGCTTTCAACACGTGACTATTCTTCTATCCGCATCCGGAGTCTGCAATGCAGACGTACCTTTCTATAATGGCGATATGATACATACTTTATATACATGAATATATGTATACGTGTGCATGTGTACGTGTGTATGTGTATATATATATAAGTTGTTTGAAGCGGGGCGTCGGCTGATCCCGGGCACTCTGGATGTACGGGAGGGCTTTACCATTTCTGGCGCCACCACGACGATCTTCTCTTACTACCACGATAAAAACTGGACATATACGTTAGTATAGATATTTATGTATACACGTATTTATATATCTACAGTAAAACATTCAACACAGTCGCATGTTGTAACTTGCCATTTTTACGATACAAACTTCAGCCTCCGCCGCTCCACATCTTCGCCCTAACATATACTATATATCTGTAGTATTATACGATCCAAATCTTACGCACATGTATACGTAAATATACGTGTATTTTTTTTTTCTATGTATGCTTCGATACCAAAGACTACACAGATTTGGTTTAACTTTTTTTTCATTATAATATGTAGTTGTTACACCACTCCGTGTCGACCAGCTCTCCGAAAGCGATTTTCAACGAGCGTTTTGTTTCGAATATATTTGTTCGTTGTTTTTCCAACAAAATGGTGTGGCTTGGATAAAGCTGCGCACAAAATAGAACTTAAATTGGTCAGATTCAGGAATTAAATTCCTGAGATATTACACCCAGCTGTTTCAACTAGTTTCAAGCTGCTATGTTTCCTTCTTTTATGACGTATTTTTTTGTTGTTGCAACAATCGGGCAAAGCACAACGAATAATATAGTACTGTAAATCTTACAATTTCATAGACGGCTCCGGATACTTCATTCGAAACTAACCTCATTACCGATTAACGTAAATTTTTTGCATCCGGAAACTCCTTTCAATTTAAGTTTAAAAAAAGCTTGTCACGACCAATTGTGCACCAACAATTTCGTAACTCGAATGTCACTTTTTCTACAAAAATGCCAAGTTAGGGAATCGCGAAAATTTTCAGTGATTATGACGAACAAGCTGCTGGAAGCCGCAAACGTCTTTAAATAAATGAGATCTCTGTACTGCATGTAGCTACAGCATTGATTTATTTGGTTTAGAGAGAAAAAAAATACAAAATAACTGCCATTATTAGATTTCTTGAACAATAACAATTTATGCAAAACGACAATTTCAAATTTCAAAAGCCAGGCTAGAACACGATCCCTGCGGTATTTAGAATCGCGGCAGTCATGTATTTTGTTTGTCCCGATTCGCCACCGTGAATCTTTAACTTACGACCATTTTGTTGATTCAGCAGCGTGATTTGCATAAATGTATTTTTATGTTTAAAAAGTAGAAGGATGATGCGCATCAGTGGTGTCGTTTCAGTATCGATGGCTGTTAATTATAGATATCCGTTAACGTTAAACATATATGTATTCTAAAAGAGATTGGGACGATTTATTAAAAAATGTTGAGATTTTTCCTTATAATTCAGTTGATCGAGAAAAGCGATTGACATGAATAATCCACGTCAACCGAAATAGGATGCCGAAATTTTTTATGAAAAACTCGCTGAAAAAAGCCGATGAAACTGTAGATAAAAACTATAACTAATTGGAATGAAAGAAGAATTGAGAAGAGTTTCAAGAATTCCATGCTGTAAGAAATCGAAACTTTTGCGAGTGGATAGTGGATACAAAAACTGTTCACCAAGAATACAGAAGTAAGGTAGTACTCAAGATCAACAAAAGGTTAGCAAGCCGCGCATCCGGCTATCTAACGAGGGAGGACAACTCGTACACGTAGCCGGTGTTGAATTTTCAAGTAAATAAAAACCAAGATGGACGAATAGGATGGCAGCTGTCAAGCAATTTTCCTCGTTTCTCGGTGTTCCGATGTTTTTATTTCTTCTTCTTTTTCTTCTATGCATTCATTATTCATCGTCCGCAGTACGAAAGGATAAGGGTTTTCCTTATGAGAGCTTTCGATTTCGCTCGAGAACGACTGAAAAGAGGCAATGAGGCTTTTGCAAGTGAGTACAGAGTATATACATCAAGCCTGGTTGCTAGACCAATTGGAGCATACGCGCATACGGAGCCACAGGATATGTTCTGCTTTTCAATTTGTGTGTGTGTTTGTGTCTGTATATGTGCGAGCAGAATTTGCGCATTCCCGCAGTGTGCTCCAGTACACCCAAGAGGAATTCGACGCGATATGGCTATTCGACGTCGAGTTCTCTCGGTTAACGTTCCTTCTATACCCATTTCTATCCTAGAGGCTAAGGTACGCCTATCTGCTGTACATAGATGGAAAAACATCTATATAAAAACGTATTCACTTGGATAGATGCACATCAGAACTTTTTATATGTAACATAGCGTTCTTTGCTTCGGAAAGTCTTACGTTCTGTTTCGATCAAGTATACGTTCGTATGCACGTTAGCGTAATTTTATGAATGTTGATCATCTTATGGATTCTAAAATTAGTATGCTCACATGTATGTATGTACATATCTAAAATATCGATAGGAGTAATATTTGACGAAAATGGCTTGAATACTACTGCTTATTTAGCAGAAGCAAGAGCATCGATATTAATCAATTCTTAATATTCTTTTGGACGATGGATATTCATACAAAATATTTTATGAATCCAGGCAACGATTTCGCTAAAAATCAACGTTCAAGAACGTTCTTTCCGGAACGTTAACATGTTGTGTAAAAAAGAATGAGTCAACAAAAAAGTTCCACTGGGCTGGATTTTCAATTCGAGAAATAACTGAAATTTGTTGGACCTAAATTGAAGCTATGATGGTGATGAGAACCTAACCCAACGATATTATGGACCTTCCGAAATGTTATGAAATGGAATAAAATTCTTCAATTCCATATCGAGATTAAATAAAAACTTTTATATTTGAGATACCTTAACTGATTGATTATCGCAGATCGTGGAACCAACCAGAAATGGAAGCAGGGATTCTATCGAGTGCCAACCCTTTGATTGACAAGTAAACTGGCTTTGTTTTGTTTCCTCATATCGTAGATATGTAGTCTGGTGTTTCAAATCATAATTGACAAGGGGTTAAATGGGCGATGAGTGATTTGTGATGCTGATGTAACGCACACCCAATCAGATCTTCCAGATTCCATTCAATACCCGGAAGCTCCCTCACTGCCTCTCTCATTCTCTTCCCACCCCTATCGCTTCGTCTCCTTTTCACACTTGCTTCTCTATGACGTGCACTTAACAAGATAGCCACATTAAGAGTATCACGATGGGCTGCAGCGGATAGAGCGACGAAAGGAATAGAAAGAAAAGTCATGGGGTGGCAGAAGGAGGACATTACCTTGGGTATTACGTGGATTTTCTCTCGGACGTCCCGAAGGATGACAAATAGCTCGTAAACCCTCGCCTTTCCACAAAAGACTAAAAGTATGGGCAGGAGGGATAGAAGGATCACAGGAAAAAAGAAAAGCGAAAGAGTTTCTCGTGGAGTGAGCAAAGTCGTGGGATCAGTAATGTTTCTTGAGGAGAAAAATGTAAAGATAAGGATGAGAAAAAGAAAAAATTGAAGAGCTTTGAGTGAGAAGGCCATTTACAAAAGCACATCGATTTTGTGCAGAAATACACAGGGACTCTGAAACACACATACCCAGAATATATCTTGTTTGACGTGATATTTGGACACCGTGAGAACTCTAGAAAAGATTGATGTATTTTTCAGCACACGCATTAACTAATACAACACAACCGAGTACAGCTTTTCACGTATACGAGAGGCAGCTATGACATCGTCGTTCCTCCCTGAGAGAGCCTGTCAATTGCATAGACGCCAAAAGTAGAAAAAAAAACAGAAGAAGAAAGGGAGATACAAGTGTATGTATATAGCTACGAATATCGAGAGGATACTCGGTATAGTAACTCCAAGTTTATGTAGTATACATACAACAACTGCTAAATGATAGAAGGTTCGAACTCACGACCACCTTTTGGCTTTGGATTCCAAGGATCCGCCCTCTTGTTTCGAAGCAGTAAGTACATGTGCTGGCATACACTAGAGCAAACTCCCGGACGTGACTGTCTCCCGCACAAGTTCATTCACTTCCCATCGTCATCCGATACAAACCCCTCTGGCCTGCGGTATACATATCTATCTGTAATATTCGGTTACACAGGAACACACGCACTTCTGAGTATTGACAAAGCGTTGTAGACGGAGAGGATATAGATAATAGAGCTACGAGGCACGACTAAAGTCGATCGAAGGAAATTCGAGAACGTATGTATTAGAACAAGGCGACGGGAGGTTTCGTGTTATTATCCTGACTATTTCATCATACTTGACTTTCGCATTCCATAATATCGTGACATCACTCCGGGAGAAGACGTAATCGGGTGAGCATTAAAGTCTTGTCATATCCAGGGAGAGCCAAAGAGAACTGGGCGAGACATTGTCATCAGGTTTATATTTGCAAAAGGATTTGCGATCAATGATTTGTAGAAGTTACAATGGATTCTTTGGAATCAAGACACACGAATCATCTAGCTTTCAAGTGCAAAATTGCCCATTTTACTTCGCATTATTTTTGCAATCGGTGATGATTTCAATCAGTTCTCTACCAGCTACTAGTCTTTCTTCCATGCACGGGATAGAAACTTCGCTTCAGGAATACTGTCAACGTAAACATCTTAATGCTTCACCGGATATTACGCGCTGATGCTGTCAACCATCAGAGAGATAGATCAAGAGACAAAGAGGAAACGATATGTGAGAGACGTTGAAGGGTTCCGGTTGCTAACACGATCGAAGATCTATGTATCGTGATACGTCCATCAATATCATCACTGGGCGAATGAGAAACTGAGACATGAGGTACTTCATCCCTTACATGTTTATGGTTATATGCGCGAAAGATATATTGCCTGATATATATATATACGTTTATTACTGTGCATATGTATAGATGATATACACATAGTTAGATAGGCCATTATCACGACCCGTGCCCATCAGGGGAGTACATAGAGATGCGTGTAGGAAGACCAACTTCACGTAGCCGGAGAAGCGCTTACGGAGTCAGAGTACACGATCGATTGCTTACGGGACAAGGGCCCATGGAGAATATGGAGATGAAATTGAGAGAGACAAAGAGAGCGGAAGAGAGAGAGAGTGAGAGATTAACTTTGAGATGATCCCCTGAATTTGAATACTATCGGTAGTGAGCAGCAGCAACAGCAGCAAGAATAACATCAGGATCGTTAGGAGTTTCCAGCATCCCCTGATAAGAGGTATGCGGAAGAAATAGAGATGAGGGAGGACCTGCCTGATCACGTATATAAGACTAGAGCTTTATGATCGAAATCCCTGAGCTCGTCCAGCTCGTGAAACAGTCCCTCACGGCTCCTATATCAACCAATATTTAGAAACCCGGCAGCGTCTCATTCATACGTACTACAATGTATCAAGAGACGCGGTAGCGGCTTCATATACACAGAAATAGAAACGGAAGTGCGTTTCAGGTTACGAAAATGCAATATCCACTCCGTATGTATATTTATATTTCTGGCGTAACACGTGGAGATAAAAATTTTCATCGGTCCACATAAAAAGACACTGGCACGCAATTTTTATGGTGATCTCGCCCAGATTTTCTTACTAAATTGTTAAAATTCAGTCACAATCTTCAGTATCCATTCGGTGTCAGAATTAAGTGGTAATAGCTGTTGCATTTTTCTCTAAGACTAGTACGACCTGTCCGGTTTTGCTACAATAGCTCAGAACCCTGATACTGATTCACAATACGTCCGGTTTCGATTTTTTTGAAGAATAATATATGCCAACGAAATTTCGAAAAAAAAATACTTAGTTTCAAAGTTATTTTATCCTGAAAATCACCTCTGAAAAACACTTCTTAGATAACGATACGGTCTTGATAACCATCGTGAAAATACTTTACAGTAAAATAAAATTATTATAACGATCAAATGCAAATCGAATCCCCTTTTTTCCTGTGGCAGTCAAGAAACTCCGGCGCGACATAATTTGACAACCAACAACGTACTTTTGTTCTGTTATTTACGACGTAGTTTCAAGCATACAGTCGGTCTCATAACAAGAGGTTAAAAATAATATAATATAGTAATAAACATATAAATAAAAAAGATCTTTTTCGACTGTTTCGAAAAAATTGTTGCTTCAAAGTTTGACTGATTTCAGAAAATTCGAAAAAGCTCTGTTCAACAATTTTTCGCTGTTTTAGGTAGGAACCATTTTGTTCTGAAGAAGTGATCACTTGAAATTTCATAGTAGTCAGGAAAAACCATAGCTTTCCACTTTTTTTGAACGTAACTGTATACGTTCGACATGAACATTATACGTACAACACATTATGGACTATATGCATTTTTTTCGTTACGAAATTCTCTCACGTATACCGAGCACGGGGTAACAGGGTCTTAATGGCATTCCGCAAAATGAGAATTTCTTGTCTCTCTCCTTTCCTTTCTCTCTTTACAGCATGAGAGAGGCTCTTCTCACAAATGGCGGAAAGAAAAGGAAAAAGAGAATGAGATGAAGAAAAGTCTGAGCGAAGGAGTGTGTGTATGACGGAAGGGTTACCATGTTAAAGTGGAAAAAGAGATCTGGTAGAAGCAGGGGAAGGGCTGATGGGTGAAACAGTCAAAAAAGAAACTGCAAAGATTCCACGAAGATATAAAGTGCTCTGGCTTAATAGTATGACTGGAACCATATTTTACGTAGGAACATTTGTGAGTAGAAAACTGTGAGCGCAATTTGCTATATCACATTCCTTAGTAGAATTCATATGATTGAACGTATTCTTTTCGGAAAAATATTAAAAAATTGAAAACACTTAAAATTGTAATTTAATCAATATTTTAATGATAATATATAAAGACATTCCAGGGCCTAAGATGTTAATCAGACAGATCATGTCATATCAATCAACAGATTTCCATTGACGAATATGCTGCTATACGAAAGGCACTTCGCTCGAACCAAATAGGTGTATCGAAAAATTATAATACTACAATCTGAACACCCTTCAAAAGTCTTTATTTGAAGAATATGACGTAAAAATAAAAACACGTTTTCGCGTGTGATTAATTTCTTTTTATCTCGTGGCAAATACTCTACGAAAATTTAGTTTGATTGAGCCCCTTCATATTATTTCTAAATTTCGGTATCATGAGCCGTTGTACAAATTCCTTAAGATATTTTAACAGAAGGAGGACCAAGTACGAGCGTATTCAATGGCTTCCACGCGAATGAGTTCCCCAGCCTTTGTAGTTGGTTTCTCTCCTGTAGATATACAACGAAGCAATGACAAACGACGCATTCTATCATAATATTCAAGAAGACCAAGACTGCACGAGAATGTATTCCTCTGATGTTATGTATGAGACGAGAGACAGAGAGAGAGAGAGAGAGAGAGAGAGAGAGAGAGAGGGAGGGAGAAAGAGAGAAGGGTGGTAAATTGTAGTACACGACGATACTCCCGAAGCATCAAACCCATTGGGATGAGAAAAACTTCCCGTAACTATTTGACATCATAAGGATTACAAGAGACTTTGTAGAACTTCGATCTCTATAGACAAAATATATCAAGACATTTTTGAAAATTCGACTATTCTGAAGCTACAAAATTTCGTTTTATCTCTATCACCAATTTTTTTTTACAGATTTACATCGTGGAAACAGATCAAATTTCTTTCGAGCATTCGTTATAAATGCGTAGATTCAATCAGTGAGAAAGTATAAATAATTCTGAGAACTTTAAACAGTTTGAAAAACAGAAGAAAAAAAATATTGTTGCAATTGTACGATGTTAGTTTCAATACCATCGAACAGTAGGCTCTGAATTTGTTTATCAGTAGTGGAAACTGTTTTATCCACACCTATCTAACTCACGTTCCTATACAGTATTTCCAAAAGGAGTTAAAATTACGTTTATGGTAATTGTGATAATAAAAAAAAAACGAAATCCTATACTCATGATTTCATAAAAAAAGTTTAATCTAAACTTTTAACAAATGAACTATATGCTTACATAACGTATTTTTCCTTCCAGAAGTGAAATTGGAGAAATGAGTGGGCCTGTGCAGGAATGATAATAATGTATTTGAATCACGGGATGAAATAATGAAATAATCGAACGCGGCACGAGAGAATAATCACATGCAAATTCTGGTTTTTACAATGAGATCGAGGTAATTGAGTTTAAGTGAAATTATATATATATGCTTCGTGCTTTACGTATACGTTCCAATACGTGCGAGTACCCCCGAATAGCCATCGGTATTTTACATAACCTAACTTCATCCGCTTTTGATCATCGTATTTAATATATTATTCCATTAGACACACATCATTTTATGTTCATTTATCGATTTTTATTTCGTTACGAGCATAAAAATGATAAATTTTACCTCGAACAATTGAAACTATAAAGTAACAATTGATGATTCGATTAAATTGAGTGTTCCGGGGTGCGAGAAAGAGAGAGAGAGAGAAATCAGAAAGGGAAATGATCGATTGTATATACGTCGCTTCCCCATTATCGCTTGATCCGGTACAGAGAACTAAGGGGCAATATTGTGTATGCACATATGTATTATCGTGAGAGATGAAATGTCAGACGTCCATTGTCGTCAGCTGAGTGAAGCTCTCGATACTATGTATATATGTATTCTTCATGAAGCCGCTACCACGTCTCTTGATTCACCCAGATGGAGAGAACTAAAGGACCAAGAGAGCAATGAACTTGTCATATACGAGTTTATCAACAAATTCTTGACATGTGACATATCAGGAGTTGAAAATCTATCTGACGTCTCCTATATTTGGAATCTCCTGATGCACTTGACACTCCTTATTTGACATAGGCCATTTTCTTCGTGACACTTGAACGGACGGTAACACAGTGGACTATACACAACGAATCCTCTTTGAATTCGCAGAATACGTAAGTACACGTGAAATACGTTGAATAGAGAAGGATTAACGGCGTTGCAGTTGAAAAAAAAAACACACAAACTGCTCATGAAACTCCAATACTTTTAAGTAATATCTATTAATCTATAGATTGACTAGGATTATAACAGAAATAATATACCAAGATCATTGTTATGGTTGACCCCAGCTCACTCTCCGTTTTACTGAAACTCTAGAGTAAAAAGCTTCAACAAATGATATCGATCCACAGTACATAGTTCGTTTAGTTTACGAGTTAACTTCATTAGTTCTTGGAATTTTCTAAAACGTCACAAATGTCAAAAATATTAGTGTCAGAGCCCAATGTTCTTCCTCTTTTGCCTTCTATCCCCTTTCTGACGCTCCCATGTTTGGTAATTCCATCTTTGTGCGGCTACAACTTATTAGTTACGAACTCGCATTCAAGGAGGGCGAATAACAGCAGCAATCGTTACCGATACAGTCGGTACCTGACTCATCCCCTCGGACGGGGGTTTTAGTAAAAACAATTGAAATATACTCCAATTGTTTATTGATGATAAAATCGAAATCGAACACTGGACCCGGCACGTAGTAGAAGTTCGAAACCTCGAACCGTCTTCTAGCGTGCAAAAGTATTTTAGGTCTCATTCTCCTCCATCAGAACTTGACATTTATTCTCCTAAATAGGAATTCGTGATAAATATTATTTACGTTCCCTCTCCTTCTCTCTCTCATCGTTCATCTTATTTCCAACTGAACGACAATACGATAAGAAAATTGTGAAAAAATAAAAGATATATTAGATCAACTGATCTTGTAGAAAGATGCAAAGTTCATGTAAATATATAATAATATTGTACCGATGTCGTACTCCTTCTCTTGCGGTTCGTAACATACGACACCAATTCATCAAAGTTGTGCTCTTCTTTGTTATCTGTCTTGATCACACGATCGTTGGGAAACCATACGAAGGTGGGGGAAACTCGCACTTATCACGCTTTTCCTATAAACTTTTTTAATGATACAGCTATGGCTTTTCAGGATTGGAAATGAAAGATTTAAATTCTCTTGAGAAAAAAAAAAAAAAATGACACCGCGACAATACGCTTGTTGTGCAAAAAAAAATTGTATCCATTATTCGAAAAAAGACAGAAATATCCTCGCATGTTGCAGTGATTGCATGTCTATTATTTCGAAAATTTTGTAAATATCTCACTACCACGACGACAATTATTCAGATTAAAATTTAAATACTTGATTGCACGTGAACAACAGTAAATTTACAACGAGCGCTTATTTCCCTTCAAAATGAGCAATCGCATTTCTTTTTTGTTTCAAATATCGCACGGTTGAAGGACTTGCATATTCATGTGTAATTTCTATTTAAACGGAAGTATAAAATCTATACATTGCACAATATTGTTATAAATGACGAAATATCACGATTCAAAATTTTTCGAGTAACTTTAACGAATCGATTTCGCTGGTACATGGACCCGGGAAATAAAAAGGGCTTTGTTTGTAGCAGATTTCGTGTAAAAAGTATGTACATTTTTCGTGTGTTTGTACTATATATACATTTTACTATATGTACTATATATACATTTGTACAATATACATTTGGTCATATATAGAATCGTGAGATTTATCACTCTACAAAGGAGTAAGAATCGCCGAGCGAGATACGCATATATATAACGCACACATGCACACACGAACGCGGTAAATCAGCCCGCATCGTGTGGCCAAACGAGAATTTATATCCTCTCTCTGGAATATAAACTTTTTATCGATAACTGCTCGTTCTCCTTCCAACTCCGTTTCATTCCTCTATCACACAGCTTACACTATTTACGTTTTTGTCCCTTCTCAAATCGTATTCCATGTTTGGAGGAGCTAAGTTTTTTTTAATTGACTTTCAGGTACAATGAGTTGATTCGTTTTTGTTTCCGATATTGTTTGCTAAACGTTCGAACAAGTTCAAAACATCATTCGCTCAACACCAATTTATCAGACTGATTTTTGTTAATAACTACAATTTTTTCATTCGCTCAACTATAGTAACAAAATGAAAAGCACATATTTCACGTAATAATTTTTTCAATATGAATGGAACATGTAAATGACATTGAAATATTTATGATTTCAATCTATAACTTTCAATTACACAAATGCGAAGTTCAATTTTAGATTTGATTTTGTAATTGGACAAATCAAATGAATTGAGGAGAGATTAAATTTTCGTTGAATTTAAGTTCTTTGGAATGAGGCACCAACAATATTTGCCCCGGAGAAATTGAATAAAAATGTGTTATACACCAAAGACGTTAAATACGTTGAAGATGGATCACTTGTCGGATTTGTCAAGTGATCGATTGAAATTCAGCAAAATTAAACTCACAATTTGTTGACATAGCTTTTTCACCCCTGAATCTATACGTAATACGAACATCGAATAACCTGTAAAAAAAAATAACCATATTACCATGAAAAAATCGATGAAACTCTTCAGCAACTCAGAAGCATTTTCCACGAATTACCATTTTGACACAACATTAACCACGAGATTTTCGTCAGAGTTCACGAACGGGGGTCAAAGTGCTCCCGTTTTTTCCGCATGAAAGAAAAATACGTGTGTACGTGTGCCGGCAGATATTCAAGCAAGGGACGAGGGTCAAAGTTTCGGTTGCGTCTCGCGTGGTAAAGAAAAAATTTGCAAAGCTAATATAAACGAGGCTTAAAGCAGAGCCGGGTAGACATGCTGTGCATATATATATATACGATCGAGTATATAGCATTGGTTTCGATCCGTGAGGCCTCATGATGGACGCGCTATCCGTGGAGCGGTCTAGCAAACATCTCGGAGGCTTTTCTCACGCTCTTCAAAAGAAGGCGAGATGTCAGTGCCGGTTATTCTTGGTAAAAGTCTAGACGACATTGACGGTCATCTTGGGATATCGTCTTATATTTATACATGTCATATATATATAACGAAAAGAGTTCGATGACCGACCAGAGCCCGTTTCTCGGCCCATCGTGACGGTACAGGGTGTCGCGAAGAATGCATCGTAGATTTGTGCGCAAAGAACTCAAGAGATACGAATTTAACTCGACTGGAGAATTTCTTCGAAATGGCGTGACGGAGGCTGATCAATTTTTCGATACCAGTACGATCGAAAGCATCTAAAATAAATCGTTAAAAATTGGCAATTATTTAACGGACAATAAATTTCGTGAATTATATTCAGAAATACTTGGATGTAAAACTTTCACATACGGCCCTATGTATCCTAGGATCTTGTGACACACAGAGACATACACACACACACGAACACACACAGTAATGTTCGAACGTCAATAACCTTCAAAAACGGACTCGAATCTACGGTGTTGGCCATACGCGATGAAACACCCGCTATATAAAACGAATCTTTTGTATAAAGATCCAGTGCCCGTGCGTGGTTTTTTTTCGATACAGAGAATATAGAAAAGCTCTCGAGACGTGCGAGTAACGTTGAAAAAAAAGCGGGAATAAAAAAGGCGGAAGAAAAACGTTGTGGCGTGTAGAATATACGTGGTTTAAGGGGGTTGCTGACGGAGGTTGAGATTAGAGTCAGAGAGTTGTAAAGCTTTGTGCCCGGAAGATTGGCTCGCGTCTACGGAATCTCGCCTGATAGTATCGGAACCACTTGCTCCATATAAACTCGACGCACACACGTACGTACGCTTTTCAGGAAGGATAGTCAGAGCAAAAGGAAGTTAATCCTCAGTCTTGGGACGTCTCGTTTATGTACCAAATGTCTCTGCTATTATGTGTTTTACAGTTTATATATGTTGCTGTCATTTCATCGGTGCGATTTATTTAGAATAAGTTTTCAATGGTTTCCATCTACCGAACCACTAGATATTCATTGTCATTGAATCGGTAACAGTTCCCGCAAGGAAAACACGTTTTTATGGTTTAGTACTTGAAGCATAATTAATATACATCGTCATTCTACACTTATCGATGAAAGTATCTGTGATTAAAACTTAAATTGAGAATCTTTAAAACCTTAACAATCGGCGGGCATCCGCATTGTTGTGAGGTCGAAAGAATTATTACGACAAATTCGATTTTATATTCGAACAGTAATTCCTCGATGTAGCTCAATACAATACAATGCTTTAAACATCAAACAAATTTGTGTTTGAAGCAAAACCGTTAAACAGTTGTAACGCTATCGTGATAAAATTCATCAAAGCTTTAGAAAAAAAAGCCGATAAAATCGAAAAACATAATAAAAAATAAATGGAAAAGAGAGCAAAAGCAGAGGAAGCTGCAAACAAAAGGCTTCCCCAATTTCTTTGACTCGTAATTTTCTTTTAGTAGCTTTTCCTCTCTGTCAAAAAAAATACATCTTTGATGATTCTATATGCAACGCTCGTGAATTGATTGAGTTATGCGGGAAGACTGGATGGAAAAGAACTTTCGATCATTTGAACAAAATCATGAAAATATGACACGCACAGAAATGCATTTCCGTACATAAATCTGTATGTATGAAATAGTCAAAAAATATAGACACTTCTACGTCACGCGTCTACGTCACGCCATAATGTTTTGTGACTGAATGAACCCTCTTCTTGAGAGTTTTTGATGAAGAAAAAGATGAATGAAAAAAAATTGGTTGACGCGACGGACAATTCGTACACATATGACTTTGATGAACAATTTGGAAAATTGAACATGAATAATCGTGAGACAGCTAAGCGTGAAGCTCCTTGCAGACTAGATTTCATTTCGCATGCCGTTTAGCACAAAACAGCAGCATCGTGTGCAAGAGGCATAATAGTCCATAAAAAAATGTAATTAGGAACACATAACATGGAACAAGAAGAAACACATAAAAATTCTAGAAAGACAGAGACACGCAACGAACCGATAGAAACTATTACGGAAAAGCTTTTCTCCGTCTTCAATAATATCTCCGTTTCGCGGTCGAACATCACATCAGCGAATCCCACGAAGCAGTAAGAAGACTTATCAAATGAAACCTTATCCGCAATTCTCAGTTATTCATTCTCGAGGTTTTCTTTTCTTTTATTAGCTAGAACTGCACAATAGAAAATTTACTACAAATTTATTCTACGTGCTGTCTATAAAAGTTGCCTACGACAGAAGTCTGCCAAAATTCTAAATTCAACATTACGCTTTTTTCCGATTTAGAAATTATTTAAGAATTTAAAAAGTAACAAAAATGTTCTTTCATACAAATATTGTGTGATGCCCGCCCTGATATTTAGAGAAGCGTGTCTTGACGCCAATTATTAAAAAGATAGTTTTTCAACGGTGTTAAATGATGAAGGTGGGAAGTGGCATCAAAATCAGGTTAGTTGATGGTGTTGGATTTGGAAATGGAATAATCTGAAAAAAAATGGATGTGAGAAATGACTTACATTAACGGTTAAAATAAATAATATTTCACTGATTATTTACTAGATTCAATATTAGTATATTAAATTAATTTCGGAAATCATCACAATTAGACATTCAAACTCATAAACCAACCATAGGAAATGTGTACAAGACAGGTTTCAATTAACGAATAAATCTCAAAAGAAAGGTTAATTGAAACGGATTCAATCTCGGTCTTGTACAGCACAATATGATACGAACTGAATGTAGTTTGGTGGTCAAATTTATGTAAAATCTCACAAAATCGACGCGTTATCCAACAAGGATTTTATGAGACGACCCACAATAAATTATTACAAGAAAAATTGATAGAAACATGACTTAAAGCCAATGGACAATGCAATATGATTAATTGAATCAAAAATCGTTACCTTGATTATCTTGAATAATAATAAATGCGGTTGATCCAAATTTAAATGGATGATCCATACAATTTGTAGGATTCATTTAGATCAAATCCATTTTATCAAGGAACTGATGACTAATGAACACTGAATAAAAAAATGTATTGTGGACAAATCGATCCTGTCGACTCGACTCTTTTTTCGCATCGAAGTTTGTTGAATAAAAAATTGAGAGCCCAAAAACAAAAGAATGATCATTTTAGTTCAATTGTTTTTTATCCGCATATTTTATTTTATGGTACATATGATGTGGCAATATTCACATTCCCAAACATTAAATTCAACTCAACATATAATTTAAACAAACGGCAAAGGCAAGACGTGCAGCGTATCTTATACTCGGGATTGGGCGATATTAGAGTAGTCAGGAGCTATTCAAACTCATGAAAATATGCAATAAAGAAAGATGCATAAAACAAAAAAGATGAGAAATAATACCAGAAATAGCAAAAACAAAAAAAAACGAAAATGGAACCTTGTTACACACGAAGAGGCTAATTATTTCCTCCAATTTTTTAAATATAATTCCATCGTTCAAGAAAGCAATAACTTCTGAATTAGCGTTATAAAATTCATTATTATTTAATAGATTAATAGATTAAAATTCATATAATCAATCAACAGTAACCAATTCCGAAAGCAAATTAAATTATTAATTATTATTCAGCGTATTGACGAAAAAATGCATTATTCTTATTTAATTACGAATACCGTTGGATGACTAATCAATAATTAACAATAAAATAATAATTAAAACTGATTAATTCAGATATTTAACTGATATGATAACGTCAATTACTAGGATCCTGAGGGAAAAGTTTGACTCGAAGATCCACATAAATTTATAAAGCTCCCATGGTAACACCGTCGGACCGTCGCTTCTTCGTACATTTATATTTAGTTAGCTATAAACGGCCCATCTACCCAGAGAACCTTCAAAATTAATGCGACTTGAGATATCGGATTGTGGTTGAATTTGTATCTGCGCAGGTTTATATATTCGAGCCAGGTAGGTCGAGAATAACTCGACAACTGAACATCCATTATCTATTACTTTTTTTTATTATATCCTCTAGAGAATCGATCGTCTCGCTAATGATATTTCGGAACAATATTTAACGAAGCCTGAAAATATGACACCGGAGAGGTCTAAAAACGTTCTTCGCTCATATTATGAAGCATTTTCGACTGGAACATTATTCAGAATATTTTCCCATTTTTTTTTTCATTGTACATCATAAAAATATGTCAAAAATCAGTGATCGCCAGGCCAATGACAAGAAAAAAACTGTCGATAAACGAAATAAATGAATAAATCACAAGATGACGGAACAACGTATTAATAAATTTTAGAGAACGGTTCTCGGATAAACCTGATATATCGAAACATGTAATTAACTTTTGTAACTATGCGAAAGAATCATATCCGAAAAAAATGAAAAAAGATTTAAAAACGAATCAAGCTCAGATCGTGTCAGAGGCGTATTATTCGTTAATATTGTCGATTTAGCGACCTCTAATCATTCATCGAATAGCCTGCCATATAGCAGGCATTGAAAACATTTGCAGCGAGCGAGAATAAAGCTGAGAGAAAGAAAGAGGATACAATGACTGCGAGAAAAAGCAGTTGGGATATGAGAGAAATGAGAGTGAATTGAGAGAATGGGTGGGCTCGATGAAAAAGTGAAAGTAGAGAAGTAGAGAATAAGATACGTGAGAACCCTTATCAATCGTTGGGGTATAAGAGCAGGTGTATAAGGCCTTTGGTACAGTGAACATATAAGTGGGAGAGAATCTTCTTCAATTCGTTTCTCGTCTCTGCTACGTCTTTTATATATCCTCCTGAATTTTCCTTCGTCTTGCGATGTTCATCTCCGCGAATATTATTATATACACATGTATATATACGAGGTATATATAAAAGTTCGTAATGTGTCGGAGAAGTAGCAGCGATATTGCCTCTTTCGCAAGCCTTCATACTCCTTCTCGAGAGAGGATGGACTTGGCACAATGAAATATGTTTTCTCATATCGTTCTCTCTCTCTCTCTCTCTCCCTCCTCTCCTCCACGTGTTTTGGTCTTTCGGTCTATGCGAAATTCGCTTTTCATTTCTATTTTTCTCTTCCTGCATCGAAGTAAACCCTCGAAGCAAAAGTTATATGTGTACATGAAACTTCGGAGCCACCATATAAGTAGCAGTAAGCACATGAGACGAGACCCAAATACATGTTGGACTAGACGCTCGACTGTACGCCGGCCACTGCTGACTCGTATACGTGCTTAAACTCGAGTGTATATATATATATATGTATATAAAGCTCTTTATATGTATGTATACCTGTATAATGACGCCAGGGGGTGCTCTGTTCACTCGCTGTTCCCCAACGAGTCCTTCAGGGCTGGCGGAACTTTGTTTGCAGATATAAGCTCGCCAGATATCGTTATAGACAATGTAGAGTATAGTTTTAGGCTACGTTGGATATGTCCAATTCGGGACGACAGCGCGAAACTCTAGGATTTCCTCGTCGCTTATTCATCACCACACTGGATAGTCAGAAGAGATGGAGGATTGTTGGCAGAGGAAAAAAAAAACAGACAAGTAGGTCGTTTGAAACAAGAAAAAAGTTCAACACTTTCTGGTATACGTGTGTCTTTATAAAGGTACACGAATGGTGTCTAGATCGTTCGATTGATCGTCTTAAATTATACACGTAAACTGAGTACGAATTAGGCACAATAAAATTTGAAAAAAAGTCCAAGAACTTATGATCGAAGGTGAAGAAAAAAAGTTTCACGAGGAAATTTAAATAAAAGGTTGTTTCCAAACAATTTTTTTCTCAATAGTCTAATCATCGAGTGCTGCCTACAATTTCAAAAAGAAAGGAGCATTCAAAAGAAATAAGTCGAGAGCTACATTTATAAAAGAGAGTTTGTTCCAAGGCTCTATAGAGCGTGAACCGCGTTTCCAACTGTTGTTGAAAACTTTCAAAAATTGTTTTCGTAATATTGCAATATTTACAGCACTTTGAAGGATATGTTGAGGGTTGATGAATAAAGATTAATCGAATGGAGCTGCTTTGACGGTACTCCACAACACCGAAAAAGCTTACAACGTGATTAGTTTTTTGTCAACGGCGTAAGATGATTGTTGCAAATCAAAATAAAGAAGATTCTTTCAATCTCACTACTGAACTTGTTTTCCTTTGACTTCTTCAAATCTATCTTTGACGTAATGAGATCTTTTTCATTGGTCAGTTTTTCATCACCGTTGAAAAAAAAAAAAAAAAAAAAAAATTCACAAAAATTGTATTTTACTCGAGTACATTTTGTCTACATCAACGATCAAGCAAAGTTTCAGGGAAATAAATGACGTTAACAAGAAAACTAGATAAAGATTGTAACGAGACAGATTGCAATTGAAACCATTCCAAGTTGACCGGAAATTTGGTCATTTGTTGGATAAAATCGAATTGCTCCCCGCACAGAGATATATCATTTTCAACGCTTTTTTTTTCCCTAATACAGTTTCTTTATGAGATACGATAGTGATATTTTATTTTCCTTCATAGCCTCAAAATAAAATAGGAATGACATGGTTCCCGTATACGAAGAATTCATAAAATTCACATCGGCTCGCGAGATCGCATGGAGAACATTTCAGTGCCAGTATAAAAAAAACGCATAAAAATGAAAAACAAGAGGGACAAAAAGCTGAAAACAAAAACAAAAAAAGCCCCCGACTTTCCGTTGTTACACTCTTTTCTCTTGTCTCACGCAGACGAACGTGACGTCAGCGCCAGCAGTCGTTTTTACGACAAAACAACAGTGAACAAGGTACACAACAAGAGAAAGAGAAAAGAAGGCAAAACGACGTAAACGAAGAGAGTATCGAAATGAAATGTTTCACGCCTGGTATGTTATACGAGAAAGAGAAAGAGAGAGTAAAAGAAAGAGAGGTAGTAAAAATGATGGAATTATATATGAAATGAAAAAAAAATTAGGATAAAGAGTTGTCACATGCGTCATATGTATTTACTGAAAACATATTCTTGTGTGTATATATGTATATATTTAGATTGTACCGTGTCCAGTTTTACGTCGATCGTAACACGAGTTTCCATAACTTTTTCTTCTCACTGTCAGCCAGCGGTACAGATACGTTTTTCGCATTGCATTTATCCCAAATGGAGAAAAATGAAAAAAAGCAATATAGCGACGATACACACACGGACGAAAGAATCGTTAAGATCGCGTTAACACTTTTATATACATTTTTTTCCATAACTTATTCACACCGTGAATTCCGTTATAAAACATATGATAACCATTCACACCTCTGTTCGTTTATTTGTTTATCATTAAATTTGAAGTCGCAATAAAAGGTGTGCGATCGAACGTAATGTAATAATCAGCAATTAAATGCAGAGTCAATATAATTACGAAATTCTCCGTTGGTGCGTTAAGTCTTACACGTAATTGCTTTTGCTAAATACTGATATACGAGGAATAATGATAACGCTAATTACGATAATAGATGGCAGTAATTAACGGATATATATTACGTACGTGTAAAATGACCTGCTACTACGTTATAGGATTCATGCAGGATTAGCGACAAAGTATCAAACAGGTAAAACATTTGCTACAAGCAAATCCTGATGCTCGAATTCGTCACTCGCTCTTTTTCGAAGTACAACCAATATACGGCGAGCGGAATTTTGTTAAAAGAGAAATTTAATGAAGGATACTGTATGGTAAAATCCTGCGAAGTACACTTTTAACATTGGAAATGAATTCAAAAGTAAAAAAGTTTATACTCGTGTGAACAACATGAAAATTCGTTTTAAATTTGACGAAGCCCGAAATTGTCTGAGTATTCAAAGGACACGGTATATACGAGCCTTTCGTGAATCTAATTAAGAAGGGAAAACGAGAGACACATGATATTAATTTACGCTGTCCGGAGGATTGCACAATTTCGAAAAGAATAAAATTTCAACGATGCAACGGTCACGCGCGCGTGTCCGCATATATGCGGAAACGAATTTTTGCGGCAAATACATTGGTCTTCTCGTCGGGAATTCTGGTTGAAGTGAATTTTTGGTCGTTCAACGAAATGCCAACGCCCAACGGCTGACCAATGAAAATTCATGAATTTTCAACAGAAATGTATGTGTACGCTGCTTCGTACACATATATATATATATATGAGGAGAGACGCTTTCAAAAAAAAAAGAAAAAAAAAAAAACAGCCATATATTTCCGTGATTCACGGGCGTTGCGTGTGCGCAACAGCGCAAGAGAGCCTCGCTCCTCGCGCGTTAGAATAGTTTTCGGCAAGCCAAAGCTCCGGTGCGGTAGAGGTTCATGAATTTTTATAAGTTTCTGGTAGGAAAGCTCGGTGCCTCACTCACGACCCTCAAAGTCTTATGTGGGCATGATGCGAAAAAAGAAAAAGAAAAAAAAGGTCATTGCAAAAGTAGCACGATTCGTTACAGTCCCTGGATTGCCATTAAGATAATTTTATTCAATTCGAAACTCCAATTAATCATACAAATTCGGTGATAAAATTAGCTTCAAGGAGCATGCATGCAAACGTTGGAAGTGCATATCGATGCCACAAAAAGTCTCCTCGGATTAGGGTGCCCGTTGTAAGCTTGAGAGCTTAAAAATCAAACGAAAATTATGCCTGGACCTCTCTCTCATTCGATTCAAACTCTTTCAAGAAACAACGTTACAACTTATGGGATTTACTGCTGCAAAAGAATTTTTATTGCAGCAGCTGTGCCTTCCATTGACGTTATTTTTACTGCTAATTACGCAATTACGAAAAAAGAAAATCCATTAATAAAAAAATACATTCATTACAGGGCTACTTTGGCAAAGTTACATTTGAAGACGCCTCGAGACAGGTTTTTACAGAAGTAATTCAGGACGTTGGAATTAAATGCGGTTACTACATCCCCCTCTTTTCCTTTTCTCTCGTCTTGTTTTTTTTTTTTTTTTTTTAACTATACAAATGAAAATGGAATTAAGCAAATCGCAAATGAAAAATGCGTTGGTTAATGCTTCGCATTTAAACAAAATACTTTTTTCAACTCTTCCCTCGCAGAGTGATAAAGTCTACCGAGTTAAAATAATACCCAACTAATTTCCGCTCTTAGGAAAAAATAATAAAATTTTTACAAAACCTATTTTCAATAAATCTTCGGTTTTTTTTTTCCTCAACTTAAGAATCAACCGTTCGGCCTCTATTACGGCACCGTAAATCGCGTGTGAGTTTTACATTGCGTCTATGAGGGTAATTTGACTCTAGCACTTCATCACGCGATATTGTAATATTATTCATAGAAAAGTTTTTTTTTTTCATACGTATAGACATACTCATATTGATATATAGTATATATGAGTTTGAGAAAAGCTTGCGAGGCTTTCCGTCATTATTACGAGACGTCGTAACATTATTCCGTCGGACAAATGAGTTTCCTCTTGCGACGTTGACTATTCAAAGAAATTTTGCGAGTGTAGAAAAAAAGAGGCGCGAGATCTCGATGGTGTCGAGGGATATATCAGGAAGGATGAGCGCGCAAGCGCTCGCTATATGTTGGGATATGAGAGTTTCGTATATTCGAAGCACTTTTCCGCTCTATAATGGACTTAATTATTGGAAATTCTGGCATGGAACCGAGGTATTTATACAGCTCCAAAATTTCTGAGAGCGAATCTAACATTGATACTTTATCTCCATTTCTATTATGTTGAGAGCACATAAACGTCCAAAATCATTCTTGGAAATAGAAATGGTAAGATTGGGTGGAAAAAAAAAACGAGAATGCAGAAATTACGTACTTCGAAGTTTCGAAGAAAGAAAGGAAAAAGCAGAGGAAGCAAGAATGCAACATTGAAAGAATCCTTCGCTCTTTTGCTTCGAAACGAATGGACCAGTAAAGAAAGGAAAAGAACGTGGAGAAGAAAAAAAGAAGGACGGAAACCAGGAGAACGAAAAAGAGCTCAGTCGGCTATTAACGAGTGACGTACAGCATTTCACTTGACAAATGTGATCTCCGAAATATGTATGTAACTATCCGTCGAGAGAACACACCTTCAAAGGCTGCTCAAAACTACCCTACTCCCTTGAATCTTCGTATCAGTGTACCACTACTTTTACTATATGCACACGTATATAAAAACGTATATAGATGTATACAAAGATGAGTAAACACCGGTCCATGCATACATATACGTATGTATACATTCCACCATTTTCTAGCCAAAAGCTTTGCACGATGTATCGACAATTTCGTTCAGGCCAGCAACGAACGGGAATAGAAAGTGGAAGAAATGGAGAGCCACGTGTATATATATATATATATATATATATATATATATATATGTGTGTGTGTTTCAAAAAGTGCAAACAGACTTAGGGCAAACAAAGTGGGAGCGAAAAATCAAATTCCAAAAAGGTCATGCATACATTATTGTTGAACTCGAGCATTGCTTCTGTTTGAAAAGGTGATTTGCCAATATTTTGGCACATTGTGAATCCATCGGAATAAATTCGTTCTCATATGTTATATTTTTATATTTATGGATGAAAAAATATAGCGAAAAAGGGTCATGTCGATCGTTTCATGAATTTTTTATCAATCTGATTAGATTAAAGTGCCGGAAGAAGCTCTATATATTTATAACGAACATTCTGAATTACCAAGGAACCAACAAAAATGTAAGAGGATCGAAAGCAATATCCACCGAGGAAAAACTAGAAGCTTACCGTGTGGTGGCTGCTGCTGCGGCTGCAGCCTCACTCCAACGGTGATGAAACTCGTTCGGAATGTCCGAGACGCCCCCGGAGAAGGCTTTCGCTCAGGGATTCAACGAGACAGACTATTCGACCAAGGCTGTTTCCTTGCCAGAATGAAAAAGGGAAGGAAAAAAAATGCATCAACGAGGATCTGCTTGGTGAGTTTCCAGTCCGACAATGCCGAGTGAATGAAATCGAGACAGACGCGGAAAAGGAAGAGACAAAGAGATAGAGAGAGAGAGAGAGAGAGAAGGGGAGAGAAGGAAAAAGAGAACGAAGGAAAAACGAGAAAGACGTTAAGAAAGAAAAGGAAAGATCCACGAAAGAAGAACGACGGAGGATGGCTTTTAATATCGTAATGGAAGAACGTGGCGAACAAGAAAGAGAGAAGAAGAGCAAATCAAAGAGAATAAGTTTCATTGAAAAGACAAAACCTTAAGAAAGTTAGTGAAGAGAGGATGAGAGTCCAAGATTTTTCGATTTGTTGAAAATTCGCTCTGTTGGGAAGATCTACTTCATGCTCAATCAACGTTATTCTGAATCATGCCAAGAACTTTTCACCTCTGGGATCTAGCAAATAGGGCATTTTTCACTTTCACTCTTTTTTTCCCTTTGGCGTACACTAAAAGCACAACCACACGTATGTAGATTTGGAGTTGAGTGTTAATAACAAATAACATATAGTATTACGAGAGATTTGAGATAAAAGCGTCGATAAAAACGCTGTTGAGTCCCAGTTTCGAATGGATAATAGCAAACTTTAATAAGAGAGAGAAAATTTGCATGTATTTGAGTTCTTGTCGCAGGCGGCAGAAGTTCAAGTTCCTCGTTACAACTGGCACGTACAACAAATTACGAATGTTGAGGTTTCCTTCTGATGGGTTTATATCACGTAAATTTTAGGTAGAATTGTGACGTTTATATGCCAAATATACGAGATCAGAGAGCAAAGGGAAAAGGAGATTGAATTTATAATCATATATGCATACATAGCTGCGTAGTATCTAAGCGCAGTGATGTCTGTCACGACAGATATAGCAACGCATGCAATAATCGAAAGCTTAAATTGTGACAGTAATCACGTAATTGTGGCAACTAAAATGATGGAGCAAAAAAAGACAGAGTAAGGAAGAGCAAGTGCGAAGTGCAAAAACGTTTGCACTTATGCAAAAAAATTTCGTATCTCATCCGGATTCCTTTTCGTCAACCATCAACCAAATCGGCGATGGTTACTTAAAACCAAAATGAAGGTTTTTCAGCTCTCTTTTTGAGAATCCACTGAAACGAAAAACAAACAAAAAAAGAGCTAACAATTCATAAGAATATTAGGATAACTTTTTATATATATGCATAAAAAGCAACTCAGAGTTGAAGGTACATTTAGCAAGTAACTGAAAATATTTTCTTGACGATGGAGCGATGGAAATGTGAAGAAATCTTCCAGAGTTATTGATCAAGAATTTTATATTCGTTAGTCATCCACGAAAAACGGAATAAAAGGTCAGAGATCACGGAGTCATAACGGTTTACGCAGCTTCAAATTGTAAGAATAATTCCGTGTCACTCGTAACTAGAATATCGGTGCAATTTGAAAATGGCTGAAAGACGAGAGCGGAGAATAAAATCAAGGGAGCAAGACGCATAGCATATTTCTATGTTCCTGGCGTCCATGCCTTAGGTTCTTTGAGTCATAGAATAGCGAATGACAGAGTGTAGTACACCAGCAGCGTAGCTCAAAGCTCTAGAATCGAGAGCAGGTTGCGGGTATGAGGGGGTCGGCGGGGTCATGGTACGGAATAAAATTGCGAGTTAAGTCCCATCGGCGCTCGGGGACGCAATTACCATGTTCAACGTGGGCTGTGAGAAACCGCAATGACGGGGGGAGATTGTCGGGTAACAAGAGAGTGAGGAAACGAGACAGCATAAAAGGTGTGCATTTGAGGGAGGGAGAGAGAGAGAGAGAGAGACCAAAAAGCATGAGTTATCGAGCGGAATTTCACCCTCTCTCCTCGTCACGTTAAAGAGTCAGCACCAGCGACATCTCTCACATAGTACACAGGAAGCATGTACTACAAATATATATATATATGTATGTGTTATTACGTGTATTACCCCTATAACGTAATATAAATAAATATAGAGAAGGTACACGGTACAAAGCTTGTCTCGCGCATTTCACCATCATCATAACCGTATATTCCAGAATTACATGCATCTTTCCTTTTATGTCTCCGAATAGCAACAAAGAAGAGATACACAAAAAAGTGCTCCAGCTCGTCTATGCTTTCCAACTGAATTTCGTTCTGTGGTACGAACGGTAAAATACACGAACACTTTTACACGTTTCCTTGTATGCAAATAATTTCCCTTTGGGAATACGTACGGTACGGTGAATTCCTACGATTACAACGGAAGCTTGCGTATCCATAATGAAAACCATACAAAAGTAATAAAACTAAAAATATATTTAACGAACGTAACAACTGCAGGAAACGTTATTCGTTCTTTCAATTATACGTGGTGAGTGATTCGAATTAAGATTAGTCCATCGAGAGTCTCATATCATTTCAGCGTATAGTAGATGAAGAAAATAATTTTTTGATAAATATATTTGTCGATTGGATAATCGATCGAAAACAGCCATTATAATTATCGACATCGCGATACGGTGAATCCACCTATATGCGATGGAATAAGCACTGAGTCGGTCCATTTTTCCCTTTCAACGTTAAACAATGAAAATATCGTTCTGTTTTTCTATTTTTTTTTATTTTTTGTTGAACAAACTTTTTGAAAAAGCCTCTCAAAATTGTAGAGCGGCATTCCGTACATTGAGTCATTCTTCAGACCGAGTGTAATAAATACTGACGAAACAAACCGTCGGATCAGTTTCATCTCTGGCACGTTTATTGACACTTGTTAAAGATTGAATAAATGGGAATGCGGCCACTGTTCGCTGAAACTCCCATGAGCGATCGATCATTTTTTAGTCATCGCTTATGAAAAAAAAAAAGCATCTCAGCAATTTTTTTCTGTTGTTTTTCTGCGCGTCACTTTTTGTTTGTTTTCAAGAATAGAAAGAAATTATTTGTAACCATAATTGAGTTCATTCAATAAATAATAATTGTTATTTGATTTTTTATTTTTCGTGTTGCTGCCGAGTGTCTACCTCAAATATTATTTGTGATTTTTTTATCAGGGTATCAAGCTTTCATAGAAGAAGCTCATCCCGTTAAAATTTATTGACATTCCTCGAGTAGAGTTTTCTTCTCAGATCTATTCATTTCAAACGCTCAACCGTCATCTCTCCGTCTGTCACTGACAAGACGATGAAGAAAATTACCTTTGAAAATAGAAACAGACGATTATTGACGTCATGATCAATCCTGTGCTTCGTGGTTTCGTATTCTTTTGGCACGATCTCTGCTATTACAAGAGACACCTTGCAAAGCCTCTGATATACAAATATACCATCAACAAGGGCTCCGATTATCCCAATATTTCACATCTCATTCTTACCTTTCCCGATAATCATATTCCCGCCGATGTTTTACAGTGTAAACGACCTCGCTATTTCTACTGAGAATTTCTCTGGGAGTGCAAAAAAAAATTCATGAAAAAGTAGGAAAAAGAGGTTTATGTTTTTCTGCAATACTGGAGAAAAAAAAAAACAGTAGATAGAAGGGGTCGGCAAACGGTTTCGAAGGTCTCGATTGAACTTGCAACACGGTCGTTACCGAGAGGAACGTCACGGACGCTCCGTTATGTACCGATAATTCCTTTTCTCGCGGCTATGTCACCGCTACTTCTCTTTCAACCTACGGAACCTTTTACGCGTCTTTTTTTATCTTTTTTTTTTTTGCTATTTTCTAAACAGAATACTGACGTTTTTTCGTTCAACCCTTTTTGCCTCGGTGACTCTCGACGACACGGGTCTGGAGGAGAATAAAAGAAAGAACGACGAAGGGATAGAAGAAGAGTGGGTGCGACGGAAGGACGTAGCGGCAGTTACGCCAGGCCCTGTACGCTTCAGAAAAATGCAAAACGTCTTTTCCCTTTTTCTTTTTTCTCTCTTCTCTCTCTCTCTCTCTCTCTCTCTCTGCTTCTCTCGTTTGCTTTTATCTTTTGGTACGTTACCTTACACCCTCTATACCACCCTGACGAGTAAAGCCAATGCAAATTTGTGTAAAACAACACGACCCGAAGCAATAAATTCAAAAAACTATCGGGAACGCTTGTTTTATTCTATTTTTTTCGATCTATCCAGAGAAATTATTCTCCAGTTTATATCACTGAAAATATTTTTTGGCTCGAGAACAAAAATTATATTCAGACATCTGTCCATGTACGAACATTTGTAAACAAAAAATTGTTGAGTTTTTACATTTTGATGTTGTAATCTATTGATTAAAAAGTTTTTTTTTTTAATTCAATTTTCGACAGTATTTTCATTCGTAATGAAATAATCTTTCAATACGATATTTTTAATGTTTTTTTTTATTTTTGCGATCAATTGCATCGATCATTATTCCAGTCCGTCGTATTCTGAATCACCGCAGGCTAAACAGAACATTATCACGTTATTTTTTCTTGCCAATGAATTTTTACTACTGCGATACATGCAGACCTGCAGTAGTACAAATCGAGAATACTCAGACCGAGCATGTACGAACTCTTGTACGAGCTTCGTCTTTTCTTTTACACGTACTTTTCTTTTGCACCTTTATATCCTTCACAACTACTCTGTACTTTGCCGTATAGACCAAAAAAAAGCATGCGTGCGCGTGTACGCGTGCGCGGGAAAGAAAGATGCATTCATTTTTCTTTTCCGCTTATTCGTTGTCTCCCTCTCCCACTACATCCTCTCTTTCGCCAACGCCAGCAGGGATGCATTATTCATGATTTTGTCAACGGGACTAGCTGCGATATTTTTACAATATTATACTTTGAAAACTATGAGAGAGAGAAAGAGAGAAAGGGGGGGGGGGGGGAAGAGAGAAAGAAAAACAGCGAGTGTCGAGAGGAAAAAAACGAGGTAGAAAATGTACAAGGAACAGGATGGCATCATCCACACACATACCAACCAATGCTCTGCATTCCTGCCTGCTGTTTCAACACGCATAGCTCCACCTGTATTCATGTATTTTTATGTATATCTATAAATATATTGTATATAGAACACCAGACGAAAAACTCTTACCCTTTCTGTTCAGTTCTCGCTTTGCCGGAAGTCACTCGAGGGTGCCACAACGTGAAATTTGAATTCGAGTTCAGCCTTGTGATGGGTGCTGCTGGTTTTGTATTATCTCTATCTCTCTATCTCTCTCCGTCCCTTTATTTCTTTTGTAGAGTACGCAAAAAAAAAATCGCGTACAGTCGAAACGAGGGACACACTCGGCACAAAACATGTGAAATGTTTCTTGTAATAGACTCTCGAATACGGAAGCTCGCGTCGATGAGGGCCTCCCTCAATTTCATCATGCAAATATTATTCAAATTGGTCCAAAAAAAAAAAAAAAATGACGCAACATCGAATTACGGTCAGTGCTCCACATGTTTCGTAGATTGATTTTTTTTTTTTTTTTTTCACTGCGTGGCGAATGAACTCGGATACCTGCTCATATTGTCTATATGGTTGAAGGAATAAACGAAATTTGATCTAGTGAGAAAAAACGATGTCGAAATAATGATAAAAAAAGAATTCTGTATCATTATATTAATCTGATTCACCACTATCAATTGTAACGCCTTAAACGGATATTGTTCGATACAAAGTTTGTTTTCGTGAAAACAAAATTACTATGAACGTCCGATCTAAAAAATAATGCTCGAATTCTTGTATTCGATGTCCGAAAGCTTTGACATTTGTCACATTTCAGAGAACACATTTTCGATTCATGGACGATAGTGCTCGTAGAAAGTGCTCGTAAATATATCAAATTTTTCAATTTACGCCGAGTATATTTTATCCACATAATTTTTATATTTCTCGTCGTTACACGTGTAAAGATATAGTATTGTGGAAAAAAAGTATAGTCCAGATACTGCGGTACAAGAGACACTCGTTTCTAGAGAGAGAAGCGGAAGTATTCTTCCTCTGTTATATAACTATGAGGGGAAAGCTGGAGAATTGCCAGAGACTTCCTACTTCTCTCTGGCATTGCTCCGGTCCACGGAAAGCTCTATGTTGGCCAGGAGAATTCAAACCTCTCGACAATCCTCCCTTTGGCCAGACTAGAGCATCAGAAGCATCTGTCTTCGTGCCTATATCCTGGATCCTGAATACGTACTTGTTGGTTGACCCAAGCAAAATCTGTCATCGTCCACGTTCGTTATGTTCAAAACGTTCGGATTAGAATTTCAATGATTATCGCTAAATGCTTCCGCGTCGGGCTATTCCGAACTGTTGGCGGATGACAAACGAGCTCCGCTTGTATTGTAATGATTAATTAAAGCGATTCGTATACCTAAACTGAACGAACGAGGACAAAAATAGAAACGAAAAAAAAAAAAAAAAAAAAAAAAAAAAACTACTTTCATTCTCGATTCCAATTGTGCGCAGGAAACGTTGGAACGCAACGACGGTAGTGTGAAATTGTATTTCCAACGAGAATTTTATTCTTCACTACTTTTCGTATTTGCTGCAAATTATGAAAATAGAAATGAAATTTAAATTTATTCCATGCAAGAAGCTTGAAACGTTGCGTTAGAATTCAATATCGGCTTATTTTCAGCGAAGAAACATTTTCAATTATTCATTTCATATCCTAAGGTAATGCACTAAGCTGCAGAACGAAGAAAATAAACATTCTACTGCGCTGCTAAAATGGTAGAATCATTAGTCTGTGAGGCTGAATAAAAAAATCTCTGCCTACATGACACCAATTGAATTTCCTCATCACCGCTTTTCGTGATTTATAACGCACCTCGTTATGCGATGCGCAGAATTCAGAGGGGATTTTCATCAATATAGATTTTTTTTTTTTTTTCATTCTGTCCGTTCATTACTGGTAATGGGATGAAGAAAGCAAGAGAGAGAGAGAGAGAGAGAAAGACAGAAGGTGCAATGCGATGAATTCCATGACACGAAAAAATTCCCGAGTAATTAGCGGATTCGAGTTGGCGATTTTTTTTCCTCTCTGGAAACGACACAATGTGTATGCCACATATGAATGGATAGGTGGGAATCAGACACCGATTCCGTTTCGCGAGACACGACATATGGCAAAAAAAAAGGATGGAAAAAAAAAAAAACATTTCAGAGAGTTGAGACGAATGAATCTGGCTTTTGAATCGACACACATCGGATGGTTTGTATCTGTAAGCCGGAATATAGCACCAACATGAAAGTCTAAAGAGAACGAGTTGAAGAGAAATCGGAGAGAACATTTTGAAGTTTCGAGTTGACCTCAGCGCGAACATGAATCCATGCTCGCGTACATGCTGACTCGTCCATAGGTTCATTGTCTTTTTCATAGTTGGACTACGCAAAAACTCTCAGATTCATATACAGCTGTAGCTCATTTCTGGTTACCTCTAAAAGGTATCAGAAACTTGAAGCTTTTTTGCGATTAATCCATAAGCCTGATTACATTTCCGTTGGAACGTGCATTTGCATCTCCATATGTTGGCATATTTTTTTTCTTTTTTGTTTCGTTTCGGATGAGAACATTCGTCACGAATAACATTTTTTTGTGAAAATAGCATGCACATTCGTTTTCTAGTATTTCTATTTACTCTGGTGTGAAAAAGGTGCATACATTTGACCCGGAATGACCAAAGTTCATCGTGTGATGCATCGGATAACGAGTGAAATGTCCAGAGAAAGAGATACTAAAAGGTTAACGGCATAAAAACGCGCATACAACGTTGATGTATACACGAAAGTATCGATTCAGTGCTGCCGAGCATTTTTGTTTTTGTTTTTTTTTTTTTTGTTGAACATCAACTTCAGACCGATAAAAACGAATGTTCCTGGGATTCCGGGACTTTCAAAATTCCTTCATTGATATATAATGATTTGTTCCAAATGACAATGATTCTTAATACGAGCACAAACTCTGGTGTTTCAATTATTAATTGTCTGATCGTGTAAGTCATAAACAATATCAAAATAATTGAATTCGATGATGCTCGGGTCCCGTAAAAATTTCGATATACAGCGAAATAATGTCAATTCTCTGTAAATTGTACTGCTCTCCATTGTACTTTTTATAGCCCAAATTTTCTCGTGAACATCGGGTTTATCGTATTTACTACCCAATTTGGATATTTTGTCGTAACTCTTAATAATTCGGGATATTTGACCCTCTTCAGTATATCGGTATCACCCCCAGTTGCTATCGATACAGCCTCGAACGTTTGGCGGCGTGATATCCCATCAGCGTTCAGAGATATATTTGTTCAAAGGCGAACGTCGATTGAACGTTAGCGTCAAATCGATCGATCGTCGAATCGTTCATATTTCCACACTTAAAAAATTTCCTCCAGTACTTAATTTTAATGAGAATAATTAATTACTTTGCGATATTTTCATCACAGAAATCTTAATCAAAATGAAGTAATCTAAAAGAGGGATATAATCAAAGCTGTCAAAGACTGCGGACTCTGTATAGAGTTGCTGCGAGTAAGACTTGATGGGTTTCGAAATGGCTCGTCTGTTGAGCGTCGTGTACAAAGTACGCATAAATTTATGTATACATAGACGCAGGTACAGGTAGGCTTATATATAATACATTTATGTATAGCTTCGCACTTCCATATCCCTTGGGTTACGTACAGCAGTAGCACGAGTTAAAAGAAGATTTTTCTTTCATTCTACGAAGGCGTTTCATGAGAGTCAAGGATGGTTTCAAAATATATGTAGCAGCTTATATATATGTACAATTTTATGTGATTTTTATACGGGGTTTGAGCTAGCGGGTGGTCCAGCGAGAAACTCTACTTTACTTTCTCCTCTTAAAAATGCTTCTTACGACTGTACGGACCATAAGGTGGCCTGTCAGTGCCACATACGAACATCGAAAAGCGAAAAGCTTCGAGATCACGAAAGAAAGAAAGAGAGAGAGAGAGAGTGAGAGAGAGAGAGAGAAAGTAAGTGCCTGTACCCCCTCTCTTTTCAGAGGCGAATACTCTAGGGATTGCAGAATTGCAAAAATAAACTTGAGTATGTGATACGTACGAAATTACCGAGAACGTGAGCAAAAGGTAAAGAAAGAGGGAAAAAGGGGCATGAATACGCAGCAATAAGACTTATTCCCAAGGCTAAGCTCTCGGTCGTGCTACACACCTATGAAGTACCATTGGCTGACGCAAATGGTCCAGAAAATGGAGCGAAATCGAATGAAGCGCTGTAAACGTTAAACTTTTCACTTTAAATCCCCTTTTCAATCACACAACAATTTCTTTTTTCACGAGTCTCGAACCTATTATAACATATACAAGATTCCGCGTCAGTTTGTTGAACTGTTCAGAAATATTAGTGTTTCTAAAATCCATTATCTGGAAAATTTGTGCCAAGAGGAAAGAGTCTTACTTTATTTATCTCGATGACTCATCCATGGCACATAAATCGATGAAATAGACAAGAGGGGAAGCCCCATAAAAGAAACAGTGTGTAATTGGATATATTTCAAAAGATTGATTTCAGTCCAGGCATTCAAAATATATTGCGGAAGAACGGCCGTTACTTTGATCACAAAATTCAAGAAGACAGCGATAAACAAGATTACTATCATTCTTTGTTTGGAACTTCTTAGTTGATTGGCGAGACCAAATGTCTCTCTGTGTGATACATAAACCGGTCAAAGTTTACCACCTTGTGGAAACCACTATTGGTCAATGTGAAGCTCCCGGAACTAAATGCATGTTACGTCTATATAATATATATCTGTGTATATGAGAACGCATACACAGATGGCAGCCCTGATGCAGATATTACTACGATATAACGATACTCGTGGTCGTATCTACACAGAAGATACGACGATGTGACCGTACCCGCAGCACCAGCTTGCCTATGGATCTGCCCCATACACACTAAAGCAGATGAGGGTGCAGTTACAATACTCTCTGCTAAACTGACGAGGAAAACAGGAGAAACGAGAGCATAAGGGTGAAACTTTCAGACACAAACGCAAACAAGGTTGTGAATATTCCGAACCAAAAAGAAGAGAGAGTGAGAGACAAAGTTGAGTTTTCAAAGAGGGCGAGCGAGAGGAAGAGAGTTTCCGCAGCATCCACCTCGAGATCATATCCTATCAGCTTATTAAGTTGGTGCAGGAAAACACAGGAGACTGCGACAGGACAACGACAATATCTGTATGTGCCGCGACTCTGCACAACCGTCTACCGTTATTTCCTTAAGTTATATTGTGTCGTTAAGATAACACTAAACTCTCTCGAGCATCGGGAAAGAGACGAGATAAATAAGTGGCTTCCGCTCGATCACGGATCGAATATAGAATTTCACGTATTGAGACATATTTAATAAAATTCTGATATAAATCCTTGCAATCGCTTTTTTAAATGAATATATCTGAAAGAAATTAATTGATTCTGAAAATTGTTGGGTTTTCTGATTGTTTTTCAAGAGTTAAAATTCCTGTAGAAATGATTATTTGTCAATATTTTCCATATTTTTGAGTACAGTCGAAACAAAAAATGTTGATGAATAATATCATTACAGTCGTGATAAAAATCATTAGAACGTGAATCGTACGTGGCAGGTGGAGAAATGAAATCGAAAATATTGATAAGAAAATTGATGAATCATCATTGGAAAATTCATAATGTCCGAGCCTACGATTTGAGCTTGCTGCAACGTTCGTACGACGACAATGATTTCTCACGCAGAATTCAGTATAACTCTCAATATCTGGATCATCGCCAACCGCATTTGACACCGCGGTTATTGCAGTGATAATACATAGACAAGATTTACACGTATTGAAACGTCATCGAGGGCTTCAGTTATACCTTCACAGCCAGAGTATCACACTCGCAACGAGCACATTTTTAATAACATAAATATTTAATATCGCTCGATATTAATCAGGCAGTGGTGCGGTTCAAATGAGATGGAGATTGAACGAAACCGATGAAATTTGCTTACCCTTTATGGCTCATGACATATTTGAATATTTAAAATTCGTAATTTGATTCGTTACACATCGAATTATTTATCAAAGTAAAATAAGAGAATAAGCAATTTCGAAAATTTGCTTTTGATTCATCAATAAAAATGACATTTGTAACAGGCAAGTTGTAAAGAAACGAATTTTATGCCTACGAAAATAGTGAATCAGCGACTAAAAAAAAAATAGCAAAAAAAATTTAGATTGTTAGCAGCCCGTGATTACTTAAACTCGGTATAATGAGAAAAGAAGAAAGAGTCTGACCATATAGATATTAATTCAAACGTCGATGAAAAAAAAAAAAAAAAATTTCGATTGTGCATACGTTCACAGAGCGTATGCAGCCCGAAATTGACAAGCCAGGGAGGCCCGTCGGGGGTGTCGGATTGTTCCTGGCTGAAAACGTTTTTATCGAGGGGATGGTCGCCGCTGTACTCACCTCGATTGAATTGGTTCGTGACCCTTTTTCCCCGGCCAAAACTGATTGTCGTCGGGTGGGCATACAGAAATGGGAGGGTTGGAAAAAGGAGAGGATGGAGGGAGGGACTGAAATTGGCAAAGAGAAGCTGAAAACGCGCGGGCTCTTTCTGACCAGGCGCTTCGTTAGAGCGTTATGACTAGCATCGCGAAACGTGCGGGACCATTCCGTACGTCGAAAGCGAGGAGAGAAAAAAAAACGGAAAATATGTGGGGAATGAAGAGGGAAGAAAAAAAATCGGAGTGAGAAAGAAGTGGAAGAGAAAAAATTGATTGAAAGTGATTTCACGATCCCGCGATATTTGATTACAATCCAGGACACGTGCGACGAAGAAAAAGTGAGGGATATACGGAAAGGCACATTTTTCTCGCTCTAATTTAACGAATGCAATTACCCTTACAGTGGGAATATCAGAGAGAAAGAGAGAGAGAGAGAGAGAGAGAGGGAGAAGGCGTACGGTGTATGTGGCGTCTCGTTTTGTTAATTGGGTTCAACATGCTCGTCGTTTACGCGGCGGTACACAATTTTTTTGTTCAATTTTTCTCAACTATCCTCAGGCAACGTTATCTATCAAGCGTCTCATTTTATTTGAGCTCTTAATAACTTTTCCATTAATTCACGAACTCTCAACATGGAAAGTCCATAACCGAAGAATTTAAATTTTCATTAACATCGAGATATAATTAACAGCCAATTTATTCAATTTTGTATTGTTTTGATATAAAAACTTTGAATATTCGATTACAATAGATTCAAGTAAACAACACGAAAAATAGTTTATTCGAATCCAAAATTTCAGTCTGAGAGTGCCCTATACGACACTCGCTTTTTCATGAGTACGAGATTTAAGAAATCGATCGTACGGAACTAGCCACTAACCGTGCGGTTACCATACGAGCAAGTAGGTCATCATAGTCGTAATTCGTTCTGTGATAAGGAACAACAAACAACTAAATTCGTCTGAGACGCCAGTGGCCCTGGGCTGTGCAGCACGATATGCATCTCTGGCCAGTTGAAACTCTCATTAATCATGTTGCATGAGAGCAACAAGTCAACAATCGTAGCCTAACTCAAATTTAGTAGTGACTACAAATCTCAAATCTCGATCAAATTTCTCGTATCTATTTGACAGTTACAAGTCGGAACGTATCGAAATTAAATAAAAACTGGCATTCCAGCGATTCTGTCATCATAAAATTTTATCGTGTACAACGAACGAGATACTGCAATACGTCTCATTCGCCCATACTTCCGTATCCAATGTCGTAATGCATGAATTGAGTTGATTTTTATCCAGGAAATAAATTCAATCCTATGTTTGTCGATTTCAAATATATATATATGGTAAATAATGAATGACAAATTCTGCAACGACTTTCGTTGCACAGTACGTAATTTATATCATTTTTGAGCTTTTATGAAGATCTCTCAAATAAATTGATTGACAACATTTTTATGAAGAGGAAAAAAATATATTTTCAACGAATGTTTCATTGAAAATTTGACCAACTGCAAGAAAATAATGTTCAATGGTGACCGAATAGATTTAATAATGCGGAACTCATTGAATTTTTCAAATTATTGTCGTTTATCAAAATATATAATTATCAGAATATACTTTGAAACAGTTTCGTATCAAGGAAATCTTATCCGCAAAATATTGTTAACCGCATAACTTTCCGAAATAAATTTTATCCGGAGTTATATAATACCGCAGCGTTCGCCCGGCATGCAGTATACGAGCAAAAGCCAATAATTACAGTGTCTGCCTCATCAAATGTTCTAAAATAGCGAAGTATGTTTAATCCGCTTAGCTTAAGACATTTATGAAAATCCAACATTAAATTACCCCCGATCATTAATTAAGCTTTAGAAAACTCGAGCTTTTGCAAAGTATATAAGAAAAAAGAAATGATTTAAAGATCTCCTTTGAAATGTATTTGACTAGATGTCGTATCAAACGGTTCAGCGAGATTCAAGAACCCCAACTTGTCAGAATTATTATTGACAGATGTTATAGGATCTCGTATGGAAACGAAACAATACAGTTGTAAATATGCATTATGACGTAGCCATCAATTCCAGTCTCGCGAATATCTGATGAAAACATTTAACGCAGCCAATGACTCCAAAATAATTACTATTTTTAGTTCGAAGGCTTTCTCGAGGCATTATTGTTACGAAATGTCAAAGCTTCCGGATGGATGCCGCTTAGATCTCAGTGCATTAAAAAAATTTCACTTATCGTGCGTAACTAAAAATAATCTTATTTTTCCGAACGTAATGTGATTGCGAAGTTGAGACAAACTCACCATTAAAGAATTGACTACGTCAGCTGACATCCATCAGAATTTATCTCGGTTGGTGTTTTAACGTCAATAACAACTACAATATTATTTGCAGTTTCTGAAATGGAGAGAAAAAGAAAAATTATTAGCCGCAAATAAACGAGTTAGGCTCGCTTTTCGAACGAACCACAGAGTAGTATACCATTTTCATCGAGCAATATACAGTACCTGCATGGATAATCATTAGAAGACAGGAAACCTATATATTCGGCGTTCTCGAAATAACGAGCCCCTTAAATTGAATCCCTAGCGTACAAACCGGTCACTAATTATCAGTTTCAAACTATCACAAAATAACAACGCGTTATATGCATAAAAATATATTTTAACGAGTTACGATTTTTTTTTTTTTTTTTTTTTTTTTTTTTTTTCGTAAACAAACTTTCCATCCGTACTAATGGAACTTTTTTTGTTTTTTGTTAAACAATCTCGATTTCGTTTCATATTTATAGTAATGATAAATAAATAAAATTGTAGATTTTTACTGAAATTCGTTATCGATGACCTAAAAAAATCTTTCAACAAAATATTAATTACATTTTCAAAAGAAAATTGAAGAGCATAGAATCGTATGCAGTCATTTCTCCGAAAGAAGTATACTAACGTTAAAAAAATAATCATTAACGCATTGAATAAATCTCTCATAGATATCCTACGCAATCAGAAGAGAAAGTAATAAAGGCAGAATTCAATTTTAATCGTGCACGAAGTTCCTTGAGAGATACTTTTGTGTAAAATCTGTAAAAAAAAATAATATAGCTCGGAGTACATTATTATAGCGAGTACATGAAATGAGCTTTTTTTTTGAAAGAAATTCTATCGGGATAGAAATTCCGATAGCTTGGAAAGGTATTCGGTACCGTATAGCAGGAGCAGCCAATTTTCGTTTCGCTTTGTAAGCGACTGACCCGTAAAGAGCACCCAGCCTTAGCAGATACAGAGACCAAATAAAAGAGATTCTTTTGAGCTCTTCCTCTCCTCGATTGTGCTTCGTCGTTTCAAGCATCTCCGAATAATTTATCAGACGATCGATCGGTATTGCCATGAATACTTAGATTCTCATTAGTGTTTGATAGAAGATTGAAATAACGAGATGAAAAGGGGACAAATGATATTTCTCAATGAAAATATTTTTCAGAAGTGCATCCAGATTAATTTATGGACTGGGAGGAAGGCGCGATATATATCAGTGACTCTGATCAGCCAGATCTTTTATAACAGCCGTGAACGAGCATAAAATCCACATTAATTGCCCATGGGACGCGCGATTACAAAACGCTGACCCAAATTGGTTAAAGTCGTTGAGCGTTACGATAGGTTTTTCTGGCGAAAATTAAGTCTCGTTGCAGCTCGTTACCAATTTTCCAACAAATTTGTTACATGTGTAATATTGATTTTTGCTTATCGTTCGATATACGTGAGAAACATAGAGAAACGATACTCACACACTGTATTCGAAATAAAATAAAACGGACGAAATTTTTACGTCCACAAAGAGAGAGCCGGGCGATATCCACGGCTCCGTGGGTGTTAATTTATCGGGAAACGATTCTATCGTGATCGCATTAACACACTCTATAGCATAATTTTCGAAACTGCATTATACGGTAACCAAAAATAATGTGCGATCAATATGAGAAAGAGGCTGAAGGTAATCGACACCGTTTCTAGCTATACGCTGTTTATCGATGATATTTCAATACACGCATCGTATTCATAGAAGAAATTTTTTATTCCACCTTTCTAAATTCACCTACATTTTTTATTAAAAAACTTTTTTCAAAGTTAAAAAAAAATGGAAAAAGTTTAAGTTAAAAGAATTCTTAACGTTCAACTTCCACGGACTGTTTCATGGACCCTGCAGATCAATAAAACAAAGACTAAAAACAATGAGAATAATTTTGACAGTGAAAATCTGTACGAACATTCCTATCAAAGTACGAAAAAAATAATAATAATAATAATAATTCAGTAGCATTTCCAGAGAGAAAATTCAACATCACAATTTCCAGTACAAAGTAAAATACACGATTAAATCTCAAAATAAGCTTCATCGCTAAAGTGCTGTTTAAAAAAAAAGTACTGTAATAATATTGAATACCTAATAGACGATGAACGCGCGGTGAAATTCAGCGCCATTCAAAACTTTATTATCGCTGGCAGTTTCACTCATGATAATTACGGTGTTTGACGCGAGAAACGAATCAACGTATTATTGAAATAGCGGGAATAAAATTCGATAGGATTTCTCATGGAACGAAGACTTCTACACAATCGGGGTACAGCGTGAATGCGACACGGATGCACGAAAAAGAGATAGAAACGCGAGCTTTGTTATGAACATGATTGAAGCATTATTCATAAAATAGTGAAACAAGGACATGGAATAAACGTTCTAATCTCAGGATCCGCCAATTCGCTGTTTCGAATCGACGGTCCGTGAATTACAAATCGCGTGAAAGAACGCTCAAACGCTCCTCCGGTGTATTTCCTTACTAATTAACGCATCTCTTCTCCTTTCTCTTCCTAAAATTCTGTATATTATGCATCTCTTTCCTCTGAATATATGTAGCTCTTTCTCCCCCTCTCTTTTTCTCTCTCACTCTCATTCACCCGCTGTTCTTTTGATGCTCCGTCGGGAACAAGAATCGGAGGCATTCGCTGTGGGGAAATACAGTGTGTATGTGTGTGTGTGTGTGTGTGTGTGTGTGTGTGTTTTTTGCAAATTCTTTTATCTCTCTCTTCTATATTTCTCTCTCGGGTAATCGTCATTCAACGAAACCACAGAGCGAGTTTGGAGCTCTTGGGGAACGCGCACATTCGAGTTCTTAGCGAAGCCAACAGCAGCTGCTGCAAAAGCAAAGCGTGAACGCAAAACGTGAATGTTGTCGCGATAAAAGAGCTTTCGGTACCGATGTGTATGCGTATACAAACCGGTCTGGAAACGAGAAAAGCCCGGGCTCACCCGTGATGTGCCAGGGTGTGGTGCTCTCGTTCACCGCATGGAGAGGCCCGTCGAGAGCAATATACCCGAAATGCTGATAAGAGACTCATAGCCGGAAAAAATTCCCTCGCTTTCGTTTCTATCTTTTTCTCTTTTCTATCTTATTCTTTCTCTCTCTCTCTCTCTTTCTCAATCTCTCTAAATCTCCCAAACTCTCTGTCTCTCTCATCTATGCACACATACACACTTTTACGTTTTCTCGTTCTCTATTTCATTTTTACCCGCATACTTCTCTTTCTGTCGATCCCATTTTTCGCATCTCAAAGACAATTTCTTACCGCGATGCGCAGCAACGGGATGAATTGAAACAAGTGTCTGGCTCATCGTCTCTCTCTCTCTCTCTCTCTCTTACGCTCTTCCTACGACACACCTGTCTCCTTCATTTCATTGTATCTGGCTCGACTAATAGAAGAATTGCGAAAAGCACCTAAACAAAACAGCTTCACAATGATTAACAGGGACAAAAACACTTCGGAATCTAGCATATGGATTGGAGTTCTTGAGTCTGGAGTTGAAATTCCACGGCTATGTATTATTTATGTAGGCCACTATTAGTTAAATTAACGATGGAATTTAATCTTCTTGCAACACTGACGTTTAAAACTGCTTGCCAAACGACTAACTCCCAGTTGATAAAAGCTAGACGATCCTTATTCCACTCTGATGATCAGTATTTCGCGAAGGATAATGTTTTGTGAATTATATATTAAGCCGAAGTATTTCAGCTACAAATTTCTCGAAGTAAATTTAATTCAGAAAACTTATTTCCTCAAATAACGATCGTCCGCTTATCCAATGCCAGGTGAAGAGTTATTGCAAACAACTTAATTCGGCATATCTCTTTCGTTCAGACTGGACTATAAGTCTCGCTTCGATAGTTGAAACGCTTTTACGCGTAATAAAAAATATTTCAACTTCCCATTTGCAGGATACGATACGCAAGCATGATTCATGGTCGTTGCGTATCTTGTTTTTTTTTTTTTTATTCATGAAAATATGCGAAAAATTATAAAATTGTTTCCAGTCCAATTATTTCATGAGTTCTCAACATCTCTCTACGCTTCTCGGTATTTCGCGAACTGGAGGAAAATTCAAAAAGTTTAACCGTCGAAAGGTGACTTTTTAGTATCCACTGCAAACCTTAAAATGTCCCGTGGCCATGTGAATATACGAGCGAGCGAGCGATCATTCAGCCTGGCAGTGATTTAAACACATATATAGATATAATTTTTGTATATAAAAAAATATATGTACGAATAACTGTCTCCCAACTTGTCCATTTTTTACATTTCGTTTCAGCGGCAACAAGCGGTATTATTAATGGCACAACTTTTTTTCCCACTGAAAAAAAAAACAAAAAAAATACCGCCAATGAATGGCGTTTCAACTATTTTAGCGTTTTTTCTCGACCGCCATCATTATCCTCCCTGCAGCAGTATCATATACAGTTTGCTAGCAGCGTTTCGCTGTAAAAGTACGGAAACAAACTGCCTGCGAACTTTCAGGAAAAGCGGCCTACCGGTCGTGGACATACATCTATACATTTTGCGCTTGTATATATCGATATACATGCACAAATGTAGTTACCACTGAATATATATATAAACGCATTATTTCGAAACTTTACGACTTTTGCAAAGAAGACTTTTCCGTTCGGAGGAATGCGCTAACCAACGACTATATAATAGCCGTGCAAACATGAGATACGTAAACTATCAGAAGACGGTTCGAATCCACAGAATGAGCACGTTCGGAGTATTCGTATATCTTCTTTAGACTGCGGCATATTTATTTATTCATTATTCTCATTTGTATTTGAAATGTTTACCAATTATTCGTGTTGAATTAGCGTTGCTAAAATTAACGTTTTTTTCCATAATTTCGATGAAAATTTGAGGTTGTGAAAAAATGAAATGTTGCTCTCGTGAATTTTCGTTCACTCAGAAACAAAATAATAAGTAAAATTGTGATCATCGTATCGCTGGTACGTGACATCGTAGCAGTTTAGTACTACAGCATTCCTCTTGCAAAAAAGTCAATTTTTCTTTCTCTCTGCTCACTCAAGAAACTGAAATAATCCGTTAAAATGAATCGCAGATTTCATGAAATTGACAGTAAAATATTGCTGTTGGAAAGTTTCAAAGCCTCTATGTAAAACCACAAAAAAAATTACAATATCGTGTTTTAAAAAAACGTGTTCCAATTCCGGATGTATGCTGGTTATAATAATTGATGATTTTTTTTTTTCGTCAGATTAAGGGCTCAACAAACTTTTGAATGTCAAATTTTTCATATGTCTTACAATACACTTGGATAGATTGATTGGACTTCTGGGAGGAGATTTGTATTTATCGTTCAGGCTGAAATACATTACTTGTTCGAAGGCACAAACAGACGTTGATTAAGACGCATCTACTGCGATCGAAAGAATAGAGGGGTGAGGGGGTGGAATGGTTCTAAACGTTAAGAACGCTTTTCGTTCTTCACACTGTAATACATATATATATGTATTATATCAATGTTAAAGTATATGGAAAGCTCGCGGGTATGTCGATAGGAGAACGATTAAGTACACGGTTCGGAAAAGTCGTTAACCCCCATCTAGAGTGCAATCGTGCCGAGGGTTCGTAAATTTTCATCCCTGTACGAAAACTACAGACTCTTTCACTTGTTCCCTCTTTTACTTTCTCTCTCTCTCTCTCTCCCTCTGTCTCTCTCTCTCTCTCTCTCTCTCGTTTTCCTCTCACCGTAGATTTTCATTCGACAGGGAATACCGAAGCGAAGAATTGGCTACTTTGAAATTACTCTCGCAATTCCGCTCGGGTGCACGTAAAGGGTGCTTTCCTATCTTTGACAGCTCGGAAAATTCAGGTAAGCCGAGTTCAAACAAAAAGATCCAGAAAAAAAAAACGAAAAAAAAAAAACGTTGAGAAATGCAACAAAGGTTACACGATGGATCATGGACGAGAAAATGCAGAATCGACATGGAAAAAAAAAATCATTTAGGCGATGCACTGATGCGTAGTTAATCACAAAAACACGAACATACTCGAGTCAAAATTCGAATCTTTTGCAAATTTGCAAGAAATTATGAATAAAACGTAATGAATATAAAATTATTTGCTAAAATAGTACCTCTATGTAAACTTTTTGGGAAGAAGTTGAAATTTAAAACACCGAAGATACGGAAGTTATGAAAACGTTGAATATTTTTCTGAAATTTCTCATTCATTGTAGTATGACGAAGCGTCGTGATTTTCTTTTTCTTCGATTTAAGAGATGATCGCTCACCCAACCACTTTCTTGATGGAACGATAACGATTTCGAAATATTTTTTTTTCTACCAGCCTGATACGATATGAAATGTACTTTCAGTCATGCTTCAGCTATATTGTTTTCAATGTTTTGTTTTTCTCCGAAAAACTAACTTTTTCGGCGTCACCGGATCAAGGAGAAAAACGTGTCGAGCTAAAGAACTTTTCTCTACGATCTGTATGAGGTTTATGTTTTATACATGTATACCAACGTGAGAAAACGATGGGAGGGAGGGAGGGAAGACGATGCGTGGAAGCGAAAAAGATGAATAGGAGAGAAGAGAGAAAGAAACGTAGGATGATACTTTCCTGAACGGACCAGGTCCAGAGAAGTTTTTTCCAACTTTACTGCAGCCATCAATCACTCGCAACTGACAGGGAGTCCGATTTTTTTCGTCCCTTCCCTCGCTTCGTTATCTACTTTTCCGCTTCTTTTCGCAATCATCCTCAAAGCTTAAGCGAGAACTCTACGGAAATTCAGTTTGCGGGAAAAATCCTTGGGCGATTCGCCCTCGAACGACTAGGAAGTAAACGATTTTTTGTTAGGCTACCAGTAGAAACGATTCCGTCGACAACAATTCGCTTACCGAATGAAAATGTGAGAAAATAGAAAGTATTTTTTTTTATTTATTTTTTATCCAGACTCGCAGTTCCGTAAGAAACGCGTGACTTTTTTATGACATTTGAATTTTGGTGATTCTTTTTCATCGCTTGAATTAAACTTCGCGAATTGGCATTGGCCAGCACTTTGATCCTCTTCATTTCGAAACTAACGACCTCGGCTATAGGATTTTTCTCGAAGACAATCGAAATGAAAAATGTATCAGTAAAACGTTCGAAGAAAACACTCCTGTGAAAGTGTTTTCGATCAAAACATTTTTACTTCGTGTGTAATAAAAACAAAAAAAAACAAAAAACTCTGCATTCAATCTCCAGCCGGATTTCGTTTTAGCATTCCTGTACCCAAACGTTGATGGTTCATTGGGTTTATTAATTTCTGAAAACTTGATGGAACAATAAGAGACCCCAATGGACTCATTGAATTATATTGACGATTGTATTCGTTGCTTTTATCTTCGTTCTTTTTTTTTCTATTGAATAAAACGAGCAATTAGCGATAGAAGAAGTTCTCATAAAGCAGAAACGGGACTTTGTCTCAGGGATTGTATATTCGATTTATTGTACTTTTAAGCTCAGAGAATTTTTATTCGCGCATATTTTAATACTTGAAACTCATGGAAAGCTCAATTATCGAGTCGCTTTGAGAAGGACTATAGTATTAACATATAATAGAGAAAAGAAAAACGATGTAGAACCATGAATAATGCACAATCGTGGCGAAGTTTATATACTCAGGATGCTGACACGATAAGAAACTATGGAGACTCTCTCCTTCCTTTCTCTCAACTTATACGATAGTATACGTCCAGTCGATTTTCATGTAAATGAAGGTCCAGTAATTGCTAGCGAATACCACGATAGAGTTCAGAGTGAATTCAATTGAGTTCTAGTACACGTTTCTGCATTGTCTCCTTCCGTTCTCCTTCTCCCTCTCTCTCTCTCTCTTTGCCTGCTGCTACCTTTCTCTGATCTCAATCAGCCTGGAGGGCTAATAACACTGTCTTTGACTCAATATCATGTTGCCGTTTCTCCCACAACTGAAACCTTCCACACAGCCAACGTGTATTTTATGCAAAAAACGTTTCTTTTCAACACATAAACATTTCGTATAAAGTAGCGTTGTATCGAAGCTTATTAAGAAGCGCCTATGAAAACATTTGTTAAATAACAAAAACCGTATCTACGAACCTATGAAAAAAAAAAAAAAAAACAACGTAACGTGTCTTCCGTAACTATGAGAAGAAAAAAAGAAACATTTTTTCAATCGCCATAAGGATCATCATTCGAGATCAAAGTAAAAGGCACCTGTGAGCACTGTCAAGTGGTCGTTTTCAAGGCTACTTGTATCAAGTGTTCCCTACTTATTGGCGTACCGGTTCTATCATTCTTTGACACTCGATTGAAGGGGCCATCATGTTCGATCGCCACTAGAGTTTATATATAAACTTGAAGTTTTCATAAGTGGCGAACGAATTTTACGCATGTTTCGATTTTTCAATGAATCAATACTCAAAAACTAATAAATTAAAGAATCTCATAAAAATCTTCTCAAAATCACATAGAAGCAGACTATTTAAAAAAAAAAAAAAAAAAAAAAAAAAAAAAAACTATTTTCTTTCGAATTGTTTGAAAAAAAATTAATCATAAACGAATTATCATTCAAAAATACACCCAAGTAATCGTCAGATAAACTTTGTATGAACTTAAAATAACGGACGTAGATGTCAAGCCGCAGTATCGTGCACCCAGCTTTGGATAAACTATGGTCCATGCATTATCCATTAGAATGACAGTTAAGCGTTTTATGTAGTACATAGGCACTGAATATATGTATATATCTTACACGTGTACTTCGAACCAGAGGATTCTCACGTTGCGTAATGGTGGCTTGTGTCAGCGAGAAGAGATACGAGAGAAGGTGTCTTTTGTACCCTCGGCTCGACGTTGAGAGAGTGAAGGAGAAATTGATCGACGGATGTATATGTAGGTGTAAAGTGAAGAAAGAGGTTAAACCATTGAGTACATCCGGAAACGGAACCAAATGTGAGTATAGCTCAAAGGTGAACCAAGATATTATTGCGACGTTTCCATATAGAGCACATCTCACGTTTACCTTGTACACCAAAATCAAATAATCGGACTCTTATTCATAACTTTTCACATCGGCTCCTCAAGTGTAAAGTTACGTTTTCATACGAACAGCAAGAACAAATGAGGTCCCTGAGAAACAACAACACGTATTTTAACCCTCTTTCGGCATCCTGAGTCGTTGAGGGCACAAGTAAAATTGTACAATCAGGGATAGAAATAAATTTGTCGAAGTTTCGTGAAGGAATGAAAAAGAAAAAATTGGTGGAAGATCAATTTGACATTTTTATATCGAAAGCTCGTTGGGCTAGTGAACTCGATGTATTTCAAAAAGCAGACGCAAATGCCAATTCACGAAAATGTTTTTACGAAATATATATGATGAATGAGAATGGCAATATTTTTGCCAAAATAGAACAGAGAATTTCGGTCCGGCATGTAAACACGTTTTCAAATTAAAGAGAATTTATTTTTAACACCCTCATCAAACGCCCACATAAAATTCTCCGTAACTTCCCTCCGAGCATGTTTTTCTGGCCACACATTTAGAAAATGTGACCACTCCAGCGTAAATATCTCGGGAGAAAAGAGTGTACTATTTGCACGAAAATAAAACTAGAGAGCGGAGCGGAATACGAGGGGGTCTGACCGCATGCGGGTTTTTACTGCTGATGCACCACGTACCATGGAATTTGTTATACGTCGTATATATATAACTTGTATATAAATATTTTGTTAACACGTATATATTGCAATAATCAAAAATTCGTCAACGGATCTACGTTCGAAACGACGTTTCGGTAATTGAATTTGGAATAATTGCATGAACGATATACGTGTTAAACGGCAATTTATAGTCAAGGGGATTCGGGATAGCTTATCTTTAGAGATAATCAGAGAGAAAACTCTGTGATTCTCGAGCAGAATATAAATCTCTACGCTATTACATTTCATTTATAAAGAAAATCGTTATCATGAAAAATTTGAAGCTCCGCAACTTTAGGAACATATTATCTTCACATGCGAGCACATTGATGTTCCTTTGGTGTTGACACATAACATTTATTTTACGAACGTTCTAAATTTAAAATAATTGAAATATGTGGCAACACCGTTTCACTTTCGATGGTGAACTCGTTTCTCATTTTTATAATAATTATTCCAATATTTTTTGAATATTTAGGTATTAGATAACGGAAAAATGTTGTGCCAGTAATCGTTGCTAAAATATTATAAAAAAATGTCTCCAATTCGTTTTACAAGTGAAATTACCATTCGCGAGTGAATTAAAGTCTTGTTTTCAACCATGTGACCGGTGAATATTGTTTAGAGTATTAGAGTGTTTCGTCCCCTTGCCTCGTGGCACATGGCTCTCTGTCATCTAATTCACGGGATAAGTGCCCGAAATGATTGATATGAATACGGTGCCTTCGGATCGAAAAACTGTGTGAGCGGAGGGTCGCTGTTTCTAAAATCATCGTCAAATAAACGTCGTCTTGTGAACGCATTACCGAAATTGCAAGAATCATGTCACTTTCCCTATGCTTCCGAATTTATCTTGTCGATTACCCGTTAAAGAAACAAGATTTTTTAAGCATCTTTTCCAAAACGATGAGTGTGTTTGAATGAATCTGCCTCGTTTATGTATTGAGGTGGTTAAAAAAAAATCGACGTTTTTTTATAGGCCGCTAGGATCGAGATCATAAAAAAAGATTTGATGCAAAATTTAGTTGCATCAAAAAAATTTTAAGAAGAAAACGTTAGTGATTGCAAAACGCAAGTGATTTGTGCAAAATTTAGTTGCATTAAAAAAATTTTAAGAAGAAAACGTTAGTGAATGCAAAACGCAAGTGATTTGTGCAAAATTTGAACACTCTTGAAAAATTCGAAGAGCTACCACAAGTATATTTTCTGCATTTTTTTTTTCAATTTTCGAATAACAATGACGAAATAACCAAATCTTCAACTACAAAATTCTTCTACAAAAAAGGCTTCTTATTTTCTCAGAAGTTTCAGCTCCAAAACATTTTTTGTGCTAACACGTATTCCGGATAATAGCATACGCGTACCACCAAACTTACCTCGTTATATTGAAGATGCAGATGAAAAATAATTACTCTTCTCGCAAGAAAAATTTTTTTTCCTCGTGCTCGCTCACAACTTGCAGGAGATATTGTTTCTGGTATTCATTTTATTGTAATGAGATCATTAAAATCTTACATCAGAGAAACAGCAACAGTTTAAGTATATTTTTCACACTTGTTAGACGGTCAGGAATATAAATACCTGGTGACAAATCGAAACTCAATCATTGAAAACATTGTATTACGTTTCAATGGATAATATTCATTCATTTAATATAATAAAATATTATAATAGAACCATTTTTTCTCATCAAATCATGCAAAAACTGCGAAGAGAAATCCAATAAAATAGTGGCTCAATATTTTCCAGGTTTCCATACGAAAGAAAAAATATTCCAAATCTGGAAAATCGGCTACACTCCAGAAACCGAATTTTCACTTGACTGAAAATGTTTTTGAACTTAGTGAGATCAAGTATACATATACGCAGGAAATATTCTGTTGTTATTATATGATTTGACTTTGAAAATTGGGATGCATTAGAATCATGTATAAAAATGGTGCTGACCACTAGTCGCTGAATAGAACTGAATAGCAACGGAACAAAGTAGTGAAACGCGTCCTCAAATAGCTCCACGTTTTCCTATTATTATAAAAGTCCTCGAGTATAGGAAACACCGATCAAGAAGATTTCCGACATTCATATACTCCCCCTAGAATTTTTTTTTCAACTCCTGTTCCAAATATATATTATTACGATTACTGTTTTATCCGGTTCTACTTTCGTTCTATTCCCTTTGGTGTTTTAGAGGCGATGGTTTTCGTGGGGCTCAGGAAGCATCCTCTGCAATCGCATTGGTTTCATGGAATGAAATTTAGGAAATATGAGCGAAAAATCAAATACCAAAGAAAGAAGAAAGAGAGATTAGATCTGCGACTATTTGGAGCTGAACTTTAGAGTTGATCAGAAATATCTGGAAATCAAGAAGAGCGTCTAAGCAGCCGCAGAGTGACCCTTTCACGAAATCCTGCAGATGATAGATCACAAATGATGTTACGAGTGAAACGCAGCTTCAAACAGTAGAATCAAAGAACTCCATAGTTGTGATGTAATCAGCTTCGTCTTCTGATTCACTCTCGCCATTGAATCCGGCATTTGATCCGGATCTAATAACGTTTGCACGGATCGCATTAGCCCAGGTGTTCATGCTCTACTCCATGCATCTCTCTTTCTCTTTCAAATCCCAGCCCTTGGAGTGATGTGTGTATACGAGTGACGGTAAAGCGAAGCGATGATGTATACAGCCATACACATAGAATGGTAAAGTGAAGGTTTGCATTCAGGAGAGAGAACGAGAAGAGGTCTGCGGCGGTAGGAGAGTTCGCGCGTCGGGTTAACGGAAACGCGACGCGACTTGACAACGAATCTGCTAGGGTCGTTCGTGACGTATGTCACCCGGGTTGGCAAGTTTAGAGGACGAGGTAGAAAAGCTGCTGCTCGCACTGGTACTCCAAAGCATCGTATCCTCAAATATTCTGACTAAAGATACGCCGCAAATCGCCTGCTACAGAACGCTAAAATATCAGGAAATTTTCATGTGATCACTGGATCAGCATCGCATCATCAAATATTCTGACTAAAGATACGCCTGAACTCGCCTGCAACTGAACCCTAAAATATAAGGAAATGAGCAGACTCTCTCGTTTTTCAGTCCCCATATCTCACGATATTTAATCTCGATACCCATTACTTATTTAATGACATTAAATGGCATATTACGTACCAAGAACAATAGTTTTGAAAGAAAAAGAGACGAAGAAAACGAAAAAGCCAAGGGTGGCGGCTTCGTGGTGCAGTAATTTTGAACGTTCTCGCCCTGAGGCGTAAAACTTTCATTTGGGCGAGTCAACTGGTATAACGGAATGTTGTTTGAAATATGACGGGGTACACGTGTGTGTGTAGGTGTGATATACACATGTACTGATGGGCGACGTGCTATGGTCGATATCATGTTCGACTGCACGGAAATTCTTTTCTTATCGTTATAAAAACATCTCTCATCATTTTTAGTCATTCATATTCATCAAACATTTTTATGCGGATTCAAAGTACGTGAATGAATCTACATTTTCCTGTGCCTTTTTCACGAGTCTTTAGAAGAAAAATTCTCGTTGAGCTCCAGCTATTGGTAAATTTTTGGATTTGCATCCAAACATTTTACCATTTTTTTTTTACCATCTAATAAATCATCATGATTCCATCACGAACCGATTATACGTCGTACAACAAATTCTCAAAAAAAAAATTCTGTTGTCATCAGAAACAGCACTCACACGGCATTAAACGAAAATAGGATCGTAAATTTACTGAATTTTGTTTCCCAAGTTAGACAGTCTCAACCAGTCAAATCTTGAGAAAAGTTCCATTAACGATGTCAATTGGATTGTCCAAAATGAATGAAAGTCGTAAAATAATAACAGCGTGTGTACCGATGTGTATGTACGTTCAATTTACCTATGACCCAGTTTTCATCAGTTCCCCATGGAGTTGTACATATATATGGAACACGTTGAATCACCCCGGCCGGCCCCCGTCTCTCTCTCTCTCTCTTCCTTTCTCTCTTCCGCCGTGTGACACTTCAGCCTCATTCAAACTTTAACAGATATCCCATCTGTCTTCTGGACAACGAAAACCTGTCATTCAAACAGCAAAACTACCATCGTAGCTACTCGAGTACAGATCCAAAAAGAAAAAGAAAGATTTTTAAAAAAAGAGAACGAACCGAAGCGCAAACGAAATGGGAAGAGACATGCGGACTGGTGGTGAGCTGACAAACGTTGAAAAATAAAAAAATAAAATAAAAAGAATGTTGGTGAAACACAACGTGAAAACGCAGACTGTGAGAGAAAAGGCGATAATAAATTTTTGTTAATAAAACTCATTCGACAGCGAACCGAGTCTCTCTTTTTCGCTCTCATTTTTATTTTTCTTTCTTTCTCACGCGGGCTCGTGCGCCAATTTGCGAGTGATCGAGCATTCCCCAAGCAATTTCCGGTTCCGGTAGGAAAGGTCGCTGACAGCAATTCGATATTTTCTATCGAACCCGCCGTCGACCCCCTTCGCCCGAGAGTTGAAAAACAAAATCCGTAAACCAACGATAATCGATTTTTAGAGACTGTAACAGACGTGAAAACAAATTATATTTGTTGAGGAAAAAAAGCGAATAAACATGGCTCCGCGACACACTATAAATATTTTGCCTTTACGAATTAAATGAGACGTCACACTTGTGGTTGAAAACAACGACCGACGAAAAAAAATTGCAGCTCAAAACTGTATTTCATCGAAACAATTTTCAGCAACTACGACAGCCTGAACAAAAATTGATTTCTCTCCTTTTTGGAATGTTCATGAATTTTTTTTTTTTTTTTTTTTTTTTTGTAAACAGAAATAATCCTACTGGTTCGATTAAAAATAATTTGATTAATAAACTGCATGAAATTCTTTCAAAATAGTGACGAAATATGATTTTTTCCACGATAAAACATTTATCTCAATCTCTAATCGTTTTTTTTTTGTTTTCATTTTCCCAAACGAATTCACGTAACACAAAAGTGGAAAACTTGTATCGGGTATGCTGCAATTTGCACGAGTGTACACGCGATCCATGCAAGGGCTGAAATTCCCAGGGCGACGAACCCGGGGACATTTTAGGCTGATGTTGCCACGACGTGTGTCACTGCGAACGCGTCGGCAAAAGGGCTCCCGCTGGCTCTATCTCATCCTCCCCTTCTCCCCTCATCCCACCAACCCCCGACTCACGACCTTACCGCACACTCGCAATCGCTCACTCTCTACTTTACCCCTTTCCTACACCTTCAACTTCCCTCACGTAAGCTCGCAAATGTACGAGAAAGCTTTGCAACTTCACATACGTCTTGTCTGTTGTAAATTCAAATGTCATACATATGTACATGGGACAAGACATTTCAGAAATGCACACATAGAACAAATCGTACGTTACACGTGTAACGAGAACCAGGGCAAACGGGATACCAATGAAGTATGGTATTTTCAGTGGTTTTCGTAAACGCTGTTAACGTTATTTCTACTCGTAATGGAAAAGCATACAATAAATTTATAAATAAACTAAAATCATTTTTCATGATGAGCCGATCAAACACGAGATCAAATCTGATAATACAGGCGAATGTGAAACCAAAAAACCTACTTCAAAGTATATCAATGCGAATGATGGTGAAATCAATAGAGATCTTTTTTGCCATCTTCTGTATCCAGAATCCACCAAATTTCAGATCCAGTCTCAAAGCTGCCGAAAATAGATACATGATTCCTGTGTTGAAATAAACGAAAAAATTCGACGATGACAAAAAAATTCCATGATATTTCGAAACCCAGAGTTTGTTCTAACTTTCTCCCTTTATATAACGTATTCAGACATGTATCAGTTACTAATACGTTGTATTATGTACATGAATACGTATGAGACTATAACAATTCCCTATATCTGCTTGATATAAACCCTACTTATGACGAAACACGTTTGAACTTTTGCCCGGTCATATTAGACCAGTTTCCACGTTCAGAGGCGGGCATATACGTAGTTGCAGTGTAGCAGAGGGCAAACAGCTGGACCTACTCCCTGTAGCGTAAACACGTGAAAAAAATGTTGGCATTTACTTAGAGAGTTGAAAAATGCTATTGTTGAGTTTGTAAAATCATGCAATCGCTTATTTTCCATATTCAAGTTGTTAATGCTAAAAAAAAAAGTGAAGGATTTGCCCAAAAATGGATCAATAATGTTCAACTATTAAACAAAGACCGACTGCCATTACGTTTCATACCATGAAGAATTTAATCTTGTGTAATTAATGCAAATTGCTCTATTATGATTGCAATCACGAACAACCACATTCACACGCCTCGTGCACAGAATTTTGTATACAAATTCGTGTAGTGTAGTGTATTCGTCATCATACAAATGATTATACTCATATCATAAGAAGGTGGATATGGTCGGGGATGAATAGGGTTAAGGCTTTGGTACGTAACAGTGCAAAGACTTAATGTTCACTAGCCTTCGTAGTATCATAAGCTTACTTGTATGTGCAAGCGCTCTCCAGGATGCCAGTGGGTAATACACCAAGGTTCAGGAGAGAACGTATATCAGAGAGGCTTCTGTGTGCTGCAATCTTCCTCTTCACCTTTACTTTCATATATAACATGGAAGTAAAGGTGAAGCTCCATGAAATACGCTCTCATCTGCTTCACACATCTGTATATACTTGTGCATGTATATTATTATTATTATATAGAAAATGCCTGCAGTTGTCCGTGCAGATTTATGATTATTTATAGGCTAATCTAAGCAGTTCCATCATAGTTGCTTTTCTACGAGACACATTAGAGTGCATTTACATGATGCATTAGTTTACTGCTTCCATTGTGGATATTCGAGCAAGAAAGGCTTTACATACATGTGGAAAGTGACGTGGGTCGAAAGATTTACCACGAGATTTTAGAATTAATTATGACCAACGACTCTTCTTAAGTATATTCCTATACAGTGAATAAAAACGAGCTTCAAACAAAGTTTTAACTCGACTGAGAAACGAACTTACACTTAATTTCCGTGATTTTTTTCCTCAAGACTTTCGATATTGTTAGAAAATTTCAGAAAAATTCATTTCTAAAGGAAATTAATGCGACATTTCCATCCAAATATCTCGATGTTATTTTGATGAACTCTTTCATTGGCAGATGGTTTGAGAGTGAGGTAAACATTTCTGGTAGGCAAAAATATCTTAATTGGTAAAAACTTGAAATCTTTTTTTAAAAAAATGTATGAAAAATGAAAATAAATTGAAAATCTTTTTTAATAAAATGTCTCAAACATAGAGAAGAATGAAGGAAGATTATAGAATCAATGAGAAAACAAAACAAAGTGTAAAATCCTACCGTGCAGCCTTCTCGCGGCAAAGTTCAGATCGTTTTACAAGCTTATGTCAAGAGAAATACATGGAAATATACGAAATTTGTATCGACAATTTTTTTTCTCTCATTTCTTTCATCAAAATCTTAACCAATGATGTTGAAAACCCATAAATACCATTCGCTTTCAATGTTGTGTGATTAAAAACCCATTTAATCCTATGACAGCGCGCTGTCCTCTGTATGGCAGGCCTATTAATTAATGAAGGGTTTCAGAACATTTTTGAAGTTACGGCCCTTGCTACTCCAATGAAAATTTACAAAAACCAGAAAACTCAGATTTTCTTTTCCCGCATTTTTTTTAGTTTCGTTTAATACGTGTATCAACGGTACCGATTGATTAGACGAAATGTAATACGGGGTCGTAATATGGAATATGCAACTTCACCATAGGTTACCGTACGCGGATGTATACAAGTGCTGTCGCACACACACACATGTTTTCAGCAACTTGTTACAGCATTAAAGAGGCTATATTATAATAGACGTAGTACAAGTTAGACTACTATAGTAGAATCACATGGACCAAAGTAGTTAGCTGATGCTTGGTGGTCGCTGGGACGGAGATGTTACGGACGGTATATATGGAGATCGATCCGAGAGAACCACTACCACCAAGAGGAAGTAACCCCTAGCGCCATCCTCAGCATCTCTTGACGAGCTAGACCATTCGCATCCTAACGCGACGTTACCACAGCCTTCACCGCACAGTAGCTTTTTCTCTCTCTCTCTCTCGGTCTCTCTTTCTCCTTCTCTATAGATTTTCAAATATTTCTCTCTTCGCCTTCATCTCCCTCTTTCTCTTCGTTTCCATCTACTATAAGTTTACCACTCCTCAACCCTTCAAACTACCATCGCATCGCCAAAACACTCGTGAAACTCAAAGTTCTAACTGTCGTTTCTCCTGCTTATATAGAGTGCTGTTCACCTATGGGACGAAAACTCGAAACTATCCCTTATAAAGCAAATATCCCTATGCTGATGCACGTTTCTGCTAAAGTCTATCGGTGGTATCGTGTTAAAAATTTGTGTCGAAAAAGTATAACATTGATCTTCACCCAAACAAGGCTTTGATATTTTTTCTAGGACACGAGTTTGTTTTTGTATTACGATATAATTGGATGATCGGACATCCAAGTTAGATGCTGAATTTACCGATGTAATTTATTTGTATGCAAAACTGCTCCGTAAAACGGATGATTTCCTTTGATTGATAGATATTTCCGCAAAAATTGGAATCATTTTTTGTCTTTAAGCAGCAACGATTCGTTTAACTGTAGGAAGTTTATTGTTAGTTGCGACGAAGGTCGAATGATCAAAACAATTGTTAAAACTTTTCGAAAACATTTGGAAACGCGCGCATGCGCAATCCTCGCTGTCAAAAAAGAGTCTTGAAGAGAAATCTTTTTTATAAATAATGTACTTGTCTTGAGTCGCTACCGCTAATATCTAGATTATATTTCTATTGTCATTGAACGATCACCACTTATTCCAATATCACAAACGTTTGTCTTGAGATATATGCGTTAACACGTACAGACTGACGTTGTAAATGGATTAATCCGATATTTCAAGAGAAGTGTAGATGAGCTCCTGTCATGGAAATGCCACTATAAGAAAGTTGTTCGTTAGAGAACGTGGTTACGGAGTGCGGGATTGGTTCACAACGTAGCACGATATAATTCCTTTTTTTCCCTTCTCCAACAGTCGAAATTAAATGAAAAGAACCGAGTCAGAGATTCCTTCGAGATTTTCGTAATCCCTAGCGAATCCTCGTCAAAAGGATATAACACACAGACGGTATAAAAAGGAACCTTAGCCGGTAATAATATACCGTAATACCCGCAAGCGGGATTACCGGTCCGAAGGATTACAGAAACAAGAAGGGGAACTCTATACTTGGGGGTTAGTAGAAACGGCGTATACAATTGAATACACGGACGAGTAGAAACGCGAAGAAATTAATAAGTGGACATGGATGATCATATATGTGGTTGGGGCTGATGTATAACGTGTAAGGTTTCAAGATTAAGTGTCACACATATGAGATTTTGCAAGCGTGGCCAGCAGCCATATTTATTGACTCGTACACATCCATTATGGATTTGTTCTCTGTATGCTATACTATGTAATAGCAAGAGAAGCTTAGGCTGATCGATGGACTTCGAAAATCCATAAACCGAGAAACCCCCGGTTGCATTATATAAACGAGGGGCGATGGGGATTCCCTAGCAGCGCGCATGGGGGACTAAATATGCAAAGACCCAGGCAATTCCGCATACATGATTTAGCCTTCGTTGCATGAATAAAATTGAGTGAAAAATTATACTATACCTTCGAGAGAGAAAAAAACGTCTAATTGCTGACTCATCGATAATACTATTTCTATCAGGCTAATTCATCATTTCTGATTGCATTTTAATTGATAAATGTACGTTTTGGGTGAAAGTTATTTTCGTATTTTGAAGACATTTCTTTTCGACGGTTCTTTTGCACCGTCATTCTTTGTGTTTTTATTACACTGTAAGTGATCAAAATAGCCGCGGTAGGGGTTCGACACCAAATATTAAAAAAAATAAAGTCAGCGTGAGCCTTACTGCACTCTTATACTCGAATATGATACTTTTCGGACTTTTTAATCTTTTTTACGAATATACATGTAGTACATCAAGCGAACTTTGCTACCTCTTTATCTTTGGGATTACTCTCCCGGGGTGCGGATACTTCAGGAAACACTTCCTTCCTGGCCACCCAAAAGGATCCCCTTTCCAATTACTCCCCGCGGAGTCGCAATATTCTTCGCGCGCGAAAGAAGACATCGTACGAAATAAAATTCTTATGATTGAATTTTTCTTTAGGAGAGTGCAAATATTCACGGGATTCTGATTGTCGACGAGCCCTATTTAAATGGCAGAGTAAAAAAACTCGAGATGCATCGACTCGTATCTCCACTTGTCCAAAACAGACAAGGAGTAGATACGCACATCTTCATGTAGTGTTGACAAAATTGGGCTATACTTCGGTTGTAGCGAACTATCGATTCAATGCTCAAGTTCAAATTTTGAAACATTCGACGTACTGTAAAAATAAAATTATAATCCCGAATTAGCAAATAATTAAAAGAACAGGAATCGTGGAAGTAAAAAAGACCGGATGTGAAGATTTATTGAACGATGGAAGTAGCAAAGGTCCGAAACAAACGCGGAAGTAAAATGGTCGATGAGTAAATGATACGCGATACGTTCATACACGCGGTAACAATAGTTTTATGCGATATTCAACGACATGTAACAGATACGTAACGGTCGTTGCGTCAATTTGTCGCAATTGGAAACACTTTTGTTGGTTCGATATGGAAAAGACTGGTCTGGTACAAATGTTCAACTGAGCATTCGATCGATTTGCGAGAGTGGTAGCAATATTCGCATTCGCGGAGTGTGGATAGTTGTACATCATCGAGTGCTCAGTAAAACGAGCAAACGATGAAGAATGATGTGGAGAGAAAGCGAGAGGGAGAGAACGAGAGAGATAGAGAGATACGCAGATAACAATGCATATACAGTTATTTCAATGGATACGAAACGACTATAGCATACATTCCATGAATGCCCACAGTTTACCGAATGTGTACGATAAGCCGAACTCAAAAAATGCGCGCCGTTGATGGAATTGAATCGAATGCAAAAAAAACTCTGAGCTTGAAAGGAGACCAAAGCCGGTTCGTTCAACCATTCTGATATGCAACAATACTCAAAAGAGAATAAAAAAAAAAAAAAATTGTAAAAGTAAAAACCTTATACAATTTTTTCGCATACGATGGGAAATTTTTTTTTAATATTCGGGAAGTATTCCGGCCTCGATACATTTTTATTCAGTTATTTATTTATTTCCCCGTCGTTTCGCTGTACAATGTACCGATTTTCGGGGATATATGTGATAGAGAATGTTTCAGCGAATACCAAAAGTCTACGGATAGAGCAGTTATGTATTCAAAACAGAAGTGAGAACAGGGAAGGTGGGCGAAAATTACGCGAAAACCGGTCAAAAGAAGAGAATCAAATTGGATCGTTTTTTGTTAAATAACGACGCGCAACGCGTAAATCAACTTCAATTCCGATGAAAACGAAAAAAAAAAAGAATAAATTCAACCAATATATACCGAACGCATTTTTTGTTTTCTTTGCTTTTCATCAATCGCATTGAACTGTCATGCTATGATACTACGTAGCTATAAATATGCAACCGATGAATTTCATGGACAACACACATGTGCCCTGTAACGATTTGCGTTCAAACACTTTGCTTTGTAGAAGGAGTCAATTGGAGCTCCGGGGAGTTTGACGACTGCGCTGTGTACCTCCAACAAATGAAACAACATTCAAATTTTCATGACGAGCCCCGGGAACGAATATTAAATCTGCGTATGGTTGAGAGCATTCGGCAATATACGGAAAAAGCAATTAGGAAAAAGCTGCATGAAAAAAAAAAAAAAACGAGAAAAATCGGACAATGGCTCCCATCAAAAAAGCTTCATTGATAAAAGGACGTGATCAAAAACCATTATCGAATTTAGGGCATGATAGGATACGGTTCCGAAATCATGGACAAAAAATAAAACAGATGATTTCCAACATCCGATTAATTTGATTAACATTTTTATTACGCATTTTTTTCATTTTCATTCGATCCATGTTAATCGTCGGGAGTGAGAAACGGCAGATTGCGAATTACGAAGAATGATGATCGAATGTTCCGAATGCAATTCGGAGCCCTTCGATACAGATGCTTGATTCGGAAATATATGAAATAATGTTCAACGAGATCGATTTAGATGAAAAAAAAAAAACGATGGGAAATTATACGCGAGTCATCAAAGACACGAGTCTTTGAAGCTTCACATTGTTTCGTTAAGTATTGTAACATTGAAATGCTTATCATACAATCACTTGTACGTGGGAGCTCCGATAAGGATCCCGAAGATATGAGAGGTTCTATATATGCGATTATCTCATCAATCAACAAAAGTTGGAGAACCCAAGGGGAATCTTCTTAAATTCAATATGGCCGACTTAACGGATAATTTCTCGACGGATTTGACCCATCGCAGTTTTCCCACCCCAATTTAATAAAGATCCTCCTACTGTTCTACATTTCGTGCCAAGTAAGCGAAAACAGTTGTGTCATAGTGGATCACATTCAGAGTTAATATATATATATATATGTACACATACGTAGAAAAAGCAGCTCGCTCACAGGCTCCATCTATGTATTTCGTGTTCCGTGTTTTTCATCACTTCTACATACCCATCGGTTGGTCTTTCGTTCACTTGCGTCGAGCTCGTTGAGTTTTACAAAACTGAGCTCACTGCCATCTCGGTAAAAAGCTGGATGGGTGCACGGGTATTACGCGATTAAACGCGAAGATCCGACGAGTCAGCGAGGGATCTCATAGCCTGAGCTTTTCCGACAATTCCAGCTGCGCTTCTGTGCTACTTCAACCAGTGCTGCCATATTTCATGCATAGATATAGAGATGAAAATGCGATCTATAATCTCACACTGCTTCCGTCATCATTCCAGTTGACTGCTTACTCATGCGTTCTACTCGCGCTAATAATAATCCACTAATGCACCGAGCTATGTATTCATGTATGCTAAGTCTATAAACTTGGGCAGTTTCAATGCTTTTGGCACTCAACGATCGAGTTTTCACTGTTCCTCTTCGATACGGATAATGATGGTAGAATAAAAATAGAATTAATGTGGGCACGGAAATATATGTTTCGGTGATTCCGCCTGTGTGATATCACCGATAAAACACCTACGAATGCCTCCTGAATATGAAGAGGCACGGTACCCAATCTCGAGGAATGATAATTATGTGAATCGAAATCGAATGTTTCGGGAATTTCTGTCCCTTGTAGTCAGAAAGACGTAAAAATGGTTTGCTTACATTTGGTATAAATACTTGTATCAATAGACGTCACTAAAACTTGTTTTTATTTCTCTTCAATTCAGCTCAGTAGACCTATTGGTATGCATGTATGTAATAGGAGCGAAATGAGTTGGACAAACGAATAATGAATAACCAACTGAAGCATTCATTATATTCAGCTTATACTTGCCAAAAGGAAGATGAAAAGAAAGTAGAGAAGACATGATACCTGTATGAGTTGGAGAGAAAAACATTTTCTTTTTTTCTACCCTCTGGCTACCCTGCATTGTAGTACTATCGTATCTGAGAGAAGAGAGTTAGCGATGGAACATGTGATGGTTCAGCGAAAATATCGAATCCGTAAGTAGGCCGTTTCGGTCGTCGTAAGCTTTTGAGGGATTCGAGAAAGAGCGATTGAGGCATTTCGCTGGAATTGAAAAGAATGAAAAAAGCAAAATAAGGAAAATCTGCTCATAAGTGAAAAGGATGCGGATTCCATTAGGTATGCACGAAAGAGGATTTCCAAACGTGGCTAGTTCAAGATAAGGTGAAGACTTAAGGTAGCATTGGCAACAGAAGAAGTGGAAAAGGGATGGACGGGGAAAATGAAAGAGTGTTGGAAGAAGATATAACAATAGTTTGATCCTGTTCCACAACCCGAGCGTGCTTGCCGCGTAGAACAATGGATACCACACGTACATAGACCCCGCGTTACTCAACGCTAAAGCCGCAACGAAAATACATATAGGAGCATTCTATTAAACGCTTAAATGGCTCCTCTTCCTCCTCGCAACCCGCCCATGGCATCTCCATCGCCTGCCTCATCTCATCTACCTTGATTGTGCGGACGCTTCGTGGCAAGGGCCAGAGTGGCTTAACTCGTATCCTGCAAGGCAACGAAGCAGTCACGCCCGGGCTTGTATCGTATACGGTATTTTCGGTCTGCTGGCTAAGCCAGCACCTCCTCCTCTATTTCTCTCTCTCTCTCTTCCCCGCTTACCAACCCTTTTACATCTCTTGCAGATTTGTCCATGTCGTTTCATGCTGCAGTACCGACCATCATAGTCCTTTAATTTATCCACTCGTGTAATTAATTTTCCCTCCCCGACCTAAATTCGCTATTCCGATCACAAAGAACTCAATAGAAAGGGTCTTCAAGATCTCCATTAAACTTTATAATAATGCCTTCATTTAACTTTATAAAATTGTCGGCCGCACGCAATTATTTGTTGCATAGCACAGTGTAAAATTCACATCATACCTAGGAATTCAAACAGAAATATTATGCGATTGGATCTTCATTTCTGAATTGATAACTCACACTAACCAAAATTATAAAAGGGAGAGAGCGAGACGAAGATAAATGTCGTCTGAGAGAACCAGCATAATGTGCAAATCCATGATGCCAACACAACTAAATCTAATTAGACATTCCAGAAATCTCAAGTGTATGCTTATACACGTGTACAAATATATAATTGCACACCATGTATACCGTACACATCAAGTACGTGAAGGAGGGAAATATTTTAGATTCGAGTAGAGATTTGGAATTGGAATGGTAGCCGTGCGTCGATTATCCAGCTCGTAAGTCTGCAATTCACGAGGGTATGAACTCTCCTGCCAATATGATACGAAGTACAACAGGGTACATAATATATATATATATGTACATATATAGAATGAGAACGAACTACCCAGGCGTAGAACTGGTGGGATGCAAGGGAAGCTCTGTACCCTCTCAACCATCGGGTCTGCATAGTTCTCTTCGATATGCTCAAACGAAGTACATGGAGATGTGGTAGCCTATCTCATGCTGATGCACTGCTGCTCCTGATATTGCTGAGCTCAGTCCTGCATATTCTACGCTGTAATGCAACATCTACAGACCCCATGCAAAGGCTTCTACTACTGATATATATATTCGATCATACCTACATGTATTACTCAGATCTCACGTAGTATGACACAGGGACTTGCCTCATCAGTGCAATTAGGATTCCTATCATCATAATAACTACATCAAATCAATCGTCTGAACGATGTATCGAATATCTGCTGAAGCACTTATTTTTTCCTCTTTGCTAGAAAAATTTTGGTTGTTTGGTCCAAGTTTTTGTATCAGTGTTTGTATGAAAGGAATTTTATAGCCTTCCAAACAATCTCATATGAATTTATCGTCGATAATTTTTAGTCATTCATCCCGGAATTGAAATAGTCTGCCTGCTATTCTCTGTACCTGTTTTATTTCTTGGATGACGACTGGTTCGTCGCTTGAGAAATTGTCTTGGTCTGTGTTGTATTTTGTGATGGGTTTTGAGACATGTTTCAAAATGTTCTCCGTAACGGTTTTCTCTTTATCTTGAAAAAACGACGTGTCTGTGGTTAACCCGTCTGCTTGAATGCTGCAGACGGGTACTCGGGTTTTCCCTGAGGCTTGAGATTATCTTTTTTGGACTTGTTCTTAATTTTCGCCCAGGCTTTCTCAACCTCTTTGGCATTTTTTACCTTGTCTACGAGATTGTCCCCATATAACCATTCGTTTGAAATCATTTCTTCCACAGTTGGTTCAATACTTCTGTCCATTTGGGGTATAGTGAAAGATTTAAGAGCGATGAACTGCTGTTAGAATACGTCTGACATCATTTCAACAGCATGACTGGAGTAATCAATGTAATCATTTAGGATTTCCTCATCGATTCCTTTTTCTGGAGAATCTATAATCATAGATACTGCCACTCCCAACGTTGTCAAGACCGTTCCTACACAGTTTTAAGTCTCAACGAAGTACTGGTCTCTCTTTTTAGTTATGGCAGTCAGCATTGGTGATTTCAATTATCTAGGGGATAATTACTCAGGTGGGCTCTTCAGCCATTTTGCTGCGTTAATAATCTCTCATTTTCTAGTATATATTAATCCGCTTTATTTTGAAAGGTTTCCAATCATAAATCTGCCTGCAACTATATATATTGAAACATTATAATGAACCTCGATATTTTGCTGTAAGTAGACTTTAACGAAAAACAAGGCTCTGGGCGATCGTTGAGATACAAGATCTACTCCCAATTCTATGTTGGCTTTTCTCCCCAATTCCTGTTTTCGCTCGAAGCAGGAGAAACCGATTTATATATATATATACCTATATGTATACAAAAGATAAGATACCCTGTGGAGCCATAGCAGCAAGAGCAAGAAGTGCAATACAGATTAGTACATACCGCGCCAAGCCCATCGCGTGGAGTGCACTCGGAACGATATTAGTGTATGTAGCAGTGAGGGCAGGGGAAGGACAGGAGTTGTGATAGTAGAACCAACCACCAGCCACGGGTAAAATCCGAAAGCACGAGAATACAGCTAACTTCAGCTTTTTGTTCGAGACATGATCGAGTCGACCCGCTCGTACAAATGACGTATCTAGTGTCACGAAGATGATATGAAGCGATACGCATCACGTAGTCTGAAAAATTGCTCCACATGTATGGCAAAATGTATTGGAAAACGAGGAGAAACCTTGGGTACGTGCTTTGGCTTAAGGTACAACAAAATACCTGTTTTCTGATAGATAATGGACCTCATGCACTGAAGAGCATAGTTTTCGTGTACAAGTAAAATTTTACACGCGATTTCTGATTTTATCATAATTTCCATCAAAAATCGTGTTTCTTTTTTTTTCATAAATGTATCCGCACGTTAACGTTATTCATTCGTATGTAGTACGAACTCGTACGTAGTCATTCGATCCTATGAACGAATGTTTGTCACTTCTTCCTTACTTCTTCTTTTTTTATTTATTTTAAAGGTCATGGGTATAACGATTTTCATACCAGGTGTGTTCGCCTCTGTTATTTTCTCGTATCCATGGGTGAGCAACCCTCATTCACTCCATGGGCGACAACCAAACTCGCCGAAGCATGTCGTGCTACTTTGTACCAGGTGAGAGGATACGTGACACGTAACTGCAAGTGACCAAAATATCTCAAAACAGAAATAAAACAACCATGTCAATTGACGAATCCGTAATGTATTTTTTTTTTTATTTTTCATTATTAACAACGCAGTAGATAATTTTTCGATTGACATGTAATAATGAAACTATGATTTTCTTTTTGTTAAACAACGCCGGAAAAATAAAAATAAAACGAGGATGAGAAACGACGTAAAACATTTCGGAAAATTCAGATACTGTTATGACAAATTTTAAAATGCATGGAAATTTTAACTTTTATTTTTTCGGAAACGAAAAATACATAAAATATTCTAAATCCACCAGATTGCGAATAGAAATACCGTCCATCGAAGCTGGAATAAAAAACACAAAAATGAATAACGTTTCGAAAATTAAATATGTACCCACAGAAAAGTACATTTCAAACTGTCTTTATTTCTGTTCGACATAAATAACTAATATTATTAAATGATTCATAAAAATATATACAAAGAGAGAAAAAACTTTAATATCATCGTGAGTAGTGCTATCAAAATTTTCACACATCCTCTTTAATTGTTTTATCGTATCTGAAATAAAATCCAAACTGTATAATTCGTTATAGTGCACCAACATTTATTCTGTTCTCTCATTTTTCACTCTGAGTTCAGGATCCTTCAACTGTACAAAGCACTCTCACTTCCGGACTGTCAATTATACTAATGAGACTCAAGTTCGTGCGAAACGCCCCAGACACTGTCAAGATTGCGAAGGCTAATACACGTGACCAACACACGATATTGGAATTTACTCACCCCCGCACGATCCTATAACTATAAATATATATAAATCGAGTGGACGATTTTATTTAACGAAATCAAGATATGGAAAAAGATAGACAAAAATTGTAGTATCCAAAGAGAGAGAGAGAGGGAGAGAGAGTATTGTCAATAAATCTTCTTAACTTAATCCAAATTTGATTGAAAATTTTGCGAATTCAACTCAACCTTCGTTGATATAATATCTATCAGGATGTTTGATTTCCACCGTCACTTTGAAAAAATCGAAGTTATTTTCCAAGTAGCCTGATGCGATAATGTCGAAACGCGTGGCGCCCTCATAAAATTCAACTCAGTATTATCGGATGTTGGTTCCCACATTAAGGCTACAAAAAGTGATGAACTTTTTTTTCAGCTCATTATTCGAAGCTCCAAATGAAATCTCTCGGACAAATAGTCACAAAATTGAAATTTTTTTAAGCAAAGACAATTTATGACAATTTTTTGTGTTTTTCTTATGAAACTTGGTCGATCATAGATCATGCAGAATACAGAATACTAATGTGAATATAAACGTTATCTTCATACGATCGATTTTTTATTTTTATCATTATTCAAGTGTCAGAGCTGACATCCGTAATGCGTCGAGTACACTCAACTGTCTCCAGAAATGACCACTCGCACGTCAACTTTTCAAGGGTTGAAGAACGTGCGACGCCGAGAGAGCGATATACGTTTGAGCGTGACAACGCACACATATGGCTAATTGTTTCCTCACTTTCACGCTCATACGCATCACACCAGATGCTTAAAGAGACCTGTCTCAATGGGCGTTTCTATCTTGCACGCTATGTGTACACATTCGTATGCAAACACGAGTTTACGAAACGTGAATATGTACGCAATATCGAAAAATTTTGGTCACTATTGTTAAGGATTTTGATAAGCATAAATGTTGCAATTTTCAAAAATCTACAAAGAAGTATGACCTCCAATATGGCATCATTTATTTATTTTGAAAATTTTCTCGTCTTAAGCCACGAAACCATAGTGAATTTGGAAATAAAATATTACACGTTGATTTTCTGTACTTTGAATCATCATAAAAGGACAAAATTCAAGAAACAAAAAGACAACATTTCATTCATTTCGTATTTGTGAGTGCAAATTGATAAAGCATGAAATCTAAATCTCCAAAAAAACCGGTTGGTTCGAAAAAAACGTTCGTAGTTTATTTATGATCGTTTTCATGAACTTATTTGAATCAATGTCAACTTCAATGACCCTAAAATATTTTAACTTCCTCGTAATGGAGTACGAACGCGATTTCACCGGGAGTAAAATTAATAGAAACACATTATTTAAACGATACTTATATTTTTCTAATATTGATGAAATGGTCTCTCTGGCGGTGAAATGGTTCTTGAATTATGGATGCTTTTAATTTTGCAAGCCCGTTAGAGACCCACACAAAACCATTATACAAAAAGGATTCTCGTTTGATTTATGCATGTGCATTATAAAAATTAATGCTCCCAACAACGCATGTTTTTATGGCACCCCATAAAGTATGATAGAAATTATGCAGAGTGAACAATTTTTGCCGATAAATTAAATGAAAATGAAGTGTCCGCTAAATATTGAAAATGTGTAGCGAATAACGGGGACTGACTTGTAGTTCGATTCATTAATTTAATCGATGAATTAACTATTTTTCTCAATTACACACACACACACGCACGCACGTTCTAGTGTTGTTCAAGTTTGCTTTGATTTCGACGAATAAATAATTAAGTTAATCTGTTCAATAATCTTCACATATTCCATATTATTTATTTCCATTAATTGATGAACATAATCCGATGCTTAAACAAAGACACGAGAAATGGCAAAAATATACATATATATGATATATAAATAAATCGTGAGTACACATATCTGTTTTCATGGAAAATCGGATGGAATTTAAAGCTGACAATGCATTGTTATGACCCTTCATGAAAAATGATTAATTATCCCGTAAAAATTGATGGAAATCGAGTTGCTTCATACTTCAGTATCGAATCTGAACATCTGTGTTTGTGCGTAACAGCGGCGGTGAGAGAGAGAGAGAGAAAGAGAGAGTGAGATAGAGCGAGACATAAATGGAGCTCTCCACACAGTGACGTATTCGAGAATCCCATGAGCACACATCGTATAAAAAGTGTGGAAGACCAAAGTGCCCTGGTATTTACATGCATATCGTAATGGCGATGTAGGCAAGGAGGAAAGGGAATGAGGAGAGGTTTACAGGAACATTACGAGAGGCTCTTCTCGGCCGTAACGTTGCTCATTTTTCGCATGCCCGCATCAAGCAATTTAATAATGCACGATCCCGCAGCTGTCGTCAGAAAAGTATACCCAAAGCACATACTCAACATTTATCTACAACCGTAACAACGACAGAGTGAGGACCCAGATGTTTTTACAGCTTTTAGCGCAATCCACCCTTGTTTATTCAGGATTGAAGTAATTTTTTTTTCGCTACTACATATGTCGATGTTGAATCTATTAAATTTTTTAAGCTTACTCAAATTCTGAAGATAATTCGAAGAACAAAATATTCACCCTGAAATATCCAATACTCTCGATAAAGTTTCAATTCGATTTCTCAATCATCGTAATTTTGTGAAGCTCACTGGCACCGGTCTCAAATATTATTGATCACGTTTTTTGATGGAATCTATTCTTTTACCAAAAAACAAACAAAAAAAAAACAAAAAACATTCACCAGTATCTTGATGCGGGTGGCAGTCTGGAAGAGAGATCGCTTTGTTGAACCACTTCTAGTGTAGGATAAACTTAATAAATAAAAGAGACTGGTACTTCGAGTTACTGAGTTACGAGGTTTGGAAGAGAATCGCGAACGTTTCGAATTCCCTCGATCTCTCTTAACTCAAATTGTCCTTCTTCTACAGACAAAGACAGAGTAGAGAGAGAGAGAGAGAGAGAGAGAGGGAAGGAGGGAGGGAGAGAAACGACAAGAGGGAGCTTTTATTCGATCGACCACAGAGTCCAGCCAAAAAGCAATCTGTCTTCACAGAGTGCACTCACGACGAAAGCTTGCAGACAATCTCCCTCTCGATCTCCTGCTCTTGGACTTGAGGCAAAACTGTCGCCTCGTATGCGGAAGAGAGGGAAAAGACAGAAAATAAGAGGAAACGAGCTAAGGGTATATTACTCCTTCGTAATATGTGAACCAGAGAGAACGAGACGTGAAGGAAGAACGAAAATCCTAAACTACCCATGTATCTCTGGACCTTTATCTTTAGTATACATCGATATAACTCACCAACAGAAAGGCTCATCTTGCAAATTTCCTAACCCTAATCCGTCAAAACTTAAGCCCTTCTATTTACAAACACTCGATGTTTGTATCTATATGTGCCAGTGCATACATGTGTGCGAAAATATGGTTGGAAAGGAAACATCAAAGTCTTCCTTCGCTCCAAGGAAAATTTCTTCTCTCTCACTGCGCTCGAGTCACTCGCCATTCTACCCCGATTATCTACGATTTCGATGTTTAACGACCGAATAAAAATAATCCCGAATCGTTCCCGTTCCCTCGAAATTGACAGATCCAGTAGAATATCGTTCGACGAATTCATATAAAGAACGATATTCCTGGGACTCAACTGTGTGCTACGACACTTTGTGCCAAAATATCCGTAAAACCAGTAATCGTTGTTATTAAACTTCTCAACTATTTTTTCAGTGGGCATAAACGCCGAATGTTAAAACTCCGAATCTAACGCGTTAGCGAATAAATCGCTAGAACGCATATCACTGGAAAAATTTTACTTTACTTCACATTTTCATTTTCCTTCGATTTATTTTACAGCAAAGCTAGGTTAGCAAAACTAAATGTAATCTAGTTTTTTTTTTTATTACTGATAATTGCAAATATTCTATAAACTAACGAATCGTGTAGAGCTTTTTCCGTTATTCTGTAGTTAGCGTTTTCGAATACGTTCGTAAGACAGCACGTATTTCAATTGATAAACTAATTACTTTTGACTTATTGACCTAGATTTGAGTTTTTGACTCGTACTACGTGAAATATATTCGGAGTATCGACGAAGTGTGATTCATGGTGAAATTCATTCGTTATATCGTACTCGTCGTCCATTTTAAATCGGAGCATACCAGATAGCAAGATCACTACGTCTGTTTAATACGTGTCCATTTAACAAATGGGGAAGTAGCCAGACCAGTTTGGGTTATGAGAACTGCCAACGCTTATTGAATTTCGCTGTCAGCACCATCGAGAGAGGAAACATGGACGGAAAATATTTATTGTCTCTGTTACGAAAAAAGAAATAATGGAAAGGATAAATGATGGAAACAGCAGCACTCTCTCAAAAACGAGTGAAGAAAATCTAAAAAAATCTGGCTTCGTATAATCATAAATGAAAATAAATAATTCTCGTATATCAGTGTCTTTGAAAAAAAAAAAAACTCGTTTAAACAGTTGATAATATATAATATTTATATGACTTTTATTTATAAAAATAATTTAGTGTAAATATGGATTTTTCATGGAGTGAAAAAATAAAAATAAAAAAAATGGAATAACAGTAAATGAGTATCGAAGTGTAGCTTCATGAGGAAACGAACGGTAGTAGAAGGATTTCCGGTTTCAGGAAAGAGTGCGCTTGACTCAATTACGCCAATGATTATATCCAAGCCCCTGGCACGTGACCATCAAACGAAACGACCGGATAACTTCCGGTTATTTGTTAAAACTGCACATTTTTTCGAATATGAATATCGACTCTGTGCATACGCCGCTTAACGCAACGTCGATCCGGAACAAAAAAAACCGAAGGAATAAAAGAAACACACGTGGCAAAAACAGGAAATTGTAAAGAGGATGTAAAGAGAAAGAAACAAAGGCTTTGGAATCGCTCGAAAAGCGATTCGACCGTGTTCCTATTCAAATACATATTCACGATCTCGTATTTCAAACGGACTGAACCTAAAAGTGTAAATTATTACTAAATACTTGCCTCATATTTTTGTGGTGCTGTACGCACGCTTTTGTATATGCATAATAATATGTTTAATGTTTATATTTACAGTAATGAGTTACGCTTTATAACCTGTTTGAATGGAACAAAATTCCATTTCAAATGTCCACAGACGCTCTGCTGCATTTTTTATTTTCTAGAATATTGATATCGTTTTTCAATACTATTGAAAACGATTCACCTTTCATATCGATTCATTTTTATCTCAACACAACCGATGCAAATTTAAGCCATAAAATTAATTAGTCATTCGCCCTAATGCACGATTCCTTTTATTTTCATGAGAATAATCAATCGAAACGATTGATATACCGATAATGGATATCAAATAAATAACATAAAGGCTCCTCATCAGTTCGATTTTTTAGGATTTTTAAATGTTTAAAAAAAAAAAAAACAAAAAAAATTAGAATTCGTGAGAAATTTGTAACCGATGGATATATTGAAATCAAGATTAATTGAAAGTAACACGAAAAAAATAAATTACCACCAAGAAGGACTAACACAGCGAAAAAAATAAACGAGATGAGCAATGAAAAAATCAACGGATTATCGATCTGACACGCAACGTTCAGAATGCATTCGTGTAGATGTAACAAATATATAAATTTCCTGGATGATGAATTTTATTCGTACACTCGTCGGAACGCTCTATCCCCCCCCGTCCCAACAAAAGTCAGATCAATACCTTTACTCATGCTGCGACTATTTATTTATGCCAAGTAGAAGCGGTCAATGCAAATTTCCAATTTCAATAAAGTCAACCAATATCTGCATTATTAATTATATTTATACACTTATATACATAATAACATTAGCAATCCCTTTATTGTTCTACTTTATCGAAAAATTTATATACATCCTCTAACACAAATCCATATTATATACATGTATATAAATATCAATGGATGTGTTTAAATAACGAAAGATTATCTGGAATAAATATCGTCATTCGCTATTAAATGATATCAGAACTCGTGCGTATACACGTCAAAGGCTATATAGGAAACGAAAAAGCACATACGAATAATAGAGTTAAGAGTAATTAGCAATAATATCCAGTGCCATGGAAATCGTTACATTTCTCCTGTATCGCCTTGTTCTATTGCTAATTTGTTTTTTTCTTGTGTAAATAAATTATCAATAATCCCGAGTTCGACAGGGATGCTGATTTCACGAGAAAAATTTGAACGAAAAATTGAGAGAAAGCAAAATAAAAGCAATTTCAATGAAAACGAAAAATAAAACGTATACGTAAAACAGGAGCACAGAAACCACTTCTTTCTCTCACGAAATAATGCAAAAAAATTTCTTGATTTTCCTAACTGAAACGTTTCATGCGTTTGAACGTTAAACGTAAAGTTACTCTTTTTTTCTGTGGCTCAGATACGTTAACGAGGAATGTTTTGACCCTTGAAAAAATAGCGAAAAAGTAATATACCGTTTTGGAGTACAATTATGTGAGCGAATGAGTAAATAAGAGAATTTGAAACTTTATATATGCTGCTGCGTTGGTAACGCTCTCTGTTCTCTATTCTTGATAATGAAAACGGTATGTGGGGAACGCATCACAGGCTTCCTCATCGGCGCACTAAAAACAAGACGACGGGAGGGATACAAATAGTATCCAAAGGCGTTGTGGCTCCAACACGAATTCGTGAAATTCTTTGACACTATTTCTGTTTATAAAATCCAAGCGAGGTTCTCACCCATATCACAAATGTAAAAATAGGTTTAGAAAATTCGCAAAAATATGAAAAAACAAAAATGAAAAATCATTAATCATGATTGAGAGTTGAAATGCTTTTGATTCTTGTCAAAATGAATAAATTTCGTAGAACGCGTTTCTGCTCTCGTTAGACTCTGAATCAGTGCGATCATTACGAAACGTTACATTCGCCAGGCGACGAACGAAAATTCTACTTAAATTTTGGTCCTTTTTTTTTTTTATCATACACGTAAGAATTTAAATTCGCAGAAAGAATGTGTTGGAAGACGGAAGAGAGAACGAGAAAATTGAGAGAATACGAAACTAAAGAAAAGCAAGAAAATGTGTTCGTTATTGCAAAAGGCAAAGTGGATTTCGTTGATGAAGATTGAAAATTGTAACGTTAGAATCTTCGTGGCTGGTAAAGGTGACAGAATGGATGGATAGTCTTTGTGTAAATACGTGATCGTCGATCTCCAACACGAGAAGAAAGAAAATCTTTTTTCATGGCGGCGGTCAGTTGGAGAAAACTCTGCTCTGCACCACGGCGTGCAAGAGGCCAAATGCACAAGAGAAAACTTAATGGAATGAAATTTCCTCGATCGTTCTCTCTTCGGGCCATGAGTTATCTGCCACGATTCTACACAAATAACACGAACGTGTGTGTGTGTGTGTTTGTGTGTTTATTTGACTGTGTGTATGTTTTGTTGCACCACCAGAAGGATTCACCACGAAGGGATCAAGAATTCATGAGATTTCGACCGCAACGTGATTCCATCTCCAGTTTCATAGAAATATATATATATATATACACGTCTCTTGGTTGATGTGTGTGTTTGTGCACATGTCTATAAAATTTTCTCCCCAAATCCTCCCTCCACGTATAAAGGACTTCCACCGCTTATTTTTTTCACGTTAATATTTCTGAGTAGTTCTTTGTCGAACCGTATACAATGTACGAAAGTTTAAATAATTGGTTTTTCAATAGAAATTTTTATCTTTTTCAAATTCAAGTGAAGCGGATGCTTACAATTAAATGATGAAATAGAATAAATGAATGTTAACAGAAGAGAAAAACATTTGTTCGAATTATTTTGCTGCAGTATTTCTACCTCTTTGTTATCACAAGTTATACAATTTTTCTTCCATCCCATTTCGCCCTTTATGTTTCATACGCATGTCAGAATACCCATGTCGAAGAGATAATAGTCAATTTAGCTGCGTGGAACACGCGAGACCGAATGTAATTGCGAATCGGCTGATAGAAAAAAGTATGCCGAATCATGTATGCTGACGAGCAGAAAAATGTATAATGCCGAGAGCGAATATGGTGGAAGAAAAATATCTATACAAAAAAATCGAGAGTTAGCTCAATGCTTTTTTCGGAAAGTATATTTTCAGTTTGCTTCTCAAATATTAGGCTTACGAATAAGCTTCCGTTCAAGAGTTTTTCCATTTTCATATATATATATAACGTGAACGTTTAGGCTGTTCTCGTTTACATTCCTCTTACTGAATAGAACTATTTCAAAAGTATATAGACAGTTACAGGCCAAATCCAATTTCAAACTTAACCTTCCGCCTATGATAAATCAGTTTCGCTTCGGAAAAATGAGTTCATTTAAGCGTATAACATATGCATCAGAGAAAACACTGAATACCAGGAGAGCTCAAACAGAGACTCAAACTCATATTTGTTTAAATCCAAGACGACAAAATCCATTCATTTGATTCAGTATGTAACCTTTTTCAGTGTAATAAAATTAATAAATCGTGCAACCGAACGATTTTTTCAATGAACGAAATATCTCATTCGTTGTCTTCAACAAATCCTGCTTGATATATATTCTACTAAACTCTTTTCTCACAATCTTTTTTATAACTTGCTGAATTTCCGTAGGGTTGATGAAACAAGCTGCGCAATACCTACCTAAAATCGCGAGTAATCGAAAATCGGTGAACGATCAATTAAAATCATGCTCATTCCTATGACTCGAAAAACATTCATTCAAAGTACTTGTATCCTTGAAGATATATAATATCGAGGATGATACTGTTTTTTACTCGGTCTACCACGAAATATTAGAAAGAAAACGCAAAAAAAGCTTCGATTTCTCATTCTCCATCGTTTTTTTTAACCGTCCCTGTTCCATACATTAAAATAATATATATGTATTGTGTATATGTACTCCTGTATACGCATGTACTAGACGTCAACGGTCCTAACACGGAAGTGACAAGACATGGCGTATACAAATCGTATTGGAAAGGACACACGCACACGAAATACGCATAATCGATTTGCAGTTATAGACACGAATGGAATCGATGCCCGAATAAATCGACAGCGCGATCGGTAAATGGAGTAGAAAAAAAAAATTCAAAGGTATGAAAAAAAAAAAAAAAAAAAACGAGACACGCATGAAAATTCGGCGACAACCTTATGCGATAATGGTATTGAATTTTTAATCATTTGGAAAAGAACACACACGAGCTTTCATCGATATTTAAATAGCCTCATTTGCCAAAATTTTCGGGCTTTTTATAATTGTTTCGAATCAATATTTTTTGAATTACAACGCTCCAAAAATCTTAACTACACATGAAAAAATATTTTATAGCACATTGAACAAAAATGTTTCTGAGCAAAACTCGCGATCGACTCAACTGTCAACGCTTTCCGACTCGAAACCATTTCCGCGAGTTTAAGTGTACTGAAATTTTTTATTTCATAGTATAAGTATTACATATCAAAACAATAACGATAGTAACGCGACAAACAATTCATGGCGATAATCATAATAATTAATGTCATTTTGTATTTGCTGTTCATACGAAGTACTTAAAAAAAGTTTATCAGTTTTTTTTTTTTTTTAATTCAATCTCTTTTCTCTCCGCAGGTACGAGAACAGTTTTTGCATGGCATTTTTTGATGCTCTCTAATTTCATGTATTTTTATATTATATGTATACATATATATATATATATGTATGAATCTCTCTAGAAGCGCCGCTCATAAAAGCTTTCAGTTTATCTCTGTATTTTCAGTTTTATGGCCATGTATGTCATACAAAGCGATAAAAAAAAAGTCAAAATGCTACTGCTTTTGTAGAAATATATAAGCATTTACGATTAGCAGGGACAAAAATGATTTTGCCCCAAAAGTGATTGAAATACCGTGTTAAGCTGCTTTTTGTACTCATTTTGAGTAACATTTACGAAATTCCGAGAAATATCTTTCCGTCGGAATGAAATTTGTTTTTGCAACGATGCGAAAAATATTTTTTCAAGTTTTTCGAGCAAACGCGCATTTTTCAAGTCTGAGCTTTTACGGTGTCGGTTCGTATGGATGCTTAACCCTGCTATTCGAGAGATGAGTATCGAAGAGTGACAAAAGACAGAGAAGGGGAGTTAACCGATACGGTTTTCGGCAGACGTATCGGTTTTGTCGGTGGATTCCGCCATTTTATCGTTCCGCTACTCGTAAAAGTGTTCAAATCCACATTTATTGCTCGCACTGTTATCGCGAGGTGAAATAAAAGGAATAAAAAGAGGGAAGAGAGAAATAAAAAAAAGAAAAAAAAGGTTTCTCAACGACAAATAGATCGTTTGATTTATCTGAAACCCAATTTCTTTCCATCGCTCTCTTGCTCGGGCGGCATTTTCTCGCTTTTATATCGGTCCGCTTTCATTCGCCCCCGAAATGTCGCGTCGAAACGCCAGGTATCGCTCGGACGATTATTTGTAGAGTTTTCGTTAACGGGGAGGACCGGATAAAACGAGACGACCGAATTCGATATTCACATGTTTCTCGACTTCCACTTGATTTTTTCCAGTCTTTTTTTTTTCTCGTTTTATCATCTGAATTTATCGTTGTCTGTTTTTCGTACGTATCTATTCTTCGAAAAACCGGTGTTTTTTTTCATAGATCGATGCATATTTTCGTTATGTACAAAGGCGTATTTTTCGTTTTTTACTATCTCTCTCTCTCTCTCTCTCTCTTTGCCAATGTTAAATCACAGAATGGTGAAGCGAACGTCACTTTTTCGACATGCACTTTTATGAGCACGATATTTTCGTGCGCGAGTGAAAATCGTAGAATCCTCTTTGCCCATATGATCGAGAAATGTATACTTCATATTTCCCCGTACCAAATGCACTCACCCAAAAAATTTGTTTTCCGATTTCGCTCTTTATATTTTATTTGTTATTTTTTTTTCTTTTCAGGGAATACAATATTTGACGAAAAATTCACTACAGCAGAATGATCCGGAAACTCTGTGCTGCTTCTATCTAACAGCCAAACCTTTTAACGCGTTCAAATAAACTCAAAAGCTGAAATCCTGTCAGAGTTACATTTTGCAGTTTTTACTTGATATACACATTTGTGAAATGTATATTTGTAAAGAACATAGTTTCGTTTTACCTCTCGAAAACGCTAATCACCTTGATCGATGCCATTGGTAGAGAGAAAGTAAAAAAAAATTTACTTTTCCCAAAAAAACTTTATTTTTTCGCTTCTTATTCCCTATCCATACGACGTTTATTCTAAATTGTGTCTATTTTTACATATCAACGAAAACTAAAAAAATTCTCATAATATTTTTCATTTAGAATATACGAATGGAGGTTATCGAGAGTTCATGTACCCTGAATTTGACTGAATGATCGATAGATTAGAGCAGATAACAAGAGAACGTACCTACCAAAGGGTCGGATAATTCGATAGAGAATTCGGAACTATTGATGATAGTTTGAACTTTGGCAAACAAAGAGAACATAACGCTGGTCGATGTATCTGTGAATTATAATTGTAAAAGGATTTACACGATGCTTGTTACGATTTTGTGTGTTACAATTTCCCATATGCACTGACCATTATAGTCCTGAATATGAGTATACACAGGATGCTCCATGCTGCTAACATGTGCCATAACAAAACACATAATTTCAGAATATTATTCTAATCAGCTTCTCGTTATGTGTAGCCACGATGAAAATAGTGTGTAATTCTCAACTTTACTGATCACTGAATAACCACCGAGAAGGATGTGCGATTTAAAAACTGTATATATTATAAATTTCTCCATTGAAAATTCAGTCCTGATCGATGACTGCGGATTAAAGACTGACTTGAAACACTCTCTATTGTAGTCATAAATCTAGAGTTCGAACTCAAGCCTTTTGCATCCGTATGGACGAGAGAATGTGTTTATGTATGCATATGTGTATGTGTGTGTGAGAGATGTATTCGCAAATGACGCCTGTCAAAGTTAGAGAAGCCTTTCAAGCAAAGCTTGCAGCAGGAAAACCATGGCGGAAAGCGAGGAAACGCGATATAAAGAACAATGGACCGTAAACATGACATGGACCGTCGTTCGCACGCGATTCACTCCCTCCCCCTTCCCCGGTATGGTTTCCTGTGGGAGTTAGAGGGAGGTAGAGGGAGAGAGAAATTATAAAAGACTCGGAGAAAGAGGAAGAAAGTGATGGGGAGAAAAGGGAAAGAAGCAGGAGCAGCCGGTAGTAATGGAAAAGCTCTCGTGGTTTCAACTCGGTATCTTGGATAGACGTTGTCTCTCGTAAATCGAAGAATGAAAAGTGAGAAAGACGGTGAACGTGCTTGAGAACTTCTACCTAGAGTCACGAATCTTCGAAAACTCTCTTCTTTTACTCCTCTCTCTCTCTCTCTCTCTCGCTTTCTCTTATTCTCTCTCTGGCTCTTCATCTCTCACTTTATTAGCATCCGCCCTTCTCATTCTCTTCATAGACGAAAGTCAATAACGTATAGATGAACCATCGCACCGGATTTTCAAAGTGCACTTCTGAGAGAGCCTGCTGGTTGAAGGATTGTTAAATGAATCGGATATGTACCAATTAGTGATGTATAGAGAAATGCGAGAATAATGAAATTTGTGAAATTCATAAAGAAATTCGCATTTAGGAATTGGAGGCGTTAAAAGCCGAAGTAAATCGTTAAAAAGTAATGAAAATCTGCGTTTCGTGTTTTTTGTAGATAAGTTACATGTAGTAGTCGAACTTCAATTTGTCCGTTTAGTATTTCGATCTTTGAGGTGATCTCAAAGTAGGTTCACCGATCAAATTGAACTGAAAATCACAATTGGAACGACCGAATCTTCAGCCATAACTGGATCTCTTTTTTACAACATTTTCATGAAGATTTGATGCACGAAAGTTCGAGTTGCTCGATATACAGAGTCGTTTTTATCTGTAAAAGCATACACAGTAGCAATGACAACCTGAAATACATCAATTGCGTACTTTGATAAAGTTGGGACGTTAACGTGGACAAATAGCGATGGTCACAAAAAAAAAATTTGAGAAAAATTGAAAACCCTTGATTATAAACAAAGCGAGTTTCGTTGTAAAACGTGAAATTGTTAATTTTATCATGTTTCAAACTCGCCTAGGTAGTTCTACCGCTGTTGATGCGGTTAAAACCGTTTCTAGGACTGTTATAACGTTGAAACGGTACAAAGTGAAATTTCGAACGTTCACGCACACATATACCGCCATATATTGCTGCTGTGCAAAAGAGAAATCTTTTTCTCAAAATACAGTTTGTTGGATATAATAATTGGAAATATCCTTGAACTTCAATCAAACCGTAAATTTCTCTCTCTCTCTCTCTCTCTCTCTCTCTCTCTTCCCCCCTCTCTCTTTCTTTCTCATACTTTCCCACTTTTCTCTTCAATCTTATTATCGGCCGAGCGGAAATAAAGTCGGGAATCTCGTTCGACATGTCTGAGTGAACGAACCAGCTCGATAACTTGGTTCAAATATGTATAGCACCACAGAATAGTGGAGTAAAAGGGAGAAAGAATGAGAGGAAGAGAGAGAGAGAGAGAGAAGACCAACCGCGGAACGTTTTCCGCGGTGACGCGGGCAGTTAATTCAACCCCTGGTCACAGCTCCGAGTGCACTTCGATGTCGAGCAGATTATCAACTTGATACCACCGCAACTCCCGAGATATATAGTACACGTATGCATGGTACGTTTGAACGAAAATTTATAAGTGCGTTATAAAATATTTGATGAAAATACAAAAAATGAAGCGACGTCAGCCTCGTCTGAGTTTTTAAAGCAATGATAATGCGATTAAAGGGGCTACCATCATACTCGCGGCCAACTTTTTTAATTTGACGGAACGCAAACAAACTGCATCGTAAAAATCTCAAACACACCGCGCACCACGCTTCAAACTAAAGTGGTTACTTTGGAATATTGACATGAAATTTTTTAAATGTATATACATTTTATTTTTTGTACACGTACACGGAGATAATGAAAAAGTAAAAATTATCGTTACAACACTGAAAACCGGGGACAACCTTGAATGTTTGGAGATTTTTACAGTCCAAAGTGTAAATTCTCGCTGTAGGTGTATACAACACAGAAAATTTTATTTCATTTTCATGAAAATTTACACTTTCTACTTAAAAAAGTTTTCAAACATTCAAGGTCTTTCCGTATGTTGGAAAAAAAAATAATACAATTACAATCTTTGATTTTATGGTTGAAATTCATTCGTTGCAGGCGAACGATAAAAATTAAGGGGCGATTTGCACACGATAGAGCGAATCGTCAATTTTTTGCAATCGAAATTTCGGTGTCTCGTAGATAGAATCATAAAGTCGAATACTTTTTTCTTCATATTTAAAAAAAAAATCATTTAGTATCAACATATAACCAGTTGTGACTATTCATATCGTATACTATATAAATGGAGGAAGTAGACGGATTGTGTCTACAAAAGTATGAAATTGGACGTCAAGAATCGTTGCTCATCATAAATTCGTTGTTTTTTTTTTCTTTTCGAATTCACCGTATATTCGAAGAAACTTTGAAAGTGCTTAAATTGCTCTGGGAGAAGATGCGCGGAAAAATGATAAGATCCAGAAATGAGAAAAAAGCTGAACGACTGAAGTTTAAAAAATTTTCTCGCAATCGTTCGTTCTCTCATTCTCCCTTTTGCCGGTCATAGAATTCTCGTTAATCCGTCATATTTCATTGCACACAGTGAAACACAGTAAATCATACTCGATCTACCTCAATCACTCGTGTCCGGCACATGAAAAAACTGTATTTCATGCGAACAATTGGATTATGTAGACCAGTATCGTCAATTTTCATCGCGTATATTCACCTGTCCAAGATTCTCACATGTGTGTATACGAATTTACACGATTGATACAGCCCAAAAAAATAAAAAATAGGTGTAATAAAACAAAACAAAACAAACGAAAACAAGGAAAATGGTTACGTCAACTCTGATTTGAATCGAGCACAATTGCAGAACATTTGACAAAAAGACAGCCAGAAATATTGCTTTTTGAAATAAAATGCATTTTTATTACGCCTGACAAATGTAAAAGATTTTATATGACAGCCTCAAAAATGATTGTAGAACAATTTTTTTGCGTTTTACATATGGCCAAAAAATGAAAATGATGAAACATACAAACGCAATTAATATACCTATACGAAATTTCAATATGAACACCTTGTTTCTCTATTTCACTGGAGCAAATTAAATCTCAATTTTTTTTTTTTTTTTTCTTTACTTTTACAATTTTTTTTCAAATGCAATAAAATTCCAGTATTTTACCATGAAAATGTATGTCAGTGCAGTTTTTGAAAGTTGCAGTTTCCGGAAAATACGAAAAAATGTCTGATAGTAGAAGAAAAACGAAAAATTCGAGATTTTTTATTATCATTCGCCACAACAATCGAGTGTAACGTGTTTTGATAAGAATCCCGTCCATTCAATGCGAGCGTTTGCGATTCGGAAATTATGAAATGAAAAAAAAAAAAAAAAAAAAAATGACGTAAACATAACGAAAAATTTATTCGACACACAAAAATAATAATCGTTATCGATAAAACAAGAAATGAAATACATTTAGAGCGAGAAGTGATTCGAGATCAATGATTTTAGAAGAAAAATCGTTTTTCGAATTGCGACTGTATAAAATCGTTGGAAAATCAATTAGTTTCTTGCTGGGAGTTACGTTCAGATTCGCAGATTCGGTGGTTGAAAATAACAATCTTTCGCGATTTTTCTCACATCATCGCTAACGAAAGAAAACGATTGGATGGAGAGGTGGAAAAATTAGAAGAAAAAAAAAAGACAAAAGACTAGAAGACGAGTTTCACTAACCACAAGGACGAGATGTAGTTGTTAACGAGGTTTGAAGGGCCATTTAAACACTGCAGTTAATTTACGGGCCGCGGGGCAAGTCCTTACGTCGATCCAATTATCCCCATTCCTTAATCCCTATTTCTCTCTCTCTCTCTCTCTCTCTCTTTTTATCTCCCTCTCCTCCTCCTCCTCCTTTCCATTACCTTTTTTTCTATCTGCGTGTTTTTTTCTACTCTTTTTCTTTTCCTCTTATTCGTTTGAGAATAACAAACTCCGCCAGCAGTAGCAACCCCGCCGCTATTTAATTCCTCCTCCACCCTGTTCGCCAGCGCCATCTCGCCGGTTTAAAGTATCGTATGTAAAACTACTAAAATGTGTATAAATCGCGCAATTTACGGACCACTCGCGATCCGATAAATGTGATAAATGTTTGAATTTCACTAAAATAAATTTTTTTAACTTGAGAAAAAATGATCTTACGACTCAAGTAACTATGCAACGATATTCCGTTCATTTCCATCACAAAAAAAAAACGTACACCTCGGTTCTATCTCCAATCCTAACTTTGTGTTTGCAAAAAAATACCGATGCTGCTTGAGTGAAAAAAAAAAAAGAGAAAAGAAACAATTTGGTCAATTATCGAAAGTCTTTGTTAGGCGACTCGATCGCAAACTCAGATTAGAATAAAACGCGCTTAAAAAATAAAATCGAAAAGGATTTCAGATAAAACTTTGATGATAACGAGATATACACGAGATTACAAAATTTCTGAAACGGATTACTTAGAATCGGAATATTTCATTGAAGAACAAACGTTTTTTTTTTTTTTGTTATTTTTTATTTTCTTCATCACTAAAAATGACTGAGAGAAAAGAGATCGATATTTTTTTCACCGATCTCGAGAAGTGTTCTTTTTCGTCTATTTGTATTTTTCTTTATTTTCTCGAAAAAAAAAACCGTTTGTAACGTTCCCAAAAACATCAAGTGTTCTAGGGAGTAAAAGTTTGTTTTTTTTTTTTAACTCAAGCCCGCTCGTGTTAAGTGGCTCATAAATATTTATGACGTTGAAGCTCACATCGTCGGAATACAACGAAAATTTGTTTTCCTGTCCTTCATTCATACTTCTTCTTCTTCCAGATTTAGTCTATTAAAACTTTGACGATCTATAACTCGAGAGAGAATATTATTTTGATAGTTTTTTCAACGAATCAATAAATCCAAATATCGCCTGTTTACAGCCCTGCTGCAGAATGGCTGGATAAAAAAAAAAAAAAAAAAAAAAAACAAGTAAAATGCCCATTGAGGATGTGAATAAAAAAAAGCTGCTAAAAACTATTGTCAGAACGACGACTGTACCGTGTAATAAATTTTGTAAAGCTATGATCCTTTAATCAGTCGAGCACCGGAATGCACCCCCCCGATTCCAATCGTATATAAACGAGAAATCAGTGAAGCTCCAGTCCGTTTGTTCCTCTCGTTCGTCGCAACGATAATTCGAAACGAGCGATTGTTGTTAATTCGCGCGCACAATAGCAATGATATCTGCGTTAAAATTCTAATGAAAAGTCGCATTCGTCGGATAAATCGAATCAATTTTATAAAACGACGTTAAACGTATTTCATTCGTTTCTTTGTACCGATGATAATTGTTCGATAAATATCGATTGACACGTGCTGACGAAACGCTCGAAAAATATATCAGCAGAAATGAGAAGAAACACCATTTCGTTCAACGTCTGAGAATTGTACAGCGATTGGCTCAAATTGGAACGATAAAACTCTGCGCGAAAACACCCAAACTCTTTCGAACCTAAATTATCTTCGACGAAAATAAAGTCTTTTAAAACGAAAGAGAATTCTCAAAAACTCGAGAATCGTAGTTATAATTTGGAAAAAAATGTTTACTCCTACGATAATTACGAGTTTGGAAAATCGGCCTTAGAATTCGCTCGTAAAAAGTTCACTTTTCGAGAGTCGAAAAAAATGTAACCTGTCAAGCGTTAAGTGCTTCTGTTCAACTCGTGTCATTTTCCGCCTCGAATTAAAAGTGATTTTGGATTACATTGTTATTTAAATGACTATTTTTCGTGTTTCCTGAGTAATTCCTACAATGAGAGACAATAGAAGTCAAGAAACTGAAAAAAAAAAAAAAAAAAAAAAACGATTCGTTGTCAAAACGAAACGTATAATATGTCAGTTTTATGAAACGAATTCAGATGAACAAATGATCGAGAAAAAATCATTTGTTTCAAACTTCGCTCCTTTTTTCTATAAAGAAACGAAAGAGAAAAAAAAAAGAAAGAATGAATACCAAAAACCTAGTCATTACCTCGTACGAAGTAATCCTCATTAAAAAGCTTCATCGTACACGAAATTCGCGGCGAATAATCCTCTTTTATTTTCATTAGATGTTGGCGTGTCTTCTATTTTCAATAATATCGATATCAAGTTGTAGACACCAAGAATTACATCCACTGCACTACTATCAGCACTGTTTGTTCACATTTAAAAAAAAAAAAATTTTTTTTTAAAAATAAACAATTTTAAACAACAGTTCAAAGAAACAATACTCCGAGCACTTTTTCTACGAGGTGTATGTACTTAATAACACACGCATCGTTATAATTATCCTTTGAGCAACGTTGCGATGAGAATCCATAAATTTTCAACGTTTATAAATCGATCGTTAAAATCTTCACCGAGTTCTCCCGATCGATCGAACACCCGCGAAATCCTTAACGACTCGAGACCAATTTTTATTGTTCCTCAACGAGTGTCGACTGCGAAAAAAGATTGGAACGCGAAAGCGCGTGGTAGTTCCACGGATTCACGAGAGTATCGTCCGAAACTTTGGTTATGACGAATCAATCACATATCACTATTGAGTCGAGCACATCGTCGATTATCGCAAAATCGTTCAAATTCACAAAACAAAATAAATGAAAAAAAGACAATTAGAACGGGGTGATTTAGAGATAAAAAAAAAATAAACGGTTGCAACGACGAAAATTTATATCGTACACGGTGTATATATCAGAAAGCTCGTGGCCGGCGTTCGCGAGTCAACTGGCGTCCGAAAACACCACCCTTGCGACGAGACCCCCCCTTTTTTTTCTCCCCCACCCCTTCTGGCGTTGCTGCGCCCGTGGATGCTTGAGAATCGCAGCTACCCCTGCTCCCCATACGACATCAGCACCTTCGCCCCTTACCCCACACGACCATGACGTTTCTCGAATGTAAGCCACCCTCACTGCTCGGGCACGCACACCACTCTTCGACTCTCTCTGTTGTGTACTAACGCTACGTTCGTATTCGTTCGTTTCATTTCTCCCCACCATCTCTAACCGCCCTTCTTTAGTCACCCCCCCCCCCTCGCCCCACTCTCTCCCGCGCCACCTCTCTTACCAGCGCTCGCTGCGCCGCAGACTGTTCAGTAGTTTCGCCACTTCCACACGGGCGCGCATACGGCGCCCTAGCGGCGACAACGACGCGACCGTTATATTCACTATCGGCGCATGCGTCTCCGCCCTAGATTTCGTCTCGCCTCCTGATTTTTCGTAATAAAAACGTTTGTCTTCCCAAGTAGCTTGGCTCACATATCTCAACACCTAGAAACTTCTCTCTTTCTCTCCCTCTCTCTCTCTCTCTCTCTCATGCTTTCTCTTTCTTTTTCCTCTCTTCGTTTATTCACTATAACATTTTCCATCGCTCGTACTCGTGCGTATATTGCAGTACTGCAATATCTCAGCCAATAATAAAACTAAAATTTTACGTACCATTTTTTCTCTTATTCCCTTTGAACCGTGTAACACCTCCTCAGATTCGTCTATTCATATGCTTTCCGTGACACCCGCCATCAGTTTTTTTTCTATTTTTATTGTAAGGAAAAAGTGCTTGAAAGTTTAACGAAGCAAGTTTTTTTTTTTTTTTGAGCAACTCAAAACGAAAAGTTTATCAGAGCTTATACCCTCTTCGTTTGTCGAAAAAATTGATTCGGTATGCATGGTTACAGCAGATATATAACGATTGAACCGCACTTTTACGGAGCTTCTGAAATAACCAGTGTGCATTGTAGATTAAAATAATATTTTAGTAAATCAAATATTAACATGAGAATAAACCACTCGGGGCAAATTGTTCCGTAGGCAACTTTTAAGCCAACTTTTAACTGTTCGATAGGTTTTTACGTAAAAGCTGAAAAAACGCGCTCATGCATACAATGATTCATTTTTATACAAACTAAAAGTGCTGCGTTAACTGAAAACTCGTGCTTTTTACATCGACCGAAAAAAAACACACACAAAAACGAAAATTTCATAAAATCCACGAATACACCATCATTTTTTAATCCCTAATGTCAGTTCGAACTAGACTGACAGGAAACAATAACGTTTTGTTATTTATTAATGAAACATTTAATCAATATTTGAGTACAATCACGTCGATATTAATCATTTGCCCACAAATCTGATACCTGCGAAAAATATTTCAACAAATTTGATGCGCCTCTGACGTCGGTGCACAGAACTTCGGTGATAATTCAATCGTTGGTATATATATATGCTTCGGAACGGTGTGCTGTCAAGATCGACTCTCGTTGGGTTGGTGTTCAGTGCTCAGAGTTACATCACAGCAAATTGTAGAAAGTGAATTTGGCTATGTAACACAATCAAGGGATGCTGACGCGAAAATGGATCATTTGACTCAAAGGGATCATTATCTGCCCCTCTCCCCCGATATGTATAATGATAACACAATTTTCGTTCGGGTCACTGTAATGGAACATTTATCATTGGTTTACACCATCTACGAATTAAATGGATAGCTGAACAAACTTTTGGTACGGCATTCGAAGGAAAGTTACGGAATTCACAACTTAAAATTCTGAAACGTGTGTTCCTGAATAGAATTATTGATAAAAATGGATTACGGAAGACTTGGAAAAACCTTATCCTTTCATTTTCAACTTCGAATTCATAGGGATAGGCCTTACGATGATCGTGAACCAAAAATTCGTCTAAAAAAGTGTTAATATTGAAAATTTAAACGAATCAAAATACACTACTATTTTTAAATAAAAAAAAAGATCGTGTGAATTGCTCAATTAAAATAAAATATATGAAAACATGCATGTAGAAATATGATTAATATATTTATTGGGATCTTGATTTGCTTTCTCAAATTTAATTTCTCTCCGGTGAGCACAGAAACTCAGGAAACTACCGAGGTGTCATCGCGTACATGTACAATTTAACCTCGTAGGACATCCTCGTTACGTGTCATATACGTATGACACTCTTCACCTCCCTAACTGCTCTTCACACGCATCCACAAACACTCGACGTTTACACGCATACATGGAGAATCGCGCAGTGTCAACGCTCTCTGACGTTTTCACTCGCGATGTCTAACGCGATGTGTTAGGTTACCTGAATGCATGCTTGCGTGCACTTACTATAGCAATTCCGCACCGGTACATACATGTTTCTTGTACGCAGAGTGAACCCCACAAATGATACAGGCACACGTCCCGTGTTCGAATCTCTCACAGCATGCATGACTTGTGCCACACAAACGACCAGAATATGTACAATTTCGTAGCAAAGCACCGACCGATACTGATACATCAACGCAACATCTCTGTACAGAGGAAGACGCGGTTTGTCTCACAAGAACTTGTACAATTATACATCTTACTGTATTCGGATATATTCACGTTGTTCAGACGAATTCGCGCTACAGTAGATTCACACTTCGTGCAGGTCTTTAAACTAACCCCAATTTCTGTGATGAAAAATTTGATTTAAAAAAAAAATAAACACTTAATAAAATTGACCGAAAGATTTGATTCGACTGTGATTTTAATGCTGAAATGTGTGGTTAGAAAATTGATACGACTGGGAGACTGGAAGATTCGATCCAAATGTAAATTTACTTAAAAGTGAGGTTCGAAATAGTGCATTTGTTTTTTTCATCGTTTTTGCCATTTTTCATTCGATCAAAGCTTTTGCTTCACCGTATTCATGTGAAACAATATGTTTTCACGGATCAGTAAACTTTTCTAACATCGGACGGGGTGCAACACGTGCGCAGTTAATCAATCCTTCTGTCTCTCACTCTTCACGGAAATTATGGCCACAGGGAAGAACGAGTTTCTCTCGTGAAAAGTAACAATGAAACTGAACGTTTCGGAATAAAAATTTGTTTCTTGGGAATTGAAAAGCAAAATGTAGTTTGAAGAACCTGGGAAACGCGATGAAAAGATTCTCCAAACTTTACGGTGAATCTGCTGTGAAAAAATAAAACGATTCGAAGCTTTTGCTTGGAAATTAGTTCGGAAAAATCAACACCTGACGGTCTCGTCTGTGGGATAATTTTTGGATGTATTTACGACACACACTGGGTTCAAAATTATCGAAAAATTAGATTAACCCCAATAATTACTGGGTTACTGTTAAAAAAACGTCGATAAAAAACTTTTCGACGCAGGTTTGTGTAATATTTTGGAAATGTAAATAAGACGTTTTTTCATTTTGAAAGCGAGGATTTCCAAGGTTTGTAAGTAGTTCATATACAAATAGTACGCACACTCGACAGAAGAGCAGGACACAAGTACCAACTGACGACGTTGAGGGCAGCACTGTAATATTCATGAATTACCAAAGCAAATACGAATAGATTTGTAGGATTGCCCCCGAATTAAATGTCAACGCTGCTATTCCGCTTTCGGGCAATGAAAAATTCATGCCCTCGTGAAACGAATGACAACACACAATTGCCGCACCCAGCCGAATGGATTTTTGGAGACTTCCTCCGTGCTCGAACGTAATCGGAAAGGTATAACGTCAAAAAAAACCGATTCACGAAAGACTTGTCGCTTTTTTCTGAATGAAAGACTTCGAAAGACAGATAGAGAAAAGGAAACATGCGAAAATAACAGGAAACGATTTCTGGTGTTCTTTAGTTCTCGAGCAATTTTTCGAGAGCCGCAATTTTTGTAATATACACTTTGACAGGATTTTAAATTCGTCAAAGCTATAGAATTCGAATTTTCTTAGTTTCGAAAGCGAGGCTTCTTAGTCCCGAAATAAGAAAGTTCTACAATGGCACGTTCGCAATTTTCAAACAAGATCGACCACCTACTTTCTGATATAAAAAATGACAGTTACCTTCAAATTACAGAGAGCCTTTTATGGCTCGTACTGTTTTCACGTGAGAAATAATTTAATATCAATGTAGGAGCAGAACTTCCTTAAAGTGAGGCAATTTGAGTCCGATGGTAAATAAATGCCCGAAAAAAATGTGTTAACCTATCTGTCTCCAACGGAAACGATATACAAAAAAAGATCGATGAAATTTTCATTAGGTACAAAAGTTATAAGTTGAGAAAGTAAAAATCTAACTAAACCCAAATGTATAACAAATGAACAGCAAAGCTCTCTATGGATCTTTTGGGGTGGGAAAGCAAAGTAGCTCTTTAGGTTAGAGATTATGAGTGAAAAATCAGCACGAATATTTTGCTGGAAGCATACTTTTTATTAATATTAACATTTTGACTCCACATTTTTTGCCTTATTGATGTTGAACATAATTTTCATGCACATATTTTTGTGCAGTATCCACGAATATATCGTTCAATTTTTTATCAAATTTGCAGAAAATTGGTCAATTTTTATTCACCGGATTGCACTAACTCTGGACGATAATTACTCATTGACTTTTGGACTAAAAAATTCTTCATGTAAATTTACAAAGGTCTACGATTCGTAGATGTACGTTTATGGTATATTTTTCAATATTCATTTAATATTATTTGTAATATAATTTAATAAGACGTAGTTTTGAAAGAGATTTGTTATAGCTCGGTGTTCACACTTTCTTCGTTTATTATTCGTTCGATCCCATGTTGATTTTCATTGGAAGGCTTAATCGAGGACATTTCCAAATTGGATTGGTCATCCTTCAGGGGCTCTTCAGCCTTGTCATCCGCTTCATTTTGTGGCTCTTCTTTATGACCATTTTGTTCATCAGTGACGCTCTGTAGGACATCAGCTTTTAAAAGATGGACCAGTTCACTTGCCGTCAAAGCCTGCGATCAAAGAACCACTTTTTATTACACAAAAATTCAACTTAAACTTGAATCAAAACGTAAAGGACATGGGATTTGCAATATTGAAAGTGAATAACTCAAATTTAGATGGAGAGCAATGATCTGGAACGAAAAACGTTTGAATGCTTTTCAATTCGATAAATACTTTTGAATTATGAACGAAAGTAGAAAATAATTTACACAATTTCAATTCATGAATGAAATTTCTCTTCATGTTCAAGAACATTTTTACATTTTTCTTTCGTTTTGTTCAACCCTTTTTATAAACAGATTTTTAAGAAAAGAAGAAGTTTAAAAATTGTGATGCAATGAAATATTTGACTATAAGAAACATGTGCGATCAATTCTTGAAGTTTTTGATCAATGGTTTGAGAAGCGTTAGTCAGGTTAAAAGATATTACTACGGTTGCAAAGTGAGAATTTTTTTTTCGAGCTGAATCTTCTGTTCTCGCATGCCACTCTGAAATATCGTTTTCATGTTTTTTTGTGTTTTGAGCATATCAAACTCACCTGCAAATGGGGAGCTATGTGCCTTATAACCGGATTTGCGGCAAGAAAAGCTTCTTCCTCAGTCTCAAAACGCTGACCATTGGTAACCAGACGAGCTATGCAATCAGCCTTTGCGTCAGATAACGAATTCACTAGATCTTTTTTCGAAGTACCACCTTTTATGTGCTTTAGTCTCGAGTCTGGAAAAAAAATATATACATCTGAGTTTTGCAGTCGATAATTAACGATTCTAGTTTCAACGAAATACGTATTATTAAAAAGACTGAAATAATTGTACTATCTTTTCTGTTCTTGTAAACTTCCTTATACAAAAAAATGTTTCCTTATTTTTTATCCTTCAGACTATCAAAAATTATTTCAATTTAAACCCTTTATTATCAACTGTCGCTATGGTGGATCACACTAGCTTTTAAAACTTCCAGAATTAATGAAATTCGTAGATTTTCCTGTACGATTAATTAACATCGTTCGAAAATCGATTTGTTAACAAAATGTAAAAACTTGGATCAAAACATATTTTTTTGGTTATGTGGATGATTTGGCATAAAGATAACTCTGTTATCGACAATGCTGTTTGACATCAGCAGACAGTCTACCCATTGCCTCCGAAAAATGACATATTGTTAAACATCACCGAATGAACAATGATTGTTACTGACAGCTGTGTATAAAGGAGTTTTCGCAAGTTGTTTTGAAATATAAACTATTTTTTATGTTTTGTAGTAGAAAGAAAGTACGTAAACACTTACAGAGTCTAGCCAAATATTGATCGGAGTCAGATAACCTCGAATTATCAAAATTTTCATTGACGAACGAATCTTCGAATTGTGCATCGTTGAACCCGTTTTCGTTGTCGTTGCTCGAGTCACAGGTGCCATTGCTCCAAGGATCTGTCACTGACGTTTTCATTGTTTACACTTTTTTTGACAAATGCAATCACAACGTTAAATGTTTTCGTTCAACCAGCAGAACTGAACGAGTCTAAACAAAAACGCAATTTCTGTACGTTTATGTACAAAAAACCAGAGAGACTACTCTCTAGAAGAGAACATAGATGTCTCTAGCCTCCCTGACAAAAGCGATCTCAGTACATTTAGTTCAACATAAAACCGCAAACGTCACTTCCATCGCGTTATTACCGGTTCAAAGCCGAAAAAAAAATAATGTTACAACGAACTTTCGAAAATATTACAAAATTGATCGAAAAAGTTAACAAAATGAAACACGAAACGAATCCGAAAAATTTGTCGATACTGGATCGTTCGCAATGTTTTTTGCACGAGAAATATATTTGCATTTTCGGTTCCCTGAAATGATAAGACAGCAAAAAACCCTTAAAATTTGAAGTTTGATTTCACGCCTAAAATGATCCTTACGATGTCGAAAGATGGGATAGGATCACAAAAATCATGTTGAAATCCGCATCACTGGAACGCAACGAAATTTTACTTTCAAGAATTACTAAAATTTTGATGTTCGTATTTGTAAATTTCGAAATTTGACTCCACGTAACTCTTTTCTTTTCTTTGAATAAAGGCTCATACGATGAAACGATAAAAGAAAGCGTATATTGAATCCGTGGAAAAAAAGACAATTCATGAAACAGCGAGATAAGATTATAACGTCGAGATTTTTCGTTGCATCACGAGTGTGCAAATATCAATATAATTTATAAAATTCAAACGATTGTATATAAAAATACCATTGGTTTTATTATGCATATTTTAAGCGCACAATAATACTATGTTTTTAAAATGATTCTTAAAAGATGTTTATCAGTCTAAAAACCGTTTTGATCGTACACATAATTGTCGATTTGTTCTAAAAAATAAATGATACCTCGACCTCATGGGCACACTCTCATCGTAGTTTCTGTTTCACTAACTAAAAATTATATTTTCGTACAGAATATTTTCTAATAATATCCGCAGTATATATTTACAACAATTATTAATCGTGATAATAATAACAATATTAATTATAAATAGAATAATACCAGTGAAGAATGTACAGTAACGATCTATTCTTTTAGTACATTACGAATTAATATCTCGCGTATCAAGTCATTATAAAACGAGAGTGTACATAGCTCAAACTCATATATCCAACTGATACTAATCCGCATTCTTATCGCCAGGATAAAAATGGTCGTTTCTCTGATTATGGAGCCAACCTTTGTTCACGAAAAATGAAAAAAAAGAATATATTCAACACTATAACATTACGATCGAAGTGAATCGCTTTGAAATTTTGCAATCACGTTCCTCCGGAACGATATATATAGTATCGATCGGAATTAACAAAATCATCTATGTGTTCAGCCAATGCCAATAAATAGAAAAAATTGGTTTTTTTTTTTATTCTTGTGGATAGTGGAGTTTTAGAGTATCGAGCTCTTGAAATTTGCAACTATTTTTCGGAAACCGATGTGATTTCGGTCGGTAAGACAGATTGCTATGAAAAGAAAAAAGGATAAAGATTTTCCGAACAACGGAGAGCTTGTGGATTCAACGAAAATTGTATTTCCGCAAATTCCGCATCTAACAATAAAAATTTGCGAATTTTTGCTAATTTGATTTAATGCATTCGTTTTTTTTTTTTTTTTTTTTTCTATGCGAGTGATTATTTTTTGATCATTTTGTAGATCGTTAATATATGAACTTAATGAGAAAACGATTGTTTTCCAGTCATTCGATTCTTCTCAAGACTTGGAAGACACGTACAAGCTTCGATGCTTGTTTAAAATTGAAAAAAAAAAAATCTATCAAAATCCTTAAATACGCTTCAAATATAGAAGAATCGCTAATAAATTCGTTCACTGCGATATCGCAATCGCTCAAAATAATATCGTGAACGTAGAAAATAGCCGTTAAAAAAAGAAACAAAAAATTTGCATAAATTTAAAAATAGAGGTAAAATCACAACCGGCGAGTCGCCAAGTAAAACTAGTGATAAAAATATACGTTTACAATAAATTACGCCTACGTTAGGCATCAGGAATATATGTATAGTGAGTGGTCTTCCATCCAACCGTCAGAATCTCATTTTTCTTTTTTCTTTCTTATTAATATCGATATCATTAAGCATCGTTATTACATGCCATCATTTTAAAAGAAAAGAAGAAAAAAAACTGTATCGATGAATCCACAGTTATCGGATACTGAGTCACGTATACTTCACGAAGATAACAACGTTTATCGCTTTCTTCTTCATTTCTCATATGCAAAATGTCCGATGATTCACTATACGAAATATTTTATCATCATTCCATCACGAGTCTTTCACTTTTTTTTTTTTTCAATACAATTAAGAACATTTTAAATTTGATTTTATCCAGCTCAAATAATAACCCTTACCAGAGGGCAAAATTTTTTTTATCAAAATCGTCTAAAACCATGAAAGTTCGAGTTTGCATCGTTGAAATGTAACGAAATTCTTTATTACATTATTACCAACTTATTTCGTAGATTTAGGCCTTGAAAATTGGTCAGACTTTCGGTTTTGTCGGTGTTACAAGTCGACGAATGAATGAATTATAAAAAAAAAAAAAAAAAACGTCGACGCTTTGAAAAGTAGTAAAATTGACAATACATAATCCCGTTACATTTCAACTGTTTGAATTTCAATTTCATCTACAATTTACGTCAAATCGTTTATATCTTTTCATGTTCCAGCGAAAAAAACGAAACTGACAAATTTTGTCAAGAACAGTGAACACAAGCTCGTGGCTTAAAAAACAAAAAATCTTGTTAACAAAGTTGTCCAAAGTTTTCTAATAATTGTCAAATTTACATCGTTCTAATGGAAGTAAAAATGCTTTTCTTTTCTATCGCTCAAAATTTGTTTTTTTTTTTTTTTTTTTCTTCACAAAAATGTGAATTCGTCCATTTTTTCAATTTTCACTCGTGTCATGAATCCGCGACTCAACTGCACAAAGCGACTGGCAATTGTAAATAACACGAAGTTCAAAGAGTACAAATATTTGTGTTAAAATTAAACGATCAATTTTCTTGATCGAATACTCGATTTTTACCAATTCTTTATACGTTTTTTCTGTTCTCATATACGAATTTGATAACTAAATGAGACTCTGCAGTGGTGGCCACGAATAATCACAGTGAAATATCTAGAGAGCCCACTTTTTTTTTTAAACCCTCCTTTGTCCAGTCGATATCAGAAAAGAAAAAAAAATATCTAAAATTACGAATCGTTAGAAGACGATCTTTCCCAACAGCATAACCATCTTCGCCACATTGACAATGGTTTTCTACGTCGTGACAACAAACCGGCTCCACCTCTTCTCGTACTCAGAGCACTCACTATCGCCTGATCGAACGCTTCCTTTAAATCGTGTTGCGTCAACGCTGACGTCTCGACGTAACTCACAGCTCCCAGTCGCTGTGCCAATTGATGACCTTGGGTTGTCGTTATCGGTGCTTGCCCGTATCTCGCTAGTTGCAGCATTAGACGAACGTCCGAACGTAAATCACTTTTGGTTCCTACCTGTAAACAATAATTGCATTCTTTACATTTCAACAGACCTTCAATTTCTATTTTTTTCTTTTATTTTTTATTAATTTTACTTTTTATTTTTTTCATTAATTTTTCTTTTTAACGTTTCTAGCATAAAACCGTTGTTTTTCGTGCATTACATTTTTGTATCTACAAAATATTTGCCTTTCTGTGGATTTCGTAAACGTATTAACTTTATCTTACGAAATTCCTTGGCACTAATCAGCGAGTTAGGACTGAGAACTTTCATTTTTTTTTTTTTTTTTAATTGCATGAGACAATAAGATATTTGTAAAAAAAATGTTGAATATTGAATTGAATTGGATCTTCTACCGAGAGAACTGTATTTAATAAACTGAAATGAATATTTGAGAAAGCGTGAACTTTTTCACACACACAAACACATCCGATTCAATCGTTTGTTATCGACCTAAATCTTTTAACGATCCATGATAAGACAAGTTTTATCTTGGATCAATCTTAACTATAGTCGTTAAAAAATGTATTAATCAATGATGGATCGCAGAATACGATCTCATAAAATAATATTGAAATTTTAATCCACTGTGTAAAAATTTCTCAATACTTTAATGATCAACAGAATTTTCGAAAATTTTCCAATTTTCAAATTTACTTTGTTACGGATTTTCCAAAAATTTTCCTCGCGATAAAAAAAAAGTTCCAAGTACGTATGTTCATGGAGGAATAAACTTACCAGAATGATAGGAGCATTCGGACAATATTTTCGTACTTCGTCGACCCATCTTAAAGCGACGCTGTGATAAGACGAGGGGCAAACGACGCTGAAGCAAATGAGGAAGACATCCGTCTCTGGATAACACAACGATCGCAATGGATCAAAGTCATCCTGTCCGGCGGTGTCGCACAGTTGTACATTTAATGGCAAACCGTCGACGTTAACAACGACTGAAAACACACATTTAAATCTCTGCTTCATCAGTCACCGGTTCGGATACTGAGGAGAGTTATTCTTTCGACTTTGCAATCAAAGTGAAAAAAAAAACTCGATACCAAATTGATAAAAAAAAAAAAAAAAAAAAAAGAAAGAAAAAAAAACTGTTTTTTTATGCTCGATAAAATGAATGAATATCGTAATAAAATGAAATAAGTCAGACTGATCAGAAATTATTTCATCGAAAATAAAGAGAATCTCGAATATTGTTACAAACAAATATTACTACTGTACAGCGATACGTAAAAATTATTAAAAAAAAAAAAAAAGATGCTTCTTTTGAGATAATGAAAAAAAAATATTTCGATCTCGCGAAATAGAAAAAAGATAGAAAAATTAAATCAAATTGAATAACTCCGAAACTAAATGAAATTTAAACGATGAGTTTAGAATAAAAAAACGTGTATAAAATAATTAAATTTTCGATGAAACAAAACCGTTGAAATATCAAACGTAATGCAAAATGCAATTTCTTGATCTGAATCATTGTATAGAAAGGAATTTTAATACGAAATGGGAAAAACTGGGGATCATAAAAACAACAAAATCTTCAGTACTTGGAGTTTATTCTCAGAAAATTGAGAAGGGATGTTCGCGTTGAAGCAAAAACGATGGTATTTCACGCTCTATATTCATCCTCCTTAAAACTACGAGATACTTGCACTTGGGGAGTAGCAAGAAATGCAAATATAGATCAGCTGAAAATTCTAACGAACAAAGCGTTGGCGGGCCTCTTCTAAAACAAGCCAGTTAAATGTCTCACGAAATATCTGTATGACAAATTTCTTACGTTGAATGAAATAGAAAAAACAAACTGATCTCATGTTTACATACTTGTAACGCAGAGAAAATAATTTCGACCCATTTTTCATTTTTTCGTTCAAGTTCAGTCTCCACGCGAATCTTTGATCGACAAACGACGCCTGAGCAAACTCATTTACCGCTTTATTTCAATATCGTGTCAATTTTTACATCATTTTAAACTGAACACGACATCCCAAATTAAAGTAGAAAAAAAGTTTTTAAATATAATGCATTTTTTGTTATTTCGTTATATTCGAAAGCAACATTTTTATTCGACTATCGAGAAATTATCTCAACGATTCACGACAAGAAATTCGAATAACACAACGTTTTTTTCCACGTATCTTTCTCCTTCGACTGGTCTTAGCGAGAATAAGAAGTATTCGTAATTCGTAAATCATAACCGCATCACTTTTTTTAATCGACGTTCAAAGGTTATCGTACCCAACATATATTATTGAAATAATAAATAAAAAAATTAAAAAACATTCAAAAAGATTTATGTTGTCGTGCAACAAAGCTGTGGTCTCCAGGTAAAATAAAACAAGTATGACTCTCGAAGCCTTGCATTTCGATTATTGACAAAAGGAAAAGTGTTTATATACAAAGGCTGTTGGCGAGAGAGTACGAGAAGGACAAAGGGCCTTGAAGCCAATAAATCAATAGAATTAACAATACTCTAGAAATGGGTCAGCGATCGAAGCTTATTGCGGATAATCTAAAGCAGTGCGCAACGTCGTTCCGTACAGCAAAAAAAAAAACAAACAAACAAACAAACGTTAACGCCTGTAGATTACACTGCTAAAAAAAAATGGTAGATTTTTTTCGATTTTTTAACGATTTTATTTTATCTAATCGTGGACATACAGGAGAAATTTTCTGAGAACTAAGCTGAAGGATTGAGAAAAGAAAAAAAAAAACGAGCGACGACGATGGTGGAAAGATGCCCCGGGTTTTCTGTTAAATTAGTACAAGCATCGTTGATTCCGGGGACGTGATTTTTTTTTTTTTAAATCTTTTTTTTCTTATTTTATTTTTTTTCTTATATTTTCAGGAGAACGCGATGAGCAAAGAAACGCGCGCGCGCAGAGAGCGATGTTATTCGCTGCCTCTCACCTGTTGCCCCCTTGTTCGTCTCGTCTTTACAGTCCCTTCAAAAAATGTTCACTTCTCGCATACGAATCTTGCAACGCGCTGCGAAACCTTCACGCACGAGCGTTCCTTGTGATTCACAAAGAAAAAAAAAAAAAAAAAAAAAAAAAAAAGATGGAAAAAAGACGTTTCCCGCGACACGTATCGATGATTCACCGGAGACTTTTAGCCTGACGACCGTGTGTCGGTCTCGTGTGTAATCTATAATTAACCTGCAAAACAAATCGTGCGCGCTAGTTTCGTAACGAGATATCATAGCGGACGCGAAAATTTCAAGAAAACACACATTTTCGTGGCGTGAGAAATATTGTCAAAATTATAACTTGACAAAATATTTATTTTGAGAATTTTGTCGTGCTCGTTCTTCTTTCAAAAGTCACTATAAAACATTTTTTTTTTTTTTTTTTCAATAGTCGCATCTTTCTGTGAACAGACGCCCCGTCCTCTCGAGAGCTTTTCCCACGGACTGTATATACCAGCCATTCTGCGATTCCATCAACCGAGAATGCCCATATATACATGTATAGCCTTCACCCGTACGCATCAAGCGCATACGCTTTTTTTTTCTCTCGAATCCCCCTAATACGTACTCGCGTAGCCGAACAAAAAACTATATCGAAGCAAGCCTTTTTCAAATAGCCAAGGTGTATCCGCTTTTGGCGACTAATTTGCGACGATGAAAACCACGATTTGAAGGAAAAAAAAAACAAAAAAAAATGCCCGAAACACCTGCTGCGCGAGTATCGAACGAGAAAAAAAAACGCGGTTTTCATTTGATTCGTGTTTTGCTTCGCGATCTAATATTTTATCTGTACAAATGTATAAAAGTATATTGGCATTTATTGTTTTCGTTTGTCGAAATAAAAATTTTACATTTATTCTGCAATTTTGCATCACGTTTCATGAATATTAACAAACAAAAAATATTTTATTTTTAATATTCGCAATACGCGCACGTATATATAAATGTTTTATACTAACCATTGTAATTGTCAAAGGCCGTGGGTACGTATTCACCGGGAAAGCCATTGGTGGAATACGACACGACCAGACTTGTTTTTCCGACAGCCCCATCACCCACGAGAACGACCTTTATTCTACGATCGAGGGGGCTGCCGTGCTCGCCGATTGTTGAATTTTGTAAATTTTGCCTATTGACACCGGTCGCCGCCCGTTTCACCTGCATTTGCATCATTTGACCGCCCTTTAAGAGGGGTTTCGTCCAATTTGCATGCGATGAGGGCGGCATCGTCTCGTTATTTGCCTTTACACGACCACGAGCTTTCATGTAGTGTTCGCACACTAGTTTATCTCCCGTTCAGTCCTCTCGTTTTATTCTGTATTCGTACATATGCAATAACAACAACAATAATAATAATGATATGACGTCGTTTTTTACGCTTTCCCTCCTTTTCCCTTTTCACTTTCCCCGAGTGGGTTCGATTCGGTACTCGCAATGCAGAAATATCGAGCTTGTACGACCATGGGATGCTGCGTACCTTTATATATATAGATATACACTCGTACACACACACTAATATATATGTATCTGAAATTTCTTGCAGGTTAACTGTATTCCAATTTTTGTTTGTTTTTTTTTTTTTCAATCTTTACGTATCAAACAGATTAAAGACACTTATTTTGAAATTTCGAACAGCTGTCCAAAATTCGCATGTTTTTTTTTTGTTTTTCGTAACCTTTATTTCATGTAAAATTCAGTCACTCTCACGACACGTTTTTTTCGATCAATATATAGAATTCGTAAATATTAAACAGGAATATATAAGACATCGGGATCGAGCGAATTTTCGAGTTTTTAAAAATAAAACACCGTTCGAGAAACGCGTGCACGAGGTTCTTGTTGCCTTCACGAAACGTCGGAAAACAATGGATCTCTCGACTCGATCTCTCGCTTCTCGCTACGCCGAGTCAAGTATATTATGGTTTAAGGGGTGGGGGACGAGATCCGAGTCGAGAGGGAAGAGACTTGATCACCTGCCGCGACGTGGAGCCACCTGTTTCACCGACCGGAACGCGTTAATGGTCAGAGATCCAGCACGACGCCTCGTTGTCTGTGAAACTCTTTTTTTCACTCTGTTCTACACACACAATTCACTCTTGCATCCCATTTCACACATGTACGTTACCATGATGAACGTAAACCTGCTTCGAAATTTACATTCTTTTTGGCAATGCGGGGTGACTCTTCTTGTCACATCAAGATAAACCAGTTTTCCTGCATTTATTTACCTTTCGAAATTCGCAAAATAAATATTGTAATAATACTGGAATTGCGTTTTTTTTTTTCGTATTTGATGCATGTGCACAATTTTGCATGATCTAATGTTTCTGAATCTTTTTATCTTTCTGAACAAAAGTTCATTAAATGATAGACAATACTATTGATTGTTAGAAATGAACTAAATGAGTTTTTGAATTCAGCGCCGAAAATTCTTCGCGCATATTCAACTCGAACGTCAGTTTTTTTAGGTTAATCAATATTTATATTTAATAAAATTCCCCGATGACCCCTTACACAGATTCAAAATTTTGCGAAGCATGCACGAGCAAGCTTTTTTTTCTAATTTATTTTTTCGTTGTTTGCCGCTGTTATATTTTATTCGGATCTATATCATGTTACATTCTCAATGCGGAAACCGTTATGTGTGCGGAATTGCGAAAAAATAATAATAAAGAAGGTTAGATAGGAAAATAGACTCGAACAAATGTTTCATTGTGAAAGTATGCGGTAATTAACCCGACGCAGTTCATCTACTCCTCTTACGTAGAAGGTCACGTTAAACGGCCTTGCCCCTCTGCGCCCGCATAAGAAACACGTGTGTTTAGAAGTCAAAACACACCCACGTGTTAGACGGATTTTAAAGAAAAATATGAATCAATGATTTAAAAGCTTTTTTTTGAAAAGCGCATGTCATAAGTGCCATACAATATTTTCGATACGCGTGATTTTGTTTTTTGTCCGTATTTTTGGCCCAGTGCAGTGTACTCGATGCAGGCGACCGACAGAAAACAGTGCTCGTTATGAACAAAGATATTGAGCGACTCGGTACATTGAACCCGCTGCGATGAGCTGCTGCGATCAACGATATCCCCACTCCTCCCTGTTTTGGCTTGCACTTATGAAATTCATTGAATTCGAGATCGCGACCGGTAACAGACTGTTTTCTTATAAATAAAATATAATAATAATGGCAAATGCTCACTGTTCAACGAAAGGTTCATTTCGGAACTCAGAAATCGAGATTTAAGGTGCCTTTTCATGCTGACATAGACGATGCTAGCGTCAAGCGTCGAATCGAGTTGGGCAATACAAAGGGAGCTCTTGCTCTATGCGTTACGAGAACCAAGATAGCAAGTAGGAAAGGGCATCGACGCCTCGGCAACCGAGGAACGAGTCATTACGCATTATGCAGCGGACCGCTGACAACACACGTCAATGACTTTTTGCATAATATTCTTTTTTTTGTATTGAGTACTGTTCATAAATTTACGAGAAATATTTAAATTAATTATCGGATATCTATAGAGTTTCTTATAGTTCCGATAGAAGGCGGCGTTGCTGCGTCAAACGTGAAAACTAGTATGTATCGTATGTACGTGTTTATCTTTCACGATTAACGTTAGCACTTGGTTTCTGGAGGGGAAATCACGTGGCTAGTCCGATTTAGGAGCGTTTATGGTATAATAAAAAGGCATTTCCAGCGTTTACGGCATACATCGTTCTGTTTCCGAAAGAAGGAAACAAACATAACCTCAAAATCTTAGAATTCAGGATTGAAATCTTGTCTTCAAAATAATAATTTCTATCGAGGATTCGAGTATTTACGTGAGAAACATGGCAGTCTATAGGATTGCTGCGGTGATTTATAGATTCAGGTATGAAAATAAAATTGCTCACCAATTTTTCTCATTCTTCTAACCTGTGACAATGTTTAGAAACATCGATTTTATTTTTGTTCTAGTAGTTCCTATATGACACTACGAAATTTGCCAAAAAAATTTTCGCGCAACATCAGATTTCGTAGTTCCGGTATAAATACAGATGCCAGCAACAAAAAAAATACTTGGTTCGGTATCCTGTGGAAACGTTGGGAATTTAGTCTTCCTTTGGGTGTCGGTGTGACGCTTCTTGGTGTTTTGCAATGGAGACACTTGCGGAAACATCCCTATGCTGTTGAAAGCGAGCCTGTTAAAGGTCCAGTCGGTGATTTAATGGTAAAAATCGTTGATTCTTGATCCACTTAATTAACTGGTTTTAATATCAATTTCAATTATTCAATGCACTGATTTATAGTTCAATCGAAACGACGTAGAACCTCAAATTGTCAGCAAGCATAGAAGAATTTTTGCCGTTTTATTTTTTGATATACTGCTTGAAATTATTGTAATCTTTTTTGTTTTGTTTCAATGATTTAACTTTGCAATTTGATTGTCTGAATTTTGATACTATTAAGCATCCTAGGAAGGTCCTATATTTTATAGCTGTTTCAATTTTCTAGGTTGAATGTTATCGCTGTTTGCCATTGAGAATAACCAGCCGAGTTTTTGGTTGGCTCGCCAGCATTGAGCTTCCTATCAGGCTGCGACCGACGCTTTACAATCTTTACGCTAAATCTTTCCAGGCTAATCTTCAAGAAATTAAGGATGATCTCTCCACCTTCCCTAGCTTAGTTGATTTCTTCGTTAGAAGTTTGAAAGAAAATGCTAGACCCATCAATCCTCACACGGACATTGTGAGTATGACTCCATAATGGATCGATAACCCATAGAAATAGAAACAAAAAAATATACAGTATTAATTTATACACATAATTATTAGTCTGTAGATTTGCGACTGCTTATGAATCATTACTTTATTTGAAATAGATTGTACAATGAAATGCCAAGAATTGATGAAATAATTCAAATCAAATTATTCGTTTAAATATTTTTTTAAGTTATGGAAAAAGGTGAAAATAATATTCATCAATACAGAGAAATTTATGATGCAAAACTAAACGATGAATAGGTTTCTCCCTCAGATGGCAGAGTTCTGCACTTTGGTCCAGTTGCATCCTGCAGAGTTGAGCAAGTGAAAGGAATAACGTACAATTTGCGACATTTTCTTGGTGATTCTTTACCGAATGAAAATATCATGACGGAAAGTATGCCCGAAAAGTGCGAAGATTACGTTCGCTCTCTTCTCAAAGATCCAAACAATCGTCTTTATCAACTGATAGTTTATCTTGCACCTGGAGATTATCATCGTTTTCACAGCCCAACCGATTGGTCGATTAATTATCGCAGACATTTTCAAGGTAACTCATTAAGCAATGACCGTCGACGTGAAAATAAGCCTGCAAATGTAAAGCTGATAATGCCACGAGGTTTTACGTCACGCTCGAAGACTTTTCAACGCTTATCTATTCTTGTTCCGAGTTCGATGTTTGACTTTCTTCAAGCTGTTTTTTCTATCAGTATATTCGAATATTTACACATATTTTTTCTCAACTTTAGTCAAAAGTAGATCAAATTTTTCATTACGATAGCAGTGCAATTTCCACAGAACATTTCAATGAATTCATTGAATACAAATACTCATTATTATTATTATACTCAATATTACTCATAAAAAAATAATTGAAACTGGAGCTGTTTTAAGTAAAAAAAAAAATAATCAGTCAAATTATTAGGAAAAATTGGAGTTATAAGTAATTTAAATCGCAAACAATTAAAATTTGGATTAATTTAATTCGCAAATAATTCAAAACGGCAATAATTTCAATTTCTGACAACTCACTTGAAGATTCAAACTTGCCACACTCACATGTCACTTGTACATGTATCGTTGCACCCTATTTTCGCTTAGCCATTCCTCGATGTCAGATCTGGATACCAATTAACGAAAACTTTGAAACCATTTCAGGAAAATTATTGAGCGTCAATCCAAGAATAGCCAGTTGGTTACCAGATCTTTTTGCGATGAACGAGCGAGTTGTTTACACAGGAGAATGGGAGGGTGGTTTTATGGCGTATGCAGCGGTTGGGGCGACGAATGTCGGTTCCATAAAAGTTTACTGTGATCGTGATTTGGCGACGAATCAGCGAAAATGGCCAAAGGGTAAAGTGTGGGAAGACGCTAATTTGGAGTGTACGAGGGTAAAGAAAGGCGAACTTTTTGGTGAATTTCGAATGGGCTCAACGATCGTATTACTTTTTGAGGCACCAAGAGATTTTTCGTTTTCCCTTGTGCCAAGTCAATCGATCAAAGTTGGCGAATCGCTTACCGACAGCCCTTCTTTGTTTCGAAAAGCAATGAGAGACCGTAGCAATTTGAATCGAGGAATCGCTCACGCCTTAGGAATCATAACCAATGGGGAACCCGCCACTTAGATCTCCAACAAAATATAGATAATCGAACATTTTATAATTAAATACAAATTGTAATTAAAATGTAGATATTTCGTATTTTTTACTAATTTAATGCAGTCATTTTTTGACGCAAGCCCAGTATCGACTTTTCTTTCATCATTAAGACACAATTTCATCTAATTCCGATACATTTTTTTTAAACTTGAAATGTATAAAAAAAAATTCGCGAAAATACCGAGTGTCAAAACTAAAAAATGACATCGTTGTGTTCTTTCGATTTTAGTATGGTTAATTTTTCCCAATGGATTAAGATATTAATGAAATTGTTCATTTTTCTAAACGTAATTGAAATCATGTGGCTCGATTGTCAACCTTTTTAATTTTATTTTTATTTTTATTGAAAATATATAAAAGGACGTTACATGCCCAAAGTTTGAATCATGTGGAATCATTTCTAATTTAATTTTTATTTAAAACTGTCGTTCCGAGTTCGAACCTTTGTTAACTTCGTCAACACGGTGACAAAGTAGGCCGCTTTGTTCCCAAAATACAATGTGAATATTTTGTAGTCGAGCGCACACTTGAGATATAGCGTGAATCAATGTTTGTGTATAGTGTTTACGGGACAAAGGTCAAAAATGATTATCGGATAAGAAAAGTCAACACGTAAATCTCAAGAACAATATAAAATTTTATATTGTCTCAATTTTTTTTTTTTTTTTCTTTTTTCAGTAAAGAAAATTTAGTTTCTCTTGCATTGTCAGCACTCAACAGCCTTTTGTTGCTTGAATCATATGTTCTTCAGCATTGACAGCGTTAGTCATAAGCAATCGAAAATTTTAAGAATGCAACAATTTTCTTATCGAATTATTCATTTTTAGAGAACAATATCAACAGTTAAAATATCGCTACTGAAATGATCTCTACTGCTATACAGGGAAAAAGAGGGAGAGAAAGACAGTGGATGATAGTGGACTCAAAGATCAATAAAAATTTGAACATTTTTTCAAGCGATTCTGCTGCAAGCCTGGGAAAATGACTGCAGTTTTCTTTCACCTTCGGTAACTCCGATACAGTGTGGAATAAGTCGGCTGTAGTTGCCCGTAGGTCGATATCGTGGAGAGAGCAGAAGGGAGGAAAAAGTAGGGCTAAAAGTGAAAAAAGAAAATGATTTACACAACAAAAAAAAATCATCAATAATATTAATAATTGAATGATAATTCACAAATATTTCGGAATATGCTTGATTATTACATTTGACTGGAATACTTTTTGCAGTTTCCCAAGTTTTTGCACTTTAGAAAGAAAAACGAAAACGTCATAGAATCACTCGGTTCTCTCTACCTGGGTAAAAAATTTTCAGTAAATAAAAATCACTGACAATGAGCTACAAATCTTACTGATCCGTATATATATTACAATCGTCAGAATCTCAAAATATTATCCTGTAAATCTGGAAAAGATTACAAAACGGTGACGAGAAAAATGAAATTTAAACGCTCGTTTTAGGAGCAGGTTTGTTTTTAACGGGAAAGAAAATCAAATTGACTCAACGAAAATGTTTTTACGCAATTTTTTAAAATTTCTTTTCGTCTTTTATTGAACATTAAAAGAAGGAAATCGAATGGAATCAAGCAAGTGCTACCCTCTGTGCGAATAGGTATCGGAGTCGGATAAAATTCGCGTGATGAAAAGGGAACTTGAGTTTAAACCGAACTTATCGACTGAATTTTGTATCTCAGTTTCTCACAATCGGTGTCAGTAAGCGATAATTCAATAATTTTCACAAAATAAATTTAGAAGTCACTGCTTCTATCGATAAATTGACCAATTATCGTTATATATTTGTAATAAAGGCAAAGTTGTTGAACAAAGAAATCAAAAAACGCTCAATTTGATTCGAATGTTTCGAAAATTAGGAAATATCAGTATTTCGATGAAATTCATTTTATTTAACCAAGAATGTACAGAATCTGAACGTTTAAAAGGTCACCCAAGATACTTGAAACTGGAAATTTTTTAAATAAACACACACTTGCTACGAAGTACGTAAATTATTCCAAGACATATCTCGATGTTGGGGCTGGTTGACTGCCGCCGCGTAACGCAAAAATCGATTGTTGAAATTGTAGTCACGAATCAAATCTACCCACGTTAGCTACAATTCGAATCGAAACCACTGCAGAATTAAATATTACGCGGAGTATAGTAATCTCGGAAGTTGATCTAATTTATAAAAGTACGTTTCTAAAGAGATACGAAAATGATGTACGAAAAACGTGATTTTCCCAATGGAATATTGGAGAATTTAACAGTTATTTAAGAATCAATTCGGCAGATAATTTTGGACTCTTATCCACGACTAATGATCGTCAATGAAATTATTTCTCGTTTTCGAGTCAGAAAATGAACGTTTTAAAGGTATTTTTTCGATTCGCTCTCAGGCCCAAACCACTGAAGATAGAAAATTGCTGCTATAGGCTATCTTGTAGGATATTTTATGCTCTACAAGATTGGTCCTATGGTCGATTGCTCTATCTCCAACGGTTTCGGTAGTACGCGCGATAAACGAGCGCGATCTTACAACTTCAACAATTAATAACTTATCAGAACGAAGCCTGATCGACAAAACGTTTTCGAACTTTTCCTATCGAATTTTAATGCCGAACGTGAGTTCGGATTTCGTACTATTGGTCGTGGCACACCCCGCAGGTATTTTATTACTGGGCATAAAAAAAAACGTAGCTGTAAAAAATTCAAGCGTGTAGACTTTTATCATCGAATAATGTTTTGATTCATAAGACAGAAATAATGATGATGATTTGAATAATATTTACCGATCGATGGACGAAAGTATAAAATAAACATAAAGTAAAAAAGCAAAAAGGTTTAAGCTTCGAGCGTTCGAGTAGCCTTAGTAGTTCTACAAGCCGAATATATTCGTGAAAAGGTTTATCTTGATGGAATCGGTGACCTCTTTTTTTTTCTCTCTCTCTCTCTCTCTCTCTTGCTACACTGCGGCAATATCGAGCTCGTGCGAAATTACACCATACTCGATTTTCACTTGTTCTCCTTTTGTTTTCCTTACTTTACTCCTTTCCACCTCTTAAAAAAGCTTCGCGTATCGTTTAAACGTACAGGCTCTTTCAAAAACAGAGAGGCTTCGTAAGCTCGCGTCAGCAGAGTGTCAGTAGGTCGTTAAAAGTATGCGATGAGTGAGCTCTCGCGTGTCACGATTTGCTCTTGTTATACACCAGATTTATTTATACTCTCGTATACCATCTCCTTTTTTTTTTTGTTTCCAAAACGGCAAGATATAATATACGCGGTATATCGATGAAATGTATTTGTAAATATTGATCGATTGACATGAAGCTAAATGAGGGAGTTCAATGGCGTCGAATTTATTGTACAGTAAAATATGGAAACTTGATACGGAGATTTTAAGCTATCGATTCGGTGAATTATTTCATCAAACGTATCATACCTCTCGCTACAGCCACGTTTAAAAGTCGATTATCGCTCGTTATTGCATCTTGCAGGATCGTTAAATTTTTCAACGTAAATGTTCCCTACTGTTCCCTACTGAATTACCGAAATTTTACTTTTTTTTTTTGTTTTTACAACGAAATCCCTGACGTTTTATCCAGTTAAATTCATGTAATAAGAAGAAAATTTTTTTTTTTCGAATCGATTACGAATCCAAAACGGTGAATCCTTTCAATTTTTTTTTCAAGTGATCACACATTAATGCCTGAAAAACTAGATTATAATGACGACCGATCTCATTTTTTGTTCGTCAATTATTAAGGAGTACATAAACGTTTTGGATTACACTAAACACCAAATTCTGTTGATTTCTGTTGATACTAAAGAAGAAACTTTCATTATTTTTCATTTCTTTTCTCGAAAAAGAAAAATATTTTAAGAGTGATTTTTAAAGTGAAAAGTGAGGCGTAGCGCAGAATTCAACTTTTACGTCAAATTGGAGTTCGAGTACCTGAGCTAATCGATTGCCAGCATGAACTGATTCATTATTACTGACGATAATTCCACGTCTTTGTTGTTTGCCAATTGTTTCAACCTTTCTGAGGATATATAGAACGGAAGCCAGAAAACAATTGAGCTTTAAATTCTGAAATACACGCATTCGGAACAAATAACCCTCTGAAATTTTGACGTTTATGTACTAAAAAGCTTTACAAGGTATTCTGTAGTTTCAGGGTAACGACATTCGAAGTGCAACGAAATATATAATGCTGCCCTCGATTTCCATAGCTAAAAATCGATTCGACAACGTACTTCCACTTCGTTTTTTAACGTAACAATAAACTCTCGTTTGCCGTAATAGGAATCGTTTTCATTGGAAACCCGGGAGAAATTAATTGTTTAGCAGAGTGACAAAAAGAAGGAACACAAAAAAGCGTGCATTATGAATAATTGCGAAAATAAATGGCAGCTTCAATTACGAGCTCTTTATCCACTCATCGGTTATTGGAGAGTACACCAAAGCGGCAATTTCTCGCCGTTTGCAACGAACCATCCAGTTTTTTTTTTCCCCAATTTTCTTTTATTTCTGATCGCTCAATCGATCTATGTACCAAGAGTGAGGCATCGAAATTAGTTTATAAATCAAATTCACGAAATATTTTTCCGATCAATTCGAGTTAATTTTATGTTCCGAAAGAGAAAATGTTGGTTTGTGACTAAAAATGAAAAAAATTTGAAATACTTAAGCTTCACGAAAATTTGTATTACATTTTTTCATTTTTGTTAAAATAAATTTTTGTTATTTCCTTTGAGTTAAAATATTTTTTTTTTTCTTCATTAACTTTATCGTTAATATATCGAATAAACATAGCGACAAAATACTTCTGTCAGGAGCTGAAAGCAGCGAATTATTTTGAGTTCGCTGCGCTGAGAAGCCCCACGATGTTGATGCTCGTCGTCGGGCGATCGACAGATTTTTATATAGATGAACACAGACACTCGACGGTTAACCAGAAAAAAAGGTTACGCTGCTCAACTGTATTTTCGTTCACTTTCCTCATGCCCGTTTTACCATCTTGTAGCTCGAGCACTGCGATGTGTCGAAAGCTCGCTCTGAGGAAGCCTCGTCGATACTGTTTCTTATTTCATATCGATTACTTTTAGCTATTTTTATGGATTTTCGTGGGTGTCATGTATTAAACCGAGAGATTTCACTTGTTGCTGTTGTCATTGGTCGGATCTGGTGCTTTTTGTCTACCTCTTTTTGGCTAAATGCCACGAAGCTATTACAATTTCATATAATCGATCGATACAATTCTCTTTTTCTCAATTTTGCTTTATTATATCTGGAAATCTGATTTAAATGTCAGAATTAAGCGAGAGTCCGAATTCCAAAACGAAATTTTGTAGAAAGGCGGTTTAAAGGTCACGCTGCATGGTTCTAAGGGGATTTGGAGGGTCCGAAACAGGCCAGTCAGCCCTCCGGGTATCATTTGTGGATTTATTTGAACCAAAATGTTTTGATCGTTTATACTAATCTGACAGATTTAACACCAGTTTACTTCAGCCAACAAGTGGTTTTAATGAGATTTATTCGGATATAGATACAGGCGTTAATAGGGTTAACAGGGATTTAGCGTGTCTTCGGGTACATCATATATACCTCGAATGAAAAAAAGGAGAGTTGACGCAAGAAAAAAACAATTGGAAACAATTAAAGAAATTATTGAATGGTGTTTCGAACAAAAAAATCAATTTTTTTAGAGAAACTCGTAGAATTTTTTTTAATTTTTATTTCATTACATTTTTTTGAGTTACAGCTATTTTTATGGGAACTTTGTGAAGAAAAAGATATTCCAAAACTTCTGCCATTTAGCAGACCGACGTTGAAGTAAAATGCACTGAAATAAATATTTCGTCGAAATATTAGAATATTTTTTGTTGAAACAGCTCAACAAAATATTTCGTCGACGAAGGGTGGCAGGGTAGTTGTAGTGATCTGAAACAAAAAATAAAAAATGATTATTTTTAAGTAGACTTGCCGCTATTACCTCAAGTAGGATCTTTTATTTTTATGCATAATTAACAAAAAAATCGTGGTTTTTTTTAAGTCCGCCATTTAGTTAATTATGTGCATAAAATTAAAAGATCCTGGTTCAGGTAATAGCGGAAAGCTTACTTAACAATAATCATTTTTAGTTTTTCGTTTCACATCACCACTACGACAGCCTCTGGACGTACCCTGTCACCCTTGTCTTTTTTTTTCTAAGGCTCCACGTTGACTGTATAAATCAACGACTCATTATTGTTGAATTGACTTGAAATTTTTTTTTTTTGTATTGTACAAGATGTCAATAATAAGCTATGAAAAGATTAAAAAGATTGTATTGCATTTTCTTATTAAAAAAAATTAATAAACATTCTTTTAAAAAAACGTGCTCTACATAGGGGTTGTGCCTTAATTCCTAATAGATAGACTTAGTAGGTTTCAGAATTTCCAGGAATTAAACTCTGTCGGAGTCACTTACAAAGTACAAAGTCGTTATCCCTCAGTAAGAGTCCAATAGAACATTTCAACGAACAAAAAATCGTACCTTTGCAGCTATTCCAATGAGGCAACTGTGTAATGGTATTCAGAAATTGATCATAGAGAAAGCTCATATTCTGAGAACTCTATTCATGAATTCGAATGTGTCAAGCGTCCAGTAATTGGAAAACTTGTGGTGAAAAACATTTGGATTTGGAATATAGATAGAATTCCACATCAAGCTGATGAAGAGAAACTGGCTCAAGTTAGTCACTCAGCGCTTGAATTTACAAAAAGAATTTATTGAACGAGCTTTTTATACACGCGTAATTTTTCGAGGAATTATTTTTGCTCGACTCCCTTCTCTGATCTTGTATTTTCGAAGAAAAAATAAAAAAACAAACAAAAAAAAGAAGTTTTTTACTCCAAACCAAAATCCAGTTTACTCAAGAGCTTTTTCTCAAATGACTACTTCAACGAAATTTCCCATATTTTTTGAACGCTGCCACGTCAAGAATTTCTGAAGTAGACTTCACGAAGTACTGATATATTTATTAGTAACTTTAAGAAAATAAAAAAGTCGATTTCTTTTTAAATCACCCTCGTATATGAACTGTGTGTGTATCCTCAGAATTAATATCGACAATTCGTGACGATAAAATCTTAACGATTCTCGCGCGTGCACATAATTGGTCTGAGCTTTTTATTTTTCCCAACTTCAAAACAGCTTTAACGATATACACCCTGATAAAACGATATATATGTGCGTGATACGTTGAAGGAGCAATCTGCCTTTGCACCCCTGTCGACTTGCACGAATATTTTTGATTTTCTCTATTCCTCGTAGTAACCATGAGAGAAAAAAAAACAATCATTTATTTTACATCGTAATTTGTTGAAGAGAAATTCGTTTTTAAATATATATTTGGCGAATAAAATCATTTGATGTTGCTATAATTTTGGTTGGAAAAGATTGAATGCGTTAGGAATAAAATCTCTTCGAGTCTTTGAGAGCTCCGATGGATTTCATTGGCCTTGGCGTAGCGAGCAGCCATTTATATATCCATTAGTTCGACTCAAAGATTCGGAGCGAACAGGCAAAACGAATTCGTCTGAGATCCATACTCAGGTAAAATGAGGAATTCATTTTCCTACTTCGAGGTCAATCAATTTTATTTTATGGGATAATTTACTAATCGCATGAGAACAATATTTGAATAAAATAAAATAATACAACAAGAATAATGTATTTTTATATGTCCGCTATCGATTTAGGGGTCTTCACTCTAAGAGCTGTCAATTTCAGTAGATCAAAGATGAAACAGTACAATATCCATTTAATACGATTCAATAATGTACCGACTGCGATGATAAAAACATGCAACGTTGTCAGGTTTCCATATAAACTTTATAGCGTGAACCACGCGATTTATTGTACCGAGTTTATTGTATCGGTTGTATCACCTCCAGATAGAATTTTGTAACAGATCGTTCGTTGACGTGTTTTTTTATCTTGTAACAGTTTACAATTGATGAATGATTGATAATCGAGAAGAAAATCTTTTCGGCTATTGGATCGTTGGATCCATGCAGAGCATGCAATCGAAATAATATTCAAATGAAAAAACGTACACGTCGAACGATGGAGAATTGAAGAAAAATGGTGAAATTCCATTTCGTGAAATGTTAGTCGACTATTTTCTATTTTTTTTTTTTTTTTCTCATCCAGGCCGTTAGTTCAATCCACCACGTGTGTTCACCATATGATTTTGTTTAAAGTTTGAAATTCCCCTTGCTATGACGTTTTTGGCACGCTTTTTCGAGGGAGAAACAAAAATAAGCGCAATAAGGCTGGATGAAATATAGATTTCGAATGAAACTTTTATACTGTGCGTGAATAATTAATACGTGGCTGACGTAAGTGGCACGGAAGAGAGCACATGTAACGATTCCCAGTCCACGAACACGCACATTTATATGAATTTATATCGATATATTACTGGCTAGCAGAGGCCATAAATCGCGTAAAAATAACAAACCCAAAAACTGTGGTTTATCGTGAGTTACGGAGCCAGGTTAGGTTGATAAAGTTAATTGAGTTCAAATAATTTTCATTTTTCCAAGTAAGCTATGTCCAGTTCTGGTGTGCTTTTTATTTTAATAGACTGAACGATTTTTTTTTTTTTTTTTTTTTCCAGAAAGGAAACACAAATACTATTTTGTAGCCAGTTATTTTTTTTTCTCATCAACTCAGATTCAAACTTTTTAAGCTCTTGTCGAAGTTATAAGAAAATAAAGAATAAAGATATAAAAAAAAAGAGTTTGAAACAAAATTTTACTGCCGTTCTTGCTGACTCTTCAGACTCTTCTTGGTAAAATGAGATACAGTTTTATAAACTTCAGAAATTCTTGCTCGTGTACATGCTTCTTAATTTTCGAATTCCATTGCATTCAAAATTTAAACGAATTTCTTTTTCTTACAGAATCAGACTCGTGAGAACATTTTCATAGATCGAAAAGTAGTTAATTTTTTATGAGGCATTCCTTCATGACCAGTAGCACTCGATAATAATTTAAGGAAATTGATCGTATCGATCTACAATGACGATCCGCGTTATTTCATTATTTTCGTATATTTGCTTTGTTGATAATGAATTTAACAAATTTTCTTTTGCATTATTTGCTTTAACAATTTTTAGCTAACATCGATTTGAATAATTCTCGAATGTAGTGGATTTATCGAGAATCTTGTTATCCGTGATAATAGAAAATCCTTGCAGCGGTATCGAAACGAGATGAGAATGATCGAAAATGAAGAATTGTGCTGTGCACCCTAGGAATCTTGAACAGCAACTCAAATTTCTCTCGGGATTAAACGATCACACGACGAAATGGATCCGAATTGGTTCAACGCTATTCGTAGTATCATTTTTTCTCTTTTTTTCCATATGTATTTTTATGTAAGCTCGAATATAATTGCCTATCAGACGACCAATAGTTGATGTGGCGAGTTTGCAAGAGCTTTTTCTCTATATACCATAGTCTCGTTGTATTCTCTTGAATTCCGCGAGATCGCTAATTTTGGAGCATGGATACTTGTCGCTTCGAGCTTGTGTCCCCCGAGCTTTATCAATGTGACATATGAAAAAAAAAATCTCAGGGCCATAACATGGCCGTTTGTACGTACAGAGACTGCTGAAAATTTAGGTCAAATGATAAATTTGGACCGTTGTTCTTTTTTTTCATCTACAAAGAATCCGATGAAAACCAATAGCGTTGAAAATGGTTCTAATGAGGACACTGGAGAATATTCAATGATATTTGAAAACTCGAGTACAAAACTAAAAAATTTAAATGAAAATAAAAAATTAAAAATCTTGGTAAGTCTATTGTTCATTTTCTTTCAACTTAAATTCAGTTTATTTAGGTCGATTATTGAAGGACGAAGTGAAATAATTGAAAGATAAATTTTGATTGAAAAACAATGGGGTTCCTTGGAGAGGAGTCGTCTCTAGTTATCATCGAAGCAAAGAGTCACTCGGTTGTTTCAACAAAGCCCTTGAACAAAATTAAATCGGTATGTTCAAACCTCTTGTGAGCACGTGGCCAGTCATAACGTTTCATCCATCGAAAAAAATGATTGAAACAATTACATTATTCAGAAAGCATCCATTTTAGATATTGATGGATCAAGCGAATATTTTATGTTGAGTCCTTCAATAAAACGTCGTTATTTTCAATATTTATTAAAGCGAGAAATTAATTATTATATTCGATAAAAAAATGACAGTAACTCGTAAGAATGCGGAATTGAAATTCGAACGAAAAAATTAACATCCAATTTCCATGTTGATTTGTGTTTTTCCTATACTAACGATACAGTGAAGACTTGCCATCCTGCCTTGACCAGCGCAATAGAGACACTTGCATGCAATGTGTTCAAGGAATGAATAATGACACAATGGTGCCGTACACTTTTGATCAAAGCTGTATTTGTAAAATGTACAAATTAAACTTTTATTTTGTGAGCTTAGGGCGATGAGAGACCTGGATCAATCGGAGGAAGTGAGCCGGAGAAAGAAACAAAGAAAAAAGCAGCTACTAGGAAAGAAATCTTACGTAAAAAATGTGAAGAAGTAAAGGGCAATAAAAATATAAAAACACGTCGAAGCCATAGTAATCTATAAGTGGTTCTGTTTTCTACAATTTCCAGAAACGTCTTTTTTCACAGGAATTACACAAGCAGAGTATGTAAGGCGTAACGAGAAATAAAACGAAATTCATGAAATGAAAATTCGAGCAGAGAGGAAGAAAAAGAAAAGAAAAAAAAAATTGAGAATGGAGACAGGTTGAGAAAAAAAATATGAGAACAAGACCTTTTGACGTATACAATGGAGGTCAATGGGGTGGAAAAACTCGAAAATTTACCGCCATGAAAAGATCTTGAAACTACAAGCAAAGAAAAAATAACAAAACAAAAGAATAATGGTCGGGAGGACAATACAGAGTTGAAGAACGACTGACTGGAGTGAGCAGTTGTGAAAAAAGTAGTAATTTGAAAATACTAAAATTTATTTTTTACTCCTAGTCACTTTGGTCAGTTTCGATGAGTCCAGTCTTTTTTTTTCGGTCTCGTATTTTGTTCGCGAAATTTAACGACTTAATTATATTTCTATACACTTCGTAAAAACAATTTCGAATCGTTGAAAATTTCCTAAGTTAAAAACCCTTGGACCGTTGAATTTCAATTAGAGTTTTAGTTTCATTAAATTTGCTCGGGCTGCTTCACCAAAATGATTGAGACCATTTTTCAAAAGTGGCATAAACTGAACAATTTTTTTTCTGGGTCAATTTATTATGATCTGCACGTGATGTTATTATAAAGTTAAGCTGAAACGATTCGTAATCATTGTATTTCGATTTAAAAACAAGCTCGTTACAATTATTGGAAAATATGATATCAGAATGAGTAGAAAGAAAGATAGAGAAAAGAGCTACGTTCCGTATCTCAGTTTCTCATTATCAGTAAATGCAATTATTGATCTGAAAATTGGAAAAAAAAAAACAAAAAATGAAATGAAAATTCTCTCAGATTTCGCTCCGAAACAATCCGTTCCGTTAACGATCTCCAGATAATGATACGAATGTATACTGTATCCGTATAATTTATTGGTGCATCCTTTGTGTATCAACTTAATTCTATCTCGTCATTATACTAATTAAAAAGAGTGTTGCTAATTTTTGCACGTTGATTAATGAATTTTTCAATTTAGATTAGATTATAAAAGTTTGTTATCACAGAGATTTTCTGCTGTTAATATCAATGACGAAGCTACTGCGAATATTATTAATAATTTGCTTTGACCAGCCAGGCTGCATTCGTTCAAAAACTTTCGAGGTTTCTTCAGATTTGCAGACCTCTTGGATAATCCCGAGTGTTTCCACGCGATGAAACTTTTTCATTTAATTCATCCTGGTTCTTCAAAATGAGTATCTTGTATGAAGCAATTTGAGTGAAAAACTTTCGTAAATTTATTTTAGAATGACAGTTTTTCTTTTTATTATATTTTCCTTAGATGATTATGCCACGTAATAAGAAAAAATGCGGTAAGACTTTTTTCAAGATAGAGCACGATTTGAATTCGATCCTTCGATATTGATTTCCTTTCGTACTTTGTACCTCGTATCACGTCGTCGAATCGAAATGGTGTTTCTGTACAAAAAAAAATATCCGAATAATTTTGATTATTATTGTGACGTTTTTCTTTAAAAAATTTTTCAAACACACATTTTTTGTGTTACGTAGCATAAGAGAAGTAATTTGACGCTCGAGGTGGCTCCGGTTTGACCTCGACAAAATTGGAATCGTAATGTTGCTCGAACAAGACGTTGAACGATACCTCGTACGACGCTGATCACGAAGCTTTTCCTCGTCAATTGCAACTAGTAGTGGTGTACGTAATACATGGACGTTCGTCGCGTTCACAATCCGCAACACTTTTTCACCCTTAGCAGCGTGGTGGCGTGGTCTCGGTTGTCGAATATTACTCGTGTTTCAGTGAGCGTCGTGACGCCGGTGAAGCAAGTCGAACGTTCACCGAATCATTGCATTTTACTCCTCTTCATAGAAGTTCGAAAATAAAATGTTACTAAACAGAGAATAAAATACAAATAGATCGACGAGATGAAAGAAGAGAAGAAAAATTAATAAAATTCAATAATAAATATCAAAAAAATCGAAAATAATAAGTGACAGATTTGTGAGAACAAAAAATCACAAGAAATTTTCCAACAAAGTGAAAAGAACGGCGATAATGTTGATAAATGGGTGGTGATGGCCAATTTCGCGTTACCTTGTCCGTCAGAAAAGAACCCGGTGCCGGTCCTGTCTACTGCAAGATGGAAACGTCAGCGAGGTTTCGGCAACTCAAGACTGTTAAATTCAGCAGCGATTCCCTTTATCGTCTCGATATAAGCTTCAAACCTCCTCAACTTTTGCAGTAGGTTCAGCTCCGAGATTTCACTATAATTATTTGTCAATTGTATTTCCATTGAAGATAAATTACACAATATAGTTAAGAGCATGATAAAAGATGTGGAATTTTTAGAATACGTAGATCACTACAATAATTTTGTCAGGATCTTTCATAGTTACTTCCACGGTAGAGGATCTCCAATGCTCAGGAGTGACAAAACTTTTGTAAACGTGTTACTGGTCATTGATGTGCGGATGGCATGTTAAGCAATTACAATATTTGTGTATTTTATATTAACGTTGTAGAATTTAGTTCTTCTACATCCTGTCAGAGTCTGAAAAAGTTGTATTGAAATCGTGTAAATTTTTATGCAACCAGATAAATATTTTGAATTCAATCGACAATTCCGTCGTCTTTATGGAATTGGCGCCTTCATAGGTCTTGTTATACATGTATTTGTTGTTAGTTTTAAAAACAGTAAAAAAAAAAAAATAGTTTTGAGCACGAAGAACTCAATGTTCTTCGTAGACAGAGTTAACAACAATTTCGTTTTTCGAATTACTTTCTGAATTACTCAAAAACTGTTCGCATGTTAATCATAGTCGAGTCCAATTGATGAATTTTAAAACGTCGCTAAAATTTTTGATGTTTTACATTTTAAGTTCAGACACGAATATATAATTCTTCTGTGAATCGAATTTCATTACTACTCGTACCCTGAAATTCGTGTTGATACGAAAAGAAGCCTCAAATTGTACTCAAATACACACGGAAACAAAATCCGCGAAATATGTTGGACAGAACGAAAAAAATTGTTTCCTTCTTGTATATTTTACAGAAGGGTATAATTTATCGTTACGAATATCCGATAATTCACAATTTAATTATACACCGCGGAAAGTAAAGAAACGTTTGTGAAATATTTATTTTTATTATTGAGCAGCACCCTGAAACATTCGAGAACTGTCTTTTATGATTGCAATTCGAATTCGTATTTCAAGGCGGTTTCGACATTTTGTCGTTCCTGCAAAGTTGGAACTTTTTTTTTAAATATTCGTCAAATCAATTTTTCATTTAATCATACGGATCATTCATATCGGATCAATGTTTTTTCTTATCGGCTAATTCTAATTGATTTTTTTTTTTTTCATTCGACTGATATACTTCAATAATCGTTATCTCAGGATATGCAACAGCGTTTTTTTTTTTTTTATTAACTTATCGAAATGAATTTTGACGATGATTGTCGAAAAGCAATGAAATTGCTGTGGCTAAGCAACATGTCGTTAAGTACGACAATACCCTTGTTGAATCAACAAATGTCTCTTTATTCGCCGCGATCTTCTTATCGTTGAACAAATTTTAATTTTCAATATATTTTACGATTTGCAATCACAAGTTGCACCTTTTTTCGCGCTTTCTCATTTTTTATTAATTATCCTATTTAAAAATGAATATTGAAATATTTGCTATCTCGAGCAATGCTCTACAAACTCTAGCATATTTACGAAAGGATGCAGCTTTGCCGCATGAGACGTAAGACCATCCGCAAGTGAACACGAAAAGTTGGTGGTGAACTTATGACCTCCAATCCTTTTGCTAGGGCGAAAGCCACATTTAACGAAAAATTGGCCGTGATATCATCCACATGAAACTTTATGCTTTTCGCTCCATATTCTGAAGCTCACACGTGTCGTTATTCCAGAGCTCTACTCTCTGGGGAGATATACATTTATATCCCACGAGCTCAATTGTGTGAAGTATGCTTATATTGTTGCATACAATCGGATCATCGTACTTATTGAAAGCCATTTTACAAAACTACAATTGATAGACATAACTATATATTAGCTGCTGCTTTTCCTGAAATTCAGTAACATTTTTTGTTGCTTATAAGTTTAGTTATTTTTTTTTTTTTATTTTTTTTTTCGAAAACTGCTAAATAACAGCAATCAATGCTGTTACTCAACTGATTTTTCGAATAAAAAATAATAACATAAATGATTTTCGTCCTACTTTGATGGTATAAAATTTATTTTGTACATGATTCGAGCCTACTGCGACTGAAACCTATCTACCTATTAATGGAAAAGGTTGCAATTCGAATTTAAACAAGTTCAAAGTAATCATATTTGTTGCAGCTTATGTGAAAAACTGTAACTTTCCTATCGTGTCAGAAGCTCTAGTTTCGTATTTTACTATTCAAACATTGACGCTATAAAGACGTAACGTTATACTTTTATGACTTACACTTTACACGAAGGTAATCCGATGTAATACACGTAAGGAAGAGAGAGTGCGATCGAAGGAAATGGAATAACATTTTGCCCTCAAAATACTACACGGTTGCCTCAATTCGTATAACATGCATTGAAGTTTTTTTTACATCGTTTAGCTGCTCGAGAGACACACAGGGTGACTTCGACTTGGGCTCTTTTAGTGCTTAAAGCTGCTCAAAACGCAATGTATAGTAATACTGCTCCATAGTCAAGAGCCACACTTTGAGCACGAAAGCGTCCGAGCCGAGGGCATCCATTTGTCTTTGTCGAATCTCTCCAATGTTCTGTTTTGCTCTAACATTTCAATTAGTCAATAATTATGGAAATGTTCACGCGTGAAATTGTGAACCAAGCGAAGCATGTGTATACCTTGGCGAGTTCTGAACTCGCTCCTACAACTCGTAAATGGTCGCTCCAAAATAATCTAATATAAGCCATATTCATATAAGAAAATATTGGGGCAGCCACTTAATAAATATTCATGCTGCATTCTTTCAGGATTCCGAGTTTAATATTTTGTCACAAAGACATATCTATCTTTGGGGGAATAAGGTTTCAACCCATTTCCATTGCTTTTTTCCAAACACTTATTTCTCTGGCTTGGAATCATCTCATTTGTGTTTATCACGGATGATTTTCAAAATTCAAAATGTTTCCAAATAATTGTTCATCATTTCGTTCTGCTGTACTCCGACGCGAATTTCTACCAACATTTATGAATTTTTTTTGGATTTTGTGTAGGACGTAAAATGAGACTCGTTCTTTAGTAATAAATAAACATTGGAAAATATTTTAAGATTTTGAAATCACCTGAATTTTTGTTTTATCAATATAATCATTTTAATATTGGGAAAAATAGCGACAAATAGATAAATTGTAACGAAATCGCCGATGCAAACTTATTTGCTGGGTAAATTTGGCATGGAATGACCCATTAACTTCTAATTGAGGCGGTCCAGCAGTCGTTCAGTCGGTAAAAACCCTGCTGCATATTGTTCTCCGACACAGTTCATTTTTAAAAAAAAAGTTCTCTTTTTATCGTAAATTAAAGTTTAATTTATCTTTTCCTTGAAATTTCAAACATTTCCGATAAAAAAGTAAATCTGCTTTTTCTCTGTTTTTCTCGCATTCGCGCAACTGATAGAGAACCTTGAGAATAATTGTCTTCCCGGATACATATACGAACATTTGACCTTTTATCTCGTTCAGGATTACTTATAAGAGCTTCAATAAATCCTGCAGATTCTATTGATCCTAAAACATGGTGATACTGTTTCTTTTCTTTCACATCTTCTTTATTTCTAGAGGTTTTGAGATCAAATTGAAAAATCGATTCCAAGGTTGGAAAAAAAAAATCCAATGGTCGAGTTTTCAACGTCTCGCATTTTTATGTCTCCCATGAATTCGTGAAACTGAAAAAAGAGAAATAATTCAATGAGAGAGCTTTCGCAAGTGTTATATATGACGTAAGGTTATTCCCCAATGGATATACGAGCCTCAGTGTATCATAGTTTTTCGTTCGGACAGATAGCGCTCGAGCAATTGTAAAACTGAAATTTCGTGTATATTTAGGTGCTCTTGGCTGCAAAACTTTATGGCCGTTTGATTTTCTCGGTTGTTAACATTTTAACGATTTTCAAGCTTTAATACAACATTTAAAAGTTTTTATTGATATTTTTATGTATTTTTATGTATAGAACTGGGAATTTAACGTTTTAGGAAGCGATCAAATCTTGTAATATCTTTAGATCTCGAGTATTCTTACAATTGCTTTTATAATGGCCATTTATGAATGCATAAAAATGTTGAATTATATCACTCTGATTTGTCAACCTATTGTCGGTATTTCCGTTCGACAACGAGTCGTCCAGTCATTTGCCCATCTCAAAACGAGTTTTCTCCTATTCCACGTATTATTTTTCCGTTCTATCTTTTCGTTATATCGATTCACGTTAGAATTGTGAGAATCACGGTGCACCCAGATTTACGTGAAAATAAGAGTTAAAGGGATGCGAGGAATATTGAAAGTTTATATATAAGAATAGAAAATAAAATAATTCCTTCATAGATACTCGTTCAGGCATTCCAAGTTCACTTTTTTCGCGTACCACTATAAGCCAACGTGTACTTATGTTAATTAAAACATAAAAATGTCAAAACTTGTTAATATTCCATCAAGAGACTCGGTAGAGTCTCGGGACAAGTACATTGACAGCTCTCTCGTCTGCTGGCCCGAAACTCGCCGAGAAGAATACTTTTTTCTTAATAAAGCGATTCGCGATGGTGGATGTAAAAATTTTAGGTTGACTGATTGCTTGAAATTTCCTATCAAAAACTGTTTTGACACAAACGAAACGAAAATGTTGCTGTACCGTAAAATTTGAGAGATTTTGCCGAAACGAATTATTCGAAAGTTAGAAGAATTGATGTTAGAATCACATATTTCTGAATTCACATCGATAATCCCCTTTCAAATTATTTCTATTGATATAGTTTTCGATCAGCAAAACTTAGTAGAAGTCCTGAAGACCACGAAGAAAAATCATAACCATTTCAGGATGACATTTACCAATTGTGCTGCAATTGTTATTCAGAGATCGACAAAGGAGTCGTGAAACAAGAGACGCGGTAGCGACTCGACGCCAAGTATTAAAAGAAAAGTTTGTGCGAGCCCTGTCACTCTTCGTTTTTCTCATTCTTTTCTCATATATACTCGAATATGATCGTTTTCGGAGCTTTTTTATTTTCTACGTTCGCAACTTGCTGGAAATACGTAAAATAAAGTGTCCGTACTGTTGAAAGTTTTCTCACTGGATAGGAGGCTATCGAAGCATACAATGATTCTGTTCGTATATAGATATACGTGCGAGCACACTGTTCAAAATGTAAGGACATATAGTACACATGTGATTACGAATGGAGATAAAGGAAATAAGACCAAAATAATTGCCTGAACGGGAAAGTTGTTGCGGATTTCATTAAACGATCCGTGGAACCGGAATCCAGTTTTTGGATCAATGCATTCAAATGTAGAATACAGAGAACGATTAAACGAGAAGTTTCTGTGACAAAATACTTTTTGAAGTGATCGATTGTGAGTCTCTTCACATTCAAAAGCTACTACAACGTATTTAAAGAGCTTGTACGATATCAAACATTTCTCTCCGAATGCGAGTTTTTAGTTGATTTCCGGTTGAAAATAATTTTTAAAAAATCATGAGTTTTCAGGGATGAATGAATTTTTGAAGAAATTTCTTTGTGTTCGAGGATATTTGCGTAAAATCGAAAAATGGTATATGATACAATTGCGAATTTCAAAAATTATCGATGGATTTAATAATAAAATGAAATACTGGGACAGAGAATCTCCAATATTCTGCGTTATTACAAATTCTTTTGTGTCTTTAAGAACTTTAGAGATTAAAGCTGTTTCTCTCGTTAAACGATGCTTTTTTACTTAGCCAATCTCACGATATTCCATTTATTAAATATCAAAAGCGATAGGAAGAGATTAAATTCGTAAAGAATCTATTTGTAAAAAACTATGCAGGAAGGTTTTTTAGAGATTAAAAAATGATTGGAATGTCAATATTAAAAGAGAATAATATATTTTTGTACAATAGCATCATAAATTAGACAATAAGTTTTTTCATCGCAAGATGGAATTTCTTCCACGCATACGACGAACAGATTATTCGATAACGTTCTCTCATAATGTATTTAATAAAGTCGGAAATTCTTATAAACTCAAAAGACTTGCAACGATCGATGTATTTAATTTCTCTTTATTTTTTTTTCATGTTCTCCTGAGAAATGGTGAGAAAATAAATGAATAAATTAACAAAAGATTAAAAAATAAAGTTCACTTTATCCGTCGTTTTTTTTTTCGATGAATCTTTTTCGCCTATAAAAATATGACAACAATTGAAGAACTCAGAATAATCTGGTCAAAAGATTCCTCATGAAATAACAATGCAATGTGAGAAGATAAATAAATGTGCTATAATTTCTATAAATTTTTTCAAATTCACTGGTAGATTTTTGAAAATCATTTTGATGTGTCCAAAATTGCAACTATTTCGCCCCGCGACGGACGATTCACAATAATATTTTATAACTGTCACAAAATCCCTCTCTCCCACTTTTAATATGTCGGACAGCATAATATTAGTACGATCGATTTCAACGGCCGATGATACGCCTGATAAGACAACAGATTCTGAATTTTAATTTGTGAAATAATACGTTGTGCTTGTATAGTTGCCGCTTAGTTGGTTGCCCTTGATTAGAAAATAATAATGAAGGAGCTTGGCTCAAATTTAAGGCAATGCTACACTGTATTTGATGCGTACAGTGTTATAATCATAAATTATTATTTCGATATAACTTGTAGGTGTATTGCAACACTAGAAATTCAAAAGATGAATATTTTTTTCTCCTTCTGATATCATTATTTCGAGCTATACGGTTTTCACAATATGAAATCCAATATTTATGTGTTATTTTGAAATTTATAAATGTGAATCATTGAACTGCCTGACAAACTGCTTATTCTTCAACACACTATTTCAATTATTAAAAAAAAAAAATTGACTGGACATCAAAATTTAATAGTTATAGTCTGAGAATATTTTAAATTTATCAGTAACGATAAGAACTTGGTCTTGTTACCTTGTTGCTTGGATTAAAATTGCAACTTTTTAAATTTTCTCGTCGTGTACGATCAACAACGATACACTTTGGATCGATTCGATGATTGCAGGTCCCTGAGCATCGGTGGAAAACAAGTGGAAGCGGTGGAACGTGCGCGTGACGGCACTGCGTGCGCTTACAGCGCTTATCACAGCACCAAAGACGTGGAACCAAGTGCACGCGGACATCGTGACGAACTGCCCATTGCGATGCGAGTTTTGGGTTCTGGTTATTTGACCACGTGCTTGCAAATAAAGTATTACAAATCCGGTGATCAGAGTCATTGCGAATGGGGTGCGAGATTGCACTGTATCGAACTCGATTGTTCGAGCGTTGAGGGTCGATTGGTTACAGTTGACAAAGAGACTTATCGGAAATTGGGTATTGAATCGTAACCCAATGAAAATAACTTGAACAAAATTGTTTTTTCTCTTCGTCAACTGATATACTCGTTTCAATCATTTACTTATTGTCAATTTCGTCTCTCTCTCTCTTTTTCTTTTTTTTTTTTTAATATTTTCATTTCTACCATCAATTTATCGAATAATCATTAAATCTTACCGAGTAAATTTTTCATTATTTTATTTCAAGAAATCTTCATGAACTTTCGAAACAATTGAATCTTTTTCAAAATCCCTTAGACATTCATACTCCCTCTTCAAAAATCTTATAAAAAATATTGTAAATGAAAAGAAAATCATGAAACACAATGATTCGAACGCATACTCGGTCGATAGAAAAATAAAACGTTGTTCTCGAAAAAGTTCTCGACGAGCTATCAATATATTTTATTACTATACTGCTCAACGTCGTTGTTTGGACGATCCAAACCTCGATCGATCGTAACGACCATTAAATTATCGATGCACTTGCAACAGACTATAAGAAGAGAAAAAAATATATATACGTCCATTAAATCTTACGTACTATTGACGCGCAACCTTTTCGATATTGTACTCCGTGGATACTTAATATCGACGACCTGAAGAGTTTAACTTGGAAGAGCTGAACAGAGGTGGCCTCTATTTTTACCTTGAAATATATGACCTTTTCGTTTTTATTCGATCACTACTTATTCACGCTTATTTCGTCTTTTTTTTCATCCATTTTTCGTTTCATTCATTATCAAAAAGTGTCTCGAATTTCTGCGGTATAAAAATAAATATATATAGAGTATTTTCTCGTAAATGAATGTAAGATTATTTGATTAAGTGAAAAAATCGTGCTTGAAAATATTTCAGGGTAGTAGTTGTATGAAAAACGAATAAAAAAAAAAAAGAAAGAAATATAAGTGCAAATTTTTGGCTGACCAACTATTTTTGAACTTTACATTTTGATCCATCTTTCATTTCGCACAGCATTTGTTGAGATATGAACTTTAAAAATTTAAGATAACTCTCCGATTCAATCACGTTCAGTGCACAAAGTAATTACTTAAAAATATTGGTGAGCTCACTTTTGTAAAAAATTTGCTCTTCTAGTGAAAATAACGAAAAGCTCTTTCGTCTATTGCTCTACCGTCCCTCGCAGAGATGGAAAAAGAACGATTTGAAAGAATTTTTTTTTTTCTGTTTAGAATATTCTCTCCGAAACATTCTTAGAGCGTATGTGCCTAGAAGTTGAGGAAACATTCTGCTTTCTCGCGATTAAAAAATCGATTCTAATTGTCCCATTTGAAAATACCCGATGTTCGTGAAATTATAAACCGGAGGCAACCAAAGATGAAGGCGTCTTGCTCGACTGCTCGTAACTTGAAAAAAAAAATTTCTTCCAAAACTCTTTTGTTTTACTACTTGGCGGACACGATTGAAGGAATAATTTCAGCCGACCTCCTAGAATCTTAATATATTGTTCTACGCATCAGTGGCCATCGAATCAACTACTGTCGCGTCAATTAATCAGTCCGTTTCTATTTTTTTTTTTTTTTTACATAAAAAGATGCGGAAACGTCATTTTTTCGGCTCTCGCTGTTCAGAGATCTGGCGGTTTCAAATTTTTCGTGCAAACTCTTTCTCCCTGGGTCCGTGTAATAGCCGAACACGTGAGAATTGAGATTTTCCATGGATATTTCTTCCGATCATTGTAACGAACGCAATCGCGCCAGCTAGCGAACATCGACGTTTCGTGGACGACAGAAAACAAGGAAAATACAAAAAAAAAAAAAAATATATTTCAAATGATTCTTCCAGAATGTAATTAAAGTATTTCAGAGTTTCGAGTTGCTAGGTAATTATTTTTTCATGTGAAAAAATGTCTGAATTCCATATAAATTTCATCCGAGAAAACAGAATGTTTCGTTGCCATATTATGAATACTTAGAAAATATCATTGAAAGTGAAACCATTGTAATTTCGAAGATTCACTTATCACGCATGTTGTAAAAGAAAATCAAAGAAAAAAAAGATAAATCTGATTGAAAGATTGTAAACATTTCATTGAAAAAACCAACGAACGTATTAATATCGGTACCTGTATACATTGTTAAAGCTTGATTGTGAAAAATTTAGAATGTGAAATAGCGGAGAGATAATATATTATGTTTTATGCCCATTAATGATATTTCTTGTACAACGAAAACATATCACGTAAATTACGAATAACTTTGAAAGTATAAACTGTTAAGGATTAACGGAGAGTTCGAAACTGTAAATCGGAACAGCACGGAGCTTATAGTTCGTTAAATAAGAGAGAAAGGGAGAAGCAACTGTGTTTAATATCAATGAATAATTTTCGTTTCTGAAAATCGTATATCAACGATGTAATATGTACAGAGTGTAAATTAAGAGCGATTATTCTTTCTGTCGAGAGAAGAGACGAATAAAAAATGATATCAACATTTGTTTATCTTAACTGGTGCATGAAAATCCTCTGCTTTTATTTTCGGAGCTTTTCGATTGTAGTAATACACTTTTGGCTCTAAAAAATCGGAATTTTGATCGAACGTCATGATTTTTAGCTGAGTTGAAAATATCGTGACTCACAAGTTTTTCGGAGGTTCATAATTGAGCAGAGAATTAGCCAACTCTTTGTCTCTCAATTCGCAAATTTTTTTACGCATTATAATCGCCAGCTTAGTATTTCCTCGTATGTACATGGCGGAGTGGTGCATCGCTATTTCGTGCATAAGGGGACACCACGTGCTTTTGACAGTTCCTCTGACAAGAGCTGTCATATAAGATTCGATCAAAGTGGTGTCTTCTTCGACCGGGTAAAGAAACTCTGTCAGAGGTACAGCCAAACTGTCGCCTTTCAATCTTATGTATCTAAGTGCAGCAGCGTGTTCGGACCACAATAATTTGCGATAATAAACGTCGTGACGTTGTCCAAGTGGGACTATAAGCGCCATGGAAAATCCATCGTTTCCGTACGAATTTGCGCAAAAGGATTCGCAAAGTGAGGTAAATAGATCCGTGAACGAGCTCAGCCCCGGTAATGCACTGTTGAAATTCAATTCCTTGTAATATTTATTGAGTAATCGTTGCAGAGTCTCGTTCAATAAAATCGACACGTCATCGTTGAGATATATCGTGTCACAAAGATAAATAAGCAAGAGCCTGCTGAAACGAAGACTCGGTGAAAGATTTTCGACGATTTCCGGCATCGATAATTCGAGACTCAGTTGTACGATTATTTTTGTCGTGTCAATGTCTTTCCAATCGTTCACGTGATTTTTGTTGCTAGTATAAGCGGCCACGAGCGGCAAATAAAGCCAATCTTTCGGCATCGCAGCCTGCTCCCAACATCCGCTCGACGATACGTATTCTCCGTAGATAGTACTAAAATCGTTTGGCAATTTCATTAAATTTTCTATTTTCTCATTGTCAACGGTGAGCTTTAAACTGTTCAAGCTGTTTGTCAATTTTTCAATCGTTAGAGTTTTGTCGTTGAGAACGTAGGAGAGAATTTCTTTGACTGCGTGCGAAGCATCGCTCGGCAATGTCGATACGAGTTTGATACCTATTTTTAATACCATTCGTCTCGTTGATTCTTCAACTATGTTTTGGAAACGCATCACCGATCGAACGATTCCAGTTACAAGAAACAATTCGATTCTCGTGTACCACGAACTCTCGAGACTCCAATCTTCCCTCCATAGTCTTTCTACATATTTCAGCAAATTTCTGTTATTCAACAATCTTTTGAGCTCTTCGAATCCAGACTCGTTCTTCGTATCACCCAAAACTTTGATCCACGTCCCGAGGAACAGTATAACGGAGTTTGAGGAAACCGCAGGTTGCACCTTACCATTTTCTGCTAAAACTCCGAGACTCGGGAGCGATGAAGGGTCCCGGGAACTTGAGGATACGTAACCGCTCAGTAAATTCGATGTAGAACTGAAACATTGTTTGAACAAGATATTTATCTTTACAATCATTGAGAAAAGGGATGTAGGGAGTTTTTGTTATAGACATAACAGTTCTGAACATTTGACGTAAGACTGAAAATAAATTCACGAGAAATTATATGAAAGGCAACCAATCCAATGAGTTTTTTTTTTTTTTTTTAAATAACCAAGAAATTAGACTTTGAAGATTCGTAAGAATAACTTTACTTCTACTTTCTCTAATATTATCTTAATATTACCATAAACTTTCAAGGATGTTGGAATTCGAGATCCGCTGGCATTTAAACGAAGAAGGGTCTTCCAGGCTTGTTAGAATAATTGCAACGAGTTTGGTTTGACTCCACTGTGGAAAAAATATCGAACATTAATATCGTCAAACGTAATTAAGCTTTAAATTGAGGAGGGTTGAAAAAATAAGCCATAATTCTATTTTTTACAACGATTTCCAAATTATACAAAAAATAAACATAGAAATAATTCCAAAAAGTTATTATTCAAAATATAAACAAGAATAATGATAGTAACGATAATAGTGAACGTATATTTGAGAACTGTCTGACATATTAAACCAAAGAGAAAAAAAAAACAATTATGGAAATCGGTGTCGGTTTTCCTGCCTCCGCGTTGATCATTCCAAGTATTGATGTTACCAAATTAACGTACCGTGGGTGTGGATACTTTAGCCAGCTGCGTAGTCCACTTGTTCAAGAGTTCCGCGATGGGAGATATCAACATACATTCGTAAATAGAAACATTGATCACAGCAGCTGCATGCTCACACATTAATTCTGACGAACTACCGAGATCGTGATTATCCAGGAAAAGGCGCAATTGTGGGAGAAGCTGTAACCGCACCCCAGCAACACTGTCCAGTGCAACATTATGCGCTAGCAATAATTTCCAGAGACGCAAACTCTCGATTGCGAGACGTATTCCAACGAATCTAGAACTGAGAATTTCAATGGATATTAGAGCTTTTCTAATAAATTTCTTTTGATTATTATTCCAAGAATTTCGAAATGAATGTATCGAAGAATATATTTATGCAGGAAAAAAAAATAAGAATCTGTGCAATGAGACGAAAATCTGAAAGTGAAGCCTTTTGCACAATTTATACCAAATAATACTAATAAAATATATAAAATGCTAAATGAATAAATATGGGTAGGCGTGAGCAGTAAAAATTGAATAAATGAATTGATAAAATATTTACATCGATTCGTCGAATGCATATGACATGATGCGATGAACAATTTTGAGTTTGTCGAGCCTCTCAGCGACGGGTCTCCCCGCGTACGTGATCAACACACGACAAAATCTGACAGCAGCAATGCTCGGAAAACCGTATGCATTTTTGGTTGGATCTTCGGGACCTAGAAAATAATTACTTCGCTTAAAAAAAATTCTATAGTCTGCGACAAAATATATGCAAAAGATGTTTAAGATTCTCCCTGTGTACATAATCAATCCAATACGTAAAATCGTGATTATAAGCACATTTCTCAACTCAAGGAAATAATCAGTTTTTGTACACTTACTGAATCGATTCAAGCCGACAGGAATAAAATTTTGAACTATGCTTTCAAGTAAATTCGGTATGCAAGCAATGTTCAATGCTGTGGTCCGTGATTGTCTCGATAAACGCGTCAAGATTTCTAAAGCTGCGGTCACGCCTATTGGCGGTGGATGCATTTCGTTCAAAATATACCTGAAAACAAATTCAATGGAAATATACAGCTTCAATATATGCAAAAGAATGATTGTAGATGAGTGTATTAATTATTCATTTCAAATTACTTGAACAATCCAATAATAATGAATAATTAATCTTCAGCTTTCAACAATACTCAATTTCTATTTTATATTCATACATATTTCTCATCATTGTTCCCATATCATATTTATTCATTATTTGAATTTTGGGTACGTAATTTCTTGCAGATTTCTAGTTTTCTTGAAAACTAAGAACATTCCAGAATAGGTTATATTTGAGTAAAACCTTTTTTCTGTATAGTTAAACGAATTAAATTAAAATAACGAGGTCCTTCAAATCTGTTGAACGGTTAAACATCACCGAATGATCACTTTCTTAATTGAAAAGTGTTTTCGAAGAAATACATGACAAAAGTTGTGAAAGAACATAGTTTGGAACAGGTTTTATTTAAAGTGAAGCAACTTTTGGAGTTAGTAATGAAAAAAACGGGTGATATTTTTTACCTCAAACGAATAACGATATCCGATCGAATAGCAGCAACAACGGTGTCCAACTGAGCTAGTTCGTGATCCTTCAAATCACTCGTATCAGTAACATCGGTTTTCGGAGCGTTTAATTCGGGTTCAAGAATGTTTCCATCGGAATAACGCCAACCGAAGAGTCTATCCAAACAAATTTCGTCAGCTTCACTATATAAAAAAGCTCGGAGTGCTTGCATACTAGCGGTGACAACAGCGACAGAGGTATCATCCAGAGAAAATCTCAGCAGTAATAAAATATTTTTTTCATTGAGAGCAATGAGCGGAGCAGGCTCGAGAACTTTGTCGTACCATCCTTTGCGACTTTTTTCCATTATATTTGCTAGAGTTGTGAGAGCTGTGCAACGCTGTTGTTGGTTCGACGAACGACTCAATTGCAACAATTCTTGCAGGGAATAGCCCGGACGATCAGGCTCTTCACCATGGTGATGTAAGCCTTTATCCACTGTGAGATTTTCATCGTGAAATGGCAAAAGTACACCATTGAAATCAAAACGAGCATTGTAAGGCTCTTCCGGCGTTGTTTTATCATTTTTTTCAGGAACGTCTTTCATCCATTCAAGTTTTTCACGTTCTATGGTATCCATGTGCATCCAACCTTCTGTCGCTGCTGCTTCTGCCAACTCAATCGCTGGAGTATCTTTTTCCAACATCTCACATTCGTAATCCATTTTTGTTGAATTGATTTCCATCTTTGTTTTATTGTCGTCGCTAGATTTCAATAACTTACTACCGTCTGCCAACGACTCTGTCTGCACCATTTCGTTGGTTTCCATTTTATAATGGGGAATTTTTTCATTCGTTTTTATTACCGATTCGTTTACGTTTTTCTTTTTACTTTGAAGAAATTTTATTAGTTCCGGACTCAACGTACTCTCCACTTGAGACTTTGCCTGCAGAATCTCTTCCTTACTCATTTCTTTCAATTTCTCCAGATTTGCTTCATGGATCTCTGACTTCAGAGAATTTATCACTGTCATATTTGTCTTGGAAATTGAAGGAATCGTATTCTTTTCGCAGGAAGTCGGTGATGTTTGTGGCTGCAAGTTCTTAGATACTTGCTGGAGAAATAAACTTCCTGTTATACTGGATGCCTTCAAAAACATAAAAATCATAAATTGAATACAAGTGATACAGATTTAATAAAATATTCTCTAAGATTAAATTTAAAAATTTCGTTGTCAATTTTTTTTTTTCAAATAACTTTGCCTGGTACAAAAATTTGTAACTCTTCACTTCACAGCACCCAAAAATCCTTTGAGTGACCCTAATAATTAATTGTTCAATGCACTATTTTATTGTGTGAAATTTAGTAGAAATAGAATAATAAGAATCTTTTGATTGAAATGTACAATAATCCCAAATCATAGATTTTCCAGGGATACTGCAATATTTGTCGATGAAGATTTTGAGAGTTTTAAAAATTCAGTATACTGGCATAAGTTATAAATCATTACTATGAAGATGTTGATATGGAACCAAAAATTATTCTAAAAACCAGAAGAACACCACTTGAGTCACTCATTCAAATTCCATTAAATGTTTATTGTTAGATACTTTGTTAATATAATTATTTTCAGTGTCTTCTTTTTGTCAGTCAATAAAATTTTGAAAAATACTGTTAGTTTTTACAGTCTTCAGAATATATCAAAACCATTTTTGTCTCATATATTTGCTCGTACAGAGAAAGATTTGAAAGAATCATCCCAAATGACGTTTCACATCTGCTTTCAATGATCCAGTGTGGTAACAAAGGTTTAATAATTTAATATGTCGAGTGTTCCACTTTTATGCAAATCATTCAATTTTCTTAGTGATTTATTGATAAATGAAAATGGAGAATTCTGAACCTTTTGATCAATACAAAATACGTCAGGAAAGCCTCTTTGTTTGCCATCCGATAATGTAGTGTTTGCAAAATCTGATAAATTCTTCCCTCCTGCATATTTTTTTTCTACGATCCTTCCAAGTATAATGCTCGAAGGATTCAGTGGTAAATTTTGTACGGAATCCAAAATAATATGGGAAGTCTCGTTTTGGCTGATAGTGCTTTTTGCATTGGGATTTATCATTCGTCCGTCAGACTGAGATGTAGATAACTTTTGTTGTTGTGCAAGGGCTCTGCGTTCAGCAAATTTCGATCGGATTCTACCATCCGATTTTACATTCCCAGAGGCATTGGTCTCCATTGGCACATTGGTTTTTGCCTGAGCCCGGAGATTTATGACTTTTGCGGAAGGTTCTTGTTTAGTTCGTAAGAAATCTTCTTGCATACGAAACAATTCTTCCTCGCCATCGCAAGGCTTAGGACGTTTCAAGATCGTTGGTTCGCTCATTTTGTGTTTGAACGTTTAAACTTTCAAATAATTTTTGCCTCATAAATAGAAAAAATCCGAAATTTCTCCAGCATTTCGCCAATTCTAAGAACCTAACCTCAAAACCATAATCACTAAGGGACACTGATCCTAGATTTTGACACGATAAAAACGTTGAAAATTTACAAAATCGTAATAACCGGAATTAATTATTCCTCAATTTATATACATTGGAACATGTTAATAAGGTGTTGAATTTTTTTTAGCTGCATTTTCGTTGCACCGGTATAATCATGCACTGTAAACTTGGAGTGCATCCGATTTGGGCGCCGTAAACGTTGAAACCACGGTCGTACTGTCGTACATACAGGTTTGGAAACGACAGTAGCATTGCATAGGCAGCATGTGGGCTTCTTAATGTCCAAGCTTTTTTTTCTCACCGCTGCCACGGCATGGCGCTGTGATAGGGGGATGTTACAAGCTATATACAGACCTAATTTAAACCGTAATGTTCTCTCTTCACGTGTTCTCGATATTTATTTCGTCAAAAATTATATGGACGTGAACTTGGCCGTCCGACATAAACTTTTCAAAAGTTTTCTGATTTCAATCGTTTGTAGAGTATTGTGAGAACAAAATAAACGCTTGTGAGATGAGTTTATCGCGAAAAAATCAAAAATAAAAAGTAGCGTGAAGTTAGCCCGCCCATTCTACTTTTTTAAACCAAATGAGTCTAATTGTACGTAAATCAATGCGAAATCGTTTGTAGAACATGAATATTACAATAAAAATGTTTGTAAGACGCATATTTTTATGAAAAAGAAAAAACAAAATTTGCACAAGTTTTTCCGAACCAGTCAAGGAAACTGGTGTGTACCATACGGGTCGCAACTGATTTTTGAAATGCTAAAAACGATAAAACTGATTCATAAATGCTAAAGTATATGGATGGTCTGTTGAACTGATTCAGATGTTACCCCTGCTGGTCTATTCCTAAATTTTATTTTATGAGGGATTATATAAGAATATTTTGGAATGTTAAAATGGAAAAATTCTACAGACCAAAAAAAATACAGTATTCATTCCTCATTTCATCAATCAATCCACGGTCAGTAAGAGAAAAAACATTTTATCCTTTAAAGATTAACGATTGAAATGGAAATCGAATTCTTTCAAAAATAATAGTTCAAATCAAAGAAAGCCCAACAGTTTGATACTGAAAATTTCTATGCACAGAAATGAAACCAATAAAAATGATGGAATTATGTACTCACTCGTCGATGTCTTGTTCCCCTCCTCAATAACGAACCTACCTTTGGCAAAACCGAAAAGTCCGCAATTCCGAAATAGTCCGCACTGTTAATATCCACTTCCGTTGCAGGACACTCATTGCAGTTGATTAATTTTCACTCGATTTTTCCCAAATCCTGCATGATTCTGAATTCAGACGAGCAGCAGCAGCGTAGTTTTTCCAACGTTGAAAACGATAGTTCATCATAGTTCAAAATTCAAATGCACTAATTCACACAACACCAATATTAACTTTTTACACTTCCGAGATAGGAAACGCGTGATTAAGATGTCAAATTTTTTTTTAATTTCCACGTCAACGAACTCATGCACGGAATAAAAAAATCCATTCAATATTTCTTTGTTCCGCTAACTCAAAAAATGTATTTTTCTTGTGGCAATAAACTTTCTTTCCGCAATTGAATACGGTCGGTGACGAGTGACAGAAAGTGTAATGGCAACTTGTGCCATAGTTTCGTGGAAAATCGTGCGTGCTCACGTGGGTGCACGCGTGCACGGGCGCTTGCGTTCTATTGTACTATAGCAATTGCGATAGTAAAAACTATTCGCAATGCTGTACAATAGCTGCGGTTATACAAGCCTTGCGTGCATTGCGTTGCGTTGCACCGTTTGCAGCATCCGGGTTATATGCATGGACCTTGCCTGCGCGACTTCGATATGCGATACAGAAACTGTATCGCGTTCGGAAACAGCAAACTACAGAGTAGATTTATAGCTTTCGTTCCGTCATTCTTATACCGACAATCCCATGGCTTTACGGCCTGCGTGCATTTGGTGCTTTGCGTTGCGTTGCGCGACTCGCATGTATGGTTGCATCTTAGCTCCGCTTGCGAGCACGCGTGCGTGCGAGCATACACACGATTTTCGAAACTGTAACACAGCCGTCACTAGACTGTCTGTCACTCAAAGCCCTTACTCACGATGTCATTAATCGTGATTCACTCAAATATTCAAAATAATTCATCCTATAATTTAGCACGAAAAATAATATCGTGGGCAAGAGGCTTTACTATCGACTTGTCGAATATCGCTTGCGAGAAGAAAACTCATTGACAAAAGAGAAATAATTGAAAATTCATTACGATTGACAAACGAGCAAATTGTGTTTTACGACCCTAATATTCTTTTCATAGCGTTTTCGTGCATGGTTCGTTTTCGAGAAATCGCGCATATTTTTAACCTCTTATTTTCGGGCATTTTTTATTTTAAAAAAATCGCGCACATTTTCAAGCTCTAATTAACGGAAATTGCGATAAAAAATTATGTAAAAATGATAGATTTGAATGGTTTTAATAATAAAAAATTTTATCACGATTTTCCGTTTTTTTATTATCCATCGTTGTATTTTTATTTGGTTTAACGACAATTCAGACCGTTTAAAGTATTTTATATTAAGATTTTCGTAATTTATTCCGCACTCCGTTTTATCAATTTCGTTGCAATCAACGAACGATAATGCGCGGTATTGCACTAGCCGACCGATGCTTATGCAACTCTCTCCGCGCGCGCTACTTGCCGCCCCGCCCCGCGTCCCGCGGGCGACTGAATGAACGCGAGTCCCTCGCTCGCTCCCTCGTTGCCCCGCGCATGATACAGTTCTCGCTCGCGCCTGCCCCTTCCAGTCGCCCCGGCGTGAGCACTCCCCACCATCCCCGCTACGGAACGGCTTAGCAGGCCAAGCGCGAGAGCGCGTAAACGTAAACACAGAGTCGAGTCTCCACGAATGTAAACAAACCTAACAAGCTGGGGACATTCATTCGCCAATATTTAACGATCACATTTTCGTGCATCGTATGAATATTCGTTCAGTAATATTTTATAACAATTCAACAACGTTTATATTTATATTATATTAAATTATAATGGAGAGTGCATGTACTGTGCCCAAGAGACACATGGCTGTCTCTTTCGCACACAACATCCCTTTTCCAATGCGCACCATGCGGCCAAACATGGAAGCTACAAACACTGGACGTTAAGCGACCGATCCCCCACCACCGTCGTTTTCAGACCTGTATGTACGACCGTGGTTGAAACTGATGGTTATTCATTCACTGTGGCCCGTGCTTCGTCGGTATATGATACGTAAGACGTACGTGTACCATGGTTGGTATGTAAGACTATCCCACAGTAAATATATATATAATTGTTATAGCTGCGTGTTGTCTGCTATGAAAATATGGCTGGCATCGGAGTACAATTTATACAATCTACTGGAAAAACAATGTTTTCACGTAATTCGTATTCGATGTTGCATCGTGCTCAATACAACATCGTAACAAAGAGTATAAAATACAGTACAAGCACTCACGAATCAGGTAAACGAAAGTTATGTTCTACCGGCATAATCCAACAAAAATTTTGAGGTTATCTTGCAAGCGGACGTATTTATCGAAACGGTGATGTTGAACATTCATAATTAATTTCTTTGATTTTTTTCACCGGTTTTAATTATCGCAGAAAAAGATCCTGCTCCGTATTACTTCAATGAGGACGTTCAAAATCTTTTGAAAACTCTAACACGCCCTAACAACGAAAAAATGTTCAAAAAGCGCAAAGATGGCCGTCCAATTGAAGATGCTGTCTATAAATTCATGACCGATGCAGAATTGGAAAAACACAGAAAAGAAGCTGAAGAACGAGGCTTGAGGAGACTCCAGATGCCTCCTGTCGTTAAAAAACGAACGGAAATTCAAAGCGTTTTATCCAAAGATCCAGCTCTTCAAGGTCACGACACTGCAAAATATGTTTTCACCGATATAACTTATCCTGCCAATGATTATCAGAGATTGATTGTTATAAGAGAACCCGATGGTATTCTCAGAGAAGCTACATGGGACGAACGACAACGTATCAATCAGATTTACTATCCGATGAAGGGCAGACAAATCCGACATCCTAAAATGTTTCAAGATGAATATTTAAAGGTATATTTCATTACAAATTTTTACATATTTAATGAAATTGATTTAAGAAAATTATGTTAGCAAAACTCTTTTGACATAAGGTGTTTGGCAAACGTGAATTTATAAAATTCACTTTTCATAGTATGTTTTTTGAATTTTTGAAAATTCTTAATGTTTGTGCGTAATCCTGTGAGACATGACAACAGAGGCATTTGCATGAGAACCAAAAAGAAACTGAGAGACATCTGGTCTGATGAAGACGGCTACTTTTTGACTGACCTCCAATTGGGTTGCTCTGCTTAGGAGATTGTCAAAGCCACGCATTGGTCTTGCACCAGTCCCTGATGCCACTTTTCACATTATTGTTTCATTTTTTGTTACAATTATCAGTTCAAACGAAATTTATCCAAGATAGTAGAAATGACATTCGATTGAAATTGTGGACTGGAAACATTCATCAATGATTGTGGAATTTCAGCAATGTGAACTACAAGATCGTTAAGATCTTTAGGACTCGATTATTCGTTATAGATTTATTAATTTTATTTATTAGATTCCTCTTTCGTATGTGATCCTAGACTGATATTTTGACACCAAAATCGCTTGTGCTGTATTAAAAAATATTTTGCCAAGAAGTTTGTATTTGTCTTTGTTCAATCATGTTTTCTTTGAGTCTTTTTCGAAACGAATCCATTTTAGTAATCTCAACTTATTTTAGAGAAAAACAATTCCTGTTTTCTATTGGCAAAAAATATAATTTTTCCAATTCCTTTCAGGATCTCTTGGAGCGGCAAGAATATGAATTCGTTTTAGACCGAGCATGTATACAGTACGAACCAAATGACCCGGAATATCATCGTATAACCGAAGCTGTTTATACGAAAATTAATGAGGATCTGGGTTTCGATCGTTTGCGTTCCACACGACACTTTGGTCCACTGGTTTTCCATCTCGTTTGGACGAAAAATATAAGCTATCTACTTCTCGAAAATATAAAGACGGAAAGGCTCGAAGACGCGGTTTTATTGATCAAGTTATATAATAAACTTAATCCCGATGCATTATCTGCTACGTTGCAGTACAATGGTGACAATTTGAAATTCATAGAGGATTATGTCAATCTTGAGCCGTCGAAGCATGGAAGATTGGTGCTGTCACTACAAGCGTTGAAAGAAATATTGAATGCCAGACAAACCGTCGAAGAAGGTGTCAGAAAAGCGCATGGCTTATAAAAATATATCACTTTCTATAATCGAATAATAAAAAAAAAGAAAATATGATACTGATGTTCTGATTAAATAATTTCCCTTACTTGAGTCAATTTATAGATCAGCACTCAACATAAAATTTTATACCCAGTACACAATACATTTCGAACAAACTGATTGCAAATCACGATCTAAATATTTCGGCAATTCTTGAGCTCATCAAAAAAAAAGTTCAATATTTTTTCTGCAAATGCATCAGGGAATGCCAAATAAAATTACGCATCAATAGCAAACGAAAATGATGCATCGAAATTCAGCTAATAATACTTAAAAAATAGCTCATTTTTATTTTTATTTCATCATCAAATTATTAATTATCTCTTGTTGAAAATATATCATTCCCTCCAAAAAATGGAAAATCATGAAAGTTCGTTGATATTTGAAAGGTCACGAAGTTTTGTTATTTCAGCGATTAATACCGTGATTAATTTATTATTTAATTACTTACAAACATTTACAAATGTAACAAGTCAATTCAATTTGGCGTACAAGGGACTGTCAGAAAAAACATTACACTAATGATTCATAATATTACTAAATACAACATATCTCTTCCGAAGTTTTTCACTCTGTGCATTCTTTGAGATGTACGCGCGCGGGGTTGAGGGATGAGATTCAATTCGTCTTCGTAAAATATGTCGATCGTCCATAACGACGTGAAATACACGACTCTATATATATGAGAAAAAAAATCTCAATTCAATTGAACGTTCATGCATAAAAATGAGCTTTGTACAAAGTTGATCCTATTATATAAATACAACCAATAACTGCAACTAAACACGTGATTTCGCCTTTCATTCAAATCAAGAGAAAGAAAACAAAGTTTATTCAAAAATAAAAATCGTCGTCGATCCTCAAGATCGACCGTTACCAATAGTTCTATCGCAATTAAGTGGTTTTAGCGTGCTTCGTAAATATGTGCAAATTATGATGAGGCACTAATTGAATAAGTATTTAATTTTGTTCATTCGAAGATATACACTCTTGGATATTAGAGAAGAAATTGATTTTCGTATCGCTACGATCTATTAGGCCATTAATGATAAAATACATTTATTCCCCCATTGATGAGTGAATTTATTCTGTGTGCTACGTATAGTGAATTGGTGTATATTAAAAATAAAAATACTTGAAAGTTAATGTCAGCAGCCAATTTTGTGGTGCGATTTTCACAGAAAATTCTGTTTCGCTTCTGCCAATTGTTACTGACAAATAAACAATTAACGTCGCAGGCTTTGATTTTCGCAAGATATGAATCGTGTCTTGAACCGATGCCGAAGATCGTAAGTTTTTGTGAATTTTTAGAAATTTTATTTCCTCGTCGCCTGATTCATTTTTCACACGGTTTTTTTTTTACGAGCAACGACAACGGTGTACGGTGAATTCATCGAGGACTTCTCATGTGCTGTAAAGTGGTAAAATCGTGATGAAAATTGATTAAAAATGTATCAAAGCACATTTGAATTTGGTGAATCTCTGATTTAGTTCAGTCAACGTAAAAATCGAGCATCGAAATAATTCACTAAATTCGAAAGTTAATCAAAAATTTAATCTAACTTTAGATATTATGTCGATAAATTTTATTCATTTATATACGCACATACGAATCGTTTAGACTCCCCATTTACCATCTCTCATAATTCGCACATCTTACGTATAGTCCGTTTATTATTATTGATAATATTTGCGACATTAAGGGTTCTGTTGTTTGAGCAATTTTATTATAATTCTTTTTTTTGCACACATGTGTTCCATTCTCCGGTATATTTTCGCGCCCAATTTTTCGCCATTGTTTCGCAGCATTTTGTTCTATGTTTCTCCTTTCTATGGTGTTATATATGACATTGCATCGTAAGTCGTAAAGAAAAATCTTCGTTGCATCACTACGACGATCTTCGATCATAAAAACTGTTCTCACGATAGAAAATATTATTTTATTTTTCTGAAAAATGACTAGTTTTTGTTTCCATTTTTTTTTTCTCGAACCATTTGCCCATTTAAAACAGTCGATGCCAGACCATCAGTTACTAGTTAATTTTTTTTAACTGACGAATTATGTTAGCAGAAAATTTGACAAGTACAAGTAAATCGATTCCAGAACTGATATTTTAGGGAGTTTCAAAACTTTGGAAATTTCAAAAGCGTAGAAAAAAATGGAACTATGAATTCGAAGTGGCACATTCAAGATGATGATTCGGTGAACTGATTTCCCTCGTTTCATTCGTACACCCTGCAGAGATGATTAAGGGAAGTTACTTGATTGAACGATTCTTTTTTTTCGTGTTGACTTTTTTTTTTGTAAAAGAAAAAATGCACAGATGTATTTGATGCAATATCATTTACACAAAATGCTGTATATTGTTGTTTCAACAAATCCAAGAAACACATAGCGTTCAGTCGTCGTTTGTGATACGTTTACATTGTTATCAGTTTTTTATGTTTTTGTTTTTAATCGTTTTTTTTTGTTTACTTACTTCCTTAATTGTATATTGTGTGTACATAGGTATGTATAATTTATATATATAATAATAATAATCATCTAAATAGTTCTTACAAGTATTACGTACCCGGCGACACGTGAAATAAAAGAAAAAGAAGGAAAGAATAAAAATAAATTGACAAATCTTTGAACAAGTTGTATACCTTTGTTGAAATTATATATATACTACAAATGTCTTGGCACAGGCGATTAAAAATGAAACCTTTTTTTTGTTGTTTTTGTGTTTTTTTTTGTTTTTCAATTTTATTTAATCGTTTATGCGAGACAGATTGATTCCGGTGATAGTTCAGTGTGTTTCGTAGATATTCAAACTGTTCGTAATGATTATTCGAAGCAGTTCCATGCAAATATTATTCATCTTGTTTTTCACTCTCGAATTCACACATAATTAATATTTCACTATAGTCTCATCTAAATAAATTAGATTTGTTTCCCGAGTTTATTGATTTCTTTTTTCTTCGTCTCTTTACGTTTATTTCCATATTTTGTAATTAGTTATTTCTGCTTTTTTATTTCTCTTCTCAACAATAGTTCGTTATTAATGATAAGTTTCAGTTATAGAGTTACATAAATACGAGCTGTTCTTTCCGATGAGATTACCGGCGATTAGTTTTTGTCTCTTTATTATTTTTTGTCTCTTTTATTCTGCGAGATCTCCATGGATATTGATAAGTCATTTTCGTAAATCTCCGTGCTGGCTCGTTCGTTACATTGCATAATACTGTAAATAACTTGGCGTTATCATCTTTCTCGGCAGAAATCAAACGAATTTTCTATCATATATATATATAGATTTATGTATATTTTTTGTTTTTTCTTTTTTCTTCAGTCGAGATCGATCAAGATCGTACATGATTATCATTCGCCGAGACGACATATGGCGGAACTGAAAATTCATTGAAAGATGTGTATTTATTATATAACATGACGTACATCCCTGTGTCCTGTCATTATAATAATGAGGAGCACAATTTTTCCGCTCCCACGATCGAGCAGAGAAATATTTCAATTATTATCTCTTATTCTCGCAGGACGAGCATTTAACTTTATTTTTTTTTTAATTCAGTTTTAAATATCATTATTGATTAATTTTTTATTTCACTATTACTATAATTATTATTAAGATAGTGCCAGACTAATTTTATGCGTCGTATTTCGACCCGTATCGAAGTGCGGTATCGTCACAGTTCGTCAATTCGAATAACACAATTTGTCGCTCCTCGTTTAATCGTACATTATATTCGGACAGCTTTTTCATCGTTTTGCTTCCATCTTGTAAAATGAAGTACAAAGGGACTTAACACCAATAAAAAAAAAAAAAAAAAAATGTTGACATGACAAAATCCCAGTAGCGTTGCTCCGTGATGACATTAATACCACCTATCAATATAACAGCCAAGACCGAGCAATCTTAATAAATAGCTTCATGAAAATTCTTCATCGAATTCGTCATTTTTCTTGTCGTTACAATTAGGATATCAAGTATCGTTTATTTATCTTTTTTTTTATCTCATTCAACTAATATTCACGACTCTTCTAATTTCTACGTAGTGTATATTTGCCATTTTTTCATTTAATTCCAGTGTATATATATATATATATATATTTTTTTTTTACGAAGTCATTCATGCGCATCGTTCACAAAAAATCTCATACTTATTTTTTCACTTACTCCGGATAACGAGATAACTCATTCGTATGGAGAGTTTTGCTTGTTTCTTTAGTGATGATCCTTCGTTCAGCGCATTTTCGATATCATTTTATCCATTTGCGACTTATTATTTCTTGTATTTAATCATTCATCGCTCATTCGCGCTTTAGCTCTCAGTTTCTCTCTCTTTCTCGCTCGCTCAAAGTAATATATGTAAATATACTCGATCTAGCAACTTTAAAAAATGCCTAAAATCTCATCGACGAGAGTTTCAATTTTGTTTACCCGCTAACGTATACACGCGGCAAATAAACAAATTTAGCTAATTTTATTCCTTTCTTCAATCAAAAATGTAACGACGTTAAAAATTTGTTTTCTCTTTATCTCAATTTTTATTACGTTATAATATATCGTTAAATTTCACACAATTTCGTATTTCGACAAATCGGATTTTCAGTCTGAATGTCCTCCGTTGTGCCTCTAAACTGGTATATCATGGTGATCGACGAGGAAGTGTGTTCATTAATACGTAGTCAATTGAACTAGTTGACAAAATGGCACACAGTCAACAGCAAACATTTGCGAGACAAAATAGTCATTGACATCGTTCCTCAATTTTCTTTTCATCAATGATTGGTCAAAGTAAGAATAAATAAATATATATATATATGTATATGAATTTATTGAATCGCCGAAAAAAGTTCGAATATTTTTGGAACCGAAAATAAATATAAGTATAACAAACATCACTTTTGCCCCAATAGATTGAAGCTCCGTATCCTCGATTTGCCCGTTCGCCTTCCTCGTAAGCTCCCTCGAGTATTCATTCGTGCCTTTAATATTTTTATCATCGTCGATATCGTCGATCGATTAGCTAGAGACGAGAATCGTCATTGAATGACAATGAACGAACGTAGCGAGGCTCGATAAAAATAGCCAACTTCTCGGTCACAGAATGTCAGTCTCGTAGATCTTGCTCGTTGTCGTCTGGCTGACAGTTTGGGTATTCTGCAAATCGGTTTGTTGTTGTTGTTGTTGTTGTGGCTGTTGTTGTGGCTGTTGCTGGGATTGCACGGTTGTTGCAGAGGGTTGTCCGTCAGCATTGACTTTGGTGGTAAGGCTGGTGAGCGAGCCCGAGCTAGTGGTGCTAAGTCCAAGTCCCATTTTAGCTAGGAGATTAGATTCAGAACCAGTTTTTTTGAGCAAATCAGGCGGTGCGGGTGGAACGGTTGCGAGGCCAGATGCGTTTCTGTGCAATTGTTGCAAACGCGCGTATTGCTCTTGCAGGGCTTTTTGTTTACGCAATAATTCCTGATGTCTTTGTTCCAATTGTTCCTGACGTCCTTTTTTGTTCTGAAGTCCTTCCTGGGAATTAATACTCTCGCAGGAGCTTGAATTACTCGCTGATAACATGTTATTATTGGGTGGCAAGCTCTCGTCATTGCTATTCGCATTTGTTGGCAGAGCCATTGGAGGCTTGCCACTTTCTTTTGGATTAGCACGTCCACGACGAAGTGTACCGGTTGGATTACGAGGTGGCAATTGAGGGCTTGTTGGGCTGGCCAACGGTGATCTCGAGCTCGTACGAGGAGGCGGCGGGGGTGGTACTCGTCTCGAAGTTGCCAATTGCAATAATTCGGCGTTTCGCTCCGGTACCGGAGGCTTTTGCGGTGGTAAAATCGCACCGGAATCTGATACCTGAAGTCTGGCTATCGGTGGTGAAGTATCCGTGTCCGAACTCGATGGATACGAGTGCAAACGCCTAAGTGTGTTGGAATGACCCGGCGTAACTATCGCCAGACTCGTCGATGAATCTATACTACCCTTACGACCAATGTCCGACATACTCGGTGCTCTACCGCTACTCTGTACAATTTGGCTCGCTGATCTGCCAATTTCTGACAGATTTGGCATGTGATTTGCTGCCGATTGTCCCATCATCATACCCGACGCTTGGCTCAGTTGGGATGTTGGTCTTGAGAACGTTTGCAACTCATCTAGCAGAGCGTCGAGTGCGTTCTCCGGACGCTGCTGATTTGGGGTGGATGACTCGATAACGTGGGCCCCTCCCCCGATGACGCCCGTTGGCCCCACGACAGTGCGTTCCGCTGGCACAGGGGCAGTTGTCTATTTTTTTTTTGTTTTTTTTTTTTTTTTAAACACAAAGAAAATCGATTAATACGTGTTTCTTTGCAGTTTATATCGCTATATGATTTATGTTTTTTTTTTTTTTTTTTTTTTTTAATATGAACAATTAGAGTGATATACGTATATGTACATCATTCAATGAGTCAAAATGTCTCCGAGCCTTCTACATTTCGGAAATATTTTGTACTCGCGTCATTATTTTTTTTTTTTTTTTGATTTTTCTTTTAACTGGAAAAAATACAACGGGTTTCCGTCACAAGGGATTTACATGGCGATATAATAGATCTAACTACCTGGCGTTATTCTCAAAAAAAACTACATTAAAGCCAAAGATTTCAATGTTACATGTATACACGGACATATATATATATATATAAATATATGTTTCGTTACTCCACGTTATTCAATACTGGCGGGGTGCGAGAGAGAAGAAGAAGAAGAAGAAGAAGGCTTGAAAGATATTTTGCCCATGTACAATAATGATATGGAAAAAATTGTCTTTTTTTTTCTTGTGACTCGTACATGAATGGTTCGTCGATATTTTCTTATGTTTTTTTTTGTTCTTCAGTAGTTATTTATCAAATCAATTTAATAAAGATGCTGAAAAGTTAAGGTTAAATGTGTCAGGTATTTAAAAAAAAATTCAAACTGCAGAAATTCGTCCGGTTATAAAAATAAAAAAATAGTAAAAATAAAAATTTACACACATCGATCTTTCATGTACGCTTCGATATCATTTTAGCTGTCATGCCGATGTGAATTGTGCAAAACGTGCATGCCAATGATATGGAGGGAACGGAAACGCACGAGCCGCCCGATTAATCATGTAGTAATTAATCAAATATACAAATCATAATAATGATAATAATAATTTGAAAAAATCATAAGATAAGGAAGAAAATTGAAAATAAATTGATGAAATAAAATATCAATTCGGTTAGATAATTACCTGTGGTCGGTTATACGTATATGTGTGTTGTGCATGTTACAAGTCTGTACTCATTTGGGGCTCTTTTACATTTGGCACCGTTTCCTGTCCGGTATTAGTCAACTTAAAAAAAAGCAAAAAAATCAAAAGTTCAAAATAAAAATGATACACAACCGCGTCACATTGCAGCCAAATTCGTTTTATCGATTGAATAATCTGTCATTCGAGGTAATTTGGTTTCGTACCCGTCACAGGCAATTTTTTTGATGATTTGACGTGGTAGGTTTTCATGAAGAATTCCGTTTGATAAAAATGTCTTGGATTAGTCCAAAATTTCAATGTTAAAGGCGTGAACTTTGGAATGAATTTAAAGATGAATTCGTCGGCTCGAAGTACGATTTCTCTACTGTTTTTCATCGTTAACAATAATTTAACGAACTTTTTACGTATCATATAAAGTTTAAAATGAAAATAATTCAACTTATGATGAACAGTATGAACACAGAATTCCTCCATTGCAATAAGAAATCAACAAAAAAAATCGTTAAATGTTTAAAGCGTTTAAAAAAAAAAGTGTTTGCTGTTTAATTTGTTTGGGGAGAGTTTGACAAACAATTTGAACATATTATTGAACTCCTCGCTAACGCAAAATTAATATGAGATCACCGCGTCAAAAATGTGCAAAAAATAGTAGTAACGAAAGGAAATGATATGAAAATTTTGTACGAAAAAATCAAAAAATCGGTAGCTTATTGTGGATAGTTTATGATAAAAAGTATAATACAGACATGCATCAATCTCGTGCAATGACAATTCGTGCACACAGTAATGCGAATACAGAAAAAGATAGAGAATGATATGAACAGAGATTAGAATTAAAAAAAAAATAATAAAAAAATCTGCCAATGAAAAATACATAGACAAAACCTTCAGTCCAATCCTTATAGTAAGGCAGTAGTAATGGAATTAGAGAGAAAAAGGAGTATAGTATCGACAAAAAGAAAAGTGTACTTCTGGTACTGTACGTAGAAAGGTGACGTGATAATAATTAATAAACTGAAAAAAAAAGAACAACGAAACGAAATGAAAAAATAATCAAATGTAAAAATGAAAAAAAAAAAAAAAAAATCAATCGGTTACAAAAGAATGGTATACACAAAAATTACGATGAAAGATGTCACGGATTTACGTACTAATTAAGTTTGGACACATTATTTAAAAACTCAGACATAAAAAGCTAAAATATACAAATCAATTGGTATATTGAAGAGGAAACGAAACAAAATTCTTTTAAGATCGATTATATTATTTAATCATTAAAATCACAGTAGTTTACGCTATTACTCTACGGCATTATTGTATATATATATACAAATAGATAGAGGCTTTTTTGGTACAAAGGGTGTAGGCAAAGAGAAGTGTCACCGTTTTCATTTTCACTTGTAATTTATCGTTTGTTTTGCCAATAATTTGAGCTGGTCGTTGAAAATTATAGGCAATATTAGAAAGCTTCAACGACGAGATTTCTCTTAGTCACCCATCTACATTTATGGATTTATTAACATACGCATTGAACAATGCCAATTTGGTTTCTTTTTTTTTTTCTTCTTTTTTTCTTTTTGGATTTTTCAATTTATCGAGATCACGAAGATACGAAAAATGGATGATAAGATAAGGACAAATACATAGTTTTGGTTCAACAGATCTGAACGCATCGATAATCATATAATAATCGTATCAATTAACAACAATCATGAATAGAACTTTTCATTGTTGGGGAAATCCAATGTAAACCTTAAAACATCGGGATTTAAATACACCTTACTATAAGAAGTGGATTGGAGAGCGTGTGTCTTGTGATCAAAGTAACGGATAAATTGAGGTCGCTGCGCATCGTGTTTCAAACTGACTGTTGAATAAAAATTGAAAAAATATGAAAAAAAAAAAAGATATTAAAAGTAAACGATAATATTCACTTTTATCCCAGATCGTGATGCAAAACGATCGGACCCCTCTGCTTAACGATATACTATTTATCTTCAACGAATAAATCATCGAAAGTGAATCTGAACGGAAGTTATAGAACATTTTTGAGCAATGGAAATTGCGAAAGTACGAGATAGAAAACTTTGCGATAGGCCAAGAAGAGGAACATCTCGGAGGAAATAAATGAGAAGCAGCAGCGAGAGACTTCGTTTTTTTCTTGCTTTTTTTTTTTTTTAGTATTTTTTTTTTAGTGAACAATATAATTGACGTCAAAATTGAATGAATTCATATAGTGGTTATATCACATGACGAGTGCGTGAACATTATAAATGCCTTATTCAAATGCACACTGGAATAAAATTGGTAAAAAAAAAAAAAAATCAGCGTAAATGTTGCCTTTTAACACGATCCGCTCCTTTCTCGCTATTTATTTTATTTCGCTTAATATGTCTTAAATCGACGGATCATATATACATACTCGTTCTATTTATCACGCATGTATTTTTAAATGACAACACCCATCGCTGTGTTACAAATTATGTACACAAGGAATATCGTTCTTTATTTTTCTTTCAATAGCAGTGCGTTATATAAAAAAGATCGGCAAAAATCTAGGAACAGAAGAAAGAAAGAGTTGAAAAAAAGAATAACAGTAACGTCAGAAATATAATATGGAATGAAACGAATTTTAGAACAAGCACGCATTAAGAATGAAAAAAAAAATATATATATGTATATATATATATATATATATATGCTGAGATGACTGTAAAACACGTGTAATGGAAAAATATTCATCGGTGAAGTCTCAAAATATTCTGCCAAATGTCAATAGAAAATTTCGAGGACCTAACAATGGAATATTTGATTTTACCACGATTATCTCTTTCCTTGGTTCTTGCGGAACGAAAATAAATATGATTATTAAAACTTCATTTTTATTCGTAAAACATTTCAATCAAAAAGTAGGGTAGCAAGAGTTTTCTCAAAATCGTTTCCCTCGTTATAGACTAGATAGAAGTCCAGCTCTTCTGTGTAATAATTATTATATGAATTATCGATACTGCAAGAATCGAAACGTACGAAAATAAATTAAACGCTCGTAATCTCAATAATCCACCAAATTTGGATAAGTTCGAAGCAACGTTGATCATTCTCTTTCAATCATTTGTCTTCTCTTTCATTTTCATTTAAAGACGGGAAGGAAAAAAAATTGAAATTGATAAATCTCATATATTCTCAAAGTTCATTTCTATTTAAATGCATTTTGCAGAATAGTTTAAGCTCTCTATGGATGAAGATGATTTCGATCGTAATTCATGAATATAGACATATTGAACGATAAGAATATATATATATATATATATATATAAAATATATGTATGTATATATATGTATATATTTATGTATATATATATATAAAACAGCATAGAATAATTATAATGAATTAATATGATGGAAAAATTACTCGTGACTGGTCTGTATGGCCTCCTTGAAGTTAGTACTCCACTTCCAGCCATACTATAAAAATTAATATTTAAACGTTCACTTTTGTATATTTTATCATTTTATATATTTTTTCTTCTGTTTGTTTGAAAAAAAAAAAAAATTATTTTTTTTTCTTCATAGAAAACTTTGTAACGGTAAGGTGCTCGTGTTTGTTGTCTTATGTTGCGTTGGGACATTTGTATCATATTTCAGATTTGTGTACGTATATTATTATTATATCATTGTTTTTCGTTTGATGTTTCATTCGACGTTTTGTCGATCAGATTTATTCTATTTAGGGGGTGGGGCGTGGGGGTTGTGATGAAAATTGCTGCTTGTAATAACAGAGATATTTCTTTTCGTTATTCGACATTGTTGCTACACAGCAAACGCATTAGTTAAAAGGCATGACATAGATTTTTTTTCACTTGTTTTTTTGTTTTTTTTTGTTTTCATTGGGTTACAACTAACACAGAGATGATTTGACAAAACATTGATATGTATTTGTTCATCAGGATATTGATAAATTAGAATTTTGATACCGATCTTATATTGGTTTGAAATGGATACAGAAAATTACAAGTAAGAACAAAACATCTCTCAGGATGGGAGAAAAATGAGAAAATGTTTTGTCACATCGTCGACTAAATGTTAAATTAATCTATTCTATCGGGACACAGCAAACACCGATTTGGTTTTGAGGTAAAATAGGTAAATGGGTGGTTCAATGACACACAAGTTGCAGGATATTATATATCTTGACACTGGTCCGTTTTTCGTAATTGAAAAAAAAAAAAAAATTATGAAATCATAAATTTTATGCTCAAAACCCCACATACTTCTTATCGTAGATAGAGAAATATACATTTATGTTTTGTAAACTGCTTAAAAATGTACTTTTTGCAATATTTCATCTTGTTGAGGATTTTATGAAAAGTTTATTGAGGTCAATGATAAATGCTTTTCAACGTCCACGTCACTTTAGCCAACCAGAAAAATAATTAGGTCAGGTAAACATTACTATTTCATCACATTTTCGACAACAAAATTGATTCTAATATTTAAATTCATACGTGCTGTAAGGACGGAACATTCGTATTCATTGATTTCTGCTTGAATAACGAAAAAATTCAGGGACGAATGAAAATGGATGCACAGTGAAAATATCAACTACAATACTCTCTTCCAGTTCGGTTTATCTGACTTAACCGTGTACTAATTGCTTATTATCGTCAGCAGCAAATCTGTAAGGCATTCAAGGTATTTGTCTCGCTACAGTCGTGTTAAAACTCTCCGATCAATTTATAAAAATTTGGATACCTTGCTGAAAATCTTAATAAGGTTAGTTGTCAAATTTTCTATGAATTAAAGAACTTAAAAATTACTGGAAAAGACGGTCAATGAATACTTGAGGGTTTGAGAAGCAACGTTTCTCAAACCGCCAAATACTCATATTTACTTTCTATCGCCTATAATTTCGAAACTAAACGGTCAAAACAGCGATTATTTATAGACTAATCTCAAATTTGATCTTGTAATTGAGAATTTTCTAAAAAAAAAAAATAAAAATTGTAGAAAATTTCTAAAGTTCAAATCAGATAAAACTGTCCTCTGAATTCGAAAAAATGTATGGAGGGAAATACTGTGGCGAGACAATTACCTTAATCGATTTTTATCAATGAACCACGTGCGAGACTCGATACAGGAATTCCGATTATATTATCATTTATCGAATTTTTTCAAACTTTTATATGTTGAAGAAAAACTGAAACGACGCTATGTTCAGATTATTAGTAAAAAAAACAATTATTTTTCGAGTTCCTTAAAGTGGCGTGGCTAGCGGATGAATGTTTTTTTTTTTATTATTAATCTTGGTATTATAAATTCATTGTTTATGGATTATTATTGTTCACCATGAACTCGTAATTCGGACTTTCGTTTCCAGTGTATTCACGTCAACAGGAGAAATTGATAAAAAGTTGCCAGCAAAGCGTCAGCTAAAATGTTCTACATGACAATATAGTATGTGGAGACTAAAAACTAAAATCCTAAAATCGCGCTCAGTTTACGCGAAATGCCCCCATCATTCAGATTCAATAAATCTGCATGGTTAGGACGATTGAAAAATAGAATAAAAAAAAATAAAATAAAAAAAAAGTTTTAATAATGGTCGCATGGTAATCTAAGAAGGTTTACATTAGATTTCGTATTTATAAGAATAGTTCTTGATTTGTTTTAAGATGTGCTAATAATCAATAGAAAATATTTTTTAGGCACTAGCAAACTATTGTTAATCTGTTACCGTGACACTTGGCTCCACATTGCTTGAATTAGAAAATTCAAATGTTTCTTTGTGTTCAACTTTTTTTATTCTTTTTCTTGCGTGCTTGATCGATTTGATATGTAAATTAGATCAATATTCAACGAACCGAATTCTGGTGCACCACAACTATGCCAATCACTTCGTTGGGGGAAAGCCCTCCACGAATATTTCTGTCTTGCTGCATTGGTTTGTGGATATACGGTTCGATTTTTTCGTTCAATACCTTCGTAAGTCCTCGAATAAAGATTTTCCCCTTTCAATATTCAAAACTATTTTTTTTACGTTCCTCAAGATTTGGTAATTTTGTGATAAGCACTGTACATTTTTGAAAATTCGAATTGTTTGAAAGAGAAATTTGATTTTTGGTTTCGATTGTATTCAACGTATTGAGCATCAATTCGTTGTACAATTGAGACAAATGTACAATTGATAAAATTGTCTTTTAGAGTTAAATTAAACAAGTGCGAATGGGCAAATCAATATTTCAATGATAAGTCTGAAAATAACACGTGTTTTTTTTTCTCAATTTAGTACTACGAAATCGAAATTTTTTTTTCTAACGCCTAAATTTCGAATTTCAAACTTTTCTCTTTTTACCCCTCCAACAAATGTTTTCCCCAATCCCAAATAATGTGATTTTTCGCATTGAAATTTATTTCAATAGATTTTTTAAACCAACTCCAGTTAAAAAAAAAAAAAACAAAAAAAAAAGCAAATCGGACACTGTACTTATACTGTATTTTTGTGCTTTTATGCCGCAAGACAGATTATCAAATTTTGTGCTTCACAAAAGACGTGAAAACGTAGCATTTTTATCATTGGAAAGGAAAGAGGCGTGTGGGAAAATGATTTTCGGATCCAGTCGAGTCTACCCTATTGCATTAAAAAAAGATGCATACGTATATATTCTATATCAGCATTGAATCTGAGAAACGCAAAATTGTGAATTCGACAGTAAAATGATATTGACAGGCTCACTGGTCTATCATACTTCGATGAACCGATCAAAAACGAACAATTACTCGCAAATTATCGAATATTCATGAGTAAATCGATAAAATTGTTGAGCGCTGTATTTAATCGAATATTTCAAAATGAATTCATTCCAAATGAAAAATCGAATTTCACAGAGTTATGACTCAACGGGAACCGAATGTCATTAGCTTCATGAATGTTTTTTTTTTTCCATTTTTTTTGGGTGACCGCACATGCGAAATTTTGTTCTTAATTGTCATTTTAATGAGGGAGCATACTTATATAATTTTCTTAATTTCGAAGAGTGTTCTCTTTTTTCTTCTCATTTTAATTGAAAAATATTATTAAGTCGGTTGTTTAAAGATGTATAAATATTTATCGATAATGATATATATTCATACATATATTGTATTAGTATATTTCTAGCACTCTTTGCATGCGCTTAGCATTGTTGGATAAAGGACAAGCGGTTTTTATTCAGATTACTTCACAAAAGTTTTTTTTTTTTTACGTTGTTTACTCATTGTCAAACACAACTGCAGCATAAGTTATACATAACTGTATAGTAATAGAAGAGACAAGTATTTCTCTATGAAGCATAGAATGTTCGTCGCCTAACTACTTAGTGACGAAAAAGATTGATCAGGGAAATAGAAATTAGATATGTATATATTAAATATATATATTCCTGCTGTTTACTACTCACGTATTTGTGAAGTAAACTGATTGCGGGAACCTCCTATTTGCTTGTATCAAAGATATCGTTTTCTGATATTTTTTGTCTTCTCACTTCTTTTCAATTTACGATTATAATTAAAAATTCAAATTTATACTACGCCAAATTTTAAAAACTCTTTTATTACAATGCACAGACATACTGAAGATAATGGATAGATGCAAAAAGTCGATAGATGAAGTGTAAGAGTGAAAAAGAAAGAGAGAAAATATGACTCGTATTATATCGATCAAAAATGGGCAATTTAAAATCGAATTTGTCGGAAGTAAAATCGATTATTTTTCTCTGTGTTTCTAGCACACATTTATATGTTTTTTTTAAATCGTATTAGTTTTCTCTAAATGCAGTATTATTAGTTCGCAAAGACTTGACAAAATTATCATTCATGGGGAATCTTGAGAGATGGTGTTGCCAATGAACTACCATCGGTACATACATGTTCATTTATTCGTCTACTCTTCTCTGTACATAGATAAATATATATATCTTTCAAGCAAGAAATTGGAGGTAATGGGGCTCGAGAGGCATGCATTGTTGTTGTTTTTTTTAGCGCACAGGGATAGGGGAATAGTACGATGTATATTTACATAGATATTATATCGAGGATATAGTGAGATAGTTTGAGAGAAATAGAGAAAAAAAATGATATATATTTTTTTCAAAAAATATATAGCGAAACGAGGAAATGTGTTTTTACCTTAGAATGTTGAGCCGAAGTGGGCGTTATTGGTGGCGTTTCTTCGGCATCTACGCTCGCTGCATTCGGTGATCGCTGCTCTTGCACCGACGCCAAGCTGAATAACATTTTTAAAATATGAATTTTCTCATCTCCTTTTTCCCTTTTTCTCTCTTAAGCAAAATCAATTACAATTATTTCAAGGTTTTCTTTTCATCTGCTGTTTTTTTTTCTCGTGCAACTCATAGGAATATTTGTTTTCGTTCGTTTTCATCTGTTTTTAATATATAAATATTCGGAAAAATTACGTAGAGTTGATCGATTGAAAGAGGTTCGATCGGTGTATCAGGAAATACCGTTTGAGCGTGACGAGAGTGCCGGTAAGCTTCTTGCATCTTCTCAATGCTGATTCAAGACGTTCAGGCTCTTCTTTCAAGAATTTTTCTTCTCTCACAACTTTCTCCATTTCGGAACTCAGCAGGCCCTTCATACCTTCCTGAAGGCTTGGAAAACGGACCTTCAGATCTGCCACAGTTTTGCTTGAAAATCATCATTAAAAAAGGATTATTCATCTAATTCAGAACATTTTCGAATACAAATAGTGAGAAAATGCTTCAGAATATTTTCACAATGAGAATTGTGAAGAAAAAAAACTTGTTTACTAAGGTAAGAGTATTTTGGAATACTATAAATTGTAAAAAGATCACACGTGGACAAAATTTTCCGAAATATATTGAAAGTGTAAACCTTCAATTCAAGGATCGATGTTCAATTATTGATTAATTGAATTTTTTTATGTAGTCGTTCCTGAAAATCGATTCCATCGCGAACATAAACCACATTTGGTACAAGTATGAATAATCAGATGAATTATCACAGCATTCGAAAACACATTGTGCTCAAAAAATGAATCCTACGCTCTCATTTTTCCAGTTAATTTTTCAATGTTTGTACTTGTGATATTTACCTGGATTTGCTAAGGATGAGAGCCATATTTTCAACATCCGACATGTTCACACGAGTCTTACGATTTATGACATTGCCTCGTAATTCCTCCACCGTACTCTCTAGCTCGCTGAAAAGCAAAAAAATTATAAGCATATTTATAAAATCCAACTGATTTAAAGTTTGAAGGGAATTCCATTTTTACTCACGTAAGATCTTTTTCCAGCCTAATCATTTCTTGCTTGTAGAGGTCTTCTTCGCGATTCAGTCTCATTTTTTCTGTGTCACCCGCTGCCCAAGCTGCTTCTCCACCCGATAGTAGCATCGCTCTGTCATTTGTATCAATCAATATCAATGAATTTCAAACATTTATAGAACAATTCTCAATGAAAGTAAATTTTTCAAGATTGGAGCTTCATTTTTGAGTAATAAACCTTAGTCTCCAGCTCTTAATATTAATTTTTTTTTATTTTATTAAAATATAACAAAAATTATTCATTCCAACGTTTCGTCCTATTGATTTCGATTCAATGTTTATGCTTGTTAATTGTATACCTGGATCAACTCCAAAGTATTCACTGAAACCAAGACTTCACTCCATATAAATGTTCATGTTCGGAAATGATTTTTTTTTAGAAACATCTAAAAAGAATGGTTTAAAAAAGGATGAAATATGAGAAAATTTAAAAAGTTTTTATTACTTTTATAGGAAAGTATGCAAAATTTCGATAAAATTATGCCGAACCAACTGTTCTGTAAATTTGGTGATGTGAAATGTGATTTTTTTTGTATAACTCTTACCTTATTGTAATGAAAGTATCTCTGATAGTTTCCCGAACCGTGTGAGCCTGTGTCTGTGACATACGCCGTAGATTTCGAACTTCTTGACGAAGATCCTTCGCCTTTTTCTGCAAGCCTCTCAGTTGATTGTACATCTCCGGTGTAAGTGCTAAATCTCGATAAACGTATTGGCCGGCCGCTAGAGCTACGGGTTTTGGCGGTGGTGTAGGTTTGTGTCTGTCTCTTTCTGCAATTTCGAATAATTATAAAAATCATTTAATCAAAATATTTTTTAACGATGTTCGTGTCCCGATGAATATGAAGTTAAGAGATCTTATTTGTTAAGATCGCGTATGCTTTTGCTTTCGAAAAATTAATATTGTCTGAAAATAATTTTAATGGAGCTTTAACTATCGCTCAAGCAAATTTTTGGTTACGAATGTTGCACTTTCTTCGATACAAACGACTTTGAGCAAACGTTGCAACTGTCAACTATCGATAGATGAGTTACCTTGATTCTTGATTTTACCTTACGGAAATGAAAAACAAAAGGCGACAGAATGAGGATAAAAGCTGATAAAAATTTACCTTGCGAGGACATCCGTGGCAAAGTCGAGGATTTTATAGCTGGTTTCGTGGGTTTTGTATCCGCTAGTTGCATTGCACAATAGTAGGATAAATAATGTTAGTGACAGCAGTTCGTTAATTTTATGAGAATAATTTATCATTGGAAAGATGATTGGTGCATTAAAAACTGACAAATTGATGATACGAAGTGTAATCAAATTCATTGAAAAGGTTTTACTAATTTGCATGTCGGAGGATGTTTTTTTCTATAATTATCTTTTAAATTACGTTATGATTTATTTCAAAAATTCATATGAATTTCAAATGTGAAATTTGATTGAAATTAGCTTTATTATTTTTAAAATTCATGAATTTTATTTCAGAGCTCAAATTTTTTTTCCAATGTGAAATTTAATTATTTTGACGATTGCATTTGATCGATCTGTTCGCATTGTAGCAATGTCTGGATATTAATGAGTCTTGAATTCAACGATTATTCGATAATTCTGTTTGGGTTGTTAGTACAATTAGTATGTCGACTGCGGTAAGCATTGGAAATAGTAGATGTATTCAGCGACAGAAAATATCGTTTGTTTGTTTGGTTAATGAGAATGTTCGACATGCTATCCTGAATTATCGGCGTTTCAGTCAATCCTTGCAGTTTTTGATTGATAAACAACAAGAGTGTTACATGCCAAATACTAAAGCCAGCGTTGTTAAATAGCATCGTATAATAATTTTGGAGAATCTTATTATCACTAAAAAAGCTCTTTATTTTCTTGACTAAATCAAAATTTTTGTTCGTTCAATTGAGTGAAAGTCTATTATTTTTTTAAACCCTTGTTTATTTAAAAAAAAAACGTTTTTTAAAAAAGTACTTATTGTAAACTTTTTAGTTTGAGAGCGTTGTTTTCATATATTGACTGATAACGATCGATAGTTTGACAAAAAAAATTAAAAAAATTGTTGTGTCATGGGCTTGAATCTTATGTTTTTAAAAAAAAAAATTTTATTTTTTATTTTTTTATTTTGGCATCGAAATCTCGTGTACCCGAAAAATTAAATCTTTAAAAATATTTTCATTGATTACTTAAATACACAATAAATATGGCAGCGTTTACCTGCGTGTTGCGGGGAGTGTTGTTTGGGGGAGTTCATATCTGGTGGTTCGTCACTGAAGGATACTGATTTTTCGAACGACACCGACTTGTCTGCAATATACATATTTTGGTGTCAAATAAAAGCTGAATTCATATTTCTATCGATTTTTGATCACAAGAATGTGATCAAAACAGCGGGATAAAAACATCAAAGTGTTATCAGCACGGTGCGTCGACATAAAACTTCAATCAGCGTCACGATTGTGCGATAATGGGCGTGAAGCAGATGACGTTACTAATAAATAAAAATTTTAAAAATTAAAAAAACAGTGTCTTCACTTCTTTCAATAAGTTTCGTCTTTTTTTTTTCTTCAGTTTCTGAATTTCATTCGTAAATAAAGAACGAAATCGTAATTAAGTCGTGACGTCTAACGTGCTCGATAATCGTGTTATGCAAAAGCCGAATAATTTCATGCTTCTTTGCGAGTGCGATCGAATAAAACAGAAAAGTACGATCACGTGACGATGAGACGAAGAAAAAAGTGCGATATTTGAAAAAAAAAAAAAAAAAAACTGTTGTTATTTTTGTTTCTTTTGTTTAGCTTCGGAAAAAAAGAAATACAATAATATATTGATCGTGCTATCGGTGAAAAGTTTGAAGCGCACCTTTGCCTAATTTCGGTGGCTTTACGTCAGTCCTTAAGTATGAGTCATCTGTAATACGTCATACGTGATATATTACAATTATAATTATTTGTAAGTGAAAAAAAAAATATATATATATTTTTTTTATAATAGCGGTTATTCAGAGTTTTTATTGTCTTTATAAATGAAAGGTTATTAGTTGAGAGTTAGATGGGTAGATTGAGAGAAATATGTATATCGATAGGAGGTAGATAGATTGTGACACACCTGGCAGTGAGGCGGAGCTGGAGCTAGATTGTTTGTCGAACTCGTCCCCGGCGCCTGGTGTGCGGTTAGACGAAATAACAAAGCATGTTTACAGCGTGATTAAGGAAATTGAGATTTGTACGAAAGCATTTGATTGTTAATAAAAATTTTTTTAATTTTTTTATTTGCGATCTTTATTTCGCTTTAATATATATCGATCCATTATTAAAATCTCAACGCAGAAACGAGTCATCGGCCATTTAATAATTATTTCGGTTTAGTATGAAAAATTTAATTGCTTTACGAATGTTCTGCTTCGATGTAATGAATCAAAAGACTTTTAATCGATCGTATCAATTAGATAATATTTTTTATCAACAATTCAATAGAATATGAAATTGTTCTTTCAACAAGTGAAAAAGCTTTCTGTGATTTTATAAACACACCGTCGGCCTAAATTTTGGTACAAAATAAAAATTAAGAAAATGAATTAAAAGGTAACGAAATGAGAATTATCTCAGCTTGAAATATATCAGGAATCCCCTGCAAGTCTTTTGTATCTAGATTATCAAGCTTTTTCGTTAGTATTATACAGAAAGAGTACATTCATCAAGGATATTGCGTCTTCCTATAAGGTAGTTGTTTCGCTGCAATCCTGCTTAAAAGTCAACTCTCCGGTCAATGTACGAGAGCTTGGATATCATTTTGGCAACATGCCAATGAAAATTTGTCACTTCTTTTACTTGAAAATTTTTACTTTCAATTGCCTCAGACAAAAAAGCCGAATTCCTAGTTCGATACGTTTTTTTTTGCATAAACGTTGAGCTGCGAATAGTTCAACAACAAAAGTCTGTTCTCCGAAGCAGTGATTTAAAAAAACAAATGATCATACGGTCGAATACCAGACGCGTCGATTGGATTTTTTGAAAACAAATAATCAAAAAACGCCTCAGCGAGGCAACTACCTTAATAGGTTAGAAAAAAACCGAAATATGTATTATGCAATGGAGCTGAATACGACATGACCCGGAGACGCGGATATTTTACGAAAAATCATTGAAGTCTCCCGAGCACCATGTGAACACGGGTCGATCGTTACGGCTCGACGAAGATAATATTTTTTTTTCTTTTTCTCTTCTTTACGTTACACAAATGCGGTACTTCACTCGTTGATCCATGACTAGAAATTACACTATTTATGAAATGTAGGCTCTACTTTATGATTATAAAGCAACGGTTTCGTTGGTTAAAGCCAAGGATACGTGAGTCCGTTCTATATATATGCGTGGTAATTATATATGTATCAATATTTATCTGTACAAGAGCGATAATTTTTAATCGTCGTGATGTTAAAAGCAACTAAAAAACTATGGACGTCCAATAGAGACCCCGTCATTATCCGCGAATATAGTTTCGTGCACTACAAAAAAGAATCATAGTTGATGATGATGATGATGATTACGACGATGATTATTCGTATGGTGATTGAGAAAAAAAAAAGTATATCAAGACCGACGAGCAACATAAAATGATTGTTAACTAAAACTCAATCTCGTTTCGCATGTATGTTCATATAATTATCGTTATCTTTAACAGTTTCGTGGATAGCACGATCCACTGATTCCTCTTCAGCAAATGTTATACCTTATCATCTCTGCTATTTATTTATTTTTTTTTTTCATTATCAAAAATTATTGTTCTGCCAGTGAATTCTTATGATTTACAGATCTTTGAAACCGTCATGAGAATTAAGTTTCGAAAAAGTCATTTCACGCTGGATAAAATACTTGAAAAAACAAATAAATGAATATATTCTAACGCAACTGTTTGGTGTTAATTATGTGTTAATTACGCGAGTCGTTAATGTTAAGTGGTCTGGTTTTAGTTAGAAGAATCAAATGCTCTTGGGAAAATTGATGCATAATTATTCGTAAAATTTTAATTACTCGTTGTATTTAAATTTATACGCGTTAACCTAGATTAAAAATAAAAATTGTTTGATTATCATTCAAGCGTTAATACAAATATCCAAATACATATGTGTCACGATTTTTACAAAATTTTTTTATTTTCTCTCTACGATTTATAGTGAAAATTATTATAGAACAAAGTGAATAGTAATAGCGTTAGGGGTACCTGTGGTTCTTGTGTACGGATCACGTCCTGCCGGGACTTGCAAATAGTCCCTTGGCGAAGGACTCGTGAGTGGAGCATGAGTTAGAGCCTTTTGCACGAGACCGGTTAAATTAGCAAGCTGACGTTCCATCTGTTCCACCCTTATCCTATGGGAAAAGTAATTATTCGACTTTAATTAATATTTCTGAAAGTTTACATTACATATTTTTTTTTTTCAAATCTTAAGCATTCCATTTATTTGTTTTTACTTTACGAAACGTTAGACATCGAACGTTGTCTAGCTCGTGCATTTGTTCGAGTACTACTTGCTTCAAGTTTTACTGTTATGAATATCGTTTTAACAATTATTTTTATTGGTAGATGCAATATATCAAGTGGTGGAAAGGCATTCACTTTCATTAACGAATACTTATTTTATTTGTAGCTTCATCGATTTCAACGAAAATTTCAATATTTATATAAGATCTTCTGAATATTTTTTTTTATAAAATCCTTGATCGTGATGTCAACTCGATCTCCCAATTCGGAGATAAATTTCACATCAATGAATTGTATATTTCGAGTATTCAAGAACTGGTTACCAGCAAATAATAAATGCAGAAATCATTCTGACTCGATTACGATTATTTGATATTCAAGAAGTATTGTGACTTTTTCACAGTGCAGTAGCATACGTGGCATTTGCAGTTCATATATATTTACCAGTCTTATAACATTGGTCTGGTATAAATCATTAGCTCATAGTTTATTGTTTATCAGCCTTGTACTTAACGTCAAAATAATGAAATCATGCTGCATTCCACGTGTCGAGAAGCATCAGCTCTTCAATCTGATAATTATTTCACCGATGCCAAACGCAATTAGATTTTACTTATTAGATAAACTGAAGAAGAGCAAATCGATCGTAATAATCTGAGATGTAGTTGAATGAAAAATCTGGATCGTAGCGGAGAATATACCACTCGCGACGTTGACAAGAATCTTTTTTTTTTTTGAAACGGAGATAAATCGCAAAGAGAAATTTCGTCGTTCTGGCATCAGTGAAACGAGACGTAACATCGATGCATATTTTATGCAACTAATTTGCAATATTATTCACAATCTCTAGAAGCAGCCATTCCACGATTATAAATCAAATGTTCAAAGTCAAATGGATATATAACAATAAAACGATAATCGTTCTCTGTAAAAATAAGCAGGAAAATATTTCGTTCCTGGAATTATCAGTATCGCGCCAATTTAGTTGGATTTGCAAGTTCGTCATGCACGGTAAATAGTCCCAAGCTGTTCCGGTGGATTAATACAAGTTTCCATTAAAATAAAAATCGATTACATAACGAGAAACAATATTCGATAAAATAATGAAATTACGTAACAAAATTGGATGGTTGATCGAGCGAATTGAAAATGAAAATAAATCATCGAACGAATGAATGAATATTGCGACTGATTTTTCGAAAGAGAAATAAAAATTATTATGTAAATGATAATGTATGTATGAGTGGAAAAAATGGATTTTAGGGCTCAGGCAGAAGCGTTGTGTCGACGATTGCGAGGCGATATGAAGCAAGACAAATGACGTTCACAGGTTTCAGGCAATGCTTATGTATAGTAGTCATTTCAATTCTGTGGTTCAATTTTTTCTTTTTCTTTCTGGTATTCTAAAACAGTTCTTTTCTTCTCTTGGCTTTCATTGAAATTGCTTTATACCGAGTGACGTCGTACGGCTGCCCAGGAGGCAGAGCCGGAGCTCCTGGAGGAAATGGGGATCTCGGGGGACCTGAAGGTGGACGGCCCGGTGGTTTAACGCCATAAAGGCTGTACGATTCCTCCAACAGTTCCGTATCGCTGCACCACCCACAACAAACACACACACCCACACTATCAGCTATCCAATGTTCGAATTTATTCAGGGACTCGCCGTTGAAACATTTTTCATCGACTACTTTTCAATTATTCATGTACATTGATTTTCATCAGAGAATTTATCACTTTCGTTTTTTTTTTTTTTTTTTTTTTAAACCAAAGAAGAATTATTCACGTATTCAATTTTCAGCTGAAATTATTTAGAATATTATAAAAGAATACGAACTTTTAACCGGTACATTTATAGCTACGTATAAATTGTGCGTCCAAATATTGTTCAGCACTTTAGAGAATTATGAAAAAATATGTATATTCGAGTTGTGTTGTATCACTGACGATGAAAATAAAAAAAAATTGAAAAATCGCAGCTTGTTTTATGATTATTGTTATGCTTTGATATTCTGCGAACGAATTTAAACTCAATGAAATCGAGATGGTAAGGAAAAGAAACAAAAAGCAAAGTCGATCAAATGGAAAAAAAAATTCCACATTCTTTCCACAGCCAAAAGAAAAAAATATATATTAGACTGCATTTTGTTCGTAGGAAAATATTACAGACAAAAGAGGAGAAATTACAGATATTTCGTTGATTTATTAGTACAACAAACGGTTCGAGAATCAAGGAATATTAATTTGTAAAAAAAAAAAAAAAAAAACCATAACGTTTCCAATTTAGTTTTGGTGAAATTTTTCGAACTATCCTTACCTCGCTTCCTCGTCGATGACAGGTGTAACGGTACCGGAATATTGCGAATAATAAGGCTCCTCATAACTGCTACCGGTGCTGTATGGACCACCGGGATATCTTCCTGATCCCGTGCCAACACCTCCACCTCTTTCAGGACTGCTCATGTAGCCACTTTCACCGTGTAGTCGATCTGACAAATTATTCATTTATGTATATTCTGTACGAAAATTAAGTCCATTAAATTGATACGATAAAGCTTCGAGTTATGAAACATTGATATTTATGCATAGATCGCATGTTGTTTGCTGAAATAACAATATATATTTTTTTTTAAATGGCCTTGTACATGTGGGAAACTTTGAGAATCGACCAACCGACGACTACACTCTTATTTCGACATAATTACTCCCCCGAAGCAGTAACAATAAATTTTAACCGCGCTCAGGTTTTTTTTTTTTCCGACGTTGTGCAGGCTGAACATGAATTCGAATATAAATAAAAACGTATTCTCAACATCCACTACATATACGAAACAAAATAGTGTGCCACGTGAGATAAAAAAAAAAAAAAAAAAAATGAAGAAAATTGAATTTTTGGTAAATTTGACGAACCATTTTTTCAAACGTCAATTCAATGCTACTCGACTACGAAATGTTGTTGCTCTCTTTTGTGCGATGAGAAACAACATTTTTCACTGTTGTTTCTGTTACGACACATGCGTAAAAGTACATATCCAATTCACGAGTTGTCATCGTTTTTTGGAATAATAACACACCGACGTGGTGTTTTGTCAATCAGATAAATAACGCTACTCGGTTCAAGCAGAATAATTGTGGCATATTCGATGGAATACGATAACGATGCTTTTTCGATACGGAATTTTATTGTTCTTTCATTCGGTTTGGCATGAATAAATCGAATCTCGTTATCGACTCGTGAGAATATAACACGATATAATTCTGATTGAACGTACTAAATTTAGTTGGTACTACAAATACTCGATGTTCAATGTATACAGATGTTTTGCTACTTCAATCGAATATCATGTATGTACAAACGTCGAGTGATGAAACGAATGACTGATGCATAGAATGATGAATGAGAACTGGGTATAACGTATAAATTATTTTTCGATCCCCCTTATTTTTATTCTCGTAAGTTTCATCGTCGAGTAGAAAGTTGAAAAAAAAAAAAAAAAAAACAAAAACTGAAAAATTAACGTTTACTCAGTTTATTTTTCCTCTCCAAAAATCTCTCGCAGCTTCGCCTAGGCAGAAGGATTCTACTGACCTGGTATACTATACAGGGACACCGAGCTGTCTCTAGAGAAGCGTGCCGAGCCCCCAAGGCTGCCGAGGGGACTCTTACTGCATTGGTAACTGCGAAGCGGCTTGGCTGGTGCCACACCGCCACCACCTATCCAACCATTGAAACCAAAAGCAATGTACCATGTACCCAGACCCAGGAAGCAATAAACCTTTTCATTTTACCTTTCTTTAGGTTCTTTAGGTAGCGACGAGTAATTTTTTGCAGGTTTTTATTTTTTTAATTTTTTTTCACACAATTTCCCGAGCCCGAAAGAGCCAGTGCGTTGACGAATACACTGCATTTTTAATTTTCTTATCATTTTTATTTTTATGTATGGTATATAAAAAGCTTTACAACAAGTGTATTTTGTATCAAGTCGAAATGGAATCAATATTGTGGACGATAAATAACAATTGGAAACTTTTCTAATTCGGAAAAAAAAAAAAAATTACAAAAGCAATAATTTTGTTACTTTTCATAATCACGCGTTGCTCTCGAAGTTTTCACATGCTTTCTTGACAATTGTTCCTCCGCACTGAATACGAAGAAACCGAATAATATTTGCTAGGCTAAGAAAAATCATTACTCGAAAAGAAATTGGGAGATTAGTCGGAGAGTCGTGTTTAAAACATAATTCAACGACTTGGAGTCTATTTTAGATTCTGAATGGTCGTATGAATTGACGACTAAGCGAAAAGCGTTAATACACGATCGTCGTTTCTATAGAGCGGTAAATTAGTAAAGTTCGCAATACGGTAAAGATGAAAAATTCATTTTTATCACAACCTGCAATATTTTAGCTGATTTTGTTATTTTTGAACGGCGATGGAATAAGCGAAATGGTAATGACATGAGAATGTAGCATGCTCCAAATTGAAACGAAAATATATATCGTTTTCAACCACGAGGTTTCATGCTACTGCTGCCTAAAAATTCTTCATTTTTTGAAACAATATATTAGACTTACTACTATAAAAAAAAAGCCCATGCTCAATAAATCGGTGATTGCTCTGGAAAGGTCAATAAAATAATAAAAATGTTTTGGGTATTCATGCAGCAAACTCAATTTCCTTGCACGCTTCTACATACTTCGAAATGCCTGCTTGCATCAAATGTGCTTAATTATTCGCCGGGGATCTATGGGTGAATCATTTATGGCGCTTTCGTATTACGGGAGTGTGTGAGTAGAAATAAGGTGAATATGTACAATATTTTTGAGAATCCTGATGATAAGATTTTTCAATCTCAGTTTGAGTATCTCGAAAGACTGATCTATGCATTTCGATCAGAGAAAAATCGACTAAGTCGAGGCGACAGAAGAAAGTTTATTCGAATTTATGTTTCGAAAAATTAATGAAAAAGCAATGTTAATTTTTTTCCATATATTTATTATTCTTTGCAATATCGAGACTATTATTTGGTCGAGAAATATTTTGACGACAAAATCAAAGCGTTTGCAATATCAAACTTCTTGCTGCTTGAATCATATAGCTTCGAGGCTTCAATCAATTTTCCTCGATCCAACAAGCTAATTGCTTTATCTCGGATTCGTGTATACGTCTACGATTATTTATAGCCACGAGGAAATTCTTACCTGGTGTACCAAGAGCCTTTGGTTGTGTTGGGGTGGCATTTGGCCCAGCCACGACGGACGAGGTCGCTGGACTGTAGGCTCGCATTAGTGAGCCACCTCTTGGCAATGTACTGCTACCTCCCATATAATAACTACTGCCCGAAGTCGAATTTTTAGAAGTCTATAAAAAAAACAATATCAACGAAGAAAAACGTTAGACAGTAGTAATAAAAGTTCGAACGAGATTATTATTCCAGATATTATTCTTAATATTCTATGATTTAACAATGTAATGTATAATCGAATCACTAGAATTCAACTCAATTGTAATTAGTGGGATTTCTCTTATCGTGAATCAAGTTTGAAACGTGCCGTCGAATTGTGATTTTTCAACGATATTACAGCTAGTTCATATACTATTTAAATTCACGATGATCGCTGATCGAGAAGAATCCTGCTCGCCTATTCAAATCCTTAAAGGTTAAGATTCGAATAGAGAACACGCTTGATTCATGCGAACAATTATAATTGTTCGCATTTATCGAATTACGAGTCAAATTATCAAAGTATTATACACGGCGAGGTAATTATACAAAAAATTACGGTGCTGGTAAGATGTGTGACGATTTCGAATTGAAACCCACTGTTTCTACTGAAATTCTTAGAGCTATGACATTCGATATTTGATTATTTTTTCGTCATAATAATAATAATAATTTTCATTCCATCGCGAGTTGGCTTGGCTTAATTTGATTTTTCACTGGAATCAAATAATTGTGCATAAATATCGATTTACAGAAAATTCAAATAGGATTAAGCTGGCAAACATCAGTGACAAGTCAATAGCGAAGTTGCCCATGGCGAATGGGACATTGTAAATCGAATTTTATGGCATCTGCAATAGAGGCAAAATATACTTATTGATTTTTGCGCGTAAAAAAATTTCAATGCCCCTCACTTATTTGCAATAATTACATTTCGTTTGGTCTAAACTGAAAGCGATACTGGGACGCAGTCGCAGATTCTCTGAGGTAAACATAATTTTATGTGAAGGTATTGATTCGGTGCACTCATGAATTCAAATGAGCATGCAGCTTGATACGTCAGAAAATTCTATTTTAGTACTTCATTTGATAGAGGCCGAATAAAAAAAAATTGTCCATTCGTTACATTTCTAATTTATTCTGTATAAAATTCATATTCATCGTGGGGAAAAAAGTAAATGTAATATCGCAGCATGTTTTTCTTCAAATCATTATCATTTTTTGCTTTCCCTCATTTAATGTAATTTTACGATCTATTTTCATATGATATGTGTTATCTTCATTGTATTTTATAATAAAAATTGAATAATGGCAGCCATTAAATGATAACGACGATGGTATTATAAAATTATGTAAAATAAAGAATAATACCGACAAAAAAAAATACGTCTCGATTTATTGTCAATTACATTTTACCTGATCCGTATGATGTTACAATGATCGAAGACATTGTAACGATATGGAACGCGATCTGAGAAATGTACGACTGTTTATTTTTCAGAACACTTTCACTGTATGATCGCGATTAATGGAGACCGAATTGGCACATTCGCACCTAGATATACGAGGGAGATAAATAAAAGGAGAATTTCTTCATAAAAGAGAAAAGAAGAATTTTGACAAATATTTCAGTTCCACATTCAGGATTACAAATGGCAAAGAGAATTTGCGGGTCGAAGGTGTCAACAAAGAATTTTTTTGTAGAGCAAACATCAGCAGAGCTTCAAGTGTGAAAAAGTTGATCTATAAAGTTGGCTGATTACCATGAATGATGTCGAAGTTTCGTGCATGTGATGAAAGAAATTTTTCAACTCCGGTATAAAACGATTATGCCTTTAGAAGAGAGTCTTGCCTAATTGTTATTTTCTTTTTTCGTCGATGAATCATAGTATCGATTCCTTCTTCGTCATACTGTTACGTGGAAGATGGGGAAAGAAAAGGAAAATCGAGAAAATGTATAGAAACAAGTGAGTGTAAGAAAAGAAAAGAAAAAAAAAACATCGAATGAGGAACGTACAGTGGTGAAACGTGAATTAGAAGGAAGTTAGTAAGCTAACTGGAATTTCAATTCATGGAGAGCGAGGCCACTCGACTAGCTCTCTTGCACTGAGTCTCAGTTTTTCTTACGACAGAAATGGGCTGAACGTGTGCCATTCGATTGTCTCAAAACTTCGTGCAAGATCGTTAACACTGGAAAAGAGCAGCGAGGCCGAGAGAGTTTGTTAATCTTGTAACGATCGCATAAAAAGTGAGAAAATATTAAAAAAAAAAAAAAAAACAAATAACAGCATGAGCTGCGATGATGTTGGAACTCTTTCTGTTTTCACGAAGTGACGTTATATTGATGCTCTCGTGTATTTTGTTTGATGCAAGACTCACCGATTTAATTTATTTAAGAATGAGAAAATTAGGTAACGAACGAAGCAGCGTTATTAAATGTATGCAACAGCAATATCCCTTTGAGATACTTGAAATTATACGTGAAACTTTTCTCATAGTCTATTCCTCGTTCTGATGTAATCACTAATAAAATTAGCTGTCTTGCATTCAACTGTGTTTTACGTGGATTGCGGAAGGTTCACCGTACAAGGCAAGTCGTTCGAATTCTTGAATTTCAACCGATAGTTTAACACGTCGTATCAACACTGTACAGTTGCATCAATTGTTTTTGAAGCACGAACCGGTTCAAGTGTTGGTCAAGTGCGAGAGTGATTTTTATTTTATTGAAACAACAATTCAAGTTTTTCTTTCGTTTTTTTTTATTTTTTTATGTATGTGTTTGAATCGAATCAATTTCTCTTCTATTCTATGAGACGTACACTATGATTTTCATTAAAAAAAAAGTCAACGATGCAAAAATAATATAAAATTATAAATGTCAAAGGTTTTCATTATGAACAACTAAAAATATTCAATGAACGAGCGTAGGTTGAATATATTTATACGTACACGTTATAATTTAGAGCATAAATATACGGTACATCAGTCACGCTCGGCTTAGTTAAGCGTAGCTCAGAAAGGAAAAAGATCAGGTGGCATTTTTTTACACGTGCTGGGCAACTATGAAAGTTTAATCATTTCTCTCCCTATTATCTTGATACGCAAACATCGGTATTGTTACCACACATTAGAAATGCACTTTGATGAACAGAGTTTACGCCTCTACAATCATGATACGGAACATTCGAGTATAGATATATAACACGGTGGTAAACGGTACGGCGATTGGCAGTCAGCGAGTACGTGACCTCGCATATTAATTAAAACGGTGCGTGCTCTTTCCGAACTATCGCGGTATCAGATACTCCATCGAGCTATTGATATAGACGTGTGACGCTTGATTTTCTCTTGGAAATAGGCAACTATCGAGTCCCAACATTGGTCTTGAATCTACGGACAAGTATTTGTTAGGCGTTTCCGCCAAAATCAACATATCGTCGGTACTCACCATTGAATCTCTCCGTTCCTCATCTTCGTTTTCATGCAGAGACCTATCACTCGATATAATTATATAGTTATAATTGAAGAAAATATATACGAAAAACTACTGCTGCGTGCAATTACGTGAAACAGTTGTTCGGTATCATGAATAAAGTCGTAAAAAAAAAAATACAGCAAAAATGAATTTGATTATTTGAAGTTTACGAAATTGGTAGTGATTACTGGAGCAGAGAGAATGGACAAAATACATTTCGTATGATATTACTGTGAGGAGTGTAATAAAAGGAATTCAAATTCTACGATATTTTTACAATCGTTGAACACTGTGCAACTTACGAAATAGTCTGTTATATAAATCATGTATTTTGAACATCAATAATAGTGTCATGAGAATGTCTGATTCTTCTCTGGCAAAATATATGCAATAAAAAATGATTTCTTCAGTTGGTTTAAGATGAATGTACGAAATCGATTGAATTTTCGAATGGAAACAGTCAATTCAATAACTAATGTGTGGTCCTTTGAGAACTATGGAGTTATTAATATTCTCTCCAAAGTACCCTATCTATGCTTTTCATAGCTACGACGTTCGTTCTCTTCGTATTGAGATATGCAGGGCAGCTCATAATTCCCGAGAAACGCAACGTGTCTCTAGTGACCGAGAGCTTTCGTATAAAAATGTCCTTGTGGACCATGGGATTTATTGTTCGAAGTGGTATGAAAATATGTGCGAAGCTTTCGACGAGTACGTTAATAAACTCCATAAAATGGATTCGATCACTTTATTATTTATAGAATTTATTGTTCTCGTCAATGGAAATGTTCTTTTTGTTGCCTATAAAATTCATCCACGCCGGTTAACTTTTTTCTCATAAAATTGTGAGTTCTATTGAGCTCGAAATTTTCCGCGTGAACTACTATTTTGGGATTTTTTTTCTCAATATATTGCATTCCCGGCTCCGGTGGAATGAGTAAAATTTACGAGCGCAGATGCTCCATCGTTTACTGTTATATTATGTCGGATCGAAATTGCTGAAAAATTTTTGTACAATATTCTTTTTCAATGAGAACGATATATACGAGTTGAAAATATTCAGTGCCAACTGACTGACTGACAGCGACAATCAACACTGGTCTTATTTTTCTACTTTTAACTTTTTTCGTCTAATAAATAATTAACAAGTGAAAAAAATCAACCAAAAATAGCTATATCTATTGAATAAAATTCTCATACGTTGGAGAAACTGCGAAAATTCAATTCAAATTTCATCGTCTATATTCGCAAATGCTACACATTTGGGTTCATAAGATATGATAAAATTCAGGCGTTTTTTTTTTACGCTCGGAATAAGATGGGGAAAGAAATATCTTTCCTCCCGAAAGTCGAACGTTGAATAATTTTCCATCGATGATATTATAGAATTATTGTAACAAAAATGTTGGCCTTTCGTAAACTTCAACCATATTCAATGAACATTTGAGATAACGATAGACAGACAAATAATTAATTTTTGTTAGTGTAGGATAGGTTTTTATTTATACTATCGAGGACAAAAGTTATAAAATTTTTTTAAAAAGGTATAAAGGTTATGCTAATTAAGAAAAAAAAAATGGCATAAAAGGAGGAAATTGACGATCAGGACTTCGTGAAATTTCACCTGGAATAATAACTAGGTATATACTAGCTCTTAAGCTTTTTTGTGCATGTACCGATAACATATCTTCACGCATAGTTCACTCCTGAGTAGTTGTTGGTGATTCCATATGAAAAGATACTCGTTCGACTAGTTCCCCACGTTCGCAACCAGGCACACGTAGCAGTCACGCCTTTTTCTCAATCACGCACGTTTCTTTTTTTTTTCTTCTTCTTCCTTTATTGCTCCGTTCGAGTGTTTATTAGCTGCACGAAAACTCTTACGAAATTAGAACATTTTGAATCTCGTTTCATTTAAGTATTCACGAAATACGTCGATGCCCAAAAGATCAAACCGAAATCGAATCATCATGGAAATCACAGTTCATTCGATAGCAACAGCATTGTATTCACATCGGTTATCAAGAGTCTCGATTGAAAAAATTAATTGTTGCACATTCACAACAGCCTGTTCGGGAATAAAATGTCATATCCGTCAGTTTAAAACAGGCAGGATGAAAGGGACCCAAAAAATTATGCAATTTGATGATATTCCTCTAAAAAATATTCCCGATAAATCGCATCGATATATTTTGTTTTAAATCCACTCGGTAATTAGCCCACTTGTTGGAAACAAATGAAAATCAATTTGGTTAAGCACCGTAAAACCGTTTCAGTCGATTCTGGCTATTAAGAAACTACCACGAATAGAAGCAAAAAAAAAAAAAACAAGAAATTGAAAATAAATCACATTCACATGAAAAATATTTTGCAATGTTTTCCAGATCGTTACCGTATCCAAAAGTTTAAGAATTCGTTCAGAATGACGGACGACAGTTTGATTGTCGGCTCGAGTCTCGCAGGTAAGAACGGAAATACTCGGGTATCGTGTGCATTACGTAAATTGTAGAAACATGGTGAACGAAAAAAAAAGAAAGGGAGAGCGCGAGCGAGAGGGAGAGAGCGAGAGAAAAAGAGAAAAATATACAATCAGGGGAAACGAGCTGGAGACCGAACCAGAAGCCGTGGCAAAATCATGTCCGATCGAGAGCCACTTGCCGGACTGTGGAAGTAAGGAACAACTGAGGGAAGCAACATTTGTAGAGAGTCACAACAAATCTCCGGCGTAACGTTCGACGCGTTTACTCGTCGAGTGCATGGATGTGCTGTTGGATGCGTTGTGAACATAAAGAGTGCCGGACTATATGCGCGTATATAAAAAAATATATATGTGCATATGGACATTTATATACAAGAAAATGTATACACGTATATAAAAGTGGACATTTGTAGAGAACGTAAAGTATGTGGATACAGTAGACTATGTAAAGTGAAACGTGTCATGCGTGCTGTGTAAGTAGGTGGTGGTTTACCGGATCGATATGTCGTCAACGATGCTGAGGATGCAGCGGAAAAAAGGAGAAAAAAAAAAAGAAAACTACAGTGGACCTGAGGAAAAGATTAAAAGCGTGGACAACGTTTGAACGAGTTTAAGCTCAAACTTGATCCAACTACTTTTAAAGAGTGGATTTTTTAGTCCGTGGCGAAGAACGAAAGATTGATGATACGGATTGATAACACGTTCTAGATTTCTTGTCGTTATTTACAAATATCTTCGACTTTTTGTTTTTTTTTCTTTACGATCGAATGAAAAATGTTAGGATAACTGATGATTCGGATTATCTATTTTTTTTCTTTCTTTGAAGAGTGTCCGGTAATTAATTATTGCTCGTTACAAAATTAAAACCGTTAATAATCGATGCAGAAAGTAATCAACGGTTATGTTTCGTAATTGCGCGAGACTTTCGTTATTTTGTGAAAGCGTCAAATGAAATTATCATTTTTATTCTCTTGCGGTTATACTTGTGCTACGATCCGTATATTTGTATCCAATTAACAAGTTCTCGGTACAACAACCGGACTTCTCGTCATTACCTTCGCCGTAACCCTGCGACAAGTTTGTCCGCACGATTATGACACAGTGGCTGGAGCTAAAATCTTCCAAGTCTGATGTCGTGATATGGATTACAATCGTTATTTCGAAAGCTGTGATTAACGTTGCACGCGTGAAAATAGTTTCGAATTACGACGATATTTCAAGTTAATATCATTTTCAACAGGTTATAAATGATTGCTGATAAATCATTTGACAAATTTACATAATTGCTTATTCAATCAACATGTTCGTATGAAGAAATTACTGTCATCGTTCATCTGTGAACGTTGTATATTCTTTTCTCAATCTAATGATTCACTGGTTCACGAGTAATATGTTGAATTAAGCACGAATACAAACACTTGTTTTTACAATTCAAACCTTTGACTGTCTCCCCTTAAAGACTGCATAAAAAATTTCTATTAAAGATTGTTATATAAATAACTGAATCCCAAATTTCTTCGGTCACCTCTGCATGATGACGTACCAATGCATTTGAGTCAAGTTACAAAATGTAGTAATCGCGTAACCCTCAGGATATGAAGTGACGTGTAAAATTTATAGTGATAAAAATGTTAGTTTCCCTGCGGACGATATTTATCAAATTATGAGCTGTATATCCATGAAACAACGATTATCAATAACTATTGAGAGGCGAAAGAGGAGTGAAAAAGAGCTGTGGGATTTCGGCCGGGGGGGTCTTATTATGGGGCGAAGCGAGGTCAGAGCCGAACGTTGGGAGCGATTGGTGAGGGGCAAGAATTGGGTTCCCTCTCAGATCTGTGACTAAAGTTATAGCAGAGGTGAATCGTGAGGTAGTGCGAGCACGTCGACCAAATAGGCGTTTCGTTCTTAACGCTCAGAGCGAGAAAGCCTCGTGGTGGCTTTTTGTATCGATTTCGTGACAATATTCACTCGGGCGTTTTACGAAACTGGAGCCCCGATAAAGGCACCGACTGTTCGGACCGAGAGATTACTGTTTTTATTTGCGCCGGTACGTTGGAAGTTTTCGTGCACGCTCTGGCCAATCAGGAGCCTTGTGGGACCATAACATTTGTGGTCACAAAACCCCAACGCATTCACGATCGTACGTGCCATTAGATAAAAGAGATTGCGGGGGCGCAACAAGCGCCAGAACATTGATCACGTCGACGGAAAAAAAATAAAATTAAAAAATTTAATAAAGCTTCGCAAAGGTCCAGGGCTCAGGAATTTCGATAGTGTGCTTCGATAGGATCGTTAAAAAAATACGATACCGAGCACTAAAAATGACTCTAGAGACTTCGAGCCTGGGGTTCGTGGCAACGATATCAATTCTTTTGCTGACATTGGATTTAGCACTTTGCGATTCTTCTTACGCTGGTACTACGAATGAAAAATCATCGGGACGCGTGATCGACACGCGAATAAATAATGTCACACCGATGCACAAAGCTTTGCTCACGCAACGAGGATACATTCAGGTAAGATATTTCACATTTTTATATTTTTCAAAAATCGTCTCGCGGTGCAAATGTACGGAATAATTTTGTCCAAGAAAATATAAGTTGAAGATTGGTGATTTTGAAATTGGTGGATTTTGAGGTCCGATAGACGTGTGTATTAATGAATTTATATAAACGATTTTCATTGGATAACGTTCTTTTTTTCTTTCAAAAGATTTCAAAGAAAACAACACAGAGCATTTACCAGAATTAAATTTCAATTTTCTGCAATGATTTTGAAGCAATGAGCCGTAATATTTTCACATTACAATTCCAATTTGAATTATATATCCGTGAAAATGTCGAAACTCAAATATTTGACGATACGAAACAAAGTATTTGATATTGTAAAAAAATTATATTTTTCTAGTTTCTGCGATGGGAATTATCGGTACCGGAAATTGAAGAATTTACTTTCTGCGTCTGGGTCAAGTCTACAAACCTGACCTACCCGCATTCCATCTTCTCTTACTCGAGTAAGCAACTACATGTTCCATAAACATTTTATGTAGTAAGAATGTCGATGCATATATAGATACAGCAGGGATGTATAAAATAATTTCCCGTACGATTCGTACGTACGAGTTCAAGACCTGCATGCAATTAATGCCTTGTGTACGTTTTCATTTGGCTCGCGTACAAGCAAAGTGGAAAGTCGACAACGAAGTCCGTGTGCGATTGACTTTTCACCGGATGAATGATTTTCGAGACAAGGATTTACGCTAGAGCTACTTTAGAAATGTATATCATATACATCCGTGATTACACGTATATTTTCATGCACGTTAACCGTTATGTATACGCATAGTGCGTTATAGTTGATATGAAATATATAAATATTTATTCTATGAGCAGAGATAACGATCCCGAGACTCAGTAGTAATGATCTATAATTGGAGGGACTCGTTAGCACGTATCAAGGATTGGAACGTGGCGACAAGTTCGAAGTAGTAATGAACCGCGTGTGCTCAGACTACGAAGACGTAAAATGTGTTCTAACGCACCGAAATACGACGAAACAGATCAAAAAGATTGTAGTACAGTTCGTTCGTTTATAGAAATTCAAAAAGTTTGTCAAAACAGCAAAAATTTTTGGAATTGAACATAAATATATTAAACACATAAAAGTTACACTGACTTTTGGTTCGAGTGTTAAATTTATAGATAAATAATCAATAATGCACGATTCAGTTATTATTGCGATGAAAATAATAGAATTAAGTAATAAGCAAAAATATTTAAATGCGTTTGAGCCTCATATTAACTAGAATATTATTGAGAGACGCGTTTGATTTGAGACTCATAAATAAAAATGAATTTTTATGATAATTTTCAAAGAAAATATCTTATTTTGAGTGACCCTGTATGCAATAGGATTTAGTTTCGCAAGTTTCGAGTAGGAACGACCCGCATGCTATCAGACAACTTGTATTAGACAGTCGAATAGCTTATGACCTCGATTTACGAGTCCGAAGTTCGTGGACCATGCAGTATCGAATAAGAATAAAAAGTACAGTTGGCTCTTATTTATACGATGTTGGTTGAATGGTTTGCATATTTAGTGCGTTATGCCACAGGGATCAAAGCTTCGATATTACAACTGTCGTAAAATAGACCGTACAGTGACACAAATGCATCGAAAAATTTTACAATCAATTCATATTTGTGATGCAGAGTGAAAATATAATAATTCTCTAATAATAATTCTCTGCGCAATAACTATTGACCGGGTAAGATATTACAAAAATGATCCGTACAGTGACACAAATGCATCGAAAAATTTTACAATCAATTTATATTTGTGATGCAGAGTGAAAATATAATAATTCTCTAATAATAATTCTCTGCGCAATAACTATTGACCGGGTAAGATATTACAAAAATGATGATAAAATTCAAGCTTTTATCTAAAGTCATATGTTTTTCATGTATTAGATTCTCTGTTTAATGTAACTCTCATCGAGTTGAATATGATGAATAACGGTGAAGTAACTGCTTTTTGGCTTACATAAATTTGAAATGAGATGCAGCATAGAGGCGAGTGCGATTTTCAAGTAGATTAACCTGGAGCAATTGAGAGTAGTGAAACAAAAAAATCGCTTTATAATTTGAGACATTTTTTTCAATGCACAAGAATTCATCGATATCATAAAATTTATTTATAGTAACATTGCGATATTTAAGATTTAGGTCAGTCCTGTATATCGGTCGAACTGAAACTATCGAGTGGTAACAGCCTTCATGACATCAGACAAAGTCTATTAAAGGCGAGCACACGCGGTGGTGACTGTAATCGTGAATATCTTACGTAAAAATAGAAGCTCAACAATATTTCGGGAGAAAAAAAGAAATCGGACTTGAACGGATGTCTGAATAACTTGTCCTATAAATTATTGAAATGATAAAAGGTTTTTTGAAAATCGTTCAAGAAATGGTGTAACAGGTATACAATGCGAGCTAGTCATCTCAGAACATTTAACACGAGTGGCAAAATTGAAATTAATCTTCTTCGTTTGGCCTAGTCATCGTGGCAAGACTCTATAAAGTTCTCATTATTCTCGCTAATTAGCTGCTCGAAGACGATCATAATTCCGCCAAGAGCGAGCCGTGCGCTTGCTCGATCTACTATGATACGGAGACTCGCAAAGAAAAAGACTCGCAACAGATTTCGCAATGCTTGAGGGCTCGTTCGCATTTTAATCATCCGTCAGATGCGCCGAAGTCAGGCTCATTTTCTCCTTTTCTTTTTAATTTACGAATCCACATTTCATGCATTTCTGACTCGTCCTCCGAAGATAGACGTATTTTATGTCAATTTACTGGTGATAAATATTATTTCGAAATTACCACTGAAATTATGTAGCGTGACATACGCGGTTACATACCGTTAATATTGTAAATAAATATGATATAAAACTGTATTGATATTGAGCAAATTAGTCGTCGCACATATGTATATGGTGTTTATACAAAAAATAGCTTTGTAACGACACAAGTCGAGGTCGAGTTGATTGCACGATAAAAAAGAAAAACACATTCGATTTGCCCAAGTCCAGCATAGTTTCTTTTGCGCAACTGGGTCGTACTTGAACCATTCTATATGGAGATCACGAGTTCGCTATCGATTGGCGTTATTTAATTCTGACTCGTACTTACGCTCATTTGCCAAAAAAAAAAAAAATAAAATAACTTCTTTATTTGCTTACTCGTAGAAGACGAAAAAGACAGACTTGTACGAGCTTGGATATCCTCGCAAGGACAAAGCGTTCATCTCGAAATAGACAATGTGGAAATTTTTTCTTATCCAACCTTTATTGAAGAACATCGCTGGTATCACATCTGCGAAAGCTGGACCAACGTTAACGGACGCTATGCTCTGTGGATCGATGGACAGAAAGCGATTGATGGTTATGCCACTGAGGTATTATTTACATTATTCAAACCATTCGATTTATTAATGTATACAAAAATTCAGTAGACTGTTTTGGGAAAAATTGTGTGATCTCTCAAGAACCAGAGCATTTGCCGCACTGAATTATGTTCAAGGTTTTCGAGAGGTTTATCAATCTGTAAGCCAAATAGGATCTCAGTGTTCGTTCAAATTGGGCAACCGGACAAGATTTTAACTCAACAAATTTTTCATTCGGAATCAAATCTAAATCATTCATAAACTATAACATTTTTTTTTTTTCGAGGCTTTCATATTCGAAGGATTTATTCTCGAGTATGAGTAGAAATTGATGCAGTTTCCTACATTATCGTAAACCGCGCGCACGTTTCTCCGTCGCAACGGTGAGCTAGTGAAAGAAATAATATGCAGGTAGCTGTTTCTATCTCGTGAGTACTTAACCGTTGGTTGGCCGTAGTGAATGCCTACTATTTTCGCTGTTCGCAAAGAAATTTACTCACTTACCAAGGCTGTGAAGATATTGAAACTATTCCAATGATACATAGTTTTGCATTACTCCACGAAAACAAATGCCGATATACAATCAGGTCTAATAGAGAATTATTGATTTGTTTTGTTTCTTAGCATCAGTAAGAACGAAATTAAATGAACTTCCGAATGACTCGGACATAAACTGAATAAAATTGAAAACAAGACTCTAATCTAATATTATCAACGTCAGATGTCAGGTCATGTGATACCGAGCAAAGGGGACATAGTACTCGGTCAAGAGTACACCGACTTCGACAAGGGCTTGGAAGAAGGTATCGAGGGTGCGGTGCTGGGTTTCAACCTGATCTTGTCGTCGGCCTTCGAATCGCCAAGGTTATTTTTCGAAAGGAACAAACTCGATGACGTTGGGCTTCAAAGTGAAACCGATACGAACGGTTACGAAGCCGGATCGGCGGAGCCGACACATGAATCACGATATTACCCTCGAGTTACGCCTGAACATCCGGTATTTTCTAGAATACCGTTCCCTCAATTGCGGAGTTCAGAGGTCCGGTCAACTGCTTTTACGGCAATGAAAAGAGGACCGAGAATTCTTGCAGCTCGAAGCCTCGTCACTGGAGATTTTCGTAGAAAACGAAAATCCCACTTTTTTCCTGATTGGGAAAATTTTAATTCTTTCGGAATGACATTGAAGACAGAGCCATTGGGTAAACAACTTGTGGATATGAGCTTCAAGCACTGTGAGCAGGGACGTGGAAGTCCACATATCGGAGGAAAATTGATGCTCATTTCATGGACGAGAACACCTGTCAAAGTTTTTGGTGGTGCCATTATAAAAAATGCCAAAAACGATTGTGGCAATTTTTAGAAAATGTAACAAACGTTCGATAATCCTATCAAAAGATCTCGAGGGCCTTCCAGAGGCAGAACGGTATCATGAATCAACTGATCAATTTCACTCATTGACAGCTAAATGTGTCACAAAGTTTTTTCGTTGTTTGGTCATACCTCAGATCGTAAATGACATTGATTCGGCTAACCCGGTGAATGATGATCAACTGTTGAGATTTTGCCATGGTAATTTAAGAATATTGTACATCGTTTTAGTGAAAAAGCGAAAGATGTTTGCGTCGATGTTGTAAAATAGCCATATTTGCGTCATAAGTTTATAATTCGACAAAAATAATACTCATTTGTCTTTACATTTCGAAGCGATGCTATTATTAGATGTTTCATATGTGGTCAAGCTCATTTGGGTTAATTAATTGTAAAAAATATGACGATGTATCACAAGAAAAATTGTTTATTGTATATGTATCTTAATGATATGTCGAATCGTTAGTAAATTTTCATATTAATGGATAAGTTGAGCCAGTTGGTCTTAGAACTTGACGTTAACTGTTTAATTGAGTCGTACACCTTTTCCATTACTGTAATTTGGAAAAGACCACCTTTGGATTGACTACTCAATGTAGTAAAGCATAAACCCACATAATTTATGAATTCATTTGCGCAGCTCATGTATATATACCTACACGAAAAATTTATCGTGCATTTGATAAAATAAAAATAAATAAATATTTTGTATTTCTGTAAAAATATCTGGATTGATATGATTTTTTAAGTGATCACATTCACAACGCTTCCTTCATTATCTGCATTTGATTCACAGAAAAACTGTTGGATGATATATGAGTGGGAAATCGATCATCTTCAATGAAAATTTGATAGGAATTCATGAACATTTCTTGACATTGGCGAAGTGGCAATCAAATAGACTTGCTTTATGAACAGGAAGCTAAATTCGTAAGCGATCTTTTATGTTAAGTTTTGCAATTCGAATGCTTTTTCTTTACTTCCGTCGGTCGCAATATAAATTCCACGAAGTTCGATACCCAGTTTGCTCGATAATTACACATTTCGTGCCAAACTATCGATCCGTGACGATCAACGGGTAACAGAAATACTTGGTTGGGCTACCCTTTGATATTTCATCTGTCTAGATGTATTTTGAACGTCAACGATTGATATCGTATGAAGTTGTAGGCGATGGATAGTTAAAGCAATGGGTATTATTGGAAAAAGGTAGAATTCTTTTTTATTTTCATTCCCGCAGGTAGAAACGTTGATGAAAAATATTTGTGATTCGTTCAATTTTTCCAGATCAACTGATACAGTTTATAACTGTCGTCTATCGTGAAAGCATTTGGATATTCGAAATGAAATCGTTCACGATATACGGCAAATAAAAACTGTATCAGTCGATGTGGAAAAATTGAACGAATAATAAATACTTTTATATTCGAAATTTCAGGATGTTTCGATAGTTCGTAGTTGTAATTCTTTGGTTTTGGTTAAAAGTTCGAATTTGAAGCAGCCGACCGATTCGGCTAAAAAATTTATTTCATTGTATTATTATTCGTTTACGTAATCAGATAGAGAATTCAAATAGAGAGTCATGAAAAAACTTTCCAGACAATAGTGAAGTAATGTTATAAATCATCCGATCAAAGGAAAAAAAAAAAAAAATTATCGCAACAAGGAGCAGTTGGGACTTCGAGCAAAGTAACGATTATTTGATACAAATTTTTTGTTGCTTTCAAGTATTTCCATATCGTGTTTGCACAGTGTAAAGAAAAAAATTACAACTTCACGCTCCAACGGTTCTTATAGGTAAGTTCCCTTTTCAACTTAATGCTTCGGTGCCTCTATTGAAAATAATGTTTAAGGATATTTGTATTAGTGGTTCAGTAGCTGCATGTGTATTATTACCAGCCTTCAATTATTTTCGGCAAATCTGCTACATTCTTTCCTTTATCATCATTTTCTCTGTTTCATTGCGCTAACGAAATGCAAATATTGCTATGCATTTTATAATGGTGCTCAAGGTCTCTTACAGAGGATTAAACGGTTCAAATTCAAGGCAAAAAAAAAGAGAGAGAAAAGGAGGAAAAGAGAGCGAGTAATTTGAAAAAGTGTGGCATTAGTATTTCTGAACTATTTCAAAATATTTCAAAAAAATTACTGGACGATACACTGGGATCAAAAAGATATCGTTGCATAAAAAATACATTGCAAAAGACTTGCGTTCGAAGGCTATTCTCAGTTCATCATACAAGCATCGATATTCATAATGATTACCAAATATACATAATGATATTCATAATGAATACCAAATGTTACATTGTCCGAAGAAGTAGATATTTCTTATTCACGTATTTGGCTTATGAAAAAATCGTTACTTCAATTTTCAATTAACAATATCCATTAAAGAAGAAGTTCTGCTTTATCAATGTTCACGATTTTTGCTTTTCTTCGCATACGAATAAAAAAATACAACATCCCTAACGACAAGATGCGAGCGAACGGTGAATATTTTTTTTAAAAGTGTGAAAATGCAACGACGGTACATATACATTTGACTTTCACCTGTCACGATTCTCGAATGTAAATTATGTGATACCGCGAAACTCTGATATCTTTGCTCGTAGTGCATAAATCAGATTCTGCTACGTTGAATATTCGTCGTGGCAGATGATTCTTTTTCCTTTTTTTTTTCAAATTTTATTACCCAGACCTGTTTTCTGTCTCCACAATTATTTTCTTGTTCTCATAAAAGAGTCGTAAATCATATTCATAATTCATGCATTCCCTTTTTGTTGTCCCGGTCACTCGAATGTATTCACGACTATTTTACAAAATTGATTGATTCGTTCAACAATTTTATAAGTCATTTGTCGTAAATGAGAAATTAGACAAACTAGCCAATGATTATTAAAACATTATGGAGACAGCAAGAGAGAGAGAGAGAGAGAGACAGACAGAACAAGATTTTCACCGCTTTCGAATGACTTTCAATTATTTCTTGTAGGAATAAAAATCAACAAAACATTAAACAACAATAGAAGAAGAGCTCGTAACTTTGTATTAGCAACTACAGAGCAACAAATCGCAACGAAGTATTTCATTGAAATTTTTTTTTTTTATAACGACCCAACACCAACGAAGTCTAATAATATCGAAAATAAAAATGCAATTCAGCTAAGATATTAAATTAGGGATTTATGTTAAATGTACATCTTCTGGTGTGATTCTCCAAATCTCCAAAACAATTATTCAATCACACTCCATTAAAATCATTCTTCCCCAACTACAATACAAGCACTCAATAAGTTGATCAGAAACGCAAGAAATTTGGGACGTTCAATAGCTATGAAACTGGTAAAATTCTTTGAGTTCCTGCGACATAAAAATGTCATTGAATAAATTCGCTTCTAATTTTGGCCATTTTGTTCCCGTGACATTCATCACAGATTCCATTCACCTGCAAAAGATAATTATTTGTCTTCTTATCTCTGAGAAGCTCACGCTATGATCGTATCTATAAAACTCCTAGATTTTGCAAACTCGTCTAAAACGTCGTGTAACACATCCGTTGAAGGTATCACTGTATACAGTTATGCTTCTTGTCTACAGCAGCAGGTGACGGATGGAGATTTCGTGCAATCACAACACGCAATCGTGATCTCCGGATTACGTTATTTCGTAATGGAAGAACCCACATATATACGTACATTTTCTATACTATAGATACGTATATATGGAGCCTGGGAGTGTAAATCATATGTATGCATTATACATATAGATCACGAATTTTTCACCTACGAGACTGAAATAGTGTGGGTCACGAGAGCACAACACGCGAAACGGAGAGTCGGACTCTCGATCTCGCGAGAATTCTTGTTCTCTCGTATATGCCGTTCGCTACTTTCACCAAAAATCCACTTCACCAAGTTAACCGTTGCATATATATGTATATCGAAAAAAAGAGACAGGATTAACCAACGTTCAGACACTCCCGCATATACTGCTATTACATAAACGGTGTCTACCGCGTCCCCTATTGTAGACCTCAAGGGTCCCAAGCAATGGCAATTGATCAAGATCAAGCAAATTCGCTTTCGTTCATTCGTAAAATTTTTCTTTCGATTTTAACGTTAAAGTTTAACAATTTTGTGAATCGTTGAAGAAATTCTTTGTTCGAAATAAATGAGAAATATTTTTCACTTGGATCTTATATCGATAATATATATCATGTGAAATTATTTCATTGCGTTATATATATATATCATTATAATGTTATGTTTTGATATAGCTGTGCGTGCGAGGCACGGTATGGTAGAAGTATTAATGGTGGTTGAGATGTTGAAAGGTTGCGGAAACTCTTATTAAATTAAGCGAACCGGTATGTGGTCCAAGAATTTTGAATTATCGCCTGACAGAGAGCAACGCTTTACACGCTTCCAAGATAAATTATTCGAATTATTGAACCGATGCGGAAATAAATGAATAATATTTTGTTTATTTTCTTTTTATTTTGAAAGTTTTGAAAATTCCATTCTGCAGACGACCTTCGAATAAACTTCCTCTTTGAACTTAAAAACTGTCATTTATAGATAAAGTATTGGTGCCCTTGACGACGTATTTCATTACAAAAACTATACTAGATCCAAACCTACGACAGCCTCCAGATTCAATTTGTGCTCTTATTCGAATAAATTATTATTAGAATGAGATTAAAAAAAAACGTTTGTCAAAATGGACACTCGTCAACGCCTACCGGCAAAATTTACTTCAACATGTTATCGTCCATAAAATTACAGACCCTAACAACGTATATTTATCCAATAATTTATTTTTCTTAATTAGATATAAATTTTCTTTTCAGATTGAAAAATATCGAGTTTAAGCATCGAGAACATTAATACACGTATTTGATGGATACAGATTTGTTATAAATTTCTCTTATGACCATTACCATAAGAATTTGAATGTAAACATGCGCGTACTAGGCACACCCGTGGCCAACCGCAAGGCTCGGCTTACCTATGATATACGTAAACGAATATTTAGAATTGTAATGAGATCTTACAACGTGGCACCGTGTTCTTGAAGATTTCGAAAAAACCTTAAGTACGAAGTACGACCGAAGAAAATTTCTTGAACGAACTATTTATGGAGATGAGGTTTACTCTGAAAGAGCTCACTATCCGTGAGTTTTTGATCGAGCGCGAACTTGGTGTGGCGGATTTCATTATTATTCATCGTACACGATATTCATTCAAGAATGGATACTGGAAAAAGTTTACGAGCAAAAATTGAAAAAAAATGGACAATTTTTTAGTCGTCGAAAAAAAGAACATTAGAAGGAACGATGAATGAATGATATAGGAAAACGAATATTATATTTTTAAATTCACACCAAAAGTGTTTGATTCGAAGCGATAAAGAAAACTTGCTTCGATTGGATTGAACTTAAATTCAATACGTATTGATTAAATTTAACCTTTACCCTCAGGAATTGATAAATTATGGGATAATATTGACAAGATAAATGAAAATCATGTTCGATCATTACCCAAGAAACGATTTTTGATTCTAGTTACAGCTGTGTACTTAGAACGATTTGTTTATCTCGAGGGAGAATAGCTCCGGGCCAGAATCATCAAATCGAGAACGCATCCAATCGAGGAGTATCGTGATCGATAGAACGATCGGTTTCGAAGTTTACCACCAGTGAGTTGAAGGCAGAGCCAATTATTCGGTCAATTACGCTAGCTCAGTTGTCCAATGGTGTCGAATCGATTCGACGAAAATATTTCGCAAGGCCATCTTATTCTCGACACGATCGCCCCCCAGTATACCATTTGCTCCGTTGCAATATTACGAACCTAAATATCGTTCAATTTTATTATCCGAAGAGACTCACGAGTCTAAATTTCGAGCTGATTAATCTTACGTTCCCATTTTATCCTGTCAACGAGCCTTAAAATTCTACTATGGGAGGAGCGTTTACACTCTTCATAAACGTGAGCCTCGTGGCGCGTATTTATAACATCGATTACTACAATTTGCCAATCACTCTCGTATACATCGGACTCGTTGATTATAGTGAACGGTTGCATAGATCGTTTCGAGTCAATCAAAAGGTTACGTAAAATCAATCATGTGGGTGGAAAAATAAACTATTTTTTTTTTTTCAAAGCAAAAAACAGGGACAGGAAAATATTTGAATTTATTCAATTCGGATTGTGAAAAATAAAACACCGTTACCTCATTATAAAACGCGCTGTTGGTGACTGACCCATGAAAAAGTCTGTTAGGCAATATGTAGGACCCTTTGAAGCAATACATTTTTTTTCATGTTTTTTTTTTGACGATCTATTCCTTCAATAAGCGTAGAATTTCGCAAAAATCTATGAGCTTATCGAGGATCAATGAATGTTTAATCGTCGATGATTGTGGCTCTATCGGTCATTATGGAAGAGTTATTCAGTCGTGATAACAAGCCTTTGGAATATCTCCATTTGGTTTGTCACCGCGACTCGCAATTGGTATCTATTAAATATTTGTTCCAGCCCATTATGCCTGTCTGTTTTCTAACAGTCATTTCTTGGATAATTCACTCTCGAGTCGCAAATCGATTAGAGAATTTTCAGTCACGACCGCGTGTTCTTACATTTGCTTTCTTTCGAATCGGACCGATGAAATATTCAATAAGGAACAAAATATGTAATAAAGGAAATTATTAGCATTGTTTCGGTAAGTTGATCATTGGTTGATAAATGAACCAAATAGAAGTTTTAGGAAAACTCTTCAATGAAGAATTCGGGTTGAAAAAAAGCTCCAAATCTTCTGCTGTCGAACCATTTAAGATTTTAAATGCTCCAATGTTTTATATTCTGCGCAAGGCAATTTTATTTATTGACGAATACGCAGGCCCGCGAACGGATACATCATAGAGGGAACGACTCATGGATTTCCAGTTCAGATGACAAAGAAAGTGAGGTGCAAGTTTAAGATTACATCGTATTTTAATTGCAATCACTAGAGAATGGATAGTGTGTGGGGCGTTCGAAATAACATTTGCCTTGGGGCAAATCGAGTTGGCCGGATAACTCTGGTGCTTTCTTCGATTAAGGCTCATAAAGGAAAAATAGCAACGAGTAGTATAGACTAGTAGAACGAGTTTCTCTCTTTACGTTCATTCGTTGTTAAGGAAACTTGAGGGTTGAGCAATCGATTATGCGAGAGCAGAGTCCCAGATCGGAATTGTGATTGCTGTACAACGCTAGATAGCCTATGAGCCAGCACTCGTCTGTTCATCCATAAAACGTTATACGTGCCAAGTCATCGATCGCGGTACTCGAAGAGACGCATTCCGATGCATAACGATTTGTTGTCTGAGGTTTTTCCGGACAATTATGTGAACTTTTCGAATCATGATTATTCAAGATTTCATACACCTTTTAAGCGTTGGCTAATGAACTTTTGTCGAATTGTAAAATTCGATTGGAAAAAAAAAAAAAAATCATAATAATTAAAATAACAATAACATGTCAACGAATAATGGACACTTAAATTTTGAATCCAAAGTGAATGTTTTCACGAATTTCTATTCGTACGAGCTTACTTCACGTCAATAGATTGAACTGCGAAACGAAAAATAATCATCGGTAGAATCCACAAATTTTATATTTTTTACCCCTCCATCCTTAGTAAAAACAGTGTTTGAGGGATGCTCATAGACTGGCATAAGAGTTATCCATGGAATCAGTTACATCGAATGATTAAAAGAGTTTCATTTCCATCATTTAAAAAAATAAATGGTCATTAAAATATGGTGGTCAATTTACTTTCGATGGCAGAATCCGGCAGTCCAGCGATCATTCATTTTCTGCATCTCCCTTGTTTCGTGTCGCTCATGGCAATATTATATTAAACGTTTCTTAGGTAACATCGAACAATGCTCGAGGCGTTAAAAATTGTCCTCGTTAAACGACACGAAACAATTAGGAATCCCGTTCCTTTTTAGAGTTAACGATCGTCGCAAAACTTTAGGAAATACTGTCACCAAACTTTGTCGTTAAACGATGATTATTTAGTGTTTCAACGCGACAATTTATAAACACATTCGATCCGAATTTGATGTGTAAAAAAATTTGACACGAAATCATAAATTAAAGAAAACGATTATGGTAAATTAATCGCAATTCGATTGATTTAGAAGTTGATTGAGTGGGAAAAAAAGTAATTTTTAATACGTTTGAAATACTATTTTAGGCATAACGTATAGATTGTCTCGTATACTAAATAAAGTCAGGTCATCTACATATCTCGCGTGCTGATGAAACGAAAGGAAGAGCGTGAGACGAGATTGCGGAATTGCAGGTCGCGATTCCACCATGATGCTCTCACTCACGGACGTTTTGCCAATTCTTGTAACGCCCTGAACCATTTAATCACGATTGCGTGATCGCGGTATAATGTGGTTTTTTTTTTGTTTTCTTCATCACAGGAATGCAAATTACACTCGTAGCGCACACTTCCGCAAATTCCCACAAATTTTATTCACATTGTCTATTCCTTTTGCAGAACTTTGGCTACCTGCCAAAAGGAAAAATAAAACTATCAACTACGTGCAATCGAGGATATTTGTCCATTGACGATGTAATTTCCTGGGCGATAGCAAATGAATAAAAATCGAGAGTGAAAATCGATAGAAAATCGACTCATTAAAAATTGGTCAATTCGTGTGTTTGCTGAATGAATAAGCATAAAAGTACGAATCCGTACGAGCAATATGGATTGATCATTTGTCAAATATTGAGAAAAAAAAATCTTGTAATCGATGCTCGTTATGACGAACATAAATTTGCGAAATGAATAATAAACTCATACGATTTATGACAGATTAATAAAATTGGATCGTATGAAAGAATTTGCGGAAGTGTAAAAAGAAACATCATATCATGAAACTTTCTGGACAAGAGTGCACTTGGATTCGGTTTCTCTTATTTTTATTAATGGTAATCTCTCGGTGTAAATGGTTCCGTTGATAAGTTCGCGCGGAGGAGAAAAAAAAATTGTACTCGATAACTGCGAGATAAAAAATCATTTGAAAAAAACTTTTAATGATATTTTGATGCTACATTTCACGGTTCTACATGCCAAGAGGCTGTTACGAGTACGTTTGAAGAGAAGAAATCGCAGGTGAACGTCGATGCTTTTTACTCACTTGAATACGCAGGCGAGATTGAATAAAAAAAAAAAAAAAAAGAAGAATGAAAACATCGTTGCGGATAAGACGGGTAAAAGTGAAGGTATATAAAAGATGTTTATACCTACAACCCGGTGAGAATGCATTCCAATCGAGGACTGGTGAATACTGGACTTATATCAATTAGTGCTTTTATCTACAACCGCAATTAAGCAATCAGCGAAAATATAAAATTCGATGAATTATTAAACTTGGTCCGTATCGAGAAACGTCATTCTGACAGACTGTCACAATATTTGGTCCTCAAAATGTGCACCCAAATGAATATAACCATTAAAAAAAAAAAGTATCACGAGCAATAGTGAAATCTATATCTTTGTGACCTAAAAATTCCGACGTTCAAATTTCGAGCGAAAGTACTTGCCACTTGCCTACGCTTCAAATATGAATTAATCACAACCATTTCAATTTTGTTCGTTACACAATTATATTTTTATAATTTTTTCCGATATGTTAGCACGTCATTGTGAATTGAATAATCGATCTTTAAATGTATATTCATCGATAATCTGGAATTTTCAGAAATAATTCACTACGACTCTTCATCAGGCAACTTTGAGAATGAATAAACAATGAATATTGTCAATTAGAGCTTTGTAAACAGGATCAATAAATAACGAAGGAGTGTAAATAAGTGTATATGAAGCGAGTTTTCAGAGGAAAATAAACTGTTGTATATATATAAATGTTGTTGGATGGAAGGAGCAATTCTGATGTTTATACATAAATTCTTTCTACTGGAGAGTTGTTATTTACTAGTGGGTTTATTGGTGAACTATTACATTCGATTTTTATAACGATCTAATGACGATCTCCATGTCTCGTGATACTCCGACGATATACACGAAGCACCTCTCGTTAAGAAATTTTAACCATTTTATATGTGTTGTTACGATTCTCGCGATAAAATAAAGCAAGAAACAGCGAGTTGAAAATGCATCTCTTTCAGTTTGTTTGTCGCCTCGACGTATCGAAAAAAAAAAACATGTTTGTGCGGAGTATATTAAACGACAGTATCAATTACGTAGGATATTTCTAAGTTTTTTTTATCTTCATATTTCTTATTACGACCTGAGGCTGTCTCGGCGAAAAAAAGTGATTGGCAAAATAAGGTGGACCCAATCTTTGCGAAATGATTGCAACACTTTTCTTACGATATAATAAATATACTATTATTTTTCGCTTACCAAATTAAGATTCGCAGTCACGCAGGATTAGAAATTGTGACTCACCTGAAACAAATAAGAATGATTTGTCTTAATGCCGGTCTATCTTTGTTTTCATTCTTGAATAGTCATGTTTATAGATTTATTAAACAGAAAAAAATCATGCAAGTTTAGAATAAATGGTAGCTGAGCTTTAGCTCTTTGAATTAATCAATCGAGTGAGGGCGATGAGCACTGAATAAAATTTTGTAAATTTATCGTTTAATTCAACGCTCTTTAGGGAAAAATTTCATTAAAGAATTCGATGGATCGCTACATAAACTAATTGAGGGTAATTCAAATAAAAAAAAAAAGTTCCTTCGGACATGTAGTTTGTGTGAATTATTAAGGATAGAAAGAACGAAGTTCTGCAGTTGTTAATTACATATTTGTCAATCGGTTTTCACGTATTAGCGGATTTTGCTTCTCCGAGTATAGCTGTAAATGATATCATGATATATGTTTCTCTATTCGTCTGCTTTTTTCTCTCTGAAACTCGTTATCCGATCACGCGGAAGTCAAAGTTTCTAGCGGCGTCGAAAGTTTCTTAAGGGCCGCGTACGATGATGCCTCAAATCTGGCAGATTTCACAGGTCACTCAACTTCTTTAATTTTCTGCAGAGGACGCAATGTGATAAGCTCATTCTTTGCCTTCGAAAGTTTTTAGTTTAAACATGATGAAAAAGAACAATTAAAAATGTTGAGCAATTGGTTGGGAGCTCTCGCTATCTGTTTCTAAATAGACATTAGAAAAAGCGCACTTGAATTCGTTGCGGATTTGCTACCTTTTGAATCGATATAAAATAAATTCGAATAATTTTTACTCCATAATTTTGATGGATAAGGATGATATTTGAATGTTAAAAAAATAGATTTTTTCCGATAAAAAATACTGACTTGGATGAAACGATTCTTGACGGAAAGTTTTCAATGTTTATGAAAAAGTTAATTGGCATTTTATTGAGTCTCTAGAATGGAGCAAACGATAATCAACGAGGATAGAAAAAAGTGCTAAAATTTCTTACTTTCATGGTGTGAGTCACAATAATTTGTAAAAAATCTTACGAAGCATTTGTGGAATCTGATTTTTTCCTTTTTTCTTTCCTTCCGGATTCGCGGGGAGCTCGAGCCGTTAGTGTAGTTAACACAGGCGACAGACGATCAGTCGAGTGGGCAATTAATTTAAACCAGCGAACGAGTTCATGATAACTTTTGGAATCACGAGATCTTTTATTTTTTATTATTCTCATCCATTCGAGAATATATCTTTGTCCCTCTTCGCTTCGCCCGCGATAACTAGTTGATACAGAAAAATGAAGCTAACTATGAAAATAACTTGACAAATATTCGTGCTCTGAGCCAATTATTTGTAAATTATTTTTATTGCAATAATTACTCGTAATTACTCAGTCATAAAAGAGTTTTGAAAGGTTTATATGTCGACTGAACGTAATAAAAAAATCCTTGAAATATCAATAACGTATGATGCTCGAATGATTTTAACCAAGGGCATTCTTCGAATTACGTCATGAAACGTAAAAGTAACGCCAAAAAATGTCGACCTTCGCGATCAATTGAATTTGCCAAATCGATTTTTTTTTTTCTCTCGATGATGATACTATTCCCTCGATAGCTTGCCGGATCTTAACCGCTTTGATCGAAATTATCAATCGTTCAGTACAGTCGATCAATGAATGCGCAGTTTCAGAGCTGCCAACAACAATTTAATGCCATTTATCTGTCTTGTGTTTGACTGGATTGCGTTCTTGACCATGAGTCAGTATAGATTTCGTATTTCACTATCCTTAGATTATTATTATTATTTGAGGACAGCCTTTTATACATAGACTGTCACTTGAGTAACATATGCGAACGCGTAATTCACGAAAACGAGACCATGTCTACGTGCATTCCGACAGCACATGAAAATAAAAAGCAAATAACGAAATGATCGGTACTTATTCGTGTACCGGATTATTGATTGGCATAGAAGCCATTTATTTTCATGATAGGTATGTATATTATTTTTTTCTCATAGCTGGAAACATTGATTGAAACGATCATTGATAAATATTGCGACAAGAATTTGTGTCTGGTAATGTTATAACCGATCGAAGGACAGTTTGACTAAAAAAATATGTAAATCTGTTAAAACGAAAAAATTTTTAATAATTTATGGGTCAAATGAATATTCGAATATTAGTATCAGCAACATTCCAGGTTTGGTGGAGCGAGTATAATGCGAAAACTGCTACTTTGGATCTAAAAAACTTGAATTATGAAATTTTGAACTATTCCTTGAAAAAAAATCTGTAGAAAAATTTATTTTTTATAAAGAAACATTGAATTTTGTTTTGACGATAATTTCTAGATGATTATAATTTGACTCTAATATACAGACATGTTAATTCATTCACTTAAGATTGAATTGTCGAATGTCCAGTTGCCCGAGATCTTCGTCACTGATATACTCATTTCCTAATGTCGTGTAAGAATCGAATTAGCGGTAAAACTTTCGTTCCACGCGATAACGCGTTTCGTGGAGGTCGTGATCAATGGACCGTGATTAATTGGTTCGAGTCACGAATGCACGAGACAGGGGTCATCTTGGTTTGAATTTGAAACTATCAGGATTGAAATCTTTACAAATTACTTAGCATAAGATAACGGTAAATGCATCTGAATATATATGTTTCTCAAAAAAGTAACTACTAGCAATTATACTTCAAAAAATGTAGTCAGTTGAAACCAAAACGATTTATCAACGAAAACTTTCGAGTGCAATAAGCCACTTGCGATAAACTTTCATCTGTAATTCGACGTAACTGATATTCATCGAATTTTTATTTTAAATAATGCTAGAACTTCCAAAAGTTATAATGAATTTAATTCTTAAATGATTTTAATTCTTTGAAACTGTTTGCTTTGAGAAATCGAACCGTTGAGAAATATGCATGAATTCCGCAGACTATGGTCAAGTCATTTGACGAATTTTGAGGATTTATATACCAAGATCATAGACTAATATCGTCGGTCTGGTCGGAGAAAAATGTTCCGACCAAGGGACCAGACAGTTTTGCGATTCCGCCCCAGTTCTTATTTACCTGCGAGCCTCAACTTATGAAAAGATATATATATATATAACATATATGCATACCCGAGTGAGTGTAAAACATGACGAGATTGAACGTCCGGAAACATGAACCCAGGTTTGGTAATCCTGTGGTTTCAGGTCCGGAATTTCGAGAGGGTCGCACCGGAGGCTTGGCGAAGTTTCGAGAGAAAGTTTCGAACGTCGGTATGCATGGCCCGAAATGGCAAAAAAAAAAAAAAAAAAAACAGCATGCAGGATCGTATCAAGGAACATTTTATATATTTTTTCAATCGAATCGGATTAACACGTGACAGATGCAATTTTTTCTTCTTGGAAGAAAAAAAAAAAAACTCGTTTCCAATCTGTCTTGTGTCATACTCTTGATGCGAAAATAAAAAAGAAATTATATCATCATTCGGCTGATTCGTCATCGGACTTTTTTATCTCGATAAAAGGAAAGTAATTCAAGATTTATTACGCCTGTTGATTAATTGCAGATTTTTTTGTCCTATATTAAATTTGTTTCGAATAAATTAAGTCTTTCATTTTCGCTCGCCTCCTCAAGATCGATCGCAGAAGATCGTTCATTTTTCTTCGATCTAAATGATTTTTGAATTTCTAGTAATTCTGGCTTCCCTGGTTGGAAAGTGAAAGATATATTTATGTGAATGATGATTTTAAAGGATCTTCGTAACTGTATTGTTATTACGAAATCGCTATTGACCTCATTTTCAGGATGCAAATAATTATTATCCCATTATTACTGTACATATAATGATTACGCAGTGTCGACGCAACGGACTAAGATTCAAAGTATAGGCATACTATAATGTCATTATCCAAGGAAGTATTCGCGTAGGTAGCGAGCTCGGATAATGTTACAAGTAGGTTTGTCGACCCGAGATTTTATGAATGCAGTGTCTAAACGCGTAAATCTCATCGTATACCCTCTATTTCACTTTTTTTTCGTGTCAATATCTTCTGAGGTACAGCATAATCCCTATAATATTTATTCGTGCATGTAAATGTAATAGGTCATATCCGTGTCGTCGTAAATGCATTTAGGGAGACATGGATAATTTTATGCGACGTTAATTTTGGCAGTGAACCGCGATCATCTTCTTAATCAACTTTCCAAACGATAATTGCACTGAAAACGAAATTTTGTTGAATACGTTCAACAAAATAATTTGACTACGCAAAAAAATATTTTATCGTCTCAACAAAGTTTCGTTTCGGTATAAAGAAGTTTTGTAATAATATTCGGAATTTTGTTTCTCGAAAAAAAAAAAAATTTTGTTTAATACGTGCAACAAAATATTGTAATATTTCAACAAAATTTCGTTTTCGGTGTGATGCATCGTGCACGAAAATATCTTTCGTTCGTGATAATGGGTGAAATAAATTTTTTTAATTTGTTACAAACTATGAATAATAATAATAATAAGAAAATTTGGCATTGTGAATGTCCGGAAGTATATATATGAACGTAATAATTTTAAAAAATTCTTCCGTCCGAATCTAGTGATACGTAAAACATGTAATCACGTATCCAATAAAAATTAATTGTCTCGATCGACTGGCGTGGTCGGTTCGGTACGAGCCCCCGGATCCGTGCTGCCTTACGATATTCGCAAACGATCCGTACTGTCCAATTTCTCCGTAACTACACCGAGAGTATACTTGCATTTATAACGCACGCTAACATTTTACTCAATAATTGTGCCATAATGGAGACGTTTGACTAGTTTTTCGTTGGAAGTATGTGTATCGCGAAATCATAAGATCGGCGCTATAATAACTTGTCCGTACTGATAATCGTTCGTGAAAAATTTTACAAGACTAAAAAAAATTAAAAAAAAAAAAAAAAACTCGAAGAGTAAAGTAGACTAAACTAATTTTACTTCAAGTACAATCGGGTGCAATGCATGTTTGAAGTTGCATGAATATGCCTAATAATCAGAACGTTTTGATTCTTAGTTTTTATGAATTTCCACGTTCGATGATATTTTTTTAATTCTACGATTAATCAATCGACGATAACTGACAATAAATAATGATGAAATCGAATTCTTAAGTTGTGTGTATGCTTAATGCTAAAAATGATTGAATATGGCACAGAGGATCGCAACATCCGAGAATAATCTTATACGAAGCATTAATTGGACTATTTTTTTTTGTTTCTCGTGTAGGTTAGTCTTTACCCTGTTTTTCAATACGAAGTGGCAGTAAACGGTGACGGAATCGTCGAGGAAGCCAGCGGGCGAGGGTTCTCTCACTGTGGTAAACGGGTAGGAGAGATTTGTCTACCTTCTCGTGTGTTTCCTTCGGAGCTTACGAGATACAGAGTCGAGTATCGTGAACGAACAGTTACCTTTCTGTTTCGAGACCGCGAGGATCTAATCGACGCTCACCTGAGCCCAGGAAATAACGCGAGTTTTCGGATTTCTCGTTACCGGTGAGTTTTATCGAGTCATTTTAATTTTACTTCAATATACGCAGTCGCGCGTTAAAAACCGGCGAATATGTTTGTTCTTTCTTGATTGTTTCAGTTATTCAAGATTTTCAGAGTTTCAGACTTTTTTCAGGCAGGTTTTTATAAACACGTTTGAACACGGGCTGGCGAAAAAATTCACCGCTCCGATTATTCGATGTTTCTCGGCTATACGATTTAATAGAAAAATTGTTAGCTATTTATATTTTGTCGTAGCGGTATTTCCAGTAATCCAGAATTCGTTTCTCGAGATATCGAGTAAATCGAACTCGCTGATGAGACAAGTTTCGTTCATTTATTTGAAATTTTATATAAGCAGCCCACAAAAGCGTTTGATAAAATCTAACGTGTATGAAAAATGATAATAGTAACGTGAAATGGGAAACTAGTGAATAAAAATCAACTGTCTGTGTAGCAACGTTTATTTGTTCAATTAACGCGAGGGACGTTTTAATGAGAATAAATTTCTCGTGATCGTGTTATATACAAAAAAAAAGTTACGCCGTAATTGCAACGCCGCAGGTATGACGGTGATTTTTTAAAGTTTGCTTCCAAAATATTAGAATTTTTTTTTCCTGGTTTTCAATTAAAGTTATTTCCGTGAAGCTTTTCATAATTTTCCTGTTAATTGGGTAACATAGCAGATTAATTAACGCATCTCAAATTTCTCGTTGTTTCCGTCATCTTTTTTTTTTTTTTTTTTGCATCAGTCACGGAAAGTTCGGGAGCTATAAAAACTTTGACTATCCGAGTAAATTGACAATCATGTTACGCCATAATTAAATCGGGACTCCGTGACAAGTTCGTTCGCTAAGTTTTGCGAAAGTCGTTGATGCGAGCTCGCTCTCAATTGTTTGCAAGACTCCAACGTTTCTCTCTGGATTTTTATCTTTTCACAGACTTTTTTTTTTCCCGAAATGTTTACACTTGTTCGTACAGAGTAAATGAGAGCCGGAAGAATAAGAATCTTATTTCCGAAAGCAATTATAACTGAGCTGAGGCAACTTTGAATTAAGCTAATGTCATATAAAAATACGGGAATGTCGGTGCTTCTTGGCACATTTAATTAATTTTGTTTGAGCTATTTTTTAAAAAATAATAATTTAAACGATTGATCAAATTCATCACAGAGTACGTCTAAAAAAAATTTCCGTGAAAATTCACTAAAAATTTATCAACGATGAATAATCCTGAGAATTAATTGATGAAAAAAAAAAAATTAGATTTGTGCGAACAACCGAACCAGAATAAAGTCACAATTGGAAAGTTTGTTGATTTTTACCCAAATCACTCATACGAAAAAAAGTGATTTGAATGAAAAAAAAATGTTCCTCAGAAATCATTTTCTTACAAGAATTAAATTTTCATCACATACATGGCAGCGTACTCATCAAAAAGCACGTGGCGTTCGTGAGCCAGGGGCAACTTTCATGTCCCGGTACTCAATTCAACGTTCCTTGTAAACCAAATAGGAAATTGTGTTCAAGTTCATATTTCACTTATTAGTGTTCCGTGACAGATTTGTATAAGGTAAAAATCGTGTGTATTCGTTCCATACCGGAAACGTTAATGATCACAATCGAAGTTCACGCGTGTGACCGACAAATTATTTCCGTCACACAATAAAAGTTACTGTCATAGAAGGACAAATTAGTGATAAAATTCAATTAAAATAATTTTTTTTCTTTTTAATATCGAATAGCAGCTGGGATTCATTGAATTTTCGTTCAGGACTCGTTCCTGCAATTGCTTCTAAAAATTTTTGGATGATTCCATGTTTCGAGATGATTTGAAAATTGTAATTAAATTGAATAAAATTCCAAAATGATCAGACCGATCCTTTCCCAGTGTTCGTAAGTCTTATTAATCTCGTTTTTAGTAAAAATTTCAAGTAGAAAGTACTACTCACTTGCTGCGAAGGCTTATTCATCGGAAGTTGAAAGGCAAAACGTATAAAAAAAAAAAGTTAATTAAATTTAACGTGACGTGGGCACTCTTGAACTCTTTTTTCAATGCCCCGTCCAAAAACGGTTACTTCTTTATTGGGCCTCGTTGGCTTTTGCGTATTTCTCGAGAGTGCATGCAGTGAGAAAAGTTAAAAGATTCAAATGGAGTCCGGTTTTATGCTCTGATTACGCGTCTTTCATTTAACATATTAACCAACGCTGCATGCGTAAAAAAACGAATTGAAAAAAAAAAAAAAAAACAAATACTGAAAAGCTCCTACGGTTTGTATAAAAGTCAAAAAGCAGGTGATAAATTCTCACTGTCAATAAAACTTGATAAATTATTAACAATCTAACCGTTCTCTTTTACAAAGTGATCGAAAAATAACTCTTGTTAATCAACGTATTTGTTCGTAATATCACTTTCGATAAGTAAAAGTTCAACTGGTCTTTCATATTTTTTCATCAGTCAACGATAAAACCTAATGAATTAATATTCTTGTATACGCTTCATTTGCTTTTCTTCGATAATGGGCAATATCATATATTTATTATAACAATGTAATCTCTGTGGATCATTTTTAGGAAAAATAAAGCCGTATGAAACTTGAGCGATTATTTTTTTTTGTTCATGTCAGTCCATTGTTTTATTAGTTTCATCAAATAATGCCCCGAATTAATGTAGTTCGATTAATAAAATCAATGGCCCAGAAACATGTATTTCGATCTGAAATCAATTGATTGTTCGAGTTAGAAGAAAAATCTCGTGATTGAGAAATCGAAACCGATGAACGTTTAGTACGTGAATTTAGTCTCATTCAAAATATTGATTCAATTCAAATGAATCATCACGACATCTCAAACATCTTAAAGATTATCATTAGTTACTACTGTTCTCCTCGACTGCTCGACACGTTTTAATTACTTGAATATGACGATTTCTGCATTATTTCTTGTCCTCGTAGTCTCCGCTGTGCGATCTTTTCGTTGTCTTAACGCTCGAGTTATCACGACTTTCATCCCGTGGATTTTTTACGATGCAACAACGGATTCATTGTTCGAGACATTGTAAGAATTGCCGGAAGCAAAATGATATGTCTTTCATTTTGCAGACTCTAAATTTAACGCTTGATAGATTTTACAATCGATATGTCCATAGAAGAAATCTGTCAGTAGAAAATAACACCGTGGATAAATAATAACGATAAATAATTTATATGGTGAATTTCTGATCATTGAGTACAAAAATGTGTGTTCAAGTAATTTCATGTCATCTTGACTCGAATTCAATCTGTACTCGTTGACGTGCCTTCTAATTTTTCAGGTATTCTGAATAAATGAATGATCGCGTCAATCTCTAGATCGTTCGAGATGTGAAAAATCCCAGAATTACACGTCGTTGGGCCCTTCGAATTAAATTAAAATCGTGGTCAAATTCAAATTCGCTGAACATCCAATTCAGAACCATTGAGCTGATTGTTATGAAGCTGTGCCATGCAAAAATGTTAAATCTCCGAGCTGATTTTCATCGACTTTACGACTTTGTACGTGAAAGTCTTTTCAAAACTTACAAGCATAACATTTTTTATTCAAGGATCATGAATATAAACATTCACGAGTTCTTTAAAGAAAAAAGGAAGGCAGATGTCGATGAAGAGAAAAAAAAAAAAACAAAACAAAATGTATATGAAGAAAATGGAATTCTTATGCACGTGGAGGCAGAAGTAAAGGGATTGTCGATAACGGAACGATTATTTGTCACAAGGTCATTCAACAGAGGATGGTATCTCATGAATGTGTCGTTGATGCATAACGAGATGCTGTGTTTTTTTTTCTCATAACGAAGTAACAAGATTGAATTAAAATTCCAATAATTTTATAACCGCTATAAAGATAGAAGACTTCGATCTAAATCCAGTAAACGTAAAGCGTTTTTCTGATCAATTTTTCAACTCTTCGGTCTCAATAAAATTACCGAAGGTAAGAAATTTGAGAGCAAATTTTACATACTCTCTCACCGTCTTAAAAAATGATTCTGCTCGAGATAAAAAGTAAGTCGAATGTTGAAATAAGTACGAATCTAGTGTTTAATGGTGTTGAAGCGATTTTTTTATTTTTCGATTCGGACTACCAGTTCGATCGCGATTATAACGGAGACTGCTTGTTTAGATCCGCACGATTTTTCTTAACGATACACGCAACGTTAGGTGTGACGTTAACGCGGAGTTATGTTTATTCGAGAGCGAAGTGAACGAGTTCGCAAATTTAGAAATCGATCTTTCAATCCTTTCGGCCTTGAGCCATTATTGCCTATCAACCACTTTATATTATAAACATTATGAACATTGCTTATGTATACAATTTCAAAATAAAACTGCACGATTCTCATTGAAAGCAGCGAGAAATATTTGATCGTGAGAATTCTTTTACAATTTTAATTAACGTTCCTTCCAATTAAAAATCTTTTATTGAATTATTGCGAACGAAATTTTTTCAGTTTTATTATTAACTAATATTATGAATGCTAATGATTTCGCTAGTTCATTGCACTAAATATTTATTCGTAAAACCGGTTCGACTCTCGATTAACATAACGAGAAATCCGTACATTTTTGTTTACATAATTTTGGATCCATGTTTACACGATCCATGCTTCGTAATGAGTTTATTATTATTATTTTTTTTTTCGAGAATTAAACCAAAAGTAATTATTTCATTAGTACGCTTGGATAATTACTTTTTGTTTTTTTTTTTTTTTTTCGAAATAATGAACTTTCGAGTAATTGAATTAAAATAAACCGTTCCTGCGTTCTTTTCCTGCGTGACAATTAATCGCCGGTCGTTGCGATCATAGCTCTGAAGTGTGCAATAAAATAAAAAATGAAATTTAATAAAAAAAGACTGCCGCGGAAAAAAATTGGCTTGCGCAACAAGAATCATTATCGTGCATTTATTTTATTACGAACCAGAGAAAGTACTACGCAGAAATCGCGTATATAGGCTTATCCCTTCTCGACACATATTATACGATTATATACATTACGAGAATATCCTCATTGGAACTAAATTAGCGCCGCCCATCGGGCGGGCTGTGATCATAGTTTGTGCGAAACTTTTACTCAATTTATGATCCTTTGTTGAAATGAAAAATAACGCTTTTTAAATGACGGACATTCGTCGCTATCTTGGATAATTTCTCAGCTATGTGTATCATTATTCGGTCGCTCGTGCTTCATTGTTTTTTGTGTCTGCATAGCGAAGGGTGTGTGCGAAAAATTCGCGCGTGTATTTCACATTGTCTGTTTGTACACAGTCGAAAATATAAATTTCTCTCCAAATTTCCGAGTTTTAAGATCTTTTCTTCTCAAACAATACTTCATACCGTGATGGTAAAAACGTAAAAATAAGTCACTGCTGTAATTTTAAATTCATTTAATCGAAGAGTGAATAAAATTTTGCGAAAAGTATAAAAATGTTGAGGAAAAGACATAAAAAAAATCTTCACAATTTCTTTGACCAGGTTTCCTAAAAGAGAAATGTACGCAAAAATTTTTCTCATAGTTTCTCATGTTATTTACATATGTGTGTTATCGGATTAATAAATATTAATTTTTTCACATCTTGTAAATAAACTGGTGAAATGAAAGAAAAAAAACGGCACGTTAATCCAAGTCCGTTCTACTATGGTATAGTTCTTCGTTGGTACGTATAGATGTATATGCATCGATTTCAGAAACTATTCGAGGAGCAAACTCATCGAATCTCTCCATCCTCTTTTATTCTGACCTAATTAGGATTGATTGAAATTCCAGTGTGCCATACCTCGAACTAATATGACTTGCTCTATATATATACACATTTACAGGCTTCATGCCTCCATACATTTTCCCTTCTCGAACTGTCGATAGAAAAATTCCACTTAATAAGCTGCTTTATGGGACATGTCAGCCTCATTCCAAATTCTCAGTATCGTTATTAATTACCGATAAATTCTAAAACATATTCGATTAGAAGCGTATAATTTTACGAGTTTGATACATCCATATTTTATTGGCCTATGGATTGCAGAAGAATTACCGTTGAAAAAAAAAAAAAAATAAATATTGAATTGATCGAGTCAATAAAAAAATAAATATTAATTAACGAACGAGATATATTCATCGATTTATGAACCGATTTTTTTTAATAATAATTTTGCACGATAGTTTTTTGAAACTTTATTATACATTTAGTACACAGCGTTTTTCCAAGCTGCTGAATAGTTTATAAATTCGTGTGTGCATGAATAAAGCTGATTTAAATGAACTTTGACTCATCGGACACGAACGTTTCACCCTGCATTTTTTTTTTCGTCATGCATTTCATCTATTCCACGAGTTTAAAAAATATATGATCTGTGTGTCTCGGTAATAAGCTCAAATATATTCGGTAACGACGCGTTCCGCAGGCAATTCGTTTAATACGGCGCACTTAGAGGCGGCAGAAGACGTAACGAAACGAAACGTCAGTCCTCTTTGTGCTTAAAGCCGTCACCTTAATTGGACGACGTTTAAACACGAGATCGTACGGGAAATCAATTAAGGTGCTGACAACCAGCTTTGCTGAAGATTGGTATAATCTTGCGCCGCTAACTTGACGGTCTATACACAAATTATTTATACCAACAAATTCAATAACTCGAACGTTTCTATGCACGTATTATATACATAAGAATATACGTATAATTATCATTGAATCTGAGAACTGCATATAGACATGTATCGCTTTTTAACGAGATGTATTTCATCCGATGTATGAGAAGTATAGACACAGCCTGTCCTAAATTCTCTATGCGAGACGTGGGGGATCGTGAAATTCTTAATAGAAAAGTCCTTAGGCATTTTTATTTCGGATTGACCATCGAAGCGAGATTGACTATAAATGGAGATCACGAATCTCATGCATGCGTCAGAATGAGAAATTAAAGGCGAGTATGAGTCAAGCGTGCTCCACCTGCTCCCGGGTTTCGTTCGACGCAGCATCGGATTCGATGTCACTAATTGATCAATCTGTCATCGACATAGGATTAAAAAGAAAAAACAAAAAACGTTTGATGATTCCGCAGAATTTGGAAACGAAATTGGTCGAAAAGTTGTGGAGGAAAAACTCGAAATTTGATTTTCAATTGCACGTATTACGTAAAAAAAAAAAACACTCTCTGATAAATCGTTTTCGATCGAATCAAGGCATCGAAAAAAAAATTGAAAAGATTAAGAAAACGTTCGACTCATAACAAACGAGTCCAAGTCGTTTCACTTCGCCCGACTCCTTTTATTCTCACCTGGGAAATATTTTGTACTACGAAACTGGTCTGACGTTCCATGCTCTATGGATTCGAGAAATAGTTTCTATATTTATATACCTGAAATGTGCTCCGAGAGGCTCACCATAGATAGAAGTATTCGAACACTTTTTTCCGTCAGTTAACTAATTGATTTCTCGCTTGAGCAGAATAATATTGAGTTACCGTTAGCTCTTCTAAATTATTCGTAAACGAAAAGCAAATATTCGCCTCTCGAGCATTTTCGCTGCCATCATAACGTTTTTGTTTGTCAGCAGCATTAATCACGAAAATGAATGAAAAAATTCGAAAATACTTCCGGTCCATCCTTCGTCAATATAGTTCTTAATACGTGATGTTCATTGGGGCTGCTTTGTTTTTTTCTTTCAGAAACTGAAAAAAAAACGAGAATGGGGCGAAAAAATCAAACGACGTTGTTCCTTTTGTGCGTCATTTTGCCTACCAGTTTAGCCATATCGTCATCCTGGAGACCTATCGTACCAGCGCAATTGAGCTCAAGCATAATTCATCAAGAGGCAGTTTACGGCGATGCTGCACTACCCTCTTACAATATCAACGAATCACCTTTAGTTCATCAACAAATTCACTCGCAACAAGATGAAGATCAATGCGGCCTTTACAAAGTCGGAATGACCCAGCAATTGTATTTTGAGGTGAGTTTTCAAAGATTAAAGAAAAAGGGAACGCGATTGCGAATCAACTATTTTCATAGAGAATTAAAGTTAGTCGAATAGTCAAATCTATCAACATATTCTTTCTAAAAATGGATTTAATCAAGAAAAAACGAAAAACCCTTAATATTTATTTAGAAAGTAAAAAAATAAACGACTATTGATTGACTCAACGTATCATCAAGTCATCAAGAGAGTAGAAGAAAATCTACATATTGTTCCAGTCAATCAGCAGAAATCCATTCAGTCTGTCATTCGTAAAAGTGAAAAATGGTGTGAATGTGCATAAAAAAACGGTTTAAAAGTAGACTCAGGTATGCAAATAACGACACTGTATCTGCATCGTTTTTATAATCACACGCGAGCACCTCTCACGTATCTTGGGTGCCCTCGTGATTTTACAGTTGCGCTTCAATGCTGTGAAGGAACTCGAGAAATTGTTGAATACCCGTTCGAGCATTCCATCCGACTGCATTTAATGCTATAAGGCTTTTTACTCGAAATTGAGAGGATGCTTTTCAAACTTATTCGACTTCAAATTTCAGGGCAATGTTTTGTCGAATCATCCATAAAATATATTCGGTGTTGCATGGTTTTATTTAACGTGTAAATTAATTCTTCCGATCCAGAGTGTTCTTCCTTCAAACTTCCATGACTCGATGTATTCATATTTATTAACGACTTTACGAAAATATTAAATGTTCCGGATTCAGGGATAAGTTTTTCTTTCGATCAAATTCTGAGATTTATTCGAAAAAAAATTTGAAAATCAAGATGTTGGAGTAAAAAATCTAAGAAATTATTGAATAGGCCTGAATGCCTTGTGCTCATAACTCCACATCGTTACTCGTGTATATGTGAAAGTTCGTAAAGAACAATTTAAACGCGGTGTTGCAATTTCAAGTGTATGTGATAATGGAATCGCAGAGCAATAACCGCGACGGTATATATAATTTTCAATGCACTTGGAAAATCGTATATACTGGAAAAAAAAAAAAAAAATGTGTGCGCACCCACAAAGATACGACACACTCTTGATGGTTCTGGGATCGTACATTTTTGCTGTGAAATCTCATTCTGACAGTTCGTCATTATATATCTATGCGCTAAACCCAACGAATACTAGTGCGATACTGAATAAACATTAAATTTATATTCTCATGTATCCACAATTTGCTTCTTTTTTTCTTTCACGCTACACTGCTGACACGTCTGATCTGTGCCTATCACTGTGGTCAGCAAATCGAACTCGATAGATACATGGAAAGCTCGATTGTTTCGTAACTAACATACTATTTAGTTAGTCGCGTGAAGCGGCGAATCGCTGTTATTTACAGGGTGTCAATGTATTACGGCGTGCAAGTACACGAATAAATTTCAATGAGCAAAATCGAACTTAGGCGTTGGTTATAAGATTCATTAAATCCGAAGCACGATCAATGTTTTTTTTTTCTCATCACAGTCAAGAGTGGAATTTTTTTTTTCTTATTGAGCAGTGGTTAGCAAGAACTTTGGGTATAAGATAAGCTCTTCGGAGAATTGTGAAAGTGTGATTTCAAGGAATTTAACTACTTTTAGCTACTTTTAGAATTTAGGAAGTTTGGGGCTACTCTCGACAAATTATATGATTCAACAAAATTCAAGATAGAGAATAAAACAGAAATTTTAACGCCATTTTAGCAGGTACTTTGATCTAATTTGAATCGTTTGACACGCTAGCTGTGCTGCTGAATGGAAAAAAAAAAAAAAAATCACCACTAAGGTACCGGTGAAACTCGATATGGGTCGTAAAATTTGTCGACACGCGCTGTATCACGCGATCGAAATGCAAGCAAAAAAGTAAATCGTAACTTCGAGCATCTTGATTTGCCGGAAATGCTTATAGATTTTCCATTTTTGTTATTTTACGAGAGTCATTCTATCCTCTCGTCAAACCCTCAAAATTTCGTAGAAGTCTTCACGGAATATCATTTTTTTTTCACTAGATTATAATACTGCAACTGTAAAATTTTCATTCTCGAAAGTTACGAATAGAATTATCTTATCGAAACGTTCGAAATCCGGTGACGAATGACGAAATCAGTAAAGACGAAATTTTGTCAATTTGCACAATTCGAATTACAAAAACGAAAGAAATGGAATCAGAATTTACCTCAAAATGATCGCGTATTACAAAAGTTAACAGGAAAGTCTGGGTTAATGAAATAATACATTACAAAATTCGTGAAGATTAAATTCGCGTTTAGAAAATCGAATCTGAAATCAATTTGTCATTAAATTTCGATTTCGTAGTATCAAGGAAATCAGTTACAAACCTTCCGATTGTGCAAAATAACAATGCAAGAAGCAATAACATTTCTTTATTTACAGACCCGAAAAATAAAAGAAAATTTCCAATTCTCCAACAGTGTAGCATAAATAATTCGTGTTAAAAAAAAAAGGTTCGATTTTATGTTTGGCACAGGCCATATCATTTGGTAGTGAAATGGCCAAGTTTAAGGAGTATTCGTTTTAGAACATGGCATGAAAGCAAGCTGTAGAAAATACGACAGGCACAAATTGCGGCAGAACCAATTCTAACGATTCTAACAGGCTTGTATAGTAATCACACAGGCATACATATATAGATGCTTCCTTTTGCTTAAGCTTTTGTGGTCCTTCGTGACGGGAAATGCATGAGAGCCATGAAACAACGACGAATAAATTTCACTTTCCTCCGCAAAGTTTATCGGGCTCACCTGAGCCAACGTCACACTATGTGTACGGAAATATAAGTTTGCACCTGTATGGGGAAAACCCATAGTAGCAGCATCTAGCAGAGACGTCTGCACTATGCTTTTATGATAGTATTAAAATTCATAGGGAAAAAGCATTTATATTTGTTGACATTGAATTTTGACAAGCATCATCGAAATTCACTGATTTCTTCAAGTGACAGCGTTGTAAATTCTTTTTGGAGTGAATGATCTCCGTTTTGCTTTTTTTTTTTGTTTTCGACACAAAATATAAACGCGATGGGATTCCGAAGGACTTTTTGTTCCGGATTGGAACGTCCTGTGCAGTAGTCGAACGTGTGAACGGGTCATTCACATGGAAACTAGAACGAGCGGTAAAGCATTCTCGATCGAACGACCTTTGTACGATTCTATTCGTCGCAAAATTCGTAAATCGGAGGACGAAATTGCAGCGCACGAGTAGACGACGGTGAACCGGAAGTTCGAACGGTTTAGTTGGTCGCCCTTTGCCCACCAATAGATCGAAGTTTCTGTCACATGGAACTGATATATCGGATTGGGATATCCCTCGAATAATTTTCTTCTATACGAAACCGAACTCAATAGAACGGAAAACCTCTCGCATCTCTGAAGTAGAGCTCGACAAATGATCGCGAAAGAATCCAAAACTTGTTGAAAAAAAGTCGAGAATATTGGTGTCTTTTAACGACAATATTCAGATAGGAAAAAACACTGTAATCGATAGGTGATCCGAAGTTTCTATTATTTCAGTGAATGGTTCGAAATTTCTAAGGTCACTGAGAAAGGGCATATTTTCAAAATTTTTACTTCGATATTGGAAAATTACGAATTTTCATTGCACATAGCAAAAACATAATCATAAAAATATTTTTTATTATATTATATTCAGTATCATATGCGCTATAAAATATCAACAATGATGTGAGAAACGCACATCAAACGATAGCGATCACACGCAATTCCATGCAGCCGTAAATAATGAGATGCTAAGGAAAGTGTTCGAGTTGTTGGTACTTACGCAAACGTATAAATGCGCGTAATATACTGGCCACTATCGAGGAATTTACCGCCTCATATGTAGTACAGAAAAAGCGTACAATGGAGTCCGAGAAAAGAAAATATTTGCGTGTTTCGGCGCTTCTCACGATACCGAAACGTTTTGTTCATTTTTACTTTCATTATCTTAAATGTTAGAAAATAAAAAAAAATAAGAATAAAAAAAAACCATTGCCATTGACTTACTTAGAGAGTTGCGTGAAAGGAGATAAAATAATATGTGAAATAATCATATGTTACCTCCGTACGAGTATTATGATGTGAACTGAAGAAGAAAAAAATCTTTGGAATTGAGATCAAAATGCTGTAATAGTTCAATTAATTCTGAAACAGCCATTTAAAGTAGGATTTTTTGTCCTATTATTCTAAGACTGTCCCTAGATTTTTTCAATCGAAAAATTTGTATCTTAAAAAAAAAAAAAAAACTTTGGAGCGCGGTCCTTTGATTTTGTTTCTACAAAGATTTTGAAGATTGAAAATCTTATTGCGATTACTTTGAGAAAAATAAAATTTCATGAATTTCCTTCATAATCCGATGGCACGGAATTTCAATACTGAACGAGTCACGTTATAATTTTTCATTTAAAAAACGTCTTTCTAATATCGGCGCTTTCGTAATGAGTGTTCAGTATTTCAGAGCACAATTTTTCATATCATTTGAGATCGTAGTACGTGACCCAACGTTTATTGCATCGCTTAAGCACAAATAAACAAAAGGACGTAACTTACGTTGGTCAACGTTGCTCAACCTGTTTGGTACACCCTTTCTATCGTTTGTCATGGGTGTATGATATATTGTTATTCATCTACCGAAGTGGAAACAAAACGTGATATTCCGGATTTGGGCATAGATCGAGTCTTGAATATTCTCCATTGTTATATGAACAATGGGGAAATGAGATTTTCTTCGAGCTCTCTTTTGAACGAAACAGAAATTGATAAAAGAAAGAGCAGATTCCGAAAACATTTTATTTTTATTTTTTCGTAATTTTCTATGAACAGAGTAAAATTTTTTTTCTCGAAACAAAAATATCTATTTCGCGGAATGTTTTAAAGGCACACGAAGACCCTGGTGCTTATGATGCATTCAGAATATAAGAGTTGAGTACCTACTAAATACAGGTATTTTCAGTGCGTGCGTAAGAGGTACGAAGCGTTTGGGGCGTGTAAAAGACTTCACACTTCCGCGTAATGACGGGCTCATCCAATTTCGCAATAGTTGTGAACGTCTCGGACATTCGTGCACGCTATCCGTTCAACAATAGGCGTCGAGTTGTAAAAAATATACCTGAGCGATACATGACAAGAATTCATTCCAAACTGAAGTATTCGGATATTTTTTCCCACTTTTATTCTGACGTGGATTGTCGGTAGAGTTTTTTTTTTTAACTGCATAGATAAAAAATGGCTCCTTACAAAAATAATTGGAGAAGTAAAATGAAGATGAAGGTGCATGAAGAAGTCAATTTCCAAGGTGGAGTAGGAACGGTCATCACGTTTATGGCTGTGAAAATAATAATTTCACAGATCGTTCATAAACGTTGGAATTGGCTGTCCAAATCAGTGAGGCCGCCGTTCTAGGTCGATCCGTTACAATAATTATACTTTTTTAAATTCGTTTCAGTTCTTATTTTTCCTGCTTTATTCATAGTGTATAATTTCATCGGAACTTTCCGCTTGAGATTATAAAAATATTGACAGAAAACTAATAAAACTTCGCATAAAAGTCTCCCGATGACGAATGAGTCTAAGATTCATGTTGATAAATCACTGACAAATTAAAGATCTCTCCGCAACTAATGAGGTTTATAAATAAATTCTTTTGAAATCACAATTATAAAATCGATCAATAAAATTTACTATATCAGTGAACTTTGATACGAATGAGTTTCGTTACAGATTCATTATCCTGTAACGATATATCATGCCACATCTTGACTCTATGAGTATACCGTGTAAAAAGAGTCCATTCAGGTGATGCAATGAACTTTATGCAATCCTGGAGAGACTCGACTCGTTGTTAGTATCATGAAGTAAAGTATTCAAAGTTTTTCACACGCTCATGTATATGACTACTTGAGAGCGTGCGCACGGTGCTCGCAAGTAGCAGAACACACGTGTGAGATTTTTGCATATCCAAGTTCGCGAGCGTTGACTCGTGGCACGTGTAAACACATTGATGTTGTTACAAACACATTTGGATATGAGAAAATAAGAGTGATACGGATAAACGAGAGTGACATATAATGGCGAAACTCGTTGGGCCTCCCTCCCCCTTTGCGAACCTTTTACCCTTCACACCCTTTACTTTTTTCATTTTTGTTTCGTGCCCATCGTGTGTTCAAGAGAAAGGATGAATACATGGCACAGTTACCGCGATAATCCAACGTTACGTGTCAAAATTTCATTAATTTTCATTTACCATTAACATGAAAATGCGATTAAAACTTTTGATGAGAGGCTTTGATGTTCGGATGATAAAGAGGTTGGATCGCAATATAGGAGTGATAAGAGCACCACAGTTTCATGAGCGGGAGCAAGTTTAAACCGCGGGATAGACTCGATCCCGATATTATGGCTTGCCCGAGGTTAAATGAGTCTCGTAAATGATTAAGAGCAATTGTGTCTCGCCGCCATCATTACTCAGGATGGGTGGTCGTGAAAACTCATTTTACAGCTACCGAACATTGTTTATAGTAATATGCTGATAGCATCATTGAAGATTATTTTTGTCTCAATTACCACTGTTCCTTTCACTCCAATTTTTTCCTCATTTGTCAAAAAAAAAAAGGGTCTCACGTGGTTCAAAGAGTGCAATAGATATTTCGTATCTATGGCCAAATCTGTAATTAACGTTTTTAAAATTTTTTTTAAATGATCCTTCGAAGTTGGTATGAAATAGAGCAAATTCTTGGGTTCTTTATCACGTAATTTATCATGAGCTAAAAATTTGCTTCGACTTCGCTTCAGTTCAGCAATCTTGGAGTATCTAATAATAATGAAACAAAAAATGTTAATTACAGTTTTCCCTCAGTTTATTTCCTCCTCCTACCCGTTTGAGTCTTTTCCGTTTCGATATCGATGCCGCATTAATATCATTTTAACTTTGTAGCCACTCGACAGTTTCACGTGTGCTCGAATCTTTTATATTTTGTTTTCTTTTTTCTTCTTTCTCCACGATGCCAGAAAAAAATAACGAGAGAAAGGGTCAGTTCCAGAGTGGACGATTTCTCACTTGGCCGCGCTACAAGAAGACCTCTCTCGAAGGCGCGTCTCTCTTGCATATATATATATATAACGTGTACAGTGTACACGTTATTTACGATAGTCCAACATACTTTCTTATAAACGCTTATACATACAGTACGTATGGTAATACAGAGTACAACGGAGTGGAACTTTCACTGATTACCGCGATGGTAACGCCTGTACGTGGCCGAGATGGAGTTAGCTTCCGGTTCGGAGCTTCTTCGGCCGTTAACGTCGTTCAACAAATGCATTTTGTGCAACTCGCAGCTCACGTACATTGTCACGGATAACATATAATCGCACAAACGCTGACTCACTCTCGTAATAGAGATCTTCCTACGTTTATATCTCGAAACAAGTGTAAAAGACACTCGACTTAACCGTTAGAGAAAACATTTTAAAAATGACCGTCCCAGAACGAATTTACGTTGACGATATTTACGTTTTATTATTATTATTATTATTATTATTTCGAGTCTCTAAGATTTAATCGTCATTACTTCATGTCAAGAGGTCGAAGTCGTTGTAACGAGAAATCGTTTTTACGATCAATTATTCCGGTGTAAATACAGAACGACTCGATTCAACTGTTCAAAATTCTCATTTTCAAGGCAAATTAATCCTCATACTTGCTTAAAGTATTTTGATGTTCAACCTCGATTCAGGTTATCAACTTTTATGACTCGAAGCAACGTTTTGCACATTTTTTAAAATAACTTGCTTCATAGAGAAAGCGCCGCCTACGACGAATACGAGAAAACGAGCAAAGAATATTTCAAATTTCTACATTTACTAGAATATTTCTATATCTTTGTGATTTTCATTTGTTGCAGACAAATTTAATTTCGTATAATTGTTGGTCCGATTTTTTACCATTTTCTTCATACTTATTAAACGAATTAATATTTTTTCTCGTTTGTTTTTCCAGTACATTCACTACAAGGTCGATATGCCTGATCTCAAGGAATTTACACTTTGTATGTGGACCAAGTTTACGAATCACACCAATGATCATCCATTATTTTCTTATGCAGGTAATGTTGATAATATAAATTGTTGTTGTTGTTTTTTTTTTCTACAATCACCGAACTCCTTTCAAATTCATTTGTAACTGTTGTAAGAATGAAGTTCGAAATGAAATCGAAGTTGAGATTGGCTCGTAATAACTGTACTTAAATTGGTTTTATCGTCAGTCACTTTCTACGAACATATCGCAAAAATACGCACGTTCTTTTTGCACTTGTTCATCTTGGTAGACGCACGTGTATATTTTGCGGGTACGGATTTAGAAAGGATAACAGGCGCGTGTCTCGTTACTACAGATCTTCCTGCTGAGAAAGTTACGATTATCTATTCGTTTGCCTTGTTATCTTCTCTTATCCCCTATATCTATTCGAACAAGAACACTTGCATTTTCTTCCCAAGATCGAACGAAGAATTACAAGAAAAATTCAAAGAATTAATTGACTCTCATAAGATCGTGGAATTTTTCAATTCTTTTATTTTCCATTGATTACTTTCAGCACAAAAAGACTTTGTGAGACATTTTTATTCATAGAAATGTCTCATTCGATATTTAACAACGCTGAAAATCTTAATTTCCAAACCAAATTCTCAGCCATAACAGTGCAACTCTACTTTTTCATGAAGGTACTTGATAAAAAGATGTTGACTCAGAAGTTGTTATTTATTTTATTTTTTTCAATAAAATTTCTTGCAAGTTTTAAAAATTGTCATCAAAAAGTTATTTTCTAGTCGATAGTCATTGATTCAGGATCGTTTTCAGTTTTGATTCGTAAGTGCCAAAATGTCGATAATCATGAGAATATATGAGGTTTGAAAAAAAATTTCAGTCGGTGATCAGCCACGAGGAATATTGTCGTGGATCGCAAATACGGCGAGAAGTTCTTACTACATGATGAACATAGATGGTCATAATCTCTACAGACTTAACTATCCGCTAAGATTGAACAAGTGGTATCACTCCTGTCAGAGCTGGAACGGTCGTACGGGTGAATGGCAAATCTGGGTCAACGACGAGCGCGTGGGTCGCGGTTTCAACAACAGGGTAAGAAAATTTATGAATAACAAAGACTCCACCTCTTGAAAGAATTGAGAGAAATCGCTCCTTTTTTTCTGTTTAATTGACAGTTGATTTTCCTGTTTAATTCTATTCGGTAGGAGAAACAAAATGTTCGTAGACAGTCTAGATCAAAGCCGTGTTTTTTCTTGGATTAATTTAATGAACAAATTTTAATGAAATATTTGATTTAGTGAATTTCATGATAATTTGAATATTTTCAAAAAATGTCCGGAGCCATATTTTCCTCAATCAATGAGGCTTGAAAGAGTATTCGATGTTGAAGATTGTCGATAAGAGTTTTGGAAAGTAATCTCGACGTGAATTTCCGGGAGGAAAGTATATGTTTCTCCGCGTGACTTTGTACATTCGTGAGTCAGCTCATTACCGCGCTCGGTTATACCAAAATAAAACACACCCCAAGTCTATTGCACTTTATAATGGTATTTCGTTTAGTCACGAAACTCTTACGGCTGTTATAGTAAGTTCGTTCTTTCGCCAAGATATGTGATATCAAACGATATAGACACTATTCGCTGTTCCATTGTTGAGGCAATCTTCGTAAACGCGTGGGGAATCTTTTCGCGTGATATGCGCTTCAATGCGAGACTTCCTCGACCATTTTTTTTCTTCTTCTTTTTTCAATCGTTTTCATTCACATGCTATGTCGCTCACGAGAAACGTCGAGTGGAAAGGACGTGTTCCATTTTTCCCACCTGCTAAACAATGCAGTAATGACAGATTGAAGAAAGACAGTGTCTCGCTTTGCTTGTATAAGAAGCTTTGTTTTCGCGGTTCTCTTTTTCTTTTTATTTCCACTGCGAAATAATGAGCATAGTCTGAAATATTGAAAAATCGTATTCAAATTCTAGAACTCTCCAATAATCGTGCCGAAACATTGTACGTACTGAGAACTTCGAAGATTATTATTAGGCTGCAATTTTCGTCGAAATGTCTCGTATGAGTTTTTGATTTTTTTAAAATTCCGATTATAAAAAAAACTGATCTCCCATTCTTGAGGCAGCTTGAGATCTGGTTGGAATAAAAATAATCATAAAATTATCATTTCCAAGCGCGAACTCAACAACATCAACCAGGACTTTAGGAAACGTAAATAAAAATCAGTAGTCAATTCGCAAATAACATTGTTGCGAATACTGTTCAAGGAAATATCGCATGTAGATGTTTTGATTTATTCTCTTATTTATTTGAATTGCTTTGATTCTACGATCGAATTTAGCTCGTTGGTCACGTGATCAAAGGCGGAGGTATCACTATTTCGGGCCAGGAGCAGAGACAACTCGGTGGTGGATTTCTCGAGGGTCCAGAAGCGCCTCCAGGTTAGTTGATAAAGAAGAACTTCCCTTTTTTTTTCATTCTGCAAACGGGATTGACAAATTTTCTTTGAAAATTTCTAAAGGTTCGGGTGGCTTGCTCGGTGAATTGACAATGGTACAATTGTACAACGTCGCATTGACCGCCGGAAAGGCTCATAAGGATCATAAGCATCATCATGCTCATCACTACGAGCACGACACTTCAAATAATAGACCTAGAACGACTACCCAGGCACCAGTGACCGGACCTCCATTGCCAAGAAACCCATTCCTTACCGGAGGACAAATAAATCATCGGGTAAGACTACTACCAAATAAATATCATAAAAAATTACATGGTGGATAGTAAATTTTAATGATTATTTTGAATGAGTCTTGACCCTAAAAACCATCAAGTCCAAAAATACTTATTTTATTCGATTTTTTCATCGTTTTTTTCTCGATTATATTGAAATCAACGCAAGAGCTTATTGGAAGTAACAGAACTTTTATAGTTTTTTGTATTTAGTTTCACTTGCAGTATTTTTTATGCCTGAAATTCCGTTTTTATTATTAATCCTCAATTTGTATCTTAAATGATGCATGTAATTGCTGCATTTTTTTATTTCACGTATCGAGACTTGAATTATCTTTGAAATTGGAAATTGTGATCGAAATTTCAATGGCTCGTAGTCAATCTGCACTTTTAATTTTCAATTTTCTCGCTTCATCGTGTAATTTGATTTTTCTTTTCTAAAGATAGGATTTTTTTTAACGTTGTTCCAACAAAAATTGTTTTCCAGGTAAAAATAAATTCTGGAGCTGACATTCAGGTAGTGCAGAACGGCGTAACTCTTCGTCACCCCAGTTTACCTGCACCCGGTCCACCGATCATGAGTTTTCCACCGATTAATCCTGACGCTTTTAAGCCTGCACCGCCTCCTGCCCAACCTCAACCTTCGTCACTTCCGTCATTTGCAAGCGCTTATAGACCTTCACAATTTTTTGACAACGGTGTACCTGAATTGGCCGAGGCTCCAACAGGTTTGCCTGTCAATGCGAACTCCTACAGTTTCACAGATGGACAATATCACAATCTTTTCAAAAGAGAGAAAAATCACAAAAGACAGAGTTCCTCGAACGACGAGACAATATCCTCCGATGTTGAAAACTTCGAGTCCAAGAAAGAAATTGTCAAGAGAGAAACGTCGTCCGATATTAAGGTACGTGAAACTAAAGAAACATCTGAACAAGCTATCACTCGCTAAGACCATTGAAAAGTTTCACTCTGCCGTGAAAGCTTTGATATAACTTTTCAAGTATCCCAATAACGTTCCTTGATATTTCCTGTACGAATTTAAAGACTCATGAAGGAAAGGAGAAAATGTTTTCTCGTATTCACTTCAACTGGCAATCGTTTTCTCTGGGAAATTGAACAACCGAATTCTAGTTCATCGTCATTCAGTTCCTCTGTAACTAAAAACTCTCTGGACATATAATCTGTGAAAAAGTTTTCTCTATCACGAGAAATGTGAAATTTCGAATTTCTCCAGATAAAAAAGTGTAAAAAACCGCTAATAGAATGATTTCAAGCCCGGATCGGTGCATCCTTTCAGAACCTGAAAAGTTGTCTCACAGAGCAGTGTCCTGATTAAAGCTGGATTCCAGAAAAAAAATCATAGAAAAGTTTTTGGGCGGAGAAATACGTTGAAAAATGTTTCGATGGATAAAATAAAAGTAAATTCAGTAAATTAAGGAAAAAAATTGTAATCCGAAGTACAAAAAGTGATTTCCAAAATATTGTTATTGATTTTCAAGGTTTCCTTTATCCCGAGAGAGGAATCAAGCGAAACGAACGATAAGACGATAGTTAAACGAGAATCTGAGAAGAAGAAACGAGGTCTCGTACAATTGGGCGATGGTTCATTGGTCGACGACTCTTTCCTCGTGCCACAGACATTAAACAACGATTATTTCGCCGGTCTGGCGAGTTTTGGTGAGCAACTAACGAAACAAAAACCAAAGGAAGACGAGCGAGAACCGGCAGAGGGTGAAGTTAAACTGGTAATGGATATATGCGATGGATGTGCGATCGAACCATTCGCAAAAGCTCTCGTATTCGGTTGGCGTAACGTACCGAAAAAACTCTATTCCGGTGCTCTTTATTTGCCCGCGGTACCAGCGTGCAAAGCATTCTAAGCGATCACTAACAATCAAAAAAATGCCAATCACGAGGCGTCAAATATTTACAAAATTATTGTGAATATATCACACCGGTATTCGATAAATTTGAGCGTTTCTCGTTCAAGACAGAAGTACAAAATGAACGATGACGAAAAAAACAATGAAAGAATCTAAAGGAAAGTAAAACGTGTCTTTTTCAAAACGCTACAGAAGAGCAAACCTGGACTTGGATATAGACATTTGTTTTTATATATATTTAATAGATGATTAGCTTGCCTTATTTTGATACTGAGCAGTTCGCGGTTGCTCTCCAAGTGAAATCGTTGAATAATTGGCTGAAAGGTCTAAAAACATGAACAGTACTTTTTCTATATCGATTTCCGTAACTGATTTTTTTTTTCTGATTGGATACAGATATTTATATCCAATGTCAAGAGTTTTTTGTAACTAGAACAGTACTCGACGTTTGGTTCACTGTATTTCAATGTCGTCGAATTGAAGGGGAAGGGGAGGGGGGTGGGAAGCTTCCTTGCATAAAAAATTTACAAGGGTGCTTGATAATTCGTTTCTCGAAACGTCATTCCAAGAAGATCTTTCAAGTATCCACGTAGCTCGCTTTGTTTCCACTCGTCTTGACGGGATTTTATCTCGAATATTACATTTTTCAATCCGTGAGATATCGAGAAATATTTTTTTCATGTGCGTTCGACGGATTCAAGGAAACGAATGTTTCGAGTACTTTGGAGCTTCGGTTAAATATTCACGACGAGGAGAAGAATATCTGATTGCTTGCATTTTAAATTGAACGACATTTCTTTTTAGTTTCAATGTCGATTTCTTAGCGAAGATCGACTTTTGCCATTTTTCTGGACGTTGTGCTCAACAGAGGCATTTCATCATTATTTAATACATTTACTTGTTTCGATTTGTTCGAATTTCTTTTTATTTCGGTTTTTCCATTCTTCCATTTTGACTTCATTTTATAGTTTTCATACACACATTTTCATTTCTGTAACTTTTTGTTCTAGTTATTTTGTGGCTATTTCATTTCATACTGTACAACAATACGTTGTTTTTTATTCATACCGAAAAAAAAAAAAAAAAAAAAAAAAACATGAGACAATCGTATGGCGTGCGTAACATTGAATGAAGAAAATATTGAAAATACTCAGAGCAGGGTTGTAAAGCACGAATGTTTCATTTTCAATAATCATAAGGAGAAGTATGATGTCATCGTTATGAGGAATTGAAGTATAATGAAAAGTAACCAACGATAAAACCGAGACAGCGTTAATAGAATAATGCATTTTTTACAATCCTGCTTAAAGAGCTCATTTTCAGTGTCGAGATTTTATACTCAGTAACATTTTTAAGGAGCTTAATTTGATAGATTGATAGTGAAATGTGCGAGCAAAATAACCATGTGTACAGAATCTTCAACCAGACTTAGAGAACGATAACGTAAATAAAATAGGTTCATCCTGTTATCGCTGTAAGATAGTTTAATACGTAAGATAGCCAATTTTTATGTTTTTTTAAATTTTTTTATCATTTACAAATGGCCTCCTGCTCAGATTAATGATGTATAGACTAAATTTTATTTTCTTTTGATACTCTGCAATTGTGTTTTTATAAAAAAAAATTAAGGAGTATGAAAATTGACAAAAAAAATAAGTTGTCACAGTTTGCAGCTCCACATAATTGTGTTTTTTTTTTCTAATCGACGAGCAATATCTCAGATTATGAATATTTTTTGTAACATTAACATAATATGTACATTGAAACACTGCGAAATAAAACGTAAATTTTTTTTTCAAAAAATGACAAAACAGTTCAACAAATTTGTGTCTACTCCATTGACATTTTTTTCGCGTAATTATTATTATTTTAATTTACGAAATGAACGAGAATTAATTTGGAAAATTTTCCATATTTAGAAAGCTGCTACTACTAGCAATTTGTTCGCCACTCGATTAGCGACGGTTAATTTACTTTGGAAGGATCAAAGTTTGTCTCGGAAAATGTATTCTCGAGGCCTAGTTCGAGAAGAATTTTCAAGAGCTCAAGTTTTACAGCCTTACCTTGCTCTTATGTATGTGTTGATGTTGAAATTCGCTGTCGAACTCGGGCTCGCTAAAGTAACTCTGATCCTCCCAGTGGGCTGGAAGTCCTGCTCCACCAACTGGCACTCCCATTGGTCCAGGCATCCCAGCAACACCGTCTGTACTCTCGAACAAACGTAAGACGCTTCGATCCCTGATGTCACGAAGGTGTGACCTTATGGAAGAAAAAAACGAAATAAAGTGGCAAGTTGATAACCATTCATTTGTGTCAGCTTAGATAACTTTGTGACATGCTACTTTTTCAACGATTTTTCTTCATACACAAAAAGTCATATTCTCGAAACGAGAATCAAATTTACTGTTGTGTACTTCAGTTTATTTTCACCTGTATATTCCACTAGATTTTGAGTGATTAATTGAAAAGCTCGATGTTGGAAAATATACTTGAAATCCTTGAGTCAAGTTGATCTATTTAAGGCAATGATGTTTGATATTAAAAGAAAAAAGATGGATCAAACGTTAACTGCTGAATTTTACCTGAGATCTTCGAGCTCGTAGAACATGTTTTTGTTGCTGTCGTGTATGTAAACTTTAACATGAGGACTGTCAAGATATTCCATCGTAAGTTGTTTGGGAAAACTTCTCACGAAAAGAGCTTTGACAGTGTCTATGCTCGTTATTTCGTTTGGCAGGAGCGCCCTCTTCGTCTCGTTCCTGTACTGCAGGAACACCTGACCTAGGGAGTCGCCCACAGAAATTCATTGTTTTGTCAGGTAAAACACACTCACACAAGCAATGCATCATGTTCAGGAAAGGTTCATGCGTTTGGAGAGCAAAAGGATTCAATGAGTTTTCTACTTATTTATTGTTTTATGGAAATTAATTTAATGACAATCATCCGAAAGTGAATGCACAACATTTTTTCAATCAATCATCAACTTCATTTCTTTTCGATAAATTATTGTACAATTATTTCTCATGGGAACAAAATATTCTTTGAATCATTTTATTAAAAAAAAAAAATAAAATAAAAAAAACAGACAAATAAGTACAAAAAAAAAAAAAAAACAAAAGCCAAATACTTACGTGTATTTCACTTTTGTCAAGGGATTCAAGCATTAAATTTGTGATTTTTTTCAGACAATCTCATAGCAGCTAGGGTATGCGTTTCAAGCCGCAATCTCACATTATTATACAATACAATAGTTAATTACGGAGTGTGCTTTACCTAGTGGTCGCTCCAAAGTTTTGCTGGGTGTTCTGACAACCGGTAGACTGCTTCTCTGTTTGCCACCCCTTCGAAATCCAGTGCTCGAGGTCTCAACCTCGGACATGATGCCCGGGTCATCATCGAAGAGCATCGTCGAAGAGGGAGGTGGATATCCCCTCGGCAGAGGCGACTGTGAGATTTATCATTTTTTAAATAAAACTTATGAGTACTATTTTCAATTTGTTTGTTTGGAAACTCTAATGTTCAACCTTTTTCGAAGTATAATTTAAAAGATTATTCAAATATTCGTGTTTTTCATACTTTGATCTTAGAAATGAATGTCATTCATCAAATGTATTTATGTCATTTTTCTTTTGTTATACGTATAACGATCTTCAAACTAATTTCATTAAAAAAAACAAACGTCAAGCTTCCAGATGTTTCTTTCACGTGTTTTATAAAAATAAAGTTTACTCTTGACTCATGCATATCGTGCATAAACACAAAAAAATGGAATGGATGGAAAACGAATACAGAAAGAATTATGAATTACCTTTCTCTGGCGAGACTTGGTCCCCATCTGTTGAACAGGAAAAACAAACACCGAAAAACACAAAAACGGTTAGAAACATTCAAGTAAAAAGGGTACAATTATATTGTGAAAAATCGTGAGTTATTGTTCGTGTGAAACACTCATAGTTAGCAGGATCGATAAAAACAAAAGCACGTTCGAAAATTCACTTTTTCGGTAAAAACAAAAGATAAATTGTAAAATTCATTGTTTTTCATGAATTATTGTTCCAGCTGTTGTGGGACACAACAAATGATAGAGTTGGCAAAATATTTACATCCAAAATTGAACCTTTTTTCGTTATTAAAACCATCAAGAAATTGCCGAAAAAATATTCACACAAAAAACATCGATAGAATGATATCAATTGGAGAAACCAAAAAAAAAAAAAAAAGTGATGAACCGACATTTTTAAAAACATAGCTAATAATATTCATTCTTCATGATATGAGAATGTTTGGTCAATAAGGGATAGCCCCGCTTGGAACTTGGAAAAAATAGATTAAAATGAAAGCAGAATCACTGGATTACGCGTAATATTTTCAATTGGATTTTCGTATTCAATGAGTGTGAACTAAAAGAGCAGTGAAACTTCATAAAATGTGTGCAAAAAACCAACCGGAAGTACTGCAACTTCCGAACGAAAAATAACAAAGGAATCAATAAAACTTTTGACACTGTTGAAACGACGATAGTTATTTCGAAGATAAGCCACTATGGTATCGAAAAATATCTTTAAGAATTCTCAACATAACCTAATCAGAAAATACTTGTCAATTTAGTTTATTTTCATATTATTATCGCAGTATCGTCGTAACAAATCTGATTATGCGAATGGAACACACTTGAAAGACATTTGAAATGATTTCGTTGCTGTTAATAATCCTAATAGTCAGGATAATCATTTTCATCAACGTTCTTCCATCGATGAAGGAACTATAGCGAGCCATTTTATCGATACCATTTTCATGTGTTTGGGTGAATCGAAATTTATTCATCGAATTTGGTCTGTTATATGTGCGTTAATCCATTGGAAATATCGATTAAATACCTCGCCGCACGACGTGAACATTTCGACCTTCGATATTCTCCCAAAAATGTACATCACGTTATACCTGCCGTTGCTGTTTAATTATCAGCTATTGGATCGTAAACTTGGACGGTATTGCGTTCAGAATGAGAGTTCGACATATGCGTGATACGAGAACGACACACGTCACATACATCGTATCCAATTATAATTCGAAAACGAGCGGGTAACCGCAGCGTATACTTCAACACTTCCAATTAATCGACCAAAGCGAGAAACTACATTGAATATATGTTTTTTGACACGTCGAACAATCGCTCAGAGTAATTTTTTTGTAGAAACTAAAAACTCGTATTAAATTTAATAAAGAGCAGGTGAGTATCGATGAAAATGAATGTAATGAATGTCGACAGATGGGAGAATTGTAAAAAAAAAAAAAGGGATTCTTTCCGTTTAGTACATTTTTTGAGAATAGAGCATTTTGGAATTATTTTTTCAAATACTAGGGCATATCGAGTGAAAAAGAAAACAACGAGACACGTTGAAAGTAATGGTTTTACATCGAATGTAGATTTGTTCTATTTGAAAATATTCTACCTCGAAATTATAACTCTTTTGTGGAACTCAATCCTTCGTGACTTGATGTTATAACCATGTAAGTACTGGATAGATACAATGATATTTGGCGAAAGAGAGTGCGAGAGATTCTACAGTATGAAATTTTCACACTTTGTGGTTTTCGTAAAAGCTTGTGGGAAATGAAAGTCCTAACGAATCAACGGGAACAAACGAAAGTCTCTGAAGAGAAAAAAAGGTCGAGTGAACTACAGGGAAGTGAGTTTTAGATGGAAATATTTCGTGGAACGAACGAGCGACGAGTTTTTCGATCAAAGAGCCCATGTGTCATTGAGCTTTTCACCCTCGGTCATAGCGATGGGCCAAATGCGAGAGAACACTCGATTATCGGTGAAGCACACGTACATAGAGATATGTCTGAGCTCTATTTGTGTTGAAGAGGAGAAATTATCGATTACATCGTTAACGGAGATGGGAAAAGAGAATGTTAAGGGTAAAGGATTGACGTAGAAGCAACGAGAAAAAAAAAACACTTCATGCTTAAGATGTACGAGTCGATAAATGTTTTACCATATTGAACCGTCGAGAATTCACTTCGATGAATTCCTATAAAAAAAAAAAAAAGCAGGTAAACATTTTCCAAACTTCTTAAAAACGGTAGACTCGTTGGCGAATCGTCGTCGTTATTGCGAGGAAAAAAATTCTTCGGTAGTTGAGCATTAAAATTTATCCAAGAAATATATTTTCGTTTCTACTATTAACAAAATTTGAGTGTACAGTGTACTCAAGAATATCGAAAATCGAGGAATGGGCTGAAAAAAAAACTGTGGAAAAGTACGAGTGCGATTTTCGAAAAAAAAAAAAAAAAAAAAAAAAAAAACTATCACGTGATTTCACGTTATTCCGGAAATATTATTCAGAAACGTACGAGCCTGTGCGACTAAATCTTGAAATATCGAGAAAATTCAAGAACCTTGGAAAACGTCAATAATTCCTGCTCACTTAGCAATAAGTTTGGGATAAAACCATCTTCCTCGAGCTTAACGATCGAGGAATGAAAGCTTACATGTTCCTTAGAATTTCACGATTTAATAGAACTCCCCGATACTCCATTTTGAGCTTTATATACGAAACCGTTAAAACGAATTAGTTCGTCGTTTCATAGGAGAAAAAAGATACAAAGAAATGTATTACAAAAGACTCAAGGATCGCTTCGGAGGTTGATAGAACTTTTCACCAGTGACAAGATTAAGCGAAAAAGAGGGGAACTACTGAGAGGTCAAAAGCAATCTCTTTAAATATCTTCCGGCCTCCAAAAGGCAAAGGTCACATAATAGAGTCACTAAGACGACGTTGGATTTTTTTTCTCCTCACATAAAAAAAGCTTCGTGTCTATACAAGACACGAAACCTGCTTTTTTTCAATGAATCCAACATACTTTTTTCGTATTAAACAGATTTAATTATAAGTGTCTTTTGTATAAAATTTAGCAAAAATAAGGAGAAAAAAAAAACGAAAAATCAAAATCAGAATCATTGTTCAGTGGAAAAAAAAATCAAAGCACAAACACAAGTTGAATCGCAGAGTGTAAGGACAATTCGAAGAAAAGTCAAGAGAATTCCTTCGAATATAAATCGACCTATGCGTTGATTCTAAAATTTCTTAATTTTGCACAGTGTCCGTGAATTCCAAACACCTCAGAACTATTATAATTATTCAAAGATTTTCGAAGCAAGAAATATAAATGCGTAGAGCTAAGCGTGAAACCCTTCATTTTCGAAGTTTCAGAGTAGAGACAAAATTTTCAAAACTTTGCATTGAATTCATTCGTAAGTGTTGATCCAAGCTTCGAGTGGTAGAAAAAGAAAGCAATATGCGAAAAAAGTTTTTGATAAAACTTTTGAAGTAAAGAAAACGAAGAAGGAAACAACGAAAGGAAGAGAAAAAAAAATAACAAAAACAAGCGAAAGATATTTACATGTTACGCGGACTATTCACCTCGAGATCCATGGTTGTGTGTCGATTCGGCGGTGTGCCGTATTGGCCGTGCGGCGGTGGTAGATGATGGGGATGAAGGGGATGAAGTTGCGGGGTATTAAACTGTTGGTGATGAAGGGATGGTTGATGATCGCCGCTAAGGGTGTGACGTCGTGGCTCGTCTCTCGAACGGCCCCCGGCACCACCGCCGCCGCTCCCGGAAGTGCCGGAACCCCGGCCGCCGCCCAAAACTCCGCCGCTCCCGCCGCCTCCTCGTCGACCACCGCCAATATCGTTCGAGCCACCCTCACCCTCCGCCCTCCCGGAACCACCTGGAATGAAAAAAAAAAAAAAAAAAATGCATTATTATAACAACATTGCCTTTGAGTCACTACTGTATCACATCAGTTTTTCGAATCGGTCAAATAATAACGATTCAATTTTGAAAAGTGAAGAAATCTCGGTATTATCACTTTTTAATTCACTCACGACTCTGAATTCCGTTAATTCAATATGAAATTAAATGAAGTTTTAATATTAGCCTACTTCGATACACTCGCGTCATTTAATTTCGCAAGAAACTTCGCTGATTCAATAGTCAAGTCCGAATTAGTAGAAACGAAAATGAATGCAGATGATAAAATTTGATAAAATGTATTTTACGCGAAGAATTCGATCATATAATCAATGTAATTCCGTTTTACACTTTGTACGATGTTTCAAATTGAATTTTATTCTGGGAGCCGATTCGAATCAGAATTCACATAACGAGATGACTGTTACTGAAAATTAATGAAGAAATGGATAAATTTAACGAGATTCCGAAGTTTCTGTATTTCGTTCCATTTATAACAGTTAATTGAGGAAAGCATCAAATTTTATGGAAATAACGGAGAAGGAGAATGAAAAATGATGAAATTCTTGAAATTTTCGTCGAAAAACTTCGAAAGGTTTTACTTAACGAAATATTAACTGTTGTTTCTGTAAGAGATGCTGTGACCAATTCTCAACATTATCTCAAAGTAATCTACAAGTTTGACCCAAGTTAAATTATAACTTCATTGTGGAATGAAACGGCTCCGTTATGAAGACTCAAAGTACATCGAAATTTTAAAGATGAAAGAAATCCTTTGTTAACGGCACACAGCGAGAGGAATCTTTGGAAGAATATGACTTCAATATAGTTTTCTCAAGTTTCTCTGAATTTATTCGTCTCCAACGAATTATTTACCTGAACCTCGATGTAGACGTGCATTCCAAATATTGTATTTTAAAAAATGAGTTTATGCTTGACGTTGTTTGTCGGGACCAGAGTCAATTATTTGAAGATTCGAAAGATGGTGTAACTCGACATAAAATTATATTTAATCTGCAGCTCTTCGAAGCACAGTGGGCACCGATGCACATTTTGTCTTTCGCTTTTGTCTATGATATTCGTATTGTCCCAGGCTCTCGTTGAAAGTAGCCTAACCTCGTCAGTCTCAAAATTTTCATTGTGAGTATTTGCCCCCATGTCTCTTTGACATCGGATTAGCAAGATTCATGATGAAGAATAAGAATCAGTTCAAGACGAGAGACAACATACATATTTTGTCGGAATATTATGCACACGTATGCAGTTCTGCTTAAATTTCTCTATCATCCGATATTCACTCGGTAGTATCTCGGAGAATCAAGTCACTTGTATCTGTATAGAGTCTGCTAATTTAAACACGAGCTCCATTATCTCCAACACGATTTCGCAAACGCCCTGGTTTCTGACAATTCTCGGCATAATAAACACAGGAACATCGTGTTTCAAAGTACACCTTCAACCGCGATAAGTCATTGCTTATTTATTTTTTGTCATTCATTCTCATCGTCAGAATCAAATGAAAGACTTTTTTGATGATGCGGTGGTTTTTATGATAAAAAAAAAAAAAAAATGAATAGATTATAGGTTCGATCATGGAAGAAAAACACGAAGATGTACACACTCTTCACGCTTGGATTTTCGTATGTGTTTGTGCCTGTGAACGCCGAGGTTCAAGATGTTGCGAGCTTTATGTTCGTAAACGCTGAAAGGAATTTGTGAAAACGTCATTTTTCTCTCGACACTAGTTCTCGACTAGTTTTCTATAAGAGGGTGTAAAAAAGGATGGTGGTAACAGCTGTTTGTACGACATTCTAAAAACAGGATTTAAAAAAAATCTGTTATTACATATATCGAGGAATATTTTTGAGCGGTCATAAAGCAATGTTAGTTCAAAAAATATTTATAATATCTGATATCGTTTGAGCGTCTCGAGGATGAAAATTTAGTGAAAGAAGGTATTTCGTGTGGATAAATTAAAGCGGTAAAATGAGAGCCAAAAGTGTGTTAATGACTAGTTCAGTGTGTTTGGTTGTACACACGTATACCCAAGCGATAGGGTGGATGGTGATAAAGGCAACGCCCGGTATTAAATCCGTCGGCCTATTTGGCAGAAACTCGACGACGAGAATAATCTTTACTAAGAAGAAGCCGGAAATAGTCGGACTGCCACTGCTCCCCCAAGCTCACGAGATTTATAGAATTGAGGACGAGAGTGCTAAAGCAACAGGCTGCGAGGAAATGAACATTTTTGAGTTCACAACTACTGTCAAAATTTGTAAGCGCACTTCATTCCTGTAAATAATATTTTCGGTCTATAAAACTTATTAAACATCAGAATTAAAATCGACAATAATTTGTGTAACCATTCTCGACGTTTGCTCTCCTTCTAATGAAAATAGTTGAATCTTTTCATAAAAACCTTGGGTGTGGTCGAATGAGACGTGAAAAAATTGCATAGCGAATGAATCAGAGTTCTCTCGTTGGTCTAAAAATAAATAATAATCAAGAAAAAAAAAAAAAAAAACAATCCCATTTCGTTTCTGATTAATATTCAAGTTTTGCAAATCCTCTCTCGAGCCTCTCCCGATGGCCACGTGGCTCTGGTCATTGACCTCAATAACGAGATATATAGCTCGTGACCAGAGTCTAGAGTTTCGCATTAAAGGCCCTCAAAGTTATGCGCGAGCACGCGGTTAAGTCCGATCTTTTTAGTGCTCGGGTCAAGAAACGAAGAACATCCCAACGGTTCGCTTTCCAACGCTTCGCGCCCGGACACTCTCAAACGGGGGAGGTTATACGTATACATTTTTTATATACACAGATACACTCGTATATATGCTCTCATTCAGCGAGACAGATCAGAGGGCGTCGTCGCCCGCGTGCGCCCGGGGAATCGCGTCTGACGCGACAATTATCCAATCTACTTATAAAGTCCACTAAAATGAAGTAAAACGAGAAACTAATAGTCTGTGACTATTTTTTGGACATTCGCATATTATTTTCAACACTAATGTCTGCATGTGACTGCCTTAATAATGTGTTATTTCTGCCTTAATTTCTGTACTGAAAAAACGAATATTCTTAGATTTTTATCTAAGCGGTTGCTGATTGATCCGACACTTTCAATTCTTTCGAGTACATCATGATGAAAAATGTGCACCGGTTGGCTCGACGAGTATCATACAATGAACGGACATTTTCACTACTACCTTGGAGTGAAAACATATATTTTATGGAAACAATACATTTTTTGCAACAAGTTTAACAACCAGATGCTGTGATTTTATTTTTTTATTGTAAAAAAATGAAATTTTTCGAATCGATTCGGTAAATGATCGAAAAAAAAATGAACGTGCAGGATATTGATAAAGTGGGTATAAGGTTACTGTCCTAATGAATTATCAATGTGTTTTATACACAATCGGAGTCCTCTATTGTTCGCGAATAAAAGCAAACGTCAAAATTAATTTCGCAATTATTTCAATGGCGTTAACCAGGCATGATAATATACAGAATCGATATAATATCACGAATAATTGGATTATCGAGATATAAGTTTCGAATAATTGCATTATCGCGAGATATAAGTTTTCCTGGTAACTCGTTTGATCAATCATATTACTCCGAGTGGATTCGAGACCACGTAGTTGAATGAAGCGTATCGTTATAACGGGTTTATCGTACATAACCAGGCTGCACATCACAACCATCTGGAAAGCATCGCAGACTTTTCGAATTTTGGACCCACGATGTTGGAATATATGGACATACGCGTATAACTGGACCGTACAAAGTTGTTAATTTGTTAGTGAACTTGCATAGAACACCTCATAATGGAATCAGCTTTATACGGTTATGAAATCCGAGCTTTAAGGATCGTATTTTATACAACTATTTATAGTTTTTGTGTATATGAATAAAATTATGGTTTTCAAAGTTTCTCGGTTATTCGATCATCGTTTGGGAAGTTAAACTTGACTGAGATCTGAGAAACGGTAGGTAACATTTTTTTATGATAATATCGAACGAATAGTCGGATGACAGAAATTAAGAAGAGTGAAGAAACATAGCAGGCAGTAAAAATAAAACGATAAAACTGGGGGATTTTTCTGTATCTATGAACTGAGAAGGTAAAACTCGTAGACTGAGTGCAATGCGCAAAGAGGATAACTCTAGGGCCAGAGGCAGCGCACGTCAACTTTTTTTTAATCAACACTGCAGTGTCTGGGAATATTAGTACACAGCAGAGATGTTATCGCGACAAGAGAAAAGAGTAGTTTTAGCTTTGCCATGATAAATGTATGTATAATAAAAATGAGAATAAAGAGACAAACGCTAATTGAAAAAATAAAAAAATAAAAAAATGGGATAGAGAAACTGTGCCTCAAATTTAGGAATGCATTTTTTCACACGAATTCTCCATCCGCTCGAAAATGTACGTTAAATATTTCTGGATGCATAAATTTTAAATAACACAAAAAATGTACATGAAAATTGATGATTCGTAATATCTAATAAATTAATGCACGCATTCATGACGAATCTTCAGCGAACTTTCAACTCAAAATGCTTTCTGCTTCGTGTGACAGACAGAACGAATCGTATGGTACGCAGAACTAGACGATGAGGCAAACAATTCTCGAGAACACCGAATATAACTCAATAATGTTGATTACACGGTCCTCTCTTGGAGCTTGCATAACGAATAACGAAGCTAGGCTGTTAGAAACTAGAATGAGAATCTCATTCGTGATGAGCTCTGTTCAGAAAGTCCATCACGTGCCTGTTAATTAGTTATATGTGCGGATCTATGCTCGTTTCGATGCTATAACAAGAGGCGAGACGGTGAATAATTCGAGTTCAAGTGTAGTTCGAATGATGTAATCAAAAGGACATGCAGATCAATGCGAAAATATTATTCGATAAAACAGAAAAAAAAAAAATATCGAAATCATGCTCGTGTGACAAATTAATGTTGAGTTATTTGTTATCCATTTTATGTATCAATTTTCATTCTTTCAAATGATATAATTATTCATTAGCTCGTACGCATGGGAATTGCAATATTTGTCGTATACTCTGAGAACGTTTGACTGACTCCTCAATCCTCACTAATTATGCTTATTCACCGATGCCTTGTGCGCTCTCTCTCTCTCTCTCTCTCTCTCTCTCTCTCTCTCTGTCTCTTCGACAAGACCCACCAGAATTGGCTTCGAGCCCCTCTAGTTTCGTATCGGTTGACGTCTGAAACTGACTCGACCCTCCGAATCGAAGTTCTACGCTTTGCAAGTCGAGACCCAAATTGCTAATTGCCAGGGAGAGCGCAACAAGATTCGTAATTGCGTTGCAAGGCCTCTCTCATCTGGATTTGGTCGTGTCCCGAGTGTACATTTGTATACACTTTGTCTCGTATTCGAGGTTCTACAGAAATTTGTGGTTTTACAGGATTCGTCGTGACATATGACACCAGTTTTTATCTCTCATTTTTCATTTTAAGAATTCCCAATGCAATGCTCCTCACGTTTTTGTAACTGATTTATCATGCAATAGAGCAAGATTGTGACTGAAAACTCCATTTTATTCTCATGTACTCGACAGTTCCATAGAGACTAACTTCAATATTTGCATTTTTACGAATCTCCACCGTTTATGATGTTCGAAAATAAGTTTGGAGCACGACATACTTATAAAATAAAGAAACTTCGATTTCTGGCCTCATAAAGGATTCTTGCACAACAAAACGAAACAACACATGCAAATAAGCTTTACACATCCTTCGAAGAAATTTCGAAACCCGGGTACAATTCGATTTTCTGTTCCAGTCAACCCGGACGAAACCCTTATTTACCTTAGGTTCGTATAATTCGAGGGTTCAAAAAGTTTCGAGTACATCCCAAGTAACGTGGATGTATGTCGGACTTTCAAGAAAAGTTGGTAACCCTGTCTGACCTCTCTTCGTCCAAAAGACGAGCTACCGAAGAGACAGGAAGAAGATGAAGTTAGCGGAAGTTGGTCGTTGTCGTTTCTACGCCTAAACTATATAACTTTTGTATGTTAGAGAGGGTAAGAAGCAGTTGAGCCTCGTAGTACCGGTGTCCAATTCACAGGTCTTGGGTGTTCTGCAACGAGCAAGAACGACGAGTGCACTAGACATAAGCTCGTTTCTTCTCTAGATGTATATGCATTTTCGATGTTAACAAACAAAAAGCGGTGATTCACGTGACGTAAGAAGGTGAATCGCATCTTCTACGTCCTTTCAGTTGAATCTTTCATATTACATATATTTATATGCGCCCATGTACACAATATATAAGTGCGACCTCGAACCATTTGACGGAGCTGCACAGGAACGGATTCACTGAAGGGGACAATGTGATAACTACACATGACTGACGTTACAGGAAACAACTCTTCGTCTTTTCTCAATGCGTTCGATCCTTGTAGAAAACTCCAAAGTTTTTTCAGTACTTCAGAACATATTCAAATCGTCTATAACTTGAGAATCTTTTTCAAAAACATTTCTTGACTCTTCGGTATCGGAGTTCGGTAGAATTGTTTTTCGGAACGTTGAAGAGGCTGCTGCACCACTGCGAATTTTTATAGTACAAAAAAGAAAATGGGAAGATTGCAAATTTTCATGAGAGCTGCACTTGTTTCGAAGGAATATATTTTTCCTTGAAGAAGCTCACACGGAGGGAAATAAATTGATAAATATTGAAATAATTCTTTATTATAGACGTATCAAGAGACTCGGTAGAGTCTCGGGTATATTTTTTATATCGAATATAATATAATTTAGATTTATCGAGTATAATTTTGATCGAATAATGTGAATCTGAATCACGATTGGACAGTATGTTGAAATACGTTTGTATGTAGCATGAATCCATGAATAATGTATCGTAAGGAATGAGAAATTTTGCGAAATATTTTAAAACTTAATCGAAAGCCGTCCATGGCATGTTTTGTCCCCATGCATTTGGAGGCCACAAAAAGCTCTGTGAAGAATTTTTTTTTTTCCCCGTTCACCGAATGAACGAGAAGGATGTCGACAGATAAAGAGGGAGAGAGAGAGAGAGAGAGAGAGAAAGAAAGAGGAATACGCGGGGCAGAACGGAAAGCAGCGTGAAAGGCGTCCCGACGTTAATAATTCGCCGTTTTAAATCAATGTCTGGCGCACACAGCGTACACCAAGAGATAGGAAAAGACAGCGGAGAGATAATGGAGCTTGTGGCAGAGAAGAAGCGAGAGCGAGAGAGAGAGAGAGAGAGAGAGAGAGAGAGAGAGAGAGAGAGAGAGAGAGAGAGGAAAAAAGCGAGAAAAGTGTGCAGATGTACAGAGGCCGTGAAATCCACGAAGAGATTTTCCGTTAGTTCTTGCCACCGCAAAACGTTGGCTCTGGTGCCAAAAAAAAATGTGAATAGTGAATTCGAGCGTGGCGTTTTGTTGGGCGATATATTCTACAGGTATATTGAAATACGCTTCACAATGTATAAATTAATGATACTTCGTATATGAGAAAATTTTTCTAAATAATCATTTCAATTGGGAAATGTACTGCATTTGAATTCATGGCTATTCCTTAGCAGCGATTTCGAGAAACATTGTTTACTTTTCATTATGAAAATCAATTTTCTTCAATAATTCCAGTACGAAATTACGACTTAAAAAAACTTCGAGTATCATTATAGAATTGCGGCTCCGTCTAGGAAGTATTTTTATTCAATTTATTCTCAAATACTTTAGATAAATCGAGCGTCTCTTACAACACGGTATAAGCGATACCGCTTATACGACATTCATCAGTATAAACTATAGCGCATAACATATTTCCCGCACGATTTACCATTGTATAATAATATGCTCCAAGTAGATCTCATCCGCCATGTGGATATTGGATTGAAACGTTATAAACGGTTGCACGAATGCATTAGAGTTGATGGACATTTGAATGCAATGACATTTGGTATTACGTATAGGTTTTCAGTATATATACACAACAGCAGTAAATGTTTCTAGACGTTTGCCGGATGAGGTCGATGACATATGAAAAAGCAGTAAAAAGCAATTGATTTAGTCGATAGAATGCAGAGGAAATACAGTAGTCAGCAGAAATGCTTCGATATATTATTAACAGCGAATAAACAGCCGGTTTAAGATATGATCAGAAATCTTTTTTTTTTAACAGTTTTTTTGTGTTTAATTTTTTTTTTCCATTATAAGCGAAATAATATCCGTTGCGATGCTTGCAACGAGAGCAACAGCTGTTTTAAGAACGAAAAAAATGTCCAGAGGGTGAAGAAAATGGTTCGATAAGTTATAAATCTGATGTACTGATGCTGAAAATGGATGTCTGAAAAGTTGTGCTATAAATTTTTGGAAATCTTGCGCTTCACTGATATTATCTCAGGGAATATGCATAGATCTGCGTCTCAAGACGATGGACAAGAGCCAAAAAATTCATCGAGGTATGAAAACAGAATGAAGGGTCGCAAGGAATTCGGTAGGCAATGTATAACATTATCGAGGTCTTGCTTCTTTGAAATAAGCAGGGGGAATAAATGTCTCGGGCGCAAACGATATACAAACGAAGAGTTAGTCAACGATTTATATATCTATATGTCGGTATCGCACATGTTTACATTTGTATGTGTGTGTGTGTGTGTGTGTCTATAGAATTGAGGAAATTTGACAAGGCGTCAACGACAATTGTTCCCATATCCGGCGTCGTCGCCGGTACAATTCAATGTGTTTGCTCTACAAAATTGCGCGCCCTCCCAAGGGTCTAATTGAGACATTTTGAAAGGGCGACAATTCCTCGCTCGTTTTTTTTTCTTCCTGCCACTTCTCTCTATGCGTCTTTCTCTCACGAGCACACAGAGCTATTTTCGTTTTGGCTAACGGAATATTAATGTTCTTTACAAAATATAACACTCCCGTTGGTACAGAAATAACAGACGAAAAAGCAGCATGTTTTTCGGCTTCTGATAAGTATTCATGATTCCTTTTCATTCTCGACGATATACTATCGTGTAATAACATGATTTACAATAATTACTCGAATCGAGACTAAAGATATCAATAGATAATCAAGAACTGATAGATCGAGGTGATGTCACACAAATAATAATCGCTGAATATCTGATTTCCAAATTTCGAAAAAAAAAAAAAGAAAAACCAATTGAAAAAATAGACTTTCGTAATGCTGAAAATACTTTCATTTTTACCTTATTACATCAACAAATGTTTGAGCTACAATAATAACGGCATAGACGTACTAGTTAAAATATCATTAATCAAAAAAATGCCCCGTTGCCCATCCATTGAAGTGTGTATATATGTATATGTATTTATACATTCGCTGATCTGTTCTTCATTGTACCAAGAACTCGTGGCATATGGACGCCACTCCGTATTAAGCTTCGTAACAAGCCAGTCGCGGGGGCGATCAGCACGTGCTGTCAAAAGTTTTGACCAAACAAAAAACGTCGTATCCACTTGAAACCCTCGACAATATCATGCCATCAATAGACATACGAAATTTCATATATACTATATGTATTGGATGCATGTATTGTGAAGAACTGATATAGACGCTGTTCAACTTACAACGTCAAAGCACTGTCACAAACCCGTTGGACAATATTTATTCGAGTTTACATACTCGTTAAGTAATCTCAATGATCCCCATTGCCGAAGAAACGCTTATCGATTACGGATCCAATTGTTTGATACAAAAACCGCGCCGTCTTGAAGCATGTTGGAGGCAAATATTATACTGAAAAGTTTTCGTAACATTATATATGGCATTGCAAGCAACCAAAACATCACGAAATTTTTTAAGTTTTTTTCAGGAGAAATGTATGTACGCTTTGTGAAAGTTTGAAAAAACTTCAACTAGTTTCAACGCGAGAGAACTAGAAGTGTGCGAGAACACATTTTTTCCTACGAGACGAGAACTTTATCGACTTTTCAAAAATTCTGAAACTTTATTCAATGACTTCATATTCTACCGTAACGTTTCTGACGCATTTTGTTCACTCCTGATTTTGAAATTTCTTGTTATTCAATCATATTAAATTACTTGGTGAGTTTAAAATTATCGAGAATGTTTCGTATCAACTTTAAATGAGTTTTCGCACAGACTAAGGAGCGTTTCTCAGTAAAAAAAAAAACCATGCGCAATTTGTGTTTGAATCAAACTACCATTTGGGTTTTCTGGTACAGAGAAAGATTCGCGCAGCCTGTTATGAGTTTGAAGATCAAGGGTACGTCGCATAAATTATTTTCTTTCATCGTCACACTGCACTTTCACGCGTTCTTTAAATCGCAAAAAAAAAAGAAACAAAGTTTATACACACATTGTAGAAAAATACAAAAAGATCGATAATTGATATTCCATTAGCAAAAACTGATTGAAAAAGAAATGCAGACGATTTTTGAAGCAGACGATTCAACACTAGCATCTTTTCGATAAAAAAAATTAATGGACCAAAGGCGCCGAATCGTATTCTCGTTGCCCTTGTACGGATGCGGATTTAGGGTGTAGGTAGATTCGACGACTATGGGTATTCTCTTGCCAGTTTCAGTAATCGATATCCTACGTACAAGCAATAGTCCACCATGTACCAGAGGATAACGAATACGTTAGCCCTGCACGAAAGTCAATGAACGGCAGCAGCATCAGTTTACGTATTCTGTATACTCGATACAGAGAGACGTGGATGACTTGGGTATAAAAGTAACTGTAGCACTTTCAATCAACTCAATTTATATGTAAGGAATATTTTTAATTATTTTCAATATGATCTTATTAATCGTTTATTTATTTTCATTGGATTCTATAAATTCTTATCGATACAATCGAATTCGATATTTCTAGATTATAATATGAATGAACATAATTTGGCATAATCATTTTCATCATAATTATTCAAAATAAAATTTTCGTTAAATAATTTCCGACGATTTTTTTTTCACGTATAATTTATTATTACTTATGATATTTTTATCGAAATGAGCTCACTGATTCGAGAAATCTCGAATGTTGTGACAACGCCGCGCTTTCTTGGCGGGAATGATATTAAAACTTGAATTAAGAATTTTTATGTGAAAAGGATCTTTGAGTCAGCAAAAGCAGTAATTAAAAATATGTGGTGGCACGTGGTTCGAAGGTATCTGCGCGACGAAAAAATTCATCTGATGTACGAAAAAACATTTGGGCTTTAATCTGTTAGGGTTTTGATTGGATTCAAGAGCATCCAGTACTCGTTTATTGTTACTCCAGTAACGAGTCAAAATTACAGAAGGGATTCTGACGAGTATCAAGGCGATTCAGAAATAAAAAGCTGGTATGGAAGCATTAAATAATATTGGAAAAACACTTTGCATCCGGAAAAGAGAATAAATCGAGGCTTGAGAAAAAGTAAGTTTGGTTAATAAAACGTTTAAAGCAGAGTCTAAAGCAGAGACTGAATTTATAAGCACAGGAAAGAAAAAGTTTTAGCTCTTTAATTTTTATCCTCGGACTCTGGACATTAAGATGGCGATGAAATAAAAAGAAATATAGGTTTTTATCAATTTCTTGTTTGCAGATTTTTCTGTGAGCGCTCTATTGTCTTCACAATTCGCTAATTATTGTTCGGGTTAAAATTCAACGCGTATCTGATGAATGCAGCTATTTATACTTGAATAAAAGCTCTGTAGATGATTCGACAAAGAACTAATGAATTTTCTCGTGAGCATATTTTCGGACACTCCCTGTATCTTGCATCAATTGAAATATTCGTGACGTAAAATATATACATATATGCATAATTGAAAATGTTGAAATGTCAATGAAAGACGATACTGTGATTGAGTGATACATCGAGTTTCACCCTTTTTCTGAATTATCATTTGAATATTCATAACGATTAAATGACTTTGGCGCGTGCTGAAGAGTTACATGTTTTCGGCCGTTGCCTACAGGCTCTGTGTCCTCTTTTGTTCTCTATAATTGGCACTTCAGTAAATTCGTTATCGCAGTATAGCCGAAAATTAACGAGAATCCTGTCAAAAAAAGGGTTTATAAAAACACCGAGAGTATTACAAAAATTTGGTGCTATTACACTCGAAAATTTATTTGAGCTGCCAGAAGAATTTTTTCACCTTCAAATATCCATACTATTTGTGGAAATGTAATGTACTGCTTTGGTTTTTTATTTTAATTCTTATTTCAGTGATTTGTTTCATTTTATAACGAGATATCACTTAAGATCAGATAATTAAATACTTGAAAAATGATCAAATGATCCGATAAAATCGAGGTCAGAGTCATCGATTAAAAAAATACAGTTTGAAAATATGACATAAAAACACCAGTTGTTTTTCAATGCACATTTGTGAACGATCTTGGTGCCTGAAAAAGAGTTGTTCAAACGTTTGTTTTCGCCAATTTCGATAAAAAAAATGAAATGGCTCTAGACAACAATCGATCGAGATAATAGAACAAAAGGGGTTGGAATAAGCGAGCGGGGTCGTAAGTTACGAGCACGTATAGTACAGTTTAAGTATATGAAGACGTTTCTTCCGAGGGTGAGATAACTTGGGTCTTAGGGTGTCGTCGATGAAGACGAAGTGTGAGCTCTCCACTAGTATTACATACATATATGTGTATATATATATATACCGGAAGTGTAGCGATAAGTCGTCGACTGAGCACCACCGAGGGCTCTGACACACCCGCCTCTCTGTCGCGCCACTTATTCTGTCGGATACAAAGCTTTCTTCAAACGTTCTTGTACTCTTGTGAAAGCGAACCCCGCGGTAGTTTTTTGGCGTAAACATCGATCGCGCTAGACGATCGTTCATCTTAATACCGAGACTAGAAATGGGCTCAAGATATTCTTATCTGAAGAGTTCGAATGAGGATGTTATTCGCGAGCGAAAATTATTGTTTGCAATACTCCCGATGAATGACATTTACCATCAGGAATGTTCCGAAAATGCTCGAAAGTCTTTGGTTTCGATTTGGTCATGATTTAAAACAGAAAAATCCGATTCTGTATGAATACAATTTTCCTTAATACGACGTTTATGTGTCATGTGCACTAAAAAAAAAAGCCGAAATTGATTATGTATATCTCGTAAGATGGAGATGCAATTGTAAAATCTTTGGAAAGAATAATTTTTCCATGGCAAATGAAGCGAGCTATAAAAACAGAGATTCAAGCAACAACATTTTTTTTTTTTAGTTCATTTAGACAAAGTGAAAATTTGCCAGAAAAAGTAAACATTAGATTTACGGTAACAACAGTGTTAAAAGTAATAGAGATTATTTAATGGAATGGATAATGATTAGCTGAGAAATTTGGTGAATTTTTCCTCACGTCTGATGGACTTTCTAAAATTACCATGGTGGAGGGGAGGTTTCTAATCGAGCCCCGCCCGGACCGCAAGTGATGCAAGTTCATTCCCGCGAGAAATAAAACAAAAAAGAAAAGCGCGCGGGAGACGCTCGTGTGCGAGAGCCCGAGGGTTGGACTTTGCCTCTGTGATGAAGGGTCCTGGAAGATTTCAAGGGAATAGAATGGACCCGACGACCGGCTGGGGCTATATATAGCCTTCGCACATGCGGGATATCTCTATGTATATATACATATTTACATGCTCTTGCATATTCCCTTTTCAGCGTTCCATCCTCGGGGAAAAAAAAAAATCCCGCAAATACCAATCTAAAGGACGAGTGTGCAGTGCGAGCATACGACGAGGTATTACGTTCGAGACGGATGAGAGCACGAGAGCATACTTGTCTTCCTGCATTCATTTCTTCCGCATAAAATAATCCATATGTGCTGTGTGAGTATGAATTTTAATTTCTTTACGGAGTCACTTAATATATGATATACATATATTCAATCGACAAGAGACTACTCTGATTCAGTAAATGCGAATCGGCAATGACGGGTCTTCAAATTTATGCATTTTATTAAATTTCTGGTTCACAGAAAATTTCTAGCTGTTCCGTCATTTTTTACTCTTCTTTAAGTTCCAATGAGTTTTCATAATTTTGTCATTTTCATTGTAATCGTCGGCAGCGGTTTTCAAAAAATTTACCAAATTGAGAATCAACGCAATTTTAGCGCTGTAAGGATCGGTCTGCGGAGCTCAAGGCAGTCGGGAGTCCACCCTCGACTTCCATAGAAATGCTATCGAGACTACCACCACGACAATAGTCCACATTTCGGAATAGTGAAACGTATATACATGTTTGCCGTTGCACGTATTACGTTGCATCAAAGCACTTCATCGATTTATCGGTTTTTGGCTCAGCGATATCAGATTTGACATTGTAATGCTGAAGCCATATGCAATCAGGACGTTGGCAATAGCATTCCGTTTAGGATTCGTGATAATTAATCTTAGGGGCGTAAGATGGATTGCGAATTATCATTAAATGAATTTTAACGAATAAAGCTGAAAATTAATGACAACTGTTGTTTTGATAATTTTTACATTTTCATTATAAGTTATTGATTGATATTTTGATAAGATTTTTTTTCTTCATACACTGATTCGATTAAAAGCACGACGAATAATAGTCGTGAGATAGCAATTTGTTGAATCAACTTGACAATCCCATGAATTTCACAATCATCGAGGGAATGAAATTCGATAAAAGTTCGAATTGATTTGAAGAACTAACAATTTCTTTTTTCTCCAACTTTTTTTTTTTTGGAACGTGCACAGATTAAAAGAACTTTTAATGCGATCAGTAGCTCGGTCGTTAGTGAGTTTAGCAAAAAAAAAAAAGTCTATATACATGAGGGCTTGATTTTCGTCTCGGATTTCTTCACTTCCTGTAGGGATCTCATCCTGCAGCACAGCCTTTGCAGTGGATCTCAATACTTATTACAGTTTTATCACATGCAATGAACATGAAAGTTTGAAACGAACACATAACTTTATAAAAATTATTATTTTTTTCTTCATAAAAAAATGTAAACTAATTTTCAGTCAGTTATATTTCTGACACTATGATTTTGCTTATTTTCTTGACTTTTCTTTACTCCCACTTGGGTTTTATAATAGAAAATATTGTTAATTAATTTCTACCGTTCACCAGATGGACGCGATTGAATTCTTCAGCATATTAAAATTTTCTTACAAGACCATCGAATCTCCTCATTGTACAAGAAAAAAAAATCTTTCAGTACGGTAGTTTCGAAAAAATGAAAGAAAAAAACGAAGGGCGTAGGTATCGTTGAGATTGCAGTCAGATTTATGGAGTTCTTGAAATTCAAAGATGACAGAATAATTCGATGAAAGGACAGAGCAGAAATAGAGGGAAAAATTGTACCGTAAAGATTTTATTACAAAAAATTAAATAACTTGAGAAAGCCAATGCGTGTAATAACAAAATGAAATGATAAATTGTTACGCTCCGCATATCTACTTACATTTTTGCTGTCAGTTATTCCAACCGAGTACTGAGTAAATGAAAGGAATATAAATAGCACGAAAGCACAAACGTCAAAGTCATGATTCACCACCAAACGATATACGGAATCGCGCTTACATCGTAACTGGCATCGCGAACATGATGAAAAAGTATGAGATATCAAAACTCACATTCAGTTTAATAGGAGAAATAGAGAGAAAAGAAAAAAAAACGTTGCCGATCGAACTCGTTATCTCGGGATCGAATCGTTATTGCTTTATCGAAACTGTTGATAGCAACGTTCCTTTTTTATATCACTGTTCTAAACGCCAACCTTCATGGTTACAAACTCAGCCAACTAGGATTCACCCCTCGTATTGTATCACCGACGATCGCGCGTGCACTGTCGCGCCGAAGTTTATACAACTAAAAAAAAAAAAAAAAAAAAAACGGCTCGAAAGATGGACACAGAAGTATTGAAAAAGAGGAAGAAAAAAGCCCGAAACGAAACGCCACTACACCGGTTTTATAATCAATATTAGTTGTCGGAGCTTCCGCGACGTGTCGCACCGTATCAATGAGAGGGTCACGACCCCTTGGGGTAAAGCGTGCGTGGATGAAAAGAGCGAGAGTGCGTAACGTCATCGGGAGCTTCTACAACTCGTTTTCCATCCTTACGTGTTTACGCTTCTACAAACTCGTATTTGATAAAATTTGTGTGAATGTAGATAAAAATAAAAATACACAATAATTTATAGTTGACGTTCACTCTACTGGCAAAATTGTTCAATCAACACGAAAATCTTTGATGAACGCTCGTTTCTAATTTCTCAATTGTTTGCCACTGTTACTTCAGCTTAAAGCTTCACTAGACCCGCCCGATAACGCGCCGGTTACACCAGCACCCCGACTGACGAAGAGAGAAGGAGAAAAAAAAAAAACTCGTATTTCTCAACCCCCCACCCTGGTTCGCATGGCCCGCCACAGTCACAGCACACGACTGTGTCTGATCCACTCGTACCTTTTCCACGCTTCGTGTTTGTGGGTGTGTACGATATACTCTCTCGTACGTTACAGTGTATTTCGGATAAAATAGGCTCAACGCCCACTGGCGGAGGAGTTTGACAACTACAACGGCGGCAGGGTGTGGCGTCCCGAAGGTTTCAAAAAACAGAGCTTTGCCTTTGGTTCGACCGGCGTCCGCTAGAGTCTAGAAGAGAAAGATTAGAGTGAGAGAGAAGAGGAATGTGGGGTTTCAATTGCGACCTACCAGCCGCCATCTGACGGCCCTTATTGCTTGCACAACTTCCCATTCACTTGGCTAACCTTCTTTACCGATGATCGGTTGATGCTTTTCTCTGCTAGAATCCCGTCAGCGAAAGAGTGCTCGTCGAACGATGACCTATTGTTAGTTCCTCATCATAAGAGAAAAATGTTGAGTTCATGAGCAAGTTTCGATCGGTATTGGTTTGCTTACGATTAGTCAAAAGGGCAGGTGAATGACCGATTAAACCATCAGCCAATCCAGCTATCTACGGAGCTTTGAGATTCAATGAAAATGTTCGCAGCTTTACCGACTCGTGGATTTTTCCAAGAAGATATGAAAAACATGGGTTAGCTCCGGTTCAAACCCTGCTTCGTGGGTCAAGAATAAAAAGGTAAAAAGGTTCCGCGCTGGATTATAGAAATCGGTTGATGATGAAAAAAATTTGATGGAAAATTTATTGTATTCGTGTTGGAGCGTAAATTTCATCGGATAAACATTCAACGCCAAAGGCACCAAGACTGAAACTTTGCTGGAAGCACCGTTTCCATCAACCACCGAATCACTTATCCCCGTTTTTATGAATGTTGATTCTTGAATCGAGAATTTTTATGATATAAGTATATCTAAGTATCTGTACGTAAGCGATGGTGGCAGCGAATTCACTCAAGTGGCAGTTTGTATAAGCAGTGATAAACCCACTTTTACTAGGTAATTCGAGAGTATCAGGTTAAATTACTTTCAGGATAGATTGTCACTGTGGTTCGTAAGAGAGCCAAATGTTATCGGAAAGATAAAAGCCTACTCCCTCGCGCTCCCTCGACTACATTAATTAACGTCAGGAGTGAAAGTGACACGAAGAAGGGAAGTTATACAGGATGATGCAGAACCGGTTTTCGCGATAATTATTATGAAAATGTAGAATTAACACAAAGCATATGCAGTGTTAACACGAGTGCATAAATGATTTTGTGCATTCCTTCTTATTTTCGAACTTCTACCACTTTGTATGATGAAGTTGATTGTCCCTAGGGTCCCAAAAATTTGACTTTAATAAACTCGACATGTTTCACATGTTTGGAAACATGTTCAGAATATTTTGTATACATATGATGTAATGTGAAGGTAAAACAAATGGTTTGAAAGAAAGAAGAAACAGAGAAGAGTGGCTAATTTACTGGCATCGTTGTCGGTCGTGCCTCAGAAGATGGAAAGTGAGTGGTACGGTGAACAGTATGCGCAAAGGGGAGGACGATCGTCGTCTCAAGTGGACCGCAGCACCGTGCAAAGAGGCTTTCGGGAAGTATATGCACAAGAGAAATTTAGGAGAAAAATCGAATCCACCTGCGCGAGGACTGTAAAAATATTGTCCTACATCGTAGACTTCGTTGTTAAGTTACAGTATTTTTGTTCCTCGTGTTTGACGATGGTAGTATTCGACAATCGGAAGAAATTCTTTCGAATAAAATTTCTTTTGTTGGATCTTTATCCGAGCTGTACAATTCGTTCAAACGACTGGACAGAAAAATAAATGAAGTACTACAAGAAGTAAAGTGATTCATTCTTCGCTTTTGATTTTTTTTTTTCAATAACAATACATTAAAGAACGTGGTTACTTCGCACGGAACTAGCTCAGGGCTGGTTATTAAACGCCTTACATTTACTACGTTATTTTCAGTTTTGTCCGTTCAAACACACTTTTATTTTCAAACATAAGGTTCACGAGGTCACGTTTGCTTTTTAGTTTTTCTTTTTCTCTGTTACGACGTAACACTTCGTATTATCAGAACGGCAAACAGTAAATCACGCTTTCTTCGTGGAGGGTGGCGAGTTGATGAAATATTCACACCAACACATCACTCGAAGCCTGTACAGAGAGAGGAAGAGAGATAACTTTAACTTGGTAAATTTAAAGTTGCACTATACGTGATGAAATGATACGTGAACTCGGGAGTTATAGCACTTTTCCGTATTAGTCCAGTACGACAGTTGAAAACCCGGAATCGTAAAAAAAAAACGTGTGATATGTCTGAAATGAAGCAACCCGGATTTTCTCCACATCGAAACAATACTAAACGATTTTTACACAATCGAGTGGAAGGCTCAGCAACGAGATGAAATAATTCAATGAATATGGAGATGATGACGCGTTATCTTTAAATGTCGTTATCAAATTACAAAAGCCTTGGCTGTATACCCGAGGGACAGCAGAGACTGAATAACCAAGAAGCGACAATGAGACAACGAGACAATAAAGCTTCGATGGTTTTGAGCTGATGTGCTAGTATATGTAGTCGCGGGTATCAATTTCCAAGTGTAACTGGGAGCATTGCAGGTGAAACTAAAACCTGCCCTTAGAAGCCCATCAAAAACCTCGCCTCTGAGGGTCACTTTAAGCCCATAATCCATCCACTTGGACACTATAATAGGAGGGAATATCTTTCCGGTGAGTGCATTCCACGAATAAAGAAATATATCTCTCAATCTCTAAATCTTTGACCTAATAATTATATAGTCTTTATCATAAACCAGTAGTTCGAGAAGAATTTTGAGATATGCAAATATCAAAACTTCAGAGAAGTTTATAAGTAAGTCGTGCATAACTACTCAGCTAATACTTTTTCGTCTTTTAAAAAATCTCGTTAATTCATCGTTTGTCTTAATTTCTTTTATAAAAAGAGATCAAACGGTATACTTCTGAAGATTTCCTTCACTGCAGTACTTTGCTGGCTTGTTTAATATAATTCCAGAAATTCATTTAAATACGAATTTATTATCAGTATCGCTGATATGAAAATATTCTCGATCGACAATAAACATGTGAGTCAGTTTAATTTGAAATCGTGCTTGTCGATCCTTCCGGAGGTATATCCAATCGCCATGGAACTGACATTCAAATATGCGGTCGAGGAATTCAACGAACCAAAAAAATTTGTTCCGTAAACTAGAACAATTTTAATGATTTTTCGATCGACGTGTGGACAAATCTGGTGGTTATGTCAACGTCGAACGCACGTTAACTAAGGATTAAACGTTGATCGGTTTTTCTTGGCTGTCCGTTAAAAAATAGTACTTCGAAAATACAGAAAATCTATACGATGCTGGAAGCCGAATATTAATGGGAAAAATACGAATCAATGATGATAAATTAACGAAAGAGAAGTGATGGAATATTGGAGGTTGCACGCGATTCCACTTCGTTCATCGAATCGTGGATGCATTCATAGGGAAACGACAATTCATCGATAAGCACTGGGTGAGGTAGTCACAAATTACAATGTGACTAATGTTTCTAAGCTCGGTGAACGTGACGTTTTTTCTGCACTTCAGTGAAAAAACTCATCGATACTCATTGATACTCATCGATCGTTTACTCGACTCGTTTCGAAGTCTTGAGTAGGGTCGCGACGACGACGAAAATCAATCGTCATTCTCGGTCGTATTTGTATCGTGTGTAGATTTTATATAAACATTCGTACATCGATAAACATATAAACTGGTTTACGAGGATAAAATACTTTTGTTTTTTCAGCTGTTGACCAACACTTTTTACAAGCTTCCATTATTAAAGAGAAAAGCGGTGTACAGAAAAGGTCTATGCTTGGTCAATAACGAGATGTTTTGACAGGGAATAGAAAAGTCCAGTTATATCATTTGAGAAGAGTGGTAGCGAGAAATCGTGGCGTGTTGTTGTAGCAACGTTCCTGGAGGTACCGTAATTGCATTTCACGTGTTTGAAGTCCTGAGCAATCACTTTTCTTGTATTGTGTCAATAAATCGAAGATTGGTTTACCGTTTTTGGAAAAGGGAATTGTTTTTTTTTTTTTTTTTTTTTGAGTTTTCGTGATGATTATTCTGTAAAATTGTTTTGCACGCCTCTTTCAGATAATTTCCGATCGGAGCGAAATTTGACTGATACATCAACGCTTGATAAAAATGATTTTGAAAAAAGTACTTCGAAGATTATTCGATATTAAACCGTATTTCTTTCAACACTATAATATTATTTATTTGATTTCGATCCAATCGCGAATTCCAGACGAACGAGAATGTCACGTTTTCCCAAATTTTTGTTTTTAAAAGATTTTTATACGTAAAATTTCGAGATGTATCCCGGCATTGACATCAGCATTCGACCATGAACTACCTCAAGATCGAATAAGGTGTACACATTGCGCATCACGACATTCAATTTTCCTCGTCGATCGGATGTAATTTGACTGTGGCGAATATTTCCCCGGAGAATCGGGAAATACGATGACGTAGAGGCCGGAAAAAGCTATTGGAAATGGCGTCGAGGGAAGCGGGAGGGAGAGAGGGAAAAAGGATGGAAACGAGTGATGGGCATTCGAGAGAGAAAAAGAGAAAGTCACAGATTCATGAATCTCGTGAGCAATGAATATTTATGTGGATGTGAAAAACCCTGGGAAGAATTGGACGACTGTCCAACATGTCATAAAATACAACACAAATCGACATACCAATAACCAATCGGACTTATCAATCAAAAGTAGGAGGTTTAACAACTCTAAAATGTTATTATTTATTTTGAAAATCAGGAACTCGATGAATTTTTTTTTCCAAAATTCAACGATTTCTATTTGAAAAATCGACGGATCGTACAAGGTCGCGCTTGAGAAAATGCAACTATCTATTCTTTCAGGTCAAGAAAGAGCTTAGAGCTCGAATAAAAAAATGCTTGGAACTATTTCAATTCGTGGCGAATATTTATATTTTTCAATTTAGTTGATTTTAATATGTAACAATCCGAGTAAATAATTAGTTTATAAAAATGAAAACTAAAGAATTTCAAGAGTCGAAGGAACGTTAAGCGAGATTTGCCGATCGCATCAGCTGTCACGCGTGACCATGTCAAATCTATCGGTGCCATTCCCATTTTGACAGGAAATTGAAACATTCGCGTAACATGATATTCGATCTAGACGGTGAAGTCTCATTATTTGATTTATATAAATATAAATTTCCGGTAAACTGCTTCTATGAAAAGCTGTGCCTGTTGCAGTCAAAAACAAATCGATGCAAGAAATGTTCGTCCACACAATATCAAAAACCCAAGTCCGCATCCTAGATTCCATGCTAACGCTCCATTCATAAATATTTCTGATAATCGAAAAACCGATCGCTTTCTTTTTGTTGAATCATCAGCCTACAAGCAATGTGTAAATTGATTTTACGTAAAAAAAAAAATGTTTTTTGTTAATGTTAGCATTGAATAGACGTGACCCGTTTTAACGGTAATATTTTCTGGTTTTTTGTCGTCACGTTGACTATTGGTCGACCTGGCTGGATCGTTGTCGTGTCGACATGGGAAAAAGGGTTTCGGTGATTAAAACTCGGTGAATAATGGATTGCACTCCCCGAGAAACCTGCGGGACGGTCAATGATTGAGGGCCTCAGCGTAGTCAGAAAGTACGTGGCTTTTTCTCTTTCTCTCTTTTTCTTTTTCTCTATCTATCTTTCGAAGCTTTTTATATTTCTTCGCCCATACCAGAGGGTACAAAAGGCTTTTAGGAACAAGTATGAGGATCATTACGAAAGTTATACGAGAGAAAGAGATAACATGAGGAAGAGGCTATAAAACTATCTTCGTCTCTCGTATTGCACGAATAATTTCAATGTGTGCCTGTATATACATGAAAAAGGATAAAAGTGAGGGAGAACACAACGTTACGAGATAGCGAGTGATTTACGGGCGGGAATAATTAAGCTGGGAGAGACAAAAAATTATGTCATGACCTGGGAGCGTTTAAATTTAAATGAGAATTGTTAAGGGCGTGAAGAAACGGAAGACAGGACGTTTGTTACGGTATCGGTCTTTAAAAGTCGACAGGTCGTATTGTATGAATCTTTCGAAACGGAAATATACATTTCTCCTTACTTATACTCGAAATAAAGATGACCGCGCGATATCGAAAACTGTTTATTTCTATGAATTGCTGCTGCATTATTAATTTCTAATAATAAACGCACTACGCAGACAAAATTTTTGTCTTACCTGTGTCATTTGACTGTCGACCTTTGCCACCAGGATTCCACTCTTCCTCTGCAATGGAAATAAAAAATACCACATTGTAAGAATAGCCAGACTTTGATCACTCGACGAATAAGCATAATTTCTTGTGATCCAAAACATGATACGTGTAATATTGTAATGGATCAAGTATACTCTCGCAACCTTTCGTAGTAGCGTTGAAAATTGTTTAAGTTTTGGGATAACGCCTTGAAATACATAAACTTATGAGAGAAGTAACTTTGCCATAATATGTAGTATAGTATCGCAGTGCTCTCGTGCACGTCTCATTCTTCTTCTCGCCTGTACATGTCGCGAGACTCGCCTATTTATGTGACACGTGAGTATACCACATACTATGTGGTAGAGTACTGTAATATATTTTATGTTCGTACCGTATACATTATGTACGATGCTCCTGTTATCTATGGGCTGTCTCATTTCAAGTAACGCAAATTTTTAGAAGTTGAAACAAAACTCAATTGATGACGTAAAATGTAATTTAAAAAATTTCCTCAAACGTGCCTTAACATTCATGAGATAACATTACGATTCAAATTTCAAACGAACTAGTAAGAAAACTCAAACTCATTTGAATTGGACGCAACCGGAATTAGGAAAAATCTTGTTTTCATTTTTTTTAACTATTATTATTTTCGTCTTGTTAGAATCGAAATGAATATATAGCAGTTAACGTTTGGAGGTTTTAGTAACACAGGTTGAACCTTAATTTACGACTCATTCATTCGTTGGTGACTACTCCAAAGTCTATAAGCAGCCTGTATAACGCTATGTAATAAACAAGACTACCCGAGACGGAGTTGACACCTAGGAGGAACGTTAAACACATGAATTCATAAGGATAGCCCGGGTCAAAGTGACTAGAGTAGTTTAACATACGAAAAGTCACGTTTATGCTATGTACTTAGATTTATCGAATCAACCGAATACGTGACTCTAGAATCCATTCATTATTTATTTCTTTTGGAATAAGGATTGAAAAGTATATACACGGTCGGGAAGGTTAGGAAGGTAATATCATTGAAAAGAAATCTTAATCGATCGATTTATTCATTTATCAATGAATTTCATTTGATAAAGAAATGACTTCAAACCAGATTTTAATATGAGATTTTCACAACTACGTAGAAAAAGTATGCAATCAAACGAAACAGAGTATCACGAACGCAGTATATCACACTGCGTGATATATTTCATTTGAAAGTTCATTTTTTTTCGATAGCATCGTGCCTGACAAATAATTTAAAGAAAATTTCCAAGAAGCGAGGAAATCATCCGAAAATGAGATACAAATGCTGTTTCATCTTCACGCAATTGCTCAGTCTTTGTCATAGGACCTTTCAATATAATAGTTTTTTTTATTGCTGTTAGTAGGAGGACAATTTTTTTTTCTTCATACCTCGGTCGAAAGTACGCTCTTTCCGCATCAATTTCGATGCAGAAAGACCGACTTTCTTGCATTGGTAAAACAACTGAATGACGGCGGGAGCAAACACTTTTTTCACGCACAGCTGTATAGACGGAGAGCTAGCCACGGAAAAAGAGTTGCAATTTATAGAGCAATGAAACTCCTCTAATCAGTGTGCCATACCATCGTTTTTAATTGATTCGGGAGCCTGGCCACTGTTCATCGGTGGGAATGAGCGTGGTATGGCCGCAACAGGGTTACAAAATCAATCGAAGGTGTTCAACTTATAGAGCACTGATTTTTGGTGTGGTACAACTAACTATGTTTCTAATTATAATACAATAAAGCCAGGCGTTTTGGTCAGGGGAAAAGTAGCGCCAGGTGACGTTCAAAGTGCGTAAAAAAGTGACCAAGTCGTCTATCGAATAACTCAGCAACAAATAAGAATATCAGAACACATTTTTTTTTTAATTCCGGGGTATTTCTTCTATCAAACACGACAAACACGATTTTTCGATCAAATCGCTAAAAAAAACAAATAGAAGGGCATAAATTCCACTTTTTTCGCTATATTTTGTTGTATCTTCATAGAAACATTATGGTTACTTTTGATGAATTTTTTTAGGAGGAAAATCAGTATGGATGGGATGTACAAAAAATCGTAATATTTATTACACATATTGTTGCTGAGATATTCGAACGAAAAGATCATGAAATACGCGCGGCGCGAAAGTGGTGCTATATATACTCGTTTCTCCAGGCCCGTTGCTCTCCCCCACTCTCTCGCGCGCTCGGCCGTTTTTCGTCATATTCAGCTCTATTTCTAACATGTTTTTCGGCGTTTTCACGCAAAACCAAGATAAAAGATTCGAAGTATGCGACTTCTACTTTCGAAATCGTTTTATTAAATTCAAATCGCATAATAGCCGTCGCATTCATGCCTGCCGGAAAATTGCATAGTAAAAAATTGAAATGGCCACAGATTGAAAACTATGCATCGGACAGTGCCTGCTCTTCGCACACATGAAGTTTACATTAATAACTAGTACTGGCCGGAGGATTTACGCTACAATTCAAAAAATGACCGAGTTATGAATTTTTGAAAAAACGGTTTTTTTGCCGATTTTTTCGATTTTCTCCTAAACTAACGATCCGATTGAGTCGTTTGACCGCTCATTTTCTTTGTATTTTTATTTTCTACAATTTCTCTATTGATACCATCACGATTAGCGTAATAGTTTTCATTCTATAAACAAAAAACCAAAAAAACAGCGATTTTTCGCATGAAATTGTTAATAACAAAGCTGTTGGTTAAAATTTGGAATGAAAAACATGTTACTAGATTATATAGAGCTATTCTCCAAACAATGGCCCAGCCGGTTTTCCGATAACACTTATGTCATGGAAAAATTTATCTAGCTTGGCCTAGACGACTTCGTCACTTTTGTCGGAGCATGGCGAGGTGTTCAGCTAAATATTTTTGCCTGTCTTTTTGCACACACGTTTTTAAAGGTTAAATGTGAAGAAAGAGTTTTGTTGCAGCCCTCTATGAATGAAACGACTTCGTCACTTTTTTACGCACCTTGAACGTCACCTGGCGCTACTTTTCCCCTGACCAAAACGCCTGGCTTTATTGTATTATAATTAGAAACATAGTTAGTTGTACCACACCAAAAATCAGTGCTCTATAAGTTGAACACCTTCGATTGATTTTGTAACCCTGTTGCGGCCATACCACGCTCATTCCCACCGATGAACAGCTGCCAGGCTCCCAGAACAATTAATAACGATGGTATGGCACACTGATTCGAGGAGTTTCATTGCTCTATAAATTGCAACTCTTTTTCCGTGGCTAGCTCTTAGACTAGTATGTGAGGCTCCCACAACTGTCACCGGTGACAGTTGTCCCTAACCATTTTTTGTCTCTGACGTCAAAGCTGCTCTTTTGTTTACGCTGGTTATTCATAATTTGAAGCATCATATAAATGGACAAAAATCAAAATATCTGTCTGTCAATGAAAATCCACATAATTTATTCGAAAACTGCGTATTTCATGGTGACATAATTAACAATTTTTATTATGCATGTGACCATGGTAAAAATGAAAAAAAATAATGTACGCATTAATACTATTGATAATTTTACGTTTGTTTAATTTATAAAAAATTATGTTTGTTTAATTCATTTGGATGCTTGTTTAATTTTAAAAATGTTCAAGTTTGATAAATTAAAAAATTTTTCTGATTAAATGTTTAATTGTCTACATTGGTTTTTTTTTATTATTTATATATATTTTAATAAAAAAAACTAATGTACGCATTAATATTATTGTTAATTTGCATTTTACGTTTGTTTAATTTAAAACAATTTATGTTTGTTCAATTCAAACAAATTTTGTTTATTTAATATGAAAAATTTTCATGTTGAATTTTACAAATTTTCATGTTAGTTGAATTAACAAATTTTCACATTTGTTGAATTTAAAAATTTTCATGTTCGTTAAATTTTTAAAAATTTCCGATAGAATGTTTAATTGTCTACATAGGTTTTTTTTTATTTGATGCCTGCCCCCCCGACCAGCAGCACTCGCTTCGCTCGTGCCGCAAATGTCGGGGGCAGGCATCAATTTTTTTTTTGATGCAATACATTTAATATTTTGTCTCCGTACTTTCGACCGGCTATGAAGAAAAATAGTATACACCACACGGGCAGAAGTTTGAGAGCCCTGAACTGCGCGTCAAATGCCCTCGGCTTTGCCTCGGGCATTGTGACGCGCAGTGCAGAAATCTCAACTTTCTGCCCTTGTAGTGTAATATACTATTTTTTTTTTTCAGAAAAAATGGCGTCTTCCTGTTTTGACTCTGCCATTATAAAAAAAAAAATATTTGAGTAATTAGCCTATGAATGAATAATTTTTTCTATTCACTTTACGAAAAAATGTTGTTTTATTTTTCATTCGGTTCATCACCGACAGATTCGGGAGATGGATGTCTTATGAGATGAACAGAAAATTGTTTCGGTAGAAAATTTGTTTGCGGATTAAAATAATAAAAAAAATGAGAAAATTACCTTACTTTCTTTGAAATGTTTAAGGGTATGTGAGCTCTTAATACGCTGTGACTAAAGTCTCGTTAATGTTGAAAATGTGAACTTGAAGATGTTAGAAATTTTGTAACCGACGAGAATTTAAGCACGAAGATACAAAAAAAAAAAAGAAGGCTGTGAACATACAACGCCACGTTCTTGCTCTTAACGATATATATAAACGGTGTTAAGTATGTATTGCTTAAGGCGTTCTGGGCGTGTGTGCTCGCTCCACAAGCAGCTTTTGCAAAGCGTATGAAACTTGTTGGGGTTAAGTAAGCTCTTCGCCTTTTCCGCTCGTATAACTCCATTTATACGGGAATAAGTGGTGTACCTCGACAAGATGCATGCAGACACGGCTGGTCTGGCCATAAATATATAGAGGTTTGTGTCTCGCGCACCAAAATGTTGTTTTCCACCGGGTTATTTTTAAAAACTTTTTTCTTTTTCAGATTATGGCGTAATCATAAATTAATTTATATTTATTTTTACATTTTTTTTTCTCAAACAAATAATATTTATTGATACTATCGATGCCTACTAATTTTTATTGCTCCTGTATGTCAACGTATCTTGAAGTAAACAGTCGTATTATAAAAAAATAATTCCACTATAATCAGCCCAGGAAACGAGCTTACGTTTAAATTCTACTTCAGCGAAAAGCGAAATGGTTGTTGCAGTTTTTAACTTTGCTTAATTGCCATTCTGGCGAATGATTGTGGATCGATTAATCCTGAACTGAAGCCGAGGTTTGTCCCGAAAATAATTACTCTCTTCGAATGTATATTGTTATTGAATTAGCTTGGTAACGGAGGATCTAAATATTCGAATGAAATTATATTTCGATGAACAACGGATTCGAAGATAAATATTCAAGGAAAAAATAATGATAAATTAAAAACAAAACAAAAAAACAGTGCTCGATGAAAGAGTGGAAAATCACTGCAGCAGCATACAATTTATTGTCATTTTATTTTTTATTTAGCAGAAAATCGTAATTAAAAGTCTCGTTTCAACAGATTACGAATTCTATAAAAATCAGCTCGATCAACATTTACTGGCTCCGCTATGTATAAACGTATGTCCATAAAAGTAAACATGAGCATCGGTATATTTACTGAACGGTAAAGGAGAAAAATGTTGCTTTAAGATGATGGCTGTCGACGACACAGATAAAAATAACCGAGAGATCTTACTGCGATACGGATGTGTCGATCGATTTTACGTCTGGGCTCGTAAATTTTTAACGGACATTGCATCGATGAAGCGTGGGTGAGCAGACTGCCCGAAACGCGGTAGCATATATACACCGTTGAACGCACCAGTGCATTAGCTTTCGGTGCACTTCTATCGCCGTGGTCCATACAAATATGTTTGGCCATTCATGCATGTGTATGTGTATAATACAATCGAGATGTATCCCTATTATGATCTCGATTTCGCACCATCGCTACATAGATAAGCTCTACCGTTTTCTTTTTTATTTTCTCAATTCATGTGCCTTGAAAGCATAAAATATCTTTTGGCCTTTATCATTTGCTTCGAGATTCTTGAAAATTCTATAATACGAATCAGCATTTACTTTTATTTATTGGAGAAACGTTGTGGCTCATTTCGGAAGTGATTGTAAGAATCTTTTGGAAAGAGAATTTGTGGAAAAGTCCGGAGGAAATTTTTATGTGAAAAAAAAACAATTTTTTTCGGCACACTTTACGTATAGACTATTGGTAAAGTATAATTGTAGTGTAACATCGTAGTGGCTTTATCGAACATAAGAGCTCGAAATTATTGGAGTTTAATAATGTATGACGTTCATGGGTATAAAATATTTTCAATAAATATCGTTAGAATAACATTATGTTTTGAATTTTCAATTTTTTACCTGATGGTTCCGAGTCCGATCCCGGTGTTGGGCTTGCGTCGACACTGTGTCTTGAACCTTGACAACACTCGCTACACTTGCTGCACATTATTTATTGGTACGCTTACTCTTTGTCAGTGTTCTTAGTTTAGGCGATGAGGCTCAATTGGCTTGGTGATAAAAGCAAATTGACGATTTTCGATTGTTTATAACTAGTATTTCTCGTATCACTCGCTATTGAAATGTATACTATCATTGAAATACTCGACGATTTTCATTTAATATGATTTTTAAAAAGCACGAGGATTAATTTCTTCATTCAATTATCTCATACGTTTGAATTTCTAAACATTTTTTTTTCCCTCTCACTCAACTGGACTCGTTACGAGTAATATTTTTTGAAAGCGCACATCGGAATTCAATGAATATACGAATACCGATGTGAGCCTATGTATTTTGCGAGACAGAAGATTTGTGCAGAAGAATTTTAGAGTTGTTAATTCAGAAGAAATATCGTCAAGAAGATGTTCTGTTTTAATTTCGCTTCTACATTTTCACTCCGAAAGAAATGATTTCTCTCCAAGTTTTAACGTACTCTTTTATATTCATCCGTCACCCCTATTTTCCTCGCCCTCATCCGCGCTCTGTACCTGTAATCGAATCAGTTGGAACTGGACCGTGATGTGCAACGGTCTCATGGGGCTGACCAAACGAAGTGTAAAAAATGAGAACAGATAAGGCGCCAAGATATGAAACTCGAAAAAATATGCAGTGAGTATACGCAATACTTCTGCAAGCTAACACCAAACTTGTGTAGTCAAGATTCACTAATTTCATGTAATGACAGCCAGAGAGAGAGAGAAGGAGAGAGCGAACGTCGAAACGCAATTTCATTCCAAACTATTTCAATGATTAGTATCGTTATTTAAAAAAGGCATAACTTTCGCAAATGAAAAATCAATCTCATTGATAATAAAGTAAAATACTTCGAAGCTTCATTTTAGTACATTTTTCATACGTTTCTTACGACTTTTATCTTTCATATCAAATTAACGAAAAACATACTTTTCGATGTTTCTTATTTTGAATCATTCTTATTATCGGAAAATAAAAGTATCTTAATATTTGCAGAAGATGACGATAGAAATAAAATATTGATCCTCGATAATTTTTGATTACAGGCTAAAGCAGCTTACGAGAATATAACGACCAATTAGAGTGATCCGCGGACCGAAATAATTTTCGGGCCGCCTCGACTGAATTACCGGCGGTAACAAATACACATAGTAGGTACACATTATATATGTGTTTATACTCAAATATATGGATACCACGTTTCATAAATCTCGCAGACTTTTGGAGACAGTGTGAATCATTTCGAAAGCGGACAGAGGGTTTAGAAAGAGGGATGTTTTTGTATGAAGGCTTGAACAAAAACGTCCTCATACAGGAATAAAAAGAAGAATATTCTTTTGCATGCTGAGAAAACTCGTTGAAAAGCGAGGGAATTGCGGGGAAAGAGAAACGTGAAATCCTACGAGGCTATGAAAGCTTTTGTTTCATTTAGAAAGAATCCACACGGTACACTCAGGTTGTTTCACGTTTGTGTACTTTTTCATGCTACACTGGAACTTCGGATACTATGCAGCCGGTGAAAAATACGATGGAAACAGTGATCCACTGTGTTTGCCCTCAATTAATTAGGTAGTAATTATTTAAGAATGCGACAATTGGGGGAAAAAAATTGTGACACTAACAATTGCCTCTGCCGAGGATTTAAATCGAAACGAAATCAATACATACTGCTCAATGAAGCAGAATTTTTCACTCGTTTATTTCAAAACCTATCCGGGCATGAAACTTCATTAAAGGAAACTTCATTTGTTTCGTACACATGTTAAGTATTGGATCATCAAAGTCTTCAAAGTATTTCTGCGAATTCCAAGTTTTCATCGCGTATCCTTCGGAATTTTGCAAAGAAAAAATGGATGGTGCGAGATAAATTCTCTTTCTACAATTCGGTAACAAATATTTGAATGCAGTGTACCTTTTGTTGAGAAGATATTTGCTTCGAAAAACTTTTGAAATCATTTATTGATAAACTATTCACTGTTCATAATAAATTTAACAGCCGCATTGTCATTGCTACTGGTAATGAGCCCTTCAAGTTCTTTCCATTGAACCATTGCACGCCATAGGGGATAGAAAAAAAAAATTATGCAAACAAACACCGTTGTTCATTTTTCATGGTATTTTGGTGAAAATGGGTTGCTCAATTTTTGTGTCTTATCGTGAGATAACATTTTTCACAGCTTTGAAAATATTGGTTTGCTGTCAATAGCTACCTCGTTCAGTAGTGTATTCCCGAAATTCAAATGTGGTCTATTAGAGGATTTCGTATCGTCGGAATCTGGATGGATAATCCAACGATTGAATACTGTTCGTAGCGGACCATCGCAGGGAAATCAGAAGCTATTACGAACCTAGAACTTCATGAATAAGTCAATCAATAATTTGACAGTGGAACGAAGAAATATCAATCTCTGTACTGCTTCGCAACGCGCATGTAAACGAAGATAACGTATTCCGATCGAGAATAGACTCTGAACTTTGAAATCAATAGGAAATGATCAAAAATCGATATAATTATGGGCTTTTACCATTCCAGTAAGTTTTACAACAGTATTTTCGAAGCGCAGTGTTCAATTTACATTTTATGAATAAAATTGAATTCTGATATATATTTCAAAGAGATAACATAAAACGCAGTTGCTCGATAAACTTTGTAAGCCTCAGATTGATTGAAATCTTATATCCAAACAGTGGAAGTTTCGATCGAACTGCTTTAGTAATAATAAAACTTCTTTTATCCATTGAGTTTCAAACGCAATTATGGCAAAAGCCAGTCCACAGCCAGTCACAATCTGTACAACGAAAAAATATGACACATCTTGCTACATTAAAGTTCCCAAGGAGTTCGTAGTAATTAGTGTCGCATTCAGAATTTTCATTGAATCCCAAACAAATTTTAATAAACTCCTTTGACATTAAAATTCGCAATATTATGAAGAAACACTTGAGAGAATTCTTCTAATTATAGAAAATTCTATCGATTTCCTACAAGCTAATTTAATTTTCAAACTGAAACGTCCTCTGATCACATTAATGGCCTGAACAAGTGATCAAATCTTGAAAAATATTTTCCTCTGTCTCAGCAAAGAACATGAAAAGGTCAGGCATTACAAATTGAATTAGATTTTTTTATTCAGTTCACGTGATCACATGAACAGCAGCATTCCTTAGGAATTCACGTAAATTGCTCTGGCGTAATAAAAAAAAAAAAAAAAAAAAAAAAAAAAAAAAAAAAAAAAAAAAAAAAATGAAAAAAAAAAACTGGAGCTAGGCAGGAAAAATAATAGGGTGAAGGTAAATCGCGACACATATCACTCCGGAGAAAAAAAAAGAAAGAGGAAAGGATGTGTTACACTCACAGAGAATACTGCACCCGGCTATTTCATATGCACATATTCGCTTGTGTATATTAGCGTTCTACGATTTTCCGCTTGAAATATGCAACCCCCCGGTAGCTAGGAGTATACATATGAATGAATAGAGAACCTGTCAGGCATCGTAGTGCGTGGTACTTCGTCGCGTGTTTTACATTCGTGGTTATTAATACGGTGCACATATAGTGTATACACAGAATACACACAGTTTCCTGAGTGAGGCACTTTGTGGCGCAGGTTAACTGCGCTAGAAATGTGGATGCAAGTTGGCTCATTCGATCCTCTATGTTTTCTGTATTTTTTATTTACTCCTTTTCCACCATCTTGAGTCACGGACTACCAAATTTTGTGTATTATGACAGAAACATCAATTTTTTGAAAATAAAAAACTTATGTACTTAATTTGAGTAAATTTACTTGAGCGAATGACATAAAGAGCGTATTCAACGGAAATAACACTAAAATGTTTTCTGTTTATAGTATTTTACCTAAGTCTTTACTTTTGATTCTCTTATCTATATACAGTTCACCATGCCATACGAAAGTTTCGAAAATGTTTCAAATGATAAAAACAAGCTGAATGGCATTGAGTGGATGCTAATAGATCCATTAGTCCGATTCCCAATAGAGGCAACCAATAACCAATGAGGAGGGACCTAAATCGTTCCTGATGTGCAGCCGCTCTAAGCAAAGCGTGTTGTAGCGAACGCGCATAACACGTCTGTAGGATTGCTGGCGGGGTACGCACATACATAAAGCATGTCCTGGTATATAGATCATAGTTGGGATACGATGCGCGCGCCATAAGGTCACGGGGTCAAAGAGGCGTAACCCTGCCAGTGATATTATGCCGTTGACACAGTACGTGAACCCTCTTTAAATCCAAACTTCTGTTATTTTCTGATGCAACACAGTTTCAGCTATTCATATGGTTTAAATTTTGATACTCAAGAGGGCTAAGTTGATGTGCTGGTGAAAAGGATTCAACGATATTTTTCATTATTGTTTATCTTAAAGTAGTGAAAATTTCGTAATATTTAAACTAAAAGGATCACCTCCGCGTGTTCGCGACAACGATGAAAAATGCTCATGACCATTGGCACGACGGTTCAACGATTTCATTGAATTTTAATCTTTCGTGCATTCATGCGTGGGCTTCTATTACATTTCAGAATTTTTATCCATTTTAATGTCATGAAAAACGGTTTTTTTTTTTCGAAACCGACTTGTGCTTCTGCACTACCTGAACAGAAACGCACTATGATATGAACGTATATATAGCTGATTCAACCAGGCTGAATTGATTTCTATCCAGATTTATCACTATCGACTCTAACCACATTTGCGGTAACATCCATTCAAGAATTGTTATGAGTGCTCGTGGCAGAACACGCTTGAAACTATAGTTCTCTGGTAGTCAGAGAAATAACACAATGTATTTTTCTGTCAGGTCACCGACGATGGACTGGGTGTCGCCCAAAACGATTGTTTGCTGTGTCGCATCCAAACTGTGTCTACTCAGGGAAAGCGTGGAAACGAGAAAACGATCACCAATATATTGGGGCGGAGCGATCACACTCGAAGCATATATGCGAGTTTCGTAGCAGAGGTTCGATTTTTTACGGGTTTCACGTATCAATGAAATTTAAAATTATTACCAACGAAATTCCATTCGCTATGATCAACAAGACTTTCTAAAAAATTGTTAATCTTGTACGCGACATAGGACTACCGTATCTAAATGGACGGGTACTTTATCGTAACTATAGCAATCATTCGAAATCTGTTATCGGGATATTGAATCAAAAACGTAACCGTTCAAGACACAGTGACCAGAAAAAGGCAATTGCAAACGTTACGAATCAGTTTCATCCTCCGCGTTGTATCCACTCTGCAGCACTTATTCTTTCTATCAGTTGTAAAATCACTGCACTTGAGAAAAGTTTTACTTGACATTAAACTGACATTAAACTACATGCACCTGATCTAACTGAAACATTGACAGTATGAGGGAGTGATCCTTTATTAAAATTTCATCACTGGAACCTTAATCATCAGAACTTCCCATGCGTGTTCAAAGTTTTTTCAAGCTTTGTAGTTCGTAAATCGTAATCATCCATGAATATTATCAAGTCACAGGGTCTATTACAGATGTACAAAGCAGTATTTGAGGTGGCAACGAGCATGTAAGCTTGACGTCTACATAGATACCCAATTAATTAAGTCCCGTCCAGATTCAATCAACCTGTTTATCTATCAATTCAATCTTGCACTTGGGTGTTATCGGTTAAAGTGAATGCACACTTCCTGATAAATCGAAACTGCCAAACGGTCGATAATGTTCCGTCTGGTTTCAAGATTCGAAGTAGAAGAAGATAAAAAAAAAAGAAAATTCCACCGAAAACATTCAAGAGAGAAGAAAGATAACGAATACTGCCCTACCATGAATCATTTTTCGTTTCATAAAACGGATGCGGAAAAATGCTTGAATGAAGTTTGTTCTTGGATCGGTAATCTTCGGTTTCATATTTGGACTTCTGGAGAACAGAACTGAAAACACGCTTCCATCAATGTTCTCATTAGAAGCAGTAATTCATACTCAAATTCAATATTTGACAATCAATAATCAGAGCTGAGAGCTCTGATGCGACTTGAAGTACTCTCCATTTCTTCATATCCATCATTTCATTCGTGCTATTGGTGAGGGCAATACAGGAAGCCTGAATTCCCCTGAGTACTGAGAGTGCTTTAGCGAGAGTGGCTGCTGCAGTGTCATTTTTTATTCTACGTACGAGCAAACCGATAACCTGCAATATAAAACCACATGTAATTCCATGAACATGTGAGTTTATGTGCCCTTGCGTACATACACGAGCACTGCAACGTAGTACAATGGGCTTTAGAAGCGGCGCTAAAGTCATATTCTATTTTTGATTGACAGTGGCGCAGTGATACGACCATCGGGCAACTCATGTCACACACTCTCGAGAGATTGAGACGATTGAGTAAAAAAACGAATACAAAATACGCGGTATAGAATTAACGTCCTGGCTCGATGCAATCCCTGACTGACAGATCGAAAAGGATTAAGTGACCTCCATCGTACTAACAGCGCTAAATTCCTTTTGCGTCGAATAAGCAGAACAGCATCGTGGATTGCATCCAACCTAACTGTGTATGGAATTAACCGCGCTGGAACGCGGTCGCTTAAACTACAAGCATCGCTCACAAACCCAACGACCAAATGGCTCGTTCGGCATGTCATTACTGTGCACTCCTCAATAATTGGAATACTAGCAATGCCTTCCCGACACTCACTGAACGGAACTCTGTTCAATCACTATATGCCTCTGTCGTAGACGTGTGATTTTCATCCATAGAGGAAACAACTAAAAAAAATATTGAGAGAAAAAATGAAATCCTGGATCTTATGCCTCACTGAACTCATCTGCAGTTCGAAATTGCTATTTTAACGATCATAACGTATGCAGTTTTCGAAAGGGCTTCGAAGCTCGTTACTATTTCATATGAATATCCGGAAGGAGCTTCGTATTATAAGCATATGCTCGCTACAAATGTTCTGAAATGAAATCAAGATTGACAGTGTATCATGGATACCGCTGTCAAATATTCAACATGCTCAATGTCGAAGATAATTCTTTCGACGAATTTCATTTTCCGCTGTCTCTTGTCATCGATAATTCAAAGACTCAAATGACAATGACTGACAATGGTATACGAAGTATCGGATTGTAACGAATATTGTTATGTACCATGTAGTCCGAATACCCAAAATGTGGTCGAAAGCAAACATGTGTACGGAAATTGCACACTTACTGACGACGATCGGAGCTCGTCATACCTCAAGGCAACAGACTCGTATGGTATTTGAACCAGTGAGTCTCATTACAGCTTAATGGAACTGTGAGCTTCCTTTTGTACACAGAATCCCGTCAACGCACTACATGCTGCATAAGAAATGTATACGCGCGTCAACGGTATAATGCGAAGCATCAGGTATTTGGTTTACACATGCACAATCTGGTCTAAACAAACGGCGAGACCAATGATATGGAGAGTACCTGAAGCTTCAGCGGACCAATGTATAGCAATGCCTATTATTCTCATAGTAGCGAATCGAAAGAGCGAGAGAGATGGTGGCATCAATAGGAACAGAGATTTACGTTGAACGAGCACAAGTAGCGGACAGAAGCATGGAAATTTGTGGACCGCAACGGTGCAATAGTTTCACGGAGAAATGTAGTTGGACCGTGCAATAACTATTGGCCTATCAGAACAGAGCATATTTAGCCTGTGTGGTTAGCTCTATACCTGAAGTCATCTTCCAGTTTGATTTTTCTTCATTCCAACGAGTACAGCCGTATCCATAAGAATACCTAATCTGACTACGATCCTAATACGTCTTGATTTCACTATTTGTGGCGAACTGCATTATAAAGCGACGACTCATATCGAGAGGCAGGAACGATAAGAAGATGAATCTTTTGTGGAAGTCTATTGATTACATGTGATCAAATCACTGCTCAGTCAATCAAATCACGATCGTGGTGGGTTGAATCATTATATTGGCTACAAATTTGGAATTCAAACGACGCCAATCACAAACAGAAATTACTACGAATGACGTAGCCTCCAATTGAGTCATTCTTATACATACTTTTCAGCGATTACGAATTTTCAATCAACTTATTGATAGAATATTTGATGAATTGAAGTAACTTATATTAGTGGAAGAGAGGTCGATTTCTGGAATAATCGTTAATGGACAACGCGCGCGAATCTTTTACACTTCGACTGAATTCATCGTCCCTCTCTTCATCCTATCTTCGTGCCTGGGACTTCAGTATTTTGCAAGGGAATACGAAATTCCGAGAACACGATCACACTCAATATGTATATATATATATATTTATGTATACAGGGTGTGTGTTCATTGGTATTCTGAATTCTCATGACCCCGATCCATCGTGGGCAATAGAAGTGCCAGAGCTCTTTAACATTCGAGTGAATTTTGAGTATTTATACTTCGTGAAACGTTAGTAACGAGTAAGCACTTTTCATTGCTCTTTATGACTGAACCGTGAAAATGTTTCGCTTCTTTTCATTATTAATCTATTGGCAATATTACGTTCAACATATAAATATAAAAAACCACTGCAGAATATACGAATGAATTGATCTCCTCATTTCGTTCGGAATTCGTTTTCTTTTACAGATTAAAAGTTTTCTGCATAAATAATTTCTCCTCCACGAAAATCGCATTTGTCAACTGGTCTTGTAAGGAGGAGCTGAAATTTCAATATTGATTTTGTGTTAAGCTTTTTAGACAGTAAATTCGAAATAAAAACTAATATTTGGCCATGAAAATCAATAGATTAATTAGAACAATCAATCGAACGGCTTTGTTAAGTTTGTGGAAAAACAAATCGTACTCGTATTTATCGAAGCAATCACGGAAAAAAACCGTTTTATTTTTATCAAAAGGTTTGCATTGAAACGAGAGTTTGAACATCGGACATACAAAGCCGAGAAACGCGAAAAAAAAAAATATCAATGTTCGAAAGAGCGTTGCGGCCCTGCGATACTGGAAACGAAACCCTTCTATACATTGAATCGAGAAAATTTCTCCCTTCAAATACATCCCTTTCTGAAAGACATAGTCAGCGTCATTTGACGGTTGAAATGGAGAAAATGAACTAACCAATGACTCACCGGTAGACTCTTCTAGAGGTGAAGAAAAATTAGCTAAGTGCAGGCAATCGAACATTACTGATATATTATAGGCATAAGCTGATACGACCAAGTTATATGCTGATATAAAATTTTGTTTGATAGCAATGCTGTTGAGGGCTTCAGAGTCACGAAGATCATGGCAATATTGAATGTAAAATGTGTCGGATGCGTGCGTGCGCTCCACTAGAGTTACAAAAAGAAAAAAAAACATATAGGAGCAACGAGTTGGATATGGATGAGAGAGAAAGAAAGTCAGAGAATTTTATATGGGCTAGCAGCCAAGACCGTAAAAGGAAGTTGAATGATATTTCGTACAACAACGAGACAAGACTGAGTGGCGCCCGACGTTTGTCGTCTTCTTTTTCGTCCCAAAAGCACAGAACAATTGCCACTGCATAGTATATTTGCAGACGAGGATGTCTTGTTACTTGTACAAAAAAGTAAGCCACCGACTAAGACATCGTGCGATTCTCGTATCGCTTTAACGACGTATAACGAGATATATTTTTAATTGGCTCGTTAAAGGGACAGTTTTAACAGCCGCAGCATTGTGAGCTCGATTCAGTTGATTCGTAATGTTCAGACGTCGTTTCTATTAACATTTTCTCAGAAACCGTTAAAATTCTATTGTTATTATCATGCATGGAGTGAAGTTATTATCGTTCGTTAATTCACAATAAAACGACAGATTCTTTTAATGAATTACAAAGAACCCAAAAACGATGACACTCACAGAATTTTCTCAGAATTTAGTCGAATTTTACATTCTGTTTTTTTTTTCTCTGAACAGATACTTGCTATTTCTGAGCTTTTCAATTGAATCAATAATATTTTTTGACAAGAGTACGATTTAAATTTTACGATGCAATGCTATTTCAATCGTAAACAAAATTTTTATTCAAGAATAACTACTTCACGATAAGTCACGTCATCACGAGTAGAATTTTCATCATGCGCACATAATTCCATGCGAAATTTCTTTGAAGTTTTCGATAAACCAGTCGTACGCTGAAAATACGCGATTAAGTAAATATGATAAATTCGCACTTTGTGTGTTTCAGTTCAATTAGGCAAGTCTATGGTATTCGCTGTCATACCGTATTTATTTGACTTTGGGAAAAGCTGTAATTATAGAGAATGTATGATCAGAGACGGTTTAGCGAGTATACCCCAGTAACCTCGGGCGACCTCATTTACGCGTAATATGAACCAGTCCTATTTGCTGGATTATTGAATAATATAACAGTCTCTTGTGTATCATGCAAAATGTAGTATACGTGCAAGAACGGGAAAACATTCAAGGAGTAATTATTTAAGAGATATTTCCGTCAGGCGTCTCTAGCTGCGTTATACTTTGTTCTACACTGTTTATTGGAAAATAATTGCAAAGGAGAGGAAAACAATGCGAAAAACCCAAGCAAACTCTAAAGTGAATGAAGAAGAAAAAAATACATGAAGTATGCAATTCTGTAGAAACGTAGGTAATATATATTCTGAGTAGGAACACCGGCTGATAATTTATTAAGTTACGATACAGCTGAGACAGTCACCGGCATTCTTCGCATATGCGATGAAAATTCTCTGAAGATGATCCAACGCTATGCAACGATAAGATTATAGAAAACGTTGGGAATAAGAACTTTTGGCGCTACCGCGCAGATGGAGACTCGAAGCAGATGAAAATTTTGCAGTACCTACATTATCCGCATCGTATGGAAAAGCAGTGATGTTTTTCCCTATCAATAAGCAATTTTGACAATTTCTTAATTCACACAAAACTTTGTTTAAAGTGAAGTGACATTACTCATTATCCAGAAGGGTTAAAAACTGATGAGCGAAATATTTTTTTTTTGGAAACCTACCAAGACTCTTCAAACCATATCTTTAGCCATGGGAAAACTTCGCCCTATTACTCGAACAGTAAAACAAAAAAAAATGACTTTTTTACCATCCCTAAGTGTATATTTTCCCTTGAGTAAGAATAAGAAATAGTTTCATCTTCTTCCATGTTCCACATGGGTCGATTTTCGTTCTTCATCCATTTCGTAAAAGAAATGGATAGTGATCCACCATTTTACATTCTTTCATAGATATATCCATTTCATTTTCTGTTTAATTAGATAGGTGTGCGTCTGACACTGACGCGATGACGGAAGACTCTAATATGAGTTGAGAATGAAAAAAAAAAAACTATTCACCAGAACATTTGGGATTGTTTCCACTGTACTGTCTTCTAATATATATTAATGGGAACAGCGTAATATCTCACTTCTCTGTTTTATATCCATTTATATATAGTCTCAATTTTACCCTGTGAGTAAACGGAGAGGCAATTCTTGACAAGCTCAACTATACTCTCTCCTTGCTGTACTCCGTTTTATCCGTTGGATCTAGCTGAAGTTGGAAAAACTGAAGGCCTCATGTTTTCTACTTGGCTTCACACTTTTTGCTCCACCTTATTTCTTCTTTTCTTTTGTTCATTGTATTTTATCTTGATTATATACTATTATTGATTTATTTATGCAACAAAACGTGTAATGAAAGAGAAAAATGCGTTTTTTTTTGCTCGACGAATCCAGTGCAGTGTTGATAGTGAGCATACTGTTCCATGAGTTTCTATAACATTTTATGGGAAGCTGAATTGCCTGCTTCTATGGAACTGAAATAAAGAATGAATTTACTTCGATATACAAAAACGAAAGATGATTTTTTTCCACCAATATTGAGGTTGCGACTGTCCCGATGAAGCAACATATTTTCAGGTTCCTATGAACTGCTGGTTCCCAGCATTAAGTTATCAAGCCTCTTAGAGATCGAGCCGGTATGTGTAGACGTTGCCTCGGATGAACTGAAGATATTGTACAGGTAAAAACTGAATAATTATTACAGATTGAGTTGGAAAGTACAACGAGGAAAGAGTGAGTTGTAAAATATAGAAATAGCGAGGTACATGAACGGATGAGTGATAGAGGGGAAGCAAAATTGCGAGAGTTACAACATGCACCAGCCAGGAAAAGATGACGAAGCAGAAGGGCCACTCACAAATAACTTTTCCCCTAACTTTCATTGTCTGAGCAGTATGACAACGGCAACGACAGCGACGACGACGGGATCCTCAACGTACCTCCGAGGGTTGTGCATGAGAGGTCATTAACGTAGTCGCACAGACAATACAAAAAGGGTCTTTGGCTGGAAGGATAGTTGAAAGAAGGCAAGAAAATAGAAGACGAATGAATCCACGTAGTTACCGCTGTACGCAAATGAACGTAAAATTTTATACCCCGAACGAAGATGGGAAGTGTAAATTTTATGATGACAAGTATGTTGCATTCATTCTGATGTCATGGAGAACTGTCATAACTTCGGAATACGTCGTTTGAAGCAAAATGCTCATACAACGCATAGTCTAAATACAGCCTGAGAGTGTCCAAAACGCTCGGAGTCATTAATCTGTATACCGTTATTCACGATTTAGGTAAATTTTTCCTCAACTTCGGTCTGCCATTTCAACAGTTTTGGATTATCTCGTATTTCTCTTTTTATAAAAATAAGCACGCTGTAATTTATGGAACAAAAAATATCCCCGTGTTTCAATACATACGATGCATTACACGTATGAAAAGTCGTTGTTTATTTACGTCCATGTATTTTTACTCTGCGTGAGACCTTTCTCTATCAAGTGTACACAAGCATAGCACCTTTTTCTTCACTCTGTACACGTTCGTTCCACACAACTACTCTATTCCACGCCTTTTCTCATGTACCTTCTCGTTCGCTGCTCTGCAAAAAAGGAACCCTTCCACGGGAGAAATGCTGGTCTGTGTGTGTTGGTTATGGCTTGATGTTATAAAATACACGCTGAAGCGTTACTTTTTTTTTTATTATTTATTTATATGCAACCTGACGCGACAGCCTGATTCCGTGACATTGTATCGAAATGATGTTGCGCGCATGCGGCGTATCGAGCAACCGCATATTCAGACAAGCCATGGTTGTATGTATTTCAACGACTCTAAATTTCCGTAGCATCATTCAAGCGTCATGATTCAAGCTTAATCGTTGATTCAAGTCCAAAAAATGGGATCTATTGATTCAAAAAACCAGTATTGCAAATAAAGAAACCAAAGTAGCTGATCAGTTCCAAAAGCATTGAGGCTGTAATTCGGTGTGATTCTATTGATAATCGTAATAACCCTATGGCTAGAAAAGATCGGAGGGTGAAAAACGATCAAGCCGAAAGAAAGCAAGGAACTTCCCATTGCGGTTTCTCCTAAATGTTTACTTCTGGAGGTACGTCACAGAAGTTGGCAGCAAATATTACAGTGCTTGGTACACCGAAAAGATAATTGAAATCGACGAGATGCCTATAGCTGCCGATCGGTGTCCTATATAGCGAAACCATTGTGTTTCACAGCGTATTGGATTGTCGAAGAGAGTATCTAACATGAAAACACCTGTGGGATAGGGTTTGCGTGATCGTTTCCACCGTAGGAACAATCTAATCGAATGTCCAACCCTACAAGGCTATTCCGTTACCTAGTCGCGGTCACCTAGTCACATCGATAAAGATAACAAGAATGTTCACTGGCAGCAAAACTCACCGAGGCCCTCCCTTCCACGTACTTCTCGATTTATGGCTAACCAACAATCCGATGGAGGGAACACGATTGTCTACATATAGTACACTAACACGGTTAATCAACTCTCCTCACCAAGAAGCTTTCCCCAGAGACATCTGAGGATGATTTCATGTGCATATAACAATGTTAATAACCAAACTTTGCTTGGTTGAATATGTATATGCTATGGTACAGTTGCAACTAGCTATGAATGGATTAAACGTCGATTGTAGCAGTACCACGTACAGTGATGAACAGATTCATTAATATTAATTCGACTTATTTTTGACATTTGTTCCTTTGAATAATTAATTGTACTGTACAAGTAAGGTACTCGATATTTCGACCAAAATGTCATAATCCAAGTTTGGATCATCCAAAATAAGATTATCCTTGATCCAGCTTTGCGTGATATCTCCATAAACTAATAACTTGTATCCAGGATCAAAACGAATAATCTAAACAACGATATTCATGAGCCGGAGCATGGCTTACATAAAATAAAAAATAAAGAAGGTAACATATTTTGAGAAACATAGGCTGCTTTGCTGTGGACTAGCGGTCTTTTAGTTCGTGAAACAAGAATAACGAAAATTTGCTGACTAGTCGGTGTTGCGGTTCGACCACGAGTTTCCAACTGTTATGACGTTAGCGTAGGTCAGCAGTAGCAAACTTTGCAACCGTTGCAAGCAGCAGCTTTTGCCTCGAACGAGTGCGCGATATATAACGGCTTCCTATTTATCACTTGGACTCGTCAGGCATATAAGCGGACGACTAACGCTGGGTCAAACGAGCCTCAATGGACCGAGCTCCGTGCCCTCATCTGAGCTCAACTTTTCATGGACGATCGCGAGCCGCAATCGCTGATGAAGCTGATAACACTTTCGACAGATGAGTGCACTTTTAGTGCTGGGTTAGCGAAACTACGATGAGGGCGTGGATGCCCGAATGAGATGGTTTTCAAAAGATTTTCCGGCAATTCGTGAATACATCCAGGGGGCTTACTTTAATGCCAGGAAACTTAGATACTTGAAGCAATTGGTGCCCTAACTTTTTTCGTTCGTTCTACTGAGTTGAACGAATTCTTTCGATATAGCTGAGACAATAAAAAGTTTCATGCACTGCTAGTTTCAACTTTTTCTCATTTCGGTGTCTCATCATTTGAATATAATATTAATACTCTAAAATTGGCGCCGAAACTGCCGAGGATATCAATAAAGGTAATGAATACTCCACCCTGAAGACTAGGGGCATACACTGAAATTTTATGTTCCACTTTTTTTCTCGATAAATGTACATTTTTCATGTTCCATTACACAATACGAAATTGTTTCGATTTTGCATTTATAATAATATTTGTTCAATGTGGTGGCGACAGATTTATAGAGATACCGAATATACCACTAGTCAATAAAAAATTCGTTGAATTTCCGTTTTTACACTCGGATTTTTTTTTTCCGGTATGAAAATGATTCTTTTAACTCCTGAATATTTTCTGGTCGAATGGAGGATCCACCCGACTTCTGTTGGATCTCGGCTGAATGTAGCATGTATATCGTTTCATCGGTTGCGCAGGAGCGGTTTGGAGTAAAAAAAGTTGAAAGTGTTTATTAGTAGCTAAATCTCTAATCACACATCATCGTGAAAAAAAAGTAATAATTCTTCTCAATCTAACCAAATTCATCATTGGTTTAACCGATTATCCTAGTAAAAAAGTTTGAACGCGCAAATGCATCACCTGAGACAGACTCGTGGAATTAAAAGCTTGGGGTTTGGGATTGAGCGATGGCAAAGCTAGACAAATGTTGTCCTAGGCCGTGGACGAAAGTCTTGCGATCTTTCACCGATTATCACCGAGACGAATTTTTCGCAGTATCCATTTGTCGCAATGGCAACAGAGCTCAAAGACGCAAAACGAATACTTTAAATAATTAGTTGAAAAAAAAAGTTGTTCAACATAAAATGTTCCCTCGAAATCCGGAATTAATGGCTTTTAAGCTCGACGAGCTCTCGTAAGCTAGTGAATTTCAAAATTGGTTTGAAAAATTATCTACAAAATTGAATGATTATTCATTACGAGGAACAAAATGAATTGCTCTGGACTGTAACTAAAATCTGTAACTACACGTAAAAACCCCATGTACCAGGATTAAATCGTGGCAATAACCCAGCAGTTATTGTTACAGTTCGGTTACATTGATGTTATCGATAGCAAGCAATTCAATAGAATTATTCTGTCGATGACCATGGGACAAAAATGTTGTAGAACATGTAAATTGTAAACAAATACTGTTTGAATTGTTTTCCAATAAAATAAATTCCCATCGTATTCCTAAAGAAACAATTATCCTTTTGTGAATGAACCATAAAATTGAAACAGCATCAAATTGAGACTGTTCCGTCTTTCATTAATTCATAGCTCCGTCAACATATAAATCCACAGCTATCGCACTAATAATAAATATTGTAAATTACTTTAAATCAACGTAATATAGAACGAAAAACACAAGACGGCGGGTTTTAGCGGCGGGGTGAATTGGTTAGCGCGTTAAAAAAAACGACTTCCGGAAGCGAGTGGATGACTCGGTGTCCGCGTGCGTACTGCTCTCATGACGCTTTCGCCCCCGGTGCACAAATCCCCCTATCACCCCTCCACCCATTACACTCAATCCCCACTCCATTTTATGTACCGCCTTATCCCACCCCCATCGCCTGCCGCCGCAGACCTCTCGTTGCTCTTGCCGTCACTTTGTGCCCCGTGCACTATCCCCACCGTACCTTTTCTTTGTTCATCTCTCTTGCTCTTCCTTCTGAAGATGCAGTAGTTGCCTTGCACCGATCGACGATGAAGCGAGCTAAGCCAGCCATCCCCTTACTCCGAAATTCCTTCTCTTATATATACATAAACGGAAATTCGTTTATATGTATATATATGTGCGAAGAAACGAGGGGAAAACCCGTCGATGGAGAGGAGAAAGAACCGAAGTTTGCGAATGCCTGCGGGGGCACACCTTTTGCGCACGGATCTTCTCAGGGGATGAAAATTTACAAATACCTGAGGGGCGGGTGGACTATATGTTTTGTTATCGTAATGGGCGAACCCTCTATTTTCTCAACTAATTGCTTGTCTATTCAAAAAAATCGGATTGCGGATCCAAAATGATCCGTAATGACATCGAAATTTTTAGCTTTTGTGGTATTTCTTACCTACAGTCTGGTAGTGAAAATGATCGAAGATTTGATTGAATAAACCAAATAATCTAGCAACGAGGATCAATCAACGTGGAAAGCTTCTGTGTATGCTTTTCTGTTCGATGCGGCCCGAAGCTTTAGAATATAAGACTTTTACTTTTCTTCTACGTCGAAAATACTAGTATAGTTGAATATTATTTCAAACAAACCGTGTACACCTTCGCTCGCTTGAAAACCGCTTTATCTACACGGTACTGGTCCCACCTGGGGCGATAATGCTTCTAAGTTCAACAGGATGAAGCTTCTACGAGTCGTGCGAGAACGCATTTGCCCGCGCACTGTGAATACATTAACTTACTCTCTGGTACATCAGCAGTCTTCTAGGTCAATGGGGTGTATTACCGTCCATGGTTTGTGCTTTAGTCTATACGGAGACGACTTGTCTCGGTTTCGCTGTTCGCTCGATGTGCATTGGTTAGTCTGCGCCTCAAGTACACCGCGAATAAACCCGGTTAAGTGCATTCTGACGAGCTATCAATGTGACAAAACATAGAGCATGTCGTGCACACGTGGACAAAACACTTCAGGCATTTATAATATGATATTTATGTAAGAAACGACATCAGGAGTGAAGAAATTTTCAGAATCTCGAAATTAAACGTAATGAGACAGACTTTTATTCTCGCTGACTTGCTCCTTGATGAGAAATTCTATTTCACGCTGCATAAACTATAGAAAAACACGAAATTGGATAAATTTTATTCCATAAGAAATTACTTCTCGTTTTCAGTCAGCGAAGCTCTGAACCAGGAAAAAAAAATTATAGCAGGCCATGGTTTAAAATTTTTATGTTACGAAGTTATTGCTAAAAGTCTAGCCAATAAAATGCACGCTTCAGACGACTTTCCAACGTTCCGTAGTTTCCTGAATCCCCATTTTTTTTCTTTACTTCATTATTAATCGTTCTTCTTAGCATCAAGAAAGGTCAAGCATAGAATAAGCTCAAAAGCGTGCGCACGAGTGCTCTTGAAAAAAAGAAAAAAAATAATAACTCAAACGATTTTCCACTCTTTCATCAAGCGGGGGGCAGTTGGAGAAGTAGATACGTATTCTGGGTCAAGTATCTGCTCACAATCTTAGCTTTGATCCGTGTACTTTGAAACGGCATCATGAGAGACCAAATGTTTGACACGTGACACAACGAGGAATGCACCTAGAACTTATTTTTCATCGAGATTTTGTTACGAGATGAAATTCCCCTACACATGAAAAAATTTCTTATGAGAAAGTGAGAGAAAAAGATTGTAAGTGCTAGGCGAATCTGCAAATTTTCTATTTCCTTTTAATTCATGCGTATCTGCAATCATCGATTGTCGTCCGATATAAATTCGTCATACAAACAACAAATTTATTTATCGACATAGTGTATGCAGCATTAGGTGCACATGTTCTCGAGAAATTCAAGAATCCTAATGAGGAGACTGCTATTCACGCCTTTTGTGTTGACTAAGGAATTTTCTTGGTAAATCAACTAGGAAGTTAGTTGTTGGGTACCGAAACTCAGGGATGCTAGTCTATCTCTGTCTCTCGAAATTTAAGAGGCAATTTCAGATGGTTATCGGACGGTGAACTGGAATTACAATTGACAGGAAGTTTCCATCAAGTCAAATTAATGTACGATATACCGATAGTGGAAACAATGATTTGCGCTTTTTTTTCCAAATAGTTCAAATGAAAGACTCAAAAATCCTTACGATTGTGAGAGAACAATTTACTATCGATAGGAAAAAAAAGTTAACAAGATTTTCCAAACGTAATGTCTATGAAGTGATAAAGGAAAGTCTATTATAAAAACGATTTTCATAGGTCGTCGTTTGTTATGCGTAAAATGAGATTTACACAATCTTTGGTGATTGAATAATCGCGTTACGGTTGACGCCACCGTACATAATACGTTCTCCAATTACGGGAGGTAGACCCGTATAGGATCACGGTATTTGCGATTCACGTTTCCAATTCGCGGCTTAAAGACGAGATGAAAAAAAGTAATCTGCGGTTTTTATGCGGTTCGTGGATACTACCTTAGTTCTAGAGACAGAAATAATCATGGTTTTCGTGATCCTAAGGCGATACGAGGAGCTCCGAGTTAAATAACAGTACAGAGGGCACATTTGATTCTGTATGAATCGTCGTTATTTTTTTTCTTTTTTTGCGAGATACGATAATCCGCTAGCATATGCCATTCATAGGGCAATCAATCCGGAGAATTTATTGGCAAAAAGTTACAGTAAGACTAATAATGATGTGAATTAACTAGTGGCTATTTCCCAAATAGCATTGGCTATCTGCTCTTTTTTTACAAGTCTATCAGCAATGTTCATCATTCGAAATTCAGCTTGAATTAAAAACAGACTTTTTCTTTCTGAAAAGTTTCTATGCAATGTAGTATTTCATGGAGTGTACTTGAACAATAAACTCTCTTTGATGATGGGTGGATTTTTTTTGTACAATCATTGTTTTTAGGTTGTAACAAAATGTTGTCGAATCGAAGTACTAGTTTCGAGTTCTTTAACAATGAGTAATTTCGTTGCGTTCCAACAACGATTTCAAGACCGCAACGTTTCTGATTCAGACTGTAACGATGCTGTTAGTCATAATTTACAACTCGATTGACACTGGGACTCGAATTACTATGAGACAGTACCAATCAGTGAATTTTCGATGTCCAAAGTTTCACAATGCACGCTTTCGAGTTACGTTTTAATCAGGACAACCGCATTCTGGAAAATCGTTTCAGCAGTTACAGGATACTGGAGTGTGTAAACATGTATAGAGAAAAAATAGAAAAAAAAAACAATGTTCTACCTATATATACACGCGAGCGGAGAGAGCTGTGGCTGTTTGGCTCAACAGCTGAAAGAGAAGGAAGGATTTCGAGCGTCAGGGTGAAGATACCGCACCGCGAGAGGCTTCGAAACTTGCACGAAGGATCTCCTCTGCTTTCTGCCATCTCGTATTACCATATTCATGAGAATTAAACTGCACAATTACTTCCACGATGCTCCAACCAAGCAAATGATCATATATCCAAAACGTACACTTGTAACTTGGCTTAATAATGTTGCGATACGTAGCAGAGGTTTCAGCAGTTTATGGAAAATTGCGTAACTACGGTCAGAGAATACCACGGTATTACAAGTTTTCAAGCATATGTTTATAATGTTTATAAACATGGCTTCAAAACGTAAGAATTTCGAACTTTGACTTTCCATATTTTATGAAACATGACAATCCACGACTCTCTCGTCTTATTCCAAAATACCGTTCTTTCAAAAGTCACCACAATTTTCTTATATCCACGAGTTTCATTTCCAAAGTGAACTTTTTCAATTGAGAAGAAATTGTGAATGACAAACCTGTTACGAAATGAAATAGTCCTGAGCAAGATAGACTATGATCGAAGTTTGAAATTAATGGCACGACCGAAGTTATCAGATCTAAATTAAAATTCAATTCAATTGGTACTTTATTGAGAAACACTAAAATCTTAGAAAGATTCTTTGATGTAGATCCAAGCAGTGTAAGTAAGCCATTGTGTAAACTTCATCGTTTAATATCAATGGCAGGTGATACAGAGGAGAAAAGAATGGAAAAAACTGCGGCTACCTAGAGGCTGAAGGCAAAAAATAAAATCCAAGATAATCTTGGCATCGAAAAGCTAATTTTTAGTGTTGACTGATATTTGGCTCCTTTCTGTCTCCTCCTTGAACACCACGTGCAACCTTGGGTTGTCGTTTTCGGTTGCTTGTCAGCGCACTTGCTTTACGAGCTAGTTAATTACCTGGCATGACTCTTGCAAGGACATTGGCGACGAGAAAGGAATCTCTCCATACTTATGTCCTACATATACCTATAGTTTTCGTCACGCGGATGAACTGATGAGGCAAAACCAGCAAGAGAGCAAGAAACGATCTTTCCCTTAAAGTCACAGAGTAGTAAGTTGAGTTCATACGAACGAGAATGAAACGAGTGAAAGGGTTGTTAAGGTACGTTTTCCATTGCCTCATTCCGCACTTGAATTCCAAAGCGGTATGTCTGGAGCCTGGAGTTACTGCAACCATCTGCCGTTGCTTCGTTTTTTTACGTTTTTGTTCATTTTTTATGTTTGATGTCTTCGAAAGCCCGTGATATCTCATTGAGGTGTAGCGTGGCTACTGGAGTAGCGGAACCGGAAATAACAAGCGAAAAACGGTCTCCTACTGGACCAATATGAGTAGCGCTTCCAGGCCAGAAAAATAGAAGTGCAACTATTATTTCTGTTCCCCAGACTTTTTTTTTCCTCTTAGTTTCTCGTCGTGGTCACGTTTCCTCTCGTCATGATCGCTAAGGCATTTCGTACAGTTTTCTCACACGAAAATATCAGAACAGAAGCATTTGGTGCGAGTCCGTTCACCGGCGAGAAGATCCTTTGGAACTTCGCCAACGTTTTCATGTTCGGCTACGGCGCCTTCGGGCCTCTAAGACTGCAATGAAGTACACGTGCATGTAAGGGACGTGTAGAATGTACGCGCGCGTGTGTGTGTGTGTGTGAGTGAAAAGAGAAAAAAAGAAAGGAGGATCTAGACTTGATGGACGCAAACGATGTTGGATCCGAAAACTCCACATGGCAATCTTCGTTGTATACCACTGAACAACGTTTTGTATATACAAGAGTGAAAACTTCAATCGAAAAATATGAAAGTTTGCAAAAAGCAAAACTGTATGCCTGAAAAGTGTTTCTGAGGCTATCTAAAAATATCACAAAGATCAGTGAGTACAGATTTTTAGAAATTCAATGAGAGATTTGCAACGAATGATCAATGTAGGAGATCCAAGTTTTCATCCTAATAATATCAGAGTTCTCTTTCTCCGCAAAGCATAGAAATTCTTCCAAAAGTATTTCTCATTTGTACCCGTACAAATATTTTATCTTCGTGCTTTTATTATTTTCGTTATCAAAGTCCCGCCGTAGCTACAGAATTTTTTGTTGTTTTTCCTAAGCAATCTGTCTGGACTGTGCAATTCTTTTCTCGACGTAAGAAATTGTATCTCGTATATACGCTTTAGGATTTGGAATGAAAAAAGAAGGAAGAAAAAAGGGTGGTACAAAGTACACCAGTGATACGTCCTACCTTACCAATCGTCTGGATCCTTCGTCGAGGTTACAGCGTTGCTGTCCATATATCTGGTGGATGTACGGACGAGGATCCAGACCGATTCGGGTAGCTCGATCTCCTTTTAAGCCCAGGATCCTACAGAGACAAACAAATCCATACGAACACACACAAACACAGAAAGAAATGCACAAGCCTTTTCGTCTGAGAATTGGAACGACCAAGCCGCAACTCTGGAGCAACGAAAACCTTCTGACTCGTTTCTCTCGAGCAGTAATACCGCCGAATGCACCCAGAAAGCCTTCTGCTTCCTCCTCATGTCTATATGTACACATACCCTACTCAACGAGCGAATCGTTTGTCTCCGTTAGAATTTCAGTAACGATATATATACCCTGTATATATTGAGTGAGGCTGATGCAGCCCTGATTTTTTTTTTGTAGACCCGCCTTTCCAAGCACCATTCCAAGAAAGAACTGATGCGAATCGTTAAATACCACGGTAAATAACACGTTCAATTAACCACCAGTCTGCAAACCGTAGTGCACGATGCTTTTTATTTAAATAGAGTGCGAGCTTTTTATGGCAATGAAACCCTTTGAACATAGTATTTTTCATAAGGAAATTGTTATCTATATGTACTTGTCCCGAGACTCTGCCGAGTCTCTTGATAACTAATGTATATATCGAATGTTCTACTGAGATGATAGAAAGAGTTGCTCGAGTCGGGCGGTATTCATCCACGCGATGTTACTCTTCCAAAAACGAATGAATATTTTTTCTTCATTGCATGATCACCTACTCATTGCATGCATCCTACTCAAGAGTTAAATTGGTTGAAGTATCTGAAGAAAAAAAAAAATTATTCGAATCGCATTTATCGTTTTGTTATTGGAACTGGGAGATTAAATTCTCGTGTCACATGCAGAGACCCGTTTGAACTTCCTTGGTGTCAAGAACCAAGTCACACGATCCTCCCTCCCTTCTATGCTCAAGGGTAGCAGACGCGTTCAAGTTAGGAAAACTCATCGCGTCACGTAAAACTCTCTCTCTCTCTCTCTCTCTCGGCACTCACAAGAGGGAAAACACTCGAGGGATAGCACCCTCGATCGCAAGTGCATCAGTTATGACCTGTCTCAAAGATGCTTCTGAATCGTACAGGATAGCGTCACATTCACTAGCAACCCACCGTAACATCATATATCACTATAAGCTTCATCGGGATTATTTGCGGAAACGTTTTTCGAAGTTACGTGAAACGATCAGCCAAGCGCACAAGAGTTTCAAGATTTTTTTCAAAAGTTTTCAAAATACGACGAACCATCGTACTGGTGCCTTTCAATCGTAAAACTTTGAAGTACGATGAAATTTTCAATGTATATTGCTAATAGAAATCAGACTTATAAGAACTGTGCAGAAAACTTGGTCGTAAAATTAATAGTTAGGGGACTATGGGGCAAAACGGACATGTTAACGATTTAAGCCAATTTAATCGATGAGCATATGGTCTTTCAACTATATTTGAGTCCCAAAATTGATTTCCAGTCGTAGTTTCTCGAATTTCGAAAAAAAAAATTTTTGGAGCAAAACGGACATTGCCTTTCGGAGGTATGAAAAATGAAAATTTTTTTTTTTTCGAAATTGAGACGTCTGAAGCGACTTTTTCCGAATAGAATACCAACTCGGTAATATAAGAAAAGAAACGCGACCACTTAGAACCCCATTCTTTGGCATGTAAGAAAGAAAAATGAGCCAAAACTTGAAATCGCATTTTGGCCATGTTTTCGAGTCATGCAAAAAATGAACTTTGGCTCCACCGTGCAGGGGTATTATTGATGTTTGAACTGTATTGGAGTTCCGTAATCGATTTCCGGTCCTAGTTCCCCGGATTTCGTAAAAAAAAAATTTTGGGGCAAAACGGACATTGCCTCTCAAGGTATAAAAAATGAAATTTTTTTTTTTTTCGAAATTAAGACCTTCGAAGCGATTTTTTTCGAATGGAATGCCACCTCGGTGATATAAGAAAAGGAATGGGACCACTTGAGCCCCATTCCTTGGATGTAAAACAGAAAAATGAGCCGAATCTTGAGATCGCGTTTGGTCCAAGCTTTTCGGTCTTGCAAAAAATGAACTTTGTCTCTACCGCGCTGGGGTATAATCGATGTTTGAACTCTATTGGAGTCCCACAATCGATTTCCGGTCCTAGATCCCCGGATTTCGTAAAAAAAAATTTTCGGGGCAAAACGGACATTGCCTCTCGGAGGTATAAAAAATCGAAAAAATTACATTTTTCGATATTGAGACCTTCGAAGCGATTTTTTTCGCATGGAATGCCACCTCGGTGATATAAGAAAAGGAATGGGACCACTTGAGCCCCATTCCTTGGATGTTAAACAGAAAAATGAGCCAAATCTTGAGATCGCGTTTGGTCCAAGCTTTTCGGTCTTGCAAAAAATGAACTTTGGCTCTACCGTGCTGGGGTATAATTGATGTTTGAACTCTATTGGAGTCCCACAATCGATTTCCGGTCCTAGATCCCCGGATTTCGTAAAAAAAAATTTTTGGGGCAAAACGGACATTGCCTCTCGGAGGTATAAAAAATGAAAATTTTTTTTTTTTTCGAAATTGAGACCTTCGAAGCGATTTTTTTCGAATGGAATGCCACCTCGCTGATATAAAAAAAGGAATGGGACCACTTAGGCCCCATTCCTTGGATGTGAAACAGAAAAATGAGCCAAATCTTGAGATCGCGTTTGGTCCAAGCTTTTCGGACTTGCAAAAAATGAACTTTGGCTCTACCGTGCTGGGGTATAATTGATGTTTGAACTCTATTGGAGTCCCACAATCGATTTCCGGTCTTAGATTTCCGGATTTCGTAAAAAAAAATTTTTGGGGCAAAACGGACATTGCCTCTCGGAGGTATAAAAAATCAAAAAAATTACATTTTTCGAAATTGAGACTTTCGAAGCGATTTTTTTTTGAATGGAATGCCACCTCGGTAATATAGAAAAAGGAATGGGACCACTTGGGCCCCATTCCTTGGATGTAAAACAAAAAAATGAGCCAAATTTGAGATGGCGTTTGGTCCAAGCTTTTTGGTCTTGCAAAAAATGAACTTTGGGTCCACCGTGCTGGGGTATAATTGAGGTTTGAACTGTATTGGAGTTCCATAATCGATTTCTGGTCCTAGTTCCCCGGATTTCGTAATAAAAAATTTTTGGGGCAAAACGGACACAGCCTCTCAGTGATAATAAAAATTTAAAAATTGCGAATATGTAGATTTTATTTGCTCCAATAAAAAAAACCTTTTTTCCTTATTTTCTTACCGTCATTATAAATTTGGTTTTCAAATAAGTCACAAAAGAGAATGAATAGTGAGCAGAACGTAGTTTGGGATCGGAGTCAAAATTTTATGAAATTTATAAAATTTCGGATTCAACGTGTGTTTATTTTGCTCTAAAACTTGAATTTTTAATGCATTTCACCCTAGAATACCACAATTCAAGATGTTTTAGGGTCAGAACGTGGTTTGGATCCGAAAAAAAAATTTTATAAATTTTATAAAATTTACATTTACATGTGTCCGTTTTGCCCCCTGCGTGTCCATTTTGCCTCAAAATTCACTAATTCAGGCTGTTTTCGGGTAAAAATGTAATTTAAGCTTGAAAAAAAAATTTATGAATTTTCCGAAATTTCAGAATTTGAAATGTCCGTTTTGCCCCGGATTTTCGACTTTCGGGGCAAAACGGACACCCTGTCCGTTTTGCCCCATATGTCCGTTTTGCCCCATAATCCCCTAAATCTCACAGATTGTCATCCCAAATCAGAATTACTCCTTGAATTCATGGCATATTGATTACGATCACTGAGTTTGCTAGGACGATTGTAGTTGAAAACAATTTCACGAGAGTATTATCCGACGACAAATCTTTCATGACAATATTGATTGGATATGAGTTCGGGAAAAACTCGCCATGAATTATTATTATTATTATTATCATACAGTCAAACTCACGTATTGGAACAACTTGAGACAGGATACGATCAACAGATGTCTGATACTCACCTGAAACAAATAAAGAAAGTTTATCATTAGCAAAAGTACTCATTATATATGCGATTAGTATAATGAAAATGAGATTTCATTTTATGGGCGACTCTATCTGGTGACTTTTTCGGAATCAATAACTGCCATTTCTGATTAAAAAAAAAATGTTTATACTACATCAGGGTTGAATCAATTGTGTTATCAAAATAAGGTCAAACACTGTTCGATAAGTCAATGAAAGTCCATTGAAACTGTACTTGTATGCTATTAGCATATGAAATTGATTAAGAGTATATAGAGATAGGATGATTCATATTCCAAGATTCTTCAAAGTTACTCGTTAAATGCAGCCAGAATCCGAAGAATAAATCCATCTCGTTTATAATTCAAATGATATGGAAAAATAGCCACTAATTATCTACAAGCCATCATAATTTTTCACCGTCGAAAGTTTCCTTGATGACGAGAATGATTTTTAATTAGGACCGAATATAAACATCTATTCGCATTTTGGCGTGTTTGAAACAGAAAACGTTGCGGATCTTTGGTGGGCATTTTCTGTGTATGTTTACTCGCCGAGAAAAGTTATCTCCGTCTCGTTTATTCAGAGTTTGTCGATTTCTCAGTGATAAATATAGCAAACTCGCTGCTGCGAGCAGCTGTGACTGATAGTTGATATTTGAGTGAATATAAGAGAGTCAACGAGCTTGAGATTTTAAGCTTGCTTTCATTGTTCGCTTCGTATTGGTTATTTGCCGCTTTTTATCTTTTCATTCCGTTGCTCATACGTATGTACAGAGTAGGTCGCTTGACTCACAGCAACGTTATTATAAACTACTACGTGCCAGCCATTCCTCTCACCTACTGCCTTTAATTCCACAAAATTACTAAAAACTACGAGGATTTTCATCTCTCGAGCTTTCTCTCTTTGCAGCATGATTCTTCTCGTTATTCCGCTCGTGTTATCGTACGTGAAGTGCGCCGCGGCGATACGGCGTGCATCATCTCTTACATAAACGGTAACGAAACTCCCGAGTTCTCGTTTCCCCATCTTGACACGAATTCCCTCGGTTTAATGACGAAATGAACAGAGCACATTGTCCTCAACGACTTAAAAACTCCCCCTCGTCACAAAAATTTCCCTCAAATATAATTCTACATTCCTGAAGGGGTATAAACGTAGATGAATCATTTTTGTCGACCATTATTTCATGAGGTTTCAGCAATGTCATTTCCTGAGCGATGATTGCTGTGGAAAGGTATAATCATCAACTTGTTGTTGTCCCAATAATGTAGAATTCAATTCCCTTATCCATTCACAAATTTCCATCAACGTTCGCATGGCTCGATTAGTAACGATACAATTATCGATATAATTACGTGGAAGTGGAGCTTCGATTGGGACTCTACACTATAGGACCTAGGACCCTACTACACACTATATGTACGAGGACAAATAATCTACACCGGGCTTACACGCACCCCAGCACTTTGAATCGTTGCAGCTGATTCATTAACTTGTCGTAGAGAGCTTCGTTTTGTTTAAATTTGAAAGTTCGAATTCCGAAAAATAAAATAGAACATTGGAAAAAAGTCTATTATTATTTTTTTGCGGTGAAAAATGCAATTAACGAAAATTAAAAACAAAATTTTCCATTTTTTTTTTTTTTTTACTAAAATATACAAATTCCTGGAACACGTATTTTGAAAAATTGAATCATTGATTCTTAAAAAAATCTGTATGGACCAAGCCCGTAAAAATTGCAAACCAAAAATTCGAAGTGCTTCATTCGTTATACAGTCGATTAAGTAAGCGTAGAAGAAAATTTAGTAAAATTTGTAGGGTTACGGGAACTCCAGACTCTCAATTAAATGTACTCTCTGTCACGCCCAGGCCGAAACTTACGTTTTAGCCGGCACAATTGTACTCCATACACTCCCCCCTCCTGATGCAGGTAGCATGACTACCTGAACTGACGTCGAAATGTCAGAATCTTAAAAATTTGGTAGGAGTTTGGGAAATCCTTGTGTAACGTCCTAGGACACAGACATTATATTGAGAATTTTTATTACCGGAAAGATGATGACGATATAGGGCGAGAAAACGTACGTGTTCGAAGCTGCGAAATAAAATAAGGTGACAAAAAGCATCAAGGGAATGCGAGAATGAGATCACATGTAGGAATCTATAAATAGAAAAATAAAAAGTGCAAGAGCACCCTGTCGCATGTGTATCTTTGTATATACACATGGCACGTGTATATACAAGCAGTGTGTATGTTCGTACTAGTCGTGTATGTATCAAAGAAGAAGAAGGAAGTGCACGGGCTGCTTGGCCGGAAGTCGACCCGGGGCAACTTGCGAATTGGACAGTACAAAATTTATCGACGTTTCGTGATAGCATGTACTAAAATAGGATTTTCCATAGTTTCCCGCCCTTCTCTCTTTTTTGTACGTGTAGGATCCGGATACCGGTTAAATTTCGAACTATAAACGCTTTAATATTGTTCTCTCGTGAGTCGTAACGTCCACAAAATTTTAATCGCTGATAATTCAAAAGAAAAAGAAGAAGAAGTTACCGAGTGCCATATTACGATAGTCGTCACGCCGATTCCGTTATCAATGAAATACTCGCAATATAGATTACGAGTTTTCCTGACACGGAAAAACTTGTTTTTTTTATACACTAATCCACTTCGACTAGAAAGTAACATTCAATAAACTCAGAATGAATAAATAAATAAATAAAAAGCTCGCTGAAGCAGAAAACAAAAGAAGTGATGAAAAGACACAAAGTTTCTACTACCCCATGTTGACGCGTGGATCCAATTAATTATGCGACAAAGTTCACAGGGGTTGTGTTATAATTGTACGAGGTGCGAGTGAATAGAACCAAAGAAACTAAGAGAAGGAAAAGAAATAGTGAGAATGCAGGCAGCGAGTAAAGAGTAAAATATTCGGGGTGAACCGAGTAAGGGGTTTGGCGTTGCTCCGGGTCGATAACCAGGGTGGGTGCGGTCCTCATCTCACCTTCTCGTCGACCACCGAGATCCTAGTGCCAACAGCCTCATGCCATTGCTTATTCTCACGCTTTAGCGTTGTGTGTTTGTGTGTCTGCAAAAGTGTGCGTTCTTTATCCCACCTCAACTCTTTTCGCAGCATACAAATATATAAATTGCAACACATGAAAAAAGACTTGCACTGCCAACATTTTTCACCATCATCCGTTCCTTCCACTGTATCATCGGTTGGATTTTACCCCATGAGAATACGCGAGACACCTCGATACGAATCTCTCGAAAATCTCACGAGAATTCAAGAGGTCAAGAGCACACTCGATCGCATAAGAACGCGAGTGCACATCATTTCAAAGAAATATGTGATCGTTTATGTTTTTCAAAATCTGTGATGCTTATATGAAGATTTTCAAATCAAGACACGTCGACATTCTGTACGTCGAATTAATCACATTTAAAAAAAAAATAGAAAAAAAGAGCTTTGGGCGATTAATTATTCGGTATACTAAGAAACTGCAATTTGTTAGAGAGTCAATTGATCGTTTTATCATAATCATGAAAAATGTTCTCAAACAATATTAATCTTTTCTTTACAGCAATCACGGATGCGGTAGGGTTGAAAAAAAAAAAAAAAAAAAAACAGAAGGCCTAAGTGCCTTGTACATTTTTCGATTAATATTTTTCAGTCTATATATGTTTTCATTCATAAGTTTGTGAAAAGTTATGGTAGCCAAGAAAGTAAAATATTCCTTGCAATACATGAAAAATGGAATGCGGTAATGTACGATGAAGCTTGACGAGGTTTCAACCAGCACCCTCAAGGGTTAAACGACCCTGATCCGGATCTCTAAAGACCGTGGCACCAAGAGTGGTGAAGCAGCCCTATAACGATACCGTGGATGAGAGCATTCGCCGATAACAGATTATATAGCGTTGTCTTGCTATAGTTTGTAACGACGAGTTCACTCATCACCGATCGACCCACTTTTCTATAACGAGAACGTTTTTTTCTTTTTTTTTTTTTCAACTTTTCAACCATTTTTCATAGATCTTTTCAGCGTTGATACATCGTGGATATCGAAGGATGATCAAACATCACTAACGGACTAACGGAATAATTATTTTCTACTAATAGACGCTAAGTATTAGAAGCGACGAAATTGGATGGAAGAGTTCTTGCAAGAAGGTTTAAATTAACTTGAATCAAAGAGTACTCATTAAGCAGAATTTAATAGGACGAAATTTACTTTTCTCTATTTTTCTAGTGCATATTTGTGTAGCATTCAGTGCGCTACTAACAGTCAAACTCTATAAATCCATTCGTCTCAGCGTCAATCCCGAAGGGAACTTCTAGCTTTCTTTTTTAACATCAGCTTCGCTAGCTCACTTCTTTTTTTTATCCGCATTATCCGGTATTCGATCGCATCGAGTAGCGCCCACTCGCCATTACTTCTCGTCAAATAATCGAACTTTAATCACGAATTCACTTGAGAACAACCTGTGTGCACAACGCGAATGAATTCGAACGTTGTGACGTATACTTCCACGAAATGTTAAATGTATAAATGTATATACACACACACACACACACACACACACACACACACGTGCACATACAAAAAACGAAATCCCGTGGTAGTTCAGTGCTCCGTAATTAGCGTTCTCGTTGGGTCTGGATTTTTCTTTCATTCGTATCGTTGATTCGAAAAATTCTTCTATAAGAAATCTTTGACGTGCGAATAGTAAGGTATATCGTTAATTTAAGTTTTCAGGTAAAGGACGTAATAATTTATCGAGTAGAAGAGTGGTCAATTCATAATAAGCATTGGATTAATATTTTCTTGAACTTAATCTCATGACTAGAGTTTTACGATTATACTCAATGAAGTGCGAGTTTCTCACCTGCTCTGGAAAAAGTAAATTTGATATTTAATCAAGCTCGAAAACCCGTAATATTAACTCCTAACAAAGCTATTCTCGTTCTTGCGTTATAAAATGAATATATATAAAGTTCCTAATTGTCGTCGAGACCGATGACCTAAAAGGGAAGTCGTAAGGGAGAGGATTTGCAATCGTTGAAGCCACAGACGAAACGAGACTGATCGACGTCGTTCGTCGACCTTTCAATCGACCTCCTTTTGTTAGTATTTAATGATTATTCGAAAGAAAAGAAAATGTGAATAATTCATTTTGATCGAAGACGCTGTTTTCGGCGATAAAATTCAACGAAATTATACAAATGTTAATATTTTTTTTCAAATATTCGATGATTACAATTGTCTTCTACTCAATGAATTTTTTTTTTCCGCGTTATAAACGATCCTTCATTCTTAATAATTATGGGATTGTTACAATACTACGACATTCGAGGATAGCACCGAAAAATATTTGCATTTTTTTTCCATATTATTTCGCTTTGAATTTCTAAAATTGATTCATCGGTTTATTCAAACATTTTTTCTCCAGCCAAATTATGTGTCTGTATTCAAGGAACGTAAAAATGATTCATAAAAATTGCCTGCAGTTTGCGCAACTTCGAGATTTTTCTTTAAATTTTCTACGCGTCTGGAGATTTATCCAACAAAAGAAGGAGTGGCATTCACAGCTAATGAAATACCTTTTCTCGATGAAAAAGTACTCTGACAATGGTATTATTGTCTCGTAGCCTACGGTCACCCGACTGTTGGCTACATCGTGTGAAAAGCAACGGATAATGCGCCGTGCAGAGAGTCTGGAAAGTAGTAGTAACCGAACGTGGTCAGACGCGAGATAGAAACTCTGAGCCAAACTGTCGATATGGCAGAGCGCATTTCTCTTCAGCCACTTTACCCCCACTGCAGTTTCACTGGCGATAAAGTGACACAAATAGTTATTTTTATTTGATTCGTTTGACATATCGTTTGCGAACATTGAAGAAAATCACGTCTCGTTATTGAACTCTGTACAAATTTTATGCCCATTACAAATCAGGAGTTAAATTTACGATAAACGATATGTGATGTCGCACTATTCCCCAATTAGACACGCAACATTTTCATTTTCTTATATCATTAGCTGTTAATCGTAAGCAAAGTGGCTTAACGGTTTCAGAGCTCAATTATTTCCTGCAAAATTCATCACCAAAATATCCGTCGGTAACATCTCATTAGAAAATAAAAAATATTGCGCGATGAACCAGTTTTTTTATCAAATAGAATTATAATTTTTAATCATTATTATATATAAAAATAATAATGAATATTGTCAATCAAAGCTAACGACGTTATTTCATTCCGGATCAGAAAAAGAAGTGAATGTTTGTGCGAGAAAATCAGTGTATAGCAGATATAGCAGAGGAGCAGAATCGGCTCAATTGATTAAGAAAAGTCATTAACTTTTAACCTTCTACGATGTACCAAGCCACATGAAAGTCGTTGCAAGATGCAGTACTCGACAATTTCTCTTGGCTGAAAATTTCCCAAGAACGAAGTGTATTATCACTGTCTTGGTAATTTAGACAGTCTGTCTCGTTTAATCACTCGTACCGAGTGTTTCTAGTTGCATTATGTCCTGGCAGAAGCTTATGACCGACAATTACTTCATTCCGTCAAGACGAGAGATTCACTGGAAAAATTTCGAAACGAGGAGACCATTAGTTAATGGAAAATCTTGGATTGAATGAACACAGCATCCGAGTGTTGAAAAAAAAATGTAGACCTTCATTTCGAGGAGAAATACGAATCGATAAAAGACGAGAGTGAATCTGATGTTGGGCTAACATTAGCAGGGTCAGCTGGCCTCGGTAACATATTTTATTCAACCATACTCTTCTTCATGTGAACGTTGCCATTGACAATACATTTAAATTATTATTTACAGAACGAAAAAAAAAACTCACTGCTATTTCATTCACGTAGAAAGTCTCACGATAAAAATTGATTATTGTGTAAATTTCTCATGTGTTACATATAAATTTGATCGATAGTATTTATTTATTTTTTACGATTATTCCCCCGTGTATGAGAAACGAGAGAATTGCAAAATTGAAGATTACCAACGATCAATAACTTATCAACGAAAGATCGAGACGCAACGTCTCGTGTACGGGACATAAAGGTATTTTCAAAAACAAAGCATCGACGGAAATCGAAAAAACGTAAAAAATATTGTTCCACCTCTGACTCTTCTCAGGAATACGGAAATTCGATGTTTTTGTGCAAAATACCATGAGTGATGAGAAATATTACGATAATTCAAATGAGCGAACGTGGTACGTGAATTTTTACCACCGTAAACGTCCGGACGTCGTTATTGTCATAGGATCGACAGGGCGGAATCCACGAAGGAATCAAAGTGCTTGTGTTGAGAGGTTACCGATCTATTGCATTTCATCAGTAAATATAATATGATGAACAAAAATAAATATAAGCGTGTGACTCCAAGCACCAATTTGAGAATCACATTCGAAATATTACTTGTTTCAAGTTATATGTCGCTTTATTTGCTCTATGAAATGATATTTGCATGACGTAATATGGAACTTGTGTTCAATTATTCAAAGAAAAATATCCAAATATAGGGCATTTCATTATTATAAAAAGTGAATTCTTCATTACTGTATTATTATTCTTACATTTTCCATCTTAACTATATACGTCCAAATGAAAATTCTTAGAACGAAGTAAGTACATACATAAGAGCAACCGGGTGACGAACATGAAAATATATGACAGACGGCAACCCGGAGGACAACGGAATGACGTCTGTAATCAATTTTCTATTGCAAACATCTTTCTTCCTCTCCATCTCTCAGCTTTTAATTCATTGCTGTTTTGATCTATAATTATACTTATTAATAGATATTGTACGAATTTGACAATCAAGAAAGACGAGACACATGAAGATGTATAACTCTTATATGAAACTGTAGAGATGATTCAACAGCCGGAAAAAAATTGATTTTCCTAATAATCATCGTATAGTAAAACAGTTTATTTATTGATTTCGTACCAAACTATTATCATCAACTTTTTATTGTAAATCAGTTGTCAGTTGGTGAAGATAGAAAAAGAATATTAACAGAAAATTTCGCCGAAAATGCAGTGAGATAAAATAAAAACAACGAACAAAAAAAATATGTTTCAATGAAAATAAACCATTTGGGGGAAAGATCTTATCTGCGAAGTATTTCGGATGATTCATTAATTCTCAGAGATCGCGGAAGTTCGGGAAATATCGTTTCGAAATTTCCGCCTTCACAAGATTAAGATCTCTCGAACCGGAAGGATGAAGTGAAGCTAAACAATAAGCTCACAATGCGGTCACGATCTCCCTCCATTATTCAAGGCTTGTAATGCATTCGGAAGAATAACTTGCGTCTAACAATAGCTACGGTAAGGATAATTGAACGCGTTAATTGGTAGGCGAGATCATTTGTGCTTGACCCAAGTGTATTGGGCGATTGGTTATAACAAAGAATATGAATATAAATGAATTTTTCTCAACCGAATATAGTTAAGTCGAGTCGGTTTTACTCCAAGTTTTTGAAAAAATGTAAAATTAAAAAAAAAAGTAGTTATTACAGAGACTCGATGAAGCTGTAGAAAAAGTCATTATCAACAGCACGAATGTCTCGTTTGTTTTTTGCCGAAGAAGGTCGAAAGCTTGAAAGATGCGAGTGAATCTCGAGGGGTTATCCCAGGATGTTGGGTTCGTTTAGGTTACAAGAGAGAACGTCAATCTCATAATTATTTCATAACACGCGACCATCAAGGGTACCCCCCAGAAATTCAGTTATATTTCTGTTTCCCCTAACAGTGACTAGAAAACTCTGGAAAAATGTCCTAAGAAAGCGTCTCTCCTTGAACCTCCTACGCAGCAATAAATATGTCAGTTTGGAGAGAGACAACAATTCACTATCATTATATGAAAATATATTGAAAACAGCCCTTACATGTGTTCAAGCACGTTCAGTGTGAAATATGTAGAAAGGTCAAAGGTTCCTGGATATTTTCAGGTCGAGTAGGACGTCTGAGGAGCTTGAAACACGCTTAAATTTTCATATATTAACTCACTAAATTAATGCTAATTTACGCAACGATGCTCGAGTTACAAGAACCTAATAATTAACACGCATCCAGCCGAATATCTATTATTTTCGTTTATCTGTGATTCGGCAAATAGAAATAATAGATCAAAAATTTTATACATTTTTTTGAACACATCGTTTTAACGTTTTCTAAACATCCAGAATCGATGCTCTTTCAAAAATTGTAACTCTTAAAAGAGCAAAGACAAAAATCTAATAACTGATGTGGGTATTATTTTTCGTAATTTTACGAAAAAAAAAATTCATAAAAATCAAAAACGGTTCGAGCTCCAGTCGAGATGAAATTGCCTCATATATACGCACTTGAATTCATATCCATTGCTAATACGCTGGGAGCGTACCCCGACTACGAGCCTGTAAACAAGAGGTTCAATTATCAATGGACTTTAACATGTCTAAATACAGCAGTAGCAAAACAATTTTGCTACTTATTTTTGAGCAAAGTATATTGATTATTTGGCCAACGTGCATTGTTGCTTACTCCAACTGTTTGTTATCTCAGCGAAAATCTAATAGAATTCAGACTTTTCAAATCAAATTGAGCTTTTCATTCAGAGATGACTCTGGGTTATACTGTATATATAACTCTACCGCGTTATGAATGGATAAATTCAAGATGTGATCGTCAAGGATCACTGACGGACATTGATTATCCATCGATTCGTTTGAGACAACTACACGATTATATCCAGTGGTAATCATCCGAGCAAGACCACAGAGATTCGAGTCATAATTGCTGCGTTAGCCACGATGTCAACGATTTCTGAATTTTAAGTAACAACGTTCGTTCATTCGTTATGACTCATGTATTCATCAATTTTCATCAAGTTCAAGTTGAAAAAAAAAGTAATGGAGGAAAATTTACTCTGAAATTTATTATAAACATGTGCCGTCAATTCGATTTATGATTTCCACCCCAATTTTCTCTCTACACTGAGAAAAACAATTTGAAATTGTGGCGAATTAAATTTGTTGATTCAACAAAACTTTTATTGATTCAACGATATTTTTGTCGTGGTGAAAAATTAAGTATTTGAATGAACCAAATTTCGTTTGGGTTAACAAATTTTATTTTGTTCGCCACGATTCGTTGAACCAACAAAAAAATTTGTTGAACCAACAGAAAATTTGTCGAACCAACAAAAAATTTGTTGAATTTACGAATTCATTTTTCTCAGTGTATCATTTCTCGTATTGTAAAGGTATAGCTCTTTTTTCAATACAGGGCTCATCTCTTTCTGTAAGGCAGATGCATATCTCGTTAGCGAACAAACCAACCAACCCAAACAGAGTTTGCGTCACGTGAAAAACTTATACGCCAATTAAGGTTCAAGCGAGACCTAACTAGAAGTTTATTCATCAACGCTCTTTTGGAACACGATCATAAGCACGCAAACTCCCGGATGTGACATATACGGAGTCACGTTTCCAAGATACGTGCCTGGCGAATATGAAGAGTTGATACTAGAGCAAATGAATTAGGACAGCAATTAGAACAATGTGTCTATCGACTAATCGTGCACATATGACCAGAAGAATATTACCAAGTTGCTCAATCCATAAAAATTTGTAAGGGGTAACGACTAAAACCTTTTAGGAATTGAATAAGGACGTGCCTTGACGCAGTCCTTAACCAGATAACCCATTTTCATAGCTTCAGTATGTGCGGCAATATTTCCTTTCAAATATATCCATTTTGAATGATAAGAAAATACGATTTCATATATTCTTTCAAACGCCTCTTTCGCATTTATTCCGTTGCAGTGAAGTGACGAATACCATTTTTTTTTTCCGAACGATTTTCATCAAGGACGAATATTTCATGCGAATTTTTTCTATGCATAGAGAAGGCAAAAAAAAATATGCCTTCAATTTTTTTTTTTTTCGTAGATGTGAAAAGTTTCGTGTTGAAGAGTGGAAAGAATTAATGTACTGTGTTCGTGTACCAGCACACCTTTGGATTTGAATTTGCATGAAACATCACGAGCTCTCTGGTGCCTGTTATTTAAATCGAGTTTATAACATATACGAAAGCTAGAAAAGAAGGAAAAAGTGTATTTTAAAGTGAAAAAAATGCATTCTCGCGCTCATTTAAATGAGAATAAATGTTTTTCGTGTATTACTCACTCGTATAGAGACCCCCTTTTTTTTAATTGTTCATCCCACTTTATTGTTTCACGAATATTTCCTCTTTTCTCGCACGTTTGTAGCATTAAAATGTCCTTATAGTAATACGAGTCATTTACAGTCACATCGACAAATTCACTGACCTCACTCACGTTTATTACTATTTTTCGCTGTACGAAGCCGCACGACTTCAAATTCATACTTTTTTTTCACTACTTTAAAAGATTCGAATCACAGAATTTTGGTTGCTACTCAAGTAACAATTTCTGAAACTGATGAATCGGCAAAGAATTTTTTTTTTTTACTACTCTTCCATATGGGTAAAGACCTTTAGAATAATTTATAATTCAATTCAGCAATGATAATGAAAATAATATTAATTAGTTTCCAGCCACATTTGAATTTGTTTGTCCAATCGATAAAGATGATTTACCCTTCTATGAAGTAGCATCGCTAAACTTGACACGTATATTAACCACACTCTGTCCCTCTATTTGCAAAATTAATTTCTCGAATATTCAGAGAAGACGAAGTACCGGAAGCCAACGACGAGTCTTCTGGTGTGAGTAAAAAATCCCTCCCTCGAGATGAACTACATCATTTCTGCTTATGTATAAACTGTTTGTGTATGCCATCGATCATTAAAAATTTATTGAAACAGAAAAGAAGTGCTTTACCAAGGATTCCTCCCAATTCATAAGCCCGCCTTTATTCAATTCCTAAAAGCATTTCTGCAAGTATTTGTATATTTATGTGTTATTCATCACTTTTCTTCCATTTCCTGAGAAAAGAAAATGCGTTGACTTTATATCTTCCGAAACCGTATCGTATCCTCGATTGATCATAAAATTGATTTTCCTTCAAATACTTTGGAAAGCTACAAATTTATTATTAGTTATGCTTTATCATGGAGAAGATCAATTTTCTCGTTTTCTTTGGTTGAATGAATTTTATTTTTTCTGGCTGAATACAGCTTCGCTATATTTACTGTTATGTTTATGTATTACGCGGTCGAGTTTCTTCGAGATCGATCCCACGAGAATCCGTGCAAGAACATGTGGGATCAGAGGAAAAAAAAAGAGTGTAAAAGAACAAAGAAAAGAGCATATTAGGATGGAAAGATGATGGAAAATCGGAATGAAAGAGAAGTGGCTGGATAAATGATTGGGAAATAAGTGAGGCACGGTATGTTGCGTGTCACCGGCACATACCGTATTTATAAACATATATATCTGAGTTGTGAGCACGGTGTGGAAGACACAGAAAAGGTAAAAACCGCCAAACTCAAGTATGTACTTCTTGGCATAAGCTTTTCTCCTTAGCTTCACTTTCGTCCGAGTGAACTTTTATCTCTTCTAAGTGAGGCCCTACTTGCATTTTTATCTCAAAGTTTCTCCATTGAAATTTCAAATTTAAGAGTACTCGACTACTTTTTGCTTTTGTTTTTATATATAAAAAAATAATAATGTTACTTTATTCGCTGTATGAAGAATTAGTGTGAAAATTCATTTCTCTTAAAGCGTGTGCAAAGTGGGATGAAATCTGAAGATAAAAATATTAAACAGTAAAAAATTTTTTATCACTCGTACATGAGTACGAGTTGAGTTTTGCTTGGATATTTTTTTTAAATACTCGGCATCGAGATTCTGTCGGATCTCTTAATGATCGGATGATATATGAAAATCAGATGGAACGTAAAAAAAATCTGACGAGTCCATTTTATATCTCGCTGTCAAGGGGTTTTTCCCGATATTAAAATGATACTTTTGTTTAAAAAAAAAAAAAAAAAAAAAAATTTAGTATCACATTTATTTCTGTTTTATCAAACGATTTTTAGTAACGACACGTCTCAGTGGCATGTTACGTTTTTTTTTTTGAAATCGAGATAAAGAAGGAAATAACAAAAAATTATGCCTTTGAGGAGTTGCTTGTAAAATGCAATTACGAATAATTTGTGAGAAAGTGAAAAAGTTAGTGAAGTCATTTCGTGTCTCGGTCCCTATACGTTTTGCCAATTCCCGTTCACCGGTACAAGAAACTGTGAACTTTGTGAATCAATCGTCGTTGTTACACGTGAGACTATAAGCGTGGAATTGCTAACGAACTTTCAAGCATAGTGTAAGTGCTGCTGAACTTTTTTTGTTTTTTGTTTTTTTTTTTTTTCTGTTACCGTTGGTTCGAACGTTGTACGAGATGATCTCAACTTCAGGAAAGTGGGGTTGTAAGGTGGTAAGAGTAGAACAAGATTACTAAGGCAAAGGGGCGCAAAGTCTCTTAATTTTTCAGCTCGCTCGTATTTCACCAAGATACTTCAGGTGTTACAAATGGATGAGCTTTTGGATAATGAAGGAGAGAAGAATGTTGATAGAATGTAAAAGAAAATATGACGGGAGAAGTGTTGACGTTATTCTTGCATTGAATACTTAGACATATACGAAGAGTCAGAGCGTCGTTGTTAAATATTATCGTACGACCAAACTCGATGGAACTTTTATGAGCAAAAACATGGTTTTTTTTTTCCTCGTGGGAAAAAAAGTAGCATAAGCGAATGAGAGTTACTTTTATGTTCACGCGTATATAGAAAACTTACCGAGGTTCTTTTAATGCCTCGAGAGAGTAGCAAATCGAAATATTTTCTGAATAAATTTACCAGAAAAAGTAGTGACCGCTGTACGAGTTAATTGTGAAAGATTAATAGAAAAAAGCCAGAAGAAGCAAAAATTCCAAGATAAATATTAGAGCCGAAAAAAAAAAAAAATATCAAAAACTTTAGTAAGTATGTTTTCAAACTCGGTGTGAAATAATAATGAAAAGTTTGAATAATCATTGAATTCTTAAGAATTAAAAAGTCTCGACGTGGGATTTAATAACGGTGTTGATATCACGAATCTCCAGGGATTGAAAAATATTCTCGGTGAAATTCAAGTCAACCGTCTTAACGAGGAGCGAGTATCTTTCGCAGCTATAACTTTACGAAGTTGAAAAATCAACATTGTCCGGAAACGAAAGGGATTGGAAAGGTCGGGTGAATAAATGAGTTTGAATAGTGTATTAATGATACCGTGATTGAAATAGAAAATTGGGGGATAAAATGAGCTGATATGGGGAGAAAATTGGGACAAACACAGGAAGAGGATGTACATGCTTTGGTTGCTTTTAAAAGGATAGTTGACAGAGCAAGGCTTTCAGTGCGAGCATGGCACGTGGGTATAGCAGGATACTTTCACATCTTCGGAGTGTCTTCTTATGGAAAATGCCAAAGTAATAAAGAGAGAGAGAGAGAGAGTAATTGTTGATAGCGGACCTAGTGGGAAAAAGATGGGCAACAAAACGGAAGAAGAGATGATTGAGAGAAAGAGCAAAAGGTAAGTGCAAGGCACATAAAAAAAAAAAAAAGGTAAAATAGCGAGTCGCCAGGGGTGTCGAGCTTAGATATAACGAAGAGGATGGCTTGTCGCTTCCATTTGGGTCGGCCTCTTCGTTGCTCAGCAGCGCCTAAAGCTCTCACATATGACACGAAAAGGTCTGTGCTCTTATCTACCCACGAGGCAAAGAATATAGTCGACACGATAATCTTTTAGCCACCGGCGATGTTTTTTCATCTTCAAAAAGCTCTCCCTCCTCTTTTGCGAAAAAAAAGCAAAGAAAAAAAAACAAACAAACGAAATATCTAAATAAAATACCTGCAGTATAGTACAGTAAGAAAAAAAAAGACTGCTCTGAAAAGGTTAAAATATTTTTGCCAGTACGGGTTGAATTAAAAAAAAAAAAAAAAAAAAAAAAAACATAACTGAAATGTGTGAAGCTGCACTAGGCATGGTCGAGGAAATGCTCTGTGAATACGCGCGATACACCTCGCTTGAAAGAGAAAGTCATTAATGCGAGCGTTGACCTGATTAAAGGGATGCACTTTTTTACGTGCTACCCGTGTTTCTATTTATTCAGTCACTGTGCTGATTCTAATTGTTATAACCTCAATTTTTTCCTTGTATTATATCCTTTCAAAACATTATTCATTCGCATAATAATCATGTCTTGAATGGCAGTGATTATTTTTTATTTATAATCTGATTATACATTGAAAAATCGTAATTTGTGCTATTTGATTTTCATATTGTTTGCTTTGATACAAATTCTACGGAACCAGCTACTAACCACCCACATATTTTTTGTTCAAGTTGAGATTTGTTGAAGAACTACTTTACTAGATACAAGACTTGAAAGTTTTTATACGACACTGAAACAAGGTCAAAGGCTTTCTTCGAGATGAGGTATTACATCGTCAACAGCAATTCCAGCCTGCAACGTAGTGGATATTGAATTTTTCTTCTTCATATTTGAAGCTTCAAGGTACTTTGTGGCCTTTTTACGATGAAATTGCATTACGAAGTTAAGATTTTCACAGATACAATGATTCGATGTTTGTCGAAAAATTTGTCTGTAGTCGATGAATTTGAAGGCGAAAGTAACGATAAAACATAGCGATATTTGGAAATAAAATTTGGTAATATTCTATTGAAGAGGCACTGAAAATCAAGTACAGAAAAGCATGAAACAAGAAAAGCAGGAAATATGTCATAACCTCCGGATTTTCGGTACGAAGAACAGAAGAAATTGCCATAACTCTTGGAACACAAAAGCGTGAAAATGCTGTGAAAAACATGTAACAAAGTGGTGATATATTTTCGAGGCTGTAGAAAAATGTTGCGGGGGTTAAAAGACTGTCACACACACACATACACCCACACGTGCACTATGACTCGTAGCAAAGGGTGTTCCGAGGTCGTCACGACAAGAATCTAACCATTTCCGTTTCCGTTTTAGTTTTCACCGTTCGCTTGCTCTTTACCCTCGAATGCCTGTTTCTTAGCTTCACTTTGACGATACTCCAGTATGCTCAAAGGAATATAGCAATCCATGTTCGCATCGGTTTTCATGTATAACCTTTTATATCTCACAGACCCAGCACGCGAGTTACCCGCGAACATCAAGAAAGATATATGCGAAATTCGGTATAGTTTTTAGAATTTAAATATTTCATTAACAGTCTTTTTTCTTCTATTTTATTTTTTATTTTTTTATTGTATCATGAATATAAGCATTTAAAAGACACCAAACAAAAAAATCTTCCAACTTTTTCGATCATTGCCAAATATCTTTTGTTTTCTTTCATAATAAAAATAAAAATATGTAAACGTAAATAATATAATTTCTATCTAAAAAAAATGTTGAGTAAATTTTTATAAGCCATAAAAGTATGCAAATAGCATTTACCCAACACGTGTGTTTGCCTCAAAAGGAGAACACTAACTTTTGCATAGAAAGTTTGTGACCAGAGACGTAAGCCGATGTTTCCTATAGCGCTCAGCGCTTAATAAAACTTACTTCATGCTATATAGCTATATATTTGTGTATATAACTTGGTCTGAAAGTAGACGTATTCATACGGAAGAAGGTATCGACGATCCGAAGGCTGACAAACAATTGTAACCATTGACGTAGTACTCGTCCCTTCAGGCGCTTTTCCGCCTTTGAATATCTCTGTTCGACGCACCCACTGACAAGCTATGACGCTTCGATATACTCTATTTTTTACGTATATTTTGTATCCGTTTCACGGGCTTAACTTACATTCAATTGCTATTTGGATCGTAACCAAATATTGTTCAGGTAATTAAACGAGTCCCATGTATATACATACGTCACGAGCATGAAGCAACAATATAAACTCAAAGTAACCTAAATAGAGCATTGAAAATTAGAAAAAAAAAAAAACGAACTACTTATGATCGTAGTGACTGTAAAGGGTTGAATGAAGTATTAAAGTTTTAAAGGTTTCCTCGCGAGAGTCGAAACGAATGAGGACACGCAATGTATATAAAAGGAGTTTTTTTTTTTGGCTCATTTTCATTTCGCAGTCTTATGAATATACGACTGGAATATTGATACGAGATAGGAGAAAAAAGGTAACGATGACATTCCTATACGTGCTGGTTAGATCGTTCCCGATATTCAGTAATGATAGCCGTGGCTGCCGGGAATGACGTGGGAAACGCAATAGATGAGTGTGGGTGGAAGAAATAGTACGATTCGTGATAAACGTTTGATCATTTTCGTGTGACGTGCAAATCAGCGTAGAGAAATTGCCCCTCCTTTCGAGTTGATTACGCAACCGCAAAATTGTTGATTAATTTATAATGAGCGACGATTCATTGTGTTTATCATTATTATTATTCTCGTGTCCTCTTAAGTGGATAATTTCTATTGGTATGATAAAAAAATTAATTAGTAAATTCGGCAAGCATATATTTAAACAAACGAAAAAATAACAAGGCTAACGATGTTATGAGATTTTTATGTTAAAAGAAACGCTTTCTTACCATCGAGCGAAACGCAGTACTTCCAGTCGAAAATACGCATTTTTGGAGCAACTTTTGAACTTTCACGCAGCAGCGATTTCGTCGTATAAATAAAACTTCACTTTTTCTCTTAAAATTTCGTTATTAATTTCAACATGAATAAACTATATGTCTATAAACAAATATGTGTATATATATTTATGTATTATATTTATATTTTAACCTATCACAGACTATTCGTGTATATTGAAAAACCGTTTGATTGATGGTTAGTCAATTAGTATATGAGAATGGCGATAAAGTATTTTATTTATCATTTGACGCACAAATTCAAACATTTTAGGGATTTATTTGTTTAGTGGTCCCTGCAGCCTGCACAGGTTATATAATCGTTTAATATTATGGTTTAAGCCTCTAAGCTACGAATTGAGCATTTGTTCAGGCGTGTTCGTACGGTACATTTGATACCATATTATGGTTAATCGTTCGTGTACGATCGAAGTACAAGCCTACTGATAATTGACACTAAATTACAAGAATCAACAACCAACAGTGTATATTCGTCTTGCGTGATGTTCATGAGTCAAAAAAAGAGCTGAGTTGGTAATATTTTATTGAATCATCGAATTATAGCATCCAATTAAGTCGACATTTTTTTTTTTTTTTTAGTTCGATCAATTTAAAAAATCAACTTTATCAGTATTTTTGAAAACACAATTACAATGTTGTCACTGCAGTCGTTTGTTTGATGTAATCGTTTTTCGTTGCGCAAAATCCATTCGATTGCAATTTCAGTTGTTTGATTTATTTACAAAATTCGCCTGTTTATGTATGAGCGACCAAAATTAGTGTAAATTATTCGATTTCCTTTTTTTGTCGCCAAATTGTATTGCGATGAAAATATAACCTACAATCGTGAATAGGTTGTCTTGAAATCAAGTTAATAGGCTCATTTCGGAATAGGTATATTAGGATACCAATGTAACGATTTATCATCGGACTAAACGAGAATTCACGCCTCCCACGATTGTTTCCGACCGTTTGTCCCAGTTAATTTCAAATTACGTGTTTCCATTAACGAAAAATACTCCTGTACTGTACCGAACGTCCTCCTCGAATATATATGTACGCGCACGTACGTGAAAGTGCATTGGAACTTCAGCTCGTGTTTGCTTCTCAGTGCAAATTACCGGAACGTTCGATTTCCTCGATTAATCGATTAATTATTATTCATTGTATTTAATTAATATTTTTATTTCGTAGTTAATCGTATAGTGATAGCAGTTAGAAGACGCGAATTAAGCCGGCATCGAAAGTCACCGATGCGAAAAAAATGTATCGACAATCATGTTGATCGGAACTGCAAATAAACACGCACTCGTCACTTTTCGTTTTAAAGTGTGTGTGTAGAAAAATATAATTTATCGCATAGTTGAAAAACACATAGTTTTTTTTTTTATTGTTTACAACTGAATTATATGTTGCTTGATTCGAGAAGGAGTGAGGTCATTTGTCATCCTGTATCACTTTGTTTTGTTGGTTTTTCACATTATTTCTTGGTAATTCATCGAGCCAACAAAGTGGCAAGTTTTGACGTACGTGTGGAGTTGTAATTCAGTTACGGGAGTAGGGTGACAGATAATTGTAACGGATTTTATCGGCAGAAGTTTGCATGTATAAGGGATAAATGATAATGATCTTGTCGCGACGGGATGGTCTATATGGACTGACGGCTTGACGAGCTCCGTTGGCACTAGGAGGCACACCTGGAGTGGACGATAGGAAGAGAACCATCACCGTCACTACCTACACAACTACGAACCAGGGTGAGCACAGAGTGGATACTGAGTGCTTGGTGTGGTGGTGGTGGTGGTGGTAATGGTGATGGTGGTGGTATGTTGTGGTGGTGCGCTCTTCTATGCACACAGAAACGATCACTCCGGAGTGTACACACGAGAGAACGACTAGGAATGGTAAAAGCATGAGAGAGAGAGAGAGAGAGAATTGAGGATCGAGCTTAGCGCAGTCGCAGGAGGGACCATGCAAGAGCAGCCTCGACGAAAGTGGTTTTCCTCAAACCCCCCACGATCTCGCGTATACGTCCGCGCCTCTTTCATCCCCCTGGGATTTCTCTTCTGTCTTCTGCTACATATACAACTCATATACAGGACTACACGTGAAAATCCACCGGAATAAACGTGTAAATGCCTCTATCAAGGCCACCTACCGAAGAGGCGTGGGACTTTTCCGACTAAATTGATTGATTGTGCAATTATTCCAGGACAATTGGTTTTACCATTGTCTTCTCATTAAATCCTCTAAATACTCGATTTTTCATGTCAATGTACAAATTAACGTAATTCAACTAGTTTTATGAGTTTGAAATTTACAGAAGCAGAACTTTGTAATCGTGTGGTAATCCATCAAATGATTTCAACGAGCCAGTTTCGGGAATCGTATATTCTTTTGAAAATCATTTGGAACTTCCGTTTGACAGATTTATTTAGACAAGATAAAGATCACCGGCGATTGGTTATGATGGACATCAAGAGCCTTTTGTTTGTATCGGTCTCCACGTGTATACAGACACGTCAAGTTCTTCGATTTAGTGGAATCGAGCATAATCATTAAGTCGTGCAAAGTTTTTTTTTCTCAGCAATTATATTACGGATCGTGCTGGTTTCAGGCTTGATCGAAAGAGACCATCGCGTAATTATAGACTCCGGTTCAATTTTTATCTCGATCGATGAATCCAAGGCTTCGCAATCAGGTAAAACGTCCTAAAAATTGTAACCCCACCACCGCGAATCGCTTTATGAGGAGATCGAAAAAAACAGTATCAGGCTATTATATAGACTATATCTTCCTGCGATTCTTTTTCAATTTCGAACATATTTTTATAGTTTTCTTCTGAATAAGGTAAACTATTTGAATCATGATCTTCAATCTCATGAAAATTTATTGTAATCGGTTCAGTGGTGTTTGATTGAAATCCGGACAAAAATTTTTTAGCGAACAGATTTATATGCATAGAGGGAAGATAAACAAATCATAGGTGAGGTTCAGTAAAAAAATTAGAGCATCATTGCTAAAGTGTATGGAATATTTGTATTATTTAAACGTACGAAACGAGTTTGAATATTGATTTCGTTTCGAGAATTGACTTCGTCGCTGAATTTTCGGTACGTTGATTTCAAGCATTCGATTCGAAAAACAACGAAAATAAACAGAGTGTTACGAACTCTCGGTGGAGTTCGCGTGAGGCTACAATTTTTGTGTACGAATAATTTTGAAAGAACAACGAAAGAGAAAAAATGAAACAAACACGAATTGTATGGGAAAAAAAATGGAGGTTAGGGTTACGGGTAACATGGCCCGAGGGACTTTAGACGTATTCGTCGTGACATACACACGTCGATGAAACCGCGATCAAACTCCGAATATAGCGCGTTCCTAATGGCAAACTGCTTCATACCCTCAGGGCTCTGAATGCTGCTCTTCCATATCCGATCCACATATTTTCTTTTTACCTTCGTCAAAATTATTCTCTCTCATTTGTTTATTTATTTCTTTCAATATCGAAACGCACACAGTCCTTCGGCGGAACTTTTGGGTACTAATAATATAGATACGCGGCGCAACTTGCTTTCATTGTTTTTTTTTTATTTTTTTTTTTTTTACTTGGTGTCAAGACGCTGTCACGAATCTAGATACTTAGGCCCTTTAATACCTTTCCAATAAATTTAATTAAAACTTGACTCTGAAAGCTCTGAAAAATTTGATCGTCCGAATCGATCCATTGCCACGCTGTCCATTTTGTAATTACAACCGTGTTTGATAATAACTGTTATCTAATAAGCTAAATTTACGACAAAGTTTCGATGCGGGATGTGAAAAAAACCTGTTTTATTCTATGGGTTAGTAAAATCTGGTAATACGGGAAATAAAAACGTTTACGAGTGAAGACTTTGATGGGCTCGTTTGCTCCAAAGACAGAACTCGCAGAAGCGTATATATTAGATGAAAAGTTTCACTCAATCTGGGATGAAACCTACTGGAGGTATGCATCTACGATCTTAATTGACATTCCTGACGTATCCGCTGAGATAGATCAACAACGCGGACTCGGTGAATTCGGATGAGTTCATGAATTATCCATCCAACCCTTCGAAGAGGCTTGGCTCGAATTCTATCGTAAAGAAAGAGCAAAAGAAAAAGAAAAAGTGATGCGAGAGAAAGAAAAGAACTGAGTCTTGATCAGAAAGTACGAAAAAGCGCTATCAAATGTCCAACAATTCAACGAAACGTTAGTCCGAGTGTCTTATCGTTAGAAAGCTCTTCATCGACTGTTGCCTCACTATTCTTATTTCTTTTTTTCAGTCTTCCATTCTACTTTGTTTGATTTTTTTCCCCTTTTTAGTTCGATTTTTCGCTTGATTCTCGCTCTCTTGAACTTGTTCGATGGGTAGAATGTTTCAACGAGTGCACTTTAATCTTCGTTCAAGAACAGCGGATTCCGAGAATTCAAAGAACGCTTGAAAGAATAAACAGTTGAAAATCGGTGGAAAAACGATAAATACTTGATACATACACGAGTAAGAGTGCCAAATTTTATTCGTGATTTTTAACGTATAGCTCTTGAATTCGTGTCTTATCTTACTGAGTTCTTTCAATCGAAATTGATATACGAGTTTTTAAATTATTGTTTAAATAAGGTAGTGAGAAAATTTATCTGATTTGAGACTGAGTCACATTTTTTCCTACGTCAAATGACGGAGTGGGCGGTGATGAAAGGTTTGTTTGCACCAGCGTTCGTTAACGTTATTGAAAAATAAGAATAATAGCCTTCATCTTATAGTAAAGACGTCACCACGACAATAAGGTGTTTCCTCGTCGTTTCATTTAATATAAAGATTAAAACGAGGAAAATATATATATATATATATATAATTTAGTGTATATTGAGGGGAAAGTGGGTAAGTGAAAATATATATTCGTATCCACAATGACAGTGAAACGCGGAGCCCTTATACTAACGAGCAACACAACTAATATCGTTGATGAGCTTCGCTTTTGCTCGAGAAAAGTTCAGTGACCTTTATTAATCTGAAGGCATACAACATAGTTAGGTAATACAATATAGTTAGCAACCAATCATTATTTTCAAATATATTTTTTTTTCTTCTGCAAGCTCGATAACGAAATTGAATACAGATGACTGAATATATAAATGATAATTGAATTATCGGAAATCTAAAATTTAATTATCGTACACTGAGAAAAAAAATTTGAAATTGTGGCGAACAAATTAAATTTGTTGATTCAACAAAACTTTTGTTGATTCAACGATATTTTTGTCGTGGTGAGAAATTAAGTATTTGAATGAACCAAATTTCGTTTGGGTTAACAAATTTCATTTTGTTCGCTACGATTCGTTGAACCAACAAAAAAATTTGTTGAACCAACAGAAAATTTGTCGAACCAACAAAAAATTTGTTGAATTTACGAATTCATTTTTCTCAGTGTAAAAAGGAGAACATCGCATGGCACATGAGAGAAAATTCATGGCAAATAACGAAAAGCTAAGCAAAAATATTATACCGGATGAAAAAATGAGGTTACTCTTTACACAGAGCTGTAGAGTTTTTCACATTATTTTCATACGGGAAAATATTCTGTGGTAAAATGCAGAATCCTCACTCGGAAAATTGATGTCTTTTTGAGACGTTACGAGAGTTCCGATTGGCCTCAATCGGAACGTCAGTGGAGCTCAATCGGTGCAGTCATGCAGTCTCTCTCTCTCTCTCTCTCTCTCCCCCCTCCCCCTATGTTTCCTTAGTTTCTCTCGTTTTGCATCTTTCGCAAGTACTACCCTTAGCATCAAGCTCTACTACCGTTTTCTCGTTCGGGTCCTTTCTCACTTCGTTTCCGGCTTTCGATTCATCTACATCCGAGAGTTAGGTGCATTTTAAACGAGCCTCAACTACCCTTATCCAATAGAATTTCTGTTTGTATCCCAACGAGAATAGAATAAAGACGGAAAGAACGGAAGAGGAAGAGAGAGTTGAAAATGGAACGAGATGTAAAAAAAATGCAAGAAAAAAAAAATTGAAATTCAATCAAGAACAACGACTGCGAGACGAGTTCGTAAAAGCTGTGCCAACAACTTTTTAATGCTCCACGATTTCTTAGAACTCGATCAATAATGTTTCTTTCCATCGTTAAAACTTCTCGATTATGAAAAAAAAAACGCGATGCGAAATACAAATCTTAAATTAATGAAATTTCGAAACTTGAGAAATATTTATAGTTTTCAAAGTTTTGTCCTACCATCAACTCAATAGACAGTGAATTAACATATTAATAAGAGATGAAAACAATTAAAGGTGCAGTGAAATCAGTAGTCGTATAGATAAATGTCAAAATTGGAAAGTAAAAACTACTTTGAAAGATACTCATAGTGCTCAACAGTCATTTGCAAATGAAGAATTTGACTATAATTCCTGATTTTCATTTTATGATCCAATATTAACTTTATTTTGTTGTGCATGCATTTTTACATTCATCGAAAGAACATTTAAAAACTGGCAAATTCAATTTACCAATCATGTCACAATGATCCGTTATATCATGGCGCTTTTACTTGGGCACCAAATTATATTTGCATAATATTAAAAAGTCTGTTAATTTTCTTACCTTCTCGTCCGAATCTTCGTTTTTTCTTGCTCCCACTGGACGACGAGCTCTTGGAGGAACTTTTGTCTTTGCTTTTCCAACGCGTCAGCATTTTTCGCTGTGTGACTTTTATCTTTCTATTCTTTTTATTAATGTTCTCACTTGATGTAACGAACGCCGAGTCTCATCGCACTATATGAAATCCGTATTCGTGCATGGACGCGCGAGTTTAATGCAATTGAAGAAATTCATAAAAAAACGTTACATCGTCCTTGTAAATTTGCTACCACGGATAACTTCGTTCGTGATTTCCTACCTAAGCTCGCGTGCGTTTCGGCGCATTCATCATCCCCGCGAATTCTCATCGTCTAAACTTTAACCTGATGGGGAAAATGTAATTTCAACTTTTTCACCATTTTCGCATGTAAAATTCAGAATATGTGGTAACGTCATGGAACTTGTGTGGTTTTGTCGTTTACATATATATATTGAGCCAATATTATTCGAGTCTGTGAATTACATTTTTTTAAAAATCATTATTCACAAAAATTCTCCGAAACTTCGAAATTCATGAATTTAACTCAATTATCTAAATTAGTAATAACACTCGAAGCATGTGAAAAAAATTTTCATGGCGCATTTCATAATTATGATATATTTTTTCCAATTGAAATCGCATTTAGAAAATTCGCTAATGTTTCTACTTATCGTTAACGCTTCCACAAATGTAAATAATATAATTTTACGCATGGGGGATAAATGCATTGATTTTCATCGTCAACTGTAAGAAAACGATGAAGAATATCGAGGAAAATAAGTTGTGCAAGACGAATTGGATTCGTCGTAAATGTATCACGAAACTTTTATGATTTAAGTAGTTATGGCATCGTATAGTCAGACACTTGGACCGTATTGTGAGGAGAGTATGATTCGATAGTTCCAGCTTGACCCATAGTTATGACGATAAAATAAAACGTGAGCGATGTGACAGATTCAGAAATGTGTGCAGCAACAAAAATCCATAAAACTTCCGAGATAATTTTGTGTGCTTTTATATATAAAATACTATTAAAAATAAAGCTGTTTTGGTATTTCGAAATTATGAAAAAAATCGAAAGTGTATGGGATGAAAAAAGAGCTGTGAACATTTCTACTATTATTTTCATTCCTGTCATTTCGTTGTAACTAATATATAGTTCACTGATAACCTGCAATTCTGACACCGAAAATGCTTCGGAGTTCTGACACAACGTAAGGAATTCCCGAAATATGTCATACGACGAATCTCAGCGAGCATCACCATGCAGGTGTCAGTGGGTTGAATTCTTTTATGTATGAATTTCAGGAACGATCAATACGTCGAAGATTTTCTCTAATTTGAATATTCATTCGTAAAAAAATTCAGATAAATAACTCTCATCAACTGCTTGAGCAATTCCAAGATTCGCGAGTCCGCCCAAGAAAACGGCTGATTTCAGGAGTAAACAAAAGATAAAATAATTAATCAAATTTTCCTGTTTCTAGAAATAAAATTACTGAAAAATTGGAATAACTAGCAGAATTCCAATACGACAAAAAATTCAAGAAAGAATATTTTTTGAGAGCAAAAAAAGAACATAAATATCTGATGGAGCTTAATGCAAAGTCATTAGGCCACGTATCCAGTGACTAAATGGAACGCGTTATTGACGAGAATCAGTGTATCATGAGAACCGTCAATCGGGTGAGATGCCTGGTCGCGCTAATGACCGAGCGAACATTGAAATGGGCGTAACAATCTTGATCGATTGAAAGTTGGAAGGACCTGTTACAGATCTAGAGTCAAGGAGAACGCGCGCCCTTTTGACAATTGCAAGCGTATGTACGCGTTTTCCCTACGAAATCCCTGGAGGCAATGCTGAACGTAATCATAGCAATTTCGATGAGGTTCGTTCCCATCGATATAGACATATTGTATACGTATATGAAAGCTCATTGAGCGAGGGTCAGTGTTCTAATAATGAGCGAATGATCCGCCATAATCAACGCATTAATAGCGTCGTAGGTGAAGCAAACGGCTCGTATAGTATTAGATCGAAATAAAAGTGCAATTCGTTTACCTGATAAGAGGCGTAAGTGTTGCGAGAATATCGGGTGTAAAACACGAATAGCACATTTCCAAAGTCATCAACTTAAATCAAGTTAATTTATCAATAGTAGGAAACCGGAGGGAGGGGTGGAAGACACATTTTCGAAGGGGTTATTTCGTAATTATCACGCTCGATCATAACAGATCAAATACGCATAGATATATGTAAATGTGTGAATAGATTTCGAGTCCATCTACATGTATCTGAGATACGGTTGGGAAGAGTCACGAGAGAGAGTTGCCGCAGTGACACAAGCGCCATCTGCTAGTCTCCTCGTACTCTCCAAGCGAAAAAAACGATGAAAACAAAAAATAAACGGTGATGAAGTGAATTTTACGGATCAAAGGGGTCCTCCTGGGATGCAGCCACTGTGTGTATCTGTTGCGATAAACTCATTTTCACCATTGGACGGATAACTATATAAGACTATGTAACTGTGATAGATTCGAGATCGAAGATTTTGTATTTGAGTTTAATGAATATTAGGATTTATAGAGACTCTATATAAGGGGGAAAGATACGAGGAATGAAGAATTAAAGTCGATCATAAAATGTACGAATGGTTTTAATAACCGATTATAACTATATTGATGAGAAAACACTAACCGGAGCAAATTGCAAATGAAACTCATGACCTCACCAGTAGTCATATGTATTTTTCGTAATTGCTTTTTCGTTTTGTTTTGTTTTTTTTTTTGTTTTTTGACAAAATCAAGAGTAGCTTCATTATCGCACGTTTATGAAAGTTTACACTTCACCGTATCAGATGAGAGATCTTTTCTGGATATTTACGGGCTAAAATCGCGTTATCACTGTTCAAAGAATGCTTCGTTTGCATGGCCTTCAACAAACAACCCCTCGGGGAACTTGTCGACTCGCTCAACCGAAATGATAAAAACTACGGGATTTTTCCGCGAGACTGATTTTACGTTTTCATTTTTTTTTTTTATTCGTTTTGTGAGTAAACAATTTATACTGTTTCTTCCTTGGGAACGAAACGGTTGTGAAAATATGAGATAATATGCCTTGATGCATCAAACTGACGATCGAGCTCGTGTTCGGAAATAGAGCTAATAAATAAATTCTTTGGAGGTGAAAAAAAAAAATCGTTTTTCTTCCAAACAAAAACGGGGTACGAATTTTCTCGGGAATATTCAGTTATTTGCGTTAAATTGTGAATCGTACAGATGAAAGAGACAAAAATGCAGTTCAGCAATTTATGTCGGTTGGAAGGCAAATAAATTGAACGTAGTATCAAGATTATTTGTTATCCAGCCGCCTACAAAAACGCTTGAAAAATGGAATCGATGAATAGATGTCACAATTGAATACATTACGAAAGCGAATTGTAAAATTTGTGGGGTTATAAAAAAAGATTGTGTATCCTCAGAGTGAACTCGTGAATTACAGAGGGTTAAGGATATACGAAAAAATGAAAAATCGATTTGGCACATTTTATAGCAACGTTATGCGAACGTTGAGGATCGCATATTCAGAAGAACAAGAAAATTGAAAAATAAAAAAGTTTTTGACATTATAATTAATCGGTTAAAGCAGATACATCGAATGTAGTGTTGGTAGAAAACTAAATATTGGCTACTCGGAAAATCGTGTTCGAAGCAATTTATTGAGCGTAACGATGTATCTAATTTTGCATTGGATGAAATCCATGATAGCAAAAGGGCTTATTGAACGTTTGCTATTCAACGTGAAGCCTCGTGGCTTTAGTAATTTCATTATTGTATGAAAGTCCGTAACCCAAGTATTGCGAGAATATTTTTAAACACGGAAAGCTAACGGCAGTGATAACATATAAATCCGGTCGACGGTTGAATCACGTTTATTCAAGGCTCCAATATCATACACCGATAATGAATATACCATCGGTCCGAAATCAAATTTCATCATAAAATATCAAAAACTTCAGTTTTCAATCCAAAAATTCGATTTCATTTCTTAAAAACATAACTATCAATATTGAAAAAAAAAAACCTCTTATTTCAAAAGGTTTCGAGTTGGATTGATTACTAGAAAAAAATGTATCGTTGCTTTTGAGAATAGCCAGTGGAAAATGAAGAATGGATATGCATGAACTCGATGCGAAAATAAAATATAAAATTCAATTGGAAAGTCATAATTTTTTCAATATAGTTTTCGTTTTCCCGCGACCCCCCCCTCCCCCTCCACCCAGCCCCCAGAGTGTTGCCGACAGCCAGTCTCTTCTACTGTATTGTATTTGCATGAGGGCCAAGGGAAACTGTGGAAAACCCGACCAGAAACTCGGAAAAACTGCGCATCGACTAATGCGCGAGCCATTGCATGGCCCTGATCCTCACCCGAGGCTGCTTGACGCAGGAAATCACCGAAGCCATAGACCGACCCCACAACCATTACTAACGGTAAGCACGAAGCTATAAAATATTCTCAAAATGAATCGTGTAAAAAAAATATTTATATACGTAGTTAACGGATATTGGGCTTTCGAAATAAATCACGAAAATATCATTGTTTTCTGGCTAATTAATGCCTCGTTCGATTCTTCTTATGCTCCGTTTCCTGATTCTGTCCAGAGTCTTCTCCAAACTTTCGGTTTAGGGTAGAAAAGTCGATTACGAACGCTCATTGTAGTCTATATATTTATCCATGGCCGAGTGAACAAGAATCGAAGGGGACGAAAACACCGAGTTTAAATCGATTGTATACCACCTCACTTTCCTTCTGCTTCTTCCTTTCTTTCTCTCTCTCTCCCTCTCTGCCTTTGTCTCTCACATTTACTTCCGATCGTATTTCGCCTACTTTACAAGTCGCATTATTCTCGACCGCGAGGTTCCGCAAAATCGTCACGATTGTTCGTGGCCCGACCTCCAAATTCTCGCCGTACAGTTTTCATCCATCTATTTCTTCATCCGTGATTTCTCGCACCATTGAAAACCGGAATGCGATAAATGCTCGAGTTTGAGTCATGGAAGTGGTTGAACGACCTATATTTGACATTTTCTTGTAGCGTATAATAATGCCATAACAACAAATCAATTTTGAATTGTACTTGTGCTTAAATTCTGGATGAAATAATGCCTGAATCCCTCCAGAAGCTACGAATTTATATTTCCAGCAGTTTTTTCTGTTTGCTGGATAAATGAGAGATAAAATATACTGTTTCGAATTTATCAAAAAAAGTCATCAATTTCGTTACATATTTTTTTCGACAATTATCGATAAGTTCAGGATTGTCTGAAGTTGATATGCTTATATCGTCTGACAATGAGACATTAATAATGAAGAAATTATATTTAAAAAATCAAGAATCCTGTTTTTAGAAAATTTACAACATAAATTCCCCGTATACATGTCCCAATGGGACGTTTATCAAAAATTGCAATGATTTTTCAAAATCAGGAATACAAATTGAAATGAAAATTTGAATAATCCGAGGGCATCAAATGTGAAAATTTCAGTCTGAACGAAGATATTATTGTGATGAACAGACATGAAAAACGGCAGGCAAATTCGTTTAAAAATCGAGAAAACTTCAGCTTTCGTATCGAAAAAAAAAAATCATAAACGTTGATTCGACTGCGTGCTATTGTTGTTCTGACCTACCATGGAGTATTCATCAAAATGACAAATTGCTCACGAAGAAACGAAAGGTTGAAGAGCTCGTTTGGAAATTGAGAGGGTGGAAGGTTACTTGCAATCCTGCGGAATGTTCAGGAATGCAGAGCGTCCTCTCTACCGGCAATTTTGATCACTTTCCACGTGAGGTTTCTGTCGATATGGTTTTTGGCTCTGAATCAAACCAGCCATCTCATAAATGATTGGTTGGGAATGTAGAAATACGTTGAATGAAAATCGCTCGAATCGATTCTAAATTTGCACCGATCGCGTCATCAAAATTTTCAAAACTTCTCAACATTTTTAGATTTTTGTTTCTCCTTTTTTTTTTAATTGTCTAAACTGATTAACAAAATTGGGAGAAAACCACAAAAATTTCATGTTATACCACTTCCCGAAAGGATTAAAATTCAAAAAAAGCCTGACAGTGTGATGTCCGTTGTGTAAAAAAAAAAAAAAAAAAAATTATATTCAGTCTGTTTCTAAATATAGATAAATCACTGTTCCACGAAGTCCGATATTGTAATTATTTCCAACGAAAAAAAAATAAAATAAAATAAAATAAAAACATAATAATGAAACATGAGAAAGAACCAAATGAAAAACTACCACAGTTTTTCTAAATCCTGTTGTATATTCTCTACAAAGATTACCAACGCGTACGATACTATTTATCAACTGTATTGAATGAATAGGTTATCACGACATCGATTTTCGTCTATTGACAGAATATTAATCAAATTTGTTTGAATCTCAAACTTTCGTTAATTTTTTTTTTTTCAAGTCGAATATTAATAAGAAATGAATATCCACGTTCCAGTGTCATAAAAAAAAAAACGTCAAGTTTAAACCAACATCGGAAAACCGTTGATGCCATAACGTAGCCAAAATGGATTAAAATAGAGTCCACAATTAAAATTGAATTATCGAGCATTTTGCTCGAAATTCTCCAATCATCAATTATTGCCTCCAACTGAAAAACGCGAAGAAAACACAAAGGGTCACGCATGGAATGCACACTACACCTCCAGCAAGTACGGTGCGTTGACACTGCGGTGATTTAAAAGTAAGTCCCAACGAATGTCGTGTTAATTGGGGTTCGAATAAGCTGAGGGTGAAAAAAACACGTATATAAATTAAAAAAAAAAAAAACAAAAGATGAAAAAAACATTCTCGTATGTACGCAAATAAGGACGCTAGCTTTTCCGGTCGAAGCGATAACTAACCTTCGCACCTTTATCGTGCCCCTTCGTCGCGCGCCGCTGGCGATCGAATCTCACGAGCAAATACACCCATACGCGAAACGCGGCGGATATAATTTTGCAAAATATTGCAAAATACGATGAAGAAAAAATAAAATCACATTTCGTTATTTGACAGCGACGGGATAAAGCGATAAACGAAAAAAACCGCGGAGTATAGGGAAGCAGGATTTAGCCCTATATTTTATCCGCTCTCGTTGTTTTTGGTACAAGATCTTTGCCGGCTTTAGGAGGTAAGGAGGGAGGATGAAAGGTAAGTAGTCGTATTCTCGGGTGATGCTGGATACGCGAACGAGACACGTTGAATCGAGTATGTTGCCCGGGCTTTTCGTGTGACGTCGTCTTGTCGCGATACCACGCCACTCTCTGACATTCGCATTCAGGCCCACAAGCACCACCACTAGGATCACCACTAGGTTCACCACCCCCTAGAGTCCTCCTTCGAGCCGCTCTTCGTGCACCTCTATCTCGTTGTTTCCCGGTAAAGCAGCACACAAATGCATTCTCATATGCGCACACTCACACGAACGAGAGGAGTCACGTGCGCGCGCGCGCTCTCTCTCTCTCTTTCTCTCTCGTTTCATTCAAATTCCCAACGATAACAAAATCTCTAACACGAATAAACTCCGAGTGTTTTTCAAACTTACGAAAGGGAAAGATAGGAATTACGAAAGAGAACAAAAAAGAAAAAAAAAATGTATATTCGGAAAATCGAAGAAAAACGAGCTGAAAAAAAAAAATAAATGATACGAGAATCATCCGAAAAGAGAGAACGGTAAAAAAACTCACGAGAGGGGAGTTACAGGAGCCCGCGCACCACTGGCTCACCGGCGTGCTGGGTGCCGCGGAGTCCCAGCTCGTGACGTCACGGGAGTGGAGTCGGGGATCGATCCCCGAACCACCGCGTCCTCCTCTCCCTCTATTTCCCCACCGACCCCCAAGCCCAAATACCCTGTTCCGTACTCTCCGTACTAAAAACGTTCGGCTACCCTCGACTCACCCGGACGACGCACTACCTTCCTCCTCCGCTTTGCACTCCCAACGCCACGAGCATCGACTTCTAAAACAACGCCCCCACCGCCTCCACCTACTCCTCGTTTGCGCATACCTTAGCCCACATCTCGTTCGCCGGTGACAACAAATTAAAAAGCTCAGAGACGTTCGAGTTTTCGTGGATACGAGGGAAAAAAAAAATTTAAGTAAACTAAAAGCAGACAACAATAACAACAACAAAGAAGATTGAAAGTTTTTCACGCGTCACTTTTATCACGATAGAAATAAAAAAAAATAAAATAAAAAAAAAAAACAATAATAGAATGTAAGAATGAGTTTATTTGTCGAACGAGAGGGTGGAAGTTTCAATGTCTCGCAGTTTTTAGGGGGTTCGTTAAATTCGACACAACTTTTTCTCGAAAGAAATCGAAACTTTTTTTGTGGCTACTGGATATCTCTTGATGATCTTCAAATTAATTTTTTTCTTATGTAGACGGAAATGATGTTCAACGATGAAACTGCAATGTGACGCCTGACTATTGTATCCACCCACGCATGATAAAAAATAAATTGAAAAAAACTGAATAGGACCATTATTGTTCTGGATTTTCTTTCTGCTATTTTAAGCACGAATCGCAGAAGCAACTGAAAAAAAATCTCAGATATTGAAGTTCGATGTAGAAGAAAATGTTTGGTTAGCTTCGGTGAAAAAAAAGTAAATGAAATCATGCCACGAGCAAACATAAGCAACGAATACTTTTTCAATGAAAATACTGCAATAACCGCTTTATTTATACGTCTAGACATCATCCAGTGGTAAAATGAATGTATAGTCAGCCTCACAGCCGCGGCAGACGTGGGAAATAAAAATTTTGAATATTTTACGAATTACGAATTTCGGTGTAACCCTATTATCTTGTTTAATTGTGGAACACTGCGGCGAACCAGTGAAAAAATAAGGCCGGATTAAGACTGAATTTATTTATCCTCTTATAAGGTCAAGCGATAAATTAAACGAAATAAATATTCTCGGCCGCAGCTATTTTCACACGAGATCTAACCGTGAGGCTTGCGCAGTTCGTTGATTCAATGGAAACCGCCTTTTACGATGAAACCACAAGAATGCCAATTCGCTTGTCCCGGGCGGTGATCAAAAAAAAATCTACCAGAAATGCAATCCTGAAGGCTGCAATGAACATGAACCTTGTACGCGAACTTTATAATTCTTTTATCAAGCAAAAAAAAAAATAATAATCTGGCAGTGTTTGAATCTTCCCAGGATCAACGTGCGTGAAAAAAAAAAACATGGATCGAACCACTTCCGGCGTATTTGTGGGTATTGTACTATTGTCGTATTTTAGTTAAAGTACGTTTAGTCGGTGTACGTTTCGCCTCATAGAATTTGCCGCATCTCTCTTTCTCTCTCTCTCTGACTAATCTGCATATATATTGCTGAGGAGCGACGGAAACGACGCACAGTCCTGGAGATATTCGAAGCCTTACCATACGATATTTCTTTGTATCTTTGGCGCAAAAATCGGATAAAATGTTTCTTGTAAACCACAGAGAAAATCCATTTCGTATGAGTTACCCGATCTCTTTTTTCGTTTCTACAGCATCAAAAGTATTAAATTTCGAAAGGAATACAGGATCCTATTATATTTACTGACACACCCTCAGCCGTTTTACAGAATATTTATCTGTACAAAGTTCTCGAATCTGCCAGGAATATAAATCCAGCGGAGAAGGGTTGAAACTAGTTTAGCGAAAAAAAAAAAGAAAATTTGATTCGAGCGTTGTGAAGAGACGAGAAAATGTATTTCCTAGGTTCGTTTTCAAATTTAATTCTGAGCATCGTTCGAGTGACTCTAATTTCTTTCATTTCGTATTATGAAAGAGCGGGAATTATCAATCATACAATTATCGTATCAATAAATGAACTTACAGCTGAAGGCTGTGATTTTTTAGTCCACTAACCGAAAACAAAGAAAACCATTAGGAAAACGAAAATGAAATCTATATGTTTATCGATCTCAATTGATAATAATTCATTCTTAGGAGTGCCACACCTTTACTGGGTCGTTCATAAAAAATGCAAGTAGTAAAGGCGGTGGCTGAGCAGCCGCTCCATCTGTGGGAAAGAAACGTCAATGCTCGAAAGCTTGACTATGCGAAGTTCCTATGGTACATCGTTCTGCTATTCGCCGTGTACATTATCAGCTCGTAGCTCTATTACTGAAAGTAGGTAAGGAAAATATGATCAGATGATAAGCATCAGAGACAAGTATCAGAAATTGTGGAACTTCTGACCGGTAATTAACTGAATGATATGAAAAAAGTAAGTGGATTTTCGTTCTCTGCTCTTTGATCTCACTTATAAAAATCGGAAGCATCATCAATGCTCGTAACAAAACTAACACTTCATTCACGAATATCTCAAATAATTTACTGAATGGACGTTTAAATTCCGATCGAAAACCCGATCACCAGAAACGGAAGGAATTTTTTAAGGGTTGCAAATTCATTCGCGACTTATACCCAATAATATTACTTTCCCTTTTCCAAGAATGAACAAGAGAACTTATAAAAATTATCCAGCACTATAATTTTTATTTATCAAACGGAAGGATTTAGTTCCATAAGGCTATTAATGAAGCGTATGTATTTTAAAAACGTGAAATGGTTTCTGCTATAGGAAACGAAGACCCACGCGAACTCATCCTCAAGTATTGAGTATACAGACGGTACTATACTTGATAAAACGAAAAGTAACGATGGACGAGATCGGATTTTAAAAATAAAAAAAATGACAAGATAAGAACAATAGATAAGTTGGAGTAAGTACCCATCAGTCGGAAGTGTGTGGGTGTTTCTACTCTCGTGGTGACGTCATTATTGTCAGAATACTTACTGTACTATATACGGAATATTGTGCCATCTACATATATAGATATTTATATATATATATATTGCAGTTAGCTGAGGTGCAAGGTTACTGACCTTACTTACAACTAGTTAAACACTGTGTCGCATCCAAGTATTGGTAAAACGTATTGTACACCAAGTGCGACTATATAGAAAGAGGGGTACTTATTAGTTGGCTGGTTGCCTCTTGTACCACTCCTTCGGTCGAGGCCATTCACTTTTCGCATCATTTGTTGCAATGCTGTCTCTATCTCCCCCGCTTTTTCTGTCGACCATTCTGGCTAAGAAACTCAACGAGAACTTTTTCTTTTCGTTTGGAAGTCAAGTCATAGAATAAAAGAGGATAAATATTCTTCTTCCCCTTTCGTACGTCATCTTGGGACGCGCGTGTACTTCAGACAAAAGTTTATTCGCTATCCTGTTTCGTGAATATACGTGTGTATATTTAGGTAATGGGAGAAACTCGTACGAGCCTTATCTCAATTGTGTGCTCTCTTTCTTTTCTATGTTCCATGTGTCCACGTTGTTCACACTCGCGAGATAAGCAAAGATCCTTGCGGCAACTTTTGACCCGAACTGAGCAAGTTTTCTACGTGCTAAGACGCGATTGTCAAGCTTGATGGTTACAGTCCGAGATGAAAATAATTCAAAATCTCATGGCATTGTTTTGATGAAACTTGATTTTATCAATTGGTAGCTGCTGTTAAATTTTTATTGCGAGGAGCTTATTGCACGTAACTATATAGTTGCCAAAGTTCAAACATGAATTGATGCGCTTGAGGCAGAAAATAAAAGTTCTTTGATTGATGTAATAAAGAAACTGGAAAAATCGTTAGGGAACTACGCAGACGCAACGAGTGACACAATCCGATTAGGAGATTTGGCTTCTTCAGCGACAAGAGTCAAGAAACGGGGGTTAGAGCAAATAATGGAACTTTTTATAGTGTTCCGAGGCTTTTGCACCCTTGCGACATCACTCCGGCGCATGTTCCGTCCGATGCAGCTGAGACTGCAATGTCGGTTGCGCCACTGCACTCCATGCGCGCGCCATGCTCGAATCAACGATATTCACGGAGAGCCCCTTGATGGGAGCATTTCCATCCGGTGAACTCGGATACCGCGACTTTGATTATCTATATAGGTTGTAACGCTCCATGCTTGGATTGAACATGAGCAGCCACACGTACACACGAATCAGAGGACTAAGCTTGCTAATCCCTAGGGCATATATTTATACATTAGAACTGGCCGAATTAAAGCAATGACGCGGTTGCTCAGAGTCTTAAACTCAAGAAGATCCAGCCGCAGCTGTGATTGAAGGGTTAACCGTATCTACTTAAATGTTTGCATGCGATGCCAAATGTCTAATGGAAAAACAAATCGTACTAATTATTAACTTCATTTAAATAGAAATGATGCTACAGTGAGCGTTTTACTTTTTTTTCAGTAATCGATAATCATTCAAAGAGATATTTGAAAACAACTTTCGAGCTATTCCATAATTCCTATTTTAGAAGTTTCCAATCAGTTGAAAGTTACCTAATTTTTGAAAAGTCTGAAGTAATATTGAAGTTCTCATTATTTGAATAGCAAATCTTTCGAACAATATGGCCTACCATCGTAATTCGTCAATATTTTTGGAAATAAATTGTTTAAAATGTCATAATAAGCGAATTTCCTGTTCAAGTTTTATCCTATCCATCTAACTGGATTTCGTAGCCAATGCATCAAACACACAGTGCTCCTGGTATGCACGAATAAAAACAACAGCCGGGATTCTATGTAAACCTCGTATCTCTCAGCAAAAGTGTCAAGATTCTACGTGCCCTTGCCTTTCGGGCTTGCCCCGAGACAAGACTCATTGGAATGCACGGGCACACACAAGCCTGTTTGCATTTCATCGTACAGCATGTCCGTGCTGCGATTCTGCTAAGGCACCGTACCTCCAGCGTAATTCAATGTATTCACGTTCAAAGGGATTAAGTTAATGTCCTTTCACGAAACTGCAGCGGAAAACGATATCGTCTAGGGTTAACCTCTTCTCCGCCATATTACACGGAGTATCAAAAATTGAGCCAATGAGATTAACGAAGATATCGAAACTATTAATTTCCTATATATGCTGGTCAATACTGAACAATGCTTTCATTGTAGAACTCTATTTCAGTCGATAGCTCAATAAATAATAATTGATGAATCATCAATTCTTATTGCCATGCATAATTAAAGATTTTTGAATTTTTAAATTAATTGAATTAATTTAATACTTTTAATTATATCGCTCCTCTGTATGATTCAAATTGAAGATGCAACAAAAGAGAGAGAGAGAGAGAGAAGAAAGTGATAGAGAAAAAAGACTCACCATTGCGTCGCTGAAGAATTTTTTGCACCTCGCCAGCTTCGCTCCCGCTCTCGCTCTCACTGACACCAGGCCACTTTCGAGGATTTGCCGGAACTTTGGCTCGCTGAATCTCAATCCTTGGAATTCTGCCGGTTTTGCCGGAACTATCTTTCAAGCTTGAACTACGCTTCAACATCCAAGATATTTCGCGCGGTGGTGGTGGCAGGGGTTTTGCGTCGTACTCAGTCTCGTTCACAACATCTCTCTGTCCGAGAAACGATGAAGCTCGATCTTCGTTTTGTCCACTGACGGGTTTACCAACATTGCCATAAACGTTATTAGCACTGTCCTGATTATCCACTAGACTTTGAGGATACATCGAATCATTTGTTTCCGAGCTGACAGAACTTCGCTCCTCGGTTCGATGCTTTCGCGTTGGTGGCTCAGGCGCCATGCCATGCTTTGTTGGCCAATTACCAGAGCCAACTTCCGGGGAGTTTGCTTGATTAGAGAAGCTCACGCGTTTAGTGCCCATAGTTCCGTATTCTACGGAACTGCTCGAATTGCTTATTAAGCTTCCGCGTTTAAAAATCGGCAGTGGAGCCAAAGGTTTCTTTACGGTGTCGATTCCTTCGATATCGTTGGCTTCATAGATAGGTGGGGTGCTGGTTTTGCGATTAGAATTTGCAACATTAGTCGGGCGAACTTCGCGATTGATCTTGACATTGACCCTCACGTCTTCATTCAACATTCCAGGTTTTCTAGGCAGACTCAGGCTGCGACGTTCGTCACCACGTGTGAAATGAGGCGATACACTTTTCGATCTCAGCCCTTCTTGTCTCATCATTTCTCCGTCGCGTTGATCGTAATTGGTATTCTGATTTGTTCGATCCAATTCTCGGACAGCCTGTTGAGGTCTTACCACCAGCACGGGCTGATTCTGCCCCTTTTGCCCCATCATCGGTGGCTTCCCTACCGGTATTTGACTTTTGGTTTGATGTACTTTATTCTGCCAATAAATCTGTTCATTTGCTAACACCTGTTGCTGACTTTCTTGCGGTAGCGCGACCGATAAATTCTGATTAGCAAGACTCGGGCTTGAGCCATGTCTCAATTGGTTTCCCACCGGTAACGAACTACCGGAACATGGAAGCTTCTTTCTACAGCTGAGGAGGTCGCTTCGTTCCTCAATTTGATTACTCTCAAATATTTTTCTCTGCTGCTCTTCATCAAGCTTCTTTAACTGTTGCCAATAGATAGCCTCGCGAACTTCCGGAGATTCAATTTTAGTTTCATTGACTGCACGATTTTGTGGAGTTGGAGAATCTGTTGATTTTCTTTGCGCATCCAGAGCCTTCTGCTGCCAGTAGAAAGCCTCGAGGTGCTGCAACATCTGTCGTTTCGATGGTGACAGTTGACGGTTTGTGTGTTGACCGTAAATCGGTTCCGAAGAACGCTGATCATAAATTGGCTCGTGCTGCTTCAGAGACTGTCGTTGTCCATAAATCACTTCCCTCGGATTGAGTTGCTGACTTCCATATATTTGCTGCTGATTATCTGCCAGCGTCTCTTGCTTTGAGGCGTAAATCTGTTGTTGATTTTGCTGCTGCTGAAAAGGTTTTGAATTTACGGGTGTCCCGCGGTTTTGTTGAACTACGTGCACATCTTGCCTCAAGCCACTCTCTAGAGTTGGCCTCGGAGAAGCCGGCGATCGTTGATTTTGGCGGGTCCCATACATTTGCTCGATTACTGGACTGCCCCGTGGTTTTCCAGGATTTTGATCTCCGTAAATACTCTCACTTGCTCGGCGAACTCTTCTAGAATCGACATCTAAATGTTGCTGCGGCTGATTAAAAGGCCGATTCGGTGAAGGTAAACTCGGGTCCAGCTCTTCTCTTGTTTCGACATTTGGAGCTATCAAACTTTGATCTCTCTGCACGTAGATGACCTCTGGTCTTTGGGAATGCATGCGTGAGGTACTCGAAGGTGACTGAACACGTCTTGCCACGTAAATTGTCTCCTTCGGTCTTTCACAAACGGATTGTTTTTGCAGTTGATGAATATCGTGTTCATGCTGCCTCTGATTACTGCTAGGTACATGAATACGGATATTCTCAGGTCGTACTTGGACCAAGAGAGTATTAGGTTGACTTTCTCGAGAGAATACGACAGGGCTGTGCTCTCTCCTGGTGTCTGACTGTATTGTCATTGGTGACAAGGCTCGCTGACCAGCGTGTCGACTTAAATAAATTGGTTCGGGTCTTGGGATATTTTTTTGCGTTGGTCTCGCATCGATCGGTGGAGACATTGGTCGAATAATCGGTGAAGCTCTCTGGACCGATTGGTCCATATCGTGAGCTTGACGCACTTGATCCCTCGAACTTTGACCTTCAGGATTTTGAGATTTCAAGGAGTCGGACAAATTGTGTCGCAATAGTTGAGTCCTTGGTACCATAACCTGACTGGGCGACTCGGCCATTGGAACCGGTGAATCCGGACATCCAGATTCCATTGTTCCATTGAGACGACCGGTTTGGGTCTCATACATGCTTGCTTCGCGTTTTGGTGATGCTATGAGAATTTGATCATTAGGCTGCGCTCGGCGAGAGTTTAGAGATGAAACAGGAGTATGAGATCCAGTCGATGAAGTAACTCTATTTTGGGTCGCGTTAGGCGACAATATTGGTGTTCTAGATTGATTGGATTGCCTACGGTGCTGGAGTTCTTGTGTTGAGCTGCGTTCTTGTAAAGTATTTTTGGGCGAAGCTATACATCGGGAGTCAGCAGGTGAATGACTCGAATTGATATTAGCAGCACTATTCGGCGAAGTAAGTGAGGTGGGAATAGGCGAGTAACTTCCCGGAGTTAAAACTGTCAACGGGGATGCTATTCTTTGAATTCTGGATGGTGACATTACTCTCGGAAGATTTCGCATCGATGAACGCTGCTCTCTGTCTTCGCGGTAGGTTGGAGAGTCTCTAAATTGCAATGGGGAAGCTAACGTTCTTGATGATGGGATAGGCGAAGTCATTCTCGAACCAGCTTGCCCTTCATTCTCATTGAATAAACGTTCGACACTAGCTGGCTGAGACCCTTCGGTTACCGTATTTTCCACGTTAGCTCGCAGCTTGGCTAGATTGGTCGACAATGGAATGTTCGGGGAGCTTTTTTGAGCAGCATAAGAAGTATCCTGACCTGCGCTAGATTGAACCGGCGCGTGCCGAGGTGGTACTTTATCAACACGAATTTCTTGCAAGGGAGATATTGGAGCTACATCGTAGACGCGTTCGTCTTTCGTTTGAACCCTGATTTTAGGTGACACTGGATATGGCGCATTCTCCAATAGTTCTTGATCATGGTTGGCGTCACAATGACGATGCTGTTGCTGTTGTTGATCGCACAGAGGAGGCTGCTCTCTCCGGTCGTTGAAACTGTCGTTTGGCGAGGTTCTGCAACTATTACGCGGTGAATTAAGATAGTACTCGCCACTTTTTGAGCTACCAGGTGAAAATTCGCTCTTCTGACTGGAATTCGGTGTATAGCTGGAGTCAGCATAATCTCCAGATTTGTGGCTCGAACTTGGAGAATATTTGGGCGAACGACCGATAAGAGGAGCTTTTTGATTCTGATTAACTATTAATTGACGGGTGATCTTGACCTGTGCTGATACCGGTGTGAGGTTGAAACCTGAATCGATACTTTGATTCCTATTGATTTCTGTTTTCTCGATTACGTGATTACCATTCTCATAAAGATTGGGGTCGTTGATGTAATTGTCATTGCCGGCAACTTGTCTATAAGAATTCGTACCATAATTCATCAAGGGTTCAATTCTCTCTTGCCTGCGAAAATAATTTGGATGCTTTTTTATTTGCTCGTGATTTTCATAGTTCGACATTTCGATTTTTTGTGGTATCGCAGGAAGCGGACGATCCACTGGATGCACAGCTCGAGGACGTATGAGAAATCGTTCGCTGGGCGGTGCGGAAATTCGTCCCGAAGGACCATGATTGCGGATGAATCTTGGCTGATTGGATTCCTGTAGGCTATGCTTCCTCTCGAGACTACACTTTCTGTCGTTATCATTGCGCAAGTTTTGTTTGAATTTACGCATGTCCGGTGATCCGCTGATTATATTATGATCAAGCCATTTATCATCGGGAGCTATTGAACTTAAGGAAGAATTGACAGTGAAAGATCTCGCGGATCGTGGATCCTGTGTCAGCGTTCGATCATTTTGTAAAAAATGATCTGGCGTACTCGTCGTCATACCCTGTTCGGGAAACAATTCTTGTTTTATTTCGTTGAGTCTCTCTTCGATGATGGAACTATTTAAGCTTGTATCGAGTTTAACATTTCTAGTTATGTCTTCGTTGAGATTCATCGAATCTGGAGATCTTGTAAAAATGCCATTCTGTTGATGTTGATTGAAATGCTTTTCTTCTCTTTTTTTACGCTCTTTCTGCTCTTTTTTGTATTCTTTGCGAGATTCCTTCGGAGAAAATATACCAGGCAAAAGACGACGAAGTCCGCTTTTTTTCTTTTTTTCTTCCTTGGGAGTTTTCGAAGAACTGCCTTCCATTGTAAATTCTTTGATTAGACTCGCGTAACCGTCAGGACTCGAACTTGTGCCAGCTGACTCTGATCCTTCTGGATGTGTTGAAAAATCATAAGTAACGTAATCTTCACCAACGTCCGATTTCACTACATAAAAATCATGATTTTTCGGAAGATCTGCAGCTGAATCACGTTTTTTCGACGGTGCGTCACTCGTGTTGTTTCTCACTGGATTTTCTGATACAACTTTGTTACAGATGTTTTCAGTCGATTCCCACTTTTCCTCCGAGTCAAACGGATAATCAGGCTCAAAATGATTAGCAGATTCTAAAATCTTCAACGTACTTGCTTTCGACTCACTGTTACAGTTTGACTCGACGTCTTCTGCTGTTTCAGCTTTTACTGAACCATTGATATCATCATCGATCGCTTTTATCCTATCCTCGAGGCAGGAATCCGAATCAACTGTACTGACGGTTTCTTCGAAAACTTCATCGATGCTCTGTTTTCGTGAGCATTCGCTAAGCCCTTCGTACTCCGAAGGATTTTGATGGCTGCTGAATTTTATTTTCGCCTCAGTTTTAATGCTCTCGCGTGACGAAATGCTACCCAATTCTTCAACGTATGAAGATTCCGAGGAATTTTGTTCGAAATTGTTTTCCAAAAATTCACCCGACCATCTCTTCTCGACTTCCAGTACTTTCTTACTGTATCGGGGCTTTTCAGAACTTGACGGATCCTCGTTTCTCTCAATATCCGATACGCTATCGATATCAGTTTCGAGTAAACATTTTTCCTCGATCTTTAGTTTAGTATCGTAATTATGTCGCTCAAGGAAATCTTTGTCAAACGTCGTTGTCTTCGTAATATTTTCGTTTAGATCCAAGTTCGCAATCGTCGGTATCCTCAAAGCACTAACCCCGGGAAGTTTCTGCTTGTAAGTTTGGGCCGTCGAAAGGTTAATTTGGGTGCGTAAATTTTTCTGAAGTCGCTCGATTTTTGATTGGCTTCTTTCTAAAATCTCATGAGCTTTGGTAGCCTCAGTTTTCCCAACAATGGAATCTCCCTGTGAATCTAAGAAATCTTCCGAATATGTTTTTTCTTGCACTTCTAAAGCATTGTGAGTTTTCTGATCATTGTTAGCGAAATTTGTAGACGTTTCGACTGAGATCGTTGAAGCTAACGTGGGTTGAACAGGCTGAAAATATGAAGGCGTGGGATAATTTCTTTTTTTCGGTTTGGGTGGAACTTTAGGCGGGATTTTGCGTATTTTTCCAAGATTCGAGATTTTACCAGGTCTATTGAGTTTTGTGAGACTACCGATCGACGAACTTTTCGTAAGTTTAATCGGACTTATTCGTTTCTCATTTTCTTTGCTGCGTGCTTTCGATATTGGCAACTTTGAAAGGTGTTTTGCCCCAATTGTTGAACGATCGGTCACCAGTGACAAATCAAGATTATTTATAATTTTGAAATTCTGTACTCTCGAAGATGACAATAATTCATCGGTGCTGCTAGATCTCTTTCGCCATAGGGACGATCGTGATTTTGGCGTTGGGAGTCTCGTAGTTCGTTCGCATAGCTTTTTCGTACTTTCACTTTTTGTCAACAATACCTCACGCGATCCACCTTTTTCTAACACGATCTTCTCAACGGTCACTCTATCGACTGACAAAATTCGCACATCTTCCGATAGATCTTCCGCGGATTTCGATAATAGTTTCGATACATGAGGCGTCGTTGGAATATCATCGAATTCCGACTTGTCAGGAGCTGCCGATGCTCCTTCCATCGTTCCCAAATAGTACTTTGCTTTTAGGCGCCTGAAAAACAAAAAATCAACATTTCTTAGAAATAGTCTACCAAAATATTCCCGAACACGACAATGTTAACATTAATTCCAAAACTTGCACGATTCCTATGAATTTTCAACTTTTTCAAATGTCAAAATGATAGGTTCTTATAAAAAGTTTGATTAATCCAAATATAATTAAATTACTTGACAAAAACCAAAGAAACAAAAAATAAAATACTCGGAGCACGTAGGATATGAAGAAACATAGAGACACTGCATGCTAAAACTAGTTGTTCGAACTAACAATAACCGTGATAAAACTCTTGAAGAAAAAGTAAAAACATTCAAAACCGCAAGATTGCTTCATTATATAAATAAAAATATAACACATCGAAGTATTAGTTGTTTAGTCATTCGATACAACATCGTTGATTTTTTCTTTAGATCGTATATATACTGTGGTTAAGTGAGAAACGATTATGACTGGACATTTTTAACGCATGTTTGCTCTGCCAAGGAGACAAATCACATAGATACTTATTCTTGCTCGTGGTATAGGAAAAGAACAGGAAAACCCAATCGTTTATTATTTCTCCCTGACCTAACGTACTGTGTTTTTTTTTTTCGGATTTCCCCTTTTCAAACGATTTATACATCGCGTACGATAAATGTTCACCAATTAATATCGTTCCGTTTGAGCTGCCGAGGCGCATTGAACCGAAGCCAAAACCGACTACTCGCTGTAGTACCGATGTACATATTCGTTCGAACGTAACGTACTACATGTGGAAAAAAAACTTCTGATTTTCGGCTATGCGTAAAAAAAAAACAGTAAATTCACATTTTTGTTTTGGCAGCAAGTTTCAGTGGCTCAAAAAAGAATCCGTTCTCTCATATGAACGAAGAAATTGAAAACGGTGATTATTCGCGAGTATACCATATTGAAACAATATTTCAAAGCGACTGAGAATGAAATATTTGTTAAAATTTGTTTTTTCATTCTCTCGTAGGTTTTTCATTTTTTAAATAGAGCTCATAACTGTATTTTTTTCTAAAGCTTGCCTCGTTCCAATTTGCATCAAGTCATTCGACGTAAATTACCAGCCGCAGAAATATCGAATCGGCGAATTTGATAGCAGTGGGCCCGTGTGATCGGTACGCAAAAAGAATAAATAGTGGTAAAAGAATGACGGTAGAAAAAAAGAAGAAAAAGGAAGATCGAGCAGGGGAAAAAAATGGTCCATACAGACGGTAAGGACGTAAAATTCGCGAATCGAGAGATAACGGTATAACGTGATTCCCGCGCGAGCGAAACGGAGTAACGGGAGCAAATGCAGGAGCGATGGCGAGAGAGGACGCGTCGGTTGAGAACGGCGCGATAAACGAGCATGCGGATTCCACGATCGACAGGAAACTAAACGAGTGGCCCTTGTTCACATCTCTCCTCCGATATACATACGAAACCGAATAATATAATACCGTAAACGAAAATTACCGTGATATATGCAACGAATGGCCAAGGTTCACATGCGTGTTAGGATGCCTGTTAGTTTATCGATGTGTGACATCTCTTGTGTAATCATTTGTTCGGAATACCGGTCTTATCAAAGGTTCATTGGCCGAGGTCATCCACCAGAGAGATCGTTGGATGAATCATTATTTAAATGACCAACGAAAATATTAATTCTCACTGCGGTGTTGGTTCGCAAACAACAAAGTGCATGAAAGTACAATAACGTTTTAATCAACATCCGAATGCGCACAATCAAACTTGCTTTCTTTATTATTTCGTAAGCGGTAAACTAATTTTTTTTTTTCATTGACGAATTTTTTTTCATTATTCAAATAGTGAACCACGTAATTAGGACAATGACTATGACAGAATGTTGAGAACATGCTCTCTCTCTCTATCTCTCTCTTTCTCTCCCTCTACTCTTCAAGATAATCAAGCAGACGCTGTTTTATCAGTTCCATCGGTCTCGGAATTGACGAGCCTTTCGAGGAACGCCCATAATTCGCATTGTTTAATCAAGTGAGTGCATCGTACTCGTGATACGTCTCAGCCCGCCGTTTAAATTTCTCGACGAATTCTATCGAATTTTGTAAATCCGGAACATTTAAAAAATTCAAATTGTAACTTTGCACGTAACTTTCTAAAAGCAATTTCATTTATTATATTAGCACTGAGCCGTGCTTTATCGGTAATCTTTATACATTTAATTGGCACACGACCGGTTCTTATTCATTTTTATTAAATGTTCTATTGGAAAGGAAAATTAAATAAAAAGGACAAATTTACCGGTCAACAAATACTCTCAAAATCACTCGATAAAGTATATCATAATAATGAAACTTGACGATTTATTGCATCGGTTATCTTCAATTAGCGAGTTATCGAATCTTCACCCTCAATTTATAATAGTGTTAATTTGTCTGAAAGTCCAACGTTATAATTTTTTTTTTTTACAGATCTATAACTTGAAAATAAATTGATTTGCGACTTCGTGCATCTTCGATACGAAATACTCGAATCTCTCGATATTGTATGAAGAAAACAAAGAAAAGCTTTGTAGAAGAACAAAATTCTTATGAGAGCTCTATTCATCAGGCAAATTCGTTGACGATGCAAAACGACCTTGCAAAATATACCTATACCCATAAACCTATATGCACGGGGAGATAATTCTATAGCCGGCGGGAAATGTTATATTCGTTTTCGAAGGAATCGATACGACCTGAAGTATTACCTTACCGACACGTAACATAATTACATGTATACCTGCTGGAATATCTGAGAGGCGCCTTCGAGATCGTAGCCATCGCCACCGAGTTACGCAAAAACGTCGCGTTCCATTTACGCCACGAAAAATTGAATATGGAAGAATAATAATGAAAAAAAAAAAAAAAACAAACAAACACCAGTGGTGCCTGAATGTAGAAGAATCAAGTATGCCAGAGTATTTTTTCACAAAAAAATGTATTGTTCATCACATCTGTCACTAGTGTGCATTCTAACTATCGAGTGGTAATGAGATGATATTTGAAGAGAACGAATCTAATGATTTGCGATGAAAATAATATCTTCGTTGTTGATTTTTTTTCTCCAAGAGGACAACAATGAGTTTTTATCAATTTTTGCTAACGTTACAATTTTTTTTTCTCTTTCTTTAAAAATAACAAATAATTGAAAGAAAAACCGAATGAAAAATTGACTGGTTAATGCCCTTTGAAATGAATTATAGATTGTACGAGCAATTAGAACAATAATGTAAGCGTGACGAGGCCAAGATGGAATTAGCCTAATTGGCTCAACATCGGAGAAAAGGGTGACATGCCAATAAGCAGCATTAAGTAGAAGATTGACCATTAACGTTCACTCGTGCTTGGGTTTTCGTAACCGATGCATTAATTGTGTATAATTCATACCCATAACCCCTATTGACAACTTTATCATTCACTTTTCAATCAATCAAAACGACCGATTAATTATGAGAAAAGAGGGTTTAGAGGTTAAAGAGTAATAGAAAACGGTGCGAAACACCGTTGGAATTGGAACATACACTTAAATCATGGTCATGTTCCAACGGAAGTTTTAAAAATTACCAATTTGATTATATCTGATTTGTCCTATCCAAAAGCGATACCCGTGTTCGGTATACTTTGCAAAAATGTGTGCATTTCGTAAAAAAAAAATTTCATAAGTTGAATGAAAATTCGTTGTAAGAAATTTTGTTCTTTCCGAGTTCACATTCACCCGAGACAGACTCGCAGGTTGGATTAAGTCAACAATGTTCTTTGGCTGCGCGATGACTCGGAGATGATTTGATTGAAGTGATTGCTCGCTCATGCCAGTGACCTTACATGGCTAATTCATTCGATCACGTCTAGCCAGTATAATCGGTTTCAGAAAAATTTTACGTCACCTATAATTTTCTCATCGAAATACCAGAATAAAGGACTCCACGATATCAAAATTCAATCAATTCAAACAGTACTGTGAGGCTCCTACCAATTATTTTTCTCTCCGGTTAAACAAATGTTATTAAATGTTTGATTGAATGGCATTCTAATAAAATAATGATTACAAAAAAAAATAAATAAAAAAAAAAAAAGCTGGCACAACGATAACAAAGTTCAACCAATTAACGATTTCCGGTGGAGCCCCACCAATTATTTTTCATCGACATTTTTTAATGATCCTCACAATTAAAAATATTAATATCGCAATTATTCGTAATGACGTTCTCAATTTTTTTTAAATCACACAAATCAAAATAAGAAAATTTCGATAAAATGAAAATAATAAAATAGCAAAAGAAAAAAAAACGAAACAAAAATTACCGAACACTGGATCCTTATCGTAAACACCACTTTACCATCTGAAGATAGATCTCTTCACTGTGACGTATCAGCGATGAAAATATCCTCATTCACATAATGACAAAAACCACAATCTCACTGTAATCACGATGGAACAAAAAAAAATGCATTATTCGAAGAAGAAAAAGAACGTTGTGAAATCGCGAAGAGAAGCATGCGGTTCGTTTGTAACGTTCGAGGTCACTGTCACACAGAAGCCGGCTTTGATTTCGCCGGGAATTTCGAACGAATCAACGGGAATTGAACGGGATCGCGTTCGAAATAATTCTTCTGTCTCCAAGATACTTCGGATTATTTTTTCCCACTAATACACTCATCGTATCAGAATATTTGATTTTTTAAATTTATTTATAAAAACGACAAATTCATTCCAACAGAAGAAAGAAGCAGAAAAGATGAAGACACGTTCCGTGAACGGAGTCTCTGTAGTGACTGAGGGTCTGGAATAACGTGGTGGTCCGCGCGGAGCTGTTAAAACTCGCGGCGAGACCGAGACAGAGATGAAGAGGAGGAAGAGGCAAAGAGGTGGAGGAGGAGTCATGTACAGAACAAGGTACACACGTGAGTTTACTCCCGTGAATGTTACAACTCTATGGATACATTCATAAATATATACATGTACGTTTATTCGTTTATAAATTCGTCCGTACATGGGACGTTCCAGGCAACAGATACAAAATATTATAGTACATTGAACGATTTTTTCGTAAATTCGAGTCAATTTGAAACCGACAAAAGATGAAAAGTTACAAAGCAGTTTTGGTAGCACAATTCTATTTTACGGAGGCCTTAGAAACAATTTACAAATTATTTGTAAACGATACCCACGAGCATTGGATCCCATTTAGTGTTTTCATCGAATAAATTCATAATGTCTTTCGGTATTTTTTCTTTGAGGTGACAATTTTTCGATTTTTTTTTTTTTTTTTTTTTTTTTCTCAATAATCAGAATGTCAGAAAAACGATACTGAAATACTCCATTTATTAATGAAGTTTTCTCTATAAATTAATATCGTTCGATATTCTTATATCACGCTGAGTTAATGATTTAAAAATAGTGAAAAAATGAAGCAATATATTCGAATACGTCGACAAAGAGGAGAGTAACGAAAAATTATCAGAGCCATTCTACTGTCAATTTGGTATCGAGGACCGCCTACGAACATATATATATAAATGTTTTACCTTCGAGTATTATAAATATTCCTATGTAGTGGCGGCTGATTGTGTTAACTTTGATAACGAGTTACAGGTATATATAGACTGCGCGGCTGGGTCCTTGCTACAGCGGTTCTCATTTTCCAAAACATACTATCAGAAAATTTAGTATAAGAAAAAAAATGATAAAAATAGGTGCAATATTAACACATTCGATCGAGAGCCAATATCAACTTCTATTTAAAACTCAGGACACTCGATGCAACGTGCGGTTTTTTTTTTCTTTTGAACCTTCAAATTTCAACAAATTCGAGTAGTAAATCACTTGATTCGCCCAATTGCATGACAAACTATTCACCGATTTTCATTCACTTTGTTTCATTCGCTTTTACATGATTTTTTCATTTTAAAAATGAAATCATTCACCATCGAGTCAATTTGTCAGTTCGGGTGTGCGACCGCACTCAACGATGTAATTTTTTCCATTTTTTAGTTAAATATTCTTCCTCTGGAGTGTTTTATTTTCGAGTTTTTGATTAAACTGTTGTATATATTGTTCCAATAACGTGTCAATTTTTTTCGTCATTCGTTACACTGTTCAATTCTGTAGACAAATTGTTATACGTTTGTGATGTCATACTTTTGTGATTGTTGAAAATTGAAAAAAAATGTATTTGTCGCCATTGTAGAATTTTGAACAAAGGAGAACCTCGCGATTGACAAAAGCCATACATACTGGCACACATTTGAAAATTCGTGTCGAGCTACTACGAGGAAGGCTTTTATTCGTAGTATGCTTAACTTATCTTGCTGATGACAAAAAAGTTGCGAATGCTCTTAACATGACTCAGTGCGTGATAAGGAACAAAGCTGCAATATAGGTGTGTGAGATACATGGATTTTCGTGTATAACAAATGATTTATATTCAGAAGAAAACGATTTTCTTGATGGCCCCAAGATCGTGTTGACCATTTTATGTTAGTTTCCGATATGAAATATAGCAACACCAACGCGATGTTCGTAGACGACAGACAAAAATAATTATATTTATTTTGTATTATAATGAAATAACGCAACATCTGCGGTATCGTGACGAATACAGAGAGTTGGTGATCGCAAAGTTTTTGCTTGGAATGACAAAAATTGAGAGAGGGAAATACGAATGATGTTGCAAGGTGAGCAACGTATTGCGTAACTTAACAAACGCATGAAATACCTTCGTACGAATCGAATGACATAACGATCCCCACACATGTGTAAAAATGATTATGTACGAAATATGGATTGATAATACGAATATTTATTTCTATAAATATACTATTCACACGATTAAATATAAATATGATTTTGCATAGTTTCAATCTCATTTTTAGCTAATTTTTTTTCATTTCATTATATACGCATAAATAATTTTTTAGATGTTGAAAAAAATGTAACGAATTTCGTGTCATGATTTTTCGAGTTTCATCAACCAGAGCCGAGACTGTTTGATGAGACGGGGTGGACGCGAGCGGGCAAATGGAACAGGCTTTTCGTATATATTTGCTCTCTCGTTATGAATTCGAAGGAAAAATATAACGTAATAGGCTCCAAAGATTTATTTGGAAGTTTCTCGTGTATCTACTAATGATACGTAGAGGCAGAGAACGAGGCATCGATAAGCGAAGACATCGCGATATCCCTTATCAATTATCACCTTCACACAGGCGTAAAAAAAATAGGAAAAGTTCACACGAGTTTACGTACGAAGAGAATCGTTTGATTTAGTGAAACGGTGGAGAAGATGAAAAAGTGTTTGATGATGAAAGGTACTGCGGTTGCTTTTTTATATATTTTTAAAATATTTTTAAGCTGATATCACTGACAAAGATTCAAAAACAGGCACCTCAACGTCAAGAAATTCCAATGGAAATTAACATTGACGCCGAGGGATGCAGCAAAACATTTTGTTCTGTTGTTTCGTTGCGCTGCGAAGATGGAAAGAGTGAGAGAAACTTGTAGAATCGTCTCGAGGCGTGAGTAGTAACGCCCACAGGTTAAATTGTATAATATATGCGGACAATGAGATTCTAGACCTCGGGTGTATATTATTTTACGATGGCAAAGAAGAAAAAGTAAAAAAAAAAAAAAACAAACAGAAAAGCATATAGTCCGGATGACAATGAATGGCTCAGGTTGATTAAATTCTCGAGCACGAGAGCAAACTTTTTTCGAGTCTTCCCGAAGCAAATTTGCACGTAGAAAAGAATAGTAATAAGCATAGCCTTAAAGAGTTTTTATGAAAGATTTAATCAGACATTCGTATTATACCTTGAATTCGTTTGACTAAAACTTATTTTGAATCTTCACACAGGTTCAAGTTTTGTAATATAATATGTGAAATGGAGTCATAACAATGGGACTATTTTAAATGACTGTGATAAAATATTTTAATACGATTTATAAATGTAATCAAACTAGCTAAACTCAAAAGTTTCAGATCAATTTCCAGAATAAAATTTTTCGTGAATTATTAATTCTCTAATAAACTAAAACTCTGAATAAAAACTCAGATATTTCAACTCGAACTTCGCGAGTTTAATATTTTCCAAAAATTTTTGAAACAATTATAATTATGCTCTGCGATGGACGAATTACAAAACTGATCTAACGTCGAATTAATTAAATCATTTGACGCGTGGTTTAAGAAACTGTTTAAAATTATCATTGAGCAGATCAACGAGAAATTACTATTGATTATTTTTGGTAAATTGGAGCTCAACAGACGGTGGCCTTGGTGAGGGTTAAAAATTTTGCGACGACTGCGGAGAATAATTCACTGAGCTCGAAAGTAATGAATATTGAGAGATGAGTATATAATCATATTACATCGTTTTCAGTCTTGCTCGCACAGACAATATATACTTCCGGTGTTTTTAGAGACGGTTCGATGCTTTCGTTGGGTTTATCGATTACCGATTGCTTTGAAGTTTCGCATCCCGAACCGAAGGGTCATCATTTCGAAGGTTAGTCGAAAGTAAGGGTACAAAAGAATAAGATGAAGGTGGTTTAGTCAGCCATTGTCAAATTAATGTCTTCAGCTAAAATCAATCATTGCATACTCTGCGCCTAAAAATATTAATGAAAGAAACAAATGATTGTTCGAAACATAGACATTAAAAAAAAAAGAGTGAGAGTAGATGAAAAGCAAATTAAAAATTTCATTTTGTAAAAAAAAAACCGAAATCGTCTTGTCGATGAAGAATTCGTGATGGATAAAAAGTTCAAAAAAATTTTGAACGAATAATTTGTGCACAGTTTATAGATTTTCCAAAGTTATCATGAAGGAATTTAACGTTTTGCATATGAATTTTGTTTATGGCAGAAAAAAAAAAAAATTTCAAGTACTCGTTAGTTTATGAGAAATAAGAGATTCTGCATGCTCTTGACCCTTGCTCTTTTCATCTTTCTTTCAATCTTTTTTCTCCTCAGCACAGCAACTTCATTGCTCGCTTTTTTTCTTTTCTTTTTTTTTTTTATAAGTTTAGAGCACACGAGGATGTTTTTCAACGAGTCACGTTCTGCCTCTCGCAGAACCAGACGAAACTCTACGACGTTATAGAGAGTACGGTTTCGAGAGTCCTTTTGTGTAAACTCAAACGTTTGGACCGTTCAACGCGATTTTCGTACAATTGAGACTTTATTCAGACGCCAAAAAGTACAACATTTACACACACTGCATAAGGAACACGTATAACTTTTGTAGTTGTCATCGAACATCGCCAATATTAGTATACCAAGAGAATTTTATTCATAAAATTACTTTCTTATTGCATCATTGAACTATATCCAGATAATAGTGTTATCGATGTAAACAAAATGTGAGAAATTATATTATATAATAATAACATAATCATTTTTCGAATAAACAAAAGAAAAAAGAAAGTATTGATTTTGATCATTTAAATTTTATCGGTTCTATCAACAAATTTTTTTTTAGAAATTTAGGAATTAAAAACTTTGTATTAACGAGTATTATATTTAATTTTTATAGTCGTCATCGAGCCGCTACCGCGTACGTCTCTCGATAAATTAAAATAAAAAAAATGAATCACTTATTAATTAGTTGATGAATTTGTTTATTTATTGTTTCGCTGTCTATTCAATTTATATTGATTATTATTCCTTTTTATTTGTGTAAAATGAATACAAATTATTTGTTAAGATGCCAGAATGAACCGGAATTTGAAAAATGAATTATTTAAAGAAATTTCTAATTTTCAAGATCGCCGATATTTGTGTAACAGCGGGTTCGCAAAAGCGATCGCCAGATGGCGAAAACTTTCACGACACGCAAGTCAATAGACGTCGATAATGTGGAATACTGCATGAGAAAATAGATCGATGTTAAGAAAAAAACATAAATGATTGAGCAATAAAGAAAAAAAGTGATATTTCTTGATTCAAAAAAGTCACAAAAATACCTTTTGTCATACCTCTTGTTTTGAATAAACGCGATAAACGCAATGTGAAGGAGGCAAAGTGTTTTCTACCAAAAACCTATCGTACCGACTGAGAAACTCTCGAACACTCGCACGTGCTGTATTTATTCAATTAGTTCGCGGCCAATTTCACTCACCGGGTCAATTAATTACGAAATGCTTCGAAATTTATCGGAACCATTAGTAGACTTTTGTGCGCTTACAACAAGACTTTATGGACCATCGAATTTCGTTGATTTTATGTGCCAGCGTCGCCAAAAGGGGCACAACGTATGGACACGTTGGACGTAATAGAATTATTGCCAACATTCACCTGTTTAATGTACTTTGTATTGTAATTTATATATATATATATATTTTTTAATTCAGCAGAATAAATTTTTTAATTTGTGACTATCATCCAGATAACTAATATTAGTTTACAGTTTATAGAGATACATTTGAATACCCCATTCCAGATCTATCTACATATATATACATATAAGCATAATTCATACATAATTCATCATGTCATTCAATTATACAGTCAATTCTCAACTAGATGTTTCTATGTGTGCGTATATATAAATGACAAAATAATCGGTTAGCCGTGATATTCTGACAGAGGATCAGGGCCGTTCAGTTTCGAGAGACACGGTCGAAAAAAAAAATTTATCTCGTCTTTCTCGTTATGTCCTATCTACCTATACTACGATTCTAGAGTCTCCCGCTAGGTAATAAGCACGCGTCCAGAAATCGATGTGTCTCTAAAGAAGAAATTCCGATTCTTCGCTGCTCAAACCCGAATGACCCGCCGAAGAGGATAAGAAAGTTCTACGAGAAAAATGGAGTATTGTCCTGCAACGATTTCTCAATTGAATAAAATCAAATGTAGTCTAACTGAATTTGTGTTCTACAAACTTAATACCGATGCGGATGAGATCGAAGGGAAGTAACGCTTTGATATGGTGAACTGAAAATTTGGCGAATATTCCATTTTTAGTTAGTTGGCAAACAATTTTTTCCATTGTCTGAATTTTTTTTTTTTTTTTGTTTGCTCTCTTTATCTCGGCGACCGTAAAAGCTAACAACGCATTGATTATTGAGAAAAAATCGTGCAGAAACCGCTGAAACTTTGTTAGGTTTCAAAAAAATAACGAGATATGACGTCAAAGTCTACTATCGTGCGATTCGTTGTCGTCAAAGTTGTAACAGAAGTGGATAGGTAAGATAGGTGTAACGCTTTCTCTTGCCCAGAGCGATACGCGAATTATTTTTCGTCGTAAATAAAGCCCACGAATTATGTTACCGTTGTTGTTATTACCTGGAGTACACACGTGGACCATTATACAATGCCGGAAAAGGAATTGCAACATAAGGTCCAGCCTGTTACCCTCGTGATTTACGATCGATTTAAGCCCCGATTGAATGTCGGCACATTTTAAGTATAAGCGAACCCACAAAGTTGGCTAAATATGTGTGTTTATAGGTATATATATATATGTATCGATGAAATGAAAAATACTAATATTCTTGGCACGTTTAAACCATCATTCAATGACGTTGTTTTCGTATCGATTTTATTGTTTCTAATACGTGGCCAGAATGCCAGAATCTTTAACGAACCACGAAAGAGATATTTCAAAAATAACGAAAACGAATGTGATTACTCCAGGAAATTAAATGCATTTAGATAATTATGAACAAGATATGAAATCCTGTTGATTTAACATTAAACTGATGGAATCCGGTGGAAATTGCATGCGATATACTCGTCAAGAAAATTTCTTCGATTGCGCATCAATTTACTTAAAAGCTCCAAGTTTTCTTTCAAACATAAAAGCACAGTTTGAAGCGACTTCGTTTCTATTTAAACCTTTGCAAAAATCTAGGAAATAAGCACAACATTTTTCTTGAACTACTATATACGTTACGACGACAATAAAAATTTATCAGCAATGCGGAAATTCGTTCAACCCAGTAACGAGGTCATCAACGTTCACCGGTTGAACTCCACAGAGATTCAGATGGAACACGATCGATGAGAGTGACGTTATCATGACGGATGAAAGGACAATCTTGCAACAAAGTTATTCAAATTTTACGAATTTACTATTTTTCATAAAATTTTTTAAAATATTTTACAAAACATTTATAAACAAACGTAAAAACTTGCAATTCTTTCAAAGCAAACAGAAACGATGAAAAATAAAATTGGGAGCTTCATTTTTAGAAATGTTATTCAACAATCAGACAACATAAAAAATGAGTCTGATAAAATGGATGATACAAAATGAATTTTATGTTTTGCTATCCTCATATGCTCGTTCAAAATTTATATTCAACGCATTCTTATTATAGAAATATTGATGCACCATTAGTTACTGCATAAGATCGTTGAATAAATGTATGTGAGATTGAGGTTGTCGCGAGACTTATCGAGTCTGGTTCTAGTTCGGAGTGCACAAAATAAAAATAATGGGCAAATCGATATAGAGGATACGAATAAAAAAGGGGATTATAAAACAGACTGTGCTAAATGACCTGAAACAGGGAACGAGACGCCGTCGATGCAGAGGATGAGGATCAGGGCTGTACTTGGCATTTTTGCTGATTCCTTATACGCTTTCTCTCTCGCATTCATTCCCATTTCTTAGTACCAGAAAGAGCATGTAATCAACGTAACAGGCATGTACTTTGGTATGAAATTTTTTTTTTCTTTTTAATATGAACATTTGATTGTCGCTGTTCAGAAAAAAAAAATGTTTGGAGCAAAAATTGGTAAGGTTCGTGAATCGGTGCAGTATACCTCCATTGGATCGTCCCACATTTGTGACGACATGCAATGATTGGGAAAATAAGAGAATATGGTTGACACACATGTGCTTTTCTATCAAATATTGTTTAATGTAAATTCTACTGAGCATCCGAAGTTGAACAATAATCGTTTTGTGTGTGTGTGTTGTTTTTTCTTTCTTTCATCTCTTTATTATAGAGTGTACCCCGGTGTGACTCTCGCGTGACAGTTTTTCCAATACTCCTTTTCACGTTTACGGATGGTCTAACCGGAAAAAGCTTTTTCGAACAAAGCCGGAACAATATATCGTACGGTCGATAACGCGTCTCGAAACTGTGTGTATACCTCAGACTGGGACTAGCCGGGTCTGTTATCGATAACGTATTTATGTGAAGCAGTGAATTCGAAGAGTGATTATTATACATGCCTATCAACATCACAGCACATGATATATAAATATATTACCGCAATCGAGTGAACTCTCGTTCTCTAACTTTACCAAAGAAACCAAAACCAAATGACACGAAACTATCGAGAAATTCTATCAATTTTTTATATATCATGATGGAATAGTTGCGTTGTTTTTTTTTTTTTTTTTTTCTTTTAAATATTGTCCCAATTGTTTTTCTTATTTATTTTTCTTACGAGACCTTATTAAGATTTTGTTTGAATTCTATTAGTTGAGAAATATAAAATTTTTTATTGCGGAATAGCGGAATTGAATTTTATAGCTTTTTTTTAAATGAATTCTGTAGACCAAAAATGTTCTTTGATTATACATTACGATAGTATGCGAGGATGACTGATTGGAGACCACAACTATATGAGGAATTTAATATTGAAAATCGCGCTGTTATTTTTTTAACAAACACGCGGAAAAGCAAAACGGTTAGCAGCTCTCCAAATTTACGACGGCTCCAGTAGATGCTTCCTAGGGCGTTATAAACAGTTTTAAAGAGAAAATTAGTATCGAAGTTCGCTTCGTTGAAACGGAACGAAAAATACTTTTGATGATAATTTATTATTTTTTATTATCGAGTCCTGCTGAATTCCAGTCGCAAATTTGGGGAAAAACCTTCGTCGAACGACCATAGCAATGTACACAAATTTCTGGCTTTACGAAATTGAGAACCCAAAATCATTCGTATTAAAACAGTCATGAAAATTATCATTTTTGTGGGGTTTTGCTCCGATAAACTATGCACTGCACTTTTATTTCATGAATTTCTTCTGTTTTTATCAATGATTATCCCGAAGCATTAATAGCGTTCATTGTACTCTAACTAAAGAGATATAATATTCGTAAAAAAAGTTTGAAGATAGTAAAAAAAAATGTCATACTTTCGTACACGACTGTACACATATCCTCGTACAAAATATTGCTGAAATCTCGGGAAATACGCGGCAAATCGTTGAACCTATTGAGCGTGCCGTTTCCTTTGGCACGCGAAAGGCTCGTGTGTTTAACACGTGTTACCAAGATGGATAGTTGCATTAACTACCCATTGGGCCAAGTCAGTAAATGTATATACGCGCGCACGTGAATTCCGGGCTTGACGTGTCTCGGAAATGTTATTTTTTTTTATTTTTTTTTTTCTTTTTTTACGAATCACTGTTAAAATATTCAAACCTTTACTCCGGAGTGCATGGAATTCCAATACTCGTCGCCAGAGTCAAACAATTCGATGTTTTAACATTGTTATATAGAATTTGCTTTTTAATTATTTTCAATTTATCAGTGAGCGGAAGACATTGATTTCGTGTAATTTATGTAGCGAATTAAAATCCCATTGATCAAGTGCACAAAATCATTGTTTCAAGTCCGATCAGTACGAGACACAAAATTTATGACACGATCTTGAAATTATTTTTGATCTCATCACTTTTGGTCTTTAGATTTGAAGGAACCTTGAACGAAAAATATAGCGTATATATGTTGGTTCGATTCAACTTTTTTTTTTCCTTACACGTTTATCTCAATGGCTCATTTCGTACTCATAAATATTAACGCGAAAGACTCGAGGATAGAGGCCCTCGTTGTCGGAAGTATACCAAAGCAGCGGGGTCTAGACGGCCGAGCCCAGATTTTTGCTCGAACGACCATTGGACAAATCTTATAAATTATTATTAAGTAATACTTACAAAAATACTTCAATATTAAAACTTGTACGACCGGAACATCAAGAGATTCGTGTACCTCCTTGAATTGGAGAGCACTTGACGAGCTGCCAATGTTAACGACGCGTTCGTAACTTGATTTATTTTTTATTATACGATGGTATAAATCGCAGCGACATTTCTTTTTTAACGAGTCGCCTGCTACAACAACGAATGGGGGGTACGGCGATATGATAGCACCGCATGGTGCGTTGGATATGGAATCGTGGATTTGGAGCTTCAAAAAGTAAAGAGAATGGAAAAAAAAAGGAAAAGTATTAAGAACTTTGCTTCCCTGTAATAAAAGTAAGGATCCGAAAACTTTGCTCGAGTCGCGCACTTGTCTACTCGCTGCTAAAACTTTATCGAAAAAAATTAATTAATAATAATGAGAAATAAAAACGTAAATTCTTGTGAAAAATCTATTTTTGTTTTTTTTTTTTTGTAAAAATATTTCATGAGTTTGGCACAAAAGATTGTACGACCAGACTGTCCATCAAATCCCATCCTGTATAGCATTACAGTATCGTCGAACGAAATCATGAATTATTCATTGTTAATTCCGCGAAAAAAAAAAACATAAAACTCATACCCTTCCGGTCCGTTGACGACAAGGGAATATGCAATTCCCTTTAATTCGTATCTTTTAATATCTATTCTGCTGTTCGGAGCATTCGAAATACATGATGCCTCACTTTTTTTACAGCTCCAGACAGCTTCGGTGATAGGAAATCTCAGGTTTTCGAATGTTCATTGTTTCCGAACCTTTCAGCGCAATAAAATGTTCAATACCACGAAAAAAAAAGTCACTAAACTATTAAACCTGATGGATGAGATTTTTTATTGTGGCTCCAAGAATAATCGACGCAACGTGCACGTGTGAAAAAATTATGGGCGAACTATTTCTCTTGATATTACTTCTGTACTCGAAATAAAATTTATCCAATTCGATTAGAAATACTCTTATAAACAGTCATGTATTTATTCATCGTTGTTGAATCTTATGGGGCTATACCAGTGTGACACTTTCCAAAAATCGATTTTTTTTTGCCTTTTTCGACAGTTTATACTTTCAAGAAGATCTTGAAAAGAAAATTTGAACTGAGTACTGTTGAATATATTTACTCTGCAATGAACTAGGATATTTATGATTGGATGAAAATTGACGATTTGGCATTGAAAAAAAGACCATTTTTATAGGCAAGAAAACAGTTTTTTTTTTTTTCATAACTACGCCATTTTGTTAGATTTTGATATTTTTCGAAAATCCTACGTCATTGTACAGGAAATACCTTTCAGTTTGACGACATTTTTTCTTTTTTTGGTTTCAGCTACTCAATCGGCCGGAATCATGGCAGCAGTGGAGTAACTTTTTTTTTTTGCGTCTCCGAAGGCAGCGCCACAGTCGCTTAGAACTCAATATTTTTCTATGAAAAAATTCTCTAATATAAATATAGTCAAATATAGCCAAATATTCTCAGTTTTCCGAAACATTTCATCGAGTACTTTTCTTCTTAAAAATTCTCGAAAATCACCGAAATTTTCAGGCTTCACACTGGTGTAACCACTCGAGGTTTATATAAATTTTTTTAACCCTTCGAGGAAATGATTGCTTTTCTTTATGGATTCAATTTTTTGTATTTTATCTGCGAATTCATTTTACAGCTCACTATAATATGTGTAGCGTGATTGTGCGAGGTGAGAAAACTAGAAGAATTTCGTAAAAGTATAAGGCGAGAAATGTAGGGCCTGAGATGATTGGTTACCGAGGAGCAAGCACATCGGATTTAAAAGGCGAGAAAATAGACGAGAGGGAACGCGCAGGTATGAAATTTGTCTCTGTAGCTGCTGGTTGTCAAGGGATCATTTACTCCAACGTTCTGAATTGCCAAGACCACGTGACCATCATATTCTTTCCGAAAGAATTCGTTGGCTCTCTGTATACACGAGAGCTGTTCAGCAATTTTAGTTTCTGTGTATACCTTCTCGTCCCGGCCATTCTATGCAGAATAGAAGAATTTCTAATTCACCATTTTTTTACCGAGATGATTTTATGAAGATATACTTCATTTTTTTTTCTCATTTCAAAATTTCTTAGGGCGTGAACGATGTTCCTAAAAAATACAAACACATAAAAAATTGACTGAAATTCATTTCAGCGTCACTGTTATATTTCAAAACTTTAGCCTATTTAGATTTGTGCGAAATTTTCATGTTTTCGTATATACGAGAAATAAGCGAGCGCACTTCTTTTTACATTTCCCCACTGAAGTTTTTTGAAGAAAAAAAAAAAAAAAAAACCAAAAATTTCATCAACTCACTTTAATTCCTTCTAACTCTGATGTTAAATGCCAATAGTTCAAAGTAAGTTGGTTGGTTGGCTGAAATAGTCAAAAGAAATGATAGTTTGAAAAATTTGAAAATCTTCAACTCCCACAAAAAAAAAGTCGGCCCGCTGTGAAACCTGGTTCAAGAACTTCGGTAACTCGCCAACTTTTTGTAACAAAAGATGAAAGGCAGAATATTTGAGCAACCTGTTCCGTTGAACGAAATGATCGAAAAATATCAAAACGAATTCATAAATACTTTATTTTCTCTTGTAAATAAAAGTATACGTGAAAAAGTACGTAAACATGGCATCCAAAGTCAACGAGAAAAATCGAAAAATATGATATTTGCACGAATCAAAAGGTAGTAGAATGAAAATATTTTTCAGTCATAATTCAAATTCTAAGACTTCACGTAGACAAATGCGTATGTCTAAAGAAAAAAAAAAACGGAAACAAAATAATAATCACGTATGTTGCAGAATTTCTCTTCTACGTGGAATGCCCATTTTGTGAGTTGGTCAATATACAGATATATATACAATACAGACATGTATTTTGTGCTACACAAAAACGTGGGATCGCAGGGAGGTCTTTGGTCTTTGTCGCGATGCTCAAGTTTTTGACCTGCTGCCTGCCATCTGCCACTTGTACCAACGTGAAACGTTCATTCTTTTCTCCGAAAAAATCGCAGTTCAATCCGCCCACGATGAACCGGATTTTCCCCATTTTTCCCAAATTTTCAAATTCTTTCCATTCTTTCTTCCTTCTTCTTTCTCTACAGTTTTCCCATCCGCAAACCGGTGGGATCACAGCGATTTATTCTCTAGGTCATTCGTTTTTTTTTTTTTTTCATCTTTTCTTTTCCTCACGTGCTCCACAATATGGATGAAGCTACGAAAATTTTCTTTCGCGCGATAATTTTCAATCGAAAATCAGGATGAAAGAATGGTAAAAAAAAATTCTTCAAATTTATCTTTTCTCACAGATTACTTCGATCGATTTCGAAATTCGAAATAAAATAAAAATGAATAAAAAGAGAAAACGAGTTTAAAAATTGTTGTTTAAACGTTTGCCAAATATCGCCGGTTTATTCATTCCGAAAATCGTATACGAAAAACTGATTTTCGCGTCGTAAAGAAACTTTGGCTTCTTCGCAAATTACAAAAAAAAAAACAAACCCAAAAGTTTCAAGTTGCAAGAAAATATTAAAATATATCCCATAAAAATTCCATTCATGGCGAGGTACAAATTCTTGGGTGAAACTGAAGAATAAAAAAATACGATTAATCTAAATACATGGATGAAAAATTTTGACAATAACAGCAACTAGTTTGCGAGCGGAAGTCATGTACGGAGGAAATGATTTGCGGAGGCCAGACCCGTAGTCGACGGACTCTTGGTGAAGCACTCAGCTTTATTATTATGCTTCAAGTCAGCTTCACAGGAGAACCGCGAGAAAACGAGGAAGCAAACCCACGTGGTCACAGCTGTACCAGTTGCATGTGTGTCTTGTTATTAAAGGCGAAGCAATAGTATTATATACGCGCGCGCATATATATATCAAACGAAGAGAAGAGAATTATTCGATCGTACGTGCAGCATGAATGAAATTTCGTAACGGATATGTGAATTAATTTATTTTATTATTAATTTTTTTATTTTAGCTCTTTATCGAGAGCATAAAAATAGCTAAGAATTTGGATTTTAGTGCTGGTTTTATCATTATATAATGACGCAATCATGCACGTGCAACATCCCGATTGAATCGCTACCTCTGTAAAGTCCCCAAAGTATTCATAAAAAGTCTAATCTTTTCGATGCAATTCTCGTACTTCAAATGTCATTTTATCATTCAACTCTCATACACGAGGAAAAGCATGAAATAGGGGACAATTTTTAAAGCCTAAATAAAATCTGAAATTTTTATGATTTTTTATATTTCGCTGTACAAAAGATCAGCAAATTTCAACATTGCGAGGTGTGATCTGTCGGCAACGTCGGTGAATTCAATGATACGTTCGGGACACGAGCGATATATATGAATTTACAAATTTTAATGAGTTATATCCGCTGGCGGTGTGATATTTGATCGTCGAAAAATTTTGACTCGTTCACGCAATGCGAACGACGAATAGGCCTGGAAGAAGGGGTTGCGAATCATCAATTGAGAGTGATTTCCGTTTAGGCCTTGAGAGTAAGATGTTATTTACTAAGCGCGGAATATTCAACCTACGAATATAGCCTGCTTGTGCAAAAGTATCCCCTGCGACTGTTCGATCCATACAAAAAGTCAAATAACTCGATAAAAAAAAATTGTGGCTAAATTTAATGAACGTCATGCTGAAGATGACAATTTCAGCTTCATTTTTCTCTTTTTGAATAATTTATGCGATTTTTTTTACCCCTGGTACGTTATTTTGAACATGGCAATTTTTTGTAATTGTTTTTATCTCAATAAACTAGGTGCTAGGCTCGTTAAAGTTACAGAACTAACTTTTTGGTCAGGAAATCTTAAAGATGACATCTCTGGCTTTGATTTGGTTCTTGAAAAATCAAAATGCGATGTTTTTTGGCGAAATTTTTTCAAATATTTCTTGAAAGTCTTTTTTGTATTATCATTTCTGTGGTTGATGATCAATGACTCAATATGATATGTGATACAAAAAAATTTTGAAGAAAAAATCTGAAAAAAAATTCGGTGAATCGAAAATAACAAAACAAAAAATATTTTGAAAAATATTTCAAACCCCATGGTTTTCGAGATACGTCATCATGAGAAATCTCCCTTTTTTCGATAATTTCGAGAATGAGAAAGCTATATAACTTCGCCAAAAAACATCAAATTTTATTTTTCCAAAAATCAAATTAACGCTTTAAAATTTCCTGACCAAAGAGTTAGTTCACTCACTTTTACGAGCCTAGAACCCAGTTTATTAAGGTAAAAAAAAATCGCTAAAAATTTGTCATGTTCGAAGTTAAGTACCAGGCGCAAAAAAATCGCATAAATTATTTCAAAAAAGTAAAATGAAGCTGGAATTGTCTACTTCAAAATGACGTTTATTAAATTCAATTCCAATTTTTTTTCGATCGAGATATTTGACTTTTTGTATGAGTCAAACGGCCACAGGGTGCTGCCTAATACTTTCGCACGAGGCTCTAAATATCTGTGATTATTTATTGCAACATTTTCCACTGTATACATGTGCCAATAACATCAGTAACCCAAATTCAATAATTTTGTTTCAATAAAAACATGGTTAATCACACGATACTTATTTTATTTCATATCAAAGGGTTATTTTTCTTATGAAATAACGATCAAATGATTTAGGAGCACCGAATAATATAACGACCGCATTTCATACGTCATACCAGTCGGGGCCGCATGCACACACGTGTTAAACCAGTAAATTAGCAATCTCATGAATATGCAAATTTCATTAACGTGCACAAACATTTCAATACATATTACAATTTTTCTTATGCATATACAGCGATAAGGAGTTAACGCATGTAAATTTTGTTATTATCAAAAAAAAAAAACAATTTTCTCTTCGGGGCAAACATGTAGAGAACATAATTTGACGTACGCAGCTCAGGCGTAACTCGACAGAGCAATCTCAGCGAGTTTGTCTACTGTTTTGACCTCGTGCATATGTCTATCAATCAACGAATAATTAATTACTAGCGCGAAATCATGTGATTGCACTGAGAAAAAAAAATGATACGATCAACAACATTCTAGCTGCGTATATACGCACGACAAAATGTTTCGACCACCCAACAAAATAATTTATCGTCTCAACAAAGTTTCTTTATACCGAAACGAAACTTTGTACCATTTTTTTTCTCAGTGTGAAATTCACGAGTGTAAGGAAAGTCTGAAAAAAAAACACACTGATTAAATCGAAGAAAATTTATTGTTTCCTAATAGCAATAATCCCTTTTTATAAAGTAGCGTTGTGACGCGTGAATTTAGCTGTTTATTGTCATCGCTTTTCCGCAATTCTGATTGTCTCACTGTGTCGCATTACATTGCTTTCGAATGTTAAAATGACAGCTGGTCTTTCGTATGTCTACGAAAACTCAGATTCGTTCTTGACAAATCATATGCATCGGGAAGAACAATAACGATGGAAAATTATTATCAATAAATATCATCGTCAAAGAGAAATTTTATTAGAACTCAAGCAATTGATAAAGAATTATCTTTTATGTAGAATTTATTTTTTCAAATTCAATCAACGGTTCGAATAATTTTGAGGTTTTTTTCATAATTAGAAATAATATTATTCAATGTTCGGATGTAAGTTAAAAAAAGAGCAAAACCAAAGACTCTAAACAACGGAGATGCGAGAAATCATGTGAATTTTCGGATATTAGACTCACGCATTCATTTTCCAACGAATGAGAAGCAGTGTTTTCCTGAATTTCGTATGCTGTTTACCAACTCAAACTGAACAAAAGTAAAGCCTGCTGGCACAGGGGTCAAAAGTCATATTCTGTTTCATCCGCAGGCCCTTTGAATACAGCAGTGTTTCAGAAACAACCTGCTTGTGTGTATGGGAAACGCGTTTTTGCGGGGAAAGGATCTCGAAGAAAAATTGAAATGAAATAAAATCGATGAAATGGGATCGTCAAAACCACGACGAGGGTGTACGCGGCTAAATGTCGGAACGTATCAAATAATTGTAGTCAATCGCACGATTGTTTGTGAATAGTAACAATTATTATTCTGACTAAACAAATGTAGAGTTTCGAAAATATTTATTTAATCTGATTATCTCTCGTCCGTGAGATCATCGAAGAAGCAAGGTTCTTACGGCGTGCTCCACTGTCCTGATTGTTATAATCCTCTGCAATTATCGAGGACACGTGAGTTATACATCTGCGAAGTGTGGTGCGTGGAATATCGGTTGGAGAGCTCCGGGCCTTGACATAAATATGGTTCAGACTATATGTATAAATCTCATACACAGAACGGTGCGTATGGGGAATCCCAGATCAATGGCATCAAACCTTAACTGCGAAGATTTTCAATGAAATTAGTCATTTTTAAATGTTTCTGGAACCTTACGATATCGCTATCATTGTTATGGTTATTTTTTTTTTTTTTTTGGGAGTACAAAACGAATCGTTGCTTGTCATTATCGGTGAAAAATGAATTAGCCGATAAATGATCAGATTTTACCAAAATACGCTTTGAATGTTCCTTGGAAAATCAAATTTCTCGTTATTTTCGGTCAAACCAGTGTTTTTTGTGAGAAATCTTTTTCAGGGTGATGAACAAAAAAAAAATACAAAGTGAGTCGAAAAAATTCGAATCATCTGACATGGAATGCCTCATGTGAACGGGGTTGCATCGCATTCGAGGTGAATGAATTTGGTGTGCGCGGGGGAGCAACCTTTCGTTTTCTTCACACACACACACACACACACGTTTTTAGATCCTCCATGGCGTTTATCTTTTTTTTCGGGATCTTCATGAGCGCTTATTTTCGTCCAGACGCTAACAATTCTCTTTTCGTTAGGGGAGCGTATTTATTTTTAGCGTACTCTATGGTTTTTCCCCACAACGGGTGTATACGAAAAAAGCAACAAGATTCCTGTATTCTTTGTATACCGCGTGTTACAAGATCCAAGAAAATGTGCTCGCCACGATGAACTTCCGTTGTTTTTAGCCGCCACGAATGAGAGCATCCGAGGAAATTTCTTTTCGAAATTCTAAAAATACGATGAAAGTCCTGCGCATGAATTCGTTGATTATCCATAATGAAGGGTCACGAGTCGAAATTTCTGATGCAATTTTGAAAAAAAAAAACTAACGTGCATTACTGTTTTTTTTTTTTTTGCAAATATAAAAATTCGTGGATGAAAAATATCGTCATGAAATAAAAATTAACAAATTGTTTTATTTATAGTTTCCGTTCATTTTCAAACTTGTTTATCGTTTAATCAAATCTTTCGAATCACGATTTTAATCGTGAAATCGGATGTGAGAGAGTGAGAGAGAGAAGAAAAAATATTTTTTACAATTTCAGATCAAACGACTCGGTTTAGATGAAATGGACCTAAGATGCATAGTGAAGTTTTCGTCTACAAAACAGAGGAATATGTATATAAAATAGTTAAAACTGGTTATCGTAGGGAGTTGCAGTTCGTGTATACCGCGAACTATGAGAATGCATAATACAACAAGAGGTGTATAACGATAGTGAGCGTGTTGAGGGAAAAAGGATGAAAAAGGAAGGAAAGGAGAAAATAAAAAAAAGTGCATTCCCATTGGAAACTGGTTTGGAGGCTCGGACGAGAGCGAGAAACTGTGAAGGAGATACCTGGTAAAGCGTTCTCTCGCGAGTGAGCACGGTGTTCGAATATAGGCCTTGCGGCTACGAGAGAATTGTGAATATAAAGGATAAGGAAAGAGAGAGAGAGAGAGAGAGAGAGAGAGAGAGAGAAAAGGAGAAAAGCGAGACGGAACAAATGGAGAATATGTGCAACGGGAGGAAAGAAATAAAAAAATGAAAACCGGGTGGAACGCTACGACAAAAGATGTGCTATATATACATTAAATGAGAAAGAAGAGAGAGAGAGAGAGAGAAAGAGAGAAGAATACTCTGCAGGCTCTGTAGGACTTGTTGTGTATACGTAATGTACCCTTTACGAGCATTCGTCGTAATATCGAAAACAGTCCTTAAAGCTTGCTTGAAAAATGTTGTATGATTAACAACTGACAAGAGACGTGTAGGAGAACCATTAAAAGAAAAGGGTGCAGTATTTCTTGCGAAGATTCGTCATTGCAATAACAAAATATTATGAAAATATTTGTATGCTGATAAAATATCATTGGCAACTGCACTTGTCAATGATTCTATCAATTCAATAATCAGCAAATGCATTTGCCAATGATTTTATCAATTCAATCATCGTTTTTTTTTTTTATAGTTTTTTTAGTTCTCAAATCGTTTGAATAGTAATTTTTCAGTTTACTATCCATGGATAATAATATTCGTAGAAGCTCCAAACCGCAACATTAACTGTCATAAACGAAGGCTTTCTGGGTCAAATCTCCAGCGGTTACCTCCAAATTAGAGCAAACGAAAATAAAACATTTTTTTTTTGCCATTATTTCAGCAGTTTTATTCATAAATATTCACGTTCCGGATAAGTTAAAATAATGAGTGACTTTTGTTGAATAATTTCAATTTTATGAAACACATAACAGAGAAAGAGAGAGAGAGAGAGAGAGAGAGAGAGAGAGTTTTGGCCCTTCGATTATTCCTTTCAAGAACAGGAGAACATCGAGAAGCGAAATGGAACCATATAGCGGCAAAGGAGAAGAGAGAAGCGGACGTGTATCCGACGAACGTGAAAGAGCAAATATACAGCACACATACATAGTGTCATTCAGCTACGCCGTTATATACAGAGAAGTTATACCGCGTGTATATACCTCTGGATCCGAGTCCTTAGCACTCCTCTCTATACACGTTGTTAAAAAAAAAAAAAAAAAATCTTCAACGAAACTCGTTTATCAAGAAATAAACAAGTATGTATAGACCCGAACAGTTATCGACGTGATAAAATTCGTAATTACTCATCCCTCCTGCCAATTTTTTTTTCTCTCATCGAATTTCATCATTTACGTACAAGACACGCGCAAAACATCACAATTCCAAATGTTCATCGAGTCTACGAAATAATTTCATACCAATAAGAAACAGTGTTTCATCGAAATTTAATAAATTGTATCCAAACGTCGACCAAAAAGACACAAAAAAGTGATTTTTTCAATGAAATAAATTCCACCATTCTCAGACATTATTCATCGATCTTTTTTGTTTTGTTTTATATATATATATATATATATATATATATATATACACACAAATTCAAACACATTTCAATGCACTATATCATGGCGGTTGAGCTGTATATCGTTACACGATATTCTCTTCTTCTGCAATTCATTGTTGCCTGGTACTCCCAGTTATATGTACACATGTATTTTGTATATAGATAATATATTTGTACACACGTATAATATATCTCTACGGTAGGATACATAAATGAGAGTCCACGGCAAGCATGCGCTCAATTGGTCGAGACGAGAGAGAGAGAGAGAGAGATCCTCGATGGCCCTTTTGCCACACACGCTCCTCAATATATCTATATATTACTTTGTTCCTATGTGGGTATATATATTTGTTTGTACACACATATACACGTGTGTATAAAAGTTTCATGTCCGAAGAGATTGCATACTGCACACCGCGGGCAAAGAACGCGCGCACAACTTGCAAGCGCCGCGGGGACAACGGATATACGATGAATACGAAGGTACCAAGAGAATCTCGCTTTTTCTCTTCCATCCTGCTTCTTCCAGCATATGCCTGGGATCTAAATTCAAAGTATAACTTACAATTTAGCTCTCGATATCTCGATTCTCGATATCTCGATAGTTAGAATTGCTATTGCGTGTGTATCAGCCTCGTGGCTCCGATCTTTTTTCTCTTTTAAATTTTTTACCATTTTTTAATAAAAAAAAAAAAAAACAGAATGAGAATTATTTATTCACCGCGATGTGCTGGAAATATTATTGATCTACCGGGTACAGTTATTGGGTTATCGGTTTCTAATTCGATGCGAATTTATCTATTCGTTTGAAATGTTTTCTCGAAGATATTTCGGAAAAATTTGACTTTTTAAGGAGGAAAAATCTCTTAGCTCCGCTGGTAACGAAATTTCAATGGTATTTTTTGAGGACATTCGACGACTCGAACATTTCATGTTAAACGCTCTATGTGTACAGATATATATAATATATAATGCTTCTGCGGATGCACCGTTAAGAGCAACACCAAAGTCCGAAAGGTTTCGGAACACAAAAGCGAGTGACGTGCGGACCTCTCTTTTGCCCGACCTACAATCCGAGCATATAGGTATACGCCGGGGCCCGTCGTTCAGCATTTTTCTTCTTTCTGTATTATAATATCGAACAAAGCACGATTTACAAGAACGAACGAGATGTTTCAGAGGGAGACGAGAGAGATAGAGAGAGAGATTCGAAAACGGCGAAGAATTATTTCTCAGATCTCAAGGATAAAAACGCTCACCCATTCAATTTTATTAGCTGTAAAAAAAATTTCCCTCTCGTCCATTATTCCAATTATAGTTGTACGTTTTTAAAGATTTCGAACAAAAATTTGTTTTTATTTTTTATTTCAGGCATGATCTTTCAAAACCATAAAACATTGTTTCTCTTTGATTCTAACAATTTTTCACTCCAATTACAATGCAAATTTCATCTTTTTACCGCATAAATTTTAATCCTCGTTTATAGTCCGAGTTCGCTCCTGATATAATCAGCCATTCTCGTGTTCTTTCGCACACTTTTTTTTTTCATCTTTTTATTCAAGAAAAAATTGAGGCGAAAAAGACAAAAAAATAATCATGTTTGACAGTTGCGTGTTTTATATTATTGAATTATGAATCAATTACTTCGCAGCGTTTCATACTTTAGCAGAATATTTTTCTACACATTTTTTGTTTTCCTCTTTAATTTTTATTTTACCAAAATTTTAATAAACATCATCTCAAGTCTTTTCTAACAAACTGGATCTCGAGAGCTCGCGTTTCAAAAAAAATGCTGGCTGATTTTAACTCGGATGCACTGATGCGCGATATCTCTCGAGAGATCATCCGAGAGACTCTTGCACGCTCGACTCTTTTAATCTTCGTATCGTTTACGTCTCGTCTCCCAGCTAATTACACTGCAGAGCATGCTGCCCTCCTCCCCCCTCTCTATATTGGTTCATTGTGGTGTTCGTATACCCGTTACATCGACACTTTTTTGTTTTTTTTTACTCCACACAAATGCATCGTGTTATGAAAACCGCAAAGTGAAGAAATATTAGTGTCGATGAATCGTGTATCAAATTCAAATGACCTCGAACGTCAAATTTCATGAAAATCGTTTTTTTTTTTGCTTTCAGACCATCCAATTGCAATTTTCTTTCCACATTTTTTTATTTGGATGTCGAGAAATATCGTTTGGAAAAAATAAGTTAATTTCGCGTAAACGAATTAGAATTATGAACCTGCTGAATAAGAAAATAAAAAAAAAAATAAAAAACACGCCGAACCAGGACGAAAAATACGAGAATTTTGGATCAACACGAGATGAGCTAATGAGCCGAGAGTTGAACTCGTGAAATAATCAAAATACTGCTGATCGGTGAAGGAATTTTCATTATTTCCATTTGCTTGGTTCAGTGGATTTATGGTATCGTAAGAATTTTCATGTTTTTATCCTGTCAAATTACGTCGAAAAGGTATATTCGTCGTAAGCGGCATCTTTAATATTTTTTCCAAGATTTATATTTCACGTAAGCTCGTTATATTCATAGGTAAAAAAAAAAAAAAAAAGTGCCTTGCTGTGCCCAGATTTTTATACGTTTTAAAGACCCTCCCGAGTCTCGACGCTAATCCGGGATTAGTTTATCACGATTATTTTTTCAGTGGAAAAAAAAAAAAAAAAACGTTCGAAATAAATTTCATGAAATTTCTTAAGTAATTTTGTGACATTTGATATTTTTCTATTGTATTTACGAGCACCGAACGAACCTTGTCAACTTTTGATTTTCAAAATTGATTCTAATTTATGAAAACTGGATGAAAACTTCTCGGCTTATTGTGGCGAAAACCGTTACACTCGATTCTAACGTCGCATTGTTTTTATTTTTATTAAAATTTTTTTCTGTTATTCGACTTAAGATTTTGTGGAAGATTCTTGGGTTGAGAATATTTACGAAAGCGTCGAAACAGCTTCAAACATTACGAGAGTGATTTTCCTTTGTGCGAATTATAAAAAAAAAAGCAACGAAAAACCTATACCAGGGCTACGTCGATTTTTTTCTGATTGCACGAAATGCTGACAAATCGTATAATCGAATGTACAAAAATAATTTGAAACGCGAAAAAAAAAAAAATAGTTGAAAGAGCTCCTAGCCAAAAATGAAGCTTGAATAAGAAATCAGAAAATTTCTGTCATTAGAATCGTAGTTTTCGTTCATTGAAATGGAATGCCCTCTTTGGAGCGTCTGAGAAAAATTGGGAAGCTTCGATTCAATAGAAAAGAATCACAAGTATTATGGGGAAAAGAAGTTAAAAAAAAAACAATAAACTGGTTTAAATCCTGATTCAAGATAATTAGCATCGAAACGCCCCATACATTACATAGCCGGGGGTTGTAGAAAAGCGATTTATGTCTACAAAGATATAAATTACGGCTTACCATGTTTTGAGTTGATGATGCAAAAAATAAGCAAGGCGTAAGCGAGTTCCGAGGATCCAGGAACTACGTCGATGTATTTTTTCCGAGTTAGAACCCACTGATCACACACGAAAACACATAATCACGGTCGCGCACACACGTTTTCGAAGGTAAAAACAACACTGCACTCACGTGTCACAGGGGTAAAAGGAGTAAAAAGAACTCGTGATCCGATGAATAATTTTAAAAATCGCGGCTTCGATTTAAGAAATAAAACATCGCGACAACTATGAACTGTCGCGGTTGGAGACACCGAATATTGTTTTGTTCAGCTCATTTCGTTTATGGGACGCTTCGTTGTATATAAATACATGTATATATATTTAAGATTTTTCGTCTTACCGCGACTGCGAGAGAGCCCCGTATGCCGCGACGACAGAACGGCAGCGGCGCAACAAGTGATCGGTGCGGGGCGAGCGGGAACCTCTCAAGGAACATATTTTAGTTCGAGCCACCGCCGAAATCTCGGCTAGCGGCGCGGCCTTCGCGTTGTATGCGTTCAAATTTTTTTTCACTTTATTTTTCACTCGTTTATTCCTAGAATTTGTTATTTATCCCTCACACATTTTCTCATGCGTACTTCACATTACATTGAATAATTCACCGTACTTCAAAAGAAATATCCAATATCATATTGCACTTGATTTTTTAAAAATGGACTTTCCCGACTTTCGCTAGAAAACTTTTTGAGTAACGTACGTAAGAAACAAAGGTATGACGTCACGAGCGCTGAATAATGTTACAATAGCCCAAGTATGCTCCATAATAATATGAAATGCTCATCTATGGAATTAGTCCAGCCGATTATTGTCGATTGCTTTGTTCTTTTCGTAGTCGTATATGTATTTGAATTATTTGTGATACGAGTGGTCTCGAACGACGAAAAATTATTTACGAAGTTTAACTATTCTGTCGATCCCAATATATAGCTTGTGCGAACCTAGCTGAAGACTTGCCATAATTTTTTCGATCTTATTAGGATATAAGCAATCACGGATAAACTTTCGTATTGTCCTGAATTCTAACAGTGGAGCGAAGAAAAAAGGACGTTGCAGAATACGTGCGATCGTTTAGAATACTAAAATGGGACTGATGGGAGCGCCAAGCGGATGTTTGCTCAACTACCAAGCATTTTATCGATCTCCATCTTTTCAGCGAATAAAAAAAGTTTCTGCGTTGCTGACTGTTAGTTATTATTTTGAATTCCAAATCATTCTTTGCATTGACAACGGTGGATAATCTTTTGTTTTTTAAAGAGCACGAAATCAGCTGTTCTCCGTGTGCGATTGAATCCGATATTTCACATATCTTAGAAAAGTTTTTTTTTTCCCTATTCAACACTCGTCATGTTTTCGTTTGAAAGTTGATACAAACTATAAAAAGAATAAGTAGAAGACGATTATCGACGATGTATTGGAACAATGTAAATTTCGTTATCTCGATCACGTTATTAGCTATAATTGGTGATGGTACGGCGTTGATATGCGTCGAAGAAACAGCCTGCTCGTGTCATCTCCCCAATGGAACTTTGTACGATCTAAATAAATTATCTACGCAAGGGTTCGTTTTCTTCTACTTTCTTGTTAAATAAAAAAAATTCGTTCAAGTTCGTGCCAATTGACTCAAAATTTTGGCTACAATTGAGTCAAATGAAATATTATTATGTCCATCGATATAACCTCTGTACAGCGTACAGATAGTATTTACAATTTTTCGGTATGATTATATTTCGTTCAACTTGAAGCTGCGTTTGCGCGAAACGTATGTTTAGTAAAAACTTATCACGATTGTCATCTTTATTAACGACGCTTTTTAATCTATATCATGATAAAACGATGCCTAAATAAATTGTTATTTCAACTGCAGAATGTCAAAAATGCGGTATCAACATTTTCATTAAATTTTTCCGAATAAGAGCATCAATTTTTGCTTTTTCCGTTCTTCATAATAAAAAACACTGCGAATTTGAGCTACCTAAGTTGTCTCACCATTTATGTAAAAATTAAATGTAAAAAAATATTTCATGTACAGAAAAGTTGGAAATACGATTCGAAAAATGTCAATGCGTTCCATCAGCAAATACATTCATCGCATGATAATTATGATTAATATCATATAAAATATATGAAAACTGAGAATATGAAATGATCTTTGAGAAAATGCACACAAGCTTACCACAATAATGGAATATAATAATCAAAAATAGCATGAAAATGTATAGCTGCTGGAAAAACCATATAAATAGTTTTTTTTTTTTCGTTACAGCCTGGTCAAGAGTAACAACAATTTCAACTTGACATTCTCCTTTCAACCATGTAAAAATGTGAAAATGAATATGACGTCAAGCGCTCCGACAGACTGCAACAAAGATCCTGGTGTATCGGTGAGATAATTGTCCGATATTACCACAAGTATATTCAACTTGCAGACATAAAAAAAAAAATAAGAAACAGACAATGGAACTAAGTCTTCCGATCTGAATCATTTTCATATTTGATCCAATTCTACTTAGTTGTACGCTCAAAACCATACAGATGCTGAAAAATCATTCAGCCTCGGAACTACGACAGAAACTAAATGGACTATACTCGATAGCAGTGCGGAGCTTGTTTTGACTCATGCTAATTACACCACTCGCATATTATTGGTCTGCTGCGACAACTGCAATTTCCCAAATCTGAGTTTGACCGCCAAGCCAGAGAAATCTCAATATGTTCGTAACTTTTTACTATACAAGTAAATTGCAAAACAAAATTTATCCAGATTTTAAAAAGCGAAATTCAAATTGAAAGTTAAAATCAAAAAGATTCATTCTATTGTTTATTGTATATTCATTATCAACTATTGATTAAATCAATTAATCAACTTTCGAATCAGTTTATTTTTTATATAATTTGAATAACAATATTTCAATACTGATACTGATTCGATTCGAATCTCTTAGTTGTGAAAAAACTGAATGGAAAATAATAAATTCAACGTTGATCACAGAATTTGACGCTCAGCTCGCAGTTCGCCTGTAAAGTTCCTGGATCTCACAGAGGACTTTCAACTGGTTCGATCCTGGTCATCCTACTTCTTGTGTTCGGCGGCGTTTATTTATGCGTTGGAGCTCTTGCGCTGCATTGCTTACGTGGTGCCATTGGTTGGGAAATGATCCCGAATTATGACTTTTGGTCGAAACTCCCTGGCCTTTTAAGAGTAAGTTTTTGCACGTTCAATTCGACTACTACGATGTATATAACAACACGAAAAAAATGTATAAGAAATTGCGTGAATCGTTAAAATCTCGATCGACATATGAACATTCAAAAAAAAAGGGTCAATGGATTTGCTTTGAAGCAGCTAAAATAAAAAAACGATTGAAAACTCACTCGATGAGCAAATTGTACGTGTGATGATCAAGGGTTTGGATTTGTTGATCGACCCACCTGAAACTTTTAAAGTGAAATTTTCCGACATTATTCAAAAGATTACAAAAAAAAAAAAAGTTCCAGCCCATGCAGGATAGTGGCAGAAATTGATTAAAACTTTTTCATGTCGATCGGACGAAAGGTGTGGAAAAATTTCACTTTCTAAATGTGTAGATCTATCTCTCTCACACCCGCGATGACCCTAAAAGTCAATCATATTTCTGAAGTTTTGAATGAATACAAAAAAAAAAAATGTTCAAGTTTTCGTTAAGATTTTTTAAGATACTTCACGGTTTCATGCAACAGTCTTCAATCCGTGAACTTTTAGTACGAACATTCTACGGAGCTTTATAAATTTTCATAGCCTTAGTCGGTAATAAAAAATGTTTAAAAATTATTGACCAGAACAATAGAAATCGATACAATTTTCAGTACCACAATATTCATCGCGTACTGTTTTTACGACTACTTATTTTTAATTTATCGAGATAAATCTGATCTTTATTGTTGGAATACTGAAAATTTGATGTTAAGTTTGGGATGCAATGATGTTTGAGAAAAAAATTTGTTTTCCAGGATGGCGTCGTTTATATCTTCAGTGGCTGTTCTACCACCACTTACGAGAGAATATAAAACTTGATCGTCGAAACAATGAGGTCACACATGTGAATTTTTCCAATCGCTAGTCTTTAAGTTAGCTTAACGATAATTTTTATCTTTTTATAAAATTCGTTTAATTTTTATTCGAACTTATTATGTTATCGAAATTTTTGTTGCACAAATCATTCAAAATTTATCAACTTTTCGGACGTTTAACAAAAAAAAACTACGTGATCAAGTTGAGTCTCGGATCGAATCTCGTATATGAAAGTTTTTGATTTTTTTTTGTACTGAAACTTGTGATACATGTGATTGCGAAGAAAATATTTTTTGATTTAAAGAGTCAATCAAAAACCGCACACACACACACACACTAAACTCTCTAACAAGAACAAAAAACTAAAGAACCAAAAACATCCCGCGAGGTGTATTTCGCCTTCACGATCTGCGTATATTTTTTATAAAAAAATTATGTAAGCTCTTTGACTAACGTATGATATTTTAATGTAAATAATGAAAAAAATGAATAAATTCGCATTAAAATTAAACGATTCACTTATAACATTTTTTTTGTGCAAATTTTCTTAGTGAATGTTTGATCTAAAGGGAAAATATACAAAGGGGGGAAAATAAATGCACCAATTTATAACGTGAAGGATTTAATTCATTTGATAATCGGAAGCATTACAAAAATATAAATACATAATTTCTTTTTTTTTTCTTCTAAATATCTATGATTTTATTCGTTCAAATGTAAATTTGAATTGTCTTATAAAGTATGAGAAATTTTTAAACACCCAAAAGGTATAAAGATTACTTATTTATCATTTTTTTTTTTCAATTATATTTTCACAACTTCCATTGGAAGAATCTTTTTATATAGGGATAAAAAAAACTGATATTATATGTCTGTCTTTGAAGAACGACGTGTTTTTCGTTGTTAACGAAATCCTGCAATACTGGAATTTGTCGAGGAATTATCTCGTGAAAGGAAACTTTTAATATTTTTCAATAAGTGCAGAAATAAAAAATTTCAAAAGCTCTCGATTCCATCGACCGTTATCGACGTATCCTCGTCAGTCTCAATCGCGAGCCAATTGCCATTCGAGTTGAGACTATTGATTGCTACACCTTTCGATGTGTAGGCGCTTACTATCGTCGCAAGATCTTGGGGACCGTTTGCTCGGTAGAACGACATGGAGGCGCGCAACGCAATACCATTCGCGAATACAGTGTCATCGATGGACAGAAGAAGAATTTGGTTGCTGCGCACAGTGCCTGCGAATAGAAAAATCGAAAACCAAAAATTAAGATCGAACAATTGAACCATGATCCTTTGAACTGAAATCATTTTATAGCCAATTAATCATAGCCAGAACTTTATTAAATTTTCTTTTGCGATATTCAAGTTTATTTATAGTTCACTGATTTTATTGGTTCCAAAGCAATTATTTTTCAATTTTAAGGGATAAAACATTTGAGATGTTGTAATTAATGGAAAAAAATGATTGTTACCTCGCAGGCTGTGTCGACCAACTTTAACGAGGACTTCGTCGCGATCACCATCGACATGACTTTCGTTGATGTTGAGACCAGCATCTTTGGCGAGGGTAGGAGCGTTTATAAGATTCAAACCGTTTTTCGTTTGTCCAGATAATATACCAACGAGGACGGCGGTATGGATGAATTTTCTGTTTTTGTTTCCGGCTCCAACAGTCTGGCTCTCGATCGGTGAGTTCAAATTTTTTTGAAGGAATCGCGCTCCCAATTTGCCCAATTTTTTAGCAAGCTCGATCCAGCTCGCGTTGTCACCGATCATAGCAGCAGCGAAAACAGGTGCGTTCACGATTCCTGTGACGCTGTACTTGTCCGTAACACCGGAAATCGCTAGGAATTGTTCCGCTATTTCAACCGCTACGCGTGTCTGAGCTTCGGCTGTGCTGGCGCCTTCAATAACAAAAATTCACCCATCATTATACCCATCATCACGAAAATTCACGCAGTGGGTAAACAAAAAAGACTGTTTAAGGAACAAGTTTTATAAACGTCATTATCTCTACGATTTTGCTATTTCGCAAATTTTGTTATTTTTTCGAAAAAATTCAAACGTTTTTGGGAAGAATCACTAAACATGTGTACACAAGATTTCAAGAAAAAATCTCGAATATTTTTTTCATCCTAAAAGTTTCATCCAAGAAAAATGATGACAAAGAAAATATTTTGTATGAAACTTACCGAGATGAGGAGTCGCGATAACATTAGGGTGTTTTATGAGCTCAAGAGTGATAGGATTTTTGGGTGGTTCTTCGACAAAGACATCGAGACCAGCACCACCGCAATGGCCAGATTTGATCGAATTCAAAAGAGCTTCCTCGTCGATTATTCCGCCACGGGCGACGTTAATTATGTACACTCCCTTTTTGCACTTTGATAAAGTTGTCGAGTTGACGAGATCTGTATGAAACAAATGAATAGTCAGTACCCATCATAATTTAGTATATTTTTTTATAAAAATGTTGAAAACTACATAGTAAAACACGATTTTAAAACTTAATTGGAATTTGGAGTTTAATTATAAAATAAAATTGAAGAAAATAAATGACAAAATAACGAAGAAAATTCTTTTGATTTCTCAGAAAATTGCAGATTTTACAACGCCTAAGCAGATAGAAAAATATGCCTAAGTTTATTTATCGAAAGAGAGGTGAATAATTAATCAAAGCTGGAATCATAAAAGAAAAAAGTATCGTAAAAACCAATAATCACATAATTTTTCATCCACAGGTCGTTACTCACTTTTAGTCTGAGGAATCAGAGGTGTGTGAACCGTGATGTAATCAGCGACGGGCCAAATTTCATCGAGACTAGCTTTGGTAACTCCAAGTTCATTGGCACCGTCCTCGGTGAGCATCGGATCGAATGCGACGATATTCATGCCGTACGATTGCATTCTACGTGCGACCTCTCGTCCTATACGTCCAAAACCAAGCACGCCGAGAGTTTTGCCGGATAATTCGAAACCAGAATACAGCTTACGATCCCAACGTCCTTCTTTCATGGACTGAGCTGCCTGAGCTACGTTACGTGCCAGAGACGAGATCAGAGCACACGTGAGCTCACATGCACTGATGCTGTTACCTCCGGGAGTGCTATTGAAGATATTTATATTTTTATACTATTTTTTTATAACCCTCAATCGTTGTTGAATATCTAGTAATTTCTCATTCACATTTATCACTGATGCAACGAAATTTTGAATGTGATGACTTTTTTCCATTGGCTTAAAGCGAAAATCGTGCAGCTTATTTTTTATTTAATTTTATAAGAAAATAAAGTAGAAAAGGTTTTCAAGTCGGTGTCATTCGAGTTGATGAGAAGGAAAAAATATTCCATGCTCCAAAAGTACTCATGACAAACGTGAACAGATCCATAAATTCAAAGTTTCTTGTTCAGGAGCTCAGATAAGTTTTTTGTTTCTAATGAGAATGAAAAAAATATCAACACGTGGCTTTGCTTACTTTAAAACGACGATTCCACGACGGGTAGCGGCCTGGAGATCGATATTATCAACACCAGTACCGGCTCGTCCGATCACGCGAAGATTAGGAGCGCTATTGATAACGTCAGCTGTAACTTTGGTTTCCGAGCGTACGATCAGAGCATCGTAATTCTGAAAATAGCCAATCCATTAGATTTTCATCGTAGACACACATGCTTGATAAAAATTCGTGTGAAAAATCGATTGACCACCGAATTCTTATTCGTTTGAAGAGCATTCGGGTCGCCAATTTATTGAGATTTTTTAATCAAAAATCTATTTTTTATACAAATATACAGAAGGTATTAAAAATTCAATGAAACTTTGATCGTTTCACATCTCAAATGTCACGTGATCAGATAGTGAAGTTGTATAGGACTGATATAACGAGCATTGCTCACAAAACAAGTTGCTAAAGATTAAAAGCAAACACGAGTTCAATATCGAAAATGTATTTTGTTAAATCGATTGAAATTTACATTTGCCCTTAGAATAAATACGAAATCCTATCACAACTTTGTTTGCCCCAATAACAATCGTGGAACTAGAACATTCGGATTTCTTCCTGGACCTGAATTAAACGCGAATTCGATAAATTTGCATGAGAAAATACTTTTTTTTTCTTCTAATGGCAACAATTTACGAAAGTCATCATTATCATTTTTTTTCCTCTTCGTGAACCACTTTTCAAAGTTATTTTAAAAGTTAAAATCTGTGTCAATCGATCAACGATGAGGAATACGATTTTTCATTAATAGCAACAACGAACAAGAATAATTATTAAAATCATTAAAAATTAACATTTTCATATGCAGATATTTTATTTGGTGCACATGTAGAATAACCGACGGACGATAGTGAAAGTACATCTAATGCAAGTTGCACGAAAGGCACGCGTGTCTCTCGTCGACTCGACAACCCATAGTGAAGCTTCTTGCAATCTATCACGGAAGAAAAGTAAAGGGGCTATCTCGTTATATTGTATGGAATAGTGTGTAAACTCGTACTCGTCGAACCAGTACAACGACCCGTCGTAACTAGTATTCATGCTCGTCAAACTGGTTATAACCGGTCCTGGTGTCTCGGCAAATGCAGCACACGTGGTACGAATAAAAAATGGGAAGCTGCCGATAATACCGCCCCACCTCACACGAACTGATCTTGTTTACCGAAGTTTCATCAGTAAACTTCGGAAAAATAAATGAAACTTGCTCATACAAATTCGCTATTAATCTGTCAAAATATCATTTTTTCCTAAACAACGTTTCGTCTTCTGAAGCAGACGATTTTTCGAATTCTATAAAAGATATGATTTACTTTGGATCTATTGTTCCTGCAGTTTTGCTTTAAATAATTTAAATCCAATCGAAAAAAAAAAAAATACTTTTTTGGCTACTCGGTTTTTCTGCTATTCATCGGAAGCAATGAGAAGTTTTTTATCAAACTGAGAACAAAAAATCCTTTTCTCCAGTTTAAAATAATGAAAATCAATTGAAAAAGAAAAACACATTTTTGGTTACTCTGTTTTTTTTTGCTATTATTCGGGAGCGATGAGAAGTATTTATCAAACTGAGAACAAAAAAACTTTTTCTTGAATTTCTTCAAATCCCAAATTGATCAAATATGCAGTGAAGTTTTGATTTAAAAATGATATTCGTAGCGCTTGACACTGAGCTACCGAACGAACGTTGCATATGTCTGTTCAAAATAATTCAGTATTTTTCTCGTTGGGTAATTCCTCTTGAAGATATCGTCTAACAGAAAAATTATAGTGAAAAATATTACCTGAATTTCTTGGATCAATTCGTCCTTTGATAATTTGTATTTAGTTGTGACTGGTACCCCATAGCTGGTCAGAAGATCCGCGCAACGAACATCGACTGGATCACTAATGAAAACGTTTCCCAATCGCAGCGACATGATTGCTAAAACGAAATATAAAAAAAAAACCAACACGGAATTAATATTTTCATACGAGATAAATTTTATCAAACAACAATATTTATAAAAGTGCTGAGAACGGATCAATGTTTCGAGCAAATATTTGGCATTCTCGCACCGTTACGCCTGTGCGCGAATTCTCTACCATACAAATATAAATAATTATATACATGTATAGCTACAAAAGCGTGAAATTTCTAAATTTAGGAGCAAAGTTCGTGACCAAGCAGAAGAGCGAGCATTCGGCTCGCTAATGGAGGCACTTGAGACACATATGTTACTCGCACACGTGCTTATCAATATTCACAAGATATAGCAGCAGCACAGTCAATTTGAGATTCTATCGTTTCCGACGAATTTTCAGATCATCTTGTTGACTGATTACTGTTTCAAGTGCTTTCGCTGTTTGCAATTAATTATCGATTAAGTAACCTTCAATGATCATGGAATTTGTCACATTGACATTGGGATATAAATGAAATAAAAATGATAATTCGATTAAATGTTTTTTTTTTTTTTTTTTTTTTTCCAAATTCGGCAAAAGAAACATTATTCGACTAAAATGTTTATGCGGTTTATCAATCGCGTGGTATGCGAGTTAAAAGATTTTTGCACCGAAGCTAAACTCGTTCAAGTTCTCTATAATTTTCAAACTCTCCTGTTTTATTACTACATCGAGGTTATACAATCTCTCGTAGCATTGTGTTTAAGTTGCACGAGACTGTCGCTGCAGTAACTTGAGAATATTTTTCTCACAACAGCTTACATTGAATAATACTGATACTGTTCGATTCATACGTTGCATACGAATGAATCAATAATGTAAATAATAATTGAATGATTTGACTCTGTAGAAGAGAATATTTTTTATTCAAATTATCTTCATCAGGCTCTAAATGTATCAATTACAGATTTTATTTATGTATTAATCATCTTCGAATACGAGAAAAATGATAATTAGTGCTAATATTTGAATATTGCGATGTAACAAATATTGCTGACTGAAATTATCTCGGCTGTCAATGATATGCTCAAGGTAAACCGGTATCAAAGGGCTTGGCCAAGAAAACAAGTTTCATTTCGTCCCCAGTATGTCGCGTGATCCCATCAATTCGCTTCTAAAGTCGACCGGTCATATTCGCTTTATACTCCAAAGCCCACATTTGTTGACTCTGATATTATGAGTTGAAAAAAAAAAAAAAAAAAAAAAAACTAGTAAAAATTAATGAAAAACATCAACGTTTGCTGAGTGTCTCACCAAACCACGAAGCTACGTTATTTGTACCACAAAACTGAAATAACACGTTAATGCGATATCGTTCGATCGGTATTGAAACTCGAGACGACAGGGTATCGAATATAAATATTTTTTTTAAATTTCTGCCAGAACTCTGATCACTGCCAGCTTGGTGCAATTGGAACAATAAAACTTGTGATGAAACTATTTTGAGCATCAATCAACCGCAATTGCTTCAATTCGCTGGCAAGCCGAAGACAACGTTTTTCCTGAATTTCGATCAAGCTGCTTTCTTGGTCTGACGAGAATTTTTAACGAAGCTACGTGGCGTCTGAATTTGATAGATTCGAAAATATTTCGTTTTCAAAGTTATCATTGAATCATTGAAAATAATACTGTCAAATTTTACCATCAGAGTTTCAATTATGGGAATGATTTTTGAAGAATGAGAAATAATCGCTGAACAATCTTATTAGTTATTATGAGACTACGTAAGATGAAAGATGCTGTTAATCAATGAATAATTAATGAAAAATTTTGACATGAAAGTACTCTTACCTGTTGTGTTATTTAACTGAACTTTGTAAAATTATTATTTTCTGAATATGCGGCAAACCGGTTATTCCTCCAACGTAGTATGTTTCTTCTGCTCAAGTCTCAGTGTAACTAATCGTCTCGGCGTGAACCGCATTCTTATAGGGTTCGACTTCTCTTACTCCCACTCTGTCGGTAACGCAGCTCACATCGCGGGTTTCGATCTTCAGTATATATGTATATTTTAACAAGTGTACAAATTACATGTTTATTGAAAATTTATATCTGATTTCGTATTGTCGTTGAAAAACATTGCCCAAACGTCATCGTACTTCAAATCAGAATTTCGCTCACATTGATTCTCTTATCTTTTTTTACCTTTTGTAATAAAAAGATTATGGTTTTGCATAAAAGAAGACGAGATTTTGTCATCATACATTTTTTTGTTTCTCTGGCACGTGGACGAGGTCATCGTGATAGAGAAATTTTGTTTTTATCATTTTAGAAAAGAGTCAAAATCTAAATGATTTTTGACGAATTTTCTGTTTCGGCTGCGAATCGAAATGCTTTGGGAATCAAATACACGATTTTTTAAAATCGTAGACGCTTTTTTTATTGATCAAATATCCAACGAAACAGTCTGCAAATTTCGTACTAGTTCGTGATATATTTTCTTACGAAAAATCTCCAATTTCAGCATCTAAAACCAGACTCCTCTCGGTACACTTTAAAAACTCTCGTTTCGACGATTTCTTATCAAGTTTCTTATCACAATATCCACTTTGAACGTAAAAATTTTGATAGCACAATTGAGAGAGGTTTGAGATGATAAAGAAAAGTGAACGAATGTAAATACAGCATTTCAGAATAATGTTTTTCTCATCAGTCATCGTTATCGAAAAAGTATTCTGAAAAATGATATTCTTTTGTGACACTCACCGAAATGATTTTGACGTTGAAACACGGCTCTATCTATCGTTTGCCAACTTACCGACAGTAGTTCGAAAAGAACGTTAAACTAATTCGAACCGCACGAGCTTGCTGAATTCTTCGTGTACTTACAACGCCGAGAAAAATCTTTATATTCCTTCATTTTCAATACCAATCGAAAGTTTTATTCTTGACGATACTGAAGTGCTTGAAGTTGAACAAAAAATTATTGAAAAAATGTAATTAAATGCTGTTTTTTTTTTAAATTGAATCGCGTTTTGGATGATTGTTGAATTGATACTCCATAAGTAAACTAAAAATTCTGAAAATACATAAAATTTACAGAATTCATGTCAGTTGATACTTTTGAATAGTTAGTTCATATATAAATAGAAATGAGATCACTTTGACGTTTGGTATTGATACGAAAATCACGCTCCGTGTAAGTAACAATAACTATAATTATTATCGTCATTGTTTGAAATGAAATAATAACAATCAGTGATTGGTCATGTGCTACAAAACAATCGCAAAGTTTGTTTTTCAGGAACAGATCGGTTGTTTTTCGAAAATGATGTTTTTTCGAAACTCATTTTTTCTCATTTATTCAATAATTATTGTTGGTCCGTCGGACACAAAGAATATAGATAAAGTATGAAATGAAATTTCGACAGCCGGAGACTGTTTGCGTGATTTCGTATCCGAGCATGATAACAGATTGACCAATTCTTGAGGATGAAAATACTACTGTGAAAAATACGCAGACGCTTATTACATAAATTATCGTGTAAGGAAAGAAAAAAACATTATTTTTTTGTCTCGCGTTTCGTTTTTAATTGGATTTTGAGCGACATGCTTAAGCATAATTTTGGCTTCTTTTTTGTCGAAGAAATTTTGTTTTAACAAATGCAGCAAATGCACGTTTCCGTGTCGTCGAAATTAAATTTTCATATCGACGGATCGATAATTACAATAAAAATCGAATCGGTTAGTGTCCAGACCAAATGAATAAACAGCACAAAGTTTTTTTTTTTTTTTTTTTTGTAAATTGCACAACGCTCAAGAAATCACATGATTGCGATTGATTTTTTAAGAAATAAAATATAAAGAAATCATCGCACATAAAATATACGATAAGAATAGAACGTTGAAAAAATATTTTTCATCGAAGGGTTACTCAACGTTGAATGATGCAAGTTCTGCTGGGGGTCTCTGCATGGTGCAATAAATGTTAGACGTTTCAGCAATCATCGTATAAGAATCCTCCCATTTTTTTCCCTCTGGCATTTAGCTTGACACTGCTCTATACGTATTATCATGTTGCACTTTTTTTTTTTCTCGTGTGAATTGATAAAGTCTCAGTTAGATTTGCCCCAGCATTTTTTCTTTTCGTATAAAGTCGTCGACGCATCAGAGTTCATTTGACTCTTGTCGCTCTTCGAACGTTGATATATCGTAATGAGGAGAAAATAAAAAAAAAAAGTAGACGAGAGAAAGAATCCAACGTGAATATCCCCTGCGAAGTGAATTATCTTATCGGACTAACGAAGCGTGGAAAATAACACGTTTGACGTAGATCGTTGATGAAACCGATCGGCAATTAATATTAAACGTCGCTTCGACGATGAGTTGACATTGGAAAACGAATTTATTATTTCAATGATTTTGTCTCGACGTCGAACGAGCCTGATTAAAATCTCATTTTTATCGTATTCTCTATTTTTCTATGCCACATTTTAATCATAATTCGATGAAATCAGACTTCTAATACGCAACGAAAAAAAAAAAAAAAAAAAAATACTTTTTTTATGAATTGGAATACACGCGTTATTCTTTTTTTGTATCCACCAAACAATATCGTCGATTTTATTTTTGGCTGGTTCTGAGTAAGCTTCTCCTCTCCGTTAACGATTTTTGAAATTCAGCTCTCTGGGATTCTTTCTCCCGTGATCGGTTTCCAAATCTGGGTGTCATTATCCAGACATTGCTCCCATAACAGCCTCAACGTAATGTTGCCCTCTTGGTAGCGTAAAAATAAACGAATTTTATCGAGTACAAGGCACAGCTTTTTTTTTATGGGAAAAAGCGCTAAAAGAAGACGAGAGGCAGAGCTTTTTCGGGAGAACGATCGAGAAACGATAGAGAGCGTGTGCTTTGTTTTCGTTTCGATTTAAAATAACTTATTCGCGTTTTTTTCTGCGTCGGAAAAAAAAAAGAAGTTTCGTATACCGAAGTATCGAACCATCGTTTATACGCTTGAAAATTTATCGTGGATTTGTAAAACGTGAACCTAAAATAGTACGGTCAAAAAATAAATATAAAATTGAACGAAAAATTGCAGAAACGTGTGACACGATCAAACATTGAACGAAATAAAATTGGTCATTGGAAGAATTAAATTATGTAACGAACCGTGGTTTAAAAATTTTTTGACCAATTATCATTCAATTTCTTTTCACAACCATCTCAATGCAAAGAAAAAAAACGAAACAAATAAATTCTCATCAGCAGAAAAGTTATAAATGCGGAATTCGGAGTCTAATATTAAAAATTTTACCCTCAATGCTGTCCTAACGGTTTATTCCGTTTTTTTTTTCTCCATTCCGTATCGCATGGTGTGTTTCCAATTGAATGAAAGATCAAGACAATACAGCTCGTTTGATATTCAAGCAAGAAGAGAACAAATATCCTATTCTGACGTCGTTACTTATTGTTATTCCAATATGAAATTGATTGTTTTCCTACCGTGCTTTGCGTCCGATCGTCGCTGTTGCAATTTGTTATCGGGAAGAACTCTTGACGATAAGAGCCACGAGCAAGCGTATCTCTCTCTCTCTCTCCCTCTTTCTCTCGTCCCACTGGTCCGATGTTACGTCACGCGGAGTGCTCTCGTTATCGCACGACCACCAGCAGCTCGAAGAGTCAATAATGTTTGTAAAAAAGATACATCTTAGCTTGAGAATTGCAAAAAAACAGTCGTTTTTTTATTCTTCGATTCGTTACGCAGGCCAGAGACTAAAATTCCAGAAATATTTCCAAATCGAATTTTGAAACGAGTACACTTCCAAGCTTGTCAGAGTATGAATTAAGAACTTTTAAAGGTTCTTAATAAATGAAAATTTACCTGAAATTTATATATCATTCCAGTTTCATTGTTAATACACAATAATCAAAGTGATACCAAAAGTTCTTGGGACTTGATGAGAAAATTAAAACTCCGAAGAGAATTTAGTGACCCGCGATCGCATCCTTTGAACTCGTACCATTTAAAAATATATTTAAATAAATGAAGCATATTTCGTCAACGTATAAGAAATTGAGTGAAATTGGTAAATGCACAGTCGTTAAATCGGCCGGTGTAAGCAAGGGTCATAGGGTATCTCTCGAGTTGTGATAGAATAACGACGATACCGGTATCGGAGAAAAGCAGTAAACTAGATGAAACTGGTTCACTCGGTGCGAACCCAAGACCCCGAAACAACGATATATTGGTAGCGCGAGCCACTTTTGCCTCGCGATTGTTTTTTTTTTCTACAAAATAAAAGGAGAGGAAAAAAGCGATGAGAGCCATTGTTTCTCTCACATGATCGGAACTGACTGCAGTGAAATCGTCGATACCCTGACGCACATACCTCGGAGTTGTGCCGAGGAATAACTCGATAGGCGATTGAGATGAGAACAAAAAAACGATATTCATACAAACGTTATATATGTGTGTCTGTATAATCCAATGATTGCTTGTGCCGAACTCGTCACGAGTAAACGCCTCACTTATGAAATCGTGACAAAGGAAACCTCGATTCTGTGCACTCTCGATTTTTTTTTTTCTCCAACTAACAGCTTTAGTATCAAAACTAAAACGGTCAGAGTTCATCCTTCCTCGCGTCTATTTATCCCAAATAAAATAGCTCTAAATATGAGTTTGTTTTATCAAAAGTGATTTAGATATCAGCATTTTTTAGCTTGTCGATCAACGATCTTTACAAAGCTTGGTTTTCCAAGCATCGGAATATCTCCGTAAATTTAACTGGTTAAAGATGATTGGAGAAAGTAATCGGATCACTGTTAAGAAAAAATAGGAATATGGATTGTCAGGAAAATGTAAACGAGTAGATTTTACTGATGAGACAAAATCCTCGTGTTCTGATTCGATCTTCAAACTCGAATATTACAAATGAGGAAAAATAAAGGAGGAACGAGAATATTAGTATGAATTTGTATTCTTGTCGGGTACAAGAGTTGCGGTATATTCATCGTTGTACGTTGAGGGTAGTACGCTCCGCTTTGTGAGATACCAGCTGTATGCTTCCTCTGAGAACATCCAATGCTTAAGGGTAATCGAGTTCTCAAGTATACTAAGGACTTTCGCATTGTTCAGTGTAAATTAATGTGGACCTTCTCCATGCAGTTTTTACGATTAATTATCTTCTAGATAGTGTTTCAATACGTGCGAGATTCGATATGTCTATTCTCTCGCGTGATTTATCTTCGTGCTATTCCGAAATCCGTGAAAATGAATCAAATTTATAGTAATTCAACAGTGAGCTTCAATAGACGTTGCACTTATGAACGATAATTTATCTACGTAATTATATAAAAAATGGGAGATTTTATTTTATCCGCAATGCATCAATTTATCTGAGGAACAGCAATTACCACAGTTGATCAAGCTAGAAACTGCCCAGCTTTTTATTTCACGATATTTAATCGAAGTACGCGAGTTGTTTTTAATTCATTGACGATTTTATTGAATTGAGACTAGTGCATATATTTTTTGGAACTTTTTTATCGTTTCCTAGAATAAAATTTATATTTTTTTATGTAAAGTTAACTCTTTGACTGATTCGGGCGATATAAACCGAAGTTAAAGAATAATGTAAAAATTGAAAAATCGTATGCAGATTTCACTTTTAAACTCTGTATAACGCTATTGGGACTAGAATTTTTCAAGACACGTCGTTTATCCTATCGTTCGAATTTTCTCTTTCAAGCACGAAAAGATATACGAGTTCGATGGCGCAGAGGGACGATAAATTGCCAGTGGTTATATACATCGAAAACGAGAAGAAATAAAAGAGCAAATAAAATGGTACGGGTCCGAGAGACTCACTCGTACGAACACGACCCACGCAAAACCTGAAAAACTCTCGATACCGTCCAGCCTCGAATAGCTATGTTACATCCCTGGATCTTCGCCAAACAACTCCAAAAATCCCACTTCCGAGATCACTCCAACAACTCGTGGCTTGAATTCTTCATTTCTTTTGTATATTCCGTTCATATTCTCGTGCAGTTTTCCTATGACCAGCTAACAAACTATTAGTTACGGAAACTCTGTAACTTATATGATTTTTAATTCATCACATCTCTCTCATCTATTTTATTACTTTTTTTGTTATTATTTTTTGATAAATATTTTCGATATCATCAAATACTGCTGAATCTAGAAAAAAGACTTCTCTAGATCCTGCCAATATTCATATACTTTTCGAAACTAGTCCGAAAGAATGTTGTAATACATTCGACAAGATTGTGGATGTCTCGTTTCTCAAAACTTTTGAATTGAAAACTGCTTCAACGGATATATTTTCAGTATTTTCTCTTCCTATTTATTTGGATATTAAATTATTATGCATAATCATTTAATATCCAAATAAATAGGAAGAGAAAATACTGAAAAAATATCCGTTGAAGTATTTCAGTATTTTCAGTATTTTTTCTTCCTATTTATTTGGATATTAAATGATTATGCATAATAATTTAATATCCAAATAAATAGGAAGAGAAAATACTGAAAATATATCCGTTGAAGCAGAGTTTTCAATTCAAAAGTTTTGAGAAACGAGACATCCACAATCTTATCGAATGTATTACAACATTCTTTCGGAGTAGTTTCGAAAAGTATATGAATATTGGCACACTCAAAACGAAATTTTGTTGAAATATTTTTAAGTTTCAACAAAATTTCGTTTTCAGTATGCGGCCAAGAGTTTTTTGAATCAGAATTTAGGAAACAAGTATTATCGAAAATATGAGAGTTTCGTCACCGCACAATGTTAATTAAAAGTCTGAGAAACTGACAACGAAATTCGTAATCAGGGAAAATGTTTTTCTCATTTATGATTAAATTCGTGAAAACACTGTTTTTAAAACGATTTTTTTGACGTGCATGCTTTTTTTTTTTTTTTTTTGTCAAGCACCACGCAGTACATGATTTTTATATATGAAATGTTATGTGTTTTCTTTTCCAACGAAATATCAAGTTATATCCGGAGTGCACGTATTGTATATTTATGTGTGTACAAGGAGATCCATGTCTCATGAATAGTAATATCTAACAGATCCAATGTTAGTCAGCAAAAAAGCGCAACTTGCGAATTTCTGCATGCTGTACAATGTGACTTACGTCCCTTTGTTCAGTAGAATTCGCTACGTGTCGCGGTTATTGGTCTCGAAGGAAGAAAACCTTATGACCCCGTTGAAGAATCTTCTCTGCGATGTAAATTTATGGCCTTCGATGTAGTGTCGCGAATACAAACCCAGATTACGGTGCTATTCTTCCATTAGTTTCTTGTCATACTGCGCTAGTTCCATCACTTGCGTCTCAACACTTTATTAAAATAAGTGCATAAAAATGAAACTTATTTTTTGTAGCCAATATTCTCTGTTGATCATGGAACAAAAAATATTAGAATAATGGATCAATGCTCTTACAGTATTTTAGTTATATGAATTATTCTTTCTGCATATTCTTAGAGATTCTAATTATTCCTGGTGTGAAAAAATCACCCAATTTTATTGACTTACGCAAAAATTAAAAAGTACGCCCATTAATGGTATCTGACATTGGCAAAATCTCGTTCAGTTGTTTATTCACCGAGTATTTTTTTACAGATAAAGATTTTACGGATGAAAAAAAAATCACTTTTTTACACTCCAGGTGCATTTCCTTTCAACGGAAGTGATGTTTGCTAGTGAAATGTAATATTCGGTATTCGTATACCTCGAGGGCTGAATCTATTCGGAGTGGTAAATACACGGATCTCTCTTGAAGTTAATCGATATTTTACGGATACATACGAGAGTATTTGTAAAAGTGTACATTTCCCGTGGCGAGCACGTTTCATGTCGCTGCACAGCAGCCTGGTAACAAAAAATCAGAAGAGGAGAAATAGATTTTGAAAGAAAAACATTTATGAAATAAATGAATGAATCGTTCACACAACGAGAATTATTGGAGGTAAACGGTTGTATGTACTTTTGAGCATTACGGATCGTAAAAATTCAACAGTTCTGATCTAAATCATCCCAATGATACTTTAATCATATAAACATTCAAAATGATCATTTTGGGTTTGAAAAATTGTTCGTAGTATGCGTACGGAGCGTTTTAAATCTGGAATTGAATATCTAAATTTTTTAAAACAAACTTGGATCATTGAAAAATAATGATATCGATTTTGATTTTTTGCAATAATTCGAAATCGATAGACAAGTAGTGGTTTTTCAACGTGAATAATGAAAAAAAAAGAATTCATCCCGAAACAGATAGTACGAGTTCCACAATTTCAGTGTTTTGAAAATCGACGCTCTCTTGCCGGATCATGAGGAAGGTGATTTTTACGATATAACTTGAATGACTTGCAAGCAAATGACTTGGTTCGAAATTAATAATAAAAAAAAAGACATCAGCACAGCGTTCATACACTATCGCAAATTCCTTTCAAATCGCTGGCGATGGAATATCAAACAATGTCGAAAAACGTTAGCGTAGCGTTCTAAAATTGAGGAGGATTTTTGTGCTGAGCGAAATTGCCATGTTACAGTGTACAGGTGTCGATATTCGTGCTTCGTGACAACGCTTTAATGAAATACGTTGCTAGTGCGAAAGCTTCTGAATCCCAAACGCTTGAAAGCTTCTGAACTCTATCAAAGTCTCCTAAAGGCAATATAGAAATTTATATGCTTTCGCAAAGCATAATAATTCAATGAAATATAAGAAAGATATTTTCATTCATAAAAGTGGAAGAACATCCAGTCGTCCAGAAAAATGTGCATTCATATTTTTTTCCTCGTTTGTTTCTTTATAGCTTTTGCAGTCGAAGCGAGATCGATATCAAAGAATGACTTTTATTGAATGAAAAAATTCTTTTTGTGTCGTGTGTTCTGAACTGTGATTTGTTTCCTTTTCATTAGCTCACATATCAATTCCACTTGAGACATATCAAACATAAAAATTTCTTTCCTCATATTTGGAGTAATATTTTCAATTACTTACAAATTTATCGTAAGGCTCATGAAGAGTATTTTTTTCACCGAATCCGTGGAAAGTTAATCAGCTAATTGTGCTCAAAATGCATGTATCAAGAATTTTCAATTTCTGTAATCGCCTTTGCGCTAATATAGTTTTCAAAAATATTTTTAAAAATATGTTCAAATCAGTGATGAAGATATTCAATTTTTAAATTTGTTTCGAATGATTCTCAAAATACGTTCGTTTCGTGAGCGACTTTGACGTTTCACTAAGCGCGTGAATAAATATGGGGACGTTCGGTCAAAAATAAAAAATATTTTCGTTGCGTATTATTTGAACAGTGTGACGTGATTAAAATGAAACGAACCGAATAAAAATATTTTTAAAAATACCATGAGCAGAAATACATGTTCCTGTAACGCCCGGAACAATGGCGGGAATTAGTTCACAAAATCATTCAATTTATCATGCATAAAAAAATTGTTGGCGTCCCTCAAAATGAATACTTCGTGAATACACATGACAACTGAGTATCACGCGAGATATTAGTAAAAAAAAAACATCCAAAATTGAATACGAAATTGATTGACATACGAAAATCAATTTCGTTTGAAATTCCACGCGCTCGTTGATGACGTTCCAGTTTAGACCATTAGAACGTTAATCAAATATAACTCCGATGATCTGATTGATGGTTGGCTATTAGCCTGTCAGTCGTTTCATCATCGAAGGGTACAGTCAAAATGATTGTGTTCATTTTGGCAAGCATTGTATAAAGATTAGCTACCACGGAGCCTCTATAACATTGATATTGATCGAACCGATTAGTAGAGTTCGGTTGTGAACACACGCGAAGTACTGATGTTGTGTAGCTGACAATTAGTGGTACCCATTCAATCGGATCTATTGGCTCGATCTTGAATGTACAATTGTGTCTACAGAGCGAATAGCTTAGCTACGAGTGATTGAATTTCAACTACAGATATCTATGAACGAGCACGCATTTCTAGGAACAATCATCCTGTGTGCAGTTATATTGGATCGATTGGAACGTAAGAAGAATCCGATAAACTCAATCTCTCAATGCACAAAGATTTCGAGGAGTCTCTTTGGCAATGCTTCTGTAGATTTCTTCGAAGAAACACACACATGCGCGACATTTATAATATATTCATGTACACATTCATTTGTACATACATCAACGTCGTATGTTCGAACGTTTGCAATCAAGGTTTTGAGAAGTACCTTCTTACTGGGTCATTCAAATTTGGCCTTCGTAGAATCGTGAAGTTCGACATTGCAATCATATTCATTGATCCTCATACGACCCAGTTTCAAATCGTTTTTCAGTAAGCAGTGCCTCGTCATTCGAAATAGTGTAGAATACAAATTAATTTACCGTCTGGTCGTACGAATCCTGAAATTTGTAGAAACATCGGAGAACTAATATAGAAATGAAAACAAATAGGCATGAAGTGTGATAATTTTTTATGAATTTAGAAGTTTGGAGACACAATGATGAAGCTATGAAGTTCTTACCAAATAAAAAATTGGAAGCGAGAATGGACGCCGGTTTCAAGTTTGCATGAATTTCAAGACTGTCAAAAGGTAACTCTAAAGGAATTAAGTGATTTTACGGATGCAGTAATGAAGATAAAGGCTGAAAGTAATGTTGCGCTTTCATTCTAACAAAACATTTTAAGAACTCTCTGTTTAACGGATAGATTTCGCTCCGAGTGTTAATTTATTTCTCGACTTATCACCTCTTCTTTCTGTGGGAACACGAGATCCACTGCATTGTTCTACTCTTTGTTTCGTCCATGCCTCCCTAAAAGTCTAGGCTTTTCATCCTTTTTTCGACCTCCTTCTCAATGTACAGTAAGACATATTCGGTGGATAAAGATGACACATTGCTGTCTTTCCTTAAGAGCCACAAGGACTATTCGTTATTTTAAGAACAGGGTGAGATACCCGCCGAGGATCCTATCGTATCTTTCAGCTCGACAGCCTTTGTCATCCGTCATAAATTTCAACGAGCAACTACCTACATTAAAACCCTCGAGCATCAAGTTCTCGTAACGCATACAAAAGAAAAAATATATATATATAGTCAGAAGCTAGATCAAGATTCGTTACATAAAAACGAATATTTGCACAATTTTGCTATTTTTTTAACATATTTTTAAATTTAACATTTTTTTAAATTCGAAAAAAGAAATAAAACTTGTACATCTTCGACGGTTCAACTGTACTCCGAGTTCTTATCAGCGATCTCTTTGAGGTTCCAGAATCTGTACCGAAATGAGATGATTTACGAATGAGCAAGATCATTTAAGTGGATAAACACCATGGATATTAATGAGACCCTCTGGACTAAACTTTTTAACAGGAGCTTGGAAAAAAGTCCATTAACCCAATTTCAGGCTAAAGGGTGATATGAGAAAAACAGTTTGGAAGAATCAACAGGAATATGTTTACTTACCTTCGAAAGAAAATGAATTTCTAGTCTAAAAATAAACGGTTATTAGTCGCGTATTAGTCTTTCCAACTGTCTCATCCAGACTTTTATTTATAACAAAGAAAGATTTTTATTTTTGATACAAGTTTTTTTTTCTCAGGGTTTTCGAGCGTTTTGTTCAATGTTCAAATCTATTCACTCAAGCTTCTCAGCTCAGTAATCAGAATACCAGGAGTGTAGAAAGAGCCGATAACGAATCCGTTTCCCGCACATTCTATGCGAGGATAACATAACATTATCTGAGAGCATTGAAGCTATTTTATTCTTATACAAATTATTGTTTATGTACATGCACTTTAAAAATAATGTGTACAATTTTTTTTCAGGATTTTAAAAACACTGATGTTTTCTTACCCCGTTCAGTTTGAGTGTTCAACATTAACATTCATTTTTTTTTTTTCGTCGATGATTGCGTACCTTATACTACTTCAATTTTTATTCTTCATATTACAGAGATTCCATTGTTGAGTCCATGAATAAAAGGAGGAACATGAGAATAAATATTCAATGGAACATTCGCTTACAAATCTACACATTTTTGTCGGTCATTATCCTTGTTGAAAATAAAATAGTATACGTATGTCTAAATATTCGAAATTTCAAAATTAAATTCGATGAGCATACATTTTTTTGAATCAGTCGCATCAACATTCAAAATACATTCAATTTTTTTATGGAAGATCGAATGACCATTTTAGTCTCATCCACTTCAAGACTTTCAGCCCGAAAATATTTTTTTATGGACTGTATCGAGGAATGTTTGCTTCGTCGTGATGTTACTTCGATCCTGGTACCTTCTGCGTGCGTTTGATAACGTAAAACTATTTATGCGTGCTTATTAGCAAATAATATGAAGAAAAATAAGCAACGATATATGCCATTTGAGTGGAAATTCATGTTTCTCATTACAATAATATTATTAGAGAACGAATGCACTTTCCTCAGTTTGCTCGAAAAAAAAAAAAAAAAAAAAATTTCAAAGTTTTTATCAAGAATCTTAAGTCTTGTTTTAATCACAATACTGAAAAGTTGTATGTTGCAAACTTTGTGTGAGAACTATTTTGCCCTTGTTTCTAGACGAATTATGTGCCTTCCGAAATCATGACATTAGCAAAGGATCGTCTTTTCCATCTTGTCAGAGTTAAGAGTATCTTATTCCAGGAAAACCGTCACGTACTAATTCACTTCTACTTCGCAGCTGAGAGTGTACAAGAAAACTCAGTCTCGTCAGATTGGCTTTTCTCCAAAACCTGACCATAACAATAAAATTCATCCTCCATTGTATCATGAGCTTACTCTACCATATTTCATTTTCTTTCTACTAAAAGAAAAGAGTGTGTTGAATAATAATTTCCAATAATTGTTTAAACATATTTTCTGTACAGAGTGTACGAAATTGTTTCATCGAGCATTATTCAATGAAGAATTATTCTGTAGAGAATAAAATAAGAAATAAAATTGAGAGCAATTAGAAAGATGGACAATTGAGAAAAGACCTTATTCGATCCATGGAAAAAAAAATTAACGTGAATAGTGAATGACGTATTAAAAAAAAATTCTTTCAAATTATGTGAATTTAAGCAGCGATCATGTATTTAAGTAGGAAATAAATATAGTATTGTAAAACACAATCGATTTTTCGATTTACGAGTTTTCAAACAAATAGCAACGAATGTAGTAACGTTCCTGAAGGTGATCTACAAATTGCGATCGTAAAGTTACGTCTCATAGAGAATGATAGATGCAAATGGAAATGGGAATTTGAGGAGGCTCGCTTCGCAGCACAGCACCCATATAAGATAAACTGTGCTAGCAACGTGTCAGAACTTTGTCTTTAGATCCTTTGATTTAGCATGAAATTCAGTCGGCGTCAAAGATGAACCAGATCAACGGCACCCTTTGCGTGAAAGGTCATTCAATTATTAACTGAACTTGGTAATGTTATTTTCAATTATGAATATTTTCATTTTACGTTAATTCTTGATAACTTAGTACTGTCAATTAGCTTAGGAATTCTTATGACATTTTTAGTCTTTTTTTTATACCATCATTTTAATCGTCAAAATCATTCTTCTGCATCCAATGAAACGGTGGATATACCCGTTGCTGGTCAATATTTTTTGATGATTTTTTACGGGCTCTCATCATGTATAAAAAAAGTGCGTTTCTCATTATCCGTTAACCAGAAGAAAAATCAGAATTTGGCCATTTTGGCTATTTGACATTATTTACAAGTAGGTTGTGATGCACGACAACGAAACAACGCTGCTGCCCAAATATTTATTTCTTGGCATATTTATTCCACTGAAAATATAGATTCTACAGTTATTCTAATTATATAACTACATTTTATTTTACATTCTGTATGGTACAAGTATTTATCTTTATTTGCGTCATTGACAGAAAATGCTACCATACTCGTATACACATGTATAAATGAATCATCGCGTCAGTGAAAGATGATCAGTTTATTTTGATAAAAATTACCATATGGAAATTGGCTCGGGAGCTTGCAAAATTTTCACGAGTTTCGTTGAAACCTTGTTTCAAATATTTCATTTGTACCAGAAGAGCTATAGTAAGAAATTTTATACAGTGTGCAGTAAATTCGTGTTCCTGTTACCAAATTTCAATTTTGAATCGTAAAAATAATTTGCTTAGCAGGCAGTTGGAAGATAAAAACCGCATCAGTCAATGAAACGAGTTGAAATGATATTACTGGGTATCGGGAAGTCAATTGCCAGCAAAAATTGTGTTAATAAATATGATTTTTATTCGAAAAAGAAGAAATTAACCTCTCAACAATATTGCATTTTCATGAAAAAACTTTACCTCGCAGTTTGGTGTTCATGTAACCGATGCATTTATCTCCAAGCCCAATGATTACTCTTGGGAAAAAATTCGCGTTTGTTACTAAAAAATGATTGTTTCATGAATGACACAGTCTTACGATTAGACGTTACACGATTATCACTATAATTCGATAAATATCTTGGCGATACACCCTGGTTCATAGAAACACTGATGGATTATATTTCGGTGGACAATTTTTGTTCTTCTCCGTTGATTCGTTGAAAAAAATAAAAATAAATTCGAGTTTTTTTCGGTTTTTCATCTTTGGTACAAATAGAGACACGACAACGTCTCTCTTAAAAGTTGTATTCACAATCTCGTTGTTTTCGTATTATGTTGCGATTGATAATCATCGTCGGAAGGCGATTCAATCGTATCTAGAATGCTCGGCTTCCGGTCGGCCATGTTGAGGCCGTTTAGCGAAGTTCACGATGGCTTTCCAATCGTATTTTGTCTCGTCATGGTGTGCGTCGTGGATGGACTGTCATGGGCCGAGCTCAATCTCACTACCGAGCTGTGAGGCACGTGCGTATTGTGTCCATTCTCATTGTGCGCCTTGTCACCCCCTGTACATCCCATTCTCAAACCTCTGCCGGGTCCTCTGTTATTGCAGATTAACAATTCGCGCATACCTTTGCGAAAATTTCGCGAAAGAAATGCGTACAGCAACGGATTCAAACAAGAATTCATGTACGATATGAGAAACGTTGAGAGCGTAAATATCGTACTGAAATCGGAGCCGCTGTCGTAATTTGGATCCCAATGTAGCCACACTATCCGTGCTTGTTGCGGTAAATTGCATATCGCGAACATTATCACCACAGCTATCAGCATTCTGCAAAATAGAACGTACGACCGAAGCGTCATTGATTCATTCAATTTTACGGTTCAATATGATTTCATTAAAATCGTTTGGAACGAGAATGAAAATGCGAAACAAATCTATCAGCGGTTATGGTAGTGTATCGCTTGATGGATTGTTTCCAAATTTACAGAACATACGATGAGAAACTTTCAAAAAAATAAATTCAAAAATCGACCATCGGCAATGACTCGATTTCAATTGAAAAATATCCAGCTCTGAACGTGGCAAAAGATATTTACATTTTTAGAAAAGTATTTCTTCTTCACCAATGGTCTTCAGGAAAAAATAAAAATTTGACCATTTTTTGGGGCTTCTATAAGTAGACGTAACACTTCAATTGGTGTAATTTTACACATACAAGATAAATGAAATTTTTCAATGTGCCGGTGATACCGAACGATTACAAATAAGATTGAGTAAAGTTCAAAAACTCTTAACTAGTTAAATCTCTGCAGAGTATACGAACGTTCAACGTAAACTGGTCGAATTTTCTAATTACTTCTGACAATTATAACATACAGCTCATTTCATCAGAATTCTCGCTCACATCAAAATCTGAATACACACACCCATACACACAAACTCTCTTAAGTATTCAAGGTTCGAGAGTGAAGCGATCCATGCCTCGATAACCTTCCCATTTTTTTTTTGTGATATCCTAAGAGCAGCTGCTATTCGCAACCTTTCTCATATCCCTTGGCTTCTGTTTCTAAGTGGCTGTTTACTTCAGCCACCCTTTTTGGATCTTTCACCCTAACTCAAGAGAAGTAAAATAAAATCGGTGTTCCGCACGCACGCACGTACTACGCACGCAAATAACGCTACCGAGCGTTCAGAGTTTGCTCGACTAAAAAATAAGAAAATCCATCAATATCCAAGTGTTCACTCGTTTATAGAATCGTGATAGGAGATACGAAAAATGAGGGTGAAGACGCGGAGTCTAACCAAACGATAACTGAATTTCAACAATCAATTTTTCATCTATAAATTCTATTTTGTTGGGTAACTGTTTAAACTAATCGGTTCAATAAAAATATGAATGTAAAAAAGTCACTGAAAACAAGCTGTCTGATATGATCCTGTCAATATCAATTTCCAAGAATACTTTATCTTGCTCTTTTTATCAATGAACTTGTGACAATGATGCACTTTACCTGATGACTCCTCGACGTGCTCGCAATGCATTTTTACTGGAGGCGTGAACATGTTGAACTCTGCCATTCCGTGTTCTCGCAACGAGGCCCGGTCTACCGAACGCGGCACCACTTTTCCAAAGGCCAACCGCTATTTTTGTGTAGAGACAACACATCAGTATCAACGGGATCAGATAAAGCAGTATCAAATTGACCGCAGCAAGAACATTTCTATTGTGTTTTTTGATATTCGCGATGCACATTATGTCGATGTTTCCCGAATTTAATTTGTGAACAATCGTCTCGACGTAAATAAATTTTGGAGCTGCGTAAATCGCAGCTAGAATCCACACGATACCGACTATAGCACGTAAACGTCCTCTCGTTCTCATCGAGCGACACTTTATCGGATGCACTATGGCGAGATATCTCTCTGTACATACCACCACTAAAATCATTATACTCGCTGTATACGACAATGCGTTTACGAACATGTAAGTTTTACACAAAAAATTTCCCAGTGGCCAACTTGGCATTAGATAGTTCGTTAGGGTTTGATACACGCAAAAAATTCCAACGCAGAGATCAGCGACCGCTAAATTAGCGAGAAAAAAATTCGTGATGCTCCTTAATTGACGTGAGAACGTTACCACGAGTATCACCACCAGATTACCTGCAACAAAAATCAGAATACAACATTTATGAGTGCTTTTCATACCCGTGGATTCAAACCGTTGTTTTTTTTTTTTTTTTTTTTTTCTTAGAGTTCATTCGTTTTATCTAACACAAGTATCAGTACAGAGATGTTTATTGTGATCAGTTTGTTTGAATGTATAGCGATGTCTCGTTTTTTTTTTTGTTACATTTTAGTTCAGAATTTCATTCAATTTTTTTTCTCCCAGATTGGTGTTGCAAAAACAACATTTTCCACTGATTCCATTATTCCGGCATAGCAGTGGCAAAAAAAAAAAATGTACCAACTTCCGTCAAGCTTTCGGAGATTCAATTATTTCTGCTAATCGAGAATATCCCTCGATCTGAACCAACTACTTCCGACGCAATATAAACAACGTCGTGATAGAAAATGATTAGATTATGATATCGAATTCGGGTAACCAGATCAGAAAAGTAATATTTGGAATCGATATGAAGTTGGAAACGAACGAGAGATTTTCGGGGCGTAATAGCTGTTTGCGCTCTCGAGATAAATCATTCTGAATTATTGAACGAGAACACTGGTGACCCTTCAATTCAATAATCCCTCGAGAGTGTAAAATTTAAATATACAGGCCAAGAGTAAACGAGAGATTTTTTTTTAATGCACTCGTAAGAAATCAGCACACTTGCCAGGTCTTTTTCTTTCCTCCGATCAATTGACAGACAATTTACAGCTTTGTTTTTACCTTTCCGTATTTATAAATGTAGACTAATATTCATAGGGTAGTGAGCGAGAAGACAAATCGAGAGTATAGAGAATTTTGAACGAATCAATGACCAAGAGAATATTACAAAATTCTTTTCTCTACTTTTCATTCTTCGTACGTATCCAATATAAAACTTTGTGCAGCACGCCGCAAACCACGTGAAAAAGTGCTGTAGACTCCAACTAAATGAAAGTTAAAATGAAAAAAGTACAGGAAAAAAAATGCACAAATATACGAGACATACGGATTACGAAATAAATAGAAGTGTGTACATTTGAATACAATAATATGGTTGACTTTTAAAGAATAAAAAATAAATAAAAAAAAAAAAAATTTCTCCGAATGGGATAGGATAGAGTGCGAGGAAATGGACAGCGCTATGCTCACAATCGGAGCAGCGTATACATAATGCAGTACTCTAATGGAACGTCTGAATTCAACGTTGGATCAACCTTACTTGTGGCAAGGATAATGCGATTATATCTGGCCGCATTGAAAGGCTTTGTATCGAAGTTGTTCTCGCTGGGAAGGCGTACTCCTCCTGCTTTACCACCTTGTACATATGTGTAAGCATCCGAGCATATCGACTTTATTAGCCTCCGTGTGAAGCAAGTGCATGAGGCAAATGTTCTAAAATTAATAGTAAAGCTGAGCTTAGTAAATCGAATAGATTTTAATTTAACTATTTTTTTTTTCACCCGAATCGAATGATTTCCCTGTCTGATTTAGAAACTGATAGAGATTAATGAAATAAAACGAAGGTGAGTTTGGAAATTCGTAGAGTTCCGAATTCCCTATTGTCCGTGGAGTAAAGCCACGCTAAGAGCCTCTGGCATCAGTTTATACCGGAGTATTTCTCCGTAACAACTGGTGACTGTATTCTATCGTAGGAAGACATGAAGACGTCGAGAGGAAACCCATTCGAAAGAGACCGTAATTCAAGCCACTTCTGGCCCGAACTACTGACACTAGAAAAAAAACAAATGGTTGATCGGACTTTATTACGAGAAACTGTATGCTTCACAAGATTTGATTCCACAGATTTTTGGTCCATATCCAACTGTTTTGACAGCATGCATGGTGAAACTGCTTGACTCTGGCAATTTCAATAAATCAAAGATGAATGGATGAGAGTTGGATTGAAAAAATGGCGTGTACGTAAGATTTTACTACGTCGAATTTTCTTTCTTATCTAAATACGTACAGGCATATAACTCAAATGGTTGGCAAGCGTGTATATATTGACAAAGAATAATTGGAAAAATAATTAGAAAAAGAAGGAGCACGAAACGTATGACTGAACGCTTGAAATGATGATACACATGAAAATTGTTGAAAAATAATAAGGTTCTGTGCAGGTGACCCATTTAATTTGAATCGCTCGACTTAAAAAATACATGTCGCCAAACTCGGACATTTGGACTTTTGTAGAATCTGTTATTGAATTTCCAATTTCACTCTTTGGTTCACTTTTAACTCGATTGTATCGCTTCGCCCGGCATGATGCAGGAGTGGGCATTTTATACAAATCCCGCTATGAATCAAAAGCGGTACACTTTTATTTTTTGAATAATTTTGTCATTATCCATCGATATTTTTAGTAAACAGAAAATCGTCACTGCCATTCAACTATATTTTTTTTTTCGAAAATCCGCATAGATAGATTTTTTTGTCATTCAATGCTTGAACGATTAGAAAGATATAAATTCGATCGATAAAGTTAACTTTATTTTTATGTCTTCACTTGAAATTTTCAACGATTTCGAAGATTTGAACTTTTCGAAAAAAAGACTCGACATGAAATTTTTCTTATGGAGTATAATAGATAATTTTTTGTATTGGCGCTACAATGCTCTAAGCAGTCCAAAAGGTTGATCCTACGGTCCAGCTTAGCCACGATTAATGCGTGTTCACGGTGGTCGGTTCCCACTGTTGGCTGTACGTTAACTCCGTACAGTCATAAATTTCCATGCTTCGAGAGCAGCAATAATAACAGGTTTTTGGGCTGTGATAATAACAATGGTCATGATTCTACCGTACAGTAGCGAACTCGATGCAATCACACACATGCGCTTGAGCTCGTATACTTGTTGCTATTATGATAATACCCAAAGGATTTCACCCCTTTGGTAACGTGCCAAAAGCTTCGAAGATTCCCTTTAAGGCAAAAGTCTTTCTATATTCCTCCAAATCCTTATTTTTCTGCTAGCAGGGGAATCTTACAAATTGCCTTATTCAAAATAAGATCGTACTTTTTCTGAGAAACCATAATATGATTTGTTCTCGTTTCACGGGGAGAAAAATAAATAAATGTCTGATGATATTCATTTTCGATAACTTAGATCATCATTTTTTTTCTTTCAATTTAAATATGCCTTCGTATATCCTTTTTCGCGTCTATCTGATCCCATCACTTCTACATCGCATCCGTGTCGCATTTGAACAAGGGTTCAAGTAATCTATGGAAATAAGTTCTTCATATGATTCGATATTTGATTTCGCAAACAGTCCTCTTCGAATTTGAGGGATGTTGAAGCCCCGTAGATGGATAAACTGTATCGTCAAATTATCTTTTGATCGCTAAAGTTTTGCCAACGTTGAGTAGAAAAGTAAACAAAAATACAACGTCAAAGATATAGTTCGGTGAACAAATATTGATGAAACGTGTTACTGAGAAGTTTTTGAACCAGATAGACATCGAATACTTCTAAGATTCTTTTGATGCGTGTACAATTCCTTCGAGGGTGGATTATTGATTTTATCTTCGTGAGCCGTGAAACAGCAAGATGTGATTGTTGAAAAGTTTTATTCGTGCAAAAACAGATGGATATTACTGAGAACTAGAGAGAGAGACAGCGACATAAGGGAATAGATTTTTTTTTTTTTTAATGAAAGTGTAGATACGTATGTGCATGTAAACCGTGGTCTAGGTCCATCGTTTTCAGTTAGCATAAAATCATAATAATTTTTGCATAGTTGCAAGATTTCATTCAGAAATCCTTCGGCTGTGACAAAACCCTTCACTAGGTACTGTTCAAGAAATGCATATTTTCCTATGGTATTTCCTGACGCATTCACCGTTCTTTGCTATATTAACATGATTTTATCCATTTCTTTTTTAACTCGGAGCAACAATTTCCAACATTTGTTATCAGGCAAAATAACAACAAGAATATAGAGTGGTTTCCAGTCGCGAGAAGATATTAGAAATGAATAGGCAAAAAAATTAATCAATCTTTGCTCACGATACTAATGTTTGTGCACGGGATTGAGCGCAGAAATTTTGTTAGTTCGATAAAGTGTTTTAAAATATGCAAGCTTAGAGCACAGAGAGTTCGCAAGTTGTGATTTAATATAATTTTTTAACGCGAAAAAAAGGTTCGAGCTATAACTGTAATAAATGTACTGTACAAAGTAGCGTGAAACTCTATGTACTAGGTTTTCAGTAGCGACTTTATATTTTGTACGTTATATATATATACATCCATTTAACAGATATTTTCTTCTCAGATTCAATTAGGAAGACTCCAGAGACTACAAAATACCGCGTGGCAGTTGGTGTCCCGGAATTCCGAAGACAAAATTTTCAAAATGATACACTCAAGTCTCGCGTTTGGGAGATTGCCTCTATACACCAAGAAATGAGAAAATTAGGGAACGTTGTGAAAGTAATACGATAAAAAATATGAGATATACGAAGATTAAAAAAAATCGGGGGTTCGTACAAATTTTCTTCTTCACAGACGTAATAGAGCGATAAATGAAATTAATAAATAAATTAATAGAATCCAGTTGAAAAAATAATCACCGTATAAAGTTTTCTGTACGAGTTGTCAATGATACCATATTCCCATTAAAGATTAATTTTTTGTTGTGCATTATAATAGTCGGCACGTGTTATTTTGTAAAAAAAAAAAAAACTTCTATATTTGCGAATGAAATGAATCGTAACTGAACAATAAAGTGATGCAAAACACGCTTTTCACATTGAAACGTTGAAAAAAGGCATGAAGGATCTGCAAAACATGTACGCGTCACGTAATTGAAAACTTTGTTTTGTTCACAAAAAGTTTGGAAACGCGGTTGAAGCAGAGAACAAATTCCTATCAAAAATTGTAAATTCTTGGGTTATTATAAGCGCCTAGATTGTTACGAGGTCGAACTTCCGCCAGGAGCCAGCACACTGTGCATACACAGAAGTCATTCTCGGCTACTATTCTGTCATATAGCTTTTCTTCTCTCACTTTTCCTTCTTTCTACCAACATTATTTCTCACACCACCCATGTTAAAACACACACCCATTCGCCCACACAGAAAAACGGTATGTAAAATGGAAAAAAAAAAAAAATAACGAAGAGGAATGAAGGAAAAAAGAGCGAACTCAGTGATTTCCTGCATTTCACGAAATTTTCAATTTACTGCACGTCAAGTACTCGTGCAATGCTGTCCCTCGGGATAACCCCAACCTCTGGGGACCCCGTAGGGTGCGAGCTCTTTCACGCGTTTCCCTAGTGTTTCGTCGCCATCCGTGAACCTTCAACGATTTTCCGTCGCGTGACCTCAGGGCTTTTACGACACTAACCCGTGACGAGATGTGTAAAAAGACCAGAATTATATCGTTTCCGCATCTGTCCAAGCAGTACCATGGCAGACTCTCCAAAAAAGAAAAATATTTCGCAGCCAATTGTTCATATTGTTCCAGGCGAAGTCGTGCTCGAATTTTAAAAGCGTAAAAATCATGGTAAAAGTTGATTCAAACATTTCTAAAATTTATAGCACTCCATAGAAGGACATTTAATATATATTTTGATCGTTGAGGCTTGAATCATTTGCCAAAGATTTATTAAGACGCTAGTACAGTCCAATGATCACTTGTTTCCGTCAGCCTCTTGTTCTTTTATTCCACTGAGATATTCTAACCATTAGCTTCAATATATTTAACCATGATATTCACAAGTTTAAATAGAACGGAAGAACGGATCTTATATACTTTTGATGGATGAACCACTCAAAGTAACGATTTTCTGGTTATATCAATCCTAAATGCATAGAATAGAGTATTTTCAATTGTTAGAACTAACGAAACTAATTACAGGCTATCTCCCTGTGCTGAGCAACCATTGGATTATCCGGCGCATTAATGGCTTCTGTTCTTGATGTCGGAAATCTTCGTTGTCTGTGATCCGTTTATCGATAAGCTTCTGCTATTGTTCTCATTCTCTGATCTTCTCATGTTGTTCGCTTAGTTTCATGTTCCTATATACATCAGGTATCTCGTTCATTTATTGATAAATATTTTGTTACGTTTACTGTTCAATCTGAACCGCGTTTATGCCAATCGGGGTACTTCAAGAGTCAATTCTCGAAGCTTCGCTAATGATTCTTGAATAGGAATCCTGTCATTCACTGCAAACTTTGACAATTTTTTACACGAATTCTCTATTTTTCGAATCACTTTTATATTTTACAATATTAGAAACGTAAAAAAGAATGAGAGGCATACGACTATGAAGAATTGATATTTTCTACAGCAGAATCAGTGGAGTCAGTCTTACAATAAAACGATAGTCGCTTCGCCCTTTGAATCGGTAATATTTCGTGCCTGTCTTATTTAGCTCGTGCAATAAAATACTATGAGTACGTGCTAATTGCCTTTTCTCGCTTTCTCTCCGTTACGCTAGTCTCGAAATTCGAATTCTTAATCGCCGTCTTTGCATATCGCGTGATTTATGCGATCCGGCATGCCTAGTTTTTCTCAATCTTATAATTGCTTTTTTTTTTTTTTTTTTTTTTTTTTCAATAAGTATCATTGTATTTAATTTCATTCATTTTCTCAGACGAAAACTCTGCAGGACTGCACCATTGATATCGATCACCTGAGTATTTTTGTACAGCATTTCAGATTGCATTTTCCGAGGGCAAAAAGAGTGCGATGAAAAAAAAATACACATGGGCGTAATAGGAAATAAAATTTGTTGGCTGGTTTTCTATGCTGGATAATGGTATATGCTCTGTATCTTGAGCATGTCACCAACCGCTACACCGAACCTTGCAAATAGACGATGAATGAAACACCTTTTCTATTGCGCATTGCGGTTCTTCCATGAATGCTGCTTACGTGTACGCTTTACGATATATGTATAACAATACATATAAATAAAAAATACATATATTTCCATAATACATTGCGTACCGTTGGAATATGCCAACGTTTCGAGAGTTTTGTAGACGAAATAAGAAGCTCTTCGTGCAACGAAATTTGTTTATTCATTCGGTACTCCGAGTTACTTTTTCACGTTTTTTTATTCAGTACCATAAGTGAGTGGAATGAAATTTTAAAATTGATATTCGGTAGAAAAAGCTATTGAAAAATAATTCACGTTTTGATACATTAAAGAAATTTGTGTTATTAACGTTATCTGGACTAATAAAAATACAAGACAAGTCCCTTATACCTTTCGTTGTTATAATATCATGTAATACGAAAGAATACTTGAACTGAAAACAGCCCTGGACGGATGGCGTTTCAGTAGTAGAAGTCTCTATGGGGTCAGCCGACTGCATTTAGAATTTTCATACACTCTCGAGAGGGGAAGACGAGGAAAGTCGAGGCTGCATTTCGCATCATCACTTCGTAAGCATATAGCACTGCGTTTCACAGCAGAAAAAGCGTATGTTATATATATACATTCAGAAAATATACTCTTTGTCGTCAGATAAAGGAGGGAAATATTTTATTTCTCTCGTGTACACAGATAGTGAAAAGAAATTGAAAGAACCATGGAAAACGGAAAGGTAGACAGGCTCCGTCAAATGTAGAAGATACACTGATGTTCCGTACATAGATATTACTTACAGAATAAGATATACTCCTACGATTCTAAAACAAAGGTCACATGTCCAATATTCGAGCTGACGTGGCACATATTCATATTGAAAAGAATAGCCCTGATTTATTTTTCAATTATAAGAAAGACGTGGACAAGAAGAAGAATAAAATGATGCTATGGGAATGGATGTTTGTTGCATCTGAACGATAACTCGATTGTTTTCAAAACGAGAAAATTATATTTGAAAAAAAAATAAATTAGTATGAATCGCGTCATGCTCAGTCGGCTTCTTTATCTTTATTTTCTTAATTGTTTCCTTCGCCTTGAAAGATCGACAGCTGAAAGAGAACGGAGGTTATTTCTTGAGACTAAAAAATAATTACTAGGGGCGTAACTAATTAGTGGCGTACATTCAAAGTTACGTAATTTAACCCAAGTAGCCAGGAAAAGTTCGTCAATTTTCTGAAGAATCGCTAATAGTTGTTTTATTAGCAGTTTTCTCGTATTTCCAAATTAATTGCAGTTTCGGTGGAAAAAAAAAATCGAATTACAAATCAAAAACTTTCGCTCTTGCTCCTGTTGCCTGGAGGCTATTTCTGCTGTTTTATGTATACTTCAAACTCCTTTGATTTGCTTTCGTAACTTTAGTGCATGTACCGTTACAGAAAAAAAAATTGTTATTTCCGATAATTCGATGAACGTGGGATAAATGATCATGATAAATAGCCAAAAAATGTCAGAGGACATTACGTTAGGAAATGTATTGTTTGCAATTCTCGCAAAAGGAAGGACTCCGTTCCAAAAGACTGTTTCATTCTCAGCTGGGCGTCTTTTAACTCCGCCCAACGTCGGCTGCCCTCTGCTCAGGACACATCCGGCTGGTGCAAAAACTGGACACCTCAACATTATTCTGCTTGTACCAACATTTTTCGTACTCTTCCAATCTAATAGAACTGTCCCTTTCCCCAAATTCAACTCCAATTTCAATGGCCATCATTGCTGGAATTTACAAAACTTGTTAAAATAGAATGTCATCGATTTGTTGATGTTGAATTTTTTTTCATGTAATACAAACAATTCGATTAAGTCAGTAAATATACGATCAACAGGCAGGATAATATGAAACGGAATCGTTGGAAAATAATGTTCATAATGGTATTTCCTGTGTCTAAATTGTGTACGAAAATTCTATTTCTTCCACTCAGATGTACATTTATATGGAGATTCCAAAGATGAAAAAAAAAACTATCAAATAATTTGAACAAACGGCCTGTGTTTCCCAATAAATTCTAATGCTACAAGATTGGTCAAAACTTTCAATCAGTTGACACTGAATTTCAAGTACATAACACTGTTTCCATCATGCATCTCGTCGGACTACACAGTGATATATTCTACTAACGCTCTCGAATCTCTGTGCAGCTGCGAATAATGTCCTACATATGCTGGCCATTACCAATATGTGTTACATACTAGCAAAGAGTGCTCGAAGATTTTTTTTCTTTCGTTCAATAATCGAAGGCTCGAGATCCTTGAAAGCCTGGCATAATTGAAATGGGCAATCTACTGCTTTGAAAAAGTAGACAAAAATAAAAGAAACAAAAATTGATATCAAAGTGCTCGATACTTTCGCGTAGAATCAGGAATGCATAAAGGCGCACGATGTGAACAGAGGGTAAATCGATTTTAACGAGAATACCTTGGCTCAGCGAACACATGAAAATGTAAATTTAATGTACGAGTACCAGCGCAGAATTGCAATCGGTTTGTCTCGTTGGGGCTTTAACGTTTTTCTCTAGTGATTCCAGTTTCACTTTGGTTTTCATGCCCATGTGTCTGAAAGTATTTTTGTAGTACTATATGGCATTTCGAAACTTGTTTACATGACCTGATATCGTACAAGAACTAGTGTACCGAAGTTACAATCCGTTTCACAGAACTCACTGTAATGAGTGAATCTTGCAGTGGCAGCGCGCACGTATTCAACGTTTACTAAGTTTCTCTCACTGGCGTCAACTAAATTTCACGGTACACCGGAAACGCAGTCCTGGAATTTTCAGAGTAATTTTATATGGATTGTACATCATACGAGCTTTTTTTTTGTATTAATGGTATAGTGAAATAGAGCCACACCATTTTATTACTTAATTAATTAGAAGCATTACACTGATTCAGTTTTTTAGCCATAAATTTCTTTATTTCTATTGATGCGACTAGTTCAATAAATCAAATTTGTGGCTTTTTTTTGGTGCCGGAGAATTGTCATGGGAATAATCATTTCGATTCTGGTTTTAGTGTTAAAAAAAAAATTAAAATAGCTCCATGATAAGCCAAAGGTGTTAACACATTAGTACGAAATTAGGTCTGACAGATGAGAAAGCAATCGCAAAAGTACTTTTAGTAAACGTAGTTTCTCGTACTGAAGTGACGTGGTGAGGCCGAATTACGTGCCTCCGAGCCACACAAATGTATACGTATAGAGCAATAAGTTTTGTATACAGAATTAAACGAACGTGATTGATATATCCTGGCCAATTAGACGAATTCACACGATACCTTGGTTCACGCGACGTCGTACTATGTAACTTGACCCTTTTATATTTAAAGTCTCCTGAATTTAGTATCAAGTTTCTAATGGAGTAATAAAGTATGCACGGTAAATATGTATAATACAAATTTCTCTATCTATTTGATATATTTTTATCAATTTGTCAAAAAATATTTTCAGTCGCCAACCTTTCGTTATGTTTTTCTTATCATAGAATAATATTGTTTGAGAAAAAAACAAAAATTGCAGAATTTTTTCCTGATGTCACGATAAAAATATGCACCAGCCATCCAATATTTAATTTCTTGTTGGTAAGTCTGCGAGCAAGATCGACGAATTCATCTCCAGTAGTTGACAAGAAAGTTACCAACATTCTTGGTCGTACAAATTCCGGTAACCTCGCACTACTTTTCGCAATTGAAGAGATGAAGGGAAAGACTTTTTAGAAGTTGGTAAGAAACATTTTGTATATCTTTCATACCAAGATTCCTGATGGTATATTAAAGGTGAAGAGGAGCCCACTCCATTTGCTTGCCTTGTATAATAGGGTCGTCCAGTTCGGATAATCCAATACAAAGTCTATTTCGCGATATTGCATATAAATTGTGCAAATTTAAATTCCGGTATCTTCTATATTTGTGTAAGCCTATTAACAGATCTCGGTTCAGTTAAAAAGTAAACTGGATTTATAACTGCTTCGCGAAAATATAAGTTATCGATCGTTGATATCCTCTTCAATTCCGAGACCTGCTGCACCGTTCAATTAAATCACTTGGGTCTGGGCGTTCTGAACTGTCATCGTGAAACGAACAATTAATTTTTGATTCAATGAAATTATCAGGTCCGACGAATTTTGTAAGGGATCAAACATTACTGACACCAAGGATTAGAAAAATATGTTTTTCATTGCATTCAAGATAATTCTTTGACCATCTTCTAATTGGAGAAAACCTGATATTTTTTAAATCTACAATTGTAAAAAAAAAATGATAAAGTCTACAAAATTCAAGAAGAGATCACTGATTATTCGAATCGATTCCAAGTGAAAAAATATGCTCATATCATAAAAGAGGGGGGAGGATGTTACACCATACATCGAAAGAAAAAAAACGTCGGTCAGTGGTAATTCTTAAATCGATGCCTCGAAATTTGTTTCCTATTACTGTTTCAATTATCTAGACCAGCCAACGCTGTGTAATGTCAAATGAATCGGAACCGATTTCAACGGACTAACAGCTATCATTCCATTTCATTTTACGTGCGAGGAACAATGGTAAACTACGTTAATTAAATCAAATTGTAGTTAAGAAAACCTTTATGATGAAGGGAATACTCCACAAATGGGCATGATGCCGACTCATATAAAATTGATCAGTTTTCGAGCGACGAAAACAAGCCTCGCTGTCTATCTATACTCAAGATTTGGTGATTATTTTTGGTTTTCACGCAAGGTGAAACATGACATAACAAGTTGGCACAATTAAAAGAGAGTTTTGCAGTGAAATTCCTTCTTAAAATTCCTTGGTTCTTGAAATGGCTTTTTTGTATTACTTCTGACAATGTGTAAAGAATATAAAAGAGTCAAGAAGATCTACCTTTTCAATTAACGCGAAAATCTATGCTGATCTGTTGCTTCTGTTCTAAAATTCTCTTTTATCTTTAGTTTTTTTTTCTTATATTAGTTATTCTTCCATTCTATCCAACTTCCTTTCCACTTACGGCGTCACGTACTACAGAATCGACCTCTACACTTATATATTCCCTCAACTCGTACTACATGCCATTTTCTGCTACCAATTTCGGTCTCTTGTTCTTCTTATTTCTTAATTTCTTTGTCATCTTCTTCTTGCTTCTCCGATTTCTTATTCTGATTTCTCTTCTTTTATTTTCCTCTTTTATCCCTCGTTCACCCTTGACTCTAATGTTTAATTGTCTGTAATTCCCGTCTGTGTTCGACACGTACCTGTGGTCTAATTGAACCGAATACTCTTCGCGATTTCTTAATTGTCTTCCAATAATTATTCTTCATCGATCGTTTTCTCCGTAAATTCGTTGGCCAAGCGACGTAGAACAAGAACGAGAGAGAAATCTAAAGTAAATGGAACTTCGGGTTTCATTCAAGATTGAAAATGGTCTTGAAAAATGGTGAAACGGCGAAATGTATACTCGTAATTTTCGACTCGTTGGAAGATCAATCGTGTGGGCTATTTCGCTGCGATTGAAATGTTAAGATGACTTTTTTCTTTCGCACTTTGTGCCTTTCAAAATAAATGTTTTGAAAATGATTTCTGTTTTTGTATTTACACAGTACAGAGCTTTTTTTAAAAAAGCGGTCCTTTCATAATTAATGACTCGTTATAAAATCATAATCACGATATTTCGATCATCTCTTATACCCGTCAAACTTAGGAAGACATGTAGAGCTATAGAATAAAATGGACTATCCACTGGCCGTTAAACATAAACCCGTTGGATATGTATTCCAAAGACGCTAATTTTCCCATTCAAATATTTCAGTCGATTTTCGAATTTTGTCAATAATTTTCTTCAAAAATAATTCTTTCAGTGTATATGTATGAATAGCTATGAATACCTTTCAATGAATATAACATCTTTTCAACTCGAACAGGCAAGAATGCTGACCGAATTCACTCGCCTGCATCGAGGAATAAGTGATTCTGCGGAAGTTCTTGCACTTTGCGCAGACCCCGTTCCCCTCGTGAATATTTTGACAAATGAGATTACCTTCTCCATTGTATAAAGGACTACGCGAAAACCCCTTTTATCTACTTCTCCTCGTGTAATGGCTTTTTCGTTCTGCTTTTTAAAATTTATTTTATAATTCGCTCTTTTTCATTGACTCTTTTATGAAACGAACGTTGGTTTGAGACCACTTAGATTAGCCCAATCAAAACAAACCAAATTATTGGCGAGATTCAAGCGAACTCGGGTGTACGTTCAACGTCATTCGAGTGCAAAAAAATCAGATGCTCTCTAATCTAACTGTTTTTAAGAAGATTAAGAGAATAAGACGCAAAGTTTGGGAGCCAGTCGATTAGAAATTATTGAAAGTGGTTTTGTATACTCTGTGAATTTTAATAATTCGTATTACAATTTCAAGTCTCAAGAAATTGAAACCTCCAGGAAATCATCAATGGATATACATATTTTGGAAATTGCTAGGGTAGAAAGTTTGCCTGCAAAACAAAGTTGAAGTCATTAATCATTCATGGTTATGATATTGATCATAGAAAGCCTTGCCAGCTGTTGGACAAGATTCATGCGAACTATAGTTGTCAATATTACATTTTTTACGAGTCATAGTAATAATGTGGTACGATGACGCGTAACACGTGCACAAGTTTGTTGACCGTAAGCAATCAAAACCTCTATATTATGCACTGGTATGGTTGAAACGCGGGGATGCGTGCGATGATTGCGAAGTGAATTGCGTGTGCTGCAGTTTTGCGTCCAGGTTTATCGTACGGAAAATTACTTTTCGTGTGTTCTCGGCTTGACGATAATATCGTGGCCAGATAATGAAATTTATTCTAAATTGTTGGTGACCTCAACGTAATCGATGTTAATCTAGTAAAAGCTTTCTGGTCACTCTACCACGCGATGTTAAGTTACTTTGAACCTCTAATACCGTTTCATCGTCAGATTCTCCAACTACTTATCGTTATCTTGGCGTATAAAAGGTTTGTCACCGGTTACCACATACGTAAGTCTTATCGTATCTCTAAACATAAAGTTCAGATTGTTTTGCTCCATTTTTTTCATAATTGTGTCAATAATATATATTAGCACGTGAAAAATGAAGGACATGTGATAGCTGTCAACTAGCACCCCCGATTGTTTATAACAAAGTTCATAAATAAAGAATTCGAAAAATCTGTCTCATCGTTTTGTGTTTTTGTAGCTACCTCTCGTCACTCGGTTAAATATTAAATTTCACTGAAACACTAAACTTTTATTTTGTGAAGTTTTGTTTTATAAATGACGCTTGATTGAGTAGATAGCCCAGAGTAACAAGAACTGCAATATCATTAAAGCCAATACGAGTACATAGCGAGAGTGTATTTCGTGGTCACAGGCAGTACTTTAGAAAGCAAACAATCATCCACGATCCTCAATGTATATACGAGATGTAATTACGAATAAGAGGCACCAGCAACAGTGATAATTTCTAAAGATGGTAAAAGCATCCTAAAAAACAACATTTTTCACAGATATTTCACTAAAAAGAAACAGTGAAATACAAATTTATCGCCTAGGGAATTCGATAATGCTTACAAATTCATGTATTTTACGATTGAGCTGGAATGTCGATTTTCACTGTGAAACTGGATAATGCAATGTTTGAAGTTATTGAACACACGGCTTAATGAGAATTTCACAGCAAATTGTGATTTAAAAAATGAGAACGCTCTCCACGGTGGCATAGTTGTACCGTTGGAAATATAAAGAATTTTATTCCAACACCCTTACAGCGGTAGTAGGCAAGGAAAAGCTGTTAAATTGTCATATTATTTAATGCAGAGAATAAACCGGAGAGCTCTCAGCGTTTTAAGAAGATAGAAACAGCAATAATTCGTGAAGGGTTACTTTCATTAAGCGCTTATTAAGAAACTCGCTCAACGGTAAATACACGTGTCGCATAACCGCCGCAGCATATGTATGTACATCGGTATACGCTTTGGAGCACCAAGCCATTTCCAGACTCGATTTTGGACCTCGTTTTTCCTACATAAACGTGCCCCTTCTAATGCACATTTATCTTCAACGGGCATATAACCATCTGAAAAATACTGCAGATAAATGGCTTGTATAAAAACGAGGAAGACATTCGTAACAATGCTTTAGCTGTCTACATATTCCAAGAATCTCAAGGAAAACTACCACAATCCAATTTTGTTCTACTCTTTTCGAACTAGCTGTTCTGCATCGCCTCAACAACTGAGATCGGTGGATCTTGGAAAATATCGACGATCTCCAGAACATCGTTGATTGCATACGAATTATCTAAAGGTCCATCACCAAACAGTAATCTCTCTACGTTTTCATTTACAAATGAACCTGGCGGAATGCTTCTTTTCGTTTCGATAATATTTCGCTAAAAGGCATTTCAGCAAGAAAGACGATTAGATAATTTCTACTTAGAGTTTGGCTGTTTCAATGATCATTGCATCTCTTCGAAGCGATTACTCAGATTAACTGAATTTGTGTATCAAAGTTGTATACCGAGTTAACTTTGGGTGTGTGTCTTGTCTACTGGGATGGATATCTTTCGTGTTCTACGACTCTGACATTGCTAAACCGGAAAGTAAATTGGCCAAACCATTACATATGTAACAACTAGCTGGCGACGTTACCAACAGTAACGACGAAACGCTTCACTGGCTTCAACTCCTTTTGCTCCTTTTACAATTTAACAGGCTCAACCACTAGAATAAATTGCACCTCTACCTAGGGGCCACAAGGCCTTGCACCTTCAACGTGGTTTTTTCCAAAGGAGACTTATTGCTCTTGATACGGGACTTTACATTGTTCGCGGTGAATATTTTAGAAGACGAATTATTCAATGCTCGTGTGTGTATGTACATAAATGAATGCGGTTTCATCTTTTTTTTTATCGAGCAATTCCAATTTTTTCAGTAATGCGAAAAATAATTGAACGTTGGAAGAGAAAAGCAGAATAAAGGCAGTTCTCGATTGTCTTGAATTGAAAATTATTATCTGAAATCAGATTATTGCTTTCTCAATCAATTTCACGAAACTGCATTTCCTCTAAAGTAATAAGGCGTCGGTCTGTATAAAAACACTTTACTAATTTTCTACGTTTTATCTGAATCGACGCAAAGATACGGTAAATGTAATATTGGAAAAGTCACATTGTGATGTTGAAAGATAACACTTTGCCAACGACAAATGAATATCATTTTATTCAATTTTTATTGAGATTTCATTTGACGATAACGGTGCATATTTTTGGACAGAACACGACTATATCTGATCAAAATATACAATGAAGAAAGATGGACTACTTTTTCATCTGCATATAATGATGCATAATGTCAACTGCCTCACTCTTTATTATTAGTTTTTTGCATGAACGAAATACTCTATTCGACATATTCCATCAAGCACTGGTAAATTCAACTAAACTTTTTTCTCAGTGTGTAACGGGCAGTTATAAAAAATGAAACGAGCTTTATCGCAAGCCAAAAAAACCATGAGACGGAACGCTTGTGTCACAATACCGTAACTTATCAAACCTTCGAGTTATGGATTCGATTTTCTTCTAGAAGAAGACATCGTGAAATTCTTCAACGGACACATGGCGTCTACCGTTGGAAAAAACGTTTTTTTGAAGCACTTTGACATGAAATAATGATCATAAGTATTATTTGAATAATTCAAATGGTTAATTTAACTCAATTTAATTTAATTTTGTTATAATATAAACAGTTCGAACTATTTATAAGGTGGAGGGGTACCGAGAGCTTCCTGCTTTCTTTCGACACTGTTAAGGGTTGATTTTATATCAAACCGCTTCAGGCCTCGACCTTCTCCGCGATAAGTGCCGTCCGACGAGAGAGGAACTTCTACATACCATATTTTTTGCCACAACGTAAAAGAAAAGTGGCGTTCTATGAATGTCGTTTAGTAGTCACGTGCAGAAGGGGACAGGTTTACGGTGCAGTCGCCGAGGCTAGATGCGCGTGCACTATTTAAGGTGTGTGGTAGAATTTGCACAAGAGTAATATGAGAACATGCATTATTTAAATGTTACCTGTATGCTTGTTTTTGAACATTTTCCCGTAATATGAAACACACGAGGTAATACAAGTTGTATCACCGAAACTAGTGCATCGCGAAATATTGTGACTGCGTTTGTGATATATTCGTCGTGAGGAATTTGTTTGAGGTCACAATAAAAATAAACTTTATTACTGCATAAAATATTAAACATAAAATGGGAGATAAATAAAGTTCACATCGGCGTAGGACAAAAAGAGTTGGAAAAAATTCCGGCCCACGGCCTTACACAATGAGAACAAGAGTTTTATGGTAATGTAATATCCAGAATAACTAGACTCGGTTCATTAAATTATATGATATGGTTTTGCGAGAAGTAACGATGCTGGGGCTTTCCCAAGTTGGAATCCGAATATTCAACGAATCCCTAGCATGCCTTGACTCGTTGTAGGTATCTCAGTATTTCTGCAGACTTCAGGTTATTCTTGCTGCTTTGACGAACGAGGAATTATTGTGTGTACTCGTTTGAAATGCAGGACTTTCTTCAGACTTTTGATCCACACGTTACACTTGTCTACTGAATTTCCAATAAAAATAACTATTACGCGTGGCAATATGGCGCTTCATGAGCATACAAAAATAGACAAATTGTTTCGGATATTCAAATTAAGTTTTATGCACAATTACTTGCTTTTGAAAGAGTTTTCATTATCCCGATCTTTTTGTGATTACCAAACTCGAACCAAAACGAGTATAGAAATTCGTTGGAACGCAATGATAAGAAACAGGACTACAGTGTTATGAGATCTACAGCAGGGTACTATTGAAAAATATTTATATTGAAAATATTCAGATGATTAAGAAATCATTTTTCACAATAACTACTATTTTGACGAAATTATTTACAGTTAAAAAAAAGTTTTCGCATGGGAAACGCGAGGAGAAAACTTTATTGAACAGACATCATACTAATGACTATTTGAACACTCGCATAGTTTATTTTCCATCGAATATATGAGTAGAACCAGACGTGGCCTGAACTTTATCATTATAAATTAGCAATGAACCGATTATTCATCTATAATCGCCTTAAACTTTACAGTTATTCAACTCGTATCCAATTCTGCATACCACTGACCATACTTTGTGGTTGCAAATCCATGAATGTTGCTTATTAATCCTATAAAATCTGCCAAAAACTTTCTCAACTTTAATCCAGCGGTATTTGGAGCGTAAAACATTTACCTGTTCCGAACGAAGCTCGGAGAAAGAATTCAACAAATTTCCCTCACTGTAATATCGATCATGAGAAAATCTTTGATTGAAAAACAGCGTAGGTATATTGGAATATTTCCAGCGATTATTCAATGTTTCGAGACAAGAAAAATTAACTAGAGAATAATTCGTTGAAGGTACGAAAGGTTTATGGTTTGTGTGCATTTTTTCATATGTATTCCTGGCTGATCTTTAATATTTACTCTGAACATGGCTCGACGTATTTTCAGAACGTCCACCATGTTTCTTGGAATCTCGTTGCCAAAATATTTATTCTGGATCGAAGTTTAGACTCAGAGGATATTGTAAACATTCGAACGAATGATTCTTTCTTACATGCTGACACAATATTGAAACAGCCGAAATACGACGAACCAATTGAATGAACAACTTCTGATGGAAAGCTTTTCAAAATAACCATATGGACATACCAAATTTGAAATCTGTAACCAGAAAGAAAACGGACGTATTCTGTAACATGTCCTCCATTAATCTACTTGAATATGGCTTTGTTTAAAAACGTTCAAGTAACGAAAATTTGAGAAAACCGCTACGCTGTACTTCGATTCTGATAGCGTAGATCGCATTATTGATTTTTTCGTCAAAACATTCTAAGACCGTATTGTAGGAAATTTTATTCTCTACAAAAAATTGATCAATTATGTTTTTCATCTCTTGAGCCGTTTCATCAATATTCTATTTGAGACGAAAACTGATTTTTCAACTGGTTAATCAAAAAAATGTTATAATTTCTTGATTTGTTTTTTCCTTATACCAAGGTACGGACTTGATCGAACGCACTATTTTATTTAATTTCCTTTCAAAATGTTTGTCACAACGATTTTTTTTCCAAAATAGGTTAATAGTACTACTAATCCATGTGATGATTAATTTATTAGAGATCAGCGCAGAATTCAACTTTTGAGTTTCAGCATTTACGGAAAATCATCCGCAGGGTCATGACGATAGCGTATGAAGAAAATGGCTATATACAGAATCGTATAAGAGAATAAGAAGTAAGAAATTCTTGAGCAAAGATAGACATATAAGAAGCTAAGGTCGGAAAATTAAGCTGTTCCTTTCTTTCAAGCGAACTTCTTCATCAGTTAAAGCACAAAAGCGCAAGGAAGATGAAAACTTTCAGGCGCAGGGATCAACTGTAAGATATCGGATTATGGTAGCGGATCGTTCGCTCTATGAAGCAGCGCAAACTTTCAAAACTATACGAAATTGTGTCCTACTGAATATTTTCATTCTCTAGGTCTCCACATTTTTGTTCTTTGGTTCTTTTCCTCTATTCCATCGTAATAATTTCATTGCATCTGGCGTAAAGAGTTATGTTACATGAAGGTTCACGTTGGACCTTCATGATAATCGGACCATCTATCCACCTTCCCATTTTCGTCATATTCTTTCTACCATCGGTTTTTTCAATTTGTCCAATCAGCTGTTTTTCCTATAAATATATGTATTTCCATATTTATCACGGATGGTTAACTCTGGATGCATTATCCCCAGAGACTGTAAATAATGCAAATTCTCAATGAGATCTGGACCTCTGTATTTCAAGTGAAATGTAGAGTGGCTATTGAGGCCAGTTGCAACACTCATAGCAGCTCCGTAGAGAATTGCCATATCCTTGCGTTCTGGACACGTAAAATTTTCCGGTAAATCTCTCATGAGATTTCATCCTCTTTTAATATATTCTTGAATATCAGTTTATAGCTCGAATCGAGGATTTTTTTTTATCGTCCAGAGACTTCTTTTCTCTGGAACAATAAAATTTAATTTAATGGCCCTCTGAAGATCGTAATTATTTTTTGTTTTACCCCTAGAGAACGCAAACAATCCCAATATTATGAAAAAAATGTCATAGTCACTGTAGTGAATCAGTGCTGTTTGGATCCCATTTTGTGTATTGACAACTATTTTTTCTGATTATTGCTACAGCTGCTACAAGCCACCATTCATGTAAAAAAAAAAGAAATGTACATGTGCTATCATCCGGAAGGTAATATTTTCTTTCCGTCCTCACGAAGTGGTATAGTTTACAAAGGGGAATAGCCAAAGCGAAGGAAGTTATAAAAAGACTGCAAAGGAGGGGATTGGTGGAGCTTTTATCTCCCATTCCAACACGCCCTTACAGTTACGAGGGGGTTAAATCGAAAAGTTTTAGCGGCATAATAACCTCAACCACTGTGCGAATCATCTCGTTGCTTGGATCAAGCAGTTCAAAACTTGGTCGTCCTGTTATTCTTTCATTCTTTTTCTCAGTCTGTCTTCGAAACTTCTTGCTTTTTTTTTTTTATATTCTTCTTCTCTTTCGCTGTCATCGCACTACGAAGGATAATTTTAAGTACTCTCACCTTAATTCGACGACTCGAAAAGTATTCTACCTCGAATGAAGTTTTTTTTTTTTTTTTTTTTTCATTACCTTCTCGTTTTTGCATTTCTTTAGAGAACTCGGAGTTCCTCAGCAGCACTATGTATTGTACCCGGTGGAATTCCCAGAGAGAATTTATTTCGCATTAAGGTGAGATTTTGTTGCATATAACCATTCATAAAATACTCGAATAATCTGAGGAGTTTGTATGCAGCATAATACTATACTAATGGCACTAATGGTACTTTCGGAAACATAATTCATATGATACATGCAATGATACGATTGGACTCGAAATTTTCAAATGCAGATCGTTCCAATTTTTATCGTATCATTGCCACAGCAGACAATTCAGAAACACTAAAATACTACACTGTGAAAAAAAAATTTTTAATCCAATAGAAATTGTCAGTTGATTTTGAGTTGAAATTGTCAGAACTTTTTTTGAATACTATAGCATTTACAATAGATGGTTATAAGAGTTGACTGTTTTTTTTTTATTACTCATTAATTATTCCCATTCAGAACGGGAGAATTGTAGTAGATCATTCACGAAACTAATCATTTTGAAACAACGTGTGTGTTCGACACGAGAATGCAGGTACGGAAAAAAATTCTTCAGAAAAAACAATTAGAGGTATGCCGATTCGTGATTAAATTGGATATCGATCCCGTTGGAACTTTAACGCGACGTCTGAAGAATACGTATCAAGGTTTCGGTGCACATTGAAACTTTAGGATTAAGCATAGTAAATACAAATGTATAACGCCCACACACGTAAGCGTAAAAAAGGATGAGAGGCACGCAAGGGGTACGCCGAGTGAAGTCGTCGTACGAGAGTACGTGTAGACAATCGGAATTGGACAGCATCTCTACCGAAGGACATTGCAATATCCTCGAGTATAGGTTAAGATCGACCTTTCACATCACGTGTTACGAAGAGTCGAAGAATTTCAATCGAGTTTGCACAAAACCTTTGGAGCATAGAAATGCTCTTTTGCTTTCGTTAGATCCTGAGTGCTGGGATCTTGTTGTCCAAAACTCTGGAAAACTGACCGAGTGCTCTGTATATTTACGGAACGTCTCGATTCATACGTCACAATTATATGCCTAAGTATTTATATGAAAATTTATGTATGAATATTTGGATAAACGTGTACTCGGATCATGACTTTGCCAAGCCCAACGGACAATGCGTTATGATGATCCTGAAAATAACGCTTTTCCTTTCAGTTTTCTATGCACGTTTCAAACTGGTCGTTGAATTAAAGCGCGATGGGATAGTATTCGTACGCAATAGGATGTACGATATTACTTCACCCATCAAACGCAGCTATCAGCATCAGGAAAAGTATGATTTTGGGAAAAATTGATGCAATTCTCAAAGCATTCGCAGGTAACATAACAAAATTTTGACGAGTAGTATTATCTTTTCTGAAGTCATTTGTTCGATACAAGTCGATGCTTTCATCCATCGATCCATCCATTCGATATAATCCAGTGCTTCATCATTCAAAATTTTTGGTTCAACTATTCAGGAGAACGATGTTCTTCGTACAAAAAAAATAACAGTGATAATGTAACCTACTAATATCAATGGTAATTTTATAACAAAAAATTATATAAAAATGACAACCATAAAATGCATAATAAAATTATATTGTAAATGAAGTACCGTACATGATCTTCTATTGAAACGGTCTATTAAACTCCAACTGGCTTGTGATGTCTATCGATCACCAACTGTTTACCCGCAATGTTGAATTCCCACTCAACGATTCTCGTCCTCACTCAATCTTCGTCTCTAGGTTTGAAATGCAAATACACTATCTAGTTTTGTCAAACAGCAGAACGCGGGTACATATGGTTTTCCCGTTGCCCGGTCATGTTGAGAACTGCTGAATCAAACTCAAGTTCTCTAGTACGATTTTATTTTTTTTGCAAATTTTGCTTGCCATAGATAAACTCAAGTTACGTATTCAAACGTGAATTTTTTTAGGTTGATAGTGATTTCGCGGTTTTATAAAGTAACGTATAGATGACGACCATAAATAAAATCGTATTCTCATCGTCGATTGTAGTTCGTTAACGAGTGCTAGCCGAATCTTTTCATTTTATTCGATTGGATTGCTTGTGTATTCACGTTAAATTGCAAATATACTCCAAAAAATTGTTCAGCAGTCCTCGTAACAGATAATCGAAAATACCAAGAATGGAATGATTATCGGTTAGTTTTTAACTCCACGATTATTGGTACACTGTCTTGGAGTTTGTCTTGACCATACAAACGGACCAAAAATATCGGCTTTTCTTCTGTTCACGATTTACAGACGTCAACGAACGAAAACGATAAAAATTTCAGATTCATTCGAGTTTCGAATTGATGAGAGATTTACCTAAATCAATAATATGGGAATTAACATATTATTGATAAAGATTGATCGAAGTAATCAAACGAATACGGCTGATACGTTTTTAATAGAAAGTTTTTCCGAGGTATTTCTTAGCATTTTCGAAAATTTTTTTAAAACAAGACATAATTGTATCGAGGAAACACTATTCAAGCGATAATTAACGGAGTATTTTGTACGCGACAGCTAGCACTCATTACAGCTGATTGGAGGATCATTAAACCTTATTGCCGTTAATTTCGTGTCAGGTTGTGCTAGATATATTTTATAATCCCTTGTTTTCGTCTCTCATTAATGAAAAGCAGCGAGAAATCGATTATATGCGTATTATTTTTTCTATCGAAAAACAGCAGTTATATAACTACTTAAACAGATGATGATAAGCGTTGAGTGAAGTTATCGTGTTCTGATAGGGGATACTGGAACGTCAGAGCAGCGAGAAAAACATAAGGAATAAAAAAAAAAATGGCATGATGTGAAAGAAGCTATGATTTCTTCGAGTTGGATGAATGGGGTGACAAAAGAATATAATATGGCAGGGTCTCACCTCGTCACCGGGCAATGGGACCCCGCATTCTCCGCGTATATCTATATATATACGGAAACAATAAGGGGTCCAGTTGCCCGATGACGAGGTGACACCCTGCCAGAAAATATATGCATCACGTTTCTAGTTTTCACAAGTTCGACAGTAATTAACTTCCAGCGACGCCTTCTAATGAGATTTCCCGTGCAAGCGCAGTAAAAGCCCATAATCAAGGAAGGAAATGCACGAGAACCTGAATGAAATCTTTTTAAAAAATATGTAGTCCCTAGATTCGTGAGGTATTCGAAGAAAAAAGTATCAACCATTATGTATAATGAATAACAAAAATTAAACTGCATAGATTGAGCGATTCATAGGTAAGTTTGAAAAAATAGTGGGAAGCAATGCAATGATTGTTTGAAAGACGATTCAATGAGGATTCAAAAAATAGCTATATTCGAAGAAATTTCAAATACAAGTTAAGATCAAATGCGACACGATTGATGAAAGTAGAAGCTATGACTATTGCTTTCAGTAACTAACAGTATTCGAACTCGTTTTTAACTTAAACATCTGCATTGACCAATTAACTTAGTGTTCTAATCAAGTCTTCGAGATACAATTAATTTGTATACAGTTTAGTTGCATCGTGTTATACAGAGTGTATAATTTGTAATCTGTGGTAGTGAATACTCGATATGTAGTGAATGTTTAACGGGGGATACCTGTGGGACAGTGACTTATGTGCCACAGGGCGCACACACGAAACGATTTATGCTTTAAGGTAGTTGCAGCCGTGAGGACTCTGACGTGAAAATTCCTTTGTGTAATTCCCAATGTGAAAATCCCAAAAGGATCGGAACATATAGATCGTAGAATCTGCATTTTTCAGTTTCTCGTCTTTTTATTCGATTTGTTCACGAAAATAAAGAAGAAATTATGAAAAAAAATGAACTAAATCATACACGAAAAGTTTGTGACTGACCAATAATGAGCTTGAAAAAAAATTATGCAGATTTAACTAATGGATCTCACTACGATCATGGGATTAAGTCTGGATTTTATTGGGCAAAGAGAAAAATTAGATTTCGTTTTTATCCCGTTTCTTCCCACACCCTCTCTCACGTTGTTATCAGTAGAGAGCGATCACTTTTCCATACCATTTTGCCATTCAATTGTCGAACGTAAAGACAATCGTTGGCATGTCAGGAATCAGACGAAAAACAAAACAACTTACATGGAAATTTCAATTGAGTGGAGAGGAGGAAAAAGAGTTTGTTTATTTAAAAAAACTCCATCGGCCAGGGCAACGAGCCAACTTTCGAAACGTTTTTCCTTTACGCCACAATCTTGCTTCTTATGCTGCGATAGGAAAAGAGATTTTCTTTCAAGGAGAAACTCACTTTTCCGGAGTGAGGACAGATTGTAACGTTAGACTTACGTAACTACTTTTTTGTGCTCATTAAATTGAAACAAGGGTCTTGGCCTTTCATATACACATAGTTCGCTTTAAATATAGTTAAACATTGCCACTTCCGAGAGTACAACGTCGGGTCCTGGATCTGTTAGGTTTAATTGAGGTCGTCCTTTTCTTGTAATATTTTTTGTTGGTGGACGGAGAAAAAAGCATTAAAATATTTCAATTCTTCAATTCCCTCTGAAAATTTTTTATTTAAAGAATCAATATTGTTCCAAGCCCTACGCTTAAGGACGAATAAACATCGTATCCAAATCGATACTCGACAGTCTGAGATTTTTCACAACTGGACTCGAATCCTATGATCACTAACCATGAACTTATTCAGGGACCGACGACCGAGTTACGCAACACTGTTTTCCCATTAAGGTTGCTGCTTTAAATTTCCAGGGTAAAGAGATCTTTTAAATACAAATACTATTTGTTGTGTTGTTTTCTGTGTGTTATTATATATATATATATATATATATATATATATATATATATATATATATATATATATATATATTCTCTGAATAAAAGAAAAACGGTAGTTACCACATTAATTTCAATGAAATTAAATGTCAAAGTTTAGGAAAATCGTCGCTTTATTGTGTTGGTTTTGTATGGTGCACGATACTTACTCTTTTGCTAATATCGATAGCAATTTTTAAAAGAGGCATAAAAAAAAACGAGAATTGCGTGACGAATAGGATACGAAAAACGGTATTATCAAAGAAAAAAAAACAGATCGGTTATCGGCTCAATTAACGAGAAATCAATAATGAAAATACTCGACGATATGACGAAAAAGTGACATTTCCATTGAAATGTGTCATCGTCGCTCATCACTTTTTTTTTCTTTTTGCACCTTTCTGTGAGCATCCTACATAAATAAATAATTAGGATTTTTGTGAGTCTAGTTCTTGTGAAAATGATTTTGATCTATTCGCATCATCATTTCCATCTTCCGCTGTGACCACCTCCAAAAGCTCTCTCCCAAGCCTCAATAAGCGTTGGTCTTGCGTTTGCGAAATTTAGCGACAACCTTAAATAGCGGCGGAAGAAGTTGCTGGTACTGCATAGAAACGCTTCTTAATCGTTAGTTATATTTACCTTGCATACACCGCTGTACATAATTTAAATTGGGACATCTATGTCGTCGATACTTGATTTCTCTCGTTTAAATCAAATTATTCTCTCGATTTTGGAAAAATGATAACAATTCTGAATGAATAATCTCCAAAAAACTTTAGTCGTAGGAATTCTAGTCAAGAAAGCTTAGTTAGAACTTTGGATAATTATTCATTTATCTAGTTCGACGTTCTGTAATCGAAATGAAAAAGGTGACTATTACTTAGCTCCGTAGCGGTAAAAAGTTTTCTCACATAAAAAAATGGGGATTAAATTGTCAACATTCATTATCAGATTATGATATATTCGAATCGTTTTTGCGAGATATATGGAAGGTGGCAGTATGCATTTCTGTGTTTTTGTCCAATATATTCACTAAAATCTATCCTCACGAACGATAAATCAGTACGAGATGTCACGATCTTTTTTTGTCCAGACGTCCGAACAAAAGCTCATAAACTCAATGGTTGTCTACGAATGCTGACTACGTTAGCCGATATTCATTGAGCTATGTCAAAAATTAAATAAAGCTGAAAATCTTTTGATAAATTCGTTGTTTGTTTTTTTCGCATAAGCACACACAAAACTGATTAAAAAATAAATGCAGATTAATACGAAATAGTTAGCATTAATGACGTTTTTCTTTACGCAAATCTGTTCCTTTTGGATGAATGCCAACAAAAGGGCATGAATATAATACTATTTTGCCAGCAATAACGAAATCACCTTCAACAATAGCATAGCTATTATTCTGATCAATTACAGTCACAAAATTTATGAATTGTATTTATTCTCACTATCTGAGTTGAAGTAATATCGCCAGCTCATACCTATTAACAAAATTTCAAACTCTGATATCCGTATAATATTGCAGATACTTTATATTGCAGTGTTCTGCCGCAGGTTAATCTGTCGCTAAATGGAGAGAACGCCGCAACTTCAGATTTTCACCCGCGGTTATTCGATATATTTTCACTAAAATGGGCAAGTATATAGAGTGGAATTTGTCGGGATATTGGTCAGAAACAGAGAAAGAGAAAAGTGGTTAGCGAAGCGTTCATTCATATTTGTCTGTGTGCGTGTGAGTCCCAAAGAGCTTAATTCTCTCTGCGTGATTCACTTTCAATAGCTGATAAATATTGTTTTGGAAAAATTTCCACGCTTTTGTAAGGAACAAAACGGAACGATGATCAATATAAAAAATGTTCGTACAGGTATACAAGACCATCACCACAATGACGAATGGAAATTCCATTATGCAGGGTTGAGAGATCCTAATATTTGCGAAGAAAGAAGTTTATGCGAACCAACGACGTTTTACTGTACAGTGTGGAAGTTAGGAAAAAAAACTGTATGAATTGTTCACATTGCGTAACAACGATTACTTTTATAATAACGACACTAAAATATAATGATTTTGTAAATTAAATTTGATTTGCGTACAATCGAAAGTTTCTGGTTCCATGAAAATTTAATCATTAAAGATGAGTCGATCGATGGTTATAATTGAAAGCGATAGCCAGAAACAGCTAACGACGTACTTGCTTCGAATCCAATCGGCTTGTTGGAATGAAATCATTAAGCTTCTACCTTAAGCTTCAACAACTGTCGATTGTACTTACTAGTTCGCGACGATCTATGTCTCGATGAGTAAATATTCATAACTTAAACACCCTCTTCTTGCCTCTAGAAACCATCATTGAAAAATAATTTTGTAACCTCAAAAAGAGAATCCATAAAATTACAATTTTAATATTTTCTATTATGAACAGCAACGATCAATGAAAATTCATAACCTTCACGTTATATCAATTTCTTATATCCTCCCTCTTTTCGAATCTGTCTTACTAAAGGATTACTGAATCTTCGAAGACGTTGTGACGTTCTATTCTGTCGGAGGCAGTACCCAATACGTCGCAGTAGTATCATCGACCGTCATTGGGACATCCAGCGCGATATGGACAGTGAGTTTTGTGTGAGTTTACTTTTTTTACTTCTATATAATCGAGCTTTGAACGGTGGAACGAAGTCTCTGTTAATATCGCTGATACGATACACAAGCTATCGCAAAACTCAAGCTACAGGACATGATGCTTCATTTATACAAAAGTATACATGTTTTTTTGTTCTTAGGCACAGTTTCATTAGTATTCACTAATTGGAATCAGCTAATCTGGTACGCCGATAACAAGTAGAATTTTTCGTTTGCGAAAGTCGAATTTTGCGCGAAGTCGTGGGGAAAAATAGTTTATACCAAACGAGAGTGAAAAAAGACCAGCTTCGTTTAAAGCTACATATGCCTCGGAAGACATAAAATTAAATAACTTTTTTCCCTTGGGAATATGTGATTTTGTTTTAACCTAAATCTTGAAGGAACTTTAGAGACTATCGCTTCATTTTTCCGTAATAATGGATATCGGCGTTCTTAAAGAGTTGTTGTTGTATGTACTCAGCCGTTATCTCTGTACTTATGACCAAGTATTCCGCAATAGCTATGACGGATATAAAGATTTTATTTTTTCTTCAGGAGAAATTTAATATGATCTTTCGAGTATGCATACAGTATGGTCGTTTTAAAATTTCTGGATGTCAGTCGTTGTCGAAAAATTCTACTGAGCTCTAGTTTCCTCATACCAACTATAGGAGAGTTTGTTTGCATAATCTTATGACTGTTGACTCTTATTGAATATTGCATGGAATCAATATCCTTCGTGCGTACAGTTATCTCATCGAAACTTCAATCACTTTGTTCGATGGTTCTTCAAGCTGGCATGGAAACAGGTCTTCCACCGCTCTTCTCGCAAATATGAGATGCTTACGTGATTGCTTCCTTCATACACTAAGGTGGTTACGAGATGCATGACAGTCATAATTTAAACTCTACATGTAACGTAGAGAAATATTGAATAATCATCCAAGTTAGTGACAAGTAGTTCGTCGTTAATGAAACTTCGAAACCAATGGAATCACTATTAAACACTCAATGTTTTAGGAGTGGGAACTGCCATGTTTTAAATCTCTTAACAGTCATGAAACATCTGGCAGAGAAAACGGAAATGGCATTATCACAATTTTTCATAATGCGTCACCCATATTTGTAATGACTCATTCATATTGGAACAATTGAAAGTGAAGTGATGCAGTCGAGTATTATTTTTCATCTATTAAAAATATTTAAAACCTTCAGAAATTGCTTCTCTCCCTGGTTTTTCAATACACACGTGACATCACGTGCCAAGTACACACCTCTCAGTTCATACTAGCATATTTATTGTTGCTCAGTTTCTGGTGTTGTACCAGCTGCCGTTGACAGTTTGCAATCCAGTGTACGAAGAGTTGGAATCCTTTATGCAAGCAACTCATATTTCTGTATTTTCACTAGGAAACATGAAAAACTTTTTTTTCACAAATCCTCACCATCCGCACAGAACGAATATAAACAAAAAGAGAAGATGCTGCACAAATTATAAAATCAACTTTGTGTACAAACTCTTGTATACTTCGTAATACCCGCAACTCAAATGTACGTTAACGAAATTTTTGAATATTATATATTTGGGAGTAGAATTTACTTTTGATCCTCGTAATCTAATAATCATTTTTGATGTACAAAATCATATTGAAAAATATGGTAATGAGTCTTTAAAAGAGTTCCAGTGGTACTTCGAATTGAATACGAAACTTTAAATTAATGAATGTGATAAGAAAACAATTCTATTCAATTGGATTGTGTACTTTGATTATTAGTTTTGAAAATGATATGAGTTTTTGGTTGTAAACCGATAGACTGCATGAAATTTTTTGATTTTGATTCGCTTTTAAACTGATAAAAAAGGCTTTCGTTCGAAAACATTGTTCCGACTCATCGAATATTCGGCCAAGCATATCTACTTACGATCACAAATGCTGAGCACAGCATACACAGTTCAGAGAATCCAAACTAGGCCCCTGGGTTCAAGGTCGTTATGGAAACATGACCAATATCGAAAATCCTCCCATTTTGAATTTGCAGTAAGAGGCATAAATTCAGCCGTTTTGTTTCAACATACTTTATTCAGTTGACAAAAAATATAACAATTTTCGCGTCCGATAGATGCTTCTGATAAAAAAGCATCTATCGGACGCATATCTAAAGAAGATTGGTTTGTTGCTTTAAAAAATCTATAGAATTCTCGAACAAACTGGAATTTCCTAAGACAGACAATCATCAAAGCTCAATTGTTTTTGTACAGAATACGAGAAATTTGCTTTCTTGACTCCTATAAAAATTTCTTCTATAGAATTCGTCGATGTAATAAGCTCGGGAAATTTTCAAGAAAGTCTTTTATTTTTGAGAAAAATTTTGGTGAAATTCTAGTGAATAATTTAGAATTTTTCGCTGCATACTATTCCTTTATGAATTTTTTTTTTTTTTTAATTATTGATCTATACATTTTTTCGACGTATTCGCAGTTCGGTTGTTTAACATTCAGCAGGGCAATACTTGTTATAGTCGAGAGGCAAAATGGAATAAATGTTGAGAATAAATAAAGAACATGGAAGACGGAATGAACACGAATGGGAGGGAGATCGCGTTATTCTTAAACATTCCAAACCCTTCTCCTTTCTTCACCCGACACACAAGCAAAAAAAAAAAACAAACTTTCGCAAGCATCTTCCAGAATATGCTATTTGGAAAATACCATTCCTTTTTGCGTTATAAAATATTTTGCAATGCATTCAGTATACAATTTTCAGCGGTATACGGGTAGAGCGAATTGAATATTTTAGGAATTTCGACCGTCTGTCCTGTTCAAAGCAATCCACTTTTTTCCTGTTTTCAGGTATGGAACGAAAATTTTCAGTCCAAGCGCGTACGAAAAATGGCAAAACTCTGAGAGGCCTCTAATTTTAATAATTTCCCATTTGTATTAATAAAACTTATTTGCTTCTCGACGTCGGCAGTACAACTTTATTCTTAAATAACTCTGTGGTTAATGAACTTCATTCTTGAATGACTTCATACTTTAATATCTCTATTGAAAAAAGTGTATTCCGAAAAAACAATATGTTTATTCTAATTGATCATGATAATTGACAATCGTCAATTGACAATTATTTATTTTGTCACATGAACAGAGTCGTTTGGGCATAGATATATCGATGAATGGAGATGTTTTGAAATAAAAATATATTGACAGTGATTTTTTGAAATACACATATTTCTTGAATAGAGTTTTTTAAGGATAAAGTCCATTGATCACAGAGTTACTTAAACATAAAGATATTTATGAATGCAGATGTTTCAGGTTCTTTTAACTTGAGAAATTCCATATAATTTATTATTTAAATAAAATGCCTTTTTTTCAGTATATTAGGTAAAATAATTGACGGAAAAGGGAAGCATGAAATATGTAAATTCTCATAATTGAATAATTTTATCAAAAAAAAAAGATTTACACAACAAATATTAGTAAAATTGTGATGAAATTTCTGTTCGCACGTTCCCATTGAGCACACTGGACTAACTTTCCGTATCATATGCTCTCAATTCGATTCATTCATATCCAGAGAATTTGGCCTTTCGTTGCTCGTTCGTCCGCAAAAGGGTAAAATGAAAAGGTTTTCAGAGAACCGCTGGGTCTCCTTTTTTCGCTGTTTTTTTTTTTCGTATAGGAAGATCTGTGTGCTCGATTTCCCATCACTCCAAGATCCGTTTTCGTTCGCTTTAAATTTCAAGACGACCCTTCTTTTTTTCCCTTGGGAATGATACCGTGGTGATCGTAACCATATCGTTTTGTTTACCCTCGTATACACAGTGACATATTCAATCGAGGATTAAACTGAGAATCGAGTGAGTGAATGTCGTTGCTTTTTCACGACATTGCTTGAAGAATCCTCAGATATTTATTCCTCAGTCTTTAATTCAACTTTCTTATGTTTTTCTGAGGTCCAGAGAAATTTATCGTTATTAGAAAATCAGCCCTAATTTCGCACCAACTATTGTACACAAGCAAAGATCTTGCGCCGTTATAAATACTAAGCTGAATCTCGAACTCGTCAAGAAAATTCGAAGCTTCAAAGTTTCGAGCTAATTCATAAAAGGTAATCGAATAAAAGGTAATACAAAGAGTTATATATAATAAATAAAAAATAAAAAGTGCAGTATTTTCATTTGCTTTCTCGAATGAATCAACGAATGAAAAAAAAAACATAAATTCCTCTCCCATCCCCGATAATTGGCCGAAAAATACTGACCAAAATTGCAAACGATTGATTTTAAAACTGCATCTTAAACTATTACACCATTCAGCCACAAAATAGTGAGCTTAGGTGAATGCTATTCATGACGTTTAAATATTTTAAATATATCTCACCGAGAAAAACATCGAGTATCCAGAAAACCCTAAAATAAAAATGTGACCCAGTTCATTATTTATCCTGATTCTAAATCTAACAACATTACACATTTCCTAGATTAATTAAAACCATATTTTATTAAAACCATGCATCTTCGTATTCATGTTAGAGAAATGTATTCATGGCCTACACGAGGGGGCTTCATGATACGAGTCGAAGGAATGCTAATAAGAGATTTCTATCGTGCGTATGGAATTTTGGAAGCACGTGTGTTAAACAGTTTATATAAGGCGTTGTATTTCGCAGTGCTCATATTGAAGTTGCAGTTGTAACACTAAGATTTATCGCGGAGCTTTTGTAAATTTGTCGAGTTCCTGTCGTGGCATACTGGGCTTTTGTCGGAGAAGGCTTTTTGCCGGAAGTCGAGGCTTGCGATAACCCTCGTTGTGTGTGGTATAAGACTGACTTCACGGCACTCGGGTCTATCTCGTTCGCACCATGTCACTCTGAACTCAGCGTACCGTATCCATATACACATGCATTTCTCGGAACAAGTATTTACCCTTTTCTATAGGGTTGCAGACACCTAAAACTTCATATGAACACATACAAATATAATCTGTATACATATATACATATTCGTTAGTCTGTCAGTTACTTACGAGACAGCATGAAAATTTAGCATCCCGAAGGACTCGTCTAATTATCCGGTTGCGTGCTTGTCTATTACGCTTATAGATCGACCCTACGCCCACTTTTTATAGATAGATATAATAACGGTAGATCGCGCAAACGACTTGAATGTGTATTAATCGTTTAATGTATTTTTTCACGAATTGTCAAGACTCGGGATGGCTATTAGTAAAAGCTGTACAGTATTAGTAAAAGACAATCTTACAATGCTATATTTATACTTCGTATTCAATAAAGTTTAATAATTGAAGCGAAAAATCTCTTATCTTTGTTACACTAATAGTACATTGAAGAAGAAATTTGTTGATTTAAGAAATTGTTCTGTTGGATCAGCAAATCGTAGCGAACAAATTTTATTTGTTGATTCAGCAAAACTTTTGTTGATCCAAAGATGTTTTCATCGTAGCACGAAATATTTATGTGAGCCAACAAATTTCGTGTTTGAATCAACCAATTTTTTGTTTGGTTCAACGAATTTCATTTTGTTCGTCACGATTTGTAGATTTAACAAAAACTTTGTTCAATCAGCACATTCCTTGTCTCAGCATACGAAACAAGGCTTCTACGTAAATGAAGTAATTTATGAAAATTTAATGAGATCTGTTCAACAACTCAAGTTGAAATCAAGGAACCAGGTTTCTCGAAGACCACGTATGTGCGTTGATGATTTGTATTGATCTTGAGTTGACGAATCGACATTACGTAAGAACCTTCAATTTATTTATATTAGATGTTTATTGTGAAATTGGGAGAAATCTCTCCAATGGAAGATTTTTCAATAGCATTGTGATTTTTATTACCCCGTCAGCGATCGTGCTAGGAAACTGTCATTTACACTTCATGAAAAAATATCCCACAAACACATTTGCCCAACTTTTGTGTTAAATTTACGTAAGCAAATTTATGGGTTGGGTTTGCTGGGTGAATACTAAAATGGAATAAGTGTTTAATTTTAATTTTTACCATTTTATATAAATTTCTCGGTATGATGACAAAATTAAGGGAAAAATTGTAAAAGTGTTGTGTGAAAAGGGTGAATCGTTATAAAATAAAACAGAATTAAGAGAGTAGCACAAATCTGGCAGATACTCAATATATTAGTTGACGCGTGATTTACTAGAAAATTCCGAATTTTCATCGGAATACGTGCGATAAAAGCGATAAAATGAGATACAAGGGATGAGACTGAAAAAGAAAAAAACACGAACGAAACGAGAAAAGCTTGATGAGCCAGAGATTTGCTGTTACTCTACGACCGATGAATCTGCGAATTTCTCCGAAAAATTGGAAAAACGTCAGGAGAGCGATAAGAATACGAAGCCAAATTGATGTCTGAAGTCTAGAAGTGCTTATTTTTCCCTCAGTCGATCACGAGAAAGCAATTATTTTTTTCACGGTCAATCGTAATAGAGAAAGAGCACCGTAAAGAGACATCTATAAATTTATTTGTCCAAAAAAAATTTTCATCTGCTGATCACCATTATAATTTCAGCGTATTTATCTAAACGAAGCTTCATATTTTTTATTTTTTCAATGTTAAATTTCTCCTTTACCTAATTACCTAATCTTCTTCCATTGGAGTACATTCTGATTACGTTTTTTGAAAATATAATTAATGTTCTCCAACCTCAAGTAGCGTGATTGAATTTTCCAGTTTTTTTCTCGTAATACTTCACGCTCTTCCTCGTTACACTCCATATTCGAACGATACGATAAAATGGAAATCTGTTCAAACAGTTTTATGAACACGAAGTTCTATGCCGGAGTAAATTTGGTATGCCGAGGAGTGTATGTACGGCATAATAATACCACTTTGCAGATAGCTCTGTGAGCTACGAAAGATTGATTGAAGCAAGATATGGGAGGTTCTACTGTCTTGTGCCGAAAGACTATGGGATACTTCATTACTTCATGAGGATTCAGACCTGAGGAATACTGGCCGGATGAGCCTTCGTTGATGGGCGAAACCTTTCCCTTAGTAGTAGCTTGCAACTGATCACACTCTGATAAATATTCAACCTTTCCGATGTACTTTGCACTCGCGATTACGTGAATAACGATTTTTATTTCTATTTTATTCCACGAAATTCAGGAAAGCTATTTATCTGAAAAATAATGTCACCGAAACGAGTGAATATACAATTAGCATTTATAAAAAATCTTCCTGAATATAGACAGACTTTTGAATCATTGCTAACATTTGGAGATATTCTTTTTCGGTTGCAAAAAAAAAATCATTTATGTTTGAATGGTTTAGGTCATGGACCCTCATTCTATTTTGGAAGGGATGATCTGTCAAAAAACCTCAACTCATAGTTTCATTTTTTCGTGTTTAACTAGTTACTCGTCTTCATTTAAATACTTCGCTTTTCACCCATTTGCAGCTCGTTGAATCGATCGTCAAATGTCGAATAACAAGTCGTTCTAGTGACGCGTGTATGGTAACTCGAAGTGCATTCCTAATTGATGGGAAATACGAACTAAAAGTGCACTCGACTGTCTCAAAAACAATTGATGGGAAATACCTACATCGTTATACAAAGATAAAAAAAAAAGTTAAAACCGATTGTTAAACCAGCAATAAAGGAAATAAAAAATCTACGCATATTTATTAGAAATTGCAGTTTCCATGATAACAAAAGCTACATCGAATTCTGACATAAATTTATTTACATGAGTCGAATAGCATTCGACGAAACTTGAAATAAAGTAAATATAATTCTACTCTGTTTTTTTTTTTATACAGACTTAATAATAACTTATTGATGTAAGAAAATAATTGCGATATTCTGAGGAGGTTGGGAAGGCGAAAAAAGTGGGGCAACAATATGCTTTGAAGGTTACGATAATAGCTTGATTATTACAAGTCCTTGAGGCACTTGAAAAATATTTTCCAAATTTTTTTTGACAAGGAGCGGAGTTTGTTGGAGACAGATCTAAATTTTTTTTATAACAACCTCTTCATCCTTTGTAAACATCCAACGAACTGATAAATAATATGAAAGTACCATCTCTAATCGCCCATAAACAAGTTCGTTGAAGAGCTTGACTAACAAAGCTGAGTCCCTTTTTCTCTGAGCTCCAGATCGATTTCATATTATAACTTGCTGAGTGTGTGACTTATTTTTTCTCGTTCTTATCCTTCCAATTCGTTTACTCGATGTTTCAACCTTTCTCAGGCTCGTGCTTTTTTTTTTATCCCTGACGGTGTAACACATTTTTCTTTTTCGCCTTTTTTTTATGTCACCACGAGCTGCTCGGTATTTTCGGCACGTTTTCGTGAAAATCCACTCGGTTACTTCACCTGAATGTTAATTATATGTGTATTTTTCTTTTCTCGTGCAGGAAAAATAAAATTGGTCGCGTAGGTTCAGAATGAACAATATGCATAGATATTGAATATTTTATTACGAGATATCCTTATACATTTTATTTTCATATTGAAATATCGCACAAGCAAAAATCATAACCCCCCTTTTATTATCTATACGTTCAAATACAGAAATATATGTCCCATCTAGACGGAGATAAAACTCTTTTTTCACGCGCGATGACAATGGACCGACTGATATGGGAACCAACAATAAACAATCAAACATAAGAATTCGTTATTTCTATACTTTTTACTATTTCTCTGAATCGCAAACTAAAACCCAAACAAAAATGAAAATAAAAAAAATGGAACGTTTCAATGAGGTTGATATTTCGAAAAAAAAAATGAATTCACAATCAACTATCGAAAAATTGAAGGCTTGAGCTTAATTCTGGATCAGACTCCGATATCTTGATTATAGTCTAGAAAATATGCAGAAATGCGAGCACGAAAATGGTTCAATTTTCTGAAACATTCATCGATGTAATACGAATGTATATTCACTTGTCACGTGAACAACTCCATTTCAAATTATCTACAAAACATCGATCCATGATGGGAATAAACTTCTTAGTAAAACACAGAAATGATATATCTTGTAGCGCATCGAGGATCATTGTTACAGATCATGTGACATGGTTTTTGTTGTCGAGGTATTTCCCAAACATAATGGATTACCCGACCATCTCGATAGATATTTCTTTATTACGTTGTTGTTTCTCGACGAAACCGAAATAAAGGCATCCAATCTATTTATTCGACAGGCAGATAACGCGATATCACAATAAATGGTTAAGTGAGAAAAAAAATAGCGCTGGATTCGTTCACTCTTTTGTCCTACACGTAATTTTGTGGGTCGTTCGGAGCTTTATCCTATCGTGAGAGCTTGAGATCAGGGAAATATTTCACCCATGAAAATTTCAGGAACGTGGAGTTAAAAAGTTTTGTATTCAACGGTACATATAATTTCTGTAAATAAATAAATAGAGTTTCTAAAAATTCACAGACTTTTAAAACGCTGGAAGGATATGAAAGTTCGTAACGGGAAAAACAGTTATTGAAGACGGTGGTATTACCATTCCGACAAATTGATCGTTAAAACATATCGATTGCTGAAGGAGAATATTATTCAGATAAAAAAAAAATTGAAACTTCCTTTTTTCGTTATTTTGTTTCCCTATAGGGATAAATTTGAATGAAGAATTAAGAATAAAAGGATTATTCATTCAAATTTGCACTACGGAAATAAAGAAAATATCGAAATCTTTTCCTGCACTGAATTTCAGAGATAAATTTCAGTCAGATTTATAGGGAGTCGAATCTGAAGTTTCCAATCTTTGACCAAGATCATGGTTTAATTTTTTTATCATTAGGGTCTCTGAATTACGCATCACGTAGTAAATGAGTACAAGTTTTGTCATAGGTTTAAGTTACCAGAAAATATATTTAAGTGGATTTTTTTTGCGCAAAATAAAGGTTCATTGGCCTCCGGAATCTTCAATATGAATCGAATGCTCACTTGAAGAATCGAAAAAAAAAATGAGCGTTAATCTTGTTAGTGAACGCTCAATACCAACCGTCTGAAGAAGCATTGAGTTGAGAGTGGGGTGAGATGAATTGGAAGTGACTGAATTCGTGCACCTTTCTTAGAGTCGCTTTTCATCGAACAAAGCTTGCTCAACCGTATAATCCATAGAGAAGCATTCTTTCAATCTTCAGTAGGGATAGAATCATATGACTGGAATTGAAAATATGTTTCATCAAGGCATTTGCAGATAATTTAAATGACAGCGTGGTTGTTTACAATTGCAAAGGAAATCCAATAAAATGCATTACAGCTACGAATCCGGTTTCGAGAATAATATAAATGTATCAAGCAAGAATGCATATCTTAAATTTTATCCCACAAACTCGGAGTCACAATGTTTTTTGGTATATTCTGTTGAAATTCGATTTGCTTTGGCATAAATGAGAATTACATAATGGAGAAAAACAGCAAAACTCATTTTCGTAGCAATTAATTCTACGACCCCAAAATTAGGGAATATATAGGCCAACGATTTTTTTTTTTTATCGCAGGATCAACTTCGCCGCGTAACGATATTAGACGACTGAAGAAATTACCTCATCACGAGAGCAATTGACCTGTATCACCTTCTCGAAAATCTTCGTGGAAGACCATTTGCGAATTTCGTTCCTGATACGCCTACGAAGTCTTTTCCTTCATCATCGTTATATTCGTGGATATAAATTATTGCGGTAGTAAGATATCTTTCTCCACTGAAATCTAGCCGAGATTATCGGTGACGCCAGAAACCCTTCCAAATATCAACCCCAGTTGCGATATTTGCAATTCTGAATCATCCCATGATCTTTGTTTCTCAACTCTTGATTTCAACATTTGAAAATTAACTTTCACTGATCAATTATCGTGACAGAGAGATTTTGTTTCATGTTACTTTCGAAGCGTCGAATCTTCAAAAATATACAGTGATATCATTACAACAGGACAAAACACAATCTGAATTATTTCATACGATTATAATCATTTATCGGATAACCAAATTAATTTCAATTCATGCGTCCAACTCATGAGATCATCGTGTAGAATACAACTTCTCGATCGATGTCGAAAATACAAAAAGATCGTTCATCTATGAGATTCACATGGCTACAACATATCTTAAATCACTTCTCTACAAACGGAAGAATTTAAAACCAACTAAATTTCATTTCACATACTCTGATAAATCCAGAACTGTCTACGAATCGAAGCTTTTTTAAAAACAGGCGAACCCCTTCAGACGTGAAATACGTAGAGAAACAAACAGAATTAGGAAATAAGTCTGAAATCTATATTGAGAAACAGATCCGCAGAATAGTCGAACGCGAATGCATCCTTTATTTAGTTGTTTGGTGCGGTAAATGACTGAACTATAATCCGAAACGTTCACCACGCCTGAGTGCTCAAAGTATCGCTCTTTGGTGTCCGCAAACCGCATTGGAGTACGTTCAACGTAATGATACTACAGCGAGAAAGAGGAAAACGGAGCAAGAGTTACTGGTTGCTGAGCACCCTTTCATCGCCATTCAACGTTGGCAAGCATTGATGCGGTCTGAATTTGGGATCACCGCAAACTCTCACTTCTCCCTATAGATTTTTAGTTACCAAAATCAAAATGAATACAATTATTACGATGATATCTCGTGGTCGACACCTGTGATAAGTATCATAAGTAAACCGTAAATTAAAACTTGGATATAAAGAGAAATAATGACTGTTATCGATGGAGACAAAACCATGAATAGCCATAAAACAAGAGAAGACGAATTCTCTTCATGTGATTTAATCAGTATCGATAACCCTCATTCGCTAACAATCGTTACACGAGAGTATGGGAATAAAATTTATACACCCAACATTACGGCTGATTCTTGTGTAACTCGATAACAGAGGAGTGTGAAGCTCATCACTATTCCGAGATCGTATAATTAACCACTAGCGAGAGAGCTTCGACAGTCGGTTTCTCTCGCAAACGTACCGTCATCACCATTCTGTCAATCCCTCGGTAATCATGCACCCGGTTCAATTAATCGAAACGATAATGTTGATACACCTCATCTTTCAGCATTGCGGTTTCTTCATTCGGCATTCGACGAGATTTCAAAGGCACGTAACACAATTTGGGCACAAAACAACTTGTGAAATGAACATGAAGAATGTAGAGATAAACATCGACGATGCATGTGGTGTTCTGTTTGATTTATAGGCTCTGGAGAGTCCGGTAATTAAGATCCAATTTGTATGTATGTAGTTCAATGGCTGTAGTAAAATTATCGATTGTTCTTCGCCAAGTTTGCAGGGAATGGGTCCCAGTTTTTGAGGCATTGTAGCGCCTCCTCGGAAATTTCCAAGTGCTCGAACCCTTTGGGCTTTAATATCCCTATTGGATTTGAAACCCTCTTAAGACTGGTTCGCACAGCTTAAAGTTTATTTCCTACCTGGTCGCATCACGTAATTGTCGATAAGATTGTCATGCCAGTGCATGACAATCTTATTAAAATCAGCATTAAAAAAATTTTAATGCTGATTTATTTCATATTTTCTAGTCTTAATGCGACTTTCGGCAAAAGTAGCGTGCATTCAAGTATTTCTCACATAAATTCAGTGTGTAGAGGCAATAACACATATTTGCTATGATGGACTTACCGAAAAAGCAGCACACGAAAACTATCGAGTAGAGCGTAATGAATATCACTTTGATGTCGGTCCTATCGAAGATATAGTCATCCTTCATAGACATGTTTCCAAAGTACATCGGCATTGTCTCATTCCAGTCGGTCACATTCTCGTAATCGTCCATCGTTATTTATCTCGTGTTACTCTGGAACGAGAAGGAGAAGAGGATTCAATGGTTTCATTAAATTAATCAATGTAACTGAACATCCCTTGCTTCGGATTAATTCGTACCAATGGAATACCCGTAAACTGAAAAGTAAAAACTCGCAAGAAGATACTTTTTTTGCGTTTTCAGGTATTGTAAAATCTTTTCACCGTGTACTTTTTAAGATATTAATTTTGGAAAATACGTTGCGCTCGAAGGAGAATGCAGAAAGTAGCATAGATCAGAACTTTGGGTTCGAGATCATTCAAAAATTAGATGTACAGCCTGCTACAAAAAATTTTTTATTCTAATTTACGATGTGTGAAGCGTCTTTGACGAGAAATTGATTCGGATTCACAGTATCTCAAAGCTATCGTATTCAAACTTCATTTATCATGTCAGAAGCTTAAGCCACCATGCCGTGGGATTTTGAAATTATTTATCCTCTTTCAAGGCCTTTGATACTCAGATGGTTTCACAGTGTGTGTCTAATTTGTTGTCAGGTCGTTATAGCTTTTTGTGACTATTCGACTTCAAGTATACCGATTTAGAATTTCATATAAATGTCGTTGGATCCAGTATCGAATAGAAATGATCATTTCATCACGGTCTCATTTCCATAATCATTTGTGTCTTCCTGAATAAAAACGGCCACTTCTTCGATTACTTAATAAAAATAAAAGTATGACCTGGACAAGCTAGTTAGAGACATCTGGCTCAGAGTATCTCATTTGATAATTTTTCAGTTTAATGCATGAAGAACTTAACTGCGAACTTACTGGAAGCAGTCGCTAAGATTCATGTAGTTTTTCGTATATACTGTGTCTAGCGTTGAAAAGATTAATGTCATCGTGCATCAAGAGATACAGGTGTATCTGGGCGAAGAAGTTGAAAAGAAATTACTAAGCATGCTGTCGTGTTCCGTGATATATCTTGAACCTGTATTACATGTATACATAAATCGACCTCTAAAGAAAGAGGTGTTAATTTTTCGAGAAATTTATATGGTAGGCAAACTTAAGACATTCGTTGGCGAGTCTCGACAGTAGTTTCCCTCATTCCTTTGCGACTTCAATTACGTGACCGCACTAGAAGTTTCGAAGGAAACTTTTGCCTCCCTCTCGTGACACAGCTGGCCGGAAGGCCTAATGAAAGTCTCTGTATCTTACCACCTCGCTTGACTACGATACATTCACTGCCTTCGTATATAATAACTAGCATCATCGTTCACATACCACACCAACTCGAACTCAGCTCTATGCATTTTCTATTTGGCTGCTAGAGGGCATATATCCAAGTTTTTAGGCCAGATTATATAAATTATGTGTCTCCCTATATTACACAGTATACATATTTCGAAAATTAGTAATACTCGCATCTAATTAACTACGAAATTTAACCCTTCTCGACCGTCGTATCTTTAAACAAATGAGAACGATATTAATTAAAGTCTCAAGAACCCTATGTAATTGCAAGCCCATACATTATCCATTTCGCTCTTGGTCAGCCACGTTACTATGGCTGTTCGAACCAGTTTCAATATATTTTTATGACTTCACTCTTTAATTCAAATAACGCTAACAAATCGATTCTTTTGAACGACTATAATATTGAACAGCGAGAACCTCACTTTCCACATTGTATCGCGGATCCTGATGGAATCAGCCTCCAGAAATATCTTATACCATGAAATTCAATCGCAATTCGTTTTTATTCAAGTTACATTCGCTGCAAAGCCATGCCACCACCATCCGACAAATTTAATAAATAAAAATTTTTAAATCGATACGTACTGATGGCTCTTAAAGTCTTGCCCGAGTTATTGGCTAATTGAATTAAGTAACAGTTATGTCTTGTCACAAATTGTTCAAACTGCGAAAATCTTAATCAAGAAAATGAAATTTTTCATAACTGCAGTTACACAATCCTTTTCCTGCAAGAAGCAGTCTATCCGGACATAACAAAGCGTGACGTAACTCGACGGTTGATATAACGGCAATTAAAAAGACCGAATTTTCCTGAAAAACATACATAGGGGCATGGATTTTCAGATTTTCGTTTTATCCAATTATCCTTGGCCTCTCCCCAATGATTTTATCCAGTTCTCCTGTATCAAAGCCTCCGTGAGGGACATATGGAATTCTGCAGATTACCAACTCGCGTACAGAAACAAACAAATTAACGTTAAATATAAATAAAACACTAAATTGGACAGATGAAGGAAAAATAAACAAATCTTTGATTCAAATAGAGAAAATATTACTGTTTTTTGCATCAGCCATACTCATCTGTTATTCCAGAGTCACGTATTATTTTTTTTTAAATATTTTATCAAAGTGAATAATACTTTTTTCCGCGAAACATCTGCACTGGTATGTTCAAGAAATCTTTTTTAACGCCGTCTCGTCTCATTCGCATAACATATAGCATGTGCTTGCATTTTAGGTATGTCGATAAGACCCCACCGAAGTTGAGTTTCGAGGTTAATCGGATTTACCCGTAATCCACAAGTGCATCACATACTCTATATATGCTTTAACACGCCCACTACGAAAGCTCCACGTTATCCGTATGTGTCACGTTGCGTGCAAATGGATCGTGTGCTCTCTAACAGGTACTGCGAGCTTCCGACAAATCCGTGATGCACGAAAAAAAAAAGATGAAAGATTTTAGCGCACGCGAGGAATTACACAGGATTTCAAACATCGAAAATTCCAAGGACCCTCTTGAAAAAATTCAGCTCAGTGGAAATTCATCATCTTTTATGGAAAATTCATATCATTTCTTGTTTGCAGTTAGGAAATTTAATTTTTTTTTTTCATTTGAAAAGAAAAAACGAGAAGAATCGTGAATTCAAATGAAGTGAACGGTGATGGCGATCAATTCTACTTCAAACTCATATCTCATAACTTTAATTGACCATGTAAAAACCAAGTGGATAGAAATAAAATTATTTCCTATACATAAACAGCCATATCAAAGGACTGTGTGAATATCGTTTTCGGTAAGATTTTTACTGTTTGAACATTTTGTCAAATGAAAATACCAAAATTATCAATCAGCTCATTTATCGTATTTCGTTCAAAAAATTCTGTTCTCGCTAAGTTTTCACTGATGTATGTCTCCACTTCAAGAAATGATACAAATTCCAAAGTTTCGCGAAAAGTATATTCTTATTTTACGTTGACACCGGCTGCATTGACAGTATATCTTCCGATTCAAATGATAAAAAATTAAAAAACAAAATAACACTCTTGAAACTTTTGAAATTGAAAAAGCATAACTCAATCGGTACTATTTATAGGATCGAGCCACGGTTTGAGGAGTATATGTATAAAACATGTTGGACCGGAGCCTATTCCGTTTTCCTTGGATCGTGATCCTTTTTTTTTCCACTTTTACCGCTTCGATCATGATATTCACCGGACCGTAAAAGTATCTTTCTGTAATGGATGATCGATTTCTGAAAAAAGAAGAGAGTATTTTATTCAATGTTGATATAGAGCTTATATTTTCACGCTGAAACTCCCAATGTTGATCGCCGGTGGTTGAGAAGCTTCCATGAGCAGCGTATTTCACGAAGAAATAATACCGTTTCGCGCGAAGGATAAAATACGCGATCAAAGATTCAAAAATGCATCTGGAATGAATGAAAAAAATGCGATAAAAATAATTCGAACGCCCGTAAAAATATTTTTCATCCAAGTTTAACGTCTCTTGTGAGATTTCTTTCTCACCGTATTCCAGTCAGGAAAAAAAATACATGGTTCTGCATTCGGTGGAAAGCAAATGGAAATCTCTGTTTCTCTGGTATTTGCCTCTTCAGATTATTCCCGCCACGATCGTATGTATAAATGTGTTATGTACACGTACTTCAACGCCATTGATGTCATGGCGACAGAATCATATCATCAAGTTTTTTTTTTATCTCTCATAGAAAATGGGTCAACTTTCTGTTTCGTTTTGTTTCAATCTCTCTCTCTTCCGCTCTTCTACGAAATATAATGATATAGCCAAAGTCGAAGAAAGAAGGCAAAAAATGGCAAATAAAAGAGAAATCCGTTAGCGTTGAGAACCGATAAGTTGGATATAACGAAATCAAAGGGTTATATTCGATCACCGGGAATACAAGCAGCAAAAGACTTTATGATCGATCGGATACGAACGATAAACAATTGAGAAGTACTAACATATGACAAAGGTAATGAATTGGAGCTGCAAGCTACATGAGGGAAGAGAAACGTATGAACAGCTATGCTAGCAGAAAAGCAGCCCATGATCTGAGAACAATTGTGCTCCTTTTCTTGGACTCTCGTTCCTACTATACTTATTCGTATCACGGTTTTCTTACATTCAGACAGATTGGCCCAAGCTACTTGTATTTTATAAGACATTTTATTTTAAAAAATAAAAAATAGTTCAACTTTTGACGAAGCAAATGGTATCAGGCTCATTGTCGACGAATGATTAGTTTCATTGTGTTTAAAGTTAACAAGAATTGGAGCCCAACTTTCGGACCAAAGATTGATTTCGCTAAACCTCTTTGGCAGTGACTAATTGAAAAAGTGATGTTTTGATCAGATATTGCTTAACCAACTGGTTCCTGGGTTCATGGGAGGTTGAAACTGTTAATATAAAAAATCGAATCCAATCAATCATGCTTATGCCCGGGCTTAGGTTTAGCGAGAAATCATTCTTTGTCAGAAAAGTCGTGATGATAAATTGAACGAACCCGATAAAGACGATATATAAAAATCAAAATACAAACCCTATACTTTCTCCTTCAATAATTTCGTATTTTTTACACCGAAATATTTTGCATAATGAAAATAAATCTTTTTCAACTGAACCATTGATTGATGATCAAAAAAATAGTTTAAAGAAGTTAATCTTTTGATGTCATACTACGGTGTTTCAATACCGATGGTTTAAGAGAATCCATGATCCTCGCACCCGCAAGACCTGAACCCTTCATCATAATACATACCAAGTCCACACGCTCATATATTTTTCTTTTTCATTCCTGCTTCACTCGTTCTCTGTTCTACACGGTGAGGTCGATTTTTTTCACTCCTCATTTTTTATCTTAGCTGGGTTTCTTTCTACCCCCGACATTTGGCACATGACCAAAAAGGGCTATGAACATCTGCAGCTGGCTCCCTTGCCTGATGCACAATATTTTTGGGCACTTATACAAATGACATACGACGTTGAACACGATTAGTCACTTATGAGGATTGCAGTCAAAAGGATGAAGTGCAAGAGCCAAGGAGCAGTTTGAACATATATTAAGGTATTAGGAGAACACGATAAAAAGTTGTAAAACTTGAAAATTAGATGAATTGGCTAGGAAAGAATGAATCCCAAAATTAGTGTATTTTGAGATTAAAGATTATAATATAACGAGGCTGAAAATGCTAGACTATTTCAGGGCTTAATCATGTTCAAGTAACATAACTATGTCGCAGAATCGATCAATGTAATATATACACCATTAGAATGACCAGCTGAGATTAGATCATAGGTGGCATATCAACACGTTGACATGCTGCAGGAATCATATAAGCAGCGACATTGTACGACGTGTGATGATGAATTCAGAGTGACCATTACTGATGTTGCATATTGTATTATTATACTCGTATCGTTGATGACGTCGTGTCTGGCCGTCGTCAATCTCTTCATAATGCGATAGTCTTGATTCCCTTTCCCATTACCCAAAACTTCCTGCTTCTATGACGATGGAGTATGCATAAAATATTCGAACAGTGTAAAAGTTTCACATTACTTTTGGCACATAAATTTCTTTAAATATGTCAAACTTACAATTCTGTTCGGTCGCTAACGAGACTTCGAGTTGGATACATTATTTTTCATGAATAAAATTATTTGGGTTTTTGCTGTATGGTTAGAAGTTTTCAGAAGGGTGGAGCTTCAAAATCTGTTGAATCCGATCTCTCGAGCGCATTTTTTTTCACTCTATATGTACGTATAGACGAACGAGCTCAGAATGCATTTGCAATCTAGGTTTTACTAGTGTTTTCTGATAAAACAATTCGAATGCGGTTGAGCGTGGTATAGTCTGAAGACGAGTAGAGCTTTTTGTTGAAAAAAAAAAATCGATTTCACCCCTCTCCGTTTGAGTGTTCGATTACACATGTATAGGTAGAGCTATAAGATGAACCACAGCTGTATTGTAGGTATGTATGAATGTATACTTCGAAAGTATATTGGGTGGTAACAAACGAATAGGCGTATACTACATGATTTAACTCGGATATTGGTTGTGGGTCACGCCTGTTCGTACATATATGTACTTATTCACCCACATATATATTCTTACATGGATATATACGTATATAGTTTGCACTCAATACGGTCCATACCCGCAGGAACGATATGGTCGAACGGAAGAGAAATAGACGTTAGTAAGTGGACACAGAGAGGCTCGATATAGGTTACAAAGATGAAAGTCCCAGCCCGAGTTGAATGATAACTTCACACTCACATGTCTATTCCGATCACCGAAAAACTCTCGAATGTCAAATAAATTTCAATAAACTCGTGACGTTGTTCAAGATAAAGCTTGCAAAATTTCAAACGCCTCATGGATCAATTTTGTCTGTGCTCATTCATAAATACTGACAGAAAAGCTCTGATGATGGAATACCATTCGCTGACATCGATGACACGTACGTCACTTTGCAGGAGTGATATACACGTTTGATTGCAATAGATTCATATCATATTTTTATTTACTGCGTGTTTAATGTTATCCATTTTATTTGAAGTAGCATGCAGCGGCATGGTTAATTAATAAAAATTGCATCTGATTGTAAATTTACTCTTCTCATTAAAACAAATGTAATTGTTATTATGTTCGGTAATACAAAGTGTTAATTTCATGAGAAATTCTCATAGGACATTGTCATGATGTAATAATGCACTGGTTTCAGACCGTAAATTTATGGTTCCTCGTGTTTTTATTTCTTCCACAGGCAATTTTTTTTTGTATTCGGCTTCATCGAACATGTGTATAAAAAGATTGGTGTCCTTATATCCCTGAGGAATTTTCCGAGACAAAACCTATTCTACTTCTACGATACACTCAATGTAATCAGGTAGCTAATAACACTACTGGGAAATGAACTTGGCAGGATTACAAGTTCATCCGAATGTGTATGGTGTTACTACAAATATTCATTAGCTTGTACACTCGACGTACCAGCATTCCAGCAGCTCAATCATGATCCTTCCAGTAATTCTTTCGCAAACAAAAACTCTATTTATTGATGAATCTATATAATCAGAAGTACCGCTATTTTTTACTATGTCCGATATGTTCATTTATGTTCATACTTTCAAGTCTGAGCGTTTCATCAATCAGGAATGACTTCTATTCGAATTGACCACGTTTAAAATCCAAATTGTTTCCAGTTATTTCTTTTCTAAATTCATTGAAGATTTTCATTGGTAATTATTTTAGTTAGTATTTAGTATTTTGGAGGGATAATTCATCAGCTACTTCAAAAAAATTGGGATATTAAGTTATTGAACCTTCAAGAAAATCCTTCAAGTGATCCATGCAACTAATGAAGATTTAATTATGTGTTGCGTTTATAATATTAATACTTGTTCTCGTGTACTAAAACGAGGGAAAGTCCGTTAAAGGCGTCAAGCATTCATCCGTAGAGAGAAAAGAACTGAATGGACAAGCATATTGCTTTTATTAGTGATGTTCAATGAACAAAATGACTTCGAAAAACTCTTGGTCTGTTCCTGTAACGTCTTTCTACAGGAAAACGAACGAACGCAGTTAGTCATAAGTTATTGATAAGTAACATTTGATCACGGAATATAGACAATTCTTCCTTTCTCTTTGGTCTCTTTATTCTTTTTCCTTCTTTGAGTACTTCATGGACGGATATTTGAGTTTTTTTCTTTGTTCTCTATCAAACTCCGAGCACATGTATTTTTTGTTTTTTTGTTTTTTACCAAGAAGTGGACCTTCGTGTTCGCGGCTGCCGAGTTCCAATGGTGTTTCATTTATACAAGGAACGAACTCAGTTCCAAACTTGCGGTTCGAAGAAAGCATTCAACATTGAGCGGAAAACCAGAGTTCTACCAACTTTTCTTTTCGATTTGTTCCCAAGCAACGGATCGTGGCGTTATATCTTTAAATTTTTGTATTAATTAGAAGATGTAAACAAACTTCATCATTTCAGTATCAGTTCAACTTAATCATTGGGTCTGTTTTTATTTAATGGTTCATAATGAGTATGACCCGATTGTAGCGTGATAGAACGAGAGCATGGTTGTCAAATAAAAATTTATTTACAAATAATATTGTCAATTTACGGTTCATCCTGTGAGTTATTAATTTTATAATTTTTCATTTTTCATTTTCAGGAGGATAATTTAAAAACAAAAACTGAACATTTGCAAAAAACGGAGATGCATTGCTGCCGGAATTTTGGATTTGTGGAACATCTGGAACTGTCAACGATTGGGGTAAGAACGTGTGAGGTCGTGGGGAAAAATAAGTTTCAGGGAATCAATACTCAAGAGACTGGATCAATCCTTGATTAGGTAGATTCGAAGATTATGTTATAGTTTCGATTGCCCCACATGCATAGTATATGTGTACGTACTGCGTGATATAAATTCATTTCACATGTGGGCGTTGCACGTCGTCTTATCGTATTACCATTCATGTGGATGTGATATACTCAAAATATATGTTCGATTTCATGTCTGACGAGATAACAATAGAAGGTTGAGTCAATTCGTGTTTATAAATTTTCAAAATTTTTGCATATTGTATTTTTTTCGGTCATTCGATGATGCTATATATAACCCTGTCGAACAGTTATGATCCATGCAACTTGCTTAATTCCATGAATGATCTTCGATAAAAGTGGACTGATTCGTTGATTTTTTGGCTAGAATAAATCGTTGATTTTTTTCCAAAGATATTTTTTGGACACGGAAGTGTCAATGCATGAATTGAGTTCGCTGAACCTAAAATATTCATACCGCAGTAATATTGATTTGCTTTTTTACATCAACCATAGTTCTTTAACTTGTTGAGAATAGGGCAATATTTATGAGGATCGATCGCTGTTTACGTGGAATCCGAGCGCGCACGTATAACACTTTAGAAATATTCGAAAAGTTTTCAATGGCCTGGAGCCGAAACAAAAATTAATTTTTCATTCCGTTGAAAGTTGTTCGTTTACGCGCTCTCGAGCAAATGTGGTTGTCTCTGATTTTTGTCAGTTCAGGATTTTCCGGTGTTTATGAGCCGTCGGAATTCTAGGGCATAACCCAAATACGCTGCATAAACATGCACGTGCGACACAGGTGTGAAAGGGTAATGAGTTCGAATCTACCGTGCAGATATTTTACTAAGTGCACCATTTATATACACACGTCCACTGTTCAATCGTGCATGGATTGCATCTCGCGCTGTAGAGTTGAAAAATCTTAATAGACAATTTACAGAGCTCATACGAGAGTACAATCCCATATTCGTAAAAAAAAATGTGTTGATCATGTACGAACCATGGATACGAAGATTTACATGGTAAAAAACCGAAAAAAATTGTACACGCAGCAATGAAAATTGTAGCTGATGACAGTTGAATGCGAAATACATCGATACAGCGTAATTCCAATGATTTTAAAAGGAATATGTACACTTTATGACAGATGGAAATACGATGTCGTTGGTATCGATTGGCTTAATTTCTGACGAATTTATATGCTTCAAATAAACGCTGAAATTTTTTCATTCGATAAAAATGAAGGACGTGAATGATACTTTTGAAGGATTTTTTTTCTCTTCAACGTGATTTCGATATTTTTAAACATTTTTGAAATTTGTTTGAACACACTAAAAAAAATACAAAAATATGTCGTATCATACGTTTTTAAATGTGAAAGCGAAATGACTCGGGGGTTTCGTGAAAAGATTCAATTGAGAAATACGAACGATATTTTTTCCACATATTATACAAGTGTCGGGTTTTCTCGTCCCTTCGCGCGAATGACAGAGTGCCGCAAACTGACGTTTACGAGTTTACGTTCTATCTAACAGACATCCAAATGTCGTCGCGCCCGTTTGACGGGGAAATTCAAGCACCCAACAGCGGAAATGTGCTACTTACATTCACAACGGAAATGATAGTGATGAAAAGTGGGAATACCAAGAGCTGAGAATACCAGAGATGAGAATACGAGATTGTGTCGATGTTATTAGGCACACGATAATCAGTATTCACAATAAAGTCACGTAAACAAACGTCTGCACTATTTGATCCACTCGGAATTATTAATTCCCTTCTCGTTTTCACTCTGATTCATTGTTCATTCAACTTACGAATTGCAATAAAGCGTTTATTCAAATTTTATCGAAATTTAATCACGCGGTATTTCATACGCTTTCGTCGAAGCTACAGCCTTAATGATTCCCATTCGATACTGTAGCTCTGAGACGTTTCAACACGCGCTGGCTTTTGCGTTAACTGAAAATTGACTCTCTTTTCCCAACTGTCATATACGAAATACTAATTCATCTCTCTTTACGAGATCTGTGCATGCACAAAGTTTCTGTAACTAAAGCTATGACGACATCGAACGACATAAATTGCGATACGAAAGCCTGGCGCATGCTACTAAAATAAGGCGATTTGCGTTTGACCAACGTACGAAGTCTCTAGGATAAATGCAGACACGAGCGGAAATACAGAGTCATATTGCTGCGATACGCACAAGTGCATCATTTGTTCAGCTGGCGTATATATCTCGTAGCAGATATTAAACTCGTAAACGAGGAATTACGCAGTGCAATGAATAATTGAGAAAAGAAAACAGAAGAGCTTGAATTTTCCTTTTGCAGTCTGAGAGACAAAATGTTTTTAAAAATTACTGCCGCAGGAGAGCATTTACCAATATATTTGGATCCTGCCTTTCCTGTTATTTTCTAAATACTTTTATCGTTATCAAACAATTGGAAGATAAAGTTTTCACTCAGCTTTTCACAATTATGGATGTTGATGACCAATTAAACTCGTGATAATTAATGTTGACAATTCTTTTTCATCGATCCAATGCTTCTTCGATATTTCGTAAGCTTCATTATGCACCCCATCATTTCGATATGATTATAGCACAAAGTTTATCCATAATCGTAAATTTTCGACAGTTTCATTCATCTTTTCTGCTCAAAGTTTAGATAGAAAATTATCGAGAGCACGTCGAAATTTATGTGCTCCAAGACGTGTGAGAACCGAGAGAAATCCCGGGAGTCGCGAAGAGCGACGATAACTTGTGCAACACTCATTTGGTTTAAGAATTTTCGTATTATGGTATATTTTCGGATAGAAATGGCAAGTTTCCAAATGTATTTAGTGTATTTAGTACATCGGTGCAGCATACGTACGTTTCTTTACGTCAGAGCGGGATTTAAATATGATTTAACGGATTTTACCTAAATGGCTTGCTCTTGATATTACTCTCGCGTTAATATGCAATTTTTTTATGAACTTATCTTCAAGCACAAAAAATCACGGTCGAAATAAGCTTCATGAATAATCTGTTCCAACCGAATCGATATAACCTTAAACACGTTTGGTTATTATTTTTCATTGTAGAAAGGTCGCAGCTGACCCGAAGCTTTCGGGATTGAAAAGTAAAATCCTCCTTTTCCGTCGCTCCCGCGTCAACTACGGACCAGTCGTGAAAATTATATGCGGAAGATGCATTTGCATTCAATTTGTATTTAATAATCTCGCAGAATGTTCACATCCTGTCATTGACAATGTTACTTTAATTATCATCCTGTGAATAATCTTTCTGTGTTTTGTTATTATTATAATCAACTGAATAACACCACTATATATGTTTTTATATAATATATGTATTATACATATAAATATATAACTGAACGAACATTAATTTTAAAAAAGAAACCTTGAAAATGAATAAATAACCTTGCGTGAAATCGTCCTCACCAATTAGAATGCCATTTCATAATGACTGATGTAAAAACCGGAAAAAAATAATAATTTGTTCGAAGGACGAAAATTCTCTGAAATTATAAAGAAGAATATCGATGAGAACAAATGCAAATTTGAAAAGGGATAAAAGAGCATTTAGAAAATTTACCAATTTCGAAAGATATAAAAAATCTGCATGTGGATATATTTGAGTTTCAAATAAACACATCAGATATACATTCGAGAAAATCAACGTCATTTGTGTAGTTAGAAGTGGCCACTTGCAAAATTCAAAATAGGAGAGAAATATACAGAGAGAGAAAAAGGCTAATAGAACCACCGGTAAGGCAGGAGTTGACAGTGCAGAATCGAGAAACTATCAAATAGGCTGTTTTATATATAAAAAAAAGGTGCTCTTTTGAATTCGTCATATAGTGCCTGATGTGGGCAGGAAACCGCGATGTACAAGTTCAAAGGCTCGTGGTCGTTCCCGCCACAGTGGCGAACAGCTGGGAATCGAAACGAAGAGTGCGAGTGATGAGTGGCACTAAAGAAAATACCTGAAAAGAAAAAAAGGGCAAAATAGAAAAAGGAAGGGAGGAAAAAACGAATTAAAAAGTGACGAAGAGAAGAAGGGGCTAGGAGGAAACAGCAGATATATAGAGATTTCTCCCTTCTGAATGGCGCGAAGTTCGTGCACGAGCCGTAGGAGTCGCGCACATCAGTGTCGGGATGATCGTGGAAAGTAACAACTGCCGTCCATACAGTTTGATTTAAAAACAACATTAGACAAGTCAATTCCCCCAATTTTAATTTTTTGTCACATTTTTTTCTGCTCTTTATTCCTCTGAAAATGTGACGAAGTGAATATCTTTGCTAGCGTGTGTTGAACAATTGAACAATTATTCATATTACAAATGTGAAGCATTTTTCGTCAAATCGATCGAGTTATATGCGCTCCACTGCGATCAGCTGATTCTTACGATCTTTTACGCGTACAACGTTTGAGAAAACAGTGAAAAATTGATTGAACGAATTTGAAAAAAACGTTTTATTCCCGGTGCAAATGATCCTTATGAATAACTGAATGCGACCACGCGGGTATCTATAGATGTATGACGATGATATAGATAACCTGTTGGATATATCGAGATCTGTAATGGTGGTATCGTCGTCATAATGTAAATGCTCCTACTATAGGAATTCTCGATAACAAATACCGACGTATTACCCACACGTTTCCATTTTTTTATAATTTGTAGAGATCAGTATGCTATTTTCGTAGGTGGTCTTACGATGATTCCTTTGTATGAGTTTTGAAATACGTTGAAATGAGTGATAAAAAAAGAGTGAAATTTTTCTATTTTTTTGATACTACGTAGACATAACCTATAAATTGATAATCCAGTTTTTGTGTAAAAAATTTGAATAATTACGAGAAATCGGGCAGCAGTACAAACGATTAAAAGAGAAATATTTAAAATTAAACGAATTAAGAAATTCGTATCAAGTGATTGTTGGAAAAAGACGTTGTAACATTCTTGATTGCGAAAATCGAAGGGTACTTAAGAACGTATACGATAAAAACTGTATAAACATATGGAATCAAAGAGAAAAACATGTAGTACGACTCCTCTGCACGATACACAATTCGAATACTTCATCAGAACAAAACGAAAAATAATTTCACACAAAATAGAGAAAGTTCTAAATTATAGCTGAATTTTGGCGACAAGAGAAAACTCATCTGTGCCACGGCATTCAATTAATATCGATCAGAATAATCGAACTAATTGGAATTCTTTTTTCAAACAATTTTTCAAAATACTATTGAACCGATCGAATTCCAGAACTGAGATTTGTACTTCGACCCTTTCGATTTCTGTTTTTCCCACTTGATTCTCTATTCAAGCAATGATTTTAAATGAGCAGATATTTTGAATCGGACACTACAATAATATCGTTGCTGTTACTTCTCCCCTCCTTATCGAGTTCACACACTGCGTATTCCATATATATGTTCATGTACAAGTATCTCACCATACAGATAAGAACCTTGACACTCGAGAGTGTACTTCAAGCGTTACAGCACGTCTCGTTCGTGGAGATGCTGTATCACGCATGCACCGTGTAAAACAGTTCAGTATAGTTATAAGACGTTGAATGTCAGTGGTACAGTACTTATTCTCCATTATCCAACGTGGCTGCTGGCACGTGCTCGTACGCCTGTCCGTAAACATGTGTACGCCACGGTGTGAGGAATTTACTACTATGAGTACACGCTTTAAGTTATGAAACAAATCCGCTGCTCAACCTCGAAGAGCGAATAATTCAGAAGTGAAATAAGCAGAGAAAGAAAGAGAAAGTGGTGAATACGTTCGAGGAAACAGATTTGCAGTGAGCCGATTACTTGAGAATCTTATACGGTTAAGGCAAAATCGTGGAAAGTGTGAAGACATGAAAATAAAATTTTGAGTGCATCTTCTCACGAATTTGTGAGTGTGCGAGACACTGTACTGACATATTATTAGAGCGATTTTGTGTACACATGGACTCGTAATATTAAACGTGTTGTGCCTGAGTGCGTCTATATTACAATAATTTGATAATTAATTAAAATTGAAAATGCTTCAGTCCAAATATCCAAGTTGTGCTTACTAAAGCTACGAGCCAAAGCTCGCTATTTTCATTCGGGAAATTCTGGGTTTTTACTTGCTTTGCACATGCAATAATCTACTATTCTTAATTTTAGCTTCCTGCAAGAGGAAGCTCTCAGCATCATATGAAATTCTGAGGAAGCAATTTACAACTTTCTACTTGCGTGGCTTTTTCTTCATTTTGTGTAACCACTCGTATTTTTTTTTTTTTTTTTTCTCTTGAACTTCGAAGTTTATTAATATTTTCGAAAGCAAGTTGAATGAAGGATATTTACTGGAGAAAATTTTAAATGGTTACTAGTTCGATTCCTCGAGGTTCGGAGAATCGAAAAGTATATTCGAGACATTCACTGAGACAAAATATCGATCTTTGACGTAAATATGACGGATTCGGTCAATCGCGAACTCTTCGAATGACTCCAGGATTAAAATAAAACAAAATCAAAGTAAAACATCTCGTTTTTGATGAATCAACAAGTTTATTTCCCCCATTCCGTACAGTAAGATTATATTTTTTTCACCAAATTTTATTGAAGCCATTGAAATTAAAACTTTTTAAGATTTCTAGTTTTGCATTTTTCATTCGAAAAATTCACGGTTTAAAATGCAATGAATTTTATTTTATTCAAGCTGTTTAATTCGTTAAAAAAATCGTTGTAACTTTAAATTTCCCATAAATATTATAAGCTTATAAGTTCCCACACCTTTTGTACGATGTCAACATATACGTGACGCATTTATGCACCTTGTACCGAATGATTTAAGCAGCTTAATTCACATAAAAGTTATATGCCATGCGTACGAATTAGCATGAAGCTTCGGGTATCAAATTTTTGCGAAATAAGCGTCCGGTTTATACATAGTCACATACAAGCGTAATCGCACCTCAATGAGAATGAATGCTCTTTTTTGACAGTAGCTTAAAAATGTCCCTCAGCTCGAAATCTCTGGAAGCCAATTTTTAGTTTAAAAATTCGTTTTATAGATATTTTTCAGCAATTTTTTTTCGAATATTCTAAAAAATAGTGATTGAAGGAATGGTTTCTCTCGGGCATAAGGATTGCAGACATTCTGATTACTCGAAACAAATGAACCAAAGTTTTTCGGAATGTTGATGAATATAGTTCGATGACCTCACAGTATACGAGTGATTAAAAAACAATCAATTTCCAAACTAGAATATAGCCTTAGGAAATGTTTACGTTTGATTTATCCAGCAAGCACTTTCCAAAACATGCGTTACGGGCTTGTGGATAGTACATAGTAAAGAATGAAAGCTTCAAAAAATTCATAATCGTTTCTACCGTTTGTTATTATATGATACGAAAGTGCACCCGAATCATAGGGAGTCACGAATAAAAGAAAAATATATCTGTCAGGTAAACACGAATCTCGGAGTGAATTTAAGTTGCACAGCACGAAAAAAAAAAAAAAACATAGGAAAAACAGTCATTCGTCACTGCGAATACGTAAAGTGCGTTGAGACTTCGAGCAAGTACATCGAATCAAGCAGAACATTGAACTGAAATTGAATCATACTAAAAATAAAATTAAAATAGAATCAAATTATTCATGAGAGGGTCGTTGAAGATGAATTTTAAAAAGTGTTAAAAGTGCTTTTATGGCGTAACGGCAATTGTCATCTTGGAGTTTGAAACACAGATTTTTTTTCATAGACGAGTATGAATGCAAACGGATTGGAAGAGAATTTTATAAAAAAAACTCACACCAAAAGTTATGAAACGATAGAACAGAAGCTGAAGAAATGCGATTTGTGAAAGAGAACATTTTTTAAGTTTTTTCGGTGCTTTGAATAACGTTTCTATCGGATGCTGCTCACAGAGTAAAGTGGACGTGTACTTATCAAGGAAGACCTAGCGAGATATCGTCTTTGACAAATTGCAAAGCACACCAGCGAGACAGGAACAAACGAACTGAAGAATCGTGATTGCCCATAGTTTGTACCTGCTTGTACGAAAATTCTTTTTCGTCATTCTCAAACAATATGGCAACTGGAGGTACGTTTTTATTCGCGTCTCCTTTCATCTTGTATTTTATTTCAGGATTTTTCAGCTCGACGCTAGAAGCGAGAAACTGAGGTTAAAACTATTTCGTTTATTTCTCGTTTCTCGCATACCAGCGGAATGAAATGCATTTCTCTATCTTCACAGCGGCTTTTACTCAGCTAGTAAAGAAATGAGAATGAAATTGAGATTGAAAGGCTTCACAACAAGTGGTAAACCGTGTGATAGTGAAGTCAATTGCTTGTTTGATTTCACTCGGTCTACCAAGAGCATTCGAAGATGCTCCAAAAAGGTCATACGATACTTGTAGTAGATAAAATGTATTGCCTGTTACGTATGTGATTTGGTAATGTCTGATGTTTAGGAAAAAAAAACTGATCACTTTGAAACATTTTATTCCAGTTATTTTGATATCCCTAAAGGAAATAACACAAAGAAAAAACGTCGACTGTTTAATGGTTGAAAACCGAATAATTTCATTTTCAATAAATCGATAATGTTATCCATTTTCGTAATTTCCGAGAAGGGAACGTAGTAAAATATTTAGATCAGTATATTCAAGAGAAAATAATAAATTGTTTGGATAAAGAGTTTGATAAAAGAGCTTTCACTGACATTTATCGAAGTTGATGGAAACTTTTCTAGAAACAAAACAGCTAACGACAAAAATGAAAAGATGCAAAAAAAAAAAACTTTACAAAACACGTACAAATAGGGTACGAAGAAAGTTCACGAGGGGATGAGGCACTTGCACGGATTATCCGGTCTCGTGGGGGTTGAAATAAACGTTTGCACGTAACCCGTCCACCCGGTGTACCTTCGTGCAAAGCTCGCTGCGTCACGAAAGGGGCTGAAAATCACGACACGCCAAAGGCTAATGTTGACAAATGGATCTGCTCCGAAAGCTTAAAATAAAAATAAAATATCATTGACCATCTCACGAGAAATATTTAAATAAATGGTCTCTTCTTCGAAAATTTAAGAGTATGCCTTCCGCCATTCATTTCGACGTATCTCATGCTCGCATAACTTAATCTACATCCATATGTGAACGTGTAACAGACAACGCGTCGCCGGTGCCAATAAAAATCCGTTGACACGTCTAGCCCGTTATTATTTTTTATTTAATTCATTTTTTTCTGAATCGATCACTCAACGATTTGCCTGCTCCCTAACCTCATAAAAAAGGAGCAAGCTCGATCTCGTGCTTATTTTTCAACAGTTGTTGAGAAATTGATTAAATCGTCGATCTATTTAATCGATTGTTATGAATTTTTAAGGTTTGTTATTCCAGTTAAAAAATATTTGTTCGAGTACGATCAATTTTTAGCAATCAATGGAGATAAATAGTTTCAGCCACGGGAAAAATTCGATTCTAATATTTTATAAACGAATATGTCGGGAATTTTTCCGAAAGCGAAAATTTCGTGAAACCGATGACATTCCTTTCCCGGTAGGAAATTTATCAGGCAATTTTCATGGATCACCAACAGCTTTCAAAATGACATAAATATAAAATAAGCAAATCCCATTCTCCCATTTTATTATCGAATTGAGTACTGTTTTTGCAATACCACTGCGATATCGCATTGTAAATAAAATCATGCGAAGACACAGAGGCAGTGAAAAAAGTCGAATAAAACTACCTTCGAACTTTGAAACCTTATCTAAAACGACCAGGACGAAAAGCAATTTAAAGACAGAATCTCCATTACATAATGTCTATCCATCCCATCTGGCCTATTTACTAAACTTAATTGACTTAATTATCTTGCTTGTTTCCCCCCAAAACGTACTTGAATATATGTAAATTGTTATGTGGTTGTACCAACGGACTAATTTTGCTTGCTTCGCTCGGCTCAGTTCGATCTTCTTTGAGACATAATTACATCAAAATAACTTCAGTACAATAGAATTTTTATTAATATACATACATGCAACCTCCAATCTTTTACGTTTTGCTAACTCATATTTTCATTGATTGAGAGAGGAAAAAAATGGTTTGAAGACATCCTCAGATCCCACATACGTCGCTCTTGATTTCTAACACGTTTGTACTGCTATGAGTTTTCCGCATGCTCGCATGCTTCTATTTGCTCTCTATTATCTCAATTTATAGATATATGCCGTTAAAAATCTTGCCAACAACACGCGTACCGCTAATCAACCCAATACGTTATTCTCACAGCGAAACACGAGATGCGAGAATATTCCTACAAAGTGTTTGACACATTCGTGTGCTTTAAGACATGAGACGTGTAACGAGAAAAAACATTTATTTCGACTAATTAAATTGAAGCTTATATTCGCTGGGGTCTATACTTATTATAATACTTCAACGTCATAACGCCTGTGAACTTTCCTACGACAAATTTGTTTTGATGGAGTGACACTTTATTCATTCAAAAAATTACGAGTATGGACTCGTGCCTAAATGGATTTTCTCCAAAATTCAATGATTCAATTGAATGATAAGGGGAGTGGCACAACAAAATTTCTAGTCGAATCAAGTTTGTATTGATATTGGAATTGACATCAGACTTATGTGCCGAATAAAGAAGCGAAATTACTCACTTCGTTGCTTATTGAAGACGATCAGTAACGTACGATGCAAAAACAAAGTTTCATCAACGATTCGTGTCTCTCTCTCTCTCTCTCTCTCTCTCCCACGCTGTCTTTTTCCGAAGGTGCTAAGTAGAATGGATTGTAAAGTCTTTCTTGGTGTTGAGAAAAAAATTCAATTTCATTTTTCACTTTCCAGTCAGCCGGTTTATCAAGACGCGAAAGAACGTGAGAAAAATAGTTAAATTCGTGGGTCAGTTTGATGGAAGATGAACGAATCGCCGTAGATCCAAGTGTCACACATCCAGTTTTCAATTTTATGCATTTTTCCAGTCACTGCACTTTGTCTGTATTTTATAAGATTTTGGCAAGATTCGAAAGCACGAGTCCTCATATCAGTGTATACAAAATTCGATCAATCCATTGCAAAAAATATTCTTTGTTCAAAAGTGAATATTCACTATTTCTTTGAAGCCAGCTCCATTACTATTTCATTAAAGATTCCTAATTGCAATGTTTGTTTGACGGACAGTAAAGTGTAATTCGAATACCGTCAAACGAATTTTTCACCGTCGTTTTTACATCAAAATGGAATAATTTGAGAAATATGTCTACCGTATACGAGGCCGCTGCTTACAAAACTTTTGTCAATTCACTATTCACATTTTCAGTCTGGCAGAGTTCAAAAATGATGTTGTAAAAATAAGAAAGAAATGTGAATGAAAATACACTTCCACAAATTTCGTTGCCAACAAACAGAATTATATTCGTGCGACCGCACGTCTGATGATCGTCTCGACGAACACGATGGCTCCGTGTAAGCTTGCCTGCCGCGTGTGCGAAAAAAAAACGTTCTTCTTTTTCCAAGATCGTCTTATCAATGATTTTTTGCGAGTAATAAATATAGATACATAGATATATTAATAGAGAGGAGACTGCACGATGATGCAAGGGAGTTTAAAGTAGATCCTGTTACAGTTGTACTTGTTCATGGCTGACGCGCGCTGACGCAAATGTAATTGAGGAAGATATTTTTCTTGAAATCTTCGTTTTTAAAGATCTTCCATGTTGATGCTGTTCTTTTAACGCTTCACGCGTTTCCTTTCTATTTCTTTTTTCTTTCTCTCTTTATCGCTCTCTCTCCCGTCGTCTTCTCCTCATCATTTTCTCACATCCGCGATTTTCTCGGAGTGGCGTCTCTCATAGAATTGACTCAATTTGTCTCTTCTTGTTCTATCTCTGTTTCCCTCTACCTCTTAGTTTATTCCGGAGGAGTAATACCTCACACGACCAACAGTCCCGTCGTTCCGGTCAAGCGTTTGCTAAATGAGATCCAATGACGACAGAGAGGACGCGTCACTTTTATTTTCTCGATATCCTTGCAATATCTGCAAGAACGATGCACACATACTTTTCTACATTTGCACTTTTTCACGTACCTACATATGTGTCTTGTTTTTTTGTAGTAAACTTTTTATAGATATTTTATTGCACACTGCATTTCTCATTTTTACAATGTTTTCGAAAATCGTTTTGTTTTTTTTTTATGTCATTTTACATTATTCCTTCTTTATCTCGAGACTGTACACGATACTTAAATTCTTTTTTGGAAAACAAATATTTCCGGATACACTTTTCGGAGTTGTTGAAGTAGAATCAGTTCCAGTTAGCCAGATTTCTCATTTCCATTAGTTTCATCGTGTACTTGCAGAGATATTCCGAAATGTCCAATCGATTGTTGAAAACAATCACTGTTTTATTTTTTATTCGTAACTTTTTCGAGAAATTTTTTTTGTGACGATAAGTTATATGCAAAAACAATTTTTTTTTCCTAAATTGCATCAATTATTTATTGATTCTGTTCAATACCATTGAAGTAGTGTTTGCACCGTGCTTTATCAATTCACTTTTCAGGTTATTCGAGCGAGACATTTATTTACAATTATTCTACTGTGCTTCACCTCAAAACTTCGAGTCTGCATTCGAAAATAATAGCCATGATTAATTATCTAGAACTTCCACCCGTTCGATCGTAGATTCTATTCCACATAGCAATTAGAGTATCCACGAATTTTAGGTTGAACTTATTTAGCTCCCGTTTCGATTTTTTTCCAGTTGTCGTGACCTGTCACGATCAAGGATCGCTGACTCGGAAAAATTGGCAGCTCTCACGCTGCAATTCGAGAAAAGCTTCAGAACTTAAATCGAATGAAGTTCTATGATTTATGACAGAATGTTTATTGGTATTTTAGGATGAACAAACATATTTTGAAAAAAAAAAAACGTTTAACACACTCAACTAGTTGGAACATATTTTTATTCGTAATCTGCGCCAGCCATCAATTTGTCTACGAACAAAACCTCAATCTCTTTAACGTTTTACATAACTCAAACAAAATCACGTGTGTGAGCCTCCTCGACGACAGTTATTTTTGATCAACGAAGAACGTTTTATTTCAAGATGATACGTTGCCAGAACAATTAGACTTTAATAAGAACACGAATTGTAGCGTTTATAAAACTCTTACGAATTAACCCACCATCTGATAGCGATTAGAATGTAAATTAAACTGCTTTTGTTTACGTCGTTAGTATTATCGTCATTAATATTAAATGAAATCGAAAAAAACAAAAACAGGTCATCTGTCCATCGATGCACTGTCATGGCTACATTGTATCGGCATTAATTGTGCATGCATCATAGCAATATGCCAAAATGACAATCATTACAACAATCGCAATGTCAAAAATCAATTTTTCATTCAGCTATTAATGTATGCAATTTTTTCTAAATACATTTATATGCATCATAAAAGATTGAGGTTTTATTACGTTTGGGCGCCTCGTCAGAATTAAAAAAATGATCATCTCTTGTCCAACGATTTTATATATAAATATATATTTTTTTTTCGTGAAAATTACTTCGTTGCATCGACTGAATGACAACGAGATAGTGTCTCGCACTGCGAGAATCGAACAAGTTTCAAAATGATAATTTAGAGAAAAATTGAAATTTCTTCTGATCGGAAGAAAAAATAAATAAAACGAATTCGTAAAATTGTCGCCTATTTTGATTTCGTTTAAGTTGTTAAATGAGCCCCCGGTCAGAGCCAGGCCCGCGTCAAGTTCGCCGTTTCGCGCGGCACTGGCGGAATCCTCGGGCACGCTTTCCTGCATTCTATTTCAAGGCGAAAGTTTTGTCTCGCGCACGCGCTTCCAATCATCTTATCCCTCACAAAATTCGTTGAATTTTTCTTCTGATAACCCTTCACAGAACCTGTAGACCGTTCGTGACATATGGCCGAATTGACCCAACTTTTCTGGCTGTTTAATTCGATCTCTGGGCACAATAAATTATCTTACCTCATTGAGAAAAACACGGTAAATAAACGATATAAAATCGTGTGAAAAGTACATTTTATTTGCGCGACTTGACTCAATTTATGCATAAATACAAATCCTCTTCGATAACGATCCTCTTCAAAACACGATATTTCGTATAAAGTGTACGTTTGTTTTCAGATTCTTGTTGCAGTTTTTTTTTCAAATTTATGCAAAACTGGTCCAAATGAAATTAAATCTCGAAACGTCAAAAACGGAATGACACGAATCGAAATGATCACGCTCGGATAAATTATTATCGATATAAAAAAAAAACGCCAGTCCCATGAAATTCAAAAGGTTTAACCGTGTTTTTTAAACCTTAGTTCTATTAATGAAAAAATTTTGACATTTTTTTTAAACGAGATTTTTCAGATTAATTATAAGAATATGACATAATAAGGAGATGCAATTAAGTCAATTTAAAAACAACTTTTGTATTTTATTTTATTTTTATTTTTTTTTGAATCTATTCTTAGTAGAAAACGATTCATTGTTGTTCCCAGAATCGTGTGCTTGGAACAAAGGAACATTTAAAAAAATCTCTTATCGAATTGTACCATTATATAATTATTAATGAACGATTTTTAAATATCTTTCCGATCATCTCTTCGACTTTAACGTGCTATTTGTTTTTAAATAATATTATCGAAAAATTTCAATCGTCACGTTCCACGAGATTAAATTTTAACGATTCCAATCAGAGAAGCTGAAGTTACCTAACAAATTCTTAGAATCGTCATTATTACATAATTAAAATTACATTATTATTTTCAGTTACATAATTTAGGTGAGCAATTTGGTTGTGCCCACTATTAAGAAAAAGTCTTAATTGTAATTGCTTTATCACAAAATTATCAATCATGATAGATGCGTGCATTAGATTACATTAGTTTCAACGTTACAAAACGTTATTTACATTCCCAGATATAGACTGATAAAAAATCGTTCAACTTGTGTGTTTGACGAAAAAGCAATCGTGTTTATTCAACCTCTGAATTGCCTGATTCCTCCCTGGAGAATTCAAAGAACTTTACGCTCAATGTAACGTACGAGCATCCAGGGTATTCGTCACACACGCGAGAGAAATCTGCGGGAGCTTTTCCGTGTCTCTCATCCCCCCCCACGTACACGTATACAAGAATAAGTTTTCAGAGTTTTAGAACGACTTATGGAGAGGCCACGAACTCTCCGAAACGTCTGGTTCGCATTTCAAATGTCGAACATAAAATCTTCTATGCACATGCTCCCGAGCATGCTCTTACTCTTCTCTGTCTCAATACTTTATTCAATCAATATTTATATACCTGCAGTCAAGCATCAACACAGATAGAGCAATAATATATGAATAATCGAAAGCAGCGATTGACGTGTCAATCGATTTATAAGAAAATCTCAACACTTCTTAGCAATATCCAACTTTCTATACTCATTTTTTTCACATAAAAGTACAAAATTCATCGGTATTATTCAACATCGTTGATCAGCGCGAAACATAACACTGCGAACGTGATGGATTAGCTACGAATTCAAATATTTAAAGGAGTAAAAACTATTTTTTCGAAATTACGTTTTACCATAAGAAAGTTAATTCCATTTTTCAATAAAACTTTTATCACAATAAGGAAGCACGCGAGCGTAAATATGAATTTAAAGATAACAAGATATCCGAATTAATGTTAGATTGAGTGGTTATAACTTGAAAGATAAGTATTTATTCGAAGAAAAATGAGATATTATTAACGCGATTAAAGAAGAGCAATATTATAGATTCTTTTGCAATTGCAAATAAGAGATAATAGTTGGATCAATTTGATAGTTGGACAAACTGCCATGGCTTTGAGAAGAGTTCGTTTTCGACAGAAGCGTTCTGTACACCATCAGAAACCCTTGTTACCTGATGAATAAAAGTTGTTTCGCTGATTACACAACGTGTCAGATCATCTCCAAAGATATTCCGATAACGCTCAAGACGGATTATTATATATACGCGAAGCATCGACGAAACGAGAGAGACTTTCAGTTTCTTCATCGTTTTGCTCGGAGATAGGACAACGATCTTCGCACTCGGCGCTATCGTATAATCGATCTCATGAACTATGAGAAATTAGATTTTTATTTTTTGCATCTTAATGAATTGAATCGTTTTTGTATTATACCGTAAGGGAACAAATATTCAAGTTCTTTAGAAATTTTATTAAACGATATACTTAACTCACAAAAGTGCCAGTGAGTATTCAAGAATTCAGATAAATTGGTATTTTATTTTTTCATCATAAAAATCATAAAACTTTGAGAAATCTCGATGAATGTTACTATTTATATGACTGAATGACTCGTGAATTATTCACCGTTTAAATTGAGAATTAAAAATCATTTCTGTTTTATAGTGAAGTTCGATATTTTTGGTTTCGATTATGTCAAAAGACGTTTGCCATTCATCGATTGGTCACGAAATTACAAAAAAACATGGATACTCCAAGACGCTTTAGCTGGCATCACGGTTGGTTTAACCGCCATACCTCAAGGAATCGCTTATGGTGTCGTTGCTGGTCTTAACCCTGAGGTAACTTTCATAGAAAATAAATTCAAATGAATTATACATCACGAACAGATAATCGATACGAATAAAAGAGCTGAGCTAACAGAGATTTCACGCTCCATGAGTTATCAAATATTCGAACAAAGTTGGGCTTGCATTATTGTAGTTTTGAAATTTGTTGGTTTGAGTAGCTTTCATATTACGAGAAATATGTGTGAAAATATGTGAAAAAAACACACACACACACAAAAGAATTTTAGATCGGGAACAATTTATTCGTATCTTCCTTTCTCATTGCATATTCCAACTTTTAATGATTATTTATCTTCTAAGATATAACGACGCTTATGGAATTTAGGAATTAAGAAAGTTGGCTTTGTATTTATTTGTTTTATTTCTCTCAAGTTTTCTACTCGTTATCTAAATGATTTTATTTTAACGCCAAGATTTATCGCCTACATCCAAAGGTTTATTTATGAAAATTTGACACATCATCGTTTGTTGTTACAAAAAAAAATTATTATTTTTCCCCAGTACGGTTTGTACTCTGCATTTATGGCATCATTCGTCTACATATTATTCGGATCATGCCGAAACATAACCATAGGACCGACAGCAATTATGGCACTTATGGTACAACCCCTTGTAGCCAAGTATGGGCCCGACATGGCGGTTCTTATTTGTTTTCTCAAAGGATGTATTATCACAATTCTGGGGATCTTTCATCTCGGTCAGTATCCTGGAATTCTTTCGCTGTACGAAAAGCCAATAATATTTTTCACTTATTTGCACGATTTGATTGAAATCTTTCACAAAAACGTACGTAAAAAAAAAACAGAATTAGTATTAGTTACAGATTTTCAGTTTGGATTATTTTGTAAGGTGAAAACACGATAAAATGTTAAGAGACACGGCAGTGTCTTGAGGCCAAGTATCGAAAAGAAAATTTTCAAACGGCCACGGCAAAGAGTGCAGCGTATTCGGTTGATTAAAATCAACTGGAAAATGGGATTGTTTGTCGTAAATATTGATGAAACTCTAATGATCTCAAATCAGTCGTTCTCATGAGCAAAATTGTTAGGATTCGATCGATTGACTTTTTATTAATTCACAGTTTTCAGTATGCACACTCCTGAACAAGCTTCCGATTAATTCCAATCTATTCAACATACGGAAAGAAAATAAAATATTTTTCGAACTTTCTTAGTGACTAAACAGAATGGATGGAACTGTCAATCTGCGAAGGGTGAATTTTCATGCTCTACCATTATTGATTGATTTGCTCAGGTTTCTTATTGGATTTTATATCGTTGCCCGTTATCACCGGCTTCACTTCAGCTGCGGCAATCAACATTGCTGCCTCTCAGTTTAAATCCCTATTGGGTATTCCTGGAAGAGCTGAAGACTTTCTCGATGCTGTTAAAGCAATATTCTCCAATCTCAATAAAATAAATCCTTGGGACACTTTACTTGGCCTTTGTACGCTAGTGATTCTCGTGCTTATGAAGGTAATCATTATTACTATCTCATTCAACCTCTGATTACTTAATATTAATACTGCACTTTCATAATCATAAGTTCTTAACACAAAGATATTTTATGACACGTTGTAATAAGTTAATCAGAAATTAAAAAGTTGAGATACTTTTCATGAATTAATTATCATATTACAGGTTACAGCAATAAAACAGATAAATTTTTCTATTTTGGTTCCATCAACCATTAAAATTGTGTGATGCTGATCACTTATTCAACGGTTTATAATACAAATTATACAATTTCTTTGCATAATACGTTTGAATTTCACTGCTCTCAATTGCATAAATCAATCATTAAATTGGAATTAAAAAAATTGTCTGTATTTCGAATTCAGTTATAATTGATTTGTTAATACAGAATATTCCTGGTCGGAGAACGGGTACGAATTTACAAAAAATCGGGTGGATCATCACTCTCGCTAGAAACGCTATCGTAGTCATAACTGGTGCTGTTATAGCTTACATCTTTTATGTGAACGGGATGGAGCCTTTCAAGCTAACTGGTAACAAGAGTGAACTTGAAATTTGAGACATTAAAAATTCATAATACAATTAGAACTGTAATAATGATTCTATTGGAATATTCATTAAGGTACCATGGGTCAAGGGCTTCCACCTTTCGCACCACCTCCGTTTTCAACTACATTCAATAACGAGACTTACAATTTTATCGACATGGCCAAGGCTATGGGAACGACTCTTGTTACGATGCCAATTATTTCGACTATCGAACATATCGCCATTGCCAAAGCTTTTGGTAAGTATTTCATCGAAATCACATCCAACATTTTTTTCGATCCTTTCTAGCAACAAAATTCTTCATCTTATGTCATATTATTCAACAATTTTTTATCTTCCAAAAGTTTTTTCTAAAAGGAAAATTCACAGTAAAAATTTGATGGATACAAAATTCTAAAGATAAATTTTAATAAAACTCAAATTCTGTTGGAAATAAAATAAAATTTCTTCAATGAAGTCATTTTTGCCGCAGTCAATTGAAATGTTGTGTAATGCTGATTGAATTAGACCGTGTCCATTATTAGCTTATCGTTGAAAAATCATACAAGCAAAGTGAGATTTTTTTTTTATCGAAAATTGATCTAGCAATTAGTATTTTGAAAAGAGTTTGTTTATCATCTTCTTAAACACTACGAAAACAGCGAACCGTCTTCGAACGTCAGCTAAATTTTTCAATATTCAATCAAGTGAATAAATGAATTGACCCAAAAAGTTTTAATTTTCATCAACCCAAACATAAGTTTCCCGTTTCCTTTCTAAGATATCGCGGAGGGAAAATACTTTTTGAGGAAATATGAAAATCCTTATAATATCGGTCGAACGAATCATTCATCTTGATGTGAATTGCCTCCAGCATAAGGCTTGATATGTTGTACGAGAACTGAAAGTCTGTAGCAAGTGTTGGTCGTGGTAGCACTTCCGGCTGTACACCTTGAGGTTTCAACTTTTTATCTCATGGATACGAAATTTTTCCAACGATGAGTAATAAACCAACATGCTGATCCTCCCTGCATATGTTGAGGGTGTGAGAGAAAAAAGAGATGGAAGAAGAGAAGTTGATACGTGTATATCTATCTAAAGTGAAATTTTATGTGGCCCAGTAGACTCCCGAGGGTTCACGAGTGTAACATGTTGCGCCGTGCTCTTCTCGACTCGATGAATACACGAATCCATCCGTAGTATATCCCATCGTACGGGATATAAATATTTCCATAAACTGAATCAGCCACCAGTCCAACACTGAACCGAACTTTCAACTGAAGTTTTGAACTTAAAAAACTCTAAAATTTTTTACAGGCTTCACAGCTATTCCTTTGCCAGCTAATTTTCTTTTTTTCGTTCTATAAGTAATTTTTTTTTCATCATGTTATGCTCCACTGAATTGATGTTGGTTGATTCTTTATTTGCTGTGTTCCTCTTTTTTTTTTACCAGCTATGGGAAAGTCGTTGGATGCAACTCAGGAAATGTTGGCTCTTGGGATATGCAACATTTTTGGCTCATTCGTAAGGTCGATGCCAGTCACTGGTTCTTTTACCAGAACAGCGGTGAATCATGCGTCGGGTGTGAGGTCACCATTGGGAGGAATATTTACGGGTATAAAACCTCAAAACGCGATAATTATTTTATATTTCTCAGATGCGGTGGATATTAAATGAAAAAATGTCTCCAGCTTATAATTTTTTTCAACAATTCAATAGAAAAAAAACATTCTTTTGTCACGCACTGGTATATTCCAATTAATATATTTTTAACGTTGAAAGAAATATTTCCATTTTTCTATACGAACACGAAACGAAGTGGAGCAACCAAGAACTTAAATTCTATTCAATCCCAGAAGCAGGAAAAAATTGTTTCGAAATACATGTCATTCCTATCAAAGATTTCATTAAACCGTGTGCTTTGCAGGTGGTCTCGTTCTGTTAGCAGCAGGCCTGTTGACTTCAACATTCCGTTTTATACCAAAAGCGACCTTGGCTGGTCTCATAATATGCGCCATGTACTATATGCTGGATTTCAAAACTTACAGCTTACTATGGCGAGCAAAAAGTGAGTCGAAATTGTTTTTGTTTTAAACATGATTCATCTACGTGTGCAGAAGTTTTCATCTCCATAATTACTGGCAAGCTACTTCGCCAGTAATAGCATCGAATGAATTGTGAATTATGAATAATTTTCACAACTACATTTTTCAAAAAAAGCCCAAGTTCCAGGTTTTTAAATTTGTTTTTCAATGTTCCTTATAGATTTCAATGAAATATGGATAAACAAATGTAAATTTTAAGGTGATAATTAACAAAAATAAAATTTGTATCACTCACAGCGATAGGTGTGCGGTCGACGCATGGCTCAAGTGATTCCCCAAGTTCAGCAGCCTCAGGCAAGGCCAATACTTGGATGGATAACTGCTTAGCCATGCACCGGGCTCGCCCATCAATCACTGAGGCGCAGGCAGTTTTGCTGAGTTTCTGATGGCCCCAACCAGCTGAAACTCAGTAAAAAAAAAAAAAAATAGCTACCTGTATCGGTCAGGTTTTTCACAGTTTCCCTTGGCCCTTGTACAAATACGATACAGTAGTGCATTAGAAAAAAATGATTATGGACAACACTTCAGAAGTTCTCACATGAATAGAAACAGGAAAAGTAAAGTGAGGGAAAAAGTAGGGTTAAAATGATGTGATAGGCTCGTTAAAAAACAAAAGAGCGTACGCAGGAACAATGAAAATGAAAAAAATTGAAAAAAAACTAAGTATGTTAATTATTTCGTAAAAGAACACAATTTTGTCACCAGCGTTTTTGATACTGTTGAATATATTCTTAAATAATTATTTCTTTCTTGAAGGGCTGGATTTTTTTACTATGCTCGTGACTCTCGTGACCAGTGTCTTCCTCGGTCTGGAGATTGGTGTTATAATCGGTATAGTTTTGAATCTATCAACACTACTGTACTTCTCAGCAAGACCATCAGTAAATATCGCAATTGAAACGGTGAGCCAAGTAAACAGTAATTTACATGACATAATCATAAACAAAAAACGTAAATAAAAAAGTGTCGTATTAACCGATGGAACTACGTAATGAATATTGCTGCAAAGTATATTGCTGAAATAAAACGAATAAATTAAAATTCTTTCATTTTGTGCATGCACAGTTGTGACTCGACATTTTTCAAAGCTTCTATCGTTATACAATCTTCAAATCACAATTCTTTTTGCATGATGCCCAGAACTGGAAAAAAAAATCCTTTTTCTCGTGAAGAAGGATTTGTTATGACCTAAATCAAATGAAAGTTTTCCATTTTAACACTTTTTTAATGTTGATTTAAAAGATCGATGAACGAAGCGTGGTGTACGTCACACCGGAAGAAGCAGTCTCTTTTCCAGCCGCGGAGAATCTTCGAGCGAATATAATGAGCCTTTCGGAAAATAATCTGAGCAACGTGATACTCGACTTTAAGAACCTGAAGCGGATTGACGTTACTGTTGCCAAGGTAAGCCACTCATATTACGCATTTTTCACTCGTTTTCACTCTCTCTCTCTCTTTACCTCATTCGAAAATATGAATCAACAACGAATGCATATATAAATATTCAGCTTTAATAGGGTGGTCTATTATCTGGGGCATTACACGTTTGCTCGTCCTTGACGACCCTTTGCTTGCAATCAGATAAGTAAATACTGGAAGCTCACGAATGGAGATAGAAAAAAAAAAGTGCTTTGCCGTTGAAGAATTACTTCACTCTGGAACATGAATAACCCGCAATTGAGAAGTTTACGAGCAATTTAATAAATTGATTGGAAAATGGATTGAATTCACATTTCATTTACGACTGAGGAATAAATTCTTGACGATATTCCGTTACATTGAAAAATTGAGCTTCACAGATTTCGGTGTTAATATTTATCGTAGTGATCGAGTCATGTTTGCTCTTTTTTCTTGACAGGAAAATTATTGATATGCCGCAGAAAAATAATTACATATGCGAACGAATATTTAGTAGCGAATAGCTATAGAAAAATAATTATCCGTTTAGTGATGGCGAGGAAAAAAACGAAGAATAGAAGTTAACAGCAATAATCGATATAACGAATTTAATCATCAACATCCAAAACACGTGCAGAGACGATAAAGTTTCCAACCAGGTCAACTGGAAATATGAAAACTTTTTGTTCAAGAATATGTTATATCGAACCAAACTGCCTCAGCGTCAATGTACAATTCTTTTTTTGTTCGTTGACTTACGTAAAACCGCCTTACTATACGGCTAAGTTATTGAATCCTTGTGATATCAGTTATTGCACAATAAAACTCGGAAAAAAAACGTGCACCTCAGTTTTTCCTTCTCAACAAAACGAAATGAATGTTAGATTTGCTTTAATTTTTTATTTCCAGAATATGAAGTTACTTGCTCATGATCTCGATCTGCGGGGCCAGGAGCTCATATATGTAAACGCAACGACTGATGTGAACGACGTGATGAAAATTGTTGCTCCTGAATTGAAGAATGAATTTAAGGAAGATACTGAAGAAACGGTGGGAGAAGATCCATAAAAATGGAGACGAATCTCTTCCAGTTTGTGAGAACAAAAATGTGATTAACATTATTAGAATATTTCGCAAATTATATCCGAGCGTTCATTTATTGACCGAAGAGTTCATATTCAACAAGAACGTAACGGAAAAAAAAACGTTGAACCGGCGTTTTTATTTGGGTTACGAACAAACTTTTAAACCAGAATAAGTGGAAACTCAATTTTATCAATCGGAACTCACCGATCGGTTGAACGAAAAAATGTGAGAAGCATATCGAGGCTAAATGTGAACGATATGGAGTGTCGTCAAAAGAGCTAAATAGTCAGTATGAGGATCAGAGATTTGTATGCTTTTTCAAAAAGTTCTATCAAGTCTGTAAATATGTCCGCAACGTGCAAGAATTTTTAATTCGATTTTTCATCAAGTCGAAAATTTCAACTTAATTCAAATAAAATGGCGACTAAACATTCCCGGGATCTTGAAGTATACTTTTTTTCATTGGATTACAGTGAATTTTTTTTTAATAATAAAATCAGATTACGGGGGATCGAAATCGACAAATAACATTTTTTTAAATCGTGAAACGTTATGCTACGAGTCATCAGGTTACGAGATAATTGTTGAACGAATTTTTTTTTACCCTCCAGAAATGTACACTTTACTACGATACATTCCTTTGTGTATTTTGTATTTTTCTACAGACCTGATAATGTTATAATTTCAAGTAATGATCGAAGAATGTCTCTCCTGTTGTATGGAAAATAAATGATGTACAAAAAAAAATTGCATTTACTCTTTTTCCATGGAGAAATGAATGAATCATATTCTGTAACATATTGGCGTTCAATACGTTTGGAGAAAAAATTGACACTCAATTGCAGCGAGCTGGAAATGCAGGAATCGCTGTTAGCAATCCCGAATGCTTCTTGATTAAATGATTCTCCATCATTTCACCATCATCGAGTATCCAATAACACATTTTGCAGTATTTCCGGCGATGAGATTTAACGTGTGTCGAGAGGGAGAAAAGAGTTGCTATTCGTTCGTGACAGAAATTGCACTCGAAGTTCAAAATCCGGTGGACGGGAAAATTCTGAATGAGAGAACGAGTGTTGTTTTTTAAATTTGGTCATATTTCAGCCACAAATATGGTTTGATTTTCGAAGTTCAGTTAGAAAAGAATTCATGGCTGAATTCCTGAACGTACTGTTCTTGTTAATGAAAAGAGAAAATAGAAATGTAATTTAATAACGCTTCTCATCTTGGCACAGTTTATACATTTTTCTGGCGAATACGTATTTTGAAAGCAATTGATTGAGAAAAAAGAAAATTCAATAAAAACCCCCCAGCATCGACAAACTCCAAGTTGAAATAAAAAGCTTCGACATCCGCTTATCGAATTATTTACCATCGTTGCATCCCCACCAGCTCCGATATAACAATTTTTCACGATTGGCGATCGAATTGTTATTTTAGGAATTCTACTTCGTCGAATTTGTTTGGGAATGTTGACTGCAATTTTTTTCTCTTGCTCCACCTATCAAATAAATTGAGACTAATAGTACACCGTAACGAAAAATCAAGACTCACTCTAATTACTGAAGCATCAACGAGATGTGACATACTTCAAAAATGCTTTAATGGGAACAGCGATGCAGACAAATTTTCAATAAAATCAACATATTGAAGACAGTAAGAAATGATTAAATATGAATGTTCCTAAGCCTTTTTTCATACATTTGTACAAACTTGACCCGCGAGTCAAGATATTTGAAAATAATATGTTAACGTGAATCGATAAAATTAAAAATTAAAAAACAAGTGTGAACGCTTGAAATTTTATTATTCAAAGATGAATAAAGTCCTGTAAAGTTTCATACCTTTTTGGAAGTTTGAAGTGGTCGCCGAATGTCATAAATGAAATCCTTCTTCGTCATTTTTTCACTGAGGCTTCGATTACATCGTAAATTATATTTCGAGACATCAGCAGTTTTGACAATTGTTTCAATTCCTTCGATCTCTCTACGCTTTGGTTGTAATTTGTGTTTCTCATCCATTCTTGACAAAAGATTCGCTTGAACTCTTCGATCTATTGGTCTTCTCGTGTTTTTAATAATTCCGTATTTCATCTCTTTTCGTTCCATGGTAACTTCCCAGAAAGCCGTACCGAAAAAAATGAAAATCGATGTGAGAAAAATAGTATGTAAGAAAATTTTTCTTGTCCAGTTTTTCAAAGCAACACAGTCATACATATCAAACTTTGTTTCTCGAATTGTACACCAAAATTCAACAAGAGCACATTGAAATATGCAGATTATCATTTTTTCATTAGGAAACGTATTTTTATTCGCATTAAAATTGTAAATTACACGTGGTTCTTAGAGAGATAACATATTTCCGCCGGTATTGAAATGAAAAAAGTTTATCGTTCGAATATTAGTGAAAATCAAATGTCTTCAGTGAAAAAATGAGGGAAACCCGCTAATAAAGTTCATTATCGTTATTAAATAATTAATTGAACTAAGCTGAATTGAAAAAAAACAAATGATCGTGTTAGTAGAGACTTTGCAATTCGCGCGATAACTTAAGTAACGTTAACATCGTGCATACAAACACACACATAATCTATAAAACGTATACGAGTTTGTGTGTGTCTAAAAATTGATGCACGAATGCAACCAAAAAAAAGTTTTATACAATGAAGATCGAGTTAAATATATTTTCTTACTCGTTATTCGTTTTGTTTTTCATCATTAAGATCTAAGACAACCTGCAAATTCGTTCAAGTATTGCCCTATCAGTGTTCCCATTCTTCATTTCTTCGCCACTCTCTCAGATATTGTAATATTGCGCGTTTTACAACAGTTATACGGCGATTCGCTTATTTATTTTTATTTTTTTCTTAATTCGTTTTTACGATATAACAAGTTGAACAGAAGTTTAAAAAAATTTATTGTATATACAAAAAAGGTATTTCACTCCAAGAAAAATCAAAAACTCTCATGACCTTACCCATTTGTCTACCTGTCACAATTAGCTGCATATTAAAAATTAAAAAAAAAAAAAAAAAAGAAAAAAAAACTTATTAACTCGTCTCTCTCGCGTTACAAGGATAAAGGCATGACTAGATCGATCGGAGCATTAATACAACGTCGCGCCGAAAATTCAACGAACTAATTCGTGTTTAAATTATAATTATTTAAAGTAATGTTTATGATAATAATAATATTAATAATAATCGTGATTGTAACGATACTCATCCATCGTACAGAGTTATTATTTGTATTTTAGGACGATGCAAGCATGTCCGACAAGATCAAAGCTTCTGTTTTGTTGTATTTTTTTGTTGAACATGATTGTTGTCATCACTTAACGGAGATTGCCGATGTGCCAATTTTTCAATCGTTTCTATAATCGGTCGTTCATCTGTTAACCTTGCAACTGTACTGCCACATTAGTTCTTAATTTAGAAAAATATTTGCAGCTTATGACGTGGAACAAAATCAAAACGCGATTTTCATATAGCACATTGTGAACATTTTTCATTCGAGATATATTTTACTTGGCTCCAATAATACGATAACGTTCTCTAATGAAAGAAGAACAACGTGCATATTTCGTTATTCTCGTAAATCGAACTGTGGAAGATGAAAGTGTGCAGTGGGATTTTTACCGACCAGGAGAGTGATAGATAATCTTAAAGAAAATGTTCTGTAATATCGAAATATGCAATGAGTGGTCGCAAAAGCTTCAAAAGATTTGTTTCTTTGGAGCGGAAATAAAAGTTAAAAATTACACTTTACTTTGTCGTTCTAATTCAGCTTTCTCACTTTTGTAAGAAATTAATCAGATTTCTCATGGCCACGGAATTTATAAGTCCAGGATAATTTTCTTTAGTAAATTTGTTGATGGAAAAATATTTTTTTAAATTAAGGACACTTATGGCTGTACAATTTTTAAATATTATTGCCTGATTAATAACTCGAGAAACGAATGAAAAATAATCAGATGTTTCTATTTCTTGAAGTGCAAATAGTAGTCGCTTTTTTATTCACATTCGACTACGAATTAAAAAAAGATTCACATCATTTCTCCCCAATATCAATGGAGAGATCAAACGTTTTCTTGATATTCTATACTAACCGAAATTCGTATTTCGAGTGGAACAAAAATTTATCACAAACCAAGGCAAACATAGTTTTTACGGTGTCTTTTTGGGGAATCATAGTTTCCATATAAACTTGATTTATGTTTTTCTCTTCTCTTTCATAGTCTCAACAAAGAAGCGGCATTCGGACGCACGTACCATTAGGCTCTTTATGGATCGTTGATTTTCTTTCTTATCTGGTTTCACTTCTTCATTTTTCTTCGATTCTCGCATCTTTGACGGATAACAAGAGAGACTAAATAAACGCTTCGAGCGATATACGCTATTTCGTCTATAATTCGTACGCGAACACAGCAGCGAACTCGAGATCGTGATTGAAGAAAAAAACAATTTCGGTTTTATTCTTCCCCTTCTTTAATCTTCAATTCTTTAAGGGGTTATCTTACTGCGATAATTTTATCAATTTCATTACAAATCGAATGAAATTGAAAAAAATTAAATGAAATAAAAAGATTTGGTATCAATTAGATTTTGAAAAAGAACTTGTCAGCAAATAATGTTATTTGAAGAAATGTTTACTTTGTGATTTTCATTTATGTTGATCCATGCAATGGATTAGAAGAATCAACTGTTATATTCGTTTTAGACCTTATGCATTATTAGGTAAATTCCTTGCTTGTGAATCTTTTAAAAATATTTGCAGCATTATTAAAAATTACTAGAAAAATGGACTTAACATAAAAAGAATAGCAAGCCGTTTTTATAAAATTATATTCAGAATATTCGACTCGTTATCCGAGCATCACAGTAGAATAACCCCTTAACTTGCCTAATCTAATTCATTAGCATATATTCCACTCGACCAAAAACACGCTTTTTTGGTCGTTGAGATTAAATCACTCGTAGTCAATGTATTTGTTAAATGGATAAAAAATACTTTATTCCTTGAATAGTTCATCATTGCACCAATTAGCTATTCTATAGCCGAACTTTGTGTTTTGGTGGTGCTAGGAATCCCGTGCGTTTCTTATCGACGAATCTTGATGGCGCAACAATGGTGCACGCTCTTGTCTTACCTCCGGTAAAGTCGCTAATTCTTGGACCGGATTTCGTTGCCATATACTCCGCGTTGCCATTTCGTGATAGCCCCGTCTTCTTACCTAAAAAACAAAAGCCGTTTTCAAGGTTTCTTCATTTTTCAGTGATTTCAACGTTTGAATTGAAGTTTTTTTTTTGTTAATTATGAAAATAGCCAGATTCAGATATTGCATATTCTTCATACATTTCAGTTTTTAATCTATTTTGGAGAGAAATACATTTATCGTGTAAGTGAACTCAAATTTTTAAGGAGATTTTTAAAAAATTTGTTTTCAGGAAATTATTATTATTTAAAAAAAATGAAATCCTATAGATCGAATTTTTAAAAGCGCATTTATTCGAGCGTCACAACTGTTTTAGCATGAAAACATTGAAAAAATTTAAGTTAAAAATTGTGTATTTCAATTGAGCTTGACCAGCTAAATTCCTTTTTCTAATACGAAGAATTTGAAATACAGAAATTCTTAATTATCCATGAACCTATGATGAATATTGGTGAAAAAAAAACAATGATTTTACCCATTCAATTTTGGAAATGCAGCAGCAGAAAGTAATGGTCATTATTACGAGAAGTGGCAACGCTATTATTTCCAAAAATTTTCAATTTATCATCAGGATTTTCTCCCTAACTTTATAAGTTTTTGCATTCTTCATTCCGACAATGATTAGGATATTCTGCAAACTATATCGAAGTTCTTATACATTGACTAGAGAGGTAACTCTTGAATATGATTGCAGCGAGATGTTCGCCGTTCACAAAAAAAAAAGGTTCGCCAAAATGTGAATCAGCGACTTTACGCAGAAGATCTTTAGGAGTTGAGACAAAAGCATTTGAAAATATTTTTATTCATTAAAAAAATGATTGAATTGCAAAAAATAAAATTAATCAATTATCACAGATTTGAAATAAAGGAATTCCAGCTTGAAATATCTTGATATCCGTATTTATTTCAACGTAAATCGTGACTTACTTGTCTATGGTGCAATTCGTGCAGGTACAATGTAGATAGGGACATATCGGCAGCTGTGAATTCAACGGGTACGGAAAGATCGGAGGTCAATTCATGGCCGGAGCCAAAAACGGAAGCCCCGAGTGACTGATTCGACAGTCCTTGTTGAAGACCGTACAGCAAGCCTCGTTCGTTGTGGAACGGTCCCTCGGCACGATTCATACCTCGTCTTATGACGTGGGGAAGAGCGTCAGATCTCGTGCTTGTCGAATCGTCGACACCTACGGATGTCGTTGACATACCACCGGCTTGATTCGCGAAATTCATGCTTGGCACACTCACGTGATTTATCATCGTGGTCCGCACTATACTCGCTACAATATCGTTGTACTGAAAAAAAAAGAAGGAAAAATCAATTGTTTCTTTTTTGCAACGTCATCGTGAATAGTGAAAAACAGAGGCGAAATTCGCGTTAAGGGTTATCAGGAATTTTCGTCATCTGTCGTGAATAATAATTGATAAAAAGAATATAAATGAAAGAACGGATTCTCTTCAGAATAAAAAGATTTCTCTAGTGATAGGAAATGTGGATAGTTTAATGAAAAATGAAAGGTAATCTACAAAAATACCAATAATAATGATTCTGTGGTAAGTAAGACTCAAACAAAAAACCGATTAAAAAAAACTCGATTTCAAACTCAATAACGTTAAACTAAGAAGTTATGATAAGTCTGGACCAATTAATTTAAGTACATTTTAGTATTAATGGAACTGGTATTGTGATGGTCCGAAGCGGGTTTACTGAGTGAATAGAAAGAGGTGTTGAAGGTCATTGTTAGCTTCTTAAGATGAACTTGCGACTGATTTGAGAGAAAATGTGTCCGTGTTAATGGTTCGGATCATGGAGATGAACTGACGAGAGCAAGAACGCTCGTCGGGACCATCACAATACCAGTTCTATTAATACCCATTGTTCTTAGGCTAATTGATATTACTTCGCGGATCAATAGTGGGGCGTAGAGCACGCGTGCGGCGTATAGCCAAACGTGTGCCAAAGATCGGTACAAACAATGTACCAAAAGATCGTGGGACCGAGGTGGAATTTTTGGAGAATGTTGACTCGAGACTGATAACCGAGAAGGGAGATAAGGCACGTGGAATTAGGCATGGGAAAGAGTTAGTGTAAGGATAGAGCGGATGAAACATGCAATTTCAGAGTTAACACGTTTCCTTAAAATGTTGAAAAATCGTAATACGAAAAGAAAGATAAATAAAATGTGAATCGTTCGAATATACCTCAGGTCCTAAACTTGACAGGCTATTGAGACTGGTGAGCAATGGATTCATGTCACCAGGAAGAACGTTAACGTCTTTTTTAGCGCGTTCTCTGAGGGCAGTGACAAAATTTTCGGCGTGACTCGGTGGTTTCCACTCTGGATTGGTGAGAGTAAAATGTATCAGTGACAATTCAGTTTTTCCATCTTCGGCTTGCGTGTACTGATTTGACATTGGCACGTTGAGTCCACGGGGGGGTACCTCCTGACCGTAATTATTGTCGAAACCATCTGTACGATCGTCGATCGGTGTGGTGGGTAATGTCTGCCACATTGGATTTCCGTGTCTACGTACATCCATCTGTGCAAAACTACACACATCACCGACCCCCGTAACTTCAATCGTGAAATTTCGATAAAAATCAACGATATCGAGAGCTCGCTGTCGCATGTGAAAGCACAATATGAACGGTGTGAGCAGCGGCGATAAGAGTTCTTCGAGCAGATGTACAGCGCGATATTGAAATAATTGAGCCATTTGTGCACGTGTCATTTGCGTATGAGCATGACCCTTCCAACTGTCAGGACGATAGTGCGTGTGCGCCAAAACAGCTGTCAACAAAGTTTCTGGACACCAAACCAGATTCTCGTCTGGTATAAAAGCCCGAGAACAAGCCACGACCGCTCCTAGTATCGTCATTGTTGTGAATACATGCTCCACCGTTAAAACATCCTCGTCGTATATCGTCAATATCAGCAACACCACCAATATACTGCCAGCCACAAATGCCACGTTTTTCGCTATAACTGTCATTACCGGTGAAGTAAATATACTCATGTATTTCGAGGCTGGACGATAGGCACGATTCAAACGTGCATTTAATTCGTGATCGAGCTCGTTAAAGTGACGCAGATACAAACGACCGTACAAGGACCATGTTCGCGAACCCAAAGTTCCAGGCTCTCGTTTGATTAACTGTTGCAAAAAACAAAAACAAAAAGAACATATTTTTCATTAGTTATTCCTTGCCATTCGTCTTTCAACAATAAAACTTTTTGTCATATCTTACCTCACCGTAATTAAAAAATGAGTATAAAATTTGCCACAACAGTATGAGCGGACAAAGTATCAGATTAGCTACTCCAACCCACAATATGTGCTTGGACAGTGCACGCGCTAACTCTTGTCGTCTATTCAACTTTTTGTAATCTTCCTTTAGATGCCAATTGTTTTCAAACGGTGACCATGGACCCCCTGTTTCGAAGACACATTGGAAACGTGCGATTAGTTTCATTCTAGTATTTTATTTGTTTTTTTTTCTCTCGATATAAACTGTAAACAAAAAATTTCGTTTGTTTGCTTCGAATGACGTTTTTAATCAACATTCCAGTGAAAATGTTTTTCAATCACCTTACTTCGAAAGTGCATTTCTGGAAAAATGATTTTTTTTTTGCAACCGGTACAGGCAATAAAGAAATTCGATGATTTTAAACTTGTAAAGCTTTAGCATTATTTATGTCGATGTCGAAAATGAGGCGTGTTTGAAATTTAAAAACTTGGCAAAATATCTCAAATATTTTTTTACAGTATTGGGTAAGCAGCATGGCCGAGGTCTACTCTACATTTTTCATATGAGAAATTACTCCGAGTGAATGATCTATTCAATAAATGAGTACAAAAACCTTGAAATTTGAAGTTAGTTGCAATTATTATTTGAGCAATTTTATTTGAGGTCTAGTGATAAAAATATACAGCGGAATATTGATTATAACTTCTCCTGTTCTGAAAAAATCATTTCAGATTTTTTTTACACCGCATGCTGCACGTTAGAATCTGTCAAATGTTTCGTTAAAAAAAAAGCCATTATAAGCATTAAGCGACAAAAAACATTCTGAAAATTATTCTCTTTGGAAATCCCCAACATACGTGACGAATTTAATACTCCTTTGTAAAACCTTCACTGGAAGTATTTGTAAATTACTTACAAAACAACAAGAGTTCCATGTTGTACTTGAGTCCTCTAGTCATGAATATAACTTCACCGATAATCGGAACTTTGAGTCTAACTGGCAGAAGTGATTTGTTGATCATAGCGACGAGATAATTTTTGAATCTCAATATTCTGTGATAAATATCTAATTCAGAGAGTTCACGTTTGTGTATGCACATTTCTTGTTCCTTCTGTACTTCCCGAACCCGTTTTTGTACCTCGTGCCAAGTAAGATTGTCAAGATCATTGTCATCGATCTTGAGAGCAATGTTAAAGAACAATTTGATGTCCCAAAATTGAGTCAAATGATAAAGTACTTTGACGAAACGTAGAATCCAAAAGATGCCTGCTACGAGTATGCAGATCCAAGTTATCAAGCCCATTGATGCGAGACAATCACTCGATGACAGTATAGCGTCACTGATTGTTGTTTTGTGCGAATTGTTGTCTACTTCCTCATTTCTGAAAAATTATCGGGCAATTAGTATATCGTCTTTAAAAATGTGAAAGCTGCATCAATCTTTCATTATTTACAAATCTTCCTTTATTTACTCTTATATATAATCTTTCTTTCTTTCTTTTCTTGTCTCCATTTTTTTTCAAACTGTACTTACTTAAAAAGCACAGCGTAGTCTACACAATGAAACAGGAACGTTGAGAAAATAACAACGAAAATGAATTGTCCTAGTTCGAAGAATTCTTGGAGCATCATACAAGCAAAACCGTGTTTTTGATGGTAATGATACATCCTCGTGAAAAAGGAATCGAGATCCTCTATGTGATTCCATCGTGCTTTACCACCTTCCGGCACGACGTGTATCATCACACCGGAGTCCTGAGGTGTTTCATCTCGATCCTCATCACCAGTCTCATCATCGATGTCCCTGTGATGATCGAGCTGCTGGTAGCTGCCATCGAGTACCGTTGTCATCTGTAAATTTAATTGTAAATAATATTATTGACGACAAAGACCATACAGTCAATAAAGAAGAAATTGCAAAAAATCAAGTTGTATTATTCATTGTCCCATAGAATTTCAATACCACTTTAGCCATTGATTTCTTTGTTCCTTTTTCAATTCGGACCACGAAAAATTCAACACGAGTATTTGAGAAAGCAACATACATTTTGGCATAAAAAAATGTTCCCAATAAGCGATGATGGGGTGTGCATAAATTATATTGCCTTTTTTACAGTGCCTTTTATTTAATGAAGATGGAATAAAGCAAAATTCAGTCTTTCCAGCAGTACTACCAGACTTTCATTCACACTCGTTTTTTTCACATCGCATCGAAAGTTTCTCTTAATTAAGGCTATTTCACCTATCAAGGAGTCAAAAAAAAATATTCTCTTCTGTTTATGTACTAAACTAGCAAAAAAGTTCTGTATACCAGTTGAAATATGGTATCGATCCGTTCCAGCACCATCTTATAAGACGATGATAAACTTTGCCTCATTGGAATGCAACAAATTCCTTTTTTTTTTGCAATAAAATCCAAAACTCATATGCACTAAAGAAATACATTTTTTCATATTGCATAGATTGTGAATAAAGCATAGGAAAAAAGTGACAAATATACTATCGAAATAACAAAAAGCAAACAGAACATGCAGATGGAGAATGAATGATGGGAAATCCGGAGGAAAAATTCATAATGGCTCAGTTTCTTTAATGAAATTGAAGTTTGAGTCGAATTGTTAAATTAACTTTCTATTAATCCAAATTTTGTTGTTTCTAGATAATAAAAATTTATTAAAATTCTGTTCAGTTTACCATAGCAACTAATACAAATATCAATGATAATTTATACAGTCGAGGAGTTGGCAAAGATTTTTGCTGCTAGTAAAAAATTAATTTTATTGTTATTTTTGTGGATGGAAATCAATGAAAATTCTCAAGTGTATGGGAAATTGTTCATTGACTGGTATTCACAGTGATTCGAAAGCCAGTAAGAATTTTTTATCGGGACAAGCTCTCGCTAGAGCCTTACCGTTCTTGCTCTGCGGTTTGGCTCCACGCAGGTAATGACAGTGTCACGTTTCATTCTCTCATGTCATTTAGGTTTTAATTAATCTACTCGGCGATTCGACAGTCTCGCACCTCCATACATCTAAAATGCAATTGCCATGTGTGAATGCGTCATCGACAATGGCGCATCAAAATTTTTGTGAATGATCAGGCAGTTTAGAGACGAAGCATTTGAGACTGTTTTTTTTTTTTTTTTTTTAGTCATGAGAGTGTCGTCATAGACGAGATGAAAATAGACGAGTACTAAAAATGGTACAGGAAAATTTGTATACAATGTTAATTGTTAGTACAACACAACGTTTTCCAATTCGTATATGTTTCGAGATTTCACAATACATTAATATTAATACATGTTAGAACTGAAAGAAAAAAAATCTTTCGATTCTCTTTGTTTTTTTGTTAGTTTCATATTTGATACGGAACGAAATGAGTGTGATTTTCGAAAATTCAATTTGATACGAAATTTTGATTACAAAATTATCTAGTTTCATATATTTTCCATGATTTTTTTCCTTTCATTATCGTGCGCAGCGAAATAATAAGTTTGATCGATGAAAATAGAAACGAGATGACCGACGTATTATTTCGATGTTGAGAAACAGAAGTGACACGAATGTTTTGGCAATACAGCTGATCTCCATAAACAAAGCGAATAGAGGCTCTCCCTACCTTCGTTCAGCAATCGCTTTTTTTTTGTTCCTTTCTCACGTATTTATATCCAATTTTGTTAGTCATGCGGATTATCGTCACTCACGTATTAATTGCATGACGTTAAATTTTATTTTACTCGTTAATTTAGACATTTGATGTTTTAATCAGAAGAGCCGAGGTTGTTGCGTGCGTCTCACCATTTTTCGCGGATACGTTCTTTTTTTTTTTTGCTAGCCTGTTTCATTTTTTTTTCTTATTGTGATGATACATCTCGAAGCGCAACGAAGCACATGGCTAAACTGAACACTAAGTTGAAGGTTTTTCTGCTCTTGTGGTAAAACAATCTTTTCAGCTAACTACTGTCGGTAATTCCGTCATTCTTTTTAGCGACTAATACAATCTGTATTACCAGACACTAGTAGGAAGATATCCAAGTGGCCCCTCGCCATGAACTTTTCAGCAGTTTTCTGATTCCAATCGTTTGTGTGTCTATTTATACAGTATTGTGAGAATAAAATAAACGTTTGTGAGATGAATTTATTTCGAAAAAAATAAAAATAAAAATTAGCGTGAAGTTAGCTCGCTTACTCTATTTTTTAAACTTTATGAGTCTAATTGTATGTAAATCAATGGGAAATCGTTTTAGAATACGAATATTACAATAAAAATGTTTGTAGGATATGCATATTATTATAAAAAAGCAAAAACAAAATTTGCATACATTTTTTCGAACCAGTCAGGGAGACTGGCGAGAGAAGGAGTGGACACAGAAAAATAAATGGTCGGAATTCTGAAAATCTCGTCTTGAATTAGTTTTTAGATGTGCCATCAGAATTGGAAACCCTACATGTATAGAATCGGTGTAAGTGACCGAACCGTGCTTGCGCAGTATGGTTGCGCAGTTTTTGGGATCGTCCAGTTTTTATGAATTTTCTTTTTTATTATTCGGAAATAATTTTTTTTTCACTAAACAGGTTTTACTGTTTCGACGTATCGTTCGAATGTTGATCTTTGTGAAACCGGATAGTTCTAGGTCCCAAGATTTGATTCAACAAAAATTTCGAGCATAATCTTCGATTTAATACATTTCAATTTTCCTACCATGATATGCTGGGACTCGGGCATAGGTTCTGGGCACTTGAAAGTTCCGGTTTGAACTTTTCTGGGGACGAATCTTCCTAGATTCAAAAAGAACGAATGAAATTCGATTGATGGTCTTTTTTTTGCTACCGGCATTTTCATGCATTGGGAAAACGAAAGAATAAAACGTTGAATTTTTATAAAATTTTACTGAACGAATATTCATACGGTGCACAAAAATGTTATCGCTAAATATTGGCGAATGAATGTCCCTAGCTTGTTTGGTTTGTTTAATTTCGTGAAGCCTCGACTCTGTGTTTACGTTCTACGCGCTCTCGCGCTTGGCTTGGCCCGCTAAGCCGTTCCGTAGCGGGGATGGTGGGGAGAGCTCACGCGGGGCAACTGGAAGGGGCAGACGCGAAAACTGGATCATGCGCAGGGCAACGCCGGAGCGAGCGAGCGAGAGTTCACAACGGGGAGACTAGAAGAGGCGGGCGCGGGGCGACTGGAAGGGGCGGGCGCGGGGCAACGAGCGAGCGAGCGAGCGTTTACGTTTATTCAGTCGCCCGCGGGACGCGGGGCGGCGGGAAGTGCGCGGAGAGAGAGTAGCATGAGCGTCGGTCGGCTAGTGCAATACTCTCCATTATCATTCGTGGACGAAATTGATCAAACAGAGTGCGGAATTCTATTTAATCGTCAGTTAATGACGAAAATCTCTATATAAAATACTTTGAAACGGTCTAAATTGTCGTTAAACGAAATAAAAATACAATGATGGATGATAAAGAAACGGATATATATATATATATTTTTTTATTATCAAAACCATCCAAATCGATAAATTTCACATAATTTTTTATCACGATTTCCGTTAATTAAAGCTTGAAAATATGCGCGATTTTTCGAAAATGAACAATGCACAAAAATTAGTTCTTAACAATATGCGCGATTTCTCGAAAACGAACAATGCACGAAAACGCTATGGAACGATTATTACAGTTGGAAAACATGATTTCTCTTTGTTCTCTCGTTTTTTTCTTTTTCATTCCTTTTTTTTCATTTGTCAATCGTAATCAATTTTCAATTATTTTTCTTTCGTCAACAAGTTTTCTTCTGGCAAGTGATAAGGGATAAGTCGATAGGGAAGCCTCTTGCCCACGATATTATTTTTCGTGTTAAGGTAGATGATGAATTATTTTGAACGTTTGAGCCAATCACGATAAATGGCAGCGTGAGCAAGGGTCTTGAGTGACAGACAGTCTGGTGACGGCTGTGTTAGAGCTTCGAAAATCGTGTGTATGCTCGCACGCACGCGTGTTCGCAAGCGGAGCTAAGATGCAACCATACATGCGAGTCGCGCAACGCAACGCAAAGCACCAAACGCACGCAAGCCGTAAAGCCATGGGATTGTCGGCAAAAATGACGGAACGAAAGCTATAAATCTACTCTGTAGTCAGCTGATTCCGAACACGATACAGTTTCTGTATCGCATATCGAAGTTGCGCAGGCAAGGTCCATGCATATAACCCGGATGCTGCAAACGCTGCACGCAACGCAATGCACGCAAAGCATGTATAACCGCAGCTATATGTAAGGCATTGCGAATAGTTTTTACTATCGCAAGTGCTATATTACAATAGAACGCAAGCGCCCGTGCACGCGTGCACCCACGTGAGCACGCACGATTTTCCACAAAGCTGTGGCACAAGTTGCCATTACACTTTCTGTCACTTGTCATCGACCGTTATCAATTGCGAAAAGAAAAGTTATTGCCACAAGAGAAATACATTTTTTGAGTTAGCAGAACAGATGAATATTAATTGGATTTCTTTAATTCGTGCAAGAGTTCGTTTACGCGGAAATGAAAAAAATCGTGAAGTCTTTATCATTCGCTTAGTATCTCGAAAGTATAAGAAGTTAATAGTGGTTTTAAATCAGTGAATTCGAATTTTGAATTACGATGAACTATCGTTTTCAACGTTTTTAAAACGACGCTGCTGCTACTCGTCAAGATTCAAACTCATAGATTTGGAAAAATCGAGTGAAAAGTAATCAACTGCAATGTGTGTCCTATAACGGAGGTGGATCCCAGCTGTGTTTCTTATTTGGAAATGTAAACAATAATATTTATCTTGAATCAACGCTATCGAATTCTGAATTATGGTGCGAGTCGCGAGTGTAAAATTTATTTAATTTCATTTAACCGAAAAAAATCTAGTGTTAATTTACATCGGTAATGGATCTCAACTGCCAAATTCCCGAATGGTTTTGCCACACGTAGGAGATAGACGATTGATTATTGAGGAGGGGAACAAGACATCGATGAGTGAGTACATAATTCCATCATTTTTATTGTTTTCATTTCTGTACATATCTTTTCAGTATGAAAATGTTGGGCTTTGTTTGATTTACACTATTATTTCTGAAAGAATTCGATTTCTATTCCAATCGTTAATCGTTGAAGAAAAAAACTTTCATTGTTACGTCATCGATTCCGGAAATTTAATTTTCCGAACCTATAGCGCCGGTAGAGCAAGTGATTGTGTACGAAGTACAGATATCCGTATTCAGAGGAATGAATCCGTCACCATTTTTTTTGCTCGGTAGAATTTTTCAATTTTAATATTCCAAAATATTCTCATATAATTTTCTCACAAAATAAAATTTAGGAATAGACCAGCAGTGTTAACATTTGAATCAGTTCAACAGACTATCCATTTAATTTCGAATTTATGAATCAATCTTATCGTTTCTAGCATTTCAAAACCTTTTTTTTTTTGCAAATATTGCAATAAATATTTTTATTGCATTATTCCTATTCTACAAACGATTTCACATTGATTTCCGTAAAATTAGACTCATAAAGTTTAAAAAAATGGAATAAGCGAGCTAATTTTTATTTTCTATTTTTTCGAAATAAATTCATCTCACAAACATTTATTTTATTCTAAACATCACATCTCAATCTAAAAACTGGAAAAGTGGATCCGTTTTTTTTTTGCGTGATTTCCCAAGGATTCAAAAAGGATCTGTTTTCTGCTTACAAGTTATTACGGAAAGATTTATGAAATCGTAAATTCAGTGTATATCGTCAACTCAGCGTGCATGAGTACTGTGATGAAATCTTCGTTTATGTAGTATGTGCTTTTTCACGTCGATTTCCTGCGAAATTTATCGATGAAATGTGAATAATTCATGAGAAAGGTTTGTGAGATTTTCAAAGTTCCAGAATTACATTATCTTTATTCCAGTGCTTCATTCAAGAAAACTCGAAAAAGAATTTTTAACGATGTAAATGTTAAAAAATTAAATATTTATTTATTGGATTTTTTTCCTTTTTATTGTCAGTAAAAAATAAAAATGTAATAATTTGTTAACTTTTTCACTTGCAACACGAACAAATTTAAATCTTCATATCACAGTTTTTTGAACGTGTGTACTGTGTTTTCACAATTAATTTATTTCGAAAACGAATATTACGGAAACGAATCTTAAATGAAGAAGGATAAAACGGAAGTAGGATTCTCAAAAATGTAGAAGAATTAACAACAAAGTTTGGTTAATTTAAGTACATGTTTAATAGAAATATTTACACAATTTCTAGATAACTCGTATCATTAAAAGAAAAAAAAATAGTATAACATCAGGCACTTGGGCATTTCAATCTGAGAAAGATAGTAAAGATGCAATGATATATGGTAACGCGTATTACGAGTTCGGCTACTGGAATCATATTTACGTAAACATCATTTAATTACTTGGCGTCAAGACGCTGATACGTCTCTCGATAACATATAATCGAAATTAACTATTAAATAAAATATAACTCACGCAAGCGATGTAGAATTAAATATGAAATGATAGGTAAAATATCATTGTTACTGTCGTTACTATTCTCATAATTGTTTCACGACGTGTGATACAGTATGCTTTGATTTTGGACACACGCATCGTGAACCCGCTTTTTTTCTAAGACAACGACAGTCTTTTCCTTGGGTCAAGCAACACTTGAACCGTGTATGGTTCCAAATCTCATATTGTGCATTTGCTTCGTATCTCATTTTAGTCGCAATGTAATTCCTTTAATTCTCAATAAAGAGCAAGCCAATCTCGTTTGATTGAATCGCAATTACAGAAAATCATAGTAACGCAAATGTCCAACAGATTTACAAATGTCAATAACCAAGTCTTCGCTTGTTTCCTTGCTCCTGACCAGTGTGACTTCTCTGTGTAGGCTCTAGTAAAACGTTATCCTTAGGTTCTCGAGGACTGGAAACACTCACCTTAGGCATTTCGTGGTAATGGTTATTTTGTGTAAATCAATAGGTGTAATCATTAAGTCAATGCAAACTCGATTATTCGCCACGATCAGTCTATTGGGCTGATGATTTTGTTTTCTGTCGGGCACCGAAGATTGAATGCCGGTTCGATTATTTTTCTTTTCGAAAAATGACCAGGCCAGGTTCGTTAAAGTTCGATAAACCGCTGACGAATTATTTCAAAATACTTCACAAATCACAAGTACTTGGATCATTTGTTAAGGTTGTTTTTTATATTCCGATAATAAATGCTTTACCGTTCGCGTACTCGTGGGTGAAGTGAAGAGATTTGATTTGACCGATTGTCTCTATTCCCGAGAAATAAGCTATCCGAGACGTTTCGGAGCTCGTCTAGGTATCAAAATATCACTAAGACTTTTGGGTTCTTGGCGCTCGATGCTAGCAGCGGTACTAGTTTTCGACGGTGCTGCTTCTGTCGCTTCGACTTCGGAGACCGTTTCTGGTGCTGCTTCATCCTCATCGTTCTCGATAGTTTCGGTTACCGGGGCTTCGGTCGTTTTACGCTTTGGCAGAAGAGGCGATCGTCTATGAGACACGGAGACCGGTGAACGTGTCGTTGATTTTGGCTGAACTTGGAGTCGATTCCTCGAACGCAATTTATTCAAGGGATTCGCAGTAGTTTGACGGGCTGGTGGACTGGTCTCAGCTGGAGCCTGTAAAATCGATTTTAAAAAAATGTATCATTATAATCCTATCCAAGATGAATTGTTATCGATTGGTTCAACTGTCATGTGTTACTAAAATCACGATGTAGCTTCTACTAAGATGTGACAAGTGACTTGCTTGATGATAGAATATCTCTTAACGAAGCCTAACCCAAGATGAAACGTCGTTGACTAACAAAGTGATGTCGACTCTAACAACTTTGGTAATTTTGAGCTGTCTCTGGCGAGTCTAATTGCTGTCAGTTGCGAAAAGAGAAACCGGTATGGCTCCTAGAAGAATGTGACGAGATTTCATTATTCACTTCGGTTGTATTAGCATAGAATCTTTCGTGACACCAAGTCCACGTAATTAATGGCCATTATTCATCGTTGTACTGCTTGCTAACGATCAAATTGGTGACTGGAAGGATCTGGTAAAAAAACCACTGGTTCGCAGGTCTGTGTGAGGCCAAGTTGAAAGCAGACATATTTACAATGTCTATCCTAGCTCACATAAAGACACAGCGACTGCAGCGACGAACCGAGCAAATGAGGGAGCGAGTACTTCATGAGTTTACAATGACATTTACAAAGGCCATCCAGTGAAAGTACCTCTAGGAAATCTGTCTCGCGTTTGTGACATCGTTCGCGTAACCTCGGGCTTAATCTCGTCTATCCTCCTTAGAATCGAAATAAACTTCGTGGTCGCAAATGATCTTATGATCGTACAACGTCGAGTCATTTATTATATATTTGTCACTGTTAGGATACCACGTGGTGCTATTTTAACAATAAACACTGATTCTTGCGCTGCTTTTAGAAAGAAGTATCCGCAATATGAAATTAGTGTAAGCAAACGTGAACGATTCAAATTGAATGAAATTCTTGGAGAATGGTGAAAGCAATACGATTTATTGCTTGACGATGTAAAATACTGACCTCGTGTGTCTCCTCCTCGGTGCCCTCGCCGGCTGGCTCTTCAATAGATCCTTCGGAAACTTCGGGTGCAGCTGTAGTCGTGGTTGTGCCTTGTCCAGGTCTTGTCCTCAGATTTACCCTTGCGCCGGGTCTGACGGGCCGTGATCCAATGCCCGGAAGTCTTGCTCTAACTGTAGATTTCGGGGTCGTAGGTGCGTCTTGGACAGCATCGGTTTGGCCATTATGTGGTTTTTCTCTAGAGTCCTGAGATTCTTCGCTCGTTGCTGGCAAAGGGGTCGATGGTCTTCCACGTCTTCGATTGACGTTGAGTTTGTTGAATCCTGGTCGTGAAATGCCAGAATTTCCATTTGCGGAGGATGACGAAGTCGAAGGAGCGGATGTCGTGGTTCCTGGCGTTCTGGGTGCTGCACCTCGGTACCGATTTCGTCCTGAAGATGGCTTCTCAGCATTTGAAGTGCTTGCTGAATCTTTTTGTATTTCTTCGTCAACTGGTTGTTTCTGGCCTGGTCTTGGTCGCTTGAATCCACCCGCGGGGGAACTTCCAAATCGATTCCTATTTCGTGGAGTTGGTTCCGCTGGCGCCTCCGTTGTTGTCGTTCCACTTCCGCTCCCACTGGACTTAAATCTTAAAAGGAAAATGCACGTAAGACCAAAGAAAAAACGAGAACAGATGAACGTTTGCGAACTTTCTTGACATTAAGTTATTAGATTTCTAGAGATAACTTCCAAGTCATGTTTACCGATTTCTCGAGCCAACACCGCCCGAAAGACCAGGTCTCTTGAATTTCCCTCTGCCAGACGGTTGACTCGTAGTCGTAGGTGCTTCAGTGGTGGTAGTAGTAGTAGTCGTTGTTGTAGCTTCTGTCGTTGTGGTCGTAGTTGTAGCTTCGGTTGTTGTAGGACTAACTTCTTCAGTCGTAGTCGGCACATCGGTCGTGGCATCCTCGATATCGACGGTTGAGCTTTCGCTACTTTCGTCAGCAGCCCCAGCTGCATCCACGAGATTGCTTTGACCTTGCTGGAGGAAAGCATATAGATCGAGCGCTACTTTATCCATGGCTGATGAATATTCGGTCGTGGGAGTCTCAACAGTGATTCCTTCCGTAGTAGATTCAAGAGAATGCTCGTGGAGTTTATCATCGCCAATCGGTTTATCAGAATCTTTTAGCGCAGGGGATGAAGATGTTTCGGTGTCTTCCTCTTCATCTTCTTCGCTGTCTGGAAGAGCAGGTCTTGGTGGCTGTCCTCGGTTCAGCTCAAGCTCAACAACTGGTGATTCACTGATTGGTCTTCTTCTGGTAACAGGAACAATGTCTTCCGATACTTCGACGACAGGTGCAGGTTCCTGAACCCTCTGTGGTCTTCCACGTACTCTTGTTACCGGTTTCTCATCACCATTCTCGTTCGGTGTTACACCCAGGAATCTCACTGGTCCTTTGGGTAAACTCTGCGGAAATTCTGGACCTTCTTGATGAGTCCGAAAGCTGCTGGAGTCCACAAGATCAAGGCTCGGCCTGGGCCGGTTGCCACGGGCACGGGTAGGCTCGGTTGTTCCTGTGTTATGATTCGATCGTGATCTGCATTGTTTGACAAAATGAAAATGCAATTGTTACTTTGTTTGACAAAAATAACCGATGGGAAATAGTCGATACAATTGTTATTTACAATGATCTCGGTGGAAAACGGGTATTCGTCGGTAATCTTTCTTCAGATACATCTTCGTTTTCTCCTAATTGCCTGCCGCGATTACCATTTCTGTTGGGAATCACTTCGTTGGTCGCTGGTTCTACAGTTGATGACCTTTCAACGTTACTATATTTGCTTCTGTTGCTGCTGCCTCCACTACGTCTCGGTGAAATCGTAGTTCCCCTGGGACCTTCCTGTTGATTGTTCGTTGAGGCGCTCGCCTTACCCTCTTCTTCTTCGTCATAGTAGTAATATACATACTCGTACTCGTAATCTTTGCCATTAGGTCCCTTTTTCACCTATAGAAAAACAATTTGAAAATAAAATTTGTATATTTCAAGATGAAATATTACAAATTCAACATAAAATCAAAGTAGTCGATCGGGTATGATTTCTTCGAAGTTGAGGTGTATAAACTGACCTGAATTCGCGAATTTGAGCCAGCAGGGACGAGACTTACGTCACCTAGATCGTCGAAGTTACGATTAGAGTATGGGGTCCAGCTATTCTTGTTATCCTCGCGGATAATATTGACCGGAACGAAATCGAAAGAACGATATTCCCTTTCTGTTGTCAAGACTGGCATCATAGTTGTCGGATATTCATCACTATTCAGACAATTGATATTAATTGTTTTGTAACACATTTAATTCCATATGCTATTTCGATGAATTATACATTGGAATAAAAACACTTTACCTGACTTGGACACCAGGAAGTAACGAGTCTCTGTCATCCTCTTCATCCTTAGCTCTGTAAGCGTCAAGTTTTCTTATCCCATCTTCTTGTAAGACCCCAGTACCGCTGAAATTCTCGAGTTCTACGCGTGCCTGTCTCTTTGAGTTGTTTTTCTCATAATCATTGGAGTTATCAGCTTTTTCAACTTTCGTGTCTAGCTTTTGGAACCTTTTTACATCTTTGGCATGCTCGGCTTCTTCAGCCTCAACTTCCCTCTCATCATTTGACCGTATCACTCCTTCAGGTATTTTGTGGGATGTGACAAATTCTTGAAGAAGCATTGTAAAAAGTTTTCAATTGGTTGTAGGTTGATAGATACGATTGGAAAACAACCTTTTTGTATTATCGTATGCTGTTAGTTGCAACGCTATGATTAATGTGGATTACCTTCAATGGAAATTGGTCTCGCTTCACCACCAGATGATCGAATGTCCACATATCCTTGTCCGGGTTTCAATTTCTTCGTCTCTTCTTTAGCGAGAACACACGCCACCGCGCAACATATTCTAAAAATAAGAGATAAAACATAGTTAGTCATACGAAAAGTCAACATTTTCAAAAAATCAACTATTCAAATTTGCATCTGGTCAATTCATTGTTGTAAGAACATAAACCTCAAGTAAACGCCTAAAAGAAATAAAGGTGAAGTCACCGCTGACGCGCGTGTAACGTAATGCATAGGATGTGTCGCTTTGTTTAAAACCTCGTGGAATGTTTTTGCATGAATGCCTACAATCGAGCACGATGTGGTGAAAGTTAACATCTGGTTCGTACGCCAGGAGTAGCTGAATCAGTAGCAAAAACCGTATAATAGCATCATCCTGCTATATACAACTCTGCAGTATATTAAGTTTAATAAAAAGACGATCTTCCAAGACTTTAAACTCGGAAGATGCACGTGAGTTGAATAAAATTCTTATAAGTTTAGCTTAATCTATCTTTAGAACGAAGTTTATGTACTCTGCTCAATCGAATCGGGCTGCTTAATCGAATCATTCGATTGATGCGGGTATTCAGAGGTGTTGACATTTTGATTTTGTTTTTCGGTGATGTGATTGCTTAGTCTAATGCCCTACATTCATAATAGGTCGTAAATTTCAGCTTTATTATTATTCCTTGAGGCGGCTACTTGTGAAATTGTTGAGATCGTCAGTTGTGTCTGATAGACGTTTAAGAAGAAGCAAAAAATTGCGATTCCAGCCTCGATGTAGTAATTGCTTTGCGAGACGAGGCCGTCTACCCTCGATCGACCAGACGTTCGACCTCACTCTCTTTTCAGCCAAGGCTGATAAATCGCGATTCCTTTACGCTCCGAAAGCGTACGTTCTACGAGCCCCTTAAAATACACCACGGTGATGAGAAATCGTAAACGTGACTCGTAAGTTATTTCTACCCATCACCCTTTTTGTACTTACTACTCAATTGGATAAACTGTCTTTTCACTTCAATCATTTCCAACAAACATGTGGCATTAAAGCAAACACGTATACTAAGGTACGATGATGAGTTTTATGGTGTCAACAAAGTATTGATAAAATAAGATTCTTCTTAAATCGTACAGTGCTATTCAGTCGAGTATTAAATTCACTGAACAATTCGATGTTCTTGTTTACTTCGTTGATTTTCGAATATCCAAAGACTGTAATTTTGAAGCCCAGTGAGTTCGCTCGGAAACATTAAGAAATCTATTTCCAGACACTTGTTTAAAAATTTTATGACACTTAATAATTAGCCAATTCCATAAATTCCTGTTAAACTTAACTTCGAATAACTCGATTCTACATGCGTGGGTTATTCTTAGGATTGTTAAACTGCCCGTCATCAAAATTAACACCGCTCTATATTGAATGAATTATTAACATCATTGTATTCCCGTATACACCTTAATAAATTTACGTAAATTAAATAAAAATCTTGACATTCTTAAGTACAACTTCATGTTGCCATTCAAGATCTTTAATGCTCGAGCATAAATTTATTCAGTATATAATTTCGCCACGAGATAAAACCACGAGATTTACAGAATTTCGGTTGCAGTTTTATATTCAAATATATCTTGAGCGTTAAAACACGCTGAGAAGTGAAACTGCATAAGAGATCGTTTCCATGGGCGGACACGTATGGCAGAGACTCGGCAGCGGGTTTACATATTTCATATATATATAAGTATATACAACGCCCACGATCACGAGACTCTTTCACCGGTATGCTGTCTTGTTCGTTCCGTGACAACCGGAAGTTCAGAGAGTAAAACAGGCGGTACGAGAATTCTCTTGTGCCACCGTGGGTTGAAGACACGTGAAGATAAAACGCTCACGATTTATTCGCTTCAAGACATAGCACACGCGAGGATCATAGTTTGAAAATTTAAAGGCACAAACTCTTCCGTGCATTCCTATCGATATTTTTGGTTATCATACATAAGAATTTTCTTCCATAAGGTTTTTCTGATGTAACTCATCTCGAGGAGTATCCCGTATTTGATTTTACGTCAAATAAAAAAAAAAATTTTTATCGATAGTAAAATTTATTTTACTATCTCTAGCGTCTTTAATTTTGACACTTGCTAACTCAATCACCAATTCATCGTCTTATTAACGAACAGTTTACTCCTGCTATACTGTTTACACGGTTCTCCACGCTTTTAGCATTAAAGTTGAAAGTTTGACCCTAATCGAATTTTCTCCATTAGTGTGATTGAGTACGGAGTCGACCGTACAGAATTTTCGCTACTTTTTTTTTCTTTTACTTCGCTCCGTTGTAAATGCACGAAGACAATGTTGTTGGTAAATGTGACTGTTTTTTTTACCCCAGTAAACGCGTCATAATTCCGGTTTCGAATCAATGCCATATAAGACATCTGCTTTGATGAAATCTCTCGTGCAATAAATGCGCATACACTTTTACTGTGAATGCGTCTCATACGTGTTCAGCTTCCGGTAATCGGATTTAAGAACATCGCGATGTAGCATTTCACACCTTTTATGGCATCGAACAAATAATTACGATAAAAAACTTGGAGTAATCGGTATTCGATGTACACATTCGATACATTACATGCAAGAAATATGCTTTTGCATCAACTCATGAAATTTATCACGATATCGTACGGAGAAAGCTGTCTTGTAAAGGAATATCGCTTTGATAAATATATATGCATTTACATATGTGTACAAATCCACATATGTTATGCATATAAGCCTTCGTGTTCGTGCTTTCTACTACTTGTATTCAATCCAATTCCAATTTTGGGACTACATCACTCGACGTAAGAACTAATTCTCCGAATGAATCAACTACGTTATGCCTAATGTACAATTTGCGCTACTATTCGTGTCTAATGTTTCGCGCTTTGCTTAATTTCAAATCGAAATATATATAAATATGCCACTGCACATGTTATTCATAATTTAATAGATACGTCAGAAAAAATTTTAATGACTGCCAGTCTTTTTTCCAGAGTGTATATCTATAAATATATTGCAAATTTATGATTTATATTACTGCTATAAATTTCACAAACATAACAAATCTACATAGAAAAACTTTTAGTCGAATTATCGTTTATGATTGGGCTGCTCAGCCTCTGTAAGGTTCACTCAAGTATCGTGATCTTACCACAAAAACCTCGGACCACAGTTTCTTTTTTAATTCATTTATTTCTCAATTACGATAGGCTGAAACTTTACGAAAGCAGGAGACAGCGAGTAGAGCGTGTATAGAAGGGTGTACCGACCATGTATACGCCATAAAATTTTTACCAGTTTGATATAATCGACAGAATGGATGACGGAAAAACTTGATAGTTTGATACTAGGCGTAGACAACGAACGATTTTGAACTCGACGATTGTTCGGCACGACCCAATGCCTGCAGCAAAAATTTGATATGGATCATTGACCGCTCAATAATTTTATTGTTTCATCACTCTTCGCCACCATTCGTCAAATTTTATTGCGTCAGATCATGAACGCAATGGTTTATAGGTAAACTGCAAAAACAACTAACTTTTCAGGTTTTTTACTCTGCTGGCTTATTTGCTCTATTTGTTTTACGTGGACTATTCCATTGTTAGCAAACACAGCGACGATTTTTTGTTTGACATTCCTTATTGTCAGACATTGCGGATCGTTTATAAATTTACCGTTATAGTTTCATGATTTGCAGCATGTATTTACTTTTGATGGAATTTCATGAATCCCTAATACTCGATATGCTACAATTACGAGGTTTGTGAACTGAATATAACTGAGTAATTGAGAAAAAAAACAATCAAATTTTTAACGTGAGTTGGTTCAGTTGTGGATGGAGCTCCATGGATTGCAAAAATTGGAACGATTTGATCTTTTTCATCACTGACAGACCTTTTCGTATATTTATTGAATGGAATTAGGTGATGGTTTAAATACTGACAAATGTCAATATGATTGCTCCGATAGACTTACATTTCGAGTGCAACAGACGTCGCTCTTTCGATCATAGAAATTGGTAGTTCTAAAGTTGCTATAATATTCTCGTAACATGCCCATACGGCGCGCGGTTACACAAAATGAAGAAATATAACGGGCCCCAGGGGATCATTTCGGGGTAAATAAATTTGGAATTACCGGCAATACCCGAGAGGCACGTTTCTTTTAAAATTCGTATTATGATAGTACAAGTTAATCCTCAATATTGCGTAAACATGCGTGGTCACCAGCACCATCACGAAACGCCGAAGGCGCCTAATTCTTTTTGTGAGTCGTAAAAACTCGGATTCTCCAATTAAACGATAGATGTGCCCATTCGAACGGTTAAAAAAAAAAAGAATAAGTTATCGAGTGCTTCAGGCTACGGTGTGAATTTTTTTAAATCGAAAAGGTTCGGTCGCTCTTTCTCAATGTCGAAAATAGTAATCAGTCAAGACCAATTGAGGATTGAAACGATAGCAAACAATCGGTGTCGTCAAATAATAATGTTGCAGAAATATCGAATCGAATTCGCTCCTGGGTCCGTTGTCAAATGTTGGGTTAAAAGAAATTCTACTCAACTACATCCATATCTTTTTCAATGATGTTCTTGAACTGAAGCCAATAACTTACGGTGTGAATGCACCTTGATTAGTTCCATAATGCAATAAAAATGGTTAATTTATCATGTATCGACGTCGGAGTAAAGGCAAGTACGCAGTTCCTGAATGTTTATCGGGGTGTATATAGAAAAAGGTGACAGATTAAAGCATTGCTCGCAAGGAATTGAATCTATCGATAGCGAAGTAAGAGTCCGTTAATCCGCATTAGAAATCGCGTGGATGGTGGTGGCATTTTATTGACCTTGGACTCGGCTCGATTTGTTACCGGCAAACGGCGCACAGTAGCCGGTAGATTATACGATACGTGTAAACTGCTATCTCTGACTTTGCTCAAACGACGACGGTGCGACAACCACCGCCTCTCACCTCATTCACCCGTGAAACGTCACCGTCTCCACTTTCTTGCAATCGTGAAAATATCGTAGCTCACGCATTCACCTTCGAGCTGCGAGAACTTGATCGATTTAATCGAAACTGAGGGGAAAAAAAAAATCACTTGGAAAAATCTATCTCGCTTTTCTCTTGATCGGACAATACTTTTTCCGAAATTACTTTGACTTTTACTCGCTCATATATTTCCACTAGAAATTTTCAATTGTTTCGTTTTTGGAATTCAATCGAAATACCGTACAGTGGATGCGGAAAATATTCATGAACCAAAAGAGAGACTTTCAGGGTTCAGGCGAGAGACGTGTGGCAATTTCCTCATCATTCAATTGCTCTGAAATCCATAAAAAATTTCTCACAGTTTAATAAATTGATCGAAGATGTTTATATTTAATTTTTAATTGCATCTGTATTTCCCATATATCTATATAATCTAATCACTCATTAACCTCATGGTTTCATTCAATTTTTTTTTCTCATCATCAGTGTACTACTCGTATTCCTCTTTCGCCTCAATCTCACTCTCGATGAACGTGAGATTCGAGGGATCGTAATCAGCGAAAGTATACCTCTCTGTGGCGTGAAACACGAGTGGCTCTTGGCTGGACCGATATACAACATATATTCACAAATGTGCGGTATAATATAGTCGATGCGAGAACAGGCATAAGCTATACCGAATATGCCTTCTCCTCTCGCGTGATATCAAGGAGCGGTAACGTCGGTGGTGAAGCGAACTCTCTTATATACACAGACAGACAGACAGACAGACACATACACACGTACACATACAAACGAGCACAGGAGAAAGGAGTGTGCAGGCGAGAGTGAAGGAATAAGTAAAGAAAGAAAAAATATGTATATATGTTGGACGATCTCCACACAGTGAGGAAGGGGGAGGAGGGGGGGACGAGGAGGAGCGAAGAACAAGGCTTAGTGGACTGATCAGCGTATAGTCAGACACGAATGTATCAAACTTCGATGTCAAATCTTTCGCATCCTTTTTTACGTTCAATTCATAGTACATTAACTTGTTTCAACCACACACATTTATAATGTTTAACAAATCTGATAATGAAAACGATGACGAATTTGTAAAAAAAAAAATAAGAAACTGCAACAATTGATTCTCCACAATAGTGAAATGGACAAACTTTTATTTTTTACTGCACTCTGTTACGTAAGAAAATAACATTCGCATCAACGAGAAGTGGAATGAAAAAAAATATATTGTCCGAAAGAAAAAAAATATATTCAAAGGTGTATTGGAAGCTGGTGAAATTTCTTTTATTTTTACCATATGTTGAGATTTTACCTTTTCGAAACCATTTACCAATATGGATTTTGCTTCGGTTCCGTTTCAACTTCATTCGCTATGATTGAAAGCTTAGATATCGTCACCGATTAAAATGAGATTTTTATATTCACATAAATTGTTTCAATATCCAATCTTCATCATTAATGAAAGCCATTAATATTTAAGGAAGTGCGTGCCCTATCACTTTTTTTCTGGTATATGATAATAAACTATCTTTTGGAATGGAAAGCTTTTTATCCCGAATTCCTAGGCACTTTCATTTTCATTGAATACGTAAGCAGATGAGTAAATCTCTCGTCTGGAGTCTGTGCACTATTCAGCTATACATGGAATCCTGATTTCTGGTAGATACATTGAACGTATCTCGTATCACTCGACATACCACGTACGTTAAAATACGTGCATAAATAAATAATTCTTTTTTTATTACCGATTTTCTGAATAAGTATCTGGAAATAACTATTTTCATTTGATGTATTATGTAAAGTGTAGCTCATCAATGGTATACGATATCGTAACTTTCATCCATATCCGTAAATCTTAATAGAGTTATCAAAATAAATGAAACTTTCTTTCTCAAATGATTCATAAAATGTATTAATTGGTACTCACAGAATTGGGCTCTTGAGCCACATATCTCCACTGAGCACTACTTATAAACAATATTATTTAGTCTTCACTCCACGCTCGTGTGAGCTCCCGACTTTTTTTTGCGATTTTGTTGAAAAAAAATTTTTAACGCTTCACCGATTGTTTTGTCGGCTATGAGATACCGTCGACGATTACTCAGACTCGACGGGGATGAACTTTTTTTAATTCACTTTCTGTCACTGTTAGTTCATGATCGTTACATTTAGAACGATTTACTCGTCGTGAATATTCCGAAATTTGGCACGAATCTTGTAAAGTAATGGCAAATAATTATCCCGATGGAAAAAAAAAAAAATAAGAAAATTTTTACTTTCTTGTAATCATATAGATATGATTTTGTCTGAGCGCTATTCCCGATAAACCGATTCGCAATGTTAATCGTCGTAAAATTCGTCGGAGTTTGCCACCGTAACGAGCGCGTTATATCTAGAGGAGATTCGTTGTGGCGACAACGATGACGGCGACAACGACGACCAAGTCGTTAAAAAAGTAAAAGTAAGAGGCAGTCGAAGGACGTGGTGAGGGTATGAGAACGCCGGCGAACGGAGACCTCTACTTATACCGCCACCCACCACGACCCGTTGTCGATCGGGTAAACCCCACCAGCAGGCCCGTGAAAAGTCTACACAACATCGTCGGAACATTCGACAACTCGATTCCAATAGGGCCCATCGCTTCTCCTCATTACGTTTGATTTTCTATTTAAACTTTAAAATCGAAAACTATTCAAAAATAGTACTTTGGCAATTTAACGAAAAATAAGTAACGAGATATCGAGATATTTAACCATCGTTCTAATACTCAGAGTCAAGATTCCGTCGCGTCTTCAGATATGAGTATATATAGAGCAGAAATGATAGTGAATGAAGTCCTTATAGGAGTCCTTCATACGTACAGCATTAGTAGATTCTGAATCCTACTAGTGCTGGTTCCATTTTTGGTTACAAGAGGGCAACGTTTAATTTTTCGGATCTAGACGTCAACTTCCTAGCATTCGATCGTCGTGTACCACAGAGGATCTTTCTCAACAATTGTATCGTTTTTCTCAATTGCACGATCAAAAGATCACTTCTGATTTGATCAACTAGAGGATTAATCTTGTTTGTATTATTATATAACTCTAAACCCAAGTCCACGTGTTCGTCGAAGAGTTTTGCGACGTCACCGCAACGTACATATGCTGGATTGTCACTAGGGTGGTGCTGCAGGAAATGCAAAATCTTTGACGAGTGATTTTATGCCAATCGTCATCAATATGTAAAATTTGAAACTTATCAATTTTCAATTATAGATCATATCTGTTGAGATACGTCAATAATGGAATATTTTTTTCGAATATTCAAAATGAAATATGCTGAAATGACTCGATGATACCCTTTACTTGGATATCGCCTCAACGACAGGAAATGTCGAGCATGGATACGGATACGCAACACGTCACGAAATGACCGATTACTTAGTTATTTTCGTTCGGTATTTTTTTTCGAGCTCGAAAGTCAAATAAGAAGAAAAAAAAAGATGAAAAAAAAAAGATCGCAGAGTCGATCGACCTTGGTCCCATTAAATATGTTGCCGAGAACAATCTGGTTTTACGAGGAATCTCCCTCGTGTGTCTCCGAGACACTTTCTCATATTATATTTCGTTCTCTCCGCCATTGTATATATACTTCTAGTATCGGAGCGAATTCCACTGGGGAGAAAAAAAAAAAAAAGGTTCGGTGCGAAACATGTGGTGATTCTTTATTTGCCAAAATTTACAGGTTTGTAGCTGGGCACACCATAAGAGATGTTTTCGTTGAGTCTTAGTTGTGGAACCAGTTTCATTTCAAGAATCGAATAATCTGCTAGCATACTATAAGTGAAGACCAGTTTTGTGAGTGTTGATACGAGGTTTCGCTGAATCTTTTGTGTTTATCTGCTGGTCCTGCAAGTTGCCCAAAATTTTTATTTTTCCAAAAAATTATACTTTCTGTTGGAACGATAATCCAAGTCGGCCGACGATAATTTCGTTCTTTCAAACATTTTTTTTTTGTATTTTTTCTAGTGTCAATGTTGGCTGGGCTAGGATTTCTACGGGGGTCCTTGACCCACGAAAGATCGAATGCATAATTATGTAAATGAAAAATAAAAATATTAATCGCTAGAGGATCGATCTCTTTTCACGTTGCAGCCGTGCGATTCAATGATAGGCCATTGATTCTTGCTTACGATGAATAATTGCTCACGATGAATAAAAGGATTATCAGAAGTTGATGCCTCTTCAGCTCTTCTTTCATCCAAGCTTCACCGATCTATTATATACTGTCATCACCATTTCTTTAGAATCTGAAAAAAAAAAACGTAGATAAATGAGTAATAATATTTTATTCCATCGCGTTGATACGTTGTAGCATTATTTCTGTGAATTATAACCGTCGTTCGGATGTATATACAAATTTGTTGAATGTAAGTGAAAGAATACACGCAGAGGGCGTTTCCTACCCACGTTTTGTCGGTTTTGTCTCGTTCGGGCCGAATAGAATGACGCCGAAGAATGGGATTCATGACTAAGAACTCGCCTCTGCATTCGAAAATGAGCCGAGTCCGAATGTATTAATGAGATGAGCGTGATCGTGCTTCACCTCACGCACTCGCGTTGCTTTCCACCTCCCCTTCGTTTTTTTCTCTATCTCTCCCGTAATAAACTGCAGTTTACGATAATTTATTCCACTCGTATAGCAATATACATAGCCCAGACGAAGTGAGAACTGATTGATATTCCGCTACTTACTTTTGTGCCATATCCGTCCAGGTGGTGCGAGAATGAAGCATTTTTTACTGGATGAACCGCATCGCACACATGCTGTACGGACGTTCACTGATGTTTTTTTTTTTTTTTTTCTTTCTATCGAAGGTTGAATATGAAACGGTCATTGGCAGTAGCCATGTGAACCGAACGATTCGACCATATTTCCAGGAACTCAGATGAAGTACGAAAGGTTAAAGAAAATGCCTCAAGATACTTTTCATCTTTTCTTTCTTCGAAACTCGCATGCATTCTTCTTACCAATTTCATGGGATAATGATACGGTAAGACGTGAAAAGTAAAAAAGTAATGTCGAAGACCGAAGGTTACTCTCGAAGGTTTTTCAACGAGATAGAGGAGAACAGGAATAAAACTCAATTTGTACGAACGTCTTACCAAACTCGCAAAATATTCAATCTTCCAAACGTTCTATGTCGAAGTATGCGGTCGTAAAATTATCCATATGTGACAATTGACATTGGAAAAAGTTTTTAATATCGATCTAGGCCTTTCCAGCTAAGGAAACCGAGTTGAGCTTATCATTTGATACTTTCTCATGTATATCAATTTTATGCTGCGATAAACAATTATTCATTGTGCCCCCTCCTCCCCCCCCCCTCTCCAATCTACTCCTTTACACAGTTGTGATATCACAGAGGGACAAGCGTATTGAGTGAGAGTTTATGAGAGAGTGAAACAGAGCGAGAGAGAAGGAATCTCATGACTTCTGGAATGCAGCCTCCGAGCTCGAGTCAACAACGGTTCGTCGTCGTGAGTTCGCAATGCCGTGTGGCTCGAGTAGTATGACGCTTGCCTTGTAGAACCCGGATGTAATTTGAGGGCACGTGAGGTGAGTTGCAAAGATAAAGCTGTTGTCACACTGAGGTCCAAACACAGAAAATTGCCCAAATACCAGACTCGTTATTTCACTAGCATTACGAAAAAATTGCAAAAAGCACGGACATGTTATTGGAAGCACAAATAATCGGAAATTGCCATTATAGAAATGGAATTAAAATTCTTCACTCATGTATAAACCTTCCTCCTGATGGTCTGAAGAGATTTTGAAAAAAAAAAAAATTGTTCAACATATCGTGGTGATCAAAATGAGATTTCTTAAGTCGAAAAAAAATTTGGTTGATCCAATCACGTAATCTTGTGGCTCGAAGAAATATTGCTCGCCATGATGAAAACACATCCTTGAATCAACAAACGTGTTGTTGAATCAAAAAAATTCGTTTTTTTTTTTCACCACGATTCGTAGATCAAACACAAATTTGTTCTATCAACAAATTTCTTTCCTCAGTACAACATTATCGTGCAGATAGGACAGAAAATAGTCCATGATGAATGGAGTATGTGAGATCTTCATTCGAGCGATGCTTTCACTATTGGTTCTCGAAAAAATTATAAGATTGTACACTGAAAACGAAATTTTGTTGAAACCTTAAAATATTTTGTTGAATACGTTTAACAAAATATTTCGACGACACAACAAGATGTTTTATCCTCTCGAAAAAGTTTTGTTTCCGGTATAAAGAAGTTTTGCCTGAACAAAAATAATTTGTTGAATAGGTGCAACAAAATATTTGAATATTTCAGTGTAGTGCTGTACATAATTAAATTTCGGTAACTTTAAAAAAATGCTCGATATAAGAATGCTACTCCTTAGTGAAAAAGAAAAATTGAATTATTTTTCCAGATGAGAAGCTTCAATTTTTTTCAACATGAATTATGTTAGCCTCAAATCACATTTTTTTTTTTATGCAAGCAACACTTTACTCTTTACATGATTGCCTTTTCACCGTTGATAACGTTGGTCATATCTCTCGTGTCTAATGGGCTGTGAGCGAAATGAAAGAAGGCTGCCAAAAGCGGTTCCATAGCGTCGAATCCGCGATCACAGTAGAAATGGAAACGAGAATACGTGATGGTCAGACGTGCGTGTGGCTCTCCGATTCTCGAGACAAGAGAGCCTCCGACGATACGAAAGAAGGACCTTGGCTGCACTTTCGCGGAGGACGTGGACTCGCACACTGAATCCCAATGGAAACGACATCGATGAATATCTGGTTTTTTTTTTTTTTTTTTTTAGCTTTTTTTTACGTACTTTTGACTCGACACGTTGGGGCCAGCGAGCTTTCAGTACTTTCAAAAATCGCCAACGCTCGCTCCTTCATTTCGTATACTGTTCAGCGAGCTCCAGAAAATGAACTTGAAGATCAAAAATCTTCATAAATTTTCTAACGAACAGCCAGTGAATATAAATTAAAAAATATATTTTTTTAACTCGTATAAAAATTCGTCAGCTTTCTGTAGAATCTACTGCATTCATTTTTACCCTTTAATATGAAGATCTCAATGAAAATTAAATTCGTAAATAATTGAATAATTTTAAATATCTTCGTTTTATTACCAGAGCCTCTTCAAAATCAGCTTCTTATATGCCGTCAATTATGGATTTGCCTTTTACAAAAATTCAGGTAGCGAAACATGTTTGTATTTTCATACGAAAAACTAGTGAAAATAAATGATTCTTGAGTTAATAGCTCATCGATTGAAATGTAATCGTATCCACTGTTTCTAATTTTTTCGATAACAATAAACATGTTTGTATTTGACTAAATATTGAACAACTATTATAAATTTTATTTTATAAAATACTATTTAAGAATATTTCCATACTAATGAATTTGGCCTCAGTTCGTTGATTGGAGGAAAGGGGAGAAATAAGTCTGTTAGAGGACAATGGGGAATACGCGACTATCATGCATACGAGACATCGAACAGAGAAATTCCGATCAATATATATATACGTAAGAGCGAAACTTCTTGACTACAGGGTGTGAAAAAGTATGAGCACCATTATCTGTATACGTTCATTTATCGCTAATACAAACCCGCTGTAAACACACTTGATCGCCGTTACAATTGATGGATGTATACATGTCCGGGCACAGACACAAATGAAAATATCCACGTGCCTGCAGAACGGCAAATTAAAATTTGACTTTCTCCAAGTTCCGTCGTAGGTATAGCGTGTGTTAAAGTCGTTATGTGCGTTAGCAGCAAGTCATAGCTTTTGTTTTAGATTATGGCTTTTGTGGGTAGAGTACAAACATTTTGCGGAAGGGAACACAATGGGGCTTCATCGTTCGATGAGGATTAATCATCAGGGTTAATGTCTTTACCTAAATTTTTTCTACATCTCGAGGTAGCGTACTATAAATACTTAACATTTTTTATAATTCTAATGAATGAGGGAAAATTCCGTTTTCGTGGTTTCTTAAGGCTACGAGTACAAAACTTGTATTCTTAACAATGAAATTAATTGTGAAATGAATTAACGAAATTAATTTTTTGAATAACAGTATAATAGACACAAGAATAAGAGAAAATTGAATAAAGGTCCTGAGTGACATAGTCCCATGTCAAGGGCAACAGTGTTATGTACTTGTCAAAGTAGTTGAGTTTGGCAAATTGTTAAATTGATTCAAGTGGCATGAAAAGGTTCAATAGAGTTTATTCATTTGAGAACTTTCGATTGAGAATAATTCGTTGTTTTTTTTACTGCTGTTCAGCGATATCGCTCTGGCATTGATTGGTGAGGCGATGAACGAGTTCACTATAACTTGGACAAAATGTACTTTTTTTTTTGCAATTTGTGAGTTTAATAAAAATCTCAAAATAAAAAAAAAAATGTGACTTTCTTCAAGTATTATTTATATTTATTTGGACAGACGATTTTTTACCTGAGTAATTTTCCTTTTGATGTTTAAAAGAGGTCGCAAACATAGCATTTTCTAAATTCTGCTATAATTCATAATACTGCTGCATACAATAATGGATAGACACTTATTTACGGATGCTTCAAGATTACTTTTTATTATAGTTACACGGGATGTAATACTTTCTTTTAAAAAAAAAATTCTTTCGTAACAGTTGAGCTAAGAATGTGAGTTTTTCATATTAATAATGGCGTGAAACGACACGAGAACTTGTCGCTTCGTTGATTTCCAGTCGAATTAAATTCCGTTGAGATTCACGCAACTGTATATAACACGCAAAAATGTTGGATAAATTTGTTATTTTCGTGGCTCGTTCGCGCAATTGTTTATCCATGGTTAAATTCTTGTTTCGCAATTTCATTTTTCTAATTCCATATTTATTTTTGAGAAACTATCACGTAAGATTTAGTTGATACAAAAAGTGCAGCGCAACAAAAATTTTCGGTGTTTCCATTCAATCGCACTATAGAAATAATAGCATTTTCTATAAATTAAACAGTAAACAAACACGTATCAGTGTATAACGTAGATTTTTTTCTTTGCATAAGAGGAAATATTTAACACTCGTTCATTAAATATATAGTTCTTCGAACATTTTCAGATCGAATTTGATATAATTTATATATAAATCATTTTAAAAAATATATAATAATATGTTAAACGTTTTATTGGAACTGTCTCAAAATCCATGCAGGCAAATATTTGTCTGATTATATGCGAACAATAATTTAATTAAATTGAACCAATCTTCGATCAATCTTGCATACAGTTTCACTAATTCATTAATGTAAAGGAACCGTGTGTCTCATGTTTCCTAAACATTGAATACGACAAATGATGGTATAAAATAATGATGTAACGTTAACCATACTCAGTACGACACAAACATCTATGAAGTTCTAATATTCTGCAGAATTTGAGTATAATTACATAAAGCGTTTTCGAAATATCATTGGCCATTTGTTACTGCGGTGCACAAAAAAAAAGAATATAGCTCGATGGAGAGGTGATTTCGCGGTTCTCCTCCGCTGTGGGATTTCTTCGCGGAGCCGGATATCAACTTGACCTACATTTATCGAATGGACAAGAGAAGCGCCAGACCCAATAAGATTTGTCGACTTCGTTTTTTACGCTCTCACTCTCTTTCTTGCTCTCTCTCTCTCTCTCTTTCTCTCAGTCTCCATCTCTGTCGGTCCCTCACTCGCGCACCCAGGAACGTAGATATAGTAACCTTAACATTGAAGTTCGTACGACGTTCCTTCTGCTATTTCACATTCAGTTTGATACCATCTCTTGATCTTCCTCTATTGTCTCTTTCTTTCCATCTCTTTCCTTCTTCTTATACCGTACTCTGCTATTTTTAGGTCTACTAATTATTGAGTTACCGCGAAAGTTCCGTCTGCTATGTCTTCATATGGCTTTTATTGTTATTGACGAACAGAACTTTCGCAGGGCAATCGAGAAGTATCCCTGTAGCATTCAATCCAATTGTATTATTTATTCACAATTATGTATGTGAAAACGATCATAACTTGACTCTCTTTAAGTAGAAGTTCAATTCATTTTCAATGGTAGGGATATGCTTCTTAAAAATTATAGTTCCAACTATATAATTACTTGAATATTCCGTGGCATAAAAAGCATCCTCGTCCGAAATGACTGGGCATTATGATTATCATACAGTAATATCGATGCCACTCAATTTTTCATATTACTATGGCTATACATTAGTAGCCAGTACAACCACAGATTTTCAATAATTTCAATCATTTGTTTTTCGTATAGAGAGATCTGGCTTACTTTTTAGCTCATTGCACTGTAGATATTCAGAATAAATTTAGAACATCTGGAAAGAAATGGAAAAATTATCGACAAGGGAACTCAGTGGTTTACTGAATGAAGATCGTTACAATCAGCTTAGAGTCACTAAATATGCTTGTGTAAAAAAAAAAAAAACGATCGCTTATTTTTCAATTTTGTAACTTAACATTAATTGTAATGTGTGGCAATTCATATTCACTGCTTCGGTAACAAGTATTTACTTTAGCAAAATAGATATATATAAATTTAACTATTTATAAAGTAGTATCCATCCCATGTTAATGAGCTGATCTCGAGTGAAAGTTGCCTCGGTATTACAGGTTTTCAATAGCTTGATTATTTCCAAATTACATTCATGCGCTATTAAATGTCATTGCTGGATTCGTAGAGGATTGTTAATGATACTTATATGGGTGTCTTAACCCGATTTTAGGTTAATAGCGTTATACCATGTTCGAAAAAAATACTATTTTCTTGAAGATGGCTTCAAAATATATCTCACAAAGTCTACAGCCGTCGATAGATGAAAATAAAGTGAGCATATGTCGTATGAGGTTTTAATATTCGACTTCAATATTTCAATTCAATAAACGCACTTTTTAGAACCGAAAAAAAAAAAATGGTCACTACAAAACTGGAAAAGTTGTAAAATTTCACTACAATTTCCCTCGATGGAATAAACGCTGAAATGTATTTCGATAAATTAAACATTATTATTCAAAGTGGACGTGTTTTGGATCATGATTTTTCAGTAATGCTATCCTTCAATTAATAATGGTAGAAAGTTGAAAGTTTTTTAGTCCATTAGACAAATTGTTGTCATTATAAAAAAAAGAAAAACGGTCGTATGAAAATGAGTCATCTTAATCGGGGATCGTTAATAAATAATTCATGTGGGTACATTGTCTTTGATCGATATACATTTTTCAGTCTTGTGAATCGTTTGAGAATCTCTCACGGTTGAATGTGATCAGCATGATAGCGTTACATATTTGTGTCGATACGTATATCCGTGTATACATGGAATTCCCGGTCAAATTCGAAACGACATGGATCTTCATTGAATATTTTTATTTCCTTATTTTTCATGATGAGACTTCGATTTTAATATTTCCGACACGTAGTTCATGGACAACATCTTTTTTCATAATATTTTTTCAATCGTGAGCAAACTGATTTAAATATTATAATAGTATTATGAAAATCATCGAACAGTTATTTTTCTCTCTTGATATTCAAAATTCTAACCATCAAAAATAGATGAAAATAATTTCTACAGAAACGTATAAAATATTGTCGAGATACTGAGCATTGAAGATAAAAACATTTTTAAAAATCACAATATCATTAATGAGTATGTTTTTTTCTTCTTCTATAAATTACCTAACAGAGTATATTCAATTGATATGCAGTGAAAGATGATTGAATAGCGCGATTCAAAGCCTTGACAGTTTGTCCTGCAGTGCCCCATATATACATATTTATATATAGATGCGTGTATCAGGGAAAGCGAAAATAAGGATCTCCGCCCCGCGGGAGAAAGTCCTTTGCACACCTCCGCAAAGTATTCTGTTTCCCTCGACCCCCCCCCCCCCCGCCCCTCTCTCTCCCACTCTCTCTCTTTTTTACTCACATACGAGTCCGCGAAAACCCATTTTACTTCTCATTTGTATTCTCGCGTTTTTGCGCCTTATGTTAGCTATCTCCGTTCGTTTGTTGATTTCACGCAGGGAGGTACGTCAAGATGATCGCGCGAATGAAATCATTGTATACGTGTACAGCGACATTCCAGAACCAAGAAACGATCCGATATATTTGCAATTCAATTTCATTGGTGTAGTGAACTCGAGAATATGAAAAACAACAACGAAAAAATTGTATAAATTGATAGATCGATTGGAACGAACAGGGTACGGCATGACAGGTTAATTAATAATGAAAATAATGCAATAAATAACAACCGAAAATTGTTGGATTTTATTATCTTTGTTGCAAAACCAAATTGCATTATTTTGCGAAAATAGTGGTCTTTCGGATAAGCCATCATTGACATTTTCAAATAGTTGTTCTTTGAACCATATGGGGTTATTGTAGCCCTCGAAAAATAAAAGTCATTAAATTGGATTGTATTAGTGATATTCATGAAAGTATTTTTTTCAATTACTGATCATATTGTAATAAGTGTATTATTTTAAACGAACATTTTCATTATAACCTGCATTTAATTCGACGCAAATCCTCATTCACTTTGGCATATAGTAATGATGATAATTATCATATAATGAGTGTCGTACGGATTAAAAATAATTACGTTTATTTCCTTCGGAGTTACGGACGTCAAAGTAAGATGCTGTCTCATGAATCTCGTAATCAAATTTCGAAGGACACGGTATCAATGATAAATGTGTAATTAACGCCAATTGACTGATTCATCAGTTTAATTATCTGCCAGCTCCCTGTACAGAAGTTCGATCATATCATTGCGTACAGAGATCTCGAACCATAGAATTCATTTTTCTCTTTTATAGATAATTACATCTTCAATGATTCAACAATCAGCCAAATTATGTAATACTGATTAGAAAATATTTGGCAGATTATTATGTCCTCGTATACAATTCATTCAAACACTATGCATTCTTCCAAATGACAGAAAAAATCAAGTCACCTCACGCATTTATAATTCTTGAGTTCATTTAAGAATGAAAATTCCATTGAAATAATCAAATCAAAAGAAAACGTTTTTCGTTTTCGTTTTTGAACTTCGTACACGTATTCGTTTTTTAAATTCGTACTCTTTTGCTACCTCTTTTCATAGTGGTACGCGCATTTTTCTCCCTTTACTATTGATAACTACGAATTGATAGAGGACTTTTGATACTCTGCCGACGTAATTGCTGCAAAAATTGTAACGAAATTATAATTTTCAGGTATATCTGTACATTTTTAATATTTGAATATTTATATTATTAATTTAAATTTTACAAAATATTGAAACTTTTAGAGTGAGGAAACAATTGGTAACGCTGTCGTCGTCCTCCTTTTTTGAAAACCATTTATTCAAAATTACCATTTCATTTTTTTAACATAACTTACATAGCTTCGTCTGCGACAATAAATTCATCCATTTCTTGGTCCCGTGTAAGTGCTTAGGTGGCATTTGATGTCGTCATTCTGCGTTTTCTTTTTTGAATTCGTTAATTTCACTATAGTCTACAAACGGTACTAAATACCCTTCTGTTTTCAACCGTCAGGGTGATTTTCGGTTGTCATTTCAGCAGGCAATATGACACATGAGTTCTAGCACATGCTTCGTAACGGATAAATAAAACCATGGCAACGAACATAAATAAATCTAATGAAAATTGATTCTGCTCTATCTTTGGCAACGAATAAACAAAAGCATGGCAACGAGCAGCGACTTCAATGTTCCGAGATAAGGAAATATCTTTTTTTAAGAAACGAAAACTAGTATGAAAATTACAGGGTGTGCTGAAAAACAACTCTCCATGCATCGCAGTTGATTTTTTGCTCGCTGCACAAAGACTATCAACCTCCGAATGAAATGACAGCGAGAAGAAATAGAGCAGTGCATAATGCACCGTTAGCTCGAGCAATAGACGATGATAATAACTTGGCCGCGTCGCGAGTGTGCTCTCTCGCCGTTGCACCCTACAATTTCATAATTATTTCCTCATTTCGCAATCTCCTCGATGACTTCTTCATGTTCCGAGTCTCATATTTTCATATAAATATTTATATACATTGAAATACTTCATACACGCGTGTGCGATAAGAGATAAAATTTTCTCAACAATCGAATTCGCATAAATACGATTAAAAATGAACACGCTGAATCACAATTACCGCCTTCCTCATCCTTTCCATTTATCAATGACTGTGCAGAATTTTGTACCACAAATAAATTCACCTTATTTAATTAATTGTGAGAGTAAGATATTCTATTTTCTCATTGTAATATGAATTTCATAACACAATTAAATTGCTCATCATCTTGTATATTAATTTGATCAAAATACAATGTTACATAGACTTTTTCATGATCAGTAACTGAAATACACGGCGGTTATGAAAGTTTTGTTACGTCACAGACATTACATTCGCTCAATGTATATGTATACGAATGAATTTAGCGAATCATGGTTATTCAGGCACAAATATAAATGGTCGCAAACTTTCTGGATTTTTGAACGATCGATCGAACAAAGATTTTTTTTTTATTGCTTTTCTTTTTTCATACCTATCATCGCACAGGCTTTGACCTGGTCTTACCATCCTGACATTACGGAAAAGGTCAGAGAAACTTGTGCCTCCTCGTATTTCTTTCCGTGTATATACGAGCTTCGTATACCATGTACGTATATATGCATAATATGCTCCATCATCCCTACCGTATATATACTCTGTACCTTGGCAATACACGATGCTCCGAGCTCTTTCATCTATGGATAAAAAGCGCGATCACTTGGATTCATCACGAGTGAACGCTTCATCGAATTATGCAATCGAGAGTTTAGCTGTATTCGCTTTCCATTCTTGAAATCTCAGTACATAATAATGAACTTCTATCGAGTGGACACTCAACGTTGGAAAAAATAAATTCTTTCAATTTAAATACAAATTCATGGTTTCAAATGAAGTTTCGTTCGGCGCAGTGTAATTTTAGCCCAAAATAATGAATTCAGTTTCTATAAAGCTCATGATATTGCATCAGAGTCAACGGAGTCTGTATAATTTTTTCAAAACTTCATGAAATATGCATCACCATAACAAAAATTTAATGGTTAATAAATATGTTTCAAACCTCATAATTATTTTCAATTTGACGATACAACGAAGAATCAATTTTATAATAATAAGGAAGCAATGCGTTGAGCAGAATTTATTCATAAAACGAATACAACGATCCAAAACAATCGCTATTAGAAATTTTTTTTTTCTCTCCAATCAGATTGATTCGTTTGTCAATGAAAGAAAATTCAATTATCCAAATCGATTCTTTTTTCAGTTTTACGCGATCAATTGAGAGATCAATCATTAATTCGTGTTAGCTCAATGACCGGATAACTTTTTCCGCATTTCTTGTAATGAAACGTGCCTAATTACATTATACGATTCGACGATATCTTTTTTACTTCGGACTTCGTAGCGTCACGGCGCTACCACGTGGATGATCTAAAAATTGAGGAGTTAACGCAGCATGTCGGAGCTTCTTGGTCGAGTTCCTCTGCCAGCTTCCTTAGAGATCTTTTACCGTTCATGTGTTACAAGAATCGAGAGTGAAACGGGAAATTCATGACGGAATGCTGTCGGCGCTGTCAAGGATGACTGCTTAGAAAAATACAGATCTTTGCTTATATTTCTTGATTTAAATACCGTGAATAAGTAATGTCATTATATTATATATAGCCGGATACATATCTTAAATGGAAATGGTGCATTAGAAAGAAATGCGTGAATGGATATCGTGTTGAACTTACATTTTATTAAGAAATCTAAATAAAATGGCGTTAATGATCAGTCTTTCGTTTCTCCTTTCAGTCTGACATTTTAGGCATTTCTTCGAAAGCCTGATTCGAGCGTGGCTCGATTACGAACGTTATCACATTATTGCTAAGTGCTCATTATATCACAGAAATGTTCATCGCGTATAAAAAAAAATAATAATAATAGTAATCAATTGAAAAAGTGTCTGTTTTCGAATAGTTTTATTTCGGAAAGTGAAAAGCATTTTTGTCAATCGTCTGATTTCATCTAAAACGAGAAATTATAATCGATTTGAATTTTTTCATATACTGAAAGATCGATCCGATTCTTAAACTCGTTCCAGCTTTATTTATTTTCTTATTTCTTGGTAAGATAGTTTGAGGGCTATTTATTTACCATTTGCACACGATGTTATAATTGAAAATGAAGGAATTCGAAATGGTTAGGGTTCTGGTTATTCGATGTCGGAGTGGAATGTCCCGCACGACGACTTCACCGGCTTTGTCGTTGTCGAAAGTGAGAAAACAAATGGCAGATGCTCTTTGTAAGTGAAATGTTCGCTGGATGCTTCCCTGGTGCTCAAGGCCGTCGGGGTCTCTCCTTTCCTCTCACTTTCATTTCTCTATATCTTACGCTACAGGAGTACACATCTTTGATCCCATCGTGTTATCCATATCGTCTCATCCAGCATATTTTTATTGCTGCTCGAGAATTAAAAAAAAAATAAAAAGACACTATTCGATTTTCTGCTCACAGTTGAGAGACCATTTGCTAAAACATTTGGAATAAAAAAAACAGCAATACTCGAAGTGCATCCAAATTTCATATGAAATCTTATTTCAGCATTGTAAATAGTGTACAACGCTTATAAAATCATTACTTTTCATTTTTTTTTAAAGAATTTTTTCACCGATCCAAATGATTCGTCAATTTAATGGATGCTGAAAATTTTTCGTCAATTTCTATGTATCAATTCTTGGCTTTTAGAATTTTTTATTTATAGAGATAAAAGTTTTCTAGCGAATGAAAGATAAGTTATGGAAAGTGAGCCATTAACGAGGTTGAGGATTTTCAAAAAATTGGGTAATCTTTGTAAAACGTTGTTATCAGGATGCGAATTAAAATTTGATTCTCATAAACGCGTGGGATATTGAAATAGTGTTTGAACGAGGAAGCAAAATTTGAATATGTCACATGTAAAATTTGTACATTTGGTAACATTAAAAAGCAGTAGTGTGAAAGTTTAAATATATACATATATTTTTTCCCGAATTTCATTATCGAAAATAATATTAATGGATTTTCTTCTCTGTTACAACCTTTCACGCCTATGAATTCAACCGTATTTTCTATTTATTCGGAATATTAAATATTTTTCAAACATCAAAACAATATATGATCTCAAGCTTTGATTATATGAGTATTTTGTAAATATAACTAAACCCATAATAGGAAAAATTTCGTGGTGAAATTTATTTTCTCCAAGAATGAAATATAAATTTGTTTGATCAGAACTATGTGCGACTATATATATCGAGGAAGTGTTGAATTATATGGCTGTTATATATATATATATATTTTTTTTCAAAGAATCTTTCAAGTATGCATTCGAGTGAAAGAAATTATGTTAAAAATGCACACGTAGTACGTTTTTTAAAGTCCATTGGCGTTTCGAGAGTGCATATTATCAGTTCGTAAAATGACAAACGTGGTGTATATGAAAAAAAAAAAAAACGGAACGTAAAATCGTTGAAATGCTTGATGCTTTAAGTATCGTGCTAAAATCTTGTGTATTATTTTTTTTTTTATATACAATAGAAATTCACGACGTGTACATCTTTCGCTTTCCCGAATAAATTGACAATAAATTGCGAGCACGAGGCGAGGTAACAAATCGACCTATTCGATTATTCGAAACCGGAGAGTTTCCATTGTTCCATTTTTTTCATCAGGCAAAAGTTCATGTCGAAAGATCATGGATACTCTCACCTTTTCCTAGATCGTCGGATTATTATACATTTTGTTTTGTCCCATTTTTATTTTCATGAATATTTTATTTCGTCATATCCGATAGATCTTTTCATGAAATATCCTGACTCCTACGTACTGAATAAATTGTCGTTTATTGTGATCATCGTATCACCAAAAGAGTACGAGTGTTAGGAAAAGGAAAATGCAGGTGGGTCTGAAAGATGGTTTGTATGAAACGCCTCCGGTGTATTGCAAGACGAATTACGTAATTGTATAAGCTAAAAAATTTTCTTCTTAAGCTTCGTTCCAAAATATTTCAGTATCTGCTTCAAGCTGCTTTTTTTTTCTTAAAAACTTTTTTACATTCTCCATCCGATTCATGCCCGGGAAATGAAACTCCAAGGCGAGCTCCAAGATTGATAAATCTAATGACAGCGATAACGCTTAGAAATTGAAGAAACACTTTTCACCGATTTTTCTTCAATTCCAATTGTCAAATTGTTTATTTCACTTAGCTCGCGTCATTGAAAGAAAAAAATGTCATTTTGTACGTATCTAATTTTAGTTCGAATTGAAAGTAGTATGAGGATATCAATAATCGTGGTGATCACCAAAGAATCTTACGCAAATCTATGATTGTACTAGCAATATTTCGATCAATTGCAAAGAATTGATTATTTAAATGGCTAATATTTTTTAATATTTTCAAAACAAAGTTTTGGAGCCTGATTCAATCAATATTCTAGATTATTCTGTATCCATAATTATCCAAGTTCTTACACGGAGTAATCGGTAAAGTTATCGAAAAACTTGACCGGAGTTTACCGAGAAAATGTTACCTTTTTAAAAATATAGAAAAAATTTGTTTGGAAAACTAAAGCATATGAGGTTTCGAAAAGTTCCATATCAATACCGGTTGATAAAAAAAATAAAATTAATTCGTATTTCTTCGCTCAGACATATTTTCGTTTTATTCGTTACAAGTTAATTTATATTTATACAATAATTCACGTAGTAGGTGATTGGTAAAGATATTACCAATTGATACATTGCGTTTCGCAAAATTACAGCTGTTTTCATTTGTACAAACTGCTACATTGCTAATCGTTCATTTGTTCTTGTCGTTCTTCATCCTTATTTTCAAACGTCTCGCAAGCAATGGTATTAACGAAACGTTTCCAAGCGATCTGTGTTCACCGCGAAGAGTGTACTTCAATGTACTGGAAGATAATGCTTCAACGACAGCTTCAGCCTTCTCTGTTATTATCATTAAAAACTATTCTTTCTTATTCTTATAAAGTATATTCGAACATTTAATCAATGGAATTATGAACGTCTACATCAGTCGGAAAGTTGGCAATTAATTAGGACCTTCCTCCGAAACTTCTATCACAATTATCTCACGTTGTGGAAGAAGAAGTTAAGCTAATGAAAAAAAATATATATATAGAGATATGTGAATATAATTGACGTAAAAAAAAAGACCCTTTCTGTAACTTTCGTTGAAAAATCACGCTTGAGAAGTGCACTTTTTTTTTTACTGTTAATTCCTCAAAATTAAATTTTCTTCTTGAACGATGAAGTTACGTTTTATTTTCCTTTGCATTTGAATGCTCAATCATTTATCATTTAAATGTTCGATCTCAACCTCTGCGATAAGGTTTAGGTTTGACTTGAACTTCCTCCTGCTGAGTTTCTTCCACCTCTTCTTGGAGAGGTTTATTGCCTCTTGTATTACTGCCGAATCTGCCACGAGTTGATGTCCTTGATGACGCTTCAGCAACTGAACCATTCCGGTTGCGACTACCCGAGGATGATCTGTAAAACAGATATATGAAAAGAACGCTCATTGTTTTCGTCCCAATAGCGCTTAATTTATTGAAATATTGTTCGCGAACTACTCTTCTGTTGTAAAAACAATTAGACCTACTTAGATTTTGTTGTGCTAGGCTCGACCGATGATTGCGTTGTCGATGGCGCATGAGTGACTACTGCAACTTGAGCTCTTCTTCTTTTTAAGGCTGCGAGTAAATCATCGTTCGATCTGTGATCAAAAACGATAAAAATATTATAAATTATCATAACGAAACGAGTACCGGTCGTTTTGTACTTTTATAAAAAAAAAAAAAAAAAAAAAAATAGTTGTTGAATTTGGCGGAGTCTTTTTAATAGTTATAGAATATTGTTCTTTGAAAAAGGAAACTAGGAAAATTGTTCATGTTGATTCATTGTACCTGAATGGCCTGATTCCACCAGCACGAAGTTTTTTCGTCGATTCAGTTGTAGTAGTTTGAGCTTCTTCCTGTTCCTGACTATCTTCGAACTCTTCCTCAATATTTTCGTCTGTTTCATCGACTAATGGTTCTACTGGCTTAGGTGTCGTCGATGTTGTCTACAGATGAAAAAAATTTTTCCTCAATATGATAGTTACAGAATGAGAGATTCGTATATTTTAAACTATTTTTGTATTCTTTCGTGTTTATTCGATTAGTGTTATATTTATTTTCGAATAATTCATTCTCTAACAAAACTCTTCATTCGATAAGAATGGTTTCATTTTATCTACTCTTGCTGATAGAAATTTAGGCAATACGAGTTAATGCAAACATAATAAAAATTCTTCACGTAGCTCAGGAATGAGAAATGTATTCAGGGATAAAAGTATTAAACACATTGACATTCTAACTTGATCCAAAACTATTAATTTTTTTTTTTTTCGTTAAACTGTAATTGTGATGAAACGGTATAATTGGACTCACAGCTGTAGGCTTCCTTACTGCAGGTGCACGTCCTCGTGGAGATAGAAGACTGCCAAGTCTTCCAGCTGGTCTCGCCGGTGCTTGAGTCGACGGAGCTGGTGACGGCTCTTCCTCGTAATCATATTCCTCCTCGGCAGCTCTGCACGCAGCCACCAAACAGAGAGCTAGCAATCTGCAAGAATAACAATGAATGGATTGTTACAAAAAAAAAAGAATCAAAAGCTCACTGAGACACACACACACACACACACACACACACACACACACACACACACTGCAACCACTTCAAGAATCATCTGGTAGTGGTTCCGATAATTGAATCTTCTGTTCGTTTTTTTTTTTCATGAATTTTCTTCTACTCCGTTTTTTTCGTTTTTTATGTGCATGTGATATTTTCCATTGAAAAGTAAGAATTTTCACGTTCAGCAACCTCATCACCGAGCACCATCACACGAGTAGGATGCATGGTAGTTTTTGACCTGTGACATTCACGTACCTCCGCAGTACCTCACTTTCTCTGGTTGGCCAATCCTGCGGCACGCGATATAGCAGTCTCGGCATAAGACTACACGTTTACAGATACAGACGCAGACAGACATAAAGTAACTTCGGATTCACGACATAACTCGTGAATGTCAAGAAAGAATTTTGTTTTTAAGGTGGCAACCGAAGCTATCTTTGAGAATAATTCACATTGAGGCATTGAAAATTTTCTTTCTTCATTATTTCGATCATTTTATTTGCTCAATATATTGCACAATAATATATATCTCGATTAAAAAATAATTTTTTCAGAATAAATTCTTAAAATCTTTTCTACGTCTATATGGAATTTACGAGATCGACGAGACTCGAGGAAAAGAAAAACTTTTACCACGATCCTATGTGTACACTTAGTTCCAGGTGAATCTTTAATTTCTTCGCGCTTTCACTGACCATCGTATACATGCGTATGTGTCTACGAATTCGTGCTAAAAATTAGAATAAGATTTCGATGAGCGTATCCCTGCTAGTTTTATCGAATCCGGGAGTCAATGAGGAAGAAAATTTTCTACTGAAGTACGAATATAGGATCGAGGTTGTAAAAGTGTGTTGATCGAAATTGATAATTGACAATTTTTCAAAGATTTTTCTTACATCATATTAGATTAATTTAATTCAGCGAATTCTTCCGGAACGGAAAAAGCAGAACGATATAAATGTCTGAATAAATTTATTGCTCCAACGATCGCTGCAACTAAATAGAAATGGATTCATCGCTGGTATAGCAATGAAATATGAACCATCGACCATCTCCAATGACGATGAATACTTAGAATTTTTCCGATTAAAAGTGAAGAAGCAGAACTCACGAAACTTCGTTTTAAACACACTCGCTCGGACACCTTTTACTTTCAACTTCGTTAAAAATGTCAACTCAATAACGCTCTTCGTACGGGACAAATACCCACACACGCATGCTCGGGGCTAAAAGTTTCTCGAAGAATTGTGAAACGAGAGCCTCAGGACGGGAGAATGGTAGTCAAAGTGAGGTTGATACGTACACACATGCGTGTTACACGTGTTTATAACCATTTTTAATATATGAATATAGATATGTTCAAGGGCTATCACAGCCAAGTTGCAGTAAAAACTTTACTACAATTTCGAAGTTTTGATGATAATCGTGTCATGATAATGATAACCTTAGCCGAATACGCATACCTCTGCCGAATCCCATCAGCGTTGAGGTTCTCAGCAATAGAATTTCCTTACTTGTGAGAAAGTTTTGAAATTTTTTATAGTTTTAAATTTATGGCACATCCAGCGATGCTGTCAGATGGAATCGATTGACAGATTCTGACGAGAAAATTCATCGCACAATAAAAAAATTTGTTCCCGCGTACAATATACGCATCCCTCCCATAGTTTCTTATTTTTTTTCTTCAATAAGATTTCCAAATAAGATTTACAACATCGAATATATTACATAAAAACGTAAGTATCGGTTTATGGACTGAATTATTGAAAAAATAAATTGATTGTATCATCTTTACGACGCGAAAGACTCATTTTGATTTTTCATTGATTCCCTAGTTACTTAATGGAGTCGAATTGAAATGGTGACGATTATATTGAGTTGCCAAATCGATATCAAGAGACGCGGTAGCCACTTGACGTCAAATATTAAAAAAAAAAACCAGCGCTAGCTCTGCCGCACTCTTATATTACCGTTCAAGTTCTTACGAATCGTTTGAGTAAAGAATCTTAATATCTATATAGAATTCCGAAAATCAGCGACGGATTCATGACATTTTATTGTCGACTGTTTATAAATTGAAAAAGATGTACCAGTTTATTCGAAAGATACTGAATCGAAACTCGAGTCACGTACGGTGATAATCGTGATGGGCCCTTCAAAAGTGTCTCGCTGATACACGAAGCGCGGTTATGCTAGTCGTTACAATCGAAATTACATCACGCGGAGTAACGGACACTCGAGCCTTAACGGTTCAAACTTCCATGTATCCAACAGTATGTTTATATATATATATAGTATGTGTAAGCATGGATACCCACGGATTGACAATGAGTAAGCATTTGCACATCGATATACACAAGTCACGTCTATCGACCAATAATTTGCTTAACCTTCTCACGGCGTACAGAACGATTGTTATTGCAATTTGAGATTGACCTTTCGAGCTCCGATTCTTCTCCAACGACGACATAACAGTTTTTCCGACATCCATTCGCAACTTGACTTTAGAGCTCAGAATACAATTCGAATTTTTTAAATATGATTGAAAATAATCAAGTAAACGAGCACGTTTAGAATTATTAATATTTCTTTATATTCAGCGGAAAAGTTAAGGAAATTGAATACAAACGTGAATAAAATAATATATAAAATTTTCCTCCTCAAAAAACGGAACCCGACACAGCAATCGTTCTTTCTCATCGATCGTTTTTTTTTAATTCATTTCCATCTATTTTTGACGACCATTTATTATTTTATTACAATTTACAACAGTACGACAGAGATTTTCCTTGACGTAAATCTTTCATTGATAATATATCGATACATCCTTTACCACTGTTTAATTTGCATATTTTATAAAACTATCTAGATGGACTTCTAGTCTTCATAAGAGTTGATATACGTTAACTGGCAGCAATAATGTCAAGGAAAAACAACGGTAGTTCAACTATAATGATTCATTTTTCATCAATTATTGCTTTTTATAACAACGATGATCAGGATACGGATAAATAAGATCTGAGTTCGTTGACGAGATTTTCTATTCTTAAACATCGAGACAAAAGTATAATATGTACACCGGTATGTGCTATATTACGTTGTTGTTTCCTGCTCGTGTTCATGGTATGCCACGAGAAATATAGCTTTGCATAAGTCGATAAAATGTTGTTAATCGTTATTAAACCGCCACACGAAGCACGGATGATTAAATGTATAATTAGCTACCGTTCACGGCAGTATAGGAAAACTATATGTTCTTTCGCATCAAAATAACTCACGTAAATCGAAAGTTTCAGACTTCTGGAATTTATTGAGTTATCATATAATCATGATCAGTACGATTTTTTTTTTTTTTTTTTTTTTTTTTCATTTCCAGATCTTTCTTTGAACCCGGAAATTGGCTTGCTCCTGGCTTGCTCCAAAACAATGTACAAACATTTTATTTTATGATCGAATACTGCCGCGTCAATTAACGTATATTGACGCACGTTACAGTACTAGGAGTCGATGACCTGAAACAAGAATAGAACATGCCCATTTTTGGGTATTCGTACGTGCTGAGACTATTAATGTCATAATGATACAAACTATGGGTAAGTAATTCCAGCAGAAGGCGAGGTCGGTGTTCTTCATTTGATTAATAATATCTACAATGTTGTAAAAAAAAAAAAAGTCGTTCAACCAACATGGGTATTGAATAATTCGACGTGCACTTCGAAACGTTCAAAATCGAAGGAAATTCTATTTCAAGGCATTTTCTCCAGACATAAATGGTGTTGACACTTAATCGATGTAGAATATAATTTTCATTCCCAAATTTGCGAATTATCTCAAAAACATCGGAAGTAAGTTGCAAAAGTTAAAATCATGCTGTATCTTTAATTATTCACATGCTTTTCAGACAATGCTTGAGTGACGGAAAATATTATTGCAATCACCAACACTTCCGTACGAGGAAAAGTAATTGATATTTTACATTTCACTCGTAAACGCGGATAGGCTGTTACGAGAAGTGATAAAAATATAATCATTGCGATATTATATTTATAACAGACAGCTACAGTTTTTTTTTTTTTTTCGAAAGCCGCTGTTTCGTTTCGTCCATATAGTCCCATTGAATTTTATTGAAACGCTACTAACTTTTCAGGTTCCAGTTGGTTTTTTTTTTTTTTTTTTTACTCATTCCCCAAGAGACTTGAAATTCAATTTATGAATATTCATCTATATTCTTGGCTCGGAATAATAAAGTATACAGAAAATGTTTCGTAGCCATGTCAGCCTTGAGTCATTCGTCAGATTACAGTAATCTGACAGTAGAACAGTTCACTCAATGGTCAGACTGAATGGTCCAGAGACACTGCCGCTATAAGGACCTTGACAATTCTATGAATTTCACGATTTGCGTAAACATAGTGTAGAAAGTGACAAATATTTCAATGTACGAGTGATCATATTTTTTTTTACAGCGAATGCGATCAGGATTGTAAAAATGATAAAAGAAGAAGCAAGAGCACTATGATTTATGATAAATGAATGATGAATTCGTACAGTTGAAGCAACAGTGCGGTGAAAATGTGACATTTGATTGAAAACTGCCGTAACTAAGATTTCAAAAGTACGAAGTTTTACTTTTACCGGTCAATTGACGTTTGGAATCATCAAAAGTTCGACTTTTCGTTGCTATTCGAGAAACTTTGTATCGTCACATATTAGTGTTTTAAATGTCTGTTAAAACAGGTTTTCTATTCGAGTGTTTTTATATTTTAACCTCGTAACATTCGATTGTCATTTTATCTTAAAACTGTCGTGCAGAAAAGAATCTTTTCACGAGGACATAAAATACGAAAATATACAAAATGAGTAACAAAAATATGTGAGAACGTGAAAAATCGGCTTGAAGCGTTTCTGCTAATCATCATTCTCGGTTTATTCATACTTCATTATTCTCGTATATATTTTGGCCATTTTTACTGAATTTTAAACTACATTTATTGTTCACACAATTTCATGTGTCAAGGAGACTCGTTAGGAAAAAATGGAGCAACGAAGAATGGAATCTTGTAAATGATTATCATCAAATTGTTTCAACCGAAATGGATGGGCGCAAAAATAAAAATGACCGAAGCATTTAACGTGTTGAAATTGAATACTCAATCACGTGATGCAATGAAAATTATTCCGACCTCGGTAGGGTAATTTTTTTTTCTTTTTTTCCTCAATTTCGAACATTTTTTTCACTCGCTCTGTCCAAGTTAATTTCATTCGTTCGTTTCGCCATACAGCGGTTTAATATGGGAGATAAAATTTTTTTTCTTCGGCAACTGCAACGATATAAATTAACCTAGAGAGTAATACGCGCCATAGCCACGGGACGCGAGAGATATATGTATCACTATATGTATGTAACGATATATATATGCCACTTTATAATGTTAGCCACACAAGTATACATAGTTCGAGAACGGCTCTCTGAGACGCGGGTTTGATTTTCAGCTAAAACCACTTTCCATTTTGCTACAGAAGCAACCATATGTTTTCACTATCGTGTATACCGTTCACTCGACTCTTCGGCCACATCTCGTGGTCTCTTTTACACTTTTATTATATATCTATATATATATATATATATATGTATACACGGTAATACGCGTTCTTGCTGGGCAGTGACTTTATAATTAAAGAAAATGATAGAAAACTACGAAAAGAAAAAAAAAATAAATAAATAAGAACCGTCGCGTCACACCGCGTAATAAATCGAGAAATTATTCGTCGTAATCCTTGCCGCGATAACAAACGAGCACAGTCGATACGATAACAAGGCGACTACTTCCGGAAAATATAAGAAGAGAAAATCAACTTTAATTTTTCGTTCTCAAAAAAAAAAACTTTATCCGTATCCGTTTTTTCGAGGACTCCAATGATAAAATAATGAAATAATTGATAAAAAGTACACTCGCATATCGGGAGGCTTGTTCGAGTTCAATCGATGAAATTTACAATCACGTGTCTAAAAATGTGTATAAAACTAATTTTTTTTTTTTTTAAACTTATTTTTAAACGCGCTCATCAAAATGTTTGATGAGCGCGAGAATATTGTTTCCGAATTAATAAAATTTCAATCATAAATCCATTATTTTGAGTTTGATGTGAAATTATTGCCGCGTTGTAAGGTTCGAGGGCACTCCGATCGTAGAATCGACGAGCAAGCACGGACAATGTTTAAACGAACGTGATTAAAATGATCGTTGCATTAATAAGTCGTTGAAATCGCCATAAGCCACAAAATTAACGCATTATAATTCGATTTTTTCTATTCCTTCGTTTTTTTTAATGGACGAAAAAAAAAAACAAAAACAAAACAAAATGGTACTCACACAAAGAGGGTCGGTCTCATGATGCTGCGAGGTCCCGGTCTCGGTCTCGGTTGCGACGGAAATGACAGTCCTTTCGTTGAGGGAACTCACGGGCCCGTTACCACGAAGGTGGAGCTCTCCCCAGGTGAATATATAAAATAAAGAGAAGAAAAAAAGAACGAAGCACACACCACTGCAAGCGCGGAGGCTGTGTACTTTCGAGTGCCGTGCCGAGTTTCCCCTTCTCTCTATATATATGGTACACGCTACCTCTACAACCCAGGACGACCCACACCACCAAATCGCATATATATTAGTACACAAGGCTGGTATGAAACCCCATGTGTTACGTATATCCTCCTCAAACTCGATCCAACCCGAAATTTATCCTGCTCAATTCTTAGTTGAAGATACGAGTTCTCCGTCATTGTATTCGTTTTCAAAGCTCCCCTATTTTTCCTGTTTCTCACACCCCATTTCAGTTATTTTATGTTTTTGCAATTTTCAATTTTTACTCAAGACTTTTCGAACGATGAGAATGTCATGCACCGTAACTCAATTCTTTTTCGTTCCCAAATTTCACAGCGATTTATCGAACAGATTCGGAATTATTGATAAAATTGAACAATAATTGTCACTTCACTGTTGTAATTTTGGTCTCCGAATTTTTGAATTGAAATCGATAAAGATAAATTCGATATTCCGATATTTCTGATTCTCACGTAGCCGCGATGAAGGTCAAGCGATCACGAATATTTTTGAAAACATCCGTGAAATCAAAAATACTTTCAACTCAGAGAAAAAAAAAAAAAAAACAAATCAAACGTGTGAGATTCGATTTCGGCTCTCAAAGTAAATGTACAAAACAATGAATCATCTATTTTGACATTACTGATAGAATTAATAAAAACACGGAGTCAAGGGGCTCCCAGTGACGACTTCTCTTGGCTGGAGCGCTTTTCTTGATTCGAAACGTAAAGCCAGTGAAAGTAAAGATACGGTTTCGTAGATTGTCTGAAGGCAAAAATTCCGTGACACAGTAGTGTGTCTCTCCTGCCCCACGATCATTCATTTCGATTTCAATTATGCAAAGCCGAACGCATGTTTGCTATAACTGCCACTATTATGTATAAGACACCACTACGTATATACATTTATGTTTACCATAATATACCGGTTATCCGAAAAAAAAACCAAAAAAATATTTATATATTTTTGGAATAAGACTGAGTATCAAGAGCGTGGTCCCTGTAGATTTGACTATCTGCCGAGGCTGGTCGATTTCAAAAATTTTTTTTTATGATTCATAAATAAATTTCAGAAAAAGAACGCATTTGATTTTAATTTCTAGACAAATAGAGAGAAAGAAAGAGAATCGAATCTGCTAAGAATAAATGATGAATAAAAATAATTTCTAGTATATAAAAAGATCGTAAGTTAATTGTATTGAACTTCAATTTATTATGAAACAGAAAGTATAGAAGGTCAGGAGAGTTTGATTATTGTCAGGAAGTTACAGTGAACATGGGTATAAATAATCGAGTAGCAAAATCCTGCTAAGTAGTTGTGCATGCATATACGAGGCATTCCACGCTATTTCGCTCAGCCGTGACCCCGACCATTTTATATTTTCCTGAAATTTTTTGATAAAATAGTACCCAACGAAAGAAATATCCAAACTTATGAGTAAATTTTTATCTCATGTCTTTCAAGAGTCACAAATTTTTTTAAAAACCCAGATTTAGCAAGGTTTGGAAACTTTCCAACGCCTCCATCTCTGAAAACAATCGACTTATCGAAAAATGTCACTGCATCGATTTTTTTTTCATTTTCGTTCATACTTTCAGAAAACAAAAGAGAGAATATAATTAATCAGCGTTGTCAATATTTTTTTCGCATCTAAAGTACAAATTATTGTTTTCAAAGATAATTGCCGTTTTTTATTTGTTTCAAAAACATTCTCTAAAATAGTACCATCAATTTCACGACTTGTGACTCTGGTCCGATCGTGGGCCTATTTTTTCTTTCATTTTTTTTCTAATATTGAAATTTTTTTACAAAAAATTGAATTGGAAAAATGATATATTTTGAAAAATCGTTTGAAAGACGTGAGATGAAAATCTAAAAATTGGTTCGGATATTTCTTCCGTTGGGTACTATTTTATAAAAAAAAAAAAAATTTCAAGAAAATAAAAAATGTTCGGGGTCACGGCTGAGTGAAATGGCGTGGAATGGCTCATGCACACGTGTATTTATTCAAAGACGAAAAATTCTGATGAACAATCTCCAATATCTTCTAATATCACCACGGTTTTTAATGAATTATTGTATTTTTATTATTATTTATTTTTCCACTCGTTACAGTGTTTCCTCGGAAACATTCAAGAGTGAAGCCTTCGTAATGAAGATGATACGTACCGAAGAAGTTTCATGGAGATTTTACAGTTAGCTTGACATAGCCTCAATGTAGATTTTTATGTATGCGTTTGTAATCACTTGTTACACGACAATTAAAAAATTGTTGTACCATGCACGTAAGAGTATAATGGAGTTGACATGCATATATTGAGAAAGATTTATCTAAAAGAAATATTACTTTATTGAAAGATTCCCAGCTTCCTTGACTTAATGATCAATCGATCTTACCGCCGCTATCTAATGATCTTTCTGAATATAAGTAACTGAAAGAAACCATCACTGGAAACTCACGACGATATATATATATGTATGACTACTTATTCTTCAACCTTCAACTAAACTTTCATTCATTTTTTATTCCATCGTGACATAACGGACTAACAATTAGTACGAAAGTACCAAGGAAAAATTTATTTGTTGTTGGATCAAGTAGAAGTGGAGAATGAATTTAAATAATTGTTCAACTTCGAGAATAAACGAAAGCGATTTCATATCGTATCTTGAAAACTTTGCACTCATTTGTACGATCTTCCTAAATTTTTGTTCGAACGTGTATTTCTAAATCTGCATTCTGATGTGCTGATGAAATGTTGACTGCATTTCTTTGGAACGAAAGTTTTTTAAGATTATCGTTTTAAACGCATGTTTTATATCTTTCAATGACCGAAACCACGTGAACATTGACCTGCGACAAATCCTTGAAATTCCACAAAATCCGGTATTTCGAAAGTTCGAGATTTGAATGCAGGTAAAGAAACAGGATGCCGGATAAAAGATGCGAAGAAAGCAAATGGACCAAAAAAAAAAAAAAAAAAAAACGATGGGGTTGAAAGGACGAATGAGATGGTTCGAAGAATTTTCTTCTTCGCGAATCGAAGAATGCTTCTCCGATTCGCGGAACCAACGGATCAAAAAATCGTCGTGTAAAATCCATTTATACGTAAAAGTCTGCAGTGGAAATCAGTGTTTTTGATGCTTCGTCGATGATGTTTAAATTGCAATCGAATAGTTTATTTATACATCGATTGCGTTCATTCTGACCTTTCCCTCATCGTTACTCGTCGACTACGTTTACGAATAGACGATGAGACGAGACGACGCTTCATGGTCCCTCCACCCTTGCATTCGGTATTGCGTTGCACTATCACGAAACTTTGTGTACAAATGTACCAAATGCTTGAGCTTTTATGAAGATGCTGTGTGCGCACATGAAACATTCCGCGTCTTTTCTCTTAGCTTGTAACCCGAACCATTTTTTCATTTTTCTGACATTTGTTCGTAAAGTTGTACCCTACAAAAATGAAAAATCGACATCAACTTTTAGATCTTTGTCTTTTCCCTTTCAAAAGTTGAAATTTTTCAACAAATCTTGAAAGTTTTTCAAACGTTCAAACTCCAATAACTCCTAAGATAATTGAGACATCGACAAACGTCAAAACATAATTTTTTTTTTTTTCTATTTCAAAGTATACTTCCAATATATTCATTATATTCAAAGGTGCGAAGACTTTTAAATAAATTCTCGTTTTTTCCCCCAGTATAAAGAAAAAAAACTACTCGACAGCTCGTAAAATAATTTCAAAACGTTTGAAAAATAATTTTGCAACTGCACTTCGCAATTACGTATTGAAAGACGACAGAGCCACGTACTATCTCGTACAACATAGTCGACCATATGAGATTTCGATCTTTCGATTCATCTCCTTTGCATGTAGTACCTCTCAGGGCTTTCGGGTGTTTTTTTATTTTTATTTCTTTTTATTATTTTTTTTCTTTCAAGTTGGCAGATTACATTTCTCCGAGACCAAGCATGGCGCCAGTACACGACGGGGCACAAGACTACTCCCTTGATCTCCTCGAGCCACGAACATATATGTATATGCGTGAGACGACAATATGTTTAAAAATAACAATGATAATAATAATAATTCTTGTTATAAATGCGACCTGTTACCCGCTATCTTTCGCATACGAACCTGACCCGTAAATTCGAGTCCATACCTTTTTTTTTTTTTGCTTTTACACCTGCACTGGCGCCAGCTACGAAACGAATAAAAAAAAAATAAAACAACAACTACATTTTTCGGGCGTTGATTTAACGATTCTTTTTTTAAGGTCTATTCGGTTGAAGTGAAAGAAGTTTTGGAAAGTAGATCACGTGACGGTGCGCCAAAACAGACGGAACTTGTATATTGCGATCATTATTGTCTTCGTTTTTATTGTATGAAAAATTTAGCATTTCTTTCATTCTGATGTGTAACTGCCATAGAGACGTAGTCACTGAAAATTTATTCAATTTATCAACACGCACTTTAAATTTCGCAGAATATTTTTGCTCTTTTTATCCCCAAAAATTGATTTTGCCTCAAATCCAAACGATTCTCCTTTCAATTCTCAAACATACAATGGACTGTCAAGTGTCGTTAATTTCTATTGTGGTACAATCGAACGAAAATAAAAAAATTCCTGATAACAGCGATTAGTTAAAGTTTCTATTATAAAAACGTCGTGCAGTCAACGCCATCCTTCGTTCGTGACTATTTTGTGAGGCGTTGATAAGAAGATTATATCATATCCAACAGCTGTTAACCGAGGGCTTACTATCAGTCGATAACTCAACTCGAATATAGTTCGCGCCTGTTTTTATCCACTTCTAATAATTAATCCTTCATTAATTGCAAAAGAGATATCTATTTAAATCGTCAGACAAGACGGTAATAAATTTTTGTTTTTACCGACTGAGTGGGCTCTGAATGAATTTAATATTTTTAATTTTGTTGCAGTTTGAGCTTTATTTCAAATTGTAAAGACAGAGTTCACTCGCTGTTAATCATTTAGGCGTTTTTTTTACCAATTCACTTGAACGTATATTATCATCTTGATAGAAATTGGAGTTTATTCATACATTGATTTATTTTTAAATCTATTTTAATGAAGGACGTTTGACCAATGGATTTCCAGATCGAGCTCTATGCTGGAGTAATCAATGCATTTTTTAAACTCTGGTTCCAGAACTCAATTTTACCGAACTGTATTTTTTTTTCTTTTTTTTTTTTCCTCGTCGACATATATTGTACTTTTTATTACCATTAAATGATCGATGAATTTTTCATCGACGGAGTACAATTGTGATTCTAACCATGGATTTGTCGATAAAAATACATATACTCTTGAACGTGAGGTCGTGACGTTTCTACCTTGAAAATAAAACGAAACGTTGAATCCTTGACAAACGAAACGATCATTGATCATGAATTGAATATGCCAAGAGACAATTATCACGTTGATCTTCGAATATGTGAGGTCAGCCGATGTTACGAATAAAGAATATAAAACGAACGGGATTTAATTTTGCTCTTTAACAACATAATTAAGATGCATTATTGCATACGTGTTTTGAATGAATATAATCTAATGTACATATCAGTCGAAATAGAATGATGATGGGTCGTTAAATTTTTCATCGAGCATAAAAGTTGCATGTAAAATGTTCGCTGATGAAATTATTTTCGCTCTCCCGTTAGCTTTCATTTCGAACTTAAATAATATTATAAAATAGAGAATAAAACAAAAGAATGAATGCAGCTCGTAAACTTGCCGATCGATGAACCAAATCATCGATCGGTTTTTCAAAAAAATTTTGTCTGTTAATTTACAAATGATTTCATCCGTAAAACTGTTTCTAAAATTCTTCTTGGGGATAAGAGAAATTAATCGTTCTTGTCGTATGCTTCGTGCATAAAAAATAACATTTGCTCACGGAAAACTTTACCAGTCACTTCGAAACGAACCGACTATAAATATAATCGACCCTGAAAATCGTGTATGTGCGTTGAAGACTCGATTAAACTGAAGATGTATTCGTATTCTTCGAGAGAAGAAGGAAAAGGAACGTACTTGAATCAAAGATGGAATGAGCGGCGTCTACCCACATCGGTGCGGGTATAGAAAACAAGCACAAATTACGTATTATATGGGTCAACGTACTACATAGGGCAGTGAATGCGAATTAGAACCATCAATTACTTGGCGATTTATAAATCGTTGCTCATATACTGGCGTATTTTTCAATGGTTTTGCAGTTTTACTTTTCAACCTATCGTCTTAACAATAGAATCAACAAAAGGAAGAAACAAAATATTTTTCAACGAATTTCTTATTCTGCTCCACCAATTATGAATTGTGATATCTTATCAAATTCATCGTAAATAATATAAAAGTCGAGTGATTCACATGACTGTCAATTCGTTTGGTTTTTCCATCACAATTAATTTCAATTTCTAATTTTATATCTAAACTACCATCTGTCTAAAATTTTTGAGCTTTTATATTTGTCAAGTCCGATGAAATTTGACTTTACGAATTAATGAATTTTAATGTAAGAGATACTTATCGTCAAGAGCGAAAAATCATGAAATATTTAGATCAATGTTTCTATACAAGCTTATCGTGCAATCGTACACTGAGAAAAAAAATTTGAAATTGTGGCGAACAAATTAAATTTGTTGATTCAACGAAACTTTTGTTGATTCTACGATATTTTTGTCGTGGTGAGAAATTAAGTATTTGAATGAACCAAATTTCGTTTGGGTTAACAAATTTCATTTTGTTCGCTACGATTCGTTGAACCAACAAAAAAATTTGTTGAACCAACAGAAAATTTGTCGAACCAACAAAAAATTTGTTGAACTTACGAATTCATTTTTCTCAGTATATTGTCTCAAAGAAATCTCATTAATTAAAAAAAAAAAAAAGTATTGATAAGATATACTCTTATTATAAAAAATTCATAAAGAAATGTGTACAGCCCTATTCTATGGGCACAAATCATCGTAAGTCCGAATATTTACCCAGCCTGTGGCTGAAAGCCATTCTTCTGTTCACTACTAAACGTACATTATTGGTCAAGTTACATAGCTTAAGATTCCAATGAACAGAATGACTTGGTTAGTCACGCATTTTCATCCCATGCACATATTGTTAAGTTCGATAGATGGATAAACTAACTAACAATCGAAATTATCCCTTTTTTGACTGTCTCTCTCATTATATTAGGTAAGCATCAATGTACGCGTAGGTTTAGATATGAATACAAAACAAAACGAAGACCTTGGGGCTGTCCACGTGAAAGTACAGGAAAGTTTTGTTGAACGGATATGAAACAGAATTGTTCCTCGTATTTCATTAGATGGAAGATATAATTCATGTGGGTTTTAGAGGGTTGTCAAGGCGCACGTCAAAACTTTACAGAAACTGCGAAGAAATACATAAATATAAATATGGGTCATTCCATGCTCCACCACTCAGAGCACGACCCCAACCATGTTTCATTTTGTCGAAAATTCGTTCTCGTAATATGCGTACTGTCACAGCATAATATTTCGGCTACGAAAAAAAAAAATTTTTTCTCTTTTAAATATGGAATAAAAGGTTCAAGACCGCAATTATTGGGCTACGAATTAATTTTAAATTCAAATTAAGATTAAAATTAAAATTTCAAAAAATAGTTTTACTGGTGTAGATATCTACACGATTTAATTTTGATTTTCGATACCAAACGATTTCTTGGGTCGAACCAACGATAAAAAAATGGAAACAATTTTGTTTTTTTTTGTTTTTTTTTTTTTTTTTTTTTTTTTTTTTTTACATTCTTATACTTTTTTGATATCTATGAATGCTATGGCCATGAAATAGCATTGTCCGACGTTTCGTAGAATTCAGAAATTCATAAAAGATTGAAATAAAAATCGATGATATTTTTTTGAAAACTCGTTTTATTAGTTACTCAAAAATAAAAAAAATTCTTGAAGTTTCGAAAACGGTCAGAGTTACACGCTTGGTTGGCTTGCTGTATAATGCCCCATAGGTGTGAATATAAAGATCGAACAGACGAAAGGGCGTACTAAGCGAGAATTAATATAGCGAAAAACTAGATTTTGGTTCTTTTAGCTGTTAGCACTTTGTAATTATGAGAAATATGATGAGCACTTTTTCAACGATATTTCAATGGTTTGAAACACGTTGATAACACAACATTCACCAGCTCCCTCAGTTTCTGGATGTGCCATGCTGATGACAAGATAACTGTGTCAACATCACGTTAGATTTCGTAGTTAGTTCGTTTTTGTTTCCATTATTCATATATAGCAAATAATATGAGAGACAACCGATGAGAACTGAGATAGTATAGCTGGAATAGGATGAAGAGAGTGTAAATTTATTCAAACCACGATATTCTCCCAACTGGACGAAATAACGATTCTTTTTAGCAGTTTAAAAACGAAATATTTCGATGATCTCAAAAAACAAAACATAACGAATCGTTTATAAAAGTAAATTCTGTTAAATTGCTTCACATTATTTAATTCGAAATGGTTCGATGAAAATTTGAGTCTTATAATTAGACAGATTAATTAGATAATTGTTATTAATTAATTAATTAATTAAGATAATTGTACAATTTCATACATAAACTATCATATTAATAAAAACTTTTTTTTTTCATAATTCTCACATGTCCATTTTATAACGATTCTCTATCTTTCGACTCGATCACTGCCAGCGTTCTTTCAATGATAAGAAATAAGTTGAAAAATATATTGAGGTAATACAAAACTGAAATTCTTTATTTTAACGACAGTAGAGAGCTGAAAACATTTCAGTAAGTGAAAAAAAATCAATTTGTTATCAGGCGCATTATCATTTTTTTTCACTTTGCTGTTTTTTTAATGGTAAGTTATAAAGTTGATGAGACTTTAATTGATCAGTGAATATCGAACTAGCACCTGCTATTGAGGATTTGAATGCACCAACTTATGCTTACTCGAACTGCCAGTTAATTAACTCAACAGCACTCGAGATGTCTAGATTCGTAACGAACTAGACGATGCTATGGTGTTCGAGTCGTTCATCCAATGGCTTCAGCCCCTCTTAACCCTCCCCATGTACTTGATCTCCACGGCGGAATTCTCGAGAGAAACGATCATGTGAGTGCACGAGCGATATTCGTGTCTCGAGATGGGTCGAGGGGGTTATACCTAATGAGGGATGATGGCAAGTATGATTGGATCAGAAGGAAGAAGAGAGAGAAAGAGAGAAAGGGGCGGAAATGGTTGATATTGACTAAGAGCACAAGGGTCCATTTAAAAATTCAATGAGCAAGTGACACCGTTTTTGTTGAATGTAATCGAAATTCAATTGAGTATACTTGATCTATGCTTGTTCATCGCTCTTCAAAAATGTTTATTGTTCCATGTAAAATCATGTTTGTTTAAGCTCAGTGATGCTGAGTATATGACGAAAAAAATGTGCACGATTATTCCTTTTTTTGAATCTCAATAAAAAGGTATCAATTGATCAGAATGACATTTTAGAAATAAATTATGATTTTTATAATTGATAGCGAGCGAGTATCGTGACGAATATTCGCAATTTTAGAAATAAAAATAAATAAAAATCACGGTCATGATATTTATTAAGAAATAAACATTTTGTTTACTTTTTCTGCAGCAAATATCAGAAGAATGCCCGATGAAAAGAAATCAGGTGACCGAAATTCATGGGGATTTCCCATGCGGAATGGCATTATCTCCGACCTTGGGGCTGGGTACAAATGGAGGACATGAGAAAAAGCAGGCCGAGAGAATAATTTTCGCATAGACGTGGAAAACGTCTTGGGCTGTCGTAAAAAAAAAGAAAAAAAAAAAAAAAAATAGGAGCGCATGGTTAAAGTTCGAGAACTGGTTACGTGGAGATAAATTTGAATTACTCCGAGCTGCGAGACGCTCCAGTGTTTCTTGAAAGCGAAAATAAAACTCATCGGAGTATGGCGTTCATCCATTCGTTACGGTTACGAATCTGTGAATGATTAACCAAACAATTCACGCGATAGATAAGTTGTTACAATATTTGCTCATTTTTTTCTCGATATCCTTGGCTCGTTTGTTTTGAAGAATAATCAAATCTCTTGATTAATCTTGAAAATAATTGAACCGCGAGCAAACGTTTGTGAAATCACCGACGTTTTGTGGAACATCGGATTACGGAGAATGATGTCATTGGGATAATGAAATGATCTCGTAAAGAAAGTTCAAGGATGAACGTCCATTTGCTTCTTTTTTCATCTCACTTGGCTACTGACCCCATCGAGGTTGATTCCTGCGTCACGGTCACTGAATATGTGAATATATCGAAAATGATTTTTTACATATTCCTAAACACATACACACTCACTTAACATCGCCGGAAAAAAAAAATGTTACATGGCAAGTATGACGAAACAAAAATTCTTTCCTACCTTACATTGGCATCGATATCTTCATCAGATATACATGAGAATCAATTTTAGTTCACTTGATCTTTTTTGAGATCACCTTTTTTACTACAATCCTTGTTTTTTTTTTTTTTTTTTTTTTTTTTTTAAATATTAAACAAAATGATCAGCCAATAAAAACTAATGAGAAACTTCAAAGTTTCATATTTATCAACTTGGACATGAGATTCTTTCTCAATATATTTGACGTAATGGCAAGCAACGGTTATTTAAACATTTGCAAAATAAATATAGCTGTTTACTCCGTTTGAGAAAGAAATGTGTATTTCTAATAGGATCGTTTTAGTTGTGATTCGTTCGTAAGAACAATAACGAAACAAGAAAATTTTACATTTCCTATACCATTCTACGAATGTATATTTCTAATGGTTGAATTCTCATACTAATACAAATAACTCTGAAGGACCGTTTCTAGTAGTTTTCGAGATATTCAATGGTACAGGTACAGTTTTGAATGAAAAAGGTAAATTTTTTTTAACAATAATTGAAATAAATGACGAAGAGCTCAGTCGATCGATCGAAGATCAACGATTTCAAAATAATTATTCATTTCCACGAGTCTTCGTGTGGCCATGACTATTAATGTCCAGAATTTTTGCTGATGATACCTATAAACACCGTTCCATGTTTGATTAAATAATTTTTCGACGTTTATGAGAGCATTCGTGATAACAAAAATGGTTACGCTCCACTGATTGCAGCAGAGGGTAGAACACCGGTCTTTTTGCCCTGCGGGCAATCGGGCGTTATAGATAGTAATACGTACATATTTTAAATGCACGCAAACCTGTATATCGTTTATGATATATAGTGAGGTGGTCATCCCGTCTCAGAAGAACACGATCAAAACTGGTTTACCCATTAACAGTTGTAATAATTCGCATCTAACGGTACGAATCCCTATTGGCGAGAACGCCCGTTCGACTGACCTGATTTAGAATACGTTGATTTTTTGAATTTTCTTATTTTTTTTATTTTTATTTCACGTATAAAGTTCGTAGATGTAGAGTAGACTTGAGAAGTGGTAAAATAACGATGGGAGCACGAAGATATCGGTACGACGTGGTTATCAGGATTAACACGGACCCGGATGTAAAGCGATTCTGATGATGCTCGCGATTAGATCGCATAAAACCATTAAAACTGCGAATAATTAATCCAACTAGATGGGTATGAGCTACCGGTTGATACGTGCTAGGAAAATATCACCAATTTCCTGTTATCCTGAACGTAATACTGATTACAAATATCCTGAAATAACAGAACAAAAGTATAGGTTTTTGCCTACTTTGGTTTAACTACTTTGCGAGTAGTTGTCACGTTTCACGATGTATGGAGTGTCTCTGAACACGTTTCGTGATCGTTTTTTCTTCAGGCGATGATCTTCGATCATAGTTCTTTTAATTATTTCCTTAGGAGAGAGATTGAAATTCACATCTGAATTTGTGAAAACATCGCTTATTAAAAATGAGGACGTATCATGAAAGGACTGGATAGTAATGATATGAACGCGACACACACCATGTCTACTTACATGGTAACATATTCGTAACGTGCTATCAGGTAATTTTTACGATACGTTCTCTACAGAGTGACTCAAAATAAAACGTGCCAACAGCAAAGGATATCCAGATCGCAGCAATGGAAAATATCGGGGTGCCATGTTAAAAAAAGTGTGGCTTGAATGTCTGCCGGGCAGGGAGGATGGATCGCAATGATTTTTCGGGAATAAAGACACAAAAAGTATCGTTTTGGACAACTATTGATAAGAGATCGAAGGTTTCAAGAAACTCTACGGAATTCGTAGCAGATAAACTGTTGAAAGGTTCGTCGTTACTACTGGATTTTGAGCAGCTCTGTACTAATGGCCCGAGCCTCGAACCAGAAGAGTCTGACTTTCCACTCTACTCATATATTCTATTTTAGGATCTCACGAAAAGAGAGCACGAACTCCCTCATCAGTTGACGATAAAGTGAGAAAAAGGAATGCATAAAAAAAAAGCTGAACGGACGTTAATTCATGCGGTGAAAGTAGCTTCTTGTTCATGTCGAAAACGCAGTCACGTATTTATGCTCATGTACGAAGTACAGGTAGATAGAGGTTCGCACCTTTGTGGTGCTCTTCGAACGTCTTACGGTAAATTTAAAATTATAATCTCCGGCTCAAAAAAAGAACATAATGGACATTCAATATTGTTGATGTATTCTTTGGACATAGTAATCGGTCCAAATATGTCAGTGCTGGAGATAAGATGAGAATACCATTTTTAAATGTATATATACTCATTCGAGATGAATAATCAATGGTATTGAAAAATGTTGGAATTGAATTAAGTCATGTTTGCATGGACACAGGAAGCAATGTAAGATGATGATACAATCTTCAAATTTCTCAAGTAACCACTAAAAAATGTTCAGATATTAGAGGTCGATAGATTTTGATAGGTAATGAAAACTATTCATTATTGAAACGTTAGTACAGTAAAGTAAATTCATGAGAAATGGGTTGATGTATTATGGAATGAGGGGAAAGATGTAGCAATGGTGAAATCTGTCAAAAAATCATGGTACAAATTATCACGAAGCAGAATTTGTACACTTTTATTTAATCTTTCTTCATTTTTTATCTAATTTTTGTAATCTTATCAAAAATCTTGAAATTTTCTCGGTTTACCAAGTAAAAAGAGTGAATACAATAATGCGAACTTTGAAAACGCTCACGCTTAATTATCGTTGGCCAGAGGCTTTGCATTGTCGTTAAACTGGCCAACGGTGACGATAACGAACTGTACGGATACCGTGACTTTGGCGGTTGGATAGCGTCATAAATATTCAACCGAGTTTCAGCAGAGCCACGTGAACTCAGCATGTATGATTTTTTTCGAATCAAACCCACAGTACCGTTAGGAAGGATGCGAAGAAGAAAAAAAAGAATTACGAGAACAGCAAGGGACAGTTTTCATTGGAAACTAAACGACATCTTATGTTCTTTGACTATTGGCCAGTTCGAGAAAGTTTTTTTTACAAAGAACTGTTGAGTGCATTTTTATTTATCAAGATACGTCTAATACAGTTACAAATTTCGTTGAAATTTCAATGATAATAACAATCATTTTCCACTATACTTTTTCGTCTAAATCATTGTTCGAACATAATTTAATTGTCACGAAAAAAAAAATTGATTGATTCTTTCGCATATCAATCAATCAATTGCAACGAAATCTACGTGTCTGGTAATAATCGGTTACACTTGTTTCGGTAATTACTTTTGTGTATTTGGCTATTCATGTTATATTCATGTGAAATTTGATCCTGGAATAAAGATATATAAATGCATTAATAAATAATCGGTACTAGAGTTTGGTACAATTTTCGTGAACTGGTCTTAACCGTTGAGATAACACATTTTTTCCCAGACGAAGTGCAAAAAAAGTCTATAAAATTATGTAGATTTGTTTTACCTACGTGCACAACTCACGTATATGTGGACTGAGTTGATGGTTCATGTAATAACGATCATAATAATAAACCAATTGAATTTCGATTCTCTTACCACTTTTACGGATCATCTCGCATAGTCAAAAGTGATTAAATAATAAGGTGAAGCTCAGTAAACAATAATTCAGATGTATTGCTTTATTTCATTACATCAATTGATGGCCGGTAATAATAATAATGGAATATTACAGCATATCAAACCCGTTCTGTAATGCTTCTAATATAGGAGAAAAGCTTTCAGAAATATTTGGAAGTTCTGGTGTTGTTTCTCGTTTTACAGCTGCCTTTGGAGATTTACTGGAGAAGAAAATAATTGTTGGATATTAGCATTTAAATATATAGTCAGCAATACCTAATTATACATGAATGTAATCCTTATTCCATGCTAAGGGTGGATGTAATAAATTAATCACAAATTGAATTATCCTTCTCTCAATAATGTCCCAAGTGAACGACACAATTTAATCACATACAAAAACTTCATGTCACAATGAAAAGGAAGAATGAAGTTTCGGAAATTTGATTTTCAGGGTAAAAATTCAGAAAAACCGATTTTTTTATTCAAGTTATTTCAAGTTTTCCTGTTTTGGAACTGTTTCCAAAGTTTCTGTTATGTCGTTCTTTTATTTTCTGTCATTTATACTCACTCATCATTGTGATTGCATTTTGGACAACGACAGACGCAAACGCCTTGGCGTAAAATATAATTCTTTGATTCCTTTGACGAACAGGTATCCATGCATTCCCTTTCGGAGTTGAAGTAATTTCTAACTGAAATATCACCGTTCCATTCGTATTTAACGCATTTGTTCTTCTCATGCAAGAAGCCCCATTTCTGCTCGCCAATTTCATCGGAAAATTTGGGCTGGGGTTTTTGATAACAATATGCTACAAAAAAAAAAAAATCAGTACTCTTACATCTTCCACGAAGAAAATCAATATTCGAAAATCTATTTTGAATAATATTTACCGGGTACTTCCGCCAGGGTGGAAACTGATGAAAAAGCGAAAACGCTTACGACAACCAACACAACAATTTTCGCATCCATATTAATACAATATTTTTAAATCGCTCTTTCGGCACTCAACGCGTCTATTTTTCATACGAATTGTATCCTTTACTGAGCTCGAACAGCGTAGGTCGAGCTTTTTATACAACTGTTGTGCGAAATATTGACCGAAAAGATTAGGACCCGTTGTAAATCAACGCGAACGTTAAATCGGGCTGATATGTACAGCGACTACGTCTTGTTCCATAATTTGACATTTTTCGAGCCAATCGGTAATCTAACGCGAATTTCTACCACAATTTAACCGGCATCATAAACTACTATAAAACTTTGCACCACGTGACTATTTCGCAGCTATAGCGAATTATATACGTCACACTTCTGCGCATGGATTATTCTATTGTATGGAATGATGACGAACGCGCTTCGTTATAAAATTATCTCAGAAAACTTTTATCCCATCTATTAACAAGCAGTTATAAACTTTTTATTTCAAATATTTCAACTCGTGTTGCCGCAGTGAAAGCGAAGAAGTAGAAATGCACAGCACAGATATTGTCCAATTAACTGATGAAATTTGGTATTGATACACTGCGTACCGATTAGGAAAAAAAATGGACCGAAGGGCACGACCACAACTGAATAAAAAAAAAAATACGATGGCTTATTAGATAATGATGACACGATAAATCAAATGAATACACATTGATTTAAATTTTTTATTCGAATTCATCAACAACTGCGTGTTCTCGAAATAAAATTTCTGTTTCGAAGTTATAGGTTAATGAACCTATATTTCTCGTGGTTGGGTAATCAAAACACTTTATAAGTATTTCTGACAGACGTATAATTTTGTAGCATACATTTATTTCGATTTTTTTTTTTTTTTTTCGAATTCATCAATGATTGCGTGTTCTCGAAAAAAAATTCTGATTCGAAGTTATAGGTTAACCGACATTTCTCGCGACTGAATATAATCAAAACACAACAACAAAATATTTTGTTGAATACGTTCAACAAAATATTTTATCGTGTCAACAGAGTTTCGTTCCAGTATACTATAGAGAAGTTTTGTTGTAATATTCGAAATTTTGTTGCCTGAAAGAAAAAACAAATTCGTTCAATACGTGCAACAAAATGTATTAATATTTGAACAAAATTTATTTTTCAGTGTGAGTTTCGAAATAAAATAATAATACATACAATTAATTTTATGTATCATTGATACATACACTAACTCTTTCTTCACATGTCTTTATTGTGTGTCATACCTCCGTAAGCTTATATAAAATCTTCACATTTTCTCAATTTGCTAAGTGAGAAGAGTAAATACAATGCGAACGTTGGAAATGCTCACGCCTAATTCTCGTTTGCCGAAGGCTTTGTCTTGTCGTTGAACTTAGCAAGCGTCGACGATAACGAACTATGCGGATACACCGTGACTTTGGCGGTTGGATCGCGTCATAAATATTCAACCGAATTCAGGCATGGCCACGAAAACTCAGCGAGTATGATTTTTTTCGAATCAAACCCACCGTACTGTTAGTAAGGATGCAGAGAAAAAGGATTACCAGAACAACAAGGGACGTTAACACTTTTCGTTGGAATCGTAACATCATAGAAAGATGTTGAATTTATTTTCAGTTTTCAACCTACTTCCAATGCAGTTACAAATTTTTATTAATCTTTCAATAACAATAATTATTTTTCAATAAACTTTTTCGTCTAAACTATAATTGTAACAAAATTCATTAATTACAAAAAAGAATTTTTTGATACTCTCGCACATTAATCAATATTCTATAACTCGGATCAACATACCCATTGAAAAATGCTCTGAAAACAACTGCAACAAAATCACCTTGAAAATAAGTCCATGTAACTTTTGAATTTTTGTAATCGACGAACACATATTTCTTATTTGGATACATTGGTCCATCCATAAATTGAAACCTAACAGTACCGATAAGAAGATACGATGATTTTTCCCATTAGCCTTCCAATTTTCCTCTTTAACGGCACGTTGAACTGCCTCGAGGCTTAATGGTAGGGTCTGATAGCCGTAAAAGTGTATCCTTTTCTCGAAAACGTGTTTACGACTGAGCGTAAACTTCTCGGGATCCGATTTTAAGAGGGATTTCGTTGGATTATTGTACAATGTTTTTTTTTTTTTTTCTGAAGACGAGTCGATCAGATTTGTGTGAGAAGATGCGAGATATGCGAGACGAACTAAAATCGACAGAAGGGAAAAAACTGATCGATGGTTGGTTTATTTTGACCAGGAATGGGGCAATGTGTAAAGAGTATAATTGTTCTAACGAGAAAAACAGTTGGAAAAGCCCCTATCAATAATTGATTGAGAATTTGAAATGATTTCGGTTAATCATTAAATTTAGTAAAACTATGTACTGCGAGTGCCAAACTGTTGATCTAGCCGAGGTAACCAGGCATAGTGGATGATTTAGAAAAATGATTACAAGGACAAAAATAATCGGAACCTGGTTATACAAAAACAATTGAACCTAAGTGCGAACAAAATATCTTAGAAAATTTCTCAGTGAGATAGAAGGAGAGGAGGAGAGCGTGAATGAGCTTGTGACTTTTCATTGATGGTCCTTCCACATTCCATTACGATAGAAGAGGAATCGTAAAAGCTTTCAAACGTGTCTGAATCCATCTGAAGCAGATTAAAAAATCAGCATCTCAGAGAATCAGAAATTATAAAGATATACCATTAAACGTAAGTTGTTTCATGGCCTTCCTTCATTTTTTTTCATAGCTATAAAGGACTGATTAAAAATTGACTGGCTCTATAAAAACAGCTATACACGAGTTTTATGCATTAGGGTGGTCCTTATTTGGGGTGTTTCTGAATTTAATCTCACGTACCCCTTAGAACGATACGGAATAAATTTTAAAAAAGTGTGCCAAAAGATTTTCAATAATTTCAACAATAACACGTGCCTTTGGGTCTGCCTTTTTTCCTATTTAAATAACACAGGTAGTTATTTCATTTTTCGTATAAATTGAGTAGTTTCGGGAAATGCGGTTTATCTCGAAAACTAAGGACATTGAGAAGAAATGTCAGGAGAGTAAAAAGTTACGTAAATTCAAATTGGAACAACTGAAATTATTACAGAATTTATTTTTTTCGATTTTAATTTTTCTCATAATTTTTTATCCAATCCCGGTTGAAAAAATATAGCGTAATTTGAGATGAAAAACTTTTGAAATTATTCTAGTAATTTCAATTTGAACCTGTACGCAACTTTTTGCATCAATTTTCCTTTTCCACTCTCAAATTTTCATAAAATCAATTTTTGACTGAGTGTTAACTTTTTCGTTGCAGTACCAAAAAAAAAAAAATCATTTGCGACTTTCAGAAAAAACAGTCGATTTTTTTCAAATAACCCTAATGCATACAAAATGTATTTATTCAAAGCTGATAACCGACCAGTTATAGGAGTGGCCCGTCTCCTGTTAGTAATATAGATGAAGTTAATATGTACACGCATGTACATGAATTTTTTTTACACGTGAAAGGTTGTACCAGGCTTGAAAGTTGAACGATGCACCTTTCCAATCTTCCCACAAACTCAGTCTAACTCGAAAAATATTTATAATCATTATTGATATACTTTCATTGAATGAAATTCAATGTGGAATATTATAGCATTCGTTTGAGAGTGATGAATAAGAATCGAAGGAATGATTATTTAGTTGAAATTCAATATAGTTTAATGTGATTCATCAAATATTATCATGCAATTTGTTTCAACGCATGTTTGATCATTAGTGTGCTAAGTGCGCATAGTGATTTCATCACTTTTAATCCATAGAGAAAAAAATGAAATACGAATGATGATTGATGACGCGTCACGAATGATTTGACAGATATCCGCAATCGAAATCGTTATTTCATTCGGCTCAATACACTTGAAAATGAAAATACGCAATGTACATCTTTCTTTCTTGCAGTATGGTTCGAGATAATCTTCAGCAAATGTTAAAAAAAACGTCGAGTCACCGTCTGATAGTGTTGCATTGTTGATAAACCGAATAGTTCGATCGTGAAACAACAGGATGCGCCGAAACGATCATGAAGAAAACACGTTGTAATTTTAAACATGTCGATCTCACCGCTGAAGCGATGAAAAACGCTATTATTTTCGTAGTCGTTGATAGAACGTGCTCGAGAGCCAATGCGAAATGCACCATGTAAAATTCAGTTAGAACTGTACAGGGTTAACGGTAAAATCACGATAAACTTTGATTATTGGCGGTTATTCGGAGATTATGGTGTTATTGTTGTTTCCCCTGTTGCAGATCTAGTACTACATGTTCATGGAGCAATGAACATTTTATATATAGTATATATTTATTGTACGTGCGTGAATGTCAGAGTGTCGGATCGGATCTGGCATTAATGTTCCCCTTCTCTATCCTTGTTGAAGACGACCCAGTACCTACTCTTCAATGTACTTTTGGAAAATATCTTGAATAATCATTATTTATTCATCCGTTAGATTGATCGAAACATAACGCTGTAGAAGATTTTGTAAACATTAAGTTGTCCAAGTTTCTATTACGAAATTCATGCATTGCTCGTAATGCTTAATTTATTGATTAGGCAGATATACATATACATCAGGGATAAAGCGGATAAAATTCGGGGGATAAAATTCAGGGATAAAATTCAAAATTTTGTTTTTTTTTTAATTTTTTTTTTTTAAGAATATCCTATCTGGCAAAATGGAATGCGAACAATAGTGAATCTGTATTGGTGACAAATCGTTCGTTTTTTGCTCCATATTTTTCCGAAGTTTTTTCAAGCACAATGAAAGTCTATGTTGAGCTGTCACAGGTTAAATTTTTTATTTAGTCCTTGCCAATAGGGTGAAATTTACATGATTTGTACACCGAAGAAGTATCATCAACGCGATGTCTCGTATGTGAAGGGTATGATGTCTAGTTCGTTCCAGCCACTGAAAATCACATTAATCAAGTTTTTATTGTTCGATGGAATTCTTCAAACGGTGCGTAACTGATGGTGATCAGGTATATTTGTTTCGGTAATCGCTTTCATGTATTTCGCTAATTATTGACGTTAAATTCATACAACATTTAACGCTGACATATACATTGATAAATAAACGGTACTAAGTTTGATGCGATTATCGTGAATTAATCTAAACCACTTAGATTGGTTTTTCCTCGACAACTTGAACAGAAAAAAACCTCGCAATGTTTCTCCGAAATGCGCAACTAACTGAAATTGAGTCCATTATTTTCATTTATCGCATGTAAAGAATCTTGAAAAGATTTTATTGTATTTTATGTTAGCAAGCAGTGGCTTCACGAAATGACAGAAATGATTTCCAAGATTAACGTGGAAGTTGCGTAAACGCATTGATATCCATGTACCCCACCGTGACATCACTGATTATATTGGGTGATTTATGTAGTAAAAATTATGATAATAAGCCAGATGAATTTCAATCCTTTAACCATTTTCACGTATCATTTTGTATCGTCGACACTGAGAAAAGAGAATTGTTGAATCAACCAAATGGCTTCGTGAAATACGTCCAATGTAATATTTTGTTATACTAAATATCAGTTTCATTGAATGAAAAATATTTTACGTTGATCAAACAAAATCCACGACAACAAATCTCATTTGGTTGATTCAATTGGTATCTTTGTTTAGTGGAATAAAATTAATAATTCGTCCAACTGAACGATTTTTTTAATGAACGAAATATTTCTTTCGACGTATTCTACGAAGCCTTGGTTAATTCAACTAAACTCTTTTCTCAGTGGAGAGTGATTACTAACAGGGTTAAATTCAGTAAACAACAGTACAGATGCATATGTATTATTTTATTACAAGCATTTACAAAGTATGTATGCAAGTATGCATAGTTCCATTATTTATATCGAGTTGTCCATGGTCGGTAATGACAGTGAAATATTAAGCCCGGGCTTGCGCTTCCATTAATTGTTGGAATATTGGTGAAATGTTTTCATACGAGGGTTCTGGTTTCGCTTGTGGTTTTGCAGGTGCAACAGTTTCCTTATTGGGTTTACTGAATAAGAAAATAATTTTTGGATATCAGTATTCAACTATAAACGATAAAATTTAATTATACTTGAAACTGTTTCTAATCTACTTCAAGGCTAGATGCATATAATGAATGAACCACAAAATGAATTATCGTTCCACTCGTAATAATGTCTCAGGTAAACATCACAACTTTGTCACATACAAAAATTTTATGTCATAATGAAGTGAAAGAATAAAATCTTTGTGTATCTCTTTCTTTAATTTCCTGTAATTAATACTCACTTATCATTGTGATCGCATTTTGGACAACGACAGATGCAAACGCCTTCGCTTAACGTATAATTCTTGAATCCATCTGGCAAACAGGTATCCAAGCATTTCTTTTCCGTGTCGAAGCTATTTTTGCCCGAAACATCAGCGTCCCATCTGTACGGTACGCATTTTCCCTTCTTAGGCAAAAAGCCCCATTTCTGCACGCCATCGGAGAATACGGGCCGGGGTAGTTCATAACAATGTGCTACAGAAAAATTCGATACTTAAACATATTCCACGAAGAAAATGAATCTCGAAAAATCTATTTTAAATAATATTTACCGGGTACTTCCGCCACGGTGGAAACGGATGAAAAAGCGAAAACGCTTACGACAACAAACACAACAATTTTTGCATCCATATTAATACAATGTTTTCTAAATCGCTCTTTCGGTACTTTACGCGTCTATCTCTCATACGAATTGTACTCTTGACTGAGCTCCAAAAGCGTGGGTGGATCTTTTTATACAAAATTGTTGCGAGGAATATCGACCGAAAAGATTAGAACCCGTTGTAAATCAACGCAAACAGGAAATTGGACTGATATATACGGTGACAACGTCTTGTTTCACAATTTGACATTTTTCGAGGTAAAAGATAATCCGCCGCGAGTTGCTGTGACATTTCAACCGTTTTCAACCATTTGATCCTAAACTGTCATAAAACTTGGTACCATCCAATTATACTGCAGCTATAACTATATATCTAACATTTTTGCGGATGGGTTATTGTATGATTTAGAATATGATGACACTTCGTTGTGAAACTATCATGAAAAAAAAAACCTCTTGAAAGTTATTTCATGTATCAATGCAAATGTTTATTTTTTTTTCGGGCGAGGTTAACAGTTATCGTACTACCGAGAAGGCGATTCAATGTTTATTGTTAACGTTGGCAATTCTTCGTATGATGGCCTGGCATGTTTGAATGACACATACTATGATAGATAATGTTTAGCCTCTACAATGGAATAATCAACCGTTTTTCTTCAAACTTCACGCACATGCTCATACAGCTTCTCACAAAGATTTTGAAAACAGAAAAACAATTTCCGTCTCTGGCATGAGAATTTATCATTTTTTTACTACTGCGACCAATTTTTAGATTTTCATCTCACGTATTCCAAGACTTACGATTTAAAAAAAAAAAAAAAAACTCAGATCTAGCGAGGTTCGGAAACATTCCAACGCCTCTATCTCTGAAAATAATTGACATATCGATAATTGCTTTCCGAAAATAAAAGAAGTAACATAATAAATCACCATTATCAAAGTTTTTTCGCATCTGAAGTAAAAAATTATTGTTTTCATACTATTACCATTTTTTATTTTTTCCAAAAAATTCTATAAAACAGTATGACCAATTTGACGACCATTTTTTCTTCTATTTTCTTCTAATATTGATTTTTTTTATTTTTATTTTTATTTTTTATTTTTTATTGTCTTCGTATGAACCGTGCTATAACCACAGACATATCTGCAATTATGATTATTTATATTAAAAAACTTCAATTTTCTGCAAAAAAATATCAATGTTAAAAAAAAAATAGAAGAAAAAATGGTCCTACCATCGGGCTAGCGTCAAAAGTCGTGAAGTTAGTCGTATTATTTTAGAAAATATTTTCGAAAATATTAAAAATGACAATCATCTTTAAATATAATAGTTTTTACTTCAGATGCGAAAGAAGCTTTGACAACGTTCATTTATTATGTTACTCCTTTTATTTTCTGAACTAACTCTTGAAAAACGTGAGATGAGAATCTAATAATTGGTTCGGATGTTCCTTACGCCGGGTAATATGTTGTAAAAAAAATTCAGGAAAATAAAAAATGATCGAAATCACGGCTGCGAGCGACGCATGGCGTGGAATGCCTCATATATTTCGGCGAATTCCGTGAGTTGCATGATTAGACGATATACGATATGGGATCAAGAAATCTTGACACTACCTTCGTTTACGATTTAAAAAAATAAAAATACATTGAAAGATTTTGTAATCACAGAAATCGACCGGGTGTATTTGGGAACACGGGCGTTGCTCTTATCAACGCAGTGTCAAAACAACAAAGAACATTTTTTTGATCGTCCTGCTAATGCTCTGAATTCACTTATAAACGTCAACGAGTTGTACCGAAATAGATGAAAACTATCGCAATGTAATCATGGAGAAAATTAATCGGAATTGCGGAGTTCACGAATGCCTATACAACATTTTCGCGTTTTCCGAAACTTCAAAGGCAAACTCGAGCCATTGTCGGCAGAGTGAGAAAGACAGAAATGAGTTGGGCCAAGATAATTAATTTGTGCTCGATCTCCTGTCGCACAGGGGATTAAGTATATTCTGCCCTCGAGATGTTCGATTAGTGAATAAATGGAAGATGCTAGTTCAGTTAAATCACCAGTTGCACGCGAAGCACATGAGTTTCGGATGACATACCGGATAACTGTAATATCGATTTTCTTTGAAATTTATTCGAACCGTCCACGACAAACTTTTCATGGCGTAATAAGTGTCTGAATGAGAAACACATGACTGTGTCGTTAAAAATTTTTCTCCTTATTTTAGACGAACATTATTGATATTCTTATTTCTCAAATGCAATCTACTGGTAATTTTTCTTATTTGCCAATCGAAACTTCCCATTAATAATTAACTGAGATTGCCTGTAATTACGTTCAAACGATTGGGTCTCGTGACGACTAAAGGTCGAATGCATGGAGAGAAAGATGTCGTAATTTGGACCCTGTTTGGCTTGTAGCGCCGTCTCATATTTCAAATACGTGCTCAAAATCAATGTGGAACGTTCTACTTACGCGCGACTCCGCAGAATCCAGGTATAACCAAAAGAAAATAGACTGTCACCTTGATTGTTCGAATAGCAACGGCGCCGCATCGCACTTTGAAACATATAAAGTTACCCGCTTCCGTTTCCGTGCTCCAGACGAATAGTCGGATTGGACCGGGTGCTTCTCGCACCTCGCGTTGACCGATCGATACGGGACGCAATAGTGGGGATTACTGCATGAATGAAGATTCAATGAATCGAGGCTGCAGTGTATCTCTTTGCTGATCATTTACTACACGCCGATTTCTGAGTGGTTGTCCCCTGCTCTTACTTATGAAAGTTTTAACTGAAATTCCATTTTTAAGTTTTTATCGGACTTTCCGTTTTATTATGTTGTTGGTGTTGATGATAAGGATACAATCAAAGATAGTTTCATCGATGAATAGAGTGTCAAAAAAGACATAATTGGGCAACGGGGGTTCCATGAAAATTTGACACCCTGTACATGAGGTCAGTAGAAGACGAATGAAAAAATTATTTGAACAGTTCAAAATGTATATGACGTTAGCGTAGGTCCTATCAGAGCCAAGTTCAGGAACATATAATTATTTCGTATCCATGCCCATAAACTACAGAGATTTATTCACTGCGACCAGGTCTCTGCATGAGAAATTGAATGCCGCTGCTATGAATGAAAGACAAGTGAACAAATTCAAACGTCGATTCTTGTACTCTTAGCTGCCGATCTATTGATGTTATATCTCTAGATCCCTTGTAGATGATCTAAAGTAATGACAGTCCAGATGAATGTTTGCCAACCGTCAAACTCAGATTTTTTTTTTCGTACATAAAACCGGCACGAAATTTTGATATCATGCTGCAGTTCGTCGAAATAGTTCATGAGCTATTTAAAATGAAATGAATAAAACAAATAATAGTAAAAATAAGGGTCCAAATTACCACATCTATCGCCATAGTATTGAAGACTTGTTTCTTTACATGCAATTTAAGATAGATTATTAAGGCTGATCCCAGGGAGATTGATTTTATCGTCGTTGTAAATAGATCCTTCGATATTGAAAATATCCGCTACAGATCTCAACATGAGTATATGAGTGTAACTGTCAGTAAATATAAACTCACATCTCGATCGTCATGAAATAAGTACATTGCAATAGTGTTCTCGATTTATTTAAACGATCGTCGTGAGTACTCGATACGAGTACAAACGTACGAACTATTTTCTTTCTTTGCGTCACGAATGATCAAGCTAATCGATTGATCGATTAGAAAAATTCTTTAACAGAATAAATTGATCAACAATAATAAGAATGTACTTTCCGCTCAAATTCTTTCATTACTCTCTTCACGCAGTACTCTTCTTTAATTACATTAATAAACCCTTGTATACCTAGCCGACCAGAAGATCTTCCTTGGCCTCGGAGCAATTCTTGACGTTCGAGATAGAGAGAATCCGATAAGGCTGATTAGTCAGCGCGGTCCGCGCTCTCGATGTTCAACCACCACATCGAGAGAGGCACATGACGAAGAGACCTCTCTGCTGCCGTTCCGAGCCTGTCTCAATTGTGTATATAGCCAATTCCATAATGGAATACGCCAATGCGCGAGTCTCACCTCTGACTATGGTTTCCCCAGGATTTCTCTAACATGAGACCCTACTACGGTTATTCCGTGAATAAAACCCTCCAAGGCTAAGCGTTATTAACATTATCGTGAGAAACACAAGTCCTTGTCTGCTTCTCACTTTCAGATAAAACATTTTTTTTACACTCGGACTCTATTAATATTTTCATTATTGATAATATCATTGGTATTGTTAAGGCTTTTCAATAATGCTCGAGTCATCATGAAGATCTGTTGAACATCGCGCCGATAACTGACCACGAAACTTTGATAACATTTTCTTAATTTATTAGCGATGATCAATAGATATTCTTGAGTATTTCCAGTGTACGTTCAAAGTGAAACTCTAGCGGACAAACTTTCGCCATAGACAGATTTGTCGGTGACAAAAAAAAAGTGACAACTTCCTCGAGTCAACTCTATTCCAGCTATCACAACGAAGCCGTCAATGACCATGGGACGTAACAATTACGTCGAGAATCAACATTCAAAATGTATACTGCTTTCGGCTATAGACTTACCGGTACATTTTGGAAGACAAAAGCTTTTGACCATTCTTTCTTGTCGCTATTTTGTTCGTACATATTGCAGTTGATTTTTCCAGCGAGGTACATTTTATAAAAATCTTGAATTTCTTCAATATTCATTTTTTTTTTTCATTAGTTTCTGATGGCTTTAATATTTTAACATGTTTATCAGTCACACGAGAAAAATATACGTAAAGAAGAAAAAATCACGAGTGGCGAGTGAATCTCTCACGTTCACTGGCTAATACCAGTGATTAATCGAATCTAATATGAACCAATGAAAGAACTGACCATCTCGTGAGTTTTAGAACCCCGGTGAATACTGTTTTTTTCAGTCTTCACCTTCCATTCGTTATGTCGTCAACCCTCGTCATACTAGAAAATTATCGATTTGGCCGGTTTGTTTAATGCTTTGCCAAAGACATTTCACTCTGCGTGCCGATCGTTTCAAATATGATCCACATCCACACGATTGTTGAATCGGGATGTCCGATAGTTTCGGTCAAAATTCTTTATCTAATTTTCAACTCTTAGATTCATTTATTCTCCATAATTATTGTGCATTTTTCAAATTGCCATGTAATAGAGAATAAAAAATGAAGCATTCTTGCACGAGTATATTTGTGAAGAAGTGAAAATGACGAAGTGCAACGTGCGATATTCAATCAACAAGTTTTTTCATCTTCTCAAGCAAACTTTTCACAATGTTCACTGCGTAATTGTATTAGCTGTAATCTAATCTTGTTGCATTATTGTGTAATTTTGAATTTTCTCAATGCTTGAAGAAGCACGAATCTTTCGATAAAAAAGAAAAACAAACAAAGAAAATTGAAGTGAAGATGACTGGTAATCGGGGAGGATTTATGGATGGGGCGGATACCAATTGGAATGATATACAGACACATTTTTAAGATGGAACGTTCCCTTGTTGATGCTGGTTAATCCGCAGAAAATATAATTTGAAAAGATGAAATGCGAGAAGAGAAAGAGGAGATATGAAAACTGGAAAAAGCGAGGACGAGAGGGTAATGAGAAGAGGACATTGACCGGATTCCATCGTGTTCGGAGACGCGAAATTCTCTCTGACATCTGATGAAGATGCGTCAGATAACGAGAATTCGTACAGCGAGTCCGAGTTCGCGCGTGAACTTTACCTACAACACATCGCCCGTCACAAGTGGCCGAGAGGGAGAAGAGAGTTTAAATACGGTGAGAAGTGCTCGCGCTTGTTCAGTCCGGCAGAAACGCTTCAATCCGATTCATCCGGATCGTTGCGCCTATTTTGCCGATATATTTTAGTATTCGTTTTGACCATAAATAATTAATAAAATAAATAAATAAATAAAACGATAACGATAATTAAAGAAAAAAACGTTCAAACAGAATGCTTTAATGAAAAATCGTTCAATCTGTGACTGATCAACGTCGAGATTGTTCGTTTTAATTGATCGTGTGTGCTCGATCGGTGTTTTATGTGTGTGATATGTGGTAGTGTGAAAGAAATTTTTTTAAATCAACACTACATTGAGAAAAGAGATATCGAGGGTGGAAGAATAAATATCAACCGTACGCGACCGCTATGACCACTAGCATGAAGCAGACAGTCATCAAGTGAGTTTTTTTTAAGGCAAATTACTCTCCAAAAATCTCCTTGATCCCTATCAAATTGTGTAATTGAGAATATGAATATGAGTAGTTAAGTTTATTTATCGATGAAATGAATATTTTTTTGAAATATGAAAAAAATTGGAATCCCCTATGAGAAAATAAATAAATCACTAAATTTTGTTTGATTAGTATAAAATTGTTTTCATAAGCGCACCTGCATGACCAGAGATAATTTTCGCTGCGAGTGACTCGTACAGAAATTACGAAATTTTGTTAGATCATTCTATAATTTTGATTGACACTTGCATTGACACCGATATTTCATGCCGCTGGCGAAGCCGCGGGAACAGTTAGTCGAATGTAAACATTGTGAGTTTTCAAAAGTCTGAAGAATCGATTCAAAAATTATTGGCACAAAAAAAATTCAAAAGTTTTTCGTACAAAATAATTTGGCTCATTATTTCTTATTATCGAGAAAAAATGTGTTGACGCGATCCACTCTGAATCAAACATTCCTGTTTGTTTTTTAATGCAGCACACTCATAAACTTTCAACATGCAGGTTGAACATCGCACGTGCATTTTTACAAAATATTTATCTTTTATAAATAAGTTATGTCTACCAATCTCTTTGTCAATTCGAAATGTTTCACTCTGTTTGAGTTAATGACAACAAAATTCATCGTTTAAAATCGGTTTCATTGATGAAACGACAGAAATTTCATTTTTATGATGATATTCTTGTCTGGAGAATTAATGAGCTTTGCTGTTGAGGTAATTTATTTTTTATCTTTTCAGATAAACAAATGGGTGGTTCATGCGCGGTTACATATAAGAGCGTTATTCGATTGAGACAAGAAAAATTTAACAATATTTCAAATATCAGCACATTTTCAAAGACAATTGTCGTGTGATCCCGAAATTATGGCGAGTTTATCGACCTTCTTACTCTTCTAATAACGTCAACGTATGGAACAATATGACTTAATTCATTTGAAAATCGAAAAATTAACTCGGACTTTTGTTTTTATCAAAATGATTTTCTAGCTATTTTGCACAATGATTCCGGCAGTCCATTAAAAACTAGTTCAATGGCAGTTTGGTCTAATGCGTTTAAGGCTATATCATTTTTATTTGTTTCAAACCGGTGCGATTTCAATGCTCAAACCTAGGACGACGTTGTCGTTCTCTGTTGTCAACGAAATAAAAACAACTTACAGTCTGACCAAGCATTGAAATTACGAGCGTAATTCGTACTCAAAGTTCTCCATCTAAGATCCGTTGCAACGTCCTCCTCGATGTTATACATTAGATAAACAATACGTTCACATTTCCGCAATTATATGCACATTCACCCACAGATTTCCACACACAGACAAACATTTGCGTTCTTAAAAGTCACATAGAGATTTTGAAAATCAGTGACGGATATTTCACCACAAGAAAAGTGATGTTTTTCGATGATTTTTAGGCAAACGAATTTTTGATTAAGGATATCAATTAAGAATTTGTATCCAAAGATATATACTTCTGTTGATCTTCAGCACCAATATACATTCCAGCACGTGCTGGTCAAAAAATTTTCACGTACTTCTAGTGGTCAAAAGTTTAGTGATCTGTTAGACCTTTTACGATCAGATGGACCCCTCTACTCAAGGTGGCAATCTTTATGCCTGGTTATCTCTCAATAGGCGGAATAATGACTTTTTTATATCCAAAGTTCAAATACTCATGACATTTGATTATTATACATATATCTGTTATTATTTGAACTTTTTACATTGAATCTTTTATTTGATATTAAATGGATCTTGAAACTTAACTTATGGAAACCCAGAATTGTTTCATTTCGACTGTTAAAAGTATCAAAGATATTGTCGCAAAGAGTTACACAGTCGGTTGTTGTAATTTGAGGAACAAATATAATATAGTTTGCACGACACCATGATATTAACTACATCGTATATGGACCGTATACATGCAAATAAGATGTATACTTAAGTCGTATGAGTAAACGAAATTCACATTTAAATTTTATTCGTAACCAGTCTGAAAAATGAACAGTCATTTTTGCTTGTCAGTAGTTTTTTGATCGATGTTATGACGCGTATTCGAGAAGAGAATTCAGAAGTTGAGGTGTGGTAACAAAGGCTGAATTCATAAAAGTATTTTTTTTCTTTTGTTGTTATTAAAAACGAAAATCAATCTCATCAAATTCGTAATGTGTTTTTAAACCATTATGCGTGTCATGCTTTTTTTCTGCTTTTTTTTTTCTTTTTCAATTGGTTGATTATATAATGTACAGGAATGGCAATGGCTTCTAGGAAATAATATGTTGTGGTAATGGTCTACAGGAAATAGTTGTCAGAAATCATAGCGATTTTTAGGTGTTGTTCAATCTTCTCGACTATCCAAAGCAGGAAGGAATGGTTACGTTGTTTCTGGATACTGTGGAAGCAGCTAGCATATGGAAGGGGTACGGAAACGTGTTATGCTGTAAATGTGTTTGTTGCGAAGTCTTAAGTTGAATCGAGCAAAAAACATGTGCATCAAGATTTATATACCAAGCTGGTATTTTGATGGCGAAACTTGGGGCGTTTGGAACTTTTTTTTTTTTTTTCAACTTATCTTCAACTACACGAAAATAACAATAATTACAATCTTAGCGGTGTTGTATAGCTATGATCACTGTGCAATGACAAATTATTTGTCTCTCGAATTCAGTGTTGCGTCGTTAGTTACTGCGATTTCGGAACGAAGCATATTACAGCACGAAAAGTTTTTCGTATACTAATCAAAAAAATCACGTGGACAGTTGAGTAGGAATGTTGTATTTTTCAAATGAAGTTTCAATCCTCGTTGATAATAAGAAAAAAATGTTATATTTCATCCACAAGCTGTCTTTCGCAGGCAATTTCATTTTCGTACAAACCGAAAACGTTATTGGATGTTTGCCGTAAAATTTACAATGGATGTAACATTTGTGAGCGATGATTTATTGACAACTCCGTTGGACGCAGGCATCTCAGAATGTATTATGCAAATTTGCGTTCGCGATTTACCGTTAGTCCCGATGTGTGTTACCAACGGTTCGGAGTGAAGAATTCAGCAGGTTGTTCCTCAGCTGGCAAAAAAAAAAAAAATCATCGGGTATCCGTGATAAAAACCTATCGTAATGGGAAAAAAGTTTCCTGTTATTTTCTTTTCTGGCCCTATATAATAAAAGTTTCTTTCGAAGGTACTGAGTGCCCGGAGGATGCAGGTATGTTTCAGAGGTCGGTGGCCGCAAACAGCATGGCGTTAGCGGTGCGCTCCATAGATTGTAACTTGGCAGAGTAGGGAGTTAACCTAGAGTCAGGTGTACTCGTATATATACATAAATATACGAATCTGCAACTGCTCTCAAGAGTTTGAGATTGCAATACATCTCGACTAGAGCCGAGATACCGTTCGCCCGTCACGCAATTGTACACCGTTTAATAACTCTGTACGGACGGTTTTTATCAGCAAGAATAAGAGAGAGAGAGAGAGAGAGATCAAAAGTTATTAAGTAAAATAGGAAAACTCAAGCTCGCTTTCATCCACTGTCATTGACGTAAAATAAAAAAAAAAATTTTATCTGCCATTTATTATTTTTTGATACAGTACAACAGAGCTCTTTTTTTTAAATAATATAATTTTACTACTATGCAACGAATAATTGTTGCATAATAAAACTTATAATATGACTCATTAAATGGTCCGCTTATTCGACAGTTGACGGTATGCATGATTGATAAAAAAAAAATCTACTACAATACGTTCACGTTCGCTTTTACTGAACGTGCAGCCACCACTTATGTCACGATGAATACAAAAATTGTGTTTACTTTAGACCCGAATAGAACGGGGACACGTAATCACCCGGAGAGTACATGTAGCGACACTTTCGAAAGTTTACGCCCGTTGCTAAACACAATATCGAACGTGACTGAAGATATTTCGAAAACAGATGCTACTCATAGGATATTGTTCAATGATTTTGCGCAGTATAATTCAGAAATATTCATATTTCTTTGATACCACGCGTACAATGAAAATCGCTGTGACGTCCATTCTGTTTACTAATTATAATTTTTTAAGTTACATTCACGCTTTCCTTTATACAATAATCATCGCTCATTCATCAACGATACACACCATTAAAACCATTCACCGTTATATTTATCAGGTCTTCGAAACAGCCTCGATTATGTAAATAACGGTTTTGTTGACCGCCCATAAAGAAGCGATGAAAAAAAAAAAAAAGAAGAAGAAGAATGTCGTAGAATGTAGGACAAGTGCATTGAATGAGTCTCCGTCCCTGTTTCCCTCTCTCGCTGACAATGGTTCAAAAGGATTATAGTCAGTAAATCAACGATAAGTTCGCTCCCTTCAGTGCAACACCTCCTGAGAAATCATGATGATATTCTTCTTCTACTACAAAAGACAAACTCCATTCCATGAAAAAAAAAAAAAAAAAAAAAATATGAAAAATACAGTGAACGTATCTTTCCTCACGATTAGAGCTTGGACAGCGATAAATTGCTTATGAACGCAATATTAATATCTTTGGAATTCCTGCTAATATTTCCAAGTCGCTGGTCATAAGGCACTCTTCTGAAGAATCTTATGAAGAATAAAAAAAAAAAAAAAACAATGCTGAATCCCGTTTTTTTCATTCGGCTTGAAGCAATTCAAGCGCTCATTCAAATCATTCCTTCAATAATTTAAAATTGAGACCTAAACCCAATTTCTTTAAGCTTTTCTTTATCATCGCCACGAGTTTTATCGACCAAATTTTTTTACCAAAGAAGTCCGATTTGAGTACGCAAATGACTGTAATGAGCACTATAAATGATTAAGAATAAAAAAATAAAAAAACATTTTGAATAGTACCGATTTTCACCGAGTATCGTACGTGTAAATGCATCCACGTTGTGATTTTTCGCAACCGTCCGTGCATTTGTTTTTTTTTTTTCGCCAAAATGTGAATAACGCTTCTAATGTCACGAGCTCGTGGAATCTGGTTGAGAAAAATTCTCGTGGTGAGGTGGATAACGAACAACTGCGTATCGCTCGTTCGGTCTATTAAACTCGTAGTTCAACGAGTATTAAATGGAATCTCCAGCATTTTGCATAATACACACAAAGATTAACCTAATCCTTTCCGTTCTATATCGTTGCATGTTCAAGATTTCGTTTTCCCTACCATCTGGCACAATCCCATGTGTCAACTAAGTACATTATTTATGAAAATGATCGTTACCATTATTCCGACCGTTTGTACAATATTGCGCTGATTATCACCTCGCCGTTGGTCTATGAAATTGAATCGTCTAATTTTTCTTTTTTTAAACTGAAACTACTTTCTGCTGATTTTTTTCGCACTTTCCAATAAATTAGTTTCTATGCTATTTCGAATAATTTATCAAATTTTTTATATATTATTCTCCTACGTTTTTTACATTAAATAAAACATGCCGGATCTCGCTACCGTACGAAGTACAGAACTTCACTGATACCGGAAGAGGAAATGACAAAAACAAAAAAAAAAAAAAAATACACCTCACGATCGTCTCGTACGTATCAATTTGCGTGATATTTATATTCTCTAGTTAAGCCATTCAGAGAGTAGCCGAGAAGCATGAATACCTGGTTACGTAAAACAGTACTAAAATTGCCAACTAAAATATGGGACACACGTGGAACAAGGAGTAAAAGGGAAAAAAAAAAGTTCCATTGTATTTCAGCGAGTTTGCGTCTCACATTCGGAAATGTATTACATTGTGCGGTAACTATATATTTGAAACGTGTTTTCGTTCATCCAGTTGAGTATCATCCGTACGAGTTCTTAGTTATTGCCGAAATACAAGGATTGAAAAATATTCACGTTTCGTTCAAATAAACTTCGAATCGAACACTTTGACGTAAAATCATGAAAATTTGTGAAATTATTTTGTTTTCAGGATCCAGAAAAATATTTAAAAAAGTAGCGGTGATAATACTTGTCGATGATACTTGAACGAAGAGTCAATTGAATATTCATGATGACGATTAATTATGTATCTGTTAAGTCAGATAATTGTATACTGATTTTTGATATACACAAAATTTATATTTTACGATATTTCCAACTAATTCGAGAAACACGATGAAAACCGCACCTATCTCGATTTTTGTATGACACTAAGAGAGCGATAGAAACTCATGGACACAACCGGAAGTATATACTTTCCTCATACAAACTTACTGAATCCAACTATCACATGAGTGTGTGTGTGTGTCGCGTGTGAATCGTTGCTCAAACCTGTGCTCACCGTGTCTCGCTAATAAGCTATGCAAATTGTTCTGGAAATTTTTCAAAGATGATCGTGCAGACTGACTTTCTAAATTTCGACCATAAAGCGTGTTAACATATATTCATATGTATCATTTCAGAATAATAATTGAGATCATTCCTTTGAAGAAATGTTCAGTTCCACGTTCTTCGAACTAACGAATTCAAAAATTGTAATCTGTCATTATTACTATTCAAAGTTCTGTTGATGAATAAATTTCACAAATCATGGTCCAATTATTCAGAACACCAAATGCCATAAAACAATTGTTGTAATTGCAGTTTTACAATATTTATTCGATAACAATATTATAAAAAAATGGCCTGTATTGCTGAATTAAAAAAATGATATATGATTGGCGTAAGATTAGTTGAACAGTGTATTAGTAAGTGCGAAAAACGAATGTTAATGTAATTCCTGAAACGACGCTTGTGTTCAAGATATCGGTGTTGATAACGTGTAATCGCGATTAGCGTCACGTGAAAGCTAATGTTTTAACCCTTTCAGTCACAGACGCCACTGTATAGTGGCGTCATTTTATTTTATCACAAACCAATTTTTTTTTACATTCAAGAGTAAATATATGACTCCAATGTTTTCAAAATTAACTTGCATGACTGAAAGGTTTAAGACGATTTGTAGCACCAAAAACAAGTCATTTTACATTTTCCTGATTCAAAATATCATTGGAGGCTCTGTGTCCATGAAGACATGCGCGAGTGTGAATGATAAATGTTCAGCAGCACCTTCAAATAATTTATATGAGGAAAGGGATTTTGAATTTTTCTGCTAAGAACATCGTTTTTTTTTCTCTCAGAGAAAAAAAAAACCACACAATTCACCAAAAATTATTTTCTACAGACAAATTCGTGGCTCACTGGGCTAAATAAGTACGAAGGAAAAAAATCATGAAACTTTCATGAAAAAATATATTTTTGATTTTCCGGAATAGTCAGAGGTGGTCGGCGACTCACTGCTCCATCTGCAAAACGAATGATTTTTTTTATTTATGCAATTAGTCAATATTTGCACCGGTATCATCGTTATCTGAGTTTCTGGATGAAAGTTGAAATGTTGATCTGGAAGATCCCTGGCTCAAAGTCATTGTCAGGATATATATGGCAATACGTGAGTACGTTACGTACAAGCACTTAATGTAAAACTCTTACAAGAAACGTTGTGCAATGAAATCCATCTTAGAAATATGATGCTGTGCTTCTTCGTTCACGGTATAATCAGACCAATTTGATAATTGAGCTCAGGAAATTGTGGCGAAAAACTCCATTCCGTCGTCGCTCAACGTGCTTAAGATTTTTCTTCATACGTCAGCTCGCTGCTAAACCGGTTGAAGCATCTTCAATGCCATACAGGAAATAAAACATAGCGATTTATAAACGAGAAAACGCCTACACTGTGCGAGTTTCCTTCTTTCAGCGAATCTTAAATTATCACGATTGAAACATCCAACCACGTGCAAGGACAATGCCAACTATATATAATACTCTGCAGGATTATGGCGTGATCGTCAGTTCATTCTCTTTTTGCATCCTGTAAATAGATTACTTAAGCAGAAAAATCGACGCTGGATAGCATGTTAAAAGCTGAACACGTTGAAAACCATTGAAGGTATAAAAAAAGTTATTGGTCAAAACGCTGCGTATATTTTGGATGAATATTTTCAATGATTTTCAATTGATTTTATCATCTTTATTATTATTCAGATACTGAAAATTCAATCATTGACGGTTACAAAACTGCGGTAAAATTCTTTGGTCACCTAATGTTTGTTCATCACACTTTGCTCTACTCGTTTCAATAAATGGACCGGGCAACGTGGTTAGCACAATAATATCGGATATCGTAGCTTTACAAACAAAAGTCACCGTTTCTCGCGTACCGCAAAAGGATTTCTAGCTCGTTATTTCATCTTTTTTCTTCGCATTTTTTTCATGCATGAGATTGTTAATGCTGAAAAATACAAGTCAATGGGTCTCTGTTTGTCTTACATTTATTTACACCTTACACCTTATCTTCCAGGAAGTCGTGACTTCGTGATAAATATATCTTTTTTCGGATATCATCATATCCGAATGTTGAAGAATTTTTTAAAACACAAAACAACGATTCTGAGCAAGGATTGAGAAATACATTTCTTTTTAAAAAATCATAATTAAAAATTACAATAAATTATGTCAATGAATATAAATCGTGTCACTCTTCAAAAGTGTGTTTGGTTCATACGGGTAGAAAGCAATCTGGGTTTCTTCGACTCCCTGTATACGTCTCGATATCGTTAAGTAATCAAACTTTCGTTGATGGGCCTGACACGATTGTGTGTCCAGTGAAGCGACTAATTTGCGATCGACCGGAGCCTAATTTTCGTGTCTCTGAGGTTGAGCGTCCAATCGGCAAATCAAGTAGAGGTTGATCGATTAGATTTACCATTACGACGGAATTAGATGATGGAAGAAAATTCTGTGATTTTTCGTATATCATAACATTTATGATGTATATTTCATGATAAAAAATCAAAGTTGAATAATCGAAAAATTTTGCAATAACTCTGTGCAAATTTTTGAACAAACCGTAGTCAATTATTTTGTATTCGTGTCGACAGCTCGCTGATTCGAAAGTTGCGTTCGCCATGTCGACAACCGCGATCGTGCGTAAAAATACAGGTTTTCATAGGCACGAAAAAGTGAATCGGATAAGAAACATTTTCAGCGGGAAAAAATGGTTTCGTACGTATATTTTTTTATCACCGAAACCATTTTCTATTGAGCATCGTTCGAACAATGTTAATTCTGCAATGGATTTCATGACGTAGTTGAATTTTCAGTTTGCACGAACATCCATCGATTTATACTTCTCTATTCTTTAAATTTGAAAATCTACGATACATATCTGATAATTATAATGTAAATTATTAAACGATAAAAATTTTTTTTCAAAGAAGCAGATTAGGGACGGTTATCATCGTTCTATGATTTGAAATTAGTTCACTTAATGGAAATTGATTAATCTTAACGAGATGCTGGGATACTGTGCTAGCATATTGAATGAAAAATGATTGAAATTTTTTTCATGAACCGTTGAAATCAGAAAAGACGAACGAAATTTCGAAAATAACATGAACGAATCAATTCGATTCTGCGTTGAATGTTTCGTATATAATACACAACATACAAACAGTCGAGGTCGATACACTCGTTCTATATACCCTGCCTCTCGTCGAGTCGCTCGACTTGCGCCATTATGTACTCTCGATTGGACCGAGTACCGCACACTTAATACACCGCATTTAAACTGTTTACCCGTTTGGGTCTCGGCACGAGTCGCTGGTGGGTTCCAGGCTCATCGTCTCTCCATTGTGTACGTGTATACAAAATACCATCGTTAAAATACTATACGAGCATACGTGCATTATGCAGTCAGAATGAATAACACCGCGTGGGAGAATCTTCCAGTCTGACATCTGGTGCTCTTTATACATTTTTTAATAACGACTAGACAATCCTAATGAGCATAATAATATATGGCATTTATTTGATGCATTATTTGAGATTGTTTCATTTATTAATTTTCATAAATCTCTGCTAGCTCAGTCTCAATAGGGTTCTCTCGCACAAACATGCAAAGCAGTATTTCTGCTGTATATGTTTAGGCCGATAGAGTCTCCTGGCAGTTCTCAAATGTCTCAAGAAGAAGTGAATATTTTTCGAACTATTCTTTATTCCGGAGGATAAGTATCGACGATAAGTGTGTTATGTAGGGCAATCGAAAAAAAAAAAAAATTCTTCCATCCTATTTTCGCTTGGACACACCTCTGTGTAAGATCTCAATATGTCTGAAAGATATGGAATCAAATTCTTTATAACGAAGGATCAAAAACCTGTGGACATAAAAAGGGCTTCGATTCATGACAATTCACCTGCACTCACCCTGAAAGTACGTAGTATCTTTACAAATTCTTGATATCTAAGTGCATAATTAAAATGTACTAAATGATAGATAAGATAAAATCACATTCGTGCACTAATAATTGACACAAGTTTTTAAGTTAGTCGTACAATGATCTTTACTTGAGAAACCATATCGATCGAATGAATCACATTTCCATGACGGAATTCGAGCGAGACTGTAAGTCACCAAGATTTTATCAATTTTCCATTTATTTTCGACCGCTCAGTGTTTATATTTCTTGGTGAGAAGACACGAATATCGTATGACGTTTTTCGAGGTATGCTGCTGTTGAGGTAAGGCCTTCCGAATCGATAAAATAATCGATCGTTTTACGGCTATCCAGACAGGCTCGAAATGCTCGATTATACGAAGGATGTCAGCCAATTGCGTTACGACAACGTCGTCATGTGTATTTAGTTGTGCAAAGCAATGAATCGCTCACGGATCGTTCACATATGTTGCTATGGTTCATGAATTTTATCCATTTCGTTATACTGTCGATATTCAACAGTATGACTTAAAACGCGAGCGTTGAAAAACGCGTAATAGATCATAACGGAATATTGCATCGAATATAAAGTCAGCGTCAATATACATTTTCTCTTAATACATGCTTCAAATATGCGCTTTTATATGTTTTCCGGGATGTGCTGTTTACCTAGTGTCACAAAATAACTGCTGTGAGATATTCTCTCTAAAAGTGTCTATAAAAATTAAAATTATTCCAGACTGCTTTGAAAATATTTTAGTAATTTCGGAACGACTCAGTATTCAGTGATCTTCCACATTGAATAATCGAACCAATTTTTCTCGTGTTGAGTTCTTCCAATCTCAGGGAGAATCCATGACTGGAAAAGAATCCTTCTCTGATATTTAATCAATCTTATAAACTGTTTAGTCCCAGAAATCTATTGGAATAGAAACACATTTTCGTGCAAGTTTTTTTAGGCATTTCTATGTTTTCTATTTATTGTTTGTTCTTTATTTTTTCTTCTCCTGACACTCGACGTGTTACATACGGAGAGAAGAGAAGGCTCACATAAATTTCAAGGGCCACTAAATGACACTAAGTGCTCTTCCGTGGCGCCAGCCTTTTCCTCTAAGTGAAATTTTATAGTAGACGATAATCCACAGCTGGTGCGTTTTGCGTTCTACTGGCTTGTACATGCATCGTAATAAGATCATAATTTAACGCCCTGCAAAATATCGATTTTCTATTTGCCTCTTGCATGCAAGATCCAACGTATTTACGAATTTTCTTGTGTACGATTTTTTCACACGCCCAAGGATTTCCTTTTCATATTTGACAGTTAGACTCTGAAAATATGAGCAGCTCTTGACTTATGGGCGGTTGTGATATGAGACTTTTCTTTCACACTTCTATCGCAATAATTATTGCTCGACATTCTTTTTTATTTTCATCGAAATTATTTTCTCATTCAATGGAAAAGTTAAAAAAAAACTTTTTCGAATATTTATATAATCTAATTCACTTTTTTATAGCGCCAAGAAAACTTGTACTTTTAAAGAATAAAAATATTTTTAAGTTACGTTCACTATGCCGATATTATTCCGAGTTCCTATATTCATCGAATTATAAGCTCTTTTAAATGTGAGAAAATCTCTCATTGCGCGACAAACGTGTAAAGTGTAACTAGCACGATCATTGACGATTCAATAATTCCTCTATATAATGTGGTCCCTCCTTGAAAAAATAATTAATTTTATTTAGTTCTTACATACAGTCATTTACGATGCCAGGTATAAAATACGTTTCCCTCTTCGACGGTCCTTACGAAATTAGTCCATTATATCAAACAAGGTAAAAAGATTTTCGTTCGATTTATGTTTGTAGATTTGTAAAATTACTGAAATTATTAATTAATTAATCATTTTGTTTGATGTTTAGAATTTTTTCAAATTTTATTCATTCGTTCATTGTTAAAATGCTATGTTAATATGATAAAATTGTATTTAAATATAGAACATCAATTTCTCATTTCACATTTATAATCCATTGATGTTTTCTATCCTCCAGATTTTCCATTTGCGCAGCTATTTTTTAAATCGATGTAATATAGATAAACTACGATAATTACTTCTGACAGTTTTATTTGGATCCTTGTAATAAAAATATTTGTTCTAGCTTTTCATAAAATTTTCCCTATAGTTGTGAATTTCGTCAGTCACGTTGTTTTGTTATTGAATTTTTAATGTAATCCAAAAGACACATTTGCTCATTATACGACGGATTTTTTTTTTTGTTTTGTTTTAGAAATCCAACATGGTGGAAGCGTCGTTCAGCCCTAGAACGGGGTCTAACAGTGATCGCTGTTTCTGGAGTTCTTTTATGCATCGCCCTTGCAGTTGGCATTGCGGTGGTCGTATCAAATTCTGCTTCGTGTGACGTTCCAGATTCTAGCGGAGGTACGATAAAAAAAAAAAATTATACACTACACTGGTCAACAAGATTATTGAGTTTTTTGTTGACCTGTGTTATTATGTTGTTTAAGCTGCTTATTGTATTAAAAATCTGATGCTTCCTTTGAAATAGAATCAGTGAAGATACAACGATCATTCCTAAAATTGGATTTATTAAATAGCAATAGAAACATTACGATGAAAATGATCTTTTGAACTCGGTTAATTACAATTTGAAAAATATTCATGAATCAGGGCTCCACTGTATTCAACAGACAACAGGCACGGACAATTCTATGACGTGAATATCGCAATGCCCAATGTTGAGTTAGGAATACATATTTCTATGAACTTCATGCATCTGATAGGTTCAATATACAAAAATACAGTGTTAACAAGATCAGAAAGATTGAATACAGAAAATAAGTATGTAAAAAGAAATAAATGGCATAATCTTGTACGATATTATATTTTAACGGTTGAATCATCTACAAATAGGTACATCAAATGATTTGACGATTATTTAAAGTATCTATCGTTTGCTATGAGATCGGTTAGTATGAATTTCATTGACGCAGGGGCTCGCATAATATACAGTAGAAGACTCGATCATTCCCGCACAGCGATATTATTATCAAATGACTAAGTTCGTAAAATATACATTTTTTTTCGAATATCATCCTTTCCTCAACGCTCAAATAGCCACTCTGCACGTTACTATGACGCGATACGAACGAATTTAGATCTTTAATCGAGACATAAAAATCGTTTCTACATATATACGTTTGAATTATTTATTTTGTTCAAAGAGCAACCCCCAAAGCATCATGTTCTATTTAACATTGTCCCACTTTTGAGTATGCAAAATTATGTGCTGAATCAGCGCTAAGTAGCTTATTCAGGATCATTTTATAAACTCGATCGACCCATAAATCGTATTGACGTATACAAACTTTGAATGAGAATCGGTGATTGAAATTCCCCAAAAGTTCTCTGCCTCAAACTTGACTGCAAACGATTTGAAAAGTTTTACTGCGAAACGACGAACGTGTTTTAATAAACTAATAGAAATGTAATTTCATCGTCATTCTAACATTAATAACTTGATGCATTATGGGCAAAGTTCTTTTGTGCTTCAATTAATTCAAACCATAAATTATATGTATCGTATAACTGCTCATCGATTCAATGTTTTGTAATACACATGTGTATTATGCTTTTCATTTTATGCCATAAAAAATCATCTCATCACACTGCATCCGCACATCCACGCAATCGAAAAATTCGATGAGTAGTACCTGCTAAAACAGAGATGCTCCCATCCACAGCTGAAGCTCTAGGAGGTCAAGGACCACGAAACGGAATACAAACTGTTTGTAAACCGGGAGAATCAAAAAATGAATGTTCTTCACCAGGCTGCGTTCATGCAGGTATGTAAAAAATTATTTAATCACGACATCCATTCTCGATTTCGTTTTTTCACCGAAGGGACAGCTATTAAAGTGAATAGACAAAAATTTTATATCTGTGCATTTAAATCTTCAGCATCCCGTATCCTGATGAACATGGACACTGACGTCGACCCTTGCGATGATTTTTATCGATTCGCATGCGGTGGTTTCCTTAAGCGAACGGTTATACCGGACGATAAAACCAGTGTAAATACATTCAGCGTTATAAGTGACCAGTTGCAGGAGCAAATAAAAGGAAGCATCAAAGCTGAAAGCGAACCCGGCGAACGCAAGCCTTTCAGACTAGTAAAGACTCTCTACAAGTCCTGTATGAACAAAAGTAAGTTCTGATGATTGATTAATTGAAACAACTGCCGGAAACATAATTCATGAATATCAATAACTGTCTGTACCCGTACAAACTTCTATTTGAGCGCATGTGCTAATTATTACTGTTGGAAAAAGGTGATATTAATGAGTGGATAATTTTTTTTATAGCGGCGATCGAGGCAGAAGGACTCGAACCTCTTCATGCAATTTTGAAGAAACTTGGTGGATGGCCAGTTCTTGAAGGTGATTCTTGGAACGATGGTGACTTCGATTGGAGAACCTCTGTATACAAATTTCGGGACGCTGGCTACTCCGTTGATTATTTCATCGATTTCAGCATTGGTGTAGATTTGAAAAACAGCACGAAACGTGTTATCGATGTAGGTATAAGTTTCTCATGAATATCGTTTTCGATGCGCGACCGATGTGAGAGTATACTTTTATTTTTCTGTTTCTCAGCTCGATCAAGCAGCTCTGGGACTTTCTCGCGAATATCTATCAAAGGGTTTCAAAGATAAGATCGTCGCCGCTTACTACAGTTATATGGTGGACATAGCGGTTATTCTCGGTGCTTCGAAAGATCGCGCCGTGAAAGAACTCGAAGAGTCATTGCGTTTTGAAATGAAACTGGCCAATGTACGTACCTCTCTTTTGAAATAACCTATCCTTAAGCTTTTAAATTACTTAAAAAATTTAATATTTGGACAGATTTCATTGCCGAACGAGAAACGTCGCAACGCAACCCAACTGTACAATCCGATGACAATTGCGGAATTGACGAAAAACTATCCAAGTATACCATGGAAGGAATACTTCAGTAGATTGTTACCATCATCTATCACCATTGAAGAAGACGAGATTGCAATCGTCGACGTGCCGAGTTACATTAGCGATTTTGAGAAATTAATATCCCAGACCCCAAAGAGAGTTCAGGCAAATTACGTAATGTGGAGAGCTGCAGCGGCTTCTGTAAGTTACCTGAACGATGATATACGTAAAAGGCAGTTGGCCTACTCTACAGAAGTCAGCGGACGCACGGAGCGTGAGTCAAGATGGAAAGAATGTGTTGACATAGTTTCCGAAAGTCTTTCGATTAGCGTTGGCTCTATGTACGTAAGACAATACTTCAACGAAGACGCTAAGAAAAATGCAGTCGAAATGGTAACGGACATCAGGGAACAATTCACTAAAATTTTGAAAACGGTACGTATACACACTAATCTACTAACCTGATTCAAAGTTTTTGATTATATACCAAAACGTATTATACATGTGCTTCATTCATATTTCTTCAAATGGCATGCTTATGTAGGTCGACTGGATGGATGAAAAAACACGAATAAGCGCCCTTGAGAAAGCAGCATCGATGTCCAGTCATATCGCATATCCCGATGAGTTGTTAGACGACGATAAACTCGAGAAGTTTTACGAAAATCTCGAGTTGTCCGAAGGCAATTATCTCGAGAGTATTTTAAATCTTACTCTATTCGGGACGGAATACTCGTTCAGTAAATTGCGCAAACCCGTTAACAAAACCGATTGGTTATCCCACGCAAGACCGGCTATAGTGAATGCGTTTTATTCTTCGATAGAGAACAGTATTCGTAAGTATTTTTATGCTCTTCTAATGAAACACTTGTTATCGAAAATAATATCAATACTCAATGACATATCTCGGACAGAATTTCCCGCTGGTATTCTGCAAGGTGCTTTCTTCAGTAATGATCGGCCGAAATACATGAATTACGGTGCCATTGGATTTGTCATTGGTCATGAAATAACACATGGCTTCGATGATCAAGGCAGGCAATTCGATAAGAATGGCAATCTCGTCGACTGGTGGGAGCCATCAACCAAAGAAAATTATCTCAAACGTGCATCCTGCATAGTCGGGCAATACGCAAATTATACCGTTGAAGAGGTCGGCCTTAAAGTGAGTACCGTGTAATCTTGATCTAAAGGACTATCGCGGATACTCTGTAAAAAAAAAAAGGGATTTTCTAATCAACTCAAGCGAGTCAATTAACATTAGACGTTTATACTGTCAGTAATCACTAATACAAATTTTCCTTATTTGGGCTTCCTGCAGTTGAACGGTATCAACACTCAAGGTGAAAATATCGCGGACAACGGCGGAATTAAAGAAGCATACCTCGCATACAATAGTTGGGCTGAGAGAAACGGGCCGGAACCAAAGTTGCCCGGAATAGATAAGACACCACAACAAATGTTCTGGATAAGTGCAGCGAACACTTGGTGCTCGACATACAGACCGGAAGCATTGAAGCTTCGTATCACTACGGGCTTTCATAGCCCCGGCGAATTTAGAATTTTGGGTCCGTTGTCGAATATGCCTGAATTTGCTAAAGATTTCAATTGCCCTCTGGGCTCAAAAATGAATCCTAAGGAAAAATGTTCCGTTTGGTAAATCATCCACATACAAGCTGGTCTGATTGCGCTTGAAAACACTTTTCAAAGATGATTATATTCATTGAGGATATGTTCTCTTTCTTTTGTAAAACAACTTTGAGAACAATATCACCGTATGTTGTACGTTATCAGTATAGAATTATTCATGAAATTGAAGATCATCGTGATTCTATTAAAATATTTTAAAAAGTATTTGCAAACAACTTTCGAGCTATGAAGAATGCTCGTACATTGAAACTATATGATACGCTCCAGTCGATTGAAAAAAAATAGCACATTTGGTCAGCCGAGAAACTCGACATTTTTCAACCAATGCCAAAAAAAAAAAAGATTCACAACAGGTATTCGAATTCGATGTCCTCAAACTTTTTTCTGTATTATCAAAACTGTACAGCAAATATCCGCGTTGAAAAATGACATTTTGAATGAGAATGTTTTACCTATCAAGGGACTTCACGTTATTCTGAACATTGCGTTGATTTCGAATCCAGTTTTTAGGGATCGATATTCTCTCAGTTCTTTCGTTATTGACGAAAACATAAAACTTGTTGATTTTTTTTTTAAACTGAATGTCTTCTCGCAGAAACACTGAATGTGAAAAAAAATCTATACCGGAAATGCAAATGCTAACGTCAAACAAATTGAAGCTCAAGAGAAAATTGTTTGTCTCTTGAGCTTCAATTTTTTTTTGTCGTAGAATACTGTTTCGAGATGCACAGCTTTTACCGGAGTGTTGTTAGAAAAAAAATTACATTCACAATTGTTGTTTTGTCGAATCGAAATCGTCTCAAAATCTGTATTTGTAAGAAAAATTTATGAATTATTATATTTTACTGTGCGTTTATCGAATATTATTCAAATCTTCTAATGATAGGAACGTTCAATCCTAAGTACGATGAAAAATCTACAGGATTTAAAAATTACAAAATGATATTATTTCTCGTATTGGACTTGTAATTGCATAAAAGATTGTGCGATTGGACTTCCATAGAAATATTACCGATAGAAATGTAAATAGTAAAAACGCAGGAAGGAAAAATCAGTGAAACAACACGTGCGTGATGATTTGATAAAGATTACGATTCCATGAGTACTAAAACTCGCGTTGTACGTGACGGGTCTTCGAAAATAAACTTTCGGATTAATATATACACACGCAAACACACGTATGTATAAATATATACATGTTATTTTGGTAAAATCATGAGACAAATGATTGTCTTTAAACATATATGGATTTTAGTTTTCCTGAAAAAGAAAAAAAAAATGAAAAAGCGGAAACTGCTTGACTGAAAAATTGTTGGAAGAAAGTTTCGAATTATCTTCACGTACATAAAAAAAAATTGAACATTTTTCTAAGTACTTAGAAAACATAGTATTAAGTTGTAAGTTGATGTAACCATAAATTACATAAGAAATGTATTACATGGTTTTATTGCATTATAATTTGTTCTATATATATCTCGTATTGATTTCTACGATAGTTTTTCTTCGTAGAAAGACATTAATTCGTTCGGTTACAGAGAATCACGTTTTGTTACTGTTCACGGTCCAACTGGTATTTATTACAATCAAATTGAAGCATTTATCATTGAATGTACCGATAGAATGAAAACGAGCTGTACCTATTTCGCTTTGTACTTGTTGGATGACATTTTTTAAGTGTATATTAAAAAGAACTCGAAAAATACGACTTTTCACCTCGAAACATTCTGATCCCTTTATAAATAGCAGTGTCCATGACGAATTGTATAAATTCCGGTAAAAATTTAAAACCATGACTCATCTTAGAATCAGCTTTTCAACTTATCTTCATGATTACTTTGCAGTTATGAAAAAAATACGTTAAAAATGGAAATAAAAAATCTCATTTTTTTAAGGCTTATTATGTCTATTAGTGCTGTAACGTCAATTTTTTTAAGACAAATTCTACTTTGTTTCATCTATTCAAGTATTACCGAGTCGTTAAAGTTTGAGAGCTGAATGTTTCGGCTTTTTGTGCCAGTACAACCTGATAGGTGGCATTCTTGGATGTCATCCAAGACTTATTTGACTTATCGTTTCATATTATCATGTCAATTATCACTTTGAAAATACACTGTTCCAAAAATGAAGAATTTTCAACAAGGACAGCTTCAGATTATGCAGAAAGATAGCAACTTATAATCTTTCAATGTATATTCGATGCACTGTTGAGAAATTGAAAAAAAATGGGACAATGGATCCGATCTTGACACGTTCTGAGATAGCCAATATCTGCAGTGCATCTTGCACGTATTCATACCAGCAAAATGCACGTTTCGAATTATAATTCACGAGAAGACAGAACGAGCTGTATTGGCACGTGAAGCGCTCGCATTGTGACGCAATTATTATTTTTTTTTTTGCTTTAATACTACTTGCAAGATTTAAATACCAACAGCAATAGCGACAAGTCGTAAAAAAAAATTACATTTCTTTTGTTATTACAATCTTAAAAAAAGTTCATGTTAAAATACTGAAAATTACATCATTTTTGAATGTATATAAAGGTTTATGAAAAAATTTTGTTCTAATACTGAAAATGGGCATATGGGAAATGAAGAAAACGGAAAAACATACGTAAGTACAAACGAAAAATCATTTCAGCTGCATAAATAAAAAATAAATATTTTTCATCTGTCATCTTCCACCCGATACGAGATATACAAAATACGATTTGATTTATTTTCAACATTGATCGGAAAGATATCAGCGAGAGTGAGATCTCTTGAAAAATTATGGTCGACTCTTTCTCGCTATTATTTTCTGTTTAATGGTTTTAAGCATTGGATTTTCACGGATTTATGTAAACCAAGGTTGTCGATGTTGCTGATTACGTAGCTGTCCTCAAAATTTATAAATTCGAACTGTCGTATCCTACAAACCAATGGTTTGAAAAAAAATTGAAATAGTTTCTTTCAATGAATACAGCACTATAAAAAAATTTGAACTGATTGAAAAAATGGATGATTCTGGAGAGTAACTGCTTTGACGTGGAATGCCTCATATGTATGCCTTGGCATTTTAATACTTTGAATGCTACCGCGTCTCTTGATAAGTGCGAATAATCAATAATCGTGAGAGAAGCTTTACGTCCAGACAAAACAAAGTTACCGACATGCATAGAAAGAATCATTGAGACTGCTTGAAGATTATGCAGGAAATCAAGCTGAATCAATGAATACTCGAGAGGAAAAATGTTGGTGAAGATCTGATGTCTTTTCCTCTTTTTGTCTGCTCCAGTTTTTGAAAATTCAATTATCAATGACCTCCAATCACTCACTTTTTTTTTATCGATACGAATAATTCCGACGATCAATTCGGATCCTTCAGTTCAATTTAGCATTTCGAGATGTATCTACATGTTTCAGAATTCCAAGGGGATCAAAGCTGAAATCTTTGGCCCGTAGGCCTCCGGGAATGGAAGTATCATTTGTCTTTATATTATATATTTCCTTAATGACAAAAGAAACCGTAACGAATTCAGAGAACGATTTCAATCCAACTCCAGGTTGGTATGAATGAACTAAGCTCTAGAACTTATGATATTTTACTTGACGCTTTGCTTCCTGAGAGCGGTTTGGAAGTAAATATTTACAATTAGGGCTCCACCTCTAATCAACTCCAATTTTTTTTTCACTAATTCAACACCATATGAAAATATATTCTTTATGGTGGCGGAAGGAAAAATTGTATTTAAAAAAAAAATTATTTAAACAAAATGCATTGGATTGCTCCTTTTGCTGAAAATCGTTCCAAATTATTTTACAAGCATTACTATTGATAAAAAATAATGGTGTCCCAAGCAATGTTAAGGAAGAGAAACCTATTTTTAAGGGTGACAATTTTTTCTCTTAACAAATTCATTTCCGTAACAAGTTCAAACGAGTAACCAAACCTGAGAGGGTTATGACCTATTTTTCGTCTCCGCGATGCGAGGTGACCCAGAAAGTATTATTTCCACGGGGTCTTTTTTTTTGTCACGTGGTCACTTGTAAGTATTTATCTGTTTTTTTTTTTCAACTCAGCGTTGAAAAATGTTCTCTTTCTTTTCTACTTGTGCCGGCAGCGATATTTGTACATAATTACAACCTCGAAAACCATCAGGATGGGAAAAAATACAAACTTACTCATGTGTTGATAAAAAATGTTGATTGTTGCAGATGAGAATTTGTGCTTGACGCCGGAATGTTTTCATACCGGTATGTAAAAAAATATTACGAAAACGACTGTACAATGATTGAAAACATTTTTTTGTTTTTCATTCGGAAACGCCAGAGGTTGCGAAATAAGCGTTTCAAATAGTATACCGGTCCGTGTTATCGTTGAATAACGTTTTCGAAAATAGTATATTCCTACAAAAATTATAAACGTCACATTGAACGAAATTATTTGATCTCGACAATTCTCTCTCCAGCATCCATGATCCAGAAGAACATGGACCCTAGTGTCGACCCTTGCGAAAATTTTTATCGATATGCCTGCGGTGGGTTCATTAACAACACGATCATACCTGACGACGAAAGCAGTGTCAACAGCTATATGATTGTGCATAGAAACGTGCAAGAACAGGTGGAATCAATCATACAGGCACAATGTGAACCAAATGAACCGAAACACTTTACTCTAGTGAAAAAACTCTACAAGTCTTGTATGAACATGAGTAAGTATCGCTTTGTTGCTAATCGTAAAATTGTTCCAAAATTCAGAAGAAATAATGAAACGTTTAGTTTTCATTGATAGCATATCGTAGCATCTGATTTTGTACAATTTTGACGCCGACATTACTCTACGTAATCATTACTCCGGAATCAATGAATTAAATTTTTTTTGTAGGAGCAATTAAAGCTAGAGGATTTGAACCCATTCTAAAGTTTTTTCGATACCATGGTGGATGGCCAGTCCTTGATGGTGATTCATGGAACAGTGATGAATTTAACTGGATAAGATCGATCCATAATCTCCGTAAAGCCGGCTCTTATTTCGATTATTTCATCAAGTTTGACATCGATGCAAATCCAAAAAACAATACTAACCGTGTCATAGTTGTACGTATACGTTTCTCATGCAGAAAGCAATTCATTTTACTGCAGTGGCATATGTCATATCTTTTTTTTTTATTCCGTAGCTTGATCAACCAAGTTTGGGAATCGATCGCATACATCTATCACAAGGCTTTGACAACGAGATGATTAGGGATTATTACAATGAAATGGTGGACTTTGCTGTGAAGCTAGGTGCTGATAAAGCTCGAGCAACGAAGGAACTCAAAGAGTCATTGATGTTCGAAATGAAATTGGCAACAGTACTAACTTTTTTGGATACTGATTAATACGCAGTTATTCGAATACTTTAACCCAGTTGTAGTACTTTCGATTGATGTACTTAGAGCGGTCGATGTTCGGTCGATTTAACGTCAGCGATCTACCTAAATCAACAGCTTCGGATGAGCACTTGTATGGGTCAGCGTTAAACGATACATCGACTCACGCATCGACTGCTTAACGCGTAGTATCTCTTCGGAATATCCAACAATGCCAACTCTTGTCGTAAAAAAAAAAAATCTCTTTACAATTGATAGATTTCATTGCCACGTGAGAAACGTCGAAACGCAACACAACTTTACAATCCCATGACACTCTCGAAATTGTCGACGATGTATCCAAGCGTCCAGTGGAAGGAATATTTCAGTAGATTGTTGCCATCATCAATAACCGTTGAGAAGGAAGAACCCGTAATCGTGTATGTGCCGAGTTACATAGCTAATTTTGAAAAACTGATATCCCAAACACCAAAAAGAATTCAGGCAAATTATGTGATGTGGAGAGCTGCCGAAACGTTAAAAGATTACATGAGCGAGAATGCACTTGCTGGAAATACTGATCGTATGACGAGATCAAAGGAATGTTTGCCTATCATTGCTGAACGTTTGCCCATTATCGTTGGCGCTATGTATGTTAAGAAATACTTCAATCAACAATCCAAACAAAATGCTGCCGAAATGGTTATGGATATGAAAAAACAATTCATCAAAATTTTGAAAAATGTGGGTATCTTCATTCAGTAGTTCGTAGCCTCTATAATCACTGGAACGAATGTTGGTCAGAATGATACTCACTAGTCGAGTATCATCGATTGACAACACCGATCATTTACTAACTAGACATTTTGTTGTATGGTGAAACTTGATTCAACTTTTTTTCATTTACATAATTTTATAGGTCAACTGGATGGATGAAGCAACGCGAAAAGAGGCGATTAGTAAAGCCACAGCGATGGAAAGTCACATCGCTTATCCGGACGAATTGTTAGACGATAATAAGCTCGAAAAGTTTTACGAAAAACTCGAATTGTCTGAAAACTATTATTTCGAGAGTATGCTGAACGTAACACTTTTCAACACCGAGTATTCACTCAGCCAGTTGCGGAAACCTATGAACAAAACTGATTGGACATCTCATGGATCATCGGCTGTTGTGAATGCGTTTTATTCTGCGGTGGAAAATAGTATTCGTATGTATATATACCGGTTGAAATATTCTTATATGAAAGTTATTGCGTCGAGATGTAACATTATTAACGACATTTACACGGATATTCAATTCTAAATTTTGCACAGAATTTACTGCTGGTGTTCTGCAAGGATTTTTGTTTGAGAAGAATCGCCCTAGGTACATGAACTATGGTGCCATTGGATTCATCATTGGCCATGAAATAACACATGGCTTTGATCGCGAAGGCAAACAGTTTGACAAAGATGGCAATCTTGTTGATTGGTGGTCACCATCGACTGAAAAAAAATATCTCAAACGTATACAATGTATAATTAAACAGTATAAAAACTACACCGTTCCGGAGGTGGATATGAAGGTTAGTAATTTTTTCGTGGCTTAAAAAATAATAAACTGCAATGCTTATGAGTTCGAAAGTTATCGAAAAGTTTTTGCTTCTATTTGTATTAATTCAATATTTTTTTTTACTTTTCGCAGCTTAACAGTATGAACACGCTGAGTGAAAATGTTGCGGACAATGGTGGTATCAAAATCGCATATCTTGCCTACAACAGTTGGGCCGCTAAGAATAAACTGGAAAAACGTTTACCCGGAATTGATAAGACTCCGAAGCAAATGTTTTGGTTGAGCGCTGCAAACGTTTGGTGCACCAAATATACACGTGAAGATCTACGATCACGTGTGATCTTAGACTGGCACAGTCCTTCTGAGTTTCGAGTTCTCGGCTCATTCTCGAATATGCCGGAATTTTCAAATGACTTCCAATGTCCTGTCGGTTCGAAGATGAATCCCAAAAAAAAATGTTCATTTTGGTGATTGGACGATGCGCACCTAACTGTCACAACCATCTATCAACAAAACCTGTTGCATCATATTGCATCTATTCAAGTATAAGCGAATGACAATTGTAATAGGCACATATGTTTTTTGTTTGTTGTCGTAAATAAAATATATATCTTAAAAATCGTTTAGTTATTTGGAGCAGCTACGAGAAGGTTCTGAATTCTGCTCGCTTAAGAACAAATCATCGAAATAAAAAATGAGGCCTCGTGCTAGCTGATTCTTGAATACAATACTTTCAATAACTGAATTACCTTGAAGTTATAACAAAGAAAAAGTTGTGTAGAATACTGCACGTTTTTTTCTTTGTTTTCTTATCGTCCTGAACGATTAGAACTTGTGACTCGGTATACATACAATAGAGAGCACGTTTTTCCCAATAATATTATGTAAAAATGTATAGAATCATACGTCGATAACGTATGACCAAGAAAAAATGAATCGTGAATTCAAACAATAAAACTATCCCATTGTATGAAAAATATTATTTAAAAAAAAAAAACAAAAGAGCAGTGTTTTGTCGTCTGCAGTAAGATATCGGACGTAATAATTATTTCGTTCTCTGTTAAAAACAAGCACGAACCATACCTGTAAAATGTAACAGCAATTGTACGTTTTGTCTGGAATAACACGTTTTCCAAAGAAGTTTGACAAAATCCCTACCATCGAAATTCGTCACGTACTCGATATCCCCACTCTGCTGATCGAGCTATTGTTAGTCGTATTTATAAATTTTTGAATAACTCGTTGAGGGTTTATTCGCTGGTCCATTCGCTGTTAATTACGTATAATTGCATTAGCTGATCGTCCATGAATTTTTTTTCTTTCATTTTTATGAAAAACGAGTGCCTGATCTACGATTTATGTGAACCAGTTTTGTTCGAGTAACATAAAGTAATAAATACATATTCGAAGGCGGAACGGAAGCGAAAAAAGAGAACATTCGAGAAAAATCGGAAGATCATCACGCGGTGAGTTTATCAGTCAACATGCAGTGTTAATTTAAGATCCGCAGTAGTAAATCGAGACAAATAAATTTTTAAAAATTTCAAGATGGAACAAAATAACGTGACAGCCATCGCGAATCTCTGTACGGTACTGTGGCTGTCGTTAGATCACAGAGGCTTCCTAAACTCTGCATTTTTGTCAAAACCGGAACTATACAAAAAAAAAAACTCGTAAAAATCTTTTTTGAAACCGAATTGTGGAATAGAAAAAATTTCAAATGCTCGTGCCACTAGAAATTTTTGATTGACTTATATCGTTTTAATGGAAATGTAGAAAAAAGTTTCGTACAGCGCACCGCAAGTCCGATACCACGATCTGAAAAATTTCCTTTCTATGATTCGTATGCTCATTTTTTCAGTATCCCAAATTAAGGAACCTAAATGTAATGATATTTGTGGATGTAGAATTACAATTCAACACTTGAAAATGCATCCACGTTTCGGAAATAACAAATCTTGGAAATCAATGATTCTTGCCCGCTGGTTGATGAAGCTGTCCATACTCATTTTATGTTACACGCCATCGCTCATAGAAGGAAGAAGGCTGACAAATCACCGCTCCGTTTTAAACCGAACTAGGGGTCTGTACATTTAAAAAATGGAGAATATCAATATCGTCTTATCATGACTCGTGTATCAAATTATTCCTGTTATCCCCAATCGAGTATTTGTATTTGCATATTACGTGGGATAAGAGAAGTAGCAAGATTGTTCAAAATTGTTTTTCTGTAAAGCAAAATAAATTTCTCAATTATGTATATCTCGTTCAAACGGTTCTGGCTCAATGATTGAAACGATGCACAAGATTCTTGGCATTTCGCAGTCATTTAAATTCATATTGACAATAAGGAAAACAAGAAGCGATAAGTAAACAAAAAAAAAAAAAAATTTCAAAGTTTTTTCAATCGGAAATACACAGCAAAGTTTTGTTATGGCAATCGATGAAATTCGGTTTCTCAATATTACTTTTTTGTTTGATATTACCTTGTCGTTAGTTATGCCATCTGGTTGGTTCTGTATTTATTGAAAATTCTTGCTAAATTTATTGTGTTGTTTCAAACAATTTTATGATGCACGAGAACGAATGTGTTCCTCCAGGCCATAAAAATGAATCCGATCAAAGTAAAATCGCTGAATCTCAATTTTTTTTAAATTCCAGCTAACCACCAGGATATCTGTTTGACACCCGAATGCGTACATACAGGTGCGTGATGAAATTTAAATAACTGCCATGATAATCAGCATGTTATTACCAATTTTAGCTGTAATATGATTCGAGCATTGAAATTTTGAGAAAAGTGAAATCATTCCATTATCCTCTATTTCTTTTGACTGATCATTTTAATAAATTAATCTCCAGCATCCGCAATCCTGAGAAATATGGATCCTAACGTTGATCCTTGCGAAGACTTTTATCGATATGCTTGCGGTGGTTTCATCAACCAGACATTCCGTCCCGATAGTATAAGCGGTGTACACACCTCCACCTTAATGAATGCAAAATTGCATCAACGTATAAAAGCAATGATGCAAGAAAAAGTTGAACCGGATGAACCACGACATGTTAGGCTAGTGAAAGATTTTTACAAGATTTGCATGAATAAAAGTGAGTATTGCATTGTCGCGGCAGAATAAAAGTCCTCTCTATTTGTATCCAAGCACACGAGTGTCTCTTGTCCGAAATATATATTTTAAGGAGCACTATTAATTCGTAGCCGAATCCATAGATTAAGAAATAAATAAATAAAATTGGAGAATCCAGTACACAGCTTGATGTGTTTTCAGTCGCGATAGAGGTCGCAGGACTCGAACCCCTTCACGCGCAATTGGAAAAACTAGGTGGATGGCCTGTTCTTCTTGGTGATGCATGGGCAGAAGATGAATTCGATTGGCAAAGCACGATTTATAAATTTCGAGAAATCGGTTACTCTCACAATGTTCTTATCAATTTCGACATCATCGCAGATTGGGGAAATGGCACCAGACGTGTGATCATGGTACGTGTGGGTTCCACCAAATGAAAATGATTGGTGTAAACATTGAAAATTGTGTAATCCTGTAATTCATATTTTTTTTTTTTCAACTTCATATAGCTTGATGAAGGAACTACCAGACTTCCGTATAAATATCTGTTGGACAGCCTCAACAATAAAGTTGTTCAGGCGTATCACAATTATATGGTCGAAATAGCTGTGTTACTCGGTGCTAATCGACAGTCTGCTCTGTACGAGCTGGAACAATCATTGATTTTCGAAATGCGCCTGGCAGACGTATGAGCTTCCTTCAAAATAATTTATAACTTGCATCGTCATTACTTAAATCTATCAAATTTCTTCGAAAGAATTGTAATATCGCTGAACAACTATAACGGTCATTTTTCTTCGTAATTAAACAGATTAGCTCGGCGAGCAAGCAGCAGCTTAATCAGAAGCAACTGTACAGTCCGATGACCATCAAGCTATTGTCACGTATGTACCCTAGTATACGGTGGAAGGAATACGTTAGCAGATTGCTACCATCGTCAATCAACATCGAGGACGACGGCGTTGTTGTCGTATTCTTGTCGAGCTATTTTAGTAAACTGGAAAAACTATTGTTGGCGACTCCAAAAAGGACACAAGCCAACTACTTGATGTGGATAGCCGTAACGGATTCTATAGCTTATCTAAATGATGCCATACGGTATAAGAAACAGATGTTCTCAGCTTCCTTCACGGGAAATACCGGAACGATGCAAAGATCAAACGAATGCACAGAAACTATTTTTCAATTTCTTCCGATTATCATCAGTGCTATGTACGTCAAAAAATATTTCAGCGAAGAGGCTAAAAAAAATGCTGCCGACATAATAATGGACATCAGAGAGCAATTCAACATTATTTTGAAGACGGTATGTATGACGCGTTCATATATAGAAAAGACAAAACGAACATTCGATAGATTAATAGAAATTTGCCATTAGCTATCAAATTACTGAAATAATTTTCCAGCTAATTCGAGAACTTTAACTCCACAAAATGAACAGATTAACGATTACACCGATATCATAATAACTGTGACGTTCTAACAACCCAAACAATCAAAGTTACAAGCAACTACAAAAAATAAATGGCAAATCAGTAAAATAAAAAAGAAACGAACTGCAAACGATATGCAAACGCTACATAAAGATAAACTAAAGAAAATCGTTGAAAATGTTTATTCCTAAAGATATGTGAAAAAACCCAAAATCGGATATCGGCTAATAAAAATGCTGACTGAAATCATTAAAAGTAGTTGCTTTTACTTAAAGTTAAAATATTCATTCAAAACATTGAGTCCCTTTAGAAATTAATTGTACTAAACAGGATTGAACATGGCATTAATAATTATGATTGGATTTTCTACACCACCGTTCATTTTTCAAAGTTTCAATGCATTAACTGATCATATTTTTAGAATATTTTGAATGTGGTTATTACAAAAATACTCGGATGACGCGGACAATGTTGAACGTTGTATGAATTTCTTATCATTATTGCGTTACACTAAATTTTTCTTCGAATTGTATAATTCAATAGATCGACTGGATGGATGAAGAAACACGAAAAAAAGCGCTAGAAAAAGCTGCAGCGATGGTTAGTCACGTCGCCTATCCTGAAGAACTATTGGACGATAAGAAGCTTGAGAAGATTTACGAAAAACTTTATTTGTCCGAGCACGATTATCTCGCCACTGTACTAAAGTTGAAATCGTTATCTACCGAATGGCGGTGGGAAAAGCTTCGCGAACCCATCAATAAAACTGATTGGATGAGTCATGGAGTTGCTGCCATCGTTAATGCATATTATTCTACACAAGAGAATAGTATTCGTGAGTATATCATCTAACATAATTTTATATGAATACCATTCTATTGAGAATAATTAGTTTCCTTAATCAACGTCAAATTGGTTGATGGGAAGACACTAAAACCAAATTTCGTGTTGAAACGCTCCATCGCTTCGGTTTTCCCAGAAAAATTGAGCTTCAATGACAGATTTTACAGACATTTCTGCTCTGAAAATGCAAGGCATGATTTTGAGACTTTTCAACATTGATGATTTTACGATGATGCCCCTGAACTGTTTTTTTACTCTTTGACCCCAAGTCATATAGGACTTACGAGATCACGACTAGATCGAAAATATTTTGTGTTCTTTAATCTAACGACGTCGGATCAACTCTGCCCTGTCTACTGCTGGCATCTGCGTTGCCTGTTTGAGCAACCCTGGCGGATCATAGCGACCGAAGTTTTTGGTCTTTTTAGACATCTAATTTGCCGAGAAAAAAACCCATTTGGGTCGTTTCAAAATTAGTCAGTTTAATCGGAATTTTCACTTGACAGCCAGAATTTGCCCAGTTCATTAAAAAAAAACTTGGATAAAATTATAAAAAAGACTCAATTGAGTTTTTATTAGGATTAAAAAAATTAGACGTCTAAAAAGACCAAAACCCTATTCGGTCGTTTTCTCGGTCGCTATGATCCGCCAGGGAAGCAGTGGAGCGTAAGATCCTGCAAGCGAGCAGAGTAACGCACATGAAAAGTACAATAACTTACCAAATGTAATTAGAGCCAGCATGAAGGTCCGATATTGTATTGTACACAGAATTTCCCGCTGGTATTTTACAAGGAATTTTCTTTAACAATGACCGGCCGAAATATATGAATTATGGTGCAATTGGATTCATTATTGGCCACGAAATAACGCACGGATTTGACGATGATGGCAAGCTATTTGATAAAAATGGCAACCTGGACAATTGGTGGGATCCGTCAACTGATAAAAATTACGATCAACGTGTACAGTGTGTGATAGAACAGTATGGAAACTATAGCGTTCCGGAGGTCAACCTGACTGTGAGTTACTTTTTCTTCATTTGCTTGTAAATTTATATCAAACTTTACCAATTGATTTTAGTGAATATCGAATCAACTTGATAAAGTGTATTGTCTTCAGCTCTCAATTATTGATCCAATTTTTTCGCCTGTTTCATTCTACAGCTGAATGGTTACAACACACAAGATGAAAATGTTGCAGACAACGGTGGCATCAAAATCGCATATTTAGCATACAAAAGTTGGGTCGAACGAAATAAACCTGAGCAAAAGTTACCCGGAATCGATAGAAATCCGAAGCAAATGTTTTGGTTAAGCGCTGCTAATGTCTGGTGTTCGAAAAAAAGCCCCGAAGCTCTCCGCGAGGATGTACTCTCAGAACCACATAGTCCCGACGAGTTCAGAGTTCTTGGGTCATTTTCAAATATGCCAGAATTTGCTAAAGATTTCAATTGCCGAGAAGGCTCCAGAATGAATCCCAAAAAAAAATGTTCTATTTGGTAAATTATAAGTGTGCCCGAAGTCAAAAAACATCTACGGAAAGAAACGGTTCCATCCTGATTCGTAGAAATATGTAAATCCTCAATCTCGAGTATCGGTACACAGCGTGACGTGCCTTTGCTATTTGAAATCCGTCAAGACGGTGTTGCGTCTCTAGATGAACGACTATCGGTTAACGCATTCAATTTAACATTTTTTTTTTTTTTTTCCTAAATGGAACATATTTATATACAACTGGCCATATGAGGCACTTACGTCATCACGAAAACACGAACCCAATATCGCATGAACTGAATATAAATCTTCGATTTTGATAGTCGTTCAATAACTATTTTTGATTAATAATCGTTTTGGAAAACACCTTTTCTAAAGTTTAATTTCCAAGGCATAATTTTTTTTTTCATATTCTCACCTAAATAAAAAATGAACACAAAAAAAGGTGTTTCAATGAAACTTGCCCTGATGGAACTGACGTGACGTTTGCAACGATCGGTCGAATTTATTGTACTTAGCATGTTTTGGATATTTTCAATATTGAATTTCATACCCTTGTGAGAGAACACAACGGTCTACTGCGATGTATTTTGAGCTTCAAAAAGTTCGAAATTCTGTCCCAGAAGAGAAAGATTGTACATTAGTATATAAAATTTGCACGTGCTGTTCAAACACAACAGGGAATCTTCTCATTCATGAATTAAAAGCTTTTAAATTCCGTAATCGATTTTTTTATTAATACGATTTGTAAATGTTTTGAAAATTTCAAACCACCATGCCCCACAAATAAGTTTTCAATGACAATATATTTGTACTCGTTCTCATGGTGCGGCCATATAAAAAGTATAAAAAGAAATGCGATTTCTTATCAGAAATGGTAATGCGTCACATTCATAAAATATAAAATTCCAATAAATTTTCAAGATCAAAACTGTTGGCGTTTACGTAACTTTCGGTCGTTTGTCATTTTTTCTTTGACAAGCTTTCCAGAATGCCCATCCTCGACGTTTTCTATCTACTTGATAATCCAACTTCGTTGAGGATTTAAATAACGTGTGAGAAGGTCATTTTCTGGTCTATTCCGGTAATAACGTGTCAACGCAACGGAGTCAGCGTTCATGACTCCTTTCAAATAATAATACTGGTTTATCTGTAACTCGCGTCAACCAGTATCGCTTGAGAATCATTAAATTGGAAAGAAGCCGTACAAAAAAGCAGTTCAAGGCTGCAGATGAAAATTAATTGATGAATCTACCAGTGGAGAGAAAAATGTTTATACGGTAGGTTATTTAATTTGTTTTTATTTTCATCGTTTCTGTTTTCCATTTCATCACCATCTTCTGCTAATTTTAATTGTCGATTCCCATGTTATTGTTAAACTTTCCGCTTTCGTATTTGCGTGAGAGCGAAGGAAAACCGTGGAAACCGCGATACAAGGGACTCTTTTTGAAAGAGTATTGCTTCATTAGCACGGTCAGGAACTTGGAGAAACTGTCTTCCAATCGACGCCGCGCACCGATCGTACATCCATCGCTGCCGTTTATCAGGCGGTCAGTTTTCTAGTCAATGAAGAACTTGATGCATCGATTATCATTGATGCATCGAGTTTCATGATCATCCAGGTATTCTGATGGAATAATCTTCAGGTTTTAATGTATTCGGAGACGTAGTGAATGAATGCTCGGTGATTTCAAATCTTCGAGTTTTCTAGCGGTACATGGACAGTATTATAGGGTGGAAGATATTGTGCAGAGTGTGATTGAAATTGTTGTAGTATTCTGGAACTTCAATTACAATGCAAATACCGTTACTACATGTGAAGCTATTAGAATTCAGAAAGTGTCGAAAATCTATATATTATAAATGATTTTTATTCATATCTTCATGGACATTTCAACTGCTCACAGAGTAAAAACAGTTCAAGCTTCTGATCATTTGATCATCAAGTTTTACTATTTCACTTGTCTTCAATGAAACATGTGAGGATTCGAGACCAAGTTTTCATTAATCCGCTTGATTAAAAAGAAGAATGAATGATTACTATTGGCAGGAGTGGTGTTTAATTTCGTATGTTCAAAAATTCGTATGCTAAATAGATGTGATCTTGTATTAAGGTACCAAATCGTAAGTAGAAGCTCAACTGAAAAAATTCACCGTTTCACTGTCTATGTAAGCGACAGCGATGCAGTGTAGTTTTCGGAACAAACATTAATTTCGCAGTAGCAAATAGGGATAAGTACATTTTCATTCTTTGATAAAAACGAAAAAATGATTTTCATCTAAATAATTTTTTGAACGTTTCTCCACCGAGTCTGGCAGACGGTTAGATGTTTTTATTTTCCTTATTTCATCTGAACATCGCGACGAAAAAATGTGATTTTATTTGTGGGATAACGAACAAGAAATTTCCCAAAAATGTCAGTCTCAAAAGACATAAGAAGGTTGTTCTAGAAATATAATAATTGATGAAAAAGATTTCAAATAAAACGAGTTGGTTAGGCATTAAATGAAAAATATTTTTTCACAAACTACCTTCAGCTTATAGCATTTATGGTTGAAATATTCTCTCGTAATATTGATAGAAGATAAGAGAACCCAATAGGGTCATCGTATTCTTACCACGTATCTTCGCATGCGATTCGAGTGAAAAAAAAAAAAAAACAGTTGAATGGAAATTTTTATCGTAAAGCATGATAACATCGGTGTGACGAAGCGCAAACACTTTGACATAGGGATTAAATTTTTTCGATCATAAATATGCCATGCCACTTCGTGAAACATTTACCTAAATATAAAAAATAGTGAATTGCACAATGACAGATCTCTCGGGGCATCTATTTTTTCAATTTATATTCAAGCATTTTATCACTGTGAAGAAACTTTATGGATTTCAAATTTTATTCGATAATAATTTTCGAAATTTTGTTTGAAGCTTTCGTCTGAAGATTTCATAATTCGACTTTTGTTCACGAAAGCTAAATCGATGTTTTTTTAACATCCATTGAAGATTTCAAGATGCATTTTATGTTTCAGAAATAAAAAATGTCGAAAATCAACAGCCGTGACCCGTTTGTTTGTGGTATTGACGGTATCTCTACTTCTTTTGGATAATACTTATTCCCTGACAGAAGGAAGAGATATTTGCTCAACGGGTTTGTATAAAAAAAAATTACATCCCAATATGACCTTAATTCGACTCATGCATGTTTTTGCAAACCAGCTGCATTCTGTTGCATCCAATTGAGCAATAATATTGCATGAAACGCGAGGTTGAGTCGTTATTGAGTTAAATTCGGTTAAATTCCTTCAATTAAATCCTCCCTGATCAGTCAGGGTCTAGTTGACCCAGCTTCCAAAATTGAGGCTGAATATTTTAATTTCTAGTCAACCTTTACGAAATTTTAAATCAAACTCGGATCAACTTCACTTTTTCATGAATAGTGGAAAGTGGAAACTGTGTGTTTTCATTAAATAGTCATCTACGAAGGTTCATTAACATCGTTATACTAGGACTCACATATTGTATCGAAAAGATATTTTAGAATGACATTTTAGGGTTTTTCTCGTGAACAAGTTCATGTTCTCAAGAATTATATATTCATAATTTTTTTTATCATTTTATTATCAAATTTCATGCTCTAATACTTACCACATATTAAAATGTTCAAAGTTTAATCTATACACTTTTCATATCAATGGAGTTAAAAGCTTCGGTACAACAACTATTTGAAAAAAGCTAAGGCCATTGTGACCTCGTTTGATCTACGAGATCCTTCATGTAGTATGACGATAGGGAAGGTTCAGAAAATACATCATAATCACATATGGAAAGGTCCTTGAATTAGAGAATGAATAGCAAAGTAGTGTTATGTGGTTCAATGAAATTCAGTTAATCTAAATATTTTCAATATACAAATTATGCCATCTTATGATGCATCGAGTCATTAAAAGAATGTGATAAATTTATAGAGATTTTATGGAGTGTTTGATGCGGCACACAGGCAAATGCTCGACATGTTGAGCGAAAAATTCGACTTTGATGTAAACGGCTGAAACGCAAATTCTGGAAATTTCAGATAACAGTGATGATATTTGCCAAACACCTGGATGTATACATAGCGGTAAGTACTAAAATCTAAATAACTCTATAAAAAATGAATTTTTCGCTGTATAAGTTGAGTTAGTTTGCATCAACGAATTATTATTTATTATCCGTGGTCGTTTTGGCAGAAGATAATTTCAACGTATGAATTAAGTTTTCCTATTCGTTGTCTAAAACGAAATTGAACAAACATTTTTTTTAATGCGAATAATTGAATCTTCAGCATCCGCGATCCTGAAGAACATAGACCCTGACGTCGACCCTTGCGAGGATTTTTATCGGTACGCGTGCGGCGGCTTTATCAACAACACTATCCTTTCCAATAGTGAGTCCAGTGTGAACCCTTTTGTGATTGAGGATAAGCAAATAAGTAAGCAGATAAAGTTGATACTCGAGGCCAAAATTGAACCCGATGAACCAAGGCACTTCAAGCTCGCGAAAAATTTCTACAAACTCTGTATGAATAAAAGTAAGTACCGCATTGTTACCACGGAATATCCGCTTATTTTTTCCATCGACACCGATTTGAATTTACACACACGTGAAGAAAAATCCCATAGACACTTCAATACCCAAACAAGCTCGTCGAAGGTGATCCAAGACGAGTACATTTCGAAGACAAGTCGCTACAAAACTCTTCACCTGGAGCAACGTGCTTCTGTCTGAAAAATTTTCAAAACTACTCCCGTTCTTTTTTGAATTTTGTTTGAATAAGAAAAAGTGTGTCTTGTTCGGATGCATCTTTGTTCGATAATCACACAGACGTCTTATCTTGTGTCTTCAGATTTTCATGAAGATTTTTTCTCATGAACCTATTTGGCGAAAAGAATGAAGCAGACCGAAAGTTCTACTTTTTTTTTTCAAAACTTGAAGATACCGGCTAAACGTTTTCCAAAATCACGTAAAAATAAAAATTGACCATTTAGATAGTTGATGCAGCTATATAGAAATAACAGATTCATTTGGAATTTTGTCAAAAATTTATTCTCAAAAATAACCATTTCTATTCCTTCACGAAGAGCACGTTTTTTGTATGAACGAAGCGTAAAGTATCAGTTATGAAACTTTATTTAACAAATCTTTTTTATAAGAAATGATCCAGTGACGAAAAACCACAATGAGAATCACTATAAGAGAGTTTGGAAAATTTTGAAAACTTCGCCTCTCACATCCGAGTTATTAAGCACTACAGAAAACATTGAGGTCAACGAAATTAGTTCGTTAACATTATCAGAGGCAATGTGGTACCAACAGACAAGGAATCAACCAAAATCCTATGAACGTTGTATAATTTCTCATCGTAGCTGAGATCACTGCATGTAATCATTGAAGATGAAACGTGATATAATGAAAAAAAAAGCAACGTATACAACGAAATATTTTTACAGCCGCAATTGAGGCCATAGGATTCGATTTTCTGCATGCACAATTGGATGAAATGGGTGGATGGCCAGTTCTCCTTGGCGATGCATGGAACGAAAATGAATTTGTTTGGACAGAATTGGTTTATAAACTGCGCGATGCTGGCTACGATTACGACAATATCATCAATTTTTCGATCACCCCAGACTCGAAAAATACCACGAGACGTGTAATCGATGTACGTTTATTTTTCGGATGAACAAAAATTTGATTCGAACGATGTAAATGATATCGAAATATGATTCGTATTTTTTTTCCCTCGAATTTTCTAGATTGATCAAGCGTTACTCGGACTTGACCAGGAGCTGTTCATAGAGGGCTTTAATAATTCCATCGTTGACGCTTATTACAGTTACATGGTTGACATAGCCGTGATGCTTGGTGCTAATAGACCAAACGCCCTGACTGAGCTTGAAGCATCATTGGATTTCGAAATTAAACTAGCACAGGTATGTCTTCCCTTTGTGAAAGAAAATTTTTTGAAAACTTAAAAAAACTGTGGACCTGCACACGTTTCAATGATGCAACAAAATTCTTCTCGACCGAATCAACAAGAACTCTTATTTGTCATTAAACAGATTTCGTTACCGCCAGAGGAACGCCGTGATCAAACGAAACTTTATAATCCGATGACACTTTCGGAACTTTCGAAAAAATACCCAAGCATACCTTGGAGAGAATATTTAAGCAGAATGTTACCATCTTCAATCACCATTGAGGATGATGAGCTCGTGATCGTAGAGTCGCCGAGTTATTTCACTAAACTTGAAAAACTAATGAACTCGACTCCGAAAAGAGTTCAAGCGAACTATTTACTGTGGAAAGCAGTCGGGGGAAAGATACGTTTTTTGCATGATGCTGCACTCAACAGGCGGCAACAGTTCATCGCTTCGATTGATGGAACGACTGAACGTCTATCAAGAAGAGATGAATGCACTATAACCGTCGAATCCCGGTTCTCGATAGTCGTCGCTGCTATGTACGTTAAGCATTACTTCAAAGAAGAAGCTAAGAAAAATGCTGTCGCAATGGTGACGGACATCAGAAGTCAGCTTAACAATATATTGAGTCACGTATGTATTTGCTACGGTTACGTTCAAAAGTTGAATCTAAATTTATAGAAGTTTGAATGTAACTGAGAATATTCTAAAAATTTCATTTTTTATTTTTACTTGAATGTAAAAACTTGTAGAGTAACGAAAAAGATGTTTTACAATTGTCACGAGGAATGATAAGTTTTCAAAATTTTTCACACAAAGTTCGTTTCAAATTTACAAATCTCTCTCGTAGAAAATATCTGAATCCTGTCACAGCGAATCTCTTTCGAATCATCCACCTGTTTCATCCAAATTCAGGAATGATTCTTTTGTTTTTAATCGCGTGACTCGATAGATCGACTGGATGGCTAACGAGACACGACGAGAAGCGCTGAATAAAGCCTCAGCGATGATCAGCAACATCGCGTACCCCGATGAGTTGCTGGACGATGAAAAGGTCGAAAAGCTCTACGAAAATGTCACCGTTACCGGGTACAATTATCTTGAGAATGTATTAAGCCAAAATAAATTCGAGACTGACTGGAGGCTGGGCAGATTACGTGAACCCGAGAACAAAACTGACTGGATCACTTATGCAGATGCAGCTGTAGTCAACGCCTATTACTTACCCCAACTCAATAGTATTAGTGAGTATCTAGATTTCTTCATATTTTTCATTCATATGAAATTCATATGAAAATTTTTATACCGACAAGAACTAATGATTAATGTCCACCCAAATTTCTAATAACGTGATTTGCACAGATTTTCCCGCTGGTATTTTACGAGGTGTTTTCTTTGACAACGATCGTCCGAATTACATGAACTACGGTGCCATCGGATTTTTCATTGCTCATGAACTAACACACGGCTTCGATGACACGGGCAGAAGATTTGACGCAGAAGGTAAACTCCGTAATTGGTGGGATCCTTCTACTGAAGAAAAATTCCATCAACGTGCACAATGCATAATTGAACAGTATGGAAACTATACCGTTCCAGAGGTCAACCTAACTGTGAGTTTTCTTCCCTGTATATATCAAGAAATCCATCGGTATCCTAAGAAGTTATAAAGTTCTAGAGATTTACAGTCGTAGTATGCTAACTGGGTTTCTTGTTTTCCGAACAATTTTTCGTAGCTCAGAAAAGTTAAGGAGTTTCGGTACAAATGATAAAATGTTACGATTTAGTTGAAATTTCTTTGACATGTACTGGAGGTTTCGTTCAAATCTCAAATCGATCGTCTGCACCGTTTTTGTGAAATTAAATATTTGAAAAACACTTTTCAACATGGCAAGGTGCCTACGGTCATTGGTGAACAAGTATGACGCCTGAAAAAGTGAGAAAAAAATGTTAAAAACCTGTTGAAAAACCGGAATATCACAAATTGCATGATTGTAACTACGGTTCCTAAAAATTAAATAATTCGTCTTCATCGTTTATTAATTATTCACATATTCATCAACAAAAACGCTGAGATTTCACCGATAAACCGAAAAAAACAGGCTTTTTTACGTTTTTTTTTTTTTTCGACGAAATACTGCTGTGTGAAGTTGGCGGTTTGTTTAGAAACAATAAAAGTGTAGCGAAACTCCTTAATATCATATTTTTCTTTTGTTTTCTATTCGCAGCTGAACGGCATCAACACGCAAGGTGAGAACATTGCCGATAACGGAGGTATCAAGATCGCTTATCTGGCGTACAAAAATTGGGTTAAGAGAAATAAGCCGGAAAAAATGTTACCCGGAATTGATAGAACTCCGGAACAAATGTTTTGGTTAAGCGCTGCCAGTGGATGGTGCTCGAAAACTACACTCGAAGCTCTCCACTCAGACGTCATTTCAGAGGTGCACAGTCCCAACGAATTCCGAATTCTTGGATCATTCTCAAATATGCCGGAATTCGCTGAGGACTACAAGTGCGCTAAAGGTTCAAGAATGAATCCCGAAAAGAAATGTTCCGTGTGGTGAATTATCATCGAGTCTCATGCCCAAAACGAATAATTGTCTGACACATCAGTGAACGAGAAAACTTTTATGTGCCTAATCAACTATTTTCGCTAATGGTTTCGATGTATTTCAACGCATTTTCAAATATAACATTTTTTTTTATGTTTGAGGTCTTTCAATTGTTTTCCAAATCAAAAGCCACCGGCCAAAGTTCAATTGAAGCTTGAACAATAATGATCCTTCATTATTATTCATGAACTCGTGTCTTAAACTAATATTGAAACGGCCCAAGTTCAACTGGAGCTTGAGCAAACAATACTCCTATTTTTAAGGTTTATGAATTTGTGTTTCAACTATAATTGAAACGAGAATATACCGCTTTCCCGACTCGAGTAAGAACATCGCAGTGCTCATTTCGCACAGCTCTTATCGGTCGAGGTAGTTGGTCAACGACGATATCCGGATTCACCGAGTAGTTATATCGAGTCATAAAATTGTCATAGGTCTCGGGTCTTCTTCAAAAGACAGTAGTTAGAATAGCTCGAAAATATTCGCTGCGATGGAAGCTCCACCGAAGACAGGTCCTCTGCGCCGCATCTTTTTTCGGTAATATTGTTAACAATATTCAAGGGCAAACCTTTTTTAAATGTTTATTCGTATTTTTCATCACGATGCCATAAATAAAATGTATTTTTTATATTGAAAATAACAGATCATGAACGAACTAACTATAAAAAATAAATGTTAGAATATAATTTTCAATGTAAGATGATTTTCGTGCTTTCAGCAATGATTCAGAAGGTGGAAAATCCTTTCGATTAATTCGTTATGGACTGTGGACCATTTCAATTTTAGCATTCATTGTTTTTCTTGCTTGTGTCCTCATGAAATATGTCATAACCCCGGAATTGTGTGAGTAAAAATGGTCATGTTCACACGAACAGTGATACATTGTTTTTTTTTTTTTCTTTTATTTAAATTTTTTTTTGCAATTTGAGTACTCTATTTTTGATAATAATTCGATTGAAAGATCGAAGGAAAATTTTATTCAAATTTGTAATTGACGTGAACATGCGGAGCCAAAATAATTTTGACAGAGTATTTTATTAGAATCGTTTTAAAATGAATGACTCTTTACACTGGTATCTCTTATAAATTTTTTGTTATGGATCTTCGCGATTGCACTTGTTCAGTTAAAGGAAACTTTGTTCCTGTCGGAATGAAAATAATAGAAGTAGAAAAATACACGGAAGTTGTAAATTTTGTGAAGAGCCTGAGCGATGACGCGAACGACGTTTGCTTCGAACCGGAATGCATTAATGCAGGTAGAAGAATGATGAATATTTGTCGATGAAATAGCATATTTATTGTTTTTAATTTTTCAATTAAAAGATTATTGTATTTGCGGTGCGATCGATACCAAATTCTAGCATCTTCAATATTGACGAAAATGGATAATGGCACGAAGCCTTGTGACAACTTCTACAAATTTGCTTGCGGCAGATTTTTGAAGTCAACGATTGTACCGGACGACAAAGACAGCGTAACGTCTTTTACTACTCTTCGTGATCAAGTAGCCGAGCAATTGAGATTGACCATAGAGGAACAGAACCATAAAAATGAATCGAAGCCGGTGAAACTGGTCAAGATTTTATACAATTCGTGTATGAATAAGGGTAAGATTAACCCATCGATTGAAAACTCAATGAAAAATTTGTATTTCAACAAACGATTGGCAAAACAGTTATTTTCAGTAGTTGAGTAGTTGAAGATAAGAAGCGTAATGACTGAGCGAGCAAAAACAATGACGCGAAACACGATATTCTTGAGTATTCCGCAATGCTTTCGATAATGTCAAACTTTAATTTTCTACAAGGACAATGAGAGCTCACTTAGAATTCCAAATTTTTGAAAACTCGGATAATAATTTCTTTTTCAATTCGATTTTACGAAAATGGCTTTGAATATTCTCGTGCTCAAACATTTTTCGTCCGTTTCCTACTATTTCGTGTGCAATCTTTTGAATCTCAAAATTGTTTGCAGACATGATCGAAGCTCGAGGTTTAGAACCTTTAAAAAACACACTAAAAACACTTGGTGGGTGGCCAGTGTTAGATGGCCGGAGATGGAACGAGTCTGACTTTGATTGGGTGAAAGCGACCAAAACATTCCGCAGAATCGGACATTCCACGAATATGATCAATTTGAAAATCGTTACCGATCCAAAAAATGCAACTCGACGCATTATCGCGGTACGCTCGGTATTAAAATTCGTCGTATACGATAGAAAATATATAACGTGTTATCTGATGTCGTTTTCGCAGCTGGATCAACCAGGTCTCGGACTTTCTCGAGAGCATTTGATTAAAGGATTGCAGGGAAAAGCTGTTAACGATTATTTCAATTATATGATCGACATTGCTACAATTCTGGGAGCTCCACAGCGACGAGCTATGAACGAACTTCGAGAGTCTTTATTGTTTGAAATTGAGCTTGCACGCGTATGTAGAATCATTTTTATGGATCCAAACTATTATGTTATCACATGGATCAAATCACCTCGGTGAAAAACCAGAGTCATCCCTAAACGAAACGCATAAAGAAAGAGTGAACTATTAAAATATTCATCCTCTCGACTTTCAAACTCATCTCAAGTACAAAGATTATATTCAAACTAATTATTCTTGAAAAAATGATAGTGCTTATCGTTTTGTACAGTTAAAATAATGAATTTTCAAATAAATTCGATCGAACGTATTTCCTTTTTGCTGACATATCAGACAGAAAATCATCAGTTCATTATTAAAAGTTGTCTACTGTCCGGCTCGATCTGGAATCTCATTAATTTGAGGCAGAAGCAAAGTTATCATTTGATATCATACAAGTGCAAGTGGATTTGTATATTTTCGGATCATTTTCATTTTCATAAGGACGAAAAAAAAAAACGTCGGATAATTTTTCGTCCGTAGATAAACGTGCCGAAAGAAAATCGCCGTGATGCATCAAAGCTTTACAACCCAATGAATTTGGCAACTTTGGAGCACAAGTATCCTCGTCTTAGATGGCGGAAATATTTGGAAAATAGCTTGTCAGAAAAAGTTGAGATCAACGATGACGAATTGTTTGTGGTAGCGGTACCGCGATACATAGCTAATTTCGATAAACTTATCGCTGTTACGTCGAAAAGAACTCAAGCTAATTACATTATGTGGCGGGCAGTCAAAGCTTTAGTAGTGTTCCTGAACGATCGAATAAGCAAAAGACATCTCGTGTACACGAAATCTCTTGACGGCAGGAGCGAACCTATGCCACGATGGAAAGAATGTGTTAAAATTGTCTCGAAAAATTTGCCAGTCAATGTTGGAGCTTTGTATGTTAAAAAATATTTCAACGAAGAAGCGAAGAAGAATGCTGCTGACATGGTCGTTAATATAAAAGAAGAATTCGAGAAAACTCTTGAGAAGGTAAAAATGTGAAATAAAAAAACAGCGAATAATTGAGTAAAATTGTAAGGAACCGAGTCATTCATTATCCTCGAAGTTTTGTTTAGAAAAACTCGAATTTTAAATGAAAAATAAAAAATAAAACTCGAACATTATTTTCAGGCAAAATGGTTGGATGATAAAACGAGACAAAACGCTTTAGAAAAATCAGCCGCAATGATGCATCACATTGCTTATCCGAGTGAAATTTTGAACGATGAAAAAATTGCAGATGAAATGAGAGATCTGGAACTCTCGAAGAATCATTATTTCGAAAATATATTGAAATTGAAGCACTTCAAAATTGATCGAGCTCATGAGAAATTGCGAAAAATTGTAGACACAAATGATTGGATGAGACACGGAAAAGCCGCCGTCGTAAACGCGTTTTATTCACCGGACGAGAATAGCATTCGTAAGATATTTTTTCAGTCTTCAAAATCATCGAAAATTATAATTTTTTGTGCTAACGTATTGGAAACTTCGTAGAATTGCCCGCTGCTGTTCTTCAAGGCGCATTCTTCAACAACGACCGACCGAAATACATGAATTATGGCGGAATCGGTTTTATTATTGGTCACGAGATAACTCACGGCTTTGATGATCGCGGAAGACAATTCGATAAGAATGGAAATTTGTTCGATTGGTGGGAAGCAACTGCTAAAGAGCAATATCTCAAATCTACCAAATGCATTATCGATCAGTACGCCAATTATACTGCCGAAGAAGTCGGACTACGCGTAAGCACACTCCGAACTATTATTGAAAATAAAGAAATAACACGGAATTTATATGGAACCAAAAATGTTTTATACCATTTGACTAAATGAAATTTTAAAGAACAAATACTTCCGAATGGTCGAACGATTTCGAGAATGTTCGTTTACCAAAAAGTTATCGATTAAAATCATAACTACTATACGATTCAATAACAGTTCGAATCTCATGAGATTATTGGTGCCAAAGCACAAAATACGGTGTAGAAATCGACGTAATCGAGAAATGACTTGATATTTCGATTCATTAATCGCAGTTATTTCGTTTTCGTACACAGGTAAACGGTGTCCTCACACAAGGTGAAAATATTGCGGATAACGGAGGTGCTAAAGCATCTTATCACGCTTATCAGAATTGGATTATGAAAAATGGGCCCGAGAAGAGACTGCCAGGACTTTCGTACACACCGAGGCAAATGTTTTGGATAAGCATGGCTAGTACGTGGTGCTCGAAATACAAAAGTGAGGAGCTTGCGCTACGAATTAACGAGGATTATCACAGCCCTGCTGAGTATCGAATCGTTGGTACTTTATCGAACATACGAGAGTTCTCGGAAGATTTTAATTGCCCTCTCGGTTCTAAGATGAATCCAGTCCATAAATGTGTTGTTTGGTAGATTTTTATTCGACTAAACTCAATGCTTGATGCGTTCGAAGAGGAAATTTTATTTTCTTCGTGAATAAAAATGTATCCATCTTTTTCGACGGAATCTTCAAGTTTCAATTTTTAGGTACGTTTTCTACAAGTCATCAAAATATTTATCCGTGATTTTTCGAAATCAATTTTCTAGAAATGCCGAATACCTTCGTAGAGCACTTCTGAGTCATTCAATATATTTTTTCCCGAATTAACGTTACGATTGATGAGCGAGTTTGAATTTTTTTTTAATTATTTGAATAATCTATTTAAGATTTGTACGACTAGTCGAGAACGAAGTCTATTCATCGATTGAAACATTTGCTATTATCTCAAATTCCTTTCGTCAGTTATTTCTCGCCGACCGATTATACTAAATATACGAAAATCAAATGCAATATTTCATTAATTATTAAAACTTCTAAGTGAATTAATGTGTACACGAAAGTAGAACTATGGTAATATTTGTGGAAAAAAGAAAACGATTCAAATCAGGATGTATGAAGGAAGGTTATCTCGAATAAAAATGAATACGATTCAACACCGTTGTATGTATATTTGAATCAAAGAATACAAGACCCGGATCTGTAGTAAAGTAATCTCGGTGAAGAGAAAAATGGATTGGAACAAAGGGAACTTCGAGCGATTGACGAACTGACACTGATCAGTGTTATGAAAGCGGTGCAACGGCTCATTAATAATGAATTATTAATAAAACGTTTATCGACAGCGAAGCAGTTGGTTGAACTTTAATTTTGTTGTGCTGGAGGTTTGGACCAATCGACGCTGAGGATAAGATGATCGTAGCCATAACCGTTGAGATGAGAAATAGCACGAGCGGCTTCGGCTTTCGTTTTGAAATGAACATAAGCGAAGCCTTTGCAAAGATTCGTAGTGCGATCCTTGGCAAGAAATTGTTTTTGAACGTATCCGAATGGCTTAACGAGTTCTTCGAGATCAGCTTCGTTGGTAGATTCTGAGAGATTGGAAATTCGAATAGCTGTGGTATCGTCGCGACGCTGCGTTTGCATTGCGTCACCGCGACGATTGCCTCCATCTCTCATACTCGGAGGAACATATTTGCTGCCCTGCGCTTTGCCTATGTCGCTTACAGCGCTCGGTGTTCCACCCGGACCCAGAGCAGGTTTCTTGTCGTCCGGCACTTTGCCACCAGCCAGAACAGTGTCCTTATAAGGACACTTCGAAGTCCAATGCTCGCCGTTACAATTACGACACTTGACGATACCCTTGTCACCCATGCTCTTCAGTTTATCCAAAGAATCATCCTCCACCTTATTCTCCTCCTCTTTGCTCGATATAAACTGCATGAAGACATCTTCAGCTCCAACCGTCGTAGCTGGATTAGGGCCTGGCCTATCATCCGCCGAGTCTCCAAATTTAGCCCAATTTTTCCTCACAGCTATTGTCTTCGATACTATTCTCCTCTCAACCTTGTACGTACGCACTACCTTCACCTTTTTGTTGTCATCGTTGAACTTGTATTCGGTTTGTACCTTAAAACCATTTTCGTAAACTTCTGATGGCGGCGGCAATGTTTCTCCCTCATCTTCTACCTCATCTGCCCAACTTGATCCTATTTCGTAAGCGACCGGCATTTCTACGGAATCATTAACATATCTCTTGAATAATACGCACAATAATTTCATATTACATATCAAAATATACATTGCTAAATGATCTATTATGCTGCAAGAACCATTAACCGGGGTTTTGGTATTATTTACTTTTTCCCTTAAACTGCCGCCGTTTCCCTCCCTCCCCAGGTGTGTACCAAAAAGTGTTTTGTTCGTGCTCCGAATACAGATTCACTACATTTATTTCTTTCCAGATAAAACGCACTCTGAAGTGCATTCAAAAATCATACCCGTGCGCACACGGACCGTGTTATTGTCAAGTCCAGTATGTATACGACTGATATTTTCGAACGCGCTACATTACGTACTTCAAAGTACAGAAAAGTGGAAAGGCTCAGTGTAGTAAATGATTTCCAACAAAATCAGAAATTAACATGGTAGTGGCATTTCTCAAGACTTTCAGGTACTAAAAAAAATCAAAATTCCAGAGAAATTATGCCGATCTCAATGATAAATATGCTAACCGGTACGTTAATTCGATGAGACACTAGGGACGAACAAGTTATTTTTTCCTCCAGAGCACTATTTGCAAGATTAGAAATAAAAATACGACCGGAGCTTCGCTTACGGACTATTGACAGGATGGATGGTTTGAGGTTATGAATCAACGCATATTTTTCGGTCTTACGTCAATCATGCATAAAACGATAAAACGTAGATAGCGAGACTTTGAAGAGTATAACTATCAAACAGTAAATTTACTGCAGATACTTAGAAATGGCATTGTTTTTTATAAGAAAAATATACAATTTCACATGTTGTGTTCCGCGTCATATATCGTTGAAACTTTTTGGTTAAGGAAAACGTTTTTTAGGATAACTACTCATAACGAAAAGACTTACCGGATAATTCCTTTCAAACTTGTTTTTTCCAAATGTGCGCTCACACCGTTATTCGGGAACAGAGTTGTAAATTAATAGGAATGCAATGACTCGCCCTTGTTACGATCCACGCAGGATCTATGCGAGCGAAATGGAGGATGCCACAAACGTGGTGGACTGGTGAACGGCTGAACGGCACCACGACGACACACACTACAACGTATAATACACAAAAAGGCTTAAGTTGCGGTAACCAAAAAGTTATAAGAAGAATTTTACGACTTTTCGCTTTTCAGCGCTCGATACACGCTCACATACATTTATGAGGTATGAGCGCAGTGCATGCGGCGTACGCCGCGTACGGTGTGTCGGAGCACTACCGGATCGGAGTAACGTGAGCGCCTCTGGCGGGAATATTCCAGATTCGCCTCTTCCTCATCTCGTGTCATGGCGGATGGCGGCGCGTATCTGCGTCTGGCGTTGCCCTCGTAAAGTCGCGATTTAATGAATCGTGTTGAAAAAATTAAAAAAATAATTAAAAATATGTTCCTCGGTGCCAATTTGATAATCACGACGGACGTTAAAAATTGCGAAATTTTTTCGTGCTAGTACGTAAAACTCAAGATTCTACAATTAGGTACGCAACGCGTGATTGATGACTGTTGAAATGGATCAAGCACCGGGAGGTAAACACGTATACATGATATCTTATCCTTATTCGTTCTCACTCGCCGGGAATCTCCAACGATTTTCCGGTTGATTTACCGAATTTCGTACTTCAATCTACGGTTTTTCATTCGGTTATTTCACTACATGCATGATTCAAATGCTCTTCCCTCGCTTCCATGGCACTTTTTACTGTATTTAACACTGATTTTCGAAGTTCCGCTTTCGTACTATTTACTAACCACAAATACGAATACCATCAAAATTTCGAACGTTTGTAGTAAATTAATATTTGTCGGAAAACAAAGAATTCACTGCTCTTTACTACTTAACCCATTTACTACTTACCCATTATTTTGTTCAATTTTTTGAAATGTGAATCCAAAAAAAATTCTGTCTGCGTTTCATTTCCTGAGTTTCAAAATAACACTGTCCATTTTCTGTAGCTTGCACTTCAATGAAATATGAAGCCCTGCTACAGAAAATCAAAGGAATTATGTGAAATTTTAACGATCTAAAGTCCAATAGTATGCATTAACTTTTCATTTAACTTCTCCATCAAATCTTTATTTTCTTTTCATCGTCAATTTTTTCCTTCATATTTTTCAGGTGTTTAAGCCTTATTAATTCTTCTTCCTTTCTTCTTCTAATTTCTAAATTTCTAAGAAATAATTCTTAATTCTTATTTACTAAATATTACACCATGGACAAAAAAGTTTTAAAAAAATGCTAGAAGAAAATACATAATTTTTTAAGTTTGGTCGAAGGACTAACGATTCATTCTTCAAATTACAGATATAGAACTGCGCAACATCATCGACAAGCTAGCCCAGTTTGTGGCTCGAAACGGTCCAGAATTTGAACAAATGACCAAAAATAAGCAGAAGGACAACCCAAAATTTAGTTTTCTGTTTGGCGGAGAGCACTTCAATTACTACCAGTACAAAGTCACTACGGAACAAGCCAGTAAGTCAGAAAGAGAAAAGCTGTTTGTCAGCTTCATGAGAATCGTGGAATAACAGAGAGATGCCCTCGTGGTTTTAAATATATCGTGGAAGAATGATATTCATATTAAAATGAGCAATCCGATAGGATTTTTATAGTCTATTTGTGAATTTTTAATGCCAATTTCTTGTCCACTTTCAATTTTTTATTTATTATGATGCGTTTATTTGAACAATGTAGTCAACGATATCGTTGTAAAACAGACGACATTCTAAGACATTTTTACTCAAAATATTCCATACATTTCTTGTGGTTTCGAATGAAGAAGATTTAATCATATGAAATTTAAAAAAAAAAAAAAAAAACATACGATTCATTTATGACAAGCTTCCAATAGCTGTCGAGATTCATGAACACAAAAATACAACAATACAGCCATAAAAAAAGTATCAAAAGTTCACAAATAAAAGTATGGTATACGAGTAATTGTTAAAAGTATTTTCAAAACCGCAAAGATGATGAAAAAAAAATAAGACAAGACAGACTATTGGATTCCATCAAAATGATGAGAGCGGTCTTTCCTTTTTGCAGCGTTGAATAGAATGTTTCTATTTCGCTTGTTTAATTTTGTTTATCGATGTAAAATCAAAATTCGTGATTTGAAAAAAGGTAAATTGAAGATTGAAAATTCATACGAGCCGTATAACTGAAAAACAAATAAAGATCGTTTTACGAAACGCCTAAGAACACCCAGATCTGAATACAGTAGAAAAGTCTCATACTCAGTAATGAATGCTGAAACAAATATAAAATAACTCTGCTCCTCGTTACTGCTCCGTTGTGTATCAGTATGTACATGTATGTATGAGAACGTGTGCATGCGCGCGTGAATATTTTGTTTCCTCTTATGATCGGTAATTATTTGATTATTTTTCTTATGTCCTCAATCATTTCAATAACAAACTGTGATTCGGCTCTTCGTACACCTCACAATAATCCACCGTCATTCGTTTACAGTTTTAAAGCAAAAAGGAATAAATCCAATGCAAAATGCAGACCCACGTTTAAACGTTTCGCAGCAGCAGCAAACAACGGCTACGGGATCACAGCCACTGAATAACGTCGGTCTAACGGCGTGCCTGAATACTCAGAACAACGGCTTGAGCCAAGTTTCGGTCGGTATCGGATCGTCGGTTAATTCGGGGAGTTTGCAATTGCCGCCGGTTGTTGGTGGACAATTGGTAAGTGGACGAGTCGGAAATGCTGGTACAAATTGCGTCGGACAAGGCGTTCCGAGCTCGATCGTCAACGTCAATGCGCCGATCGTTCCTAGTGGAGTCGTGGGAGTTGCCACAGGAGGCGCAAATGTTCAAGCTGGTGTTAACGTCAATGGACCGCCCGGCTGGCTTCAAAATGAACTCGCTAATCTACAATCACAGCAGACAACGTTGCAGGATCAAGTACGACAATCGGAACAAAATCTTGCGGCTCAGCATGCCGCACTCATGGCTCAACAGCAGGGAAGAGTCGAGGATGCCGTTAGACAAGCTCAAGAAACTTCCTTGCAGAATAATGCCTGCGAAACAAATACCGATCTCGCCTCATTCGACACCGTTTTACAACCGATTATCGAAAGCTGCACTAAGGATAGTATAAGCGCGGGCAAAGCATGGATACTCCAAAATTCTCTCACAGCATCCAGCAATAAGGTCATCGCTGAGCATTTGCTCAAAAAGTGAGTTGAACCTTCGTCGATATTTTCGAAACTCTTTCTACCCTTCATTCATTTGTTTATTTATTAGGCGAAAAAAAAAGTGCATTCTTTCAAGCCGATATTTCAGTTTATTCGGCTTGACGATTGATTTTTAATTCGAATCAAGGTTTTTGACCTTCTGTAGCCCACCGTGCAACATATTTATTGGTTCGTGCATTCGTGATTCGTTTTTCTCGTACAAGCCCGACAATTTCATTCGAAAGTTATAGACAGATGAAAGTCTTGGTATGATATCCGGTAAATTAAAATGAATAAATAATTACATAAGTAATGTGTTGAATAGATGAACCGAAACAGAGATAGCTTTACGTATGATTTGAGGATATGACAGAGTCATGTATGCACCTATCAATTCTATTATACAAATACTACCATGAAGTGTTAGTAAAAGTTTTTTTTTTGCTCGATAGAGTCGATATTTTGCACTGAGATAACGTGTGTTTTAGAGTCATACAAGGGGCAACGTTTACTCAAAAACTTCATGTCATCTACTTGGTAAACGATGTCTTGCATCACTGGTGAGTCGTGAAACGTCAAATTGTTTATTGTACCCTAAATGAAGCAGTTACTTTCTCTTCCTCGTAATTTTTGTTTTTCCACTGACCACCAAGATGCTCCGTTTAACACGATTAATTCTTCAGTGCACGAAAGAAGTCGGTGGATCTTCGAAAAGCTATGGAAAGTGTCGTAGTGCCAATGTTCTGTAATACCTCACTAGCAGCCTCGGAAGATCAGTTGAACAAACTGAACAAGTTGTTGAGTCTGTGGGAATCGAAAAACAATTATTTCGACGAAGGTATAGTCGAAAAGTTGAAACAACCCAGTGGCTCGTGGTCCGAATATCAAGCAGGTCTCGTTGCCAAATATGCCAATGCTATTACACCAATAACAACATCAACCAAGCAGACATTTGATAACTATCAAGCTCAGCATCAGGCTTTCGTGACACATGCCCTACGACAAATATCGACGATTGAACAACAAAAAATAGCTATAGATCAACAGTTGAAGGCACCTCCGCCACCGGCACCTTCAACAGCTCCAATGGTAAACAATACACATTCTTTTTTCCTATCAAAACTGGACGTTAACCCTACAACTCATAAACTAGGTCGATTTCGAACTGAGATGAATGTAAAAAAAAAAAAAAAAAAAGTTCTTATTGATTTTGATAATTTTTCGGTGTCTAAATGAAGGTCTCGCCAACTCACCTCCCTTAAAATTAATTTTATCCCAAGTCACTATGTTTTCTGTTGAAAAAGAAAAGACATTCATATCGTCGCAATTCTCTTTATTTCCGTAAAAATCACCCAATTTCATACGTTGAATAAATATTATATTGGACATGAGTTTTTGGGTTAATCGTCGGTTGAAATATCGTGAATTTTGAAGTAAATATTGATTGTAAAAATTTTGTTATGCACATCCAGAATCCACCAAATATGAGCCTACCGCCTACGCTGGCGGGTCCACCACCACCGCCATTGAGTGGCGATCTGAATTTTAGTCAACCACCACCTGGTTGGGGGGTCCAACCAACGGTACAACCACCACCTTTTACTAACGTACCACTGCCTGATTTTACGAAACCTCCGCCCGGTTTTGGTCTACCACCGATTATTCACGAACCATCGGTCGAGGATCTTATGCCCAGTATGCCTTACTTCGAATTGCCAGCCGGCCTAATGGTTCCCCTTATAAAATTGGAAGACGGCGAATACAAACCTTTGGATCCGGAAGCCATTAGGTTACCACCGCCGGCACCACCCAGCGAACATTTGGTTGCTGCTGTTGAGGCGTTTTACGCTCCACCGAATCACGACTCACCGAGGGATAGGTAAACATAATATTTTCTTTTTCGAGATATTACACAGCTCCGAAGCATTTTTTTGCTGGCTTTCAATATATGGAAAGTGTATTATCTGCAAACGTTAATTGATCGTCTGAAATTTCCTTATTTTTAACGAATATGTCGGCCAAAAAGCCATGATTAACCAAAAAACAAAATTCGGGATATTTATTTTACAATATTACTCTGCTAACGTTTCTGTACTCTCAAAGTATTCTCAAAATTTTCAATTGGCTTTATGTTTAAATATTAAAAATTGAAATATTTTATGAAAAACAATGCGTCTAGAATCATTTCTCATTTTGTCGGGAGCCTATAAATAAAATATGGAAAAACGCAGTATAGAACATGGAGAAAATAAAAATCGGTAACATTGAAAACGTTTTTTTTTTTTTTTTTCATTAAACAGTGACGGATGGGAAAAATTAGGACTTTACGAGTACTACAAGGCAAAAAATGCAGCGAGAAAACGTAAAGAGGAGGATATTATGAACGGTGTGAGAGATAGGTCCAGATCGCCATCACCGATAACGAGGCCACGATCGAAAAGCCCCAGTCCACCAAAGAAACGTTACAGAAGTAAGTCGCGTAGCAGGTCGCGATCGAGATCACGAGGTAGAAGTCGATCGAGGTCACCCACGGCTAATCATCGACGTAACAGTCGAGCTCCTTCTCACACGAGCAGAAGTAGACGGCGGAGAAACAGTAATAAGGAAAGAAGTCCGGAGAGACGTGGCGAACGTCAGGATCGTAGTCCGACACCACCAAGCTTTTTGTAAGTAATTTACATCCGATTGATACAGTTAAAGACTTATTTAAGAGCTTTTACGTTTTTCTAAAACATACATTTTCATTTATCAAAATTTTAACAAAACCTTGAAATACAATGGGTAGTGAAATTATCAGAGCAGTCTACCTCCGTGAAAGAATAAATAATGGTAATGGAACTTTATCACGTACGTGATTAGTTCAAGAATACCGAAGTATCGGACATTTTGCCGAATCATAATTACGAAAAATTGTAAAACCCCCGATGTACGAACGGTATAAGAGTAACACGGTCAAAGAATCACATTTGTTGGGGTAAAATAAAGGTATTTTAAGATTTAAAAAACAGAGTCAATTCCATATATTGCAGATTCGAAATTGAAAAATTGGGATAATTAAAAGTTTTGAACGCTTCACGGTTAAATATTTTTCACTAATGCTCTATCTATTTCATCCTCCATTGTTATTGATGTTAAACAATACTATATAACAATTAATGGAAGAAAAGAACAGTCATTAACACAAACGAACGCGCGTTTCGTTCGTTTCGTTTCGTTTCGTTTTCAATAATTTGCAGAAGCAGTACTTATCCGGGTAAAGGAACTCAAGAGACGACCCTGGACGAGAGCAACAAAGGTCATCAATTGTTACGTAAAATGGGCTGGGGTGGTGCGGGTCTGGGTGCAAACGAGCAAGGTATCGAGGCTCCGATATCCGGCGGTGAAATAAGAGATAAGAACGATCAGTACAAAGGTGTCGGTATAAATCTTAACGACCCGTATGAAAATTTCCGGAAGAGCAAAGGTCAAGCATTCATAACAAGAATGAAAGCTAGAGCGGAGGAGCGTGCCGAAGAGCGGGGTGATCGCGATTGATGCGCCGATTAATCACGGTTTAATCGCGTGACATATGAACATTTTTGTATCAGTGATGAAAAATCAGCAAACGCGAAAACTCTGCTGTTTTTTTTTTTTGTTTTTTTTTTCTTTTCGTTTTTTAATTTTCCATTCCTCTTCGGTATTGAGTGACAAGAACGAGGCGTAGAGTCCGAAAGACAAGACCACGAGGAGCGGTATAAATTATTTGCCAAAAACAATTTTCCTTCCATCTTATCGCGAAATATCATCGTCCGAGACGAAGTTATTTATTTTTTTAAATTCTTCGTTCAATCCTCAAGTTCTGTTGAAAAACATGAAGCAACAATAATCTGTACAATACATTCGATGCTTTTTTTTTTTTTTTACGAATATTACATTATATGGACGATAATCGCCGATCCAACAGTGTGTTTACTAGTTTCGTTGAATCGTGTTTTATCCGGTTTACTTATGATATTAAAATGAAGTGAAAAAGTGCGAAAGAAAAAGGACGAAATCAAAATACATACAAACGTGCGCGCCCGCGCATACACACATGGATACACACACAGGCGCGTGCGTGTTTTCGTTTTACGAATTTTATCGTTCTGCAGGTGGTTGGAGGACGCGTGCATGCAGTTGACAAGCATCCAATACGAATCTTGTATTCCATCGTTTGTAATAGATAGTTTCGACAAAGAATTTTTTTTTCGTCAGAAGCGTTTAATTCAATTTACAGGGATTGAAATATAACGTTATTGCACATGTATATTTAGTAACGACAACTGAAAAAAATATATATAAAAAAATATCGAGAAGCTGTAAAAAAAAAAAAAAAAAAGAAAAAAAAACGTGAAAAATATGGAAAATAAATCGACGAGACGTTAACGAATATTTCATTACTCTGTATTAACGCATTAGTTAATAAATAATAATTATCATATTGAAATTCAACGAAAGAGCGAGAACAACAATCATATTTATTCAGACTTTTTCGCACATTTTTGGCTTGTTTAATTCTAACCAGTTTATTTCTTTCCGGTCAAATTCTGTAGCTATGCGGAACATTTTTTTTTCTCAAATTTATGCAAAAACTGAAGGGGAATCTTATAGAATAGTGAGTTATTTTTTTTTTTTTTCCAAATTCGAAAAAACTGCTGTTCATACTTGAAAAGCCGAATTTTCACTCGACTGGCAATTTTTCTTCCCGATTGGTGAAGTCATATCTCTATAAATAGGAATTATTTTGTTGCTATTATATGATTTGACTTTGAAAATTGGAAAATATCTGGATTCACGTCCAAAAACACCGCCGACCACTCGCCGCAGAATAGAACCAAAAAAAAAACAGAACGAAGTAGTTGAACGCGTGCACAAATAACTCCATTTTTGTTCGTTATCATACAAGCCCTCAAGTATAGAAATTATCGATCAAAAAGATTTCTTCTATTTATATACATGCGCTAAAATTTTTTTAACTTTTATTCCAAATATGGGCCGGTCGCTGGAGGAAGAGGTTAAGCGTTGAGCGTGCACAAGCCAAATTGATAGGAATTGATGAATGTCTGTCGCGATCCCTTACGGCTCATAATCGATCAACAAATGATTATGAATTTTATCAATAATCTCATCAATCGCGTATATTTTCTTACACTTCATATTGGCCAAATTTTTTTCATGGATCTTCATTTTGTAAATGACTGTGGTTTTTTGAAAAAGTTATTCTCAAACGTCCATATTGTAGTTTATTTGCAGCAATTTTTTTTTTTCATTTAGTCGACTCGAATGTTAAAAAATTTTTGTCGCGAAAACAAAACCGATTCGTATAAAAATAAAAATGTATATTTAAATTATTCTGAAGTGGCATTGAAGCGTCAACGCACGGATACTCCACCAACAATGACTTATTTTCTAGATTCTCGGAACACTGGTAAAACGTGTTATCGACTCGCAGGTCACGTGTTATGTCGCGTGAAAAATAAGGAGAGAAAAAATAAAAACAAATAAATAAGGAGAGAAAAAACGTTTTGGACGTGATTACGAAGAAAGCTGTGCCTCGTCGAATCGCAGGAGGGGATGAGAAAGTTGTTGCACAAAACAGTGCGACGCGTGGGAGATACACGCCACGGTAGAGAAAAAATACATCCCCACCCCGAACCAATGCGAGAGTCTCGAGACACGAGCCAAATGTATGACGGTTGACGGTTGAATTTGCAGCGTTCTAATGCAAAATTTTATCATTTTCGCAGCACTCAACTGATTTTTTTTTTTCAAGTCTTCGATACATCTGCATTCTGACTCGTATGTATTTTAAAAAATCAATTCCGTCAGAAACAAAAAAAAAACATTGTAACCTGTGCGGGTATAATACTTACTATAGAGAGATAAATAGGACTACAGCTGTCTGATCGCGAATCAAGATCTTTTCAACTCGACAAAAAATTACAATTTAGACATTTACTAGTAAAAATCAAAGAGGATCCATTTTTTCTCGGAACGTTCTTTTTGAGGGACAGGAGAGGAAAGAAAAAGTGTAAATAATAGGATTTCACTCACTGTTACTTGAGCCAGTTTATTATTGTGATTGTTTTTTTTTTTTTTTTCTACATATTGAACGAGCAATATTAATTTCCCGTATTCTGATGCGCATGCGCGGATAACTCTGTGTTTATAACTCGTTGATATTGTTTCCAAATAATCGTAGCATTTTTTCATTGGAAAAAATGAAATTTAAGATTTAACATTAAAAACGCGTAGGTCGCTCGGCTAATTAAATTCGCAATGAGACAAGCAGCCACCAATACCAGACATTCGATCGATGCGAACTCGAGTTTTAATCGACGTTGCCTTCTTGAACCCCCCCAAGCAAGTGTTGATAATGAAACTGAACAAATCCGGCGTAAAACCAGTTTCGCGATGATAAAGACCTCGACGCCAACGAAGCTTGTAAACAAAGCAGCGATCGGAATATAGTTGTTTCGATATTCGAGAAACGAAATGACCGAACGAATGAGAATCATTTTTATTTTTCACGTCACGACACGTTTTTTCGTGCTCTGCTTTTTACGGTGCATTTATTTAGCTTGCGCGTCCACTGAACCTGATAACGCGAATCAACTTTTTATGTTACAAGTATGACGATCACGACTTCATTCTTTTATTTTCCAGAATAAAAGGGGCGTTGCACATGCTTGCCGGGGTAAAATTTTGTTCGATAATATATGTTAAAAAATTAATTTGGGAAGCACTCTTCCCACTCGTACAAAGAATGGGCTAGAGGCTGACTAATGGAAGACACGTTGTGCAAAAAAAATTCGTCTTATTAAAAATCGTTTTATTTTATTTCTGTCGAATCTGATGAATACTTTAAATAAAATTCATTTTAATAACTTGTATTATCAATATAAAGTTGATAAATTCATTGGTCAGAATTGAACTAAGTTTTTGACAGCCGAAATTTTAGTGCTCAAATTTTGTGTCCATGAATAACCTCAATCGGTCTCTGATGAATCCGTACTAAAAAAGACTGAAACGAAAATTTCGATCTATTGTGCAAGCAATATCCAACAGTACTTTTTAACTCGATAACGTTTTTCTTACGTCATTAATAACCTTTTTCTTACTGTGCATAAGAAGACAGAAAAAAAACGCTCCATTTCATCTTATTTTTTGGTCCAAAGTGTTTTTCACAATAAAGTCGATATAAAGTACGTGGTGCAACAAAATTCTGGTGATGTGATTTTTGAACTTGGTTCTTCACGTCAAATAGTAACGCAATAGTCATAAAAAAAACTGGTGTTATTCCATTTTTTGTCCCAATATTTATCACGTTTGGTTGAAACGTGACAACGAATGAAAGAAAGAGAGAGAGAAAACAGTCGATATTTTTTGATACTCATGCATGTCATTATCTCGAAACGTCGCGAATATCATTGCTTGGCAATTGTGATAATAGTCAATTTTTCATTCGTGAGATTTTTTGACGATTCGAAGTAATGAGCATTCGAATTTCTATTAATTTGCCTGAAATAATTAGAATTTTTAATTTGACTTGAGAACAGTCGAGCAAAATTATTTGCAAAAAAGCGTCAAGACCGTGTGTCCATACCGACTGTTTGTAAATCGCCATGAGAACACGAGAGAGGGATCGCTGCAACTTTGAACTAAAAATTTTCCTTACTGTACGAACGACTCGAATAAAAAAAAAAGTCTCAGCACGTTTCCACGAAGACTTTTTACTAGAGAGAAAACCACTTCAAAAAAATTGATTTTTCATTAAAACCTCCATCACCTACGTTCTATATTTTGCATCGAGCACAAAAAAATTGTTGCATGTGTAAAGACAGGTTAAAAATGCATACGATCGTTCGAAAATTTTTATCGCGCAATTTAAAGATGACAATCTTGAATGAGCGGAAACGTGACTTTGGCAATAAGCTGTGACCGATAGGTTTGTGCAGTGTTCCGGTGCATCATTGTTCGGAAATTTCTAACCTGAGTGTTATAACTGATGTACCAAGTGTCTGTGCATGTCTCGAGAGTAACTTTCAACTTTAACAGAACAATCACACATCGCGTAATTTTTAACCGAAAAGTGCTAGAAAAAAATTTCGATGAGTTTGAAAAATAACGCAATTTCGTTACTCTGTTACAATTTTAAACGTAACTGTGGTTTTTTGTTTCACAAATAAAGGCCGCAAACTAACGAATATTCTTCCACGACGTTGCCTAACTGACCAGAGAGAATTTTTCGACCGAGAGAGGGAACCTCAGGCGCTCTTACCTTTGTAGAAATGTTTACAAACAGATTTTTAGTCGTCCAAGCTTGTGACAGTGTACGTCTCAAGGATTGATGAAATGTATTCCTTCATCGTTACATATAGATCGAAATGCATTTTGTGTTAAAAAAACTCCGCGGATAAAACAATCGACGAGCTAAATAAAATGATCGATAATTCCATAACCAAAGAAACACAAAAATATCGGAAATTTATCGATTGTAACAATTTTTCGATTTATTTTTGAGCATGAAATCTCCAAGGTTTTGGGTTTTACTTGAAATGTTTTATTTATAAAGTGTTATAACTTTTATTTATACACATACGCGTAGTGCAATAATTTATATAGGTGTTTCGACAGAGTGAGAGTGCCGCGTTACATTCCACGTGATCAGGAGAAGGGCACGCCTCGGCTGTAAAGTCACGCGCTCGACCACGCTTTACCCTTCTCGACACGCGCGAGAAACACGAGCGCGCACAGGCGCTTCAATGGAACGGCATTTTGTAAGAAATAAAAAATTAAACGTTCAACTTTACTTATATATATATTTATCGGCGTGATTAACGAGTGTTAACGATATTTCGGGTTAGTTATAATATTATGGCTCGTGAATTTTACGTACAACGTGCTCAGTCTCGAAATTTTTTCTGTATGGATTAGTCGAGTCCCTAGCATACAATGCTATTTTTTTTTAAGCGTACTCAGGCTATTGAGAACGAAAAATGTAAGATGTAAGTGTGCAAGAGGCTTTAAAATCTGACGAAATATCATTTTTCGAGTGGTTGAAAAGCTCGAAATCCATTTTTCCTGTTGAATTTATTCCGAATAATATTTCATCATTGTTTTGTAAAATTTCCATTTTTCTACCATTTCAGATTCCAAGGAACGAGGTATGTCTATGCACTGTTACGTATTGAAATGATAAAGAGAATTGTATTCGTGCAAATAAAAATAAACAATAAAATGCGCGTGGGTTTATAAGTATCTTTTTATTGCTCCTCGACGTTACTCATCGGCTTACAAGAGGTGTACAACCGACAAGCTCTGATCACGGACGAATTCTCGTTATACCTGTCGCAAAATAATGGAAAAAAGAGGGCGTGCGAGGAGAATGTGACTTACTCTATAATTACAAGTGAATGTTCCAATTGAGTCAAGGCCATCTCATCCTAGTTGGGCGATCGTACCAAGTGTGATTGTATATTTCATTATGAAGAGAGACTCTCGATCGATTAACAACAGAAGCCCCTCACTTTTGATTGAATGTATTGCACGCTCGGCTCTCCTTACATAGCCTTTACAATTTGCAAAATTTCACAGAGAATTACAAACTGTAGTTTTATTTTTATCCGTCGATACTTCGAACACGTGGCGTTTCATGCGATCGAACTATTTTTTTAATTTATTGACTCGGTGATTTTGCCGGTACAATAAGAAACGTACATATACGTATGAAAAATTGGAAGTATACAAAAAAATTTCATAATGTCAGAAATTAAGTATTCTCACGTGTAGTATGAGTTACGAAAATGTGTAAAATTATATTTCAAATATTATTCCGAATTTGTATTATCGAAATCAAGTTTTTCGAGGTTAGAAATATTGGTGCACGAGACACCTGAAACTAGTGTCGCCCCAGTGACTACGATTTTTTTCAGATTCTTCGTCGACGTTTCGACATGAATGAAGACTGTTAAATACGAAAGTGTTTTAAAAGTGAGAGAAATTATACGACTTGATACGCACGAAACATATGGAAATGAGACAGACCCGCTTGAACCTTGCAAGAATTACTTCGACTATAGGGACCGTGCATACCCATACACTCTCACCAGAGTGAGAATGTGTAGTCGTGTATATGCATACTGGTGGCGACGCCAATGGTGAGGAAAGGCACTTTTGTGATGCAAAAACGTAGGTACGTACACACGACTACACATTCTCACTCTGGTGAGAGTGTATGGGTATGCACGGTCCCTATTTCGAGAGAACATTTCTGTATATGCGTCCACGTGTATACTTTTTAACAGCAATAAAATGTATAACACATATTAACACATAAAAAGAGGTTTTCACACGGATCGCAATTATTCGGTGCTGTGAAAAAAAAAAACAGAGTCATAAATATATGAAATTGACGTCATTAAAAGACCGCATTACGACACGTGCGGTAAATGAGTATTTTTTTTATTTTCAATAGTTATAATCAAACATTTTTTTTCAAGACATAATCTAATCTGCGTGGACGTCATAACGCTTCATATAATTCATGAGTAGTGTTAATGATTTAAAATTTAAATGACGAAGGCAATGTGCTCATTTAACTATCAGAGGTAATACTGAAATTTGTTTTTTGTTGCTGCATGCACATGCAGCCTGCACGTGTCTTCATAAGGCTTTTGAGTTCGGGCCGCGTTTACGTCTCTTTCTAAAGACTATATGTTCCGAGTCATATGATTGAATAAACAGTTTTTAAGTAGAATTATCTGATGCACTTGGAAAAAAATCTCCAACGTTCTTGTTGATCTTAAAAACTTCTATCCTCGTTATAAATTTTTTTTTTTTCGAGTTTTCATTAATGCCAAATGAAAGTTTTATTGAAAAATTCGAATATTTGAATGAAATCAACAAAAATCAAACTTCGCAAAAGTTTTTCTGAACATTTTTTTTTGAGGTTATGAAAGATTTGAGTTCCCAACCATCGAATATTTCTCACGAATACTAAGAGCAAACATCGCAAAATTTGTTACTAACCAATACTTCGGGAATGCAGGGAATAAGCTATTGTATGAAATAAATTAAAAACGAGGCTTTCGTAAATTGTAATCGATTCCATAGATTTTTTGACAGGTAAGCATTTTTCATATTTTCTCATTTTGAACTGCCAAGTGGATTTCTTTCCAAGCTCGTATTCAATGCGCGTCGATAAAGTCGTAATGATGGGGTATGTCTCTGTTGAATAAATCGGATACGTGGAGAAAGTAGGAACCATTTGTCGCTACCATGAACGAAACGTTTTCTTATACTACTGCGACTGGGACATTCGCGATTTCTTCAATCTCACTCTCGTAATTATAGTTCTTGAAGACGAAGTCGCTACGATTATGTAGTCACATGCATAATACATCCGCACTGCAAAGTTATGTCACCCGGAATAGCCATAAAAATCGTATATGTCAACGAGGAGCTTTCCACAATTGTTGAAGGAAATATATCGTACTTGTGCGCGCTGTGTGTAACTTCCAACACTGAAAATCCGTACGCATAACTACGCAAGTGTGTTTTTATCGCAGAAAAGGTCGATATATCGCAGCGTTAATTAGGCTGCCAGATTTCGACGCATACAAAGAATGTTCGTTGGAACAATGCTCGAATTCGAATGACTTTTAAGAGAGCTGTATTCAAATAAATCGAATTCGTAATCGTACAACCCTGCAGTCTAACGAATGCGAAAAATTTCTCTTCGTTGCCAGAGGTTAGGAACAGTCATTTTTGTTTTTCAACTCGTCTGTCAGTTTCCAGCGAGCCAAGCCAGGGATATGAATTCAACGAATTGAATGTGAATCAGAGAGAGAGAGAGAGAGAGAGAGGAATATCAATGCATTGTCTCAGAGCAATCAACATCTTTATGCATCTTTCATCAATTTTTCACGACGACGAATTGATGTCTGAAAAAACGTTTCTTCTGTAACGAAGCCGAAGAATCTTTCTCTGCTACACGATCGATGGAAAAACAAAGAAGGAATTTAATAAATTTTCCAGCAATCATAATGTGGGGTTCGATACAGGTGAAGTAGGGAGGCCAGAAATTAAGGCTCGACGATATTCCGAACGTTGTAAGTCTGTATAGGAAAACGAGACAAAGACAGAGGGAGGGAGAGAGAGAGAGAGAGAGAGAGAGTAAGAGAAGAGAAGTGATGAAAAAGGAGGGTTAGGAAGGGAAAAGAGAGGTGGTTCTCGAGCGCGTGACGGTACACGTGACCAGGCGCACACGGTGCTCGCGTGACCGGCCCCATGACGTCACGCGCACGTGTCAAATAGCGTGGTTGGTAAAGTTGCGGAGCGGGTTCCCCTCTCCTGAAACGATATATCGTGTGAGCGGCCTCAGTATCGTCTCAAAGCTCTTCAGCGCCGCCGTCGTCGTCATAGCGAACACCTTCCTTTTTTGTTTTCCTCGTTCATACGCGCTTCGCAATTCTCCATTTTCAAAGCAAACTTTCACCGAGAAAGCGAAACGTGACCGTTCATTTTTTTAGTTCCATTTTTCGTCACCACTAATAACGTGTTTTCGGTTTATTTACTAACGGCCCTATGAAAACGTCGCACTAACATTTTTTTCAGGGTTATTTCGTTCGAATATCTTTTTCAGTCGAAGGCATCATTGGAAAAACAAAAAATAACAAATTACAGAGAGATTCGTTACGTTCGAAAGTCCGAACGTAACGTTCATCGTTCGCTGTCTATGTTTGCAGTTGGTTTTTTTTTTTTTTTTTTTTCGTAATTGAACATCGTCTCGAAAATAGTGCTGGTTGATCAACGAAATTATATCAACGGAATCAGGGATTAATCATTCAAATAGTTTTCGATCCAATCTGTCGAATTTCTGAGCGATTCTTTTTTTCTGTGACATTTTTGTGTGGCGATTTTTCATGAAATACAAAGAGTGGGACTCGCATTCTCGACGTTCCATCCACAATCTCCGTTGTTCACAGTTTCTTTTTGTTTACAAAATATCGATACGATCGCTCAGTAAGTATTCGATGTTATCCTCCCGGATGGCGCAAGGCTCGTGTCGATGCATTGTGAAAAAAAAACTTTTGTTGATATTTCATTGAATATACAGTCAAGAAATAATATTTCTGAATCAAGACCAAATGATTTTTGGATGCTGAAACGAGCTGTTGGTCGAGCATTCTTCGCGTTTAGGGAATTTGATCGTTTAGATTCAAACGAATATTTATCGAAGCTGTTGTTCGAACGAAATCATTCGGCTTCGCTGATTCGGTTGATATAAAAAAATTCCATGTTTTCCTTGGATAAACATTTGTCATCCACAGAAAAAAAGTTGAATCTCCCAAATTTCGTCCAACAAAACTGGATTTAATTCGATCAACAAATTTTTGGTATTCACAGTATCATGACCGAATGTAATTTATCGCGGTGATTATAATTTATAATATTTCAATATCAAGATCAATATTATAGTTGAATGAATATAGAAATAATATAAAATGAGACGATTCGAATGATCATGGGCATCGAACGAAACTTACAATAGAATGAGAATATTTGTAAGAGAGCTTTATTATCCCTTCCATTGTTATCATCAGCTTGTGACAAACCATTCTGAGAGAGAGTGCAACGTTCAAACGTTTCTTATCGCTATAGCTCATTGCAATAATTAAAACGACCAATGCAGTGAATACTATTCGTCGATATGACATTCACGCCTATATTATACGATAGTTGCTATCTTGGAATGACACCATCATATAATTAACGACACGAACAAACGTTCTGAGTCAATGACTCGAAGTTTTATATTTTATAAGAAATTAGCTGTACCTGCAGGCTGCTTCGTCCTCGGTATCCAGCAGTCGCATCTAGCCTGATCTAGCTGTGAACAATGTTTTTTTTTTCTTCTCGCTCGTACAAATGTTTAATCATGGAATTTGTATGAGTGAAAAATCATAAAAATAATGGATTTTCAGGAATCTTGGATGAGAAATCACATCGGTGTACTCTCGACTTCGTCAACGATCGAATATTTTTTTTATACCTGCGTTATTCCGTTCATAGTTTCATTAATTTTATATTATTCGAGGAATAATTTTTTCTTTTTGATTCTGTATCGAAAAAAATTATCAGGCTGTTACATGGAGTATCTTCCTGCGATTTTTTTTCAATTTTGAACCACAATTTTTTTTAGTTTTCTCCAGAATAAAATAAACGAAAGATTTTCACTTTTTCAATCTTTCATAATTTCATTAAAAATTTTGTAATTTTGGGTTTTTTTTTTTTCTATACCGAATCGAGCACTCGGCAACCGCTCATTTTCGTTTTCGAATTTTTATCAAATTGGTAATTCGATTATTTTCGAGTTTTTTTTTTAATTTGAAGATTGAACGAAATCGTCAAACCTTTTTTCTTTTTTTTTTTTTCCCGCATTTCTGTAAAAATCAAGATTGGCATATTCTCAAAACCACAAGCCACAATTTCTCAAAGCAAAAGCTCGAACGTGATATTGAATGTGTGAAATGATTTTTAGAATGGATATTTGGAGGAAGTTAGGCAGAGCAACGTTTGAATAAAAATCATCAATACATATCGGGGCATGGCCCGATGAGAAGCGTTGCCGTACCTGCGTCTCTTTGGAATAACTCCTACCACAAAGTTCCGTGAGCTCTCTTGTCACGACGATTCTTGCTCGTTCTCTTTCTCTTTCTCTAAATCTCCTTCTCACACTCAAACTCTCACCGAGCCTTTTTGCTTCTCATTCCGTCGTCTCGTATACCCCCGACGGATCGGGAGAATTCAACTGGGCCGCGACGATGTTATACGTGCATCACAACGTGCCAGGGAACAACACACGCGTACACGCGAATCTGAATTTTCATTGATCCATCGAGCTCTCGTATACAGAGAGAGAGAGAGAGAGAGAGAGAAAAAAAAAAACAAAAACAATTGTCTAGTCAGTTGCCGTTTGGAAAAAGCGTTTCTACAATAATATTTTCATAATTCACGCTCGTTTCGGTTCGAAAGTGTTATATAATTAAGAGCGATATCCAAATAACTGAATTCACCGATCGAAAAAAAAATTTCGAATTTCAATGAAACAGTGATGACAACCGCGAGTGCATAAACCGGGTGAATCGCGACGTTACGAACGAGAAACATAAAACGGTGGTTCCGTTCGCTCTTATACACGAATTAATATCGAAGAGAAACTTTTAACGAAATTTAATATCGACGATAACGAAACTCGTTGCTTTTTTTTTTTTTATGCTGCTGCCTGCTCGAAGACGCGAGAAAACACGTGCGATCGAGAGTGAATTCGAAACTGAAACGCCCACGCACAATTCGATTTATATTCCAACCGCGAAATAATTGTTTTTCAATTCAAAACCCGAGAGAGCTCGTTCTAAATTTTCTTAATTGTATACGTCGCGATTGCGGATACTGGAAACTAGTCGGTTGGAAAAAAAAAAAAAATATATAAATAAATAAAAAATAAAAAAACAAGTCAGTGACTTTGCTAATCGGTTTGCAAAAAGTAGTGTTGCGAGTTTGCCATTATCGGTAGCACACCGTTCGAGCCTGATCGAAAATCCACCGAGAAGAAAAAACACATTCGGCTCTCGGAAGGACCCTTTTTATCCTCGTTGAAACAAAAAAAAAAAACTTTTTTTTTTCCTCAACCTACGAGCTGAAAAATTCAGGGTCGACGACGCTGAAAAAATACTTGGCCATAGAACCAGCCGAACTTCCACCGAAGCCGAGCACGCTCACGTCCTGTTAGTCGTCGTAGATGTATCGAGGAATTTCGCGGGCAAAGAGGAGTCAACGGCCTTATCGGGTGAACTCGCTACGAGAGGGGCTTCCTCCCACCAAACTCTCTTTTTCTCCTCCTCTCAGAGCTCACTCACTCACTCACTCACTCACTCTCACTTAAACATATCTGATCACGTGAAAAGGTGTATAATCTGCAACACGAGCGACAAACCTTCGAGAGAGAACCAGTTCAACGAAGAGGAGCAAGAAAAATACGAAGAAGAAGCATAAGAGTAAGAAGGAGAGTGTGATACAGCGATCTAGAGTGGGAACCAAGATCACGTCACGAATTTCACGAAAATACGATCGAGCCAAAAGTTATATCCATGCAAAGTGTATTTATATCCGTTACTTTTTCCATACGATTTTAATCCATCGCGATATATTATTTCTTCGATCGAATCCAATTATAAAACAAAAATGAGATCGATCTACTGATAAAAGTAACTGCCAATTTCATTTAAAGTGAAGTATTCTGATGGCAAAATATGGCACGTTTCATAGCGAGCTTTTTCAATCATTCGTTACAGATTAAATGAAATTCGGAATAAACCATAAAACTGATATTTTCCATCTCGAGTTTTAGTTTCGTTAATTTTTTCATTCGATATAACTAAAACGTTCGAAAGAGTGAAATTTTTTAACAGCAAAGGGCTCCGATACGTTCGTACGTCTCGATAATAGGTCTGAAACACAAAAACTATACCGACCGAGCTGCCTTTTATAAAACGAAGTGTAGAAAAAAAAAAAGAAAAAAAAAGTGAGACGAAAGACTCTGAGAGCGCGCTGGCGCGAGAGAGAGTCGCATTCTCGCCTCTGACTCCCCTCTCAAAACTCCTGAAGTAGATAATGCGACTGTGCGACAGACGTGACCAGACGCTCGTAACCAAGTGTGGTGGAAAAGCTCACGAGCGCGAGTGTCAACGATATCAAACGTCGAACGTAACGACCGTCGACTTTTTAACTCGCCCCGACGAAAACGATTTTTCATACTCTTACGGCGTTAGAATCTTACCGAAAATATAAATTCAAGCATATGCATACATCGGTATACACGTGTTCTCTACAGCTCTGTGCAAATGCTAAAAATACATTAACGTCGAAGGGTTATTGAAGATCGATTTTTTTTTTTTCGAATTTTCATAATTTTTATTATTTTGCCATCAGGCTCATGAAAAAACTGCATCTCGATGTGCGATTTTGATACATTTTAAATAAACATTAAACTTAAAATACTACATAAATAAGCTGTGAAATATAAAATCGTTAGAACTGAATGAAAAATTTTAAAAAAACCTATATTCGGAGCATCGTAGAAAGTGAATTTTTTGAGAAACCTGATAAGAATCTTTCGACTCGTGTATACCAGTGATAAGAACTTCGAACGTCGTAATATCGATATATTTTATATATAAATATACGTATAGACATATATATATGGATATTTACACGTGTGAGAGGGGTATACCGTAGCGTGTACGTCAGCAAAAATCGTCGTAGCGGACCAGTGCACAAAAGTGATTTGATTAATCAACGGGAACGCAAACAGCATTCATATATAGTGAGACAGTGTTTCATTCTTTTTTTTTGCTCACGTATATTTAGTCCTCGATCAACTAAATATTAGTGTCGATGAGTGTTCTCGTTCGATTGTGTTAGTGATATAAACGTTTTTGTTTTCTAGTTCTTTTTTTTTACTGATTTTTATTTGATTACGATTTTGGAGTGTGAATCTCCGCTTTCGCGATATTCCATCGGACTGATCGATTCTCGGTTGATCGAATATCGAATCAAAAATACAGATTTATCGTCTTGAAATCAATTCGCTTTAAAGACAAACGGAAATAAGGAGACCGGTGGAATCCGCGCTGGTTTTTACGAGCCCACTGTTGAGACGCACGTGCGTCACTTCGATTAGACGGCTTATCGTACGTAATACTCAATACTTATTCAACGAGCAACAATAAATTTCTATGCGGCAGCATGATGGAGACACAGAATTATTGGGATGAGAATTCGACTCACTCGATGCAAGTGAAATATGAAAGGTGAGATTAATTATTTTTATATGATTTTTCATATTTCGTCATGATTTTTACCGAATGATTTCATGATTCGGAAAATATCAATTAGAGGAAATACTAATATTTGATTTTGCGTCTGCGCTTTCGTCGACAAAATGGAAATAAATTTCGAAGTTTAATTGCAACATCGTTCGTCATAATTGATCACTCGAATCCTCAACATTTTTTAACCACCTTTAAGAAATTTGAATTTATGAAAACCAAAAAAAAAAAAAAATCGTGCAATATATAAAGTCCTTGAGGCTATGTACAGTCATTGTTACGATAATACGGATATTTATTCCGGGGTTTGTATGAATAATAATAAGAATCGTTCGACGTAAGCATATACTTTTGCGTGGCTGTCGTCCAGGGTTAAGTCTACTTGATCCTGAAATACCACACCGTTGTCTATCATTGTTATTTTTTCTTTTCTCAATACATCTCGATTGGTAATATAAAATAAATATCGGAGCTCCGTAAGATCGATACTGAGATTCCACGAAAAAAAAAGAAAAAGCTAGTTTCAGGGCTTGAGAAAAGCAGAAGGAAATCGAGTCAGTAACTTGGCGAAACAACGTGATTGTATTTTTTGTCTTTTACGTTTTATCGCTCATTTATTTCAAACGAGTATTTTTTTTTTTTTTTTTTTCATTTCTCGAGGACGTCCATTGAAAATATATTTGAAAAATGCATGGCCAAGGTGTAGTCCGGCGTATATTCCACTAGCAAGGTCACGCATACACACAGGCCAGTGACTCAGCAAATCGGCCGGTGATAACGAAATGATAATTCTTTCGCGATATTATCGTCTGCGACGAATAATCCGTGAATTAAAACTTGTCAATATAATGCCTCGGTGAAAGTTTATCATTTTTTTTTTTTGGTTAATCGAAGCAATTTGAAGAAAACTCAATTTTTTTTTTTCATCTATAACTGCTTTACGATATGGCTGTTTTTTTTTCTCGATGATCATGCTCTTTGACGCTCTTGACCTAGGGCTATAATGATCGAGCAGCAGGCAGACCGACTATAAAATTGTTTTTAAACAATCATTCTGTTGTTTCTTCGTTCACGTTTGTTTGATTTATTTTCAAATAGATATGATTATAATCGGTGATAAAAGTCTCAGCACTCGATTATCATCGAGACCATAAAGAAACAGTAAATTTCAACGACGATCTCTCACGAGATAACAAAAGTCAAAATAATATGACAACCTTTCGAAAGATTTAGAGTTATAATTAAATTACACACGTTTGATAGTCTCTCTGCTCGTGCTCTATCTAACTGTTAATCGCACTTTGATGCCTCCAAGGGATAACATTTTGGTCGTCGACTGATGATTATGCTCTCTGGTTTAAATATCATTTCATTGCATCTCGCGCTTTGACATCTTTTGTTTGTTTGTTTTTTTTTTTTTTTTCTTCGCACGTCTAGTCTCGAACGTGACATCACATATTGCGATCGAACAAAACTGTTATGGCGAATTTTTCTCACTTCAATTTTTTTTTTTTTTTAAATCTTTTCTTGGAAGTAGATTGGCATTGTGGAGTGATAAGACAATTCTGTAAATTTATTTTTACTTGTCTGAGAATAATTTGACAACTATGAATTTGGAGAATCTGTTGTATAGCAGCAACTCGAAGATATTTTCTATTCTTTTATGCCTTGATCACATACACTCGCACAGACAGTTTATAAAGAAATTTATCGAAAAAAAAATTGGCACTTTTGAGTACACAGGTAGGTTTTCAGGCTGATCTTCCCTTATCACAAGATAAATACACATTTTTATTTTGTACTCCAGCACCTGAGCAACGTGTTGATTCGTAGCTTGAACAAAACACATCTCAACTATTTTTAATATCTGTATAAAAATGCTCCAACAGATATGAAAAAATCTCGTACGGTATTGGCCTGTTCGCAGAACGATTGCTTTGAAAAATTTTCATTCTCGATAAATCGGCATCAAATTTATGACCATCGAATTCGATGTAACACGAAACGGACTTTAAATAAAAATTCAAGTACAGTGTACGACCTCAACGAGATAAGTTGAAGGTTCCCCCTTCGTGGTATCTCGACGACTTTGAAAAACCTTGGCGCCAATCGATGCGCGATCGGCGTTTGTGCCCGTTGACCAATAAAAACGTTTTACGACGATGCAAAAAGAAAAAAACAAACAAAACAAAACGCTGGCGTAACGATATTCAACGATTTATTATAGTTGAAGCAACCATCTCCACCTTTTTCTTTCTTGTTCTCTGTAATTGGTAACTCACTTTCAAGTCATGAGACATGGAAATAAAAAGGCAACCTGAAATACGTTGAATACAATTGAATAATTGTATATAACTGAATACTAATTTGATGATCGAATACAACAAAACTTGTCCACTGACATTGATTCTGCTCGATAAGTTTTTTGTTTGTTTTAACTTTCTGTAAGATTACAGTATCGTAGAATAATTTTTGTTTTATAAAAATTATGTGGTATCGAGGTCAACCGGCGACAGAATTTTTTTCATCCGAAGAACTTCGCGCTCCACGATAATTACCTGATATTTTAAATAGAAAATATTGCATATAACTTTACTCGGCTAAACATTATATTACGACCTTCTTGAGGAGGACACGAGCAATGATATTTGTACTAAAATTCTTTTTCAAGGAAATCCAGTACCAGGATACCGGATGTATCGATAACTTTACAACCGCTTTTCTTGCTTCGTCTTCCACCATTCATCTTTTTTTTTTTTTCATCAATATAAATACGTTTTCTAGTCTTTAACTTCGAGTATGTGCTCAATTATGCGAGACATGTTCGATTCGAAGGTGAACAAACACTCGAGAAACGATTGAATCGCAATGCGCCGTTGGGCTAATAGGTAAATCAATTGGAGTGTATCAGCCAATGGGAGCGGGCCATTTTCGCGATAAAGATAACGCGCACCATTCATCGATATCGTATTGACGACCATTCAAAATTTCGAAATAATACGCCTGTGAAAAAATATATTCATACGTTGAATCGAAATGAAGAAAGAAAAAAAAAAAAAACCTTGAGTCATTTTGTTCCAATATCTTTTTTTCTTCCACGTTGTTACAAGACATCGCATATCGATGTATTTTTCATCGAATCTACAACAAATGGGTCATCAATTTTTTTTTTCCGCACTTTTTGTTCGCCTGCACGTGATGTACATCCAGAAAAAAGATCTATTTCAATCTACCAGGATGATTTATTCGATTTTTTTTTAATTTGAATAAAAAAAACTCTATTTGCTTCAAAAAACTGTATTTGAATCAAATAAATAATGATATTTGAAGCTTATCACTCCGACCACTACGTGGCGCAGAGCGTCGAAATATTTCTCGTATACGAATTGCACTCTGGATGTGCATAAATAGCGGAAAGCCAAGTTATAATTACTCAAAACTGATCATGTATTAAAACAAAGAGACGATCGTGAATTTTTATGCCCACCCAGGGTTGCAAACCCACGAAAACATTATTAAATAATAATCTCTAAATAAAAAGTTCATGGGCAATCGAATATCGAATTGCGAGTTCGATTCTCCTCATTTTATTCGTGCTGTGATTGGTCGCTTAATGACAGCCAACTTCATGTTTGACTGTCACCTTAGCAACTAACAATATTTATATGTCCATAGCAACGAAAAAAATGTCCATGGCAACGAAAAAAATGTCCATAGCAACGAAGTGTCAGATGATAGCCAACTTCATGTTTGACTGTCACCTAAGCAACTAACAATATTAATATGTCCATAGTAATAGTAAATATGGTGTAAATAATATTATAAATATTTTTGGCAGTTCATCAACATTCTCGTTAAATTTGTAAAACTATTTGAAAGAATAGAAAATTCGCAAAAATCGATTTTTTTATTGATCTCAAATACAAAAATATTTAAATCAAAGAAAATCAAAGTTAAATAGAGCTCTACGAGGTCGTGGGACAAAGAAAAAAAATGTATTTGATTTAAATAGATTTTAGTTGAATCAACTGGATGTTTTATTTTGGGTGTATAGTATCGGCGTATGAAACTGGTTTTTTCTCTTGAACTCATCCCCATGCCTTGATACGTTGCGCGATTCGTGTCTGTATAAGATTTGGCCATGATGCTCGTGCGAATAAAAAAGCTTTGTCGAGGTCAGAGAGAGGGATGAAAAGACGATGATCACGACGTGTAGACGTTGAGAATAGTGACGCGAGTCGTATATACAACGATGTCGAAGAAGCCAACGACGACGACGACGACGACGACGCCCAGTATAGGACAGAGACGGTCAGGGACGAAAAAGAAAAGAAGCGAGATGCCGAGCAATTACGTGTGTTGAGGCGTCGCGACGTTGCTGCAGAGCTCTTTTCGCCAATTTCATGTTTCTGTACATATATATATATACATATGTAAATATAAAACGAATATAAGTACATCATACTTATACAAAACGAAGACGGAAAGCAGCCCGGCCATTGACACCGCCGAGGCTTCATGCGGATCGATCGAGCTCTCGATTTATTCGCACTCAGCGTCGTCACGTCCGCAGGACATTAGCAGATAACGTTCAACGTCAATTTTTTATGTCTACTCTGTAAAACTTCAAAAGAGTACTTCGGAATAAAGCATTGAAGGCTTGCTTGCATGCGCACCTTGAAAAAGTTCATTTAAAAAATTTTTTTTTTATGTGTCTCCGAGCCTCGACGGAACGATTAATTCGAACGATTGAGCTCTGACTATGACTGCGTGCTCAACGTTGCAAAGTTATATATTTTATGGCAAATGAATTTTATCGTACGAGACTTGTTTCTCTGGTGTTGAAAAATACGTGAAAAATTTCCCATGGCACTAGAAGATTTCATTTAATATCAGACCCTAAAGGTTAAAAACGTTCTCGAAAAAGTCGATTTGGAAAAAAAAAAAAAAAATGATTTGGAAATCTGATGGTCCTGAGTGTCTACAAATAAGAGATCATCTAATCCAATCCGGTTTATAATTTATAAGAAAGAGAGAAGGGAGAAGGGAGGTACGATTAGAGTACGCATGTTTGATGCAGAAAGTTCTGACGTAAGTGGAGAAGCTCACGTGCGTCATGGAAAGGAGCGTCGCGACAAAACTGCTGAGGTCTGGGAACGAAATTCATAATATACATGTATTCTCAGGGAACAATGTACGTAGATTTAAACATTACACACACGAACGTGAAAAAAACTGGTTACGCACATTCGTTACAGCTATACTAAATCGCGGTGGCAATATAAAACTGATTTTAATGTATAAAAATTCTTCCGAAAAATCTAAAAATGTGACTCGATGTATAAATTTCAAAGATTTAATATAAAAATTAATTATTTAATTAAAATCAATTCATTTTGAAATAAATCTGTATATTTTCATATACGTTTACATAAATAAATAATTGACATATATATATATATATATTTGTTGCTATCGTGACAACACATACACGTCGAAAGGAAGTTTGCATCCAGCTCTTCAGGGACAGGTGAACGATTATAACTTCGTTTTCAAAAGCGAGTGGGTAAATGCAAATTTAGATCATTGCAGCACCATCCAACTATACCGGCTTGTTAATTATTAATATTCACTGAAACTCACGAGACACAATCACTCGCGTCCTTGAGTAAACATTAATTGGAGCAAACGTACTGCTAACGAGTTATTTATAATTATAATTATACGTCTGTGCCCATACACTTAAAAAAATGTATATACCATCATTCATCGATGTTTACTGTACAAATATGAGGGAAAAAAAAAAAACAAAAAAAAACGGTTGATGTATTTTCTGAACCACTGAGCCATCGAAATAAATTTACGCTCAACCTTTCCATTGTACGAAACCAAAGAGAAAACGTGCTTCTGATACGAGCATGACATCTTTGATAGCCAAAAACTTTCCGTCGCTATCACGACACCACACCTTCTAAGAATAAACTCGATAAGCAGCTCGCTTTTTGTCTGTCTTTCTCTCCTTCTTTCCTGTTTGTGTATTTTCATATTTGATGAAAAAAAAATTTTTTTTACAACGGTATAAGAGCCATGTCACAACTTTCCAAGTCAAGTACGTTCGGAAAATCTATTTCAAATTTACTTTCTTTGGTTCTATCAAAAAAAATGTTAATTCTAAAATATTCTTTGGTTAGTTATACTTATATCAGAAGAAGAATCATGATACAAGACCGAATTCCATCATGGAAAAATAAGATTTTGCGAATCGTTAAGTAATTTTTGAATATTTTTCTTATTTTTTTTTTTTGCTCGACAGAGTTTTTTGAATTTGGAGTAATGGGATTGAAATTTTGGACTATTTTAGGAATAAGTAGAAAAATTTTGCGACGTACAGCGAAAATATTCAATCAGAATGAAATTTGTGTGTCTGTCGGATTTTAATGAATAGCTTTGGATCGAAGAATCTAAAAGAAAAAAAAATGGATAAAGTTCTCGAAATTTTGACGATTATTGAATGAATTATAAAACATTTATGCTTTTTTCTTCACTCGTGTTACAATTAATGTTCCAACGATATTTGGAAAAAAAAATGAAATAAGTACGATTCTTTGTTAACCTTGGCTCGGAATAAACTGTGAAATTCTTCGGAAAAACGTTTTTGTTTTACGTTCACGTGACGACTTTAACGATCGTATTTCGTTCTATTTTCCATATATATTCCCTCATTCCGTAGGCATTCACGATTGATTTTCACACTCGCGTTATTACTCGTCATAAATGGCGTTTTACTTTTACGATTCGCTGTGAAAATATAATAGCGGCTTCCTCGGTTATTCCTGATTTTCCGGAAGTACTGCTTCGTGGTAAAAATGTACTGCTCTAAAAAATGGCCTCAAAACTTCGTTGAACTTGGGAGTTTGCATAGCCATAAAACAAAGAAATAAGAATAACTACATATTCGATTCATGAACGCCGTTGCATTATTGTAGTTCTTTTTTTTTTTTTTCAAAACGAAAAGTGTTCGGTTATAAATAAGTAACGGGATTATAATTTTTATTATCTATTCAGTATCGGAATGAAAAGTAATTGAATAATTTCACTTTGATTGGTGGAACAGAATTTCCTCAACGAGTACTGCTTTTATTCGGTAACAACGTCAATTCCATCACGTCCGCTAGAGGCCTCATCCCACGCTTGTTTTTTTTTTCTCGTTATCGTAATATCGCCGCGTTGCTTTTTATTTTTTTACGAGAAGTGGAATATCCGAGTGACATGTTCTAACCCACGTCGGATCGATTGCCACGAGCTTGGTTATTTTCGCCATGGACTCAGGAGCATCGCAGCATCGGAAGATTATAGATTTTTCGCTCATAGACCAGCTAAATGCCAGCAGGGAAACACGAGCGTGAAAAAATTACCATCGATAAATTATTGCCAAGAACTTTTGCTGACACCGTTGTGCCGAGGGGCTGCTAAATTTAACGGGAAATAACAATGAGAAGGAAAAAATCATCTGAGAAAATTGACGAGCCATATATACATCTGCATGGAAAACTTTGATTATTGTGACTGTACGAGGATTTATGAAAAGATGAAATTCTAATGAATCATTTAGTCATTTTAGGATTGGGGGGGGGGGGGGGGGGGGGGCACGACATTTTCTTTGCCTGCGATCAATTTTATAGCATCAGCGTTATTTTTTGCTCGGCTGTACTGTTGTGAATTTGTTATTGAAGAAATCAAAAATACGATAAAGCCACTCAATATGGGTTATCAAAATTCTTCAGGTGGGGTATACCGGAGCTCTCTCAATGAGCACTTATCTTCAGAGCAAGGCAAGGAAGAAACATTTTTTTTTAGATGTTTATTTATTGCGTGCTTGGCTTTTGCTCGACCGTTTTTTATCTCTCAAAATAATAATCAGATTGTACAGGTAGGATGGAAAATTTGAGAGATAACGAAAAACACTCGTCGGTTCCTGTGATAAGCGTCAACGCGCAACGTCAAATGTATATACACTTCTGTTGGCGTAAAATTTTAATCGCTGGAAATGTACCCGATTGAGTACGATCTATAGTTAAATGCGTCAACTTATCCATTCGAGTATTTTGTGATCAATAACGCGTGAAATATAGTGAGAGAAAAATAGTAAATTGAAGAAAAATTACGAAAATAGAGGTTTTAAAGTTACTTTCATAATCAAGCATCTCGACGAACGAACCAATTGTGTATGGACATTTTTATAAATTTTCGATCGTCTTACTTTATCTTTAAATCGTGTGCGAAAGTACATAATTTTGTTTTTTTTTTCATTCTGCTCTTTTTATTTGTTTCACTTGATACAGGATTTTTTGTCCATAACATTCGTTTAAAGCTGATGATTCCATGTGCACCGATAGTTCTCAGATAAGTAAGACGATAGATGGATTAAGAGACGTGGGAGTGTCCTGTTGTGCATAATTAAATGAAGATAAATCATCAGCTCGACTGTTTTAATGACCCGAGATCGATTTGCATTTTTTTTATTTAGTCTGATACTTAAATAAGAGTAATTTTCTTATTTTTCCATCGTAAAAATAGAAAGTTTAGTCTCATTCGTGTAAATAACAAATGAAATTAAATTTCTCTTTATTAATTCTAAAACGATATTGAATGGAGAATCGATTATGTATAAATTACAGTCCAATAATATTGCAGTTTCATCATTCGTTGAGAGTTTTCTCACTCGGTGCTCCTTCGATTCTCTCACGATATTGGCTCTTTCCGAAAAATGGATAATCCAGGTCTGCTCGTATCTTTAGATCATTACATACGCGTTCATATATGCTTCTCCGTTTGTATATGAAAACTAATGCCAAATATACTTAACGACCTGTGTAAGAGAGCTCTCGATAATTATATCCCCAATCGACGAAATTATCGTGAACTCGAAACGAGGCGATCGTTGCAGAATCCAATTTTAGTATAGCCTCTATATTATTTTGAGAAATACGATATTATATTTGTTGGAGCGTATGAAGTTTCTCAGATATTAAGATGCTCATTATTTTTTCCTAACTCACACGAGCCTCAGTTTTCTTGATAATTCTACCACACACGTTTTTTTTTTTTATCCTTAAATTAATCATTTTCGTATTTTTCAACTGATTAACCGAATCTTTGTATATCACATCGATGGAAGAATAATGGTGACAGTGGACGAATGCTCATCGGAATAATACACTGAGAAAAATGAATTCGTAAATTCAACAAATTTTTTGTTGGTTCGACAAATTTTCTGTTGGTTCAACAAATTTTTTTGTTGGTTCAACGAATCGTGGCGAACAAAATAAAATTTGTTAACCCAAACGAAATTTGGTTCATTCAAATACTTAATTTTTCACCACGACAAAAATATCGTTGAATCAACAAAAGTTTTGTTGAATCAACAAATTTAATTTGTTCGCCACAATTTCAAATTTTTTTTCTCAGTGATATCAACAAAATTTAATATCATTATGCCCAGCCTCATATATATATATATATACATATTTCAATTAGAATTACATTAGAACGAATAATTCTGTTACTAGAAATTATATTCATTTCAATCTCTCAACCGTATGAATCAATTATTGATGATGATAGAATAGACGATCGGGGGACTTTCTGAGAAAGAGAACGAACAACAGAACGATATTTTGAGCGATTAATCGACGCGCATCACGACTACTGCAGTGAAGCCTCATCGAAGAGTGCGCATAGCGTGAGGTTGGGCAATGATTATTGAGGCTTTCTCAATAGCCGGCTCAGACGATCGATTGTATCAATTCACAACTGGCAAATTCCATAGTGACTGGGTCACCTACATCGACGATTGCCAACTTGTAAAAAAAATAAACTTATACATCCCTCGTCGATCAGTGATAACTGATACCGTATAATAAGCTATCAGGACCATTTTTTATCCCCAAATTACTACAGAAAAAAAAAAAAAAAAAATTTGGAACAAAAAATCCCATTTTTTGAAGAGGAAAAATGACCAAAATACTCCGTTTCAAAAGCGTTTGTACGAGACATGATTTTTCGCATCGTTACACCATTCTTATAAGGGACTCCAATATTTAGTCCACGTAGAGTGCATGGAATAATCATAATAATAAAAAAAAGTGCAAACATCTGTACGTACATTCATATTCATTATGCATGGAAAAGTTTTTACGCATCGATTACGCATTCGCGTTTACGTGCTCTACCAAACGTGTTCATAAGACTGAATTATTTCTTATTTCGAGAGGGTCTCTACATTTCGAAGTGGAAAATTTTGTATCGCCGTCGCATGTGACATTAAACGACGGTTAAAGGAAACAGAGAGTTTGATACGATAAAAGTTTATAGGTATTAGAGATCGCGCGAGATACCGAAGTAGTAAGTAGAAGCGCACGTTACACTGCACGAGAATTATACTCGCTCTCCGGTGGGGTCTGTATCCTCGATGGTCACGTTGCCTGCCACGCGCACAGCTATGTATACATTTATGTAGGTTACTACTTCTCATTTGTTTCATTTTTTTTTTTTTTTTTCTTCACTTTTACGAAGAACGGGCTCGATATTCAAATGCGATTCGTATAGTCAATACTCGCTGCTTATTTGTGCTTGTAGCATACTTCTGTCAAGTAAACTAACAATAAAATTATAGATTTGTAATTTTTTATGGTACAGTCGTGATGGATGCTTTCACATCACGAGCTTCGTGAATTGAGCTTGAATTTATAAAATTCAAAGTAATTATCACGATTTTGGATATTCTTTAGATCTCTTCTCTACATTTATTCTATTTATTTATTATTATTATTTATTTATTTATTTATTTGTACTTATTTATTGTTATTTATTTATGATTATTATTGGAGATTCAGAGATCTCTTTTCTATGTATGTAAATCTGTTTGCTAAAAAATGTTTGTCCGCTTTTAAATCGAAAACCACTGAACCGATTACGATGAATCTTTCACGAGATCAAAGATCATGATTCAAATTGTGTTTGTGGCTTTAAGAAATTTCGATATCTTGGTTTTATAGAAATGCAAGAGAAAAAAAGTTGAACGATTTGGTTCGATCTCCCAATATAAAAACTCATCGGTAATTAAACGCTATCGATAAATGAAAAAATCGAATAACAAATTTAAAGAGAATTGAAAAACGAACAAAATGAGCCTAGCTAGATGTCCAGATAGCTATAAAACAGCTAGTATTTTATAAAGGCAGGTTAAAAATCATTCACCATCTTTTAGGAACTAATGTATCGTTATTTATAAATGAAATTATTGTATCAAAAGCACATAACATCAAAATAGGTGTAAATGAATAAATTGATTCCAATGAAGATATTTACAAAATTGGTTCTTCAAAAGATTTCGACTAATGATCGTTAACGTTGAGGGAAAGAAACAGGATGTGAATAATGAAAAAAAATAAATAAATAAATATGTTTTCTTCATACAATCAGCGCATACAGCTGGAAAACAAAACTTTGGGTTTTTTATGAGTGATGAAACGTATGTTTGAAAAGTTTATTTTCAATTTTCTGTAAATACGTGTACTTATTTTTATGACACGTGAATGGTTGCGATCAGATATATATTCTTGCGACGATGGACGACTTATGTATCTGAAAGTGCATTAACTACTGAAATCTGTAGGCGGTTGAATCGCATGCTCACATATGCCTTACTCCTCGTGTATCGATTTCGCTAAAAAGCATAAAGTCGTATGTAAAAATACATAAGCACGGATCCTGAGGCTTTCAGTCTTAAAAGTACTGTTATTATTGTACTTCGGTATGCCGCCTCTTTGCTCTGAATCGCTTGGACGCCCATGAGATATGTCGAGACGTTCCGACGCGTGGACGTGTTGCATTTGACATCGGAATCCACGCGAGGCCCTGAGAATTATGGGCACTTCGAAGAGAGGTTAAAAATTCTCCTCCCCCCCCCCCCCCCCCCTCCGATCCAATCAAGCGTCCTTCGACGACCTTCCTTAAGTACGTTCGTACACGCACTTGCAAACTTAATCGCCTACTTTGAAGAAAAAATAAAATAAAAACATAAAAAACGGGCTATTATTCCACGCATACGCCCAAGCCTGACTTCTCGACGACAAAATGGCTGCTCGCCTTTCATACTACATCGCGTTTTCAACTACGACTAACTCGCACGCATCGAAGGGAAACAAATTGAAAAAATAGGATTTCACAGCATCGAGTTTATAACGATTATGAATTCATTGAGTTTGACACTTTGACAGACGAATAATGATCATCTCATTCATTCTCGTATCATCAACGGTCTGGATAACGTATAATTTTTTATCATCTTTTGGATTCTTGGGTAACAGCTGATCAATCCATAGAAGAGATGAGTTGAAAATGAGAGTTTCCTTAGATTATAATTGCCACCGATCTCAACGCTTAATCTAATCCATCGTCAACAAAACTTTCGATGAGACATACTCGAAATAATATCACAACATCAACCACTCTCGTAGCAGCACTACATGCGTCTCTTGAATTATAGTCATAGCGATGGATCATGCATCGTTCGAACTAATATACAAAGACAGAGGTCGCATTTCATCAATATCTATACATATTCCGGAGTCTATTTCTACACTACGTAGGTTTATTTCTGTCCAGTTAAGTCCAAACTATTTAAAGCTCTACACAACGGTAGCTAAATGACCAATGTCGATTCACGTCAGTGGTGAATTTGCGGCATATTCATTTTTCTGCGGCGCCACACTGTCCCGACCCAGTGACCCTGTAAGTGCCTTTTTACAACCTCCTACATTGTTTTTTTGTCACGTCGAACAGTGTGAACACGTGCGGATACGTGCTAGGGATTGCCGGTATATGGATGGTAAAAAAAATAGTTCAACAGACGACAGTTTTTCTTTGTGCCCTTACGGAATACTTGGTAGGATCGTTTTCATTCATGCCCCCATCTCTAGATCTACTCGAATTCATTTTATTTTCCAATTAGTCACGATGATAAATGCAACGATTCCAGTATTGATTATGTACTTGACAAAAATGTTCTTCTGATGAAATTACACACTCTTGAAATATGTGTGGAAACTCATTGATTTTTTTTTCTCCATTTCTCACTTTACGTATACTCATGGGCACCAAAGTCATATGGGGGAAATGCATTTTGTATATTTTCGACTGGAGTGCGTCTGATTCTTGCCTGGATATTATTTGGGTTGAAAGGATAAACTGATTAAGAACTGCTGTATTTTTATATTAACAGGTTCGATTTACGAAGTACTTTTTTGATAAGATATTCCAATGGTTTGACAGCAATTTTGATACCAATCGCTTCGTGAATAAACGAATGTTGAAAGATAGAAAAATATTTCGACTGTCCTAATTCTATGCAAGGACGAATACATTTTTCTTCGCATTATCCATCAAATGTTTTCGTTTGTATCTGTGTATTGTTTTCACTCAAATAATAATCGCGTTTCAAGTGGAGCGAGTTCATCGTTTTATGCTTTATCAATTTTTCTTTTTAGATGCGGCGCGATGGTTTCTGTGTAAAATCTATTTGCTGTCGGGAAAGTAACACGAATAAATAAAACGCACGAGCAAGAATAGTGCACGTGTACGTTTTTACTTGTCTGCTCTTTATGTAAATATGCTTCAGTGATTTTTCTTATAAAAACTGCATTGCCCGCGAGTATTAATGTCGTCTATATTTAGTACGAAAATGATAGAAAATAGGAGAATGGCAGGGAAGAACGCTGCGGAGAAAATATAGCTTATGGTTTGCAAGTTTTATGAGACCCCTATCTCTACTCTGCTATTTTTCTATTCCTCGTACTTCTGTTCTATAGATTATAACTATAGCTGTATACTGTTTGCCTGGCATCCACGTCATATCTGAATTAGAGTTAGTCCTTTTGTACTGAAAAAAAAAAAAAAAAAAAAAAAAAAAAAAAAAACAATAAATATGCATACGAAATAACTACGCGAGCTTTCAAGTCGCATACAGTTTTGAGTGGTGCCCTCGTGAGGGGTTGAATTTTTTATTTGGAAAATGCCAGCATTTTGAAACTCAATTACTTTTTTTTTTTTTTTCGCAATCGTTGAATACGAACCCAGTGTTTGGGTTCTACGGGTGAACTAAAGAAATAAAATGGTATTTTGTGAGTGTAAAACTGGTTTGTTGGAGGTTATTGGGTCGTTGAATTCAAATATCTCAAAGTTTTGTTATCTTTTGAATGTAAAATATAATTAAAAAATGGCGAATTCTATTACCGAGTACAATCTTCGTTCTCGTCCTCTTCGATGTGCCGATAATGTATTAAAATTCACGTGGATAATTATCATTACGATAGCCGTCACATGTCTATCGAAAAATGTGATGGACTAAAACCCATAATCGGTGCCATTGAGTCATACGAGGAAACGTTCGATTTCTGTATACATATTTATACGCACATTAACGTGTATACATGTCACATATGTCTCACAGAATCAACGATGTTGACACGCGGAGCTGGTTCTTTTAGATTTACGACGATACTCGTGACTCCTGGTTGGCTGATTAGATAAGCCACCGACAAGTTATGTACCCGATATGACGAGTAGGAAAATTTTCTGAAGTAAAAAATCAAGATCCTTCACGAACTCGTTAATTCGTTTGATTTTTCGTCAAATTTTTCTCATCCTCAATTCACCCCATCATGGTTTTTTCTTTTCCCAATAATTACACTCTTTCTATTTACTATTTATATTTTTATGAAGAAAGGAATAATATTCACCTCGAATATTTTTGGATTCATTCTACAAACAAAACAATTTTATGCTTTTGACTATAATATCGAATAATTTTTTCAGAGCAAATAGATTTAAAGTAAATTTTTCTATCGAATTTAATGACTATACAAATATTTGACATTAGAGAATTGAGCCCGGATGGGTAGAACACGTGTATTTATCGAAATAAGAAGTGATTCATAGAGTTTCATGCTCGATTATCATCGATAGAAAATGTGTTCATACAAAAAAATCTTTAGAAACATATTTTATTGAATAACGTTTTGTTTCCGTTATAAAAAATGGGCTGCTTTTAGTGTAGTCGTGAATTAATATTTAATTCTTGTACCTGGTGACTGGTTTCGCGATTTTCAAAGTTCTTTCTGTCATATATATATATTGGATAAAATTTTCTGTTTCCAGTTTGGACGGTAGATCTTGCAAAGATGAGATTTATCGGATGGGAATTGGCAGCAGCTACTGCGAAGGGAACCTCAATTTTGCTACTGCCTCCGAAGATGACGAGGTTTATACGAAAAAGAAAGTTTCCAGGGTAAGTAGAAATTGAAAAAAAAAAATAATTTTGGATTACGTCTACGTAATGAGTTAAATTAAAACTGTGAATAATCGAACGGTACACCCTTATGGTTCATATGAACGAAGAATCTAGACGAAATCCTGTCACTTTTATTGAATATTTTATAAAACCTTGAAAAACAGACTTTCATTTTGAAGTTTTTATGAGATTGATAACCTTTTATTTTAATTAATTAATTAATTACAGGTTATACGATCATTTATAAGAGACATCTCACTCCATTTTTACCCATTTAAAATTCTGACTTTTGTTTTATTCGTGGGAAATTCTTGAAGCGCCTAGTCACAACAAGAAATTTCGCCCTAGATTTGTCAAAAAATAAAAAATGATTCTTGTCAAGTATAGGCTTGTCGCTATTATCTGAACTGGGATCTTTTATTTTTATGCATAATTAAGAAAATGGCGAACCGAATTTTTTTTTTTTTAAACCCACGACTCCACTTTGACTGTACAAATCAATGACTAATCATTGTAAAATTGACTTGAAAAATTTTCATTGTATGGTACAACATGTCAATAATAACTTATGAAAATATTAAAAAGATTGTATTGCATTATTTCTTATTTAAAAAAATTAATTAAAAAAAAAACGTGCCTCACATAGTAGAGGAAAGGCAGCTAATTTGGGATAACAATTAGTGGGTTATTTTGTATCCCGAATTAGCTTCCTTTCCTCTACTTTAAGAGGGTTGAATTGACATGAAATATCCCATACGAATTATTTCGAATTCAAAGAGTTGCTAAATAGCCCATAGTTAAAAATACTTCTGTACGATGCGGTATAATTCGACAAAGTCCGATTACGTCCGTGCACAAAAATAAACTTTCAAAATTTTGAGGATTTTCAATACAATAGAACTGAAATTAATCCGTGCTGACCATAACCGGTCGGTTTACCATTTGAATTTTAACCATCATTATATTATTATATTGTTACGCAATGTATAACCCGTTTATTTATAATCGCTGTCAATCTTTGGGGTGCTAACGACGAACCCATCTGTTTTGCACACCCCACATAATCACCCTGGTCTGGTCTTCAATTAGATTTATTTCTTGTTCGTATATACGAGCAATGTGAGAAATTAGAAGCTTGTCAATGAAACGTGGCTCGATATAATCGCGCTGCACGTAAACATTGCATCACGTTTGGCTAAGTTTGGATTCATCGATTCGGTTTAAGCTATAATATGTGCTTGTTCTTGCTTTTTAAAATAAATAGATACTCTTCGATTGAAGGTCTACGTGAGAGGTTTCTTCGATTCATTAGTACGATGCTCGATAACCGTTAGGATTATGAATAAAATTTTATTTTATCATTAAAAACTTATGGTGGATTAAATTTACAAAAATTCAGTTTTAATTAAAATTCATTTATTAAACTGCAATGGTTACATTTTGTATATGCATTTTGAAAAATTTCGTCTCAAATTTGAAATAAACCCTCGAGTATATTAAAATTCTATTATTTCAAATGACTTAGAACTATCAATATATGCAGTTTTTATCTATCGATAAGCTTTTCAACGAAAAATGTTTGAGGCTTTTCCTTTCCGACATACGAATGATGATTTCTATTTTTGTTATTTTTATTACACACGTGCTGGTTAGCTTATCGGAATTTTTTGTTTATATAGATTTTCTGAGAATCGCCCGAGGCGTATTTGGCGACGGAGAGCGTATTGACGCGACTAAAATGTAGAAAATCGTTAGCGTTCGGATATATCGCGATGCATCGTATTCGTATATGTAAATGAGCGATACCCCTATTGTGCAATGATAATTTCTATTTCGGTATATTCGGCAATCTTTTAGTTGATTTCCGTTGTGACGCGTATCCTGACAAAATTTTGGCAAACCTGCCAACTTTCATTCACGAAAACACAAAAGCCTTATAAGTAGTTTCATTTTCGTGGCTATAATAATCGTTATTCACGATTAGATATATTTTTATCGTGATTGCAACACCGCAGAGTCACACTTTGTTCACGCTTTTTCGTTCGAATTCTGGTGAATTCTAGCGTTTTTTTAGTCCACCATTTTTTTTGTTATCCGTTCAATGTTGCACCGATCGAGAGCAATTAATAGAAAGGTGTCTATGAATATCCACGAATAGAAAAATTGACAGAGAACATTAAAAATAGAGTTTCTCAATTTTTAAAGATTTCAATATAGTTCAATAAACTTGTGTCATTTCAATATGAAATCGTAAATCATACTCGTTCGATCTATTTTGAGCTTGATTCATAGAAATAGTGCGTTGATTGTATATCGACAGAGCTGATGGAATTGGAGGCCATCGATTTTCCAAGGTTTTAATGACGAGAGCGATCGCTACTCGCTGCCATTCAGACATATCGTCGCGTTGAAAGTTCGTTGAACACCTATACGATCTAACGACAGTCAGTATTCCTCTACGTATAATTATACTTTTCGATTAAACTTGGAACTAAAAAATGTGTATTTACGTTAATCAATATTATCGTTTTGGTTTAGTCAAAAAATAGCTTCGCGTGTTTACGTAACGCGAACGATCCTTGACCTCGTTTCGGCCAATCGCGTATAAAGTGCGTAAACCTATGACGCAATGAAAATACCACCTGAAAGCTGATCATATAAATAAACTCATTGGAACAAATGATTATTTCACTTATACGCATTGTGTGCTCAGGTCATATTGAGCATTCGAAACTTTCTCATTTCACTTTTCATCGTGATGAATTTCGTCTTTCGAAAGGGATGCTACTGGCTTTGGGATAAAAGGGGAACATTAGATAACAAGCCTTCAACCCTTGTAGAGTAAACGACCGTTGTGGGCTCTGTTTATATAACACATATCGAAAATAGCATTATACTTGTGCTGGAAAATCGATCAATCCGATAAGATCTTATATAATTTGTTTCCACAATTCTAAGTCTGGCGATATGGACGGTTTAAAATAGATGGACAAAAATGTCAAACGCTTATGAAATTGTGAGATATCAATAAACATCTGTACGTCTCGCAGTAAAAATAGTTAACGTGCAGTTAAATTCGTTCCTCGTACAGTGTTTCGTTGCCTTATTAACTACCGGAAGGATCATAGCTTCAGCTTGGCATTTCAATTATTGTGACTAATGATTCAAGAAGCTGAACGCGTTAAATGTCAAACGTGCTTTCAGATACACTCTCGTTCGATTTGCTCTTTAAACGAGCCAATAATCATTCGGTACTTTTGGAAGCTTTTTTTTATTCCATATGAATTGTTTCTTTATTTATTTATTTTTTTCGTGATAAATATCGATTACGTGTACTCCAAAAAAAGGAATCATCGTGTCTTTTAATATTCTTCGTTCCATTGGTAATCATATGATTTCCACATCAAGTGTCACCGGTCACGTTGCACATATTGTGCTACTGAAACGATCGTCGCTGTCCATAACCCGCAGCTTATGTAATCTGATAGGTGAAAAGTGTGCGACAATCGTTTATTTCTTTCCGTTGCGTAGTATTTCTTTTATCCTCTCACCTGAAAACAAAATATTGTTGAAATATTCAAATATTTTGTTGCACCTATTCAACAAATTTTTCTTTCTTCAGGCTTCAAAATTACGAGTATTACAACAAAGCTTTCTTTATACTGAAACGAAAAAATGTGTTGAGAGGATAAAACATTTTGTCGTGTCGTCGAAATATTTCGTTAAACGTATTCAACAAAATATTTTAAGGTTTCAACGAAATTTTGTTTTCAGTGCGCTCTCTTTCACCGGTTCTGAGCTGTTGGACTATGCAAAATAAATCTTATCGTTACTCAAAATTATTATGAAATCAAATGACGCAGGACAAAAACTGTAGGAAAGTAATTTTTAATAAGAAATAAAACGTATTAGACTATCTGCTAGTTGGTTAAACGCGATATGAAAATTTCACAATTTTTTCCTTCTAATTTCAATCGTGGACGCTGAATTCATCGCTGAATATCGTTAATATATAAATGCTGGTTAAAAATCCTTTGCCTACGATATCTGAAAATAAAATAATCTGTTTTTTTTTTTTCATTTCATGAACGATTGAAAATGTAGTTTAAAAATGACAAACATGCCTGTTTTTATTGAATTTCGATCGACGGAGATATGAACGAAACCCCTTTTTCGACGATCGATTAATCAAGCATCGACGAGAATATACTACTCCTGGGCTTTGTCGGTCATGGCTCTGACTCACGGATTGTCCATGGTCAATAAGATTTATGTACTCGATTCACGTGCGGATCACGTTAAACGAAAAGAAAAAGTCACGTTTTCTTTGCAGTTTTGCAACCCGTTGAGAAATTCCTAAATTCAATGGAGCTATCGGAAATGAGTTCTATCCAAAGAGGATCGAATAAAATTCTCATTTGACGCTTATTTTTTAATGCGTAAAAAGTGTGATAATGTTGAACCGTTTCTTACAGGGGGAAAAACCGCGCATGAGTCACAAATGTTCGTAAAGTCTAACAACATATATCAGATCCCTCGCGTGTTATCAAACTTGAAATAGAAAGTTGCTAGTTTCATGAAGAACCAAAAATTTCAAGTGAATCGTGTATTGTGAAATGATTATGAAAACATATCTGAGAAAAGTCATCGTTTCCAAACAAAGATCCAATCTTGCGAACGTTTTACTGCTTTTCCATTATCGTGTCTTCGATAATTCATTGAATATTGATGTCTGTAAGTTTTTATTCAGTTGCGAGGGCCTCCGAATGAATCATAATGAATGAGAAATATAACGAAGTTGGTGTGCATCGTTTACTTTGAATAAAAAATAAAAATTAATAAACGATTTGAATTTTATTTCGCACCTCAAGAGCTCCCCGATGCAACGTTCCAACGATACAGTAATACTTACTCACGAGTAGTCTAAAACACTTGCAAACGTATTCAGATCTGGATACGAGTACTCAAAACCACTCAAACACTCGACGAGTCATTCGAATATATTTATCGTGTTTCGTTCAAGAGCAAGTGCTTCGTAAGATCCATTTTCGATAATAGTTTCTTGTATACATTTTATAAAAATACAATTCAGTTGAAATTGGATTCTGATTTAATAACAACGAGCGTTACTAAATTTTTTCTAGTTACCTTTCCTTGATCTTGTATTTAAGAACAATCATAATTACGTCTGCCAATCATCGTGGATGTTTTTAACGTTCGTTAGTCGTGTATAGAAACACTAGTTAAGTTTTATGTCACTTTTATTATCGTTTCGTTAAATCGGTCGCTGTCTCACGTCCATTAATAAACGTCTTTTTTATTTTATTTATTTTTTTTATATACGAATACACGACGATATTCGGTGTCGAGACCTTCTGCAAATTTTCTGTTGTCTCTCCTTCGTTGTCGTGATAAATATAAATTTTGCGGTCTCACTATCTCCTGCTGTCGTCTTGATCCACTCGATATTTATCCTCAATGATTTGTTTCGTGAGCCTCAAATTAAATCTCAGTGCTACAGGGATGCTAACAATTTTATTTTTAACATTTTTTTGTCGTTAGTAACGATCAGATTAATCATCAGAATCTAACGACTAACCGAGAAAATGAAATGGCTAAAAATAATCATTTCTAATGTAGCGTTGAACTGACTAAATTCATTTGCTCAAATATAGAATTTCGTCAAATTATTCTTGTCTTCTCTGTTCGGAACAGAAAAAACGATGCGCGCAGTCTATATATATACTGTCCATGAAACTTGTCCTTGCATACGAATGTCCTGTCGATGAATTCACTGAAAAAGAAAAAAAAAAGAAGAAGCATCGTCTTATTTTGCACTCCGTTCAGGTTTATGTCTGGCATCGCGTCAACAGCCAATATATAGCGTGTCAATATCAATTCTCGTGTCCAAAGACCACACGTGTATGACCACTAAATGTTTATTCTTCGTGTGCTTCTTATTTCCTTCTAATTCTTTATTCATCGTCATTTCTCACGCGATATGTTCAAGCGACATCTAACGGCCTTGTATTTATATTGGCATGTGCTTATTCCTCGCGTCATTGAAAAAACGATGCTCTGTATTACTAAATATTGGAGTTTAAAGGGCTTATCTGGAGTGCATGAACATTAAAATTTGTGTGTGTGTGTGTTTTTTTTCTTTTTTTTTTCGTCCGGTCATCGATAAGCACGTCCTAATGTGCATCACCAGTCAAAAATACGTATTCAAACTATTTTGTTGAGCAGTGCCACTCAATGCTATTTTTGTACGTTCACGTGATCGATCATGTGATATTCGGTTCGATAATTTTTCTGCAGACGCACAAGGTTCATGGTTCACGTATATTATTGCATAAAGCATTATTTATCTGTTCTTTATACCAGGTTTTTTTGGAAAATAAAACGAGAATACATCACGTTTTTTAAATTTTATATATAAAATTTATTGACATTGTGGACTGTATCAATGAGACGTTAGAGTTTGAAGACGAAAATCGAATGTGATTTTACTGGACGAAAATAACGCGTGTTTAAAATGTATGAATGATTTTTGTAGCGTATATATGTATATATATATGAGTCGAACGACAATTTTAGCCGTTGCCATTTGCCGAAAAACGTCACAGATATGTTGATACGTTGGTGAATCTAAGTGTGTCTCACGGTACATTAAAATAGATGTTGTTCGGAAATAGTTTAGCATATGGTAAATGAGACACGAGATGCGGGAGGAAAAGACTGTACCGCTCTCGTGTGGAACGATCGTAAACATCCTCGAAACACGTCAGGGGAGTATTTTTTTTTCCTCTGACGTCACGTTTCAATTCCACATACCAGCACCGAACGATCGAATGCTTTGGGATCTTTTTTTTTTTTCCGGAAGGAAGCATCGACTTTTCTGGCAAATAACAATGTGCCCACGTGCCTGAGTCATTCGGAATTACGCGGTACACGATTTTTTTTTTACGAATCACTGAAATAAACGTGTTGATATTGACTAAAATGTTTTTTTTTTTTTTTTTTTTTTTTCAGAATATTGTCTCTGGACTTTTTTTTTTTCAAGTTATACTTGAAAGTCGATTAATCGGGTGATTTTATAAATAGAGAAATTAGAAAATTCTTTCCACAAACTTTTTGGAATCACTACGAACATGATACCTGAACTCATTTTAATATTCTGCTGATTCAATTTAATTATTTTCGTTTTTTCTCGCGCAGTTATTCTTCAATTCAATTATTCGATTATTACGGTTGGTTATTTTATTTTATTTTTTTTATTTTTTCAATTTATATCTACAATGTTTTTGTACATCGTATTTTGAAGACGAATATGAATTTTTGCGTAAGATGCGAGAATTTTTACTTAAATCTTGCGTCGCGGCGTTGTTTTTTTATTTTTCTGCTTAAAACTCATTACGTCATGTCACTGACTGATAACGGTTGTTATTATGATTCTGATATACATTATTAACATAACTGTTCATTCATCGAAGCACAACCTGCGAAGATTATTGTCGGCGAAGTAATTATTTTTTTTTTTTCTACTTTCGTAAATAGACGATTCCAACTGTTTAATCGTATCGATAATAACCGATCTATCGGACTCGACGAACAGAGTCGAAGCCATGACGTGACAATCGCTGACATTCGACATTTTCTACAGACACTTATCGCGTGACAATTTATAATGTTTGCCCAAAGCCACGACGGATATATTTTTTTCTTTTTTCGACACTGAGACAACGACACCGAAAAACCGATTTCAAGATCTCGTGGTAACTTGTTTTAGGGGCCAGCACTTTCGCCAGCTCGCCAGTAGACCAGAGTGATCGTCAGATACCATACTCACGCTCCGGCTAGCCATTAACCGTATACGCGTTCGTTTTCTCACTCTCTATAGGCTTTACTTTTTTCACAATAAAACACACTTTTGATGGAAAGTTCAACGAAATAAAAATCAACAAAACGAAATTCAGTCGTGGTATCTTAAAATTTTATTCTCTCTCTCTCTCTCTCTCTCTCTCCTCTTCCACATTAATATAATAATATAATTGACTTGGAATCAAGAAAAGCTGTCGTTGTCGATCAAAATATTGTAAATCCGATTACGGAAACGAAAATTGATTTCTAATTCGTTGAGCTCAAAATTTTCGGTCTTGAAGAATTAAATTTCGATTTAGTTTCCATGAACTTCAGTTTTTTATTCTTTTTTTTTTTTTTTTCTCCTATCCCTCACCAATTGAGGATAATGAATCCAAATACGACGTAAATATATAATTTTCAACAACGCTAATACCGAGACTGACGAAAAATGATGAAACCTTACAGCGAGTTGAAGTTTTCGATAATTTTATTCGGTATCAAAAACAAAAATATTTCATCAGACGAAAGACGACAACTTTATAGAACTTCCCAAAGATATTTATAAAATTTCCAAAGAAAACTCTGTGATAAGTCTCCCAAACAGAGTAAGCGTAGTTCTGTTATCAATCCTGAAAAGAAATTATTTTTATCGGATACGATCGACGTCGCTACGAAAGCCACCGCGATACGTGTGCGTATCCAAAAAAAAATATTGCGAAAGAAATTGAAGAAAAAAAAATATTAAGACGGATCACTCGGTAGTCCGCCTTGTAAATATATTTTTCGTTCACATTCAATCGCATTTTGGTGATGGGGTGTTCCGATTCGAAAGAAACGTTGAAGCAAACACGTTTATTGCTTTTTTTTCTTTTTTTTCTTAATCCAAACTAACACAGGTGGGTGTCATTCTCATAACGTGTTTCTCGTTAACGTCTCGATTACGATAACGCGTCATTGTACAAAATGAAAATATTATTAATTTACAAGCGGACAATAGATAATAATCGGATTGTCACTGACGATTGAACACGCGGTACCAACTATATCGTTATCTCACGTCCTTCGGTTATCGGATAGGATTTAAAGAAATAAAAAAAAAAAAAAATTCAAAAAAAAAGTAAAGTTAACAAAACGGAAGTTTAGGAAGGTTTAATTTCGACGTGCTAAAAAATGTCTTATCGCGTTAGCTATTGTTTTCGGAAGTTCGTCTAATGCCCGAAGTAGAATGTATTCGTATGATATTATATGGCTACGTCATAGACCGTCACAACAGACAGGTGGCCGAGGACTTTCCGATCGCACACGTTGGCGAGTTGGAGGAGAGTTTATATTATAGGAGGAAGGTCGTGCGCGGCCGCAGTACATTGATATTTATAAAACTTGTCATTATTTGCGCGACAAAGATAGAGCTTTATTTGTCCAGAACAAACTGTCGCACTTGCTTGTTTACTTTGTATTTTTCTCTCTCCAACTCGCTTTTTAACTTTGCTTAACTTTTTCCTCGGCTCATACGTTGACACACTCTGGGTCATTCGTATTTACGTCAGCAGACATCGGGACTGATTGTAACAATTTCTGTCTTATTTTTTTTATTTTTTTTTTTATTTTTCAATGTTTTTTCATCGTTCCTCGAGCGGATAAGAAATTTTGGTAATCGTGCACGTTATTCGACGGGGGTAATACAGTGTCGAATCATAACGCAAGAATTAATGGTGATACGAAAAAAAAAAAAAAAAACAAACAAAAAAAAAACAAAGCGTTGTCACGTGATCCGAATTGCGAATCGCATTGGTGCACTTCATCGGTCTTCCTGATGTTGATGTCCACGTCAGTATACAAAAACGGAATGCTCCACTTGCGTCACTTTTGCTTTAACTTTCTCTCGCACTTTCTCTCTCTCTCTCTTTCTCTCCTTTTTGACTGAATCATCGTCACTTTCCATCAGTGCAATAAATCAATGAACCAGTGAATGTTAATTTTGTTCAGTGTTACGTCAACTGGCTGAGAACAAAAGTTGATTGAGAGGGAGTTAATGAGTATCGTCGAAAACTATACAGAACGAGGGTAAGCTGACGAGAAACGATAGCAAAAAATCAATGATTCTTTTTATAATTATATCGATCTAAGACAAATGTCATCGGAAGTGTTCATTTATTATTGTACATTTTTCTCACCGTTACTTTCTGCCTTTTTCCTGAGTTTGACCTTCCCGCTGTTTTCAACCAGCATCCCACCGATCTTAAATCTCAAGTATACACACGTTTTTCTGTCCACTCTTGCAAACAAGAAATGAGATAGACGTCAGCGAGTCTGGAAATACACGTGACACGAGATATCCCTGAATATGCTACGGGAAGAAGCGATGAACGGGTGAAAAATTTTGGAAATAAAAACAACAATAAATCCATTATACATCCGTAACGCTCGCGCGCTCCTTCGAACGTCTGTCTTTTATCGAGTCTTTTTATTATTATTGTTAGTTCGACAAGGAATCCGGTGAGTCCCGGTTATCATTTGAAAATACTCCGTGGTCCGGGACCACCGCGGTCATCTCGTCGGCTATACGCAGTGATAAGTATTTCGCTCGTTCGTTTATAACGCGTGCAGAGTTCAAACGGTCTGGTTATAACCGGATAACTAGACGATAAGTTGGCCCCGATTGGCATTTTTCAAACATTTCTTTCTTTCGATCATTATTTTTTTTTCTCGTATCAATGCTCTCTCCGCGTGTCAAGTATCATCGCTAACGTCATTCTTTCGAATCGTCGTTTTTACTCGAACCTCTGCTTTCTCTGTTTCCGAGTATCTTTCATTTTTTTTTTTTTTTTTAATTCTCCGTGTGGTGTAGCATTCGTGCGAGCCTCACACCCCCCTGCCTCTCGGGATTACTCGATGTATAGTGCGTCTCTGTAGGTGCGTTCGTGATTTATTCTTGATAGCGAACGCATTCAACAGATGGATCATGTGTTCTATACGATACGTATCTTTTACGACCACAGAGATTATCGAGAATGCGTTATTGAATGAATTCAAGATAAATATACACTTATCTATGGATGTTACTGGTAAAAACGAGAGGCTCAAAAAGTCTTTTGGGCCTTTTTTTCGTTGATTGGTCCGCGTATACGAAAAAATACCGTTTGGATGATGAATTGTGAAATCGATAAAGTACGATGCGATCTCGCGATGTATATAGTCGTTAAAAATTGGCTGAAAATTCAATTGTGCTGTTGCAAGTCTCCGTGTTTTTGTACGTTCAATAAAAAGATTATTTCATTTATGCACGCGTTTCGTTTCAATAGGCGTTTCGCACCAATTTGATAAATCTTTCAATTTAATTGTAATAAAATTAATTACTATGGAAATAAGAAAAGTTTCCATAACATATGAGATATATTTATTCGATCGAATAAAATATGCTTGTGAAGAAAAAAATTTCGATCGCATGATATGACGCTGTGATAATTATTCCACATATCTCGTGAGCCGAAAGATTCATACGCGGAGAGTTTTGAGCAGTCACGCGTGAGTTTAATTATAAGGAAGCGCAAAGTCATCGGTCGTGCATGTTCCAGTTATATCCGGAATTTACGATAAACTTGTTTCTCGACACCGAGAACTCTTCTTATCGTGTCGACCTCGGTGCTTCGCTGGGACTTTTTTTTTTTTTCCTTTAAATTCTATCTTCAGTTTCATTCGCGACTTTTTTGGTCTCTCCTCTTGGTCTTAACTCTCACTCCTCCCTCTTGTGAGGTCTCATAGATACACGAGAATCTTGAGACGTCAGATCGAACTTACGATCTTTCAAAATAATAAAGAATAAATCAAAATGTACATTTTCTTTGGTAATTCTTCGTTGAAAATAATTCTAAAAAATGAAGGAAAACGTCGATTTCGTGGAATAGCGTTGGTTGATCAGGCTCATTTCATTGGTTTATGCCTGGACGAGTTCAACGAACTCGTATTTTCTCCTTCTCGTGCATCATATTATTGTTTCATAATGATATTCCTGATAATTGATTTTTTTACAGCACAAAACTATCGGTCTAATGACTCTTATAGATAAAAGCCACTGAGTCGCGCGAAGGTTGATTTTCAAATCTCCATTGTTTTATCAATTGATTAAAAATTGTAATGTTCATAATCCTATATTTAAAGTAATAAATTTCGTTATTTTTGTTCATTGTGCTTTGCACATCGGGAGCGGTGTTCCTGAAGGAGACTGCCAGAAGGAGCAGACGCAGGAAAATGGAATAAAAATCTAATAAACATTTTGTTAGGATAATTTCGTTCCTAGAGTAAGACATAGCAAAGTTGCTTAAACATATTGTCATTCAAAATTAACAGTTCATAATCATCCGCCGAATGTTTTAATTATGTTTAGTTCTGTTGATCGTCATTAGAACATAACTTTTGTACAGGTTTGATAAAATATAAATTTATACTTTCAGATAATTCTATCAATTTAAAACGAATCTTTGTCATTATTTTTCTGTATGATTTCTCAAAGATTCAAACAGATATAAATGCGATATCGAAGTAACGAAATTAAAAGTAATGCGATAAGATTGGAGTAGCCTAAAAATATTTCTTTCGGTACAGATCGTGTTGTATCGTCATGGTTTTGTTAAGGAGCTTCGGTACAAGTGACAAAATGTTACCATTCGGTTGAATTTTACACGATATATTCTTTGACATGTATTGGATGCTCCATCCAAATTTCAAATCAATCGTCCACACCGTTTTTGTTAAATTAAATATGAAAAACAAAACACTTCTTAACATGGCAAGATGCCTACGGTCATTGGTGAAAAACAGTATTACGCCTAAAATAGTGAGAAAAAATGTTAAAAACTCGTTGAAAAACCGTCATACCACAAATTACATGATCGCAATTATGGTTTATAAAAATTGAATAATTCGTCTGGATCGTTTGTTAATTATTCACTCATTCATCAACGAAAACGGTGAGTTTCCACCGATCGACCCAAAGAACAGGCTCTTTTTCGTTTGTTTTTAACGAAATACTGCTACGTGAGGCTGGCAGTTTGCTTGGAAACACTAGAAGTGTCCCCAAACTCCTTTCTTTGCATATCAACTACTCTCATTATTTCCAGAAATCGTACTCCGGATCTTCAAGATTCGAAGGGGTATCGAAATAAGAGTATTTGAATCTCTGGGCCTGTCTCCTTCAAGACTATATCTACCGTGAATTAGAACTGTGTGAATAGTTTTCAGGTGTATTTGTACAACAACGTGCCACGGGAAAACGTTCGTAACTGAACAGCTGAATTCTTAGGTATTTTATACTGTTTGACTGAAGCTTTGACACATAACCATTCATGTAAATGAACAAAAAGAAAAAACTCAAACGTGTATAAAAAAGTAGTAAAACGACGGTCAAAATCCGCTAAAGCACGTTGGAGTTAGCCTCGTGTCGTAATCGTATGTAGTACAGGAAAATATTCTCAACGCATCTGTCTCACGTGTTGTTCATAACGTTGTCGCAGAAAGGTGTACACGTGATTTTCTGAATGAAGAGTGCTCAAGGGGGGGGGGGGGGGTGCGGGATTTTTTTTAACCCCCCGGGGAAATGTTAAAATGACGATCGACGCGGGTTCGGGCCGCAAACGACGTGATTCGAACGATGCAGCAGCTCGTGCATCAACCACCGATATACAAATATACAAGTTTCACGTAGCTGAACCGTGGGAGACGGCGCAAAGGCTGAGAACCCCTTGTTCTCGTCCGATATCGTTCGAGACTGATGCATAACTTCGTCGCTCGCTCCACGCGGTCTTCTTCAGTGTCATTCTCGCTGTCGCGACCGAGCAGGAGGCAAAAACCTCCGCGCTGTGTACCGAATTAAAACGATTTTTAGACAATAATAATAATTAAGACAAAGCGTTTAATAAAAATAATAGAGATCGTCGATAATATTTCGTTTGTGCATTTACTATAAAAAATAATGCGCGATTAATCATTTTGAAATATTTTCTTTTTGCTTATATCTCGCTGATACATCGTTGACACGTTTGTATCATCTACTCTATTGAACTTCGGTCTTATTGTGTTAGTGAAAATAAACTCGCAATTGACCCAGCACCAAGCGATTGTTAATTGCTTAAAAACTATTTCAAGTGCGGTTAAACGTTTACAAATTTTATTAACATTTTCTGCGACTTTTTATTAATTTCGGTGACGTTTTCATCGTCGAATGTGTCTTTCGCCTCGTTCATTTTCACTCTATCGAAAGTGTTTCTGACTAAATTAACGCGATGGTCACTCACAGCATGGAAAACATTTTAAACATGCAATATTACGTACCGAGTAGTAATGACGAGGCTTCGGTGCACTCGCCACCTTCGAGAAAACGACGATGTTTAACCAAAGAGGTGTAATTTCTTTTTCATACTATTTTTATTTCGGTTCGACAAATTTTTTTTTTTTTTTTCTCACTTTTCGGAGTTTATATTTGCTTATTTTTTTTTTTTTTTTTTTCGTGTTGTCTTCACGACGAAATTGTCCTTTTTCGACACGAAATTTTCCAATGACGTCGTTTCAGTATGTTGGAGACGTCGCGCGAAAGACGTTAGAATTTGATCGTGCGTGGGCTCACAAAAACATGACGCGAATGAGCTTCTTTTTTTACAACGTTCCCACTAATCGAGTTCAATATCCTCCAAACCTGTGATAGAAATTTTTGGCGACTTTCGATGTTTCACAATTTGTTTTTTTTTTTTTTTTTTTTTTCACTATTTTATCTTTTTTTTTTTATTACAGTGAAGTAGAGCTTGTTCGGTGAAAAATGAATTGATCGAATACCGAGCTGTTAATAAATCTTGAACTTTTGATTTTTTTTTGTTCGAAGATTGATTTTTATACCGAATAAAATTATTTATAGAATTGGGTTTTTTTTTTCTCTCTCGTGTTCCAGCAAGATCCCATGTCTCACAGAATCATTGAGAAACGGAGAAGAGATCGCATGAACAATTGTCTCGCCGATCTGAGCCGACTGATACCTGCGGATTACTTGAAAAAGGGCCGAGGACGAGTCGAGAAAACGGAAATTATCGAAATGGCAATCCGTCATATGAAACACCTTCAAGGACTTCGTCAAGGTGAATTAATTTTTTATTTTTATGAAATATAAAATAAAAAACGTATTCTTTTTTTAAAAATCTTGCGGATTTTTATTTATTACGATTTCGAATTTCGTTTTATCGAGAAATTAATTAATTTATTAACGAATTATTTGATTTTTGGTCGTTAGATTCGAAACATAGTCCAACAACGCCGATCCATTCACACGCCGAAGACAGTGTCGACAGCATTTCGCACTCGGCAACATCGTCCTCAGCAGCTGAACACTACAGACTTGGTTTTCAGGAATGTCTCAACGAAACGATGCATTTTCTTGTTGATGTCGAAGGATTTTTCGCTCGGGATTCTCTGTGCGTTCAATTGATCGGACACCTTCAGCAGCATTGCGAAAAGATTCTTGCAACGAGTGAGTGAAGCTGACGCTTAATATTTTCTGTCATTCGAATGTCACACTGTCACTCGAATGTCTCAATACACTAGTCAATTTGTGAGAAACTATTTTTTCTTTTCTTTCATAAATATTCACGTAGAAGATTCAGAGGAATGTGTACTGGAATAAATAAGAAACGATATATTTTTTGGAAAAAGTAAAGACTGTACTCATTAATGATATTTCTGCCATTCTCTCAAAGGTGATAGACTCGGTTTCCCCCATTCGGAGATGCCAACGTTGAACGGTTCGTCGAATTCGGTTTTCGCTCACAACACCATTCCAACGTTGTGTCCGCCTAACAGTCACTCGGATCATGGTTCGAGTTCGGGTGTAAGTTCTTTCGGTGATCCGGAACGTCCACTAAGACCAATCATTCCACCGCCAACGATTGTCAGCGACGATAGCAATCACAGTACGCACTCGCAGAGTCCACCGTCAACCTCTAGACCGACCAATTACAAATTCAAATCTTCGATAAAGCAAAGATTCTCGGCTGAAAGAATAAAGTCGAGTCCGCCTCCTTGTTCGGAAAAATCTCACGGTGTACCGATATTTGCGCTTCACGATGCTGGCTCCTTTTATGTACCGTTGACCATAGAATCCTCCCTCTTAAGGCCACATCTTAGTTTCCTACCGGATACTGGACCCGATCAGGTACTCCATCCGGTCACCATATCCGTAAACTTCAATCACTCGTCACCACCTGCCTGGTCGCATTACAGCCCAACTCATCACAGTTTAACCGATCACGAGCATCTGTAATAATTCGTTTTTATCGCGATAGCTGTAGCTTCCGCGTTTAAAACTGTCTCGCTGTTGTTAAGTGGATGATGAATGGACGCAAGAAAAAATCAGGGACTAACGAAGGACCTAGTGTTATCCGTTATTTCCTGACTATGGCATGAAATCTCGGAGGGAATATTTCATTGAAATTGAGACAAGAAATCGTACAGAGAATCTATCGACGAAGCATGTGCGACAATCGCTTTTCCTGGCTGAAACACTGCGTCGATCGAATGAAGTTGTTCGAGATTTAATGCAGCGTTTCAAATTATCTGATAATTTATCGAACGCGAACTGATTACTTACGCTTGTAAAGAAACGACCGTATATTGCCGAAATAGAGAGTTTTAAGAGTGTAGCTACTCCAATTGACAATTACTGCGGATTGTAGCTCGAGTTGAAACGATCAATTCGACCATCGTTGCTGCTTTCATCCCTGAACTGGATGGAATTTTTCAATAAAACATCTGTCATTGTGTTGAAAAAGCTGATGAAACGAATCTTCGATTTCGTAGGGCACTTTCAATGAGAATAATCTAATGATTGTACTTATACAGGGAAAATATATATACGATGAATCAACCGGTTAACTGCATTGACGAAATATTTTGAACAGACAGTTTGAATGATCCGCATATGCTGCATTGCAACACGAAGAAGATCATTTCAAACGAACTTGTCCTTAGCAGTTGTGAGTTGCGCTTTCTTTGTTTTATTTTTTTTTCATAAAAACTATAGAAAATCATGATTCGATAAGCTTTGATGATTTTTCGATTTTGTTTTTCTTCTCGTGATTGCCCGAGGGGCGCGGATTCAAAGTGGAACATTTACCAAACAGTATTAATTCAACATGTTCACGATTCGCCGTATTTCTCAAAACATCCGCCCCGTTATTATCAGCTGGTTATTCGCTGGGTTGTTTCGGTACGTTTGCAAGCGATCGGTGACGTAAGTTCAAAAAAAAAAAAAAAAAAAAAACAACAACAACAAAATTCTACAATGAGTTTTGAGACAGATCGACTCTCCTTAATTACAGATTTTTCTAACGATAATAAGGACGTGATAACTACGAAATTAACGAAAGTTTAATAGATAATGAAAAATTTTTATGTCGTTTCTGTAAGTAAAATTGTGGGCGAGAAGTAGGGCGTAAATATTACGAAAAACCAGCCTATTGTTATTGTAAGTACCGTCCAAGATCACTGAAAATAAGCCCGAATATTGAAGTGAACTTCGAAAGAATGTAAATGAAACTTGGCAGCTAATGAAAAACAAATAAATTTGTAAAATGAAAACAAATTATATTTGATATGAATGATCGTCATGATTGTGAATACATAAAAATTGAGAAAGTGACAAATTGTAAATTTTTTTATTTCGTAGAAATCAAAGTCAAACTGATTTCACGATAACTTTTGTTTTTATTCCTGACAGGCTCATTGGAAACATGTGTAATGAATGTGAAATAGTAGGTACTTGGCACAAAGAACTCGAGCGTACTGTTTTCTTCGACCACTTTGTAAATAAAAGAAAAAAAAAAATACATGCAAATATAACATACGACGAAACAACACATAAATTACAAAAAATAGCCTGTTCCTCCAGTCACATTCGCATATCTGATAAGGGAAAAAAGGCGTGAGTGCTTTTTTCTTTTATTGCACTGAAATACGTTAATTTACTTCCGAAAAAAAAAAAAACAAAATACGATACAAATTATATGGAATAACTGAAAGTTCGATCGAGGAAGGATCAAAGTCTGCTTGACGCCCTACTCGTCGGGGCCATCAGCAACTAAAGACTGACTGAGACCTGCATTACATTAAATTCTTATTAAGTTCGTTGCATTAAATATATATTTGTACATACCACGCCTAGTTGTGATCTTGAAGAAAAATTCATGAAATATAAATTATATTTACTGTAAATCTGCTGTCTTGTGTTCAATGATCATTTAATTTAGTCAAAATGTAGCTGTCTGCTTCGATAAACAAGTTTTTACAGTTTTCTTGAACAAACCCTGTGCAGAAGAGCATTAGGAAGGAGTCGCTGTGTCAGCAACATTTATGGGAATCTTACAAAAAAAAAAACTGAAAATTACTGATTGGAGTAGACGAGGTACCAGCGGAATAGAATCTGATCGTGGGAATTTGAAAAGGGCATACGAATATTGCAAGAAAAAGGACCAAAAGTATGTTTTTTTTTTTTTTTTTTTAGTTGAGAATTGGCGAAACAATAGTTTTGTTACTGTAAATAAATGTCGAAGTTGCAGCAATGTGCCTCACGGCTGGATGCTTGGAGCTACGTTCTTAAAAATTTTCAACATTCAATAATGCGTGGTAACTTTTCTGGAATTTGGGAAGGAATGAAGGGTCAGTAAACGTCTTTAAATAATACACTTAGAACAGTATTTTTTTTTTTTCACGATTTATTACGAGATCTTAACAGTTTAAAGGGTGTAAAGAATCACAGAAAATGTTACTAGAGATCACCAGTGGTTGAAACAAGAATTATTATTAAATTTCTACTGTTCCGGGAATAACTGTTTCCAGTGTCAACCAATTTTCAGCATTGGAAGCTAGAATTTTGATCTTACGCGCTATCACACATGTTGGGCGTTAACTTTTACGTTGATCCTGAATTTTCTTGAATTCTACGAGTAAAAAATTGATGTCATATCCACTCGGTAATCTGTATGACCGGTGTATCATGTAAAAATAGCGTAGCCGAATGAAAGAATTATTGAAACCAATTAAGTTGAGTTCAGGATTAATCGAGTGAAGGTATTTCCGTTTGGGTGATTTCTTGAAAAATTAATTTCGAATTGTTGACCTTGGAATGTTACAGTTCTGGTCTTTATACAAATGTGAGCAGTTCAGTTATTTCAATTCCAGCTTCGAATTCTTCAATCCGTTGAGCGATTAAAAATTCTGCTCCAGAGATTCAATTGTTTCGTTCACTCTCAGCGTCATTGTAAAATTGCTCACTTTAATTCTTTCCTCTTTTCCCAATTCAATGGAATTTTAAAACGACAAAGTCGTCTCAAAGTCTCGAATTATAGTCTCGAGTAATACTGATTATTACAATCATCGTACATGGGACATTTAATCGATATAGTAGAGTTTGTTTTTTGCTTGTTCGTTCGTTATTTCTTCTTTTGATTATGCGAATGTTGGTCATTCCTAAGGTATTCGTAAAATTCGTCGTAATATTAATTTTAACATATGTACGGAGTACGCGGAGCATGAGTGAATTGTATTCGAAGATTCGGATAAATTCGGGGATTCAAAACTACCGGATAGTTCAAGAGTGGCAGTAAGGTACACATTAATATGCCACTTTTCGTGTTTGAGTAATACGAGTTAACTGAGACAATGATTCTCGTTCTCGTTCTTGCAGGCTTGTTTATCCGATGGGGTAATAACCAAGAGGAACGAGTGTTTTGCTGCTCCAAACTTCCGAGGAAGCTTGATGGTTACTTTTTCTTTTGGACCTTTTCCGCAGCTTTTGTTACTTTGCCCTGAGCATCTTTGAAATTAACGTTCTGAAAGAATAAAAATAAAAACAAGATAAAATCTGGTAATTATTTAAAATCATGGCTTTTCTGAAGAATCGTTATTATAAAATCTTTTTAACACTTTTTCAAACAATTTTTTTATTTTTCATCTCAATTGAAACATTCAAACTCGACAAATTTTTGTTAAAAAAAAAAAATTGTTATGGTACGCGTATCAATCGAAAAGTAGTCGCAATGCTTGGAATATTGTGTCAAAACTTCATAATAAAAAGTGTTTAAGCGACTGTGTTGAATGGTAATAAAAGTGAATCGGTTTAGAGGTCGAATTCCGGAATGTTCGTATCTATAAACAACGACTAATCACGATTTCTAGCGTTAAATATATATTATTCAAATTTTACTCGTGAACTCAGAAAAAAAAAAAAGAAAAATTATGAAGAAGTGGTCACTTGCCAAGATTTAGATGACAAAAAATATTTACCTACAAAAAACAAATTAATATTTTTAGGATTTTTGATATTTTTAAAGAAATTTTACCTTGATGACACCGACAGCGACAGTCTGACGCATATCGCGAACAGCGAAGCGTCCCAAGGGCGGAAATTCTTGAAAAGCTTCGACGCACATTGGTTTTGTAGGTTGAAGTACGACTATCGCGGCGTCCCCGCTCTTTATACTTTTCGGATTTTCCTCAGTCGTTTTTCCAGTACGACGATCACATTTTTCTTTTATTTCAGCAAACTTGCAAGCTATATGAGCGGTATGACAGTCAAGAACGGGAGTATAACCGTTGCTTATTTGTCCTGGATGATTGAGGACGATAACCTGTGCCGTGAAATCGGATGCTCCACGAGGTGGCTGATTTTTCGAATCTCCCGCAACGTATCCTCGGCGCAATTCTTTCACCGAGATGTTTTTCACGTTGAAACCAACGTTGTCACCCGGCATCGCAACTGTCAAAGCTTCGTGATGCATCTCCACGGATTTGACTTCGGTCGTCAATGCGGCTGGTGCAAATGTAACGAGCATGCCTGGAATTTTTTTAAATTCTGACTAAGAATTTTTGTAGAAATTTTCATTTCTAACACGGATGTAAACATCCATCTTATGACAGTTGTTGAATTATGATTTTTTTTTCTATGGAAAAATGTTATTGAAATTCTGGACAATATTCAGTGCTTGGAAAATGAATAATTTCATTGGGAGCTTGCAGGTTATTGCAAACATAATAAAAGCAAACATAATTATAATTTAAAGAAAAAAATATTTTTCAATTTATAAAAATATCTTTATTTTTAGGTTAATAAAAAACAAATGTGTTATCTATTATTAAATAATGAAAGCATATAATTATTTCATTGCATAGTATTCTTTAAATTAGGCAGTTTTCATATACATTGCATGGATTTTTGTTAACAGGTGGATCGGTTGAGAAAGATATTGATATTTGTTAACTTGCATCATGGTGAGTTTCTCTTGCAATAATTTTACTTTGATTTCGCGGTGGTTTATTCTCTGATTTGTTTCGAAAAAGCTTTAAGGTTATATCTAGATACCGGAGTAACAACGGTCAATGATTAGTGATTGACGGTATAGTCTCATGTATCAGGGTACACGATTAAACTTTTGCTTCCGCTGTAACAAATAACGCGCGTTTTACCAGTGGAGGAATCTTAGGCTTTCGGCTTTGAAATTGATGCCGGAGATACGTACTTTCGACCGAGGTATAAAGGAAACATATTTCTATCGTTGATAGTCAAGTCTACTGTAATAAAGAAGAAAGAAAGCATCTTTCATTGAAATAACTTACCTGGTTTAAGAATGCCGGTCTCGACACGACCAACCGGCACAGTACCGATTCCACCAATTTTATAGACATCCTGAAGTGGAAGACGAAGTGCCTTATCGGTTGGCCGTGATGGTGGTAAAATAGCGTCAAGTGCTTCAATGAGTGTTTTACCTTCAGCATTACCATCTTTTCTTTCGACCTTCCAGCCCTTGAACCAAGCTGTTTTTGGTGATGATTCGAGCATGTTATCACCGTGCCAACCGGAAATCGGCACAAATGCGACGGATGAGGTGTTATAACCGATTTTTTTTATGTACGATGAAACTTCCTTTTTGATCTCATCGAAGCGTGTTTCCGAATAGGGCGGTTCGGTCATATCCATTTTATTGACACCGACAATGAGCTGCTTTACACCAAGGGTAAAAGCCAGCAGAGCGTGTTCTCGAGTCTGACCATTCTTAGATATTCCAGCTTCGAATTCTCCGATTCCAGCTGCCACTATCAGCACAGCGCAGTCAGCCTGACTCGTGCCCGTTATCATATTCTTTATAAAATCACGATGCCCCGGTGCATCTATTATCGTTATATAATATTTCGCTGTCTCAAATTTCCACATTGCAATATCAATTGTAATACCACGCTCTCGCTCGGCTTTAAGTTTGTCCAGCACCCAGGCATATTTGAAGGAACCTTTGCCCATTTCTTGAGCTTCTTTCTCGAATTTCTCTATCGTACGCTTGTCTATACCCCCACATTTGTAAATAAGATGTCCCGTTGTCGTTGATTTACCCGAATCAACGTGGCCTATCACCACAATGTTGATATGAATTTTTTCTTTCCCCATTTTCAATGAGGAACGTCAATCTGAAATTAGGAAAATAAATTTTTACCGGTTTTCGTTATGGGGTTTAATCAACTTTCTCAAAGTATAGAGAAAGCTTCAGGGTTGGTCAAATTGAAGATCTTCATTTATTTTGATGTCCTTTCGATGTCTTTTGATTTAGAATTCCACTACTTTGAACTATTTAGACACAATTGGATGAAGGCTCAACAATCATTTCCATATTCATACCAGTTGTGTGATTCCTCTACGATTAGATTTGAAAAATCTCACTTTGAATTGCAACGTTTTCGACGAAAAAAGAATCTTTCTAAAAGTTAGTTACGATTTCACTAGAATGTTTTTAAATTCTGATGTGGAAATGGTCATTTCACCAGAATATTTTCGTAACTGTTTCAAATAGAATGTCACTCCCATTGACTACGGCTGACCATGGTGGTCTATCACTACTGAAACTTCAGAAAAGTTATACGTTTCTCTTCACTCCTGGAATGGACCGTTTGCAAACAATATTTCTCCATATTTTATTGAATCTTGGACTAAGGCGATCCACTTCGTTGTCACTTTTATCGAATCATTGAAAAATTCAATTCCACCACTTTTGGTTACAGGATTTCGGGACGGTGGAGAGGGAGGAGGGGATGATTCGAATCTGTTGCAACTCGTATTCAAAGTTGCGCGGAGTTTAACTAGTGTCGAAATAAAACTTTATGATTCGCCACGATTATCAACTGACTGAGATTCAAAAAAATGTTTGTAATAAACTAACGCAAAAAATATGTAAAAAAATATGAATTGAGCTGCATCACTGACACTTTGACATGCATTCCTTATGAGCATAATTGTTTTTGAAATACACATTTCAATAAATTATTAAATTTAAAATGACTTTCTGAAACCATTGATCCGATATTGATTTTTCGTATACTTTCAAATGTTGGCTCGGGAAACGGTTGTTGCGATACTTAACAAAATTCTTTGTCCTCACAAATGACTTTTTTAAAATTTCTCGATTTATCAATTGAATGGTACAACAAAATTCATTTGGAAAATTCCTCTGGCATCAACACCAAGTGTACGTACCAATGTGTGTGTGAGAGAGGGAGAAAAAGAGAAAGAGAGAGAGAGAAACGGAGGGATATAGCAAAGAGCCGGAAATCAATATGACGTGACGGCCGGTATATATTCATGATACGGTTTTATGCAAAGATTCAATCCAGGAAATTTGCCCTCAATCTTGCGTGATAAGAAACTAAAAAATCAGTAACTGAGAAAATAAAACTTACCGATTGAACGTACGTTGGCGTTTTGGAGACGTTCCAAAATATCAGATTCGTAACAACCGACGTTTTTTTTTGTTTGTTTTTTAAAAGTGATAACGAATATTTAGATTTCACTAGTCGGATACCTGGTAGAACGACAACACGGGACGAAAACGCACTGAAAGAGAGAGAGAGAGAGAGAAAGCCTCGAATGCGTGAAGCAAAGCTTTCTGACCGCCGAACGACAACGAGAAAGGCTCGCGCAAGTTATGCGCCGACGCGTCAAAAATGGCCGTGATATGCCGCTCTGCTTACGTCGCCTTTCATTGGCTGGATATAGCCCGGGTATTATCCACTTTTTTACCATCAACTACGAGACAGCACAGGTGCAGATAATAAAATGATAAAAAAAAAAAAAAAAAAAAAACAAAACAAAAAACTACCCCCAGATCCTGTTCAGGGTGCAAATTTGCTGATGAAAGAGTGCTCGTGAGCAGGAACAGGCATTTTTATTTTTCATGCTCTGCTGTTTTTGAGCATCGTTGTATGAGCATGTTATTGAATGCATCGACGATTCGATGAAAGCATTTGACCTGATGATCAGGGTTCTATTATCGAGAGTTCTTTTTTTATTACTCAATCTAACCCTTTACTGATGCAATCTGCTCGTTCTTTCCTAAGAAGTGCGAATATGAAACTTGGAGTAATTCGAATCATATTTTACAGATAACGATCAAATTACATTTTCCTTTGTATCGATCCACTGAAAACATTTGAAACAAAAATGAAAACGGTGTATTCGAAATTCAGAATGAATATTTTTCAGTTTTACTTCAAATTTCATTGAATTTTGACTTTTTAATCCAAGAGTTGCGACCCCAGCTTCGAGTCATGTTTCAATCGACATATTTAAAGTTCACATTTTTTATTGAAAAATAAAAAAAAAACGATTTTAATGTAATATTTTACGTTTTCTTTTATTGTTATGAAAAAAAAAGTATAAAATTTTTCTTGTGTGGTCACCGGAATAAAGTTGTCAGTGGTACAGTAAAAAATTTTCTTCAAATATCAAGTATCGTCTACGGAATTATTGACCGGTATGAACAGATGGAAAAGCTCTCGCATATGCACGCTTCAGGGCCGGTCGAAGACTTTTATCTTTGTCGAAGCTTTGCTCTTCGAGCAAAAAGACAACGTCGCGTCAGCGGACTTTTTCCACCTCGTTCAAAAGCTCTGGTTCATTAAGCAATTATCACGGTTTAATATACACTCAATAAACAATTATTTCTTTACTATAAATGTACGGGAAGCATGTGGATCGTGGATTTGTACTCATAAAAGAAATAACGATTCGAGTGTATTCCTTATTTCACAGTAAACATGTAGTGCCAAAAAAAAAAACTCATCAAATATATATTTTCTCATTGATTTCCAATCTTTTGATATCCTTTAAAATTTCATCCTGCTTTTTTTCTATTTTTTTTTTTTCACCACAATAAAAATTATTTCACAAATCTCATCTTCCTTAACCGTTATCGTGTCATACGATTTTAAACGTTATATCCACATATAAGCTCAACCCTCGCCACACGGCAAATAAATTCTTCATCCTATCTTCGTCATCAAAAAACACAGTTTAAAGTCGTGCATCTGAACAGTCAAAATATCCGGAGGTTCCCTGACAAAATACCAATGATTATTAATGCGACGTCTAAATTTGTCGACGTGAATAAATGGGAGAGGTTGGTGCGATTTTAGAGTTCTCCAATCTTCCCACACGGCCAAAAACATCCGTATAACCAAGACATGTATTTATCGTGACGTTATAAAATTTATTTCTAGATCCGAAATTCGTATTTCTGGAAACAGCCCACGCACATGAACTTTTAGACTACGAAATTTTTCTATCGTACGTGTATAGACGTCATTTCGTATGCTTGTCTATATAAATCAAATCGCGCACTTTTTTTTTATTCTTACCTTTCTTCTTTCGTTGACTTTTAATTGAAACGCACAAAATTGGAACGCGCGCGTGTGTCAATGACATTCCAAAAGTTTTGAGTTTATTGGCGGACGAATATGTTGTCGCTGTCGCACATGTCACGGCTTCTCTCTTTTCTCCAAGAATTTTTGGCAGTCTTCGGGTTTCCGTGTGTGTCCAACTTTCGCTAGAGATATTAGTCACAACTGCTTTTTCAAGTGCTCGACATACAGTCGGCACACGAACGTCGGCCCAACGAGTACACGATACATATGAGGGAGAGATCGCGTAGCTTTTGTGTGACTAACACAGTCCCTCATCCCGTTATTGTCATCTGGAAACGAGCCACTTTTTCAATGTCAAGGAAAATATTGAATTCCCCACGAATCCGTCGGAACTCGAAGCTTTTATCTGCTTCACGATATATCTCTGTCATGTTGAAAAATTCCTCTTTCGAGTCGGATCTGATCGATAAAATATTTCAATGAAATATATTTTTATAGCTTCCTTATCGCAAGATGAATTGCGAAAGTTTCAAAAATTCAAATAGTCTGAATGAATAAACAGACCAACTGTTGCGCATCATTTCGTTTTCATTTTCTTATTCATTATGAAACTGTTCTTGTCGGAGAAAACGTTTGCTCGTGAGAATACAGTTGAATAAGTTATTTCGTTTGATACAAGTGCGACCAGCAGTCGTTGAGAAGCTAGTAAGTAAAATTTTCACTCGACTCTTTTTCGATAAGTGAAAAATGTTGAAAATTCGTACAATTTCGTTTCGAGGCTGCGACACGAATATTTTCAAAGGGTCATCGAACACATAGGAACGAATATTTTCTCCCCGAAAGCTTGCAGCCAGTGCCCCGTTCGATCGCCAAGGCCGCACGCTTTCCTTGAAATTTCTTACGTTTTCTCTCCGTCTATCGTTTATTTTAGAGTATTTTAAACCTGACTATTCTGGAAAAATCGTACGCTGGAAGATTTTTCTTATAGAGATCACTTATAATCGTAATTACGATTAAAAAAAAAAAATTCGAATCGAAAAGCTTTGAGTTTGGAACAGTGATGAGTCACTTATCAATGAAATTATTGACCTCCATCATATTCAGAATCTTTATTAGATAAATGCGAGTTTAATGCTTACCGTAATATAAGAATTTATTTATTTCTTTATTTATTTTCACAGAATTCTTCATGAAGTAATAATCGGAGCAAAAACAAACATCGCTGGTAAATGTCCGTACATTTTCTAAATTTTTGTTGCATTTTCCAAGTTCAGAAGTATTCTTTCGAGTATATATATCTCATCGTCGAGTTGAGCAAGATCGGAATTAAAAAGAACGAGGAGACGTACAGAGTCCATAATCGCAGATTCGCCTAATTACTTATGTATTATTCGTGGGTACTGTGCCAACCGTAAAGCGGAGAATTGTGGCTGCGCATTTTGTTACGGCCAACGAGGAGGTGGCTACTCTCTTCGTGAATTTTCACACTATCTCCTCTGGCACTGAATTCACTGAGAAAAACGATTATCTTTCTAGAAATACATATATTAATCCGTGCGAATATCCTCTCCAACGTAATTTTTTTTTTTTTCATCATTTTATCAACTTACGATAGTCTTCCATATATTCAAAGATAAATTTTTGGATTTTTCGAGTATCTTGAAAAAGAATTCTTAATACTATTTCATTAAAACAACATCGAGCAACGAAGCTCTGATTGCGCGTGATGATTACAAAAATATTGACGTGCGAAGTTGAAAAAATGTGATGCACTGGAATTATTTTGCTCTACCAAAGTGTCTGAGACTGAACTACTAATTTTTGATGATGTATAGTTGCTTCATTTATCACCGTATCAAACAGCTGACGATAAATGAAAATCGATGACAACATAATGAATGTCTGTTACGATGCACTCTGTCATTAACAGACAACAAATATATTCTATACTAGTTCACCATTAATTTTTCGTTGGCTCGTTATAGCACGTTCTGGCAACCGGCGGTCTATCAATGATGCAACTAAAATTTCTGAATCGAATTGCTATACAGTCAGTGCAACTTATTCAATACGCATAATAATGAGGTTTTTCATGCCAATCGTGAAAAATTGTCGATAGGAAACTTGATTCCTCGTTTTTTTCTCCTCATATATGCGACTGCAAGATTTTTCGTGCATTTTAGAAATGGCAACAGGAAAATTGTGTTTTTGCTGCCTCAATTTTAAAAACGTGATATTTTTATTGGCTGCCAAGACCGTTGGATATTATTTATGAGCGTTCTTTTGACCTAAAATTACAAAACTCATTTTTTTTTTTTCAAGGAAAACGTCGTCGCGTTAAAACAATAAATCTAAAAAATTGATTTCAATCGTAAGCGCAAAATTGTTGACGGTGTTTTGAATATTTTTTTTGCGTTATCACACTGATAGAAAAATTTCCGTAAAAACTTGAATTCAAATATAACGATGATCTCTGTGTTTTTATGAATTTCTAGTAATGGAAAAATGATGAGTGTTTTATGCGGCTGAGCGAGCACCCAAGCATCCATAAGCGACTTCAAAGGATTTTCAGTTATTTCACGTGTTCGAATGAGTCTTGGTATCTATGATTTTCATAAAGTGCTCTTTGGCGTTGTAGCATATTTTCAAAGGTTTATACGAGATACCATTCAGATAGCAAATTTGCAGACATTTTCTATTTTTGATCTCGTTTTATTTTTCGTTCGTTCATGAATGATTTTCTATTCGAGTGTAGGAAAAATAGTTGATGTTGACGCGGATTCATCGCAAACGTTTGGATCGCTGACGACTGGTAAACATCGTGACGTCATATTTTCAACATCAACAACACGCATCTCTCAATGAAACGCACAACGACACGATCTAGTCCAACAAGAAAATGATTTCGGTGTGTGAATCATTTGTCGAGTTTACTACACGGAAGCTTCCAAAAAATTCGTTTGAAGAATTCACCGAATACGACCCACTCGAATCCACTTGAAAGTGACTAACAACAATATGATCAAGAAATATTTTGGAAAGCACACGAAGACTCTAAAGAGTTGTTGTGTCCTTCGAATACGCAGAGTAATTTCGTGCCAAGTTTGGTCGTTATAATTAAATTATTTGTAACTAAAGCGATCACAATCTCGTTTGCTCGCGGAGCGATGACTGTTCGTCCCTTTGACACACAAACAATTTTCGTATCCGAGTCTCTCGAGATTCTTGCTTCGAAGAGATGATTCTCCACTAAAATCGTTGACCTATCATGCTTCTCCGTCCGTCCGTTTCTCATACTAATTGACGGTTCAACAGCTGTTCACAGTTGAATACAATTGGTTCATCAATCCCAGAGACCACATATAGATTGAATTTTTATCATATTGAAACTAAAGATTTGCCATCTTTCCTGAATCATCCTGTATACAAATGGGATATGGAATTTATCACAAGAGCGTGTAAAATGCTCTTGGGATCTCACTCTGGAATTATTTATAGACGCGAACCGCGCGTTCAACACGTGTTGCATGAGCTATGTTAACGATCCAATCTCTCGCCAGCAGATCTCTGTACCACGAACTTGAGTTGCTTGGAGCTTACATCTCACGAGGTTCAACGCAATTTCATTTTCATTATAAATATTCCTATATGTAGCTCATCAAGAATGTGTAACTCAAAACGAATAAATTGAAATGAGAAAAGAAGTACGAATTCATTTGAAGCAGGCCTCGTAAGCTTTTGAAGTTGGTTGGTCGTAATCATAAATCTAAATAGAATTTCTGGATTGTAATACATAAATCGTAACTCACATAAATACGGATTCATCGATATTCGACATTTTTTAGAATATTTTTTTAAAGTAATCATTCATTCGCTTCTATTATCTACGTTAAACACATGTCGATTTTACAAAGGACATTCTTACATGAGTTTTAGCCATAAGATATCGCGACGACTTATGGGTATTCAGTTATTTTACCTGGTATAGTCGACTAGAATTAAAATAATACTCTTTTTCGATAAAAGCATTATTTGAGGCTTTCTAAATTTTGTAAGTTCATCACATAGATCAGGAATATGGAATAATCCGCTAAATCACTTCCATCAGAAGGAGCTGACGCTTTATTAACTCTTTCAGTCAGGCGATTCGATTTTGAAAACATTGGAAACTCTTCCATGTCAAAAAAAAATTGAATTGTGACATATGGAAGAGTAAATATATGTTTTCAATTTGTATTTGCAAAATTTTGACAATATTGACCTCTCTTATTGTCTTGAAAAAGATGCAAAGTTACTTTCAAATTGCACGTGGCCTCGTGGCTTGTATTCTGTTTCAACGTGAAAAATGATTTCACGTTGAAACGAAAAAAATTGACCACACGTGTCATGAGAAAAAACAAATGAACTTACGGAAATTCGTCGGATTTCTTGAAATATGACCGCACAAGCTTTTCGAGTGGCAAAAGTTCACAGAGTAAAAACGAGCGACAGAAAGAAGTATATAGAAAAAAATCAGGTCGGCAGCATGGTGCGACTAGCCTGTGTATAAGCACATAGGGATGTTCGGTGCTCCACGTGTCCCTCAAAGCATAGGAGCAGAACTTCCTTAAAAAATGTGGCGGACAGTTGCGATATCTCAAGTTAAGCTAAAAGGAGAATACTTGAGTGGCGTTGGAGGTTGTAGACGAGCCATCATTGATTGGCTATTACTGGCGAATCTGAAAAAAAAAGAGGCAGGGTGTTCTACTTTATCTCAAGCGTCTATATCTATTTGTTATTTCATGAGCATATTAATAGGGAGAGAAATGACACGAAATGTAAACGATGTTAAATTTAATTTAATAGCTCGTTAAAGCTGATTGAAAGTCAAAAACGTTATCATATTTTTGATCGACGCACTTATAATATACAGAATCGTTATTTATGACGATGCAGTCCAACCACGATTGGTACAAAATTGTTCTATTAACTGCATCGCTGATGCGCATTACAAGTGATTTATACGCAATGTATTTTCGTTGTTGAAGTTGAGCAATTATTCTTTGATGTCAGATATTATTTGCAAGCGCTCGACCATCTTCGATAGAAAGATGTTCGAAAATATCTGTAGTTTATTGGTTGCTATAGTGTAGTATGTTCTGAATAATTTGATAGAAAATATTGTACAATTTTTGAAAAAAAAAAGCGATTGAAAAGTGACTTGAAACGTGTGGTGATTCGATGAACTTTACTGCTACGAAAGTTCTTCGAATGTTATATTCGAATTTTCGTAAAACAAGACAAGCAAAAAATGAATATATATCCTTGTTCGTATGAGTAAAATTCTAATTTACCCTTAGAGCTTTGAGGACTGGCGGGTGAATATGCACTCGAGGAATTCGCATTTACTATTATAGTAACTGCTTGGCTCGTGCTTTCCGTTCACTATGACGTCACGTTCATTCAGACGCAGACGACGGAAAAACAAGATCTAATTCAGGATTTCCGGCCAGACGTCCACGCATAAATGATTCTGTATCGAGATATCTCCGTATGTTTATTCCTTAAAACAAGTATGTGAATGCGAAAGAGGATTCTCCGCTCCTAATATGGCGTGCATGTATGAATCGTAATTTGCCAAATCATATTTTTGTTCTTTTACGCAGATTTATTCAGAAAAACTTCGTATCTTAATTGATTTTTTCACAAAATCAAAAGTTTTAGACCCTTCGTTATTGGACATCAGTCGAACGAAGTAGCAAGAAAAATCTGCAGATAAAGCAATACACTAAAAGTTGAATCTTTTCTCACCAAAAAATGATCTTTTCGCTCGATCGCTTTTGTCTCAATATAAACGAATTTTTCAGAATTCGATAATCATTTATTTCAGTGAATTTGATGAATAAATGTTGCCTTTTGGTAAAAAGATCCTAAATTTACACGTTTAAATTCTCTCACGATGATTTTCACACTGTTTCATCATAAACTGTCAGAATCAAGAAAATTATTCGACGAAGAATCGTTTGAAAATGGACGAATGTTGAATACCAAATCCCTCAAACGTTTAACAGCTTCGATTTTGAAACAGTGTCAAGAAACTACGAAAATACAATTTTCACAGAATGTGAAATTTCACGATCGAAAATCATGAACGAAAACGTGAAATACGTAGTTTCTTCTCACTTCGAGAAGCGAGACGAAAAGAGATGGAAAAAAAAAGAGTAAGGATGAGAATTTCAAGAGCACTAGAAGCAGATCTTGAAGCGTTTATACGTTGACTGGGTCACGTGATTTAGAGAAGCAATTGGGTGCGGTATATGCGCGATGAATCTTCGATAATATCGTCGCATTTATACGTTTTCAAAATTGTAAATTGCAAAAAGCAATGATGATTTCGTGATGGGCTAAGAGATTCGCTACACTCGAAAGAAAAACGGTCTCGTGTCAAATATTAAAAAAAAACTGACAGACACGAAATGGTCACGTGACTTTTAAAGAAATGAGTGGTTTTGCGCTTGTGCCAGAGGGATCTATGGCCAATCCTGAACACGTGTCTTCGTATAAGATTATATCGAGGATACATGTAAGTGATTCGACATTAAAATATTTAGCAAAATGACACAATAGATATGCATATTTGTCGAATCCACGTATTTGATCATCACTGTACTGACGAAACAGCATAAAGAGATGAATTCAATTTGTATTATCGTACATATTTACCGCACTCTATTTGCGTCAACGTTCCGGAATCCACGAGAGTTTATGTACTCAATGATTAATGCCCGGTAATTTTATCAAGACTTTAAAAATTTTTTTAGGAACGCGTTCACATACCGTGCACGTAAAACTCGAATATTTGAGATAATTCAAACTCACGTTTTTTTATTTTTATTTTTTCACAAATTACACTTAATTCGTCATAAGCGCAGATCAATTGATTCGTTGCTTGATTAATATAGAATTCGCATAAATATTCGAAAATCTGGTTGACGCTGAATTTTTAAAACACAGATGCATTGCCTTGATTTGAAAATCCTCATGAAACGACGACGTTAAATATTTGAAACGTAATGCACTAGTTTATAATTATTTCGTGAGTCATTTGGATTCAGACGGTTGGTTAACAAATTCCCTGAGACTCGGTGTCTTTTTCACATAGTTTCAAAGTGACGGTTCGATTGTACGATTGTATAAAATTTCGTTAAAATTCGATACACCGAGTAACAAATTCGTCGATCCGTCACAAAGACACGAAGGGTGATTTATAAGAGTCAACGATTTTTCGATTTTTGGCAATTATAAAGGCATAATAATTCGTGATTTCGGCGAGGCGCCGTTGTCTCTGTCTTGTGAATTGTGAGAAACGGCTTCCGGAATGACCACGAATTTTTGTTCTTTGGCAGCTAATCAAACGACACAGGGGAATTTCGTTCAAAATTGGCTCCGAAAAAGCTTACCTCTTATCTTACCCCTCTTTTTTCTTAGTACCTCTCCCTCCTTTCTGCTCTTTCTCTGCTGGCTTTCTGTGTCTCACCGTTTCTCTCCCACCTTCTCACACGTGGTGCAGGCAGTTAAAATATTTTGTGTTTGTGGGTGCTCCGGATTTCGCGATCTTTTCAGCGCGGCGGCAAAATTTACCGGACCGTGTGAGGGTCACAGAGAGGGGAGAAACTTTTTGACGGAGCTTTTCATATAAAAAGACGATGGTCTTCGAAAGATGCCTTATTCACGAGACGCGCGCCGTTCATGCGCCACACAATTTCGCACCATTGTGGAAAAACGAAAGAAAAAAAAAACAAAAACAAAAAAAAAACGTAAAACATAAAACGCGCTAATAACATAAACCGTCGGAAACTTGTCCGATTATCGATAAATCATTACCGGACCGCGCGCGCACCAATTAACTCGTGATTTATTCCATTTCGTACAAACTGAAACAGTATTTTCTACCACTTTCGTTGTTTATCTATTTTTATCGGATATACGTCCAACGAATTTACTCTCGTAAACTTAACTCTGTACACAGTGCAAACATGTCTTCGGCAATCTTCGTAAGTAAAATTAATTTGGCCAATAATTTCTTAATATTTCTGTGGGTCATCGATTAGTTTTCATTGATATTAGTTTCAATGATTCTCTGAAAGATAATTTTCCATTTTACTCTTATTTTTTACTTTTTATTTTTCCCTACGTGTCTCATCCGTCGTCAGTATATATACAAACGAATTTTAGTATTACGGAATGTTTTTTTTTTTTTTTTTTCATTTTTTCGCATTAATATCACGTGACGAAGAAATGTCTGTACGCGAGCATCGCCGCGAAATGAGTTACGTCCTCAGATGAAAAGCTCGTTACTTTTTGTCACTCTGCCACCGCGGTGTCTTTTATGGTCAGGGCCACAGTCCGATGTCCCGCCGACAACATTGGAAACTCTCCAAAACATTCCGGATTCTTTTTTTCTGTGGTCCAATAACTATCCAACAACTTTCAAGAACTCTTTCTTTCTCTTTCTCTTTCTTCCTTACTCTATCTCTTACTTTAATCTCACTACGTCGCAGATCTACACAACAGATAGCTTCGCAAGCTAGATCCGTTGACCGCGAGCTTAACTTTTGTATTGACCGTTCGAGAGCTGTCGGTCCATCTGATAAACGTACTTGTCATTGTCGTTTTCGCAATTCATCAGTTCGTTACTATTTCGCGACTGCGAAGCATCTGTACATTTGTATAATTGCACGCTTTTTGAAATTGCGCCTGCAGACTTGGTGATTATTATTTTTTGTTTATTCTTCATTCTTGTTAATTGGACAGTTAATTTTATTTTTTATATTTCTTCAAATATTTTGTGAATATTTATTTGAGCAACTGAAATCTCTGCTCGTAAATGTTTGTACGTTTCATGATCATGGATGAAGTGAAGTACTGACAGTGAATTGACACGAGAATAATCTTCGTAACAGTGTAATTTCAATTTGATTTTGGTTGTTAGAAATTGGTGGTGAAATTTTTTCTAGATTATTCTCATCGAGATCAGCATCTGATTGAACATGTTCAAATGCAGCTATATATTTAACTGAATTCATTGTAAATTCCACCGAGAAAATTGTTTGATTAAGTAACAAAATGACCGGGCGATAGAGAACTGTAATTGGCTCGTCTCGATTCTCCCAATACTCCGCTTTCTTTCTCTTATGCCTTCTTATCTTTCACTCTGTCTCTCAGTGAAACCAGGAAGTTAAAATTATCGACAGACTTATATCATCGCGAATTAGAGAAGCCCCGACAGTTTTCCAAGCTACGGGATGCTTTTTTATGCTCGTGATCACAGTTACGCTTCCGTTCTCACAACGTAACGAAAAGACGTGTCTAAACTCCCGTATAGTTCTGCTAGTGTTGTGAAATTTTTAGTCTCGTTCGTAGTCACAGCCGAAACGTTGTAAGAGTATGTCCACGTGTGCGTTGAAATATATATATATGCTGACACTTTTACTTCATTCAGCGATATTTATCGTCGTTTATTGTAACCTTTAAATAGTCTATCTTTTTAAAACAAATTTCAAACTCAAAAAAAAAATAAATAAATAGAATTCAAGAAAAAGCATGACAACTGCTTGAGTTGAGAGACGTAATTATTAATTCTTCAATTTCGATAAAAATATCATGCACGATTGAAATATTCTTCCATCCTCAAAAAAAATTCCTCATCCTCATAAAATTTTCTCCACCGATACTTGGTTTTCATTCAGTGCCACCACGTTCTCGTTGCATTGTTTTTAGGGTATCGATGCATACGAAATTCAACTCTGTTATTGATTACGTAATTGATATTCGTTTTTCAGTGTTCGTTGGGTGACAAAGTGGCGATGTTCAATCAACACGCCAGCAAGCACATGGACGGTCAATCAAAAAATCCCTTCACCAGTGGTCTCAATCTCGACAAGCCAAAGTTTTCAAAAGAAGAATATGGAAAGTGAGTTTTCTTCGATATTCTCATACGTATTTTATTTTCAGGAAGAGCATATAATATTCGAATAATATCAATTAAATACGTTTCTCTTCGTTAATAAATAATTTTGATTATCTTCCAGGCCAGCAGCTGGTTCTCTTTCAGACATTCGTGGTCGTAAAGCAACAGCTCATGTTCTTAAAGAAATTCTCGAACTGTGCGACATCATTCATCAGAACGGTACACCGTGCAAAGATCAACCGGAAATAACAGCTATAAGATTCGGCGATCTATTCAACATTTACGTTGCCATCAGTGACAAATGCGTGGGTCTGCTGCTCCGAGCGAGGAGGCAAAAATTGCTAGATTTTGAGGGCGAATGTTTGTTCCAGGTACGATATGTTTTTTTTTTTAACGATTCGTTCGTAGAAACGGGAGTTTAAATTCTCAGCAGTATTGACGTTGTTGTAACGAAAAAAAAATATATATATATATTCAAGATATCTTTCAGATAATTTGATCACTGATTTCATTAGTGCATTCAATGTTGTTCTACAAATTACAGAGAAGGGACGACGACGTGCCAATATTTCTCGTCAAACCAATCGGTGAAATCCGGCAAAATTTCAAGGAACGAATCGAAGAATTGAAAAAGGACTTACCGAAATATTGATCGTGCATAAAATTACACGAAAGGGCTATTTACTTAGGTCTTCGAGTAAAATACTGATGTTTCGTGCAGGAAGAACTTTTTCAACCATGCGAAACATCCGAATGGTGACTGACGATCATTCTAGGGATCTTATCAATTCAATGTACAAAATCATTACTTTTCATCTTCCGTTCTACGAATAACTGGAACGAAAACACACGAAGAATCGAAATAATGTATTATATAAAAAAAAAAAAAACACATGAAGGTTAATAATTTCTAGAGTTTGATAAAAACCATAAAAGTATGTATAAGTCTGTCTGTCGCGTGACTGATGCTGAGTGGGTCTACGAACGAATGATAATTTAATTTAGGTTGAGTAATAAAAAAAAAAAAATAAAAAAAACAATTGATGTAAATATCGCGATACAAGTTTCGTAATGAATGTGATATAGATGTGTAGTAGTAAAGAAATTTTTACAAAAAACTTTCTTATAACTTATTTCTTTGTTCACCTTTCTTTGATCTTTAAAAAATTTGATGTACGCAGCGAGAAAAATTGAATGCATGGCAAATGGAAATAATTTACGACGAATATATCATGGACAAAAATTTTCTGCCGATAATAATATTTTCGAAGATTATCTTCGTTAAAATCGAATCTGTAAATCAATGAATTAATCTATTCATCGACCTAATGTTCCTCCAATCCAATAATCCGTTTTCTAATTGAAATTAATTTCTGTTGTACATAATAGAATCAGTACGAGGAAAACCAAGAGCGCGTAAATATGAGGAAAAATGAAACACATCAATAAAAAAAATATCGTTTCAAGTTAATCGCATAATTTATATATATATATATATATACATTCACTTTACAACGCGCATTTTTCGTTTACACATTATAGCTCCATAAGGTTTCAAAAGTTTCAACAGTCACAGCATATTCATGACAGTATCAAAGTAAAAAACTAATTAGGAGCATGGCAGAGGAAGATCTCTTCGCACATGATTGTTTATATTATACGCAACGAAGATTATCGGTAAGCCGTGTTGAAACAAAAAAATTTCATTCAATTTTTTTATACGATTTATGTTCTTTCGCAGATGGACAAGATTATGGGATCATGTAGGATTAATATATAATCGAGTGATATAAAATTTTACGATCGATTCGTTCGCCAATCTTGAAGTTTTTAAAGCTCGCTTTGTGGTTGTTTTTTTTTTTTTTTTTTTTTTTTCTTTCAAGATTATCTAAAACGGCAGTAGTCGTAGTTCGTTTCATCATAACGTTCGATTATTTTTCTCGCATAACCCAATATTGTTAAGATTTTTTTCAACGTTATGAGAGTATGATTGACAATCAATTTATTTGAAATATTGTTCGAAAAAAAAAAGATCAATTTCGATCGACGTAATTGCTGTTTAAATTGGAATAATATCAATTTGAATATGTAACAATGAAAAACATTCTCTTGTACTTCGACTTTCTGGATTTTTTTGCACATTGAATGATCGTTGGTCACTCGGAAATAGTATAATAAAATGGACAAATCGAAGGCTCATGATATTACCGAGATTAACCCGAAATTTTTCACCATTTTTCTATCATTCAGGCCTTGTGGGGATCCTCTTAAGAATTAGCGAGGTTCGGTGTGATGAAATACGAGTTCGTATATTTTCATGATTCGTTGCCAGATAAGAAAATGGTTCATTTAGCTTTTTCTTCAGGATAACCATTTACGATTTTTCAGACATGTGGTCTACGTTTTCGACTTGGTATTAGTGCACGGTCAGATAATTTTATGTATCCGACAAGTTTTTCTTACAGTCAATGTAGGACAGAGTAGAAATTTTTGTCTCTCGCAACTTCTACACTCGTGGTAATTTATCTACGTCGTGAAATACGCTTGCGGATTCTATTCAATAATTATACGTGTTTTCTAATTTATTTATGAATCCACTTTTATTCACAGGATTCATATTTTTCAGATATTCCACGCAAAGTGGTCGATAATCTTGATATCAATATTTCTTTTATTCATGAAATACTGTAAAATTCTGATTCACGTATGTATGGATCGACGAATAACATTTCGACACATGAGACTTCTCACGATTAGACAATTTTATTTCACAAAAATAAAAACCGATTGAAAATATGAACAGATGCTCGAAATTTGCTGTTCGAAAAATGATTGATTGAATAATTAGTCAGGTCAATCAATAAAATCACGTAATTTGATATAAAAATTAAATCCAGGTTTATCCATCCATTTATCCACATTATACGAGAGTGTGCGATCAACCAATTTGAAATTTTACACTTTTTGTACATCGAAAACATAGTTGAGATTTAACTTGAAATATAAAAATGATGTTTAATATCGAATCGAGTTAATTGACGAACATTCAGTATGGAATATCCGAAAAATATTTTTTGTTGGTAGTCAATTGTACTACCCGGAGTTGAGACTTCACGAAGCATATTCTACGTGAACGTTAATAAATTATTTTCATTTTTCCTTCGTCGTTTCAAGCAAAAAATGAAGTATTTTAACAGAGTATCAGATACAACTAATAGAAATAATGTTTTCTTCTTTGCATGATGTGTCCTTAACGCGTTAGCCATCGAATCTCCTCGTTACGCTTACACACTTACGTTAATGCAACATTTTCTTTCTTTATGTAAAAATGAAATGATGAATAACCGTAAGCAATTTTTCATGATAAATATACACAAAAGTGATTTTTTTTTTTATTCGTACATCAAAAAAAGTTTGATTATAAAAAACATTCAACTAAGTTCCTGACTGAAATAACTGTGAATATTTGTTCCCACAAATTTATAAATTTGTATACTTAAGAGAAAAAAAATCTTCATGAGTCCAAGAGGAAATTCGTAAAGTCGGGAAAACGAAAGAAAGTTGTACTGTAAATTCTTGATTTTCGCATTGAATCAAGAGACTCGTATTTCTATATATTCATATATCTTTTATCTACGAAAAGAAACGCGATTATTACAATGTAGTATTTGCTAATCGCATATATCATTATATTTACACCATTAATTGGAAAAAAAAAAAAAAAATTATCATCATCAAGAAATTCGCTTCCAAGGTAATTCGTTTTCTTCACGATTCAGGGTAGGAATTGGACATACATCGCACTTAACGATTATTATTTCTCCTGTCTTTTATCGCTAAGAAATATTATATGTATAGCTCTTATGGACTTGGGGTAAAATGTATATCCTTCGAGGTTCTCCATTAAATGGAATGTTATTTTTTTTATATATAAGTATCCATATATATATATATATTTTTTTTTTTTATAATGTAATAATAATTATTATATCGTGATATAGTGTATATAATATTCTCTATAATCTTTGCGCAATTTATAAAAAGCTTCTCCTACCTTAAACAATGTTGGCTACTGGCATAAATCAACGGTCCATTAAAATACATATTTATATAGATCATAAAATTCACAATGTTAAATTTATCTCTGTTTCTCTCTCTCTCTCTCTCTCTTTCTCGCTCTCTTTCTCTCTCTCTCTCTCTCTCTCTCTCTTTCTTTCTCTGCCATTCATCGCGACTTCCTCCGTCTAACGTACACCCAAACATAACACCAATTTAATTTCTTTTTTAAAATTACTTTTATACTGGTTGTTTCGTTTTTATTATCGTTATCATTTTTTCCATTGTTAACGTTAATATTATTATTGTTATTATTATCAATATCATTTTAATAACGCAACTTTGTCCGTATTAGTCAGTCTTGGTATATTACATTAAATAACATTTAGGTGCGTTTTTAGCTTGTTTACGATTCGCTCAAAAACGTATCTCCTTACGCGTACGATCCTTCACGAACCTCCCTTACGTTTTATCGTCAGCTTATTCTGCTCATTCATATTTATATTCGACACTTTTTCTCTTCAGGGATTTTTTTCTTCAAACTTCTAAAGCCCGTACGTATATGTATCCGACACTGTATTGTCGTAGAGACTTTCACTTAAAAATATATTATTGTCTTTTGAAGGATAACTCAGATCACTCAAGCTTTCCTGTATTTCATTTTTTCTTTCGTTCTTAGGCATGAAAATCAAAGATTCTCGTTTCTTTCTTCGATCGCTCTCGATGGGAGGGGCAGTATTATTCGCTCGAGTTCGAAAACTCACGACATCTGACGCAATTTTGTGATTTCTTATTCGTTGTCCTCCGTTTTTGGAAGTTTATTTGCATCTTCTTTTCTCAGCGAAAGCAACTTACTCTTTTTTCATCACTGACTCGGTTTTATGCAAGGTAACATCGGGGTTTGTATATTTATAACTTCCTTTTCGTTCACTCGACGAACATTATTTACTGCAACGCTATCATTATTTTTTATTGTTGCTATATATGTATGAATAATTATTATCATATATCACCAGTGATATGTATATATAAATATGTGTTCGTACAGATATATATAAATATTTTATGTATACGCATCACTGGTATCACTTGTAGAATTAAATAGTGTCAATAAATCTTCTTCGTTTCACGTTGGTATTACATTTCGTTAACTGGTAACGTCATAGGCTCGTATCGTTGTTAATGAAGTTGGAGTACTGAGTGATCTTGTCAATGAAGTTGAAAACGACGACATTATCGGTGTCGATAAGGTCGGATTTACTACTTGGTATCATACATCGTTGTCGTGACAAAAATCTATCTTTCGTCTTGTGAGTGGTAACCGACGTTTGTCGACGATGAAGTCGGTAACGCAGGCCTTGATACCACGGTGACCAGGCTTTCCACCAACAAATAATTTTCCATTTGTCATCAGGAGTGTCGTTTCGGTCGTTATTTTGACGGGTGGCTCGTCATCGATCTGTACGATCGTTGCTCGTCTCCTTCGAAATGCTTTCACGTGATGGAATACGCCATCGTCAATTTTTTCCTGTAAAACCAATGTTACTCTAAATTAAGTGTCATTTTTTTTTCTCACCAATCTTTTGATATTTCGTAAGAAACGATCGTATGAAAAATAATAAAGAACTTTTGACGTGACAATAAAAATTTTGCTTTTAAAATAATTTTATATTTCGTATTCTCGTATCATCGTATTCTTAGTTTAAAAATATTATTGGAAATTATTATTTCGGGGAACTGTTATTTGTAACTTTTATAGAACGATATGAGATTGTCAAATGTATAAAATATTACTTATCTATCAGATTTTAACAGCTTTCAATGCCTCAGAACGACTTCGATTCTATTTTGATGATTTTTCGTGTTTATAAGAATGTTGTAAAAGTAATACCGTATCGAGTAATCGATCAAATCACAACTCTTCTCTAATTTGCAGCATTTTTATGTTTGGTATCATCTCAAATCGAGGAAATTTGTGAAATATCGAATGAATTAAAACTCACCCTGCTTTTCAATGACATTTGTTCACTTTTGCTTTTATAGGTGAGCACAACATGACCTTCGTGCAATGATAGTATGAGATGCTCGATTTTTCCCCTGCCCATCCAGGCTATTAAGCCTTCTGGGTGAGTCGTTCGTATTCTTAGTTCAAATTTATTCGATTGTTGTCCTCTGCGCCTGTAAGGAAGGATAAAAACAATTTTTAATATCTCAATATTGATGTGAATGCAGATAAGTCTATGAAACATTATACGCAACGATGATTTTCTAAGGGATAAGGGAATGAGCTAAAGCCTGAGTTACTTTGAAAAAGTAGAAAAACGGTCGAGTTTTGTTAGTAACTTACTCAGCGTAGTCGTAATTTTCATACTCGAAGTCAAGATCTTCCTCGAAGTCGTAGTCAGGGTAGGTTTCGTCGATATACTCAGAGAGGGTAGTGTTAGTAGCAAGGGTAGTGTTAGCACTAGAGAGATAATTAAAATATAGTGAAATAAATTAGTAACTACTTTTTAACGGGAAACCAAATGTAGGAGAAAATTCGTTTCGGAGTTTCATATTCAAATATGTTGATCATGTCGGATATGTGTATATACTTTTTTTTTCTGAAGGTGGAAATGAAAACAATTAAATGTTTGGGTACACAAATTTAAAAATTAGCTAATTCTCCAATTCCTGTAACGACTTAGAATTAGAAATTTCGATATAATTTCTATGTTTCAATTATTTTCACCAAAAAATCATCCCCTAATTTCGTATGCGTAATAACAGTTACTTGATATTAAATAAATCGAACAAACAAAAACTAAAATCAGAGGTTAACGTGGTTTGACATTGACTTTCGGGTGGAATTGGTTCAATCACTATAAACTATTTATGAAATAATAAGTAAAAGAAAATTTACGGTGGAAAGAGGACGTACCTTCTGCCAAATCGATGCTTAAACTGTAAATAATTGTCACCATCGAATCGTACTGGCCTCTCGGATATTTCTCCACCAGAAACATCGTAGCCCATAACTGTGTTTTTGTGAACAAATAAAATCATCAAAATGCGATAAATAACATCCCGAATAGCGAAATTGCTTGTTCATTCGTGCAATGAAAAAACAATATACGAAATACTTACAGAACTCGCAATGAAGACCGTTGTAACTGCTGGCACATTTGCAAAGATAGCTATTCAGGAGTGGCAAACAAACGCCACCATTGTGACATGGATTCTCATTGCTAGGACACGGTAAACCATCGTAAATCTCAGTATTGTGTTGGGTCACGTTAACAGCAAGATTTTGATACGTTTTCCCGTTGACCATCAATCGTTGTACAGCACCGACCAATCCAGTCCAGGCGCCCGCTAAACGATGAACTTCTCGCCAGTGTCTGTTCCAAAAAAATTGTTTTGATGAATTATAGTCGTCGAGTCGAGTCACACTTGAGATTAATATTTGAAATGGCTATTCATTGATATATATGTGGAATTTGATAATTGACGTATAATGAAATCTGACTATGGAATTTCGGGAATGAGGGAATTTCACTGTTAAGAAAATGATAACACAGTGGCATGATAAATCGATGGTCGTGAGATTCAAAAACAGAACAATTGAATTCTTCTTCAAATCGATGAGAAATCGGAAAATTCAGGAGTGAGTGTACGAAAATAAACAAATAAAACACGTTGAAAACTGCACGTGAAAATTTTCGGGCCCCTTGCGACCGTGGCAGTAGTGAAATTACAATCCGACCTTGGAGGGCTAAGAAAGACCCGGTAACAAATTATATAACCAGCGGAATAATCGTTAAAAATTTATAAGTTCGTTTAATTTGATGCATCAATCAGAAATCTAATGAAGACGAGCAAAGTCGATAATAAAAGAATGTGTTATGGAATTATGAAAATAAAAATTTAGTATGGAGGAATGAATAAGAAAATAGAAAACTGAAAAAAAACTCACTTGACACCTCCGATGTAGAGTGGCATTTCAAGATTAAGCTCCGTGAGTGGATTCCCTGAAAATCCTCGAGCAATTGTACCGTCGTCCAATTGCAATAGACCCTCTCTGCCCAATCTGCTTATTCTAACGCAATGCCATGTGTCGAGTGTAACAGTGTCGGGGGATGTTATATTGGCAATGCCACTGCCCAGATTGAATCGGAATTCCAATTTTCCTCGTACCATATTCAAGCTTATGAAATCACCTCGACCGCTGCTCAATTGTCCGTTATACAGTAGTAGTCCGTCATTGGAACGGGTCAGAAACCATAGCTCGATGGAAAAAGCTTTTGCCACGCCATCCAGGCAGGGTAACTCAAGGAACCCATCACCGGTCAATTCGGGTATGAGTAACTCGGTCAGCTCAGAATCCACTGTAAATTAGAATTGGAGAAAGTTTGATTTTGGTTGTTTATTGAAGCGAACGAAGATCTGGCAACCGATGACTACTAAACGTAAATCACGAACGATCATGAGATTATTCATTATGTAAAGTTCATTTTATCATTTGTTTTGAAGCATCTAGATTTATGAAAAGGAGAACGAAACATATGAGTTCTGTTTCAGTTTGAAATTACGATCTTTGATAAAATTCTAATGGAATGATAGTAGGATACTTACGAATTTCACAATGTTCACCTGCCCTGCCAGGTGGACACTTGCAGACATAGCCACCCTGTGGCAAAATGTCGCAGGTTGCACCACCCTGACAGGCATTATCCATGCAAGGATCCAACGATTCCTCGCAATTTTTTCCCGTATATTGGGGTGGACAGATACACTTGTATTCCGGTGGCTCGTACTTGGCAACGGCGTAATTATCACTGTCATAGCCAGTCTCATAATCGAGCTCGTACTCATAATCGCAATTTGAACCGGTGCAGCGTATCTTTGATGACCTCGTCGTGTTCTTTTTCTTCGATCTTTTCTGCTTTTGTTCATATGTCGTGCAATGTGGACCTTTGCATCTCACGATATTCATACCTCCAATTTTATGTTTACCATTATTATTGTTCCCTTTTCTTTTACCCTTGACTTTAAGTAGGCTGATTTTACACTCGCGGCCATTGCACAGATCTTCTTCGAATATGGGCGAACACGTGGCGCCGTTTTGACATGGCAAAGCTGCGCATGCGTTGTCATGACATTCTTTTACTCTGAAAGTCTCGAGAATTTCTTTGTGCTTGCCCATATGAAGATCCACCGTGACGCGGTCGATCTTCAACTTTCGTATACAACCGAGAAAACCATGACTAGTTCCGATGTTCTCGTACAGCCTGAAAACAAATTGGTCCTCGTTTCGTTTATTGTTTCAAAACTCATTTTTCCTTACAATTGAATTTTAATTTATTTTGGGCTTTTTATTGTTAGAATCGGATGATCGGCTGACCTGGTATAATTAGTTGGTACACTTCCAATGAATGTGTCCTGATTGAGATCCAACGATTTAAGGATTCCTTGACTTTGTCCAGCGATGTCATCACCGTCATTGAATATTAAAACTCCATCTTTGTGATATCTTTTTGCAACGATACGATGGTAATTCTTCATCGTCACTTTCTCCGGTGACGTTAAAATGACCGGACCATTTCCAAGGTTGTATCGAAACTGGACGAATCTGATAGCACGAAAAAAAAATGAATGAGATTTGTTACAAAATAGTGTCGTAATAGTGTAGAATTGAGTTTCTTTTTTTTTTTTAACTTACCCATCGATTATGGCAAGCGATACAAAGTCCCCTGTTCCATCGTTCTTTTGTTGATTATACAGAATAATTCCGTTGTCCGCGTACGTTTTAAATTCAACTTCTATGTTGAATTTGTGATAAGCTTTGAGTCGGGACATACGAACGTAACTCTTTCCGTCGAAAGAGGGTATTTCGTAGTCTCTCTTGTTTATTTCCTCGTCGCAAAGAAGACCCGTATAATTCGGTCGACAGATGCATGCGAAAGTCGAACTTGGCAAATCGATACAGGTCGACGACTTGTGACACGGGTAAGAGAGACACGCTTTGAATTCCTCGATCGGGGTCACTGAATCGTAATTTGCTGAAAAACAAGATACAGGTTAGCGTTTGAAAAATCATACGATCCATTGAAATTGAATGAAATAGGAGGAACGTTGTAAAAACTATATATTTCAATTATTGTGCAATATCAAAAAGGTTCTTTACTGAGAAAACTTTTTTTTAACCACCGAATGCAAAACCGTTGGTGGTTTTATGGCTTTATCATCGTTTGTTGGCATACAGCATGGTATATTAAATTCTGCATTTCAGAATGTCAATATTTCTTTACTCTCAGTCAATTTATATGATGAACGGGAAAGATTCGAGACTCCGATTTTCAATCATCCTTGATCCATCATTCCGCGGAGGAGAAATTTCGTGCAAATATTTACCGAAACATTCTTGTCTGTCGCTTGTCTCGGAGAAACCCTCGGAACATATACATCCACCGTTGATACATTCGCTATTTTGTATAGTGCAATCTTTGTCCTCGTTGCACAAATCACCGAGAAGTGCTGTGACGACCCTTATGGTGGCGGGGGTTGGTCGCGAAGCTGCTGCTATTCCTGCGATGCAGGAGATACAATAAAACGATTTTGTACAATGAAAGTAATGATTTCATCGATTTAATAATAATCCATAAATATTAAATTGTATAGATCAATTATCATGAGTTTTACACGAACATTTTCTTTAGCTGTGATTCAGTGCATCATTATTCAGTTGAATCATCTTTTAATATATTCATTTATTTCCATTTCGATTTTTTTCTATGATAATTTCATAGATCTACCATTTTTTTCATTAAATTAATAAAATTTATATTTTTCATAAACAATGGACTAAATTGAAAAAAACTGGATGCGACGGTTCACTAGACCGTATCGCACCTCCACTAAATATTGGATTTCATTCAATTCGTACGAATTTCCCTTTGAATTGGAGGAACTATCCTGAAATAAGTGAAAGCTTTCGAAAGAATAGAGTGTCTAAAATAAAAATGAAAACCTAAATCATTCATGAAGATGTTTGATGACTGCAGAAACATGAAAATAAGAAAGTTTTTTTTTTTTGCTGATTATTGAATCGATCGATTAATTAATTGATTAAATGTGCATTGATTATGTTCAATGGTGTTATTACCGTGCTTTAGATTATCACGATCGATGGTAATGGTTTCTTGCTGTGCACGATGGGTGTAATAGTAACGTGGATCGGGTTCAGGACCCAAAAGATGTCTCGTTGATTTAGACAATGGTGATATAGCTGCGGCTGGCTGAGTATACTGAACCGCGGTGAATCTCTTAACTGGGAAATCCGTGTTAACCGTAGAATCGTCTGCAAGCGTATTCATTCATCGTTTATCATCCCTTCACTGTTCAATTTTTCATATTTTTATGCGTTTTAATAGTTTCACGGATCATGAAATACATTTAGGAAACTTTGCTTTTAACTAAATTTCTCATTCTAGACTAATACTCGTGATAATGCTTATGAAAGCACCGGTAGTTTCAAAGCTAGAAGAATCGAGTACAGAACTGTAATTAAGTGAGTGTAAATGTTAGAATTTTTTAAACTGTGCTCGTAGTCCATAACGTATTAATCGTTTGATCATTGCACCCTGATACTTCCTCCTATGAATCTTTTATTTTTCGAATAAACGTGAAATTTCTTGAGGATTTAATGGTCTTTTATTGCTGTTTGGATTTATTATTATATATTATTTATTTTTATTGTTTCTGCCTATACCCTGTTGGGTTTTTACGAGCCCTTCCCATCACTTTAACCCCACTTTTTTTCCTTATTTCACTGCCCCTGCGAGACCCTTCTCAGAGTCTTGCTCACAGTTACTCTTTCCTGATGCATTACTGTATTGCATCTGCACGAGGGCCAAGGGAAACTGTGGAAAACCTGATCGACACAGGCGGCTATATTTTTGCCGAATTTTAGCCAGTTGGGGCCATCAGAAACTCTAAAAAACTGCCTCTCGCTCAGTGATTGATGCGCAAGCCGATGTATGACTGAGCGCTTACCCATCCAAGTATCGACCTTTCTCAATACTGCCTAACTCGGGAGATAAATTAGTTTCCCAAGATTTTTAATACAGGTTATCAAACAAATATTTTCTTGTGATTGGATGCCTCCACTACAGCTACGAAGACATGGTTCATTTTCGAGTTTAGCATTGTTGAATTGCATGGAATCATATATAATAGTCCATTGAGTTTCAATACTTTTTCGTTAGCATTATTCTTCATACCGTTTTTGGTGAGCCTCGCATAGCCCAGTTATATCAATGATATAGGGGTTTGCTTGCAAGATTCGAAGTAATCCACCTGAGTGTATATACAGCTGGCTGAAGGAGAGACTTTTTACGTTTTTGACCAGGAACCCTTACCGGAGTTTGAAGTAGATGGTTTTCAAATAGACTGGACACGAATTGAAAAAAAAAAATCCAGATCAGAAGGACGAAGGCTCAAAGAAGATTTTCAAGAAAACTGATTTCGACATCTGTGTCATTTCCTTGAGGGTGAAAAAAAAAAAAACATTCACACGCTATTCGCAATGCCAGTGATACGTTTGATGTCGACGTTTCGGGCTCTATTTCTATGGTTCATCGTACAGTTATTATTACTTGCTCGGTCGTCACGAGATCAAACGATTTCAGGAGTATACCAAGCTATCTCTTTTTTTATTTTTTTTTGGAAGGAAAAAACGTTTTTTTCCCTTGAGATCTCTCTCTCTCTCTCTCTCTCTCTCTGCTCCGCGACGAAATGGATGCTGTGTGTATATGTGTACGTATGTATAGTTCAACAGCCCCACGAACCGCAACGGACCTGCGCCTCTCGAGAGTTTTTTGTTCTCACACCGAACGGTTCATCCCCTATTTTCCTCATCTCTCCTTCACAAATTACGTCATGCATTATTTACACACTGCAAAGTGCTGAAGAATGGCCAAAATCTTGCGATAAGTCAGTACCGGCTTTCTCCGCTCTACTTCATCCATATATAACTCTAGCTCTGCCACTCGCTCGCTCCTACCGCACAGTTGTTAGCCATTTTTCCTATGTAAAAGCTCTGTGGATACTCTGCAGACTATCAAAGAAAAAAAAAAAAAAAAAAAAATCGATAGGAAATTCGATTGGATGAAATTATCGAGACCATTCATCAGGTTTTAATTATTTTAGTTATCTAATTATGAATCGACCCTGAAACCATGTACCAAAATCGAATTTTCATCATCCACAATATCAAATTTTATTCATTTTTCCTCGTAAAAGTGGCCAATGTTACTCACCTTTGACGACCCTTTTTTCAATTCATCAACAAAAAAAAAAGATTTAACCTCGTTCGCGGAATTTCATCAAAGCTCCAATGTACGATTAATGAGAGAGACTTCGAACATAAAAACAAAAGTGAGTGTCATTTATTCCCACTAATTGAAATTCAACTATTTTTTCCCATCAACGAACTGGAATTTATTTGAGATTCGTTTATCAAGGAGTTCACACCTTTCAATAAGTATTATTTTTTGCAGAAAGCATGACAATTTTTTCGTTACTATTTTAGTTTTTAAGAATTATGCAGTGAAAAAAAAAATACCCATAAAATTTGTTTGCTTCCTTTGCCATCGTGCGTATATTAATTGAAACTTTTCCATAGTTTTCTTTATTTTTAATGAACTCAATCTTTAGTTCAAACGATGGGAGACCCGCATGAAGCATAAACCTGTTAAACCCCAATAAAGTATACGAGGATTGCGCGTAATTGCATGGTCCTTGCCACGTAACTCGGTTGAAATATTTGCATTTCGTCTGGTTCCTTCAATTTTTCTTTGGGGTCAACACGACCAGTGGTTCAAAAGTCCACCGTTGTGTCCCTTCTGGTTCAAAGTCAAGAAAAATACAAAACTTTCAACTCGAATCATCTTATTTCGCGTGTCTTTCGGCAAAGCTGGGATTTTCCCATAGAGTCCCGTATAGTTTTGCGTCGCCAGTGGCAGATTTTACTTTTTTCTTCCCCGACCCTCTGGGAAAACTGCCCTCGGGGTAATGTAATTTGCGATTAACTTGCAGAAGGACGTGGCTCGGTCGAAAAGTCTTTCGTAGGCAAAAGTTTTTAAAAGATTGACTTGAAGCCCCTGTGGGCCCTCGAAAGAACGAGAGTAATGGAGAGAGAGAGAGAGAGAAAGAGCGTGAGACGAGGGGTAAGGAGCGGCCGTTGAACCCTCTGTCGCTTTTGCAATCGAAAATACGGTATGGCCGCGTGTAGCGTACATTCGTAGAGTTTAATAGATTCCATCGGAGCCGATGTTTCGTAGCATAGACTCGACGACTTTCCGTCTCCGTTTTTCTTCTTACTCTCGTACCGCTAGACTTTCAACGAGACGAAGTACCAAAGTGATTTTCTACGTTTTGGCGTGTTGTTTCTTTTTCTTATTCTTTTTTTACCAGCCGTTTTGTAACTTTGGCGAAGTCAACGAAAGAGGAGTAAACTTTTCAGGACGACAATTGGCTAATCGGCCAACGTACACAGAAGTCACGACGCGACGTAATTTTACTGGCGAATTTATTGCGAACCCACTTTTGCCTTCTGAATAGCAATTTATTTCCCTTCTTTTCACTCGATTTTGTTCCTCTTTGTCCGATCGAAGCATACCACTTAGTTGCGCATTCATTTATCATGAATCCGGATACACGAGTCGTTTTTTTCGGGCTTCGGTGTCACGAAGCTGCGACAATTTTTAACCGCTTATATTTTATAAATACTTTGACACAGTTACGTTATTTTCAATCAAAATCGAACGTGCTACTTATTTTAAGAAAGATAAAAGATTCAGTGTCCAGCAAAGTCTTCTTGCCTTACCAAACCTTAGAGAAAAATCTTTAAAAAGCATCTTCGCTCTCTGTCGAAGAGCTTGTCAATGTCTTCAATTTTCGTTCTTTTTATTTTATCGACAAAGTTACGAAATGCTGACATCAGAAGTCGATGTGAAAGAGGCTTGCCATCACTGAGAAGCAACATCGTAGCTTATAAAGGCTTGGTAATTTACTTAAAGCTTTTTTCCTTTGAGAACTCAGTTCCTCGAGTTAACATCGTGAATTTTGAACGATTTACCTACGACCTTATGCGCCATCCTCAAAGACGACGGCAGCTTTTCCTTCATCCCTCCAATCCTCTGTACTTCGATAAGGTAAAATTATCCTACTTTTGCTTTATCTCATCGACCATCATTTGGTTAATAGAAATGCACTGATTATTCATGCATATGAATACTGATAAAAGTATTTCCGATAAGAATTTAAAAAATAACTAACCGCAGAAAAATTCCGTAAGAAAGGAAGAATCAAATTTTTTATAAGAACGAATTAATAATTATTTTACCGTAAGTATTTGAGTATTAATGTCAAAAATTATTCTGATTCGTTCTCTAGTTTTATTTCAATATTTTGAAAACTAAAAACTGACAGAAGACTTATAACATTATAAGCAAAAGTTATATGAATTATTGTTCACTCGATGTGCGTCATGAGTATTCACAAGTTATACATTATTCATTGAGGGAAAGTGAAACACACATAAAGAAGTATCATGTGGAACAACGTACGTGTATGGTGTCAGGTAAAAACTTTAAGAGTTTTATTGGAATATTCGATTAAATACAATAACGTCGTAGACTTCATGGTTTTTTGGTAGATTCCCAAAAATCGATAACTGTACACGTAAATCGAACTCGTAATTTCCCTTTCTTTTTGAAGTTTATAATAATATTTTTTTGTCATGTTCGTCTTAAGTCGCGATTACAACGTTAACGTTAACAATATCTATTCCGAAGACAAGCTACAAGAGACCAGAACGTGGTAAGTTCCTAATTTATCATGGAGATTATATATATGTTATTTTTAGATGAATACGTAGGCCTGAGATTTTATCTACCAGGTTAGTCCGATTAGTACGTTATGATTGATTACGTTGTAATTATTATTCACACGCTCTGAAAGTACTCTTCCAGAGTAGAGATAGCAGCAGAGATAGTTTCTTCATCGATAATTCCGGGAGTCAATAAAAGTTATTAAGTATGTGCTCGTATTTCTCAAATGCTTGCAAAAAAGCCTCATTTTTCGTTCATTTAATAATGCAATATATAAGGTGGCATGTACGGTGCACGCTCGGTAAACCCACCTATGCAGTGACCAAAGGCCTGTGTAACAACGTCAGTTTGATGACGACACGCGTACAGACGCAGCTCGCATTCGTTGTCGTACGTCTGTCCATCGCTGCCACAGACTGGCACTGAAGGCAAATCTGTCGGACAGGCTGATGGACAGACGCAATGAGGACCACCGATCTCGGAACAATTACCACCCGAGTAACATTCCAAATCGTTGCAAGTAGTTGGTATCGTGGGGCTTGTATCAGCTGAAAACAGAACAATACGTTACAAACTTTTCATATTTCTTTCGAAGAAACTCTGGCGTATTTTTATAAAATATTCGAATAAAACGTGGCTTTCGATGTTGATCAATAATATTGGTTCTCTTTGAGAAGACCAAAAGAAATCAGTTCATATCAGGGAAATGCAATACACAACTTCGGTGGGTAATTTAGAACAGCTATTTTGGAATTTTTATAATTTTCATGGAAACATATTACAAATTTTATCCATTTTCTATGCCCGTTGAACTGTTACACAAATGTGCTTAAATCACATTGAAATCAGTGCATTCAGTAGCAAACGAAGATTTCGATTCATTCAGCCTGCATATGTATTCAGTAACGATCTGGCTATTCCCATTTCACCCTGATACCTGAATAGCATCCTGTAGGTGTCAGCATTTTATTGTGATCACTGCAAATGGTGCACTTGTGCCCTTTGGTCTCTGGTTTACAGACACATCGCCCAGTCATCTGTTCGCAGTCTTCCCTCACGGAGCCAAAGAGTGAACAACCACAAGCTGGGAAAAATATTACAATAAATGTTACAATCAAGACTTTCATGGATCTCATGAATGCAATCAGGACCGGCTTTAGGACATCATATTTCTAGGTTAATTTGATTGCTCAAAGTAGCTATTTTCCAGCTATCACCATCCGTTGGAAGAGAATTATTCATTAATTTATCAGATTACATCATACTCCCAACACTTCTAATCATTACTGGACTCACGTATGCATCCTTGGTGTCCTTTGCTGATTTTGGGGAGACCCCAATATCCAGGCATGCAATGATTGCACTTGAGACCACCAACCCCTGGCTTACACTCGCATTGTCCCGTCTCGGGATTGCAAGTGTCTGACACGCTGCCCAACCGATTGCAGTTGCATACACTCGGACAACCCGCGCCGTCTGGTCCCAGAGCGGGAGACTTACCGTCGGGACAACAACCATGCCATGAGTCGATACACTTAACCACTTGGATTCCCTGAACTGAAAAGTAACAACAAGCATAGATGAGCTGTAAATCCAACGTTGTTGTCTTGCCACAGAAACGCTCAAGAGTTAGCTTTTCGGTCAATTATCGAGAACTCGCGGGACAATCTAATAATGATCATTGGTTAATACTGACAAAGGCCAACACAAAAATTGAACGTATTTGCATACAAATGTTCTGAATGATTCCTTGAAATTGAAAGAAAATTCTGAATCAAGTGCTTTGGCGAAGCACTGTCTTAAGACAATTGGCTCAGGGAGGAAGACCGGTTCTAGTTGGCTGGTGGTAGAATCATAGACAAAGGGAAGCAAAATCTAGAAGAGCCTCATTTTCAATTGACAATATTTTGGTGAAGAGAAAATTTTGTTTTTCTACAACAAGTGCTTAATGGTGAATGGCAAGCATCAATATAGGCAACAAAGTTTGCTGAATGATTTGAGATAATTACTTTGGTTGGAATCGTTGTAGGTCAAGATGCGATAACCCATAACGATGCGTTTATCTAATAGTTTAACTGATTTCAGATCATTACCGCTTTCATCACAGTTCACTCACCTTTTTTACAGCATCGAGCAAAGCGTGGTGTTTGATGACAGTAAGAATTACTAGGACAATCTCTCCTGTTGGGTCCACTTCCACAATCGTATTCCTTGCCATCAGCATCAGTTAACGGTGTATCACCGTTGCACGGTTTAACTTCCATGCCTGTTACAGAGATATTTATTCAGGTTGTGGACAAGATGTAGCGATGATGAACAATTGGCTAAGCCAAAGATGATAATGCGGTATATACTGATCACGGGCCAAGTTATCATGCGGTGTAAATCAGCGATAAGCGTGAGAGGAAGAAATAAACGAGAAAGGAGTTTGGGTCAAGTATTCTCAGAATTTTTCTGATGCCATCAAGACCTGAATGTCAAATACCACTCGTTATTCAATGTTCATGCGGACGATTTGATTGCTTTGATGAATTATTGAAATCCATTATCTTTTCGACAATTAAATCCTGATTGGCCATTTTGGAGAAATATTGCACGCAGGAAAAAGGCAATTTATGCAGGAAGGTGGTTTTTGTTGATGTTGGGATCAAATAAGTATTTGATATTCTGCAAAGTCCATCGAACCTTGACAAAGGTCCAAGGGTCTGAGTCGAAGTTCTCGCTGTCTCTGACAGGCTTCCATCTTCATGGCGCATATCGATGGATACGTTTTGAGATCGCTTCCACAAACGGGTATAGCGTTCTCAGGTGCTACCGAGGCACAATCAAACTTGCAGCTACATCTCGGAAATTTGTCCGGTCCTAGCTCGCAGGTCGCTTCAAAGTCACAATGTATGTCCTTACAGGCTTCACGCTCCTGCGTAACTGTAACCTCGGCTATCGTCGTTGGCAATCGTGTTATCGTCGGTGTAGACATGGTCGCTGTGATGAAGCGAAATGTGCCGGTTGTTAATGGGTTAGTGCTTCCGTGATGATCACAGGTTAGTGCTAAGCTTTGGCCCGTGTCTCGAAGTTAACGAGGCATTTCACATCACGAGCGCCAAGAGACCATGAAACCCATATGGATCTGGATCTTGGCTTTATTGTTCACTCGTTAAGCTTTATATGTTTCAGTAGGTCTTTTGATACAAGATACGAACCACGCGCAATATTCAAAAGCAAATTGATATCGTTACAGAATATATTACATTTTGAGTTTATTTAGATTGTTAGAAATATTCATTCGAAGTGTGATCATTGCAGAAATATTATTTACTTCGTTCGATCAACGCTGCGGGATTTAATCTGATTGTGTATCAAACGAATGTAATTCTGCTGAATCAATAGCACTTCAAAGTAGGATTTTCACGCGGTAAATTCTACTTTAGAATTTGATAAAACGGAGAGAAAAGGGAACACATCTTCGTGAAACTTACTCATTGCAGCGACGGCAATTTTCTCTCCGCACTCGCCGTAGAAAATAACATGGAGTGGCGGAAGTTTTGGATCTCTTTCGCAAGCTGCGCGTTGTAACTCGCACTCGGATCGATAAGTTTTCGCGTCACTTCCACATGCCATCTCGGTTGTAGATTCCGGACAACTCTCTGGGCATATGCAGTTACCTGCTACGCAACGTGCACCGTTCTCGCAATCGACGTTCGAGCACAATTCTATCACGAGATAAATCGATTCAGTAAACATTTCTAATTTCGTTACTATTTCTACTAATTCGTTTCTACCGAACTTCTTCTGAAAAAAAAAAAAAAAAATACGAATTCGTCCGTATTTCGATCAACTTACCACAGTCACCTCTGTAATTAACGGCAATGTGAGTTTGGGAAGCGCAGGAGGCTTTCTTCATGGCACACTCACTAACGTAAGTGACACCATCAGTACCGCATACTTTCGTATCGGCTTCATTGTCCGTCGTCTGAAAATCGGAAAATAAAAATAAACGAAAAGCGTAACCGAATCAAGTATGATGATTAGGTTCAGTTCGATGCACGATGAAATCATTATCGAAAATCAAATGAATGGTTACTCAGAATTGTATAAATCTTGAAAAATTAACGTTTTTGTTAAAAATTATTTCGTTATGAATTTCAGTTGTGAATGGAATTAGAAGTTCTATAAAACGTTTGGAATTTATCATTTTTGCCTTTACATATTGTTTTTTTAAGACTCAATGAAAAAAATTGCGGCAACTGCAAACGGTATTAGGCTCAAATCGATGGAATCTGTGAGAGATTTTGTTTGTTGACCCGGATGCTTAGGTCATCGTTTCTTTATTGCCAAAATCACGAAGATACAGGAATATGAAATTCTATAGTAATACATTTTTGAGGGATAACAGAAAAGAGATCAAACAACGGTTTTTTCCCTCAACAATGTCGAAGGAATTCGCTGAAAATGCTGACAACGACGAGAGTACCGTCTATGGTATTGAAAATCTATAAGGATCGGCGAATTCGGGAAGCGAAAAATGTAGTCAGCTGGTGCTTTTCTCACTGCTTTACCCTTACGTAAAAACTGCTTTGAAAGTTATTGAGCAAACATTTTTTTTTTTTATGATTCTGCACCGTATATTTGAAAAAAGTAAACCGCAAGGGAGAAGCGTCGCCGTGTCAAATTATTATTCAAGCATGTGTAATAAAATGTGACTTCAATCACTGATCACAGAGAAGAAAGCAGATCTTTCTTTAGAATTCTGTTCTCCCGGTTGATGTAGGAATTTCAGTATTTTAGATTTCTCATCATGCTCGATCAGGAATAAGTATAAGACATACATAATTTTCACAGTTAGGCTCTAAAGCTTTTGGAAAATTCCAAGGCTTCAGTTTTCGATTATTTTCCACTCGATAAGCATTCATTGCAAGTAAGCTGACTCAGCTATATACTGACAGAATGAAGAGGGTGATGTGGATACATGTATATATGAATGAGATTCTTATATGTCTGTTTTTAGTAGAATTGACATCGAATAAGATGGAACAAACGCGTCGATGAAGATTTCTTTAAAATGATATTCCACGATTCGACATACGATTTGAATAATTAAAAAATTGTAAGAGATTGTTTTTTTCTGCCCTCTATGAGATAAGGATTTCACGAATAAAAAGAGGCGACGTTTTGGACTGACCACAGCGTATATATTCATTTATTTATACACGAAGAGGGCGATTTCTGGCTTGCGTTCTGCAAATACGTTTTACTATAGAGGTGAATGGCGATTCTTTCGATCTGGCTCTTTTTCCAGTTCGAAGCTCTCAACACACATGCGCACACAATTGGCCTGTCTTTCAATCTCGTTCCACATACACGTCTTTCTTTCGTACGTTCGAAGAATTTCCAATGACTTGACAGTAGACAGATATGAGTAGAGAAAGATAAATTGTCGTTCTCGATAGAAATATTGAATATCATAAAAGCTCTGCAGTGAAAATCTTGTTTAAGATCGAGGGTAAGAAGGTATCTATTGTTTTTTTCTCTGCAATTCACAAAATTGCAGCTAAATATCATCAGCAATAAAATGAAATAAATGAAAATGTGTAAAAATGACAAATAAAGTAACGATCCGTTGAAAAAAAAAAAAAATTCGTCTAAAAATGAATCACGAGTTGTTCAGCGCTTCGTATCAGAATGTGCAGAGTTGCCATGTACAATATGTAAATGAGTTTTGAAACAGAGTCGAAATTTTGGAAACTTTCAAATTAGCATTTACATGCATACGCAGATATTTTCGAGACAGTAGAAATATATGATAACGAGCCATTGTTGTTCTCAAACAACACTTTGTATTATTTATATATATTTGTATGCGTATATATACCTAAAGTTACTACAAAAGCAGTAAAACTTACCGGCTCGTCGCACTTGCTCGGACAAACGCATTTTGCCTCGCCGCTACTGTCGCTTTGACACTCGCCATAATACTCGCATTTTTTATTCTCGCAGCCGTCTGAAAAGTCAAATAAATCGTTTATCTCTTTTTTCGTATCGATTTCACGATGAAAGCCATCTTAAACGTAGAACAATAGTATCCGTTTAATTTCATGCTGGGGAAATGAGTGAAATGAAAATTCAGTTCTGATGAGAAAGCGACATATTGATGACGCTAGCAGGAGATCTAGTTGTACGTGGAAGCGATGAGCAGATTCAAGTATGAAGAGTGAGGCAGATAAAGAGAAGGAGTGAGGATGAGAGAGGCAGAAAGAATGGAAAGATAGAACTGTTGATAAGAGAAGAGGAAGTGCACAGGAGGGTGAGAATGCAGTAAGCAGTGGGAAATAACTGACAACGCAAAGGTACTACGTGAGTGGAAGGGATAGGAGATATATATGTGTGAGAAAAAGAGAGAGAGAGAATGAAAGGGGTCGCGAAAGAGTGACGGAGAAACGTGAAGATTTGAAACTAGAACGAGACAGGAGCAGCGGGTGGTAGACAGGTGGAATGGAAGTCGTGAAGTTATCTTTAGAATTCATTGAAATCCGACGGAAATCTCCGGAGGGTGAATTCAGTGTAGTAGGTGTTTATATGTATATATATAAATTCCGAGCCTATGTACGACGTGTCCCAAAAATCGTACCAAACTTTGCTGTGAAGCTTTGTTAGATTGCGAAATACCGAAGAAAAGGGACCGCACCATTTTTATTTCTGATGAATTGTTGATGAGATATTAACGAGAAGGAGACGTTCTATCCGGTGCACTAGTACGATGAAAAATAGAAAGTAGAGCAGTGCATGTGTACAGCTGTAGGTTTCGTTAAAACATCCTTTCTTTTTTTTTTCATCATCCACTCGTTTGAAGTAGCCAATCAACTGGTATCTCATCAATGTGCATCGATTGATTCTCTTTAAATGACTAGATCTCTTTCCCTCCCCATTGATTCTGGAATAAATCTTTGAAATACCCTTTGTATATGGAAATATAGGTTAGTTTTGTGATTCCTAAAAGCAGACTGTTTGGGTCTACTGTTGCCGAGGGGTGTCGAGCCACAAGGGTGGTGCAACCGTGATGCCGCTACCGTTTTTCCCTGATATGTAGTAGAACGTCGTTCCAACGCGCTGCTTTGGGTTTGTAAACCGTAGTGTGGTCCGCATCACATGCATATGCAGCATGCATGCCTCGAGGTAACAACTCATAGCGGCGGCTGAACGCGCACTCTCTGAGTTTCAGAAAACCCAACCTTCCTATCGTTGCTGCTGCTGCTGCTACTGCTGCTAGTGCCGCAAACGAACGAACGAGAGAAAGTCTCCATGCATCGTTATACGCATGAATCCACGTTTTAATTTACAGAGTAATTTACTCGAAATGTCACAAACGTCTCGACAGTTCATCATGAAGTATTCAATGTTTTTATTTGCACTTGGAGAATAGTTGAAAGCTTTTAGCTAATGGTGTCTGATCGTCCGCACCATCGGACATGCTGAAAATCCATTTTGGGAATTTTCCAGCAATGACGGATAGAATATTGTATAGTAATCTTTTATTTTTTCCATCGGACCTTTTGTTCAATCGATAAAATATAATCAGCCCCATCTCTCCTAATTTTGAATGAGCTTTCGATTGAATTTTTCATCTCGGAAAGAATTCATTCGTCATTGAAGTCACCTCGATTCAATTATTTGGAGTGACATTCGATAAAACAATCCACGAGATTGTTTCACATGTGTGAAGTGCCCAGCGTATCGATAGTATTTTAATAACGTATACTTGGAGATGAAACCAGAATGAAGGAGTGGATAAAATTACAATATAAAGCTGAAGAGAAAATACAAACAGACTTGATCGGAATATCGCGTCAAGAACATCACAAATTTTTCATCAATAGAACGATCGTTTCGTTTCTTCGTATAGTTTCTCAGTATTTATTTTGTAGATTTTTCAAAAATATAATATGTATTATGAAGCAATTACTTTCTTACATCCCGAATATTCCATCTTTCATTAATTAATTACAAAACGGTAATATCATTCGCTATTTTTTTTTCCAGAGATAATCATGTTCATATGAAAATATCTCGCACATGGCCTGAGAATATTTGAAAGCATCTCGTGCTTTCCGCGGAATTACAGAATCTTTTTGTTACATATTAAGTCTGGTATTTTCTCAGCGTGTTTCAAATTGTGGATCATGCTAAAATAGTACATAATCTGCGCGGATGATTCCAGTCCCAGCGGATCGTATGAATGTCGCATAAGATTATTTTACTGGTGCGCATATCGTGTGGAACGGTTCTAAAGCTATAGTGTCGCATTTCTACATATGCTGGGCTTACGGTGCTCATCAACCGTAATGAGTTAAAGAATCTCCTGGAAACTTATGAAAAATGATCTTCGTGAAATAATTACAAACCAAGAACGATGCGAAGACGTTCTTTGAGCTTTACGAAAGAAAACGTTTTACGAGATGATTGGATTCCTTAATTGTTCGCGTATTTGAACAGGATGGGAAATTGTGAAGCTTTCAGTCGAATTGATATGACGGTACGAGGATACACAAAACATAGCAATAATCGTCATCAATAGAAATGAACTTTGTTTCCGTTGCTTTCAGTATATTGTAAATATTTAAAAATTGAGAGGTCAAAAAAAAAAATTAACGCAAAGTTATATCAGTTTCCATAAGACAATAACGAGCTTCTTAATCGTCGTGAAATTTTTACAGGACCTCTTAAATACGTCATACAAAAATACACCAAATTTGCAGAATTTTATCATCATTTGCGATTTGGGACTCAACATCCTTAAAAGTTTTACTTTATCGGAGGTAGTTTCAAAGACTTTCATCTGCTATGGCTATAAAAAAAAAAAAATGTTATTTTATGTTTATCAAGAAAAATAATAGCTGTACAGAACGTGATAAAATTTACTATTTTCACATTCGAAACTGATTGTTAGCGAGTGCGAGTGAAGCGGGGTTGCGCAGAAGTGTAATCTCGATTTTTTTTTGCTCTTTGTTCCACAATAAAATTTACGGCGTGGTCTTATTCCTACGGATGCTTGTATCCGGATGTATGTGTCTGTGTGTGCATGGTGTGGTGTGTGTACTTTGTATGACGAGTACTCTCGAGCCCTCCGTTTGACCTGGTATTTATACAGCTCGGTGTTTCCCTTCTTTCCTCCTCAGTCCACGTGTACATGCACATCGGTATTTCGAGAATTTTATTTTTGCCTATATGCGTTGAAACTCGAACGAGTCGCCATGTCCAATTGAAATTTCGTTATGGAAATTGTCGTCGAAACAAACGACGATGAAAGTGAGGGGATGAATGAGAGAAGGAGACAGAGAAATGGAAAGAGACAGAAATGGAAAATCCGGTAGTAAAAAGTCTGGTCAATAGGACATGAATACTCTTGTGAAACTTTATGAACGCTCTCTCTCTCTCTATATTGGATTAGTTATCCAGTCAATTTTTTAAATACCATTGAAAGGAAGTGTCTATTTGTATAGACTCGCAATGAATTTTACGACTATTGATTGTAACTCTAGCATATTAAATGACTCGCTCATTCTTAATATTCAAAAACAAAAAACAATACGTTGTACATAAATTTGAGTCTTTTCGAAGTAATTGAATTTTATACTCACTGCAAAGCCCTTGATACAAAACCCGTATCTCACGACGATGCTGACAAGCTTCGAGCCTGAGCTTGCACTCGTTCCCGTAACTGATACCGTCGTCACCGCAGACCGGATGAAACTCCACTGAGCACGTAGGACACTCGCAGGTAGCTGTGTCACCGTTTTCAGCGCAAATTGCTCCCCATTGGCAGATCTGCGAAGAACATCGAGATCGGACACGAATGTCTTTAGACCTTTTGCACTATGAGTTCTATACCTGACTGATATTCACAGCTCAGTCAGAACGTGCTAACGACTCGGGCGAATGTTCGTACCCAAAGAATGTGATAAATTTGTTTTTTTTTTTTTTTTTTTCAGAATATTCAATATTTAAACACACATTTATGTTAGAAAGATTTTTTTTTATGTCAACAGTGAGTAAAAATAAAGTTGCAGATGGACGTTGTCATTATTCATATAAAATTATTTCGACAGATTCCTATAGCACTTGAAAATTTTTGTTCGTCATCCTAGACATATAATTCATTTCAATCAATTCGTTTCGAGTTGAGTGAATGGAAGTCCAAGTTCTTTGAGAGATCAATCCAAATGTCTGATGTGTGTGGACTATGATGAAGGGTTGAAAGTATGGATAGGTGCGGAAATATAGATGAAGTATGTGGCGCAGTCACGTAAATATTTTCATTTTACCTACAACTTTCTATTTTATTCGATATAACGATTCGCATTACTACCCTCGGGTATAGCGATTGTAAAACCGGTTTTCGTCAACATTATTACTTTTTTTTTTTTCTTTTCAACGTGAAATCGTCAACAGCGTTTTGAATCAGAACGGTTCATATTTGCATTGGTAATCTTTAGATACTTCGGTGAATCGTAAAAAAGCTTGGAAAATTATGAATGCAGCTAGTATTTTTTTTCTTTCTCTTTTACACATTGTGCGACGGCAAGTTATTGATGAAACGCTCCGGATACAGTAAACATTACTATACATTATAAACGATTTTTTTTTTTTTTTCATATGTATGCCGAAGACTCTTGAAATGAAACTGTGATTTCTCTGGCGTATTCCGATGTGTACCATCGATGCGTTGAATCACTATAATTAAAGTGACATTTTATCATTCGTCTCCTCTTCTCGTTTTTTTCGTGTTTTTCGTTACGAGCATGCATTCAACCTCAAACTCTCTTCCATCCAGTGCACTTCCCGTAATACTACACGTTTTCACAGGCGTTCCACTTCGATACATCTATCAAAATCCTCGAGTCTGCTAAATTATGACGGCGTCGTCGTCGTCGTCGTCATTGTTGAGCGATCTACACGTCGCATCGTCAATATATTCATGCTAGACCGAATTCGAGCCTCATTGTCACGACAAATTTAACGACAATGAAAATGGCACAAAGGAATACTACTTCGTAAGAAGTATGAACTATGTTTGATAATTCTGTTTTATCTGTCATATTTTCTTTATTATTACTGGTCTTGAGCATGAGTTTCATATGACTAATAAAATAATGGAAGAATCATATCGAAATGATTTTATTTCTGAATTTCATTTTATTTCGTTCAATACTTCTTTTTTTTTTTTAAATAATTGTTCTATTTATAGCATAAATAAACGATCCACCGTATCCCGATGTAAACTTTGATTACATAAAATATGTACATGTACTGACAAATTAAAAGAGGCTTTGATTTCAAGATTCGCGGACCAGATATTTCTCATTTTGTGTTCGAGTCCCTTTTTTTCCGTAACTACTATCCAAGTCTCATTATTTCATCGGCGTTTTAAGGATAGAAAGGTCTATAATGAAGGGTCTCCGGGGAGGAAAGGGGGTGGGTCAGAATCGACGATGCACGAAGTGAAGAATAAAGACGGTAGAAAGATCCCATCGTTATAGAATTCAAGAAGAGGGTAAAAATAAATGAATATCAAGGAGAGAACGAGGACAAGGAGAAGCTCGATTTAGCGAAAGCAAAATCTCTTGAAACGAGATACGGTAAAGATCGAAACAGGAATATTCTGCTATTCGAAATACTTTGCCTTGGAACAAGAATAATTTATCCATTGCTATCGAGGGCATATTGAAATATAGAATCGTGAATCATTGTTTCGTTATGCAAATTTGAGCAACAATATATCGTGAACATAATTATTCTTAGCTCAACTTGAAATACTAATCAGTTTTATCGTACAATAATTAGGCACAAAATGTTCGAAATAATTTCGAATAGTGTAAACGTATTTTTGTTTCTTCAAATTTTAATAAATTTTCATGTGTAATTACTTGGATGACATTAGTAGGAAAAAATTCGTTGAGACTTTCAATTAATTTGGAACGAGTACGATCATTACTGCTTCCCGACTATCATTGCCCGGTATTTCAATGCACTCTCGAAAAACCGTCAGGTCACGAAATCTCAAAGTCGATCGTGATGATAAAAATACGATTCTTCATATCCATCGTAATACTTGATTTAATAAAACACAAGAGACCGCGACTCAAGCTCTTTGATAGCGGTGTTCACATCTCTGACACATTTACAGTATCCAATTAATTAATAACAAGGCCGAGAACTTTTATTGGTCGAAAATTTTGTCAATAAATTCTCGACACCTAGAGGTTTTGAACGGCAGGACAACCTATAATTGCTATATATTTAACAGGAGTCTGTCACGTGGATTGATGAGACAAAAATTTAAATAATTCAATCTTATTGTCACATGTACTAAAATCACTGACTTTTCGCAATTTTACAGTCTCATAGTTCTGTCCGATACCCCTGAAATAACGATGATCTTCCTTGGGTTCAGCCTTCGCAGAATCCTTCTTATTTTTTTATACTATTACGTTTGATGAATTACTTTTTAATGGTAGAAACAAATAATTTTATTCTTACCACCATTTGGGTTAATCCACATTATTTGGGTTAAAGAATTTATGAAAGCTGGTGAAACTGATCCTGAATCCCTGGCGGATAATGCTGGTGGCTAATTTTAGTTGATCTATTGATCTGCCAGGTGTTACAGAAACATTTCTGTCGCGTTTCATTACGATGGACGTATTTTGATTACTATTTTAAACTTCTGTGAATACACATAATATTGAAATTCGTAATTTAATTCCAATTATGAAAAAGTTTGACTTGACCTGATTGATTATCGAAATTGTCGAAAAGGTTCGGAAAAGAGAAAAAAAATGGTTAGAATCGTAATGTAAACCATTGACATATTTCAATGTTGTTCAAATCTCAGCAGAGGCTTCTAAATTAATTTGTTAACGAATTGGATATTTCAATCTCAGATATTTGTGTCTCATGACCAAAGTAGTTCGTTCAATTACGAAATATTCATCGATTTTCCAATTCAATTGACAAATTGTGAATCCGTAAGTTACTCCTCGGTGAAATTTGTCGTGTGAATTGAATGTTCGAGTTCAGCGAAGTGAAGTTTTTCACAATTCTCGAACTCGTGCCTGAATTCAAATGAGATCTTTCACTGGTTCTTCTGTACTATTCTGTACTCACTATTTTCACACAAATTTAAATTTTCAGCGACTTTTCTATGGATGAGTGATGAATGTGAATATTATTGAGAAACTTTCGTTGTTTTTTCGCGGCAAGTGACATAGCAAACCGTAACAAAAGAATTATTCTTTTAAAATACACGAATGCAAAGTTAAGCGTCCGATGAATTGTGATCGTGATTCCTTGAAATCGGTGAATGAAATCATTTTGAAAAATAAAAATTCTTACGAAACCTTAATAGATATAGAAACATTACGTTTGATGGAAATAAAAAAAAAAAAAAAAAAAAAACTGTTCGAAAGTCTTACTTTTTCGGAGCATGGTCCCCTGGATCCGCAGTTCCCGGTGTAGGCTACTTCGATGGTGGTGTTCGTTGAACACGCTTGTCTCTTAAGATCGCACAATGAGGGATAAGTCTTTCCGCCTTTAGCGCAAACAGGTCTCATAACCGGTTCGCACTCTGAGCCGCATTCGCATTTCGCGATTCCATAACGATCAATGGCGCACTGCTGGACAATGCTGCATTGTGCTCTGTCACAAGGATTGGTACCTGCAACGATCAAACACTTTAAATCATTTGTGTTTACGAAAATTTATTCGATAACATTAGTATGAAAATTAATGATCAATTAAGGATTCAATCGTTTGAAGGGTAAAACGCGAGGCAAAAGTTTTGTTAAGTAAGAGAAACGTGTCAGAAAAAAAGGAAAAAAAAAAAATGTATACAATTAGTTGGAGAATACTCACCGGATTTACAAGCACCGGGATAAATTTTCCTAAGGGGCAATCGTGATCTGCAAGCTTCCTGCCGGAGGCTGCACTCGTTCGAGTAAGTTTTACCGTCGCTTCCGCAAACCGGGGAAAACTCGAGGCTGCACTGCTCGCCGCAGCGACAGGCGGGCTGTCGAGATGAGTCCAGCTGGCAAACTTCCGGCTCCGAGCACTCGACGCTCCCGCAAGGATCTACAGACATCAAGTACCCGAAGCAAACCCTCGTAATTAATACTAATGAAAACCTATATACAACAACTCAAAACTAGAAGCAATATTATAATATCAACTAGAAATCTTGTTTTATCTACAAATTAAATATAGAAACAACGTTTGTCTTGATATTCAAACATATTTCTATATTAAAATTTTCTTATAACAAATATTTACTCAATTGCGTTTGTAAGTTGAGCTCTCGGAAGTTGTGCTCTCGGAAGTTTCTTAAACCATAAAAACTCGTCACTTTGATAAGCTTAAATAATCCTGAAAATATGCATTCGTGCAATATTTTCAGATTGAAAAACGACAACAGCACGGCTGGATCTCTCAGCAGATAGGTAAAATCGAAAATAATACTGCGATGGATTGAGGTTGGCTAATAAGTTACGGAGGGGCCTTAAAGATTGCTCCTGAAGCATCACGTGATAAGGAAGAAAGTCGAATTTCGTTATCCATCCTTTAGCAGTAGTGTATAGTTTGCCATGGGGTTTGCTGTGGTTTGCTTGGCTGACGCGGCAAGTTCCTCGAGAAAATACAGCTTTGCTAGCGTCCTCTCGTGAAGAGAGGCACTATTGCCATCAGAGGCAATACAAGTCTCTCACAGTTGTGTCGGTGGTGATGCCTACGATGTTTCTTGGGTTAGTTTAAGTTACGGTCTAGTGGAGCGACTAAACTCTCTCATCCAAGGCTAGCCAAGGCTTTGGCTGTTTTTGGGATCAGCTATATTTGTGCCCTGTAAACCTTTACCAACCCTGTAGAGGCCTTATGTTTATAATCTTGTACCGGAAGTTCAGATTAGAGTACATCAAATTTAATATGAATATGTATACACATATTGTAACAACTTTACTTATCAGAAGCGAACCATATCAACTTCAATTTCAATTAGTTTTAGCATTACTCAATAATCATAATAAGCATATTGTATCAACAGCGAATAACTGTAACAAATCGATACTTATGAATTCATGTATATTTTCTTCCACTGGAAAGATTTCTTCAAATAGTAGATATATTTAATTATATTTATTATAATAGTAGATAATATTTATAGATAAGTATCAGTTCGAACAAACATTGATGTGTTATTTCAGACGAGGGATGAAAAGATCTCCGAATTTTTTTCGACAATCAATGAACCTACGTATGTAATGAAACGTTTACATAACTACTTCCTTGAATCAACCGAGATAGGAAGTACTACTTATGATAAACTCGTTAAGTTTTTAATGTTGTTGATGATGAAATGTGTTATCTGACGAAACGAGGAAAAAAGAAGTAGTGCATCGACAGTCAAAGCGTTAGCCGAGTCGCACTAAGATAAATGCTCAAATGCTGTTTGGATTAAAATAATTTTCCGGAACATTACGCTAAAGTGAAATTTTTTTTTCTCGGCAATGTTTACGGCATAAATACGCAAATCGTTTGTGAGATACCAACAGATATCAAAAAAGAAAAATTGTATAAAAAGTGTCGTACGAAAGCATCGCAGAACTGTACAGTAAACACGATTTGAATAAATATCTTATAGACGGCTTTGAAGAAGCAATTTAAGATACCGAGAAAAGAATTTTCATAATTCTCAATTTATTGAGACTGAACGACGAGGAAAATATATTTTTCAAATAATACCAGATTGGCAACATGAGTTTGATTTTTCAAATTTAAATTGTGTGTAATAAGTCTGTTTGTTAATCCCCGTGTGATATGAACGTTGTTTTTTATAGACTCTTGTTGAGAGTGATGGAAATAGTGAAATCCTGTTAATGATGATGGACGACCAACTCGTAAAAATAGAAAAAAAAATTATTCATTCCAGTGGCTAGTAAGCCGTTGGCTAAATACTAACCGCAGCAATCAGACAGTTTGACAATCTAGCCACCGTTAGTTTTTATACTGGTAGGGATAAAAAAAGAATGAATAATAAAAAAATCTGCACGTAATATACGTGTGGGTGTATGCATGTGTGTGGACGTGCGCGCTCATGCCTTGGCAAGAGGCATTTTACGAGACACTTTCCTTGAACACATGCGGCGAGGTTGAAATTCGTGAGAGATTCAAGAGAGCACACATTCCGAATCAACGGAGCATCGGAACCGAGCGAAATGCATTGGGTTGTCTCTTGAAGGTATATATTTCAACTTCCGGTACCGTGAGATACGTCACTGGTTTCAGAAAATACGGACTGAATAAAGTGGAAGGGGAGAGAAAGAGACGAAGAAGGAACGAGTAGGAGGGACAGTTAGCTTTCTATTTACCTTCAATATGTATACGTATATGAAGGTGTGTACGTGCCCGTATGTGCTAGACGAATGAGAAACGCATCCGGTTATAGGTGTGACTGGTTTGATGTTAACAAGAGCTCGGATGCTTCCGGCTGAGCTATGTTCGCACTAACCCACATCCGTTCGAACCATCTCCTCTATCGAACTATATACACAAGTATATATATGTTGCATATAAGAACATGTGTATACATGCGACAGTCAAACATGTAACGTTCTATATACACACCTGCTCCGTTCCTATAAATGCGTAGTGAGATAGGGTGAATTCTCAAACTGAGTCAATCTGTGGAATACAATGGCGGATAAGAACATTTCATATTTTGCTAGTTTCTAAGGATGAGTCAGTAGAGAAATTAATTTTGCCTGAAGCCTCGTCACTTTCGAACCTCATTTTCTCACTTCCTCGTTGGTAACTCGAGTAAAAGGATTAACACAAGATTCATAAGATTGACGGATATTCGGTGGAACATATGAGCCACATTCGAATACATTTTGTTTTTATTTTATTTTTTTCAGGAAGCTCTCAGGGATTCATGTTGGCAAAGTTAAAGCATTTAGGATCATAAACGTGATATATTTTCTGTTGATGGCTTGTGCCAAGTTTAAAAATGTCACGCAGAATCCTTCATCGTACTGCTATAAGTAGGGTAATAAAGAGCTATGATTCTGATCGTTAAGTTTATAGACAGGGCTCATCAATTTCCGACCAACTGCAGCGAAACACGCTTAAAATTTAATCATAACATTGCCCTCGTTACGTCAGTGACACGGCTCAAGAAAACTTTCAAAGACTTGGCTGAGCTATGCTCATTATCACATTTGCTATGGGAAGCTGTAAGTTCCAGGGGATACGCGGTAACGCTTGTTCGGTCTTATATGCTCTAAACTTCAAATTTTACCTCTAACTCTCTTCTATAAGTTCATATTGGTACTCGGTGGTAAAATTAGATATGCTCATAATTACGAGAGCATTAATACTATGTTACAACCATACTTTAATTGGTGATAATGAAATAGTACTTTGTAAAATGGAACCGCGACAGACATAGCCAGAATAATTTTTTTCCTTACCAAATCTGAGTTCAGGGTTTACAATGACTGACGTGCACAATGAAAGTACATATACCTAAGAACGTATATAGCTAAAGGACAAACTTTCAAACGATACTTAACATCGTGTGTTCGTGTCTACACTCAGTTAACGCAGAGTGTTTTTGTCTGAGCTCGGTTACAAGGAATTGTAACATTTCAAATTAAAGTTCCCAATCACTTTTTCTCCCTTCTACCTCACAACGAAGTTTTCTCTTTTGATTCTTCTTCGGATTGATTGAAAAAAGAACCTTACCAACGGTATAAGAGCATTATGATGAATTTTCTTTCGTCGAGATTCAAGATTTCATTGAGTATTTAATGAATGGATTTTTTTTTTTCATTTATCGAAGGATAGATACGAGAAAATATTATCAGTCAAATCTCCCGAAATTGAACTTTTATTTGACAATAAACATGGTTTGAATGAATTCAAACTTTGATCAAATCATTCCTGTCAAACTAACCGGCAAATTTGTTTGGTAATTTTACCTCAGACTGTCGAGTTTACCGAATGAACACGCTATAGAGGTAGTGCCAACGATTTCATTCTTCATTTCTATATTTTCAAATAACTATATGGCTAAATTGTTCTATTCTGACAGTAACTGAAATATCATTGCGTTTCATTTAGTCCATGGGTTATATCTAATCCATAGTCGTGCTACAGCTCTATTCGTTCGCATCCTCTACCCTATACAATAACTTCATGGTTGCATTTGACTATTTGAACACGACTCTATTCTCATAATAATTCATCCTAATATACTCATCCCGGAATAACTTTGTGACCAATTAATTTTGTGAGCATACGTTCGATGATTTCTATGCTCAAAAATAAGTCTACTCCAATATATATTCTGGAATATGCTGTATCAGAATCTTTTATCATTGTCCTGTGCATCTCGTATCCCTATTCTGGGAGATGTCATTTTCCAAAATATCTCTTTTCCCAGACTTCTCTATTTGGACACATCCCCATCTTCTTTCCAACAGAAAAAATGAAGAATAGTGTTTCGTCGGAGGCAGAGCATATTTCACATATAAATTTAAAGAAAAAAGAGAGTCTTTTGTCTCTGGTGAGTCAGTTGCAAAAAAAAAAAATAATAATAGACTCTCTCGTTGTGGCAACGGGAAAAAACAAGCATTTCATCTCGAGATATTAATCGGTGCACATGTGTCTTTCAAAGTAATAAAAAAAAAAAAGTAAAAAATTTTGAGCGATTCGAATTACACAAATTAATTATCAAACAAATGCATCATATTCAAACTGTGATTTCAAAGGTGTCAAACGATTATAACATCAAAATTCAATACAAACAGCAACGCCCGTAGAAGTCGAGACTCATCTCCTCCTGAATTTCATTACTCAATTACACGCATTTACAATTCTTCACACCTATTCATTTTCTGTATTTTCGTTCAATTCCTTCGTGATTGTTTCTGTTTATTGAAACTCAATAAATTGAGTTTTTTTTATGCCTTTACATCTTTTTCTCAAACAAATACTCGAGTTCTTCTTTTTAATATTTCAATTTAATATGAAATAAAAATCGACTAAACAAATAGACTTGTTCCGTTATAAACGTGTATTTGAAAAAAAAAAAAATAATAATAAGAATAATGGTGATGTGAAAAACAGTTCAGTTCGAGAATCGCAAAAGTTTCTTTTTCAAATCAGTTTTATTTCGACATTACATATCTCGTTACGAAAGTACGAACAAAACATGAAAAACTTTGTATGCACGTCGTATTATGCATTCGTATTGCAATGATCTCTGTAGCTACTTTATATATGTACATCATAATAAATTGGGTACATAAATTATAGCGTTCAAAAAGTTTTTCGAAGAATGCAATATCGTATAACTACGAAGGTTTAAATTTGAACTACGAGCACACGGAGCACCCGAGACTTGCGTTCGTTTAAAAGTTAACACCCGTGAATATACGAAATATTGCTGCTTTCTCGGTGTGCAAACAAATTTGATACTATAAACTTTGGATGCGCTTCGACAGGATTTTAATGATGTGAAAAAGGCGATTGTACATTTCTTCAATAAGTAACTAAATGTCAACAGGCGACATTTTATATTACTGAAGAGCCCTTCGTTCGCATTTCTGAACTTCAAGGAGATGGTCTCTACAGCACTCATAGCACTGGGGAGTTGAATTTATAATTCTTAGCAAGAAATTCGTAGCACGTAGTCCGATGTTCGAAACATTATTAAGCGAAACAAATCGGAGACAAGAATATTCTGACTACAAATTGTTAGCATGGTCCAAATAAGGTAATCATGATTTCAACATCAATTCTCGACCAGGAAATCTAATGAGAACTTAGCAAGGCATTAAACGAGCTGGCGTCATCAGTACCCTATGAGAATGCCCCGTGAAGTCGTGACATGAATTTTTATTAAATTCCTATTAAATCCTTACGCAATGACCTCAGTTATCGTGAAATTGAATTTCTCATGCTTCCTTCCAGAAATGATGAATGCTTCCAGGACATGTAAGTAGAATCTAATCGAAATGAACATTTTCTTGGCATGGCTCACCGCTTTTCACCACCATACATTCTTTCTCGAACGATCATTCAATATTCAAGAATTCAAGGAACTTCATCCTGCATGGAGCCGGATGTTTAGCGAATTTTCAACCATTTTGTCCATTCTCCACGTTGATTTCCATCTTTTTCCCCCCCTTTTTTTTTATTCCTTCAACCGTTGCACAATTATTCATGCTTTAATGAGATGTCGCATAAACTGGATGAATCATTTTGATTCGGTGAAAAATTACACACAATTAAGAATACGAAAATATTGAAAAACTTCGGTAAGAGAATATCGAATAACGTCTGCACTGAAACAAGGCATGGTTGATACGTTTTTCACACGTAGATGAAGGTATTTTGTTGGGCCAACTACGCCTGAAATTTGGAGTCAAGTATTGGAGTGAATATAAGTAAAAGATTATTTGAATTCGATTACGTTTTTTAAGTTTTGTTGTTGTTGTTTTTTTTTTTTCAAGAAACTATTTAGTGGGGTTCCATCACATGAAACCTGCTTGTTAAGATCTGATAAGAAAAAAATACCGTAGGCGTAACTTCGTTGACGATCCAAGTGATTAATGTTTTTTCATCCCACTATTCTTAGTACTACTAAAAACGAGGGGTAGCGATGCATAATAGGAGGTGCAAAGTTGTACGGTATATCTATCAGAGACAGGTGTGGAAATTCATCGAAGCACATCTAATTTTTCGAAGCATTGTGTGTTTCTTTTTTTTCATGCTTACGACCCTTATTTCGAGACGTTCGAGCGTGAAGCGCCCTCAATGTCTACTGGTTTGGCTCTCCCGCTCATGGCGTGCGCAAGCCCATTTTTTTCTGAGCTCAAACTCCCATCCGATTCATAGCGATGCTTCGTTGGATAAAAATATAAGGTACGCGGAATAAGAAGAGGAAAATAAAAAAAAAAAAAAAAGAAAAGAAAAAATAAGGAGAGGGAAAATCACAGCTTCTTTTGTTATATTGCGAGAAAGACGATCGGAAAATTAGCTCGTTCATTTCGTGAAGATGGGAAAAATAAAAATGAAAAATAATAATAATATAAAGAAGGAAAAAAAAAGACGAGTCTTCGTGAAATAATGATGGAACAATAGTTTTCTTTGTTAGGAAGAGCCCTCTTCTATGAATGAAATTATATAATGTAGTATTCGTTTTTATTTAAATATTTTTTGGTAAGAGATTTTTTTTAAACTTTAACTTATTGAAAGATAGAATAATAATTCATTCAGATATACGATACGATTTTTGGATCAGAGAAAATGTTTCTTATGAATTATTTAGACGTTGTATTCGCTACGAAATTTTCATTTTATTTCGCTTCACTCAGATAATTTTTCTTTGGAAAGACATTTCTATCATCTTCTCATTTTGCCAAATCGCATTCTTCATCGTGTAATACAAATTACTTTTCAAACATTCTTATCTCGTATTATACTTTGTATATTTTCTATTGCAAAAATGAGACAAAATAACGCGACCGAAAGTAGAAAGTATTTTATGCATTCCTCGTCGTTTCTCCGTTTTACAAATTCTATTCTGCATCCGAACTGTTAAAGGTTCACGGTGAATATCATTATCTACGTTTCTCTAATCGTGAGAGATAATAGAACGAACGATAAAATACGATTAAAGAATTCTCTATTCATATCTTGGTTGATTTCCATTCGTTTAAACGATAGTAAAAAAGCTGGTCGTACTGAAGAGCGAAAACGGTAATTTTTGCTCAAGTTTGTGCTCGGCAAAAGGTGCCAAGCGCGCGATTGCACTCGAAGATTATTTTCTATATACTTCTACAACAAGTGTGTATCTTTTTGAAATTTGTATCTATGAAAAGTCGTGAAAATAGGGTGCAGCATAAAAAGTCTCAGTCAAGATGCTCACGGATGGTTTGCGGAGGGAAGCTCATCCAGCGCAAGAACTTTTGACTTCACTCTTTGCTGAAGCTAATTTGATTTATCTTGGCATCTCCACTTAAGATTCATATCCCGTTGGCCCAGCCATAGGCCGGGGGTGCCTCGGTCACTCTTTTTTTCTTATTACTCTCGCTCTCTTTTTTTGGCATAAATCTACGGGGAAAGTGAATGATCGGGGTAATGTAGATCGGCTTTTTTTTCTGTTCATCCGTATTGACAAGATAATTCTACAAAAAGCATATAGTTTTTCTCTGAATTATGTCAAAAGTGGAAAGGCTTATTGCAAATTAATTTATTCATAAAAATGAACGAAAACTATTTACTTTTGCCAACTCATTTATTTTTCTCGTGCTTATACCATAATTTTCTGTATAGATTTAGAGCATCCAATATTAATAGGTCGCGAAGAGGAAACTGAACGAACCGTTATTGCAAAGGAAAATATAAAAGAACGAAGCGTTATTTCACCGAGTATCAGGTTAGCTTTTCGGGCTGAAAAACGTTTCACAAGACTTACCGGCTTGCATAATCTTCTGCGCAATTCTGCAGTCAAGTAGACTGTAGAATCGCAGCTGCGCTACCAACGAAAATTTTTTCTCCAACTCGGATATTACGTTTCATTGTTCGAAGAATAATGAGAAATCACTCAAAGGGACAGTTGGAATAAGGTGAGATCAAACGTTGTGCAACGTTTTGTCAGTTAAACAAAAGAATTGCAGAAAAGTCGTATACGATTGTTAAAAAAGTCAATCGTTAGAATTCTCGAGGCGAAGTTAAAAAAAGGAGTTGTACATTTGATGAGAAACGCACGAGACCTTTTTATAGGAACGACCGGGATCGATCGTCGAACGACAGCGAAGAGACTCCATTGGCAAACTTCCGGATCGTCAGTTTATGTGAGTTTTATGACTACGTTCTTTAGTAGACAATTCAAAATGACTATGAGAACTGGTAATAGATTGCAACGAATGTAGCGATGGTTTCGATCGTAATAACGTTGCATGAGTGATTATAATTCTGCATCAATTGCGACATAGTCACAGCTACAAATGTATCTGATCGAGTATCAGTTCATATTTTGTAGACGATCTCAAATCAGATCTAAAACAATATGGGTGTGTAGAGAGGAAGCAGTTTGGCATATCCCCAGCCTCGTCCTTTTAATGGTCATTTACCATTACGATTACGCTTATACAACAGCTCCTTCTTATCCCCTTTCATCCCTCTTTATCCATCTTCTTCTATTTCTCTCTCTTTCCCTTTCTCATACCTTGGACCTTCTTAATCCTAAGCAAACTGGGCTCTTTCTCCTTAAAGGTACCCAGTTCCTACCCAACCTAACACTGCCTGTCTCTGATCAAACATTTGTCTTTACTACTCGGTTGATTAAACACCTCGTGAGTTTGTACTGCGTTCGTAGACGAAGTGGGTGCTCTTGTCTTTCTATCGTCCTATCACAGCAGCACCATCGGAGCATGTTGAAACGAATGAAGGTTGGTGCGAGGGTAGAAACTACGGAAGAAGAGCGCTTGGATAATTCAGACGCGGAGCCACGATGATGTGGATGCTGGGTTTATATTCTTGCGTCCTGGTTCTAATAATAGGAGACGATGCACTTCGAGAGTCAAACGGTAAATCCTGGTCGCTAGCACTGCTTACGGAAAAGCACGGAACATTGAGTGTACGTGGTTATTTCCTATTCTTGTGGGTGGGCTGGATATTCTCAGTAGATCATATTTTCCTTTTCCGACATCTCTTGGATTTTCGAAGGCCGAATCGGTCCTCCGTTTCGCTTACCGAAAACCGTTGTTCCATCATATAGAAAGTGAGTGTGTATGAAACAGGATTTCGAATTTTGTCTACAGATATTGTTACTATAAACGTGTCACTCTAAACTGAGCTTGCGGTTGCTCGACACAGATATTGAGATGTATCAATAGCTAGAGTCTGACATCTGCATTAAATACTATACGACAGAATCTCTACAAATACGACACTCAAAATGTGAAGGATTTTGTATGCATCACTTTTGAATATAAATTCATCGCGTATTTTTCAAAACTACCTGAAAACGAGTTATCGTAATTATTTTCTAGACTATTCGTATGAATTTCCAAGTGCGTGGAATATTAATGTCTCCGGATACAACGGTAGTCTGATGAATATTCAAAAAACCATCTTCAACCCGATTCATTAAAAAAAAAAAAAAAAAAAACCCCCATGAATTGCAATCCTGAAAATGTACAAGATGGTGAAAGTATTAGAAAACGGTTGAAACGATCGAACAGGAATTTCAATATATCGCTGATCTAAATTTTCGCACGGGAAACTATACGAGAGAAAATTCAGAATTGGTATCACAAACTTCTATGATAAGTCTGTTCGAGTGGAAGAGAGAGAGAGCTAGTGGCAGCTCGAGGAGTCGATGCGAGGTATATAAGTAGTATGAGGCCGAGTATAGTCAGGCTCTGGTCAGGTGCTTGTGTTACGGTCGCCAAACGAATCCCTGTATAATTAGCGAATCGATCTTCATGACTACGATATACCTGTATTTTCATTTAATTATAGTTCCGATCGTGTTCTAACATCTCTGGGCACCAACGAAACTCCACTTATTCACACTGTTCCTATACATATATGTATACTTATGTAAATACGTGTAAGTTTGTATATACACGCATTGAATGGATGGTATAAGTCTAAGTGAACCTGTTCTACGGTTTATGCGTACGTGTTAGTAGTCTACGTTTGGGTCCACGACTAATACGAAAGTACTAGTACACCACACTGCACTAACTCTCCCGTACCCTCTATCTAATACCTCCTCTCCTTCCTCTTCTCTCCCATTTTCCCATACCTTGCCAGGCTGTTCGTACCGCTAATTTATCATTGTCCGCCTATATGCGAACGAAAGGAGGAGCGTGGGACACGCTATCGCCGATTTCAACGTGTTATCGTCCCTCGTTGTACCGTTCACGGCTTTAAAAAGGATTTCACAACGAACGAGGATTCGTTCATTTTGGAACTCGAATCGGGAAGAACACCAACAATATTTTTGATTCTCAAAGCTGCCCGTGATATACGTTATTTTTTTTCTTCTAATTTTTCTTTCACGAGAACAATGAGGATGAAATTTTTTTGTAAATGTTGTACATAAGTATCTGCATTGTGGCTGGAGTTAAAGAACAAGTATGAAACGCGTCAAAATATTGAAATATTTTTTCACTTTATGTTAAACGTTCCATGGCCCGACGTTTTTACATCGAGTTTATTGTATTTTTGAATGTTTTGTTTATTCATTTCAATATCGGATAAAATATAAATCGTACTTTCTTCTCATTCGATTTTTTATCCAAACGGTGCAGAGTACAGACTTTTGGAGTTAAGAACCACACTGAATTGTTACAAAAAATCGTCATAAAAGAGATAATCAAAAATCTAAAGAGACCAACAAAGTTATATTACAATTTAGATAGTCATTTTGATCGAATAATCACAGGGATAATTATCGTGGTACGCGTCACGTTTCGTCAACACTTAATGTTGCAATACAGGCTCTATAATTTTTGAAGTTACATTCATTTTTATATTCTAGATACCACCAGAAAATACAGTACAGGAAAGCAATGCCTTCAAGCGGTAAAATTGTCGGTATTAAGTTCTCAAAAATAGGTTAAAGTTTATGTATTTATTTCTGTACATATATACTATCGTCCCAATAAAGTAAAGGATTAAGCGTTTTTGGTAGGATCGTAGAAAATCTGAAATATCGATTTTCATGCAAAGGGCGCTTACCTATGCACCAGAATATAACGCTATATTATCGAGAATAAAAAATGTAGCTGGCGGTGCGAAGATAAAAATTTTAATCAACTAATGGACTATTCGTTGCATGCGACGTCATATAATCGTTTCTTTTTAGCCGGGAGGCTTGAGAAGATACGCTTCATTTTCGATGCTAATTAATTGCAGGACTAATCGAATCGAGTTAATTCTTCCGATCAATGCCGAATATCAATTGTTCCGATAAATCTACGGAGCGCACTGATTTCTACCATTTTTTTTTTCAACTCAGACCACGTAAAGCGGTTTTGAATTCATACTTTTTTTTTTATATCTTTGTCGCGTCACACTTTTATCGTTCCGCTTTCTTGCCACGCAATACCGCAGCTTTTTTCTTTGCAATCGCGTGTCAGTTGCTGCAATTTTAATACCATCGAGGCTGGTTGTCGCGGAAACGGCAAACAGCACTAGGTATCAGGAATGTATGATGGTTGTCGCATTTTCAAAATGAAATCATTTCCCGTTTTTTTTTTCCCTTTATGCAACACAATACCAATCTTTATTTTGTTTTGGATGAGGAACATTAGGCAATTTTTTTTTCAATTTCGTACGTTTTCCATTTACGTAAACGTTTTTTTCAACTTTTCTGAAATTTCTGTACAGACATTTCATGGTTTTTTTTTTCAGTACCATATGCTTTATACAGACACGTGGTTTTTTGTTTTTGATACTAACGACTGAAACAAAAATCTACGTATATCGATTGAAACGGCAATACCCAGATGAGCATCGACGTATATTTTTTTTTTTTCCTTTGGTCTGATCATCAACAAACTAATATTATGCAACGACGAAAATCAATTTTGATAGAAAGTGAACGGCTGTAAATTTAAATTCGTTCACGTTCACAGAGCAAACGCACGACGATATACGAAAAAGCTGACAATGAGTTAGTCCGTCAATTAGCCGTCAAATATCACGAAATTCCGTATATATCTCGTCGGATATGGGAACAAATGAACGCCATCAGGGATACAGTAACGACAGATTATTTCGACGATTTGTGCGTGACGTCACAGACGAATTGTCGACTATGTGAAAACAATGAACGCTTGGGTGGATTTTGTATTGTCATTTGGTGACGTTTCTCGAATGTAAAACCGCTCTCGATTTTTGTTATTGTAAAAAATAGTCGTTCTACTCGTTTTATCTTGATTTTATTTAGTGGATGGTATATCGAATGAATTTGTGGCTGCATGGTTTGGATTAAAATCCGCATCATCCGTAATGCCAGTTCATCGTCCATGATTATAATTTGAGAATATTTCATGTTTAATCGCGAATGTGATTTGATATAAATAAATACATGCAAATGTGCTGAAATGCAATTAACCTCAAATGGATTTTCGTATTGTTTGAATTTTTGTTTTGAGTAATCGTAATATTGTGTTCTTCGGTGAATCGGTACTGATATAAAAATTATTCCAAAATGATTTATTGAAAAGATGATTTATCATTGATGAGAGGTTTAAAGACAAAAAAAAAAGTATTTCTTACGATTTGATTTTACGTTAAACAGCAAGATTTCACATGAGCAAAAAAAAAGAAAATGACAAATGGTCTGTACCATCGCGACAAGTATTTTTTATATTTCAACCGACGTGACGGGTGACACTGCTGTTTGTCAGTTTAAATTTTGTATTTCGTAGCCGAAGCTTTATTGCTTGGAACTCTTTGCGAATTAACTGAATTATTACTGATTCGTCGATCTGTGGCTTCTGTATTCTTATTTAAACGTTATTTGACGTCAGCACTATTTCAATTGCGTATGTTCACCAGTGAAGCAGTTCTTCTGGGCCGAATATTAGTTCGCGATAGGTTTTTACATTTCAGAAAAAATCTACGTCGCTTTTTCCAAAGCTTGTAAAAATAGATTACTTGAAAATAAAATTTTCATCGTTGACGAAGCTGCTTCGCTACTGATGTAGACGAAGTCGTAACGATTGCAAGTATATATAGATAATTCAATATCTCGATTTCGAGGAAAATTGATTAAAGTCTTTTCGCGATGGCTTAAGAATTTTAAATAATTTTATTTCGAGAAAGCGAAAATAACTGGCCTGGTAAAATAAAAATATTCATTTCCGGAATTATCATCGTCAGCTAAGTTGAAATAAGCGAATAACAGAAAAGAAGAATATATCTCACCGCATTTTCCACGAAAAGCGACACTGACGTTGGCTCCGCGGGCGCAGGCGGATCTGTTCAAGTCACAGACTGTAGGATAATCGATGCCATCCGTGCCACAAACTGGTCCAGATCCCTCGTGATCTCCGAGACTTGGACAGCTCTCGAGACACTCGCACTTTGCGTCTGTTCCGTCTCTGGTTCTGACGCATTGCGACCCCTGAGAACAGTTGAGTTTGTTGCACGGATCCTTGAGCTCTGTAATGAGAAAGGGGTGAAGAAAACTGTTTAATCCAAGAGTTCCATAAACTTTTTAAATTACGCGCTCTGTCAATGCTTTAAATTCACTTTATACACGTTTTTTTTTTTTAAATCAGTCATGGCAAGGTAACTATTTCCTCGTAGCATTTGCAAGAATAATTAAAAGTATCTGGTTTTAAAACATTCTGTCTTGAACTGGTTAACGGCTGCAAACCTACGTGAATATCACCATCGAATGATCATCGTTCGGAGCATTGATCTTACCATTATTTAACTTCGAGTAAGATTTAATCGTAGATACCTTTTGGAAATACGTAGCATCCCTGTGACACGGACAGGGTCGCAGTAAGGGCCAGTAGAGCGAACATGTTCTTTAGTTTTATGTTAAATTTATTCACAAAACTGCAAAAAAATATCGCAAGTTATTGAGCTATCGAACTTAAAAGAAAAAACACAAACAATATACATAAATATGGATAACCAAAAAGTTGATAACAAAATGATTGATTTGAGATTGGATTTCATTTTTGCGGAATATATGATTTTTTCAAATTCATTTTTTTAGTACCCACATTTCTGAACTAAGTTTGCTTTATTTGACGTATTTTTATAAGGCTTGTAGACAAATATCTATATCCGCTCCATTCTCATAATACTCAATACTTCTTGGACAGAGCATTGAATGTTTCAGGAAAAAAAGAAACATTTATATTTCAAAATTAACGTCCCATGTCTCATGTCGTGTACATTAATGCTTTAACAAACAAGAGCCTTGTATCATCTATTTTCATGATTCTGCAACCGATTCACAATTGGATCATTTTTTTGAACGTCTCTTCGATATGTGCATTATTTTCTCGCTTGGCTCAATAAATAATGCAATTGAGATCGACGAAGTGATGCTTATTACAATTTGATCGTTTTTATCGTTTTCTATTGAAATACCAGATATTCGCGTGTTAATAAATCAAATGAATGTAATCACTCACATAAAATTAAATTCTGTTGAAACAATCATAATTTAGTTTGTAGGAATATTTCCGTTTAGATTTTTAATTATGAAGCATAAATAATCAAAAGTTCTATAGTATACCGCGATATATTTGAGCGAACATTTTGCTTGATTGATTAAATGTCGAAGCCATATTCTCAATTGTTCTTTCGAAATTCAGTTTCTCAAAATAAATAAGGGATTATTGCTCAGGATAATTGGAAGAGAGTCCTAAATAAAAATGAGGACAAACAAAAGTTTCAGCTGATTTGTTTGTGACCTGCGGAGGATCGTAGAAATCATGTATGCCTGTTTCTTCATGTATGTGTGTACGTGACATGTCCAGCAGAGGTCAGGCGAAAGAATAATTAGTAGTTGTCGGGCTAGTGGCTCGAGGGGTTGAGATGGGTAGGGGTTTAACCACCCTTGAGGGGTGAAGCCAGTGGTAAGGTAGATTAGCGGTTGGACGTAACCATTAAGTGGCGGGCAATGTTCCACCAAAAACTACAGACATACTGTACGTCTGAAGCGATCTCATTGGATATCCGATGGAAACTTCCCTCGAGCTTTCTACGTGAAAAATGATATCACTACGAAAATAAACTTTTGTTTTTTGTATGAAATTTTTTTATTTTTCTTCTCTATCTCCACGTAAGTTGATCGTCCGTTTAGCAAAATCTCTGATTTCCTATTCATATTTTGTGAATGTATTCTTAATAACACAATTTTATTACGAAATTTACTGATAACCTTTAATATGAATTACACGAGGAATAACCAATGTTACAGAGTATAGAAAATATAAAATCAGCGAACATCATTGTAATTTCCAAACGTTTTTGTCGATAATACAAATTAGTTAGCCAGATAGGTAATCCGAAACAATACAAAAACATGAACTTTCAAACTCACATTTCATTATTTAAAATAACGAATAAAATATGCTAATTAATGATCCATTTCGAAACATTTTCATTTTCCACAAGCATTCTGACAGAGTGAAGCATTATGCATATGGATAATACGTCACTGTCCACGTACATTATCCACCACTAATCCGACCTGGCTGCATTTTTAAATTTTAATTGTGCTTTCTTTTCTTTTTTTTTTAATTTTCTTTTTATGCTGTATACTTTGTTCCAATGCTCTGTTACGGTATGGGGATATTCATATATGTACAAGTATGTGACATAAAATGAGCGACGGCGGAAACATTCGGTCCGAGTGCACCGAGAATAGGAAAGCAGTTTGATTGAAAATCGATAATTAATCCAACTCGTGGCATCGCGGACTGGGAATAGCTACGACAAATTTCATATTAACGACCACTCTGTATGGTAATATATAATATAAAAATAATATTAATTGAGGTTCAATTCATAGAGCAAGTATGATAATTAGGCCGGAACGGAACGATGATCACGTGAACTGGGTTGAGATTATCATTAATTTGAATCATCGACTTTACATTAATTTAATAAATATCCCGAAAGGATTACTTACTCCGTGTATCCATAGTTTTATGCCAATATAATATACATAGCCCAGGTCTAGAAAGGTATCTTCAGTTGAAGTAACCTGGGATTATACCACACAAAACTTCAGTTTTCTCGGTACTTTCTCTAATCTTGGATTAATTAAAGCATCTGGCTACAAGGGGTTCAATAAAATAAGGAAAATAATTATTAGTTATTCACGTTAACGAGGCACATTCACTCGATTCTTCATAAAAGTGTTTTCAATTTTATAAAATAATTTTTATGATATTTATTCCGTTTAATATACGTTCCGCAATACAAGGAAGGGAAAATTGGATCAATATTTTGTTGAATTCATCCCGAGCTGCTCTTCCACCCTATTTCCAGCCATCCAAAAAGGATCTTGATGAGAAGAACGATCACACATTCTACTTCGTAACTGCACATTGAATTATTTATTACCTGAGTTCTCGGTACGAATAAATCGAAGATAATCGGCAGAAAAAATCGAGTTTTCATATCCCATAATCTCTCAAAGTCTGGAGATGCGGAATATGACATAAAAACCAGAAGTACCGGATGTTTAAAGAGCTCGATAGCTCTGGGACTTGGATGGACTGTGCGAACGACTAAATATAGCATATCAGGGGTCGTAGCTTGTCTGTGTTTTATCGTATAAGTACGTAGTGAGACTACCCGCCAAGACGTGTCAAATTAGTCTCATTAGAAGTAAACTTTGAACCCAACTTGCTATACGTATACATTCGCTCTTGCAGACATGTGTATGTATGTATATAAGATCTATAATGCATCTGTGGCGTTATTGGAAAGTACAGGGCAGAGAGAAACTTGTGCACACCGGTAATGGAGCCTCGTACGTCTCTATCTGCATGTATCTATATACATATATGCATGTATATAGAAATCTATTATTTCACTAGCTACGTATGGTCCGATTTTGACGAGGGTTCTTCCGTTCCAGACTTACGACCAAAGGGACAGGACAAGGGACGTCATTTTGGTAATCGAACATGTCCATCATCTTAGCCGTGTCACCGTTGAGGGTATTCTTCTTCTTCTTCTTCTTCTTCTTATACATACATGAAATCAAATTCTTGTCAAGTTTAAATATGAAGATATTTCATAGTAGCGAAAGAAATACTGAGGGTATTATTCCAAAAATAGAACTGGAAGAAAACCTGATGAAATACGATTCTTCGTTTTCGTACATTTCTTCATATCGAATAATGACATTTTTGTTCGAGAATTATTGGAATTTGTTAAACAAATAAGTAAATAATTGAACGAAATTATATGTTCAAAAGAAAAACAGCGATGTTCGTGTAAAGTTTAACGTTTGATTGTATCAAGGATTAGATACGATGAGTTGTCTTTTTATTTTAGGTTGAAAATGTTTTGTAAAAAGATTAGTAGATATAGGGTGAAATAAAACCTCCATTCTTTGTTCGTTTTTACTATCATCAAAGGCTGCACAAACATAATGTAGGTAAGAAAATACCACACGTTCGCGTATATCGTATGAAGTTTGCAGCTCCACGACATAAATCCGATTTTCATTCTCAAAACTGTGCTTTGTACACGTATATCTAATATCAGGTACAAAGCATACATCGATGGAAGGTTGGCGGGGGAGGAGTGAGGGGGGTGGGAGAAGAATTCGCCGCAAAGAACATTTTTGTATTCGCTGACACGTAGATCACCATTTTATGAAATACGAGAACACCTTTTTACTTTGCGATGTAATTTGTTCCAGCTCTTCTCATCATTCCAAATTTCCGTATAAAAGAGAAATTATGAATGCAACCCGATGAACAAATTTTTTTTTCTACCGACAGTCAGCCTTTGACGCAGCGTTGAAGATTTGCGTGTATATTAATGAGAACGAATAGACGACGAAAAAGAGTAACAATTTCAGCTTATTTTGTGGGAAAACGAAAATTATGCGAGTGTAAAATGATAGAACACCAAAACCGAATGCAATTTTTTTATAACTGCGTTATCATTTGAAAAAAGTTTTTAATATTTATGATTTAATCCGGTGATTACGGTATGAAGTTTGCTTGATGCCTGAAAAAGCGACTTTGAATTTTCGTTTGCTATATTCTCAAGTCGACAAAAATTAGAAAAGATAAACTAGCATATAAAGATTTCTGAATAATGGCTCATCATTTTTTTCACAGAACAAAATGAATTTTCATAAAAAAGAAACCGTGAATGGAGAGAGGGATGGAATGGAAAGGAAAAAAAAATCAGATGAAAATGCCATCAATGTGCTTGCCCAGTCTCGGGTGTCAGAAGGGTAGATGATGAACGAGCCCGATCGTGAAAACGCGCAATCGGTCGTTCTCGATGACCAGTTGCAAGCTCCCTGTAGATCTCTCCCTCTCTTTGTCTCGTTCTCTTTCTATTTTTGCTCGATGCCCCACATGCACTATATATAGTCTGAATTCACATATTGTTCGACACGAAAATGCATGAAAGCCCGTCAAGGCGCGGGGAATATCGATTTTATTCAATGCTTTACAGACCACCGACAATCGCCCATCATACCGCCAGGCCTTTCATTCTTTCTCTTTCTCTCTCTCTCTCTCTCTCTCTCTCTCTCTCTGTCTCTGTCTTTTTATTAGTTTATGCATGACATCTTTCGCTCTATTTTGACCAGCCTTCAGCCTCTTTCTCTTATTTCATACCTTTTCCATTTTTGATCGCTTGTCACCTACCAGAAACCGCAGTTTATGCTTCAACACGCATACCGAAAAAAGAATTCCGATTTTTTTCCTGTCAAAATCGTATCTGCTATAAATATTTAGAGTGGTAGAAGTAGCTCTTTCGAAAAGGTTACGGAAATCAATACGAGAAAAATCATTTTCACATAGATAATTCCTCTCAAATGCAACGCTCATACATGGAACATTTGAGAAAACCTATTTCATCATATATCAAAATAGTGGGAATATTTTATTAGATAATCAGAAACGCTTTTAACGGTCTTCTAAACGGTCGAAATCTGTGACAATTATTCCAGACAGCTGGATTCCTATAGGATTAGGTTATTTAGGGAAATAAGTCGAAAATTCTTTTATTACTATTAATAACGGGAAGAGAAGTATTGACCAAAGATATTTTCTTTCTTTTTAAAATTTTACGCTTGGCGTGTTCTGATTTGAGGGTATGATATTTCATAGACCTCCAATGATGGTGGAGAAAAGCGATGGGAGCAGGAGATCGAACACTCGGGCCAAATTGATGAACATCAACATGAATGATTTACACGAGTATAACGAAACTTACAAAGGAGACTTATTGCAGAAAACTGTCAGGAACGAACACATGGATTATGAGAGAACTTCAAATTTCACTGAAGTCTATTGAAACGAAATTATATTGTAATTTTTTCTTATTTCCGTGATTACAGATAAGTGTATCTCGAATTTTATTTCTATTATTCGACCGGCTTTGAATTTCTATATTTATAAATTAGGTCAATAACCGGTATATCTATAAAGGAATCGGTTTTAAACATCAGGAAATGAGTGGAATTGAGATAGAGATGGGAAACAACCTTAGAAGCGCGTCTCATTGCTCTGCTTACGTACGGAGCGAGACGGTTTTTGTTTTCATCATGGATTTAGACAAGGATTAAAAATGTTGTTCTGGTATTTTTATTTTAATGTATAGTGCGCAGATGATATTGACTTATTTCTGTTTAAGCATTTGTGTACCAAGTTCTTCTCAGAAGTGTTTTTTGTTTATTCCGTGCTAGTCGGATGCTATACCGAGAGACATTTGCTAAAAATTACTAGAACTTGGAACTACGGTGGCCTGGCTGTGTCTGCTAGGAAGTACCTTGATAGCTGAACGCTATGCTGGGAGACACGTTTTGAGGTAAAAGGATGCGTATAATAACGCAAAGAGAGAACGCAAAGAGATTCGGTAGTTTGGAAAATTAGACTTTGATCATAAGTTATTCCCGAGTGAAGAAAGTGAGAAAGAGGCATCGCATTGAATTTCTCCGAGAGTACATTGGTTCGAATACTTCAAACGAAGTCTTTCTCATGTGTCGTTGCTAACGTTTACGAGATAATAGCGAATATAATTTCTTTCATAGAAGTGAGGCTCCAGAAATGACCTGCATAGAAGGTTCATAAAGGTTCAAACCTTAATCCTGAAGATACCTATTCTTGTAATTTCAGTGCGAGATGGAAAATTCGCATCGCAGTTAGAAGGTCGATGTTTTTTCTCTCTGTCTCTTATTCAACAAAATTTCTTTCCAGCTGTGTTCATGTTTCTCGAAAATTCTTCATCGTCAAACGGCATTGTTTAACGAACGCTTTACCCAAACATACCCTTTGCAACAAGACCCTGCTGGTATATTTAAAAACGGAAAATTCGCTCACAAAGCTCTGTCAAAACAAGAAAAGTGTGTTTAAGCGGCAAAGCTCTTTTCTACAAGATCATAGAAGCTGTTTAACGCAGATACAAACGACAACTGTTCCACATTCGTGTATACACTCGAGACTTGGTGAAAATGAAGAAGAAAAATGGTATGATTAATACAGTACCGAACTTATGAGTGAACGCTACAAAGCAATGAAATACGATAATGACGAAACGACAGACCTCCACAAATGATCAGGAAGTAAAAGATGTGAGTATAGTGACATAATAAAAATGAACAGGGCAGAGAACGAGTGAGTGAGGGCGAAAGAAAGAAGATCTTATCTCTTGTAACTACGACGCTGTGAGTATGGTCTATTTCTGTTATTGCGTATCGTACTTTATTAGATTTCCCAATTGTATCCTTTTATTCTGACTTTGACCATTTTTACTTGATGAGCCCTCGATCTCTAAAGCCCCATTGTTGCAGTCACTTGTCCCTCATTCCATATAACAGTAAGTTAGTGAAACAGCTAATAGACGTACTACAACACACATAAGATGTTGACATACGCTTACATCTACGTGACTCTTGAAGTTTGAACTAACTGGTTGAATGCACTTTCTTCACAAGCCTCCACAAGTTAGAGTCGAAAATCAGTCAACTTCTGCACTGGACTTATCGTGTTTGACCACATCGGTGCTCGTTTTACTTATCTCAAAGTCATCTCTCTGTCTTCCTTTTCTCTCTCTTTCTCTCTGGCTCTTTCTATCTCTTTATCTTTCTCTTCGCATATCTTCTCTGTCTTACTGCTCTGCTGGAGGTTCACTCCGTCCGTGAGCTCAGTCTATAAGAACACACGTTACGTGGATGGGCGTTGCACACCATTTAGTCGGTGTGCTTATAGCTTGCGTCTGACTCAAGATCCCTTCTGTATTATCTATGCTAATCAGCGTAACACACGCGCAAGTTGAACGCTGCCAGATTCTTGATGCACCGCACACCGGTTGCAGTCAGCGGACTGGCAGAGAGGAAGAAAGAGCGAGACAAAGAGCGAAGAAGGGGGAGAGACGACGGGAACCACCCGAGTTAATAGGTTCAAGCATTGCCAGCAACTTCCGGACCAGCTCGACGAAGATTTACGTCGGAGCTATTCCACTCGAATGGGGAGGGCTTCAAAGTATAATTTGTGCTTTCGTTATATGTTGTATACTTATTAACAACTATGTATATATACATATATATAAACATATGTGTGAATACTGTTCCGTTCACTAATCGCTTTGACAAAAACTGATTTACTGACTATCTTGGATCAAATGCGAAATATACGTCGATAACTACAGCGATAGAAGAGCATTGTATATTAAAAGGAAGTACATTTTTGGCACAATATCTTTATCGGAATGTGAATAACTACGAATATTGGGCTTAGGTGGTAATCGTGTACCGTTTTTTTGAATGGTAGTTGCTGGAATGAGAATTAGTTGTAACTTTTATTCTATCCATAGTCAAGGGAAGATACGATGTAAATGCGGAGTAGCATAAAAAGTAAACGTGTCGCGTTGCTGAGACACGTACATATCTATACGAGTCTTTGTGTAGATGTACAATGTGCTCATCCACATCTTCTACTATTTTCAGGATGTGGAAAGATCCACAGGGAAATATGAGTGTGCGTGTGTGTGTGTTTTTTTTGTCTCTTTTATTCATTCATATTTCTTTTTCCTCTCGTTCCTTCTCTTTGTCTGTAGTCCGCCCAAGTTGGACCGGCTGTTGGAAAATAATGTTGAACTCGTTTGTTTCGTCAGACAGTGATTCGTCTGGGTGCTAGGTCAGACGTGAGAAAATGGCAGACTCTAGCATGTCCTCCATAATTCTACAGAAAAATATAGAATGAGAAGAGAGATATGAGAGCGAGAGATATACTACACGAAATAAAAATGGAAGAAAAAAGTGAGAGACGGAAAGAGTGCTTGCAATTTGTATCTGCATGCTTAGCGTAATAATATCTCGAATATATTTTTTTTTTTTTTTATTCAGTATAGCGAGTGCTGCTATTATCTGTATTTTTTGCAAGTGTATGTTTGAATAAGTCTGTAAGAATGAATCTGTAAGATCATGAAACATTAATATTCATAATTATAATGCGATCATGCAGATCCTTTCTAAATCAATTTGAGGACCTTATTTTTTTTTAGTAAAATAAAACTCCTTTAAATGGTTTCTGACTCCTGAAATATGTGGTTTAAAAAAATGGAACCGTTAAGATTGACGATTGAATATAATGAATTCAATCGAAACGAGCGATTAATATGTATGGAATTATTTATCTATATGTGCGTCGTAGAAAAAGCCCATGGTGGGATCTCAGATACAAATCGGTCTGACCAAATGCGGACTTTTTTACTTGTACTGATCGTACATCGGCATGATATTAAATCCGATTTGGTTCTCTTTGTGAAGTATTATTTCATATTGAAACGGTTATCGATAATTCTGCTTAACCGTATCTCGGCTTTTGTATGCCTATTTATTTTTTATCCATTCCTATTTGCATTACCAAAATCTATGAATCCTTCTATCTATCTTTTATCTCTTTTTCATTTATCGTTATTTTTATATATATATTTTTTTATCTCTTATTTTCCACTTTATATTTTCAATTCGAAAAAACCTCGGTATTCGTTGCAATGAAACGTGAGCTTTTGGCCTCGAGCTAGAACCACGAGAAATATACATGGCTGTCTATCTAGACATTTTATATACCTATATATACGTATGTGTGTATATGCTAGCGAGCTGCTTTATTTTCATTCCGGTTTAGTATCACTCTATCAATTAATAGCAGCTGTAGAGGGAGGTACCGAGGAGCTCATGGCTAAATTGAAGCTTTCATCGAGAACCACTGATTCGCTTGATCAATCCCCTCCCATCCTATATCTGCAGCAAACCATAAATACGTTTGCCTTGTATGCGTCGAAAATTTTACGGTTATTTTGTACGTACGATATGTTTGATTAGGTTATTGCTGATTGAAATTAAACGTTATCGCTAGTTTTATATAATAACGAAGAATACCAACTATCGTTGCGAACGTTTTGGAGATATTATTCTCTATATATAAATCTGTTCGCTAAAAAATGTTTGTCCGCTTTTCAATCGAAAACCACTGAACCGATTGGCATGAATCTTTCACAAGATTGAAGATCATGATTCAAATTGTGTTTGTGGTTTTAAGGAAATTCGATATCTTGATTTTTGCAGAAATGCAAAAAAAAAAAGTTTAACGATTTCGTTCAAATCTCCAAATTCAAAAAGTCATCGGTAATTAAACGTTATCGATAAATGAAAAAAATCTAATTACCAATTTAAAAAAAAATTTTAAAACGAACAAAATGAGCTTATAGCTAAATGTCACGGAAGATATATTTCGTTTATTTAAAAAAAATGCAACCGTTCTCATTTCTATTATGGCAAATTAGTCCACCTATACTTGGGCTGCAACTTTTTTATGGACGTAATGAGAAAACTACAAATAATTTTGGTGGTCTATTTCTGAAATGATCGTAGGCAAGTTAAGATTTCTTCGTTTTTTTTTTTTAATACTCTTATATTTAACACGATGGACTTTAAAAAAAAAAAATGCAGAATCTTCAAGCAGACTAATTTTTTTTTTCTTGATTTTAACAGAGTAATTTCGAGATACGGGTTGAACGATTGTGTAATTAATTCAATGTTGGTGCGAGTTGGTGTTCGAAACACGACGACGTTTCGATCGTCTCGCGTGACTCAAGACAGTTTTCCGCACTCGAGAGGGATGAAGCACAATCTCAATCTTCGTTTTCCCACACACAGTGTTTTTCGTATGAAGGTTGTTTCCTTTTTATTTTTTTTTGCTGCCGCATTCGCGTCACGATAAATCGTCTCTCTCTCTCTCTCTCTCTCTCTCCTCGACTTCGGTTGCAACGTACAGAGTTCATAATACGTGTAATAAAGGCGAGCAAGAGCAAGAGATCTCGCGTGTTTTTCCTTAATTTTCGTCGCGCAGTTGAGAGAGAAAATATGCTTGATTATTTAAGCGTCTCATTTTTTTTTCCACAGAAAGATGAAGTAAGAACGCTTGTGCGAGAGAACAGTCGAGATATGATCGTCACTTTTGAATCACCTCCTATTATAGACGTCGTCGAGCTTTGCGTGCATTATGCCGAACCGCCTACCATAAACTCGTGTTTGCTTCGAGCCTACTATTTAGCTGATTTTCTAGCGGCTTTTCCGAACGCAATTTCGCGTCAATTGCTGTCAGCTAAGCGCGATCGAATTTTGAATTCAGTGTAAAAGTAGCTCTCCGTTTGTAATCACTAGGAATCATATTAAAAAAAAAAAAAAAAAAAAAAAAATACATCAGCAATCTTGATTTTCAGAGTTTTTTAACCCGATTGAATAAACAACAGAAAAAAATGTATAATTTCATTGAGTGTCTGGTAAATTCGATCGAAAATTCCAATTAAATTGAACAGGGCGCTGGTTGATTTTTTAATACTTTTGACGACACATTCAATGACATCAATTTTTATTCGAACGCATAATGGAGTTTTGTAACTGCGAACGATTATTCATAACGGGTAGAAATATTTTTTTCCTCGATATAACCAGTCTGCAGGTTGTTAGGATTAAATTATAAAATCAACTCTTTGGTATAAAAATATTGCAAATTCGCATGTCTACATAAGAGTTGAATTGTGATTATCGATGATGAATGAATATATTTTTGTTTTTTTTTTACATTATAATGTTATTTTATATTTATACTAGAAATCGGAAAAGAATGATTTCATTATGAGCGAGTAAGTATTTATTTTTGGGTCGATGAAAAAAGTAAATGGGTTGTGAAATTTTCACTCAATTATGCGTCCATGAATATATGATAACGTTATTTCGCGGGATTTTTGGCTCAGTGGTCAGAGGCGATAATTGAATTTTCCTCACTTCGATTAATCGCCCTGTTTGTTTATAATCGTTCGTGTTCATTCATATCGGAAGCACATACAAACAAGAGGGCAAGATGACACACGAGTACACGTAAGAAGACTTCAATGTTCGTAAAAGACTTGACTGGCTATTTTTTTGAATAATCTTTTCATGCAAAAAAGATCGGATTATTTGCCTTCAAAGAGGGTGTGTATTACGTACAAAATACTTGAAGAATGTTACTCATCCTTTAAGGATGTGAAGATTTATTTCTCGGTCTGGTTTCTTCAGTCGCACACATCAATAATTGCAGCGATTCTCCATTTTTTCCATGAATGTCTTGACATTTTAATGAGACCTAGTCATAAATGTGATCAATTTTGAGAGAATGTGACCTCATTTCCACTGAATCGTTGAAACATCAGTGGACGAGAAAAAAAAACCGAAACTGGATGACTTTTGTCGACACACGATATTCCTAGTTTTTTTTTTTTTTTTTAAAGCTCGAGGCTCTGGAACGCTTAGATCGAAAGGTGAAAAGTGAAAAAGCATTCATTCGGAAGAATCGACGAGGCTTCAAGATTAAAAGGAAAGAAGAGAATGTTACATGGAAGTATATGGTGACACGTTTCGTATATGTGTTCATATACACATGTTGAGATAGTGTTGAATTGTGCTCTAGTCAACTCATTAGAAATTGTCAGAGTACATACTTGGTCGCAGAACGTCTTTCGCCTGAGGTAGTATTCTACTGCTGAAACACTTTGAGCTCGCTCGGTGACTCAAAGCTTTGACCATACTTTCATATAACGTGGCACAGCATTCTCAAGTACGTATACGTACGGTTTCATTCTTTGCTTTGCTCCTTCCCCGCATCCTTCAGCCTTTCATACGTATGAAGTCGTTACAGTGAACTTGGCTCGGGGTTATCGAAAATTGTTCAAGAATATACTCAGACTGTATGCATGATGTCACTTGTCGCAGCGTCATTTTTCGATTTATTTATTTTTTTCAATAATTAAAAACGACAGGCTGTAAGAGTCGTACGTGTTTTTTAAAGCATTCATTTTTACAGAGTTTGGGTATTGATAACGTTAAAACGAAAACATTCTACTTGCTGGTAGAAGGGATTTTGTGCACGAGATGTAATAATTGAAGAAAGCGAATGTGCGAATTCGTATTTATCTGGAATTTTTAAAATTATTACGGAATAACGCTGATTTTATTTCAGGTGAGAATTGAAATATTTTTGCAGCTTGCGTAAATATTTTTACCCTCGACGATGAAAATTCAGCACGCACCATTCATTCACGAGCGAGTGCGCTCGGATAATTATTGTTCAGTCTCGTTATTGTTACGTTCACGCTTTTTTTTTTTTCTTTCTTTCTTTTGCACACACATACGCGTATCGTTGATTGTCAGAGTGTCGAAAAACAGTGGCGACGGAAAAGGTGTATACAGAGGTGAAAGATCGTCACAATTATATCGCGATTTTCGTGCCAACAACGGGGAGGCATATGACAGTGTTGGCAATCGAGGATTTGCATAAATCAGAATTTTCATTGTTCAAATATTTAACGTACGCGCGAATCGCTTTTCCTCTCCCTCGGAACCATTCATATCTGCGAATTCAACACTGTAGATGAGTCGAGCACAAATTCCACGAGGTATTATTTAATATGATGGATATGTATACAGCATGATGTGCACTTCAATGAGAAATTCTACCTCGGTTTTACCAGGGTGTGATCACCTCTGCGTTGAAAACGGTTGATCAGTTTTTGATCGTTTGTTATAGGACAGAAACTAACGTACGTACAGATCCAACGGGATTTTTATTCGTTAATTATTTTTATTTTTTTAAAGAAGAACAATTGTTTCGAACAAAAATTTGTAGAATATCACTAATTAGAACCAGCTCGAAATCGTTACGGAATAATAAAAAAATATTTGTCAAACGAGTGAGAGTCATATGAATCACTTTGTTTTCTCGTGATTGATCACGTAAAGTGAAAAAAAAAAGGTTCCAAAACGTTTGATGAATTCGATATATGTTGCAAGACAAAACTTGTGCGTCAAGTTTGCGAATGAAATCATTAGACGTAGATTGGAATTGATATCGAATGTCCTATACACGAATTCACAGACTTTCATGGGATGAGAAATATAAATAGAGAATTCACTGTGCAGAAACAGAGAATTTATGGCGGAATAAATTAAAGGTATCGAATTTCAAACGGGACAAATCCACCCTCCATCCGATTAAGTTGAGGATATTGGCATAAACGACGAAAATTATCCCGCTCTTCAGTCTGCATTAAATTATTATTGCACTGTTTATTGAATGGTATGCTACGTATACGAAATTATGAGAATTAAACGAAATTCGATTCCCGGATATACTACGCTATGATCGATTCGACTCATCAAATGAACCGGAATTTATGCTCAATTTTACGTTAGAAAAAAATCTCATTGACAACAAATCAAATTTGTTTTCTGTGTTAAGCCTGTAACAAATATAATCTATATACAATCCGAAAAGTTTATTTCATTAATTATAATTTTATCAAAACTGATAAAATTATTTTTTGATCATTTGGGAGAAGTCGTGCATGGCAGCAAGTGGATAGTGAAATGAAACAAAATCATCGACACTTATTATGATTTTACTCTAAGTAAACAGATGTCGATCGTTGTTATTTCAATTATTATATTATTATTGCAATATTTTCTATCAATCTTGTCTGGCGACGTTTTGAACGTTCAATTTGTCGATAACTTCAGAAGAGCTCAATTGTTTCAAATAGTTTTCAGGCAAAATGTTTCGAACCAACGTAAGCTTTGGAATAGAAATAATTTCGATTCTCTGAAGAGATATTTCGCTATGAAAATATCGAACGCTGTTAATTTTGTATAGAACAGAAAATTTTTCTAATATAATTTGACCGTGTACGCCATATTATTGTGAAGAGAAAAAATAAACGTTTGTCCATTGCAATCCTGAGTGTCACTACATCGAAAATTGTAAATGAAAAAGGTTTGAGAAGCTGAAAGACGCGGGTACGAGTTAAAAAATTAAAAAGTATTTCACATATTAAAAAGCAGCGAGGAGTATAGACTTCTAATGGAAGACACGTGACGAGAGGATTGGGATATTCGCCGAGAGAGGTCACGGGGATCTTTCAAAATGGCGAAAGCTCGTTGCACGAGGTGAGAGAAAGAGATATATGACACTGGGACGAGAGTGGAATACAACATATCGGTTTATGCTGGCGGGATTCTTACTCAACGTAATATATAACAATGGTCCAATAGAGAGAGAGAGAGAGAGAGAGACGGTTTTGGGGCTTGAGGGAGAAGGCGGGAAGGCAGGGGGTGAGAACCACCCCCGTTACAATACAGAGTGTCGTCCGGCTTCTTCAAACCTTTTCTCCATCGTTCGTGTACGGGTAGAGATCGGCGTGCACACACAAACACGAGACACACGTGACGTATTGAACTCGTGTACAGGAAGTCAAAGAGAAATGAAAAAAAAATGAAATAAAATAAAAACAGAAAAGTATAAAGAAACGAATGAGAAGCGAAAGAAGTAAGGCGAGAGAGTCACCCGCGATTTTTCCGAGTGTCGACGACGAGTTTTGTCCCACCACTCACTCTCTTTCTCTTTCTCTTTCTCTCCTTCCTTTTCTTTCTTTCCCTTTTTCCCTTCTTTTAGGCTCCTTATATATCTCTATATCTATTTCCTTCTCTCGAAAGTTTCTAGCTCGTGGATCTTTTGATACCGCGCTCGCGTCGTCGCTCGTAGCCAACGGGGGGTTTTCGCTTCACGTATTTTCGTGGCACTGAGATTCGTCGTCTTTGGCGAGCTGCCCCCGAGAGGCGCTGCAACCCTCCAATATTGATTTTCCGACAATGTGGAAAACAGAACGAGAGAGAAAGAGAAAGAGAGAGAGAGAGAGAACTCTATGCCGGTATAGCTGTGGCTCGCCTGCTATCGGCCTCTTCTCGCTCCCTGTACGGATGCTGCTCTCACGCGGTGTGATGCTGCGGTATCTGCCGCTGCTATGTTCCTCTTATGATATCCCGACACTGCCAGCATATTTGGCTGACATAATCACTGTCATATCTTCTGCTAGCGCGATCAACTCGATAATACGTCTTTATTATATACGCAGGCTCAATTGCACACTGGTTCGTACTCAACGGAAGTATCATTCGATCGAAAAATCAGCTCATCGATCATCGATCGATTTAATACTGAAAGCAGGAAGATAATTTTGGTTATTTCATTATCTGTACCTGTTATAGCTTTTTTCGGTCATTTTCGAATAGATTCCAATGCCAAAGGAAAGAAAAAACATTGTCTAAAAAAATGTCAACGCACCGATGGGCACTATCAAATTATGAGTGTTCAAATAATTTCTCGTAATACTTATTTTTTTCATACGAATTACTATTAAATATCGGAATGTAGATATAGTTTTTCGCTGGTAATAGTTTTTCGGATTTTCATGGAGAAGATTTTACGTTAGTGGCAGAACCGTAAACGCGTACTCCCAATAAAAATGCTCTTGCGGTGCTGCTCCCACGAATGAAAATAAATTGCGAGAAACAATATGGGATTCTATAAATCATCATTCGCATATATATTTATGATGAAAATTTGCGAAAACCAGAACTGCGCGAAAACTCTTTTTTACCCTTCATAATTCAAGCTCGCGGTGCGCTCTGTTTTACTTTATGTATGTCTGCTGTATTCGTTATACACCACACAGATACAACAAGTCATTTAATTTCAATGGAATGAAAGTTTGTAGCATTCGAATGAAAAAAAAGTCACGTACGGTTTGGTGGAAAATTCATTGTGTCCTCCATGTAATCAGTGAACCAATAGAAGTGATCGGTGTATGAAAATAAAACCGTATTTGCTGATCAAAACAAAATTAATCGATAACTCGGATACGTTTTTCTGGGTGCGCGAACTATTATTTATTATTATTTATTATTCTTATTATCGAACCACCTTAACCAGCATGGTACAATAAAATTGAAAATACAAATTTTTCAATACCGTTTGACTGATCGGAATTGAAAAGGTATGCATAAAAAAATAGAAAAAGAAAAGGCCGAAAAACTTTTTTTTTTGTTTCGATATGTATTCGATGATTAATTTGACGAGTGTGGATAATGTTACTTTTCAGCTATCTTCGGAGCTAGATTTTTCGTATTTATACCGTCTTGATCGGTGTGACAGAGATCGATCGCGTTATTACTTCATGAAAACTAGCTCGCTGGACATATATGCTTCGATACTTTTGTTAATCATGACGCAATAACGATTCCGTCGGTCGGGGAAAATTTTTTTATGCACGAAACGGTGACGTACGAATTTATTCTAGATGATGTATCTCAGTATATGAATGTTACGTAGAAATAAAACGATGCAGACATACTCGTACACCTGGATGTATGAAAGGTCAAGCCCACAACCCGATTCACCGCTTTTCCGCCCATTTCTCGACCGTTCTCAAACCATAACCTCACAAGCTCTGCTCTCCAACGTACAGCCTCCGGGCGAATATCCTTCCTCGTTTCTTTCGCATTCGCGAAATTTTTTCGAAGCACACACCATCGTAGAAAAATTGCACGGTCAGTATATGCGGTAGTTCTGTAAGGGTACCGCGGGATAAAGAAGGACCGGTGTGTGAGACGAACTGGCAGAAAATACAGAAAATTCTTTCCAACCATAGGGAGAAAAAAACATCTTTTTTCTCTCTCTCTCTCTTTCTATCTCGATAGAGGTTTTTTCTCTCGCCGTGCTTTTCGAACCAATAATAATCTAGGAAACGTTTCTTTGCTCCTTTTTTTCCCTCTCTTCCAGATACTTTTCTTTCGAAAGACCGCGCGCGTCTCCGCCCCGGGTGGTACCAAAGATCGACGGAAATATATTTATTCGAGATTGATACGTGTTTATTTTCGATAAAAAGGCAATATCGAGCATTAAACTTCGAGGTAAATTGAAATATCTTTTTTTTTTTCATCGCTATATCCCCGTATCCGTATTATACGTGTATGGAATAACGTGATAAGAAATATCATCGAAGAATTCATCGATTAATAATCTTTGCGATTTCTTACAACGTTCCCGTGTCCTGATGAGCAATAGTAACTCGAAAGCAGCAGTGAGTTGAATCATTATATTAGATGTAAATGTGCTTTCTGTAGAAACTTTCGACATGTACATATTCAATTAACAATATTCTATATTATTTGTGTATTTTTGCCAGGTAAAATCTGTTTCTGAGTACTAAACATTAACGTTAAAAGTAAAATTCCCTGCGCTTCTTTATGCAAGAACGAGTTACTCGTGTTAATTTTAATCTTTAATCCAACACCGATTCACTAATTTAAAGTCTAATGCAATTCTATGAATTTAATGTTATTTTCTATTTTAATGCAGCTATACTTGAACGTTGTTCGTACAAATTGACGAGAGCTCGTTTTATCATTTATATCTCTATATCTTAATATATTTCTCTCGATTCGACGCTCGCCACAAAAGATTCAACGCGGTTTTTACGAATACGAAGACAAAGGCCCTTGGCTATTCTAAGTAACTACCTTGCGGCTTACTCCTATTTTCACCCTTCGCTCGACCCCATCTCCTTTCCATCCCCCCGACCCTCTTCTCATTCTACTTTCTCTCTCTCTCACGCTTTTTGTCAGTGCGGGGAGTTCTGGCAAGCGGAAGTTCGGTGAGAAAGTTGCCACAGAGCAAAATCCCTGAATCGTCGTCGTTCTCTCACCGAGACGGATTACAACTTTTGTCGCACGCGGGGAGAGCAGGGATGCACCACTGTCGGACTGAACGTGAAAGGGACACACGCCATTGCCTAACGACATTAAAGACACTCTCTGCTTGGTTCTACGAAAATTTTCCGCACCCTCTTTTTCTCACTGCGGAGAACTTCATTACGAATAACGTTAAGTCTCTCACAGTTTAAACACACGCGTCCGAATATCTTGAGAAAGCAAATAATTTTGAACTTGTTTGGACGAGAACTTTTGACATTTCTTAAATGTTCATGGAAATAGAGATGTGAATTACCATATTATGAGGGTTATTTAAGCGTGTATTTAGTATACGCGTTTACACAAGGTGGATACATCTTTTTTTTTAACAAGGTGTTCGCCATTAATTCATGTTTCTGTCAATTACACTCAGGCCTGAGCCTTTTGTATAATTACTATAAAAATCTTGGATGACAGACATCACAGAGCAATAACTATGAAAGCAATAATTCCATTGTACATTCAAGGTATACGTATGAATCTTTTTCATGATTGAATATTCAAAAGAAACAGAGTTCATTGGATATCAGTAGTGAAGGAGGTAAAATAAAAGCTCTGGAATAGTATTGATATCTAATCAACGGGAATTCAATTTTTTTTTTTTTAGAATTCAACTAAAAATACAATTTTCTTACGAAATATTCAATGAGATTAATACAAATCTGATTGCATTCCGAATACTATTTTTGTTCAGGGTTATCACTGTGTCAAAAAGGTTTATTGACATTTTATGACACAGACAAATATGAGCATTTTTATTTTGAACGTTGAATTTCAAAAGCTTCATGGTTCACTAATTCTTTTTTTTCCCTCGTCACTTTTTCATTGGAATTGTTGCTGCGTTCAGGAAAAATATAGATATACGTAACAACTTACAGGTCAGTGCATTCATGTCACGAGACAATATTTCTGCCTCACGGGGACGAATAAAATATGTTGCTCTCCAAAGATGTATCCTCCCGGGCGAAGCTGAGCAGGCCAAATACGGAATAAATCCGAGATGGTCGTAAATATTTTTACAAAAGTTGGAGAAAGGTCGTAATTTTATATTCACGATTATTAGTTCATAACAAATCTTCTGCTTGCATTGAAAAGAATTTTTTTTTTTTCGTTCGTATAACCAGTTCTCGTTTATATTCATAGCGAAGAACGATCTTTCAGTATTTCTAGAATTCGATCATAATTTTGTGAATTAGATCTTTTACTTTAACACAACTTCCAGCGATATCTCCAGCGTGATGGTATAAATGTATAAATATGTAGAGTATATTCCCTTGCCCACAGCTCATGAGTTTTTGTTCACGACCCACTGAAATTTTTGTACATTTAATGAATAAGTTGAGTTTCCATGCACACGTCAAATTATAACGAAAAATTATACGATTTCTGATGACATCTTCTCTGGTAATATTGTGCCCTTAATTCGCCATCTCAATGACAATAATGAAACAATCAACTTCTAGATCTATAAATCTCGTTTCCATAGTACACTTTGATAAGAAAGATGTTGCTTGGAGAAAAACCAGATGATCAAGGGTTTATATCGTCCTTATAACAATTACAATTATTATAGTCATTTTCGATGGAGCTGCAGGTTGACAAGGTGCATGGCAATCTCTCGTTGATTGGTTCACCCTTCGAGTCTGCATTTAAAAATAAATTTATACCGCGTACATGAAATATAAAGAAAACAACATAAATTCATCGTGCAACTGTGAAATCGTATCTGAATCAGTTTAACATATCCGATCCATTAACACCCGATTCGAATATGATGCATAATGTAAACTGCGAATTGCCAACAGGCTGAAGTAAAAGTTTCGCCGTGTGTGTGGGTCCTTTAGCTTCTGGAAAATTACCGTTTTCTCGGGTGTAAAAACATTCTGCCTCCTTTTCGCTAAGCTCAACTTTCCGTCAAGCCAGGCGTTCAAATACGAATTATTCACGTACTTTATTTGCCCGTCAACGCTCATGGAAAGAGAAACGTCGGGACTATGGTGCGAGACGCTGCTCGGAAGGGATGACGAAGATACGAGGGCAAAACTTTGCTGGAAGATGTTTTCAATCAGGGCGTGAACTATAACTACGTCTTCAGCATCCCTTTGCGGACCGTGTACTTTTTATTTCTTTTTCACTTGGTGCTTTTAGTTTATGAAATATTTAACTGAAAATAACAAGCTTCGGTGATTCACGTGAAGTTGAAGACATTTTCATCGCCTCACTATTCACATTTTTTTTATGCATTCATCGCTCAATTGTAAGAGGTACGAATCGATGAACTGGGATTCTTTTAAAGTTCTATTTTCTTATCTACAAAAAAAACCCTGCGTTGAATACTTTTTTGTAAAAATTCTCTGTAAAAAATTTCATCCTACCTGATCGTTTATTTTTCGTAATACGATGATTGCCTTCCTTTTACTCGCAACATTTCATTCCATGAGTCTTGAATTATTTTGTAAATTATCTAATACTCTATGGGGCAGTGTGCAATAGCACACTTCCAAGCTCTTAATGAGGGCATGAAATAAAAATTCAAATTAAGATAAGCTTAATGGTTTTGATAGAAAAATATTAATGAAGTTTCGAGAAAAACACTTGAGCAGGTATTGAATGAATCCCTTTCCTCATAGACTATTAATTGATCTCTTTTTAATACGCAAGTACTTTTTAATACGTACGTATACGATTTGGAAAATTAAGTGGGGAAATATCGATTGGGTTAAAATCGATTGAAATGCGTGGCCTTTCACGAGACATATATAGTCATATGGCCGAAGGATAGTCCATGAATAATCACTAAATGTGTACTTATGATTTTGGTGCGTGTATTGAAGCTTACACCAACAGACACGAGCCCGGCCAACGGAATTGTCATTTAATGTGTCCCTTCTCCCTAAGAGATGGAGGAAGCAGCTTACGATACCATACAAAATAGATACTAATTTCCTGTCACATCGCATTACTATTATCTATGAATAGACCAAAAAAATAAAAATGTATAATATTTTATAATTTTACGTTAAATATTGTTTAGAAGAGAAAAATGTCAGAAGAAGAAAATTGGAAAATTGTAAAAAACTTATACAACAAAATATGACAGTTGAAGAAGTTATTTCATTTTTATCAGTGATCGTATAAACCATTGGCACATTGATGAATATAACCAATGTGCGTGCAGATGATGGTAGCAAAAATGGCTATGATACACTGAGTTACCAAGCCATTTGTTATATTCAATCAATTTTCAGCCTTTTTCCTCGCCTCTAAGCTACCCAAATCTGTTTGAGCCTATGCTGTAGGGATTTGCGCTTCATATATCTCTTACTGATCCTGAGCTTACGTAAACTTGACCTTGCGCAACTTCGGCGATTGAAATGCAATCCCAGCGACCCCTGTTGGTCTAAGCCGGTAATAACAACAAATTCTGTGCCTGCTGTCACTCATTCATATTTATATTTTTACATGCACGAATTTTCACAGGACTTTAAATATATTCATAACGTTGAAATCGGGCGAATGAACTGCTCATTTACTTACTCACAATCTCCTTGGCTACCCTGATCTTCGATAAATTTTTGTCACCGTCATATGCGAAAACGAAATCGTCTTCGCACCTTCGACTCGAGAACAACGGACGCAAAACAATACTCATCGAAGAAATTATCAGTCATTATCATCGAAAGATCGAGCCTGGCAACTCTGGCGCAGAAAACTCAACACTGATTTTATAATTATAACACAAATAAATATTACATCACATCCATTTTTGAATCAGTGACTTTTGAGTCGAATCATAGAATTCTCTCGTGTTTAACGACGAAACTGAATAGACTCAGATGAGCGTTTATCACTTAGTTGCTCAAACCCTCAACGAGGGGTGTCGTTGACCACGTATACCACTACGACCGAGTGGACACTAAAATTTTCAACCACTTGATCGTTTCCGTATACGTAACTACCGGCTATTCAGATCTCGTTGAATATATTTGTTTATGTACACATGCATGTCCAACGAGATCCGGGTACGGTGCTCTATAATTCCTGAGCTCTCTGAAGCCGTGTTAAGACAAGCCTGATGGTTGTATGTATAAGCATCTACGCCCTGCTATATACATGAAAGGCCAAATGTATTCATGTACGAGTTTTGTTTTTGAATAGATGACCCACTTGAAATGTTGAATGAATTCAACATATTAAAATACATTATTCTAAAATCGAGTTTTATCCACCGGTGCAATAGATTTCTTGCGTATTATTCAATTTTTAGAAGTTCATTATCCAAGTTTCGAGGACATTGATCAACGATCAAGAATCACGAGAAACAGAAAAGATTTCGAACAAACGAAAGAATCATTTATTCGACCCTAGTCGTCAGAATCGCCTACTATCACTTGTATTTACCCCGAAATGCTCTCTCCACGCATGCGTATGAGCTTCCTTAATTTATGAGCGGTATATACAGCATTTTCAGCCATTTGGCTATCGACAGTTATCTAACGTTCAACTGGCTACTGCACTAAAAATAGCTAAGAGTCTCTCCGTATGACTAAATACCTAAATATAAACACATTAACATAATATATGCGTGTGTATACGTGTGTATGTGTATGTGTGTACACATGTGTATTGAATATACCGTTTAGTATGGGATACATATAGTGAGGTACCAGGACCGGAGAGGATTCATCGCCTGGTAAACTGCCGCACGCTTACGTTACTGCTCTACGTGAAGTTCCCCTTTCCGGGAACACAGCTCGAGTCGTGTACATCGAAATTGGACGGGAAATTTAGTGTTCGTAGTGCTAGCATTCTCTCTCTCGTTCTCTCACCCCTCTCACACGAATCTCGGGGATTCCCTCGCATCTCTCTCGTTTCTTCCCTCTTTCTTTCTTCTTTCCCCCAATCTCTCTCTTTCTCTTTTTGTGCTATAAATGTCTCTTCCGGCTCCAGCACCTCATCCGTCCCACCTCCTCGGTAGCGCTCTACGCCAGTGCAGTGCTGCAGTATCACGTCGTCTTTTCGCACGTTTTCGCGTTCTTCGGCAGGGCCATGAACGAATACGTGTGCAGAAGGAATTACGAAAGGTATGGTGATACACACATTTGGCATTCCTCACCAACTCTACCAACGTCCGGCCCTCTCGCCCTCTGGGAATTCGTCCATTATTTTTCACGTCATTGTTTCAACCCTCGACGACAATCATTTACCTTTTGTCTGCCATGTATTTTTTTACTGGTTGACTTTCAGAGTGATTTTTCTATTATTTACACCGTGATTCCTTGGTAATCGAAAGGAAAACTTCTCCCTCTTTCAATGTCGTTACGTTCACATTCTACATCAGACAGGTACCGAAAACTGCAATCAGAAACACTAGAAAAATAACTGATTGATTTTTCTAACGATTGGAATGGAATTTCTTTCATCATATAGATATGAGAAGAGTTGATCGAACAATGATGATAGCGTTCAACGTATACCAGTCATTCGATCGATTCGTTTCCTTGCATGAGTAATTCACTGAAGAATTCGTTTCTCATGTACAAATATCCCAATGAACGTCGTTTGAAAACATTCTTCATATTGATTGTAGACTCTATACGTAAATTTTTAAAAATGCTTCCGAAACGAGACTCGGAAGATAAAACATCTAGGATACTAGGGATGATGAAAAAATAGCACTTAAACTAAATTATACACGAACGTATAATCGTGCAAACAAATGAGAATGTAGAAGTATTCAGCTGCATATCGGTAATCTTTCTGCTCGTAAAGTGTAAACTCTCTACGCGGTCTTTGGCCTCTCAATTTATCTCTTGAAGAAATACGAGAGCGACGTGTGCCGTGGATACAGAATGCTTGTAAAATGGATGCACATCGTGTACAAGAAAACCTATGCATGCCGTGTATGTATTTGTGATGCCTTCATCACGAATAGAAATGTTTTTTAACGTTTAGCAGCACACCGTGCCCCTCACGTATGAAGTTCTTTCACTTGCCCTAAAAATTCTGTAGACAGTTAGGCAATATTTGATGTGCGATTCAAAGATCAATAAATCAAAATTTCGGAAAATTTTGAATCACGCAATCTGACTTTGAAAAATAAGAAACGCATGCTTTATTCTTCTATGAACAAATGGAAACTTATCAATATAATTCAAAGCAAATGTTTCGAAAGAAAGCATGTGAAATATAAATTAACTTCCGGAAAATTTCCCACAGACATGATATAAGGTTCGACGATAAATCCCTGCGAATTTAACCACTTCACATATCTTACGACAAAGATCAATCTTACAATAAAGATTCACTAGTCGAGATTCAGAAAAAGGACGACGAACGCGAGAATTTCGACTTCCTTGGCTACTTCCTTCGTGGCCGAATAATCTTAGGCTTTAATATAGCTGCACCTCTCCAATGTCACCGCATCACGTTGGTATAATAACACTTTTTCTTTCTCATTGACCGTTCTCCGGTGATCTCCCACCTTCTTACCACTTTTATAAGACTTTTTCACCGGACGTCCAAGAGCTTTCCGCAAGCATGAGAAACGGGTTGCAGCGCGATGAAGGAGGGTTACTTTACTTCCGGAAACGGTAGATTCTTAGCGAGTTACACAGATACTCAGCTGGGTATTCGACCCTCCTACACTACTATAAATCTAATATAAGTGAGAGAGTACACATACCTATATGTATATATTTACTTGAAGATATGGGAGTCAAAGCACCCCTGAGTGTTCGGTGAGTTATTCGTTCGCTATACCCGTTTCTTATTTCGCTCGTTTTCTCCGTTACCCGACAAAGCTTGCTCTCCTGAATCTTTTTACAAATCGAATGACCGGTAAAACTTCCACATACTCCTTTCCGTTGGCCGGTTTGAACTAAAAACCGTTGGATACTTCTGGAAAGAAACTCGAGGAAAATTTACGACGGTCATTTGAGAGGCGCAATACATATACAAGCCCAGGATACGCTTATACGACGAAATGGCCGTCAACAAAACGGAGATCGAGTTACGCGAAATTACTCCGGGTTTGTAGCTTTTGACCTCCCGTCAATAGGTAAGTAACGTATATTAGAGATAAAATGAGTTCATAAAGATAATAACTGTGACGCACTAATCAAATTATAGCTTCGTATTATGTGTAGACTTCGTGTAATACCGGTTGGTAGTTTGCTGTTAGTTGATGGTCGAAAAAAGCGAATTAAAAGTTTTGCAGAGTAATAAAAATCTTTTTGCACGATGCGAAAATTCTGAAAGTTAATCAATGATGGAGAAGTCTTGATAAAAATTGAAAAAAAAAAAAATCTCCGAATAACGTGAGAGTTTTGCAAATGAATCTCGTCTATTTTCCACGACGATAACTGAAATTTCAAGAGAAATCATTGAATTTTCTAATTAATTCAGGGCGAAGCCGTTTTTCTACGATCTTATAGAAGAGGCGAGATTATTTTCATCGACCAGGTGTGCGTTATTTCTGTTCGAAGCAGAACTTGACCAGGTTATCGTCAGCATATATAGTATAGCATGAGCCACGAATAAGCCATATGGCACAAGCACAAAGTCACCAGCATTCAGGTGATGTCGACCAGGTTTATTTAATTCATTAATCTTATCGATCGTTGAGTCAGAGTCAGGGAATTCGGATGGAAGGCAGCTGAGGTATTGCACACAGATTTCCTACCTTACACTTTAGGTATGTTCTACGTAATTTATTCAGGTGGGCAAACCCACATACATTCCCTTTCAGGACTCAGCGAGAAGTAGATATGTGTGTATGCATATATGTGAGATTACATAGTTATACAAACAAAGTTTAGTCACTACAGTACATAATGTAAATGCACGACATTACAGGCTACGAAACATCGGCAAACATTTTTTCTGTTGGTATATCCATTTGATCAAAATTATGTCGTGGACAAAAATAACTACAATTATTGACAAAACTTCAAGGCTTCCGAATTTTTCTTAATTCTTCTTTCCTCCATTTACCTCCAAATCTCCTGAGCGTTATCTAAACGAATAAAATAATTGCAATGCAATAATTTCAAAGTGATATAAAGTTGATAAATAAGTATTCACTTTAGCCTTCCATCGAGAATTCCTTACAGACATAAAATATTAACTGCACGCTGGAACTTTGATCGCGCACAGCCTAGGATTTTAAAATTCAAGTTTCAAGTACTCGAATGAACTCTCATCTCGATTAGAGTAAGCGATTGGCTAGCCGAATTGATTCAAGCTTTGACCATATACGCTGTAAACCGAATCTCAACTGGCTCGTTAATACCCTCGGTACCCGCATCCAGGTAGTGTATTCAGTGTAAATAGACAACGTTCCCAGGGAGGTAGTAAGATAGAAAGATAGACACAGACGCAAAGAGAAAGACTGACAAAGATGCAAACAAGTTAATTGACGAGAAGCGAGAAAGCGATGAAAGTGGCGTATGTACCAAAGTACACTTAACGTCGGTGATAAGATGCTGTCTCCTGTTCCAAGATCGATTTACTAATTAGTCCCTTGTTTATGTTGCATATTTAATGTACACATATATTATATTGTATCGGATGCAAATCCCTGAAAACAGGAAGCCAGACGTGAAATCATACGTGGACAAAAGTTCAGTGTGTAGTTAATGAACACCGCTTACCAAGTTGTGTGTGTCAAAGTAGATTATCGATGTTTGGTGATATTTTCGGTGAGCTCTTTACGCGATCACTATAAATCGGTCGTGTCCGAAGTCGATTTAGCTCGGATAATTCCTTGATAGGATACTTTCGGAGTTAGCTTATTAATGATTTTAGGCTGAAAATTCATCATCGAGTAGATAGTCCAGGTATGTGGAAAATCTGGTAAAAGGCTGACGTATGAATGAGATTAAAATTAAGTTGGCAGGTTTGAATTTTTGGGAAAAATGTATTTTCGTGCATCGCTCTCTGCGAAAGTGGCTTTTTTTTTCGAGTAAAAATAAACACTGCTACGGATGAAAGAAAATTGGGTCGCGACATTATTGAAGCTCGATGTAGTGACCATATGCTATTCCCGGATCATCAATACATAATTTTATACGAATTGAATTGGAAGCGATGCTTATAATCACTTTCGGTTCGAAAAATTGGTCGGTATTAGTAGATCTACTACTTGATATTTAAATTCGTTTCGTTTCATATTAGAAGAAGTAGAAGTTTAAGAAATATGAATACTTTCCATACTCACGTTCATTCATCCTTCATCTCAACGTTAAATTCGTTTATTTAAATCGTGTAAATAATATACCTGATAATCGTTGTTCCGTTCTACAAACTATGTATATATATGCGTGAGTTCTCATGCATGCGTATAGTGTGAATAAGGATTTCCGGTTGAATCTCACATACGTTCGTGATAAACGGATGTGAATGGAGAAAACGAGAGAGGAGAGAAAGAGAGTCCGAGCACACAAGGGAACGCATGACGCGGCATCGGACTCGGTAAACGATTGTACACGAACACGCTGGAGGGTGTCGCGCGACCATAAAGGCTATAGCTCCATTTCAGTATTATGCGGATCGTCGTGCTGAGGTAAATGCTAGCGAAGGGTACAGAGAGATAGAGAGATTGCGAAGTGTAGGGCTACATGAGACAGGGCTATCGAGACGGATAGCCTTTCGGAACATTGAACGCATCCTGTCCTGCTAAACATCCTCTGTTGCGACGACGCTACCGATCGTACGGGAGAATTCCCAGGGAAATTCTATTTCGGCCTCTGGGAATATCCCTCGTGTCCTCGAAGCTCGCAAGCTCCGTTTGTCACTGTAACGCTACCGTTAAAGCTACCAGAATGTATACGTTGCGCACGAAAATTTTCTCAAATCGCCTTCCGACCGGATTTCAATTTTGTTTGCAAACAATCGCTGAATACATTGACCCAAAGTATACGCACTCGCTTTAGCCGTTAGAAATCACTTAGGATTTCATGTTGAATCAAAATTCAAATTAGTTATGGAATTTTTTATTTTCGCGACCATAGAAAAAACACAAAATAACAAATAAAAGAAAAACAATCTGAAAAATTCTAGGCACAGTTGAATCAATGAAATTCCGTATTCCTTTACAACGTAGATGGCAATGAGATTTTATAAATCTTGTTTTTTTTTTTCTCGAGAGCAAAACTACATTTGTGATGAGAATAGTCATGAGTTATGACAAGTTAAACTCATACTATAGAGGAGAAAAAAAAACAGTACTCGAAATAAAAGAGTGAATTGTTGAAGGAACAAAAGATTTTCGAGACAAATGTCCACGACGTCTGAATTTGTCTTTTTTTATTCTGATAGATCATTCACATCCCAAAAGAGACTATGGGCAAATAAGAACGTTGAAGTCAATTCAGAACGTCAGGTTGTTCCATCTGTAGAGAGCAAGAGACGTAGTTTTATGCTCTACACGGAGTAGGGTCTCAAGAGCACGAGGTTATTCTTCTCTGTACAGCAAAGCTGGGTGCTGGAAATTTTTTTTGCCCCTTGTAATCCTCAACTATTCTCCACAAAACCGGAAGAAAACTTAACGGTGGTCCTCCCTCTCATCCTTTGTCTCTCTCTCTTTTCTACAGTCATGGAGCGACAGAGGTTCCAGAAGTCTTTATCATCAGTGCAGACAGTATGTATATATCTGTCTACATACATATAAAATACGTGTATATGTATATAATGTATATGTCAGTAACGAGCCGGGACGTATAAAACCGGAAAGGGAAGGATCACGAGAGACGAACCGTTGGGAGGTTAGATCTCATTGTTCGCGAACGTTAGCGACGAGTCGGAGACCGAATGAAAAAGCCAATGGTTAGGGGTAAACCACGAGCCGGAAGGGTCTCATAGTTAGGTTGGTGTTCACCGTTCCTGGCATCCGTTAACTTGAACTCCATTCCGCATCGTTTCTGACGAATTGAACCAATCGACTACAGGGTTCCTTCGTCCAATGCCAGCTCATTTTCGTGATCGGTGTCCGTAGTACACTCGCGGGAACCTTCGTGAATCTGTGGTATGTCACTATTGCACCACTTTTATACAGCAGAAATTTGTAGATAGAAAAAGCTCAATATCGATTTGAGCACATCCCCGCACTACCCCCTTTGACCAGAGAAAATCGAAGAAATTTTTCAAACTCGGTAGCTATTCTAACCGGGTCGACCGAGACAGCTGAGAGAAAAAGGAAATTGAGTTTGAAAAATCGCTTGGGATAACGATGCTTTTTTCATCTTCCATTTAGCATCAGCAGAACTCAACTGAAACGGATTGTTCGAAGATTCTCACAGATATACCGTTGGGTCAATAACGATGATGACTCTTCGATTATTCTCACGAGTTACATGCTTTAACTATTCAATGCATAGTAATGAATTTCTTCACTCCGTACTGAAAACAAAGAAGATTCAGATTTGTGGAAAATGTATTCTCTGTTACGGAATAAAAAGCTTCGGAGTTTGAAAAAGATTCAAAATGAAAAGTGTGACTCCATCGTTCTGTATATTTCAATCAATTTTAAATATTAACTGATTGTAATCGTTAAATTACAAACATACTCGAGCAGAAATTCTGCAATCTCAGTTGTCTTGAAACCCAATTATTTTTTTGAGTCTACCGATATTACTGGCTGATCTAATTTAAGGTTCGTTAAAAGCTCGTTGGAAGAGTCTTAATCAATTCAAGGATCACTCATAATGCTTCATAATCGGCACGAACAAATTCTGAATAACCCTTCAATGATTCTCGACGAATTATTGAAGGCTGCATTTACCTCTCACGGTGCCGACAGTTTACTGGATTTTTAATTTAAAAAAAATTTCATTGGTAACTGTGTGAATATTATGTTTGAAGCGGATTTTTTTTCAGAGCGAGACAGTCTTTGAGGACAATTTTAAATGTGGGTATCATGCGTCTCCGTTATCTAACCCAATAAAATCGTATTCCTGCACAAAACTAATTAATCGAAACCGGTCGTCTCGGAAAGTAAAATTTCTGAGCTGCAACGTTGTTGGAAACTCCGAGATTGTCGAGGAAAACTACAAGGGGTAGAATAATTACGTGTCAGAGAAAGCAAGAGGAAGAGATAGAACGAATGGAGAAAGAGAGGAAAAAAGTGATGGTGACGTAACACTTTTTGTTCTTTTGAAATTACAGACCCTTTGTTTTCCCTTCTATCAAATGTTCTTTCGGAGATCTCGTGCAACATATATATAAACTCACTGCCTAACTGTTTCATCTCCATCCTTCTCTTCACGTTTTCGTTTTTTTTTTGTTACTTTCATTCTTTCACACTCTTCCATAGTTTACGAAGGCTTCGTCCTTACGCCGTTAACAATTTTTTCTTGTCAGTTTTTTTCTCATTCTCTTTGCACTCTCTTCTATTCTTACCTTTCTTACGCCTGGTTCCCTTGTGGAAACTGTCGACCAACAACTCCCGAAGCTACGACGACAAGTTAATAGCAAGATTTCTTCCAACCTCTCACTCTCTCTCTCTCTCTCTCTCTCGCTTCATCGACTTACTTCATTGTAATCCCTGGGCTTTCCGTCCAGCAATAATGAACGACATGAAGGTTGAAAAGTTCACGTTGCTGTACTACGTCCGAGAACTCGGTCAACTCCACATTAAAAATTGATCAATATGCTGGTTGTGTACATGGGAGAACGGACTTCAAAGTCCAAATTAAAATGTGAATACAAATTTTACGAATACAAATTCATCACGGAGAAAGCTCTGCGATGGAGGTTAAACACGTCAGAAGACAAATGTGCAAGTTTTTCATTTTTATTTCTCCTTGATTTTTCGACAGCATTAGAAAAATGTCAAGTTTTATAAAATATGGATTTGCATGTCAAAGGGTTTTTTTTTCTACGATCAATATCACCGACGAGTTTTTCCTACGCTCTTCATGGAATAAGTACTTTCTCGATAGTGGATAGTTTGTAAAGATATAAAAACAAACTTTGAATTATTCTGACATCACGATAAATAAAAGTTGTATTTGGCTTTATTCACAACAAATAATTTCTTAGAAAAATATGGAAAGGTAGAGCTTAAGCTGTTTCAGGTTGTGAGTTATGATCAGAATGAAAGAAAAATTTTCTCGACTTTGGAACTTTCCCAATCATTATTACCTCGTCATAAAAATATTATGATTTCCGCTTATAATTCCATTTGATGTGAACTCATCCTCGTAGAAAACCGTCGCAAATGTGGACGTCAAATAAAAATTCGGAAAATCCTTATGATATGAGACTCGAAGGGATTTTAACGAGTTCGAGATAACGCGTCTGGTAACATCTTCAGGGAAATCCCAGCGACACTTCTCTTTTTCCGTGGCTTAGGCAAAAATAAAAGACGGAGGAACAGCGGAGCGATGAAGAGAAACGAAAGGAAAGTAAGAAAAGCATATCTGCATTTTCTCCCGTAGGACATACCAACGAACCATATACACTCAGAGAAAATTGAGGATCTCAGGAAAATACTTGAGTAGTTCGAGCCAAGAGAAAACGTGAAGATAGTCCAGATAACACCCTTTCTCAACCTTATCGCTCTCCCTCATCCCTTTGCCTCTTTTCGTAGATCTTAAGATAATAGAATAAATTCACTGTTTCATTCGCTACCTAACGGGATATAATGTAAAAAAGAAACGTCTATTTTCGTATTCTCGAAGATGTTATTTCCATTTTGCACTTTATTGAATTATTTAATTTATTCCAGACACTGAAGTAATTGGCTGCTCTCCTAAATATATTTTAACGTTTTATACGACGAAATGCGTATGGAAAATGAGTTTCAAAACGGTTTAATTTTCACTATGCACACTTCTACTACTACTACCAGGTTTGCATTCCATAAATCATAAACGTTTTCGTAAAATAGAAATATACATTGGAATAATACGAGTCAGAGCACTGAGAAAATGGAGTTTGAAAATTATAACGTATGTAAGATGCGTTGATACGATATGAAATATATCATAACTTCGGGTTGATGAACGTTTAAGACTATAAAGAAGACGGAAAAGGCTTAAATGAAATGCCGAAAAGCATTTGTCTAAAATGTTTATTTGATCTAACAGTTTTTCAGACTGATGGTCTCCGTTGTAGCGAGTTTCGTTAATATGTTTCCATCGTTCTGTGCACTAGTGCTGCATACATGATTCGACTTATGCATTTCAAACAGAGATTCTTCTTCTGCAAATGTTTTTCCAACACGTCGAATATGTTTCATCGAAATCGAAGAAGAGAAAAGAGTGAGAATACTAAATATTTTTCAAACAATTGAAAACGGTAAATTGAAACGGTTTCAGAAGAATTGGATTATTCGATTCAATCAACGATTCAATAAATCGTAGATGAATTTTCAGTCGAAAATATTTTGCTGTCCCGGAATCTCTAGTGATTAAATTCATAATCAGACAAGGCGAGTGATGGAAAAAAGTACTATAGTTTTTGGTTTCTTTTAAGCTATCATGTTTGTAATTGTAGCTCGTATCAATATACAGTAGTTTTGGGTAGTACTGACGGCAACCATCGAATCAAAAATGTTCCTGACTAAAGCAGCGAAGACCCTGTTTGTTTCATAACTCCTGGTGAAAAAATCCATTCTTTGATACATGATAGATATATAGGTCTGAACAATGTGAAATTGAAAGTCAACTTAGCTATATGGAATTTCCCTGCTACGATCCTTTGATGAAGTGATGTAGAAATTAATTGTTCCATAAAGGATGTATGAATCGAAAAAGCCCTGAAGGCCGTCGATACAAAACCCTTAATGGAATGCTCCATGAATTTTTCATTATGTTTTTTTCGAGTTAATAAACATGCATCAACGAACTGATGAACAAAAACTTTTTCAGGGTAATAACAAATTTCAGAGTAAAAACAACGAACGAATACTGACCTCGAGCAGTTTTTCGAACGTTGGTTCTTTTGAAAGCGGTTTTTATAATTTATGACGAATCCGGCCAAAATGGTAACATATTTTTGTCGATCATATATTGTGAAGAACCGAAGTACTATCAATAGATGCAACAAGCAAATAAACAAAATGCAAATCAATGAAAATGTAAAAAGTCGTTTCAAAACGAGAATCGGAGTGAAGAAAGTAAATCAGATAATCGACATCGTGATGTATCTTCCGTAGCTCACAACATTCTTTATGGAAAACACACTTTCTCGTGAGTCCCACATACCAGTGGAATGGAGACTCCTATAACCAGCGTAGAATGAAACAGGGGAAAACAAATTCAGTAAAAAAAATATAATAACGAAGGAAAAAAAAATACAAAAAAGGGATATTGGAGAATAAACTGTGTACGTCAGGTCAATAGAAGCTGAGGGCACTGGATATGAACCTTTGGGCGATTAAAATCTCTTGTGATGAGAATTGTTTTTTGTTTTTGTTTGCGTTGCTTCAAGCTGAAGCTTCGGTATTTAAAACCTGAATTATTACCTCCGTTACGAAAAATATAAACGCTCTTTTGAAGTCGTGACGATATTGCTGCAATGATCCTGGTGTTTTGTGTGTGAATTTCATATCGTTTCAGCAGAAATTTTTTTAAAACGTCTGAAAAGAATGTAGACGTACAGGTCAAATTCTGTCAGTTTAAGCGTAGAAGCGCTTCCTAACTTACTGCATGTTTGTGTATAATATCTACGGAAAAGCAGTTATTGAAAAGTAACAATTTGAACTTATTTATTTGAACTCATAATATCAAAAGAATAAATAAATTTCATTCCGGCCAGGATAGATCGATATTCAGTGATATTCATTTTTATTTCGATATGCTAATGACATTAGTTCGAACAATATAAATGAGGTTGGTCGCTATTTAAATATATTTAAAATCCACCGAATCTATTTTTCTTCATTCGGTGTGTTATTAATGAGGAGCTCCTGGTTCCTACCGGATAAACTGTGATAACGGCGACGTGGCAAAGTTGATTTAGAGGTCTCAAGAGATCGATGCTTCGAATGAAGCAGAGGATCGAATCGCCGATAAAGAGGGGGGGCCCAAGTGAGTCTCAAAACTGGTATAAAAAGTGAAGAAAAAAGGACCGAGGGAGTTAAAAGGAAGGGCGAAAGAAGGAGAGAATATAAAAAATAAAAAAAAAGAGAATTCATCGAGACCTCCTGGCGAGACTCTCCACTCTCCGCAGGAGGTGCAAAAACTCTCTTACGCCTCGACTGTAATTAGTTTCCGAGTTAAAGTGGCCCGGGTTTCTGTTCGAGGTCGAGAAGAAAGGGAAGAGGTTGCGCAAGAGGAGAAGGAAGAGTACGTTGCGGAAGCAAGAAAGAGAAGGAGGTAGGGAAACAGAGAAGGAGTATCAACTACTTGGGGATGGAAAAAACGCTTAAAAAATAGAAAAAAAAAGAAAAAAAAAGAGTGAGGTGAAAAAAAAAGCACCGGGTCACGGGAGATAAGGCTTTTTTGCGTTAGTTCATGCCAAGTCGAAGTTCCGAGAGTGGCCTGGTATGATCCTCTCGATGGGTTTTCTACGTCCCCCGTGCAACCACTGACAAACACACACACACTTTCACATTCATGTATATAGAGTTCTCTCGAATTCACGAGAGTTGAGGGTGGTGAACGGAAAGTTTTTAAGAGAGCCTGAAGATACAAAGACTATGGAACTATGGACAAGCGCATACCACTGACATCGTTGGACTGCATAAAGTACCCCCTGATGTATTATAGGTATATAAATTGTTAACTACTCCAGACTTTTCATATCTATAACTGCGAGTTAGAAGAGTAAACATTCATGAATGGATGAAATAAATGAATTAATAGAAAATCAATTTTTCTTTTACAAATGTATATTATATTTATACAGGCAATATGTTCTAATGAAACTCATAACAAAAATTGATCATAGAATTAATGAGTTTGCTATTGGAGTGTTTTCTGCAGAGACAATCATGACAAGAAAAATGTTTCTACGTTTAATGACGTATCACTCGAATTCTCATTGCATTCCATTTGAAAAATGATGTCATTCAATGTTGCTTTCTCTCTCAAGTCTCAGGTATCAGTGTGATTATCGCTGAAATGAGTCGTTATACTCATCAATGTCAATGAAAAACTGACAGGCATTAAAGCGGGATGCGACAGAGAAAAATAAATCTGTTTGGAAGTAAAGGATAAAGCAAACCTACAGAAATGTCTGTAATTATAACTGTAACCGATTAATGGAATGCATAACTTATCGCAGTTTAACAAACTCTAAACAGTGAAAATATATTGCGTTTGTTCACTCGTATCATTCGTTCTTGTGATATATTTTTGTATTCCGTTTTTCTCTTTGAAAACATGAAATTTTTGCTGTGGAGCTTTGACTCCTGGATGGTTTACTCTTCACCCTTCTCTTGAGAGAATCTTTGCTTGCACCGTTGGATGCACCGGGATTTCCGCAAGAGTCTACAATTTGAGATCTACGGTAACATTAATTTCACGTCTTGCCGAGAAGGCAATTGCCAGCCACCGTGCGCCACAGTCTCCAACGACACCATCCCAACAGCCTCTCTTCCTTAATGGTTCTCCTCGCATTCGTTCCTCGCTCATTCCTTGCTTGACTACAGCCTCGTACCTTTAATGTATCATTTCCGTGAACGCCAACCATACACACGTAGAAATGTTTCAATTAAGGGTGAAATATTTTTATTATTGCTGCAAATATGCGTACGTCTGAGATGTCGAGAGATTACCAGCAATTTCTTTACCGGTAAATGAATTTCTTACGTTCATAAACCTGATTCTAGCGAAAAACGAGAATCGTTCATATTTCTTTTATTTTTAATTATGATACTCCTATTAAATGTGCCTGGTTTGCAATTATTTTTTTGTTTACTATTGTCAAATGTTAATTTTTCAGAAATAAAAAATATAGAACGTTCAACATATTTGTATCGATATTCGTAAAGTATTTTTTTTTCTTTATTTTTTTTTTTGACTGAATAAAAGTAGAAAATGGAATTTTCTTTTTGAATAAAAGGAGATTTTTTTTCAGCCCTTTGACAGACTCGATATATATTCTACACGCATTCCAAGACGATATTAAAGCATTACGAGAATTGGTAAGATGTTTTTGGCTTGTTTTCCGAGTACTAAGTATGCATAGCCGAGCTTTCGGGGGGTTGTGCGGCGCACAGAACGTTTCGACTTCAACCTCGCGGCTTCGTAACTAAGTTGGCCAAGCGCCATGCATATAGAGAGGGCTCACGCTAATAAGTGTACACCTTTCCTTTCTTTGCTCCCTCCACACGTCACTGACATTCACAACGACGGGCTAATATTCCTCCGACTGACAAATGCTTTAATACCTGCCATCGTCCGTACTGAGCTTTCCCTGCCGCCTGTTCAACTTTTACCTCTATAATTAGTATTTCCCTATTCCTATGTTTCCCCTTATATCGGGTGTCTCTAAGTTGCGATTTCCATGCAGTTTTATGGGAAATAATATGTGGAGCCAAATAAAAGATTTTCATGAGTTATGATTCGTCAAACCTGTGATAGATTTAATGAGTGTGTCTCAATGATCAAAGCTGATTTCAAGAATAATCATAATCCGAATGAAAATTATTCATTGTTTCTGATGATAAATCTAAAATATTATTTCGTACTCTAAAATTTTTTTAAATATCTATACAGTCTGAGGTTCCGAAATATTATTTGCATCTTCAAATTTTTCTTACTCCAATAACTGGTTGCATTTGTATATGCGCATGTGTGTGGGTAGATCTTTTGTATTTTGCACGTGTTATACACATACGTAAAAGTAGGTAGGAGACTTTCTATCACGCCGTTTGAAAAACCACTCGTGTCAGTCGTTGCCCGCATATAGAATCGAAAAAATCCCCGCAGGTTGCGGAACTGGGTGGTTGAACGGTGAAGTGCGTCGCCTAGCCAATTCCGAGTACCGAAATCAATCCAGTATATCCGGGGAAATCAAACATCAAGGCACCTTTATCATCCCTTCAATAGTCATCACTTGTGTGTCCGGTTTCGGGAGTTTCGAATAGTTAGTCGATAAAGGAAGAGACCGATGTTACTTTCAAAAGCTTTAGCAGAGACGTCATTTTTTATGTTAATCCGTACGATTCATACGAATCTCACGATTTTGTGAATAAAATAAAAAACGTTTTCTTATTCAGGAAAAAAACAAAAACAATCCAGCTCATCAACTCAACCTGCTACGATTTAAAAAATTTTTGTCTCACTTGAATTTCTAGCCTCTCCAAGTTAAATCGGTTTGCGAAATGGCAACACGAGATTTTTCAAAACATTCTAATACCAGCTGAAAAATAATTGCAACCTGATACAATGCGGGTTTATCAATAACCGTCGAACATCGGACAATTGGTCCGGGCTGTAGCTGCAATATGTATGCTCGAAGTCATTGTGCAAGCCACAGAATTAATAAATAATAAAAATATTTAAAAATAATAAAAAAAATCATTGATAAATGAGAAATAATAAAATTAATAAATAGCGGCTATTGAAAAACAATGTTTACAGTTACAGTTATATTCTACAATTGTACATTGAATATCTGTTCACGTGAGAAAACGATGTCTTCGAGTATTTTTCAATTCTTAAAAGTTTCAAACTCCAAACGTTGTAACTCTTTTTTTTTTCCACAATTTCTAACATTTTAATTGGATAGTGAATGAATAAATTTCAACGTAAACGAGATCAATATTGTTGGGCCGTTCAAAACTTATGAACAGTAAAATTAAAAAATTATGAAATAATTCGAAATAATTACGAAAAATATTCGACAAGCGTCAATGAGTATATAGTTTACAAAGGAACAAATTGATTACGGGGCGTTGGGGAAAAATGGTTTTAGGAAAAGAACTGGTACAGTCGATCCGCAAAATATAGTCTTATAAACGCCTTATCGCGATCAAGTTTCTGTGATCGTAGGAACAAAGATAGGGTACAGTACTAATTATTTTTTTTTCTCCTTACTACAGAGGAGCAAACTTACGCAACGAAAAGTTGCGAGTTTCGGTCTCGTTCAAGTTGGAGTGGAAAAAAAAAAGAAAACAATCTCATCGCCAGTACATTTTCCACTTCCCATCAACTACACTCTTCCCTACTCGTTCTTTTCCCCTCTGTCTCTTGTTACGAAAAACTTCGGGTTAGTTGAAAATCTTGTGCAATAAGTAAAGTGAGAATAAAAGAAAGAAGAAAAAGAATAAGAAGAACAAAACGTTATAAAGAATTGAGGGGTGGGATAAGGCTCCCAGTTCGAGTGGATGTACATATATATACATTTCAATGCTTGGATGGATAGTGAGGAAACGTGTGCCTGAACGTCTTCATTTCCTGTTGAAAACTCTACCAATGACCCCACCAAAATTCCGATAGAACCTGCGAGCAGTACACGTAACGAGGGAAAATCGTGTACGAGAGTTATTATCGACAGAAAATCGTATCGCTAGAGAGATAACTTTATTACGTCCTTTATACTTTTCCGGTGCTTCAATGTATCCTACTAATACAAGTGACCTAGAGAGAATCGTTGGGTTTCATTCATCCAAGGAATTTCACCGTTTTATACCCAATTTCAACGTATATATTTTCTGTGATGTATTTTCTATAATATAATATCTAGTTTAATAACAATTCCGTTGAAATTGAGTTTAAAAGTAGGCTATCGACTTCGACGATGCAATCTCGATTTTCCGTTCGAGTAATCGATTTAGCATCACTGTATATGTGTATGTATGTATGTCTGACTGGATAGATGTTTATTATTTGATAAAATCAACGCAGGATTGGACAGAAATCATTTTTTTTAATCTTAAATACCTAGATTTTGTTTTTGTAATAATCTTTTTTGGTTTGTTTGGTTTGAAAAAAAAAAAAATGTCTTTTCCTTGTACTTGGAATTCATCAGAGTAGTTGTCCTCGAAGGATAAATTTTCGATTCCATTATAAAGTGCATTGATTCAGAATGAATAATAATGCATTTCTGTTAATCCATAAATTGAAAATATAGGCATAACGAACTTTCTAGTTATCGCTGAGATTTCCCCCCATAAATTGGTGTCGATAGTCGTGCTATAAAGATTAAGTATGTGCGCACATGAAAAAGTCAGGTATATACAGGGACGAATTCGAGTTTACGACGGGGAGGCGAAGAAAAATCGGAAAGAGCAAAAGTCGTTACGAGGACGCATAACTCACCTGGCTTATTGAAACTTCCTCGCTCTGAAGAATGGATTAAAAGACTCTTTCACCGAAATTTGTCGAAATTTTACCGTGAAAGGCGTTATTCACTTCCTTTCTGAGACTTTTCCTTTCTCTTTTCACATACTCGGGCTTTTTTTTTTTTTTCCTTGCTCTCTAACTCTCTGGCGTTCCTGCCTCGTTTTCTACAGCACTGCGGGAAAAACTCCGGAAGCGCATATAGCATTTTCTTCTACCTGACGTTTTTCCCTGGTCCTCCTCTTTCTATCCCTTCTGACCGGAAGTATTGACATTTCTACAATCCTCCGGTATGAGCAGCGAAAAATATTTTGTCATTTTTTGCATGTCTGCTACATGCGAAATGATTTTCCATTCGGGTATATAAAAATAAGAAACTTACTTTCTTCGCACGATTTGCGTGAAGTGAAAAATTATATTGTTAACTTTCAGAGACCACAGTAACAGTGTTCATAGTTTCGAAATTCGTTTTTCTTATTGACTGGAAAATCTTGATGCCGCAGCGTCCATTGCGCCAACATTATTCATCGTACTTTATAGAATTTCGAGATTTTTTAAAAACACAGACGTTCAGAGTGTACAGTAACAGAAATGTTTTTTCTTTACGAATATTTTTATCATGTGCTTCAACATTATAAAAAACTTCAAAAAGTTTCTCTTTTGAGAAAAAAAAAAATAATAATAATGAAGAATATACGTGAAATAGAAAATTGTAGGGTGCTTCATGAAAACCTTTCACACACGAACAGAAATATTATTTAATCATAACAATGATATTATTATTCTGCAAAATTGCGTTCACATATACATGCATCAAATACCAGTGTTATTACATTCAAAAGCGCCAGAGAAAACGTGGCATTTTATGCAAACAATGGAAAACGTTGATTTATATATACGCAATCCCTTAACAAATCGTTGAAACGAACTTTCCTGAAATGTTTAATTACAGAGTATACCGCATTTCGTGATATTTGCATTTCATTGTGCGTTGGAACAATGTTTCTTCCGGGCACGTACGCAAGATCCCGTACAAAGTGTGGTTTGTTTTCATGGTTGTTATGGGAAATACGTGTCAGTGAAGTGATTTTTTTTTGCGAAAAAATTTAGCTCCACCCTAAGAAGCTCGGAGATAAAGAAATTTTCTTGATCATTTTTCCAAGTCTTTCTCGTGACCCAACGAAATGCTTTTTGCGACATTTTTCAAGAGTTACGCTTTTTAGTGATTTTTTTTATTTATTCACAAATTAAGCTGATCCACCCATTACTGTATACAACTAAAATTAATTCCATATTTTTAATATCTTTTGTAGATCTTCTCGATAATTTTGGTTTTCCAAAATTTATGTGATGAGGTTTTTTCAGAATTTGCTCTCATAAAAAAATGGCTGAAAGCAGAAAATTACTAAATATGATAAAAAAAAAAAAAAATGTATATCCGGTACTAAATAGAAACATGAATTTTATGCGTGACATAAACCTGCTTAATTGCTTCTCCTTATTTTTACGTTCAACGTAAAAATGTTGCGGAAAAAATGAGAGGCGAATGAGAAATTATGCAATACCGAAAAATTTACGCGAGCATGTGTGAATCATTAAACTTGAATACAAAAAAATTGTACTAATTACGATTATGCGTGATATATTCTCAGTATCAATTCATTTATTTGCCCCATAATTTATTTGCTTATTCAATTGCACAATCGATGGAATAATTGATTTATGAATATTAAAGTTTCATGCAGACGATTCCACATTTAACAACTTCACCCTCTGACTCCATTCTCATATATTAATTAAACGAATTAAATGCTATTGCGCGTGACAATTGAATATGATCCAAGCAACCCTGACAAATGTGGAAACCGTGATGTTCCTGTATTCGTGTAATAATCTCGATTCCATTTTTCCATTGATTCGCATGCATTGCCGAATAATAATGATTTAAAAAAAAAAAATTCCACATGAGATACGTCGAAGAGTTTTTCGGTGTATGTGCATGTCGACGTTATTAATTTGTCGCGATGAAACATTTTGATAAAAGATGAAATTCAATTTGAATTTTGAATTCCTAAAACCAAAACGACAAAAAATATAATCTTACATATATATAAGTAACGTTAATTGGGAATATTCAGACTGAGCTCGAATCGCTATGTTACATGACTAAATACTCGCCGCACTGAATCTCCACAATATATACTTCGTGTCGTGATATGTGACGTACGGTTCTCCACACGACACCGTATCACGTTGAGTTGCCGGCATTTGTAATGCTTACGTGTATCACGTCTCGTGTGTAACAGGAAGTTGTGTGGGATGCATCGCTTCCGGTCGCACCGGTGTCGTGCGTTGATCGTTGGATTAATTGTTCCTTCCATATTCGAATACATATATACGTTCGAAATATATACGAAATTAAAAAAAAAATGTTATCAATGATTAAAAAGGACAGCTGTGCATCGACAGCCCAATGGCTCTCAGTAGGCTATTTTATTAAACTAAATAACACGCTATTTCTTTTTTTTTTTGTTTTTTTACTACTGAAAAAAGGATTTTTCACATTTTTCTTTTCAAGTCAATATTTTTATTTGTGGTTAAAAACTATGTCGAGAGTAATGAGTTGCCATATGGACATATACACCATCTACACCATCACAGACGGTAAGTCAAATTCTCCTGTGTAATCTTCCATTTATTTTCAGTTAATTAACAGCGAATTTCGTTACGAATGAGAGGACTTTGATGTAAAAATTTTGCCACGATAACGGGCTTAAATATATTTAATCCTATATGAGACTTTTTCAAATCCGCATAAGTATCTGTCCAAACTCTAACTGAATACATTCAAGATCTCTGTTTCCATTCGACTCGACTGAGCATGATAATTGCTGGTTACTTTTTCTAATTAAAAGTCTGGCGAAGCGCGCGTCGCTCTCGCGGTGATGTATATGTTACGGGTAAAGCCCAATATTGGCTAAAGCTAGGTGTAGCCGGCTAAAGTTAGTTGTATCCAAAACAACTGGATAATGTTGACAAAAATGATGAACTTCGGGCTTTAGCCGGCTAATACTAGCATTTGCCAAACACCGCTGGATAAAGTTGAGATTTGTCGATTAGAAAATATAAGCAATGACTCATACTTTCCAGTGGTTGATATTATGCTGTCTTCTGTATATACTTTCTTTCTCTACTTATTGAATACTCGAATGATTATTTCATCTTCCAGTGTTGTGAATGTTTTTGCACAAGTCGAACCTAAACAATCACACACACTTTCCAGCGGTTAATATTATGCTGTCTTCTGTATGTACTTTCTTTCTCTACTTATTCAATACTCGGATGGTTAATCCTATTGACAGTGTTGTGAATGTTTTTGCACAAGTCGGTAGTCAAGAGCAGTGAGTTCTAGTGTGTAAAAATGTCCGTTAATCAGGAAGAAATTTAAAAAACGAGGTTTTACGACAATTTTGCTGAATTGTTGAAGCAAAAAGAATCAAATAGTTTTTATATGGACGAAGAACAGTATAAAACTTATTTACCACAAGTTAAAAGTGCGAAAGAAGCCAAAAGTTTGACAACGTTACAGCGCCGACGAGTGCTGCGATTTGATATCTTTATCGTTGGAGGAGTAGAAAAATTAATTGTTCCCTTGAAAGAAGGTAAGTTCATACGTGTTGATAAGTAAAAATTTTTAATCTACGAAAAAATGTATTACATTTTATCAAATCACATTAATAAACATCACGATTACAGGTGAAACAAACATAAAATATTATGTGACAAATGAAGAAATGTTTGATGTCTTGTGTGAAGCTCATATTTCTGTATTTTCAAAATTTATTGTTCCAGACAAAAATATATTATTTGCAGCAAACCGAATTTTGCTTACTTATCGTTTATTCTTACTGCAACTCCAGCTTTATCCAGAGAGATTTGGATAATGCTAAGTTTAGACGGATAAAGCCCGAAATTAATCATATTTTATGTTTCAAATCAACTTTATCCAAAAACGTTGGATACACCTAACTTTATCCGGCTAAACTTAGCATTATTCAGAATTCGGACTTTACCCGTAACATATATATGTCTCCATGTAAATCGCTAAAAACGAGTAGTGAAAATTCGACGAAAAAAACTGCAGCAAAGGATAATTATTCGAGGACTTTGATAAAATACGGTTTTCATTCGTAATATAAGAAACAAACAAAAAAAACTACCTCAGCACTCAATGACCGGACGTTTAATTGAAAAATATATAACTTTCGCACATGTTTGTTGAGTGAGCAGATTATAAATATTGCCCGCATCAGATTATCAAGCAGAGAGATTTATTTTTAATGGAACATTTGTTGTTTTCATCTGACCTTTCAATTTTTAACTGAATCCTTTTCTCTGTCCATTTATAGCCATACTCATGTAACAGAATTTTTTAATAAACTCCAGCCCTGCTGAGATCATCGATAAAAGAGTTCATGTTTGAATTACTGCTCTGAATAGAGAGAAATAGACAGAGAATTCTTGAATTAATTCATGGTGCAGTGGGAGAATCTCGACATGGTGAAATCTTATTTTGAGAAGTGTACCATTATATATTATGTGTTCTTCGTCTACATATACACGTATAGACTCTTATAGCAAAAGGGGTGTATATTTAGCATCCTTCCGGAGGGTGTACGCAAGTCGTTTTCTCGTAGGAAAACCACTTGGATGTTTCCACGGACGAATTTATACGTTCCTCGAAATATTTTCGCGAGTGGAAAGTCGGTATTCGCGACAAACCTAGAAACTGGCGAGTGCATGTGGTGTATGCCTGGATGAAAATTCGTGTATGCGTTTGTATCGATGTGTGTGTGTTTCCGTGTTTGTATTTTTGTGCTTGTATACGTGTATATATGTATGTGTGTCATCCTGAAAGATGGTCGGAATGTTTGCCGCTTCTCTCGAGACGACGAGGATGCGATGCCGAGAACGAGGAGGAAGAGGAGACGACGCGACATCGCTTTCCTTTCCTTCTTCTCCCATCCGAGGAATGAAGATGTATACGAAGAATCACGAAGGAAGGAAGTAAAAGTATACGCAGGGTTTTCCTTCGTCTATGCTGGTGTGTCATGGACAGAGCCTCGAGCAGCTTTGCTTCTCTCGTCGAAATGGAAGAACACGAAAATGCTTCGTTCCCTGTGTCTGACGATTCGTTTTTGTGTCTCTACGCGCGCACATGTATACGACATACGTGTGCCTGTGTAGTTTTGGCTGTTGCTCTCGGAACAGACAGATCCAGGACTTGCGACGAAGCCGACGGCGTTTATCTTTCTGACCCTGGGAAAAGCCTCGTATGTCCTTCGCACGTGGACGGTTTTAATCTCAGTATAGCGACGAAAAAAAAAAAATCAGGACTCGCGACACGAGCATTGATACACACGGATTTCTTTCTGTCTACGCTTTCTTGATGCTGTCACGCTCTTCGCACCCGGAAAAAGAATTTGTGGATAATGGTATCAGAAAATGTTGGACCAACATTTAGCACTAACGCGTCAGAATAACATTTAGTATTATTTCTGAGAATCGTTCGCGCACAGTAGTCGTGTTGAAACGCTTCATTGCTTCAGGAACATGAAATCATCGGTTCGATTCCAAGTATCACGACGAAAGTTCTACGAGAGATTAGAATAGCCTATCCACGCACCTTTCGAACATTGCATCCAGAGAATGAATCATACATTCATCTCAATACAAATCCCCGTACATATTTCCGGCATCACCTAATCGAAAATGTGAATTCTGCATCATGCTCGCTATATTGCGTCAATGTTCATTGCACTTTGAAGTTCAAAACTTCAGAATAAAGCATGCTATTCGATTCAGTTGTGAATTTGAAAAAAAAGAAAAACATGATCAACTGATAAAGGACATCGATCTGGTCAAAATCCCTTCGCACTACGAGATACTGGAGGCAAATATATATCTTTATCAATTCAGGTGTATTCACCGCGGAATAGAATTGGACACATAGAGTGCAGTGAACGTATACGCATACATGAAGCCATCAGCCGGATCTTTAGGTAAGATCTTCTCTCTCGTTTATTACAAACGCCCTCTGAAAATGTACCTACGTACTACACGAGAAATGAATGGACTATGCTATGTTTGCATTGCCGTTGCTGTCTCACCCGGTGAAAAGCTCTTTGCGATAAGAGGTGCTATTTCCGGGATGATCTACAGCTTTTTTTTTCAGTTTCCAGAGGCACGAGAAATGACACTCGTACTGCTGATCATTCAGCCTATGCAGAGTTTCACCATCGTTTCTCACATGTATGTAAAACTTGTTCTAAAAATTAGGCTCTAGATCCTGTCGTAGTGCGCAGATTGCGGATTCTGCGGATTCATATCCGCTTGTGAAGTGATGAAGACATCTTCATAGATGTCTATCGATTTTTCACTTTTCGTGTAATATCGATAAAAACATTATCGAATAGAAATATCTATTCAGAAGGAATTCGTAAAAAAATAAGGCGTTGATTATTCTGTATATCTCAGCAGGCCAGACTTCTAGATCAACCCATCTATATCGATGTCCATGTATCATCGAAGTCCTTTTTCCCTCAATAAAAAGGATTTGTATCTTAGACTACAAATATTTTTTTTTTCCCTCACTGTTTCTTCAATTTGTTTTCCATTCTCTGTCAACATATTATTCAATAGGAGTTTCCAAAGCAAGAGAAGAGAACGACTGACGACTTTTATCCTGGAACGAAAGAGAAATGAAAAATAGATCATGGCAATGAGAGCGAAAGAAAGAGAGGGAGAGAGAGAGAGAGAGAGAGAACCCATACCGACTGGTAATGTGAAAAACCGGCCGGCCCATTTTTTACCCGTTGGTGAAAGAATCGGAAAGTCTGTCCTCCATAATTCAGGTGTGCGAAATGGGAATGTCGTCTAAGTACGACGTGCACAAAATTGGCCGACGTAGAGGATACGGTACTAAACTTATGACGACGACGACGACGACGAAGACGCTGAACGAGCCGTTAAGTATAGCACCCGAGAACGAGACGGCTCGAGACTTTTCGTACAGTATACCATATTAGCTTTTTTATATGTGTGATGGTGTATATGTACGTTTCAATATTTATATATAGATATATAAGAATTGAATAGATTTTCCATTCGTCGGTTGGCGAAGCTTTACGAGACATTTTTCGAATCCTCTTCGCAGAATATATGAATTATGTTTCAGTAGTACTCTTTGTCCTGATCGTTTCCGACACACGACTATTTCCTTCTAACAGGTAGCTCTATTTTATGCCTGAGTATTTTTCTTTCGTGACAGCGATTTGCATTATTTTCTTATTTATTTTAGTTAATACTTAACGTTTCAAGACAATTTTACGCGATTGATTTATCCAACGATTTTTAAATTTGTTGTTTTTTTATGTAGGTGCGAGTGATTCTTATCGATGCATCTGGTATCTTGGACGAGATATAAAAACGAGAGTAAAATACTATAATTCTCTGCAACTTTGATCGTAATACAGATTAATTCCACCGAATGCTGTACGTTCATGATAATCGAAATCGATACCTACCCCCGGACTAATAAAGGCAATTTCCTCGATAGCATCCAATTACCTTCACTCTCGATTCTTCTGGTTGAATTGAATCCAATCTACTTTTGTACTTCCAAGTTGTTCAACGATCGGGTACGGCAGTGACTTCCTATAGGATCCGCAACTAGCTTATCTGAAAATGTAGGTAGCGCGAATAGATTGTGCTCAAAGACGATGGGAATCTCTGTCTTTCTCTCTCTCTCTCTCTCTCTCTCTCTCTCTCTCTCTCTCCCATTACCACCGCATCTTCCTCCTCTTCTTCTTCCGCTCGTAACTTTACTAGAACAGAGGACTCCCTCTATGCTAGACATGCTTATCGATATCTTTCGCGTGCCTCTTCATCCACATATCTCTTAAGAGCTGTAATGATTTCATATGTATATATACATTCTATTCGAATCAGCAACTTCGATGTCACTTGTATGGGCAGTCCTTCACGCTCTAATGGAGGCTAACTAAAAGCCCCAACTAATTTAAGCAATTCGGTGGCTAGTTTGCCGTGAACTCCGTAGGTTGAGAGAGCGACTAAGATGGAAGTGCCTTCAGCCAACGTACTCTTATTGAGCCGATAAGTGAATAAGGTATATCTGTAGGTGTATAGGAAACTAAAAGTCACATCAAAGACGCTGTGGTAATGAAATTAACTCAATCACGGGTTCAACTTCGCTAGCTTGGGAATTGGACGTCGCTTGAAAACATTTCTGTCAAAATATCATAAGAGCTACCTCTACCAAATTGTACGTGTCACTCTTTTGTTGATTTTGACATTCTTTAGCCAATACATATGCAGAAACAAAACTTGGGCATGTGGATTGCGATATGAAGATGCTACGGTAAGTACTTTGGCTTTGCTGTACACATATCGATAATCATCGATGTGCTGTGGGATATAGCGAAACAGATTTCTCCGCTCTTATCGATTCGAACTACTTGAATATTTTCGAAAATGACTGAAATGAATTTTTTACTTTTCTCATTAGTTTTCGTTACCCATCATGGCAGTGAGTTTAATAATCGAGGAAAGAAATCATTCGATATAGAACGAACAATGAAATAATCACCACCGTATTTGATCCTTCCAATAGAGCGGATGAATGTTTACAGGAATTACGAAGATATTTTGACCACAATGGAAATTCTACACCGCATGACGTATTGTAAAGAATCATAATTATGTGGGCTGTATGCAACGCATTAGTTCATCGCGTTAATAGTATGCGTGCAACCGCGTGTGTACATGCAGCAGGCTTAGTTTTATTGCGTGTGTATTTAATACCCACAATAATCAGTATATCAAGTGTAAGTTGATCATGGCGAAGAATAAAGGATTTCAATACTAAAGGGATCAGGTTATCTATGGAAACTAAACTCGGTGGTTATCCTGATACTACGTATGCCCGTATTCATCCGGTGCAAATAAATGGGAGTGTAGAGAAAAGCATTATTTCAAATGATGCGAACTACGCCATCGAGCAGACCATCCGGACCATTGTTTCCAGTTTAAAACTAACGTAAGCAAACATCCCTACCGATTTCGGTGATTGAGTAAGGAGCTGGAAAAATTGTCAAAAATTTTCTTGTATCACATCGATATGAAAGTTTCGCTTTGATATAATGGAGTGAGCAATCGATTGCCGAGAAATTTTCAATTATTGTTTCAATTAATCATTTTTATTTATTATCTAAAATATTTATTGAGCATTTTTCGTTATAACATTGAGTGTGAATGTATTTCATCGTCAGCAAAAAAAGCGAATATAGAACAATAAGTTAAATAAGTTTTGAAAAGTTTTTGAAAACAGTTGGAAACGCGATCGTTTCGGTAAAGAGTCGTCTTCGAGCGAACTGTCTTTCATAAATGTACTTGTCTCGAGTCGCTACCGCGACTCTAGATACCGGTGTGATACCTCCGATAAAATACGATTTCCTATTACTCGCCGTAAAAATACACACACAAACCACATAGTCGTTTCAGGTAATAGCTCGATACAAAATTTTTATCATTATCGAATGGAAAGCGACGGAGACTCATCGAATAAATGCTTTATTACGCTACATTCGCGAGATTGTGAGGCGTTTTTACTTCTCGTTAAATGTTCAAGTCTCTTTATTATATTCGTATTCTTTATTTGTTTATCGTACATTGATATTTCGATTTCCACAGTCGTACTTTCAGTTGAAACATTGATTAATATTAGCAACCTTTGTCGTAATCCATGCATTCAAAGTGTCAAAATAAATTGAATAATCGCAATTTGTTAATTAGAGAATTCAACCATTAATTGGTTTTCACTTCGCAGCGATATACGCTAATAATAATATATTTCGAAATTTTTAGATGCATCGAGTAACTGCACCGTACTGCATGTATAATTTGTAATTACCCTCAATGTGATATTGCCTGTATGCAGTATGTACTACTGTTTTATCTAATGTTCTGTTAACCGAAACGTTTCATATTTCTTTGATTCCTACGTACGATTCGTGAAACAAATTGATACTAATTTGTACATAAATGATTCTTAACAAACACGTATATTTTTGTTCTTCCAGTCAATTATTAGCAGTAATGTGATTACTCGAGAGAATTGCGTTCAGTCAATTTGCCTCATTATAAAGACAATTCTTCTCTACCGTCACTTTTAATTTTTGTTCCATAGCAGTCTCACACGTTTCGGAAACAACTCTAATGTATATATTTTATCCGTATATAATTCCTCTTTGCTTCCCACTCCACTTACACTTTACATACCGGGCTATTTTTTTCAGTATTTTCAGTTTCACTTATACACCCTTGTATATGAAGACTCTTTTCCTCTCTCATACTTTTTTCGTATATTGAACGAAAGCAGACTCAATAGCAGAGCAAATTCCGTATTTCCTGTTTCCTAACCACGGATTCCTGCACAGTTCCTCTCTCTCTCTCTCTCTAAGGTTACATATGGATATTCTATACGTATAGATGAATTTGTATAAATATGTATACGCCAGTGTGCCGAAGAGACATGAAATGAAACGAACGAATGTACGTCATCCGTGTATCTATACATATATCATATACAATATGTGTGAATATAGTTGAGCAAACGTACAGACCGTTCATTTTCGAATTACGTTGCAGCAAGCGTCCTTTTCTCCAGCTCCACACCACAAGCTAATCCCAGAGAAATTTCTTTCCTCCGATTCTCTTTTACTTCGGCAGCATCGGAGCTTTTTCGCGTTTTCTTTCATTTTATTCTCTCTATGCACGTCGGAGCATGAGACACACGTGGCATAAACCGACTGACTCAAATGCACGCCGTACATATTGATGGTAAAATGAAAATAAAAAAAGTGTAAAGGATAATCATGTGTGTATATATGTTCTATTCCGTATCATCCAAAAAAGCTCTTTCGTACATATCCTGTACAACGTGCACCTAATTTTGTCCGATATTTTTTTTTTATTCTTTCTTGCAATCCTCGTTTTGTTTTTGCGTTTTTGTTCCTAGTCATTGCTAGCAATAAAGAGTCTGATCTAATTAATTTTTTTGCTTCTCTCACCAGTAGCAAACGATATCTTACACTTTTGTAGGCACAACACAAGAAACATCCTTTCAAACTAAGCAGGCGTTCACCCAGAATAGACTTTCATAAATCAAGAAATATTAGATGATCAAAGACAAGTAAATTGACTTCATTTTTTTTTGTTTATTTAAAAAAGTATGTTTGCACCTGAAAATTCAGCTTTGTAGAAAATTTTGAATAAAATTTTTTTTCATCTGCACCCATTCGACTCTCCATGAAAATTTGATATTGTACTTCAATTGTCATCTGATGCTGGCTGGAATATGAATATCTCATAAGCTCGAGGTATTAACTTCAGGCACACTTCGGAGTGGAACTTTATTCCAAAAATTCACCCATCATTTCTTAACGCACTACAATTTTTTTATCGCTCGACCAAAGGTTATATTCTCATGGAACAATAAAGAATACCATCAAACTTTTTTTATGCATCTGCGAATTTTCTCTGTTCTAATCACGTCGTTAATTCACACTTCTAGAAAAGCTCCCTCGTATATCTAACATTATGTGCAATGAAAACTGAAGAACTAACTTATGGCGATTTTACCTTTAATACCTGAGAATGTTCATTCATATATACATATAGTACGTACGTACATAAAATGGAACATTGATTTTTTTTCCGTGATGTTCTCCCTACTTTTTGTTTCCTCGTTAAATGAACTTTGTTTTTCTACGAAAAAGAATTGAGATTTTAATGGTAGAGTGTTCAACAGATTTAAAAGTTAACGTTACATTTTTTTTTCTTTTTTCCAAAATAAATAAAATTGAATTAAGTATCATACGAAAACTATTGAATTTTTTATTTTTCCATTTTGCCAAGCATAGTATCGACGATACAATTTTTTTTCAAAAAATCATTTACGATCATACGCGTCGATTGCGTTTTTTTTAAATCAACGGTTGGCTCAAATTGACTTTTCATCATTCGCTGGAGACATCGAATATTTGATGCACACGAAACAATTGAAAAGCGAAACGTGAAAGTTGAATTCGAATTCCCTCTTTTTCAACCCTCATCATTATAATTGGTAAAAAAAAAAAAAAAATAATTTCTTCGTCGATTACTTCGTCGAAGAAAAAATTAGAGAATTTTTTTTTGTTTCGTTGTTTTTATTCTATATTTTTTTTTTTTTTTTTTTTTTTTTACCGCCGCAGAAAATAATTTTTCGAGCATCCGGTACCGCTTGAGAACTCGTGAGTGCCCCATTCGCTAAAGAATACTGAGAGTCACACCACCTCTCTGAGCACAGGTGCCTTGCGTGGCACAAAACCTCTTATAAAGAACTGTCGAAACTTGTACTTTTGTGTCGTGAACTTGGTGTGTGTGTGTGTGTGTGTGTGTGTGTGTACTCACTGTCGAGTCCTCTTTCCTCAACTCGGTTATCACGACTTCCGAGATGGGACGGCTCGTAAAATTTACCCGTTATCGTTTATGGCCTTCCGGCTTTCCGTTGACTGGTGTCCTATTTTTTCTCATCTCACATCCTGCTTTCTCTCTTTTTTTCACTCGAATTTTTTACGTTCTATTTCACTCCAAATAGTCACCCTTTCTTCAAGCACTGACAAATTTTTTCTTACGATATATCGAAATTTTTCAACCAAACAGAACTTTGATATTAATGAACTTTTTTTACCTCGCAACCCCATCAACATTTTATATTTTTTGCAATTCGAAAAAATAATAATTCAAACAAAATGTCAGTATTTCGTATACACTTTACATTTTGCAATTTATAAAAGCATACACTGAATTGCGTTCATTGAAAAATATGAATTTTCAAAGACACTCAGCAAATACGCCTGTGCAAAGTAGCACGGGAAAAAAAAACGGAGTAAAACAGTTGTGTGTTGGAAACACATGCACGAAGATAAACATCGAGTCTCATATCGAAAGTAATACTTATGTTTTTACGAGAAAAAAAAAAAAAAAAAAAAAAAAATCGCTTCGACGAACGATGCACTTTCGAGGGATCTAAAACACACGCCATCCCTCTGCATTCACTCACGAGTGGTGTCGTCAATACCTCGGTAGGCATTTACACCTTCTTCAATTTTGCAACGCAAACCTAAAAACATGAACGACTCATACAAGCAAATGTGTACATGTATGCATATACTTTTATGATTTCATACAATAAGCACACACGTTTTCAATACATATCAGTATATGACATAATGGACAAAGTTGTTAAAGTTTATCGATTGCGAATATGATCAGTTACAATTCCGAACTCGTTAATTTTAAAGCCTGCGCACTTCGGCTCAATAATAATGAGACAAAAAAATAATAATAAAAGATCACGCCAGACTTATATGTTCGAACAAAAGCCCTGTATGATGATCGAATGTCGATTTATATACAGAATTAAAAAAAAAAAAAAATAACGGATTGGACGACGTGAATCGATGGTGCATGTAATTTCGCAAATATTTAATGGCCTGAATGTAAAGAGGTATTGCGATCGAAAAAATGTGTCAAAAATTCGTGAAATTATTTGCTGCTATAAGATAGTAAAATTATAAATTAATTTATAGTTTGATTCTGTGCACTCGTCGAATTTAATCTATTTACTATTCGAGTGCCTGAATGAAATGAAAGAGTAGATTAAAAAAGTGGACTGAGAATAAAAATTTGTTATACATTATATGGAAAATAAAAGCCTGGCAATTTGTTCCGGATCCCAAAATTAAATTTTTTTAAATATTTCGTTCGAATTCTTATCAAATTTTTCTAAATTCCCTACGAGTCTTCACCGAACGGGTTCATTTTTCATAGAAGCATATACCGGTAACAGAGCATAAATCACAGAGATGACATTGACAAGTGGCAAATCCTTTGGTCTCGCACTATAATTTTGCAGTATTAAGCCGTTCGTTAGATGTTCCACATGTTGGGGATGCACAGAAAATACAAGGGATTATCGCGGATATTAGACAGTAGATGGAAATCCAACAGGGGAAAACAACATTTTCTCGAAACGCTCTCGTGTTTTCGTAATACTGATGAGATGGGTGTGTGCCACTGACAGTGGTCAAACGTCCTTCTCGTTCAACACAAAACATACACACCAAGGGACAAAATATATCCACGCACAGGTATGTACGTACAAACGTACAGAAAGACGCACACTAATCTACACATGAAGCGCTCGTTGGAGAACCAACATTGAGAGAGATAAAGATAGAATGTAGTCGAGGTCCAATGTCGACGAGTTTGATGTCCGCCCGATGCAGCACACAACATAAGAGAGATAGAGGAAAAGAGAGGGAGAGAGAGCAAGATCGTCGGGGGGATTGTTGGCGTCAGAGTTGATAGCCTTTGCTAAAGGGGATTTTAACGAGATACGACAGTGACGTGGCACTCACCGCAAGCACCCTGATGCTTAACCCTTGTGTTCTTCCGCCTTTGACAGCTCGCCTGTCGCAGCTGACAGTGGTTCGTGTACGTAACATCGTCCGTACCGCAAACAGGCGCTGGGATCGTAGAACACTCAACGGGACACTGACACTGGGCACGTCCGCTTTCCGACACAACGCATATCGCACCCCAGGCGCAATACGTTTTCTCACAAGGCTCTGAAACATTAAAAAAACGAAAAATCAATAAATTTCCAACAGTCGTTACTCGCGGTCTACGTTTTTGTTATGAACAATTGCTTTCTTCATTCTTTTCTTTTCGTAAACGTTCGCTAGTATACATTATGTAAGCTAAACGACCCTATTGAAATCGTTAAAGTGGTTCCCATCGAGCAAATTATCACCATAGATCTCAATGAAATTGCATGACTGCCCATTTTCCCCTCGATTCTAATCGTGAGATATAATAATATATTCTTAGATATTAAACTACAATCTTCACAATTTTTTTCGATCTTATCTCTTTAGGTTCATTCAAGATTGAAAAAAAAAACTCCTTCTTCCTGTGAATAAGCAATGGCTTATTCGTGCCATCAGGAATGCGTATCCATATATGGAATTTGTATGTTTATATCAACGAAGTAGAACGAAACGAACGATTTCCTATCGAAACATGTTCAGTGTTCTGAATATTTTACAGTTTTTTAAATATATTCATTGAATTTAACATCCGAACAGATCTTCGTAAAAGTCAAATATGCTTAACAAATCGTATAGTAGAATTTTTTTCTGGTCACGTGAATCGTAACTTTCGCTGGGCCCGTCTGACAATCAAGTCACGTTTTTTTATATCTTTCTTCTGCCTCTTATTCTGTTTTTTTCTCGTTTTATCTCGCTCATCTGGACAATCTTGCGATAGTCTTGAACGAGAGCCAAAGGACTTTTTTTATGCCAAGAGAGTCACACAGTTTACTCAAGGAACAGAGAAGAATCTGGACCCACGAGGATAATCCACGAGCAGCATGATCATTAATATAGGAGACCAGTTGATCTGACGATAAAATCTCGTGACTTCCGTCTGGTTCAGGTCAATCGCTTTTCTAGTAAATCTTTTTTTTTCTTCTTCTTCTTTATCTCACCTCAAGCTTTATCTTCGTTTTGTCTTTTTTTGCGTCTTTCCTTTCACTGCTCTCGTCAATTTCATTCGTTTCTTCGGAGTTCTTTCAGAAAGATCACTGAGCCAGAATTAGGAGCTTTTAATTTTCTCTTACCCACTCAGGATTGTATGTAGATATGGTCGTTAAAACCAACAGCTGCATCTATACGAAGAACGACAGCTGTTCGAAAGAATTCATTTTTTTTTTTCACTCATTACAGGCTTATATACTCTCCGAAACAAGGGAGCTCTCAATTCTCTTTCAGAAATTTTTTTTTTTCTCGTTAATAACTGTACATATAGATCGTAGGATTTTTTCATGCACTTAAAAAAATGTGTGTCACCATGTTTATAATCGATTTTGATTAATCATTAAATTTTTCAAGTTCATTAGAATTCACAGAGGTGAATCTATGCAAGTAAACCTTCATTCGAATACAAATATTTTTGCAGACAGTAATCGAATACCAGACATCTTAAATGATATCTTGGGTCTCACAATTGAGGTTAAGAAAAAAAAAAAAAATAGAAATTCGGTTAGTTCATTCGTCGTAAAGAGTACTACTATGAGCTACATGACTTTCTCGAGTCTTGAAGAGTTTTTTTTTTTTTCCAATCTTCATGTAATCCCAATAACCGTAGTCACGAAATATGCAATAAATCGAAACCACTATGATAAACTATTGCTTTTCAGTTCAAAGGAAGCAATAATTTTTTTCTTCTTTTCATTATCAAGGCATCGGAGTTACAGTTTTGAAGTACAATTTCTCAATTGTCTAGACACGTGTGTACGAGCGATAAACCTGTACTGCAACATCCAGCGGAAATCCGACGGACATGGCTGTGGTCGTAAGTTCGTGAAGTTTTTTTTTTTTTTTTTATTATTTTCTTCGTCTATGTTAAACTCCGGATGTGTGCGTTACGAAGAAGGGGTGGTTCTCATTCTTGCAGAGAGACCTACTCCGATGTAATCAGTGTTGTAGGTACAAGCAACCGCCATATTTCACGTAGTTTACAACACTGAGTAAAACCTGTCAAGAGTGTGCAACCACCATCGGTACGATATAACGACAGGAACGGTGTTTCCGTAGTGGATCGACTGCATTTTACTGCGCTGCGTGTATGCACGTTGGGTCAGCTGTTAGCAGTCTAAGTAGATATGGTCGGTGTGTGGTCTGACACTCTTTAATATTCACTGCACACGTCGGGGTCAATGCCCAGCTGGAACATACTCGATGGTTGGCCCTCGATTTTATAATTTTCTCAAAGTTTATCAATTAAGCAAATCAACAATCGGAGAATTAAAAAAAAAACGCTGTTTTATGACTTGCTAATGGACCGGATATGTATGTTTCGATCAAGGACTCCGATCCTTTTCATTCGCATAGCACTACACCTGAACAGCTCAAAGATTTACGGTGTATTTTTTCTTCATTCGCCAAAGCGTTGAATTTTGCGGCTAACTGAGCTTTTATGCGTTCTTATGAATCGTGAAATTCGAAGTTTTCAAATGTTCTGCTACATATCTGACTGGATTGAAAGAATGCAAAAAATTCGATTCGAGGATGAACGAGAACGAAAACGCTCTCGTGAGAAAGGAAAAAAGAAGAGAAGTGAATTTCGCACGAACGTTTGACGAGGTCGTAACCCCTCATACTTTGTGTATCTGCTCACTTTTACGATCATTTTGAAAGCACGTCTAGCGTTTATATCTGGATAAAAACGACTTTTCAAATATACTTGAATCCATACACAAGTGTGTATTAACGGACTATTGCACTCAATAAACTTTCATATATAGAAAAGAAATAATACAGAAGAAGCGGAATTCATTACGCAGAAATTACGAAAAAAAAATCCGCGATCGAACATTGCGAGGTACCGAAGCCTGAATAAATTAATTTTGCTCACATTTTGATTGCAGATGTAGAAGTAAGTTATTGGAATTAAGTATTTGCAGTCGAGTAAGGCTTCGCATATTTTACTGAAACGAAGTTTGATTCGTTTCGGCATAAAGAAGTTTTGTTGTAATATTCGAAATTTTGTTGCCCGAAGAAAAAAAAATTTTGTTCAATACGTGCAACAAATTTTTAAAAATATTTCAACAAAATTTCGTTTTCAGTGTTGTGTGTATATAAATTTGCAGAACGAATGAAAAAAAAAGTTAAAATTAGGAACGTAGTTCGAGAAAAAATCCGCCATGATATTTTGCGACCGTAGTACTTGACTTTTAATACGTGAGAGAAAATAAGTATTATAAGTAGAAAGAGTTCCGGATTGGTCGGACTATGACCTGAATTTACTGATTCGAACTTTTTTCCCTGGGCTACTCGATCTGCCTTTCGGACTGCGAAAGTTTCTACATGTAGTCATGAGCATGTACGTGTACCCTCGCACTTACTTCTCTCTCGGAAGTGTTTACTCAGTTCATTAGCTTATACATATTAGCCACTTTTTTTCCTTTATTAGTCTTTCCTTTGATAGCTAAACGCAAACGTTCAATGGAAACTTCATACGTACTACGATAAAAAATATTTTCTCTTTCAATTAGAGCTTATTTAGCGCATTTCCAGGAGCTTTCAGTTTCTAATTATCGACGTTCCATTGTTGATGCGCTTTACACGATTATTGTTTCACGACATCAAATCATGATTTCGACGGTATTATGATGAGAAATTCGAGAATTTTTGACACGCTGTCATATCTTTTAACAAATTTGTTAATTTTTCGTTGTTTTCGACCATCGGCCTAACGATAAGGACTTGTATTTTAGTTATAGATGTGCCTGGTTTCTTTTTCAAATGATTTGAGCAGTTATGACGATGGTCCGAAGTCACAAATTTTCGGTATTTAGTTACGAACAAATTCTTGACTTGATCGTCAATTAAAACAAAAAAATAACACAATTAATTTGTCTCGATGGAAATAAATTCGATGAATATCATGGCAGTAGAATATTCCAATTAAAAGTGTAGAATTATTAAACCAAAAAATGTGGACGAAAGCAATGGAATTCGCCTGAATAAAATTTTAGCTGTTATCGAATAAATACGTTCTTGAATGCAGTTGGAGTTTTTCTGAAATTCAATCGCGTACACATGTACTATATATACAATAATATGTATTGAGTGAGCGTTTCATCGCTTCTTACTTCGCTACTTGCGACACTCATTCGTCATGATCCGTCTTGTCCAGCGGTCGAGCTGTGCAATTACTTATCTCAGTTGAGTAAGAAAAATTAGAAAAAGTGAAACAAAAAACGCGTTAAGCTCTCGGTTGTACCACAGAAAAGGAAGGTGATTAGAAAGTTCTCGTACAAATGTCTCATTTCTTTTTACTCGACGGCTTAATAAATGAATTAGTTCACTGTTATTCATAATTTATTTTTCATTGCTCTATCTCCAGGGTAAAATAAATCGGCTGACATATAATACGTCCAATATAATTACGTCTAGGTCACAAAGAAATGAAAAATGTTATTGATTTTTTTTAGTTAAAATGATTTGAGCGATGTTCAGTTTCAATCGCGGGAAGAAATAATCAATGTTGCGAGAGTTCTTCTACGTTGTGAGAGTAAATGTTTGTTCTGAAATAAGCTTTTTTCGTTTATCTAAATTGATGGAGATTTTTATTTGTATTTCTAATCAATTTTCACAAGTTGGAATTGTTACGAATGATAGAAATAACAGTCAGAAAACACCGATCGAAATGGAAAAAAATGATAATTGATAATAGGCTATAAATTATAATAATATTCAAATAGTTATAATTGTGTAGAAAATAAATTGTTAAATTTAGATTACAATTTGCACAAATGAACAGAAAAGACCGTCAAGCTGTTCGGTTTTGTTTTTTCTCATTTGATAATATATCAAAAGTATATTCGCGTTTTAGTGATTAAGCTTTTTTCTACTATAAAAGTTATCTTCTAATTCAAATATTGTTAACAATTCTTTTCGGAGGAATTTCATAAAGTGGAATTTGCAATCTGTCGACCGAGCGATGTGAAAAGGTGTTTCACTGCATCAAATTTATGCAAAGCTTCATCTGCATAGTCCAACTCATTTCTGAGTAATAGTGGTTTCATTTTATTTCCCTCTTACAGATGCAAAAGCGCAGATATTTTTTTCTACTTTCTTTTTTTTTTTTCTTATAAGAACCGAGTTTTCTTTGTGTGGAAATGAAATGAATCGCTTCTCATAGCATCACCACAATACGTTGTGCTCAACATGCAGAAATAGTTTGAAAAATCACATTCTTCACACGTACGGCCAATTAAACTTTGCGTTATTCATCGTGAGGACTATTTTTTTTTTTCATTTCAATGCTGAAATGAAACTAAATCGAGTATAAACGTCGGATCGTTTTTTTTTGTTTTCAGAAAAAAATCCTTCTTCCAAAAGCAAAGATATTCAAGTAGAGCGAGCGACGTTACAGGTGAAGAAACGCGTCGGTGTTACGTCAGTCAGTACGAGTTTGTGGCTAGCCAAGAATAAGGACATAAGCGTGAGGGCATGGTACCAGGAAGGTTAGACGTGGTCGGGCGTTCTAATTTACCCGGTGATCCAACAGTAAACACGAAGGAGCATTGCTATAGCTTATTGTGGTAGTCTGACAAGTACTGCTTCTCTACAACCCCTTTAATCTCCCTTTCTGACCCTCTTCACCTTCCTCCACAATTTGATCTTCGTCCTCTGAAATCCCCTCTACGCTGAATCGCTGAAGTCCTTGATCATGGTATATAGTCGTCTTTCGTTTACAGAGAACGAGGCAAGCACTGAGAAGCTTGCGAGACAAGGGGATTAAAGCGGAATGAGAGATTTTAAAAATCGAATCGACTAGAGCCAATAAAAATAGCATTCGAAAGTGAATACATGACAACTGCATCAGACCCTCATTAATCATGATTAAGTTACATTCGTATGCCTTAATTTTTCATACACAAAAAAGAAGTTTCCTTATATATTCTTCAGCATTTCTACATTGCGCTAAAATTGGATGAAGAAAGTTTGTCGATGAAACAGGTAAAATAGGGAGGGAAGAGAAGAGGATATAATGAAGCTTCCACCCCTCAGTGTTGCAAAAAGCATAGGGTACTGGTGTTGAAGCGTTTTGGCGGATTTCCACACGCAAACAGCGCATGGAACGGATTTTCAGTACTTTTCTAGCTGATTCGTCGTGATGCCGGTGCATGTGCTCGATCTATAAATGGACGAGAACTGCGGCTACAAGCGAATGTAACTATTTTGCGTAGAACTTCATTCAAACCTTTTGGTATGAATTGCTAGCAGTTACTATCCACTCGCTGTACATGTAAGCTCCTTATTATATTGTATACGTCGTCGCAGGTGTGCAAACGAAATGTGCATAATGTATACAGCTCAGAGTTATACTGCCCCATGTGTCCACGAGGAAAACGTACTGACTGAAATCCCAGAGCGTATGACACGATTGCTCGCACTTCTGCTCAACTGTCACTGCAGATCAGCCTTTTTCAGAAAATCAGAAAAATATGTATCAACGTTAAAAATTGAGTACATAAAGGATGAAGAAATTCGACACTGGTGCTGAAATTCTTTCTATAAATTTCTTTGGAACTACTAAAATCAGAGTTTTGGCTTTGTCTTATTGGTAAATACACTGCATTACGTTTTTTTTTTTAATTTAACAGATCTCGTAATCAATTTAAACGATAAATTCACCATTTAGAAAGGAAGAAACGAAGGAGTTCAGTAATTAAATTTTTCAAGATTTTTTAGCGTCAGGTCAAGATGAATCAGAGTTTCCTCGGGTTCTCAGTAGTATGTGTGTGTGTGTGTGTGTGTGTGTATTTATGTGAGTTACGTCTTTTGAGCTCGAAGTCTCTAGACAGGATCCTAAGTGGTTGAAGTGTAGATCGAATCGTCAGTAGTAGATGCCCGTTAGAGTCAGACAAGAAGAGATACAATCGCTTTTCCACAGCAACACACAGTGGCCTAAGAAGAGTACGACGTTACTCGACACAATTCGAAAGGGAATGGAACTCAATTAGTGACAGTTAGGCGATCGAGTTCTACACAATATAGACACCACGAGAGAACTCTGCGTAGAAAGACGAGTGGTGAACAAGGGACGAAAATAAACAACAAAACAGAAGAATACAGTAGTAAGGAAATTAATGATTGCAAGACCGAGGCAGAGCCAACTGCTCTAGTATTTATATCTATTGCTTATAAATTGCTAGCTTACAACTTTCTTGATGAAGGTATAGAATTCTACTTATTCGGAGCATATACAATGATTGTCAAGATCGATCAGGAACTTGTTGGCTGATCAATACTATGCTTTGAGATACTTAAGATGATGCTATTGACTTTCGGGTTTTCAAAAAACCAAGCAAATCTCTTTTGACGCTACAAAGCTCTAGCGTCAGATTCAGCATTCTTGCAGGATCCCAAGTTATTTGTTATTTGCTCTTATACTTTAGATTATCGTTAGTTTTCCGATAGATAACTCTTCCCCTTCACAAACTACTGAAAGCTGATACAAATTTCATACCTTTTACCCATCAAGAACACATGTTATGAAATATAATATTACATATGGACAAACAAACTTTTCAAAAGTTGATCCTTCTCGAGCTGCAATCCGTATACCTTGGATGTTTCGTAATCAAAGCGCTTTGATAAGATAAACCATCAGTATTCATTCACTTCCTTGTTTTAACAACGTCTTCAGCAGAGAGCCTGATCTCTCGCGATCGCACAAGTGCCTTTGGTTATGAGCCGAACAGTATGGTCTTGACAGACTACTCTCCGATAACCACCAGCAGATATCTAACTTTGCGTTATTCGAAGTTTGACACTAGTATATACGCTTGCATGAGTTCCTGTATCATCTACACTGACGTGTGGGTATTGAAAATATGTCAGAATTCTAATAAATTCGAGACAAGCGAACATCGTGGTTGAAGTGACATATGAAAATGAGATTACCTCAAATTTCTTTTGACGAATTACGGAACACAGTCTATTCGATGAAAATGGCATATTTAGGGTAAATAGACATCAGATCTGTAGGGAAAAAAAATTGATCTATCGTGACTGTGATCGGTACGAGCATACACGAAAAGCAGAGCAAAGTTAATACGATTGTGAATCTAATGTATGTGCAGATCATAATACCACTATAAATGAACAACGAATTTCTGATTTCCCGAAATGAAGAATATCGACTTGATTTTCATAAGTTTAGTCAAATTATATCTATATGGTTTATTAACAAGGTATTGTTCCAACGAAAAAAGAAAACGAAAGGATGAAATCTCGATCCTTGAGGGGACGCTTTTTAACGTCGCTAACACCTGATGACATCAGGGTTCTGTGGGATCCCTAACTTTTTCGACGTTTCTAAAACAAATAAAGTGAAGGCTTCTAATGCTAACAGTAAATCAGATAAATCAACAGGAAGCCATGGGGTTTCGATATTTTTTGCGACTACCAATATCTTCAAACACAGGACGTCATGACGGAAACGAGGTTGAAAACTTTAGCCATGATTTCCTTCTTTACCGTAATATTTCATTCTGAAAGGTGTCAAGGAGCGTTCGTGTCTTCTGTGTGCTATAGGATTAGGTATCAGAATGGGATTAACCGAAACGTGCAAGTCGACGAGGCCGCGTCGTCGGAACTTTGCCGAACATTGCGTTTTACTGTAGAAGAGATGCGTCGGCAGGCATGTTCGTTCTCGTCTTATGAATGCTGCGGCTGCTTTGTATAAACGAAGACGCCAAGACACATTTCCCTAAATGGAACGATGTCTCGTACTCAGGAGATTTCGATGTCTGCATTCACATAACATCTATATCACGCGGGCGTATTTATCTAGGCAAACAGATTCTTATAGGGCTTTCGAACGCAAATCTGCCACCTCAATGTTGGGTAAAAGAGCTGTTTTGCTTGCCAGTTGTATTGGGTCACTGACTTATTTGTCGGGTTAAAATTTTATTTAATTATTTCTGAAGCGCGTGTTATTAATAAATAATGATTTTGTTGAAAATAATTAAAATCGAATTCTCTCAATGTCTTTCGTTGAATATTTTCGTTATGTATAATGTGTACATATGCAATATCTACATAAGAGCGAAAGAATTTAGCGAAGTATCGATTTTGTCGTGTCGCTTAAACTGAAATAGAAACTTTGAGTTAACCACTAGTGAAAAATTGATGATTTCATGGAACTTGTTGGATTTAGTTGGAAATGGCTCACCGATGAACAATTACCAGGACCAAAACTTGTTGAAACTCAAGAAATATCCGAACCTAGGTAACTTTGGGTGTTTTTTAGGTTCATATTTCCCCGTGTAGTTATTGACTGCAGTGCATGGAAATAAGGTATGTATAAAATGCGTACAAGACGCTCTTCGGATTACCCGTTTCTCAGGCGCTGCTAATGTAAACACATCCGTCAGCAGATGAGGGAAGAAAAAGAGACTGCAAGGAGAGAGGACTAAGAGGGAGTGCAACTAAGTCCATAAAAGCATCGCTGCATATTGACGTATCGCTGAGATCTTAGTGAAGGAAGTCAAGTACTCCTTTGATTTGTGAAAGGGGTGATAAGTTTTCATGGACTCTAGAGCGCATGACCGGAGTAAATTTCAAACCAGATGATATCGTAAAACAATTTTTCACTGTTTTCGCTTAAACCTTTTCAAATTTGCCAACTATCTCCGTTATACGCATTTTCAACTGGAGAGATTTTAATTTTTAGATTGGTAAAATTCCGATTTGTCGTGAACGAAAATATCGTATCCCGACGACTTTTAATCGATTTATCTCATTTTTTTCTATATTATAATTCGTGTTTATTTACTCTTTTCATTGAATTAATTTGCACTTTTATCTTATTCTACAACGTTTGGTAGAAGAGATAGAATTTTCAAGATATACTGTGTAGAGTTAGCAAATAGTGATTTTTTCAATTTCTCGCTGTTCTCCTATTCACATCGCTGTCAATTTGTTTTGAAATTTCATTCCAATCCAATAGCAAACAAGTTCGATTTGAATGCTTAAATGTTAAGTACTCTTAAACACGTTTAAACTATTCAACTTTCGATGATTCAACCACGTGATTATTTACCGAGACTTCTGCGCTACATTCTTATCCAGGGTAATGATTTTTTTTTATGTTCCCTAGTGCTTGAATACGACAAAAGAGATGAATGACATACATTGAATTATCAGAGTGCCTAGCACGGTATAAGGCACTTCAGTTTAAGGGACGCGAGGGGTGGTTCGTTGAATTTCGCGATTCTACGAGTAGCAATTAAGCGATACTCTCTCGTCCATTCGCAAATTACAACCTTCAGTCGTTATAACTTGGTAGAGGGTGCTCGGAAGAATTTGCGTATACCAAGTATGAGCGCTGAGTTCGTATATATACTTTGTATTTCATGGTCTGACACGCCACGCGATTGCGCACACTATATATTATCCTGCTACCGAAGTCAAAAATCGATTTTACGGAAGAGTGAGCTCGTAACTGATAGAGCTAAATGCTGCTCAAGAGTTTCTCATATATGTGTACATATTCAGGAAAAAAAATAGCAACGTTACGTTAACCTCTCGTGCTTCGAGGCCTCACTTTTGTCGTGAAGATTCGTGCGTGCACTTTATTTCAGCTCACGTGCTTGAAGCGTTTATGTACATGCATAAAGCATGATATTGATGGGAGGCACCTCAATGATCGCTGGTGAAACAACAAAGAACGAGCAAGGCTTCATTTTCATGAAAATTTTTATGTTATAAGAGAAAAAAAAAAACCCTCCAAATACTCGTTGTTTTTATCACGAGAAAAAGATAGAGCTTAGGGTGTCAAAAAATCATTGACAGCGATCTATTGGGGAAAGATTCTTTCTGCTGTGGCATAGGAACGCCCCACAACTGTTTAATTGAAATTTGCAATAACTGTCTCTCAGTTGATCCATGAAGATTTTTTTCTTCAATTTCCACACTGAGTGACTTTTTGCTGGACATTGTCACAATGTTTTATTTTCTATTCAATCGACCGATCTGCCATTCATAGTCACCAGAAAATCATGAAACTAATCACTGAATTATGATTCATAATATAACGTTCTATTCATTTATGGGTAATTACCATTATCAAAGCCGTTGGTTAATATTCGTAAAGCCTGACGGACAAGCGGGAAACCGTAATACAGCAGTCACTATATAGCATCAGGTATATTGAAATGGATACCACGATCTCTCGCTAACAATCTCGTTGACGTTTTGTCATTAACAGAGTGACGACCTGGCCCAGTAGAAAGTCAGCTGTAGTTGCGTCTATATCATTATATCGTTGATTTTCAATTGTAAACGGCCGTAGAGTTTAATTGACCGAACGGCTATGAAACGCATCGATCTCTATGTGTGTTAAATGATACGTGATGTAAACATTCAGGGCATTCCGTAGCGAATCGTTCAACTGCTTTGCACCGCAACATTATTAGGTGTGCATGTTCATAGATTTAGAAAATTGAAATTAACTTAAAACTAAGATCGAAGACTGATGTATTTCGAGATTTTGACAAGTAAAATTTGACAAGTAATAAACTATTTATGTTTTATGTTAAAAAAAAGTATTAAAACAATGCTCGGTATTAAAAAATTTCGATTTTAATTATAAAACAGAAATTCCCGAAACCTTCGATTTCAATTCACAGAGTTATCGTATCTCGAGATCGGGTGGACGAGGATCAACTTGCAACAAAGACCAATGAAAAGAAATAAATCGATAAAAAAAAATCGTCCTTTACATTCAGATTTTTCGCTCAAACCGTTCTCCCGTGAAAGCTGTTTGAAGTATATGAAAAGCCTGAAAACCGTCATGTTCACGTCTATAAGAGTGCGGCAGGGCTCGCGCAAGTTTTTTTTTTTTTCGTACTTGGCATCGAGTCGGCGCCTCTCGATACTTTGTTAAAGTATCATGTTCCATAATGTTCAAGATTAATTATGTTCAAGTCCATACAACCCGAACTAGTAGAAAATGGTTTGCTTACGCACTTTCTGTAAATCGCATCAGTCGTTACTTCTCCGTCATCATTTAATCGACAATCTATCCGGAAATAAATGCGTTGGAATGTTTTTTTTTATAAAAATGGCATCATTCGATGTAGAAGTAAAAAAAAATACTTCTGTTACAGCAGTAGCAATATGATTCGACGAAAAGTAGCAATATTTTCGACGAAATAATGTTCTTAAACTCTGAAATCTATGAAACGAATTCCATTTCATAGATTTGCGTTCCCGGGGAAGGCAATGACGGGTTAGCGATGACTGGTCGTATGGCATTCGATCTCGTATTGCATATTTTATATGGACCCGTTAATGACTCGATTTTCCAGCCGTAGAGCTATCAAACGATGCAGACAGGGACCACTAATCAAGCCGTTTCCACTTAATTTGCCGGGGTAATTAACCGTTTCATTCGCCATTGCTTGTCGTGCGAGTAGTCTCGGCATCATCCAGAAAGCATACTTCTCTCCCTCTTTTCCCATCTCCCCATCTCTCTTTCCTTCAGGTTCCCAACCATTCACATCGTCACGGCCAAACTCAAACCAAACCTAAAGCCCAGGTACTCCATTATTATTCACGAAGGCCTATTGTGTCCGAGAAAGCCGCGAGGAACGTTGAATGCGTTTGTATATCTAAAACTACAGCAGGCATATACGCATATACACAGAGAGATAGGAATGCAAACAGAGAGAGAGAGAGAGAGAGAGAGAGAGAGAGAGAGAGAGAAGAGAAGATGGACATATAGCGAGATCGGAACATAGAAAGAGAAAAAAAAATTGAGGGAAGTCAGAAAGAGACATGGGAGAAGTGAAATAAAGGCGAACGATGTTCTACTCTGTCACAAGTACCGCAGGAATTCTCCCACACCAGTGCCTAACGCTACATATTGATTTCTAGCCAACGTAAGTGCGTAATTAAGATCGTTTGAAAATTACTGTTTGCATATTGTGATTCCGGAGTATCTCTTCGAAACAGATGTGTATATTCAGTTATGAATATTTTTCTGAATTAGAGATACGATCTCGGTTTAGGCTGCATTGTTTTTTTTTTTTTCCTTTTCGGTAAATACGGTACATCTCTATGTTTATACCATATCGATACCTATGTTATATATCAGATTTATTTACAATAGAATTTGGCTGAATTGCATAACATCCATTATTTGCATAGCCAATCTCGTATTGCTCAAAATACAGCACTTTTCAATAATTATCCATATGTTATCAAAAATCGACCGCTGCTACATTTGCAATGGTCTTGCAAATAAGGTTGCAAAATATAATCTTATTGATAGAAATAAACATAGCATTTTTCTGATAAAACTTCATTCATAATCCGCAAAGCATTGAAATATTTATGATCAGAAAATATGCATGCACAATTCAGATGCACTGAAAACGAAATTTTGTTGAAACATTCAAATATTTTGTTGCACGTATTCAACTAAAAAATTTTCCTTCAGGCAACAAAATTTCGAGTATTACAACAAAAGTTTTTTATAATGAAACGAAACTTTGTTGAGACGATAAAATATTTTGTTGCTTAATCGAAATATATTGTTGAACGTATTCAACAACATATTTTAAGGTTTCAACAAAATTTCGTTTTGAGTGTATATTTTTTTTGCATGCCGATGTAAAACGTTGAGCAGAAATGTTTATGACAGACATTTGTACAGTTTATGTCGAAGGAAACCAAGCATTCCACTGCTACCATGAATTGCCTACAAAACGTTACAATCCATGCACTTCGAGCGAACAATTTTGTATCGCGTTTTAAAAACAACGTTCGTGTAACCACGTTTTTCTCCGTCCATTGATCTTCAATATTTGAAATTATAAAAAAAAAGACAGAACATGATTTTGTGGATGAGATAAGAAAAAAAAAAATCAGCTTTGTTTATACTTCGTGACAAAGAAAACAGCGCACGATTAACTTTTCTAAAAAAAAAACGAAAAAGCATCCAAAGCCACTGTAACCACAACCTGTGCGTGTACATTTTCTACTGTAAGAACGAGAAATGGTAAGAAAAATATACTGGGAAAAGAGCCAAGTAGAACTAGGGATATGAAATGCTACAAGGATTTATTCGGGATAAATGGGACGAAGGAGAATGCTCGGCAGAGCTTTTCCACCTTTTTGAATCTCATCATTTATTTTTCAAACGGGAATTGCTTTATCTGTATTATACTAAACAGTCACGCACTGGTTGAAAAGAGTCACGAGCTTCAGTATTTCGAAAGTGCGCAAGAAGATTGCGGAGATAATATAAATGTCTAGGAGAAAACTGTTGCCTCCTCATATCATGCGGTGACGATCGTCACGAAGAAACGTTCTACGTACACCACAAAGAAATATTGCACTTTTTACCATCACTACAGTGGAAGGCACCTTTTTCTAGAAATAAGAATCATTTTTCGGAAAAACTCTACTTCGATATAGACACATGTCCGTATAAATTTCGAAATGATCATCTCAATTTTTTTCGAGTCAATATTTTCGAAGTTTAGTTTTTACTTTCATCAAAATTATTTACAAATAATCAAAGCTGTAGGTTTCTTTGACGGCATAAAGTTTGTACAAAGCATAATGATCAGCAAAGAAAAAATTTCACGACACAAAAAACGGCTTCTCAGAACTCGAGCATCGTTTTTTTTTTTTTTTTTTTTTTTTTTTTTTTTCACCGGATTCGAGTTGTGTGCATAGTTGCATAAAACAGAGGCGTAAAAAGAATGTTTCGTTTCCACGAAATATACAGGGGATATATATATCACGTAGTGAAACGGTTTAAGTGTATGCATCCTTGCTCGTTTAAGCAAGGAGAAGGATTCGCTTTGCTTATTATTTTTATTTTCTTTTTCTTATTATTATTCTCACATCCAACTTTAAATGTTCTTGCCTGTGAGAAAAAAAGTTTTATGGATCTTTTACGAGCTTCGAGCTTCACACCATTCATTTTTTGCACCCCCAGGTTCATAGAGTTAAAGAGGGTGATACGAAAAGAAATAAGGGGTGCAATAGAGCGTTAGAGAAGGAGAGAAAGAGGGGGAGAGAGAGAGAAAGAGAGAGATTGAGAGAAAAAGCGATGGAGTGAGTCGTTTTAGAAACGCGAATGCGTAAGCTGGGTGGCAGCAGAGTATCCATTATATTCGATGGGTTGTATAGAAGTACTTTATATTTTTCCTTGACTCTACTCCTTTACCTCTTTCTCTTTTTTATATATTACATACCGACCACGGAAACGAGCAAAATATCCGGCCTTATATATATTTATATATGAATATTTGAATATATATTGCTTTCGAAAGACAAACACCTGAACATTTATGGTGTTTAGCAACTGAAAAACTTTTTACAAATCATAAAGAAATCCCCTTCATTTCTCACGTCAACCGTACAGATATATAATTCTCACGTGCAAGAGTATTCATGTAGAAAAAAGTTTTTTCTTTTCATTGTATAGTTTTTTCCTCGGAAAAGACGAGTGAAGGGTGCAAGATATCACCGCAAACTGTCCAAGTATCTTCACAATGATATTTTGGATAAAGAAAGCTCGCGAAGAAAACGAAGTGTCGATTTTACGATCACTATGTTTGTTATCTGTATCATTGTTTCAATGTTCAAGCGCTTCGTCAGTCCCCTGTTTTATTTATATTTATTCCTAATGAGAAATTGTTTCTACCATTTATTGGAGAAAGACAGAAAAAGTAAGCCAGAGAGTTGAATTTTATATTAAATTATTCATTTCAAAGCTTTATCTCACAGGAATACTAATTGTTCAAGCACAATTGAAGTAAACATATTCCACTCAGGCCTGGACAAGGGGACTATCAAGCACCAATGTTTTTCGTTTTATTTATTTCAATGCCCAGATGTTATTGTTTCTTAATTGTAACTGTCAGCTCAAAATACAAAGCACTTTTCAAGGTGTGATATCGCTTGTTTGAAAAATTGGAGCAAAATAATTCTTGTCTCTGTAACGGAAAAAAGACTCGACATTTTAGTGACGATCTCTCTCTCTCTCTCTTTCTCTCTTTTTGTTTTATGCTCTAACATGAACCATCGTAAAAAGAAGTACTACCAGGGCCGATAACCGACAAGAAATGTTTTTCCCTTTTTTTCTTAGCCCCTTTTACTGGAGCGCTTGTTCCATTTTTCCCTCTCTCCTTACCTTTGTTTTAATACTCTGCGCGATATCTCTTGCTTTTTCCTTCACCGCTTGGGCATCTCACTCCGAACCGACGGCGTTTCTACTTACTACAGGTAGACTGGTTTTACGATATAATATACTATTACATATCTATATACATCGGTATGCATAAAAGCCATTTTTTTCATTTTAACTCGTCGTTGTAAAGGTAACGAATGATTTTCCCGATGAGGTGTTCCACTTTACCACCAGTAGCTTCTTCATTCCTTCCTTCCGCAGTTTCTTTCATGCCTTCTTTCATTTCGTCCCGTTGGTTTTATTTTTTTTCATTTCGTACTCACCCTCGTCTCAATTACGCAATGAGTTTCACCCGCTCGTCTCTTAACTGAGAGTGTGCGAGCCATACCATTCGCACATTGAATCTCCGGTGGCTCGGTTTCTAGCTCGTGCCGCAATCGTCCCTTTTATTTGCTTACGTGAAATTACGAATTTTTATTCGACCGCTCTTCGCATCTTTATGACTGCGATCGTACGTGTCTGCCATTTTCATACTTCTCATAAATTTCATCTCGATTTGCCGATATATACTTGTGCGCGTGGCTGCGCAACAAACAATAAGAAATTAGCGAAAACAAACCAAAATCTCAAATCTCTTGTGTGCTGATTTTTGTCAATTGGTCGAATTTTTTTTCAATATCCTTCAGGATCGGAGAGAGGGGGGGAGAGATTTTTGAAAATTGCAATATTCGTGCGATTCAAAGAACAAGCCGCGTTTCGTTTCGTCATCGAGTATCTTTTCGTTCAAAGTTTTCAATGTCTTTTGATTGACAAGGTTTTTTGAGTTGTAATTGACTCAAAAGTTATCGTAGTTGAAAACACGGTATCGTGAAAAGATTTTAATCGTGTGGCATATATAAATTACAACGTCTTGTCGGTAGCTGAACAAAATCTTAAAAGCACATTGGTACAGAAATGTAAAAAGCGAGGAGAAGGAGTGAACACGGAAAGATGGGTTGAGATTTGTACAAGAGCAGAGGAAAGAACGTAGAAATGTACGAGGGAAAATAGGAAAAACGATTGTTGAGATTTATACACGAAGATGGATATACAAACATAAATAAGAACGACGGCTTCACCGAGGGTATGAAAAGAGACAAGGACAATACTCGATCTTCGGCTCAGGCAGAAACCCAACGATAGAACGAAACGAAAAGAGGAAAGTCCAGGACTATATCTATCTTGCATTGTAGCAAGAGCAGCATCAGCCACCAAGTAGAAGCATCAAGAAGCGACCTCTCATGGCAAAGCTTCGAAGGCAGACTCACCGCACGTTTTCTTCTTTTACTTTCATCTCTCTTCTATCACTAAAGTCTTGAGAAAAGGATAGACGGACTTTCGCATCCACGACTCTCGAGATCGATCGCGTTGCTGCCTTTCGAGTTTATACGGCTCGGGAGCACCAGTAGCAACATCCGGTGTACACATTCTATTTCGCGCTTTGTTTGCTTCTCAGCTTCCGCACGAGGCTTTACTCCGGTGACGTGCACGCGAGAGCACCCACGCGCTTATATTTTCTCGAAGAGATAAAGCCCACAGTGTCTCGAAAGAGGAAAAAGTGGGGAAAACGAGGCACGTCTATTCGATAGAGTGACAGGACCATCAGCCAAACGTTGGAGTTATCACAAGTGAATGCCGGCGTGAAATAGCGCCGCGACATGCGTATAAAAGCAATTTATGCAGAACAGAAACAAGGGTTTGTTAAAAATTAAAATTGAATTTCAGGTCAACACTGACGAAATGGTTTTATCACAACTGTCAATTTTCGTAGATGAATATAAACGGCAAATAAACTTTTTCAATTTCTTCACGTGCAGAAACATCGTTAAAATATGGTTTGTAAAACGATCGCTACGGGTTAACGAAAAAGTATCTCCGGAGTAAGTGAAACATTGCCCTTATAACTATGTAGCAAAGTTTGATAATAGAAAAGCATTGTACATTTCCGTAGCATGTATTAAGAACTCTCAAACTTTCGTAGTTCAGACCCACCTGTACTATCGGTAAAGTGAACGATGAGGAGGTCACTTTTGAAACTCGAACGAATCTTAAAACATCGATTATTTTTCCATATCAAAGCCGAAAACCTCGAGGCTATCCTTCGATTTTCATGCTAATCTCGATTCAACCCGACATTTTGAACTTTAGTAATAGGAGTGGTGCAGAAACCAAGAGGATCAAGGATGAGGTTACATAAAAAAAAGAAAGGTACGTGAAAAGGCTCGAAGAAGAAGAATAGAATGAGAATATTCCAGAATACCTTCAGCATCGACGTTCAGTCGCGCGTTGAATTTTAACGTTCGGATAATCGAAGTGCCTGTTTCGGACGGCACAGTGATATATATAAATATATATATATATAGCAACGGTAAAACGCGCACGTGCCTTTGAGGCTGTATTCAATGTATATATATATATATATGGATAGATAAATTCCTCACCACCACCACTTAGGTACTATGTCTGTATAAAATACTCTGTGGATTACTTTGGATTTATCCTCTCGCAATCTTTATTTCGCTTCTCTTTGGTCCAAAACTTTTCTTCGCCATGGTGATATGCTAGAGGCACGTAGGATTAAACGCATACGTCGAAAATTTATCATCTTGGTACAAGGCGGACAATGAGAAACGGAATTTGATATTTTTTTCGAATTAACGATCATTTCACAAGTAAATGCAAAAGAAATTCTAAGCATATGTGCGTAGTAGGTCTTCATCACATGTGTCCTCGTGCAATATCATATTTAGTAACTGAGTCTTCAGCCAACCGGTTGGTCTTTGTAGTGCCATTTTTGTTGACATGGGTTTTCAGATATTTCGATCGCATTACAGAGGAATGAAACACTGTGGTTTATCGAGGCAAACACATCATAACGCGTAGAACGTTGTCGATGTTATATGCTCTGAAGAATTTTGAAAACGTCAAACGATGACGCCAGACGGGCCGTGCTTAAATTCCACCCAAGAATAGACATAAAGGTGGTGAATGTGTAAGGTATATTCAGCCCGTTCGTTGGTAATTGTGCGACCCATAGAAAAGCATGAGGTATAGGGGTTACATGAGCTAACTCAGCACTTGGGATATTTCTTTGAATAGAGATCTGTGCCGTGTGATAGCACGAAGAGTACCTAAGGGATGATCGTCCCTCTCTTCCTTTCACCCTTACCCCCTTTCGCACTGTTTCTCTGTATACATATGTTTCCTATCTGGATTTTTCTTACTCTCTTTTCTCCGCTTCCGCGTATAGCATCTCGAAACCCCCTTGCCATTTCTCTTTTCTCTTCAACCCTTCGCTCATCTCTGACTCTTGCTAACGAATACTCTCGTCCTCTTTGCAAAACTTTCCTTGCCAACTCTCATTCGCTTCGTGGCCTGCTCTTCATTCCTCGTAAGGTGCTAAAGCACTGTATTCTCTATATCATGACCATACATTTCTCACAGCTAGAAGAAGAAAAGATCAAACTACATGAATGGGAACATAGGTGGATACATATGGTGGAAGCTGCTCCACAAACTCCTCGGAGAAACTCATTATTTTTGAGTACCTACAGTTCTGTATGAAAGACTATTAGTGTGTGCATATGCCTGTGAAAGCATTTTCTATTCAAAGCTTCGAGATCTGCTGATGCTCGTGAATATCTATTGGCAATACACTTTACACGACTCCAGCAATTCTATAACCATTCGACTTAATGACAATTTTTTAAAATTTAATTTATGTTTCCTGTGCATAATTTTATAGGTTTTAATGAACCCACTCGATCATTTAACCCCATTTCATTTTTACTTCACCAAATTGTTTCTGTAACACCTCTGCACTGATGTATGGCATTTTCACCGTGGTGAATAAAAGCTGAAAAACTCAGCCGGTACTATAGCGATCATATTGCTACGGAGTTTCATGGAGAAAAAAATAGAAATTTATTAAGTATCAGTTCCACTTACGTCAAGTTGAAATGACCGATGGATTTTACGGGTATGTAATATGAGAAACATTTATGGAAATAGTGTTTTGAAGATAAGAGAAAGAGGAGTTTCCACCATGTTAACATGAGTGCGATTAAGCTAGCTTCCGTTTTAAATGATAGATTCGATCCGAAGGTAAATTCGGAATATATTTGTGACCAGGTCTCATTTTGAATATTTTCAGTAATACTGAAGTAGAAGCCGCTTACCACCCTAGCGCTTACCACGTAGCACACACAGGCAAACCCCTAAATATCAATCTGCAAAATCTCATTAACGATAATTAGGCCGCAATCTCTCGCTGTGATCGCCTCACGGATGTACGGATGTACGGGCATGCGGTTAACGCACCAGTACCACTTGCAGTTGCATTCTCTGGCTAACCGACGCATGTACAATGCACACTCTGAGTCTATACCACTTCGCATTTAGCCACGTTGAACAGCAGCATACATACGTATCTAATGATCACGAACGGAAGAGCCTAATTCACACCAGCTTACGCGTTAAATTCCGGGAGATGCGCCCTTTCGGCTGTGGTTCATGTTCATGCTTAAGGTAATCCTGACCTCATAAGTGATCTTCATTATATCATGGTACGTTACGGTCTTTATTATTATTCATATTGAAGTCACATCGGGCACATTGATTATCATAGCTGCGTTGCAATATTTTCTGGAGAATGAAATGAGTTTGCATACGGAGAAAAGATTTCTGGTAATTGGAAGAATGGAAGGTTCAACTGAATTTTGGGTTGAACATTTGCAATGAATCCTCAAATGACATTTCTCTCTTCACGAGAAACTCCTTGATTTTATGCCATTCTAACAGCATTATCGCAATGTCTCGACGTCGTTAACACGAAACGATCTATCCTTAAATTACACACGAAAATAATGAACGATCTTTCAACGTCTTCTAGCAGTAACTAAACTCTAGGCTGTGCATATCACAACAAGAGTAATTTCAACATTTCATTTCAACATTTGATGTGTCGTATCCATATTACTCACGTGAATCGCGGCTTCTTGCTTTTCAGTTATGTCGAGGGTTTCGTTTTACGACTGTTTTCCACCATAAAGTGTCCCATGGCGGATGACGCGGTGACGTCATGATCACAGACACAATACAATGAGAAGAAGGTCCAGAACGAGCGTAAAGCTATTCGAGTGTCCAAAAGTGCCGCTGAGGGAGATCTCAGGTGCGCTCGATACAACGAGTGAGTGAGAATCAACGGAATCGTTATCGTATTTACAGTTCACAGTTGTTTGCTCACCTTTCGATCGACATTTATATTTATATTATCGACAAGCATTCAATGAATTTAGAATAGGCCACTTTGTTTTTTTTTTTGTAATTATTTTTTTGCGAAGTCAGATTTTTCACGGTTTCCACCATATTTTTGAATGGCCCCGAACGAAGAACAAAGTAAAGGCTCTGTGAACAAAAATTTGTATAATTTACCGTGAAAAAAAAATCATCACCCTCGATTAAAACGTTCGTGAAATTTGCCAGTTCATGCACTTCTAAAACCACTTGACAGGGACATACGTACGACGAGTTGTATTCCAAGTTATCTGTTTAATCAAAGGTAACTGCCTGCAACATCTCTCCGTGATTCCTTCCTCTCGTCCTTTTATGTTCCTTTCGAGTTCTGAAGTACGAATTACAAATTTTTACAAGTCTTAGCAAGACTCATTCAAAGTTTGCTTGCAAACCTTTAAGAGTAAAACGAAAGCGTTAAAGCGTGTGCATATGAATGTAGTTGCCATAATACGCTCTATTAAACTTTGAACGCATGATATCATCTTTCGTATATGCCTGAGATACTCGGAATATGAGCAAACAAGATAGTCATGAGGTACGAGTCACAAGAATGCCGATATCCTTGTTGACATTTGAACTCTTTCGGTGCATTATTTAACAAGAGAAAAGTTCGATGCCCAAATCTTTTTGGTTGTTTTCTACGTTTTATAATACCAGAATCCAAGGAATCCATGTACACTCTATTCAGACTACTGATATTGAAAAGAATTCAGCTCAAACTCGTTATTTTGTTCGAAAATGTTGAAAAAAAAGAATAACCTAAAAATTGTCCGTAGTAACAATATTCATTTGTTAGAGTAGATAAAGCGCGTCTGAATCGATTTGCGTTTCTTATTTGACGCAAAAGTCTGTTTCTGTCGTTTCTGATAATTAAAAAACAAGCTTCAAGGAGATGAGAAACTTGAGAGAGGCAAGTCGTTCTCGAACATCACTCGTTTGGCTACTGATTACTTCAACATTGCTTCATTCCATTTTCTTTTGTCATACTCTATGGGACGATAGCCTACAAAAAACTTGCTAGTGTCATTCCGTTGGCCGACTAGATTCGTGTTTTGTACAATTCAAATCTTTCTCTATGCTACGCGCGGCATTCATTCGTCGTTCATTGTAACCTGAAGTATATTTACACAGGATGCTAACCGAACACTTTGCTTCTTTGCTTCCTCGTTCCGTTGTCTCGTCAAAAAGTTTCGTATCTCTGGAGCATGGAATTTCGACGTTACACTGATAATACGATTTACCAAGACTCGGAACTCAGTTCGAGCTTCAAAGCGGTATTACACATCGGCAAAAAAGAAAAAAAAAGAGAGAGATTAATGGGAATTCGATTGAGCTGTATGCAGCGAAGCTTATTTCAATGGAATTACGGGTTGATCATATTATTGAATTATTTCATTGATAGATTAAATGGATAGATTTAAGTTTATTATCAAGGAAAGGAATTCTACGAACTTGATTACGTGCAAAAATTGGTAAATCGATAATTTGACAAAATTTTCATAGCAATTTCTACTTTGATTTGAGAATGCGTTCATATTTTGTAACCTTTGTAAAGTAAACCGGAGACCATTGTAATGCTTCAGCTCTGGAAGGTGTTGACCACACTACTCTGATTGTTGACATCGAACCCCTATGAAATTAGTTACTCAAAATCGAAAAAAGCGTATACCCTTGAGTCGATAATCTCGACGCGAATGTTTCTCGAACTCCATCCAACGTTTCAACCGATCCCCGTTTCAATTTGTATTAAAATTTTCCGAACAAAATGGAAGACGTTACGGTTGAATTATAATTGAGCTATTACGTATATGTGCTCGTATAATGAAAAACATTGCCAATTCAATGTAGTACAATTTCGGAACATTAGGCAACAAAAGCAAGAGAGAAATTAAAAACAAATTGTGAGAGAGCCAGGAATGTTAATTTTCTGGATAGTTGTGCATTCGATCGTAACACAAAGCTAAACGATTGTTTGGAAGCGGAGGAATTGGCTCTCGGGTATCAAGCGGAAGAATGATCCGTTGTCGATTCCTGCAGGGTTTTGCGTCGACGGACAACCATTAAATTCGACATCAATCACTGTCAACGGCCAGGAATCCAGAGCATTGAAGAACGAAAGAGATCGAGCAATAACGATGCAGAGATGCCCATGGTTCGTTTTCAAATGCGACAGAAAAAAAGCCACGATCAAACGTGTACCGTTTTCGTATAAAGCTAGAAGAATCCTTTCAAGTTTGCAAAACGCTCTAGGCAGTTCGTTAGATACGAGGATATCGAGAGACTCAGAGACAAAATGTGTACTTTTGGAGCAGCGAAAAGACGAGACCGATAGATACTTCAACGTTTAACAATTTTTATCACTCAATTTTCAACTTCGCTAAAATTCTTTCCTTCGGGTATTATCGTACCAATTCGATCGGGACTTTTTACGATTTATTTTCCATCATGTAACTATCATTTTGGATAAAAATATTTTTACATCATAATTTCTGCTGACAATCAACTGATATTTAATGTGTACTGGGGGTTCGCAATAATATCTACGATTTCGAAAATATAAGTTCCCGGAGCGACTGACTTGTCGTGGATTGCCCCATATATTAAAAAATTATACTTTATCATGTTAAAAAAAGTAAACAAGAACGCCAAGTATTAAAAAATCCTGACCTTAGTTATAAAACGAATCATTCGTTCTTGTCGAACGAGAATGAAGGAGTGCGCGCTGCGGGCGAGGAAGAGAGGACGCGCCATTGCGCCCTGTTTTTCTAGCTTAGTGGCGCGCAATAAGTAGGAGTTCTTTCAGTCGACTGGAGCGACAGCAGGGCAGACAAATATCCCTAAAAAATCCCTCTCAAAGGACGTATGTTCGAAAGTAAACAGACGTTTCTTAAGTCTCTCCGACTCCGAGCGACAAAAGTTCCCGAAATATTCGATTTCAATTAACAGAATTATCATATCTTAATATTGGGTTGACGGATCAACTTCCAACAAAGACTAATGGAAAGAGAAAAATCGCAAAAAAAAATTGTCTCTTACATTCAGATTCTTCACTCAAACCGTTGTGCCTTGAGAGCAGTTTAAAAAACACGAAAATTTCGAAAACCGTCGTGTTTGCGTCTATGAGAGTGTGGCAGGGGTTAAGCAAGCTTTTTTTTTAAATATTTATGGCATCAAGCCGTTACCGCGTCCCTTCATTATAATTGTATTCTTTGGGGACATTTCATTTTACCAAAAGTTCACGACTGAATAAGACAGGACTGTTGAATATAAGATAGAATATAATAAGGTAGGCGACCTAAAATCGAGAGAACAATCACGGACGAAATTCGTTCCACCGAGACTGGATTGCAAAAAGTTCATGAGATTGGAGCGGTATTATTTATTTGATGGGTCATCCTATCGAGTGACGAGCTGGAGAGTCCATCGGACAGTATGAGAGAACGACGTATGTCACCGAGGAGAATAGAGAGGACAAAGTGTACTTAAGTGACGAAATTGACAAAGAAATTGACAACTCGAGAGACCAATCATGCTGTCACTGGAACGGATAAACTCCTGTTTGACTGACGGATCAGAGAATTCATAGACCGATGATAATATAGCTATATATCTAAAAGGGTATGGAGTTGATTGTGATCGAGACAATCGATCTCGAGCTCTGGTTTGAACACTGTAATACGTATCTGAATATCACTCTAGCGTCTCATTTTCTCTCGAGGGAATTCTCTGTACATGACGTATTGTTGTGTCGAGACCCGTTTTCATATTATTATAATATTGGCTGGGAATAATTAATTGGCTGATGATTGAACGGTACTGGTGAAGGACACTCTGGCAATAGCTGCTAACTGCTTGAATTTTGGATTCATATATTTAGTTTAATGAAATAATTCGAGTATTTAATTTCACTATAAGCTACCAACGAGGCGATGAAGAGGTTTGACCATTAGCAATTGATGAAGGATTCTCGATCAATTTCGAATGCAGCATGGGTGTAAAAACTAGTTAAAATCGTGATTGCATTCAAGTGTTATGGAATATCCGATCGACTTGAAGAGTGTGCTGAACGAGAATCGTGCTGAGTGCTGTACCGGATGAAGGACACTCTGTCTCCAAACGAAAAATATGATGAATTAAGATTCAGAGGCCCTTGTCACTGTCATCGACAGCAATACGTATCCATGAGTTCAATAAAGTGATAAATGTCCTCGGTCGAATAGAAAATAATGTAGAAGTAGTTGATAGCATGAACATTATTATCATACAAATTGATAACTAATTATTTTTTAATCAACCGTTGGATGCATTGAAATTTGACGACATCTTGTGGAAAACATTTTCTACAATTCAAGCAAACGAAGAATCATGTGCTGACATAAAAGTTATTTCTGGTCAACAAAATGAAGGTTTTGTGCACTCGTTGTCGTATTTGTTCACGTTGTCATACAACGTATCAAATAGAGACTTGATATAATGAATCACAAGAATACTACTGAGAAGTTTAGAAAATATTTTTCGAGGCACCTCACTCGGAGTGTCTGCGCGTTCCAGTTGAGCCAGCAATACACGGATTATGGATGATTAAGTTGAAAGAAAGACGAACAAAACATTTTCCATTTTTTTCTGCGTCGATGCTCAAGATTCGAATCGGTAATTATCTGCGCTTTGGGAACGATTTTGGAGCTCGTTCTTCTCCCCAATTGATTCCATGCGAGCTAATCAAAATGAAATATGGAAATGACTTGGCATCTGTGATCCAAGACTCGATTTGCTACACACCCCAATGTGTTAGGTCAATAGTTCCCAAGTGTTCGATCACCATTCTTTTCCTTTCTACTCACTTTTTCTCGTTCCATTTTTCCCAATAACCTGCACTGTTGTTCCACAATGCAGAGAGCTTCCGAAGAATGCGTCAAGGGCACGATGGTATAAAATAATCGGGGACGCTTGTTCGATAGGATCTCGAGAATGCAGTATGGTTATATAGAGGAATGGGAATAGATAGAGAACAACGATAGGCGAGGGTGTACGAGTGAGACGAGTCGATGGGAACGACCCTTCTGGAATTGTATTGCCGGCACTCCGTCATTCGAAGGGTCGTGCACCTGACGTTTACTGGCGTTCGGCTTTCGATCGTACGCGTGAAAGTGTATGCGTCGACGTCTACGCTCGTGCATGTGCATGTATATGCGTTTGCGTGTACATGCGATCGGAGTGCGACGCTTTGTCGAGTGACAAGGGTTCTATCTATCGAGATAGGGGAAGGGACAAAACAGGGGGATGACGACCGAGTGTAGACCGAGAAGTTTCGATGCCTGCGCCATCGGTCTCTGCATTGCTTGCAGTTATAGAGAGATCCCGTATACCCCTCTGAAGCCCCAAATTCATGCGTACACACGTGTACGTAGATACGCGTGCATATTACCAAACATGTCCGCATTTCGCGATTCGGGTCTGTCAAATTTTGAGAACCGATGACGCGATGATGGGCCTGTCCTCTGCAGAACATTCCCAGCTCTTGTCCCTATTAAGTAGCCTAGTATGTAAACTTTACCAGCTGGCTGCAAGTATATATTACCATGATACCGATTGGGCATCAACATTTTCATGAAAGAAAAAGTAACAAGGATAAGTAGATTATATTTTGCATGTAATCATTTTGTGGCGACAAATAGAAATGAACGTGAATACTGTTACAACTGTTATCACTACTACACTATGAATTAATATTCATACAGTTTATCTTTGATCGTGTAAAACAATATCGAGCTATGATGTAGTATTGTACTGTGTAGAAATTGTATCAATTAGGATAATGAGGGCAGTTTTCATTCACTGTTGGCAGTTGTTTGCGGTCATGTTCTTGATGTACAATTTAATTACTCGAATCTATTCAAGAGTATGAGCATCGAATTCCCGATCTAAAGAACTCATGATCAAGATAAGTGGCAATTCGTAAGTATAAAATTTTCTATAACTTCTGGGCTTATTGGAATGATAAAAACTGTTCAGCTTTTTTTTTTTTTTTTATCAATTTTCCGACTCACTTTATGGACTCTTTCGAAGATTCGATTTATATAGCTAAAATAATTATTTTAGTTTAGTCTTTGGATCGTGTATCATGAATGGTTCCGTGGACCAAGTAAGGCAAAAATCTACAAAGTACACGAAGGGATCTGACTTATCAGATTTGTCAATTCGACTGTCTGATGTGCTGTTCTAATTGAATAATCCCTGGTTCACTAGATTCAGCTGTAACGAAACACGAATCACGGAATCGAATGAGATTGAGATAGGGTTTCGGTAGATTATAGGATGCGGTACTGTGGAAATCGGATAACTAGATTGAGAAGTCGTGGGCTGGAAGCAGTAGCTGACATCGAAATAATTTTGACGTTTGTCAGGAGTTACAAAGGGTAGCCATGAACTGATGCCTAATCGTAGTAGTAATAATTATCGAAGTGGTTGCAATGGCCTGACATAAATTCGGATCATATCATAGCGACTATACCAAAACAGGAAGAATACATTATTCCGTTAATCATTTAGTTTTCAATGTAATGCTGTTTCCCGTCGAAGCATTCGAACCAACATTCGCTCTCAATATTTTCTAATGGACGCCAGCCCAAGATGTCCTCTGTATTTTCTAACCAAATTAATAGAAGAGCGAGATCAAACAATTAGACAAAATGATTTCAAGAGAAATAGATATTCACGGAAAATATGAAATATAATTTACAATTGAGTGCAATGGTGAGACAAATGATTATCAAATTAAATTTCGATAACAAAGAGGTCAAGAAAATCAATTTCATCATAAATTGAATTTTTACTTTAGCCATTGGAATAACACTTATAAATAAATTTCTTTTGGTTCGATCACTCATGGCATAATTTGTATCATTAAGCATCCATGTCTTGTTGATAACCACTGCTCGGTCGTACAATAATAACAATAATACAAAATGAAATTAGTAAACAATATATACGCTCGCGTTTGGTTCTTCTGGATATGCTCGAGAGAATTCGTCAACGATCAAAAATGATCCTTTCTCTTGCCGTGCTAATTTTCAATATTCTGCTTAGCGTTTAAGATACAGATAATTTGGTGTTTATTTTTTAAATCAAAACCATAGCTTCACTTGAAATACGTGCATGTATGTATGAAACTCTGGCAATTCATCTGAAATTTTAACCATCAGAAACGAAGATTCTATGAAGAAAAATCTTTGTTTTTAATTACAGGATGTGAGAATATCATGCAAGAGCAATTTGACAAATCTGATATGCTGAATCTCGTATTTCGCATTACTCCAAACTTCTAGTAGCACACGTGCATTGAAAATGACAACGGAAGACTTTAGAGTAACCGTAAAATTTTACGGGTAGTGTAACTTAGCTCACGGAAGTGAGCTGACTGCTCTGACCCACGTCGTCCGCATATCTCGCGGGATTCAACCACCTCATTTGCATTTTTTTCGGAAGTTCTCGCAGTGCTTGAAGAGTCGGAAGGATTTTCGTGAAAGGCCTTACGTTTCACAAAAAAAAAAACGTGCCGACAGCCATTACGAGCCCCTGAGGTTGTCTCTTGGGAAGCACAATGGAGCAACCTGATGTGATCTGCGAAAGGACTTCTAATAAATTAAATTTCAAATTGTCCGACTCGAATACTGAGTGGGTACAAAAGACCGGACTGTTTCTGTTGGCTACAAAACTGTGCAGCATGTAGTTAAGCTTTTTCACATTGAGCAAAGCGAAAATAAAAGAACCAGCTAATTTATCAAGGCGGATTAAGAGAATTTTTTAGAGACAGTTGTGAAATTCGTAGAAAGAAACAAATTATCTTGAAAGTACTGATCATTATAACGCATTTGCAAACCAGTTCAACTTTTCAATCTTCAAATGAGTTATTCATATGGAAACACATAGACTTGGAGATATGAATGCATGAATAAATTTTATCAATTACATAAAAAAATAAAACAAAAAAAATTGTATATCAAAGACTACAAAAGTAGAAAATATGATCTCATTACTTCGATTTGTTTGACCCAGCATCAAGGTAATATATCAGTTGATTGAGTGGGGGGGGGGGGGGGGGAGAGTCCGATAACTGAATAGTAGATACACCTTTTTCTCGGACACGCTTGATATTTCGGGAAAATGATGATATTTCGGAGGAACGGTATGTTCTCTGATGAAAAAAGAAGAACGCGTAACGACCCCTCACTCATGCAACTGATAGATCGCCTTAACAATATAGTCTTTTCCTTGAAGGTTTTCTGTATTTATCATAAATATGCAGCTAATTGGCAGAAAACATCTAGAAACTAGAATTTTTTCCTTTCAAGAATTTTTGCCTTTCAATTATAAGTGCATTTCAGGTATGCATCTCAGGTCTACAGATATCTGGCCTTGCAGCTATATGATGTCATATTTTTATATCTAGAGTTGCACAAGTTAAATTATCTTCTTAAGTATAAAAGGGCCATACAGCTAGTGCCATTCTGCGGCCATACACGTAGGCTGTCCTTCGAAGACGTGTAGAGAGACGCAACGCACTTAACTATGTAATGCAATGCCCCTTTGTAGCTCTCACACAATGGTTAAAGTCCGTGCTCTCTAAGTACATAGACACTGTAGACCAAGGTTTATATCCTCTTGTCTTGCAATTTCGTGCTATGTATGTACGAGTAGCTTTGTTCGTAAGCAATACCGTGACCCAAGGGTCCTCCAAGATTATGGTTCTTTTCCTTTGTCTCTCAATATTCGGAATAACTACTGATCAGGGAACTAACTATATCAACTGTACAGTCGTTGATGATTCTGCCACAGAGGATCCACTATATTTTTTATTTACACCATATTTCTATTAACGCCGATCCCTTGATATTGTATAGTACTCCTATGAATGGCTTTTGACCATCGCAACCTTCATTTGTTTACCGATATCTATCATCAATATTAATGTTGATATGTGTAGTGTAGATCTGTTTCCCGGAAATAGGAGTAAAAATTTGAATCTTGGATGGAGCAAGTGATGAAAAATATCAATAGTAATCCCATGCATCACAATGGACAAGTGCCAAGAGTAAAATTCAAATTCATTAAGTTTAGCTTTGGGCAGAAGGTTGTTACATAACCAATCTATTATAATTAGTAGGTCAGGGAACCCCTAGAATATGATGATGACATGTATACATTGTTCTTCAGATACACAAGACGCTCAGCCCCTATTGTAATAAGGTCTCTGGAGTTCAGGTCTGACAGGTAGCTTTGACGTTTCAGCCGGTGGTCCAATCTGATGAAGCATTCAGTCGTGGAAATAGCCTCTTATGGGAATTCTGTTAGTGCTCCCTACACTGTTACCATAGAAGCAAATCCTCCAACGACGTTTGATCACGATCGATGAAAAAAGACACTTCGTAGTTCAAAATTAATTCTCTCTAAACCCATGATTAATCCTATCATCACATAAATAAGACTATGAACATTCTAAGGCTAGTAAGGAAACAAATGTCTACAGTTTCATAGGTTTATTGTTATCGATAGGTTGCACACTGTTTTTACTCAACGCAAAAGTTTTTCAATTTTCAATTATTTCTGGGTATATAAAAACAAAGAAGTTGAAGTCGTTATTTTTTTCGTAATATCTGCCAGGTATGTACATTACACGTAGAAGCATCCGTTAAAGCCAAAATTTGTATTGTGTTGGAATAGCAGTGCGTAAAAATAGTTTGGCCGATCTGGAACGAATTATAAGTGATTCGGTAAACCAGATTAAGTCTCAAAGGGAAAGGTTACTGACAAAGGACGACATTGCAAAAGAATTTCCGTATCACACACACACCATATCTAAAAGCTATTTCATCTTGAACTTGAACATGGTCAACAGCTTACGAGTTCGATTAAACCAACAATATGGAAAGCCTTGAATAGTATGGAATCATATGAAAAAAAAACTTCAGTGGTAACCTTAATTCTGTGCCAGTTTTCCTACTTACGCCCTCGAACACCGGCGGTTCATCTACCAGAGGATTTCAGTGGGCGATCAAAATTTTTTTCACTGCAAGAGGGTACGAAGCCTGTCAACAGTTTTGTAAAGGATTTTTCATTCAGTTAAATCATATCAGGTATACGGAGCTTGAGAAGACTAGAATGACGATTCATGCTTAACACGAGATGTGATATTGTATAGTGATGCGGTCTGTAGCTCAGCTATTTATGTACATCTACTTACATACACATAGATCGAGATGCTCAATGTCCCAGCTATATCCATAGCTGCAAATATATGACAAGCTTTCAGTTTCCCAGAGCACACAAGAATGTTCATAACAGAGCGAAGGGAAAGGAGTTTGTTGTTTGTGCATCGCTCTATCCCTTATAGACTGTGTATATCGCATTCGGGAACATCGTAAATGTGTATACCGTGAAACATCCATTGTGGAATTCCTTAAAGATCCAACCGAATATTCGACGGTTGTAGGAAATTGTGCCATATTGTACGATATCAAAATACCAACCAACAGATTTCATAAAACAACTGTCCAAGCTTTCACAACTAATATTATTAATAAAGGTGTTTTCGGTAATACGAAGTTGACAGGACTCTTATGACGCGTCATAATTTATTCTCCTTTTCTAATATTCAAACTCCCTTTCTTGCGAAAGCTCTTTAAAAATTTTACCGTTCTCTGGATAACGTTGACACGACACTGAGAGAATTCATATAGAGAATCACGACATAGGAGAATAAATAGAAGACACTACGAGACACAGAATAATTGATGTTCATTCAACGAATTTCAGTGCTAACAATCCTGAGTATCTATCACAAAGTATAATTTGAACACAGTTGAGAATAAGACAAAATCCTGTGAAGCCACTGATTGCAATAACCTAATAGCAGTAGCCGAAATCATTCAGGGGAATGAACTAGAGCCACATTACTCATTTGAACGGTTGAGACCCATAAGTACTTTTATTCACTACTGGATGCGAAATAATTACGGCTATGTACCGTGCCAAAGCTGACAATCATACAACTAGCAGATATTTGCAACCATTTATAGATTTTAATATTTATTCTTGATTTCGTCGGTATTCTATCGTATGGAAGATGGAAGATTTCACTGTTGGAACATGATACAAAAAATTCAAGTAGAAACAGAAGCGGCGTTTCATGAGAAATTAAACTTGGTGCCCTGATCGGGTGGTTTAGTCAGGATCTCTGTTGGCAATGAAGGTCGCATAGTCCGGAGAGAAGAGAGAGACGCAGGAGGTTGAAGTTTATTAAGATTAAGCGCTTCATTCGTAGTAATTCAGACTCGGTATATACATACACATACACCAAAAGGATTTTAGGTAGTACAGGTTGAAAATATAGCTGCGTTTGTACCACAAGTAAGAAGAACGACACTGTAGTAGCTTTGCCACGTTTTATACCAGGCAAGAAACACCACCAACCGCGGCCATAATTATAGCAAACGTGAGGTGGAGAAGGGGACACGGGAAACACGGCGTAATAATATTAAGAACAGGCAAGGTAACAGCGTGACAGCATAGTTTCTCATACCTCGAGATGAACTTTTATTGGCTACCGAGGCCTGTAAATGTTTTACGAAGGAATATCATCCGAGGTACGTAAGAGTAAGAATAACTTGTATGATTTCATTATTCACTTTTCAAAGTTCTTTCTGAGATGTTCATTTTACTTTAAGAAGTTTTGGAGATTGGAGATTACTCTCTCTGGTAAGGTAGGCTCAGTACATAAGGAGTTTTCATCTCGTACACTTTGATAATTTGTCCATAAATACCCAATTATCTTCATGATTTAGATTTTCGTGCCGACAAATTTGAAACTACGTGATAAACGAATGCTCATCGAAGTGATGAGATATAAAATTCATTTTTTTTATCATGAAATCATGAAAAAGAAATATTGATTTTTTGGTCCTCGCAACAACAAAAATCTAGTGCTGGTAAAAAAGTTATTGTTCCAAAATTAGATTTCTTCAAATTTTTGAATGTAATTTGTTAAAGTTGTCGTCTGTCGATCGACCCAATCGTCGTGTTAATAGTTATTTTGTCAAATAAATACACGATCGTGGAAAGTTAAAAATTGTTAAGCAGCCTTTGTAATTTTGTGAATTTGTGGATTCGTCATGTTTATCTATGGGTGCATTGAACATTTCGTTATGAAATCGGTAAAATCTGGATAACGAATAATATTTTAACTTTCATCTTGTTTTAACAATAATGTTTGCTCCATCGCTATCTATCTCGTACTCAGGCCTAAGCTCAAGTCAATTATCGAAATTGCACCGAAGTTTAAGTCAGTTTCCTTCACCCTTGAGCTTATGTAAAGGACTCGGTTGGGTTTTCCGTGTAAAGCTGCAGTTGTGAGGTATCATTAAGCTTCCCTTACAAGTGTAATGATCAAAGAGACTAGTATCGAAGCAATGGGTAATAGAGGAAGAGATTCGGATCAATGACTTTATGTAAGCTTCCTGATTTCACCATTCATGTAGGTTGATACGTGGCACTTGCAGTATTTCTTAGAATTTATTTTTTATTCAAATTAATTGAATTTCTCAAATTTCAAACCTATATGGAGCTTGTACAATTTACCTTACGATTTGGCTTCGAATCCACGGTATCGTAAATAAAACATCGTCATCTTTTCGTTGTCATTTATTGTCAGTTATGTGAACTATTGTGATGGCTGATATTATTTTTGTTTTATACATCTTTGACCCGCGTGTCATAAAGCTCAATCGATACTAAAAATTGAACTCTGTCAAGGGTGATATGTGAAAAGGGAACGGTGATGTGCGTACCCTCAAAGAAATCGTGGAGTCCATTTTCCGGACTCGATGTATATGTCAAGGCCTCCGTGATACGTGCCTCAGGATACTGCAATAGATGAGTACAACACTGATGTTAGTTTTACGTAGTACTATATGTCATGACAAGAAAATTACTTCCGCAGGACGAGGCCGAAAGCAAAGGGGGAGCGGGCCCGAAGCAACTTTTCATATATGTGTACGTGCACGTAACATTTTTTTTCGTCTTGGTATTATGTATGATCTCTCCGCAGATGGTACTTTATTTATACTTAAAGTGCATTCAATTTTGTGGCGTGATCTAAAGAATCGTCCGGTCCATACAGCTCAGGTATATTTCAAAATTGTAAAGCGGTGCAAATTTCTGTATGTGACATCGATATACTTTCCCATGTAATGAATTTAGATGATGGATGACTGTTGGAAATTAATTTTGAATTCTAGCGAGTTTAGTTGTTATTGATTTCTGCTTTCGTATGTTTCGCGTTTTAATGTTTTACATTTTGCATTCCTTCGTCACAACGTGTTCCTCTTCTCAGTGAATTCAGTTTGCTTTGAAAGCAGTTGCATCATCTTTATTCCACACTACTCGATGACGCTTAGCTTTGTTCATACACTTGGAATTCGAGCGACGTAGAATACACCGTAAGACCTCTACTGAAGCACAATCATTAATCGGAAAGAATTTGAGGTATTCGAGTCTTTGCTTGGTATAAAACAGAGAAACATTTAAAACTTATACTGAAAAATAATGATAGTAACAATATTTATTAATATGATTATTCTGTCGTAAATTTAAAGCATACACCCTCGAGAAGTGAATCATACCAACTAGTCGTTAAGTTTTGAGTGCATGAAGTGCCACACTTGATAGTTTCTATTTGTTCATACTATCATTTGTTATAGACGTGTTTAATTTTTTTGATCTTAGTGATCTCAAAATTGATCAATTTTGAGATCATGCCATCAGGATTGAAGCACAAGAGTCAACTTCTTTTTATGAAATATCATCATCATCACCATAAGTTTCATTTTTTTAACTGAATTGTATTATGCTCGATAACGAGCTCTTTTTAACAGCAATTGTTGATTCATTTGAATTAGATAAAAGCATAACTTATTCAAAGTAAAACTATTACGAATAAATCGACAAAGTAATTGCTTCATATTTTCGGCATCTCAATTAAGAAATGCTGACATTTTAATTAAACGTGGTTCGAGAACATTTCTGAATTTTATCTCCTATGGATGCCGAAGTCTTTACGACGCCGATAACACTCAGGTATAGTAGAGATGTATACGTGCTTATATTTGTAATATACATTCACGCTTATGTTTATTAGAATTTGGGAACAAGTCAGACTGTAATATGCCTCATACCTTCTCCGCGTACTTGGACTTCCTCCTCATGTTTCACGAGTAATATTATACAGTAGACATATAATGCATATACAACCAGCTACGATACAACGATTTTCAACTATATCGTGAAGTTCGTCGACGCGAGAACAACCCAGCAGCAGTTTGGAACCATTCGCAGATAATTATGATCCAGGGTTCTCTAAACCTCTCTCTCTCTCTCTCTCTCTCTCTCTCTTTCTCTGTCCTCTTATCCAAGCCTCTGCTTCTTCCTTCATCCCTTTTTGTCAGTTCGTCTGTCTTTCTATGTGTATCTTGCCTCTCGGTATACAGACTCGCTGTTTGTTACATTACGAGCGAGGGAAATTCTTGACGTTGCCAGATGGTAAACGGAAACAAGGAAGCCAGAAATTGTACTGTTCCTTATAAACGAGAAATTCTTAGGAAAACGTCATAAAAGTTGAGACGTAGACGATGGGTACAATGATACTTGTCCCGTGAACAACGAAAGATTTTGCTTGTCGTATGCAAACGAGCACTCAGCTCTACTCCAACGATAAATTCGTTATGACTAAAATATTAATAATATCTCGTTTTTTATATATAGTCTCACGAGGATCTCTCGGAAATAATTTTTATAAATATGTGCTCAAAATGCAGAAACTCGGATGTTGATGTGACAGCGTGTCGAAACATTTAATTTCGTTCCAAGTGCGTCATGAAAATTTCGACAATTATCCGACGCCGTTATTCTCGGTGTTTTTTTTTTGTATCCAATCACTTTATATGACACTGCGCCTATTATTATATTCACTGATAAATATTTAATTTTTTTATATATCCTAAAATGTGCAAAAAATGATACTTCAATTTTTTAAACTATTCTAAATAGATGACTTCCTATCGATCAAACTAGGTTTTTTATCAATTAAATTACGTCAAAATTTCTGAATACTTATAAGTAGATATTATGAGCACGATAATTCCTGTAGTGACAAATCCTCAAGTAGTTTCTCTCAGTACCATATCATAACTTTACGAGTGTAGGCGTTTGAATATCTGTATTCAAAATTACATGCGTAAAATTCAAGCTATTTGGATCTTGATAGCGAACTCCGAGAGATACTAAAATACGTATAATGACGATTCTGAAGGAAAATATGTCATATCCTCGCTTTTATTACGGTCTTGCTGTGGATTTTCCAGTTAAATAGTCCTAGCAGCATGGATACTAGTATATGAGGCAAATAATACTGGTGATAGTTTCGAAAAAATATTCATATATAAAACACGTATATGTAGCGTATGTATATGGGGCTAGGCAGATAGAAATGTGATCTTTATATCATTTCGTTATACTACGAAGCATATAGGGTACAAATTTTTAGCTGTATAATCCGATTAGACTCCTGCAAGGGCTGTAGAAGGCATCGCAATTCTCTCTTCCTTCAACGTATAATTATCGTAACAATCAAATCAATAATTATTGAGAGCTAGATATTAGCCAAGGCAATGAAATGTAATGATAATGTGGAATATTGTTGTCGATAACGATTCGATGGTTCCTTTAGTATTTTCTCGGAAGTAAATATTAGAAAAATATGCATAGGGATTAAAAAGCTATGTGGATTTGAGTCTTTGAAAACGGTCGTACATTGCAGGTCGAAAAATTGGAGATAACAGCTTCGATAAATCTTATTCTTATAAGGTAAAATGTTAATTTACTTGTTACAAGAAAATGCAAGCCCATCTATTCCATAATTTCAATTTCTTGTACTTTATTAGTAAGAAAAAAGTTTTTGAGCAATTTCTCATGCCCTGAGTAATCATCTAAGATACTGCATCCAAAAGGAATGCGAAATTGAAGTACTGGAAGACACTCGGAACGATACAGGAACAATGGAAAATACAACAAAAAAAGGTGTTGACTTTACAACATTAATTCAATGTACGTGAATGCAAACAGTCAATGAAATCCAGTTTCTCTGTTATCTAAGTTATTCAACTTCCTCATTTACATTCTCTTCACCTGTAATGGATTTCGTAAAATTCGGACGTGTGTGCATAAGTGGCTAAGCCATGTCTATCGTTTCAGTTCTTCTGCCTCAACAATAACTGTAATATGTTTGTGTCGAAAGCTTTAAATCCACGAAATGTTGTATTTAGCCTGTGTTGGAAGCAGAGAACCATCGTAATGATTGCAAATGTTGCTGCGTGCACTACCTCTCGAATGGGCAATCACCCATAGCTGAATATAGTTTGTTGTTACCAAGTTTTGTAATTCGTATTAGTTCATACAGCCGTGAAACTTGTTATTCGCAAAAGGACTGTTAGGTAATAGGAGATGGCCGTGAGTTCCCTTGTTACCACACTGTACACTTTTCGATGTTAACCCACTGCGTCCGGCAGAGTGGTTAGTACACTCTAGGCGCTCGGACGTGTAAAACGTGAATAATCCACTTAGACTCTGTTCCGTTATAACCAAGCAAAAAGAGCGAAAGAGAGAGAGAGAGAGAGGAGGGAGGGGGGGGGGGGGTATAGTGAGACTATGCGTAATGCGCTCTTTATTAACGTCAGTATACTATATTCAGTACTGAAGGTATCCTTTTTGTCCTTTTCTCATGTTACTTTATTAAAGAAGAATTAAATTCGTCTCTGAGAAATAACCAAGCTCTAAACTTTCTCGATAGAATCCTCCATTATTTTACCACGAAGTTTGAAATATTTTTACGAGTTTAAAGTTTCACGAGTTGATGAATTATTCTTATAAATATATTTGAAATATCGAGGTAATTCCCAAGCGTTAGTAACAAAGGTTGAAAACGTGGAATGACTTTGGAATAATAAATTTGTACTTCCAAAAATAACGTGACGTTTGGGAAGCAAAACGTGAATTATTTATCAGGGAAGTCCAAAACACATGATACGCAAATGTCTTAGAACGGTATACAAACGTTACTGATTGACGAGTAGCAAGGCCATTTAAAGCCTGCGGGAAGCTTACGAAAACTAGCGAAGATGGCAAATGCTTAAAACCCATTTCAGATATCCTACGTGAACTGCCTTTCGTATATATGCTATATAACATCGCATAACGACCGTGAGGATAATCCAAGATTATTCCCTTGAATGATGGAATCGGAAAGGAGAAGCTGCTCCAATGCTCGTTTCCAGTACCTAGATCTTTCGTCGCTTTCTTCCTCGCTCTTTCTCTCGTCCTCGCTGTTGCTCCTTGTCATCTATGTTTCTACTATAGTGTATATAACTTGGGAAGCCGGTACAGACGAACAGGCGAACGCTTTCGTCTCCAGCCGGCTCCAGAAACTCTAATAATTCTTGGATGAGTATCTCTTGTCATCATCGTTATAATTTTAATCACGATAGGCATCGTAGACCCCGATCCAACCCGCACCATAAATATAAAAATACTCCAAACCCTCATAGGGATAATCCAATTAAACTTTATCGCCTATGGTTCCTTTCATAATTACTTTTTTCCCCATATTTAAATGGTATCCACACTGGACTGTACCGATAAAGTTTAAATGGACTTCGAGTGTAAAGTGAAGATTAAATTTCGAACGGCTTTTAACTGAGCTCAAAAAGCGTACCGAAGATCATTGATGTAATAAAAATTAAAACCTGAGTATTAGAGTGCTCAGTGCTTAGTGTTTCAAATGTTTTTTTGATTATTTTTAATTGTTCTGCGGATACAAAAAAAAAAAAAAAATTTATTTATTGCACCAGAATACATTATCAGGATTTTTTATCATATAGCTCACCATACAATCAATTAACCTAAATGAGTTTCAAATTCATATTTTCATCCTTAGTAATATTAAAATCCGAGAGCCTTATCAATCCAATTAAAAAAGGTACATTTCCATTTTTTCAATTGAATTTCATAATTTGAGTTCAATGATTTATTCTTTATTTAACTCGTCGTTTCATTGATTGTCGAATATAATCACTGATATCTTTAAAAGTGTATAAAACATGGATAGCAATGATTTGGAGTACCAAGCAAAGATTACATCCGCAATATCGCGCATTCGAACATCAATATTTGACTTCTCAATCGCTCGAGCATTGGCCTATAGTAGAAACGATCCTGCTGATTCTACAGTAAAATACTCATGTGTTTTAGCTTCTACGACTTTCCAACGATCGATATATTGAACAAAAGAGTTCATCCATACATGCTTTATACGTTCGGTCTTATTTATACATGTGTCCCGAACATTCCGAGAGACGATTAAGCAGGTAGGCACATCAAAAAATGAACGTTCCCTCAGAGCCATTAAAACTTCCACTGCTATTAATGGGTTGCGGGAGTAAACTGTTCTTTCGATTAAGCTCTTTATAAGTTCATCATTAAATAATTTCTGATCCAGTTTAATTGGTACGACTCTCGTAAAAATCAAAGTAACGAGATAATAATGAGAAATTTTCCAGAAAAACGTTGAGCTAAATCTATATTTAAGTGGAATAAGAACGGAATATTCTTAAGAAAACAATATTGTCATTTCGATCAAATGTCGATTACATGTTACATTACATTTATCGGGCGTCCTGTGAACTTCATTGTACCCACAAGTTCCAGTGCTTAAGAGTCCTTTAGCTAGCACCGGGCCAGACATTGGCCATGTATGGATTTGTCACGTTTTCACAAACACTTCGAACAAAAAAATAATAATAAAGGTGATAATGATAAATGTTGACTGCAATTCTAGACTGTTTCTCTGATTCCAGTATACTGAAGTAAAATTAATGCGAAATTGATTGAAATAAGAAACAACGACTCGAGTGCTTATTCGTTCTTCGAACTGTTACTCGGTCTATGTAGATTTTTCTGAATCTGAAGAAAAAGACGTTTGGTGGAAATCCTAATGTTTCCAAGAGAATGATTCATTCTATACTACATGGTTGAAGATTTGGTAAGTGGATTGAATCCTTAGTTAAAGCATTGAAAGCATCTGCGAGACAGAGCGAAGGAAGGTTGGAGATTCGATGAAGAACAATCTACCGTCTTTAGTACATCGTACGCGTCGTATTGCCAAAGTTATCTTCGAACCGAATACATTGCATTGAATGAAAAAAAAAGAAATAAAAAGCTGCAAACAGAACGTTGTGCGTTTTAAGGCACAGAAGAGAATGTGTTCTTTTTTCAAATCTCTGCATGGATGCATCGGGATTTCTAGTTGTTTTTTTGTTTCTTCGAATTGAGAGTAGAAAAAAACATTGTTTGCCGTGAATCACAAAAAAAAATCAATGAACTCAGCCTCGAATTTACTCCTCCTTATTGGATCAGGGTTAAGCTCAATAATTTGATGTTGGGCTCAAGTTTTCATCAAATTAGAACATTGTTAATGTCTGTCGGAGACATCCTTCTAGAGTAAGAGAGAGAGAGAGAGAGAGAAAGAAGGGGTGGAAAAGCGAATATACAATATGGCATGAAAAGGAGAATAGTAGCAAACTGGGTCGAACAATCCTCTCCAATGTAATAAACGGTTGAATCTATCCAGGATTTGATGTAGCGTAAAGTAGCCCGAAGCGGAAACCAAAAGTTTGTCAGTGCGCTTTCCGTCGGTCGACACTGATCGGTATCGTATGCTTAAATACATCGAAACTTTTCTACACAAATCTAGTTGACAGAGAGGCTGCAGAGAAGAGATAGAGGGAGAGCGGAGAGAGGAAGAGTTGCGGCCATGTGGCTGACCTTACACCCTAAGGCTTTTTGAAATTTCAATAGGAAGACTGAAAGTACTCTTGAGAGGATGCTACAGTTGTGGCTAACGAATGAATGAAAATAAATATATATAAGTATTCATATACACTGCCGTTTTAAGAAAAAAAAAAACGTGATAAATAATAAGCATTTCTCATTTTTTTATCATATTTTTCCCAAATGCAACATACATGTGAAGGAATGAGTGTAACGGTTACTTTTCTACACCAGCTTAGGCTGTAACATTCTTTTAAACCGTCATACCAGCATTAATGGAACTGAGATTCAATTATATATACTTATAACGTGAAGAACAATTTTTATGCAATGGGAAGGCAACGTTTTTATTAAAATAGAAATTTTGTGTTAAATGGTTTTTCTAAAATTCAAGTTTTTTTCCAATCTCGTAGATATCTATGTAAAAGAAATAACTTGTAGCAATTAATTTATTCCGAGTCTAGAGATCGAGTGATTTATAAGAAATTTTGGTTCAACTTCAAAGGCCTGTCCTATAAAGCTTCAAATTTTTTTTTCTGTAATCCATTATACTTTTCCAAGTTCATTACTATATCAGAACACATTTTACTGTCGTCTAACTATGTAGTTAAAAGGAAAAGATTTTATCGAACAGAAAGGAGGAACTTTGCAGCATATTAATACTGCCATTATATCCACGACTTTGGGAAACTCGTAGATCTTGTCAAATCCGCACACTCTCGGGGTCCCGCTTTCCATAGGGCACACATACATATATATCCAGTAATCACGCCAATTCGTCTTAAGTTCGCCGGTAAAAAGTCTTTGATGCCCGCCAGATCTTGCAAGGAGTGTTCTGAGATTTCCTAAGTTCTTGAGATTCGTAACGCTTGGATGAACTGGAAATGCCGTTTGGCCGATCGATATCGCCGGATAGAACGTCAGGAATGAACGGGGAAATGAGGTGAATCTTCCTGCAGCCCGTTGCCATGCCAACTCTTGCGTAATTTCATGAACAACAACCATCACAATGAGATTGGCGTTGAATTATTACAGTGAACAGTTGGTACAGACTGCCCTTTTGGCTCATTTTCATGCTACATATCATAACGTCAAGGGAAAATGTCTGAATACTACAACCAATATTACCTATTTTCACCGATGCTGGGCTCACATTGCGGTCGATGAGAAAAAAAAACAAATCTAGGAAGCGGTTGCACTTTCTGACCCGTTGTTTCCGTTGTCCTAAGTAGTCAATATTTATACACCCCGGAGCCTGCTGCAAGAGGTCTCTTGAATCTTTTGGCTGCAGTTGCTCGCTGTAAAAGTGAGACAAAAAAGCTCTCTGCGCATGATACATATGCTAGAGTATGTCGAGCCCGCATACACTCCACATTCCATCACTCCCTTTCTCTACGGTTATGTTCCATCTCGGTCAGTTTGTCTATCACTCTCTCTCTTTGTGTCTTCCTTTCTCTCATTTTTGTCTGCTGTGTATTCCTCTCTCTTTCTTCATCTCTCGATCTCTGTTTCTCTCCATCTTGCTCTCTCTTCCCCTTTCCTCCTCTTTCTGACAACACGATAAAGCAGTACTAGAGATAGGTTGAAGAAGAGCATAGGGTTGTCGAGAGTCTCGGAAACTCCTTAAGTGTTCTTCGTCTTTGCGGAAGGTTCGTGCGGTTCGTAACTTGCATCGTCTCGCAAGATCGAACATAGAGCAAAGATTTTGCATGACGTTGAAATAGGGTCGGCGATCGTCACCAAATCCTCGCAAGAAGTTTTCACTATATATCTATCTTCCTCTCTCTCTTCCCCTGCCTTTCTATCAAGGGGAATTTTCCGATGACGCAGCGCAAGATAATTATTTCTTGGCAATACGTGGGCAAGGACCCTCGATGTGTGGGTGCTCTAACGGAAAAATGAAGGGAGATACTGCTTAATATTCTGTCCGAAGATGGGCTCGATAGATGAGGCTCATATGAAAAAAGAGAAAAAAAAAACGAAATTACAACATTCTTTCGTGGTAAAGTTTTCAATTCAAGCCGGATCATGTAAGAAAAAGATTCAATTGTCTCTAATGAACTTTTCCTCTAGATTGTGATTAGAATTATTAAGCTGCCAAGTGATTTGCTACGAAAGCATCTGTCATTTACATAATATGAAGGGAACCACTGTCAGGAAGTTTATAGAGTGCTTATGTTTTACGAAATAAAGTTTGTTATAATAACACAAATCTTTTTCATCCATACGATTCAATCTTCGGTATTGACGTGAGATTATACTTGGATTTTATCCGACATTGAAGCTTAAAGTTCTTCAACATCTCTCTTCCTCCCTACATGTGTATGTATGTATGTATATACATTATATAGTACATGCTTCTACAGAAAGCACTTCAATCCGTTCGGAACGTCACATCGGTCCAACTTTCTGAAATCTGTTTTTCTTCTTCCATGTTCCGGCTGCTGTGCTCCACGTCTCGCCGTAGCTCGTCTCAAGCGTAATATATAGATATAGGTATATATAGATGTAAACAAATATGACGCATTACGAGTACGGTCCAGAAGGACACGCTTGTTTTATGCAAATTAGATTTGGCAGTTTGAATGAGAAAATTTTGATAACAAAATATCGTCAGCTTCGGCGTATTCAACGGACCGTGGTCCCTACGAATACGTCTGTATCGAGTATACATCTCTAACCTCAAGAATAGGTGAATACTTCATCCGGAGATTCCCTTAGCGTGCTCGGTTCTCGTCTACACATACTATATATTACATTTTCACATCCCCTATACGTCATTCTGCATATGGACCAACAAAATGCACACGTATTTGAGCAGATACACTGACACACAGTTACAACTCATGGCGGATCAAGAATTCGCGAAACTACTTGAAATTCACTATGTGAAATCCTCTGGCTAGCTCTCGCTCTTTCGAAATGTTTCCTTTTCTGCCTGAGAAAGCCTTCGTGTGCTAGGATGTTCACTAGAACAACTTGGAAGAATCCTTTCCTCTTTCCGAGGCTTAATATCACGAGATATCAAATTGAAAACGCGATTTTCCCATCTTCCTCTCTATCTCTTTTTTGCTCTTTTACTGTGTGCTCGCAACGCTTCAGGCACAGAATCAAAAGTTTCTCATGAAATATATGGCTTTATGAAAAATATGGCAGCAGTTCATAGGTGTACATTAAAATGCGAACTTTTTGACTAGTGTGCTCTATGCCCGTATGAAATCAGCCATGGTTATCCGAGCATGAGATCTTTGTTCACTTAACTCGGCAAAGAATAATTTTGTGAAACTCGATCTAAAATGTGTGTTGAAGTGAGCTAACACTTTTTAAGAAAATTCATTTACATTGTACAATTTTTTTTTTATTAAACAGTACAACATACGATTGTTTTTATTAAACAATCGTATTCCGAAAATGATACAACTTATTGGACCACCTTTTGGGGCGTGAACTGCTGAATGTAAAACGACTTGGATTTGCGAATCGGTTTCAATTCGTAAAAAGCAGCCGCACAGAGGATCAATCATAGATAGAGCAAAATAACGAACAAAAGTATCTAAAGCCAGGCGAGCGAGCGCGCAAGGATTTTATAGTCACTCTCCTTCTCGTTTTTCTCGAGACAAACGGGTGGCTGGGAATCCGTTTGCATTTAGGTTTCTGCACGTTTCATTGTATTCCAGTTTCAACGTTGGAAAAAGGTGGTTGTAGATGTTCACACCGCTTCCAAGTTTCCACACACATACATGACATTGCACCGGGAGTGGTTACATGCGCGCCAGGAGGTAAAATTCCGTCTTGTATTTAATGCATGCAAATTGGCAGGTGGACCTCCGGGGTTGAGCCTCTTTGTCACCCCCTGCCACCATTTTCTCGACCTTTCCCAACGGACACGTATGCACGTCATGGGATTGTGCTTCAACTACTACAATTCAACCATTCTGTCGTGTAATTCTGAATCTGAGCATTTTCTGGACAAACATTAAGTATATTTATATATTTATGCTAGTAAATATATATTCGTGAAAATATTACAGAGATCGAGGAGTGTCGAATGAAATTGTGTATACATGAGCCAATCGGACTTGTCCTTTATCCACTTTTTCTAGAATTCAAACAACCGAGCATATTTATGCACATTGTTAGAGTGCGATATCGTATACCATATCTTCATATATGTACTTGCATGACGTATATACATGAAAATAAAACTCGGAGATTGGATATAGAAAGTGCTCAGCTAGTTTGTAGCTCTCTCCCGTTCGCATTCCCAGTAGGGATTCTCCACGAATTTACCTCGTTTCCTGTATTTCATTCGGGTCTATACGTTAACAACATACTGCCATACTATATGGGACATTGTTGTACCAAAGAATGCAGAATAACCGTTGAGGCTGAATGAATCCGTTGTACTGGTGGAGCAAAAAATTTACATAAATATGAAGAAAAAGGAAAAACGCGAAATTGCCCTATATAAGTGTTCAACAAAGTTCTCACTTGTTTGAAAAGTTCTTTTATTTTCTTACAATCTGGCAAAAATGAAAGAGCGCGCGACATGGAGAAGGAGAAAGACATGAATACATCCCAGTAACTAAGCTGAACTAAAATAGGAGAGATACACGTAGACGTCAACCGTAATTAAGGGCCATTTACGAAATTCGGGACATTCCACGGACACCGAACTCCATCAAGTTAGTTGGAGCAAATCGAGACAATGGCGAGTTTACTCAAGGGATTCCATACCCCTTGCTCTTGTAACATACCAGAATGAGAGAAATGTCCTTACGAATCATATGTGTACTTTGGCTTGTACACCGTGTGCTTATGTCCATATATGATTCATTCAATTATTATCAAAAATGTAATGGGTTATTAAAGGTTTTTGTTTCCGCAACACGGATTCGTAATTGAATAAAAAATATTTCATACATACCTATATTTCCAAGAACCCAAAAGACTTTGATATTTCTCGCCAACCATTAGCGTCATTGATGGCGCTAGCAGATTAAACTGTTAATTGAATTAGAATATACGATCTTGAGTTTCTTAGTAATCTCTCACTTCATTCCCTGTATCCTGATCCACCAAATTTCTGGATCTCCCTTTGTGTGTGTACAAAGGAACGACAGTTCGCTATAACTCAACTACAACTAAGACTGAATTCTGGATGTACGATGATAAGTTAAGACGACGAAGAGCCGCGGAGATTCAGAGACATCGGTGATGTCTTGCGCCCGGGTGAGGTGACAACGAACTAAAGCAAACTATCACTGCGGCTTATCCAATTCTGACGTATACTCCGTAAACACACCTTCCCTTCGAGGCTTTATACGGTGGGAACAGAGTAAAACGGAACTCCCGAGCTCTAGGTACTCGTCGTATCGTGGTTAACTCTCGATGACGAGAAAACTGGTGACGAGATACGATCCTACTGTTAGTATCTCATTTTATAAATGCATACATATTCCCTGTGTATCACGTCAGAAACCAATTGTGAGAAATACCATTTCATCCTTCTGTTCAATTATCAATTGGTAGTGTACTACTTAATTTGCGAATATCAACACCATCTAACATCTAATATCATCGCTATAATATTCGAAAGTAACGAAAATCTATTGTCAAAAAATTTTAACATTAATCATTCTATCATCCATCAAAAATCTAGCTATTAATGAATAAAACTAGTTCGGCGACGAGATTCTGTTCTCGAGAGCGAGTAACGAACCAGCAACTTTTCTTATCTCTTTCCGTCGATTATTCTTTTTTCTGTGCGTTCTCTTTTTAATTCTAAGCAATGAGAATGCATCAGTGAATTGTTAAAAACGTTAATTGGCTGCTGCAGAGAAATGATAAAGATAGCCATACGCGAATGAGTTTCAATTTCAACCGGACTACTATCATTATCCATAATATCGCGTGCAAGAGGACGCACGAGTAAAAAGCTCGCAGAACGGATCGCCCATAGCCATTGTTCACGGGACGATGGGTTTGTATCCGGTGAGATGCTTGGAATTACCCAGGAAGCACACCACAGCTCCCCGACGGATTTCCGGTACCGGACTAGGCCATACTTGCGCTCAACTGCGAGAGTTAAATTTCGAGAGTTTTAAAACTCGTAAAAGTTGAAGAGCTCCCACCCCCTCAACAAGCTGCCAGTGGTTCAGACATATCACATAGACCTCTCTCGTCTTCAGCATCGTGACGCCAACTTTTCATAGTTATAAAATCACATGGACCAGCTACATGCACTTTCTTGAATATACGAACCAAGCGAGCAGCAGGCGTATTATATTTTGCTTTGTATAATGTGTTGTTAATGCGCGACACAGTCTCAATGAATCATCGAATCTGAAGAACTTGAAATTTCAGAAGTCTGGAAAAAAAAAGGTTCCTAGAAGAAAGGCTTATATTGCGTGAATAATTAGATGACATTAGATTAAAATAGAACATGAACGACGACGATTCCTTATGAATTAAAACACCTGAATGTCAACTTCGGATAAGCCCCAATAGACCATGTTACACAGTGGCTAAATAATTTTTCATTATAGTGTAAAGCACAGTTGTTGCTACCCAATTCAGGAGTGGACCATGTTTTTATTACTTTTACTACTTTTGTTATTATTGTCGCAATGAGATTCTTTTTCAGAAATAGTGTCTACACGAGTTTTCTCCTCTAGCCACTTCCTGAATACTGTACCAGACATGCTTGCTTTCTATGCTATCTTCCATACCACAGAAACAATCTCTAGGGTATCCTCGAGTCTAATAACCCGTAGAAACAAGCACGTATATATGCGTGCATTTCGACGAACAAGTTTTGCGATAAAATTCCCCTCGGTGAACTTCATAACCAAAAGAGAATTGAGAATGCTCCGTCGCTTGTTAATTCCAGTCTTTTTTTTTTTTTACTTTTAATTTTACCTCTCTTACTTTCTTTCGGCTTTTGATTACGTTCTTTGTCCGTCCAATATCTTACCCTCGAGGCTCAACGGATACACATCCTCTCTGTCTCATAACTGAGTAGAGTTAGCTGAGAAAGATTTCGTACAAAATAAAAAAAATAAAAAAATAAAAAAACTTGATGACATTTGTTTACTTTTGAATAGAGAACTTTCTTGCTTGTCGTTAACAATGAAATGGGCGTTCAACTCTGTAGCTCCTTTGGGAAATAAATTTTTTCAGCTTGCAACGAAAATAGAATGTCATCAACAACTGACACTACAACGAAAACATTTTTTGTTAAAAAGTTTGATTTTTTTTATTTCAGTAAGAGAACAAAATATTATTAGATTACGAATACAATTCCTGCTATTCCAACAGTTTCAACCGACTGCCAACAGAATGTGCCAAAAATCTTGTTTCGATTCCAATGATATTTTGTTCGCCGTGTTCAGCAACATCAACGGCTTATCCAAGAAATTTAGTTTCCATTAAATAGATGAAATTTTTTCGTTTTTCAGGAGACGAGATTTATAGGGAAACGTCAATTTATCCGGGTCCTCTGAATTCAGAAAAAAATTATTCCATAATTGTCAGCTTGACGAATTAATCAATGAGTGATTGATGATTCCGAAAATACTTGTGATTAAACCGCGAACTTGTCACTTCGTCAGCCTCGCGAATCTCATCGTAATTATGAAAACATGAATCATCGGCACGTCACACGCTTTACAAAGTTTCATAACAACGTTAATTCCTGGTTGAAAATAAATACACGATTTTTGGGCTCTGTGCTAGGAAAATGTATTCCGTACTCATTGCCAAATTTAGTGCTGATATTTTTGCACTTTTTCAAACTATATGTTCCCATTATTATTGCCTAGCAAAGAGACAAAGTAACACCAGATTTGGAAATCAACGATAAGTTGATGAAATACTAAATGAATTAGGTAGAGAGGATTTCTAATCCAGTATAATGGTAATGATTATTCGTTCCACCTGCATGTGAAAGCTCTTGTTATTGAGAGTTACAAATACACGTGTTCCCTTGTTTTTCTGCAACTCCCCAGACGTAGTGGCGTTTTTGACAGCAGCTGTTTCAGCTAATACGGAAGCTCATATAAATAGAGTCTCGGCAGGACGTGGAATCTAGCAGCAATCGATCATCAAGCGCGATAGTCATCATTTTTACCACGTCTAATCCCGTACGAATAAGACAAGAAATAATATCTTGATAGATATTGGATCGATGGATTAACGGACTGGATAACATTTAATAAATATATAAATACCCCTGCGTTATTAATTTTGAGATAACAGTCAAACCTTCACATTTCGTAATATGGTTATTCGGCATTTTTCGACGCCAGCATATCCGTGGTTTGAACGTGTTAAGTTTCAAAATAGCTAAAGGCTCGCGTGAATCCGGCTCACCTGTGCGCGAAAAAGGGAACGAAAGAGGCAATATCAGACGCTCACGAATTCTCGAGCTGACGCCATAAGATGCAAGGTATAATGGATAGAGATAGACGTAGTGGTGTAGGCTTCTGGCCGATGTTACTAGCAGCCACTGAGAAAGACGAAGCATACATATAAATCGAGTAACTTAAGCCGGTATAATGGACTATCGATTTCGTGGCAGAGCAGAAACGCCGCTAGCACACGAACAGCTAAAGGCATGGCAAAAGGGGTGGTTCTCTACTACATTTGTATACAAACATGTATATATATACATATATATGAATCAGCTACGACGTTTACACACTACCAAAGCTTCTCTCGTGAGAACGTCGTTCGACTCGCCTCCGAGCGTTTATTTACTGGAAAATTAACCGTAAGTCGAGGTTCCGTGCTCGGACGGATTAGAAAGAATTGCTTTTCGTAATAGTGTCGAAGACACTCCCCTTCCTTGGTTCGTCGTATACTGTGAAGTTCGACTATCCGTTCTATAGCTTCATATTAATAGAGTTAAAGTCGACTCATTGTTTGAAAGATTTATAAAAAAATGATTGCTTATTTCATTAATTATTTATCAACATAACCGGCGCAAAAAAAAGTAGTATTGCCGAGACGTCCACTGGGATGTCGTAACAGGAGTCTTGCCGAGAGCCTACCAAGGTCTTGCCAAAAGTACTACCAAGAGTCTTGGCGGGGTCTTGCTAAGAGTACTGCCAATAGTCTTGGTAGGGCCTTGCCAAGAGTACTGCCAAGAGTCTTGGCAGGGTCCTGACAAGATCCTGCGAAGGTCCTGGCTTGTCCGCAAACCGAGACTCTTGCCAGGACTTTTTACAATCCGTTTCAAAAGTCTTGCTAGAACTTTTTTGAATTAATTCCGGAAGTCTTGCCGGGACTTTTGCAATTCGTTCCGTTAGTCTTACCAGGACTATTTGCAAAACTTTTTAAAATTTGTTATAACAGTCTCGCCAAGACGTTTTAAAAATATTTCCATTCCTTTTCTAATTCGTTTGTAAATTCTCTTTAAAGTCCTTTCATTTTTTACTACTTTTGATAATTTTTACATTAATTAAAAGTTTTTTACATTCCAATATCTCAATACTATTTTAAGATTTTAGGCAAGTTAAAGTGCGTTGGGCTGTCCGTGGCGTATTATAAAATATTTTGGCATCGAATATTTTAATGCAGAATAAACTCTGGGAGTTTTGATTTAAAGGGTATCGTTCATCGATTTGGAGTTTCGGAAATACACATGCCGCGCATCAATCGGATCTCTGAGCAAAATCGTATGAGATATGTCTGACACTCGGGTGGTTGAAGTTATTCTCTCGGAGTAGTCTCTGTTTCCCGCTCTCTTGAATCATATATACTTGAATATAAACACACATGGTTATAGATATAGATACACGCCTCCTTTATAACATCCACGAGGATACACGTCGAAAAATCAGACTAAAAACTCGAGGGCAAGAAAAGCTGCACGATGCTCTTCGTATAGCATGAGTTCTCTGAAGCTAGATTGTTCCTCTATTAGCCACAATTAAATTAACCGATTGGGTAGCTAAAGACTGAAAATTTCATTATTAAAAGAATGAAATGGAATGGTTTTAATAATTTCATTATTAAAATAATGGAATTATAACGGACGTTGTCCCGAATGCCGGAAATCTAGTTCATCTGTATCTCAAACGAGTCAGCGATAAAAGCTTTTCAAATTGGATCCTTCTCTATAACTCGATCCTCAAGTTGGCGGATGAAAAACTTCTAATGAAATTTATTTCCGGTCTATTGAAATAAAATGTCACGGATTATCCGGTCTCGTAAGATTTCAAGACTCCAATCATAAAATATTCGCATGACTATAAAACACGATGAGACTCATTTGATCGATTATGATTGAAAATATTCTGCTGGCATTCCGAAACACTCGAAATACCGCTTGATTCGCTTTTGCTTATGAATATGCGAATGAAATTTTGCTCATTAGAGCGTCTACACAGTTCGTATCACTCGTTATCACAAAGCTGCTTCAAAGAGGAACGGTAAAAAAAAAAAATTCCTCAGTGAAAATCGATGCCTCTTTTCTCAGTGTATATCCAATTTTATTTGAATCATTGATACACCCGGCGTTCGAAATACCGAACGTCCACTCGATTCAGTGCATCCTGAATATACCCTATCGTCCGACGGGCACGCTCTAATTGATTTCCCGTTCCAATTAGACTCCGCAGAGAGATTACAAAAAACGAGCAACCCACACACGCACACACAAACACACACACACACACACACAGTGGTCTCGACAGTGGTTTGTACGGCACCGGTTCTGGTATATGTATATTAGATACGTATCTATCGAAGTCTCAAATGGGATATTTCAAACACATGGTTTCTTTTGACCTCTCGTATTTCTCGCTTTTTCTATTTCAATTCTGTCTTCCTAATCGGGTCTCATTTTCATGGGATTCTTCTTTAGAGCTATGATTCTTGTTTCGCTATCTATATAATAATACGGTATATGGAAAACGAAAGATAAATCGAATGACTGAGGACACTTATCGGAGATATAATGCGAACGAATTACGATGTTTTAATCACATGAATTGAGCGTTGTTGACATTGGCCCGGATGAGAAATTCTAATTCTGCAGGATCCAGAAATGCGAAATAAAAAATAAAAAGATAGCTCAACGTAAAAGGGAACCGAAGAAATTAAGATTAATTGATCTCATGATGTATCTGATGGAGTTCATCCCCGATTTAACAATTCAGTCGTCCTATTTGGTTGAATGAAAGCTTGAATTAATTAATGTGAACGTTTCTTTCGTCCATTAAAGTTAAAATAGAATAAAATTTCTCTATATAAACCGGACGTCTATTCGAGCTATAAATAAAACATTGAAAACTTCGTTATGTTAAACTAGAGAATGGATTGAACGTTTTCGATAAAGTGATTGCGAATACGAATGTATACAGATATATATATATATACGCAGATTGTCGGTACCAAAGACCTTTCTCTCCGTGGTCTTTTGTGCTGGGGATATAATGAGGACATTCGTATGTGCATTAGAAAGTACCCGCGTACAGCTACATGAGGGTCACTTTTCAGTGAACCCAATATTGTATATACTCTCACACACACACACGTATGGAACAGAAAACCGAACACAAATACATGCAGCTTCCTTCTCTGCAGATACATATAACCTACAGTTGCGTTTCGAGAGACGCAATACCGAATGCCGATGAAAGAGGTTACACACCAGCGAAATACACGCCGGAGAGATCCTTCAGGGTGAAAGAGCGTAAAGTATTGTATACTCATGAGGTAGAAGTTTCTTCTCCTCCTACCGTTTCGAATCCTAATCTTTTAGCTTTACGAAAAACGTGTATAGCTTCTTGAGGCTTGCTTTCGCATCGTCGAAGCTCTCGTTCCTTCGTTCCCTTCGATCCTCCAGCTTCGCTCTGTTTCTTTTTTTTGCCTTTTCTGTCTCTCTTTTTATCCTTTTCTGAACATGCGTATACATCTATACACATATCTCGTACTTTTTCATGTGAGTGTTTATCGTATTTAGACACTGAGAAAAAATAACCTGAAACTATTCCAATATTGCGTATGAAACAATAGTTTGGAAACACAATTGTAACTAAGTAATAAAGCAATAGTTGTCATAAAAATTAATATTGAGGTTCTTGGTTAAAATTACCCAAGTCCAGTCGTGCATTTTTTCGAGACTAAACCTGCGCGATTTCCAACTACAATTTAACATCATGACGTTTTTCCGTTTCTTCGACCAATTGTATATATATATATATATGTTTTTCTCCAACTTACGATGGAAGCCCAAGACTTTAGGGGGTTCGTTCACAACCCATCCTCTCGCTCCAAAGAAATATATCCTGCCGAACTATTCTGGGATTAAGTCCACGGAGTCTAATCAGCTGGATTGACTGCAATGTGCCACCCTTATCTATGTCCTTCATTTGCCCTTCGTTGAGAACGAGAGCTTAAGTGAACGAGCGAGAGCTACCACCAATCTTTCTTTTCATCCCTACCCCGGTACCTATCGAAAAATGACCTGCAGAATCTCTCGAATTTACTGCTATACGCTCCAATAGCATTGAATTATTTGAAATTAGATTCTCCTCAATTTACATACAGAAATTCGATTATTTTCTCTCGAATGTATAGAGATATAAATAAATGATCGGAATCGAAATTCAGTTTATTCCATCAGACTTTATCGTAAACTATCGAAATTTCGTTTTACCATGAGTGACACGTGAATAGTCACAGGGATGAGGGCGGATCTCCTCATAAATCTGTCGATTTTACCGATACATTTTAATCTTCGAGATTTGTGGCCTCTAGTCCTGTTTAATATGCTCCCTCCAATCCATCCTCCATTCGTAATTAATATTAGGCTTATACGTTCTATCGTAGCTTGAACAATTTTTCCTATTCTTATACAGAACGAGAATGAAATTATTGTTAGAAAAAAAAACACTCACCCGCGTTGTTACTGGCGAAATTTAGATCCTTACCTGCAATAAGAGAAAATTTAAAACATGAATATACGATACTGCATATCATATAAATGCCTTATTTTATTGTACTGAATTTCTGGGATCGAACATTTTCTCTCTATAACGTATGATAATAAATTCAATCAATGTGGTGATTGGTAAATCAAATTGCGAATGCATTATTTTTCCAGATACAATTATTATACTATAATAGAATCAATATAATAACCAATCGATTACAGAAAAATGTTGTGGTTCTGAATATTATGGGTGCAATAACAGTATTTTCAAGATTTCTGATTTTCCAATTGTTCAAATAATGTATTCTAATCTCTTTTTATGACACTTTCTGATTTATAAAATTTTTCCCCATCCCAACTAGTGAGTTTGTTATTTTTTTTGAAAAGCACCCACTGAAATTTTTGCAAACATATACTGATCCGAGAAAATTTAGTTCGTTGAAAAGTAGGATGTTCAGCAAGGAATGACTTATTTCTTCGCACGACAAATCGTTTTCCGTCGATCTTCGAAAAACGCTCGTCTATCCCGAGCAAAGGACGCATATCAGCGACCTCTTATCGGGAGTTTCTCTTGGTGCCTTCCTTCGTTTATCTTTTTCCTTCGCATGAAGAATCCAGACGTCGAGACAAGGACAAAAAAGCCACTTTGAAAAAAAGGCAAAGAAAAAATGCTTCTCAGACCTTTTCTTTTGTGTCAGATAAATCAAGGATTTTTTTTTTTTTTTTCGGAAGAAAAACAAATAACGCGTGAATTCTCTATCTCTGAATTGTTTCATCTGTGCTATACCGGGTACGAATAAAGTATGGATTTACGAAGAGATTGTGAATGTTTACACCGATAAAAGGATATGAACACTTTATGTTTTACGTAAGAATTTTTTTTCATAAAATATTACAATATCGTTCAACTATTTCATCGTAACGGAATTCGCGTCTCTGCTGCACAGCCACGATTGGATTTATACTGATACAGAAGTATACGATAAGGGAATTCGTGCTGCATGAAAAATACCTGATTCTATTTCGATACGATGGTAAACCTTATAAACACTCGATACTCCTTATCATTTTTTTTTTTTTTTTATCACATGAAGTTGTATTTCGTTTCGAATATTCATCGAGGTCAACGTTTTTTATCTTCATAAATATATGGAAGCGTTCAGGAAAGAAAAGAACATGCTGCTCCTTTGAATAAATTGTTAAAACATTGTTGAAACGATTTGTGTGTTGCCCCAACGTACACAGACGAAAAAAATTATGAGTTAAATACAAAATGGATGTTACCGAGAGAATGTTGTCGATTGAACTGCAATGTTCTCGGTCACACTGAATTTACAGTTCCATTTGAAAGTATTAGACACTCTGCAGCTGTTTGATGCATGCAAGAAGTCGAATATAGCAGTGAAAAAAAAAAACATAACTGAATTTAATGAACGCCGTTTCGAAGCAGACAATTTCAGCTTTATTTCGCTTTTCTAAGTAAAGCTGCTAAACGAAATAATTACCAGAAAAATCAAACGTTTCGATGAACATATTGTTAAAAAAAAGTATGAGTTCCACGCGGATCAAGAAAATTCACCGACCATTCAACAATAAGCCACCTTAATGGTGGCTTGGAGAGCAGCGTTTTCTTTTCAATAGGTTAGATAGCATAGCAGCAACAGCTAGCAGTGAAAAGTCGATAGAAAAAGATTGCAGAAATCGAAGAAAAGAGGATAAACAGCCGTCAGGCATTCTCCTCTGCATCGACGTTCTGTCTCGGATCCCAGTGTCCTTCCAAATTCTCTACCACCAGACTTCTTCACCTTTTCTACTTTTCGCTTCTTCCCTCGTTTCTCATCCCATCCTTTTTTCCTCGTTCGTTCATACTACTTTTGACCACTCGGTGACCCAGAACCAGTTCAAGCTGTCTTCTCAGGCTGATTTTAACTCTAACCGGCTCCAACTTGACGCCACTTACGGTCGAGGAGCTCCTTTCGTTGCTCATCATGATATGTCTATATATATTAATGTATATTTTCTGAACAACTCGACCTCTTTCTTTTGATATCATTGCCAAATGCCTTATTAGATTGCGCGAAAAGCACTCTTGGCTAATACAAATACGCTAAACCTCTTAAAGTCTGCAAATTATTATTGAAATATAATCTATTAAATAAATAATTGAGAAAACTCAAGTCTCCAAATAAAATTGATCTAATCTGGGGAGTCCGAAACTTTCTATAGCTTAAACCCAGCGTTCGACAGTAAAGAGCATATTACATACTTCATTATAAACTCCTAATTCCACTTGTGATTGCTAACTCGGTTTAGATATTGAAGATGTCAGACTTGAAATATTGAACTTTACAAAAAAAAAAAAAAAAACACACACACACATAAAATATAGGATAAAAATGAAAACATTCAACTCCGGTGGATTTAGTGTACACCTTCGGTGAAGCAGAAAACTTCATAACACAGTGTACGTTACGGATGAAATAAATCGACAAGTGACTGATAGCCATTCCGACAGGTGTCAACAAATTTAGCCGTTTATTCGACCGTGCAACCAGTAACAATTGAGCGTTCCGTCGTGCTCGAATTCAGCTGCCAATTTGTCCAAATAATCATTCAATCGATGAGAATGAGACTATTCACACGTATACCATATACAAATATGTGTGCGAAGCTCAATGCATTGCGACCGATCGAATCACAGGTATGACTGACGAGTCGTAAGAGCCGACCAAGTCTCTTGGGAATATCCGATTTCGATAGGAAAACGCTAAAGGAATAGGTAGTGGGACGACATTGCGGATTAGGAATTTCACGAAATTGTGGCTCCGAAAGTAAGGAAACAATTTCGTTCTCTGCCAAAAGACTTTTATCCTCAATAGCTTCTGTCAAGATTTTCATATTTCACACGTAGGAAACTCCTTGTCTCTGTAGAAAAAGGCTTTGGATCTGAGTATATTTCTGGAAGAGTCTCTCGATTCCTATATTTTATTTATATTCTGAAGCTTCCATCATTCAACATTTGCCGACGAAAATTGCGTTCGGGATACTTTTTCCAAAAATAATTGAGGCGTGGAAAAAAAAAAACTGCGCCAAACTGAAATATCAGTGGAACAGTATAACCGTCATCTAAGCTGTGCCATGGACGAGTTAATTGTTCCGACAAGCCTGTCATTCCGAAGGTAATAAGAAAAACTCAACTTTTTTTTCTCAATAAATGGTACCGTGAGTCAGAGCAGAAATGAAAAGAGATAGGAAAAAGTTGATGACACACGATGTGTTCCATATCGGTTTGGCTCTTTTATTTTCGTCTTATGCTCTCTCTCTCTCTCTCTCTCTCTCTCCAGCCTCATTATACGTTGAAGCGAAGTGAGAGGTGAAATGGATTTTATTATTTCTCGCGTCGCATTGTTTGAATGGGTGAGATGGCTCGAGATTGGGAATAACGTGGTTGACGGGAGCTCGTGCCCGACAGGATCCTCAAAACCCGAGGACGGTAGAATAATGCAAAAGTTTTTAAAAATTGAGTGGAGGGGACATGAAAAATGAGAGAAAAAGAGACGGCGAAACAATGAAAGGGAAGGAAAGGAGGTCGAAAAAGAGGGAGAACGAAGAATCGAAATGAACACAGATAAAAACTGACGTCGTGAAAAATTCAAAAAACTCGATGAAGAAAAAGTGTGATGGTTCAGGAAGAACAAAAAAATGAAGGACAAATAAGTAGACGCCTGACGAAGAACTGAAAAGGTGTGAAGATGAAGCGTCTAAAGGCATTCGAAGAGATGTATACGCAGACCACGTTCAAATATAAACGTAGAATATGCATAGGCAGAAAATTTTTACAGGTATAACTACCGGAAATCATTACATATGATTTTTCAAAGTACATAATTTATTATCCGAAGCACATAGTACTTTCTGGAACAGTAGGTATACCGATATTGTCGGACTCGAATGCTGCCAAGATGTATGAATGTCCACACAACCAAGAACTCGTATAAATTCCAACACACAGTTTCACATCTATGAATCCATAGTATTATATCGATATACGTATACGTCCATTAATATGATAGTATGAGACTCCGTGATATAGTTGAGCAACTCGATGAAAAATTGAATGTCTTCCGCGTTCATTGTTCCCAGCTATCGATCGATGGACTGTTGGAGTTCAACAAGGTTTAAGTTAGGGGAAAAAATGTCGAGATGGATAAAGCGAAGAGTGAGGAGACGTCGAAAAGCGTGCGATAAAGTGGCTAAGTGAAACTTCGACGGTGAAGGAGCACTTTTCTTATGCTTGCTCTTTCAGGGAAAAAAAATATATGTATGTATATATCTCCACTTTGTCCTAAACTTGTACTGGACTGCTGCACAATAATCCGTAATAATGTTAACACTTCATTAACTTGATTTACATTCCCGCATCGTTTTTATCAAATTGGTATCCTTTTTAAAGCGAATTCCAAGATTAAACCGATGAGGAATGGAGCCTTTTTCGTAAACTTTCCAATTTGAAGTAATTAGGTAACGCGCATAGCATGCACTTTTATTTCGAATTCCAATATCTCCATTTTTACCAATCAAGCCGTGAATAAAAATAGAGGAATGAAAATGCTGATATATATGTCTTCCGTGCAACGTAGTATTTCAGAAATCGCGCCCTTCTCTGATTGAGCCACTTGAATCTCTCTGGAGATTCGATTACATTGACTCCAACCCCTTTATATCTTCTGCGCAAGGATCTCTCCTAGGAATTTCTCGACAATGGGAAGTAAAATAAAAAAAAAATTTTTTTTTTTTTTTTTTTCATCAATCCATACCACCAGCTCCTCGATCCATAGTTTCCAAACCAATGGAGAATTGCAAGCTCGCGAATAAGACAGTTCTCAACACTGAAAAATATATCTATACACTTTCGTGTCACTTTCTATATAACAAAATATTGCCATGGATGAGTACCGGTATTTTTCGTCTTGGGAAAAAGACGAATTTCACGATTCGTCTGTAATCGTATTTGGTTCATTTCAAGGATTGATTTTATTTTGTTTCTCGTATGATTCACTTTCTGCCTCGTTCCGAAAGCAGTTTCTTTCTTTTCTCGTTGTCTTGCTTTTTCTTTTACCTTCACCTGGCTTCCACTCCCTAACCAATTTTTCTCGGCATTCATTATTTTTTCATTGCGTAAATTCGTAAATATTCTGTGTAAATATTTTTCTTGAAACCAAAGCTACAAATTTTTAACTGACTTAAAATCTTACGCTGATATATGACAAAAAAGATTGTCATTTTTTTATTTCATCTTTGCGGTTAGAATTCTTTTATTTTTTCTCTTACTCTCTCTCTCTCTCTCCCTCGTTTCCTCTGTTTCTTTCTTCAATAAATTGTACCAATGCGGTGCAGCCTTTCGATCCGTAGTTGGAATCCTGACGGAACCCACACCGGTGTTATGTCCGACCGTTTTCTATATGTGTCAATGGATGGACCAAAAAATAAGAAAAAAAAAAAGTAGCAACTTTCCGAAGCACTGAAACGACTCTGGGGAATCGAAAGATTCCTCGTCGCGCCAATTTTCATCCACTTTTCTATCCAACACGAGAAACAAGACTCGCCGTAGAACAGAAAAGTCGATTTTACTCGTACAGAGGTTATAGTAGATTTTCTCTTCCTCCTCATTCACCATCGCGATGCCCAATTTGCTTGGTCTCTTGGCTTCGTATGTTTGCTACGAGTGTAGAATAAATCGTCCTATCCTAAACGCATGCAAATTCATCTTTTAATAAGTTACGAAGGTTATTTGAATGTATACAACGTTATGAAACTTTTCATTTCCGGAATAGTCCTACGTTCCATGACGCTAGGAATTCGTTTCAAAATTTTTTTGGAGTCTCAATATCCTAAGAGATTGAGACAAATGTTTAGGAAAATTCCTCTGTGATTTATCTATGAAACACGTTTTTTGCAATATGATTTTCGATCAATAAAAACTACCAAAACTTCAACGATGGAAACTGTTATAGCACGGTAATGAAAAAAGTTCAACCTTGAAAAACCACTGATCGTGAAGATTATGCTTCGACCCTGTAAAACAAGAGACCGGAAGTTGGTTAAAAGAAAACAGTCAAAAGGGTCATCGACCTCGCCGATCTCTCACGCGGTTGAGCAAAAGGAGAATAGCGACGCTGCCACTGCTAGCAAAATATACGTACGTGCTCGGGTGAGGGTAATAATTCGCGGTTTTTGCCGGTCACCAGAGCGGACTAGGAGCCGCAAGTTCACCATCATGCTGAGCCGAGAAAAGCACCATCGTGCGCGCGGTGCGACCGGTGGAAACGTTTAGATAAAAAATTGTTACGACTCCCAGGGCTCTTCATCTCCGGGCTATGGAGCGAAGAACGAATGGCAAACCTCTGGAGAAATATGTATATCTTTTCTTGTTCCTTATTTTCTTTTTCTTTTTTTCACCCATCTTTCAAATTATTTGTCGCGTTTGGGTCGGAAAAATTTTACACGTAGGAAATGGACTTTGATATTCAGGGAAAACGCAAAGTATGTTTTTGGACAGGTTGTATACAGCAGTAATCAGAAAAATACCAGACTTATACATGTAATATTTATTCTTTTGCTTTTGTTTTATTTTTTTTTAGATGCATATTTTACGCAGTCGCGAAGCAGCTTTCGGAAAAACAATTTATGGCATCTATCGTGACAGCACTCTTATAAATATATTAAGAATCATTTGTGTCGATGATGAAAATGGTAGTAGGAATTTTCGTTTGGGTTTGTTTGTTCGATGTTAATTGTAAACTTAAATGTACTTCGAATACTTAATTCCTACTGTTCTTTTCGTTAAACCGAGTCAGATCTCCGGTTTTATCCACGTTTCGCCCTATAATCGTTTCACTTCGATAAATCGTTTTCTCCAAGGAGAATTTCTCTCGTGCAAACTTCGTAGCAGGAGAAACTTTGAAACTATTATAGCGTGAGAAAGCGGAAGAGGAGGACCCGGATTGTTCATCTGAATAGCAAACCGAGACGAGTGAGAATGCATCCACGAGCAATCGAGCGTTATCGATTTGTTTGTATCTCCGAATATTTGACTAACGACTCTATCAAGTCTAATGGGAGTGAGGCATTCGGAGTTTGAAACATAACTATATGTTGACGTCATCAACCCCCGTGGCGTTTTAAAACGTTAATTGCGAAAATAATTGTTCCCGATTCTGGCGAAATTCGTTCGATCGACAAATTCTCGTTGGAGACATTCACATTCTGATGCTTGATAAAAAATGTTAAAACTGTTCTGGAATGTAATATTTGAAGATAATTTTATTTTTTATTTGTAATAAAACGCTCTTTTTGTGTCGACAGAGTGGAGATCTTATTGGTTTAAGCTCATGTGTCCGATCAGCGTTAAATTTTTAATCATTTGCGCTTGGATCATGCACCTGTGAGGTGGGTTGCTCGAAGAAATTCCATTCAACCGATACAGTTTTTCATCGTACTCGGGCAGATCGATAAATTCAAGTCATTCAATTATATATTTACAATTAATTTGTTATTATAATTAATATTCATATATGTTAATCTTTCGTGACCATTTTTTACGTAGAAATGTTATTTTTCATCGTCAATGGCCTTGTCTCTTTCGCTGCATCTGTTAAAATACATCTATTTTAAGAATGCCGCAACATTGAACACACGTTTCTCGTAATTTCTCGTCGAAAACCGAAATAACATAGAAAACGAGTCTTGCATTAGAAGATGTATTTAATATTATTTGTATGAATTCCAAACAGGATGAGTAAGGAAATGAAATTTGTCTGTTGAGACAGTCACCGCCGCTTTTACGGCGGGCTACGTTCTAGAAATGAGTGACATTAAACGAAACGTCGAGTAATCGTATACGTTTTGCCACACATTTCTAGGCTGAATGATATAACTAGGTTCCCAGATATGAGGAAAACAGCGGTCTTAAAAAGATTCAAGTGGTTCCATTTATATTTGTTTTCTTCAACAGTCTTTGTGTGTTTTTTTTTTTTTTTTTTTTTTTTTTTTTTTTTTTTTTTAATGGTAGTTTCTAAAGGCTTGTTTGGTTCTTTTATTTTATTGTGTACAATTTTCCTATGAAACTTGCACATGGGAGTAAATTTATTATTGTTCAATACAAAAATACTTTGATAATAAGCATTGCAATTGGTCTCAAATGTTTTGTCACGTGGAAATATTTAAAAGCTTCAAGCAACTTTTTTGAAGTTCGTTTGAAGCTCATGCTTTCATCAACATGAGACTACATGAGAACGGACGCGAAGAAGTGAGTCAAGGATGTGATTATGAGGAATAGCACAGAATTTTTTGTGATTTGAATCAAGGAGGTATTAAAAATGGGAGGTAACGTAAAATAAAACGAAAAATACTGCAAACTAAGATAAAATATTGGAAACCGAAATCCGATTTATTACCAGCAAAGCTTATGAGCAATTCCACCCCGATATTTTAACCCTGAAACCTTCAATCGATTTCTCTGCATAGAATATAAAATGTATTCCAATGATTCACTTCATTTCCAAGAAACACTGAAGACCATTTCATTATTTCGATTCTTATGAACTGACTTTTTATAAAATCTTTATGCTGCACGCCTATTATTCTATTCTTTCAGCCACTACGTTTTATTCTCCACAGATATATGTATGAGTGATCTGTATATTCAATATCTAACAGTGTTTCAACGACATTCTTTAGTTCTTAATTCTTACACTTTTTCTTCAACGCGGTGGTTGCTGCTTTTAGAGTGTTTTTTCTCTTATTTTTCGCTTTTTAACCCCTTCCTAAAGCCAGTAAACGGCGAATAATCGTTGGTGGAAGTGGGTGTCGCTGGAAGGGTTGATCCTTTTGTTAACCTACGAACAATGCGCGCTCCAGCGGTCTTTTCCGCGCCTGACCGCAGCCCGAGCGTTACTACTTGAAAATTTTCCGGTTCACACACGACCATGCCTGAGCACAGAGAGGCGGATACACTTCTGAAAAGCTTTTCTGGCCATGCTCGTTTTCCGTATGCGGTTTAACCGCGAACTTGTATCCTCCCTGAGAAATGGCTGCGAAACCGTTATCGTGTGCAGCGTAATCGTGCACGGATTTACGAAAAAAAAAAATGCGAAAAATAAATGTTTAGTGAAAGTTTGGGATATTCTATTCGTTCCGATAGCAGCCAGGAATATTGCTTTATTAAGAAGAAACCAGTCTACCAAAAATGCGATTAAACATTACGTTATATCTGCGGTGATGATTGAAAGAAAAAAAAATTTCGATCCGGCGTTTTCGAAAATGTTAGAAAAGATACGATTTGCCAACAAAACGCGTGCGTATGCGTGTTAAAATCACAAAATATAAATCTCTCATCAACCGTAGAGTGTACATCAGATGCTAACATTGGAAAGAATTGTGTAATACTGAATTTAAAAAAAAAAAAAAAAAAAAAAAAAACAAAAATTGAAGTTGTGAAATGAAAACGACGCTGCTTACGAAAAGTAGCATGTTTCCTATCTCTGAAGCATGAAAATATGCTACTTTTCGTAAGCAGCGTCGAAAATATTAATATACTGTAAAGGCAACATTTTCGGATGCTATTCATAAACGCTGAAATTTTTCAATAAGCTTCACGAGCATAGAGTTGAAAGACTAAGAGCACGATTACAGAGTTCCATCCTCGAGTTAGATGGAAATATATTATGTATGTTAATTTCGACTGGTTTACACTAACGACAACTACCTTAAAGTTACCACTACAAATATGTTGTAAAAATCAGTAATCAAACGAGGTAAAGTTGGCTGGAGAATAAAATGTTACGAATTCCTTTCAGCTGAAATCACATGATATCGTGTGCGTTTTACTTGCCAATAATGTGCCGCATTTCTGTGGTACTTTTAACATATTGAAAATAAATTTTTTCGTTGTACCGTTGGAACAGAAGGGAAAATCCACGAGAACACGGAATTAATTTTCGTGCTTCAGCGTCCATTGAGCTATATATATGCGTCTAGAATGTATGGCTGAATTTTCGTATGTGTATGAACGAGTGTGAGTGTGAGCTTTAGAATAAATTACTGTTCTTCTGGGAGTAGAACAGAATATAATGAATAATGCTACGTAAATATACTCCCAAGTGAATGAGCGGAAACAATTTATGAAGAGCTTTAACGAACGATTTGTTGTTATTGACATCGATTCTTGAATAATGCAAACTTTTGGTCACTCTTCATCCTCGAGAATTTTACTTTACCTCGATTCCTCAAATGTCAGTAGGTTAAAGTGGCCTTAAGAAAAAAAAAAAAAAAACAATTGTCCAGAGGCAAAATTACTGGATAATTTCTGTCATAAATCATTTAAAATAACGATAATTGAATGCTCTTGAATGATTCAATGTTTCATTTCGAGTTTACAAATCACTGTTGAATCTTAGAAATTTGTACAGTCTACTTTTCTCTCAGATGTAATATAGTTTTTGCGCCTTACTATGAAATAGGTCAGTACGAAAGAGCCGCACGTGGTACGTTTACTTACATCGTTTTATTCTTGATACGCAGAGCAATGAAATTTCGTTACGGAACAACATCAGCGATGAATTACATTTTTATTTTCCATAAATTTTAGTACCTACACCGGTCAGTTTGCGAGTGATCAATTTCTGAACAAAAAAATACAACCCAGCTCGTTTGAAGCACTCGCCGAGTTGAATATTCTGGATTGTCTCTGCTGATGGATTGAGATTAAATTGAAAATAAATGGGAATAAAAAACAATAGTTATTGGCTCATTTGAATATCGCGAGATCTGCGACTCAGGCGCACCGACCCTTATCCTAAAAGCCACCATCACACTTTCTATATATGTTAAGCTCACGCTCGCTCCATCCCTTTCAATGGCATATCGATAATATCTTTTCCAGACGAATAATTTTATTTCCATCGCCCGGACATATTACATTTGCGTATTATATCCGACTCTACGAACATCTGCGAGCCGTCGTATGCATTCGTGGTAATAATTTCAACTCATCGCATTACCATATTCTCGTCAAATTTTGTTTCAACGATACGAAGCATAAAATCAAGTAACGTATTCTAATAATTTGATCGATAAGAGGAAAAACCGCTGCCATGTCTGACCCCTCCACCCCCCCCCCATCTTCCCTATTTTTCAAACCTCATTATGAAATATTTTTACGCGTGATAAAAGTAGGAAACTTAATTCAAGATTTAGAAAATCAGCTTGAGTAAGAAATCTTGTTTTCATGTCGATCAAAGTATCAAACAGAAGGGAAGAGAATAATTCCCGATTGACGAAACTATTATTTAAAAGTTCTTGGATCTCGAAATAAATTTACTGGATTATCGAATATGACTGAAATCTCTAAGTAAACCTCATGTTTATATATTACTTTGAATCTGTGGAATCCTGATCTTCGAAAAAAAAATTTATTCCTCACGCAGTACGAAGCATTTCCATTTTTTCGTTTATTTGCATCATGCCCGTGTTGCGATCAGTTTGTGGACACACATATGTAGTTGAAGTGGGTATGGAGCTTGACAAATTTTCAGTGATCTCGGGAGAATCTTGGCGTTGGGAAATCGAGATTCAAGAAAATTGATTCCAGAGAGAGAGAGAGAGAGAGAGAGAGAGGGTCAGGAAAAAAGGAATAAGAAACAGGCCGCATATATGTGTGCTCGTTTACTCGCACTACCGACTAAACGGTGTACGTACAGGGTATAAGCGGGGATACCTTTATCGCACCCCTAATCTTCAGGGGTCGTAAGCCCAATATTCTGTGGGTTGCCATGTGGCAGTGAAGGTTTTCCCTGAAATCCCAGTGCGGTTTAGCACTAGTAGGTTTCGGTGATATAATATACACAGTGTTGTTCATGTACTAAATCTATGTGTCAGTTTTGCATGCCTCTCGGTTCTATGCGCACGTTTGTAATAAAAATAAGATTTCTCGCGATCAATAATATTTCAACTTTCATCGGCTTGAACTCAGAAACAAACCCTTTTAATAGAAAAAAAAAAAAATAGAAAGCATAGAATATAGAAAATAGAGAGCAATAGAAAGCACGAAAACGATAGATGAGCCGAATCGAATTCGCAATGAATCCCAAACGTAAAACAAACCGTAAAACATAGCCAGAAGGGAGAGAGCTCGTTTTTGCTCCTGTCATTATTTGTTATACCGGGGAGTGAATTTCGACGTGATCACGTCACCAACTTGGATGACTTTCAAATTAATTACGAATACAGGTTACACTGAAACGAAATGCACAAATACGCCCTCGTTGTAACGTTCTCGTTTATATAGATATATGCGTGCTTGTCCGAGTGACTGATAATTATAAAGTAGTTTAATTAAAAACGTGACCAGTGTGTATTCGATGCACATAGTTCAGTGACGTCGCGAAACGCGAGCAGGAGCGATAATTATACCAGAACGAAAGCGCGGAACGCCGAATTTCACCGACATATTTTCCTGACTAGAGAACATCACGGCTCCCACCGATCTCCGCAGCTATACCCTTCCCTTCTCCCGCCAGTACCGCAGTCAGTAATACATAATTTATTCTCCGTATACGAGCTCTGGGCAGAGCTACCTCCACCCTTAACTCCTTTTACCGCTAGGCTCTCCATTGAACGGTTGGACATTACAACACATAGTGGCTGTCCAACGTCGACGAGTCCCATTATGTGAACCGTTGAATAGCACGAAATTGCCAAAAATAGCCGGAATCCGTTCCGGTCGTTCATGCACCATTACGAATACTATAAATGCGTTCGCTAGACCAAACGAACCGTTATCTATTGCATTGCGTATGTATACGTCTATACAATTCCTACGTAAATACGATATAACAGTTATTGTCATTCAGTTCTGATTTGTCACTGAGTGAAAATACAGAAAATTGGGTTGCGGATCGTTCGTCGTCATCGTTGTTGTCGTTGTTGTTCCACCACGTAAAATTACAATTTCAGTGGCATCAATGTTCGACAAACAAATGTCCTGATTTGAATTTGAAAAATCACAGAAAACGTTGTACTCGCAGTCCAAACCTTTTTGTTTGTGCCTCGAATGGAAAAGATGTTTATTGAAACTCCAATTCTGTGAAAATTTCTATCGATTTCATGTTCACGAAAAATACAGTTTCCTGACACGTGTATAACAATTAATAACAGAATTTGTGGTTCCTAATTAAAAAAAAAAAAAAAAAAATACAAAAAACAATTCCACATAATATGCCTGTTGATTAATACAATTTGAAAAATTTTGGCGCAAAACAAAACAATTGGTCGGGTAACAAGATTATTAATATTCAAATGTGCACGTGTAAATCAATCTTCACGACGTCTGCGAAATTTATACTCGAAACAATGACGTATTGGGCTCTCGAAAAAATTGAAATTCATGTTCGGAGCCTTCGTCGGAGCACAGTCGAACTTTGCCCCAAATCCGGGTCCATCGACCAACACTCGTAAAAACATAATTATGATGCATCGAGGGAAAGCAAAGTAATTACATGACTCGAGATAATTTTGAACCCTCAATTAGGGTTCAAAATTCAAAAAAATATCTCGAACCGTAATTGAAGGTCCAAGATATTTGTTTATATGAAAATTCAGAATCTCAAAATATACGAGAGATATGACTAACTAAAAAGGCCATAAACCTTGTTTCAAGGTATTTAATATTGTTTCAAATATCCCTAATTTGAAATCACCGTCTTTTCCCTGGAAACGCCTTAAAACCTTTTTTAAAAAATTGTACCTTCAATCGAATCATCGTTAGTTATATGGTTGTTGATTATACTGCGATAAATATTTGTTCAATGTTACTACCAGAACTTAGAGGAATAATGCTACCAAATTGCTTAAAAATGATTTTTTTTCAATACTTGGTATCAAGACGCTACCGCATCTCTAAATAATATTAACATCGAAGTCAGCGAATAAATGAAGCGAGAAAATTAATATTTACTGATAAAACATTTTAAAAAATAAGATAAAAGCTTGATTGTATTAAAATTTTTACATATTTTATATTCACAAGTTATTTTCTCGATGGGAAAGGACCATCGTACACGCTAACGTATCATTATATTCATACACAACCGTGATGAATTTCGTAATACTCGAATTGTCACGCTCTCTTATAATTCGCGCATTGTGCATACTCGAAAACTTCGGAAATAATTACAGAAACCCCTCGGCAATTGAGTCGAATAGTAGCTCACTGGTTAGCTTTTCAGTCTAATAGGGGCTGCTTCAGACGAGAACGAGTCTCTCACGTTCTTTCTCTCTCGCTTAAACCACCACCCATCCACACTCCACTACTCACCCCTATTAATGGGAAAAGTTTGTTTTTATCTTTTAAATGCTTCCCGCAACACCGCTAGTTTCAGACTTTCAACTTTACTTTAATGCGTCCCATGTAAGCAAAAATGTGTAGTCACACACAACCAGTTAATTTAATGTTATTGCCAAAACGAGCTTCGAAAAATCTAAAAATAAGGATCATAAATGGAGTGTTATAATTATAGCAGTTCACAGCCTGCCAAAAATATAGCAAAAAAAAGAAACGTCGAAATTTACAAATTTAAACATTTGAATATTAGTTTACCATATCTTGTACAAATCTTTGCTAAACTCACATCGGTTGAATATTTTTGTACACTAATACTGACCGCCAAAATGACTATTCTATCTGAAATGATATTTCAAATTAAGTGTCAGGGCAAATAGTTATCAATCTTCATTTCTCGTTCTAGTAAAATTAGATATGCCATGAATAATAACTAATTTTGTGACTTTTCAACTTATGCACTCATACCCACCTGTAGACCAGTATTTTTTTGACTAATATCCAAAGATTTTGCATAAACAGGAATACTGTCATAGATACCGTGAAAAAAATTATTTTTTTAGAAGTACTCTGAACGTTGGCGACCATTTTGGACCATAAATATTGTATATATAGTATTACTCGCGGGTACACGCCCATGGATTTATATAGTTGCATTCACTTGAAATAATGGATTGTAGATGATTCTGTTAGAGCCATTATAGAGATTTAACAAAGTGGCAGTTGGGTTACATCGAAATAAGCCATAACTCAGAGTCCCTTGCCAGATCTCAACGATTATCCTAATCGTAGGACTCTACCTCTGCTCATCCTATTTTTCTCTTTTCCTCGTACAATGTAACCGCCAGGCACCGTTAATTAATCTTCTCGATTTCATCCGCAAGATGATCCTCGTCGAGAGATGCACTGCTTCCTCATCTCGAATCCTGTTTCTCCCAGGCTCTCCCCACACCGCCACTTTTCTAACGATTATTAGTCTTTCCACTGGATAATTAATAACATGTGAACTAACAAGGACTTTCGACAGAATTTCCAATCCAAGTATTCCACATAAATATACACTTGAAATTCAAATCGTTGAAGTAGGCCTACCCTTGGAGTGACACGCGATAAGGTCAGAACAACAATGAAGATGCATTTCGGATAATCAATTTACCACGTTGCGGAGAATTTTCAAAGGACCAAAATATTCATATGAACATGGGTCGTCGACCATATCGTCACACGTAATTTTGTCTGTTATTGCCGACACAATGTATCACGTGTAGTTTTATAGTTAGAATTCAACTCGAATAGCACGAAACACCATAACCAGTGGTGTCATCAACTGGCTGGTTATAATTGACTACATTCTGGATGACGATTATTTGGGGCTCATATGTATCCATCAACTTGACCATCGTTATACCCATATGGACTGATGAGCCATTGTCGAATGCAATCGGTATTCTATATGGAATTCAGTTATTATTAAACCACATATTGAACGAGGAACTACGGTATCAATGACCAGTCAACAAGACCTTAAGCTATCTCGTCATATGACATGATAGTAATATTTCCATCAGACGGAAATCATTTCAGACTCATTGTATTTTTTAATTTTATTAAAGCATCATTTACTTTTATCAAGGAATATTTTTTTAAAGAATACATCACGATACTTGGTAAGTAGGTACAATCTTGGACGTGTAATTATCATTAAGCAGGTAAAAAGTAGAACATCTCCTCTAAAACTTATACACGCACATGTAAGATAATTCTTGTAGATACGTATATACACGTATACCTCATTGCGGTATGGTAATTCGTGCCACAATGCACACCACAAGCCTACGAAGGTAAGAGAGTCGCGTTCGCATATCAGGCTTAACATGTATTAACATACGTAAGGCGCTGTCTTCTGTTTTCCACAGGGGAAAGGAAGTGTGAAGAGGAGAAGAAGGCCATGGAGCTATAGGAGGTAGAGCCACACCAGCTGTACATTATAAAGTCTAATACAATGTGCTTATGGCACGAGCGAACTTAACTTAACACCGGAGCGAGCACCGGAAACGTGCCGCACGTTGTAAATTAATTGCTGTGCGAGAGGCCCATCTCTCTCTCTATCTTTCTCTCTCGCTATACTTACCTCTTGTCCTCGTCAAGGATGCGCAGAATACAGAGTAAAGATGGTACAGGCTCAAAAGGGTACTAACAATACCAGAATACTGTTTCGTCCATACCTATGTATGATAACTGCGTACAAAGGAAATGGGTATGTATTACATGTGTTTATGTAAATATACAAATATTTATACCTTGTTACAAGAGCTTGAGTACGATCTGTAGACAAGTCGTTTTATGATTAGTGAAGAAACTCCATCTGCCAGCTTGTTAACAAGTAAACTCGAACTTCAACAACAGAAATCGTATCATAGAAGTTAAGAGCCAGTTCCACACTCAACGGAAGAATGAAAATTTTTACAAAGTGTCAGCAATGACTCAAGTGTCTGTTACCGTCAATTGGTTCTTCTAATGGCGATACATGGAAAAAGTGAGAATGAGGTGCGGTTTTATATTTTGAACAACTTTTGAATGAAAGCACGACATTCTCGTAACAAATTGTAATGGCACAAGTTTATATAGATATCATTCATAATTGATTACGAAATTTTTCATTAACTTTATCTACGAACAACCGTACGACCTTACGAGCTTCATAATTCCAATACTTTCAGGATAGTCGTAAAGTGATTACTTTTGCTATTCACACGACATCGTGTTTGTATGGGTCAGGCAGTAATCGAGAGCAGGGTAACACAAACACGAAAAAAATAGGAGATGATGTGAGCAAAAATCTTGATATTACGGGTGGCTCGAAATCCCATCGGTAAAGGAAGAGTTACACATAAGAAGTTTGTATGAGACGTCGTTACGAGGAACGAGCAACTGTGACGGAATCTAGAACTAACGTGTGTGCGGAACTTTCATGAAAGTAGTGAAATGGAGTAGGATATTCGAGCCGAATACCATGATGAACGCGAGAGACAGCATGATGGTGTGTATACATATGGGTGTATAAAGGTGGTCCAGCGAAAGAATGGGTCAGAACGAACGGGAGTTAAACTCTACAAAAAAACGAAGATTAACCTTTTGTCTAGCAGTCCGCTCGGGTCTTCCTTTGTCCGAGTTGAGCACTCTGTCGCGACACCCTGGTTTTGTCCATGAATCCCAGTGTTCAACCAACTTTGCCTGCTGCCCTCCTCTCTCTCTTTCTCTCTCCTCTCACTCGCTATCTCCATCTTTCTTTTCCTCGCAGTTCACATATACCCATGTTTTCATCCTTACATTCAAGCTATACTATAGCCAACTTACATTCACATGTCCGATCGTGCACCTAACACGAAATTTCGAACACGGAACTCTTCTGTCCTCATATAGCGGATCTTGACTAGGATACATCCAGAAACCCTGCTTTAAAGTTGAATCCTGTCGCGACTTTTCGCACAAAGCCTCTCTTTTTCCTTACTCTCTAGTCTCACAGCCACTTTTATCCGGTATATCCATGCTCGTGTTCAAAGAAAACTTATTTTTACTGTGGCGGTGTTATCTCTTCATTATTAATTAGATATTTGGACCATATTCTACGCGCTTGTAGAAAGACTAAACATTGCTAAATTCTATCCATATGGCCAATGTAATACAATGTAATTAAATTTCCTGAGTTTATTCGACTGGATGAAAGATTGAAAGTCAATTAAATTAAGTATCGAAATATTCGCGAAGATAAATCGATCCATGAGTTGTAGATAAAGAAATGATCCCCTCCGAGTCAAGTCCAATTAAACGAGATGACTAAAGCAATTTCGTAATGTTGAAATATTGTATGTTACCTTCGTGGTTAATCATCGAACGATCATTAGAGCTTTTGCAGACAGCTGAGAGAGGCAGAAGCAGGGTACGAAAAACACAGCTTGTCAAGTCTAACCAATTTCATCCATGCCAGTAATCCCACAGAAGTGGAAACCTCTGGAGATTACTCAGCAAATGAGCTCTTTTATGGCTTGAAATCATCCTACGCCACTGTTACTCTTCTCCCTGTAGCACATCCTCTCGAAAGCTTGTTTTTTTTAAATTATCTTCGTCAAGGTTTATAAGTAAACTTGATCATTTTTATATTCGATTGAGAGCTCGTACCTCATTCAAAAACATAAATGATGAGAAGACTTTTCGAAACATCATACTTCAGATGGTGAGACGACTCAACCAGGAACTTGCGATTCTACAGACAAGGAAACTTATCGAATCAACAAATAATGAAACTCAAATTAATGTATGATGTATCTATTAATCTATGTATGTATCTATTCACCGTAAGATTAATGCATATTTTTCCCAAGACAATATTCACTTATTTACTTTTGCTTCGCCCCTTTTATTCATTGTATCTTCCATGGTCAGTCATGTACGCATCTCGAATCACCTCTTTTCTCTTTACTTCACTGTGCATCTTCGTTCGAAAACCATCGCACTGAAGTACAATTCACGTTAAGTAAGTTATAGCGTAGGGAAGTGAGTAAAACTAGCTCTATCTGTGGGAAAATAGAAGAACGGTGAGAATAAAAAGACAGAAGAATGGTGAGAGCCCGAGAGAGTGGTGAAAGGATCCAGAATTTGCTATGTGGTGGTTGCCATTGGTATGGGTTTTTGGTTCAACCTTTAACCATCACAAGAATTCCACTACTACTTCAAGTCCGATACGTTCCACTTAGGGCTGACCCAGCACCGAGGAAAACCACTGTGATATCCACGGGGAATTCATCGTCCGACGTGTGCTTGAAATAATCCGAGATGGTACGTTATCATATAAAGTATTTTGACCAGGTTGAACGATGATTTAAAATCGTAGCGGGACTGACGCAGTATAAAACATGGGGCACACCGCCTAAATCCAGAAGCGGTCGTTTTTATGTTTACTCGTAAAATATATCTCTGCACAACAGCTATAAATATAATCTTAGCCATTATCCCTCAAACGATCGACCCTTTCATTTGTTATTTTTTCCTTCCAATATTCACCTCTTCTCTCTACTACGAATCCACGCGAAACCACAACGTGGTTTCGATTCTCAAGCATCGAGTACAATTTTCGCATGGATTCGCGAGCGCGTCAACGTAGAAGATTCATGATGACCGAGCGACTTCCGGAATACGAATCGACATTGACGCGTTTTACGCTCACGAGCCACATTCGTTTTCGGGAAACTATGCAGGATACATACAAAACACACCAGCTTTCAAAGGATAGTGAAGTTGAATGGAAAAAAAAAATCTAACAAACAAAAACCTCTGGCAAGGTCCATCGTGTAGACGTTGTAGAATGAAAACAAAAAAAAAACGAAAAAAAAGCAACCAGAGTGAAATACGGCCTAGAAAACCGAACGGTCTTCATAAATCCAGCACGTAAATCAGTCTTTATGGAGTTCTCCCTACCTTCCTGAATCGGACGCTGGAAGCTATTTGAAACGCTACGCGGCAACGACCACCGGAAGTGCACCGAGTCCTCTGCCACCGCTTCTCTCTACCAGTATTTGTTCCTGTTCGTCCTCTTACTTGTGTGCCTTGTTCTCAATCTGCCCTCATAACTATAGTTTAATGTTTTTTCGTCGTATATCATCAGAACTCCTTCGTATTATGTCGGACTAGGTAATCGGCCAGTTGGAACGTACTTTTCGATCAAATTGCCAACCTTACTTGCACACACTGTCCACAAAAATCTATTGAATTTAAAATAAAATACAAACGTGTCATTCAAAAGTTCACTCATCGGTTTGATGTACAGAAAAGAGAAGTGAGGTTTATGTTAAATATGAAACTGAAATATTGAAGAACCCCCGCAGCACGTTTGCATCGGAGGAAAGAAACTATAGTCAAGTGGCACGAGGCCTAAACCTTTGAGTTTAAATATTGACTTCAATACCTGTTTTTAATTATTATTAAGGAACGTAATGATGGTTAAATGAAAAATACCACGAGAGAGAAGAAGTTTCCATTATCATAGATCCGTAAATATAAATATAATGAATACACTTCAGGAAATAGGAGAAAGATACAGAGAATGGAAGCAATCGCTAGGGATCCATCCCGATCGAGTCAGAGAGGAAAGCTGTACGGAAATCCAGAGTAAGGGAAGTTTGGTTTTACCTATATACCGCGAACCGATTCATCATCGATTAAACGGACGTAATGCGGCATTGTTGGCGGGAAGTGCAGCGATGGGTATAGAACGCGGAGAGATAGGCAAGGTATATATATTTGCTGGAGGTCATATCGGGATGCAAGTGAAATCGTGGTATTGAGTCGCAATCAAGCATGCACGTAGACTCTGGCACGATTTTACCCCTTTTCCACTCGTAGCGTTACCGCTATCGATATGCTGCAAGGGTACACAAGCCATGAACCGATACCGAGTGTATTGCCTCCCTCTTCGCGATTGCTGAACACAGAGGAAATGTTGGGTCTATGTGCTTCGCTAAATTCCGAAGGATGTGCACTATCCTGTGCAGTCATTTCTATCGTAGGCCTCTTGTATATGCGGAAACCCTATGTTCATTTTCCAACTACATATGTGTGTATATGTTTATACATTGAAAGACAGTGGCGATTGGGCAATATATGGGATATTAACGAAATATCGTTTATCCTTCGTTCATGAATGCGTGTGCATTGAAAGATGATTTGAGTGTATTCGATTCTAACGGTATCATACGCTGTCACGGCTCTTGATTAAGAGACTATCGATGTGCATTTGAATCTAATCGTATCGGATAGCAACTATATTTTACAGATACATACTTGCAGAAATTGTCCATGGTCCTAAATCATTTTCTTGTAAATAAGCTGCGAATTCGAGAAGATTCCAATGTATAAACTAGTTGTTTCATTAATGTAATGTAACAAGTTTACCAACCAAACTGTTCAGCTCAATCGATGAACTTCAAACAATGCATACTGTAGCGGAACAGCTTCATCCTTGGGCACAATTTCTGGTGTGGCAGAAATCAACCAGACGACTACGAACGGAGCGCTTTTGAGTCAGCGCAGCGTCGCCCGGACGCCTATAAGGCTTTCTAACCTTTCCCATTCTTCCTCTTCTTATTCTTATCAAAAATGTATAGAAACATAAAAGAACGACAGGATCCCATCTGATTACGTCACGATAAACGGTTTCATAGCAGAAGTTGCTTATGATCTGGGCGAGATTAATCGTTAAATGCAAAATCGATTTATCAACTTGGATTGGAAAACGGAAAAATTTGAAATGACCTCTCGTACGAAAGAGAAGAGGGTCTAAAAAATCCTAAAGTTTCGATATTGAATCACTGTTCAAATATCGAAACGTTTCAATGAAATCTTCAACATTTTCAAATGGCCCGAGATCACTTTGTTTCTATATACCTGCAATTGTTTTTCAATTAACTCTTTGATATCAGATTACGTTTAGAAATTTGAACATGAACATTTACTAAATCATATCGGAACTTCTTGTCACGATGTAATAATCTTGGCCCTTGTTGCCATCACTGCCTAAACTATGTTAGTGATATTCGCGACGTTTATCGAAAGACATGCGGTAATTCTGAAGAGTGAAAGTGTTGCTTCCGTTTTCTCTATATATCACTCAAAATGGGTTTCCTTTGTTCGCACGAGAGAGTCTCGAGTATGAACAAAAACGTATGTGCATTCGATGGCCTGATTCCACCAGCGAAAATGGCCGTGAAGGCGTCTTCTTACGCCTGAAATAATGTATAGATATGTATATAGAGGCATTTATAAGAAATCACAGTGTATATCCGTATGAATCGATCACATGTGTATATACGTATATACATGTAGAGCCTAGTACATGTGAGACACACGAATGAAGTTCGTAAATCTCGAGCGTTGCGGTCTCTGGGGAACTATGTTTCAGTCACACACGAACCCCGACTGGCAAGAGTTAAAGCGTCCTAGATGGCACAACCCCTCCGTTTGCCATTGCCCCTCGAGCTATACCCGGACTGCTCTCGACCACTCGTCCGTCCTTTCTCTTTTTTTTCTCCGTCGGTTGCTCTACGCCGCGTTCGTCTCTCAGCTCTCTTTGCAGCTTTGAACTAAGTTAATGCTCCTCTAATCCAGTAATTTAAACACTCGTGTGTGAAACTCAGATGAAAGTGGAGGAAAGATTTGAAAAAAAGGGTCAGAGAAAAAAACAGGACGTTTTGGTAAACGAAAGAAGTCGAGCGTGACTTGTGAGCCGCTTGGGACGTTATTCAACTTTTGTGGAGTATCTCTTTCATTGCATTAATATGTATATATTTCCTTTCACATTTCTTTCTGTTTTTTTTTTAACTCTATATACGCGACATTAAAGTAACACTGAATCCGGACTACTTTTCAAAATGTTGATAAAGATCACAGTACGAGCTTTCTGATACTTCGCTCCTGTGTTTCCTATCGACACAGTCACAATGCTTTTTTCAGTATTTACTATATTTCCCTTGTGATTTTACAGGGTAAATCACGATGGGTTGCAGCTTCTTCTTCTTCTGCCGAAATACGATTGCCAGAAAAGTCGTACGCTTCGTTCTGAGCTTGACGTTCTAGATTGTTTCCGAATAAGAGATTTTTTGGTGTTGTATTTTATAAAAGATAAGTGACTCATGGAATATTATCGGATCTCATATCACCAGTAGTTCATTGCAAACAAGTTCAGCGTAATGGATCTTTAAACAAGACGGTAAAACAAATAAAAATTTATTTTCATTGTAAGAAGTCCGTTGTCTGTTGTTGCCCGAGATGATGGATCCCTCTCTGAACGAAAACTGAAACTAGAAGCTCGTGATCCAATGCGTTTACCTTTCTGTTCTCGCACTTTTTTAAATAGCCGTTAATGTACATCAACTATGCTCTTCCACGTTGCCCCACGTTGCCCGAGGAAAGGATTTACGTGAGTAAGTGCCGTTATAAATGACGACCGAAAACTGAAACCTCGACGATTCTCCCATACATAATTTCCAATTTCTTGAAAATTTTCTTAATGAAAACATTTCCAAAGACATGCTACTCCGCTTGTTATATACGGTTCCAAAAATTTCTACAAGAGTCTATACAAATCGCTGTAGTGCTGCTTAATATTTTCGTGAGATAATCAATACTCTTGATAGCTTGAAAATAAATGGAACTAATTCATCATTTCGATGATGGGAAAATCACTTAAATAACGAAAAATTCCAAGAGAACAATGTTTACTTCGATGTTGTTCGAAGAAAATTTAGAACACTTCATTTGATGATTTGTAAAGCTCTTTTTTGATTCCAATGATGTAAAGTTTAGAGAACGAGGTTTGTTCTCTTTAGGGCGAGAAAACGACTCGCTTTCTCATAACCCCGCAATTTATCGTTGGTGAGAGAGCCTCGAAACCGTCTGGCCAAGCCTCGAGGGGAAGTCAACTACGGTACTTTTCCTATATGTGAGATTTTTTGTTTTACTCGCTCTCTGTCTGCCTCTCTCTCTCTCTCTCTCTCTTACTCTCTATTCAATCTTTCTCATGGCCATTCCTACTCTTGACCATAAAGGATGCTTTTTCACGATTTATAATAACTGCATCCCTGTCGTAGCATATTTTTGGCCACATTTTTGTCCAGGACTCTGAAAAAAAATGTTCACGTTCTCGACACTACCAACACTTTTACGCTTGCTAAAGTACTTTTGGAGCCTGACACTGTGTGAGGTGGTAGCCGCGACAAACCATTGCTATCAGAGCACCGATCCATAACCGGAACCACCCCTGCGGAATGCGCGCTGGCGGCGGGCGTGTTTCATGCTTTTTTTTTTTTAATTCTCATCGTCTGTAGGTTCATCTTGTCGTCTTGGTAGAAAATGAATCGAAGTTTTTCTCAATAAGGACCATTCTAGTGGATAATATGAGTTCAAATAGCTGTCCTTATCGAATATTGCAATAGGAAGTTTAATTCAAACGTAAACAGAAACATTGTATCAGTAAAGATATATGCAACGTTTTTACGAAATCCGCTAGTTTACACATTGAAATGCGTTCGATGATTTTGTCGCTTTCGTATTCTTTGACTTTTCCCGTGGAAAGATTTTACCACGCTTCAAGAATCCATATAAAAAGATTTATGTGGAAAAGCATGTGCACATTTGCAAAAAAACACCGCGATAAAACTGGAGATCTTCGTCTATTAAAAAATGAATAAAAAGTTTGAATTTGTTGGATATTTAGTTGGCCCATTTGCCGACTGATTTTTGATACGTCACATTTTTGTCCTTAGCAATGTAACCCCTTCGTTATGGTCTCAGCCGCTATGCTGTACGCTGGAACACGTTGGAGGTATAGGGTAAGGTCGGTTCTGCTATCGCTCTCGATGTAAAATTTATGACCGGAGAAATAAATTCACTATCGGAAACTTGAAAGTCTCGTCGATGTGGAATGAGATGAGAAGAACAAGAAACGACTATACATTTATTGGCGCCATGTGCACCAGTTCTCCTGTCGCATGCCCACTCTATTTACTATATAGTTCTCTTGACATATTTTCAACAATTTAAACGTCGCTCTGAATTATGTCAACTGCTAAAGTGTGACTCGCAATAATAACTCTTTGGACTTTGTAATTTTCAAACGCATTTATAGCTTAATTGAATTTCTTTCCAACGAACCGGGTAAAAATACGTAAATCCCACGGTATCTTAAACTCTCGATCTTCATTTCATCTGATTTGATTCGAAAGCTTCGATACAATTGTGATAAAAATAATGTCCATTCATGAATGAAATTAAAATGTCCGTTGCACAAATTTATAATGTTCAATATTGTGGTTTTTTCTTTCAAGTTTTCAGCTCACATTTATTTCAACATTGCTATCACGGACTTCACATTATAAACTGTGCCACGAATCGTAATTGACTTATTCTATCATAAATAAGAGATATCTAGAGTCGCGGTAGCGACTCGAGACAAGTACATTTACGTTATTATATATACGTCTATACTATGTCGAAGAAAAGAGTCGCTACAAGAGTCCTTACAGCAAGCAGAGCTGGTCGAACGTTTTTTTGAAATCCTTGAAATTTGTTTCGACGATATTTAATTAATTACAGCGTTTTGAAAGATGCTGCGCATTCACGTATTTTTTATTTATTTTTTTCTTTCGATCGTGACTATTTAGAGCCCTGTAACCTAACGCATTTTGTAGATATTAATTTTTTATTTTTTCGAGGCATTAAAAAAAGGTGGCTTTTTTCGCACACTTTTTGACGTCTCGCAGTTTCTGTCTAGTGACACTAGTTATAACTAGAAACATCTGCTGATATGTGATGAAACTGTTCAATTGATTGATGTGTCAAACGACTTTTTACATTACAGTGACAGATATGTTGGAAAAGGTTATAAAGATCGCGGTCACGAATTTGGTGGTAGTCGTGATAGATTGAAAAAAGTGAGGTTGTAAAAATCGCGGCTGTGAAATTTGACAGATATTTTTTAAATTCGAATTCTGTTAAGTCATCAGGGTTATGACGGTTATGAGGTTGAAAAAAAATTATGAGGTTCAAAAAATGTTTATATTTTGAAAAATGACTTGTTTCTGTTAGAGATTTCGATATTGTTTGAATCGAAGAAATTTTTAAAACCTCGACAAATTCTAAGTATTCAGTTGCGTGAGTGATGAAAATCGAGCAGAAAACTAATAAATACATAAAAACATGGATGTTACAGTGTATGTTGTTTATGAATACATTTCAGAAATAAAAAGAATTTTCCTCAATTGTTCATCGGCCAATGGATATTTCTTTTTTTTTCATCAACAACTTTTTTTATGCAAGCCCCTGGGCTCTTTTTTTGCAGTTCTTCTAAGGTGATGACGGTTATGTCCCAAAGCTCATGTACATGTCAAAATGATGAAATTGATGAAAAATATTTGGCGATGGTACCAACGGTGTAAGATTTTCCAGTGCCGGTGTTTTCGCAACTCACCGGTGTTTCACAAAAAATTTTTTATGCCACCATCTGAGATCCTTCCGGAGCCAATGAAGAGTCATTTTGCTTTCATCGACAACTTGTTTGATGCTAGCCTCTGGACTCTTTTCTTAAAGTTCTTCAAACGGTGTAAGATTTTCCAGTGCCGGTGTTTTCACAACTCACCGGTGTTTCACAAAAAATTTTTTATGCCACCATCTGAGATCCTTCCGGAGCCAATGAAAAGTCATTTTGCTTTCATCGACAATTTATTTGATGCTAGCCTCTGGACTCTTTTCTTGAAGTTCTTCAAAGGTGATGACGGTTATGTCCCAAAGCTCATGTACATGTCCAAAGGATGAAATTGATGGAAAATATTTGGCGATGGTACCAACGGTGTAAGATTTTCCAGTGCCGGTGTTTTCGCAACTCACCGGTGTTTCACAAAAAATTTTTTATGCCACCATCTGAGATCCTTCCGGAGCCAATGAAAAGTCATTTTGCTTTCATCGACAACTTGTTTGATGCTAGCTTCTGGACTCTTTTCTTGAAGTTCTTCAGAGGTGAAGACAATTGTGTCCCAAAGCTCATGGGGATGTCGAAAGGATGAAATTGATGAAAAATATTTGGCAATGGTACCAACGGTGTAAGATTTTCCAGTACCAGTGTTTTTGCAACTCACCTGTGTTTCACAAAAGTTTTCTGATGTCACCATCTGAAAACCTTCCGGACTCAATGCTTAAATCAACGATCTTGTATTCTTTATCGCTGAAAATCTTATTCTCTTCAACTTCAACTTTTTCGCAGCGATTCAGTTTTTTCGATTTCTTTAGTGTTCTTTTTTTAGACATTTCTCATTGATAAATGATAGACGTCTTAAATGTTTCTCGTTTTGTCTTCGTTGTCCATGTTTTTGATAAACATTTTTCGCTTCTGGTTCTCACTATCAGAAACTTTCATCTTCCTCGGAAAAAATTTATATTGATGACAAATAAGGGAAAATCTGTGCTATTTTTACTATGACAAACATTTCAAATCTCATAGAAGCAAGTCATTTTAACGAAACAAAGTCTTGAAACAAAATCGTATACGAAACATTAATGTATTCTGATAAATTTCTACACATTTCTAGAAAAATTCAAATTTAGTTGGAAATTTAACATGCGAAATCATGTCGTAAAATCTCAATGAAATTTTTTCATTTTCAAAACCTTTTGTAGCAAAGGTGCAATATTTAAAAAACAAATTAAAACGATTTGATTGAGAATATTATGCATATTTTTGAAATCTTTCATTTGAAAGTAAAACAATTTCAAAATATATTAACAAATTAGCATTTGACAAATAAATACTGAATCATTTATAATTCAGTACTTATTGAATTTCAAATCGTACAACACATTAGCCCTTGAAGTGAATTTGGGCTAAAATACATATAATATAATATCAAGAGACGCGGTAGCGGCTCGACGCCATGTATTAAACGAAAAGAAAGAGCCCGCGCGAGACCTGCCACACTTAAATATACGCGAATATGCCGGTTCTATGACGTAATAGTAATAATAATTATGAAATTAAAGTGACGCCAAGCAAATTCTGAGCTGAAAATCAAACTATTCTTCTCTTGAAATTGAAGGTTTCCTTTAAATATGTTAATTCTTTTTTGTGCTCAACGAGCTGTCGTGTTTTATTAAGGGATGAGCATTAAAAATTTGTTGTCAGGTTTGAAAATTCATAACTTGAAACTCAGAAATGTTTTCAGAATACTGTATAGTAACTCGAATGCCGAAAGGATTTTTTTTCGTTCTACGTTCTTACTTCTGTCATACGAGTCTGTAAATTGAAGCATGTATTTTATTTCCAATTCATTTCAATCATTTGTTAACCCATCAATGCGCAAAATGACAATTTTGTTCACGCAATTTCAAGTACACAGCTTGAATTGAGTAACAACAAAAAATTCCTTCAAAACCTCCTGTAGAGGGTTTTCGAGGGTGCTCATTCAGAATCCGGCATTAATTTTTTTAAATAATATCAAATTCTTGATTATTTTTACGTATTAAATTGAAGTTAATATTTTTTCAAGTTTAAAAAAATTTTAAATCGATTTTTTTGTTGTTACTGCACTTAATAACCATATTATTGCAAGTAATGGCGATCCGAATGTCTGATCTTTCCGAGACCTTGGTTACGAACTTTTTTCCTTTTGATCTTTTCAAAAATGGCGGTTTTCGCAGAACAGTATGATGTAAAGTTCCATGATTTTTTTCCTCGACCTCGAAAAGTATCGACTTGACGAAACAATTTTATACAATAAAAAATGTTTAAAATCAGCCATCTTTAATGTCGCTAAAGGTTCAGTTTAATGATTACGAAAAGTTATTAAATAAACCACGAAAAAACAGCATAGATTCTGTATTGGATCGGCATCGTTCGGAGTTCGTGAATGATTTTTCGTATTGCTTAAAAATAATCGAAAACGTACCCGTACGATGGCGCTTCACTCTCTCATCAAAAGTCTTCTCCTGTCAACAATTCTTCTCATAAAAATAACTTGTGGAAAATAATTACTTGTGTAATAATTCGTGCCCATAAAAATCTTTCTCATCAAAAAAACTAGACCTTTCGAAAAAACCGCGGTGATTTACAAAAAATTGTTCAAGTATAAATTCTTCCCCTCAATAATTGCTTCAAATAAGCAACTCATTATAAAACGTTATAAAAAATAATCTTATATGAAATAGAAGAATAGAGTCGAACCGACAAAATCATGATAATTCAAGCCTCGCAATAGATTAATTATTAGAAAAATTGTTAAATAAATCATGAATAATTAGCATAGCGATGCTGTTTATTCATGGTTTGGTCACCGACCCCCATGGGTGGGTCACCGACACTCACGGACACTGATAATCAAATGTGTCGCGATTGGTCAGGGCGAGACTGCAAAAATAGTTGAGACAGGAGTCCATTTTCTCTTCCCAAATAATAGTTCCGGGTGGTGAAAAAGTAAGTTCCGGCTTCACGAAACTTATTGAATAAATAAAACTTGAAAATTATAAATAGTCAATTGCATAATAACTAATTGAGAAACCGCTTGATAATAGTTTTTGGTGATTGAAAACGTCTCCACGGAAAATCCCTTTAAAAAACAATAATCATATAATATCCCTTTGAAAATCTGTCATAACTAAAAACTCCAATCGAAAAACCTGATTCTTCCAATGATTCGCGATGATTACAAAAAGTTGTTAAATAATCACAAAAAACAGCAAAAATGCTGTACAAAAAGTTGAGACAAGTACATTTACTCCCCCGTTAAAGGAGCCTTCACTCTAAATAATTAGAACCTCGTAATAAAACATCTTTAGAAAAATTTCTCCCAACAAAAAATACCATTCAAGAAACCAGATCTCCCCAAAAATCCACTATTAGAAAGCAGTTCGAATCTTTCCTTTTAAAGTAACTTTAAAAAATAATTTATCATGAAAAGTTTTGAAAAACTATCTTGAATGAAATTTATAAATAAAGTCATGAAATCGTGGAATTAAATTCTCGCAAAGAGTTGAATTAAAAGATTACAAAAAGTTGTCAAATAAACATGGATGTGGTCAAGTACGTCAGATTATAATGTTAACAAAAAAATTACAAACAAAAAAAATTATATACAAAAAAATTACAAACAAAAAAAAACTTGAGAAAAAAAAATTTCGGCTGGTGTACTTGGCGAGTTCGTAACTAAAACTATGAGGTTTAAGTACATTATGAGAAGTAAATTACACATTTCGCCAAGTACACCAGCCGAAATTTTTTTTTCTCAAGTTTTTTTTTGTTTGTAATTTTTTTGTATATAATTTTTTTTGTTTGTAATTTTTTTGTTAACATTATAATCTGACGTACTTGACCACATCCATGTTTATTTGACAACTTTTTGTAATCTTTTAATTCAACTCTTTGCGAGAATTTAATTCCACGATTTCATGACTTTATTTATAAATTTCATTCAAGATAGTTTTTCAAAACTTTTCATGATAAATTATTTTTTAAAGTTACTTTAAAAGGAAAGATTCGAACTGCTTTCTAATAGTGGATTTTTGGGGAGATCTGGTTTCTTGAATGGTATTTTTTGTTGGGAGAAATTTTTCTAAAGATGTTTTATTACGAGGTTCTAATTATTTAGAGTGAAGGCTCCTTTAACGGGGGAGTAAATGTACTTGTCTCAACTTTTTGTACAGCATTTTTGCTGTTTTTTGTGATTTTTGATGTTACTCGCACGATTTAGAGATTACTTGAAAATGTACCCAGTTGCAGAAAATAGTTTATTATAGACACCAACTTTGTTTGCTTGGAATCCGTTCAGCGACGATCCTATTATACGGCGGGCAAAACGAGAGTGTCTTTTAAATTTGTTACTGCTAAATTTGTTACTGTTTTGGACTGCTACTGAATATGATTTATGAATTTTTCTTTAAATATCCGTGTATGCTGCGTAGAAGGATTAGGAAATGGGCCTACAATTTTCGGATTATCATGATGATATTTGTTTTAAAGTACTGTATACAAAAAAAAAAAAAGAACGTGGAAGAACTTACCCTCGACTACGGGATGGCGTGGCTTGTAGGACATGTCTGAAATAGAAAAAGGATTAGTGATTAGTATAATTAGTTCATAGATACCTTTGTACATGAGTTATCCCGAACCTTATATAAATATCCCGTTTTTCCATCCACAAGGTACTCCAACAAAATTTTCTTAAATAAAGATGGCTAATTTTTGTAATTAGTATTCAAATATTAAAAAAAAAACTCATTAGGTCGAGCAGTTCGGTACCGAACACTCGAAAAGATTGTGATCTATTTGGTTTTGCTCTTTATTGCCGACGGGAATTTATTAAATACTCTTTATACTCATATATAGTTCAATAGCATTATTGTAGTTCCTAATAATCCAGAATATCAATCAAACCGAAAAGATGAAACGAAGTAGAAAAAATTAAGTACAACGTAGAAAAAAAAACCGATAAATCTAACCATGTTTCCAATGATACCCACGGTCCACTACCGTCAACCAAGCCGCAAATAATTACATTCCAGAAAAGAAATTGTCGTGAAAGTTAATATTTTTATGATACCATGAAACCTGACGTTTCGAAAACTAGCGTGTTCACTACAGAATGTTTATATGCATACGTATAAACATGTATGGAGTATACAATCACGTGATTCCCGATCCACCGGATTAATAAAGAAGCCAGAATAACCTTAAGATTCCTAGTAGGGAGCGAAGCAATGTAGAAGAATTAAAGGAGTGGGTGGGAGATTAATAAGACATCAGAGTACGCCAATGTAACCCGTTGAAACTTGGAATAATTATCCCAAGCCGAGGACGGCCCTCGGTGCAGCTACGACCGAATTCTCCGTCTAATGAAGAGACTCGCTCACCTGCAAAGGGGATTGAGGGTGGGGATTCGTAAGCTGCGAAGGGTAGAAGGCAGAGATGAGAACGGACGTGCATGACGTGGAAAATAATTGGAAGTTTTGCGCGGTGGAAGGGGCGTGAGGTTCGGGTGGACGCGGGAGAGTAAACGGTGGGTGATGATGGTAGTGTTATAGTTGGAGGATGGTTGCTAGTGGTGGAAGAGAATTAAGTTAAAAAGAGGGGGTTGAAGCGTCAGACTTTTGGTAGTTCTTTCTTCCTTCTCACTCGCTCTCTTGACAGCTTAGGAAGGTGGCAAATGGCGAAAGGACTAGCCTGATTTCCCCCTGCTTGCTCATTTGCCATACCATACCGCACACCTTCATTGCTCTCCATCTCTTTGCCCTCGTCCCGTTAATGCAACGATGCAAGCCTGTTACATACATATGTATAAGACTTTTCGCTCGGCCAGGCCGTTCCCTAGCAAGCTTTAGAAGTTTCAACGTAATCAACTTCTCCGAAGAGTGATGCTTGAAAATAGATGGTGGGGTTCATCAGGCCCATGGCCGATCCACGGTAGTAGCGCCGATACAGAATCGCACTTCTTCAATCTTTCACCCCTTCTTGATACTGTATAGTATATGTATCTCTCTATATCTCTCTTACGTCATCTTGCCGTTACTGTTCACTTCTCAAACGCCCCTTTTTTCTTTCCTTTTCAGATTCTCCCAGAGCTTCTGCTAGAGTGCCTTTAATGACAGACTCGATTAATTGCAACTCGCACTTGCGCCACTTTTCTTCATTCAATTTTCTGATCCACTTTTTTTGCTCTGTAGCCTCTTCGTCATTTTCATGTCATTGACACTTTCTCTGCCATTAAACTTGTCGTAAATGCCCCACCGGGGAAATGGAAGTACGAACTATTTATCAGGAAGATTGACGTATCAACACCCCGCGTAGCATAATGGAGTTAATCCATTATGCGAGGCTAATTTTTTCGAGATTCATTCAATCTTTGATGCGTTAGTCAATAGATTAACACAGAGAAGAAATTTTCTGATATTATAATTTGTGTGTGTGTGTGTGGCAAAGGTTTATTTACAGACGCTTTGAATTAAACCGTAAAGAAAAAAGACGTTTGGCGAAATTTCCTTTACTGCCCGGTGCAAATTTAAAGAACAACGGGTGGGCGCTGGTTCATGTGAATACGCATGGGATTCCAAGGATACTTCAAACCACTTGGTGCTACCAAAGCTACGATATGTATGCAAGGAACCTTCTCTAGCAAAATTCGTACATGCTGATATGAGAACGATATACCCTTCCACGTAGAGTCACAAGCCACCTAGAAACCACTAGTGACCCTTCTTGCTATCTATGGCACGTGGCAGCCATGTGCCGTCACTTCGACCCTTCAACCCTTCACTCGTGGGTTGCAAACTCACGTTTAGCTATTCAGCTGGTACCAGGCAGATCCGTCCTTTTACCGTAAAAAACTGGTGAATTAATTAAATCAAACAATCGTGGTAAACTAGATAATAGGTGAATGGCAGAATCTAAACAGGAATGAAGAAACCGTCAACATCCAGAGAAATAAAAGATATTAAAATAAAAGATGACAAAAAAAGTTATTCACGTATATAAATGATCAAGATGTAATAAAATTCGAAAAATGGTACTTCAAGAACTCAAGACACTTATGAGCGATCATTCGAAAAATGGAGCTCAACCAATCATTATGTGCTGAGGAGAACAGTCTTGCTTTTTTTTTGTTCACGAATTGATACGACTCAATATATTTCAGTCAAAACTTTTTGCCAACCATCCAACTCAGGGATTGAAGACAAATGAGAAAACTTGTGCTAACAACAGCTCAGAATCAAAGTTCTTTATAAGTAGACTATAATATCCTTGGCATGTCGAAGCGTTTACTTTTATTTTCAGTAGGTTAGTACATATGGAAGCATCATTAACTTGATAAACGCATCTATCAATCATACCATCAAGTTGAGAGTTGTTTACAAATATCCGCAATACTTCCAGTCCAAGTAAATACTACTACATCTGTTTGATCGGAAAGCTTGCTTGCGACATTGATCAGACGCGGCGATAATTGTACCGACAAATTCCTTAGAAATTGTACAAAAAGTGTTCATAACTTTATTTTTATTTATTAGAATTAGATCCTCTTTTGTTGATCATTTTCTAAGATGATTTATGTCTGTACTACAATAATACAAATTGACTCACGAAGAGTAACGAAACTGTAATCAGAAATCTCAATGGAAACTCCATACTGTACTTGATAAAAAATCACTCGATAAAAACGCGCTAAAGTCTATGAAGCAAAGCTCACACGTGCGGATATTCAATAGGATTATTGAATCCCATAAGACCACCCTTCGCACTTGATTAGGCCTGATTTCTTTTATAGACCTTGGGTAGAATTCAAGACGGAAAATGAGGAAAAATATTGTAGTGGGGACTGCGGTGGAAAGGATTTTTTTTAAGGAAAAGAGAAAAGTTGTCAGTAGTGAAGGGAGAGCTTATTCTCATTAGAGTTTTACCGTAGCCGCGCTTACACATGGTTACGGTCCATTCCATCCTGTGTTCGAGTTCGTTCGCACTGGTCTGACCACATCTACGTGCCCTGAATTTAGGATTATTTTTTTTCGCCTGTACCAGAAACTAGTGAAGTAAATCGAATTCATTATTGGAAACATCAATTTCTTCGTTGCGTGTCCCGAGTAGCGAATAAAGCTAAAAAAATAGGGGAATTGAATTTTTCGTCAATTTTCTCTGACGATGCTTCCTGTAAATCACTATTGACGATACAAACCTTTTACATTTTCATGTGTAAGAACAAAACGCTCATCACAATATCTTTGGGCTCTCGAAATGGACCGTCAACCAATGATGGAAGCCTCTATTAATTAATAACCGTCGAATTAATCTATTTCGTAGATACAGCGACGAGTGCAGATGTTTCTGTTCTGACAGGAGATTCGTTACTGTCACATCGTGTCTCCTCGTCTTTTTTCCCGTAATCCGAGACTCGTGGAAGCTAGAATAGTCAACTTGGCAGCCCAAGAAATTTCACAAGAAGCAATGAAAAGAGGGTTTGTCCCGCATTGCTAACAAGTCCCGCAAAAGTGTACAGAAGCACCGAGTTGTGTGGTCTAAAGTTTCGACTGTATACAATCATGGCTGTTGGGTAATCGAGGGTGAGGCTCAACTAAGGTGCATTCGTTTACTTCGCACAATCGAATAATTACAGTGGTTTAGCCTGAGCTAAACTCAAGTTTCTGAACGAGAATATTCACGAAGCAAATTAGCTTTGTACTCACAGTTATATACTGGGCGTTCGCGTAATCACTTAGAACACTGATTACAACACAGGCCCAAATGATGGTATATTCAACAGATGTAATTTGTCTTGGAAATGCCGAGGACAATCTAAACTTTTTGCTCCTGCCAAATAACACTTTAAACTGTTCTCGTGAGCCTCATATAATAAGTTATACTCGAATTTTGACTACAAATGTCTTATGAAATCGGGCATTTCCCGTTCGGCGCTAACCAATGAAAGAAGTTATAATTCAAATTACAAAATGTTATCTTTACTGGTGGATGTTTTTCAGTAAGGTTGATGATGAATGTTCTGAATCATTGGAGCACAAACTTGAATAATGTATTGCAGCCGCTCGATGGTATGAATCACTAATCAACGTTTTACAAGCACTCTATTTAAAGCTCAAACTATAATGAGTAAGGAAATAAGACTGAATTACACGAAAAATAATATTGAAAAAAAATGTTCAGCTTCTCGAAACTGCAAATATAAGATTTCGTATTTTGGAATTTTTTTTCTTCACTTTTTCTCATTTAACATCGATCGACGAAAAGAATTATAGTTCAGTTTATACTCGGATTTCAACAGAAAGATTTGAAAAATACGAGAAGATTATTATCACCATTACCAGCAGCACGTAATAATGTAATAGTACCCAACTTAACCAGCTGCAATTTTATAGAAAGCAGCACACAAAGTAAGACGGAGAAGAAATGTTTTCTGGAAGAATATTCTTCGTCGTATAAACGATGGTGTTCGCCGACGGTGTGGAAAATTCAGGGCAATGGCGTCGGTGTCTCGGCATAGCTGCTGGCAAACTGGCAGGTAGGTTGAGACGCAAAATTAGGAACTCTTGCGGGGCTAGTAACCGAGCAGAACCGTCTCGGCAGAATCCACACACAATACTTGCACATAGACGTGCATGTACATAAATACATAGATATAGTGCTAACCAGGATAGTGCTGGTGCAACAAACGAGAATTTAGTATGTAAGGCACGTGTTCACATCTGCCTTTATGAACGGTCCCTGCGATTCTCCTTTTCGTCCTCATTCTCATGTAGAAAAGAGAGCACCACATGCCGAAGCATCTGCAGTCCCAGTTGGGGAGGTTTTCGGAATGGAGAATATAGACAGGGAACCACGAACTTCAGCTACCTCGGAGGATAACAGTTTTGAATCAACGTTTGAACATTACGAAAATCAAATAGTTTATCAATGGAAAGATTTTTTACATACAATTAAATGGATTATCAACCACGTCGGTTGCCGGTTAATATTATCAAGATTAGATTTCAATTTACTGCAAAAAAATGACTCTTATCAAACCCAGTTAATGAGAGTACAGGAGGGAATTAATTAGCAAAGCGAGAATCAAAGAGAATAAAAGATGTAAGGTTATAAGAAGGTAAAATGAGTAAAAGAAGGCCACAAATAAATACGAGCTGGATGGATGCGAAACTCGTGCGAAATTGGATCTTCAGGTAACGGTTTAATTCCTAGAAGGTACTCGTCACTTCCAACCAGAAGAGCGAATTGTAACTAGGTTTCCGCAGCTATAGTTACGCCTAACACGCTTTTACTGTTTCCTTTTCTTTATTTTTCTTCCTCACCTTCTCCAGCCTTCTTTCGCACTCTTTTTTTCTCTATTTCTCTTCCTCTATGCGATCCACCATCTAAACATTTTCACTCGTATACTTACTGGGATTCTCGCACTCTTTAGACCCTCTCATATATACTAATAGCTTGCTCGCCCATTTACTTTCGCTCTCCCTTCCATATCAAGGAAACATACTTCACCCAACGTTCGCATTAGCTCTGGAATTTGTTGTCCGTTAACTCACCTCCCCTATGATGCTAGTGAACGTTTCGTGTGTAACCCTGCACTGTCGTCTCTGTACTCTGGCCACTTGCTAACTACGCCAACTCTACCCCTGCCTAACTCCCATCATTAGTCGATTCCTCACCCTCGTACGAACTATGATCATATTCAGTTTTTCTATTTATGATCGCAAACATTTTTCATCGATATGTCCAGATTGAAAACAAGCATTCGTATGTGCAAAGGTACTACCTGAGACACATACAGATTGGTAGTGATACAAAAAAAGCGTTGAAAAAATATTGAATATGCAGAACTTACAAAACAGATTGGTGGAAAAAAATACGAGAAATTTTGATTGAAAGGTATGAGAAAAGTAATAGCATCTCCGAAAACATCCAAACGTTGAACACGATGGTAAGCTTACTTACTTCTGTTCTAGACAAGTAAACTGTGGTAATTGAGATTCAAGTCAAGCGCACACGAGGCTGCTCTGATTGCTTTTTCGTTTATATTCCTTCATATTTGGCTATTCATTTTTTTTTTTTGGTTGATTGAGTGTAACTGAGGTATATGAAAAAAGGACGAATACCTGCTGTGTGCTATCTGCAAATAAAGAAAATGAACTTTACATTCTCAAAGGAAACTTGATGCGAACCGGATCGTATAATTCCCCTATGCAATTTCCTCCGCAGTCTTGTCGTATACCTTTTGGAAGCTCTATGCGGATTTCGAAAAGTATAAATTTCCGCCCCTCACGGTGTTCGACGTAGATAAAGGCCAACGACTAATCGGAGTTCAGTGGTGCGAAGAATTCGTTTGTCTCTCTCTCTTTCTCTCTTACTCGCTTTCTCAACCCATCACTGAGAGCTTGTACCAAAGGCAAAGTGAAATTTTCCAAATAAATTATTCTCCGTTAATTAAACCATCGTTGAGAGGAATGAGATCCCTAACGGTGGTTCTGCGATGCCGAAAGAGAACTACATCATTTGTGGAAAAGAGAGTGAGTGGTGAGGTTAGTTTTAGTGGCGCCTCCTGATAAGAAAACGGGGAAGTAGCGGATGGAATTGCCGAGATGAGAATATAGCTTTGGCGAAGAAATGTCTGAGTGGGGAAAATTGAGGAAGTCTAAAAAAAAAATTTCGTTGGGAGCTAAAACGATTGAACTAGGAGTTAAAAAAGGAAAGGATACTAGGAAAGGGGACCTAGAAAACTGGAGAGTTTACACGCGTGTAAGCAGCACAAGAAGAAGCTAGAAATTGAGGGTAAGGAAAGCGAGAGGAATGAGAGATCTTGGCTTGGTCTACAACCAGAAAGAAAAGGTTGAAAGTGAGAGATGAAAAGGGGTGAGGGGCGAAGCTATACACTGTCGAACAGGGGTGAAAGGCTTGGGATTGCTCGACGGAGACTTCCTTTCCCAGCAGAGTTCACCGCCCCGAGATTAATGTTAACTTCACTCCAGAGTTAATAAGTCTAACACCGATAAATCCCTGGAACTCCCACTTTCTTTCTCCCCCTCTTGCCCTTTTTCTTTTCTCTTCCGAGTAATGGTGAAGAAGAAAGACATCCTCTGGGCACGACTGACAAGACCAAAGTCTGAGGCTCAACGGACTATGGTATTCGATCTTTGCCCCTTTCTAAAAGACCACAGACATCTCACGTCTTTACAGACCCTAACACTCACCGTTCTATATTGTACATTTTCCCCCTTTATCTCATCAGCATGCTTTCCCTGCCCGTTATCAAAACTGGAAAATAGGGGGAAATACGTAGAAATTCTGTCCTTACGCTATCAGATGTCTTTGTTTTCATCGTTGACTCGAAAAGAGGTGTGTCAGAACGTAGAATATTCAATAATATAGTCACGAATTGGAGAGGATATAAGAAAAACTATTCCAATATACACAGGCGCAGACACACAGGAATGAATATATCGTTAGAATATCCAAATATATTTCCGGAAAATTCAGTAAACGTGAAGACTGACAGGACATCAACGTCAACACTCTCGAAACAGATCGAAAGAGAGCTCTTTAGTCTTTTGCTGGTTGGTGTTCGTGTGCCCGAGCACTCCTCCAGCAAGCTCTAAACGGACCACAGTGAAGCTGATCTGACCAGAGTTTGGTGGATTCGAGAACGACGCGGTAAATGTGTTGTCCTGAGTCACAGTCTCATGGACAATACCGAGGCTGATTGCTGGCCGTGCGGGCGCAAAACTTTACCCGAAAATAAAGCGACAAATACGCTCGGATGCGCCAGTCGATGTCGATGCCAAATTCAGCCACTGGGAATGGTGGAGTACTGCGCGAAAGCGCTTCAACCTCACCCTTCGCGATAGCTTTTTCGTTTTTTATTTTTTTTTTTTTCCAATATGGCAGGTCGCCACGGTAGCCATGTGTAGCGATATAGATTTTATTGTATCCGAAGAGAATTATCGGGAATCCATGTGGGTTTCAGTGTGAATAGACTATCTGCATTTTTCGATTTTGTCCGTGAAATATAGTTTTATGAAAGTTAATAACCAATGCCGTTTTGCCAATTTTATCAAGTGGACGAACCTACGACTTTTTCATGAGAAAATCGTCGCAGATTAATCATATATTTGATATTTTTAACTCAGCATTAAAGAAGTTTTTAGTAATGATCATTCCTGAACAATCGATAGATTGCTCGTCACTGAAAATCAACAAGTATTGTTAATCCTTACTGATCAATTATGGGCTAAAAGTCGAGATACAAAACAGTCTGCTGAATTGTAAAAAGATAGAGCTTTGAGTGAATATCCTGAGAAAGCGTATCAGGATACATCCTCACGTTATACGGAAACGTACGTGAATTAATATATCCAATAGGTATAGTCAAAAGAAAAGACCCCAATGGCGTTCAGTGACACGTTTCCAACCCCAAAGATCAAATCAGCAAAAACGTCAATTCCAGAAAAAGAGTGAAAGGAGATATGATCCTGCTACGTTTTACCTTTCCATGCTGAAAGTGAAGCTGTACGCCGCACTTAAAAGGGATAATATGTAAGCGTGAAAACGTGATATAGATCAAAGTTTTCGTAACCACAGATTTCCATACTTCAGGAATTTTGCGGATGAGAAAATCGAACGTTTTATATTCCAGGCAAGTAAGATGATGAGAAAAGCGAGTAAAAAGGTAAAAAAAAGTAAGAGGTTGGAAAGGTAGAGCAAGAATCCGCACGAATGTAACAAGGGTCGGGACTTTTTTGTATGCTAGTTAGTATCTTGTTTTAACGCAACGCTGCAAAATACCCGGGACGATATTCGATACGCGATCGCCAATATATATATTTAGCTGTAAAACGCATATTCTTCAAATTGTCTACTGTGTAAAACTCTCACGTATGTCTAACGTGCGTACAAGTTTTATAACCGTGTTTATTCCCATATGATATATAAAATCTCATAGGACATGACTTGCATTTTTTTTGCTGATGACTCAACTTTGAAACGGACAAATGGCACCTTTTTCGAAAAAAAACATGAACCATGTAGTTTGCTGAGAGAAAAGAGACCGTAAATTAAATGTGTACAATCATTTAATTATCGTTTATTTATTATATATATACGAACAGTACGTGGAGTAATATACCAAATGATTTATATGATGAAAGTTTTCGATGCTGAAAAAAGTTTTCATGTGATCATTAAAAACGATATTCCACATCAGTTGCCAATATTACGAAATTAATAGAATGAACATGATCGAAGAAATCGAATCAGTTCATTAAATTTATCTGTCAAAAGTAGACCATAAATAATGGGGTGTACTATTGAGGGTAGAAAAGTTGGCTCCCCTTTCGTTGTCATCTTTACTCTTATACTTACTTCATGCAATATATCTTTGGTCCCCCAACGAGACAGATCCTTTTACGAATCTTTCTTTCTCAACACTTTTCTTTAACGTATACTTCTTGTCTACTCCTATTCCACCCCTCCCCTTCTCTCGGGCGTCTTATAAACCTGCAACTGTTCAAAGTCTTGGTCGTTGGTGGTGGTCCGTTTTTCTTTCCTACTCTTTCATTGTCTTAGCTCTCCTATGCGAGGCATCATCTCACTCACTCCCTAGTTCTCTTTACGGAACACATTGTAATTCCAGCCGAACAGTTTCGCTAGTAGCAAGTCCCTACGTGACCGGCATGTCAAATTCGACACATAAAACTGCAGGAGAGACAGTTACGCCAACGGGTTAACGTATCGCCCGCACGTGTCTCCACAACGTCCTACCGCGATATAACATCAGAGCCCGTGATGTCCGTCGTTTTGTTAAAGGTTTCTCCGGCTTGTTGGCTTTCTCGTTGTCTCCGCTTGTTAAGCTCAACTCTGTCGGCAGGCTAACGCGTGAGGGTACGGGACACACCCGTAAATAATTGCTATCGAGACTCATTAACGGAAGATCAGTTTCACAACGTTTCAGCGTATATATAGATCTCTAGTAGCCCTATGAAAGACGCTTCCAGTAAATACGTGCTTGGACAGAAAAACGAATGCAGCCCTCTTCAGTCTACGAGGAAATTACAGACAGCATGCCCGGACGACTTAAGAAAGTCTGCGAAAAAACCGACAGGTTGAAGAAGAAGACAAATTCTTCTTTGTGTCAAATTTACCGAAGAAATTACTAACACCCTGTTGAGTGATCCCTAATGAGTCTGCACGTTGTCCTAATTACGGGTAAAGTTTTCTTACCCTCAGCCTTTGTAAGGTGTGCCACTCTTTTCGGTCGAGATAAGCAAATCATGGTATAAAAAACAATTTGATATTGCAAAGTTGGTAATTATAGCTAATAAATGCAATTTTTGTGACCCATACCTTTCCGTCGATTTGGGTTTTTCATTCAGAAAGAATTTCTGCTCGAGTTTTTTTAATTAGATTGAATTGACTTGAAGTTTATTGACTGAGAATCTGAAGAATTTTCACTGGATGATGCAGCCCCGGATAGCGGGAAGCTGCGGCCATTACCAAAATATATGCTTGCTATGTGTTTATTATCAATGTTTTGTTTTCAGGTATTCAGTAACGAACACAGGAAGACGAAAACATTGATAGTAAACTCATAGCAAGCGTACATATTAGTAATGGCCGAGGCTTCCCGCTGGTCTAGGCTGCCCCCTTTTCCCCTATTGTTGTTGTTGGGCAAAGATTAATGATGTACTCTCATCGAAGAGTGGACTTTTTTTGTGGGAATATGGAAATAGTTAGGTCAAAAAAGAACTCTCCTAACTACAAACAGATCACGGGAGATCAGCTTTTTCCTTATATATAATATTATTGCATAAATATTTGAAAAAAAAAAAACTTAACAAGTGCTATGTACTTACAGTTAAAGGAGAGAAGGACTCCAGCAACGAAGACAAATATCACGACTAGGAGAACAAGAAAAAGCAGAAGAATTGTAGGTCGACACCAAGGACTTCGTGGAACTTCTGTCTGTCTGCTATCTTTAGTTCTCTTCTGATCAACGACCGTTGATTCGCCGCTGACATTAACGACAACACCTTTGTAGGTATACTGCGGTGTTTTTTTGTCAGCCAAAAAGCCATGATCATCTTCAGGATCAGAGTAAACACCGTATGCTTCAAAGTTATTTTTTCTATAACCATTCGTCTTCTCCGATGATCCAGCAGCCGCGGTACCCGTTGCGGAATCATGAGATTCCTGATTTTGCTTTCGTGGATAAACCGATGAGCTCTGTTGTTTCTGCCCAAAGTTCGAGCTCATTTCACCAATTTTCAGGGTTTGCTCATAAGACTTCGAGGAAGGTGGATCTTGATATCGAGCAACAGGCTCATACTTAGACCTCTCATAACTCTTGGACGTCGTTAAGTCATACTTTGAACTGGATGATTCGAAACCTTTTAAGCCTTTCGCACCGGTATCGTAACTGGAATCATCATATTTTGGATCAAACGATCGACCACCAGAGTTTGGATTCGATTCGTAATTGGCGTCATACGCTTTGCTTCCTGATGATTCGTATCTTGGCAGTGTCCCGTACATTTTACCAACCGAATGATACTTGCTGTCATATTTTCGGCTACCACCAACGTCCTGCTGTTGGTTAGAAAATGAGCCAAGTTCGTAAGATGAATCTCTCGTCTTTATTCCAGATTCGTAACCTTTCGTACCTAGCGTCTCATAGCCCTTGGCAGTTATGACAGGCTCGTAAATCTTGGAAGTGGTATGATGGTGTGCCGTGTCAGGCTTCTTTGGCTCCAGTTTAAGTGTCTCCTCGGCATAACGAGCAGCGTACTCGTAATCCGTAAGATCTCGGGAATACCTTCTACCACCTTCCTGTATATCCGACGTGTAACCTCGTAATATGGTGGCATCGGTTCTTTCGTATGGCGCGTCAAGGTCCGATTCTTGATAACTTCTTTCCGTTCGTCTATCGTATCTCACATGTCCTTCCTCAGGATATATCCTAGAGTCATCGTATCTCTCGAGATTTTCACGATCGTAGTTTCCGGCAAAACCTGTCTTCCGATCAAAACTACGAGTCGAGTACGCTTGCCTTGATTCATTTCCATAATCGCCACCACCCGAGCTCGAATAATTGTTCGATAAATTTTGTCCGTCCTGGAAGCTGATCTTCGGCTCATATTCCAGGTAACGGGAGGACCTTCGCTCGTTACCATAGTCCATCGAGCCCTCAACAACGTTCGGTAATTTGCTGCTTAAATTTTCACCTGTTACGGCCGACGTTGCCTGATGACAGATCTCAGCATGCTCAACTAAATTTGGCAGCCGCGCCAAGCTCGACGAGCTACCTGGTGTATTCTCCGTAAGATCCAGCTTCAGTCCGTTTGCCGCCTTTCGCATTTTCTCCAATTGGCATGATAACACGGGATTTTTTGGAGCCGGTTCAACGGGTCAAAAGTTCACTTGTACAAGTCGGATTGATTACTGGTACCATGTGATTCCGACGCGAATCTCGAAGTATCGCAAAGTCGCCTCGTTCTTCGGAGAGGTTTAGTTAGTAGAAGTTGTTAGGGTTATGGTGGTTGTTTTCACCAGGAGAAGACATCTCTGCAGAATAAACAGAGAATAGAATAGTGTTAGTATTTTTAGTAGGAATGGAACATAAAGATGTTAATAACTATATATTAATGATCATGAATTAGGTAGCAATATATGCGTTTTGGAATACCGTAGGAAAGGATAGTTCGTCAATGTTGAACAAGAATATGTCAACCATATTCTGTCACAAATAATCATATATTTACTTTCGATGAATATTGATCGTAGTTGAATAAATAATATCCGAGTTTGTCAGTCGATCTGACGTGATCAACAAGCAGAATTGCAATGATTCTCTAATAATGATTTCCAAAACAGAAGCTTCAAAATATTGTGCAATCCTCGACCTGGATCAGAAGTGAATGCGTTGTGGTTCAGTAACATAAGGCGGTTTGCTCCGGGTTGTCAAATCAACGCATGGCTGCGTTTCCGCCAGACTGGAAATGCGCTGAACGGAGGAGAAACGCGCAAACGTCAACCAATATGACACTTCAATTTACCATCTCCTGTATTCCTTTCTTATCCTGTACTATGTTACCCTAATGGTCGAATCTGGTATTCTCTTCTCTGCTTTATTGATCTTAGTTGTAGCCAACATCCAGCATTCAAACGACACTTGATTTAAACCTTCAGTATACAGTGATGATATCATGTGAGTGAAGCAGGTTACTTTCTCTGAATTGTTGGGTATCGATTCTCTATCTCTGGTTATTTTACTACTATAGGGCTCTATCTTTCTCCTGTATTCGTGATATTCTTGTTGGTATTATTGTTATTATTAATATTATTGATGACTATTCATATTGAAGTGAAATGAATAAACTGTTCCATTGATAAAATGATCCTAATTGGAAAGTTAACATAAAATTTACATTCTTCGCGACCAAGCGACGTTATGAGTGCAGGGAACACAGTTAAAAGAAAATTTCTCTTCTCCATGCAAATTTAATTAGTTCCAGAGCATAATTTCATTCGGGTGTATTGAAAGCTGGGTAATATCTCATTTTCCGGAAATTGCAAGGTGTGCGTGTACGTAAATTGACACGTCCGGAGCTACAGCTATGAGTGGATATCTGTACGTAGTAGAAATATCAACGTATATAGCCATCATTCCTGGATGGTAGGATGGTTGAAAAGTTATTTTGAACCTTGGGTCGGGCAAAAATGCATAAGACTACGGAAGCTCGCTCGTCGCTGAATGAAAAACTGTGTCATGTTTGAATGCACTCTGCACGATAACAATATACATGCATGCTACATACCCACACATACACGCATGTACATACATTCGATTGCAAACGGCACTTCCGTTTGAAAAAGAAAATGCGCACAGTGAGGCTTTTATCGAAAACAAAATTTCGACGATAAGCGAGAATGTTCAAAATTATTGAGAATCAATAAGAGGAAAACGAAAGCATATGAAAAATCATCAATCGCCATCAAAAACATTTCTGTAAATTTCTATCACCATGAAATACCGTGTACTGCATACTCATCGAACGTCATTTATTTCAAGTGCGACATTTGGTGACAAATATTTACGCGATAACGTGCACCATACAATTTTATGGATGTTGTATCAATGGTAACGATATGCTCAACTTAAAAAAATTTCATAGCCTCTCGGTTTCGTTTAATCGCGCTTTCAGATGACTCGCCCCATCATCAATTCTTATCTGGCTAGAGATATGAATGCCCTCTTGTTCGTTTAATTGTATAAACCATTCTAATGATTTCAATGTGAGAAGCTTGGAGTTTTTATCGTGAAGGATTTAGTTATCCGTTTAAATTAATTTAAACAGTATATTAGTCACTTTCTATCAGTTTTTTCAAACAATGACAAATATTCAAATTTTAGTGGAAGACTATCGGAGATGAAATACGTTATCGACCAAATGGTATTTTGGAATTTCGCTCATCCGCGTAAAATTTCATCATCGAAGGTCTCTACAGGTAGGAACTGCGAAGCTTGCAGCGCAATAACGTTGCCTGCTATAAAACAGGTGAAACGAACTCAACGGCTGTTTCAACCTTCGAAATTAGTAATGTTTGGCCGTTATTACAGAGATGCCAGTGGCCGGCGCACTCGACTAAGGGTTGAAAACTATTTTCTGCGAACGTCAAGCGTACAAGCGTGAATAGTTAAAACTTTTCAGTGAGAAATTCCTATCGCGATCCACTCCTCTTTCTACCATCCCCTCTGGTTCCTCACGGACTCCTCGGACTCTCGTTGGAATCGTATTAGTCCGCTAGGCCGCGAGAATATAACTATTCTATTCTGGACATCGCATATTGGCACGCCAGAAATATATCCAGGCTTCTACTTTGTATATAAGGCATTTCGCGTGAACTGCATGTTTCTCGAAAAACCCTGATCAGTTTCGATCGGTTCGAATTCTCTATGTGTTTTTCTGAATAATGAAATAGTTAATCCGTTTTTTTATGCATTTTTCTACGTGAGCGATTTTTCTAATTATACAGCTAGTTGAATGCTCCTATTTTTATCTCTAACTTTCCACACTCATATAATATTGCAAATGGGAACACGATCATAGAAGAGAACATAACGAATAGTATTTTTTCTCAGTTTTAAACAAATTGTGGAAAAAAGCAAAACTTTCTCTAAAATTTGTATATTTTCCCTTTTTTCATGCAAAAAAAAATTGATTTTTTTTTTTTTTTTTCATTTTCGTCATTGGATTTTTTTTCTCTAGGGAAACTTGAAAACTTGTCAGCTCGGTGTTAGACCGCACAAATTTTGTTTTCCAGAAGATACAGTGAAAAAAAAAATTGAATTAAAACAGCTTTGAAGTTTCCATAGCCAACAGCGATCCCATTTCCTACTTTATCGCATCCAAACGCGAGCTCTCGGGACCCCAGGACAACGATGACCGTGCTTTGATGATTAATAACGGTGCTCCATGGCAGGCACATTGGTTGAATATTTTTGCCTACGTTAGAAATTTCTAATAAATACAAACGTTATTGCGTTGATAATCGATTATTTTCGACGATCGTCAGAAAATTGATGAATTTAGTCTGTCCGAAAGTAAAATTGAATACCTTAAATCGTTGAAAATATTTCGTAGAATATTCTGCGATTGAAAAATCTGTGGAAATTTCCAAAACATTAGACCGTGATGATTTCCCGTTAAAATAATTAAAGAATATCAAGCTTAGTATCACTTAACGAATAAGTGAAAAAAAAAATGATACAATCAGTTTATTCTGAGTTATGAGCGTTGAAAACGTTAACGAAAAAGATTTTGTTATTCTTTCTCCGTGACGACTTTATTTTTTTATCGTGTACTGATTTAACACCGTAGCGACAGTCTGTTATATATGTTTGACAATTTGGCACACTGCAACGTGGATAAGCAACGAGCAGCTGTCCCAAGCTAGTAGATTCTCTCTTTAGCCGTTTTATACATTTCCATTTTCCGCGAGTAGAACGTTCAGGGAGAGGAAGAGAGAGAGAGAGAGAAAGAGAGTGTGAAAAAATAGAAGATATTTCGTTTCCTCTCTGACTCTCCTGAGTCGTTTTCATCGCTGTTTTTTCACCTATTGCACTCTTTCGCTCTCACCCTCATCCAACATCCAACTTTTGCACGATTCATTCTATCCCTCTCCAAGTTCGCATCAACAACAGCCACTCCTTCTCTTTCTATCCCTCGACCCCCCCCCCCCTCTTCCTCTTCCTGCCAGATCCTCGTCCGGGGTGCATAAAAACTTTTGAATTATTTATGTTTTCCCGTGTGGCGGGCCGGCAGTCGCAATGCGGGATGCAAATGCATCTTCTTTTTTACGCCGCCTTTGAATGTTTAATGTTAAAAGAGGAGGGATGACCATCACCCATTCCCGCTTCGGTTCACCCATACCCCTGACTGAAAACGTGGCAACCAACTAGTACTGTAAAGGAGTCAGGAAAGGGGCTGTTTATACCGGTACAAACTAACGGGAGCAACACGAGTGACACTGTCCCAAGTCTAGATGGTATAAAAGCAGGCAAGAAAGGTATGCTCCACGGGTGAGAGAAAGAAATCTACGAAAATCACGGTACGAGAAATCGGAAAAATTTATCATGAACGAGAAACGGTAGGAGTTTCGTACAAGAGCAGTAAATTCTGCGATCGTCCGTTACTGTTTTTTCTTTCCTTCCTTTTAACCAGTGTAGGTAGACTCCACGTGTAAACATAAACCGAGGTTGATCGTAACGTTTTTCAAAGAGAAAGTTCAGAAGAATGAATGATTCATCGAAGCATTTTTGCGCCGTTGAGAAAGATGTAAATGATAAAGAATCTCACATAACTAATGTTAGAGAACAACAATTAATTTAATGAACACGATCAATTTCGCTAATGATTTATCTTCAATCTTTTTCATGAAAATAAATTTAAGTCAGAAATTACGTTTGACAAGTCTTCTCGCATTATCGATTCAGATTCTTTTTCTTCCTGAGTATATATCGCAATTGATAAAAACAACTTCTATTGTATAGTCCAAAAAAAAAACAATTATTTGTATTTATTTGTATTTCTTTTTGTAAGTTCGAATCAGCCATCGATTACCCTCTATGAATTCAGCATTCTATCGTTCGATTGTACCACCGTTCAGAATTTTCAGCTACAAAACCATGAGAGAGAGTAGAGTATACCAACGATGTCTGAGGGACCGTCGATATAGGATCGGTTTATGCAGAAACGAACGATAGTTGAGATAGTTCAGCCACATTGGTCGACTTGGTTTAACAATTGATTGCACAAGAGTTATTTTCCTCCGCAAAGTCAGAGGACCAAGGGAGATGAAGTAAAACGCATGCGCGTGTACCAGAATGTTTAACTCGGCATGAGAATTGCTATCGTTACCTGAAACGTGGAAATCTCTGCGTGTTGAATTCCTTCGAATTCCTCGACCTCGCCACAATTGGGTATGACTCTACCTGAGGGCACATGTACTATAGATAGAATATATACCCGATGGACGAGAGTTTACTAACACCGAGAAACTTACGAATTACAATTACCGCAAACCCATTTGTCAACGAGTTTAATACCGCTAGAGCTCAATGCAACGAAATATCTGATGGGACATTAGAATTGGTATCACTCGGTATGTTAATATTTTCATAGTAGTCGATTGAAAATAAAATATCGAAATTACATCTTATTATGTGAATAAATCACAGAAAAGAAATCTTCGTATCTGTACGATAATTTAACTCAACTTTTGTCCGAAGGTAAATCTTAAAGCTGGAAATTCTCGACTGTTGAATTTCTAGGTACTACAAAATAGAGGCACGAAAATTAGAATAAAAAGATAGGTTAGTTGCTTTTATACTAAATCGAACTAATGTGCAAAGAGCAATCTAAATTACGAGTATTATAGACTTAAAAATAAGAAAATATATTCGACTTATTATCGGTCTATTTTTCCATGAGAAATATATTTTCTTCGACGAAGGGGCAGCTTCGGTTATAGTTCTCGAGGAGGGATGAATCTTCGAAGTAAGATTATACGGAAATCCAGGCGAACGTCGGTTAATGGGATAGTCGGGATTATAGGAGTAATGTAGAAAGAGAGACAGAGAGGTAGCTAGAAAGTAAGAGAAAGAGAGCTAGGGAGAGAGAGAGAGAGAGAGTTGTATGGAGGGTTGCTATCAGTACAGTGTGTCACCGCGTGTTCTGATAAGCCATCCCGGTACGTTGGGCCGTCTCTGGTGTATATATGCCCGGATGTTTTCCCGGCAATGCTTTCCCTGTCCCACCCCCCCCCCCAACCCCCCGCAAGCTGGGTACTCAACCCCTTGGTAAAGGAACGAGTGAGCGCTCTCCCGCGCTTTCTCTTTCTCCCCTGCTTCGATGGTAGTACTGCTAGAAGCTCAACGTTAAGCACGTACGGGGTGTCCACCAATTACGTATAGTACGCCAGAGACCTTTGCAAGCTACCAGCAAAAGCTTCTACTCCCCTTCAATCCAGCCTGTAAACACGCTCTATCTCCATCTCAATTCCACTACTACTCGAGCTCTCATCAATTGCCTGTATTTCGATCAGCTAACCCCCAAACCCACGATATTCCGATAGTTAAAAAAAAAAAAAAAAAACGAAGAAAATAAAGTAAAAAAACTAGAATAGCGGAATATACCAGAACGACCAGAATCAAGTTGCACAATGTGTATAACCACGTTCACAATTGTACGTTGTGAATGGGTTCTCGTACACTCTATCATCAAGCAACCAACACTCGTTGGGTATTGATCATGTTTTCTACAACCACTCCTGAACTTCGCTCTATTTCGTTTCATCCGTTTGTTATCATATCTTCCACTCCTTTTAATTTATACCAAGCCTACAAGTGATCAAGAGTACCACAAGAATCAGACCAACAGCGATTGATGATTTTTGCGATGTAAAGATAACATCTACTTTTCTTCATTGTTCGATAATTGACAGAATTTGACAACGTTGCATTCCGAGTTATGTATATCACTGAATGGAATGCTATGTTTCTTTTTAGAATAAGTAAAAGAAGTAGAATCATTGTGAGTTATAAAATCACACTTAATCGTGTTTTTTTTTATCGAAGAACATGACATCGTCAAAAAATACAATCATTTTATGTATTTCTTTGAACCAAATATCGAGATGGGAATTAATGATGAGGAGATATGTCTCCGATTGGTCGAATATTCGGTAATAATGCAGACAACTGTATATCTCTCGATTCAGTGGAACAGAGTTTGTGACAAGGGTTTAGAGGGGAGTTTCAGGGGTCTCCAAGTCCCACGACGCGTTACGAGGATGCTCTTGCGTTCTCGCTAATCGAGGTAATATATTCACGGGGATGATTATCTGATCGTGCCGCTCTGGCGAGTCTCTCGATGTTCACGTACTACCTATATATAGAACATCTGAAAAACTTACAGGCGTAACAACCATAACTTGATACGTTGAATAAAGTTCGTTACAGCTTTATGTTTCCCAGCGATCGATTTATTATTTACTACATCTGTATATTTCTCTAGGTAATCCCGAACCATCGAAATTCTCCAACCGAAGAGATACATTATAGCAATGATACCACAATTCGTAGGAATCCCTTCACGTACAGAAATTTAGAGAAGGCTTTAACAAATGTTAGTTCCAATAGATAAATATTATTATCATGATTTTACAGTTGTTTGACATACTATTCATAATTACTCAATGATCCTCGCATGAATTTATTTCATCTAAAATATATTTTACGCAATGAAATTGGAAATATGGTCTTCGGTGGTTTTAACCAGGAGTAAGGTAAGGGGTTAGGCCATTCTGGAACGAGAAAAAATCGGTATACTTTAGATTTTTTTTTTTTGGCCAAATTATGAAATCAAATTAAATTCCATGAACAGTCCTCCATTGAACTATTATTGAACTGAAAAGAAAAAAATATCTCTGGGTTCAATATAAAAATAGCCTTCTCCGTTGACATCTTTTTTCCCATGGCCGGACTCAAATCTCATTCAATTTTTGACCTAGAATAAAATACCAAAGTTTTTTCGCTTCTTAATAGGAATACCTATAAAAGTACGTAGAATTTTCTCAATATATTGATTTTTGCAAAAATAGTGTCAATTTTTTCAAAAATTGTAGAAAATTCAGGAATGAAAAATTAGGGATGAGTACTTGCCAATAATTAAGATCAGGTCTGTAACTTAATTATAGAATTGTTTTGATGAATTGAATTAACTATGAATTATTAATAAATAAACGAAATCATGAGATGAGAAAATAAAAAATGTAACATCCTAGCAATTGAACGAGTGAAATTATAATTGCATAAAGGACTTAGTTTAACTACATTTATAAAGACAAACACATACATTTATAGAAGACCGGATCTAACCTTTAAAAATTGGCGAACACATATAATACGGCATCGTTAACCGGAAAGTTCGTTTTTCTCACGATGAGAAAGAACGTAAAAGTCGATCTGGGAAGCGAGATTGCGGCTTCGAGAGTCGTAAAGTATCATCGGAACTGTTAAATTATGGCCTCGTTTCCGTTGCCCGAGCTTACTAACCCCTCCACGATTCTCGCCCTACTGAAATCATTATATATTACGTGAGGAAAAAAGTACGAGAAAAAGTATATTTCAGATGGTTGTCCCAGTTAATAGTTCAATGTATCGCTACGGTCGCTATTACCTGTACGTTCATCCGAGTTTTAATTTAAAACAAAAAAAAACGGTTTAAATTAGAAACAGTTCGAAGGAATGCTATTCGACGTGATTAAATGTATTGAATAATTCGAACTCATTCATTTCGGAAATCGCATGCAGAGCTACTCGTAGAATTAGTCCGAAACTATTTTTTTGTCTGAACGAATCAATATTTTTCATTTAAAATGAATTATTTTTCCTCCGAATATGTTAAATGACTTGTAAAATCAGTGCTGTCACCATGATTACTCCAATTTTACATAAAGGCGATGAATTATTCCCGCCTCGCTAACGAAATCGGCTATTGATAATATTACGTTCGTCATGCGCGTCATGTAAATAAATAATTACACGTGAAAATTGGGTACGCACTGTATATCGTCAATTCTGTTATGTTATATTTATACGATACAGTGAAATCGGTTTATTATTCTCGAAAATGCTTACTTTGAAGTATAAAATTTTGACCATCGAATCAATATCCCATATAATTTTTATTTTATTATTTTTATTATTTTCGTTCCGCCTTCCAGAAATGGTATAACTTTGTCGATGAGGAACTGCCGCAATTGACTAAAGTCATATGCTTGGTAGACGTTAGCACAAATTCTTGAAACAAAATACTGGCATATTACCTTCAATGCAATAGTATATACGTATAATTTAACGCATTCGACTCTGATAATGCGCTAAGAGAACAATACGAGGCATTGCGTTCCAGAGGGTGGATGGAGTAGGGTACGTTATACGCGTGAACCTCGCTCATAGATAGACTGAAACTGTACTTCCTTCGATCCGTGGATTGCTGGGTCACATGTGCAACACGACTGCTCTCAACGCCACATGCCGGAGAGCATTTGCTATCCGTTGAACATATTCCTTAAGCTTCTATGTTCATAATACAATCGAAATAATGATGCAAGTAGTAATGGTCTAAAGTAGGCACAACGGCTTCCACGGGTATATTATTCTAACGTATATTATTCTTCGTGCTCAAATCTGTTTGAAGTAAAAATCGTACAAAATTCTGCAAAACAAACAAAAAATAAGATGAGCTGAATTAAACTGCTTATTAATAAGTAGAATTGATAACTAGAATTAACTTTTTATGTTAACTATTCGATTTGTAAAAAACTGTAACTTCATTAACTATGAGATCGTTGATTATTGCATGGATCGTGCAAACTGCAGTTCTGAACGTTCAATTAAATGGAAGTTCGATTGTTTTTCCAGGGTTTCATACACCTGGTATTTGAAGCTTGTCAGAGATTTATTCAACACATATCGAGAACACACATTACTTTTCAATTACAGAAGCAGGAATGGCGACTGGGACATTCACACATGTTGACATCAATTGATGGTAGATACATTTTTGAACGTGATACGTCAATCGATACACGATGTATGTAAGTGAAATTATTTATATAGTATTGAAGCGATAGTAAGGTTAAAGGTTGATGAAAATTTCTAACGAAATTGAAATATTCAATCGACTTGAATTCTATTCCATTTTTAAGCTGAATTCGCTTGTTCTTTTCATTTAAAACTAATATGAGTTCTGCTTTAATACAATACATTTTTTTATATTGAGTATTTTTAAAAATTGTTCACGTTGATGAAAACGCTAACGCAATATTCCGTTTATCCAGGCAACCATTAAAAAAATAAAATAAAATAATAATATCAGATGAAAACCTTTCGGTCAACGGTAGAAGAAAAAAATAATAGCTGGTCCAAAAGCCCATTGGGAAATCGAAACTGGGATTGTAATAAAATTTGTGCGGAAATAAATTTTACGATTCGATCAGCATTAAGTGTGTAGACGTTTGGAGAGGAAGCAAACAGTCGACCACTGCTTCTATCGAGAAGTGCATCAAATAAAAAGAGTCAACAAGTCGGAAGCATAATTATTCACGAGTAACCGAATGATAAAAACTACGACTGACAAAAGATTATTTGAAAATTTTTGTTCTTCCAATGTTACCGATGGTACTTCTAAAAATAAACTTTAATCTGGAAGTATGGGTTTCAAGTTCACTAACTGTCTTTTCTATCCTATATGAAGTCACAATGTAATGCCGTATACGATGTGGAACGGTATAGCTTGTGTGTACAGTCATAAAAAAAATTATACGATCGAAAAATACATCGAGAAAATCCGAGAAGAGGGATCTGATGCGATAAAATTTGTCCGGGGCTAAATTTTATGACTCGATTCGTCAAGTATAAGGGTTGGTGCGTAAAAGAGTAAGGGAATAACGAGGGCGGGTTGAACAAAAAAAAATATCGTACAGTAAAACAACTCTATAGATCTTGAAAAAATGTATATAGTCCATACCAGCCAACAAGAGAGAGAGAGAGAGAGAGAGAGAGAGAGAGAGAGAGAGAGAGAGAGAGAGGGAGAGAGGACATACTCAAGGGTCGCGTGAACGAGACATTTTTTTTACCCGACGATATTCACCCTCGTTTTATCAGATTGTACCATTTTTAGGGTTGTGTATAGCTGATTCTCTTACAAGTATAACGATTTTGGTGAAAGATCGTGATGACTTCGATCCAGTATCTATCCTAGGTAGAATAAAAAAAATCAAACATCGGTTGGGGAGTTTCGTGAAAACGAAAAAAAGTCTTTGAACTCGTAACTACGGCTGTATAAAAGATTTCCGAAACGAACACCTCGCATTCGGAGACAATTCAAGAGTTTCCATTTCTTTTACTCCCGTTCATCGTTTTTTTTTTTTTTTTTCTTTTTCGTCCCAGGAGAGAGACCGACACCCGAATGAAACACTCCAGCGAACCCAAGAGAGCGAAACTGAATAAATTGGAGTAAAAAAGAAAAAGCGTAAAAAAAAGGATGAATCAACAAAAGAAAGTAAAACAGAACAAACAAAGGGATGGGAGAAAAAAACAAGTAAAAAGAAATCAGTATAATGAGCAAAAGAAGAAGAAGAGAGAGAGAGAGGGGGGGGGGAGGGGAGAAGGAGGAAGTGTGTGTAAACATAGAAAACGAAGGTTACAATCGTACGTATAATACGATGAAAGAAAATTATTAAGGTATGAATGTAAAAAAATTTAGAGAAAGTAATAAAAAAAAAGTGAGATGAAATAAGATTTTTGCAGAATTCTTGCAAAATTAATGGTCACGAGAGATGATGAAGTTCACTCTGTGCGTTTGTAGCTCGATAGCTTTCGACTCTTCGGAAGTTTATTCCGCTTCAATAATTCTATTTTCGACAATATTTAAACTTTTACGTTTCAGTCGTATCGGTAAAAGTATTATAGCGGAGTGATGCCAAAGCCTCGATGGTCGCAGTGCGGAGTTTTAATTCATCGCCATATTTGTCTTTTTTTATTTGTGCTCCTCCGATAGAACTTCTCACGTTTTTTCTCGAGGTTTCACAATCTACTATTTTTTCAATGTGCATAGGGTAGCTTAACCGGAGGCCACTGAAGCCTGAAGGAAAAACCGCGAAGGATCGTCCCTTTTGATGGTTCGATTCTCACTCTTTCAGGAATCAAACAATGAGATTGCACACTACAAACTGCCAGGGGTGATGAAGAGAAGCGAGGGTTTCAATGAATTGATGGACTGAGCTCGCATTGTATCCAAAACAAGAGATTCACTAATTTTTTTTGTCCCCTCAACAAAACAAAAAAGTAATTACCCAAAACCAACGTTTGTTTTTCTCAATTTAAATCACGCGCTATTTATTTTATTATGCTTTATGGCATTATGGAGAAACAAGTTCACGTACTATTTGAAAGAATTTTCTCGGTATTCCACTCGATTAATTGTGTGTAAAAAAGCCCTCGTGTATGCAGAAAAAAATCTAAACTTCCCAACAATTTTGTCTAGGGAATTGCCAATTCTGTTTTGTTTTGTTTTTTTTTTTTTTTTTTTCATGGAGGCAACATTGCGGAATTCAATATATTTTTTTTCACATAGTGTATCAAATTTGAATGAAAATCTGCTGTAGAAAACGCGATCGATAGTACATAGCACTTTATCAGGGTTCACGCAGCTTTTCATTTCTTTTTTTTTCATGTCATGCTCAGTTCGTTAGAGCGACGTTGAAAAAAAAAGAACATGATAAAAACCAAATTTGAAGTAGAAACGAGATAGAAGAGAGACTGTGACTACCGTTTTGAACCATTAACGAGATAGGTATAATGTATTCCGTGGGATAAGGGATATCTTTTGTAGAAAATGTCGGAAGGAGTAGTGAGCTTCCGGTGTCGGAAGCTTCCGCTTACTGCCATCGTGAGCTTACAGCGTTACATAGCCGTGTAATCACATCGCATCAACCTTTCTTCTAACCTTTAAAAATGTCGTAAGAGTTCTAATGCAATTGCAAGCTAATGCTTCCTGCACTATCATGAAAAAATAAATTAATACAAAAATTCAGACCGTTGTATCTACAAATATTAAAGATATCAGCGTTACAAACATTTGTGAACTACACTCCATTGAATTTTCACGAGTCTGAAAGTTCTAACAGGCGACATCTATTTGTCATCACCACAAAATAAATATCGTTTCACCCTAATGAATCTGATATTATTCAATTAACTCATATATTTAATATAAAATGATTTCGAACAAACTTTTTTTTTTTTTTACAAAAAAAAGAAGCATACTGGAGGAAATCGTTTGAGTTATCATGTTAATTGAATTTAATCTTCCTCGGCGATGCTCCTCATTTTTGTTCTTATTGAGCGGCTCGGATAATTTTTCACCCCCAAATTTCATACTTTTTCACATATACCTACACTGTCAATTATCTTGACATAGTATGTATATATATACGTATATATATATCTGTATACTCGGCGTCAAGTACATAAGCAAGGGGTTACACCGTCAATTCATAAAATTAGTGCTTCCAACCGGTCTCTCGAGGATTGCAAGCAGTCGCAACGAGGGTGAGTCAGGTCGGCTGGCATGCATGCGAAGAGCGGAACCGACCTTCTGCCTTCCTAGCGAGCTTGGAGTGAGTAACGATAATTGCTCGGCGTAAAAAGCCCTCACCAATCGTACACAAACTAATTTGATCGGCAAACGGTTCGTCGGTGTAAGTTCGTGATATATGTGTATGTGTGGATATGCATATATATTGGAATGTTTGAATGTGTCGGCATGGCCAAATTTTCCTCATCCTCCATTTCGTTAAGGCTTTTTGTCTTCGCTCTCTCGTTACTCTCCCTTTTCTGTTCACGCCAATAGTCGCACATGCGACAATAAAGGTGGCAATGGGTGGGGTTCTAGGTTAAATCCTCCCGGGACAAACTCGTCTAGTATATATATGTATATATATATATACTAGCACCTCGAAATCTCGAGGTTTGTGATTAACGTCTGCCGAAACCCTAAAGCATATAGCAGTTTAGCGAGGCAGCTCTTCTCCTGGGGGGCCTTATTTCCATTCTCGAGGAACGTAAATTCACGTCTGAAAAGGGCTTCGTGAGGAAAGAGAATGATAGATACAGAGAAAAAGGGGAACGGAGAAAGAGCGAGTGGAAGGAACGAAGAGAAATAGAGAAGGTGAGTGGAAGGAAGGGAGAATGGGGTGATAAGTGAGGGAGGAAGAGCGACTGGCAAAGTTGCCAAGAGAGAAATTCAGTATACACTCATACGCCGCTTTTGCCAACTCTACGTTCGGTAGGTATAAGGAGAAAGGCAGATGGCGCTTATGTGTCACAGTCTCAGGTACGACGTTAAAATGTCTCTGTGCTCTGGTCACCGAAGCTCGAAAGGTTTACCACTCTGGTCTCCAGCAAGTGAATGACGATAACTCTGCGACGAACGCCTTCTTTCTCTCAATATCTCTGTTTTTCTTTGGGCCTTTTGCTCAAGATCCACGTTTCGCTGCTTCTAGTACCATATACACATATCTCGAGTTATACATACGAAAATATATATATATATATATCTGTATTCACATAGAATACTGATAGAGAGGTGAAAACGACAAAAAGAATTTCTGACGCTTTCAAGAACAAATATCTTTTGTAACCATCGGAGGAGTTGACTCACGACTCTGCTCTCAGTCGCAATGTCTGCAAACCATAAGGGAGTCATATGTGTAACGTGACTCGAATATTTTTCAATCAATTTTGTAAACAAATAATAATAAAAAGCTGCGACAACGAAAATGTCGATGGCAATTTTACTAGGAACAATCACTATCATTGCATAAATTTGTGTTAAACCGGTATACAAAAAAATCTCACGTAAAAGCGATAGAAATCCAAAATATCTGGGACCCTCGAATGGCGATGATCCAATATTCGTTTTATATATCATATCTCATGCCATCGTCGTATAGGAAATTAGCTTTTCTTTTTTTTTTTATTCTTTCCTGCAATACGACTCATCATTGAAATCGTAAATAGGACCATAGACCAGTGTAGGTTTTTGGTGTTATTCTGACAAAGCTGTGAAAAAGAATTTCGTGTGCGAGACGACATGTTCACGGTGCAATAGAACTATGCATGTGTATAACACACACGAAGCATCATATATAGCTTCGAATGAGATCTCTCGTAACATTTTTACAATCAATAAACGCCTTCCTAAAAATGGGTGACCGCGTACACGTGCGAGCCGGAAGCTCTGACTCTCACGAACCGGAACTCACCACGACAAAGGGGTCGAAATCACCGTGACTATAGTCGACTATACTACCATTCGAAATGTTACTACGTGAGCAGCGAATATAATATCCATATACTCAACATTACATGTGCATGTGAGAGCTTGAATTCTATGGATACCATATGGATGTCTCGAATAAGATCAGCTGGATCGATATCGATACCAAAAGGTAATTTTGTGTAAAGGAGAAATTGATCTCACGTATTGAATACACAAAATATTTCGTACGCATACGGAGAGCCCAACGTTCTACATAAAAAAACACAAACATACATCGATAGTTAAACTGGTCATCAGACCTTTCAGGCACGCATACATTTTTCTTTGAAAGCTCGATTTTTGGCTTGTAGCTCTTATCGAACGATTTACCTTCAATTTTCAATAAAGTGCCTTCCCCATCAGATTATTTAGGTCTTTGAAGAATATGAAAATGCAAAAGTTGAATAATGAAATTTCGAAGAAATTTCGAGAGTATGCAACGTGAAAGCGGTTTATAACGATATGCCCATATGCTCGAAATGGCTGGCCCGCAGAGTTAATTTTATTGAAGAGAAGCGAGAAAGTGGCTAACAGAGCGACGAAGAGGGACAGGAAGAGATAATTCAATAATCTGAGTTTTAATGGAATCTCTCGCTGGAGTAGATGTCGCGTTATGAAAGGCTTATAGTTTCAAAGTCTTTGTGCGTGTGTATCGAGTGGGATGGATTAGTAGAAAAATTTCGACGATAAAGTTTAAGCCAAAATTTGTTAAATCGTGAAAATGGAATAAGATTGGAAGCTGGAAGTTGGCTGAACTGGCTTTGTCACATGCTGCGATATATGTGGAATAGTTTGAGGCTTGTATAAAGCTCTAGTCCAGTAGATATATTCTTATAGTAGTCAGACATGCCACCTGCATCAACTCTAAGCACTGTATCACACTTTCAGTTGCAGAAAAAGCAAAGAACTCGTTTTTCCAGGTCATGCTTTCGTATTATAGATTCTCACGAATTAGAGCAATGTCTCGATTTGTATACATTAAGTTTCATATAGATATAAATTCAACACGATACTTGATTCTTCAAATTCAGAGTTTTATTAAAAATTTTACCGCGAAAAGTGGCATAGTTAATGCATGCAGCTCGTAATTGAATCGTTCAATTACCCAATTACGAACAATTCATATGAAATAATTAATCCAAATAGTACGTGGAAATAACGGATACATGATGATCTTGGAACAGGATTTCAAAACTATTAAATATCAGGAATCATTCGAAATGTGTTGTATATCTCTACAGATGCTGTTTAAATATCTAGCGCATAGTTTCATTTTGACGAAATGATTACGGTATAAATCAAATGAGTGTATAGGAATCAACAGTTAACATTTTCCGGTATATAAAGTCTACTGAAAATAGTTTCTCGCAGACTCGTTTCTCCATGGAGACCATTTATCCAATAAAATATTCAGTCTATGTGAACGTACGGAGAGCTCTCGTGAGGAGAATCAAGGTGGGGCATATTTCTTCGCCGGAGCGCGTTACATACATATGTATATACCACAGATATCGTGGCGACTATAAAGACGATTCTATAACGGAGGAATTTTATATGAGTACGGTCAATCGAACTGATAAGAGGAAAAACGGACGAGTCATTTTAACTTGATTTAATAGACAAAAGCAGTCACAAATCGAGAAGAAAAAGTATGAGATGTCACAAGTTGATTGTCGTTTGTCATACTTTTTTTATTTCTACGTTATGATCGTGATCTTTTTTATTTTTTCCAATATCAGTTCAGAGCATCACATGCGTTTATATGCGTATTGATCGCAATAGAATTAAAAAGTACTTTACTATAATCGAATCCGATAAAAATAAAATAAAAAAATATAGAAAAAAAACATAACAGAGAGAAGCACACCATGACCACTGAGGTAGAACTTGTGTGCTACGGTTGCATACATTTTTCATAGTGTTATGAAAATTTGATGGCAGGATATCACGATTTATCATATTTTTTCACAAAGACTTTCTGTTGTACGGATGATGGAAACCACGTCCGGAACATCGATTCCTTATCCACATTTATTATGTTTGGGCGAAACAACAAGAACACGAACAAATATCAAAGATGATTTCATTTGATATTCATAGTAGCTTTAAAAGCGGTGAAATATTTCAATTAAAATTTCCTGCAACTCCGTAATATTTATTAACATCCACGTATACGTAGACTATTGTTTTATATTCATGCCGTTTGATGCACTTTTCAATCTCACATTCGCAATCACATGAGCTTGGGTGACATTTTCCACCTCTGCTACACGTACTTTTAGTGCTTTTAATTGACGTAGCGACTATTTTTAACGCTCTTTCTAATCTCACACCATTACGAGTATGTACTTCAGTGAAAAATTAAAAAAAAAAAAAAAAGTTTTAGAGAAAATAAAAGAATAAAATGAAATATGGAAATGAATCACGCTGCGATTGCAGCGAGATTTCATTTGAGCGAGGCCGAATGAGACGTATATAAGCCTGAAAAAAAACGAATGAGATTTAATACACATTAATATAGTGCCTCTGCTACTTTCAACGTATGAGTATGCTTCAATGTATTTTATTTATCTTAACGAAACCCAGAAAAGTAAGAGGGAATCGAAAAATGAATGAATTTTTTTTTCTGCTGCTTCATGTTTCCAATTTTATTATTACATTACACACTATTACATACTTTGAAGCTTCATATTAACGATATCACCGGTTGGTACGGCCAGATCGATTTCAATCAAGAGCCAATGAAGAGAAAAAAAACAACATTTTATGCATGAGTAAACTGAATCTAGATTTTTGAACAGTCAAACTGATCCTCCGTGAGAGAGGTTCGAAAAACGGGAATAATCAGAAAAACTTTGTATTCCGCTTAAGCGCTCGAGCTTAACACCGGCTTTTTCATATATAATTACTCGGCGTTGGATCACCGATGCGATGGACACATACACATACATCTAGTAAAATAATTATATACGAAAATTCGACTGTCTAGTTTTATGTCGCAAGTGAATGACGTTAAAACATCCTAGAAAAGAAAATGGAGAAAAAGTTGGGTCATCCAATGAATTTTTCGAAGATCACCCTACAGGCTGTTCCATTACTTTTTTTATTTGTTAATTTTGGCTGAAATTTACGACATAAAATAGTCGCAATAGTTCGCCAGAAAGATCCTAGATTCAATTCTTCCGTATAGATGTATAAACGAAGTGAGAATAATCGAAAACGAGGTACATGAATCGAGTCAAATTTATAAGCATTTTCTGTCAGAATCAGATACTTCACTGGTGGTCGCTGAGAATTTTTTTGTGTATGTGCATAGTTTACTTCGTAATTTGAAACGCTCGCACTTATCGCACATATATAAAAAACGCGTATTCAATGGGGACCAGTGTACTGCTGTGGCCGAATCCTGATGCCCGGGCAGGACTGTAATGAATGGTGACCATCTACCAGCAGTGGCGATCGACGGAATCATGATATAGGAAAACTCCTATAAATGAGCTCCTACAATCATTACTAGCGGTACTAATTGGCATTACATACACACGCGTGATCATAGAGCTCGCACTAAAGCCATGTCCTGTTGGACCACAAGCTCGGAAGAACCAGACTCAAAAGCATCGCACGGAGCTGGGTGTTCCTGCGGGATTATCAAACGAAATTTTCCGGACAGCGACGAGGGCGCCTCTGTGGGATTAGAAAAAAGTATATATTTACCTCGCGTCTCTCATACGAGACTGGGACTCACATACTAGGGAAAGGGTAGTACTAAAAAAAATGAAAAGATCTAGGTAATCGAGAATCCTATTGGCACGATACTACGAGCTTCGAAAAATGTCCATGAATTTTATTCCAGGCAGAAAGCAGAGCCTCCCCCAGTAAATAGGAAATACTAAAAACAAAAAGAAAAGTTCACTAAAAAACTGGAAAGTATCGCGATGAAAGAAGAAGCTTTTCTCCCTCGTTCTACAGTCTCCATTCTCTGGCTAATCATCGCTCCCAAGCACAAAAGTGCACGCAATTGATTGCATGCACTTTGCATGCCTCGGATGGATAATATATCAATCAAAGAGATAGAGCTGAACGTTTGACCAAATCAGTGTGACCGTTGGCTAGTATCTGAAATGGAAGCCTCGAGAGGATTGTCGCTGGATGGAGAATATTGGATGAAGCGAGAAATAAAGGGACTGAGGGTAGGGGATGAACAAGAGCCGCACGAGATAACCTAATGTCTGCTCGTATTAGCATCAGCAGTCAGATGAAGGGTAATAGGCGGAACCATGGTATATACGCGGAGGGATACTCAAATCTGAACTCATCTATACACCATTCGTGTATGCCTATGGAGCTACAGGGATTGATGTATGTATACATGTTCATATTCGTGTGAGGTAGTTTGTGGTAATCGGTTTACTTTCTACTCTGGACTCGCATTCCGATTAACCGATCTCTTGATTACCTATTTAATGTACTTAGAGATGTGTTTATTCTACCATCAAATATTCATGTGACTGTGCGTTTTCGTTATGCATCAAGGATGCCCCCCCGTTATACTATTTTGGGCTTGTACTCGATGAACCTCGGTATCATCACTTCGCTTTGATCGACGCAGTTTCGATGGCCTATAATTTTTGGTAACGTACATTCGTTCGAGTGGATACATAAATTCTACGTGGATAAAAGTGAAAATGCATATTCCTCTAAAAATTCATCGTCAAGAGGGAGCCAGCATTTTTTTCGGCGTCCTCATTTTTTTTACACTTATATCGTCCAGTTTTTCTACCCATTCCTGGAAATGACTAAAGTTTCGGGAAATTTTATAAATTGGAAATTGAAAGGATTTCATAACAGAGAACAATTTCATACCAACTGTTGCCAAATGGTCGCACCACTCTTATAGCATTATGTTGCTGAAACGCAATATGATGCGTTTGTAATATACAATTTAATTTCAACAGAAAATACATCCATACACGTATCCACCGGACAAAACTGATGAGGGATAATGAGGTCTTTCTAGGCGATACTTATGACATACGTATTTTTTTTTTTATGCTACGCTTCCCAAAATTGACCATTTTAGACGAGTTTTATTCCTGTTGAAGCTCTTTTTTGTTCTGAAATCAAATTCAATTGTAAACAATAACAAATTTTATAATAGACCAAATATATATTCGTTACTTCGAATGAATATACTGAGGAAATATGTTTAATCGAAATATATGAGCAGCCATACCAGTCTCCATGCTACATACTCGTATAATACTTGAGATTATATTGATTCGATTTATTATTACAAACTTCCAAGCATGAAGAAAAAAAATCAAGAGACGCGGTAGCGGCTCGCGACGCTAATAAGTATTAAAAGAAAAATCTAGCTTTAGTCTTGCTGCCACACTGTTATATACGCGAATATACCGGTTTTATGAGCACACCGGAACGTGTTATCTCCGACTAAAATGAAAAGTAATACGCACTTGAATAGTAGAATCGTAACTAAAGACTGACAATTATTCAAGTAATATTTTATTTGCAGTACCATAAAATTCGTTTTGGCAATCTTCATTGCACTCGTTTAAAAATTTTTAGACATGATAGTTAAAAATACGGTCATTGCTGTAAAGAGTCTTGAAGCGAACTATCTTTTATGAATGTGTTTTTTAAATGGACGCTACCAGGACTCTAGATATAAGAGAGAGTTTTTATATTTGATCTTCACGTTGCGCATGCTTCTTCGACATTCAAATATATTTCGGTTAAGCGGATTAATCGGTACTGTAATGTAACTGAAACGAGAAAATACGGTTAAGATAAATTTGTGTATTATTGAAACGGTGACGATTTGATGAGAAATCCTACAGTTTGATTTGCGATGAGATAACCACTGTTTTCTGACAGCCCTGTTGCTCTTCAGTCATACTATGTTAATGTCACTATCGAGGAATACTAAATTTCGGATTCCTATCGCTCTTGATGTCCTCTCGTCACTGATAAAGACGAATCGATTTGCAACTGGTAACACGTCGCTGTCCTCACCACGGTTTCATTCTCTACTTGAATATATATCATATACGTTCGATTATATGCATACATAGATTCCCATCTACATGTACTTATGTACATAATGTGACGTACGGCCACATGGGATTCTGGTTGATGTTTCGTCTTCGACGCACTCGATCAATACCCGGATGCGCAAAGTATTTGATGATAGAATGAGTTTATTTGGATGCTAAAATAAACATTTCATGAATTTGTGTGTAACTCCTGACAGATTTTTATCTTTCAACTGGATTTAATTCTCGAGAATATTATTTTTGTTCCAAATTTTTTATTTGTTTTTATCTCGAGTTGTGAGCGCTAAAGTTTATTTCAAAAACAGCATCGGACTATGATTTCAACGTTTCATTTATTTTCACTCTTAATAACAAATAATAAAACGATAACAAAGAGTCGTGTACAATGATGATACATGGGTCGTATTTCACATTAATACGGATTATCTCATATCACAGAATTATAATTTACTGTTCAATTAAGTGTTTCAAGCGCATGATAGAGATATAGAGAGAGAAAGAGAAAGATATAGAGAGAATGATTGATTTTATTACGTGAACGAGAAAATCTGATAAGCCCTGTGGCAACCCTCACTTGGCCCTGACTTTGGACTAGCGTTACCTATCAGCAGTACTAAATGTACGATCGTTATCCGGCCCGGATCGAGTCCCGAGGAAGGGGAAATGTTCAGGCTGATAAGCCCGAAACACGCAGACCCTTAACACACCCCAATCGCCCCACCGGAGCTTGATCACAGTTTTAATCCGTATATATTCTTGATACGGTGGGGAGGAGGGGGGGGGGGGAAGCTGCTGTGTTGATAAATCTGAGGATACGAAAGCGAGTAACATTTATTTTCGGTTACGAAAATAAAGCCTTGGTAAATCTCTCGTACAAACAAACGCATAAACGAATGAGTGCTCTTCCATACGCTGGATTACATATCTGTAATTACATTAATCGACTCGTTATCATTGTTATAATACTAAAATATATGTCGATTAGGTGCACGCAGGAAAACTCGGGGAAATTTCATCACACGCATAGGATCATTCTCGCTGCGATATATCTAAAGAAGGAAATCAATAAACTACGTGGTTTAATTGGCAATCGGTCACCTGTATGCTTGTAATCTATTATCGTCTCTTGATGTAATAGTCATTACAAGATTAAACGTATAGCTCCAGATATATCGGTTGATTGCGTGCGAAGAAACATTGATGATTAAAAAGCGTGATGAATAGCAGTTCTAGCGGGTTATTAGATTTACTTTAATGTCGTATCCTATATATCACATAACAATTCTTTATTTCGTCCGACCATTCATGATCCATTACCACTGCAAAGCGGTTGATTTTTCACGTTTATTATGGACGGGATAAGAGCCCATTTTCGATTACCGAATAATCAACGATCAGAAGTCTGAGAATACAAGTTTTCCGAATCAAACAATCTCTCAATCGATTTATCTATATTTTCCAATGTCTCTCGATTTAGATCTTCGAAGTTCCTTCCATATTTTCATACCCCTGTCTCATCACTTTTTATTCCACTCCATGATTATCATTTACCTTGAACTCCTATCCGAGAGCAGTACTCCTAGCCACATCTTTTCGATCCACGAGTCCACCTCATTCTTGAAAGAGCCGGATGAAATTAGGAAAAAAAATGGTACCAACACAAGCAACTAAAGTTGAACTAATTGTAAGTTTTAGTTGGTAAATAGCAGTCGGTCAAATGCTAACGATCACCCATCCAAGTACTGACCTCACACGAAGCTGGATAATGCGGAAAACGATTAATCAACTCAATCGGCCGATTTCTCGATAATAACATCATATTTTCCGCCAAGTCGAGAACTGGTAAGTAATACTACCATAATTGTCATATTTTTTGTCGAGTCACGACTCCCAGCTGTCAATAAGTCCGTACTCGTTTAGAGTTGACTCGATCGGTTATCTTCAAAAATCATTTGAATGGAATTATTCTTATAAATCAGGAAAGAGCAAATCACACAACTCAATCATCCAAGTGTCTGACCTACTATCGACTTTTACCACTTAAAGCGGATAAATTTATTTCCACATGAACACGTACGCTTACCTGGCGTTAAAAATAAAATGCAGCTATGATCTCGTTGCGATCTATATTGGGTCATCGATCACATTTGATAATCGAAGGATTTATGGATAGCATCAGCATAAAAAAGCAACTGTCAATTTGATTCGGTTCTCAGAAGCAGTCACGTCCCAAGGGTAAAGTTATTCAAAAATTCAGTAAAGTCGTCTCATACTGAGCATTCTGGTAACCTCACAATTCTCAATTCGTTTATAAAATTTATCGCAAGACAGACCACTTTTCGGTAATTTACTGACTAGACGCAAGTAAATGATTTAACCCAAGTAGTGTAGAAAAGAAAAAATGTCAGATTCAGAATAAGGATAATGGCTTAAATGTTCCCTAACGAAATTTGAAAATTTAATATGTTTAGTTATCACGATTGTCCTGTAAATAAAACAGATGAACAGACCGAAAATCATTATCTGAACGTGTCCGCTAATTTGTTAGGACAAAACAATTAAAGTTTGCAGTAGACATGACTGGTGGTGTGACTTTTCCCTTCATCAAATGCCTCAATTATTACATTTTCGTAAGCCCCGCAATTTATGTATGACCGACATATTATTGAAATAATTAATGACACTTCGACATGTCCATAAAACTTTACCAGATAAAAAATGATTAATAAATTATTTACGTGTTATTCGAAATGGAACGTTGCCGTTGATCATTCGATGGCATCCGACGCGCACGAACGCATGGAGCTTAAAATATATCATTCACGATTAATAAATATGATCGTTTACGTCCGGTTCACATATTCGAGTGTATTAATGACGATGTTGCTGTACTACAAACAAATCAGTAATTTGATTATCCAGCGAGCAGTTTTGAGCTCTCTTGTGGTAAGCAGGTATCTATTAATACAAAATATATGAAAGAGATGGTCCACACTATTATCATGCACTGTAAATGTGTTCACTCGAAAAACATATTCATAACGAGAGTATTTGAGTACTTTGGAACTAGCGCTGCTATTGTTGTGATTGTAACGACAATTTGAAGAGAATTTCGTTTCAATGGGATATCGATGGTACTTTAGACTTTTGTTAAGGTTCAGTCTTCAGTCCTTTGTGTATTCACAATTTTTTTTTTCCACACGATGACTCTGATCCTACGGATGGAAAAAAAATTGAGTGCGTGCAGATTCGCAATGCTGTGGATCAAGTATTCGATGGTATCTTCCAAGTTGAGATATATTTATGGAAAAGACGAAATAAATCAATGTTAGTACGCGAGGAAACTAGGCAATGTTAAATATCTTAAACAGAGGATTCAACCCAATCACACATACTCTCGATCATGTCGCTGCCAACAGAGTTAGGATGTTCTTTGATGTTCATCCAAAATGTCCCTGTATTTCTCTCTTCAGCTATTCACCAGGTTATTATGCGTCCTTAAATATAAATCTTGTGCGATTAACGCGAAGATTTGTGGGTTCTAAACCAAAGATTCTTCGATGACTACGAATTCGAAATTATAGTATTCTCGATGCGAACGTACATGAAATGCATGAAGGGCATCGTATCACGCCAACAGCACGCAATGTCCCAAGTGAAATGTATAAATGGGAACATCAATGACAGCGTCAGAAAAAATGAGAGAGAATCGAATTTCGTTTCCGTTGAATCGGTTGCAGCTTCATTTCCGCAGTCGAATCTATTAGGCTAGAAAAACTCGAGTGATTTAAAATCACTGACTACGTACCACGGTTTATGTTTGGTATGCATTATTTTCGAACGAAAAAAATGAAAACGATTTGAAATGTTGAAGCATGTCCAAATATTCATTCAAGAAAAGCAGGAACGCACAATCACTGTAGAAAAAAAAATGACAAGTTCTCCGAGGACGTGAGCTATGAGAATATTCATGAAATCGTTTTAAGGAAACACAAGACGTGCTAGATAAATTTGTCTTGATATAATTGAGATGGAGAAATAACTTTCTTTTAGAATTTACAAGGGTCATTCACAATACTCTGATAAGTCGGCTTCTTTGCGAAGAAACGGAATATTCTGGCACCAAGGAGAAGCCTGAGAGCTGGTACCAAGAAGAATCTCCGGGGATTCGTTCAGAGATATGTTTCACTATGTGAAATTCCTATTCGGATAAAATCGCATCGTTTTCAATATACATAAAGCTTCGTACGAGCGAGCGTCATTATTGAAGAACTTGTTACTATCGTCTGGTCGCATAACAGAATTCTCTGTCGGTGTTCGAAAAGTACATAAGAGGTGAGTGGATATCAGGTAAACGCGTCCTTGAAACTTTCTCTGAGATCGTACAAGAGGCTAGTGAGTAAGAGAAAGGCGTGTGTCTTCGAGATAATCGAACCTGTAACACTCTGTGGTATCAGAAGTTCTCAGCATTCTCGCCAACATCCTTCCCTGGATTCAGCATCCGGAGAAAGGAACTGTATTCGAGATATTCTCAGTCGACCTATTTCGATGCACTTTCTTGTTTCTCTTGAAAAAAACTAACATAATTTACGTATGGGATGGCGGTATAAAAACAGATATCAATCGCTAAAAATAAAAAAAAGGCTCAATATTAATTCGATAACATTCGTGTGTGCACAATGTCGAAAATAAAGTATGATTGGAATGAATAAACGAAAACCAACAATTTCCCAAGTTCCTCTGAATTCTCTCGGAGTATTTCTATAATAGAGAAAAAACGGTTACATATACAATATACGTCTGAAAATAAATTTCGTCCGGGCTTTAATGATACGCCTTAGGAGTTTAAAACTAAGACTTTTTCAAAGAATAAGTGGCTGCCTCTGCAATGAATGGTCCGTGTACAGGTATATTCGCACGAAGTACATGGCAGTCGTTTGCAGAAGTGATGAGCGCCAAGATGCGGTTCAGGGTGTACAAGTTACCAAACAATCGACACTAGTGCGGTTAAATCTTGTGCTAACCACGACAAGACCAACAGGACACATATCCCCAGAGCGTAGATGACTTTTCGACGATTGTTCTCAATATACTGAAGCTGTTGTCCGTCCACGAAGTTTTCTCTGCAGCTTCTGGATATCTATACTGACCTCTGACAGGCAAAAGGTCGTGGTCCATTTGACTTTTAGGTTCTAAATGTGGCTTCTAGCCTCGAGATTCGAACAGTAGTCAAGACATATACAAATATAAGGGCATGTTGCGAGTATGACATTGTATATACGTGCGTATACAATACATCGTTGATATATAGTACACACATCATATGTTCATTTGTTCGTTCTATTTCCTGAGATGACGATGCTCTTTCCGACACGTTATATACATCATTCCTGTTCGTAACACCCACGCTCAGCTTTTCGTTCTCATTTCTGTACAAAGTAATACACATATGTAGACGCTTTCTGACTTGAATCGAGGCTGAAGGTTGCCGCACGTTAAAATAATCGTTGTTTGGTGGTCATGCATGTGACATACATACTATTAGAGCTGTATACTAATACATTTATGTATTAAGTACATTTATGACGTGCTGCAGACAGTTATTTGGTATATGTTAACATTATGTTTCGTATATACTATATATAGATATAAATTACACATATATTAGTGACTCATTGACGAAGTAGAGTTGAAACTTCTTCTCCTCGAATTTGGCTGTTATGTCCTAGTTCTGGATCTGCCTGGAACCATCCTGCATCATAGTGATGAGGATCAAACCCACCGCGAATCCGTGGTTTGTACATAGATATACATATATAAACTGAGGACATCGATACCTCCGATGGTTAAGATGAACGGCAAGAGCCGCTTTACTCAATCTGTTATTAGCCTTTTGGCATTTCTCATTAATACGATCGTGCTCAATTCATTCCCCGGCGTGAAACATTTTGTGATGTGAATAGTCGCAACAACATTGAATAAATTTCTATAAGTACGAACTCTTCTGAATGCGGTACACACATTTTTTTGCCACATCCGGTTTCCATAATATCGGCATCCACAAACTATGATTTTCCGTGTTCCACGAAAAAAAAGATTTGAATGCTCCTTTGTTTTACCGAAAAAGCATTCAAATCTGTTTTTTTTTTTTTTTTCAGGAAATAGTGGAATTTTTTAATAGTCCGCTATTTTCAACACTGAACAAAACACAAGACGTATTCAAATTCGTAAAGGTAATATCCAAATTGGAACAAGTGAAAACATAAATGTACAAATAGATGGGTCCTCTTAGAATTGGATCGATTTTGCTGGACTTAAATCGGATCAGCATTGCATGCATAAGATTTATGAAAATACTGTTCATTTGGCTAGGTCGTGGATGAGGTTATGAGAGAAAAATCAGTATGTAATACGGTACAAATTATTATTCCTGGAAAACAGAGTAATTGGCGAGATCAAAGGCTGAATCGTTGAAAATCATAATGCTATATGATAATCTCTACCAGGAAATTGCGGGTCAAGCATCATTAGCATGACTTCTGGTTATTTCCGTGGTTAGTGTATTACGATGCAACCGCACCAACATAATTTCTCTATCATTTTGTGCGAACAAACATCGAACTACATTACATTTCATTAGTACATTCAATTTAATGATCCTAAACACAAATCCCGAAAAGTTCTATATGTCCTTTGGGAAATATCTTTTTCGTAATTCGCTTCGGAAATCTGAATCGCTTATGCGAAGGATCGAGTTAAAGGCGAGAAATTTATTTTGGATAATTCGTTTGTACTTTGTTACGAGGCAATTTAATTTTTCAAATTCATTTCCATGATATTTAAATTGTTTGCCGAATTAGATTAATTGGAAATAATATGATGTGAAATTCATGGAGTTAACTGAGGTGTTACTCCGGTGATGAGAGGAAACAAGGGTTCGGATATCAAGAATTTATTCCAATACATTATATGATCCATTCACAAATTTCATGGAAAAATATTGATCAAGACAGCCTTGTAACCGTATGAAAATCTTGGAAAAACGAATCGGTGAAAAACCGGAAATAGGTTGCTTCACGGAAATAAACAACTTGAAGAGTAAAAAGGAAAAAAAGTACTATGACCGGTGGAATAATATGCGTTTGTTTGTAAAGACAATGAACTTCGAGAATGCGACCTCCATATAATATGGAGGTTCAATATGAATATAGAATATTTAATCCGCGTTTCGTTGCTCAACTAATTCGTCGGCCATTTCCGTTTTGTTTGACCGTACTACGTTTCATCATCTCTTATAATGGTACTTGTCAAAATAGCCGGTGATTCTATAAGTAATCAGACCGGAAATGGGTAGTGGGAAACACAGGATGTAGTCTGAAATTAGGATTATGTGTATTAAGGCTATCCGAGGATGGGAAATAGCGGCCAGCAGCTCAGAGAAACCTCCTCCAGGGAACTCTCAGATTAAGGTCATTTCGAGAGGGGCCATCGGAAGGAGATGAGCAAAGAGATGGTGAAAATGGACTCGAGAGAAAGAGCTAAAGAAATACCCAAGTGAAATAAACGATAAGAGAGAGACATGATAAGAAGAAGCGAGGAGGAGAGATAGAGACGGATGAATCGACGAAGAAAGAGAGAGAGAGAGAGAGAGATTTTGTGGATTAGATCATTCATGATTCTCCGTCTCGACTCTGGCTGATTTCCGATTCGATTGTACGGCATGTTCCAATTTTGCGGCCTGCCTTTCTTGATCCGTAGTATCAATTCGAAATTAGCCAGGAAGCTCCTTCGAGCGTTAGAGCCAATTTCGCAATCTCAATCTTCTGCTACCTCATCTTGGGAACACTTACATAGTAAATGATTTATCAAGATACAGCTTACCGCTGAGACCAACTAGCACCCATTCGATATTCTACTAGTACATCGGCTACTTTACAGATTACTAATTAAAGACATTCATGATTTTGGGAATGGCAGACGTCCGATTATTCTCGTAATTCATCAATTTATTGGTCCTGCGGCACACATCAATAATTTTTGAATCCTTTCATGATAATAGTGAAATAGAAACAAGTTTCTGCGGGCTGGTAACGTTAGTCGAATTATAATTTTATTGTAATTCGTACTGAGCATCGCGTACTCAAAGTCCCATTAAATATAATAATGTTCTATCATAAATGATACATTCAAGAAATACATTCTTGAAATTATTCCGGAACATATTTCTGGAGAACACGTACTTTTTTAATCGAATTTTCTTCGCTGATTATTTATTAACTCGCTTTAACAAAGATTTTTCTGCTGTTGATGAAAACGATATTTTCGAAATAGGCGTAAAAATAAATTGCAATTTGCACAAAATATCGTTTGAAGCCTCTGAGAGAAACGACAGCTTAATTGTGACAGTGGAAGTGCCATGAATGACCACACGTCCTGCGTATGGAATTATGCTGCGGCTGGTTGGACACGCGTCCGGTGTGTGACGTCGGAAGTCGCTGACGTACAGCTATAGTGTAAGCATCGGATGACCAGAAACTCAACCATTATAATGAGAGTTCACCCATCCCTCTCTGATCTTGCTCAGTGGTCCCTATTCTACTTGAGAACTCACGCCATTGGAGATGTTTACGCTGAGTCAATTGATGCCAAACATACAAAATGACTCTCTGAATGATACAATAAAACTAGAATTCCTACAGTTCAAGAATTTCAATAAAAATTATCTCAATGATTTCAACAGTCAACACAAAATATTTTTGGACAGCCTTACCTGCCCAATTCATCCTTGAAATTGTTTAAATAAAAAAAAAAATTTAATTTAATTGTTCAACAGTTTTTCTTCGCATTTTATAATCAGAAAACTGTTTTTCACCCTATCTCTGCAAACTTATGGAATCACTTATGATAGAACATTATTGTATAGATGTGGGTTAATTTTGGACGAGATCGATTCAGTATTTTTAGAGATATAGGGAACGACAATTTTGATAACCCAGTTCTTCACAGATTTGAAGAAAGTGTGTTATATATGAGTACATACATAGGTCACTCGAACGGGTCTGATGACTTCAAAAGCATTTTGAATGTCGCTCTCCATTTTTGTACGCATATTTAATGACGTAAGGATAAAGCGATTTTTCGAATTTTTGAATATTCTCATGGATTCCACCCCTGAAAGTATTTACAAATTGAGAGCTCATGATGAATCTTTCAGATTGTACGGAATTTAAAAACCGTATCAGTTTCAGTTTCTAAGGAAAAAAAAAAATATTCTCAGAATTTATACCCTAACGGATCAGCTACTCTTTGAAAACGTCTGAAGTCCCAATTAGGATTTTTTCAGGACTCGTTTTGTAAGTGTAAACAAAATATTTTGAGCACATAAATAAGAGTTTGCGTCAGGTTGTAAGTTTACAGCTGCGACACCGAAAAAATGACTATTCAAGATAAATACGATGACATCTGTAAAAAAGTTGAAGGTATGTCGCTTTTATGGATATAAAGACAGATAGAGAGCACTGCAAAAAATATCAAACTGAATAAAAAACTGAAAAAAGATCGAGGAGATGGGTTATTCGTTTCGAAAGAAAATGCAAAGGATTCCTGTTAAAGATATACGCTGAAGTGAGGATAGCAAGGAGAGCTAGGCGTTTTGCGGTACAGAGAATTGAGAAAAAGGGGAAGAAGGAAGGAGCTTGTTCACAAAGGCAATCCCGTCACGGGTTGCCGCGCTCGCGTGAAGGATTCTCGAATCTTTGCACAATTCTCGGCTGTGTCAAGCTCTTCTGACTCCCATACTGACTTTGGGCCAAATACATGCATACACATATCGTGTATATTTATATATACAAGCAGAAGCAACAGAGCATAAACGAAGAGAACGAAGGGAAGAGGGATTTAGTGCTCTTCGTAACTGGTGGGCAAAGTATGCGCTCCGCTGCTAGCATCGAGTCAGATGAACGAGACGAACGTAATGGCTGCTTCGAGACAGATTGACGTTCACAGCCGTACTATCTCCCACTTGATTATAAGCTGTGAAACATTTTGTAAGATGTTGCAGAGACCACACCTGTATGGGATTTGACTTCACCAGAATAGATCCATTATGGAATAATTTTTTTTAATTTTTTTTATAGTAATTAATTTTATTTTACAAAAGTGATTACACAGACGTTTTATTTTATATTTAAACTTGACTTGTACAAATTTTCAAAGAAATATATTGATTATTTATAAAAATATCGCCATCTTTGTCGGACTGCCTTTGGCATGTAGTGCTTTGCGGTGGATAATTGTCGAGAACCGAGGATTTACGATGTAGTATTAGAAAATAAATGAGAAGACGATGTAAATCTGATTGATTTTCTTGCAAAGGGATTGAGGAAGAGAATAAAAATAGAACGAAATGAATACATTCATATTCAAGGTAGGAGAGAAACAAATTACCTGCTAGAACGAGATAAATTTTTTTATAGATAGACCGGATGATTGGAGAATGAAACGTGAATTGTTAGTATGAAAAGTATGAAACAAAAAATAATGGAGGCACGAGGAAGGAAGTAAGGGAGAGAAAAAGGTGAAGGGTGCAGACAAAAAGGAGAGAAAAACATTGGATATATTGTGGCCCGGCGAATGAACGAGTGTCAGATGTAGGAAGAGGCATGGATGTGAGGGTGAATGAGACATTGAGAGGGTGCAAAAAGAAATAAGCGAAGAGAAATAAAGATAAGAGCATGGGGATGGTTCGGTCTGATGCTTACATATACCACACTAAAATTCTGCATATGAAGAAACAAAAACGACTAAAAGCGTCAGAACGTGAGAGCAAGAGAGATAAGGAAAACATAGGTCGAGGGTGAGACTTCGATGTCAGTCGTGTCTGACGAGAAGGGCACGCTTCTGCAATAATGAACCGCTCTTCTCTTGCCTTTCTTTCTTGTCTCCCTGTTGCTACTAAAAATACGACGACAACGACGACGACGACGACGACGCTGACGAGAAAGAAACACTCGTGAAAAACACGTATACGACCTTCCATAGGCAGAACTTGTACGTTGACGTTATTCAGCAAACACGAAACAGGATGACAAAAACTGAGCAGAATGAGATGACATTGTTTCTCACAAGAGTGTATAGATATTTTTCATTTTTTTTTTTTTTCACCGATACACGTTAAATTATGTTTTACATGCAGGTAGTTACAATCTAAGAAAATCGTTGATCCGTACATGTCATTTTTTTCAGCGCATATTCCTAGGTATATCGAATGGTACGACTCTCGTCTCTTTTAGTGCAGTAACAGTGATAGAAAGTATTTGAACCTTCAAAAATATTGCTCTGTTCTAACTGGAGCTGTATTTTTAATCAACATATGTCGAATAAATAAGAATTTTTTCTCCTCCGTATATTTATGCAAAAACCAAATAAAAGTAACGAAAAATATATTGGCACTAGGCGAATCAGTACTTTATTTATTTCATAATATAGTGCGTTTCATGCTGCAAAAAAAAACATGAAAACGTTCACAGAACGCCGACATACTGAAGCTAAGAATCTCTGTCACTGCTTTTCATAAGTGCAAAGATCGTCCATCACCAGTGCTCACGAATACACTCGTGGACTAAATAATGTTTACCGATGATATCGCGACTTCGGGTGAGTATAATTGCTAGCAGTCGTTGATCGTACTTAGAATTCTCCCCTTTGTGGAATTTGAGGCACGTGATGTGAATACATACATATGTATATACCGTGAGACACGCAACCTGCGAAATTCAAGAGTTCCTTTTGAATTGAGTCGAGCGTGGGAAACACAGAAAGCTCCGAAACCAAAGAGAAGGCGAAGAATAACACGCACGATTCGTGTCATCACAGTTCAAGCTGAGATTGTATACTAACAAACCGGATTTTTAGTTGATCCAAAAGATCGGCCTTCACTTCTAAATACGCTTTAATATATTATTAAGAATTTTGATGATGTTGACGCTTTAGCGTACTGCAAATATTGCTGTTGCAAAAGCGATCCGTGCAGCCGTAACCCACAAAATCTCATCGTTATTTTAATGGTCTTATCGAAATATCATTTTAGCGGATTAGAAGACTATTATTATTTCATTAAAGTTACATAGGTTATACGTTATTACGTGAAACTGTAGAAACTCATCAGGACAAATTAATTCATGAATAAATTATACGTAAATAAAATGACATACAATATTATTAAACAATAAACTTTCACCGATCGATTCTACTTGGACTCAATACAGATATCAACCTTCGACAACTACATGATTTATTTTGCATTTTTTTCTTACTGTACTAGTTGAAAAAAAAAAAAACGTAAAAAAAAAAAAGAAAAACTCTTTGTTTCGTTGCTGAATTTTGCGGCACAGATTTGTAATTTAATTTTTATAAATGTTCTCCACATTCAATGAATTCTTTTTTTGTTTCTGCGTCACACCGATATCGTCATCCAACGAGAGAGAGAGAGAGAGAGAGTTGAGACACATAGAATTTGTGTTCATCGATATTTTCCGTTATAAGACATGCATCATTCATAACCTGGAACGAAACAGGCATCATTATTGGTGTAGGTAGGTCGAAATTGTCTTGACAACTGGATATATAATACGACACATTTATTTCGGTGTACGTATACACAGAAATAAATCGATAGATAGTATAAACTGGTATCCCACAGAAACTTTCCTTCAGGAAAACGAAGGTGGATCAGATCAGAGTTTGCTGTTTGCCTTTTCGGATCTTGGCTCTTTCCGACTTTAGGAAGCCTATATATACTTGAAGTCCGAGATATATCTATATGCATACAAGTGCAGATTCATCGTGGTCAAAAGCTTCAATCGGGGCTAGCCATCAGCCATGACCTCGATACTATTCAAATCTGCTGTCTCGTGGGAATACGTGGGGTGCAAACCAAGTCAATTATTTCGGCTGACCTTACCCTATCTGTCATCTATGTACGTATAAAGCTACTAGTCTAATTATATAATTTCATCTCTTGGACAATACGAAATTCACTCTAAAGTTCAAGGCTGTAAGAATACGTTTGCATGCATCACAGTTTCTTTCGGGTTACATTTTTATATTATCGTCAAAAAGTTTGGACTTTGCAAATGTTGAAATTGATCGTAAAACTATTTCGCAGATGTAAATTCTGCGTGTAAGAAAAATATTTTTTCTAAAAACCATTGAAAATTTTTTGTTTCTTCGGACTCGTTGATTCTTAAATAAGTTATGATTCTGCATTAAATAAAGTCATTTACGTTTTCATCAGGCATTGATAAATTATTATAATCATTCAAATAAAATCGTCACACAGAAGTATGATGTGAAAAGAAGTTATGTTCGAGCAGTAGAATTAATATATTCAAAAAATTCAGTGAAAAAAATGTGAAAATCGATTGATACGTTCTTTAAAAAGAGAGGAAAAAAAGGATGGCTCGTCGTAATATATATCCCGAGAACCGAGCGAAAGTTTTTGTGGCGTGTCACGCTTCCGAACGGTGCCAAAACTATTCTAAACCCTTTCCCATTCATTTTTAACTGTAAAACGAATAGATCCAATAAAAATATTTTCACGACACAGAATACGTGGCTACGAGCGAATAATATTCATGATATTTCGTTGAGACTTTATTTTTAATAAAAATAGTACTTTTTTGTGAAAAAATAATAATAATGTAAAAATTTTCATAGAACAAAATCCCGTAACATGATTCACGACGATGTGATAAAGATAAAATAATTTTGGGAACGTAGGATTATCCATGAAATCCGTTCTTCAGTAAAGACCCAACGAGACGAACGGAAGAGCAAAGCAAATCAGGGAGTACAGAGAGAAGACGACGTGGTCTTGAGCGCAAAGGAATCTCTATACATGGTTCAACGTGAACTAGGCTCCAAGCTTAATGAGGTACAGAGATAGATAGAGAGAGAAAGAGAGAGAGAGAGAGAGAGAACGAGCGTTGTGGGTGGGTGAGATACTTCTGGTCTTGGGTGTCGTGATGAGACACGGAAGAGTCGAGGAAATGTTGGAAGGGGACGCACGGGAACTCGGGGGAACTCTTGGGACATCTAGAGGCAAGTACTTGCCGAAAGAGGATGCTGCAGTGCACAACATACGATTGCTGGCTAGCGGCCTCTCATGTATTTCGTACGTGAGAGAAGAGGATACTGATGAGTTAGCAACGAGAATAAACAGTGTCATGTATTCAGTTTTGAACCAAGAAACAATATTATTTTAGCTCGCATAAAGAAATGACATTTTATATTGCATTCTACTGAAATCTATTGAAAATTAGTTACCAGAAAAAAAGCCCCTAACTTTATACAAATTTTCTTAAAGAATTTAATTGAAAAGAATTGTATTGCTCCGTTGTTTTTTTTTTTTTTTTTTTTTTTAACAAAGAGCGGAAAAAAATGTCGCATCCAACGTCACGCCACAGTTTTTACTAACCGCTGTTTCATCCGAATTAATATTGAGCCCAATCATTTGAGTTTTAAACGTATTCCACTGGAATTATATATTTAAAAAATGAAAAATCTTTGAATCGTTACGAGCAAGGGTAGCCCTATACAAAAACAATTTTCGGAAAAGAGAAAAAAAAAAAAAACTTGTTATTTTTATGCTACTGCCAGGACAGTCGATGCAATGGATTTTTCTTTTCGCAAGCTTTTATCTTTGAGTCAAAGCTGTAAGAAAGCACGTAGCTGACTCTCTCCTCCCCTCGCTATCTCGTTCTCTCCGTTTCATTCCCTCGTGTCTTTCGGATGGACTATGTACCCGTCTTGCTATGACGGAACCGACGGCTCTGCATACAAGACATGTCCATTTAGATGTTTCCTCTTTCACCCTCTTACGAGAGCTCGGCGTCCTTTCCTCTATTCCGCGTCGTGAAACCCTCGTGCATATATAGTCCGCACATCTCACACCACTTTCTTCTCTTCTCGTTTCTCTCCATATACGTACTCTTACTCCTTATATCATGTATAGATATGTATAGATATGTACCCATGTGTGTGTACAATACGAAGGAAGTAGTACGACTATACGTATCTGAGCAAAAGATATTATATATGTATATACAATATGAACCAAGATACATCCATTTATGTAGAAAAACAGTGTATACTACTAGATATGTACGATACCGTATGTATAAAACATTTGGTACAATTTTCGATCGCTTTTCATCTTTCCGCTCTTGAAAATAGGTTCGTATATACGTAAATATACATTGAAAATCATTTGTGATACTTTTTATGTGTTTTAGTAATGGTTATTTCATTCGAAGTCATTCGCTTATGTAAATCGATAAAAAAAAAATAAAAAAATTCTTCGTTTTTACCTGCATAATATTCGGGTAACGATCGTTTCGTGTGTTTAAAACATTATGCCCCCTATCGCTAAAAATAAGACTACACGTTTGATCGTTTTATCGGGCAAGCAACCTCTGTGTAAGCAAGAATAATGTCCGAAAACTAAAATAATGATCGACATTTTCACCCACTTGACTCCAGAAGAATATGGGCTGAGAATAATACATACGCGAAGTACTTGTATGATATATACGATAATTAGATATTTGAGCTTACGAATATACGCATTTCTCTCGTTGGAAAAACTGAAATGACGAATATTCCTTTTTCCATGGGCTCTTTAAATATTAACTCTCTTTCATGAAGTCGAAAAAAATTTCGTGGGGTTCTGCTTTATGTTCAATATTTGACGTTTTTCCGTGAATTTTTTTCCGATGAGAGACATTTCTACTTGTGCAGATTTAGCGAGCATTCGAGCGAGTCTAAATTGATAATCGAGTTCATCAACGAGAGAGCCAAGACCTCTAGTTTGGAATTAAAAGAAAAAATATCCAAATACTAACTATTGTTCGAGTCTTGCTACTTATATTTTGTGTAAGATGACATGAAAAATCATATTTTTTTTTATTAAAAGACATTTTTTACTATCATATAAAAAGTGATTATGTTGACATAGCAGTGCTAAACCATATCGTCACTCATAAGAAACACTTGCCATGTTTTCATTTGGAAAAAAAAAAAAAAAACAATACACTACCTTTGTTCTAGCAATATGAACATAGTCAGTGTCAAATTCTCTCCATGTGGCATGTGGATAAGCATGATTTTTTTTACATGTCCGATCGATGATTCCTGTCTTTCTCTCTCTTTTTCTTTATCTCTATTCATATACTATATATTTTAAATCCACTAAAGCGTGGAACGAAAAAATGGAGTCTGTGATGTCTTCAGTAGAGAATGGCCATACGTTGAAGCTAGTATAGCGCATAGAATCGTGAAGCCGCCGAGGAAGGATCATGCTCGCGTAAGTGATTCTAAAGTGCATTATAAAAGTAGAGCATGTTACGTAGATATATAGGATGTATGTATATAACGAATGCATATAGTATACACAGAGTGTATAATCTATACGTATATTTTCGCGACGAAAAAGGCTCGATGGGGATTCTCCAGTGCATAATACCTCTTAGTTTTACAATGAGAGTCGAATAGCTCTGCCGTCAAAACAAAAAATAGACACTGCTTTTTCTCCAAACTTTTGCGAGTGCATACGAAATATATCTGGGGCAGTTCGAGAGACAAAGAGGTGTATACCATTAGTGAGTAGATTGTAGTTTTTCAAACATTCATCGTTATTGTATTCTGCTCATTAAGGACTACAAAAAAAAAAACTTAACGTTCAAATGTTATTTGAATTTCAATGCGTTTCGAAGCGCACTTTTATACATGAATCTTATTCATACTGAAATATAATTTTATGTACGATGATCCGAGCGTAATTACGCTACATTACCACGGGAAGTCTAATTATACCCGAGCAATGATAATAATTTTTGTATTTATTACCTGTACAAAGGATCAGGAATATCTTTAATGAGAACACAGAAACTTTTAAACGTAAATGAATAATAGTGACTCAATTTTTATGGTTCGTCGAGATGTTATCGAACGCGATCTTCAAAGTAATCATAAATCGTGGAGAAACATTCAGCTGGAGAGAAAGTTCTTAAGAGAGTACAAAAGCAGTATTTATCAGTATAGTACCATTTACCGTGTAGCGAAAAAAAGAACCGATGTCTCGATGATAAGAAAAATGGTTCGACAGCGAAAGTATTATACTCTGTAAAGGATGAGAGGTCCATTCAGTATATCCCCGAGATCCATCGATCGAGACATCGATATATCAATAAAGCAAGTCCACGGTGTTTCAGAATCGAACGCATTTTTTTTCTGCCTTAGGCACATATTGCGCAGTTTTAGCTGTGTGCAATTGAGACGACCGAAAGAGAGAAAGATCGAGAGAGAGAGAGAGAGAGAGAGAGAGAGAGAGAGAGAGAAACAGAAAAAATAACAAGACATAGAGATGCAAAGAGAAAGGAAAAAGGAATCAAAAGGTGGGGAGGAGGGCTGGGAACGAACGAAGATAAAAAGCTTGCAAAAGTAAAGGTAGTAGCCGCTCAAGAGGAAGAGAACTTGGCGGAGCATACATATGAGAAAATGGACGAGAGAAAGGAAGAGAAGACGAGAAGGAGAGAGAAACAGAATCGAAAGGTAGAAAAGAAAACAAGTTTTATCATGGCTCTTCTTTGAAGATAACGTTCTTCCTTAATGGCACCTTAATGTTCCTGAGCAAAGGCTCAGTTTAGAGACAAAAAGTATATTCAACGAGTACTTGGGAAGAATACGTGAAAATAGGAAAGAAAGCGAGTAAGACCTATGTGAGCTTTTCTGTTGGGGTGTTAAAAAAAAAAAAAAAAAAAGATTTATAAATGAGCAGGAAAATAAAAAGACGAAGCACCAGGTGCAGTTGAATATATAGCGACATTCGAATTCATCATTATTTAGAATGATAAAATAATTCAATGCGTATTAAAATTTGTATATCTGAAATTAGAAATATCCCATCTTATTAGTTCTACAAAAAGTTGAATGAAATCACGTTAGTTTGACGAACCGAAACATGGTCACGTTGGACAATGACGAAAAATATTTTTTACGGAATCGAACGTTCACTGAGTCGGTTAGATCGGTACATTTTTGTGAATTTGGTGTCAATGCCCCGTTAAAAAATGTGATTTAAAAAAAAAAACGCTTTCCAAAGTTTGATTCCAAGTATCCTTATAATCAAAGACGCAACGTGGCAGTCGCTGGATCACAGAGAGATTGATCGTGATATATATATTTTCCATGTTTGTTATTGTGAAAATCGTCACGAATACACGCATCGACTGTTCACTCTGAAGAAACCCCTTAATTTTGGTCTGTGGAGGAAAAAATAAATTGGAATGACGATCTACTTCATCATCGTACTCGAATAATAATTCTACCGAGTCGCTATTCGATAAGATCAAGTCCATTTTCTCACAGTAAAATATATCCACAAAAAAACTTGTCATACAATTTTCTTTTTCTTAGAGTTTTAGTACAGTTGATACGCAAAATTGAGAAAATTTGAAAAAGAAAGATTATGTTGGTAGAAGAATATTTCATAGTAGACCACACGGTCAGTGCACACTCGAGTCGACAATTGCCTCCATCGTTAATTAGAATTCTAACGCAACCTTAGACTTGAGCCAGTGCCTTGATGGTGACCTGGGCCGATCCTAGTAACGTGTATCCGTATATATGCATATAGTATATTTGAACGTGTAACTTTGGCTCTGAAAGTAAGAAAGCTACAGAAGCTTCCGTACCACGCGACGAGACGTCGCGTATAATACACGTACATCCGCCATGTTACAGAAGCCTTCTCCCTCTATCCACTTTCATCGTTCCTTATAGCCGCATGCCTCCAGGCTTTTGCTGTGTATAGCTACTATAGCAAAGCTCGAGCTCGCGTGCGCGTTATCAAAAGCCGCGTGGCATAAAGCAGAAGAGGTCTCTTACGGGCGAAACACTAAATTATAAATAAAAAATTATTTTACATAGCCACGACTCTCGCCCAGGTCGTGTACCCCGGCTCGTAAACACCTAGCCCTCTAGTACCCAAACCCTCTTTCCAATATTCTTAAACACCCTCGCTTCAATCCCGATTCTTCACCCATCCGCCCCCAAACATATATGAATTTATAAATTCTATCGTTTTTTATTTCATTTTATCATAGACCATGATGTGAGGTAAGATTCGGAAAAGCAGGGCGTACGATTCTCTCGAGATCTCACATATCTCCTCCCCCCCCCCCCTCCCTCTCTCTTTCTCTCTCCCCCTTGAGCAGTGCACAAATACTACCCAACGTAGCAGAACAGTGTATTTGACTCTGCGATTATGTACTGTTCCTTCATGCCTATTCTTCTTTTCATATCGCTAGCTTGAAAAAGTATTTCCCTTTCGTTTTGAGTACACACGAAGTTCGTAGAGTCAGTCACATAGTATCGCGGGGGCGTTGGTCACCGGTAGTTTTTGCCCCCTTGTGCCTGTAAGTCTGTACTACATGCGCTGTTTCAATATAATTTATGGACCTCGCGAATTCTTATGATTATATGCCCGTAAGAATAAAACCCTGACTTTGTCTTATGCAAAGCTGATGGAAATAATAATGGACAACACCTGTTTATATTAGATCTGCTTACTAAATCGGCTTGAAATGAGGTTCAATAGGGAAACAAGCAAAAAAAGCCTCATAACGCTTGCCAATTTTATTCGTGGGATATACATAATGAAACTTTGTTTTTCTTATAAATATAAAATGGATATTTTATGAGCCATTTTGTAATGAAGGAAGTAATAGTTACAGTTATAGCTATTTCAGTAACCACTGCTATAAGATAGTTCTTAAGCTGTACACAAACCAAACTTCGAGTACCTTTTGGTCTCGCTTTCTATTACATCCGAACTTCACTTTAACGTTGATTGCAATACGTTTTACACCGTTACGTGATGAACACGCGTCTATATAATCTCTATACGCAGCACGTTGGGAATAAAGCGAGTCTGCACGAAAGCATCGACGGGCCCGATTCCAGAGTTTTAGTAGTGTCTGTTTAATAGGAGCTTTCACGATAATGGAGAAGAGGGAGGGATAACGCCGCCGTCGAAGATATCTCGACGATACGTACGGATCTATTGCAAGGTCGGCTGATAGAGCTCTCAAAGACTTCTTGAAACTTCGATTATCATGGTGTCTATACGAAGTGTACTTCAAAACTCTAAGTTGTCAGTTCGTACAAATTTACTTTATACAGGAATACAAATAGGTTTCATCATTCGTAAAGCGAGGGCACATTGCTTCATTTAAACAATAAAGAAAGAAATGCCTTTTCCAATTTCTGCATAGTGTTTTCTTGCTGTAACAATTAGATCCTATTATCACAACATTATAATAACTAAAAGTCTAACGATGGAGTGGCTAAATGGTGAATAAAAAATTTAAACGTACATTATTATTATACTCGAACTCGTAGCAGATTTTTAAAGACAGGAGCAATCTTGGGATGTTTTGTAATACTGTTTGACAGTTTGAACCGCATCAAAAATAGTCCGATATTCTAAAAAAAAAAGAACTTAATCAGTAAATAGTCATCTATCCTGCCATTATATCGTCTTTTATTTATAAATAGTATCAGGATAATTTACGATCGGCGATATAAGAATACATATAGAAACCATTCAGACCATTATACAGCGACTAAGAGAAAAAATCTATCTACATGGAATGCTTCGAGTGGTTTGCCGTACTAACATGTACTATTTGTCACAAAGTTTACATTCGATCTGATAAGACATTCTACGAGATTATTTATAATTAATCGAGTTCTTTTTTCTGCCTTGAACATGACAAACGACAATGGGGAGGGAAAGAATAGTATATTAACCGTTTTTATACATCGTGAATGCGTGTTGAACTACGATTTACATATACATGTTCGTGAGAGAGCGTTCGATCGTGACCCACATGCAAGAAACAAGACTGTGACAAGGTGGGGAAAAAAAAAACATTGAAAAAAAGAGAAGAAAAAAACGTCAATTGTTCTTGTTAATCACGGTTATACAATAAATAAAACACTGTAGCATAGTTTTCTATTCGGAATCGAATTGGATGCGATGTATAACGTATACGTGCAACACAATAGATTCAAATGATTTCGATTGGCAAGCACAAAAACAACAAAAGTTCAGCTGTTCCGAATTTACACAATTGTTTTCTACGATTGAGTTACGTGTAAAAACAATTAGCGTGAAATATCGATTCGATGCAATCAACCACATCGAGATGAGATAAAAATATATTCGTAATAAAACACTATCAAATTTGTATTTTTATTCCAAAGTCGTACGAACGATATGCGTTGAAATTCTTCTCTTGAAAAGACATCAGGTTTACGTGTCAAATCCAATATCAAGCGATAAGCAGAGAGTGCGAAAGAAAATTAAGAAAAGAAAGTATCGTAATTGAGAGAGCTCGAAATAATGAGCTCTCGTTCGTGTATAGAGCTTCACCAGTGCTGGACGGTATGAAAAATATTGGATATTAATATCGAAGTAGTTCTGATTGCCTACTTAAATGATGACTCATTGCAGCAATTTTATCAACCCAATCACTTCCGTAACGATTCAGTATTCGATCTAAATAGATGATTTGGAAGAGAGCTTAGTGCTCCCGATTCAGACTCTCCAGATTCCAAGATTGAGTCGATTCGGGTCATCTTTTGTTATCTTTCATCGTTCACCGGAACGTTTCTCACGATCCCTGCTGTACCGAGAGGCTCGATCATTACATCGAGGATGCGTTCGACTCGAACGGTTTCGCGCTCAAAGCGTGAAACTACCATGAAACGGTATTACTATACCTCGTGCTTTGAGCAGCTCTCAAAGCTGAAAGTGCTCTGCTAGCCGTACGCACCCCGAGTCCGAGATGAGAACACTAACCGCTTCTATGCCCGACCTCATTCTCTCTCTATTTAGATGGAACACTGGACGAGCACACTCTCATCATTTTTTTTCTGAAAAAGTTTTTTCTTCCACTGATACTACAGCTCGAATGAAATATCGACCCGAATTTTTAGTTTTTTATTTCACGTTTTTTCGATACTTGTAACTGGTTTTTTTGAGAAATTTTCACAATCCTCGATGCCCATGCTTGGTTGTTCAAAATAATGACAGGACGAACACATTAATTCTTGATCAAACTGCACGTTCATTCTGCCAAAGAAACGAGCTTTTCAATTGACAAAACTCTTCCAGTGTAGAAAAATATCTGCGATTCCTTCAATAACTGGGGATTTTATATATTTAGTTCATGGCAAAATGTATATAATGGGAGAAATGATTCTCGTATATACACCAGACAAAACTAAATGTTCGATCAAAATGATCAGCCGGAAAAGAATATTAAAAGTTTTTTTTTTCCAGCGTTAAATCTCGTGAAAACTATCGAGAGATCTAGCAACTTTTATATATACATATATTCTATATATATATATGCATGTATATAATAGACGTATGTATTATATAGCAGAAAGACAGTGTGAATAATATATTTTTCTCTCGGGGTAAACGCGTTCTCTACCAAGCTGTACCATCGTCTAGAACCCCTTCCCAGCCTTTTCTCTTTGCCCGTGGAAAGTCCCTTGGAACACCCTTTTTGGCATCGGTTGCTACCACGCTCGTCTGACCCCGAGGGAATATCCTCAAGACAACATTCGTGCAGCGCTCTCTAGCTGTACAAGGAAAAGCAACTTCTCCACAAAACTTTTTCCTAACTTGTTCCACGCATTTCTTTTCCGTAGATCCTATACTATATACCATACCCATATACTACGTATGTGTCTATATATATATATATATATATATGCATCTAAATCCAGGAATATATGTATACATATATGGACACAGACGCACATACACAAAGATCTTTATCGCGAACGCCGAAGAAAGATACGAGATTAGAAAAACGTCTTTTGGCCTGATTTTCCATGAATCACGTCGTATGGTTTTTGACCTACACAAGGTCATATACTCAATCTTTGATCTTACATTTGATACGAAGATCAATGTATTCTGTCGAATATACTCGATGTAAGTGAAATTAGCAGAGATATTTTATGTAAAATATTCCATATGAGGAACCGATGGGGTAAGTTCTCCTGGCTGCGGCATAACTTACTTCTTTGGGTAAGATGTAAAATTGATGAAATTTCCAAAGTTATTGAGTGCATGATCTGATTTGTGGATAAATACGATAGTGCGAGAAAACTACTGTATTTGAGCGAAGATTTTCCTACTGATAAGCTCATTTGAAAAGGATACTCGATAAGACTTTTTCTAGATTTTCGTTCTATTAGATAAACCATGCATTTGTCATCCAGTTTTTTGGTAGATGTAAGCTTTTATTATAATAATTTTGTGCACCTCAAACCGTTTTCTCAATAGTTTGACGATTCAAGGAGCGACGTAGACGTCTTAAAAATGACTTCCGGCCCAGACGAATGTACACGATTTGCAAGAAAGTGAAACCCTCGGCTCAAAATAAAGGGTCATATGAAAGGGTAGGCAGAGCTCGAGCGTAGAACCGATTGTTAAGAAAGGTGTGTAGCTCTGTCGAGTCTAGTGTGGTGTAGGCCATCGTCGAGCACGAAATCGCTCTCAAGAAGGGTGCGCCGTGTGGCCTTGCGTGCCGGCCTAATAGAATTGGAAAAGACGCGCGAAAGCCCCTTATGAACGTCCCGTCGTCCCGTTTGCTTTCTATTACCCAAACATCTATAGCTGTAGACACTGAATCGGCTATACAAGGAGCTTGGTTCGAAAACAATCTTTTATCATCGCCACCCATTTTTCACGCTCTCTTCCTTCTTTTATCCAGAGGTCATTGACACTCGCATTCACTTTCACTTATCACTTTATAAATGGAAATGATCGGTGATTCATAGTCTGAGACATCAGCAATTCTATCACGTTAAACTTCAAACTCATGGTTTGACCATCTAATTATGGATACATATAAACATCGAAGTCGCAATTCAAAGCAAATATTGGAATTCAGTTAATAGTATTTTTCGAAGTTGATGTGAAATTAATTGATGGAACTCGACGTTTGACTATCTCGGTATATGCGTAAGCATAAAAATAACTTTTATAAATGGCCGTCCGTTCAGCACTAGCCGTTTTAGTTACTTTTTTTGTAACTTCTTTTCATCTGCTTTCAGTCTTGGAGCTTTCGTTGAAGAAAGTAGAGTCCGGGGAACCACAAAGGCAGGGGCATTCTGAACCGTGTGTGGTTTGAGATTCGAGAGTCCAGGTGGGACTTTTCGTTCCTCTTCAGTTTACACCGCTCGTTTAGGTGTGCGGAAGGGCCCTGAAGTGGCCATCCCTGTCATTTCCAACAGTGCCTAGACACACAAAGCTGTAACGGCGACAAAGACGACGACCTCAGCGACTCAGGCAACGCCATTAACGAGAGAAGCGAACATCGGTTCGTCCTCTGAGGTTGTAAAATTGTACGACCTACCAGAAAATCCACTACTACTTCGAGAAGACTTCTTACTCGCTCGTACACCATCAAAAACCTCTATTATGATGCTGCTCCTTCTCTCTCTCCCTCTCTCTCTCTCTCTCTCTCTTTCTGTCTCCCTGTATCTATATCGCTCTTCTTTTTACATGCACAAATGCACTCGTTTTCTGCTGCTATCTATTTTTTTTTCTAGCGTCGAATTTTCCAAGAAACTCCGTAAAGCTTCACGCACCACCGATCAAAACTATTGCACAATAAAAGAGACACATGTACAAACAAAAATTATTATCATGTCACTTGTAATAAAAGTAATGCGACCATGAAACTAGAATGATTTTCCGGTGGATCACATATACTTTCAACTGATATAATCACAAATTAACTGTCACATTTTAAGAATGTTTCTATTATATATTTTCGCATTTGCAAATAAATTTTCAATATGCTTTCGTTCAAATTAAATGTAAACATTCCCTCATCATTAGATAATGAGAACGCTGCTATTAATTAACTGGATTGGTTCAATAAACCTCAGCGTTTACCCATTTTGTAACACAGACAATGCTAGCCCCTATTTGTGGCAGATAAACAATATTGGTTATGCCATTTATTCAAACTCATGGCTGCACACCAATTATTATTATTCAACTATTATCCACTCGTAGTTCATCACATTGATATTTGCCTTACCCGTTTGTCTGCGATCGCCTGATACGTGATATCCTGAAGTAATAAAAATAGAGATCGTTCAAAATTTCTATTGCACACCGTAATTTCAATTTAATTCTACATCACGCATATAGACAATTGGAAATTCACGATTTATCAGTTTTTTATTACGATTCGACCAAGTTATTGCGGAACAAAGTTTCGGTTCTGGTCTGGCTCTGGCGATTTCATAAGTTAAGCAGCCTTGGACGCGAGGACAATACTTGGATGGGTGACCGCTTAGCCATGCATACACCGGCTTGCATATCAATCCCAAAGCAGAAGGCTGTTTTTTTTTCGAGTTTCGGGTGCTGCTCATCAATCGAAACTCAGTGAAAATAAAGCCGCCTGTATCAGCCAGGTTTTCCACAGTTTCCCTCGTGGCTCTCGTGCGAGTGCGATAAAGTAGTGCATTAAGAAATAGTGACTGTAGGCAACACTCTGGAAAGGGGGATATCGCACACGGGGTATTACAGGAACAGTGAAGTGAGGGAAAAAGTGGGTTTAAAGTAATGGGATGGACTCTTAAAAAGGTAAGTATTTACCAAACAAAAAATGAATAAAAAAATAGTAGACATACCTATTTTCATAGGCTTGGTCGGAAATTCGAGATTTTCAGTAGCCATATTTGCGGACATTGAACAAGTATGTACACACAAGATTTCTAAGATAAATTTGCACACAACGGAAAAAAGAGCTGCATCAAGTCATGTAAACTGTGCGAGTACATACAAAATTCTGTGCAAATTAGATCTGATGCCATAGATGTACCAGTACAGTCAAGCTTCACAAAAAAAAAATCGCTTGGCTTCGTGTTGCTTCGAAAATAAACAGGAAAAAACTCTTGAAAGATACGGTTGGCAATCGTCGTCGAATGGGGACGAGCAAATACATTCTCAAGTCCGGCAAACGTCCCTGCTTGGAAAAGCAGGTGAAAGGTAATAGATATAAGTATATATAAGAGATGGATACTTTCTTTCGAACAGTCCATTTCCAACCCTCGTATGAACAGCGAAACGAATAGAAAAAAGTGGCAGGAACATCTACGTGATGTTGGCAGGCAATGTCACCCAGTATGCATTGCTTCTATACAACACAGTAAAATATACTATGTCCATGCACATAACTCTGTATACTATGAGATTGCCAGTTAGAAAGAGAACGCGAGAGAACGAATAGTGTAAACAGAAAAGGTGAAAAAGAACGGGGACCGAATTTGAATTTTTGCTCTTTGAACACTTCGCCATTTACTTCTGCGTGAAAGGAAAGCAAAGAATTTTGTGTTTAAGGCGGTAGAAAGAGATGAAAGAACGAAATGGGTGCGAGGTAGAAAGAGAAAGTTAGCAGTAGAAAATGGTAGCAATAGCATATCCACCTCCGACAGCTGCAAAGAGGGGCTCTTTTCTTTTCCGCTTTTACCCCCTTCAAAGCTTGTTTAAACGCGAGTCTCTCACATCAGCTGGCAAGTCGCCATAAGCGAGCTTCTTCTTATTCAAGGATCGGTAGTTAACATATCTTTCGGATCAAGAGAAATCATCTTGTATGGTGTACAGTACACGCGGCCGTGTTATCTATTCAGACGAATTTAATTTATGTTTTGCTTTTAAATAAATTTTTTTTTAATTTACCATACAACAACGTATGTACTAAGAGGCACTGGTGTTTGAGAAAATACAAGTAAACCAAAACCGTCCAGATACAAATTTATTCATAATGAATTCGTTAATGAATTAATTGATTGATAAATGAATTCATAACATATCAGGGATTTGAAATATGACATTGGAGCCAACCAGAGCTCAACCCGTAAGTATTTCGTTATTAGTTTTCCATGTAAGGTCCAATTCATAACGGTAATAAAGGTATTCGTGATGATAAAACACCCACAAAACTCTATAATGGCTCATCAAGTACATTTGTCGTTTAGCTTGGAGCGAACGTTTAGCTCAGATCTCAGGCGTTTCGTTGAATGATTTCCAGACTTGAGGCAGATGCACTCGACCGAATAATCATTCGGGACTATGAAACGTTATATCGTACACTCTGAGAAGCCAATTTGCTGGAAGTGCGCGCGTGCATTAAAGCAATTTGTGCAAAATAGGGGGTTGAGCTTCGGAGAAAGAGAGATTAACTCACTGTTGGATAATGATCCTGGGCAATAGAGGTTACACAATGAAAACCTAGAATTGGACACTATTCCGTTATTCTGTGAGTCCCTTGTTTCGTTGATTATGGATAGTAAATTTTTCAGCGACATGATAAAAATCTATTCATCAGAAGTCCAGAATCAATTTTTATTCATCGATGATTCTCATGATAACAAAAAATGTTCATCTAAAAAAAAACTAGTTTTCCAATCCTAAGCTATGTAATTATCGCTAATACTAACAGCATTTAATAAAAAAAAATCTGGGCTTTATTCAAGTTTTTAGAAGAGCTTACTGAAAGTTTTGGCCAACGTATGGCTTCGACCTGGTGAAGTATAGAAAATACAAATCATACCAAAACGTCGATATAAGCTTCAAATATGATAATTCAAGGTGAATAATTCAAATTATTTTTTTGACTCGGATGAAAAAGTTTTGTGATGCAGCTTCGACTAAAGCCATAGAAGCGACGTACGTCGTGGGAAAAAATATTCCTCTCGCGACGAGCCAGAAAACGTGCGTCGACGAAAAAGTCGTCCCTCTGAGATAAAGGTATATAAAAAATGTGTGTGTTCCCATATTCTTTAACTTACATGGCTTATATTCTTCAGAATTTTTATAGATATAGTATACGTTTAGAGTATGAGAAGGGACCGTAGAATCGTTCTTATACACCTGGTGTATACCTTCGAGAATTTCGTGTATTATGCAGACCGGGTTCTCGCGGTCTTTCGAAGCCGTTCAAGCCAAAAGATGATCGAGCGGTATGGGGGAATGAGGCAGTGAGGGAGGAGAGGCGCACAGGCGTTTCCGGACCGCCGTATATATACCATACGTTAGAGACGCCACTTTGGCTGCGCTTTGGGGTTAGTCTCATAAGTTTTGCATGAGCATTATGCGCAAAATGCGAAAGAAAAATATGGGCTGCGAGTGTATAAGGATATATATATGTATAAGGATATATATGTATTTATACATGTGTGTCTATATAAGCGGTCCAAAGCCTTTTCAGACGATTCTGGCAGAAATTCGACGGAGCAATGAGAATTACACAGCGAGTTCCCGCCCTGCGTTTATTCCTATTTTTAACCCTCGTACACCTCACGTAATATTTCACCGTATGGAAGGGAACAAAAATATCCCTTGATCGAGAATCAATTCTACATTCCAAGTACGAACATATTAAAGAGACTCGATGCGATACGTGACTCGAACGTACGTTTCTTAACGTGCAATTTTAAACGTCGTTTTACATAAAATAATTCATAAATGTATACGATCTTGTATGCACATTTACTATCTTGAGAAAACACTTGGAGAATAACTAAATGTAAAACAAATGAATCCAGTCAGAATCCAATTAATACTGACTAATTGAATTTCTAGGTAAATTTGCAATTTATTGAAATAAAAGAGGAAGATTGTTGTAGAAACGAGAGACAGAAAATTTTCATTCACGATAAACTCAGCAATTATGAATTATTCATCAACAGCTATCGAGCCCTCGTTCCACGATACTTTCTGCTGGACCATTTGGACCGCGCGGGTGTACACGCGAAACTTTTTATTTTTCTTTTATACATTTTTTGTAATACATATTTTGAGTAGTTCGTTGACTCGATAACTCGAAGAGCACGAAGGCATGTTTCGTTTGTACAGTTTAAGACACTCGATGAAACTTTTTTAGTATTAAATGTTTGCACTCTGCTTATTTCATTCATTTCAATTATTATTCTTCCTGTAAATATATGTAAATATATACCCAAATATATGGATATATATGTCTATATATCAGGTACATTTATGTAGCACCGTATTCGACGTTTACATGCATACAATTCGTCACAGCATGAAAGCAGTTTTTAAAAGAAAGAACGGCTGCAGCACACCAAAGCAAGATGGTAATTGAATAAGCTAATTAGCTTTTTAAACGCAACTTTGTAGTACTTTTAAATGCTGCTCGGACAAGCTTGTTTCTATTTTTTTTTTTTTTAATTTTTTTATTGCTATTTTTTTCTGTTCCCTTTCTCATATAAGCCAGTCTACAGATGTTCTTGGGAAGCGCCCTACGGAAGAGCTTGCAGGTTTACACCGAATGCATGAGCATTTTTCTTTTTTTTTTTTTTATCCTCGATCCAGCTTCGCTTCTCTGGTGAAGAAGGCTTGTCGTTGTCGCGGAGCTGGCTCCTTTCGCGAACGAAAAGAGACAAGCCCCAACCCCCGAGGCTCTCAACTATCTCGTTTCTACGGTAGTCAGTGTGAGGAGGGATGCAAAAAACGTCTAGGAAAAAAAAAAAAAAAGCATAAAAGCCTCTCTGTGCCTCATCTTAATTGAGACTATGAAAGAGAACGAGAGAGGAGGAAACTAGTGAATCTTGAGAGCAGGCCCGCCGCCTCTCAATGAAACCGACCGGGATATGGCGAGGGCAATTCTCCGCCAAACTGAGTTTCTACGGCTGGTCTCACTCCAATTGAGAGTGCAAGGATGTTTTTTTTTTCGCTCCGACAGACGCAACGACCGAAGCCGTACAATAATGTATAGACATGCCACCAAGAGGATACTGTTCCACTGATTATAAACTCTCTTTACTTAAGTATTTTTTTCTTCTTTCTGTTACTACTGAGGTAATCGACGAAGCAATGAGAATGATCGTTAGTGGAAAATGTAAACACTTGGAAGTTCATTCTCGCTGTACACATTCCGATATGTGGGTTTTCAATTATATACAACTGTGCATGCACAATATCTGTACGATATTCATTCCCAGTAGAACTGAAACTTTTAGTAGAGAAGGAAAAAAAGTAGAAAAGAAAAAAGAAGACGAAAATTTCGGCTAACCTAGATGTCAAACATCAATAAAAAGACTAATTCATCAATATTCGACCACATTATACTCAATGATTAGTGGATGATTCTTAAGCAATTTGGATAATGAATTTTTCGATTGACTTTCTTTTTGTCACAACAAAATTGGCATAAAAGTATCTGATATAGGGCTCTTCATTTTCGTGGTTTCTGACGAATAATGAAAACGGAACGTGGAATGATATTTCTGTTGCGTAATAATGATTCGAGTAAAGTAGTGAGAATTAATCAAAATTGGTGATCGATTAATTTTTTAATAATTCATGAGATTCATTTGGAAGATCCAATTGTTTATCATTGGTTGAAAAATAAACAATAAGTGATTTATGATCATTTATACAATTTCACCATTTTCGTATTAAATCATATTGACGATCTCGACGATGACGCAGCGGCATTAGATGAGTCTATTGCAAATTGTTTTTCACGCCATAATGTATTTTGGAGATGCACACTATATTCTGTGCGAGTTTATTATTCGCATGCCTGTGTTTTCCTTGTTATTTGTTCGTCCACAATAACTGCGTTCAATGGGGTGCCATTGAGTCAAGATTCTCATTGACGAATGACGTATTCTACGGAGTGTAATTTTATAATCACGATCTGCGAAATCTGAAACCGTGCGATATCCGTATAAGATTTGTGTAACAGAATGAGTGACTCGTAATTCGTGTAATCATAGACTGCGAACCTTATATGATTTATGCTCATGGCTTGAGGGGCTCTAAATATTCCAATCGTAATGGAAAAAGGAGTGGTCAAATGATTCGAAAGAGATAAAGATCAGTGTGAAAAACTTTAAAATACTTGACAGCCTGTGATTCGTTACACTGAATATCTGTTGAAACTTCGAGCTACATGCCTTTTTCAGTCGATTCATGCTGAAAATTCCATGAAAAAATAACTGTAGTAATAAAAATCATGGATCAATATTAAAGTTGACAGTGCCTTGAATTAACCCATTATTCACACTTCTCTTTGAATTTTGAGCAAACATGATCGTTTATTTTTTTTTTTTTTTTTTTCCTCGGAAAGCGAGAAAAATCGTGCTCGAGAGCGTACAGTAGTTGATCCCAGCGCTCGATCAGCCACGAACGGATTTCTCGGGGGTTTTGCTCGTCGTATTCGAATCGAGGGAAAGAGGGCATGGCAGAGAGTATACGACGCTATACATATATACATAAGTAAAGTACTCGCCGATATGTCGATGTATATGTGCGTGCAAGTACAGCCGCAGGGTCCACGAGCAGGAAAAAAAAGGAAAGTAGAGAGGAGCAAGAGAAAGGATAGACGTGGAAAAGGTCCTCTCTTTTTCCAACATTTTTCAGTGGGACTCGAGAAAAATGGGTCCGAAATAACGGTTCCTCGTCGCTTCCCGGAACCGTTTTTTTCCGCCGCCTCCCCTTTCTCTCCTCCTCCTCCTCCTCCGTCTACCCTTCGCTATACGTGCCAGCCGTTTCACCTCACTCTACTCTCTCGTAGGGGTAAATACGGATCGAGTTCTGGCAAACAAAAGGTCGTAATCGGGATTATTTTTTCCACTGAATTACCCGGGTTACGCCTCTTTTCAATTGAAATCTGATGTACATCAAAAAATACATGTATACATATAAATATACGCACATAATACCACGAGCGGATGTGTGTGACCTGTCCACTGCGTGTGTCGTTTTTTTTTTTTTTTTTTCCCTCGTTTTTGTCCCTTTTTTTTGACGATTTGTCGGTTGGTCGAAAAACGAAAGAGAAAAAAAAAGAAAAAACGAAATGTGGCGGGATGAGAAGCAAAAAGGGGAAAAAAAAAAGAACTCGACGAGCCAGTGGTGCTCGCGTCGATAATTCACGTGAGCACCAGTATTCTCCTGGCCTATGCCAGCTTGCCTGCTTTGTTCCTATATACAGCTACAACCCCTCCCACCAATCTCTCTCACGCAAAATGAAATTGCTCCTTCCCATCTCTCTCCAAACCTCCGTTGCTCGTTCCATTCGTAGTGTCCTGGTATATAGTCGGACTATCCACCACTAGCGTGTGTTCTCTTCCCCATAACCGGCGTGAAAATCATATACATGCACCCCAGCTTCCCCGGCCACTTCGCCGCCGCTACCGTCTCCGGTGGCTAATTAAATTTCGCGACTCCAATGTGCCCAACTTTATGATCCGCGGGTTATGCGGCAGGGAGAAACGCAAAGAGTACAAGAACGACAAGGGAGAGGGGGCGCGATGCTAGAACTGAGAATCCTTTACATTGCGACGAGCTTTTAACGCGCGAGTTTAACTCTCACAACCAACACTGCTCCCAGGCTCACGACTGTCGGCTACGTCACGTCCTACATTAACCTAACTATGACCTAATGAACTACAGCTCTCAGATGTCCTCGTACTTTTCGAGAACGGGAACTCAATGCAATTACTCTCTATGTATTCAAGTGACGCACTTTCCTAACGATGAAAAGATAATATTAATGTTCACGATTATCATCTATTTTCGTCCTATTTTCGTATAAGAGAGTATGTCGATTCGTAATTGCTCGAGACTTTTTTCAAGATCAGGGAATAAGTATTCAAGCTTTTTCGAAACCTTTTTCTCCTCAATCCTTTTGGTTCCCCTTTTCCCACCCCGATTTTCCTGTATGTACGGGGACGATGTCTTTCCGGCTACTCAGCGACCTCATTTTTTTAAAACTCTGCTCAAAATTGATATTTTGGAGGCAAATTTTTTCAATGATAGTACCGAATAGTACAAATCCATAGGAAATAAAAAGCGATGAGCTTTTACGAAGTAGGGGTTTGAAATAAAAGTGTAATTCACTACTCCTGTCAAGTCGATTTTCAGTAACATTTTTATTCTTCATTTTATCTTTTGATGCAGGGCTTACATAATTCTTCGATTCTTAAAGCATTTTATCATTCAATAAATTTGTTATTCTCATAGGTTACTGGTGAAAAATTTTAATGTATTCGCATGAATTATATGGCGCGCAAGGAAAACGGTGAGAGTACATCGTGTGGAAGAAATGTGAAATATATTTATGACGATATATGCCCAAAAAATATCTGGATATGTAAGAGCCTTGCACAGAAAATATAGTGGGTGCTGAAAAAAAAAAAAAAAAAAAAAAAAAAAAACCCCATGAGATACGGACGTAGGGATAGAAAAAAAAGCCCAAAGTGAAAGAGAGTCACGTTAAACTTATGTATAACATGCGATATGGGAGGTTGAAATGAAAGTTAGAAATAAGTATGCACGAAGAAGTTAACACTCTTATAATTATAGTTGGTGCAATGGTCGTAGAGGTTATACCCTCTCATCTCATTCCGGCCAGCAGGGGAGATCCCTTTCTCTTTATCCCTCTCTCGAAATCTTTTTCTTTCTTTCCCTTTCCATTGCTCAACACAGTGGCGTATCTAACAGCTTGTGCTCATTTCGTTCACCATCTCACTCTCAACACCAGTACGACCGACACGACCACTATACCGAGGTGTACTCTAATTGCCAATGAAAAAGCTCTCGAGCTTGCGCTCGCGCCTCCCGGCGGATATTCTACTTCGCAAAATTCATAAGCAAGATATTAGCACGGTCGGGACGAGAGTGCCGTAGAAATTTCCTATTTGCTCTGTATACCGCGTTAAAACCACGAAATATATATACCTCACCGGCTATAATCTCCGCGTGTATATTAAAATTTAAGTATTACGTCTGTTCTTTCGTTTGATTTAAATTACGCGAGGCTGCGCCTCAGATATGAGATATTTCGGCTAACATTTTATTAAACTATCCTGAAAACATTAAAAATTGATAAATAATTCGGTACGTTTGCAAAGGATGTGTCAGTTGAAATGAATCTTGTCGAATCCTGCCATCATTTTCACTCGAATAAAGTCTAATTGTAAAATTTTTTATTGAACAATTCATACGCCAATTCGAGAGATTGTTTCTACGCTCATTAAAACACGAATTTATCTCAAAATTTTATAGTCCATTTAATTAAACTCGTGCTACACTCCTGTGACCAGTTTTCACAATGCGTATAGGAGCTTTGTCAAGTGAAAGCAGACAATCTTTTGTGCTGTTTCTTCGGTACCTACTGTTATTCCAACGGTACCTACATCGAATTGAACCATGCGATATACTACACCAGTGCCGAGAATTTTAGTTGCCGATACGGGTACAGTCTGAATAGGCTTTAAAAAAGTGAGCTTTGATATTTAACTGGTACGGTATAGTGCCTGGCGCATAGAGATAGACCGATTTGTACCAACGAAACGAAAGTCCGCGAGCAGGACGAAGCGTTGTCCGCCTATCGCAGTTTCAGTATCTACTAGTGGCGCGAATAAAGCTCACGCCAGGCGGATTTTCACCAACGAAATTCCGACGAGTACCGAGTTTCTAAACTCCCTCTGCTGTTCGCTCTACCATGTTTTATACGGTATTTCGTCGTTTTTATTTTTTATTTTTTTTTTTTATCTTTATTTTTTTTTAATTCTTTTTACAATCCCCGCATTTTTTAACGATCGAACCCTGATGTAACATTTTTCTACTCTTTTTTTACAGTGTCGGTCGATTCTGTTTCCGTTACGGGACTTATTCTCAGTTGCATACATTCGCGAGTATGCGAGCTCGAAAAATTTACTAACAAAAAAATTCTTTTGTAGGAAGTGAAGGGTACATAAATGGCAATCGTGTTGTATATATATATAATATTTTTTTTTTAATTCTATAACTAATCATTTTTTCGGATTCAGAGAAAAAAAATGTTTTTACGAAATTGAAAAATCGTCGGTATATGAAAGGCTAACTAAAAAATAATTGAAGGTAGAAACACGTTAGTAGTAAACACAAAATAGAAACAAACTAACGATATCTAGCTTTCTAGCTTTTAGTAGCTAGAAAAAATGTAAAAGCACATGTTTATGGTCAAACGAAAGAGGAGAAAACTGCAATGTAACGTAGCAGTGTGGGAGAAAACGTCAGTTGAAAGAGAAGACCAAACGTGTAGCTCGACGATTTAAACACACACACACACACATTCACATATTATGTAGCAGAAACTGAATTTTTTTGTCTCAGTACTACATCTCTCTTGCTCTCGCGATCACGTTTTTTTTTTCGTTGCGAGAGCTTCGTATTGCTGACCCGTCCTTTTCAAGCTTTTTTTTACAAGCCACTGTTCTCTTTCGTCATAGCTCTCGCGTTCCTGCACATTTTTTATTGCCATTTTCAATATTTCTCCACGAACAACGGTTTAGACTTTAATCTCAAGCTCGGTCAAGCGTGTGGACGCGATAAGCCTGTCGTGAAAAAAAAACGATGAAAAATATATTATCCACGTCGGTATTATTGTTATAACTTGCGAGTGAAAAAGCATACAGCAATTGAAAAACGAAAAGAAAATTGAGCAAACGTTTTTCTTCTAGTAAATAAAATTTCATTCGCACTGCATTTATTAGTGAAGGATAAGCTTCTACTACTGCCTTGAAAGCGAATTTTTGTTGTTTATAAAAAATTTTATTGACGCTAAATATTCAACTTTATTTTTTCCGACACCCTCTTTCTCGTACATACAGGGCAAGAAATTTATTGTTAGACATGTGTTGATACGTATAACAATTGCAAGTTAATCGAGAAGCTATGGAGGAAGTTCGAAGCCTCGCATGATTAAGATGATAATGACTCAATTTTAGTTCTCGTTACACGTACACGAACGCTATACATTCATGCCTGTGCATCTACCTTTATACACACACGTACAACAAATCCGTATACGGGGCTTCATTACGAGGTAGAACACGGCGTGCCTGGATGCCTCAAAGTTTCTACTCCAATCAGACCTTTATCTCTCCGTAGTCATCGTTGCAATGGGGCGAAAGCAGTTGGGGGTGTACGGGTTGAAAAGGTGATAGAGGAAAGCAGGGAGCTTTTCCAATCGATTCTGTCGATATATCGAGCCAAACTTTCGCCTCTAAGGGGTGAGCAAAGGAGTCGGGGATGAAAAAGGGGTCTGAGGGGGTTAGTTTCTCGGGAAATTGACTCGGGATCAGGAGCATCCAGTCGGCTCGTCGACTCGATTCAACACCCCGAGGATAACTCTGCTCTCCCCTCTCCCCCCCCTCCTCCCCCTTTTCGCGCTCTGTCTTTTTCATCTCACCAATCTTTGAAAATTCGATTTTCTCGCGTCTCGAACTATCGAAGCGAAAATATCTCGACACTGATATCTCAACTCTGAGCCCTACTCCCTCACTCGTTTCTTTCTTAAAATTGCCAATAAAAATACGTCATTTTCTACTATCTCTTATTATTCTTCTTCCTCAACCCCCCTGTCCTCCCCTATCCCCTGTCTCTCTCTTCTGCCTCGTCTACGAACAGTCTCCAATATTCTTTATTGACTTATTGACCGGAGTGGGTCACAATCTTCTTCGTATCATAGAAAACGCTTATAAGTGCCTCTGCAACTATAAATTATTACGAAGTATTCACAGAAATCTTATTTTTTTTATCGTGTCACCGATTATATTCTATGCTCGTAAACGTGTTCCTATTGATAGTTATCCTCGATACTGGGCTGTGTCTTGCGCGCGAATACTAGTCCACACAAAAATATCTGACACTTGAATACTTGAAAACTGTTGAAATATAGAAAGCTTTATTGCATATTACAGTAATAGAAAATTGAGTAATTTTATGACCAAAAAATGTATTAAACGAATAAAAAAATTACTTCGAAACTCAGAAATATAATTTCACACCACAATACAGTGATTTTGCAAGTAAAATTCTTGCCACGCATTTATAACGATTTTTATTGTGACAATAAAATTATTTCTGATCGGAATGCAGACGTGCTTTCTACGTAGCGTCTACGTAAAACGTGCTTTCTTTAATGGTTTACGTAATTTTTCAGTTCGACTCATATAAACACGACTTTACACTTCTATTTAATTGCTATTTTTTTGAGAAGTAATGTTTTCGAATATTCAAGAGATCGTTCAGATTCAGAAGAAAAATTGTTCAATAAAATTGTTTAATAAAAACTGGCTAGTATAAAAAGCGAAAGGACAAGAAAATGAAGGGATGAGCCTGGCATATTGTTCAACACATCCATACGACATAATGTCTCATTATACACGAAGCCCTTTTATTTCTCTCTCGAGGGGTGGAAATGTCGGCGAAATGGGGAAGATCACACAAACGAGACAAAAGTACGCTCGGAACTCCAATTTTTTTTCTTCAAGTTAAGCCGTCTCGTTAAATCAGAAGCTACCAGTGCGTATGCAGAAATGATGCGAGAATAAAAAATAGCTGACCCGAGATTTTGAGTAACATGCAGCCAAAAAAAATACAAACTCGACTCATAAATAAGACATCAAACCTCTAACTGAATTGAACGAAAAAACGTTTGAGATAAAAAAAATCATGGAACCGGAATCGGAACATCTGAGACAGGAACGAAATGAGAAAATGTTCGAGGAAGAATTCGCGTATACTCTCAAGTGAAATTGATTCCCATTGATATTTGAATACGCCATTTTTTGTCTAGTATCAGAAAATGAGCTGATGAAAAACCTACCATCGGCATAATACAATAAAAATAGCGAATCTCCTAGCATCGATTCTCGTAAAAATCTTAACGAATCATTCTAGCAAATATTTTATCACGCAAAAAAAAATTGCGCATCAATTGTTATTTAACATATATATTTTATTTTTTTCGATTAATTCCGCATGCTTTAATTACTTAGTCTGTCTTGATATGACCCTATTCGGGAAATGAAAAGTATAGTAGTATAGCTAGTTTGCGAAGTCCACAAACCCTTGGCTACAATACAGCTTCGCGCAGTATGCGAAAGACTGTTGTGGACACAGCGGAAGGGTACTCAGGGATGGCTTAACTTCGCTATTCTGTATAACGACGTCGCGATAAATATTTACCTGTCATCCTGCTCCGTCGACGTGTCCTCTCTATATATTCTTCTTCTTTTTTTTTTTTTTTTTTTTTTTTTCTTTAAAATTAACGCATATATTTCAGGTTCATACTGTTATCCATCAAGTTTATCAACGCATATATGCACATGGATTAGTTTTTTTTAACTGGATACTTATAACGTTATCATAAATTTGACGTGAAACTTTTTTTCTGTCGTAATATCACTTTCACAATTTTAGCATCGGAATAAAATAAATAAATTCGATGAAATAAAACGTATGAAAATTATCTTGATATCATACGAGTCACACAACAACAACAACACTTACATTTTACGACGTTTCACTTTTTCTGAAACTAAGCTCGTTTCGATAAAAATAAAAATAAAATCATCAAACTCACAATTGGCTCGTAGAACTTGACAAATTTTGAGAATTGATCAACCGCGAACGGTATCAGTCTCAGTCACTGTATACAATCATTCAATCAACACACTTTTTACGTTTTATTCTCTTTATTCCTTTACGTACGGCTAGTTCTTCACAATTTTTAGATATGACAATCGAAAATCACAGGGCGTTGCGAAACACAAAAGGTGATATGTTATCGTGTCCACAAATAATGCAGAATATGTCAGAAGATATGTGTTAATTTTTTTGCACTGTAGTTCATAGAGAACTTTAATAAATTGGTGCGCTCTGCTTTTGTACAGGGCCTTTATTTTCCACGGATACAAAAGTCTTACGATCGATATGCTTTATCGTGTGACCCACAGTCTGATAGAGTCGACGTTCGTTCAAACCAAACTCTCGAGGCCAAGGGCTTTTTTCATTTTTCTTACATACATGCATTCATGTCGATATGATGTTACGCTTCAACATCGATTCGACTGTCTGGGTACTTAGGTCTTTTTTTCAGTTATGATTTTCACGCAATCATGTTTATCACGTGAAAATACGTTTTGACGATTATTTTATTTTCTCAAGTATCAAAAGATCGCGAGAACACGAAGACAGAAAATGAATGATTGATTCTCCGATGAATCCTTCGTGGAATCTCAGCTCAGACTGATTCGAACAATTGGGGTTACGACCAATAGTGTCATTCTTGTCGTCAGTACAATGAAATTCCAAACGCCTTCGACGTTCTCTCGAGCAGAAGCTTTCACCACGAAGGATAAACGTTGCGAAAAATAGAGAAGGAATGTGAGCCAACCGAAAGATTTTTTTTCACCAGTAATACAATTTATCGCGAATTGCCTTCAGAAGAACACATACACTGGGTCCAATTTTTTCTCTATGGCCAATGAACTAGAAGCCATGATATTTTAGTATTCTCTTTCTCCGTCCCTTTTTCTTGGTCTCAGAATTTCTCGGCTCCTCTACACGTTACGTTGTACAACGAGACTTCAAGGCATGAATTTTTACTGCAATCTCTCCGAGGACCAAGTTCCTGAATTTTTTATCTTGCCAACAATACAATTACGTAGGTTCCAAGGGATGTGCAATTTTTTCAGGGCGATACCGACGTTTGAAACACTCTGAGAGTATCAGCTCGTTCGTCATATAGAAAAATATCGATACACTCATTCCTTTTCAGTCGTCATGGTTCAGTCCTCAAAATGAGAATCGAACGATTATCCATTGACACACGTGTATATTAAGCTACCGTCATCGATGTCCATCAAACTTTAGACAAGTTGATGTTCTTCTCAGTACAAATGTACTTATCTAGGCGATCTGTATTGTCACAAACTCGAATACAAGTTGATTCGATAATATCAAAATGCTTCATTCCGCCCCGTTGGATATCGCGACGGGATAAACATTTATCGAGCTTTGTGTACGTGCGCATACGATTTCAAGTTGCCTAATAGTTTTAATGGAGACACATGAAAACATATAGATACACAAGCGTGTATTTATTTCACTGTTTTCAAAGATTAAATTCACCACGAGAAGATGGTGATAAGAAGAATAAGAACGAAGAAAAAAAAAACGCGCGCGCGTTAACCCGTGATAACGTGACGCCGGTTTGCGGATACGAAATTCGTGAAAAGGACGCGGTATGCGCGAAGGCACGGCACGCGAGTTCGCCGGCCGACTGAACCTCGGTACCGACTGGTAGCCCAACACCGGCCTCACGAAGCTGGAATCGCGTCTTCGTTCAACTGGTTCTCTATCTCTGTCACTCACGAGAGGGTAGTTTCTCCACTACCTTCCTCCTCCCTTCTCCACTTCACCGTCGCTAACGTTCAACTACCCTCCCATACAACTAGCAGTGTACGTACATAGATATACGAACCGGGATATTCGTATACATGTCGGGGCTGGGAGTGGAACTAGCCGCGACGAAACTTGACGAGAGGGATGGAAAACGCGCCTGCGCACTTTTCTCTTTATTCTTCTACCCTGCGTATTAGTTCTATCCTACCAGAATTGTCGCAAATTTTCTACTTCCTTGTCCACGGTGCTTGCTATATCTTTTTATTTCTCTGTCTTTAAGTTTATTAATTATTTAAAAACTTACGTACAATGTGTACTTTGCAAAAGATCTTGCGCGAGCATCGAAACTATTTTTTCTATATACAAATTCACACCGAAGAGATAGAATACAAGCTTCAGAAGGTCCTACAATACTTTTTGGCCTTAATTCGAAGTGAATAAGATTTAAATAAATATTTAAAAAAAATTTTACGATCATTTTAATATAAACAAATACTCGAATCTGCAACTTATTAATAGTTCAGATAATAACACACTGCTTTCGGGATATTATACGAGCAATTCAATCGGTATTCAAAATCTATTCTACAAATATATCCTTCCGAAATTGCCTGACAATCTCGTGTGTGTATACTGTTAGATTTTACGAGTTTATCGGTCATGTACATTAGCTGGCAAAACCACGAATCTTTTATACCATCAACCGCAACCCCATGGATCCTTTACTCGTGAACAATAACAATAATCCAGAAGATACGCTTACGCACAAATACAGGGGGGTACATAACCAAGCATATAGACTTCAATATATATATATATATATATTTGTATATTTATATGTATATAAATCTATATATACGAATATATAGGTACGGACGGGGAGTGTATGGAACGAGCAAAATCGGTGAGGTGCGACCGACCGAGCGATCAGTTTAGCTCCGGCCAAATTGCCAATATTATCAGTTATCGGATTATTACCGTAAATTGTTCGGTGCTTGCCTTTACCGAGAACAGAGCTTGATATATTATATATATATATATATGTTTATATATAATATCTCTACAAGGGATGCTTCGAAACAGCACCGACGCCTCTTTCGCGTAGCACGAATTTTGGAGTCTCAATTTTCACGTACAACAATGTATTTATATGTGGGTCATGCCACATATAACCGTATCCTTCTATGGATCTTAGTCTCCTTCGATCCTTCATTCGACCATCCCATTCAGTTCCATCCGCGAGTCATCCACGAGTACTGAAATGTTTTAATGATTTTTTTTGTGATTTGAATTGTATAATGGTGGAGAGTAATTTTTTGTTTTGCTCCACCAATTATTCTGGTAGAAAACGTATTTGATCGCGAATGAAAATTCTGTCATACTATTTTACGAAAATCAAAAAAAAAAACCATATTTCATAACGAAGATGTTGAAAACGTAATTTTGCGACTGTGTATGAACAATATCTATGATTTGTGCCGGATCAAATGATTTTTCTCAATAGCTTATGCATCAATTTATGTTGGAAACTCGTTAAAAAAAATGTATGATGTGATAAAAATCCTCTTCACCTCATTATTCCGAGTTCGATCCTATACGAGAAAAACGAGGACCAAATTGAATATTGACAGGATGATATTTGTGTCATTGCTTTCGTATATTTATCATATATATATGGGGAATTTAGCCTGCTCAAACCTTTGTACGAGTTGGGAATTCGTACACATCCTAAACTATCCTCTTACACCCCCCCCCGCCTCCCCCCGCTGCCCATTACCCACCCCGCTGGTTTGTTCGCGCAATCTCTCTTTTACTTCGCCGACTCGATATAAGCAGCAACGTTCTGTGACCAGGTGCGCCACCAGTCCCGTAAGCATACAGTAAATTTCAACTTAGCTGAACTCTATACACCATCCTCGTCGTATTCGCCGTCGTCGTCGAAACGCGAATGCGAGTGGAACGAGGTTTCATGAGAGTCTCCTGCTAGCTTATACACTTGTTTGCTGAAGGGAAAGGCTTAGATAGACGGAGAAAGCAAAAGAGAGAAGTGGAGCAAGATAAAAAAAAAAAACTGTGTGTACGAGCCAACGGTCCAGATAGGCAATTCCGCAACGATCATTATGCGCTAAGCTTTCGATAGATCGGTATCGGTAAACGTAAATGCACTTGGAGAACATCTCGTGTCTTCCACTGAAAAGAGTAAAGTCTGCCATTATCTCAAGATATACCGTGTGTTGTCATTTGTACTATCGTCCTCTTTCTTATGAAGAACCAAATGTTGCAGCTTCTTTTAACCTCTAACCATGCTTTGAATTTGAAAAAATGTTGATACCGAAGAAAAATCTGAATTAATTTTTGAAGTAAGGAAAGCATGAATGAGTTTCATCGATTGAATTTTCATATCGATTGAAATTTGTTGAATATTGATAAAGAAAAAAAAAGATTACTTCTGGTAGCTTGGAGAATAATTTCTCAACCAGATATATCGTTTTATTCGATAGAAAAAATGTTGAACCAAATTCGCTGATTCAATGAATCTTATCTAACACGTAATATATACTTTGTCTTATAGAAACTGAGTTCCTTGGTTCTCGAAGATAGTACAACAGTTTCAATTCGACGTAACGTATTATTTCTCAAAGTTTTTTTCTATCGCAGTGCATAAATATATATGGTATACATATGTACAATATTGTGAAATATTTTCTTGCATGCTCGTATTTACGAGAAGCGAGAGAATGGAAAGAAAAGATTCTCGTCGCGTACTCGCAATATCAGCAGCAAATATGTACCATGAGAGCATGAGCTCACGTACACAGCGCTTTGGTTGCACATTTATTCGAAGTCTCAGGAAGCTCGAGCATGTCCGATATTCAGCCGGATTTGTGATTACGAGCAGGATAAAAACGGAGAAGAACCGAGGCTTGGCTCGATCCAGCCTTCAAGAAATATAGCTAATGTACAATCACAGTGAAACGCGTAAGGAATGAGAAATTCATCTATATGGACGCAAAACAGAAAATTTCGTTGAAAAAAAAAATAAGAATAATAATGAAAAAGAAATAACAAACGAGAAGATTTCATAAAAATGAAGCAACAACTGTGCCTCTCTTCAAAAAATGATGCATACAAAGAAGATAGGAAAAACAAAAGATCTAGCTCGAGACTGATTTATTAGTCTATACATTTGTATACGTAAGGTACAAGTGCATTATGCATACATACTATACTATTCCACACAGGTGTCAATAGAAAATAGGAGTTGTCGAGTGAAAAATGGAACTTTGGTACAGACAGACCCTGCTGATGTTAATGGAAGCAAGGGGATGACTCGAAAATAGTACGCGGGGCGATGCGATGAGGGGCGGTTTTCGACGTTGAGCTTTCACCGAATCTCAGAGGGTTAACAGTCAAACGTGCCTCGAGGTATTCTCGAGGATACGACTTGACTTTCCGTACTCTTGGTACCTCTTCAATGCCCTATGCAAACCAACCTTTTCAACAATCCCTCTCTTTCTCTCTCGTCTGTCTATATGCACTTCACTTCCACTGGTTCTCTTTTCTTTCAGTCTGGTGTCATACTAGAGTGAAACTTTTCATAATTTAACCGATGGAAAGAACATCTTTTCGGCTATAAACTTTTCATGCGCGATGTACGAGAATCAGAACAAAATTACATTTTTCATCGAATCATTTTTATCTTTCGGTCTGTAGTCATAAATGATAAATAAAACTTGCATTAAAGTTCAAAAATAAAATAATGGAAAATTACTTTGAATTTTTTTTTTTTTTTTTTTTTTCTATCCAATCGATAGTGAAGTTCTTCATTATGATATCATGTATAATTTAGTTTACGAAATAAGATAACGGATGTGTACTTGAATTTTTGGGTTTTTAAGAATCGATAAAGAGTCACAATCGTTTTCCGATCGGTCTTTCTTAGTCTCAAATCCCGTGCGATCAATTGCCGAGCTTTATCATTAGTATAGCTCTATACTCATCGAATCTTAAACCTCTCGTCTCGATCAACTCACACATAAACGAACGTGGTACCAAGGAAATTCGCACAGAAGGTATGTGAATTCCCTTATACTTGCTCATCCATAGGATCCCAAGAGGGCTCGCGCCGTAGGGAAGGCAAAGAGGACATGAGGGAGACGCAAGCGTCTGCCTTACTGCGATAATATGTTAATCAGCCACTTACGATGTTAATTAATGAGCAGAGGCAGCGTGCCGGGGTCGATCGTCGTATTAATTCGAGAAATTCTTGATCCTACCCTCTCCATATACTCCACCTTACCTTATCTACCAACTCGAGGCATGTTTGCCTCAATGTCTGAAAATTTTACGTTGAAGCACAATTTTCATCGTTCAACGCTGAAAATTACCATTGAAAACTGCGATGAGAAAAGTATCATGGAAGCATTTTAATTTAATACATCATAAAACAATACTATTTCGTTTTATGATGAATAATTATTATTGGAACACAAGTATCTATTTCGAGAGAGTAAACGAAAAAAAAAAACAAAAAAAAAAAAAACACGTAATATTTTGCTTTCAGTTGAAGTCATCGAACTGATCACAATTTCCCTTGATTTTCTGCTTCATAGGATGTAATATTGAACGGAATTTTGCAACCTCTCTTTTCACCGCGGGATCACGACTAGATCACTATTATTAAAAGGGTCGCCACTAACTTTATTACACGTTTGAATACCAGTGATAAATTTGTGCTGTGAGAACTCGATCGATTGTAATAAACGCTCGGGTATCCCTAATGACTACTGGACCCTCGTAAAAACCAGCTGATATAAATGCACAGTTGAGTTTATAGAGAATTTCAACATTGATGTATGTATAGACGGGGCATTTAACGAGCCAGAGTTTATCGGGGATTTCATGCAGTACACAGAGTGATTCGAAGAACGTTATCATGGGGCATCTATGCACCAATTCAATTTTCCTTCTACTTGCCCAAACGATCGTTCATCTGTCCATCGAATAATTTGTCCAACGAAAGTCCATCACTTCATTTACATTACTGATATTCATTCAATCGTGAACGGGCCAGATAGTTGATTACGATCGTAAGGCTTGAATCGGAGGTCACAAAAAGCATTATGGAGAAAAAAAAAGGTGCTTCGTGGTACGCGGATAAATCGATTAGGAAAAACTATTGTACTCACTCAAAACGTCTGATCAAAATTACTCAAAAAATCATCATTATGCTGAACAATGAAAATAATCATAGGTGTAATCTTGTTTATCAAATTATCAATCCGATGAAACAGATGATGCTATTGATACGATTTGAAATGGAACAAAATGTATATAGGACAATCTCTCCATTACCCATGATCCCCAACTTTGAACTCTTTTTTTCTCTCTCCTTCTGTCACGGATGAAAAAAAAAAATGATTAGTCCATTATCGCATCGTTTCGAAATGCTTATGCTACTTATATAATATGATAATATAAAATAATACAATATAAAACATGTGAAATAATTCTGAATAGAAACTTTCCTTGCCTCAATGTTTTCTAGGTTATAATAAACAGTTCAAATATCCAGTATTTTTCTTACTCTCGCTCGTTTTTTTTTTTTTGTTCTCAAGTCATATAGAAAATTCAATTATTCTTGTAGCTATGTCATTCCCAACGTTACTAGCAAGGATTACTGAAAACAAAGCGCAACTTCCGTATTTGTGTAAACATCAAAAACGAAATGATTCACAAAGACTTCTTTAAACTCCTACTTTTCACCTGATAATTTTTTTTTTTTCTTTCGTCATCATTCTTGTGCGTAGTTTATTATGTTGGTGTACTGTAAACCACTGTGGTAAATTCACAGAGCAAATAAGATGAGAATAAAATACACAAAATAGCTCTCAAAACGGTGAAACCGTAGTTTATGCACTCGGAAAAACGTTCCCAATGACAAAGACTTTGAGATTGAAAGCAGGCTCTCCTCTGGACCCGTAGAATCTCTTATTTCGTTTCTCGTACTTTCACCCCACGAAATACAGAACAAATTGCGGGTATTCTCTATTCATTTACCACCCAACTAAAGTACCTTGGAGGGTCTTCACTGTTTTTTTTCTTGCTTTAGTTTTCTTTCCATGTATACACTTCTACATATAGGGCATTGCATGCTGAGTGAGTCACTTTTTTGTCATCTATCAGCCGAACAGATGTCATTTTTTTCGAAGTTCGATGATTTTTTTTCACAGGCCAACGTTTTTTCGAGAAGTACCGGATCCAGCTACTCTGATGTCAGGAGACTCGGTGAGAAAACATAGATGAGAAAAGAAGCATAAAAATTATGAGATGGCATTATCGAATCTTGACAAAGTTGACGAAGAAACCATGAAGTATGTTAGTTCCACAATTATTACTGTACATTTGTAATGATCCGATTTGGAATTATAGTTTTCTTTAATCAATAATTTAATTCACTTTCCTTTCCCTGTAATATTTATTCGAGGAATCCTAGTCACTAAAACTCTAATTCACATCCCTTCCTATTCTCTCAAAAATGACTCGCTTTCATCGTCGTTTTACGCCCGTTTGTTAGTTACAGCCGACAAAAGGATGAGAATTACCGGTGTTCCTCACACTTTGATGTTCGATTTCAGTAGTAAAAAAAATTACGTAAATTCATGAGCTCACTTCGGCTTCTTGTCATTCCCACTTCAGTTAATTTGCGCCGTTGCTTAAAATTTCTAAGCAAATTCTATCTTTTTCATAAAATTTTTAGAGCGTACCTATCAATTATGAGCAGAATAAAATATAGATACACTCGGAGTAACATAGTTATAATTCTGTAGGCTTTTTCTTAGACATGAGACCATTCATTAGGAAAAAAAAAACGAAAATATGAAAAAAATAATTACACGAAGTCTGCCAAGGATAAACGACTATTAGGAATTGTAAACTTCGTTTTTTTAATAGTTTTCAGAGATGATCGAGACATTGAACTATTTTCAAATCATAAATATTCATCCGCAAAGCGTACGAATATAGAGAAGATAGTTTTGAACAATTTTTCGTTATATTCCTTTCAAAAATGACGGTAAAGATTCAAAAAAAAGAATTATAAGAGAGAAAACTCATCTGATTAGGTGACGTACAAAAAAATATTTAAAAAAAAAACCACAAAGAGCTAAATGAAAAAGTAACAGATCTAAACGTGACTCACTTGACATGGAAAGCCCCATATACGTATGTTCCTAAACTGCCACACCCATACATCTGCCAAGGATTCGCTCAAACTCATCCTTTTTTCGTATCTTTGAACGTTTACCATGGAAAAGAAACTCCGAACGGAACAACGCTCGGCTCTGTGGAGAAGTGAACGGCGACCGGGAAAAAGTTATGTGAGCATTCGGGGAAAGAAAAAAAAACGAGATAAAAGCTCAAGAAGAATACAAACTAGCAGTGGATGTTTTGGAGAGCGACAGAGCCAGGTGACAACGCAATTTTCTGGCGTTACCTCGGCCTTGGATTTTTATGTATTATATATATGTGTGTAAGCATGTAGATATTATATTTATGCCATACAAAAGCAGGAAGACCGAGAAGGTATGGAGAGATTGTCTTTCGTGAGGCGCTTAAAATTTGCACTTTTATGCGCTGATGGCAAGTACATAGACTTGCATAAAGTTGCATAGACTTGCATCGTTGTTGCTTACCCAACAACGATGCTTCAAACGGTACGAGGGAGAAACGAAGAGTCAGTTTTCAACCACAAAAGTTCAAGTTTTACGTGCAAGCTTTGACGTTTTCTGAAGCATCTTTGGTCTGACAATCGCGTTGAATAAATAAACTTAGGAAACTATAAAGTCTGAGTTATGACAACAAATACTACACATATACGTTCTCAAAACAGACATTCTGTTGAGTAGGCATTTCGTAATTTCGAATTCCAAAAGAGTTGAAACTTGATGATCCAAATTAAAAAAATACGAACTGATTAAAGTCACTTACATTAGTGACAATTTTGATGTTGATTGAAATTTTATAATTCTATATGGTTGAGGTTATAGAATTTAGCTGATAATAGGATTTAAGAAATTTCACAAAGTGCCAACAGATCTCATAATTCAAAAGAATTGACACCGTGTACAAGACAAGTTTCTAATGAACTCTTTTTCTCAAGAGATACGTTCAAAAAGAACGAAAATGAGCAGACTTGTGCATGGATTGGTGAGTCGACTATGCTGGGTTTGTACGATATAATTATAAATTTATAGAATGATCACAATTTACTTTGATCAATTTCTTTGTAAAACTTATACTTTGAGTCAAGACGATTATAAATACCTCGAGTCCGATGAATTATCATAATTAGTGAGTATAACCATTTAAATTTCTTCATCGAGGAGAACGAAAGCGTTCCGTTCCGGATCGTGACTTTGCTCTTCCTGTTTATTCGTTTCTAAATAGATTATTTTCTTTTAAACGAGAACTCATCGATTTATTCCTGCGATCGAGCACATGGCTGTTTTTTTTAGCAACTTTTTTAGCAAAAAAATATTTATCATGATCTCTCATTAATAATGGGTAAAGAACGAATTGGCTAACTGAAAAAATGTTTGTTACAAAAATGATCGAAGAATGACTGTACCGGATGTGTAAGAAATAACCGAATTCGGCCTTCATTAATCATTTTAATTCTTGGCCGTTTGGAAATATCGCGCAAACATATATATTCCAATATCAATTACATCGAAATTTATTATTTATATGTCATACCTTATATGAATCGCAAGAACAAGGGTTGAAGCCTACTCTTAGCGTCGTATACGAACCTCACGGTCTACGAGGCAAAAGGATTTGTCGCATATACGAGACGTACGTACGTGCGATATAGCCTGACATGAGATATTGTAGAGCGCTTTTATATACGTTATATGGCTAGAATGAAGAAGGGTGCGAAGGCTAAGGGTAGGTTGATGCACGCATAATTGACAATTGTACCCTCTGCTCTCTGCTCCTCTCGAAACGGTATAATATATCACGCGCGCTTGAGGGCGCGGATACACGGGCGACGATGAGCCAAGAAACTCCGGATCTCTGTATGCATAATGGGTACATATTCTTCCCTGATTATCGTCGTCGTATAGACTTGATTAAATTTCTTAGACCTCTTTCATGCTCTCGTGTATATATAACGTAATTGAGAAAGGGTTTTTTGATCCCACGAAAAATGTCTCAATTTTCATATAGTAAAAAAATGCAATATGAAACAGACAAAATAAAATGTTGAAACGTTTGATGAGTAAGAAGAATCATCTAAAACGACTATTACTAAAACGAAAATCGACATTTTTTCTTCATTGGTTCGATCATTTTTTCTTTTTTAGCGACAGCATTTAGTGCTTTCGAGTTCATCGTGGTTTAAAACTTTGTTATGCTTTTTCGAACATAGAAAACGTTTTGAAACCCTTTCTTTCCTTCCATAAAACGTTTTTCATCTCAATGTGGTGAGTGTCACGTGAAACTTGACGGCTAGTAAAGTTTCGAGCTGTTTTCATTGATTTTTCAAATTTTTCTAATAGTAAAATGTTGTACGATCTCCTTTCATGTGGTACAATGACACACTCTTGTGTGTGCATACAGAAAACGTTTGCTTCCTGCCTTCGAAAAACCTTATTCGATGCCTATTGATGCTATGATACTGCTACGAGATCCTGATGCAACGTTTCACCTTCCGCTGGATATATTGGGATATATACGGCGGAATTTCAATCTCATCACTAAAAACGCTGGAAGTAAAAGCATGAACCGTGGTGGCCTCTAGGATGAATTAAGTTTAATTTGATGCAAATCAATAATGGCATTTCCTTTGAAAGTTTCAGCACAGTATATCTTCAAGCAAAATCGGGAGGAAATGCTATTGATTAGGAGCAAGATGTCAACTTCCCGCCCAAAAGAATAATTATTACTGCGAGTAGTAATTTTAAATCGAAGCATTCGGAATATCATTATCTTGACGTATGCTGGTCACTAATGAGATTTTTTGTATGTCAGTTTCACTTTAATTTCACTATTTTTTATTTTATTTGATATTAAAAACATCTCGATAAATTCGGCAACAACTGTACGTTCTGAAAAGCAAGTTTGTTTCTATGGTTGACACTGCTGTCAGCTGTACTCTTGCTGCACCTCTTCAACCGTTATTCGTGCAATTTCTTGGAAATGAAAAAACTTTATGTATCTTTATGGAATGGTAACGAATTTTTGAGGTAAAACCATTTTTGCATAACAAAGGGTTGAATAAATCCGTTCCTCCGAAAATATATTTTTCGAAAGTTTATTTTCGCGGTGGTGTTTCATTGCATGCAGACACGCGCACCATTTAGTACTTATACGATGTAGCTGCATACTGCTGTCTGTGCATCCGGTGGAAGAGGAAAAAAATTGGCATTTTATTTATTGAATAAATGAGTAATTAATAGGCGATATTGTTGAATTTATTTATTTTAAATGAAAAGTTGAATAACTTCCTGTATAGGTATTCACAGTTCCTATGACTTTGAGCTTTGTTTATAGGAAATTACAGTAACTGAGAAAATATGTAGGTATATTAACTGCTTACGTGAATTGATTTTTTGCATATTACACGATTCCCGTTTAAATAATTTGCTAGAAGATATCGATCGTTGAGACCATGGTAAAAGTGCAAACGAGTAAAGGATGCAGGTCGACGCCGCTTAGAGAGTTCTCATTTGTCGTGACCATGCACCATAAGACTTCGGAAGGTTGATCAGGCTTCGCCCCGTGTGCATTCCTTTTCGACGGAGAGAAAGAGAAGCGGGTAGAAGAGCAAAAGAAAGAGAAAAGAAGAGGAGCAATTGGAGGAAGAGAAAGCAGCAAAGCAACGGACGGGTAAGACGCTCCGAGTACGAAGTTAGATAAGGATCGATTCAATTACCCATTCAATTACCCGCGTGAGGATTCGTGATGGGCCAAAGCCACGAAGCCAAGTAACTCGGACAAAGTGAGAGGTGAGAGTGAGTACCACGAATTCGATTCCGTTCTATCCTATTGAATACAAGTCCCAATTCGGTTCTTGCGCGTATAAAGCGAATGAGATGACACTTTGGTCGATTATAACGAAGTCAAGACAGCCGGCGGTAAGCGTAAAGAGAAAACAAAAAATTCATCCTAATTTTACAAGCTGTAAAACGACGTTACAACGCTTTAAAATGACTAATGTTTATCTTTGAAAACTATATCAAATACATGATTTCTTTTCGAACAAAATTATATCGATATTATGATAGTATGGCACGAAAATGAGAAAATGTAACCCAGTATGATGGCACCCTTACAAAGAGCTCATACGAAACCGTCATTAAATAACGTGATTATTCGGCTACTCTCCAGTTTAACGAAACGCGAGATACTCGACGCTAGAGGAAATCGTTAATCGTGACAGGAATTACGAAGGTAATAGCGTGAAGAGCCCCCATTTCAACGAGCTAGCATTCGTATAACCTCTAGGACCGCGATATGAAACCGACTATAAACCGTAAATCATATCCAAACAACAATAACGATGCCTCCCGTGTGTTCATATACAAATTGCGAACTAGCTTTCAGCCTGATCTCAGTTTGTACCTCTTTGTTCGTAAGTCTGCCTAGTCGCTCAACGAGAGAGACACTCGACTGTCTCGAGTACACGAAGCCTCTTGTCACGCGTCCGTTCACAGGAGTTACACCAACTACCCTGTTTCACACGCCTACGCGAATGGCCTACCAATCCTACCCCCTTTTCTAGATGAGTCTGCTTAGATGACCCTGGTTCAGAAGGGTTTCTAGAGAGTTTACTGTGTACAACTACTCCCATTGCCGCAAACAACCCTCTGGCCGCTGGTAGCTAGGAGAATTACGTTGTGACGTTGTTCCAACCTTTCAGAGGCTTAACCAATGAGTCCTAGCGCGCGAAGCTCCGGCGAGGAAAGTTTTACTCGTGTATGTTTAGACATTTCCTTTACGAACGGGTCAGCGAACTTGCACTCGTTTTTTTACATTCGTCCATCCCGATGATTGCGAGTTTAATTATTCAACTTGTAAACGTGAAAACTTAATTTCATCCTAATTCCGTTTCAATTTGGAGACTTTTTGTTCGATTCAGCAATCAATGAGATCGATAACGTAAAAATACTTCTTGTAATTTTCATTCTGACTTTGTCGTTGTTTTGAAAGAACTAACAAACTGAACTTCGCATAATATCTCATCAGCGAATGGGATTCGACCATCATGAAGGATTTTGTCAATGGGTTGGGATTTTGTATCTCAAAGTCGGTCCATTCTATTCAACGCGAGTAGTTCATACCAGCCAATGACTTGTGCCCGAGGTTTCTCTGAGCGGAGAATGCGTATACACGTTGATGACTTGATGAAACACGTGTATGCTGTATGTGAGGGACGGGAAATAGCGAGAGAAGCGATTCTGCGTAATTACTCCGCTGGGCTCGAAACTATGTAAACCATCGGAGAGAGGAAGAGAGAAGTAGTTACGAGACTATCGGTAGACATTCAAAATGGTTCACCTCGTGTCTCATCGAAGTCGTGGGCAACGCGTCGAACCCGTGTCATGAGCGAAATACAATAGAGATAGAGCTACGAGGTATATAGAGAACAGTCGAGGCCTGGATAATGTTCTCTAGGGCCAAACGAACCTTCCCACAGTTACCACCTATCCTACATAGCACCAATTCCAGCGAATTATGTGTAATGCAGAACGGATACAAGAGTTTACCTCAGTCCTATTGTCGTACGCGTAACGTAAATTCCACGAATATTATATCATAGTCAAACCTTCGTGTAAGCCAGCGACAAAAGCAACACTGGATTGTAATTCCACTGTAGAATCCGTGATGTCAACGAAGGGTGAAAACACTCGCGATGCTTTAGAAAATGAAATTGCCACGTTGAAATAAACTACATACAGTATATCATGTAATCAAGATAACAGGATTTCTTCGCGAATTAAGCAATTTCGATAAGGATTCGAATCAGTTAGCTACACAGTTGCGAGGCTCATAAGAAAATATATGTTGTCCAGGCGTGTAACGCTCGGCGCGCATATTTTAACAACAATATAATATCGAAACTAGGACCCAAGTCAATAATCTCAATGCAACGGGTGGCAGGGACTAACGTCAACAACGAGGATCTAGAGCTTCATACAACCACCTGCAGAATGTGTTTATTATACTCGTCCATTACTCGACAATGTAGTAGACTCAACAATGAGGGGCTTTCTAGCAGGGAGTCTAATTGCCAACATTACTCGGTTTGATACGATTGCAAACAAACATTGTTGGGGTGCGAACACTAAAATAGCAGCACCATCTGCTAGTGATAGAGACATTGAAATGGAAATCGAGTGACCTGCTTGGTGAACGCCGGTGGATATTGATTTGGTGCAGAAACCTTCGAGAGGGCAACGTTCCAGTACCTCCAGCGAATTATGCGCGATATGGCTATCGACGTGCGTCACCGAGGCTTACCTCGGCTCTACGTTCATGAATTCTATGCTTTCCCGCGTACCATCGGCGCTCGCGAGGATATGCAATGCTATCGCAACATCCCTGTGAGTAACTTTGACCATCGCAAACCAAGAGTATGTGTGGACATTTCGTACTGGGAACACGATAAAAGGCGAGGTGACCAGCTGCATTCCCCATTCTCGAGAACATTGTTGAGTGTGTGTGCAATACCCGTACCCGCCGCTGGTGCAAGTACTACGCCCAGGATATATACGGGGTGGACCTGTACGTAAACCACGATGAACCCGCAGGGTGCAACGTTCCTCACGTACCAGCTGAGCCACCAAAGGCCACTTCATCGTTCCTCTCGCTGGAACATGTGTCGTTATAAGGTTAGCCGTGTGTGGTGTACGACAGAGGAACCTGCAGGGATTGTCGACGTTCCCTCATGTAGCCACCTCCTCTCTTTCTCCGATTCTCTCTTCTCTCTCTTGGAACGCGCTCGGAGTGTATACCCGTGTGTTTTCATCTCAATATAGGCTTGTTCGTGTTTGCGGCGCGGTTCGTCCGCGCTTCGCAATTAGCCTTTGTCGCGAGTGTGCAACGAACGGATCGCTACCGCCAGCGACGGTGTGCAGGGATCACAGGGTTGGGCAAAGCGGAGAAAGCTCGTAACGGTGGGGAACCCAGCATATATAGTTTCGTCCGACCCTTCACCCATCACCCCTTCGTTTCGTACAATGGTACGGTGATGTGTAGGAAGTTGCACTCTCGGATCCTATGCATACATTCACCTCAAACTGTGGCTGGCGTATCACGGCATAACACAGCTATATAAACGGTAGGTGGATACGTACAAGGGGAAAAATAATTGCAAACTTTGCCAGACACAGCATGCGGCGAACCTCACTCAACATGTGAAGCTGGTTACCACTTTCAACTTTTTTCCACCAACGTGACAATAGTTGAGTCTCTTGTTAACACCCCAGTGCAAATTACAGAGATGCGTTTCGTGCTTCTGCATTGCTTGAATGTTCACAATAATGGAGATGCTAGAATTTCAAGTCTGTAGAAGATTTCATAATTTCAATAGCTAGAATACTTTGTGCGATTCAAAAAAAAAACCAGTACTAGCTAAGTTTATTTTCAAATTGTCGTGATGAATTTCATATTTTGGGCCGTTCATTTTTTTCGTATAACATTGAAATTATCATTCAAACTTTTATAATTATTCAAATAATATATTTTCTGCACCCGATTTACCTCCCGAAATATCTGCTTAGCTAATCTCGCCACTATATCTGGCGGAGTATTCAATACCAAGAACACAATTACGAGGCTTATTGATTTATATTTATAGGATTTGGCTATTTGGATAATCAGTCTCTAATGAGCACCAACAGCTTCTCTGCGAGTAACCTCTTGCGTAACGACCTTGAAATCGTCTTTGGAATCTGCGGTCTGGTAAAGTCGTTCCCCAGATCAAATAGACCGAGAGACGCTCTGGAAGTGTACTGTGTAGCGGAGGTAAGATTGACTTATGTAAAAATTACGAAATTCACTTTCCGGCATAAACTTTTTCGCATCAGGTGATGGTTCCAAGTACAAATAAAAGAGGAATACAATATTTTCAATTAAATAATATCTAAAATTCCACTTTCAGCATCCTATTTTGGATTGTCTTATAGAGGACAAAACCAGAACAAATCTACCGAAATAATAAAAAATAAGGTACCCGTGCTTCTTGCGAATAGATTGACCTACCGTCGCACCGCTCAAAACTTGACATCAATATTTTCGCTTTGCCAAGGCTAGCAATCCCTCTTCGATTCTGTATAAAAACATCAAAATTCTTCGGTTGGTTGCCCACCCTCTGTTTTGATAAAAATCCGGATTTAACTTCGACAAAATTATTATGTCGACATGTCAAACGCAACATAGGCTCTCCTAGCTCCCCTAACTAATGATACAATTTTCAACCGAAATTCGATCTTTTTTTAACTTTCATACTGCAAGTTATCTCAGTGTCGTTTAATAAAAGACACGAGTACCATACATTTATGCATAGAAAAGTATAAATTTTCGAATTCTCCACATCGCAATATGGAATGGAATTCACTGAAATTACATTTCACCAACTTTTTGTATGTTTAATTTCAATCGAAGACCAACTTGCGTTGCAGTGACAAGCAGTTAGCCGGTGCAATGCTCTCTGTTGCAGACAGTCCGTTGTTACACATTACGTCTGATGACATATATATCGTTGAGTGTATGTTTACGTGAACTGGGGGAGAGGCGGGGGCTGGACTGTGCTGATAACGGACTTAGTGTGAACCATAAGCCTCTCTCTCCCTCTCTTGAACTACCGCGTACGAGCGACAACCCAACGCACGAAAGCACTGATACCGTACATTGCCACCTCAGATTCTGTTCCGTCACACTGTGTAATTATCGCTAGGGATATGGGTGGATTTAACGATACGACAAACGGTCGAGATTCATTGGGACAATTTTTGAAACCCAACATACAAACTATTAATCAAAAAGTACAGTTACGTTCTTTTGGTGATTCAGAATTAAACATTTTTTTTATTAATAATTTATATTTATTCCACTTGCCATATTAATTTTCAAAGAAAGTCAACGAATTTTCTTATTCAGATTGACCGCTGTGAATAGCATCTACAACTATCAGTAGTCTGCTGGAAAGTCGCGGCTCTATATCACTTACCATTGAAAAACCCGCGGACTTGAAGCTCACAGGTTCGTTTTCCCTTGGCAAATCAACGTACAATAAGTCGTGGATAGCTCGAGCGACGACGTTATTCCCGAAGGAAAAAGTGTCTAAGAAGAAAAGAGTATAGAAGAATGTAACAAAAACCACCCTACTTATGGAAAGGACGTATTTTCCCTGCAACATTTCAGCTTTCTCGTATTTTAACCATTACTGTCGGTTCAAAAACTGTTAGGTCTTTCACAGTGTGCTCCTCTCCATATTTTTGTGTTTCTTAACTTCATCCAGTTTTTCGCGTTAAAAAAAAAACATCAATCGTGCTAAATGATGATCATTCGTACGTGTGCAAAAGCAGAGTAAAGTGTAGTTGTGGCCAGGTCTCACATGTCACTCCCTTTCTCTCTCTCTCTGCCCAGTGGTTTCCAAAGGAAAATTCAACGGAAGCACGAATTCTATACCAACGTTATTTCCCTTAAAAATTTTCACGGACTGTGAAACGTCACTATTGGTCCATGCGGACTGAAAGAACATTCCTGCTGCTTTTGAGGGCTTGTGAAAGGTTTCTTTTCGAAAATTTTTAATATAAATCTCATGCTCTGCCATACCTTCAAATCACCCTTACACTCGCACACATACATACACCATGGTTCTGTTGAAGCAGCATTCGCATTTTCCATATATCTCTGAAAAAAAGTTGTCTGGGGTCCGAAAGTATTGACTATCTACCCTCCGTGACATACATGCCTGTTCGTCCTTTTATAGCTCACCCTCTCAGCCTTACCGTGGACCTTGTGTTACTTACTTTATTCATTCCTTTTGCACCGGCAGTTCCCTTCTTCTTTCCATCTTTCATTCACCATACACATCATACTATCCTCTCGACTTGCTGTAGATTTATATTTATATTTCCTTTCGTCTGTTCTTAGTAGGCGGTAGATCAAAACGTATGGAAGACCAGGACGGTTTCTTTCGCTTGAAAGGGTGCGTCTGACCAGATGGAATTTTTCCACTTTATTTTATAGTGCTCAGTGTGTACCGGAAAATATCAAATTCCACCGGACCGCAGAACCCTTTTTCATTCGGATTCCTTCCTTACGTTCTTTTTTTTTTTATTCCTTTCGGTATCGTCTTTTGTCGATTTGTCGGATATCCCTATTGCGCGTGCATTGTTCTTGCATTCCTTCATGTTGATGCAAAAATTTGAAACATTCTGTCAACAAACACTCTTGAACTTTTTTTAACTGATCAACGGAACAAAATACACACACTCACGATTTACAAGGTGATTTATATCCGTTACTTTAAATTTATTCGATAGTCCTTCAAAGGCTTCTCTTCTAAACAGACTCTTCATTCCAAATCAGCGTGATAGAGAATCTTGGGAGACCCAATTTCAACACTGATATTATTTATTTTGAAGCATTTTTCAAATACAGTGCACATCCTATTTTGTCGAGCATTTCTCATTGTAATGGGAAAAGAGGATGGAAAATAAAAGGACAAGGAAGTTGCGAAGTAGAACACGAGACGGTAGCAGCGTAGCTGCTCCCGGCGTAACGCGATTATGTGGAACCTCGTAGCAGCCCAGACGTCTTTCAGTATGTGTGCAAATGCGTGCATGTACTATAGAAAATTTATGACGCGCCAAACAGGGATCGATATCCCAGTCGAGAGATCGGAAGGGTACGAATAAATTTGTCGGAAGCCGCACAACTCCCGGTTTTCCTCATGGATCCGTTTCCGCTCGATTCAGTCAGTATACAGCACCGGGTATCGTACAAAACGTTGATATTCAATGTAAGATCGGCATTTAAGAGGTTCAAAAACTTTTCCCTCGATCTCGTCTTACTGTTATTTCACTATATCGAATGTAATTGATACTGACTTTGGTATTATTTTTTAAGTGAATTCCAAAAAGCTTTTTTTTTCTTATGCGATTGTAAGAATCGATACAAAATTACGGAGATATTGAGCGTTGAAGGTGTTGAGGCTAATGAAGCGCAAAAGGCAAGTTTCTAGGCATGGAGAAGATTTTTCATGAAGATAATTAACGATGTTATTGTCGCATCGTGGGATGAGCGTGTCATTGTAAGTATTTGTGTTTCTTCCATTTCTGTTAATTGTTTACACCAATTAACCAATGGCGAGAGAAAAGCTATCAATGATTGACTGATGATAAATTTTCCATATATATATCTTTCCAATTTCCTAACATTCATGAAGAGTTAGCAATAATTTCCAGTAGATTCTATATATTAATTAAAATATATCTAATAAACAGAACAGTTTTTGGGTTATGTCATAAACGGAATCGTTTGATACTGTGGAATAGCAACAAAAATAATCAATAGGTGAAGCATCTCACGTTTTCATCATCTTGCAAGACGTTCGACCAATTCACCAGAGTTTTATGATTATGAAATCCTCTACGATTATTAGTTGAACGTGTAGTTTCTTGGAAATGGTGGCAGAGCATTGGACCAAGTGGACGGAGTTAAAACGAGGCTTGATTAGGCTGCGGCAACTAGTTTCAATGGATCGTACAGAAAACGGGGCAGTCTCACACCCCTCACCTCCTTCGAGCATCACCAACTTAAACCATATTAAATTGCGCTTGAGACAAGCACGCGTCCATGGGTCTCGTAAGACGGCACTTTCTACTCCCCGACCTACGGAGAAAGCAAGTTCCCTTTGGTGAAGGGAGAAACCCCTTCTGAACTCTCTGCAGCAAGCCGATGTGTTCACAAAATGGCACTCCAGTAGTTGGCGGATTCGGTGAAGTTCGGCCAAGTCACATAAGTGCTAAGGTGCGGTATCAGACGCCAACGTCAGAGGGCGCAAGACGGAAGCATTGCTATACTCATAAGGTAAAAGACGGTAGAAGCAACGCGATATATAGCTAGCTGATAGCGAGAGCAAGTGCACGACCTCTTAGGAATTTAATATACGCGTGTACCATATAGTATATGCGGAGATGAAGGTAGTGAGTGAATAACCGTTCTGAAACCAACTAAGAATAGCATGGCTCTCAACAACCCATTCGATCTTCATCATTGCTCGAGTGAAAAATTATTTTTGCGCGAAAGTAGCATGCTTTCTTTTATCTATACTTTCATCCCTTAAAGAATATAATTTGAAAATGTCAAAATTGATAAGTTTACCGCAATTAATGTAAGAAATTATTGGTATAGGGGATTATGGGGCAAAACGGACATATGGGGCAAAACGGACAGGGTGCCCGTTTTGCCCCGAAAGTCGAAAATCCGGGGCAAAACGGACATTTCAAATTCTGAAATTTCGGAAAATTCATAAATTTTTTTTTCAAGCCTAAATTACATTTTTACCCGAAAACAGCCTGAATTAGTGAATTTTGAGGCAAAATGGACACACGGGAGGCAAAACGGACACATGTAAATGTAAATTTTATAAAATTTTTTTTTCGAATCCAAACCATGTTCTGATCCTAAAATATCTTAAATTGCTGAATTCTAGGGTGAATTGCACAAAAAATTCAAGTTTTAGAGCAAAATAAACACACGTCGAATCCGAAATTTGATAAATTTCATAAAATTTTGACTCCGATCCCAAACTACGTTCTGCTCACTATTCATTCTCTTTTGTGACTAATTTGAAAACCAAATTTATAATGACGATAAGAAAATAAGGAAAAAAGGTTTTTTTTATTGGAGCAAATAAAATCTACATATTCGTAATTTTTTAATTTTTATTATCACTCAGAGGCTGTGTCCGTTTTGCCCCAAAAATTTTTTTTTACGAAATCCGGGGATCTAGGACCGAAAATCGATTGTGGGACTCCAATAGAGTTCAAACATCAATTATACCCCAGCACGATAGAGCCAAAGTTCATTTTTTGCAAGACCGAAAAGCTTGGACCAAACGCGATCTCAAATTTGGCTCATTTTTTCTTTTTACATCCAAGGAGTGGGGCTCAAGTGGTCCTATTCCTTTTCTTATATCACCGAGGTGGCATTCCATTTGAAAAAAATCGCTTCGAAGGTCTCAATTTCGAAAAATGTAATTTTTTTGATTTTTTATACCTCCGAGAGGCAATGTCCGTTTTGCCCCAAAAATTTTTTTTTACGAAATCCGGGGATCCAGGACCGGAAATCGATTGTGGGACTCCAATAGAGTTCAAACATCAATTATACCTTAGTACGGTGGACCCAAAGTTCATTTTTTGCAAGACCGAAAAGCTTGGACCAAACGCGATCTCAAATTTGGCTCATTTTTTCTTTTTACATCCAAGGAGTGGGGCTCAAGTGGTCCTATTCCTTTTCTTATATCACCGAGGTGGCATTCCATTTGAAAAAAATCGCTTCGAAGGTCTCAATTTCGAAAAATGTAATTTTTTTGATTTTTTATACCTCCGAGAGGCAATGTCCGTTTTGCCCCAAAAATTTTTTTTTACGAAATCCGGGGATCTAGGACCGGAAATCGATTGTGGGACTCCAATAGAGTTCAAACATCAATTATACCTTAGTACGGTGGACCCAAAGTTCATTTTTTGCAAGACCGAAAAGCTTGGACCAAACGCGATCTCAAATGTGGCTCATTTTTCTTTTTTACATCCTAGAAATGGGGCCCAAGTGGTCCCATTCCTTTTCTTATATTACCGAGGTGGTATTCCATTCGAAAAAAATCGCTTCGAAGGTCTCAATTTCGAAAAATGTAATTTTTTCGATTTTTTATACCTCCGAGAGGCAATGTCCGTTTTGCCCCAAAAATTTTTTTTTACGAAATCCGGGGATCTAGGACCGAAAATCGATTGTGGGACTCCAATAGAGTTCAAACATCAATTATACCCCAGCACGGTAGAGCCAAAGTTCATTAATTGCAAGACCGAAAAGCTTGGACCAAACGCGATCTCAAGATTTGGCTCATTTTTCTGTTTTACATCCAAGGAATGGGGCTCAAGTGGTCCCATTCCTTTTCTTATATCACCGAGGTGGCATTCCATTCGAAAAAAATCGCTTCGAAGGTCTTAATTTCGAAAAAAAAAAAATTTTCATTTTTTATACCTCCGAGAGGCAATGTCCGTTTTGCCCCAAAATTTTTTTTTTACGAAATCCGGGGAACTAGGACCGGAAATCGATTATGGAACTCCAATACAGTTTAAACATCAATAATACCCCTGCACGGTGGAGCCAAAGTTCATTTTTTGCATGACTCAAAAACATGGCCAAAATGCGATTTCAAGTTTTGGCTCATTTTTCTTTCTTACATGCCAAGGAGTGGGGTTCTAAGTGGTCGCGTTTCTTTTCTTATATTACCGAGTTGGTATTCTATTCGGAAAAAGTCGCTTCAGACGTCTCAATTTCGAAAAAAAAAAAATTTTCATTTTTTATACCTCCGAAAAGCAATGTCCGTTTTGCCCCAAAATTTTTTTTTTTCGAAATTCGAGAAACTACGACTAGAAATCAATTTTGGGACTCAAATATAGTTGAAAGACCATATGCTCATCGATTAAATTGGCTTAAATCGTTAACATGTCCGTTTTGCCCCATAGTCCCCTATATGTATGGAAATCAAGCGTTCGGGATCCAAAGTGCCAAACATATTTTCAACTTATTTGTTCAGATGTTAATCTACATCAAATGAAAAAAAGTACTTAGCTTATCAGCTCAATCGAACATAATATGTGGTGGGTCTCTATACTACTGCGCATTTAATGTGGCAGTTATACTTACAAAGAATGTACAAAAACGGTGGTCATACTGACCCAGAATTTGCTGAATAGGTTCTCGAGTAGGTTGATACCAGAAATAATTATTTTTCATTATTATGAAGGGCTATAATAGATAGAAAAAGCTATTTCAGTATCAATTATATTCTGTTTCCGATAGAGGATACATCGATGAGTAACCCAGTTTTGTAAATAGAGTCGGTCTAACGGAAATTCGAAAAGATATCTTCGCTTGTATCCATTGTGGAGTTTCCACAATCATACATTATTAGAAAAAACCATATTTTGACAAAAAATAGAATACGTATTTGTGGTGATTTTCGAGCAACTATGTAAACGTCTATATGGAACTGCAAGTGAATCTCACTATATAGTAATTTCCATCGCTCTAGTGTTGCAACAAGGCGGTAGCCAGCGACGAAATACACAGAGAGCATTTACGCCTGTGAGTATGGACCAGGCCACGCGAATATACACAACCCGTTGCTCTAATCTAGGGTTAAGCCACGTTGGGTTAAGTTAGACGAGCCCCAACCGGTATTAGCCGCACCGGAGAGACGGGTTACACCCTACTCTTCCGTCCGAGACCAAACTTTACTCGAGTCTCCGCTACCACTACCAACATACACGTAACACCACCTTTCTCGCTCGCTTCCCTCGTCCAATATGTCTTTCGTTCGTTATTTCCTTCTTCCTCACTCGAATAGCCAGTTCTCGCCACCGGTGCGGCGCAGGACCTCCTATAGATATGAGGATATAGTTCTTACTGTGCTTGACGCGACTAGCCTGAACGACCCCGCGGTGACCCGCAGTACACTCACCAACCCTCTAACATAGTACCTCTCTTCCCTCCGAGCTGGTTATTCCTCGGCCTTACGTGCTGTGCCTGAGATAACTCGACTAACGTTTTCTCCCTAAAGCTGTTGGCCTTCCTACTAACACCTCTCACGACCGCGTGCTTCGTTTCGCTGCACACGTGCGACGCATAATTTTCGACAGGAAAATCACACACCGTTTGAAAAGCGCTCCCGATGTTTAAAGCTGCATTGCCTAGACTTCTGGCCTCCAGAGGCGATGCATGTCAGAATATAGATTATCCGACACTGATGTATAATAAAGGAAAACTCAAATTTCAAATTATCCATGAAGACAGTCTGTGTTAGCTAAACTTTGAATTCTCTATGTCACCAGAGTTCATCGAGCTCCCAATACTGAGTTGTATAGAAGTTGAATTAAAGATCTCTTGGTCGTCTAAACCAAAAAAAAAACGTTGAAAACAGAAGGATTCGATTGATGACCATACAGTTAAGACGTACTTTAATGATCAGACGTTCTCGACTTGTTTTTTTCATTGTAGATCAAATATTTCTACGACTCAGGTCTGAGTTCTCTGTCATTTTGCCTCATAGCTACTTGAGATCATGACGAATATTCTGATGCATGTAGTATGCATCAAAAGGTGCTGAAGTCATTGAAAGGTACGTAGCCGAGAACTGACGGAGTGTAAGAAAACAGAATATGCAAAGAAAGTCTGAGCATCATGGTAGGCTGAACCAATCGATGCAATATTGTCGATATATCGTGGAGCTTCAGCTGGTATACTGATCGTCTTTATCGATTGAAACTCGCAACAGCACTACCGTTCCTGACACAGCGCCAAGGGACCGAAAAGAATACTGTACGTGCGATCGCGATAATATAATACATAAAACTTCTTTGACTCCCGTACCTATATTGCATTTTCTATCGAAGTGTGACCTACATACTTATTTATACCGTCGAGAACGACTAGAATACCAGGAATCTTATTTTAATTAATCTTACCATAGTATCGGTCACGTTCTCACTGATCATGTCAAGTAAATCAATCACGGATACGCTTGAACTCACCTGGAACAAAGAAAAAGTTAACATACATTATATAGATTCATTACTGTCAAATTCAGTATATTATCATTTCTACTGAATGCCATTGAATAAATATAAACAGTTAAAAACAAAGTGGGTTTGCCAAGATACAAACCTGAGACTGAGAGAAATAGGGTGAAAAATAATCGAGGTTTTCAGGCTACCACAGAATATACATAAGAAATAAATCAAATGTAAAGGAGATGATAAATCGACGAGGGTGAGGACGCCCGGAGTATGGTTGCAATGAAACGCAATCAATCACTCAACAGACCCACGAATTTTTCGTACCTACATTTTTCTCGAAACTGTTCCTCAAACATGTCCTCAAAAAAACGAAGATCTGCCAACAAAGGTCTCATCAACCACTCAATCCATTGACTAAACTCATTCACCGAGTACGGGAAAGTGATATTATATATACCCCTACTATAAATTATTAAATGCAGAACTATTGATTCGGGTGATTCTATAAGTCATTGGCTGAAGTCACTTCACGATTGAAAAAAAAATGTTGAAATACATCAAGGGATTTTCAAAGCGATCGTTTCAACATTTTTAGCGGTTTTGGACGTTTGCTTTCCTAAACCTTTGTTGATCGCCTCATTTTGTCGAACAAAAAAAAACCGGAAGCATTACGTTAAATATACACGTAGCAAAACTATGTGTGTATAAGGCTGGTTAGACGAAGATCAAAAGGGGTCATGAGGACTTCCGCATAGGTGAGCGCAGCAGGATAAATCCGCAAGAACCAGGTTTTCCATTGCGCTGCCAAAGTATAACTTTTAATTCGCGTGCCCCACGCAAACCAATCTGTGTCGTGCGCACTATACTATTACTCCTGATAAGCCAAAGTAATTTATTTACCGTGCGGAGGGGAATGCCATCACGCAAGGCTCGAGTACATTGGCTTTTTCAAAGATCCCCCACGTAGAAAGAGAACGACGAGTCCCACGTCCCATATGTGTGTACTGGATACTTTTGTATTTCCACATCTGGCTCGACATCTTTTTATTGCAAATATCTTCCTGTAATTTGTTTCAAAACCCCTAGTTGGTTTTCCAATAGCCCGGTGTTATAGACATCCGATTTATTAAGTTTCATAGATTGGCTTTACACACTAGTAGAAATGATGATGTTCTTTAAGCTACTCATTACTAAGGGAAGGAACTTTGAAGTTACTTTACGTAATTTTATGCTGTTCTAGTTTCTTTTTTTTCTATGATTCTAAATCTTCATTCCTCCTGCTATGGTATATGATTTAAATTCTATACTACCATATTGAATAACTTTCCAACGGATTGGGTTTAATAGAGGTTCAAGAAACTTTGTAGTTTTTTCGCGCTCGAGAAAATTCAGAAAAATAAAAAATATAGCGTCAATAGAATAACTCATTGGATTAAACTCCCATACTTACGCGTGGTAACTCCGCTGAGATTAATTATTATTCTATTGGTACGAGGACTTGGAAATTTGGAGACTAATGACCCCTGATCAAACTGTCATAAAAGTAAGAATTTTGCTAACCTTGACGCATTCAAAATCTTCAATATTATTTCAAATACACCGAAACTGTAAAATGTCGACGTCCATCCTTGCTGAAAAAAAAATATTTATTAAATCGCCATGTATATGGACCTAATTTTGAGCCTCAAGACTACAAAAATGTTTACAAAGAATCATAAACTTGCTCAAAACAAAATGTATTTATTTATCATTGATATTGGAAAAAAAATATGAAAACCTAAAACTTATGGTTAAAACGTCAATCATTTCATTGTCAACAAACGCATTAAAAGGGCAGATTAATCAGTAAGATTCCATTTTTTGTGAGCTCATCCCATTACTTTAAACCCATTCCACTTGTTTCTAATTTCTTCGTTTTCTTGTTATTCGGAGATTCGATCGCCAAAAGAGCGTTGCCTTCAATTAAATTCCAGTTTTTTTCTTTCTAAAACCTCAAAAAAACTGCCTCCCGTTTAGGGATCGATGTGCGAGCCGGTGCGTGGTAGACCGATCACCAAATCAAGCGTCGGTCTCATCTGAGTCTGTTCAGCTCGGGAGATCACCAAAGCCTTACAATGACCGCGCACCCATCACTATAGACAATGAGATTTGCTCAATCTCCATTTCACAGAGAACAATATCAAATTTTCATAACATTTACTAATTATCGTCCTATTTTCATCAACAAGATTTTAAAGTATTTTTGCGTCAAAATCCTTTTGGCAAAATTGTAAAACTTTTTAATCGCGGAGTAGATGGTCCCGAGTTTATTTAGTAAAATGTTGGCTATTCGGAGATGGTAATAAATTTGATAATACGACACGGAATAAACAGCCATGAACACTTGAACCAATACCAATTAACTATGCCTCATTTAAATCTTTTAGTCACGCTATTTAATTTCGAAAACATGAGAAACATATATATTTACTCTTCCATGGCAATAAAAATTGAATTGAGTGATTGAAAATGAAATGAAGCCACTGTAGTGGCTTCTGTGACTAAAAGGGTTAATGATATTGAAGACTAATATTTTCCATCGACAGTACAATTTATGTATGTTAATTTTTTATCTATCTTTCACCAGAATTGAAATGTAATGCGTAGAAAAAAGAGTATTGACTAAACTGAATCGAAACCAATCAATAATACCATACTTAGACGAACTCATAAAGACTCATAAAGATGTTTTCTATTGATACATGTAAATTTTTTATCTATCTTTCATCAGAATTCAAATATTATTCTAAGAAAAAAGTGTATTGAATAGATAAACCGAAGCTGATCGAATATGCCTCATATGTAAGACTAAAAATTAATATCGTACGATATCAGTAGTACAATTTATCTATGGTAATTTTCTATTCATACACTTCGATGATGGAATATAAATTCAAAGAACCGAATCGATTCGCCAGGCTTTCCTCTACGTATAAAAAAAAAAACAGCTTGTCACATATATATTTTTTTTTTTTCAATATTATAGTTTCCTTTTCATAATTCACCAATGACAATGCTTGAAAAAAAATTAAGATCGCTTTTTTGCAGAAGTCGCGATCGTGAATATCTACCAATCTCCATTTGCCCTTCGGTATGACTTTGAGCCCAACTTACAAAATTTCTGTCTCCTCAGTGTTAACCTGCTTGGAAGTGCCCTATTAGTCGTATTTCATTGATTTATCCTTATACCTCCCAAGTGAAAACTCATTGGGAATTTTGTAAATTGGGCCCTCGCATATAACTTTGGGGCGAATTTAAAAATTAAGACGTAATTGAAACAACACGATTTCGGTCTACGCCGTAAGCGTTGCTCACGTAATATGCTATTTTTCTCCCACAACGATTCGATAATAATACAAATGATGGATCATTATTTCTGCTATCGCCTAGACAATTGTGCAAATACAACATGTATTGACTTTTTTGACATACGCAGAATTTAAACGATCAATAATGTTCTTTTCATTACTTCTTTCTCCGAATCGTATTATCAAATTTTACCATAAATATGTACCATAATTTCTGCTCTAGCCTAGGCAATTGTGCAAATAGATCATGAATTCAATTTTTTGACATACGCAGCATTTGAACGATCAATAATGTTCTTTTCGATGATATAAAAAGCCGAAGATTGAAGCTTTCCACACAAATCTTTTGGAAGCTAACGAAGCAGTAACCTCCTAATCTTCAATCCAACCTCAAGATTCAATAAACGATGAAGGGACTTCGCAACTTCGCTGTATGGCTACTCGTCTTCGGACTCGTTGGAGTTTATTCTCAGCATCATGAGGAATCCGTGGCCGACGATTTGGAAATTCAACATTCCAACGGTCAAGAGGTACGTTTTTGAATTAATTCGAAAAAATAAAATGAGGGGTATGTGACTTTGAAATTTTCATTTATTTTTTGTTAATTATTTTTATCATTTTCTATGTTCTTTATTGGAAGTATGAAGGAAATAATGAAAAACTTCCTGTAAAAACTTAACAATAAATGGGAAACACTATGGAAGAATGCTTCTGGGCAACTACTATCCGGGAATTTCAAATAATATTTGTATCTCTGTGAAGACAGTGTAGAAAAAAAACGTTTTGGACAAATCTGTAAGAACCACTGACACTTATTATCATTGATCCGCAGTGGAATAACAATGTTTTTTTCTTCGGGTGAAGATAAAGAATGATAATCAAGAATTCAAGAAAATAAATTTATGGAAAATTCCAAATTTATGAAAAGCATAGTCGGTTTTCTTATCCAATTTAATCGTTCTTACTGTACCGAAGCTAACGCATTTTCTATTCCATTACATAATATCTTCCGATCAAACTGAAAAAAACGCGGCTAAGGCTAATAAAAACGAATGAATTTGGTTTGGAACAATGTCGTCATTTGGTATGTTCAAAGTGTCTTCCATTTTGAAATTCAACTTCAAAATTTTCAAATTGTCACAATAGAGATAACCGATTTTTATCGACACCTTACCAGATTTCTAAATTTTCACAGGATTTCGAAAATGAAGTATCGAAAGATTCCACTGATAAGTTGCTTACGAGATTCAGAAGGGGGGAATCAGCTCGCAAAGCCCCCTTTCCTTCGTCACGACCACAAAACCAGCCTGCTTTACAGCAGCCAGGCAGAGATAGGACTCAGCGAATCAACGCCAATGATGGAAATGCTGCCGCTGCCAGAGCGAGGGCCAACGCTGCAGCAGCCAGAGGACGGCAATGAGATACGAATATAACCGATTGCAAATTTCTACAGAACGATGACGAATGGCGATGTATTTCATATAAAACGAATTCTCCCATCTTTATCCCTTTAACACTGTTGATACGCGTCCAACACTGATATAATGTACTAGTAATATATCTTCTAAATAAAGTTCGAACTATTGTCAGCATATGTCGTGCAGTTCTTTTTTTTTCTTTTGGAAACCCGACCTATTCCAAGTACCAGACCTATTCAAAGTTGCAAGGGATAAATTCAAACTTCGGTATAAACTTCAACCTTTGCTTTCGAAGCGCTTGCAGCACTGAAAGTTATACATTTAGTCCAGCGGCAAGGTACAAAAAGTTGATATTCTCATGCCGTTCTAGCTGGTTTGCTTTGAACTGAAGATGAGGAAGGGCGAATAATACAGAAAACTATCACCGAATTGGATGATGGATCATCATGGGGATGGATCGAGGTATGGTATCGGCTTGGTACCATGACATTATAGATGGGCTCTAAGGAACCAGGCCATGCGAGACGCACACACGTCGTATACGACGGAAGGTCTATGCGATAATATGACGCTCGTTGTATAATTTTAGTTCCATCTATATATACGTATATCCATACTGTGGTGAAGGTAAGTCTCTATCTGCGTGGAATATGGAGGGGTTAAGATATCAAAGCTGGTTGAGTGAGTTGAGTGATTGATGGACGTGAATCGTGGACCAAGTTTACTCAGACATATATAATATCCATTTCCAAATAGCATATCAGGAGGAACATTCGAGAGTTTCTTGGTTGCAATAATACAAGTTTTTGGTGGTAACTGCGTGATGAATAAGTCACCATTTTTTTGGGTGAATCGAATACATCTGCAGATATTCCAAGCCTCAGAAAAGAGAGATTCCAAAGGGTTAAAATAAATCCAGCGTGTTAAAGAGAATATGTCTTATCGAATTCTGTCATCAGTTGAAGAATTAATACAACGGTAATAAAGGCAAATGCCATAAAATGTCATGATAACAGAACACGACAAAAGAATTCTGTAACTACTAATCATGAAGATAGAAGCAAGAAAATGGCAATCATGGTTCTTGTTATCCGACGGACTCGTTTTGGAAATTCCAGAGATTCACCATGTGAATAAGAAATCCTCGATATCCGGTTGAAATTTATATATATGCAGATTTATGTATATATGTATACAGGCGACACATGAGGTGTACGATTCTACCAGACCGCAAAGTGGTATCGCAGGCAGCTACATTATCGCAAGGCGAGAACTACACGACGAACAGTGAATAACCCACATAAGTCACAAGAGTTGGGTGAGTCGGCTCTACTCTCTCTCGCTCTCATCTTGCGCTGCATGCATAGCCTATGGCATAAGGGAAAAGCCGGTGGGTATGTGGATACCACAGGCGCCCAGCAGAAACGAGAGACTCACGTGTACGGTGAAGAACTCTCGACACGCCCTCGCAAGTCGATAACAACGCGACGACGAGGTGTCTTCTCGCTAGGAGCGCGGCGCATTTCTCCGAGTCTGCAAGCAACCCAAGAGGCATCCAAAAGAAACAGGGAAAATGAGAGAAAAGATCTCTGTGGCTCTACGAGCTACGAGAAACGATCGTACGGCTCATCCTCGTAAATATAAAACGAGTGGCCTGCACACCTTTCGAACGATAACCGGCGGATCTGGTTTCGTATGATGACGTTTCTCACGTTCAGAGGCCATGGCGCTCTCGGAGGATCGTCCCTGCTGCACGCTCTCATCCTTCTCCCTCACCATAATCACCAATGAAATAGTCGCCTTTTGCCCATGCGCAAGAGCAAAACGATCGTGAAAGACGACCGCTCCGAAGTAAGAACTGTATAATCTTTTCATGAAGGGACGTTGTAGATCCCACCATTATCTTCCATTGCAATGATGATAAGCGAGGGCCCCTTATATATTGATAGCTTTTCATAGGCTTTTAAGTGGCGATTTACGTTTTACGTAACTATCGTAGGGAAAAATAAGATTTATTACGTTATATGAGATAGTATTTGTGAGGAAAAAAAAAAGCGAGAAAGAGAGTCCGCTTGTTCATGAATAATCAACTACTTGATAATATCAGTGATCGTTTTTCCTGACAGAACCTCGAAATGTTCCATTGTATATCTAAGGAAATCGAAATATCTATTTATTTTTTTGTTTTTAATCAACATCTTTTACTTTCGCTTACTCGCAATTCATTATTCATGCATTAATTTTATTTCGAGTGCAGGATCCGAGTAAAGTTGAGTCTTCAAGTAAAAAGCTTCTGCATCTTATGTATATCAAACCGGCTACATTCGAAGGAATAATAAGTTTACGAGTTTCAAACGAGGCAAAGGATGTCGTGAATTACGATCCCGAAAAGTGGAACTTTTTTTTACCGACTATAAACATTCTCTCCCGCAATCGCAGTTGTTGAAAAACTTTTTTATTTTTATCGACGTCCATATATTTTATCGAGTTGAAGCGAAACGAAAACAAAAGGCTCGCGAGAAAGGAAAGAACTCGCGCGATGTTTCGCTGATTTCGGCCAACGTACCACCGGTCAATTCGAAACCGCGACCGTAAAAATGTCGATTTAAGATGGCATTTTTGTATTCCTCTACCATCCACGACGCCTGCAGAGATCAGTTCTAATATCCATGATTCTTTTGCAAAGCTCGCTCATTCGTTTTTCAATATTTTTTAATACCGATCAATAAGGGCAATCTCGCTATACCCATAGACAAAAAGAAAATGACCATTGGAAACCGTTTCGTCTCCTCGACGGGGCGCCTTAGCCCAAAAGATTTCATGCATGCATATATCCCCTCTTCTTCCTCTCGCAGTATCTGGTTTTACCTATCCGATAAATATCCCTGATTTTTATTTACGACTCGTTAAATTATAAATTATCGAATCGACGGGAGGACCACGCTTCTTAGAAAAGTTTTATAGAACGAAAATCGTAATAAAAACACACACACTATACATTGATGCAAAAGTCTACCACGTTCAGTGGGCCGAGTGTGATAATTTATTTACACATATCTATGCAGACATAAATATAGCACGATTAGACACCACACCTTAAACGGTATACACGATAAAATACTTATATTTTTGGAATCGTATACTCGCTGCGGCTTCATTAAAGGATTCTTCATAAAGCGATATATAACCAAGTCGAATCCCGCGCATTGCACGCAGCTCCCCGATGATGAGAGATTGGAAGATCTCGTTAAGATCTTTGGCGTGCTACGCGATAATCCAATCTCTATCTACGAAACTCGTGCGTTCTTTCGACGCTTACCTAATTAGGTAATGAATATATAAGTATATGTATATAAAAACAACGCTACCGCGTCTCTTGATCTTACTGCTCTCCTCTTATCATCATCGCTATGAGATCTTTCTCTCTGTTTCTCTCGAAATTATCGCGAAAGATCGAAACTGCCGATATCTCAAGCGCTTACTCTCATTATTTTAATTCACTCAGAACGTGTCCGATTATATATTTATATATATACACGTAGTAGGTGTAGCTCCTAAATTTCAAAGCAATGCTCATAACACTAAAAGTTATATTAACACGATGCCTCATTATTTACTTTTGATAGAGACTTTTTTACACAAACAAATTTTGACAAAATTTGAAGAATCTTTCCAAAGAGACAACGATCTTTTGGAGTTTTATTTCAGCTCCGGAAATACCATGTCTTCCGAACAATTCGGGTTAAAATATTTTTTTGTCGAATGTACTATTCAGAATAATGTGATAATTATAATTTAGTATTTTTATTTACTGTTTCTCGAACTTCCGGCACATTTACAAACCGATTGATCCTGTCGCTTAAAAGTGAAATAACTCTTAGAACGAGAGTCTGGTGTTAGCGGTTCACTGCAAGACGTTTTATAACCCTCCATGAATTCGTCCCAGTGCGCAACAGGCGGTCTAGCTTCGAATGAGTGTACTCACTATAAACAAGCAGTGGGTACTGTGTACAATATAATGTATGTGCTTATAGCACATAATATCTTTGCCTACATGATCGGAGCCGAAATTCGCGACGATGTTTTACACCATTCCTTTCGAATCTCTCGCTATCGTTTGCACTTTATGATCCGATAATTCACGAGCAGGGGTGCGAAAAAACTTTTACCCTAGCTAGAACGTGCGCATGTGTATTTCTCTAGACACACAACAACGTTTGTTTTCTTGGAGAATTTTATCATGAATAGGATAAAACCTATCATTTCATCAAATAATTTTGAACGAAACTTTGAAAAAATATTTTCCAATTCAAATTTCAACAACTGTGATTTTTAACAAAATTCCACCCGTACATTGTTGACCGTCCGCTTTGTTCTCACTAACATTTTTAGATACATAAAAATTATCCTTCTTTCCTTACTTTCTCGAAAGCGTGCTGGAGGCGCCGCAGCTGTTTTCTCCTCCGCTATCCTATAATGACGGTATATAAGCTCGAAGTGCACGGTGCTTCATCATTACAGGACGTTCAGAAGCTAGCGGGAGTGCACCCGTATAGTTTCCGGTTAACACACACACACATAGATGCATACACATATAAAAAGCATCATACTCATCGTAGACTATTATACGAAGTGTCCTCTCAATCGCACCGAACGTTGCAGACCAACTTTACAGTGCAATTCTTACGAGTAAAGTATTTGTCAATTTTTTTCTCGTGAATGCATCATTGATGTGATATATCGATTGAACAGTGACAGTCAATCTGGTGTATTACAGATAAAAAAAAATCGAAGTAGAGCAAGCAAATGTTCAGTCCATCGATGAGCTACGATATATATATCGATAAGTACAGACTCGAGGATTATCGCTCGATGCTCGGCGCACTCCTACTTATTCTTATCAGTAGCCTAGATTGAAAATCTTTGATTGATTATTATTTCATCCGCGATACATGCGGGAGAGAAAAACGGAATAGGTCTCTTGAGAATTTAAAAATCGATATTCCCCGCAGCTCAGGCATAACTATTCGGACAGCCTGTATACATATGTATATTCCACACGTATGGATAAATCGATTACACCAAGCCAATAGGGTAATTCATACGTGTACACATATACAGGTATATGAATTCGTGGATGCACTTTTACCAACTATAAGTAGCGGAAGGCTCGCGTTCGGTGATCGTTTATCTGCTCAGAGTATATGGTGTACAGTCGTAAAACGGTCTCAGTAATAATCGGTCGAACTGTTGGAGAACTTAAGCGCACAATGTTTTAGCACTTGTGGCACAGGTAGCTTCAACTCGAAAAGGCAACCGCTCCTATGAAAAACTAGGATAAGATAACAGATAGAGTATCTTCTACGTACATGCAAAGCCAGGTAATATAAGTGCTTGCATTGGCACTCTCGAGCAATTGTAAACTTGCACTCTTCTCTAGTTTAGCTACTCTCATATGCATGTTACAGTAGATAGCTTGGAAGATATCATTTTGCAGCACAAAGTTCTTCCGGTGGCGCGAGCTTTGCTGAACACGAATGGAAGTGTATTTAGGAAAAAAAAAAAAAAATGGTAAATTGAGGTATTGAGTGCCTTATGATTTGTGAACAGAAACCAAATTCACCAAGTCATGAACGAACATTTACCAAGACTCTCTTTAATACGTAAGTTACCGTTATTATTTGGAGAAAAAAAATCGAATTGTTTTATGAATAAAAGAAAGTAATTTAAGATTCTTAAAACATCGTATTAAATCACCTGACGAATAAATGCCTTCGTGTGAGGTCCGAATAAATATAAATGCATGTACGTATATTCCAGTAACCTCTCGACCCTCATCGGCGATCCTTCTCATATTTGCGAAACACCCCCATACCGCATTCGTACACGTTATTATACACGTCTCATGACGCTAAATCATAAAACGGTGGGCAGCACGCGTCTAATTATCGTTGCACCACCCCACGGACGCTTACGAGAACTTTTTATTACTCGTGTCCTGGTGGCCAACTGACGTTCGGCTAGGTATGTCCGAGCGCATGCAAATTGCCGTAATATTTTCCCTGGGGCTTAGAATATTTGTATGAATCAACTGTTTCGTCATTCGTTCCGGTTTGTGTGTGAATGCTCGAATAGCATGTATGTAACAAGTGTGTCTTCAAGAGATTCTAAAAGGTAAAAAATTTTCGACAGTCGTTTCGAGTAGCTCTTGTTCGATCTCAGTTTTAATTAGTCATTTCTTTTTTTTATAAATCAAAACAAATTCCGTATAAGATAACCAGATATCAATTACGTGTGTCGTAAATTACAACAACAATCAATAGCATCGGGCTCGGCCAAACGATGTCCTTGATGTAGCCATAAGCTTGTATTCTTAATGCCCAAGGGATATAAAGATCGCTACCGCTTCGCACAATGATTGATATCCAGAGTGCCAATACCAAATGATCGCGGTCCTCTTAGAGAAAACGAAGGTATATTCGTTTCTATGAGCAAGCGTGGGTGGACGTGCAGTTCTACAGATGTACCTACCGGGGATTGCTTCCGTACTGTTGGTAGCTTCGGCGTAAGGTAGTGTAAAACTATACTGCAGTCACTACTGCTTCTTGAGGTACACGTAACCATTGCTCTTGTATATACCACTTCGAGCCTTCTCTCCCTGCTTTTGATTTATGAACTCGTCTGCTCACGAGAGCTTCCAATATAACCGCGTGACTTACATAGAAATTCCTTTGTACTACGCGTATAAATAGCATATATATATATATCTTTATTAAAAACAAGTATCGTAATATTGTCGTGTTTGGATAGAAAAAAAATTGAGCACCATAAAATGGTTTAAAAAATAAAAATATTCGTGGTATTTTTAATAATGATTAAGGCAACTTCATGCATTCTCTTCACCGTAAAAATATTTTTTAACAATTACACCATATTGGATATTGATTATTATTGGAATTTGAAGAGAATGTGAAAATTTAACCGTTTTACCGGTCATCGGCTTATGACGAGATCCTAGGAAATTTAATAAGGCAATAGCGAAGGATTGTGTATCGGTACAAAAAATGTGAAGTCGATTATACAAATATGTAATAAATACGTCAAAAACGAATTCAGATTCTTTAAATTGATGATTAAATTGATGAATGAGGGAAATAATGGATGGTGAAACAGAATCCGAGACACAATCTTGATGACGATAAGACTCTAACGTCATACTTTATAGATACCTTATGGATATCGTATATCGGCGTCTTATGCTTAAATTCTGATACAACTTTTGAAGCGCGTGTGTGCTTTCAGCATGAAAATATTTATAAAGACCGTTTGAATTATCATGCTCCATTGGATCCTCACAGAGCGGTTACGGATTGAGCAGTCTCCCAGTAAATGAGGATAAATTAAGGATGCGCTGGATACGTTGATAAGAGGAAATATAAGTGAACGAAAGAGCGAATGCGCGTGACCATTAGCAACTCTCGGTAATTAGGTTTTCAGAGGTGGTCAAGTTGCCGCGTTTCGCGAGAAAAATTGTCAGAGAATGAAATTAAAGAGATGAAAAAGGCATGTTGATACGATATTTGTACACATAAAATAATTAAAAGCTGCTCGAATGCGGCTGAAGAAGGCGCCGGGTATGTTGAGTTATCAACATTACTCTTTGGTAGCATTTGCAGCACCTGCAGATTCGTATCATCACTCCCCATGGCCAAGGGAAGATGTACACGTTACATGTATACATGGCTGGCTAAACTTTACGACACTCGGAGGTCTTCACCTTTCTCTTCTTCCTTGATAATAAGGATATTTTGCATACATTAACGACTAATGGAGGGCAATAACAGTGTATCGCCGTAGCGTTATTTGGGCGGGCTTTTGTCGGCAAGTTCACCTAATAAACCAAAAAAAATAATATGCTAAAATGAAACGTTTGAGAAATGAAGAGTGCAAAGATACTTGAGGAAGCCACAGGGAGCAAACGCGAGATTTTAGAATTCACAATTCAAATCATGATCGAAACACTAATGAGTTTGACGATTGATGTCTAATATTTACCAGTCTGAACATCCGATTTGATGGCTTTTCTAAAATTAGTACAAGAATCGTGAGAACAAGGGGTTAAGGGTAAACACATAATGCTTGCTTTGTGGAAGTGCCTGAAGAGCAGAGTATATGGCAGGAACTCGCCGCACACTTTGCCACTCGAGAAGGCCCTTAAACTTTCCCTCTCCACTTTGGCTCTTGATTTCTCGTGTGAGCCGCCTCTTTTATCGTTGAATTCTTTCACGCATAATGTGCTTGCACTTTACGCCCAGAAACGTGTGCGATATTATTCCAACGTGAGAAGCGAGGAATAAAAATGAAAAAAAAAAAAAAAACGAATTATATACATAAAAAAAAAAGGAGATGCGTATTGAAGCCAGAATTCGCGTGAAATCACCGCGACAACGCACGGGGCTAAGCGACTCAAGAGTGCAAACACCTCAGAATTCATTCTCAACCCAGAAAGGCCTCTGAAAGATTAACAAATCACTTTGCACGCAAAGCCACCGAAAAAAATATGCGAGGTAAAGTATCGAAGAAAAAAATTTTAAAAAAAAAAAGGAATCGACCGAAAACCAGATTTCACGCAAAGTAGCTAGAATGAGTATAGTGCCGAAAAGCGTGCCAGGTACGTATTATTTTTGCCGTTGAAATTCCATCCTAATGAAGCCATCGAACGCGATCGCAAAGAAGAAATCAAACTTCTGAAACACGTTAACTATATATCTCAAGTTTTCGTGTATAAACACCGTTAATACGCCTCAAAATATTATCGCTTATTAGATAATGCGTACAAGACAAAAATATTCCTTCTTTCTCACTGGCATCGTTTATTTTCAATCACAATAACCCAGCTCGTGCTGGTATTTCACTGTAGATTAGAGTCAAGAATTTGTCGTCAACACGGCGTCGATTCGTGTGTACACACGTGTCTACTCTTTCTTTATCTTTTACACGCTTTTGAATCCTTAAGTAAAATAATTTCCCATTCTACTAACGATGTACGAACGAGAATATGAGACTCAACAACGAGGAGAAATACAGCTTCCATATTTGTTTGCGTAGTATCGTGTATGATAGAGAATATATGATGGGCTCATTAGTCAACGAATAATTTCTCAAATCCCCTTAGTATTTCAAAGTATCTCGTCAGATTTCTCGTACGCGTGAATCACGAAAAAAAAAGAAAAATACTTGCGTGTTTTCAGATCCCGGATAAAAAACGTTCGGCCCATTTGTAGCTACGTTGCGTGTTTCTACGCTCATCCATTAAGCGATCGGAGTAGCTATACTTTCTTATGTTTCAATTTCATTATCGAATTGATGTAAATCGTTCGATTCCATCGGACATCGGGTTGGTAGGGTGTCAATGAAATAATAATATAAATGAAATATCCAAGTTTGTACGGATATTAAAAAATTCTCAATTACTTTCCAGTTCAGTTTTTAAGGCATCAAATCGCTCCTGAGCTTCGTAATTGATCGAAATGATATGCCAATTTTACCCCCACCACCGCGAATCGTTTTATTCAGAGATAATACAGTCTCGGTGGGCCTCGGGCCAGCAGGCGACAGAGCTGTCAATGTACTTGTTCCTCTTGATAAAGCGAATAGTTTTTTGTTAATTTTTCTTTATCTGTAACGACGCTATTCTTCAAAAATAAAAAATAAATGTGGCACTACTGAGTTCTCGGAACGAAATCGATGAAATTATGGCAGCTCTGAAACATTTATTAATTATAACATATTGAATAGGCTTAACAAGTATGGTATTATGCTAGTATTAGTAGTTAGTATTTGTATTTACAAACATTTAAGCGGATCGCAAGCGAACCGGGAGCGGCTCGATAGTGTGAAACGGGAGCCTTTATGATGAGCAAATGTGCGATTGTTACTACTTTTCATACGCTATATTTGTAATAACTGATTAACGCCTTGGCTATAGGAAAAACGATATCATTTGATTCACTTAGAGTGTTTCTTATTTTGTCTGGAATTGAATTGGTAAAAACAAAATAATCGAAATTTCTGATTATTCGTCAAGTATATTCGTCTGCGCAATATAATGACGTCAAGTCACAATGCAGTTGTAGTTGTCTCAATAGACATACGACTGTAAAGAAGGAATAATAATCATGCGAATCGTGGAATCACCATCGTAGGCGGAAGTCTAGACAAAAAAATAAATAGGATGTTTTGAAAAATTTGGATACCGTTATCCGTCGATTAAAACCATGCCTGGTTGCTTGAATAAGAATGTTTGGTTGTGGATGAAGTCATCTTCCATTCCGTCCTCGACTCGTTAGGACTAGTCATGAAGGCAATCCGTATTTATTCATTTCTCTAGGAGACCCGCACAACATCATTCGACTCACGTATCTACTTAGTTTTCAATAAGCTAGAGAAATACGGTCTGATCCATAACTTTTAAAGAGTGATTCGAAACGATGGGGGTTTGACCTGTAGAAAAGCGTCGACTGGTAACATTTAATTGTGGGTGGTCCAATCATCGACTGTTCGTTATACATGAATCCGTTCGGTAATTCGCATGTTTAATGTGACAAGTTCCTCACTGGAATATACGAATTCTAGTCAGCGAGTGTGCCGAACGGTGTTTTCTCTTCGGAATTAAGAATTTAGAGGACTCTACGTAACTTTTTTTATGTACTGATACAAAATTGACGCGTCGACAAAACGGAGTATATAAAATTGTTTTTACTTTTTTTTAAATCTTTTTTACGAAATTGTCCATTTTTTTTTTTTGTCTTTTCAGGTGAGAGACCCGATCATAGAACCTTCAAATTGAGGGCTATTAGGGCCCATAAGGGACATTTAATCCCCACTGGGGTACACGATTTTTAACTTGGTTCCTCGCGTTTCGTTCACGGCATAAAAGAGAAAATAACAGTCGACGGTGGGCCATTAGTCATAAACGAGCATGTGTATCTATATAGCGTCACAGCGGAGCCTGCTATACGTAAATTTTTATGACACCGCGTATATACGTAAACCTGTTTCATTCGTTCGCGCCCTCGCTGCCACAACTATACCATTATACTATATATACCACCGGTATAAATTCTCGTTCTTTATTTTTCATTCGTATCTTTCGTTGCCGAGCCGCCTGTCAATGTCGTAATTGAAAAGAATCCAGTACAAACCAACGAGATATTGACAATCACGATATTCTCGTTCTCGATAAATACTGCCCTCGGATTCGACGAATACAGCTTCAACTATAAATTTGTCGTATGAAACGTTTGTTCGCAATTTCATCGAACTTTATCGCCAATTTAATTTTATCGTTTCATTGATTTTTTATTGTTTTTTCTCGAGTTTCTACCAAAAGTTTCATTTCCATTCACACCTCGAAAAATTGTAGCCAGTATAGCACTGTACAATTTTAACGATCTACGAATATAATAAAAAGTCTAATAACCTCTTGAAATTTTCGTTACTAAAGTCTGCAATGCCGAACACTTAGACATATATATATATATTGACTCGCTCTAATAGCCAAAAGATAAGAAGGTAACAGCAGCTGAATCTACCTAACAATCATGCTTCATTGTGTTGATGAATCCATGTAATTAGCGATTTTGCAGAAGACTTTAAAATATTTATGTTCATTTCTAACCAGAACAGCAATCAGGCCGAAATATTTTTCAAACTTTCTCACTCAGTTTTCACCGTTTATGCCGCTGCATATATCGATATTATGAGCATTGAAGCACCTAAAAATGCATCGTAACATCGTGTCTTATATACTTGTGCATATGGAAATTTTCGGTAGCCATTAAAGATCCGGTTGATCCAGAAAGTCGTGTGATTTCAAAGTTCGAAGCAGTTAAACTGGGTAAACAGATACCCGATCACGAAATGATATTCCACTCTTTAGTGAGAGAAAAATCCTGTTGAACGACATGGCGAACGGCAAAGTCCCGAAGAGTGCTCGAGCGCATTCTTATTATCGCTGCTTTTCTCCTCGGTATAATACCGATGTCGTTCGTCTTACAATCTCTTGTCTCGCTCATGTAGTACACGAAGAAAAGATGAAGATAGAACTAAAAGAAGGAGAAAGGGAAGAAGAGGAATGAAGACAGTGCTGGAACTAACAGCAGCGGTGGTGACAGAGGCAGCAAATGTCATTCGTGGCAAGGAATTCCACTCGAGGCGTCAAACGTCTTATTCAAATACGGAATAAACTCCTCGTCCATGAAATTTCGAAAGATAGTATACAGTCGCACTATAGATATATATGTTTATTCAATAAAAATAAAATAAACGATCAGCATGAATAAACGAGACGGATTCATCGGTATGGGATGTCAATTTTGTTTCACCACGAGAGCATACGGTCAAGACGTGTGAGTCGACACATGAAAACTTATTTTTCCAACTTGTTCGAAAAGCTTAAAAAAATAATAGTCGTTTGCTATAAAGTTAAACGTGTAACAAAACATGTTTATGAAAACGTAATAATTACTTGTTTAAATAATCAGTAAACGAGATCGAAATGTATATTCATTTATATTTTCAATCATAAGAGAGCAATGCTCATGATGTTGACTGATTAGTGCAATAAAAAAAGAGTGAAATGTGCGTAGTACGAAATGCTGTGGTCGTAGGTGCACGCTCTAGTCAATCCGTGCTCGTGACACGTGGATGGACTCGAATATATTGCTTTTCCCAAGGGCTACTACTTCTGAACCCTCGAGGAAAGGGGTTTGAGTATCTGACGGCAAAGTCAGATCTTAATTACACCAAGAGATGAGCGAAAGCCGTGCATGTTCACGGTGGTTATTCTCCATCGGTTTTCTTTGTAAAAACTTTTAACGCTGGTTCCATATACAGTTTCAATGTACTAGCGCACATATATTTAAATACTGTATAGTACGAAGATGCATGCACACTATCATTACTTGAAGAAATATTAAGAAATTACCATAAGTATGTGTATACTCTTTGGCAACAATTTGTCTCATATATGATAACACAGGTTCTCCGAAGGCGTTACCCAAAACATCTCACTATTTTCCCGCCCTTTTGCAGTCGTTATTATTGTTTTACTCCACACGAAGGAAATTAAAATGTATAAATAACTGTTACATAAGCTGGGGACATTCTTGAATGTTGAAAAATGTTTACATGTGTAAATTTTCATGAAAACAAAATAGAATTTCTTGTAATATACGAAAGCTTTATTTTATTTTTATGAAAATTTATATTTTGCACTGTAAAAATGTCTCAACATTCAAGTTTGTCTTGGGTTTCTATTGCTGTAACGGTAATTTTTACCTTTTAATTTTCTCCTGTGATCTTTCGTAAAAGTAACTGTTGGGAAAACTGTATTTAATGGTAGTGGCGATACCCATGGTTTCTGAGTCAAATTTTATTCTGAAAGATCAGCAAAAATCGAAAATTGTTTAAAATTTTTTCCATTCCTGTTCCATATTTTTTATTATAAAGTCAATAAAATTACTCGTGTAATACTCATGCAGCAATAGAAAATCCAGCGTGTCTCTTGCGTCGCAAAATCTTTTGCTTTTTCGTTTTTTTTTTGTTCCCCGAAGATGAGTAAGAATAAAACCGCTATGTTCAATATACGACGTGTCTTGTGGCTCGGCAGCGAAAGCGCGCATCACGTACTACACTCGAGACAGGCAGAGCGATTCTTCTCGTGAACACACTTCTGTCGTTCGTTCAGAACGGGGTCCACCACACGCTTAATTGCTGCTCCTCATTTACATAGAGGCATCTCCTCCAGGAGCAGCCGACGGTAGCTCTTGATGCCACTGGCAATGCCGTACGCAGTTAAACAGCCTTTAATAAAATATATAAAATATTTTTGTCTATAAAGAATATTAATTATTTTGGTTAATATTTATGTATTTTTCAACGTTTTATTTATGAATTATTTTCGCATACTTGATGTATAAGTTAACAATAAATATTTCATTTGTATTTATTCATTGATGTTTTTCTGAAACTTCTGTATTAACTTTTTTTTTTTGCAATGTAAAATCGGTCTCGGTTTCTGATAAACGAAATTATAAAAAAAAAAACAAAGTTTAAAAAAAAATTGTGATAAACGTTAAACTTCCCCGTGTGAAATAAAAATAAAATGACGTGTATCGCTCTTTTATTTCATTTTCAAAGCGTTGTGCATTTGGATCCATGATCGATGCGAAATCAAGTAGCTTAGTAAATTCGCCTTAGGCTAAAACAACTTCAGACGCGACTGCTAAAGTACCTCGCAAATCTTTCTTCCGATGTATATCATTATCTGATCAGCTTTGTGGAATTCGTAATATACATATAATAGGCCCTTATTAGTGAAAAAGATCGAGACCAGAAGTCAAGGGTGTGGTATAAGTGGATCCGTTCATTTTATTCTACAAGAATTTACGAGGCAAATTCCAATTCTTAAAGCTTTCCGAACAAGAGAGAAGAAAACAGATAGAAATATAATTAAAGCCTGCGCTCACGAATCAGGTTCGAATAATAAAAAAAAAAAAAATTAAAAATAAGAAATTTAAAAGTTTACGCTCATTTCTGCCTCCGAAACAAAAAAAAATGACAAAAATGAAGAAAAAGAAGATAATCAATTTCGGTGTCCAAAATTTGGAAGAGTTGTTCAAGCCAAATTGATAATTTCACGGGATGATTACTTCACCAAATTTCTCCATCGTTTTTCACCTTTTTGCTTGTACACTTTCGAACGATATGGCGGAAGGATTGAGAGGCGTGCAGCACAGACTTACATGCTCGATCCATCCGATAAGATCAAACTAGGTAGGTACACTTGAGACGTGATTGTATCCACCGTGAAATTTTTAGAAACTCAACATTGATTTTTATTCTACTCCAGGCATGTATATTTAAAATTATAATTTAACACATACATACAATTTTTTCCATACGCACCATTGATTTGCACATCGAAAAGACGAAACACTCGTGTGAAAAATCTAATAAGAAATGTTATTTCTGCTAGCCAAGGAGCTATGAAAACAGGTGGGACCGTCAATCAACATGAACTAATTGAGATGCATTTTTCGATTGAATCAATGAAATTCAATATATCTGATTGTGCACAATAGTATTCGTTCGACTAGAATGTGTTTTGTTCGCTAGACCATTGCATTACATATTTGATTCAGAAAGCAATCGACATTCGTCTCTTTTTTTTTTCAAGTCATTATTTTTACAAGCTTCCTCCGCCCTAGCACATGCTTCTTTAACCGGTGAACATGGCTCATTTGCATCGTGTAATTGTCTTGATTATACCAGAAAGCGATATTCAAATAACCGTTGATAATTATCGTGAGCGTGGCTTGGTGAGATGTTTGCCCGTTCCCTTTATTCAGTAATGGATATTCGATGGAAGAAAAAAAAATGGCAATGTGTCGCAAAAATATTGCACCAAGGCTACTTGAAAATTTTTCCATTTTTCTCGAGATTCTACATGGAGAAAATATTCCATGTCAGTATCACTACTCTTCCGACGATCTATCAAACAAAATAACAAAAATCCAACAGGTTCTAAACAGTAATATTAAATAAATAATGGAAATGTATGAATTCACAAATACAGAACTGTCTACTTTGAACCTGTGATGATTCACATGGAATATCGGTATTTATTTGCCAGTACAGAATGGAGAAAAGGCAGAATTTGAATACTTCGTGAATTTTACAATACCATTTCTACTACGTGAAAACTGTCAGGCAAATAATAAAAGCTTGTCGCTCTTTCGACGCATTTTATTCCCCTACCGCTCTATCGATCGAAATGCAAAAGTAAACACATTTGTGTACAAGCACTGTCATTGGAAAGGTTTTAAAAATTTACTAGTGTTATGCACTGAAAAAAATGCTTGATATCATAAACATTATAATTCTTTTGAGTTAATTTTAATTTACTCTTTCAGCAGTGTGCACGCTCTTCAAGATGTAGAAACGATTCAGATATTACATATATCAACGCGTAAAAAAGGGACCGATAGCGTAACATCACGAAATATGTATGTCGAATTTTGCGTGGAAAAAAAATCGTATCTGCAGATTTTTTAACGGATTTTCAGCAACAATGCATTTCGTGGTAGAATAGACTGAAAAGAAATTCATTTTTTTACACACTCATATGTACATTCTACGTATGAGCATATAGAAGGGACTTAAATCAAAACGACATATCGCGTATATAAGCCGATTTTATGGCTTACCGGGATTACACACCCGCCCATGTTGAAGTTTACACACATAGGTATATAGGCACAGGTTCAATTTCGATAATTGCTTGATCGTTAAGGCAAGGCGCACCACCGTGTTTGGTAACCGTAACTATAAAATACGCCTTTCAAAACAAAATCAACGTTCGCAAACAATAATCCAAATTTTTTAAACTTTCAACATCTAGGATAACGAGAGCCCCGTTTTCATTTGCACGAACTCGAATTTCGTAATTGCCCTTGTTTCATGTTTCTTAGCCTTCGGTTTCGCATGCTCGTAAGTATTTCTGACGGCTTTTCTAGAAAAAAAAAAGATTATTTCCGTATTTTTTTTACTTAATTTCTACTTAATCTTCTCCGCACTCGAAATTGCTGAGTGCTTAACAGTCTCGAAGGAATACTTTGAAGGGAAACATGTTTGTTCTTCATCCTTGACAATCCTTTATCTGCTCAACATTGATACGACAAGAAATGCGAAAAACGACGCCAACATACTTAAACTTCCGATTAATTGCCATAAAATATCGAAACACAATAACGAGAATTCTGAGTGAAAGGATAATAAAGCGAAAAAAAAATTGGAAATATGTACTATTGACCAAGTGAATAAAAACGGAATATATTGATTAATAACGTAATCAAATTTTAAGCATCTGAACGACAAGCCTAAAGCATGAATGTTTAAAAGATTTCTGAAATTCCTGATTCATTCCAGAGCTTTAAGCTACGGAAGTACATAAATAGCCGAAAAAGGAGGCAGCGATCATAGAAACCATGATTCATATCAATTTTCATTATTTTTAATATTCCCATCGAAAATCACTCCACCAGCAAAAATAAGAGCCTGAAACACTGATACGAAATCAATGATCTTAATCGTACACAGACGATGAAATAATTCTATTAGAACGAATACAGTAATTGGATTTCTTCGGTTCTCATTCGGAATCGAGTGTTTACAGTGCATACATATATGATATGATATAAATGCAGTACGAAGTAACTAGCGTGTGAGCTCGTACTCGATTAATGAGTGACGTTACAGTAGGCGTCTGAAACGGTTACGGAGCAAAGGATATCGTTATTTTATCCGGCGTTAACTGCCATAGAACTCGTTGATTTTTCTTGTCTTGAGATAGCGACAAAAGGACCGACGCTATTTAATAAATTAATAAGTTGATACGCATTTATTATAATGCTCGATGCTCTGTGACCGGATACGCGATAACGTCGTTCTTGAATTTATATCGAAATCTAACATAGCATCTACTTGTGTACGCAAAGGCATTCATGTATGGTCAGTATTATACAGTGAAGTACTCAAATTCTCTATTTCGTTGAATGCGCCCTCGTAACTATTCGATTAATTCGCATCTGCGACGTTCAGTGCGAGCTTAAGTCCTCGTAAACTCGTTGGATTCACCATACACGCTGGTATTAAGCACTGCATCGTCGTATCTGCCGGTAAAACGTATACTTGTAAGATATACCGTGCGCAAGTATGGCAGTATGGTATTACTGTCCTTTCCCATTAACGGCAGCGCATCGAATCGATTGCTGGACGTGTCGCACGTACACCTACTACTTACTATATAATTTCGTACAAAATGATTCATTCAAAAAATACCGTTTGATCCATTGGAACATCGATGGGATCACAATATATTCAAATTATTTTAGAAAATATTTCACATCATGAAAATATCGGAAAGATAATTTTGTCACTTCGGAAACCATGTTAAGATTCCCCAGCATAAAGCAGAAGAGGCTAACAGCTGAATCCAATGAAAAATTTGAGGAGCAGTACGCGTTAATTACATCTGTAAATCAAAATAAACAAACAGATTTTATGTAATCGAAACATAATGATACGTTTCTCACAAAATAAGTAAAATCCATTGTAGAAAAGTCTATACAATGTTCAATACACGTTGCTGCAGCTTATTTAGTTCTGAGAGCAATTCCAGCAAATCTTTTTCTTATATTCTTCTTTGGTTCACCGACTTTGGTATTTTTCGTTTTTTAATCATCTCTGAGACAATACAGAGTCACAAATTGAAGTAATTAGCGAATGGTCGTGTTAAACGTACCGCGCGTGCGAGAGAGTTCCCTTCGACTCCGTATCTTTCTCATCTTCCGTCTACCTACTTTTCCTCCTCCTCTCTTTCTCTTTCTCTTCCTTTCTTTTTATTTCTTGCTTGCTTTCATCCTTCTTGTCTAATTAACAACAAGGAATACGGACGGTTTCCGAACACTGCCTTACCTGCAACTTACCTGACATCATTACCTACTCTGATGTGTTAGTAAACGCGGATCGTAGCGAGTGGAATGTTTTCGCGAAATGCTCTCGTCTGCTTAAAGACACTGTCAGAACACAAAGACAAATAAGAATATTCAAGGGTGTTAAGGATGCAAAGACAAGTAAGAATATTCAAGGGTGTTGAGGGTGCAAAGACAAGTAAGAATATTCAAGGGTGCTTAATTTATTAAAAGAATCTCTTTGCAAGAATATCAATAGCATTCACGGTATGGAAAACAGACAAATAACAAAAGGAATATTATTTAGATTTATTATTAATCCAGGAGTACGATGTTTTTTCTAAGCTCAAATCAATTGTGATTTATATAGAACAAATGAACGAAATCACTCTGTTGGAAAACACAACTGTCACATAAACGATTCATGAAAATATTGTTAACAACGAATAACCGTTATTAAGCATTATGGAACAATACGACTGCTGAATATTAACTTTCTAATCATTTCATTTCGATGTAATAAATAAACGAAATGCATTAGAGCAACACAGTACTGAAGTCATTAATTCATAATTCTGATACTTTCATGAACAAGAATAATCCTTGTACGGGTATCCGTATATGGTATGCTCTTTGGGTGCCTCGAGCATGAAAAATTGTAATTACGCGTAAGAAAATAAAGCCTCCTCCGAAAAAGGTACTAACAAAAGAGTGGAACGTTAAAGCTTCTCTATGAAACAGGCCTTAACGAGTATGAGACGAGAAATAAAGAGGTCTCATGCTGCTGTTCGGACCTTGTAGTCCGAAAAGGCTGTCTTGATTATTGTTATATGAATACAACATTATAACTGAACAGTAAACCTGAGTTTATGCAACGCAGTTCATTTTTTATTTTACTCGGTTGAAGAAAAAAAAAATTCTATTAGTTTTAGAAATCTAGATTCGATTAGGAGTTTTACCTGAGGAATGAAACTCATCTATTCCAAGGACGCGATTTTCTAAGGGCTAACTTCAAAAATACGATTTTTTATTGAGGTTCTATCTATCTAGCTATGATTACGTAAAATATCGTGCGTAAAAACTTGCAATTTTTTTATTCATAAAATCAGATCATATTGTAAAATATGTAAGTAAATTTCTTTACAATTTATGATACAGTTACCACGGCTAAAGGAAGCTCGTAAATGTATACATATATCGTTTAATTTTCCACAACAACCAATAAAATAAAATGATATGAAGAAAAACATGCAATAGCTATTCGTAAATCAGAAGACGTGGTACACAGTCTGAAAGCCAAGAAATTTACCAATTTATTTATTTTTTCGCTTTGAAGATTGATTCTTCGGAATGCCCGGAGACATTAATACGTGGCAGGAGTCACACATAATAAAGTATAAAGCGATATATAATAACGACAAGAGCAATGAAGCGAACCGTGGTGCTCATGTTCCGAAAGGTTCGTTGCAACGTTGGCGCGCGACGCGCGAAACGTGCCACAAAACGCTCGTACAACTCATAATCGTTCACTGGCGCCAGGCCATTTTTAAATGTGTAACCCAGCAAAGTACACAGTCACAAATGTATAATGGTACCATATACGTATATGTATAACAGATGACATAAAAAAGTAAGAACGCATGTACTCGAAGATATATCTTACTAGTGTTCGTGCAAAGGTGTATGTAGTAGACGGCAAATTGGAATGCATGCATTTAATAGCTCACAGTGGACAACACCAGAATAAGCAGTTATGTGCATATAGTGCGAAAATCGATCGAATGCCTGAAAAAGATATAGGTATGGAGTGGCAGGTTACCGAGCGTCTCGAATCGTTGAACCTCTTATCGCGTATGTAGTAGAAAAAAAAATGTTGCACCTGAGTGACGGTACAGAGAAGTCGAAACTTTGCCGGAATGATATAAGGTAACTGTAGTTTTAAGAAAAGAGTTCAGATCTACAAAGTGATCGAAGAGAGAAAGAATAAGAAAAGTGATAGAACAGAAATTAATGAATAATGACTCGGAACCAAGAAATTGCGAAAAGGCTGCAGTACACTCGAACAGTAAATATAACACGGGACAAAATGAGCATCGATCTCTTGCTCAGATTGCAGCGGAAGGAGTTGACATGAAAATATAAATGGCGTGTAATGTAGGTGTGGTTTTACTAAACAAAAAAAAATAAGAGTGCAAACGATGAAAATGGTGGTGAGAAAACTAGCATCGGTTTCAACGGTTATGTCGAAGTTGGCTTTCGTTTTAATGATTAGCTGCGAGCCTTTCGGTACTTCCCAACCACTCTATTTTCTTCAGTTAAAACGTTAGGACTGAGGATGAATATCAATCACAATTGCGACCGGTATAATTTGCTGAGTAAATGGTGCACGAGTAGAATATTATGAAAAACAGAATGACAAAACAATCATAATATCTCGAGCTTAGAATTGACAGAAAATTTTTCATCGATGGATCGATCATTGCATTAGAACATCCGGTCACTGAGAAAAAATTTCGCTCCATAAGACAGTTGTTTTTGGTCTCGACCAACCACGAGCAATATCTATTGGTATATACAACAGGTCTGGACGAAGAATGTTCCACCCAATGCAGTGGCTTACCATGGAGCTTTTCATGATTTACGACTAATTGAGATAAACATTGTTATTTAAACCGTTATTGGTTCTGCAGAGCTTCGAGGCTTCAAATTCATTACAGCATAAATTACAAGTGGATAAAAAAAAATGCATAATGGTTGGCACTTCGAAAGCCTGGGAATCACTACCATTTGACATCTTCTCGAAGCCCTTTATCTTCCAGTCAAGGGAAATATTCAAATAGCATTAATGATGGACTATACTCGATATTGACAATAAATCGACAAAACAAAATTAGAGCACATTCACCAAAAGGTCCGACCATCAAATTGCTGCAATGTTGATGGTCTACCTGATATGGTCTTAATGAGTAGCTCGCATTCCGATCCACTTCACAGGTTTCTGGTCTCTCTGTTCTTCGAGCCACCCTCTGCGAACACTAAACGGCTGACGTACTCTGAAATTATTGCCCACAGAGCTGATCGAACGAAACTGTAAATGGGCATGCTGTGATTTTAAATAGCTGTGATTTTCTGTGTGTTGTTCATTGCCATATTTGAAATTCGTTGGGCCGCTGGAGCCAACCGTAATGGAACAGCGAGTCCTGATGATGCCCTATGCACATCAATGCAATAAAAAAACCTTCGAAACGTAAAAGAAACTATCAGCAATAAAAAGCACAATGCAACATCTCAAATCTAAAAAATCGCCAGGCTGCAAGACTTCGACATCTCCGATTCTACTCCCCCGATATTATGCTCTTTTTTGGGCTCCGTGTTTCCCAAGCTTGTATTAGTACTTTGGCTCAAGAAGACCGAGAGTCTGAGAGATGAAGCAGGATCGACGACAGACGATTATTAATGATATTTTGCGATCCTATCAGACACTGCAATCTACGGGAATGATCGAAAAACATTGATCACGAATTAGTTGTATCAGGAAGCTATTCGTCATACGAGCGATAAAGCAGATGAACGAGCGTTTTTGGCATTATAACATTTCAGATCTGACATCCATAGCTTGAGATATAAGTGTAAAAATACGTCAATGAACAGATTATTCCCAACGCTCGGACATCAAGTTGTTTCACGAAAAAAATGTATTTATCAATATCTTAACCCCGACTAGAGTATAACACAATCTGTCAGCCGATTGAAAGACATCATCACGCAGTTGTCGTCAACTTTTAACATGTGACGTATTTGTCGCGCATCCTAAAAGATTAACGAAGAGAATGCAATACCAAAGAAACTAAGATAAGAGAAGTCTTTGACACATAAACTATGTCAACGCAACAGGGTGTCCTTGACTCCTAGTGGACAATGCGGCACAATTCTTGTAAACTCGGACCCAGCCATTCAAATGTGCCACTTGATTCCACTACAATGGCACGAACCTCCCTTTCTTTTCACATTAAGGCGGTCCAATCCTTGGAAGAACGTTTGTGTACAACTGACGCCTCTGCTTCTTCAGAAACGCCTAAGGGAAACTTCAAAGAGGTGGAACGCACACACACACACACACACACACACACACAGGTATAGAAGACGGGACTTCGTGTCGTGCGAGGAATGCTTTTCGCTGTTTCATTTGCCTTGGCATACACTCGCGCACACACAGACAGACGAACACAGGCATTGATCGAAACATACACGCGTTACTCCCAGTCTCAGGTTCTATCTGATCGATAGCGATCAATGGTCATCGTTGCACAGAATTCCTCCCTCTCTCTATCTCTCTCTTTCTTTCTGTCGTTCGAAGTGCCATTAATATGATCTATGCCCCAGCTCCCGTGACTACCGATCTCAACAGATGCAATCTACTCTGCTTCCTCGGTTTCTTGTTATTCATCTTTGCTTTCTCTCTCAGTCGCTCATGATGTCGTTTCACTTTTTAACGTTGTCTTTGTCGTTCTACTCGTGTTATGAGAATCTGTGATGCGAATCGTCGCCATGCCTCTCTACACTCTTTATTACGAGCAGAAGAAGATGGGTGACTTCGCGCCCGAAGGACTTTTGCCGACAGTGTCGCAGCCGCTCCCTCCCTTACTTACATATAGATTGCCTTTACCTCGACGTTTCTTGTGCCGCACACCCAAAATGTATTACCGATCGTAACATGCGCCGGCAAACCACCGGAGCAGCAACCGAGCCTGCCTCTTTTCTCGCTTCTTTCCGATCATCGTGAATAGAAGACAAAAATTGCATTTGCATACCGGATATACATATATGCCTCGTACTACAGAAACGCATGTGTCGGCAACATTCCTCCATCGAACGCCGACCAATACGATTATTATAAAGTTGTCCTTTAAGACCGCGGCTGTTGAGTCCTTTGAAGACGCCTTGAGAACACCCTCCTTTCATTTTATTTCGAGACAAAATGTATAGATTATCATTCAAATGCCAATTCATCCGATTGAGCCTCATCAGAGCCTCATTTAACAATGATTAGGTATGGAAATGAATGATGATATATTTTCAAAATGAAAAAATATTACAAAAGTGAGTTATATTCGTTCAATCGGAGCTATTTGAAATCTATTATGGGATAATTATAGCGAGAATTAATCAGCGAACAGAACGAAGCCTTTTCAATCTTTCACAGTGCTCATTTAATCTTCGTTTCAACCCAATAATTAACAACGAACTGGCTGTGATAGGGAAAAGAAAAGGATCACCATTTCAGTGCGGGTATAGAGCCGTCCATTTTTTTAATTAATAAGAGGATAAAAGGAATTGGAGAAACTGGAAATGAGAGTGATTTTTTTTTAGCCTTTTTTTCCACTGACAGATCTTTTTAGATTTCCATGGCAACCCGGAAGTAGAGATATGTTCAACTACCAGATAACATTGATTGATCCGATACGTAACATCGGTAGCAATGAAACAATTTTAATCTTTGATCTTGAACCTGTTGAATATCAATGAGGCAAAGAAATGCTTTTTCGACGCACACGATTCGAGGTGCACCCCAAGTATAACCAGAAGTACATCCGAACGTGCCACCTATCTCATCTTCATTGACCAACACATGACAGTTAAAACACCATCGAACATTTCATAGTAATTCCAATGCATCAATTTCTCGTTCGAAGTGAGGGCTTGATAAAAGCTTGACGACGTATCAGATTGTATCAAGCTTCGAAACAGCATTTGACATACTGGTAAACGAACTCAAAGTATTCTACAGGCTTCAAAATACGAAAGCTTTTGCAAACAGCCACGGAAACTGTCAATCAAATGTTAGACATCCTGAATTGAAATGATATAAATATAATATATGTTGGATCTCTTCTACTCGGATAGCATTTTTAATCAGCTGTTACAGAAAGTTAAATCGTTCAATCCACCCCTTAACTCAAAGGCATTCATTGACAATTCTAAACATTTTATCAGATCAACAAACATAAAGGTGTTTGTTGCGAACTTTGATGTTCAGTCGTGAGTTTAAAGATTCGAAGAAGCCTCATCAGAAAGAACATTTTCAGACTTGAGCATGGACTTGATTTTATTTATACAAACGGAAATGTTAGGATACGAATCACGAAGCATTGTTAAGTCCAATCATTTCAAGTCATTGAAAGCCAGAAATTCAACAACGCCTCAATTTTTTTGTACATATTATAATATGAATATATTTTCTATATTAAAAGCCAGTACATGTACGCACAGTAATGCGGTGAAATATAGCATACATCCGAGTGAAAGAGTGTCCCGAGTTCTCGACTGCATTCCAACCTACACACGTGAACGAACGGTCTCTCCAAATAGGCGCGTATACCTACATTACACGATTTCTTTCTGGAGAAGAACGACAAGGCGGTCTTTTCGAGCTACCAAAAATACCACCCAAGGTGGCGACCATGATTTCCATTGGGTTGCTCGTTCCATTGGCACGAGACGTGTCGTTGCGTCGTTGGAGCGATCGGCCGTATTACACTGTATGCCATATAACGAGAAACAACGCCGGGGTGCTTCCTATACATGCTGCATCTCTCACGGACACATTATATATTGCTTGTTGTTGCGGGCTCATATCGAAACGAGCGTGTCTCCTAATACGAAATTTACGAGGAATCCGTAATGACTCGTGATGCGAGAGGTCCACAAGCCACTTTTTATACAAGCGAGAGCAGTATTGAGGAGGACAAAAAAGAGTAAGGAAAAAGGAAGAATCAGTTGTTGAACCGCCCACACCAGCCTACCAAAGATACTCAAAGTCTTCTCTCTTTTTTCCGTTTCTCTCTTTCTTCTTTTTCTCTTCATGCTCTCTTTGCTTCTTATTATTCAGCTGCAAGGGAGTCAGAAAAGAACTGCGAAGAAGAAGAAATGGTTGAAAGAAAAATAGCGGGAGAACGAGAACGAGAAAGAGAGAGAGAGAGATAGAGAGAGAGAGACCATTGGCACACGATCATGGAGCAGCACTCGAACATTGAAAATGGGGGCTGGACCAAAGGGGGAGAAGCTGGCATTAGATACGGCGATGGAAAGATGAATTGATTCCGATTGTGTTCGAGCCCTTTTCTGCTTCTGGTTTGTGGACCGTATAATTTTGACTGTCAAAATATACCGGTCCTTAGCTCGCTTGATTTCTATATATCCTACACGAAAAAATATGCACAGAACCTTCAACGACTTGATGAAAGAACGAGGTTCATTAAGAGATATAAATCAAAATCTCTATGCGAGAACTCAAATTTAATATCGTTTTTCAAGAAGAAAAAAAAACTCATATTTTCTTGCAACGATCATCACAATTGAGAATGAGTGCTGGAAATTCTCGCAACGAAACCGGATGACCGGCCATTCCGGAATCAAGGACCATTAAGTCATTTCGTTGAATTCGAAGAAATACAATGACCTATTCGTTCCCGTGAATTTATTCGCGAGAACGTTTCTCTAGCATAATTTATAATTTGAAAAAGGTGCGGCACGAGAGAATGACTCAAACAGATTTGAAAATTATTTCTCAACGTGTTAGGAGGAGAAAAAAAAAGAGGCAACTGATCGGAATATTCATAAAAATAATATATACAAGCCCGTTACTGCGAGCGCAAGAGCGATGAGTTCTCAGAGCTGTTACTCCTTTTTTTCTCTCGATTTTTCAGCGGAGTCCCATCGAAATTTGTCGCTACTCACTCTCTACCATGACCATACGCCATTTATATGCTCACACGCATGCATACACGGATGTATATACAAATGGTATCCATATTATACTACACCCCCGCTATTATTTCTCATCCCTAAGCTGTCGTCCATTCTGGTCCCACCCAACCGACGAAAGCTAGCTCGCTATAATACGCAGCGAGAATATTCGTCGGGGTCGATATAATTAATGACCGCGTTGCTATATACGAAAGGGGGAAAGAATAAGACGCCGCCACCCATGGATCTTCGGGGGAGTGCGCGCATGCAGCGCGCGTGCAACCTCGCTCCGTTGTCCATTTCCTTGGGTGCAGATCGCTCGATTGTCCGCCGACACTCGCCCAACAAAAACGCAGAAATAATTATAATTTCGAAGAATCATACGTACATATTATGCATCATTAGAGGGTTGCTCGATGAGTCCTTTGTGTTTAGACAGCTTCGAAAAATATTTTATGCGATCGCGTGAGCCTTTAACAAAAGGGCTGGGATCGATAGAGACAATCCAATATGTACTACAATAATGTATAATTCCCTATTGTCAGGTCTCTTGAAAAGATCGACAAATTGATGAATTGAATTGTTAAGGGAAATGATCATTTTTAATATCTCAAAAAATATTAAAAGCCACACGTCAGTGTATCGCAAAGTCATGGGAATTGAGATATCTTGAATTAGAATAATCGGAATAGAGTGGCATTAATAGAGAATCTACATAGAGGCGATTTGAAATAAGTTGTTATATGCTTTCGGCATTCGTGCGAAGAAGGAATCAAATCGTATTACAGAGTATATATACGTTGTCATAGGACTACGAACGATTCGAACGATTTAAATGAAAATACTTTCTAGAAACCCCTTTCAGCTTCAACTCGAAGCTGTATTTTCACAATGAATGATTCTACAATCGGGTTTGAAAAGCAAGATGCAAACCAATTAGATGTGAATACGAGACACGGACGAAGTTGCAAATTGAGTTGAAACGGTCCAGGACTTGAGCATCGATTCACCAAACAAATGACTCAGTTATTCCGGGTCTTCTCGTTCCCTTCTCTGTCGTGCATCTCATTTTGAACGGTTTTTTTTTTCTCTGCTGAAACGTTTTGCTCCTTTCTTTTCGTTCCGCCGAAGTGGCTTGCTCGCACTGACGATGTTTTGTATTGTAAAAAATGAAAAATCAACTGAGAAAAAAAATTAACGGACAGAAGGAAAATAAAATGAGCTCCACAGGGGGAGAAATCTGACGCTGGCAAGACAAGTGCATCCAATGACGTGAGGGGAAAAAAAAAAAAACTCGAAGCGCATGGATGTGACGAGATAAAAAAGTCAAGAGAGTATTAGAGCCAATATGACGCTGGCGAGAAACCGTGAAAGGGCGTGATGGGGTGTGGTCAAATTTGTGAGGGGTTGGTTTGACTCGAATTTATATTTCATAAATTATATTCCTGACCTCGGTGGCACGCAATAGGACTCCCAGGCCCACCGCTCTTTCTCATCCTACTCTCTCGCTCTCTCGTAATTGTACACACAAAAACTTTCGGTCGTGACGGCACACCCCGAACGAATTTAAATGTGGCGCTCGCACACTGCGTTTTACGAAAAAAAAAAAAAAAACAAATCGTCCCTAAAGACATCTTTAAAGTGTCTCCACAGGGTCAAAACTGTCCCTTCATTCGTCTCGATCTCACGAAAAACGCGGTAGGTATTTTCCGAAATATTTTTTCCAAACGCCATGAAAAAGGCATTAAAAACGGACTCAAATACGAAACTCTTATGCCGTTACCATAAATTAAACCCAACGATTCGATATAATAATTTATAGTGATTCGCCCCACGAATCTTTATAATTTGAATGAAATTAACTATCACTACTGATTAATAGGACGCTAAGAAAATCGATTTGAGAAAACGGAGTTTCGTAGACCGGAAAAGGTGTGACGAGGTTAAATAAAAAAAGAAAGAAAGAACAAAAAAATTCTTCAAGACCGCAGGGATGCTGGTTTTACACAAATTTATATTCTATAAATTACCAAAGCACGACAAGTCTCGAAGGCTGTTACTTCCAACAAAACTTTTTGGACCATGAATATCGATGGGCGTCCACCCACAGCGCAACGTAAATTTAAATGAGCCAACACCCTATTCGACTTTTAGGGGGCATTTAAGTGTTTCGAGAGGATCCTTTAAACGAATAAACACTTTCGTAGCGTCAATGAAAAAGGAAATACCTGAACACCCCAACTTCCATATCTGGCTCTAAGATCTCTTGAAATCTCACACGATCGTTTCGGGACACTCAGCGTGGTTCGCGGTGTTCGATCCTCTCGTTCGGACCTTTTCTTGGACGATGACAAAAGTCCGTGTCGAGTTGAACTATTACCCGGACCTGACGCCTCGTTAAATTCTGGGTACATCGGCATTGAAGACACTGTTTTCGTAGATCGTATGGCTGATTGAATTCACGACGAATAGAATTCTTTTGATTTTTATTTAAAATCAATGAAAAATTGAGTCATTATAAGATTAAAATAGTTATTGTCGCAATGACTGTGGCATTTATTCGGCTTATTTGATACCGACTGCTGTCCAGTCTTCATTCTCAAGCGTCAAATTATTTTAATATTGGAGATTTTCATACGAAGAACTACAGTTTTTAAAATGTCCAAGAAGTCTTACAAAAAAGGATCAAAAAAGCTGATGGTAGGTCCCTAACAAATATCAAAATTTGAAAAAGGCACATTTTTATTTCCTTGGAGTGAAATCATACCAATAAATTTTTATTGCAATACGAAAGAAAAGAAAAAGTATGTGTTCGTAGAATCAATTAAATAAAAAGTATGGATATCGACGTTTTGGGTTGCTGGCAGATAGAATTAATTTCATTAATGATTCAATTAATTCGGAACAAAAATGTTCGATACATCCTTATGGATACATGAAATGTAGCGTGAAATTTATAGTAATGAACATAATTTTCTCCGATAAGGCAATAGAAGGTGTAAATGCACAGAGACCGATTTTTCTCATGTTATCGGGCAAAACTTGACGCTAGACTGATTCTTTGATATCACAACATTGCTATACTAATCTCAAAGGCTCTTGGCGTTACTACTTTCCATCTAACGGTTGGTCATGTGTGCACAAGAGGACAACGATTAGCTTATCGAAGGTGACACTCAAGAAATATGTCTGACATATTATAGTGGCAACGTGCACAGGCTTGTACTGTATCGCGAGACTTTCTCAGGGGACGTGGCTGACTTACAAATTCAACAACCTTAATGAGAGATCTCTTAGTAACCTCAAGCATGGAACATTCGCAGGCTACTATCTATTCCTATACAGACCCGGTTATTTAGTCCAAACTTTTACGATAACTGTGACGTCAAATGTCAAAATGATTGCAATCAAGGTGATCCTTTCACGGAGAACCGTATTTTGAAATTTTTCCAGTCTATTCGCATGCACTTTAACTTCATTTTAAATAAAAATCAGTTCTTTCTAAATCGTTTGAGTTCGTGAAAAGAATACCTAATTTTGCATGTGATCACTCGCGGACCATCATCGATATCATCACAGATTCACTCTTTCTTTTGGTCTAAACTTGTCAAATAGCTGTAACGTCGGTTTCCAAAATTATTCTAGATAATATTAACTCTGTAATAATTTGAGATAAATGAAATTTTTCTAAAGTTTATTACACTGGAAACGACTGACCATTATGAACGTTCATTCCGCATGTGATAAGCAAGTGACCCTGCACCGAATACTGTCTGCAAAATGCAGTCAATGCACGTAGGGATACACTTCAAGCAACTAGTGGCCCTGCATCATTTACGGTCAACAGCCGGCAACCAAATCCTCAAGCTGTCGTGAGGTCGTATTACATACAGGAAACATGCTTCTAATTTGAATTCCTAACACGCGTTACGAAACATTTCTCAGACCTTGAAGGGGGCAATGATGGAATTGGAGTTTTGGGACCGCGCTAGAGCATTCAATCCCTACTGCATGAGTATGTCTGAGATGCCGTTGAAACCGTGAGACGAAGAATATCGAACCTAAATACAAAAATATAACATCTTGTTTGCATGTGGGACCTTGGACCCTTTTTCACTGCCCTTAATATTTTTACTCTTGAGAATGACGTGATTTTGGTCCGTTTTTAACCACGATGGTCTCATGTCACAAAATGATTCCTGTAATCCAGTGAGATCATCATTTTCATCGATTTGGTAGGCTTGCAATTTTGGATAAAAATTTTGAAAATTTGAAAAATAATACAATTTTCTAACCAAACAAATTACCAAAACGAGATTCTGCAGCTTCCCCTGCAGCACTCGATTTTTTTTCTTGCCTTTAACAATATAATTGAAAATTTATTTTCCATAAATCCTTTTCTCCTCGACAATGTAATATTATAGTAATATTATAACATTTTCGTAAAGCCCCCACACGACTATAAATGCCTGCCGGTTCATATATTATTGTCATTATCGTAAAGCTGGCACTTAAAAAAAGGCTCCACGATAACGTCATCAAGATTCTATATTCATGGCAGTAGGGTCTTGTGCAGATCTTGCGTGTGTTGTAAACTACAGAGCTTAGCTAGGCAGCCTTGAAATTGTCATCAATAAAAATAGTAGTCGCGTAGGAGGTAAACGGCAAAACATACAACTGTTGACTCGCATGCTTATTCATTGGTAGGCTCTATTAATAACATAACAACGTGCACCACAGTTGGCTTCTACTCGGCTAATCTTCGGTATAGACAAGTGTACGCAGGGTTAATCAAAAGAACTTTCGTGGGTAGGGTGAAACTCAAAGTCCGTTTCAAAGAATGTCTCGATTAGCTCATTTTTTTCTCGCTGTCTGTGGCATTAATTGTTTTTTTTTTGTTATTTTTTTTTATGCGTTGCCGCAAGCGCGAGCAGTCTCTCACACCGTTCATACGCGAAGGGACCGGTAATTGAAAGCTGTTACGCTTGGTATTTTATGAGTTTGTCCTCGAGGCATGCAAAACTCGATTCTCAAAGTAAAATCACAGTGGACTGGCGCTTGCGACTCAAGAGGTGCATGGGGAGAGAAGGAGGGGGGGGGGGGGCAAAAGGTGTATAAGGTAACGAGAGAACTCTACCAAAATACGAACCTTCTAATTAAAAAGAGTAAATTTATCAAAAAGCGACGACTGAAACGAGCAATGAGTTACACAAAAAAATACTAATAGGTCTCTGGGGGTCAACAGGCACTCAGGGAGGTTTAAAAAGACTTGGTTATTGTCGTTGGAGCGAAGCTTTGAGGTCGGCTGAGGAATGTTGAAAATGTCGTCAAGATAAAGTCTCATTTTTTCTGTAGCACAAACATGTCGAATTATGAATACTCCAAAATTGCAAAGGTGATTTTGAATTTATGACTAAGCGAAAATAAATATTTTGCGACCTAAAAATATTTTGCACACCCTGTGACCATTCAGTCACAATATTAAAGGAGTTATGACAAATCGAAAAGTTTCAAATAGTTGACCACATAAATTCAACGGATCTGACGCAAAAAAAAAAAATGTTCGTCTCGTGAATTTCTGTCGATAAAAAATCTCGCACAAACAAGAAGGTGTTGAGAAAAAAGCTTACAAATTGTATTCGCACCTGTGGCTTGGCCAATTTTTTATCGAGCTGTTCGAGCGGTTAGCGAGGCATGATCGAAGCGATTCAAGGGTCAAAGGGATAATCGAGGCCCGTCGATTATCCTGCAAAGAGGTTTCTCGGTAGCTTTGGGTGCGAATGAGCACTCGAGGTCATTGGTGTATTATGGCACGAGCATTATCGTTTCTCACTTACTCAGATCTTTACGGATCTTTTCACTTTTTACTGTTTTACTCAGAGTGCATAAAAAAAAAAAATTATTCCATAAGCTGCAACCTCCAATAGAAGTGAACGTTTGAGAAAAATAAAAATTTCTCGCACCAATTTCCATTGAGAATTCAAGTTTTTTTTGTCTCCCTTCAGGATAAAATAAAATCATATTCGTACTTTTGATACAATTACGAATCTCTGCGCCACAATACTATAAGAACTTTCGATGGCAAATTTATTAAAGAAAACGGAGTGAGATGAAGAAGCCTTTTCAGAAGAGATTCAAACGAGCGCTGAGAGACTAATTGACGAAAGGATATAAAGAGAGCCCGGAGCAGTCAAAGTCACTAAGGAACGAAGAAAAAAAGTACAAGAGTAAATCGGAAGAAAAAACAAAAGAGAAAGAAAAAAAAACAAGGAAGCCGAAAGAAATTGACTGACAAGGCACCCCCGTAAATATCGAGACACGGGTTGGTATTAATGGGGCCTTTCGAACGCCTCAAGAGCGAATAAATTGGGATGCTCATCATGTGTACTATATATACCACTCCAAAAGGGTTTACATATTTTTTCCAAAGCAGGTTTCGCTCAGTTGAAAAAAAAATAAAAATAAAATGTAATCTATTGTTTTTCTGACTAAAAAAAAAAAATTCTGCCGTTGAATGAAAAAATCCAATTACATGATAATTATTCCAGCAATTGAATTTATTCGATATATTGAATCATTGAAAAAAACAGATAAATTTATCTACCATCAGAAAAATGTGCTATTTTAATGAATGAAACATATCAAGCCCAACGTTTTTTTTTTTTTTTTTTTTTTTCAGAAAAAAGTTTGTTTTACATAATTCTGTACCAGTGGATTAAAAATAGAACGTTTTTTTTTTTTTTTTTTTTTTTATTCTGACTCGTAACACGTATTTGGTTCAGGAATAACATTGGAGCTTACGAAACGAGACAACTGTGGACGAGCCGAATGGCAATAAATTAGAAGCTGAAATGGTTTACGATAGGCTGGTTGACATTTGGGTGCCCAGGGATTTATAAAGGGAAATACTGTCTGTCACTCGTCGAAAAGTTCAATGTTCTATACAATTTTTTTGAACGTTACTACATTTCGTACCCCTTCACTGTCAGTATAATACTTTTAAATTTGAAAAGAAAAATAATCCGTTAAATAAATCAACGCGACGAGCTAGCATTTAAAGATGAGCATTCGTTGAAACCAACGACTCGTTGAAACCTTGTCTCGATAACATTCAGTCAAATATTTCATTAAGGTAGCAGGAAAGACTTTTGATGTGAACCGGAACTCTCTCGACGTAACTCCTGCTCTTTCTATGTCCAAATGAATAAACCTCTCGTGCACGCTCGTTCAAACAAATTGGACGAGAGCCCCAAAAGAGAATCGGGTTGCACAGAACTGCTTACGGCGCTTTTTTGCTATGCCCGATATTCTAAAGCGGTGACGGCCTAGTCTAGGGTTCTCGTAAAAAAAAAAAAAAGAAAAAAAAAGGAAAAGCTGTATAAAAAACGGCTCTTATAAATTAAGCTTCTTGCACACGATCCCCTTTTTTCGTTCTGAATAGAATGCATTGGCTTCACCAAAGTATATCCTGCGTGCTGCTTGCCACGAAACTTTTAATCGTGGATACGCTCGCGTCCGACTCTTGTTTACTAATTTTATAAAATATGTTGATGAGCACGCGAATATTTTTTATTCCACATTTTGTACCTTGCTGAGAAAAAAATATGGGGAATATGATTAGGTACGAAGTAAATATTGAATGAAAATAAAATGTAAACAATTTGAATGGACAAATAAAAAATTCGACCTGATATGATATGAAAACGCATGATTTTACAGATAAAATGATCCAGTAGATGAACTTTTGATGGATAGATTCAGTCATTTTATTTTATTTTTTTCTGCAAAGCTTCGAGAATTGAAAATAAAAAAAAATAAAAACTCAATAAATCCAGACTCAACATTCCATTAAGCGAACATTTTTCATGGGCTCATCGGCTTATGAGAATATAGCAAATAAATAAAATCATTCTACTGTCAGAGCTAACTGTGAAAGCCATAAAAGTTTTGAAATGACGTAAAGTTTGGCCGATTGGGGTTTTTCAATTACACAACTGCGTTCAAACACACGCACTTTTCATCGTTTTTTTTCATACCTATCCTATTTTTACTGGGTGAGCTTCGAAGGCTTGAAGTAACGAAAATAGTCGAAATAGCTATGGTGGATTTCGGTGGTTCGAACGGAGTGTGTATACAACGTACAACGAATGATGCTCCAATGCAACACAATTGCAGAGGCTTTTTCACAGTGAATCGTGTGTTAAAAAATCCTTTATCCCGGCTTCGAACGTGAGAGATGGACTAAATAAAAAAAATTAAAAAAAAAAGTAAAAACTCGAATATCCCAAAAGAATGTTGTTGTTGTTTTTTTTTTTTTTTTTTTTTTTTTTCACAATCATGTAATCCGAATGTCACCATGAATTGTAGTATTTTCACGGGAACAGCAGCTAGTCAAACTTTGCTGAGATGGAAGAGTGCATAATAATTGTAAGCGAACAATTGCTTTTCCATCAACTAATTTTATCGTTATAACGAGAAAAAAATAAGTGGAAAATTATACATGCTTCACTACTTTTTTTTTTTTTTCAAATCATTCATTCCGAGATGATTCTTATCTGTGTGTAATCGAAGCTTGCGATCCAAGCTGGTCTATCGTGTTGTTTCGCGTTGTCGCGATCGCCGTCACGCCTCGCTTGATTTCAATCTCACCCAATGAGTCCCGATTTAATCCGGTTTTCGTCTTAAAATATATGGTCAAATATGGCAATCAGAGAAACTCGAGAACGCGTCCAATAGCGAATAACGGGAAAGCTGCTTCAATAATTGTGCCTTTTTTGTTTCTTTTTTATTTATTTATTATATTAAAAGTGCTTTTATATCGATATGGAATCAACAAACCTATACGACGGGAGCGAGAATGAGTTTGTATGTATGCAGATCAGTGTTCTAGAAGATTTCACTGTTATAAGTTGAATGTGCTCGACCGCGTGCACTCAAAAATAATTTTTCACGTGTAAAGATGTTTAATATGCAATATATTATCTAAAGATCTTGCAGAAAAAAATTTGAAACTATTTGATCTGCGAAGTAATATCATTCAAGTCAAATGGTCAAATTGAATGGATCGAAACTGTAAATAAATACATTAATTGATAAACTGCTCGATAACAATAATCAATGATGCAAGGCTCGAAGTAAAAACCGAAGAAAGTTCCTCAAGATTAAACGGAAGCAGGAATTGAGTTACCGATCAAACGAACCAATTCCACTTCTTCAAATAATAAACACTCAAACGCATGAATCGAAGTATAAAAATAATTGTTTACCATAAAGAATTCAAAAAATCCTTGTTTCGTGACAGATTTCAAAGTCGTTGAGTATCAGAGCAGTGAAAATGATTTAATGAACGTCAGCCGATCAGTAGCAGGACCAACAGTCGTTCCGACGCTCGCGATAAAGAAGAAATAAAATAAATATAAATTTGAAAAAGTTGGCCAGAGGTTCGTCGTTGTTAAGAACGTTGGTATAGGCATAACGTAAAAGAGAGGGGGCCCAAGTTTTTGCATGTGTGCAGTCTGGCCGGTTCAATTTTTCAAGCAGCTCGGCTTACAAAGCGTGCATAATGCGAAAGTCGCGCAGTCGCTCTCGTGGTCTCGCGCAATCAGCCGCCTACCCAGTTACTGCAAAGCTTCAAGGGCCGACCAACAACGCATGAGCAACACAATATGTCTATATATAAACATAGAAATATATATGTACAATATGTATATATATATATGATGGTAAATTGCGCGGGTACAACAACCCACCCGACTAATCCTTTAGAGAAAAATTTTCTTGGTCCGTCTCTCGATCTTTCGATCTCTTGACGCGCCCTACCCTATATATAGAACGCGAAACACATATATCACATGTAGCAGACATATATAAACATTTATGTCACACCTATAATACGTCGACGGCCCTCACGACAAATGATGTGCCATCTTCAAATCGTTTGCGAACGTCGGACTCGGAAATTCTTCGTTGGCCTTCTAAACGGCAATTACAAGTTGATTCAACAGCCTCAATGAATGACGAAATACAGATATCGATGTGTCAGTGGAGCTGGTTTATCCAATAATATCAGTTTTTTCCCCAATTTTTGGCTATTGAAAATGGATAATAATAATTCGATGGTATCTCTCGCAAAGTTGACAAGAAATTTCGTTGTACAGAAATGATTCAGCCTGACTTTGCATATCGAGATCAGAGTTTTATTTATTGAAGATTCAAACTTTTTTGGAGCTCCGAAGATTATCTTACAGCTGTGATTAGGTTAATGTATATACCGAATTACTTTTCCAACTGCAGAATCCTTCTGAATGTTAACAGCCGATCTAGGCTCGATGATTATTATTTTTTTTTATTTTACCTATTTGCAAAATATCATATTAAGTTGTTGAAAACGAAACCGTATTTTTTTTTGTTGAAAATTGTTTTTTTTTTTTCAAGTGTTTTTGTGAAAAATGGTTGAAATGATTGAGAAAGCCCATTACGAGGTACAGCATTGGAACGATTTCTGTGATTTCACTCAGCAGTCGTCCATCCGAGCGATCGATGACATTCAATGTTCGAAGAAACGGACGAGCGGTATATCCGAGATTCAGTCGGACACGATGATCGGCGTAAAAGCAATATGATTTGATTTAAACCAGATTCGAAGTGCATCTGGATGTTGGACTATGCCATAAATCGTTCTAGAAGCTATAACGATGGGTGCGAGGCTCGAGTAAGGATACTGCGAGAAATACGAAACCATGGGAAAGCGAAGAAGACTTTAATGTTCGGTACTAGAAATGAATCACACAGAAAACTAATGATACATTATGTGGACATATGCGTATAGCAATAACAATGTCCAGTCCGGATCCAGACTAATATAGAGCGAAAATGTAATCTTTACAAACACGCATTGGAGGAAAACCAGTTGAGAAATGTTTACAGAAAAAATGTATTTGATTTCGGCATTAATTATTTCAAATAAACTTGCAGGATTGAGAAAAACAGTATCAGAGAAGATTTCAGAATAACAAACAACAATTTGTGTTCGTTTCACAAAATATATTTAATTCTAAAACCATGTAAGAACATTAGAAAAAGTGATAGACTTCTTGAATGGACTTTTATGACTATACCAGCGACAAAAGACGCTCCGCAAATAATCTTGCGTCACAAATATTTATAGAATAAGAGAGCACTTTAATTTACATAATTTTACAGTATCCGTTTAAAATGGTTCATTTCAAAAGAATAATTTCGCTCAACCGAATTGGTTTCAATAAAGTACCAAAGATCTTTAGCACCAATGCGGCGGTGAGACTAATAAATAAAATGAATCAGAAGAAAAGAAACCGAGTCACGTATTTCGCTGTGTACGTATAGCTGTTTATGAATATAAATAAATGAAATGAGATAAAGATAGAAAGAATGATTATTTATTTGATAGGATTTATAATACGAACGAGAAGATCTATGGGGATTAAACGAGAAAACAAGATCGATCTTTCGTAGGCGCCCGGATTGCTGAAGATCGAATGAAAGTCTCAAGGCAAAGTTATACTCTATACAATAAAATACTAATACCATATTCATTTATATATATCACGTAGTATTTGTACGAGAGACGAGCAATATAAAAGGATGCAATATACACGATTTACACGTAGTGACGTCACTTACGATCTTTTATTCAACCGCTGTTCGATACATCTGCTAGTAGGTTTAACCTCTTTTGGCCTCAGGTTCCCCCGGGTTCCGATACTTATCAAACCAAGAGAATCGTGATCTTCATTTCTTTCATACGCCTGCAATACTATAATACTACCTACGTGAATACGTCTTGTAATTCTCGCCGTTCGGATTGAACGAACCGCCGACGCGCTACAGACTTCGATAATTACACCCTGGAAATCGGCACCGATCGGAACATCGGAGCTTCGCTTTGCCTTGCCGAACAATAACACCCTGACACAATAATATTTCAGTTCTTAAAATAGCCCAACAAACTCCACACACTTATATTCGTACGACCGTTATTTTTAATTGGAGAGAGAGAGAGAGAAGTCAAAAAATAGTTCGTAGAGAAAAAGCCAATCTATTTCTAGTCAGTCTTTTTCTCTAGGAATATTTCAATGTGATATATATAAAAAAAGTCACAACAATACGACACTTCGAAGGATCATCGACGATTAAAAATCAAGTATCGGAACATCGACAATGTGCTGCTTGAACGACGTTGGCGTGTGACGCTCGAGAATAACGTCTCGCAGTAAGTGTAGTATCGGCGTGGATACAAAGAAACAAATTAAAGAAAAAGGAAAAAAAATGGTATCGTCACATAAAGGTGAACAAAATTTAATTACAACACCGGAGAGCAGTTTGCAGAGATCATCTTATGGCTGAATCATTTAAGGCTTTACGCGAGTAATCGAGCATTGTGTCTCGAAAGATTCACTGAAATGAATAGACCCAAAAGATCATAAAATGCTGAATACAGAAGTCTGAATTCATTTTTCTCTCCGATGAATCGTTGGTAAGATATTCATTGCTCAGTGATCCAACTTTACTATCGCTCGCGTCTAGCCCCAATTCATTAATATCCCATCAACGATACGTCAGAAAAAAAACAACGGTACAGAACTGTTTTTCCCCAAATAGTATAACATCGATCTTCCTTCTAAATGTATAGGTTGAGCATTGGAAAAATCGTGCGTTAACTCGTATCGCAAGAAAAAATGATGCTTGTTAAAAAAAAATATCATCTCGAAATGCCCGTCTGAGACACACACCTGGTCACGGAATAGAGCTAGCCAGTAATGCAGTTAACTCTTGCAATTCGTTCGTCTCTCTTGCTTTTCTGCCACGCTTTCTGGGCGTGTCGGTGTTAGCGAGCTCGTTTTGCTGTACACGCGCGGGTTATGATACACTCCGATTCTACGCACACGGTACGTGGATGCATACAAGTGAAATAACACCAGCATGAGACAACTCTACGACAACACCGCGCGGAGTGTCGCGTGGGTCGAACTATATTATGCCCCAAGATCTTGCGGCCCGGTTCTGCGTGAGACTCGAAACACTTCGTCGACGGATGAAAGGCAAGAAGGATGTATGTGACATTCCACGGTACTTGAGTCACCCTACTTTTAGAGACTGTCAAAAAAAAATGAGATCCAAAGTAACATTGAAGTAGTTTATATACCTGAACAAAATGAGTACATTAATTGTCAACCTATTTCTGTCAATTTCGTTCGTCAACAAGTCTTTCCGCATTCAACCAAAATTCATTGGATATTTAATGAAAGTGATAAAAAAAATTTCTTGAACGAACCGATGTTTGGTAACAATATTTAGAAATCGAAATTGAAATTGTGTGAACAAATCGATTTACTTTTTTTCCAAATAAGACGGAACATGGCATTTATCAACTTTTCGGATAAGCGCATTCCAGCACGGTTCAATCACTGCATACACTTAACAATCGCAATCCCTAGAACTCCGACAAACGAATGCATATAGCTCTTGTCCCGCGGTGACAGTAGATTCGCACCGACTGGTAGATAAGTTTTGTCGTGTGCTGAGACGAAACGAATGGAGTTGGCAGGTCGAGAGAACGCCCATTACATCGAGCGAATGCGAAACGCACCGAGAATCATGCAAGAAATGCTTCAGAGCCGCGGAGAGGCTGTGACAGAGAAGCAGGAGCTCTCTTTGCCGAGCGAGAGGATAAAAAGCATTAAAAAGTACGTTGTAAGCGAGCTGGGGAAACGCACATGTATTTTTCTACGTATATATGCATATGCGTTTTCCTCTCTTCCTCTCTCTTTCGCTTAGAACACGCGCCACTTCGCTAGATCTACGTGGTCGTTTGGGTAAACGCGTGGGCACCGTCCAAAGAGTATGCGACTTGAGAAAAAGAGAAAGAGACGTGTGTGGATGCTGTAAAATCCAGGTGCCGTGTGTTACCATATGTCCGCTTGCAGGCAGTCTCTCTCTCTCTCTCTCTTTCTCTTTCTGATCGGGCAAAATACCGAGAATGCTGAAGACACAAATTTATCTTCTCTTTACTCTCAAAAGCAAGCTAACTTGAATGTGAAATAAAAAAAAATAAAAAAATCTGCAAGTATCTCCGTCAGCAATATCAGGTGTATGCCGATCAAGCTAGTCCCTCGACTTCTAGATCTCTTTTCTATCTCGACCGTAAGGTCTCTCTTATTTGAAAATAATTCAGATAAAATACTTCTGAATGGGATAGTGTAATTTCAAAAGCGATGATGATCTACTACTACAGCTGAACGAGATAATATTCGTTCCGGTGAGCTGTTTTTTTATTGCTATGGGTCTCAGATCTGCTCCAAGATGTTTTTTTTTTTTTTTAATTTGTTTGCTTATACTACCTACAGTAGTAAAAATCGTGTAAAATTGAGCACGTCTTCCTCGTAACAGTGTGCACTTCTGTGTAGAAATAATTATCAAAATGATAAGTATTAAATGAACCGAAAGACAAAACACTCCCACAACTGTTATTGCACCACCTATCGACAACTCACTTCCTAAACAGCCCCCTCGTTCATGGAAGTTTAAACAGATATGAAAAACTTGCTCGAATGTGATCGGAAACGGTAGACATTCCATCAGACTCGCAGATCGACAACGTTGATTGTACAGACTTCTGACTGTTTTAAAACATTTGATGATTTTATGAGCACAATCATATCAAGTTAAAACGAACTTTAATATCTTGTTTTTCCAATAGCCCTTTTCGATACAAAATAATCCCTTATCCGGTAAATGTTGACACTAAATATTCATCAGTGATAAATAATCATTTCGATTAAAACTATTTGACACATTGTCTGAACGGTTTATGAGACTCGAAGGAATAAAATGCTCGTGGCTAAATCAATTTTACAAACAGAGTGTAATTGTGCTTTGAATAATGAACGATTCGAAAGTGTAATATTCATCTCGGCAATAAACTACATTTTATAATGTCTGCCACCGATACCGGTGTAAATAATTCACACGCCCGCTCCTAGTTGGTCAACAGAAGAGAAATTAGCCGGCGTTACTAAACGTTATGAGATATTGAAACTAAACGTTAACGCGGGAGTGTTTTGCCTTCGGGGAAAATAATTAAGTGCATAGAATATTTTATGTATACATAATATAGTTTTATATAGATATAAATATATGAGAACGAAGTTTGATAGACGCACATACAGGTCAGTGACGGTAGATTAATGTTTTAAACGGTCGTTGAACATCTCGTCGTTGACAACAAGTTTCAACGCTAAATCGAAACGACCGAGAATACCACTTTTCTGCTAAGCGGAAAAAAAAAAAAAAATTCATAAAAAGGAAAAATAGTCATAGCCTATGGAGCTTCAATTATGAGGATCGACGTGTTCGTGTCATTTTTCTTTAAGGCCTTTGGATATACCCGGAAGGCATCGCTGGATAATCTCATGTGCTCGTGGGTCCGTATAATCGTCGTCTACATGCACAGAGGCGAATAGACACTGCGGTGTCCGCGGTGTAGAAAAGGCTTGACGACGATTATAGCATCACCGGCCAATGTCTATTAATACATCACAATAGAATTTAATAAAAATAATCCAATAATAGTTTACTATGCAAAATTAAGCAAAAAATACAGTTGTCCGATAAAATGGTTATTTTTTTTTCTTCTTATACGATAAATCTTTATCGCTGCTTAGTGTCTTTTAAACCAGCACTGGGTTTATCTTGATACGAAAAGCCAATAACTGAATCATGCATTTTATGCACATAAATCCATAGAGGTTTCTCCATAAGACTATACCATAACTATGGGAAGACGCGAACTGGTGCGGCGCCCTTTTGCCCACGTTGTAACTTGATCCAACATAAATGAGCGAACGACATACGGAATCTCGTTACACGCTCTTTATCGTTCGTCCTGCTTATTGATAATAATGATGGAAGGCTTTCTTTTTAAGGTTAACTCTCGACCACTGATAATAATTCAATACAGTTGCTTGATTTTCTTTTCAATGGTTTCTTTTTTTTTTTTTTTTTTTTGCGAACCAACATCCGAGATACCTATCTCAACATTATGAGGAATGACATACACGTCATGGGGCTTTCATGTAACCAATGCATGATTGATGAAGGTACGTTAATGAGAAGAGCTTCGGCAATCGCTAACCTTTTCTTATCAATGTTTTATATTTACTTCAGCTCCATATAACGAAGGAACTTTTTATTATTCAATGCGTTAAGAAATTATGAAAATAAAATATTTAATCCAGTAGATTTTTTTCTGGATGATCATTCTTCTAGTTCCGATAAACGCACAATTTTGCAAGTACCAAAAATGCCGAATCTCAAGTATAGATACATACGCAATACGACTTGCCTTCGCAAGTCAGAACGCTGCGGTGCGTCTTTAGATGTTCTAATTTTTACCTGTTATGCTTTTCCTGCAACTTTTTCAAGTTAATCGATGCCCGTTACAAATCACGAGCAATATACTACGTTGATTATTCGTTCGCAAGAGTCACGAGCTGGCAGTTTTAATTCAAGAAAGACGTACGAACTGATGTGATTACGAAAGTGTGTATAAAAGTTGAAAATTGTATAGAAACTATTAGAATCAATGTAGAGATTTAGTTATTGGAATATAGAAAAACGCTCACCTCTTACAGCTGCGTTGAGTCGATCCAAATTGGCCAAAGTCAATGGTATGGGTCCGAAATTCATGACAATTTTTCCAACATGACGAAGATCACCGAAGCCTGAATCTCTACGAGCCATAAATATTCCAGTATAACTTCGTCGAACATAAGACGCGCATGTGTCGTTGAGAACGAGTTCGAGGGTCGTATTCAGAAATCCTTTTATAGCTCTTTTCACCCTCACTCGAGCCGAATGTCCTCTTCGCAATTCTTTTATTTTACCGGTAAATATGTAATCAGCCTGATGTATTTTGTTGAGAAAAATCGTTTCGTTTTTTATGTCTGCGGTAAGATTGGCACGACATGCGAGCAATTCACGCGTCGTCGGTGTTGTCGCGACGGCGTGAACACTGAGGATCGACAGGACGAGTAACGACGTTATTATTCTTAAAGTTTTTGCCATCATTGCACCTGTGACGGTCGATGATTTCTCGCTCATAAATTCGTCGTTTCTTCCTCGTCTCCAACACCGCGAATTATTATTCAAGCTGGTCGAAAAGATCTCATGACTTTTCACTCGCTTACGTTCATTCGAAGATAACAACATGGCTGAGTTTTCGTTAAAATCGATTTCTAATCTTCGAAAGAAATCGAAAAATTCTGCAGCATTCGATCGAACCTTGCAATGTAAAAATCAATCAATTTCTGTCGATAGCAATGATTCAATGATTTCAGAAATTAAATTTGTATGCGGAGACAATTCTAGATCGCGAACTTTCCTCGGAATGTTTGTTTGTTTTTCAGTATTTCTTTCAATGTCGAAAATAATCAATTTTTTCAATTTAACTTTCCACAAGGTCAAGTCATGTCGTACTCAGTGTCAATTCCATTTATAAACGTCAAAATATTTTCATAAATTTTTCCCATCAAACTAACTCCAGTAATATACATCTAATGGCACGAAACTCGGAGGAAAAAAAATCGTACATTCTCGAGTGTATTCGAGACTGGCTCGTCGTATACCGTCGATTCCTCGAGCGACTGTTCAAGTGGGGAAGAATGTGGGTATGTACCGGCCACTTCAACGACGATTACGAGGGCGGCTTAGCCCGTTATTCAAAGTGGATTCCGCTCGACTTGGTCCACAGGACAAGAAAAATCTCCGTTCCGAAAATTTGAGAAATTCAAAAAAACAAAAAATGAAGTTCAAGTTGCGAATTATAAATATAGGTGCCCGTATGGTTGAAATATTAAATATTGTGCATAAATCTTCTGAAAAATTTGAATACGTTTATGAACGTGTTGCATCGAAGTAATGAAAGAATAAAAAAAAAAGAGGATGACGAGAGGTGGACCAAGTTACGATGGACCCGGACACTTCTTGTTCGAAGACGACTTCTGATCGAGAGATATCGCTGGAAAGTGCGCCCCGGCGGCTCATACGTATAAATATAGGTAGAGTAAGCCAAAAGGCGTCAAGACCGCGAGAGAGTCTTCTAAATGGAAACGAGTCCGATCCTTGGGCAACAGGTTGGCGCCGCAACTCTACCCACGCCTCTTCTCTCTCGTTTTTCAGAGTGAGAAAGAGAGACAAACGGATAACATAGAAGCACTACGATTTCCAATCCTCTCCGTTTTACCTAGCACATACACGAGAGTTTCATACGTACACGATACACGGACACATTAACGTGCACAAATACACAAATACACAGCACTGAATAGGCGTTGATCCCTTCGGCGTGACGCTCCGATTCGATCGGTTACTTTTTTTTTATTTTTTTTTTATCGATTATATATCTACACTCACTCTCTTGTCACAGGCGAATAAGACGTCTTCGCCTCCCCTGTAGAACCCAACTCGAGATATCGTACGGTGAGAAATCGTGAGAATATGAAAAAAAAAAAAAAAAAAACAAAAAAAAACAAAAAAAACGAAAGAAGAACAAAATTTCTCGCGGGTGTGAGATTGAATGACTGGAACGAGTCAAGGGAGCGAGGATGACTGCAGGAAGTCCAGAACGAGTCCTGTCACCGTTAAGGACTTGGATATATATTTATATTTACATATATGAATTCACACATATTGTATATTATGGACAGTGAACACGAGACGTAAGATCGAATCGTGACGAATCGTTAAGCCAATCGTTATGCGGGAGCCTTAATTTTTCAACAGCTTCGCGCTCATCGCTCTCGAAAAATGAGACTCTCTCAGCTAAACGACCGTAACTTCGCGAGGTAAAGATTCTCATTTGGGATTATCATCGGTAAGAAATTTAATGAACGCCACTATTTTCTGTTACCGTGCATCAGTCACAGGCGCTACAGGAATTAATGCGCGCGTGATTAAGAGAAAGAAATCAGGAAGCCAGGAAAAGACGAACTTCTTTGAGCAATAATTATAACTTTCACCATGCGAGATACACGCGCGAGGAATTTTATTGGGAAGAAGGTAAGAACGTAGTTTAGCAAAAGATAATCCCAGCTATAAACGTCCACTAAATGCCCGATACTTCAGTTAAACCTTACAGACTTTGACAGTTTCACTGCACTTTGCACATTTATCTTACGTTTTTTGCAACCCGAAGCTCATTTTAAGAATTGCACTCTTTCACTCTTGCGCGTAAAATAAAAATTAAAAAAACTCCGTTTCAACAACCACTATGACGCTGACCTTGATTTTTCTATGCTCCTTTCTCTTGGGTTTTGAATGCTTTGAAAACAGTTCGAAACTCACTGTCGGAGGTACGTGGTTGTGGTTTTTTTTTTTTTTTACGAAGCAGCTGAGCAGTGTACTATCCATGCACACTGTAATGTCGTAGCAAGAAGGACCGAAAAAGCAGATGTACCGGTGTTCAACCACAGAGCCAGGTCGTAAAATTTCTTGGGGATGATTGCAATCGCTTTTCCCCTCTCATTCGTTTCAGTGCCAGTACACATACACAGGGCACACCTAACCCGGTAGTCATATATGGAGATGTATGGAAGAGAATCCAATTGTGATCTTTCACTACACACGCTTCGTTCGCGAGAAAGTTCGAGGACAACAGATTCCGTAGATGTGTATGAAGGCTCAATTCGTTGAATCAGCCGAAAGAACGGAGAGACTTCATTGATTGAACGACAATGATAACAACAGGTTGCAGCCACGTACTGAGGACTCCATAACTGGAAACCTTGATATTCCGGATTAACGTGTGAATGAAACTCCAGGATTTCAAAGTGATTATAGACCAAAGCAACTTCTAGATCACTGAAAACCATCCGTTTCACAACTTTTACTGTAAAATCTTAGATTTTCAATCCCCTTGTAAAATGACACTGGAATATAACAGTCCAGAATATTTGAACCATCCGCAACATCGAGAATCTCTGCATAGCTACCGAACCAAACGGTAAATTTCCATGGAATTCTGTCATCACTACAAGTCACTTCGAGCTCATCGGAAAATGTCAACATTTCACAATTTCAACCCAAACCTTGGCACTGTCAGTAAATCCGTTTGACACCTGAAAATGTTGGTGGTCTAACCCGAGCTGTCATCATCAAAACACACAGGTACGACCGTTATCGAAAAATCCACGGAACCGATCTGTAAGAATACAGAATACCGAAGTTCCACAATCTTTATCGATAAAGCTGACAGCTAGATCCACCAAGTTTTCCGAACAGTCGTTTGGAACATCCGGTCATTGGGGATCAACTGTCAATATCGCTTCGTTGCATAAGTATGCTAATACGGATTTACGATCGCTATGGAATGATCGGTCGTATGCACTTATCGCCGAATCACACTGTCAATAAACTTTCAATAAGAAGCTAATCCGATGCTTCGTATAAAACGCGGCGTGAAATTGACACGTACAGTGAACAAATAAAATCAGGGAATTCCCTTTGCGTTAGGGTACGACTATCGTTCGCGCTTATCCACTGTCTACTGTCGGACATACGACGTCCACTGTCCTCTCGGGGGGGATCGGTACGAGCGCGTGGTCCCGAGAACGCGCTGCCGGGGCAACAGTTAAGGATTGACAAAGACAAAGCGATCACGAAGCGATCGTGGCTAAGAAAGATCGAGAGAGAGAAAAAGGCAACGGAGGCAGTGGTTGGATGGTGGTGGTTGGTCGCGTGGAGGCACGCGCTGGACCGTACACGGCAAAATGTGGATGCTGGCTGGGACCACAACGTGTAGGCGTGTATACATATACATATATATATTTATGTGTATACACATGTGCATGTATATATTTTCTCAGACCTGTGTGCTCGAACGAACGGATGAGGAAGAGAGATGGAGTTCAACGTGGAGCGAGATCGAACGATTGGCTGAAGCACGAGTCAGAGAGGAAAGAAGAAAAAAGCTCGCGTATAAGCAATGAGAAAGAAAGCGATGAGGTCGATGAGGAGAAAAGAGGGGGACGAAAAAAGAAAGATATGTAGATGCGAGAATCCAAGGTAGCAGGGTGAAAGAACGAGACAGAACCATGAGATGTTGATGATGACTCAAGTGGAGAAGGAGAATGCTTTTTCTCGAGAGTCTCTTGTTTTTTTCTCTCTTCCCCCTTATTTTACTCTTTCTCTTACGTGTGAGAATGCGTGTGCCAGATGAATCTGTACGGGTAATGGCAGGCAGTAGTCTGACGAAGATGGAAATACAAGAAGCAACTCCCACTATAAACCGCTACACAGAGGGAAATGACTCCCTAGGCGTGCACTCCACAAGACCATGAGCATCGACGACACACGTCATGTGCACGTTTCCAGTGGCACACATGTGTATTACTAAATTGTACGGGAAATAAATCATTTTCACCACTATCCGAATGAACGCGTTTAGAACAGTGTTAGATAATGAAAGTTAGGAATGGAACGTACAAGATTTCCTAATGAGTATGATTCATTTAAAGATTTTAGCCATGAGGGCAAAGATTGATTTCGTTGCGACGAGGTTTATCAAGAAGCCTGGTCGATTGTACGTTCGGCAATAAATTCTGAACCATTTTGCGAGTCGACGAGTCGCACACACGCATGGCGCCGCTGAGATAAGACGATCTAATCGATAAGTGCTTAACGAGGAACGGACTATACTCGACTTTATAATTCATGACGATCGATAATGATCCAGGCAAGTCGAATCAAGGACTGCGATCCAAGCACCGTCAGCCGTTTATAACTGCGAATACCACACACGTTATCCCCTGTACCTATGATCCGTCTTTCTTCGTAAACCTACCTACGGTCTTCTCTTGTTTTCTTATATTTTCTTCTCTCTTTTTTCTTCTCTTCGTATCTTTTATTCTCGCGCCCTTTCTTCCGCACACGCTCAACAGTCCGTTGCGTTTCCTTATGCGCTTGTTTCTCTTCGATTCGTTAAATGTACGTTTCCCTTCTCCGTCTTTTTTGTCCCTCTTTCAACTCACACTCCGAGTAAGTGAACGCCAGAGTCATGAGAGCGAGCGGGCATGAGGCCATGAAAGATCCATACACCCACATCAAAGAACAGGAGAAAGCCGTACGCATGGTCCTCGCACGCTGATGGGATTTACGCTTTTAACGAGCTCGAGAAAAGGCTAATGGATCGCAACCTATCGATCCCCGGTCCTCGTACCTTTTTTGTACCTTCGGTAGCATTTTCTTCGTCCTTATTTTTTCTAACGCCACTGTCTCGTTCTATTATTCTACCCTTCTTGGGCAGTCATCCTCAACCAGAGCTTTAAAAAATGCAATTAATCAATTTCATATCATTCGATAACGATGAAAAAATGTTTGCAGATTCATATATCATATTCAATTTCTCCAGAGTCATTACTTTAAAGCAACTTCTACGACATTATTCTTCGCGATTATACACATTTCTCCGTTGTTTTTTCACACCATTGAGCTCATGTTAATAGCTCTGCCCCCAAATATTTTATTTTTTCACCCTCAATTACTTTCTGCTCCATTCTCACTGTTCCGAGATTTTTAATAAACTTTGCAAAGTTACAATATCATTGTTTTTTTTTCCTTCCTATCAATTTTCATGTCCATCTATCGGTTAAACTCTGCCACATTTTTTCGAAGCCACGATTACGAATCAGAATTTTTTTTTTAATCAACTTTTCCAGCCTCTAACTATAAGCTGCCGTTATTATGGCATTAAATAGTTTTTGTTCGTCATGTGGGTTGTTTCGGTTTAGAGGATACATCCAACGAACTCTGAAAATGATCGTATTATTGCAACAATAGCCATACTTAGAGAACGTGTCATACTTAAAAGAAACGATTTTATTTTTTTCTACAAATGCATCAAGAAGGATGTCGAGGAAGAGATCGATGCTAAGTGAGCTTGTTCCCATAATCATAAGTCGCTTATCGCAACCATTGCTAAGAATATTTTACGGAAGATAGATTATTAAAGAACATACGCGTTTTGCATAGTCCTCATTTCCGAGAGTCGCAAGTATCACGTATTCTATAATATTATCGGTTGATCCATGGCGCAAGGATATCTATATCGCCTGATCTTAGGATGGAGAGATAAGGCGTGGGACGTCTGAGCCCATTCGTTGCAATCGTCAATATATATGTATATAAATATAATCGAGCTTGAACATTCAAAGAGACTTAACTGCGAAGTTGTTTGGCGTTTCGAGTCGTCAGAATTTTGCCATTTTATCTATCACCGATATACACGAATATACTAATGTATACTTGTGTGCATATACGCCTATATAAGCACGCATCGATTCCTATGTGTTCAGCTATCCAATACTGTTGACGCTTTTCCACGTGTGTGCGCGCGCGTGTTATGTCTTTTTTGAGAGTGTATTTCTCGACTTTTCGATGTCTGGGTTGCTGGACGGTCAACAATTCTACCGCATGTAAAGCTTGTTACGGTAGCATGTTTTCAAGCGCTGATAAGCTCCCACGTGATCCATACGTTCGTACATGCAATGGGTACATCACGAATCAGACTAAATTGCGACTAAAAGGATTCTTTGGACATTGAGCATGCACTGTTAATTTGAGATCAGCCTGTGCACAGTTGGAAGATTATTGGTTTTTCATTCGTTTCATCTAACAATAAGACAGTGATGTTTTTTGTTTACATGGAACATTGAATGCTGTTCAAGATAATGATTTCTCACGAAAGATGATTTCCATTACTTAATATTCAAAGGATAATTATAATTTTATAACCAATTACGAAGATTTTGAATGAAATTTACGATGGTATCTGACTTTGAAATCAACCGATTTAAAAATGATCTGCTAATCTGGTTTTCTGTTCGTTAATTAAATTTTATTTGTATTAATAGACTCAACTAATCTCGATATTCTAAGGCCAGTATTTAATAGGAAATATTATTGGCCTGATACATCGAAAAGATGAAGAAACCATATAAACCGGAAGCGTGATTGTTCGACACCAGAGGGAAGAACACGAAACGGTCGTCGATGACGTTTCACGAAATACGAGAGAGAATGAATTATGAGGCGAGAGATGCTGTGCCTCTGGGATTTTGCAAGTCATCTTGGACAATGCTCGAGTGGGACCAGCTCCCAGATCTTTTTAATACCTGGATAGACGTTCAAAAGCAAAAAAAATATTATATAGAAACCCTCACGATGGGACATTCGATGTCGAATCATTGGGTTATGGGAGATTTTGTATAATTGAATCCTGCATTATAAATGAACCGAGATAATAGAAATTTGAAGAAATTCATTCGACAGAAACGCTGACGAATGAAGTTCACAGCTTTTGAATAGCCCGAAGCACACTTGTCATCTGATTAAACTCGTCACGTTTCCATTTTAGCTGATTTCCCATCGATTTGAAAAATCAAGTTTTGTATTATTGCACGACATCATTGAATGCTCCTGCACACAATTTTATGATTCAATCCATTACTCTGACATGCTGAAGATTTTCACCCGAAAATGTGGAAAAAATCAATGATATTCGATCGGGTCAAGCACTGGATAAAACTCAGAAATTGTATCAGTGGCAAATGAAAGTTCACAGGTTTTCCTGAAAAAAATGTAAGTGAACATTGCAACGGAACGTCACTACGTTTGGGTTTTTATTTCATGATTAATTTATAGGTTATTCAAATTACTGTGGAATCAAGGATGGTTAATGTGACATAAAATGCCCCATATGGAGTGCGTATACAAAGGGACAGAATGAATACCATTTACGATTGCGTTCAGGCGAGCGCACGAAGCCGAGCGACTTAAACGTTCGCGTGCACGCTTGTAATGCCGACATCGTTAAACCTTTATATATTTGTCAAGAGTATTTGAGTAATGTCCGAGGAACGAAGAGATCAAGAACTCGACGCTTTCTCACTCTGTCTCATTTTTTCCCACTCTCACACACACACACACGCGCGCGCGCACAAGTTTCCCACTTTTCTTTTCAACGATCCTCTTCATTGCTTTCCACTGTTAGAACACGCGTCTGGTCTCGCACTTCAGGTGACCATTTCTACTACTAACGGCAATTGCATTTAACCGAGCCTCATTTTTTTTCGTTGATTTCGTTCGTCCGAGCGAAACTCTCGGCAATCGTATTACGATAGTGTCATCCTAGAAATAATTGCGTTCGCTAAAGCAAACCTTCTTTGGTCTTCGAAGCTACGAAACGCAAACATTTCCGTTCGATCGGGTATGTTGTACTAATAATAACATCAACTTTCGATCTCTGACAGTTCGTAGTAATATTCTTTAAAATTATTCGCATTTCTCAGCCTATGAAAGATATCTATGAACAACGATACAGCTTGGACCACGGTTAACGATCATGAATGTTTAATTTTCCGAGATTATAGCTGCTTTCCAAAACGGCCAATATTATCGACCGTAGCGATAAGTGTGTGGGGTGACATTTTCAGGTACTTTACGTAATAAAAAAAAAACGAGCAGTCAAGCATGAAAATACGTCAGATATTTGAAGCATGGAATATCGGAGTAATGAGAGTGCAGCAACAACTTTGCTCCAACACATTCATTTATTTTTCATCTTTTTTTCTGTTCATGGCATGATAAATATCGAAAAACAAATGCCTGGCTCCTATCCGCGTACTCTTGAAAGCTCGATGTCGACATATAAACGAGGAATCGAAGCTCGAATCTCTGACGAACAAGAGGAGGAAGAATAAGTGAGAAAGACAGAGAAAATGAGAGAAAGAAAGAGCTCCTTGAAGAGAGTCTCTTCCCTCTCAATTATAAGGACGTTTCTTCTCGACTGTACGGACACCGCAATAACTTTTAGTTTCCTTCGGGCTTGGAATGTCCAATGAATATTTATCATAGAGCCAGGCCATTATTCACTCCGTGACGAGAAATTAATAATCGATTTTGCCGGTCAAACTGGAGCGAGAAAAATGGTCGGTATGTGTCGTCGGAGGATGAAATATAAATCGTTGAAGAAATGATCGAAAAGCAAGAAGCGTTCGAAATACCAGGCCGAAGTGTATATTCGAATAAGAATAATAAAGATTAAAAGGATGAGAGTGAGAAAACGGTAGCACTTACCTTGACGCCCTTCTCTTTTCCGTGGACCCCACGGCAAAGCAACACGTAACGCGGGCGCGTGTCTTCTTTCTCTTTGCCACTAACAGTCCTGTCCAATTGTCTGTGTTCATCTCCAACCTTTATCTATATCTATATTTACATATTGTATACGTGTATTACATTATTTTCTGTTTATACACACACACACACACACACACCCATGAGTCGAAAGCCATCGAAACCCATATAAAGAGTGGCAGGTACCAACGAGGCTAGAACCCGAAACACCCACGCTGAGACAGGATATAGTATACACACTCACATTACCTACTTTATATTTTTACTTTTTGCAAAGTCGTCGTATATCCACACCAAGGCATACACGATCGGGACTTAAGAAGATTACAGACGAGCTATCGACTTGTAATACTGCCAATAGATGACCATAAATGTTTCGATTTCTTGGCATAAAATCATCGTTCAATTAATCTTTAAACTCTTTTACTTTTCCATTCTACTGACCGTGGAAGAACGACTATTTACTTCTTGTAATCATCTCGATATTGGCAATAATTGCTACAAAACATCGAGAATTTTGAAGCAACTGTTTGAGGCTCTGATTGCTTCCATGGCAACTCACTTTTTTAGTGTTCGTAATCACTGTTAACCAAACATCCATCTACGAGTGATCCAACGCAAACGAACGACAAAATTTATGTCAACCTCAATTGTTCGAATAACGACGGGACTCGCTCTGCATCACACTCATAAATATAGAACGATGCGCACGCTCCGTCTTTCGGTTTCTACGAATCAGGTAAACGATTGATTGGACCGAGCGCTTCCCCCAACAAACGCAAACCGATTGATACGGATCGCATAGTGGGAAATATTGCATGAATCGAACTTCGAACAATCGAGGCTGCAGTGTAGTTTAAGTCTTTCGTATCGTCTCATAATTTCGTTTCGTTGCTACTCCATGATAAATAATAATAAAAGATTCAGACGATAAACCGATATCGTATGAGCAACCGCGTTAAAAAAGGTTGGCATGTAATCAACTTACATCAGTTAAACTTATTGATGTTTCTTATTTCAATCACGTACAATTCATCATCCTACATTCACTCGTCATTGACTTTTCGTTTATGATGATCGTTCTCAAAAGTTTCATGGAATTCAAAAAATTCGTTTGATTTTATAATAGATAATATTACGAAAAGACGGTTTTTCAAAAATCCAATTTGAATATCTCAATTATTTTGAAATTTGATTGGATTGGTAGGAGGAGAAGTAAATTGAAAAATTCCGTGACGTGCGAAATGCTCGAGGCTGTTTGTGAGACCGAGAATATTGCAGTAGGGCAACATATAAACGCGTGTACCAACTTAAATAAGCGCGCATAACTCGATTCACGTCGGCAGAACGCTTCAGAAAATCTTCTCTTCGTGATATCACGCCAGGGCGGTAGCAGCCGTGAGAATTTGTAGTCAGAACGATGGTGCATACATCCCAGCAACCCCGCCAAGATGTTCTCAAAACTCATATAGGAGAAGGTATACTTTGATCTTTCGTATTAAGGCTGTTTCGCAGTACAGTCAAGATAATGGAGATTCAAAGCTCCAAAATAAATTTCCGGGAAAATTGAAAAACCTCATCGTAAAGAGATATAATAATAATGCAATCTGATTGTTGATTTATAGATGACGTCATATTGAAAAATTTTCAAGTTTCAATCTTTCAAAAAAAAAAAACTGTCCAAACGATTTGTGAATGCAATACAATTTTTCTGAATCTCAAATCGTAATTTTATACAATTTGATGAACTTTTCGTTTCAGTGCCATTCCTTATCAGATCTCATTGTCATACGTTCGAATTTCAAGAAATTATCCTCTCCATTGTGGAATATTATTTGAAGAACTTTGTTACAAATTGGCATGAAAGAAAATGAAAAAAATACAAAATATATTGCAAATCCAGATATGTTCTACGTATAACTATGCGATCGATGTTTCGAAAAGTAGTAAATATTTATTCTGCAGTCTAAGTTTGGCGCCATCGACTCCTGTCATGGGGTTTTGAAAAGTTATAAAATCTTCTTTTTTTTTTTTTTTTTAGTTTTATTTTAGTACACGGCTGATCCGACTGTACCGCTGAAGCCGCCTTAATATAAACGTATAGTCTTCCATCACGGAGCGCAATTTGCATGAACGTATTTCCCATACATTTACACATTTGTGTATGTGTGCGAGAGAATCGTGTGCGTGTACTTAGCATAAGTCTCTCGGACCCGAGGCGCTCTCTCATCGTATTTCATGCGCTGGTCTGCGCGTACAACCGATCCGAGCCTTGTGTAAGCATGTTCTTTCCCTCCCTTTCTTATATCCCTTTACGCTTCATCCGTGGGTGAATCTTTTGACCATCGAAAATTCCGAATATGCGCATGGACGCATCAACTTTTTATAACTCGCATCTTCTTCGTCCTTTTATTTGAAAAATATAATTCATTACCTCTCTACCGAAGGAAAAACGAAGAAAAAAAATCATCGTTGATCATTTCGTAAAAAGATCTCAACAATTATCAAGAGCAAACTTCGAGCACGTTCGAGCAGAAGACAGCAACGAAATAGTCACATTCAATCAAATCTAATGAATGTCTACGAGAGAGAAATAGAAGCAATCTCGTCCCAAGAGGCACTAATTTTTTTGTGGGAATCATTTGAACTTTTAATCATTTGTTTTTTTAGACGACTGATGATGATATTATTTTTATCGTTGACAGTATTATTAGTGTAATTATTATTAATATAAAATGACGAATAAAACGTCAACATCTTAATGCATAATTCCTCATAATTCATAACTGGCAAGCGGAGTACTTATACCACGCTCACTTTATAACGGAGTAATAACGCCGAAATAAAGTCTTTATACAAGCGCGACCTTATCAGCGTAATTCATTCGCACTCATCCGGCTACCAGGAGCTCGTGTACGTTGTATCGCTCGGAGCGCACATAAGAAGCGACGTATCCGTACAGCATATGGCGGGATTACGCGTATTATATCCTTCGCACGCTCATCCTTGACTGCATCATCGCTTTTGCGGAAGACGATCCGTTGGTTTACACACTTACCTTCCCAACGACAAGCGAGTTTTTTTTTTTTTTTTTTATAAAAATTTTACGCGCATAAGAATATATGTCGATATTTGTATAAAAGAAAATTCTTCAAGGAATTTGGACGCGCGACGCTCATCGCTCTCATTCCAACGACATTTTTAATTTAGAAAAAAATATAAAATAATGATATTTCAATGAAAATTCAACTTTGCACTCCGCGAGGTTAGCGATATCTAGCTTCGTTCCATGATTTCCCTAGCAAATGAGAACGAATAATATTCAACATTCAATAGTAAAACTTGATTAAAACTCCGAAACGAGTCAAATGAAATTCTTAGATAGAGGAACGAAATCGATCCGATGATATGTGAACTATTTGATTGCAGATGAATCTCCGAACACGTGTACGAGAAGCGAGAAGCTCTTACATCTCAAGTATTGGAATTGTTGAGGATTTATTATACGTTACCGATCAGTATGTTCCACGCTTTTTATTATCTGTACTCTGATGGACCTCAACGTCTTGTCTACACTTTTCTCATCGTATAACTCTGTCTTGCGCCTCAGCGAGAAATCATGGAATAGATGAATATATATCTATATATTATAGACACGTGTATATAGTCTTGCATACACCGATCCTATAGAGACAACTCATCTCATGCTATCTGCTATCTACTTCATTGCCTGTATACCTATTCGTGACGTGCGTACAGTAGAAATATGTACATAGTAGTACCACGATGCCTTTTCCACCATCAGAGACGAAAGCGATATTTCAACACGCTCGTATCGCTCGAGTTATAAACTCGGCGTTAAACTCACGCATCGTTTCGTACTTCGAACTTCGCGTCTTATTCAGAGAGTATGAGAATCTTTGGTATGTTTATACTATATATATATAATATATGTATATATGGATGCAAATATTAGAGATTCGACATACAGATATAATACAAGTTTTCTGAAGAATTTATATCGCGGGGGTGTTTTGCCTGTATTGAGAACACCACGAGTGCTGGAGTTGAAGTTGTGAAAAAACGTCGAGTCTAAACTGCAGGTATAGAGTCAGCAATAACTTGACTGGAAATGAATCAACAGAAACTTACCCCGAATCGTTGATCCAGCCACTAGGAGGTGCGATTTGATCTAGAAAAAAAAAAAGTGAAATCTGCATTACTGTGGAAGTTCTTTCGATGTGTGTCATTGATCGAATAATTTTATAATTTTCATGGTTTTGAGTTTTATTTATTTATTTATTTTTTTTTTTTTCATGAGGAGAACGGTCAACGAGAATGTTCATTTTTTATTTCTCTTCGTGATGAATATCCCAACGTCGTGAATTGCTGGTGAATGAAATGTTACCAAGGAAGAGGACACCGTAGTCGGTTGAAGAAGGGAAAGTGTGAATCTGTACAAATTTTATCGAGACTCCACACGGTGTTGGCGCAATGTTGTTCGTTATCTTTTCTTCGAGATGCTCTTAAGATAATTCGCATACTCGACAGATATTTTTGTGTGAATAACGCGAATGAATGAGAGAAGCTGTCACCACGATGGTGGCCCTGGCTTTACGTTTTATTATTGTAACTATTTGATTATTGTTATCGTTGTTGTTATTTTTATTATATCGAGTGCGAGAGAAAGAATAAAAAAGCTGAGGCATACAAGACTGATAAACGACTGTCCGGAAAATGTCCCAGCTAAGATGAAATACGATCGAGGAAGGAATCACCGGGGCTGACTTAATTTGGGTCGTTAGAAGGACGCCACACATTTTCACGTCCTTCGTTGCTGTGATATACCGCGGTCCTTCTCCCCCTTTAGCCCCCTTCTCTCTTTTTCTCTTCCCTTTACCGCACGAACGATAAGTCATTTTAACGATAAGCTCACGGTTCGCACGGACAAAAACCTCCGTGGACATATAGCACGTATAATTTATGCGAATGCTAATGCTCTCACTCTCAACGGTGGTCCAACCATTTGAATTCGGGAATAAAATAATTAAAACTATCATATTTTTGATCTAGTAATCGAGCTTATTGATCAGCCCGAAAGAAGCATTTAATCATAGTATTCAACAAATCAATCAAAACCGATATATATGTGAGCCATCAAGAAAAATTAGTTTTATGAGATGTACAACTAGAGACGATTGGAAGAATTCACACGCCATAAGCATTCAGCCAATTCGATACTAATGAGCAGCTTAAAGGTTTTGCTTCAAGTGTAGAAAACCTTAACATCGTATAATCCCTATGCATGAGAGCATAATCGCTATCACCATGAACCCCGTATTTTATCAATTAACCCTTCACAAATGTGTAAACAAGTCTTTCCTTATTATCTAATCTCGAGAACAACCGACTCCGAGTAGCCGATGCACAGAATCAACGATCTTCAAGCTTTTAGGTATAAGCGGAAGAGGAGCGAATAAGAATTTGCGTGCGAGAAGTGAGGGAGCACAGGAAAAAGTAAGTGAGAGTAAGAGAGAAGGAGAAAGAGAAGGGGTTGTTGTGGCCCCCCGAGGCAGCGGGCATAAATCGCCATGGACAGACAGCATGTTCGACTAATTACAGATCCCTGATTACCGCTCGCCCTCGGTGGGCGCGACTCCTTAAGCCTTACGACTAATAAAGAAAAAATAATATTAATAAACGTTAATATCGCGTCCGGGCAATCTCTCCCCGCGGGGCAAAACGGTGTTTATTAATTTATCGACCCAAGATCCGATAAGAGACCGACTATGGGCCTCGATTTTTTTTTTTTCCTCTTTTTTTCTTCTTCACGATCTCATAGAATACTCCAGTCTGCACCTTTGTTACTTCCGCTGAGTCAAAAAAGGGCTGTACAGAATCCGCTTTCATGATTCCTAAACCTAATTTGTAAACCGTCGGATATTTTATATGCCTGTTACAGTCAAAGAAGCTCCGATGCTGAATCATCGCTTCCAGAAATTCCATTCAAAGAACAAGATCCAACGAATGGACATAACATCGACTCCCAGCAACGAACCGGCAATATCACTCTTAGAATTCCAAGTTTTGTATGACAAATATCATTCTTCCAATATCGTTTTTCTTTTGTGTATTCCTCTATCTTAAACCTAAATGTTCTCTCTCTCTCTCTCTCTCTCTGTCTGTATCGCGAATGTCTGGGTTACGAGATGAAATTTCTGTCACGAAGCTCATTTAAAAAACTGTACGAAAACACGTTATTGAGAAAATTAATCGCGAGGCAAACCGATCATTATTTTTATTCATTACATTATAAGGCTCGAGATTTTTTATTTCCAGCATAATATTCGAAAATCCAATTTGTAACTTCAGGAAAACTTTTCGACCACCAACAGCGATGAATTTCATTGGACGCCGTTCAACAGGCAAATTCAGAAGATTATCATGTATTAATTTTGTTTACATGAGGCTACCATACCATTTCAAATAACGCTTTCCCCTGGTCCAATCTACGACCGCAAAGACAACACTTCTCATCAGATTCAAGAATTATAGTGAAAATACTTAATTGCGATGCAACAATTTTGCCTCGACAAGTGATAAGCTGCAAAGAGCAGATCGAAAGAGGTGTGAGTACGTATAAAATCATTGGTCAAGCGATCGCTCGGTTAAATCAAATGGGCGGCTGTAGTAGATTGAGGATTATTAGACGTCCGAGGGATTTGCTGATGTGTTCTTAGTACATGGTTATATTTAAGTACACAGACTCTCCACTACGTATGTAGAGAGACTTGCTGGTACATTGGAACGGTCACTTCCGCGTGGGATCTCACACAGGACACTCCGAACAAGACGAATAAGATGAAGAAGTGAAAAAAAAAAAAAGACAAAATGAATAATAAATCGCTCGAGGCCTCACAGGATGAACAGAATCAAGACTCGTGCAAGCTTACGTATATATAACGTGACGTTTTCGTTATACTCACTTTGACTAGAGATTTATTCACAGCATTAGATTCAACTAGAGTCAACGTTCTTTCTACCGGAGATCTCCTTAATGAAGTGTAGCGAAAACCGGCATCTCATCGCGCCGCGGGATAATGTTTTCACGGATAATTAATACACCCTCTTCACGATAGTCCCGGGCGAGCGCCTCGTTGATGAGCCGAGCTCATCTTCGCAAAGCGGCTTAAACCAGCTTTTGATGTATATATACTTGTATACAAAATATATTCGATGAAAACTATCCATTAATTATATTCTCTAATCATTCTAGCCAATGACTAAAGACACGAAGGAAATTAATTCACAGTTATATATATATATATAAATAAAAGCAAAGTAATCTAACTTTCGACAATTGAATTGAAAAACCGCGAACACGGTAAAATAGATCGAGCATTCTTGAATCAAAGAATCTCAGACGAGGCTCGACCTCAAAACAACTCCAAATTTTTTTGTATCATTCTCTATCACTAAAACGTAATAACCCATGTAATATTACATGCATAGGCGCATGTAATATTACATGGGTATGGGGCATAGCTTTTCAACTCCTTGAATAAATTTTTAAAAAGTAGAAATATTCAATGGCATATGAATCTTCGATATAGCAGATGGTGAACTGCTACCGCGACCCAAACACACACACATGTACGCACCCACCCACACGCGCAGGCACGTACGCACGCATGCCCGACTATGATTACCAATTATTTTCATGAATGTTTGAGCGGAAGCCCCAACGATTTTTTTATTTTCAATTACGAACGAGTTTCGAAATACCGCTGTAGCCTCATTTCCGCTTATGTCAAAATTGTTTGACCATACTAGATACCAATATGATATACAAAGTAATAAACCAAACCCGACGAGGTAGCAATTCGATCGATTAATGTGCATGTTACAAGCACCAAAAAAAAAAAAAACGCGACAAAAAATTCGAACGATGTGTGTATTTCTGGATAAATTAATAGCTACTTTCAATGGCAGGTGCAACAAATCGCGAGTTACAAATTCCTTACGGCCGTTGTAAATCGCTCTATAAATCCGCGGCTATATACTATTTAGCCAATTAGCAAGAAGGCTTGCAATATCTGCATCTATGTTGAGCACTGATGCGGTTGAGCCAATAGAACCAAAAAGACAATGTTGTTTTAACACGCGTACGTTACCTCAACCGTCGCGAGTTTCCTCGTGTACTGATATCATTGCTGTTTGTATTTTGCTCATGACATTCCCGATCGCTCGCTCAACTAACACGCTAAAGCTTAACGAAGATCGTGCCAATACACCACTGTAAACACGAACCTTCACTAACATATGTAACTTACCTCACCTCTGTATTAAACCCAACAAAGTAAAAAGAAAATCAATTTTTTTTTTCTTTTTCAAATCAAACCTCGGGGACAATAATAAAAAATACAACAAGAGGACGAAAGTGCACGTGTCAAATGACGTGACGCGTATTATCAGTTGTTGATGAAGTATGCAAATTCATACATCTATCTTTCAAACCGGAAGTTCCATTAGCACGTAGAAGTGCTGATAAAATATGGACTAGTACATAAATAACAAACCATGTATAAGCTTCGATCCTACTCACTTAAAAATCGATTTATTTTAAATTAACAGTTTGACGAAACACTTATTGATGTACACTTTCTGGAGAAGATAGGAAAAATTGTTTGAAGTATAAACATATTATATGAATCGCGGAAACGTAATATAATCATAAAAATGCAAAACAACATTGCATCAAACTTGCGAAAATAATTTTTGCCACTGTATTTCGTTGAATGAAGAGCGACGAAGTTTCCGGCCAGTAGATTCGAAGGGCTTAAAAAGTATCATATTTCCAGCCATTTTTAATCCCACGAATCAGATTAGTTTATCAGGAACGATCAATAGTGTTGCAGTGAGTGTATTCAGGATTAACGAGAGGACCACCCCAGCAGGATTAGCGAAATCAATATCACGACGTTATCATCATCATGGGATTTGCAAGTCTGATGGGCGTCAAAACAGAGAGACGTTGAAAGTTCTCTACCAACGAGTTTAGGAACCGGGGGCCGAACAGTGAGTTATCCGTGAGAGGAATGTTAACCGGAGACGAGCGCGTGTCCCGTGCTAAGAGAAGAGCTGCGATAGATACGACAGCTTCACGCGTGAATACGAAACCGGTATCCTCAAGATAGAGAGCAACTCTCACGAGCAAGAAGAGCTTCTGATGACGAATCTAGGCGTGTCTAGAGAGATGCGATTACGACATTACGAGTGGTTGGACCAGACGAGACACAACTCGTCCTCTCGAATTAAACGTCCTTGGAATCTGAGATACACGAACGAGATGAAACCGCGGATGTGCGCAGTGCCACTTCAGTGAACAACCAAAGCATTCAGGATAGATTTATTAGTTAATCACATCATAATTTCAAACCTCCTCAAACTGTTTGAGGAGTATGATCTCAAAGTCACTTAACGGTCTAAGATTTCAATGTTGGATCGTAGAACTTATATAACCAGAAAAATGCGTACAATCACTTGATAAAAGTTCTTCTCAGCCAAACTTACTTCGGGACGGCCATTTTGAGACCAGTCATTCTGATCAGTTGCGACAAGATCCCAGCAGACACAAGGGTATTCTCGTAATTCTTTTGAATTTCGTGCGTGGCCGGGTTATATGGTGTATATGTTACGGGTAAAGCCCAATATTGGCTAAAGCTAGGTGTAGCCGGCTAAACTTAGTTGTATCCAAAACAGCTGGATAATGTTGACAAAAATGATGAATTTCGGGCTTTAGTCGGCTAATACTAGCATTTGCCAAACACCGCTGGATAAAGTTGAGATTTGTCGATTAGAAAATATAAACAATCACTCATACTTTCCAGTGGTTGATATTATGCTGTATTCTGTGTATACTTTCTTTCTCTACTTATTGAATACTCGAATGATTATTTCATCTTTCAGTGTTGTGAATGTTTTTGCACAAGTCGAACCTAAACAATTACATACACTTTCCAGCGGTTAATATTATGCTGTCTTCTGTATGTACTTTCTTTCTCTACTTATTGAATACTCGAATGGTTAATCCTATTGACAGTGTTGTGAATGTTTTTGCACAAGTCAGTAGTCAAGAGCAGTGAGTTCTAGTGTGTTAAAATGTCCGTTAATCAGGAAGAAATTTTTAAAACGAGGTTTTACGACAATTTTGCTGAATTGTTGAAGCAAAAAGAATCAAATTGTTTTTATATGGACGAAGAACAGTATAAAACTTATTTACAACAAGTAAAATCTTGTCGATATATCAGAGGTTTCAGGAGACATTAAAAGCTTACGACAACTTGCTAACATTCAGTCACACACAGGAGGTCAAGAGTATACGAGATGTAACTGCAAACAAGGCTGCAACACAAAGAGATGCAAGTGTAAATTGGCAGGCATTACTTGCAATTCGAAATGTCACCACAGTTTGTCCTGCGTCAACAAATAAAAATATTGATTTATGTATTAGCATATTTTCAAAATTAATTGTTCCAGACAAAAATATATTATTTGCAGCAAACCAAATTTTGCTTACTTTTCGTTTATTCTTACTGCAACTCCAGCTTTATCCAGAGAGATTTGGATAATGCTAAGTTTAGACGGATAAAGCCCGAAATTAATCATATTTTATGTTTCAAATCAACTTTATCCAAAAACGTTGGATACACCTAGCTTTATCCGGCTAAACTTAGCATTATTCAGAATTCGGACTTTACCCGTAACATATATATTTAACATGACAGTAGACATACATACACTTGTAGAGCGTCTTGTCTTTACGCTCTTCTCGAGCATGCGAAAAGACGAACCGACTGCGCGCGACCGATAAGAGAATCAATCGTGTTTGCCAGGAATCATCGTAAATTGGTGCTAACAGACATTCTGACATGGCTTCGAACGCAGGGCCCCAGGTAAGGCTTTTACGCTTCTCCGGACCACACTTTGGTCAATGGTTCGTGGGCCAAAGTGGTGAGTGCTGTTTGAACGAAACATAAAAATGTCAGCAATGGCCACCGCATAGCATCCAACCACTATGAATGTTTTCGGGCGTCTTATATCGTATACGTATATGGTCAAATAACGAGTTATCTGGGCTTCTCTTCGAAAGAGAAACGGAAAAAGAATGAAAAAAATAAAAACGGACAAGGAAAAAAAGGCGAAAGCGTGATATCCAACGGCCTCTCCTCGCACCTCTCCCGAAGGACCAAGAAAGAAGAATAGCGGAAGATATATGATTGCCGCGCGTGATGCAAAAAAGGATAGGAACAACAGCCAAGGGAAATATGCGAACGAAGACGTTCCTTGAGCCTATGCTTACGCCAAATACCAACGACGTTTCTACGAAGCTTCGTATAACCCCATCAAAAGTCTCTTGTTCCTTGCAGGCTTGTGTGGCTGCTGTTTGTTCTTGGCGCCGTTGGTGACTCTTCTTTTATTGTGGTTACCCTAGGCCGTCTTTTCTAGACTTTATGGTGCCCTCGTCTTCTTTCTCGAAGAACGATTGCCAATATTAAATTCACTTATCGGATTATCCTATCTTATAGAATATTTTTTGTACTGTGTTTTTTCTAAAAGTCCTATTGTTGCGGGGAACTTCACCAGATACTGGATCAACACACCGCTAAACTTTGCGGTTATTATTTCCAGAACAAGCTATGTTTTGTATCTGGGATCTCCGTGGCGTCTAAAATGTATAACTCCGAAGGTTGCAAGAATTCTTATCGTGAAAATTGAATACTTAAGCTGTTGGTCGTCATGAAGCATGCAAATGGTGAAGTTTCTCACTTGAGAAATGAGAATTCTCTTCCAAAGAACCCTGAAAAGGTCAGTTTTTGTCATTCTAAAGCAAACCACGAGTACCTTAACCAGCGTAGTTAAAACTCAACAACTCCCACTCATTTAGCTTAATAAATATTTAATGAAGAACACTATACCTGGATTGACCCAAAGTCATGAACTTTTCTGAAAATTGTGGCAAAATATCATGTTGCAGTTGTTTTACACAAATCACTATAAATATCTTTTATATCTGCTCTCAATCAGCCCTTTTTATACAAATCTTGATATTCTTAATCATCATTCGACCAAAACGGGTCACCAAAAAAATATACGCGCTTGCCTTCCTTTCAATCATCATCCGTCTGATCTGCGATCCAGATTTCATTAACTTTTAGCTCAACATTAACCTGTATATGGTAGACATTCAATGGGAAGCAGCGTACGGATGCATAAGAATGTTATGGATACATGGCAGTATATTATGTGCATAGCCAAGGTCTATTGAGCTATAAAACATTTTCTAATTTATTTCACGAGCGAGTGCGCAGCAACTTCGGCAGTAAGACTCGGTCTCTCTCACTCTTTCTTTCCACTTTATGTCTCTTGTCCTTTGCTCGTTGGTGTATCTCTTTGGACAAGGCTATATGTATCCAGAGTTATCGTTATGTATACGTATATGTGTGTAGATGCACGTCTATCTTTCTCCCTCCCTCCCTCCCTCTCTCTCTCTCTCTCTCTGTATACGTACCTACCGCCGATGAGAGAGCTCATCGCATTATCCCGGATAATTTTCTCCGCCAACGAGAGGCGGGCCACCTCACAAAATTCTCACAGCTATATAGCACGATGTACGCGCATCTTACACGCGTAAATCAAATCACCTCGTGCGCGTACGTCGCGAGTACCTTCTCGCGCGCTACGGCTTAGCACAAAATTTACTGCCATCCGCTGGTCGACTCTGCATTGGTATATCGTGAAAGTAAACTTCGACCATCGTTCGTCGAATCAAAACACAGGAAAACTTCATCTATCGTTGAAATTTTCCTAAAGAAAATACTTCTCTCGTCTCCTACCGGAAATCTTTGCTCGCGATAATGGTGACGAACACTTCGACAGCTATCTGACAATATTACACTGTAAATATCGTTGAAAAAATCATTGCAAGTTGCCTGAGCAAAATAAGTTCTTGTTGATGAGTTCTTCATCAATTTGTTTACATTTTTGAGTAATCTAAATCGCAAGATGCCTCTGCTGCCATTGTCAAATTATAAATTGTAATACACTATCAAAGAAGAATAAAAAATCATTGCTAGCTTCAATAAATCATTTGCTGTAAAAATACTTATATGAAAGTGAAATTGACAATTAAATCGTAAATTATCTGATATATACGTATAAGCTCTTGGAAGAAGTATTGCCAGATTTATTCGATTAAGACTGTAAGGTAAAGAGTCTCAATTCACTGCAAGTCTTAAGGGGGAGAGAGAGAGTATGTGTATAGAGATAAAAACAATGAAGATCGAAGCAAAAAAAAAGGAACAACGTATAATGGACATACACAGTAGTGTATTATATAGCAAGTACATCGTCGTAGAGAGAAAGTATGGGGATACGTTTATATATTGTATATATATATACACCATGTATACGAGCATTTATATTACGAGAGAAGAAACCGCGAAGTTGCGAGAGAGCGAAAAAATAGCAAGCAAATATGGGCACGGTTGTTTCTATGTGCGCTTCCCATTAACGACACCCACGCATGATCTTGCTGCTGTTGCTGCTGCTGTTGGTACTCGGGTGCGTAATACACATATATACACTCAAGTGGAACACAGACTGGGTAAAGACGGCGACAGACAAATCGTATATACGAGGACCGCCCGCGTCTGATGAGACGAACCACAAGATACGAAACGTACGTAGGATTTCTTAACGATTTTCTAGGATTGAATTTATCCGAGAGTCACAATACCATATTCACTTAAATGTAAAAAGATCAGATTTTCAGATTCCCCTGAACAATAAGCTCTGTATCTCGAACAAAAAACAAAAACATGGAATTACGTGAAAATTTTAAATCCGTTGAAAAACAAAAATTCATTCAACATTTAATACAAATTTACCAGGAAACAAATGCGACCGCAAACGGATTGGAAAATCCAGTGATATGCATTCGAATGTACAGTCGTAATGGTCGTATATTTTTTTTGTTTTTGTTTTATGGATATTAGCTATGGAATGACTAACGCGAGAATAAATCCTGTGAGAGTTGAAAAGTGTATTTAATATTTTTTTTAAACAACTTTACGCTGCTTATACGCGTATCGCATAATTCGTGAAAATATATCGAGAGCAATAAAATGAACAATGAAAAAAAATAAACATTCAGTCGTCACCAGAATTCTCTAAATATATAATACGTAATGGCTAGAATAGTAAAACACATGAAACGAATGCTCGAAAATGCGAAACAAGATATCAATCGATCGTGAAAATAAAAACGACGCGATTTTGCTCATAGAATTTTTATTGAGGTGATCCCCGGAGAGGCTGTCAACCCTACAATGTTACAACCTGTTGAATTTTCCTTTGAATACCAATCATTTATGTATATCCATATACGAAACCATACATGCAACAGTATCACATACAAATATGGAAAATAAAAATTCGGGTGTCGCGAAAATTCAAAGTTTCTTCAAGACCTGCTTTTTGGCTCTCGGAAGAATTCCCTCGTGCGCATACTCTGTGATAGAGAGTTCGATGCTAAAGCTCGTAATACATACAAGAGGGAATGAAAGCGAAAGAGAATGAAACGTAAAAGAATCTTCGGGCGTCCGCGACGTCGCGGAGAAAGAGTCCCAGCATCTTGTATGTATACATATATATGTGGTGTTGCACCGTTAAACTATGAACAAGTCGCACACACACGATGTATTATACTCCGCCTCTGTCGTTACTGTGGTCGCAGAGCTCAGAAAGATGAGAACCGCACCAACCGAGGAAAATATATATGTACATATGCAAATCCGAGTACACAATAATATTGTCGTACAAGCCGGGATTCATCCAACGTGATAAAGATCACAATGCACAACTCCTCAATAAAAAATAAAAGAAAATACCTTCATTCTCTTTGTATGTGTATAGAAATGGTGTTCGTATACACGCGTGTAAGTGTCATATGTTGACGTACATATATGGTCTGAATTCTGCGTATATGCATTGGAACACACAGGCTTTTCGCACTGTCTATACGTACCACACTTTTTCACATTTTATTGACTTTTGTCGGGAGAGAGTAAAAGAATGAAAGGGAGAAGGGTTTAAATTATTTTCGAGCTTGAGCTAAATTATTTCTCGAGAAGAGAGTCGCGCGCGCGCGTGCTCGCATCTTTAGAAAAATTCTCAAGTAACTTGAGGCTTTTGAAATTTTTTTATTTTGGGCTTTTGTAACGTACGAGAATAAGACTCTGTACGAATGTATATTCATATTTATAAATATATATATATGCAAAACGACGGGTGTGCCGGAATGACAATTTACTTCATCCCGTTTATAAAACCATATGCGTATGGTGTGTGCGTTTACGTACTATATAACAATAATATACGATCGCGAAGCGAATAAACAGGAACGTGGTGATCATTGGAACGTACAGCGCAATATAACGCACGACAGAAACGCACTTATTCGTTTTTTTTTCCTGCGTGAAAATCCTCATAAATGTTTTTTTTTTTTTTTTTTTTAAATAAAAAAATCATTTTAACGAAACGCACCCAACCCGAGGTATACGTATTAAATTGGGTGATATAGCGCTTAATGCATTGTATCGGAACACTGCGTGGTGTGTGCTGTACTTGAGTTATCGAACGACCGCATTGAAATCTCGTGAAACTATATTCACAGCTTGAATCTTTGCGCTTCGTGCAATAAAGGGCCCACATATGGAAATCTATTCGCCGAGACTGAGTTCTGGTTTACACCGAAATGTGATAAATTTTTTAAAATCTTTAGACAGCGTGTGAGAGTTTATTGAATAATACGAATTTTCATCAATGAAAAGTAAAGTATTACGAGACTACTCAATGAGTTTTCAGATTCATTAGGAGATGAGTATTTTCGAAACGTGAGCACATTTGGATTCGTATATATGTAAAGATAATAATTGTCAAAATGGTTTCATTCTCGGTAAGCTTTTTTCCAATTATATATCGATATCATATTTTCGTATAAATTATTTCATTAATATAGCAATTCAAATAGGCTGGCATCATTTTTTATCTCTTATCTCTCGAAAGTGTTCTTTCTGTAATTGGAAACCAGTTACATTTATTAAGCATGAAAAAAATGTTTTATATTTAACGACTCATTGAATTTGAAAAATAAAAAGATTCATATATTTTCTTCTTTCATTTATCCTTTCGCGATCATCTAATCTCGAAGAAGGAAGCAGGATTCTCAACGATATATAATAGCCCGTATAGCATAAAGCTCATCGTATGCTAAAACACGTCTTGTCTGAGTCTCAAAGTAATCAACGACATATTCGTAACGAGTAGAGCAATTATGAGGGGCGTGGCTGACACGTACGTCTCTCGGACAAGATCCAAGAGTACAATTATACTACATGCGCAACCAACGTGTCTTAAGACGCCGGCAAGTACTAAATCGTTCGTCATCAAAAAGCGCGACCATTTGACATATACCATACAAACTACTTAGCTCATAATCACTTCGAATAAACACATTACAGACATAAACCATCAGGTATACGGTTACTTCGACAAGGATGAAGGAAATTCGACAGGTTTTAAAATAAACCATTTTTATATGCTCTATTTGGCATGCTGTTCCTTTTTTTCAGTTAATTTTTCCAGATATGCGCTGCGATTCGAATTTTTCTTTCCAACAGAAATATCCTTGTTACTTTATCGTGAACCGTAAGGTCACCAGGAACGATATATAATCAAGGGCGTGGCAAATAACTTTGTCTTTAATAATAATAATAAAAAATCTGTGCTTAGATCGGCGTGTATGGAAATGTATATTCGTAATATCGGCTACAAAATGAGTGCACACAACTTTGCAACGTAGAAGTACATCGAAAAGACTTATGTACGTAACGGCGTGTGTATCGTCGTAACGTAACTCAACCCGAGGCCCGTTTCGTCCGCGAGGTTGTAACGACGTATCAAACATGCAAATGAGTCGACATAATTCGTCGTTTGCGGCTAGCAGCAGCAGGCAACGAGCTGAGATTCTTGCCAAGTAAAAGCCAAACGCCTGCAATATTCTCTCTGAGAGTGGTGAAAAGCATTCTGTCTCTTTCTCACACTCCTCTGTCACTCTTTTTGTCCTTCATATCGAAAACTTACGAGGCAACGTGATCGGTACAATGATTTTTGATCATAGAAACTCGATTTAAGAAACCCACGTCTGGTTACTTTTCATTTCGATAAAACGCATACAAACAACAACAACAAAAAAGTCAAGCTGGTAGATTGATATCCAGTACGGTGGATTGTACTTTATGTGTTTTCTTATTTATATATTATTCGTATACCCTGTCTATAAACTTGCATATCGTATGCTATAACTATACTTAGAAATAACCGAGATGAAAGTCTATTTTTCTGTTAATGAGACCACGGTGAGTATGGTGAAATTGATCAATGATATTTCGTGACTCTTTCTTCGAGATTACGTAGTTAGTTATCTCCCCCTTCTAGTACGATGTCACCACGAGTTTTAGGGAGGGAGAAAGGAATTTCCTCACTCCCCCACTCAGCGGATTGCTACATAGTCTTTTTCGAATTGATGAATTATCGAATAATTACGAAAACAACATTTTGGTTAACGTATTAAAAGAAAAAAAAACTTCGAAGAAGATGCTATCACGCAATTACGAAGAAGATGAACGATTGAACAACAAACCAACAAAAAGATGTTGAAAAAAAGGACACGAAGATGCTTTCCTTGTAGCGCGTCAATTTGTCAACAAGAATGAAACAGTGCCGTTCAAAACCTGAAGGAAATGACATTCGAATTGAGTGAAATTGAGAAAAAAAGACGACTGAGTTGACGCAAGAGCTCGGACCGATGAGTCGAAAGAAAAAATTGAGCACAGCACGATGAGTGTGAAGTACTCACATGACAATATCGTGATGCTCTACGGATTAGGAGAGTAACCAAATTTTAATACTAGTAAATGGAGGAGACCAAAATATCGAGAACGAATCTAAAATGAAGTTCAGGATGATTACATCCCACCCAAAAAATTATTTTCACTACTATGTCTGCTACCCAGTAATTTTCACACGCTTTGAAAAATATCAAGGATTGCGATAGGTGAGAGCGTACAAAAAACATTTTCCTGTCCCTCTAAAATCGCTGGTGACATCGTACGAAAGAGGGCCTACTACTATGTAATCTTCTCGAAGGAGGCACTTCATATTATTAACAATAAGAACAAACTTCACTCGGTAAGTTCGTTCGGTCTATTAACTTTTATTTTAATACTCAACACCAAGATTCAGCTGCTGCATTGATGAATTTCAATCCTATTTTATTCAGTTCCTCATGAACATGACGAAAAAATAAAAATATAAGCAAGTTTTCCGGAGCATTGACGAAGAGTTCAAAGAATATTCATCGAATTGACATCTCTAATATCTTAATCACTTGCCTATTGGAATAGACATGAAAATAATATTTAGAAAAAAAAAACATCATTCAAAACGAAACAGCAATTATCTTTAAAACGACATTGAATGAGCAATCGATCGGCGCAGCTTCGAAAAAGCACCAAAGATGAATATTGTAGCTCTTGTACAGAGGGAGAGAGAGAAAGAGAGAGTACGTAAAACGTCATATCTACGTTGATTCTCATAGAAACTTGCATTCACGCTCGTTCTCGAGGCTTCGCGTCGAGAAAATGCAAATTCTCATCAGATTATTTCGTCCCGCGTATACAAACTTAATCTTACGGTGAAACTGACTAGCTTTTATCGGAATCGTTAGTTGAAGGCTCTCTCGAAGGAATTGAGTGTTAAGAGGGTCAGCTTCATCTCGCTGTCTCAATACGGACGTAAACACGGCTCTATTACTTCGCACTTATCTCATTCACGTTCTTTCGTTCCGCGTATCCGATCTCTGAGACTTTTCACCGACTCTTACTGTATCGGCAGCATATTATACCAGGATATACGTATATATATATATATACGTGCCTCACACTTTTACGTCGCTCGATGAAATTTACAGAGCGCAAATGTTTTCTGTTGCAGTTGTGTACGAGAGAGTTAGAGAAAGAGGGAAAAGAAAAAAATGAAAGGGAATGGGGAGAGAGAGAGAGAGAGAGAGAGACGAGGTGCAAGACGATAGCGTAATTGGCTCGTGAAATTATCTGATTCGAACCCACACACGCCCCGAAGCACATGGGGCACCCTTCCAGTACCCAACCACTACAAATATACATTGGCTGAACGAATCGAGTGCGCTTCTCTCGTTGAAACCGGGCGCAAAACAGGCGCCGATCTCTTTCGATCTCCCGGTTGCAAAATTTTTTTTAATTTTATTTTCTCTTAGAGAGAATCTTTCCAGCTGATCAGAGGGCATGCTATACAGCTTCTTCGGACAGGATTGAGAAATGATGGCAAGTATTGGTGAAAGAATTTTAATTGTCAATTGAATATATTTGTAATGAAAAAAAAAAAAAAAAATATTATGATATTCCGATGATTCTATAAAAAAATATTTTGATGAATAATTCATGTGCTCGATGACGATGTCGGTATGCAAATTTTGTACTATAAAATATCTTCAGTTTCAATTTCTAATGCCTCTCGTAAATGATGACAAATAAAAAGCTCTTAACGATGAGAAATAATATTGAGACCAAAACCGTACAGAATTCTCGTACTCTTGCGCATCGACTATATCAACACACCGGCAGGTCGATCGAATTTTCAGGTGTTACATTCTCAGGAGTGATCGTGTAAAAAAAGGTTTATGATGAACGAAGATCCTGTGAGGCATTAACCGCGGTATATTCGAACCGAATCAGGCGCACCGGGCAGAAAAATATCGAAAAATATATACTTTGATTCGCGTGTCACGAGTGTTACCTCCCACACACGCGGCAAGGGAAATGGACCCATGCAGAGAAAGCGGCTCGAGCGCGCGCGCCCATGTATATATAGAATACTCTTTTCGACCGAATTTACGGCAGCAAAAGTTCTCGTATATGAGAACCCCGTGGGCTCTTCGCTCTCGAGCGTAGAAATCAAACCCGGCAGGTATGTATACATACGAAAATAAGAACCCCCGTTATCCGCGTTCTTTTCTCTTCATTTTTCTTTTCGTTTCTCTTCACCGCTCGTTTTTCGTGTGTATCTCATTCGTTTCATTTATTTCTTTATTCCCATAAGAGTACGAACCAAACTCGTGTTTATGGACGATGCTTTGGAACACTTTAACCCCCTTATTTTTTACACATTTTCTGCAGACTTTTATAATCTCGTTCGAGTTTATTTATAACACGGCGATATAATTGCCCTAAGCAAACGCGTTCTGCTTGACAAAAGTTTCTTTATTATATTTGCAAATGTTTATTCGTCCTAACAATTTTGGATTAATTATTTTTTAACCGCAAGTTCATTTAACCGCTTCTCTCGTGAAATTTTTCAATGGTATTTGTTCTTCGTATTTCTTCAACTTGACAAATATCGAATGGACTCGAATTCATACAAACCGATGATAAATATTTGAATACATTACATCGGAAATGCTAGATTTTCCGAAAGCTCGAATTCTCTAAATTTTAATGAATATTAATCCAGATCGAATAAACAAGAATCTAACGTTTGTGTATACCGTATCGTCGCTATATTTCATAGACGATACGCGATATCGTCGTGGCATGATCGCGAGATCGAGTATCTACACATTGTCGATTACATTCTTAGATATACATCCACGTGCGGAATATACGTTTGCGAAGTAATATATATATATATATATATATATATATATATATATATATATATATAACGCGACTATATACGAACGATAAAGACATTGGCGAATGTGCATCGAATCGCTCGCGGGATTCGATTCGTAAATTTTGTCGGAGCGACAGATACGATCGTGGAGCACTCTCTCTACCTGCGTAATTTCTGGTGCTCCGTACTCTGATTTCAACTATATTTTGTATGTCTATAGAATGATATAATTCTCGTGCAACTATTGTACATAATAGCGTATATCATTCGTATCTATCGTACTACATATATTTATTTATTCTTTGATTGCGCATTTGCTTCGTGGATCAGACAAGAATGCAGATAAAATGTTTTTCTCTCGCATTGGTCACAAGCTTTGGTATATGCAGTACGAATATACATAGATAAGCAAGAAAAGAGAAGAGGAGTAGCAAAATACATCTAGAAAACCGACGACGAGATCAACTTTGTGTGTAGGAGTCAGGAAAGATATATGTAATATTCCGATTTTTTTCTTCTTTTTATAAACATATATATAAATATAAACATATTTGCAGGCGATATCACATTCAGGATTCACTGTCGTTAATGAGAAAGCAGGAAACTCAAGGGAGTGTCGTCCAAGTCGATCTCATTCTCGTCGTAGTGTATATATACCAACGTATATATACTATATGCAGATTTATATGTATACGATAAAGCGGCACAAATTGGCCTCGATCGTCGCTACAAATTCAACGAATCCCTCCGCACACATTTCCGTTAGATATATATATATATATGTGTGTATGTGTACAAGAAAAGTGTGGTCATATCGTTTAGGTACTTCGATATATAATTTCGATACGAAATACGAACGAGAAAATGCAAATAACAGAGAAAATCGAGATGGAATAATAATGAAGAAAATTACTCGAGCATGTACGAATAATTATGGGAAATATTTCTCTTTTTCCGCTCTCTTCAACAGCGGATAATAAAAATTTATAACGGAATTTTCGATGCTACGTATTTCAGCTGAATGAACTGTAGAGTAAGGAATTCAGTTTCATTTAGTCATTCGATTTAATTATAATTTTATGCTTTTAGAGTGAAAGCTTATTTAGTTTTTGTAAAGAAAAATAACGCATATCGATGGGTTTACTTTTCAATCGAAAATTTCATATCGTATATGTATCTTTTTTTTCATTTTCAAGGGAATCAATGAGAAAGAGTTATCGCGAGATACGAAATATATGTTATAAAAATGTAATGAACAAACTTCCTGTATTAGCCAGTCATTAAATATACTGTACCTGACATTATAACGACATTTGAACGCTATGAGTAACACGTATAATAAGAGCATGCGCACATAAAGATAAGTTAAAAGTCTGGAATTCCATTTAGTATGGAAAGGAGTATTAAATCTGGTCTTCCGTTTTGGTATAAATTTTAACGTTGGAACATATCTCGTGAGGTGGTTCTCTCACAGGCGCATCGTAAATCGTACGTGGGTGGAGGAACCACCGAAAGCGAAATAAAAGAAAACGAACGAGAAAATTTTTTGGAGAATCATAATAATGGTCGAAGAAAAAAAAATCGATTGAAAGGAAAGAAAAAAAAATGAAGAGAAACGGAGTCAAAGAATCCAGTCGTATTGTGACGAGGTAAGATAAAATGGAGAGACAAGAAGAAACGTAAATGATCGAGCGACCAAGATATTAAGATATGTCTTTGAAATAAGAAGGCTTTCCGCAATCGCTTTTAACGGTCATCCGAAAGGTTTCATGTGGAAATTATGCACATATTTTTAATTATACAAATATGTATATGTGCTCAAATCTTTATTTTCTTTTTTTTTCTTTGATTACTCGCTGTTGAGATGCTGCGGCGTCGTTCTATGTGTCACGATATCACCGGCATATATCATGGCATCTCAATTACCCATGATTCCATGAGTATTTTTCTTCTCCTCCTATCTTTGCTTTTTTTTTTCAATTTACCATTATTTCATCTTTGTGCCTGTTATCTATTTTATTGATGCAATATTTTTCTGTCAATAAAAAAAGAATGTGAGAGCTTAATAATTGAAAGTTATAGAACGAAATTGCAATTATTTCAGCGATGATGTTACGCTCCAAAAAATCCACGAACCGAACGAAATATGATGTATAAATTCTGCTTTTTAACGAACACAATAAACGGTGATGAGTGTGTAAATTTGCGTACACCATTTTACAAAGCCCCGGAACAGCATTCCTCTTGGCGAATCAAAAAATTCATGTGACAGTAGCGAGAAAAAAAAATTACGATCTTTTTTATTTCTATGAAAAGTTACAACCCGATGAGTAGGTAAACGAACAAAAAAAGCACGCGAATCCTCGTATTATTTAATATCTATTCGCATGAGGCACACACACTCGTCGATCGGGAATCGAAAAATCCTTACGGCAGCCAAAGAGCTAGAACTCGGGCGTCATAACTCTTGCCTTTACGACGTTGATCGTACGCATATATACGAATATAGTCGTAATACCATGAATCGTTTTGCCTCATTCGGCCTCACGCTCCTTCTTCTTTTTTAGCCTCCTCACCGAGGACGATACACAGTGTACGATGTTGTTACTTTTTTTTTTTTTCTTTTCATAATTTATTTTTCTTGCCTTCGGTGACAGTTGTTTTTCGCCAGTCCACCGCGATAACTGGTACTTACTGTGCGAAGGTTCCCTATGTCCCGGAAATCGTAATCACGTATACGGAGAGAAGAGAGTACACGACTCGAGTACTACATACACCCAAGTAAGCATCGATTATGCCACTTCGTTCCTCTCGCCCGAGGTATCGAAACTCTACCTTTTAACCGTATGCCTTTTTTCTATTTTTATTTTTACTTTGTTTTTTTCACCATTCCGTCTTTCATATGATCAACGAGTTCTCGCTTTTAGATCTCCACACGAGATACCACTGTTACTCATTCCAGTATTATTATATTTAATTCTCGATTGGAAAATTAACGCGTAGCTTACGATTATTCGAAGGAAAAATGATCATCTCAGGAGTTGTTTCGTCATGTTTTCATTTCATTCACGTCCAAAAGATTCGAAATGTCAAAACGGACCTTGTGAAAATGAAGATCGTACGTAAAGGTAGACGAATGTACCTGAAAAAAAAAATTGAGCCACGTTGTTGTTGATTTGGAAAAATCGTTCTTGTTTTCAACTCCTGATGTGTCGTCGTCGTCGTCGTTTCTTAAGTGACACGTTCGCGGTTACCCCGCGGCGTATAAGCTACGTAGGTTCGGGTAGGTAAGCTTTGAAGGCGTCATTACGTGCGAACGACAGCCCACTTAAGTGCCCCATTTATATATCTTGCACAGAAAGGTGGATGCATGTGTAAATGTGTGTCTTTGTGCGTATATAAAGCTGCGATTGCTGGGGGATTCTGAGAGACCCTGTCGAGCGTGGTCACATCCGCACACGTACGAGAATTTATAAGCTAATAATATTGCTACCACGGCAGTAAAGGGCGTTTTGCCTCTTGGTACATATCCGAGTAACGTGAAAATGATCGCGTACAGGTACAAGTTGAAGCGGTGCAGAACGGTGGACCGCGAGAAGTAGATCGTTGGGAGCTGCTACAACGGGGCCTACAAAAACGTGCAGCGCAGATTTTATTGCTACAAATTTTTTTTTTTTTTTCAAATCTTTCTTGGTGTTTTTCTTTTTTTTCTTTTCACAGGATCTCAAATGTGCTTCGTCTTCAGCTACGAACACCTCGAGACTCTTTTCTCAATGCGGTAAAAAGGGCGAAATAAAATTATCTAATTAATATAATGAATTGTCGTTGTATCTAATATCTTTTAGAAAAAATTGGCATTCAATAACGAGATTTTACTGGAAAAAAAAAAAAGTTAAAAAATTGCTCGAATCAATCTTGATTCGGACGTGTTAGAAATAAATTTCTTCTCGAAATGTTTTTTTTTTATTATTCTATAGAGTTGTGCGAGTCTCAAGAGAGATTCGAATTCTTCACGGTCATCACGATGTTTGGTGAAGCGTTTGATAAACTGCGTCAAGGCAATTAGGACCCGCCGGGAACGACGAGAGAAGCCCGCGTTGCTCGGTCGTGTCTTCTCGGCTCGCAATCGAGTTTCGATAGGGTCCCAATAAATCATTCGCAGTACCCGAGCTGTGCGTGTGCTCCGATCTTTCCGGCCAATATAACAGAGAAGGCACGTGTGAGAATCACAGAAGCATATCTCGTGACTCTTCACTTTGTTATTCGCCGTCCACGAATGCCTAAAAACACGCGAGAATATTTACTTATTCTTCGAATAAATTTCTGAAGATAGTATTAACTCGTCGAAATTCCGTTCGCTCATTTAATTTAATTTATTACAATAGTCATTTCCTTTCAGACATCTAAATAGCAACGTCTTCTAGTTTCATCGAATGAACCAACTTCATTTTCAGAATTTTACCAATTTGACAACCCGTTGTTGCTCATACGTTTTTAGTGTAATTTTATCCATATTATAAACCTTTTATATTGCAATATTGGCAATTTGTCGAAGAATTCATGATGAAAAAAAAAAAACAATGTCAGCTCGAATCAGCACCTTTTCAACGTTTCTATAATTCGACTGATTCCACGTCAAAATTTGTAGAAGAAAAGAGTTAACGTGCATCGTGATCGAGATTGCGTGGGCAGCCCTCGCTGGAATCCTTTGTATACTCGACGGATTCTTTTACATTTCATGAAATGATATTCACTCGATGAAATTTGCTCCACCGTTCATTAATCGATGCACGTTACATCGCTTCAGATAATAACGTTGATTCGTTATCGTGAAATCGAATGGATTCTTTAATCGATGAATCTCCAAAACGTATAATAATAGATAAAATTCTATAAATACAAAACAAGATGATCAATGAATGGAGTGTGAATTTACCGGTCGTAAAACAAACTGATAATATATATTTAATTTATTACAATAATAACAGTTCTTATAGGCGAATTTTTATGATGTCTATATACCACTCCCCGAAATATTTTGTCCACGAATAAAACATAAAAAATACTCTGACTCTTTTTTTTGTTCACTGTACATAAACGTTCTTCGAGTACGTTTTTTTTTTTTTTTTTCATTTCAAAGCATCACATTTCTATAAATCTTCGAAAATATAGCCGTTCGGTATAAGCAGCAATTAAAAAAAAAAAAAAGAGAGAAAAAAAAAAGAACGAATTTACATAATCAAGCGATATTTCATTCTACGTAAGTGTATAAACGAGTACGTGTTTTAGGTAATATCTCACAGCGTATGAAAGGAAGAATTTTATTGCTCGATCGTTAGATCAGCTATATTGCTGGCCTCGGCCGAAAATTCTTTTAAAAATTATTTTGCAATGTTATATATCGTCATTATCGTTGGCGTAAAGTTTTCCTGATTCTACTAAACGCAATTACGCTAATATTAGATAAGAGCTTTTAATGTTAACTTGGCGTGTACCGACATTAAAATGCAATGACGAAAAACCGGAAAAACTTTGATGCAAAAGCCGCGAGTCAAACCCTTATCGTAATTACGGTATGACTATAACAAGAGCAATTCGAATTATTGCGACTAAGCATTAAGCTAATAGCAAAATCGAGGCAAAATAATTGTCAGCTACGTATCACGTCTCATCCTAGCATACCTGTAAAGCATATAAGGACGTTTATGTATGAATATATATGTAACATAACTATATATGTGCGGACATCAGGACGCGGGGAGGGTCGCGTTACATGCACACGAGCCAGAAGAGCGCGTGATCCACATGTAAAAGTCCACGGCTCGTACTTTATTCTAGTCGCGTACACGTTCCTGTCGAGAGCCGGAGCACAGGTGAAGATCCGAAAGGTATTTAACAAGAGATAACGCTAATTAAACGGAAACCGCGAAAATCAGCGCTTCGTCGTTTGCACGCTTTTGCTCCTGCTTCAACATGCAGCCCGGCACCCGGATACATTCTGACTAATCATCGAGGAAACACTCAAAAAACATTGTACAAACTAATCGATTTCCATTCAAAATTCATCCGATGAAAAAGACAGAATAAAATTTTTTTTTTAAAAAACAACGTTCGTTGATTCTTCCGGTGTTTCCATGGATTCACAGCGAATAACTTATTTTATTTTTCATAAAACACAACAACAACTGAAACACAACGAAATACTAGATGGTCTATCTCGAGTCGATCGCTCAGAGGAATTAAGATGAAAGCATTCAGGAAAGCAACTGATGAATCTTCGAAAACGAGCGACAAGAATGTGTCTTACTTCTGCCTGATACAAGACACGGATTTATCTCGGGATAAAAAAGATTTTCTAGATCCGACTTCACTCCACATAACATTTGGTGTAATCGGAAACTCTCGATTGCGTTTTTCTTGAAGCTTTAGTTTGGAGCCAATGAAAAGAGAAAATATATGAATATAAAAAATAAAAAATAAAACATTCGTTCCCATTAGCTCTGCTCTTCCACTAACAAAGTTCGATGATAGATATTTCAACGAGTACCTTCGCTCTTTTTGGAAAATAACCAATCTCGCAAGGATTCCAACTTCGAGCACCGAAGGAATTCATTTATCAAATATATCTTTCTTCTGTGGGATAAAAGCAATCATCATAATTATCATTATTATTATCATCCTCATCACCATCATCATCATCATCCGCACAGCGTTAATCCACGCGAAGTATGCATATACCATTGGCTAAGCCGCCGTAGCTTTATATTATTCTCTGTCTCATCTTTCTCTTTCAGCTCGGCGCGAGCGCGAGCACGCAAAGCGTGGGCGAGCCACGCGACCGAACGGGTTATCCATGTTTTTCTCTCTTACTCTTTCCTATACCAGGACTTGGTACCCCGGCAAATACCTCTCTGTACTCCTGTCAGGCCCACCGTGAGGTTCACCGAATGTGATGCGCGGCACGCCGCTCACAGTTGGGTTATACCCTCCCATATAAGCTTGAAACCACAAAACGACCAGAGGCTTTTACTTTTTCCTTATCCTCTTTTCCACTTATTTCGCTGTTTTTTATTTTTTTTATTTTCTTATTTCTCCCCGTTTTACCATCTTCTTCTTCTACTTCATCCTCATCGCGTTTCTCCACTTCTTCAAATTCTTTTTCATCTTTCTCTTTCGAATTCTTTTTCTTCTTCATGCATCTTCTTTTTCTTAACTCTTTTCTCCTGCCGCTTCTCCATCCCGAAACAACTCGACGGTGCCTCTGAATATTCAAAGTTACTCGACCAACACTCGTGTGTTCAAACTTCAGAGCACTGGCCAAAAAATATGGAGAAGAGTCGGCAGGACCAGTTTCAGCCCTCCTCAGCCTCAATGACTACAAACAAGACTTCAAGGCTTTAGTCGTAATGCGTAAGAATCATTGAAGTTCGAACAATCAAGTAAACACTTGATTCGAACTTTTCGAACTATTGAAGTATCAAAATTACAGAGTTCCATGATATAATATTTCTTAACGCAAACTCTCAAGGCCATTACTGCATGTACTAATATAAGGTAGTTTATACGGGGCAACCGTTCGCATTTTTCTGAAAATATTTGTTGGCTCGTGCGAGTAAAATTTTATTTTCAAATATTTAGACATATGTCATGCAAACATTTAAATGTAACGACACTACGAAACGTTTCAAAAATCGTGGGCACCTTCGATATTTATATCCCATAATCAATTCATGACATTTACTGGTAATAAAAAAATTTTAATTACGTTTCAAATAGTACTCCAGAAGAACGATAGCTGAATATCAAAGTCCCTGTGGATGTGTCATCGTCTCTCATCTCTAAATGTTAATGATCAAAATTAAAATAAAAAATAATTCGACCAACGTAAGAAAGAATTTACTATACACACCCATGCGTATATTTATATAGATACCGTCGGTTAAATTCTAGGTATCTCGACATCACGGGTTAATGGATTATATTAATAATATTTTTCAGAGAGTAGTCATTCCCTAATGAATCCTCACCGGTAGGGAAACTATTTTGTGAAATCTTGATTCCTTTAGTGGCAAAGCATTTAAACAGAGATAAGCATGGATTATTATTTTATGCGAGAGATAAAAGATGGAAATTCTATTATATAATAAAACGTCAGTTGATTGAACCATAAAATGTAAATTCGCGATATGAAAACCGACGAAATAATTCGCTAATTGTGATTTTCAATCGATTGGCGACATCAGAATCTTAAAAAAAAAACTGCCTCCCGTTTAAGAATCGATGTCCAAACGGATGAATAGTTAACCGATCACCAAACCAAGTAATCTCGTCTGAGGCTGCTTAGAGGAAAAAAAAGAATTTTCATAGGATTTCTTAATTATCGTCCTATTTTCTCCACAGGATTTTAAAGCAATTTTGGGCCAAAATCATTTCAGAAGAATCCCGAATCTATCAACTATCGATAGATAGAAAAACGATTCTATCTTTCGATAAAGGAATGATGTACAATGGACTATTTATGGTCCAGTTAAACTTTTTTTTATAGTAACAACTTTTCACCACATACATAATAACTATATCGATATCCGACGAGCAAGATTCACTAACATGCGATACGTGACAGTCTAGAAAAAATTACACCAAATTTTGTTTTTGTCAAATATTAATATTTTTTACAGTTCTAGCCACCATATACTGCAATAGAATTCATACAGTTCGCTTGTTCTCGCCTACTTTACGATACGACTAACATACAGCTTATGGACGAAATTTTATTCCAGAAAATCTCACACTAGTCGATAGCTTAGTGGTTAGAGTCCTGGGTCAGGTAGTTGAACAATAAGTACGAAGTCCATATAAGTAGGCAGTTCGATCCACATGGCGTCTGGGATTGTCGAATGACTCTGGACTTTTGAAAGAAATGTAATTTTTTTAAATTAATAAATTAAGGGAAAATTGGATCAATTGAATAGAAACTGTCTCAATATTAGATGATTCCCGATATCCGTAAAATATAAGTAGACGTAACCGTATCGATTGTAGGATATTGTTTATGTTTGAACAATAACAAACTTTACTTTTTCGGTAGTATGAACTGTTTTAGTTTGGTTATCGACACTTAACGTATGTTTATATGATGATTGTTGCACTAAACATTTGAACATCTTTTGTGCGATCATGATAAATTCGACCATATTTTTTGATGTCACTATATATAAAACATTTCTGTCACCTCAGGGTCAGGGAAATATACTGTTTAGTTGAAATATAGTCAGGAATACCATATTTTTTTCTCAGTGTACAAAGAAAAAAAGTAGACAGCCCCGAGTCTATTGAGAAAAATATCGGCTTATCGGAGACAGTAATAAATTTGATAGTATAAATATTTACAATTCTGATATCTGCTGGAGAGCGTTCTTGATTATTTTTCAAGCATTGCTATTAGTTAAAAAAAATTTCAAATTTTTTTGTTTACTCTTAGACTTACTTGACCTACTCGTAGACTCTTTACCGGAGCGAAAGCGTTTCCAACTGTTTTTGAAAAATGTCAGGTTCAAGGGCATGAGGTATAATAGATTGCTATTGGTTCAGCCGTTCATGACTTCTTTCTCCGCATCATATTGTCAAATTTTAATTTATTTTGATGTGAAGGAGCCCGACTTGTAATTATTTACCATCATTTCTGCTCTAGCCTAGGCAATTGTGCAAATAGACCATGAATTTAATTTTTTGACATACGCAGCATTTAAACTATCAATAATGTTCTTTTCGATGATATAAAAAGCCGAAGATCGAAGCTTTCCACACAAATCTTTTGGAAGCTAACGAAGCAGTATCCGCCTGATCTTCAATCCAACCTCAAGATTCAATAAACGATGAAGGGACTTCGCAACTTCGCTGTTTGGCTACTCGTCTTCGGACTCGTTGGAGTTTATTCTCAGCATCATGAGAAATCCGTGGCCGACGATTTGGAAATTCAAGAACATTCCAACAGTCAAGAGGTACGTTTTTGAATTAATTTGAAAAAATGAAATAAGGGGTATGTGACTAGTCGGTTTTCTTATCCAATTTAATCGTTCTTACTGTACCGAAGCTAACGCATTTTCTATTGAATTATATGATATTTTCCGATCAAGCTGAAAATACGCGACTAAAGCTAATTCAACTGAAGCAACTTGTTTTTGTGCAAATTCCTCAAAATTTTATTAAAAGAGTTGTCAGTTACTAAAAACGAATGAATTTGATTCGGAAAGAAGTTGTAGTTTGGTGTGCTCAATGTGTCTTCCATTTTGAAATTCAATAAAAAATATTTCAAAAGAATTTTCACAGTAGAAACGAATGACTTTCATCGATACTTGTCTAGATTTTTGAATTTTCACAGGATTTCGGCACATTCGAAAATAAAATTTCAAAAGTTGCCACTGACCATGTGCTTAAGAGATCGAGAAGGAAGGAACCAGTAAATAATGGATTCGCCATAACGAGATCACCGCCAAGACCGCCTGGCGGGCAGCAGCAGCCACACAGAGAAAGGGCTCAACCGGCCAATACCGATGATAGAGCAGCGGCCGCCAGAGCTAGGGGCCACGCTGCAGCTGATAGGCAAGCGAATAACAGAGGAGGAAGGCAATGAGACACCAATATAACCCGTCGTTAGTTGCAACTATTTTTGCACTTTTCACCTGACGACAATAACAACGACTGCTACTTTACGCCCATTTGTGGAGATTTAACTTCTTCAGGACGATTTTGATTCGCGATGTATTTGATGTAAAACGAATTCATACAACCTTTATCCCTTTAAGACTGTTGCAATTCGTTCAACACTGATATATTGTACTAGTAATATCTTCTGAATAAAGATCGAACTATCTTCAGCATATGTCATGCAGTTCTTTTCATTCTTTTGGAAACCCAACCTCATGTACCGCACCTATTCGAAGTTGCAAATGATAAATTCGAACTTCTGTATAAACTTCAACCTCTGCGTCCAAAGTTCTTGCAGCACTGAAAGTTATTGGTTCAGCCCAACGCTAAGGTACAAAAAGTTGACATTTCCATGTCGTTTTAACTGGTTCGCTTTGAACTGAAGATAAGGGAGGACGAATAATGCAGAAAACTATCACCGGGTTGGATGATGGATCATCATATGGGGATGGATCGAGGTTAAGTATCGGCTTGGTACATTCAAGACTGATTTTACAATATACCATAAAATCTGGTCTTTCATGAAAGGAGAAACTTGAATTCGACGATGGTTTCCGACATTCGAGTTTCAAGAAGAATTTTCACAACGCTCTCATTGTCGTCGTTCTCTCTGAAAAAAAAAAAAAAAAAAAAAACACAAGAAAGAAAACAAAAAGAGAGATGGCAAATGTTGGTTTCGCGTTCTACAAAGGTACCGATATATACGCGATACGTGGCGGAGACTGGCAAACTAGCAGCATTACAGTTCTTGTAACAGGAAAAGAGGGCATTCGACCCGCTATTAAATGAGAAACCGGAGATTCCTGGACTAGGGTCTTGGGAAGGAATAAAAATCCGTGAAGAGAATGCGAAAACGTGAGAGATACAAAAGTCTACGAGAGAGTCTCGTTTCTCTCTTTTCTCCGCGCTCTCTCTCTCGCTCTCTTTCTCCGCGTCTCTGGCTGTTCTCTGCGTTTATCTTTCTCTACTTCTACTACCTTAGTTGCCAGCGTATTTGCCGCCTCTTCGTGTATCAAATAACCATGCCGCCACGCGTTGTCTGAGAGAGTTCCGAACCTCTGCATCTCTACACCTTGTTGACTTTTAATCGTGGACATTAGTTATACTCTCGCAATGGGGGGTGCTTTGCTCTTGCGCGCCCTCTCGTTGTTCCAAGCGCGGCAATTCCGTTCTCAACGGTTTCCCTAGACAGGGAAGACCGGTAGCCAAACATGTGCCGCGTACACTTTTCAGGTTCATTATACCAACAACACATGATGAACAAACCCTTCATTTTCACACTATTATAAGTGCTGAAATTAATGACTACGATAGGGACGCGATTTCATTGGCTTTTATATCTATCAACTTCTCTTCGCTCAGAGCAGTATTTTATATCCATTCTTAATCAACCATATATATTTCTGTACCACGAGTAAAATCGTGAACGGAATCAAAAATGAGCTCGACAACCCTTTATTCAATTCGATAATTATAACATTACAGATTATTTGACCGTTGGATTGACAAACGCTTTGATAAAATCGCTTTATGTGACAGAACTGAAAATGTATATTAAATTTTACAACTTTTTAGCCAAATGCAACAATTCAAGACGAATTCAAAAGTGGTGTGAATCTTGTTTAGTCTGTCTACTCTGAATCACTTATAATATTCATTACGTAATGAAGAGAAAGACGCCCCTCGCACTGACACGGTTCTTACTTATAAATATCAAGATGGAATAGAAAAAATTCAGATACTATAAAAACAAAGGGTGAGAAAGTGGCGAGAGAGCGAAGCCGTGACATATATTATGCATAGCGAAGAATGGGAGAGGTGAAAACGTCGACCTGTATATATAAATATATATCTATATATATGAACAAATATATATAAGCTCTCTCTGGGAGATTTCGAAAAAATCCGATGGTGTGGGTGGCGAAACTGGTAGAAAATGAGAAATACAAACACGCAAAAAAGAGAAAGAGAAAAAGATGAAGAGAGAAAGAGGATGGATGAGAAACGGGGGTTGAGGACGAAGTTTGCTGTCCTCTCTTGTCTCATTCTTTTTTGCCTCTGTCCCTCTCCTGCATCTTTTTCTTTCTCTTTTTTTTTTGTTCGCTTACTCCTTTTACACCCGTTTCATTCCCTCCATCTCGCTCTTTGATATTTCTCCCAGGAGACTTGGCGAAGAAAATCTTTCGGCAACAAAGAAGCTGCTTATTCTTCGGTCCCAACGAGATGCATCTTTGGAACTGCAAAGCGATGCGTGTGTGAGGTCGTTCCATACATGTAAAATAATACGTATACTCTATTCTCATCCTCCAGCATATAAATGTATAATATAAATACTTCAAAGGAATGAAAATTAAATATTTGTATCATCATTTAGAAGAAGCTACCAATTACTGATTCAAAAGAAGCTTTTCTGCTAAATACGTTAGGACGCGAATAGTGCTCGTAAATGAAACACCTTGAAAGAAAATAAATACAAAATTCCGAAGAAAGTCAGAAAAAAAATGGGTTGTTCACATGAATTGGAATAAAAATTCACTCGGTTAAACCGATGGAATTGTTAAAGAATGGCCAATCAGCTAGAAAAGAGAGTCAAAAGTGCACCGCACCTCTTTTTTATTCCATTTTCTTCGCGTTGTCATAAAAAATTATACTTTATTTTTGTTCCCGAAGAAGCAGTTGGTGCGTCAGTAATTTTGTGGTCGAGTAGGTACGAGGCTTCAAGTATTGGACACGACAAAAGGGAGGTCGCAATAATTATAGATCCTTTCTCAACAGGCTTACTAGCACCCTCGTTCACAAATAATATTTTCCCTCTGTAAAAACAGGATTGCCAGGGAACTACTGGAATGTATATGCATGAAGCCAAATTACACTCAAGCGTGGGAAGCATATATATTCCCGTTGTGTATCTGCATAATTGTATTTATCGATAATACCTCGAGCTCTATCCAGACCCTGCAGGAACTTCATAAATCCAATTCACATTTTTGGCTTTTTAAGAATCCAGCCGCTGAAGTTTCGTTGTATTTGCTGCTTTTCGAATTCCTGAATGTAGCCTGCGTCTGATAAATAATTTAGTTTACAGGTACTGGTAGGATAAATAATTATAAAATGTAGAAGAAATTGAGGGAAACGAATTGAGGATACCAGCCGAATGATTGTATAATAATAACGGATCATTTATGTTGAATTGCTTGAAAGCAATTGAATTTTGCTTGAAAGCAATTGTTCAAACGTTAAAAAATATGTTAAGAGAGCGTCATTAAGTTTTTTTTTTTTCTTATTGTTTCTTCCATATCGTCATTGTGGAAAATATGTGCCATGAATTTTGCATTGGAATAAAATAAATTAAGAAATTAAGACACGATAAAAACAAAATAAAATTAAGTAACTTCTCACTCTGGTGTTCTTTCTTTTGTCCAACGATTTATTCAATGTTTTTTTTTCCTTTGACCGGAGAGAAAACACCGGCAGTCTCTTTTTAATTTATCCAACTGCCTCACACTGCGCAGATTTGTTATGTACCAAGAAAGTGTTGTTTGATATTTGTTAACTGAAACATTGAGCTGGAGGATTGATTTATGAAGAATTCGAGTGTGCAAAAGTGTTGAAAAATAAAACAGCAATTTCATAATGGTTCATAAAATTCGACTATTATGATATTTAATGAAACAAAGCGCTGAATTTGTCTCGAGTGGTGAGTCGATATTCGAATGGTTATTCCAAATTTATCTTGATAATTTTAATGAAAAATATCGATTAGCACAATTTTCAAAATAATAAAAATCATTCGAAAAATCAGAATTCATCGAAGGGTCGACAAAAGTTTTCAACGACAATTAAACTTGCACGTTTCTTATTTTATCATATTCTTAGACGTACAATGTTTCTATCAGAATGGTCAACTTTTATCGAAGTCTGCCCGGCATTACTCGTCGAAAGTCGAGAATTCATCTAAAAAATGAATGAACCAGGAGGAAAATAACATAGCTCCTAAGTCTTGGAGCTTATAGAATGGATGAACAGCAGAAAACTCTAAAAGACACTGTAAAAACCTGACATGGCTCTCTATAAGCTGATTAGCGTGATTCTAGATTTGTACTTTCTTTGCAAGTAGTAATTCCACTGTACTTACCGTCTGCGGATGTGCCGAAGACGGTAGGTAGAAAAGCTTCTAGTTTCATGAAGACTCCGCGATGATTAAACATTAGGAATTAACGATCAATAATATAACCGCAGGAAAGGAACTACGTCAAGATCAGCTCTCAACAGTGGGCGAGTAACCTTAACCAATAGAAAAAGAGGAATATACGCCTACGTCTAAGGGCCACCGTGAGTTCCAGGCACCAAGTCAATTTCTCGATTCAGTCGCGTCTAAATCTAGTCTGATTTATTATTTCTATTACATCGAACATAATTCGTAGCCAAATATAATCACTTTGATTTTCATCGATGAATAAAATATATTTGAAAAATGATGTTGCTTCGTAGAAAAAAATTTGAATTGAAAAAAAAAAAAAAAAAAAAAACAACGATCAAACATCAAATATATTATATGAGACAAGCAACTTCCAATATTAAATATTTCAAAACATGTGGATGGAAAACTCAATTTTTCAAATTTATCGAGCATAGATAGTGGCATACATTATTTCAATGAGTTTGTAAGAAAAAAAAAAAAAAAGCACTGCTTTGAGCTCTCATATTGAATAATCTATGTATGCCGAATTTCGTACGCCATCCATCATGACTATCCTAAGGAAAAATATACAGAATATACACATAAATATATTTGATATCGTCGATCTCGAACTCGTTCACCAGCCGTATTCTATATGGACACACCCGTATGGGAGCACCAACAAATGAGTTTGAAATTAATCCCATGCTCCAAGGATTCGAAACCATCAAAACTTCGAATCTCTTGATTGAACTATGTTTCGAGTTATGTGTAAACGTATAGCCCGAGGACACGAGCCACTCTGGAACTAATATCAAATCTACATACGTACAAATAATCAATCTCTATTAATTATCCTTTCTATTACTCACAAGTTGTCATCAAAGAATTCGGAGATATAGTTGATGCATCAAGTACCGAAGTTCTTGATAATGAAAAAAATATTAATCTTCATGATGGCAGAGTGGATACGATGTTCCAAATGTTTCATCTTTTTATTTCTTACCTCAATTTCTTTCCCATACTTTAATATAGTCATACAGATATATGTGTGTGTGTGTGTGTGTGTGTGTGTGTGTGTATATATGTATATGTATATGTCATATCTATATCGAACATACTCCCGAATTAATATTCAATCTTACGTCGCGATAAAAGCGCATTGAAAACACGCGTCTTATCGCAACGTGTCTCTTTGGAAGGTCCGATAAAAACTTACAAATTAATTAGAGGAAAGAAGGGTGGAAGAATCCGAACGGTCGAAGACAACCGAGCGAAGATGCGTCTCATCGAGTCAGGATCCTTTTTTCTTTTTTTTTTTTTTATTGTTTCGATCTACTGAACAAGGACGCTCATCCCTGGCGGCAAGGCCGTGGAAGATCAATGACGAAGAAGCAGCCTACGATTTTTATTAACTCGAAGACTCGTTAGTATACTCAAGAGGACGTCGTGCTGTGCTTCGTTAAAGACAAAAACAAGAATAGAAAAAAAATAGCGAGGGAGAGAATACAGAGAGAAAGAAATAAAAAATAATAAAAAAAAAAATTGTGAAACGCCTGGCGCGCGTTAACCCATCTCGCTAATTTATTTCAACGACAGTTTGTCTGGCTCTATTCTTATTTTATTTTCATCGATTTATTGGAAAATTGCGACCATTTCTTCGAAGCTATTTTGCTGCTGCAATGATTATCTCGCCATACATTTTCCATAACGATCACTTCGTTAAGAGCAAACAGAAAATATATTGTTGCAGGGCAATGAGGGTCGAGCTCGTCATAAAGAATGCTCAAATAAAATCAAAGTAGAAATTATTATAGATTTTTTTCTATTACTATCAAGATCAAACTTTTTTTATATCGATTGAATAAAATTCATCTCCAAAAATCTGGATGTCATACCAATGAACCATTGAACCATTCATGAAAAGAAAAAAAGCAATATCTAGTAACATTTTCATTTTTTAATTGCAGTATTAACAGACAATTTCGATATTGACTCGACATTGACCTTTGACAGAATTTACCGGACCGGTGAATAGTTCATTTATGGATGCGAATCAACTCGCAAAACATCCGCTTTATCGACGTCACAATCGGATAAAGGGTCACTTTAGTATGTGCAAATGCACTGACAGCGAGAGTCATCATCGTGTGAAAATAAGGTATTTATCACGTTCAACGGAAAACATTTAAATAATAATGAATCGACAACGTGCCACTGAATCGATAAATCATCTCACACGATTATTAATTGCTGTGACTTTGAAAATTGTTAACAAAAAAATTTATCCAAAGTTACTCGACGTCTTGAAATTCTGTCCGTGTAGTTCGAGAGCAGAGTTTTTTTTGTCCTGAAAAAACTTAAAATAGTTGGAGCCTTCTCACGTGACATGGGACTCGGGGAGATGAGTGAGACAGCAAATAATCTGGCAACGAACTAATGGAACCGAATTCCGGGATGGGACGAGAAAAATACATCTTTCACTGCTCTCAAAAAGTCTTTTGTCGCGATGGAGCTAAATGGTTGCGTGACACGAAGCGACGTTCCCCCTGGGTCTCGTGAGAGCAACTCGGAGAAGTCACTCAGGTAACTAAGGTCAATCCCCTTCCGACAATCCACCTAACCGAGAATCGTCACCCATATATATATATTCGAACATAGATATTTGCACTGAAAAAGAAATTTTGTTGAAACCTTAAAATATTTTCAACAACAAAATATTTTATCGTGTCAAAAAAGTTTTGTTTCGGTATAAAGAAATTTTGTTGTAATATTCGAAATTTTGATGTCTGAAAAAAATAATTTTGTTCAATACGCGCAACAAATTTTTTTAAATATTTCAACACAATTTCTTTTTCAGTGTGCTGAATATGTTTACTGAAGATATTCCATTCGTGTGCCTTGGCAAACTGTGTGCTTGTCGTCATTGGAAATTATCATTTCGGTCTTAAATTTAATCGATCATGAAGGCTCGATGTTATTACAAAATTGCTCACATATTTACCAAATACTTTCAAATTATTCGCACGAAGATATTCGTAAAATTATAAAAATCAATAGTTCGAAAAAAAAAAAAAAGTGTCATAACAAGATAATTAATAAACATTGAAAATTATTGTTAATCAAGACTCAAGATCATGAAACGATGAAATACATCAACTTCTGTGTCTTGGGTTTCGATATTTTAGATCGATCGATTATCATAATTTTGGCTTTAGCCTGTTCGAAATAATTTGAAATATTCAAGTCAATTCGATAGAGTTTAATGAGTAATAAGTGGGACAAAATTTATCGAAAATTTCGAGTATTTGCACACGTCTAATTTATGGATGCAGTGAAGGTGAAAATTCTTATAACCTGGGCGTGGCAAATTGCTGCACGCGAGTGTCTCTAATGATGCGAACAAACGAGCGAGTGGTCGCGGGCGTTTGAGCACCAAAGAGAAGAATATCATGAGATGCAGAGCGAACAAGAATACGAGCAGGCGTCGAGGACGAGTATTCGTAGTAAGAGCGTATGTCGAAGAGTGAGAAACTACACGAGGACAACGACGACGTCTCGTCGTGTATAAGCGAGACAGAAAGTAACGATAAAATCTGAGGTTAGTGCAGGCAAAATTGTCACTGAAACTGCTTTAGTCCCGGACAAATGATATATAGTACAGTAGAGTGTTAAAAATAAATGAAGGCAGTAAATTGCGGAATGGTATTTATTGGAATAAATACTTGTACCGTGAGATCTCTTTGGCCCTGAAAATAAAGTACAGGAATTTGTTTAAGGGTGTATAACAGGTAATTGAAGAAAGCAAAAAAGCTCAACTCTTTTTTTTTCATCTTTAGCACAGCAGAAAAAAATATATATATATATATTTATATGTGTGTATATTATCTCGAGAGGAAAATTTATTGCTACCGATAAAAATATTAGAGGATAGAATTGCTTAAAATTTTTCTGTTCTTTAAACTCTTCAGTTATAAATTTTATGCCACTGCTACAATTTTCATATTCACGTAAGTGTAAACTAACGTAGTATTCAGCAGCATTCATTCAAGGCTGATTGTCTTTGTGAGGAGTATTTATACATTACTCAAACGTAGTATTTCGTCGACGAAGGAACACTTACGAAGAAATTGTTTCAAAAACTTTTGTTACTTTTTGACTCCAATAATTTCTTCAAACGCGATGAACCCTTCTGCAACGTTCATTTATCCGTCGTTCTCGCGTCTCGATCTGCTGCACATTAATCATATACCAGGGAGAGTACTTTTCCTTATACTGTGCTATATCGAAGACCGATGCCTTCCTCGTCGCCAACGCGAGACTTACACACGTGGGCTTTACATGATTCATCGGAAGAACTCGAAGATACACTTCGAACACTCGATTCGATATATCGGAACGAAAAGAAAAAAAAAAAAGAACCATAGTTCAACGGTATAACTTGATGATTTCCTAACATTAAATGTTTTTTATATTCCATTTTTGGCAAAATGTTTTTCCCTGAAATGTTAATTGTTTGGAGATGAAAAACGTAAGTACGATTTTTGTCGTTTGTAGCTGTTTCGTTATATTTCTCGAATCTTGTCAAACTCCTCAGGAAGTGACTTTCACTTTTCTTCGTAATTTTGGAATGTTTTTTTTTCTCTGTGAAGTGTTTCACCGAATAAATATCAAGAATCAATAAAAATGAAAAAAAAAAAAAAAAAATCGGATATTTCGATCGATTAACAATTCTCGCGACGAATCTCGAGGTATATAAGCTTGACCGATTCTCACATCTTGTTCTTATGCTTTTTTTAACTTGGATTTTTTATTTAAATCCAGCTGAAGCAGACACTCAAGATCGAGTACTCGAGTGCCTGGACCGACTGGTTCTTACTCGTTCATCGATCGCTCAAATTAATCATACTTTGGAACAACGACGGTCGCTTCGTTTTCTCACCGTGGCTCCGTCTCGCTCTTTCTACAGTTAAGCCCTCTTCTCTTCTCATCAGGCTCTTTCGCACTTTTTCGTTTTTATTAAATAAAAACTTCGACGCGTGCCACTCAATAGAAACTATTTAAAAAAAAAAAATTTGTGCAAAGGGATATTATGACCTGTTTGGAAAAACAAAATTACTCAATTAATTGAATGACTCATGAATTTGATCGATCACCTAATTAATCAATGAACATGAACTCTGAGTTTCAGCAATTCACCAAATTATTAGAGAAAAAAAAAAAAAAGTCAAATTAAGTGCTCGATTGATAAAAAAAAAACTTTTGTGTAGACGAGATCAATGGTGCCATTCTAATTAAGATAAATGAACACACGGTTTATCATCGACGTTCATTTAATGGATTAACCGTGTACACAAAAGCGATAAAGAAGAATAATATCACCTTTCCTAACGTAATATACAAAGAAAAATATGCTTAGAGAATAGATCACAGAATCGGGATGAGAGAGGTCCAAGTTTCAACGACCTGAGAATAAAAAACATCGGGTTGGAGAAATGAACGCGAGGGTTTCGCCCACGCAGTCCCTTGACATAACAACTTGTGATATTTATATATGTATATATAGATACGAATATAATATACAAGTAAAATGCGTCTTGTACACAATATCTAGGATCCTCGGAGCGAGAGGATAAGACGAGAGAACTTTTACACTAGTGATTGAGAGAAAGATCTGACAAAATCGGCATAAAAGATGTTCTCTTCGACTTAAGAGGAGCTCTATATATGGCGACAAAATGGTGAGAACAAGAAATAATTCAAGTCGATGATCCGAGTGTGTGCAGACAACAGAGAATTGCATTTTTCGCGATTTCTTATCGACTTTTTTTTTAAGACAAACGTACATACGATATCTGAACTTTTTCAGCAAAGTATTCTTCATCGTGCTAGACGTGATCACCTTGATCAAAAGACAAATTTCTATTGATGATTTTCACCGGAAGATTGGAAGAGTGGAGACGTGAAAATTAATAATCGTTGTTTTTATATATACATTATTATTCTTTTTTCAATCACTTGAAAAATCGTGGTGCTCCGAGTGGTTCAATAAACGGACGAATGAAAATAGACATTTGGGGGTGCGGCAAATAAAACTGAGGCATACGGACTCGACCCGGTGATCGTTTAACTTTGAGGTGTCAGCAGTGCATGACGAGGACAAAACCCGCGAACGTAAAATATGCATATGTGTTTATACACGAACATAAATACAGTGAAATGTGAGATTCCAGGTGGTACAAGAGACGTGCACTTCCTCGACCCTTAATCGTGATTTATCGTTAGTTCGACAACAAGTCTTCCTCCCCGCATCGCAATACTCGCATCTCTTTTTCTCACATTCGAAAGACCGTTTGTATAATAAAATGATCCTATTCGAGTCAACCCCGTCGAACTTAACACTCGTTTTCTTTCAGGCTAATGATAAAATCCTCGATAAAATGGTCAAACTTTTTTCCCGACGTGCTAACGGTACAAGACTAAATCCGAGAGTAACTGCATACCCAGAAAAAAAAAAACAACAAAAAAAAACAAGATAGAGACCCGCGTTCGAAGAAGTCTCGAATTTCAACCGATTTTATATGTCTATATAAAAATGCTCGCGCGCTACGAAAAATTTCCGAAATACGGTTCAAACACGAACAAATATCACCTCTCATTCCCCACGATCCAAATCGACCGGATGTGAAGCCATTGTGGGTTTTAGTGGAAAACAAAAACCTCTAAAAAGCTTTGGTGGTCCAGCACGTACCGAACAAAAGTAAAAGCAGCGAGGATGGAGAACGCGGGATGTGTGTGTGTGTGTGTGCGTGGTGCCTGAAAACCGATAAAATCATTCGAACTCGATTTTTCATGTATACAATTTTTTCTTTGATAAACTCGATGGAATTTTTATAGGTTTTTATTTCATCGTCCAGTTGTTTATTGGTTCGTTTTATTGTTCAGAATTAATCGTAAATGGATTCTGAAAATTTTGAGGATTTTAGATTCAAAAGAACAGGTAAGTTTGATAGCGAAATGTGCGTATTAGCATTGAACAAAATTCAATGAAATTACGATTAAAAATGAAGTGAGCGAATACTAAATTGACGTGAGATAATGAATTAGGTTTCGCTTCCGTCTATATAGACACGGATACTACACACTAGCCGATGATTCGAAAGTTCAAACGAGATTCAACAGAGGCTCTAAATCACTCAGAGTTTAGTTCTCCCGTTGAACGCGCACGTGGCCGTTCAATGTTTTCTTCACGGATGTCGTTATAACTGCCCGCACTATGGGTATTTTATATATACATACGTGTGTATTTTTCTCTCAGCAACGACAAACGTATCTTCGCCGAGGCGGAAATCTATACGTCGACATCCGATCTTTGAGCGCGATATCTAAAACGTGAAATGTTGGATGATTGTGATCGTTCGAATATAAGCCACGTGTGGCTCAACCCAGATAGTCGTTGAAGGATTTTTATGCACACGCCGTTTATTTCTACGTTTTAAACCTCATGTCAGAATTTATAAACTTCGCGTTGACTCCGGCTTGGAAAAATGATGAAAAAAAATTTCGGAAAACTCGCCTCTGATAAAAGTTTTGAGAATCTATAAAGTTCGAGTCGATGCGAAAACCCGCAGAAAATTACGAATAAGAGATTTCAAACCTTGAAGCGGTTCCGTCGCTAAGTCTTACTGCCAGCGAGTGAAAAGCATCGTTGCTTCGGCAGATAATCTCAAAGACCCGATAGGATTAGATCAATTCAAGAAAAGTCTTATCGCGATACCGAAACTTGATTTTTTCGCAATCACCGAACCCGCGTTGCTTCTCAATTTTTCAAACCTTTCATACACCAATGACAGGAGACAATAAAGAAAAGCAGGGAAAAATGAAAAGCGAAGAAAGGAGAATGCTGGAAGCGCGTGGCCTTGAACGATCCTCTTCTTATTACCAGAACGTCTTGTCCGCACTCTCTTCTCGCTCGTTCTCTCTGAATCTCTCGGGGTTTTGCGAGCCTCGTAAAAGCGTGTGCGTTCCTCTCACGATAAGTACAAAGAAGATACACCTATATATTATATAGAAAAAGAGGGACTCGGGCGAGAGTGCCGCCTGGATGCTGGGAAGCTCCCTTCGGGTGTACAGCTACAATTTTATACCTATGTCGTGTCTCTGCGCATTCAAACTGCATATACACATAATATATACATGTATGCACTGGTCCAGGTACTCACGCGTGAGATGCGCGATCGTGGGTGTCGGTCCCACGCGTCTAGGTGGGGCCGGAGCGCTCACACGCCGTTACCATCGTGAGGCATCACTCCTTTGCTCTCTCGCTTTCTTTCTTCTCTCTCTCTCTTTCTCTCCTTTTCATCCCTATTTCTCTTCCTTCCTTTCTATCTCTGTCTTCCACTTATTTTTTCCCCTTCTCTTTCTTTTCTCTCTATCGCTCTCCTTCCTCCTTCTCTTCTTCTTCATCTTTCTCACTCTTGCTATCCTCCCTCTTCCTCTCATTCTTACAGCAGGTCTCCTCATCCCTGCTATCGTATAGCTTCACAGTTATTATACATGGATGGTGAGTGCAATCGACTTCGTCGTCACGACGTGTAAGATCGAAAAAAAAAGCATAAACAAATATTTTATCTAGTCTCTGAAATCCTACAACCCCAATTTTGAGAATAGTTCTACAATGCAAAAACTTTTTTGGATAGAAATCTGTGAGTAAAGGTGTCAGAAATATATGATTCGTGAATACAGAGTTATCTAAATATTTTTCTAACTAATTAGAAACGGTTAATCGGTTTACGATCTCGATATCACGAGTTTTAAATTATTCGAATGCGCGCAATTATTGATGCTTTGAAATTACAATAATTTTTGTGAAAAAAAAAAAAAGAATAAATTTTATCGGAGAGTTTCTGTGACGATGACACGATCGATAAAGACATGTATTCCAACGAGATAAAACGGGGTTGTAAAGAAATTGAAAAAATTACTCTGCATCCTCGGAATGATTTCTCCGTCAACACAATTATACCTCCGTGGATAAGTAAATTCGACAATCTCGAAGAAAACGATCATTTTATTGGCGTTATTGAGATAATGTTTCGCGGCGTTCTTCGGCATATCACGAGCGAGTTCATGATCGAAAAACGAAGAGAGCGACTGGATGAGAAAATAAAAAAAATGAACAAAAGTGCCACAACGCTGCACACATGTATATACAGGGGTAAAAAGAGAAACGATCGAAGGCGTGAAGGTGTGAGAAACGGGCCGTTCATTCGGCCCCAAAGATCGGTAGGTGATATGCCGCGATGTGGGCAAAGAAAGCAGAGGCGCGAAATATATAAGCTGCGCGACCGCGGCTTGAGGCGTCGCGGGGCGGCGGCCAAATGAAGGTGTTGAAACGGGGATTAAAGTTTACGCGAGGTGCAGATATATATAGATGTATACGTTTGTAAGGGTGCTTCATGCAGAAATGCATACACTCATACACATACGTATACGTACATAAAAGTGTACACGAAGTACTCTTTCCACGAAAAAATGTGAGATAGACTCGCGAGAACTCGGCACTTAGGGCCAATTTAACAACAGGACTCTCAGTCGTGTCGATGAAGTACCCGCGGCTATATATATCGACGAAGATGCAATTTTATACACCGTCAAACTGGAGAGCAATCCACGCGCGTGTCACGCTCGCGGATGAAGAGTTCTCCTGTTTTTTTTTTTCTCTCTTTTTTTTTTGTACAGAACCTCGCAAAATTCAAAACCGCAGAGGCTTACCAGACGAGAAAACAACCGTGTTTGACACAATTTAAACGTCTGAGTATAGAAATGCTCTCGTATAATGATATAACCATTTATGAAAAAGGTAGTTTTGCATCCAATTCAAAATGAGTACTACATCCTTGGAAGAAGAAAAAAAAACTTCTCTCAGGGTTGTTCCTAAACGTTTTTTTCATTATAAAACTAGAAGATCACCGTTTCAGCAATAAGTGATCGACATCATTAAATTTATTCATCTGTTGATGGTTCAATAACTCGACAGGTAAACAGGAATCCTGAAGGAATTTACTGCAGGGACCGAAATGATAGCAATAATAATACAATTAACGATTTTTATGATAAATTTCACCTCCGTCGTTCAGTCCTCTCCTAATCAACAAAAGTTGTATCAAAGATCAAAGATTCGTGCAAATCTTGTAAATAAAGTGTTTTACCCAACTTACTACTGGTGCTAAAAAAAAATTGGTTTTTCTCGCAGAGTGTACAGTGCTTAAAATTGAAGTTTATGTATATATATATGATTCTTGCTTACTGCTATGGTAGTCACCTTGATATACCTGTAGATATTATAAGATACATATATATCACAAAGACACGTAATCGTATGCAAATTATCGAGCGCGGCATCGCCTTCTCGGCGACGTGTCCCCAAAGTTTCGCCTTCTGAGATTATACACTTCGGGACGAGAAATTTTCACGGGACGTTGCACGGACTGCGCCAAGTAAAAATGTTCTGAGGTGGCAGCTGAGAAGCGATCATGGTGTGTGCATGTACACGAAATATATATTCGTGCGGTTATTCCATGTCACGATGCACATACCATTCCCCTGCTGGCTTTTTGTTTTTTTTTTTTTTTCACACCATCAGCTTCTGCCGGGATGTAGCCCATATTTAATATCGCGCGACGCTTGTATTGGCTCTTAGAAGATTAACTTTAAAAAGTCTACTTATTGTAAGCCTGCGTGCCTATTCCCTTCAGCAAGTAAAAAAAAAATCATCTTTATCGCGACATTTAGAGAAAACGTTTACGTATGATAACTTTTCAATTTTAAGGACCTTCAGTTATATTATCTTACGAATATAGTTCTTATGAATGGACTTTATTTAAGAGGATGGATCAGTCACCTAACCTCACCTCGAATTTTCGAACTTGAAATTCTTCGACACGAATTTACCGATCACAAAAAGGCGCTGTCAACGGACGCAGGACAATAGCAAAAATCCACTGACAGGGCCTTTTTTTAATCAGTCAAACCGTATCGATGAATTTCACTTTCGAAATTTACAGCTATCTCTCTCGCACTCACGGTGGCAACATACCAACTGATCCATACTCTTAATGAGAAGAGACGCGGAAGCGGCTCGACGCCAAGAATTTAAAAAAATATATATTTTCACGGAAAAATGTAACACAAATACATTTTACTGGGAAATTTCTGTGACGTTTGTTAACACATTTTGTGCTGTGTAGCATAGAATGTGCTAATGGATTCTTGTTGATCCCATTATTCCTGTGCAACGATGGTATTCCAAAGAAAAAGATTACATTTAGGATTACCATAATCCAAATAGAAATAATTTTGTCGAGGATTTATTATGAACAGAAGTTTTTCGACTATGTGAAAATATAAGGCGAATAATAAACATTCGAGTCTATATACTAATCATCGTTTTCCTTCGTACTTTATTGAATTAACAGTCAAAGGGATGTACCAGTGTGAACGCTCAAAATTTAGGTGATTTTCGAGAATTTTTTTGGAAACAAAGTACTCAATCAAATGTTTCGGAAAATTGAAAATATATTTGGCTGTATTTGACCTATGTTACATCATTTTTTCATAGAAAAATATTGAGATCCAAGCGACTTATGAGCTGCCTTCGGAGGCGCCAAAAAAAAAGTTTCTCCACTGCTACCATGATATTCCGCCGTGTCCGATTGAGTATATTCTTGAAAGTATAAATTATCGAAAAAGACAAAAAAAAATCGATTTTTTGAAAGTGTCACACAGGTATAGCCCCTTAATAACTGGCATTCTGTACGTTTCTGTTTAACATTTTACAAGATCGTTGCAATCCCGTTTCGAAAGAGGCATGAAGTGTGTCCGATATAATTGGCTCATAGTTAATAACCATCAATAGCATTTGCAGACGTATTAGAAACTTTTCAGTGAATTTCCAAATGCTGTAGACGACTCTTTGACGTTTCCGTAAGTTAAATGATAAAATTTCAAGCGAAACGCCTACCTGCTTGTGGCGCATCGTCGAGATGCTACCTCATAAACGGACAGGCATATGTTGGTGTTTCATTATCAGAACTCACCGCACGAGTCTCTTCATGCGCGAATGAAGAATACTATAATAATACACATAAGCTGTTTTTCTACCTTTATATTCTTTAGTGGTGATATATATATATATATATATATATATATATATATATATATATATATATATATATATATATATATATATATATACATATACGCACGTGGGACTCGTTGAATTGCTCTCATCGAGGGCGGCCCCCGCCGCAACGAGATCCAACTCTCGACCCATCGTTCGCGCATATAATTCTTATACATTTACTCCTCGTACGTAAAACTCGCAAGTTGAGGTTGATGTATTACAGAAAGAAAGGAAAAGAAGAGAGAGAGAGAGAGAGAAGAGCGAAATGTTTAAAATTATTATAACCGAGGGGGATGTACCGCACGAATCACGTGCGATCATGAAATAAAGTCGATGTATCGAGACTTCGACACGTTGAACGCATAAAAATGACAGCAAAGTCAGTATCGATTTATTTCTTAGTCTTGTTTAATATGAAACGATACGTAAATGAAAATAACAAAACCGATAATGTCAAATTGAAAGAAATTGATGAGTTTATTCGAGAGTTTATTTTATCATTTTTGATAAAAAAAAAAAAAAACGCGATTCTCTTCAACTATTCGTGGGAGATTCAACGTTCTAGAGGATTTTATAACGTTTAAGGAAAACACAGTTAAAGTCTGTATATCAGATAGAATATCACAAATCTGCTTACATCTGCATAAATTAATAAATGATCAAGTACGTGTGTACAAATAAGCAGGTCCTGAAAAACTTCGAGTCAAAAGCCTTTGAGAAAAGAAAGTTTGGTGGCCACATGGTATACGTACCACAAATACAAGGGGAAAGAAGATCGGAATACGCGAATTTTATACGTATAAAATAAGGCAAGGATTTCGAGTAGAAAAGCATGAGGGAATATCCGCAGAACCCCTGCATACTCGAGTACGATATACTTCTCGATATTGATAGTTACACGACCGCAAGGCCAGCCGGGCCTTGTACAAAATTAATTTTATACACGGCGAGAGTACCGATATATTTATAGTGGTTAGTGCATAAATCAACGATCGAGAATGCATTAGACTTTCTCAGTCTTTCTCTCCCTCCTCTATACACATTTCACAGTGGATATACTTTCTCGTGGCTACGATTATACAACCAGTAAACTCTTTGCGCTGTTTTCTTTTAGCCAATTTGTTCTAAATTATTAATTTGGTGATAAAATTTTCGAGTAACAATTCATACCATTTCTGTCGTATCAAAATACTTCAATTATCGATTCGAAGTTCAATGTGAATCGGTTACTGAGAGAACAGGCTCATAGTAAGAGTATAATTTTTGTGCTGCGAAACGTTGTGAAATTTCGTTTATTGCTATTTAAAAAAATGTTTTTTATTGACATTGCCTGAGTAGTACTGAGTTTATGTACGTAAGTCCTTCATCCGTTAATATACCCTGTAGACGTGGTTATTTTTTTTTATATTTATCAAGTATAAAAAAAGGGTAACTTATACAAGCGAAAATTGAAGGTTCTTACAAGGATAAGCGTTTAAAGGGTAAAAAAACCTCGGTACGAATATCGCACGCAGCGCCAGTGAGAACAATGGACAGAAATTGGAAGGAGGTACGATGAAAATGTTGAAAGAACAAGATGGACGGAAAGTATTCTCAAGAGGAACGAAGAGATAACACTTGGACGAGAAATCGCGGTAGAGAACAACGAGAGAGGACAGAGTTAAACTCGTGAGAATGAAGATGAGGGAGAAAAAGAAGAAAATAATAAAAAGAGATAGAGCCTCTGGACCTCATGTCGCTCACACCCACGCGCGCGAATTAATATGCCAAGATAAGGGAGGCGAGGGTGTGAGGGAATATACGATAAAAAGAATCACAATAATTCGAAGGTTCAAGGGCTCCCCATGCGGAAAACGAAAGATGAAACTCGAAAAAAAAAAAAAAAATTTTCAATGGGACGAAGGAGGACGAGACTACGATCAGAATAAACCTGATTAGCTAACGAAAACCATATAGAAGCTCATGAGAAATTCATATGTGGGAAGTGCTGCTCTCGAGACATGTGTGTTATTAAAAAATTTAGATCATAATCAAAAGAACACGAGGACAATGCACTTTTGCACTATTATTTTTATCGAGTAAAAATTCAATGGTGACTTTACACCACTGAAATATACAATGATCATACGGAATACATTTTTAACAAGCTCTCATCCCGGTATCAATTTATATCCGTATGGGACGAATAATTTTTGAGAATCCTCATTTAAATTCCGTTAACCTATAATCAATCGTGGTGGTGTGTTCGTTTTAGCGTTCGTGTATACGTGTGCTGGAACGGCATTGATTATTTACTCACTTTTCCGGTCCGACCGAAGCTCGATAAAAACTGCTTTTAATTGTATGATCAATAATTGTTTGAATAACAAATCAAAAAATACAAGCCATTGGAGTTAAATTTGGACACATATGGTCCCAGTTATTCGTGAATCATTACACATCCGGCGCCGTTTCTTTTTTTCTTTTTGCTCAATTTTTATTTTCAATATTCTCTCAATTTACGGGATACCAAAAGCGCGAATATAATCCTTTCGTATATAAAACGTTTTATCATCGACAAAAAACCAATGGCTTTATGATAATAATATTTTGGCATCACGCGGTGATCGTGTTTTTTTTTTTTTTTTTTTTTTTTTTTACAAATTCAATAAATGCTATTTCGTCTATTCTTTCGACCTGTTTCATATTCTCAAAAAGAAGACATCAAAGTTTTTTTTGCAGTTTGTTATAAAAAATGAATATTTATTCGAAAATAAAAAAAAAAAGTAAAATGTGCAGAAGGATTTGCAGCAAAAAATTTCAATCCCCATATGGAATCTTCTTTTGTCGACGCGGTTGGTATCGTCTCTGAGCTCGTTAAGAAGACAACGGAGTCTTGAAAGTTTTCATGGATCCTTATCGTGGACGACACCATTTTCTGACGGGTTAACGGAAGAAAGATCAGAGATTCATACGCATTATGTGTTACAGGTCATGCCAAGACGGTGAAACCAAAATTTATCTCTTAACATCGTACACACGAAAGTTGAAGAGGTCGAAAGATCAACGATAAGCGCGTAATAAGCGCTATGCAACGCTTTGAGATATAATTTTCGTCAAAGAGACCGACGAAAGATTCCCGAAAAAAAAACGAAATATTTTAATTACGAACGTCGAAACATTCTACAGGTTGATCTTCTTCGTTTTATACCTTCATCAGTTTGAAACATTGAGGATCTATAACATTCGTGAAAATTTAGAATAAATTTAAAAAATGAAATGCACAAAAGTGTCGTTGAAATTTAATTAACGATTGACTTTTTTTTTTTAAATACAAAAAGCTTTACATATCTATCGTACCAGCAGCGAAATCGTTATCATTCGATTTTCTATTCGTGTTATCCAAACGAGAAAAATTTCTGCAGAATATTCGAGTATAAACAAAAGTATAATCCAGTTACGAAAAATTAATTTCGTTGACGTTGCTTGTACAGAGTATTTCAGGTTAAAGCCCCAACTTTCATGATATATAAACTTTTTGACAAACCTCTTCACAAAAAACTTTTTTAATAATCTTCCACCTAGATCGTATTTTTTTCTTGTTTTTAGTCTTTTTAACGAGCAGAAAATATAAGAGGCGAGGTCAATAAAGTTCTTCATTTGTGAGATATCAATTGAGCAAACTTGGGCGTTTCTAATGTAACGAAAGTTTTGGAAAATATTCGACTTTTCGATATAATCGAATTGCACCGTCTTATAACCGAAGGTGGGAATTCCCATTGCCCGCAGAACTCGTTGTCTGCGAAATCCCATATAGCCGAAAAAATAACCGATATAAAAGGCAACGAGGAAGATTCGGTCGACCCTACACATCTCGAGGGTTGAACACAAACGCACACGCACATGCACACTCGCCCTGGTGATTCTGGATGAGACGAGGAAAAAAAAACTTGGCTATGTAACGCAAACAAGTGAACAAAACGGTAAAGCTAAACTCCAACCGCTTTCGTGGGGCTGACATCAAATTTTTATGAAAGAAAGTATCCGCGCAAGTGCTACTGCATGATGGAAGGAAAGAGGAGACTCGTCTTTCGGTAAAAAAAGAAAATACAGAAGATTACAAGGAGAGGGACGCTCGTGTTTCGTTATACGTGTGTGTTTTACCCGACGTAAAAGACATGAAAAAAATAAAAATAAGAAAAAAAAAAAAAAAGAAAGAAAAGCTTATGATGAAAAGAAGAAAGTGGCTGGAGCACGAGCTCGAAAAATTATCCACGTAAAAAGTTTTCCCGAGGCCTGAAATACACGGTACACATAAACTATGACAAGAAGACAGACATTGAAAACGTAATTTTGTTGAAACCTTCAAATATTTCGTTGAATACTTTCAACAAAATATTTCGACGACACAACAAAATGTCTTATCCTCTAAACAAAGTTTCGTTTCGGTATAAATAAAACTTTGTTGTAATATCCGAAATTTTGTTGCCTGAACGAAAAAAATTTGTTGAATACGTGCAACAAAATATTTGAATATTTCAACAAAATTTCGTTTTCACTGTGCAGGAAAAGTCAGGAAAATTTTTTTGATTCGAAAGAACAAACATTTCTTAAGCACATTTTCTTTTTTCAAATAATAAGTCTTCGATCAAACGTTTCTATTAACTAAAATAATTCTTATCTTTCAAGTTTTTGATCTTCCACAAACCGTGAAATCATTCAAAAATTGTCATTTATGCGAAAAAAAAATCGTATGCGTTATCTAATCCTCTCTTACCATCTTTTTTCGCGTGTTACACTCCGTCTGTCTTTTCAAAATGAATATCATGATTTAGCAATGCATTAATTGATAGAGCTCGTGCTTACTTACACAAGTACCAAGCCAGTGAGCATTGAATGTCAAAAAGTAAAAAATTAAAAATTCCTACAATATCATATTTAGAAAAAAATTTGAATAAAACAAGAATGCGAAAAAAATTCGAATTCGAAGATTCGAACATGAATCTCGTTGAATAGTCTCATCTCCCATAATAACCATTGAAGGGTTTAGCTGATGCGGTGTTTCTTCTCCCAGGTCGCCGTGGACCTCCCAATCGGCAATTACACCGTGACTAATGCTTCTCATGGCCCCCAGGCATTTTCGAAATTCATCAAAATAAAATTAACCCTGCAAAACGCCCAGATAATTCACTCGTGTACGTTGGACGATCGCATCGGTCGCGTGTGTACCCGGAATTTTTATCTCACACTGAACTATACCTCAAGTTCCGAAAAATAATGATCCCTGGTCTCCCAAAAAAAATGAAAAACTTGTGAATTTCCCTTGACTCCAGACGAGAGTAATAATAATAATAATAATAATAATAATAATAATAATAATGAAGATTTCCAGTATCTCGAATTTATGAATATTCACTTGATTTTTGCAAAAACATTTGCTCCGATGAGCAATGTTCGTTGAAAAAAAAAGAAACAAAAAATTTCGAGCACCATGACAGCTATGAAAACAGTATGAAAACGAATTAATGAAGATAAAAATTACACACAAATTGATCGAACATAAACATTTGGTTATCATTTCTCGACGAGTCAACTGTGGGTTATAACCGGTTGTTTATGACGCCTTTTCCACTTAAGCTATTAACGGAGGAATTAAAAACGCAATAACATTTTTTTTTAACATAGCAACAAATAAGAATATCCCATGAGACTCATCATCGCTCCGTTGTATGGCGTGCAATGTGAATTTTAGTGATGCGTGTCAGAAGGCGAAACCACCCCCGCCGTGTTCATGTGTGTACACACGTTATATATATACATAATTAATTATTTATTCTGCAACTGTACACGTGCATCACTTAGTACGTATAGTAAAGAACATGTGTCGAATACGTTAATGCAACTCGAAGCTAATTATAAAATGACGATACGAGCTCTGTGAGCGTATAAACATCGTAAAGTTGCCGAAAAACACGCAACCAATTATCTACCACCCGGTGAGAAAAAATAAACGACATCGTCGCGAGGAAAGAAGATACAAACGCTGTATACCCTACGAAACGTAAAGCGGCAGCTTTTTACTTTCAGGTTTCCGAATAAAATCATAATCAACCGTGTATAAAATCAGCGCGTTTTCGAACTTTTTGCAAAATGCCAACAACCATAAAAAGATACTCATCTATAGAAACATAAAGTGAAAATCCATATCGATGAAAATGTGAGTCATGTACCGGGGTTAAAAATATCTTTAAAATTATTTTAAAAAAGCGATCTCCGGAAGTAATGCTGGGAGAAATACCAAAATAAGATGGGTGCTGAGCAGAACATTTTTTTCATTTTGTTTAATCAGTTGACTGGTATTGTATCATTGTATGTACAAAAAAAAATTGCAGCCTCAACCCTTATATTCCATCGCTTTAGGAGAGTGCAAAGCAAAAACTATGTTTAGAAATGGAACCAGCAACACCGAGAATCCCTTGAAACAGAATTTTGTATATTTTAGTAAAGAATATGCTTCTACTATAGTTTTGGCACGAAAAATCGAAAATGCCAAGCCAGTCAAACGGTTAATAAACATTTGTTTTTTCTCTTTGACAATCAATCGTAAGTTAATCTTCGTCAAATTTTTCAACAATCGACATACATTGAAATCGAAATGTGATCGATTTCGTTGAAAATCATTGAAGCACATACAAAGAAATCAATTTCTTGACGTACAATCAATTTTAGGTTGTCTACAAAACCATCGATGCAGAAGAGTGAATGAAACGAAAGTAGTGAACGTTGCAATCTAATGGATTGTTTCATACTTATCATAAATCGAAGCTGATTATGCATACCCTCCACAACAATCTCTCGTAACGGTTGCTCTCTTGCCATTCCCACTCTTTTCTTTCCCTTTTCGAATATCCTTTTCCAAATGTAATAAAAGGGAGCGTGAAGCTCTACAAAATGAGGCACGACGAAGGGAGGGATGAGTGTGGAAAAGGAATTGCAATTTCGGTGTTCTCTCTCGCCTCACATGCCTGGACCATTAACATTGTTACGCGGGTGGCGGGTCCCGGACGCGAACGTGGTGAGATGTCGGCCAAAAAGATCGTAAGAACCCTCGACTTTAATTTTAATTTAAAATCGTTGCGCATCCAACAGCGAGACCACCTACGAACCGTACCATTTCAGCTCGCGATTCTCGTCTCACTTTCGTAAATATTATTATACAGAAAGGGAACGATATAAGAGTGCTTCGCCGCGAGAAAACGAAATAGCAGGATCGAGCAAAACTAAGACGAGGAAGGAAAGCAGGAAGAAAATATCATGAAACTACGACTGCAAAAATATGAGATGAAGAATCAACAACGAGCCTTTGGTTACTCGGATTCTTCTTGATTATTGAAAGCTCACCAAAAAAATTTCATATATGCTCTTCCCACATGCTCAACTTCAAATGTGATACAGTATTGAGGAGTCAAAAGACCTTGAACGCAAATGTAGGATGTAGAGGGGACTCGAGAATTTGTAGGGTGCAACCGAAGTGTAGTAAAGGGAAATACCATAAAAACCTGTAAGATACTTACCGTGTGGAATATCACAAAGTAAAAAAAGAAAAGAAGATACTGTTTTCAGAATTTGGTTGATTAGTCCTTTGGGGCGCCTGCATGGACCCTTCTCAGTACGCTTATGTGTTTGACACACCCTCTGATTCTCAAGGGAAACTGTAACACGAGCGCGCGTCTTCTCTCTTCCTTCTCATCGATCCTATTGCCTGTCGAGAGCTTTGAAGCGGACCATTACATCACCAGAATCAATCTCTCATGTCATCGAGATATATATATATATCTCACGTGGAGATATGATCGATTACACGTGACTGTTTACAGAGTCTATTGAATCGGTGACAGGCCGATAGAGACCTCCCCCCAGGGACGAAGAACACGAGATTACTCTTTTTATTCCATTTGATAGCTCGATATCGCTCGTTACATTCGAACAAGCTTTACGAGTTTCATATTATAAAAAGAAGAATCTCTTGTCAATCGTAAATAAACCAAAGAAATAAATCTGTCTTTTAGGAAATAAGAACGAGTCTTAGCTAAGAAATTCGCTCCCCCAGATAGAGCTGTTTTCTTCGGGATCTTTCAAAAAGTTACGAGCAAAAGCCAACTGTATCTGCTCTCTGTACCAACAACGGACGTATATAACTCGAGAATGCAAAAAAAAAAAAATAACAACCCCTGCTAGGAAGCGTTATAACCGCTATCGCCAGAGAATATCTCGGCACACGAACTATCTATAGATCACGATCGATTGCTCGCGATCGTATATACAAACGGAGAATATAGCTAACCTCGATAGAACAAACCTCGTGCTGGATAAGATCCAAAGTGCGTACAACAAAACACACAATCATCTCTTTACTTCGGTCTCTTGTAACAGTGGCAGCACGCTCGGCGAGTTACGAGGAGTATAACCTTCGCCACCGCACAACGTAGTTGGCGGCCTCGCACATCAGCTAACACGACATCCACCAATTGGAGGCTACAGTCCGATCTCTCGATATTTCACTCCAACTATCTCGACAATATTTATTTTATAGGAACGTTTTTTGTTTTTTTGGTGAAATAAAAATACTGTCAAAGCGCTGCGATTAATTGGATACTAAAAATAACACGACAAGCCCGAGGTTTTATTTTTTTTTTCGAGATTCTACTCGTCGATATCGTTTGGATCAACATCTCCTGAAAGTATGCAATTTTGATAGTGTCAAAACATCAGGAAACAGTGGATCACGCGAACGTGACTTGCCGATCGTGATTCACGCGAATCGTAATTCTTGATCAATCGCAATTTCTGTTTCGCGATTGTTTACAAGAACCGATGATCCTATACCCGGTTTTGCATTACTTCGTTTGCAGTTGCTAGTAGAGGTACGAGGTAGTAATAAGTGGTCGTGTGCGAGCTACAAGTGAGCAGGGCTATGCGAGTCTCTCGAAGTCGGGATAGCCATTGTGGAGACCTCCCACCGGGCACGAAGAGCGGCTCCTTGTCATCGCTCACGTTCTCAAAGCATGAGGAAATGGTCAAACGGTGAAGCGCCTCGTTCGTGTATGCCACCGTGTGCCTCGTGGACGATAACCACACATATGTGACCACGAGATACGTGAGCTAGTACGAAGAGTAACGCTTGGGATGAGCGTAATTACTTGGTCGTTGAGTACCAACCGTTGTATATAAAGAACAGACAACTCCCAGTGAATATCCATCCAGTGGATATTCCCTTGAAACATTAAATACTTCAACTCGAAACATTTTAAAGAGGTTCGACCCTAAAAAGGTAGCGAGGCATTGAAGCTTTTTTGAAGACTTTTGTGAATGTCGTTTCTTAATGTGGCTATAAAACATCTTCCGTGATTGACAACGCAGCAGTTTCAGAAGGAATAATATCTCTGCGAGATGTGGTTTGGGCATACACGAAGGGTTTAGCATCGTGCCAACTAGGATAAATTGGATGTCGAGTGAGCGCGGTTGAGGCCAGCGGGCGATACGAAAATGGAATTTTAAAATTGTAACAACCAAACCGATATATTTGGAATTTTTTATTGCGCCTCAAAATACGTGGAACAATTGGAGACAACCCTTTTTCAAAATTCTCGTGTCATATACGATGACACAATTAATTATTTTTTTCTGTCAGATTTCTCATACCGTGAAATATATTCACGAACAAATAAAGAAACTATACGTTATAGCACAGATAAAAAGTATTGGAATAAATTTTCATATTTTTTTTTCATCCTATTCTCTCCTATAAAATTAAATGGAAGATCTCCATTGTACAGTCTACACTGCTATATACCTAAATACTTACCTGCAAAGACTTTAGATTGACACGAAAGCAGCAAATTCAAATGTAACAACAAAATGATCTACCTGCCACTCTCGATTTTCTCTAAAAGAGCAGCATTTCATTCGAGAACTCGGCTGAATACTCATAAGTTATGATTAATGAGAAAATTGATAAAATCAATCTTTTATTCACGCTCTTTTATAAAAGTCCGTTGTTTCCACCATCGAATCCTTTTTTTTTTTTTTATCACGACAGCACAAAAAAAACGTGGCGAACATCGACGTCGAATCTCTGAAAGAAAACAATGATAACGAGAAAAAAAAAAAAAAACGTTAAAAAATCCAATTTTGAATCAGCACACCGGTGGCATCGTGACGGAAGAATAGTTGGTCACAGGCTCGAACGATTCATTGCGAATTCAGTGTCAGTGGACACAATGGCAGCGCATAACACACGTTGAATGACCACCGTCACGCTCTCTACCATCGCAATCCGAATAAAATGTGTGTGGGTAACCCAACAGCGTACAAGCTGTATGTAACTTAAACCCTATATGCATATGTATTCATCTATATATATATATATATATATATATATATATGTGTGCGTGTATGTCTGTAAATATAAAATAAATATATATAATGCAGTTCATGTGTACCACGCGGTACCTTTTAAATCGCAATTTTCCACGCGTTTGCTATATATACAGCAGCGTTTCGCGTATTCAGAGACAGAGAAAGAGTGTTAAATCATCCATATATACCGCAGCCTCTGCTCACGCGACCAGTAACGATAAAATAGATCATTCCGACCGGTTTCTATATCGCAGAGTGTGCAAGAGAGAAAGAAAACGCGAGCTTTATCCATTTTTTTTTTTTATTCCACGCACATCATCATTGTTGTTGTTTTGTGATTTTGCGTTATTACCATTACAAATACGGTATATTCCAAAAGCATTTTCTCGCGATCTCATCAAGCTCGTTGTTCTCACGTTCCACACGTATATCCGCGATGATGCACAAACAATGGAGATCATCGAATCCATCTGCTATCATATAAATACCATATTTCAAGAAGATCACAAAAAGTGAAATGAGAAAGTCTGATAATTATGGCTTATTTCGTAAATATTCTGCACTTTTGTTTGATGTTCTCAACTTCTATCGTGTCTCGTATAGTTGTACGGACACATTCCAAGTTTTTTTTTTTTTTTTTTTCTTTTTGTAATATGAATTTTAATACAAAGTTCTCTAAAATTTGGGGACAGAACGAAAATTCCATTCGTTACACGTATCAAAAGTTTCATTACGGTGCAGAGACCATCAGGATTCTCTTGACGCCGAATATTGCGCGCGCAAAATCAGTGTGCAGCGCAATGGACGAGCTGCATGGAAGCGCCCATGCTTGCCCACGTGTCGTCCACCCACATCTCTAATACAATGAGCACGAGGATTTATGCAGCGGCTCACTTTAATATAAAGGCCAATTTATTTTCCTTGTATTAGTGCGCTTGTAACGACTGCCAATGTACCTGTATAGATATATATATATATATATATATACGAATAATGCATATTTGTGAAGGTTCGTACGTATGTATGAGACTGGATACATTTGTACGTGTGTTAGTTCGGACACTGAGTGCAATTTATGCACGATAACTTCTTACAATGGCGAAATTTATCGTGAAAACAATGCCCAAATGGCTGGGGAATTTATGTCCGGCCACCGCGAATCTTTCTTTACATTCACGCTCTATAACACCGAATGTGTATAATATTTGGGCACATATAAATATACACCGATACGTAACTTCTTCCAGAGGTAACCGTCCGAACAATTAAATGAAAATAAAAAATAAAAAACAGTGAAAAGATAGCACTTTTTTTTGCAGTTTTGGAGTCAATTCTTCTGTCGCAAACAAATGAATAAATCAATGAAACGCCGATGCACTGTCACGATTCCCAGCAGATATAGGCTCTCCATGACATCGGAGTATCCGGTTTTATCCGGTTTTATAAATATATAATCCGAAACAAATGAAAAATCATTCAACTGAAATAATTGCTAGAAATATACTTTGGTGCAGTGTATAAACTATAATGGAATATTCGTCAACGGGGACGTTCCAGTTGACATAAAATGTCCCGTACACGTGTATATAAGCAAAAAGATATTTGATCCATGTACAGCTGGTAAAATCGCGAGAGGCATCGCGTATCGATTCCCCAATCAATTTTCGGCAATCTTTCGTTGGACCATACCTATATACTATACACCTCTGTGTGAAGGAATGATCTACACCCTTGCCTTTTGGCGTTTGTACGAACTGCTTTGAGACCACCTCCACACTCCCCATTACAACGAAGGATCTGTCTTCCTTTAAGAGAACGAATATTCATCGCTGACAAAGTACCGTAGACAGTATCGTTAAAGAAATAAAAAATGGAACTTGAAACAAAATTTTTATCCGCGCTCTCAAGGTATGCTTTCTCGTATCGACTAGAGTGCGAGGAATTATTTAAAAAATCGTTACTTTTCGAGTAATTTTCTCTGGAAAAAAAAAAAATTCTTTCTTATCCTTTATGAAATATCTTTCCGATTGTATTTTCTCATTGTTTTTTATTCAAATTAGTCTCTCTTTTTGTAAAATAGAGTTGCGAGAAGAACAATAACGAAAAAAAAATTATTCTCATCAAATTTCGCAAAAGAGACATTTTATGAAAAAACTTGAGCAATTGATAGGCGCGCGTTTAAATCGCCTGGTGAAAGACCATACTCAGGCCAGAGCTCCAAGAAAGAAATATTTTTCGATAAATTTTTCGCTAATGATGTCCATACCAACGTCTATTGCTTCCTGATTTCATTACTATTCCTGGAACAATTTTTTCAACAACTATGAACCAACGGTTTGGCAACTTCATTTATTATCTTTTTTATACGTTCACATTAACGAAATGATCTCAATAAATGTTGTCTTCAAAATAATTATTTTTTCATGGAAAAATAAAGACCTGCTCGATCAACAATAAACGTATAACCTTACACAGGAACGAAAATTATTCGCTACTTCCGGTGAGTAATGAACCACTGATGAAAGATGAAAATTTGTATAAAAATTTACGAAGCCGGTAAGTAATCCTTCCTGTTTCAATGAAATTACATAGATCCGAATACAAATAAATAAAAAAATAATAAAAAAAAACAATGAGAATAAGCACGAATTACAGCCTCTTTTGGACAAAGTACGTAAATCCACGATTAGTAGTGGTTCCACCCATACACGTGGGTATCAACGAGACAATGCTCACAAGTTATAACAATACTTATTAGTTTCAGTTGTGGGCGACATATACGTACACATGTGTCATAAATATATATATGTATGTATGTATATCTGAAGTAATAATAATGATAATTCACAAGGACCTCCCTCGCTCGCACTTCTTTTCATTGCGACGTGTGCATATGTGCTTCCCTACCATGTAACCCATTGTAAAAGTTGAAGTCATGAAGACAGCCAGGCGGCAGCCGCCTACAGCCTGGACAAGGTGCCAGAGCTACACCAACTCTGAACACACTCGAGAAACTTAAATAAAAATTAAAAAAAAACAAGTCAATTTCTCTTATCTGATGTTTTCATATTCACACGAAATATCTTGTCCCTTGTCTCCGAAAATGGTGAAATACACTCTGCACTTTTTTAGTTCATTCAAAATCATTGATATACGCGTTGAACAAAAAAAAACCTACGAATTCTGGTCGTACTGTTGAAACGAAGGGAAAAAAATTATTTGAAAGTTGCAACAACCTGACTTTTTATTTCATGAAATGTTAGCATTTCTCAAGAGCATAGTTGCATAGTTTTGTAACCCTCGGTACAGGAGAACACAGCTACGAAGATTTCAATCAATTATATTACTCAAAAATGTTTTTTTTCGAAAGTGGCGTAAGCTGTAAAAATTTGAAGAATATTTCTTATACTTAGGACTGGAACCTACAAGACTGGAGGAATGATTGAAAAAAGTATTTTCCTATTGCAAAGTACCAATTCATTTTTTTCCATTTTTATTAACTCTTCGCACTATTGTGTGCCTCAAGCACCCAATGTGAATGTTTAATGATAAATATCGTTATTTCTTTCATACCAAAATAACGATATTTTGCACTTTGCGTTTAACATTTTGGCCCGAAGACACAGCCCCATAACTCCGCTATTGTGAGGCATTCAATCGTGAAACAAGTATGTTTAAAACAATCATGAAATTAATCGTATTTATGCTGACCCAAATATTTTTCTTCCCTCGAACAAATATTAAAACTCCCCGAATAATATGCAGCCGCATATTAAACGTTTCTGAAATTCGTGACATGCCAGCAAGTACATAAAACATTCATTTTCCTCAAATGGAAATGTGTACCTATTGAAGCTCTTTTCATTCGCATACTCAGCACGAATCCGAGCAAATATGTACCCTCATATTAATTCCGATAGTTTGTTCTGCATACTTTCCTCATACGTGAAGAAAAATATAGTTAAAAAGCTCGGTTAAATATATTTATTAATCCAAAACTGACTCTCGTTCGCAAAGTTGTTCGCATACGGTACGTTTCGAACGTACGTGTACTAAAACCTCAATTGTATTTCACGCCTCTTCCTCTATGATCAACATGTAGTACCTCCATTCCACACCGATGTCGCCACAAATTTTTATAGCAGTTAAGTCAAAAACTGCGCCACCCCTGTTCCGCTTGCATTTCCCTTCGTTTGTCATTCTTCATCTTTGTGCCGACAAGCCACAACGTAATTTTGAAAAATAACGAAAAATGGGAAAAACACACAAAAGTTCAGACAAAGAAAACCGTGAAAAAAGTCTTGAAGATCGACTGAGACGTTTGGAAAGAAAACTTAACTCAAAAAAGGCGAAAAAGAAGAGACATCAGAGAAAATATAGATCGGCGTCATCGGGATGTAGCTCACCGTATAGCAACGACGGGCATATAAGTGATGACAGTAAGTATTTCGAGGCGTAATATTTGTTTTAGGTTACTGCTGGGATGAAATACGACAAAGACGAAACGGGCATTCTTTCAGTCTCTGTAGAGCTGTTAGAAGAGCTGTAGCTCAGCCAGAAAGCGTTTCTGGAAATAAAGGTTGCTATGAGCAAAAAATAAGCCAAACAAATGTGTTGTTATGCAGCAATACGCATATATTCAGGCTGTAGCCTGTCACTGGATTATGTAGAGTCCTGGTGAATCATAGGAACGTTTTAATTATAGGAAATTCCGATCAAACACGAAATTTTGAGCCAATGGAGGAAACGTCAAGCGATCTCTTGACATCGCGAGACTCAGGAAACACTGGTGTACCGGTGGTCACGAGTGACACTATTCTGCAAACAGAAGATCGAATTGATATTGACGCACACGATCAAAATACAACGGAGGGAAAAAATGACACAGGGGCTCTGTCTGAAGAAATATTGAAGGCTATGGGAAAGCGCATTACACCGGATAAAATAATAGGTTCAGCAATACACAAAGATATCCCTGAACGTTGGCTCGAGGTTTTAAAAAAGGGGCTTACACAAAACGATCGATCGGAAATTTTGAAAAAACATCCGATTCCTGAAAATTGCAATTTTATTGACGCTCCTAAATTAAACCCGGAGCTGAAAGCAGCAGCTACTGAAGCGGCAATAACAAGGGATACTCGAATAGCGTCCAAGCAAGAGCGAATCGCGGGGTGTCTTACCGCCATCGGAAAAGCGCTCTCAACTGCGTTAAACGGTAATGGGGACGCTGAGAATCTCCTGATTATAGAATACCTTTGCGACACCGGGAAATTGTTGACGGATCTTCAACGAGAAGAGTCATCAGTTCGAAAAAGCTTAATTTTGACAGGGGTAAATGGTCATATTAAGGAGATGCTACAAAACTCGCATGTAGACGAATGGTTATGCGGTAAAAATTTGGAGGAACAATTAAAAAATGTAAAATCGGTGGAACGATCGCTCAAAGAACTCAAGCCACCACCCAAAAACCAATTTGCAAGGAATCCAAAAAACTTCAAAGCCCCGCTTGGTCTGCAGAACCAAAAACTACAGACAGCGACGATGGGCGGGCAAAAATTCACGTCACGACCGCAGAGAGGACAGGATCAGCCGAAGACATACTCGTCCCAGAGGATACAATCAAACCAACCTTACAGGAAGTCGTACCAACAGAAGGATCGCAACTACTCAAAACATCGTCGATAAATCCCGTAGGTATTAGAGCCGGTCGATTAAGATTGTTTAAACATAAATGGAGAAGGTTTACATCTGACTCAAAAATTATCTCGTGGGTCAATGGATACAAAATACCATTTAAAAATAGGCCATATCAGGAAAAAATTCCACGAGAAACGACGTGGCGGGAAAAAGACAGATCTCAGATATCTCTGCATATCGACGAACTAATCACAAAAGGAGCAATAGAACAGTGTTCACCGGTAAAAAACCAATTTGTATCAAACATTTTTCTTCGACCGAAACCGAACGGATCTTCGAGATTAATCATAAATCTCAAGGGACTCAATGAATTCATTCAATGCGAACATTTTAAATTAGAGGATCGGAAAACGGTGATTCAATTAATGAGTCCGGGCGCTTTCATGGCAACCATAGATCTTACAGACGCGTATTATCTGATCCCGCTCGATGAAACTGACAGAAAATTTATTAGGTTCAGATTCGAGAACAAATTATTTGAATTTACGTGCCTCCCTTTCGGTTTATGTACGGCTCCTTATGTATTCACAAAATTGTTGAAACCAATTGTTACTTTCTTGAGGAAAAAAGGATTTTTGTCAGTTGTATACATAGACGACTTTCTACTGTTAGGAGATTCTTATGAAGAGTGTTCGCGCAATGTTTTAGAAACTCTAAAAACGCTCAAAGAAACAGGATTCATAGTAAATAGGGAAAAAAGTGTACTTGTTCCATCACAAAGGGTGAAATATCTTGGGTTTATGTTTGATTCAGCAAAATGGAACGTAGAACTCCCAGAAACGAAGAAAGAAAGCATCAGAAATCAGATCAAACGAATGAGCACAAAAAATAGATGTAAAATCAGAGACTTCGCAGAATTATTAGGAAAATTAACATCTAGTTGCTTCGCAATCAATTATGCTTGGGGTTACACGAAAGCATTCGAAAGGGAAAAATTCTTGGCTCTAGCTGAAAACGGGGGAAATTACGAAGAGTACATGAGGCTCTCTAAAGATTTAACAGACGATTTTGCCTGGTGGAAAAATACAATTCGCGATGCATGTAACCCCATAAAAAATTCAACATTTGCTATGGAAATATTTTCGGACGCATCCTTATCGGGCTGGGGAGTGTTTTGCGAGGGTGAGCGTACTCGGGGACAATGGCAAGAAGATGAGCGACACTTACACATTAATCACTTAGAATTACTCGCAGCATTTTTCGGACTGAAATGCTTCGCGGAAAACATGTCAAATTGCCAGATACTATTACGAATAGATAATACAACTGCCATCTCATACATAAATAAAATGGGAAGTATTCAGTACAAACATTTAAATCGTGTGGCGAGACAAATATGGAAATGGTGCGAATTAAAAAAGATTTGGGTCTTCGCATCATATATCAGTTCAAAAATGAATGTTGAAGCAGACGAAGAATCTCGCATACTCGAACCGGAAACTGAATTCGAATTGGCAGACACAGCGTTCAGGAAAATTGTAAATAGTTTTGGAAAACCAGATATAGATTTGTTCGCGACAAGAAACAATACGAAATGCGAGAAATATGTGTCATGGCACCGAGACCCGAGCTCGTTTGCCGTCGATGCATTTACTATCTCGTGGAAACCATATTTTTTTTACGCATTTCCGCCATTTTCAATAATTGCACGAACATTACAAAAAATCAAACAAGAAGGATCCCAAGGCATTATAGTTGTACCAAACTGGCCCAGCCAGCCTTGGTACCCGATAATTGAAGCTCTCGCAATTTCGAAGCCTCTCTTGTTCCAGCCTAATGCTAAACTAATACTTTCTAACAACAGGGAACCTCATCCAATATGGCGGAACATTTCCCTGGTGGCCGTGAAGTTATCAGGCGAGCGTTCGAAAGAAAGGGTGCGTCAGTTACAACAACAGACATAATGGTAGCTTCATTGTCCGATTCGTCAATCAAACAATACGAGTCAGCACTAAGACGATGGTGGTCCTATTGCAATAAAAATTCGGTATCACCCTTCTCGGCCTCGAATTCAAAAATTTTGAAGTGTCTTACGGAACAATTTGCGGAAGGTGCCTCATACGGATCGTTGAATACGTTAAGATCTGCGATCGCCCTAATCGTGGGACACGAGGTTGGACAAGACGACCAAATAAAAAGATTTTTTAAGGGGGTGTTCAAATTGAGACCGTCGACACCAAAATATGAATCTACATGGAATCCGGGAATAGTATTGGAGTTTTTGTCGAATATGGCAGATAACGAGGAACTTGAATTAAAAGATCTAAGCATGAAACTAATCACGCTAATAGCCATGATAACAGGACATAGAATGCAAACTTTCGCACTCATTAACATAGATAACATACACAGAGAGGATGAGACAATTGAAATAAGAATACCGGAACCCATCAAAACATCGGGCCCGAATCGAAAACAACCAATACTGATATTACCGGTTTACAAAAACAACAGAAAATTATGTGCAGTTTCAGCTTTGGAGGCGTATTTAAAGAAAACTGAGAAAATACGTAATAAAGAAAAATCATTATTTTTATCAATTAAGAAACCCTTTTGCGCGGTCTCTAAGCAAACTTTAAGCCGTTGGGTCAAAACGACTTTAAAGAAAAGCGGCGTAAATACAGAAATATTTACGACGCATAGCACGCGACATGCCTCAACTTCTGCGGCAAAAAGAAATGGCGTGGACATAGAAACAATAAGAAAAACAGCCGGATGGACGGCTGGATCACTCACATTCGCTAAGTTTTATAACTTAAATCTTGTTACGAACAAAAGTTCATTTGCAATGTCAGTTTTGAAGTGCAAATAGTACGCACGGATATTATCATATAAAAGTTAGTTCCAAGATCGTTACGAAAATAAAAAATATTCTAACTATTAATGTTGTTACTGCCTTTCAACAACTACATGTTGATCATAGAGGAAGAGGCGTGAAATACAATTGAACAATTAAACGAACTTACTTGTAAGTGAAGTTCTATTGTAATTGTATGAACGCCTCTTCCGAAATGATCACTCCCACCCAAGAATCCCAATTTACGCGACACGCAAATCCCTGAACAACATATCAAAGCTTTAAAATAATGACAAACGAAGGGAAATGCAAGCGGAACAGGGGTGGCGCAGTTTTTGACTTAACTGCTATAAAAATTTGTGGCGACATCGGTGTGGAATGGAGGTACTACATGTTGATCATTTCGGAAGAGGCGTTCATACAATTACAATAGAACTTCACTTACAAGTAAGTTCGTTTAATTGTTCAATTATTAGTGACTCTTGCGCGGAGACGGTGCTGGTATATAAGGACGGGTTTCGTGGGTGACTTGGTCCCACGATGTCACACCCCAAAACGATATTGCTGGCTTTAAGAATATAATCTCTTCCGAATTCCCATACTGTGAATAGTCCGACATCGTTGAACGACAACGACGACCAGTTCGACCAGTTTTACCTCGCGTGTGTTCTCAGTTAAGACTCCTTGAAAACGTCACCCTCTTTACACATATCATCATTGTTGTGTTTATCGTCATCGATACAGTTATACCATCGCAGGAGTTACGTGGAATAAATTTTAACGAATCTACACCGAAAGAATCATTTAGTCAAGTACCAGGCTTAAATTCACCCCGAAAATTAATGTGACCTACACCGGAACGTGGAAATTCATGTAACACATTGAATACTTTACTAATTGACAAGCTTTTCATTCAAGGGATGAAAAAAAAAGTTATGTACGCAAATAATAATACGTAACGTAATTCTACGATGTAACGTGTATTATCGTAGAGCAAACGTGGAAATGCACTATCTATATTTTGATGAAAATTACACGATTTTTTTATTGAGATTTCAAAGAAAAATTAAATAATGAAAATTATACAGAAAACTATCGTGATAACGGTATTAGACGTTTGACCAGTATTAGCCCAAACCGATATTTCATACGAAATTACCTACGAAATACCATTTTTACGAATCTCGTATACGAATTGTCATTTGATGTTTTTTTTTTTTTTAATTTTCATTGTAATTTTGAAATTATAAAAAGTTTTATTAGCTCATATAGCCAGTGAAGTATAAAAGCAGAAAGTGGACAAAAGAGAAGAGTTGAATCGATGCCTGTAATGTTCTGCTGGGAATTCGAGTTTATATATACACGTGCATCGTATAGACATATATATATAAGGCATGATTTTAACGTACGGGTTCGTACACCATACGGTCTTTACCATGGTGCGGTACAGATATAAACGGCGATAAATCAAACACCCTAATCAGGACGGTTTCCCTCTCTCAGTCGGCCAATCGCGCGGCCTCACTTTTCGGTGAATTATGAGAGACTCCATGTAATATTCGCTCCTGAAGACCCTTCGGGAATAAACTCTCCAACCGCGAGAAAGACGATGGAATAACACGATGAAGATGAAGAAAATGGATAAGTTTTTTCGTTCTTTCTTTTTGTTTTTTATTTTTTTATTTTTTTTTTGTTTTTCGTTAGCATATTACAGCATGCTTTATAGGCAAACTCGCGACCTCGTGACCTTATCGTCATTTCGTATTCACCTTCGTCCACTTATTTCAGGCGCACTGATTTTTTTCTCTGAGAATCATTTCGCGAATTCAATGAGCAACCAGAATACAATGTCGAGATACCGTAAGAATCTTCAATCGATTGATGTTATTTTGCTTGACGATTTTTTCGTTTGAAAATTTTTTTTAAAGACAGAACTTTGATAGTCCGTTGATGCTGATTTTTTCAGCTCGGCCAATTGCTCGAAAACGATTCGAAAGAAAATTTAAAAGGTTTTTTTTTCAGTTAGCCTAGCTCGAATCAGAGTCCACTCGAGAACGTTTGAAAATTTAACAAATCTCGGATGAAATACGATAGATGATGAACTATTCCCATCTCGTATATTACTTGATCACGAAACTTGGATCAAGAAAATTATTGGTATAGGAAAAAGGCTCTGAACCTCACACACAGCCTTAATCCAGAGAAATTCTCAATTGCCACGAAACGACGTAATTCCCTTTAAGCAGTACGGAAAGACATTTGAGCCGTGATGAGCATCGTGTTTCAAAACGATATACATATACCACTGTATAAATATCAATCAGGCTTGAATAAACTCGGAAAAATTTAACAAGATTCATTCTTAAAGATGTGATCAGTGTAAAAGACTTTCATTTCAATGACAAATCATGAGAACTTCGAAATGTTATTAGATTTCATTAAACCTCCGTAAGACTTGAGATCCTCGAAGTAATATGATTCTCTGGACCAGTTATCAATCGACATTAAGCCGACAACGGAATTCGAACGACTTTCATAAGAGCAGAGGTAAAAGTTTTTTATTCCTCAAATTCGTAGTGATAGAATCCCGAAACATTTGATTCGAATCAACAAAATAACGATATCTCGGGATTGGTACGACGAATTGACTCGCGAACCAAAATGCAAAGTAAAAAAAAAAAAAGAAAAAACAATTTCCTTCAACCAGATTTTCCACTCGACCCGTTCTTTCGCGAGAGCGATTTGAAATAATTGAAAGGTTCGAGTATACAAGAGTGTGACGGGGCTCGCACACTGGCTTTGTTAAAACATCTAACCCGCTTGATTCGAGCCACTGCTACCACTCTTGATCAGCGGTACGTTAATATTACGAGAAAAAAAAATCAATGATTTCTTTATCAGAACGTCAGAATGGAATTTTATCAAATTTTTACGAGCAGTACTCAGGAGAAAAAAATGGTTAAGAAATTTTCTTCTCACAGATTTTCACATCATGACTCGCAGCTTGATGATTTCGATTTTCGCGACAGCCTGTATATTAAAATTATAGAAATGACCACGAGAATTTGACTCGCGTGCTCGCGTATACCCGACACCCTCTCGTTATTATTATTTCTTCGTATATTATATTTATTTATCATCGAGTGTACGTATTGAGGTCCAGAGGTGCTCTTTTCCTGCGGATCTTCTTAACTGAAGCTCGAACGCGGATGCTACGCGTGGGTGTGCATTGAGCCCGGGCACTCAGATTCTCACGAGGTTTTCATAAATAATATTCACGCCGAAGAGAGCGTAGTAGCATGCGTGTTATCAACCTCTTTCTGGTTATGATTTTACCTAACGATGTAAAGAGACCAACAATTCCTGACGCTTGAATTTTTGCTGATGTTTTTTTTTTTTTTTTTTTTCTTTTCAATACTTGATTAAGTCAAAGTGAACATCGGCAAAAAAAAAAACTTACAAAATATATCGTTAACAGCGAAAACTCTACCAGAAAAAATAATCAAACGAAAGATTAACATTTTTTTAATTTGTCATCATTTTCATTAAGAATGCTGTAAAATTTTTTCTATGCCGAATCGACCAAGTCGCGATTTTTTCACTTATCGATAGTATTTAAGTACCGATGAGTTTTGAAATTTGGAGATTAAACGAAATCGTTAAAATTTCTTTTTTTTTTTTTTTGCATTTCTGTAAAAATTAAGATAACGAAATTTCGTAAAATCGCAAACTCAGTTTGAATCATGATTTATAATCTCGTGAAAAATTCATCGTAATCGATTCAGTCGTTTTCGATTGAAAAGCGGCCAAATATTTTTTAGCGAACAGATTTATATGTATAGAGATTTTTTTCCGTACGAAATACGATTATTTTTCAATAATCATGATAAAAACGTACACGCGAATGAAACATCGATGACGACTGCGCTATTATTTATTTTGGCACTTTTTCCAACCTCAATCGATTATATTCTTCGACCAAATTCCACGTGTTACGATTATGATGATTTATGACAGTTCCGATAATTCATACGTCACAAAGATGAAACCTCGTTTAATCAAATCTTTGATCAATTAACGATCGTCCAACATTTACGTTTATGTAAAAATTCTGAGCTCATATCCGAAATAATGAGCACCGCGCGACCACTTCGTCAACGTAATCAGATGTTGCAAGAACATTCCGAAACGTGCGATGAAAAATTCACCGAATCTTTACTATCCGACATGATAGACCAATTGCCCAGGTTAGAAAGATTCCATTAAATTTTAATCGAGCCATAAAATCATCGAATGAACAAGAAAACATAAAATTGATTCAATCGACGTTTTTATTTACGTAAAAAAAGAGTAAATGTTTTTCGAAAAAGACCGTCGATTAATCAAACTCGCTTTGAACTTGTTTTGGCAATCGATAATTCCTAAACCGAATTCATAAATTTCGATCGATTTTCATCGTGATGAAATAATATCTTTTTACAATTCAACTTCGAGGACATGGCGAGTCGAGGACGGACAAAGACATTGGGAAATGTTGCTCCATTGCGAAAGAGCGATGTATCCGAGACCCATGCCGAATCTGGCATTGCCCTCGAGGGAGGTGCGGTATAATACACATGAATATATAGATATAGACACACTTTTATATATACGACATGCATACATATGGGTCTCATATTATATGAGGGACGAGAGTGAATCGCTCGAACTCAATTACCTGGGTGGACGAGAAAAAAAAAGCGAGAGAAAGAACAAAACGAGCGAATGGGATAGATAGAGAGAGAGAGAGAGAGAGAGACAGAGAGAGCTTAACTGCAACGGAATACACGGGCGATAATTAAAAAGTTATTACGCCCAGGCTCGTTTCTACTGGCATCTTTACTCGGCGAGCGCGAACCACGAGCCTCTTTACCAGAAGAACATGAACCTCGCCCTCCTCACCACTCTTAACAAGTAAAGAAAACAACAAAAAGAAAAAAAAAAATACAGCAAAATGAGCAAACCAAAGCGACAAATACGAGCGATTAACGAGCTTGCGTTCCCTCGGGATAATCAGTATCTTGACTACAATATTGTCTCTTCATTTACTGCGCTTTGTTTTTTCTTTAGACTCGTGCGTAGCTACAAAACCTCGAGGAACATCATCATATCTGAGCAACTGGTACGGGCGAGCACGTTCGATCGTTTAGGCAGAAGAGACCTTATTGAACGATTGCAAACATATTTATGGTCATTTTTATTTTTTTACCTATTTCATTCCTTCCAATTATTCAATTTTCTCTTGGATACATCCGTTTACAAAATCAGCTCAATATTATTATTCTGCAACAGATTTCGATGATGAATTTTACTATTAATGAACGTTGTTGCGTACTTTCACTCGTTTGATTCCGAGGTCAAAGGACATTTTTGAAACCCGTAGTAAACCACACTTTCATCGAGCATAGATGTCAACCGCACTAGTTCGATTTGGGATTTGGCATTGCCATACTCTTGTATAAATAATTCAAAAGTATTTGATAATCAGAGTTTCTTGGCGGAAAAATTCCCAGGAATCCAATGGCAATAGTTTCAAATGCAAAAAATTATATTTATGTAGTGCAATCGCGTCATAATTAAGACGAAAATTTTCAAAAAAAAATACGCGATTTAGGTGATGCAATTTCGCACTAGTGTGGTAACCACCGGTTAAAAATACTTTAAAATGTCAAATAAAGATTTTCAAAGATAAACGAAAAAATAAAATTTACGTTCAATGTTTACCTGACGTTATATTTAACTTTTAATGCTTCGAACCAAGTTCCACTAATCTTAGAATGAACATAAAAAATCAAGCTAAGCTGATATTGCTGGCACGCTTAGGAGCATTTCTTTTTTTACAATTAATTCAGTTTATATTTGAATACCAATAGTTCTTAATGGAGACGCAATAATAAACGAATAAAGTAATGAAAGTATCAGTGAAATTGAATTCAGCCGACAGAATACTTTGGAAACGTTTTGCATGGAAGGTCTCAAGTTGAAGCGTGAAGAAGGATTGCGATTGATATCAGCATTAAAAAGTTCTCGTACTACCCTCAAAAGTTTATACTGCTGGCGAGGATTTGGCGAAAACGAAAGGCCAATTGTTCCTTTTAATCGGAAAGGCTGTTCGATAACGTGCTGTAACTCTTTCCTGCGCGAGAGTGTGTGGTGGCAAACAATAACTTCTTTGGAGGCTCTTACTACTATCTCATTGAATTACTCTTACATAGCGACACCGAGTGGCGACCTTCTTCTGGAAATGGCCAAGTAAGCCTCGTCATAATTTCAATTCAATATTCATTCAACTTATACCATCCAAATTGATTCTTCATCGCAGCCATTCTTTCTTAGTCGTTCAACCATTATGTCACGGTCATTCAATCTCATTTCTGTGATTGAAAGAAAATAAAATCAGGCATTCGATTATATCAGAAATTCAAAAATTCATTGATGAAAATTATAATGATCGTAATAAAATGTCGTTCGGGCAGTAGAAAAATTTCAATTTAATAGTCAATTCTCTATTCGTTGTGCATACATTTTTTTTTCGAAAAATTAAATCACATTTCGATGACTTTGTAATGATTCTTAACTGTTTCTTGAGCACCGCGTCGAAATCGTATGTCGTTAAAACTATTCACAAATTCTCTTCCGTACTTGACAATTTTTTTTTTTTAAATAGACATGAAATGAAAAACGTTTAGGACGTATATAACTGTTTCTTGTTTCTAAAATGAATTTTCTCTTGTATTTGCGACCTAATTAAATTTGTAAGGAAAATATATGCTTCGAGTCCATTTTAATATTCAACCAATTGCTTCTATTCTTACTAGAAAATTTGGGTCAAAATGGCAGTGGTTACAATTGCTCTGCCAGGAAAGCGAAATACCAATAATCGATTACTGTGCAAATGGAGAAAACGTCAATCATTCGATTCCTGATTTGGCCTGGCAAGCTACCCGGATTTTGGCTCCGGCGCTAAAAGTTCAACTTGTCATCGGTGAGGAGTATTTTCATATTAAAATTATTGAAAACCGATACAATTATCGTAATTTTCCATGTATTAAATAAAAGTTGTTGAACATCTAGAGACGCGACAGCGTCTTGACGCCAAGTATTAAAAAGAAAATGTACGAGCAGGCAAGGCAAGAGGTGCAGCGTATTTATACTCGAGATTGGTCGATTTCCTCAATAAATTCGCGAATAAAATAACCTTCATGATTTCTGGAAACGTTGAAATTCTATGCTCGTAAATCACGTTATAACTAATAACGATAATCTAACTTTACAGTCGATATTCCCGAATACGATAGTCACAAGCTTTTCTTCACGAAACATACGCCCGTTCACACGTTCATTATGTCGTCAGGAATCGATTTACGTTTTCGACAACCCTGGTACATCGACTGCACTTTCAGGAATATCTGGTTTTCGTTTTCGAATACTTTAGGTAATCGAGTAAGCTTCGAATAAATTCAATTTTCTATTTATTGAAAAATTAGTCTCTCGGATGTTCGCGCAAATCATTTTATTCTATTATAATTTTTGTTCTCAGCGATCCACGAATATTTTTGTATAATATTAACTCAATAACTTTTTGAAATTGGTACTGTCGCAATGTTAGTTTTTTTTTTTTTTTTTTTTTTTTTTTTTTTTTTTTTTTTTTTTTTTTCAGAATTCCGCTTTTTGACTTTTCCCGGAAATAGTATTTGAAAAATTATTAGTTCAACGCATTAAGAATTTCGTGTGTACGATAATGAATGTTTTTCTACGTAAGAGACGGATAACTAGTGATTTTTTTATCAATTTTCAAAAACTTTTCCGAAAAATGTTTAAAATAGATGCAATATTCATAGAAAAAAATCGGAAAATTTATAAAAAGTGAAAAAAAAAATCACCAAATTCGATTAGGATATGGAGAAAAAATTTTCAAGTCTGTTTGAATTTATTATTACCGGCAATCAATAATTGTAAAGTTTTAAAAACAACCGTTTTGGCAACGGTAATCGATATTCATTATTAAAATGAAAATCAACGGTACAGTTTGGTGAAATCATTGTCAGCTGACTATTTCAATTGTTCAATGAGAAAAGAAAGAAAATGACTCGAGTACAAAACGTCCACGAGAAACGTATAATTTTGATGGATTATTGTTTCTTTGCTTTTTACGATAAAGCGTGTTTGTGCTAATTTATAAAATATGAGAAAATTGTTTGATTTCATATTTAATTGAAAGTATTTCCATTAGTATTTATAAAATGAAAAATCATTCAAAGTTCAATTGCATTAATCGAAATTTAAGGAAAATATCAAGTTGAGCAATTTCTTTACTTTTATTTCGTAACTTTTACAGTTTTTTTGTACCTTCAATTGTGGCATCACCGAGAAAATCTCGATCATCTACTCTCCAAACTTTTCGTGAATCTACCCGAGTTACGGATTTTCGAATTCGTCGGTGAAATAAGAAAATTAAGAACACTGTGCACGATGTGTTGTCAAATACAAGCTCGTCGATGCAGTAATTATTGATTTTTACTTTTTACGAATGCTTTTGATGATGTGCTTTTATAATCGACTCTGTCGTATCCTGCTCGACCCAAACTGACATGACTCTTTAACATTTCAGAAGTTAATCATGTTGATATTCAATTGCAAACGATTTTGAACGACTCTGAAGACCTTAAGGTGTGGACAAGAAGTATCGAATGTTTGCTGTGCTGCTTCAAGCAGGATTTCAGAACGATGGGGGTTCGCTTTCAGATTTCTTATTATCCTTGTTGAAAATTAATTTATCTTGAAAAATAAATCAGAAATATGAACTTGACATCACTTCGAGGAGTAATGACTCAGTAGCAAGCAGAAAAATGTCTCACGTGGACTATTCTTCGTGGGAAGAATGGAAAGAAAACTTATTTATTGAAGAACTTCGTTGTGAAAACTTGGAACGAAATTTTTAGTCACTGTTAAAAAATTTTTGTTAGAAAATGACAACGCTAAAACACAACCGTTGAGCTTTCTCCTCGCGGATGGATGCTGCTCCACGAATGGAAATAATTATTTTTCAATTTTCGTTTCAGAACGAAGAATGAATAATTTTCAAGTTTTTTATGAGATTAACGAGAGAAATTTTTTTGAAAATGCTACACGCTATTTGAGCGGATTTTTCATTTCCAGCTAAAAATTCTTTATGACAAGAGAGATTTTTCCATAAAACTCAAAATCCCTATGCCCGTTCGAAAATAAAGTAATTTGAAAGCTTTGGCAAAAATTTTCGTTCGAGTTGCGCTTCCTGCCGGTTTGAAAAATGCAGTTTGTAAAAAGAAACGTTGAATTTTTCACACAGAGCTAAGAGCACCCTGAAAGGTACTCAGTTAGTCACAGTCCACTAAAGAAAAGCTCAAAAGATTTTCCACCTTTTAATACTGAATGTACTTCGTAAGATCTTAAGATGATCGAACAAAAAAAGTTGGCATATTTTCCATAATTTGGACAGGCATTGTTCCTGTAAACACAAATGTTTTTTTGTTTTCGTAATATAACTATAGCATGACCATTCAATCAACTTTTGAAGACATCGATTATATATTTCGACGGCTGTTCAATATCAGTCAGGGGTGAGCTACAGCAAACAACGATTTTGTTATAAATAAAGTATGTTTCATGATACTTTTTCAATAAATTTACAAATTGAGATATCAGCAGGAGCCAAATATAATTAAACTCGAGGATTCAGAAACCAACATACTTCGACTGACAGGAAATCGATATTCCCAACATTAGTCGAACAATGTGAAACCTTATACTCGCTAAAAGTTTTTTGCCGAAAATAAAGCAAAATTATTAAACTGATTACAAAAGAAAACATATATATGTACTTCTGTAATATTCACGAGAATCTGATCGTACAGAATTCGTGATGAAATTTTTTAATTTGGAAAAGATATTACAACAGATGCTCGTGAACCGATATTGTTCAGGTAGGTCGAGCACGAATTCCAATTTCGAGAAAATTGGAGATGAGAAATCAATGAAAAGTTGAATCGAAAAAGCATAGAAATTCTCAACTCCTGTCGGTTCAAATTTTTCAACTAAACATTGAGATTGATCGCGATATGGATGTAGGATTTAAAATGTTGAATGATTATAACAATTTCAATCTAAACCTACATTTATTATTCAAGCATTCGTGAAAAATTTTTTAACAAATAAATGCAAATTGATAAGATTGTACCACAGAGGAACAAAACCTCATTGAAGAGGCTCGATCGATGTTTCCAATTATCAAAATAAATACGCCTATTATTTATACGTCGTTTCGTTAAGCCTCGGCCGATTCTTGTTGTTCAAATTTCGGATATTTCGCTTCCACTTCGGCCCAAGTGACTTTACCGAACGACAGGTCTCTAACAACACCCGGAAGTTCGTCCAGCTGAAATTTCATGAGAAAAGAATTTGTGAAATTAGTTTCTGTGTCAGGAAAAAATTGAAATTTCTTCTGTCGTACATACATTTATTCGCACTTGTCCCATGCTGTCTCTCTCCCTGAGAGTAGCGCTATGCGGTTTCTTCAAAGTGTCAAAATCAATAGTTATTCCAAATGGAATAGCTATTTCGTCTGTTCGAGCGTATCTACGACCGATACTTCCTGATGAATCATCGACTTTGTGCGAAACGTCGACCCTCGTCAGATCTTGAGCTGATGAAGTAAATTATTCTTGTTTCATAATCAAATCTATTTCTAGTGATAAGGATAACACGAATACCGATGAGTTTAAAGCTTTTTTGAAAAAGAGGATTCCAAATCAATTAATATAATTCGGTGTATACCCAACGAGCCGTTACCGCGTCTCTTGACCAATTTTCTTCCGAATTGTACAAATTGTAACATCAAATCAAGTGCATAACTGCCGTAACAAATCGTTCGTTGAGTCTTTAAAAAAATTGAATTTGTTTTACGAATTAAACGAAGAAATACTTACACAATTTTTTAACGAAAGGAACAAATTCGGTGTTGCCGCTCAATGGCAAAACGGAGCATTTCAAAGGCGCGACGACGGGTGGTAAACTCAGGAAAGTTCTCATTTCATCACCGTCGCGTTTCTTGAAGTTGTGCTCGAAAATGGCGTACATGACGCGTCCTATACCAAAAGAGGGTTCGATAACGGATGGGATGATTTCTTCAACGTGCACAGTTTTCTGATAGCGCTTAACGGCGACCATGTCTTTTGTGATTTTCACGGTATTCCCATCAGCCAACGTGAGTTGATAGAAGTCAGCGGCTTCCAAAGATTTCTCCAGTGTATCGACAGCTTTTTCATCGAGAGCGCTCAAAGCTTCGAGAACGAATTTTGCTTCTTTTCTGAAGGATTTTCCGATAACGCTGCGATTGGGAGCAGCCTCAATGACGTCGACGACTTTTGGTTCGGCCAAGCGCTTCTCAGCAGCTAATCGAACGCCGGTCGCTTTAGTATGTTGAGTCAAATCGTAAGCCGATCTATCTGCGCAGCCGACGCATTCGATCCAACCGTAAGACGTTAAACATTCGGCATCCCAACAGTCGCAAGCATAATGCGCCATTTCGTTGCTCATATGTTGACGGAAACGTAATTTAACCGGATCGACTCCGACTTTGAGTAAAAATTGTTGTATCCTCGCCATGAAATAGCCCAGAGTTTCATTAGCAACGAGACCGGTTGCCACAGCATCACCGATCTTCAAATATTCAGCACTTTTACCATCCATCTGATTACAGGCCGAATACATCAATAACTTTGTATCGCTGACGTCAGCAAATTTTGGGTGCGACTTGTCCTTAGGATCACAAAAATGCTCTATTTCTGCCATTGTGAATTCACGGACTCTGATCAGCCCTGAACGAGGTGAAATCTCGTTTCTAAAAGCGTTTCCAATTTGAGCCGCCGCGAAAGGCAATTTTTCTTGATTGAACTCTAACAAACGCTTGAAATTAACGAATATTCCTTGGGCCGTTTCCGGCCTGAGGAAACCTTTTATAAGACCGGTCGGACCGATTTGAGTTCCAAACATCAAATTAAATTCCATCGGCTCTGTCAAATCGTTACCGGACAACGGAGATTTCATGCCAAACTTTTTCATCACCGCAGCCATTTCATCTTTCGTCATACCATCCAATTTAACTACAATATCGCGACACTCTTCGCGCGTTTCATTGTCTGTTTTCTTGTCAGCTGCTAGCTTCTCCAAATGCGCTTTTATCAGATGATCAAGTCTGAAACACTCACCGGTCTTCGTATCCTTCACCATCAAATCTGCGAATCTGTCCACATGACCCGAAGCTTTGAGCACCGGCTCCGGCGTCAATATCGAACAATCCACCTCCAGCATCTGTTCTTCCAGGATGAAAAATTTTCTCCAGGCTCCCAACATGTTCGCCTTCAATGCACATCCCATCGGACCAAAATCATATTGTCCTGTTATTCCGCCATATATCGCGAAGGATTGATCATAGAAGAAACGACGTTTCAAAAGATCCTCCATTCTGGATCTATCGAAAGTTGCAGAATCAGGGATGAAAGATAATTCTTTATCCTCCAGTATCTTCTTTCGCAGCTTCAACTCCGCTACCGCTTTCTTGATGTCAAGTTCTGGGGCTCCATCAGCCTTGAGCTTACGCACAAGATCTCCCTAATCAGGAAAGAACAAAATTTGCGATTCAAGTTTGCTGCTCGTTTTTTCGAATATTTATGACATCACATTTTTTTAACCACTCGGGCTCATTATGATGAACAGAAGGACAAATACATTCTCAAATAAATTTTAACAAAATGGTCCATATTGTATTCAATCAATTTACGAATGGATTCTAAATTTCATAAATTCACTGATTTAATGATTAAATAGGATGATTCCAAGCATTACTAAATATGTTCATAGTGAACACATCTGTACTTCAAGACGATAAAAATATTGTCGATAAAACAATTAAGGGATCTGATAATTGTTGAGACAGTTAAGTATGACAGAGGTTTTTATCATTCTTAAAGTAATCAACTGTGAAAAGCTGTCCATCATACTTATTGTGTATAAAAATTGGCGATCGATTTCCTAGTAGATAAATGACGCATTTTTTTACTAACTCTCCAAGAGTCAAAATTTCATCGAATTCTTTGAAAAAATCTCATCGGGTGTGACAAAAATGGGATATTGATGTATAAAAAGTCATGATCAACAATCAGCTGTCAGACAGAAAAGCGTGCTTTTCATTGAATCATAAAAGTGAGGTTAGAAATATCAAACGACGGTATTGTAACCATATGGTTAAATAATTACCTGTTCTTTGACGGTTGCTCGCAAAGGAGCAAGAATTTCTTCGATTTTAGGATCCATCATGTCCAGTGTAAAGTGTAATTTAACTTTTCTATGCTTTTTTGCAGTGCCCCACTTTTCAATGCCGGATAACCTACAACTCGTTTCGAAATTCCGCGAGCTTATGAAAAAAATCTGTCTCTTTACGGGGGAGTGAGTGGAAGATTGTTCCGCTAGTACGCGAGCGAAACGAATGGTGCACGGTAAAAAACGCATTCGCAGCAATTGCCCTCGTAAGTATTTACGCGTCACGAGAGATCTTGTAAAACTGAGGTGCATATCCTCGGCGAAATGAGAGCGGGGAGTATGATGCAATTCCGGAGAATTTTTTTACCGAACCAATAAATTTACCGTTCAACTTTTGAATGTGAATTCGAACGATTGCTCAAAAATCATATTATTCGCACCCTAATTATTTCAATCACGTGTCGAATTCAGATCGAAACAACATATTTTACGATTTTTTAGTTATTCATTCGTATCTATAATATGCATAATTTTCTTTATATTAAATATTTTCAAACATAATTCGAATTTTGTTATTCGGACTGTACATTTCAAAATAATTTTCGCATCATTATTATTTATCCAAAACCCATCGAATATATAATCATTTCCGATTCAAGATAATTTACGATATTTAACTCAACACTGTGCATAATTTTCAACTCGGGACAATGGTGAGAATTTGATTGAAATTAGAACAAAAGAAAAAACTTCAGATCATTTCATCACGAAACGGTGCGGTAACAAAATCGTATTATTTCTCGATATCAGGTGCTTGCTCGACAAAAATCTCACTTTTCAATATGTGAAATGATACGTTCAATAATATATTACAGTTTTTCATTCTTTATTACAAAGTACTAAGGGAAAAAATCGTTTTTCTAACCGAACTCGATAAAAGAAGTAAAGTACGAATAACTGGACAGTTACGAAACTAAAGTGAGGTCACTCCCAGAGTGACTTTTTTTTACACAAAAAAATTAATCAGAATTGATGATTCTGATAATAAAACGTACATAAAAAATAAAAATAAACCAGTCGGATTCGATAACTATATTATTTCGAAGTCAGCAGAATTCAAAGGGAAATAAATGATGTACACGAGAGCAAATTTTTCAAAATCTTGTAGTTGGGAAGTCCCGTTTAATTACAGCCCTATGGTCTTGACATCCATTGATAATTTCTTACACTAAGCATTTACATGCACAGTTTTATTCATTTACTTTTTTTAAATTAATATTATTTATTTTTGTTTTTTCTCTTCTTTTTGTTCGTTCTTCTTTCATTTTTTTGTGTTGCAAAACGACTTGGTCCTTTTGCGACAAGGGGCCAGACATAAATGGTGAGGGGGCAGTAAACAAGACTTATAGAAACAAGAATATATATGAGCTTTGATTTCTCTGTATAACAATAATATGATTTAAAAAAAAAACGATATCGTCGATGTAAACAATTAATTTTATATTAAAACGATACTCTATGACGTAAGAAGCCGTTTCGCTATCGTTAATGTATATCGTAATAAATAAAGTATGAAATGTAAATAATGGGTATTTACAAATATGTAAATGGCAAAAAAAAAAAAGGCTTTAACAGAGACAAAGTATTTCCATATATCGAGCGATATATATATTTATATATAGATGTACCTATACGCCTGGTCGAGGGCTATGCTTTTGTTCGGCTGGATCATCGTCGAGAACAAAATCAAAGAAACAGATGTCTCGTTTAACGCTATGTCATCGTTGTCTAATACCTGTACACTTAGAATCTATAAGAATCGCTCTCTCGTTTTACAACAAATTACGAGTCGAAGTAATCGAGACATCGATCATACATTTGTCATATTTCTCGTGAGACGATCTCACCAAAAAGGCGTATTATTGCCAGCGCGCGTTATCATAGCATATTACCCAGCGTGAATGTTGTATTATTTCGTTTCTTTCGTTTTTTTTTTTGCTTTTTTTTTCGTTAATGCTTTCTCTTATTTTTTCTTCATTTTTGTTTCGTCTCGGATGCTATATAATAATTCGTCTATAATAATCTCGGGGAGAGCCAGGATATGAAATTGGGCGGGCTCAGCATTATAATTTCGAAAAAATTATCAAACATCTCGGATCCGTGCCTTTTACAATTTTGCACTACCAGAATTAAAATTTGATATATATATGTATGTATATATATATACATATATATACTTTTCCATCACTTGCTCCAAAAATTATTTGATTTTGATGATATACTTGGTTCTCGAAATAAAAATACTGAATAAAACAAAAACATAATCACGAAATTAATCAATTGCGTTAAAGACAAAAGTAATTCCAGTAATGAGCTTTTTTTTAACATATAAAAATAAATGTTGACGTGAGATTTTTTGTTCGTTTTCAAATTTTTGGACAGGAGTTCGCGAGACTATGACGAAGTATCACAGTACTGATCATGAAGAACCGCCAATCGATCATCGAAGCACTCCCCATTTCGTTATCTACGTCTCTTTGATAGTTATTAAATTTGCGAGACATTCCTAGTTAACAACAATCCTACGTTCCTAATGTAAGATTATCTATTTATCAATATTTTTTTTTTTTTTTATTATTCATTCATTATTCTAACTCTTTTCTTTTTTGTCGTTTACTTTTTCACTTGAGAAATCGCAACGTTTAGTAGATAATACGTAGTCATATACAACTTGCTAAGGATGCTGTAAACTGGCTGCTAAATGTTTCGAGTGAATACTGTACGTATAATGCGTGTAAAAAGTCGTTAATGCCAATCGATCGACTATAGAATTTTTCCTATTTGTTTTCATCCGATAATTCATTGCGATGATACGGCGAGAGGCTCAATAAACCAGGATAATGGATAACGTGTTTGAATCGATCAATCTTAATGAAAAATGCAGCACGCGTACGATTTATCGTTGAAATTTTCGCTCATTCTTTTTTATATCTGCCATCCTTTTTTAAGCCTTCACACTCGTGTTACAATTTTTTGTTTTGATTCGAATTAGTAAACTTTTAAAAGTAAAATTTTGAAGATTCTCAAATACGTTTTGCTGTACAAAATCATAATCATCTTACTCTCGACGTATTTCACGGTGAGAGAGATTGTCACGAGCAGCCTCGATGCGGCAATACAAAGTCGATATTCTTTCGAATTTTTCTTTCTTTATCAGCTTCACCTCGTTTTTACTCTTTATTAGGATTAGGAAAGTTATGTCTGAGCCCTATTTAAAAGAAAAATAATCTTGATCCAATCTTCCTTATATGTATGTATAATATATTATTGCACTTTTAAATATACAAATGCAGCAATTCTTTTAAATCCTCAGGAAACCGTTATATGTGCATCTTTTCCTGTGTTCTCTCAAAGTAGTTAATCAATGCTGAACAAATTTTGACTCTGAATATAGGAGGGCTTAGAATGATTAGCGAAATTGTTTCGTTTAAACGCACATTGAATCGGATTGGATAAAGGTTTTAAGAAACTTCGTTTCCAACTCTGTCTTCAAATAATTACTACTTCGAATCATGATAGTAACGAGTGCTTCATCAATAAACACGTAATAAAAATCAATAAAGTTTCATTAGCTCTGTGTAATGTGTAAAAACCAATCCGAGCAAAATCACTTTTTATGCCTGAGTTATGGCCATGTTATTAGCCACTTTTTTCATTAAAACAAACGTTAAGAAAGAAGGAATTTTCATGATCATTTAGGTAGAAGTTTCAAATTTTTTATGCAATGAAAAATCACGTAGAACGTCTATGCCTAAGGATTTACAAAACGGTTTAATTAATTTCACTAATTAGAAAATATAATACTTTTTTTCAACGATCAAGAGTTGAGCCCCCTAACACGAATTGCAATAACAAAAAAAAAACATAGAAATCAGCAAAAGAAAGATAAAAAATGGAAGAAACTTCGAATCGCCGATCGCAGGAATTCGTTGGGCCCAATCCTCTCACGGTTCAACGCAAATAAATAATCGTTTTGAAATCGAATTATCGGGTTAAACAACTTTTTACTTGGAATATCTACCATAAATGTATAAAAAATGACGATTCGTGTCATGTACTTGTGCGGTGTGTAAGTGTGAAATTCTTAGGATTCCATTCTCAATATCGTATTACCCATTTTCATATCCGTGAAAATGTTTTTAGTATCAGATCTTAGCTAAATTTCTCGTAAACCGCGACGCTTCCATAAAATCTCTGATACTGGATAATAATATCGAGTTTGAAAATGTCGGATTTCACGCTCTCGAAATGCGATGGAAAGCATGAAAAAGCCGAATACAAATCGATAAATATAAACGAATAGACGAACCTAGAGACAGAGGTTATCGAGTGGGAACACTGGATAATTTGTGCCAAACTTGTTTTCTTGCAATAAATCGCATTCTCATTTTTTTTTTTCAGTTTTTCTAATAATAATAATAATGATAATGATATTAATAATATTAATAATAATAATCATTAAGTTGTATATAGTCAAGACGTACGCACATGAAACACCACGATATTTGCCGCGTAAGTGTTCGTATCAACATCTCGACACATTGCACAGTTCGGAATAATCGGTGAGCTCCTTTTCGTTTCTTTACTGATTTATGTTTTTCAACTGCCAACCAGTCAAGCATTCGCGAAAGTATTGAAAAAGTTCACGCGAATAATTCACATAGCCACCTCTCGTGGTAATCTCATAAAAATTATTAACAACGAATGTGTTTCGTAACTCAGTCTATCGAGAATTTTTCGTTTGTTTCTCATCTTGTCCGTTTCTTCCACTTACATACAAGATTCGATGGGACACTTTTGAACCGTTGGTTGTACCACGACCCCATCCCATCGATCACCAATGATTTTTTCGTAGTTCTATTTTTTTTTTATCCTTCATACGTTTTTTTCTTCGTACCATTTACTGAGCCGGAGGCTGTGGTTCACCGGGCATGTTTGGATTTGGATATGGCGGCAAAAAGGTGTAATTTGGGTAAGGAGGCGGTGGAGGATGGGGAAATGGAGGATAATAATTCGTCGGATGCGTCGAAGGTGGTGCGTAACCACGATGCATGTAAGGATCAGCTGCCGGAGGTGGTCCATGAAACGCCGAGTACATTCGAGCGTAGTCCGTGTTGTAAGTCGGTCCCCCGTAAGCCGCGTAGCCAGGGGCTCCTGTCGTTACAAACATTTGTGAAATATCAATGAAATAATTGGCAATTTAAAACGAAAAAGTAGCAAATGCAATCGGAACAAGCTCAAGGAAATACACACATCCAAAAAAGTTAGAGCTAATGAGTAAAAAGAATATTTTATTGGAATACTATAGAAGTGATCGAACCGATGAATCAACGTTTTTCGTAGTTGAAATTGAAAATTCTTAGTAGAATTTAAGCAGTTGTATGATCTCGCGACTGGGATTTTGGATGCGATATTTCATAGGAAGTTGTTATCCCAAATATGAGGAAAATATACGGGAGCGAAGACGGGCGCATTGAATCACGTGCAAAACTGATAGTTTGGATATTCCTTAGATATACTCTTTATTAACCCTTCCTCTTCGTTCTCATAATCTTTTATTTCTTTACTTCTTCTTTTTTTTTAATTTATTTATTTCCTTACTTCTTGGTGCCAAAAGAAATAACGTGTTTTATTAATTAGTTAATGAAATACAAAAAATGAGGCAAAATCGCATTAATTTATACCGCAGTATATTCTCGAACCACATACCCGCGATGTGAATTATGCAATAAAAACTTATATAAATTTCTGTTTAAATGATTAACTAAAGTATATTATTAAATAATTAGGTAAATAGTAATACCATTTAGTCATTTTTAGTGTGAGACGTGTTCAATTGAATTCTTTTTATCCCCATTTCTATTCGTTTATGCGAAATAATGAAACTTACCACTCGGTGGATAAGCCGCGGAGGTACCCGGAGCGGGTGGATAATGCTGCGTATACGGATCGTAGGGTGTGGGTGGATAAGGCCCGGGGTACCGGCTACTAGCCGGATGACTAAATGCAGTAGGAACGTGACCGTCGTCCCTGGTTGGATTCGCCGATGCTGCCGGCGCTGCTAGACTGGGCGTTGACGCATCCGTGTTCTTGGTTTCGGTCGATTCGACGGATGATTTGGTAGATGTACCGGGTGGCTGTGAATAACCGGCGGATGCTCCGGTTAATAATGTTCTTTCGTCAATGCTTTTCGGATTGAGATCAGTTGTTTGTGCGGTTTTGACGGTGTCAACTCGTGGATTCGTGGGATGTGGAGCGACACCAGGAAAGTACGTTCCGTATGGACTCGGCAAAGTTCTTGCTCGCGGATCCGCGTAATCGTAGTACCTCGGATACTGAGCATATGGATAGCCTTGTGGAAGAGCGTGGGGATCACCCTGTGGTAATTCTTGTACTCGTGCCTCTCGTTCTTTAGCGATAACGGGATTCGTTGGAACGGCAGGCGTTGCGCTATTGACTGAATGCGGAGAATCAACTATATTTTTTGGCAGTTCTCCAGACCTGTGAGGATTTGGTTGTAACGGCTGTGGTTGATGCAAGTGTGACTGTTGCGGCTGTGTCTGCTGTTGTTGTTGTTGTTGTTGTTGTTGTTGTTGTTGTTGGTGATGCTGCTGCATCATCGATACCGACTCTGGAACAGAGGACATTTTCAGCGACCCCGACGACGTACCATCTTCTATAACAATCTCGTCACCCCGACCATCACGTTTTTCTGTTTGGCTCCCAAAGCTATGACCGTAATTTATCAAATTAGCGGATTTCGTACTTTCCTTCGTGTCGTTTTTCCCGGCGATGATATTGCTCTCGAGCTTCGATGAATTTTCCACATTTGCCTCGTTACGATGCACCATCTGAGGGTTCCCCCTTACGTCGGGATTGTAGACCCGGGATTTCTCATCGTCATGCTTCTGCATCGAATTATCGACTTCATTATTCGAATCACGATTAGAGTTTGTAGGACTGTACTCTGAATTGGAACTTGCCTCGGCAACAACGTCTTCGAGACGCACTTCCTCGACTCGCTGATCCGTTCTCATTTGGCTGTCCGACGAATTTGAATTTTCACCGACCGACGAATGATCCAACTGCTGTTGCTGCTGCTGCTGCTGTTGATTCTGATGTTGATGTTGATGTTGATGCTGCTGTTGTTGTTGTTGTTGTTGCTGCTGCTGCTGCTGTTGCTGCTGTTGCTGATGTTGCTGCTGCTGATGCTGTTGTTGATGCTGCTGCTGCTGATGCTCCTGTTTCATTTTACCGATTCGCTGCAACGAAACCTGATTCGTAAGTGTCGTTATATTACTGATACGCGGCTTCGCCGCCCCCGTTGCTACAGGCCTTGGACTTTTCCCTATTTCTTTATCCCCAAATGGCTTGCAAGCAGGGACACTTCCCGGCCTCGACAATGGCCTCGTACCACCTGGCGATGTCACCGATGTCGCTTTCGGAATTATCGATATCGCCGAATTATTCCGTAATGGGAAACTCACTTCGGGTTTTGTCGTTCGCTGTACCGCTGTCGAAACTCCTGAAAAAATTTCTTTTACTTTATTACACGAAGTAATATTACAGTTTTTTGAAATTATGATCGCTTATGTACGCTCAAATCTGCGCTAGTGAATATTAGACAATAGAGACAGTTCAATTTTACCAATTTAAAGACCAAAAATTTTGTTCAATCGATATTTCAACAGATAGAGACTTGGCAAAAATCTGGAAAAGCACAGCCAGCTTTGTAATGTTATCACAATGTTGAAACTTTTTGTTTCTTAATTGTTTTGATACCCTAAAAAATTAATCAAGTGTAGATGTTTCAAGGTTTTGTAAAAAAATTAAACAAGTGTAGATATTTCCGGATTTTGTGAATAAACCAGTGAAACTATCCAAATTTCGAATCATTGAACTAACAGTTATTTGAATTCTACTTTTTTTTTAATTGAAGAGGATTTTTGAGTAGAAGGCATTATTATTCTCGACGTTCTAAAAAATCCAATCAATTCATTCCTTTATTGAAGCACTTTCGCGGCTGCTTATTGACTCTGTGATTAATGACGAGAACGAAATGCAAACGTCTACAACATTGCACAGATGATTGAATCTTTACTGACTTTAGTCTCTGACAGTTGGTTGTCGAATAAGATTTATGTTAGGAAACGTTCGCGTAGAATGGTCATAATATCTTTCATAAAAAACCGGGGGAAAAGTATAAATCTCCCATTTTGATTAACCTCCGTAGCATAGTGAAAAAATGATTTGCAATGAAAATATCAGAGCAAAAACTGAGTGGTTTACAGTTGGTCTACCATACGGCAAAGGTTATTTCAATGAGATGATTAAAGCTCTAAATATTCCAAAATTCGAATAGATAGAAAAAAAATTAACCTTTTTTCGGCTCCTCTTCGCGTTTCTGTTGATTCAATTTGAGAGCGGTTCGTATAGCTATTATTTTGCCAGATTCAAGCTGCATGTAAATTCCTTTTGGACTCTTGAGCACCATTACTCTTTGACCAGCTTTGAGTACAATGCTGCCCTTATCAGGCGAGTTAGTCGGTATAACAACGTCCAGTGGGAGAGTCATTTCTTGAGCACTCATGCCTTGTCTTTGCCAAACTTCTGCCGGGATCCATCGACTTCCAACAATTCCACGATTATTCAAGTTTTCAGCTCCTCGTTGCTGCATTGGTCGCACCGATGCTACTGGCTTTTGAGTCGTTCCAGCATCCCCACCCCTAATCGCTCGGATCTGTAGTCCACCAGCTGTAAACCGAGCAATTGATCTATGTGTTAAACAAGCGACAATAATGTTATAGCGATAAGTTAACAATGATAAAAAATATTCATAATGGAAATATGCTCGAATAAAGCTTCTTCGATATTCATAATCTTCATTATAGTAACTGATTACCGACTGTAATAGTATTCGAAGCCACGTACAAAGATATCCTCGTCATTACCCCGAAATAAAATTCGTGTTATGAGAAAACTTGGAGCGTAAATACTCATAGATTGAAAATGTTTAGCATTATGACTATGCGTATTTCGACAATTTTGACATTGTCAATAGTTTTCAAAGTAATCAATTTAGTTTCTCAATATTGTAACAAACGGAGAGAATGTTTCAAATCTTTTGCACGTACGAATTACGAACTATGGAAATTGATTGTGAAAATTTCAATTGAATTTTCAAAATATTTTGTTCATGAGCTTGTTTTCACCGACAATGATTCGTCACAACTGTATTGTCATATTGTATTTTTCTCAAAAGACTTTAAACGATATTCACCTCGAGTAGCTGTATTACCAGGAACGTAGCTGTAGCTCGGTCTCGAGGAATTGGCGGCCATTTTTTCGAGCTCGTAGCCCCGTCTAGCCAAACGTTTTTCGGCTTGACTGAGTTTCTTGTCTTTACGATCGACGAGAAGACTCTCATGATGGAAGGGTTGCTTTGTCAATAAGGACGAATGTCGTTCTAATACTACGTGCATCACTTCGTCAGAATAATTGTCCTTTGTCTGGGAGAAGTCTTGTACTTGGCTATCCTCCTCCCAGTCCCAAGAAAGAGTCGTAGCTTCTTTAAGGGAAAGATGAGCGTCTGGATTACATTGATCAACGACACGATCTGCCATTCCCTGTTTACTTATTTGCCTGTCATAAATCTTTCTCTCGAGGCAATTGTCAGTGACGAGACGATATACGAAGCACGGCTTCCGTTGTCCGTATCTATAGACACGACATACCGCCTGTGTGTCATGGCAGGGATTCCACGATGCATCAAAAACTATAGCACGATTAGCACCAACCAAATTGATACCTAATGAACCCGCTCTCGTCGACACCAAAAACAAATGTATCTTTGGATTGCAATTGAACTCGTTTATCAATTTTTCTCTCTCCAACGCGCTCGTGCTCCCGTCTAATCTATAATAATTTACATTTTTCACCCAAGATTCCGTCTGACCGTCCGGATACTTTAAATTATTTCTAGCTAGAAAATCCTCGATGAGATTCAACGTGAATAGCGATTGTGAGAATGCGAGGACGCGATCACCCAGACGTACGGCTTCCTCCAATATGCAAAAAAATAACGTCATTTTCGCTGACGCGTCTATCAGTCCCGGAACATAGCCCTTCATTAGGTCAGTCGCCTGTAAACATTTTAATATTTTAATTACATACGTTTTCGTAATAAAAAATTTATTATATATTTTGAACATTGTACGATGCAATCATTACTTGCAGTTTACAATTCCTGGAACTACATGTTTTTCTCGAGATTTATATGAAATTTCAAAAATGTTCTGGAAGATCCAAAAAAAAAAAATACAAAAATCACCAAACGTATTTCGAGTAATGGAATGAAAAATATTATGACTATTCGTCGAAAGATACTACGATCAAACAAAGTTTCAAAAAACTTTAAAAATCATTTTTACTGATCAATGTTTGTAAAACATTAGAGATGGCCATTTTATTAAATGTGATCAAAGAAAATGTTCGGCCAAGAAACTCGTGTTATTTATCACGATGAGTCGTACAGAGTACAAAAGAAAAAATAACTGCGAATCTTGAAGGTGAAATATTTGCACATCTTTCGTCCATCCAGAATAAAAATTTTCAAAATTTTTTGTAAATACTTCTGATTTAATTGATAGTTTTATGTACATACCCAATCGTAAGGTATACCAGGCTCCTCCTTCGATCCTGGCGAGTACTTGAAATCCTTTTCTTCGTCTTTGGCCATAATCTCATCGTCGGATTTCTCTTCCTTGTCTTTTTCCGTGACATCTTCTTTATCATCTTCCTTGATAGCATCGATTTGTCCGATTCTCGAATTGCTAACCGGACACGAAGCAACGGGTTGCTGTGGCCTTGGCATATTGGTGCATTGTGGCTCGTTACCATTGTAACCACCGGTGACGGTAGATGGATTGTTTTGAGACAAATTTTGATTGGGAACACCGGAAGTCGGATCTTTGGTGTTTTTGTCGTAAGGTCCTTGAGATTGTCCTCGAGACATAACGTTGCCTGTAGAATTTTTGGTATCTTCGGAATTTTGGGCACCGGGGAAAGCTTCGTAGGAGCCTTGACTTCCGTAATTCTGACCGGGATAATAATTGTTCGGATAACGATTGGCGGTGGGTTCACGGAAGTACTGATCTTGATTGGAGGAGCACTGTTCTTGACGAGAGGGTTGCGGAAAATTACGTTGCCAGTAGGGATCGTCAGAATTTTTGTTGTACTGTCCCGATGGATTCGAATTGTTACTATCCGACGAATAATTTCCCAATTGAGAATGCGACTGATTGGCCGAGTGTGGATTCGGTATGTAATTCGCATTGGGATTCGGTGTTGAATTAGGTCCTTGACGTTCCATCGAATATTCATGATTCGTTCCACCAGGAGTCGAGGAATAATTTTGCATTTGTTCACCAGGATTCATACCAGTCGTTGGATTCGGCGGATTATTATAACTCATCGATTGGTTTTGCGGCATAGCTGCTGGGGTTTGTGCTTGCTGGTTGGAGGCGTATCTGTGCGATTGGGGCTGCGAGGATGGTTGTTGATTCGCGGTATAATTTCCAGATGGATTGGCCGGTTGATTCGTGGAATTAGCCGAATATCCAGTGGTTTGATTCGACGACTGGGGACCGGGTGGTCTAAGATGATTTCCCGTATAACCATGCATCGTGTTTTGGGTCGGTGGAGTCGGGCCCTGTCTATCACCGGAGTAGCCATGATTCTGTGACTGTTGTGATAAATTACCAGGGGCTGGTTGACCCGTACCGTAACCTGCAGTACCGGATGGTGGATTGTTTTGATTCTGTTGATTCGCCAAGTAGCCGCGTACCGGATTCTGCCCCGGTATCGCTCCTGTGCCAGGCGCGTTGGGAACGTATCCTCCTGGCTGATTATTGGGCGTTATCGTACCACTCGTTTGTTGATTAACCGGATAACCATGAGCTGAATTCTGGGACGAAGCATTCGCTGGGCTCGGATTACCCGAATAACCGTGGGCTTGTTGATTTTGCATCGGCATCGCTGAATTTTGCGGAGTCGATGGATACCCGTGAGCCATCATCGTCCCGGTGTTGGATTGATTCTGGGGAAATTCACGATTCTGACTGCCGGTAGGTGTCGCAGGATTTTGGGATTGATTCGTCATGTAATTGCTCGGTTGATTTTGACCGGTATTACTCGAATTTTGTTGCTGATTTCCCCCTTGATATCCGAGGCCTGGATTCTGCATTTGGAGGTTATCGGAACGCCCGTACATCTGATTGTTCGCTTCACCGCTGGTAGCTGAATAATTCTGTGACTGATTTGTCCCGTAACCGGAGTAATCGTTTATTGGAACATTCGAGGATTGTTGTTGGGGCATAGGCGACGTAAAATTTCCCGGTTGACCTGCACTCTGAGAATAATTCGTCGTTTGATTCATATTCGGGGGGTAGCCACGTCCCTGCTCTGAAAAACCGTATGGTCTTGGAAACATTCCCGATGTTTCATAATTACCATTCGGCCCGGTTTCTGGCCGAAAATCAACCGACTGTGGGGCGGGTCCGGTGAATCTCGGATTGCCCGATGTCTCGTTGTTGCCTACGTAGGTTTGTTGATTCTGATAATTTTGAGATGCGTTGTAACCCGGAGTTTGTTGTTGGGGATACGGCGAAGGGAATGTTTGACTGGGATTGCTATATCTCGGTTGTCCCTGTTGATTGCTGTAAAATTCACCGTATTCGCTGTGATTCCCGTCGTTACGATAATAATTATTTTGTTCGTTTGCCCGATAATTCTGATACCCTTGAGGGTAATTCGCTTGTTGCGGAGTATTAGGATAAACGGAATTGTTCATCTGAGCTGGATAACTGGAAGAAAACGGTCCGGGTTTACTGGAATTACCGTGAGAATTTTCAGCCTCGTTAACGTTGTCGTTGCTCGAGGACGAGGAGGAATTCGGTGGTACGCTAGCTGCGGGTTTGTTCTTGAGATTCGTGGCAGTTACTTTTTTTCCTTTTTTCGGCTCGCCCTTGGGTTGTCGCGTTTTTCCACGCTTACCACCAGGTGCCGGTTTCTCACCTATTGTTTCCTCGAGATCCAAATCATCCTCTTCGTTGGCCTGTCTCTTGCGCAAAAAGTGATACAGTATGTCGGGATGATTCCAAATTTTGCAACAAACAGCAAACGCCTTCAGAGGATTCGGTACCGCGCGTGTCTTCACAACCTGATTCATAAAAGTATCGTATAACTTTCGCTGATGCGGTGTCATTCTTACGAGTAAAATATACTCCTCTTTGCGCGGCAACGATATTTGCAATACCGAATGAGATCTTCTCTGTACGAAACCTTCGAGAAGAGCGTGGAGAACGTGAGCTCGATAGCGCATAAGCCTGATATCTTGAGGAGTCGAATCTATACACTGTCCATTTTGTATCGGTCGCTCGAACATGTTGCAAAATTCACTCTTGGTACCTAAATAATTGGGTCTTACGAAATCGACCATGCACCAATATTCCAAAAGATTATTTTGCAACGGATAACCCGTGAGAACGATTCTTCGTTTGGTTTTCATCTGTTTCAAGGCCATGCTGATGCTAGCATGTGAATTTTTAATTCTATGACCTTCGTCGCAAATAACCAAATCAGGTCCTGGACTTACGAGAGCACTGTGCATATCGTCCAAGAAACCTTTGTTCTTGTCTTCCTCCTCAACATCGACGGTGTCTTTGAACGGCTGATTCCTCTTTCTCTTCGCTTTGTTCGGTTTCTTCAGTGACAGTTGCCGATACAATTCGTAACCGATCAAAAGTACACCACCGTTTTTTTGCCAGTCGTGTACAACGCGCGCTCGAGCAGCCATTGTTTTATGAGAATCGTTCAGAATATGAAGACGGAAGTGTCGAGGTCTGAGTGTCATTCCAATCGGCGAATCTACGCTGTCGGGAGTTTCTATTTTTTCCGTCGGCTTTTTCTCATCCGAAGTTTCTTCCTTCGTCGTATTCGTAGCCGACGGTGTCGTTGATCCCGTTTCTTCTTTCTTCACATTGTGCTCGGCTTTGGGTTGCATGTTTCCATCCATATTTTGGGTTTGAGGGAGAATTCCCTCTTTTTTAATTTCGTGTTCCAACTGCTGGTGCGGGGGTGGAATAGAGGATGGTGGATAATTGCCATAAGCTTGACCAGCCGGAGGATTTTCGTATCCAGGATACATGGGCGTTGATGCTGGCCCGTGCATTCCCGGATACATTTGTCCACTGTTATTGCGACTGGCCACATCCGGATAAATGGATGCTGCAGCAGATTGGCGAGCTTCCATTCCCGGATACAAAGCACCACTCTGGGGCTGATTGTCCATAGCATAGTTCGTAACTTGTGTCATTGATCTTCCAGGCATCGAATGATGATGAATTTCTTGTTTGACAGGATCGTAAGCTTGTCCCGGTTGTCCGTACATCGTATTTTGCGATATTCCCGGATGATAATTCCCATGCATATGAGAACTCTGATCCATAGAGGTTTTGTTGATGATACCATCCTGTCCGTAATGAGGCATCATACCGTGATTTTCGTACTGTTGATGACCGTAAGGATTAGCTTCATTAATCATGTGCGGATGCTGAATACCTTCGTGTCCTAAACGATGAGCTGATTCTGTGCTTATAGGCCTGGACATGTTGGAAATATCACTCTGACTACCAATCTCCTCTTTTATTTCTTGTTTACCGTCAGTCATTGATTCGCTCTTGACACCAGTGACATTAGTTTTAGTATCTTTACAGACTAAAGCTGGGTCTTCGTATGGTAACCACATGTTGAACTCGGCAAGCCAATTTTGCAGGGTATTTATCGGCATGATACAGAGGACCGTTTTAGCAGTGGTACATCGAAAAAATATGTCGCAAAAACTCGCAACTTGGAGGGTTTTACCGAGACCCATACTGTGAGCGAGTATGCAACCGAAACCAGAGCTATTTTTGTACCTCTCGATACTCTCGACGATATTGTCAAAGAGAAATCTTATGCCGCCAATCTGATGAGGTTTTATAATACGAGCTACCTGCGGTGCAAGATAAACGTCAGGCTCGGTGTCGGGATGACCGACGTTTATCAATACGCGACCGTGCTCATCGGGCAAATTGTATCGATCGTTCGTATGCATACCAGAATTCGAGGGATCATCCTCGTTATCGGTTTCCTCGCCACCGCTAGGATCGCTCAGCACTATACAATCGTCGTCGGAACTCTCGCTCGAACTTGATATCGTTACGACGTCTTTGCCCTTTGCCGGTTTGCCAGGTTTTGGCATACCCGAAGCTTTTCTTACTGTATGCATTTGTTTCTCGTGCAACAACGCTTCGTCGCCTTCGATGTCCGAAAGCTCAGAGTCCGAGTAATAATCGGCTCGGTCGAGCGGCTCTTTTTTCGGTACTACCGGTGAAATACTCACGGACGGTGTCATCATACGAATTCTCTGCTGTAGAACGTTCTGCGGTGTAGCGCGATTCGGCACCCGCGATATCGACGTCTGCGAACCCGATTGACTTATCCCTCCTCGCCCTTTCTGCCAACGCATACCATCGATCGGACGCCTTCCCATCTGTCCTCCTTGCGTTCCCGAACTCGTCTGTGTTCCCGTTCCCGACGAAGAATTCACCTTTAGCATAACGCTACTCGGTACTCGTACCTGCGACGACGAAGATGTACACGTACTTTCAGATATCGTCGTGTTACCCTGATTCTGTTTTCCCTGAAGTAGACTTATTACCCGCGTCTGGGTTTTGTTATTCTGTCGATTAATAGCTATCTGACGCTGTACCTCACGTATTATTCTCTGTTGTTCCTGAACCCTTCGTAAACGCTCCATTTCCTGTCTTTGTGCTGACAATGTCGCCTCGTCCAGCTGCGTCTCGTCCATTACTTCTCGTATGTTTCGCCTCATGTTCGCCAATTTTTTTTCCGCCTTCGTCTCGCACTCCGAATCATCATTACCATCTTCCTTCTTCTGTTTCTTCTTCGTTGTTTCCGCGTCTTGATCAAGACGTCGCTTGTTACCGTCGACGTCTTCCTCACCTCCGGACATACTTTCTGATTTGTCATTATCGATGCTCTCGCTATCGTCATCCTTCAATGGTTGTCCAAGTAGATCCGCCTCTGTCACCTCTTGTCCCTCGATCGGAGCTCCTTTTTGTGTGTGTGTGTGTGTTTTTATGAAAAATATAAATCGTTAGTTTTCGTTACGATGAAAAAATATGTGCGTTCTTTTAATGCGAGCAAACGATTAAACGGAATTTAAACAAGTGTGACGCAATTATCAAAAAGGTACGTGCGTTTTCAAATAGAGTTTCTCAATCATCGGGGCATATTACTTCGTTTTTTTGTTTTTTTTACTGACCTTCCAACGGCAACGTGTCTAAAATATTAACAGGTTCGGCGTCATCATCCGGGGAAGATGGTCCCGAATGCTGCCTCTCGGACTCCATTCTCACGCCGATTTGTGTATCTATCGTTTCGTCCAAATCCATGTCGTCGCCTGATCCCTCGGAGCGCACCTCTTCAATATCATCCGGTTGAACAGTCTCGATTTTCTTCTCACGCTCGACGTCCGTCGATTCGACGCTCGACAAATCCGAGCTATCATCGTTGGCTGTTTGTGAGCCTAAATCGTTGATCGTCGTATTATTTTGTATCTCTATTGGCTCAATTCTTTGATCTCCCGATCCTGGACTACTTCGCGGCGTTACACGTTCAATAGTCACGTCGCCAATTTTCGTTAGGAAACTATCTAAACTGTTTGACATGTTTTGCAACCGACCATTCAGCTTATGGCAGTTTGGCTACATCAATTCATAATCCATAACACTAAATGTTTATTTCACAAATGAAACACTTGCTCCAATTTTGTAAAAACTCGCAGAATTTCGTCTGCTTCTTAATTTTTGTTCGTTTTTTTTTTTTTTTTTTTTTCTCTATGATTCTCAAATCTCACATTGTTGTTTCGTTAATGGAACGATCTTCGGTCCGAGCGAACAACATGCCTGTGAAAAATAGATCCAGTGTGAAAATATGACAAAGTATTAAATGCAAACATTCGAAACATCGATCGACAAATAATTTGCAAAATATTGAGCAGTGTTTGACTTGCGCCGGATATTATTATCCAGTCCTACCGAACAATTTCAGAATTATTAGAAGAATGAAAATACAGCCGCCGTTTCCATTTTCATTATTCCAGCTTGAAATTTCTCGCTATTATATTTTCTTTTTTTTTCAAAACCATCAAAACTACGCTCTGTTCATATGAAATACAAAAAAATTTAACAATACTGAAGCCCATGGAGTGAATCGATGTTGAAAATTGGACAAAAAAAAACTTTCCTTGATTCGAGTGATTTTGAATATAAGTGAGAAAATTCAGGCAAGCATACTAATGCTTTACGTAAAATTCAAGGTATACGTGCACAAGCAGCCATAAGCGAGAAATAAAAAACTCGACGATATTACAAAATTATTATCTTTCAAAAAATTGTCTATTCAATCATCCCGCTCCGACCAAAATGGACTTTTTTCATGAACCTCAAATATAACTTTGGAGAAATATACAAAACAAGTGTCTTGTATCTATTATCACCTAAAATTGTTCGTAAATCGGAATCAAACGAGATATGGTCACCATTTTTAGATGAAAACTAATAATAGTAAAATCTTTCTTTTTTCTGTGACTTTTTCTAATTTTGCCATTACTCTATATTTTTCTGCACATTCGATTTCTAATTTCCTAAGAAAGACCTTTTAATTATTATAGTCAAACAGTACATACGAATTTTTAAGCTCTACTAAAATAAACGAGAATATCGTTGTGTTTTCATCCAGCGATGGAAAACGTGAACATCATGCATATTGATATTCTTGTTTTTCTTTCAGTATATAACCAAACGGAATAACTAGACTTGGAATAACATTCAATATCGCTTAGGATTTTTTGACAGTAAGCATTGTTGACGAACACTACTATTATTCATTCCAATAAATGATGGAAAAGAATAAATAAAAAGTAAGCAGCATTTTGCCCTTAATTACTAAAGTGATCATTGTTTAGTGAATCTAAATCAAATCACATATAAACAGTCTTGAGGATAGGGTGATAGGGTGACTGGGAACAGATGACGATTGACAGAAATTTTCAAAACCAAAACGATGGACTGCGAAGATCATGCTTGAACTGATGTCATAATAAGGGAAGAGAGTGTAGTAACGTAATCATAGATTCAGCTTGTGGTTTTGATTTGAGAAAACATACTTAATTATTACAAATTCTCTAATGGACATATTTCTCATAAAGCCATAATAAATCATGAACATAAAAGACTGAGGGATTGCAAATAACAAGATTTCCCACAGTACAGTTTACCATGGCACAACAGGGAAACAAACAGTGTGTAAGGGACAAACGATAGTTATAAGGAATTCAATTTTCTTTTTGTTCTCTCCAAATTCTTTCGACATGAATATCGTCGTATAGGGATAAAAAAAAAAAGATTTTGGTTGCAAAAGCTGTGAAAATTGATGGAATAACGCGATTTCAAGACAAAAAGAAGCTCAGGGTGGGAGCTGTCAAACGAGAAAAGGGTGGTCAAAAGAGAGACACACATGAATGTTTGTGTTTACGGATAAACGGTTTTTTCTCTCTTCTTTCTAATGTGTACATGTACACGCGAAGATTCACGCGAAATGACGACGTACCTTTCGGGTCGAAGAATCGTGTGATCGCCTCGTCGTTCATGAATCTCAACGCACACAACCGTGGACGTTTCGAGTCGTCTTAATTAGTCGCTTAATTGGGTAAAATAAAAAATAATGACACACACACACACTTCATGGACGCCATAGCGTCGTTGTTCTCTCGGGTCCGCGGCAATCTCGCACTCGCTGTATATATTCCACCGTGGGTTACTATGTTACCGAAAAATTACCAACGAAAATACCTCAGCACTTAGCCCCCGACAATTAATCCTCTGATATCACAATTGTTACACGCGACTTTAATCGAGAACCAGAATACTCTCTCTATTTTCCTTTTTTTCCGATGAAACTCGCGCGAGGATCTGTTCCGAGGCAAAATTTCTCATAAAACTTTTTGCACGCGTCGTTCTACTGGCTTATCGCGGCATTTTTCCGTCCCTCTTTTTCTTTCTCCTTTGCTCTCTCTCTCTCTCACTCTTTCCCGCATCTCTTAACTTCCCTCTAGCTACTTTTCAGAATGACTGTACTCACCACTCTAGACAAACGCCATTTTGTAACACACTACGTACTTCCGTTGGTAATGCCGGAATTCTTTTTTTCCGATTATTGTTTTTCATTCGGCTCAATGATTTTTGCGGGACTATTTGAAGAAAATCGGCCAATTTATTACAAAAATATTTCGAACCTTCATTTGGAAACGTTAAATGGTTCAAGTGGATATATCTCTGATCGCAGAAATTTCATTATCGCGGGAATTCTTCGAACCGAGATAATATTTCATTTAAAATAATGTTTTGTACTCAACCAATTCCATGATAATTATCATTTATTCGTGGAGTTATTGAGATTGCACAAATTTTATGCACCATCATATCTCAGTTTAATTTTCAAGTCACAAAACTCAAATTGTTCATGTAACTGTGATAAGATAAATTGAATCCATTGTTTTGTGTGTCCTTCATAAGTCATAACATTAAGAAATTTCAAAATCTAAATAAACTCCAAAGCAGAGTGCATTATTTCAATAGGTCAAAAAATTTCTGATATTTTTTCTTACAAATATATTTATTACAAATAAATTTACATGTTGACTGTACTTAGCAATTATTACGGTGATAAAATTTCATGCACACGCTTCCAATGAGAATGTATGAGAGTATAAAAATGAATAGTCAGTAATGATTTCGTCTTGATGCTGCGACTAAAATGATCCAGTTAGACAAAATTCTAGAAAACTCATTGAATATAGTTTAATCATAAGTGGACTTGTTACAACTAAGATATAAGTTTTTGCTGGATAGCATATGTATGGAGATCAAAGTCGCTCTAAGAATCCGTGTTCAATTGGAACGTAAGAATGTCTGACGATCCTAGTAATTTATTGAACAGGTACTTCAAATTGGCTGACGTTGATAAACGAACAGCTTAACTGGCCGTTTGCAAGTTCTGATTCGTCAGTTTTAACGAAAAATATAAACATTGTTAATTAGCAGTTTCACAGGCGTCGATCCAATCGTTGTATACATCCAGAGGTTCCGACAATAAATTGATCGTTGTTTGAAAATCTTCCGCGCATACCCTGCACGTTATTCTCGCCGTATTTCGAGATTTGTCCCTGAAAATTGCGTACATTTGGAGTTTTTAATTTAAAGACAACAAAAATTCATTGACCAAAATGATTTTTTTGCGAATGAGCACCGGTACGATTATTTTGTCATACGTACATGTTAACCTCGCAGGATTTTTCGTGGTTGCAGAATGGACAGTTGAATTGTGTATCCAATGGCATAATTGCCTTTCTTTTGCTCGGAGGCTTTCTCTTACTCTTTCTACGTCCCATGTCGTTGAAAAATTATCCAAATTAATGGATTTAACAGCAACAGTGAACGAGTAAACAATACAACGCGTTTTTTTCACTCGTGGTTTTGAGAGTTTATGTAGTAGTTCACTATTTTGACGCATTATTGAGTTGTGATGCTGCTGCGATACCGGCCGAACACTGACATTACCGAATGAAAGTCGGGCAAGTATCTACTGGTATATCTATACATTAGCAGATAAATTTAGCGACAATACAAAAAATGTGAATTATTACATTTATCTGCCAAGAATTAAGAACCTTCGACTGTATTCTAAGAATTATTTATGCCATTTACTTACACTATTTTTATAATTTTTGGAATAATGGTTTATTGATAATAAATAGAAATTATTTCAATATTACCTATGCGCTTCCCCCAAATGATTTCTAGTAGATTCTAAAGTATTAAATTCTAAGTTCTGTTATAACTACACGCTCAATACATTCTTATTTGTTATCAATAAACTATTATTTCGACAATGTCAATAATAGTGTCATAAATGAAATTATCTGTCAGTACAATATATAGGTAACAAAGGTATTTGACCGACTTTCATTCGGTAATGTCGGTATCGCAGCAGCATCACAACGCAATAATGCGTCAAAATAGTGACACTGCATAAACTCTTACACCGAGTACCAGCAGGTGGCGTACGTATGCGGGCGGGATCCCCTGTTTTTGTTTTCAGTGTTTTCACATTCTATTCGAATTGGTACTTGGTACAGACACATCGTGGATTGTCGTACTTTCGCAGCCATTCGGTTTTTTTATGCCTTTTCAAAACAAATACATATTCATAAACTATTGGTATTGAATGCGAATGCATTGAAGAGAACCTGCCAAAAATTTCATAGTCTACCGAATGCATCTTTGTTCAACACTTACGAACGACAAACGTTCGCCATTTTGGAAATGAAGTAATGTATGTACACAAACGTGCTTGACTCGTGCAAAACTCGTGTTATCGTCGAAAAATGCCGAAGAAAACTACTAAAAAATCTATACTTACACGAAAGCAAAAAATTGCGGTAAGTAAAACGTTCGATGAAGAATGATGAATTTCAATGGACCGCAAAAACAATGGATTTTAACAATAAAAAAAATTTCAGGCTGCGGAAATTTTGGAATACAATCATGCTGGGAGATCAGCAATGAATGATGAATCCGCTGAGGAATATCTCGAAAATCCAGTCAAATCCGACTCTGATCCGAACCGGTACAGGTACGAATTTTTATTCGATATTCAAATACTTATCTCAGCTGTAAGGTCTAACTCATGTTACTTCGATGATTTGTAAATTAACTATAAATGATCACAGTTATATTTTTCAAGACATCGGATAACCAAAATGGAAAAAATTCTTATTAATAAGAGTGAACTTTTTTTTTTTTTTTCATGATGCAAGTACTCTAAAATCTCAACTAACCATGACGAATGAACTTATTCTACCAATGTTGATAAAAGTCTTCATCATTTTCCACATAAAATGCAAAATAACATAAACAGTGTATTTTTTGTTTTCTCGAGACATTTGACTTTTTAGATATCTTGAATTTTCAATTTTAGATCTTCTTTGGTTTCAGGGTAATAAAATTATCCAATGGACTTACAGTTACGTTAATCTCCTGGCCAGGGGGTGAAAGTGACAAAGAGGATAGTGCGGCATCTCATGGCGGCGGTGATACAAAATGTAAAACATTCACTCAATAAAATATTTTGATTCATTGTAATGTAGAATAATTTTGATAATGATACTTCTATATACTTCAAAGGGAAGCCGCCCCAAAATGACAAAACTAAGGACACCACTGGATCCCACTGGAGTAGTAGGGTGATGAAAGTGGAAGAGGTAAGAAACACTGTTTCAACGCACACAAAACAAAGAAAATTGAAACAAAAATATTTCAGACTCCATTAAGGGCCTACTGCTGTTTGTCAATAAATGTTGGATGGTTCTGCGATCCGCCCGGTTCTCCTCAGTCTTTATCTACCATGTTACGTAATGTTATGCTGATTTCGTCTCAAAAGTATCCTCAGGTAAGCAGAACAGATACCAAGTTCTTTCAGAACTTGATTTTCTCATAATGTTTCTGACGACGATTTTTTTTTTGTCCCAGTTTGTCCATGATTATTCGAATCTTCGTTTATTGATATAAACATATGTACATTGACGAAATAAATATCGAATATGCACCGAATTTTTCAGGAAGATAGCTTCATCACTTTCTTGCGAAAAAACAATGGTACTGTTTTCATAAGCCCTGAAAGTTTCGAGTTCACGTATTTTTCATTCACGATACCACTGAGTCATTTTTCCGAGGGGATTGATCGGTTTTCAAACTGCTTTGCGAATCCGCTTCTAAGGCGCGCCACGGTTACGAAATATACAAATCCCATGAGCAAGTGAGATTTTTCATAAATATTATGCATTAGAAATTGATTTTAATAATTTGTTGAAATTTCAATTCCTTTACTTATATAACATATAAACTCACATTATTACTTATTTTTACTCGACCAATATAACAACTTGACGTTATTTTGTGTTTATTTTTCTGCAATGGAACAGGCAAAGTTTATATGACTATTTGACTGACAAACCTCTCGATCGAAAAAGTCGCCTGCTCTACTCTTTGTTGTGTAACAATCCCCGACATCCAGGAAAGGCAATAGGTAAGCAGACCGCTCAAAAATTTTTTCGCAAACTGGGAAATGGATTATACGATGAAGTAGAGGCATTCATGAAGCGGCACTACAGTGCACATAGAATGAAGTTGGTGATACAGGTAAAGAGAGCGAATAGCTACATCTCATATTACGTTAAATTCAATGTAACTCTGAAAATTTCTCATCGCAACAAAAACAAGAATAGTTTCATTCAACTTAGTTTCGATTTTGCATTGATAGACGCATTTGCCACTCGATACACTGGAAGCATACGCAAGAAAATATTTCTCCAGACTACCAAACAATGGCCTTCCACCAGTCGATCTGAGTTCGTTCACTTACGATCGATGCTTCAACATTACAGCATTCAATATGATATACGAAATAATTCCGGAATTAAACAATAAAAAAGAAACGGTAATTTTTCCACGCATATAGACTTGTTAATAATAGATGACGTTGAACGTATTCATCAATTAAAAAATATAGTTTTTTTCTTTAGCATGTCAAATTATTATCATTTGTATTAAATCATTGATTTGATAATGCTTGAATTATCAATTATGGAAATATTTTAAACATCGAATATAAATTCATTTGATAATTAGTGCGTTGCAAATTGAACAAAAAACATTATTGTATTTAAAAACCAGTTTCTATCTTAACGAAAATCTTTCATTCCCAGGTTGAATTCATCTGGGCAATGCCACCAATTTCAGATCACTATCGTACCAAACCTCAACAATATATCGAGTGGATGTTCCAGAACCCACGTTCTGGCTCTCTCGATTATTATCTAAAAACACAATGGTCCATTACAACGGAAGTCAAGGTTGGAGAGACAGATGTTGCGAATAACACGCATTACTACCTTTTCAATTTATCTCTTCAGCTTACTCCGGAGGGAAAGAAAAATCTGAAAAAAGTTCTCGATGCTGTTTACTCTTACGTAAATTTTTTGAAATGTATGGGAACGGAGAAACGAATGTACGACGAAGTTCGAAGTATTGCAGAAGCTCGTTTCCGGTACGTAATGGAACAGAACAGGAAATAATTTTGTTTCGGGGTTTTTGGAAAACCATAAACGACCTAATGCTATTAACAATTACGAAATTTCTACTGAAAAACTCAATGAATTTCGTTTCTTCTGCATAAACCACAAAATCTGTTTTTTATTCATTATGACCAAGGTATTAAACTATTTGTATATTTTTGGTCGTTTTTAGAGTGGATGCCGACGACCTAGTGGAAAATGCTTGCAAAATTCTCCGCAAAACTATGCACTTGTATCCATCAGTCGACTATTTGACGGCAAATTCAATTTACTACGAATACGATCCAGAATCGATAAAAACTTGTTTGGACTGCCTGTCTCCGGAAAAAACTTTGATAATATTGCAGGGTCATAACATGATCAGGCAATGTTCGGCAGACGATTCTGACCTTGATTCAGAGGACGAAGGAGTTAACGGACTCAAAACGATTCGAATACCAAAAAAATGGATAAACGATTGGAGAAAAATCGAACCGTTTTCGAGCTTCAAGTTTTCCGATCCGAATATTTTTTGTCCCGATGACTTCAGTTTGGTGCCAATACCAAAAAATTTGTCACGATTACCCGTGAAAATCTACTCGGACTCGGCGTACGAAGTTTGGCATAAACTCGATCATACACGTCATAAACCCGATTGTGTAGCCTATTTAATTTACACAAATGATCTTCCGTTGCAATCGGTGGAAAAGTTAGTTATTGATCGATTCAAATAAATTTGAGTGCTAACTTGATAATTTAATGTTTTTTTTACATAATTTGAGCGATATTATTTCTAACGCATTATTTACTTCTAGTGCCGTGATGCTCGATTTGTTTGCAAAAATCTTGCCACTACTGTTGGACAGGGAATTGTATCCAGCAACTCTTGTTGGAATGACGTACGTCGTTAAAACTTTTGGAGGAGAGTTTACAGTCGAAGGGATCGGAATTAGACAAAAGTTGACGGTAATGAATCTAGCACTAAATTTGAAAAAAATTCAGAGACATAATAAAAAACAAATAATTGTGTTAAATCGTGGATAAAAATTTTCAGCTTCTGATGCAAACGATAGGAAAATATATCGGCACTTGCTCAATCCTGATAACGGAAGAATTACTATGTACCGTGAAAAATCAGATGCTCGCGTTTTACCACGCCGATTGTAATTCATCTGAGGCATTAACACTGTAAGTTGTACCTTCCAGCGGTTTCATAAACTGCAGTTATCGTGAAAATTTAATTTTAAAAACACATCTATCGATTGATGGATTATTTTGTAATTTTTTCAGGAAATCTATTTCCTAAAATCGGATAGTTTATAAATAAAAAGCTTCTTCTGATTATTAAAAAAAAAATCACAAACTTGATATTTTGTTTCAGGGACATTCAAACTTCGCTTCTGAAAAACATCCATTGGACAGTCTCGGAGAAACTAGCAGTGTATCCACAGATAACGCTGGAAAAATTCAAGTCCTTTGTTCAATGTTATACTGCCCACGGATACGTTCGTTCTTACGTTTACGGTAACATTGAAACATCCAAAGCTCTTGAAATCGTGAGACATTTCATTGGTGCATCGAAGTGTGAGCCTCCCACAGCGAGCACTAAATTGACTCAAGGCATAAAGGAGATTCCCCGAGGATATCATTATTGCAAAGTGCAACGTCTAACTTCAAAACCGAGCTATAACTATACAATGAATTATTACCAGATTGGAAAATATTCTTCGACAACAGCTGCTGGATTAGAATTGCTCTCGGTAAGGACAATAGTGACTTTAGAAAGTTTCAAATTTAAGCTTTTACGATGCTCCCTCACAATTTTTATTCATTCACGAAAACTCTATTTTACTATCAATCTTCCTATGTTGATCTTACTCAAATTGAAACATTTTTTCAAATATTAAAATCATTCATCTCATTTATTATTACATTAGCAGCCCAATTTATTTTTAAAATAAACTTCTACACTCCTAAAAATATTGAACCTACAAGATTTAACTGATTACAATATTTATAAACACGATCTTTATCGTTATACTTTACACCAATGAAACTTTGTTTCCTTCACAGTCGTTGGCAACCAATACAGTTCTGTTACCACTCCGAGCCCACCAAGATCTCGAGTTCTCGGACATTAAATTCGTCGAACAAACGTATCTGAATAACTGCAGTTTATTAGGTTATTCCATCGTTTTAAAGAATTTTGATGCCGTCCCGAACTTTGCCACTGACAAAGCCAGGATCGAGGCGTATCGCAAGTTTATGATAAAAGTGCTGGAGAAGCTACCTGCAACTGAATGGGAAGCAATACAGTCTACGTTCGTCAAATCGAAACGTGATGCTAACGTGTTTGACAATGACCAGCATCTTGTTGATTGGCAAGAAGTAAAGCAAGCCCAGTATGTTTTTGATCGTGATAACAAACAAGCTGACGCAATCGCTTCGCTCGCCACCAGGGATTTTAAAACATTGATCATCGGTCTGATAGCAGATGATCACAATACACGCATGCTCAGCATTCAAACTATCGGACATACCGAACCCAAGTGCAAAAAGGACGAAGCAAGAGGTAAATTTACTGATGAATTACAATAAAAACCAATTAATCGTTATGTTGAACATTTAAAAAAACCGAATTTAATGAAACTTGCTAGAGCAGTTGTCATTTTTGAAAAGTATATTTTTTTGAGGGTTGCAAACATTTACGTTTTTCTGCCTGATATTATTCGAGTGATAGTTCAATTTAAAAAAAGTCAAAATTCTTAAAAGAGAAAAGAAGTACAAAGAAATATTAGTGCGTAAAAAATCGCTTGATGAATTGAGACTGAATTTTCTATTCATCATTTCCATCATGATTTAAAAAATTTTAATCCGATATGCTTCAATGTTTGCTTTCTGTAAAGATTTATAACCGGACAATAGTCAAGTTGTTTCGTTGAAATTCAATTTCAAATGTTCCATAAACAAAGGCATTAACAATTGAATGCTCTATTCTATGTATATCTACGGATATTTTTTTATTTGGTAATTCAACTTGAATAATCTATTTTTTGTTTTAAAATGAGACGTTTAGACGGATCTGGTGCCAACGCTAAGTTATTCGAATTCTCAATAATAAATGAATGTAATAAATTCAATTTTTCCATTGCAGCTTCTCCGAAGGATTTCGAATGGAAAATTACAACCGATTCGACACCAAATAGCGGAAACGAAAGTGAACACTTCATCACAAATATCTTGGCTTATAAAAGCACTCTGAAGACTTTCGAACAATAAGAATAACGCGATAGATATCCGTCAAGCACTGCAACAGAGATCCAGAAATTTCTTTCTCCAAAATCCATTATATTCATTTTTTTTTCTATTCAAGTTGATTTTATAAGTGTTTGCTGTCATCAAAACTCCCGATTTTGTTGGGATTGTCTGTACTATATTTATCTTCGATTAATATTTCATGCGAGTCAATTGATAGTTGGAGTCATTTTAATTTTGTCATGAGTCCTCAATATTTGCTATATTTTGTTTTATTTTTCAACCAAACCCAAACAATGTACTGTTATTTGAAAACCACTAGACTATTGACAATACAGCACAAGTTGTCATGATTCCGTGAGGACGAATGGTGTTTCAATGTTTCCAAGATTTCTCGTCAGTAATATGTATATTTAAGAATTACGAAAAGGCCTATATAAAATACGAACAAATGCAATTCTTGCAAGATAACAATTCGATGCAAAATTTTTACTGTTGGAATGTGTTTCTCATGATATTTTGCGATGGAGCATTACTGATATTAAATAACGACGGTGGTTGTTTTAGTCGAAACATGATTTTTTTCACACATAAAATAACGAAAAATTTTCGAACACAGTGATAATGTTGAGATAACAATTTTTTTTACTTGGTAATTTAACGCGCCTCTCTTTTCTGAGCATGTTGGCTCCTCTCCGATTTTCCTCTCGCATCCGCATGCGGTGTTTCGGCAATGTATTTTTAAAATTTAAATGGTAATGAAAATAAATTGTTCGATGAATTGATTACCTGGAAAAGAATAGTAAATCGATTTCCGATCACCTTATTCCGGGATTACCTATTTCTTTTCAACGTACAGGTTTGCAATGACCATTAAAAAAAAAAGTGAGTTTTTCGGTGAGTATCTCGGAACTTGACCATCAGATATGGCAGATGAACCATCTTCATAAGATTAGTAGCATCATTGGGATGCAAAAGATCCGATTTGCTGAGTCCTTGACAAATTAATAGAGATCGCTATAACTGTGTTCATTATCATTTATTTTTAAGACTTTTAAAATCAGAATAGTTAATGGAAAACAACACTTATAAAAAACAAAATAAAAATAAAAAGGTTTTGAAAAAGAATGATTAGACAGGATGTTTATGTATGTTCTAGTTGAATGGAATTAATAAGGGAAGAAAAAATATTGGGTTCTCGTTGTGCCATTTTCATATTTTCGTCTTTTGCATTTTTTTTCACAATATTTTTCTTGGAAATAAGTCAATCATTAATTGAAATTAAAAATTTAGAATGTTCAATAAAACACGTTTAAGTTCCATGCCAGGTGATGAAGTTTATTCGACTGAGGGCGGGTTGTTCCAACTACTAGGTAGCCTATCTGACGGTTAAAAATATTGGTTTGCAATCCTTTAACTGCATGGTAGATAGGCTTACCTAGAAGTTGGAACAACCCGCCCTGAATGGTAGGATCGATGAGATTAGCTATTGACACTGGTGACAATCGAAGCAACAGTTTGCTTCATTCCGAAAAAGTAACAATATTTTTTACTATTTTTATGATAGAATATTTGAGAATCGTTGAACGTAAAAATTCTGACCTTCACGTTTCGATATCAAATTAGCAAAATTTGCTTGAAATTTGGGGACAAAGTACTTCAGGGGTGAATTCAGTCTTGTGGAATTCAAAATTTTGCTACAAATACGAAACTGAAAATCTGAGTGGGGATGGTGAAGCAGTGTTGACACAAAGAACGCATCGCATACGGGAAGAGAGTTCTCTTTGTTTATTTTTGCCGCGGAACAACTCGAATGTACCTTACAACGCGATTCATATCAATTACGCAGTATTCATCCTATTTTCTGTCGAAATGAATTTACACTATTTTAATTATGTCAACAATTAGGCAAATAAAAACAAAACCTATAGTGAATGGAATGATTGTCGAATGAAATTCTTTTTTTGAGGTTATCAAGAGTTTAAACGTCAAATCTTAATACCGAGAACAGCTGTTTTCGAAAGTTACGTATTACGTTCAATTTCGTACTCCACAATAAGACGCTAATATTGAATGATTGACATTAACAATTTTATTATAAACTGTAAATTTGAATACCTGCATATAAAAATGAAATATTTATAAGAGAAAGTAATTGGGGAATAACGAAATGAGTACCCACTCCGTAGCCCCTCAAAGAATGGGGCCAATGTGGCAACAGCAAGTCTTAGCTCTTGATGCAAAATACAACACCCTGAGAGCTGCTAATCAATCAATATTAGGTGTGAATAAATGAACTATTTTTTTTTCCCTGCAAAAATGTAATTTACTGTAATGCCGCTTTTTGTATCAGGAACGCTGTACATTCGTCGCCGAAGTCAATTATTACGCGACAAAGATCCAAAAAACACAGAGACGCGGTTACGATATTTGAAGCACAGAGCAGAATTATTGCGCTTACGTTATGGGAGCTTGTCGGATCAAGTGAGTCTAGGATCACGAATTTCAATGAATGTATGTCCAACAGAAACTCCTCAAGGTGTTAACTGTCAACAAGAAAATGTCATGGGTTCTTTCAAAGTTGAATGTCGTTTTGCTTATGCGGGCACCCATCATATCTTTGAACATCACACAGCACCCATCAGTGCACTCAAATTTGCAAACAATGACAGATCAAAATTGTGTTGTGCGTCGTACGATGGAACAATTTCCATATGCGACATTACCAAGGAACCGCCTAGTTTGATAGCATTTTTGGAAGGTCACAAAAAAGCTGTTACAGCCATAGACTGGAGCATATCTAATGATCTCATTGTCTCTTCGTCTCTCGATTCGACTCTTCGTCTTTGGAGAGTTCAGACCGATTCACTGCCTGTTTGCCTGCGTGTGGTTGGTAACCGGCTCTCATGCGAAGTTCTATGCTGCGCTTTTGTACCAGCCAATAACAATTTAGTAGTAGCCGGTACTGCGAAAGGATATCTACGGCTACTTAATGTATCAACAGGAATTTATACACCAGGAGGAAGTTGTGCGATTGGAGGAAAGGTGAGAATAATAATTTAATTTTCATGCAAACTATGAAATTTCATCAATCAAGCATAGCAATTATAAGTGGCCTTTTCTCATTTTAGGTACTGGCATTGGTGTGCGAGGAGAGTGGTGGTTCTTTAATGTGGGCTGGCAACGATCGGGGTGACATTGTTTCAGTTCGTTTGGACTCAGGGACAGGAAGTCTTATGAAACTGTCTAGGATAGACGGCCCTGGTGGAGCAGTGACCAGTTTATCTTGGCGATCCTGGCTCTCCAGAGAAATTCCCCTTCCCACGATATTAGTTAACAGCGCTTGTAACCTTGTCTCCCTTTATCTAGTAGCAAATCGGTTGGGAAGTTTGGCTGCTTGGCGACAATATCCAATCAAGCATCGGTAACACTATTAACAGTTCTTCACTGAAACATTTATAGAGTCTTTTCAATCGAATCATTATATTTCCAATGAAAATGAAAGTCTGCCTCACCCTAATATTCTTAATTCAAATTCTGCTCCGAAGTAGAACATGCAATTCATATGATATCGATTAACGATGGGCTTTCGTTTTTTTTTTTTTTTTACTATCCAGACAATACCCAATTCGATCGACGTTTTGTCCACAAATGGGCGTTTGCTTGATGGCAAGCGGATCCGAGGATGGTACTATTAACTTTTTAGACTCGACTCGAGACGGAAGTGTGGATCGTATCAATCGGCTTCATGGACATTCAGCCCCAACCGTTGCCCTTGCATTCAATTATGACGAATCTTGCCTCGCAACCGTTGATCACCAAGGATTAGTTATTATTTGGCGTAATCAGCAACGAAATTCGTGATGAAGCTTAGTCGAGGCCAGCAGTGATTTCTACTTGAAATATAACATTGCTTGTTTTTTGTAATTTATGTATATTACACGTCTCATCCACAGTCTCGTACATGCTTTATTACTTGTGAAATATTCGTTGAATTGATCTTCATTCGTAAATCCAGAGTTTAGCCTTAAAAATATGGTTTAAATCTGAAAGCTTACGACTTAAGAGGGAGTAGATGAGGAAGTACGAAATGCGATAAGGATTCGTAGTAAAGAGTGTAAAAGAAATCCGTACACCGTATATAGTAATATATTAATCGTCCTCTATTCAAATGCAGTAACTACAAATAATATATATATATATATTTATATATATATATATTGCGTAGAGTGATCGTGACATGATGAGTTCTCAAATAAAGAGAAAAAAGTGTTATCTGTGTAAACTATATCTGCGATACTAAGCTTTTTGTTTTATAGAGTTACAAAAAAAATGAATGAATTCTTTAGAATATCATATTTTTGTTTAGCGACATATTTGTCATTGGGCCGATTTAATTGACTGTTTATTGTTGAACAATAAATATTTTATCGAGTTGAAGATTTATTCGCGACAAAGTGAGCGAAAAAAATACATATGCAAATATGATTGTAAATGAGCGAAAACATCTGCATAATTTCTTTTTCTTTTTTTTTTCATAGAGGTCACTTATGTTTATCGAAACAGTTTGTCATTCCTTTATGGACTGCAATGCATATTAGTTTGCTCGTTATTCGCGGAAGCTATCGTTTCACATAATCCGTGACCATTTCAGTTCATTCCGCACACATCATCACAAGTCAGAATATCAAAATTACCTCGCTCTACCGTTATCACATATCTTTTTTTTTGCTACGCACCAACGCAAGCTCATCGCAACTTTGATTCTCACAGAACTCCCTAAAATTATTTTAGCGATTTTTCGCTTCTTTCGACTTCTTTTCTATTAATAATACTTTAAAAAATGAGAATCGTATAGAGAGCCTTTTTTTGCCTCTAGCAAATAACATGTTTAAATATCGGGAGTCGAGACATTTTGTTCTTAAAAGAATTTACAATACCATTTTTGTCTTCCCTTTTCATATCCTTTAATAACTAATCAACGAATACGAACAAGACGAAAAATTCCTTTTACCAATGTAAAGACAAAATAAAAAAAGATAACGACGTTTGAGAAACTCCATTAAGTTTCCTATTGTTTTCTTTAAACTTAATAGAATAATATTAATGTCAATAATAATAATATTAATATCAATAATAAATTCAATAACGTTTAAGCACGACTGTTGGTCAACCCTTATTCCGCTTTTTCCTCATTCCCTGTTTAATAATATTTACACGCGTAGCAAAAGATTTCGGTTGGCAGTCGCGAAAGATATTCAATCCTTGAATCGAGATTCTTCGACCTCCAAAAAATGTACTCTTCTTCGAATTAAAATGGTGGCTTGAACATTTCAATGTGCCTACTTTTTTCTCGTATCATTTTCCTATATTATAAGCTATTTACAAATAATTAAAAATTGATGTTTTTTGTTTTGTGTATTCCATTAGATATTCATCGCATAGAGAACAGTCCGACATGTATTTTAACGCGACGAGATCTATCATTTCTTTTGTTAATATTTAGGACGGACTCCGACAACACGGGTCTAACCGCGAGACGAAAAATTCGCGCACTCCTCTTTTTTTCTACCGACACTAATTAATCAGATTCTTATCTCCTCTATTTTGTTTTTGTAACAATAATGTTTCCAAATATTCAATATTAGTAATAATTATTGTTATTTATCGATAATAATAATTAAATAGTAATGATTATTATTTATAAATAACAATTTGCAAATTATTATTGTTGTTCAATAATTATTCGCTTCTTACAGCAGTTTTATCAGTTGTGCTAAAATGCCGGGTTGGACAGCTACGACTGCGACAACGATTGGATCAGTCCCGTTTCTTTGATTCCGTCCATGTTTTTCCCATTTTTCGATGAATCATTAGTCGATGTGCTAACGACGATAGCACCGTTAGTGTTATCGTCACTACTCGAAGGAATTGCAGCTGTTTCCATAGTTGATATTTCTAAATGTTCATACTTTCTTGAATCATTTTGCGTCTTCAATTTCAAAGATTTTTCTTTTTGGTCCCCGAAGTTTTTTAAATTTTCATCCGTTGACCTGACTTCTGGCAGTTTCTCATCTTTACCAAAAGTCTTTGATTCTTCCACATCTTTTACTTTTTCATCAACATCCTGATTCGCTACTTTCCCATCATCTTTGCAAAGCGCTTCATCTTTTTTTCCCACTTTGTTATTTTCTATTTTCGATGTTTCGATCACAGCCAAATTACTGAGAATTTCCAGACCTGAGGTTTGTCCAACAACACCGATATTCGAACACATTTTTTCTTGTGCATCGATAATTTCTTTCGCGTCGCCGAGCTTATTTTCAGTTGGTAGTTCCTCGTTTATCGACGTTTGTAATTTTGCCGATTCGTTGTCGCATGTTGGAGTTTCTTTTTCATTTTTTCCAGCTTTTTCATCAATATATTGAGCTTCAACTTCGAACGTAACTTGTTGTTCGAGTTTTTCGGAATTTGGAAAATTTTCTGTCGGTTCCATACCAGCTTTCTCTGGTTTTTCAAGATTTTCTACTTTTTCTAAATATTTTTCTGTTTTAAGGGAAACTTTGATTTGTTCAGATATCGCTCCAGTGTTTTCAACATTTCCGGATTCTTCAGGTCGTATCTCCGGTACTGCTTCTCCGTCGGTTTTTGCCGATCCATTGGTAGACAAAAGATTTAGTTTTAGACGATCCCTGGTGTGCCTCAACTCTCCGAGCTGCGCTTGTTGTTGACTTTCGTTAAAATCCGTGCTACGTGAATTTCCATTGGCCTGTGGCAGTGGAATTTCCAGTGGTCGATTGTCGGCTCGGTCTACTTCATCCTGAGAAGGCCGTAAATCCAGGGCGTCCCGAGGCGACGTCGACGACGACGAAGACATCTGGTGTTGACTCTCGTGCTGTAACAACGTTGTGCTCGCTCCAGGAAAGAACTGGCTCACGTACTTACCGTCACCACTTTGAAACTGGAACGGACGACTAGAACTACTCACGTAAAATTCCTCGTCCCCTTGAAACAAACAAATTTCGATTGAAACAAGGAATTTGGAAAATATTTTTCATTACCCAAACTTTGGCTTATTTACTTACCGGCACGATTCGTCTCATCGTATTCAATCGGGTAGATGTCCAGACGTGGCTCGTCGATCATGTCTTCCCAGTCTTTAGTTGCAACATAAAAACATGGGCAATTTGTTAAAAATAAAGTTTCATCCACGTTTACGTTATAGCATAGAAAATTGTTACAGAAACTTATAAAACAATCATAATAGCTAATTAGAAACACGAAATAAATATTCTCGTACATCCAGTTTTACAACTATAATTTCAAACATTGATTAAACTCCAAAGGTTTATTAATAATTCGAACATGCGGCAAATCCATCCCTAATGCAAGTAAATTATTTGTGTAAGTTTAGATATAATTCAAAATCGGTTTACCAACGTATGAAGTTGGTTCCCATGTAGTCGCAACTTGTCCCTGAGCATCGACCACCGGAGTTTCCTTTGGATACTCGTAGACGCAGTGATAACGTTGCTTCTTGAACCAAACGCTTTTCTTCTGATCCTGCGTGTATAAATTCTTTTCGATCAAGTAAAGGAATTTTTTTTTTATATCTATGCAACAACAACGAAACGGTCAATGAAACAAATAAAGTGCACACAGCTTTTATCAAATTGAAATTAAATTATCATCAAATCGAAGAGTGTTGATGATTATGGGAACGACGAAAAAATACGGATTAATAAATGATATTTGATAAATAAAAATAACTGAGTAGCTTAATTGAACGAATGAAAAAAAATAAATGACCAATGGTTTCTTCCCGATTTTTATTAAAAGCGCCTACGACAATGCTCATAATGGAAAATACAAATGCGATTTTTTATTCATTGTTTTTTTTCGCCTTTGTCGTAGATGAAAGTTTGACACACCTACCAATTCGTCCTGGCGGCACGTTAAGTACAATGTATACACTTTTTTATTATCATTATTCTTTGCAATATTTTCCTAACAAGTAAAAAGTAGCTGGGACCATTTTTTAGACGATTGGAGTTGTTTAGTAATAATGAGACAAATAATCAAGGAATATTTAAAATCGATACTAAACTAAGATTGAAAGACGAGCGAGAAAAACTCACCCCAGTCTTGAGATTTTTCTCAGGAGACCTAAGAGCGGACCGGTGCGGAGCTAGCGTCGCATCCCAGGCTGACGGTGTAAACTCTTCCTCTTCCTCATCTTCCTCCTCGCCGTCATCGCCTTCCTCTTCTTCCTCGTCCAAATCTACTTCGGTATCGTGAGATTTTGGCTTAGACGGTGGACTGCGGGTCGCAACTTTCTCCAAATCACCGGGAGACTCGTCGTATCGCTGGTAAAATGAGATAAATATGTTTGACGAATAAAATTTTTTTTCAATGCATAGAAGTAGAAAAGAAACTTCATTAAAATTTTTTATTTTTTATTGTCAATTTCAATATTTTGCTGGTTGATTTATTTTTAAATAATCTGTGAATTGGTTTTAAACGGGTTACTGTTGAAAAATTGAACGATGACGAAGACGTAGATTTTTATCATTTTTCTTTAGCAAATCATTATTAAAATACCTTCCAAACAAATTCGCCAGAACTCGAACTGTTCTCCTCTTCATCATCTTCACCCTCCTCGACCTCATCCTCACACTCCTCATCATCCTGGCTGTCCCAATCGCGATCGGTACCAAAGCTCGTGCTCATAAGATCATCCTGCATTTGTAGAGGAAGCGGAAATTGCTGTTGCCATTTGCTCTCCTCCTCAGGGCTTGGCAGAGGTGCACCTCCGCTCCCCATTGTAGTTCTTTTATTACCGAAGCCTCTGTCATTTATTATAAAAATTTTCTATAAAACTTGGCCATATTTTTTTTTTTTTTTTTCAATATTACTTTCATCAATCAAAACTTTTCAATATTATATCACCCACGAATAAAAATTTGGAACATGAATTTCGGTCGAATGCGGTGAATAATATTGTTGAAATGGAATTAAAAAAAAAAGAGGTGCATTGCAAAAAAATGTAAAGAAGAATCTTCACAAACCTGTTGAAATGGTTTTGAGGATATTCAAGATTCTCTTCATCAGAAATGTCACCGTGGGAGGTGTCTCTGTCGTCGTCTTGTTGAGAATTAAATGTTTCAGCGTTACCGCCATTGGCACCAGCTTCGACGATGATTGCTCGATTAGTTCGCGTATCAACGACGAGAACGTCTTCGGACAGTGCCGAAACTCTAGACGCGATTGAAGCGTCAGCGGATTCTTCTTTGGAAAAAAGAGACTCGGAAGTTCCAGCACTCTCACGTTCTTCCAAAATCGGACTCAATGGAGTGCCATAAATATTATATCGAATAGATATATCGACGCTCGAACGTTCTGGACTTTCTTCAATTTCGTCGTCTTCGCCCCAATGTTTAGATGTTGTTTCTGGATTTATAGACGCTGTTTCCGTCTCATCATGCGGATCGAGCGCCTCGACAACGGGCATTTGAGCTCGTGGCAATTTTTCCGTCAACTCGTTTCTTATTGCCGTAACAAAAGCTTCGTCGAGACCGAAAGAAACGTACGAATTATCGCTCTTCAACGACATTGTCGAACTATCCTCCTCTCCCTCGTCGTTGTCATTAATTTCATTAATGTTTTCCCTCGAAGACCATTGTTCAATGTCTGAATTTAGAGCATCGTGTTGTGTGTCAACGGAAATATTCGAACCTCGATTATCATCGATTGTCAACAGTGATTCGTTCGAAGAATTTACTATTTTATCGTGATTTTCTGGACTTGAATTTCTTTCGTCTGCTTTGTCGACCAAAATACATAAATTTTTTTTCTCTTCGGAGTATTCACAAGCGTCATCTTGTTGAAAATTTCTTCGATCAGTTTCACTCAGTAAATTTGTTAAATATTCCGTTTCGGAACGAAGCTCTAAAAGATTATCGAGCGGAGAATTCATTGGATCTGTTTCACAGATCGGGCTCAAATAATTGTCCGCTTTCTCGTGAGCTTCTAAATTCTTATTTGTTTGTAAATTGTCTTGATTTATTGTAGATATCAAATCAGTTGATGTTCCGGATCGTGTAGAAATTTCTGCAATGTCTGCCTGCGACAAAAGTTCCTTCTCAATTGGACCAATTGAACTCGTTAGATTGATTATCTCAGAGTCACTGGCTGAAGCATTCTCTAGGTGGGAATTTCTACAATCTCCTTCAACGGGTGAATTCGGTGATATTTTAATTTCCGCACGAATATCCGATGAGTAGTCTTCCAGCAAATTCATTTGATCGGTTTTACTGTTCAATTGTGACAAGCTTTTTGATTCTTCTGGAGCTCTAGAGATATCGTCGGATGAAATATTTTTTAGACCTGCTCTACCGGACGAACTCGTGGAATCGCTGGTTCCGACCTGGAGATCCAGAGATACATCCGTAATAGAATTGCGATCAGTTTTCATTGGTGAAATTTCGCTGCTTGATTCGTTTTTCACGATATCCGAACGTGTGTCGAGAGAAAAATCTGTCGTCACCTCACTTTTGCCTCGAGACTCCGAGGAATCAATATTCAAACGAACTAATTCGATCGAAGAATCCGTGTTTGGATATTTATCAGTTTTTATTGGAGATTCGCAACTCAAATCTCCCAATAAATCTTCTTTCTTTGAATTCGAACGATTATCATCGATTTTTGAGAATTCGCTCATCGAATCGACCTCCATGCTTTCCAACAAATCGGCGGAACTCGTATCATTCAAGTATTCAAATTTTGATTCTTGATTCGTATCGTCCTTGGCACTGAAAAAATTATCCAAGAAATTAGCGTCGCAAGAATTAGCTCTGACAGTTTCTAAGATATCCGTCGATTCCGTGGATCCGTGAGATTCCGATATCGATCGTATTTTTTCAGCAATCTCATCGGCATCCTCAAAATGTAATTTTATATTTTCCGACGACATTTCGGTGTCGTCAATTTTGTCAGAATCACGTGAGTCCCCGTAATACTCGGCATCGAGAATCGTGTCTAATTCGAACAAAATTCGCATTTGTTCTTCTTCAGCCGAGGCAGAAAGTGGTGAAGAATTTTCCGGGTTTACACAAGAGATTCTCGTACCGAGAATAATACTCGATACTTGTGAACCGGGAATCGGCGACTCTTCTTCCTCGCAGGATTCTTTGTCACGGAAACCCGAATCCGAACTCCGCTCATCGTCCGGCGTTGACAAATGTTTACGATCTTCCTCATCGTCCCCTTCGTGTGACGATCTTTTTATTATCCCAGGCTCGAGTTCATCACCCACCGATGACAAATCTTCGTCGCCATTACCGACTGAATAATTACAACGAGATTGTGGCGTATCCGGAGCGGAGTCTTTGACGGTCATTCGCTCGTCGAGATCTTCGCAAGTTGACAAATCTTCGTCCTGGTCTGTAACGTGGTACTTTCTACGAAACGGTGATTCCGGTGCAGATAATGAGCCCCGTAGCGCAACATCGTCTTCTGGATAATAATCCGTATTTTTGGTTATTTTTTTACGCCCCTCTGCTCGTTTCATCACGAAAGTCGAATGATCATTACGCGGAGTTGCAGGAGCCGATAAACAGCCTGAAACATTATGTTTACCGGGGCATGATGTAACGTCGAAACTTTGCAAAGATTTGGGTGTGCTTGATCCAGATTTCGAGATTTTTGCATGAAAATCATCTTTACCATACGGCGGAGCTGACGAATTATCAAAGTAATGCATTTTATCTTCGATCAATTCGTCAAAAATTGAGACATTTTCGACGCAAACCGGATTCTTCTTTTCCAACTCTTGCCCTAGAGCGTCGTTCCATAATTCAACGTCGACGCTATTTTCCTCGGTTCTGTTGGCCGACGAAGGGACTTCACGACTTCCAGGGACCAGGAATGAATCTGGAGACGGTTTATCTACAGGATTTACCGGTGTTGAACTACGTTCGGGAATATAACGCAAAAGTGGAAGATCCGGATTACCTTTGGAGACCAATCGCAAAACGAGTTCCTCGTTACGCGACAATTCTGTTGTATTGCTTGAACTTTTGTCAATGCTTTTTTCTTCCTGAATATTTTCGAGACATTTATCTCCTTCATCTTTTCGAATATTATCGTCTTTGGGATCACTCGAATCTGACACAAGATTGCCGAACGATAATCTCAGTATCGGAGTTTTTCCCTGACTCGTAAGAGTTAATAATTTTGGTTTCTCGATATTTTCGTTGATTTCAACATTTTGTACAATATTATCCGCAATATTCACGTCTCCTTTGACGCTTTCGTCAGTATTATTGGCATTATCTATTGTGTTTTTCATCGTTTTCACAACAGCACTATTTGCGATAGAGGGATCGCGTAATTTCCTTAGAGCTTCGTCGAATTCGTCGGCGATAACAGCACTGCGGAGGTCACCGTCACTGCCCGATGGTGGTAGACGTTTTTTCACAGGTTTCTCAATGTTCTGTGGTCCTAGCGAGGATTCGACATCGGAGTCCGAATCAATATGGACGAGGATCATGAGATCGGCTACGGATTTTGATTTTTGTTTAACCTTTTCTGTGTAAGCACCGCGCTCAACACGACCTCGCCAACTTTCCTCCTCAGTCTCTGATCCCGATTCTGCTTGACAAATTGTCTCTCTCAGGCTCATACAAGTAACGACAGGCTCTTCGGGACCTAAACGAAAATTAGCTCGTAGAGAATTTTTATCAAGATTCGAATTCGCCTGCCACAGTTCGGAATCCATACTGCCTCTGAGATCCTGTAAACTCGCACTTTTATCAACAGAGCATGGTCCGTTTGGCTTCAAATTTTCCCATCGTCGCTCGAAATCTTCGATCTTCTTGCCGCATAATATTTCTTTCGCTTCTTTGAGGCTCGATCGCTCGGTAGGTGTAAATTTCCACGTTGCTTCTAGAGCTTCTCGAAAATTCGTCGGTAAGTCGCATTTAGCGATCAATTTATTGAGCAATTTAACAGATTTCTCGTTTCTGACGGAAAATATCATTTCGATAACTTGTTCATCACCAAGATCGTCGTAAGGACGCTCGGCCCAGCTGGCTATTTCCCACAGCAAAACACCGTAACTCCAGATATTCGCGAGCGGTGTAATAGCTCTCGTTTCGATCGTTGTTTCCGTGCATTCTAAGCTTTCTGGTGCTGACCAACGTATCGGCAACGCACGATCACCCACGACGTAATAATCGCCTGGATATTTCTCGACCCCGACTCCATAGTCGCCCAGTTTAGCGGTTAAATCTTGGGCCACGAGACAATTTCTCGCGGATAAATCTGTATGAGCGAATCCATTTTCATGCATATGTTCAAGAGCATTGGCAATATTCAGCGCCATTCTCATCGGTACATTCTCCTTACGGAGTGCATCGCCAGTCTCTCGATTTTCTAGCAAAAAATTTTTCATATCTCCAACTGGACAAGATTCAAAGAGCAAAAGAAACGGATCAGTCTCGAGGCAGAAACCTATAAGTTCGAGGATATTCGGATGTCGAAGTTTCAAGTATGGTATCGATTCGCCGAGAAACCACGATTTTTCTCTGCTCGTTGCACCTTCCGCTAATATCCTTACGACGACTCCACGGTTTTTGCTCAATTGCGTGACGTTTCTTTCCTCGACAACTGTCGTCCCTTCGACCACTTTGCCGAACCAACCGCGCCCAATTTCACGAAGATATTTCAACTTTTCGCGGGGAAAATTTTCACCTTCATACCACTCGTTCCTCGGTTGATCGCGTGATAAATTATTCACGTCATCGTCGTCATTATAGAGGGATGACGATGGCGGTTTTATAGCTGATCTTCCATCCGCATAATTACACGAAATCTCATCAGATAGAATCTTCTCTCTTGATGACGTTAATATACGTGGTACTTCGAGCTCAAGACTCGAGGAAGGCACACGCTCGATTGTTGTTTCGGTTCCCGCCGTACTTCCATCCTTGAACTCCTTGAAATTTTGAAAAATATACATTTTCAATGTCTTTTTTTGGTCAATGAGTTTGGAAATATTTAGGGGACAAAACTACATAAGTGCATTCCTTTTGGTATTTAACGCTAAAGATACATTCTTCAGTCCTGAAATTCTATCTAATAGAGGCATATCAAAGTTTGATTTCACTAAGGTAGGATTCTATTTAGTTGGTATTTTTTTTTTTTTTCGTTCACTGTTACCTTGCCTGTTCCAGCATCGTCCTACAATTGAAAGAAAGAAAGAAAAATATCGTATGGAGTTTTCTCAAATAGCGATACTAGCACGCTTTGAATTAGAAGAAAAAAAAGCGAATGTTATTAAGTTGTGTGAAAAACCATCCATCATTAGTTAATATTGTGTCTTGTCAATCGTCCAAACGATTGACAATTATGTTAGTTATTGAATAACTCAAATCAGTCTTCAATAATACTATGAGCAATCAAATTGTTAATGATCTTGCATTCATTATTGAACGCTAAAGTCAATTATTTACAATAGAAATCACAACAGCTTGCTTTTCTTCATCACTTTCACTTCATTTTTAATCAAACCTGTTGGTTAAACATTTGTAAATGTGCGAAACTTAATTTTAGAGATTTTAACAAATATTTTCTGTACCTGGAATCCTTTTGGACGGCGTTGTCTCTGACAACAGAGACATCCGGTAAGAGTAAACGCCACAATGACGAAGCTCAGAATGCCAACTGTATATTGGGGCCAATAGTCCCATTGTGATTTCCAGAAATCGCCAGAGTCTTCGTCGAAGAAGGGTTAGGAGGAGTTTTTGGAAAAAAAAATTACTTTTTAAACACTTTCAGGCCCATAAGTTCAATACGTTGAAGGAGGCTTTGATTTATCGATGATGAACATATGCATTATCTTAACTCTCATGTAAAAAAAAAAGTATCGATTAATATGTATGGTTTTTATCTTTCAACATTGGCATGATTTTAACTTTTAAAAAACATTTACTGCATGAAAAGTTGTAGATTTTAGGTAGATCAATGGAAATGTTGATAAGGAATAGGTGAATAAAAAAAAAAGTATACTTTTAGATTAACGTTTTGTTGTCATTCTTTGAAAATAAATAAAAAAAAAAGATCACTATCATGATTTCATGATGTACATTTACAAAAACGAAAGATATTTGTACACAAGTTTTGATGTGCTATTTGGAATATTTTTATCCAAAATGAGATTGTTTTTGTATTTTGAATAAAGAAAATTGGTAACTTTTACTATCAAGAAATAAAGCGGCACATCGGGTTGAAAAATAAAGATATGAATTTTTTTACAATAGATGAATAACGATCACTGAAATACAAAAATGTATAGTCTTGAATAGACAATAATTGAAAATGCACATTTTTATCCATATCATAAATTTTACGTTTCCATCTATTATTAATTATGAGACAGATTGAGTACAATTTTGGAACAAGTTCTGATGAACTATACCAATTATAACGTAAAATTAATAAGAGAATAAAGATTCAGTTGAAGCATGATCTCTCGGCTTATATCGGTTGTCTGTACCTGGTGCCTGTGATGAATCAATGGGAAAGGCAAAAAGCGTTGGCACGCCTTCCAAAAGGCACCAACAAATCCACCTCAAGTCGATCATCGCAGTTTTTCCAATATACTTTTTTTGTCCACTATTCCATCATGATGAGAAAAGAAAAAACATTTTCATCTCAAAATGTCAGCGCACTTCCAACTTCCTTCCACTTTTTGTTACTAAAAGATCCACTTTGAGTTGATCATCGCAGTTCTTCGAAAATACTTTTCTTTGTTCACTATTTCATTATGATGAGGAAAAATAAAACATTTTCATCTCAAAATGTCTAACACACTTCCAGCTTTCTTCCACTTTTTGTTGCTAGAAGATCTGGCACGTTCCAGCATTAGAATTTTCTTCGACGATATAGAAAACATTAAAAATATTGGACAATCACGCACAGTCACAATGAACCTTAAATTGTCGAATAGAAGAATAGTGAATATATCAACGATTCACAAAGTTGATCATTTACTGTAGGTATATCACGTATTTATAACCCGCAACTTTGCGTATCGAGGGCAGGTGCTTTTCGCCCACGAAAAATATCACGAAAAATCCGTCACTTCGTATTCCTATACATTGCTTTTTCTTCTTTTGTTAATTTTTTTTTTCAATTGGAGACTCGTTATTAAATTGAATAGGATTTTTGTAATGACAGAGAAAAAAACAGCACTTACACACTAGGAGGTACGGGGAAAAAGAGGGAGAGGAGATAGATGAAAACGATGTATCAAAAGACACGGTTCGACTAGCAGGTAGGCGTGTTACGTGCGTCTGTGTATTAATCACACTCCGATATCACATATGTACCAAGTTAAAACACATATATATATTTTATATTCTGCAAGGAAGCAGAGCAAAGCCAAGATCAACTACAGAAGCACCCTTTACACTCCACTATTCTTCCGCTCCCTCTAATAAACTGGCATAAGGGAATTTTTTCAAAATCTCATTATTTATCATTCACTCCAATTGTTTTTTCTACCAGCAGTGTCTCGATAAAGGAATCATTAGTATTATTATGGTTATATTCATTACTTTTTCCCGTGCACTGTTTTCGTCATTCGTTCCGCAATCCGCCGTCGCGAGTCTCTCAAATCTCTCTTTTGGGTTACGTTCTCTTATTTAACATCCCCCCTCCGTCACACTCGTCACCCTTTTCCACTGCCGCCCCCGTGCGCGTGCCCGCGTCGTGGTCAGATGCAGCATCATGGTTTTTATTTTTATTTTTTTCATTAATTTCGTCTCGTTTGACGATTATTGCACTCTTGTAATCACCTATGACGCATCGTTTTCCTCAAATGTACCTCACGAAACCACAACTTGACGATGTCGTTGCTCATGTAAGCAGATTCGAACCTTTGTTTTTTTTGTTTTTTTTTTTTTTTTTCAATTCGTTGTCCTATATAATCACGCATCAACCTACAACTAGAACGATTATTTTCGGTACAACTTTCTCTACCTTTTTTCCCAAAAAATATCCGTTAGAAATCGAGTCATGATCGCTTCGTTCGAAGTGTTGTTTTAATATTCTATAGTTGAAACATTTGAACATAATAAAATTGATGAAAATAACTACACCGTATTTTATCTCAAAATAGTCTTTATTATAAAAGGTTTTACATCGGTGTATATATATACGCCGTATTTCAAAACCTACTGCCGAGTACATGCTTTGGTATAGAGAACTCACAACGCTGGCAGCAGGTTTTGAAATACAGCCATAGTAATGACTACAGTAAAATATTGAACAAATAATGCACATTAATTATTCCGAAGCTTTTTCGAGTCTGTACTATGAAAAGACCGTAATGATGAGATATTTTTGTTTTGTTTATTTTTTTTTAATAGTCTCATGCATTCTAAACCATCTGTCGGTTGATTTATACCGACGACATATTGATCTTACCGATGTACGACATGTCGATATGAACATTTGAGATCTCGCATGGAAATCTCACAGTGATATCAATTGCATATCAGAAATCATAAATAGTCTTTTTTTCTAAATGTTATTTTGAGAATATGTACTATAAAGCACAAATTTTTCATTTTCATTTCTTTGGAATTTTCGTGAAGTTTAAACCAATCGAGCGAATGCATACACACGGTTACATGGACGTGAACTTAGCCCCCCGACATGAACTTTTCGAAAGTTTTCTGATTTCAATCGTTTGTGTGTCGTTTGTAGAGTATTGTGAGAACAAAATAAACGCTTGTGAGATGAGTTTATCGCGAAAAAATCAAAAATAAAAATTAACGGGAAGTTAGCCCGCCCATTCTACTTTTTAAACTATATGAGTCTAATTGTACGTAAATCAATGAAAAATCGTTTGTAGAACACGAATATTACAATAAAAATGTTTGTAGGACGCATATTTTTATGAAAAAGCAAAAACAAAAATTTATGCAAAATTTGTTTTTGCTTTTTCATGAGAATAAGCGTCCTACAAACATTTTTATTGTATCATTCGTACTCTACAAACGATTTCGCATTCATTTTCGTACAATTAGACTCATAAAGTTTAAAAAATAGAATGAACAGGCTAACTTCACGCTAATTTTTATTTTTTATTTTTTCGCGACAAACTCATTTCACAAACGTTTATTTTGTTCTCACAATACTCTACAAATGACACACAAACGATTGAAATCAGAAACCTTTCGAAAAATTCATGGCGGGGAGCCAAATTTACACCGCTCACGGTTACACATCTGCATATGACGATCGTGGCGTCGCAGAGCCCCGATTGGCATTTTCTGAAATTAACGGTAATAAAAAAGTAGCGGTAACATTTAAATTGCGAATGTAACAGTTGCATGAATGCAAGAAGAATGGATACACAATTTGGAGTGGAAGGTTTTCCATAACATCCGCGTGATCGCAATAAAAAAGTAACAGCCCATTATTTTTGTCATTTTTCTACGGAGACGTATACTTTTTTAAAATTCTTTTCGGACAAACGGTGTGAAGTTTCACTTTCGAAAACTCGAAGGGGGCAGCAAAATTATGAAAATGAAATGAAAAAGTGTAAGTGAACAAACAAATTCTGCTGTAGAATTTATAAAATTATTGTCAATATAATTTAAAATACATAACTGTTTCATCGAGAACAACCACGTGGAGTGCTAACTTCAAGGTATGTATGAATTTTGATGTCGTGGCGGCGGCTCACTCGATACCTATGCATCATTCGAAAAACATTAACTCTGAAAACCCATAGTGTTCGGTTGTCGGCCATCTGCCGACGTTACAGCCGAAGCCACGTCATATTTGTGTGGTGCGGCTCTTGTTCTTTCGGCTTTTTTGTCACAATTTTTGTTTCTCGTGGCTACAACACATACTGGATTAAAGGATTCGACAGTAACGTGAAAAAACAAATATTCCTTCGACTGGTTTATACGGCGAAATTCGGTTGTGCAGGAAGAGTAAATAAGACGGACACGGAAGTTTTAAAAACCAACCAAGAGCTATGAATATATTGCGTTTACTCGGGGATTTGTCGCATTTACTCGCGATATTTGTTCTTCTAGCTAAAATATGGAAGACAAGAAGCTGTGCCGGTACGTTTTCCATTTATCAAAATATCTTCAGTGTGCAATTCAACTTCACAATGAATTTTAACCAAGTGCCTTAATACACGATTATAAAATCGTCAGATTGGGGTTCTTTTATTTTTAGCTTGTGTTTGATTTACAGTTCATTTCGGTTTGAATCCATAAGTCTACCGGACAATCACGAATGTTAAATTTTTAAAAAAGCACCAATTGCTTTTACGTTTACACGTTTTATCTAAGATTCTCTGAAGTTAATCAGCAACAAGATAATATATTGGAATTTTATGAGATAGATTTTCAAGCTTCACATTGACAATTACAAAAGACTTATTTTTCAAGATAATGCTCAAGTACATTGCTTTGTTTTTCAAAGTCCTTTCCAGATGATAACGCTAGATTCATGTGAAGTTTTGAAATCATCGTTTCGTTGAGACTCGAAATATTTTCAATCATAGATGATACCATTTAGCTCATCTGCCTTAAAGTACATATGAATAGATAAATTAAGTTCTATATGATGAATGTGATTCTTAATAGTTTTGTTTAAAGCCATCTTGATGTAGTTTTACATATCTCAACTATATAGAAAGAAGTCAAAATTTCTTTCTTCATTATTTTCAAATTACAAAAGAAAAGATTCAACTTTTCATATTATTACACATTCAGAGTCAACAAATTTATGACTGAAGAGTTTTCATAGAAAATTCTTAGATATCGAAGCTTGCAATGAATTTTGAACTCTCAAATAATATGCGTTCTATTTGTCATAGGTATAAGCGGCAAGTCGCAAATCCTTTTTGCCATAGTGTATACCACAAGGTATTTGGATCTACTCACAACGTATATATCGGCTTACAACTCGGTCATGAAAATTGTGTTCCTAGCAGCTTCTTATGCCACTATATACCTCATGTATGTCAAATTCAAGGCCACGTATGATCATAATCATGATACATTCAGGTAAGAAAGCCAAAATAAAATTTAAATATTTTCATTTCTATTCCGAAGAACCAAATTTTTAACCGCAGAGAACTCTGACAGCTTTAGTTAATCAAGGAATAATGGAAATGGCTGTTTGCTATACAATCATCAGTCTTTTCAAATTCAACTTTGCCAATAAATCCTATATTTGAAAAAGTATCAGTGCGCATACTCAATAATTTTTTAGTTATTGCTGGTACAAAGTCTGTATCCGTTGAAAAATATACTTCAATTGTTGAAAATTCTCCAGTTCTGTAGTAATATTAGAATTGCTCATCAAAGTCAATAGAATTTTTAGTAGTCAAAAATTCAGAATTTGAGATTTGCAGCTTGTGTTCTTTTTGTAATACTGACCATATGATAATTCAGTGAAAAATTCAGATTCATTATTATTTCATTTGAAAAGACACATTTCTACATTTGTATCAATTGGATTATAATTCAATGAATTCAAGCATATGAATAATCTTAATCAATTAAGGACAACCTTTTTATTAGTAAAGAAGTAGTTCCTTTTCAGAGACCTCAGGCATGCTATATGCATTCTGAGCTTCGTTTGTGTGTTGAATTTTATTTCGTTTTCATATCAAGTTTTGTTCAGAGATATCAGCAAAATACAAAAGCCCTGCGAGATTCAAAAAATACTGTTGATCGAAAAATCAGATACTTTTGAGAATAAGATGATATATCAGGAGATTAAGAATTGATATGATTTAGTATTTCATAATAATGTTGAAAAATGCTAATAAATTTTTTGTTTGTTTTCCATTTGTTACAGAATCGAATTTCTGATAATCCCAGCAGTAGTATTGTCGTTTCTCATAAATCACGAGTATTCCGTGCTTGAGATATTGTGGACATTTAGCATTTATCTGGAATCCGTGGCAATTTTACCGCAATTATTTTTGGTATCGAAAACCGGCGAGGCCGAAAGCATCACGAGTCATTATTTGTTTGCTCTTGGCTCATATCGTGGTCTTTATGTTCTTAACTGGGTTTACCGTTATTATTCCGAGAATCATTACGATCTGATAGCAATTGTGGCCGGTCTTGTGCAGACCGTTCTTTACTGTGACTTTTTCTACTTATACATCACCAAAGTACTCAGAGGCAACAAACTGCAGTTACCAGCTTAATCAGTTCATTTGCAGTTTTCGTTATTCGGAAATTTAGAAAGAGAGAGAAAGAGAAAAAAAGTTTTTTTTAAGGCGAGGTTTAATAGAGGAAATGAAAGATAGAAAGAGAAAGATACAGATCGAAGAGTAAGAAAGAAAACAGTGAGTGCGAGAACAGATCTGTGAGCAAAGTAAGAAAAAGTAGGGATGAAGAGTTTAGAAAAGAAAAATTCCACTGACTCTACAAGTGTGAATAAAGTGAGAATGAAAGAATGCCAGATCAATCATAATTATTAATATACAGAAGATTCAGACAAATAACAAACGCGCCATCGACGAGTATTTCAAGTGTGGAGGGTGATAAAAAAGAGAACGTTGATTCAGACGCGCACAAAGATGGAATTCGCCTCAGTAACTCGATTTGAGATACTTTTTTGTATCCTTCATATAGCATTCTCTTGATTATCGCCCTATCGGTAAAACCGCTCGTTTAAAATGTCGTTTCCCGTTTTTTTTTCTCAGACCACGTAAAATAATCCTCAATACCTTTTCTCGTTACTTGTCCTCTTGCCCTGAACGCTTCCCATTGTCTTATCGAGCAAAAACCTTTTTGTACATTTTTTTGAAAGGTAAAGCTCCCCACTGGAATGACTGAAAACCTCATTTTCAAACGACCTCGATTAAAATTGAATAAAAAGCTAAGAACTGCAGACAGATTCCTTAATTTAACTTGAAAAGCTTGGTTTATCTTGAAAAGTTTATTATTTTAAGTCTTCGTTTATCGAGATACACAATTGGGATTTGTAAATTGATGACGGATTTCTTCCGTATTACGTGACGATGCGTTCTTCAACGAATGTAAAAACAAGGATAAATATTATACATTTTTATCGTTGTACGATTGCGTTGTGACAACGATTAATTGACGAGATCATGGAAAAAGTGTGGATATCTGAAAAAAAATATTCAACCAGATTAGGTTCTACGAAAGTGATCCGTTCCTTCTCATTTGTGCCCTTAGAACCCGAATAGGATTAATCTATTATATATTATTGTACTGTGCAAAATAATTGAGGGGAAAAGAAAAACATTTTCAGTTGTCGAATTTTTTTCCCATGTTTTCATATTAAAAAAAAAACAATAATGCGTCGACATAAAACAAATTTAATTTCATATCCGGCGTATAATGTTATGGTTATTATTCCATTATACGACCAGAATAATGCATATATTTTTTCTCAGTCTCAGTATTTTTAATGTTCACATTGCTTCATGTTTATAAATGTGTTTTCGAAACAATCTGGGTTCATGAAGTAATGACGTACGTACATTATTTTGTACTCTTATCTCGTCTGTATCTCTACATTACTTAAACAAAACGAAACACATCTGCGTTCCATCATTGATAAAGGAATCAAAATTTGGTACATAAATAATATTTCGGGATTCGAATGAATATTTTTATTCACTTCATTTTCAAGCACAACGGGCAGCAACGTATTTTGTCAAATCAGTTATATGTACAGATTCCGAAATTGTGGTCAATTGACTTCTAACTTTGACAATTCCAGTCTCCAAACTCGAATCATCTACATTTATTATCAGTGGGACATGAAAATCTTTGATTCCTCGCTTCGTTCGGGTAAGAACCGTTCCGAGACCTTTCGACTTCAATAAATTATTCAGATAAATAATCAGTCGTGATTTTTCTTGATATTTTGGATCTTCGGTGCTTTCATCGTGCTCGAGATAGAAGCCGACTTTGTAGGGCGATAACTTTGGATGAATTTTCAGAACGCCAACACTTTCATCTTCAGCTTCAAATCCATCACAAAGCATAGCAAGACAGCCCCAATCCAAGGAAGCGATATGCTCGACTACGTGAACCATCGAATTATCTTTTTCCTCCTCATTCTGTTTAACATAAATTAATAATTATTTAAGCGGAAAATTTAATGAAGTAGACATTTGTCTACTTTCGAAAACGCGACAGCCATTTCATCGCTTTTTACGCTAGTCTTTTATTTTCTTTGAAACATTTTCGTGAACTACTATAACTCCAAATAATTGTCAAATCAAACGTTTTATTACAAATTATTTGGCCAGTTTTCAGGAATTTGTATTTCAAAAAATATTGGTTTCAAATCTTGAATCATTGGAATGCAATATTTAAATTGGAAACTGGCCACTTGAATAAATCAATGAGTATCAAACATTTTTCTTGCATTGAACTGTAATATTCAGCAAACATGATAAACTGGTGTACCTGAGAGAGAACTTTTTTAGCATCCTGTTGATACGTTATGGTCTCTACAACGATATGGCCAAAAGAAAAATTAGCCATAATGTCAATAGTTTCGCGACTCTTGCCAATTTTTTTTGCTTCTGAAAGTGCAAATCTCGATGGATTTCTGGAATATTTTCGCCACCATACTTTGCGCTCTCTTTGCTTTCTGTGGTACATGTCTTTGCCATCGTCTTCATCGGTCAGAACTGTAACACGAGCTATTTCGTGATTGAATGATTTGAAACTAGGTGAATGTAAATGAGCATTCCACAAGGATTTTGTGGATTCGATGAAAGCTAATCCAAAAGGTCGAGAATCGGTAGTTGTTACGTACAAGGTTGCCAAAGTGTCTGAGAATTTTTCTGACGATGTAAGAAAAACATTGTACGGTGGTTTAGTGATGCAATGATCGAACCACAAAGATTCAATGTTACGACGAAGCAGTTTACCCTGAGAACCGTAAACAAAACCCCGATCAATGAGATTAATAAAACCTCCACCGAGAGATTTCAAAATGATCTCCAAGTTTTGAAAAGAACTCATTCTTTCTTTGGTATATTGCCCGGTGGAGCAACAAAATATTCGTCTTCGATTTTGGACGAATTTTTCAATATTTTTTCGCGACAGTTGCCTTCAACAACACGATCTTGTCGCAAGCGTAGTTTTTTATTCTCCAGAACGCTATAGAGCGGTTTAACCGAACTATCCAATGGAAACGAGCGAAGTTGTTCAGCAAAATTTATTGCTCTTTCTAATCTCTCAATACCCCCAACATTGCCAAAATCCACAAGTGACAAACGCTCTAATTTCGTAATTGTTTCGCTACTTATTCTCGTACGATTTGGCGAAATTTCGTTTATCTTGTCGCTCGATTGTTTTGCCCTACTTTGATTATACGTAATGGTGGATACATGTAATCTGCGATAAAATTTCGAGAAAACGGAAAAACGACTGGATAATAATGGCAAATCCATCGAATTATTAAACGCGTTAGTGCTGGTTTGTGCACAAATTTGAACTATAAAATTCTTTTTTTTGAGGTTATGTTTGAGAGGCAAAGTATATTAGAACGATTAGAACAGGATATGATAACAAAAACATATCGCGTCGAGATGACCATAAACTCTACTTTGGAGTTTGCACGATGGTGATACGTATCCTACTAAAACCGTGGTAAGATTTTCTCCCGAACGGCGCTGCATGCCGGAGGCTGCAGTCAGAGCGTCGAAATTATACATATATATAAATATATATACCATCATTTCAAATATATTCTCGAAATTCTCTTTTACCGACATGAATATAAAAAAATATATGTATGTCAAAACTGCCGGCTCGAACTTTAATCTTCCTAACATCTACGGTTTGTCAAAGAGAATTTAAATGATTTGACAGCCACAATTGAGTGAACTCTTGAAAGAAAAACGTGACCGCCGACTTGATGCATTGCAGACCTTGTTGGAATTGTAGATAAAACAACGCATTACTTGTATGTTCGATAAGTTTTAAAAATCGCAGAATCAATCGTGTATTATAGGTTATGTTCATTATTTTCATAGATAAATATTATTTTACTGAATCCTAAACTTTCATGACTCATCAGCAGTTCTTCACTGGAAATAATTAAAAATTTTGTTCTACAGAAGTTAAGATGGCAGATGTAAAAGCAGCTTTGAAAGAGGCTCGCAATCATTTGCGAGAGCATCGTTACGTTGATGCTATGAAACAGTGTCAAAAAATTCTCAAAGAAGGAAAAGACAATTACACTGCTCTCATTATACTGGCAGCGGCTCTGCGCGAAATCGAAGAACATAAAGCCCAAACACCCGTGGCGCTAAAAAAAGCAATCGACTTGAATCCCAATAATCCACTGGCTTGGCAAGGTCTTATATCGTTTTATGAAAAAGAACCGGACAATGCTAGTGCCTGGACTTGGCTTGTACCTGCTTATTGCAAGCTTTTACAGCTGGACAGGTATAATCTTACAATTGGAGTAATTTGGAACAACTTGCATGAAAATTTGAAACTGGAATCGATTGATTCATAAATTTTTTCATAGGAATAAGATTGCTCATTTTAAATGTTCATCACTCCAACGCAGAAAAATACTGATTCAGTTAAACCTGTCTAATGGTTCATTCGCATATCAATATTACACAATTTTCAGCCAATCCTCGAAGTTTGGTCACTATGTTACCGAAATTTCACGACTATCCATACGACTTAATGATGAAAAAGTCGTGGAAACTGTTTTCAACACACTCGTGCAGCTGAAGGAAGAAATCAGTGACGATCGAGCGAAATGCGTGGAAATTTCACTCATGAGTTTATTTATAAAATATCCAAAAATAACTCATGAACACATGATTTTATACGAAAAAGTTTTGTCTTCCGTTATCAAGGACGAGGCTTGCAAAGATCGTCAAGAATACTTCCACAGATATCTCAGAGTACTCCATAAAACGAACAAACTGGAAGCGCTTTTGGGAGTTGCCTTACAAATGTACGAACAGTTTCCAAAAGATCCTAATCCATTAGGTAATAAAATTTGTTTCTCCTGTCACCGAAAAATTGCGATTAAATTTGTCAGAATTTCTATTTAGATGCTTTTCTTTATATTTCCTATCCAGAATGGATTTGTCGAGTATATTCCGAACAAACAGTACTGAAAGGAGCGTGCGAAGGCGTGGAAATCGAAGAAATTCACAAAGCTCTTTTTGCCCTCGAGCCATCTTCGTATTTGGCCACTTTTGCCAGAGGAATCCAACTCTATCGCGATAACAGTATAATCGAATCCCGTGATATTCTAAACCGAGCAGTTACTTTGAATCCTAAACTGTTCCATGCGTGGATAATTCTTGGTGAAATCAATCTTAAACTTCACTGCTGGTTGGAGGCAGAAAACTCGGCTCTTAATGCCCTTCAACTTTGCGAGCATAAAGAGAATGAGATTCGGGAAAGGATCGATTTGGTACTGATCGAAGCTTTGGCCAAAAGTGGCAACCACAAAAAATTATTTCAAGCTATCGAGGAATGCCAAAAGGTAGTGAGAGTTACGAACATTTTATTATTGTAAAATGCCAGTTCACAGGTCAAATTTCGTGCTTACAATTGCGTACTTGCAAATCGTGTTTCAAATTCAACGATTTATGTTTTTCAGTTTCTCACAAAAAAGGAAACGACTCGCGTAAAACTTCTCTTAGCTCGAGCTTACGTTCTTTTGGACGATTCGCGGATGGAACCTCTGCTTGAGGAACTCGAAATGAACGAGGAATCACGAATCGAAGCGACAGTACTCCGAGCTTTAGGGCTGATGGAGCGAGGAAAATATGAAGAAGCGACTGATGTCGTTGGTTCTGCCCTCGAAACTTCCGAAGCTTGGATGATTCTCGGCGAAATAAATTGGCTCACGAATAACTATTCTCACAGTGTAATGGCTTTCCTTAAGGGAATCCAAGCTGATCCTAATAATTTTCGTTGTTTTCTCTATCTGGGCCATTATTATCGAGAGCGGGGCAACGATCTTGAAAAATCACGTAAATGTTACCAAAAAGCGCTGCGCATAAATCCAAACTCGGATGAAGCAGGTGTGGGACTGAGTACGGCTTTCAGGCTTATGAAAAATACCGTGAGTTGATTAGAATGAAAAGAGAGAAAAAATTCTCATTTAACGCGTGTTTGAAATTTTAAAAATAATTCTGACAGTAAAATACATCGATATTTTTGTTTAGGAAGCAAACATGCAAATGCTGCTACGAGTAACTACAGCTGAAGGTGGCGGGCCTAAATGGGCTTGGTTACAATTGGGATTGCAGCAATTGGACCAAGGTGAAGTGAGCCAAGCGATCAAATCGTTGCGTTATGTCATTCGAGCGGATCCATATGACAAGTAAAGTTAATCGTCAAGAATATAGAGATATAAAATTGAATAATTCAACTTCGATAAGCGTTTATTATTTTTTTGTTTTGTTGTGATTCAGTCATTGCTGGGAATCATTAGCTGACGCTTATTTGGCCAGAGGAGCTCATACGTCGGCTCTCAAATCTTATCAACGAGCTTTGGAGCTCAGTCCAGGATCCCTATATCCGATGATTCAATTAGCAAACATCAAAGTGGTTAGTTTATCTTGAACTATTTTTAATCAAAAAATTTCAATATCGAGAATACAATAACTCGTCTTGCAGGTTCTCGGACAACACGACGAGGCGAAAGAAGATTTTGGCAATGTTTTGAGCCAAGAGCCTCGATACATCCCTGCGTTGAAGGGGCTAGCAGAAACTTGTCTAGGCCTGGCGAAAGGAAACGCGCGACAACAATTGCTCGGTCGTGCGCGGCGCAACGCTCAAAAAGCTGCTGACAGTCTTACCGACGCAATCGTCGAGAACAGCGAATTGTCATGTATCTGGAAGTTACTCGGTGATGCTTGCTACAGTGTCGCTGTCCTTCCGGATAAATATTGTTACTTAGCAATACCTCCGGGTCTCGTGAAATCCGACAGCGAAGACGATCGAATTATTATACGAAAGACTCAGTTATTCGTTTTGGCCTCACGGTAAATGGGCATTGAATTATCTCATAAACATAAATTCATATATAAACAATTTCTTTCTATAAAACAGTTGCATCAATTTGAAAGAAATATTTCCTAATGATATTTGAAAAATGGCAAAAAGAGTTTTTCGCAATCAACGAAGCCGAAAATTACGAAAAAAAAAAGCTCTAATCAATCCTATTTTTAATACTCGATACTCTTTCACCTTTCAGATGTTTTTGTAGAGCCTTAAATCTCTCAAAAGACTCATCACTGCTGTGGCACGATCTCGCCTGTTGCTATTTATCTCAGATGAGATGCGACCCAAATGCAAATCGTCCGCAATTAGCTGAAAAGTGCTTAGCAGCTGCTAAACAAGCGGTTAAACTTTGTCCATCCACATGGGTACATTGGAACATGCTAACGGCTGTTTGCATGACCGAAGAAGTGAAGAATTACGCACTCGCACAGCACTGTTGCGTTATGGCTATTGATAGAGAGCCGAACAACGCGATCGCTTGGACGAATCTTGGAACGCTGTACTTGAATCTTGGTATAAACGTAATTAATATATAAGTTTGTGGTTATTCTGTCCTTCAACCAAAAAAATTGAGCTTATCGAGATTTCGGCTTGTCAATATTAAAGAAATATAATTACCTGTTTACTGATTGTGTAGGTGATCATTACAAAGCGAATGAGGCATTTTCGCGAGCCCAGCGTGCAGATCCTGAGTACCTTAACAGCTGGATCGGACAGGGTATGATCGCTGAAGCGGTGGCCAGAAAAGAAGCGATGGACCTTTATCGTCACGCTACGAGTCTTGGTTACCACAGTCAAGCGGCAATCGGTTACGCCCACTGGGTATTAACGACCCTTCTCGATCCAGAAGCCAAGAAAGATCCCCTTTATACTTACACGATTGAAAATATGCACGCGGTTGCAGTTGCCACCGACGCGATGACCTGGTACATCGGTATGGATGAATCGTAATTTAAAAAAAAAACACATATTTGTGCTGATTTTCGACCTAAGAAAATTTTTATATTCTTATATATCAACTTGTAGAACGAGTTCCCATGGACGCGTGTGGCCGTAATGCTCTTGGTTTGCTGCTCGAGCGTCAAAAGCTGGTAGGACCAGCAGCTTGTGAATTTCACGAGGCTATAAAACTCGAAAAGGATGAGACAAAGAAAGATTTCGTGAGGATCAATCTCGCTCGAGTTCTCGTACAATTAGGCGAGTACGACAGGTCGATCGAAGCTTGCAAAGAAATAAAAACAGCAAGCTTCAAGTCCCACTGTCAACTAGCTCTTTCATTGTTCAAAGGTTCGTTGATTTTGTGTACCCTCGTACTCGAATAAATCCACATTCGCATGAATCTTTTTATGTTTAAAATTTGGATTATTTTTGTAGCACGACGGTTCGAAGAATCTTACGCCGCTTACGAGGCGACGTTGAATTGGCTAGCCGACGCCGGCTCTGACAAAGCTCACGTACTGTGTGCAATGGCTGCAATGGCTTATATGTTCCAAGAGGTCGACGATGTGAAAACTTTGCTTTTCCAATGTATTCAAATACAACCACCGACTGTAGCTGGTTTGCTGGCTGCAGCGGCCCTTGGATTGCTTCACGACGATCCAAATCTCACGGGTCTCGTTCTACACGAGCTTGACCCTTATAAAGATGAGCCTGAAAATCGCCATCACGTCGCCATCCTCACAGCTTATTCGTGCCTTGTTCACGGAGACATTGATCAAGCTATACGCGTTTTATCTAAAGCTGTTCATCGACATCCCGGTAAATAATTTATTGCCCAGAAGAAATTACAGTTCTCGTAACTTTTATCATCCAAATAATAGCAACAATTACTGTAATACCAAATAAAAATCGTAATATTATTTATTTTTCTGACTCAGATGACATCGGAAGCTGGGTCGGTCTCGTGAAAATTCTATTACAGTGTAATTCCCGTGCGTTTGCTCACTGCGCTCAAAAAGCTATGCTGCTCGGTCGCAAAACTTCGGCAGTCGGTGTTTCGCAAGTAGCTTGCATATCTTCCTTGGGCGATCTTACTGATGAAGTCTATGACGTAATGGCCGATGACCAAAGAAAGACAAAGGACAGTCCGAGAAGAGGACTGAGATCGGTCCAAAAAACAGTTTTCTCGTTTCCCGGCAATGTCGAGAGTTGGGCAAATTTCATTGTTGCTCTGTCTCCAGGGTAATTTTCAAATTCCATTACTTCAATCGCTTCCGATTAACTGCCTAGATTTAATAATTAAACAAATTATTTTTTTTTTTCAGGCTTACAGCAAGCGGCGCGAAACCCAATGCAGCCTGGATCGCAGGCTTAATATCGATTATTCGAAAACAATTCAAAACAACGAAACCAATGGACGATTGGCTGTTGAAGAATGAGACGGAAGCAACGGATATCGCTTCGAATATTCTTTCTCGGGGTAATGAATATCCAAACATTACCCTCGCGGCTTAAATTATAATTAATATATTAAACATACACATATTTTCTCATGTGCATGCAAAAATCCGAATGATTTTCACTATATTTTCATTCATATACACTCTTTGTATTCATCACTAATGCTGTTGTATCGTGTACGGCGAAAGTTGAAAAGGAATATAATGAAAAAAAAAGCTCAACTTGCTCTTTATTCATACACTCAAAATACAAAGGTATGTATTTCTTTTTGCACATTCGTTTATTAATTTGGCCAATGGTTCTGCATAATTGAGATCTACAAATTAAAAAATGCTTTTCAATATCAGATGATCTTTTTAGTTGTGATTGATTTTTTTAATTTCAATAATGAAGTATGCGCGGGAATAAATATTATAGCGTCTTTGTAAAAGTAGGAATTACGACAGAAATATCGGGCTCAATTGACAATTCCATTGAAAAAACATTAATTCGAGAATCCTGCGCGGACTGCGTGGATAATTCTATGGGATATTACGACCATGATTTGTTACTTTTTTAATCATTGCGAAACGTCAATTACTGCATCGAGAAAACGTTCTCGAAAAAAATACATTATGACGATACCAACAAAAAAAAGTATTACAAACATTCAAGAGAATGCGGATTTACGAATCACCGAATCAAAGTTCAGTATTTTTATTTAAAAACAGTTTTTTGACTGATTTCAAAATGTCATTTCCGACTATTCGACTGACCACGAAATCAGAGAATTCACTCATGTGTTGTATCTTTATTTATTCGTATGAAATCAAGTTATTTTTTTACAATTTTGAAGACCATACGAGATCGCATTTTCGTTTGACAACTCTTCAGGGTATTTTACATACTCCCGTTATTATCATTCGCACTATATGAAGTAAAAACTTTACACAAGCTCTCGAAGTCCAGGTCTGCGAATAAATCTGGGACCAGAAATTTCGGAGCGTGTTCGATAAGTTCGATTTTCATTTTCTTCGCGCCTGGGGACCATCCCTATTGCACTAATTTCGGTATTTATGTGATCATCTAAAGTCTGGAAGAAAAAAGTAATCATCAATTAATCGATGAATTGCTAGAACACAAAAATTCATAAGTTGATTGAATTCGAAACGATAATTACTTCCTCTTGTACTAAATCATTGCTTTTTATCAATGCCAAGAGTTTGACGATTTCTGCCTGAGGAGACACATTGTTTCTTTTAATGGCAGCTTCAACGTTTTCGATCTGAAATAAATTTTTATTTACCAAATTGAATACTAGATCAATGAATAAAAGGACTGCAGCTGTTTTTTCATATAAAAAAAAATATATATATATATATATATATATAATTACCGTGTCTTTGAAGTATGTCTCTTTTTTAATAGTAGGGTCATCTGATTGAAGCGAGTTTCTGAAGAATGGAATGACATCATAAAGTCTGTCAATTTGAGTGAACGCCATTATTTTGATACACCGAATGCCAATGTAACGTGGTTTTCTAGATGATGATAAAATCTCGAGTGCTACCTGTGGCTGGCCTTGCGCCAATGCAAGAGCACTGAGATGAATTAGAACTCTTCGTATAACTGGATAGCCACGACTACTTAATTCCGACCAGAGGTCTATAGCATATCTAAAGCTGTCTGGCGAATTCTGAAAGTAATTGCATAAAATATTCATTGCCATTGATAATTTTTCAGTAGAATACACATTCAAAAATTTTTTCGTTTTTAGTAATGAAAGTGAATATTTGCATGTAATGAATAGAGGATCTACTCTCTAATCATAAACGAGATATTGAATGATTTGAATCCATCATCTGTCTCACCTCTTTGTAACATGCTGCAGTGACAAGTACGAGAGCATTCCTAGGATGCACTGTTCCCTCAGTGATTCTGGTTTGGATCGTATTGTAAACTTGTCGCATCTCAAGATATTGTTTGTTTACATATAACAAATCCATAAGAATCTGATATGTCATTAATTGGTTGAAGAAGAGGGCAAACTCCGGGTTGTTGAACAGTTTGAGAGCGCATTCCCATTCGTTGAGATTGTGAAATGCTCTCATAACAATTGGACCAAAGGTGTAATTGCCAAACCTCATTTCACGGCTTTGAGAGTTGAACTTTTCCAACATCTTTATGATGAGCTCTGTGTCTCGAGGTGTGTTCTCAATCAGGTGAAGCATCGCTTTTAGATCCTCCGTAAAAATCATACCAGTTGCATCATTTGCAACATATGTTTCCATTTTAGTGCGAAACTCATCCTCAAGATTGAAAAATTGTTTCTTGAAATGGGTCCTTGTATTCAAATAAGCAGTGAGTCCAAGAGCCTGTTTGTCAAACAGTGTACGTTTCTCTGAACAGCAATGAATTTAGGGGAAAAAAAAGATTATGTTAATTCACAGAAAAAAAAATATGACATATTCTCAACTTTTGAATACATACATTTTTATGTTCTCACTTTTTCTTTTCAATAGTTTGAACAATTATGATTGATTAGAAAAATAATCAATTAATATTGATTATATCAATGATCCATCACAAATAATTGCGTAGCCCATCAATAAAAGGTATTAAGACTTAAGATTGATGATTAATAAGCAAAATACAATAGGAGTCAGAAAACTCTGAATCTCGGTAAATGTGCAATTTAATCGCACAACAATCATACAAACTGACTTGGATAATTTTGATGGTAGAAAGCATACAGAAATTTTTTTTGGTAAATCCATATTCAAAAAACATGAGAATTATACAAAAAATAATTTTTCGATCGTCTATTCGAGAAAAATAGTTATAAATTTACAAAGCACATGACATATTTTTGTCTAATGATTTCTATGATTTTTAACGTTAATGTAGAACATTCTAATCTACATTGATGGATAATGCAAACAGAATATACATTTTTGTTTAACATAAATATTTATCGTTAACAAATAAGCGGTTTTTTTCACATGGAATTTCTTTAAATACTCGGAATAATTTTTTGTAATGTATTTATTTTCAAATAAGGTTTTCATCCATTAAAATGGGTTCATTTTCAAGATTTACACAAACAACAATTAGCAATTATTTGCTGATTGAAGCAAGAATTCGTACAAAGGATTTTGTGACTGAATCTAAATGGTCCAAGTGCATTTTCGAAATTTATAGGTTATAATAAATTATATTTACGATTCAAGACGATGTGGCGAGTGACGTTTCTGCTCAAGAGTCCTAAATTAAGCTTCATAAAGCCTCTAACACTTCCTGCCATTACTCACTATTGTAAATTAGTTTTTCACAATTAAAGTATTGCAAATAAAATATTAGTCCAATCGTAGGTTATGGATCTGGTCAAAGCCTTGTGCCGGAGTACGGAGACTGTAGGGAAGGACAAGGAGATTAGAAAAGCAAAGTCGGTGGATTGTTAGTTTGGTAACATTGCAAGAGTAAGGTCTTCTCATTCATTTCTACTAAACGCGGACCGATGATGGCGGAAATACTCATGCCAGTATACCTATAGTACACTGTCGGGTACCAACAAAAACGTCCACCGACATGTCAATACACTTCTCCTGCGGCCAAAAATGGCCGTCTTTGAGAAAACCCAAGAAGACGACCTTACTTATGCAATGCTACCAATCCACGGACCTTGGGCACAAACATAATTTTTTTTAGTGCGAATCCAACTTGCTACGGCGCTGACAGCAGGTTTTGGAATTTGGAATCTCACTTCGAATTTTCGAAATTGAAATTCTTCAGCACATTTCGACCAATCCCCAAAAAACTTCTGTCAGCCCACGCAGGGCGATGGCAAAAATGGGCTGACAGAGCCTTTTTGTAATCAATCAAACTGTGTTAAAGAATTTCACTTTCGAAATTTGCAACTATCTCTCTCGCACTCACGATGGCGAGATACCGACTGACCCATACTCTCAATGTGCAGTAAACTACTTTCTTAGCTGTCGGGAAACTAGTTTCTAGATTTTATATTGTGTATATTTATATAAATAAATACACAATAATGAAATATCATGTTAGTATACGTTCAGGATAGGTGGATTATGTGAGTGATCGAATTCGATATAACAAGCGATGCGGCACGCAGCACGTCGTGCACATAATTGCACTCCACCACCACCACGTCGCGACTCGTTTCCACGTGCACGCGTGTCGGGATTAGTCATGAAGAATAGGGGCAGGATGGCAAGTCGTTACGGTGCAACTGACCACCGCATTGTTGCAGGAGACTCGGTAGAGTCGTCTCGCGACAAGTACATTGGCAGCTCTGTCGTCTGCTAATCCGAGACTTACCAAGTATAAAATTAATAATAATAATATAATTTTATGAAAAAAAAAAAAAACGATTCGTTGTACAGTGGGAGTAAATTATTTTATTTCTATATATACGCAAACAATGCAGTCGAGTGAGTTACCAAGGGATGAGAGAGAGACAAAAGAGAAACACGAAATAGTTCAAAATAAACTCGCTAAAAGGGAATAAAAATTCACTGAGTTATCGCTTATCGTTTTTCTTTTCTCACTCCCTTTGGGGAGGACTCACGGTTTGACTTGTCATTTTACAATTTCAAGTCGCATGACACTATTTGATGCGAGGAAATATGTAGACTCGCGGCTACCTAAAACATATCTTGTTCTTCTCGTTTTCTAACGATTCAACAATTCTTTGTTCAATTGTTATTCTATTGAACCTATTGGTTGAACTTCTTCAGAATATAATCAACGAAAGTGCATCCCTTGTAAATGTGTAAGCAGCAGTTACGAAGAGTGTTTTTGACGAATAAAAAATAAAATAATAAACAATCTTTGTATTGAAATTAAACAGAAGTGAAAATAGATTAGTGGAAAAGTCAAGTAACCCTCGAAAATATACGAAAGGAAGAAATTCAGTACATATTTCCCAGCAGTACCGTACACAAAAGATTTTCACTCACATTGTCACATATACATGGTAGTACCGAAGTCAATGAAACTTCCACTGCAGGTGGCAGTAATTATTTACGATAACTAGCGACATGAGTGCATACCGCCGAGAAAACACGTTTCTCTCTCTTTTCATCTAGGGATATCTATACAATCCTTTCGTACGTGACCGGTAGTCATTTTACGATCTATTTTGATGCACAAACTAATTCTGGATACACAGGTGAGTAAACAAACGATGGTGTATCGGTCCTTATACCAAACGCTACGTAGGCAGCTGCTGCCAAAAAAAAAAGTGGCCGAAGGAGGAATCATTCATCGAACCCTTTCTCACCACGCGGCGACAGAAAAAGAAGAGCGAAAGAGTGAGAAAGAGATGCGATGATGGAAAACAGAGAGTCGAGACAGGTTCCGAAAATAAAAGACGGTTGAGCGAGGGACACGCAGCGTGTGTCGTGTATTGTTCTCGGTTCTTGGCGTAGCGGAACTCGCAAGACTGTTGTCTCATAACCAAAAACCAAAAGACAGGACTCTTTCAAACAAGGACTTTGTTTGGTACATAAATATATGGGCATTTTCACGAAATAATAGATCTATCGGATTTTATTTACGTTGGAAAATTTGACCGGACACGTCGTTTATTTTACGATTGAGTGACTTTACAATTGGCGAATGACTGAACCCTTCAAGATATTATTTTCGAACCAACATTCTGTCACTAAAAGATTGCGAACTCTTTGCATTCATGAAGTCGGATACATCCCTCTGCTCGACACTAATGTACATACTTCTTTTGACCAGAAAAACATTAAATTAGTCTCCTCTACAAAACCGATAAACTTATCACCACGAGACAGCAGCTCATCATAATTTGGCTAATGGAAAATTAAATACCGAATCGTTTTGTTTTTTTTTTTTTTTTTTTTTAATGTTATATTCTCTAAATAACTCATTAGTATTTTAAATACGAATACGCACTTTTATGTACATTGATGACATATTCGGAGATTTTCTCGGCTGTTGGAAAACAATGAAGAAAAACACGATTTTCACATGAAACTGTTTTAATAAATTATTCATTTTTACACGAAATTCCGTCGAAAATAAATAAAATTTGTATCAGCATATAAAGATTTTAATCGACACGAAACGCTGTTAATGCATTTCATGCGTCATGGTGTTACAAATAATAATCGTAACGAAGTAATCACAAGTCTGTTCCCCCGAGGCATCTGCGTCGATGAATAAAAATAAAAGAAGAATTTTCACACGTGTTGTTTGTTAATGGTAATTGAGAGGAGTCCCCAGCGTGAAAACCGAGAAATGTAGATCGTTGCGAGTCACCAATTTCTAATATCAATCTTCAAAAATGTTTATAAAATAAAAAAATATTGAATCTAATACAGAAAAAAAAAAATACAATCGATGAAATTTTAGTCAGCAGCCAAAATTTACGATTATACATTAAATACGTCATTCTTATCTTTGAACGTGAAAAATGTCAGTCGAAATAATAATTCTTGCAAGTGTTCACTATTTATATACGAAATTTATTACATCAAAAACCAGAGGCTTCAATATTTTACTGCCAGCCTATTCATTTTTAATTTTGACACTATCGCAAGAAAAAAAAACTCCTACCAACATTCGTAGATTTCTATTTCGATGGTTTAAACATTTATTGAAATCCTCCTGATTCAACCATTTTTTCTTTCGTCGAAAAATTGAACTCTTGTTCTGAAAATTCCACCATTTTATAAATACTCAGAAAAACAGTCGAGTTTTTTTTTCTTCTGAGAATTAAATCGCAGCAAACTTACAAAATTGATATACTTTTATTGCTTTTCGAGTACTACACAGTTACCTTCGGTGGATAAATTGATGATAACCTATTTTTCGTGCTCTTCGACATGGCTAATGGAGTCATGAAACTTAATTTGTAACGTTACGGTTCCGTAATTGAAAAAAAAAAAAAAAAAAACACCAAAATTAATCTCGTTCAGCCGGTAACTCGATCGTTTTTTTCAGCTGTACACTGTTATAATTACGAGATTAAATAAATCCTTCGAACGTTATTAAATCCAAAACGATTGAAATTCATTTCAATGAATTCCCATGAGGATTTTTAGCCTGCGGTTTCGATCCTACTACCCTACATGTGTCAGGTATTATTCCACGATGCTCACTTCCGGTGATTTTTTTTTTTTTTTTTTTTTATATCCTGCCTCGTCTACCTGCAGCGTATGTACATATGTATAGCTATAGGCTCAAAAGAGCGAGGTTCACGCCCTCCAGAGTGAGTCACTTATAAGTAATGCTTGGACTGATACTATCATGAAGATACTTTGCGCGAGTTAACGAGTGCAAACCACATTTGTATAAGAAAAAAAAAAAATTGAATTACTTGCACGAAGGAAAGGGGATCTTGTAATTATATCATATGACTCTTCTCCCTAGGGGAATAAACTCGTGTGAAACATTCTACTGTATAAACGTAACCAAGAAAGTTATCGCAAAATCGAAAGAGGGCACAACCGGTTGACCATATGTTTTTTAAATCGTTGTGAATAATAAAAAAAAAAAAAAAAGTACTGTGGTTAAATGATTCATGTGTAATATATAAAAATCTTGGGCGTTTTCTGAATGCATTTTAATATTATTTTGATCTCTTATTTTACGAAGCTCACAGTCATGTTGTTGATTATTATTGAGTTACAACTGCTCATTACTGGGTTTCAATAATTTTTTATTGGGTGGCCATACTTTATGGGCGCTGCTATTCTCTCTACAAATAAACGCGACTACTACGCTGTTCAAAAAGATACCTAAAGTATATAGCTGTCGAGAAAAGTTCAGTGGATGACGTGACCGTTATAACGTTATAATGTCCCTAATTCCTACGACGGGTAATGAATCGATAAAATACTGTGAACGGAATAAAAATGTGTAGCACACATCTACACAACTCCCGATTATAATTGTCATGACTCGAAAAATATTTTCAACTCGTCACACCGTTCCAAGCAAAAGATTCGAGACACTCTCTATTTTCGATCATTTTTACAATCTTTGTAATCCTCCGGACCTCCTTTACTTTCTACAGGGGCTTTATTTTTGCGAACATGGGGATTAAGTCCTCATGTCCAAACAACGACACGCTTCCCTGACTCGTTAATCCCCCCCTCTCCCCCCATTTCACTCCTAACCTCTTTGTCTATCTGTTTCGTACATGACTCGCTCACAGGTAAATAATGAAAACGGACTAACTTCTCTGAGTTTTGACCGTTCGTCGAGTTTCAAGGTCTAGCCCGCAAAAGCAGCACTGGCCTGTGTCGAAAGACAGGTCATTAAAATAAATTGCAAAGCCGGAGTTACCTCCGCAAAGAAGCTCTCCTTTGTAACACCTCTTGTCTTATATGATGAGCCAAAAACGGGGAAAATCCCGCAAATATTCGCTGAATTTATCCTCGTGACCATTCAAAATGTTTACGGTGTCACGAAAATGTAAGCAAAATATTTGGTTTCTTCGGAAAATTTCTTGAATTTACAACGATAAATCAATAATTGAGAAAAATAAAACAAGAATATGTTTATCATAAATATTTTGGGGTGTTCCAAATTATCAAAAAATCAACATAAGAAAGTTCTCTCCTGCATGTTTTGGAATATACAACTCGAAGAAGAGATTATATTCTAATTCGGCTATAAAAAAATATTCTCCGTACCGTCGTTTGATTACGCGGTCACGAAAAATGTGCCTACTCTCAACCACCAAAATACTGCTCGATACAAAACTCGTGACGAAATCGTTCATCCTTTCGCTCTATGATTAAATTTAGCATAAGCTGTAAAAGATTACCATTCTTTAAACAATATCCATAAAATGAAGTAAATTATACACGACTCTCTAGTGAAATATCTTCAGTGATATTTTACATAACTACGAGTTTAAGGACGAAACCATTTTTTTTTTTTTTTTTTTTTCCAATTTTGGCTATAATCTTTGTTGTTTTTGCAAATGGGGTGCGTGGTGGAAAGACGAATCGGATGGTTAGATTTTGAAGGGTGCGTATAGGCGTTTAAGACAGGACGAGCGATAAGATCAAACAGTGGATTAACGCTCTTTGGTGGCACCTGGTCGATTTTTTCGGGTTTCCTAAATTTATCGCAATAAAACCTACCTTTGTCTTCGTCCTTGGACGCAGGACAGACTTCTTTCTTTTCTCAGATTCGTAGTGTCAGCTATAGCCCTCCCTTTCCCCGTGTAAATATGTACCTGATGAGTATATATATATAAATATGTGCGTGTGTATGCGTATCCTTAAATATAGATATAGATATATATATATATCTAATATTCGCCACGATCGATTTAGCAGGTGAACAGGCGGAGAGCAGGGGGCGCCACTTTGTTTTCTTCTATCTCGCTCTCTTTCTCTAACCGTTCTTATTCCCGTCTATTTCGCCTTCTATTATGCGCGTCCCCAACGGCGAGAATACACGTATATACAGGATTTACAAGCCAGCTGGGTAGTACTGTAGCATTCAGTTTTCAGTTTCCGCACGAACGTTGAACACGAAGCATAGGGCGAATGCACGGTTAAGCCTTTTCTGGAACGTTTTATGTCTATCTTATAGGATTATCACTGCTGTTGTTATTTTTTATTCTAATCAAGAAATATCTGAGTGAAAACGTTTAAACTCTCGAAAATATAGAGGAACGTCGTCACGACTCTAAAAAACAATAGAATACATTCGATAGATATTTTTCGAAAGAACTTCGTGTTGGTTTGTGAACGCGTTCATCGGGAATGGTGAAGTGGTTTACCGAATACCGGATTTTGGTTCGCGGATATCTACGCATCATAATAATACGTGCGTACCGCCGTTGAAACTACGTTTCCGGTTATTCAATAATAACGTTCGTGCGCGGATGCATTCAATTGTAAATCAGAGGCATTATTTTTTTTTTTTAATATTTATTGTGACAAGCCTCCGTGTCATTAAATGAGAAATTTTTGGAAATAAATTTTCCAACAAGAACCGCATATTCCCAACGTAAATAGTGAAATATACAAAATAAAAAAAAAAAAACTCGTTTTCATTTGCGTTTACACTGCAAATTTCTGTTCATGTTTTCGTAGTGCTTTGAAGTGTTGTTTCGAATCATTATTCAAGATGTCATTTACATCGTGACCCAGGAAGGGCTCGACACCCGCAAAAAGGTATTTACTCGACTTATGAATATCCTTCACTGTTTTTATCGCTTTTGATTATATATTCGATATTTTATTTGGATTATTTAAATTTCAATTGTTATAAAATTTTCTGGTGAATATTCAATTAGCTAGTACATTTTCGATTTTCGTTTTGGGGGCGTCTTTCCTTTCGTTGGTGGTAAAACATGGCGACGCCAAATTTGATTGGTCAATGTTTGAACTTTAAATATTTCTCGTACTAAATGTATAGCACAACTTGAATAAACATCGCAATCTACACTTGCTAACATGATTTTGCTCAACCCAGTGATCAGTTATTTGTTTCTAAAATAATGATTAATTATCGCTATCAATTACCAATGAGCTAAGATTTAGTTTCCTCAATCGATAAACAATAAGCTTGATAGAGTTTTTGTCTAATATTTATTGACGTTTCTGTCTCTCTTTTTTCGTCTTCCCCATAAATTGGATCTGCAAATTATGTATCAAAGTCATAAAACAACAACGATGAAGAACCACTGTTTACAACTATCTTTTCTTTTCATTTGTCTGAAAATTCGAGAAATCTTTGAATTATTCATTTGTCGATTTGAAAAATTACCATAGTACGAACAAACTTTTCAAAACTTATGTTCCCATTAACTTTAGCGAATACAATTATACAAGAATTGATTGGTGACTGACCAATTGTTTATGTCTTTTTTATTTTTTTTCACAGAATCTCCAAAAATGACAGGTGGAGATGCAGAACTTTGTGGTTTTTTGGATGCAAAATTACCCGGTGGTCGTTGTATGTCGCAGAGAGTGAAAAAGCGTTCGCTAGCTCCATGGAAAGTTTGGCGAAGACATTGGTGTTCAGTAAGAAAATTGGGTCCTGGTTTAGGAGTCGAAATTCAACTCGATTGTGGTCTAAGCAACAGCAGTGGTTCTGGCGTTCATAACGAGCGTAAAAATTCAATAAAAGTACCATCCGACTCGATTTTATGTAGAACCGAGTCAAGAACAAAGCAATTTGCTTTTGGTATATTCCCGCCAAAAGAAAGGAAACCATTACTCTACCTGTGCAGCACATCAGAAACTGAGACTCAAAGATGGATGGCTAATTTGAGACATCTCTTGAAACCAAGAAAGCACAGATTTATGGAAGGAACTTTTAACATGTCCATGGTTGACAATACACACTCGAGAGCAGCTGGACTAACAGGTAATTATTTTGTGTTCTCAAATTTTACTAATTTTGATTTATGATTTCAAAACAATCTTTAATATGAATTAACTATAGTTTTGGAATTATGCAAAAAAACAGTTTTAATGAGTTTCAAAGATATCTCAATAATCCTATATTCCATAACAACAATTAAAATGCATAGCAAGAAAATTCATATCTAACATTGTTATTTCAATGAAATTTTCTTAATTATGTTGGAATAGGAAAGTTTAAAGATTATTTTCGGTAATGGTGTTTCAGGTCTCCACGGTGATCTTGTAGCGAGTCGTTCAGGAGTTTTTATCAAAGATGTGAGCACGGGTGACATCGTGGAGAATTTTGATTGGAAAGAAATGAGTCAATTTCATTTGTCAACATCGGGACGTCCCGAAGATGTAAAACGCATATGCGTAATTCACACGACAAAAGAATTTCGAAACGGTATAGGTGAATTGCAAATCTTCTGTTTGAACGCAGCGAAACTTCTTCAGGATTTAGTGACGCAAGGTCGCGGCCCAAGATTACGCCACGTGACGCAGCGTCCATTGAGCCTGAGCGAAGGAGATTTGAGGCTGTCCATACACAATGACGTGGAGTTTGGAAATTTTCCTGTGCTCAAGAGCAAAGTAGCCTCGAGTTTGATAAACGCTGGTCTGGGTCTTTTATTATCGTCACGTTCGGGCAGCGAAGCAAAATTGATTCATGGAATGGCCGAAAATCACTGTACGGAGAAAATGAAATTGGGCGATGTCGTCAGAAATCACACTCGTGCCGTTGATAACGTTTATCAACCGGAACCAGCGAGTGCACCGAATATCACCTCGAGTCTCGAGGAACTCGAGGAGGAATCTTCGCCTCGTCGAATCTCCAATATTTCAACGGCTTCCGGAATTTACGAAGAAATAATCGAGACTCCACCAATGAATTCCTTCAACATTCGAATTCATTCCAACATTTACGAAGTTCCTGAAGATTTGATCTTCAAAAATTCGAATTTTCGAGAAAAACCACCGCCTTTGCCCCCGAGAAAACTTTGCGGCTCTCTCACAACCAGAAAAGAAAGCTTGAGCGACGACGGTCTGGATTCGGAAGGTGGAACGAGATCGGTCACACCCTGCACTCAGGACGAAAGAACACCCGAAGACAAGGTGTCACCGGGAACTCAGGAAATTTTGGAGAATACCGATTACGTGCCAATGTCACCGAGACTCAAAGATCTTGCTTTGCACCACTTGCAAACGAAAAAAGCAACCCAAGATGAAGTTTATATGGTTATGAGATAAATCAAACGCTTTTATTACAATTTTCGATGTGTTCAAAACCATGAAGATATATAAGAGTATCCAAAAATCGCGACGAGAATTAACACAGTAAATACTTTGTGGAATTATCAGACTCGCAGCTTTTATCAATTTTTCCGTTCGGTGAAAGCTTTCAATAACATACTTATTTTATGATGAGCGTTAGTAACGGCGATCTCCTAAAGTAGCACTAAAAAGTGATGACGATTTATAATTCCTGAGAATCGTCGATGTATCGAGACTTGGGAAGAAAAAATCTTAAAACAAAAGTCAATGTTGCGCAATTACATTACCTTTTACTATTCCAGAATTCTGGAACCAATCTAGCCTGTTGTCATTGTTTTTGAAAATTAAAATAAGGGATTGTAATTTATTAGATGCTTATTCGAAAATCTGGAATCTCTGGAAGATTGCAGAGTCCGGAAAACAAAAATTTCTTTGCCGCTAAAAACAGCTCAATTACTCAATATCCCATAACAAAAGCCATTAATAGTCATTATAATCTTATAAAATATACGCTCACACTGGCGACTAGAGGAGCCAGTTAATTTAAGATTGCTTAGAAAAAATTATGACAGTAATAATCCAACTCACTAAAGATTCAATATAGTGGCACTTTGTGATAAAAGTATGGCAGATGCCTGCTGCTGTACCTCGAGTAACAAAAAGTTGAAAAAAAATTATCGAAATTTTTGAACGAATCATAACAATCGGCAAAATCAATATTAACACAACCGCAGTCCTTTTTAAGAAATGAGATTATTCCATTCTTCAAAGGTCTTTGTGACGGTCAATACACTATTTACATATGTCCTGCTTATAAAGAAGACATTCCATAACGGAACAACTTTTGTACAATCTGACCGGAAACATTGTTCCATTTTTCTACAACAGGTAAAAGATTCCTAAAACTAATAAAAATTAGCATTGCTGTTTGTCTGGAAAGTAAGATGATTCGTAGGAGCAACGATTGCAATTTGACTACAACCGAGTATTTTTCATGTTCCAAAATAATCAGACATTATTTTGGACAACATAGTTTTTGATACTACGAATTTCGAAAATCTCTTTATAACGCAACAAATCACGTCCATAAGTATATATACATATATATATATATATTTATTGAGGAACTTTACGAACAATAACTGACTTTTCATATCTCGATGATTGATGTACAAAAAGAAGTGTCATATCAAGTTCTTGAATGTAATTGCTTTTTTTTTTTCTTAGTAAAATACGATCGTAAAAATTTAGCAGCTCGCGCCAATTGTCTGTATCGCCTTCTACTGTGTGCCTCCGGAATACATTTATGAGGAAAAAATAATCGTCTTTGATTTTGAAGAATGAGAGAACAAAAAATTGCTATGTTCCAATTCTCTTTCCATACGAATTGTACATGTAGTGAATCGCCATTGACTCGTATTATTCGATTTATGTAAATATTTTTTAAAAAAGTTGCTTAGCGTTTGTTTAGAGTTGAATATTAGAAAAATTATTTGCAATTTCTGAATGGATTGCATATAGAGCATTTAAAAATTTTAAATGGAGTGCAACATTTTTTCATTGTAATTGCACTTCTTATACGAAAATTTATTGTGCGAATTTCGTTCTGAAAAAGTGCATATCTTCAAATAAGTTTAAAACTTGTATTCGATATTTTCTCTTTACGTTTCAATTGTCTCATGTAAATTGAAATAAATTCAAAGTTGCTATTACTATCACGTTGCTGAAAATCAATTTGCCATTGAAATTTGTTGATTGTGCTCATTTCGTACATTATTGAATACATTGCCAATAACGGATTGAACTAAATTGTGATAGTACGAATCGATAATTGTATTCGCGTTTCCCAGGAAAATTTTAGTTACAATAATATATAAATGTTAAGCCTGTTTACATTATTGGAGTGAATGGAAAAGAAATGGATAAAATTGTGCTCCGATAGATGGCTTCGATTAAATGTGGCAAAAATTATATTGTATTCATTATTATTATTATTTAAATATAATCATATTCTGGATATAATACATTATTATTACATTTTTGTCGCTGCTTGTAAATTGAATTGAAGAAAGCAGTTATGGCTTCGATGATTTTTTTATGACTGAACTTAAGTTTACGTAAAAACAAAGGCGGAAGTAGTATTCGATACTATTTAAAAATAAGCAACGATAATCCAATAATCCAGTGCTTTTTGTTCTAGAAAAATGAATCATAATATCAATGGCAAACATTGAACTTTATGTTGAAGTTGATGAGAAAAAGAATATACAAATTCAGAAATATTGTAAACAATTTTCTTCATTGATCCGAGTCATTGACTAAGCTGATAAAAAATTATGAAGTTCCCGAGGCCTGTTTTTGTGTTATTTTCCTGATATTCTTTTTCGTTTCACAGTATTGTTTTTCTATTATTAGTGTGGACAGAAAAAAAAAATTTTGTTGGTGGCAGAATTAGTACGTATTTTTTTTGGCATGTTCCTGAGTGTAACTACGAGCTTTCCTCTCAAACTCTATTTTGTTAAATCTGTACTCTGTAGCGATGTCAGGCATGAGAGGATCATCGGGGTTTGGATTTCCCAACAACCATTGAGCAGCGACGAGAAGATTTTCTAACATTATTGTTGGTTTCCATCCGCCCTTGGGTGGCATTTTAAGAAGGTCCATACAAATTCTTCCACTTGTATCGATGTTCGGATGATAAATCGGTGTAATGAATTTTAGCCTCGGCGGTTCAAAAGGATAAGAATTATCCACTTCAAGTTCCAGCTCGAAAATCCCACCCTCGTATGGACTTTTGTGAGGACCGACGATGCAAACCAGCATTACATTTGTCTTATCACTTTTTGGATGACAAGAGATTCCTTCTGGTGGATTTGATACCAATTTCGCCAGTTCTCGTTTTATCCTGTGGCTCTGCATTTTTTAATCTCTTAAACGAAAATTTCGAATGATTCGACTTACGGGCACTTACAAAAATTTTAACAAACAACACATTCGCACATTTCTTGATAATAAAAAAAAAATTGGAAATTTTTACTTACAAGTTTGCGTTACTTTTTGATATACTAAACAAATGATTTTTTTTATACAAAAAGATAATGGCGCGAAAAATTTCGTCTAGCGTAAATAGAAAAATATTCTATGAAATCACAGCGACTCGGAGACTGCAGAATGATGCTTTTGGCAAGTATATTTACCCATCATGGAACTTTCCCGGCAAAAAATTCGATCATGTTTACATAACCTTCAATTTTACGCCACAGAGGCGCGCAAACGACTTTTCTCACATAACCACTCATATCACATAGAAATTCACTTTACTGTTTCACATCACGACTCTAAGTTATCTTTTTCCTTAAAAAAAAATGAAATGCAAATGAATTTTAATCAATCTTATTCCAACAATATTGGTATTTTAATATACTTCAACACGATGAGCACCTTACTCTCTCTTTTGTCACTGGAACACATGTATGAGTGAGAGATAAGTTGCAAAACGTCATTCAATTCGTTAAATTATGCTAAAGTTAGCAAAACATTGTACTTTTCATTAAAAAAAAGATACGCATTTATCTCTTTTTCCCATGATTTCGGTTCAGCTGGGATTGAATTTCATTCCAGTCCATTGATCGATGATTTACTAAAGTTACAAATTGCATTCACATTTCAGATGCGGGCGGGGCGTAGACTATATATACGGTGCAAAACTTGTATACGTATTTTGAAAATAATAAATTTACAACCTTTTACTTTCTTTTGATACGAGAATAGTTAAATATCTATTTTTTCCTAATTATTTTTCTAATCTTTCTGATTTTATTCTGCTCGCGAGCCAAAAAAAGGCACAAATAGTAATAATTAAGATGCATCGTGCAAATGTATAACAGCAAAACAGTTCGATTGTTAATAAAATGTGTTTAGACATTCATTTTTTTCCGAAAGAGACAAATGTCTTCTAATAAATCCTCCGTCAATAGTGAAGTTTATAATAAACTATTTTGTTGTTGTTTTTTTTTCGAAAACATATGTTTTTTATAAGAAACTCCATAACGCAGTATTTTGTATACGCTTGAGGACGGACTATAGTAAAAAAATTGAGGAGTGGGTGTGCTTCGTTCGTTGTGAGTACGGACAGTACAGTCTCGTGGGCTAGTGCAGCGTAAGCGTGGAGCGTGGAACTTTTGTGGAGAAACACTTCGGTGAAAATTATGAGTAACGCCAGTGTATGCAAGGAGTGGATTGAGTGCGTGTGGAGTGATTGAAAAAGTGCGGTACATTTTTTAATATCGACATTTGACGGGTTATTATTCATAGAATAATAGTGTTTGAAAAGTTTTAGTAAATAAGAAGTGAGAATTTTGGAGGGACGCGACGAGAGCGCTAGCGCTCTTCGACACAACAAGTGAGGTAAGCGACAGGTATTTTTGGGCGTTGACCGAGAGCAACAAATGCGATACACACGATCATGAATATAAAATCGATGACAGGTTGACTCGCTGCGTCCGTCATTTTGGTGGCAATTGAAATAATTCGATATTTGTGTGCTTTCGAGCATAGGACAAATTTACAGACAATTCTTATAGTAGGTTGTAAAAAAGTGAGGTTGGGTCGAGTGTATGTTACAACGGTTGAATTCACACACCGTGCAGAGCACACGCCATATCTCAAATCGTCATTCTGATATTCTCATTATGAAATAACTATATATGGGGTCATTAATATTTTATTAATCGTTAAAATGAAATAGTTTCATCGAAGATAAATTTCACGCGAAGTTTTATCAACAGAATAATAAAAGTTTGCAATTGAACGATTGGAGATATTCTTTAACCACAATTTAGTGTAATTTGTTCATCTTATACGAATAATGTTTAATCGTTGAAAAACTCATTTCCAAAACGAAGTTAAACCAATTGAAACCGTTCATATATAAGTAATTCATTCTTACATCGTATAGTATATATATAAAAGTATAAATTATAGGTGGGAATGACACATAGTAATTAGACTGTAGTGGAAAACAAATGAACTGCACCTATTCGTTTTATTATATTTCCATCACTTTGTAGTTTTTCTCGACATTGTTCCTTCAACTTTGGCTGACTGTCGATTGATATTGTTTCCAGAGTATGATGAATAAATCATTTAAATAAATTTGTTCGAATGAAAATCAAAAATTCGAAATAATTTCGTGCATGATACAATTGTTCACTGTATTGATAAAATCTGTTCAAATATAATATGTTCGGAATTTCGAGAGACAGTAATTAGAGATACTCATGTATTTCAACCAAAAAAATCTATTGGATGAGAAGTTCGAAACTTCACAATGTGCAAAATTTATTTACAAGCTGTTGGAAGAAAAGGAAAAATATTCTTTCGCAGATTACTTTTGTTCAGGTGAAAAGAATTTGGTGAATTTTTTCAATACATATGAACTTTGAGGTTGACTGAAGGTTTAAATTGTTAGAAATAGTACACGCGGAGGTTCTCAACGGGAAAAAAAATTACGTTTTATCACAATGGTACACAATGGTATGATTGGAAAAGAAAATAATTGGTTGCTCATGGACATACAAATATGAAAATGTAACGTTCCAATGCATTTCCGGATTCACTTTGATCGCTTTGATCGTTGTGCTATTGCGACGATCGTACCGCCGCGAGCACCCGAGCGCCACCAAGTTTGGGTACCGTGGTTATAATCAGGTGTTTTTGATCAGAGCTTTCTCGCCATCGTATTGCGATCTACTGTGTCAATGAACATAAAACACAGTCAAAACATCAGATATTTTTAAATCCTAACAAAATATATTATACGAGAAATTGATGTACGTAGATTCGAAAAAAAATCGAATGGAAGGCGCTAAATGTATATACTTATTAGAGGCGCGAAAAATGGCCAAACTCTGAATGTTTCTGGGCGACGGTTGGAGAAAAAAAAACGCATGTTTTTAACACGAAGATACATAAATTGAGAGCCTTTCAAAAATAATCGAAGAATAAAGAGAGACAACGAAAACATGACCACCGGCAGCTTGATTGAATTTTTTTCGCGAATGCGGATTATTTGAAAATAAGTACGAAGTACGAGGAGTCGTTGGCGATATCCTTGATTTTTATAATCATTTTTTCAAACGAAGTGACAGAGAATTGTAAACCCAATTGGCAAAATCTATGAAAAAAAGTTGTTATTTTTAACTAACTGTTGAAAAATGAGGATCGATCTAAAAAAAATGAGATCGTCAATGACCTTCGAACATTTTTCAACGTATTTCTGTAAATTTGGAAACAATCCGTCAAGTGGCCCGCAAGATATCATGTCCACCGACTGTGGAAACAGTCTTTAGGGAAAATCGCCATGTTTTTTTGCATTTTGTCGTGATTTTTTTTGTAAAGATTTTCTATGTACGTACCATCGCGTAAATAAAATTTTTTTTTTTTTCCATGAACTGTTGTCCGGGAAAAAAATTTGAAATTTGTTCGATTTTTCAGGCCTCCAAGTAGCTATAGCGCTTTAATTTGTTATCAGCATTATCAACTATTAATTTTTTTATAAAAATGACGTAATGATCGTTGATGACTGGATTATCCTTACAAAATCGGGGCGCTATATATCCATCATTCGTAATTGGATGGGGTCACAGTGGGTCGACTTGATTCATCGCTACAGTACTTTTTTTGTGCGTGGGCGTCGCGAGTGTTTGTCATAACGAAGCGCTGATATCGCCCTCAGGATTAAAGCATTTGATTAACATAAATATAAACGTTTTTTTTTTCTTTCTAATTTTTATTTATTTATTTTTTTTCTAGCAATCACAATGTGGCTCATTGTATTAGGATTTTTGATCGCTTCGGGCAATAGTCAGTTGCAGCAGCAAGACAATCTCGACGGTACCACCAGGTTACCATGGAATCGTTTCGAAGAAAGAGAGTCTGCGAATACGAATTACGGATTTCGTAATACCGGAAATCAAAATGACAATATTATCCTCAAAGAAGCGTAAGTAAAATCGATTCTCAAAATGGCTTTTTCAGAAAAAATAGGCTACAATCACAGTCCGCTTTAAGCATGAAAATCCGGTTGAAAAAAAGATAACGATGAGTTAGAGCGATTCTTGATTTCATATTTTACCTGAGACCTTCAGAATATAGTCTTATGTAGTCTGCATTAACTGATGATTGCTTATTCATTTGCTTTTACGTTAGAACATTTGTATTATTGACATTATTAATTTTTGATAAATTAGAACATACTTTGTCGTGGCTTCGAGGATGGTACGACCGGATCAAGTGTATCGTGTAGCAGTAAACATACTACAAGCAAAGCTACCGATGACAGTGAGAGCTACGATCCAACATGACGGGGTTGAAATAGCGGCAGATCATCAAGAAGTAAAAGTGGGAATCCCAGAAACTTTAATGTTAAAAATGCCATCGACGTCGACGAAAGGTGTTTACAAGCTTCGCGTGGAGGGTCTGTACAACAGTTTAACCGGCGGCCAAGCATTTTTGAATGAGACGACATTGACATTTTCACAACGTTCGATGACGATATTCATACAAATGGACAAACCTGTATATAAGCAAGAGCAAACGGTACGATTCCGGGCAATACCGATAAACACAGAGCTCAAAGCATTCAACAATCCCGTTGACATTTATATGTTGGATCCGAATCGACATATAATGCGTCGTTGGTTATCACGACAGAGTAATTTGGGTATGGTTTCACTGTCCTATCAGCTATCTGATCAGCCGGTTTTTGGTCATTGGATAATACAAGTAATAGCTCAGGGACAAGTTGAAGAAAAAAGTTTTCTTGTGGAGGAGTATTATCAAACGCGTTTCGAAGTGAATGTCACTATGCCCGCTTTCTTCTTCGATACTGACTCATACATACACGGTATAGTACAAGCGAATTATACTTCGGGAGCTCCGGTTCATGGTAATTTGACGCTGAAGGCAAGTTTCCATTCGCTTGGTTATCGATCGGGTAATTCGGAACTGTCGACGCACGATCGTTACTTCAATTTCAACGAGTATTATCCGTCCTGGTTCAAACGTCCCAACGAGTGGGAAGTAAAGCCAGTTTTACGTTTTTTCAACGGAACATACAGATTTCAATATCCGATGCAAGAATTGTTGCAATTTTCCCCAAGCATCGACGGTATCGAAGTTCGAGTAACTGCGACAGTGGGCGAGCATTTTCTCGAAGAAGTTATCGTCGGTTACTCAACAGCGAGGATTTATAATTCCACGATAAAGGTTCACTTTTTTGGTGGTTCGCCACAAGTTTTTAAGCCGGCAATGGCGTTCGCGCTGAATCTCGTTGCATCTTTTCACGACGGTTCGACTTTGAGACCATCTCAATTGCGTGACGCTCAGATGGAAGTCCGCGCTGACATCGAGATGCGCACGGGAGGACGAAGAAATTTGGATACGCAATATTTGAAAGCTACCGATGAAAACAGCGCCATATGGTCGTTGAAAGTTGATCTGAGAAAGCAGCTCGGGCTTGAGGACAATCCTCAGAAAGCTCAACACATCTTAAACGACATTGCTTCGATGAAAGTTTACGCTCTTTTAACCGACGGCGAAGGGCATCGCAGTCAGGCTGAATTGTTGATGCTCGCTCACGAATCACCCGATCACAAACACATCAAAGTCTCGACATCGACGAAACATCCGTCCGTCGGTGAATATCTGATTCTTCATGTTCAGACCAATTTTTACATAGATGCCTTCAATTACCTCGTAATGTCAAAGGGCACAGTGGTCCTGTGCGGACAAGACATTATGCAGCACAATGTCAGGACTCTCTCGATACCGCTCAGTCCGGAAATGGCCCCGGTAGCTACAGCAGTCGTTTACTATGTTGGTCACAAGGGCGAAGTAATCGCAGATTCGTTGACTATACCTGTCAACGGAATATCTCGTAACAATTTTACTGTATATATAAATAATAAAAAGGCGAGAACCGGTGAGAAAGTGGAAGTAGCGATTTACGGTGAACCAGGTGCTTACGTCGCACTGTCCGGTGTGGATCGTGCGTTTTACAGTATGCAAGCGGGAAACGAGATGTCTTATTCGAACGTGGTCGCGAAAATGGCGTACTTCGGTGAGGAGACGAACGGGACTCATTCGCACTCTTGGCTATACCACGACGGTAGTCCGGACGAAATAGTTTATTTCCCATCGTCTACGTTTGGAATTGATGTCAATAGGACTTTTGAGTACATAGGTTTAGTCGTTTTCACCGATGCCTTTATGTATCGAAAGCCTGATCATTGTAACCGAACACAGGGTTACGGCGAATGTCTTTCCGGACGATGTTACAGATTGGAGAAAAAATGCGATGGTGTTTTCGACTGCGAGGACGGAACTGACGAAGCGCGATGCGTCCTCGGTAACGCTACGGATTTGGCTCATTTTCGAAAACATCGTTTCAATCGTATACAAAGACTTTACGAAAATGTCTGGTTGTGGAAAGACATTAATATTGGTCCACACGGACGTCAAATTTTCAGTATCGACGTACCGAGACGACCGGCTCATTGGATGGTCACAGCTTACAGTATGAGTCCAACAATGGGTTACGGAATGTTGCCCAGAGCCCTTGAATACACCGCAGTTCTTCCTTTCTTTATAGACGTTGAGATGCCAACGCACAGTCGTCAAGGTGAACAAATCGGTATCAGAGTTTCGGTTTTCAATTATCAACGTTACAACATCGAAGCTACTGTTATTCTCAAAGGCTCTCCCGACTACAAGTTCATTCATGTCGAGAACGATGGTATTGTTCAATCGTATAATCCACGAACGTCTTTCGGCGAGCATCAATTTTTCATTTGGATTCCTGCCCAAGACGCTTCAGTCGTTTATCTGCCTATCGTTCCCACGAGACTGGGAGAGATAAAAGTTACGATTCACGCTTCAACGGTCATAGGAAGCGACAAAGTTGTGAAGAGCTTGCTCGTCGAAGCCGACGGTCTCCCTCAATACAGGCATCAAGCCATTCTACTTGATCTCAGTAACAAGGGATACTTGTTCCAGTATATGCATGTCAATATTACGGAAACCCCGGTAATACCGTACAGCGAAGAACGTTACTACGTTTACGGTTCTAACAAGGCAACGATAAGCATCGTGGGTGACGTCGTCGGACCAATATTCCCTACGATGCCTGTCAATGCGACGAGTCTCATTAATCTTCCAATGGACTGTGCCGAACAAAACATGTTTAGTTTTGCCGCAAACATGTACACGACGCTTTACATGCGTCTCATTAATCAACGTAACAGAACTCAAGAAAAGGAGAGTTTTTACCACATGAACAGTGGCTATCAGCGACAGTTGTCTTTCATGAAGGAAGACGGATCCTTTGGATTCTTCCGCAACGATTGGAATCAATCAGCTTCCTCCGTATGGTTGACCGCATTTTGCGCTCGAGTATTTCAAGAGGCAAGTTTTTACGAGTGGGAAAATTATATCTACATTGATCCTGATGTTATAAGCAGGGCAGTCAGCTGGATATTGCAGCATCAGACTCCGGAAGGAAGTTTCTACGAGACTACATGGTTGCCCGATCGCAAAGTCAATTATACAGTTTACAATGAACACGACTTAATTCACCATCGTAATATAAGCTTAACGGCTCACGTCCTCATTACTCTGGAGACCGTGAAAGATCTAGCCCATGGTCTGGGCTCTCAAGTGGCTTTGAGCTCAGCAAAAGCTATCAAATGGCTGGAGATCAATTTGAAGCCTCTGCAAAATCAAGGAACTCCGTTCGAAGTTGCCATCGTTGCTTACGCCCTTTTATTAGCCAAATCGTCCTCTGCCGAACAAGCCTTCAATATTTTATCGTTTCACCGTCGTCAAACTGGTGATTTAATATATTGGGGACGAGAAGCTGTTCCTTTACCTCCTTACAAACTCGAAAACAACAAACCTTTCCTCTTGCCAAGATTGCCATACACATACGACTCGGAAAATATCGAAACGACCGCTTATGCTCTCCTCGTACACGTTGCCCGACAAGAAGTTCAGATTGAGCCCATTGTCAAATGGCTCAACTCACAGAGATTGACCGATGGTGGCTGGGCCTCGACGCAGGACAGTGTTTGGGCACTAAAAGCACTTATGGAATACACAGTCAGATCGAGAATCAGGGATGTCAGCTCGTTGTCTGTAACTATCGAGGCTACCGCTCTCAACGGGTCCTCGAGAACGCTGGATGTTACCGAGAAAAATATCGCCAAGCTTCAAAGCATTGAGGTGAGAATATTTTCTTGTGCCTCATTTTTTTGCATATATTTTTATTTCTATATGCACAATATCGCATTTATTTCATATATCTCTATCATTGATATATTTAAAAACTAAATAAATAATTTAATATTTAAAAAAAAAATAATTTTACAGTCGATGGAATCATGACAGATTTGATACGGTTATTGAATTCAATTTTTTATCACCGCTTTTTGGTACTTCCTTTGTGAACAAATTTTGATCGAAAGTTTTGTTATAAAAAACAAACATTTTTTCGCCACACAAATTTAGGTACATATACATATAATATGTGGGTATCCTACAACAAAAATTTGTCGTATAAGGTTGTAGAGAACTCTGATTACATTGAGATTTTTTTGAGAAAGCTTATTCGGTTGTCTCGATTTTTTTCTCATTTGGGTACATCAAATTAAATACAACGAGAATTTAGTCATTGAGTGAAATGAATAAAGAGCGCGTTATTGTTAAATTATATAAATCAAAGGTTAATTAATTTGATGCCATTTTTTAAGTTTTGAATGAAAATTCGTTATGAATAACTCTTGCATCGGCCATCTGTCGGCGAAATATTGTACTGTCGTCCCTGTAATGAGAATGTTGCAAGCAGAATTTCTAAATTTTTCGCCCTCTCGAGAGGATTCGCTGAACCTATATATTCAATCCATTAATTTCCAATCTCATGACGAAATTATATGTCATTTCCTGTTTTTACTCACGTAGTGAAATCGAGAAATTTCTCCCGCTTTTTTCGCACTGATTACTACAAGATTTCCGGTAGAGTTAGCGATATTGCGCGCTATTTTCGTCGCCATTATCACTTTGCGTTCTTCTGCGTAATCGTACACACACATAAAAAGAATTTTGTTTCGCGATAGTGAAAAATCTTCATAAAAAGTTGTACAAAATTGTGTGATTTAATCATGAGTGCGGTCTCGAAAAAACGTGAAAAGCGTGCAGCTAAAAAATATTGGAAAAAACTTAACAAAATACAGAAAGAATTCAAAAAAATAAAAAAAGAAACCAAGAGAAAATTGGCAACGCGACGATCCCGAAAACGTAAGCGTTCAGCGTCAACATCCAGTTCTTCGAGTTCTCCATCGAGTTTTTCGTCGGATTCGTCCACGGATTCGTCTCACGATGGCGAGCCTGTGCAAGGTCAAGCACCGTCGAAAGTTTCGTTTTCTGACAAAGAAAATATTGCCGATGTAAGTCGTAACCTTTCTAATAAGCTTCGTAGCGAGAGTCCTGAGATTTCTCGAAAAATTTCTAATCGTGATGAGCCGATGTGCAAAAAACGCAAAAGCGTGGCCTCATCTTCGCCTATACTAAAGAAATGCACGCCTCTCATGGAACAAAACTTGGCACAAAAAAACGATTCGAATGTAGAGCCTTTGCACCACAAAATTCCGAAGGTTAAGAAAGCAAAAGTCGCGGAATCCTATACAACTGAAAAAAATGAAGACTCTAACAATGCTGAAAATCAATCGATTGCTAATAAAGAGGGGTTGCCTGTCGAAAATACCCTAAACACGAGCTTCGAAAAAGACGAACAATCAGTCCCTGAAAACGTGAAAAAGCAACAGAAAAATAATGATTTTACTAAAAATGAAGGACAGGGCGATAACAAAAATGAAAAGAAAGATGAATCTGTACTTGATAAAAGTGATCAATTTTTATCCGAAAAAGTTAAAGAGTTTCTTGAAGAAAAAAAACAGGATCGAATTTCAGACGTTGCTAAAAAAAGTGATTTTGATCAAGGCATAAAATCTACAGAGAACAAAGAAGAAAGACAAGAAGAATTTGCTGACGGAATTGTCAAATTCAGTGCAGCAAAAACGTCCACTCCTAAAGAATCTGATCAACAAATTGATAAAGCTGCAAATCAGTTAACGAACGAACCCATCGTCCAAGTGCAATCAACTGAAAAAGTAACAGCAGAACTTCCACAAGAGATTCGAGATACGCAAACCGAAAACAATGATTATGAGAAGAACGTTGAAATTCTTCGTCAGTTCCTTGACTTTCCAAAAAATATTTCACATGTTCTGAGCAAAACAAGGAACGCAATCAAAAATGCTGAAGAATTTCTGGATGCTATGGGCATGAATGAAGAAGCACTTGGCTGCCAAACTTCTACAATGACAAAGGATTGCGATAAAAATCTGGAGAATTTGGACAAAGCATCAAACATGAATCAACAAGAAAAAGATGAACCAATGATTGTCGACAACGAGAATGAAGCTAAATTACTAACCGCTACACCTCGAGATGAAACTCTTGAGACAACCAAAGATCTTGGAGGTAAGACTGTTGATTTCTTGGAAGTTTTGACCATGGAAGATGGTACAAGTCTACTAGGAAACCTGGCAAACCGACGCAGAGTAGTGGTGGAAAATAAGCAATTTGGCCCTGCGATTGCAGAAAGTCTTGTTTCCAAATGGTCCTCAATCATGATCGATAGTTTGGATGAAAATGTAAAGGAAGAATTACTCAATAAGCACTCACCGCCTGAAAATTTTCCGCATCTTCAAGTACCAATTTTGAATCCACAGTTGAAGAATGTCATGAATGAAATAGACTCGGCCTGTGATCAGGACAACGCTTCGATTCAGATGCTAGCTGGATCTGCTATATCAGCAGTTGGCAAAGCTCTTACGATACTAATCAGTGATTCTGCTGAATTGCAAGATGGAAAAACTAAGAAATTGAAGAACTTACTCGGAGATGCCGGCAAAATTCTTGCTTATCTTTTCCATGTTCAGTTACTTTCCCGCATGTCCAAAATTATACCAAAAATCAGTGAAGTCCTCGATATTAAGTACAGAAAAAATCTCATCAACGAGATTATGTTTGGCAAAAAATTTGCTCAGACCTGGAGAAATTCGGAGACCGGCAACAACGTTCGAGTTCTTAAAAATGAAAAAGTCAACACAAAGATCATAAAAATCGATAAATCGTCTTTGGTTGACGTAGCAACATCACCAATTCAAAAAAAAGCACACCCTCAAAGCGGTAAACCCAGAATTCTGAATGTACAAGTTTTACAGAACAAAATAACATCAGCACCAGGAATCCCCCCAGCAAAGCTGAAACCGAGAAAGACCATGGCTCATTCGACACCTCGTTTATCTTCGAAAGAAGTTTCGATGATACAGGCGCGACTCCCACAAAAAATTCGCAAATTGTCAGCTGTCAATTCGAATGCAACGTCAGAGTCAAAAAAAGTGTCTCAGAATCAAACGAAACATGATGTGATGAAGAAAAACCGAGAAATTGATTTGAAAGCTGTTCAAATCGGAAAACGTTCGGAATATATAAAAAAATTAGAGGAAATGAAAAAACCAAAATGGTCTGCTGTAAGAAAATGTAATGATTCAATGCAACAGCTTGAATCGAGTGAGGAAGAAAATTTTGATACATCAGAAGAAAGCGATTGTGAAATTCTTGGCGAGGAAGAGGAAAGTCATTCCGAGGATGACAAGAAAACAGAGAATGAAGAGTTGGATAATTCCACGGAGAAAGAGCAATCTGATTCCAAAGATGATGAGGAAAATAATTCAACAGAATTTGAAGCAACGGATACCGAAGAAAGTCAGGAAAATATTGTTAAAAGTAAAAGAATGAACAATTCTAAAGAAAATGAGGAGGTTGGTTCTAAAGACGGAATTAATTCCAAGGAAAAGGAGGAAAATAATTCGAAATTAGTCGTGGCGGAGGGATGTTGTTCTAAAGACAATGAAAAAGACGATTCCAAGCAAGAGGACAAAGCGGATTCCACCCAAGGAGAAAAACAAGATTCCAATAAAGTCAAAGACATGTCTGTTGAAGAAGAAATGGATTCTCAAGAAGAGCAAAAACGTAAGATCGACAAGCATTGTATCGTGAAGCACAAACATCTTGAAGTTGCTGTGGCTGATTCTTCTAAGCTCAACAGTACCAATTGCTCTCTTAAATCGACAAAAGACAAAAAAAATACAAGCACGGTCTCTTCTCGTGGTGAACAAGCTTCAAACTCTCAAGATGATTGCGATTCTGGTGAAGAAAAACAGGAGGAGGAAAAAATTCACTCCATCGATAAAACTGAGTCTTGGATATCTTGTCGCAGCGGTGATTCATCCGTGAATGACACACATGTATCTCAGACTTCGCGTAAATCTGAGAAAATCATTTCTGAACCAATCCCAGAAAACCAGGGACAGGTGAATTTTCCACCATCCTGGAAAAACAATGGCCGACCACACGAGCTTCTCGCAAAAGTAATGCAAGTTCGATTGAAAATAGGGAAAAAATCGTGGCAGGCTCACTCACTCGCTAGCAACCAAGAAAATTCGAATGTTCCTGCTTCGGACAGTGTCCCGAAAAATACTCCTGAAGACCCAAACAACGAGCTGCAAGAGCTCGAAAAACCTTGAGATGTTATTCATGGAGATCGTCGTTTCGAAGAAATAAATTCGTTTGAAAAAATATTTATTTTGAAACACAAAGCTCAAAAAAACAAAAAGTTAATAACTATTATATTTTCATTTTACAAGTTTATCAACTCACGCACGAATTCTTTAAGAATTTTTTTTTTTATTTCTCATACTTTTGTTCATGTCCAGAAAATATTCAACATTTCTGTTTTTTCGTTATATACTTGGTATTACTGGTGTATTCCTTTGCAAGGACACTGGTAGAAAAATATTTTCGTTTTTTGTTTGAAAACATATAAATTTATGTTTCGTTTGTAAAAGTCCAAATACGTTTGTTTGTGAAAATACATTAATCTTTTGTTCATTTTTAATGCTGTCTTTTTTTTTTTTTTATTTACCTCCATTTTTTCAGGATTCACTTGTTACTTTCTCGAAATATCAAAATCTTTTATTTGGTGCCGTAAGTTCTGATTTTCAAAAACTAAAAACCAAAAACCGATTTAGATAATCTAACACTTTACAGGCTTTCTCTTTAATTCATTATCCGTGTTGATTTTTTAATAAAAGAAGAAAAAAATAGAACTCGAAAACATAATTCAAAATTTTATTGATCTTTTCCACCGATATCATTGACAAATGATTGTAATCCATAGATCAGATTAAGTTGAGGTAAGTTCAACGGCATAAAGACGAAAATGATTGATTCTTTTTCTTCAACAAAGTAAGAAGATTCACCCATAATTTTTTGTTCATTTAGTTCTTTGAATTCGTTACAGATTCCTGAAGCTTGGGGAACCGTTAAAGTCGACGCAAGAGGAGCCGGTTACGCAATTTTACAAATGACTGTACAGTACAACGTAGACAAACCGAAATTCCAGACGCCGCCTCCTGTGAAAGCATTCGATCTTATCGTCCGGCCGAATTTCTATGGCAGAAATCAGTCTCATATTAACTACCTTAGCTGTCAACGGTAATTAGTGTTACATTTCATATTAATATATATAATATTTATTGAGCATTTGTGACAGAAAGACAATCATATTAGTATAAAAATATTTCTTGAAGTTTTCGATTTATCATAAAACTGGAAAAATAGTCATTAAAACATTTTCTTTTTCTCCGAAAGCTGGACAAACGTAAACGAATCTTCGCGCTCAGGTATGGCTGTACTGGACGTTACGATACCAACCGGCTACATAATTCAACAACAAGTACTCGATGGATACATACGTTCTCGTCAAGTGAGAAATCTTCAACGTGCACGTTTCCAACCTCGGAAAGTTCTCTTTTATTTCGATTATCTCGATCAGGAGGAGACTTGCGTTAACTTTACTATTGAGAGATGGTTACCAGTGGCAAATATGTCGAGATATCTTCCCGTTCGTGTCTACGATTATTACGCACCAGGTTAGTGTCCTTATTACTGTCCTTGATTGTTATCGAATTTACATAAAGGATCAATGATAGTTTCCGATCAACTTTTGATAATTGAACACATGAGGCTCTAAAATCTGCCTTTGCAAATTAATTATCGTTACACAATTTTTGATTTTGAATTCTAGTAAATCTTGGATACATATTTCACTTGTATTTTTTGTTAAATCTTACATTTGTCAAACATGAAGATTTCATTATTAAATTCGTAAATTTCTATTCCTTAGAGCGATTCAACGAGACAATCTTCGATTCGTTATCGACGTACATCCTAAACATTTGCGAAGTGTGCGGAAGCTCACAATGTCCGTACTGTCACATTTACAACGCTGCTTCGTTCATTGGATCGTCTGCTAAACTGATACTTCTCATGTCCATTTTTGTCACTGTAGCATTTAATTTTGGAACTCGAGAATTGAACATACGTTAAGGAAATTGATGTAAAAACACGAGAATACATCATACGTTCTGCGAATGCTTGAGAAAAAGAACAAAATGACAGTCTTTCAAAAATTGAAAGCTAAAAATTAGAGATACATGAATGTTATAGACACACAAAGTGTGGTCAAACGACATTTTTATACGTCATCATCCAATGCGCGTTGATTTTTACATTCACAAGAAAATTCCACATTTCTAATTACAATTGTTTTAAATTCTTGCAATTACAAACTGGATTTCTATTCTCAATCGAGTAATCGCAATTTTCGAAACGCATGTCAATCTACAAATGAAATAGTACAACTAACAGCATCATTATTTTCTTTTCTAGCATATATTTAATGTTCTCGAATGAATATGAAAAACTATACGCGAACTAGAAGTATAGTTTGTTAAATCGTTGACTGCCACACGAAACCGTCCACACGTTTTCGAAGTAGATCGTCATCCATTCGAGTCTGATCGGATACTTGACGCGTTGGAAGATTTTTTTTTACAAATATATAGATCTGATATATATGAATGATTTAAAAATAGGATAAATGCACACTCGACTGCATTGTCGCTGTACAATAATTTTTATCGATGAGTGGCAATCTGTACATAGTTAGAGTGTTATAACGCTGATAGGGTAATACGAAAAATACGTCGGCATGCGATATTTTCTTTGGGATTTGAATACGATCAAAAGTTATAACTTTTTGAAGACAATGTATTGTTCATTTTTTTTACGTTCTATCAATTTTTATTGAGGAAAAATACAATTCGCGTATGCCGACGCAGCGAAAATCGCCGCCGTCCGTTCTATATATATATATATATATATATATTTATATACAGGATTTATGACAAATACCAAGAATTATAAATATATTAACTTAAGAAGTATGTCTTGCAACGATCCGTCCAATTTTTTCACCGCAAATATCTATTTTTCTCGTGTTAAAAGAGCGGCGAAAAAAAAACTAACAAGCATAACTTTTTATCATGAGTTATTTTTTGGTATTCCAATTCTATAGCAAATCTCTGATCCGCCAAAGACTTGCAAGCAATATCAAACAATTTATGGTGTCATGATTTTATTGGTTGGTAACTGGCACTCGCGATTCTGCCTTAATGATTGAGGTGATTAATTAAAAAAATTGCAGTTCCATTGTTCCCTGACGACAATTGGTTTTTTTTTTTATTTCTAGTGAAATACAAAATTTATGTGCAGTGGGTTTTTTTTCTTGAGAAAAAAATTATTTGAAGAATTTTTTATTAGTAGTTATTGACCAAACCCGAAACAAAATATATAAGAAAAAATATTTAAAAACCCTCAATTGAAAAAAATGTGAACGTTTTACTTTTGCAAAGCCATTCATAATACAATTAATCGCACGATATGAAAGATGTTACCACTAATTGTTTACTCGAAAAAATGTTATTGCTGGATTTATTGCTACGATTTGTCTATTAAAAAAAAAAAAAAAAAAATGTTGAGATTATAAAGAAAATAAGGTCCAATCACGAATTCCGTCCATGAAAATTCATCATATATATAAAAACGAAAACAAAATATCCTTTCTCTTTTTTTTATTTATCCTCTGGTACATACTATTGTTTTTGTAAACGCCAGGACGATCCTTGGCGTGGGCTTTACGCACAAAAATGGAGATTCGCTATGTTAGGATTTTCAGAACCAGTTTCTACACATTCGATGATACGCACAAGCGTCGTTTGAATCAAGCCTCAACATTTTTTCAAACCTGATTTTACAGTATAATAAGAAATGTTGGTTATGTAATTATTACCTTTTTTGTAAAACTTTTTATAAATAAAGCGTCGATAAGTTTAAACCATTTCATTGGCTTTGTACATTTGTCGTTTCGTTTTTAGCCATGTTATTCTGAGGATTTTCCAGATTTGAAAAATAGAACGACTGGAAATCTGGGTTGATCGTCAATTTTTTTATAACTCGATTTTTCGCTAGATGGCGTTCATTTCCGTTTTCCGCCGTGGCAGCGCCACTATTTCCGGTTCTAACTTGAAATCGAGTGATAACCGTTATTATTGACAAACACATGCAATATATATTGACTTGATCATTCCCGAACGTCGAAGTTTAATTGAAACCAAGAAAACATTTTTACGATGCAGGAAGAACCCAAAAATGTGGAACGAGTCAAATTCTCGAAAAAGGATCAGGCAGTGGGACTGCACCAAGTCTGCATGATTATGGAAACGAGGGTAAACGAAGGTAAAAGAAAATTAGAGGATTCGTCTCGCGGATTTGAGGGTAAGCCAAATCATCACGGGGAATCATCCCGACCTACAAAAAAGCGAAGAATCAATTCCATTGATGAAGAAAAAAAGCGAATAAAAGAAACACTCGCCTCAAAATGGGCAACCATTTTGAGTGATGGATTGCTCGAAAATGTAAGAAGAGGAATATTATCTGAATACAAAACAACCGGAACTTTCAAATTTCTGGGAGCTCCTGCCATGAATTCGGAATTAAAATTTTTATTGGACGATAACACGTTGAAACGTGATGAAGACCAAGCCTGCATCCAAAATCAGCTGGGAAGTACACTAGTAGGCATTGGCAATATGATCAGCAGTGGACTCACTTGTAATCGTTCAAAGATCGATGTAGATGTGCTCATTGATGTCGCTATAATAATAGCGGATGTACAACACAAAATTTCACTACAGAGACGATCAGCAGTGATCTCTGCGTTTGAATTGGGCGGCATGACTGATATCAGTACAATCAAAAAAGATCTGTTTGGCCTGACCATTTCAAACATTCTAAGAAGTACAGAGATCAAAAGCAGATGCAATGAAAAAGATTGTGAAGAAAAAAATATATCCGAAGAGATGAAAAAAACAAATGAAGACAGCAACAACAATAACGTGAAAAAAAATGAGTTGAATGTAGAGAAAAGTAACATTAACAGCAAATCCGATAAAGAGGCAAGTCAGAGCGAACAAAAATCTGAGGATAAAACAAGCAAAGATGTGCACACTTTAACAGAAGGAACATTAAGTATCGCTGATAAACATGGTTTGGGATCAGGGATTCCAACTATAGAAAAAAAAGCTGCAGATGGCAAAGAAATGAATGATTCAGAGAGCGCGAAAAAACCAAACGAAGAAAACAGTAAACAAGTCGAAAATTGCACCAAAGAGTCTTCACCGGTCGAGGCTAAGAGTGTAACGGAATCAAGAACACCAATGATGGAGAAAAAAAAAAAAGAAGACGACGAAACTAATGATTCTGTCACTGGATTGACGAATCTCAAAGAAAATACGAATGGTAACAAAGAAAGTCAAGGGGATAAGACAAACAATAAAGTAACAGAATCGGATGACAAAACAAAGCACATTGTAGAAGAAGTTGTTGAAATTTTCATGAACAAGTCGATCCACGCTTTTGAGGAACTGGATGCGACATACAAAAAAAAAATTGAAGCACTGCAGCTCGATGAGCAGATTGTCAAACCAGAAAAACAGGTGAGAATAAGTGTTCACACATATTCAATTTTTGATTTATTAAAATTCATGTTTCATTTTCACGGATCATGAGAAAATGAATTACTCAAAATTTATGGTTTTGTAAACGATATATAAAACTATAAATCTCGAATTTCTTGTTGTCAGGTTACTGATAGAATTGGTCCCGTTGAACCCTTCCCGGGTATTCAAGCCGCCCATAAACTGAAGTTTATCGCTGAAGGCCATGGCGAGAAAGGTGCAGAAACGATGTCGCACGCTCTTCTTCTTTCAACGTTAAAAGGGTACGAACGGCCTGTACGCTTTTGGTGGGAATATTGTCGAAAAAAAAATATTGATGTTCACCGTGGCTCGGATATAAACATTGTTCAATTTTTCATCGAAAATGAGTCCAACATTGGCTTACCCGAGAGAGTGCAATCATGGAGGACAGCATTGGGTGCTGTTTTAATCAAGGAAGTAGACCATCAGTCACAGAATAGTTCGGTTGCAAAGTATATAAAGGGACTTCTAAACGAATCGGGTGGAAAAATAAAAAAAAAATAGCTCTCTATGTCAGTTTTTTTTTTTAGAGAGAAAAAAATGAAACATTACTATACTTCACGAACTATATTATATCATTATAATAGTTCAAAAATTTTCTATACTTACACAACATCAAAAAATGTATTATTTAATAGAGCGTACTTTTGATCTCGTGACTGCGATCACGAGATTTGATACGTATAAAGTCAGCACGTTTATACGTTATTTACGATTAAGATAAACCTTGTCAAGAAGAAAATTCCCAAAAGCTTCAAGATTAAAAGGAATTGGACGGGAAAAATAAAAAAATTTATTTTATGATAACTCTTGTTACTTTTATTATCATTCGAACGCACACATCCCATTACAATTATTTCGAGATTTTCGTCATCCCGCAATCGTTGCACCTAAAATGTCTAAAATAATTATTTATAGAATATATTCATGTACATGAGATATATATACATATCTAGATTTGTGCTCGTCGATTCTTAAGAGATTTTTTTTGTTCGTACAATAGGAGCAATAATAATAATAATCATAATAATGATAAATAATTATTAAAAATATATAAAAAATGAACTGGTGAAATTTTGTGCAATGATTCACTAAAATGGGTTCAAAAAAATCAATAATAATATTCATAATAGGATAAGTGTAATATTACTTAGGAACTTGTGATATTTTTTTCAAATCGTGTATTCGACGAAACGAATTAACGTATGATCAATTTTTATCGTTTTTTTTTTTTTTTTTTTTGTTTTTTCGCAATTTTTCTACGACACACGGGCAGGTACAATAATTTTTTTCGTCACGCGTTGACGTTTTCTCACTAGAATCAACAACAAACCGTGGTTGTATATAACTTTCTGATGCGTCACAAAAAATAGTTTGATTTTTTTCCATCAATTAAACGTTGAAGTTTCGTAATCCTCTCTTCGTTTTCAGGAATAAGTCCCATTACGGTGGGATGTAAAACAGTAGAATTTGTCAATCTCACGCCGACTGATAGATTACTTACACGTTACACTGTTACTGGCCGCGGGTCCATTCTCTTTGCAACTTATTCATAACTTATGTGTTTACGATTAATATATGAGTCATTTTATGAAAGGAAGCAAGAAGGAAAGACAATCTCGATATAGAGTTTAAGAAAATTTTTCGGAATGATTTAATTAACATTATTACTATTTTTTTCATCATACATTTTTCTTTCAATTTAATCTTTCCTTCGAGCATTCTCTTATTAATTATTAATTCAATAGATAAAATCGTCATTCTCGAAGAATATTGCTCTCAATATTTTATCAATTTTGCACACAGTAGTTCGTAATTATTCAACGTTAAAGAGTTATTATTATTATTCTTATCATCATCATTATTATTATTACTATTACTATTATTTGTTGCTTTTGTTCATGTTGTTGTTTGAATGCATTTTATCTTTAACAGTCGCATTATCATCGAATTTAATCATTATTAAATTGAACATCAAATTCAATTTGTCCCCATACTTTTTCGGGATGTCGTCAATTACTCATTAATTTCGTTACGTTTCTTGAACGAACGCAATATACCGATTTACCCGCAAATTTTTGTTTTGTTTTTTTTTTTCCTGAAATTCCACCAATACCATTTAATTCAATTATCTTAAGCTTATCACTTAGTGGTATCAATAATCTATGAATTATTGTTAATCTTATTCAACGAATTATGCAATGTTCATTTTTTTGTTTTCCATTTCGCAAGCATTTATAGGCGAATGACCTGACCCCTTATTTGAATTATTTGAACTCACATTTCACCTCTTACACATAACGGAATTGTCTTTTTTTTTTTTTTAAAGAATAATAACTAGTAAATATAAAAAAAGAACAAGAATTAGAATAGCTCTACCCATATTTTGCGTAACGATTTTTATATGAATTTTATTATTTATAGTATGTATTGTTTATTGCAACTGAAATCTGTTATTATCACAACATCTATGAAGGCGCAGTTAAAAAAAAAAAAAAAATAGCAACGCTCACTCAAGTCACTTTTCAGGTCATGTCCCTCGCCTATTCATATTTCACCACTATAATGGATCGCATCAAATTTGGTTGTTAACATTTTTTCCAACATTTTATACAAATCTCATACCAAGCTAACGTCTTCTCTTACCGCATGTCCGAAAAAAATGGCTAATACATCCAATTTCTTTTCAAACAGCCTTATTTCCACATTGAATTTGCAACGTTCTAGAGCTAATAGCATTTTTTTCTTCATTTACCCTTGCTAAATTGTTCTAAAAAATTCTAAGGCTCGTTTACGAAAGGAAAAACAAATTAAAAAAAAAAAAGCATGCATTTGATTCCTTCGAATTATCGTTTCTCAACAATTTTACAATTTTAATATTTATTTCTACATCGAGGATAATCTCGTTTCTCAACCTCTCACTGTGGCACCGAATCCCATTAACGTACACTTCGAATTTCGGTGGGACGAAATCCACGTCAATGTTATGATTAACTTTATCAGTACAATAATAATCATTAATACCACTATTGTTTTTCATATTCACTTTATGATAACTAGTCTGTATTTAAATGTAGGACATTAACTCGCTATCTCAGGCTGCAGCTTTGTACAATTGGCTCATTTTGCATTTCTCATTCTTGTAAATTTTGGCCATTCTTTTCTCGTCCCTCGGTTCATTTTTGTATTCATTGGTACGATAGGATTATAAGAAAAATGAAAAACATATTATACGCGAAAAAAAACATGTGAAATGCGTGAGCTACGAGTTTGTGAGAGATATGTCCATTTATTGCGCGCTCTTAATATTTCCAAATAATGTAATGAATTTCATGGTGCTACAAAAGTTGCTTAAGGTACCTTTGATTGACCTCTTTTTTGTGTTTCACTGATTTTTCAATATTTCGCTCTTTCGTTCTAAAAAGCAAAGGCTCCATCACTAATAATCACATTCAAATAAATCTATGACGTATACTCATGATTTTTGTTTTGTTTAATTCTATGATTAAAATAATTGAGCAGAGAAAAATATAATACTAAACGAATTCAACAAGGAACGTTAGTCACTGACTCAAATACAATGAGTCTATTTCGGAAGAGATTGTGTGAAAAATCCCGGCGGACTATGTCTTTGAAATCATGAAAACCGAATTATTATAAAAATTCGATCTCAACGTAACATTGAATTTTCTTTGTTATTATAATTATTGCAGGGACGTTGATTTACTCGTAACAAATATTCGATATCAGAATTCTATCAGTCATTTAATTTTATACTTTATAATATTAATGAAACAGCTATGAATTATAATTTAAAAAAAATTAACAGCAGCCCAATGAGTTACGTTTTAGCTATTGGCTGTAAAATTATATGATTTTATGAGTAATAGGAAATAGTGCTCACCGAAAAGGTTTAAATGGTAATCAAAATAGATAGGTGGCTGACAATAATCATTTGAATAATTAAAAATTTGTAAAAATATATTAAAATGATAATAAATAAATAAGATAAATTCAATGGTGAACAAGGATCCTTGGAATTATTTCAACACTGTAAAAACAGTATTCCAATCAAGCAATAGTCATCGATAAAAATCAATATAGCTACTACGATGGTAATTCAAAGGTGCGAACTAATGTTGCAATTGAAAGAAAGTTAAAGTATAATACTTATTGGAGATAATTGTAAGATTTATAAACGTGTTTGGACACCACAAGACTTAATTAAAAATCACTCAGCATGTAATATCAATAAAGGTGATTTGCACAACAGTAATGACACACGATTCAAGGCACTCGTCGGCTACCAACAATGACTGATAAAATTCTGATCGTAAAGATTCTTGATAACTTCATAAGATTATCAAAGAAGCTTAAATTAAAAATAGACCATTTTGTTAATGAAGAGGGAAATTGAAGAGACGAATCGTCCTTCCAATTTTACACGCGCTAGAAACTTGATTTTTCTAAGCGGAATAGTGGTTTTCCTTTTCATTGCGTCATTAAATTTGTTCACGCCTGACTTAAAAACTATTTTGGAATGTGTGACTAGGTTCGCGTGGCAACTATTATCTCTTCAATTTCCCTTTCATTTCTTTTGGTTTTTGTCCTCCTTCATAATATTGATTGTATACAGTAGTAGAAGCTTTGCTATTAGCCAAATTATTCAAACTTTGGAAGCGATATATAATTATTTTGCATACATTCCATGCGTTTAATTCAAATACCTTCGTTGTGGCCAATTTCACGACTTTCAACTAAGGTACGATACCTTCCATTCGAATAAGTGGATAGCATTATTTGACCTTTTTGTTTTTATCGAAAGCAAAATTATTAAGTCATCGAGAAACTTTGATAATCACGATTGAACATGATGAAAAAAAAAAAATTCAGGTTGACGACAATGTCGCTATCGTTTTTTTTTTATCGTTTATGGAGCATAGCCAGCTAGTAGATGACCCGCTAACCTTATCGGATGTTTCGGAAGCTCATGCCTGATTATTACGACATACGAAAATCGCTAAATTCCGAAGAGAAATTTCCTCATCCAATATTCTCGATGATACCATTTTGATGGGTATCAATAAGCAGGAAATGGCTAATACTTTGTGCCTATGGAAATAATTACAACGTGTCAATTTTTTTATTGGAGCATTGACACTGTTTTAAAGACTCTTATATTTCGGGTGCAATTTTCTTTGCGATACAACGATCGTTTTGACACGTCGATAACTTGAGTTCGACAAAGAATTACATCTTCAGAATTGAAATGATTAGTGCAGGAAGCCTTTTCTCTTTGGGATTTCGCGATGTACACAATCATCAAATTTGGGTCACATCTTTCTAGAGTATGCCTTTATACCGTTTTGGTCGCAATCACCGATAGTCGAATCGCTTCCTTTCATTTACCTCGCGCGCTAACATCGTGTTTACTAAATGTAATAAAATTATAGGAATAAGTAAATAGTATTAAATAGGATCGACGTGTAACGAACATTCATAAAAGAAAAAGTAGGTAACTCAAAAGTTTGGTTCAAGAAAAAAGATTACGTTTACGCTAATTACTAAGCGTTTGATTTTAGGCGAGTCGAACGCGACGTTGCAATAAAAAAATCGGCATTCATATTTTCTTAGATTTTTTTTTTTTTTTGTAAATGTGTTTTTGTTCGAAATGTTTTTTTTTTTAAACCTCTTTCATTGTTATCCTCTCTTTTCTTTAAGGTTCAGTCTTGCGGTTCAGTCTTAATGTAATATGGATGTGCAAAAATCATCGATCGTCAATCGATAGTAAAATAAATGTATCGATTATTCATTGATGCTTGTTAGTTTTTCTTCTTTTGTTATTATGAATGAGTCGTCTGAGAGACAGAACATTTTCAATGGAGAACAATTTTTTTATCCGTCCACGGTGTTCGTATACTCGATACAAGTGTCTAAGAAATTAATAGATATTTGAGTATTTCGAGGGAGACACAAAATCTCATTTTTACAACTGTTTCTTTTTTCATTTTTATGCATCGTACTCGTTATTAATTTCTTTTCTCGTTATATCTTGCTTGCTTTATTTTTTTTCTCTCCTCTCCGTTACTTATTCTGTTACCGTCAGCTACACCGATGTCAGTTCTAATCTCCCGATTTTTCAGGATCATGAATGTGACTTAAGAGTATGTTTTGTTGGAGGGAGCAAAATGTTCTTATTTTCCTGCGAAATTAATGATTTAATTTAGTTCTTACTCTCTGTCCCTATTGGCTGAGACCTATACGTCGAGAACTCAAAGCCATCAATCATAATTTGACCCGATAAAAAGAGATAAACGTCAAAATTCTATTACTAACGACGGAAAGTTAATATTTTGTTTTTATAACCGTACGTTTATCTCAAGCTCACTAACATCTCGAACATTTTTCTTCAAATATTCTACGACTAAAATGAATCGCTAATTCTTCGATTTTTTTTTATCGACAGTGCTACACGAAAAGATCTTATTTACATTCAGTAAGAAAATATGGCCGTTTTTTTTCTCGTTAATCTCTTATTTCTTTGGGCCTTGCCTCAATATTAAAAAAGACATTGACAATATGTAATCGTTCGGAAGCAAATAAACGATACTCGTCATCGAATCCACTTCGATTTGTCAAAAAAAAAAAAAAAAAAAAAAAAAAAAAAAAAAATCAAAATAAAACAAAAATAAAAACAACTGTCGTGGTTTTCGTATATCTTCTTACGAAGTATCACGACGTTAAAAATATTTTAATCGTGACAACTCGATTCTTTGGGAAATCAAGGGAGAGAAAAAGATTAAGTGTCGTCGCATCTTAGGCATCGTTTCACGAGTTGGATGAAGAAAATATCGATGCGACGTTAGTTTGGAAGTTTAAATCAATAAAACACGATTGTTGCCAAAATCGACGACCGCTATTTTGCCGCTCGGGGTCAAGGCGATACCGGACGGTCTGTCCATCTCTTGAGGCGCTTTTCCGTAAGTGCCAAATCTCCATTTCAATGTGCCAGCCGAATCGAATACTTGAATTCTGTGATTTCTTGAATCGGCTACGATTAAATTACCTTCATCGTCAATAATCACTCCCTGAGGCCTTAAAAATTGCTTTATACCACCGTTACCATCGCATTCGAGTACTTTTGCGTTTAAAAAGTCAGAATCGATTACGACGACGCGATGATTGTTGAAGTCTGTCGTTACGACGTTGCCCTCTGGATTAAAAGCGACGCCTCGCGGTGAGTCGAAATGTTTCCACATGCTCGGTGTTGTCTCGTAGCCATATTTTCTCAGGAAAACTCCCTCAGCGCTGAACAATTGAACCCGGTGATTGCGCGTGTCCGAGACGACAATTTGGCACTCTGTATTTGCAGCGACGTCCCACGGATAATTGAATTGCCCGCAGCGGCAGCCTTTCTCACCAAATGTTTGCAGGAATAATCCTTCCATCGTGAGTATCTGAAAATTTTTGATAAATCGTGTTTAAAAATGTGACTTCATTCGTTAAATATTTACTAGTTTATGTAATCAAATGATTTCAATGAAGTCGAGGCCGATTTTAACCACCTCAGTGGTATAGAAATAGATCCAAATGCGAAGGAGTATTTTTGCTGAACGTAATTTATTTTTGTTGCATATTGAGATTGACACTTTTTGTCGAACCAGTCTTTGTGAATTTACCTGAATTCGGTGATTATCCTTGTCAGCAACGATAATTCGTCTTCTACCATCAACAGTAATGCCAGCCGGTCTGTCGAATTGTCCGGGTGCATTGCCATGAGACCCGAATTGTCTGACAAGGGTACCATCCTCACGATAAATTTGTATGCGGTTGTTCGATCTATCGGCGACGATGATGTGTCCGTCTTTGTCGCAAGCAACTCCCCAAGGTCGACAAAGATTGTCTTGAGGGTCGGCATTGCTGCCGATTATCTTGACAGATTTCGGTAACGACGATACGGTATTTCTTACGGTTCTCACGGTTACAGGAAAATTATTCAGTGCGATTGGTCGTCCACGAGGCACGGGGCTTCGTGGTGCGATCTGAGCTTTTTGCGCTAAATTTTGAGGCGAACCTCCGCGACCTCTGACAGCTCGGCGATCGCCAATCGGTCCTGGATTGTTCACCATTATCGAGCCAAGATTTGCGATGGCGTGTAAAACATTTCCTTCCGGTCCTGAAAACGAGATCCAGTTTTCCTCTGTTGGTGGAAGATTTTGTCGATTTTGATGAATCTGAAAGACCTGAAAATTAAACGATCAAAATTCAATCTTTATATAAAATAAAATATATTTTCTCGTGAAAGATTTCGATAATTTCTGCTTTCACTGATGTTGACAATGTTGATGAATCAATTAGTAAATTGCAATTCGAGCTGAAATAATTTGTAATAGAAATTTACCTCTGCCGAAGCCATATCTTTGGTGACTAGAAGATCCAACGGATTGGCAGCGATGGTTGAAGTGTCCATAGCTGCGCCGAGTTTATCAACAGCTTTGGAGAGTCTGACAATTCCATTTCTCAAGCCCTCGTCTCTGACCTTGAGAGATGCAAATTTAGCAACTCTCGCTTTTTCGATTCTGCCCAACAATTCTTTCTCTCGTGATTCAAGAGCAGAAGCGACGCGTCTAATGCAGAGCATGAGGTCTGAGGAAGCTTGTCTTGCTTTCTGCTCGAGGGTCTCCGCAGCCATTTGTACAGCCTCGAGGTCCTCACGAAGTAAATTTATACCGACTCTTGCTTCGCTCATCACTTGATTCGCTTGTGCGCCAGCTCCTTCGAGCGCTTCCATTAGATGCACGTTTACGTGACCATGATGAAGATTCATGCAGCATTCACCACAAAATGTACGACTGCATGTCTGACACCATAACGGTTGTGTGTCACGATGGATCTCGCAGAAATATTGTTGGGGCGAAGAAATCGGTGAGTCCGAAGATGGAGGACCAGTTTGTAACATCGGTGGTGGACTATTCGTCATTTCGAACGCACCTCGTTGCAGTGATCCAAAATGATCGATAAGATTGTTCACGTCCGCACGATTCTGTCGAAAAAAATTCGTTTCAGTTAATATCTCTCACTTATTTTGACTAAAAATCAATCTTCCTATGAGATAAATTATTTTCTTAGAATTTATTTTCTTCCTTCGTCAAATTTTTGGGTTTAATTAGTCCAATTAGAAAATAAATAAAAAAATAAAAATATGCAGAATTGCAAAAGATTTCTGTCTCGATCGATACTTATGACACTTATTTAACGGTAGTCAGGATTATAATTACTGATGTAAATGTGTAAATTAATTGGAACATTCTTTAAATTGAATTTAAAAGATGTACCTGGCGAATACTGATGCAATTATCGCAAAGTGGATCGTTGCAGTCGGGGGAACATTTTGGAACGTTAAAACTATCGCCCGGTGGATTCGTAATGTCGCAATTGGAACCGAAGCTTTTGCTGTTAACAACCTGTAGGAGACTGCTGATGAGAGAATCGACACTAAGATCGTCCGGTGGACTTCCGTAACTGTGTGAATTCGCGCTGCTGCATGAGGACACTGTGCCGGGTGGACTGGCGCTTGAATAACCTGATTTCATTCGTTCCCATGGCGAAACGGTTGCTCGCTGTTAAAAATATCAAATTATGAAAAATGTTGAATGATTTTTAAAATTGTAAATAGAATAATTAATTCATTAGTTCATTTATTAATTAATAAGGCAAATTAAAGTGAATTCGTAGAAATTAGAAAAATTTCACATGTTTTTTTATGCTGTTACAACTTGAAATTTGAAGATATTGAGAATTCGATGGGAAAAATGCTTCCCCCTGATTATTGAAAATTGTCAATAATCAGTTTTTTCTGTGACAAAGAAAAAATTTAAAAAAAATGGCTTTTTCATAGTCAAAGTATGAGTTTGGAAAGATGTTTTTTGTTTTTTTATTTTTTTTAACGAAAATCTGAACTTACGTTGTTAATTGGATGGGGTAGGCATATGTTGAAATTCGCGGTAGGATCACGGCGATGCATGCTGAAATCCGCGAAAGGGCTTACTCCGCGATTGTAGCTGTTTTCATGAGCATGACTCATGGTGAGGCTGTAATCAGACTCCGGAGTCCGGCGGCTTTTTTAGCCAACGATGACACCTTTATCGCCCACGTTCTTGTCGATTTTTCTTGTTTCTGTAATTAATAAAACATTTGATTTATATCGAAACTGTTGAGATTCAGAATCATTCATAATTCACTAGGGAAACCGACAAGAAAAGAGTGCAGGTAAAAAAACGACAATTTAATATACTGATTAAAAATTGAAGGACTCGAGAGGACGAATCTAAGTAGAGGAAACGATAAAATCTTTTTTGCTGCAAAGTTTCGAAAATAATTATAATATTTCTTATGTCTAATCATATTTTGAATGACGTCATTTTCTCATCGTGCTGCATTCAAATTTTTAGTAGAGCCAAAACTGTGAAACAAAGTTCTGACTTCGTGGACGTTTACTGCAAAAATCTATAGGATTACATACGTCCAATATTTAAATAAAGTGATTTTTTTCTTTCAAATTCAAATTTTATTTCTATTTAGAATTTTTTTTTTCTGAACTCTAAAAACGTTGAAAATTTGAAGAAGAACCGCAATTTTGAAATGCCAAAGATTCATTCTAAAAAAATGATAATGAGCGATACGATGTTGCTCTTTTTAAAATTAAATATTTCTTGGAAATATTTAATTTTATTAAATATTGTCTTGGAAATATTTAATTTTATTAAATATTTCTTGGAAATATTTAATTTTATTAAATATTTCTTTGGAATATTTAATTTTAGCTCGCTTTCGATAATTTCTACGAGCCGAACGTTTTTTTTCCGATTCTTCAGTCGAAAGGTTCATAAAAGTGTAAGTGTGCAATAATTCAATCTGAAAACCTGACTGGTAGGAAGCTGATTGCACTATTTATTTTCTATAAAAAATTTCGGCAGAATATTCTCGATGTTACTTAAAAATTCTAAGGGATTTATGAACTTAAAACAGGAAAAAATAGGATTTCTTGAGCGAAATAGGAAATTTCCAAGATTTGTTTTCATGAAACATAAAGTCTTGATATCACAGACAACATTATCCGCAGAAATGATCGATGCGTATGAGTTTTGTTTTAAAAAAAATCATTTAAAACTTATTCGAAGACAGCATTAGAAATCTTGGAGTTTGTTTTCGGGTGCGAGGACGGTTGAGAGTTTTTTTTTTCCTCTGAAGCATAAGGCAACTGCGTATTCTCTAGGACTCTAGGTAAGAAAAAAAAAATTGGGAGAAGGAAGGGCCCGGCTCGGAAACGGGCCTAGAAAGATCGGGGTCCCAAAGGTCCCGGAGCGTTCACGGAGCCCTTGGAAATCAATAACCAGTGGGAAAATCGTCACAAACTGTGCGAGCAAGAAAGACAGGCAAAGAGAGAAAAAGAGGGGCAGAAAAAGAGAGATAGAGAGAGAGAGAGAGAAACAGAGGGAAAGGAATGAAAGAGAGGAAAAGATAAATGAGCAGAGCATTCTTGTTTTCGTCTTTTCAAGCCAGTTTTGCTTCAAATATTAAGGAGTGTCACTGCAGGCCCTATTAGAAAACGTTTCGAATTTCTAATCTCGAGCTCATATTTGTAACATCATAGAGTGCTGTGCCGACTATCTTTTTAGAATTCGAAAAATTAAATTCAGCATTGATTTTGTAGGAACATTGAACCCCATTCTCAACAATTTTACAAATATCCTTAATAAATATCTTTTCAACACAATCTCCGTACAAATAATCATCGATTGAATCCAGTAACTTCGGTCATTCTTCCTATACATAAAATTCCGAAGAGAATAATCAAAAAGCCTGAGAAAGACGGAAAAATTGAGCTCCCTCATACTCGTATATAGTTCCGAATATTTGTCTGCTTTTATCGACTCATCATTTTAACAGGCCCTTTCTACTACCCTGGTATCTATCTCATATCGAGACACCAAGCCGCCGATTTTAAAGTTGTCAAAGATGAACCTAAACATTTTACGAACCCATAATTTCCGGTGTTTTGCTCAGAGACATTGCACGATGTCAAACAATATAGTTTCGTAGAAATATTTTGTAAAAGAAATTTTATTTTCATATCGCTAGCCTCGATAAAACATTTGAGAATTATGATGAATTGAACGGTTATGAGAAGAGACACCAAAGCTTTACGAGCCGACATTCCTATATGGATTTAAAAAATGATTGATTTATTTATTGAATAAAATTATTAACGAATCAAATAACAATTAGAATTATAACTTTAAAAAAAAATATATTACATCAGTCAGGAAGGATATTTAAGGCCGAGACTATAATCCCTTTATCTCGTCCTATAATTATCCGAATTTTCGTTAAGTATTAAATATCTTGAATCAAATTTGAAGAGGTATTTACAAAATGAACGTTATAAATCTATCGTTATCACGAAACATCGAACATTTAAATTCATAATTTTTGAAAAAAAAACATGATCAAGTATAGAAAAAGAGGACTTTGCGACAATTGATTCACTTTTTTCTATCTAAATTAGTATTTACATTGTAATTATCATTTTAGACATTGCCCATTGGACAATTGTTACAAAACTAACAAATGAAACACATTCAAAAACTATGAAGGCAAACATGCCAAATTCAAATGAAATATTTTTTATAACAGATTCTCACTCATAAACAATATTACACTCATGAGAAAAAAAAACACGATAAGAAGAGAAGAATTTATGATAAAGTAAAACTCATATAAATCGAATGAGGAATACATAGTAGTGAGAGGAAGAGCGTGAAGGAGAAAGATAAAAAAGAGAGAGAGAGAGAGTCGAATTTCCAAGAAACATTTTGCCCAGTGGTAGGAAACGTACAAAGGTCCTGAGAGAGCTTAGTTTGTGGTGGTATATACTAGTATACTAGAATATACTATATTACTATGCTAGATACAGTATAAAAGACCTTTCCACTGTCGATGGATCTTTTTTCCGAGAAATTTTCACGAGGACCCTACCGTTTTCCTATCCCTAAAACTATGTGGATTGTGCTCGAGCAGGCCCTGACCAGACCCCACGTAAGCCTGTTTGGGTGTTGCACATGCTTCTCGAGAGAGAAAGAAAGAGTGAGAGCGAGAAAAGGAGGGAGAGGAAAAGAGAGGGAGAGAAAACCGAAGCAGAAGGTGAATTTTTAGTTGGAATATTTCGAGGCCTGAGCAAAACTCTAGTGGTATGTATTTCTAGGCTTCCGGAGGTCGAAAAAAAGAAACCTCGAACCTAAAAGATGCATCAATCACGAAGAACCAGGAATGCCCACTGCTTCGTCTGTCTTTGGAGCATAAAAGTACTTTTGTGCTCCAAAAGCTTAGAGCCTAATTTTTTTTTCTGCACAACGATGCAATGCTTACTTATTATTTCTTTTTCCTCAACATTTAGTGCTTTTTTTTTCAAATTTATTTAAATTCGTGCCATCCAGCAGCAGGATGTTTGGATCATACCATGGATTAAATCGTTAGTCTGATGATAAGTGAATAATAAAAATGTGTCGATTGGCGACAGACTCAAAACTTTCGATGACTTCAAATTATTATTACGAATCAACACCACCTAATTTCATCATCTTGGTCTCCAAAATCAGACGAATTTTGTAATAATGAAAATATATTCCCGTTGAAAATCTCAGTAACAGCAACCCATTGGAGCCTATCATGTATTATTTTTAATTTCTCGCACCAATTAATGATCAATGCAGAACCTGATCCTTCGCTAGTTGAACCTAATATTCCATATATTATATTTCAGTTAGATACATAATACATTTGAATAAGATCGAGCAGCAAAGAGAAAACGAATCACGAACAGATCAGCAAAAACAAAAATACAAACGAACAAAAGACGTCCCACGCAAATGCGGGAACACATTCGGTGATGCTATACTCGGTTAATAAGTTTGCGCTGAAATTCAAGCTCTTTTTGTTTTATGATATTACTTTTTTAATGAAAAACATGGATGAAGCCTGTGGGTGCAGTTTCGTCAAAAATAAATGGTAAATATTTTGTAACTTTTTATGTTTATTTCTTTATTTACGCTTGTTTCATTTGTTGATGAAACAGCCAGTCATATATCGGAGGCCAATAAATGAATATAGGTATCGGCGATGACGGAATAGAGAGCCCGTTGCTCGCCTACCCCTATATAAGCACAATTTTTCAAAAACCGATAATCAATATCGAATCCATCTCTCACGTCAGGTTTCCTCTACGTGGAACTTACTTCATACATTTTTTAACATCAAACACCTGACGCTTTTTCGGACAACTTCCAAATGTTTCAAGATCTCGTATTTTATAATCTTTCAACGAAGTATTTTATAGTTTTTTTGAGCTCAGCAAGATAGGATTTTTATGATGAATCAACCATAAAATTTATAATGAGGTTTTATGTAATTTCAATTGATATATATTTTATTGTATTATATGATATTAACATCTATTTTATTTAAACGCAATGAAATAAGAGTCCAAATGAATGTGACAAAGTTGTCGAGTCTGTTTTTTATTGAATATGGCATAAGCATTTGATGAATTTTTTTCGTATCAATTTTTGAAATAATTCCGGTATCGGAAATAAAACGATGGATTGGCAGTTCGATATGAAGTTCAATACTATTTTTATCGATTTCATATAAATTCATTTCATCCAATTCCCATTACAACAAAAATACTTTTTCAAGCCAAGTAATCGTGAAAAAATTTAATTCTGTCCGAAAATAACGGTACGTATGATGGACGATATGATTTTCGTTGAAAAATTAAGACAATTGACAAAACCGTTTTAATTAAGAATCAAATCTGCACACGTTCATAATAATGTGGAACGAGAAGTTTACGATTTATACGAAAGGAAATTGAGACAGAGTATACAGTAAAGTTTGGTACAAGGAAGGGCGAGAAAGCACGCATTAACTGCCAGATAAAGAGAGAGAGAGAGAGAGAGAGAGAAAGCGATGGGTCTACCATCCCCTCAGCAAGAAGAGCGAGATTGTCATGGATACGAGTTCCCAGAGCAGAGCAAATTATAAAGACGAAAATCGTAGAAAAAAAAGCTCCAACGATGATTTTCTTCGTGAGGAAAAAAGTTGTTTTCTGAAATATCCGTAAAAGCCGAATCGTCGATAAAAATTGAACCAGGCAGCAAAAATCGACAGAAGCTGTTTGTACTGCGACAAGTCCAATTGCTGAATATTATTTTACGATTATTTGGACACGCAATATTGTGTTGCTTTTCTTTTGCATATATTAAAGCAAATTTTTTAGTTTTTTTAAAACCGTTGTCAATAAATTTCATGAAAGTTTCATATTCTTCTGGTAATTCTCCAAGGGTTATTGAGATGAAAAAAAGGACAAAATATTACGGGGGTGAAATGGAAGCCGAATGAACAGACGTCAGAAACTACCCGCCTACGCGGATGATTGTACTCGGACTCAAAGACACCACCAGGGATAGCTTGATACACCCACGCTCTATATACGACGCCCATTGTACGTTCTATATGCGTTTTTCTTTTCTCACTGTTGGATAATTGTTCCAAGAGCAAAAAAAGTGCTTTCTTTATATACAGAATCGGTACAAACGACAGAGGTAACATCGAACTTTTCTTCAACGATTTTGCATTTTAATTCGTCTGAATTTTTCATGCCACAAGAATGTTGCAATCAAATTTTTGACTGAAAACTCTTACATTTTTTGGATCATTTATAAAGTTATTTTTTTCTCGCTTTTTTATTTGCCATTTATATCAGCTGTATAGTTATAGTTATAGAACAGTAGCTGATATGAATTACAAACGTGATTTGGAAAACACACTTCTATTTTCAGTGCTCTGCGTTTTTTAACGAATATTGTAGCAATAAATTTATGCCCAGCTTTCTCAAATGCTCATAAACGAGTCTATTAATATTTTTTTTATTTCTTTGTATCAATTACTGTTGATAAATATCGTACTTATTTTTCATTAAATCAAAGTGGGAAAATTTACTTGCAACGAAGACCAATGAAAAGGAAATAAAAAATAACAAATAATGTCCTATAATGGGAGATTTTATTGTCTGTCGCGTTTCTTCGTGAGCTCGATTTGAATAAACAGAAAATTTCAAAAAACCATAACATTCGAGTGTATAAGAGTGCGCAGGTTTTTTTGTTCCTTGGCGTCGAGCCTCTACCGCGATTATTGCTGTGTTTCAACCGAAATTATCGAGGAATCGATTATTCAAATGGTAAAGGAGTTAATATTTCACGAAAATTCGAACAAACGAAAAAAATTAACGAAAGAAATTTGCTAGGAATAAAAGAATTATTCACTATTTCATAGGAGAATATATAAATGCTCGGTTTCAATGGCAAATTGCTTGAAAAATGCAAAAGAAATTGAGAATATAGAAAAAAAAAAAACATTTTCATCGTCGTTCAAATATCTTTCGAATAAGCAATTTCTCGGATGAAGTCGAAAAAATTTTAACGAAAACGACGCAGAAATGTGAAAGATCTTCTGGATCTTTAAAGCTCAAGTCGGGAGAGTATCGAACTGCTCTCCTCGGCCGCTTTTCAAGGTAAGCTTTCACTCTCGCTCGAGTCCAATGTCACGGGCAGCCCGAGTATAAACTCGGCCGTATAATCGATGGTGGAACGTGAAATTTCGTAAATACAGCGACGAAGATAACAATCAAAATAATAACGATAAATTTCACTACTGATGAAAAAATAAAAATAAATAAATAAATGAATAAATGATTATTAATCTCCGATGTTACGAAAATACAATACAAGCGAAGAAATTCGCAACGCTAGGAAAGTAATTTCAACTAAATTAAGATTAAATTATAGATTTTTAAATAATCTATTTTTGCCATTATCTTTGTAAATGAATTCCTTGATTCGTGATAAACTTTAGAAAAAGTACAGAATATCGAAAAGAACTCAAATTTTTTTCTCCTGAATATAACAGCAGGGCGAAAAAAAAATCTTTCGTCTTTAAACTCGTCCTCGATCTTTCGTCTCGAAATTCCTCGTGAGTCCGGAAGTATCCGTTACGTCACAAGACATTCTTCTCTATCAATAAACCACTTCCGTTTGACGAATACATGGAGATTTCTTTACTTTTATTGTACAAAAATATTTTTTCCAGCGTCGAATATGTTAACGAAAATTATTTATGAATTATAAAAAAAAAAAAAAAAGAAAAAATTTACTCAAAATAATTTAAACCGGCCTACCGAATGCCCTTCTCAAATTTACCTCTCACGAATTACTAAGTATAAAATTGGAGTAAAAAAAAAAAAACAATTTTTGTTCTGTTCTCGAGAAAGCTTGGAAATATTTCAACGGTTATAGACTTTCAAAATCCTTATAATATAATTGGTAGAAGCAATGCGATCACGATTGAGTATAAATACCTTAAATATAAGAAATCTTTTCATAACACGATGTAGTTCCCAAGTTTTTTTCTTCGAGATAGCACAGAGAGCGATGAAAATTACAACGTACTTTCACGTCCACAATAGTCACAAAACAAAAACAAAACGAATGTCACCGCCAATGAGTAAATATATCCTTCGGGATATTTCGAATAATATATTTTACACGTTCGTTATAATCCGAATGCTTCTCAAGCATATCATGTAACGATAATTAAATTATTATTATTATTATTATTATACAAGTTCGTATTTTTAAAAGAATATACTTTCGTAGTTGATGAAAATATTTTATCGACGATAAAATAAATGTTTGTTCGATTAAATCCGTTCAAATGTACAATTGTATGATTTAATTCGTGTTATTTGTGATCCGGCGAGCGCGCTCGTTTTATTTCATTCCGGGATATTAGTTCAACAACAAATATATTTTTGTGTCCGTACTTCTAGCCACCAGAGTCGGAATCGCACTGATCGACGCCGGTTGCTCGTCGACTCTTTCTCGTCACTCTCACTGTGATCCGAAGCTCACGGTAAAGCTATTCTCCCCTCTCCTCGAGCTCTTCATCCCTCTCTGTGCCCACTCACCCCACATTGGCGTCCCACTCGTTTTCACCCTTACTCTCCCTTCCCCTCGCCGTTACTCAATGTCCTGATCCCTCTTTCTCACTCTTCGATACAATTTCATCGCCCCGTACCGGTTCATCATCTCGCCGAATAACAATTTTTTTTTTTAAACATTGTTGCAGTTTTGGATTCAATTATTCTGGAAAAGGATGTCAGAGTCAAAGGAAATGCGCGGCAATCAACGGATTGTGAAGCATAAATTTTGTTCTTCGAGTTTTTGCTGTTCTTTTCATTTTATCATACTTTTTTTCCAATCCAATTTTCTTCATTCATGGCAATGGGCAGTTTGACTCAATGCTAGAAGTACCAGGGCCCAGAGAAATTGGAAAAAACCCATATCGATGAAACCGCTCCGTTTGCCAATTACGTACGCTTTAACAGTAACTCAACCAACTTTCAAAAGAATTTCTCGCAAGCTAAAGATTCGATCGAAAAGTTTGTTAAGCGATCATCCATCCCATCAAGCTCCACAGTCTAGCCAGTAAACTCATATATTTCGCGCCTTGAAATTACAAATCCACTCATAATTTCAAATTTCTACAAAACTTCGAGCCTGAAAAATAGTCTACTGAACACTTTCATTTCGTTCTGTTCTGGGTAACTCGTGAATGATCCAAAAAATTAAACGTTACTTCAAAGTGAAAAAGTTTTAATAAATGGAATGAACGAACTGAATCGAATGAAGAATGAAACGAATATTTTTAATCCTAGAACTTCACATTTATTTTTTCCTACGTACACTTCTCACTGGATTAAATAATTACTGATATCTTCCCTTTAGCATAAAATGTACATCGTTTGGAGTAATGAGGTTTAATTATAAATAATTCTCTCCGTTCCTCGATAAGGAAGATAATGGTGTATAATAAAGTGACGTTTTGTGAATGTTTAACGATGAGAATTCTGTAAAACGAAAGGAATGGTTTTAGAAAATTAGCCAAAAAAGGAAATTTAACATTTTCGGGGAGTAACTGATCATCCTCTGTTCTCGAATTGATACATGATAGGGTGAGAATTATTATTAGTGTATTGACCTCTCACTTTGCTGAATATATATTTTTATTACATCAAATTGTAACATGGTCAATAACCGGAGTTGGTGTTTTGTACCATCAGATCGAGGACTCTCTTCGTCTATCTCATTCTCTATTCCTTCTACTCGCCGACTACCCTTGAACCCAATGCCGTCTCTCCCACGCTTCTACACCTAGAACGAACCAGCAACCCTTCTAGCTTTATCTAGCAACGACGTCGAACCGACGACATTGAACTACGTCAGTGGCAGCCATGACACCGAAGTCTAACTGTATATAAAATGCTACTGTTACATCTACGTCGAAGGGATCTCAAAAATTCAATTTTTTTATATTTAAATGACCTGTTGAGATCATTTATAAAGAATCATTTTTTCAACACAGAATGGAGCTCTGTTTCACTTAAAAAAAAAAGAAAAGATTCTCAAAAAATTTGAACGAATTATATCAATTCTGCTGTAAACTTAATAATTTGTAAGCCTGAGCAGGTCGTTCATTCGAAATTTGATGTGAATGCTTGTTCTTAGCAAACGGTAGTCATTGGCTTAAACTGAACTACAATGGCAGTCCGTAAGAATTGAAAAATTGTGGAAATACTTTAGAAATTAAAATAAGCGACATAATATTTAAAAAAAATAATAATAATATAAACGATTGATATTTTACCACTGCGATTTTTTTTTCGGAATCTCTAAAGAATGCCACTAGGACTTGACTTTTAGTATATCAGTCTAAGTTTTGAAATGCTACGCATACAAAAAAAATATCAATTAGGATGAATTCTAACGAATGATTTCGAATAAGAGGATTTCTAATAAAATGGAAAATGGCTTTTCAATTGAGAATCATTCGAAAATATCGAGTTTGATTTTTTATTTTACTTGCTGGTGTGATTGTGCTTTTGGATGAAAATCCAGGCCAAAAAATAGTGAAAATTGTTCACAGATATTTTAAAATCAGCAATTCTCATTATTTATATTCCTTTATTTGAATATAAATATAAAGCAGACTTCGGAGTCGAGGCATGGTATTTCACTTTTTCTATGAAATTCGAAAGAAACCAAAAAAAAATCGGAACCAAGCGACTTTCTTCATTTATAAATCAACGGATACCAAGCTGAAGAGCTTGATAACGGTTTTCGATCGTGATCCTCTGTTCTATGAGTTATTAATTCGTCGGATTATTTCGTCGGATGGAAATTCGACGAATTTCTATCCGACTCGTTGAATGGAGCGCGTATTATCTCCAAGGCGACTTTGAAGTCACTCAGCTTGCTCAAAATCATCGAAAGTCGAATTTTTTTTCGAGTCACATGCAATATAATCAGATACACAAAAATAGAAAAACCGTTGTAACTTATCCAATCGCAGAACATTATGCGGATCAAACGATTTCCATTTTTCTCCCAGTTCTGGCGTCGTTGACTGATCTCATCGATATAGAAAAATAAAAAATAAAAAAACGAATAGTTTAACTATTCGTAATTTGAGCATACGTCGCTTTTTGGATTTATTAATATGGCGATATTCATTATTCGCATTATCGGAAACAAGTTGGCACAACTTTGTTAATAGATTCAAGCAACTTCTTTAATATTTCATCTCAACTTGTATAAATAAGCTTTATCTTGACCAAAGTATTTATTCACCTGTCGAAAATAAGAGCTACAAATACCGATAAATATTTTCGTCATATCGTATAGCGCCCTTAAGAACGTTTGTCCTGTCCCTCTTCGTGTGCGCCTATTTTCCTAACTTTTTTTTGTTTTCTTTTTTTCTTTTTCGAGAAAGCCTCGTCGTAAGGACGAAAAGGAACTCATGCGTCGCACGTGTCCAGAATACGACGTAAATTCTGAGGGTGTGCGGGGCGGCTTTCCGATTTCAGAAAACGGCTCGTTGCTCGGTTTATGTGCCACGCGAAAGAATATCTAATCAATAGTACCATACAAACTTGACAATATTATGGAGAAATAAATAAATAAATAAATAAATAAATAAATAAATAAATAAATAAATAAATAAATAAATAAATAAATAAATAAATAAATAAAGAATCATTCGAAATTAATGAAAATAATTAATTATAAATTAATCTAAATATGTTTGAGTCAAATAGAAGAATTCGAAGTTTCAATAACGATAACAATTTCGGGTAAGAAGCATTGAAATTTGACCATTTCTTAATTCTTTCACCCGAATACTTTCATTCAATTATTAATTTGAAGAAAAATCATTGAAATACACAATTGAAGCTAATTGAAGTATTAAATTTATGAGCGTCGCTCAAATCCGAGAATATTTGAAAAAGAATAATTATTTTTATTTTTCTTTCGGTCTCATGCATATTCGTGAAAGAGTTTTGTCCGGCGTGGTGGCGGCGAGGGAGAGGGGGGGGGGGAATTTAGAACGGTGGATGAACGCGCGATGCGCGGGCGCAAACGTTTCTCGGAAAGCATGAATGGAGAGCTTTCGCTAGGGCGGGGGCTCATGTACAGTCGTTCAATGCCAGTACGACCGTATTTTACCCTCGGCGGCCCTCCTCCCCCCTCCAGTGACGCACCCCTCTCTCGTCGTGGTCGCTATAGTGTCGACCGAAGGTGATTAAACCACCACCACCACATACCATCAACTCCGTTATCTTCGTTCGTGTGGGTTTGAATATTGGTTCAATCCGTAGAGAGTCGAGCGTATAAATATGAGTCAAGATAAAGCCATTTTAACCCACTTTATACACAAAAGATTTATAAACTTTCAACATACAGCTGGGTCCTTGGAAAAAGTCTTAACGAACGATCGAAGGAGCAAAGGAGAAAATTTCGCTTTGCTCATCGTATGCATTCAATTTCGTATTAGCGACGAGCGATTGACGAAAAAACAAGTCAAGTTTTATTTCTTAAATCGAAGTTTGAAAATGCTTCGATTTTTTATTATTCGTGAATTTTCCTCCGCAGTCAAGCCGTTGGAACCGAATTTCCTCTGTTGACTAAAAAAAATACGATATTTGAATATCCTCGTTACACGCAAACGATTAATGTAACGTTACGAGTATACTCGTTGATTCCAATCTTACGAAGAGTGTCGTCACAAAAAATAAAAAGCGAAAGGAAAAAAAAAGTTATCGGAAAGAGAGAATTGGAGTATGCTATATATATATATCTATGAAGCGGACGGTGATGCTGCAACCTTCGATCGTTACAGCGCGCCGGGGCGCCGGCGTCAGTTCTGGCGTCAGAGCTTCGTTTATTCCACCACTCCGGACCTCGTTCATTCCCATCGTCATTCGAGTCTCTCCCTCTACCTGAACCCGTTCATTCCCCTCTTCGAACTATCACGAATCTCCTCGTGCCGACTACCCTTTTTCTTCCCCTTGCACTTCTCATCCAGCCGCACCACATCGAAGCGCCTTTTCCACACACCCGCAACACCCACTTTTCCCATGATCTCCTACGTGCGTCGACATCAGAACGTCGCCCATTCATAAAGCTCTTTCCCCCTTCTTCACCGCTGACATTCCGCTATTTCCCTAATAGCTCAACTTCGCTTTCAACTTGTTCATTTATCACGAAGCCTCTTGCACTTGGTTGATTGACATTTTTCAGGTGATTTCATTGAGTTTTCATAATAATTTCGTGATTAATATAAAAATAACGAATTTCACGGAAAACTCTATGAATAAAACGATTGAAACGGTTGTTTTCCGTTTTTTGTATCCGTTTCAAGGATTTCTGAGGAAGCCATCAGAATAATCAACACGTTGGGCTCCGCGTATTTATATTAAAGAAGCACTGCCGCTCGTAAAAACCTGCCCGCGATTTCTCGATCCGACTGAGAGAGCAAAAAAGGGAGGGAAAGAGAAAGAGAGAGAGAGAGAAGGAATTAGAGCCCAGGCCGGGATCTCGACATAACAAGCCTTAAGGGTTTAACGTGTAGATAGACCGACGATACAGGGATGGGCGAAGCGGCTGTTGGATATCTGTGACGTCAGTGTTGGTTGTACTGGTTAAACCTCGATTTAAGAACTTTCGATTGAAGCAAGCATGCCTCGTCGGATGCCTATATCGATCCGAGCGTCGTACCCTGGAGTAAGCGTTGCGCCAGGGACGATAATGTTAGGCTACAAGGTCAACCAGACAGAATAAATCCTGTAACTTCGATTTAGACAAATGCCTGAATCCAAAGTTGTTCTCGTTTTTTTTTTCAATAAAGATCTTCGAGTTATAACGAATCGAGGTAACTGAAGTATAGAAACAAATCGATTTACGCTAACCGAAGACTCTCAAGATGGGAAAGCACAGAAATTCTTAGTTAAAACCACAAATTTCCGATTCAAACCTGAACGTGTTCGGATACACGATCGTGATATCGATTTCGCTGCTCGATTCCCGTTCATCCAGCAGAGATTGGCTTCGAACGAAATAATCTGAAATCAAAATTCGTTTGGTTGGGTCCAAACCCCACAGCCTGCGACCCCGCCCCATAAGGTTCAAACCCGAAAAGACGAAAAAGCTCGTGCTTCAATCTCACGATCGATTATTTTGGCATAAGAATCTGACAGAATGAATGAAAACTGACAGGATTAATGATGAAGAACTATCGCTCAGTACCATTACAATCGTTACTTTTCACGAAAACCAGATTTCGTAATAATTCAACTAAGGAACCCCACCTGAGGATGGAAGTCTGGCTTCATATTTTTTTTATCTGTAGCAAGATTTCGTAACTCGTTATGGAAGTTTCGCGTATCGCTTTATGCTCGTCATAAGATAGGGCGACGATATTGAAAATGATCGTAACGAAGCAACGAATTGGATGAGATGTTTGAGGAATGAATCGGTACCAGCCGCGCGTATGTGATTTGTATAAGTTTGATAGTTGAAAAGAATCATTGGTTGGATTTGTTAGAGTGCGCATAAACTCGTGAGGTTGCGCAAACGTAGGACGTAAGGGTACAAGGGGAAGTTGGGTGGCAATGGGACGTCGATGAACGAAACGTCTCTCCCGTTAACCCCCCTCCCCCTCCTCCTCCTCCTCCCCCCTGCCAGAGTACAGAACCGAAAGCGCAGATCTCGTGAACCTGGACTCACCCTCTTCCATTTTCGAACGTTCGGTCGTTGCGTGGGCGCTTTCAAGGTCAGTTCAAGAGCACCCAGCTACGTAGTACGACGCCTCCGTCGGTACGCCCACCGATAAAACGTAGGCGGTACATAGACCCAAGAATCTATATATATAGTTTCATATCTATCACCCTACAGTCAACTATACTGTGATCTGAATGCTTACACGTGTACGAGGAATATTCCATCCGAAATCCGCTCTTTTCGTCATTTTTTTTTCTTTTTAGTTTTTTTTTTTACTCAATGCACGTTTATTAAAACAGTTTTTGTAGATTTCGTGCATTAACGAGTACATTGGAAATCCATATTAATTAATCGTATTATAAACCCTCGACGATGCAGGCATATTTAATCTGAGAAGTTTGAACTGGAAAAAAAAATGTTATCCAACGAAAGCATTGAGGGTCCAGTCATTTTTTAATTTGAATCGAAAACACTTTTTTCATTCACACGAATCGAATGTGACTCTATCGTACAACATTCTTTTCGTTATAGGAAAATGAAAAGAATCGTGTATGAATCAACCTCGTTATAATATTCTAGAATCGTCATTTTACGTCTGAGCAACCATTGGAAAAATTATTTTCTCAGATTTAGGGTTTGACTGCGAAAAAAAAAAATAATATCGGGGTTACAGGATTGAAATAATCGTAATTCTCTTGATCGAGTATATTATCATCGTCACTGTAACAAAGTCGAGAAAGATTTTTGAGATTCGTCGAGCTACACTTTTCGGAGATCGACTTAAAAATATTTTTCTTTTTCACATAATGTCCACGATACGGGTGTAAATATATACACACAATAAATACGTACCCACATACACAAATATTGAATAGTTGGGTTGCGTGATTCTATAAATTGTTTCAGTGAGCTATTTACATCGGAAGCATATTTCGAGAGTTGCAGCTTGAATTACTCTCACATAAATAGCATTTTGAATTACTGTTTTATGGAAATAACTCGTTATCGCGAAATTATCAACAGAACTGTTGATCTCAGTTCGTTGAAATTCTCCATCCAAGTTTCCTTCTCGAAACAAAACGTATATATATATATATATTTTTTTTTTACATACTTCAATTTGTGTTTAATAAACTCTGAAAAAAGAAGTCCGATCCCTTTTCCAATATTCTAAAAAAACAATTAGCAAATTTAGGCCATTTTTGCTGACTCTAGAGTGGTGTAACCCCTTAATCCGTAAAGTATTGTTATTTGATTGCTTCAGTTCATAAATCACGTAGGCTTTGATTTGTATGAAAAACTAATGAAAAACCAAATCTTTTGAACTATCAATTATGTTTCTAAATTGGACAAAGAATATCTAAAATTATTTCTTTTTCCTGCAATAACGATAAAATTAGAAATATTATCTGAAAACATTGAATTTGTTTTGACCGTCGAGGATTCACTCCTGAAATAGTAAAAACTCGGAAGATTTCTGAGGAAGGAAGAATACCTGCGAAAAAAAAATGTGAAAGGCAGAAGTTTAGTGGTGTAGAAAAATGATTTACCGTTTTTCGTGACTGCTCAACTATTGCTGGGACATTTTTTTTTTTTTTTAATTTTTTTTTTTACGTTTTGGTTTGGACCGATTGGTGCAGGGATGAAAAAGGGTTGTACGTACTGTCATCGATTCGTCTCTTTATGGTAGCCAGGTGATTTCGTCGCAGGTAGTAAGATTGAATGTTGAGCTTGGACTCGAAATACTTTACTTACTTCGGACTACTGTTCGCATTTATTTATTTCCATAAATAAACAAATTTGATTTAACGAACTTAATACACTCTAGGAAAAACAATTTTTCACCAAATGAAACGAAGATCGCGGTTACACTAATACGAACAAGGATTCGTTTGATGTGGAACACAAAACCTTTTTCTCTATCTCAAGATCGATCCGACAAAACACGATTTTTTAAAGGATTTTTCTTTTCGACGTTCGTACAAGTTGCTGTTCGACGTTACGATTCATTGGTTCTATTGACGAGCTTACAAAAAAAAAAAAAAACATTTGAAATCGACGAGTCCCCAGCAAAATACGACGAGAGATTACAAAGAGAAATCTAAGAAAAAAAAAACTAATAACCTCGGACCAAAAAAATTGAGTCTTAAATATCTCTGAATCTACAAAATCTCGAAAATGCTCCGATTTTTTTTTCCCTGAAAACAAGAAAAATTTAGACTTAAGGAAAGTATGCATTGCACGATATATACGAAAGATTGAACGTTTTATACTTCTATCCCGTTAACAATTTGTGGCTTAAATTATTTTCAAATAAATTTCAAACTTTCTTTTACTCCACAATCGAATTTAACAATTCCATTTGGCTAACGATAACAAATTGATTCGAAACGAAGAAAAGGTTTAGCTCAATTAGATTGATACGGAAGTTCGACAAACGAATATTCGAAAATTCTGCGAGTCGCACAGAAACGAGAAAATAATCCAGCAAGAAAATACCATTCCTTGAGGGCTTACGAGGGAGGTTTAGGCAGAGCGAAAGAACAATATTGGATGAGTATAGCCGACAATGCAGATTCGCTCTGTTCTCAGAAAAAAATGTTCGACCCAGCTCCGGATTTCACATTCTCTCTCTTTCTCTCTCTCTCTCTCGCCCTCAGTATGCCTGACCTTTTTATTCTCGAGTACATGCCACAGAGTAACGGATTTACTGCTTTGATGTTCGGGTACCGAAAAACGCGTTGCAACGCGTAGTCAAATGACAAAGCAGAACGAAAATCCGACATTTCTTTCAATTTCGTCGACCTCCCTTCATACCATTCGATACATAAAGATTCGAAGATTCTGAAAAGTTTCAAGTTTTATTGTTGGCCTCTTCTTTCGTTCGTTCGTTTTGAAATTTTGCATTTCTGCCAATGCTCACCTGTATGCGCACAGGCGTTGATAGAGCCCGAAGGACGTATCATTTTTCTTGTATTGCTTTTGCAAACTCGACTGTTAATCCCATTATTTTTCTTCTCACTGAGAATTATTTTGTTTGCGAAAAAAAATAAAAATTTTCTTCATCATCTCATTTAAAAGTGAATTTTGTTGTCGGTTCAAATAATTTCGATCAAACGTAGACTTCAATCTTCATTGGCTGTCTATCGATTTGTTTCTATATCTCGTTGATTATTTATAAGGTGAATTGTGTGGTGCTGGCTTTTTGCAGTCAAACATTTACAAGTGCATTTCCATACAATCCTTTCCCTTAATTTTTTCCGTAGCTAAGCCAAAAAAAGCAGCCAGAAAAACCAGGTGCCAGGAAGTTTCGGAATTTCGCTACGTTCGTAGTGTTCTCTCACTCCTTCTCTCTCTTTTTTTTTTCTCTTGTTTGTCCCGAGTAGTAAATAACCGAGAGAAGATAATACGCACAGCTTCGCTTGGAAGTTTCATGGGAAACCTTTACTATTTTCTGGCAGACGGTACCTAGATTTTCCGAGGACGATGGAGTGGAAAAAAGGTAGGGACAAGCTTTCTGCTTCGAAGAGTATCGTTACGTTTCTTCTTCACGATGTATTAACACGGTTCACAAATATTCACGACTCTGTGAAGAAGCAAAGCTTACGATTTTCTTCGTAGCTGCATTAGAAATATTGGATTTTGACGATTGTTGTTCTTTGATAAAAAAAAAAATATGTATAAAAAAAAACGAAATGCGAAAGTTTATTTGTAAATTCAATGATCTCGAATGGAATGAGGTTTTCTCGACTAGCTCATTTCCTAATTCATTGAAATCGATTGTTCGGAGGCTGTACACATTAAGATAAAAAATGCAACATCATCAAGGAAATTTTAATGTCGTCTTCTTAAGTTGAACTTCCGGTGCTGCAACTTTCCATACTTTACAACGAACTTTCTAGTTTTCTTGCTAGTATTCATTCGTCAGAAAAATCCTACGGCTACGCTAGGATCGGATTTCTTGAGATGTTTTTCTCGCTTGTATTTTTTGGCCTCCGCAGGAATGAAAAGCGCCTGGACTCGCTCCGAAAACGACGTAAATAGTCAATGGGCAGCTCTCGATGCATATGGGCATGGAGACCGCGCTTCGTTGATTTACAGCCCCTCGCTCTCGAATCCCTTTGCTTTACGCAGGTCTCTTGACCGAAGCTCACTCTCGAGTATAAAAAATATGTAGCGAGCCTTCATATTAAATTCTTTCGTGAAACGCATATTCGAAGTCTTGGAAAATTATTAATTGCCTAATTATTTTTAAAGAACAGTCAAAGTCAACATAAAAAAAAAGAAGTTCCATTTCTTTGAAAGGAAAATTCTGATGCTGCGCTGATGCAAAATACTGTTGACATTAGCGTTATTAAATCCTCACAAAAAACTCTCTTGTTTATCATTAATTTTGTGTAATTTTTTAAAGCGTAACTTCGAACAATCTCGGAATTTCCAACAAAGAACAAATAATTTGACGATTTTTCGTGTTGTAGACGATGGCGGAAAAAAAATACAATGGCAGCAACTATTTTGAGAAAATTGCTTACAAATATTAGAAAGTATGAGAACCTTTGAAAAAATACTGTTGGGTGAAAGTAGTTATGAATTGTTCACGATTCAATGCAATTTTACAACAGTCAAGGGCAGTCCTAAATTTTATTGCACCCAAATCTTCCCACATTTGCTGCACATTTTCTTGTGAGAATCATCGTAAAACATCATTTTCTCAGCCCTAGCCATTGTCTTCGAGTTTACGTGGTTTGAGTATTTTTTTCCTTTCTTTTTATTCATTTGGTTTTCCAAATTTTTACACCCTCCTTGTAAAGAAAGAATTACAGTGAGCACGTCTGTTGCAAATTATGAGTGTTAAATATTCCAAATTTTTATTGACACCATAATAAAAATTCTATATTTCGACACAGTACATTGTTCGACTTCAATATTTCTTCAGTTATTGAACCCCCAAATGAGAAATTGAATACTTTGGCGACAAATAAAATATTTTAGGAATTATGAAAAATAATGCTCTCTATAGAGTTTCGAATCGCTTTTGTGTCGTTTTATAACCGTAAGTAGACAATTGTTTTCGAAATGTGGCCGGGTTTAAACGAATTTCGTTGGAATGATTATTAACATGCCATTAGCGCGGGAAAGATTGAATTTCATGTGAACAAAAGAAATATTATTCTGAAAGTGAAATAAATAGACGCAAACCTTTCTGTATTTACCTGAGCGAGTTTGGGATGATTAGAAATTTTGTCACCCACTTTGTCCCAAATTTGTCGAAATTTTAAATGGATCATTTCTATGGAATCATTTAAATGGTATTTCTAACAAACTATTCTATAGTTCCCTTTCGCTATTTAATAAATTGTATGGAATAAAGCGAGGAATCAAACTCTCTTTGTTTCTTAGAAGCGATAGCTATTAAATATTTTTCAGGATTGAACAGTGAATAAGAAATCTCAAGTAATGCACCCGGATTAAAAAGTAAGAAATATTGAAAATGAACCCGGGAAGTAAAAGAGTGAGATAAAGTAGAGAAACACAACAATAACGAAGACTGCATAGAGGGTGGGCTTTCTGCTAAAAGGTGTGCAGGTATTACGTGCTCTTTAGAAAACTTAGGGTATTAGGCGCGGTTTATTCTTAGAAGGACCCATCCAGCACAATCAGTCCCATCGGGGGCTAACCCGCACTGTCCGCCTTGGATTTTCACGTTTCCTCTCAGCCCCTTTTCTCTCTCCTTTTTCAGTAGTATAACAGACAGAAAAATAGTGTGAGTGTGTGTGTGTATGTGAGAGAGAAAAAAAGAGAGATAGAAGTGAACCTTTTACTCCTAAGTTTCTCTCAGCCTTGAACAGAAAAATGGCCATTGCACTGTTCCTCGTCGCAGGTATGCGGGCAGCTCCAGATTTTTCATGCCCGGGCATTTTCGTTTACATCCATTGTATTTATACATACGCAGTTCGGTATGAAAATTCGATATTTTTAAAAATTATCAAAATACTTTATTATAAAGCTCATCGAATCGAGAGCTACGAAAATTCTATCCATTGGACGTGGACAGTTGTACAATACATAATTAAAACGAACAAGCTTATAAATATTATGTTCTCGTCTCAAAATACTTAACATGCAAGAAAAAAAAATCGATTGTCCCTTACGAACGTAATCAACAGATGCGAATCGTATTCTTTCCTGTTACAATCACGAGACCGTTGTCCTGAAGCAGTTTCAACGAGTCCTCGAACATTTCTCGGGTCACCAGCTAATTAGGAGAAAAAAAAAAACTCGAGATTAATGATTGTAAAAGTACGTATCATTTATGTAAAAAAATAACGTTGTCAAATAAGATTGATTCCAAAATTCTAATCAACTCTAATATTCACAATATGTATTAGAAATTCAAGAAAAAAACGATGAAAAATGCGCAATTAGAAAAAATGTGTACAATCTATATTGTCTCTGTATTTCGATATAATGAATTTTACTTTTCTATCCTACGCATCATCCATCGATGAGAATACACGAATGATTGATGACTGAGTGAACAATTATAAGAAAAAAACGTATCCACGTTGCAAACTTTTACGAAAAATACTTACTGTTTGCGAATTTTCTTTCAGTTCGGCGAATATTTTTTGATAGCTAAGAGTTTGAACTTTGCCCTTGGAGTCTATGAGCTTTTTCAAAATATCGGTCAGTTCGGTTCGACGTTGTCTGGCAGCAGAGGACATTCCGGTTGTCAAAATGCTTATATCAATTTTTCCGCTCAGTGGATCGATTGCCGACTGTTTGAGGGCCTCACGATGTAATCTAACGAGGAAAGTTTAAGGAAGTAAATCATGATTCGAATATACTTGAAGGTAAATAATAGAATAAATAAGAAACGCGCAGAATGAATAAAAAATGAGTAAGAAGAACGGAATAATCGCTCATCCCTGTGATAAAATACCTGCAAGCTTCTTCGACGTCCTCCAATTCGACGGTATTACTGAATCGAAGTTTCGCGTGCGCTTCGGAAAGACGAATAAGAGACTCAAGCTGTCTCGGATACGCAGTTATTTGCCCTCGACCACTGCCAACACGACGCATCTCTACATATGCGTGAACAAGTTTCTGTTGAGCAACTTCACTGAGAACAGGTTGAATGTGTTCTTTTGCGTATGCAATGTAATCCTTGAGGATACTCATATCGACCAGATCATCCTCCTCTTCAACAACTGTGTCGCAATACAGCTCGACTAAATGACGGCCGAGACGACGATCGAGGATTTCATCGTTCGAATCAAGCATCAGAAAGATGAGATCGAAACGCGACATCAACGTGTGCGGCAACATTACATTCTCTACCACCTTAAAAGTATCGAGTTTTATGATTAACAGTTTGCAAGAAAATTCAAGTTTTTATCTTCATTTTTAATGAAATAATAATTAGAGACGTTTATTTTGAGCAATAATTTTGGCTATTGATTTTAAACTCTCATTTATTTCGCAAGTTTTATGTTCCTAAAGTTAAAAAATTTTAACTCACAGTTTTGTTCTTGTTCCACTGCGATTCGCATGGATTTGCAGCAGCCAATATACTTGTACGTGCGTTCAATTGACAAATGATTCCAGCCTTGGCGATCGACAATGTTTGTTGTTCCATGACTTCGTGGAGAACAGATCTCGTGTGCTCATTCATTTTGTCAAACTCGTCGATGCAACATATACCATTGTCAGCGAGTACGAGTGCCCCGGTTTGCAGCATCAATTGATGAGTCTCCGGATCCTTGGTGACGTATGCAGTCAAACCAACCGCACTTGAACCTGTGATCGATTTTACAATGAACTTCAAATAAGTTTTATCTATATTTTTTAAATATAGATATGGCATTTGAGAGATAAATAAAGTTGAAAGAAAAATTTAAAAAACTGACTACGGTCACAAAATTCTTAACATCATTATTCAATCTCTTTCAAAAAATCAGTTCAAAACCATTGTAATTTAATTTTGAAAGAATTAGAAGAGAAAGAAGACCAACCTTTTCCACTGGTGTACTGCGACCTTGGAACAAGGTTGAAAACGAATTGCAAAAGTTGAGATTTGCTGGTACCAGGATCGCCACATAATAGAATATTAAGTTCCGATCTGAAGTGAGTTCTTCCAAAGGATGAGTGAGTTTTTTTCGTACCACCGAATAGTTGCAGCAGAATACCTTTTTTGATATCTTCATTTTCGTATATGCTTGGAGCAATATTTCGGGCTAATCTTTCGTAAACGTCTTTCTTTTGAGAGAGTAATTTCAACAATTCGACTCTTTCTGGAGGAAAAGCGTGATCTTTTCCCTCTTCTTGATCATACAAGCGCTTGGAGTCTTGTTTGCGAAAGTGTACAACGTCTATGTGAGTTTTGTATACGGCACGAACGTTAGAAACTCGAGGATTCACTTGGAGCGGAAGTGCTCGGAAAATTCCTGTGACGGCGACTCGATCACCCGGGGAAACAGCGTCAACAAGATCGTTACGGGCGAAGCATTGAACAGTGTGTGGAGTTTGACCGGCTGCCATATCGTCCGGTGATTCTTGGAGCTTGATCATTTGTTGATCCGAGAAATGGCTGCGATTATGAATGAGCGAGAAACAATAATTGTTGTTGCAATGGGTGCAAACGGTTGGCTCGGCGATACGACCGCGATCGATTTCCACCATCGTAGTGAACGAACAAACGATACATTTGAAAAAAGCTTCCCTCATTTCAGGTAAAACGTGTGATGTTCTCGTCACCATACCGGTTATCGTGATCAGTTGATCGATATCTTCCGGATTCAATTGTCGCATGTTTCGCGTTCTTGTGGCATTGAACGGACGAACTTGAATCTGATGGTCCAAAACAGCGGCTGGATATTTCTCGAAAAACATCTCGTTAATAGCCATGTCCATTGTGGGAATGACTTCTTGTGGATAAGCGATCAATTGACGACAAAGCTGCTCGTCAAAAGCCTCTAAATGGGCGCAGTTCACGTTTAAATAAGGTTCTTCGAGGGTATGAATTTCGTCCAACTTTTGCAAATAAAGAGGCTCAGCGAGATTCATATTGTCCGGTAATTCGTCATTTTCAGCCTCCGGATCAATGAAACGATTTACGAAACGTTTGAACTGCTCTTTGCAACGATTTACAACAACGTTCGTGCCCCAGATAACCAGCTGGGGTCCAGCATTTTCACTCTCTGATGTTGGTTGAGCTTCGTTCACCTCTTCAGCTATCTGCCAGATCAATAAAAATTCAATTGTTCGATTCATTTAGTTCGAATCATTCTTGAGCACAATGCTTTATTTAGAAACCTTTCAATAAAATATTTCAATTTTTCGAACTCGGAATTACATTCCTTTAAATTTTTTATCAACCAAATAATTTTTACAGATAATTTACAGATAATTACAGCCAAATGCTGTTTCAGACATATCTATGAAAAATCAAAATCAAATCAAGAATTCAATACTAACGGGTTCGCCAACGTTGACCTGACGAACTCTCTTATCCGACCGAATATCTGATCTCTGTCTCACTGGAGTACCACGAATTCCACTCCTGGGTGTTCTTATGGAGCCTAATGAGCTTGGTGTACCATAATTCAGTGGTGACGACATATCGATTTCGCTCATACCAGCTTGCAAAGGACTCGTTTGCAACATACGATTTGGTGATGATGCTTGCTGCGACGAGGGCCCCTCCGAAGAAGCTGCGATCGTTTCCTGCGTTCTTCGACTTCCCCATCTCAAAGGTGTTTCGACACCGGCTGAACTGCCCGGACCTTTTTGTGGAGTGGCTGCAACAAATTCGAATGTGTCTCAGCTTTAATATGAAGGAACATACGTGTGGAGGTTGAAAAAATAATTATAATGTTGAAAATAGTATGTGAAATAGCACATAATACATTTTCTTCAGTATATAAATATGTACCAAAAACAAGAACTGGGAGCAATGAAAAAAGTTTCCATTAACCTCTGGCTTTACCTTGTGAAGCCATGTCACCCACGTTTTTTGTGCATTATTTTATTTTTCAAACTCATGTTTCAGCAACAAATGCAAGATTTCTGAAAGGTCTTCAACACTTTCAATAGTGCAAAAAACAAAGGAGCAGTGATTATTAGTGATTTGCAAAAGCACAATATATTTATATAACATATACCGATTTACTAATTTATTGAGAAAATTGAAATAACTATTTTTGCAGAAACATGATTTCCTCCAAAATATGCCAGGTTTACTATGAAATTCACATCTTCCTTTTTGAATTTTTGAATCTAGTATTTGAATTTTTCATATTTGAGTATATCAAGAGACGCACTAGCGGCGTTATACAGCAACTTTAAAAATCCATGTACACAGAATTTCATATCTAAATTATGAGTTTAATACAATACAACAAAATTTTACTGTTGTTATGATAGGAAGCTTAAGTATTGCAACACAACCAATGTAGAACGCATAGAAGTAGGGATATTTTCGTGAAATATTGACGAAAAAAATCAATAAAAAAATGATTAAGGTATCAACAGAAATAATAAAAGAGGAATAAGATATGAACTGTAATCATAAAATCATAATGGAGAATTGGAAGCAAAGTTTCAATGAAATTATTTTTATTCATAAAGGCAAGATTTTTAGACAAGTAGATGGCACAAAAAATAGTGAACCTGAAAACAACCAAGTAAAATAAATTGAATCTGGGAAAAAGTTACAAAATGAGTAACTTTTACTGTATAATACTGTGAAAATATAATATTAAAGCAATAACACTGCAAAATGTGCGACTAACCTTGTTTACTGGGAGTTGGCTGCTTGCTCGGTGTCCCGCGAATCGACGAAACACGAGAACTCGGTGTTCGTTGTCTCCTCGGCGTCAAGTTTCTGGTAGAATTTTCGTCGTCCTGAGGAGGTGGAGTTCGTGGCGGTTTCATGGGACTCGTCATTTTCGAATTTTTCTCTAATATGAATTATCGGATTCAAGTGATTACTGTTGAAGGATTCAACAAAAAAAATAAAAAGCAATCTTGTGTTTGGATAATTCGGAGGAGCGTGTCACAGCTAACAGCAACAGGAGAACACTTTTCCCGCGTAAACTATCTCAATGTCGAAATTGCAAAACTACCTGAGCGCCATCTGTCGACGGGAAAATAAACTTACGTTTTCCCACGGAAAACGCGCCAAATTCAAAGTTCTTGAAAAATTTTTTTTACATTTGAGCGCTGAGCAAAAATTTTCAACAATTAAAGATCTGTTATAAAATTATCAGGCGTATAAATTAGGCTACTGTAAAAAATATTTTTTAAAAATGCAAACGAAACAAGCAACGGTTTTTTTCATCATTCCTACTTTATTTTCTAAGGTTAATTACTATGTACAGAATAATTATATTTATGATATCCTGATGATATTTTACAAAGCCCCGTCACGATTATCAACATTAGTGTAAACTTATTCTCGATACATTCAAAACCTGTGTGCAAGGTAAACAAAGAGTCAATAGGTTCTTTAGTGTTGTATTCTGCCCCTTTTTTCATTTTTTTTTTTTTTCAATTTCATCGCAAACAAATATTTGCGCGTTGTAAATTTTCATCATTGTTTTCATTCAATTGCCTCATATATCGAAGCGTACAATTAAATTAAATTCTTTCATTTTATGCACGATTAGACCGCTTAATTTTACGAAGTTGAGTAAAAAAAAAAAAACAAAAATAATATTAAGACCAATTACTTATGAGATCAAATAGTTATAAAATATCATTTTTGGGGGGACAGGCAGAGAAGAGAGAAATTACTTAGAAACTACATATAGAAAGTCGAATAATCACAAGTTTCGTAAAGCAGCGATTTGCTGTCTCGTACGAGAAAAATAATAATAATAATAACATTCTTTTTTTTTTAAGATAAGATCCCTCAGCGATGAATCGTCTCAAATCGCATCTGGATCGATATAGAATTCATTAATAATCGCTAAAACAATTTGCTTTCCCTCTTAATGTGTTCCTTGGTGTTCCTTCAGTATCGCTTACTTTTTTACCGTTTCTTTTTAAACCAACTATAAAATTGATAGAGGAACTTCGAGTAAAAAAACAAAGTTATCGAGGAATCGAAGTTTTTCCCTCATATTGTGATCACGCTAACTTTCCAAAGTCGCCAACTATGCATATGTTTACATATAAATATATATATGTATACTGTAGCGCGTATACAGATTCTACTCGATTCAATCTAATGATTTTGAGTTCTACGTTCACCGATGAGATTTTCAAGTTTCCTTGCAAGAAATGGCGTGTTCAGCGTTTTCTTTACTGGAGAGGGTCCTCCGTCGTTGGATGGATCGACGTCCATTTCGTCGGATAACAGTCTCTTGCCAACAGCTTTACGAGCGTCGACGGATATCATCATTCGATTGATGGCCTCGAGATCCTGCATTAAATGAAAAAAAAAGCCGAATAATAAAATATACTTTTTCGAACTCGAAAATTTTGAAAATCTATTGAAGGAAATGAACACATCGTACGGAATGACATAAGGACATTTTTCATCACGATGTTATCAAACACTTCGAAAAAATTGATCGTTACAAAATTCTGAGATTGCATGAAGACGAATTAGGAAAATTGTTAATGTTTTTTTTACCTTAGCAGGACTGCGGCTGAAGCAATAAGTGAGCTGAGGTGCCACCGAGGCTGTGATTGCCTTTGGATCAAGCGTTCGTGTCATGACGCTACTCGTGACCCGTCTAACAGGTGAATTGATGGTCGGTTGGCTTCTTGGTAATGGACTCAATGTGAGGCTGGTTACCGAACCACAACGCGAGAGTCCAAGTCTGTTGGCAACTTCTTTGACGACCGGTACATAAACCTCGTTGTAAAATTTGATCAAATCGCCGCGTCTCTCGTCTCCAAAATTCTGTTCCGTTCCGGCCATGTTCGAAGGCGTTGGAGGTGCGACGGTGGCACTGTTGTTACCGCCGTTCTCGTTTGTATTTGAATCGGTCGTTTGCGATGGTGGATTTGTACTATTCTTCGGAGTTTTGCCGATAAAAACTGAGCGATAAATGTGAGATTCTGCTTGTGGTTGAAATCTGTAATATCTCATGATCTCTGTAAAGGTATTGCGTTCGATATCGGCTAATTTGCATATGACGTATATTGCACACATGAGAATTTGATCGAGGTGACGATCCTTCATCAATTCGGTTCGATCTTTTATCGAATATTCAAATATCGTCCATATCTTTTTCTTCAAATCGGTCTCTGTTATAACGAGGGAATTACAGAGATTTTGCATTCTGACGAAGCCGAGCATATAAAATTTGCGGAAAAACAGTGCCGCCGAGCCCGTTTTACGTGGCCTCATTGCTTCGCGATTACCCACTTGGGAAGAATTCGCCGGTGAATTGGACGATGCAGGCGTCGCGTTACCGGAGCCACGATTCGCATTCGATTGATCCGGGAACGCGACGAGAATCCGCGATGCTCCGTCCATCGACATTACTTTCGGTGAACATTTCTCCTTGAGAATACTCTGTCCGCTGCTTCGATTATCATTGAAAAGACTCTTCTTAGCCGTTGCGGAAGCCGCGGGCGGCGATTGGAATCTGTATCGAATAAGAAGCATTACTTTTTTCTTAATTCATTCCAGTTAAATATTGAAAAGTTGATTTTTAACCTCGATTTTCTATTCGGTATTTATGAGCGATGCAACATTCAACGAGAAAGGGTTTGTAATAATTTATTATAAAACAATTAGCGAGGACGATTTTAGCAAGAGGTCAAATTAAAAATACCTTTCGGAAGCTGATGATATTGGACTTTGCTGAACGTCGTGAACCGTGCCACGATCGATGGCGAGTCTTCTTAACGCAGGTTGTCCCGATGCGTTTGAATCATCGGGATCAATAGTTCCAGGTAGGGAAACATCTGCACAGCTCGGAACACCACCCGGAGTCTGTTCTATAGCTTGCCAAAGGGGACTATCGGATTTCCATGCGAGAGACTCGAGTATTTTTTCCTCGACGTTATTCAAGTGTTTGACGACGTCACGAGGCAACTGTTCGGCTCGGACGATGATTTCGATTACTTTGTAAAAGTAATAAGCCTCGACATTCAGAGACTGAAGTATCCACGGGAAGAGCCGATCGTTGTTTTTGTAAGACCAAATTACGATCTCCAGGCAACAAGCGAAAAGACATTGCAAGAATATCTCATTCAACAGCAAATTCTGTGGGGAAAAACAGCGATAAGTCAACAATGACAATGGAAACCGTTGAATAGACGAGCAATGGCTTCGTAAATTGTAATAAATGTAGTTAAGTTCTGAACAGTGAAGAATCGCTTTTAAATCAATAGCTAACATCATTTAATTGTGGAAATCATCCATACGAGTCAAAAAAACAAAGAATTGAAAAAAAATTAATTTCATTTTACCGTAATATCGTAGTTGGGCTTCATGCGTTTCTCCTCGATAAGTATAATTTCAAGCAACTTATAGAACAAAGTTTGTCCGAGTACAAGGCGCTGTTTGCCAAAATCAAGGCTCGCCGAGTCTCCATCTTCAGGATTTTGTGTATAAGTCAAGTAAAATGTTTTGCTCATCACTGCTATTTTTCCATCAACAAGAGCCTTTACATCTTGCGAACAATCGCTGAACATTTCCAAAAGGGTGTCGCTGGCCGAGGCTTGACGTCCAGCGAGCAAACCCTGTAGACGTATGACACTTTGTGTGGCCGTGGATAAACCGGGCGACGAATTACCAATGTCCTTGGATTTCAAATATTTTCTTCCCGTCAGAGGCGTGGGAGGTGCAAGATGTTGAATAGCCTTAAATATTAGTTGATAAATTATTCGATGTTAACATAAGCTTGGCTCGATAATGGTTAAACTATAAGGAGGTCAAAGTCAAATGATAGTAATGTTGAAAATGATTTCATATGAATGCAAATGGTCAAGTAAGTATGTTCCGAATCTTTTTTTTCATCTCACAGAAATGTCTGGAATAATTCGTGTGTGACGTACGTTCAGTGTCGCGAGATGTTAATACTTACGCTAAACTCTTCTCTCTTGAGCTGAAACTGTTCCCGAAAATCACCAACGTTAGGCATTTTCGTAGGTGAACCTATATTGTCGCTTGCGTCGGCTCCTAGAATGTAAATTTCTTCGATTACTTGGAAATTAGAGATTGAATTTTCGTTTCATCGTAACCTCACCACGTATAAAACTGTCTTGTATGGTCAGGAAGAAATATAATTCAAACAAACGCTAAACGAAGAAGCAAAAAAGAAGACAAACGGAAAACGATTGTCATTTTTTTCGTAGATGAAAAACAAGCGCGGATTTCAATTCGGATGAGATAAACGTTCGAAAAAGAAATCGAATACAAACCTAGAAATATTCTTTCGTCAAAATCACCGACGCTCAGTACATGCTGCTCGTAAGCTCGATTAATCGCTTTATGATTTCCATCGAAAGTGGACGCGTCGAGGATACCAGAAAAATTTGATTGGTCGCCGTGCAAAATTTTCTCGTGGAAGAGACGATTGATGTGCTTTTTCAGTGTATATTCCTTAATCACTTTGGCTTCGAAACTGATAGCGTGGTGCCGGTCGCACAGTAGGTCAAGGATGCAGTTGGGTGTTCTGGGTGGAACAAAAGCTTCGTCGTTGAAATTCGGAGGGAGACCTGAAATACAAATGAAAACTTATGAAGGATCATTTAAATCGTAAACCGAGTAAACAAAATTTGCTTTTTTTTTCTCAGTTATTGAATCACGTCGATTCAGATGATGACGCAGATGTCAACACTTATAAATTAAGACCAGCTTTAAAAAAGCAACAATAGACGAATGAAAATACAAAAAAAATATAATCCTACCGGAAAACTTTGGATTGAGAAGATCTTTCCGATTAGCCATCAATGCATTGCTGTAAACGAGATCACAGCATCCGATGAGCAGATGATACGAGTTTACCAGATCATCAGAAATACCAGGAAAAGCGCCTTTTACGCATATGAACAAAGTCCAGCAAAACTCGAAAACCCTCGAAGGTGTACAAGGCATGGGCTTATGTCGTCTTGAACGCGCAGCTCGCGAATTATCGTCGTTCGGATTTTTAAATATATCAATGAACATTGGCTGATATTTTTGAAATATCACCATTGAGACCGAGAAATTACGTTCAAGTTTGTCAATCTTGGTGCGAAAGTCTTGCGGCATATTCGCCATGTCGGCCCAGGATTTGCATTTCGAAAAAAATTGTATCAACGAAAGATTGCAAAGCCTCAGCAGACGAGTTAAAGAGACGCAATTTCCCTCGACATTCGAGCCTGTGCGGCCAACGGTCGGCGTCGATGTGCTCCGACAAGCGACGTAAAGAGCACATCCTATCCAGTGCAACTGATCACCCTGTAAATACAAATTGATTTATTTAATCACTGAAAATCTATGGTCCAAATAATTTCGATGGTAATGGTGTTTTTATCATACACCATTTTATCATACACCTCTCCTTTCGTTATCGAAAAACGAATGGATTCGCATACACTAGATACCTGATTGATCTGATTATTGAATACGAGCAACATTTTTTGTTAAATCAAAAATTAGAGTCATTCTCGACTCCGTTTCAGGGTTCACGTTTGGAAAAATAAAGTGAAGGATCTTGGAGGTGAATTTTTATACAATCCATGCAACAGTGAACGATGAATCGTGAATGTCATCCATTCAATAAAATTCTAAACATATCGATATAGGAAAAAACTCGAAAACTGTCGATTTTACTTGACATTGTTTGATAAGACTTTTTTTGGGGAATTGGAATAACAAATTTATGCGTCAACTACATTTGCTTCTGGATAGATTGTTCAACAACAGTAGCTCTGGACCAATGAAGTTTGAAGCTCCTCAAGGATAGTTCATTGGTAAAAAATTTATTTTATTCTTTGCAGGATATTCCAGCAGTTTTCGAGTGCTTCTTGAAATATGAGAGTAAAATTTAACTTCTTTTAAATTATTTTTGAAACAATTGAAGGCTCAATAGAATATAAAAATTATTTTTCGTTAAATATTACATTTGTAATATTTTTTTTCTCTTAAGCTTCAATTATTCACAATTGCCATGAATTTATTTATATTTTTATGCTACTTATATGTTCCAAGAGAATTTCCAAAAATTTTATAAATTTTGATACTGTAAAAATAAAATGATGGATTCCCAAAGCTATTTATACTACAATTGTATTTTAGTATTAGCTCCTGTGACAGCATGGAACTGGTACAGATTGTCAAAAAAATTTTAGCTATAAAAGAGGTTATCAGATTTTTCTGATGAATTTATTAGTTTTTCCATCTCATGGGTTAAGTACATCAATAAAACTCTTCTGAAGACTTAAAACCTCTTAAAAAGCTGAACTAATAAACAGTCCGAAGATTCATTCATAATTCAGATTATGAAAATTGTAGCCCTCATATAATATTGTTCTCCACTATTTTTGTACCAAATTTCAACTGACTTGAGCTCAATATATAACATTTTTGAAAAAATCATTTGAGAAATAAATGTTTGCTTCAACAACATAAAATTATAAAAATTAAATGATAGAAATTCTAATACTTTTGTAATGTATCATCAAATAATGCTAAAAATGAGTGAATCGAAATAGATGGACATTATAAACCAAAGCATTTTGTGCGGTATCGAAAGAGCGATAATCCTGAATAAAGTTTTGATTCACAACAGGCTCTTATGAAAGATTATTATTTATTATTCAAAAGATTTTTCTTTGATTGAGAGATCAGAGTTGTCAGGTCCTTTTTAGAGGTAAACAATAAGTTTGTCTAAAATTACAAAATCTATTTGGAACGGTAAGTTCTTTCTCTGCCAGAGTTCAGACTCAGACTCAGATGAATGAATTACAATATCTTGCATGGACCTGCGTAATCTTACGTTACTGAATTTCTGAAGAAAACAATTGTGAATATATATAAAAAGAAACCATAATTGTCAGAGCAAGTTGAATATTCGTAATTTCCAAAAAAAACCTTCAAATTCCAATAAAAAGAAAACCCAAAAAAATAGAAACAGTGGCAAAAAAATTCGCTCTACAAGCGAAAGCTGATAGAGGTGAAGTGAAATTTATTTTCAAATTATTTGCGATAAGATCAAAATACAAGTGAAAACAAAAATCGGTGAAAAAAAAAATAAAAAAAACACTGATAAATGATGAGTGCAAGAGAGGGAGGGAGTGGAATGTACGAGGGGGAAGGGAAAGGTCAAGTGTAATGTATACAAGGAAGCAAACCTCGAGTGTGTAATTTTGTCGAATTGTGGAATAAGATTTCCAGGCTTCTGACGCTGCAGTAGCGTCCATATTGAGCTTCTGGCATAATTCCTGATGTCTGCTGTACGTGGAATCCTCAACGTCGTCCGATTGTCCCATGTTTCTTTTTTTTTTTCTTTTTTTATTTTTCACAACCTCCTCAGCGTTTGTTTTTTTAATTTGCCGTATCACGCTCGTCAACAACACACGTTCGAGTCACTGATATTTATCAACGTCAACGTTGATTCTTCGTTTATGGGAAAATAGTTTCTTTATCACGACGAGAAGAACGCGATTACCGAGTCTGGGGTGCGCCATACACGAGTGAGGGACACGGTCGTTGCTTTGGCGGGAAAAACACGGAGAGCAGCCATCTTTGGAAGTTTGGCGGGAGAACGAGCTGAGGTGAATTTTTCCCTCGCTACGTATAAATTAACAGTATTTCGGATATCCAGTTCATCTCGTAATAATGACTTTGAAACATACTTTTGGTATGCACCGAGACCTATTTATTCACGTCATATGAATGGTATTCTAAAAGTCCGGGGGCGCATACGGTGTTCAACCAAATGTTAGTATTATTATATCTATCTATTCTATTTTGTGACGACTATCGATATATAGTGTCCAACTATACCGACTCACTACATGACATAATCTAACTTTATTTTTTAGAGTTGCTGATCTCACGCGAATTCAACCCCCGCAGGCTGACTGCCATTATTTTCTCTTTCCGTTTTTCACCAAAAAAAATCATCTCAAATTGAACTTTATCCAACTTTAAGATGATTCTCGCTTCAATAATCTATAAATAGATCATTAAAAAATTAATAACATTGAAGTGATATTACTTTTTATTGTAGCAGATTATTTTCCCTCAATATTTTTTCAGTAACCCGGAGATAATTTACCCTGGGAGTGTTTCCTGTCGATCAGCGATGGTCAATGTGTAGTGTCCAACCGTACCGACTAAACCAACTCAGAGTTAAGGAAACGGAAGTGGTGAAAAACGGCTGATACGCCCACCTCGTGAGGGCCGTGAGGGGCAGACGGAGCAGACAATTCTTGTAGAGCGGCAACTCGAATTTCCATTGGTTCCATTGATTTTTAAAATTTTGGTCATCACAATGTCATCTATAAATATCTATTTTTCGATGGAAGCTGGATGATTGAAAACAAATAGCACACATGTTTTTATAGTATTTCTCTTCGATACTGTTGTAAATAAAGTTATATATATAGTGTATATATATCGAATCGAATTGGTTGAAAAATGAGATAGAATATAACAAGGAGTTGATATGAAAAAATAATACGATGTGCATCGAAAGGTTTCAATAAGTTGTCAAAAGTTAAGTTGAATACGTCTCCTGCAAAGCACCTTATTTTTTTTATACAGTTTATTCTCTCAATTTTTCATGATAACTGAATCGCCTCATAAATTATATAAGACTTTATTTTTCACTCATCATTTTTTTTACAGTCAGCTGTCAATTGTTATATCAATTGTTGCAATTATGGCTTTGGCTTCAAGAGTACTCTTGAATCATAACCTCAAACGTTGTTTCTGCAAGACAACCGGAAATTTCGGGAAATATGCGGGAAGAGAGGCCAGATTTTTCAAAAAAATGCTTGGCAGTGATGTTGGCAAAAGGTTTGTACCTCATTATTCAACTTTTAAATGGAATTTTGATAGAAAAAAAAATGATTTACTCGAATGTTAGATTCAATAAAAATTCTATTCTTTAATAATCTTTCTTTGCTCTCATTAAGCTCAACCCTGATTCTTACAAACTGGCATTAAAGTTTTAAACAGAAAGTTTGTTAATGTGGTAGCTCGACAACCATTACATTACTCAGGGGTACAGAAGGTCTAAAAATAATTTTTCTATCATGACTTATTTGAACTCGGTCTTCAGAAAAATAGAAAAAAACAGTTCATCAGAAGAATCTAATTGATAAAATTGTTATACCTCGTGCGACGTCAAATAGTATTTCTAAGAATTCATTGTTGGGCTAGAATACACATGATAATTCAAAGATGTTCTTATATTTTTTCATCGTTCCCTTTTTCATTTTCAAAAAGTGTTCCCTATAATCTGTGCAAACATTTCTATTATTTTCCTCCCAGAGAATTTGGTATTGCCAATTACAGTCAATTTTTTTTATCCAAACAGAACGTTATAGATTGCTTCGGCCTATGGAATAAAAAATTTTTGTTTCACGAATTATAACAACAGCACTGAATTAATATCTTTAAAAATTTTCCAAAGTCATATATTCCCGAAAGATATATCACTCTGATATGAGGATCTTTTCTGTTGATGGTTGTATTAACATTTGTTCTAATATAAACAGAAAAGAAAAATTTTTTGAATGCTTTTTTTTCTAGGTACTACACATATGTAACCCTTTGAAACAATATCTGAATACATTTTTGCTTTTATCATCTTGAATTAAATCTACCCAAACATCATATTTAGTATTTTATTAAAAATTTTATTTTTGCTGTTACAGAAAATGGCATATCAATAAAGAACGCCCCTCGAATCCTGTAACGCCTGATAAATTAACAAGCAGCCATGTTACTCGGAGAGTGACTGTATTAAACAAACTTTTTATGGAGCACATAACAGATTTGATGGCTACGGGTGAAGCGTCAACGGAGTTGATTGGAAGAAGCATAGAAATAAGCCATGTGCGAGTCACACATGATTTTAAGCTTGTTCTCGTTTACTGGTACTCAAAATTCGACGATGAACTTTTAAATACAGAAAAAGTTTTGAATGATTGTGCCTTTGGCCTGCGTCACGAATTATCCCAATTACAAGTTATCGGTCGCGTACCATTGATCAAATTTGTGAGAAATAAGCAGCTAACGGCTCTGGACGATCTCGAACAAAAATTCAAAACAGCTGATTACGGCGAAGATTTCGAACCCACCACAAGAGTAATAGCTCCTGAAAAAGAACTGACGCTTACCACCAAATTACCGCCGGAAGTGAAAAAACAAATTATAGAATCTGAAGAAACGAAGGAAACAGAAAACGTGTGCGATGAGATTCTATTTGATGTTAATCTACCGCCGATGAGACACGATGTATTGGGTCTTGATCATCATGCGATCATGTCAAAGGTAACGATTTAATAATTTTATCACGATATGGGACTTTGTGCAAATAATTTAAATAATACAAACTTATTCACTTATTTGAATCATGAGCACCATAGAACAGCTGATAACTACAATTACATAAATGAAAGTGGTTCGCTAATACATTTCTTCATCAATCTCTTACTCAGGTGAAGCATTCACTGAAAATATCTCATGAGGGTGCTAAAAATCGCCTGAACAACATGGTCACGTTTTCTCCTAACGAAAACACTTGTAAATTTGATTCACTGGCATTTCAAACGGCCAAAAATAATTCGGAAGCTTTCACGGAGTTTCTTATTAAACGACAGATGGAAGACAAACGTAAAACGCGTCGTGAAAGACGTGACATGGTTTCGTCATATCAGATCCAAATACAAACTGACAGTAATGACTTTTACGAGGATGAATTCGTACACGATGAAGAAGACATTGACGGATTTGAGGATATAAGTTTGAAGGATATTAAATAATTTGAATAAACAAGGTGATTAGTTATTGTAAAAAGTTAATAAAAATTCGATAAAATAAACTATTACGTAATTCTCAAATATACTTTTCATCATGAACGTTTAATCAACTTGGATATTTTTTTAATGTAAGAGACGAAAATGCTGCAAAAACCATCAGAAACGATAAAAGAAATCTTGCGATCGACATAATTATTCGTGCAATTTCATCAGCTATATGGGAAAAGAAATTTGTATTCAAGTACACCCTAGTAAGCTAATGGTTGGCTAAAAATGAGCAACGATTGAACTGTGATTCGCAATAGAATAAAAATGATTAAATATCGATGAAAATCACTGGCCAAAGACTGGTTTTGAACGAAGATCTAAAATTCTTAACTGATCGAATTACAAAACCCAGAATTATTCGACTTTTATGAAAATTTGTACTGAACAGTTTTTAATGTCGCTCATCCGAAATACAGTGTAAAGATTTCAAAATTCAAAATAGCAGATTGATCCATTTCTTCGTTACTCTTTCATCGTAATTTCTCTGACACGCAAACGTCGATGTTTAATTCAATTTTCGTTTAACTTTAAATGTAATACTTGTGTTTGACCGTGACTCCTTGTACGAATACGCTCGTATATCATTAAACAATAAAATACATTTTATATACACGTATTATAAATATAGCAACTAGATATCCGTATACTTATATATGTAGTCGAATACTATAATAGAATAATTTAAATATTTATTACATATTGTTATTATACATTTTCATTTGATCGATAACGAAAATTCATTCGAATTCCGTCATTCTCATATCCCGAGTATTTCACTTATGTCCTCGTTCTTGTCACTGATGTTTATCACTTTTTCGTTTATTTTTCTACAATTTTAGTTGAGTATGAAGAAGGGACGAACGATTTCGAAACTTTTTAGCCTCTTGATCTACAGAGGATCTCATCACCGTTTCGAACATCACTTGTAACTATACAAACTGGACGATAATGTTGTGGAAAAGAGCGGATTCGAGTGAATTTAGAAAACCTGTGCAAATAATTATAAAGAAAAAGGTAACCCCTTTGTTCTTCAGGTGTAGAAAAAAGATTGCCATTTTTTCGTCTCGATTTTTCTCGCAATTCATTGACTAAGGATGTAAGGAAGAATAGGAAAAATAATTGCCTAATTTCAACTGGATTTTTGTCTTGGCTGGTTCTGTTCTTCGAGAAGTTCCGGCTCGGACTCGGTCGCATCAATCGGCAATGCCGATATAACTTTCCCCCCAGTTTCTTTCGTCGATGTATGTGTACTAATCGCCGATGGACGGACATTCGCCGCTGTCAAATTCGATATCACGTCGCTCAGGGAGCACGCGTCTCTCACATGTTTGTTGAATATCTCGCTCTTGTCGGCGTAAACGTGATGCCCAGCTCCCGAGATCACCTGAACGAAAAAGTGAAAGAAATCGACTGATTAATCTATTTTCATTTTTTAATGACAAAAGCATGCACAGCAGGTTCTTGTCAATATTGGATCACTTTCTTCAAAAAATGGAGCATTTTGGTTGAAGCTTACATGTTTAAAAATAAGTGAAATTTCGTTTTTTTTCCTTATACGTCACAATTTTTTGTCACTCAAGCTAAGAACATCGAGCAATTTTTTTTCCCAATCTCGGTGTATTAAAAAAAAAAGATGGTGCATGCGAAAAAAAATATAAATCTCAATTCTTTAAAATTTTCAACGGTTTTCACGTGTTTGATATTTTAAAGATTATTCTAGCATCGTTACGTACACCGAAGTTTCGTACAAAAGTGAAAGTATTTGCAGATAAAATATTTTTCATTTTCTTTGGAAAATGATTTCAATAAAAAATTCTACCGATCGATGTGATTTTTTTTTTTTCTAGTTAACTGATGAGCCAACAAATGACTACAATGATATTTCCTTCAACGTAGGCTTACCTGCACATTCACGTAAGATGCAGACCTCGTTTGTTTGATCGTTTCACCGGCCGAGTTGTCAACCCAAGACCGACTTCCGTAGAGTAAAGTGATCGGTATTTCCGGGCTCATTTTGTCCATCCGCTTGACTATAGGATTTTTCGCCCATCCAAATCCTTGCATCATCGCGTGAAAAGCACTCTCACCGCTAATTCACCGAAAGTGTTTCACATCGTGTTATGCTACGAACGTTATTACGACCAACGAATATTGATGAAAAGGAATGTAAATGTAAGCAGCCAATTCTCCATCTTTCTTCGCGAATAAACCGTTTCATCTCAACTTCACTTACATCTTTTATACTTTGACACACGAGTTAAATTTTCGATAAGCAGTCCATTAAAATTTTACTATTTCAAGAAGCAATTGTCGAAAAAAAAAAAAAACGGTACGTTTGATTGATAAAAATATTCGTTTTATAGGTGAATATTTTACAATTTTATTAGTTTCTAATTACAAGGATGAAAAAATCGTCAAATTTGAAGTACGCATTTCGGAATGGTACTCATAATATCAGATATCATGGATCAAATGCGAAAGTGGAATGGCTGAAATAAGGAACAAATAGGCAGTAAAGTTGGGATGAAAATAAGATAGATAAGAATCGCCTCAGACGGCGAATTCCGGACACAAGCAATGAAATAGCATTAATGTTGAAAGTCGATACAAAATAGACAATGAATGAAGAGACACGAGTGTGCATCGAATGAAAATGAAAATGTTTTCGTAGCACACGCGAATATCAGATCCATACGGCTCCTTTGAAGCGACAGAAAATTTTTATCATCGAAGATAGATGTAGGAATGGGATGACAGATTCATAGAGAGCGGAGTAGAGAAATTAAAAGTAAAACACGACTTCTCAATTAGAATATTTCAGATTGCAAGTTCACAGCGTTTTTGGAATCAGCAATGCATTTGGATTTTTTTATGTTTTCTATTTTTGAAAAAAATAAAAAAAGATAAAATCTAAAAACTTATACATCTTGAATCTTACAAAAGAACAGAAATCTCGGTCGTGTCAAACAAACTTTGATAGTTTATTACGAGACATTGAAAATTTGGATCAGTTCAACACCTTCAAAATTGAGGTTTCATGATTCAACAGATAATCCGAATATTTAGATTTCATGGGAAGAGTCGTGTCGCTTAAAAATACCATTTGAAAAAAACAAATTGGTTTCATGCTGTAAATATATAAGAACGTCGCAACTGAAGGCAGGGCGGAAGTACGATGTCGGATGAGCATGATTTCTTTATCGAAAGTAAATGTTCAATTTTTTGTGAAAAATATGTATTCATTATGCAAATACTTACGAAGGAGTTTGAGCATTACACTGATGAATATATTGAGATATAACGTTAAGATCGTCTTTGAGAACGGGAGCAAACTTCTTCACGATATCCGGTCTTGTCGTTTCGATTAGCCATTGACCTATTGAATAAAAAAAAAAATTGTAATTTTTATTGAAAGTTATATTTGGGATAAAATTGGATCACCGAGAATATCGTAGTAAGAATAATTATGCACAAAAAAATTAAAATTCATTGCTGATAATAATAATGATATCAGTAACAAGCAAAAAACAATTATAATAAATTAGAATTCATTTTGTTTCAATCTTTAAATAGAAATTAAAAAAAAAGATTTTAACGAGACCCAATCAAAAAATAATCATCACTATTGATGAAGAATAGAGAAAAGCTCAAAATCATTGCATTGTATTTCAATCGAGTCTCGATATAAATTTTTACATTTTCTTTTTCAATCAATCAAATGAACTAACCGAATGGACCAGCCAGTCTAACAGCCCAAAGGGGGTTCAAAGGTTGGACTACGAAGGCGATTGCCTTGACCCAAAGTGGCACATGAGATCGAGCAATATCTGGCGATGGTTTCTCTGGAAAGCCCCAAGGATCTGCGAGTATTAGGTGCTTTACCCTTTCGGGATATTGTATAGCGTACGACGCAGCCAAAAATCCGCCCATTGAATGACCAAGGAGCACGAATTTTTCGAGCTGCATCTCGCGCCTCCATTCCTCCACCGATCGGACAAGCTGTGCCTCAGCTTCTTGTGCCTCATTGCTGAAAGTTGGTCGGCTACTTCTACCAAAACCTTGAAAAAAAATCGTGAGAATAAAAAAAATCGGTGATAAATCGATCACTCAAATTTGTGTTAAATTCAGTATTCATTTCATCATTTTAATCGATAAAACAATTATCATTGTGGAATCCATTTATGATTTCATATTGTCGAAGTTTTTATACTGTAAAGGCTTTGAGTCACAACGAAATTTGTTTTACAATCGCAAACTAAAATCGCACTGAACCTTTTTCTCCCCACATTTGTCCTCTGATCGCCGAGTTTTAGTATTTATACATGTAAATATTGTTTTCGATTTTCTTCAAGCAGCAATTGGAAATATGTCATCACGTTACTTGAGAGCTACATGAAAGATGAATTGATCTGTCAACACTATGCAATTTTAAATCGACACTGTTCATAAATCCCATTAAATTTTCTGTCCCGGTATAACAAAAATTCATACAAGGATGAATGCGAATATAGAAAAATTCAATTACGTTATCCGGATTCGAAAATGCCCTCATTTTCTATTTTTAATTTATTTTTTATTTTTCAAATAACTTCGACGTGTTATCGGTCGACCGGGTAGAACAAAGAGTTCTCGAAGTGACGAGCCAAGAAATCAAAGGTCGCTGCGTCATCGTTAATCTTCGATGAATCACCGTTTGCTTAGCAAACGAGTTTCAATATCCGTAAATTTCATCGTCCCAAATAATAATCGAATAATCATATATTGTAAAAAAATGAAAAAAGAAACAAGGCAAAGTCAAAGAAAAATTTTACAAAATGTAGTTAAAACATTGATCGAACGAGCATGATTTTATCGGAAGTTTGTCTTGCATTTTTCAGCCTTGTCGCTTCCAGATAAACAGCCAGACTTTATCGAATTGGAACAACGAAGGATTGATTTCAATGAAATAATAATCGACACGAGGCTCAAACTGCTGCTCGCTTGACAACGTTAGTGAACGAGTAAGCATTTTCTTTTTTGTATAAAAAATATAACTGAATCACTCAAATTTCTCTGTTTCTGATAATTCTAGTTAAGATAATCGCAAAAATATTCTTCAACGCGTGACGTGTAATAATCAATTATTTCATCCGAACAAAAGTACAATAATTTTATGCTATCGAACGTTTTCTTTCGCAGATTTATTCACATAGAAAATTCGTCTCACTCCGAAAAGTGTGTACCTAAAAGATCCATGGCATAAACAGGTCGATCGGCACTGAGATTGTCCAGATTGAGACACCAGAGAGCAACACCCGCTCCCAGACCGTGAAGAAGAACGATCGGTGTTTTTGGTGATTCCTCGTTCAACGATATCGTCCATATTTTGTCGGAGGCACCAACCACCGGTCCAATGTCAACATACCATCCACGGTACGCAGTCCTGAGACCTTAAAAATGAAGAAATGGTCAATAAAATGTAAAACAAAAGCTCATTTTTATACTTTTATACATAATAATCAACTTCGTATATTGAATAAATTAATTTTATGCAGGAAGAAGCTCTGTGAGGCTTTTATAGTTTCCTACTTTCACCAGCTTTTTGGTAATCACCCAATTTTACTTATGAAACTTAATTCGACATCTACAATCGTGCCTTACAAGACATGATCAAAATTTCAAGATTTGAAAATCGATTCCTGATATCGCTAGCAAATGATTGTCGTTTATTGAAACACAGTTGAACTTTACGAAAGGCTTTTTCAAATTCGCTTACATTTTTTAATGAACTGTGTGTTACGATGGAAACAAAGGTGTATGGAACTTTCGTAAATCAAATATTTCGAGTGCATGAGCTACGAGTATACGGTTTGATAATCGAGTCGTTAACGATGACGCGAAATATTATAACGATGATTGCTCAATTTCAGCGACGGATAACATTGAAGAAAGAGAGAGACAGAGAGAGAGAGAGAGAGAGACTGAGGCCTAGGAATATTGGAATGAGGAATCATCAGAATTCGTTATTTCCTTGTTAAATGTGCTGCCAAGCAACGATAGTATAATGATTACTTTGTCTTGCGCGCAAGACCGATTAAGCCTCATCGTAATTAATTTTTATTCGCATTGCACGTTGTTATCGTGCACGAAGCGTATCTCTTTTCTCTCTCTCTCTCTTTTTACCTCCCGTAACAAAAGGCCTGGTTCAAAAATGGTTTCAATCCGATACCAAAGGAAGGTCGCAAGCTATACAATTTTAAAAAATTTCACCAAGTATTTGCAATTTCTTTCACAGACAATCAGTTTCGTTACAATAACGAAACGAAAATTATCACACAGTTATTGTACTTACAGGAAAGAATTTTTTTCTCGGCGGCTCTTAGCATCGTTGCCGAAGACCCAGACCAGCTGAGCCAGCCCCAGAACCAACTGCAAACATTTCAATAATCAATATTAAATTAAGAAAACCAACGATTTTATGTATTTCAATAACATCAATAAATCAGAATTATTTTGAATGTGCTTTCCAAAAAAAAAAAAAAAAAAAAAAAAAAAAACATTTCAATTTGTGGATTTAAAAAAAAACCTTTTTTTTTTATCCTAATAGTTGACACAAAAGTTTTGTGTACAATAACTTCAGGATCAATTAGTTTAACTAATTAATTAAATTAAATTAAAAAGTTTTCATTTAAATCAGAATCTTCCTGTATGTTTATATACGTTTCAATGAAAATATATATGCAGTGATCATCCAAGTCGAAGTGATTACGAGATTATAAATAGAATTACAGACGACAGTAGCCACTTTTTAAAATGAAAACGAAAAAAATTTTTTTAAATAAATAAAAGAAAATAGATAAACGAATTAAAACTTATTCAATGTGAAATAAAACGATGAAAGAGGTTTACGATTACGAAACCACTATAACGAAAGATAAGAACTCCGAGTGATAAACTAGACGAATATTCAAGGCCAGAAGAGAATAGCATCGAGCGAGAAAAGGGAATAACATTACAAAAAAAAAATGTCGCGTACGTCAAAGAGGTATACGAATGACAAAACAACACAGAGCTACATCAGAAAAATGAATTTTGCGAGTGGTGATAACAATCAAATTGCACATTAAGTATTTCAATCCAAGAGTTGATGGATAATAATAAAGATAAGAGTGATAAAAATATTTGAATAGTTTGCGATTACGTAGAAGTAAGAATTTCGAAGATGAACAAATTGACAAATTGTCGAGATTTATTATAAAGCGATAACGCAATGTAAGTATGTTAACGATTCGTCTTTTTGTTTCGTGTGTCGATGATGATAACGTACGAGAGCAAAAACCACAATTTTCGAATACGTCATATAATGTTTGATAAATGTTACACAAGTTGTTGAAAAAATATTATGATATAATTTATGAAATTCACATACACACATGGAATGTAGCCCAAAAATTGGATATTCGATACTTCAATAAAGTGCAAACCGAGGGATGGGGGGTGTAGTTGAAAAAATAATGAAAAATCAATTGTGAAGAAAAACATAGTGATCGAGACGTCAAAAAAAAAAAAAAAAAAAAACTAAATATATGCAGGAAAGAAAATAGAAAAATATAAAAATAAAATAACCTATCGCCAGTTCCTATCATGACACTGCATTTCCGGCAAGTTGAGACCGGAGATATTTCGCACTTTTTTTTTCACGTTAACGACATCGTCACTATCCCAAACAAACTCAAATGCGCGAAGGGAAAAAAAAATGAACGTCAGATCGTACGACGAACTTGACCGGGATGAACAACGAGATGAAGAAGCAGCACGAGCGAAATATATATATACGCGGTAACTAGAAAAAACACGAAAGAAATATATTTTAAAGATTCACATATTTATTCGTAGATAGAACGAAACTGAATGCGCGATTACAATCGAAATGAGTTTTCGTGACGTAACCGATAAAGAGATGAACACGCGACTGAACTTATTGCGAAGTGCGATGAAAATTTTACGTCACTCGACGAAAATTACGTCTGTGCTCTACGTTTATAAGCGAGAAGGCCACAATATTGCACCGACTGTGTGTATCTCTCCGTTCTTGCGTATATTTATAAAATATGTGTATGTGTACGTGTCTCGTGTGGCGTTCGCGGGGCCAGAAGTGGGAAGAAAAAAGTGCATGGAGCGAAGAAGAGGGGGCCGAGAAGGTTAAGAAAAAGGGTGGGGAGAAAATGAAAAAACTTGAAAAGTACTAAAAGCCATTATTTTCTGATAACTTTGAATGAACAACGTTGGTGCGAGAATTTTTAGTCATTTTCATAGGGATACGACGACGATAAGCGAAATTTTCGAAGGGATAGGCTCGCGATTACGAGTTTGCAAATAATTTACAAATTTTATTATTTAATTGTTTTTTTTTAATTTTTTGTACAATGTTACTCCAGTAGTTTTATCTTTTTATTATCGTTCCAAAATGCAGCCTCGATCGAAATGATTTGATCGGTTAACTGAGATTCGAAGTTTTTTGTAAATGATATAATTTTTTTTTAAATATTATAAAACTCTTATCGATATTTCACAATCGGATTACTACGAATAAAGCATTTTTTAAATCCAGGCTGTCCAATTTTGACCAGGACTAATATATCGTTACTTCCAAGGATTTTTAGGCCAAGGGATATGGGATGTTTTTTTTTTTTTTTCATGACATTACGGATGAGTTGCTGGTATGAAAGTACGAAAATTAATCAGAATTCTACTAATATTTTCGTTCTGCTCTTTGAAAAAATGTGTACGTTGAACGCTGACAAAAAATATACGAATATTGAGAATTTTTTAGAAAAGAAAACTCAGTTCGTGAACAATGAGATTTAGAATAATATGTAAGGAGTTAAAAGTTGTATTTCGTTTTTTTGTATTCACTTGAATTTTTTTTTCCTTTTTTTTTTCATAGTTAGGTATTTCTAGTCGACATTAATTGATTTGTCTCGTCGATCTATCGATGTAAATAGGAAATTACGAAGTTTTCAGAAAAAAAAAATCAGGGGAAGAAAGAAACCTTTTTTTTTTTTTCATTTTGAAAAGATTGGAATTTTTTTCGAAATTTCCATACGAAATAACGAAAAATACAAAAATGATCATGAAAACTGCGAAGACCTCGTTGAAATCAGGTTTAATGATAATTTTTCATGACTTTTTCAGGGCTAAATGTAATTTCATGATATTTATGGTTTTTCGTGACTTTTCAGATCGTTAGACACCCTATAATCACTTTTCACGCTTTAATGAAGTTTGGTATGCCAGGTTAGAGGAATAAATTCCCGTTAAAATTCACTCAAAAACTCGTTTTGTGGATACATTTAATGCAAATTTGACTCAAGACGAATTGATGTTTTACAGATGAGCACGAGTGATCATAGAATACAAATGTATCACAAGGATAAGTTAACGAAATCACGGTAATGTTCTAAAAATCATAAAATTCGCTGATATGAAAAATCTGTATAAATAAGAACATTTTTTTTTTAAATGCCGATATTTTTTCTTGACAGCTGGGCTGCTAAGCGTCCGAAGCACGAAAACTGACATGGAAAACCGGCTCAACAGCTGATCGATCACTAACCGCACATGTCTATCTCTCTGTGCGTGTATCCATGCACGTATGTCTCTACTCAGCAAATCTTAACGGTCAAGGTCGTACGTCAATTGTCAGACATCTCATTACAAGTAGGAATTGATAAGTTGAACGTTTTTCGCGATGAAAAAGTAAATCAGACTGTCAAGCATCTGTCAAACATTAAGAACTCAACGAACTTTACGATTTAAACTTTCCGGAAATGACAACGCATTAATGATCTTTGATTTTCGATGACAAGTTTATCACATTAACAAGGAAAAAATGTACTTTACATATTTTTCGGTGAATTCGATTTTTTTGAATGATAAAATACATAAATTGTGTTGGAAGAGTTGAAAAAAATTACGTAAATGATGAGAATCAACGTTATTTTCCAAATTTGTAAAAAAAAAAAAACTCTGTAAAAAGCTACATTTCGATTTCTGTCTACGCCCAAGAATGAAGAATTTCCAAGGCATATCGATCGTATTAATGATTATAGCTAACTCTATTAGAAAAATTGTTTACGTGCTGTGAAGTAAATAATATTTACCTGGTTGGTTTGACCAACTCTAGTTCCGCCATTCGTTACTGGTGTCGTTTCTTTGTAAATATAGTTTATATTTATTCGTATATCTATGTAGTCACCAATAAACCTTTTGTGCTTCTTATTCACTTTTGTGTATAGACAAGGATACGCTTGATCCACGCAACGAAAAAAAAAAAAAAGACAAGTATCGAAGAGAACCGGGTTGTCTTTCGAGAATATTACAAAACGAGTATTTTTCATCGGATATAATCACTGAATTTTGTACCATGGAATAAAGGTAGCAAGTATTTAATCACTCATCGATAAAACAAAAAGAAGAGAATATCTCGCGCACGACCTCCTCATACTTCTGTTATCTGTTCGTCACTGTTTTCACAGTTCGTTGCTTGGCCACAATCGTCTGCTGCTGCCTGCTGCTGGTGCTGGAAATGCGCGCGCAGCGCGCAGCAGCAACCTCAACTGGCGCTCCCTCTACATGGCCTCCCTTTGTCTATTTGTTTTCTGTTGCTTAGAAAAGATCATCCGACATCCGTCTGGAACGAATGGGAAGCTAAACGTACCGATATCCCCGGGATTTAATGTATTCGGCGGGAATCAATTCTAGTTAAAGTGATCCGGAACACATTTTCCCAGGTAGACTCTCGAGACCAATATAATTCTAAAGGTTTTTCGAATGAGAGATTTTCGACGGTTTTTTCGTTTTGTCTTGTATGAATTTTTGAAAGTGTTTCTGTTATTTCGAAGCCGGTCAATACGCCTTCAGATCAAATTGATCTGATCGTAATTGCTGGCATTTACAAATCCGTTCGTCTGGCAAAATTTGTTGAGATGAAAATTTCCAATTTAAAAAACATAATTTTTCCATTGCGTACAGAAAAAAAAAATCCATTTTAATTAGACAGGACAATTGCTGAATTTTATATATCCCCGTTATTCTCCGCATCATTTTTGAGTTTTTATTATCGAACGATGATAAATTGTCTTTGAAACAGGCCGCAGAGCAACGATTTTTGTGACAATAAATGTCGTGAATTCTTTAGAAATGGAAGCGGGTAAACAATGAAAATGGAGGATTCTTATAAATTTTATTGGTTTTTACGTTCCTCGGCGCTTATACAGAAAAAAGAGACAGTCTGCTACTGCGAAATTTGAAAAAAAAAATATTTTTCATATAACAATAAGACCACTCACGTTTTTTAAGCACCGTTTTTATACATTTGGTCGGTTCCATAAACGGAAAATCTTCGTGTATGGTACGGATATGGCTGGTGCAACGCGAACAAAGTGTAAATTGCGCGGCTGCTGGCAAGTTTATATTACGCGTTGGTTTAACCTATTATATCAGTGGAGCAGAAACGGTCCCAGCAAAGTGTAATACTAGTACATTTATAGGATTAATCTGGTACTACGGAACGATTCAGTGTATTATTTATCAGGCGCGTCGTTATTCGGACCTAAACACGAGTCTGCAGAGCATTTTCAAGCGATTTTTTAAATCGATTTCCTGTAATGAAAAATGCACGTATACAAAAACATTGAAAAAATAATCACGTGACATGTCGATCTATTTAACTCCCGACTGCCCTACGGGCAGTCGGGAGTTAAATTTATTTTTTTATTTGATTGAATCAATATTCAATTTTTATTGATTGAATCAATATTCCAACGTGATTTTATTCTTGGAACGAAAAATGGAGAGGAAGCAGAAAATGGGAAATAAAGAATGCACCAGAGCCAAATTATTTCGAGCGAAAAATACTCAACTTCGAATTTGCGAAAACAAATTTGTTCTTATGAAAGGATTCTCATCACTTTTGTGACGAGAGATGAATTTGTCAACCAAAAAAAAAAGGAATTATTTCAATGACACAAAACACTGGATCGCGGGAGTTGAATCATAGAATGAAAAATCCTGTATGCCGGTTTTTTTACTATTAATTATTTAGGTGCAAGGATTTATTGTTGCCTACCGTACCGATGGAGCGCAAAATACAAGCTTCATAAAATTTTCGAAAGAGGGCACAAGCGTCCGATTTGTTGGCGTTGGCTCAACGCGGATTATTCTCGCAGATTCCTTCTCGAAGGAAGAGAGCTAGTTTAACCGTGGAAATCTTTGTGATTGCCACACGACGAAAATTATTTTGTATGAAAATGATGAAATAATCGATTAATTCATCCATTCGAATCGTTATACCGCGGATTTCTTCAACTTTTTTGATATTTTTTTCAATCGTTTATCCAAATGAAAACGTCGTTGTCCATAAGCAAAGGTAAACTCAAAATTAAAAGCTGTTTCTGCATTTGTCATTCCCGAAGCGTTTCGTCGCCTGATTAGTTCTTGATAATTTCACCTTCGTAGTCTTCGTACGATCAAGTAGCGAAAATTAAAATTAAAATCGCGACGTATACCAATAATAAGTTTAGTTCGTAATTTTTTATACGTGCCCAGTAAAAAAAAAAGAGACTGTTACGTTTTCAAACATTTCGATGTTCACAATGCCATGATTTTGAAAAAAAAAAAAAAAAAAAAAAAATTTTCGACAAAAATAATCCCGAAAATGAACAGCTACCTCCCGTTTTTATTGCTGGAACGGTGATTCTTTGGTCAAATTCTCTTGTTTAGGTTATGAAGCAATTTTTTTTTTTTTAATTCTCTTACGTTTGACATCGCGGACGAAAAAGCTGTCGATCGGAGACAGATGCACGCGTATATATTTATAAGCAAACTGAATACATGTAAAAATCGGTCTGATGCTTTCTACTGTCCGGTGAACCCGACAATAGGCGTCATTCATTCCAATCAGCACATCCTCATTGGGCATCAGAGAGTCGCATTTACATGTATACATACCGATATGTACGTATCTATATTTACACTCCGACGCTGTCATGATTCTCATGCCTGTGGTGTATGATAGGACAATTGTTTCGCGAATTTGTCGTTTTGCATACATATGCATACGGCGATATACATACGACTTTAAATATAATCCAATTCTCGTGTTATTTCTAATCTCTCACGTGCGATAGAAACGTGAAACGAGGACACGTAACGCAAGCAGGATTCCATGTGATTTTTATCAATTTTACCGCTCTCATATGACAATCGGAATTTTGAAAATCAATAATTAACTGATCGTGACTCACGTTGAAACGTCTATTTTACTGGAGTATATTAAAAAATAAGGATTACGACGATATTTTGAGTCTGGAATAGAAAGCAAAAAACGATTTTTTCTTAATTTCCAATTTAGTTCGAAAAATTAAAAAATTAAGTTGAAACAAATAACGAATTTCTCGAGAATTCACTGTTCTACGTGACTGTGATCGGCCGAGCCAAAGCAGCATTTTTCGAGAAAAACTCCAGTTTAATTGTTGTGGTAGATTGACTGCAAATATGTGAACGATTTTTTTCCGGAATAACGTTTTTCTAAGCTTTACATTTCAATAAAATTATGCATAAAAATTTGTGTTGTTTATTCAATTATGACAAGATCTTGATGCAAAATCTTTACGTCTCAAGGTTAATAGATTTTTTTCAAATGAATATTTTTACGAAAATATAGGTTGAAATATGGCTTCGACACGATGGAGTTTGTTCCGTTAATACTCTTATGAATTTATACGTGCTGTGAGATTCGCACTTCGCACAACGTTACAATAACAATAACTGCAGCGCACTGCGATTTCTACATTGGATAACACCAGCAGGACCGATTCGTTAAGATTAGACCGTTATTGACCCAGCTAAATACACCGTTACACGTCCTGCGAGTCGATATATGCGCATCGCAACGACGATTTTTATATTTTAACGAGTTATATACCGTATTCAAAATATAATTTTATAATTGCATAAATCGCCGCTGTTTTTGTATTAACAACCAAATGGAGACCTTCGATAATGAATCTTTGTCCGTTCTGCTGAATAGAGGATGAGGAATTAATACGGCACAGGAACGATTGAACTGATAATTCGGAACGAAGAAAATTTCAGGTTTGTTGAAAAAAAAAGTGTGAACTTACAATTTTCTATGATTTTTCATTGAACAATTGACTCAAAAATTTTGACATTTTTGTATTGAAAATTTGTGAAATAACGTTGATGTAATAATTATAAGGAAACGAGCATTATTTTCGTTGCAGCACACACAAAAAAAAAAAGTTACGTCAACCGCATCTCATATCTCGTCTTAAACTCTCGAAGCTGCTCCGAGCACTTTTGGGTTGAGTTTCCGGTTAACAAAAGTTCAATTCAAAGCATCGCGTACACAGTCTCGTAGAGAGACTGCGTTAACTTATCCTTTACTTTCGACTTATATTCGGTAAAGCTCGTAATCTGTCGACTGCGTGTGTCATGCATCTTCTCATCCCACGTGCTCCCTCAGTGTGTGGGTATTATAGCCAATGACGTTACGGCACTTTGGTATGAAGTACAGTCGGAAAAAAAAACACACTACTGTGCACCGCGTCGTTGCGTCGATTTAATAAATATCAGGCGCAACGATATCCGGCGTGGCAAAGGGTGTCGCCCGTTCCGTGCTTGTTCGACTGCGGCCAATCAACGATTACGACCGTCACAAAGGCTCCCTCGTATTTGTGATACTTGGCAAAACTTCTTTATTAAACTTCGTCCATCTTTGGTTAACTTCGTGGTCAATCGGCCTAGAGTATCATCAAACCTAACCTAACCAAACCTAACCTAACGATCCAAACTTATAGCTCTTCCGAGTGACAACTTCGGGTGTATCGAATAATTGAAATCTCATGGGCATTTATTATCCAAAGCTATATAGGGTCTGAATACGAGCTCAAGACTCGAGATCGCCGGGATTCGTGTGCCACAGGCTTCCGTTTGATTTCCGTCTGTATCCGGTATTTCGTATCGTGAAACCTCTCCGCGCCGCTACTCTGACAATTCGCTTATCGTTATAGTTATAAGTTCACGAAAACTATTCACGGATAATAGCTCCGCCAAGAAACGAATAATTATTCATTTTCTAATAATAAAGCGATAACGTTCGTTGGGAGGATCAATTAATACCATTGATTCCGAGAATACGATTATTCCTTTCAATAATCATGAACGATATATGCACGGCGTTCTACATAACCTCGCTACTGAGATATTGAACGATTTCTAAAGAAGACGTTGATACATTCAGTACCGACGAAATCGGAAGAGGGCCTGGAACAATTCATCGGTACATTCGGTTTATCGACGATGGTGATGCTACCGCTCATCGTCGTAAGCCTTCGCGGAGACCTAGATATTGGATATTGTCGTTTTTTTTTTAAATTTATAATTTTCTCTTATAACATTACATTTTTTTACTGAGTTCAAGAACGCAGGAGGTTCTCAATTCGATGTGTTTAGTCCTTCTCTTCGAATGTACCCGCATTATTTTTCATAAAAGTCATTCGAATTGGCTGGAATTTTTCTTTTGAAAGAGGAACGTTCGAAATCGTCCAACACTAATTTCGTGATGATATTTTACAAGTTCGACATTTTTCAGATAAGTTTTATGTCAAATCGAAATTATTTTTTTTTTTTTCCCAGTAGTGCAATACTCTAAAAACATTGCGAATGTGTAGTTTCATTCGGTAATTGAAGCAGTGATATCATTGGAAAATTTGTTCGCATACGGACAAAAAAAAATCAGTTTGAAGAAAAATATCGAGTGATTCATATATCGTTGCTTCGGTACATGTTATCAGCGATTGCTATAACGATGTTCGAACTTCAACGCAATTAAAAAAAGATATAAATTTATCAACATAACCAATAAATTATCCGCGATTATTTTCACACGCTTTCGATCATCGAATTACTAACCTTAAAAATAACTTTGACACAAAAAAATATTGTTGAGGTTACGAAATGTGCTCAAATGTAACATAAATTTTCCGTGTTGCAAACGCAGGAGCTTTTTAACGTTACATGAGGTATTGAAGCACAAAAACGAATTAACAATTCTCCGCTTTTCATTCTCTCTCTAGATCTTTCTGAAAGGGCACAGTCCTTCGATTCCATTGACACGAGCATTCTTCGCTGTGTGACAAAATAATCGTACGATGGTAATATAATTACGAATCCCAGTCGCTGCTCCCACGACTCTTTCAAAGTCATTAGCTCGGTGGGTTTTCGCTCTTAAAAAGGGATGTAATTAATTTCGAAGCGCATGTATATAAAAGTGTTCAGAAAAGAATGATACACAGGAGAGGAGAATGTAAAATAGAGATCAACGACAGTGGCCGCTCTTATACAGCCGCAGGTTTTTGTGTCGAATTGTCTCACGCGATGCGTGTTATAAATGAGAATTTGACGAAGTTCTCTCTCTCTCTCTCTCTTCTCTTCGTAGAGCTCTCTTGAGGAGGAAACAGAGCGAGTATTTACCTTCAGAAAAGTCTTTTCCATTACTTTTCAAGCTCTGTGTCCCTAAGAAATATTAAGAGACTCTAGGGAAATAAAAAAAATACAAGATAAATCCAAGTGGACAGTGGACTGTAACGGATAAACCCAGTTGAGACAGAAATAGTTTTTGTTTTTTTTTTTTACGAAAGAGTATGACTGAACCTCAGTTTTTCAATTCATCCAGCTTTGCCCACAACGAATGACTTTGTCATTGCTAATTATCTCGAATCGTCGCAATATTAAATAACAATCAAGAAAGATGATTTTTCTTAGTCCTTGAAAAAAAAAAAAAAAAATCCATGTTTTTGACGTTGAGCAAAATGAAGGCACCTGTTATCTCTAGAGAAAGCAGTACGCGAAGCGAAAAAAGAGAAAATTGCGAAAAAAAAATAACGAAAAAAAGAAGAGGAAGGGAGATAGTTGTCATACGAGGCGGAGATATTTTCACAGTACGCAGGTCTCTCAACGCTTCATCATTGTACGAGAGCAGGTGTCAAACAATCGAACGCAGCGAGAGGACGAAAAAAAATCGTTCAATACGATTTTTTTAATCAGCAATTTTCTTGAGCACGTACGGGTTTTATTCCTATCGATTATTTTATAACCGTTTGAATTCACCAGTGTTTGCAGCACTGGAATTAATAGAATGTCAACATTATTTCCTGTTTCATATCGTAATTTATTTAAAATTATGTATAAAATATTGAAATTAGTTGGAAATTGGAACTCGACGCAAATTACTAGCCCTTGACCTTCAACGAGGTCACACAAGTCGCTGTAACATTTCAATTAGACACTTGATAACTACAAAAACTTCTAGGTAAAAAACGATGTAATTAATTGTTTAATAAAAAAATTATCCATCGCCATTCAATTTTGTGTAAAACTGTCTGTAAAAATTCAATGATTTTTGACAGTTTTATTTGTCGCCATCTTGATTGTACAATTAAAGAATCCATATTGAAAATTTATAGAATAAACGCATCCCACTTTTTGATAATCGATTATACAAAATTTCACACCGTACATATAACAATATAAACTCGAGATCAACGCTAACCGAATATCGTTGAATGCGAGTTCTTCATTAAACCTGGCTTACCGATTTAAACTTGAGTCGTGAAACCCGGCTTTTATTACGATGAGAATTGGCCATTGAAAAGTTAATAGGAGCCTCTCTCACTTATTGCCGCGATATCTTGTGTTCTCAAAAAAAACTTATTTGCGATCACCACCTGTTCGTTGTAAGAAAACATTACTGAAAACGTAGTAAATGAGTTGAACTATAATATTGGGCTTGGAAATTTCTAACCTCAATTCTATCCTATCATTAAGTAAAATTGTTATTTTTATCGTTTCATTTTAGACAAGGATGGTGTTCACAGCGGATGCTGATCTGAATTGGATCGAATTTCATGGAAATAATTTCGTTCAGATTTTCGTATTATTTTTTCGTTTTTTAGACACACTTACAACACTCGATAAAACCTGCCCCTCATCACCTTGGTTTTTTTGCTACAAAATATAAAATCTTAATAAAACGGGGCATTGAAATGGTCCGTGAAAGTAACACGATGATCATCGTTATCCTGAACTGCTTGGTTACGTTTATAAATTGAAAACCGCGACTGAAAAATACTTAATTATTAATCAAATGACGAAAAAATTCAGTTAAACAAAAAATGAAATTGATGCTGTTGAGGGGTGACGAAAGTGACAGGAAGAAAGAACGCAAAGGGAGAGAGAAAAGTGTTACAAAGCGGGAGATCTCTACAAGGTCTAAATAAAATGGAAGAAGCGTGGGGATAAACAGAGGCGTGGCAGAGCAGTGCCGAGCAAAATTTCGTGGTAGCTCTAGAGGGGAGTCGTTGCTAGGCAACCACCGGCAACGTCGCAAACCGGCGTGGTCGTCGTCGTAGCTTGTCGCCGTTGCTGTCGCTGTCGTCGTCAACCGTGAACGACCGAACACCGAAGCGTCGTTTCGGGTGTGTCTGCTACAGGCGCGGCGCAAAACAGCAACGTGCCGGTAAAGCGTTAAGCCGGCCGGCGGGAGAACCTCTAAACCGGCGTTTTCACGTCGTACAACGCCCTTGTAGCAGCGTGCAAAATGATTTAAAATAATAATAATAATAATAAAAACCATAATAAATTGCTATTGCTCTCGTAATGAACTAATGGGCGGGGTTTGATGACTTTAAAAAAAAGCTTTTCTCTTTTTCACAAAGAAAACTACATGCGTCTGAAGACTGACTCAATACCTTCTTCCGCTTGGCGAAGTTCATTCGTCCATTATTTACACTGAAATTTTTGTACCTGTTTACGTACACCCGGTTGCGAAATTTGTCTAATTTTTTTTTGTAGTTCGCTCCACAGCGTTTCTACCGAATCTGCCTCGAATCGATGACACTTTTTCAGGCTGCGTCGTATGACACACCGATCGAGACGTCATGAGCGCTCAACAGATATATCTGCTCAAAGTTTAACGAGTTTTCCTACAAATCTACAAATTTGCCATAAAAATGATGTTCCTATTTGAAACACGAGATGAACAAAGAAAATTTTATTCATTTTCGCGAAATATGAATTTTGTATCGGGGGAAAAATAAATGAAGGGATTTACAGTGACGGAAATGCTCAGTTTTCGATTTTTGAAAGATTAAAATGGACTTAGTCAGATAAAGAATGATGGGAACTGGGGTCTACGTTGAAATGAAGCCGTTCGAATCAGGCATGAAAACGCGTAATATATGCTGTCCAGAAATTTTCCCACAATATATATGTGATGATTTGGAGGGAGAACAAAATAGAGTGGGTGGAAAGAGAAGCTTATGAATTTTTTTTTTTTCTGACCCCCGAAATAAGTGTCTTCCACAATCTTTTGGCACGTTCCCTCGAGGCATCGAGGCGGTCCGGTTAGGAATTTGCAGGGTCTCGCGGAACTGAGAGGGAAGACGACCGATTGAGATAAAGAGAAAGAAAGAGGATGAAACGAGGCCGAGAAGGACAAAGGATCGCACAATGTGAACGAAACGGAGCGCCTCAGGCGAGACTTGTACAGGGTCCAAAGAGGTTGAAAAAAAAAAAAAAAAAAAAAAAAATTGAACCGGCGAGATCGTCTATGCATTTGAGATTTGACGTAACAGCAGGATGAAAAAAAAAATCGAATTATCCGATACTCCCGATCTCATTTCCTCATGGATCCTTAAGATATAATGATAGATTTTTCTTTCAATAAGAAGAGCGATAAAGTATGGTCTCGGGTGTGACAAAGCGTTTGCGTGTTGCGTGTGTCCGGAGTAGGGGAAGTTTTCGGATGCGTTCGGCAGGATTCGGCGTAACGTCGTTGAATATGTCCCTCTCTCCAGCACGCACATCCTATTCTGACAATTGCGCATGCGCTTTGTTTCGCGCTCTCTCGATCATCCTCGTAGTCGTCGATCTCGTTCCCACTCTCGCAATACACGACACAAGAGCGCCGCCGACAGTCAAGAGAAAATCGTGCACCGCCAGTCGGAACGAAATATCCTACGAAGATAGTTGTATTAGAGAGACGTGAGAACCCCGCGACAGGAGATCAACCGCACGCGTAAAAGTAAAAATATATATCACGAGGAATTTTGGCCTTAAAAATTCGTACAGATTGATAGAAGAAAGTAACACGTCGTAGGATAGCGAGGATATTTTTCAACAAGTAACTGAACAAAATCGTTCGAAAGAAAATCGATTTTTTTTTGCGATTTGACAGCCAAGAAATTGAGCATTTCAAGTAACTTTCGTTTCGAACGAGATCCAAGTGTTAAAGACATTTTTCGTCGCCGCTTCGTTCAAAATATTGCCAGATTTGTCACGCTAAGAGACAAAAGATATTGAAGCATTTTTAAAATAAATTCGAAACCAGAGTATATTGTAGATACACAGTAAAACAAAAAATAATGGCGGAAGAAAAGAATGAAACGAGTCCGGTGGTAGAGGGCGAGAAGACGCCTCAGGATGCCGGTACACCGCCGAAAAATGACGATAACGAAAGTACCAAGGAAATAATAAAAGAAAAATCTAATGTCGACGATAAGGAAAAAAAGGTCGAGGAAAATGGTGATACAGAGAAACCCAAGGAAAACGGAGAAGAAAAAACCCCGGAAGTCAAGGACATGCGTGCGATCGTACTTAACGGTTTCGGAGGACTCAAGAGTGTCAAGGCGCTTCGAAAACCTGAGCCTCAACTAGCCGAGGGTGAAGTGCTCATCCGGGTCAAAGCATGGTGAGTTATTGCTGATATTACCATTATTCATATTATTTTTTTTTCACCTACACTAACGACTATCAGTTTGAATTTCGATAAATACGTTTGCAATGTTTTCATCCCGATATTTCCGTCTGAATATGATGGAATAACATACGAAAAAAAAAAAAATTATAATCAAACCAGTGTTCTCATCGAAGTTGCTAAAACGAATAGCGTGTACAGCAAAATTCTTCGAATTATTTCATAACAAAGGGTAAAAGCGCCCATCCTTATATATATTTCGCGAAATTCGGTTCTTCGCGTGTTTCCCGTACGATGTAACGGCCCCCCCGGCATATTCGAGAATAAATCCAAATTTATTTTCGGCTTTCATTGCCAAAATTTTTCTTCCCAACTTTTACAACGAAACATAAATATTCACCTATTTATTCGATAACCGTTATTTCGCGAATATAAAGACTAAATTTGAATGTAGGGAGGAGATAAAAGGCGAAAAATGAACGTGCTCCATCTTTCGATGCTTTGTGGCGTCGTTTGACCTGACTTCGTCTCACCCACGAGTATATATACGTATATAAATTCATGTTTTCATACCCGAGGCTCAAACGTGTCTCTGTCTGTCTGGCTGTGTGTGTATCAGTGATTTTTTTGCTTCTAAAAGAAGCATCGTCTAATGAGAATTCTGTAGTCTCTCTTTTCGAGAGAGAATTCTCTTCCCTGTAAAGAAGACCTTTTTACACATTCGCGCACGCATACACAATATATACTATACAGCTATATGGAGAAGGATCAGTTTTATCGAGAAAGAAAGAAGACTGGAAGGAAAAAACTGTGCAACTTTATATTGGCCCTGGCCAATAGGAGAGGTGCGGCTGCGAGAGAGCATCCTTCCAATCCCTTGTACACACAAATACATGTGTGTATCTATACGTATATGATATATATATATATATGTTCGTGTCCGAACGAGACAAGGTTCGAAACTTTTGAGGGAACCCTCGATTTATTTGCCATTATACCTGCTTGAAAAAAAAAAAAAAAAAATCTATTTTCGTTTCAATTTTTCGATGAGTCGTGTGTCTCTCGATTATCTTGTTATAAAATATCATTGAAAATTTTCAAATATTTTTAGCTTGGATCATAATTATTTGGCGATTGATTTTCTTCGCGAGTATGATCGAAATTGTTTAATGTTAAATTATTAAATTCGAAGAAAAGTTTTTTTTTTTTTTTTTTTTTTTTTTTCATAAACACTGAGACGAGACGGAATTTTTAAGAAAAAGAAATATTTCAGTTACGCGATTTTTCCATTCGATTATATATTTTCAAGCTAATTAGGAGACGCGATTTTCGTGGTCTTCGTGAATTTAGTTTTTCCCACTGAGTGACGATTTCCAACATTTTTTTTCTCCACTCAATTAATTTAACGTTATTAGAAAATACGAGAAAAAAATAAAAATAAAATAGTAAAGAAAAACGGGAAGTGTTGTTTTATTTTTCTTTGGTGACGACGCCTCGCGATGCGCACACGCGCAAAAAGCGAAAGTAATACCGTCTCCCGTTACCAATCACTTCTCGCCAACCGTACGTGTCAGAATATAGTGATAACAGACAGGGTGCCCAGCGACCTGAAAAATCATGGAAAAACCTTAAATTTCATGAAATTACATTCAGCTCTGAGAAAGCCATGAAACTTCATGAAAAACGATCATTGAACCTGATTTTTACGAAGTCTCCACAGTTTTCATTATCATTTTTGTCTTTTCGTTATTTCTTGTGGAAATTTCGAAAAAAATTCCAATCTGTTCAAAATCAAAAAAAGGTTTTTTTCTGAAAACTTCGTAATTTCCTATTTACATCGATAGATCGACGAGACAAATCAATTAATGTCGACTAGAAATACCTAACTATGAAGAAAAAAGGGGAAAAAAAATCTAAAAAATTCAAGTGAATACAAACAAACGAAATACAACTTTTAACTCCTTACATATTATTCTAAATCTCATTGTTCACGAACTGAGTTTTCTTTTCTAAAAAATTCTTAATATTCGTATATTTTTTGTAAGCGTTCAACGTACACATTTTTTCAAAGAGCAGAACGAAAATATTAGAATTCTTAAAATTTTCGTATTTTCGTACGAGCAACTCGTCCATAATGTCATAAAAAAAATCCATATTCCTTGGCCTAAAATCACCCCCAAAAGCCATGAAATTTGATTCCTCGTAAAAATTAGATACCCTGATAGAGTTACCAATGATGGTTACGAGAAAAATTGTCAATTGGGAAACCCGACAAGAACATACTAATAGAAAGAAAAACATTTTTTCCTTTCAACTTTTTGTTTTTCTTTCAACTGTTTGATAGATCAAATATTTACGATTTTCTAAATTCCATTGATATTTTTTTACGAGTATACCGAGCGAAACTGTTGAGTTGATTAAACGAGCGCAATCTCGTGGTTTTACAAAGTTGTAGAGACGATTTTTAGAGGCAACGAAAGCACTAGTATTTCTGACATTAAAGTACTTGAAGTAATTAAAGGAAGTACGAACGTTGATTTTATAAGATGCTAATATTGCGTTGGGAAATGGTAAAAGAATTTGAACTTGCGACGCAAATGCCTTGCCTCTTACACGCGCGCGCGCATACACATACACACACGCACACACAGGATACTTTGTAGCGTCGAGTCGTATAATATCAGCAGCTGTGCTGTGTTCACGAGCAGAATGTTGCTTTCTCGCCAATAACCTTTTCTTTTTTCCTCTCGTTTGTTTCCACATTACCCTTATTATTATCGTTATTGATATTATTATTAATATTATTCTTGTTATTGAAATGATTATTATTTCAGTGTCATTGGCACTGGAAGGTTCTCTTTCTCTGCTCGTGCACACGCCCATCTATTTTTCTCTTATTCTGTCATTTACTTTCCGATGTTTCCTCGCGAGATTTGTTGTTTCATGTGTTTTTGGTTTTAGTTTTTTTTTTTTTATTTACTCACCACCAGCTACGACTGAGATGAAAAATAAAAAAAATAAAATGATACACAGATTTCTCGAGACGTTCACCACGGACGAATATGATCGATCCTCACTGCTTGCATTGAATTTGTTTTCTCTCCAATACTTTATCTCATGTCGACAAATTCATTCTGATTTTTCGTTTGAGCATTATTTATTCCAGAATAATTCGTTCGGTGGCCTGGAATTATAAATTTATTCATGTTTCGTAGATCATTGTTAGTTATAGTTTACATTTTTCTAGTCGTTTTCGTGTGAATTTGTGCATGCGGATATGAAAATCGAAAGATTCGAATAAAATTGAATTTTTAGATTCTTTATCGCGTCGATCGAAAGTGTGTATTTTGACAGATGATCCGGAAGAACAAGGAAACGAAATTTCTACCGGAATAAGGATTTTTATAAATTGCGAAAATAATTTATCGTTTTTGTACAGTTCGAAGAGAAATCGTGTGAAAATTTTGACGCTGATGTTACGTACGATAAGAATTTTTGATTATACTATAAATCATTGAACCTCTTCGTTAGAATTTTAAGCGATATCAATATTATTGAACGATTTCATTTATTTTGGTGCTTTTTTTCAAACGGAATAAATAACAAAATAAGAACAAACGTGTTTACGCTCTAGAGAGGGGTGAAAAGATTTTTTTTTTCGGGACTCTTACATCGTTCTTGAAATATCAGCAAATTTTTTTTCGAGTTTCAATCATTCGGATGAATTCCAACTCATGTCAGAACTTTCAATGTTGAATTTCAGAGGGAGAGAGAGAGAGAGAAAAAAATCGGAATAATAATCGTGGCGCAGTACTCTCCAGGAAATCTTTTCACGCGTGACTCACTATTCATAAAAGTGTTTCTGATCGTATTGATGAGAGAATAGGGCCTGCTGCGGGCCTTATACTCCTCCGTCGATTCTCCCTTTTTCTCTTGAAAGCTTTCTATACCACAATTATAGGGTGTGGAGTGAAAGATTCATAGGAAAGAAAAATGTTTTAATACGTCTTAGGTATTATGCTCACACGGACATTTTGATTGAACGTTGTGAATTCTTGTGCGCTTCGTTGCTACAGGCTCGTGGATTAAGTCGTCGCCACGTTCTTCGCGTGCACTTGTATCGTAACTAAACTATATTCTTAACACGACCAAAGCGGAAACAACTGTACCACTGTTTATGCTACGTTTCTCGGTAGACTGAAATGCCCACACATACACATACGGACGCGTACACATGTAGACGTAAGAAGGGCAAAAAACTTGGCCCTATCGTCTTTCAAACACTGTCGAGAGAGCCATTTACGTTTCTTCGAATAAACGAAAGTGGAAATTCGACTCAAAGCTTTTTCTTTTCCCAAATCCGTGCGTGCGCGCCCTTTTTCCACGCTCTGCTTTAATTCTTCGTGTGGCACTTAAAAAAGTGCTTTGAAACGGAGATCAGAGCACGTTCGTAAGAAACTTTTTATAATATTAAAATACAAAGTTTGAAAAATGTCGAAAAAGTATTGTTGCTTCGAGTGCTCGTCAAATTTTTTTTTTTTTTTTTACACCGAAAACGAATTCTTTATTTATTTATTCCATCAATCTTTCTCGAGTAACGAATTTCTTTTTATCTCGTGATTTATTGAATCGTCGTACTTTTTACAAAGAATATAAAATGTAATGAAAATAAAATCATCGAGTACGATATCGTTCGAACAATCGAACGAAGATTCTTGAAAAAAATCAATCAATTTGTTAATTTGGAAAATTCTAATCTTTATCGTTTTATTGTTTCATAATATTGGAAGAAATTCGAAAAAATATTTCGAGCACACTGAGAATTTGCCGGTGTCAAATGTTTGGCATACGAGAAATCGGTTGAAAATATGAGTTTAAGAAATCGTGAAATTCAGTATCGCATCAATTCTCTTCATTTGCTCACTGATATTATTATTATTATTTTACGAGGAAGAGCGAAACTGCTCGAAGTGGTGAGAATCCTCGTTAGGCCTGAACCCCACTGCTCGACGTTTTTTTTTTTCCCGTACTTTCTCCTTCTCCAGAGCCCACAATTTTTCGTTGAGAGTATGAGCCAGCCGCGTGCGATTGTTCGCGAGAATGTTTTTCCACGAGCTCTTCGTATCAATATCGGGCTCCCTGTCAGGTCATGATACAGTTTGTTTGTATGTTTTTTTTTTTCTCTCCTTTTGTGGAGGTCAGACGTAGAGGGCAGTCGACGAAAGACGGAAAACAATGGTCTGCACTTATTCCTAGCTTCGAGATGAAGTTTCGTCGTTTCGTTGAAACGTTAACGAATGGTCATTCGAAACAAAAGCCTCGCGCTGTTTCCGGAAACATTATTTTTTTTTATCGAGTTTTCTCATTTTCATGAGAATAACGATAGTTTATGTAGTCTCGAGATCACGTGAAAATTCATCGGATTCTATTCGAGTCAGGCTATCAAACTTTTGAGATTATTCTCGGATAATAAATAAATAAATAACGAAACAAAAGAAATTTTTATAAACACTATAAATAACTTTATTTTTCAACGTATTTATATTTTTTTACGACTTTTTTTTTTAACCCTGCTTATCTATGATTGCCCTCGAGAATCTTTAAGTGCACTCTTTCCTTCGCCCAAGTGCATATGTCCACGTATGAACGAGAACAGTTGAAAACATTCTTTGCTCTCTCGGTCACGCTGAACTCTCGAGACTTCATCCGGCCTCGCCTCTCTCTCTCTCTCTCTCTCTCTCTGTCTGTCTGTCTCTCTCTCACTGGTCCTCCCTTCGTTCATTTCCCCAATACAATAATAATCTCAATGCTTTCTTTCTCGTTCTCTCTCTCTGCCTCTCTCTTGCATTCGCACTCAATGTCTATCTGGCCTTTTTTTGTCCACACTGTATTATCTCAATTATGCAACAAAACGTAGAAAAAAAATATGAAACTTTTGATTTTGTTTGAAAAAAAAAATTAAAAAAAAGCAATGCTCGAGTCTCTATTTGTACAATTGAAGAAAAAAATAACGTGTTTAACTCGATAAAAGGTGAAAAAAGTGCGATTTTCTTGAATTGTCATCGTTAAGGAGTTTCGGTACAAAAGGCAAAATGTTAAGAAATTAATGAAATTTGGTGATAATGTTCTTCAACATCAAGTACAAAAACACAATTTTTTTCAAAATTTTCTTCTACTTAATTATCGAGTAATTATACATTAAAGCAGATTTCTTATGCCCGAAGTGTATACCTATATATATGGAAACGCTATGCTTATACACGTGTACTTTAGTCTTCAATTACTCGATAACTGTGTAGAAGAAAAATCTGAAAAAAATTTGTATTGTCAAATTTGGCACTAAAGAATGTGTTCACCAAATTTTATAAAATTCTTAACTTTTTGAAATTTTTTGTGTTTTTAACATGGCTTAGCATGGTAACATTGTATCGCCTGTACCTAAACTCCTTAAGGAAGTTCATCCGGTATCCGGAACGAGTCAAAGCAAAAAAACTGTCACGACTAGCGTAGTCGGCTCAATAATGCTCAGTGCGTTTAATCTCTTCGAGACAAATGAATTTATTCCGAACCTCATAAGTATCGAATCGATATTACAAAGTAAAAAAGTTGTTTGGATATTTATTTATTAGTATTTATAGAAGTTTCGTTCGAAACTTTTTGTCGATGCTTTGCGAATTTCACGTTTACAGACGGTTAAGCCACACAGAAACGCATAAGGGACTCTGTTGAATTGAGAAATCTGTTTTTATTCGTTTCTCTCGAACAAAATATCCTGCACTGAGAAAAAAAAAAATGGTAAAATCGACAAAAATGTTTAGTTGCATACGCACGACAAAATATTTCGACCACGCAACTGAACATTTTTGTCGATTCCAACATTTTTTTTTTCTCAGTGTAAAAGCTTGAAATTTTGACGGATGATTTTGTCGATATTGATAACTTTTTTTTTTTTTTTTTTTTTTTTTTTTTTTTTTTTTTTTTTTTTACTTTTTTTATCAACATCCGTTAATTCGATTACCGGACGAAGCTCCTTGGTGTGTCAATCTTGCTCGTATTTATTGATATTCAACATCAGATTAGAAATAAAAAATTTTTTTTTCGCTCGTACATTGTTCCACGAATCTATAGTCTCATTACGCGCATATGGACAAATGCCAGTGATTCATAAAGTGCATATGGGTTAGCACACATCGTTAAATGAAGTGGACGTGCATCCTGCTTTGCCATAGTGTTATTGACTCACGATAAGAGATTTCAACGATCGTTGCTCTTCGTAAAAACAATTTAAAACGGATCAAAGATCTCGTGAAATAAAAAGCCATATTCATATAAATATATGAATAAAATGCCCGGCGTATAAGTCAATCTTGAATCTCGTTATTAATATTATTTTATCAGATTACAAGTTGAGCCCTCCAGCAACCGGATAATCGTCGCCATTCCTCTTATTCGTAATGATCGCTAATCCAACAGATTAAAAAAATCTGATTTTAATGATCTTTCGAAAAAATATTTTCTCTTCTTTAAACTTTTATTTAACTCTTGGTCCGTAAACCTCGGATAAGTCCGAGCCCAAGACTCGAAGCTGCTTCGTTAAATTTATCAAAAAATACACGAAAAAATTGATTTTCCAACGATTTTATGATTGGAACGTCAAGTTGAAGGTTTCGTAGATAGAGCAGCAAAAACAAATTTTTCCACATTTTTTGAGTCTTTCGACAGCGTGAAAAAACGATCGGGGAGCCAGATCTGAAGTGCCAGAAAAAACTTTGACAGACGAAAAGAATTGACAACGTTTGAGTTTTCATAGAATAGAAATAAATGAACATATACTATTTGAAGTGGTGCTGACTAAAGTTGCAGAAAAGATGAAACGAGGTGGAAAGATCGGGGTTATACCGGTACATCGTGTAGCGATGGTGGTCGTATTGATCGGACCACACCCGTGCTCTGCTGCCGACAGCGACAGCCTTCTCTCTCTCTCTTTCACCGTATGCCACCGCGCAACCCCCATAGATAGAGATACGTAAATCTCATGCGTTACGTTTTCGGATACGCGCATTTGCACTCTTCCGTTCAATATAACATTTTTATTCAATTGGCAAACCAACATGAGCACAAGTTCAAGGATACTGAGATTAAAAAAATAAAATTAAAAAAATACACTCATTTATGCTCGAACGTATGAAATGGAGAAATAATAATCGAACATTATTACATCGAAATTCAGAAGGTAACGAAGCTTTTTATTTTTATTTATCGAATAAAAATATGCGATCATTCAAGATGGTTCATATGAAAATACGAATATTTCAATAAATTAAAAACTGCCGAGAATAAAAGAATGAGAAAAAAACATTTTATTTGTTCCAAATTATTGTAATGTTTATCAGAAAATTAATAGAGCGACGATTAAAAATGCCACTTGATCGATGAATGTATTTTTCTTTTTGCAAATTTTCACGAGTTTGAAATCCTTTGGGAAGCAAAAAAAAGTAAAAAGTCCAGCATTCGTTATTGAGGAGAATGAGCCTAACACGAAATTAACGTTGAATACCATCGTTGTGATAAGCATCGATCCACGCGAAGCCTCTCGCACACCATTGTGTTATCAATAAACGGATAATATGTTCCCTGTTTACTCATCCAATTACGATAGAATATTGGACGAATGTACAACGATATAGCACCGAGGTGCTTGTGTGTTTAATCATATTACAAAGTGCGCTTATAATTCGACGAGGCTTTAGTCGAGAGTGACTCTTAAGTTGTGAGTTATGGAACTTGGCCTCTTCTAGACCACCGTGTTTATTCACTGTCCTGACTACTAATGTGCCTTTCAATCATCTCCCGGAGAATCATTCGTCATCAACGTGGAAAAATATTACCTTCGCTAAGATTCAAACACTTCCTTTGATCTTGTTTTCACCGAGCTCATTAATCTCATTCGAACACGTTTACGGGGATGTATTTAAACTGATTCGAAAATCCATCAGCTTCGTTCGAAATTTGAACAATTAAATAAAATCATTTGCTTCAGTGGCTGATTTTATTTTCCATTCAAATCTATCCAGCCACATTTGGATTATTTGGATTACGAACGACGATTTTCTGCGAATGAGATATTTCAGTCGTAGTCATTACAATTCTCCTAACTTCCGGTTTTTTAAATGTTTTTTAAAAAATTTTTATTATCGTCATTGGATGCCATCAGGCTCGTCCGAGTATTTGAGAGCTTCGAACATATTGCACAGAAAAAAAAAGACACGTGCAAAAAAAAAGTAATCGCATGAAAATCATTTCGAATGCAGCTCATAATTTATTGTCGGCTTTTTTCCAGATAAACTGTTGGCTTACGTGGAATTGGACAGCCCTGGCCTAGGCCAATATGACCCTTCTATTGCACCCTTACCAGATATTCGTCCCCTAGTCGTCAGTGGTAAAAGATAGAGGGCGTACAAGACCCCGTATCATTTCATGGAAAAAAAAAAAAAAAAAACACCCTAACTTATTACGCACACGCACTTTAACGGTCGATTGTAAAAAGAAAAGAAAAAAATTTTTATTTTTACTATGAAAGAATAATGAGGATAGAAATAATGCATTTTTTCTATTATCGTTAGGATTATTTCAATGAAAATTCATTCAATTCGTGTTATTTCGATCTTCGTTTCTCAATCGAACGATGAATCGATCACTTTTATTCGAATGGATTAAAAATTATAATAATTCATATTCTCTAATAAGGGAGTGAAGAATTTTTTCGTTATTATCATCGAATCGTCTCAATCTATGAACGAGAAAAAAAAATTTTCAAAATTATATTTGTACAAGCAATGCAATGTATATTTATTGCACGTCGACGAGCAACCTTATCGTTGACACGAGCAGAATATCATGATCGATATTTTTCTCTCTTTTTTTTTTTTTTTTTAAATTACTGATGATTCCATTAAGAGACACGATAAACAGATTGATTTTCGCCATTCGATGTACGCTCGTCATGCCGTGTCAGGGCGTGCTGTAGGTGTAACGTTCTGTTGTTATTTGCGAACGTGTAATCGGAGTATTTGACATTCACGCTTCGTCACTTTCATTCGAGCTCGAACGCGGACGTCCACACATATATATATATATATATTCGTAGGAAAAAGAGAGTTGAAAAGCAGTGACAGATTTTTCCGTTGATACCAGTACGCGATTCCCCATTATTAGCCAAACAGCTATTGTATTTCTGTAGCCAATATATTGCATTGGAGTTTCTTTACATTATTCTATCATCGATGTGCTTTCATGACTGATTGACACTTCATCGGAGCTCTTTTTCTTCGTGTAATTCAATCGTTCGTCATTCGTTATCGCTCCCAATGATCCATTTTTTTTTTTCTTTCAAAAACTCTTCAAACTCATCAATACAGTTTTTTATAAAATATTTATTCGTCGTAATTATTCTCATTGAAAGCTGAAATAATCGTTGAAAAATTCTATTTTTCTATGACGGTGATTATTTATTTTTAATTGAAAAAAAAAAAAAAAAAAAAAAAAAAAAAAAAAAAAAAAAAAACAAATTTTTTTTCTTTCACCATTGCTTCGTTGAAAATAGTTGTTTTTTCGAGCTTCGACGACTGAGTTTGAGGGAATTCGAGGCTTCCGGACGAATAGAGAGACAGGAGCACATGTGCTCGAAATTTTTAGACCGATGAAGGATTTTCTAAACTTTTCTTTTCAACCCTCATTTCCTCTCATGTTTACGCCCTTATTCTCTCTGTATTTACGCGATTCCGTTTATTCTCGCTCTACCGTCGAGAGTTTCCTTGCTGCCTCTGTCACTTAACGCGCACCCACGTGGTCAACTCATGAAAGCGATAGTGCCGTAGAAAAAAAAAAAAAAAGGACAAAACTCTCAATTTGGGAAATTCGGTTTAGAATTCAGTTGGGAGACGTTCATTTTATTTTGTTCTATCGATTCATTCTTTCTTTTCGATACTTCCCCGTTATAATCTAACGATTCGCGCAGTCGGAGTGAAAAAAAAAAATAAAAAAATGAAAAAAAAAAAAATAAACTCTTTATTCTTCGATCACACTCCCAATGAATTCGATTAATTTTTTCAACGTCAGCAGCAACGCGTGTGAACACGATCCAGACAAGGTCACCAACCTCCTTTCTCACTCTTTCCTTACAGTCCATTTTTATTTTCTATTTCACTCCCACTCCTCGCCCCTTTCATGGAACCTCGACGACAGATTTTTCGTTCCCGGTCGCTCTGCTACGATCATTTCGGATGTAGTACCAAGTGTGCAGTAAATAGGGAGGGAGAGAGTAAGAGAGAGAGAGAGAGAGAGAGAGAGAGTGATCAAAAGCCAGCTGTGGAAACTGGCATCTGCTGCGAGAAACTCGAACGCATGCGGACACACACACACACACAAACGCAAAAACACACAAGCTTCGAGAAACACTCTTAACAGGGCATGAACCATGTGCATGTAAATTTCTGAAATAGCCAAAAAGTTGAAAAAAAACGGGAGAAAAAAAAACAAGATATAAAAAATGAAGTATCCGCAGAAGAATGGCGACGACCCTGCTGTTTTCTTTTCAACAAATGGTGCTTGAAAATTTTCTTCTCGAAGTAGCGATTACCCGCGATTTTTTTTTATATTTATCGTCAGACATTCGTTTAGTTTATTTATACTCGGACGAGAATAAGAAAATTTATTTTAGCTTTGTTCCAGTGGAAACAACGAAAAATCTTTTACGATATCTTCGTTTCTGTTTTTACAATATATATACGTGCCTCGTGACAAAAGTACCTTCGATACAAAGAGGAAACGCGTCGATCATTGACCAATCTTCGAGAACCAAATTACGTTGACGGCTTCTGTCATCATATTCCTCATCAATTCGTCATCGTTGATTTTTTTTTCTTCTCATTCTTATTCATCCAGAAACGTTTTTGCTTTACGGATCGAGTGTTTATTCCCTCATTTTTCGAAGCCCCGTATATTTTTTTTTACTTTTTCATCGATCCAAACTGGATTTACGAACTCACGATCATAGGTCCCTTGAAAAAATGATGCTCGAATACCACATTATTCATGTATTCGATATAATTTATCTCACGTCACACTCATAAGTCAATGGGAACAGAAGATTCGCGATGTAAGAGTTCGATGTGAATTTATTGAAAAAAAAAAAATTCACAGCTTCAAGGCTCTCGTATATTCGAAATATAATTTTTCTCGTATTTGTGCAAAGAAAAAAAAATCTCTCGAGTCTTCAGATAAGAAGATCAAGTCAATTGGATTGTGAGAAAGCAGTTTTTTAAAAACTAACGATTTTACAAAATTTCAATTATTTTCATTCAACCTTCACTCTTTTATTCTGATCTCTGATAATTTTTTTTTTCTCAACAAAATTTTGAATTTAGCACAAAAAAAAAATGATTTTGAATAAAAATATTCATCGATACGTATCGAATGAACAAATGCAGTAAATTGAAACTCGCTGTTTCCCAAAAGAACGAAAATTCAAATGTTATGATATTTATTGCAAAAAATAAATGAACTGGGTAGACGGATGATATCCTCAGATAGCCTCCTCTCCCTCGGCATTCCTACGAGGAGTGAGCGTCTGAGTCACAAAAAACAATGGTAATCTATCGCGGGGGACTCACACAGCTGCTCTCCTCACGCTCATGTACTTTCTCTCTCTGTCACACAGACAGGCGCACACACATACGCACACAGTACACTCGTAGTACCTCGTTATGTTTTTTCTTTTATATCCTCCCTCTCCGCCCGACTCAACTGGCGTCCGGCACTTATATAGGGTGACTCGAAAGTATTTGAAAATACGCACGAGAAAAGGATTATCGGACTTTGAAAAAATCTCAATCTCGTTGTGAATCGGTGCGAAATTTACAATTTTCGAAAAAATAATTTTAATGCGGAAGTGTGGCATTCCGATGACAATTGTTTCCAGTAGCTTCTCACGTGGAAATTTTTTTCACCACGAAAAACATCGAAATAATTGTAATAATGGTGTATATATCGAGGCAGCAAAGTAATATCAATTTTTATTCGAGCAATGCAGTTATATGACGAGGAAAAAATAATGAGTTATCTAAGGTCACAGGAGCATCGGTGTATATATATCGCTTGCAATTCGAGAGCCTTATCGCTCACTGAAGCAAACAAAATGGAGCCGATGAAAACAAAAATTTGATAAATAAAATATATATTGCTGATGCGAACAAAACAAATAGCCTCGGCGAGAGAGGAATATTAACGGTAGAACTAAATTCACGATTGCGATTCAATATATATATATATATATATATATATACGAGGAGGAGATACCTTTCGATTAATTTTTCATTTACTTTACTCGTACGATTTTATTTGCAAAGTTTTTATAGAAATAAACTTTCGTTATTAATGAAAACATTGGATTTTCATTCATTATGATCCTGCTATTTATAGATCCAGCGTCGCGTCGCGAATCAATCGTGCGAGTAATATAAATTTAAAAAAAAAATCGAATATTTACACTCCTATGAGTGAAAACAAAATTTTGTTAAAATATTCAAATATTTTGTTGCACGTATTCAACAAATTTTTTTCTTTTTGTTGAGGCAACAAAATTTCGAATATCACAATAAACTTTCTTTATACCGAACACACAAAACTTTGTTGAGAGAATAAAACATTTTGTTTTGTCGTCGAAATATTTTGTTGAACGTATTCAAAAAAATATTTGAAGGTTTCAACAAAATTTTGTTTTCAGTTTGAACTATGCTTATTGCGCTGCGTATCGAATTGAAAACGAAAATGTTGGTTTACACGGGATAAATTAGAAATTTATTGACGAAAGTAGAAAAGGCTATGAAAAAAAAATTGCATCGAAACGTCGGTACAGAATCCATTACAAGTGGATGACAGAACGATATCGCATTACGTATGTTACGTTACATTTCTTATCTCTTCGAAAAAACGAAACTTAAAAATATTTTCTGTCTGAATTCTTTGGATGAACAGTTGAAAAAAAGAATATAGAAAAAGTTGAATGTAAATTCAATAAATATTAGCTCGAAAACGTGCTCGTTCGAAGGGGTCATGAGCAAAGATTATTTCAGAAAAAAAAAAAAGCATTTTCATAGAATGTAGTTCGATGGAAAATGAACAGAAAAGAAAGCTCAACTCGTTGTTAAAGAGAACAGGACTGTATTGTATGAAAGAGAACTGCGATTATGCAGGTATAGCGAGAAAAACGTCTAGCCAGTTACGTCTGGACGTCGTTCCATGTATATATACGTAGACGACGGAAAATCGATCCGCGCGACGTTTTACTCGCTCAAACTTTAATCAAGATGATTCACAACGAGCATTTCGCGTACTCGGTGAATGAGTCACGTATTCCATCCCCGTCGCGGTTCTCTATTTTTTCGCCTCTTCTCCCGTATCGTGGAATGACTGATAGCGCGTAACCGCATTATTATTATTATTATTATTGTTATTATTATTATTATTTTTTCTCCGCTCTCATACGATGCGCTATTGATTATTCATCTCTTTAAATTCCAATATCATATGACGCATGTAATGATTCACAAACGTTTTTATTGTTTATATACCGCGCTCTGAATCAATGGCTCAATCCTTCTTCTCGATTCATATTTTCACATCTTTTGAAACATTTTAATTATTGTTCTTCACTGCTAAGATTCAATCGTGATATTTCGATGATCAAAATTTGTTAAACGTTTATCGATTTGTGTCAAAATTCCGACGGATTTCTACTTTTTTTTTTTTTTTTTTTTCTCGCCACTTTTGGTACACTAATATATTGTCTAATAAAAGTCTGAAAAAAATTTTGTAACCCTAAAATCAGTTATAATATCTGTGGATAACTGCGACTGAGAAACTAAATTTGTTGGATCAACAAAACGTGGCGAACAAATTGAATTGGTTGATTTAACAAAACTTTTGTCGATTCAACGATGTTTTTGTCGTGGTAAAAAATATTTGTTTGAGCCAACAAATCAAGTGTTTGAACGAACCAAACTCTCGTGAGGGTTAAAGAATTTTACTTTGTTCGCTACGATTTGTTGAACCAACAAAAAATTTGTTGAATCAACGAATTTATTTCTCTCCGTGTGCTATTAATTTGGGAATTCAGACTCTTTATGAGTACGAAAGAATTCAAGAGACAGAGATGAACGAAATAATGAAATTTCGTGCCAAAAATAAAAGTAACAGGCTGTCGGTCATGAAGTTCCTGAGAGAAATCGAAAGTTGGAGCAACAGAGTCTACAAATTTAAAGACACACGGACACACATACGTCAGTGTTTGATTTCGATGGACTCAATCGTTGAGATATATATACATATATAGATTCAATATTATAGATAACAGAGCAAACGTACACGTAATAACGTACCTACATTCGTGCAGTGAGGCTATCAGCGGAGAAAATAGAGCTTTCTCTCTTTCACTCTCCCTTTAGATACAAATTGGTCTACCGTTCTGTCTTCCCCCTCAATATTGTTCGCGAGCGCAAGTAGTTCAGGTACAAATCCCCGAGGTCGGCATCGGTGTCGCCGACAGCACTTGCAAACCCGGTGACTCGGGTCACGCGACTAGAATCGTTGATATATTTTTCACGTAAAGGGTGTCGCGATAATGAACCTTGTATCGTCATAATATCGGGAAGAGTTCAGCCTGAGACAGCACACTAAAAATTAATATTGAAAAAAAAAAAAAAAAAAACATTAAAAAATAATTAATATTCGTGACGAAACAGTCGAAATTATTCGGTTTTTGCTCTTAACGAAATCTCAATTTAGTAATTAATCATCGAGTAAAATTTGAATGATACATCGATGATAAAAATCGTTTCTTATCGGATTTCACTGAACTTTTATCGTCTTTTGCGTATTTATTTGTTTTTCGTAGCACACACAGAGATAACGAATGTGCAATGATAACAAAATTTGGTTGGAACAATTGAATTTTCGTTCAACTTGATGGATTTAGTTCGGTGAACAATTTTTTTGTCGTATGAAAAATTAAAAAAAATAAAATTGTTCACTGAATTAAATTCATTTGATTGAACGAAAATTTAGTTGTTTCAACCAAATATTGTTTTCAGTGTGCTTATACCAAAGTTGTAATATATTTACGATAATATTAACTGTTTTTCGAACACACTGTAGAGGCATCGCTTGCAAATATTAGCGTTCAATTTCAGACGACCGGTAGACACTCGACTCGCTACCTATATATTAATAGTTTCATGTACATGTACTCGGTACGTCGAGACTCAGGGGGCGAAGGATGAGAATAAGCGTCGATGTGTCGGGCGCCTCACTGTCTCTGCGTGTTTCTTCTACCGTTTCTCTTCTCTACTATTTTTTCTCCCTACCAAAACGATCAATGCTTTTCTGCCGCGTACACGTTTGATAAATCGTGCAACTTCTTTCGGTGTTGAGGTTTAAAACAAAAATTTTATGTTGAATAAGCTCGAAACGAGTCTGATAAACTTAAATATTTTGTCAGTTTTTATCTGTCACATTGATTTCTCGTTCGACGAGCTATCAGTTTCGTTATTCAGTGCTCGTCGGACTATAATGAGACCGGAAATGTCAGATTTTTCGTTTCTTTCTTCAATCATTCACGCCCAAAGAAAGTGCAATGATAAAAAATTTGAATTTATTCAATTGACAGATGAAAAAAAAAGTTTTTTTTTCTCTCAATTACGAGACAATATTATAACGTCCGCGGATAAAATTTTCTAATGAAAAGTTTCGAGAATAGAAGAAAAGAAAAACATGAGGTAACGTTAGCACTGAGAGATAAAAGAGAAGAAAAAAAAAACAGAAGGGACAAGGGACCGGAGAAAGGGTTTTGCCGAGACACGATAACGTCTCGAGGAGTCGCGGCTGAACTAGCTCGCCTTGCGTGTTGTCCGCCGACGCTCTTTCGTCTCACCAATTGACCGGACAAGAATAGAGAAAATTATTCCTCTCAATTTGACGCAATTTAAAGGAATTAAGCCGGACGCTATCTCTTTCCGTCTCTTTTTTTTTTTTTTCTTTTTTTTTTTCTCTATCTCTACTCTCGACCCCCCCCGAGGTAGAAGCTTTCTTCTCATTTTACTTTCTCCCGCATTTTTCCCCAGTCTCCTCTATACATTCCTGTCTATACATTTCCCTCTCTTTTTTACCGGACTCCAATAAATATATTTCAATTTAGTCTCGAGATATATAGCAGTTGGTCGAACAATATCGCTACTGAACTTACCAAATAATCGACGTTTCAAAACGAGAATTAAATTATGTATCAAATATATTTTAAAACGCTTATGAAAAATCGATCAAAGCCAAAAAAAAAAACGTTTTCGTTAATCACATCTGCTGCAAACGTTGTGAAAACATTTTTCAATTTTTTTAAACATCAAATTAATCGCACAACGAATAAATTACTGTATTTTTATTTATTTATTTTTTTATATATACCTACGTCGAAGTAACTGAATTCATGGGGAAGAAATTTTCGTATCGATTTTGTTTCTGTCGAGAATCTGTATGACGAATGCTTCTTAAATTAAACTTATTAACATTCCCTATTACTAATCTTCTTCTGACGTCTTGATCCTGGGATGCAAAACAAAATAATCGACTTGTCAGTACATATATGAACTAGATCTATATATAATTCATATTATAGTATCGTACAATCACCGTTAAAATTGATGCTGATGAAAAAAAAAAAAAAAAAAAAAAAATGTATAACGAGAGTACTCTGTAAGCTCTGTTTTTCTTTTCGTATTCTCTAAGCCGTATTTTCATACGCAATAGCTCTTCCGTAACTGTGTCTTGGATAGGTCCATTTGATTTTATTTCTTATTCGATTTTTATTCGTTGATTAAAACCATTTTTTTCTTCTTCTTGTATTTACGTCATCGCAGAAACATCGATATGTACTTGAATCATTCTGAAAATAGAATGTACGTGCGGGGACTTTTACGAGTATGCTGGAGAGCTGTTTTTTCTTCTTGAATATTTTATTTATTCTCCCAATTGAATTTTGCTTCATTTTTTTTTTTATTGATCCACATCTATCTTTGATTGGGGGGGGGGGGGGGGGGGGGTCCTAGACTTTCAGGCTCACGTTCTAGTACAGTGGCAAGGTTTGAATGCTTATAAAATTTTTCAAAAACGTTGAGCAATTGCTTAATTTATTGTTTGAAAATGTTTAACAGTCGCGTTTCCGCAGCCTTTTTATTCCTCCATTCGGTGTGGTCAATCTTTCGTGTCATTCGCGTGTTGAATTTCACAACAACCGAACACCTTCCCTTCCTTTCAACTGACTTTGATCATTGCAACGATGATGCTATACAATTATCCGGTGTACACGATAGTCGCCGAGTTTCCGTTTACGTATGTCATGATAGATAGCATTTTCCTCTATTAATTATTATCGTTTAATTAGAAATTACTTGGCTTGGTGAGCTTGGACAAGGTCGAATCCTTCGACGCGTAATTTCAAAGCAAAATTCATGGCAAAAAGAATTTCGTGACGATGCTTGCGAATTGTTAGAAAAATAATCATTTTACTTTTCATCATTTTCATCAAATCAAATTCATTTTTCTATAGGCATTCGCTTCTGTCATTTTTTGTCAATTGAAAAGAAAAAAAAAAAGTACTTTTATAAACAGAATAAATAGAATACAGTAGATTTGAAAAATCTTGGAAAAAAAAAAAAAAAAGAAAATTTACAGCTCTTTCACACGTCAGAAAGAAAAAAGTCACGGAAATCACGTTTCGCGAAAAACAGGCTTCGAAGTTATCTACCCCGGAAACGCGACACCCTGATACGTTTATTTATCCTATTTATCTTCATATTTTTGTCACTCGTAGGAGTTCGAATGGAAAAATTGAACGAAAAACATTCGGTAAACCGAGCAGAACAATAATAAATCGTTGAAAAAAAATTTAATCAAGTTCAAAAAGTAAACCAAAACTTAAAAACTCGATCGAACTCAAACGAATCTCGTTGAATATTTTTAAAAAATTGTCGTTCAGCACGGATTTCTTATTCGCAAGCCGAATGAAATATATTTTTTAATTGAGCATTTCACGATTGTAATATTTATCGCTGTGATTATGTGGCCTTCACCGTTGAACTAAAAACAATGAGAACCGAAAAATCATTGAATAACTCCGGATCACTCCAATCATTCCACTTATTTGTGCACCAATTATGGGTTTTTACATAAATTTATAGGCGCAGCATGATAATGGTGATTTGATAAGAAAAAGTAGATACAACTTTCCCGACTTTACGACAGCCTTCCACGTTCTTTTTATTTTTATTTATTTTTATGTAATTTCTCATTCCTGATGAGTAATTCATGTTTCTACAGTAAGGGTGGAGCACTTTGATATATTTGAACGTGATATTAAAAAAAAATTACTCGCCAGGATCAACACAAACGATGAAAAGTTTTAATCTTTTTTATTTTAAATTTTAATTTAAAAAAAAAGAAATGTTAAAAGTTTGAGTTTATTCGGTAGAAAATAATATTCAAAAAAGTAGTTCGATAATAACTCGCGAAATAACGAGAAAATAATATTTCTTCGAGCACGTTGAAACTCCTTTTCGTTTCGATGGTATTGTAGCTCTCGAACGTTTCGCAGTTTCGAACAAATATTTTTTCCAGTCATTGTAACTCTGTTGAACGATCGAAAAACTATTGGTACAAACTGGGAAGCTACATAGGGGAGGAGGCGACTGAGGTTACGAACGAACGTGAAGATTTGAGGGGGCGAGAAAAAGGTTGGATTATTGAACGTGAATGGTTACTATATTTCAGCACTCGAGTCACTTTCATATATTTTTTCAGGCATTTATTTCGCTCCACTATTGAAGCAGCTATTAATTCGTTCAAATTCTTTCATGTGATACTCACTTTTTTCCTTCTGCTCTCCTTTCATTATTAATAGAGCATCAGTGAACGATATAATTCGGTCCATTTATAAGAGTAGCTGACTAATAAATCGACACGTAGAGGAAGAAAGAGAGAGAGAGAGAGAGAGTGAGGGAGCAATATTTTATAAATAGATTCGCTCAACTGAGGGTTACGGTCACATATCATCGCAATCCCACATTCCGATCTCCATTCATCCAGTCATTCCCCATCATCTCCCATCGATAACGCTCTCAAAAGACGTTTTTTTTTTTTCTTACTCTTTATTCCTCACGAATAAAACGTCGTTGGAGTATTATATTTTAGTCTATATTTTAAATTGTTTAATCAGTTTAACATATTATCGTCAGAAAAATGTTCAAACGGCTGTCGCATATTGCCGCAATTGTATAGGACGAGCGATCTCTGTCGCGTGTCATAAGCTCATGAAGCAACGCGTCGGTTATAATTACACTTTTTTTTTTCTTTACTTTGACCCTGACTCCGAGGGTTAACGAAAAAAAAAAAAAATATTTTTTGCACCACAATTTGTAAGATTATCGATTGGGGCAAGTCGATAAAATTTAATGGAGTATAATCATCTTGCTCCTCGAACGCTTATTACAGTTCGTTACTTTGATCAGCAAAAAAAAAAGAAAAAAGAAAAAATTAAGAAAAGTGAATTTTTGCTATTTCTCTTTGAAAAATTATAGAAATATTCAACAGCCTCGATCATCGATATATTTTTATTTCAACGACATTTTCTCTCCAATCGTTTCTTTCAATATTAATGTCATTCGGATAAGAAATATATAATAACGATGATAAAATCATCGATGTTTCATTCTTTCCACGCGGTATCCAAGTTTATACCCACAATTTACGGATTTGTTGGAAGAAAAAAAAAAATGTAAATTGCATATGTGTGTGAGTAAGCGCTCCCAACTAGTTTTGCGTGCGACGCCAGGCACGAGCTTCGCGTCTGGTCGTTGCGGCGCCTTCAACTTCACCCCTCTATGCACTGCTCGCCAATCCGCCTGCGAGGTGCTCGATTGTATACTCGTCTATTTTGTTGTACATACAGGAAAATATGAGAAGCACCGAGTACGAGAAGTACTCGAAGTACGTACACAACGTTTCGTCGGGAGATAAAAGGGCGGGGATCAAGTCAAAATAAGGAGTTAGGGGCAAGGGGATTTCCTGGTTGCCATGTGGAGAAGTCTATTTTAACCCCTCTCATTTTTTTTTCCCCCTTCCGCCCCACGTGCCCACAAAATGAGGGTGTCGATATATTTCTCAGCGAGCCACGAATACCCGTCATCACGTATACTTCTCAGAATCGACCACGAGCGAATCGAATTTTCAATGGAGTTTAACATGACAATTTTAGAACTCATTTTTGGCAATCTCGGACCCCTCGAACGCTTCGAAACTTTTGTTTTTAAAGGGAGAATTTATACATAGTTTTCTGTTTAATATCGCTTTGGAATGTTTTGCTCCGGCACTCGTAAAGCTTCGTTATACGGTTTTTTTTTATAGATTCTCATGACTCGTTCAAAATTATACTTTTTTTTTTTTTTCCAAACATTTTGCTCAATTTTTAACTCTTCACTGATTCAAATTTTTTTATATTTATGTTACAAACGAGTAATGCACATTAACGAATGATAAAAAAAGTGCAAAATTTGAGTACAATTATTAGTTGCTTGATTCATTGATCGATTATAATTCCTCAATAATTGTAAGAAATGTCCTATTATTATGCACTTTATGATTGTTCTTCGAAGATTTTCATACGATTTCTTTTTATTGATGTTACAGTGGCCTCAATTTCCAAGATCTCATGGCACGACAGGGAGTCATCGATTCGCCACCGAAAACTCCGTTCATCATGGGCTCCGAGTGTTCCGGCGATATCGAAGCAGTTGGCGAGGGAGTGGAAAATTTCAAAGTACGAATCGACGATCTTTATGGAAAAATTAATCTGTTTTTTTTTTTCTTTTCATCGGTTATAATTCAAATTAGGGGGGAAATGAAACGATTTGTTCAGAAAAAAAATTCTTACAGAATTATCAATTTCTATTTGAAGCAGTATTCTTTTCGTGTTTCAAGAAAACTCGTTATCAAATGCTAATGCCATCGCACGACTTATGCCAAGACTCTGTCGAACCCAAAGTCCACTTCTGCTATTTCTACATCATCCCCCGATGTTATCAGGCAGGATATTTTCGATACGCTTCCACTTTGAGACCACCCTCGACGAAATTACATTTCCTCGGAGTGCTTTACCATCGTTATACTCTGGAAGAATTGAGGGAAACGTCCGGAAGCTTATGTTTTCCGTCGTGCTTCTTTTCTCCTTCATTTTCGCCATTATTATCTTTTAATCCTTGAAACAAACAAAAAAAGACATTCTTCATTTGGTTCTTTAGTTTCTTTTTTTTTTTAATTCCTACGTAATTTTTTTTTTTTTTTAAATTCCTACGTAAATGCCAAAACGTATAAGTGAAAAGTACAATCTAAAAGAAAATGTCGTGATGTAAAGCACCTCGAAGAAATATTTTCTGATGTGAAATTATTCAATTACAAATTTCGTTCCTATTAAGACAGTTGGGGTTGCATGAATTTGTGAGAGAAAAAAATCGCTTCGTTCATTGGTACAAATGCGAAAAATATTTTTTTTTTGTTCCTTCAATGTCAATGAGATTTATTCGATAACAATTGGACAATTTTCCAAATTTATTGCGAGTTATTGTTAATGAAACAAATTTACTTCGATTCAAGATCGAAATGTTCAATCTTCATTCGGATATGAAAAGAATTTTAGTATCTCCATTTAGATAAAAAAAAAAAGAATTATAAGTCAACCCTTGGTAGGATATTGAAGAGGGAGTGTCGAGAAACTTCGGCCATATTCCATTCGACCCCGCGAGTTTGTGTGGGTCTCAGGGTCGTGGCCAAGAAAGTACACGTGTAAATGACCTGGTCGTCCGGGTGGTTGAACTTAGAATCCCTCGAGAGGATACAGGGGTCGCAAACCTAAAAGCCTTTTTTATAGCTCTATTCTAAGGCTTGGTTCTACTTTTTCTCTTTCCTTATTCGTTGAAATGTTAAAAAAAAACTTAACATTTTTTCCGGGATTCTTGAGCTATTGCTACTGTTTGTACTTTTTTTTTCTTTCTTTAGGAATCGTCGTTCTATTTTGAATATACGTTCGTTATCGAGATTTCAATGCCAAAGCTCTCAATTTTTTCAACAAAATTATTCGATGTCGTTAAACTTAAAAAATCACATACATCTTAATTATACTTGAAGTTTCATTCATTTTCCGTAAAATGTTGACTTAAAAAAAAAAAAAAAAAACATTTCTCATTTTTCCAACTGATATATATTCCCTAAAAATTTCAAAACAACATATTCCTTCTGTAGAAAATAGAAATAGATGATGCAATATAATAATAAAATTAATTTTGACATTTTTGGTATTCGAAAAGTACAACAGAGCTAAAGTTCATTTAAATAAAATCCAATATTTAATTTGTAATTACTGTCGAATTGTATTACGATATTTGAATTTTAAATTTGTAACTTTTTCTACGTGTAATTTTTTTTTTTTTTTATTCCGTTCATTCGAGCTACAAACGATGCGGAAGAAAATCAATGATCGAATTCTTATATGTCAGTATTCGTGGTATGGTTGAGAATACAATATGTTTATTTTCTTTTAGGTCGGTGATCGAGTTGTCGCTTTGCCGGACCACAAAGCTTGGTCTGAGCTTGTCGCGGTTCCAGCAACTTCGGTTTTCGCTCTGCCAGAAGGTATGAGTTACTTGGATGCTGCAGCTATCACCATGAACTACACCGTCGCCTACATACTACTGTTCGACTTGACTTGTCTCACGCCTGGCAAGAGTCTCTTGCTTCACAGCGCCGGAGGTGGTGTGGTACGTATCACCAACAACAACAAAAAACCACATTTACAAACATGGCAAATAATCCTATGGAAAATAAACGAGCTGCGTTTATTGAAAAATGGGGGAAAAGAAAACCCTGCACAGAATCGATGATTCAAGGGTCATAAACAAAACCGTTGTTGTCGGATCAACCATCGGAGTATTCGATGAAAAATTGAATTGCACCTCCAGAGCCCTTTGCCTTTCAGTTTTTAATTATAAAATCATCGAGGTTGTCAAAGTTTATGCGATATTCGCGACGAAATAGATGGAATCGTTGTCGAAAACGTTGTGTACTTATCAGAATTATGAATACCGAAGGAAGATTCGTTGTTTGGATCTAAATTTTATCCAAATCGACGCTGAAGAAATGATACATGGTCGAGTCATTATTTTCTATCAGCCATTGAAAGTATTCAAGTGAAAATTAGCACTGATGGTGTTTTCTCGAAATTAATTCGTTAATTAGGGTCGTTAACTAGACTAAAAGTGCGTCAAATTGGTTCTGCCTTGAAATTGATGAAAATATCTGGATTTTCTTATTTCGATAAATTTTTCGACGTTTTCGATGTCTGATAACGGGTCCCATACAACGTGATATAATTTCACTAAGGACATTGATGAGTTAGAGCGAGAGAACGAAAAGAAAGCGATAGAGAGAGGAATTGAAAGGGCGACGTCAATTGTCAGGGATTCGAACTATGCGAACGAACACGAGTGACCGTCGCATAGTCATGCTGTGAGTGCGCGTGTACGTGTTAAAGGAGCACAGAACGAGAGGGATTCAACGAGTACTATATGGGTTCTCGTTTCACCACATGCCAGTCCTTAATTATCCAATGAAACTTAACGAGACGTGGCTAAGGGCACAAAAATCCCACGACAACTAGACAGCCGCACGGACTTGATACGTGTATTACATACCCTCAATAAGCTTTTCATTCGTCAAATGTCCATTCAAAGTAAAATCCATTCAGAATCTTTCATGAAGAAACAAAAAAGTAACACGAAAAAAGTGTTCTCGAAGTCTCAGACTATTTCTATCGGTCTCGGCATAAAGAAATTAAAAAAAAAAAAGGTTTCAAATTTCACCAAAGGGATATTTATTCAATTGATTATTTTGGTCGAGTTTATCAGAACATAAAAAAAAAAATTGTCATGAGCCAAGGAGTCTGTCATTTCGTTTTTTTCATTACGCGAAATTCTTTGTCGATTTAAATTTCGTAAAGACTAAAAAAAAACGTTTCGTTTTTCGGTGTATTCGCTAAAATTCTTCAAATTTAATATCCAATGGTTTTAACAGCCGGTTAGAACATTTACAAAATTCGTAATTTGACATCAGTTCTTTCAAACAATTCAGTTGATGGAGAGTGGCCTCGAGGGTTAGTTTCGCAAATTCAACTTGGCGAGCCGGCATCGCCCAAGATTCGTCTCAACCGATCAATACCGTTCAACAGGTACTACTACTACACGTTCTCTCTGAGCTCTCCCCGCGAGACCCCCCCGACGAGCAAAATCCTCGGCGGGTCTACGAACGGAAGTTGGGAAAATGGAAAAACCAACTCCCACTCCCTCGGTGAATGAGGAACCGAGGGGGTGGCTCGGGAGGATAAGGGATGCTGAGTCGTGGTCCGCACTAGCGCCACCAGGCGACAGGGTATTCGTGCTAACGTACTCGTTGCTTGGCAACTCGCGATTCTACCTACGCCCAACCCTTCAACGTCTCGAACTATTTTACACCATACACAGATCGTTGCCTGGACATTTTTCTCTGTCAAAGTATCCACTGCGATGCTACATCCTGACTTTGTGTCAGTGCTCATTCTTTTTTATTGCTAATTCTTCTACTCGTCGATCGATTGATATGAGAAACAATCAACAGTACTGATATTCCCATGGAAAAGTTGTACTTTCAATCCCCATTCTTGTTTCTTAATTCACGACCATTTGTAGATACGATCCTAAACAATCAGAACTGATTTCATCGAATTTGATCAGCTGAGTTTCTTGAATAAAGCAATTATATACTAATTTATATGAAAAAGATTTTTCAAATCATGAATGTGTCTTTTTAGTTATCCTCGAATTTATTATGATTATTAAGTACGTTTTTTTTTTCATCAAAAGTCATTATAAATTGCAATTTCAGAATTTAAAATTTTTCTTGAGAAAATGAACGTGAATTTCCATACAATTCAACAGTGCGTTCTATAGAGCGAAACCATCGACCACTCTCTCTCGTAGAACCCGACCGCGCCCGTCTGAGCTCAACTTTTTTGCTAACCCAACTAGCTCACCACGTGGCACTTGAAAAATATTTTAACGAGAGCAAAAAGTATTCAGTATTCTCTTTGAAAAAAAATACTTTTTACAATTTTATGTATTTTCGAATTTTGTTTGCTTAGTTTGATTTTGCAAAGTGATATTTCATGTTATAACAGAAAATTAACATTTTGCTGATCAATTAGTTTTTATATTTCTCGCAATTTTCATGAAGTTTTATCAACATCTTTTTTCTTTATTTAAGTTCTTCCAATTGGGACAGCTCCAGATCGAAGCGGAGGGGTACACTAACAAAAGTCTCGAGAGAGAGTATTTTTCATACTTTTCTCAGAAATGATGAATGCTTACTTCTGTTGAAAATTCTCGTAGAGTTCATGGATTGCTTGACTTCTTTGTTTTTACTTTCTCTCGAGGTCTCCCTACAGCATCTTCATCATTTTAGAGCTTGATAAAGACCACACAGACGCGTCTGTCCGGCTTTACGCGTTTATAAAAGCGTCTTTATGAATGAAGAGCCGTGATTCGTGTTTCTCCGTGCCACAATTCTTTCCAATTTCATTAATCGTCAAAAATATCACTTCGATATTTAAAAAAATTATCAACGATGCGAAAATTTACCGCGTTGTAATAAAAAAAATCTATTTTATTACACATATTAACATACTTCTGAAGAAATAAGTAAACAATTCAGATAAAACTAAACGACAAAAAAATGTCATCGTCTTACGGCATCATAGTATCTTAGTCTCGTCTTTTCGAAGTAATAACAATGTTTAATTGTTGCGTGCGTTTTTTCATTCCAGGGTCAGGCAGTTGTACAATTGGCGAAAACCGTTGAGGACGTCACGATCTTTGGCGTTTGCAGCAAATCCAAGCACGAGGAGCTCAAGACGGTCGGCACGATTGATCATCTCCTCGAGCGTGGCAGCGACTACAGTCACGAAGTCAGAAAGTAAGAATCGATTTGAAAAAAATCGGTTGTCATTCGAATATTACACATTTTAATAATTAACGAGGAAATAATAATGCAAAATTTATTTTCTATCATTTCGTGTTCTTTTCAAATACTGGACAATACTTGATTCGAATAAAAAAATTAGTTATCTCGATGGTCGAAGTATTTTGCTCATAGATCTTTTTTCTTTTCAGAATTTCTCCCGAGGGTGTTGATATTGTTCTCGATTGTGTTGGTGGCGAGGAGTGGAACAGAGGATTTGCCCTGCTGAAACCCATGGGAAAATACATTCTTTACGGATCGAGCAATGTCGTGACCGGTGAAACGAAGAGTTTCTTCTCCGTTGCCCGATACGTAAGTTGAAATTATGAAACGTTTTCTTGAAAACTGTATTAACGAGAAGAAAAACGATGACTAATCTTCAATGACTAATGCTCATTTATCGTTTGATGTCAGTCTCATATTTATAATTCATTTTTCATGTAACATTGAATTTTTTATGATTGTTGTACAGTGGTGGACGATGGATAAAGTATCACCGATTAAGCTGTTCGAGGACAACAAAACTCTGTCGGGACTGAATCTCCGTCGTTTGATGCATCAACACGGTGCTCACGCTTTTGTGAGGAAAGCAGTGAAGCAGGTGTATAAATTGTGGGCTGAAGGAAAAATAAAGCCACGTGTTGACTCAACGTGGGCACTCGAGGATGTACCAGAAGCGATGCAGAAGATGCACGACCGCAAGAACATCGGTAAAATCGTACTTGATCCGAGTCTTGAACCGAAGCCAAAACCAATGACACCAGCGAAGGGCAAAGGAAAGGACAAGAAAGCGGCCAATCAGGAGGACAAGAAAGCATCGAGCGTCGACTCTGACGAGGGCGAGAAAAAGAAGGAACCCGAATTGACCAATGGAACGTCCGAAGATAAATCTGACAGCGGTACATAAAAAACTTGATGAAATTGTTTTTAAGTCATTTATAATTTACGATTTTTCATTCCAGCACGTGTTTCATACATAAAACGAAGAATAAATAAATTATTTATTCTTACAGATTCGAAGGAAAAGGAATCAAGCTGAATTACCAATGGGACTGACGAGAATTGAACGCGAAATTGACGTCGTTATCGAGGCATGAGCGTAGGTTATATACCAACAAAAAGAAAAGAAAAGACACGACACGTGAAAACACGGAGGGAAGAATTTGATATATATTTTTTTTTTTCTATATTTTTTCCGAGTCATACGAAATTGTTTCGAGCTCTAAAGGGAAAAAACCAACAAACAACATCTTTTGGCTAAGTTGAGAAAGAAAAGAGATAAATGCGAGTAAAGGTCGTAGCGTTCGCTCAAATGAGAGGACGAAAATAAAACTGGAATAAAATATCGAAAAGGCGTGTGGGAGCTAAGAGTAATCAACCAAATAAATATCAATTTTGACGTGGTCCACAATAGTAGTTTGCAGTGATTTAACAAGATTAGAACAGATGAATAAAGAAAACGAACTTTGAGGTAAACGAAAAAAACAAAACGCGATTTTATTTTTAATACCATGAGTGCGATGATGTTGAGCGCCTAAAGACCGGATGAAAATAAATATCAGTTTAATTTTTCATGAAAAAAAAAAAAAAAAAAATGCGATAGTCCGATGATGACGGAAACAAAATAGTAATAATAATAATAATAACTATACCAGGTAACAAAAAATGTCAAAAAAATATTTACGTACGATCTATCAAATATATTGAAAACAGAACGAAAACGAGAAAAAAAAAACAAATATACGACGTACTTTCTACTACGAATTAATCAATACCTGCTGAAACGAGGAGGGAGACAAAACACATTTTTTTAAATCTATTAATCAATCTTCGACTAAATCCAATTATCGCTATTTCTACTATCCAAATACAAATACTACGCCTGCGATCGCTAGATAATAATACTGCTGCTGAGAAAGCTCGTCCAAAATATATATATATATTTTTTTTAATTTCGATTATGACACTTTTTTTTTCTTAAATTCGCTCACGACGAAGCACATCGAAGAAAACCACTCAATATTTTATGAAAAATCGCTCACGCGAAAGTATATTGTAGCGTTTATACGGATAAAAAGCCTTCGTGAAAGTATCCAATAAAGATATTATAACGAGCATTCAAATATTTTCGCTCAATTTTTCACTTTGTAACGAAAATATATCGATTTTTTGTAAACATCAAGCTTAAGGCCTCGAAAAATTATTTTCAGTATTACTGCCAATTTTATGGTAACGTTCGCGACTGAGAGACACACTTGTGACCAATTTTTTCTATTCCGATTTTTCAATTTTTGAAATCGGCTTTATACAAACGATGAGAAAAATGGAACCAAACGAAAATGAAACATTCGCGTATTGTCAAAATTAATGGAAAAAAATAAAATAAAATAAAGACCACATATGCATATCTCCTGTCAAGGAATTTCGTGAAAAAATAGTATAAAATAAAATATGTAATCGAAAGTTGAGATTAAAAATGAAATCCAAAATCGGTCGCTAACGGGTCGAAAGAAAATTTTACTGATAGCCGAACATTGTTTTTAAATTTGATAAAAATATCATTACTACTACTGCCTTTTGCCATATTTCAGTTAGAAGAAAAAAATATCATTTTTAAACTTTAATGAACGCGCGATGAAAAATAAACGCATTTATAAATGCTACTTTGTCGACGAAGAGAAGAAGAGTCTTGGAAGTCTGGAAAAAAGCAAGAAAAAATAATAAAAAGATAATAATGAAATATGCACATGGCTCGAAACACAGAACGCACACACCCACAAAAAAACGCGTAAGAAAAAAAAATAGCGCATGAAGGAACAAGATAAATAAGAAAATTGATTGAAAAAAAAAAAAAAAAAAAAAAAACATACAAACACACGAACAAGACACTGTATATTTTACTTAAGGCTTTAAATGTTTCATCAAATAAGTATCTATTATATTATAATATATCTATATATTTGTATCGTCCATTTTGTCTCCTCTCCTCTTCCTCGCCCTTGAAAAAGCTTCCTTGTCCTCACGTACATTATTAGATATTTGGTTTGTTAAACCGAAAAACGCCGAAAATCCAGAGCACGATAAACATGATGAAATTGAAAGAAATGGAAAAAAGAGTGGATACTTTTTTTTTTTTTTTTTTTTCCATTTTTTTTAATCCTTTATTTTTAGGTTTTCGGTTACTTTCTTGCCAGATTTAGCATAGATTCGAAATGTCATTATTTTTCGGACAAAATAAATAGTTTATAGTTTGCGAACTTTTTTGCTTTTTCGTTCATTCCCATGTAACGATAGTTCGTCCTTTTTCATACTCTGGGCACACGACAATGAACTATAAATTATGGTCCAGTTAGTATTTAATTTCGTAAATTATAGACGAGTTGTAGAGGAAAATATTTGAAAATTGAAGCGGTGAAATTTTAAAGTTAACTTTCCTCCATTTTCATGAACGAAAACCGTGATCAAAGATTAATTCGTCGAATAAAACATTTACAAAAACCTTTCACGTTTTGTTTTCTTAATTAACGACGATTATAGAAATATTTCTCCCTCTCTCTCTCTCTCTCTTACACAGTCACTCATTTTCCCTGTCGCATTTTCAATCGAGTGAATGTAATGTGTACGTAACGAATTTCTATTTTTTTTTAAATGTTGATAGTTCTTCGCCTTTATATTTATATTTGCTTTTTATTTGTTTCGAGTTCCATCATTTTTTTTTCATGTTGTGAAAAAAAATATATACCATAATACATCGTATTGTTGCTTGTGCGTGCCTGATGAGAAACAATTTAAGGTTGATGTGTTTATTTAATCGAGTAACAACACAGTTATCATTTTATATTAACTTGGTTTTCATACTTTTCATTTTTATTGCTTTGCTGGTTGCGACCGCCTTTTTCATAACCCTCAAAATGTTAGGATGAATATGAAATTCCGAGATACGCGTGCGTATCGAGCATGAGAGAGCTATGATTATTTGAACAAGTGGTGGAAAATAAGAAAACATGAAAAATAAAAAAATAAAACACGAAAACAAATGAATAATAAACGTAAACGGTATAGATAAAAATGCATATTAAGAAGATTATGTGTAAAATTGTAAAATTTACTTCGCACGTCAAAGCGGGAGAAATCGGTGCAACGACGTGAACGAATGAATGTACAGACACAATTATAATAATAAATAGTCTTGCTTCGAATGAGTGTTGTGTGTGATCACGTGGTTAATAGGAAGAGGGCAAAGAGAGAGACCGCAAACAACAAAGAGAGAGAGAGAGAGGGGAACACAAAAAGATGAGTAATAAAAATATTGACAGAAAATGGGTTAAGCGTTTAGTAATAACTGAAGAAAAATGACAGTATAGCGTGTAGCAAGGGTGAACATGAATTTGAACTTCATTCTAGTATTTCCCAGTGATCGCGATTACAGATGAAGAATTTATCACCGGGAAAGCATTTCTTGCACTAGTGTGACATTATTATTATTACTAATCGTCATTACCATGCAATTATGAAAATAAATGAAACTATAATATAGGTTGGAACACGGGAAAACGAAGAACCCGAATAATCGATGATGAGTGAGGAGTTTCGGCACCTAATCTCCCGCAATGACGGCTTGATATATAATAGATTGTATTTTTGGCTTATTATTGTAAGACTGACTATGTTGCTATATTAAAAGATTGCTTCGAAAACAAACATGTGCAACTTTATTCAAGCAGGATAAATAGAAGCCCGCAGACACGTTCTCTTCACCAGGCTGCGATACGACTTTTCGATATCCTTTTCATTTGCACCTTCTTATTTATTTGTAATTCTAACAATTTTAATCTCTTTTGAATTACTTTTTTTTTCTTCTATTAATGCTAATCTTCAACTCTACAATCGAGAGTTCAAGAGACGCGGTAGCGGCTTAAAAAGTTACACGAAAACATTAATTGTTCAGCCTATTTTATCATTTCTCTGAATTTTTTATTCGTTAACACGATTATTTATCAACAATTTTGTAACGAATGTGACTTCATCACGGACCCATTCTCTTTGTTATGCATGAACAAATGAAATTGTTTATTGAACTTCGTTACGTTTACGAGGAAAATATTTTATGCTATTGAATCAACCGTGAGGCCATTTTCGATCGAATGTTTTTGAGGTTATAAATTATGGGACAAATCACAAATCATATTCGTGTATGTTAAAAATATATATTCAAAGATTGTGTGTACAATAAGTTTTTAGGGTGTATAACTGTATGGAAAAAAATGGTGGAGTTTAGAACAGTGACAAACGTGTGATGTGTTCTCTCGTCGCGATCAAATGTTTTTATTTTGTAACGAAGAAACTGTCGGAGAACTCAAGACGATTGGATAACTAGCGGCAGTCGCGACGCCGCATTGGTTACCGCGATTTCTGGCCATCAAGAATGTATCCCCGTTGACCCCAACTCGTGCCCCAGCTGTTTTTCACCAGCCAATAATCTCCGCCGTTCATTTTGTTTCCATAATGTCATCCGTCAATTTAATTTCCTTATCACTATGAAAGCCATGGGCAAAATGAATACAACGTTGATGAAAAATATTCCGATTTATTAATAAAATTGACGAATAATTATCGTACATCCCGACTGCCGTATTGATCAATGTCAGAATTTGATCAAATCGTAAGCGACTATAAAACGACAAAAACCCGTCCCTTAAGCATACAGCAAACGAAACTTATACATTAGGTATACATTCTTTTAAATGAACCATTCATAACCATTAAGTAGGGTAAAAAAAAAATTTATGAATATAAACCAAGATCGAGTGCGAGAACCGTACACTGGACAATTATTGACTTTAAAAGAGGTCATATCTAAACATTAACTTTACACTTGTTTTTTGAGTCAATTCCACTACTTAAACGTATCGCTGATAGGCCCAGTCGGTTAAAAATTGAGTACCCTTTTTAATGAGTTATTACAAAAAGATAACATTCTAACACAGTCGTACAGCATCATGTCTAGAGCCTCTATCGGGTCATCGTTTCTTTGAAACCCGGATGGATTTCTCTTTTATAATATTGAATTTTGTATTGTTGAAATGAATTGAAATTTTTGTTAGTTTCATTATATTTTTGCTTAAAAATTGTTAATGATTTGTTTCATACGCTCCTCTTGTAGATTCATAAGCAGATGTCAACGGGAAAAAACTAATTCTTGCAGCTCGAATATATAAATGAAAAAAAAAATTGGTAAATGCTTGAAAGAAAAAGAAATTATCGCGTTTCACGATCTTTTTTTTTTTCCTATACTCGTATTTACACCAGTCAAAAGGGCACAATAATCTCTCGTTTGGCGCGTTTACGTCATGTTCGACTGCTTTGGAACAGAGAAATTATCAGAGAGCTTTTAGACGAGTGGATAACTCGCGGAACTTGCGACACCACATTGATTGTCCTGGTTCCTTGACATTTTAATGTAACCCTTGAGCCCCCAACTTTCGCCCCAGCTGTTTTTCACGAGCCAATAATCGCTGCCGTCTTCGTCGGTTCCGTATCCAACAACCAAAACTCCATGATCCAATTCGGTGCTTGAGCACTGAGTTTCATTGTATATTCCTTCGGAATAGAATTGGAAACTTTGTTGGGAAGCATCGATGGCGATCGAAACCGGTCCGATGGTTGCAACTGCTGCTTTCAATTTTTCCTCATCACCTTCCGGTATGTCGACGAAGCCAACGTCCTCGGCACCACTGTTTTTGGGTTTGTATCTACGCCACGTAAAGGTATTTTCATTAATCACCTTATTTACACAAAATGAACCAATCTTTCGAATCAAAATTGCAGAATTGTCCGAATGAATCACGACGGAAAGAAAGCAAGGATTCTGTCGATTCTTTGGTGATTATTTGTTCGTTAAGCTTCCTGTCTCCAAATACGGTTCTTTTTAACAAATATTCATTACGATTTTAGTTCCATTAGAGCACTGAGAACAAGTAAAATTGATCTAAGGTTGTTTCCTCATAGATATTTTTTCTACGTCAATGATCTCAGTCAACTGATCTTTTTCAAAAATGGCTTCATAAAAGAAACACAATATATCGGTAGATTTAGTAATAAAAAAAAAAAAAAAAAAAAAAAACATCGCTCCGATCCGAAAATGATATGAATTCGTGTCTTTTCATTCCTTGTTACTGTGGAAGTGAAATGGCGTAAAAAATATTCATCAATACCACCTTTCATTGAATTTTTGAAATACGTGGAAAACCATTCAAAATTAATACGCTAATTTTCTACACTTCATATTTTGTCCAATACAAAGAGTTTTGTTACTGCGATTGCAACTTGTTGATCTTCGCTCGTTTTTGAAGTATCGATTCATATCAAATGTACTTATTCCCTTCCACTTTTTCTTATTTTAACATAAAACTTTTTATGACGTTTTTCAGCGTTCTTTTCGGGTTATGTATTTCGATATTTATTGTTCTCGAGACCCAAATTATTGAGTCGTTTTTGAAAATGCTTTTGCCTTTTTAGTTTTATGCGGAAAATATGGCATGAAAACGTACCTGCACTTGTCATCTTCGGCTTCATAAGGATAGGTCTTTTCGGTATCAATGCCCTTGTTATCTTTGATGTATTTGAAAGCTTGATCCATCAGCCCACCCTCGCAACCGTTGTTACCGTATTTTCCGGAGCAATCGACGAGATTTTGTTCACTGAGAGAAACCAGTACACCGGTTTGTCTAAAGTGTTGGCCTTCCAACGCGCCCGTCTACACATATTTATCGAACTGATTAGCCAATATTTCATTTACATCAATTTATCTAACTATTATATTGGGATAATGAAAAGTATCGGAGTAAAAGCTCATGCAGATCTTAAACAAGTATACTTCATTATGGATCAATTAGGTTCGTTCGGGGTACACTTACGGTTGAGAATGCCCAGCAGGAACCGCAATGTCCCTGGTCTTTGACAGGCGTAACAGCACCGCTCTTTCTCCAATCAACTTCCGATGGAAGCTCAACATTCGCCGGTGTTATGAATTTTGCACCAACCAGTTTTTTCTCTGATCCCAAAAGTTGTCCCGATGGTCTTTTGAAACCATTCACCTTTTTGATGAACTCGTGGTGAAGCTGTTTAACAAAATTCGAATTCCTTCAATATTAGATCAAATAAATTTGCAATGAAAAAAAAAACTTGTTTGCGAAATTTTTATTTCGAGTAGACTTCACACTTATGAATGTTCATCAGATTATATATCTGGAAGTAATTCCTTTGAAATGTTTGAGGAAACTTTTCGAATCTGTTTCCAAATTACTACTTTTCAAAGTGAAATCATGAAACTCCGACTGCACAAAATTCAAAGCTTTAAAAAAATCACCGCTACTTTTTTAAAACTTTTTTATATTCCGTTATCTTCTTTCGTGTTTGGAAAAAATATTTGAAAAATGTTTCCTATTAATTCATTTTTTCCGGATACATACAGCTGAAATTATATTTAAATATTCGGTAGTGAATGATGAACAATCTCGTTAGTTTTTCGATGTACTCACCAAATCGGCGTATTTGTTGATCCCGAGTTTGTACGAAACATGACCAGCTCCGTACATGCGATTGTGCTGAGCGATTTTATGCTTGTTTTCCATAAAAATTTTCATTCTAAATTTGTCCTCTACTTCGCTCTCGTACTTCTTCTTATGTTCGATCTGAAAAGCGTAATAATTGTTTGAGCACGTTCCACCGATAAATTCAAAAGTCTTTTGGAACGTTGAAAATTACAAGTTGCGACAGCGCATTAAAAAAAAAAATATTAAAAAAAAAAAAAAAAACTGTACAGTACAGTACTCCAGAAGAATATTTCGATGTCCAAGGCTTGTTCAATGAGATAATTAGTCATGCCTCATAAAAGATACGATTCACTCATAAAGAAATACACGTGTTCGAAAATAAAAACAAAAAATACAAGCATCAATTTTATCATCATGAGACTTCACTTGACACAAATGTTTAGGATGAACGAATCGTCGAGTTGACTTATCTGTAAGAGTATCGTGTTACTAATTAATGAGAGTCGCTAACTGCGTCACCCTGACTTGATAAGCAAAAAAATTCGGAGAATCAGTTTTCGATACGTAAATCATCTCTATGATTCAAATTTTGTCTCACAATTTCAGGAAGTCGGTTATCAAAATAATCAACTGCGAATTTCAGCAGATATTTTTCTATACGTATTGAAAAAAAGAGAATAAATTATTTTTCGATTATTCCTTACTGAGGTTTCATAGATCTCTCTTTTTCGACCGTTTTCATTTTAATCTGCTGACAAGATGTTAAATAAATATAAGGGAACAGCTCGTCTAAGACCAGGTGTATACAAAGCTGAAATCGCTGAACACGTTAACGAATATTGATATACTTGCACGTCGTCGGTTTTTGTCTACATTAGCTGAGTATAATTTGCACAATGCTATTTCATGCCGTGCATATTCAAACGGTAATGCTCGTGAGTATATGCGCTTTCTTTCGTAGCAATGTTCACACCGTTCCGTTAAAGTTCGTTCACTCGATCTGTATCCGGCCTGAGATAAAATTTTAGACGATAATGAAGCCTAATTGACTGATGGTCGTGGAAAGACGATTATATTTTTTGCATGAGCTCAACAACCGTTTTTTTCGCAGATTTGAGCTTGATAAATTGATCAAATTCTTTTTTTAGTTCTTTTTTATCAATCTGTAGAAAAGTGTTGTAAAAAAATTTGAAAAATGAAATTATTTAATTTAAGAAATTTTAATAGTATCGTAATATCAAAAAAATTTGCACGAAAGACATTCAAATTAATCTATATGTTTCCAATTAATCTAAAAACATAAAAGATAGTCAATGTTCATTTATTTTGAACCATTTGTAGACTGGAAATATATTATATACTTGGAATAGTTGTATCATTTAGTAGGCGAAAGTTTAAAATTCGAATTCCGTGGTATTCAAATTGCTGAAAGAAATGAAATCAGTTTTTCATAATATTGTAATTGTTTCGTAAATTTAGCATACAAGAATCGCTCAAATTAATATAAATAGAATTTAAAAAGCAATTTGAAACAGATATTTCGAATGAATTTCCATTGAGATGACTCATTTATCATTCCACTTTTCAGCACTTTCAATATTCCTATTAGATTCTGAGAATCTCTGTCAAAAGTTCAATTTAGTGTAATTCAGCAGAATTTATGTGTCGCTATGGCGTTGTGACTATCGTTTGCCCTACATTATTGGAACATTGATATCCAATATGAAACCTCTTGCGTAAAACCTATATCTTTCATAATAACGAAGTTATTATGAAATGTATTTCTACAATTTTTTCATCAAAGCGATATAAACAGAATCTGAAAAATTGAATCTTGCTCCAGTTGAATATATCTTTTGTCAATTCCACAAAAGCTTAGTATATGAGGAAGAAATTTTTAATTCACAAAAGATGATAAACAATCCATAATCCACAAATAACTTCTTCTTTTAAAAAAATATCTCGAAAAGTGAACCTTGTGACAACGATTAATAATTCACAAACCCATTTCAATTCATTTCATTTAGGCAGCAAATTTCAAGTTCCTTCGAGATGTTCATATATCTTATATATAATTTTTTGAAGTTCTAATTAATACTGAAATTATTATGAAAATCTAGGAAAACGGTAAGAAAATTGGTTGTTATTGCAAACAAAGAAAATAGAGGAAACAGTACCTTGAAGGCCTCCCATTCAGCTTCGGTTAGATCCAAAAATGAAACAGCCTGCGCCACAGCAAAAACAGCCATGAATACAACAAGGAGGGTCTTCATGGTTGCTTATCTTGAATCTGCAGAAAAAAGATGGTAAAAACATTAGTGATCTACAAATACTACGCATAGAAAAATAAGTTCTTAAAAAATGTAAGCGCATGATTTGAGAAAATATGTGTTTATCACTGTGTCGAGTCATTAATTTCATCACAAGTTACAAACGCGTAAAACACATAGATGATTATGAAATTGCTGATAAATCTCTTTGTACTATTGACCCTAGTTCTTTATGTACCCCTTGAACTTAAAAAATTTCAATTGTATATTCCTATCATGATATTATGAACAAACAGTTTCATAAAGAAATAGTTTGTCTATCATTTTAACTTTTATTCTGGCTTGGTAGTCATTGCAATAATTATTCAGAACAATGATACACATGAGAATACTAATTTATTTTAAAGCGATTTATTCCGATTTATTAAATTATTTTAATTTTTTTTTTTTGGTAACAATAATACAGTGGATATTTTTAATATTAATTAAACGATTCAAATCATCCCGACAAAGAATGACATTTTTTTTTCGTTTAAAACTAGAACAAAAATTGTCATTATATTTCGAAAATAATCGCAAAGTGTGACCGAAAAAAAAACGTTAATCCATAACTGTAGGTGTGTATACGTATTAAGAGTATGGATCAGTCACCTAACCTCACTTCGAATTTTCGAAATTGAAATTCTTCAGCACAGTTTGACCGATCATAAAACGGCTCTGTCAGCCCACGCAGGGCGATGGCAAAAATGGGCTGACAGGGCCATTTTTTAATCAGTCAAACCGTATCGAAGAATTTCAATTTCGAAATTTGCAGCTATCTCTCTCGCACTCACGGTGGCGAGATACGGACTCATCCATCCTCTTAAGAAAGGAAGTTTCATCTTAACGTTCACGGTCAAACGGGGGAAATACATTCTAAAGCGATTGGTTCTCCAATCACGGCAATAGTATAAAATTTCAAGGTAACGCCGTACAAACAATAATAATGCTAGGAGAAATTCTGCATGATGAAATTTTTCAGCGAAATTGACATCCCCGAAATACCCGTAATGAAATTGTAAATATGCTATATTATTCCGTATCCAAACTCGCAAGCGTACCCTATATAACGGTATAATGCACAATACGACAATACTTCAACACACACAATAGCTCTGTATCTTCTTTGTTTGACAGGCGATGCGCAGTGACTCACGAGAATGCATAGAAACGTCGTAGCAGTAGCGAGTAAAGAAGAATGGCAGTCCAGCTGCAGTTAATATTTTTCTAGCTTTAAAATAAATGATGAGAAATCAAAATTTTGATTTCTCATACAAGTTTTATTGAATATTACGCAATTTACGCATCACCGGATATATTGACATTATTATGAACGGTGCTATTTTGTATATATAAAGAAATATCGAAATATCTATTTGCATGTAGAACGATTGATCAAGAAGAGACCAAAGTTGTTTAGATATTGTTTGAAACAAATTCACTTACCAAACAAAGGAAAACAAACAGGATAATCTTCGCTGACCGACTAACAACGAATCTTGAGGAGCGCTCGAGAGCTAATGAAACGAAGGATCGCGAAACGCTCAACTGTAGTTTCGATCCTCGACGACTTGTGTATCTAGGCTCTACCACCTCCTTTTCCTCCTCCCCACCCTTTTTCTTGCCTGCACTTCCTCTCTCACTCACTCTCTAATTCTTGGTTTTCAAAGAGGCGAGACAGAGATGCACATTGCACTACGTGAGTCATAACTACACTCTGTGATCGTATTTTACGTTATGCATGGATATAGCTTGAACGCATGGATAGATGTGAAAAAACCATGACTGTATGCAAGGCTTTTATCTTGTCACGTGAGATTTTTCCACCCCCATTGAACTGGTAACCCGAGAGAAACAGTCATGTTTTTTCAGCCCGCGACTCGCTCATGTGACTTTGATAAATCAAAATATTCTATATACATATTTCATTGTCCTCCTTCCATTCCTCTGTATACATATGTACGCATGGGCGCTTCGCAGGAAAATCAAGTGATCTGTGACTGACGACGAAAACAATAAATTCGATACGAAAAATGTAATGATATTCATAAATTCTAATTTTCTTGTCAAAGAACGTATAAATTTAGAATTTCTCTTCGTTTCAAATCATTTTTTTTGACACGAAAATCAAGAATTCAGAATTTTTTCATTCATTTTATCAAAACTTTAATTACAACAGTAGCTAAGAAAAATCTTGTATTTTTTGTTGTGCATATATCAAATTTTCACTGATTTAATCAATGATTTATCAAGTTTTGCAACAGTTTTACTTGAAATGACCTATGCACGAGCGATATAGATGAGACGAGATATATTGTTCAGTTTTATGTAGACGCGATAATTAAGCTCTTGACTCTATCGAATCGTTAGTCAAAATTTTATACACTTTCGTATCATCAAATAAAAATATTTGAATCTGTGTGCAATCAAGCGTACATGAAAAGTTTATTATTTTTCCCCCTATGATGATGACGAACGATTTATAATTATGAACTAACTGCGTGATTGAAGATTGCGCAACGTGAAACTCGTGCCGCACAATCTAATATTCCACGAAAATCTTGTAAAGTCCATTATACTTTTTCTGTTTTTTTTTCTCGCTATCCTTCTTGCATCTCGTGTTACGACGGAGCGTACACAAAACCCAAATAATGTATGCAACTGGATATAGCTCCTTTTTTGCAGTTCCGATTGCACCAAAACACCTGTGAACTTTTTGACAGCAATCACATGGTTTTGAGATAAGCTGAAGTAAAAAAAACCTTATCAACAGTTGCGTTTTTTTTACCATCCTAACTGGTTCGGAGAAATATTAATCAATTAAAAAATATCAATGAGCTTGGATCATTTTATGTATACATCAACACAGGTGGCGCACATAAACCTGCTGTTTCATCATCTTTTTGTGTATTCGGCAAAGTATCAAGAAAATTGCACTCAACATACAATATACAAACGAGAAAAAAAGATAAAAAAAAATTATGCTGTTAATGAACATTAAAAATAGCAATGTTATTTTTTTAGGCTATTTCAGGATTTATATCATCCTAAAATGACCTTCACTCTCAATACGCCTAGAAGATATAGGTTCAAGGTTAAAAAAATTGCCAAATAATAATTGAAAAATCACATTCATCGTCTTTAGGAAGATTCGTCATGCTGTTTTTTAAAATATCGTAGATCTGATTAGAAACGGAGTATATCCGGTAAGTATTGTGATAAAAATATTCAAAATTTAGCACTCTTTTGACTTCAGTGAAACTGGTTCTTATCCGGTAACTTCACGTGCGAGAAACTTTTTCGTATAATCGATACACTGCAACTTCATCGAATTCGTCGATTTTCAGCTGTGTGTGTGTGTGTGTGTTGTAGTCAGCAGCTCTTCGCGCAGTGCTGGATTTGATTTCGCGACCTTTTCGGAGTAAAGAAGAAAATCATGGCGACTCCGCAAGAGACTTACGATGTTTCACCGACTCAGAAAAAAATTATGCTAGCCCGAGCGGCTAGACGCGATATACTTCGTCGTAAATATTTGGAAGAAATCGGTAATCCTTATCGTCCGGCCAGTCAAGGTGGTACAGTGGCAAGTGTTTTTCTTCTCTAGTCCTACTAACCTTTAATTATCGTATAAGTTCCAACAGATCGAACGTCAGTTGAATCTTATAAAAACTATAAATTTCATTGATCTTTGAAGATTAAAAACTATGTTAATCGGTAGGTATTCATTAAAGTTTGCCCATCAACAATGTTTGATCATCTGATGTCAGTCAATAACATTCATTGTTATGTAATTTTATAGAATTCATATATGAATTGTTTTTTTATGTGAAAAAAGTGTCATTATCGTACTGAGACATTCTTCGATTTTATGGTTCAATTCTAATGAGTATAAGATTTTGAATTAAAACAGTTGTCTGTTTATCCAAAAAAAATACAACTGTCATGAAGGGTAGATCTCAAGGTAGTGATCTTTCGTACTAGGTTATTCTGTAATATATTCAGCATTCATATTCAGGAAACTACAGTGTTATTATATTTCCTATAAAAAATTCCACAGTTTGAAATGTATTTCTTACAAAAAGTGATTGCAAATTTCGTATTCATCGCAATAACTTTCAAACTTTATTATAGATTTTTATTTGAACAATTCTTTCTTTACAGAAAAGCATGAAACAATATTTGTCATCAAAAAGTAGAATTTTGATTTTTTAGTTTTAAAAATATAACAACAGAAAGTAACAGTGAGTTTCAGAACTTGTAATTTTGGGAATACTAATCTTTATATCAGGCTTCCTTTTTTTTACTTCATAAGTATTTATATTGTTATGCGTAATGTGATAATGTAATAACGAACATCATTACAATATTCTGCAATTATATTCAAACTTTTATACATTAAAAGCAAAGTTAAGTTCTCAACATAATAGCAGGGAGAGTACAAGCATGAAAATTGTATCCGATAAATAAGCCATGTTCAAATTTATACAAAATTTAACACAACGGCTTAATCAGCTGGTCGTATTACTCGAAAGAGTTATTCTATTCATTCTATGCCACGAGAGTATTTTATTTTATTGTAATATCCTCCTTTGAAATGCGAATCAATTCTTTCTATTTGATTCAACTTTTTCTCATCAAGGGACTCGATAGAGTTTTGAGACAAGTATATTGACAGCTCTGTCGTCTGCTGGCCCGAAGCTTGCCGAAACTATTATCTCTGAATAAAGCGATTTGTGGTGGTGGGGGTAAAAATTTTAGGACGTTCCACCTGATTTTTGAATATGTGCAAACAGATTGGAAATAATGACTAAATTCCACAAATGTAATTATCAATAAAGATTGCAAGATTTTTTCTATTGAACAAAAGATTACATTAAAAACAAACTATTGTTAAGATACAACAATATTTTGTTTATTTTGCAACTAAATATGCAATTGAAAATTGCGCCTTGAAAGCAAAAAATGATTTCTATTGCAACAATGCAAACTCAGATGTAAAATTAATTAGTGTATTTAGAAACAAAGTGGAACAGCAATGCCAATTCATCTTGTGGAACTCAACTTAAGCAAAGATCATTATTAAAAAATTAGACGTGAAAAAACTAACATGATCGAATAGAAAGCAAGCACCATTATTTTTATTCATATGTAATTATTTGTTTTCTATACAGTTTGATGCGGGAGTGCAACGTTTGCATTCGATGGTCGTTACCCAATCAGAGTTCTTCAGACCTAATTGGAAAACGGGTCTTTATTACTTGGGTGTTGTTGTTTTACCGATTGCCCTAGTCACGTATATTATGGTCAGTTCCAAAGTAAGTACATAAATAAAAGAAGTATTAAGAATAATTAATTGTTCCTTATGCGAATAAATATTGCAAAAATGCAAATACATTATTCAAAAAAACATAAGACATTATCGTCAATTTCAATAATCACACGAATTTTTTTCAATTTGCAGGACAAGCAAGAACATCTCTATCGCACTGGGCAGGTCAGTTATCGAGACAGAAGATTCAAATTCATGTAAACGTGGAAACTCATATGCAAACTTGGTAGAAAATGTTGTTTGATCTTGAAAGTGTAAATTGGAAATAAAATGATACGAATAATGCTATACGAACGTGAAAATTACCGAGTTTTTCTTGCCAGCACTAACTTTGGATAATTACTATCACAAATGAATGGGTTTCATTTTTTAATATTTGTCAAAAGTGAACGAAAAATCCGATTTTTATGTTGTGACCATAAAATCATTCAATTCGATAGTTTAATTAATTTTCTTTGTGAAAATTTTCAAAGCACAAGCAGTTTTGAAAATTGAATTGCGCTACTGGAAAATTTCTAGTTTTCGTAAGACAAAATATATAAAAACAAAAGGATGGTAAATTGAATAACCGTATTTTCATAGCCTAAAATCATTCTGATTCATGAAAACCTGCATTCCAAACTCAAGCAGTTTCAAAAATATTTGATGAATAAATCACGCACTTGTGTTTGTACAATTACAGACTCCGATGTGTCATTGATAAATTTTCAAGAAGGTTGCAGAATTTTCGATATAAACAACACATAATTTAAATACGATTTTTTTATTGGTGCCATTGTTCATTATCTGATTATCTATCTTCCAATTGTTTATCTCGGGCCACAACTGCATCGTCAAATTTGACCATATAAGTAGTGCCTTTGTGCCAATGAGCCGTCACCTTAGCAGGCTGAAACAACAAAGTTTGTCATCTGTAAAGCATCTGAGATTCGATCAGAAATATGCAAAAAGTGAATACTCACAAAACCGGAATCGCAGAGCACAGCCTCGACGATTCCTGCCACGAACGAAGCACAATTCAAGCTTCCTTTGTCTTTTGGCACAGACACAAACTTATTAACCAATGATTCTTTCTCTATTATATAATAAGTTCGCTCATCGTCATTGGCGTGCTCCAACTTGTCAGCTTCACGACCAAACAATGATTTCCATAATGTACTTTTGACAAAAAGTAAAGCATTCAATAATTTTATTTCACGCTTGCCACTCTTTTCTCGAACTACCAGAAGGTCAGTAATTCTGTGGCCGACCTCAGCTCCCATTTCTGCCAATCTGTCAAATTTCAAATATATAATTGCTGCTTAGTCAAAAATTTCATTTCCAGAATTTTGAATTTCATTCTATGATTATTTTTTTATTAACCTAGATTTAAATTAATTTTTTATCAATTTCTCTCGAACAAAGTATTCTAAAGGCTTGAAATTTTGACAGGTGATAACTGTATTCAATTTTTAAAATTAATATCTATTTGTTAATTCGATTACCAGATGAACCTTCTTAAGAAGTCAAAGGACATAAGGATTTTTTCCTCAAAGATGAATTCATACTTCGATTTACAACACTAATTAACGAGTACCTCAAGTGTTACCTCACAGCTATTTCGAAATTGCCCAAAAAGAAGATCGTCTAACGAAATTCAATGAATAAATGAAAACTTACTTGCTTTGCAATTCCGGCACTGTGTATACTCGATTTTGACAATATTGCACAAGTTCCGAAAACAAAAGTGCATAACAACTGAGGCTAACCTCTCCTTTTCCTTTGCTCAATGGTTTGTCGAGTATGCTTGTTCGCGAACGAACAGCAGATATTGTCATACTTGACATTTCAATGAATTGGAATTTTATACTCTCCTTTATTTTATATTTCACAATAAAAAAAAGTTTGGAGGCTTGTGGAGCAAATTTTGCTGTTTCTGTGACAAAAAAGTTCTTTTGACAGTTTATACTACCAAAATAATAATTGTGGTATATACAGTGAAAATCGATGTGTCGATATTCGATGTATCGAAATCTACATTTCGAACGTTAACCTTAAAAATATATAAAAATCAATATTTTTTTCAAATTTTTGCAATGTCTTTCGAGTCAATTAAAATTCTATTAAAGTTGTTCATTGAAATTTAATAAAAAGTTGATTAATAATTTGCACATTTATGTCCGAACTGAGAATAAAGCAAAAAAATACAGCAGTTCTTTCAAAGAAGTCATGTGATCTAGTGTTTGGAAGTTTGGATTTTGGATAACGCTGCCTCTAGCAGTGAACTGAAGAAATATTCGCCGTATTCGCCTCCCACAACCTAGGATTTTGACACTACTAAAATAAGAAATAAAAACAGAAATGTCCATCGCACCGCCTGTTAAACCTCCTCGAGGAATTAAACCCACGAAAGAGATCGTGAGTAAATTTCATTGTTGACTCGTAAAATGTCGATGGTCAATTGCTTATACATTTTTTAATATTTATTATTATTCAGCAGAGGTTATGAATTTTATGTTTTCGCTTTTTTTTCTACATCGTCGTTTGTTTTAAATAATTGTGGATATTTCATACAGAGTGGATTGTTGATCTCAGTAATAAGAGCTTTGTCAGCGAGTGAAACGAACGAACAGAGAGAAGTTGAAAAAGCAAAACTCGAAAAAGAGTACAAGAGGAGCGATCAGCGTCTTGATGAATTGGTGTCATTGCACGAACAAGATCTAACGGAAGTCATGAAGGTTCCCATTTTAAAACAGAGTTTTTGCAGTTTTTTAAACATCCTGGATCATGACAATTGTGAGTCTAATGACTTTTCCATTTCCAGATTTTCAGTACTTTGTCGGAAAGAGTGACAGCTTCAAGAGAAAAAATTCACGCTGTTAAAGAGAATTTAAATGCCTGCAAGCAACTTTTGAGGTGCAGGCGAGAAGAACTTATGAAATTATGGCTCGAAGGCATTGAGCACAAACATGTTTTACAACTTCTGAATGATATGTGAGTAAAAAAATAGTGAATTCAGTTATTTTGGTCTCAAAAAAGATTTACACATTTGGAGCAATTATTGACAAAAATAGCAGCAAAAAATTCATTTCGAAGAATATTTTCTTCTGAAATTGATTGCAGTGAAATATTTCTGTTTCTAAAGTTATGTTGATAAATTAATTCAACTGCAATGCACAAGAGCTTCGATATAACTTACAATTTGTCCTACAAGTGTTGGTTCTTATATCTTTTCATAATGTACAAACTTGTAAAGTTATGAAAAAAAGTGCATCATAAGAATTTGAGAGTGTCAGAAATAACAATACTTCCCACATCATCCAATACTCGCTTGTATTTTTCAACGCTACATCTCCAAAGTAATCAATCAAAATACTAGTTTTAGGCAAGCTGTGTTATGTATTTGTCTGAAATTCAGAATTCCCCAAAGCAAAATTTTGAAAAGTTTCAAATCATTGGAGAACAGAAATAGTTTCCCATGAAATAATCAATCGTCGAAATCTTTGCAAATTCCTGACACATAATGCTTTGCAAAATAAAATGTTTTCTTTCCAAAGCAGTATTCAAAACTTCATTATTTGTTTCAAATTAGTTGACTGATATTTGTGAACGTGAGAAAATTGTAATAACATGAAATTTTTTTACAGAGATCAACTTCGAGACGTACCATCTCGTCTTAGCAATTATTTAAATAAAAAACTGTATCTGCACGCGACTCAATTGCTTGTTTCGTCACTGTCAATGGGAGACGGTAGTCTCGAAGGTGTCGAAGCACTGAGAGAAGTGAGAATGGAACTGGAAGCAAAAAAGCAACAGTTGCATATGAAACTGTTGGAGGAGCTTAGCAGACATTTGTATCATGAAAATACGAGAGAAGTTTTTCATAAAAGACAAGGATCTGGTCGAGATTTTCAACGAGGCAATGAATCTCGTAGCTCAAGGGGCAATAAAGTCAAACGTGCTCTTCTCGATGTCATGCCTCCTTATCCGGGAACTCAAACGTCGAGGTGATTCTACATTTTAAGGAAAACAATTTAAAAATAACAATTATAATTCTCAATCAAGACTATATAACAGAATTTCAAAGCAATTTGAATAAAAAAAGCTTTTGTTTCTTTCAATTGATCAATCGAAAGTAGCCGCGTTCGATGATAGTAAATGAAGATGTTTTTTTTTAAGAGGGAATGTGAATGTCAATTTTGAAGATTTGAGCAATATTGTGGAGGACGAAAATTCGTTAAATCCAGAAGAGAATTCGGAACATTTCATCGCCATAATAATAGAGTGCCTTGCTTTGCTCAACAAAATACCCGAAGCTGTGGAGGTATGTTACATTTGATACGAATAATGAAAAAATACAGTAAGTGAAGTCAAAGCGATAAATTCAACTGAAAAATCGTCAACGCCTCTTTTGAGTTGACATTTTGTGGTAGAAATTTTTCATCAATATTTCATCGATATTACTTTTTTTTTCAGGCAATAAAAGTTCAAATGCAAACTGAACTCTTGAATATCATAGCTCGCACGTCAGATCAGATAAAACGAAATCAGAATAAGCAAGCAACAGCGAGTAAACAAATGTCTTCGCAAAATATGGAGATTTTAGTGAGCGGAACTAACAATCCAACAGAAGGTCAAATGTTGTTGTTGGAATTGCTCAATACAGTGTTCGATCAGATGAGATTGGTTGCTGGCGCTCATTCGATGGCTTTGCGTAGTTTATCGCACGTTATTCAGAAGTACACTTTACAAGTACGGTTATACGAAATGCCCGACGTATGGAGTAGAATTCAAGCTGTTGTAAGTAATTCATTCCAAGGGCATTTTTCGTTAACAACTCAAACGTTATTTATTGAGAAGAATGGTTACAGATTTATCAAAGTTTTGAGGTTTTTTGAAGAATTCATTCAACTTTTAAAGGTGTTTGAAAGATTATGAAGTTTTCGAGATATTAATTAATTAGTTGATGCATTTTTCGTTTCAGCTCCAGTTATTGTTAACGGAATATCTGGATATACAGAACATGGTCGACGGACCATTTCACTCGACAACGGCTCTGAACGAGCCTACCAGTGACATAAACACGTATTTTGCCCGAAGAAAACCGCAACGGCAGAAAACTGGTCGTCTTTTCAAATTCGACACTTCATCACATCCAAAAGCTTTGAATAGTTATCTCAAAGAACATCGATACAGCAATTTTAGTTTGGTGGTAAATTACGATTTCTATTTCTGTCACACTAAATCCTTACAATACATTTTTCCGGACGTGAATCCCTACAATGGGATCAAAAACGGATCTACTCTTCTTCTTAGCAAAAAACTTTCCTAGTATACGATAATGAAATTACATTATACGCTAATCTTTTCGTTTTGCAATACCCGAAGAGAATGGTGTATGACAAAGTTGTGTTTGATGAAACTTCAATTAAGAAAACTTTAGAAGACAAAAAAAACATGGGTTGTTTTCGATTCCGTCGTGAGTGTCTAAGGTTCAATACCGTCTTTTTGAATAGAGATCCGCCGAAGAATTTAATGACCGAAATGAAAGTTGATTGGAAACAAAAAGTACTTTTCACTACCCATTAAATCGTTAACATTTTTTTTGTTATAAATTCAGGAAAATGGACAAACCGTTGGTGATAAGAAACTGGTGTGCGAACCTGATCCGAAGAATATAACCTTTATATTCCGACCTATGATGCAATTTATCGAAGAGATCGAACGAGCTCTTGACTGCAAGCCAGGGTAAAATTGCATAATTCTGCATGAAAAATTTGGGACATTTCAAGGATAAATCTTATGAATTCATTTTTTGTTTGATCATTTTTTTTTATTCGTAAGGACCATTTGAACGATCGATAAGCTTAATTCGAAATTATTAATAAGATTCTCAATAAGATCTTGATTTTAACTTACAAGAAAGGCAAAATCTAATGTAAATAAATTCCTGCTTTCAGGTGTCCTTGTACTCTAAACAGTTTCATTGCTGATTACATTAAAGAAATGTTTTTGGGCAAACATCATGTGATGGTTGCAACAACCATCGACACGGCGACAAAAGGGTCGGAAGCTTGGCGAGCTACAACCCCGCCTGAACTCATGAAAGATCTTGGTTTAACTAGACCTCTGTTACAGGTAAAAATCCTGTATACGAAATATTCAATGATATATCTTATGCAGGAGCTATTATTGTGTTTTTCATGCGTAATACATTCAAAGTCAAATCGTTAGGCTCCTCGTAAAATTTCTGCTATTATTCTGAAATGATTTTGAAGAATCCTCTAAACTCACTTTGAACATTTTTTTCAATCATCGGAAAAATGTGTTTTGAACACAAGGAACTTTTCAAGTCAATTTAATTTAGACTACAGTATTTAAAATTTTTTTGTAGTTGTGTAACTTTTTTTAAATTGTTAATGGACGAAAGATTTAATCCAAACGTTCTTTTTTTACGATACTCACGGTTTTTCATACATGTTCATAAATAATCTTGTTGAAAAAAAAAAAAAATAATCAAATGTTTTCCAGAGTACCGTAAAAGTCGAGCAATGTGTCGCCGAGTTGAGATCTTTGATGATTGCTCTACCACTACAGGGTGAACATTTTTGCACATTAGCTTTGAACGTACTACACAATTATCGAGAAACGTGTAATGCTGCATATCGCGGTATCATACAACCGGATAGCGAAGACAAACGGATATGTTCGGCGGCGTGGCTCAAAGACGATGATATTAGTAGATTTATCAAGTACGCTAAGTATTCACATCTTTTTTCTTTCGAACATGAATAATATCAAACAAAAGAATGAGAAACACTAATTGTCTCATAAATAATGTTTAAAAGTAAACGTAGTCTCAAAAACAAAATAAAAACTGCTATATTTGTACCGTAGTTTCAGTATCCAGAAGTTTTCGATTTTGATGTGTCATGATCTCTAAAAAATCCAAGGGCGGCATTGTTTTCTTTTACTTTTAAATGTTTGTGCAAAAATTCTAATAAACCGTTCATTAACAACTTTCATTTTATTTTTGACTTCAGTTGAATTTTTCTTTTTTTTTTATACAGTTGATCACAAAGTTTGGGTTTTAAATATTGAAGAAAAGGATTCATGAAATTTGACTTCAATTAATTCAAGACATTGGATTCAAATAAAAAGAAATTGATGAAATTGCACATTCTATAATTGGAACAATTATCTTCAGATCATTTGTATTCAATTCGGAATAATGTAACGATGAAAAAAAAAACACGAAAATTTGTGTACAATAATTTTTTGGGTGAATTTACAGATCGCTTCCAAATTGGGACAATCTAAAGAGCGAAACTTACAAAAAACCAGGAAAGCAGACACGTTGGCAAATGAGGCGCCAAGAAACTCAGGACGAGGAAAGCCCAGAAGAAATACGTCAGCGTAATTTAAGAGAGGCAGAAATCCTGGCGAGCAACCTAGGCGAGGGTGGAATCAATTCTCATGAAATACTTTCGGACGTTGGACAATTGAAAAGTCTTGCATTGTTACAAGAGAGCATGGAGTGGTTTGCCTTATCGACGAGATCCTTGATCGCTGAGTTGCATCAGGCCAAGAGTGACGTCGACGGACAAACTCTTCTGCCTCCCATGCCAGTTTCGCTTGTCGAATCGCTCCAACAAGTTGCCGATGAATTCGAAGATCTCGCTGACACTTGTATACTTGTTTTACACCTTGAGGTTAATTCAAATTTTCGTTGAAATATTTCTCAAAAAAGATTTTCAAAAACCACTATCGTTTTATGTTCATAATGGAATTTGATAAAAAAATATTAGATTATTTTGAGCTTAAAACATATTTCTAGATTTCATCAAAGTTTTATTAATATAGAAGACAATTTTATATTATTTCTCAATGTTCGGAGGGTTTCAAATCTTTGAATAATAATTTAGGTCCGAGTTCAGTGCTTCCATTATCTACTGCCGAAAGGAGAGTACAGTCATTTATGCGGTGGAGTAAAAGACCCTCAAGAGGCTGATCCAAGAGTCGAAGAACTCAGTCGAGTCCTGCAGAATATAGACGAGGCTTTGCAGTCTACGTTGCACCCGAAGAAAACAAAGGTAAAGCATGGACATTTGAGAATCTTAATAAAACTTTAAAGTGGGAACTACGAATTATAACATAAAATATTTAAAAAAAATTCTGTTCTGATTTTTCAGTACATTTTCGAGGGATTGGGCCATCTAATAGCAAAGATTCTCATCACTTCCGCACAGTATATTGGCAAGATAGACGAAAGTGGTATACAAAGAATGTGCAGAAACGTTTTTACACTGCAGCAGACTCTGACGAATATAACAATGGCTCGTGAGCTCTCGCTCGATTACGCTCGTCAATATTTCGAACTTTTTTACGAGACTCCGGAAGGAATTCTCAGTAACGTGCTGGAGAACGGTGCACAATTTTCTGAGCTCGAGTATATGAATGCTTTTCAATTAATCGCCCGAAGTCAACAGCAATACACATCGATTGCAAAACACCTTGAAAAATTATCAGAAATACTTGGAGAAATTGGAGTTACCGTTTAACAAAGAACCACGTAATTTACGTAAATAGGGAAAATATATTTTTATTTTTGAGAACTTGACTTTTTCCAAGAATCGATTGGAACACTGTTGTCTGACATTGACCAATGAGATAACAAAATTTCTGGCAATAGTCATGTATTTTCCTCGTTACGATACATCGAAATTTCTCTTTTTTCATTCAACGACGCCCAGCATTATATAGCAGCGACATTTTGAAATACGGTGAATCTTTTGTGCGTTCCAGTTTGAAGAGTCACGATAAAAAATTTTAAAGAACTATTGTCGACCCCAGAAATGCAAAATCAAAAATCAAAACTGAAAAATGTTCCCTGCATTTTAATTGTGCAAATTTTGGTACCAATCTAAATTAGGGCTTGACAAAAAAAAAACAACGCCATTTTTTGTGAAAGATCAATTGTCCGTATTAAGGTGCAAAAAAATATTTATTTTAGTAAAAAGTCTTTTGTCAGCTGCATAATTTTTCACACCAATCTATACATATCTTCAATAAATACGGGCGATGTGAAAAAAAAACTTGATTTGCCACTGCTTCTACGTACTCCGAGCTCTCTTGTTTTCTACACATTTTTCAGCACCGAATGAGAAATCATTAAGATGCTACTTTAAATTGGAACCTAATTATTTTTATTTTTTGCAATATTCAAAATATTGTGCCGTAATCCTTGGACGAATTTCATTCGGAAGCCTGTGATGTGTTGAATAACGCAACAAAACTATGATAGAAATGAGACCTAAGTTGATCGATTTAATTTAGATGCATGCTCGTGGAGCAATTAAATATGATTAAAAAAAAAAACGGTTAGAATTGTATACTAGCTCGATTAAAAAATTCTTAGAGGTTTGATAATGAGTAAAATACTTCACAACGCCTAATTGTTATACTCATTATATCCGCAATTGTAATGTTGAAAATGTGATGAAGTTTTAATAGTGAGTAATAAGAATCGTAGTGAATATCGTATGTAATAGAGAAGTTTAAGCAGTACGCTGCTTTTTTTCTAATGGAGAGCCCTTCATCTTGTTTTGAAAAAACCGTCTGTGAGTATTTAAAATTTGTACAAAAGATTCATCAACCATATAGTTTAGTGGACGAGGAAATTTGAAATTTTAATTTAAAAGGAGTTCCCACTACGCTAATAAAACAGCACATTTCTCATCGTCGTCCTTCAACTACAAGAAAAAAAAATGTTATTTTTTACCATTTTCTATCAGGCGCTAAAAACGGCGTGCTAAAATGGCAGTGATAACTGCACATTGCTGCGTTGGAAAAATTATATGAGACTTTGGAGTAGATCATAAATCCACTCTTCCTTCAGCCACTGTTGATTTAAAAAAATGTTATTCGTTTGGCATACAACTCAATGAACGGTCAATAAAATTGCTTTTTACTCTAGAAACTTGGCCTCTTCTTTTCCTCTCCCCTCTTATTTCCCTCGCACGCGAAAGAATCATTAAAATAAGAGTTTTTACAGATAATTTCAGGTAAAGAGCTAAAGATATATCATAAATCTTTTGCGATAAGTTTTTTCAATTCAGATAATTAAAAATATTTTCTTATTCTTAATCGATGGAACCAATTTTAAAAACATAATTATGAGTAAAATGCATAAAAATTTGTCTTTTAGTAATAAATTTGAAATAGTTGATCAATTTTGAAATAGTATGAGTTGAATTTTTTTCACTCTTAGCCTGGAACTTGAAGTAACCTTTAAAGTGATATGATATTATATCGGCAGAAACTCTATTTATGCCAAAGTTACGGTTTGATTGACCAAAGACAAACAAATTCAGATGAAACGAAATTTCATTTGCGTAAAATATAACGCGAATTCCCTATCACGTGGGCAAAGTTTACGCTTGAAGAGCACCTGTGAAGGAGCTTAGGCAAAGGCCAATATTGAATTTCACAGGGTAAAAGGAAAAGACATTTGATGAGAAATTTCACTGCGAACATTTCGCGAACACAAAAAAATGACTTTGATCGAATAATTTTGAGATATAGCGATAAAAATTAACAGTGAGTGTTAGGAGATTCGGAATCCACTGTTATTCCTGAACTCCTAAATTGAAGTATTTCTTTTCATTTTGTTGTAAGTTTTTAATTTCCTTGAAAAAAAAAAAAAAATCTTTTTCAGTATCAAGATATTCAGCAAGTTACATCCAAGTTCTCATACGGTAATTGGGGGGTCGAGTTTTTTCTTTTAATTTTAGGGGGACTACGAGGTTTAATTATTATTTTTTCTCAAAGTTTCATTTTCAATGTCGTACATAAAATTAATAGCTTTGAGAATCCTTGTAATTAAACCAACGGTCGATAGTTACGAAAAGAAAATATTTAACAGTGTAAAATTAAACGAGAACTCTGAAATTTTTCCATTAAATTCGTGCCATTTTCATATCCTTTTGCAATATGCGTACAAAATGAAAACGCGTAATACTCACTTTCGTTCTATCATGGAAGCATGAGCGATTATCGGAAACCGGTAATGAAAAATGAACGAGTGAATATTGAGAAGGAATACCGAATAAAATAATACAACACTTTCTCAGCTTTAACGTCTTGCAATTTGAATTCGAACATGCGATTTTCTCCATTGAGATTTTCCACTCAATTTTGAAAACAGTTTCAGTTTCAAAAAATCATTTGATCTTTTGAATTTTGTACGAAATATTTGGAAATATAAGAAAAATTAAATCAAGAGAAGGTCACAACGTAAACTAACACCGGCAAAATCTTTTTCGAGCATTGATTTTCAGTAACAATAATTGTAAAAAGTTATTAGCTTATCTTAACAAAATATATCTCGATACATGGTCAAACAATTTATTTTCTCTTCGCGTAAAAGAAGTTTGGAAATATTCATGATTGCTTATGAATTTTTAAAAAATATTTCCTTTTTTATATTTTTTTTTAAACGGTTGTAAAAAATTCAACATCGCAGATAAAAAAAAATCCCAAGTACAAGGCACCGAACATACAGTTTTTAGACACCGTCACCAGCAAAAATAGAAAATCCGTTCGACAATCCGTCTACAATTTTTAGAATTCTATATCCAAATTCGTGAAATCTTGAAAACAGCTGAAGTTTTTCAATAACATTTTTCCTAAAAAACTGTATTTTAGCAAAATGTTTTAATCCCGATATCAAATTCGTTCAATTTTCAAATTAATATTTGGCTAACAAGCATTTTGAAACTGTAATCGAACAATAGTCTCAAGCCTTCAAGTTTTCAACTTGAGTAAATATTTTCTCTCGACGAACTGTTTTGTCTTATTGGTGGAGTTGCTTCACTGCAGTTTTGAAATTGACTCTCCAGTCCTTTGTAGGTATATAAAACCTAATAAAGCGCAGGAAGAAATTCCTAATATTCCTTGACTTTTAAAAATAACAACGTTCCCCAAGACTTTGAATAATTGATTTTTGCTTTCTATAATTATTTCGCAAATACTATACCGTCGAAATTTTTTTTTTTTCTTGAATTCGTCGTTTGTTTTTTCTCAACAAAAGGTGTTGTAAAAAAAATAAAAAAATTCTATAAATGGTTGGAAGCAATGGAGGTGGTTTGCTATATTCACAATTTGCAATTGTTGCTATAGATAAGTGCATACTTTTTTCATGGGTCAACATTAACGAGAACAATTCCTAAACAGAAAGAGGCAATAAGTAATGACAGAAGTTATTCGTCTCATGTTGAGTGAATGGGAAAGCGCTGCGTCAGCTGGAGCATCGAAACATAGAGAATTTCTTTTAAAAAAGTAATAACTAGCATTCTTGATAGTGGGAAGCTAGAAGGTCAGATTTTTTAAATTGCCTTGAAATATATGAGATGTATAGTAACTATTATATGTTGAACTCATCTTCATACATATTTGCAAGTGGAACATTAGTTCAGGGGTTGGAGCGAATGAATGGAAGAGGGGAATTTTCCTCATGGAAATCAGGATGCGTGTGAGTTCGCAAAAAGGGTATATAAAGCTGCGGTATTAGCTGTGGCATCGTCAGAACAACGTTCAGCGTTCTACACGCATCGTCTTCCAACTCAGTCTACCTAAGCTATCTAACTTCTCACCTTTTATTAAAATTTCACGAGAATTCAAATTTTGAAATTAAAAAAAAGTCAAAACTCCGATATCAGATTGCTCGGCGAAATTAGAAATGCAACGGCTAACGATTTCTACCCTCGCAATTTTTGGAATGCTGATGTGTCTTATCAGCAGTGGATCTTCACAGGTATGTCACCCTCTCAGTTTTCTATATTATCAGTTGGAATCCATTGTAAAATTCAATTTCCAATTTTCGTCAAAAGTCTTCTGAACCTGTAGAGTATTCATCGTGTACACACTGTAACTTAAAAATTTCTTTTTTTTTTCATAAAGGTGACGTTTTCGAAAGGGTGGGGACCAGGAAAACGAGCATTATATGAAGACCGATTACACGAAGACCGTCCATTTGGAAACTGCAAGTTTCACACACAACCCCTCGTAGCTGCTTACAACGTATTAATGGTAAAAGTAATTTTTGGAATCATATTCACCTGGGATTTTAGAGTAAACAATAATACACAAATTATTATTGTTTCATTCATGAAATGACCAGTTTAAAAAATGAAAATTTACCCTAATTCTCTGGAAAAAAATTCCGATTAGCCGATGAATTATTTTCAATTTCGTGTTATCCGAAAAATCTAATTAAATCTTTGGATAAAATCTCTTCTTGACAAGAACTCTGTCTCGGAATTAGCTTTGTCATATTTTCCCATATTTTTCTATGTTCGATTTTTATTTCAGTCGGAGCTAAGAGGACTGATAATTTGCGAGAGTCGAAAAATAATGTCTTATTCGAAACCATACAACGGAAGCCCAATGGAAGCGAACGCATTGATGAACAAACGATAGGAAAAAAAATAATAAACCTACACCGAGTCGAACCCTGCTAATCTGTATACACGTGCGACGATACTGCATCTGATGACAAACTATGCAACGAAACTTATTTCTGTAATGTACCACTGTTTATCAATGGACACACCAATAACGCTTAAGTGTTTAACATGTTGTATTACTGTGACATCAAAATAATGACAATGGAAACACACAAAAAGCGAGAGACGACAATTGAGAATTGAATCCGAAAGATCTTCCCCTTCGCCCTCAAAACTGGACGATATATTTCTCAGTGTTTCTCAAAAAACGTTATTCTATAAGTTTTGAAACTCATAGAATAACATTTCAATGATAATATTATAAATAAATAAACCGAAACGAAAATTCCGGTCTATTTATTTCGAATTGATAAACATTTCATTGGGCTTGGTAAGTTTGTAAATTGCAACGAATTTCGTCGCATATGAAAATTTATTTGTCTGTAAAAAAATATAACAGTCTAAAATTACCAACGGCATACTCTCCGAAATCGTTGTTTTCATTCAGATTCGGAATCTACGATATAGGTTTTCATTGGTTTCTCTGAAGCTGCTGTGTGCAATTGACGCGATGAGCCCGCGGCTGCGCCTCTGCCACGCGTTGATTTCTGAATAATGTTACAAATTGATAAAAAAAAAAACTACTGCAGTATCGATGAGAAAGGAAATAAAATAAAATCCATGCTATGCGAACCTTTCCACGACTGGATAAATTGGATTTTTTAATAGCTTGAGGGGAGACGCTCTCATCACGATTCGCTTTTGCTCGGGTATGCCTTGAACTTACTCCTAATCTTGTCGACGTTACTTTTCCTCTGCTCCGACGAATTTCCTTAATTTTCCGATCTATCGTCCGGAAATCTTCCCAATCATCCTCGTCCTCTGAAAGATCTGGCTCACCAACTCCAGCGCTTCTTGCTATCGGTTGAGTCGGTTTCTTCCGAGCCTTCCGTGTTGCATCGTTCAAAAGATTTTCAGTCTGCAATCAACGAACGAAAAATGATAAATAAACGAAGACTTACATATTCATCATAGTTAGATTAGTTATTGAAGCAATAAATCTCGTAATCGTTGTCCGCAATTATTTCACGACGACACGATCATTGCTCTTTTCATTTCAGACTTGTGTTCGAACGATTTAATATCACTTCTTCTTTGACTGAATCGAAATAATTTTATACTTACATCGAGTCTTTCGGCTCCAGATTCCTCAGCAGCCAGTCTCTCATTTCTGTATTCTTTCAGTTTTTCTATTATTTCCGCCTCTTCATCTATATCATATTTTTCCATGTACTTAAAATTTTTCTTTAATTGATGGCTGAAATATTAAAAACATTTGTTAATCTAACATATCATGTGTATAATATCTTTGAGCAGTGATTGTATACACGGAGAAAATGAAACTCGAAAAATAATCATGCAATGACAGCAGTAACAGCCTGAAAATTCTAAGATTATTCTTGAATAAAACAAGAATTTACAGGGAAATTAAATAAAATTGCTTATTTGAAATAAGAAATTTAATCGTACTACACGGTAAAAATTACTGTTCAGTTCTCTTCGTGCATGACAATAAGTAATTGGAGTGAATGAATTATTATATTTATACTTGATGACATCTTGAAAGGCATCATCATCAGCAGCCTCGACATATCTATTCAGCGCCTCGTTTAAGCCATCAACGGATAATACTGTCAATTGATCTTTTTTGTCATCACGGGAAAAATACTTTTTTATCGAGCCTTGAACCGACACATTCCAATCGACATCGATCTGTTTGATAGTTAAACAATGCCATATTTTTAATACAGTCGAAAAGAAAATTAATGAATTAATCAATAAGTGCAAATTGTAATCACATTATGCCGGAAACATTCGTTTATATCTGCATCATCGTCGTTCTCTTCATCGTCTTCGAACGAAGATTTCTTTGTGCCAGCACCCCTGTCTTTTCGAAAGATTATCATATCACGTGGGTTTGCTACTGTATCATGATACTTTCGGGATATTCTGAAAATAATACAGACAAAAAATTCAAGGCCAAGAACCACGAACCACTATTCATAAGGTTTCAATAATCAAGACAGAAAATTACATCAATAAAATGTCACGACAAATAATTCCTCGAATAACATTTCACGGGGATAAATTACACCAAAATATAATTATTTCAACTGTCATTTTTCAGAAATAAAAATAATCTTTGCATGAGTGGAGATGCCTGGTGTTAGGTTTTCAGAATTCGGATTCATTTGGGTATCAAGCATTCACAGATTTCCAAACAAAACTGTGCTGTGAACCCACTAAACATTGAACTAAAGGGATCTTGATTGTTTCGTTTAGAAGTACGACAGATTCATTTCAAATTCAATTGGATCTAATTATTTATTTATGTTCAAAAATATATTGGAATTCATTGAAAAATTGGTACTTCACAAATACGGAAATTTATTATTCATCTCTGATTTAATTTGATTCATCCATTTTATGCTGTAAAATTTTGACTATGGTGTTCTGGTGATGTTTTATCAGTTTTTTCTTAATGGGTGATAATGAATACAATAGGAAAATCAATTCTGAAGTCGATGTTAAAAATCGAACTGGAAAGTTACCGAACGGTGTCGAATAATTGAGCATCCTCGTCATAGAATATCCTTAGTCGAATCAAAGGCACAGTAGGTTGTTGAGGATGACCTAAATGATAAAAAATAAAATAAATTAAACTGGTTTTAGAGTTTGAAGAGACCTTTCGATAATTAATAAATTAATAATAGAAAATGTATGTTCAATTGAAATTTGAATTTTTGATCCACAAAACGATATTCAATTCTGCATACTTTTCTTACTCCGAATGAATTTTGCAATGTGAATCTTCTTCATTGTAAATGAAAGTTTATGGATTGAAACCGAATTGTGAAATGCGATTGATCTTCCACAAGTACATTTTTGATTGTAAAAAAATTTGTGAACAAAAAATGTGAAAAAATAAAGATTTCCACGATCACCAATTAGTAAGAAGTGGTAACGAGCCTGTTAATTGTAGCGCGGTTTTTGGAATGAGAACGTTCTGAATATATTCATCGATGTACTGGCAAACGAAATCGGCAAGAGGTTTGGTATAATCGGCCTGAACGTCAACGTCCTTGAGACGAATACTGTCGAAAACGAAGGGTCGAACTGTTTCCAGTTTAATCGGTTCCATGTTGAAGCGTGTTTTGTTTATTTTTAGTAGGCCAACATGTTTTTCTGCTGCTTCGCCCTCGCAAAGAGATGTCGCAACGGGACTTCCTGCAACGCATGAAATATTCTACATGTAATAAATATTAATTGAAATAGCTACAAGGTATTAAAACCAGAATTATCTGAAAACCTATTCAAAGGGAAGTTTTAACTAGTCTATTTACGATTATTTCAGAACTCCGATTTTTTTGGGCAAAAACAACGAATTTTTATTGAATAATGTTTCCTCTCAATTTGCCTACTTTCTCAACAATTTCAGAATAAAATTATTCATTTATGGTTTTTCAGACCCCCAGTTCCACAAAAAATCTCATAACTCATCAAATCATCATTCCATAAAATCCCATCATTATTTACATTATTACAAATATATTTAATTTATCCTTTTTTTTTGTCTCAGTCAATTTTCGGCTATTTGGAGGAAAAGAAAATATTTATGAAGTTTATCCTTCAAATAGCCGAAAATTGATTGAGAAATTACATTGTAACTATTGTGATGAAAATTTCTCGTAGAACAGGAAAATTAAAAACTTTGCAGTTTTGTATCGGTTTCGACTTTTATCCACTCGTCATAGTTCGAAATTTTTTTTTGACCAACCTGGCTGAGTAATATAATAACTTCGCGGAGGATCGGCCGATTGGTCCACAATTTGTTCCGGTACAACGCGACACTGATGCTCGTGACCCCAGAATATCAAATCTAGGAACGCTGGTAACTTGTCCTCGGGAATGTAACCATTGGCTGTGTGTTTGGCACGATTTTGATGGAGCACAAATATTTTGAATGGCTCCGATATACCACTTGGATGAAGAAAATTGATCTGGATTCATAGAAATTGAGATAAACACAAAAATCAGAACTTTCACCACACTTCCACGGACAGTCATCTTTGAAAGAGAAGACTATCTCAAACCGCTCAAAATATTCACTTTCGCCTTTGGCTCGGGTGACAATTTTGACCGTGGTTTGAGTCTTTTTCCCCCTCCCTAGTGGTGTAATATACTATTTTATATTGCCGAATTCGCGTTTGGAGTGATATATCTCCAGACAAAATTTTATTAAAGAAATGAAAATTTTGTTATACAGCATTCTCTTCTTCATCGAGAGAAATAGAGAATAGCGTGAAATTAAATCCCATTATCGCATATTAGAAACATTCGATTCTAGGCAGAAGGTAGAGAGAATATATTGTAAGGGTCTGAAATTTAATGGCAACACATTTGATTTAACCTTATCATCTCTGAGCAGTCTTGACAATCGCTGATCGTTCATGTAGCTCAAGCCATACACGGACACAAAAGTTTTCCCCTTATTGAATACCAATGGAGGAATCGTGACATCGTTCAAGTCAGACCATTTGCCAAAATAGTTGATGAATCCGGAAGCCCCGAGTATGTCCATTGTTCCAGTGGACTCAAAACCTGCAAAAAATTCGAATTAATGAATTTCCCAGTTGTGATAAAATTAATTATTCTTGGAATTATTTTTCACTCTTACTTACTTGGATTATCATGATTTCCATGAATAGAAAAAATTGGCATTGCCACATTCAAGTTTGGATCTTCATAGTTGACCACTTTTTGAGATGCATGGGGAAAAATTATTTCAGGATCACTCAAGAATTGAATCTTGATGTCGCTGTTGGAATAAATTTGACATAAAAGAATGCTATCAACATATGCAATTGGTCGCGATATTCGAAAAAAAAATTTTCCATTTTTTTCAAACTTTTCACATTTCTATGAGATATCGACAATAATTAGGATATTCAGCAAAGAATCCAAGCAAGTTATGTATTGATCTGAAAGTAAAACTCCAACATGACCATAAGGAGACTATCCTTCTGTTTTTGATTAATTTGAATTAATTGAATAAGATAAAATTTTGTATACTAACCGTTCGCCAAGAGCATATTTTTTCAGCAATTCCATACATTGCAGTACAACTTTCTGTGATGGTTTGCTGTCGTGAAATAAATCACCTCCAAGTAATAAGAAATCTACATCATGTTTCAAAGCAAGTTTCAGTATTTCTTCAAAAGTAATGAAACTATCGTTATCCTGTACTGTAAAACAATATTTTATGAAATGTAAATGCAGAAAAAACTGGAGAAGAGCGGTAAAATAATGATCATTTGTTTTTCATTACGTCTTTTCGTGCTGTGTTCATAACCCAAGTGACAATCAGTGGCGAGTAATATTTTCATGGTATCTTCATCACAGATCGCCTGATTCGATGTATTAATTTCTTCGTCTTCCATTTTTTTTATTGATTTTATTTTATAAGCTAAGTTATAAGCTATAACTCACAAAAAAATTACTCAAACAAATGTGTTGAACCACGATGCTAAGAGCTAGAGCAGCTAGAGTAATAACATGATCAACACGCTGAAACACGTTCGTTCCGGCTCTTTTTAGAACACAATAACATATTTGAAATCCGAAACAATCGTAACGAAAACTCGATTTATATCGAGAGTCGATTGCATCTCGCTTCATCAAATTCGCGCTGAAATTTGAAAACGACTCCCATCTGCCTCGCTATAGGAAACATTCGCTATCCAATTTGCAACAGAAAAATAACCAAAAAAGATTAAGACATCCAAAAAGATACCTTTTCCATATACTAATTAACGGCCCTAATGCCTTATCAATTTGCTTAACATAGTTTTGAGATATAGTTTTGAGATAGGAGAACCTTCGTTGGAAGTGAGAAGGGTGGTGGTTGGTGGTCAGCTGATACCTCGAATATGTGAGTGTAGGCACATCGATACATCGCCGCGCGCTCTGCAGCCGAAAAGTGAACTGACTTTTCTGTGCTAAAAACATGGCCCCTGTTGTTCCATGTAAAATGTAAATCTGTGTTCTCTGGCTGGATATGCATATCTATATGGGGGTTGGGTGGATGGGTGGTTGGAGTATAATGGCGACGGACGACGGCGCTCTTACTTGTTCGAGCAGCTATCGCACGGCAATCGACTAAGTTATTTCTGTCACAGCACCGAAATAATAGCCACCTACGTGCAAAACCCTGACGAATATACTTAATTTCTCATAATGTTTTCGTGACTTTGCTAGGACGGACTTATTTTCGTCCGATAGTTCGAGGTTTGTAGATCTCAAGCTTTTTCCTGCTTTTTCTTGATTATTTTTCTTCAAATACAAAACGAATATACAATTCATCGAAGCCACTGTGCCTCGAAAGCTGTGTGTGCGTGTGTGCGTGCGCGCGTCTGTACTTATTTGATTTGTTCCACGATGTTACATGATTCATCGCACTTTCAATGATTGTCAAGATTAGGAAAATTCGAAAAAAAATGATCGTTTTTGCATTACCGAATATTCTCGTTTCGTCTCTTTTCTCTCTTAGCGTTATACGTGACTTGTCATTTGAACTCGTGTGCGTGATGGATGATTCAGGTTTCAAGCATGTGGGAAAAATCTAAGGTTTTTTTTCTCTTTTAACAAGAAATTTTATTTGACGAAAATGGTGCTAATATATCTGAGGGCTTTAATAAAGTTTGTCATTTTTTTTAGTCTCTAGAGACAGTTGAGAAACCTGGATAAAAGTTCTTTAATTTAAAAAAAGGGTATTCGTGTTTCCAGTAGGAGAAAATTTCAGATTACCGTCCACTCGAAATGCTCGAGGTAGGTTTGAGGGTAGTACGAGGTTACGACTGGAAATGGAACGATCAAGATGGTGGAGAAGGCCATGCTGGCACTGTCGTAGAAATTGGTAAACCTCCGCCTCCGTTCACCAACGGAGCTAGCGCTTCCAATCCGACTGACAAAACTCCCGACAAGACTGTTATAGTACAGTGGGATCATGGATCTCGCAGCAACTACAGAATAGGCTATCAGGGTTATTATGATCTGTTGGTATTCGACAATGCCACTGCCGGTATCCAACACAATAATATTGTCTGCAATGGGTGCAAGAAACATGGCATTGTTGGCATTAGATGGAAATGTGCTCAGTGCTTCGACTATGATCTTTGTACTCAGTGTTACATGGGCGATGTTCACGACTTGTCACATGCTTTTCAAAGGTTCCAGACTCCCAATGCCGTCGGGTAAACTATCTTCTGTTTATTAAAATCACCATATGGCAATATCAGAAACTGAACTTTAAAATGGAACAATTTTGATTTGTTTTTCTTTTAACTCGAAAAATGTTAAAAAAAACAATGTTAATTTTATCGTCTAAACTTCAGAACTGATTAAGAATACGAAAAAAAAAAAACAAACGATTTAATCGTGTAACAACAGTGCAAATTTCTGCAGTATAATATTTAGTCTTACCTTGAAGTCTGTACATTTTTTTTGTTTTTCATCTATTTACGTTTTTCTAAAAGAAGAAAAGAAGTTTTTTCCTGTATCTCAATATTTTCACTTTTAAGAGCTGATATATGTTCTTTAGAATTAATTAATTTGAGATTTTTTCTCTTCCAGTGTACAATTGACAGCGCGAGAAGGATGTACGAAAATCCCCCTCAAGGGAATATTTATTGGAGCTAAGGTTGTGAGGGGTCCTGATTGGGAATGGGGCAATCAGGATGGAGGACCCGGTAATTTTTATTTTGATTTAGTTTCAAATGCCGAAAGAACTTTAATTGGTACAAAAAATGCTTATATTAAAATTTCCATAAACATTGAAATATTAGCACAAATTATTATCGATTTAAAAAAAAATACATCAAATTTGTCTGTTCATTTTTATTTCTTATTCATATTTATTCAAGAATTTGAAAATGAAGTATCGAGTTAAAAAATAACATTCCAAACGTTGAATATTCAAAACTTAGAAATGAGTGTTAATTCAAATTTCGAACCACTTTGAATGTAACTCACATCCGTAGCTTTAAAAAAATTAGGAAAAAATACATAATAATTTGACGTTAAATATTTAGTGAAAACGGGCAGAGTGATGGATATTCGTGGTTGGGACAACGAGAGCAGTCGATCGGTAGCGACGGTAACATGGTCGTCGGGAAGTACGAACGTGTATCGTTTGGGTTACAAAGGTTGCGTGGATCTTTGTTACATCGAGGAAGCAACAGCCGGAACATATTACAAGGAGCATTTGCCGATTTTGGGTCAGCCAGTGATGACAGTATCGTCGGAGAGTGGTGCATCTATTCAGTGTGCAAACGTAACGAGCACATCATCGAGTCCTTGTCATTTGACTTTCAATGTACGTGACAAAGTCAAAGTGATGCTCGACGTGGAAACACTGAAGGAAATGCAAGCAGGTCACGGTGGCTGGAATCCACGAATGGTAGAGTATATAGGAAAAGTTGGAACTGTACATCGCATCACGGACAAAGGCGACATAAGAGTACAGTACGAGGGCTGCAACAATCGCTGGACTTTTCATCCACGCGCGTTGACCAAAGTTACAAGCAAAGAAACTTTCGCTCTTGGAGATCTTGTCAGCGTTAAAACCGATGCTGCTGCTGTTAAGAATTATCAACAAGGACACGGAGAATGGACTGATGTCATGAAGAGCGTATGTGAAATAAATTCTACGCGATATACAATTGAGATTGTTGACAGCAGAGAAGGGTTGTGCTCGATTTTTTAATTTCATGGTATACAATCGGTAGACTTTTTTATTTGTTTATAAAAGCTTGGTGTTTTGATTATTGGTTCTTATTTCCACTCTCTTTACTATGCGCTTGTGAATTCCACAACAAAATTGCCTGGTAAATGAATTTTGAAAAAAAAAAAAATACTTGGGCAAATATTTTTTTTCGCCATATGCAATGCAGGGAAGGTTTATTATTCCAAAATTTCAAAGTCAGTCCCCTCAATGGAGATGGCACTACCAAGCTCATTTTTACCGGTTAATATAGGTATTTTCACATCATTAAACTTTTATTTGAAACATTTTTTTGTCCAGTGTATATGTTTAAAAAAAACAGCTATAAAGTAACGTTTCCGCTGTCCACATTCCTGAAAAATGGACTTAGGGATGAGACAAAGAATGAAATTAAGATAAAATAGTCAGTTGTATTTTGCAAAGGCATTTTTTGACGATTTTTTCAATTTTCACCGTAGGCCCTTGGAAAAACGGGTAAAGTAATCAAGATTTATCCTGACGGTGATTTGCGAGTTACCCTAGACGGTCATACATGGACATTTAACCCACTCAGCGTCACTCGTATCGCTTCGAGCAGTGAATCGGGTAATACCTCCAGTGCAGCGACCGAAGCAAGTCGTGGAAATTCGTCAGGTAAATTGGAGAAAAGTTATATACACATTTCAAAATTTTGTGCGAGAAAAAATCATCTCTATGAATGCCGAGAAGTTGTTCTCGGTTATAGAATTTTATAAATTTTATTCATTTATTGGAAAACATGAGCATGTGGTTAAAACTATGTTTTTAAGGTGGTTCCTCATTTCCATTTGAACGTGCTGCCCGAGAAATGGAAAAACTTATGAGAGATACGGCAAGAGGGGAAGCTAGAGTCTCAGCACTTCGTGAATACCTTCGCAAGTATTCGGGAAACGTAGACGCAAGGCCCAGCGGTCTTTGTGGTGGAAAAAAAACTTGTCTACAAGTTGCAGCCCATCAAGGTCATCGTGAACTTTGCGTGATTTTGCTGGATGGCGGAGCGTCCTTAAGGGCCGTTGATGAAGACGGCGATCCTCCGCTTCATTATGCAGCGTTCGGGTACGTTTTTCTGCGATATTTATAATGAAATCGTTATGAATTCATGATTCAATGGTATTTTCGAGAAAATATATGAAAAATTGATTTTTTTTTCAACTTTTTTTCAGAATCATTCGAAAAAATGTTTGATTTCGATTTCTTCAAATTCAGATATAATATTTCAATGAGTGTTGCAACAGAAAAATATAGCTGTATCGTTTATAAGTAATATTTCTAAACATTCGCAGAAATGAACCGGAAGTGATGGAACTTTTACTGTCTCGTGGTGCGCCGATCGATGCGGTTAACAACGGTCGTTGCAGCGCGCTTCACGTTGCCGTTAATAAGCAACATTCCGGTTGCGTTCGTGTTCTGTTGCGTCACGGTTGTGACGTAAATCTTCAGGATTCTTATGGCGATACGGCTCTTCATGACGCTATCGGCAAGGATGCGCTTGACATAATAGACGCTCTGTGCGCTTGTGAGAGAGTCAACTTTACGTTACGCAACAAACGTGGCTTTAACGTTCTGCATCACGCCGCTCTTAAAGGAAATGCTCAGTAAGTAGAATTCATATAATTTGAACGAGGAAACGAAAAAAATTGATATTTTTTACGTTGATGAATCATTTGTGATTAAAAGACTTGAATTTTTGGGAGTAGAAAAAAAAGGTTTCACATATTGCGCTCGGTTAACAAAAATGTCGTATCCGAGAGAAGGAAAGAGATCCAGATTTTTCAATTCAATTTTCATGAAATTATTATATTTTCATGAATTATAATAATAAATTATTATTTTCAGCGCAACCGAACGATTGTTAACGCGATGTCGACATCTCGTCGACGTTAAGAAGGAAGATGGTTTTGCGGCACTGCATTTAGCCGCTCTGAATGGACACTGCGAAGTTTCAGCGCTTTTGCTCTCGGAAAGTGGTGGCGGAGCTCGCGTGGATTTGCGAAACAATCGACGTCAAACCCCTCTTCATCTCGCCGTTTCTCAGGGTCACTGGAGTCTCGTTGAATTGTTGCTGAAACACAAAGCTGACATATCGAGTACGGATGAGGAAGGTGATACGGTTTTACACATAGCGATTGGCAAAAGTCGACATCAACCTGCAACTGTTCCAACACCCGATGGCAACAAAGAAACAACGATCATTTACGCTGTACGGGCACTTCTTTGACTTTTTTCAAACTATGAATATTTTTTCATCGTGTTCATGATTTTAATGCAAATTTCATGCAAAAATGTCGTCAAAGTCGAGCTTTTTGTTTGTAATAATTTTTCAAATAGTCTTTAAATTTATAAATTTGATCACAGCAAATATTGAAAAAAAAGTGTTTCAATATTTTTGAGAACCCGATAGATCAAATTTTGAAAAAAATATAGTTCAAGAATATTGAAAAATTCATAAATCATCGAAAGATTATTTGTTATTCCTTTTCAATGTTTTTTCTATCTCGGTTTCACTTTGTACGATTCATTTCCGCAGATATGGCAAGAATTATCGAGGCAAAATGCGCCAACAGAATTGGCACTAGCGTGTTTCCTGGTGAGCATCGACACGAGCGGTCTTCTCCTCGAGCATGTGAATTCCAAGGGAAAAACACCCTTGAATCTCTTGCCAACGGAACAGCAGACACCCGGAATTTGTGATCTTATACGATCGTTTCGTAATCGAAGCAGACGAAACAACACGTTGGACAGAGACCTCGTCGAAACAGGACCATCAACGAACATCACTGAAACGCCAAACAATCAGATCGAAGCTGTGACGATCGCGACGACGCCGAATGTTGAAGATGATTCGACGGAGACACCGAGGAACACTGCGGATGAAAATTCTTGTCAAGTTTGTGCGGGTTCGTTGGTGAGACTGATCGATGGAACAAGCGATGATCCCAGCGGCAGCTTGGTCCCGATTCGACATACTTGTCAGTGTTCCGGCAGAACCGAACCTCAAGTTTTAACCGGTAATTTATTGTTTAGTGTTTAAAGAAGTTAAATAAAAAGGGCAGGAAAAAGTAATGATGAGTACAACCCAGTTTGAGAGATTACATACATACGTCCACTGCAAAGAAACAGGTCTTTTCGAAAGAATATTTCGTGAAGTCTTGAAAAGAAAGAATTTGCCATTTCCAAGGGAATTGATTGTTTGAAGCCCGTTGACATTACGTATGCACTTTTTACGATAATTCTACTCTTTAATTATTTACGAATGATATTTTCAATGGAATATTGATATAATGGCTTGACTGTGTCCCGGGAAGAAGTTTTGTAGAAAACGTTTTTGTTGTACACCGCGAATGAATTTGTTTTCTATCCTGAATCCTTTTTAAGAACATTGAGTGCATGAAAAATTGATTTTTTTTTTTTCACCCAGAAGCACGTAATTTCTTAACGTACTGAAAGTTTGTTTATTAATTTGTAATTTTAGAAAAAAATAAAAAAGGTTTACCGTCATTTCAGGTACCAATACGACGGGCGAAGCAACCTGTCTGAGCGGCATAGAGAGTCCAACGACGGAGGACGGTGCGGAAGACGGAGAAACGAAAAGTATGGAAAAAATAGAGCGTGAACGTGAGAGAGACAAGGACAAAGACTTGGAGAGATTGCGATATCTCGAGACGAGAATAGCGGATTTGGAGGAAGCAAATATGTGCAGTATATGCATGGAACGAAGACGTAACGTGGCATTTCTTTGTGGTCACGGTGCATGCGATTATTGTGCAGCTCCATTGAAAACGTGCCACATGTGTCGAAAAACCATTACCAAAAAGATCAATCTTTACTAGAAAACAGAGCAAAACACAGAGCATACGATAAGAAAAATTGGGTCAAAAACTATTGAAGAAGGAATGGGAACCGAGAGCTTTTCTTCGCCATTCCATTCCACGGAAAAATTTTGAAGTTTACATCGTTGAAGCAAAATTTGGTTCCCCGGCATCGTCTAAACTTTTTGCGCAAAATCCACGAGATTAAATTCACCGAAAATTTTATTTCGCTCCCGTTATAAAGCAACAGATCAAATTTGTACAGATATTGAACATTGAACAAAATTGTTTAAAGAATTTTCGTTTCAAACGATGTAAACATCAAAAGTTTGTCTCTGGAAAAAAACCGATATACATTTATAACTATACTCAGAACTGCCAAAACAGAGAAAATCCGATAATAACGATTTTACATTTACAATTTATAGTACAGTATAGGAAACGCAGTGTGATACGCGTGTATTCACACGCATGATCACAAGTACATTTTTAAGTCCCCTTAAGCCAACTGACCAGTGTGATCGATACCACGTTTTGAGTCCCGAATCATTGTATGTACAGTAAACGTGCCATAACGCGATTCATCGGAAGTTGTTAATCGCTGCTAACGTTTCTTCTCTCATTATATTTTATTCTTTTTCCACTAAACCGCTACCGCTTCCGTCGTATCGCGTTGAATACTACTATACGTGTATCTTTTATTAATTGTACATAGAGATATTTAAATATATATGTATACGTATATACATACATATATTACATAATTTTATGCACTTGTTTTACGTAATTCAAGAGGTTTTTTTTAACGTATACTAAAATCTTCATTTTTCATCCTACGCGATGTTTTATCGCAAAATTCTAAGTGTTCCTTGTACGATCGCGAAATATTTAAGGTTTTTATTTCCTTTCTTCAATCTTTAAAGTCTCATCTCACGATTCATCGTGCTTCCTTCTTTCGCATGACAATTCTCTTTTCTTTGTATTTATCACACATAAAGTATACTATCAAATAAATGTATCATTATTATTGTCATTATTTTATCGAGTCCTTAACTAACGAAATAGAGCCACTTTTTTCGTGGTGCATTTTCGCTTGCAACAGTCGGACGTGACCAAGCGCGCAACCGAATTTGACTAAATCTCTTGTTATTACGTATTCCGCGAATCTCGGTGCTACGCTTTGGTTCAGGGTACATAATCGATTGACTGAATTACATTAACGATTAATAGGGACAAAAAAAGAAAATCAACAAAAAAAAAACTTAAATGTATTTAAGTATTTGAGAACAAAAGTGACAGTGGGCGATCAAATTTTTACAACCGTTTGCATAAAGTATATGTATACTAATTGGTAGACGACAACAAAAGATTAATAAAGAGGAGTATTGGCATGCACAACTGCGCGCTCAATCAACTCCGAAAAAGTCTCGAATTTTTCAAATAAAATTCAAGCAAAAATTAGGAAAGTGGTCAGGAGTTTTCCCTGATTTCAATCGAATTTCCATTCTTTGTGGATCAATAAAAAGTTCAATTTCCAGGGAAAAGATTAGGTGAAAATTTCTGTGACAAACTTCAAACTATCTAGAAACAAAATTTGTGATTATTTGGGAAGTTATTCTAAATTTAAAAAAATCACCAATTTTTCTCTTAACTGTGCCTTGTAATTGGGCCCGGAAAAAAAATCTTTGCATAGTATTTATTATTATATTTTGTAGTCTTCAATTTGGAATGAGCTCTTTACAAATATATTTCACCATTTTTTGCTCGAAAACTGGAAAAAAGTGTAACAAATGGCTGTTTTTTGAAGTTGTCTTGATCGTTTAATCGTCGGAAAAAGGTTTCGGAACTTTTTTTTTGAATTTGCGATGAACAAAACTCAAGAATCCATGCTACAAATCCATTTGTAATTTTTTTTTCATATGCACCGCAGTGGAATTATCACTGGGGCTGAAATTGAGACATCATGACACACTATCTCCAGGGCTCTACAAAAAATGATAAAATCGAGATAACACTAAAACAAAATTATCAACATGTGCTAGTTTTTTACGGTCAAAACGGTGTACACAGGGACAGGAAAGAACTTCATAAAAAAATATTTCAGAAATGGAGTAAAAGGAATAAAGGCACGGTGATTGGAACAAAATAGGTTTAAGTTTTTTGCTTATGTACCTTAGACTGAAATCCAAATGATTGAGAACAAAAAACCGTGATACTTTACTTTTAATATTTAAAGTACTCAACCATTTTTGAAATATTTGATTTTGCGATAGATGTATCGATTTGATCAACCACTGTACGTCATACACGGCGTGATGAAAAGTCGATCAATGTAAACGAGAGAGGGAAAAGCATTTTTTATCAAAGTGTTTGCCAATTTTTTTGGCCATTTGTACTACTGCGATTGTAACTGAATGTTTAAATTCTTGTAATTCTCAAAGTAACGAGAATAACGCGCGTTACAGTTAGAATTGAACGTTTTCTCTCAATTTAACGAGTGAGAGACGGAAGAGATAAAAAAACAACCGTCATAGAAGGAATTTGTAACGTCGATAAGTTTTTACGATTGTACGTCATTATAGAAAATAATTTAAATAAAAACAATTTCCACGTACACACGAAGCGTTAATTTTTTCTTTCGCCGCATTCGCAACCTTCAGGAAATGTGTAAAAAAGATAGAAGATAAAACATACGAGATTTTTGACTTGGCAAGCAATCTTATTTATTTATTTTGGTACTCGATAGGTTCGATAATCGTATGATACAATATTGAGCCAGTTTGAAAAACTGTAGTAATTGTTAATACTAATAATAATGACAATAGGAATAATAATAATAATTTTTCTAAATAACCTAAAGCAGTTACACTATAAGGTGGTACGAGGATTCAATATAGTGCCTATTAAACCTTAACGAATTTTCGGCGTCGAGGCCATGCATTATATTCGTCTAGAGTCTATCTACTAGGATCACCCAGCGCGTGTATGCATCATCATTTCGTTTTTCTTTTTTTTTTCTCCATTCGTATTTAATGTTTTTGTTTTTTATTCTTATCAAACCACGAACAAACCAACAAGAGGGCAATGGGGTTTCCACTCTGTTTTCATTTTTCCCTCGATTCCGAACGACGAATAACGTTTGTTCGAAAAAAAAAAAAAAAAAAAAGAAAAGAGAGAACAGAAGATTAATCGCAAGAAAGCTCGCGTCGTGACTGAAAATTGCGACGGAGAATTGCCATCTCTGAACGTCGAAGACGCGTTGCCATCGCGTCTTGCACGCGATATGCCAGAATAATTATTTTGTTTGTTTCAATTCGTTTCTTTCATACTTGTATTCATTCGTACACTTCTCTACATACTTAATTCATTTATTCTTTCTAAAAGTAAAATTAAATTTACATTTCCGATTGCGGAGGTTTATAATCTACCTGTGGTACACGACAACGTGTGTGACTTCTGGTCCTCTTAGCTAGGATTGAAACTTGTTCCAAGATCACACATGTGCAATTATTTTTGTTTATTTTTGTCGCGTAATTTTTAACGCATTTTCTGTTTCTTATATCTCCCAATTTTCATTTACACAGGGATTAAACTTTAAAAATAACGAGCCCGTGAACATACGCTTGATTGGAGTCCCGGAGGAAACAAAGTGAAAAAGTAACAAGAAACAATTCGACGATGACGAATCATTTTGTCAGGCAAAGGGGTGGTGGTGTCGTACAGGCAAGCGGCACAAATCATTGCACATTGATACACGCGTTTATATCTCTCGCGCTTTCTCATTTTAATATTAATGAATTATTAATTACTTATCTACGAAACAAAACGAAAAAAAGTACAGAAAAACAGAACAAGTAACTACGTTGAATCGATCTTCGTGATTAACGAGTTTTGCCGGACGATCACTTTTAACAATATTAACACATCGAGGACCCCAACAATACGCGCGCTCGTTTTGCTCGGTCACTCCGTCAAGACGATTTCATCGAATCGTGTCTGTGACGAGGACGACAAGCTATACAGCCACATAAATTAATCGACGAATATCAATTATTGTCTGCTAGATCGATCTTGATCCGGCCACGTGGCGCTTCATTTTCCTTTTTATTATTTCCATTTGTTTAATTCTGCTTTTTGTTTCTTTTCCTTTACGAATCAAAACTTTTCCACGACGTCAGTAATGAAAAAAAATCAGTTTTCCGGTGTCGTTCGATGTGAAAATATTTCAAGCTACGACAGGCTCCGGACTGCAAGGCTGCAGCTCAGGCTCGTTCTGTGACTCGCTGGCATTGCCGCTTGGCCCACTCGCCGATCCTGAGGTCGACGTGTTCGGGTCATGATTCATACCAGGGTTACGAGTCACCGCTGCCCACTGACGCCGAGCTTTCTTCTTCGCACGTCGCTGCTCCATTACCAAACGAAGCTTTCGCATTTTGCCCTTTGTTGCTTCATTCTCCTTCGATAACTCCTCTGCAATAATCGAGACAAACAAAAAAGTGGGTTATCATGGTTTACTGTAGTTTCTTCAAAGCCTCGTCACCAACATAATTTTATCGTGTTGAAATTATCGTCAAAATTTTAAACTTAACGATTTTTTTTGTTTTTTTTTTAACCACTTGTTTTTAGTATAAACCAACGTTGGTATACTCATTTGTGTTTAATTAAAATCTCTGATTTTTCATGCTCTATTATACGTCAAAATCTTTCAAGCTTTGTCAAGCTTTCTGGATTTATTTGAAATGAACATGAAATTTGTAATGAAATTTCATTATAAATAATGAATTGAGGATTCGTACCATCGTGAAAAGTTCCCGTTGTACCGGCACCGTTGGACGAAGACGGATCGGACGTCCCGGCGATATTGGACGAGCTCTGAAGACGTCCGCTGATGTGTCTGTGATGATGTCTGTAGGGTCCTGCCGTAGCAGCCGGAGTGGCGCAAAGCAAATCATTGAGAATATGAATGATAGTGCCTATATCACGTTTTGGTCGTCCATGACGATCTTGGAGTGCGGGATTTAAAGTTCCACTAAAAGTGCCCGAGTAAACGCCTTTACCGTGGTGGTGCATGCTTTCGATGATTGCTCCTTGTCTGCGTCTAGCGAGCTCCTGAATAATCAGCAATAAAAAAAAAAATGGGAAAATCATTAGAAAAATTATTTATAAATTCAGATAAATTGAAACTATAACTGCAAAAATGATGAATGCCCAAAGCTCATCTATTTTTAACTAAGTATCACATCAAGTGGCCAAACTAATAAACTCGTTTTCCATGTTTTTATCTTTCTTAAAAAAGATTACATTATGTCCAGAGTTTTCAAAAAACGGACAAAAACAATTCACTTTAAAATTCTTCGTAGTTACAGCATTCTAATGATAAACATAACTCGATGGAATTTTCAAACGAATCATTCTTCGGTGTGTCTCATCTGGCGCGCGGTGTGAAAGCAATGCTTAAGCCTTAAGAGCATGGATCAGTCACCTAACCTCAGTTCGAATTTTCGAAATTGAAATTCGTCAGCAAAGTTTGACCGATTACAAAAAGGCTCTGTCAGCGACGCAGGACGATGGCAAAAATCCGCTGACAGGGCCTTTTGTAATCAGTCAAACCGTGTTGAAGAATTTCACTTTCGAAATTTGCAGCTCTCTCTCTCTCTCGCACTCACAGTGGCGAGATACAGACTGACCCATGCCCTTAATTATTCTTTAAAAACGTATTCGTTATTTTTAAATGCGACAGCTTAATTTTTTTTTTTAATCCAAAATTTGTACACAACATACTGTAACGATATTACTGAATTGCAAGAATCTCTTTGATTTTTTCAAATACATCAAGAGCCAAATGACATTGACAATCGTATCTCATTTGGTGTGAAAATAATGAGATACATTATCTCTTCCACCTCAAGGTTCAATCGATAATACGTTATTCATATTTTGTTCCTCTTTTTTCCAATAGACTTTAAGAAAATCCTCATGAGAATGCAACGACAACCATTTGTATTATGTTCAAAATTGTTTCGCAATCTTCGGATTTTGCTAGTAAGGTCCTAAAAAGAACGCGAAAATGGAAATATTTTCATAAAAAGTTGTGTACAATGTAAAACGAAAATTTGCACAAAATCATATGTAAATGAAATATTTAGAGAAATATGAAAGAAAAAATTTGAAAAATTGAAAAACTTTCGAATGAAAATATTTCAGAATCTTGTGGACTTTCAACATTTTAGAAGCATATGTTTCGATGATAAAATTATAGTAATAATGACACAGGAGAGCTGGCTTCGGTAAATGTATACCTCGGCGAGGTCGACCCGCGAGGTGAGTACCTCAGAGGAAAGCTGTTTGAGTTTCTGGGTGAGATTTCGTGAAGCTTCGGCGAGTGCTCTGGTGTCGAGGGTCGCGGATACTTTGCTCGAGTTTCCAAGGCCAATGTTGGAGGCATTAGGACAGTGTGGGCTTGTGGGCGAATCGGGGCATCTTTGTAAATCTTGATGATGATTCGTTGTCGATGCTCCAGAGGTTGGTTGCTGCGAATGATTGTGATGATGATGATGGTGATGATGATGATGATTGCAGACGCTTTTTTTCTGGGGTGTTCCGGGTAAACTGGTGCTGGTTTCCATGGGTTCGTCGAAGATTTGAGACTGGCCGGCGATCAACGATGAGGAATCCTGGGGTTGAAGAGTCTCACAGCTGGCGGGTGAGGAGGATGAGGAATTTGAGCCAGAAAGATGTTTGCTACGGGAATGATGGTGGTGATGATGATGATGGTAGTGATGGCGGTGATGTTGACGATGGAATACGTATGGGATACCGGCGATTTTCCGATAATTGACTCTTGATGTGCTATTGCTCAGAAGGGGGTTTGTCGAAGAAGGAGGCGAAGAAGAAGAAGAAGAAGAAGTCGATGATGAAGAAAAGGTCGGCGGTGACGAAGCCGAAGACATCGGTGATGAGGAGGATGTGGAGGATGTGGAGGAAGAAGACGTCGACGACGTCGATGTCGACGAAGTTGGCGAGCCCGGCGAAGGTGCACCCGACGAGTTCTGCGTACCAAATGGTCGATAAAAAGGTGGACGTGACAAACGAGAGAAACTCGTGACAGGATTGTAAGAAGTTGGTGAATTTGGTGGTGAATTGTTGCTCCGTTCGACCGAATTCGTCGTCGTTGTAGCAGTTGTTAAACTCGTCGAGTTGCTTGTACCAGATCCATTGTTGTTGTTACATCCTGCTGCAGCTTGTAGAAGCGAGGCCAGGGTACTCATCAAGGATGATCTACGTGCAGCTCTTGCCGCGATTATGGCTGATCTTAACGGCGATATCGAACGTATCGTCGTCGACGAGGTTGACGATGACGTCGACGAGGTCATCGACGCATTTGTAGACATCGTTGAATTCGTCGTTCCCAAATTCGACGACTGACAACCCGACGACATCGTCGCTCCTATTGCTCCCGTACTCGTCGTCGATGAGTTGTTATTGTTGTTCGTTGATAAACTCTGAGAACTCAGTCCTATACCATCGACACTGGCTGATGCAACGGGAACGCACGATGGCGAAACGCTGCTTCCGTTCGACGAACCTGACGGCGATGCTGGCGTTACCGTTGACAATTGTAACTGGATAAGCACCAATTGATCGCCCACTCTCATTGTCAAATTCAACGGTGCTTTGCCTGACAGAAAATCATTCACTTGTGAATCGTTCAAGCTCTCCAGTGCCTGCATTACACTCTGTTCCGGTCTTTGGCCCTGGAACAAAACAAATAAACAAGTTTGAGTCAAAGTAGTAAACGTCTTACATCGGCTCAAGTTTGTATTAAATCTGGTCTTAGTATAAGTTTCATCAAGAACATTCGAGTTTATAAAAGGTCAGCGAAATTTCTTCGTTTTCAAATCAAATACAAAAACTTCATAATCGTTTGAATTTTATTCCAGGGAAATATAAAAATGTTGAGAGTATGGTTCGAACCAGCAAGAAAAGTTTGTACTCGATCGCATTGTTATTAATATCGCAGTTCTATTCGATAACTATGACTCGACAAAATTCACCAAAATTAACATTCATTGGAGTAAACATTGATATCAATAATATGGTTAATGGCAGGACCTTGTATTCCATCTCCATTTTGTTATTTTTTGTTTACATTTACGCTAATTGGTATTCACTTCATTACATTCAACAATGAAATTTCACGTTTAAATTTGTAGGAATTTAAAATTCCTAAAATATTTTTGTTTCACACTATCTCACACGCGTTCCATCGTTCCTATTACCCTGTTTCTAATATTTCTTGACATTGTTTTCTCTTATCTCTTATCTGTAATATTTTTTTTTCAAACTTCCTCACATAGTTTCACGTCTCCGTTATCAGTTTCTCTTTCAATTCATTGTTTATCTCACGTTTGAAGACCTGCTTCGTATTTTTAACGTTCTAATCTATTCAGAAACACGTTTCTGCTACGTTTTTATATTTATCATTCGAAATAACAAACAGTTATCCTTTACAAACAATTTGCCTGACTTTAAATAATCCGATAACCTCCATTTTGAACGTTGTCTCATCTGATCTGAGTCATACTTTTGTCCTTTTCCGTCGCTCTGCTTTAGTTCAATAATAAAAATAAAAAAATAAAAAATAAGGAACTTCGAGTTGAAAGTTTTTTCGACGAAAATTCAATACTTTTCAAACGTATTTTCCTCGAATATAAAAGTGAAAGACTACAACAGTCGCAACAAGATACGTTACATGTTGCAGGAAATGATATAAAAAAAAAAAAAAAAAAAACATCGAGGAAACCTGTGAAGCATCGATTCTTGAATGGGGCTCAAGCTCTCCAGGCCAGAAAATTCGAAATTCAAACCGAAACGTACTTTTCACCAATCCGTTATTGAAATAATCTCGAAAACCATTGAATAAGCTCGAAAATAAAAATGAACGCGAATTCGGCGAGGAAAATCAGAACGAATAATTAGTAATATCGAAAAATAGAAAGTATCCGAAAAAAAATAGTGCTGAATATCTGCTGCTCGAAGGAATTTTTTTTTTTTTTTTTTTTCATATAAGAACGAGATATATTTGGAAAGAGGGTGACGATGGCGGGAAATGAAAAACGACGAAACCCGCAATGAAACATTTGAGCGAAAGCCAAAAGATGATGCTAATCGATGAGCCCATACTAAGAGAGATCGGTGAGTCGGGAGAAGACCTGCATAACGTATAGGAGGAGGAAACCTCGTTGCGGGGCATCGCGAAGCTCTTCTGTGTTGCCCTCGCCTAGCATCGCCTGGGTATCCCTGCTTCGTGTTTTTTTTTTTTTTTTTTTTTTTTTTTTCTCATATAGTTTTGTACGACGAGTTTGTGTGAAGCACGGGCGCGTGCCCCCGCGTGTATCACTCACTCTCGAAACACCTAACGGACTTCCTTCGGAGGCCCTGAAAAGTCTTCAGCTTTGGTCGGCACTCTTGCTATCTCTCTGTCTTTCGCTCTCGCGGACACTCATAAACGTACGAATCCAAAAGTTTTGACAAATCTATTGCTAATTTTGTGGCCAAAAACCCCATGAGTCATGGTCGATCACGCTAATTGGTTTCTGAAGGTAGTTCTGAAAATTTTACTTTTGAAAAATATTCTCCAAAAGTTCGAACGACAAGAGACGAGTCATCTAACTGCAAGAATTAACGTCTCATTTCTAACACATAACCCAAGACGATTTCGAGCCGATGACTTTCTCAGTCGTCAAATCGTTCCAACAGCCATGAAAAAAAGTTCAACAGCGAATGAATTTTCTCGTTCTTTAGTAACGAAAGAAATAAATACATTTGTGAGAAAATTTATTTCGTGGCAGTGTGGTCGATGAATTAAAAATTGAAAATCTATTTTGATTCCGAAAAAGAAGTAGTCGATCATCCTTGACGAAAAAACTTTTTTGAGTTGTTTGCACGTACGATGTGTTGCAACGTTTGTGTCTAAAAATCCTCGAGACTGATTGAACAAAAAAAATGAAGCTGCTAACTTTTGTAACGTATCATTTATTCGTTAATCGTCGATAATCGGTACTCGTAAAATCAAAATAGTGCCAGATCATTTGTCAATTATGATAAATTTACGGAGGATGATAAATCTATATGGAGAAGGCGTCGAAGAATGCCGTGATAATGAGCGCAGGCGGAAGGAGGCGTCTGAGAGACGCCGCCGAACTCCAAACACGTATCAAAATGGCCGAAGGTTGCAAGAAAATCGGACGAGTGGGAACACGATGAAATTTCTTTTCTTTTTTTTCTCCAACAACTTTTATACACTGTAAACAACAATAATCTTCGTAAATCCAAAGAGAAAAGAGCGCTGACGCATAATTGAGGAAACCGATATACATGTTTACTCCTCGTATCCTCCTACATCGAATAATGTTTTCTCGTGATAACGATAATAATAACAATGATAAAATGGAAGAAAAAAAAAATACTTTCTCTCGTTCGATTCGTAAAATCAGGATAAACCGAGTAGAAATAGCTATATCCACGCGACATATTTCGCAAGTCGTCTAATAATAATGACGATAAATGTAATAAATATACCGAAGGCGTCATTGACGCAACGGTTGGAATAAAAAAAAAAAAAAAAAAAAAAAAATAGACGATTATCGTCGCCATCTGTTGGTGAATTTGCGCGAACAAAAATGCATCCCGTATTTTATTTTCTGTTCGAATTTAAAATGATTTAGGCACCGCGAAACCGAATAAGTAGTGAGAGAAAGTTTTGCATGAAAAAGTGAAAAGACGCTCTAAAATCGTTCGAGTGTCGACAGTCGGAGTGTAATATCACTGGAGTATTTGCGTCATTCATCCGTGATAAGTTACGAACAACGAAGTTTCCAATCGATGGTGAAATTCATACGACGCTGTATATGAAATCGAATTCACGGAATCTTATTTATTTATTTATTTTTTTTTTTTCTCGTGTTACTGCGATTTATCGATTATCTTCAAATATCAACTGTGATTACAGTTCTACGCCCTATGTTTATATATATGTGGATACTGGCTTAGGAAGTGAGAAGGCATGTAAAAATCCTTGAAAAAAGGGAGCGAGACGACGGGATTCGGTGAGGGATTGATCGCGAGCCGAAACGTGAGTGCTCGGATATATACGCGAGAAAAAGGGAAAAATGCGCCTGCGGAAACCCGGTGAGAGAAAAAGAGAGGCGAAGCGCGCGTGGAGTGGAGAGAAAGAGAGAGCAAGAGAGATAGAGAGAGGGAGACAACGTACATGGCTTCGAATCATTGCGAATGGAAGAACACAGAGAGCCAGCATCTACGGGTAATGAAACAGGGCAATGCTGGCTGGTAGTTTTGGCTCCTCGGTGTGATTTAAGGATATGCTCGTGGAATACAGTCTCGTTCAAAAACTGTAATTATTATCATTTTTCGAACTTCGATTTTTCCCGTTATTCATGTGTTCTATTAAAAAAATAAGTGTAATAAGTATAATTATATTGAAATAATTTTTTTTTTAAGACACTAAATTCCTTTTAGATAAGTTGAAAATGAATGAATATTCGCTTCATACGGATCATAGTTCATTTAAAATTCACATAGAAAAATTTGCGTCACAAAGTTTCGATTCGTACGGAATAACAACACCGCAATGACTAGTGCTTTTGGAATACTGAATTCTGAGCGTTTAGGTAATGAGAGACGAGTACAAGAGAGACAGAATAGCATACAAGAGAAATTAGAGACTCTGAATGAATCATCGAAGAAATAAATCCGACTGATCGTTGTATACTCATAAAAATGAAAATTCAAGCGTTTGAAACCGTAAGCTATACTTTCGCGAAGAATGGAAAATACTAAAGTATCTGAATCTGTCAAACTGAAAGAGCTTGAAAAAAAAAAAAAAAAAAAAAATTCAAATAGTTTCTGCACCATTTATCTCGATGAAAGAATAATTTCAAAAGTTGAATGTCAAATCGATTTATTAAGATAATTCCGCGAGAGTACAAAAAATTTGGCAACTTTTCAAAGATATTTGAGGAGCATTACTTTTGAAAAGTGCTGTATTATGCTAAACATCCTTAAAACACCGTCGCCGACGCTCACAGGAAGACGAGATGGTGCGCGAGGGGCAACGGGTTTAGGGGCGGGGGCGGGAACAGGCACGAGGGGGATTTCTACGAGACGAGAATTGCGGAGAGCTCGATACCCGGCGGCTCTCTCATCCACCGGCATCGACTAGTCCCTGGCGAGACGAGGGATCGCAGCATCCAACGGAGACAGACGTATCTCGAATCTCTCGAAATAGGGGGGGTTGACCGTCGTATTGTACAGACCCCGTTCTCTCTCGCGGGATGAACGTAAAATAAGAGCGCTACTCGTGCGCGGCGGTTCGAGTTACTTCCAATGAGTCGAACACACACTGACTCCATTCCAATAATAATAACAATGATAATAATGGATGAAATGGTAATCGAATGATTATTGCCATTGAATTTCATCATTTTTCAATTCCGTTTGCGCTTTTTTAATAATTGAAATTATTCAACACTTGGATGAGCCGTTGGCAAAAAAAAAAAAACAAATTTGCACATCTTTTTTGCCTCTCCAGTGAAATTCGTGAATAAAATCAACGGAGCAAAGTACTGATGATTTAAGAAACTTGAAAAGTGGATAAAAACGGGGCAGGACTTTTCTGACGCGTCGATAAAAAAATACATTCGTAAGAGTATAGATGTTTTTTTTTTGTTTTTATTTGATACTAGCCGTACCTGCGGGCTTCGGCCTCGGCATCTAGCAGGCGCATCTAGCCTAGTCTAGCTGTGAATGTTTTTTTTTTTTCACTCGTACAAATTTTGAATCACCAAATTTGTATGAGTGAAAAATCATAGGAATAATGATTTTTGGAAATCTTGGATGAGAAATCACATCGGTGTACTCTCGACTTCGCCAACGACCGAATATTTTTTTATACATATGCGTTATTCCTTTTATAATTTCATCAGTTTTATATTACACAAAATTTTAAACATAATTTTTTAGTCTTCTTCTGAATAAAATAAACGAATGATTTTCACTTTTTTTTATTTTTCATCATTTCATTGAAAATGCTGTAATTTTTTTTTTTTTTTTTCTGTACCGAATTAAGCACTCAGTCACCGCTCATTTTGTTCGTTTTCTAATTTTCATCAATTTGGTGGTAATTCGATTTTTTCATTTATCGATAGCGTTTGATAATGGATAAGTTTTTAAATTTGGAGATTGAACGAAATCGTAAAATCTTTTTTTTTTTTTGCATTTCTGTAAAAATCAAGACATCGAAATTTCTTAAAACCACAAACACAAACATCGTATTCGATTCAGTGATTTTCGATTGAAAAAAAGAATCACGTGTTTTTTATGTCACGGAAAATTTTGGACTTTGCCTGCGCTGATTTTGTTAACGTATTCAACGGAGACGGAAGGCTTGAAAAATATAACGAAAGACGTCGAGATTATTGTGGAGGCAATGTGTGAGTGCCCCGTTGAAAATGTTTATTCGTATTTACCGGAGGGCGCAACAGCTGTAGGGCGTTTTCATTTTATATACTTTAGTGTTCCCTTTATTTCCCTTTGGGCCCGTCACATAAGTTTTTTTTATCGCTTCTCCCGGTTCATTCTGCTCGTTCGATATACTGGCATAATGTATCCACTGAAAGTCGTAAAACTGAGAAAATTAATGAATTCCATTTTTCTTACGATGCAAAGGAGTGATCGAGCGTAATCTTGATAATAATTTAAAAAAAGAAATGATAAAAGTTGGTTTTATCATATTAATTCATTCGTATAAACTTTTAAACTGTCCGAAGGGTTTGGGAAAAAAATTCTCGAATGTTATTCTTCTTTGCTCGTGTTCATAATTTTTAAACAGAAACAGCAAATACTACGTGATTCTTTTCAATCTTTTTTGTTTTGTTTTAATGACATTTTATTTTGAATTGCCATCAGACAATGAAACATTTAATTGTTCTTTTAACGGTAAATTGAGCTTCGCGTGAAAACAAGTGGAAAAACAAATTTATGAAGAAAATAATGATAAATTTAATGTATGGGACAATGTAACGTTCTGTTCGTATCGCTTTCGCGCGCCAACGCTCGCTTTTTAATTAGTTTATCTTTGCGCCACAACAGCGTAACGACGTATTCTCTCCCCCCCCCCCCTCCCTCCCTTTCTCTCTCTCGCTCTCTCGATATACATTTCATTACGTTTCATCGCGGTTGTTTGTTGAACGAGACAGGAAAAGAGCGAGTGAGAGATTGCGGGGGCGTGGCGCCGGATGAACTCATCGTCAACGTCGAGGCCACGTCGACGTAGATCTTGAAGATGAAAGACTAAGAAGTTTAACCCTTGAGGTGCGGCGTGTTAAAATTTTTTGGGGTACTTGAAATAAACGAAGAAAAAACAAAACCAAATAAGACCGAAAAGTCCAGCACTTGTGTGCTTGAAAAAAATAAAACTAAAAAGAAACAAAAACAGAAAAGCAGATTTTTTTTTCTAAGCATTGACGAATGAGATCCATCGTTCGTATACTGACACGAAAATATCGAATTTCGAACTACTGTCGTAGATGATTGTTTGAAAATAAAGTGCAGAAAAATCGTGGCTACGATCAGATTAATCGTTGCTAATTTTTCTAATTCCAAGATTACGAAAAATCGTTGTAATTCCGTTCTAATGCCATTGTGCTTATTCTCCCTCGACAGCGATTCCATCACACGTGTGACAATATGCCTGGTGGAATGTCGAGAGAAAAAAAAAGCAAATATTGTACCCCAAAACGGTGAATGAGTCCCCCGGTCATTCACCCCGACGAAGAGCGACGATTCCCCATCCGGCAATGCCCAAACCGTTGTGCGCTCTCCTCCTCCCCTATCTAATTCTCGTGCCCCGTGTGCACCTTTTCGAGAGTATTATTTCTCATAGGGGTGTCAAAGGGGGGAACAGAATGTCGGGGCAGCTCTCAGTGATGATACTTTTGTTCAATTTTTCTTCAGGAAAATCATCGTGAAAATAGAATATTTCAACTCAGCAAAACCACTCTACACGTTGCATCGTTGGAATGCAAAAAAAAAAAAGCAAAAAAAAAATGTTTTGCATTAATTTACCGATTACAAGAAGGACTTGAAATAATTTAGTTTTTGAAAAATTTCGATGCAACTAAACGAGAACAAACTTTAAATATGATAATGTGAATATATTAGAGAAAGAAAGAGAGAGAGAGAAAAAAAATTTGATGCATCTCAATAAAGCGAACTTTAACGTCATAAACTATGAATATTAAAGAAGCGTAGGCGGCACAACAAGCATACGAACAATTTAAAGTGGATGTATTTTCGATTGGAATAGCCTCAGCCGTCATTTGCTATATTAAGTAACTGACTTTTTCAGCGATACTAATTTCGATTGCTCGTTTCAGAATATATTTCGCTTTGCGAAAGCGTCTCGTTAGCTCGCCCTCGCCCTTGTGCATGTTTTAAAATTGATCACGGATGACTGCGGGAATATGAGGGAACAAGAGAGAGAGAGAGAGAGAGACGAAAGTACGACGACGGCCCACGTTGACTGAGCTCATTCCGTCTGTCTCTTTTCTCTTCTCTTCTCATCTCTTACTCTCACTCCTGTCGTTCCTCTGACAATCAATAGCTGAGCAGGCCAAGCGCGAACGCTCGAACAGGCGTAAATTCAGAGAGAAACAGAGAGCAGCAGCGAGCTCATGAGAGGCTAACAGCAGCAATGGCACGTTGTGCCGCCGCCCTGGTCCATTGCTTGGTCCGCTGGTGTGCTGTGCAAGCGATAAGGACCTCGCCGGAGAGGCATCGAAGCTACAGTGTAGTAGCAACGGGGTGGCAACGTTGCTAGAGCGAAATACACACACACACACACACATACATATATATATCTCTCCCAGAGATCGAGAGACAGAGAACACTGAATTTCGGAACCGTGTGCATCGGAGACCAGCAACGTAGCAAGGGCGCCCGCAGTTGACCCAAACGATACACCTCAACCGTATAATGCCTGGTTACAGGCTCCCTCAAAATAACTCACACACACGCACACACATCCAATTTTCATGCTGAACAAAGTAAAAACATTTTCAAATGAATTCAAACCGAAGATAAATCGAGAAACAAAATTATTATTATTATTTTTTTTTTTTACTTTCATTTTAATTTTACGTTTTCGTATATTAAATACACTAAAGTAAACTTTTCTCAAAATAACTATTGCAACTCGTATAATTTCGTCATGTCCTCTTACCATAAGGTGATAGCTCTTAAAGTTGTCAAGACATCGAGAGATGAAATTCGATATTTATATTCAACCAATGAACCCACAGACAGACGTAACATGAAAAACAAAAACAAAAAACATCTTTTGAGATATCATTTCTATCATTTTTTAAACCGAAGATACTAACGTACTAGCGAATCTCTTCAAAAATCATTGACATTTTATTAGACGATCTTAATTTTATACTAATATATTTCAAGCCAATCGCGGATAATGATCGTCATAGAAATTACAGATGAAAATTTATAGCGTTAAACGACGATTGAAACAAAGAATCAAGCTCGACGTGTATATTTATCAATATTGAAGTGTATGAAACGTGCTCTCATTTCGTTTCACCTAATTCGATTTTCTTCTTTTTGCTCATATTTTCATCTGGAATATTTCTTTCGACTACCAGGAATTTCAGGCCTTTCCAAACATTTTTTTGGTCTTCTTGAAACGGTTTCTTACTTTTTTTTTTTTTTTTAATAAAAACAATGTTAATTTTTCATTTTTTATAGGAATCTGGTGGCAATATTCATGGATCCCTACGTCCACGAAGAAGGAAATGGCCTCTGAGCATTTTTTGAGGAATGGAGAATTTTTGCAAGCGCTAGAGACCTTTTTTTTTTTTGCAATCCAAATATATTTGAAAACGTTGATAAAAGTGATAACGAAAAAAAGTTACTTCACAACTAATTGAATTGGGGGAAAATGTATTTTTTTTCCATTAATTTCATGAGCTCGATGCTTTCATTGCACTTTGGATAAATATAATTTCGTATCATTCGACATAAGCTAAGAACGAAAATTGCACGAATATCCATGCATGTATTCTGCAGTCAGGATCGTCGTGATGATCGTGTGTGTGTGTGTGTGTGTGTGTGTGTGTGTGTGTGTGTGTGTGTGTGTGCGTTTACGTATACATGTTTATCTGTGAACGTGAATGAGGATTGGGGCCTGGGGAAGACCCATAGACACGCCTGGAGATTTCCCATGTGACCGTAACGAGTCCGTCACACGCGAACCGTTTTCGTTCCCCTCGACGTGTGGCTTCTCGTTTTAGGCAACCGGTGACGAACATTCGAGTTGAACGAATCGTTCTTGAATTCATATTTAGCGAATATTAGATCGACGCGTACCTACTACCGTTGGATCCTTCCAGTGAATTAATTTTATGGCTCGTTCGTTGTGCCTCGTGAAAAGACGAAATTCCCTAAATCCCGAAATTCAAGTACTTCTCTTTTCATTTTTTCGAAAATTATTACCGTCACGGAATTAGAGCTTACGCATAAAAGAAATTCAAGATGAAAAAGGTCAAAGTTCCCTCATAAACAAGCCGGCGGAAAATGCTTTGAACCAGCAAAGTAGGAAAAAAAGAAATTAAATTTATTAAGGGCTATTCATATTTTTTTATTGTGACTCTTCACAAAGAAGCATTTCGATGTTTTTTCGCCGGATTATTCACACGAATTGATGCGTCCGAGGCTATACGATAAGTAAACGCATAGCCATGATCTCCTCTTCCTTAAACGTCCTCTCGCTCGTTCTCTGTGTCATCGTAACCAGAGACGACAGAAAGGCGAGCGCGAAAAAGGAATGCGGCGCGAAAGGAGTCAGGAGTGGAGAATGTTTGATGACGATTTTTTTATATTTTTATACATATATATGTCATGTTTCTTTGATTTGAAACTTAGCATCTGAACAGGATCATCGTTCAGTGAGAAGATGAAATTTCGTGGATAAATTCTCAATTTTTTTTGGTCTAATCCTTCGAAGAATCGACTAAAATCTTCTCAAAGTTCTATTGAAGTATTTAAATAACCGAAACTTGGCGCATAGCTTGATAATTTTTGTTTTTCCTCGAAATTGACTCGAATAAATATTTTTTAAATGTTCCTCGAATGACTGTGATTATTATTTTCCTATATTCGTGTTGAAATTATCGTGGGATCAGTGAAATAATAATTTGAGAGAATTGTGTTAACAAGAAATAATAAAAAACGATGAAATAATGAAATGACAAAAAAATTCCATCGTCCATATAAAACGAAATTTTATTTAATTACGTCTATTTCTAGTACTGAATTCCTTCAATCTCGAAAAATAAAAAGAAACAAAACGAAAAAACCATCTTTTCGGAGAAGAATTATCGAATAAAAATTGTTCAGTATTTTGATTTTCTATAGAATTTAGTATTTCAATGTTTTTCAAAATGTTTTGGATTCGGTCGCGATCGAACAAGTATACCGTGCAACGAGCAACGAGGACAAGGCGAGCAACGCCGGTGCAATGCGCGCTGCTGCTATCCTATATATGTAGCATGCGCTTTTACAGCGTTCTGTACTGCGAATAGAACTACATGTTACTTGGATATAAGAAACGGTATGTACATAGAACTCGAAGCGTCAAGTGGATATACAGTGACCGAGAAACCGGATGACCTGACGAGACTGCGTTATTCCACTTTTTTTAAAAAAAATTTTTTTCGAGTTTTCTTGAACAATGCATCAGAGCAATCTCCATTTTCGTGAATTTCCTTAACGGACTTTGGTGCTAACTTTTTAAGTGAATTACGAGATAATTTTCGAGAGAATGAGCGCAAAAAGTTGTATTCGATCGCGTCGATATATATTTTTTTCCCCCAACGACTCGTGCCAGTCGTTCGAACTAATATTCATAAAATTGTGAAACCATTTTATCAAGAGACGCGACAGGGGCTCGATCAAGGTCTACTTCATTCTAGATGTAACGAAACTCTTTATTATCATTTATCGAATTCAATCAAACTCGAAAGATGTAAGCTTCAATATTCGTTGAGTCGAAACTTTTATCTTTGGTATGCGATCAAGATTTCTTACTTTTAAAAAACTTTTTTTTTCTGTGAAATCAAGCTGTACGAAAATCGGTCTCTTTTGTTCGAAGTCTTTTTCATTTGCAGCCACATTTTTGTTCGATTTCAACAGTACAATATTTAAAAACTAAAAGCATGAAAATAATATCGCAAAACGTTTGACTGAACATTCGATCGCGTTACCGTTTGATTAATTAACTGCCGTTAGAATGATCGAACGAGTCTGATTATTGATTTGGAACAACGCGCACGTTTGAATGCAAAGTTTAAATAGAAGAGAAAACATTTCTATGGCGATCTGTAAAGCGGACGATTTATTTATTTTTTTTTTCAGCTGCTAAAAACGAAGCTTTTATTATTGATTAATATAATTAATAGCTTACCATGAGACCAGCTTCCACGCTGGGCAGTAGAGTAAGCTTGCTACCATCTTCAAGACGATTTTCCCTGAGTGTGCCGTCGCGCAGCTGCCTGGAACAAAAAAAAATCGAACAAAGCTTTTCAGTATATCAATTTCAGCGATGTGAATTTCAAGTGTTTGTTCAGTTTCGTGTGCTCACGGAATACGAGAACGCGCCGGTAAATTTGTCATGAAGTAAGATGCGGTGCTCGTTAGTGTAGTACGAGAACGAGACGACCCTGGAGTTGCCAAGGAGTACACGCGCGGCTAACAATGAAACACGTGTATAGCGTCAATTCGGGCATTAAAACTTAACGGTCCCAAATAGACAATTTCGACGTTTTTTTTATCATTAAAAAGTCCATTGAAAAAATATTCAATGACAGTAATGAGACTGGTGGAACGTTTATTAGAATCTTTTTTTTTTTTTTTTTAATTTTGTAAACGAAATAAGAACTGTTGAAAAATCCGGTACGATCGAGAATCTCGTGGAAAAGAAAAGGAAGAGGAATTTCAACGTTTTATATTTTCGTAGTCGAGGTTTTATTAAAAAAAAAAAAAAAAAATCAACAGAATCTTTACAAGCACACTGTTAAAAAAAAATTTTCGAACCAAATAAAATTTATTCAAAGCAAATAAATCAATTACTTGTATATTATCCAGTAATTCATGATTGGTATATAGCAAATATGTTTTCGACACAAATATATGTTTTCATGAAAGCTAATATCAAATCATTAGAAACAATGGACCTTTAATAGACTCGATTGCACGATTACTACAAACAATCGGTCGATTTAATTCAGTTGAATAAATGAATAATTGGATAAAGATTTTGACTACATAGCTCCATAAATTGAACTGTTTCATCGATCTCAATAACTATTTGAACTGACACAGGTCATTCACTATTATTTTTATTATTTCGATCGAAAGACTAATTATTTCGATTAATAGTTTTATTTTTATATCAAAGAGAAACACACTGAATGTAATAAATGAAAATTATTTGTTTCCAATGCGTTGGGCTTTTCCAAAAAAAAAATATTACAAATTTTTCGCAAATAATTTTTATTCGTGTTGTTTAAATAAAATATTCCGACCATAAATATTAATTATCTGCAATTAAAATTTTAGGTTTGTTTTTCGTAAGAAAACTGTATTTAATTCAAATATCGATAATTAGTTTCAAAGATCTCGATTATAACGACCAATCAATGGCTACCAAGAAAACAAGTTACTAAATCCAACGTATGATTTTATTCAATCCAAATCAATATGGCTTAGTCTCCAGTAAATTCGACTCAAATAATTTGAATTACTTGAGTCAAGAAATTTTTTTTAACAGTGCAGAGAAAATTTGAGGATAAAATTGAAGCATACTGGTATTTTGCAATATTTCTCATACTTCCCACGCGCAAACAGCACCACCATTTTTAATCGGTCATTCAATAAAAAATCGACACGTGTAGCGACGTTTTATCGCTGACGTCGTTTTGTCACGAACGAGAAACCCCGATAAATGTACACAAAAGAAGCGATATACACACGGTTTTTTCTTCTTCCTCGTTTACGTCTTTCACAAACGATTAATAACGAGATTGATAAAAGGCACAGCTATTTGATTATATTTCCATTTTCAAGCGTTATTATTATTATTTTTTTTTGCCAAGTTCTCTCGAACGCGTGCGACCTCGCACGTGCCTTTTTATTTGGACTCGTTTAATCTCGAATACGAGTGAAAAATGTTTGAGCAATCCGAGTGCAGGCTCGCTTATGTAAAAGTGCCAATCAACGTTTGATAACTCGAACAACGAGTGTCCGGAACTGTGGATCAACGTTGCAAATATCAACTGTCAATATCACAACGGGAAAAAAAAAAAAACATTGTCATCGAAGAACAACAGACAAATAAGGAATTAAAATTTCTTTCAAATATCACTCGATCGAAACGTCGTTTTTTTTTTTTACGGTGAAGGATTAACGAAAAATTTTCCATAACCTGTCGTCCGTAGGAGTTATTTTATTAAATTTCAATTTAAAAAGCGATTAAAATTTACTTAAAAAAAAAAAAAATATACGAATTCTTGAGAGCAGTATTTCACGTTTCAACACTGAAAGCGATAGAAATCCCGATAAAGCAGATTTTTCTGAGTAAACCTCGAAAAACTGTAAAACACGTGTGATAACGAATGAAACCAAATGTCGAAAAGATTCGATGGATAAAAAAAATATTCACGCTATTTATTTTTGCGATTCTAATAACCAAAATCTTTTTGTTTCGTGATCATTGCAAATAACTGCCATATTCTGTTGACCCTTACTCTCCACTATTAGTTCCTGCTATCACAGTTCTGTGTTTTTTTTTTTTTTTCTACGTTTTCACAACGCGTCAAATGAACGGATGAATTATCTACAAATATATTCTTCTTCCAGGTACATCTAGATAAATGCAAAATGCAAGGTTATTCCGAACGTCCTTACGGTTAAATTAATAGGAAAAAAAAAGTCTCGGTACGAGCGCAAAATTGTACGCGTGTAAAGTGGGTCACGATGAAGCATGCACGTTCAATTTGGCATTGTTCGTACGCGGTGATTGTTATTATTATTATGTATTTTTAAATATCTATTAACGCTATTTTTATCGCATCACTTTGAGAATTTCGATCCAAATTTTTGTCAGCTTTTTAACGAAATGAACTTAATTTTTTTATTCGGATGAAAAACAGATAAAAATTCGTTCGATATTGGGAATCCACAATTCCCCGACGAATATGCTTACGCCATTCGAACCGCTGAACAGAATTCGTTAACGCCCCAGGAAAACCATAATAGAATGCCAAAATTGGAAAAAAAAAAGTAAAATAATTTGATTATATGACGATGGATTTGAAACGACATTCGAAACCGTTTCAACTTTAGGAGCCTACGTACGAGTAGAGTCGTATGTGTGTTTGCATAAATGAGTTTCGTACCCTAGTAAGGTCACGGGGCCGGTAGAATCGAAGAATATCGAAGACGGAACGAGAGTAGCTGACAAGCTTTATTGCGAAAGTTTTTTTTTTTTCTTTTTTTTCGGCTTTTTGCCGGAGATCATTGATCTTCGACTCGATATACGACCGCGTCCGGTAAGTCAATCCAGTATCAATTGCTCGAGAACAAAATGGCGAGAATTTAAGGAGTTTCGGTACAGGCGATACAACGTTGCCGTGCTAAACCATGTTAAAAATATAAAAAATTTTATAAAGTTCAGAATTTTATAAAAACTGATGAACATATTGTTTAGTGCCAAATTTGACGATACAAATTTCTTCAGATTTTCATATATCAAGATATACATTTCGGGCATAAGAAATTTGCTTCAAATGCGTGTAATTACTCGAAAACTGAGTAGAAGAAAAATTGAAAAAAATTTGTGTTTTCGTACTTCATGTTTAAGAACATTATCACCAAATTTCATCAATTTCTTAACATTTTGCTTTTTTTTTTTGCCGAACACTCCTTAACGCTAAACGTTTCTTACGCCCTTACGTAATCACCGATGTGTGTATAAATACAGAGCTCGAATGAGAAACTCTTCGAGTAACTCGGACTCAATCGTCTGTGAGAAAACGAAATTCGATAGCCCTTCTCGATATACCGTCATGAAAAAAAAAAAAAAAAAAAAAAAAAAAAAATACAAAAATGAAGAAAAAAAAAAAACTTCTGGCTATCTAGTTTTGTCTTCGTTTCACCGTCATGGCCGTATGAAAAAAACGCGTCAGGCTCGTAAAAGGTTATTTTTAAAAAAGGAAAAAAAGAAACAAGCGTCCAAGGTAAAACACCGAGAATTCTTCGGTAGCTTGTGACTGTCTTTTGTTAAACGCTTCCTAAAATTTTTCTCAATCAATAATATTCCGTGCTTTTTCGGGAAAACGCGTAATCATAATTTTCGAACGAAATTCCATCACTCGCGAATTAAATTACCGTTTTTATTTGCGAATTTAGATAAAATTCGATGTTTACTCGACAACAATCTCGAAAAAAAAACAAACAAACAATTTTGTGTTTTCCTTCTTTCGCATTATTTGATCCTGTTTTTTTTTTTTTGTATTTAATTGAGGAACGGTGCAATTTGGTTGATTATCGTTTCTCGCGACATTCGATACGAATCTAAAGATTTAATCCTGCAGCGTGAAATTGTCCCGAGTATAAATTATCTCGCAGCTTCCTAATTGGATTTCCAATTTATCACGAAATTGCCGAGACTCCTAATCGTCTTGTTTATCAAGTTTCTTTGATCTGTTGAAACGTGAACGCACTTATCGTACAAGATAAATCGTTATCTTCCGCCAATTATGTGTACGTAACGGAGTGAACATGAAAAAATGTAAGAAATAAGAAAAAAAAAACAAAACAAAACAAAGAGAAAGAAAGAAAAAAAAAACAATACGCAGACGACGAAGGCTCGTGTCTTATTCGAAAAATATTTGTTCAAGAGAGTTCATATATCTGTTAGCGAGCAAGTCGAAACAAAAGCCGTTGCGATACACTGGCATATTCGGTTCGGTATGTTTAGAGCGTTTGACCTCCAAAGTTTAACCTCCTTATTCGAGACAAATTAATTTATTCCATACCTCATAAGTATTTAATGGATTTAACCAAGTCGTAAAAACGGTCTTCGGATATATTTCGAGCGATTTTTCATTAGAAACTGTTTGTATATTAGTCCACGAGTATTATGCGTATATACGAACGAGAAAACCAGAGGAACGCACAAAGGACCGGTTCGGAAATAATTTCTTTTCAACAAGGTATCCCGAGGGCTTGAAATTTTGACAGATGATTTCGTTACCATAGATAACTGTATAAAAATATTTTTTAAATAAAAATAAAAAGAAAGAAAATCAATATCCGTTTGTTAATTCGATTGCCGGATAAAGTTTCTTGTAAATAATTTTTCGAGGCAAACGGAACGAGATGTACGAGACAACGTAGTAGCTAAAATGAGATGAAGCAGAAACCCGAGGGTCTTGTATTATCCAGTAATACCATAGCAGAGCATGAACTAATACAAACGTGCGAAGCACACGAATACGTATATTTCGTGGTATAACATCGTGCTGGAAAGCATAGGAGGCTAAATAACACAATCCAAGGGGCAACTTAGGACGAGTTACGTCCCTTCGTTTGTCAACAGTCGTATACAGGCGGGGCAGCGTGTATGGTACTATGGGAAAGGAATCCTGCGCTCCGACACACCGCGCGCGCGTTTACTCGATCGACCACGAGTAGAGCGCTTGACGCCCCGAGGCATGTACAGACAGACCGTTCTGCTGTTAGGGGCCATTGCGCGATGAGGCCTTCACTTTCGGAATCGATCTTCGGGTGAAAAAAAGGCACAAATATAATGTTATACATATTTATATATATGCGCGTGTGTCTGTATGAGAGAAAAAAAAAAAAAAGAAAGGACGAAGGGAGTAGAAAGGAGACACAGATATGGTTGAGTCTCCGCGATGTGCTCTCGGATCGTTTCCCCTCGAGTCTCTTTCCTATCCGCACATGACCCCTAGGCTAATCAGTCACGGTTTTCCAAATCTCCACTTCCCTCTCTATCCTCTCCTTTGCTCTTCCTCTCTCTCTCTCTCACTCTGCTCTCTTTTTTCGTCGTGAATACGCTTTTGAATAATGCAGCGGTTGTTTCTCATCGAATATAAATCAATGAAGGAAACGCTTGAATAATTTTGAAGAAAAAACTCTGTTATTTGGAGATTTGGATGTTGCTCATAGTTTTCCCATTTTAACACAGAGCTTTTCGTCCGGAAAAAAAGACTTTAAACGTCGACCTTTGCCGAGACGAATTTTCGGCCAATTTTTCGTGTTTTACGGGCGAATAATGAAACGAGATAATGTCCAGATTCGCATTTCTTCGAACCCATCTAAGCTGCTTTATTTTAAAATACTTTTTAATGCTTTAAATTATTCATTTTTATAAACTCTTTCGAATAAAATTTAACGTAATTGACGAAAAATATAATACGGCGGATGCGTGAAAGATGAAACTGGAATAAAGCGTCAAACTCGAAAGGATTTTTTTTTTTTCTGTACCAACAATAAAATGGATTTTTAAGTGGATTAAAAAAAAAAAATTCAACTACATCGGTAGCACTGGAAATAACGGTATTTTTGTATGTACAAAGATATAAATATTCCTAGTTATCTCCCTTCGACTTAATGCCCGAGTATTTCGTTTCTTTTGTTTTCATGTCTGTCAAAAATGCGTTAATCTTTTTACGCCTTCGATCGCGTCGATAACGTTTCAGATAAAAATTTTACGCACAGCTCCTACTTCAGTATCAACGACGATACTCTCCTCAGAATGCTCCCTTATCTCTCTCGAGAGATATAAACGAATTGGAGTGTGAGAGAGAGAGAGAGAGACGACGACGAAGAGACCCAGAGAGAAGGGGAAGTAGAAACAGATAGATCGGGCGTTACCCGTTCCAACGGATTAGTCATCAGGCTGTGTGTTCACATCAATGGTGTACGAAAGGCTTAAAACGATAATTATTCGATCGATAACGCAAAAATATCGTCGAGCAAAACATGAACGAGGAATCGATTCAATTTATTATTCCTCAGTGAAGTAAAACATGAACCCGATTCTCACAAGTAACTTATTCAATTGACCGAAAAGAAAAGAGAGAAAATTTGTGTAAAATTCATTTGAAACATACACAAATTGGAAAAAAAAAAAAAAAAGAAAACAATCGAGTGCTCACTGATCGAATGTTTCTGGATCAATGCCACGAGGCAGAGAAGACCAAATGACATGAGACATTTCCTGAAATACTTTTACAATAAAAAAGTGTATATTTACAAAGAAAAAAAGAAAATTAAACCGAATGCATGATAGAAAAAAAAATGCATTCAGCTAGGAGGTTGAGACGAGAAGTTTAGCACGTGACAGTGCGCGCGTCTCGTCGTAGCTCTCGAGGCGTTTTTGTGTCACAGAGCTCGAGTCAGCCATTGCGGTGTGTGTGTGTTCGGTTAATAAAGGAGAAGAAACAAAGTCCAAGAGAAGTAAAGGGGGGAAAAAAGAAGTGAAAAAAAAAAATGATAAATAAAAAAGAAAAAATGCCACGAAGAAACAGTGAATTGTGGATATGATAGAGAGGAAACTAACGAAGAAACGAAACGAAAGAAAGAGAGAGAGAGACGATAAAACAAAAAGTGTGATGGTATGGCTTGAGTAGTTACTCGTATTATATACAGCGTTATACACGTTAGACGCGTTGGTCGCTCGCCTCCTAGTACCAGCTTTATATATACCTGCGGTAATACTGTCGTTTTCCTTAGCAACGCCTCCGCCGTGCGTCCCTACTCGCATACGGATTAACTGTACACATAACAACACACACACACGCACACAAAGAGAGGCAACCAACGGGCCAAAGAAAAAGCCATAAATTGTGTGTCTACTATGACTATATATAATTCGTGTTTACACATCACGTTTGCCAGCGGTACAAGAGCGAGGGACAACATATCACACAAACGCACGTTTCTCTTGCGCTCGCTCATTCGCTTATTCACGCGTACACAAAATATCTGTGGATGAGAAATAACTAACGTGTATGGAATCGAAGACGTTTTGAAAAGCGTGCAGGTGTTCTGAGAAAAGATTTTTATTTTTTATTTTTTTTTATAGCATATTGACTCGTTCTTTCTTTCTCTTGTTCTTTCTTTCGCATTGAGATCCTTCGATGTATAGAGTAGTGGAAAAAAAAAAAGAGAGAGAGAGAAGCGGTACGTTCTATTTTCGGGACTCTTAAAAGTAGGCCGTCAATTCGATAAGTTCCTTGTGTGTTCTTATACCTCATTTTTTTTTATATGCTTTTCTCTCTTGCGCTTTTTATGGGTAAAACTCGCTTGTTGCGATGCACCTATGCAACACGAGCATTGGCCAAATAACAGGACCCGAACGAGAGAGAGAGAAAAAAAAGGAAGGGAGAAGAAACCGCAGAAGAAACGCGACTGGGATCTTTGTTTCCATGGGAGGGGTCCTTCCTACTGCCACATTGTATTTTACACGTATTATATATTTGTACGTACACGTGTACACATACACTGCACATGTAATATACGAGGGACATGTGTATGGGTCGTTCTTCGTTCGAAACGGATCGCTCTACTCGAAGCGAGAATACCGAAAACGTTACCGAAACGAAAGACGCGGAGAGTCCTTGCTACAAAAAATACGGGCATGCGAATCATTTGGTTTTAATTTTAATATCGTTATTCAATTCACTTATTTTTGGTAATAAAATTATTTTTTTCGTCAGGAAAATCTTGAATAGAGAGAAATTCTGCATTCTATCATTCGGAAAATGATAGAATGCAGAAAAAATATGTGAGGATTAAAGAGGATTCGATTATAAATGTCCAAGAAAAATCTATCGACTCTGAGTTTCAAGAGTTTTCGAAATAAATTTCTTTCGTTCGAGATTTATTTTTCGATCGATCGATATGTCAAGTAAAATTATGTATGAAGAATTTTCAAACGCAAGATTGATAATTCGATCAAACAGAGACGAAAATTCCTCGCACATAAAATTTGGTATGAGAGAAATTTTTTTTTTTTTTTTTTTCTTCAAAACCCGTTACAAAGCGCATACAAGCTCTGTAAGAGAGCAGGAAGTGAAGGATCCTTTCGGAAGCTGTGAGCTGTTGGATTTTTCGAAAGGTATTTTCGTGTCTCTCCGATTCCCATTCTCATCGAGCCCCGATAGAATTTCAAACAGTTTTTGTGCAGCAGCGAGGTTATGCACGGGGTACGGACCTAAATTCAAACGAGAAAGAGCATAAAGACATCTCTCAGGCTCGAAAGTCGAGGCCAGAAAAATCCGAAACGCTAAAAATTATATGCCAGTTTCGATGGCTATCGAAGAGACGTTCTCTCTAGTTTTTTTTTTCTTCTTCTTCTCCTCTTTCTCCATCCCGCATTTCTCACAAAATCGAGGGATGTTGAAAAAAAAAAAAAAAAAAGAAACGAGCCGTCATGGGGTTCCATGTGGATCAGCGTGCGGTCGACTCCCACGATCTCACTTCTATTTCAACTTTTCTTCTTGTCCTGACGACCAAACCAATCCACCCACGTTAACAACAGTACCCATATATACAAACGTACATTCCTATATTCAATCCGCACGTATACAAATACAGAAACACGCGCACACATGTAAAATAGATCGTTTGGAATTATACACCGCAGCGTTAGGGGACATGCCCAGGATATCGATGTGGGTATGCGACTGCAGCTTATGGTTACGTGCAACGTGGCGCCATGTGCGAGCTTTTCGAACCTGCGCCCTCGTCTCTCTCTCTCTCTCTTTGTCCAAGTTTCTCGGTCTCCCTCTTATACGTTCACGATTGTTTCTCTGTCACAATATGAGCCTGGCTCGTTTGGCAAACGTATACGCGATAGCTCGAAATTTCTAACGGAAATCGCACTAATCCGGTCAGTTTCAACGTGTGTTGGTAGAGAGAGAGAGAGAGAGAGAGAGAGAGAGAGTCCGTGAATCGCGTACGATTACAAGTACCCTTTTAGCGAGCCTAGCGAACCGTATACCCGGAGCCAGACTTGAATTTCTAAAAGCACGATATATTCCCTCCGTCTGCTGTTTCCCATATACTCGAACTCATTATTCATACGACGTTGGAGCAACCGTTCTTTCGCCATTTTCTATTCCTCGCGCTCAGGAAGCTCTTCTGTTCTCGTTGATAAAAACACACTCCAATGCTCCGCACAAAAATTTCAAGTTAAAAAGAACAAGAAAATAGCTATACGTTTAGTTTCGTTTTTTTTTTTTTGGTTGAGAAAGTATTTTTCAAGGACAGCACGATCATCCCAATTTGATAATTTTATATTCCATATATTGACTTTCCATTGGTAAATTTCTTCATCTTTTTATCACACTCAAATTGTTCAAGTTGAGCTCTGCCCCGTGTTTTCGTCTCCGAACGTCGGCCATCTGTTATTTTTCTTGTTCATGAGCCGACTTATATATACGACTGTGAGAAACGTTTGTAAATTAATATTGAGATGAAGTTCAATCGTTTTCTTTTCGTATGACTGTTTTTATATGGATGAAAATTTTTATGGTGTTCGGATCGAAGCTAAAACTTCTTGACCTTTCTGTTAAATGTTTTATGCATACTTGAAGACTGCTGCTCCCCCTCCCCCCCCCCCCCCCACTTCTTATTCTTTTTCTCTTTCTCAAGACTATGATTATTACCAGAGGATTTCCTCGGTGTAAGCACATGTTTTCTCAAAGGCGTCAAAGCCCGCTATGTCGTTAACGCCTCTCAGGATCTTCGATGCCAAGCTTCTTCGAGGCCTCATCAAATTTTACTTTCAAATTTTGTGTTACTCCTTTTTTCTCCCTCGATATTTCCTCTCATGACCGTTGGTCTGAATAATAAACTACATTTTATTTCGACTACGATTTCATTCTCAATTAATATTGTTTAAGCTAATGGCTCATAGAAAATTAATGAAGGATTCAACGTTCAACGAAGTCCAAATGAATTCAATTTAATGATAAAATTTATTGGACTAATCACACATTAATTACACATAATTAAATTAATCAAATCGATTCAATTCGTTCAATTGATCTTCAATGAATTTTGTGATAAATCAAAATAAGATGATTATTGTGGAGATTAATCATGATAAATAAATAACCACGTTACCGAAATTCATTTTGACGGAAAAGAAGAATTTTTTTTCTTCCAAATCTCCTTCTCCGATATCCACTCTTGATTGTTCCAATCCATACGTTCCTAACACAGCTTCAAAATACACATTTATCGTATGATAAATTTATAACGCTAGTCATTACATCATTTGAAAATTTGTGTTGTTGGAATAAAACGAAATTATATTTTCTCTCAGTTTTTTCTGGTATTCAGAATGAAAAGGACAAAAAAAATAGTTTCATTTTATATTTGAAGAAAAATTATCGAGAAAACGGAGATTTTCCGTCGCGTTTCAACGTCGCAACTCCATAAATCATTTAAAAAAAAAAAATATTTTAGCTGCATTTCAACGTAAGTGTTTGTGAGCACGGTTTTTGAATCGGTAATTCAGAAATTTTGAATACTTTTAAAGATATTTCCTGAGTGGCTCACGAATTTTCGGATTTTACATTAAGATCCTTCTTCTTTATACGTGAGTTTTTTTTCTTCGATCTCTCTCCCTCACTCTTTTTCTCTCTGTCGTCTTTGTGTGCGTTGCCCGACCGATTGGTCAGACGAGCTTCGTGCGGCTCGGTTTTGTCCCAAGGGTCACTACTCACGGAGGCGCAAACAGCGCCAACTCGTCGTGTTCGATATACCTGAATGTGTCTCGAATTGGACCGGCTCGGGTGTACACAAAGAAAGATCTGTGTGCCGGGACATCGGCCGATTCGCATGTGCACACAGCAACCAACGCACCGTTTGATTCCTTCTCGGGAATCTTGGATAGATAAATAAAGAAGTTGGTCGAGGAACGTGAAATTATTGACCACTGGCTCGTTCGTCCTTTCGTCAGCTCCTCACAGCTTTGTAAAAATATCTCGAGACATTTTTTTCCTTGGCTATAAATTTCCATTATTTTTTCAGCTTCAACCGGTTGGGATTGAAGTCAACGAATTTAACGAAATTATTTCAATGTCTTTAGTCTTCGTTCTATTTTCGTATTTGGCTAAACAAAATTTCAACATTTTTGTTTGCATCTCGATAGAAAAACGAGATTTAACGACTTTTTTTTTTTTTTTTGGTCACAACACACGAAAATCGTGTAGAAATGGAGGCTGATTTATAAACTTTCGTAAGGGTATGCTTAACCCATATTCGGATAAAAAGGTCCATTTGTTTTTTCACTTGAAATTTAATAAGCTAGTTTTAAACTCATCAGTTTTCAGGTTATCCAATAACGAGTTTCATTTACGATTAAATGAATTATTAATTAATTTGAAAAAAAATAATAATAATAATAATAGTGACAGAGAATTGAGAATGTCAACAGTTATTTATCGCTCGTCATACAGATCTTTAAATAAACTGGCAATTTCTAGGACAGCCTGCATGAATTTAGAGGGGCAATTAAAATCGGATTGATACGACTGGAATCGTGTTTTAATGCTGCGAGGTCGAGCTTGCGTGTGTTTGGGCCATGAAGGTATATGTTCAAATTGCAATTTAAGGTATTACTTAGGTAGTTTTTTGGATGTAAATTCCCTGTATTTCGTCCAATTTCCAAGCTGCTATTTGCTCATGAATGGATAAAGGGTCTGGGATCTGATATTTCAATCTCGAAAAATTTCTATTCGAGAAAAAAAATTTCGTGGGATATTTAGTATCGTCAATACATTTCGAACTTTAATGCGTAAGAGAGAAAAAAAAAAAAACATTTTTCACAAATTCTATTATTTGTCCTAAGCCCGTGTAATCGAATATTTCGGATAGAATTTATAGAAAAACATAAAAAACGAATGAAAAGAGTTGCCAAAAAATAATAAAAATATCTTTTTTTACCCCCGGATCACGTGAGCAAAGAGGAAAACAAAAAAAGAGAATGAATCGAGTCGAAATTTGAGGTTAAGATTCGCGTATCTCTATCGTATTTTGGGTCGGGTTTTCAGAGTCTGGGACGAGCTAAGAAAATGGTGCATGAGCTGAAGAATAAAATAAACTGAAAGAAAGAAAAGAGAGCGAGAGAGAGGGAGAGGGAGAAAGAAATACAGTGAAGCTAGAGAAAAAAGTGACCTGCCCATCCAGGAATAGAGCATGTGGTCTATGTCTCCGTCTTTTTTTATTCGCGTATTCTTTTTCTACTCTTTCTCTCAATCTCTATATATGCGAGAGAGCGCCTCGATTCCGGTAATCCGGCGCGATCCCGTTCACCTCGATTTCTTCCATATACTTTTTCTCGGTCTATTCATCCATCGTACAAGATCAATTAAAAAGTCTTCAGAACGGAGAATCAATTTTCGTCGTTAAGTCCAAATTTCGCCAAGTTCGAACATACAGAACTTTCAAATTAAGAAAATTCGTCGAGCGCTCGTTTCATCATTCGTATTGAAGCTTTTCAGTGTACGTTCGTTCCCGCCTGACGATTATCCCGCGTCGTTCACCATGTTTATTTATTTAATGACTTTTGCCTCCAAAATTTTTTCTTAACAACGAAAATGGCACGTTTAAACCGTAAATTCAAACCTGACCTCGCTATTCTTAACTTCGCTTCTTTTTATTTTTTCTCAATATGCTCAACGCTATCATTGTTTGGCACTTGAGTCAGAGTATAAACAAATAAAGAATTTAAAGAGCCTTTTTGGTACAATGGTGAATACTTTTTGAAACCTTGAAGCCAGAAATGGTCGTTCGCATATCACGAAATTCGCGATAAATCATAATTTTTTTTATTTTCATTCCTTGGCAAACAATAAAATAAAAAAAACGTCGATAAAATAATGTTTTTTGACGTCTAAATTAAAAAAAAAAAATTTCGATTCGAGGATCAATCTATTCGAGGATCAATTAGCGACATTTGTCTTAATAAATAGTGCAAAATATCAGAAAAAGGATCTCGAAAGTTCGTCATATAAAAAGTTTCAAACCGAAAAAATTTGTTCAATGAATTCGAACGATTCGTCAATGACCCAAAGCTTTGAAAACCAAAAGAATTGAAATGAAAAAAGAAACCATTCGAAGACGTGAAATCACAAAAATTGGTTACACGCCTAAAAAAACTTTTTTTTTTTTTTTTCTTTTTAAATGATCTGTGGAAAGTTGCAGAAGTGGAAAAAGTAAGTAAAATTCCTTTGAAAATTTCGATCCAAATAAATGTATGTAAATCCATATTTGACTGAAGTATTATTGCTTCGGAAAATAGAGCTCTAAGCCATACTTAATAAACGTGTACGAAGATTCGTGGATCAGGAGTTTCAACCAGGGCAAGAAAGAATGTTTCAACACGTCCTCCATTGGACTTGCTATGGTTCTCGTGCGTGTGATTAAACATAAATATATGTAGACATAGATAAGAGAGGTAACTCGTACCAAGTATAGACGTTTGAAAGCGTGCTCTCGTGAGTCGTTCCGTACCTCGAGAGCGTCTCATGTGCCACCTTCGTACCGTTTACGGTACAAGGTTTTGCTTCGAGTGCGCACTACGAGAAAAGTATGCGTTCGGGATGTGCGATACGTGCGCGCCCGGATCGTCTTGGTCGTCGTCTCCGTCCTCGCGATATGTGCGATTCTCTTGCTCGTTTTAGTCTTTTTGTTGGAGTTGTATAGCGAAAAAGAGGGATCGGTTAGTTGGTTTATAAGAACTAAGGGAATACGAGTCGAGATGGAAGGACTTTGTATACTGCCCCCGCGCGAACAGCGACGCCCACGAATACCCTCGACCCACTCGATGCTCCGAAAAATCCGAGTCGACGGGCAACGATATATATATATATGTATGTAGATTCGATGTATGTATGGGTACGCGTTTATAAGTCGCCCGCGAATATCCCAAAAAACTCGATACCAGCAAACAACTTGTTCTCCTCCTCCTACTCCTCCCCGATCCACGAAACTGATTTCTTTCCAATCTTTCTCTTTTTATTTATATTTCATTTTCACTTGTATCCCGTTTCCATTTCGTTGCAATCAAGAGCCAGAGTCGAGGGCGAGCCTGAGAGTCTCTGTCTGTCTGTGTGTGTGTTGAAATGGTGAAAAACGTGAGAGAGACAAATATTCAGCTGTAGAAATTCTCGATTGGAGAACAAGGCTTCTGGAAAATACGTGCGTGTTTACCGAATCGAATTTCATTTCGTTAATTCTCTCTCTCTCTCTCTCTCTTTTGTTTTTTCTTCTATCACTGCAGATTCAACGAGTGCATATATTTAAAGAATCCGTAGTTATCGGATTTAAAAATATTTTCAACTTTAATTCGAGATCCCGCGAAGCTTCTTCCTGGAAGATTCTCAGAAACGTATGATTATTGATAAAGCGGTTCGCGACCGTACCGCGTCCACGCTTTATTTCCAAGTGGCTTCGAAAGCCCCCCCCCCCCCCACTTTCGTTTCCAAGCAGCTGCTCTATACGGTACGGACCCATACGTATGCTCGTCGCGTGTATGTGCCGCGAGTGTGTCTCTCTCTCTCTCTCTGTCTCTTTATGCATGTAATTTATTCCATTCATTGCTCGGGAATTTCGCTTTCGTTGCAATAATATCGCATTCACCAAAAATACACGTTGAACATACATATTTTTGTTCGTGAAACGATGTTTTTCTTTTATTAATCTTTCGACGATTCGTATTTAAAGAAAAGAGAGAAAAAAAAACGAAGAAAAATATTATTAATACAGATAAGAAGATAAAGAAATGTAAAAAAAAAAAACTCGTGAAAATATTTCGAGCTTACCTCTCTCTGTGCAACAAGCAAATTCTCTCTTTGGCGACCTTCAATCTGTTGGATATGATTTTTTTGAGATTGGTAATGGTCTCGTTGCGATCGACGGTGAGATCGAATTGTCCGCCAATCGTGGGTGTAATGCTGATATTGATCTCGTCGGGTTCAGGACTCGATGCCCTGATGATGCAGCCACACCCTGGTGGTGAGGGTAACGGATTACCCAGGAGGTAATTACCATTTGTACCTATTTTATTAGGATTGTTATTATTATTGTTAGAAATATTGTTGGATTTGTGACGTTTGACGAGATTCTCGATGGTGCTGCTGCTGCTGCTGCTGTTGCAACGTTCGACATTCATCGGATGATTTTGTTGAATGTTAGCGGTAGTAGGACGACGATTGTAGTCGGTGGTGGTGATGGCGGTGCCGAGCAATGGCGATGATGCCGAAGACGCTAGGCTCGTCGTGCTCGTGGCCTGCGTCGAATTCGAACTCTCAACAACGCCCTCGAGATCGTTAACGCTCTTTGTTATACCGTTGCTATGATTGTTCGATTCTTTTAGCGGACCGTTTGCATTTTTTTTATTACTTCCTCCACTTCCGGTCTGCATCGTTACGTTCGACGACGATGGCTCGGTACCACCGTCCATTTTAAGAGAAATTTTTTTATTCTCTTTCGCCGAATTTTACAAAAAAAACAAAAAGAAAAACAATAAAAAAAATCAACTACGAAACGCACGGAAAATTAGTAACGAAGAGCCAAACTCGAGGCGATCGTATCACTCGCGACTATTATTTCGACGAAGGTTTTTATTCTTTTTTTTCAACTTTTTTTTTTTTTTTTTCGTTATCTCGCGATGTCTTTTTCCGTCTCTGTCACTCTCTCGAATCACCCGCACCTTGCACCTGTACCTTGCACCCGGCGACGGGAGAGTCCACTGCCTACTCCGTCACGGCTCTTCGAGACCGTAACGCCAAACCCCGTTCTTCCTCTATCTATGCATATACACGTATAAAGACGTGTATATATATATATATATATATATATATATATCCGTGTATAGCTATGTATGACACTCTGTCGTTCTCTCCTTCTCTCCCTTTCTCCTCCGTCTTTACCCGTGCGTCTCGATTTTGTGAACACTCGCACACTCTCAGCGAAACGACAACCTCACGCGTTCACACATATACACATACGCGAACGCACGCACACACACACACACACATGTACGAGAACGGCTTTGGTTTTGGCTTGCAGCTTCTGACGATGATGGTGCTGCTGCTTGCTGCTAGGAGACGCGCTCCTTGCCGCCTGACGATGACCTCGGGACGATCCAGGCTTCTCTCTCCAAAGAGAATCCCTTCTTCAACTTATTTCTTCTTCTTCTTCCCCCTTTTCTTCTTGATTTTTCTTCCTTCTCGAACTCGACGCTCAGCTTGCCTCGTGCTCGAACGTTTGTTCGTCGCCACCCAGCAGCGCGATATTATTCCTTATCTTTGCTCGTACTTTACGTGTACCCTTTTTTTCTTCTTCTCACGTTCTTCATTCGAACGATCAACGCAACACAGTGTACAGAAAATTACTGACGAATCATTCGCGTGAATTTTCCCCTGATCGCGCGTCATACACGAGCAGCCATTCGTCTTCCAGTCCGTCGATCGTTTCTCTGTCTCTCTCCGTATGGCCGTGTGCGTGTCTCGAGAATCACCGGACAACTATACCACAAAGACTACAATATCACTGCAGAATTTGTCTCTCTTTATTTTTCCTTCGTTTCGGGATCTCGCGGTTTTTTAAAAATCACCCACTGCACACTTTCACGCTTCTTTTTTTTTTTCTTTCTTCCTTCGTGCACGTATAACTTATTACTGTCTTCGAACTACTTATGTTACGATATATATTTGCTCAACACCTCGAACGGCTTTCACGACACCGCTACGATACTTTTTCTTGGTGGTTTCGCACGGAAAACAAAATGTTATCCGGTGTGTCCTCCTCTCGCTTTTCTATTCTTTATCTTCACTACTCGTATTCACGATCGTATATCGAGCCACGGCACTGCTCTTTCGAGAAATGCGCTCGCCTGATACTCTATGTACTACTATTCGAATTCGCCTATTTCTTCTAACCTCTCTTTGTCGAACGCGTTCCCTTACACCGTACTCCCGACCTTACTATAAAATCACAGGTAAAATTCAGTTGCAACTCGAAGAGTCCGGGATGGGGGAGGGGTGGGGGGGAAGTAGCGAGAAAAAAAATGAAATATTTCTCCTCTCGCTCTCGTACACGTTCGCTCACGGATCAAATATGTACTATATCGTGTGGCTATCGAGTAGACAATTTGGAGAGAGATTCAAAGACCTCGTCCCTCGGTGGTTCCACCACCCTTGACCGCACAGTACCCTGCCCGCCACTGCGCCCGCGACTAGCAACCGAAAAACCCGAAGCACCCGGCCTCGGGCCGGATTCCCAGGCCCAGCCGAACCTGCCCGAACACTACGAGCCGAACAGGCAGTAACAATGGCGTCACATTATCACTTAAATTCTCCAATACCCGCTTGTTACGTACGACCAAATTTTACTTTCTTTCTACAATGTTGCTCACGCCATTGCCTCTACCTTACGCATTTTATTCCAAACTTCCACCAGCTGACAAGAAAGAACGTTACTTGTTTACAAGTTTCACTACTGTTTCACCATCCTAGCGACCTCTGGTGAGTGCTCGTTCAACATGTTGCTTTCTTCCATTTTTTGATTTGCTGGTAAAGTAGAAATTTCGTAAGATTTTGCTGTGTGGAAATTATGTTACTCATCCATTTTATCGACCGACGGTATTGTTGTTGACTTTCCAAAGTTCGACGATAAATTTTCTCCTAACCACTGAATAAAAAGTACTTTTATTTCTCATTTTATATTATTTTTTCTGTCGCCAACATTGTTGAAAATAAAATTTGAAAGTTTTCGTCTCAGAACAAAACGTTTCCGATACTGAAGTTTGAAGTTTTTTCAACATTCTGTCACACTCATTTTTCTGCAAGTTTCTGTACAATCAATCAACAGAATTTTATGAATATTTTAAGAATTTTGGATAAGTGAACGAACAGAACTACAAAATCATTTTTGACCGACCGCCTTTATTTCATTTTCGATCGGAAGTACATCAAATCTCACGTTAAATCTTTTTTTTTCTTTGGAATTTGATCACAAATTTTGACCCGTGGGCGTTAAAAAAATGAATAGAAATTGAACTTGATAAATTTGGATCTTATTCACATTCATTTTTCTCGATGTTGTTCATCACCATTTCTTTTTTCTCATGAGCCAAATAATTTATAGTGACAGAAAACTGCAACATATTTCTCATCTGTTTGTAAAAATTCATTGCTGAACATCAAAATGAAACGTTTCATTTTATTTCTTCACTCTTCAGTCGTTTTTTTTTTTATTTTTGAAATATATTATTAACAAACTTATTACAAGTTTTCCATATACGATATGGCATCGTCACAACAAGAGAGAAGTTCCAAGACTTTGGTAGATACAAAAACCGATGCCTCGAATCACTCTTGACAATATTGCACAATTTTTAACGAACAATAATCCTTCGCTATTCCGTGCGGATGATTATGATTGATTTTCCATTTTTGGTTAAAATTTATTGACTTTTCACAGCTCATCCCTGTGCGTAAATGATTGCAAAATGTTCCGTCTCTCCTCCATTGTGCGTTTTTTGTCCTTCGACAATTTGCCTTTGAGCAAACCCTCGATTCGTGTCCTTTCGGTCTGAACGAACACGTCACCTCGCTCCATTATCCTTTCCATCGTTTTCACGTATACTTTAGCAGCAGTTCGATGCTCTTCTGGTAATGTTTCTTCGAATACTTTCGCCTTGTTCAGTAAACCCTGAAAAATAAAGTGACGAATGTAAATTCATCGTTCACCATTTTCCTTAGGCATGCAAAGTTCCAATTAATCCATTTTTACTTTGAACCATTTGATTCTGGACCTTTTATTGATTTTTTTTTTTTAAATAACAGGCATATTGAAATTTTTTCTTTCCATTCTTTCCATTCTACTCTAAATTACAATATTTTTGAACAAAAAAAAAAAAAATTCCCGATCTTCTAGTTGTAACAAAACAATTTTGTTACCTGCCGATCTTTTTCGCTGGACGTTTTGAATTCTTCAGCGATTCTGTCGAGCTGTTCGACACAGCCGGGTAAACCTAAATAAACACCGGATTTAGCTTTGATGAATCGTTTAATATTTTCGGCAGTGAAATCTTCATCTTTGTCAGCGACGAATCTGTGTGGTTTGCTTTGTCCCTGAACGAAAAGCAATACAACAGGAAAATCTTCTTTCTTTACGTCATAACGTTGTGCGAGATCAGAATTATCCTTGTTGCCAAAGTCCTTCACGCCAACTTCGGCGACCAGGAGATCCAGGGATTCTCTCGTATCTGCCGATACTTTGCCAAATTCTTCGTGTTTTTCGCCGTAAGGAAAAGCGACATCGAACTTCACTACGGCTGCTTTGAATTTTGATATTACCTGGCGTTGAAAAACAAAAAGTTCATTAGATTATATTAATAACATTTTTTTGTAATATTGAAAAAGTTTCACCAAATTATGCATGAAAATGAAAATTGTATTCGAAATATTCCCGCGTGACTCTAGCAAAATGGCCATGGTGCGGTTGCCATAGAACCTACAGATATCGACGAGCGAATTTTCTACACACTGTTCACCGTACAGTCAGGATAAAAAGCACAAAATCCAATGTTGATTCTTCGTGTTTTCATGACATAAAGAAGAAAAAAAAACAAAGATTTTCTAATTCGTGTGTGGAATCTCGCATGGCATTTCGACCGCATAGTAACCGTTGTGGGAAAAGCGTTAAAAAACGCGGGAGCAGGAAAAAACGTTTTTTCGAGTATAACCACCATGACGGAATGTCGGTTGGGAATTATTTTTTAATTTAAACACGGACGTTAATAGAAATAAAAAAAAACGTTAAGAATGAAATCTGGAAATGAAACTTTGAGGTACAAAGGAATATGATTTCCTGCGTCCCCCGGCTCGTAACCATAGCAACGCGGTTGTCACGACCCGAGGATATTCTCGAGTACAGTCAACCTCAAAAATAGCGTGACTCTCGAATAATCGTTACGAGAAACACTAAACTACGGACAGAAATTGAAAAATTAATAAGGATAAAATGAAGTTAAGGAATAAAAGTGACAGTATTAACTCATAACTCACTTTGTCGAAGGACACTGAGTCGAGGGGAACGCATCCTTTGCAATCCTCAGCGACGACGTGGCAAACCAAAGCACCGAAAATTATTAACGAAGCGAGTAGTTTCATTTTTAAAATATTTTTTTTGCGTATATTTATTGAAAGAATTAATGTAAATTTCGTGCGTTATGACGTGAGAAATAATTCACGAAAACTATGAATTTTTCGTGATATTGTGTGTGAGAGAATTAAAACTTTTTCTGACCGAAGACACTCGAGCGGTGCGAACTCCCGACGTTGTTGATAACGTCTGTGACGCTGTTAGGTCCGGCACACCGAACAACCACCACTACACCACTTTCTCCATGTCTACTGTACCGTCCTCGAACGATGTGTAAATATACAGTTATAGGATACTCCCGAAATTTTTTTTTTCACCTTCACATCGAACTCTCGTAATTAGAGTATTAGTGTCAAATTGTTAGCGAGAGAACAACGACACTTGCACAGCAATATATTCACATAACCTTTGAACATTTTTTCTCAAAAAATTATTATTTCTCAAAGTTCGGCTTCTTTTTTCACCATTTTTTTTTTCGAATTTATTGCGATCTCAAAAGGAACTTGCCAGAATATTTTCCAGCTAACATCCGGCTTCAGCTCGCCTCATCCGTATCGGCAATTTTCCCACATCTTGATAATGTGCACTGCAAATGTATAAAATACGGTTAATAAATTGTATGGGCGATTTCATGCTGAATCGATCATACCTTGAGGGTTTAATGCAGAAAAAATTATTTTCGTGTCAGCATTTCTAGTCCTTGAAAAAGGTGAAGATGAAGTACTTCAAAACTGATCTAAATCAAGCTTCAGGAATGAAAATAATAAAGGGGTTTGGGAATGAAAATAGTGGAAAACAAAAATGTTCGTTTCTCACGCAATCACACGCGGATCAAAAGAAACTAATGATCGCGATTCGTCGGTGAAAAGTTTTTTTTTTTTTTTCGACCGAATGCGAGATCGCTATCTGACTGATTTCATTAACGATTACTTGGAAACAAGTGGACGTAAGTTCCGGATGTTTACGTTGGACATACGCCTTTTGCGAAAAGTCTACTCGTATCGACCTCGAAGTCACACGTATAACCTAGAAAATTCTTTCTCATCTTTTATTTTTTAAATTATAAGGAGGAAGCGAAGCTTGCGATGATGAAGTTCAAGGTCAGGATGAAAGGAGAGAGAGAGAGAGAGAGAAAGACAGAGTCTATTTTGTGTCATCCACTATATTATCACTTACACCATTAATTATTTTCTATAGCGAGGCATGTTTTCCGAAAATAAATCATTCTTTCCTCAATAAAAACTTCTGAAACGTTCAAAAAATAATTCATTCTCGTTTTTTCTTGTCAAAAAGTGAATTCGCACCGTTGATAAGGAATTATATTCTTCCGGAAAATATGTTGACAATATTATCTCGTGATGGTTTTTTCTTCGATAAAGTTAAGTATGGCATGACAATTTGAAAAGCCTATTATTTTTGTTGTTCTTCTTGGAATATTCTGTAACGTCCTATATGCGATCCTCGGAATAATTTTATTTCGAGTTCTTCTAATTTGCTTGTGTTTTTAACTTCATTCAACTGTGGATGGAACCACAAAATATTTTTTTTTTTTTACTGCAGCATATTCGCGCGGCATAATAATAAATCATGATAATAATAATACACTCACGAAGAATTCGTTGAAAAAAAAGGATTTTAAATTATAGGATTCGCGTAAAAAAATTTAATACCGTTCTTGATAGATCAATTATTGTTATTACGAAATTTCGGGGTGGATTATCGACCAATTGAGAGAGAAAAAAAATTATTAAAAGTAGGTATTCTCCGCGATGGATTCCCAGAATGACATAGGAAAATCCGATTTCCGGTCACTTAAAATATATGTATCTTAGTGAAAATCCATAAGATATTTCACAAAAACCAGATTTAAGGAGTTTCGGTACAAAAGGCAAAATGTTAAGAAATTAATGAAATTTGGTGATAATGTTCTTCAACATCAAGTACGAACAAACAAATTTTTTCAAAATTTTCTTCTACTTAGTTATCGAGTAATTATGCATTAAAGCAGATTTCTTATGCCCGAAGTGTATACCTATATATATGAAAACGCTATGCTTACACACGTGAACTTTAGTCTTCAATTACTCGATAACTGTGTAGAAGAAAAATCTGAAAAAATTTGTATTGTCAAATTTGGCACTAAAGAATATGTTTACCAAATTTGATAAAATTCTTAACTTTTTGACAATTTTTTGTGTTTTTAACATGATTTAGCATGGCAACATTGTATCGCCTGTACCGAAACTCCTTAAGTACTTCAGAGTTGTAGAGATCCAATGGTCTCAGAAAAAAACAATCATCGACCTAGAGTGATTGGTATGACCAACTACAAGTCGATAGGATTACCATAAGGGTATAATGTTGAAATATTACTTCATAATATATGTGAAAAAGTGAGTTCTTATTATTAAAAACAATTCTATGCCATAAATTTTGCTGCTATATTATCTTCAAATTATGAATGTCGATACAATATATAATTTTTTCTTTACTTCTCAAAGCATCGTCGGAATGAGAATCAACGAATGACTCATAAGTTGAGCTTGTCATGGCATTGTCGAACGAAATTTCTCGAAACAGATGGTGAATATTGACTGTTGAGTAGATACCAACAGCAGAGTTTATTTGATTCTTTATTTTTTTCTTATTGCGACGTAACTTTTGAAGAAAAATTTACTTGCGAAGTAGAACGGATAGAAGATGGGTTTCGAATATTAATCAACTTTGATGAAGTAATTGGCTCAATTTTTCTCTTTTGTTGCTGTTTGTACTCTCAGTCGTCAACGTGGGTTCTTACACATCAATTTCGATTGCGTCGTACGCTTTGAGCATGGAACAATTATTCGATAACATTTTTTTTGTACTTAATATTCAATTAATAATGATAATATAATCAATATTTAATCAATAATGTCTAAATAATAAATATTTTTAGATGAAATTCGACGAACTATCGTACATGATGGAATTGAAACGTTTGGAACTAAATTATAAATAAAAAAAAAAAGCTATTTATTCTTCAATGACAGTTACGAAATTTCTTGTCCAGCGATGCTTCATCGACTGTCTCATCATTGTTTAGTTTTTCTCTGATCCTTCCATTTTCATGGTTCATTCAATCTCTTTCCACCCTTCTCTGTCATACTCCATTGATCAACAGAATCGATCACACGTCAACACACGCAGCTTCAGGCAATATTATTAGCTACCTTCTAATAATCATTCTATCCGAGCTGAAAAAAAAAAAACACTCAACAGCTACGAAAAAAAAATCGTAGTTTTTCTTGTTTTAAGTTTCGTCACGGAGAAGTCGGATCATCCAATGATACGTACAAAGAAAACCGTAACGAGCAACATTTTTAAAATTCTTTTATACCGATACAAAATAAGCGCATAAATATAAAAAAATAAAAATACGCCGGCTTCGAAACTCCGTATGGTATTTTCATTTCAAATTTTTTTCGTTGTCAAGATCCAGAACGTTCCGTCTGAATATAAAAATGACAAGGTGACTCATCTATCTGGATCATTCGAAATTCCATCTTTTTAGTCTGGCCTAATCGAAATATTATTGAATTTCGTTGGTTCCTCAATGTTTGCTGATAAAAAAAGTAAAAAAACAAGTATATTATTCGCGCCTCCTATCTTCGTGATGTTTGATTTTCCCCTCTTAATTTTGTGTCTTTACCGTAATACCGATTCGAGCGACATGCGTCAGCTATATAAATCTGTCGCTGGAGCGTCTGTTCTCATAGTCAAACGTTCAGTCACACGATCAAGTCTATATAAAACATTTTACGGAACTGTCGAGTCGTCAAGAAACACGTAGAAATGGTTATCATCAGTCCATATGCTCTAATTTTTGCTGTGGCCCTACTGGTCCACACCGAGGCAAGATATGCCGATAACTGCGACCTGAACGCCGTGAGTAGTACAATCTTCTTTTTTATCATTTAATCCATTTAAAAAAATGATTTTATGCCCATTTTTTCGATCGATCAAACACTGGATCATGAAAAAAAAATTTCCCCACTTTGGACTTGTCTTAATCAAGTTCCTTCGAATCCATCGATCAGTCGAAATGATCGAGGATGCAGACGATCCTGAAAATTTCAATGAGACTTGGAACGAAAATGTTAAATCAACGATTTTTCCCCAATGAAAAATAATATTCTGGTATAATCAGCGTTGATAAAAAAGTAAATCTATCAATTTAAGGGTGCACGACCCAGTGAAGCTTGTGGCAAGGTCATCAGGCATGGCTTGAATGATACTCAGATTCAAGAGATCCTCGATGCTCACAATTCGACCTGCATTGGCTCACGGGTAATTTATACTTGACGAATCTCGTTCGACAATGAAAAGACTTATGCGAAAATATAACATTTGTTTAACTCTTTTTCACTTTGTAGAAATGGTCTCCTGAATTAGCAGTCGAGGCTCAAGTTTGGGCAGATCAGTGCGACGTCGAGTTCGATCCGTGCGTAGATCATCGTAAGTTTAATTATCATTAAACGCAATTTTGAACGATCGAGCATTTTTTGTCTCAAATACTGAAAAAATTGTCAATGTTTCCCCCAAATTTCACTCTTTACTGGTTGCAGAGCAGTTGCTCAAATAAAAAAACGATCGATGGAAAACGTCTCACACCACGGAATTGGCCGACGGGAATTTTGAATTTTTGTGTCAAGAATTTGTGGCTGCCCAACAAATCTTAATAACTCTGATACTCATACTGAAAAAAATATTTTGTTGAAACCTTCAAATATTTTGTCGAATACGTTCAACAAAATATTTTATCGTCTCTACAAAGTTTCATTTCAGTATGAAGAAGTTTTGTTCTCATATTCGGAATTTTCTTGCCCGAAGAAAAAAATTTTGTTGAATACGTGCAACAGAAGATTTTAACATTTCAACAAAATTTCGCTTTCATCGCATATTCAAATAAACAATACGATAGAGCCAGTCTCAAAGAACGTAACGCGACGTTTATCTTGAATACGCGACTTCACGTGACGCTGTAGAATGATCGGTATATCGCATGCAGTAGAATATTCTAGATTATTCTAAATCATATCACAGGAACTCGCTTCTATTCATGAAAATTTTTTTGAATGATTCGAAAACATGTTCTATAAATTTATGAAATTCATTCGTTTCAGAAGTGAATTAATTTTGATGACTTTTATCTGGAAAGATAAAATCAATAAAAAATTTAAAAATTCTTATAAATTGGAGAATATTTCTCAACACGGATGTGGTATTACCAGATCGGCGATCTGACAGTTTTCTTCAAAAACACTAATTTTTCATTCGTATCAGGGTCAATGATAACAGTATTTTGCGAACTTTAATGAAATTTCTATGTTTATTGTGCAAATCCTCAAAGTTTTGATGAGAGGTTCTCGCAGGAAGTATCGTGTCATAGAAATTTTTGATAAAATTTTCTTTACGCCCACGTAGAAAAGTTTCAGTCGATTCGAGAATCATAATCTCAAGAAATTTCTAATCTCGAGAAATTTCTAATTTCTATCTAAATCTAAGCCTCTTTTTCCACAGGTGCTTCAAATATTTCGCTGTCAATTATACAGATGCAGAATTCCGGTGGGGATCCGTCTCTCACTGAAATGGTCAAGTCCATGCATTCATGTCCACCGATTTCCATTAATGCCTGGTCCGGTCTCTTTGACTTCGATTTAGACTTCGATTTTTTCAGCAGGTACGTATAGGACATTTATAACCAAAAAACTTTCAACTGCAAGCAAATAATTTTATAAGAATAGGAGTAAATTTACTGTTTTCATATTCAAAACGTTGTAAATTTTGGTCAAAAGTGACGAGATCCTTCCATATCGCAGTGTGGACATTGTAATTTTTTGTGTAAAATTTTTATTTATTGAATACTCTTCTCTACGTTTTTTCTATGTTCTACTCTGTCGCATGATCCAAACGTATGCAAAATTCTGTAACGAATCACCGATTGGCTGCAGACTCTTCGACAGATAATAAACAAGCATACCTTGAGATTTATAGTCTCAGCTAGAATTAAGATTTTGACGATTAATCGAAATTATATTAAGGTAATTCTATCGACGTAGCTGGTCATACTAATCACTGAATTAAAAAATTATGCCTATTCCGATTTTTGATACTCGTAAAAATGATAGTTTATAATACAAAGATTTGTCCAAATCGAAGATCGGTTAGAACAATTTGTAAATAATTACAAACCTTTACCGCTTCATCTTTGAAGCGTCAAGCCACTGTTCGATACCGGAAGCTTCATTTCAACTCAATATTCCATAAAAACTAGGTCGATAACCGCTTTTTTTCTGAGACCATTAGATTGCGGCACCTTTGAAGTACTTAAATCTGGTTTTTGTATAATATCTTATGGATTTTCACTAAGATATATATATTTTTAGTGACCGGAATTCGGATTTTTCTATGTTACCCCAGAAATTCATCACGGAGAATACCCACTTTTAATCATTTTTTTGTCTCTTAATTGGTCGGTAATCCACTCTGAAATTTCGTGAGAACAATAATTGATCTACGAAGAACGGTATTGAATTTTTTCTCACGAATCTCCTACGACCTAGCTATCGCGATAGGATCACCTTGAGTGACGTTACACTAATGAAAAATAAAGTTTTTCAAAATTACCATGAAATTCGTTGGAACGAGTAAACAATGCGAAACTTTCAAGGTTTTAATTTCAAAGGATTCAATTTGAATATTTTATCGAGAGGAATTAAAATTTTTCATCGATTTACGAAAGATTTTGGTACGGATTCGTAAATTCTGATGTCCTCTACAATATTCAGATGATAAATTCAGCTATTAAAAATAGTAGTGACAGTGAAACAATAAAAAATTTTATCATTCCCTATTTTATGTATGTGGGCTTGTTAAATAATTTCGCAGATTCCGACGTCGTAGAAGTTTAACCGGTGACTTTACGAATACGGTGGGATGCGGTTTTATCACTTTCAAAAAGACCGACTGGCCGATTAATTATCTCGTATGCTTCTACGGTCCTCATAGAAATCACAATATTTCCACTACGACTTCTCCGGTGACCCCAATTTGACGTTTCAATAGAGTTTACGAATTATTTTATCGACAAATTGGCATTGGCTCAATAACTTTTCTCAATTATTGTTTTATTTCATGATTTAGACGTCATTATTTGAATTATTTTACTCCACGATGATTATTGTTACGCAATAAAAATTTGATGCATCATAAAATATAACTACGAAATTTATTACTATATTTTGAATTCTTTTACAGAACGTGTTTGTAAAAACCCCTAGTTATACGGATCCTTGCGTGGGGCCCTCAGTCGACGGTTGGTCTCTCGCTTGGATCCTGCGTTAGTCGGATTTATTTGTGTGATGCGTACATTCCTTAATTTGTAAAATCGAAATAACTTTTTTACTTTTTGCACAAAAGGGGCTGGGGTTCAATATGTATTGCAACTTAATTTTAGATAACAATATATCTTGACATTTGGATTAATTGTCGAAGTAATATATCTCCATGAAAAATCATTGAAGGAAACGTATGTAAAAGCATTTTGAAACTTGAAATCTGTCTCATTTGAGTTATCACTTCAATTCTTTTGATCTTTTATTACTGATAAATGCAAAGAAAAATTGTCATCGATTTTAAGAGTCCTATTTTTCTCAAAAAGGTCTTCAGCGTATACTTTTGCGCTGCAGAGGCTGTCGCTATTTTTATTTTTCGACTTTCCGCTGTTTCGCTATCTAATGGTTGGTCTTTCGTGTTATATTCGAAATTGTGAATATTCACAATATTGCCGATTCCAGTATTTTTGATGATTCGAATGCGTAGTAGTTGAATTTGTGTAAAATCGATATTTTAGCTTTCGTTGTTTTTGGTCTACTGTTAGATTATGTTTTCGAAGCGAACGTGTTTCGAACTCTTGAGTTTCTTATTTTTTTTAATTTTCGGCTTTGAAAATCCATCGAACTAGATATATTTCATTTTTTATAAACGAATTTTAGTGGTTGTTGGGAGAAAGAAATAATTGTTAAGGATCGTTTCACGTGTGTTTGTACAGCGGTTAAATATATCGATACGTAATATATGTTTTAAATACGACAAATGTCGAAAGATAACAAACTTATTGCCACATATGTTACAATATAATGATATCATTAGATATGAAAAAAAAAATAACAAAAATTGAGGAGGGAAGGTGGCTGGAATGAATGGCTGGACACTTTATCGTTGTGTAGTCAGTTTTGTAACGTTTGAATATGTTTGCACAATTTTCCATGGTGCTGAAAAATAATTTAAAAAAAATTGTGTAAAACACAATTGCTCACGCTTTTCTCCAGAGCAAACAGTCGTTTGCTCTGGAGAAAACGACTGAACGATAATGCAACAACGATAATATTTTTGAGATCGATAGAAAACCTTAATTTTTTATTACTCGAGTGATACAAAAAAAAATAAAATACATTCTTCTACACATAGTGTACAAATATTCTTTAAAAAAATAAACGAAAAGAGAGTAAATCGAGGGATCACAGATGATAATGTTATTCGTTGCAATCTTCCCAAGTGTCGACGTCGATCGATTTTTTCTTCAATTTTTCATTTTTCATTCCATGGACAGGAGAATCTGCTTTCGACGATTTTGACGATCTTCTGCTGTCATTTTTTTCTGCCCAACTACGAAACAGTCGTTCTTCCTCCAGAAAGTAATCTCTTAGTTCGTCTAATTTTGTACAGTGGGCTTCTAAATATGAATAAGAAAAAAATCGATACATTACAGAACTTAAAAATACATTAGAAAAAAAATCATCCTTTCCGGTGAATTTTTCATATTATTATTTCTTGAATACGAATTTTTTCGTTTGAAATTTTTTTTTACCATGAAGACTCGCAACGCTTCCGAGTTCACCTCCGAAATCCTTAGGGAGACATTTCCGAGGTATGTGCTCGTAAACTTCCGACTGATCTCCCGTGTACAGATGCAACTGCAACAAAAATTGAAATAAAATCACGATAGAATCATGAATAGAAAACAAAAATTACTCGATTCATTGTAATTTTTGAAAATTCAACTCACCATATCGAAAAGTTCTCGCTTCATGAATGGTCTTACGAGTGACAAAATTTTGTCCATGAACCAAACGACGTTTAGCACATGTATCGCCTTCAGTCTGACCGGAAGTCCCTCCTGGAGATATTCGAAAAATCTTCGTATACTGGCGATCGACAACCTCGTTAAATGGGTGAGTTTTACGCCCGCCATGTCGAAAAGAAAAATGTAACCCGGCGTGCAACCCTCGTCGTAGAGACTCGCGTCGACTGTCATTGTTAACAATTTTATTCCATCGTTGAACATGTAAGAACTTGGTCGCGTGTCTGCTAGACGATGAAAGATTATTCTGTTTCCTTTGTCATCCGGTACCGGCAGTGTAAGAAATTGTCTGCAATAAAAAAAGGATCAAGATTATGATTACTTCAAATTTTTATAATTATACTGACATTATTTTGATTCATTCAAAGGGCTATAACGGTATGACGCTTTCGAACAATCGATTTTTTTGCTTTTCTCAACAGTTTATACTTTCAAGAATATCTTGAAAGTATAAATAATTGAAAGAAGCGAATAGCGTTTTTCTCGAAATGAGATTTTTCAAAAATTCTGACATTGTAACTCAAAGAGCAATTATCCGATTGACTTGAAATTTGAACTGAGTAGTCTTGAAAATATTTACTCTACAATGACCTAGGATATTTTTGATTGGATAAAAATTGACGATTTGGCATTGAAAAAACGACCGTTTTATAGGCAAGAAAACAGATTTTTTTTTTCATAACTACGCTATTTTGTTAGATTCCGATATTTTTCGAAAATCCTACGTCACTCTACAGGCAATACCTTCTAGTTCAACGTCATTTTTTCTTTTTTTAGTTTCACCTACTTAATTAATCGGCCGAAATCATGTCAGCAGTGGAGAAACTTATTTTTTTTCTGGCGCCTTCGAAGGCAGTGCATAAGTCGCTCGTATCTCAATATTTTTCTATGAAAAAATTATGTAATAAAGATCAAATATAGCCAAATATATTCTCATTTTTTCGAAACACTTAATTGAGTATTTTTCTTCCAAAAAATTTCCGAAATTCACTCAAATTTTCAGCGTTCACAATGCTATAGCCCCTTAAATCTCTATTTCTAATGATTAATATTCCAATGAAACCAATTTTTTTTTCTTCCACATATTAACGAGTGCGTTTGAGAAATAATGAGAAAATCGCTGCGCGTGTCTCCTCATTTTCATTACATCTCGAATCCGAAAGACACTTTGTGATGTCAGAAAAAAAAAAAAAAAAAAAAAACAAATCGATATTTTTCTGTGAGATCGATTTCTCTCGCAATCGGAATGACCAAGTAAAGAGAGACTCGAAAGATAGTGAAATAGTAAAGTTGAAAAGAAAAGGATATCGATCGAGTGTATCGCCGAGTTCTCTATTAAGTGCAACATTTTATTGGCAGGCTTACAAATTGCCAAGGGCTCGAAATGAACGTTTCGTTTGCAGAGACGATACATAGGAACTCGTATATACGGCGAGACGACTTTCAATGATTTCGAACACACACCTAAACACGCGCTCTGGCCAAATACACACAAAGCTAGTAGTCGAGAAATCGTTTTTCCGTTTCACTTCGCTCGATTACCAATTTCAATGAAAGCTCTCGTCGATATGTCCCGACTTAAAAAATTCACTTTTTTCATCGCCTTGTAAATTTAGCTACGTTTTTCAACCCGAGCCGTATACATGCACTGTACTAATTAAAAAAAATTTCGTTGTACTTTATTTCGAATATTGGTTCAGTTCGTGTCTGTACTCGTACGAGTGATTATCGATTCTTCATAATCGCTGTATGAATATTATTATTTTTTTTTTTTTTTTTTTCCCATTTCAACAACCCAAAAGTTGAGAGATTCTTCGCGTAAAGTAATAATTTACGAAAGTTCGTATTTTCAAAGACTCAAAGTATAAAAAACCCATTCTAAACACGGCCATAAAAATAAATATACCCATAGCATTGGTGATAATATGAATACCGTCGAAATTCTTCATGAAATCATTTCAGATTCAGGCATTTGGGCAGATTTACATTTCACTTTTGGTCAAGGATTTTAGAACATTAAAATTCTCGAGGAGAAAGCGATAGATACGCGATGTTAATACATTTAACAAGTATATAATAAAATTAATGACGTTCACGACGTTAATAAAGTAGCACGATGATTAGTTTTTAAACGTCAACGTTCATCATGCGTATAATACTGATGATTTACAAAAGTTGATGAAATATTCAAATGGTATAAACAAAACGAATATACTTACAGTGCTTTCAACGATTGTTGAAGATAATCAGCTCTCGGATCTCGATTGTCAAAAAACTCAGGAACCGTAGCTCTGAGTTTGTAATACGAGGCCATGCATCGTTTCGTAGTTTCCAAATCATAATAACAACTATGCGCAAAAACGGCCAACTGTTCGTCAGGAATATTCGATACGTTATGTTCCTCGGCCCACAATCTCAATTCTCTGATTATTTCGTTCGTCAATTCCGGATATTTGATTCTCGATTCATCGAGTGTGTGACCGAGCTTCATCGTGATAAATTTTCTTTCTTTTCTTTCAACGCTTCCCGTTCGGATTTTCAGCACTTTTGAGAATTTCTCATTATTTCACACCGCGACCGAAGACGCCGAGACTCTGAAAATATTTATCCACATGATCTTCGATTCAGCGACAAACAAACTGGAATTCGTGACGCACGAGTACGAGTGTGAAGGAAAACAAAAAAAGACATTAAAAGTCGTTTCGAGCAGAACTCTCGTGAGTTTTTGTTTGCGGGTGGACTTTGCGTGGACCTAATATATTTTTTTTGTAACTATCAAAGTTCAATGCCGTTAATCGTTGAATCGGGCAATTATTTTTATGGGAATATCGTGCGACTAAAATAACTCCGGATCATCGTTACGTTTTTTTTTCATCAAATCATCATTTCGTCATCTATACATTTTCTTTGACTTGAAAAATAAGTGAACTGAATAAAATGCTAAAAAATATTGCGACACAATGGTTTCTGTTCATCAAACCAATCGATCGGTACCCTACGATTACATTTGTTTTGGTTTGATTGAATTTTATTGTACTATGAAGACAATCGGTGATTTTGGTCAATAAAAAATACGCACTGGCGCGTCAACAGTATTCACTAACGTTGTAGAGAAGTAAAAACAATGTTGGACCACAGCTTGACGTCCGGTTCGCCACGTCTGATACGATATATTCGACTGATCGGTGTAAGGTCCGCGAGAGAGGCTTATTGCTCGAAGGAGTCCGACGAGACGTCGTCGCAAGAGAGCGAGATATCGCTTGGCGAAGCCCGATTACGAAAGACTCACCGTCTCTGTATACATATATGTTTACACATATACGTTTACGTATGTAACACTTTTACTTGGAGGAAAAAAGAGAGAGAGAGAGAGAGAAAGAGGGCTTAGTTAGCGTCGAGGATATTCACGATATGACATACAAAGACAACCAAACGACGACGTTGAATCGTTTTGAAGCGGTTTCACTACGCCCGTGTGCTCCTGTGGCATTTGTGTATGTGACTCGATACGAAATCACCGAGAGGTGCATACCGTGTTACTTATCCAAATGCACGTTACTTCCTTTCATTTCCATTTCGCGTTTCTCGACAATGTCTCCTATTTATTTTCTAAGCTTACTATCGATTCGCAATATGTAATAATTATTTCGCGATAGATTACGTTGCGAAAATTTTCAATCTCATCTTTTTTAAGTTTCTTCAGGTTCTTGTTAATTCGCTTTTTTTCATTCAGCCCATTCATTTCGTTCAGCTCGTTTTTCTTTGTAAAAAAAAAAAGGAAAGTGTCACGGTATCAAAATTTAGAATTATTATGAAATTTGATAAATTGATTCAGCGTTATTTGATAATTAACATTGTAATAATCGACTGAATCGTAATTATGTTTTTGAGAAGACACCGATATTCATATTTATTCGACAACTATGGAGTTTTATTTATTTCCGTTTAGTTTTCAATTCTTTGGCCTTCGTGTTTCCTCTGTCAGATATTTTTTTTTTTTTTTATCCTCGTCATTTATGATTTTTTCATGCGATAGCATCAACACGACGAAAATAACCGATTCCTGATTTGATCGAAACCGAGACACATTGACATTTTCATTAGCAAATTTTTGTTGGATACTCGCGGCTATATATTTTCTTGTGAACTAATTCGAATCGAATAAATCTATTTTTACCAGTGGACGAGCACGAGCGATGCGGTCAAAATCAATGCAATTGATACATCAATTATGTACGTGAAGCAGGTCGTGGGAACCTTTTCTATAAGAGTATATACGAATGTTACTCAATCGTACAGAGTATTGTCTAGACATCGACGAGTAGAATATAGAATGTAAAATATAGAACATTCGAGTCAAAGGATCACCGATCTAAACGACCTGATGTATTCAAGATTTAAACAGCTAATTCTCACGTGTCTCTATGGCGTATGTCGTACTACAATTTTCATCTTGTTGCTTTATGGTTTTATTCCAGATTCCTTGGATTTTACGTCATTGTACTCGCTCGATTTTGAGAACAATTCGTTTTTACGATTTTTTTCTTTTCTTTTATCATTAATCCGAGAGGTTAGTCGTAGAGCTATTTTTTGGAGCGACTGACAATTTCTGTTGGTCTGTTCCGACTATTATTGCTTATTATATCCAATCTGAAGAGAGCTCCAAATGTCATTGTATCATTATTTTAACTGAAGTTTACAAAAAGAAAAGAAAAAAACTCCCTATGGCGGAGAAATTTTATGATAAAAATAAAATCCTAAACATAAAAATTTAAATAAGACGATAGCAAGGTTTTTTCTATTCATCATCCGCCGAAATAATATTCTTCGGGATAAAACATACGAAATGTCGATTCGTAGACAAATTTCGCGATACGGCAGAATCGGATAAAATTTTTTTCAATCGTCATTCATAAATAAAGCATACAAAATAGTACCTTTTTATAAATTGTGCTCAATACCTGGAGACATTTTATTCGAATCTACTATGATTTTTTCTTTTTTACAGATCAGTGTTCTCAAAAAAAAAAAAAAAAAATCATCTGTCATTTTCGAATATTTACGGATTCGTTAAAAATTATGTTCGTATGTTCGTACGTTCAATTGATAAATGTTAAAAAAATGCTATGTTAATTTACACGTTTTTGAAGTTAAGCTTAAAAAACGTGAGATTGAAGATTTTCTGTTAAACGTCATCGATCCAAAGGTAGAAAAGTAAGTAAAGAATTGTCCCAGTAGTTCTTCCGGCTTTACATTTACTCTCCTCTCGAAATAAAAACCGGTTGTGGCGTGCAAGTTGCGAGAAAACTCGTTAAACGTTCACCAAATATGTGCGTTTGCGAGTTCTGTGCATACCGCATATTTAACTTACGAAATTTTAAGATCGTACATTTCGATTTGTGAAAAGTTCGTGTCGTCATCGTTGCCGCGATCATGCGATTGTAAGTATCAATATTTTTCGATTACTCGTGTCGTCATTCGACCTTTTTCCAAGCTTGGCCTCTTCTTCATTGTTTATCGTAAACTGTGCCACATTTCTGAGAGTCAGGGAATGAAAAAAAAAAGAATAAAAAACGAACTGTTTCGTATCGAGGAAAAAATAATTACATTTTCTTTTCTTTTGCTACTTTCTCCAATAATTACTTCTCTATGTCGAATGAAATGATTCAATATTTTAAAAAATACAAATGATCTCAATACACTCTGATAAATTTGTAACAATTCAGATACAACTTGGCTCACGTTTCTGCTAGAAATTTATTGATGCGAATTTGTGTGCGTCTACGTTTTTCTGTTTTTTTTTTTTTTTTTTTTTTTTTTTTTTTTCACTTGTAAAGTGCAAAGTGTTGCAGCATTTTAATGCTTTGGCAAGCCGTATATTCGCAAATAATAATAAAACTCTAATCGAGTGGGGAGAAAGACTATCGGTGTATCGGGGTCGAGCGAACGAGAAAGGAAATTCAAAGTATTTTCTTTTTTTTTTTCATTCGAGTTATTGCACGCATGTAACCAATTACGTGATAGTCTGGTAATGAGAAATCTATAACTGGAAAAAGGGAATAAAAAATATTTGATTTCGCATGCACATGAAGATATGTAACCGATTTATATCGGAATATGGTGAAAAAAAAAAAATAGAAAATTGGATACTCTCGGAAAATCGATTATAGCGTGTCGACGATTTGTGACGAGAGAGTCTGTGAATGAATACGTAACAAACTCTGCGAAGGCGAGTGAGAAAAATGAAAGGAAATAGAGAGCCATCAGAGCCATGAGCGAACAGGTGTTTTCGAAGTTTCAAATACTCTCTTTTATCGTACGTTCGGACAGTCGGTTCACGCTGACGTATCGCGAAAGAGAAAGGAAGATGAAAAACGGATCAGGTTATACGTTTCTTTTTGAAATTTTCATGTAAAAAGCATCGCGTGCTATCAGCTTACGCAATGAAATTGATAACTTTTTCAAATCTCCGAGTTCATTGTCAGGATCATTGTTTTCATTGTTCTTTCGTTAACAAACTTCGTACTGATTGAGAATTATTGTAACGTGGAACCTCGATTTGACGTGTCACACTGAGAAAAAAGAAATTGTAGTTTCAACAAAATTTTTCTCGTTGATTCAACGATGTTTTTGCGTCGTAGTAAGCAACATTTATTTGAGCCAGCAAATTAAGTGATTGAAAATTTCTTTTCACTGTGCAGAAGAAACACGAAAGTATGGATAATTCGATCAAAGCATTATTAGTTTTTCTATTGTACCTTAAAACCACTGTCATTTGTTGCAAATATTTATACCTAATCAGTTGGATATAATCACAACATTCGGAGTATCTTTCATTGTTGGGATTCGGTGAAAAAGTTTTAAGAAAAAGAGTAAAAAAAAAATATATATTCCGACAAAATCAAGAATCATAAAATGAAAAGCTCTCGGTACCACAACCGGTAATCTCAATTTCACAAATAAATATGTCGTGCTCGTTGCTGTCTTTATTACCGACTATAGAAGTCCGATGATAAACGACCGTAACCACTTGCTGTATACACGACCATGTTCCACAACACAGGCTGAACTCACTTTTACTCCCGTTCACGACACACGTTTGTGACGCACGTAAATAAATCTTATTATCGTGTCATCCTAGTGTCGTGAGTCTCGTCACAAATGCGCTTGTGTAATATATATACACACACACACACACACGCGCGCAGATGGTCAGAAGAACCGAAGTGCGCGATCTATAATTTAAAAAAATAATCTCCTCATATCCTTCGCGCTGGCGATATAATAATGCGCCATTTTTTTTTTTGCAAGCTTGACAAATTCACGAGAAAGTGGAAAGAAAAACTTTTTTTAACCGCAGCAATGATCCGGGAACGAATAACAAATTGTAATTGAAAAACAAAGTGATGATGACGATAATGCTAAGCAACCTTTTCAAGTCAGTTTTGAATGATACGCTCGAGTATTTTGGTTTTTCTCTCGTTTATATACAATATTTAATATGATGAATTTCACGATGATTTCACGTTGATCAGTGCGATGATTTTCATGATACGAATCTTCACGAAAATTCCTATGAACAGCGAATTTAATTATTTTCGGTTATTGACCATTTTCTTTACCCAATTGTACTTTTTTTCAGGCTGTACCTGAAAAAAAATTGATCGAAACCATCATATTTGTCAGGTAATGAAAATATTGAAGAGCTATCGAAAGAAGCGCGCATTACAATTGACAAAACTCTTTCAATAACACCAATATCTATTGAACCAACATTTTTTTTTCCCAGTGTACGATGGTCCATGTGAAATGAACAGAAAACAATCAAAGTACTATAGATTTTGTAAAAGTCATTTTTAGTTAATCTTCTCAAACGTGTTCGAATCAGCTGAATAGAAAAAAAATCGATTAAAGAAAATGAAGACACAATTCGATCACTGAAAAATCTAATAACGTTCATTTATCATAAAGCAAATGCCAGAAAATGCTTACACCGTTTCGAAAAACAATTATTATATCGAACTATTATAGAAGCCATTGAGAACGAAGCAATATATCAGAGGGGAATTTGATTAATTAGCACAATGTGAACAGCGGTTGATGAGAGCGTGGATAGAATTCAAAACTCTCGAATGTATTGCCAATAGTAGAATCGATATAGTAAGTAAGAGAGTATATACGTTACGTATATACAGCAGTTCTCGATTCGAGACCGGCCGGTTCATCGTGTATAGGCGGAATATAGACATTTGTATAGGAAAGTCCGGCCATGAGGTGGAAATCGTGAGGGTTGGACACAGCGAGAGAAAGAGAGAGAGAGAAATAGATTGCGGGGGAGTATAGAGATGAAAACGGGGGTGAACGGTGAGAGGGCGCGACGTACGCGTTCATTGATAAGCCCGGAATGGCGTATACGAGCCTACGGGTGGGTTGAACGCGGATGCTAGTACCTTGCGATGACGTCATAGAGGGGGAGTTTTTAGCCCCACCACCATGACATCGAGAGAACACGAGCGCATTCAGGCTACCGCCTACAACCAGTCAGCAGTGGAGAATCTCCACGAGAGTAATTATGTACTCAAATTCATACAAAATCTATATACATATACATGTGTTTGTACAAGATTCATACGTATCGGCAGATTGCATAGAACGTAACTCGAGTGATTCAATGGGAAAAGTTAGGTTGCGCAAGCTTCCTTCATTTCTGATCAAAGTTAATGAGAACCAAAAAATTAGCATCTCTGTTGGTTCTATGAATTTCAGCAGAAATCTATCTTTTTCTAGTATTCTCTCTGTCTCTTTCGCTCTCTCTCTCTCTCTTCGTATCCATTTTCTACAGGGAGCATGCGCGCTTAAAGAGGCCATCTCCATGAGTCTCGGAGATTCGAAAACTCTCACGCCCATATGCAGAAATCTCATTTTTTCACCCGTCTAACTCTTCTACAATAATTTTTGTTTTTGTTTTTGTTTTTTTTTTTCTTTTTTTTACGTATTCGTGAATTTAGGAAGCACTTCGTAAGCAAACTCTTCAAGAGTTCGAAATTACAGGGAGTACAGTCAAATGACTGGTGACAATATCCTGGATTTTGTTTCGGTATCGCTCTGGCTACCAAATCCTTGTTCAATGTCTTTGAAAAAGTGAGGTCATTCCTTATCTCACTCGGGAAACGTACATACGTATCGATTGCTAGCACACAAAAGCCCACATCACTTCACATGTTGGATCATGTGGGTCGAGCTCTTTTGTGTTCTGGCAGTCGATATATATATAGGGGATGAAAAAGTGTGTTCGAAGCGCAGATATCCAAGCACCATCTGCTGGCACATTTTTTAACGGTGGCAATACGACCAGGATACTAAGTACCAAAATGTCCGGATAAGGACGTGGATTCAACGCTACTGATCAAAACAATTCCCTGCTCCTTCAACTCCAGAACAAAAATCTCTTGGAATATTTATGTACAGAGTCCACACATTGTTCATCCACGATGTCATTTCCGAATGATTCATGAAATAACTTATTGCTCGATCTTCACAAGGCTGAGAAAAAAGGATGTGATTGAATATTGAATAGAAGATTTTGAATACACAACACTCGCTGATAGATTTTTATAAAATATTTTTCTGTGCAGTCACCTCGTGGTTTAACCTCCCCTCGATATAATTTTCCTCATTGCTGGAGGCCATTACCACCGGGAGGCAGTAAAAAAAGAAAGAAAAGAAAAAAGATGAATTGAGGTCGTTTGGAGTTCAGTTGAAACTAAAAATCAACTTCACCAGCCGTAAAATAAGCTTTCTCGTCGTTATAACCTTTCTGAGTTTAAACCTAGCCGTAATTGGACAGTTTCGAGCACAACACTGCAAAAGGTAACCTCATTCAAGGAGACTAGTTCGGAGATTGGTGGAGCTTCAAGCTTCTATAGTGTCGAGGTAAAAAGTCTTGAACGTAGCCTTTCTCGAGACTTTTCCTAGGGACATTTCTCGATGAACTATCGCAACCTACCAGCACCAGAAGACTTTCAGGGCAAAGGTTTCCAGCTGTGCATGTTTTCTCGTGTGTCGGTGTGCTGGGGAAAGCCCCGCGTGATATGGAAGACTGGCAGCATCGCGCGTCGGTTATTGATTGGTCTTTTGTGAAACACGGTATAACATCGTCCCCGTTGGTGTCCGTACGCGTTCTCGGCTCTACGCCGGGCGTCATCGATCCACGAGTGACCCATATCCGGCGATAACCGGAGAGTCGCTGCTGCCTCGAGCATGTTCTATCTAACTTCTCTCTCTCTCTCTCTATCTCTATCTCTTTTGCTCTCTCTCTCCCCCTCTCTCTCTCTTTTCCTTCGTTTACTTCAGATCATCCGTCTCGCTCTATTACCCCGCTTACAAGGCTAGCCACCGTCGAGATATTCCCCTATCGCGCATCCTTTTGACTAGCTGAAACGCAACCTCACGAGTGCATTCTCACCCTCGCGGATTTCACAACTATGTGTTATACTCAAGAGTCTCGTAATGGCGGGGGAAGAGAGCATTTTGGGGAGGCTAGTTTCTTGCGTTCGCGACGTCGTGTCCCCCGCCGGCGCTTTCAACCACCATTCCTTTTGGCTCCCTCTCCCACGGTGACTTGTTCCGACATCCCTCTCGATGTGCCTTTCCCCTTAGTCAGTTTATATTACGATGTATATATGTATACTTGTTAAGGATGATAGAAGACATATAGGCAAGTGCTCACGGAAACCAGGAGGGAGAAACGAGAGTTGTATGAGTACTTTACTTCTCTGTCTGAGTGTTCCGAGTTTCATAGAAAAAGGACTTAAACTGAGGAGTTTTGGGTGTAAACTGAGGCTTTTTTTTTCTTTGAACCAGAATGACACGTACATTTGGGGGTGTGTGTGAGAGCCATCTCTTTCCTAGTCTCTTCTTGGAGTAGAAATTTCCCCGGCTGTGTAAGTTTGAAGCATGCGCACTTAAACGTGGCTGCGAGTGTGTGTGTGTGTGTGTGTTTGAGCGTGGATGAAAGCACGCGCGCGCGTGTGCGTGTGTTTCTTGCGAAGGAAGCGCAGCACCCCCGCGATAGCGAGCAACGCGAGAGCCAGGCTTCGGCAGCAGCAGCCCTGCCTTCAGCGGCCGAGCAGATCACGGGCTAGTTCGCGCGATGATAGCCCAGTGAAACGGAAAGGGTTACGAAACTAACCCAACGGTTGGAAATCGCGCGAGAAGAGAGCCCAAGCGAGAGGAAGAACTTGGGGCAGAAAGGAGCGAGTGTGAGCAAAAGAGAGTGCGAGAGAGTGAGAGAGAGAGCGAGAGAGAGAGAGAGAGAAAGAAAAAAGGCGAGTGAATGCGAAAGAGTGTGTGAGAGAGAGAGAGAGAGAGAGAGAGAGAGAGAGAAAAGAAAAAAGTGTACAAGATCGCGCGCGCGCGTTTGAGTGTATGCGAATGTGCGTGTGCGTGCGTGCGTGCGCGTGTGAGTGTACGCGGGTGTATGTGTGGGTGAGTGTGCGTGAGTGCTCCGCGTGAAAGGGATACGAGGTGTCGCGTTGACGAAACCGAACGGATAAACGGGGGTGAAATACGAAAATGCTTTTTTTTTCATTTATTTTTCGTTCAACCGTTCTCGTGAAATCAAGTATAGAGTGTTGGTAACGTCGAGGTCATTAAAAAGTACGAGCGTCAGAGAAAGAAAGAGAGTAAGAATAAGGGAGAGAGCAAGTGGTGAATCAAGGAGTGAAACGAGGCCAACACGGATATATAACACGATCCAAAACACGAAGAAAGGATACGAGTAAAAAAAGAAAAGAAAAGAAAAGAAAAACGTCCGGGAGGAATAAATCACAGGAAGTTAAGAATACCGGTCCCAAGCTGGGGTAGGGCCGAATATCTGCTCGTTTATTAGGGGATAAGGCCAGAACGTGTCACACGCATCTCGCGGGCAAACGTTATTCTACACCAACAGCAGCCCTGGCCTGCCACAATCCCTTCGATTCGGTCATCGTGAGTGATCTCTTTCATTTTTTACATTATTTTTCTAATTCCTCAATCGGCGTTTACAGCAAACACGGTTGAATCTACGATTATTTATATACAATTTTTCGGTACAGATATTAATTTGATACGTAAGTTCAGTGACGAAATTCAAATGTGTATGTGTGTCTGTATATGAGAGACAGAGAGAGAGAGAGGAAGAGTGAGGGAGAGAGAGGTTAAGAAAATTTGCATAGAGTAGTTTCCGTTTTAACGATTCGTTACGAGGCTCGCAGTGATGGCGTTAAACTACCAATAAAAATGTTTCATCGTCCATGTGAAAAAAAAATGAATAGTTTGCTTTCTGCCTGTACCGTTCTCGTTATCTCCATTTTTCGTAAAGATCGTGCCACTCAATCTGTGTGTGTGTGTATACGTCTAGAGGTTCCTTTATATATATACACATATATACACATATATTTGTGTATATATATTGCCATCCCTCTTCAACCCCTATTTCTCATTCTCGAGGGCATTCCTCGGCCTTCCTCGGTGTCTCGACGATCTATATACGTGTACACGAATAGAATGTGTGTTTTAGAGAGAAGGGATTCTCCGAGTTTGTCCGAGATGTCCACCGGGTATCGTGTGACCGAAGAAAAATTAATTTCATATAAATATTTAAATGCAATGGATGAAAATGATTTTTAAACGAATAATTGGTATCGAACGATACCGTGTCCACATCTATAGGCCATCGAACTATGGTTGAAAAGAGAAAACAAAAAACATGGCATTGACAATGCCAAGTGTAAAATGTTCTTTGACGCTTGAAACGCTGGATACGTCATTAACGATTATTTGTCATTCGCTCGTAACTTGAACAAACGTTTGATCGAATCATTAAAACCAACAAATTTCGAAATATAATAATTTACAAAAATCTTACATTTGCAACCGAAACCAAAGAAACAGAGACACAAAAAGATCGATTCGACAGACTCAACGAGAGAAAACGAATTTCAAAAATATAAGCTTCAAGCACAATTTATATCTAACTTGAACCAAAAAACTGCTTCGAGAAGATTTACGGAATTCTGATTAGATCGCAACGTGAAAAAGCACTACATCGCTATCAGAACAAAAAATGTGAATATACAAAAAGAAGAAAATAACTGTAAAAAGTGAAACCAGGAGAACTTTGACTTCATAGTCATAGGACATCCGGTGTGCATGTTTGTTTCGTGAATCCATCACAGTTGCTCTCGATAAATTGATGCCGTCTATCCGTTAATTCAGCTATATTTATATCTTTATCCTTTCTTCTTTTTCTATTTCTCTGCTAGATCATCAACTCAGGCTACGTACATATCGAATCTTCCTTCGTTATCAATGTATATGTGTATATATACGAGCGACTACGTGCAAGTGTATATCTGAGTCCGATAAAGAAGCCTGGTGCGCAAGCGTGAAAGCTTTTTCCCTTACCATTGCCATTCCAACCCCTCTTATAGTTCCTATACTATAATAATAGTGTGGTAATATTGAAATTTGTTTGTGTGAATGTGTGTGTGCGTGTGTGTGTAAGTAAGGCTGTGTAGAAGAGTGCGGCTGCTCACTAATACAATTTTTGGCATGTGTTACCGGTGGCTCTGGGGAACTTTACTATCGTAGCTACGCTTCAACCTGATACCTAGTATATATATGTATATATAATTTCAACATAGTACTATCGTACTCATACGGTTACTTCGATGCCACATACACATTTGTATACGTACGTATGAATTTATATGCGTATGTATAGACGTATATGTGAAAATGAAGATGCACCAATACGAAGACGTATATACGCCCGTCGTAGTGGTCTTTCTGGGCTCGTCGTTTGTATATGTATATCAGCGTACCTTTGGTGGTGAGATCAATAAGCAGTGCCGTGACGATTGAACCGGGGCACCCCCGGGATTCGTCCATCCGATCTTTTTTTTTTTTTTCCCCCTTTTCCTTCCATTTCATACCACTACTACAATCACTGAGACCTCCTACACGTCTCGGTTTTCTTCACTGGGTCGTGGTCCAGTCTTCCTATAGAGATTTAAAGAGCGAGAAAGAGAGAGAGAGAGAGAGAGAGAGAGAAAGGGAGGGTCGGAGAGACAGGGAGAACGATATCTGTGTCTCCTGATAATACTGCCGGAATGAAAGATTGCGGATTTCACGTTGCTCTTAAATTCTATTTTTTTTTTCCCAGGCGTATAACACGATCATCTGACCTAACCCCATTGGGCTTTTTTTTCCTTTTTCATAGCATTTTATTGAAGGGATTGAGAGTTTCTTGTGCTTAACGTTTTGGAGCTGGGTTTCTTACTGTTCGTGATCTCAATGAATTCGGTGTTTCGATATTTTTCGAACTTTTGTTTTATTTTTCTATATAATTTTTCGTTCAATGTTCTATTCTTTAGAGAACATACTCTCATTGTTCTACGGACACTCGAGAGATTCGTCAATTTTTTAACCAACATTGTTCTTCTATTCTGCTCTTGAACGGTATCATGCGCACAGTTTATTTATGATTTATCATTTTTTTTTCACATTATGCAACTACTGAGACAAGTTTGTTCGCTTCATTCGTTCATTTATACTCATACAAATATTTCTCATCTTATTTCAAAGCCGGTTTCTTTTTTTTTTTTTCGTTTGTTTTTAACGTTTCGACTTTCTGCGCTCGGTTTTTTGTCGTTCTTATTATTATTTTCTTTCAACGATATACTCTCGCGTGTGCTCTCGACCGATTTAAATACCGTCTGTATGCTCGCTGTTTCACGATGCAAAGCCCGCATATGCACTGGCCAGCTGTTCGAAGCCGACGTTCCTCATAAGCTTTTATAGTCTATATATCTCTATTTCTCTTTCTCTCTTTCTCCTTTCGCATATTTAGCACCAACAGTACTATCTCTGCAATGCACAGTATTGCAACTACTTTGGTACAGTGCTATTATCGTACCGAAAGCAATTTCGTACTGTTTCTCCGCAAATGAAACTCATGTGTGTGTGTGTGTGTGTGTGTGTGTGTGTGTGTGTGTGTATGTGTGTGTGTGTGTGTGTGTGTGTGTGTGTGTGTGTGTGTGTGTGTGTGTGTGTGTGTGTGTGTGTGTGTGTGTGTGTGTGTGTGTGTGTGTGTGTGTGTGTGTGTGTGTGTGTGTGTGTGTGTGTGTGTGTGTGTGTGTGTGTGTGTGTGTGTGTGTGTGTGTGTGTGTGTGTGTGTGTGTGTGTGTGTGTGTGTGTGTGTGTGTGTGTGTGTGTGTGTGTGTGTGTGTGTGTGTGTGTGTGTGTGTGTGTGTGTGTGTGTGTGTGTGTGTGTGTGTGTGTGTGTGTGTGTGTGTGTGTGTGTGTGTGTGTGTGTGTGTGTGTGTGTGTGTGTGTGTGTGTGTGTGTGTGTGTGTGTGTGTGTGTGTGTGTGTGTGTGTGTGTGTGTGTGTGTGTGTGTGTGTGTATGTGTGTGTGTGTATGCCTGCGTAAAGCTTTGCTGCTAATCTTCTCTCTCGCTTTCTCTCCGCCTATGTACCACATTTTCTTATTTATTTTTTCTCTTTGGATTTTTCATCTCCTTAATCTTTTATTCTCTTTCTATTTTCCGTTATTTATACACTCCTTTCTTTTTGTCTCTCACTTCTCTCTCGTTTAACTTTATTTCATCATTGTTCATAATATTCTTGTCTTTTTTTTCTATCTATTCATCATTCTCTCTGTTCTCTATTTTTTATTCTTCCACCTATTATTCCGCTTTTCATGCCTTCCGCTTTTTTTCCTCAAATCCTTGCGCTCATGCTACTTTTCACTTTCTATATGTGTATATTAATTTCTCGAGTTTCTGTCTCTATTTTCTATTCTCTTTCTCTTTCTTCTCTTTATTTCGCCATTCTCCAATTATTCTATCTCTTTCTCTCTTTATTTTTCATTTGCTCATCCTTTATTTCTCTTCTCATCTTTGGCTCTTTTTCTTTCTGCCCTCCCCCCCCCCCCCCCTGCCACTTCGCTCCATCTTTTTGTATAGGTCTCTTTTCTCTTGTCACGCTGTCCTAGATGCAGTCTCAGGGACGACAAAATAACTCGTCATCGTTATCTACCTCTCTAAATTCAATCACCGAGTAATTATCGATATTTATAACCAGAAATATTCTGAATTCAACGATTAACTGTACCACAAGTTCCTGAAAAGCTCTACAATTTTGTGGCTTATTATTCTTCTTTACTGAAACATAAAAATCTGCATATTTATGCTTTTTCGAGCAGAGTAAAGAAGCATATCGTAGAAACTTAAAAAAAATTGACTTGAAATGGGTGTAGAGAAATTTCATTTCAACGTTCGTCAAAAGTTTAAAAAATAATCTTGGAGATTTAAGTTCCGAGCAGCTCGAAGCTGTATACTCGATATGCAGTACGCCGATCACCCAAACCATTGATTCGTATTCCGCATCCATTTCACTCTGTTCTTCCCCACTGGGAGTACTTTTCCTTTTTCATCCACTCACGGTCTTTCTGTTTGGTATACGCAACCAGAATTGTTTATCCATCCCGAAGCGGTTTACACTCGTTTGATTCGAGGTCTCGTTAGTCCTCGGGACTGATTCGGAGTCCGTCAATAAGTTTTTTTTTTTTTTTTTTTTCTCGTTTCTCGACAAGCCAATCAAGTTTATTTGTAATCCATGATTTAGATACACAGCCGAATACAAGTTAATTGTATTTTTCACCCAAGAAACTTTGAATCTTACCAGAGCAGGTTGAGAAAATTTCGTTCAATCCAATTTTGAGACCCGAATTACGAGACTTCTACTGACCTCCTTCATTCCTAACTTCCAACTTCGAAATTTCGCGTAGTATCGTCTGAAAAATCATTGAAATATAATACTCTCGTTATATATCAGACTAAATTTGATATCTATCAGAAGAACATATGTACATATATTGATAATAGCAGATACGAAAGATAAATTTCGACGAAAATTGTGTTGGGATCGAGTAGCGTGACTCGTTACGATAAATCAAGAGACGTTAGCATGCACCGCTGGAACCGGAAGTTTCTCTTGCTTTATGCTACTTTACCAAACTCTACCTTCCACGAGGGTTTTGCTTTCACGCACTTATGCATTTTACATCTTTTGCCTCGTGTGCTGCAAGGAAATCCGATCAATTCTTGTATTCATATATGCTAACTTGCAGCTACACTGAGATAAACATTTGGAATACGGATTTGTACAGAGTGCATATACATCGTTGAATGCAAATTTGTATGTATACGTGCGAGAGTATAAGTTCATCCAAACAATCTCTTCGTTCACCGAACTGTTATTAATATAGAATGAACGGTATCAAGTATACAAAAAAAGATCGCTACCAAAAACCATCGTTCTCTCGTCCTCGTTGCTAGAGCAGGATAAAAAATGGTAAGAAAATTTTTCCAAGAATATTCGTTGTATAAAATCCAATCCCTAACTTTGTGTTCTGGATAATATTTGACAAATCGTTGGAATCCAAGTCGATGACTCTCGGTTTAGGGGCTTTTAACGCGCAGTGAGAGTATCTTAGACCCGATCTTGCTTAAATTTTTGTCGATTTTTTTTGTTTAAACAGGATCAAGCAACGATATGAAGAAATTAAACTTTCATTCTTATTACTTGATGTGCCCCTTGATGTAGACCTGTGGTTTTGAAATTTCTTCTTGCTGGTACATATATATGTTTGTCCATGTTTACAAATATATTTGAATTTGTAAGCGAATGGAGAGATTTATACCTATATCAGAACGACAAAGAGTAGTCGCGATGCTAGAAACGATTTACAGCAATTGGCTTAAGCTAAACGAATGTGATTTGCTAGGCTTGGTGGACGATCGGTGCGGCTAAGACTCCGGGCCACGTTGTCAGCTGTGGCCGTGTCCGGAGAACGATTCCTGGCAATATCAGATCCCTCTTTCGCCCTCGCCCTTTCCCTCTCTCTCTCTCTTCTCACGTATCTTTAGCTTTTTCACTCCTATTTCTTTCCACCTATTTCTATCTCTTCCACACTTCTTCATCGCCTTTTTTTTTTTTATTCATACATTCTCTTCGTCGTACAACGACGATGCCGCTAGCATGAGACACAACCACGTAACTTTAATCTCGGGAGATTGAAAAAGTTCCAACGAGACACGACAGCTGGTCGCGCACCGCTTTTGCAAAGCTCGAGAGAAAGATCAAGGAAACGTATAGTTATGTACTTTTCACAGGACTATCACGAGACACTACTACACACGTATCACTGGTGGAAAGAGAAAAAAATAAAATAAAAAGCTTGTGAGAAGAAAAACCCGCAGAGACACTCGTTACATGTCTTTCCATACACACGTATGTATTTAAAACTGAGAAAACTCGCATAAACACCAAACACGAAAAATTGATAAAGCATAAAAAAAAGTTACAGTGAAAACTATTGTCCCATAATCACATATTTGGATTCACTCTATATACTCTCCTTCGTATTTAGAATAGTATCTCTCAGTTTCAGGTAGCGGTAAATCCATTTCGAGATCACTTGAAAACGGTATTCAAACTAAAATTCTCCGAATCTCTGTCAAAAGATTCAGGACAATTGGAATGAAAAAAAAAAATAAAAAATAAAAAAACAATGAACTTTTCTCAAACAGATGGAATTTATAGTCAGTAATTAGAACGTCCAATTTATCTATCCTTGTCCAAACTAAAATCCTAGCATCTCATTGAATTTGGGAAAGTCTTTCCGTACGAAGTAATTAATTGGATCTCAAGAGCAGAGTAGTTAATTTACAAAAATTGATTTAACGGTAAATTTGATTAGGTCGGGATTTCAAATTGACTTTTATTTTCTCATCAAATGTGGATTAATACGACGAAGCGACAATTATGCTTAAAATGCGAGAGTATTGTGTGTGCTGAGAAGAAAGAGGATGGGCTTTCAGAGAAGCGAGAAAAATGAATGGAAGATAAACGGGAGTAGTGGAACGAGCCATGAGCGACATGGACACACGTATACAAACACAGGTTGTACAAGCAAAGGGAAAAAAAGCGTGAGTTAGTAGTAACGACAATGGATAGTCAGACACCGGAGTAGTAAGAGAGAAGTGGTGCGAGATACAGTAGAGTGGGCACTTGATGAGTGCGGAGGCGAGCTAGTAGTAATGGTGCGGATCGACCAGACATCGTGCTCTTACAGTCTAGCAGTTCCTCCCTCCCTTACCCCCATCCCTCCTTTCTCCATTTCTTCATTTCGTTCTCTCCCTATTTTTCCTTTCTCGATTTTCTCCCTTTCTTTTTCTCTCTCTTTCTCTCTCTCTCTTTCTCTCTTATTTTCTTCATTTACGTTACCCTCTCTGTTTCTCTTTCTATTTTTCTCTGCCTCTTTCCTATTTCATCTTATCGGTTTCTTTTTCTCCGCGGACACACTTGTCATATGTTTCTTCACGCACATACTCGCCTATTGTCAGAAATAATCGAACACGTGAGGGAAGTCACGTAGTAAAATGCCTCAGCATTTTTTTTTTTCTTTTATTTTTTGCCACTTTTATTTTATTGTCACGATGATTATTATGCAATTGATGCACGCGGTTAACTTCTAACCGAAGCTGGATCGAAGCTCGCAATTATTTCATACTACACGTACTCTCGTATCATAGACGCCAATGACATTGCTTACGAATCGAGCAGGTGTGTGTATGTGTGTGTGTGTGTATGTGTGTGGGTGTTTGTGGTTCATTCATAAATATCAATGCTTTTAATAGTCCGCAAACACTTTCGAGTTTTCACTCGTACCAAATAAATACTAATTACGAATTTGTTTCGAGCTTTTTTTTTTTTGCCGAGATCATATTCATTCCGTTTGAATTCCAGTATTCTTATTGACAGGCAAATTCAAATTGGCACTTTTATGGTGAACAGATAAAAAGTATTATGATATCGAGGTTTCTTCTCATATTATTCAGAGCTGTTGTCAATCCTTCTCCATCGTTTTCGAATATACAACGCGATTCAATTGTTCAATCGTAAAAAAAAAATAGTAAAAATCTTTTAAGAGTGTTCCTCGAAAAGTCTTGTTAGGTGAGTTCAGATTATTGCAGGATTCGAAATTTGTTACTCTAGATTTCAGGTCGAGTGTCGAGTGCACATTTATACGAGAGATTGAGCAATACAGAGAGGTATTATTTAGTAATTCTCGGGCGCGGATACCGTACCGGTGTTCCTCTCTTATCTCTTTGCAGCACGACCTCCAGGTATTAGTGAGATATTTGCCATTGCTGCAACGGTCGTGTTCAACACCGAGACTCAAGACAGACGGTGGCGGTGGGCGAAATGTCGTTCGGCACTTCATATACCTACAAGGTATACAAGGTCAGAATCAAAACATGATGATGAGTCTCGACGAAATATCCTCAGTCGTATGCATAACGATATCATAACAGACTATCGCAATGATTTTGAACTTCACATTTTTTGAATGCAGTACATTTTTATTATAAACACAATTTACGAAATATAATCAAGATTATTTGAGTTTTTCTCTTGTCAAGATCAGCGTATCTAACGTAAAAAAATATATTGAGGACTTTAACGTCGAGTGTTTGGCAAAAAACAAATTGTTGCATTTGATCGATGTAATTTTCAACATCATTAATTAGCTATTTGTGATTCATAGAGTAATTGTGCAATCAAATTTGTGAGCATCTAGTACGAGCTATTTAGTCTGCTCCATTTTTTTGTACATTGTCGTCATGACATTAGTGCATACTCGTAATAAAAATTGAATGTTTCATTTAATCGTATTCGAACACAATTGACAATCCTCGTAGCGGCGTAATTTTTTCCTGCAATCATTCCTCATCTCTCAGTCACTTAAAATTCTTTGTGAATTATAACAAAAAATTTTGCACACATTTCTGACACTCGTTGGATTGGATTCTGAACCTCACCTCATCGTATATTCAGCCCTTTTTCACTGACCATCGTTACAGAAAACGTTGGAGATGAGCAATCGAATAGGAAAGATAAATAATCTTTTGATTATAATACAAAAAATCACTCTGTTCGATTACCTGAGAATTTAAAACTAATGTTTTACATCGATTTACGATGCAATTGACGATATTGATGATTTTTTTTCCTGATTTACCATCACCTTTAATTATCTTTACTTCTTTTTTTTATGTCACTGATGCTCATCTCCGTGAACTGTTGTAGAGGTTGCGTAGGAATCGTAATCGTTTTTCATTCATCAATACTCTCATTTCTGTGGGAGTAATAATAGTGAGTGTATAATTAGTGAGAAAAAAAAATGCAGCAAGTTTTCACGGTAGCTTTTGAAGTGGCAAGATCGAAAAGTATTTTTCGCGTGCGTCATAGACCGCACGTGTCTCCTTTCAAGTATGTTAGGGTGGCTCGAGATTGCAACGAGAAAGTTGCCATCCAAGTGGAAAGAACCCTCATCCGATCAGACTGCGGTTTCTCCTGGCGCATGTTTGGCTGTTCCGACGAGCTAAGACGCTTCTATTGACTCTTATTTCAAATATGAGAAAATCAACCGTTATCAGTCACGGAGCATAAAAAAACGGTGATTAAATTTTCATAAAAATTTTTGAAAAAAATCATAAAAATTTGTTTTCATCTAAATTCGAAATTTTTATTTCTGAAAATATATTTAAACATTCAATCCCATTCTTTTCTTTCTGTTTCAGTAGATTCAGCTTTTTTCGCAAGATAAAAGTTATAGATTTTTTTTTTTTTTTTTTTTTTTTTTTCCATTTCCGTCCCGTAACTGATAGATTCTGCAGTAAAGTTAGCGGCGTTTAGAACAGAACTTTACTGAGTATTCTGAACCATTTCGTGAGGGACGAGCAACTCTTCATTTTCGTGTACCCATATATATATATTACATATGATCTTCTGAGTATAACGCTTAACCCATAAACCCTGTGCAACTTCAATTAAATTACCTTTCCCTTTTTACGACACACGATATAATCCCTCCATTCAACGAGGATCAAACTAGCATGCAATAAACCGTTTTATTGTTTCCGCGAATGAGATAAAAAGCTCAACTTTTGACATCATTACTAAAATATTACGAGAATTTAGCTGATAATGTTCGAAACTTTTTGAGGATTTTGAAAAAATGTGAATTTTCTTTTTTTTTACAAAACCATTCAACAATGGACAGGAAACGTTTTTTTTTTAGTTATTCAAAAATCGGCTGAAAAATATTATTGCAGGTCTGCAGTTTTATTCTTTTTTCCACTTATTAATAATTTTTCTAACGTTTATTCGACTACAAATTTCTCCCAGCACAGTCTTTCTTGTCAGAATTATCATGATAATGATAAAAATTGTTGTTTGAACCAATTAATTGTCCCAGGTCGATAGCCCGCAGAGTTTTTTCCAGAGGAAGCTAGTTGTCCTCGTGATAATAAACAAGAGACGTTCTTTCCAGTCACGAAGTGGTCTCTATCTATCTCTCTCCCTCTTTCTCTCTCTCTCTTATTCTCTGTCTGTGGCAAATCTGTACCAGAGACCAAGCTCCCTTTAGATCCCAGTGTGCACTCTGTTCAACCCTCTATTAGAAGTACAGCAATATGTATGAGGCATTTCTAGTCAAGTTGACCTTACGTTCGAGCTTTACTCTACTCGTTCAGGATCATTTTTCTTTCGTCGACCATTTTCCTTAAGATGCTTTTCATTTCCAAAGTATCGTTGCCTCATTTCGAACATCTTCATGATTTACCAAGTCCGAAAAATGTTTTTATCACGAATTATTGATTTTTTTAGTCAAGCAGAGATTTCATAAAAAATACGAAAGCTAAAAATTTCGAATAATATGATGTAAGCAATAAAATATTATTTGACGTCTAAATTCACTAGTCAGTTCGAGAATTTTTTTTTATACAATAAACTAGAAATAATAGTTTATACAAATTTGAATTGATCAGGTGAATCTTGAAAATTTCGTATTATCTCTTCTGTTGATTCCGCTTCAAAATAAAATTAAAACAATTATAAACGAAAAAGAGAGCTTTTGCGACAGCAGGAAAAAAAATGGTTAAGAGGAGTCTGCGAGGAATGTATCGTATCGTGCGTAATGTGAGTCAGAGTAGCCCATACGTAACACATCTACCCTCGCAGCACAACAGTGTACCTAGTCCGGTAGACCTTCCCAATTAATTAAGATAGCTCGTAGCATAGAAGCAAAGTTCTTAGGAAATCGATATAGAAGATGCGACGAGACTACAGATATAAAAGTATATATTATATTATGGAACGAGTGAGGGAGATAGTATTTAGAGCGTATTAATGCGTTTATCGAACACATAATTTGACAACAAGGTGAGTATACTCGAGGTCACAAAGAATTATGGATATTTTTGTTCCTCGCTTATTGCTTAGTTAATTTTTTATTCCGTTTTATTTCAGTGCTGCGGGGTTGGAGGTGGCGCAGCCACGGCACCTCAGGCTTCTCAGCTGCTGGGTACCGGATCTGCTGTCGGAGGCACCACCTCCTCAAGAACCGCCATTATGCAGGACCCCGTTCTCGAGTCCATACTGGAGGTAAGCTATAAATTCCACTTGAATATCGATCCCACGTAAAAACTACACGTTATTTTCGTTCAAAATTGTTCCTTTTTTTTCCTCTCTTCTCGTACAAGAGCTCACCAATTTTTACAATTATGCGAATTATTTTCTCCAAACAAAAACAAAAAAAAAGGCAAAACGAAATGATCAGTTCAACGAAAGTAATTTCTGTTATTTACCCATTTTCTCATTCGTTTCCTTGACGGTATTTGATTTTGCGAAATTTTTCGTTTGCTAAAGGAAACAATAACGATAAACTTTTTTGTTAACTAACTGGGCATCAAAATTGTTTTCTACATTTAAACAAATAATGATCCCGTTTAGTTATTTTTCATTAATTTTGTGTTGTCATTTTAACGGTAACTCATCGATAAATCAATATTTTTTTTATATCCCATGTGATAACGAGTATTATCCTATTGATCAACAAAAAAATATTATTTTTCCGTGTTTTTATTGTCAATTGATATTTTCAAGTTTGTAAAAGGAAAAAAAGAAAGTTACGATACATGCATTCAGAGGCGTTCACATAAGGTCGTCTCTGGACTCTTTCTGGATACCCGTCTTTCGCTGAAACCGTGCCACAATGGGGGTGCCGGAACACTCTCTTTCCCTGTTCTGAATGCGCCTATCAAAAATCCTGCTTTCATACACTTTTAGCGAACATACATGAACACACATATTATGTTCTTCCTTTGCTCTGTCTCACGTCTCGTTATTAATGTTACTCGGGCGATTTGTGACACGAAAACCACGAACAGCCATCTCTCTTTATTTCTGTCTCTCTGTTCAGACAGAAAAGACGTCGCTCCCAGCATCTCTACACGAACCACGTTGTTGGTCTATTTTTTTCTGTGATTAATGCAACTGAAAATAGCCAGAAAACGATCCACACCCTCGTCCACAATTTTTGTTACGTCAACTTCTCTTTGAAAAAAAAAAAAAAAATGCTTTTACACTGAAGAATTTTAGTTTTTGACGAAAATCCAAATACTATTTTCAAATTAAAAAAAAAAAAAAAATTCAGCCAAATAGAGAAAAGATCTGGTACTCTTTTATTAACTGATCCTTCTTCGAAAGTTTTCATTACATAACACAAGTAAATGTGAACGACGAAGAAATAAATTCAAAGTACTAAATACTTTCGAAATAAAGTGGACCTTTGTTTATGTTGTTTCATTTTGGAGCATATTCGGTACGCAGCACATGTATTAGAATCGATAATCTAATCGAGAATGAATATTAACAGTCGAACACTATCGAGAGTGAGAGTGTGACAATTTTTTTTTGAACTTTAACCTCGTTTTTTCTCTTATTTACACGTTATTTTTCTTTTACTATTGAAGAAATCATTTGCGAATCGCATTTCATTTATCATTCGTCTACAGAAGATGAAACAACTGAAAAATAGTTTCAACGTGGCCAATAAACATTTTCATTAGACCAGCAACGAATAACGTTTTTTTTGTTCTGTTTTTGTTTTTATCGTTTTTTTCAAAACTTTAATTGTTTTCTGATATTTTAGCAAATGCGAGAGACAGAAGCTCGCAGGGCTGATCTGGAAAGGCAACATGCCGAGGCACAGAATCAATTGCGGGAAAAGATGGCAGGTCGCTATCAAGGCCCGGAGTCGGTTGAGGCATTGCAATCGAAGATCCGTGAATTGGAAAAGAAAACGGAGCTTCAAATGGTCAGGCACGAGGAACTGTCGTTGGAGTTGACGAGCCTGAGAAGAGCGAGAAGCAGAGGTCCCGGTAGTACGGGACAACAGCACGCTGGCTCGTCAACATTGACCGGTACGACGTGGCCTCCGGCTGGCTCCGAGATCGATAGAATAATAGCTAAGATCGAGCAGGACAATAGCGCGAGGGGAATGTTGCACGAACTCGATCATACGAGGGTGAGTGCAGTTACGACTCAACAACCGTCGGCGGCTCAGGGAATACTGCGATCTAGCGCGGAAAATCTCTCGAGTCTCGGACATCAACATTCGACACATCCACATTTAAATCTTGGATTACCCGGTCAAACGTCTCATGTGAGGCTCATTTTTTTTTTGTTTTTCTTACTAATGCAAAAAAAATGAATTTCTCTTCACTGGCTGCATAATTTTTCTATGCACTATTCTTTTGTCTTCGTTCTATAACGGCAATGGAATTTTATTCAGATTTTATATTCCGTTTACTTTTGACCCTGACTTCGTTTGCATTATGCTGCTCTTTTCTTTGAAAGATCCACACCATAACCAAGAAATAAATGTCTTTTCATTTTATATATATATATATATTTATACATTTTTTTTTTTGCTTCTTTCTGTAACAGCATCAGTATTTTTCCATATTTCGTATTCTACGTATTTTCAATCCCGCTTTCATTCGCATCCGTGTTACCGCGTTACTCTACATTATTTTCATTGATTGAACGTTTTTTGTTGCCGTTGCAAAGGAACGAATTTTTTATCATTCCCTGTATATTTCTACTATTTATTATTTTTTATCGTTTCGTTTTCCATAAGCAATGAAATACTTCTATATTTCATATTCCATCAAATTTAATCGTAAACTAAATTTATATTGTCCTTTTTATAATTATTTTATTTCGACCGTAAGAAAGTTCGTTTCCAAGTAACACGATTTTCATTGTCTTCGCACTTTTATTCGCTCTCTTGTAATTAATGTGCCTGAATATAAATGTGTAAATTTACTAATGCACCCAGAATTATAATGCAAGTTTTTATGTTTGAATGGTACATCGAAAATATGGAATGAAAAATGGTTTCGGTTGTATATTTATTCGTTTATTGTTATTCAACAGTACGCAGGTTCCCCAATGCCACTGACACCAATAATGCCGGGATGTCCACCACTGACGCCGAATGGTCCTCCTTATCATTATAACGAGCCTATACCTCCAGCCCCATCACTCTCAACGAGCCAATCGCAGCCTGCATTTCAACAAAAATTACAACAGTATCATCAGCAACATCAGCCGCCGCACGTCGATCTGCCAAGTTCACATTCTCAAGGTGCTCTGCCATCACAGCAACAGCAGCAGCATCAGCAACAACAACAACAACAACAGCAACAGCAGAAGCAACAAGCCCACGCACACTTTACGAGCAATCAGTATCAGGAGAGTTATCCCCACACGCAAACGTATCAGCAGCCAATCCAACAACAACAGCAACAACAACATCCGGCATCAAGTTCGTATCTCGCTGGTTCAGTCAGCCAACAAAGCGTAATGCCACATTATACTCAGACTGGACAGACAACTGGTCAGACATATCAGCTCAACGGAACTCAGCAACAGGTGACAATACCAATTCCACTCTCAAATCCATCCAAACGTACTAAAATTATACTTGCAACAAGTTTTTCTTGCATGCTCTTCTATGTCAATGACAAAATTATTAGAGCCACTTTCACAAATTAACGAACAACGTGAAGTTTGGAACACTGAAACGCTTTGAATATTTTTGGACTCTCGATCTCATGTTGACCGACTGATCCACATTCAGCCGTAGCAAGAGAGTCTCGATATTTTCAATAACAATTATAACCTTTGAGAGGTTGACTGACCTGAAATGGTTCAATCTGGCGGTTGCCAGCCACCGAAACTTGCGAAATCGGATTATCCTTTCCGCCATTAATTCTGCGAAGCTCTGATAGATGACGAATTATTTTAATGCTAAGGTTATGCATTGAAAGGTGGGAAGTCACGAAGCTCTATTTTATTCTGAGACTTCGACAATCATTTTTTTGGAACGATTAAAAACGAGCCTGATCTTCTTTCTAACATAAAATGTTCTTTGTACCGAATAATATGAGGCTGAATTATGCACCGTTATGTTTGTTTGTTTATAACGAGAATAATAGCGCATGATAAAATCGCATTCGGTGATAATTTAATATTGAAAATTACAAAATGAAAAAAAGGGTATCGAAAAACTGCAGAAAATGAGGATTTTTACCAAAAAAAATTGAGATAGAGACCCGAGCATTGATTTGATGAAAAATAGATTTTTTTTGCCAAACTTATGCTTCTGCAATGATAATGTAATTTTTTGTATTGATTTTTTACAGTTCAAAAGTCTTACCGTTTTGTTCTTTTATGAACAGAAATAAAATTGACATGAAGTTATTACTGTTCAAGTAGGTTATCGCTATCGAACAACTACCTAATTCGTTTAGATCTTTGTCTTTAGTTAATCGTATCAATGATTCGTCGTTGAATTTGATGAAGAATGCAATGGACTCATTATTTTCCCAGATATCTTGATCTAATTTTGAAACTGTGGAAAATTCATGTATGTGTGTTGTTTTTTTAAATACGTAAAACGACAGTGAAATTCTAATTTTTCTTAGCACATTTCACGTACTCACAACTCACGAGAATCGCAGTAAAAATTTATATGTTATTTTTGTTTCAATAGAATAATGATTTTCTCATACTGGGCCGAGGGTAATAAGAGAAAGAAACTCAATGTGATACTAGAAAGTATAATCTGTGTTTCAGAACCCTGTAGACACGTCCGAGGTTTCTCGACTCAGTCCACTCCTCGAAACACAACATTGAAAATAATGATTTATTATTATTATTATTTTTTTTTTTACAGGCTACTAATTATCCAAATTTGTCGTTGACCTCTCATCCAAACGGTACGTACAGTACGGGCGTTGTCAGCAGCTACGGTACGAGTCATCAACAGCAATTGGCAAGTGCACATCACAGTTATTCCGTACCACCGACGAATATAACACAGACTACACTTTCGTCATTGCCTCCGTATTCATCGGCACCTTATCACTCGACACTCGGTATACTCACGAGCGCACCGCAATCAGTGCTTCCTTTTTCGAGCGTACAGAGCAGTTACGCAACAACCGGATCAACTTACTCGACAGTGGGGACCAATGCATTCGGTACATCGGGCGTTACTTCGGGTAATTATGCATTATAATAACATTGAAGAAACCAAAATACAATGTAGTTTCAAGCTGTCCTCTTGTATCTCACTAAATAATTCTATTAAAAACGCCTCCTTCTTGCATGAGTAATCAGCCGAATAAGAATACAATCTTCTCGAATCATTTGACCTTTTTAAAATTAGTTTATTCTCTGACAAATGTATTGTCACTGAACATTGAAGCAACACGTTATCATGTATATTTTTTCGAAGAAAAAAAAAAAGGATACAAACGAGATTATAAACTTTGAAATTATCGTTGACTGTTCCTAATGAAATTCTCTTCGAATCTAAGCTTCCTACACGATGTAGTCAAGAGCTGCAGCAGTGGTTTGACGCCGACTATTAGAAATCGTTATTTTATCCAAGAATGCATTTAATCCCGAAGCAATTAATTTTAATTGGAGTTAGTTTTATATCGGGCAATAGATATTCACGAGACAGTCGCTTTAAAAAGTATGTTCATTATGATCGGTAGACGCTAAGATTAGAATGATTTATTAGAAAAGAAATAAAGTTTTCTCCTGTTTTATTCTGTATATACCGGAGAATATTTTTGTGAAATACCAGCTTTTTGCATGTCGTTTTCACTCAAAATCGAAGCTTTTCAATCGATCGATTGTTTTCAACGAGTCTGACACGAATGAAATTGACGCAAACTAGCAATTCGTGAAATAAAATATGTTACCTGTTTTTTTGTTTGTCGATTATTCGATGTCGTACAGGTACGTCATCGGGTGGTTTGCTCCAGGCTATCGGTGATCCGTTGCAAGCGATGCAGCAATTATCGGCACAATCGCAGGCCAATCAATTGCAACAACAGGCTATAATAAATCAGATACAACAAAGTCTTCGCGTAAGCTCACCAACCGCAACGGCAGGCACTACGGGGCATCATTTTCTCGGGCCTCGACAAATGCCTAAAATTCCAACGGGCATATTAACTAATCCTTTGGATCGTCTTGGAAATGAGAATTTAGTGACCGAGGGACAAGTCGATATGCTCGATATACCGGGAAAAGGAAGATGTTACGTTTACATAGCTCGATTCAGTTACGAGCCCTTTCAGCATTCACCGAACGAAAATCCTGAAGCCGAATTGCCCGTCCAGGGTGGCGATTATCTTTTGGTTTGGGGCCAACCGGATGAGGATGGCTTTCTCGATGCTGAGAGTCTCGACGGTCGACGTGGCCTTGTACCCGCTAATTTCGTTCAAAAGCTCGTCGGCGATGATCTCCTCGAGTTTCATCAAGCTGTACTTGGTCTTCGAGATGTCGACGATGCCGCCTCCACTAACATTCCACAAGTGAGGAAAGCGTACTCGTTGATGATCCAACCTACCGCAATTCGACGTGTCATGTCGAGAGAACATTTTTATGCGAGTGTCACTCTTTATCAACGCTTTCTTTATTCATAGTAACTGGCTTAGAAACCTTTTTTTTTAATTTCTTTTTTCTTTCGTTCACTACCATTCGGTGCTGTATCTTTGACTCTTCATTTTTGTTCTCAAAATTTCAAAATCGGAATCTAACTATTTCGATTGCAATAAAAATATTATTTTTTTTCGAATCTTTGCACACAGTGTTCTTCAGCGATTTAACGAAGCTCACTGTCAATCTTCTCCTCCCTGATACTGTTTTGGAAAAAGTTTTAAACTTTGGAAACATTGAAGATTCAAACGATGACACTCCAATTCATAAATTTATGTTCAAATTATCGTAGTTGACGTTTTTCACCTCTCTCTCTCTTTCTATTTCAAAAGAAAAAGAGAGCAGACAGTACACAATGTTGATCGTTCCTTTTACTTTTTTTTTTCTCGATTAAAACTCAGTGCTACCTTCAAGACATTGATCTCGAGTTGGCTGCCCTCGAGGAAGGTAATCGCAATCGTCAGGCCGAATTGTCTGCGTACGCGGAACTAGACAACATCGCGGACGAGGACGAACAAGAGCCGCCAGGTTGGTCTATCTGGAAGTCACCTGTCGTATACACCGACACTTGTTAAACGACAAATATATATATAATGATATTTATAACTCTTAATCTATAATTACGAGTATAAGTATATCGTAGGATATTTATATGTCTATGTGGATTTTTTTTTCAATGTATACACGCCAAGCAAATTTCTGTTTCGAACAAAAATCGTTATGAGATTCAAAAGAATGTTAGAAGGTTTACATTTTCATGATGTTTCGTTGTTTTTTTTTTTTTTTTTTTTTTTTTTTTTCCATTAGTCGATACGATATTATCGGAATGAGCATTATTTACTTCGATAAAGCCGCACTGATTGAGACATTTTTCGGCGGCATTTGTTTTCAATCATTTTCTGTCGAATCTTTTTTATTCGAATAATTTTTCAAGTTTCATGGCTGTATTGTTGTTCGAAAAAGTCGCAAATAATTACGAGAGAATAGGCTGAGTTAGCAAGGCTGAAAGATTTTATGATAATTGAAAGTTTTATGCACGCTTATTCGTTCTCGACGTAAAGTTAATGAAATAATAGTTTCTTTTAAATTTAATGTTTTCATTCAGGATAAAGTAGTAAGAATTTGCGCTAACGCGTATTTTTCTTTGCTGAATGTTTCTATATTTTTTTTTTTTTTTCATGTATTTTTGTGGCTATTCAACAATTTGTCAACGCTAGCAAAATCATAGATAGAAAATCGTGAACGAAGCGAATAAATTTGAAGAAAAAGAGACAAAAGACAGAGAACAATGGAGATAAATGAAAATGAGGTAGAGGAGAAAGAGTTAACGTAAAAGTTAGCGAAGATATGCAAATGATTATCGGAGAAGAGAAACTTTAGCATGGCCTCAGATAATTTTTTGCACTGCTCGTTAAATATCTGTATTCATCTTATTCCTGCTGGCTTTTAACGAAAAAAAAAATCAAGTACAAGGATTTAGTGAGACATTGAAAAAGGAGAATAAAAAGACAAAAATAGAGCACAGGCACAATCACTGAACGACCACCGTATTTCTCGCATGAATTTCATCGTAAGTAAAACAAATTTGACACTCAAACATACACAGTTAGCACCGATACACGTAAAGAGAAAGGGAAAATGCGAGAAATACGTAAAATGATCGAGGAGGAAAGGATTGTGATAATAAAACGAACATTTTCTTTTTTAATAACAAATGATATAATTATTCGCCAGTATTATCGATTCACGGTACAAGGTCACTGAGTGTTGATTTTATTTGATGGCTCGTTTATAGGCTCGCTTAGAGAGATATTAGTATAGAGAGATATTATTTAGCTACAGCTAGGCTTGTCTTGTCTTTTTCCTCCTGAAGAAGTCTACCTGTTTTCGGACCTAGTTCCGGCGCCCCAGCATCTCACGCTCGAGCGTCAGCTCAACAAGAGTGTTCTCATCGGTTGGACCGCACCGGAGAATCCACACCAGCTTGAATCCTATCACGTATACGTCGATGGAGTGCTCAAAGTGACGGTCAAAGCGACGGAGAGAACGAGAGCTCTCGTCGAGGGAGTCGATTCTACGAGGGTAAAATATTTCTCCCTTCGTACAGTCAATATTTTTGTTTATTTTCTATCTTTTTCTTGTTGATTTTTTTTTTAGTTCAAATTCTTTGTAAATTATCATGTTTCAAATATTCGACTAAACAAAAAAATTTACTTGACGGCTGGAAAGATTTGGTATCGATAGTGAAAGTTCAACTTTCTTTCAAAATTAACGTTCGTCTATTTCTGTACTGTCGCTTCTTTCAGAATGGCTCTCGGATCTCTTTTCGTATGATTTGTATTATATAGAAAAAAAATGCAAATGAAAAATGAAAAAATAAATTATTCGAATATTTTTATAAAAAATGATTTTTTCAATTCTCGTTTCTGCGAGGTTTAAGTCACAGCGTTAAATTTATGTAATGATTTTTGCAATTCAGCCTCACAGGATAAGCGTTCGTTCGGTGACACACTCGAGAAGAACATCGAGAGATGCAGCTTGCACGATGGTAATAGGAAAAGATGTAGCGATTGGTCCAACAGCTGTAAAAGCATCGAACGTGACAGCAACGAGCGCCGTTATATCCTGGCTCCCGAGTAACAGTAATCATCAACATGTCGTTTGCGTAAACAACGTTGAAGTGAGAACGGTGAAACCCGGTGTATACCGTCACACGATAACCGGCCTTGCGCCATCGACCGTCTATCGTGTTACTGTCAAAGCAAAAAATCTACGAGCCACGCACTTCGAGGACCAAAATGCTCAGTCGGCTAACAACCTTGCCTGTCACGTCCACTTCAAGACACTGCCGAAGGGACTTCCGGATCCTCCGGTCGATATCCAGGTCGTTAACAAATATTTTTTTTTCTTTCATACCTTCAACGATGAAAAACGTCTCACCATTTCTTCTGTTAAGAACAAGTTTTTTTTTTTCTTGACATTTTTTTCCCATTCAGAATTACTCCTTCGAGTATCGCTAATCCCGACAATTTTCCAATCAATTCTCATTCGATGATTCTTGAAATTTTCCTCAAAAAATTGTCTTCCAAACTGATACAATGGATCTCTCGTTCAAAATTCGTCTTCAGAAAGTCAATTAAAGATTCTTTTGATTCAAATAATGTTTTTCCGACTGGTTTCCTTGGAAACTATCAAAGTTAAAGATCATGGTAGAATCTCCTATGAAATCTTCTATGTTTTATTGCAATAATGATTAGTAACTAAAAGAATGAAGTGTGGCTAGAATAATGAATAAAAAATGTGATTGCTCCACACGCAGGTGGAGGCTGGACCGCAGGACGGCACTTTGCTAGTGACCTGGCAGCCTGTTGCCCTAAACGGTTCTGCCGTCACCGGTTACGCGGTATACGCGGACGGGAAGAAAGTAACCGACGTGGACAGTCCGACCGGTGATCATGCTCTTGTAGATATTCACAAACTGATGGGTCTCAATCCAAAGGCAATCACGGTTCGTACTAAGAGCCGTGAGAGCCAATCGAGCGACAGTTGCGCTACTGCTATACCCTGCAGCGTGCTGAGGGGTGGAACGGCTCATATGCAGCACGGTACCTCGCATCTCGTCGATCAGGTGCAACAGCAGCAGCAGCAACAACAGTCCGTAGTCGGTATAGGGCCACAAGATGACATGAATCGTCATAGAATGGGCGGTATTGCCCAAAGATATCCTGGTGCACCGGTACCATCGCATATGCGAAGACACGGTGCTACGAGGGTTGACGCTCATGGCCAGGTCATCATCGAAACTGATGAAAATTTATCCGACAAAGAGATCTATCCTGGACAGAGCATATCGCAAATGGGTGAGAATAAATCAAATCACCTGTCATATGTACGAACGAACTAAACTCGATACTGACCAAATTTCTCAGTGGCATGTATTTTTTTTTTTTTTTTCCTTTTTTCTTGCCATGATTTTTAACACCTACGTTTTGAGAATTTTCTGCGCATGCACTTTGGTTATTAAATTCAATGAAAGTGTCGAACAGATCCCGTTTATTCGGGCTTTCAGAGAAAATGTTAGAAATCGTCAAACGAGGATTCAATTTAAAAAACTAATTGATTCTTCATAATTCAACTCTCGAAACGACAGAAAAATATGGAAGTTCACGGAAAACTGAATTTTGTTGAGACTTTATTGTTGTTGTTTCGAGAGATCTTTGAACTTCCTCTTTTATGATTTCTAATTCTTAAAACCTGGAAGTAACCACAAGATTGAAGACTCATTCAGATACTTCTCTGCTCAAGAATCTTGCAGCTCTTATAGTCACGATCATAAGTGTTTTTTCAAATATTTATTTTTCAAATTCAAAAATAGAATTTTTGTACCGGACAACTTTCAATAGATTTTTTTTTACCTATATATTTTTGTTGACGGTATGTTTGTATGATTTCAGCTACCGGAATACAGCATGTTACGTCCTGGAACGAATTATTTAATTTCTGTATACTTCATTATTTTTCTACTCTTTAAAAAAAGCAATTACGAATGCAACATAATCGCAATTTATGCGACAAGACAAACTATAAAAAGTTTTTTTTTTTTCGTCGACGATGTTTTTACAGGCATTCCTGAGATTACGAAGGACTCGGCCAGCGAAGCGAATTATAGCGAAGAGGACGATCCAGCGAGAAGGGCACGAATGGGTCAGCAGCCTCATCATCCTGGACATCATCGTTACGGCCAGCAGCCAGGACCTCCTGGTCAACCGGGAACTCACAGACCTGGCAGAGTCGGTGGTGTTGGTCCAAGGGGAGATCCCTACTATCAGGAACAACCTGGAGCTCAAAGAGGTCGTGGACCGGTTTATCGTGGCGGTCGAGTTAACCAGGCACAAGGAGGTCCACCTCATCCGGGTACGGGTGTCCAACAAGTTAACAAAAGGCCGCGATGGTTCATCGCGCTTTTTGATTACGATCCAACCTCAATGTCACCAAATCCAAACGCTTGCGAAGAAGAGTTACCCTTTTCGGAAGGTGACACTATTAAAGTTTACGGAGATAAGGACGACGATGGATTTTACTGGGGTGAATGCTGCGGTAGACGCGGTTATGTGCCTCATAACATGGTCGAAGAAATCAAGAATCCACCGCCTGGTGCTCAAGGACAGGGACAACCCGGCAGAAGAGGACAGGGCGATAGACTCGGTGATATTTATACGAGTATGCCAGTTAGAAAAATGATCGCCCTTTACGATTATGATCCTCAAGTCTTATCGCCCAATGTCGATGCCGAGGTAAGTTTCCAACGAATTCAAATTTTGATAAACTCTTACAGGCAACATGAAAAAAAAAAACGTTTTTTTTTTTATATCCACCCAATACCACCATCTTCTGTTATAAATTTTTATGTTTTTAATCCTGAACTTCTATAATAACCAACTGAACGGTATCCGTGTAAAATAATAAATTTTGAAGAATTTTTTATTTTTGAACAATTTTTTGGTCCATGGGGAAGTGAAATTTGGAATAATTTAGATTTCTCAACTTTTTGCTGAATAATTTCGTGGATTTGCTCCATAGAAAGGCACAGAGAGGTGCATTGTATCTCAGTATCTCGATCTCCAATAAGACTTATTGACGGAGTACAGCACATTTAATATTCGTTTCTCTACTCCCAAATAACTGTTTTCTTAGATATTAACATTTTTTAACTAACAATTGAATATTACTGAAACAACTATTACTCCTTCGAAAATTGCCTTCTCCAAAATATTTATCCAGCAATGGTGAAATGAAGAGTATTCGCTTTTGAAAATAAATATAAAAAACGTTCTTCCCATTCTGAAACGATTCATGAATGTTCCCCAAAATTGATGACAAAAAACGTATAATATTGCGACTAAGACATCAAAGGTCTGATTTAGTATTTTCTTTGTCAAAATTTGCAGCAAGTCGAGCTCAGTTTTCAGACCGGTAACGAGATTTACGTTTACGGTGAAATGGACGACGATGGTTTTTACATGGGTGAATTAGACGGGGTACGAGGGCTGGTACCGAGCAATTTCTTGACGGAAGCGGGACCTACGAAGGGACAACCGGGTGGTCAAGGTGGCAGACGACCACCGGACCAGGGTCAAGGTCCTGGTGCGAGAGGTCCTCCGCCACCACCGCGAGGAGCACCGCCTCCAGGTCACCGACGTAATAAAGGTAGAGCCAAAAACAATTTGATATTTCACTAAATCATCATTTTCATTGGTTATTATTAATACATTAGTGAATATAACATTACAAACATCTACATCAATTCAACTTTTTTTCTTTTTTTTTTTGTATGCAAAGTGTATGTGGTATAATAATAAAAATGTTGAAACACCGGATTTCGAAAGGATTCGTTGTGCCATGGATTTATGTGAAAGAAAAACACACTTTATTTTCTATTCTATAAATTCAATCAAGGCAAAGCAACACAAGACACGAGACTCGATGTGTCAAAGACGACAGAAGGCAAGAAGGTTCACAGGAAAATACTTAATACCTAAATATATATATATATATATATATATAAATAGCGCGTGTGTGTGTGTGTGTGTGCGTGCGTGTGTGTGTGTGTGTGTCACAGATAAAAAAAATTATCACACTAATTCGAGAGTGATACAATTGTCAATTTCGTTTGATCGACGCTGGATCTTGCGATCGGGTTAAGGGGAAATTAAAATCAAATCAGACCTGATTCCACGTGCACTAAAACATCGTTCATACACTTTTACCGAGATACCGACGTTGAATAATGAATCAATCAACACGACTCATTTATCAAAGGGTTAAATATAATAATCATGAGAAAACACGTGCTCTCTGTCCCCACACACGACAAAATGCAATAAACACCAAGCTGCTTTCAGTGTATTTTTATTAAGTATATAATCATACATATATATATATATAAATTTATATTTTCTTTGGTCTATATCTATCTCTGAGCACTTTCTGGCTCCATTATATACTGCTCTCTTTCTCTCTCTCTCTCTATATATATATATATATATCTCTGTCCTTTCTTCTCTACTTCTGTCCACCATATATAACAATCACTATCGTGATATATCAATATATATGGAAGAATGTGCAATGAATATCTCGTTATCGTTTGCTGCTGTGCTCGGGGCTTTATCTGTGCATCACGAAATTCGCATTAAAGCTTCACGCAAATGAGCCTCGATTTATAAAGAGGAGAAAATATATATTTTCATTGCTTCTCATGATCTGCGAAGAATAAACGAAAGATCATCTTTTTTGCGTGAAGCTTACTGCCAATGTTCTTGGTCACCCTGAATGAAAAACTTTAATCAAATTTCAAACAGTCAGAAATCATTTTAAAAAAATAACTATCGATTCAAAGAATAGATTTTTTTTTTTTTCTTCAAAAATACACTGCAATATATTATATTATTATATCCGACGTAATATAATTATATATCTTTCTCTCTGTGTGCCTGAACTGGTCGATGGTCGTCGTGTCACATGATTGTCGTTCGTGTCGTGTTGTCATGCTGGCCATTTACGATTAAACATTGAAAAAAAGAAAAATAAAAAATAAAAATCAAATGAGAAGAATAAAGGAAAAAGAGAATTGATCCATTTCACGTTCGGTAACGACCGTTGGCGTTGACCTTGTAGAATTCTCGTTGTGTACATGCTACTTTTTTTTTTTGTTTTTTTTCTACTTTGTCACGTTTGTCACGCTCAACGATTCGATTACGTAAATTGGTGATTCTCTATCACTCACGCTTCTGATTTTATTCCACATTCACGTACTTATTGTTGTTTCACAATTGAAAAAAGAAAAAATTAAAAATTCTCATAGATAAAAAAAAAAACGAGCTTGAACTGCGTTGAGCATAAAGAGCATAAATTCTTTTTGATTGAACTCGTATCAAATACCAAATACAAATTTATTAACGCGAATGAAAAGAAAAAAATCTAGCTGTCGAAATTGTAAACCGAGTTTTTGCATCCGGCTCCGGTGAAAATTCTTCACAATTCATTGACGTTAACGTACTTTGCAAAAATAAATGAAGAAAGAAAGTTTTGAAAAAAAAAATCGTTCATCATTATCGGAGCTGGATCCTTTTTCCTCGGTTTCTTTGGCAATCTCCAAAATTCATTAAAAAAAAAAAAAAAACTTCAAGTCATTAGAGAATAAATGAAGAAAGAACAAAACGAAAAGAAAAAAGAAAAAGAAATGTGCCATGAATGACAACACGGTTCTGTTCTCTTCTCTGTTGCTAGATGCCTGCATTGTGCCTGTGTCTGTCCCTGTCTGTCACTTAGACTCTAGACAACTACAACAACAACCACAACAACAACAACTTATGAACAACCAACAACTACAACAACAACAACAAAACAATCCACCGCATCTAGCGTACCAACAAGCGAATCACCACAGCTACACGACCGTTACAACGTCGAATCAACAGGGGCCAGGTGGAGGCGTTATGGGACCCCATAACGTCCATCAGCAGGGTACCGTACCTCCCCACCTTCAACAACAGGTGAGTCCATATTCCGGTGTATCGGACTCAATGGGGAGAAAAAAAAATCAAAGGAATATACAAATTTAACAAACTTCATTCATTCTATCAGTGAATAAATGTTGATTCTATACACACTTCTGCATTCTAATACATTTCATCTTCATCGATTAAGGATTCATTCTAAATTCGTATCTGTCGTTTTATTTCAACGAAATTACGAATCTGAAATAAAATTCATCCATCTCTGAATCGTTCTGAACATTGACATCCAGCGATGAGATTATTGGACAATCATTAACAATATGAGATAACGGTTTACCAAATAATTAAATAAAGTAATTAAATTAAGTAAACTTTATACATTATTACTCCAAACTCATGCTTTTGATATCCAATTATTCTGATTGGACATGCAAGGAAAATAACAGAAATATAGTGAACGTCACCGATTCAAAAAAATGTTCAAAATGTCAAAATGTTCGGTTTGAAGTGAAAAGGGAAAATCTTTGTTTTTTTGTTTTCCAATTTTTTACGAATATTTCATTATTTTTCGATAACAAAGTCCCGATAAAAATGCTACGATTGTTTCAGATCGATACTCGAATCATTCCTCGTTTCGAACATCTGATTTTTCCGTTTTTTATTTACCACATGAGATTTCAGATTCGACAAACATTTATTGTCAAAAATAATCTATACACGACCAACTTTCTATACGATACTTAAAACAGCTTAACTTCTACTCGCCAAGCAAAAAGCTTTATTGGAAGAACGATTCAAACTACTAACAAAAAAACAAAAAAAAAAGTAAAAAAAAAACTATATGAAACATAAGGAGAGAAAATAGCACGCCGGCATGTTGCACTTATACTATGTCTGCTTTGTGAAGATTGTGTGATTACAGCAAAGAAAAAGTGGTTTTACAGTTTTGTTTCATTGAACGATTTTGTTGAATTTCAGTATCTCACAATTTCTTCAACTATGTTGGAGAGTTTATCGATCCGAGGCTAAGTCTCTTGACTGTTTTCATAACTGATACGTCAAAACACGCCTCACGTTACGAAGAAAAATTCTAATCCATCGTTTGTGTAAACAGTGTGTTTTTGATCGCTTTTTCCGTATCGCAAATACTACACATACATACATACTCGTACAAAAATTTAACGCACCACGGTACTTCTTTTAGTCGGTTTCGACGGAACGTATCAACGAGCTTTTACGTTCGCGGACGATTAATTCCGTGCCCAAATTTTGGCAGTAGGACCGAAGATGGAAATCTCTATTCCGAGACATCTCTGCCCTTCGTTATCCTCATATAAATGGGATCGAAGATATCTCCGTTCCAAAGCATTTCTACTCGTGTCACGATCATTGAAAATCGATCTGTATATCAATTATAATACTCATAAGTAATAAAATTTCATTGAAATTACTCAAATTTATTCAGGGTAGAGATATTCGAGGAAAGAGATGTCCGAACAGAGATTTTCATTATACTCTTATTCCGGAATAGAGAAATTAAGAGTAAAGTTGTTCGGCTACCCAAAATTTTACGTAGAGTTATCCGGCAGCAAACAAAAACCCTGAAATATAACAGAGGCAAGGGAAAAACGGAATACCTCAAGATATGAGAAAGTACTGAATTTTCATAAAAAAAAAAAGCAGATAAGATTGTGAACTTGCAAAAATTTCTTCTACACATAATTTCGCATTTCTAATTTTTTACAAGTTTTTTTTCTGTTAAGAATAAGGTGATTAAGAGGAAAGGAAAAATGTTCAATCATTTATTCAGATACTCCACATTGCCCTTGGACTCCTTTTTATCAAAAAATTCATTCGTACAATTCAATTTGTATTTTATCCAGATAAACATGTGCTCGAATCGATTGAATATATTTCGTTGGTCGTTCCTGAAAAATTTTAAACAATTTTTCGGTTTTTCCGACTCCGTTTATCGAACGATCATAACGCCCTCTACAAATGGGCTCCTCTTTTGGCTTTTTTTTTACGTTAGAGCTGAAATACTAATCTCTCAGAATTGTTTGTGTTAAAGTTTGCATTTTGGATAAGCAACAAATCTGCATTTTTCAAATTCTACAGAACATTTTATACACTTTTGGCTGCCCAATTTTGCCAACATTCTTTTTTTCTTTACTGGATTTTTACAAAAATCCATCAACAGTATCTGCAAAGAAAAATCCTAACAATTCAAAGAATGAGTAAGTTGAAAATCTTTAAAAGGAATTAAAAAAAAAAAATCTTTCGTTGCATTTCAGCGATCAAAATCTATCCAATAAATATATCCGCAGCAAGTAAAGCTACGGAGAACAAACAAAAATTACTTATTCGGAAAACTGATGAAATTTTCTCATTTCGCAGATCACGAAAAAGATATGAAAATGGTAGAAAAAAAAAATATATTGGAGCTGATCATCCGTTCGCGAATGGGGAAAAAAAAGTCAAGAATATTCGTTAACGACGGTCCATGACCGGAAAATAGCAAGACTGTTAAAACTGGATGTTATTTATAAAATTTCAGGGGAGGGGGAGAGGCGGGACCAATCGAATCGGTGGTAGTAACGCGCCAGGTTTGCCGGGTGGTCCGCAGCAACAATTTCAGCAACAGCAACAGATGGACTATCAACAGCAGCAGGCTAACCAGCAGAACATGCAGGGGAATTATGGTCAAACGAATACGGGTTATCAGCAACAGCAACAAGGCCCACAGTCTTATCAGCAGCAGAATCCAAACTTTCAGCAATCGCAGCAAGGGCCACCGGGACAGCAACAACAACAACAGCAGCAGCAGCAATCGCAACAACAACAATTTGGTCAACAGCAGCAAGGACCGCAACAACAAGGCCAGTATGGGCAACAGAATCAGGGACCTTCGTTGCAAGGGCCACAGGCGAGTAAACCGATGCGTGGAATTCCAGCAGTAATACCAACAGCGCAAGCAAAAATGGATCCTCAGCAGCAACAACAGCAGCAGCAGCAACAGCAACAACCGAGTACGGGTCCCAATTTGATGCAAAAATTCACTGAAATGGCAGGAGCCAGCGCCGGTGGTGATATACTTTCAAAAGGAAAAGAGCTCATATTCATGAAATTTGGACTGGGCAAGTGAACATTAGTTTTTATGTTTCATTTCGTTTTCCATGCTCCTTCAACCATCATGCTCATCGTTGAGTTGAAACGTAACGGGATAATGCATCGTTACTAAACTCCAATTTCATACAAACGACAAAAATTGTTCATCCCGTAACGATCCTCGTTAATAACGATTTCATAATTCCGGGGCTAGCGAGGAAAACTGAGGTACGATAAACGCGAATTTGTATCATACGGATTTCGCTTCTGAAAAGCCAACGAAAATATATAACACATATACACACACTCATTACACAATGTTAATACGTCATAAAGAAACAAATGCAAAGAAAAAAAAAAAAAAAGAAAAAAGAAAAAAAGAATGAAAAAGCGAAAATAATAACGAGAAAGATGAACGAACATAATACTGCTAATGCGCTGTTGCTGGGCGCGTTCGCCACATAACGCTGTTTTGCCGCTGACAATGATTGACGATTATTAAAAACGATGCCTGGTGGATTATAGACATTTAATCACATCTCGTTTATTATTATATATGTATATATATATACAAAATGTATACATGTATATATTTATATTCGAGATTCTTACGTCGATCGTCCAATTCGATTCCAACGAGATTAATTATGGGAACGAGATGTGGATAATATTTGAAACTAAAAGAAAAGATTAAGGATAAATGATGAACATATGTTTGAATAAAATTAATCCCGACGGTCACTGTGTGTTACCAGTTTAGAAAATACGCTCCCAGCTCATCATTCATCGTCACCCTAATTAAGGGTCAAACAATGAATTCTGACTAAATGAATATTATCAGAAAATTTGGATAGACATTTAAGCCGCACTGGGAAAAAGTGAGAGAATAAAAACAAAGCAGAGCATGGGAAAATTTTACAATTACGATTATTGTTACCATTTGATTAATCGGTTAACGTCTGTGCGAACTCTCGAATACTCTCTTGGTGAGGCTCTCGAAGATTTTCTCGAACAAATGTCCGGTGAGAGATAAATATTGTTTAAATATATATACCCGAGGCCTTCTCTCTGAATTAACCCTCTCGCTTCGACCTATCTCTACCCGTTCTTCACTACTATACATTAATATATCTCTCTATAAATATATATATATAAATATATAAATATCATTTCGTGACTTACGATGAATCCAAAAATCGATTCTTCAATTGCCAAATTATTCGGACTTTCTTACTGGTTAACGTATCTACTGGATTACTGACTCATCAAATCACTGGACAATCGTTCGAATCGATTCTTACAAACTTTTATTCATTCATCAACGGACATAAGTGTTTGTAGCGATCTACTATAATATCGTTCGTTAAGAAAAATGGACTTTTGGTTCACTTTTTTTTTTTTTAAGAATGATTCACCGGAATGATGTTAATTAAAATTGTGCTAGAAATTTTTTCAAATTTGATTAGCTTTTCGTAACTGAATGGAGTGAAACTGAGATCAGTTCTTGACGAAGATGAGAAATTTTTAATAAACACAAAAATATTTTATTTTCGTTGGAAAATCAATGATCTTCGGGAGTAACAGAAAAAATGCTATCGAAATGAAACTATATGAGCTGAAAAATTGTATGGAAGTTTGTAAGAATTAATTTTCATTCGCGATCTATTTGGCAGAGCGAGAAAACAAAAACTTTGGTGCGTTAATCACTCTTGAACTATAATTTTTGTTCGTCGAAAATCAGGATTTTGTAAAATCCAAAATCTTGTTGGTGCACAGAAGATATGTTGTCGCGAGTGATTCAAGAATATTGAAATATCGCGGACGAGTATCACGATCGATCGGAGAACGGAGCCACCACCTGTTCAGTGTATACTTGTTGAATAGAATGATTGAATTACGTGAGCGAGAGAGTTAACGAAAAAGTGAGAACGAGCCAGAGAAAAAGATGAAGAGAGAGAGAGAGAGAGAGAGAGAGAGGTAGAGAACTAAAAAAATAAAAAGTGTGAAAGTGAGAAAGAAGGTAGCTTTAATTTGTTATAGTCGATGAAAACATAATAAAATGAACGTTACGGGAAGCGGGCGTGCCTTGAGATGCCTCAAAAACCCCGACACAAACTATAATCATATCCGTAAACAATAAAGTCGTAATAAAAGTCATTTATCGGGTGATCTCTTAAAGCATAGTGAACAAAAAGAAAACGAGGAATTACATAGAGAAGAGAGAGAAAAAAAAAAGAAGTAAATAAATGAATAAATATTCAGGTGGTGGCTGAACTGATGGCTAAACGATGAAGAATTTTTAAGTTTTATTTGATTCGTCTCACCGTACAAAAAGTCTCTCCTCTCACTCCACGTATTTCCACGACTTCGTCCACCTTCAATTTCCTGCACCATTTGTCTTTCGTGCCTTTTTTTTTTTTTTTATATCCTGCAGTTCTTTTTTTCCATTTGCAACTACGATCTACCGTCAGAGAGATACAAGAACACATATACACGAAACAAAAGAGAAAGAAACAAAAGAGAAGTAACGATGAGAGGGATGCGAAAGAGTCATTCGATTTGATTTTCATTGTTTTCGATTGTGATGGTTACGATTTATTAATTAGTAAATTGAATTAAAAAAAAATAAAAACAAGTAAGCTGTGGAGAAAGAGAGCGAGGGAGAGAGAGAAAGAGAGAGAAAAAGTGTGTATTCTCTATTTCGCTTGAGGGAATATCGGCAGTCAATATCGCGCAACGTTAATACACCTGAAAAGAGTGAAAGGAGTAAGAAGTTAAGAGAATTTTCTTCGAGACTATCATGTAAAACATTGAAAAAAAATAACGATCCTAAAACATGTTTCTTCTAATGTTATATTATATGAATTTCGAGTTATATGATCATCATTGAATTTATGAATCGCAATTGCACAATAGTTTCAGAATAAATGGGCGGATCGTTGCGATATAAGAGTGTAAAGATATGAAAATATAATGAAGATGCGACGAGAGAGGCGAAAGAAGATCGTGGAGGTGAAAAAAAAAAGTGAGAAAGAGAGAAAGTGGAATTATTGATGCTAAGAGTTACAAGTGAATATGCATAAAGGATGGAGAAAAAAAAAAAAAAAAACTGAAATATGACGATAAAGTATACATATATACATAATATACATATACATATTATATTTAACTATTACAAAAATTGTTGTTACATCGCTACTTGTATCGTATTTTGTACAAAGTATCCGACCTTTAATCTTTATTTTTCTTTTGCCAGAGCATCAGAGAGAGTATATGAATTAAATGAGGGAAGAAAGAGAGCGAGAGAAAAATGCATAATTGCGTTCGAGATCCACGTTACGGTGTTTTGAATTGAAAGAAAAAAATACTAATATGAAGATTCAAATGACTCTTGTCATAGCTCAGGCACTCTAACGTGGATTTTGATATTTGGAAGGTAAAAAAAAAGAAGATTATTCGTTCGCTTGTGCGAATTAAAACTTACAAAAAACAACACATTCACGAAAACACTATTGACACGTAAAAGTACACATAGACAGAGGGATTTTTTGGAAGGATGGCGCGGCTATGTCGATGTCTAAAAAAGTCTACGTTTCGATCATTGATCTCGTTTCGTTTAAATATATGCCCGGTTATTATCTATACGTGCCATTCTATTATAGGAAAAATTTAATAAAGTTGAAAGAAAATTGAGAGCAAGAGAGAGAGAGAGAGAGAGAGAGAGAGAGAGAGAGAGAGAGAGAGAGACATACGGACAGACAGACAGAAGTAGACAGAGAGAACGAAAAAAAGAATAATGTTGAAAAAGAATGTTGTGCGTGGAAAGGACGACGACGAAAAATCTTCGAGAAATAATAATAATAAATAACAATTATGGCCATTAGGAGAGAGCTCCAAGTGCTCTCGAGATATACATACACGTTTAAAAATACACACAAACACCGTGCGAATCGGAATGCCCAAGAGACTGAACGTATTTAAATCGAGCGTTATAAAAATGTGGACTATCCACGCCGGTAAAATATGACAAAACAAATAATACTAAATCACACCAACACATAGACACACTATTAACATTATACAAACACACTCAACACACACACACACACACACGCAGACACATACACTGACGGTGACTACCGATAACTCTATAATATGTATAAAAAAAAGTACTTTATCGTATATATATATTATATATACACATATATAATATATATATAAATAATTGCTTTGAAATGGTAAAAAATTGAAAAAAAAAAAAAAAAAGTCATAAGCAAAGCAAAACATTGGAAATGACAAGATGAAACAATAAACGAGATAATATATATATGACTGCGTTGGGTATATAGAATTTAATGTTATTAATATTACGTAATGAATTATCATTTTTATTGGCATTAATTTTTATCATTATTATTATTATTATGATTATCATTATTGTTATCATTATTACGACTACGAGGATCTTTGAGTCCGATTGACAGTATGGTAATGTATATTTATGTACGGCCCATCTTTATGTTAATGTCGTATAATACGTGTATATATACATATATGTACATTTGAATTTCGACATTCGAGTATCAGAGATTCAGCCTTGGCTACATATCATGCGGATTATGAAACGTATCCTAGTTTATCGATAGATAAATTCGTTTTTTTTTTTCTCTTTTCTTTCTGATTTTTGTTAGATACACTTGAAACGGCGGGATGACACGAGTGGAGAAAAAATTGCAAAGAAATGTATTTAAGAAAAAAAAAAAAAGATATAAATGGAGTAAAACGCTGATCCACGTACACTTAAGGCTCGCTCGGCTCAACTGAACGATTTGCTTTCCAGCTTAATGCAGGCTTTTATCAACATACGTCTGATAATGAGAAAAATATTTCATAAAACTTGTTGAAATTATAATTCACTCGCTGTTTTACGAGCGATATATACGAAAATAGGAATGAAAATATAAGTTTTAACGATTTATGAAAGGACGAAGTAATGCGCCTCGCGACGGAATACACGCATTATTAGTATTCTCGGGTCCACACTTTATCCATAATAAGGATTGTATACTCGTAGATCCAATATAGAAGAGATATGTTGAAAAAAATCTGACGATTATTTGAATCTTGAGAACGATTGAATACGCGCATGATAGATCGATATGTCACTCGTTATGGAAAAAAAAACAAAAAAAAAATCAACGAATGAATCTCAAACGAGATTCATTATCGTGAATAATTCTGCTGGATATATTGTGTACAAAATTTCGTAAATTAGCCAAAAGTCTCTTGTTCGATTCGTGCACAAAATAACTAACGCGAGCTGTGTGACTGAGTGTCGAAACTTTGGACTACCGAAAAATAGATGAAGAAGAAAAAGAAAAAAAACGAAAATAAATAAATAAATGAATAAAGAGACAAAAGTAATATTTAAACTTTGACAATTAATATACGAATTCCGCGTGGGTACAAAATCTTGAACAATATTTTCATTGCGTTATGTGCATTATAGAAATGTTTCATCTTTTCTCGTTTTTTTTTTTCTTTTTTTTTTCTTGTACACGACGATCGTGATAATATTTGAAAGAAATAACGTGAAAATGAAGAACGATTTACGATAATATCCAATTATTCGGATTGCCAAACTTTTCATTACGTAGATTTAATGATACGTAAAACATGTAATTATATAGGTTGAGCCCAAGTTTTTCGGTAGCCATTTAATGTTTCTTTGATTTGCCTGCATCGGCAATATTTTTGTCGATTTATCGAACGCGGATATTGCGATTGTGGACCAAAAACACTCGTGTGCTCCGCGATTTAGACACAAAAATATTCTTCTCCACATTGGTCCATTATCCTCCATAAATCCGTTTCTATTTTATTCCTTTCAGGGTTGATTCGAATACAATTATTTCGTAAGATATCCGCAATTGTGATCGGAACATTTCGTTGATTAATATCAGCGTCTCGGTATAATCTATATATTATATATAATTGATACCATTTTTTTGTTCTCTCGTCCTCTCGCGCGAGATGGATAAAAACGAAGCAAATAAAACAAATGATTTGACATAAATCATCTTAGACAATAATTATGGATACAATCAAGCTGCGAGCGAATAGCAATGAGAAATTTTACCTTCCGGTTTCGAGCTATTGATATTTCGTTCTGTTTCACTGATTTCTCTATTATTTTCTTCTTTCAATTTATATTTATGAAATTTAGGAAGAAAGAGAATCATCGTCAGGCTGTATTACGTGTTAGGCGTTATTCAAAGTTTTTCTTTCGACATCTCGAAAGAAAATAAAAAAAGAAAAAAAAAAAGTAATTCAACAAGAGAGAAAAGCTTTAATCATGATCGAAACGAAAAAAAAAAAATATATATAAAAAAAAAACATTTAGGAACACACGTCTCGCGTTAATCTATCATCCATCATTAATTATTATTGTTGTTGATGTTGTTGTTGTTATGCGTACTACGTATCTATTACAGATATAACAAAAAAAAAACCTCTGTTGCGTCTCTACTGTTGCAAATAAATGAAACTACAATGAACGAAAAAACAAATGAGAAAAATAGTTTTGTTTTGTTTTGTTTTTGTTTTTTTTTGTTTTTTCTAATGTACGCGTACAAATACGGAATGATAGTTGAAGAATATAAATTTTCGAAAGTATACGAGCAGATTGTAGATACATAGAACAAAACGAGGACTCGTTCGAATGTCAGCAGTCGAGAAGATTCACTTCGCCTTTTCGAAATATCGATGTCGGATCAGTGTTCGATACAGTTTCTCTCAATTCTCTATTAGAACAAAACAAAGGAATCACGTTTAATCTTTAAGCATCATTTTCGTGGCACTTCTCAATAGTACCGAATCTTTTCCAAAAGATCTCCAATATATAGAAGAAAAAAAAGATGTTCTTTTTGGAAAAATTGAAAGAAAAAAAAAAAAAGAAAAATAATCTCGGAGTCGTCTTTTGGAAAAGAAAAACAAAACACTGAGAATCATTTTTTTTCAAGACTATCTCTTCTATAAATCGTTAAAATCCTTTCAACTTTCTCTCATTCGTTCTCTCATATGCACACGTACATTATCACACCCAAACACGAAAGGACGCACTTAAGAATCGCTCGCAAAAAAAAAAAAAAAAAAAAAAAATATGTATACATAATAATGTACATGTATAAAATTCATTCGCTTTCATATACAATTAATCGTTGAAACAAAATCATGCGAGGGTGAATAAAAATGAGAAGAAAATTTCAAAATTCAACAAATTCCCGCGTCTCTCATGTGTAAAACGCGAGATCGTAGCTTTTAAGGGTTCCTATATATCCGGTATAATATGATAGGAATTTGACGAAAAGTAATAGACAAAAACGAAAGAAATAAAAAAATTAAACACTGTACACAGCCAAGAGTGAAATCGAACAAATAAACGAATAAACAAAAAAATTCAAAAAGAATTCGCTCAAAAAGCGAGAAAGTACGAGATCGATTCGAACGTTAGAGTTTTATACCAAATTAACAAGAAATAAAAAAAAAAAAACAACAACAACAACAAGCAGGATAGCTATAAAATTCGAGATAGCGAGAAGGAAATAAAGAGCGAAAGATAATTGCGATCGCGATGAGTTTCGGGACGATCGGAGTTGCTAGTTGAGTGAATCTTAAAAAAAAAAAAAAATAAATAAACTAAAATATACACCTAAAAACGAACAAGGATCATTGTTTAATTATATCGGAAGCCTCTGAACAATGGAACAAGAATCCTCGACTTTTTCTCTGCACGATGTCACGATGGTTCATTTCACCGCGAAACAATTCAATAAATAAAAAAAACTGTTTTTCTTTTTCTCCGGTATATGACACTTGAAGAACAAAAATCTTATGGAATAGGCAACAAAACGAGAAGGTAGTGCGCGATCGAATATGTATACATCAATTATAAATACTGCAGTACACCAATAAAACATACATCTTTCAAAAACATGTATATCGCATCGATTTAAACATTCAAGATGATTGACGAAAACGAAAGAAAAAAACACATAACAGTGGATTCAAATGATATATATATATATATATATATATATATATATATATATACATGTATATACGTATATGTATCCACAAAAACAAAGATATAAACATACATATATGTGAATATATATATATAATATATATAGGTATACTAGATGACAAAGAAAAAAAATGATGGAAATGAATATATGAATGCAAATTGCCACGTTAAAGTTTCTCATTGAGTAAACCTTGCGCTTTGTTTTTTCTATATGACAAAATTGTCCTCGAACATAATTACGACAAAAAAGAGCACTGAAAGAAAGAGCGACGAACAGTCGGAAGGAATGATACGTGAGAATCAGGAAAGCGAAAGAGAGAGAGAGAGAGAGAGGGAGGGAGAGCGAGAAAGAGAGAGAAGGATATAAGTCGTGGAAAAAAAATAAAATAAAATGTTATTATAAACGATTAATTAATAAAAAAAAAAAAAAAAAAAAGAATCTTGTTTCTTGTTGATTCTGGTACACCTCGTTAGTTCGATATATGACACGAGAAAGCGAGAGATTCATGAGAGTAAAAAAAAACACATTCAGTCGAGAGTTAATATATTTCTTTAGGATATCATATTGTTTATTACGTTTATTTTGACAAAAGTTTTCTTTTTAATCCTCCTCTTATTATAATGCTCGTTTTTCTTATCGTCGATTATATGATTATTTTTCGTATTGTTTCTACGAGAGATTCGATAACAAACTTCGTGAATAGTTAAATTGTCATTTTTTTTTAAGGATCTTCTTCCCAAACTGTCTCCGTCAGAATCGCTATGTTGTCGAGCCCTCTCATCGGTGCGTACTCCAAAGTCCACATCAAGTTCGTAAATACCACTGAAAAAACATATCGGCATGATTTTTTTTTTTTTCATAATTTCAGGTGGAAAATCTATCATTCTACCGACCATTGAGTTCCATTATTTTATCAAACTGATAAAAGTCAATGATTTACTGAAATTAATATTTTAAACGGGTTTCTGGAGGATAAAAATGAACCATTTTGTTCCATTCATCATGGATACAAAAAAATAACTTTTTTCAGAACTTTTGCCACGGTCAAGAAATCCTTTGTATCACCGAGCTAAATCCATACTCAACAAAATGATTCTCCATCGGTACAAGTAATTAAACAACGATTGGAAAAAAACATTTCCAGAGTATTTTTTTTCGTAAGTCTTAAAACTTTTTAGAAACCGCGATTGGAATGATTTAGAAAAAGTTCTGCCAAAGTTCTCCAAATTTATTATTATTCTTTGAGCGAAAGTATAAAATCTTCCAAATGTTACGGATTTATGAAAGAAATTCTGAAAAAGTCTTACACATTTCGCCCTGATGCAAATCCGCTATGAGCTCAGGACACGAGCTGTTGCATGGATTTATCGGCGTCAGTCTCAATTGCGTTGCACCACGCAACTGTGCAAGGGCTATGAGACCCGAGTCGAGCTCGACTTTTTTGTAACTCGGACTGTTGTAGTCGGAAGACATTAGGACCCAATTAAAATGCGCTGGTGAAACGGTACTCGACAAAAAATATGGACGTTGATAATATTTTCTGAGTACTTTCACCGCGTTTATGTCACAATTTTGCCAATGCACGAACCACTTTCCAACTTCGGGGGAGTGTACTCGTCGCAAAAATGCAGCGAGATCGGATGAACCGGTTCGTAAATTCGATGTTAGAGCACACGGTACCGTTTCCATGAGACGCTCGTTTTCTAGGTAAAGCTGACAAATTTAATACAATTTACAATACAATCAAAAAATGAGCCTTTAAAAGGAGGAAACCTATGTTTTGATACTTTTAATCAAGATATTTAAGATTAGCCCTGAACCTAATCGCGATCTAGAAATCGACCAAGATCGACTTCCAGCCCGGATAAAGGTAGAAAAATGAGGTTCTCATCGATTGCTCAATTCTTTCTGCTCGCGAAATGAATTTCACGAATGTTAAAATTTATTTCACATTCATTTTTCTCATATTTCATTCAATTCGTTATTGAAAAACCGAAAAAAAAAACGGAAGATATTCGGATCCCAGCAAGTTTTCATGCGTTGCAAGAAAAAATAAAACGTTACTAAGATCGACGCTTAGAAAAAAAACTGAGTCGAGATGTTGTCATGAAAAAAGTTATAGTGAATCAGAGATATTTGAAAATGTATTTAGTTGTCTAGGAATTTAGAAGAAACTAGAAGAAACAATAAAGTTGTTGTACCTTCCACGTGACTAAACTCTTGAATTAAACTTTCCATGTTTCATTATTTTTAACGTTAAACTTAAAATGAACTCTGTGATTTGGACTCAGAATTATTCAAATTTTTATGGTTTTCTTTTATTTCCTCTTATTCATAGTCCTGTATCAAATGCTTTTCTGGGATGAGAATTTCAGAATGAAATTTCAGAATTTCTGATGCAAAAAAGTAAAACTTATCGGTGAGTTTGAATAGACAGTTGTATCGCGACAAAATTTTTTAGAGCCTTTAAAATTCACTCACGTGGGTAATATTATCGAACCAGAAGTAATCCGTGTTCATAACAGACCACGAGTCCATAGCATCGGTTATGATTGCTGGTGCATCACGGCTCAAATAATTGTCGACGAGATGACGATATCTTACGTCCGAAAGACGATCGATTGTTTCAAGCGCTTCACAGGTCTGAGGAACGAAGAAAAAGTATTGAATGATCCGAAGGATTTTTATTTCATTAAAAATATTGTAATCTGGGCATTTCCACTTTTATTTATCGAACCAAAGGCAGCTTTATAAAAACCAAAGTTTTCATAAAACATTCGACCCTTGATGATCTTAAAAAAAAAAAAAAATTAATGAAAAGTTACAAATAAATAAAACAATGAATTTCTATGAAAATATAATTCAAACAATGAAACAATTAATTTCAATTTAAAAAGTTGAATTTCTTATTGGAAACAAAAAAAAATGGTAATTCTGAAAATGCTTTACCACGCAATCTTCCTCGGTAATGGGATAATCGTTGTAGAACGGATTGTTGATCATACAATTTTCATGATAAAAATGTTGCCAGTTCCAGAATGGCAGAATTTTTATAGCCAACAAACGACTTATAGCTGAAAAATGAGTTCCGACAAAGTTGAGCTGAGCCGCGGCACAAGCAACTGTACCGATTACAATGAGAATCAAAGTTGCTCGAAGCACCAGCTGAAGCCAGGACCGACGCATCGCTGCAACCAGAGGCTGACAAATAATGTCCATCTCCTCCTCGGTAAATCCAGCTTGCTGGCAATACCTTGTTTCAACAATTTAACAAATATTAATGTGATTTTATAACCAAAAGAAAATATAAATTTATCCAATTACTCTTAATGCAACAATTTGAAAAAACAATCTTAATTTCGAATAAAAATTATTAGATTTTTGGAGTTTACTTTCATTATTCATCCAAAATAATTCCTTCCTGTGTTTTCTTTTTATATTTTTGAAAAACAAAAAATACAATATCTTTGTTTCCATAAACATTCATTTAAAAAAAAAATCCAATCTCAGTAATAAAGAGTCTAAATATCCTGGATTGAAATTATGCAATTTTTTTTTTTTTATTTGCAGGAAAAACGAACAAGTATATTGGAAAAGCGTAGAATTCTTTTTTTTTTTTTCATCTTTCAAGCCATTATAAAAGAGAGCTTTTTTATCAATTTTTCATCGCACAAAATTGATGAACTATTCATGAAATTTTTAGTTCTATTTTATTACATTTAATAATTATTTCTTATATTTTTTTCGAAAAAGTTAAAACGCATTGATGTACTATTTAAAATTGTCTCAATTATCGAAAAAAAAAAAATGTAATAATTATTTCGAATAAAGTAATACAAGTTTTTATAAGATTTATAGAACAATGATGCAATTATGTGTATTTGAAATGAAATTAAAAAAATGAAGTATCGATTATTCGGGTTTTTTGAACTCACTTGTAAAAAGAATTAAGCTCATCATCAATGAGTCTGAGCTTTTCGGAATGGCTCATCTCGTGAGGTTCTTTCGTGTACGGTTTGCGAGGTGGCTTAACACATTTATTGCCCGACATTATTCGTCCTAAGTTTTTCAATCAACGATGCTCGAGATTTTATTGAAATTAATGCTTTTCCGATTCTTCGAAGAAAACAAGAAAAAAAAAGGAACTCTCGAAAAATGCGGATGTTCGAAACAACGAGACTCTCGAGGTAACGAGTGAAAATTCACGTTGTTTCTCTTTTTTTTTTCTTTCCACCCCTTGTATCCTGGTGAGTTTATCGACAAAAGCCGCTCGGAGCATGCGCCCCTTTGTGAGCGATGTGCGCAAGTTCCCGTTATAATATATATACGTGCAAAACCTTGATAAAGGAATATAATATTGATTTATCGCTTCCCCTTTGCATTTTATACGCTTATACGCGTGACCCATTTGTTTTGATTTATTTCCTATGATCATTGACATCAATTTATATATGAATGGCAAAATTTTCACATCACAGAACTTTATTCATCTATCATACAAATCGAGAAAAATGAGGCTGCAAAGTAGTTATAAATCGTAGCTATAAATTCGCTTGGGCGATGAGGAATACTTTCAAATCATTTTCTAATAAGATTGCTGGATTTTTTTATTTTTGCGGTTAATAATATAAAATGTTGGAGAAAAATATGTTCCACATTATTTTGAGATGTTTTTATAATGAATAATGACAACGGATTTGAAGGATAAAAATGTTGACGAAAGTTTGTCTCTTCAAATTTAAAACTACAACGTAAGTCTTATCATAACACCTACTGTGGAATTGCGCTATCCAAACAGATGCTTTTAATACTTTTATGTATATTTAAAATGAAAAATATAACACTCTCATACGTTAGGAAATACTAAACAATTATTTTGACGATTTTTCAATATTCGAAAATCATAATCTCATTTAATTTTATTTTCAATTTACAGAACGTATCCGATCGTGCCCGATTCCGTTAACTGAGCAGCAGGATATACAGCTATACGGCATCAGTAGTAGCGATTGATCATATCTACAGATATACACGACCGGGCAAATAATCAACATTAAAATTTCAATATCTCGGAAAATATTGCAATGCGCCAAAAATCTTCTTACACAGAGTTCCATATCGTTGAAGAGAAGGCCTGTACAAAATTTCAAGAAAATCGGGACTTTATTCGGAAGTCCACCACAGTTAATTAAATAATAACAGCGATACCACGGAGCGATACGATTAGTCAGAATAGTGTTTGTAGCAATAACAATAAGTCATTTCTCACCAGCACAACTGCAACGCGAATTAAAGCATCATATTTGCCCTTTGATCGATCGATTTAGAAGATTATACAAAAGTTACATATTTCGTCTTTCAGTGTCTCTTTTCTATACCCTAACCACAATCGAATCAAAATGAATTCTGTTAAACTTGTGGGTGAGTAAATGGAAAGAATTGAATCAACCAACAATATCACTAATAAAAAACAAATAACAATCGATCTGCTTGTAACCAAAAATCCAACTTCTATTCTTTTTCAATGTTTACCGATTTTTCATAAGAAAATTCGCTAATGATACAGCATGCCAGTAATAATCATGATCCACAATGGGTTCATTTCTTGAAAGAAAATTCTATAAAAATCCGTCGGTTCAAATTCAAATTTGATAGCTCAAGTTCATCGGATGGACAAAAAATACAGTTTGTTGCTTTACACATTTACAATAGGTAACTGCGATAAGTCGATGGGAATTAGCACACTTGGGTAAGTGTGCATTTCTCGTCCAAAGGCCCTTTTCGCAACAGAAATAATTCAAAAAATAAACTATGAGAAAGTATATTTAAATGATAAAAACTTAAATTTAATGTTTCTTTGATAGGATAAAAAATAGATGGTCGACTAGTCATAAATTATTACAATTCTGATTTTTCTTCGAATAGGTCTATATTGCAAGTCTCAGAAGTTTGCCGGCACCATAAGATGCATAACTTCGTTATCAGAGACGCATCGAATGCTGCAAAAGACTTGCAGAGACTTTGCGGAAGGAGAATTGAAGCCGATAGCATCAAAAATAGACAAAGAGCACTTGTTCCCAGCGGAACAAATCAAGAAAATGGGGGAACTCGGACTCATGTCCATAGCCACACCAGAATCTCTTGGCGGCACTGGTCTCGATTACATGGCTTATGTAATCGCCATGGAAGAAATATCCAGAGGTTGCGCTAGCGCTGGCGTTATAATGAGCGTTCAGAACTCTCTTTACCTCGGTCCGATAGAAAAATTTGGGAATGATTCTCAAAAAGAAAAATATGTAACACCCTTTACGGATGGAAATAAAATCGGCTGCTTCGCTCTGAGTGAACCAGGAAACGGCTCTGATGCCGGAGCTGCTTCTACTACTGCCAGACTCGAAGGTGACTTCTATAGAATAAATGGCACAAAATCTTGGATCACTAACGCTCATGAAGCTCAGAGCATTGTTCTTCTCGCCACCACTGACAAATCCCTCAAGCACAAGGGCATCAGTGCTTTTATTATTGACTCCCCGAGCAATGGACTCACCATTGGCAAGAAAGAAGACAAACTTGGCATTAGAGGCAGCAGCACTTGTTCTCTGATCTTTGAAGATTGCCTAATTAAAAAAGAAAATCTTTTAGGTCAACCTGGAATGGGATTCAAAATTGCTATGATGACTTTAGGTACACAGCAGCTCAGTATATTAACTAATCGTAGAGTTTTTAAACTCTATTTGTAAAAAAGTTTGTGTCGTTGAAACCGAAGCAGAAAACTTTTCTTTATTACTTTTTGACATTGTAGAAAAGTTGGAAAAATTTATTTTTCAATCAATGCATTCATCCAAACGAGTTCAATGAAATTCTAATTCTCATTTTGATTTGAATTTCATTTTATTTAAATATTGAAAGAATTTTATATGAATATTTAGATCAACTGAACAGATCCTATCGTTCCGCAGTGATGCATAGTAATATGTAATATTATATAATTGGCTGTTTCAGATAGTGGCAGAATAGGCATTGCCAGTCAAGCTCTTGGCATTGCCCAAGCTTCTCTGGACTGCGCGGTCGAATATGCAGGCAAACGAATTGCATTTGGTAAGCCAATTATCAAATTGCAAGCTATACAACAAAAAATCGCTGATATGGCTATGAGACTGGAGAGCGCTAGATTGCTTACCTGGCGAGCGGCGTATTTGAAGGACAACGGTGAATCTTACACGAAGGTATGACTCAAAAACGAATTTGAGTACACCCACAATTTTCCGAGTACTTTAAAAACGAACGACACATGTTTCTAAGCCGAAAAAGTTATTGAATCAATATTTCAAAAGTTCGCAATTGGACAAAAATCCAAAAAAATTCAGCCAGCTTTGAAACTTTACTAATATTCATTTTCGGTAATAGTAATTCTAAAAACTTGTTAACACTTTTTTCGAATTATATTTTCTTCCATGGTGAAATAATTTCTCGTTACGAAATAAAATTAGTTTGGTAATTTTTTGAAAATGTATAAGAACATTCTGTAGTAGTATATACCTTTTTTAAATTTTCTCATAAACTTTAAATACTTTCTGAAAAATCCCAAATTTATTTTAAAAAATGATTCAACATCTAACATACGAAACTTTTAACACATTGAACGAAAAATGTCTCTTATAGCGTCTCAGGAAAGATTCGAAAAGCAAAATTTTTAAAATACATAAGATTCAAAAAAATTCTAAGCATTTTTTAAGACAATGTATCAAAAAACTTTTGATAATTTGACGATCTCAATTCAATCTTTACAAATTTTTGGCCATTCACAGTGATGAGTAACTCATCCACAGGATAAATCTGTTAAAAAATTTTAAACAGATTTATCCTGAATTGAATTGAATTTCTCTTTACGAATTTTTGCTGAACGAAAAAAAAAAAAAAAATTATTTTACCACAGGAAGCAGCAATGGCGAAGTTGGCAGCATCGGAAACCGCAACTTTTTGTTCTCATCAGAGCATTCAGATTCTCGGCGGGATGGGATACGTGTCCGATATGCCAGCAGAGCGTCATTACAGAGACGCTAGAATAACAGAGATATACGAGGGTACATCGGAGATCCAACGGCTCGTGATCGCCGGTAGCGTTATTAAGGAGTACGGCATAAAATGAAGACTGAGTTCTTACACATATCAGGAGCCTCGGTAGAGTCTCGAGACAAGTACATTGCTGGTCTGTCATCTGTCATCTCGAACACTGGCCGAATCCATATTTTATTATACGACTATCGACTAATCGAAGATTTGATATTTCTCATCCGATATCTACGTTGTAAGACAAATCATGGAAAGTAACTTTTAAACCGCGTTTTTTTATACAATTGTTGAATGTTTGAAAAGTATATGTTTTTTACATTATTAGGCAATATCGAGATAGGAGAAAAAAGATATTTTCTTATACAAATTTATACTGTAATTGAAACTTTTCCGAATATGTCTTTTTTTATTACCTTGCCAAGGATTGAATAAAAATTATGCATAATTCGCTATTATTCTTCCGCTTTTATTTAGCCTTTTTACGACCACTGCTTGACATTATGTATATCCTAGATTTTCATCGTACGCACAATATATCATACATACATATATATAATATTTATATACATGTACATATACTTGTTTATTTAATTTTCCTTTTTTTTTCAATATATCTTGGGTAAATCATTGTCGGCCCTTTGGCAGCGTGTCGCAGGGAGGAGAGGGTAGGAGGATATGGGATCGGAAAATCTCTCTCTGCCCCGCTGTTATAGGCAGGAACTAATATAGCTAGCTATCGAGTAAATAAAAATATCGTAACACGAGCCAATATACATCGTTTTCTTACGGTGTGAAATTGAATTTAAAAAAAAAATCTACGGATTTTGCACTTTTATACAGCTTCGTGATAAATTCATTCTACTATAATTGCAATTTTTAATGTGGATTGTTTGAAAAATTTTTTTAAAAATTATTTATGACAATTATTCATATATAATACCTATTCAAACCAATAATTACAACAAATTTGATGATAATTTTCGCGTTTCCGCTGATGCACAAGCGAAAATGTTGAAAGAAAAAACAAATATAAGACAAACAATGGCGTTTCGCGATATTCTTTCAAATATCATTGTCAATTTGATCGATAGTAACGGATATTTCGAAGAGAGAGAGAGAGAGATTGATAGAGATTGAGAGAGTTACTTGTAATACGTTTCATTTTGTGCAAACGACAATAAAACCAGCCCTGATCCGCGTGTGTTCGTTAGTATGCTTTTCGGTGGGTGTGCACGTATTCTATTGGTTTTTTTTTCTTTTTGTTCTTGTTACTTTTGTTCAGGTACCGCCTCGGCACTTGATACATTCAACTCTATTCTTTAGAGATAGTCCCGTTTTGTTTTTTTTTTTTTTTTTTTTTTTTTATTTTTTTTTATAGTATGTCTGTGATTAATCTGTCTTCTTGTTCCTTCTATTATTTTTATTACTTTGTATTTCTCTTGTTTCAATGTTTACCTTCTTCATCGTAATTATTCCTTTGAGGGCTTGGATTCTCGCTTAATCATTAACAACAACAGTAATAGTAATAAGTCCCTTGAGATCGCTTCTTTTTTTTGTTTTTTTTTTTTCGGTGAATCGTACCAAGTACTCTCCCATATAATTATGGAATGCAAGCGAAGCAAATTAGCATGCGTCATTTCTTTCAAATACCATTTGAATTTCATCTGTATGTGGATGTTTTTATCTTTCGTTAATATTTACAAACGACGCACTTCTTTCTTTACCTCACGGCCATTTGCCCATCTTGTCCTCCCTTCCTTAATTGCAATAGCCTAATTTCTATCTCCCACCATTTAGTATTCCTCTTTCGTTATTATTGAGAATGCCGCACATTTAGTTACTTAGAAGAAAAAAGAACTTCGGTGCTAATCAACGTTTTTTTTTACATTCCAAAAAAAAAAAAAAAAAAAAACGCGTAAGAAGAAACACAAATGTTCAATCTTCCTTTTAAAATTTTCTTTTCATGCAATCTCCTGAAAATCTTAGTATTTTCACTTTTGCAGCAAATTAATCAATTCATGAAAAAATAGCGAATAGCCTTTTTTTTTCAAGGTAACGAGATGTTTCGGTCTCTGATTAAAAGCCTTTCATGTACTTATTATGCAGATACCTTGGATCAAAATGTATCTTTCTCTCCCATTTTGTTTTGTTTTTATGTATACCTATATAATTAGAACATTAACCTTACTCTCTTCTTTTCCCAAAAATTCGTCGTTCATTAATATCTGAAGTAATAATACAGCGGCATTTGAATATACATATATAATGTGTGTATATTTACATATATACACACAATTAGTATTTCCGCGAGTCTCTTGTAAGTCACATAGTGAATTATACATCCCAGACTCGGAGATTTGGACTTGTGAATGAACTCGCGAATATTTTCGATTTACAATCCCAGACAATACCTATTGTCACGAAAAAGAGTAGCCGGTACTCGACGGAGGGGGGGGGGGGGTCAGGGGGCAAGGGGTAAGGGAGGGTGACAGTATTATACACGAGATACAAGGGCAGTCGATCAACACTTATTGATCGAGGCGCCAAACGAACTTAAAGTAATTAACACGCACGAGGAGTTTCATGATGAGATTTTCTATCTCTCTCTTCCTCTTGTATTTTTTTTTTTGCTCATTTTTACTTTCAATATCTTGAATCAGTGGTTATTGCGACTTAGCACCTGCCGCAATAACAATCACGCAAAGTTACATCCAGTAATGACTCAACCGCTATTGCTCTGAAAACTCGTAAATCCTGTTGCAATATATTTATTCCCCATTCAATTATTTGTTTTTAGTTGAATCTACGATAATTTACAAAGTTCCGTCAATTACGCAAAAATAGTATGCGTTTTGCAGCAAAGATCATGAAAGAAATGATGAAAAAAGAAAAACGATCAATCGACAGACGAAAAGATTGAGTCATCACGAGAATAATTCCATGTTTCACTCATCAAATCACGTTTTTGGCTTCGAAATTCAGTTACAGTCTCATTTAGACGCATGATTCTTCCATTATTTTCTAATCGCATTGAGCGAAGAATTTATCTCGTTTTTTTTTCTTTTTTTTCAACGTTATTATGTTGTTTGTTTTCAAATAGCCCGTCAACAAACGTCAATAGCCTTTACTATTCAACTACCTTACTATATCAATTAATAATCGTTCATTCAATTTACTAAATCGGATTTGAAATTTTTTTTGTTTCTTTCTATTTACTTCTTTCTTCGGATGTATGCTTGTTTTCGTTTTTTTTTTGCTTTATGCCCAATGTCGCTCATAGGCCGGAGTTTAAAACATCTCTTTTTCATCTACAATATCACCAAACTCTCGGCTTGATCGCGACACCAACCTTCACACTTTATGTATGTATAATAATTAATGTTACTCTTTGACTGTAGGTACATTTATCTAAAAACGCTGTTTTGTAAATGTAAATAAATTAAAATTCGTAAGTAGTTATTAATAATAGACACTGAAATCTAAGACAGATTGAAGGATTCTGGAAACTGTCCCGATCCCGGCAGGATCGCTTATGGCTGAGCGAGAATTACTTTGCGTTTTATTTTATTACGATTTCCGGTTTTTTTTGCCCTTTACGATTCTTTTTTTTCTTGGATATCTGTGTCGGTATTTGTGGAAGTGTACGTGTGTATTGTGTAACGCGGATATATACGCGAGCGTTTACGTGTTTATGTGTAAGGAGAATTGGTTTAGACTTATTTAAAGGTGGCTAGAGACGTCTCAATCATCGGCACGCATGCCTCGTACCTCTCCCTGATGTCTTTGCTGAAAATTTAAAAGCAAATATGATAATTCACAAATATATGGAAATTAAAATCTTTATCTTATCGTATCACAACAAGAAAAGCGATTTCGTGCGTCGATGAAATATAAAATCGAGAGATTTAAAAAATTTCATATCGAATTTTCAGTTTGTTGCAAGTTCGGGGTCATCAGTTTTACATCATGTATCGTTCCATGTATATTCCAGGAATATATCGTTTCCAAACAAAGATTTTCAGATAACTAATAGTCATTTCCAACGTATCAATTCGTAACTGAATCTAATCTGTTTTATCTTTTGTTAGCTTTGTTGAGCCTTCTATTTAGAGTTTGAGAACCTTTTTTTATTTAAAAAAAAAAAAACCATGACCTAAAAAATCTATTACACCAGATGTGTCATAAAATATCTAATCTTAAAAGGCATATGTTTCCCTGAACAGTTCAGTGTCTTGTTTTTACACAATAAAAACATAAAATATATATTTACCCTATCAAGTTCTTCTTTCGTATTATCCTCAAGGGCTCTTATGTCTTCCATCGTGAGTCCGTACCAGCGATCTATCCAGCAGAATACTTGTCGATGGAAGTTGGTGAAGAGACGCCTCTCGGCTTTTTGTATGAAACTTTCGACCCTCGTTTGCAGGCCGAACCACTTGAATTCGCACGTTACCAATTTGTAACAAGTCATCACAGGCTGCACCTGATTTTTCCAGTCTTTACCAACGAGTGGTCCACGATCGGTTTTACACGATTTGAACTTTGTCGGATCCTCATCCTCCTTGTAATCCGCGCTTGCGATGGGATCATTCGCAATGTCTATGTGCACAACCTCACGTATTTTAAGCTTGTCGGGCGATAATTCGTGAACGTTTTGTTGATTACCGACGTCACCGATGTGAAATGACTCGATCATTATAATAAAATTATCCTTCATGTATCCTGGATTCTGCGAATAATTAACAGATACTGTGTGAGCTTGAAAAAATTTGTAATTCGTGTAATAATTTAGTAACAACGATAGAACAATGATTGTGCTACATTGAACAGGGTGTGTGTTTGCATAATTTTTCGTTACTCTCATTTTCTGACTGATTGTGATTCACGCGTGAAACTAAACAAAATTTGGTCAATTTTCATCATTTACATCTCCCCAAGAATGTTTATCATTGAAAAAAGAAATTTTAATTCCAACAATATGATGTTCCTCAAAATGTGTTTATTATCAGTTGCAAATAATATTTATAATAATTTTCAAGTTCTAACGAAAGTTCATTGGAAAAGAGGGGAATTATCAATTCGGTTATAGATAGCACAACTATGGTTCGACAGTTGAATTAAAAATGTGAAAATTACAGTTATGACTGTTTTGCAATAAGGATAAGCGTTCCATGCTTCCTCGTGGATTTCCAACGAATTCTTTGGTAATAGCAGACGGATGAAAGCTGGAACTTTGCTGGCTAAATGATAAATCTTGTAGGTGTACTGGCCGGATGAATATTTTCCACCGAGTAATGGATAATCCGTGAATGGTTCATTTTTCAGTACCTCAATACCTTCACCTCCACCGGTATTATTTTTACTCGCCTCCGCTACAGAGTACAGTTGAGCCACTTGGTACTAAACATTTTTTTGGGGGAAAAAACGAGTTGATAAATCAATAATAGCAAAAGTATTTTAAATGAGTATTTTTCAATTAAGTATACCAAAGATTGAAAAAGAGTTATCTCGTCAAAGCTCTGTTTCTATAAATTCTAAAAAATTCTGACAATCATTTTAAGACACTATTACGATCATTTGCTTCATTACAGATGAATTCACTACTCCAGATTTGAAATATTTCATATTATGGAAGCGATCGAATCGTTCACATTTTTCATTGAAATTAGAAACAATTTTACAATCTGCTTTTCGGAATATATCCTCTTACAAAGTCACGTGACAAAGTATATTGGAAAAAAAGCCAGAATTCTGACTTTTCTTTTAGAAACAGTAATGGAGAGTAAAAGTATTAACGAATGCATAGCGTTCGTTGTTTCTGAAACTGAACTTTGGCTTTGACATCTCCAGTAGTTTGGAAATTTTAAGGCTATTATAAAATAAAACAAGTATTATTGTTAGAATATTCCACGAGTTATTGAAGCTTCTATATATTATACTCGTTTCAACGTGACTGAACAAAAAAACGAAGTAATCCACTTTTAATTTGAAATTTTAGTGGAAAACAAAAATATTGCCGTCGAACTCTGTTTTAAGACGATATGTACAATTTCAAATGTCCGCTAAATCAGCGTGTAATGTAACGAGCAGTTAGCAAGCTACAATTTTCCTCTAGCATTGTCCTTAATAATAGGTAAGCGAACGAGTGCATGTAGAAACTTTGCTTGGTGTCAAGTAACAGAAATTTCAAGAGAATCGAAAAAAAAAAAAAAGGACAAAAGTGTTTAATGGTACATTGTCAGTTTGATACGAGCGAAAGAGGCAGAGATCAAGGTTTCTTAGTCCTCTTAGCAGCTGTACACATAATACCAGCGGAGAAAAATTGTAGCATGCAAAATTTATTCAACTGCAATCGGGCAAATATCGCAGAGTCAGCAATTTTTACGAGCGTGATGAAAAAAAGATGAAATTTTGTTTTTCGTTCGTTTGATTTTTCGTCGCTGAGGCTTGGACTTTCGGCCGCGTGTACACGCGGCTTTATACTTAATAACACCTTGTAGAGAGGTGTTTTGGTGACGTACCTCCTCGACCGTGAGAGGCAAAGTGACGCGGCTGCAACAGAAATAAAAAACATCAATGCGTGTGATGATTGGAAGATCTTTTTAACCGAGAGGCAGTCATGTCTACTGCATATATATATATACGTATATAAACGTAATATATGACTAAACACGAGTAGTATGCACTTTGGCCTTGAGACTTTCTTTCTCTCTCACTCTCTTTTCGTCTCATTGAACGACATTTGTCTCGTCCTTGTTCCCTAATGTCTCTCTTTCTTGAGAAAAAAAGAAACCTGCGCGCGCCCTCGCCGCGTCAACGGTCACACGTTGGCGATCGGGCGCCAATTCGCATTTCAGAGCCCAACGGTCAAAGTGGAGAGATCGATAGAAAAAGCCGACCAGTGCAGAGAGTAGTAGGCAATTGGCCAACAAGAGGGTAAAACAAAACGAAAATATATAGCTATGCGATATAAGAAATCTGTCGAAAATAAGGGAGCGATATGTTAATGTTCCATGTAACGAATACAGAGAGGCGGAGGCCAAAAAACGAGACGGCCCTATCAGTTTTCGAGACCGAATAAGGAAGCTGAAAAGTCATACGGATGAAATATCGAACCCTCCAGTTTTTCGCAGTAATCGCTCTCAAGACAAATGCAATTTTTAATTGAAACAAAAAACAAAATGTGAATAAAACCTCCCACGCGCCATTCGACAGTTTGACACGCTGTGGCGCGCGCGACACGTTAAAGATTAGCGACGACCGTGTCCCCCTCTTGCCTGCTCCCCTACATTCGATGGGGCGCGCGAGCGACAGAATTGTACTTCTACAGAGTTCAGTAAAAATCTAGCTATCTCCCGTTTTTCTTACGTTTATTCTAGTTCTTCGGAGGCAGCGAAATGTTAATTTTGGAAATGATATAAACCGTGAGAGAAAAAGAGAATCTTTATGGGCTCACTCGTTTTCATTCGTGTTTAAAATCGACTCAGTGCCGGAGCAGCAGATTACACATGATATTTTACGGTCTCAGAGTTAAACTCACAATTCTTTGATCAGCATTTTATTCTTCAGCGGAGCACATGGACCGAATTCAGTCTCTTCCTCGAAATTTTACGTTTCTCGTCTTGCTTTAAATCGTATATATATGTATACGTATATACACTTGAACGGTTTTGAAGACCACACACGCGCACACGTACAATCCTCTCACGTTCTCGTCAAATTAAACGAATTGGCACTGGCCCCGTGAATATGGTGGCTTTTTTTTTTAATTTTATTGCCTTTTCTGCTTTTCTTTCTGCCACTTAAACTCTGAGAATTGTTACTAACACAATTCGCGCGGATTGTGCACCGTGCAGCAACGAAACGACACTGAGAGGTGTACGCACGCACATATATGTGTAATGTGCGAGCTCTCGCAAAGGAGCGACCGAAAGAAAAGGAGACGACGACGACGACGACAGTAGTACCACGACGACTAGCGACACCATACGAAAAATCACGTACCATTTACTCACACGTGCGCAGAACAAACCACACATCCCACTACTGAGGAGAAGTATTTTTTGCAATCTCCCTATCGCTAACCCAACAACCTAGTTACGATGACGTCATTCCTCCGTGTGTGCATTTCATAAAGGCTTGTGCACAATAATAAAGAAATAGGAAATTATGTATGAGCATATGACTTTTTTAAAACAATGACGGAATCGAACAAGAATAAAACATTCAAGCCCGTTTTTCCGTCTTCCTGTACAATCTATCTGATAGTTAAAGGTCTGTCAGCCAATAATATAAATCCTTCAGGTAAAATTCATCCGGAGGTGGAACAATTGGCTCTCATGCAGTGAAGTATGTTCATTTCATTCTCGTATGAGAGATGCAATTATTCAAAATAGATTATTATTCTCATACTTTACGACGAATATTAATGAAAACAAACTCTGACAAGTTCACATATAAATCATGAGCGATAATGATTCATTGAGAACCCGAAGCGTGTACGTGGCAATAATAATATATAGCAATGACAATTTCTTAGGTTATGTTGATGGCAACGTCTCTTTATAAGCCAAAATGACGCGTATTACGTAAAAGCAATCTCAGCCATCATTTTTTTGACAAAGGAACAAGATCTCAATAACGTTCGTCCATTTCTTGTTTTAATAAAAGCCCACGATTGCCCATAGGCGCAATGCCGTATATTGTCTGTTTTTCCCTACTCTATTTCTTTTGTGTATGCATCTTAATCGATGGGAATATTTTTTGTTACAATGTTTCCGGAATGTCGTTCGGTCATCGCATCATCTCTTTATAGCGCGAATGCGCACGCACCAATCGTCTAGGGTTATGTATAACTCTTCAATTCGATCGTTGACAGCTGATAAGAATCGTGCTGAACAGAGATTTGAAGGCAGCCGAAGATAAGAGCGCGCAAGAAACGATAAGGGGCTATCGATTGATTGCTTCCCTTTTCTTGTTTATTTTAGGATTCTTGAGATTGATACGACACTGTAAAATAGACAAACTTCTATAATTTTAACAAGATTTCGAATGTATATTTGTTTCATAAAAAAATCAAAAAATATCTCGATATTTTTGTGTTTACACTTTTTATATTTCCAAAACATAGATAAACCCTGAATATATATATTCATGACAAAAATACATTTTTACTATGATATAAAGATTTAATTATTTCCCAAAATACGGTACAATAAGTTCCAAGCTAAAAAAAAAAAAAAAATAAAAAGCTCAATCGAGGTCTTAACCTCTCGATCCTGGAGAAGCCTCATTTTTGCAATTTATGTAAAGAAAATAATATGTAATCAAATGAATAAATAGAACGATATTTCTATTTCGAATCCTTTCGAGAAATAGAGAATAAGTAGATAGAGAGCCTTTTGCAGTGGGATAAATAATATGAAATATGATTTCGTTTTGCAATAGAGCTTGATTGATTTGTAAAATGTATTGAAAAAAAATTCATTTACTTTTATTATTATCCGAAAAACATATAGTATGCACGACTGAGGAGCTTTTTGCACTTGAGTTATAAGATATGATGGGATAAATAAAAAATAACTCCAATTTTGAATGAATTTGATAATTGCAAAAGAAATTTGATAAATGTATTCGACTAGCGCAGGGTCACACGCGTATGCTCCGTGTTCAAACTTATAGTGATTAGAAGAAATGAGTCCAATTCTGTTATATACATGTGAGTAAAAAGAGCGGGTATGGAGGGAGGGCCGGGGGAAAAATTAATTGGAAAAAAAAGTTAGCTCAGCTGCGTTGCATCATTGTGAATCAGCAGTGAAGGAATTGCCTGTACGTATGACCCGTTGGATTTTTCAAGAAAACTTCAAGTATCATGACGCCGAATGATCTCTGTACAATGAATCATACAATTCCATTATTTGATATTGCAACATAAAAGTTGAACAATGGAAAATCGAGACAGCGAAGAGAGAAAGAAATTTTGTATGACTTTTATAGTTGTTATAGTTCGAAAAGCGTGGGAGCGGAACGCATTGCAGGTGCAACACGCGCTTTTAGCGAGAGTAACGAGATAGCAGCTGGCTTCTTCCCCTCCAATGGGAATATTAGAACAGAGACACTGTCGGACGGTTCTAGTCGTCGTCGCGTCGTCGTTAATCCTATTGCCGTTGCGTACAGAGTTTGAGAGACGAAAAATTTAGTTATAGCTAAAAAAAAAACGAAGAAAAAACCGTCGGAGAGACGGGAGAACATAACCGGAAGTATAGAGCATGATCGATTTAACGAACATGTGAGAAATTCTAAAATTGCTCCCGCTGTGTACCGCGCGTATGTTCGCGAAAATAGATCCACGCGTTTGCGTCCGGGAGACGAGAGCGAATCGGATGTTTGCGAAAATCACGTTACGCGAGCGATATTTCTCTCAGTTGAACGATCGATAGAAAGAAAAAGACAGAGAACACGGGAGGAGAGGGAGGAACACAACGAACTCGTGAAATCGAGAGTACGTTGGGGTATCGAGAGTCTCCGAGGGGTCTAAAATATTATGTACTAATCCCAATCTCTCCCTCTTTCGTTCGCTTTAATGTTGAGGCTTGTATTGGGACTGACAGCCCGCAATAGCGTTATCCGTGTGTACAGGAAGGGGCTCTTAGCCATTTGCACTGTTTGTGAGACAGACACGCGCTCTCGACGCCAGAGAGAAACACGGGCAAGGCGTTTTCCCCCGTTGTCGTGTTTTCGTGTTTTACTCGATATTATCCGGGTTTTGTGAATCAAATAAAAGATTATTAATTGCAGTAAAGAGTGGGAATGTAGAAATAAACATTCCAGTCTAGTGTTTCGAGTGAACGTGGTGCTAGTTTTAATGGATATAAAGTCATCGGGGCTCGGACGGAGACTCGATTTTTGATCAGTGTAAATGACCGCCGTGTCTCCAGCGAAAGTAACGCCAGAGCTATAGTCACTGTATCTATATATGTATACGATGTATATATAGATAGATATATGTATATATATTTGAGTGCAGTAAATTATGATGGAGAGCGAGAGAATTTTGCAACGATAAGGAATGCTGACAAGTGCTCTTCTCCACTTTTTTTTTCTCAATAACTCGTTTTTTTTCTTCTGTGAAAAATTGCATGGATCTTCTTGAAACGAGTTGGATAAGTGCAAGAATAACTATAGAAAATGGAGAGAACGAAAAAATCGAGAGCGTCGCAACTGCAAGTATCTTCTAGCGTGACGATTAATAAAAGCAGCATTATTGCTCGGGTTAGTACTTTAGCGCCTATTATGGTTTGTAACCAAGTGCTTCGTGGTATCGAGTTCGAAGAAAACATTGTTTTTCTTAAAGTTTGATTATGCAGAACGAATCATAGTGCATCGAATCGCGGGACGAAAGAAAGTGCAATAATCACGTGAGTGAGCTGAAACATTACGGAGAAAAAGAAAACGTGACGCTCCGTCAAGCATGGCAAAAATAAAAAATGTTTATACATCGGTGTCCATGAAAAAATAACACAGTTTTGTCCAAGTTCTCTAGAAATTCAATTGAATATACATTTTTCTTCAAAATTCGAGTGAAACACTAAAACATCGAAAATGGACGAGTGCATGCTCAACGATTTACTCGAATGTTCAGTCTGCTTGGAAAGACTGGACACTTCCAGCAAAGTCCTACCGTGTCAGCACACTTTCTGCAAAAAATGCCTCGAAGAAATTGTCAGCACTCATAGAGAATTACGCTGCCCGGAATGCCGCGTACTCGTCGAAGCTAAAGTTGACGATTTACCGCCCAATGTTCTCCTGATGAGGATATTGGAGGGCATGCGAAACGCCACTCCCAAAGGTGCCAAGACTCCGGTCCGATCCAATCCTGGACCTCAGAGACTTTTCGGCGGTCATCAGGTTGCTCCGGCTCCTGCCATTACCACAAATCTTGTTCCCGTTGTTCTTGCTGCTGATCCTGCGAGACAAGCTAATGCCTCTGCCAAACAGGTTCTTCTACATAATCAACCTTATGGTCGTGCCATCTATGATTACATCTCCAAGGTTCCTGGGTAAGAAAATGGGAATCCGAGAAATGCTTCCAAAAATAACAATTCGTTAATGACACTGGTTACATCTATTATGCTTCAATAATGAATAATAGTTCTTGCACGAATGAAGCTACTGCGGCAGCTCATATCTATTTTTTTTTAAACCGAAAGTTGCCTGTCACCCTTTTTCTCCCTGCACAAAATTTTTTGGCAATCGGTAGCTTTGCTGAAACGTAGTTGAGTCACAGACAAGCAAAAAGAATTTAGCTCAAAGTTTGCAGTTTTGGAGTAACACAAAATTCTTCATTTTAGGAAGCTCAAAAATTCTTTACAACGTTCCAATCATAAAACAATTTTCATCCAGGTCCGGCCTGATTTTTTTTTTTTTTTTTTTCTGAAAACTTTGTAGTTTCCTAAATATATCAACAGATCGACGAGACAAATCAATTTATGTCGACTAGAAATACTTGACTATGAAAAAAAAGGATAGAACAATCTAAAAAATTCAAGTGAATACAAAAAAACGAAATACAACCTTTCGCTCCTTACAAATTATTCTAAATCTCATTGTTCACGAATTGTATTTTCTTTTCTAAAAATTTCTATAACAATTTTCGAAATATAACAATTTTGAAAATTTTTATATTCTCATACCAGCAACTCATCCATAATGTCATGAAAAAATTCATATTCCTTGGCTTACGAGTCATGAAATTTTAGTCCTTGTCAAAATTAGACACCATGTATCGAGGGAATTACTGATAAAAAAATTAGATGATTTAAAAAATCCACAATAATGAATGGAAAAAAATATTTATTGTGGCTTTTCAAAGATGGGGACTTCAATACACATTTCTACATTTATAATATTAGTGAAGATGAGAAGGAAAGAATCAGTGTAACAATTTTTGAGGCTCAACTCAGAGCGAAGAAACGATTACAACAATTTATTGAATGAAAATAATTTATGATTTGATCAATGAAACATGAATTATCAAACTAAGAAGAAAAAAAAAAACACAAATTGCACTGCAACTTCTTAATTTGGTGCCATTCAAATAGCTACGATCTTCAGAATTTCAATCTCGAATGACCTAGTTTTTTTCACAGACGGGCTTTCTTAATAAGGAAAAATAATGAGGACGTACCGTATAAGTTTCAATTCATGAGCTTGGTAGCATTCTTCACATAGTATTTTCAAAGACCTACCAACATTTTGTGCATTTGAATATCTTTATTTTGAAATGTTATTCATAGCAAGCTCTGCTCCGATAATTATCCGAGTATTTTAGCTTAACCAAATCGTGTTGAAGAATAATGTTTAAAATAAAATTTTCGAAGTAAAGTTGACTTATCACAGCTTACCAAAAAGCCTCATGAGAATCTTTTAAAAAATAGTCTTTTCTTCGTTGCTACAAAATACAAGTTTTTCTTCAATTACAGACATTAATTATTCCTTTCTCAATAAAACATCCCATAGAATTCGCCGAGTTATTTCTCGAAAAATAGCACGTAAACAAATATAGATATGACGATTCAGAGTTCAAAACGCTTTGGTTGCTTCATCACCGTTGTATGTTTGCATAGCTATTTTGACTTCTACACCCATACATCAAAACTGTACGACGCGAACTGTGACTGAAGTTAAAAACAATCAAAATCTTGTTGAATGTCACATGCAAACATAATCATCAAGATATCGTAATTTATACAGTTCAAAGCTTCGTTATCTGCAAATATTTCGTTGAACATTGTATCCGAGAATGATTAATGCCCTGATACGAAAATTCAAATATTTCGTACATTCCATCACCAATGTTATTCCCGCGATAAGAATATTAAGTGCTCTTTTACAAATAGAAAAATGAGAAATATATAAAAATTGCTGTAAACTAGATTATCTGCACAGAATAATGACCAAAAAGTGTGTCATATTTTTTCGTAACTTTATTGTATTAAAAAATATATATATATATATATTTAATTTGGACAGCACTCATTGAATTAGTTTGAGCGACTGCTCCGTAAAATTGTTTAAAAAATTTAAAACATAATTTTTTTTTATTTCACAGGGACTTGAGCTTCAAAAAAGGAGACATAGTTGTGCTGCGCAAGAAGATAGACAACAATTGGTATTTCGGTGACTGCGGTACGAATCACGGAGTTTTTCCGCTGTCCTATGTCCAGGTAAACGTGTATTATTCATCGGTATCTTAATCATTAATGCCAACGGTTCTGATATCCACGAGTTTTTATCTATATTGTCATACTTCGTGGTTCGATGATAAGAGAACGAGGTTACAGGAATATATGCAATAATTATGAAATCTAATGAATGCTTTGATTTTCTTTTTTACTCGTGTAGGTTATCACTCCTCTACCTCCTCATGTTCCCCAATGCAAAGCGCTTTACGACTTCAGAATGACTAACGACGAGGAGGACGGATGTCTCACGTTTAACAAGGTAAAAAATATATTTAAAAAAGTCACATTTGAAATTATGATTCGCGATAAAAATAACTCAAAGTATCAGCGACAAATAACTTATATTTTCATTTTTAGGGTGAAGTTATCAGCGTTATCAGAAGAGTCGATGAAAATTGGGCAGAGGGTAAATTGCTCGACAGAATTGGAATATTTCCTCTGGCTTTCGTCGAGCTCAATAGCGTCGCGAGAGCGCTTATGAAACTCTCAACGAAGTTAGTACATTTCAATTCGTTTTGTATCTTCGTTGGAAGCAGAAGAGGTTTTTTTTTTTATCCTAATTTCTTCGTCCGTTTCAGTGTACAGCCTGGTCCTTCGCGGGTAGCACCTCCAACACCAACCAACGAAGAAACGACTCCTTTGATACCTACCGATCATTCACACAATGTTCAAACAACCAGTCAACCTCGACCACAAATGCCACCGGTACGTGGAAGTTTTATTTCCCGATATATATTTAATTTGACTTTTTGTTCGATGTGAATTATGTCGTTAAGATATAATTAAACAGGCAAAATTTTGTTTTGAAACAAAAAAAAAACTGAAAGAAATAATATTTTGTATGTTGATTTAATCGAAATGGTAAATTCGATTTTGCTTTGTGGAAGAAACATAGGTCGATGAATAATTTCATACTGAGCCAAATTTTATGAATACTTTTTTAGGCCACTGCTTTGCCAGTCTCGGACACAGGCTCGACCGTTTCGTCGGGTGGTAGTTCAACGACTACGACACCTAACACGCCCAATAGTTCAAGTACTTCCAGCAGTTCGAGTACAGCACCGAGTAGTCCGAGCAGTCCAGCAACTTCTCCACCTGCTGTAGGCAGTAGGCATAGCGTGAAGAGACACAGTTTTACTGCTATGAATACTGGACACCAGCCCCATCCACACCACAGACACAGCGCTGAAATTCTTAGTCCTGCTGTTGATCAGGGAGTCAATAGCAACTCAGTCAACAACGCTGGGACAGGCGAGGCTTTTTCTCAATCACAGGTGTGTTCTTATCGCCAATTCATCGAAATTCCATGAATTTGGTGTAAAGATTAATGTAAATTGTCAATTTGTGGATTATGATTCTATCAAACACACAAAGCGAATCAACGAACGAATATGAGAAATTTTCTACCTGAAATATTTGAAAAATCGAAAAATACTCGAAATAATAAACAGCGTAAGAATGCTGACTCGTTTCTTTCGGTTGTAGGATATTTCTCACAGGAACCCAAACGATTTTGTTTATTAATCATTTTATTAAAAGTTTTACATTCCAACATAATACTTGCTGGAAAAAAAAAAAAAAAAAAAACAAGTGCTTTGTATGCTAGCCCTTGACTCGATAAATTTCACAGAACATGAAAAATTAATTGCAGAGATTCAGAAATATCATATTGTTGAAAAATGAATTGAATCATGCGCTTTCACCTTTTACCTTTAAAAATGATGGGAAATAAACTACCCACAGAAACCGGAAGCTCGTTAAAAATCGTCGAAATTACCTTTCTCTTATGTATTCTAACTTTGCTGTTGACGTACCTTTCAAAATGACTGAACACCTCTAAAAACACAATGCATTCGTCACCATGAGAGAAGCAGAGTAAATTGGAAAGGAAAATTCACTCTTGTGAATTTTAAAATCTCTCGCAATACAAAAATCTTGTTTTTTTTTTTATTGCGAGAGCGAAAATTTTGTAATGAGTTGAATCTTTCGAATATAAATGAAATGTTTTCTAGACAAGTGGAAACGCCGAGCACGGGCTTCGTCACAGACGAAGTGGAAGCAGTGACATGGTATTGGCACAACCGTCGTCCAGTGTTTCGTCTAACTCGAATGGAAATAATCATTTGCCAGCCCCATATATAGCTCTGTATCCGTACAAACCGCAAAAAGCTGATGAACTAGAGTTACGGAAAGGTGGCATTTACATGGTTACGGAACGTTGTCAGGACGGTTGGTTCAAGGGCACTTCGAACAGGACCCAAAAGTGCGGTGTTTTTCCGGGCAATTATGTCGCACCTGCGAAATGTCAGCGTGGTATTTGTCGTGTTACGACGAGCACGACGTCTCATCAAACGACACCTTTGTCAACGGCTCAAGCAGCTACCGAACCAAGACTCACAGTTACATACACCAAAAGCAAGGGTCCCGCACCGCAACCTTACAATATGAGATCATTACCACCACCAGAACTTCCACCACGAGCCATGAGTCCCTCCCCTGCTGTGTCCTCGTCATGGCATGGTCAGGCACAGGGTCAAAGTCCACCACGTCTTGGGGAACACGTTGCCAATCCATTGGGACGTAGTCACAGCGCAGTTATGACTAGCGCTACCATTGGTTGGTTCATTTTTTCGTGCTTTTTTACATTTCACATCAACGTCGGAATAACCATGCATTTTATGGTATCAAGATAAAAAAATTAATTCATTCTTTTCGATAATTTCCTGATTTTTTTCACTAAATATATTATTTACAGCTTCGCCTGGAAAAACGATGCTTCCACCACCGTCTACACCGGCATCTCCGGCCGCAACAGCTTCCTCCGATATGAACAGAAGTCCAAACAATACTCTGAGAGTCGCGAGTGCAACGCCACCAACCGCAGCTACAATGAATTCTACAAACGCCAAGAGTTCTGAAAAAGTAATAACAATTGAACGTCGTTCACTGTTAATTCAAGATGACGTAACCATTTTTTTTTTAAATTTTCAGCCTAAAGAAAAGAAGGAAAAGGGAGTTTCGCTGATGCGACGGTTGACAAACATAAACAAAAAGTCCAAATCTCCTCCACCAACTCCATATTCAATGGACAATCCGGTGTTTGATGACGGTAACTTCGTAACATCTCTGGACGCTGTTCACGTTCGGTAAGAGAGTCAATAAAAAAAAGACCGGAGGAAAAGTCGCAAAAGCCTTTATATATTTAACGAAGCACCATGTCACAGCTTTCATTGTCATCGTAAAATCGATTCGTCCCGTGTGCATAGTATTCCATCTACGTATTACTTTTCTCCCAATTATCGATTTTTTTTGTTTTGTCCACTGTTTTTTCACACTCATTCGATTAAATCGGATCGAAAGTTTGCGTGAAATGTTCCATGGAGCAACATTTTATACGCATGAATCACTAAAGCTAGAATGTGAATTAAACCGAGAAAAACGCTCGTGGTCTCGCACGCACGTCGTCATGCATAACACTGTGCTTGTGTTTGTGTTTGTTTTGTTTTTGTTTCGTATTTTAACGCAATATCTTCATCTACGAGTAAAGGGAGCATCATTTAGTCAATCCATTTACCGAATAATACGACATTTACGAGACGGTTACTCACTTCACTTGTCATGGATCATCGATCGTTAGCTCATCGAGAAACGAAAGAAAATTGTTTAAAAAAGAAAGCAATTATTGCGCTCTAATGTCCCGGTGTTAATGGGCGATCGATCAGATCGGGATCTTGCCCGAGTCAATTGCTACAGGTTGGACCGAGCCAGGATTTAAATACCTTGACGAACCATCCACGTTTGTATCCAGGCACTGTTCAAGGTCACGTTACAACGTCACAGAGAATAAAGCACAAGGAACGACCATCGTTGCCGGTATCGTTTCTCCAGAGGTAAAGTATTTTTCGTCGTCCTCGTCAGCGTCATCGATTATCTCTTACTTCTCTCTTTTAATCTCCCATTCCTTGTCGGGAATTTTATCGTTTGTTCGATCGTCGTTCAACTCCGCGTAACATCGCAACTGAGCTTCGCAAACATTGATTAAGTTTTTGCTTTTTTTTTTCATTCATCGTTTTATTGTTTTCGTATGAACTTTACACCCAGCACGTAATTTTTTTTAGTCATTTTACGATCCGACGTGTTATTTTTTTTTTTTTTCAATTTTCATACCTCTTACATCTTTTGACTCGTGACTATAAAACACGAATCAATGCCATTACTCGAACCGGAAATGCTGTTGGAATTTCTGTTGAATAATTAAATGAATTGTTAATTCCTAAATAGGATTTAGAAATGAAAAAAATTACTTCTTTTAAAATGAATTTTACAACAATTTTTTTTCCAATCGCCTCTCATTTTCCTAAATGCCTTGACAAAATCAATACTTTATTTACAAATTATTTGTGGAAGATTTTTGGGCCTCGGAACAGACATATTTTTTTCAATATCGTATTTAATGGGTAAATAGAATTTTTTAAAAACATGAAAATTGAATAAAAAGAATGTCGGACCGTATATATTCATTTGTGCTAATTTGTGTTTTTATTCTCTTTACTATACGCTAAATATCACGAGCTTACCAAAAGCAAACACTGCGACTCGCAGTATATTGAGCATGTGCTGCCTGTCTTTAAAATAAGATTGAACATTAAGTCATAGACTACGTCCCTTCGAATTCCCTTCTTAGCTCGCAATATCGACCAAACTTGAGACTCCATTTTACTGGACGGTTTCAGTGAGTATTGAAAAAATCAGTAGAAAATAGATAGGAATGTCGTTGATTTAAAAGAATTTTCGTTTTCACTGGCAGAATTGATATTTTGCGGTTACAATTGCTATGCGGAATTATTTCTATTTATTTTGTAGTCTGGTGAAAATAATTTTTATACTTTTTACTAGATCCGGCGAAGCAGGCGGAGTCGTCGGAGCGACGGTCGGTAGTCATCATCGCAAAAGCAATTCCCTGGATGCTGGAATGGGCAAAGAGAGCAAGCAACAACTCTCCTCACGAGAACGGTGAGACTATTTTATCGTTTGTATTTTAAATTGTTAATAAATCAATTGCTCGTAAATTTTTTTTTTTTTTTAGAAATTAAGTAAAGCATATTAAGAGTAACGTGTCGAGTATAATTGTCGTTTCTTTTTTCTGTCAAAAAAATTTGGAAATTATGCTGTAAAGTAATTTTTTGAAATATTTCCTCGGATGTTTTTTCTTGTTCTAGACAAAAATGAATATTCTTTTACTACAATTTATTCATAAATATTTATTTATTCGATATTCCACAGCGAACGAGTGTACAGATTCCGTTGCATCGTGCCGTATCCACCAAACAGTGAATTTGAACTTGAGCTCCGAGTCGGTGATATAATATACGTGCACAAAAAACGAGACGACGGCTGGTACAAAGGGACTCAGCAAAGAACCGGACGAACCGGACTCTTTCCGGCGAGTTTCGTCGAGGCTTTCTGAGACACGACATACGGTCGTCTCGTTCTTGAGACTTGCATCTGAATCGCGTAGTGTCTGATGTGTAGTCGATGTGGCCTCGAACACACAGTCACTTTACGAGGACATAGGGAAATCGTTCAAGTTTCAAGATGCGAAGAGAGACAACCGGCTGATATGAAAGTGATATTGGATTCCCTTTAACCAGCGCCATATTACGTAAAACGTATTTTTTTTTGTTTTTAATCATCGTTTTAATTTTTTCGTCGTTCGCGCGATTAAACGATTTTAGCGTTTTTGCAATTTATCGAAACTCGCAAAATTTCGTAACGGTCAAACGAATACTGCCATGTATAACATACTAAAAAAAAAAAACTTCGTTATAACGCTTTTCCAACGGTTTGTAGAAAACAAGTGTTGCGAGCAGGAAATAACATAACTCGCAAGAAATGAAAAGCGCTGTATCGCAGTTTCACACGTGCTAGGATGAGATTAACCGGTTTTCGCGGAGTAACAATTGCGCGTGCCGAAAGATTAACGTGCAATGTTTATACCACTGATTATCGCGTGTTGATAGTTGCGAAATTTTTGAGTTGACTTGTTTTCGTGAATAATTAAGAAATCAAAGAAACTTTACGAGAGAAGGAAATTCAGATAGGGAACAATGAGTGAAGGAATTATCGATATTGGAAGATAAATGGGAAAAATGGACGAGAAGCCCGTAAACCAAGTTGAACGGTTTAAGAACGGGTTTAAGAAAACTGTACGAAATACCGATAAGGTTAACATGGTCGAGACTTACAAATGCCATTTATAGTTATAGCTAGGTGGACACGGGTCCTGGGAATATATGAAATGAAAACGCTCCGAGAGAGCGAACTTATTATTCGCATCTCACTACTTCACGCTTTTGTGTAATACGTTAATAACAGACATATACACTTTTATATTATCAATTCATTACGAATGCAGAAGAGAAAAATCACGTGCATGCATGACGAAAAAACTCTTGGAATTCTTAATTGTTTGCTTGTGTATTATCATTTCAGCATTTACGGTATAGAGAATATCGTACGAGATTATGAGATCATTAATTTTAGCATGTAAACCAAAACATATTTAAAAAAAAAAAAAAAAAACATTTTTTATCGTTCAATCGTATTACTTCAATCGAAGGAATGTTCAAAAAGTATTTTAACGTCCATGGCTCAAATGTAATCGCCTCGGATCCAGAAGACTTATTACGTGTACAAACGTTCATTGTATGCTTGACTCGTACGTTTTTGTTTTAATTTTTTGAAACTATTTATTTATTATATAACGAATTGCACAAATTGACAAATCTTTTTTAATGTAATAAGAAAGAAAATGTACCTAGATAGTCAAAAAAAAGTATATTATGATCTTGTTTGACTGACGATTGTCGTTCGTCTGATGAAGTCCATTATGAGCCTCGAGTGCCACGTTGAAAAGAACTGACTGGAAAACTGACACTATTCTTTCGTTTTTTCATTCAAGACTTTCTTTGCCATACTTTAATACGAGTCGAAAGAAAATACTCTTTCCATTTTTAAAACAGACGTTAAGTTGATCACTGAAATTATATTAAAACGCACACAAAATCGCGAAAAACGCTTTATCTTTCTTTTAACTTAAAAAATGACGATAGATCACGACAATCGTCAATGGTTGCCTTTTTGAGATTCTTTTTTTTTTTTCTTTTTACAAATTTTACTTTCTTTTAAGTGAAAACATATTTATCGTATTACTTCGTAAAAGATAGTATGGGAATATCAGTGGATGATAATGGTTTCTTTTTTGTACAGTGAAAAAATAATCGTTTTACGATAAGTCAAGGGCCAGGAAGCTTAGCTCCGGTTCTCCATAAAGAGAGTGTTCAATAAGTGATCCACGGAGTTAAACGCTCTCGGATCTGTGACTAATCTTCGTTTAGATAGGAATCTTATAGAAGGAAGAAAGAAAGTTATTCTGAATAAATGTGTCGAATCTTTTTTAGAACGCGACCAACGCGCTCGTTGAAAGCCAACAACAACAACAACAACAACAAAGTATTTGTTTGTGTTCGAGAAAATAATGTCTCGTGACCCCGTCGTGTATACCTATCGATCGATGTCGGAAGGATTTGGAAATTATACATTTTTTTTTCCCCGCACAAATTCCAAATCTTATTTCAAATATTTATTTCCTATGGGAGAATTTTTCCGAGGAAAGTTTTAAGATTTCATTTTAATCATGTGTGTTTCAGTAAAAAGTCTGGTGCGTGGAAACGATTTTATTAAACAAATCTGTCCTTATCCAACAACGACGAGATTATTCGAATGATTTATAACCGGGTGAATTTCCTCACGGAATTATATAGCCGAAAAATATTTATACTAAAAACGCGTTTTTTCTATGACCGTAGTTTCTTAAATCACGTATTACTATAAACATAAGAAATTATACATTTAAAAAAAGAGCAAAGAGAGACAGGAGTGAAAAAAAAAAATCGTCGTCGATTTATCTCGTGAATGGCGTGATATATCGATTTTGAGCAGAGAAATAATTCTCCATGTATTTGTAAAGTCCAAAATCAAGCTATGACATTTTTTTTATGTACTTCGAAGAAAAAAAAACGTCGTCGAATTTTACTAGTGCGAAGCAGCAGTATTAGGTTGTACGTCTTATCCGTTTTTTGTATTGATTTTTTGTCACCGCGTATTCCTTTTTTTTTTTCGATTCATGAGCATCACCGATTATTTATTTTTGGCGTATACAATTTTACGGGGAAATGACACACCGACCGAATCGCCATGAGTGCGAGAGAAACAACTGTTTTTTTTTTTTGGCGATTTCAAATTTTTATTCCAAACAAAAGATTTTTCGGTAAAAAAGCAGAAAAATGCGCGTTAATCTCTGTAAAAAGGCAGAGAGAGAACATATGTTTTAATTTTCCTGCGATCTTAACCGTTTGAAAGAATTGAACGCGGGATTTTTATCGACTATTCACTTGTCTTTAAACCTTAAGGGTATGAAAACGAAATAGTCAGAAGTTTGTGAACATTTTTCAAACTCTGCTCATTCATTGTCCATAACGATACTCTACTCTTTTTTTTTTTCATTACATGACTGAGTATAATAATTATATTATATAGGCAAGAAAAACCCAAAATGAGAACGTTTCGACCTGCATGGCGAAACGTGCAGTATACGATTCAATAAAACATCTTCAAAGAGTGCTCACGCACTGAAAAATGTAAAAAAAAAAAAAAAAAAAATCTATTTAAAAAACCCACAAAACTGTGAATCCGAGCAGATAAATTTCCGTTGAAAGAGTAAACGAAACGTGTTGTATTGTCGGCGAAACAAAATAGACATGAACATATATTATTCCGGACGTTTTCCGGTGCACAAAAACAAAACACTTATCTAACCCGCCCTAAACTGTAAAAGCTAGAATTGTCCATTACCGGTGTGTTGTATTATGCGATATAAAGCGAAAATGCGTACCGTCAAAAATAAAAAATAAAATATAACAAAAATTGATAGTGTAATATCGATTTTGTTTTAATAATGAATAAAGTCCGAAAAAAAAAAAACAAACAAAAATATTCCCATCAGATTTTCTTGATGTTGTGAGCAGCGTAATTTACACACGTAGTATTGTCTACATTTAATTAATCTGAAAAACGGATGTAATAAAGGAAAAATGAATACGTATGAAACACACATGACAAAATAGTACTTTTATTATTCCATATTTTATGTTTTATTGATATTGTTCCTTTATTCATTGCAAGGCCAAAAAAATTTCGTTTGCTGGACTTTCCATTATGCTGACGACGTAATGTTGGAAGATTCAACGATCGAACAGCGAACATCCATCCTTATAATTGCATTTTCAAGTAACTTTGCACCATCTTATAACTGAGTTAAGCGATTTATTCGATCATTGTTATGGATCAAAGCTCGCACGAGAGCGAGCAAATCTTATAGGACTTTCGGGCTTTCGGGTCATACGAGGAAGATTGGGCGAAAACTTCACGAAACGCTTTTCAAGGTTATGCCTCGATACAGTCACGCTAAAATATGTACTCTCCGATCAATGTTCAAAACTTCGCTGAAATAATACTTGATATAAATTTTTTAGAGTTTGAGGAATGACGACGTTTTCCACATCAAGAACTGGATTTTATTGTTTTTCATTATGTAGCTCGGCGAAACACAACGGCCAAAAATTCAATTTTTTTTTTTCGACTTTCATATGCGTTCCACTATAATTTTGAATTTTGTGGAAATAAAAATGTGGAAAAAGTTCGCAATTATCGCGAGAATTGTGAGATTTTTAATCGCTTTTCATAAGATTTTCGCGATATTTTTAACGCAGGAAATGTTTCGAATGTGAAATAGAAATCGCTTTTTAAATGCGGCATGTAATAACAGAGCAAAGGTTTAAGTTAACGAAAAATTATAGAAAAATTCTTTGACCAGCACACTTAAAAGGGTAAAAATATGTTCGACTCAACGAAAAGATGAGTCGCAAAAATGATGAAAAGTCCGTAAACGATAAATATATCGAAGACCGCTTCGTGAAATGGCATTTCCTCGTATAATGTTGAGTTGAGTATATTATTAATTCAAGGTCGAACTTCGTGGCGATAAACAACGCCCGATGCAGTATATGCACATAGTGCGTGCGGGGACTGTTACGAGCACTAACGAAAATAGAACTGTTATTCTAGCCTCGCAATTGGAGAAAAATATATATTCAAGTATTGATACGATAAAATCACATAAATTATTACGCTCGCTATGTGTATTAAGACATAAACATCTTTTGACAAGATATTGTCCTCTTAATAAAAGCGAATAAGGTTTTCCTTTCAAAAAAGAGGTTAGAATCATCTTTTTCTCAACAACTCTGGCTCGAGTTTTTTTTTTTTTTTTTTCTCTATTTCGTATGATTAATCGATTTTTTTCGAAGGTTTTCTGCTCATTCGGAATGCAGTGTAACTTCTTCATGAAAGTAGAAAAAGCTGAATCGGTGATATTTCTTTCATCGGTAGACTTCGTGCATGTTGGCTTTCTGTATGAAAAAAAATACAATTTCTATTTTTTCAAGATGAAGCTAAACGATGTTTCTAGTCATAGGAAGCATCGAAATTCTCGTTGCATTATCGATAACACTTGAAAATAGAGGGGGTTTGCTTAAACGGATATACTTGTTACGTATATGTGTAACTGAGGATCATTAACGCCGATCACGCGACACAAGTTGCGTGCACATAATTTTCGATGCGTCCATTACCAACGCGCCAAATAAGCTGAGAACGGAAAAAAAAAATCCAATATACATCCTGTAGTCCTAAAGCTCGCTTCACACGACGCTTGTTTTCGTGCTGGATTTCTTGCGTGATGTACTTTTGTATATCTATATACACATGTATACAGATATACAAAATCATATCACGCACGAAATCCAGCACGAAAACAAGCGTCGTGTGCAGGTCCCTTAACTCCTGTCGCTTTCCATATCTTTCTTCCCGAAAGAATAAATAAAAATCTCAATATCTCGCTTCATCGTTTGTCATATACATTGTTTTTTTGCTTTGTAGCAAAAAAAAATTTTTTATTGCGAGAACGTAATGATGCATAAAAAATTGCAAAGTATCTACGAGAAAATTGCTACCCATGAACTCGTGACTGTGAATTATTAAATATTTACGTGCTCTTCCGGTTCCATACCGCGACTACACCATCGTAAAACCGAAAGAAAAAAAAAAAACTGTCGAACAAGTGAGTGTAAAATAAATGCGATGTGTAAATTCGGGTAATAAAGTGAACGATGCATGCAATTTTTTCCGCATTCGTTATAAACGTTCGTATGGAAATAAGAAATTTCATCGCGGTGTTTATTTTTTTATATCTTTTATTGGATATTGTAGTAAATTGTTGAATCGATGAATGTCACGTTTTTCATATAGCATCGTGTGGTGTCGTAAAGATATTCGAACAGTTTACGGAAAAATCTTCTTGCACGAAAAAGTAAAGAGGCAATTAATCGAAAAAAATGGATAAAAAATGTATACACATTAGACTGATTGCGTTTTTTTTGCGCTCGGTACGTATCTTTGAACATGATTATTTTTCGCTATTTTTTTCACCTCAATAAACCCAGTTCTAGGCTTTTAAAACTTAATTAAATTAACTCTTTGGTCGAGAAACCTTAGAGAGGATATCTCTAGCTCCAATTTGGTTTTTAAAAAAATCAAATGCGATTTTTTTTTCGCGAAGTTAGTTTTTTTTTTGTAACTCTAAAAAAAAAAAAAGAACAGATATCTAATAAGGTGGCATATCTCGAAAACCATAAGGTTTCAAATATATCGTGTGAGAAGTAAAAAGTTTAATTTTGTTATTTCTAAATCACTGAAAAATTTCAGATTTTCTCTTTTAATTTAACAGCAGTCGAACGAGATTCAAACTGTAATTCCATTCAGTAACAATATTTACTTGGCATTGGATCAATTTGAGAATTAAAAAATTACGAAATACGTAAAAGTTGATATATAGCGACCTCTAAATATTGTCCGAGATCGAGCTCAAATTTTGATATAAATTTTGTTTTATCAATATTCTAACTATGAAAAATGGATGGACAAAAAAAAATTCTTTCGTATCAGTCTAATATACATATGCGGTTCATCGTATGATACAAGAATGAATACACAAGCATATGTTGTGCACAATAGGAAATACTTCTCGATTCATGAGAAATCTATTAGCGCATTGGTTTTTTTTTTTTTCATAAATTAAAAATTTAAATTTTTGTTCCATTTCGGTTGCTTAGTTTATGCAATGGCATCATTACCATAATCATGGTATCATATATAAATACCACTCATTATATTCTTTCGAAAGAAAATTACTCGAATAATGACGATACGATAAATACGTACGATATTTATTCATACGATGAACGAATAATTAATGCGTTTTATATTAAATATTTTCAAGATAGTCGAAAAATGCAGTCTCATCAAGTTATCAAAAATCACAAACGGGGCGAAAACAAAGTAAAGTTTAAATATGAATACTTTTTTGTGGGACTGTCCGGCTAGGTCGAAAATTGGTAGTGGGTACGAGCCACGAGCGCCGCGAGCGCGATGAAGAGGAAGAGACGAACACAGTAGTATCAGCCTGCTCGGAGAGCAGTCGCGCGACGCACGTTGATTATCAATAATCGAGCGAGACTGCTCGATTTGCTGGTATTAAAATACGCACTGTACGCATGCATTTTTTTATTTTCGATATGATCAATTGATCATGGCACCGAAGCACAGTCACCCGGCTCCACTGCAGCTTTACTTTGTCTTATTTTATTGCACTGACGTTGCTACGAGTATACGAACGAACGGGATGCGTTCCCTGTGTATATATGCGAGAGTTACACTCTCACATTCGACTATAGAGTCCACAGTTCATTCGCTCTCGAATGATTAACACGGTCGGTTCGGAGAATTCAGTTTTCGTTTTCGTTCATCCTCGTGTCCGTTCAACGATCTACTTTTCAAATATTAATGTACAAGTTTACTATTTCGTAAAATAAATAAAGGTCCACGTGTGTTTATTTCGCGATTTACTGGTGTTGCGTTTTTTCTAAGTGATTTGACACCGTGCCCTATGTGTATACATTCGCGTATAATATACGAGCGGCTACCCCGTCTCTTGATATATATATTTATATATATCGCTAAACTAATAAAGTGATACCTAGCTGACAATGAGAAAACCCTTTTGCAATATCATACAAGTGGCAGAATTGAAAACAAAAATAAATCCTTAATAGAGTACACCGAGTGGATCTGAAGAGAATATTTCTTTTTTAATATTCCACGAATGATGATCAAAAATTGGCATTAGTTCCCACACAATATTCTTTATAGCAAACTTTCATCTTAAACCAATCGTAATTGATATTTCCGCTGAAGGTCGAAAAATCCTTTTGATCCAAATGGCTGTTTACATAACATATTGAACCGAAAACTCGAGTGGATTTTGGTTTTTTTTTTTTCGTACTACAATGAATTTTTCGTTTCAACGATGAAACAATCGAATTTTTATGGGGGATTTTGTTGCTCGAAAAAAAGCCTCTAACGTGTGTGTGTCTCGCGACAGTCACTTTCAAAAGTTAACTCTCTGATGAATGATCGAAAACCTGGACACACCTTGTAGCATAATCTAAAGCTCGCTTCACACGACGCTTGTTTTCGTGCTGGATTTCTTGCGTGATGTACTTTTGTATATCTATATACACATGTATATAGATATACAAAATCATATCACGCAAGAAATCCAGCACGAAAACAAGCGTCGTGTGCAGGTCCCTTAATAATGGCCGTTTCGTTATACCATACAGGAACCTGAAAACATAAACTTTCAGGAAAAAACTATTTAACATGGCATATAATTTATATCGCTATTGGGAATCAACACGGAGGCGTGGTCTAGCAAATTATTTGGCCACTCTGAGCGGCCATATTTGCCATACATAGTTATAGAAAACACCAGGCAACAATTACTGGGAGAGAACAGTCGAATATTTGGCCACCGTAGGTCAGGGTCCCACTTGTGATTTCCCAATATCCCCGAAACTAAGCGGTTAAAATTCTTGTGATTTGGAAACTTTTTTCACGCGTACCCATCTTAATGGCAATAACATAAAAATCTTTAAAAACGTGAAATTTTCTATTCCGCGTAATTACACACGTAAAACTGTGAAATCTCTGGTTTCGAACTTTTAGACTATGGAAAGATCAAGTCTTGTGAAATTTTGTGCATCTTATTACACAACATAGTCCTGAATGAGTTCTTGAATTAATGAAAAAAAAAAAAAAAATCTTTAGAAAAAAGATTCGGCGAGACACCTACATTCAAATTGACGCTGTATCGTTCCGCAGCACTCATAAACGAACCTTTTGTCAATTTTGTCTCACAAACGCCATCTATTGTCAGTGATACAACGCGAAAGGGCCTTATTCAAACTTTTAAACGCTTAAAAAAGTTTCGTTGAAGCAACATCTTCTGCACTTCCTTTTTTTTTATGAAAAAAAAAAAAAAAAAAAAAAAACTAATGTGCTTGAAGATGAAATGCTATTAATAAAAAGGCTAAATAATTGTGTAAAAATTCTCTGTCCATGCCAATATGTCATCTACTCGATTTTTTTTTCCTAAATTATATCCGAAGAGCGACACCGTCATAAGAAAAAAATTCCGGAAAACTAATTCGTAAGGCTCTCTTGAGAGCTTCGACGATCCAAAGCCGCGGTCGTTAAATTTTAAGAGGAATAAGGAATGTTGGATAATAAATGACTTCTACATGTCAGTACGCGGTAATATAATTGTCTCAGAAAATGATTCAAAAAATTCCGAGACAGTCGAGAGAAAGGTTCAAAGTACATTTTCTCATTATCTCTCTGAATATTCAGATAGCATTTTGTAACAAAGTATCACCAACTTGCAAATGCCAATTTTGGTATACTTTGACCGACATGTCGCGTCCGTACAGTCGCGTCAAAAAGTAACAGTATAGAACATGGTTGAAAATAGACACGAGACTATACAGAACACCGGGCGACGCCAACCTAGTTCAATTGCTAAAAATGAAATGAGAAAACATTGCAAAAAGCCGGAATCAACATATGCTGATAAACCCGAAAGAAATTTACAAATAGTCCGGATTGAATGAATGATGGATTTTTTTTTTCTACCATTGGATGAGAGAAAATTCGGACAATATTTTAATTTATAAATTTGTTTTTTCCAGCGTTTCTGAGAAGATAGAAAGGAAAACCTTAAAATGTCTTTAGCACGAATGTTCGTTTCCATTGTTGCGAAATCGTCGCGTTTCGCTAAGACTAGTCAATCACCGTTCGGTGATCACAGACGCAGTTTCGTAAGTCCATATCTTCGATTATATCCAATATTCACGAGTCACATGATAATCATTTGACGATTGAAAAAAAAAAATGAGTGAAAATGAAGAAGCAAGATATTTCATTAGAAATTTTTTATAATTAAACCGTGTACTATAAATTGTTGCGTATTTTTCAGGTTCTGGGCCTTGTAACTTGCCGCTTTGTAGCGACTCATCATGTAACTAAGAACATAGAGCTCATATCACAGGATTCTAAGGATTTGCAAATAAAACAAAATACCAAAAGTTCTGGGGATTCTTCCAATCCTCCTCTTCTCGTAATGCTATCATGGCTCTTATCAAAACGGAAACATACAATGAAATTTGCAAATCTTTATATGGAACAAGGATTCGATGTTGTCACAGTTTCTGTACATCCCTGGCAACTCATATGGCCTGTCAAGGGAACGAAAGTAATTATATTTTCAATCAATTAATCTCAATTCAATGGTTTAAAAAAGTTCGAATTTCAACGATTACCTTGTATAATTTCAAAGATTTTTTTAATCGATCTATTTTTCTTAAATTTGATTTCAAAGAAAAGATGAGTCGTTTGTAAAGTAACAAAATTGTCAATATTTTAAAGGGGTCTCTCAAAACTAAGCGTGTAATTCTAGGGTCAAGAAAAATTCAAATACTTCACAAATCTGACGTTAATCCGGTAATTTCATAATAATATGATTCATTGAAATTTCACAGGTGATAGCCAAAGATTTATTGACTTTTTTGGACCAGAACAAGAACTACGATCAAATAATGTTACACGGTTTCTCAGTCGGTGGTTACATGTGGGGCGAAGTTTTGGAATTGATACAGCAAGATCGTAAAAAGTACGATCACGTGATCGAAAGAATAGTTGGTCAAGTTTGGGACAGCGCAGCTGATATTAGTGAACTCGCGATCGGTACACCACGTGCCGTTTTCCCTAAGAACGAAGTTATGCAGAAAGTTTTGGCTAAATACTTGGAGTATGTATTTTCCATTTTTATCGAAAAGTTGATTAATTCAGATAATTTTGAATGAAACTTCAACTCAAAGAGAAAAATTGAAGAATACGCGAAAACAATATACGTGTCAGAATTTTTACTTGTTTTGTTTATAAGAAGGAATATATGTGGTTCAAAAGCGTTAATCGACTTGTTTTTTTTTTTCCCCAGATATCACATGAAGACTTTCTACAATTCTGCGACCAAGTACTACATTCGTTCGAGCCAACAGTTTCATACGAATCTCGTTCGCACACCAGCATTGTTTTTGCTTAGTAATACAGATCCGGTTGGTGCCGTTCCTAGCAATATGCGAGTTCGTGATTCATGGGACTCTCTCGGTACAGAGGTAAAACACGATCTTCTTTGTTCGCGTCGTTCTGATGACACATTATAATTTTTATCTTTTATACAGACGTACGTGAAAATCTTCGAAGAGTCTCCGCACGTCGGTCACTTTCAGAAATATCCGAAAGAATACGTGCACGAACTCTATACATTCCTCGATAAACTCAACATGATAAGCAACGAAGAAAAAATTCGAGCGCGTCTTTGACGTGGAAATGAGAGGCAGGATTAACGATTTTCGAGTCGATCCCCCGAAACATCTCTTCCACCGTTTTCAACTCGATTGAACTTTATGAGAAATAAATGGGCTTTGCCAATCGGTTGGACGACGGGGACTTTTGATATCGATTGATCGACATGATTATTCAGCGAAACATCGTCCTAAGACCGGAACCAAGTCCCTATTACGACTATTCGAAGCAAGCGTGTTAATCGTGGCAATCGATTAACACGCTTGCTTATAGTTGATTCGAAAATCGAGCCACGATACACGATAAAGGAAAACAATAAATTTTGTCGAACGATGACCAAAGGTATTCAGCGCAATTATTTGTGATAATCAGTTGATGCGAAATTAAATGTTACAAATTGGCAATGATTTTGTTAACAAACGCCTGAGAAGTGGTTAAATACTATAGAAACATTTGAAAAAGCATATGTTAAAACCAGCTCGATCGTAGGTGAATGCGGCGTGTGATAGTAGTCGTATGAAATATTAGTCATTTTTTGAAAAAGTTTACATTTTCGTACCACTCTTTATTGCACACCGCTGTATGAAATATTAACGAAATATCATTCATGATTTTATTTCTATTATCTTGGACGAGCTCGAATCGAATATGGCTGTAAAACGCTAACTTATCTTTGTGAAATATTCTAATTGTAAGATGTTGAAATTCACGTCGTTTCGAAATGACACGAAACTTCCTTCTTTTAATAAATACCGATCAAAATTTTTATACGATTGTCGAACACGAATTTTGGGCAGTTCTTAAATGAAATAACTTTGTTCTTTCATCGTATTCCAATGATGCGATCATTGATATCAAGGTATCGTACTATCTTGCCTGTTTTATAACGTAATCATCTAATCGTTCGATATTGTAATCACAGGTTTACACAAAAATAAAAATCCTAAAGCGAATAACAATGTTCATACTATTTTGTAATTGTGTAGCAAAAAATAATGTGCCTTATGGAAAATTTTATACTCCTCCGATGCGTATTATTCTAAACAGAATATCTGTTATTTTCCATTAACGATTATCAAAAGAGAGAGGGTGCCCGAGTTAAATTTTATACGACCATTAGATCAAGTGTAATGCTCAAACAGTTGTAATTTTAGCATTATTAAAAATGAAGTATAATCAACAGTCATTAAAACGTACGTCTTTCTTTTATTTTCCGAGTCAGCTGTTCGCTGGCCTGACAAATCGATGATCCTTGATATTCTTACGATCGACGATTTTCTTGTTGAAAACTTTCTTTTTGTTGACTATTTTCCTGTTCTTCTTATCCACGACTTCCTTCTTCTGGCTGACAGTTTCCTTGCTCTTAATGTCGACACTTTTCTCGTTCATCTCAATGGTTTCTTTTTTCATCGGTTTTCTTCGTTTCTTTTTCGTTCCAAGGATTTCTTCGATCTCATCATCATCTTTCCCTTCCAAAATTAACTTTTTCCGCTTATTAATCATTTTTTTTTCGTAGAAATCAGTTTCGTCAAGCTTGATCTCGGCCTCCCGTTTCGTTACGGATATTTGGGTAAAAATGCTGACGATTTCCTTGTCTATAGATGCGAGAAAAATTGATTATTAACAAAAATATTATAAAAAAAAAAAAACTGTGTATCATTTTCAAAGTATTCCCAATAGGATAGAATAATTTGCTTTTCACAAAGAAAAGTATCACAACGTATTTGCGGACAATTGAAAAAAATTGACAAAAATATGACTTTTATATACTGGTTAAATTTTTTAATTCAAAATGAAAGGGCGTGCTAAACTCTTAACAAAGTACATTTATTTTAGCATATCTTGTGGTAGATTTTTTTAAAAGTAAAAAAGTTCACGAGTTCGCTAATGATTCCGACCTGATTCCACAATCTTGAACAGATTTTTAATTGTAGATAGAATTGAGTAAGCTCAATTTTCAAAAGGTCGGGCTCTCAGTGGTTTTTTTGTGTTATGTGAGCTATACTTCAAGTGACTACTGCGAGTTAAAACAACATAATCGATAATTGACAATATCGTAATAATTAATTCCGAAAATATCATAATTATATGACTCACCATCGATTTTGTATTCGGATAATTTCGTACCAACAGTTTCCTCGATCGCATGGAGCAGTTTAATATCATGAGGAGTTATTAAACTGATAGCCATGCCACCACGGCCAGCGCGAGCGGTTCTACCAACCCGATGAATATATTCTTTGGGTACATTGGGCACGGTGTGATTGATGACTAATTCGACGAGTGGGATATCCAAGCCACGTGCAGCAACATCCGTAGCGATAAGAATTTTTGAATGATTGGATTTGAATTTGTTGAGAGCAGCGATACGATCGCGTTGCTTGATCATCGCGTGAAGGGCTACATTTTGAAAGCCAACTTCGTTGAGGGTCATTGACAGAAGTTGACAAAATTTACACGTGTCGGTGAATACCATAATCGAGCCATTTTCATTCGTAGCACGGAAAGTTCGTATTACTTCGACGAGAAAAGCGTCACGAACATCACTTGGACAAAGAACATAACGCTGATCGAGCTCTTTTACAGTTGCAGTTCCCGTCTCGTCCTTTGCATCGAACTCAAAAACTTTATTCGTTGCAACTTGTTTCACTTGATCCAGAGTATCTGTAATCGTAGCACTGAATAAAAGAGACTGTTTCTTTTTCGGTAATGCATGAAATATCGTTTTTATCTGCTCGTCGAAACGTCCTCCAAGCAACTGGTCCGCTTCGTCCAATACTAAAAACTTTATTCTCTCCAGCGAAAATGTGTCGCAACTTTCCAAATGATCTGCCAATCTACCCGGTGTTGCAATCACTATGTGAGGCCTTTTAGCCAGTTCTTGCGCTTGTACCATCATGTCCATTCCACCTACTATAACACATTTTTTCAAATTTATTGGCTTTCCTATAGCTGCAAATTGTTCACCGATCTGTTGGAAAAGGAAACTATTAATGTAATGGAATGAATGCGGTAATGTAATGAAATTCTGCTTTTTAGCTCATCTTATAAATAATGAACATCGTTGTCGTTATATTAATAAAGCTATTTTGTACTGCTGAAATTTAAAATAAAACAGGCAGAAAATTTTGAATAAAATTATTTTTGGGAAGCAGAGTAAAAGAAGTTAAAACTATATACTTATGTTAACCTTACGATTTAAATTTTTGCCTGAAGGAAATTTATTCATCGTTGCACCAAAAAAAAAATTTGATAGCCAATTCAAATCATAACTTTTTCATTTCTATTGAGTATATTACTTTGGTGAAATAATAATTCGTAGACTTTCTGATTTACCTGAAAAGCCAATTCTCTCGTAGGTGTCAAAACCAAAGCAAAAATTCCGTAGGGATCTTCACAAAGTTTTTGTAATATAGGCAATGCAAAAGCCAGAGTTTTGCCACTTCCTGTCTTTGCACATCCTATGCAATCTTCTCCTTTTAATATTCGGGGAATACAATGCTGTTGGATAGGAGTGGGCTTTTTAACGCCTGAAAATGTATGTTACTTATCATCAAATTCATTTTGTTTATTTGGCATAAAATGAACATGAATGCTGACCGATATTTGTGCATTGTTCAACGAGCCACGAATTCAACTCCAAATCAGCAAAACTTTTGATTTCCTTAGCCATTGCCGTTGTTCCCGAAACCATCAGTAAATATCCAGCAGAATTGAAATTTAAAAAATGTAAATTCTTTACCGATTATTCGCACTATTATTATATTGTTTACATTCATCGATGAAAACCACGTGCAGGCGTCAAAAATAAGTTAGGTTAACTCGAAACAGCTGATTGAAGTTCTCAACGTCCGTGCGCAAGGACGAAATTCGAAAACCTCTCTTAAAAATAATAAGTGTTTACTGAATATTACTAAATAAGAATTTTAGAAAAGAAGCATTTATTACAATAATCAACTAGGATATGAAATAGTGAATTGTATTCGGTTATGATATTCCGATCGAAATTGTTGTACCCAACTGCTGTTACTCTTCCTCTTTTGCTAATTATTCGCGCCATCTATCAACTTGATATACCGACAGAGCCCTTGATGACTCTTTCATGACATTTGTACCATAATAATAAAGCGCGGTGTAAATTTGGCTCCCCGCCATGAACTTTTCAAAAGTTTTCTGATTTCAATGGTTTGTGTATCGTTTGTAGAGTATTTTGTGAGAACAAAATAAACGTTTGTGAGGGATGAGTTTGTCGCGAAAAAATAAAAAATAAAAATTAGCGTCTTTTTTTTTGCGCTACCGGAATTTTCATGCGTTGGGAAAACGAAAGAATAAAACGTTGTTGAATTTTTATAAAATATTACCGAACGAATATTCATACGGTGCACGAAAATGTGATTGCTAAATATTTGCGAATGAATGTCTCTAGCTTGTTTGGTTTGTTTACATTCGTGGAGCCTCGACTCTGTGTTTACGTTTACGCGCTCTCGCGCTGCTTGGCCTGCTAAGCCGTTCCGTAGCGGGGATGGTGGGGAGAGCTCACGCCAGGGCGACTGGAAGGGGCAGGCGCGAGCGAGAACTGGATCATGCGCGGGGCAACGAGGGAGCGAGCGAGGGACTCGCGTTCATTTAGTCGTCCGCGGGACGCGGGGCGGGGCGGCAAGTAGCGCGCGCGGAGAGAGTTGCATTAGCATCGGTCGGCTAGTGCAATACCGCGCATTATCGTTCGTTGATTGCAACGAAATTGATAAAACAGAGTGCGGAATAAGAGTCGGTGTTAATGACGAAAATCTTTATATAAAATACTTCAAACGGTCTGAATTGTCGTTAAACCAAATAAAAATACAACGATGGATAATAAAAAAACGGAAAATCGTGATAAAATTTTTTATTATTGAAACCACCCAAATCTATAATTTTTACATAATTTTTTATCGCAATTTCCGTTAATTAGAGCTTAAAAATGTGCGCGATTTTTTGAAAATAAAAAATGCACGAAAATAAGAGCTTAAAAATATGCGCGATTTCTCGAAAACGAACCATGCACGAAAACGCTATGAAAAGAATATTAGGGTCGTAAAACACAATTCGCTCGTTTGTCAATCGTAATGAATTTTCAATTTTTTTTCTTCTTTTGTCAATGAGTTTTCTTCTCGCAAGCGATATTCGACAAGTCGATAGGAAAGCCTCTTGCCCACGATATTATTTTTCGTGCTAAATTATAGTATGAATTATTTTGAATATTTGAGCGAATCACGATTAATGATATCGTGAGTAAGGGCTTTGAGTGACAGACAGTCTAGTGTCGGCTGTGTTATAGCTTCGAAAATCGTGTGTATGCTCGCACGCACGCGTGTTCGTAAGCGGAGCTAAGATGCAACCATACATGCGAGTCGAGCAACGCAACGCAAAGCACCAAATGCACGCAGGCCGTAAAGCCATGGGATTGTCGGCAAGAATAACGGAACGAAAGCTATAAATCTACTCTGTAGTTTGCTGTTTCCGAACGCGATACAGTTTCTGTATCGCATATCGAAGTCGCGCAGGCAAGGTCCATGCATATAACCCGGATGCTGCAAACGGTGCAACGCAACGCAATGCACGCAAGGCTTGTATAACCGCAGCTATTGTACAGCATTGCGAATAGTTTTTACTATCGCAATTGCTATAGTACAATAGAACGCAAGCGCCCGTGCACGCGTGCACCCACGTGAGCACGCACGATTTTCCACGAAACTATGGCACAAGTTGCCATTACACTTTCTGTCACTCGTCGTCAACCTTATTCAATTGCGAAAAGAAAATTTATTGCCACAAGAAAAATACATTTTTTGAGTTAGCGGAACAAAGAAATATTGAATAGATTTTTTTTATTCCGTGCAAGAGTTTGTTGACGTGGAAATTAAAAAAAAATTTGACGTCTTAATCACGCGTTTACTATCTCGGAAGTGTAAAAAGTTAATATTGGTGTTATGTGAATTAGTGCATTTGAATTTTGAACTGTGATGAACTATCGTTTTCAACGTTGGAAAAACGACGCTGCTGCTGCTCGTCTGAATTCAAAATCATGCAGGATCTGGGAGAAATCGAGTGGAAATTAATCAACTGCAATGAGTGTCCTGCAACGGAAGTGGATATTAACTGTGCGGACTATTTCGGAATTGCGGACTTTTCGGTTTTGCCAAAGGTAGGTTCGTTATTGAGGAGGGGAACAAGACATCGACGAGTGAGTACATAATCCCATCATTTTTATTGGTTTCATTTCTGTGCATAGCAATTTTCAGTATCAAACTGTTGGGCTTTCTTTGATTTTAACTATTATTTTTGAAAGAATTCAATTTCCATTTCAATCGTTAATCTTTAAAGGATAGAATGTTTTTTCTCTTACTGACCGTGGATTGATTGATGAAATGAGGAATGAATAGATACTGTATTTTTTTTGGTCGGTAGAATTTTTCCATTTTAACATTCCAAAATATTCTTATATAATCCCTCATAAAATAAAATTTAGGAATAGATGAGCAGTGGTAACATCTGAATCAGTTCAACAGACCATCCATATACTTTCGCATTTATGAATCAGTCTTATCGTTTTTAGCATTTCAAAACCTTCAAAATTCATGTATTTCTAATCAGTTGCGACCCGTATGGTACACACCAGTTTCCTTGACTGGTTCGGAAAAACTTGTGCAAATTTTGTTTTTTCTTTTTCATAAAAATATGCGTCTTACAAACATTTTTATTGTAATATTGATGTTCTACAAACGATTTCGCATTGATTTACGTACTACAATTAGACTCATTTGGTTTAAAAAAGTAGAATGGGCGGGCTAACTTCACGCTAATTTTTATTTTTGATTTTTTCGTGATAAACTCATCTCACAAGCGTTTATTTTATTCTCACAATACTCTACAAACGACACACAAACGATTAAAATCAGAAAATTTTTGAAAAGTTCATGTCGGGCGGCCAAGTTCACGTCCATATAATTTTTGACGAAATAAATATCGAGAAGACGTGAAGAGAGAACATTATGGTTTAAATTAGGCCTGTATATAACTTGTAACATCCCCCTATCACAGCGCTATGCCGTGGCAGCGGTGAGAAAAAAAAGCTTGGACATTAAGAGGCCCACATGCTGCCTGCCTATGCAATGCGACTGTCGTTTCCAGACCTGTATGTACGATCGTGGGTAAAACGTGCATCGTGCATGAATTACACAAATATTCATATCAATAATTTCATTCAATGAAAAAATCAATCCTTAGCAGCTTTCAAATAATGTGACATAATTCGACCATTTTTAAAACGTTGTTAATATTGATTTGCACTGTAAAATCAACAAAAAATGATCATATTGAGAAAAAAAATTTTCAGTAGATTGTCGAGTAGTTTTTTTTTTTTCGTGTACAATACTCTTGTATTGTACAAAGTAATTGTCCTGAGAAGAAAAATATAATTCTTTTTCAATTTGCTCAACATTTTCCACGTTATTCGCCGCTGATACGATCATTTTTCGTTTTATTTACTTTAGCTCGTTTTGCATCCGACTACTTTATTGATCTTAAAAAAGCGTGTGCCCTTTTTTATCGGTAGAGTTGCCTTAAAAATGTGCCAAAATATTTATCTAGATGGAGCACCACTGATAATGGAATGTTTCATGATCTCGATGTTATGGAAAGCTGCTTACGCCTATATTAATTCAAAACACAATTATTTGGAATAAGCATTGAAATCAGCACGACAAGACGAAAAAAAATGATTTGTTATTTTTTAATGTATGTAATTTTTGTATATAAACGAGAGTATAAACTATGAATGAACGTCAATACGAATTGCTGAATGAATCTTGTTAATTGTCGAACCATAGTTGATCTCGAGTTTCTCGAGAATTCAAAGAATTTATGTTTGTGGTATATGCAAGGAAGCGTGAATAAGAAATGAATTAAATAATAGAATGATATCTAACTCTGACTAAAATACTTGAAGTTCGAACGTACCTAAGACTAATAGCGTATTCTTTTTCTGGTGGCAGATAAAAATAAAATGGGCGGGCTAACTTCACGCTAATTTTTATTTTTTATTCTTTCGCGACAAACTCACCTCAAAAACGTTTATTTTGTTCTCACAATACTCTACAAACGACACACAAACGATTGAAATCACAAAACTTTCAAAAAGTTCATGTCGGGGGGCCAAGTTCACATCCATTAATAATAATAATAATATACTACACAACTTTAACATTTAATCGTATCAGTGGCTAGTGGCAGGTTTGAAACGGGGCAATGGTGGTCAGTAGCGTCAGTGGTTAACTCCACTCCTAAATTAATGTCTTGTTTTTGTTTCACTTTATCGCCCTTACGACAAAGATTGTGCATTAATCCCTTATTGCATTGGTTTGATCAATTCGGAGACTTAACAGAGAGTATGGGAAAGTGTTTTTCAGTTTCATGAAGACTTACAATTCATCAAGGTTAGTGTTTATGTTAGTTCGAGTTAGACGATTTGGTCGGAATTTTATAATGTTTATCAATATATATTTAAAAATATAATTAATAAAAAAACGAAATCTCATTTATTACCCAAAATAGTATTCTCGCAAATTACGAAATTTTGTAAATTTTGGAGATAAAGTTATCGCTGTAATTTGATACTTCTTGAGCTGCTTACATGAAAATGCAACCAGTTCCTTTTTTTTAGTGCTACATTTTTTTCCTTGTAGGTTTTTGTTGCAGATTACCTAAAAAATCTGTACAAAAACAGGCATTCTTGAAGATTGGGGCAAAAAAAATTGAATCAATCTTTTATTGAATGCTCAGATTTTTTTTTTACATATTCAAGTCAATTGGCAATGACAAAAAAATTACACAGATACTTCTTGGCGTTTCTGCTTTGAAACAACATTTGGATTTTTCATCATTTTCATTTTTTACTGAATTTTAGTTTTGCGAATCACAAATGTTAAAAGATATAATGGTTCTTAGATTGAATTCTCAGTAATCAGAAAACCCTTTCAAATCTTTGAATATTGAACCTCAATATTTCTTATTTTTTTAATTTGCAACAGTTTAAAAATGTTAGGATTGTCTGACTTCTATTCAGCTTTTACATTATTTTGGAAAAATGAACATTTGAAAATTGTAAGTACTTTTGTGTCATCTCAACAATGTAAATATTGAAAGCATTGAATTGAATCAAAACAGATGCCTCGTCATCGAGAAAGAACAACAAACAAGGGAAGATGGACGAAGGAAGATTTGGAGAATGCGAGAAAATCGATCATCGAAGCTAAATGTTCGATGCGTGTTGCATCAAAGAAATACGGTATACCATTTGCAACGCTTCAAAGGCGAATGAAAATGGATTCAGAGACAGTAGCGTCCGGTCCATCGATGGGACGAAAAGCTGTGCTGAGTCCAGCTCAAGAAAAAATGATGGTTGGCTCAATAGAGATGCTGGGAGAGTTGTTTTATGGTTTGAATTGTCAGCAAATACGTTACTTGGCATATGAATTTGCTGAGAGACTGAGCATTATGCACAATTTCAACAAAGAGAAAAAATGTGCAGGACGAGATTGGTTGGATGGTTTTTTAAAGAGAAATCCAGCAGTGAGAACCCGCAAGCCAGAACCAACGACGTCAACAGCAAAAATAGCTGCGTTTAATTACCAAGATGTGTCGTCGTTTTTTAACAAATTGGAAAATGTTATGAGAGAGCATTATTTTCAAGCATCGAGAATATTCGCGGTTGACGAGACAGTTATAACAACGGTGCTCGAAACTGGTACACTCTGTATTCCGGGTGCTCATATAGAAAGACCAAAGGCAAAAGGAGGTGGTGAAGATCGTGGAAAGAACGTGACGGTTGTACTTGGGATGAATGCAGCCGGAATCTACGTTCCACCGATGTTTATTTTTCCACGTCAACGTATGTCCCAACAATTGTCACAAAAAGGTCCTATGGACGCGATTTATCAATGTGCCAAAGACGGCTGTATAAATTCGACGTTGTTTTTAATTTGGCTAGTACATTTCAAGGAACACGCTATGCCGACTAAGGAAGATCCTTGTTTGCTCATTTTGGACAATCACTTGAGTCATGTGTCACTGAAAATTTTTGATTTTTGTAACAAACACGGTATAATATTACTTCCTGTCCCACCTCACACGTCCCATCGGCTGCAGCCCTTGAACATCGCTTTTTACGGTCCTCTTAAGAAAGCTTTCAAAAAAGAATGCGATTTATTCATGATTAGCCAATCTCTAAAAAACATCACTCAGTACGAATTGGCTGAGGTTTTCAACAAAGCTTATACCTCAGTCGCCGACCCCTTAAAAGCTCTTACCGGCTTCCGTGTCACAGGTATTTATCCAATAAATAGAGCTGTTTTCACGACTGACGATTTCGTATCGCCCAAAGCTTTACAATTAGCTACTAGCAGTGCTAGTTCCCCAGAAACTTTCGTATCCAGTATCACAGCTACGAGCCAACCCTCCATGGGTCATTTTCTTTACAATATCGCTGATAATCAACAAATCGACGTTGCTAATTCTTCCACAACAAATATGCAAATGTTATGTAGCGAGGCCAACGTCGAGCACAATTCGTTTAAACTATTTCCACATACATCCACCGGGGATCCAGTTGTCTATTGATATATTTATATACATTTCCCATCACAGAATACTCTTCGTTTTGTACCGTGATATAATGGCCGCTCAGTTCCCACTCGAACAAATAATTTCCTCAACATTTGGATACAATGATTCGAGACAGCTGTAATTTGACTATTCAACTGCAGTTATCGTCTCATTCTTTGAAACGAGAAACATGAACCACCAGTGAAGTAAATATTTGGTTCACACACATGAATATATATTTTTTCGAAAATTGTAAAAACCAGATTTCATACACTCGAAGCTAAAAAAAAAAAAAATGGTATCAAAATCGTCTAAATCAATCTTCTTGTGGTAGATAATTGTTGAACAATCAGTTTCAATGTCGTTACGTTTTCCGAAATGGTTACGAATTATGTTCATTATTATGTAATTCCTGAGCATAGAATATTCAATACGTAAGGCATTCAGGAAAGAATTTATTATTTTAGTCTAATATTATAATCCTTCTGGAATACTTGTACATTGATCAATTCGGTTATAAAATAAGTTACACACTGTACATTAAATGGGTAGAATTCGTTATTTCTATTCTATATTCTTGTATAACTAGTCGTATGTATAAAAATTAATGTAATCATGAATGAATCGTATATAAATACACTTTTTTTTTAAATAAACGCCCGTCGTATTTTTTATTCTTCTATTTTTTCGGTCTCATTTCATAACGCGCTGATAATCGTCAATGTGGCATTTGTTATGATCAAGAAACTCAAAATTATACATAGAAAATGAATCCACGGAATCATAATTACTCAAGTTGGTCAGTGATGAGTAAATTGAGATTCGTCGATTCGAATGTTTCGATTAAAAAATGTATCGACACTATAGGTATGGTGGGGGCAAAAATATTTTATATTTTATTATATTCGATTTATTATTAAAAACAAATTTGTTCTGTGTTGAAAAATTGATAATTTCTTTAGGGTAATATTCAACTTTTGCGTTTTTCGTTCGTTATACAATTACAAAGAGATTTTACTTTTGTAGTATTAATTAGGAATGGTTGTGAGTCGAAAGCGGAAGAAAAATCATTTCGTCTTGTTGTTCGGTGCTTTATTTATTTCATTGAAGCACATATATGTTACACTTTCATACGTCTCTATCGGAATCGCCAAGAACCCGGGAATCACATAACAGAATATAACTTAAGCTTGAATAACGAATCCTCCAGATTTCTTCTCTCCTCCAGTCGACGGTGTCTTCATTTTTTTCGTAGGTGACATGTAATCGCCATCGCAGAAAATCGTAAACTTCCTTCATACATATATTTCCGCTCATATAAATTTGTGTTAATACATTCAACGAATTCGCACAATATCAGCAATTCAGGAGTGTAGAATAGCGTTGTAGGCTTGGAATACTCCAGGTGCAACTTCGACAGAGCGAGATTTGAGTGAGAGCTGCAATATTTAGTAACAGAACCAATTTTTGTATTTTATGAAATCATTTTTGCAATAAAAATTAATTCTATTATGATCTTGAGAGAGGGAATAAAGTCTTACGGTAACATCAGGATTTCCTGGTTGAATCTTCAGCTCGTTCAGAACCCAAACTTGATTCGTAAGCTTCAGCGATTGATAAAGCATATCTTGTCCTTCAACGTTTCTCTTCGCGATTGTGAATACATTGTTTTGCTGCATTTTCTGCACAACTTGATCGGCCGTAAGCATTACTCCATTCAGTGTGTATTGAACCTTGAAATAGTAACATAATCAGTGAACGTAGCGTAGAACGTAATTTCAAGACATATTCGATAAATTATTGAACAACAATATTAAAATGGTCATAGTTAAATGCAGAAGCGCTTTTTTTTAAATGCAAGCCGTTTTTCTCAGTTGTCATTCGAGTAGATTTTATTATAGGAATCTGCCCTTCGTGTTCAAAACTATTCTGATTCGCTTAGTTAAAAGATTATACGTTGCTATGCCCACATGGCAAATTTTAATCGCGTAATAAAGATTGTTATTATTTCTTACTTCATTCTGGGCTGGAATGTCTTTCCACGTTGACAGGAAAACTCTCTTGTCGAGTTGTCCATCATCGGTAAAGTATACGTTCATGGGGACTATACATGCGAAATAAAAAACATCGATGTTGTTCTTGATGGCTACTTGGAGGTTGTTGAGAGGATCCATACGCTGTACCGCTCCAGCTGTTGATAGAATAACACTGACTTCGATACTAGCTCCTGGGGCAAGAGGAGCAGCAACTTGAAGAGGAGCTGCTGTCGTCAGGCCAAAACTGTTCTTGTTCAATTGGATGGCGAAATCGCCCATTGGTTGCATCGCTTTATTCGTAAATGTCATGTCCATGCTTATTTGACCGTTCCTTTGTTCAATGAAACACAAAAAAAATGAGATCGATGAGTATAATCAAGCGCATCATTTTTTAATCGCAGTTTTTTCTTCGAGATCATCGAATTTTGCTATATTTCACTATCGCGATCAATAGAATTGTTCGTGCAAAATGAAAAATTCATCATAAACAAATTTGCTCTTACTTTCGCGAGAACGTTCCCCAGATATCAAATCCTTTGCCCTTTTCCGCAGGAAGCCAATTGATTTTTGGTGGTATATAGGCAGTGGGTCCTGAACTGAAGCCAAATATATCGCCCAAAAGTCCGGTGGTACTTTGTGAAACGACAGGGGCAGCCGTACTCGCGGTATCTGGACCACCAAGAATTCCTTCGAGTCCACCACCGAGAAGATCGAGACCCATTCCCGTGGGAGCCGAAGCCGCAGGAGCAGCGACTGCAGGGCCACCTGCAAATAATTTTATTATTATTTTGATATAAATTTTCAATTACTTTTATGAATCACTGTCTGATAGGAATAATAGAGAAGTTTACATCGATAAATAAGAAAAGGGCCCTAGGCTTGCATAATATCAAGCTGCCTCCTGATTTGGAGTAAAATTACTTTTTTTTTGTGTACCCTTCATCAGACGAACGAGTACTGAGTAAATTTGATAAAGTTAACGATACAAATTGAAATGTCCTAAACTACTGATACTGAGAAATTGAAGACTCACCGATATCCATACTCAAGAGATCGCCAATAAGAGAATCCTGGGAGGGAATAACTTGGGCTTGTGGAGTAGCGTTTCTTTGAGTAGCCTCTTCGTTCGAGTTGCTTCTCGCCGGTAGAGATTTTCTTGCACCGGCTGATCGACCTTCGACGAAAGCGGTTGGAGGTTTGTGATAGACGGAAGCGAGACTGGAAATGTGACAAATGAGTTCATCCAAAAGAGTGGGCTCGAGTAAATCCGTTTCTTCGGAAATCAACGGTTTTTCAGCTAGAACAACTTCTTTAGCAGCGGCAGGATCGGTGCTCAATAATCTCCAATAGATAAAGCCTCGATCACGTAAATCCGGGTTGTCGGAGTCTTGAGTCGCGAGACTTAGAACTTGTTGCACCAATTCTTGTGTGTCTGTCGGACGTTTCAAGAAAAGCTTCACAATAGCCGTTAATAGTTGTAACTGAACTTGAGTATTCTCGTCGTGGAAGCCTTCCAAAAAGCTCTCTAGCAATTCATCCGCATTATCTATACGCTCAGCGTATTCACCGATTATCCAAATCATCGAAGCTCGCGCTTCGGGCTCATCAAGAGTGTCCAGATTTTCGCACAGTGTCGATATTATGCTCTCGTATTTGTTTGGATATTTACGGAAAATATCTTTTATTACTACTATCGCTTCTTGGACAACGTAGTTTACCTGAAAAAAAGGAAACGTTTTAAAATAGAAGGAAATAATTTTTATGAACACAACAAGATGGACAATACATGGCGATATTTGCAATGGAACAAAAAAAATGTCTTAATTTTTCAATTCATCGATTTTTATATATATTGTAGCGTTGTTGTTTATTCGAAGATTTGACTTTAGTCCAAGAAGCAATTCATCCAATTATTACAAGGTGGAATTGCTGTATTCTTGGAACTTATTCTATTCTAAGAATAGAAATTAACTAACTGATGTCGATATTGTAAACATTTATGATTTTCTTCGGGGGCAAAAAAATAGTTTACCTTTGTTTGAATAAGATCCAAGAGAGTAGAAACGCATCTTTCAGCGGAAGGTTCGACTTTGATAGCGCATCGACCAATAGCCCTCACAGCTTTCCTGACGAAATCGACGTCGACCTCTGTTGCATATTCCTTCAATTCCGAGAGTACCTGTGCTATATTTGCTTGGGACGCTAACCGTATCATAATATCCAATTTTTCGAGTTTCACATAAATCGGATCGTTGTACTTAACGAAAAATACTTTCATTTCGTGCTTCAGGATATCAGGACGTTTTTGCACTATCAAATTGATGTTTCTTAGTGCAACGTACTGTACTTCCGGTTCGGAGCTGAGAAGAGTGACCAATGGAGGAGCCAATTTTTTCGTCAGAGTGCCGACAAAATCGGATTCCGATTGTAACATTTCCATGAGTTTCATCAGAACCTATTAAAAAAAAAAAACAAAATAAAAAAAAAAAAAAACACTGACAGTTTTAGCGTGAAAAAAATGACCGGGATTCCGTAATAAAAAATTCGTTGAAACAACTAAAGACCTTGACTGCGGAGAGCACGACCGCAGCATTGGCATGAGCCAAGCGGGGCGTTATACGTTCACAGATGCTCTGAGCTTCGCGGTCGTCTTTTGGTGAATAATTGGCCAAAGAATCGAGAATGAAAACCTGTCCCCATTCCGTACACTCGTTCAGTGCAGTCAATAGTTTGTTGATCGTTTGAGCGTTCATCTCAACGAGTGGACCACTCGGGCTGGCTTCGTTGATCTCTGACAATGCAGCCACGGCGTTCGCGACGACCTTTTGAGAATGAAACGGAAAAAAAAAAAATTTGGTAGCAAAAGTTTTCACACAGAGTTTTGAAAAATGTTTACAATTCTTTTTTGTATTTTATATCTTTATGAAATTCTACCTCATTTAATTTCACATTATTTTGAATCATGCGATTATAGAAACGATGCTTCATTTCAGAATGCAATTATTTTTTCAATGTAAAAAAAAAAATATCAATCTTACCATAGGATTGCTGTCGGACAAAAGATCTTTGAGTTGATCCAGAAATCCTTGATCCTCAACGAGTGCAGCGTTAATGTCGTACAACTTGGCGACGCATACGGCGGCGGTTTTCCGAACGTAGGGATCTTCATCCTTGAGACATTTTCTGAGTGGTTCGCATAGATACTCGGTGATCTTGTCGACTCGGATGCAGCCCATTGTTCGTACGGCCAATGCGCGTATCAGCGGATTCGGATCTTCACAGTCCTACGCAACAAATCGTGCAAGCCAGGGATTCAAGTCTAGTCACAGAAACGGCTAGTTTATTTCGACCCATGAACTTTTGATTTTTCTTTTCATTTTACTTTTTTTTTTTTTTTTTTTCTTTTTTGCTTTGTTTCATAACGAGATATAAAGTTTGGTATGGTACCTTTGTCATCGGAGAGGTCGCTAGCTCCTTTTGCGTGTCAGAACGAAAAAGGTCAAATTGGTCACCGTCACCATTTTTATATATTAATGTTTGTTATTCATAAAATTAAAACGAACGTGACGCGAATCGATGATTTTTCAAAGAGCACGAGTTCTACTACGCAGTGTTTATATGTTATTTCGTTTATACGTCGTTTAATTTTAGTTGAAAACGATGATTTATTGGTTAATTCTTTTCGCATACGTTCGTTGTCGAATAATTCGTTAATTTATCCTGTTTCATCATTTTCTTTCTTTATTGCTGTCACGATTACCTATTTTTTTTTTTTTTTTTTTTTTTTTTTTATTTCGAACGGAGCTATGGTAGCTCCGTTTTGTCAGATTGAAAATTCACGCTTTTTAGGTACAGCTCAAACGATACAAAGGTTTACAATTAAATATATATATATATATATGTATGGGCAGATCCATTACGCTTCGACTGGAGTCCGCGAGCTTCGGTGAGCGATTTGGCTGCTGGTTTTCTACAAGAAAGTAGGTGATAAAAAAAAAGACGATTCTCTAAATTTCAACTAAATATAACGAAATTTGATGGCTGTAGAATTCTTTTAGCAATCAATTTTTTAGCCATTTTTATACGAGCTCTAAGAAGCTTAAAGACTCGTATGAAGTGGCATTGATATTTTTCAATCTTGTATTATCGAAAAAATAAAGTTTTTCTACCCACACTTATTTCTATTACTACGTTCCTTTTTATACGTGGCTACCTAAAGCTAACTGATTTCTGAAAAATTGCTGTTCTCCGATAGCTGTAACTTTTTTTCTATTAGAACGAAATTGCTTGAAACTTTCAGGGAATATACTCTGTTCTATCCCCAAATACTGAAAATTTCAAGAATGAGTTTGAGCTGATTAGCGAGCTGTAAATTTTTCAAATTTTCCACATGTTTATGGCATAAGTAATAATTTGAATGTTTAAAAATGATAATTTATGATGTTCATTTGAATGATTAAAATTTTAATCAAAATGATAATTCATTTTCATTTCATATGCATGGCAATATTGATAATGCCATAAACATGTAAAAAAATGAGAAAAACTTGAGGATTCAAGAAAATTCACAGCTCGCCAACAAGCTCAAATCTATTCGTGAATTTTTCAGTGTCATTTGGGGATATAATAGAGTATATTCCCTGACCTGAAAGTTTCAAGCAATTTTGTTCTAATAGAAAAACGTTACAGCTGATTGAAAACAGCGATTTTTCAGAAATCATTTAGATTTGAGAAGCTGCATATAAAAAGAAACTTGGTAATATATAAAAATAATTGAAAGTAGTGATAGATTATACTTGGACGAAATATTTAAACCACCTTGTAGCCGTTTACTCGAAAGATTCTCGTCTCGGCAGCATTTCAAAAAAGTGCGAAATCTTGTTAAGATTCCATTCGAGTCTTTAAGCATCGTAAAAAGTAAGATAAAAAATCACTTTTTGAAAATTTCTACAGTCATTAAATTTCGTTATATTGATTTAAAATGTGGAGGATAATTTTTTTTCAAAACCTACTTTTTTTCGAAAAAATCGACAGCCAAATCGCCGACCCCAGCCTACTGCGGTCGAAAAGTAATGGATCTGCCGATATATATATATATATGATATATAAGTACATATACGGATATATATATATGTGTGTGTGCCCAATAACCAGATAACAGTAACATCAAGAAGTAGAAAAAAGTGGACTACTTTCTTCTCGTCAGTTAGCAGGTTGAAATGATATATTACAGAGATAATATAAATAATCGAATAAAATTACAGCTATCATTCTATTCACATGAACCAACGCTTCTCACTCGTCGATAGTTAAGATAAAAATATGAACGAAAAAACGAAACAAGATTAAGATAGTTTTGCGTGCAGCTGGCGTAGCTATGTTGCGGAAACAGGCATCAATATCAATACAATATACACACAGATAATTACCATTGATTTTTACAAGTACTTTTTTTTTTCTTTTTTCTTTTTTTTTTTTTTCTCATTTATATCTGGAAGTGGTCCATGCGATTTTCATCTTGATTTTTTTTTTGCTCGCGCGCCAGTTACATCATAAGTGCATGGAAAAATTATTATTCAAGTCTCAATGATGATTAAACGAACATTTATTCCGCAACGAACTGTCTTCATTTTCCCGAAACACCCGATTTACTACGTAGAATACTGGAATTTGGAAAGTTTTGGATGAAAAAAAAAAAAAAAAAAAAAATTAAAAAAATTGTTACGACGATGATTGCTAGACTCGGACATAGAAATTTCTTTGATTTTCTCATACTTTTTTTTCTTTCAATATATGTATGATATTCCATATTATATTCTACCAAATTCCAGTCTCGTGCCCTTTGAAAAATAAGCGATTCGCCTCCGACATACACAACATTCCGTTACCTATCTTACAAAATCAGACAGCCCTGTGCAAACCGACAAAATTTGCAAAGCACGGTCCGTGATCAGCACGAGGCAGACTGTAAATTTGAACGGTTTATTGAACATTCATTATTGCGCGTGATGAAAACTTTTTGAGACTCGAGATTCAAGTTTTATTAATTTCGTTAATGTTTTGCCCACGGTAAAGATAATCGATCAAAGTTCCCAAATAGATGAAAGATTTGCAGCTCGCCTCGAAGCAGAAACAAAGACTCTTGGACATCGCATAAGTGTTGATCAGATACATACAAAGATCGTGAGGGTGCAGTCAATAAATTTTTGTTTCATATAGATTTTATGTAGCTCATATATTCCTTAGAGACCAACATCGCTACGTTACCTTTACGAACGTGTTGACTGCCATTATTGCCATGTCCGGTTGACTTTTCGCATAGTTCATGAGATAAAGGTACACAAGCTTCTTCAACTCCAAATTGTCGGTCTGCATGCAATTGACGACATCGGGAAAAAGAGCCGAAACATCTTTACCGACGGTCATAGAAGCAATGACCTATTAACGAAATATAAACATCAATTAATTTCAAGAAACAGCGAATAGTCGCAAACAGTTTGAACTTTGTATCATTGAAACACAAGGAACCTCCATTTGTTCTATTAACATCTATTTTTGTACAGATTTCTGGCCATCAACTTTTTTCCTATTCTTATGAATTAAGAAATAAAATTTGCCAAGCGAATTTTATCATTTCAAAATTTAGTAAGCTAAGAAATGAATGAATCAATTTTGTTGTGTTTTATCGGTGTTAACATCTCTACTATTCAGTCTCGAAGGTGACTATCTTTATAAATTTTCTTTCCATTCATATTTTTAAGTATTCCGTCGGTTTTAATGTATTTTCACAGTTGAAAGTTGTGTTGATTGTGCTTAGGATGAATTATTTTTTGCAATCTTTTCCATCTTTTTACATTCCTAAAAATTATTATGACCAAAATTATTAGGATATTCGAGTTGTTCGAATTGACAAAAATATCAATAAACACTCATTCGGAAAACCTCTCTCTAGGTACCTGAAGTATAAAACTATAGTTTTTATATTTTTTAATTTTATGTTATTATGCCAATAAATACAGGTTTTACAACAATATTACCTTTTTGACAGCTTCTTTTTTCTTCTCTTTCTTATCATTGTTCAATTCGGATTTGAGCTCGAAGATTTCTCCCTTCTTTGTGGTCGTGAAGTACTTTGAGTCAGTCATTTCTGTCACAGAATAATGTAAGCTTGAAAAAAGATTAGAAAAAAAAAAACGTATTGTATAGTTGAAAAGGAGCTGCAGAATATTTACTAATGCAGTAAATAAGATTATTCGCTAATTACGTCCCTGTAAAATCAAATAGGCATATGTATATGCACGATAGATATAGGAAATGCCACATGAATGGATCAATGTTGGAGTTACAGTCGGTTCGTGCTAACTCCCACTAGCCGGATCACTTATGCGCACTACCGTTTGCGTTCTCGAATATAAAAAATGAAAAACCCCTGACGAAATTTCAGTGGAAAATTCGGAAGTAAAATCAAGCTCCAAAAGTTAGTTTAATCACTGACGTAATTAAATTTGATGAAACATTAAAGTTTAAAGATTACGAAAGGTGAATGCATAGTATATAGATATATATCTAACCTACGAAAGAAGTCTGTGATTCTTTTGCGAATATCGAAATATCAAATATCGTTTAAAAGAAACGAAAGAGGGAATCAAATTAGCAAGAGTCCACGTAAGATGAGATAATTTGAAATACCTTAATTTTGCGAAAATAAATGTCAAATCGAAAAGCTGGCTGCCGACTGACAGCAAAATCTAGACGCGAAACGCCCCTGAGCGCCACTTGTTACAAATCTTCAAGAGCAGCACAAACCAGTCTACCAACCTTTTTGATAGGAAAAAAAATAGGCGGGTAATTTGAAATGTTCTGGAAAGAAGGCATTCAAATTGGATTATTGTAAATCGATGGTAGCATAATTCAAAATTTTCCTTCAACAGTTAATACGATAGCACAATTGGAAACTTATTTTCGGGTATTTTTATTTCTGTGAATGAATGTATCTATCAAAAACACAAAAAAGATCATGATATATTTAGAGACCCTGGGAAACCAATAGAAAATTGATAGATCTTGTCGCCCGAGGGAAATGAATTTCCAAAAATAAGTATATCAGCGAAAGGTCAATACTCTATTGAAAAGGGAATACGTGAAATTGAAAAAAAGGTTTAAAAAATAAAAATAAAGTAACTCGGTGGTTCCTCATTTTTTTAGTCCAAATAATTTAATTTAGCATCGTAAGAAAAACAAAGACGAATGAACATGCGTTTCTTTTTTACAGATCACAACATTGTCCAGCAATCTCTGATACATATTTGTTCTCCCATTCTCCCAACATTTATATAAATGTGATCTACACATAACAATAATTATTTGTATATAATAGCAAGATTCATCATATAAAACTAATGCTATACGTATTCGAACCGTGAATATATTCGCCAGTACGGTAATTTTGGATTATTGGTTTTTGTTTTGTTTCTTTCATCTTTCTGATTTTTTTTTTTTTTTTTTTTTTTTTACACAAACGTTGCGCTCGTACGTACGATCGTTCGTATGATACAGGTGACGTTTTCGTGCACGAATATGATTCGTAGACACGCAAAGTTTGGCTTAAAGAATTCCCTACAATGTGCGCTCTATACCTCGTCGAATCACGTACAAGAAGTAAAGTGAATGGAAACAACAGCTGAAGTTTCCAATTAAATTCATACGTCTGAAATTTGGCTATGAATTGGTGTTTTTTTTTTTTCGTTTTTCATGTGTTGCACCCTGTCCCAGACTTTTTTTTACCGGAGGACTTTAGAACCGATTTCTCTAAGTTTTTTTTTTTTTACGCTAGTGAACAATATTGCGCAAAGTCCGGCGATTTGTAGCGACGGGAATAATTCGCTAAGCTACCCTATGCCAACAGAGCCTTTGTTTTTTTTTTTTATTAACGTAGGAGCCTCGGCCAGCAAGCCCAAAAGGATTTTGAAGTATGTACCGAAAATCTTCGGATAAATTCGTTGGTCCTGCAAAGTATGAAGAAAAACAGGCAAAAATGAAAACTTTGCTTGTTTTTTTTTCTATTTTGTCAAACGATCCCTTGCGTTTCAGGTGTTGTCCGAGACGACTAATCCCTCGAAGCAAGGGATACTATGATTCACGAACCGAATTCCTCCGTGTCGGGCTCAATCGGCTTGAACTCGTACGAACCCCGACCGTCCATTTGAAGATAATACTGCAATTAAAAAGTTGTTAATTTTTTCTAAGAAACCCTGATTGAGAATATTTGCTCAAAATATTCTACTTATAGAAAAAAGTTGGATCCAGATTGTCAATCAACTACAGAAAAACATACTAAAAAAAAAAAAAAATGAAAAATATGAAAGTGTTAAGAGTTTAGAATTTTTCGAAAAATATACCTCATGGTGTTTCCAAAGGGAACGTCTATGAGATACAGTGAATAATGTAATGTTGGCTTGTCTGCAGTAAGAATACATAGAATCTTCGACGTCGACGCTCACAGCACTGGTGCACTCGTCAAGAATTGCGAACTGAGGCTTGTGATAGAATAACCTAGCCATCTAAATCCAAAGAAAAAGCACACATAGAGTTTTTCAAATCGCCTGTAATCGTCTGAAATGAATGATTTTATAGATTTGATAACGAACTGTGGTACGTACAGCAATTCGTTGTTTCTCCCCACCAGAAAGTACGTCTATCCAATCAGCCACTGTATCCCAACCATTATTTTCACCATTGCCCTGGCCTTCCCGGTCCAAAAGATGTCCAAGTTGTACTAGATCTAAATATTTTTGTAAATCCTCATCCTTGGTATTTCCACGTCTTAACATTTCCGCTTGAGTATGCGGATATATGACCTGATCCCTCAATGTCCCAAGGGTCATGTAAGGTCTTTGAGGAATGTAAAAGAGTTTCCCACTTGGCGGCTTCGTTACTACACCACCCCAGACAGGCCATAGCTGTATTTGATAAATAAATCAATTAAACACTTCGAGAAATTTCGGTAAAAGGAATTTCCTTCAAATAAAAGCTACTTCGCAAAAAATGAATTGAAAAATTTGTTTTGTTCTTGAGTTATTGGAATCGAGATAATGCTTCAAAAACTAGACGCCGATTTTTAATTTGTGATAATCAATTGCACTCACCTCCCCAAGTACTCTAAACAGAGAACTTTTACCACATCCGTTTGGTCCGCAAACTAAAACGTTGATGCCTGATTTGACTTCAAAGCTCAGTTCTTTTATAAGAAGATCGCCGTTTGGCGTGACAAGCGGGACACGGTCGAATCTAATTATATTGTCTTTGGCAATGATTTTTCCAGCTCCAGGAAAACCGATCGGCGAATTTTTCATGTCTAGTAACATTGTTCTTTCGTATTTGCCAGCGTTCAGATCATCGAGAACGGTTTTAATCTCGGTTACACGAGCTGTAAAACCGGCGAGTCTTGTCATTTCTCTACCAGCTAATACAAGTCGGCCAATCGCTTCGGCCAATTTAACGAGCATACGACCGTACTCGTAGTAACATTTGAAACGATGGTCCGTCGAACCAGCAAGAACCGCATGATTTTTTTGAAAAAATGGAATGCTCACGGCATAGAATCCAACAAGTGTCGCCAAATCTAAAAAAAAGAAAAATATTCTTCAAGCAGGAATTTCCATGACAATGGTAAAAAAAAAAACTGGCTCATTATCCATTTTTTTTCGAGTATTTTCTTTGAGTATGGTAGGCGACTTTTATCATGTGAAGATTTTCACTATCAATCATTTTTTCGCAAAAGTATGTAATATTCGGGGAAAAATATTTTTCAAAAGGAATAACCGAAAGAACTTTTCGTAAATACACAAATTTAGTCCTCCACATACATTACATTCATAGAAATAAAAAATAAATAATTGCACGAGATTAAAAAAAAAAAACAAAATCTTAGCAAAACCCGTTCTTTACTTTTCGGAGCAAAAGAAAGGTAAAGTATTGAAATTTACTGGAACAAGCTGATATCAGTATATTTTTTGAAAAAACTCTGTATAAAAATAAAAAATTATGAGCTTTTAAAACAAAAACAAAACAAAAAATAGATTTTCAAAAACTTACATTTTCCGATAAGATTGTCTATTATACCCATCGCGGTTTTGAACTCTAACAAACCACGGAGATGCTTGGTCTGTGATATAAAGAATAATATTAATGTTTGGCACAGTCGGTCGATAAAGCAGAGAGCTTTGAAAGAACAAGCAAATTCATTAAATATCGCACAAATATACTAACGAGTTTGTGAAAACTAGCGAGGAGAGTTAATTTTTCGCGAGCGTTGCCACGATAGAATGCAATCTCTTCGGAATTCATAATCAGACGAGAATTTATGTGACGATATTCTCCCTCCAGACGTTGCTCTTTGACGGTCATCTGCGCTATAGGTTTTCGCAGGTGCGTCAAAAACGTGCCTGCGGCTACTAGGTATCCCAGCATCATCAATGGAGTCTGTGGGAATAAAAAAAATTCTTGCATTATTTGAGTCGTATGCGTCAAATATAATTTTTCAAATTGTAGAACGGAATTATAAAAATTTCCAAGCCGTAAGTATAAAATGATTATTTTTCGCGAAAAAACCTGAGCTCTTATATTAAAATAAAACTTTTAAAGCTTGCCGACAGATAAGAAGAAAAAATACTCAATCGATTTAGTCGAACTTAATAAGCTTTTTACAAGAAATTTTCATTTTATTTTCAATCTTCTGAGAAAATAGCACTTTACAATTTTTTTTTATTTCTGTTAATTTATACAGAAGGTTATTGGTGATCAAAACACGCATAATTATTTGATTTTTGTTTTAGAATTAATTACGCCGAGATATCTCTCATCCCAATGGAATTTACTGCTTTAAAATTTCAATTGATTGGTCAAAAAAACTTTAATGTTCTTTAAAGATTCATTAAAAGTGCTTGAAAGTTTGACGTTCGTTTAATAAATATTTGATGTTTGAAAAACTCAATAGACTTCGTTATCAAGACTCCAGGAAATTTTCAAAGAAAAATATTCACCTGTCCGCCCAAGGACGAAGTTAGCCGGTAAACGTAGAGTGAAATATCCAGAAACGGTTTGGCAATATTGCTGTAAAGATCGGTACAGCTATCGCAGAATTTATCGACATCAGTAGTCAACAATTGATCAGGATTCGCGATTCGGGTATCCAAGTTAGACATTTTGTAATACGTGAATCCTCTGCAAAAGAAAACGTTTTATTTGTTTTTTTTTTTTTTCACGTATGTCCTTCATCATGCAGTCAAATGAGGTGATGTGCATAGTCTTTTATGATTTGCAGGTAACAGAGGATGGCTCCCTCCAATAATGCAAATTTTTGTCATATATTTATAAAGGAAATCATTCAATGGCCACCTTTGATCTCTCTGTTTAATGGTATTGGGGAGAACGAGTTGGCTCGACTTTAAGCCTCGACACTCAAAATGCTACAATGGAATAAAACTAAGAAAAGTAAACATTGAAAAGGAAGGGCTAAGAGTATTGATATTTTCAAACACTTGCTTACTTGAGATACTGGTCCAGTAAATGGCGAGTTATGTTCGTTCTTAAACGTAGTTTCACTTCTCCTAGACTGTACTTTAATACGTTGTTTACTAATGACATCTAAACATGAGACAACATGAAATGTAAAATTTAAATTGTTCACAATTATAAAATTCACTAATTGATTTAGCAACAAAAAAACATTTTGTCTAATCAACTCTAATAAAGTTAAAAGACAAAAATGTTGAGCAAAAAACTTAGGGCATATAAAATGCATGAACTGTTTTTCATGTTACAATTTAAGAACAATGGAACACTCACCACTGGCAGAAGAGCCAGAAATGACAGAAGAAGCTTTCTGAAGTGTGGACCATTCTTATTAATTATTGAACTGCAACAAAAAATTCAATGAGTCAGAAATACTCTTTACATCATTAACGTGGGATCGAACTTTGTGAAAAAATTAATTACGCTTCTATGAAAGTGCTTATGTGTATGAGCGACAAATCGCAGACGGTTCTTGCAATTAGTGCTCCGGCAACCAGTAAAATAAAACCAGATTCTGCTGACAGGACACCTGGAATTCCAATCCCTAATAACTTCCATAATTGCCTGAAGAATTGGGCATTAACATGAGCCTTAGGACCCTTCGGTTTTTCCTATACAATCACAATAAAATATTAATTCTTTAAACCTCCCTGGACATAAGAAGTGGGTAACATTGCGTATGGAACAATCAATTTTGTATTTTGAAAAAATGACATTTGTTATTTCCACATTTTTTATTGATATTAAAGTTTTCATTGTTGCGATGCAACAGAATCGGCAAGTAGCCTGAGTAATTTGAAGAATTTCGAATACAGAAAGATTGAAAAATGTTCTATTGCATTCAAGATTGTTTTCCAGAAAAAAAAAAAAAAAAAAAAAAAAAAAAAAAAAAAAATTGATAACGCTAGTTTATGATTAGATATTTATAATCAGAAATTATTTCAAAATAATCAGTGTTGATCATTCAACCATTTCGTTCGCATATTTACGTATGAAAAATTATTGAAATCCTACGAAAAAAGAAAACTGTTCCGTTTGCAAATAAAACTACAAATTTCAAAAAGCTGACTTATTGTTTTTTTTTTTTTTTTTCCAGCCATAGTCGATCTGATAAGAAGTCAAAAGCTTTCGATCAATTAATTCATCTTTTATAACTGAATGAATCACAGACGCAAAAAAACAATCAAGAATTTTCCACGAGTCTAAAATTATTTATGCTCAGTTCCAAGTCGAAAGAGACGCGAAGAGAAAAGCCTCATTTTTTCTGAGCATATGAATATCGATAGGCATTAAAAGTCTTACCTCTTTAATGACATATTGAACGTCATCAGTAGGCCACAATGTTCTGTAACATCAAAGTAATAAGGCAATTAGCTCCAGCTCAAAGTACAAGTTGAAATAATCTCCCACGACAGAAAAACAACAGTGCAGGACGTTTAGCATGAACTTTACTCACACCCATATATGGATTTATCACAATTACCTTTTAGTCGGCGTGTGTCTTGCGCCTTTTCTTTTTAAAAGCCAAATTAAAGCACTAATGGACAAAGCACCTGCGACCGAGCGTTTTGTTACAAATTTACTGAGTGCTGGAGCCATATTCAAAAATACTTGTCACTTCTCGCGATGTAAAGAATCCTAGTTAGATTTTCTCGTAGAACTGGTTTACCTCACTCGCGTCGTAATAAACCGCGTTTTTCTGCGAGCTGTGTGTATATATATCCGTGTCCAAGAGTGATTATGAGTATGCGGAAGGAATAGATATAAGCGTTTCGTTATTTCGAAATAAAACCACGTTATGCCTGTAAAATTTTAGCTCGTTAGGCCACAACGTTGAGCATATTAACGCACGCACCAGACTGAATCAATCCAAATTCCAAATCAACAGGACTCGTTGTTATGCCTTTTTTTTTTTTATTCTACAGTTTGAACTACACGAATTGTGTACCCGAAGGCATTAGGCCCGGGTCTGACACTCCTCACACTCCATGACTCCCACTCTTCTTATTTAGTAGCACCCGTGAAATGAACCACCCCTACTACCGTCGTTTTCAGCCTGTATGTAAGACCGTGTTGGCGATAAAGTTGTTACAACCTACGAGCACGAAATGATTGCGGCCGTAAACGTGGTAGACCTGAGCCACGGACCTGATTGTGAGCGCCACGATGATGGTGGTAGGGGGGGCATGTTTACTGAATTACATTTCAGTGGTGGAGAGTGGTGTTGAAAAAATGTTGTGCCGGTTTGTGATTGAGAATTTGTTTACATCTTCCCGCTTTTATAAACTACCTTATATACAATATTATTAACTTCATTGAGAATTGTCTCCTCAGGTTTTGTTGCATATTTTTTTTGTTGAATTATATTTATTTATCACACTGTATGCAGTAGATCTTTGTCATGTTCGATAAAAATAAAACCCGCGTTCCAGTATTATACTTCAGTGGAGCGTAAATCGACGATGTGTCATGGCGACGATCTAACTTTGCCAGATATTCAGTGAGGCCAACACATACAACACCTTTTGTCGTTGGTACCGAAAACCGAGATTTTTCGAAACGATCAACCAATGAAAAGCATTTTGAAAACTGCTACAGTCGAGCCACACTTTGAGCACTGAAAGCTTCCAAATGAAACGCAGTCTTAGAAAGTGCGCTGCTCTCCCCCTCTCTTTCTCCTTTATCTTTCTTCCTATCGGTATTTCTCCGAGCAAACGCATAACTTTTACTTCTTATTCTACAGCTCTTACCATGTGATATATCATATCAGCTTGTTGAGTATATTTATATCAATGTACCGAGACTCTACCGAGTCTCTTGATAGGCAATTTTTAATTTTTTTAATTTTTACATATACATCACAATTACATGAGTACGCGGTTTTCATGCATATACAACGTTTCGTCATTACACGGAGAGACTTTATCAAACTATGTATCGAATCTACTAATTTAGAAAAATTAACTTCGAGCTTGTTTTCTGTATGGTGAATATTGAAGTTTTTTTTTGTCAATGAAGAGGGTATCCGGTCGACGAAAATGTTTACCTATTGAGATACCTATACAGTCGACCTTATTATCCGTAGAAAGTATGAGCTACTTGGAAAAATGGACAATTTGTTTAATCTCCGTGAGGTCGGGGTCATAAGTCAGTCTAGTCAGTGTGGAATGCTTCGTACATATATTACAGTAATAAATTCAAATGCATTCGGCACTATAGGCATACATGCTGCTGAAAATTCAACTCTGACTTGCTAATATAAATTGAAGGGGCTTACATCAAGGAATACCTTAATGAGGAATGATAAAAATGGATTTTCGTACGTTCTGTTCGAATTCAAGTTCATAAGTGTTCGCTTCTGATTATCTCTGTTTCACTCCGCTTATCAAGGGGCGGTGGTAGCGGTTTGACTCTTATATATACATACGCAAAAATCAAAGTTTTCGGGCTTCCCATATTTTCCGAACTGCAATCACAAGGAAACGGTTTTTTGATTGAAAAAAGAAGTGTGTTTATACTTGAAACTTTCGAAAATAGGTTTCGTATAAAAATATAGCCCTGAGTACTCGACGAAGAGTTCAAGAACACTTGAATATTCTATTTCGAAACTTGGCTATATTCATCGCAGTAGATATAGCTGTCACTTTTTACAAACGGCCAATAAACGTACACTTGAGTTATTCGTTATCGACGCGTATTCTTTCATCGCGATTCCTGCCAAAACGGTTAGAGATATATAGAAAAAAATTATAAAAACGACTAATCATGAAGAGAGCGAAATTTTCTATAAAAAGCTAAAGACACGTGTCTTCTCTATCTTCACAAGTTTATATTGAAGGATGCTTTGAGGATTATATTTGTGAAGGTAAAAAAATATTTGAAAAAAATATAGACTCCGACGAGCCTCGGGTCAGTAGACAACGGAGTCTCTTGATTAATCTGAATTTGGACTTCAAAGAATTTTTCGAATCGGATAATACACCGTGGAAGACACATAAATTGCGTTATTGAAATGGACGCCGGAAATCTGACGATGAAGCGTTACCTATTCATTGGCAACTGAATTCAAAGTTTGTAAAATATTTAATAAAGAAGGAAGGTTTTTTTTAAGTATCCAAAGGAATATTATTCAAATCGTTGACCAAAAAATGAATGAATAATGGTTTTCTACATTTTTTATTGTTGTCTCGAATTCGATTATATAGTGCAGTAAAATACTTTTGAGATTCTCCCTCCATATCTGTTTGGATTTTATATTACAATAAATGTGACTTAGTTTTCAACGCACTCGTTAAGAGTATACACGGAACAGTGACCTAACCTCAATTCCAATTTTCGAAATAAAAATTCTTTAGCACGTTTAATAAAAAGGCTTTGTCAGCCCACGCAGTCCGATGGCAAAAATGGGCTGACAGGGCCTTTTAATTTGTTAATCAGTCAAAACGTGTCGAAGAATTTCACTTTTAGACCCATATTCTTAACCGCTGCTTGTATAAGAAAATAAAAAAATTGCTCGAATCAAAAAGGGATCTGGGTTTGAAAATGTAACTGATGCAAAATGTCTCATATTGTACAATATAAAATAAACATAAAATGAATACAAACAATCGTTACGAGTCTTTGCTGCAATTATTTTATTACGAGTATCATGCCCAACTCCCTCGCTTGTATTAGACAAGGGCACTTTATACTAAATCATTCATGCCGAACCTGCTGTGACGAAAAAAATTCTACTGTAGACAAAGCGAAAAATACTCGATAAATCGATGAGAAGTTGAAGGACAAAAGTATTATCATGTTTTTGTACGATCCAAAATTCAGATTCCATCTTCGTCTTATAAAAAGTGAAGCAAAAAAAAATACAAAACAATGACGATTTAAAATTGATTGTGATTTCATGATTATTAGCTGCTAAAAATAAATCATTCGACCCATCCCTACCATTTCACTGCGGTCTGATTACGAGATTTTTGTTTTCATATACTCAATCTTATTTTTCAATAGCAACGATGATTGAAATAAACTAATCATATCGATGGTAATGTAAAAAGATCAAAGACAATTCCAAAAATGAAAAATCAATTAAACGAAAAAGTTGCACAAAAAGCTCATTAACTTTTATAGTTGTAGAGAAACAAAGTGAGTATTTGGCAAAACCCTCACACATTGAAGCATATTTGAGGCGGAATCGTCTCAACGGGTCACCTGCCAACTACACGAATCTTCTACCACCATCGCCAGCGACATTACCTGCTGCAGATAAGGAAAGCCGACTGGAGTCGATATGCAGCGTCATCTAGTCGGCGAGAAGAAGAACTGATACCGAGAAGAGAACTCAACGAGATTTTGTATTCAGTGAAAAATAATTTTCGGAAATAAAATAAAAATCCTGTCGGACAAGATCGAAATATAGAATTGAAACACATAATTATCAATAATCAAATTTGTTACAGTTGAATACGATACCAAAAGACAATTAGCAAACTGAATTTGATTAATATAAATGGCTATCGCGAAAAGCGGACTCCGCCTGTAAGTAAAACAGGAATCTGAAATTCACTAAATACGCTGCTACATCGACGTTTCGGCTGGAAAGTTTTGACTACATCGGAGAACCTATCTCTGCTACTACTATACGAGCCGAACCGAAAAGCAAGAGAAATAACTGAATAAAAAAATTACAATTCCTTATCGGGTATCAAAAGGTTTTGAAAGACTTCGTTTGTAATCGAATATCAAATAAAGCATTCATCATCGTTAATTACCGTGTCCTGCCAATATTCATTCATCCTGCTCGCAATTCCTACATATTCAAAGTATGTTTACGTTATTATACTTGTCATATTATTACATAGGATCTCGTACCGTGATTCGATAAAGTTAGCACCTATAATCCACCACAAAATTACCCTCAGCTCCAATTACAACCTTCTACTGTTATATTTGATGTTTCTAATGAAACTGTTTGAGGACGATGTGGGGTGAAAAAGCGGAAAGATTTTACGATCTCAAAAAATCCAAGTTTATTGGTGATTGTTCGATTGCGCAGGCAGCCTTGCGCATTGCGGTTTGCGCAACGTACACACATTTACGTTCTCACATGCACGAGTCATATTGGATGGATGATTCCCCCACCTCCTCGAGCAATCTCAATCGGGTTTTGGCATGCTTCACATTTGTGTACGTCGTTAAATACATGTAAATCTTGTGCGAGTGCCTTGTGCAAACTCCCAATATCGTTGCAGTGTTAAAAGTGTGCTCAGTCGAAAAAATTGTAAATGTGTTACAAAAAATACGCGTATGAGGTTATGATAGTGAGATCGTTGAGTTGTTTGAATTTCGTTACGATGTTATTAAACACTTAACGGAAAAACAGGTATATTGAACAGATAGAAAACGGTGTAGACGTGAAAGCGGTGAATGAGTGAATATTTGACAACGTGCGTGACGAGATTGCCGGTTTTTATTAGAGGCATTCGAGGAAGCTCTTTGGAGAGCAAACTCGCTCGAAATGGTTTTCGAATCGATCGTTGCGGAACTTCTAAACAAGGTTTTGGGAGAATATATCCAAAATCTTGATTGTACACAGCTGAAACTAAGCTTATGGGGAGGTAAGGGATTTCATTGTCTTTCAGCGCTATAATCGTTCTCACATAACAACTTCACTTTTCGAGTACAAATATTTTTCTATACACATATTCGTCCTTGATTCTTGATGCGTATAGTGTTTATATATACCCTGTTCGCGTGTATTTCATTGCACTGTATAATACACACGTAGATGAGCATACGGTGAATATTACGTTATTTCGTAACGTGACATCACCCTCTATATTTAGATAAAAATTAAATATATAAGGAGCGACCATTTTTATCTGACATATGTCATACGCATATTACGAATAGTTAGAATATATATATATGCCTGTACAGAAGTTGTTGTGCTTCGAAATGTTTTGTCCATTTGAAAATAAATCTGCAGTTGTTGAGCAGCCTAAGATGAATCAACAAGTGCTTGATAAACACATTCCTTTGCAAATATGAATAAAAGTCTTTAGTTTCGTGGAACCAAAATTCATAAGAGAACATCCAAGAATTTGCGATGATTGATTTTACATCATGATAAATATATAGTTGGGTTTGATGGGTGCTGCGTATCACTATGATTTTTATCAGATCGTGCAAAAACTTTTTTTTTTTTCGATATTATCATCCGAGATTATATAGCTGTACAGTGGCAAGCACATTAAGGGCTAGCGGGGCTAGCCATCGAGTATGCGCTCACGGGTATAAACTGTTTTCGAAATGAAATTCTTAATTTTCCTCTGAAATCGTTGTCAGATGTGACTAACTCTAATGTGCTTTATAATTGTTGACATGAAAAAATTTGTGCTCATAGAATATTTTTTTTAATTTCTCTGATCACAACACGTTTGAACTATCGACCAAGATAATATTTTAGTCTCGAGTACAATGATTTCTGGAATTTATCATTAAACGTTTTTAAAATGAAGCATTTAGCAACTGTACATTTTTGTAGATTATACACGATTCCACATTAATGCGATTGAATTTTCAAACTGGAAAACAGCTGATCCGTAACGTCTTGAACTTACCTTCAAGCTTTATTGTGTCATGTGTCCCCTACCGGCTATAAGCGGGAATTAGGAACGGTCCTCGATGCAGCCAATCGGAGAGCAGTCCTAACGATCCTGGAGCGTGAATCCTGATTGGTTGATTCGTATTTCGCGCTTTTGAATTATTAATTCATTTTTCTAGCTATGGGGCGCTGTTTTTTTTTGTGCTCGACCGAGATTAATGATTGGAAATTGAACTCGATTGATTGTTCATTGGCTTTCAGAGCCTAGACCTGAGCCAACCAAATAAACGAAGAAGAAGAAAATTAAATTTTTCAATACAGCATCATTTTTATACTTCGTTATTCCTTAAAATACTTTAAGAGGAATATGAAAACAACCAAAAGCTCTTGATACTCGGTTCCGAAAAATCGACTTTGTTCCTACTATACGAAGAGATAAAAAATTTCGGACTAGACTTTTTCGGCTTCATATTATGAAATGATTTTTGTTTTATCTGATGTCATGGGAGTGCCATTCTTACCAGGGGCTTATTTAAGTGCACATAAACACGTCATTAGATACGTAACATCGTATATAATTTTAGGATTCCTCACTGCCTACCTGGTAACGCCCAAAAATAAAGCTTTTAAAAGCTCTGCAACTAAATAAGAAATAGCCTCGAACTTCAAGTTTGGTTGGAAAAAAATTACACTGTGTAATTCTCCTGACACATTTTTTAAAAATTATCTAAAAAGTTTTTTTAATTAATTTTATTATTTTATTTTTTATTTGAATTTAATGTACCTTCAAATTAACTTCAATCTGCCTCGTCGTTCATAATCAATAGTCGCTTTTGACAACAACAAAAAAATCATGTTTTAACTTTTTTATTGATCTTCGTGGTCTTTCAGCATTCGTTAAATTATTTCGTTTGTTAGATTCTTCGTCTACGTATCGTTGAATTAATTTTTTTTTTTGTTTTTTCTTCAATTCATTTTACGTAACTTACGAAATTCTTTCTAATGCATTTGAGCAGCGCTTGGTTTTCATAGGCTTGGACTTGAAAAATCTTTGAATGCTTTTTGAAAATACGAATGTTCACTATGAATATCAGAGTGTGTCGAAAAAAATGAAATTTTTTTTTTGTTTTGCGTTTCTCCGGTCGGAACAGAAGCCTTTTCAGAAGGAGAGCTCAAAATAAAATTATTTGTACTATCGCTCCACATTTTTTCGATTTTCCATGAGAATAACATGGAAAAATAAAAAGTTCGATAAATATTGTTTCACAACTCTTGAAAAAAAAAATTCTATGGATACGCCGACCACATATTCTTGAAAAGAACAAAATTTCCTACAAAAAAAAAATTTATTAGAGCAAAGTATGTCAGATCAACCGTTCCAAAGTTGACGTTATTCGTAGATCAATTTTTTTTGTAGGGAATTTTGTTTTATACAAGAATATATAAGCGGCATATCCACAGAATTTTTTTTTTTACTTTTTCCACCAGTTGTGAAATAATATTTATCGAGCTTCTCATTTGCCTATGCCTATTATTATGAAAAATCGAAAAATGTGGAGCGATAGCCGAAATAATTTTATTTTGAGCTCTCCTTCTAGACTACTTTTGTTTTTGGCGTTGTGAAACCGTTTCAGCTGGAGAAACCCGAAAACAAAAAAAAAATTCATTCTTTTCGACACACCCTGATACATTCTCATTTTTCGAGTTTTTTTTTTTTTTTTTTTTTTTTTTTTCCAAGTGCTAAGACTTAGATTCGTTAAAGACGATTTCAAAAACTTTGCAAATTTATATTAAATCCGGCCATATAGCTATGTCAGAGGTTATGTAGGTTAATTCGTGAATTAACCCATATTATCTAGGGTCAAATATCAAATGATATTTCTTCCTTCCACTCTCTATCAACATTGTTGAATAATAAATAATAAGAATAATAAATTCAATGAGCCTATAAACCGAATTCACAGCTTTACATAGGTGATTCGAGGAAAATTGAGAATTTTGTTTTCGTGCCTGAAACCGGTTTTTTTTTTTAAATAACTCGAAGTATTTTATCAGCTAGTATATGAAAGCCTGTTTCTTCGAAATATTACTATTCATTGGTTCTACTTTTAATATTTGGATTGCTCGATATGACTTTCGACATGAGACCGGTTTTGATTATTTAAAAATCAAGTATAATCAATAAAACTGTGACTTACGAATTTCTTACTCGAAGAAACGAAAAAATTCCGAATCGTCGGATTTTAATCCACAAAATTATGTCATCTCGGGCTCCGGTTGACCGATTGACGACTTGTAACGAGGGCGGGCAGTGGAGAGAAATAAAAATTAAAAAATACTCTCTCCCTCCCATATAAGAGTCCAGCAGGGAAACTATAAAACTGCGTGAAACGAAAAAAAAAAAAAAAATTTATGATATATTTTCGTATTAATGAAAATTTTAGAAAAATATCGTAAATGCTACTTAATATGATTGAAATAAAGAAATTAAAACACCAATTTAGCAGCGATTGAATAAAAAATGTTTCTGAATTAATAAAGATGTTGATCTGGAAGCAACGAAACATAAATTTCGAAAAAAATATTGAATACACTGAAATACTCAATATTAATTGATAAAGAAATGAAAAAATAAACACAGAAGTTGTATCATTATTTTATACAATTTAGAACTTATGGAATGTAGTACGTTCTGTAAAGAATTCTAATAACGTTTGAGAAAATTAACTACAAGAAAAATAAAATGTATAATTGATTTTTATTTTTATAGGTGATGTCGTTCTGAGAGATTTATTGATAAGCGAGCATGCACTGGATGTGCTGGACTTACCAATAAAACTGGAATATGGCCGGCTCGGTAAGTTTTCAATATAAATATTTACGAAATTTCATTTATCGGTTAAAACTTGATTGGCAAAATTGACGTTACGAATGTATGGAAGAAATTAAATTAAATGTATGCATTTTTTTCAGGAAAATTAATCCTGAAGATTCCTTTCAAGGATATGTGGAATGGTCAAATAGACGCGATCGTCGAGGAGCTTTTCATATTAGTGGTTCCAACTAATCAGGTTCAATATGACCCGGAAAAAGAATCTAAAGCAGAGCTTGAGGCGAAAAGAGCAGAGATCGCAAGGGTCGAAAAGAATAAACAATTGGCAGCGATGAAACGTAATGAAATTGGATTATTATTTGTGATTTTACCGGTCTTTCTTCATAATAATGTTGTTAAATTTTATTTTATTTTGGTTTACACATTGTTATATTAAAATTGATGATTTTGTAAAATTAAATTTGTAACTTTCCTTTTTTTTTTGCTATCTGGAAGCTCTCCTTATGTGGCTTCAATAGCTCGTTGGTCCTTTAATTTAAAAAAACTCTAAATGCCCTATAAAAACTCTATGATTGCGAACAATAATAACGAAAATTATTTTTTTCCTCAGCTCACGAGGAATTGGATGATTCTATGGTTGAGAAGCTAATTGCCAGGATGATCAAAAATATTCACGTAGAAATAAATAGGATTCACGTGAGATACGAGGACCATGTGACTTTTAAAGATCATCCGTTTTCTGTCGGATTCACGTTGAATCGATTCGCTCTCGAGAGTTGCACTGACGCTTGGACAACTACAGGCAATCTCAAGGACATGCACGCTATTCAACAGATTTTCAAAGTATTCTATAACTATACAATGAATTTTCTGCTAAACAGTTTTGATTAGCGAATATACTCAGTCATGGCTGCACGAAAAATGCCCAATGAAATCGTTCATACGATTTGTTTTGTAGGAAATACAAATACAGTACATTTTCATTGAAACGAACTTTCAAACTTTGAATTATTGCAGCTATGCACAATGGACGGATTCGCCGTATACCTCAATACAGATATTATGCAGTTCAGCAAACAACCAACAACAGATTATTTACGCTTGTTTGCCGATGGTATTGCTACTATGGATCATGTACCTGAGGGCTATCAGTACAGTAAGTTTCATCATATTTCAACTCTAGAACGTTTCAATTTCTCGAATCATGATGGATGTATTATTTAAAAATCCATTTAGTAATTCAAATTCAGAATTTTATTCGTGGAAATTCGTACTAAAAGACTTGATCGATTATCGTGTTCAACAGTGCTGGGCCCGATAAACGTGAAGGCAAAACTAAAGTTGAATCCAAAGCCTGAAACGGATGGAAGTAATTATACAATTCCCAAAGTATGGCTGGATTTGGAAATGCAGAAATTGCGTATAGGACTTGCAAAGCGTCAGTACCAAACACTGTTGCAAATGGGTGAAGGATTGGATCAAGCGAAAAAAGCTGCACCCTACAGGAAATATAGACCGAAATTAACATCTTACAGGGGTCATTACAAGGAATGGTGAGTTCTGTTTTTGAACTCTTATGATTTTTCGTAAATTTGCTAATATTTTTTTGAAAGTACTATCGGAGTATAGAAAAAGTGGGGATTTCTTTCAAATCGTCTTTCTAATATATAATAATGGAAAGTTGTATGTTAAAACAGGTGGCGTTTTGCTTACATTTGTATTTTGGAAGAGACTGTGAGAAGGTGTAAACGAAATTGGGACTGGAATCACATGAAATGCCATAGAGATACTTGTCGTGATTATGCAAAGACATACCAGATGAAACTGACGAGCAAAAAAGCTATACCGGAAACGGAAGAAAAATTAACAGAGTGTGAAAGAAAATTGGATATTTTCAATTTGGTCAGAATCAGACAACAGATTGAGATGGAGGTTGAACGCTTGGCGGAAAAGGAAAAGAACTTGAAAGCTAAAAGAGGATGGTTCGGATTTTTGTGGGGTTCACCAAAAGAAGATGATGCCGAAGATCTCAATTCGGCAGCAGCGATAATGCGCAAATTTGAGGAAGCTATGACTCCGTCGGAAAAAGAAAAGCTCTATCGTGCCATCGATTATCAGGAGAATTCCGCGCCCGCTCATTATCCTGAAACTTTTGAAATGGTCGACACAAGATTTTATTTACACGGCTTACAGATAATCGTTTCTGATAACGAGAAAGAAACACCGGAAGTTCTAGATCTGCAATTGAACGGTGTTAAAGCTGGTTTCAAAATGAGACCAACCTCCAACGGTATTTTAGTTACCGCATCTATTACCGACATGAAATTATACGGTGTGAAACAAGCCGATTACGTACCGTCGCTCTTCAATTCGATCGAGAACAATTCAAACGATGTTCTATTGGCGGTTTCATACGAGAAAAATCCCTTGGACAAACTTTGTGGAGATCGTGTCATAGTTAAATCTAAATCGGTCCACATTGTTTATGACGCACAAACTATAATCGAACTCATGAAATTATTGAAAGTTCAAAATCAATCGACTCTCAGTCAAATCCAAGCTGCTGCTGCTGAACGGCTCGAAGGTTTTAAAGAAATGTCAGCCCTGGGTCTTGAATACGCAATTCAAAAACACTCTGTCCTCGACATTCAAGTTGATATGGAAGCTTCACAACTGTTGTTACCACACGGTGGATTGTACAACGGAACGGAATCGTTAATCGTGATTAATTTGGGTAGCTTGAAGATTCATTCATTGGAAAAACCTAAAAGTGACATGTCTTCGGCTACTGTCAAACAATTGGTGAGCTTGGGAAAAAGCGAAGAGGATATTCTTATGCATTTGAGACAGTACAGTTACGATCAGTTTGCACTGAAAATCGTAAATTTTCAAATATTGGTTGCATCGTCCAGCGAAGATTGGCGGGGTGCTATTTCCACTGTTGAACAAGCGATGACGATACTTCAACCGACTACTTTGGAAATTCAATTTCACAAATGTCTCGTAACGGACGATCCCTTGTTACCAAAAATGCGAATAATTGGACATTTGCCGTCTCTCGCCCTGTACATAGCCGATGCTCGTTTGCTGAAAACCCTTGCGATCGTTCAAAGTATTCCGCTTCCGGAAGACGAAAATGCTCGATTGGAGCATATGCCGCTTGCTAAGTCAGTTTCACAGTTATCTTTGTTCAAGGAATTGACGAGTGTGCCAAACGAGAAAAAGAAGAGCCCTCCCCCAGCGGTCAAACAAACCACGGATCTCGAAGCAAAATTTGTCATGAAAGAGTTCACGCTAACTTTGTTGAAACAGGAAAACGAAGAAGTTACACCGTTCGTAAGATTGGAGGTTCTTCAGGTCGAAGCTGAGATGTTACAACGAACATTCGATCAAGAAATAATGTTGAGACTCGGAGGTGTTCAGGTTAAGCAGTATCACGAAAAGGGACAAGTTTTTCTCATTAATACGCCAATGACATCTGGAAGCGAAGAATACCTGATAATCGTACAATACGTGAACGTCAATAAACACTCGCCCGAATTCACAACACGTCACGGATCCGTTGTGAAATTATTGAATCTTGAATTTACCAAATTAGACGTTCTTTTGCATCAAGAAGTCATTGTAAATTCCCTCAAGTTCTTGTCAAATATTCAAGACAAGATGAGCGCAGCGACTACAGTTCCATCACAGGAAAATGGCGATCGGATTGCAACAACTCGATTGCCTCAGTTGGCGACCATACAAGAAGATACGTCTTCCTTCATTAAGGATCAGCTTCAAAAACAAAAGGCAAAACCATCAACACCCCGACGCAAAAAAACTGTCGTCGAATGTATCGACTTGAAGATCAAAGCTAAAATCGCATCAATCAGTATACAAATGGCTAGCGATTTTCGTGATATCAGCGCTTTTTATATCGAAGGAATTACCGCTGGTTATATTATGAAAACATCTTATTCTCAAGCTAATGTCAATTTAGCTTCTGTCAATATCAAAGATTTGAATCCCTCTTCGATTTACAAAAATGTAAGTGATTTTGTGTTTGTTATTTATACAATTGCGTGTGTTTGAGGCCACAGAAAAATTAACTGCTTCTGTCTAGTGTAGTCGAGAAGTGAGGAAACTAAAATTCTATGTTCTTTTGCTTTTAGATCGTTTCGGTCGAAGGTTCGGAATCCTTGCAAATTCAGGCTGTAATGTATAATCTTGAACCGACGGATATTGATAAAAACAACATGTCCATCAAAGTTGTCATGGGATGCCATAGAGTGGTGTTCCTGAATGCTTTTGTTACAGGAGTCATGGTAATATTTTAATGGCTACAAAAAATTGAAGGATTGCCCCGATTGAAGCATTGATTATTTGAGACTTACGAGAGTTGAATATTTCCAGAATTTTCTCAACAATTTCCAAGCTGCCCAACTCGCCATCAAGGAAGCTTCCGCGGCTGCCGCTGAAGCAGCTAAAACGAATATTAAAGATGTTCAAGAAAGAGCAGCTCGCATAGAATTGGCTGTGAAATTGAAAGTAAGTTTTTGTTGGAGAATGCTGGAAAAATTATGATTACAAAATATTTTAAGACTTGATTTGGAACGAGTCGCGCTGGACTTGGCTCACAAAATTTGGGGTTTCCCTCAGAAGTTTATAACTACAGCGAATTTTTTTGAAAACCCTTGTAACATTTCTAGGCTCCAGTCATATACGTACCGATGAACTCGAAGAGCGAACATTGCCTCATGCTGGACATGGGTAATCTCACAATTTGTAATAGTTTCAATAAATTAGAAGTCACCAACGAAGCTGGCGATTCTCCGATCGTCGACGAAATGAAAATAGAACTACAAGATTTGAAAATGTCGAGGTAAATTGATTACAGTTATTTATTCAATTCATCCAGTTTTGATAACAACTTTTATATTTTATAACGAACGAATTTTATGCAAAATAGAGTGCATTACACTTTCAACTAAAAATCTTCATCTTTTTCTGAAATTTCAAGATTTTTTCCTGGCATTATCTATAAGAATCATAGGAAAATTGAGTATTTTTTTTCATAGTGTATTTCATCTTGGAAGATATTTTTTGTTTCGTTGCCTGCAATTTGAGTCAATTAGTTCTTTCGTTTAACTCGTACGAGATTGTCTAATCCAACGAAACGTACTGTTCCCAGGGTTCTTTTGAATGAAGAAAATTTTGATTCAAAGAACGAAGTATTGTTGCTGCAACCAGTGAGCTTCACCTTGCTTATGAAACGAAATTTATCGACTGCCTGGTTCAAGTCCATTCCTGATATCGAAATGTCGGGCAAACTCAAGACGATTGAATTGTTGCTGAGTCAAGAGGACTATGCGACTATCCTCAGAGTTTTGGAAGAAAATCTGGGTGAAGCGATGGAAGAACCTAGTCAAACGCAATCGGTGATCCGGAATACCAAAAAAACGATTATTGAAGATACTCAAAAATCTACAAGTTAGTACAGTTTTTAAAACAAATTTATTATTATTTTCCTACAATACGCTTATGTCGTTATACGTTTTATCGTGTAAAAAATGGACTGCTTTTGTTATTAAAAAATACGGGAAGCGTCAAAAGATGGTCTTGAACTTGATTATAAAAATAAAGATTAACATCTGCAGCTTGTAGATTGTTAATTCCGTATCGTGTGATCAAATCATTATATTATTATGTAGTTTAAAATTTACAAAAATGTTCCTTTTCAGCTAAATTCGAGGTGGAGGTTATGAAAGAGCCAGAAGAAAGTGATGGCCAAAATCACAAGCAAATACACACAGCAATTAAATTCGAATTCATTATGGATAGCTTCGTAATTAATTTGTTCACTGGAGGATCCAAATTGGTAATTAAAAATTCAAAATCATCAATTGATTTTTGCTTAAGGATATAATTTGTATTACGAAAGCTTGATTATGTTGATTGTAGCTGAGTACGAAAAGTTCTCCACTGCATTTACCAGAGAATGGCCTGGCAAAGTTTGGCTTGACACACTTTGCTGTGAAGGGCCGAATTTTCGGCGATGGATTATTGGCTACGTCGATACTATTGATGAACTGCACTTTGGATGATACTCGACACAGTCGTCAGGGCTCGCTGGTCAGAATCATGGAAAGAACGACAGCGATACCTACGATGGATGTTGCGAGCAGCGAAGAAGATGCAAAACCAATTAGAAGCATGCTGGACATGACGATTCGAAAAGGAGCGAACGATATGTTCGGTGAGATCGGAATTAATATTTTTTACTTGAATCTAATATTCCGCTGCATGAAATTTTCAATTTCCCAGTAAATTATTCCCACAGAACAATTTCAATACATTTTTCCTAAAATCCACCATATTGATCAATGAAAAAACGATCATCTAAATCTTGTTTCAGTCGATCTTCGTGTTTTCTCGTTCAGCATAATCGTGTCGGTTGATTATTTATTGAAAATCAAGGAATTCTTCAATGTGTCATCATCGAACACGACACAAAATGCACCATTGTCAGCACAAAAAGGAAACTTAGAAATGGGAAACCGAACTAAAAAAGTTGCTCAACCAGCAGCTAACGCGTCAAGTATGCTCACTGTAAACTTGCATATAGAGAAGCCGGACATTATTCTACTAGAAGACATGGATGACATCAACTCGAACTGCATCGTCTTGAATGTTCGTTACTTTTTTTTTGTACTGTTAAATTAAGAAGATTTTTAAATTCGCTCAAACGATCTCAATGACTGAGAAATGATTACGGAATTTTGGTCGCATACATTCCGCGTCGTATATTATTTATTTAACTGTTGTTTGTCCTTAGACGGAGTTGTTACTAAAAGTTCGTATGATCGGCGAGCATCAAGTTATCACTGGCTCGGTAAAGGATTTGTCTATTTTGACTGGAATTTACAACCCGGTAAAACGCGCGGATTGGATATATCAAGTGTTGAGACCGTGCAGCATAAGCATTGCTGGTTCAACGCCAGAAGGCAAAGGATTACACGTTGATGTGTGTTGTACAGATGTACATATTTCGGTGTCACCTGGTAAAACAATTATTCGATAACTAACTAGTAAAATATTTGATCAATTTTTGCAGTTCAGAATCTTACGACAACGATCTATTTCTAGGTGTTATTGAGATCTTGAACAAAGTTCTACAAAAAATAACCACCAAAGAAGCGGACGAAGACGAAATTGTTAAACCTGAACCAACTCACGAGGGTCTCTGGCTCGTTACTCCTTACGAAGAGAGTGAATATTGGTTCTTGAAGACCGAGGTTGGTGTTGAAGCCTTGGAAGATTATTCGTATGATAATCCCGACGATGCTGTTCTGTACAAACCGGAATTGGCCATTGTGTCCGCTCCTGTTATACTCTTAACCCTCGAAGCCGGAGTTGGTAACAAAACTCTGCCGATGCTTCTCTTCCACGTGGGCTTCCAAAGCAACGTCAACGATTGGAGCACCAAAACTGTACGGGCATAATATTTGTTTTTCGTATTCATTATTACGAGAAAAGAAGAAAGAACTAGAAATTGACAACAAGAAATTTAAAAAATTCCGGTTCTTTTGCTAGACATTTAATTTTGTTGGAATTTATTTCAGATGTCCATGGAATGTACGATGTCTTTGATTATGGCATATTACAACAGTAGATTGGCTTTATGGGAGCCTCTGATTGAGCCTGTAGAAACTATTCAAAACGGTGATCGCGTTTCCAGCGCATGGGAGTTGAAAACGAAGGTGGGATTGAAATTAAAAGTTGAATAATTCTTCGATTTCTTTGATGTGATTATTGAATTTTCTTTTTAGATACAATTCAACGATTTGGCACCAGATTCTCGGGGTGCAAGTGCGATAAGTCCAAGCTGCGAGAGCGAGCCGGACGAACTGATAAATCAGCCTTCCAGAATGTCGATTGAGGTTGTTTCTTCTGTAAGTTTCCAAAACATCAACAAAATGAGAAGATAAACACTTTTTTTTCCTGGAAAAGTCAATATTTTTTTTTTTATACCAGGACAATTTGGAAATCACTGTGACGAAAACGTGTTTGGACGTTCTCCAACAACTTGGCAATGCGTTTTCCAGTGCTATGGAGTCAACGGATAAAACAACGAGGCAAAAAGCTGCACCTTACGTACTGAAGAACGAGACGGGATTAGCACTGGTGCTTGATTTGGAGTCGAGTAATTTTAAAGTTAGTAACATAAAACTATCCTCTCATGAGCTCTAAAAACATCGAGCAACTAATTACTTGATTTGGAAAAAACAAAATTGATTGTAGGTTATCGGTGATCGATCGGAAACTACGGGCGATTCTGTAACCGAAACTACTCACCCATATTCAGAGGTGATGTTGGAGTCTGGTGCATCGATCGAATTAGCGCCAAAAGTTGTCAAAGTTGATACCCAAATTCTGGATCAATTGAAAGTTGTTTCGGTCAAGGACAAAGGGCAAAATAAATTCTTCGTTACGGTACGCAGTTGCTTCCTAAGATTTTCTTCGGTATCACATTTACTCTACCGCAAGTTTCAAAAATCATTTTGTATTTCAGTTCAAAGGAATAGCCAGCAAATTAGAAATACCAGTATTGCGGGCGGACAAGAGATTCTTTTCGTTGAAATATCGAAAAGAAGGATCAGAAGAATGGGGCGTTATTTCGGACGTTATTGTTGAAAACGGTAGCACGATCGTGACTTTAAGAAGCGTTTTACAGGTGAATTTGATACAACTATTATTGTTCATCGGATTAGATTCATTATTCGTCGCGTTGTTACATTCTTTAATGACAAAATCATTACCGAAAAATTTACTTGAAAATTTGTCGCAGGTTCACAATCATTTTTCCGAACCTGTGTCAGTTTATTACATGACAAAACGCGGCAACGAAGTCGAATGCGTCGGCATTGTTGGCCCAGACGAACGTCTCAATCTTCCATTGGACGCGGTCTACACACCGACGAATATTTATTGGTTATTCTTCAGTATTAATGGGTAAGTAAATGGAAATAGTAATAAAAATTCATTGAGTCATCCTGAATTAATTTGCAAACATTTTTCAAACGTTCGATCTTGAATAAAAACGAAAAATGAAAAGATGTACAATTTTGTTATTATTATGCTTTGCAACGGCTCGATCAATTTAATGACAGATCGTTCTTATTGGCAGGTACATGGTGTCAATCGAACCATTTATCTGGAAAGATCTTCAAAAAACCGTGTCGATGACGAAGCTCTTGAAATGCGAATCCAGATCGAAACAAGAGAACAAAGAACCTTTTTATATTCAGGTAATATAATTTTGCGGACGAGGCTATATTTTGCATAAGTAAAATATCGTTTAGGGTAATGATTTAGCCGTGATATTTTTCTGTATTTTGCACCGTTCTCGTTATTTAGCCGGTACATTGTGTCGTCACACAAACGAATTCTTCCCGGACACTGGTTTTTGTGTTTCTTTATAAAACTTCGTGTTTTCTTTACTTTTAGATTATTTTCATGATGATCATGGTTGGTTGTATCTTCTATTATAACGAAAATATCGATTTATTGTTAAGTACCGTTGACTGGCGATCCAAATTATCTCGATTTATTAATAACATCACGCCTGTCTGCCTCAGTCCGTTTAATTCTACACCACCCAAATATCTGGAAGCACCTCTTCAGGTATCTCTACATGGCTCTCCTGTTAACACGTTTCACGAGCTGTTATTTTAGGGTATTTTGTCATACGAATGTTTATTTATCGTTAGAGTATTTGGCAAAAGTTATTTTTCAAATTTACCTGTATGAAAAAAAAAAAACAATATTTGCGTGCGTTGTTTTTTTGTCGTATTTTTTAGTCTCGAAATACCTTTAAAGTAACTAATTGACGTTTGAATGGAATTTATTAATTGGACTTGCTCATCAATGCAACGTGATTTAGATAATATTTTAGTGATATTTTATTCTCCATCTGGACTAGTGCTTTTTTTCGTTGTAAGAGTCATTGCGAACTCTATGAAAATCAGACTAATAGTTTTAATTACCGCATCGATGTCTAAACACTGTTTTAATTTTTGCGAATTTGTTATTTTGTGCAAACATTCGATAGTGGATCGTCGAAACGCAAAGAAATTTCATCTTTGATTTTTTTTTTTCGTTTCTCAACGACTTTTATCTTAAACGTTCACGAACAGTTCCCAAAAAACAAAAAGATTTTCATTCGATGAAGAAATCATCATAGTTACGTTCGTAAGATCACGTTAATTGAGGAACTGGTTTCGAAAAAATATCGTTAAATCTGTATGCGTAAACCAATCGTATCATATGCGGAGAAGGAAAAAAGGGGATAGAAAAATAGAGTCGACGAGGAAAAACATAAAAAATTTTTGCAATAATAGATTACCTGATGTTTTAGTAAAAATTGGTCGCCCAATATAGTCAATGGTAATCGGTTAATGACCTAATCTGTCAAAAATCCTTCACAAAAAATAATCGATGGTTGAAAAAACATCATTATTTTGCTGGTCTTACAATGTCACTCTAGTCGCTCTAGGACGTTCCTTGTTAGTATAGATACAAACAACTCATTATCATGCATGAGTATGCTAGTCGTTTTTCTTGCTGATGACTCTTAGAAACCGTATACGTGCAACCCCACATAGAGTTTATTCGTTCAAACCCCGATTATGTATTTGAATATGACCAAACAAACACGATTGAAGTATTTTTTTCACTTGGATTAATTATAAAATGTGATTTTTCAGGCTGTTGGCGAAATCGAACAAGTGTATTTTGAAAATACGAGCAGACATACCATGGCAAGCACCGTTTATAACATACACTTGTATCCATCGGTATATTTGAAAAACTTTTTACCAATCGATATCGTAATTGTATTACCTGGACATACGGAAGAAAAATTATTGAAAGCCAGTACAATTCTGCAACTACCGACCATTGACCCGATTCAGTCGAGTATCGTTATCAAGGTAATGGTTAATCATAATCTAATACCCGTATATCGTATAACACAACATCAAATTTTTATCGAAGTATGTTAAAATCTTGATAAAATCATGACATTTCGGAATCTTCACTGAAATTACAAGAAGAGCTTTCCAATAACGATACTGAAAGCTTTGTCATGGGACAACGTGTGAACCATTATTTATATTTTACAATAATAATATTAATTAATTTATTATATTTAAATTGCGTATTTATAAAGTTGATAAGTGTCAGGAAATATTGAATCGTTGGCAGAAATTTGATTCACAATTTAATTTCTTCAAATTATAGTTCGTCCATAAGGAGTTCATGGAAGTGTGCTACACAAAAAATATTTGTACCGTAATCGAGAAGTTTTTTCGATAAAAATTCAAGCTGATTTCTAACTTCATAATATTCTGCAGCTACCACAATATCTGGAGAAAGATTGGTCATGCAAAGGTGAAATAGTGGCGAACCCAGCGGAGTTTTCCGTTTGGTCATTCGAATCGTTCGACTCTGCACAAAAAGTTGTTATGGATCTTGGAATGCATACAGCTCTTGAACATGGATCAATTATTATGGCGTTATATTGCCCATTCTGGATGCTGAACAAGACGGGTTTGATGCTTTCCTATCGAGTGAGTATAATCATTTTTCTTTTCTTTTCAAGTAGTAGCTTTGGTTGAATTCGGTTGTCTACGATTTTGCTGTTAAGACATTCATTTTTTTAATTCTACAAGCACAACTCTCTTCTCATCATTCAAATTTTCATTTTTATCATTAATACATTAGGTACAATTAACTCGTAATTGAAGCTTATCAACGTTATTATGATCTCGCAGATTGAAGGATCATTTGTAAATGCGGTGTTATAAAATCACTTCTAGCTACTTTAACATTTAGTAAATAGCAAACCCGCAGCTACTTAATACATTATCGAAATTCAAAGATATCTCATTAAAAATTTATTTTCGATTCCACATTCAGTCGTGAAATGCAAGTGAGAAATTTCATAATTTTGAAACAATATTTTGTTGAACCATCGTTATTTAATCGAGAGTTGCTCGAACGAAGTAAATACGATATAAAACTTGTGACGAATATTATATAGATATTTAATTTAGATATAAAAGAAAAAGGAATTAACAACAATGGATATCAGAATAGTGGAGATAAGAAAAAACCACTATTGAAAAGAAAAAAAAAAAAATTTCTTGTTTTTAGCATAACAGTTTTTGCATGAATGGCCATTGGCCTGAAGTTAAGTAGCACGTCAAGGTAACTTCAAAGATATGCATCGTTTATTTCAATTCCATGATCGTGGTTCTACAACACAAAGTTTGGAGTATTGAGAATTAATTTGAAGTTTTTTTACACGCTGCTTGCCTCACAGTATAACTACAAGCTCTTAGGTTATTCATCGTTGCTTGAAACCTTATATTTATGAGAATAAAACATTGAGGTTTCAGCTTTTAGGACTCGTTTGAGTATCAAGACTAATATACCGAGGACTTTCTCGTCAATATATTTCAGACAAAGTGACCTGATCAGAGATATTCATAGACAAAAAAGTCAATTGCGAAACATCTCCAGACACTATATCCGTAGTTAAAAAGCAGTAAAGAGTCTTTTGGGTGGCTCGAGACAAGTATATTATAAATGTACTTGTCTCCAATTGCCTATCACGACTCTAGATAGTCATTGTCAACAGTTGTTTTTCATTGAATTGTCATTAATTTTGAAGATAACGGATTGTCTAATTTTCAATTACCGATAGTTTTGCGATAAGGATATTTTACTCAGGACAGTTTGGTCGAACATATTTGATCGTAAATAATTTTGTGACAGATTTCGAAATCAATTACATAGTTTGAGTAAGTTGCTTGTATCTGATTGGCAAATTTCAGTATTGTTTGTGTGTTTTTTTTTTTTTTGTTAGTTTTGTTTTAGGAATGTAATATCGCTCTAACAATTTGTGATTTGGCTAGCTCATTATCACCAATTATTCGGTTTCGAATTTATGAGGATTTGAATTATTTTACAGAAATCAAGTAAAGGTGGAAAAGAGCACTCGAGCCCAGTCAAGGTAGAGACCTAATCATTGTACTCTCCTCTTACCGTAAACTGTGCTTCTTCTTAGATAGCCAACTTTTTTTATTTCTGTAGGTTCGTCAGTACAAAAAAAAATATGTACTGTTAACCGATAATCATAAATATAAAAAAGACGTATCGTTTTGAGGAGAATATTCTTGTATCTTTTTGAAAATCAATTGATTTACGAATTTATGTGAAAGATTTTTGTCTTTTACATATCTGTAAAACAATACAAATATACTACTGATATATTTCAGAGTCTTTTTTGTAAACCGCGTCGACGACATGGAGAATTTCATAAGAAGAAGGGAAAATCGGTGAATTACTGTTTCATAACTATTACTTTCAAGCTATAAGTTTTTCTTTAAAAAACTGAATACTCAAGTACATTTGTAAACGTCCTATTGGCTGGCGATATCACATAATGGTTCATGTTCGTGTACAACATACCACTAAATTAACACGAATCTAACGATGAGTTAATGATCATAGTTGTTTTTTTGTTAGCGACGTGTTAAAAAATTTAGATATTTTATTATACACCTCTGGATGCATGGATCACGATATAACTGGCATCAATTAATCGTTACTAATTCGCGTGAAGAGCTCTGTGACATGTAATTTAGAAAAGTCGCATGAATTGTGTAATCATTAACTATTTTTGTTGAATTTTAAATGGTGACTGGAGTTAGGATCGTGCGTTTAGGATATTCGTGCATAAACGGTATTTTTTTTTCGAATTCGGTGAGCTCGCTGAGAGAATATTATTCGCGTTTTAATTTCTTTTCACGAAAGTCTATTTTCCCGGCCGTTAGAATTTTTTCTTTTCGGTAATAAAACTAACTGGTAATTTTAATTTTAGCTTCTACAAAATTGCAGGAAATTAAATAAAAAATGAGAATCCTCTTTTCTCGACGAAATGGGGTATCGACGATGGTTGGAAATGGGTGAAAAATGGAAATGAAATGGGAGTCGAATGTTGATTTCTGTGTCTTGAACGATAGGTACGAGGTTTTATGCGCTTTTTGAATTATTACATCTGCTAGCAGAATGGAAAACAATGGTAAACGCTCGTTAAAGCAATATTTGTTTGTGATTGAAATGTTTTGTTGTTCAAAATGTGTGGAAATTACTCTTTTCTATGAAACCCAGCGACGTTTATGTTCATCTAATTTTATGCGTAGTTAATATATAGTAATAACTTTAACAGCTATTCGAAGGTTCTTTAGATAAAACACACGAGAATAAATATGGACCGATATTAGATTTAAAAAACAATCGTTACGTAAAAACAATCATTATTGGTGTGCCATTTTTGTTTTGGGTTATTTTTTTACGGAACCTATTTTTTCGTATCGTTCGCTCTTTTCTCTGTGCTCTATTTTTAATACACAGTGGAGTTGGAATAGTTAACAAGGTTGGAGATTTTTATAAAGCGATTATGAATTATGTTGCTCTTTGTATTTACAAAAACAATAAATATCAAACTCAATGTCTGGTCCATTAAATTCCACTATGTTTTCAGAGCTCCGAGGATCATCTTAATGTTTTGTATCACCCGGAAACCTTCAAGGGACCAATATTGTTCTCTTTTCGGTCAAAAGCATTTTTTGGCAAGAAAAAAGCAATGGTCAGGGTCGAAGATGGCGAATGGTCAGATAAGTTTCCTATCGATGTTGCCGGTAGTAAAGGAGTCGTTGTTTGTAAATACAATGGTCTAACTTATCAGGTTTGTCCATTTATTGAAAAAGCGTATGCAATAATTTTTCATTTATTTATCGTTACTTTAAAAGTATAAATATATAAAAATTTCAATTCTTTTACAATTTCAGATTGGCGTGCATAACCAACTCACGTACAACTCGTTGACTAAACAAATTACTTTTACCCCTTACTTTATTTTAATAAACAACGCCGATTTTCTGATCGAGTGTCAAGAGGCTCAGAGACCAGCGGATCCGGTTACTCGAGTGAGTATGCAGTCGACGAATATAATTTTCTTAAAATCAAGTAAAAGCTGATTTTGTGTGTAATTATTCTCATTGATTCTGATTCAAAACTGAATGAAATGGTTTTCGATTTTCACTAATTTTGTTTCCATGTCGAGGATGACGATGTTCAGAAATTCAACGAAAAAATCGGACAAATTTGCATGCAATTGTTTCAATGAAATAGAGGGAAAGAGTTCTGACCAGATCAAACATTTTCAGCATTTTTTTCACACACGATTGTAGCATTTTTTCTTTTGTCTTGCTTCCATTCAAACATTTTATTTTTCCTCAATTATTCAGTTTAGAAAAAAAAAAATCAGACGTCGAAATTTTTTCATTGATCACTGTTGATTCACTGTGACACATATGGTTCTAACAATCAAACGTTCACAGGTGAATGCAGGCGAATGTGCTGCTCTCTGGCCTCACTCGGATGGAGAAAAAAAAATGTTGCGCGTTATGGTTGGTGGCCAACCTGAAAAAACTGCCCCGTTTATTTATACGGACGTCCACACAACCCTTTTGAAACTCGATAATAAGGTAAAAATAATACATTCAAGCGGCTTCTCTTTATTTCGATTTTCGAAATTTATAAATATTGAATAATTTATTTGTTTTTTAATTTTACATTTTTTTTTATAGTATGGAGGCATCAACGTTGATATACAAATTAATGAAGGCGGCGTTTACATCTCGTTGTCGTCGTACGGTCACGGAAATTGTCCGGCTTTGATAATTAATCACACTTCTCATACTATAAATTTGTGGGAAAAAGGATCCATGAATGTGAGGTAAATCGATTCCATTAAAAATCATGATAATAACCGGAGTTAATTCTACGTGTCCTGACATATAAAATGGCACTTTAGCTCAACACAGTGAATCTGGCGTTTTCAAATTTTTGTCCAACACGAGTTGAACAACGCTGCTGTTTCTAAAGAAAAATAAAATTCATTATTGGATAAATTTGAAAAGTATTTTAAGATTTTTGAGCTGAAGGTGTTTGTAAATTGAGCAGATAAAAATTTCATATGAAAGCTTAAATATTTTAGGTAGTTCTAAGAAACTCGTATCTGTATACGAAGTTTTAAAACATTTGCATAATTATTGTTCGAATTTTTGTTTCACAGATCAATCCAGTCGTTCAACCGCATGTTCTACACTTGGGAGAATCCTTCGGGAGCACGGAAGCTAGTGTGGGAGGATAATAATAAAAAAGAAATCGAAGATGATTTGCGAAAGGTAGAGAAAAAAAGTAACACAATTATTACACAAAAATCAGGACCTACAAAAATTAATCCGTAATTCAATAAATAAGTTTAAATATAAATGATAGAAATGAAACATTTTTTTTCATCAGGATAATCTCGGTACGTTTACCATGCCGGATATTGAAGAAGAGATATTTTACGTTTCATTTCTTGACGGCATTCAACGAGTTCTTTTATTCACGACGTCGTTAAAAGTTGCCGAAGAATGTCAATTGGCTGGCGATTTCGAAATAATCGATCAAGATATAACAATGAGTATTCACGGTGTTGGAATATCACTCGTTAACAATCTCGCCAGGATGGAACTTTTGTACATGTGCATTGCAAGGTATATAATTATAGAATGTGTCATGGAGTTTGAAAAACGTAAAGTAAAATTCGATGCGTATTTAAAAATTGCATTAATACGTAGTTCCGGTATTATCTGGGAGATTCGAAAGTCAAACGGAAGTCGCTGGCGACCATTGACTACGAGAGAAGTTTGCCTAATCGAAGAAGCACACCAAAAGTATATGAAGGAACTTCAAGTTGGCAGGGAACCTACTTATCGTGTGATGTTGGAACCAAAATTAGAGGTACGTAAATATGAATGGGCTATAAAAACGTATCATCTAATTTGCTAGATTTGGAATAAAAATGGCGAATCAATGATAAACGAATTATTTAAAATAACGTAATAACCTAAGAAATTAAACCTCCTGCAATTGATTTCTGTATATTCATTGCAAAATCGCATGAAATTTTTTCTTTCATATTGCGTAATTTAATGAAAATTAAAACAACTCAATTTCAGGTTGACTTCGCAGAATTAAAAATGTTGAAACCGCATCGCGGATACTTAAGACGAACTTTCCAAACGGGACTATGGCTGCAGTATCGCACCTCAGCACATCAAGTACAATTACACGCCAAAATTAATCGTCTTCAAATCGACAATCAATTGTCCGAATGCGTCTTTCCAGTAATATTAGCGCCCGTTCCACCACCGAAAAGTGTAGTTCAAAGTTCGGGTAATTAACAAAAGTGCACCATTTTTTATCGCTCCGAAAAACAATTTTTCTCTGGCTGTTATTTCTTCTCCTGTATTGAATGCTCTTTATTTTTCGCATGTTTTAGTGTTGAAACCATTTGCTGAACTCAGTATGGTAAAACGTTTGCTGGAGCACAGTACCGTGCAACAGTTCCGGTACTTCAAGGTGTTGATACAAGAATTCCACATCAAAGTTGACATTGGGTTTATAAATGCGATCATGGGTTTCTTCGAAGCTGATGAAGCTGATGAAGCAGAAGAAGTAAATATATTTATTCATTTTCCTTATTATCAAAACAACGATGTTTCGATTTTCGGTATTTTTAATTTTCTTCATTATTTATTTTATTGAATTTTTTCGCTGACCTTACTTTGACATGTGTAAAAAATAACATATTTTTCACCTGCGATATCACTGAATCACGACGAGATGTTGAAATGGACAGTTAAAAAAAATTTCATGTCTCTAAAGTACGGATCTTGAAAAAGCTATATTTTTGGAGAGTTTTAGAGAAGTTGCAATTTTCTTGCAACATTGTTTTTACTGGAACTTGATATAATCATATTCAATATTTATATTTTCAGAGCAAGCTGTTTCAGTTGGATATGAAGCTAGTAGATGAGCCGCTTCTATACCACGTTAATCTCATCACCACCGCAGAGCAAAAGAACTTTTTCGATTTGCTGCATTTTTCGCCACTGAAGGTTATTGGAATGTTCGATTCCACTAATAAATCAAGAGTTAAATAGATGATGCGAGAATCACCTTGCACTGTTTCTTTCTTTTCAGATACACATAAGTTTTTCGATGACCGGAAGTGGCGGTGGCCCATCGGCTGTTCCTCAAGTTCTCAACGTTTTGCTGCAAGGAATAGGCGTTACATTGACTGACATTAACGACATCGTTTTCAAGTAAAATATTTTCGCACCAAGTGACGTTGAGATCTTCGAACAAAATAATACAAGAAAAATAATCGCAATTCATTAATTGTTATACAGACTCGCTTATTTTGAACGAGATTACATCTTCATGACGCATAAACAACTCATTTCCGAAGCGACCAATCACTACGTAGGACAAGCCATCAAACAGCTCTACGTTCTTGTACTGGGCTTAGATGTCATCGGCGATCCGTACGGTCTTGTCGTTGGTACTATGAAAGGAATAGAAGATCTCTTTTACGAACCATTCCAAGGAGCGATTCAAGGCCCTGGAGAGTTTGCCGAAGGTTTATTACTGGGTGTGCGGAGTATGCTAGGACACACCGTCGGTGGAATGGCGGGTGCCGTTTCTAAAATCACTGGAGCGATGGGTATAATTTATTCTTTCGACATTCTTAATTTTCTTAAGTTTTCCACCGCTGATTGATCTTATTATTGGAATTCAATTGCGTTTTATTTTCTTTTCAGGCAAAGGTCTTGCTGCGTTGACCTTTGACAAGGAATACCAGCGCAAGAGACAAGAACAACTCAACAAACAACCCTCTAATCTTCACGAAGGTCTTGCTCGAAGTGGAAAGGGCTTAGTGATGGTATGAAACGAAATATTATTTTCAAAGGAGTAAAAACTTATTGATTATTATAATTTTCACCGTTATCGTATTATTTTTCTTCAGGGCGTATTCGACGGTGTCACAGGTGTGGTAATGAAGCCCATTTCCGGCGCTAAAGAAGACGGGGTCGAAGGTTTTTTCAAAGGTGTTGGAAAAGGTATGGTAGGACTTGTAACGCGACCGACAGCAGGGGTTATCGATTTTGCCAGTGGATCATTCGGAGCGGTTAAGCGGTGAGCGCAATCGAATTGAACATTTTTTACAAGATGAATAATGAATATTGTGGCTGAAAAATAATTTTATGATCGTGTCATTTGTGTTTCGATCATCAATACTTTTTTTTAATTAATAATAATTCGGTCTTCGGAATTTTTCGGAAGAATACAAAAGATTGCGGAAATTCAATGTAGAAATGGTTTACGTTTTGTTACAGCGCGACAGAATTGAGTGAAGAAGTCAAACGAACGCGACCACCGAGATTTCTGCTTCCAGATAGTCTCATCAGGCCTTACGTGCGAGAAGAAGCTGAAGGAAACAAAATTTTATTCGTAAGTTTTGCATTGATATCGACGTTGACCCAAATGCAAAGACTCAGGAACACAGCTACATTTCTCATGAAATTTAATTAAATTTTAATCAGGAATTGGAAAAAGGAAAATACGCAAATACGGACATCTATTTCTATCACGTGTACGTGAACAAAGATGTATTGCTGTTGACCGACAAGAGAATAGCGTATTTGGAACGTAATGAATTATTCGGGGGTTGGAAAGTTGATTGGGCATATCCATGGCAAGAAATCGACGAATCTCCGAAGCTGGTCGACAGAGGGGTCCAAATTTTCATGAAGGCGGGACCGAAGAAAATGAAACTGGGGAATCTGTTCGGTGGACCAGACCACAGCAAAATAATATTAATTCAAGACTACAACGCGAGACAGGTAAAATTCATCATTTTCAACTGTCAACACCAAAATCTTGAGGCCATACAACCAAATTGTTCTAACGTTTGTTACAGGTTTTATACAATAAAATTCAAGAACAAATGAATCAACTTGAGTCGTAAAGGATTGATGCCAAGATGTAACTAACTCATGTTGCAATGCAATTCAAAGCTGCCTCACGTCAGTCAGATTGTCGTATCTGAGCTTCCCGCGCATTCGAGAGCACAGTTTCTCCAAATCTAAAGACTACTCTCCAACTGCAAAAGACTATTGAGCGAAAAACTACGAGTGGTCAGAGATATAAGCTTTGTTATTTTTTCGTGATGCCGAAATACCAAAAACACCATAACGTACTTATAACGCGTAATTAAAGGCATTGAGTATTAAGGTCGACCGACCAATGTCTACGAATTCGTTGGAAACCAGTACAACGATTCGTTTAAGTTACCATTTATAATGTTTTTATTAACGCACAACAAAATGCCCACTTCTTTCTCTTCGAGTCATGGAATAATTAATGTTAAAAACTCTCGAAATCAATCATATAAATTAACTATTTTTTATTTGCTTTCTACGTTTTTCTCACAATTTTCCCCGACTGTTTACATGTAAATAATGTATATGTATATTTTTGTTTAACTTCAATCACACGTCGAACAATTCAATTTTCGTTCGAACTCATTATATTTACCGATAATTATCCTTTCTTTCGAACATTCACTACTTTTTTTTTTTTTTTTTTTTGTATCGAATGATCGGTTGTAGTTTTCGAAGTTGCTGGAGTCAATGTAGCGAAAGATTCTCGTCGTATTTCGAGCGATACGAGCCTTACGCTTCATTCGCGCGTTACAAATATTGAGCCTATTACCTGTGGTACACGCACTGAATCTAATGTTATCAAACGACTGTCTAGCCTGTTATTGCTTCAGGTGCCTTTTTATGGTTTATACACATCATTAAATGATTTATGGAAAAATCGTATTATTATTAGCCAGAGTGAAATAAGAAAAATCTTATCTGAGAATTTATTAATAAAACAAAAATACAATCAAATGTTATCCGATGTTTTCGATGAATTTATCGTATGATTGAAAAAATGATGCTTCGATGAAACTCATTTTGCTTAGAACCTAAAAGCAATCGTTCAATCAAAGTTGTTGTGACGGAAAAATACCAGTAATTCTTTTAGGTATTTGAACTTTTAGGAAGAGAAATTCCGTATGTATATGTTCCAAGATTTCTTTTGTTTTGTTAGTCATGTCAAACTGCAGTTCGTAAAAACCTTCGCCAAATTCACGATTGAAAACATCATAGTTCTTGAAACTTTTTTGCTACGAATAATTACTTTAGAATGGGAGAACGTCGTCCAAGTGGGGGGTTAGTACCAGACAAACATGATTTTGTTTTCCATTCTTTTAAAAATTCTTGTATGATGCGAAAAATACTTTTTGATGTTAATTTAGACACAAAGTTCCTGATCATGCGCCACCTTCGTATCCGGCTCAAAGCCCAGTGCAAAATCCTCAATATTCATCGAATTCACCTCATGGGTACGAGGATGCGGAACAAAGAATTGGACAAGCGCAGCATGTGATTCCGATGCTATTGGGTGGCCCACCGTATTTGCCACCTTTGACGAAAGGTCAAAAAATCAAAACGGTAATAATCTTAACTTTCAATCTAATCCTAATTTCCATTAATATGGCTCTTCCAATTTAGAACATAGAAACGATATTGTATTTTATATTTACATAAAAAAATAATATTACGAATGTGCAATATAATCGTTTCATACGTGCATTCAAAAGTTCATATTTCACGTGTAATTTTTCATAAGAATTTGATTATTTATCAACGTTTGAAACGAACCAGGGTCCATACACTGTAACGGTGACCGATAGCATGGTTCTTCAGCGGGAACGTCAAAATCGTGAAATTTACAGAACCTGGATAGAGATGCAACAACGAGCTACTGATCCACCCGAAGATGAATATCATGCTGAATTCAAAAATGTTAAAGTAAGAAGAGCATTTGTGAAAAAAGTGTTCTTCTTACTTTTCCTACAATTTCTCTTCACAAGTTTCTACATTTCATTCTTCATGTTTCACGAGCCAGCTAATATTTTCATAAAAGAACACTGGTACCTGTGGGTCTTCGCCTTGTAAGGAAGTATTCAGATGTCGATTACGTTTATACTTACAAAATGTATTTTCTATGTGTATACTGGAATATCGCTTTTATAGGATTGTTTTTATGACGTCCTATTGTACAATATCTTTATCAGAATGTGGAAGACAACAATCCGGATGGGGTGGCATTTGTCTTATATTATTGGTGAGCTCAGAATCAGTGTTTCTTACAACTGAATATAAAATTTGCACACATTGAAATAGCTGTCGATTAATATTCAAATAAATTTTGAGGAATCACGTCCATGAAATAATGTGATGGCAAAAGTTAGCGCAATCGCTTTGAGTGTGCAGAAATTCCAGGAATTAATGATACCAAACATATTTCGAATTTAGCATTAATTTGCAATGGATTTTATTTGATTTTTCTAGACTCTTGCAGAGTCACATTTATCTGCCTATGTCACTGTGCACTTCGAGGTTGAAATAATGCTCATAACAATGGGGCTGACTGCATCGGTAACATTTATACTAACAATAGCTGCGGCTTGTTGCAAGGTGCGAATTATATTTTTTATACAAAAATGCTTAGGTATTATTGGAAAATTGTATTCTCCTAAGTTCATTGATTTTAATGTAAAAGTTTAATTGCAAAATTAATGAGAATAATTGTTTTCTTTCAGTTTGATTGTACGAAGCATGCCGGACTACTTGGCATATTCATACTTGTGTGTACGATATCAATTTTTGTGCTGATATTCACTCTGATGTTCACACGAGTCAAGCTCATCATAACGATAATAGGTGTCCTGGGAGCACTTGTGTTTTCATTGGTTAATATGAAATCAAATACTCGTCGGTTACTTTTTTCCGTTCAAAAATTCTCACATAATGTGGACAGAAAATCTAATTTTTTTCTTTCACTCTAATGCGCATGTTCAAATTACAAACTGTTATTTTCATTTCGCAGTATCTCTACTTTGACATACAAACCATTATGGGTGGCAGAAAATTGGAACTTAGTCCCAACGAAGTAATATTTGCTACGACTCAACTTTATGTGGATATTATGGGATTGTATCGATATCTTCTTATGATTATGAGTGGCACTCAATCAAGCTCGTAAACTTCAAGTTTATACAGACACATTTGTATATGAGTTTCATATATATTCGTTATTTATATATATTTTTGTACACTCTTTACAAGTGAAATTTAAATTATTTATTTGTACTGATTTACTCAATAACCTTGCCTTTTATTTTGCGGAGCATTTAATTCACTTTCCATGGCAACATTTTTTTCCATTACAAATAATCTCACAATTTCATATAAGAGACTCAGTAGATGAGTCTCATGTCAGGACGAGTACAATCGAAGCTCTTGTTCCGATCACTTGTCGAGTCATTCCACTTATATACGCACTGAAAGTTATTTTTTCATACCGGATTTTTGAGCGTTTACGTTTTTTCATGCATGTAACTTCTATTAAAGACCGCACTACCAGTTTTCTTTTTGACAACTTTTGGAAGCCACATGTATTTTCTATTTTGAATCTTAAAAAACTGTTCCGTTAAAATATTGAGAAATAAGGAAACCTCGTGAACAAGAATTTATTCTACTTTCAATAATTTGAACAAACTACGTATTTAATTTTCTCCAATCGACACCAAAAGTCGACCCAATTTTGATTAGAGCATCAGAAATTTTATCAGTTTCATTTTTCGGGCCTTTTCGATGGTTTTATTTGAATCTACACGTAAAGTTTCTGAATTTCCCGCCAAATGTTTCTTACCCGGCGCGGGATTAAAAAATTTCCGCCACTTCGAACCGTGATTCTATACTCCGAAATATGTCATGCCTCTCAGCTGCTTTTTTAATCTATGGTTAAAACGGCTGAATTGACGTTTCTACGACATTTCGAGACTTTAGAATTTGCACAAGTGACATTTAAACAATTTTTCATTTCGATTACTTGAAATCGGGAATTAACAAGTGCGACAATGAATCGACTATTTGGGCGTGCTAAACCCAAAGAACCGGGTCCAAGTATCACTGACTGTATAGCTGGGGTAAGATTCTAACAACGTAATAAATTTATAGGTTACATATTGACCTTGCGTCATTTCTAATTCTAGAATTCTCTGATCATATCTTTCACCATAATTTATTAAAAAGAAGTACTTTTTTAACCACACAAAGTTTTTTTTTTCACATATTTTTAATGTCTATTTTCATTACATGTCAGGTTGATGGTAGAGCCGATACGGCCGAGAAGAAAGTTGCGCGATTAGACGCTGAGCTTAAAAAGTACAAGGATCAAATGGTAAAAATGCGTGACGGTCCTGCCAAAAATGCTGTCAAAGCTAAAGCCATGCGAGTTCTGAAGCAGCGTAAAATGTATGAGGCGCAAGTTGATAATTTGAGGCAACAAGCCTTCAACATGGAACAAGCTAATTATGCTACTCAAACGCTGAAAGACACTCATGCAACTGTTGCCGCTATGAAGGATGGTGTGAAACAAATGCAGAAAGAATTTAAAAACATAAACATTGACCACATTGAGGTATACCTTTATTTCTGAGTATTTAGTACTGAGTATTAATCGAGATTCAATTAAGATGCGTTTTTATGTGATGAATAATTGGGTTAAATGGAATAAAGTTTGAGGAAAATGAAATCAATTTTCAATATATCGAAACAATTCAAATATCAGTGCATGAGACGCTCATCATTCGAGCCAGGGCGAAACAGATAGCTGAATAGCAAATTTATACTTTTCCCGGGGATGTTTGATATTTTGGAAATAAGAAAAATTCCACTTTATTCTCTGATGAACAGAGAACAATGTGTGTAAATTTTGATATTCTCGACAACTCAACTGTGCATAAGGAAAATGTGTAGCAGGGATTTTTACCGACTGAGTCACTGATAGACCACCTTAGTATAGTATATTAATTTATATATTATGCATACTAAATGATGTCAATAATTTTGTGCTGTCAAAGTCAAATTGTTTACAGCTTTTTTCTGTACAAAAATGTAAATACTTCCATTTTGTAATTAGGATTATATAAGATCTGCGAATGTGTAAAAACACTTTTGTATTGGATTAAGACTCGTAGATAATCCTTGGATCACAGTGACTATTACATTTTCCACGTGATGAAAGAGGCGCTTATAAATAAATGAAAAACGACATTTTTTTTCAGGATATGCAAGATGATCTTGCCGATATGTTGGAACAAGCGGACGAAGTTCAAGAGGCGATGGGCCGAAGTTACGGAATGCCTGAAATTGATGACGACGAACTTGCTGCCGAGTTGGATGCTCTCGGCGACGATCTTGCCCTAGACACCGATACATCGTATTTGGACGATGCGATAAAAGCTCCTAGTGCCCCTGACAGAGAGCCTGGCGCGAGTTCAATCAGGAACAAGGTTAGTGGTTACATTGAGAATATCATTCGACTTTTAACTCGATCTCATTGGTTTTTATGTTACTTTTCTTTCCAGGATGGAGTGTTGGTGGATGAATTTGGGTTGCCACAGATATCGGCTAGCTAAGTTACACCAGTTGACAGAAAATTCATTACGTAAAAAAAAAAACAAAAAAAGGAACACGAGCTAACGATTCCTGCAAGCTTGTCCAAAGACACTTCGCTCTTCGACCATCTGAGCTGCAATGCTTTATTTCGAGCACTTTAGTAATCTTGAAAAAGAGGCAGAGATAAATAATTGATTTCTAATGAAAGTTTCCACTCGTGCCGCTTTGACTTGCGCAAAATGAAAACAAAAGAAAATTATAATGCTTAAACACAATTTCAATTTTATCTAAATATAATATTATAAAATATAATATATCTTTATGTATATGTACAATTTTTATTACGATAGCTTTATGTTATGTGAGTAGAATAAAAATTAATAAAGTTATTGATAAAACCAGATTAAATGACTTTGAGTCGAGACACGTTAGCTGACTTTTGATTCGCTAATTCAGCATAACGCTCGCATACGGAAAGCACCCCTGATCTAGCATTCTCAAAATCTGCTTCTTCGAATCCATCAACTTCTGCGTAATGGTGTACGTGAGCCTGCCAAAAAAATTCGTTTAATAATTACAACTTAGTCATTAAAGTTTCATTATCGCGTACAAACAAAAATATAAATGGATATTTTGGCTCGAATGAAATTCTTCGATAAAAATGAAAATTCAAATTCACATATCTCGAGCTTAAAAGATTTTTTTCTGAAATAGAAAAATACATTAGAAGTACAATATGTTTTTTATTTTTATTTTTCGTTGAGATATATTATTTGTTAATTTTGCATTAAAATGTCATACTTTTCTTTGGTACAGTCGGTCGAATTGTATCGTTAGATCCTTCAACATCGATGACATTGAAGAAGAATTGAGCAGGCACAGAAGAGAAGCTGAGTGACCAGCCGGGGGTACAGAACATAAGCCAATTTTGGTTGTTTCCTTACTCCATGTCGTGAATTTTCCTCTGGTTTGAAATCTGAACAGAGGTAATAATTCGATTCAAAACCTTTACTGCTTAATGTTTTAATTATGAAAACAAGAATGTGTTGCATACACGCGGATTCGGAATTATTAACTTAGGAATATGAATACGAACTTTTTTTGTAGATTATAAATTATACTAATCGGTGTATATGAGTGGATAAATTAAAAAAGTTAAATAGAAAATCATAAGGCAGATTAGAATTGAACGGTGGAAAACGAATAAATAATTGAGTGCAGTTCAGTATTTCTGACATCGCTGTATTAACCTTTCAATATTTCTTCTTATATCTGTTAATGATGCATTCCCTCTCGCAATGTGAGCACAACCTATTATCACTGAATTTGGACTTAGAGGATCAATTTTGACTAATTGATTTTTTCTAGACCAAGCGTTGCTGAAAAGCTCGTCTTGTAGTCTGAAATTATAAAAAGAGACAGCTGCTCAGTTCTTGTTTACTATGAAATCAATAATATTACTGGACGATGATGATTAATCGCATACTTTGCTCCACGAGCTGTTGACACTGTTGATGCGGTCAGAGATATCGGACTAACACTGCTAAATATGTAATGCAATTTCGGATAAGCCACTAAATTTGTTGCAATTTCGTTCATATCCGTGTTCAAACTCCCAGGAAATCTTGCGCCACTGAAAATAGCATTTTTCAACAAGTTAACCAAAAGTTGAAAAAAAAAAAAAATTAAGTCCTGTTAAAGATTACTTTCAAATGTGTGATAAATTTCGTAATAAAATTGCAAGTGTTTTCGGTCGAATAATTTTTAATCTTCATTAATTATTGATTCCTCAAAATTTAAATGAAACTCAAAGTTTTTGAAATTTATTATAATGGTGGATTTTATTCCGATATTGCTGAATTTCATTTTTCACACTTCGTAGTTACAGAAAGTGCTATTTGTAGAAAGAAAAAACTTTCCAGAAGCGCGTTTGAAAGCTACAGAAGATTCGAGCTGCAAAATGCACTGTAAAAAAAAAAAATTGTATTCTTTTTTCATTTATGTCATAGTGGTCAACTTGAAGAGTTAACCACAATGAACATTTGTAAGCCAAAGTCTAAGAATGTATTTTGTTTTCGTGCAGATTCATTTACATCATTGAAAAAGAAAGAATTTTCTATGAAATTCATATTTTAAACTTTTAATAAGCGTATCTGATTCGATCTTCTTAAATATTTTTTGTTATCAAATTATTAATCTGTTTTTTTTTTTTTTTTATGTGACGTACCTCGTGAGATGGAGCAGCATATTAACAATTACACTGTTCATATCTTGGAAGGGTTGTCCAGTAGCATTGTACTCGTACTGATCCCTGTTATCCCGTTTTTGCAGCTCAGAATTGCATATGTCAAAAAGCGCGCTATTGTCAGCCGGAAAAACGCAAGTGGCGTGTTCGACAAGTTTTTCAGTTGCCAATAGAACGTTGTACGGTGCAGTAACAACATCCTGATTGTCAGCAGGGTAAACACATGAGACGAATCTGTCGACCTCGGGATAATTGTCGTTCAGTAATTTTAGAGTCGAAGTTCCGAGACCCGAACCGGTTCCTCCTCCGAGTGAATGCAGCATCAGAAACCCATGAAGACTGTTACACCTTTCCGCGGTTTTTCTGATTGCTTCCTCAATTTTATCGCGATAAGCCTGTCCGTGAGTATAATATCCCACTGCCCTGAAAGCAACCGTTTGTCCATCCATATTATACTCATTTCTTAATATTTAATGACACTTAAAGTATATAAATATCCGTACCAATTGTTACCAGAACCTGGATAATTTGTGATTGTGCAAGTTTGATCGAACAATTTTCGTAGAGGACCTTGTTTGAATCTCGAGACAACGCTGTCCTCCATATCTATCAGAACTGCCTATAACAGAAGGATAAACAAATTTAAATCCAACTGAGGTTGGCCCTTCAATTTTATTTCTGCTCAAATATATTTTTTATTTTCATTAGCTGCAATAATTGAATCAGAATGTTTTTGCTAGAAAATATATACAGAAAATGAACTTTGTTTCCTTCAATGAGTAAATTTTGCATATAATTATTATTTGTCGAACACAGCAAATTTAGTTCAAGGCTATAGAAATGTTACAAAACCATGAAGAAAACAGATTTTCGCTGAACAAGATTTCTTTTTATTTATTCGTATCTTTACCCTTGCTTTGACTTTGGCAGTAACCAAATCTGATATTTCTTTGAATGAAAGGTGTTTTGCATTTCCTGGTACATGAAAAAAACTGTCAAATGCGTCGGAAAGGTCATCCATGTACTTCACGTGATCTCGTTGGATCTTCAAAAAGTTCATTCCCGATGAGGTTGCTTCTATTCCATGTTCGTGTAATGCAAGTGGCCAGAAAGCTCCTCCTATTTGATTCCCACATTGCCCGACTGAAAAAGCATAAATTTCGTTGGAATATAACATTTTTTCGCAAAAACTGAGATGGAGATTCAAGAATAAATTATCCTTATTCATTAATCAAGTTTTGTAATCACTAGATTTTCAAAGTCCATGCGTGAAAATTGAGATCGGGATATATTGGTTAAATGAGTTCAAAGTAATTCCCGAGTGCGCGCATGCGTTGCTAAAAGGCTCTCTCTCTCTGTTCCCTGTGTTTTCCCGCGGAAATAAGTGATCTCTTGTTAGCAATTGATGGAGTGGTACGATTAATCTTATTTTCGAGAATTTTCCATACTTTACAATTTCTTTGAAACAAGAAATTAATAAATAAATGAAAAAAATCTCAAAGTGACGACGTCGATTATTTATTTATTTATTTATATATTAACAAAAATACGATTATCAAGAAACAACGCCAAGAAAACGCCGATTCATTTCTGTCATTCTTCTCTTTCCGAGAAAAATCGGCGCTCGCATAGCAATGTATGTTTTTTAAAAATAATTTTAGCAAAACAATACAAAGGAATAATAATACAAAGCAGTAATCACTAACCTTGTACCGTAATGAACTGACTCATAACCAGATAATTCTCAGCAAGACAAGAAAAGGAAAAAAAGATTGTGCTACATAAAAAATGGACTCAGCGTCGTGTGTGCGTTTGTTGAACGCGTTGCTCCGCCGCATCCTCGCGCGCTTTTTTTAATTCACAGCTGTTATTCCGACAGCTGTACTACGGAATCGTGTTTCGTCGCGCTCTGGAATTCTGTGGACACATGATATTATCTATACATTGATTATTCTATCATTCGATCATTAGTTACGACTCACGACTGCGGTGATTGCGATGATCACAGTGGCATCAAGATCTCAGTCCTGTTGGTGCCGTTCATATTATATATATGGTGCCGTTGAGTATCCATGATTATTATTAGACGAATAAGAAGATAAAATAGAACAAAATGAAGACTGCTAATTGTGCTTTGACATCGTTATTATGGTTTATAATTTTTCATCATGGATTGGCCGACCCGGCGGTATTAGTCGATTCGCGTAAGCATTTTTCTTTCTCACCATAACCTCAAAACCGGCGTTTTACCTTACCTAAGCCGGTTTCATTCTTTTCACTCAATATGTAACAAAAGTACGTTTTTCTAATATGTTACAGTACACTTCATGGAACCTGGAGAATCCGTGGACAATGTTAAACCGGGCTTGCGCATATTTTGCCACAATGCGAAGTCAAAATATCTTATACACATCTGGAAAACACTAATCGTAAGCAAATAATGCACTTGATTTGTCTCGCAATTTCATTTTGGTTTCTGTTGCTGTCTGATGCACATTCGCATCACCAATTTTGTTTCTTTTGTGGGTTATCTGCACAGAACAAATTCCATTTTCTTCTTTATTGGATATTTATTTTTTATTTTTTTCACGCCATCACTAGCAGTATTGGTAAACGTTTTTAGGCTTAAAAATCACTTGTAAAAAATTGCAAATGAACATTTCAAGCTTTTAATAAGTGGTAGATGTGGATTTGCACCAGCGTGTATAGTGAAGCCTGAAAAACAAGATGAACGTCCAAAGGTTTAATTCTCAAAAGTAATTACTAATGTTAGAAGAGAACAATGAATAAGTCTCTTTTACGAACGTCTAAAGTACTCAGTATTTGTGGAGGTTGGATGTACTATTTTTTCTTTTCAAAGTAATTTCAATATCAGTTGTAAGTTTTGATCTAGAATGAGAACTTTTTCATTAACCTTTGCTATTTTTAGAATATCATTTCCTGCAGAATGTACAGTTGATTTAATCATTTCATTCGTGATTCCCATTCTAAGTAACACCCACCAGTACTTCTAACTACAATTGATTCGCAGCTATGATTGAATACTGACATTGAGTTTCAGCTTCAATCAATGTTTAGTGTTTTCAAAAACATGGATTAGACTTCTTTCTGCACATGCCAGAAAGAAAAGGCTCAATGCAAAAAATTGATCGATTAATATATAGCTCAAAGTTAATCAATCACTTTTCATTTGCTACTATGGATTATCCATTGCCTATACCTCAAAAACGGTCACTATTTATTAGAGGTACAAATATCGTTCGTGAAGGTTGAATAACATCATTGTATCAAGTTCTTATAATCTGCTAGATGGATTTGAACACAACTTTGGATACTTATGAGTTGTATGATGGAAAAACTCCTCTTGAGGTTGTCGAGAAGCACAATGATAATCAACGTTCTTGGAAGTTTAATTGGCTTGGCACGAAAAAAAGCAAACAGCTTAGCATTGATCCTTTTGAAGACATTTGTATCGGAATCTACACCCACCCGTACAATCGTTATCAGTATAAATTGTCGATGACCCAAATGAGTTAGTATTAATATTTTGACTGAACATTTCCTTACTCGGATACAGCTTTAATTGATTCAATGTTACTATGTATTAATTTTACAGGGATCGATCCTTGGAAAATTGCAATGATGGTTGTAGGGATATTACTGTTTTGGAGCGCTCAAAAATTGAGTAAAAATGCCCTATTCTATTACATTTGTGGTATCACAGCAGGTGTTACTACTTCAATTGTGATACTTATTTGGTTCGCTAGTAAATTGGTCCTTCCCAGAGTAAGTAATACTTATTTATCTATAACATTGATTTTGAAAAATCATAGTATGTAAGATATGATGCAAATTTCAAATGATCTGTGTATCGTAACTACAAATTATAATTTGTGACTTTTTTTCTACCAATAGGGAAAATTAATGTATGCCATGATTGCCACTGGATGGACAATGAGTTTTTGGCTTGCTCAAGCTCTCTGGGAAAACGCCCAAGTGATATTATTACAGTATAGAGATTGGGTCTTTTGGTATATTCTCATAACGTCTTTCATAAGTTTCGTAATCTGTTATCGATTTGGACCAGTCACCAATACGCGGACGAAAACAATAATACAGTGGTTTTTGCAGGTAATTATTTCCCAGTTTCATTTTTTAGTAGAGCCATATTTTCATTTTGTAGGTATTGATCAAAACTGTCATGGATCTTACGTAAGAATTCTTGGAAGATTAAGGAGGAAAAATGTTAAATGACTATTTAAAAGATGAAGTCTCCATTCTGCTCCAGCAAAATGTATTGCTTTTTGAACCTGCTTTTTTTTCTTTGTCCTTTAGGTGTTCGGGTTGACATTGATATATTACAGCAGTCACTTCCGCGAAGCGTCTTTCGCCTGTTGCGTAGTTCTTGTTTTCCTTTACAACTTCCCTATAGTTGTTATACACAAGGGAAAAAAATATTGGTGAGTACACGTAAAGAAATAAAAAATTTAATTACTCTGGTTGGATGTATATTCAACTGATTTAGTTTTTGTGTGTTTTTTGTAGACTGAAATTCTCTTGCTGTGGGGGTTCGTTTGGGTGGGGATGTGATCCGCTACTTCCCTGATAGTCGGAAAATGTTACTGATTGTTCATTGAAATAAATTATTTTTATAAAATCGCTTACACATATTATAATGATTCATCAAATCGAAAACAAAATAATAAAAATGAATTGGTTGACGACATTTTTACTCGTACGACTGTTGCTATTTGTAACGTCTTTTTATTTATTTTCTTGGCTAATCTGACTTGATTTATAAGCAGGAAAAGAATGTTTCCGGAACGTCGACGATTACTGACTGAAAATGAATATCGCAAAGAAGGAATAAGAGAAACGAAAAAAGCCTTGGCACATTTACGAGAATTCTGCTCTAGTCCTGATTGTAAACAATGGAAAATTGTCTTGAAATTGAAAGATCCTGTCAGGTATGTGTCTTACTGCTGTTGACAAGCCGGGGATTTCGAATTTTTTTTTCTGCAATATAAATAGTGACTCGTTATTTCAGAGCTTATAAAATTTAATTATTGAACATTACAAATAAAACGTAATTTTGTTCGAAAACAAGATGATTTTGTAATCGGACGGCTGCCTCGAAGATAGTTTCTCTTAAAAGCCTAAGTCGTCAAGCGTTGTTTTCTTCATATTCAAATGTTGATAAAAAAAGTATATTTCTCGAGCTTACTACTCGAGTCAGTTGAAAAAAAGAGTTATAAAACATTACTCTTCGAAGTGACGTATTAAATGAAAAAATACGCAATTTATCTATTTTTGCACGCATAAATGCATATATAAAATGAAGAAGCAGTCTATTAAATAAGAAATTCCAAAATTATTAAAAGTCATCGCTTTTGATTCCTAGGTTTGCCAAATTTATTGAAGGTGAGGAGCATTTAAAGGATAACGAGACCTACGAACACGAGGCTGAGCTCACACGACTCATAGAACAATGCGAATATAGCGACGATGACGATGATTATTTGATGGAAGATTACTGAAGGCTTGCCGTAGTAATGCTGAGTATTTTTGTTTATTTATTTTGATGGTAGTTTTTTTTTCTTTTTTCATTGGTAAGCCAGAGCTAAGAAAAAACTAGGCATTTTTATTTCGCCGTTAACCGAGTGTGCTGTGTGTAAATGATTTGAATTTTCGATAGCCGAGTCAATTGAATATTGGATTTATTTATATGTATAATAATAATTAGCTCAGATAAACATCGGAATAATCATGGTAATAAGCTTTGGGAATAACGAAAGTCTTTCTGTTAAAAAGTTTTTATTTCTTTTCACGAGAGTTGAAAGAGTTCAAAACCAAACTCTTTTTTTTTCAATATTTTCTTTCATCAATCACTGTTTCTTGTAAAAACAATCGCTCATTTTAACGATATATATCCACACGTTAATAGCAGCGTTATAACATATTAAATTTGTTATATAATTATAAAAATATGAGATTAGTATCCACAGAAAATTAATGATTATCGTTTAAAAATATATTAAGTATTTTGTATTCGAGGTATATGAAGTAAGGCACCATTCTATCGTTTGACGTGTTGTCAACTCTTAATAATTGGCAGTGTAAATATCAATTAATACATTACGAATATTATGGATTTTTCATGTTCATCGGAAAAATTAGAATTTTGTGGCCTAGATCACACAGAAATGTTGATTTTTCAAACGAGTCTTCGTAACAAGTTGATGGTGCCGTTTACATAATTGAAATGCGAATATATTTCTTTCTCGAAATTTTCTCAACATTTTTTCGAAACTATGAGACAATATCAGTTTTTTTGTTGTTGAAATCTAACGTCCGTAATTTTAGATGAAATTTCGATATTTTTTAAAAATACGAAATGAAATAATAGTTTTTTTTTGCATTTTACTGGAAACAATTTCTATGCAGACTAGTTTGGAAACATTGAAAAACTCAATAGTTCGTAATATAATTTCAACGCGGCGATTTGATTAGTTACCCCGAAATGTTTCTCAATGATTCTTGAATGTTCTTGACAACTTTTCTTAGTGGTTGTCAAAATTCAAAAGAAAAAATTGGTCAGTGAAAAATTCTTAAACTAATTGAAATATTGTTTAACAAGTGTCACACGTTGTTATTATTTAGGCTAGATTTATATAAATATGACGAAGTTTCAAGTCTAACGAGCACGTGAAATTTTCTTGGTTTTGTCGTTCTCAATGGGTGGTGGCGGACCTTTGGCATTTTGATGGCGATTGTAAACACTAAAAGAAAACATGATTATTTTTCGAAAATTCAATGTTTTTCAAAACTTCAAATTTATTTTTAATATTGAATGTCTTCACGAAATGTTGAATATTTCTTTAACCACATTAACATTCTTTTCAATGTTCTACAACGATTAAGCAACGATTATTGTAGCTCTCTTGCACATTGCAGAACAAATATGCAATTTGTGTCGTGAATACTCACTATTTGTATGTCTCTGATCGAATATAATCCATAACATGGGAAATACCAACTTGGAGCTGATCACCGATAGGGGTAACCCAAGGATTAAATTCCATCCTGAATATGGCTTTGTTGCTGACAAGGTCCAGATTTCCTGAAAAAAAAAAGGCAAAAATGAATATTAATTCATTCAATTTTATACGAATTCATTTGTCTGGAAAATATGTGAAATTTTTTTCTTTTCTTCCAATGAATACCTATTTCTGGTGGTAAGACAGTCAATCGGTTGCCTTGAATGTGAAGCTCTCGAAGTCTACTGAGGTCTCCAATTTCTTTCGGCAACTCGATCAAATCATTTTCCCTCAGTACCAACTACAAAAATATTTGAATTAATAGATTAACAATTTTCAAATATATTTCACGCAACATTCTTTTCGTCAGCTGCATTCGGTAGGAGATTCTTACGATTTGGAGATTTTTTAGTTGTCCTATTTCCGGTGGAAGATATTCGAAATCGTTGTCCGCCAGGTATAAAGCTCTGAGCGTTTCTAAAGGAATTAACGTATGGTCAACAATTAAATTGCTTCGATTTCGTTAATGACCTACATTAGTAATTTTTACCCATCATGAAAAAGTTTCCAGGCAATTGTTTCTCGTTCAAATTATTGTAAGTCAAATCAAGAACTTCCAGGACAGGAAAAGCCCCAAACCCACGTGGAAGAACATCCAGCCGGTTCATGCTAAACGTATACATAAAAAACGTCATTGATTTCAACATTGTTCGTCCAGCATAATGAATAATAAAATCAAAATAAAATACCAAATTTCTGCTTCCTCTTATATTGGATCGGTAATGAGGTAATTGAAAATGAAGTATGTGTGGACTCATAAATCTACATACCCTACATTGAGGATCCTTAACTTTGGCATCTGCGACAATGAAATTGGCAATTCGGTAATGTGGTTGTTAAATAAATTGAGGATTTCCAAGTTGACGAGATTCGCAAGTCCCGGTGGAACAACTGTGAATGTTTTATTGTTTTTTTAAAGTCAATCCAAATATTGAATATTGATAGACAAATTTTGGTTTACTGCACCATTAAAATAATCAGACATCAATCGTTACGATTGAAATAAAGAATGTTGAAACTTGGTTACCTTGGATTTTATTATGACTCAGAGTCAACCTCGTGATGTTGAGCATATTTACTGAAAAATACAGTTTATTAAGACAGATTTCTTACACATAGTACTAATTATTCGTAATTTCTAGGTGACTGACTTCCGTTACAGCTTTTATTAGAAATTAAATGAATTTAATAATTTTTTAGAATATGTATTTACAAGGTTAAGGTATTCCAATTAAATGAAAAGGAACTTGTGTGTATTGACACAATGACAGTTAATAAACTATTTAAATAATGTATCATATTTTAATGATTTTATACAATTGCAAAAACTATAGATCATTATTTCGATAATTATAAATTGAGATCTAGTTTGAACGTTTTTCGTTTTTCGTGCAATATCTGCGGTAAGGAGGGCATCGAATTTTTAAAACCAGACAAGAGTTCGCGCGGTTTTAGTAAAGTACAAAGTTTGAGCGCAGGTATGACGAGGTTCTTGAGGTGAAAAATGGTTTTTAAGCAAGTTTTGAGCAGTAAAGAATGACAATGAAACAAGTAAATGGTAAAGATTTGAAGTAAAATTGAGTCGTGTGGACACGTGCGTGGTGTGGAAAAGATTGTTATTGTTGAATAATTGAAATATAAATAGACGCATGCGCAACCACGCCTACGGCTAATGGCTGACGCTGCTGTATCAGAGAAAAAAAACCAGTTCTCGACAACATGCCTAATTTGGTAAGAGACACACGGAGCGAAACAAATAGGGAGGACAAGAAACTCACGTAATCCAGGAACCTCCTCGAACGTTGATATATTTTTATCGGCGAGATCAAGCTCGGGATTTTGGATTTCCCGAGCTTCATCGAGGACCTTCTTCGCTTTTGACATCTTCCCGGCAGGAATACACGATACTGGGGCTTGGTTCATTGCGCGCGCACTCGATACAAAACACACGTCAGGACCTTTAAATATCGCGTGCGCTCCCTTCCCCAAAGACAGTACGACGCGCCTAGCTCATTGAGCGATCTGTGAGACGTTTGTCGCGCACCGTTTTCCCCACAGCTGGATCTTCCGTTACCCAACGAGTGGGAAATGGTGCGCGACACCCACGCACTAGTCGTTTGACGTCGGTTCTAACAGATGGCGCTGATTGTACGAAAATCTAATCGAATGATTTCATATGGCTAGATGGGATAATCGCTCCCAAGGCCTCCTCAACTTTGTACTTTTTTACCTTCAATAAAAAAAAAAATAAAAAAAAAAAAAATCGAATGATTTCACGTAGCTCCGGTACCGTGAAGCGAACCCAGGGCCGGCTGTAGTGGCACGGGTTTTCCGCAGTTTCCCTGTGCCCATGGAATCGAGTGCCATGGCGAATGCGCTACAGAGGGGGAAGTCGGATGCGACCGCATGGGGGGACTGGCTATTCTGCCGACCCTGCATTAGACTATAAAAGCATCTACGCCAGGAGGACAATGCAAATAAAAAATAAAAAAAAAAAATCGAATGATTTCAAGTTTCTCGAAGAACGAGGAATCTAGAGGACATTTAATCAATAATTTGCGAAGCTGAGATCCAAGTGCGGTGAAAATGACTGAAGAGAGGGCTGCACCTTGCAAAAATACGAAATCAACTGAAATAAAAAATAAAAAAAACAATGACAGAATAATTTTTGTGGTCGTTTTCCAAATTTTTTTGAAACTGTACTGGGTCTAGAAAAGATTGCGAAAAATATTAAGAAAGAACTTTGTTTGCGGAATTGAAAAAAATATCTGTTTTTAACTATCGACTGCCCGGAGTAGCGAGATTCTCTAACGTTTCCCAGAGTGTGCACAAGAGATGCAGGAAAAGTCTCCCAACATCCTCTCAATTCCATATAGGCTGCCATAATCATCGTTCGATCATTATTCATTGATAAATATTTTCAGATGAGAAAAACGAAATTCTGAGAGAGTTATTTTATGATTATTTGCTTGTTTTTTTTATTTTTTTTAAGTTTTTCTTTTTTCAAATATGTCATTTCGTATTCAGGAGATTTTTTTTGTTCTCGTTGAACAATTTATATCAAGCTATACGATTTTTTAGCAGAGCAATCGAACTTCAAGTGTGGCTCCAAATTAGGATTGGCGATTGCTCACTTTTGGTCGTTAGAAAAAAATTGAATTCGATCGTCAAAAAAGAGAATTTGTTGAATTTTTTTTCTTTTTTTTTTTTTTCATAAAAAAACTTAATAAATTGACGATAATTGATAGATGGTAAAAGCTTGAAGCAACAGATTCAGGCAATGAGAATCGGTTGACATTTTTTTCGGATATTTATTATAAATTTACAAATTTAATGCGCGAAAAAAGTCCAAAAGTTGAATAATGAAATTATGTCGAAATCGTTCCAATTCTATCATGAGAATTTCAACGGCGTCTCAACTGTATGAAAAAATAAGATAATTAACCGACATTGAAAAGCACTTGGAAACAATGAAAATAGTGATTTGAAACTAGAGAAAATCGTTGCTTCTCATCAGTTTGAATCAAAAGTTTCTGGAACGAAGGAGAAAAGAAAGAGGACGGTTCATCAATGATTTTTTATCAGAGCAGGAATTAGTGTAGAACGTAGGGCGAAACGTAGAGACGGATATGAAGAAAAAAAAAAAAAAAAAAACGAGACGATGGTGGTTAAATATAATCGTACAAGTGCGTTATAGTATCGACGATAGAACGTTACAAACGATCGTAATGGAAACAATTGAACAATCGCTCGTTCATTGTTGTTAAACAAGGCTCATTGTGCGTGGCCAACAATGGCCGGAGTCATGTAAAGCCAACATTAGTCGTCCATAACTCCTTCTTTTATCAACATTATATCGTCGAGCTTCGCCATCGTGGCTTTAACGCGGTGTTGAAAAATATCCGGTTTGGACTCACCGATTAATAATGCTTTTTTCTCTCCTTCACGCTTTTTCTCTCTTTTATTTTTGTTGGTATTCCTTTAAACAAATAACTTACTTTATGTATAAAACTCTTCGGATTTTTCGATAGCTTTAAAGGAGCGAGGGCTACTTGTAGCGCCGAAAAAAATACTTTTTTCGAGATTTTTTCTACTAACAGGTTTTATCATTCAGTGAAAAATGTTTTCCCATGCGAATAATCAATATTTATAGTAGCTACAGTAAAATTTTCATTGAAAAATAATGATAAACAAGCGAGATGCAGTCAGCCTGCGAGGGGTCCAAAAAAAGGTGTTTCACGGTGATCACCCCTGCTCATCACTGGATCATCTGAAACCAAACCAATGGAGATCATAAGTAAATCACTTGGACTTAGGATGGACGAAGGGTTAACGAGAATTTCGAATTTAAAAAAAATAGCGGATGTTCAAAGTCAAAGCTTGTTTTTCGACAAAAAATTCACTCATATTTTCAGTTATAAAAAAAAGGACTATTCACCACCGCTGAAAATCCTTCGTCCGTACAGGAGACAATTATGTACAGAATGAGTGATGCAAATTTCAAAACGATCGTTCAAGCCGTTCTGGAGTTACAGCGATCAACGATATTGAAAACGTTATTTCGAGAAAAATGCGTATCAAATTTGAAATACAATTGACATGTAGATAAAAAAAAACTATTTTTAGACGTCCATTGAATCATCCTTTGAGGCACCATAAAGTTTTTTTTTTTGCTCAATTCCCTCTGAATTCGCGTCGAAAAGAATCTGTGCTGTGCAAACTGGAAAGAATCGTTTTATTTTTTATAGGTATGGCTCGATATTTTCGATGCTCACTGGAACTCGATAATTGTGGTTTTTTTTTTGGCTTACTGTTGGATTAAATTTGGTCAATTTGATTGCAATATTGCAGGAAGAAACGAATTTTTATGATGGTATTGTAACGATGTCAAATTTCGTGTTCAAAAATATCTTTTGGGTGTTAAGTTCAGCGAGACTTCTGGTGCCACGATATCGAGCTTTCGTGCGCCATTTTTTCAATCGTTTTAAAAGATATAATAAAGCAAGTGTAGTTTTTTTCAAATTATATTTACTCAAACAATGAACGGAAAAAAAAACATCAGAATAATGAAAAAAAGGGTGAAAATATTTAAACCTGTAAAATTTTGTATCGATTAAAAGTGTGAAAATGTAAAATTTCATAATCGATGAAATAAAATTGCACGATCGAATTTTCTGAGCTCCCGAACCGGGCCGATTTTCATTCTGCAAGAGTGCATTTATCCAAGGATTTTGCTGAATCCGCAATCGTTGTTTCACGTAATTGCGATTCGTTCGACCTACATTGGACGATCGAGGATTCAGTCGAGTGCACTCTCGTTTACGACCTACAAAATCGTGATGATCGAATTTATTCGAAAACCAACTCGTCGGATAAGCTTGAAAGATTTTTTTTTTTTTCCAAAATTTGACAAGTTTCTCGAAATCAGTGTGGCAAACGAGACGTAACTTGCGCGAGAATTTCTAGAGGTTTTAAAGTCATGTCGCAAATTCGAAATTTTAAGGATTTTTGGTCAATTTCCAGAGTCGAAGGCTGTCATATTATTATCGAAAACCATTTTGGTGCCAATAATATTGCACCGAATCAAGCGAATTAAACCCTTTACCGAAGTGCTCTCAAAAACTGACTCGATCGTCTCGTAATTTACATTTTTTCATCCATTAATACATGAAATAAAAATGATTTCATTGGACAAATAAAAAATACAAGAATTTTCGAACTTTTTTTTCTATTAGACGCCATTGATTATCTTTTTTTCTTTTTTTTTTTTCTTTAAATGTCCTTCCCTCGCCTTCGCGATGGGCTTCGAAAGCCGTGTTTCCTGTTCGCTCAAATACCCACGTAACACAACCAACGCGTGAGACAATATTTCGATGTGAGTTGAGAAACTCTCGTTGGGTTGGAGCAAAAGCGGATCGAGCCAATATTCCGTAAGGAGCTTTATTATTCGTCCAATCGTTGAGCGAGGAGGGAGAACGATGACGACGCCCCATCATGGCGACCGTTTCCGTTCCCTACTTTCCACTTTGTGCACATATATTCGTGTATATAGTTCACTGTAACGAATGTGAAATTGCTGATTAACGAATTGTCTTCGAAAATCTCGAAATTTAATTGAAAGAAAAGTTTCATAATTTATCGTCAGATTTCGAACTCGACTGCTGTCCCTATTTTAGTCTATTTCTTTTTGTATAACTCGATCGATCATTTTCCAAAACGTATTTATCGAAAAAAAAAAAAAAACTTGCGTTTCGATACTATTTTCGGGCTATTTTACGAGTGTCTCTATTTCCATGAGCTTTTTTTTATAAAATAAAAATCAAATGAAAATTTCGATCGATTTTCTTATTTCAATAAATTTTCGTCGTTTATCAGCAATAAAATGAAATCGATGGCGTATAATTCGAGTGGATTAGAACCTCGATTTATATGATTCCAAAAAACTGTCTTATCTTTGTTTACTTTCGTGAAAAAAAAAATGGTTTCGAGTCGTAATCAACGGTTCCATCATAGTTTCAAGGATCACATCTCTCGTGGCATCCGTTCGGGTCTGAATTCAAGTGATTTTAATGGCAGACCGAACATTTCTAAAAAAAATGTGACGTTTAATTTAAGCGTCGGTGATCGAGGTTTATAAAAATACGAAGTCCAGAAAAATGTGAAAATTCTGAAAAAAAAAATCTTGTTCAAGACGCGCGACAGCGATGCAGAAGATGTTCAACCGCTCCATGACGCGCAGCGTTCTCCAAAATGGCGGCCTGGCGGGCACTAAACCCGATCGATATAGGAAGACTCGAATATCAATTCTCGCGTGAATAATTGAGCCGCAATAAATCGATAAATTTTATCTTCAATGCTCAAAAGTAGGGAACGCTCTCTTCGGACGTGACGTTTTTTCTTTACTCCGAAGCAAAATTAGCTGGTTCAGCCATTTCGGCTGCTGACGATCGAGCACTATGTGGCACATCGCGCTACATAATCGACCTCTATATTACAACGCCATGAAAAATGTTACTTTACAAAATGTGTAAGAGCACCGATTGAAAATTTCTCAACGTTTTACAAAAAAAGAAAACAAAAAAAAATGCAAAGCGAGCGTATTTGCCGTTGCATAATTAGGATGAAACGTGCATTTGCATCGACCTCGTTACGTTTTTAATATCCGTAGCGCCGGGGCATTGGAGCCCGGAAAAGTATAACGTTCGATCTGTTTTTGTGTTCGAATTAATTTTGAGCTCATGCATCGCGATTAAAATATAGTGAAATCGATAAAAACGTATCGATTGATAATTAATAAATGATTATTCTTTCGTGCATTCTCCGCCGAATGACGCTGCGGGGGAGGAGAACAACGAATCGCGGGGGCTGAGCTCTCGTGTCGGAGTCTCGAAATCAAGGCGTATGTGTGAATCTGTGAGTTTCGTGTGCGTCGAGTTTGCTCCGCCTCCGCGCGAGCAAGGTTTTACTCAACGCGGTTTCCAGCTCAGATTCGTAACGAAATATCGTCGTCGTCGTCGTCGTTGTCGTTGTCGTCGTCGCTGCTTTAATCTCGCTCCGGTTTCGTTTCTCGACGGCTGTCGCTTCACAAGCCGTCGGTCCTCGGCCACTTTTATATGCTCAAGAGTTCGCGAAATTTTTGCATTCGTTCCCCCCCTCTCTCTCCCGCCCCTCCCCATCCCCAGTGTCATCGAATTATCACTTTTTTTTATTCATACTCGATCATTTCACTTTCTCCTCTTTTAACGTTCGATCGAATTCGATGAACAAGTGATAACGTTTCGACTCGAAGCTTTCATCGGTCAACCGGACTTATATTTGTGTGGTGATTGTCGATTGTTTATCAAGCTCTGGAATATTTCGAACAATTTCGCACTGACAGGTAAAAAAACAAACAAACAAACAAAAAAACTTTTCATACCAAGACAAAAAATCGGGCGCGATTCTGTGATTTGACATTCTCGGATCATGATCATCGGATCTTAGCAATTATATCGATATTTATCTTCAAACTTATCACAGCGGATAAATTAATTTGCCATTGATCTTTGGAGGAGAAGTATAAATGTCCGAAAACTCATAATAAATCAGTTGAGAATGTAACAAATTTTGAATCAAAAAAGAAATAAAATGTTTTTAAATCGAAAAATTGAGTCCATTTCTAAAAAAATCATTGAACAATCATTGAACAAAGTTTATAAAGAAATCAAATTTTCGTAAAACATATTTTCTCAGGGATTCCCGCTTCGTTTTTTACATCGTGTCTGCATATGTGTGTGCGTTTATGTGTATGCATAAAAAAGTGTCGAATGTTTCCAAACGAATGTCGTTGAGTTTACAAACTTGCGGTTTAAAATTCTCCGAGATTTATCAAAATTTAATTTGAAGAGGAAGAAATATTGAATAAAAAAAAAAAAGAAAGAGGAACGAAACGAGTGTTTATTCCGTCACGACGCGGGACTCTCTGTACAGTTGAGTGCGATAACGAGGGGGCAAGTCTCGTAAACATCTCGTTATCTGTCAAGAAGCTTTACAAACTCTCGTTGATTATCGTAATTTGTTGTACAACTTTCGTTGAGTAAATAAATAAATTATAGTCGTAAGGAATAATCAATAATATGAGAAATTAGTTGAAAATGTTGCGGAACCAGATGCGCGATTTAAGAACAAAAAAATTTTAACATTTTCTAACGTTTTTACGTTTAACTTAAAAATATTATGCGATTTAAAGATATTTCAATCGCTGAGAGTGCAATGTAAAACGAACATTATACAAACAACTTGTTTTCTTTGAACATTCATTTTTTCTTCGTTTTATTTTAAAACATCACCATTTACGTATGCTCTGACCCGCGAAATAAATTGAACCCTCGTTCATCGCCACGACAGTACTAATCCCCAGCATCGGTGTTGCGGTACATCACACGAGCATCCAGCAACTATTATCGAGGAGAAGTTTACAAATTTAATTGTAGTATCGAATTAATTTCATGTGTGTAGACACGAGATTTAGGCTTACCAGAAACAAATTTTTGGAAAGAAAACATTTATCTATGATACAAAGTCAGCGAAGTTTATTTGATTGAAATTCAACAGTTTTTGTGTGAATGACGATTAACTTGAGCGTTATTAAGTGATGTGGGTGGCAATTGGGTCGAGGTATTCGAATTTTATTCAAATCAGTCAATATGAATCGTTCATTCTTTTTGGAGTTGTCATTATTGTTTTTTTTTCTTCATATTGGATTCTTCATTTAGTATTTGGATCTATATTTAAAAATGATTTGCATTAACTTTTTTATTTTTATTTTTTGAAAACTTTTTTGAATACTCGACCAGGCTCAATGACATGCACGATCACTTCCGGTTTATTTTTTTTTCTAATCCTCATTGAACGGATAAATAAAACAAAAGTATTGAACGATGCTCGCACGAGTATTCCAAAGAATACAGAAATTAATAATTCGTAACTAGAACGAGATACTTAAACAGAAATCAAAGTGCGAGCTTTGAATTCTTGAATAATGACATGACGATGAGTCATACGGAAACAACAACGCACTCGCGCATTCGTATATCCACGCGAAACAAATCCTAAACTCAACTAATTTTTTTGTCTCGCATGTTCCGGGAAAAAAAAACTTCATTTTAATTCGAAAAAGAAAATTTTTCATTTTAATGTCAATTCTTTATTTTACACTTTTAGTTTCGATCATTTTTGTCTTTTCAATGTTTCAAGTCATTTTTTCATTCCATTTTTCAATCTTTTGTCATAAATTTTAATTGAATTTTTAATCGAAAAACACATAAAGGCTTGAATGGAAAACGAATTCGTTTGAATAAATCATCGACCGAATGTGCTTGGTCGTAAATTTATTAGTCAAAGAGGACGCTGCGACAGGAGAGATTTGTTAAAAAGTGAGAAACATTTAAAACTTTTAACGTCTGATATCCAGAGTTGTCCTGTTGAAAAAATAAGGGCCGAATCCTGTGTGAAATGTACTGAAATTCGGAGCAGAAACAGAGATGTTAAATGTCTGGTTGGTAGGATTTATGTTCTAAGATGCAAGTCCTTTGGAGACTCGAGATGGCGCGTTTCTCTGTCGCAAGTTGAAGGGGGCTGCGGGGGTGTTTTGTAGCTATTAACGAGAGGCGAGAATAGAGGATGTATATTAGCGGGAACATGAGAGAAAATTTCAGTCGAGGTCGTAGAAAATTGAATAAACGGAAGTGAAGATGAGCCCCTGGGGAAAAAGCTTTAGCTCTGGTCGACGACGTGCAATCGCATCGGGATTCTCGCTCTCTTTTATTGGATTACTCTTCATGAGGAAAAGAGAGAGAGAGAGAGAGAGAAGGAAAGTGCGGCGAGAATGAGAATTTCTAAGTGCTCAGCTGTTGCTGACTCGTCATACGAGAGCGTGTGCCGCCGGGAAACTTCTTCGTGGCACGTCACTCGTCGAGCTCTTTTCCCATCGCAATCTCGATCCATTTCACGTGAAAACGTGTTGAATGAAGAAGAAAAAAAAAATAAGGAAACTAATATAGATCGTTGATTATTTTTAACAGGAACTTTTCATTTCGAGTTGAGCGATGGTTTTTTAAAGGTTGATCAAATTTCGATTGAATAATTATACCCGATAGCATATTAATTCGACTCCCCTCGCGACTTTGAAAAGTTTTCATAAACATTGCAGTAAGATGAATTCTTAATATTTTATTTATCCCGAAACATTCGTTGGATGAGGGGAAAATCGAAAGAATATTCGAATCTGGATTCGAATAACAATAATTTAAAAAGTTATATAACTCTACCAGAATGTCAAGGATTGTTGAATAAAAGAAAAAGTTATGACTCCAGAAAAATTTTGAGCATTCGATCGGTTTAGGCAGTTAAGAATGAAATGTAATTTATTTCTGTTGCAGATCTCATTGAATTGATGTTAAATCAACCAAAATCTCAGAACCATCGGGAAGAACTACTGATGAACTTGCGAATAAACTTGACAATGTTTCCTCATCATTGATCTTTGACCGATTGAATCAGCTCTTCATCCTTCTCGGTCAAAGCTCACGATCTATCCTTCATTTTCCCATGTCTAATGAATCTTTTGCGAAAATGTAACTTTGTGAAAATATTGTCGAAAAGACAATAGCAGTTGTTTTCAGAAAAAAAAAAAAAAAAAAAAACAAAACAAAATTGAATACGTTTCTGGATTGTGATGAGAAAAAAAGCAGATGTGATAAAGTGCAATCGCGTTTTTCATAAGAACGAATAGTTTTTTTTTTTTTACTTTTGGTGCATCGGCAGAGTATCATTGAGCGGTGAAAATTGTGAAGAGAAAATTTTCAATGAAAGATTGAATTCATTGTTCGGAGTACTTTGAATTCATTATTGTGGAGGGTTTCGCCGTTTATTGGGAGGATCTCGTTGAGCAGCGTCGCGTAAATGCAGCCGCTGCAGCGTCTCTCTTTATGAATTATTCGGCTACCGATCGTGGCAGAATGGTATCTCATGTGGTGCCTGTGTCAGGGGTAAGTTAACAGTTTTTTTTTTCAAACGAATTAATAATTATTTTGAAATCTCATTGTTCAGCGTCGTCAATTGTATTTTCTCCTAGCTCAAATATTATTTTTCAAAGTTTCTGAATCGGAATAAACACTTTTTCGTACGTGCTGTCAATTGTCATGGTCTCAAAATTCTGATTTTGTATCGTTAATCAATTTATTTTTCGTATTCATTTTGACCTCGTAATTTTCATAAGTACAAATGATCATCAGGAATGTAAATATTGACGTTCATTAATAATAAATAAAAATTTCGATCTTTTCTTGTTCCTCGATTACGTATTCGGACGAAATTTTCTGAAAAGTAAACAAAAAAAAAAAAATGATTCTTTTCGAAACGATTTTTTCATGGTAACGAGTTTAGTTTCACGAACGCAACTCGAATCTTCGTGTATAATTGAGTTGTTTCTTCGGCTTCGGTATAGAGAGAAAAAATGAATCGTTATATGTTTGAAATCGTCACGTACAGACATAAATGATAATAGGCAATTAGCTGTAAACACGTACCGGTGTACTATAAGGTGACAAACAAACATTCAACACGATCGCAAAGTTCTTTCATATGAACGTTTCGCGTATGTATACGATTGTTAAGCGAATCTCAGCGTGGTCACGTTCGCAATTTTATTAACCCTTTAATCGTCGGAGTAAGGAAGAGATTAATTTCTTCTTTTTATCATGTATTTATAATTCGAATTGAAAAGATATAAGAATATCATTGTTGTTGTTGTTACAAAATGAGCGAGTCAGCTTTATACAAATCAGTCAATTTTTCGTCTCTATATAATGTTTAATTTTGTAATTGAATAAAATTTTTTATTATTCGTTGGAAGATCGATGGATAAACGTTGATAAATTTTTATGTGTTCAAAGTGGATTTTAAAATGTCCAGAATATTTGCAATTATCAGAAAGACACGGGATTTCCTCGATTCAATAAGAATATGCAATAAAAACGAATGAAGTAGATTTGCCTATACGGGTTATCGGTTTTGACATCATTCTTCGTGTATATCGATCGTTATGGATTCAGAGGGTCAATATCGGTTACACATCGTGAATAAAAAAATTCTATCGACGTTCAGCGTTGCATCAGTTAAGACAGAGAAAAAGAGAACGAAAGAGAACGAAAGAGAGAGAGAGAGAGGGAGAGTGGGAATTAAAAACTTGGAGATCGATAAGAATCGCGTTGCCCAGGGCTCGGATTCGCGAAACTCGCGCGGGCGAGCTGTACTCTCGCTACTATTATAGTTTTTAACGTCCGTCACAAAAGTACGGGAGGATAAAAAAAAAAATCCGTGCGACTCCAATGGCATTTTCAATCGATTAAAATATATGAAGAAAAAAATAATTCGTCAGAGCCAGAAGAAGATGAAAATCCTTCATCCCTCGATCACATTTCAATCGTTTAAAATTGCACAATAATAAATTCCAAGATTCATCGATCTCATTCAAATTGTTCATCGTACTCTCTGTCATAAATTCGAACGAATTGAGTCATTTGCATATTAGACAAAAAATTCATTTCGCAGCATTTGTTTTTTTTTTTTTCTCGAAATTGAGCTCTCAAGACCGAGGGCAAGATAAATGGAGCCTGTGAATATCGAGATACATCAGAATGATGTAAAATGATGAACAAGGGACATGACAAAAGTAACTCTCAAACCAGCGGCCGTCGAGAGGTTTAATTTAATAGCTGTCGTAGAAATTAACGAGATCTCTCGCAAAACTCAAGCGCGGCTGTATCGGAGACTCTTAGACTTTTGCCTGTTGCTTGCTTCTTGTGCAAATTATCGTAAATTATATATATATATATTATGAGTATAAACAGCCAGGGATAAGTCAGCAAACGTTTTCTCAGTGTCGACGGGTTGATGCACTTCTCTGGTATACATAGTATTGTGAGGAGTGCGTTTATATCGTACAGTCGTAAGCTCACCGTGCAATATGTCTTGTCATGTTAGTAAGCAGCCAATAAAAGCTTCGCGTTTTCTGTCTCGAGACAGCTATTTCGTAGGGTAGGCTTATCAGTCATTAATTATTTTTTTCTTTTTTATTCTCTCTCGAACGTTATTTTAATTCCTCATACAATTACACAAACATTGTTTTCGGCTATCGGAGCTTTTATCGTCAGGATCCAAGGTAAATTCAGTTATTCGGTCCATCAATTCCGAAACTTTTTCGTTTATCAGCTTCTTTCGATACGTTCAATGTGTCGTGAAAAAAGCATCAAACGTTGATCGTATTCCGTGAAGCGAATTTATGATCGATCGATTATTAGGAGAAGAAAAGTCTTTTTTTTTTCTTTTTTTTTTCTAATAAATAATTTATTTTCGAGCAATTTCACATTTTGTTCCATGGAATATTTTCTATCGGGTGTATTACTTTGGTCGCTAAATATTGAACATTATTCATAACGAGGACGAACGATTTTGTTTTGGAATTTGAATCTTACGATTAGATTTTTCGAGAGATTTATTGTTCGTCAATTTTGATCTGAGATCGAATAAATTTTGTACAAATGCTGCACTTGTCTGCATGCGAATTTCAGTTTTACGAGTAGGAGCTCTGGTTAACAAAACGGAAAATCACGAGCACCTCGTGCGTGATCGCAAATTAACGATCCAAACGAGATCGTAAGTTTAGCTGGGGCATAATACGATGTCACAACACGTGAACGGTGTTTGTAAGCTGGCAACGACGGGACTTCAAACATTGCGAAGCCCCAAGCCAAAAGTCCGCCTCGCGTTAGGCGGGCATTGAGAGAACGAGAGAGAGAGAAGAGCATGGACCACTTGTCGAGCCATCTTGTTGATGGACGCTCTGGTCCACTACAGTCTCGTGGAATCAGATTTCCAAGCAGGACATTTCGATCGAGATACATTTGGTTTCAGAGAAAAATCCCATTATATTTCATTTTCAAAACTATTACTACGTTATACTTTCACATTGAAAACGCTCAGCAGTATATCAGACTTCCATTTTTTTTTCTCTGAATAATACGAATTTTTAAACGATCGATTTTCATAGCTAGAAAGAAGAAAAAATAATAAAAAATCGAAACGATAAATTAACAGGGTGCGGAAAAATCGACGAATCGAAATAAAACATTTTTTTCTTGAAAAAATAATGATAAATGTAAAAAGTGTATACGATCAGATTTTCTGCTCCTGTGGCGCAGGACCCTCGTCGGGATTCAGTAAAATAGAAACTTTGGCGGGACCGACGAATAAGACGATTTCTCAGACCATTTTTACTACCAAAAAATAAAAAAAATTGCAATCCTCTTACTTCAGTCATTCTTTTTACAGGAATTACAGCAAGGGAATGGAAGTCTCGGTTGTGCGAGTGCGGTCGCTGGAATACACAATTCATATAACAGTTTGAAGATCAAGCACGAACCTTTTCAATTGTCAACGACTTCATCACTACCGTTGCTGCATCAAGGTAACACAATCATCTTTTATCTTTCACATAGTTTTTCATTTAAAAAAAATTAAAACTGTCAAATACACTTCAAGAGAATCTCACGAAGCTAGTGAAGAATTAAAGCAGCAGAAGCATTTCTTTCTTAGTTAAACGTTTTATAAAAAAAAGAATACATTTGAAAAAGTTAAGAAAAGAAAAATTACTCGTTCAAAAGAGAGAAAGTGATTTTCACGTGAATGTTTCGAAAACACAAGTTTAAAAAAAAAGGAAAACATAAAGAAACTTGTAAGCACGTTTGCTCCGACGTTCCGCGATCATTTTGCACCGATGTAAAAATGGACTAACGAATGAAGGAGTTTCAACTTCGTTATCTCGCATTCTCGAGGATCTCGTTATTGCCATTTGGTGCAAGAGTCCATATGTGTTCAGGCGCTAAACATATATACGTGCAGATGAGTGATAAAGGCTAAGTATAAAGAGAGATGAAATGACTTGTATCCTCTTACGCACTTATGCGAGTGTTATCGGTCAATCATGGGAGCAGATATAGACGGCAAAGGAAAGTCTGTATGTCCGAGGTACATCAAAACGAGGCCCGAAGCTCGTGAGCCTCGAAGTTCTTCCGCGCGGCGGATCCTCGTAATCGGAGACGCATAACTCGAGCATCAATATTTTTTGTTCTATGATCCTGAGTCATATACCGCGCGTTCATTCGTTATAACGATAGCATTGAATGAACCAGCTTCACGTGCTCGGGAGTTTTTTTTCTCTCGATAATACGAACCTGAAGATTTCTAATAGATTTATCCCAACGAATACGCATTCTTTTTCGTTTTACGCAATTTTTTTCTCTCAAATATTCGCAAAGCGCGACTAAATCGTCCAACATTATCTTTCTTATCGAAAAACTTCATTATCAAAAAACAAAAAAAAAAAAGAACTTTATTGTCGCGTACGAGAAACATTTGATGCCGCGATGATAGGATTGGGATCGTGTATGTTCGACTTCTTTGAAGGATTTACGTTTGAAAATACAGATTTTTGGGGTTTTAGAATGTGCAAACGGATTCTCTTTGTTTGTTCAGCGTTCTGGAACGCGTGCGTGACGTTGGGATCACGACAGTTCGCTCTGGAGTTGCTCCGAATATTGAGACATTCGTCAGATCGTTGTCACAGGTGGTGAAATTTGAGCCTGATAAATGTCACACTCGATTCTTGTCCTGACGCCTTTTCAAATTTTCGATTTCTCGAAAGTATTTTTCTGCTTGTCGAAGACTATTTTCAACTTGATTTATGTTGATGAATCCATAGCTTTGTTTACTCATGTTTACTCACGTTTTCGTTCGGTATTTGAGGAGTCTTCGACAGAGATATGTTGAAACGAAACGTTTGATCTTCGATTGGGAAAATATTAACGGAACCAGCTTTTAGGCGTGAATTACAAATAGCTCTTGAACTTGAATTTAAAAAAATAACAATAATCAAAATTGTTTTTATGTCAGCATCTCAACGAATCGTCACTTTCATTATTTGTTCTGACGTTACTGCGATTTTTTTTTTTTTTTTCTATCGTGTATCCAACGTCTCGCAGCAATATTTTCTTCGATTGCACTGCAAGTGCGTTGATTCCGAAACTCCTTATCATTTCTTTTTCCAAAATTCAGATAAATTTTCGATAAAATTAAGAGCGAGGATGTAACACAGGAAAACTGATCATTTCTGACCAAAAGATCGATATTAAAAAGTGCTTCTTGAATCTTTTAACGACTTCAAACCGTTAGAAAAGCTCTCGGTAGACAAATTTTTTTTGTAGAAAAGGAGTGATTTTTAGATCCGGATAATATTCATACGAATAAAAGCAACTGTGAAACGAGAAGGAAAGAGAGAAAGAGTTTGAAAAAAAAAATGTATTTTGGTGGATGAGAGAGGGAAGTGAAAATCGAGCACGAGAATCGGTGCGAGAGCAGCGAGGTCGCTAATCTCAGAAGCTCGTGGGGCTTTAGGCCACCACTAATATATGGAAGCGACGAAGGAAGAAGCTGAGCATTGCGATCCGATGATTTTCAAGGGTCGCTGTAGTCGTCTTCGCACTCGTTCCAGCGGAAGAGCATTTCTTTTCTCTAACTCTCTCGCTCTCTCCTCCTCTCTTTCGGTCTCACTAATTTGTGAAACGAAAAGAGCACGGCGGGTGATCTCTTGCCGACGAAGACGACGAAATGCGTTATAAAGCCCCGGTGAGTAAGGATGACCCACACGAACAGCTGGTAATTATTGTTTGGCATGAGTCCGCAGGGCTTTTCGTATGCTCAAACGTCACTCTAAAAGCCTCGATAAATTCGTCTTGTCCTGTGCTAAACGTTGTCGGTTTAATACTCTGATATATATACGAGTCATCGTTGGATAAAATTAAATTACGAATGATTTATCGTCGTCAAATTATATGATGCTCACAAGTTAAATCATTTTTTTTTTAAATAAAAATAATCGTTTTCTCTGAACTTGCGAATTTGTGTTCTACCGCCGATAGAGAGACTCGTAGAATGCAATATTGGAGACTCGACCAGTAAGTTCGCAATGAATCGAACGAATTTTCGTGAAAATTATTAATTCTTCTAAATCGATGGCGCACGCGGATGATTTTTTGCATTTTTCGTTTCAATTCATGACAAAGATCCTGAAAAACGATTTTTTTTTCAGTTTACGTCTGTGAGAAAAATCATTCTGCGAATACGTAAAAAAAAAAGTTTTCATCGTACTTCAATGATGCAAAAGTTTTCGTCGAAGATCGTAAAAAGAAAAAAAATAACAAAGTCAAATCACTGATAGCTCTACGACGAAAGGAAAAAATTATGAAAAAAAAAAAATGGTATGTTCTGTAAAAAATGATACAATTAGAGATACTTCGTTCGTGTTTGAAATTTTTGAATGATATTTGAGCAAACACCCCATAAAAAATGGTGATCTTGGCTATTTATGTTCGAACGAGGTCGCAGAGCTCGAGTATGTAATCTTCGCATTGACATATATCCACGGGTCTTTTCACATCGAGTAAAATGATTTTCGATCAAGTATTTCAACATTCAATTACAAATTTGTCGAATAAATTAGTACAGAGATAATAAATTCCTACAGGTTTCACATCGTGAATGCATTTTATTTGTATGCGATTGAAGAAAATTTGAACGAGAACTTTTGAAACGAAGTGCAGTTTTTACGTTTTTTTTTTTTTTTTCGTGATTCTGATGAAATAAAAGTTTTCTCAACATTTTCGAACTCTTTTCCAACGTAATCCGACTGAACAAAACGATTTTTCTAATAAAAAAAAATGTTGATTTTTTTAACGAAATATTATAAAACGTTTATAACATTAGGACAGCGAAGTTGAAGAAAAAAATTCGAAAGAATTTCAAATTCAAACGATTTGTACCTTCCAAAAAAAAATGGTCGAGTTTGATTTTTCAGTCAAATCGAGAAAAATTTCTGATAGTTTTATATGAAAAATAAAATTTTTTGTATCAATAAAAATATGAACTCATAGCGAAGCACACTAAAACTCCAAAGAAGATTTCTTCGCGAATTCTCTTCTCGAAGGCTTGCAACAATAGTAAATCCAAGTAAATTACATTCATAATAATTTCACTGCGCATCATTAATTCACACATTCGATTCTTTCAATTGTTCAAAAAACGCAGCGAGTGATCGATTGCATTGCAATCGTAGCAGTGAAGATAAAGTTCAATAAATAGAACGTAAACTCAGAATGGCCAACAGAATCGCAGATTATGGAGTAAAAAAAAAAAAAAAACGATTCAAATTGACATTGAATCCCCTGTACAGAAATGTTTGAATGCGTGTGAATTTTTCCTCGACAAACGTACACATATTCATACTAAAAGAGATACATAAATATATTAATGTGGTATATTTATAATTGCGTAGTAAACAAGGGCACGATTTGGGGGCAATAATGGTTATATGTGGCTGATAAGACAGACCGGATTGGCGTTTATAGTAACGATATCGTTTATGCGTAGTTATCACATACGTTCGATACACTCGATTATAAAATAATTTCACTGAGATCGTAAAATAGTTATACAGAAGTTGAGTTACTTTGCCCTAAAAATAAATAAACAGAACGGAATGAAATAAATAATAAATTATTGAGTTTCGTGCTCGAACTTTTTTAAAAATACTCCAAAATAATCACAATAACAATACCGTTAATGATAATAATAATAATAATAATAATGAGTCGACGAACCGTATGGTTTGATTAATCGGACGGGCCCCTTCTCGCCAATCGTAATCGCTTTTTCGCTGATCCGTACATTTCGACAACCTAACGAGGCTACGAGTAATATTCGTACCCTTTGGAAACTCAGCCAGCGAGGCTCGTCGCCGATTTTGACAGTTTGTTTTTTTTTTCTTTGAACTATCAGCGATAATAAATATTTGCATGAACAGGCAATGAATTTTTTGGGAGAAAATCATTTATAAATTTTGGCATAAGATCATGTTTGGCCATTAAAAAAAATGATGACAGCGATTATCGATTTGTGGTCTCTAAATTGCTGTTTCATTGATTCTTATTTTTCTATCCGATTACTATAAATCTTATATATTTTTATCCACGTCGAAGCTAATTTCACTTATTTTATTTATTTATTTATTTTATTTATTGGTATAAAAACGGATGGAGGCTGATACAAAAATTTTAGGGACTGATCATACAATAATCACTACAAATCATACGATTGAAAAATTTTTTCGAGCAAAAGATATGCGCGATGCAGAAAATACGATTCGAAGAAGCTCTCGAATCGAGTAAAAAAAGGAGGGAATACGACAGATTAATTATAAAAGGGGAAGATACGACGCCAATATAAAATGAGAGTGTTGACAGAACTGACAGGGGGGAAGAACAATTTCGAAAAGTGCAGCATGCATGAAGAACCACAAAAAATCTTCTCCTTTCGATCGAAACATCCCTTTTTCATCTGTAATTGATTTCGTGTTCATTACCTCGGCTAGAAAGCCTTCAGCCCTGACTTTTTTAGAAAATAAAAAAACAACGATTCCGGGGATCAAAAATTTGTAGCCGACGTTCTTTCAATTTTTCTCGACGAAGATTCTGGAATTTCTGTCACTTTTCGTAAATTTGCAACAACCCCAGTCAATTTGTGCTTATTCAGGACATCACTGGAAAGGAAATTTTGTTGAATACGTATAACAAAATATTTTAATATCATTCAACGAAATTTTGTTGCTTGAACAAGAAAAAAAAAAAATTCGCGAATACGTGCAACGAATATTTCAGTATTTCAACGAAATGTCGTTTTCAGTGAAATATTTCGTACAGCTCTATTCTTGCTTTACCGTTTACGGTATTTTTACAAAATTTTCGTAAATATTTATGAAAGGCAAAGGTAAAAATGAATGTAATGAATATATAACCAGGAAACATCGATAATTCGTAAAAGGGTTAAAGGAAGTCGAGGCTTTTTAGAGATCGGTATTCTCAGGATATCTTACGTTGTGAGGCACTCACACATACGCTACGACGAGGTCGTAACGCTGTGAGAGAGCTATCTCGCAGCGAAGATGACCCTTTTGCCCCTTGCGTACATACGAGAGACCTGAAAAGTCTCCGAATGAGATTCCTCTCCGCGAAGAATGAAGTAATCCCAATGAGAGTCGTATACCTATACAATTAACGGATAAAATTCTTTTGCAAAGTATATACAATCGGGTTTCAGTGACGACGCACTCACCCCCAAGGAGAATAGAATACGAGAATTTTTTTTCTCCTTTTATTATAAAAATACAAAATTTATAAAATTACAATACGAAAAAAAAATTTTTTATTTTTTTTTTTAATTTAAATAAAAAAATTTTATTTTTTTAAATTTTTATCGTTCTCGCATGCATATTCTTTCGGGTTTTTACAAGCCCTTCCCATCATTTGAAACCACACTTTTCCCCCGACTATCGCTGAAAAATTTACAATTTTCTGTTAAACTCACTCGGAATAAATATTTATTCCAATATACCAGGATCCAGGATTTTTTTATAATGAAAATAAATTTTTTAAATCTCTATTTGCCTCAAATAATATAATTCGTATTTGAATCAAATGAATAATGTTATTTGAGTGCATAAATAGCGGAAACCCATGTCTAAGAAGAAACAGGCGGTCGTGAATTTTCATGTCCACTCAGGGTTGCGGACTCGCGGAGTTATCATTAAATAATAATAATATTAAATATGGTATAAAAAACATTATAAATATTTTTAGTGACTCAACAACACGCTCGTTAAATTTGTGAAAACTTTTTGTGATTGAAAATCGGCAAAATAATTTTTTTCATCGATCTTAAATATAAAAATTGTCGAATGAAAGAAAATCATTTCTTCGAGTTAAACAGAACTCTGTTAGGCTCAACTAGATCCTAGTTGAACCAACTTGATATTATTTCCGATCGAGAAAACATTTTTTTCCAAAATTGTTCCTTATTATCTCTTTTTCAAGAGCGATCGAAAAATTCGTTGCAGTTCCACTTCGAAATTTCGATATCACACAATAAACTAATATCGAATAAATAATTGATATAATTAACCGAATACAAAAACGATAAATTTACAAGCTAAATTTGCATGTTGGGGTAAACCACAAAAGTGTAAATGCACGACAAGAAAATGAATGCCAAGTTTGTTTTTACCGAAAAAAAAAAAAAAAAAAAAAAAAAACACAGACAGAAAGCACAATGATAATAGAAACGATGTCTATGTTATAAATGTTGTCGGGATAAAATAACAATGATAATAATAATTGAACTGCTGTATTCTTGGTAGAATTATGATGATTATTAGCAAGGGCTGGTATTGGATTTCGTAACGTGGATGAGAGCAAACATATCGCACATTACGTACTGGAGTAACCACGTAAAGCTTTCTCGTGTTCTACGAAGGCTGCAAACTTCTCTTTGGTCCGTGTTGCCGTATAACTGCTGGGAGAACCTCGCATTGCCGGCTCAGCCGCCGCCGCCGCCGCCGGCGAGGTCTCATATTTCCATAGTTCGAGTCGTAAGCCATAAGGCCCCTTCGGTACCGCACTTCCCCTCAATTCGTCACTGAATCCCCCCGAGGCATGAGCACTCCCATCGGTCGAACAAACTGCCCCCGCGTTTCCCAACTCGCTTTACGTTCTTCGGGGCCCGTTGGACCGCTCGAGAACCTCGACTGGCTCATTCTTTTCGGACAAAATGATCAAACCTTTGACTCACGATCATTTTTTAACTTTATAGATCATTGATGGAGACTTTTGTAAAAGAAAAAATGGAATTCGGGTAAAGTTTCTTTCGGCTAGGACGAATTTGAATGAGAAAGTTTGTAAATTGATTGACTTTTTTTTAAATAAGAATTTTTCTGAGATTAATCATCAAATAGCAACATTTTTTTGATACATTTTTTGCTCCGATCATTTCGGCTTTTATTGCACCAGGAGATTGAATAATCAGTATTCGAAGAATACTGTGCTTCAAGCTTCAGATTTGTCTGTTGTATGAAATTCGTTCTTACGTTCAACGAGCGCAGATCAGCTTCGTTAAGAGACAAAGAATCGATATAATCGAAGAAAAAACAAAATTGCATGAACGTTAATAAAGAAAAGACGCAGCTGCTGATTTCGTGAATTACGAGTTGAAACAAATGAGCCAAGTTCATGAAAAATCGATAGGTATTTTCTTAAGGGGCTATAACAATGTGAACGCTGAAAATTTGGGCGATTTTCGGAAATTTTTTCGAAGAAAAGTACTCAATTAAATGTTTCGAAAAATTGAGAATATATTTGGCTATATTTGACACATGTTACGTAATTTTTTCATCGATAAATATTGAGATCCAAGCGACTTGTGGGCTGCTTTGGGAAGCGCCAAAAAAAAAAAGTTCCTTCACCGCTGCCATGATTCCGGCCGATTGAGTAGCTGAAACCGAAATAAAAAAAAATGTCGTTAAAACTGGAAAGTATTTCCTGTACAATGACGTAGGATTTTCGAAAAATATCAAAATCTAACAAAATGGCGTAATTATGAAAGAAAAAGTCTGTTTTCGTGCCTATTAAAATGGTCGTTTTTTCAATGCCAAATCGTCGATTTTCATTCAATCGAAAATATCCTAGTTCATGATAATTTAAATATATTCAAGAGTATTCAGTTCAAATTTTAAGTCAATCGGATAATTGCTCTTTTGAAAAATCTCATTTGAAGAAAAACGTGTTTTTGTCAATTCCGAGCTTCGCCTTCAAGCGTACAGAGCAGTTTATATATATACCTGCCTTGAAAGTATCCTATCTATGTTGAAAGTATAAACTGTCGAAAAAGGCAAAAAAAAAAAAACATCGATTTTCTTACAGTAACCCACTGGTATAGCCCCTTAAGTATTTCGCTCTGCCTTGGTCTCTCAATTAGATTATTTAATCATGCGTCGATGCAGATAAACGAATATTGCTTAATTGTGCATTCCCTCGATATATCAGACTGATACAAAATTTGCCAACGCAGAGAAATTATATCGAGCGAAAGATAAAGGGCAGCTAATGTAAATAATATCGCAGATATAGCTATCATATGAAGAGTTATAGGAGTGCGATTACATACGCTCCGGAAAGAAAAAAAAATGATATCGCGTTACGTAGTCGTGAACGAACGAGAGCTGCTAAATTAATAACTGCTAATTGTATCTTCCTTAGGGCGCACGTGCCCTGGAGCTAATGGAAAGGGATCGTTTTATACGTATGACGTATCTATGTATCGTTTCTTGAATCTTCGATAAATGCTATCCGATCTTTTGCTGTGATACTCCCCTCGATGATTTTTCATCTCCATCTCTCCGAGAGGTGAATTATTTTTTTTCTCCAATTTCACTTCAAACAATATTTTTTGAAAATTCTTCTTACATTTATAATCTTTGGATTGTACATTCTTACGTAGTCGAAAGAAGAATTGATTTTGAATGAGTATTATCTCAAATATTAGAGTGACGATTACGGGTGATTATTAGAACTGTCAATTTTGTAGCTGCGTTACTATATAAGAGAGAAAAAAGTTTGCGCTGCTGAGCTTGAGGAAAGCAATGAGATCGCGATAACCTGCTTCTAAACGTTTCGGAACGACAGCTTCGTGACAGTTGAAAATTGTGCTCGGTACAGGACACTTTTTGCTAGATTTTTCTGGCCATTGAACGTGACAGAAGAAGAAAAGATTGACGAAACAGGAAGAAAAAAAAATTCATCAGAATGATTGTTTTGAGAAAAGAATTCGTCGACAATTATTTTGAATGAATAAACATCAGAGGAGCTCTTGTTTCGACACTTTTTCTGCTCCGATACGAATGTTGTATTTAATTTTCTGTTGTTTTCGATGGAGCCGAGGTATGATTTACAAAAAAAAAAAAAAAAAAAAAAAAACAAAAAAGAAAAAAATTCATTTGCGCTTTCGTAATCGTTATTGTTTCTTTAGTTCGATAGTCGTGATCATGAAAAAGGATATTATATTTGATCGAACGTTACTTAACAATGTTTCGGCGAATATAGTATTTTGATAATATTTCACGATTCGTTGAGTGACAAAATCGTTTTATTTATGTTTTTATGACACGGGTGCATATATTTTTCGTTCGAAAATCAAATGTGCAACGAGCCTGGAACGCGGAAGATTGTTGTAGCGATGATGAAAAAAAAAAAGCGAGCAAAAATGATTCTCGTTCGTGATTGCGAAGCGCGCGACGGGCCTCGCACTGATCATTGTGAGAAAGCATTCAGTTCATATTCAACGACGAGAATGATGTCATAACGTGTGTATTGTATTTCGCGTATCGACGCTTTAAACGCGATTCCAAGGTGGAAACCACTCCGGCGTTTCAGGAATGCGTTTCGAACACTTTTTTTTATTCACATACTTGAGCCTTCGTATCTCTAATTAACAAGAGTCGTTACACTGTCAACGGATTAGGATGAACTCGGTCAATTGATCTCGTCAGGAGCAACAAAATCGAGAAAATAAATCAATCAGGTAATCTTATTGAAATAATAATAACACCATTTTGATGAATCAGGAGCGCTGGTTATCAGTTTCCTATAAATCTTCATTTCAATTGTTAGTCCATTTCCTAAACTTTCTTTTATCATATCGTACAATTTTCTCTAATGTTAATCTTACATTATTATTTCTTCGATCTAATACGTGCCGAATGATCGAAAAAAATGAGAGCTCGAGGTAACGAATGACGGTGCAAAAATGATGAGATGACTCACCGCTATTCGGTTGGCCCGGATCATTGATTATATGAGTTTTGCTTAGATCCTTTGCATGAATTTATTTTCTCTATCTCTATATATATAAATCTGTTCGCTAATAAATATTTGGCCGCTTTTCAATCGAAAACCACTGTACCGATTACGAGGAATCTTTCACGAGATTAAAGATCACGATTCAAATTGTGTTTGTGGTTTCACGATATATTTCTTTATATTTGATTATTACAGAAATGCAAAAAGACTAAGTTTAACGATTTTGTTTGTAGGGTAATATTTTGTAGGAAATTTATTATTTTCTGGTAACACAGATTCCTTCGCTGTGTCTCATGAAAGATTCTTCAAAATAAGATGGAAAAAAAAATTACATTTTCGTGAATGCACAGCTAGATGCACCTACTAGGTATGCCGCGGGCGAAGCCCGCAGGCACAGCTAATTATAACTAAAAGCAAAGAAATAATGAATGAATAAAACCGGGAAAATAGTATGAAATCAAGGCATAAAAAAAGAGAACCAGTATTCAAAAAAAGAGTCGGTTGTTTTTTGACTGCTTTTCGTCTGGATATAACGAAAAGCACGTGGATGAAGCAATTTCATAGGCAGTTATACGCCTCGTCAGTCGCCTTTTTTTCTGTACGATTATCGTACGGTCTATGTATGCGAGACTACTCGGTGCATGAAGAAAACGATAAAATCACGCTATCCGAAAGTTCTCAATGGTTTTATAGCTATTAAGCCTGCTTGTTGTTAAGAATCTTGTTCTCCCTGACGAAGTTTTTCGATTTAATGAATCTAGAACTGTTCGAATTTTCTTTCCGAATTTTTTGATAAAACATGCTAATATTTCGATAAAATAAAAACAAATTTTCGAAACACATCAGAGAAGTGTTTTCAAAAATATGCTTTTTTAATTAGCAACCACAGTGTCTCGATAACCGGATCACCGACTCGAGTTTAAATTTGAGATTCATCCTCGATAGATCGTTTTCCACTAATTCGTACCAAAATTGAGTCGAAATAATTGTTAATTTTTTCTCTGAGACCCGTATAGAAAGAGAAAAAAATTGCACAAAAGCTCGAAAATTAATGTTCATTGATGTCCACAAGATTTCAAATAATGAAGAGTTGTAAATAAGTGGGCAAAATTGTATGGGGAAAATATACTAATTTGAGCTCAAAGTGTGAACATTGAATATAAATCGAAAAAAAATGAACAAATTAAACAGTGAAAACTTGATGCACTTTGCTCTGTTCCATGACTTGATCTCGGTGATGTATATATCAGGCTCTCTTCGCGTTTATGAATCACGTGCCTCATGATTTGTTCACTCGATACGCTGACTACTGATTATCGAAACGTGACTAATGAATGGAGCACAGCTCGTCGGTTTTTTTTTTCCAAGCATAAATTGGTATTGTTTGTTTTATTTTCAAACGTAACGAGTTTAACGAACGGTTTTTACTGAACCTGAGCCTCTCGATTGTGTGTTAATAGATCGAAAATCAAGTTTGCCGGTAAATATTTTTGTGATATTCTTTCAAAGCGATACAGTACGAAAATAAAAGCTCGAAACTAAGTCTACGTTAATTTTGGTATCACCCTTTTTCTTGGATTCTCGAAGCCCATGCTTTTCCTCATACATTATAACGCTTCCAACCCACTCGTCAATGAATTTCGAGCTCGGAGCACGTTCAGGACAATTTTCACCATCGTTCTCTTCTCGCTCGTTCGTCTATATGGCTCGCAAGAGTCTCAAACAAGTCTCGATTTTCGTACGATGGAACGTGACTCCGTGAGTTCGAATGCATTTGAGCCTTTGGACGCGCGGGCGAGCTGTGAATATACTATACGCTTCGGTAAAAATCGTTACGAAAATAAATTCTTGTTTCTCTTCTCGTTTAAGGAAAAGAGTTCGGTTTCGTGAATGATCATTCCACGCCTTCGATTTATTTAACTAAAATAATCCATTTTACTCTGAATTTATGTATTTCAATAAATACGTAAAGGACTTTTCGAAACTTTCGACATTTCAATCATTTTCATTTGATCCAATAAAAATGTAACGAAAATTCGATAAATCGTTGTTATCAATGCTCGTCGAACCGAATGTAAATGTTGAGAAAATCGAAGCTCAGAAAAAGCGAAATTTCTGCACATAAATTTTATGACCTGATAAAGAATTTCGAATACTTCATTCTGAATGAGGTTAATTACGAAAAACAATGCATATGATGCTCTTAAAATATACGATGCTACCGATGATTTTTCGTTGTTTGAAATAATTGAAAAATTTGGTCCGAAACTACGAAAAATCTTAAAAATATGAGTACTAAACATGAATTTTTTAAATACAATGTACGTTTAGATTATTTTCTTATAAAACTCACATCGAGACGATATGATCGAACAGAAACTCGATTACACCGTCATTCGTTAGGACTTTGATGACTCGAAAAAGATCGAGGACAGAATAAATCGAAATCGAGACGAAAATGTTTGGCGCGTGAACAAATATTTACAGAAACGTAAAGACGAAAATTAAAGCATTTCTCTCGAACGATTTCTCACAAAGCTTCATTCTAATCTCCTCCAGTTTGTAACTGGAGCAACGAGCGTGTCGTTCCCCGTCACTCGTCGTTCGTTCGGGTATTAAGTATACGATGCGTTATCGCACGAGGTAACGGGTTGCTCGAGGACCTAAACATCTTTTTGTCGCTGCGTATCGCGCATTGAATAGTTTGAGCGAGCGATTTTTAAGGGGCGTTCTCGAGTTCCAAGACGAGATCGCTCATTTACTATGAGAGAGAGAGAGAGAGAGAGAGAGAGAGAGAGAGAGAGAGAGGGAAACTTGAAGATGACGACGTTGCGCTTAACGGTCCTAATTATTTGCGCCTTGATTTACTTCCTGGAACTCTCCCTCTCTCTCTCTCTCCTTCTTTTTATTTGTTTCAGTCTTCGAAGCTTCGTCGTGTGCGGCTGCATCTTTTTTTTTTTCTCTCTCCGAAATGATGATTTCTCGTCTCGGATCGCAAGATCCATCGATTGTACTTCTCATCCATAAATGGGGATCATGTGAAAGCTATAAGAGTGTATTAACGACTCGAATAGATTACCTTCTCAGGATTTATTTATCGAACTCTCAAGACGAGCTTGTCCGTAAGCGCTCCATTGTCTTCATTTCTCCGAATGAAAATTGCGAGAAATTTATTTCAATCGATTACTCTTCGATCATTGCCTCCCAGGGAAAGTGCACGCGGAGAGCTCATATTCTTTGATGGATGAGGAAAAAATGAGCTTTATAAAATGTAAATTTTACTCATATACTTTGAACGACGAGCAGGAACGACTTTCAGCTCGAAAATTTCATTTTCCTTTCGTAATTTCATAGATAAATTCTTTTATGAGATATTCGTCCAGTCAGTTCTTTTTCGTTGATCTATTATTGCGGTCCGATACTTCTGATAGTTTCAGATTCGTATTGAAACGAATGTTCCCAGGAAAAAAAAAGAAAAAAAACGTGATTTTTTAACAATGAAAAGTATTTCTTCACATTTTTCGAGAACCGACGGCGAGGAGGTTCGAGTTCGAAGTTTGTATGATTCGATACATGAATCAATAAAAAAAAATAGTTAATATTTCAGGCCTGCAGAAGTCTCGACAGCGTAATATCGGTCACACTGTTTAATAATCTTTCGTTTTCTCTCAATATATTTTCAGTGAGTAATTTCGTTTCGGAGTTGCCATCGAATTGCATGAGTAAAACGAGCGAAGGATCAATGGCTATCGACGCATCTGGGAGCGATATTTCGCGAAATTTGACGTCGCACCATTTGGCGGGTGAAAGTAATTCGCATCATCATACTCATCAAGCCGATCATCAGAGTCCGAATTCTGTGGTTTCGATGCACAGTTCCTCGCAGTCTCATCATCATTCTCATCACTATCAACAGCATCAGCAACAGCATCAGCATCAAGGAATCGACGACAAGGACGAGTGTTCACCTCCTGGTACTTTGCACAGTTCGACCGGAAGTAATCCGTCGACACCGAATGGAGCATCCGTCCCGAATACCGCACCGGAAGCTGCTCATACGAAAATCTCAAACGGTCCAACATCCGGAGCCCTCGCACCTAGTTCCACTTCCGGAAAACCACCTTTCAGTTACGTTGCTCTCATCACGATGGCGATCAATCACAACGTTCACAAAAGAGCGACGCTCCGTGAAATTTACGCTTATATAAAAGCCAAATTTCCTTATTTTCAAGAAAATACGAAAGGCTGGCAAAATTCAATCAGGCACAATTTATCGCTCAACGAATGCTTCGTCAAAGTTCCCAGAGAAGGCGGCGGAGAAGGAAAAGGCAATTTTTGGAAACTCGGTAAAAAATTTTTTTTTTTTTTCATTCATTTATAATACTCCGAATTACGTTAAATGACCAGCAGAGAGTCGTGGCAGGAACTCGATACGAGTATATTATTTATATAAAAGAGTCACTTTCGAGACTCTCTTCAGCGAGGATCGAAGTTTCCGACTATTTTCGAAAACGTTAAAAAATATATATTTCAATGTTTATCTTTACTTTTTTTTTCACTATTGAATTTCTCCGTTTTTATATTTATCAATGGCTTGAAACAACATTTCTAAAAGAGTTTTTTAAATAAAAAAACAGAATTTTCCGATCGTGTACTCAATGTTTATGAAAGGATTGATGCATTTTTCCCGATTTTTATTGCTGAAAACCATCAATCGACGTTGCTAAAGACACACTTCGCTCTGTTGCTTCATTTTTGCTGCAATTAAATCTGATTTTACTTTTCAATTTACTTTATTTTTTACGCTGCATACTATTTGGATGGATGTCTTTTATTTTGTTATTAACGAACGGCGATTTTAGTTTACCTAATAATGAGAGAGAAAAAATGTTAAGCTTCCTTGGTCGAATGTTTCGAAGAGTAGATTTAACTTGTTAATTGTTAAAAACTTTCGCAGAGGCTGGCTACGAGAATATGTTTGAGAATGGTAACTACCGGAGACGAAGACGCATGAAACGTCCGTACAGGAGTACGTCGTACCAAAAGTCACGTTTCCGAGATCCTTTTCCACCTTCTCATGTGCATTTCGCACCGTCGAGAAATCTTTTCGGTCATTCACCACCGTCGTACGCACCAACGGGATACACGCGGTACGATCCAAGGTGCGATAAAATTCTGTCAATTACACTTATATAATAATAAAAATTGAAAAATTTTCTTGGATGTTGGAGAATCACGTGATTTTTTTTTATTTTTTATTTTTTTTTTCAGTACTTGGAGTCTCCCTCAACCACAGTTGTCTTATGGACATTGCCAGGCGGTGAGTTATCGTTTTATGCTTTTTTTTTTTTTTCATTTTAATGACGAATAAAAACGAAAGTTTGACAGTCTTTTGATTGTGCTCTCGAAATCGATCAATTTTTTCGGGATCCCCCAAACAAAATTGTTCTCAATATAAAAAACGATCGATATAAATTTATAGAAAAAACTGTTAATCGATGAATTTAGAAAAAAAATGTTGATCGATGAAAAAACGATCGATAAATCTATCGAAAATTGTGAATCAATAGAAAAAATATTGAGTCACGAAGTTGACGAAAATTTTCAAGCTTTTTATTCGACTTTTCGTTTGATATTATTTCAGCCACAGTTGCAACCGATGCAATCGATGCAAATACCGACGATGAACAGTTACGGTCAGCTCGGTACATCGCTGTGTGAGTCTCAATTCTCTGATCTTACATTATTATCATTCACGATAGATCATTCATTTAAACGTTCGGCCAAAGCGTTTCAAGGCAATTATATCGACGTTCCAGGCGGCACTTCGAGCTCACCGAGCTCAATGACGAGCACAACTTTCGGTGGCAATTTTCCTGGCTGTGGTAGACGACACGAGAGTCAAATGTTTCCCGATCCGATGTCCGGGAGATGCACTTATTGGCCGGACAGTAAGTTTTCTCTCTCTTTTTTTTTTTTTTTTCTACAAAATCATTTTATTTCTCATTAAAAAAATCATTTTTCTTATTAATTCCATCATTTTTTCGTTCCTACTAAAATAATGTGAGCAAAAACCCACAAAAACTTGCAAAAACGGAAAAAATCGTTGGTCAATATCGATTCGAGACACTCTCGGTGAAGAGCAATGATAATTCCAGTGCTAATCCTCAAAAAAAAATCTTCCAACAATTCAAATTCGGCGCGGAAACCCATTTTTCGATATTTTTCATTAAAAAAAAAATAATAAAATGAAACGTCATGATACCTTGAAAGAATTCAACTATACTTTGTGAGATCAGCGTAAAACAGGAGCGAAAAACATTGAATAATTCATTCAACGTAAGATACAAGCGACTGAACGATATATTTCAATATTTTCAAAAACAAAGAACCAAAAATGTTCAATACACCTTTCCCCAAACTAGTAACGTTTAAAAAAGTAATCGAAATATTATTAAAAAGAATTTTTTTAAATTGAACAATTGATGAAAAAAATCTCATCAATGTTCTACTCAAGAAATGAAAAAAAAATTATAAACATTTGTATATATTCGAGACGAAAAAAAATTTGAAGCATTATCTAAAAAAGATGACGACTTTAGTGTTGAACGTGAAGGAGGAACCGGGCAGTTCACCGGTCGGTGGATCGGGCACCGTATCAACAATGGGAAGCGTTGGTAGCGGGATCGTAGGTTCGACGACTCCTTCGAGTGTCTCGTCCTCCGGCTTCCAAAGCGTTGAGTTTCGCATCCGATAATCAAAGTGCGTCATAAATAAATAATAATAAAAATTTTTTTAAATAAAAAATAAATGTCAATGTCAATGAAAAAGCTTAAACGTGTACAGTAACCTCAGAAAGAGGAAATATGCGAGAAACGCGAATTCATTCAGCTCGATATAAACTCAATAAATCGTCACGATTTCATCCACATTGTAACAGATTTTTTCGCACATATAGATATAAAAAATATACGTAAAAATGCTAAACGTCTTCGCTTCTGAGACGTGGACAAAAAAAAAAAAAAAAGAAAAAAAAATGAAATAACTGATAAAATAATAATGCTTCACTCGAGTGATCTCGTTTTCACGAATAATTAAAAAAAAAAAATTAAAAAAAAAAAAATGTTTAGATTGTAATGACGTCTGATAAAAATGACAATGTTACGAGAGAGATTGAGAGTGAATGAATCCAACAAAATTGTTACTATTATTATTATATTATTTCTGATGAATTTATTATACAAATAAAACACCATAATTATAATAATAATTATACTGAAAATAATTGTGATGCCAACTGTAATAATAATACGTCGATGTAAATGTAATTCTTTGTCAGGTAAGATATATTGTATCGAGAATCAATTTGAATCATTTGTGAAAACACGTTGAATCATTATCGTGACTATATTTCCTCCGAAATATGGAGTGTAATCGTAAAGATGTTTGTGTTAAGCTAAGGGACTTGAGGATATCGAATAAACGACTATTATTGATCGTCTACTTGCAATTTCCTTCATTCAATCATCTCATTTTTCTGTATCGGTTACAACGATATCATGGATGCGATGCACACGTTGATCTTTGTGGGAAAAAAAAACTCTTTCCTGCTTTATGAACGGATAATCGATCAACCTTTTATTAGGAACGATCGTCTGTATTCAAAGAATTCGGAGAAATTGACTTTTTGATATGTAATTGGGTCTACAATGCTCGGAACAATATCTGAGAAATTTCAACCCTGCACTCATGTTCGTGTCCGTGAATTTCAGTGTAAACTGTCTGCGTAGCTCCAAATTTTGACAAAAATATTTATCGAAAAAAGAAATTTTGCAAAGAAGTCCAATAAAGAAGCCCGAATAGGATCCACGAATTTTTTCAAATTTTTCTTTACACAATAACATCGTCAAAAAAACAACTCAAAGAAGCGACCCATGTCGCCTTTTTTTTCTTCTGAAATATTCATTTTTAATGAAAGATGTTTTTTCTTTTATTCCCTCAGGAATGGTACACAAATTTTTTTGTTTTTTTTTTTGTTTGTTTTTAATAATCATTGCTCGCGACTTGGCAAGAGTTTGAAAACGTTGCTTCACTGACAACCAGATTTTGGTGAAATATCGAAGTATTTTGTAAATCTACTTTTCACCGTGGGGTCGTCCGGATCCCATGACTTCATGTGTCACTTCAGAGAAGTTTATAGTTCGAGATTAAATCGTCGGACATGGACTAATCGTAAAGAGTGAGTTATTAATTTTTGCAATTGATTTACGCTTATTAAATTTGCAGATCAATGAATACCTGACGGAAAAATTTTTCGTTGAGATTTTTGACTAAGATTTAAAGGACTGTGATACTCGTGCCTGAAAACAATTTCGAGTATTTTCTTCTGACGTTTTTATTACTTAGACAAATAATTCGAAACAAAAATATGAGAAAAAGAAAACGGAGAAAGGGGAAATGAGAAAGGAGGATGCCTGAGTAAACGTCGATAAAAAGCTCCGCCTACGCCGCAGAGGTTCTCAACCACGTATATAAAAGTTTGATTCAAATTGTGCTGTGTTTTGATGAAGGAGCTATATATTTGATCAATTTTGGAAGTCATGAATAATCTTTTTTTTTTTTCCTCCGAATACTACGAGTTTTATGTTAGCAACATAAATTGGGAGGACAAATTTCTCTATACACTGATACAAGTTACTGGATCCAGGAACGAACATGTGTTCAGTTGATTCGTTGACTCACACTCAGTCCAAAATATCGAATATCTTTTTGCATCAAACGTACTTTTCGATTCTTGAAAATTTGAGACATTTTTTTTTCAAATCCCTTGCAAAATTTTTGACATTTCTTTGCAAAATTTTTTTTCATCAACAGTTTTAGCACAATTTTCAGATACACTACAATTTTCCTATGTTATTCTTATGGAAAATCTTCAAACCCAATGCGCTTCGCGAAATAATTTAATTCTAAGCTCTCCTCGTAGGATGATCTTTTTTTTTTCATCATACCTCAACTGTTTTCGGTGGATGCAAGCGAAAAAAAAAATATCACTTTTTTTATGCACACCCTGATATACATCTTAGTGAAAATCTATAAGATATTTTACTAAAAACCAGATTCGAGTACTTAAAACCTTGTAAAAATCCAATGATATCGGGAAAAAGAAAACGATTGTTGACCTAGTTTTAATGGAATTTTGAGTTGAAATTTTAGAAAAATTCTAAAACTGTGCGAGTTTTTTCTTTGCAATTTTGTTCAGGCGTTTATGGATCCTTTGAAAACACGTAAAAATTATAGTGAAAAAAAAAAACAAAAACGAAAAAAATTTATCTAAACTAAATGGCAACTCGATAAACTTTCATTATAGATTTATCGATGATTTTACTCCTCGCACTGATTTTAGAGGAAAAAATAAAAAATACATTCGACTCCACCCTGGTTCCAATTGCTTGAAAACGAACTACCCAAGATACGTATAACAAATTTCAGCTCATTCGATGAACTGGTTATCGAAATAACATAGTCGCCAACGCAAAAAGCATATTTTCAAAAAAAAAAAAAAAAAAAACAATTTTAAATTTTGTTATCATACGAAAACGTCATGGTCGAAACGATGAAAAGCAGGATTATTAAAAACGATACGGCCTTGAATACTTACCGCGTTATGGCACAAAGTGTGATAGCTTCGTTTCGAATAGCGAAGGCAAAAAATGATGATTTCGGTGTTGAGATCGGTGGTTAGAGGATACGCCGACGCGCGCGATGCTCGCCCGGTGGCCGTACGAGAGCAAAACAGAATTAGAAATGGGGAGAGCGAGTGAAGCGTTTTCGATCTCTCCTTTTTTTTTTTTCTTTTTTTTTTTTATTTTCTTTCTTACTTGGGATACATGATATCTCGTGAGAACGGTGGAAGAGTGCGTAAAACACGAGAGTCTTATGGACCGTGAACGATGCGCGACAGCTGAGTGAGAATTCACGTTGCTACTGTCTCCGCACCACATTTACACCGTGAAATAGGTTATGATTTAAAACGAAAAAAGAAGATCTTTTTTCAGTGAATATTCGCTGCTTCGGTTCGATCCTATCCGAAATCAAAGTGAATCGAGTATAAATAAACTGCACAATTCATTGCTCTTTGACAGCATTTATTAAAATCATCAAAAAGATCGTGAAAGAATTCGTTATACTTTGAAGGAAAGAGATCGAAAAATAAATGGGAATTCATATTCGAAATAAATTTTTTTGAGATTCAGAGGAAAAAAAATACTTCTCGAGAGAACTCATCCCATTTGCAATCATTTATATATTTTTTTATTACAGCAGAGTGATAGACACGAGCTAAGAAACGAGCGAGTTTTTATTCATGAATAATAAATTACGAAAATTTATCAGCACGTGTGCGATATTGCTGGCGCAAATGAAATATTCATAATTCGGAATAATCACTTCATCGATCCTGTCAAAATTGCCTAATTTCTGAGACACTTGGAAAATTTTATATAGTTTTATTTAAAAACTTTTTTTTTACCAAAGTAAAAGAAAAGAATAACTTTTCTCATGAATTAGCACGAGTTTTCAACGATATTATTTTAATCATTGCTTTTCCTTTATCCATAAAAACTATCTCGAATTCTAATAGAAAACAACATCTAATTCAATCGCGTCGTCGAAAGATTTCGTCAGTTAATTCCGATGGAAAAAAAAAAAAACAATGCGATTATGTTGCTTGAAGATGAGATTTGTCATATTTTTTCGAAGATTTTTTATGACCAGTTTCATCGTGAGAAAATTTATTTTTCATTGTCTCTATCAGTCCATTATTTTTCTCGTTAAAAAACTTTCATCTCTTATACTAAAACGAATCCAAATGATAATTTTATTGTTGGTAAAAATTCGTACAGTTTAAAATTTGTTTTCGCGAAAAAAGTGTTAAAGATTTTACCGAAAGATCGTTATTTCGTACCTGAACGATGAATATATATATAAAAAAAAAAAAATGTTCCAATTGTATGAAAGCATTGACACTTGCTTGGATAACTGAACATATGCACAAAAAAGGAGAGAGGATATGAGTTCAACGGTTTGGAATATCGCAGAGAATCTGAAATATTTCGTGTCAACGGATTAAGAAAAAGGCGTGAAAGGAACGAAAGGGTGTGCAGAAGAAAGCAAAAAAAGTATCATAGCTATAGACATGCATATGGACGAAGGGGGGGGGGGGGGGCGAGGAGACGGTGACATATAGCAACAGGCTCCGGATCGCTTAGCCGACTATTAGCGGCGCTTCTTCGGATTCCACACGTGCTTACTATGCACGCGCGCCCTCTGGAAAACATCACACCGTATAAATTGACTCTATACACGCCCGGAAGATTTCCTTCAATGTTCCGAACCTTTTTTTTTCTCTCTTCCTTTTCGCTTTGAAGCGACCGAGTGTTAATGACTCAATACACTTTAATGTTGACTCGAATGAAGGAAAAAAAAAGACGAAAAATCAAAAATACGAAAGTGTCTCAATAAATTCGCTAGAAAGCATTGACTTGTTTTATTTTATTTTACTTTTTTTTATTCAGTCTTTTATTGTAACAGTAAAAAAGTTTTCTAGAAACGTCGAGTTAAGACGGAATATTATCGATCAAAATACTTACCTGATTCAACGACCTCGACGGATTGTTCGATTACACGTAGTGTTTCGTTTTTTTTTTTATTCCGAAGTTCACACGATTTTCTGCGTCGCTTCAATCGAGATACCAGAACACAAATGAATAAAATTGTAACACGTGCTTCAAGATGAACATTTTTTTCTTTTCACTCGATATAATGTCCAGTATTTTATATTTAGCAATCGTAATCATAAATAAACGCAATCTTTTATCAAATTCCGAACACTTCATTCGAGTCCTTCGGTTTTGTTAGGAGACAAAATCAGAACATAACCTGAAAATTTTTCGGAATTTTCAAATTCGATCTTTTAACGTGACACGATTTTTACACGATTCTAACTTTTTTAAAAAAATGAAGACGAATCGTTATTCGTCCAAAGTGTTGTTCAGAACACAAACAACGATTTGTTCGGTTTTCGTTGAAACAAAAACTAGGTTAAGGGCAAATAACCGTTTTTCGTTCTGTAACAGCTGTATTTTACGCATCGCACGTAACAAAGAGTTCAATTTTAAAAAAAAATGCAAATAAGGACGACTGGTCACTTTTTTTGACATCCAAAAAAGCATATCTTTAGCATTATTTCATAATACCTTCAATACCACACGATAAATCAAGAGTTGTCCATATACTAAAGACGTAGGGTTGTGAGAGGGGGTTGAAAAAAATCGTGCAGAGATTGACGAAGCGATACGTATAAGTACGTGTGTTCCTAGGTCACGTTTAATATGGTGACCAGTTCGAGGTGTTCCACACGCAACAGAGACTTCTCTGTTCTCTGCCACGGTTGACTCCTGGCCATAAAATCGGACATAAATAACCCCACTGGCCGAATCACGAAGAGAAAAGCACGCTTGGTTTTGGTTCGAATGGAATGAGGAGAAGGATGAAGAGTTAGTTCGCTGGACGTGGCTCTATATCGTCCACACAAACGCACACACACATAGACACACGCACATCCACATACGCACAAATATATATGTATATATTATAAAATAACTGCGGCGGCGAGTTAACGGCAGGAAGTTATTTGTTTGCTCGAGAAGTTTTGCTGCTGCTTGTGCCACGGATGTCATAACGATATAACTTCGTCTAGCCCCGAGAAACTGGTGTATAATTTATATATATATATATTTATATGTTTACGAATAAATACTTCGTTTAAGGAGCTCTCTTAAATTCGGAGATCTCGTATTTTTTAAACACTCAGCTTAATCGTGTAAACAACTTTTTTTTTAACACTGACCTCGCGGCAAAGAAAATTTATCGATTTCGTTGATTTATTTTATCAATCGATCAATATGTTTTATTGTCGTTTTCATACCGATTCAAATTTCAATAATAAAATAAAGCTTTGTTTTATTGGTATTCTCTTTATTTAAGCTACGCGTGTTTTGATCAAGCGTTCACGAAATTACGTAGTATTCGATAAAAGTCACAATAAAAAATATCTACTCGATCTTAGAATCTCGCAAAAAGAATTTATCAAGTTTATCGTCGAATTTTGTGGCTGCTTTAGATTTTTTTTTTTCTGTGCTTGCAATAACTTGCTTCTGTGCAGATGCAAATCATTATCTGTTCTTGAAACTTTTGACAGGTACACTTGTTTTCTTCGATTCTTGACAGGTTATAGCTTCGAAAAGAAATCCAAAGAACGATAAGTATTGTAGAAACAAACAGTTTGTCTTGAATTACATACAGTTTCCAAAACATCATTTTCGACTATATACATTTTTTGACAAACATATTCGAGTTCAAACGTCGCTTGTTTGGACCAGTGTATTTTTCAAGAATTAATAAAAACAAAAGCAATGACTGAAACTCATTAATTTTTACGAAAAAACTAATGACGAAAATGTTTAAAAAAAAAGTAAGAAAATCTTGTCATCAACGCCATCTTTGTTGCAAGAACGTTGAGAGATGCGAGAGATCGAAATTATTAATCGTTCAACCGAATTATTTTGATAGAGAATATTCAAGTCTGATTTTGTGCATAACTTTACATCATATTTTTCAGTTGTTTTGCTTATTTTTTTATTTTTTTTTTACGGAAGTTCGTTACGAAGGAAAACTGTCGAAACGGCTTAGGAAACATACATACAATACTTCGATTGTTGACCGAATGAACGATGAATATCGTTCATGCGGTATTCAACACCTTCGACTGTTCTCTCGTCGTTGAGATTCTCGTTCAATCGGCTGACACCTCTACGCCTTGTCACCGAGAATTACTTATAATTACGTTGAATAGAGTATTTCACTGATTTTACGAGTCCCTGACGCTATTTAATTCTCGTCTCTCGTCGCCACTATACGTTGTTTTCTTGAGACATTCTCTCCGGAGGATCTTCACGAGAACGAAAAGCTTCAAGCTCGTTTCTCGAGACTGTAGATCGAGCGAGGAGCAATGACGCGGGCAATTTGTAGCCGAGTGTCACGCACAAATACACACAAACGTAGAAAACTCTCGGGTGGCTATTTCTATTTTGGAAAGAGGTTCATTCGGTTCTTTAGCTATATATCGTATAACTGTTCCCTCTCTCTCTCTCTCGTATAGTTCAACGATTTTTATTTTACTTTTAAACATTCGAGTATACAGTGACACGAGAAAATCCTCCGACTTAATCGTTTTGCCTGCGACTCGAAGTTTCTTTTTTGGCCGACACGAAGGCGCACCACTTGTCGCCCTCTGCGAAACTAAACGTCTTATAAATTCGTGGGTGGGTTGTAACAGCGTTTGCATCAAGCTTGAAATGACTCTCTCTCTCTCTCTCCCTTTTTTTGTGCTTTTACTGACGTTGTATATTTAATTGTTACACTGCCCTGGACATGCCAGGTTTTTATTCAGCAACATTATTCACGTTGCTATTCGTTACTCGTACGAATACAGAAAAAAGTACGTCGATAAAGCGTCAGAGGGCTTTGAACAATTTATACCATTTTGTGTTGGCTCAAATCAATGTTTTTGTATTAGAATAAAATTGTTTTGTGTTGTGATAATCTGTAATTAAAAAAAAAACGCTCTAAAAATGATGAATCGCGCTTCGATGAAATTGTGATTTTACCCCGAATTTTTCGCGAGGTTATATCAGTTCGAAGCCTCAGTCGATTCGTGTTCAGAATTTTTAGTTCGAAGACTTATTTTCTCGCGGAGAGGTTATGAATTTGTGGCGCATCGAACGATCATTATTCAAAGATTCTCGAGTTGCAATTCTGCTGTGACACTTATCATCGAAGCAGATACGATAAGTTTTCCAAGAGTCAGCCATTTTACCTGTGCGGCGGACGGATGGTAAGTCGTCGTTATTTGGCTAATGACTCATTAGCTTCTAATATATCTGCTCGACGAAGCACATTTTGCGATCTCGCTTTCCCGACGAGAAAGAGAGAGAAAAAATTGAGCTAGGACAGAATCACGAAGCTGTTCGTCCTTTCTTCAATCTCTCCTCTCTCTCTCTCTCTCTCTTCGTCGAGTGATCATCGACTGGGGCACGTGCCACAAAGCTGAGAGGCTCAAAAGTGCTGACAGGAGGCACGTTGACGCTTGCCCAGTTTCTTATATCGCTCTTCACCACTTCACCTCCTCGTACACAAGACACCAAGTGCGATGTCTATATTTATATGTCGAGCCCTGAGTTTCGTCTTTGTCGTGCCTCTTTCCCGCTCTTTGCTCTTTGTTCCTCGCTTCAAAATTTATTCGAATTTCGTTAGCAAGATTTTCCATTGTCCACGATAGTTTCGTAATGAAAATAAAAAGTTCCTCTATTAAGTGGAATATATTCTGTAATAAATAGCATTGAAATGAAAATATCAAGGGTCAGTCTTTTTTTTTCGTGGCTCGAATGAAATGTTTTCATAATTTTTAGATGTTTTATAACATACATACTATAGCTGTGCTAACTAAATTTTCACTCATGCAAATAACAATTTTGAAGAATCTTGCATGCTCGAATCGCGAACGACCGAATACTTTTATTTATTTTTTTTACTTTTTTTTTTACATGCGTTATTCCGTTTCATCAGTATTATTTAATATACCAGCTGCGGGCTTAGCCCGCGGCATTCAACAAACGCATCTAGCCTTTTTCACTCGTACAAATAATGATTCTGAATAATATTGCATGAGACATCACATCAGTTTTATTTTATACGAGGAATCAATTTTTATTTTATTTTATTTTACATAAAATAAAAGTATTGGGCTGTTAGATGGACTATCTGTTTGCGATTCTTTTCCAATTTCAGTCATATTATTTTTCAGTTATTTTTTCATGAATAAAACGATCGTTGAAAAAAAAAAAAATTGAGTTTACAAAAAATAATTATATGGAAATTGAGAAATGAAAAAATGATGTTCGTATCATAAGAGTTGTTTTCTCGTGTCAAAAAATGTAATGAAACACTTTAGAAATTTCGAATAGATTTGTTTTATTGAAAGTGAAAGAAAGCATTGAAAAAATTGCTCGTATTATAAGGACCGAATTCGTATTCCGCGATGAAAATTTTTAGACAACTTTGGCGAATATATTTGAAATCTCAAGGTCTGCCAATGTAACTAATATCGCACAAAATTATTTGACTGACACACGTGAACAAATGTTGTCCATTTGAAGCTCGTAAAATGTTTTTTTTTAGCCTGGCTACTCGAGCAACAGGATTATCGCCTCAAAGTATTCTTAACAATGTCAGCAACATATTTCAAGTGCCATTAAACTACTCGAGCGTTCATATTTTGTATCTTTGTAACGACTCCATAAAACTTGAGTGAATTTATAAGGCTTCATAAGCAGGTTTATAAATCTAATTTTTTGCTTCACATTTTTTTCGAAGCTTCGAACCAGGTTGAAACTATACTCGGCGTATCACTTCGAATGAGTGTTACCATCTGGCAGGATCTGTGGATCAAACGATATGATTTTCACGTATTTTAGAAAAAAATAAAAAAACGAAGCGTTAAAATTCAACAAAATTAGTGATATTGGACTTGGCGTATTCGGAACGTAGCAATTTTGTTTTTTTTTTTTTTTTTTTTTTTTTTTTTTCAAAATGTTTATCAAACATTTGTTTGTCTCCTGAAAGTAAGAAATCAAACAAAAATTCACGAATCATAGAAATTAGATATTTATTCATAACCAAAATCAATTATCGCTCGATTTAATAAACCAAAAATTTCTCGAAACAAAATTCGATACTTCTTTCGTTGAAATCACACGAATATTACTTCTAATTAAACAAAAGTGAATTAAATTCTATGCTTCTTCAAAACTAAGTATTAAATTGAAAGGCGTAAAAAAATGATGTATCCTTCGGAAGAGTTTCTTTTTTATAAAAACGAACAACTTGTTAATAAAAAAAAGTGAATACATCCGTAAAAATGATGAAATTACCAGAAAATAAGTTGTTTGGATTTAATTTTAGCATTTAGGTGTATTCTGCATCCCTGGTCGATTTCAAATATGAATATATAAAAAAGTTGAGACAAGTAAATTTTCAGAGTTCTTGAAAAAAAAAAGATCTCATTCATTTATTTAAGGTAATCCTATCGACTTAGCTGGTCATACATAATACTAATCACTAAATTCAAAACTTATGCCTGTTTTCCAGTTTTTTATACTTTCAAAAGTAATAGTTTTTAATAAATAAATTTGTCCGAATCGAGGATCGGTTATAACAATTTATATATATATAATTACAAAATTGAAATAATAGTTATTTCAGTGACTGGGGTAGTACTCGACCGCGTCGATTCAACCTATTTATCTCGCAAGTGTCAAAACACTGTCCGATGCCGAAAGTTCCATTTCAACTCAATATTCCATAAAAATTATTGGTACAAGATTGAAGTACTTAAATCTGGTTCATGTAAAATATTTTATGGACTTTCATTAAGATTTATATTTTTAGTGACCGAAAATCGTATTTTCCTATGTCACGATGGGAATCCGTCACGGAGAATACCTACTTTCAATAATTTTTTTTCTGTCTTAATTGGTCGATAAACAGCATTAAATTTTTTCACGCGACTCCCATGACCTAGTCACCGCGACAGGATTACCTTAATTCACTTAAAAATGTTCAAGCCTGTAAAAAAAGTTAAATTTTGAAAATTTAATCCTCGCAAAAAATGAAGTTTCAGCTCTAGAAATAGTTAGTAAATAGAGATCTGCTGAAGTATACGTGGCCAAGTATACGGAGCTCATGAATATTTTATGAAAGCCCCAAGAACTGGTAAACCATTCAGTTGAGCGTGGATACGCACAGAGTACTTGTCCGGTCCGAAAATTTTTATTAAAACAGGTAATTTCGTTGAAAATTGAAAGTTAGCTTGATCGTAGAAATCATCTTATAAACGAAAGAATATTTATATTTCCTCAAAGTTGATTTAAGAAGTACATATGTCTTTGCACTTGAGCGAGAGTTTTCTTCTCTTTGCTAGTGAGGTAAGCCCTGAGTATCACCGAACGTTGAAAAAAGAAGAAATCATGTCGAATATCTTCGGATGCAAACACCGAAAAGACGAAGCTGTACGTATCTGAAGAAAACTCAAGTTTCCGAAGTGTTTTGAAGTAATGACGATACGGATGAGTGTACGAAGATAATAATCCACGTGTGTTTATGGATATGATCACCGTAAAAGTTTCGTATTGCTAGAGGTCTGGTATCTTTTCGTAGTGTGACAAAAGTACATCAGAGGGGATCGTGTGAACGAGCCCAGCTGCGCGCGGATAGCTTCGAGCAAGGACTCGCGTTGCTCGTAGAGGAATCCGTGAAGAGTTGGTGAAGAAAAGATGAGACGTGCGACGTAGCAAAGTTAGTTGAAAGACACGCACACGGTGCACTCCTCTTCCCGTATTTTTTTTTTGCTCACCACAAGCTCCGCTATATCTTTGTTCGTTCGTTTGAGAGTTTATATTTACATACGTGGATGTTTCAAAAACAGAGACACTGCTCCCCCTGCTTCGATGTTAATCGTGTACACTGAGTACTATTTTACAAATATAATTCAGGTGTATGTATGTGGGTGCGAATGTGTGTCACGAGTGACGAGTTGTGTTGAAAATACTTAAAAACACGGGACTCTAACGTGTAAATCAATGAGGTTGGCTCTGGACGTAGAATGCGACGTTTATTGCCGGATTCGTGCTTCTTCGTGATCGCGGAAAAAAAAAAGCAAGAAAACAAATAATATTTGGTCGATTTTGTAATAATAAAAATAAGGAGAACGAAAAAAAAAAACGATAGAAATTCGTTGGATCAGAAAAAATGTAGGAAATCCTCGATATAAGGAACAACTTCTGGACGTCGGTGACGTTCCAGGGTTTATTCTTATATTAACAATATATATTTAGCCCTCGGTATACATCGGCGCTTAATTCGTGAGAAAATGGCCCTCTCCTTTCTTCGCTTTTCTTGTCTCTTTCTTTTAATTCTCAACGATTCTTCTCCTCACGTTATAATTCTATCACGATAAAAATGTTAATTTCGTATTCGATTTCATTACTCGTAATACTCATGCGACTTTTATAGTCCTTTTGAGGAATGACCGATGGTTTAATGATATACAGATTTCTCTCTCTCTCTGTCTCTTTCGATTCACCTTTTTTCGTCTGTTTCTCGTTTTCGTTGGTTAATCCTCTTCCAAAAGATCGTCGTCCAAGTTTACGTCCTGTAACAATATGAAAACGAAATTTTGTCGTGTTATTCAGGTAAATTTACCATTGACATTTGTTCTATTCAATTATCTCAACTTTTTAGAATAATAAATAGATCTGAAAGAGCTCAATCGTCGCGATTACTTCAAACAGCTTATATTTTCAATAAATCCATGTCAAAAAAAAAAAATGAAGATCCGTACAACGATCGTCTTTCATTATTTTTTCCTATCAAAGCATGAAAGATCGTAATTTTACAATATTATAATTCAACAAATTATCCGGATATTTTTTTTTCCGCTTTGTTGAATAATTTTCGGTACAGGATCATGAAGTTTTTGCACCTGGCCGAAAAAGACCTCAATTTTTTGCAGTGAACTTGATTTTTCCATTATTCTCAATGTATATTTAATTTGTAGAGTATTTTCATAGGTAAACATATTAACGAAACATGATTTTATCAAACTCCATATCTTTGGTTATTAATAACCGGAGCAAACGGCGTATAATTAAAGTTCATTATTGCATGCGAGGAACGTTTGTCGTTGAGAAGAAGATTGGGGTCATTTTGGATTCAGTTTTCGGGTTCACGCCCGGAAAAATGAATTGCGAGGGTCTCAAGTTTGTAAAATCTTTAAAAATGGGTCTCAGGACCGAGTAAAAATTTTGTTGATCGAACTAAATCCATTTTGTCGGATAAAAAATTGGTGGATTCAAGTTTTTTTTTTCTCGAATGATTAACGATTTAGTTTATTCAACTGAATTATGAAAATCACAACTGGTACCATGTATTTCGTCACGTGTACTTTTCAGTCGCTCCAATAAAATATTTTTTCGAATCTCACTTATCGAATGTACAAAAATATAATCGTCAGGATAAATGAATGAATTGGTTTATTCGAATGATTTCTTGCTGCATTAATCTCGATTTGTTTGGTTGCACCAAAGTTTTGTTGATTCGGCCAACAACTTGTTTCACCGTACACAAATTATTCGGGCTTCTTTTGAAAATTCGAAATTCGAAATTTCTTTTGAAAAAAAAAAAAAAAAAAAAAAAACAATTTTGTTGTCAATGTGCTATTCCCTCAAAGTTTGCCATTATCTTGGCCGGTGTGATAGCTTCTGAGCCCACTATTTCTCTGCTATTCATGTACAAATATACTTGCAATGTGAATACATAGGATTATATGGTCATTGAAAATCAATAGGGGGATTCATTATCGTTGAAGCGTTTGACCGATACAAATGGAGGGAGGAAGAGAGAAAGAGGAAACGAGAGAGTTATAAGAGGCGCGCGCGAACCACCGGGCCCTCGGCTCTGAGCTTTTTGCAAGCCCCCTCAGGGGCTTGTTTACTCGCGAGCAGTCACGCTGCATTTTGTTTACAGCCTTGTTGCCATAACAATCCGGCGCACCGACGTCGTAATCCGGGATATCGTTCGCTCTACGCAGACCTTCGTCTCGTCACGACTTTACTCCGTTTTCTTTCTCTCTTTCTTCTTTCTCTCGTTGTGTTTATCTTCTCGACTTCCTCGTTAGAATAAAAAGAAAACACGTAGAAAGCCAGAAAAAGGAAACTCTTCGAACCCACCGACTCGAACGTAAACGTAAATATGTAATGCGATACTCCGGTTGAATAAAAATGAAAACAGTATTAAGGTCCTGCAGCTAAAAATTCAGCGAAAAAAAAAAAAAAAAAAAAAGATTCCTCAAAGTCATACTTGGGGGGCTGTTTTTCGAAATCACTTTGTCTGCGGTTATCGACCGACAACTTGTAAATACTCTTTTTTTTTTCAATATAGATTTGTTTCATGAATTTATTTCCTTTCGTACTCTTTTTTTTCTCTCAAATATTGAAAATGTTTGTGATAAAAGAAAAATCGTTCGCTCGTCGATTTTGTCTCTCGACAGCGTGTTTTATTTTTGCAACCATTTGTCGAAACAAACTCCATGCGATAATACGCTCACAGTTTGTTATGGTTACAGCTTATTTTCATCTTGACTGTTTTCAAAATAAAATTTATGTTTTCAAAACTTGTGGGATGGTTCACTTTTTATAACGATGAAATCACGGGACAGTGAAAATTCGCCTTTATCGTTACATTTCATGAAAGGAAAAAAAAGGTTTCTTTTCAACGATAAAAAAAAAAAAAAAAAAAAAATTGAGATTTCTGCACAATCGATCCCATGATATCCCATGACATTTCTTCTGCATAAAATTCGTTTTTGTTAATGGTGATCGGTCACAAAATCATTCAGATACCCCGATTTTTCAAACCATCAGACGAATCCCTGAAATTTGAAAAAGAGAAAAAAAAATGTCAAAATGTAATAAAAATGAAAAAGTAGTTGGATTCCAATGTTATAAAATTCATTACGATACGAGGTTACTCTTTCTTACTTAAGCCGTGAAATAATATTTTACTATGGCTGGTACAATATCTTTATTTCTCTTGTTCGCTTTCGCGCTCTTTAGATTTTACGAGCTTATACGAGCTCCCGTGTATTATCGCGAAGGTTATACGTACAGATCGGGATATTAAGTGTATCGCTGGCGTACGTCGTGAGGTTGTATACCTGCTAAACTCAGCCCTTTCCACGTTGCGGTTTATTTTAGCAATTTAATACCCTTCTGGAGTTACTTTCGATGTCATGTGTATTTAAAGAGAATTAAATGATCGTCTAATTGCCAAGTTCTCTCGAATTGGTCCCTTGTTCTTTACGAAAACACATTTCACATCATTTTTTCAACTATTTGTACTGATTTTTCGAGCGATACCAAAATTTCGAATTTATGACTAATTCTCTTATAGATTTATTACGATTTTACTGTTTTTAATGTTTGATTATAAAATTTGTCGATTTTTTTCTCGTGAACTTGAGTTAAAAATACGGACAAACTTTTTTTTTGCCCTATCGAGTGGAAAAGATAAAAAATTTCAGGGTTTTTGAGTCTGGAACTTCGCAACTTTTGTTCAGCCAAATTCGTTGGTTTTCGACGACCTCCTACTTACTTTCGTATCGAGAAAACCTTTTGCGAAAGCATGCAAACAAACAGAAAATCAATGAAACAGAAATGTTATTGCAGCAGCAAATATTATATATATTTTTTTTCATCTGAAAGAAAATTGTACCCCTGTACTTGATTATATTACAATTTTATATCGAAATCGATAGCGGTGAATCAGAAGAGGAATAAGGAAAGTTTTAAAGCCTTCATCCTGATAAGTTTTTTTCATTTTTGTTGTTCCGGAAATTTCAGCAGGAAAATTTAGAATCAGAGTGATGGGTTCGTGAAAAAAAATGATAACTCAATGAAATATGTCAATATTTATGCGTCATAATTTTGGGGAAAAAAAACTTACGGTAGTGTCGATATTCTCATCAAGCTCAAGGTCCAATTCTAAATCATCTTCATCCATGGTCAGTGGTCTCGACGTGCTTCGCTGTCTCGTATTTTTCTCCGATAGATTGAGAATTGTGGAAGGAGTTGATTGATATATTCCAAAATTTTCCAGTCTCTTTATCAGTAAATCATTCGCATCGTCGCTCGCATTTTCAGCTACGCCTGGACACGCTTTTTCCGTTGGTACGAAGCTTCCCAATTTTTCAGCCGCCAGCATTTCCTCTGCGGGTTTTCGTTCGGTGTTTGGCTGGAAGTGAACAATAAAATAAAATAAAACTTTGATAAACTAATGGAAAATTTCGAAATCGAGTCTATTGAAATATTAAAAACGCTAATTGTGCTGTAATTTGAACGATAAAAAGAGCAAATATTGGCTCCAATTAACAATTTTTCACATTTCACGACTTTTTTTTTTTTTTTTGCTCGCCAATAAATACAATTTAACGGCAGTAGTACGATCACTCTATTATCTCTAACACGCGTGACAGAATGTTCAATTTTAACGATGTGATTATGAGCGAGTATGGAGAAGCAAAAAAAATAAAAACAAAATAACATAACTTTTACTAACATTAAAAGCTTGTCCGCTAAGCCAGTTATTGTTATTAGATTCATGGCCTTAGATCGCAGTTTCGATTGGTACGCTTATAATGGAATAGTCTCAGCAAGATGATTTGTACTACATAAATACGATATCCAGTTTATCGTCGCGCAATCATCATAAAAAATAGAACTTCAGTCTCCGGCCAATACTCCTCTCAGTTGCTTTCATCGCCCGTGCGAATAGAGATTTGTTCATCAAAATACAAACACACAAACATAAACATACACTCAGTCAGTATCGACTCCTTATTTCCCTCTTTTTGCTGTTAGTTATCAGAAGTAATCGGCACAGGCGGAGCAGCGGCATGGAATTGTTAATTCTATCGTGACGCGGCTCAATGACAATCGCCGCGTTATTATCAAATCGATTTTCCGTTATGCTTCTATCCCCAAGTGACAAATAAATCATTATTTATAGGTAATATAATGGAAAATATATTTGTTTGTAATCGAGTTTGCGATACGTGAAATATTGATGAAGTTACTTTGCGAATATCGTACGCGTATCCGAAAACGTTTGTAATCTTCGAAATTGCGACCCACGATCGATTTTATGGTTGAAAAAATCTTCGACAAACTTAATTTAAAGAAATTCAACGAATTAATTAATTTTCAGATTTTTTTCTTGTAGTTTACTACTTTTTTTTTTTTTATTCCACGTGAGTAAACAGTTTTCATGGTTAGCATTTTGAAAAAATATGTACGATCTATCGGAGTAATGTGCCCGAAAATTCCATGGAATTGTAATCTAAGGTGACAAAGAGAGATTAAAAAAACAACGATATTGACGATTTTATGATTGGAAATTCGTTGAAATTTCTTGAGTTATTTTTCGACAGAACGGAAAATAAAATTGGCTGAAAGATATGAAATTCATAAAATTGTTGGGTTTAACAAAATAGAAGAATTTCCGTTGCATTGAAAACCCGTAAATATAATAATTAAAGAAAAGAAAGAAAAAAAAATGTTTACCTGAAGCGTGGGGAAATCGGAAGCAGGGATCTTCTTTTTGTTCTCTTCTCGTAAGAACTGTTCGACTTTGAGAGCTTCCCTGTATCCGGGGAAAAGATTTTCATATTGTTCGGGATCAGCCAAGCTCTGTCCAGCTTTTTCGCTAACGGCCGATAACTTTTCTTTCCACAATTTGACGACGTATGAAATTTTGCTAGGCGCGTAAGCACGCGCGAAGAAAGCAGCTTCGGGTACTCTGTCCGTTTTGATCAATATTTCTAGGCATTTGTCGACATCGCTGAGGAGAAAATGAGAGAGGAAAGAGATGTTGTTTTTGCCAGCTTCGTCGGCAGTTTGTCCCAATTTTTCCATCATCGATGAGTTTCCGGTGCTTGTTGCCAGTAGCAAAAGTCCACCAAAATCTTGGGCGTGATGAAGACATTCTTGTGCTAATCGAAGTTTGCCCTGTTGCGTGGCTAAGGTCGCAAGTTGACGCCATTTCTGTTGGCTGTTCGCCTCGTTCGCGAGAGTGTGTGCGGTCGTCAAGTCACCGAGGGCAAGCGCCAGCTCGAATCTGTGCTCAGGATCGGTCGAGACTTCGAGCGCTTGTTTTTTGAAACCTTGTTTTTCAAGGAAATGCGCTACACGCGTGCGATGCTCTTTCGGCACTGTCGGCAACACTCTGTCCGCCGTTTCAAAATCTTTTCTCATTACCGCCGTTTGATACTCGAGTACCGAAAGCAGTAGCGAATACGAGACGACGGCAAGCTCTTTGTCGCAAAGATAAAGCCTGTTGTCACGAGGCACGTAACCCAGCAAATACATCGGACGATCCAGGTGCGACACCGTCACAACCTCACCACCAACGAAGTAATTTATCCTGTTTACGCTGTTCGTGTAAATGAAACAGTCACCGACCCAGAGACCGGTCTTCACTCCTTCGCTCATTTCTGCTACCATCTGAAAATATAAACAAATATTTTCAATCTACTCATGAAAATTATGTTCAGCCAATAATTTAATTCAGTTGGAATTTTCGTACTAGGCGTTCTCGAAAAAAATCGAGAGAATTCTCATTTCCAAGTTCTCATTTTCTTCAATTCCCAGTGCTGTTGAATTTCTTCAGAATTGTTTCAATATTTTTTTTAAACTAGCTAAATCAGGTAATTAAAAACTGTTTATTTGACGAGTTTCAACCTCTTGTGTTTATTGAAATTTCAGATAAACATCGGTAAGGACTTTACGATTATTCGTTAATACCGTTTATATCTTTGAGCGACCAAATAATATCATTTAACTGAAGGTTTTTTATTTTTTTTTGTTACGTCGAACTAAAGAAAACTTATTTTTCGACAGGTGCCAGTTTTTTTTTTTTTTTTTTCAATTAAAATTACTGCAATGTTCTGCATAAAGTGTTGTTTTAATGGAATAAAAAAAAAATTCAAAAATTCCCTACGACATTTTGAATGATGATGCGAATGAAGCTGTGCAAACAGAACGATCAAATATTTTGTTTGTACCTCAAAGGCGTCTTCGATATCCTCGGCGCTTTCCGAAGCATTCGCGACAGCATCCGAATGATATTTAAGGATGAAATACTGATCGGCGGTTGCGAGGGCGATGAGGGAAGCATTTTCAGCCCAATATACGTGAGTAGGCTGAATATCGATTCGACGTACGAGTTTCAGGGTTTCCCAATCGAAAAACGAGAGTCCCGAGCCAGAAGATACACCGAGCATGAATCCACCGAAGATAGCTAAAAATATATAGAAAATTTAGAAGTTTCGAATAATATATACAAATTTGTGATCATGTATTGAACAGTTATAAATCCAGGAGGAACATTTTTCGGTGTCATTTGTTTGCAGACGAACTAACATTAACGTGAATACAAATCCACTGACAAAACGAGTTGGGAAATGGTAAATTTTGGAGCTCGATTCGAACAGTAATGACAGAAATAAAGTACAGAAGAACAAGAATTTTGTTTTACTCACCATCGACCCCAAAATCAGGCATAATAGTTTTCTTTTCTTTGAAATTTTTGAAAACTTTAACAGTCGAGGAGCTTTCGCGAACAGCGTATTGGCTGGAGTCAGAAGCCCAGACGAATTCGAGAGCTTGCCCGAAAGCTTTGTTTCTCAAGGCCATTGAGGTGTAAATGATGTATTCCCCATCGCCGCAAACAACGAGAAATCTGCCATTTGGATTGTGCTGAATGGTTTGTGGATAAATTTCGCAAGCGCCCATGTCCTTGACAGCGAGTGGTAAGCGTTCGCCATCTTGTGCTTCTTCGCCGAGTGCTTTGAGATTAACTTGCTGAATTTCACTGTGTCGAGCCCAAACGATTTTTCCGCCCATCGAATCCATTGAGACCGCTGGTTCTTCGCGACCAACTTTGACCATAACACTTCCTTCGTCGTAACCGATTGCTACGTTGTTCGAACCTCGCATACTCGCTATTGTCCACACTCGCTCGAAACCATAATTCAACGAACACTCCAGTCTGTACGTTCCAGCGTGCCAAATTCGGACCGTACCGTCCTCTGAACCCGTCAAGACAATCGGCAACTCCGGATGAAAACACACCGCTGAAATATTCTGAGTGTGTCCTTCCAACGTCTGAACGCATGTTTTATTCTGATAATCCCAGATCTTGACGTATTTGTCGTCTGCACCGGATATCAGGTAAGGCTTGTCACCACCATGATAATAATCCACGCAATTTACACCTTTCTCGTGACCTTCTAATGTAAAGTTCGCTGTCGATGAACCCAATTGCCATACTTTCACCGTTCGATCCAATGAAGCACTTGCAAATGTGTTATTGTCCTTCGGATTGAATACTATCTGCATAACGTAGTGCGTATGACCATCGAATACCTGTTGACTGCGCCAGGATTTTTCCCAGTTCCATAACTTGATGAGCATATCGTCTGTAAGAAAAAAAAATTTGAATAAGTGAATGTTTATAAACGATACGCAGCTTTGTATTTATCATGTCTTTATTTTTTTGATGGATGTAAAGATTTTCCATTTTGTAGAGCTGAAATGTTTATTCGAATAGTTTAAATTACATATAGGAGACAATTTATGGATTTTTTTATTGCTGCGATAAAAAAAGGAATGAGAATCGATGAATTATTTAATCGAAATTATTTGGACAATAATTTTTCCTAAACTGTTTCATGCTATTGAAGTTTGTACAGATTCAAAGAACAAAAATGGATCGTGCGTTCCGACGATGGAAATCTATAAACCATGCATTTTCTGTTTCTTATTGGGTTAAAAAGGCAAATGAAGGATTTTGTTGCATCATTATTTTCTTATGCTCTACATAATGCATGCATTGGAGAGTAAAATATGAGAAAAGCAAAATCAATGATCAAATTGTACTAACCACTGCTGGTAAGAATGAAGGGTTGCGTAGGATGGACGGCGATGCATCTGACATAATCGCTGTGAGCTTCGAAAGCATGTACTCGTTCGAGAGTGTTGTAATTGAATACTCTGACTTGCATGTCGTCCGAGCCAGTGACGACCCAATTTTTGCGAGTAACAAATTTTGCTGCTCTTACAGGAACGTCGCAGACTTCGAAAGTTTTGACAAGTGTCTGACTTTCGTGATTCCAGATGTTGACATGGCCCTGATAGAGCGAACAGAGCATCCATGGTTCGGTTGGATGTAGATCGACGCTTTTGACTCTGTCGGACCTTGCGGTCAATTTGCGTTTGATGTCTAATCGCAGAGGCTGTCAAAAAAAAATGTAAATAATTTTTTGTTTGTCGAAGAATGTACTTTGTATCAATAAGATGATGTAAGCGAATGTAAACAATTACATGAGTCACATTGAAAAAATTGGAAAGGACATATGCCCTATTCGTCGCGAAAAATAAATATAGGGCTAAAAAATAACCTCCAAACAGTAAAACAATTGAGCTTTCTGATTATAATAAAAAGATAAATTCGAAAATTTAAAGTTTAACGAAACAAAAACATGTGACACGAACAAGTGGAATTATTTGACGTGTACAATAGGCGTATGAGTTGTGAATGTCATCACGAACCGTCCAGGACATCGTACAAGATTATTTTGTGCCGGTTATTTAAATAATCGTTCGTCTGACAATATTCATCATCGTTGCACGGATACTTACCATTTTTTCCTCTTTTTATTCTTTTCTACACTGGCCTTCCAAACGTTAGACTCAATTTTAAATCTACCCGATGCGAAGAGACACAATAACGATACACCGCTGCCATGAAGTTAGGACGTGGCTGATATTTGTCGTCGCGGTCTCTCCGGAAAATATGGCGCTCGCAGCGCTCACTCGACTTTCAAACTAAATTTTGTTATTTTAATGAATTCGTACTTAGTGTAATTCAATATTGGTGGATTTCACACTTACATACGTTGACATTAGTTTTTTTTTCTTCACATGTTTGATGCATTTCATATTGATTCCAAAAAAAAATTGCATAAATTAAAAAATTCTTGTCAAATCCTACTGATAATACTGACTGTCGCATAATCAGGTTTCGCGTTAACCGCTCAGTTGATAAAGTAGTTCGATAATTTAGCGCGCTATTCGAACAGAGTTCTCATTTTTTGAACGTTAAATAAATGCAATTTACATTAGTTTTTCATTCAACTTAATTAATAATTCTTGTTTGATTATTTGATTTCATCGCAATTTCGATGTTGTTCACATTCGACTTTCATCGAGAGGGTTTTTTGCACTGTTTTTTGACGAGGCCAGAGACATGATGGCCAAAACTTTCGAAAATTTTGAATTTACGTAAAAAATCTCAAAGAAAACATAGAAATTCTTTAGTTCAGTTTTCGTAATTTCTTATAAAAAGGTTTTATATATTTATTTACCATTTATTTATTAGAACAATAATCATGTTTTATATTTTCATTGTTTAATTTTTTCGTTTACATTATGTTGTGCGTTCTCGAATTCTGAGTGTGTGTAAGTGAATTTTTAATGTTGCTGTTTCGTAGGAATTTTGGTCCTTCACATTTTTAATATTATTTCGCTCTGAAAACTATGGCGATTTATGTAATTCAATGATTATTGTATTCGAAATAACAATTTCTCGTAATTCGTTGCAAATAAGATTTTTAAAAAATGAAATATTTGAAAAAAAATTTCTGTCGAAACGTGGGATTCTCGAATGAAATACTTTTTTAAAAGAATTTAATTATCTGATTGCTATTTCGACCCACATGTTTTGCCAACGATTTATATTCCTTTAAACGTTGGACCAAAGTACAAAATAATTTTGAGATTCGTGTTAAAACTGAGTCTTGACAAAATTGGACTAAATTCAGGCCATGTTCACTTTCACCCTCGCTTTGGCAGCGGTAAAAGTGGATTATTAATAGATAGTCGAGCGATGTTTTGCGCGGAACACCCTCATTATTATTCGATCGACTCTCCATCTTACATTTTTTTTTCTACCTCGTTTCCTTCCATCACCATCGAATCGTCGTTGGCTAATAATGCAAGCAACCATTTCCTCCACTAATTGATTTCAAACGCCTCCAATTATACAAACATTGAAATTTTTTTTTTTTATCTTACACTTTTCAAACAAATTGTGCGTATGTACACTGGGGTGTGTCGTTTCGGAGCAACTTTTTTTTTTTCTTCGATCGTTACTTCAGGTGTCTTTGGTTTATAGCCAAAAACAAATCCTCGCGCAAGGAGAGTGCTGTGAAAAAAATATTTAAAAGTCCCCGATCGACCTTCAAGTTTTTCCATTTGATTGACACTAGGAATTAATTTTTTTTTTCGTGGTTTTAGGTCCTCTTCGTTCTGACAATATTCTACGATTTTTTTCTCATAGAATTTGAGAGAATTATTTATGAAGATTAACAAATTTGAGCGCAGCCTCCTCGAGTAGGTTGAATTAGATCGGCAGCAGCAATACTCCGCATTTAATTTAATAACACAATTTTTTTTTAGTGACCCAGTGCAGAAAAAAAACGTTTCGAAAAAATACGTCGAAAATACAAATCGGGAGTTTTTTTTTTTGGAATAAGATTATTGAACGATTGTTCGATATTAAATATTATTTTGTGGTTGAAAATCGTTGAATGAATAGTCAATTCGCATTCATCATATTCTCCTGCATAAATGAAATGAACAAACTTTGAATTAGAAATATTTACTCATTCGATGGTTAAAATTGAATTTGAAATTCACACTGATCGTAACAGCATTCGAACGTCGTATAGAAACATTGTGTCGTTTATGTGAGGGATATTCGAACGAAAAATGACGCAACAATTGGCAGCGTTTGTCAGTGAGTATACGAGAAAGAAAAGAAAACGAGAAAATTCATTTTGAACGGAAGTAAGGTCGTAAACCATTCGATCTTACCAGGAAAACAGAGAGTCAGAGACGAATGGAATGGACGTTACCAGTAGTTAAGTAAATTACTTTTCTCGTTTTTTCTTTCCTGAAAACTTCGATAAGGAGAATAATGTGCTTACATCGAGCTGAATCTATCGAAGATCGTATCGACGAAATGAAAATTAATTCATTGGCCTCTCGCCCTCGGCAAGTATATATATCTTGCAACGTCGTGGACACACACGTCTTGTTTTAAATTCAAATCGTGAAGAGCGGGAAACATAAATGACCTCGACGATTGAGACTTCATTGTGCGAATAACGCAAGGATGCCGTTTGTCTCGTTACGTATAAATTCCATGTTCATCGATAAGTCAATGATTTGCCAGACACAAATAGAAAAACGATCAAAGCAAAATGAGTAAGACAATGGAGACGCCAATTCAACATATTTTAAATTCTGATCCTTTTTCTTCAATTGTACGAATCATTTTCCTGTTTTTTCTTTTTGTTTACGTTAACTGTAAGCAGTTATCATCGTAATCTTCATGCAATTGAGTCAAATTTTTGTCGATGCGATCGGTGGATTCGTATCATGACAAATGTCTAAAAGGAGAGCGCGAAAAATCTTTAATCGGCTGACAATGAGCTGTCGGGAAGAATTCGAATTTTTTTCAAGGTTTTATTAACTTATTTTTCATTTCGCTCACATAAACTTTACTTTTCGTGTCATTCGTGGAAATGTACCGTCGTTGTGTTAATGACAGATAAAGTTCTCTCGCTTTTTTTACGAGCTCAAAAGACTCCATCGAAAGACCGATACCGTCCACGTTTTGAAATTCGCTCAACGTACTTGAAGATTCGGCCATAAAATCATATTGTAAAAAAAGTTCCATCCGTCAGAATGGAAAAAATCGGAGGCACAGTTTGGTGACTCCTAGGATCGAAGGGGTAGGCTACTCTGGAGGGGAAAAAAATCCGAATACTTTGAAATTTTTTTTTAGGGAAATTATGGAATCTATAGACAGTTCTTTACTGAATTGTTGATGAATTAAAAACAAAAAAATCGCCTTGATCCGGACCTGCCGAAAACAAATCTCATACATTTTTCAATCTGCACTCGCCACTCTTATCTGCAATCGAAGAAAGTTTGGTTTTTTGTTCGAGGTTAAAATTCGAGGTTCGAGGTAAGAAAATTATTCCGAAAGTAAAGCTCTCGGCTTTAGGAATATTGATAGGATTGATGCGCTGGCGCTCAAAGGAAAAATAGCGTACTCAGCATGTAAAAAAACGTTATGAGCTGTCATTGATCACTGCTTTTGTTTTATTTGTGGGGAAAAATAATGAAAAATTAACGACAATGATCTTATTACATTAAAATTATATTTGAAACTCTTCGAGTTATCGGCGTGAGCATTTTTTTTCTGCTGCCCGCTAAGACAAAAAAAATGATGTCGTTTTTATCATGGATTAAAAATAAGGTGTATTTCACGTAAATTATACGTGCCACCTTTGATTCAATGACGTTCCCATAAACATTGAAACGAATCGTATAATTGAGCGGAACTTTTATTCGTTACCGGAAATTTCGTGGGATTGAATCGCGAGGTTTGAATTTTTTTGATATCGCACGTTGAGAGTGCAATTTAAATCCGGAAGTATACGGATCAATTTAATTCGATAATACAGTGCAATTTAGTTGCTGTGTGCTGTGAGAAAAATATGAAATTCAGTTTATTTCCTTGACGACCCTCGAAAGCGACAAGTGAAGAGAATTAACTTGTCTCGTTTGACACTTGAGGACGTGATTTTTTTTCGTTGATTTCTATTATAAATACTTTGCTCACCTTATCCAATTGGGTGGATAATAATTTTTTTTTTTTTTTATTGTCGGCAAAATTATCGGAGTGACCAAAAATGTACTCTCGATTCGCAGCGAGAAACATAATTGAGTGTTCACCTTGAGCATAACGGTTCGCAGATAAATTTTGTGGATGTTGACACGCTCAATTATATAAACACATATATGTGCGACGACAAGGAGGAGAAGGCTTGAGAGTTGAGAGAGGATATGCAATTTCAATTTTTGGTGAGAGTTTACGACATTTCGTTCGAGGAGACTCGCCGAGGTCGATGAGTCCACGAATCTTCGTTGATTGGACTCTTCGATTATTTCTGTACGAAGTAATTGCGAATGACATATTTACACGCACTATATGTTTCGCCGAGGGTCGAAGCAAAGAATTATCGTCGAACTTTGAAATTGACGGTTAGTTTCTCTCTTTCAACACAAAATCAGCAACAGTTTTGGTTTATGATTTTTTGACAACGTGCACGCTCGAAGTATCTTGCACCTGGTTCGTCATCAATTAGTGACTCACGGTTCATCGATGAGTGTTAAAAATAGGCGTATCTGATTCCACAGGGGGAGGCGAGAGAATAAATTAATTGAACGATTGCCAGAGCAGGATAAATTCGACCCCGAAAAATTCTGGTTTCATCTCAGCGGAAGTTTAATGGACTCCAGTTTTCACACGTGGTAGACTCGTTTCGGGATTTTTTTAAGAACTTTCAAACTGTGCTAAATTTTTGCTGATAGAAATATATTGCATCCTTCGTAATTTGGTCGACTGAACCTATTTAAGGGACTATACCAGTGTGAACGCTGAAAATTTGGGTGACTTTACTCGATTTAATGTTTCGGAAAATTAAGAATATATTTGGCTACATTTTAACTATATTACATAATTTTTTCATAGAAAAATATTGAGATCCAAGCGACTTATGCGCGCTGCCTTGAGAAGCGCCAAAAAAAGTTCCTCTACTGCTGCCATGATTTCGGCCGATTGAGTAGCTGAAACCGAAAAAAGAAAAAAAATTCGTTAAACTGGAAAGTATTTCCTGTACAATGACGTAGGATTTTCGAAAAATATCAAGATCCAACAAAATGGCGTAATTATGAAAAAAAAGTCTGTTTTCTTGCCTATTAAAATGGTCGTTTTTTCAATGCCAAATCGTCAATTTTCATTCAATCAAAAATATCCTAGTTCATGGTAGAGTAAATATATTCAAGAGTATTCAGTTCAAATTTCAAGTCAATCGGATAATTGTTCTTTGAGTTAAAATGACAGCAAATTTGAAAAATCTCATTTCGAGAAAAACGCTATTCTTCTTTCAAATATTTATACTTTTCAAGATATTCTTGAAAGTATAGACCGTCGAAAAAGAAAAAAAATCGATTTTTTGAAAGTGTCACACCGATATAGCCCCTTGAACGATAGTTGAGTAAATAATAACGATTGCGTGACGTCAGACTCACAATAACTAACAATAAAAAAAAAAAAATCACAACTTCAAGTACATTTTCTTTTGAAAAAAGTCGTAAATCTGCTTTATTTAGAAACAAAGTTCGAATGCATAAATAATATCCGATTATTTTTCGTTAATTCGTATAAAAATTTCTCACTGAATGATCCCACATTTACAACGTGTTAATTTTTTTTTCTCAGCATAATGATTCGTGGGTTTTTATACACCGAGAATAATAAAATTAAAGAATATTACACCGCGAAGATGAAGGTCGCACATGTAAAGTTCGTCAGGCTGACATACCTGAGAAAGAATGATGTACGCACCGCAGTTCTATCGGTTAAATATCTTTCGTTTAAAATTTCCAGAGCTCGTTATTAACGCGGTACAATTTGGCGTGGAACGCCCTGACTCATTGTGATAATGTTAGCTAAAGAATAAGAGAATCATTGGGAATCGTCTAAGACAAACCATCGAAATTTCGGCTAATTTGAGCACCAATATTCATTCAAGCATAATAAAAGTAAAAAAAAGTTTAAGGAGAATAGCTCAATAACGATTGACGTTCATATTTATTTAAAATTTAGATTTAAAAAACCATCAAATTTTACTAAATCTACGCAATTGTTAATTGACTTAGAGTTAATTTGATTAGACATTAAAAATTCGCCATTATGGTTTCATTTTATTGCTCCTGCGTATACCCTTTTGGGTTTTTATGAGCCCATCTCATCACTGTAACCCTACTTTTTTTCTTCACCGTTCCTAATTCTGTTCCTGTTCCTGGTAGATCCTCTCAGAAAAGTTGTCCACAGCCACTCTTCTCTAATGCACTATACTGTATCGCATTTGCACGAGGGCCAAAGGAAACTGTAGAAAACCCAGCCGATACAGGCGGCTATATTTTTACTCAGTTCCAGCTGATTGGGGCCATCAGAAACTCAGAAAAGCTGGCTTCCGCTCAGTGATTGATGCACAAGTTGGTGTACGACTGAGCGGTCATCCATCCAAGTATTTTTCTCGTCCGAGACTGCCTAGTACCCGTTTTTGTTGGTTTATTAAAAATCGACTAATCGCTGCTGCAAAAAGTTCTGACGACAATCGTAAATTTTATTTGATCATCGTTATAACCTTATATGCTTTGGATAATCGTTTTGAGAATACTGTATTGTCTCGACGATCATGGCTAAACGAAATATCGTTATGAGCACTCAAACTTTTGGATTCGTCTGTATTCAGACGCTACACATATTTAAAAAATTGTATCTGTGTGTATGTGTGTAGCGGTGCGAAAGAAAAGACATGCGAACGGACACGTACCATGAAATATCACGCAAAGTCTCATGTGACGATTGTGCAGTTAATATGATCGCTTTTTTATCATTAAATCTTGAATTTGACATTGGTCGATAAAAATCATATTTCTCATTCAATTATATGCGGATAATATTACACTGCATTAATTTGTTTATTTATCAGAATTAACTGAGGTATTAATTCACGAAGATTAAAATAAGGGTGAAAGATCAGAAGTGATGCATGCTTGACACGATCGAAAAGTATGTTCGTTCGGAGTGATGAAAATAAAAAAAACACTTCTGACAACGATTTACGATTAAACTTCATTAAGAAAAATATAATTTTTCGATTTCAATTAACTTGCGTAGTTATTCGCTGCTGATTCACAGGACACTCGATGATTTCCTGCGAGAAAACTTTTTCTTCTCCACGATCAGCCTTCTCTCGAATGCTTTGTGTCGAAAAAATAGAATGATTTTGTCGCACGAGTTATTTGGATTAACCAACCTCCCAGATAGTAATTAATGGGTCTATAAAGAGAGCTGAACAAAAATGTATGAAATACTTTAACGATCGAAGCTTGGTCCAAAGTAGAGGACGAAGAAGAGAAGAACCAGAGATAAAGACTGATACAAATCGAATGAGATGTTTTGTTCTTCAATTCTTTGAGAACCGCAAGAAAAGAATGCCGCCCGCACAAATATGCGGTGAGTACATTGGTCCGATGCAGTGAATAAATGCGGCATCGCGAGCCGTGACCGAGTTTATTCTTCGTTCACCGCGCTCGGTCAATCGAATAATCCTTTTGCGATGGAATGAACAAAGATTTACGATTTTTTTATTTATTTTTTTTTTCATTTTTCACTAAATCCGCTAATTCCGACGAGAAAAAATGCGAAACATTCTTGCTCAGTCTCTGTTACGAATACACAGACACGTGAACATAAAGGGTGTTCGGCGTTGAATAGCCGATAAACAAACTTCAATATTCTACTTTATTTCGGACCGAAAATTTCGGGATATATTTTCAGTACTCTAGTAATCCTGAGAGTGGCTCGAAAAACCCCAAGATTTTCAAGAGTGATTGGCGAGCCAAGCTTTTTTCAGGTATTTCAAAATCGCTCTCGAGCCTGAACGACTGTGAACGTGAAGAATTTTGCCCAGAACATTTTTGTAGGAAATTTTATACTCTACAAGATTGGTTCTATACGTTTTTACGCTATCTTCAATAATTTCGGCAGTGTGGGCGGTGAAAAAAAAAAACAATAAAAAAAAAAAACATTTTCGTCAATGTCAATTGCAGAGAATCATACGAGCCTTTTGAAATTCTTTAAAAAGGCATCAAATTGAATTCTAGTTTTTTTTTTCAACTGGAATTAATTCTTGGCCACTTTACCTGGGACACCCTTTATATAGATTGAACAAATATATAAAGGTATATCATAGAAGATGTATGAACAGATTTATTGCGAATAGAGACATTGGTTCAATTACACGTCACTAATGTGTCATTGCAGTAATCCAGGAATCACATGAGAACACCGTCTCTATCATTTTGATTCGATTTATAAAATCTTGTCGTACATTATATATCCGATAATAATAAGTCACGATAGAAATATTGACGAAACATTATTTTTGAACTGAGAAAAATTGTATACAGGAATAAAGTGGGAAATATTTTTATAGCTACAAATCGATCAAAGACAAATCATTCGGACAGTCGTGACTAAAAGCGTATTAACTATTTAAATAAATAGTTTCTACAATTTTTTTTCAGCAGCAATCTGCTACAATTATTCTCTGTTCCTCTGATAGTTTTCTTAGAACGGTGAAAGTGTAATGACTGCTAATAATGGGAGCTGAGAATCTTAATATTATTGCAATGGTCTAAGTGCATATTTCTTTATCAAAACCGTTGCTATAGTTTCTGAAATTCGAGAGATTTAAGAGGTGTAAAAACAATGTGGGGTACCAATGAAGCCAAATTTAGTACCGAAGAAAATATTGCTTTTCAAAATTGTATTCGATCTTTCAATGACGATACTCAAACATTTTATTTTTACAGATCATCTTCTCGATAACCGAAATGTGAACACGAATAATTCAAAATCAACATGAAAATGGATTGTTCATCAAATAAATAAATATTAATAAACGAGACACTTATGCTTTAGTCTGTATGATATATTTATGAATCTATAAATAACGTATAATAATCTACGGGAGAGCCGAACATGGCACGTATAAAAATCACTTGAAATTCGCATAATCTCGTTCTGAAAAGAGTAAAATGTAAGAGACTCGAGTGTCGTTAATCTCTTCGCTGTACGTTTTTGTTCACTCGTCATCGTGTTCGGTTTAATTTTATTTTTCCTAAATACAAAATAAATTCTTACATTCCATGGTACGTGATGTATGGACACCAGGAATTCGTAATACATATGGTTCTGTTATGGAGTTGAAAAAGTTCTTTGCAACGAACATATATATATAAATTCAGAAACGTTGTTGAGCTTGGTAATCGCTTGCTCGCGATATTCCATGAGAATTGTTAAGTCCACTGTGTGAAACTATTCTCCCGATCGGACATCAAGAGAAGAGCCCGAATGATTTTACTTGGCACGTTCCTAAATATATACGTACATACAACCAGAGAATATCACGATTTCTGAAGTGCCCGAGGTCTATAAAAAGTTAATGAAAAAGGGGTCAAGACTATAAGCTCGCGTGTACTTGGTATTGAATATATATATGTATATCCTCAAATAGTTAGCACAGAGTGCACAATCGCGTATCTTCACGAGACACGATTTATTTCGTTGGATCGTGAAACGCCCTTAAGAATGTATACAGTCTCGTACAGTCGCTATTAAAAATCAGGAGACATTGGATACCTCATTTTTATGATATCGAGAAGTCAACTACGTTTATTGGGCTTCTTTCGGTGCTTTTGGGCCTTTGTAGATCAGTTTTTATACCATTTTTATTTTGGACATTCGTTCAATTTGTGTGGAGATTTTTCGAATCGAATCATTTTGTCGATGGGATTGACAACGATTCTGCAGGTTCTAATTCTTGTTTCTAGTAAAAATGTTTTTTTATTTTTTTTTTATTTTGAAGTATTGATCTCGATTCTAAGTTCATTGGGCGAAAATAAGGATGTTTTTTTCCATGCAAACCCCGATTCCTTCGAAGGTATTCTTCGAAAAATGATCATTATTTTTCATTAAAAATCGTTTTTTTGAGCAAAAGAAAAAAAAACTTTTTGACCAATGTATTGATTCGTTTTTGTTGATGTCTGTACTGCCGGTGTATCCTTAACGAAGCGAGATGCTTCAATTATTTAAATCCCTTTTTAACCTCAACATCAGAACTTCATCGAAACGCGCTTGGATAACCTTCGGCACGAGCAGAAGACTTTCGTTTTTGTTTTTTTTTTTTTTTCAAATTTTTTTCTCTTCTTTTGTGCATCTTTTGCAGAAGATCGAGAGAATAAAGGTTGGTGTTGCAAAAGTACAGAAGCGAAATAAATTTCTTGCACGGAGAGCGGCTAAAGTACCGACGAGGGAATCGGTTGCCCAAGAAAAAAGAGCCTCTTATGGGCATCAGGATATTTGAAAAAATTAATCGCTGAGATCGATTCGATATTTATTGCAAAAATATGGCGCTATTTCAGCTATATTTTTGCTCCTTTCGAGTCAAAACTTTGATCGAATAAACGAAACAAAAATTTGAGAATTTTTGTGTCGAAACAAGATTTCTTTGGCTCTGAGAAATGTGAGTTTTTTTCTTTCTTTCAAGCTTCTGAAAAGCACTTACGACGTCACTTCTGCAGTGCTATTTTTTCAGCTTTTTCCAATTCGGTTTGAAGCCGCATTTCAAAGACTGCGGTAATATTTACTATGTCAGAGAAGTCACTGAACTCACGGCCTGATGGAAGTCACGCGACCTTCTTTCACTTTTTACTGCGACGGAGGAGTTCTCCGGGAAATCGAGCAGCGAGCATCGAGTATCATTTCGAGTACATGCTGCTTTCTCATTTCGCGCTATTCGGAATTCGTTGGGTCAAGTCTTCATTATTTCATAATGTGTAGCACACAGAAAAAAAAAAAAAACAATAATTTTTATCAGTTTTGGATGAATGTTACATAAATAAAATGAGTCCAACGAACGAAGCGAGGCAGGAAGATTTGACAGGAAAAAAAATGAATTTATTGAAGTTTATTTTGAAACTTGTCGTCGAAAGTGTGGAAAGTAGAACTGAAAATCAATAATTTGAATAAAACGAATAAAAACTGATGAGTACCGATTGATTAAAAAACGAAAGTTCTAATCCATTAACAATATGCGATGAAAAAAAAAAAAGAAATAAAAAATTTCTTTTTGACATTTGCATTCGACGAACGAAAACTCCTTCGCTCTAAAATGACCAATAAACTGCGTATTAGTTGCGAGGGATTAGGTGAAACGATGGTGGTATTACTAAATCTCGAAGAGACAAGAGTATCGATAGTTGACGAGCCAAGCAGGCAAGAAAAAAAAAAAAGGAAAATTGTTAAAAAAAATTACGACAAATTATAGGGAAGCGTCTCATTAAAAGTCATTGCGGCGTGTTTCATGGTCATGTGACCGCGGCAAAGAGTCATTCATCAATCGGAGATCGGGCTTTACGAGCGTAAAAGTTGTGCGTCGATGCGAAAACGTTTTACCCATTGGGCTCGAACGTTGAACACTCATGATATGAGGTTGAGACACTTGCTTTGCGTCTCGACAGCGAGGTAACACCCAGCATTCATTATAATTGAGTTGATGAATTCGTAATAATTTCACGATTAACCTTCTCTTATTACGAGTCTTTAACAACCATCCCGTTTACGAGACAATTCGTTCCAACAATTATCTCGTGCAACATTGATTCTTCACTGCAGCGAAGTGGCATCATTGAGTAAAGACCATTCGAATGGCAAATTATGCAAATGATCTTGCAAAATAAATCATCGCCGGAACATCAGGAATTTGTTTTTTTCTTTCTGCAATTTTTTGCAATTTTAGGCTTAACATTGAAACGATTAAGAAACAGCTGAAGAAAATTCGTCGAGAACAATATGTTCGCAAATGACATGATTTTCGAATTAACTCACGTCAGGTTACATCAAACGCTAATAAAAAAAAGCCATAATCACTGAATTATTTCGTTAGTCTATAATTATTTCGTAATTATCCAAGATGATTCGATCGGAAATTCCTGGAATTCGATGATCACCGGATCTTTTTTATTTTTTTCAGTAGCTTGAATTTTTTGTGCTCGTAACGATGACGATGTTTCGACGAATAGACACAAATTTTCATCGAACGGAAAAAAAACAACTTTGCACCTTCTTTGCTTCGTAAAATTCACTTCAAAGTTTTTGCAATAATCACATTGAAGGTATCGGGATTGAGTCTTGAAAGAAAAAAAAAAAGAACTGAATAAAAAACGTTTTTAAAATCGTTGCATTTTTCCGACCCTTTTATCTCCTGAATCGAGATGAGAATAACGATAAAAAATGATAATTGCACGTTACAACTTTAACTGATAAAAATATACTTCGAAATAAAGTTTTTATGTGTGAACGCACGACGATACGTTAAATTGCCGTTATGAAAAAGAACCTTTCTCTCTCACAGATGGCTTTACGCGAGGTCTACGAAATATTCCGAGGGAATAAGCGAGAAAGGCGGGAATGCGAATATATATATATATAGGTATTCGTATCGTGAGTTTTCGGAGAAAGATAAAATCGTGAAATATGTTGGCAATTATGGTATTCGATCAATTGGATGAACTAAAAATCTAAATTTTATGGAGGTCGAGATATCGAATGAAAATATAAAAATCATTGTTTTATCTCTCGGTTTGTTTCCATGTCTTGATTGATGAAAAAAATGAAAAATTTTTTGATAATTGCCAATTACGAAATGTTTGAAACACTACCACCGTAGAAATATAATTGGTTACGCTTTACGAGTGAAAATAAAATAATCTGCAGCAAATTGTTTTCATTTTAATCCAATATGTTTGAATAGAATTAATAGATGCATTCAATATTCAATGAATTATCAACGTTTCACGACGTAAAAAATGAAACACTGAACATTTCTTTGATTCTTGTGATTCTTATTCGCTTATATATTCTGAGACCCAAAGACGAGCCTCTAAATTCGAGTAAATTTGGTGCTCGTTGTTGTATTTTTAGTCGAGTTTGGTCAGCGTCCAAAGAGGCCGGAAGAATAACGTCGAGAATGTTGAACCTTCAGAATTATTCGATTCACATAACCACAGTACCAACCATTTTCACATCGGTTATATATGCAACTGCGCGAAGAATGGTAAATTTTTTTTACTTGATATAAATATAAAATAATTTCGTCAAATAATGATTAATAAAAAAAAGTTAATTTTTTGGAAAAAAAAAATGAAAACGTCGAGTCATATGAATCTTGATGAAATGTTTATTTAATAGATTTTATTTTTGCAAAAAAGGCATTTGGTGTAACAGATACGTATTTAGCAAGTGTAGTTCTTTTCCCTTTTTACGGCATGAAATGTTTCAATTTTCGTGTTACTTCGAATGTATCTCTTACAATCGAAAAGAAAAAAGAACTGCCATGCCAATGAGATTGACACGAGCGAAGAAAATTTCATCGTTATCTGACGTAATGATTTTTATTAATTAATTTTTTTAAATGATTTTTCTTGTAACAATGAGGTATACTGTTATAGCCACTTTTTGCTATATACTTTTCTGACAATTAAATCCTGTTTGATGAGGCTCGCTTTCGTTTCTTCAAATGGTCAAGGCGCTAGAATTTCCGGTTTCAAGTCTGCACTTCTAGATCGTTTCTTTATACGACTTATAGTAAAAATATTCCGGCCAGATATTCTTGTTTTATGCTAGAACGTTCCTTGCAACGTTCAGAAAAAAATTGTTTATTTTTTTTTTTTATTTTGTTTTATTATTGGAATTTATTTTAATATTGGCTTCAGAATTTAATATTCAGAGAAACAATATTTTTGATGTTAGAGGAATATTTAAGAGTAAAGAGCAATTCCTGATTTGCACGTTTGGATAATGATGAATTGTTGAGAAAATGGCTCTGCACAAAGTTAATAAAAGAACGAGGCATGAAAAACCAAGCAATGTAAATGTGGAGAAAAAATAGTGCCAATCAATTTTGTATTTTTTCCAATTTATCGGTGAAGTTGTAGTTTGAGATAAAATGAAAAAAGTTGATTCAAATTCTGATAATCGAGAAATAATTGAATTCTAGCCACGTGTGTATAAAGCATCAATCTAAGAATCGATGATTCATTCCTTACGATTAGGATAATGATCAATTTTGATTTTTTTACAGTGACGATGAATAATACCCAGAGGTTCATGGCTTTTTGTTTCGAACACGTTATTCAGAATAATTGGATAAATACAATGATAAAATACGTGTTTTTTTTTTTTTTTAAATTAAATTCTTCACAGCTGCTGCGATATACGAACAATCGAGTAGGATAATAAAGGAGCTTGGTTTTCTACATGAGCTGGATTTCGATTGAAGATAACAAATTTTTTGAGACTTTACCTTGTTTTTTCCTCTTCATGTTTATGAAGAAAATTGGAATGAGGAGTTCTAATCCGATACATTTTTTTTTCAACCAAAAAACAAAAACAAAGTTACCAACAAAAAATTTTACCGTAGATTGTAATGTAAAATTTGAACAATTCGGTCAATCAATCCAGAGATTCATATAAAAAATAACAGCTGTAACGATTGTTGAAAAACAAAAATTATCGCCCCATCTCATTAACTTGAAACAATTTTCCTTCTTCTCTAAGCTCGTAAAAAAATAAAAGTTTTCGAATATTGGCGGAGTAACTCCATTAGTTTGTGTAAAAAACGAACGCCTCGTTGGAGCCATTTTTTTATTCACTTAACTGTAAAAATTGAATTCGCCTCAATGTGTCCATGATAGTAGAACTCTTCACGATTAGAATTTCTAAACGTTTGTTGCATTTTAATAATTTTCCAGGCCAGAAATATTGCATTGATTAGGCATTCGCGAGGGCATTCGTTATTGCAGAAATGACTGTTTCAGCAGGTTTTTATTAATTTGCAGGAGAATAAATTGATCAATTTCGATGTGCACCCAACCAGATCGTTCATCTTCATAATGCCTCTAAATTCTTATTTCACTTTTGTCTTCTTCGGATCAATAGTTCCCTCGATGCTATCTATTAGAAACATTGTTTGACTAACTTTGAACGCATCTGTGAAGAGCGCGCGTGAAAGAGCATACTGGTTGCTGTCCCTCTGGAACGGTGTCATGCAAAAATGCTTTACTTCCTGGACCGCGATCATGTGAGTACTGTTTCCCAGTTAGAACAAACGTTTGAGGCGCTCTAGCGGTTAAGCGGCCAAAATTTTACTGCATATTTTTCCTCGACACATGGGGGTACTCGAAAAAAATTAATGTAACGCGTTATTCTGTTTTCATCTGAAAATGGGTTCTTACTTTAAGTATTTTTTTTAGAATAAATGTGTTCTTGCATCCATTTGTGGGCATCTATTTCATCAGGATCACGTACACATCCGCAAGTATCATTGCTCCATTTAGTACTCGCGGTGCAGATCTCGATTTCTCTGCAGGGACAAGTACATAAATTAGCATCCCAGCGTCTGATGGGATAATTACTGTGACACCAAGCCATAGTGCTTGTATCCTTGCATGTACACCGACATTCGCTTGGAATGAAGAACTGCACCGGAGAACAATCCTGGAAAACATGAAACAATATAAACTGTTACGGTTTTGAATAGTTGAAGAAATGACGAGAGTATTATTCAGATAGTACTCTCGTCACAGTGTAGTTAACTAAACGTTAACTTTTAGGTAAATGTTCGAAAATTCGGCTATAGCTTGCGTAATGATTTAATGATGATAGTTATCACGAATAAGGACTATTACGAATCCTGCAGTTGCAGGTGTACTGAAATTATAAATTCCTCATTTTTCTCGACGAAGTTAAAAGTGTACAAAAACTGCCTTCCGTCCAGCACTGAATTAGTTCGCGGTAGCTTCAATTGGAACATCGTTAATCATTACATTCTTTCTATATATACCATTTCGTTCTTTGAGCACTGGCACTCGCACGATAGATGTTCCTCTACAGGAACGAATTGTAGTATGTCTTGATCACTGGGGTCGACCACATTTGTGAGGTAAACGCTCAAATTTCGAATAATCACATTTGTCGTGTGGCAGGAAAATGCACTGTGTAAGCAGCAGCCACTGCACCGATTGACTCGCGTACAGCTTGGCGTAGGAATAAATCTCGAGTACAATCCTTTGCTAAAGTCGAAATTGACAACTTGCGGCGTGGGTATACACAAAGCTGGCAAGGTACGAGGGAGATGTCTCACCACCTAGAAAAAAAAAAAAAAAAAAAAACTACAACTGTCAGTTCGTTTAGGTGTAGCCAGGTTTAGATAAAATATTTGGAGTTCTCATTAGTGAATAAGTTGTTCCAGTTTGCTGTTTCCCAAAGATATTCCACCCCTTTCGTTTATTCATAAAGCTTTTTAAAAAACTTTTGCTATAGCGAGAAATGGCCACGTGTTCGTTGAGATTTACACAAAGCCAAAGACGGATAATGGATGACCGTGAATTACAGGTATTTCTATTGAATAGAATTATCAAAAAAATTGAGGACTCATTTAGGTCCCTACTATGCTAACGCGTTCAGAATTTCAGAAAGATTAACTATTTCGTGTCCGATGTATGGGCGGCCGCGAAAAATTTTACCAAACCTTCCAGAACATTTTTGTTTAATTCTCATTTCACTACGACAAAGCTTGTCATCAAAAAGCAAAAATTTTCATTTTTCAAACAAAATAAATATTCTGGTTATTATAAATGTGGACTTACGTGTTTTGGTTTTGCGTTGACTAAATCCCAAACGACGGCAATAACCACGAGCGAAATGATATAACAACAAAGTTGTTTCATTTTTAATACGTGATTGGAAAGATGTAGCGAAGTAGCCAGATTCGAAACTCGATGAAATTTGAAACGGTTTGAACGAGTGATTATGATTTTATAGTAGCAAAAAAGCAGGCTTTTATACAATTTCAAATAATGCCGGCTTCGTTTCCATCGTGTTATCACTTCTAATTTTTTTTCATTTTATCTAAAAACTATGCAAGAGCGATAAAAATACGAGTCACGCTATGGGTTTTTGAGGAATAATTTATTCATACTTAGGATTTTGGAAACGAATAAAAGCACTAAATATATCACTACCATGATTAATGTAGAGATAGGGTAAGCCCGTGCTTACCATCACTAAACCCTAACCAGAATATAGGCTTTGGCACACAGAACGCGATCTGTAATCAAGTACGTCACGTGGACAGTGCGGCAGAAGATTCGGTAGCGGCGGGCGCCCCTCCTTTTTCGACATTTGTTCTGTTGTTAGAAAAAAATTTTGTTATGTTAGTACGAAATATTTGAATTTTCCAAACTCATAAAACTAATACGACCTGACTTGGTAATAATAAAGTAACAGTGATTAAATACTTATCAAGTAGCATAGAACGTCGCGATAACATAAGCAGAGCAATTGTGTTATTTTATTATTCAAAGTCTTAACTGAATGAGAGCTGTCGACGAACTGATCAACGGAATGTTCAAAAATATGGCTCGAACCCAATGAACGTAAACCGCCCCATGCCTCGGTTCCTTATTCCTTTAATCATGTCTATATTTAACATTTTATAAGTACATTTATAATTTTTTTATTTATAAGACCTCACGCAACTCTCTTTCTAAAAACTCGTATAAAGTTTCGTATCAAATTTATTCTTACACGTTGATTGATTATTTTTGCCCATATTTCAATATGGATTTGTACACGGAGTCCTCGGGATAGGACATCAGCTGATTCGTGACGTAGAACTTGATCAATTTTTTAATATTTAATTTCACAAAAACGGTGTAGACGATCGATTTGAAATTTGGGTGGATCCCGTACATGTCAAAGAATATACTGTTTAAATTTTAACTAGATGGTAAGATTTTGTCACTTGTACCGAAACTCCTTAAGATAATAAAATACGTGTTTTAATTGTATTCTTTACAGCTGCTGAGATGAACAATTCAGTTGCATAATAGAGTAGTTGGGTAGTATTGAGCCTGTACATCAATGGGGTCTTCATTGAAAAGGACAAATAATTTGAGACTTTGTTTCGTTTTCCCTCTGTACGTTTATTAAGAAAATTGGATAGAATGCGGATATTGCGGTTTTTTCGTGATTGTATTTCATACTTTGTCTTTCTTCTTCTCTTTTTATCTTTCATCGTACCTGAGAGAGCCAATGAACGGTAATCGGCACGGGCAAAAAGCTTGAGATTGTTATGTAAAATGTGGTTCCGGATGATGAAAAATTCTTTCAGTTTATATTCGAACGGAGATGTGAAATTTTTTTGTCTCGCTGTGCAGCAAAAAATTTACGGTTTTTACATCTCTTTTGGATGATTACTCTTATTAAAAAGTTAGTTAGCAATGTGTGTCACATGTGTGTGACTATGGGCAGGATAGAGAATAAATCGTGGCAGAAGTGGTGCAAGCGCCTTCTTTGTAGTGATTTTTTTTTACAAATCTTCCATTCAACTTGATGTCTCGCTAGAACTTAAACAGCAACTAAAAAATTACACACGAGCATCAAAATGTGTGCGAAAAAATTGTCACGAGAAGTGATATCGCTCTTTTAATACTACAGAAAAATGAACAATTAATATCTCGAAAATGTTTGCAGCTACAGAGTTCCGGCTGGTCACGATCAGAAGAGAAGAAAAAAAATCGAAAACATGTAAATTCGCAACATTCTCCGAAGTTGTATAATTCAATAAATATTAAGAGAATTCCAAAAAAAAAAAAAAGTAGTAATTAGTAAACTTCGCAACACGGTATTGACGCTTCTTTCGGGTTAAGACAATTAAGTTCTTAACCCTTTACTTCCCATAAGATCCTCGAAGAGGGTCGTATATGGATAATAAACGATTCCGTTTTCGGAGGATCGTACGACCCGACGTTATTCCCGACGTTATTCTCGTGGGTCGTACGATCCGCATGTTTTAGGGTGGACAACCGCTCGACCGGTCCTCGTCCTTGTTGCCGGGTCGTAAGACTGCTCGCGTGATCTTCGCAGGTGAATTATTAAACCCTGTTCCTTGTTCCCCAACTGCATCAGAGGCTAAAACATGGCTTCTTATGAAGAGTGTCGACTAAAAGTTCACAAATCACAGTTTTGATCCTCATGAATCCAACTGAGTTCGTCGAAATATGGAATTTTTGTGGAATTAGACACAAAAGATATTGTGAAAAATAAAAAAATAAGACCTCACCGTGTAGATCGAGCACTATATTACGCGCGAAGCTTGAGCTTGCGCATGATCACGCGCATCCGGTATTGTCAGCTCATAAAAAGGTTACCGCGTTTGAACAATGGCGTTTCAACAAAATGAAAAAAAGCGAAATGAAACGCGATCACATTTGAAACCGCATCAAAAGTTACCTGATGGCCGATCGAGCTATCGATAACAATCGTCACTACAGCTCCAGGATTTTATGACGCTTTTTCCCATTCTCAAAAAAATCGTATTTCTTCCCGATGACAACTGCGATATTCAGAGAAATAAAAATTCTATTGAAAATGATTAGAAACGTTCCGATTCCATGTAACAAATGAGGATTGTTTAGTATTAGCACGCATGTATCAAATACCTCAGGGAATCAAAAGAGCGATCAGTCATCGATATCATGACGAGGCTCGAAGGATCAAACCAAGGAAGCTCATGTTCCTGAGAGAAGACAAACGGCGGATATTTATCGAATCACTTCATCGACAAGCCTTTTCTTTCGCAATGCCGTGTGTTCTCGATCAATCACTCAGACCTCGGTGACTCTTAACATCGGAGTTTAACGTCTGGCTTGTCTTTGCACGCTTTACTAAAAAAGGTTATTCGTCAAAGAAACAAAGCGAACACCCGGCTCCAAGATTTTTTTTATCCTTTTCTTCGATGAAGCATTAGCTTATTCGTTTTTTCTTCTCATATTCTTTCGGACGAATTATTTATACTCCGGATATCTTGAACGTCTGAATTTTTCGCGCTGATTTGCGAGGGCCAACTTATATTTTCTTCAAACTTCCTCACGTTCAGAGAAAACAAAATTCAGTTATAACGTCAACCAGGGAATTTAATTGTAACACTTAAACGGATTCAATAATATTTTTGTAAGTAAATCGAAAGTGGTTAGTAGTCAATCGAGATCAATTTAGTAATGATTATTCGTAAAAAAAAAAAAAAAAAAAAACAAAGGATATGACGAGATTCGCTGATGATATTAATCGTCAGAGTGCATGTAAATTTCGAAATAGTATTCCTTCGATCTGAGTTAAATAGCAAGGCTCATCGATAAGAGAGTTGGCATTAAAAATAAAAAAAAAGAATCCTTGAGTTTCAGGAAGTCAGTTGGAAGAATCTCGACACGCTTGTCGTTTTTTTTCAATCGATCAAAGCGAAAGATCCGAAGGGTTATTTTATCTCGATTTACAAATCGATTATATCGCAGGAAAGTCTGGAGGCTGTGCAGAAAAAAAGAAGAGCTTTGTTTTCTTGCAGTAAAGAATATCCTGGAGAGTCTCTCAACACTTTTAAGGAGCAGCTTAAGGTCAAATCCGACAAGCTCTGTCAACCTTGGTTAACAATTTTTTAGTGCATCGAACCTTCATTGAGATGCTTTTCTTCGGTTTTGATTGTATTGAAAAGTCTGAAATTATGTAGAGCAGTTTTGACAGAACTGATAATAATTCGCACGTTCGTTTTTACGAATTTATTCGATGAAAAAGTAATTTTTTGCTAAGGTATAAAAAAAGAATAGAAGAATCATCGTCCAAAAAAAATTACTTCCTATTTTTTATTCACTCTCAATGCTATTTTATTGCACACTCACATGCACATACACACACACACAATCCTGAAACATACCGAAAGGTGGAAAAAACTCAATTCGTTGATACTTTCGATACGCGAAATTACGAAGTAATTAAGTTCACAGGATTACGTATATGCTTATTCGGAAGAACTATGAGGTATGCTGATACATCGCGATCGTGAGTTTCATTCGTGAGTTGTCGGAGAGGTACGCGACGATTCGGGTTGACCGTGACCCAGACCGTCCTACATAGGAAGCTCGTTCCACTTTTTGAACGCGATGCGGTCTTTCCGGGTTACGCAAAATTTTCGTTTGTCAGTCAAATCCATTCTATTCGCTAAGCGGTTAAGAAAAAACGAAGATTTTTCAAAGAGTTTCTGATAATTTGACTATCGATTCGCGCATCAATCAAGTGGCAAAAGGTGCAATTCAAAGATTTTTAGTTTCCCTTATTTTTTTTCACAGGATATTCGAGGTAATAGTGTTACGATGATGTTCTAGCGATTCGCCACACACTAGTTATCTTGAATGAAATTTCTAGATGATGCTCGTCGAGCGTCGCATTAGTCGAGCAAACTTTCGGGAATCCTCGGCTGTTTCGGAAGCGCTCTTTCGTGTAAGAGCTCTCGGATATAGTCAGCATCTCAGGGAGAGAGACGGAGAAAGAGAGAGCAGCTGTGTGGAGGGTTTTCTACATATAGAGGAGCGTCAGGAACGAGAAACGTATCAGTCTCTTACGAACTACGCGACAATACGACAGCGACAAAAATCAAACTTTTTTTACCGGAGGCTATTCAGAAGTAGAAGTGAGTGTGCATTTTCAAAGTTCAAAGATAGTTGCCGAAATTTGCACTAAAGTTTAAACCGATAAGCTGACATTATTCAGTCGCGTAACATTCGACCAAAGTTCGTCATTGAATATCTGCACGAAACTATAATTATTACAATCATTTTCAACCGTTGACAAAACACTTGTGCGCCCCTAAGAAAGATACGATATTGTGATCGTTAAGCGGACGTATATAGAAGCTCATTCCGAGGCAAGTCTAGTTTCTTAATAATAACATTTTTCAAATTAACAACGAGCGATCCTGCATTCTTCGAAAGATCTCAATTTCTTCAATTTTTCGAAGGGGCTCTTCTCGAAAATGGTGCTTTCTATTCGGAGTTTCTGTAAAAAAAACTAATTATAGAATTTTCGGAAGATTCATTGCGAATATTAAAAAGTACGTGTTGAATAGTATTATGTAATTTTTCGACATCAAATGTACATAAGTGAAACGAGTAAAGTGGATCAACACTAAAATAACTGAAAAAGAAAAAATAATTTACTGAAAAAAAAAAAAGAAAAATTGATCTAAAAAAAAAACGCTGAAAAGTGAAAAGTTGATACACAATGGAAAACTTTTTCAAGTTCGTTTTAATTTTTCAATAATTGAAGGAAAAAATTCAGACAAACAACCGATGCAGCAGCGTCCTCATAGACAAGGGTGACCCATGAACGGTCTTATCGAATGTTTTCTTGACTCAAATCATGCTCCTGTACTTACTGCAATTGCTGATCAGTCGCAATAAATGTGGGGCTTTCATTTACTTTTACCGTTTTATCGTAATCTCCGTTGAGAGTTGTATTCTCATGGGATTACGTTAACTGATAATTGAAGAGAATTTCAATGATTGCACTATCAAAAATATTGCTCATCAGGCTTTCCAGACCACGCTATCTTCATTTTTATTGGGTGCATTCTACTGGATTATTTCCATTGAAAATCTCAAAAAGGTAGTCATAGGTGACAAAAAAGCTCGAACTATAGTTATACGGAGTACTTTTGTGAATATTCCGAACATTAATTCCACGCTCAGTAATGACGTGTAATAAACCAGCCAGAAACGCAAGTCTGACAGATTTATAAACACACAGACACATCTAACAATGTACGGGGATACAAAATAAAAATAGAAGATTTTATCACGTTTGTATTTCATAGCTGTCGTCAAATAAGTTCACGTGGAAACTTTTTTTTCTTTACGATAACACGTGTTTATGCTCTGACACATTAAGAGGATGAAAATGTTTGACATTCGTACAGCGAACCTCATTAATTTGAAATTTTTTTTATCTCGAACTAACAACATCTCGGATTATATCATTGACGTTTAATTACTAATTTTCTCGATAATCTTTGCGTAGATAAAATCGGAGAAGGAAAATCATCGAACGGATTTCATCATGGAGCAAAGCAATATATCGATAGTATCGCCAAACATCATGACAGAAAACTCCACCGGTAAGACCAAAGGGACTAGCATATCTTTGCCATCAGGTTCGAGTCTTCAGAACGCGAAAGAAAAATTCAAATCGAAGTGTAAGTAAAAATTAAGATGAACTTTTATATTTTGATCGAAATTTACATACGAGCGTGAAATTTTGTTACAATATTCTCCATTTTTGTTTGAAGGTGAACAATATTGAAATTTTTTTACATGAAAATTACGGATTCAACGTTTATTATTCGAAAAATAATTTTAAAAGAGCCGCTCTCATCTCGTGCATAAAATCCAATCGAAACATTTGCACAAGAATTTCATATATTTACGAGCGATTGAGCCTCGATCCTTTTTTTTTGTTTATTAAGTGTTAATTCATGGAATAGCCATCGAACAACTTGTGAGTAGCCGAAAACACAAAAAATCGTTTTTTATTTTTTATTTTTTTATTTCTCACGATTTCGGACTACATCGTGTGCCCATAAAACTGTATTTACATATATGTGTTACTTGGACTCTATAGTCATGATAGAGAGTACGATTTTCTCTAAAAAAGAAAGTATCTGCTGTCCCATGACGTGTGTTATACGAGCGTTGCATTTTATCGCGTGTTTAATACGCGTACTTGTATCAGGAGCCGTGTTTTCATTTTTTATTATTAGACCCATTCGTATTGGCCTCTCGACGATTATAGACAAGTTTCGCTAATGTAATTAGTTCGCAATTAGGGCCTGTCGATGCAGTTTTTCTTCGGTGGTATTAGGTCAATTCGGTATTCTTGTTTCGATATTTCTTCAATGAGATATTAAACACCGAACGTTTCAATTAGTCAGTATATTGTTGTTGAAATCAAAGAATTAAAAATAATCAACAAATTTATCGAAAAATGAGATTTTTTAATCGTGAATGTGCACTTTTTTATGTGCAAAACGTATTTATTCGTCATGATTAATATTTTTCTTCGCATTGTTGGTGCGAAATTCGTTGCTAAAATAAATAAACAAAATAAAAAAACGGATTTCAAGATACTAGAAAAAATACTTGATCAACATTTTTGCGTAAAATTGAAAATAGGAAGAAAAAAAATTGTTTCCTAAGTTTGGATCTTGTACGCGATTGCTATCTACGATATTTCTACCACGGAGATTCCGTAGATTTCAAGGTCGTCTGGACCGGCGTGACCGTCAGTATTGATCCGTCCCAACCTTCAAAAGGGGCTCTAACCCACGTATTTCCCCACAGTTATATGTATTTGTGATTACCAACGGTAGTATTCAAGCTTCAAATGACATTTGAGTTAACGAGCGCGTAAGATTTAAGCCTCATCGAGTTTCTGAGCGTAAAATAGGAAGAAAAAGAATAAAAAAAAATAAGAAACTCGAAGATAATTTTTGATGTAAAAAAAAATTGTGAAGTGCATCGTGTAAAACGATGAAAAAACAGTGTTTGTATCTCGATAATAATCAAGCGATTGTTTGATTGATTGAAAAAAAACACACACGTTAACGAATTGATAAAAGATTAAGTTACCCCCGTTTTTCACAATATGAACCTTGAACGAATTCCGCGATTCGTATCTCGGAGAGGGCTTTTAAAAAAAAGCCCTCTCCGAGATACGAATCTCCGAGATACGAGAACGATTAAAAAATCACGCTATCAAAAAGCACCAAGTATTAAAGAGCTCGCGACAGAATCTCTCGAGATGTTTCGAGATTGAGTTTCTTGCCCAGTGTCGGTCGTAGAAAGTCGCTCTACTTGTTAACAAATGAAAGAACAGCCAGGAACAAAACGTGCTGACGCGAAAGGTGTGTTTGTGTATGCGCGTATAAGTAAACGCGGAGTAGTATATTCTCACGGAAAGCATCCTGTTTTTCTTTAGCCTGTTGTACAAGGATGTGTCGGTTGTCCTATTTTGTGATATTTATGGCTAAAAAATGCTGCTGTCTTTCCCGGTGTTTCCGGTTTACGATACACACCGACTTTTTCTGCGGTATACCGAACACCATGACTGGGAAAAAAAAAACGAGTTTTTTTGTTTGAATCTTTCGAACATGCAGTGATTAAAATCGATACGGATGTCCTGGAAGAAATTCGAAACTTAATAATCCCTGAATAGTATTCGTGTTTCGAAAAATTCTGATTTTTATTTTTCTTTCGAAGCAATGGACTTTCATAAATTTTGGAAAATAATCAAATAATTTATATATAGTTTGTATGTCTATTCGGTGACTCTTAAAACGCTCTAGAAGTGTCCAAAATTTTTACGATTCCAATGAGATTAACGTTTATTTGTTTAAAGCATGAATGTTTCCATAGACTTTTGTATTTTTTGCAACATTCTGTTTTACTTTTTCATCGTTGGCACTTTCGACAGATTTTTTTTTTTTTTACAAAACTCGGGATATTTAGATTATTTCTCGGTGTGATTCGATGATTAGAAATCGATCAATCATCAATTAAACGTTGATTGTGATTCTTGAAATACGTCGGAATGAGGAAGCTATGCGAACGCTCGTTGCAACGAATGATTCTCGCATCGCGATGTTACAAAAGATAATGGAGAGCGAATTGCATGGAAAAGTAATATAATTTTCATAATTAATTCTAGTGGAGAAATTGCGACTGAATATCTAACGAAAGTGTGGCTAAGACCTGTGACGATAATAATTTCATTAAATGAGTTTGCTTCGAGCAATTGTTCCACATTCGAAGTTGCGAACTACTTTTACTTGTAACAATCATGATACGGTGTGGAATCAGGAATTTCATTATTCGCTGACCATGACTAATTATGGGCCTCATTTAACTATCGTCAACTTCATTTTAGTACACCAGTAAGAAAAAAAAAAAAAGACAATTACAAAAATTGAGGAAGATCCGAATGACTTCTGGTGTTGGATTTCACTTAAGAAACATTCCCATAACGCCAGGTGTTATGGTTTACAGAATTTAAAAACCTTGTAAAATAATGAAAAAAAAAAAATATATCCATGGAACAGAGTTTATAAGTTTTTGAATAAAAACGTTCTTCGAATCTTGAAATGTTCACTTATACTTTCTGTCGCTGCATTACTGAAACTGAACGATTCAGATCTTCGTTTCTTTTGACAAATATCGTAATACGATTTTGTATGATAGAGGAATTAACCGAAAATAAAGTTGCAGGAAAGTTTCAAAGTTATCGCGAGAAATAAAAATCTTTCGTTCACATTACGAAACAGTTGATCGACGTAATTTATTCGCGGATTATATTTAAACTCATGATTATTTTTCTTTGCTAAAAAAAAAAGTCGCATCTTCGTCTTCTTGTATCTGCATTGCAAATATTGTAAAACTCCCAGCGATCATATCGTCTCGCACGAACAAGAAATATGTAGAAAAGTGATATAAGCGTGGAGCGGGCAGGTAAAAAGTCAGAAACTGAGAACAATCACCTTTGTCTTAACCGTAATGAGTTACGACGTCGTAAACTTCATCGTGTTTTCCAAATATGGCTTTTATTAGACGCGTTTAACGAATGAGAGCACGTGAAGAAGTGTCAGTGCTTGTCTATGTGCAAACGTTTCAATAACATGTTGCGGAAAGAGTCACGATGATAATGCGATAGTAGCACGTTTATTTAGAATTCGTGCGCAAGTGTGAGAGTTTATAATTATGCTTAACACTTTGCACGTGTTATTATTCCATCATTTCTAATAGATCCATTTACGAGAAATTCGTTCGTGTCAAGCATTTTTTTCTTTCTTTCAGTACACTTTAGAATAAAAAAAAAGATTGAATTTTTTGGTGATCCGAATATTTACGAGCGACGAAAAGTTGATGCAACAATGTGCAATTATGGAAGCGTGAAAGCGTGGAGAAAAAAAAAAAAAATGTCTTCGTACATAAACATTATCAGTTATTATCCCAATGTAATGATTCGAGAATGTTTCTTCCAACGAGTCTCATTGCAATACAATTTGGCTAATTGTTCTCTTATGGCATCCAGTTGATTATCACAATTTTCATGATTTTCTTCCGGTGTGTTACGAACTTTGTCTCATAATCATCGAGAAGTTTCTTAAAATTGTCGTTTTATTTTCTTTTATCGCGTTTTCAATGATTCAATAATACGAAAAAATGCGTGATCCGGTGGTTTCTTTTTTGTAATAATGTAATAATACTAGAAAAATAATTAATATGTCTTTTCAAATAAAGATTAGTTTAAAAAAAAATTTCATAACGATCATCAACAGTTATATATGGCCGAATGGCGCGGTGTCATTGCCGCCGAAGGGGTTAAAAGAAAATTTTGATGTATATCGAGTTTTGAAATAACATTTTTCGGATCCAATGCGTGGAAACGTGCTAGTAGATATTATTGTTTCAATTTTTTTCGATTTGCACAGATGTGCTTTGAATCTATGTGTACGCACGATTCGCATATTTGTATCAACATGTGCTGAAAATTCTGAGCGTAATTGAAAGCACATATTTGATTGAGGGGGCGTAAATATTGATAACAGTTGATGCAAATATTGATATACGATTGCTAATTATCAGTACATGTGTATTTTCCGGAGCATGTTTCCCAATAGGAAGTTCTCATATCAATTAATCCCTGAGGGACGTCGACTGCAATTAGACGGTAAAGAGCAGGGAAAGTTTTAGGTCCTTGATTACAGCGTATCTCTTTATCGCCATAACTAATCTCGAAATTGGTAATAATTTTATTAATTTCGATTAGCTACCTAATCGATCGTATCGACATGGTAAACTTGGAACGTTTATGCAGGACTTACATATTCATGTCAAGTGACCTTGTCAAAAAGTGGAAGTCTGCGTTTGAATCTTCATGTCAGAATGATTTATTTCACCGGAGATATTTTTAGCTGCGTATAATCGATAGAAATGTACTATTACCGAACCGCAGGACCTTCGATAGTAAACATTTATCGAGCTCGAATGCGATTGCGGTTGAAATTTAAGCTGGAAAAACTCACAGGAAGCTTTGCAATGTTACTGTTTCGTCATCGTCGCGAGTTTTTCCTTCTTCCTTATTGTCATGCACAATATGAGAGTAAATCGGAAGAAACAGATGGATTTCCGATTTTATGTTCTTTCGCTTTAGAGATTTTTCGTTCTTCAAATAGATCCGAGGACGTATTGTCGAGAAATTCTGGGTGAAAAAAAAAATTTGTTGAATTTAAGAGAAAAGTAAAGAATCCGCGACGTTTCCGAACGTCCGTGATGCGGATGAAAAAAAAATTCTCTACGGTATAAGATCGGGGTCGTTAACCGGTCCGTGAACTTGACCCACTGTCACACTTGTAACCCTCGGAGCGATCATGCGCGCCTACGAGATCATTTGTGCGAGTAGTCTTTCGTGAATGACGTTTACTGAAAACTTTCTGTTAAAGGTTACTTCCATACTCGTTGAGTCTTGATGCTTAAGTTGGTAGTTAGTAATTTAATGCTTCAAGTGAGTAGTTAGAATTATATCCACTTGTCTAACGAAGAAGATTAAATTTACTCACTTCTATCAGATCGTTCAGTACAAATTGTTTGATTCACAGAATTATCGAATTTGATGAAACCCATTCTTAGTCTCATATTTTTTCAAAACTTTATTAACGTTTATGTGACGAATAATTTGATATTTATTTCTTTCAAGAACTGATCAGATTCATTAGGAAAAGCGATATAATCATGAATCGTCCGAGCTCAACATAGGGGTATCCACAATTCAATGGTCAAAATGTTTTCTGAATTTTTTTGACTTTGCAATATTGATTAACCTTTCAATAAAAAACCGAATGTGTACTGAAAACAGTCTGGTGCTGGTTCAGATAAGAGTGAGTCCAGATGTGCTAGTAACGAAGACATTTTTCGAAGTTTTAGTTTTACAGCCATGACTAACGGGAATTTATATTTTTTCTTACATTTTCGGAAATGTCAATTTCTGGAAATTTTTAAGAGGCTATTGGAAACAAGTAAATCATCCACATTAGTCGTCAGTAAAAACTGATACGTCGTCAAGTTGCTCGCAGACACAATATTGACATTGCACGCAAAGACTTTTATCCGAAAAATTTCTGTGTTTGTTATTGTAATAAAAGCATAGTCATTTTTCGTATAAAAATCTTTCAGGGTCGATTAATACAGCTCATTGAAAATAAGGTATCAAGTTGTGTCTGCGTCACCGTTGATATGTCGATAGACTTTGTGGAAGATCGATCTATGCTTCCATGGCTTAGTTATGACCGTTTCACTAAATTTGTTTTCGCGTATTATTAGCTCATTGCGATATATGAATTTCATGAGGATAATAGTATTATTGTAAGCGCCTGTACGTTATTCTTGTGGAACAATTTCGTCTAAAAGTAAATTGACAAAGTTGATCTGAATCAATATAAACACAATTTTCTCACGAGACCTCCTCTATGCCTGTTATGCTCACGGTTTTTGTCGTGATTAAAGCAATTTATTTCCATAGTCATTTTGATTTATAATTCATTCCAAGTCACGGAAGTACAATCTACCGTGAATTTGATTATTGTGTGCTCAACAATTATGAAGTGACTTGAAATCGCTGGCAACGAAATTCTCGAATGACGTGACCGTTTGTACAACGGAAATTTTTCAGTTCAAATGTGAAGTAGTATCTTGAGATAGTCGAGTTTACAGAAATTCTGATATTGCGAACGTCGTGACGAAAAAATATTTTGATCGACCGCGGTTGTTGATCAATTTTTTCTTCAAGAGAAAAATAATAATTGTTTTAATGATATTTTGTCATGAAGAATTTAGTAATCGTTGCTTGCCTGAGTACTTTCAATTTATTTAGTTTTTTGTTTAAATTCAATTACCCTGTTACCATTCAATTGACACAACGATGTTATCGCGTGATAAGGCCTGAGGCTCTATTTACATGCATGTTCAATTATGCGATGTTCAAAAATAGAACAAAGTGTCAGAAAAACCTGATGCGTAACATGAAACTTATAGAGCTCTGAAGATATAAAAATATACTTTAAAAAATCATTCGAAAAATCGAATGATTAAAAAAATGTAATATCGCATGTACAATTGCGGACAAAAGTAATTATAAAGGATGAGAGACAATGAGAAAAGGCGTTTCTGTATCGGTCAATGATTCATTGTCTTCGATCGGTTTGTTAGGAAATGCAGAAAAATGATTATTCAATTTGCGCATAGAACGAGTAGGAAACCTCCGTATCGAGTGACCATCAAAAATCTACGATTGTAGAGTATCGAAGCTCGGCAACGTAGAAAACCCTCGTTCTTCAAACTTTCAGGTGATTTCATTGTTTTTATATCTGCTTGGCAGAAATCCAATAGCGGTTTTAAAGCGCCACTCTTGGATTTAATGTGGATCATAATTCAAGATAAGAGCAATAATTCTACACATTTATAGTGGCAAAGGATAAAATAAAAGATAATGGGAGATGTAAATAAACAATTTGGTTACTTTCATCGAGAAACATAATGAAGATTTCCGAGCGTGGTGTGTGGTCAAGCCAGGAAATATTTTCAACTCGGTCGAGAAGAGTAGAGAATCGCACCGAAGAAGGATGCTCAGTCCTTTCACTTGTACCCAACAGGATATCTTGCACACAACATAAACTGATAATATAAGTGTGTTGTGCTTTCACGATTCTCATAATTATAGCCTGTGACTTTCATCGTAATTGCACGAGTATTCTAAATTCACGACTGCTCGCTTTATGCTTTCGACTGAGAAAGAGAGATGGAATTTATCTCTTACGAAATCACACGAACAATCACCTGAGAGACACAAAAGGAGTCCGAATTATCTGATCAACCAAATAAAGGGAACTTTCATTTCCACTGGAAAATAAAAATAAATAAAAAGAAAACAAAGAAACAAGTTCACCAGTGATGTCTGTGCGAATTTTTGGAGAAAACCTTTCATTTCATTCAACTTTGTGGAAATTATCACAATTTTATGGACGAGCATACAAAAAGAAACGATTTGAAATGAAAACATAAAAAAAAAACGGACATAAAAATTTGTGAATGAAGAAGTCGAAATATTCGTTGCCATTAAATTTATATGAGGAACTTTGGAGCACGTCGATTCCAAAGATCAATATCACAACGAAAACTTTTACAATTGACAGTAGAAAATTTTTCCGAGGAACTTTAAAACTAAGACATCAATGTTACTAAATCAAAATGACCTTAAATTCAGTAGAGAAAGCTTTAATAATGCTGATTACCAAGGTCGCGTTTGATGTTCGGCTTACATGCGAGTGTTGAATTCCTCAGGGGTCCTTCAAATTCTGATCCCAATTATGTTGCGTCAGGAAACTGTCAAGTACTACAGCGAGTAATTGTGGAAGGATGTCAAACGTTGGCGTTCAATTGTTTCCTGACAGAGTATCGTTAAGTGGTCTGGCAACGAACACACAACGATAACCCACCATGGACATGCGTATATAACAAAACATAGCACACACGGAATTAGATGCGGTGCGTTGACCCTCGAGGCGATATGGCATCTACATCAACAAACCACCTGCCTTCATGCAAATTCCGCATCGACCCCTTGCTCCCCCTTCTTCGCTTCAGGTAAATCAAACTTCTGACGGGTATGCAGGATTTTTGCCTGAAGAATTCTGTGATCACAGATTTAGCCGTTAGTCCGCATACCAATTCGTATGAAATTAGCAAGGAGACTGATTTGAAAAAATCAAAACGTCCGACAACCGTCATATTCGAGTATATAAGAGTGCGGCAGGGTATGCGCTGGCTTTTTCTAATCCTCGGCGTCGAGACGCAAGCGTGGCTCTTGATGTAATCATGCCGAATTCAACTTTTTCAATTTTTTTAGCTGATTCACGATTAATTTTCGACTGTCTTGCAACTTTTTTAATTATTCAAACTATAGTCATTCGTAACCGTGTAGTTCTGATTCCCTGGAATATTTAAATTGCGATTAATCGATTCTCACTATCCAACCTTTCAAAATGAAACTCAATTTCGAGATAAAATTCTGAGTCGCTTAAGTCTAGTTGTAGTCTTGGAAGAGTTTCGTTCTCATTAATTATTATAGTCGGAGATTATGCGATCGCATATTAGACGTACTAATCAAATTGTTGGTCGCGTCTATGATTCTCTGCGTAAAAACCGTTGATGGAACTTTATTATCTTCAGTGGTAAAGTCTTCAAGAGCGCCTGGGTCAAGTATATATCTGGTACTGAAGATAAAAAAGTATCGCCAATCATTTTTTTTTCGAGGAAATTTAAACCATTGAAAGATTGGTCCTACGGTATTTTTTTTTCTTCTGTTTCAGCTGTATGAGCGATACAGCTGAAATTCTTCTTCTACTTTAGTAGTTAGCTTCAGAATTTCGGCTGCTTGACAAAGCATTTTTAGAATTTCTGACGTGAATTTTGAGTTTGGACCGATGTTCATACGCTGTATCATCGACCGTGCGACACCCTGTATGTTTCTGATCGCTGTTTACCACCGTCATAAGTACCGATAGTGAGCGCTCAGCTGTTGCCCAAATTGGCACGGTGCGCATGTACCAACGACGTTACGCGTGCCTAGTGTGCCGCGAAGTTCTTATTTTCAATATATATGTATCGTTTCTGTCTAATCACATGAACAGATGAACGTTGTTTACAATAAAACATGCGCACGAGTTGAGTCTACAAAGCAACTGGGAGACGCTCATCATCCCACACGTACAGATAAAAACTCGTAGGGACATTATTTGAAACTTAATTCTATACTTGGCGTCAAGAATTTCTACGGCGGCTATACATAATTGTTAGAGGATTGCCGGGTGGAAACATCAACAGCAGGGACATAGGAGTCTTTTTATATTGTTCTTCTTTCTGTTATCGAGCTTATGACTATGGCCTTTCAGTACACCTTTCAGTATCCTTTCAGTGCCCTAGTACTGAGAGGATAAATCATAATTAGGTCTAAGAGACGAAATGTTCTGCGTCAAATACTCGAATGTTCTTGAGCATTGGCATGAAGTAAATTCTGTATATAAGCGAGAAGAGTCAGCGAGCGATAGTTTCAAATTGCCAAACGTCTATTTTCGGGGACGGTTGACATTCCATGTGGAAAGAACACCTGGCTATGTGCCTGACTGACGGGTGAATTCGTAGCCAATTGATTTTCAATGCTTTTTTTTTTCAACAGTCATCTGTCACTAAATGTTGGGAGAAATCGTATCGAAAATCCCATACGAATGCACGATTGAATATGGCTCAACGTTCACGCTGGCAAACGTTTGAGATGTCAATTCGAAGACTTTGTTACGTTCGAAACGGTACGACGTCAAGTTAACTTAGCCGCGAGAAGCGCGAGTAGTTTATTATTATTATTTTCATCTGGATTAGTTCGTCCTCTACAGGGCGATCCGAGGACTTTGGCTTGTCATCAGGAATATAAAGTATTTTTCTAAAATCTAAAGTATTCTTATGAGCTGTAATGAGAAGCTAGTCATTAACTACGTGGAAATGTCTCGTATCCGAGGTACAGGAAGGTAAAAAATAACTTATAAAATTCGTGTTATAATCCTTGACGCATCGTCCCTTATAATCGGTATAATTCTAGGCATTCATCCTCTCACCCTTTACGATATTCTACACTTCACTATTTTATTGCACTTGAAATAACACGACCCGGAAGAGTTTGTAGCAGGAAGCAAACTATTCCCGAATAAAATTATCGAGCACAAATTCACCACCGCGACGCGACACACTTTTAGGGCGCCTTTCGATTTATTCGACCTATTACTAGATCACCATGCGAGTGGTGTGCAAGGAGTTACTCTAAGAGAAGCTTTCTTCGCGAAGCGAATTTTATATTTTTATCGACATTATTTCCGATTATAATGTTTTTTTTTTCGAAAAAAAAAAGATTAATATTGCAGCATTTTTACTGTTTGAAATATGGGTATAAATAGAAACGTCTGATCGATCATAATAATTTTCACAGGATACATATTCTTTTTCAATTACAGGGGTGAAAGAACTTTTCCAGGAGGATTATTCAGCATGGGACACCATGAAGATCGCGTTGGCCGAATTTATTGGAACGGCTATTCTCGTGTTCATCGGTTGCATGGGATGTGTTGGAAGCCTCGGTAATCAGCCGTTGATGTTGCATTCGTCACTGGGTTTTGGGCTCGCAGTTATGATCGTAATTTTGGTAACTATCCAATGAGCATTCCTTTAAAATTGATAGCGAGAAAGATGGGTTTATTGTTCATTGATCAGCAAAAGGAACCGATAACATGTTACTGTATTTTGCAATGTATTTTGCTATTTGTTTAATCCTTTTTCTGTTTTTTATTTGAACAGAGCATTGGACACATAAGCGATGCTCACATAAATCCCGCGATCACAGTTGGTGCCGTTGTCCTGGGCAAAAAATCTCTTCGATTAGCTGCAGTCTATCTGGTCGCTCAATGTCTGGGAGCTGTGGTTGGTTATGGTCTTTTAAAGGTCAGTACAACCGTCGAATAAGAATGATATTTGATCTTCGTGCAGAGTAATCCATTTTCGTGCTGATTGAAGAATCTTTTTGTATCTCTCGGCAGGTCGTGACTCCCCAAAATTTGCTGTATGGTGTCAACGGGCCAGAAACAACTGCAAATTTCTGCATAACCGCGATTCACAAGGATATATCCTTGATTCAGGGCTTCCTTGCTGAAGTCATTGCAACTGCGATACTTATGTTGATGGCATGTGGAATTTGGGATGTTCGAAATGAAAGGAATACCGATTCGGTAGCGCTCAAATTCGCCTTTGGTGTTACTGCATTGTGCATGGCTGTGGCGCCGTACACCGGTTGCAGCATGAATCCTGCGAGATCCTTGGGACCAGCGATATGGAACAATAGTTGGACCGACCATTGGGTATTTTGGTTTGGACCAATAGCAGGATCCTTACTCTCTTCGATCATGTATCGATCAATATTTTCGCCTGTGAAATGCAAGCCAGAGGACTGCTTGAATTTCGATGCGTCCGAGGTCCGAAAACCAGAGGTAATTGAGGGTTTTTTGTTTCCCAAAATTTTTCCACCGTGTTGAATAGCTCGCGATTGAATGCTTAGTATTTCGGGAATTCCGTATTAAATAATCATTCAAATCGAAATGTCTTCGAACAGGTCTGATGTTTCTGTCTACGACAAGATGACTCGTGGATATTGTTTCCGGAATCACGTTATAAATTTCGACGACTTCGGTATTGGGACCCTTGAATTTCCCATTGGACATCGAATTTGCTCAATCGCTATGTCTTCTAGAAACTGAAGATTTCATCCTTGCCGAAATAGACTGCTAAATTAGAAAGTCGATGGATATTTTCGAAAAAAAAGTGCTCTATTAACGGAGAAGAGGGTCATTAGGAATAATCGACGTCGATAAAATCATTAAATCGAGATTCAAAAGCAAGCAAAAGTAACTGGCGATAGTTATGTCAACAATAGTTGATTAATTCGCACATATCCGTCCTGAGGCTTTTTCTATTAGATCATTTGCTTTGAAACGTTGATAAATCGTGCAATAAAACCTCTACATCAGAAAGCATCTATTGAGACGAAAAATAGAACGAGGTAACAAATGAAATAGAACTAATAATGAGAAACGACAAGGGATCGATATCACAATAACTTATAGTGGACACAACGATGCCTCGTTGCCTCGCTTGTGACAGATAATAGTATTGACACGAGCGCGCACACACACACACACACACACACACACACACACACTCAAAGACATTCCACGTTGTTGAGGTAACCCAAACTCGAAATAACAAAATTAGTGAGGACGACGTTGGGTTTGAGAAAATGAGCTTGAGATTCCAGCACCAGAGCAACCAAAATGATAGACTAAAGTTTTAATTGTACTCTAGGGTGGCTGAGCAGAGCTCCGGCTTAGTTTTCAAAACACCTTCGAGTATATCTGTACACAAAGACGAAAAAAATACAAATATTTTTCGATATGTACATAAATATAACACTGTATATTTTTATATAAATCAACGAGTGATTTTTTCTAAATTGTATTAATACTTAAGTAACCGTATTGAATAATTTTAAGGTATTACTAGTTTTTCAGACAATTTATCCTAAAGGTTTAAGTGAATTATTGACGAATCAGGAAAATCTTCGAATTTTTATGAAGAATTTTGCATCGAATAAAACGAATCAAATAAGTTGAAAAATGTTGATGAACAATGTGAAGCTAAACATCGAAGTTACGAGACAAAAAAGATTTTGAAAATCTAGCATAAAAGATAAAGGATCGTAACGATGAAAAGTTACAGTAGCATCGATTCTTAATTTTTTTTTTACGACGAATATTGTTACATTTTCTTTGTTCTTATGTTTAGAAACACAATGATGTAATTATCGTTTCACCAGAGCTATGATGTATTTTGTGTGATTATTAAATATACGTAGTTTAATACGAATTTGAATCACTAATTCCTCGTTGTTATTTCACTTTCATTCATTGACACGTTTTGTCAAACGTGACACAAGACGATGAAAATGCTAAGGCGAGAGTTTCATTCACACATTCATAATGGCCTTTATTTTTAACGCGCTCATGTGTCACTGCTCATACATCGTTTGTGGTAGGTGGATGCAGCATGTGACTGTCCGACATTATTCATTCATAACGATGCTTCAAGTGATTTTGCCACCCAACTGGAACAACGTTTTACTACAACTTCTACTACCGTGCGATGTTTACACGCAAGCCCATATGGCTCGCTGTATCACGTTTCTTGCTATTATCCAATCGACACGAACGTTCATAAAATAAAACCTTTTTATTCTTCGTCCTTATGGAATTATGACAAGCATCTGAAAAGTGGAAACTTGATATTGATCTCCAATTTTTCATTTACTCTCATTTTAATATCTTTAAAATTCCATCGAAGGTTTTTCAATAAAGGTAACTACTGTATTGCATACTAGTCAAACGAGTGTTAAATTTTTACAATTGTTTTAGGCCAAATATAATTCCCCAATTGAACGTACTTTTAGTGGATTTCTATCAGAGTATATTTTCATTAATGTAGAAAAATATTGAAAGCGATACATTTGAATCTATCGCGATGAAAAAAACGTCATCATCTACTAAGATGCAGATTAAAATCTGCATCTTTCAGATGAAAGTTTCAAAACTTTATCGTTGTTAATATTTTTCCAAGCTAAGAAGATTGCTGTCTCACGAATTTACATTTACCAGGTTTAATTAGAGCATTAAACTGGTTATCGAAAGATTGTTAAAATGTAGCACTCACTTGAATAACATTCAGTCCAGTAGTTACCTCAAGCGGGAAGCGCGCAAGCTATCAACATAGTTCTATCCACTCGTTCTGAAATAGGAAGCTTCAAAATTCGATTTCTTATCAAATATTCAAATCCGCTAAAAATATTTTTAAGCAAAATCTTACGATACGAAAGTAAAGGAGTGTGTCAAATTCCAGATCAAATTTCGGGATACGCGAACAGTCGAATTGGAATTAATGAATTACTCGATGTTTTTAAAATCTTTCATGAAGCTTATTTCCACTCGAAACGTTAATGCTCAACTTTGGAAAATATTTTCCACCCATCAAGAATTCGATGTAAAAAAATCTTGTTATGATATTTCGGGCCAAAGAATAATTTAGGAAATATTCACTCGTGAGTCGATTTGAGAAAAAAAAAAAAACTGAAGTATATAATTTCGATGTTATATTCAGATGTTTATTATTGAAGAAATTTGGTTAGAATGTATTCACCGAGATGACAATCGTTGACATGGAATGCTGCATCAACGGATGAGTCGTTTTCACGTTTTCCTGCGGTTGTCGATAAACACAAAACAATGAGAGCGTTGCCGTGGTATGTTAAACCAATTATACATGCGAGTATCGGAGCGCTAACGATCGACAAGAGTATGAGAAATGAAAAAAAAAAAAAAAAAAAAAAAAAAAAAAAAAAAAAAAAAAAAAAAAAAAAACTGGTAACGTTTTATTGAGACACACCGTTTTTATTTCCGCGCCAGACGCACACGCTCGCGCTACCTCGAAAGAATGGGAGGTGTAAAAAAAAACATGCGAACCCACGAAACTGCGTCCTCCATTTTCCCACAATCATTCGATTTCGAGTACGGACTTGATCATTTTTTCATCAACAGTATCCACCGAATCAATACGCTCGGACCGGGTACAGAAGCAAAGGATTATAGTTTGGCAAAAGTATTTCTCCCATCGAAATTGCTCCAATTTCGAATTTCATTGTTTCATTCCAGAAATTCAATTATTCCATTTCGAAACCTCAGACACATTGGACTACTTCGAACCGTGCCAAAAATACGTGGAACCGTTGATAAGTGGCATGCAATTCAGTCGAACGATCGTAGAAATTGAATTTATGTAAAGTCTTCCTGATTTCACCCTGTTTTTTTTTTTCTTCGAGACAATGACAGCGTTCGATAAATTAGAATACTATTATTCCTCACCATTCCTCCTTGTTTTTTTTTTATAAAACTTTTTTTTCGTTCAATTTTTGCTCCTTGAAATCGTTCGCATGATTTTTCTTACCTTCGTATTTTTTTTTTTTTCGAAAAATCTATTACATTTTTTCAATGTATTCAACATCCGTTGGAACGTGAATTATATTGAATGACGAAAAGAAGTTTTAGAGTGGACTTTTATTCGAAGGAAAGCAACTTTTCGTGTATAACATTTTTATCGGATCCCAAGAACGAATATTTTTAAGAAAGTTTTTTCGAGTTGTTGTTTGTTTTTTTTTTTTTTTTAATTTACGGGTGTACTGGACAGTGACAGTTAAAATGTTTCTTAAGCTCGATCGAGTTGGTGAATGGAGGAGAGGGGGAGTCAAACGTAAAATAGTAGGACACACTACGTGTCCCCGGAGATAAAACTGAGGAGGTCTCGTGAGCTTTGCTGAGAACGAAAGCAACCGAGCTGTCAGCCCCGAGACGAAAGATTCGAGGGAGTCGTAGCATTTTTTTTTGTTTTAGTATTTTTTTAGTCTTCGATTACCGCGTTTTGTCAGAGGAAGAATTGGAAACTTTGATTGCAGTTTAGTTTTTCATTACCTGTTGGATCGATCGAATTATTGGTGGATCGTTCAGTGATTTCTTCGGTGTTTTTTTTTTTTTTTTTTTTTTTATCAATATTTACACAGGAAAAAAATCGAAAATAAATCATACTCGTTTAGTCGTTATTGCCTGGAAAAAGTAAAAGAAAAAAAAAAACGAAAAAGTGAGTGTTTTGTTTGTTCAACGATAAATCGTCGGAGACTATCAACATGTCTACCGCCGATTTACGCTCCGGTAAGTTTAAACATACGGCATTTGAACTTTTTAACTTTCTGTATACGAATTAAATCCATCATGAGCTTCTTCTTGTTCGATAATAATCGAGAGAATGCCTTTTTTTTTTTTGTTTCTACAATTATTATGTGTATCGATCATTTAAGTCTGTATCGTTGAATATTATTCACTTTTCCATTCGACGTTATCCGAATGCACTAAATAGGCATTTATATTCGATTAACATTTGCGTTACCGTCTTTAATGTTCGCTTCGACCGGCCGAGCCACGATTGAAATCACAAAGTGAAATTGATCCGGGTCCCGACCCTTTGAACCGCGATAATTGGCTCTGTAATCGGTTCCAACCGGTTGAATAATTTTCGTCAGGATTATTATCGCCGTTGGAATTACTGCTATTTTTTTTTTTTTTTTTTAATTTTTGTCCGAGCGGTGTAAATTAATCCGAAATTATTTGATCAATAACAACGTTGAATATTTTCAAGGCGAGCACGGTTAGAAATACGTTTCGTTGAAATACCGTGACCGCATTACTCTCAAGATTTTTTTTTGCTTGTACTGGAAATACTCCGAATCGCGTTACCCATTAATTTACCGTTAGACAGGGACAAATGCCGCGATCTTTCGATTTGTTTTTTTTTTTACCGTGCATTCCGAAGCCAAAATAATGCGCGACGCTTGACGCGTGCGTCGTTAAATTCTTTGAGCTCGCGGTTCTAAAAATTGAAGATCAACGTGGAAAAATGTGTTGTTGAAAAAAAACAGATATGATTCATCATTGATAGATTAGTATCTTACGTTGAATTTCGTCGACTAGTTTGTTTTCGAATATAAGAGCGATCACAATCTTTTTATAAAATTGTTATCGCATTATTTTTTCAGCTTATCAAATACCATTTATTTTCCCAAAACGTAAAAAAATATATTTCTTTTTTTTTTCGCTATTGAAAGGAATTTTTCTATACGATTTTTATTTTACAAAATTTTGAATAATAAGACGACACCATTTAAACTTTATGAATTACCATTTTTCCATTCTTTGACCCTTCAACGAAAATTAATGGGACTGAATTGAATAACGGAGCCACGTATCTCTCGCGATACAAAAATCAAAATCACGCTTTCCCCGAATAAAAATCAAGCGGTTGATAAAATGTGAGAGGGCAACGGACATGTGATAAGCAAAATCGAGAAGGATAGAACGAATGGAAATGTTTGTTGAGATTACGCAGAGTTCGTCGAGTCTTGGCATTGTCCACTGGCACCAATAAGTTCGATAATTTAACCTTCAAGAGTTTATACATGCGGTCATCGCAACGTCAAAAGGTCCCAAGCGCTTATCGTGATAGCTTCCGTTCGATGTCAAAATCAAACTCGTTTTGCCAATCCATTATAACGAATGAAAAAACGACAATTTCTGTCCATTTAATTTTGTCAATCGTTCCGATTAATTTTTATTTTATCATTTTTCTCTCAGATTTATTCGTCGCACGGTATATAAGTGTCATACATTTTTTTTTCTAATAACGATATTTACGTTGGAATGTACACTTGTTTATTATTCAATTTTTCAATTTAACAAGCTACGAATATATTTCTTTTGACATAAAAAAAAACGATCGTGAAACTCGAGATTAAACAGTGGTAAAGAGAAATTTATTGATGAAATTTAAGTTCATCACCCGAATACCGAAATAATTAATTTTTATGAAGCCAACAATCTTTTGATTAACGAATAAAATGTTTCTTCGATCTGAGCAATTGGTTTCTTCCTTCGATCGAATTTGACCATTGAGCTCTCGGTTTCCATGCTAAATAGAAGCTCGTCGTGTAATCCTATTCGCGAGGTTTGACTTTAACCTCCAGTTCTAATTATGTATACATCAACTTCCTACTTTGAAAAGCTTTCATGATTCCTTCCGATGGTCCGTAAAACTCTAAGCGTAAAGACAAAAATTGTGTGTTATAAGTTCAGTTTTTATTGGTATTCAAATGTTAACTTTTTGGTCTGTATTCTGAATTGAGAAATGGTCGCAAAATTATTATTATTATTATTAATATTGCTAAATTCATTAAGTCAGTGATGACGACGAAAAAAATGTTCAAATCAGTACATTGCTCATTTTTCGATTGGTTGTTTTGAGAGAACTGGTTAGTTTATGAGTATTATGCTCGAACGATAATAACGAATTCGTTACGATTTTCTGATATCCTGTTATGATAATTTTATGATTTCCCGCTGGTAAGCAAATATTGTTCCAGGCGCAATTTATCCTCGTGAAATATGGATGAAGCCTATTAACGATTTGCTAAAGCTATAAAATAGATATTAAATACGATTATATGAGAGCCCGTATCTAATAATATGGTCAAATTAAACCTTTCATTTTTGTTTTCATAAAAATAAGTGGTGTTGAAATCCACCACTAGTAAGAGTGATTTATGAGTGGGATTTTTTGGCTGTGGTAATATTTAAATGATTATATTCAAACGTCATAAATTTTCGCATTGAATATCCTGATAGCTTGGTTGCGAAGTCGTTTCTGTAAACATTATTTCAATCAAATCGAAAAATGAGGATCGAATGAGCGAAGCCAGCTTTCCCGAGGTCTCAATAACTTGATAATTCTTTGAACATCCAGTTGACTGTGTTAGAAAAAGTTTCCGACAGATTTCCGAGGTCCTCGTGCAATATTGATGCAGCAGTATAGTCAGAAGCAGTGGCTGAGTTCAATCCGCTTAACAATACGTGAAAATAGCTTTTTGCTTTAAGGTAGTTCAGGCACGAAACGAGTTTCTTAGTGTAACTTTGTGTGCCTAATGATTGAGTTATATGTGGTTGAATATGGGGCTAAATACACAGGGGTATGGGACTGTGCGTAGAAAATCATACAATTTTCTGTACAGCGAATGAACGCTTCTTGGAAAATTGATAAAAAATTATACGATCAAAGTTGACAATATTACGAAGATCTGCACAAAATTTCAAGATGATCATGTATCCAGTAATAATTATTTTCAACGCTAAAGCTTGAAGAAAATGGGTCTGAAAAAATCTCTGGCACGACCTCAAAATCATTAATCTATTGTTTCTCCTTGGTTTGTGCCATCACTGCTAAAGCCTTTTGTCTTCTCTTCAATACATTTCCTTTCATCCATTTTCCCTTATGTTTTACTACTATAGACATTTTTCCACTGATTTTTTTACACTAATTATTGCTATGTTGTTTTTATCAACTCGAATCCGCTACGTATGACACGGTGTCACACTGTCCACACGGACACGTTCGCATACTTCTATAAAAGTGCAACGTTGCCACGCTCTCTAGAGCGATTCCATGCAAATAAAACTGTCGCATTTTCCTCAGGGACGAATGAAATTTAGGGTTCAGCCAGTGCTAAGTACCCGATGAATTGACAGCTTGTAATTTCTTTCTCCAACGTATGAACCGAAGAAAAAAATCGTTCACCTGTTCGAATTAATCGCTTCAATATTAATTTAGAGGTTATAAGATGCTAAGTTGAAATTAAAATTGGACTTGAAATTGACCCCACTCAGATCCCTATAAAGCTACGATCCCTCGGGCCTGAACTACCTTAATGAAATTTTAAAACTGCAATGATAGATATATGAGCTTTGATGAAATTATTTTGAAAGAGATCAAAAAATAAAATGACCGAAGTTGCATTCGATCGAAGTTTATTCAAGAAGTTAAAATATCGATGATTAACCAATTGCGTAGTGATTAGAAAATAAGAACGTTTTTTTTATCTTCGATGAACTCGATTAGCCTCTGAAGAGGATTGATAAGAACGAGTCTTTACGATGATACGAAATAAATGGTCGGAAGTAAGCGAGGGAACTTCGAAGGACACGTGATACATGGATCTTTAACGATCAAGACGTTACAGACACTTGTCGTCACACGTGGCGAGACTGTAAGTAGAAATCGGCGACAAGCGGGAGCGTATGATTGGATCATTAGGCAATTTGTTCACCGGTTCGTTCCTTCACAGGCCTTAACTTGATCTTCTGTTCCTCTTGCTCTCTAATTGAGAATATTGCACCACTTCCTGATGTAGCGAGTCCGTATGTGTGTACATACCAACATAAACGTAACTTTGTAACACGAGAATTTGCCTATTCTAATAAAGTTAACCGATTCGCTAAATTAGTTGATTTTATGCAGATTACAAATTGATGAATCGCTAACGACGCTTCCGGAGATGAGAAAAAGCGAAAAAACTTGAATAAGATTAGCGTTTTCAGCATAGAGATTTTGTTGAATTTTACATTGTTGAAATGCAACGCTTTTCTTAATTAACGCCATGAACTTATTAATTGTAGCACTTTTTCGATATTCAAGTCCATGAAAAATGGTAAACAAACAGAACAAAACTTCGGTCATATAGTAAGGGTCGAAGCTGTCGCAAAAAATTTGAAATTTTCAATTGCTTCTGATCGGAGATGCGCATTTGATTTCTGAGACTCCCGAACATATTTTACAAAATTGGAATGAATTTATACGGATACGTTTTTGCTAAAAAAAAATTTTGCAAAATGACTACGACGTGGAAAGAATTTAAAAGTAGATCTAGCAATATTCCTGGTAAAAATTAGCGTGAATGCACGTGGAAACAAGTAGATGAACTCTATTCATTACTGAGGACAAAGTTTTATTTATCTTGAAAGATGCGAAAATTCTAGAGCCATTTGTGCTCTGCGAATTTTGCTTAGTAAAAATAATTGATTTCAATTTCCACGACATGTGTTACATCAAATTTATAAAACACATAGTAGAAATTACGTGTGTCTACACAGGAAAAAAAATCTTCAAATGCTTAAACAAAAATAAATACCTACATTATTGATACGCACATACATGAATATTGCATACACGTTATATTCTTGTAATTCCAGGGAAACAAAAAAAAAGAAAAAAGACTATAGGAAAGAATAAGGAAGTACTCAACTTAGAAGATTTATTTTAATTTTGCAATGCATGTTCAAGCAGAACTTCTTATCGAACTGATCAATCCCGTCACAGTCGGTGATTATTTCAAATTTCCCATAAACGATTTACGCTCGGTTAGGATTCATTTTTTATTTTATTTTTTCATAAATGCAAACTTACAATGAAATAAAACATGAATGAACACTGAGAAAAAATATCTGTTAATTCAACGAAATTTGATTCTTTCAAATACTTAATTTGCTAATCAATAGTAATTAATAAACATATCTCACTGCGACAGAAGCATCGTTGAACAAATAAAAGTTCTGTTGAATCGATAAATTTCATTTTGTTTGCCACGTTTGGTTGACCGAACAAAAAATGTTATCGAATCAACAAATTTCTTTTCCCAGTGTACCGAGAGCGATGCGTGCATGGTCGATGTGTGACTCCGGCAGCCTCGGGCGAGACCAATATTTAGTTGGGCGGCCGTTTAGCCGAATACAGGCTCGCGCATCAATGCCTCAGCAGGAGGCAGATTGTCTGCATTTCTGATGGTGGTATCCAATCGAAATTGCACTTTAAATGTAGTCACTTGAATCAAGAGGGTTTTCCAAAGTTTTTCTTGGCCCTCGCGCAAATGCGATGCATCAGAAAAGAGTGGCTATGGCTAATATACTCTTGGGGGGTATGTCAGGAACATGCAAATCAGAAAGTTGGAAATTATCTCGTTTGTTTAGCACCGAGATCAATTAATTTTGTTACATAAGAACATTGACAGTTGTCGACGTTCGAATTCTACATGACCCTAACCGTGGTTTTAATCGATTCCACATGGCTCCACGCTCTCTGGCTCAACATTGCTAAAGTGTATGAGTTCTTGACTGTACACAGCCAAATTCTACATGGTCCTAACTCCGTCAAGCTAAATTCAACATGAACTAAATTCGATAAAACTAAATTCTACATGGCCCTGATTCAACAAGGCTCAATTTTGCATGATCCCAACTATGCAGATAAGGTAAGCTACTCTCCTCGGTCCTCTACGCAAGGTTAACTTCCACGTGGTCTCTTAACTTTCTAAAGTTGAAATTTTCCAAGGTCCGAACTTTATAAAACTGTGTTTTACGTAAGTCTGAGATCTGTTTGTAGTTTAAAAATACAGAATTCAATCGAACAGCGTTTCCAATCATATCACTTCTACGTTCTCTGTAATTCAAACGTTTAAACGATGCATGCTTCCGACTTTTCATTGCTAATTTCTTAATGGCCCCGTTTATCTACGATCTAATTTCAGTCAGCCCACCTTTACATGGCTACTAAACACTAAAACTAAACACGACAAAATTTTCTACAACTCTGGTTCAACGTAGTGTAATTCTACACCAGCTGATCATATCAAGAGACGCGGTAGCGGCTCGACGCCAAGTATTATGTATACAGTAAAATCTGCATGAGCTCGACGCTACGTGACTAAATCCACTTATCCCGGAGTACAAAGCAGGTCCAATGTGGACGTATGGAATGAACCTCTGCAGAATCGAATGGCATTTAACTTCGGAACCGCCAGACTATCGACAAGCGCCACTGTGTTTTTTTGTTACCCCTACTCGTATCGTTTTGAGCCTCATTCAAGGACTGGACTGCTCGCGAATCGATTATGCAAAGTATAATATATAAACGATTTCACTCGCTGAATGCTTAACGCTATGTTTGTAAAAGTCGACGCGTGCAATTGTGTGAGATCTTTCGCGTATCATCGATGCGAAAAACACAGGGGACGACGAGGCGACTGCGATATTTTACACCTCGTGCCGCTTCTCCCTTCCACTTTTATTGTCTTTACTCTACGAAGTGCATTGATGGCAATTCCGCTTGCATATATCGATGGTTAATGTTCACAGAAAGCCTCGGCACTCTGTTTTATCATCGAGACTTCATGGGTGTGCCGGTACGAGTAAAGAGCATCGATATTCCTCTGTAATTGAAAAACGTAATTAACCCTTTCGATTCATGGATTCGGACCATTGCTTATTTCCCCATTCCTTTCGTTATTATTCTTTTGTTTCAATAATGCAAAATTATTTGAAATCCATGAATTGCATGATGAACATTCGGAAAAAAATCTTGTTGACGAATTATTTAGAAGCTCGAATAAATAAATATTTGGGAAATGAAAAATTCAGCTCTTTACTTTCTCGTGTTTTGAACGTCACTTTTTATGAGATTCTCAAGTATTCTCGCGGTTGACACGATAAATTCATCACACTGACGATTTATCGACGCATGAATCCGTGCAAAAATGATAAAGTTACTTCTCTTTATATAGTTTCAGTGATCTCATTTAATATTTCAAGATTTTTAGTACTTTCGTTCGTACCTGAAGATGAATTTTCTCGTCCACTGATTCCGAATTGGAGATGAACTTGTAGCGATGACAGCAATTCTACAACATCAGTTTTGTGCATTCATTTTTCTGATGTGAAAATTTACATTTGATATGGTTGCAAATAAAAAAAAAAAAAAAAACACAAATGACAGAGAGATAACAACTCACAATGCACTTGGAGAAATTGTGTTCGTCTTGAAGAGAAAAAAGAGAGAACTGCGCGGATGCAAAATATACATATGTACAGCGTGCATACAGCGTTATCGCTTTGCCCCGTTTCCCTTTTACTATCTTCACCTCTTGTACTTATTATTCTTCCAAAATTTATGATCACGGGAGTTTCGGTATACTTCTTCCCACCATGAATCATTCTCAAATCTTCCGTGCGATTTACGAACATATCCTAAATCGCATAAAACGTGTCAAGAGACTTTTTGATCACATAGAATGATAAGCTGTTGATAAATGATGCTGGAGACAAGACTTCACAATGTGAAGTCAAAAAAATTGCGTCTGCAATTTTCGAGTTGAAAAAATGATAATCATAAATCTGAGATACGAAATGAAAGGTTATGGGAAATTTTTTTTTTAACTGTGCATTAAACAGATTGTTGGGAAATGCTCTTTAAAAATGATCGAGACATCGCTTCGTTGTTGTTGCATTATGCAAAAAACGTTATTTTCAAAAAAATGTCATTGGTATATCATGAACGTAGGAGAAAAAAAAATCGACGCTTTAAGCAAAAAATATCGCATTTGTTCTCGAACATTAGCGTTCAAGTTTGGATTCAATATTTGCATCGATGAAATTACGATTGCTCGTAATGGTCTCAACGTCATGTACTCTCTTTAACTCCGTGTCTTCGCATGGAAATATTTTATCGAATATTTTATTCCACGACAACGCACACGGGCACGGTCTAGCGAACATTAAAGTGTGCAACTAGTCGGAACAGAATTTTTTTTTTCTTTTTTGACATCGAGAAAGAACATGCCGCCTCATTGCTTGTTTTTCGCTCGTTTAACTTTTTCGAGGGCTCTTTTACGCTGGCAATTCTGCAGAGAGGGCTTGAAGTTTTCTCGCTGATGTAATTATTATGTTTGCTTCAACATTTGAGTTCTTTTCTCACTTAGACGGAAGAAAAAAAAAATGTGTTCTCTTTATGAAATCACTCGCTGTTACCCGCGGCTTCGCTCGCGTGGTTTTCTGACACACTAAATGTAATTAAAGTGTCACATCATTATTATTCATTATATTTTTATTTTTTTATTTTCTTGTGTATACACTCGTGGATTTTTATGTGCTCATCCCGTTACTTCAACTTCGCTTTTTTTTTCCGGATTGCTGACTTTTCATGTTTCTGTCAGACCTCCAAAAAGTGTTGCCCAAAGCCACTCTACTTTTCTAATGCACTTACTGTATCGCACTTGCGCGAGGGCCCAGGGAAACTGTGGAAAATCTGTGCCAATAAAATCGGCTACATGTTTACCGAGTTTTTAGTTGGGTTAACACTATCGGAACTTCAAAAAATTTATTTCTGTTCAACGATCGATGCACAAGCCGATGTTATGGCTGAGTAGTCTCTTTCTCTCTCTCTCTCTCTTTAAACTGCCGGGCCCACCCTACGCTGCTCAAGTTGGGAAATTGCCAAAACCACACACCAACCACATACTTATCGCTGTCGGAGTAATAATGTCATTAATAACATGAAAAAAATCCAATCTTTGATCCCGCAGCTGTCAAGCATTCATGAGAGAAATGTGGTGCGACGCATTTTTTTGAATAAAAAATAGATTTTCAACGTTGACTAGATTCTATTTTTAGAAAGATTTTCAGATTACAATGACTGTAAAACTGTCGGAGTTTTCTCTTTGCAATTTTGTCCATATCGTTATGGATTCTGTAAGAATACGTAAAAGCTTTTCAGAAAATACTTTTTTAAATGTTATATTTTATAGTTTGCTACCATTGAATAAAACGATGCACGAAAAAAAAAAAAAAACTTTCGATTGACGACCAACGTGCCGAACGCTGCATGCACCGGGAATATAAAAACCGAATGTATTCTTATCTGTATCAGTGGTATGAGCAATTGTATCAGAACCAGACAGAAAACACGTTTTTTCAAACAAACAAAAAAAATGGCCACATGACAAACTTTGATCATTGATTTTTTCTGTGTCTCTTTTTCCACTTTTTTCCCCACTCAGCCTGATTGGTTATGTTGACTGACTTCGTTGTGGTTGCCCGTTCAAAAATACGCTTGAGAAAAAAACTGTCTCTGAAGTACTATATGAAAAAAGCGAATTCTCGACTATAAATACGCGGCGCGATTTGCCTTTGTCGTTTGAAAACTATTTATTTTTAATGCTTGCCGTCAAGAAGCTTTTTCTTCAGATATTAGACGTCATTAGTTTTTTTTTCAGCTATTTGACGCTTCATTCAAAAATCCCTAAATAATTATACGAGTAAACTTTCCGTTTACTTTATAAATAAATAAAAAATGAAATTTAGTGTGTGTCTTTACTTTTTCAGGATTTAAGAAAATGATGTATGGCGAGGGTGCTATGTGGGACACGTTTTTGAAGGGAGTTGCGGAGCTCGTCGGTACATCGATCCTCGTTTTTCTCGGTTGCATGGGATGCGTTGGCAGTCTCGGTGTATCGCCTCCCCACGTACAAATAACGCTGACATTTGGTCTGGCGGTAATGATAGTGATACAGGTCAGTGAATTATCGAAATGCGTTTGAAATTTAATAATGGAATACGATAGCCCGAAATAATTATCTGTGCACACGCATGAATAATTTCGTGATTATTTCTCGTGTCATGTAAAATTGCTTATGTAGCCATGAGCGTGAACATTACGAATAATACAGTAGAAAAATCTTTCAAAAAACGTGGCTCATTCGACAAGATTTCAGATGCAATATTTCGCTTCGATTCGTGCATGATAATGGTCACTCTGAATCGTTCCATTGGTTAGTGCGGATGAATCTGTCTTCTGATATATCGTTACACAATAGTAATTGCTCTTCTTTGACGCATTGAAAAAAGAAATTTGTTGATTCAACGTGGTTTTTGTTGGTTCGACGAATTATGGCGAACAAAATATAATTCGTTTACTCAACAACCATTTGGTTGTTTCTAACAATTTATTTGATGGCTCAAACGAATATTTTTTAACTACTTCGAAATCATCGATGTATGAACAAATTTTTGTCAAATCAAATAATTTCTTTCGAAGTTCTGTTCGAAGTATTACGATGCATTAGGCCCGTATGAATCTCGAGCTGTTTCGGTTAGGTCACATCAAAGAAACAAATTTGCCAATTGAAGAGCAATTGGAATCGGATGAGAGTAACTCGAGTATTTTCAATTATTCTTTCACTCTGTAAATTTATGTAACTCTTAGAAATGCTATTTGTGATTAAACCGGAGTGCCGAAATCCCCGTACATATTTGAGTCCGATTTGACTCAGTATAAAAATTGAATAACAGCAAAAATGTTGTAATAAAAAAGAAAAATAAAATATGAATTTCTTTTTATCGTAAAATGCATTTGTGCTGTACATGATTTTGTAACTTTTGAGACTCCGTACTCCTTCTTGATAAAACAAATGACGTAAGAACTACTTTTGCATAAATAAAGTGCAGAAATAGCCTTCGCTTTATAACAATAGTTGCATTTGCCGGGTGCGCATACTTGTTTTTATCGTTGGCTCATTCTGCTCACATCTGTAATAAATCGTAAAAAGTCCTGAAGCCTTATTTTATCTGATGAGCACGGTTTTTATGTCGGTAATTAAATTGCAGCCATTGAGGTGCAATGAAAAATAATATTTATTCAAACTGAGCAGATTCGTATAGCGATAAGTAGCTCGACTTTTCCGGATAAAAGATTATCGTAAAAATGAAATAAATTTTTTTTACGTTTTCTGTAAAGCAATGATGCTGTATTTCGTTTCCCTTCAAATATTTTAATCCGATGTAATTGGTCGATAAAAACTCGTTGAATTTTTCAGTAACCATTCTCTGAGAATTGAAATACAAGCAAAAAATGTGTGTTACGCAGCAATATCCTTTCGAATCGAGAATCGAGACATACAACGGCGTCTCGACGCCACTCGACAAATGTAGCATATTTGATCGAGATATGTCGAGACTCAATATTCGATGTGCAATATAAACAATCGCGTCGCAATCTGATAAAAAAAATGAAAATCTCGGAAACATTAAATTTATCTTTGATATAATATTAAACCTCAATCAATTATGGAATCGTACTTAATCGGGACAAACATCGACTGATTGATCGATTGAATCGTAGATCGTAGCTGAATATACAAAGTATATCAATGATATTATGTAACGGTAATTTCAATAATAAAATGACAATTATTCAACACTCTCCATGCCTATGTCAATTAATCATGCGGACATATGACTATGAAAAAAAGAAAAAAATAATAAATAATTAGTGATTATAGGGAAAAGTCATTAATTTTACAGTAATATCAATAATAAATTGACATGTGAACGCTCTTTGATGTCGATTTCAACAAATTTATTGAGATAATCATTGAGAAATTGCGAAATAAGAATTGACAAAAGAAAATCTGAATAAAACTATTGAGAAGAAAAACAAAATAAAATAAAATGATGGGTGAAACAGGTTTTACATAAAATTAATGATTTTTTTTTTTTTAGTGCATTGGGCATATCAGTCACGCCCACATCAATCCTTCAATCACCGTGGGTGCTGTGGTACTCGGAAACAAATCTCTGACTGAAGCAACTGTTTACATTGTGTCACAGCTGATCGGCAGTGTCCTTGGCTACGGGCTATTAAAGGTTCGTCTGTTTTCATTGAATCATTTTTCAATATATTTTGCAAAATTGCTATTTAATAATATTCATCCCTCTTAGAATTGGCACGGAGACAATAATGTTGAGGACATGAAATATTATGCAGAAACTCAATACCTCAATGAAAATATGTGTTTATGCGTTTGTTTCGAAACGTTGGAAGATATCTCATGAGAATTACGAAATTTTGTAGAGTCGGAAGAAGATGCATGATCGTTCGAGAAGCTCGCAAACTTTTATCGCTATCTTTTTTTTTTTCCGTTTCGGTTCAGCATTTTAATTAGGTCGTGAATTTATATATGCTGGAACGAGCCAGAACTTAATTCTTCAAACTGTATTTCACACACGCTGAGAAATAATTGATCGAGCACATGTTTTTATCGCTAATCTTGTTCATTCTCAATCTATCCACATTTTTGTGTTTACATTTCTGTATCAAAATGTGTTATTTCAAAATTGCACTAACTCCATCGACGACAGAAAACAAAGATTTGTTTTTTCAGCTTGTATTGAGCAGTCGCGACTGATAACCACTTTTATGGAAATCGGCTATATCTTTAGCACCGTCACCCATCATTTGTGATGATCGATGGAAGTTTCTCAATTCATTTAAATCTGCGTAGTTTAAACAAGAAATGTATCGATTCAACGGACAGATCATATAATAATTCGTTCCATATTTTATGTAAAATATTTTGAGTTTCTTCGAAATGGACAAAGAAACTGTCCGTTTTGACTCCTGTGCATGTACGGTCTTCATTTTATTTTATCCAGAAATCGGTTAATTGTGAACGAATTCCATTATTTTTATCAGATTCGAAACTTCGTTCAATCCTGAAACGTTGCCTCGAGATTATTGAGTTTCTATTTATTTATCCTCAAATCACTTCATTCCACTCAGTATTATTTCAGTGTTAAACGATTCTAAAAAATCTTGATACAAAATTTTTGTTTTAAACATTTCAGCTCGTAACACCTACGGGTTTCTTGATCCAATCGAGTCCGGAAGATCCTCAATTATTTTGCATTACGAATCTGCATCCGAGCGTAAGTCGTATTCAGGGTCTGATAATCGAGACAATGGCAACGGGAATACTGATGTTCGTGGCGTGTGCTGTATGGGACGAGCGTAATGCGAGTAACACGGATTCAACAGCTATTAAATTTGGTCTGGCTGTGACCGGTTTGGCAACGGTAGTAGGTCCTTACACCGGATGTAGTATGAATCCGGCGAGATCATTCGCGCCTGCAATTTGGAACAATCAGTGGACGAATCATTGGATTTATTGGTTGGGTCCAGTGGGTGGTGCTTTTCTCGCTGCATTATCGTATCGTATGATTTTCGGATTGAAGGAAGAAGAGGATGAGGAAACGATACCGGAAACTGTTGCCCTTAATTGCGTCGAAGCGGGAAAACCTGAGGTAAATGCGCACCGAGCGATACATTAATCTGAGTTTTCTTGCTTCGAAATGGTGAAAACTCGCGTGAATTATTCCATGGGTGACAGATAAATAAGAAAAAGTGGTTGAACAACGTCAACGAGAATTTTTAAGCTCTCTCAAAAATTCTCTCTTGGTACTTTAACGAAGGAAATTAAGGAAGGAAGGAGGAGAGAGAGAGAGAGAGAGAGAAGGGAAAACGGAAAATGAATTCTCGCGTTATCCATAAATAATTGTTGAATTAAGTACGAGGCTTACGCGCGATTTACCAACGAATATATGCTTCATCCCGTGTATTCTCTGAATTAGAAATAGTGCCAGGGAGAGGTATAATTCCGAGAGGAAAGTGTGAAAAAGGGCTATTAATTCATAAGCATGCCGGACACTGGAGGATCTCGTGATAAATCCGTATACATTTGCCTTTCTTCCGTTCGGGTTTATGGTGCGCTGAGGAAATTTCGGGTAACTGAATCCAACGGTATGTTTGTCTAGCATGTACGCCGAAATGAGTAGAATAGAAAAATACGTGTACATGCGTACAGCGAGATGTGAGAATCATCAGGGCGTAAAGAACGTTATTTTTCACTTGAAACTCCATCGGCTGTGCCTTTTTGATTAATCGAAGTCGACGACTGTGCCAAACGAACGGTTTTCCAGGTTTAAACGTCTCGGCTTAGCTGCTGATATAAATCTGCGAAGGTCGTAGACCGTGTTTGGATGGAAATAGAAAGTCAGGATCGCGAGAGACTGCGTGTTCACGGATCACCAACACTAACGAGGCACTGGGGTTGTACGCCGCGATTCGAAACATTTAGCATGTACAAGAAATACAAGATAAGAGAAACAGGGAAATAGGAGAAAGAGGAAAATTACTAAAGGAGAGGGAAGAAGAGCTGGAAAACGAACAAAACGAAAAGCTAAAAGAAGAAAAAAAAAAAAAACAAAAAGTGAGTTAAGGAGAGAGAAAGAAGCCGAGAGACGAGGAAAAAAGATAATAGAGACGTAGGATGACATGGGAAAAGGCGGAGGAACGGTGAAAGATAAAATAAAATAGAACGAGAAAGAGAACTGGGCAGAAAGAGTTACAGAAAAACTAGGAAGGAATGAGCTGAAGGTAAAGAAAGAGATAACACGGGAGGGAAAGTGGTGAAAAAAGATGGGAAGAGTAGGGCTGCGAATGGAAACTAAAGAGAGAGAGAGAGAGAGAGAGAGATCGAGAGTGGTAGAATAAAAAAAAAGATACTCGTGCGAGTCTCGTATGAAACGGTAGTAATGATTCCACGGTTGAATAAGCGTGGCAGCTAAAGTACAAGCGAGAGACGAACAAATTTGAACGGGATTAACCGGTAAACCATGTAGAAACGGAGGGAGACGATCTAGTCTTGTTTGCTCCAAGATTAGTACGCTTGGTACAAATTATTTCCATGATTCCCACGAATAACGATAAGGACCGAGAAAACGAAAGTACTAAAAAAGATTTTCGTGATGAATGTTGAAAAAAGTGAGGAAATCACCAAAGTATCTGAACTCAAAGTGATTCAATTGAAATTTGATTGAAAAAAAACCTTCGGATCAAAAATTAATCTCGTCAGAGGTTATCCATGAATTATGCTGCGATATTATTTCTCGTGCGAAATCACTGCGCATTCAAAATGGAGAAAGAAATTCTGTTTTCCGAGTGAAAAAAAACTGATGCAATTAGTTATTTTTGGTTTTAAATACACACTTTCATATCTGCATCAAATGGCTTTCCTACAAACATCGTCACGAGCTTTGTCACAAGATTGAACATCAATCCGAGAATCATAATAATAAACTCGGAAGCCAAGCACATTTTTCAGGTATTTTTAACGCGAATATTTTGATCGATCTTTTTTTTCTCTTTCAGCACATTTGATTAATCTCGGGATTGACTAAAAAATGAGCGACGTCGAGAGCAGAGATGGAGGGTTCCTGGATTAGAGGATCGACGCGGCTCACTGCACGAAGACGACACGAGTCAACGAACTGGAAACTCAACTCGAGAGCTAGTACCAACACAAAAGATTATGATTTGCTCGCATCACGGGGAGCAAACAGCCAGCAAATCTTCGGCTAATTAGTAAATCTCCTGGCTCGTAATATTATTAGAGGGAGGAGTTGAGTTTCGATACGTCGAACGTCAACGAAGTGTCCTCAAGATCATAAAGTTCTTGTTTCACGATAATGAGAAAGTCTACGTGAAAATTGGCAAGTTCAGCCAAATAATATAGTCAAAGTCCTTTTCAAAAAAATTTTTCAAGAAAATACAGTTTCATATTTTTTTATATTACTTTTCTTTTAAATAAGGACTTGCCCGAATATTCATACCAAAGTGTTCTGAAATTACGAAATAATGAGAATATATTTTTTCTAATAAAAACTTTATATGTGCGTATGTGTACGCGTGTGTCTGTGTGTGTGTGCGAGTTTGTTTTATATCCGTGCCTAGTGTCTACCGATTGGAGAAATTTGTGAGCAAACGAATTTCGAACGAGCAATGTTTCTGTCAGATTCAAATTCGTCTCATCCGTCAAGACGATCGATGAACTTTGTTCCATTAAATTTGAACGTGAATAAATATTCAACGAAATTTTGATTCTGAACGAGAGAGTGCAAAAGTTTGTTGCGATTATCATTAATTTATTTGTTAAGAAATCTGTCGCGAAAAATCTTAAATCACGATGTTCCAACACCACAGTTACTATAGATATAAATATTTATGAAAAGAACTTTGAAGTTTGAAACGATCGTTAAAACTGTTCTGTAGCCTTCAATAAATCAATAGTTTTCAATGAGTTTTAATTAAAGTGCAAACACCTCGTACGGATTATCGATTATCAGCCATTGCATAAAACTAAAAAATTGAGACTCAACGAAAAATGGTAATTCAAGGTAGCACTGTTGTCGAGAATCCTGTTTTCCAAAATGACTTCTAAGATGATAAAAGAAAATGGAACTGTTAGATTTTATTATCTTAAATTTTGTACACATATCCGGCAATAGTTCAAGAAAAAGTACAAATTTTTTGCTTTTTCGATTGCCGATCACAATAATATATTGATAACCAGTTGGCTGGCCGTATTCAAATTCAAATTTGGTAGAAAATTTTTCAGTCATTGGTACCAGAAATGCTTCGACGTAATTGTTACTTTTTTGGTCCAAGATCGGTTGAAGGAAAACATGCACCTGCGCCGTTTCACTCAATTGTAAAATTGTCTAAAATATAACATTTTTTAATGTTTCTTCAAAAATTTATACTCGATTTTGAAGCTATGGAGAAGTAAAATAACTTTTAAAAAAGAAACTCAAGCAGCTTTTGAAATATTAGATCTCTAAAGTCATTTCTGAAAACACCAATTTAGACAACACAGTACGACCCCAAGATGATTGCGACGGTACAGTTATATTGAAAATTTGACTGTCTTTCGTCAACAATAAAAAAACGTTCTAAAATATGAAGTTTTGAGATTCAGGAACAATGATGCCCCCCCAAATCTCACAATACTCACTTAGACTTATTACCGCTATATCTCTGAAATTAAGGTATCAAAATCTCAATGTTAGTTTCAACAATCTTCTTCGCATGTTTCGTTGTAACAAAAAATTTGCAAAAAAAATAATAATTGTTTCAAAGTTATAACAAGAGGGATGAAAATTTTTTAATCGCTCTCCTTAGGAAACACCACGTAAAACCGAACTCAAATCCGGAATTGTGGATTCTTTTGGAATTTGGCAAGTGTTCATCACAGCAGTGTTTGAATATTAATTAACAGGACCGCGATGGAGACTTTATCTGGACGACTTGAGAAAAGTTTCGGAGAGACTGTTTCCGAGACTTTTTGAAATTCGTTTTGAGGCTCGCTTTCAATTTTACTCTCAAGCTCTGCAAACTTTTTGTTTTTCCAAGTGGTAGGCAGCATCGAGCCTCCACTTCTACTCGACTCGATTCTTATGTGCATTTCAATCTAAGGAGGTTGGAATGGTCCAGTTGCGTCAATTGGAAGTTCACGAATTTTTTTTTCTTCTGAAGCCTCAAAAACAAAAATGTATATGAGGCCATAGTTGGATTCTTGAGACCATGTTTGCTCATGAAATATATAGTTTGAGTGCAGAATTATTAATTATTATTTAGTTAATACCGAAATAAAAAAATACGATCCTGCCACTACCAGCTTGAAAAAATACGACATTGACGATTACTTGAATAAAAAATCTGTGTCTGTGAATTTTTGACGAGTCATAGGATGGAACTTCGAGTTCAGCTATTACTTGTGTTCATGTTCATATAAATTACTATAGGTAATTTATTATCCCAAGGATCAATGGTAAATGCAGTCACATCATAGAAACACCAAACCTGCTAGTTGGCAGCATTGCTCGCTTCACACCATGCAAGGCGTTATTATATACGACGCGATCTTAAGGTGATCTATCAGTTGCATAAATGGGGGGGTTTTTTTTCTAAACTTCACAAAGGTCTAATCGATGTATATCCTCCATTTGCAATCGTTTATCATGGAGTTATATTATCAGAAAATATCATTATTCACACGCGTCAACACCTTCTGCATGTAACTCTGCAATAAATCGCGCATTAAATTATTTTATATCTTCGGCATTGGATGGTAAAAAAATGTGAAAAAAATTCACAGAGACGCGGTATGATCTCCGAAACAGCATATTTTTTTGTTCTTTAAATCTTGGGTTTTGTCTAATACTCCAAACTCCTTAACATTATCAAGCTATAAGTCATAATCTGTTCCCAAAAACCAAAGACGTCGGTACCAACCCACTCTGCCTTGCTTTTAGGATCTTGAAATAACAATAAGATCTTACAATGCAAAAAATTGTAAATAAAATTATTAAAAATTTTTGAACACAAAATTTTCTATAAATAAAAACTCTATAGAAGTGTGTTCGTTAACCGAAGCGTTTCGAGTGTGTGATCGTCGTTCAAATTGAAAAAAATCGTCGTTAGTTTTACTTTGAATCGAAATAAAATTTGAATTGGTTATTGACAGTTTATTGCTCGTAAGAAAATTTCGCTTGTGATGCTTTTTTTTTTCTACTTGGTACAAGCTAAAAAAGTTTCAATTTTTATAACTATTTATTTAAAAATCGAAAAAAAAAAAGAAACTTTCCGAATATGAAATCAGGTAGAATTTCAGTATATTTTTATGATGGCTGAGTCGCGGAATGATCGAGATAAAACAGGAGTAAGACGCGTATTACCACGTCTTACAAGACGAGCTTGCTCCGCTTTCGAATAAGTCAAATCCATAATATGTCTGTACATACATATATATATTGTAAGAACGCCTGTAAAGTAACGCCGTTCGTGACACCACGTACGACGGGTTTGCAGCACGAAAGGCGCGCATCTGTCACTTCGGGGATGCTGAGAGAAGTCGAGCCCGCACCGTTCGTTCCTTTGCGTTTTCCCTCGAGTTATTGGAACCGAGAGAAGCACGCGGTGCTACATTTTCATTTTCAAGCTATATATACGGCAACGCGCTTTATTTCTCGTGACAGAGCTCTTCTCCGAACGAAATAACAGATAAAATAGAGAAAAAAAAAAAGAAAAAAAAACTGTAAAATGAAACGTTATACCGTATAAATCCGGGTATTTCTTTTTCTCTTCTCGTAATTGTCACGAATTCACAAATTCACACTTTCGAAGAGATACCATTCGTAAATGTTATATATCTGTTCATTATTCACGAATAAAGATATAACGCAGATACAAATAGAAGTGAATACATCGGCTGTCGTTGTTTGGAGTTTAAAAATGTTCGCCAAGTCCAAAAGAAATTGAAACACGAAGATAAAGAAACACGAAGAAAACGAAAAGAGAAGTCGGTATAGTTCCGGAAGTAAATATGCACGCGTCTGTACCGGGAAGACCTAGGCAAACCGAGATAGAAAAATATTGGATTTTCATGAATTTTAACGATCGAAAAATATAACTTAAACAAAATTTGTAGGCTTTTTTATAATGTTTCATTGTTTATTTTTTTTTTCTTCCATTTTTCGTCCATTTTTAATAAGCGAGAAAGATGGTTTTTATATTCTTCGGTATCCTTCTCTGTTCCGGATTTCCCCATATATTTGTATGCATGTAAATATATCTATACTTCAGTTTGAGAATGTCAAGTGCGTCAAGACGACGAATAATAGAAGAAGTCAGTAGAATTTCATAATGTATATATTTACAGTACAAAGAATGTCGAGTGTGTCAAGACGACGAATCGTATTTCCAGATACGAATTATGCTTTTTTATTTTTTTTCTTCTTTTTTATGCTTGAAAAAGAAAATTCTGATATTTTCATATGATTGATATGCCAAGCATCAAAAAGCTCGTTAATAATTCAATTTTCAATCTGGCCTTAATGCCCTCATCCCTCTCCTTTGCCTTATTCCATTCTGAGGCTGAGCTGCCATGCCATCCAGGCACATCCTGCTCTTTCCTCACCTTTTCCTTCTAGCGTTCGTTGTCGTTTTTCTTTCTTCGTCAGGTTTTCATTCTCCTCGTTTCCGAGCACGTTCCGTGTGCCGCCCCGGATTGCTTCGAAACTTGTCGTTTGACGATGAAATAATAAAATTGGTTTGTGGCGAACGAAACGCTCTTCCCGCCATCCCGCGCTCAACGACCTTTGTTCCAGGCAAATTAATATCGACCAACACACAAACGTTTTATCGACTTTTCTTACCATTCCTTCTGAATACAAAAGTTTTACCTTTTATTGGCATTTTCGAGGGTTTTTTTTTGAGGGTCATGGTACACACGAAAATTCTCATAAAACGAGCAAAGAAAACTTAATTTATTGATCACAGTACAATTTCATAAAAACGTACTAACGCGGCGGGTATAGCTTGCGAACGAAAAATGAATAATAAAATAACAGCCATCTCAGCCAACGTAACAGCGTTGCCGAGGAATTTCATATTGGCAAATAAATCCATTTTTTTTTTTTTCTCTTAATCGAATCTTATAAAATTAAATCCAATATCTGAGCAAAGGAAAATATTTCCACGAATAACGCGCTATTAATAATGTAAAATGAGAAAAACACACACACACACACACTCTGAACCGAGAAAAGTTATTTCCTCTAATTTTAAATTCCGTAAAGAGATTCGAGCAAGCAACTGAAAAAAGTTATTTTTTCCTGATCTATTATTGAAAGAATACTTGAAATTTTGTTTAAAAAAATAAATATATCGCGTGTACTATATTTCGAGAGAACGAAGATAACGAGGTTATATTTTCAGCTCGAGATGCTTCGTCACATTTGAGGAAGGAAATGGGATTTTTTTTTCTTTACCGACCGAGCAGTCGAAGATCGTTTTGCCAGAAGAATCTCCGCGTTATCTTGGATCGGAGAAAAGACATGGAGGATTATACACGCTTGGTAAAATTTACCGCAGAAAGGTTCTTACAGGATCAAGTAAACATCGACGAAAATCCCACTGTCTCTGCTGAAACTTGCTATACATGTACAGCGTGTCTGTACCGCGAAGATACACGTATACATATATATACACGAAGTAAACACGAGACTCTTGCTAAGCCAATTGCTGGCCAAAGGCTAATTGAACACTGCATGGGTTGGTTTATCAACTTGAGAAGAGGACGGCGAGAGCGAGAGCTTCTTTGTTACAAGCTGCTCGATCCATCTCCATCTCTGTTTCTCGCAGAAACACTCTGAATTATCCGAACTAATTGGATGGACCAACTTTGAGGAACTGTCTTCCGTCCGCGCTAATGCGACAGGAAAATTATCGCGGTTTCTCCCATTTTCAACCAAATGGAACGAGAGAGGACCACGTGACGAAAGTATACAACGCTGTTAACTTTCGGGGAAACAGGGTTTTGCTGTCCACCGAAATTCTGAGTGTTGAGTCTATTCCTTCGTCGCAACTAAATTATTCCTCCCAGTTAATCAGCCCGAATCCAATGGGTTCAGTCAATTTGTATATAAATATATTGTGTGACAGAATTTGCGCCTAATATTTTCGTTCATAGACAAAAAAATAAAAGTGGCACTTTTTAAATTTTTTTGACAATTATTCAATCGGTTTTGAATCGGACTGTATTTTTATAGCACGAAATGCGCAGACTCAATGCGCGCTCTGGTTGTGTGTACACACAACGAAGTCTCTTGGAACGATGCGCTCTCTGCCCGACCCTTTTCTCTCCTTTGGCCATGTCCCTCTTTGTACAGAATCAAAAAAAAAAAACCCTCTTCGCGAGTATATACGCGAAAGGAGAGAGGGATAATCCCACCAAGGTCGAGGGGAAGCCTCGAGGACAAATGCACGAGTCATTTCATGGTGAATCGACCTCACCATGACCTTCGATTTTTTTTTTAACCATTCGCTTTTTTACATCCTCGTAATCAAAGTTTTAAACATGAATATTGATCTCGGCGAATGCTAGATCTTCGAATTTTTGTTGAATTTCAGGCTTTGAATAACGAATAATAATTTATTCGACAATACCAATTCCTATTACTTTACGGAATGTGCAGATATTAATTTCTATGCAGAGTAACAATTGATTGAAAAAAAAAAATTATTTTCGATAGAAAAACTTCATTTTACTCACCTCTTTTATTATTTTTTGAATGCTGACAACGCAAATTGAGCTGAAGCTGCGCTGGAGAACTGCAATCATTTTTTGTGCAATTTTGAAGCATCGAATCGTCCATTAAAAAATAGATTTTCGTATTCTGAACAAATGGAAAAAAAAAAAAAACGTGAACCACAAGTCGCGAAAACATTTTTCCAATGGTGTTTATACCCTGCCGAATTTCACGTAAAAATATCGTTTTTTTTTATGTTTGGGTCTACTAGACCCAACTTCAACTTTTTTTTCTCTATTTGTCTCTTATAAGTTTTTTTCGATCTTTAGTTCTGTTGTTTCGCGTTTTTGTCAACTTTCAACTGACGCGCCTCTGGTGGTGACGTCAAGGACTAATGTGATTTTGCAAATATGGAAAATTATAAACTTTTTCACATTTGCGGCGGATATCACAAGCACTTGAAGTTCGAAGTATTTTTCGGGTCCCAACACTATTTCAATCTCCAATGTTCTTTCTTCTCACTTGTGCATTCATTTTCATTCTCGTATGCATGAAAAAAAAAAGCATGCTCTATCCATTTCTCGCGAATTTTTCATCCACAAAAGCGCGTCCCTAACGTTTCTTACACACACACACACGCGCGCATTTGCTTGTCGTTTTAACGTAAATTTTTTGAGTGAAACAGAAAGGTTTTAGTTCTTTATAACTTTTTGTTTTTATCAAATAAAAAAACGCTAATTTCTAGCACTTTTTTCTCTCATGTTTGATGATATTTTATTCAACGTCCAAAGAGTTCTTTTTCTGTTTCGTAATTTTTCCTTAATCACGTAATACATCATGGCAGACATGATCGCACAATTTTTTCACTTTCTCGCAATTTTGTTTCCCTTCAAAGTACTTCAGATATTTTTTTATTTTTTTAAATTTATTCACTAAAACATTTAGCTCGAACTTTTTTCACGAATTTCTCGTACACATAAAGATCGTTCGTTTGCCCCTTCTTCTCGTTTAGCACACTCGCTCTAGCGTTGTTTATTTCTTTTTGTAAATCGTACAGGGAGAGCTGTGCATCGTTGCTCAAACGTATCGCGCCTTTGGTTGCTCTACACCTGTCCCACTCTTGCTTCTCTCTCAGCCGTTACTCGCACACGCCGTTCGGTGTATGTCGGTGTGTTTGTGTGGTGAGCGCGCCCTTCTTGTATACACTGGATGGCGCCGGGTGGGGAGAGACGGTTGGTGGACTCGTCGGAACGCGCTCACGAACGAGACAGTCCTTCCGCGGAATTGCGGATGTTGTGTTGGAGACTTTTCTCTTACTTGCGCGCATGCGTATATTATTGTTATTTCTTTGACGTTTGTGACGGTGGATTTTCACGTGTTGTGTGTGCGAAAAGAGCTACGAACGAGATACGCGACGAGCGAAACGCTTGAGAAGACTTCCGATTGAGAGCCGAGTAAATAACCAACTTAAAACGCGATCAATTTTCAATCGTATAAATATATATAAAGACAGCGCGTTTAATACAAAAATTAAATTTTTACGTGTAGCGTCTCTTTCGTAGTGCAAAAAATCGCGTGATCTCGGGTTGTTTTATTTTCCCTCGCACGTTACCATCTTCGATTGCTGTCGAATTTCTTCGACTCAAGTACAAATAAAAGAAAATGGTTGAAATAAATATTCGCGTTTTAAATAGCCAATTACAAGATCGTTTGTGTTGAAATTCATGCAAAACTGTGCGAACAAATATTAGTGTGACTGAATCCCGCCAAGTTTTGTGTTTACCAGTGACAACGTGGGTTTCGCGAACGCGTGGTGCTTCAATGTGACTGTGATACTGATTGGAGCGTTCAGATGCTCTCGTCCTTCGACAGCCAATCACAATGTTTGTTATCGAACGTCAAATGCTGTTCTAAACTCCCTACGGATAGATGCGACTGCGTCCACCCGCGATATATATTTCTTTGTATTAATTCGGGAAAAAAAGAGTCTTACAAGTAACACGTGACAGAGGTAAAGTGAATTAGTGGTAAAATTTAGTCTCGACCGACGATACTGTGAGGTAGCAAGAAACTTCGATTTATCCTATGCGATTTGGTGAGTTATTCATGCTTTTTTTTCGCTGTTCATGAGTGATTTTTATACGATGAGTTTTTCCTAAATTCTATAAATACAGTAAACCAATCTTGGCTTTTATATCCATGAAAATTGGTCGAAATTTTAGTTTTTTTTTTTTTTTATCTTGTTTTATTATAAAATATCGAATGAAATGAATACGAGAACTTACGATATGGCGTTTTTAAAATTGGGTTTTCGATCATTGGAATGAAAAATAATTTTATATTGCGGCGTATCTCGTAAGCGCATTTTACGATGACGGAAAAAAAGATGTCGAAAAATTGATATGACACGTAAATTTTAAACAAATTTTTCTGTCAAGTTCAAACAATAAGAGTTTTGTTACAAATTATACAAGCTTCAAAGATATTCGAGTAGATCAGGAGAATAGCAAAAATAAAAGAGCGATCGCAGAACAACTTCAGTGAGATGCGAATCGAAAAACTAAATCGAAGAAGAATGAAAAGAATCGTGAAAAAGAACGGAAAATGAAAGTGAAAGAGGTAAAGAAAATACAATAAAAAAAAAAGTGTTCTGGACGTAAATGAGAATAGAATTCATCAGAGTCGAACAAACGGACGTGTAACGAAGTTAATCATCTTCTACTGTTCGTGGGTGGGAAGCTCTCTTGTGCGGCGTTAGTCAAATCAACTCGAGAATTAATTAACTTTTTTCTCTCTCTTTTTACCATTCCCCTCAGAGAGACAGGGAGAGCGAGGGAGAGAGAGAGAGACGAAGTAATCAGTCAATTTCATTTCGCGAAGGGATTTTGTCGATTATTCCTTTTAATTCTTTTCCATATCAAAGCTGTCTAGAAAACGTCACATATTTTCTTATATTTCTAATTTTAGTAAATAATTTTTCAGTAAAAAATATTTCTAATTATCCCAGCTCTGTCTTTTACAATTGTTTTATCCACGTATTTTCATTCTTACTTAAGACGATTGAAGTTTAAAAAGCTGTTTAAAATGCGAACTTTTTGTGAAATTTCGTTTATTCGAAATGGAAAAAGAAAGGTATTTTTTCGAATTCCACAATGATGCTAGTTTAAACAGCAATTCAATATGTGCATTACGTTTTTACAGAGTTTAAAAAAATCAAAGAATTTGAAGTCGAAAGAAAAATATTCGCATAACGTTCCTCCGTTGGCTAATATATCGCCGTAAAAACAAACATGATTAAGGAGTTTCGGCACAGGCGATACAATGTTGCCATGCTAAACCATGTTAAAACACACAAAAATTTTCAAAAATTTGGTCAACATATTCTTTAGTGCCAAATTTGACAATACAAATTTTTTCAGATTTTTCTTTTACACAGTTATCGAGTAATCGAAGACTAAAGTTCACGTGTATAAGCATAGCGTTTCCATATATATAGGTATACACTTCGGGCATAAGAAATCTGCTTTAATGCGTAATTACTCGATAACTAAGTGGAAGAAAATTTTGAAAAAATTTGTCTTTTCGTACTGGATGTTGAAGAAAATTATCACCAAATTTCATTAATTTCTTAACATTTTGCTTTTTGTACCGAAACTCCTTGACCTTCAAAATAAACATTTGCCTGCAGTCACATAAAGAATAAATCTGGTCTGATCGTCCTGGAGTTTCTAAACAGTTGACAAGTTGAAAGTGATGCATGCTGAGAAATCTTTGTGTATACCATTCAAATATTTTTTGATAAAAAAATATTTCCGAAAAAAAATATATTATAAATGTAGCAAGATTTTAGAAGAAAAAAAAATAATAAATTTCAGGAGATCAGTATTTGAATTTGGATTGATACTTAGAAAAAAAATCAATCTGATTGAGAGTTGAAAAAATAATTTTTCCCTATAATTGAACATTTGACCCTTTCGAAATAGAACAATGAACGCAGCTCTCGAAATATCGAAAAACAAAAAACTTCCAACTCGTGAGTTTTTTTGTTTAATGAAACAGAAAAAAGTTCAGCAATAATGGAAAAAAAACTTCTTGGTATTACGATGACACAAGCTTCAACGTTTTTTTCTCCCTTCGCTCGAAGAACATTCGGTGTACGATTTTATATTTTACGGCATTATCGATACAACGGATAGTTCCAACGTGCCTGAAAACTCGGTTTTTCCTAAAGACAAAGAAAAATACTCGTCTGATACTCGTCTGAGAGTTTCTCCGACGAATTACTCGTAGCGGATCGGTTTTTGCAATGTTTTTTTCTTCTTCTTAGTAATCTCGTAACTATCCAGCGTCTCTCTGCTCGAAGAATTGTTTTTTTTTTATATATGTACATAGAACTTTGTATATTGTTTATTCGAGCGAACGTCAAACGCCACACAATTACAATAATAGTACGCCAAGCGCTCAATTATACACGTATATATCTCTTCAAAAGTGGCTCATTAGTGAGAAGAGACTCAACAATTGTGCAATCTTCTATTATAACAAGTCTATTTTCTTCCAATTCCAGTTCTTCGCTCATGTTCGATCGGTATATTTATCTCCGAACAAAAATCACTCGTGTATCTAATCAAGTAAGCATTTCTGACTGAATTGATAATACAGGAACTATTGAAACGAGGAAAAAACAAAACAAGTCAATTATAATTTGCGTGTATATTATATAAACGCGAAATATATAATATTTTTCCAATTTTTTCGACACTTCCTCGAACCGATGTTTCATTTCGAGTTGAATCATCAAATTACCTTTAATCTCTTGAATGATTTGTTGAGATTTTTTTGTTCAAGATTTATTGAGATTCGTGGTAGTGACTCGAGACAAGTATACATTTGCACAAGCGTGTCTCTACGAGACACTTTCACTAAATTTAATGCGTCATGATTTTATCTGTTTTTAAAAATTATTTTCTTGAGAGTCATCGAGCTCGCGTGACCAACTGAAAATCGAAGGTGGCACCTCTCATAGTAAAGTATGGATAGCGTAAATATAGTCGGTAACGTGAAGTTATTTTTGATAGTAAAATGAACCTCAACATTGTCGAAACCGTTAGAATAAATTAGAAAAAAAAAAAACAGCTCAGCACATAAGATGATGAATCATTATTTACTTAAGTTTCACTTAAATTTGCCTTCTTTCGTGATGTAATGAGGATAATTCTTGTTCTTGTTGTTTTTTCTTATTCTCAAGTTGTCAAAAACTTTTTTTTATTTATTTTTTCCTGATATTTTGAAGGGCCAGCTGTTGTTGTGATACTTTAGAGCAGAGAGAATAATTTCAGAGTGATAATTTGACTTGAACTCTATCACGAGACGCGAGCTACGTGCAACGCCATAGTCAGAGAGACCAGAGAGAAGGAGTGGACACAGCATAGGAAAACAAGTAGTAACGGCGTCCTCGAAATCCCGTCTCGAATGAATTTTTAGATCTGCTATCCAAGTGTACAGATCCTACACGTATAGTAATATAAAATTAGTTCACACGGTGAAAGTAGTAACCGATGTGTCTGATCTAATAAGGATCTTAACGAATACAGCGCCGCTGTGTTCAGGCCGGCATTTCGTGTAAATTTCTAAAGCACGTTTTGTCCACTTTTTCTCTGCAGTCTACCTGGCCATAGCGAACAAATCACAATGGCGGAAAATTGGTGACTAACTGCAATTCTGTGCGTTACTCGTGAACTTTATGTAAGAGGAATCGAATTTTTTTAAAAAGAATACATTTTTTTTTAAATTAATATTTAAATTTAATTTTTATTAATTAATTAATTAATAAAAAATTGATAAAAGAAAAATTAAATTTAAATAAAAAAGAAATTTTCAATTGAAAATTTAAAAAATATTGAAATATAAATTTTTAAAATAGAGATATTGAAATTGATCAGAGCACACTTGAGTTTGTGAAAATAAAACGATCCTCAATCCTCGATTATGCTTTTAACGTGTTTCGTAATCCGCGGCCTAACGCTAAAGCAAAAACGTGAATGAAGTTACATGATCCACGCGGACACATGAGTCATAGAGGAAGAAGCAGAGAGTCGTTAAACGACCTTGACTTCGGTTAATCCTGTTTGAGTATATTTGCATTAATATAGCTTCCGGATCTTACACGGAAACGGTGACGTAATAAGTGTACATTATTATCCGGAAGAAGAGATATTTGTCGCGGATTTAATCGAGCCCGGGTTCCGTTACTGGGGCTTTGTCTTGGAGGCTCATTGTCCTCGAGACGACGCGAGAGTAACCACTTGCAGAGAATTCAGGTGGCATGATGTTGGTTTTCGAGTTTGCCTCGATCATATTTTAATATAACCTTGAGATTTAATTTCGCATAATTCTGGCGTTGATTATAAAATATAAACATACATACATATACGTATATATATCGATGAAAAAGAGGGAGATAGCAGAATAGGGAAGTAAAAAGGATCAACCGAGAACACCGACAAAGAAAAACACCTCGCAAGCCTTCATATTCTCTCTTGGTCTCAACATCCAACCCTCCCTTTCTCTTCTTTCTTTCACTCTTTTTTTCTCTACTTTGTCTTTGTCTTTTGTTTTATGTAGACTCTTTTCTATCTCTTTTCCGCACTCTGTCTTTCTTTCCTTTTGCTATCTTTTCCTTCCAGATCTTTACCTCACTGTGTTGTCTATCGTCTCTCTTTTTTTTCTTTCTCTTTCTTACCCTTTAGCTTTACCTTCTCTTCGTTCTTGCCCTCTTGTACTCTCTCCTGAGACAACGTTCTCGCTTTCCCCTCGGGCTGTGCAGTATGTACCCGTTTTGGTATGCCCTCGTGGGGTTAGTTACACTGGAATCTTACTCGTCCGACCGGTAACGATACTGGTTAATCGATGAATGGTGTATATATCTGTATTTACGCTAGTCTGTTTTTCTGTAGAGTTGAACATTTTTCTTACAGCAGAGCTCGAACGATGTGGCTCAGAGCATAACAAGCACTTTTCCCATTTTCCCCGCGAGTTATTTTCTTGCATCATCAGATTGTTGATGAAGCTTAATTTTTACTTTTCCTCGAAATGATTGAAGCCTTTTAGCAATATTCTCTGTTTTGGCTACCGAAAATCGAGAGCTCCCCAATAGTCTCGTGAATAAAACAACAACGTTGATTATTCGATGCCTGTTTGATGAACTTTTCGGTCTTTTTTGTTAGCTATAAATTTTGTATCGTTGGAAAAAACTGGTGACCCGAATCGCAGCGAGGGAATTAACCGTGTGACAAAAGTAAACGGGGTGTATTAATCAGTCATTCCAATTCCCTTGGGTTCTCTCGAGAGCACGCTCAGAGGAAAGCGAACTTATGCAGGTACACTTTGTACGTATGCATAAAAATATTAGTTGAGTATCAACGTGATCAGTAGGCCAACCGAAAAATCGTGTTGATCCTCAGAACCATGACTGCTTTGCAAAATTAAGGACTCAAGTTCTTCAACGCTTTTTTTTCTTGTGCTCTTGCACAATTTTCAATTAATTCAGTATCGCCGCAAGCGCCGATAAGTTGAAGCGAGAGTGGCAGACACAGCGTCATTACGCTTGAGTCTATCCAACTCGGTTCGTTTGAGTGAGAGGAACGTGGTTTCCTGTATACACGTTCGAGTTGTCACACTACATTGCACTAATTAACGTCGTTCCCAAACAATTGCAGAACCAGTGAATTTTTTTTTCGAAAATAGCAGCATTGCTTTTCGTCGTATTTTTTGTTAAGGGAACGTGGCTGCTTCACACATGCGAATGATTGCTGAATTTTCACATTTATACAAAGTTGGATGCACTGATTAATGGATCTAAGATCGGTTTATATCGTAGCGAGTTTTATTAGCCTGGAAAAATGTTCATAACGATAGATTCGCCTAGCTGTCAACCGACAGCTGCCGAATCCCTTGTGGGATTGTTCTTTTAGGATGAAATTTTTGTTGAAATTTCGCTGACGACTTCCAAATGTTTTCATCCTCCTTGAATCAATTTTCTACTTTGTATTTTTTTTGTGGGTCTTCAGCTTATATTCAGTTATCAGAAAATAAATTTTCTGATAACAATTATTTGTTCAATGGAAGGGATACGAGTGATACGACTTTGTTGATATTTTTCTACTATAAAATTTGACAGTCCTTCAGCCACCCACTGCATTTGTATGTCATCAGCAACTTTCAGAAGTGGTTGGGCCACACACTAGAAACAAATCACCTGGATTCTTCAAAATTTTCTCTTCGTCTTACGTTCTTACGGAATTAATTTAATTATCATTTGATCGCAATGCTTTTCTAAGAAGTTTTCACTTCGATACTATAATATTCATCGACATTCTCCAGAAACGCTAAATACGATTAAAACACGATTTTTCAGTTGAAGTCGATGAAATTTCGTTGATTCGGATCAACGAGAGGCGATAAATATGCTTTAGAATTTATTTCATCAAGAATTAATGATCTCTGTCCTGTTCATCTAAAGTCCAACTTTGGGAGCTCCATACGTAATAATATGAAAGCGCAGAACTGGATTTTTGTCGGTGTCTCGAAACTTAACAACTCTGCCTCAACGGCCATGAACACACGTATGCACGTTTCGATCGCGAATTCGATATCCTGAGGTTTTTTTTTTATCGCCCGTCACGCGACGTTTAAAATTGCGGCCTTTCAATTCAGACGCTGCTTTTTTATAATCCTCATAATCTTGACGGCTGCGAAGATTAGTACAAATTCTTTGAAATAGCACGTTCGCTGCGGGAAGTTTCCGATCGGACTAGTTATATACTCATCGCGTCTCATTTTTTTGGCCAAAACATTTGCATCGAATTGAATAGTGAATAGAATCTTTGTACAATCTCCTTGGAATTGCAATGATTTTCTTTGAAATGTAATAACTTTGAAAATTTGTAACTTCTACAACAAACTTTTAATCGGTGATTTGGTTAATTTAATCCAAAAAAATTTCGTGTGCAAATCTGAATGAAATTTCGTTTCATCAGCAATCCCCATTTGGTGATGATATATTTTAGTAACTTATTTTCAAATAATCATAACTCCAAAGCTTCAAAATTGTCCATTTCATATTCATCGCAGAAACAATGCTCGCAAGAGATGAATTTTGTGGTATAAAAATGTTTCGCTGAATAAAAAATTCTGCTGCGCCGATAGCAAGCACTTCCCCCCTTCTCTCTTTCGCTCCGTCGCTCTTGCTTCCTCGATCTCTCGACCCGAGAGCCGGTTTTTATTTCCACGGATGACGAAGTGCCCGTTTTGCTCATGTATATATATATATATATTCCATATCTCTGTATGTATGAAAAAAACATACGTGACCACGTGTACGATGCAGAATGGCTGAGAAAGATGGGTAGAGAGCAAGGAGAAGAAGGCAATTGGAAGTCATCGCAACAGTCAGCTTCTCGGTTAAGAAAACATTTTCTGATAAGACATAAAAACTCCCTGATTATGGGTATTTCTGAGCCTTTTCGAAGGAAAAAAAAAAAAAAACATTAATTCATTGTTCGTAAGTGGGCTCCAATTATGCAAATTTTCCGACTCTGAAATGTCGAGAAAAAAATTGAAATAAATATCGTAGGAGTCACGTTTTTTTTTATGCTCGACAAAAAAGTGTCCTGAAGTATAATACCATCGGCCAAATTTTTGTAGTCATCATCTATTTCTCTTTTCGTCGTTATTATTATTATTTAATAGCAGTTTAAGAAATTTAATTTACATACAAAAACACTTGTAAAAGAATATGTTTATGAATTTTCATTAAGAGAAGTCACACTATGACTGGAAAGTTGCTTTTTTTCCGATGGGTCGCTATATAATTCTCATTTCACGTTTTTTCACACCATTTATTCTTGATTCTATTACAAAGTTTGAGTTTCGAGATAAAATAATAAATTGTTCTAGTTCTATAGAAATTTTGATCGATCATAACTTCTTGAGTTTTGAATAAATACTCAAAAATTTAAGCAAACAATGTTGATAACGTTTCGAATTATGAAATGAAGTCATGAAGGACCCTGGACACGTGTCACAGAGATCGAATGTAGGGTGTGGCGAAATATCTCAATCAAATGCGTATGATAACTGATAACTATCAATGCAGATCACTACACAAAAAATCCTGTCCGCAGAGTACAGTGGCAGACGTTATGGTTATCGTTCCTAACGCGACACTGGTGTTAATGGCTCGTTGTACAAGAATAATTATAAACTTCAACTAAAAATTCGAGGAAGCAACTCGATCCTTTGATCAAGTTATTGCTTTCATGATCCTTTTTTTTTGCGTCGAAACATACAATTTTTTCCAGAAATAGGGACGATTTTTTTACTTGCCAATAAGAAAGATGACGATTGATCAAATTGAGAGAGGGAAGAGGAAGCAGATACGGGGGATTCTTTAGATTTTGTAAAATTGAGAGGTTCATTGAGCAACCGAGAGAATCGTGCACAATCGCGGAGAGTCGGGATCTTCGAGGCTTCCGAAAGTACCGAAGAGGTCCGTATAACGGCGAAAGAGATTCTGAACGCGCGATGAGGCCGAAAGGTTTAACGGATATCGTCGCCAGAGAATATCGCCTAGCAACGAAAGCTGATAGCTCCTACCGACGAATCGATAGAGAAGCACACAGGCTATATAACGCAAACGGTGCGTTCCTCAACGCCGCTAACGTAACGCGATATGTCGAATCTCACTACGTTGTAAATATCGCACCTGTTCGGATTGCTGACTTTATTAAAACACTCAGTTCTAGTACAATGTTACGTTTCTGATGAAAAAGACATTTTCTTATTTTCACTTGAGAGACTGCAAGGCCGACGACATAACGACTGTATTGTTTTTCGAGGATCTGAATCAACGTTTATCGGTTTCCATCAATGAAATTTCGAAAAAATTATTCAGATAGCCGACAATCACCGAATAGCGAATCCGTAGATAGAGAATAATTGCTGCAATTATCGTTTCAACGATCAACGAGATTCATCAAGTACTTTTAATAAATCCAAGTTCATTATTCAATGACTTTGGAGATTTTGCGTCAATTTGAAAATTCCCGAGACTCGGTAATGATTATTTTTCCAAAAAGTTATTCCGTATCGAACGAGATTGTTTTTACTCATGAATCGCCTGAAAGTTGAAGACAGCGGAAAAAGATTCCTGCAAGCTCCGTGTTCCTTCAACTTCACAACATTATTTTGATTATCGTTTAAAAGTTTCTTGCCGAATCATCGCATGACCAAGATACGAACGGAATCCCGGACAAATCACTGCGTGCGAAGAGTGCTTTTCTTTTATGGCAAAATGAGACACGTTTTTGAAGAATAAGAATAGGAAAAAATTAATAATCCGGAGGTTCATGAACTCTCGACACCTCCATTTGGTATTTTCTTTGTCCGTGATATATATTTCAATATTTTTCGAACCCATCACCGGATATTTGAATATACCATATCCATGAAACGAATATGTAAATAATATGCATATTTATATTTTGCCTAAAAAATACACCAAAAGAATACTTTATATCTGTATGGCATTACCCATAGGACTAGCACAAAGTATTCCTGCATAATATTCATGTACGTATGTCCGTGCATGTACAGAAAAAAAGTTTATTTATATATGAGTGTCTCTGCATAAAGGATTCGTCTGTTCCTCGTGAATACTTGAATATTTCACACGCAAAGGCGCACCCACTCGAGGTGCGCCTGTTCGCTCTCTTTATCCCTGGTCGAGTGTTCCATACACGATACCCAACCTTAACTCCTGTTACCTGTGTCTGACTACACACACGGATTATACACTTGGCGAGCTGGAAAACTCTCTGGTCTGAGCAGAGCTACACCCGAACCTTTTGGGAACGAAACAAAAATTAATAAATAGAAGTACAAAACCATATATTGAAAACTCGCGGATGTTTATTTCTGTGAAAAAAGAACGACATTCAAGTTGAATTCGGTTCATTCCGTGATAAAACTCATTGCCAGCCGGTTCTATCTGTTTTTTTTTTTTTTTCATGGAGTTCGATCCGAAAAATCGATGCATCAAATATAAACGTTGATTACAATGAAAAATATATGGGAGAGAATAAAAAAATTGATGGCGCTTAACCGTGTCTTTTCAAACGTCGCAAACTGCTGCTTTCTGCTATTCGGATACAATTTAGCCTCGAGTTACAACCGCAAAGACAATGACCCTGAAGTCTCACCGTTTATGGACTCTCGGTGCAAAAGACTCGTCCGACCAGGTCGTCGCGTTTTATTCTATCGCGGTCTCTTCACTTTATACGCTTTCAGTCGAACTCGATCGAGACCGATTGGGATAAAGGGTTTTTTCTTTCTTTCTTTCTTTCTTTTTTTTTCAATTTTTGTGTTCACGGGAATGAGCACGTGTAGAATTGAAGCTCGAGTTCGGTATGCGCGAATCCCTCGACACCGTGGTCAATGAGAGAGCAACGATAACAGACCGTGTAAACTCACGAGGACTCTATAATTAGAATCTCGAGATAAATGTTATTCTGAACATAATATGTTGGTGCATCAGTCGCTACAAGCACCGGTGAGATTATACAATCCGATCCCTAAAATCCACAAACCTCTATTACAGAATGTAAATTAGTATTTGGGAGATGTAAATTCGATCGGTATAGAAATTAAAACGAGTTTGTATGCACGTGAAAAAATTGGCAAATGTAGTGAAGCGAAAAATGTACAGGCGCAATCGCAAGGATCAGAACAATTTTTTGACGAGCTCAAACACTTCAGTGACTTTTTTTTTAGTAAACTTCAGTTTTTTCTTCATGGTTTAAGCTCGGCTAGAGCGTTTGAAATAACAGATCGACAAGGAAAACGGTTGAAGCCCGAAAAAAAACGCTTGTTTCTCGCTAGTTCAGGGACGCCTACGCTTGAGGGCGTTGACGGCAGACTCTAAACATTGAGGGAAGTGTACAATCGTGCCGTAGCGGCGCCACACGTGGACAAACAGAAAGCTTTTGCGCGGAACCAACCCTCGAGGCGGTGTATTTAGCCCCTCTTATCTCGTTTATCCGCCCTCTTTGTTCGTTGTTCGTTTACCACATACTACATTACACTGTTGTTGACAGCAGCTATAGACTCAATGTGATTTCAATGGTAACTGCGAACGTTTGAACCAACGCAAGTGGCCACACGATTAAATATATTTTCTTAACGAACGTGTTGCACGATAGTCATATTATTTTTTTCACTTCTTCATTTTCATTAAATTCATCAAATTTATATCTGGCAATTCTGGAAAAAGAATCAACAGCAATTGGGTGAGCACTATAACTGCACAGTCGTTTGCACTTATAAATATTTACCATATTTTCTTCTATTTTTTTTTTTTTTTGCTTTTTAGAATTTATCGTTTTATTTTGATGTCATTAAGAGCTCTCTGAGCTCCAGTGATTCAAGAATATATTCTGTTTTTTCGTCGTGAAATAGTGGATAAATTGGTCCGTCGCAGGGTTTCTGTCCCGCGTAGGATACCTTACGATCTTCGTGACTCCAGGCTTCCCGTGTAAATTTTAATATCAAAGAAGACAAAGACGAATGACATTCGACAGAGGGAATATTTCCTCTTTGCCTTTGGGCATCTTGTCGCACCACCAATTCTCTATTGGGCTCTTTCCTACGTATCTCCAAAAGTACTGGAACAAGTATAAATATTTTTTTGCCATTAGTTCTGTATTTTTATACGTGCTCTTCAGTAAATTTCAATCGAACTTTTGTATCTCGTTTTCTTCTATTCCTGATCTATTCTTCCTGCTTCTAAAGCTTTCTGTCTTATTTATCCGTTTCCGTTCATTTCACGAACTTCATTCACCGTTTGGATACCGATGGCTTTGAAAAATGTGTGTACTCACGTGAAAATTGTGTCGTTAAAATTTTCACTTTCGTTCACTGGAATCAGTAAATCAGCTCAGTTCACCAAAGTTTTGTTCCTTTTATGCAATATCGGAATTCGCAGCGATGCATTCAACTTTTTTTTTCTATATTATTTAAATCCGGATATTCAGATATTCAAGAATTCAGACAGAAAAATGAAGATTTCGATTTCGGTAGCTTCGATAGCTGTAAAAGGAAAATTTTTCAACACCGAGAAAATAAAATTTCAAGCGATTCTAAAGATGCAAACTTTTTGATGTCACGAAAAGGGACGAATGAACGTCTCGGTTATTCATTCAATGTTAGGCCGGAAAAGAAAGTTTCTTCTAGTCTTCTTTTCCTCATTGAAAGGACAAATCAAGAAGAAGGAAAGCTTGTACCTAAGCAGCAGGCTATCGTATTAAAATGCGTCGACATGATTTTAATAGAAGGCATTACGTGTTTCCACGTCCAGGAGACGGAAGATGCAAATAAAGCCCCTGTTCTTCGATCTCGTCCCCTCAGTCTTCTCGCATCTCAAACAGACGTGGCTAATGTATTCATATTGCGAAGCTCTCGGGTCTTCGGTCGAATCATCCTCCTTTCTTATTTCCTCCTTATTTCATTTTTATTTTTCTTATGAAAAGCCCTTCGAGTGAGAATTCTCTCGCCAGGAGTGAGGATATTTGAATTTTAATTGGACCTCCAACTATTTTCGCGTTATGCTTTTGGTTTTATTATAAATTATATTTCAAGTGCACACACATAAAATTATTATCCTCTTCTCCTATGTATATTAATCCGGTCGCTAAAAAAGGTTTGGCTGCTTTTCAATCAAAAACCTCAAACTATGTTTGCGGTTCTGAGAAGTTTCGATATTTTGTTTTTCACGAAAATGTGAAAAAAAAAAGTTGAACGTTCAATTTTCAAACTTGAAAATTCATCGGTAATCAACAAATATAGAAACAAAACGACTTATCAATTCGAAGATCATTCGTAAACGTAAAAAATCAGCGATGGTTGTGATTCTAATTTATGTAGAAAAAAAGTTACAGCAATTTTAATGAAAGAATAACAAACTGAGAATCCTTTTCTTTTTGCGCATTTTATTGAAAGAAAAACTGAAAAATTATGCTTCACATTAAACCATAGTTATGCCTCGGGCGAAGTAAGTGAATAATAAATTTATCAAATACTATTGATGGAAAATAATTTGAAGAGTTTTGTGATTTTATACTTTTTTTTTGTGTGATATTATTTGTTATTGAATATTTTTCCAAGCAGGAATTATCCACTAGATGAGGGTTGAAAAAAGTGATCAAATTCAGTCTTGTAGTGTATTCCAGTATGGAATATAAAATTTTGATTGAATCGTAATCTTTTTTCATTTCCTCACAGATTATGTACTCCCATAATTTTTGGTTATTTATTATGTCATGTTACTGTATTGAACTGCTTAATGAGGTAAATTGGACAGGCAAAAAGCTTCGTTGCTTTTTTTGAAAAAATGTATAAATTTATATAAATATATATATATATATGTATATAAATGTATGCTTATGTTCGGAATAGGATAAGAGAAAACGAGGAAAAACGCTCGAGTTCGCTTCAATTTCTCTCCCGTGGGGTCCTCGATCGTCCCTCGTTATCGTGATTTCGAGCGTATATTCGCGGCTGATCCTGTCCCTCGTTGTCCTTCACTGTCTTTTTTTGTCTGTTTTTTTTTCTCTCCTATTTCTATAATCGGCTTTCCAGCCGAACATCGCTTTCTATCATTCTCATACGTTATTGAACCTTAAAAACGTTTTCTGTTATCTGAAAAATATTTCAGCTGAAGACATTTTTTTTTCCATCAAACTTCTTTTGTGATAACAAATAGCAAAAATGGCTCAACATCCAAGTTTTTTGAACTTCGTAAATTGATTCCAATGAACGATGAGATATGGCCATATTGTCTGATTGTTTTTTTTGTTTTTTTTTTTTAATTTAGTACATTGGTATCGGAAATGATACGATGATTTTGATAGAAGAGCTTAATGTCAAGGTTTCAAACGATTATTTACAATAAAATTCATGCAAAACCTGTTTCCAGATATTTCATTCCCGAATTTTAAGAACAAGAGTCGATTGTAGCAAAAAATCGTAAAGGGCGTAAGATTTTGATCGAACAATGGTAATTTATTTTAATTAAAAAAAAATACGGTATCTTCACGCTAATTGCTGTTATTTTCGAATGCGAGCACTTTCATCTCAGTCTCTTTTTACGTGCAGATTTGTTAAAAATTTACCCGGGTTATTCCGATGGTAAGATTCTACGGTTCGTACGCTCAATTCTTGACGGTTATGTCGGTCCCACGGACATTCGAAGGTTCTTGAATAGTTATGAGAATATCCTCAACGTAAAAAGTGCGGGAAACGTTACTAAAACATGTGGTTCAACGGCTCCAGCCTCTTCCGTCTTCATGGGAAAGTTTCGATCGTTTGACAGCCTTCGGGAAAATCGGTAGGAAGCGAAATAACTTGGAGATTACGTAGTTATTTGAGTGAAGTTTAACTGTTTGAGGGCAGCAGAAAAAGCGAACAAGAGTTGGATAATGTTTCGCCTGTCGAAAAAATTATTTATCCAAAAATTGATGAACGGTTATACAAATTCGATAATTTCTAGAAGACTTACAATTCAATTTCGAGAATTCAATATTGTGAAGCGTCTATGAGATTATTTTTTAAAATCGATTGTTAACAATTCAATTTCGAGTACACTCGAAACACTCTCTGCTTTGAAATGTATGTTCGTTTATTCGAAAATTGCTCTACTTTCACTGTCTGCAAGCTGCATGTAGCGTCTCGAGGATTAAGAAACACTTATGAAAGATTTCAAAATCTTCTTAAGCTTTCTATATTGATGTTTGCAAAAAAGATATATACATACATTGAGAAAAAGGAAAATAATATGCGATACTTTGTGGCTGTGCAAAGAGTAGACACTTGACACACTGCATACTTGCAACGATTAGTGATCTGGGATGAGGGCTGGTTGAGGAGAAAATGTTGGCGAGTCAGGATAGAGGCAAGTTGAGCGGGCCAGCTGAAACAGAGACTGTTGGAAGCGTGCACGCTTGCTACCCCGCTGGTTTTATAACACTTTTGAGGCTTGGTTTCGCGTTTAACATTCGACATTATTATCCCTTCATTTTCAAAGATGAGACACAAATGTCCGATGTCGTTTTTCTCTATTCGAACCGCTGGTATCAGAGAGACAAATTTGTTCGAAGTTCTTTGCCCAGATCGGAATATGTTTGAGTCACGTGTGTTGCAACGATGAAGCTTAATTGAGAATTGAAAGTGAGTTTGAAAAAGATTCAAACAAATATGAATGGGGAATAATATAGTAGGATAAAAACGATAGAGAAATTCGACTGCATACAGAATGTGAATTATAAACCGGCTCTCCGGCAGCCCGTTGAAATTTGAGGGACGAGATTGAATGGATGAACAAATTCATTGAACTATCGATCGAAAAACAAGCGACCCATAACTAGCTACATATATGGTGTGAACAACGTGAGAGGATTATTCAGCGGACGATGGATAAAAATTGTAGCCCGTGCCAAAGTGTCTCGCTGGTCTCTGGATGATAACGCTTTTCTCTCACTGAAACGTTGACTTTCCATCTCTCCCTCTTTCTTTTGCACTCTCGTTGTTCGTCTATTGTTCATGAGCCAGCTAGTTCGATATCTCGATCGAGCGCCGCTCCTCTTTCTCTCTTCAACTTTCTCTCTCTCTCTCTCTCTCTCTCTCTTTTGCCTAATTCGAATTCGGCAAACGAGAGGGATGATGGCGAGCTGTCCCGCATACACAGAGGCGTTTTCTCGCAAAAGCCTTTTGGTGGCCTTCTCTCATCCTCCTGTTCCTCTCCCTCCTTCACACCGTACCCACTCTCCCCTGTCTCTCTATCCATTCACTCCACCCCGCAGGATTTAATTACACACCCGGGCGGTGCTCACACTCAGGACCCTTATATTTCGTCTATATTCGCTCTCTCTGTGCCATTCACCAATGGAAAAGAGGGAGGAGTCCCTATCTTTTTTGTCTCGTTCGTTTTCGCAGCTCGAAAAGCGACGTTGAATTTATCCCCGTGCTGTGAAAATATAGGTGGGTTATCCCCTTGTTCTCTCATTTTTCTTTCTCTCTCTTTCTCTTTTTCCATTTCTTTCTTGGACCCATTCCCTGTGCCGGAGCTTGCGCGAAGACGACGAAAACTCGTCCCTTCAACTTCTTCATCGCGTTCGAGAGAGCAATCCGTTTAATCAACGGCTATTTCTCACTTTTGCTCACTCTCTCACTCGCACTTCGTTTAAGTTCTTCGATCGAAACGTCCTGGATTTTCTCGTAGGATCGGTAAAGAAAGGCAGATAAATAAACCGAGGCGTTTTCTATTCTCGTTGGTGTCGTCCATGTCGCATCATTTCTCAGCTTTATTTAAATATTTTTTTTATTTATTTTTTTATCATTCTCTTCGTAGAAAGGGCGCCTCGATCGCCTAGCTTTTTCCAACTCCATGTGGTATTTATCTGGCTTCGCGTTTCTACTCTTTCATAATGTACTTCTCTTTTTTTTTCAACTTTTTTCTACTTTTTTCTCCACTCTTTTTCATTTCCCAGACGTTTTTACTCGCGAAGCGCGTTTTATCGGTGCGGCGTATCAGTAAAGAGTGCGAGAGAGAGAGAGATAGATCGAGCTGGGAGAAGAAGAAAACCGAGAACGTAATCGATAACTGATCCGAGGGACGATCGACGAGACGTGCCACTTACTTTCTTCGGCTTCTTCCTCGGCATTTCTTTTCTCTTTTACATTTTATTTTTTTTATTTATTTTTTTTTATTCGCCTTCACGGCCTCGCGCATCACCAGATACTCGCCACTTTTACACTCACACTCCGCTATAACTGAAACCACTTCTTTCGACTATGTGTATAGCTTCCAAGTTGATTGGAAATGAAACGAAGGGGCGCGGGAGGATCTCCCTAATATCGAACGTGTATTTCTGTCTATACACGTCTCGGAGGTACTGCGAGCAATCCGATCGAGTTACAGTCGCAAAAGTTTTTTTTTTTTTTATTTGCGCTCCTTTTTTCACGTGTGTCTGCCATTACCTCAAGTATCTAAAATAGCGAATCCAAAGCAGCGAATCGTTCATTCGCTGTTTTTCAAATGACGTAGACATTTTTCGGTAATTTCCAACAGAACCAGCGAATGACGGAACACGTTCGAAAAACTGACACGCAGTAAGGACACTGACCTTTCCAATTGGTGCAGAATCATCCAAGTATCTTCAACTCTATTTTTTCTCTCTCATTCAATGTCCATAAAAAATATAAAAGTTTTCGTATTCCTGGCCTACTTCGATAGTAATTTCTTTCCTTTTGTTTGGTCAAACGAAGCGCAGTTTTTCTTCGCTTCTCTTTTCTTTTCTTTGTCCGTAAACGCGACTAGAGCATCCGATCCGGATCTTGAGAATGTCCCCTAGCCTGTAAGTGTTTCTCTCTGTCTGTGTGTGCATGTGCTCGGGCATTGTACACGGTGTGGCGGTCGCGCCTCTCGGCATCCCGCTGTATAATCCCACAGTACATCGTTATATCTAAGTTTTTATCTATATATAGCGTTGCCCACTTACGTAATGAGAGTGAGAAACCGACAAAGGGAAGAACGGACGAGTGGCTCGCGGGCGTGGGGTTGCCCAGACTTGTATGCATTTCGTACTACTACCATAGAGAAATGTGAATACCGTGAATGTGCATTGAACGTGTAATCCTTTAGGTTTCTGTATAGCACACGAGTGCAGTATATTTTCTTTTGTTCCACTTATATATCCGGATGTATGAGTGTGTGCTCGTGTAAGTACGGGCCAAGACATGTAATTCGAACTAAACCGAGTATTCGTAGCGCGAATAGCTCGACCGTGAAAAACTCCTGAGGCTTTTCTCATTATTTCTTAACAGAACCATTTCCCCCGTCCAGATACATGTTCATATATTAATATATAGATCGGTTGGTGCTAATTTGAACTATCCTTTATTTCTGATATATCAAAGCATTTTGCGATATTGGATATAGACAACTAATCGAAAATTTGGCAAATCCAACGATTTTTCTTGTTCATTCTTCAACTTCTATCATTATTTATCTATTCATCCATTTTTATCATTATTCAACCAAATAATGCAAATTTTTTACAGACGAATCAACCAAGTCACAGAAGTTCAATGATTTTGTTGGAATAACTGGTATTATTTATTTGCGCACTCATACTTTTCAGCTACATCAATAAATATTTCTTTGAATCTCAATTATTATTAACTAATCGATAATTATTCCGATGAAAGCACGGATTAGTTTATTTTACTCGATATTTTGTTGTCTCAAGATGAATTTGTTGAGCTGCACCATAGCTATGTTGATTTTACGAAATAACATATGTATCAGCATTTACAAATTATTAGGATTCATTAGGTCCAAACTATGAGGATTCATTTCGTTTCGGTTTTAACTTTTCTGGACGATTTTTTCTTCATCTTAAGGTAGTTGGCGTTTTTACGATTTTACGGAGAAGTGCTGGCTTCGGTCATTCTTTTCTTCTATTGCCGGTTGATGTACTTTTCTAAACAGATTTGAAACTGTGACATTAATTGGGAAGTAGGCTTTCTGAGATTTTTGAGACGATTGAAGAATGCAATGTGGCATGCAATTTTTATTTTTATATTGTTATCGAAGGAAATCAGGTAAAATCTACACTATTCTCGGGCTCATCTAAATGTCTCGAGGGGTTCGAATTCCCACCGATTCTTCTTGGCCTACACAGTCCAGTATAGTCAGTGCAGGAGCGTAAAGTTTGATCATCTATTTTTCGACATCCCAACATCCTATCCGCACAGAGTCAAGTATATCCATATGTTAAAAAAATGTACGCAGCAACGAGTGTGGTTTCAATGAACACGAAATTTGACGATGGTTTTACAAATTTTGTTAACTTGTGTTGGATCAAGACAGAAAAACGAAACGACGTTTCAATAAAACGCTTCCATTTTTATTAACCATTACTCGTGAATTGGTAAGCTTCGATAAGCATTAACGGACTAAAATCCATTGAATCTGTCATTGTGCTTCGAGATTATGGAGTATATGCGCGAAAAATCAAATAATTCTGACCAAAAGCTAAAGATAACACGAAAACTCATATACTGAGCAAAGAAAATGGTTGATTCAATAAAAATTGATGTTATTGGAAGAGTTTCGTCAATGGAAATGCACGTTTCTTTGTCAGAATGAACGCGCAGTTCGATAAAAAATTAATACGTTCGTTCAATGATTTATGACATTATGATGATCATATATTTCATTGGCACTCCGTAACGAGAGATTTTGTTGTTCCAATAACTTTTTTTCTCTCAGTGTAGGAATTCGAGTATCATCGCGATTCCAGTGTCAAAATAAAGGCGTTGATTAAATATTCTCCGAAAGCCTCGCCAAAGATTTTTCTCTTTAACCAACATAACTTGAATATTATTAAAAATATTTAGCGTGTCCACAACTTGATTCCTTTTCCCCAAGCGAGCAAAGTTTTACCTAAGAATAATGAGACTGCGTGAAAAGTGAAGTAACCCAGGTGCCTTGTAGTCGGTGAGAAGTTAAAATTGCATTGACGTTTCACGTTCTTAGTCTTTTAAGTAGGGTGGTGAGGAAACCTTTGACTTCTCGTGTTACTGACCTCCGATATATATATATACATATATATGGAAAAATCGAAAAAGTGCGGAAGAGGCAGCTGGTTGAAAAGAGACAGAAAGAAAGAGAAGGAGGGAGGGAGGGAGGGAGGGAAAGAGAGTATAAAAAAGAGGGCACTAACTGGATCACTTGGTTCGTTCGTGCTCTGAGGCCACTCTCGTACTACTATATATTCCATGGCATGGAAGAGTTCCTTTCCTTTCAACTGTACAACTATACCTACTATAATTTACTCTGTACTACTTACTTTACGGTACATTCGCTCGCTTCTCTCGTTCTCGCAAACAACTTTCGCATCGGATATACATATATTTATGGGGTATTCCACGCCAAGTCGGCCACTTTTAACCCTAGAGTTATGAACATGGGTCGTTCCTGTCCGTACATTCCAGTCTAAATAACCTACATACCTCCAAATTTTCATAAAAATGTTTATTGAAAAAAAGAATTTCAGAGATGCCAATTATTCTATCGTACAGTTCATAGTCCAAAGAAGGTTCATACAATTTTTGTTTCTAACATAATAACGTAGTCGAATAAGCGGTCCAAAGAGCGACTCATGTTCATAACTTTGAGGGTGCTGAAAACTACGTCATAAATTAATTGATTATTATTAAAAATGAAAAATAAAAAATGTCGAACCTTTTGAAATCAACGTTCTTTTGCTTCAAGCTGAAAAACAGTATTGAAGATGGACATCAACCATTTCTTTTTTCATGAAAAATATTTGGAAAAGTTCGAGAGAGGTTTTTTCAATGGATACATCGATAGAAAATAATAAATTGAGCGAAATAAAAAACTAGAAGATTCAAAAGTGGCTGACATGACCTGGAATTCCCCTTGTATAGACATAGATATACGTGTGCCCACCCACTGTTGGAGCGTGCATTCACGAAGCAAAACTCAACAATGTAAATGAAATATTGATGAAATAATATCCTGCATAAAACTTGCTCCGAGTCCTTGAGATCTCGATGTTTCTTCAACCTCAAGCGAATCAATAAAATACTTTCCATCGTATTGATGAGGATATAAAAGCAAAGTATTGCTCGGTTAATCGTACCGTACCATAGCTCAGGCAAATGTTTGACAAAGTTTAAGAGAATGCGAGGCTGATTCAACGATCCGGTTGAGCATGAATTCGGTTACATTTGCATCGAACCAACATTTATTCATTACCTCAGCTCGAATGACAGAATCAATACCATAGGGTTTTCGGCTCAGTAACCTTTATTTTATCAAAAGACTCGGTAAAGTCTCGGGACAAGTATACATTGACAGCTCTGTCTTCTGCTGTATCAAGGCTCCTCGAGTCTAAACGACTGACGTCGGTGGGGGTCAATTTTTTTGACGTTTTGATGAACGTGGAGCCGAGAAGGCATGTGGCGAAGTGAAAGCGATTTTTAAGCTATTTCAGGGATGCTCTTTCCATTGAATCCAAAAATCAGCACGATCGGTTTCGTAATTGCTGAGAAAAAACTTTGCAGCTTAGGTCTATGCTCCATTCTAACACCACATTCCGAACCCTTTTAGCGTTTATTCCGACTGCTTGAGAAGATCTTGCTTTTATACGATTAATCGAGTCTGAACACCCGCTGCAACCAAGAGTCGATACTAAACTGCTTGGTATCAAATGAATATGAAAATATATAAATGAATAGCTTTTTTTTTTTATCAGACGTCTAGTTTCTGACTATTTGAAATCAGTCGGAAACTCATTAGGAATTAATTAGAAACTTGAAAATGGGCATCGCGATATGCAAAAAAAAATTGAGTAGCGTGCAAATAGAAAAAATTACAATCTCAAAATACGTATCTAAACCTTCATTTCCTGTATAATATGTCCGATGCCAAAAAACAATGGAAATAAAAAAAAGTTGTATTGAAAAAAATATCGACAGGGTTTGGTGAGTTCGTGATCATATAACCGATACGTCATGCGAATTAAAAGTGAAAAAACACTCGCCAAGTCCTTCTGCCGATATTTGTTTTCGTTTCCATTGTTTTTTGGTACAACGGCCCCGTAATTCTGATAACTATCTCCAAACGCTTCCACACGCTCACACCTGAAATCCCACTTACCCTCGATCTTTTATCAACTCTTCCCCGGGCCAAATTCCAAGCTCAGCATTCTAATTATCTTCGTCAGTAGACGCTGCACGCCGTACGCGTGTTCTTCGCCCAACTATACTGCTCCGCGAAGTAACACCAATTATAGCCAGAGAACTTCGGGCCCTACTTGCGACAGTCTCTAGGTACATCACTACCCTCTTCAGTTCATCTCCATCATACGAATTATTAATACGTTCACTCTCCCAGGTACCAAGATCACTTCGATAAACCAATAATTTAATTTGCTTTTATTTCATAATTCATTCAATAAACCCGCTTCGGATCATCACATTGGCATCGTGCTTATTTTCATAGAGTTTTTATTTATGCTCCGATTACAACATTATTTGAATATTTTATAAAACACGATGAAGCCTTCCGTACTTGGCCACATTTATATTTTGATAAAACTCAAATTATTTTGCAATTTTTTTTCTAAATCCAACCTTACAGGCTTTCGCGTAGATTAACTCATTTTTTTTTGTGTGATCGAGCTGCTTCGTTTTATAATTTGTTTTCGAAAGAGGTCACTCTTTCTTTACTTTTCGATAAGATTTGATTTTTTGAGAATTTCGGTATTTTGTACTATTGTATCAGTTGAAATTCGACTCGTGATGAAATTCGTAATGCTTCTTCAATGAGATGTCAGTGAGCTTGTGGATCGCGAAGGAATTTTTGAAAAATACTGATATTGTCGAATTTAATGAATTTGTCGACGTCTCGAGCTTTCACACGGAATTTCATTCGAACTAATGGAAAAAGAATGAGGTCAATGAATTCTGATAATCTCACGATCATCTCTTACGCTACTATCCACCATCGAGATTCATCCTTTTCGTCCTTGTCACTCGTTTCATAGATGTGTTTCAGCGAGTAGTGCCACTTATTTCGCTACACGGACTAACACCCCTCGATCCCTCTCTCTCTCTTTCTCTTGCTCTCTTTCTACCATGTCACGTACGTATAGTTTCATGCGTCTCTCGTTTTACGAGGCAAGTAATTAAACGAGAGCGGTCGACTTAATTCGCACGGCAGTGGGAAGAGCGCATTCATTTCCTTGTTCATTAAAATCTCGTCAAAAGAGTGAGCACGTATCTCTCATCTTTCTTCTTCCTTCTCTTTCTCCCTCTCTCTCTCTCTCTCTCTCTCGTTATAGTGCTCTTGAGATTCGTGTCAAGGATTAAGGTGACATGCAATTCTCGGGACACGTCGCTTCGTCCACTTCTTCCGGTGCAACACACCGTCTTACGTTTCCCTCACCGTTTCCGCACTTTCGCATCTAAGCATTGCATGGTTATGGATCGAACGAAGAGCTTCTTGAGTGTGCAATTATAAATAATTTGTGCGAGAGAATCAGCGAAAATTCGTAATTCAAAGACAATCATTTGTCCGGTTATTTTCATTAAGTACTGGAATGAAAAAGCCCACGCATATTCGCTCGATAAAATGATCGACTCAATTCAATTCAATTATTATTTAAATCAGTTAATTAACGAATTCAATTGAGTTTTTGATTAGTTCAATTATACGTTGACGATCGAATAAGTAACCATATATATTGATCAAATGAATGCCACTATCGACCAAATGAATTTCGATAAGAATTGAATGAATCCTATGTTTGTATCCTATGAAACTTTTGCTCCGCAAAGTTCTAGATCTAGCATCGAAATCGTAGATCCTTTACATAGCGTTGGAAAACGTCAAACTGCTCGGAATAATACGCGAAACATTTTGTTACGATAATGAAAATGAGGATAAAAAAAAAAAGGAAACAGGGGTAGATCGCGATCGGTCAGTATCACGAGAGAAACTGCGTGAAGGTTTTGTATCGCAGCGTGTATAAGAGATGTCGAGACTCGTGGCGCTCGACTTAATTCACTTAGAAACTTTTGCAATCAAAACGGTCACGCGGGGTCGCGAGCCAACGATTGTGATAGGGACGATGTTGCTTTTAATGAAATTTCACGCGGTTCGCGAAAGCTCCGAGACTCCACGTATACATATATATGAAGTATATTTGTATGCATTTGTAGCGTTTCGTATGTATTTATACGTATATAGATATGTATCTTAATTCGTGTAGATTAATCGTATGGGCAACAAGAGAAGTGGGACGGAAAATTCAAAAGCTGTAGCATTAATTGGATCAAGGCTTTTCGCTACGGGCCAACATTTATGATTCTCTGCTTTTTAATTACATGCTATACAAAATTGCATTAACGTCTCTAACAGCATCGCAGTCGTATTAACTCAAAAAGATCTAATTTAATATGGGAATCCTTCGGTAAAGAAAATTTTGCATGGTCTTGGTCAATTAACGCGACAGTTAATTAGAAAAGTTTGGTCGCTAATTCGGAATATTCAGTGCGGCTACTCGAATCATTCAGTATTTTCCAATTAATTTAATTTAGAATCTGTGCAGGATAATTTAATACGAATTTGAAGCAGTTTTAGGTTGTTAATTTTTCGTAAATTTACGCTGAAAATATTAAAATGACGTTCGAATTTCGGCAGCATTACCATTTCGCCGTGTTCTAAAGCCGAACGATAGAAGCTTTCACTTTGATGTACTATCTCCGTGGTATACTTTTTCTTGTTTCCATACGTGTGGTATAAAATTCACGAGTTTCAGGTATTTCGATCGTCTCTCAACAAGCAGCAACTCCGCTTTTCAGTATATGGCCTTTATTTATATAAATATACAAAGCGTAGCGATGGGGTAGTTTTCCAGTCTCGGATAGAGCTTTTGAGAACTCACGTGTGCGGACAGAATCTGACGCGCATCAACCGCAGACACATATCGACTTTAAAAGCCGGAGCAAATGTATTCTTTATCTATATACAAGGCATTCAATCCCAACGTGACCAACCGCACATTTTTAGCGTCAGACATCTGAGGAGCTTCCCCTATCAGAGCAATTATTATACAAAAATCTGAAAACTAAATTTACTACTGATTAGACAGTCAAATATATTCCCTTCAAGATTCCGTATGTGTGAACGTAGTTTTGAAGAATTATTCCAAAGTCAAGAGTCACCTCATTAAACCCTACTTGTAATGAATTCTTTTACCTTCATGGATTGGAAAAAAAAAAAAAACAAATTAAAAATACTTGACCATTGGATGAACTGCGTGTTGAAAGCTCTATTTATGAACAAACCTCCAAGGGTTTCAAATCAATCATAAAAAGTGGGGTCAACGAATGTTTGGAGGAGACATTAATAGTTAAAATTAGAATAAGAACGGTCGGGAAATCGGATTTCCCGTAGTTTTTAGAACCATGACGTTGGGAAACGTTTCAAATTATAAGTGAATTGTCACTTTTTTTTGTAGGGATTGTATCACACTTTATGGACCGTATTATGCGCCGTACCGAAACCCCCTTAATAAAAAATTTATCGTTCAATTAGAAATAATACTCTCGTACTCTCGATTTTCAAAGATATTGACAAATATTAAATTCATTTTCGACTGTGCAATAATTTACGATAATTCAAATCTGTATTCAGTCGATATTTTCTTTTTTCTTATGGAAAAATGTTCTGAAAAAACATAAAAATTCCCGACTAAAAATAGTAGTAAACTCTAAAAAGTCTGAAATAATCAAAAATAGATGTCGGGATTTTCGTCGGGAGATGTCTCTAATCGAATCATTGAATAAGAAGTAAAGACCTCTCCCGACAAAAATCCCGACATCTATTTTTTATTATTTCAGACTTTTTAAAGTTTACTACTATTTTTAGTCGGGAGTTTTTATGTTTTTTCAGAACATTTTTTTATTTCACACTTTTTAAAGTTCATAATTTTTTAATTATGTATTATAAATATAATTGATAATAAATATAATTAAATAATAAAAAAAATTAATAACACAATCAACCAATTAGTCACAGCAACAACCAATCGGTCACAACCAACCGAGTGAAGTATGGCGCAGATGTTGCGAGTGAATATAGTTATGGCGGCATCACCTATTGTTGTGTCGATATAGTTGAACGGTGATTTTTTGTTTTTCTAATTATTCTTTAAATATACAAGCAATCGTATCAAATTACGACTCCAAACCACGTCCACCGGTAATAGAACCTGTTTCTCCAATTTGGTCAAGTAATTTTTGGCCGTTTCAACAAACATTCTGCTTAAAAAATTCGTGAAAATCAGCTGATCACGGTCAAACGCATAACTCCCGGCTTTTGTCCGAGTGGGCAGTCGGGAGTTAAAAATATTCGGTCACATCAGTGTGAAAATTTTGGTAAATTTTTCGTATATTTTTAAATCTCCATTTATTCGTTTGAATGATCGTTTTTATTGTGATTTTAGAGTACCCAAGTTTCATAAAGTATACATTAACCTGAATTTCACCGCGTATTTCCTGTGGGAATAATTTTCGAATTTGTGAGCACACTTTCGAAGTAAGTTGATTCTATCAAATATACGAAGACTCGAAGTGAGAGAAAAGATGACGCTAAATTGCCTAAGCGCCGACTACTGCTGACAGTAAACTTTGGAATACATTTGGATGGTTTGGTTCAAATCATTAGCATGTAAGCCACATGGCAAAGGATCGAAAACCCGCCCCAGAAAGTTTCAAGGTAACATTTAGGGAATGCGAAGATCTCAGGAGACCTTAAACTGAAGCCCATTACGAGCGTAACTCAGGAAAAAGAAACTGTAACTTGTTTCTTTCGCTCTCACTATCGAGATGGATTTTTCACGCAGGGCTTCTGGGATTCGGAGTCCTTTTTGACCCAACCTTTCCCAAGTTACCTCAGAAATTTTTCTTAGACGCGATGACCTTTCCTTAAAAAATAAAATAAAATAATCCACAAATAAAGTCTGTCTAGGGATTCTACCTTTTTTTTCCTGAGACCAGTTTACCTGCAATTTATTTTACGACCCAAAACTTCAGTTACCACAATTTACTCGTGAAAGTTCATCCATATTTATTCACTTTATTAAAACAGTGTGTTCGTGAAAAAAAAAAAAAAAAACTATTACTTTTCGTCTATTCAGGATGCTCTCGTTTTCTGTAGATAATCGATTTGATATCCAAGTCTAATGAGCAATTTAGCAATCAATCATATACATGAAAAAATGTATAATCTCGATTGTAAGTTCAATTTGGAATGATTTTCACAAAAAAAAAACCGTCGTCGTTCTGTTGGTTTCGAGTTGTTGAAAAAAAAAAAAAAAAAAAAAAAAAAAAATACAGTTTTCAAATAAAGATTGATTGAAAACGCAGCTTCGGATTGAAAAATATTTGAATAAATATATATTTCTAACTGCAGTGTATTGAAATAGAAATAAAACGTCTGCAGTAAAATGTAGCGAGGCCTTAACGTACGTCGTGTTGCGACAGAATGCCTCATACATATGCATCCTCGATTTTACTCTTTCTCTCCTGTTTGTACCAGTGAATGGTGTACTCTGTGATGGTGGACCCGGAATATATCGGATTTCGGTGAAATTCGGCGAGCTTCAGCTTGTTTTCTCTCTCTATTTCTATTCATACCGGTCTCTCCCTGTCTCTCTCTCTCTCTCTCTCTCTCTTGCTGTTTCTCTTTCTGATCGAACTCCATATACGAAGGGCTCGTCACTGAATTACGAGTATACACATGAACCGAGGACACCTGAAGCTACGTGATGCAAGCTCGTTTCTATTTTCCATCGTTATACGTTACTCGTACATCGAAACTTGTTTTGAATTACCGACTCATGTGAATTACGTGTCGAAACTATTCTAACATTCACCGGACTCCGAGCAAATGAACAGCTGAAAATTGATGATTTATTTTCGCACAAACAGCGCATGAGAACTCTATCGCGTATTCCGATTAACGAAGCATCAATCGCCTCATCTATTAGACTTATTTGCCTTTTGCAACCATTATATAATTAGATTATTTGCAGCTTTAAAATCGAATCGAAAAAAAAAAAAACTGAAACTATACCGCTGAATTTATATTTTCTCGGTCCGCTTTTCTGTTCTCCCATTTTTTTTCGAATGTTTCCGTCAAAATATACTCTAACAAGGATCAATATGTCGAGATTTGGATGCCAGACAAACGTGAAACCCGATCCCGAACGTTAGCGATCGCATTCAGCTTCGAATCTGCATCTCGTAAACTGCAATTAGATTAATCATAATTTATAAAGATTTTTTTCGAATGTGTGCTGTTTATTTTTCATGCTGAACTTTTTTTTTGTGGACAGAGGTCACCAAAACATTTCGCCAGTCTTCGCTGCTCGAAGCAGAAAAGATATTATAAAAACGTTAAAAAAAAAAAAAAAAAATCTTTTATCCCATTCTGACGATTCAAAAATTCACAATCATGAACAATGTTATACACTAATTCAAAGGAAATAGTAACCAGACATATGAAGAGTGAGGTGTGAAACTTTGTATGCAGCTTCATTTATGACGTGTCGATTTAGATGAGGATTACCACCATTGGACTGTGGCTTAACCCCGAGACAGGATTAAAATAAAGCTGCATAAAAACAGTCTCTTCTGATATCGAAAAATCTCTTTTATTCTCTCTTTTATCGCTTAAATCTCGTCAATTCGTCGTCTCTTTATCCGCCACACAAGATCGCAGCTTCCATTCCCCTCCTCTTTTTCTTTCCATTCCATTTTCATTTGTAAAGCGCCCAGCAATAATTCGCTTTACTCGAAAAAAGTTGCTCCGATTTGGCGACTGCGAATATGAGGCCAACGGTTAATGATTTCGGAAATCAGTGAGAACCGTCCGCAATTACCCATGTTTCATGCCAAAAAACTTTGTTATTCTGGGGGAATTCGCGGCACTACCACTTTCTTCATCTTCGTGTAATGCTAAGCAAATGTTTTCGCGGTGGAATGGTAGAAAAAAAAAAATGCATCGTTCATAAAAACGTCACCGTATGCAAATGCGGAATTCGGTACGATAAACTTTTTGTAAATAATTTTCTGCGTCTCGTTTTTCCAAAATTTTCGTTAAAGAAATGCAGGCCCTTAAAAGCTATGACTCGGTGAATTTTATATAGCAATTACGCGAGCGCCTTAATTATTACGAATGGAAAATTAAATTCAAACGTGCGAAATACAGCTTTCCGGTCGAGAGAATCCGGTTCGAAAGTGTATTATACGTTCACTTGAATCGTTTCAACAATTTATACAAATGAGATTCATTAATGCAAGCGTTTTTACCGGACCGAAAAGCGGGGCGTTGGCACATTATCGTCACGCGTTTCATTTGATTCTGGATCATGTAATTATTTCAACCGTAAAGCTTTTTCCCTGTCAGTGTTTAAACTGATAATTTTTTTTTTTTTTTTCGCCATGTTTTATATTTATCAATTACTTTTGTAATGGTTTTAAAGAATTTGTCAGAACAAATTTTGACGTTGATGCGCGACAACTTTTGCTGAAATAATTCCGTCTTGGGGCTTTGCAGATCATAAATTCATATTCAAATACACACATGTTCAAATTCATATATTTAAACAACGTCATTTTCCATGCATTTCCAATTTTCGTGTGTATGGTAGAGAGCATGAAACTTCGTAAAAACCTGAGGCTACATCGGTCAACTGAATAAGCTTCAGGCTCTTTAGGAGAGAAAAAAAATAAAGTAAAATTTTCGAGAATTAATGTAAAACGAGCTTCGCTGTGTTCAGACCAAAACTTAGCATCGCTTCGAAATCTGAATTAAATTACACGGCCCGAGAAACGATTTACAAGTTATGGGGATGTGAATGCAGCGAAACGATAACTGCATCAGAGTGCGGATGACGTAACGACCCCCCCCTCTCTCTCTCTCTCTCTTTCTCTTTCTTTCTTTCGTTGTCCAAGGTTCACTAATAATATCGTTGATCATCAACAGGTAGTTCGTAATGATAAATTACGTGTTTGTTGTTCACAAATATATAATTTTTTTGTTAACTTACACGGATGTAAAGCTTTTTTTTGAAAAAAACGTTACATCCTGGAGAAATAAAAATAGCACTGCGCGAGATGAATTTCAACGATAAATAGTGCAATAATAATGAAAAGCTGAGGTACATGGGAGAACGAGAGATTTATATACTCGTAGCTGGAATCTCTTTCTCTCGGTCGCTGGGTGTCCTCGGGGTGCCTGACACTGATTATAATTCAAACTGGTCGCGAGGGAATGCGGGGTAGGATAGTATATTCGGCTGATGAGCCTGGAGAGTCGAGCCGAGAGTTGGAAAATTAATTCGCAAATTGCGCACAGTTTGGTGGTACGACGGCAAGGTGCGGTTAAATTCACGTGTATTTCGCTTCCTGTGTGATCAAACCTCTACAAATGTCTATATGTAAAATCGGCCCTATCGATGTACAAACACGTTCGTTACGAAAATACTTCGTCTGTTTATCTACTTTATTGGGGGAATTTGAAATTCGAAAATTTTCCTGAATCCAAACCGTATCCAGGCTCAACTATGGATATGAGCTATTATTGGGTATCGTTGAAATGATTAATTTTCAATATTTTATTCGTATCGGTAAATAACATAACTATGAAGGGTTTCGATCGTTATTGTTTGTTATTTGGATCGTTGACCACGAAAGCAGGGTGCATGGCAAAATATAAATATGAAATTTTTCATTCGTTCAAAATCTGCTTTTTGACAGTTTCAACGAACACGGTGTTTCGTATTGCCAACTCTTTTGATGGCTCTTTGTTACGAAATTCAATATCTGTTCACAGAGAGAATCCTGTACCAAAAATCATTACGTTTTAATAACAGTATATGAGAGCATCTCGTTACTGGCTATCACATTAACCGTGTTTGCTCTGAAACTTAATGATAAAAATAATCGTTTTTCATGTCAAATTATTTCCGGTTTCGAGCAAATTTACATAATCGCATCATTATGAGCAATAAAAATAAATTCTTCGTTGCATTTTCACGATTTGAACTTCAACGTGCTCATTTTTCATAACTATGACAGTTAGTGACACCGGACGAATCATTTTCAGGAATACGAGCTTCATTTTAAAATCAATGAAAATTCAGCATTTATTCATCCCGCTTTATTCGAACCCGTCCCGTAAATATAAATAACGAAAAAAAAAAATCTTAGAAATTTGTACAAAGGTATAGAAAATACAGGTTCATATACGGTTTTGTAGTTTCGTCGTGTGTTTTCTCTCGTCTCCGTGTATACGCGACTCCAACTGACTTACTAACGACCGTGACCAATTGCTCATTTCCGAGCATAGGGCGCTACACGTGTGTGTATCTACACACATATATATACATTCGTGCCTCGAGTTCGTGACCCGGGCGTACATACGAAGCAAAGGTGCATATAGGTATGTATTTCCGATATTTCCATTATCCCGTCAGTGCAAAGTTCCCACTTCCGAATTCCCTCTGCAAACTCACTCTATGAATTTCGTTGCTCTATCAAAAACCACCTCGATTTTCTGTTCTTTTCACATTCTCTGTGCCCTGAATGCGGTCACGAACGTCAAAAAAAAAAAAACGAAAATAATAATAATGATAATCAAATAGAAGCACCAACTGCACGCTTCGTGCTGCCATAGGATTTGCTGCTTCGTCATATTTTTGTGCTTCGAAATTCATGCAATGATTAATGTTCGTTGAAATTTTTTGACGATCTCGAAACTTTTCGGTTTTTTTTCTCTCTCTCTCCTAATTATCGATCTGTAGAAGTCGAGTGGTGGTGGTTCTCCTGATTTTTCATATATTTTTATGCAAATATATTCGCTGCTCTATTTACATTTCATTCTCGGTGTCTTTTTTTTTCTTTATATATACATTCGTAAAAGCTCCGAGCTATTTTCAAGCCTTCAGGATGGCAGCCATGACCGAACAAGTTTTTAAGTATGGTTTTTCAGTTTTTCGTCTCTCCCCCTCTCTCTCTCTCTCTCTTTCCTCCTCTTCGGTAACTATTGCACGCGACCCATTTACGTGATTGCGTTAAAAAATTTCATGCTAATTTCCGTTTCTTCATTCGTTTTTCTACCTCAACCCTGTTTGAATACATTACTTGACTGTGGCATTCTATATGCATGCATATACTTTAAATGCATGCGTATATATAAATGTATATATATATATATATATAGATATAAGCTCACGCAAGAGAATGTGTGCGACATTGTTATATATCCTGCCACCCACAGAAACCACATGTGATTTTACGACAGTGCTTTCCCGCAGAGTAGCAACGCGAAAAGCCGTTTCTCCCTTTATGCTTGACTCTAAAATGTTTTCGCGCACTCCCCAATTTTTTTTCTTTTTACTTTTGTTTTTTCAGCCTCGAGAATAACCCTCCTCGACTAGAGATTCATCCGACGAAATGCGGTGAGCTTAAAAAATTGTTTCGTCCAAATAAGACTTGATTGATAAAAAAAAAAAAAAGAGATTTTCTTGCATTTTCTCATTTTCTAAATAAAACTTTGCCGTTTTCCTATGAAATCTGCATATCAGAATTTTTCTTCAGTAGTCGATAACCGATTGCTCAAATCTAATTTCAAATTTACTCGAAGCAATTCGACACTTTGAAAAACAAAGAATCGGACCGAGATTACGAGATTTCTTTTTCAATCTCATTTTTATCTTACGGAATTGTTTTGGTATCAGGATTTTTAAATCTTTATTATTATTCTTGTTGTGTAAAAAATCTGTATTTCAAATCAATTGAGAGATTTTCGCGGTCGAACCATGTCGAAGAATTTAAACTTCGAAAATTCGAAGTGAGGTCAGGTGAATGATCAAGTCTGAGCTTCATTTTTGATCAACTTTAAATTAGCAGCTTTCGTAAGATTATGGCTTGATTGGTAAATGCTGAGAGAATTTTTGTAGTGTTGCTTTTATCTGGAAGAAGCGAACTTCGGAATAACTTTTTGTGGGGGTTTTTGAATTTTGAAAAGCCGATATTTTCACGGAACTACCAGTTGGAGAGAGTGTGTATGTAGTTTACTCAGCTTTTTTTTTACAGCAATTTTGTCGTTTTTTGTGCAAGGTATTAATGATTTTTCGATGTTGATGCTAACGATTTCAATATGATTAAAGAAAAAGCGTGGGATGTAACCGGCTGCATCTCGGGAATCTAAGACACCGTTGGTATATATTTATTTTATATATATCTATATATATATGAGTGTCGCGTTATACGCCTGGTCATAGCATCCTTTAATTATCTCACGGGGACTTCCGCTCGAGGCTTGGAAACTAAAGTCCAAGAGAGAAGAAGAGAGTGGGAGATGGCGAGCTAGTAGATGAGGCAGTAATTAATGCGTTCAAGCTTCCGTGAAGTTCGGCCAATTCTCTCGAGCGAAAAATGATAGAGATTATACAGATCGAGTGAATGTGTTTTACGTAAATTTCTTTCGAATCGTTTATTCGACGCAGTTGATCAATCGAGTGTATAAGCTGACTTTAATACACACGATTCACTTAACTAATCGACGATTCTTTCATCATTGTTCGAAAAATCGGTTGATGTTTACTATGACAATAGCGACCTCTTTCACGAGATTTTTAACGCATGCTCGCGTACCCACGCATTTAGCATAATTTATACTCAAATTATAATCCCCATTGACATTGACCTGACGGAATATCATCAGTTGAACTTCCTTCATAATAAGATCCACTTCCGGTGTCCGTGACTCGATTAATTAGCAATTAGTGCAGCGGGGCGTGGTTTCCTCTGTCGGCTGTGCACTTCGATCCCAGCCACAGCTCCGGCCACTCCGCGTTTCCATTTTCCGCTAACTTTGTGTTATAGACATATACATATATATAGATCTGTTAATCCCAATGAGCTTGCATGGCTTTGAGGATTATTCCAAGGTGTTATTTCATTCGGTGAGATACAACTTTGAATATTCTCGATTCAAGTTTCTTACAGTTTGAACAATAAAATTTTTACTCAATTCGCTCCGCTCGGATTATGCGCGAAACTCGCTGCATAAATTACGCTTTTTTAACGTCTTCCAAACGATTTTTCCATTACAAAGTGTAGTAGATCCAGTCTTAAAGTATTCTGTTGGTATTTTATTTTATTTTTTTTTTCTTCTTTTCAAAACATTTTTACATCGTTGAAAAGTTTTTAAACTTCGTTTCGAGTGTGATTCCGTTATGAACGAAGAAAAAATGTTTTATCCCATATTCTGTAACTGTATATAAATCTCAAAAAAAAAAGTCGTCGAAGACTGTATTCTTTTGCGAAATTCGTACAGGAGTTCTTTCGAGTTTCAAAACTCGCGTTCTGATCGGCGAGAAAAAAAATGGAAGTTGAATACACGGAAATTCTGCATTCGTCGATCAGACATCTTCTCATTACCTTCTTTTACGAATATTGCTCTGTATACATATCCACGAGTTCATGAGTCATAATGAACTGAATTGTTCGCACCAAATTGGAAAAAAAAAAAAAACAACGAAATCTCGTCAGAGTAATTTTTTAGCACTCGCTTTTTTACAGTCTGAGTTGAAGCTTTCAATTATCAATGATACGGAACTTCCAGCAGGAAATGTGGGCTTTTTCATAGGCCGTAGAATCAACGGTTAGCCCGGTGGGCTTTTAAAAATGTTCGAATTCATCCCCATCACATCGAATCGCCAATTTTCATCCTCGTTTTTTCTTTCCATTATTACGAGTGTCGATACGTAACGGAATTTTCAGCGTGATGTATTTGCGAGAGTGACTTTTCACAACGTTTTTTTTTTTCCCGCGTGTTTCTTTCCCGTTCTACATCGAAATATCAGGGAAAAGAAAATTTCAAACCTCGGCTAGTCTCTCCATTTCGTGCTTGTGCTCGGTTCTCTCTCGTTCATTTTCTTCCATTTTTTTCTATAGTTTCTTGTCTTTTTTCTTTTATTTTATTTTTTATTTTTAGAAAGAGGCATAAAGTATGAAAAGCGTGAACGTGCAATCTCTCCGGAGCAGCCTTTCCCAGAATGGCTTAACATTATATCATTGAGTAATATCGTTGATGAAGGTTCCATAAATGAGGTGATCACGCAAAAATGGACAATTCTAATAAAAAGCGTTCCTTTTGGCAGATTATATTACAAATAATATTTTCTGAAGTAGCTCTCAAGTTAAGAGGAATAAAAGGAACCGCGACATCACCTTCATTTATTGTATTAATGCGGCCTGCTGACATGAACTTTTTTGATTCGTCGCATATATATATACATACAGTGCTGAAGAATATCGAATACACGTCCCTAGTGGATCGTCCGATAGTTTCGTCATAAAAACGAAACTTTTTCATCGGTTGTCGTAAAATGAAGAAAGTAATAGGACGAGCAGAGTTTTTTTTTTTTTTTTTTTTTTTTTTCCCCCAGGTGGTATGAATCGTCGAGTATTTTCGCAGGGTGTCGCATAATTAATAGTCTTTCGAATTCATTTGTGCGGCTACGAAGAACTGCGGTAAACTCACTCACTCGTACGAAAGAGGTTTGAAAAGTCTTTTGTTCTCATCTTTTCTTTTTTCATAATACGGACGCATCTTGAAAAAATGTGTAATATGCTTATTTTTTTTTTTTTTTATATACTTTTATACTTAATGTATACGCGAGAGAAGGAATAAATGATTTTTTTCTTCTTCTTATCTTCGTCTCGACGACAACTTCTCCGTGTGAAAGCTTTCTCCGTCTAGCAGAAGAGTCTTCGAGAACCTGCAGAGTAGAGCTCGACCCTCTTTCTTCATAAATATGTATCGTTATAATTCGAGCAAAGTGTCGTTTGCCACGAGACATTTTCAAGTGAGAAGTATAAGAGAGAAAATGCGGAGGAATTTTATTGCCGCAACTGCAGGAGAATGTCATCGGTAGAATAGAATAGTCGGGCACCGCATTTGCTCTGTTTTATAAAGACTTGGCAATACAGCAGCTTGAGAAATAATAAAAGAACAATTTTCAAAAACACGAAGAAAAATGAACGTTTGGTTTAGAACGATTCATAAGTTTACCATTGCGAAATAGACAGCGAGATTGAAAAACAATGCTGCATGAATGTCGAAGCTATACTGCAGGCAACAATTAGCCATCGTTTGAGTGAATTTTGAAGAGAGGAAACTTGCGAATGTAACTTGTTTACGTTGAGAAAGTGAATTTTGCACCGAGGTACACGTTCCTTCCAAGATACATTTTGTGTCCGTGTCGTAGCCACTACATTTCATTGCTTCAAAACCTATTTCTGTACATTTCTATAGATCACACACACAGGCACATACATACACACATACACACACGTACGAAACTGCAATAACATCTTTATTGATGTTCTATTTTGTTCTTACATGGAATCGTACTACGTAATGAAAAGTTGTTGATCAAGTTTCTCGTTTCTTCGTCCAACGTTTCAGTGCAACGTGAGACTTGGGTTTTTTTTTATCTCCATCATCTGTCAGAGCTGGTCGAATTCGTTGCGCTGGGTAAATGGTCGAAACAGGTCGCGTCTTGGTCCGCTGGACCAAATATTATCTTCGCGTTTCAAGCCATTATACCAGTGGGCTGATAATACAGAGACTTTTGGTTTCGATAATTCGTCATCAGCAAAAGGAGTGCAGTGTTTCATCATTATTCTTAATTTTACGATAAAAATATTCGTTATTCGAATTAAGAACTGTCCTGTTATCGCACGAGGGATCGGGAAGAGTTTTCGAAAATAAATATGTCGTCGTCAAAGTTTCATAAATCCATGCATCGAGAGATTATCGCCGGATGATTAAACTGATCGGATCGACTTTTGCTCCTGTATAATTGTCCAGTGATAACATTTTCAGATTCAAACTGTTTTTTTATTTTTTATTATTATTTCAATCGATAATATTTCATCAGGCAATTGTTTTTATGATTGAGCATAAATTGGCTATCTGAAGTGATAAAGAAACTCCGGAGGCCGAATGTATTTACTGCTTCAAATATCGAGTTTCTGTACAGGTTTATGTATTACGGCTTGTGTGCGTTTTCACTCAGGAAAATTCAATTACTCTTCTGGAAAGGTTATAATGGAATCTCGCACATTGGAGCAAGGGAAGATACTCGCTTTTTTTTTGTGCTCTTGACGGTCCATAATTAATGACACGTTGCGAGAAACTCTAGTTTATACAGCTATATGTATGTGTGTTACTTGTATATACTCGCGACGATCCTTATCGAATGGATTCACGTTTTATTCACCTCGATGAAACGAGGGACCCACCTACGCTCATTAATCTCCGTGAATCGCACAGTCTCCTGCACTCTTTCGTGAGGATTAAAAGATATATATGTATAAAAAGATTCTTTATTCGTATAGATTTTTTTTTCTCTATATCTATATAAACACCCACATATTCAGTAAGCATTGAACGCACACGGACACCTCGTTTCGAAAGTATTTCATTTAATCTCCACCAGTTATAAATCGTCCATCTGAATCGACTCGCATTTCATTCGCAAAAAAAAAAAAAAAAAAGAAACAAAAAATGGAACAGTACCACCGTAGTACATTGCTTCGGTGCTCGAATTGGATTCAGTTTCATCCTGCATGGATTCAATTTTGAATAGGATTTTATTATGTTCTCTTATTTTGCGAATAGTAAAAACCGATTTACGAGAATAATTTATGACCTTGTTACAAGCTTACCGGATAATGCACTACCCTAAACACGAGTTTGCTCAATTATGACGTGATCACGATAAGCCTTCAGTGTATTTTACAAGCTTCGTTTTCATCGGATCCTTAGCAATCCATAGCGTTCGAAGCTTGCATCATTTTATTGGTTCATTGCGATTCTGGTGATGAATTTTTCAATGGTAAATAATCAAATGAGGTTCAGATTGAAATAATCCATGCATGATTGAACGAGAAATTTCAGATTTATCTACACAGCTCGTTGAATAGTGTAGTCGGTACTCTTGGATTATGAGTAATCCGTTGAAGGAATCAAATTGATCTAAAAGTACTATGCTTTAACCAATATATTGCTGTAAATTTATATTATTGGCGGTGATGAAATAATCGAATTTTGAAGTAACTTGACATAATGAATAATATTATATGGATTCGCGTAGCCGATGATTAGAGAGCTTTGTAGTAAGATTGAATTAATGATACAATATGTATATCCGTGCTTGGATTGCTCGTGGATGAGATGCTGGAATGTTACAGTCACGCGATTTTGGGAATGAAAGTTCTCCATCGGAGTTCGAGTTTAGAAAAATTTGCTCTCTCTCGCACGCTGACTTTTTCTCTTTCTCTCTCTCTCTCTCAATATCAATCTCTCTCTAAATATGAGAAAAACGCGAAGAACGAGAGAGAGAAAACGAAATAATAAAAAATGATAGAAGTCTTGGGAAAGCTGTGTGCAGGTTCAAATTGCAAGAAAAAAATGATTGTAATTTTTAAGATTTTGAAATTTCTTATAACGAAGTGATATTTGGTCGGATTTGATAACGTTTTGAAACGAATTTCGAAGAAATGAAGTTTTTGCCAATTTCCCTTTCGAATGAATATTTCTTCGTTTCAACTTCCGTGATATTAAATGCCGCTCAACTCTCTCTCTCTCTCTCTTCCTTATTATAAAAGAAGTGGAAAAAATTCATGTGGTGCTAAGTTTCCTTATTTCTAGATAAAAACGATTTTACGACGAAGAAAATCATGGGGTTTACGTCGGCCCTGAATATGCGTTAAAAGGTAAGAATATGGGTCATGAGTTTTAGCGTTAGTACCGTAAAAGGAAGAAGATAAGAGAGTGGATGGTCGAGCCAAATAGCATAAATAAATCAGTCGTTAATGGCGCATCCCTGACACGTTGTACACGAGGTGTTTCACCTCCCTACCGTTACAGTAATTTTTACATCGTTAATATACATATACATTACGAACAGTTGTTGACCGCTTAAAACCAAAAAGCGGCTGGAGCTAATAATTTTGACTTGAAATATTTCCTGGTTATAACGTTCTTCGAAATATCTTTACTCTCTGATAAACATATAATCTCGAAAATTCACACATACGTGAATGTTACATACGAATATTTCCGGCAAAAGCGACGTTCTATGTCCAGGCTGTCGAACACACGCTGTTACTACTTGGCGGGATAGCGGTCAAGTACCGCATAGACCGCAACGCTGTGATAACTGGCCGTGTGCAGCTTGGCTAGCTCACCGCGAAAAGCGCGTCATAGAAACTCTCACACGTTTTAGTGATGACCTCGTAAAGCTGTGCTTGCCCGTCGCGGCCGTGGAGACCTCCGAACCGCAACGCATACTGACGAGACACACAGGAAAACACACAGCAAGAGAGGGAGAAGGAGAGAGAAGGGGGAGGGTGACAGGGATGGAGGAAGGTCCATGATTTTCATGCAACAATGACACACATCGGTTGCATTATGTACATTTCGCATATGAAAAATGAATGCAAACAAACGCAAACAGAGATACCCGCAATCCATATATAGACTTGACTATTCGAAATTCTTCCTGTTGACGTGGCATTTAAAAAATGATTTTCGGACTTGACCTACGAAAAATCAAACGAAACGTTTATTTGGATCCGTGATAAAGGTTCATAGACAAAAGCAAAGAGACACTTTACCATTGCTCGTAATTCTTCTGTACTTGACATGGGCTTCAGTGGTTAAACTATCGAGATTCAATCGATGACTCTTTGAAAACGATGAGAAAGCTTATTCCGGTGTAAAAATCATTGAATATATTGTTTCAACGGTATAAATATCATCACATCTCAATTAATGACGCGTTCGCAAATGATCTGAGTTGCGATTCACACTAATTTCCGTGTGCATTATACACACGCACGAACATACGTGTTTTATTGATTTTTGACAAACTGATGAAACAAATAACTCTTGATAGTTTTCCAATGCAAGAGAGAGAGAGAGAGAGAGAGAAATTGGAAAAACGTGACGAAGAAAGAGAGAGAGAGAAAGCGTGGAGGGGAGGGGGAGTGGAGGAGTGGAGCAAAATAAGAAAAGAAGATTGGTTCAAGGTCGTGTTGAAGACATATAGGAATGACACATACAACGGGAACCCTCTGGTGTTACATGTGCATACAATCCCGTGTCAGATTGTTAGATTCACACAGCTACAAAGGGCAAACCATTCGGGCATCTAATCCTCGCTCACCATGTCACGCCCTCGCATCTCTCTCAATTTATTATATACATAGATGACGTTCGTATCTTCAGGTATAAAATGCACTGACGTATATACGTGTTGCTAAGTGTTGTTTGTATCAACTTACGTACATAGATACAGGAGTGACGTTCGGTGAACCCTTTTTGCTCCATGTGCGCACACTCGGTATCGCACCCTCTTTGAGCGGCAGAAATAGAAGTAGAGCCAATCTCTTGTCCGTGTTCAATCCTCCTTTCAACTCACAAGTCTCTTCGTAAAGCAGAACGAGAGCTAGAGGGTTTTCGGTTTATAGCTTGCGCGCTCTTGCTTTGGCTGTTGATCGTGCGATGTTAGCAACTTTGCCACGGTTAAGGTCTTCATTGAGAGAGAAAGCTTGTATATGAGATAAAGACAAAGTGACAGAGAAAAGGAGAGAGAGAGAGAGAGAGAGAGAAGGGAAAAGCTTTTGAAACGCTGTGATGAAACAGCTCTGAGCAACCGCTTCCTACATAAGCCACGTACGTCATCCGTCTACTTCACATTTTTTTTATTTTTTTTTTTTTTATCTCGTGTGTCACGTTACGCAGCACCATCAAAAATGACTACCGAAAGAGAGCTGAATTCATATACGATTACCGCTCAAAAGGATTCATCTCTTTGTCAAATATATTTTATCGCTCGTGCGGATCAAACTAAATATGATAAAAAGCTCGCTAAATTTTATAATATGAACTTTTTGTTTTTAATGGTGTTCCTCATATCTTTTTTAGGCTTTTTATCACATTGATCCTAATTTTTCTCTGCTCTAGTTGCTTTATACTTTCTGTGAAATTCGCTAAAGGTTTTGCCTGCAGCGGCTATATTTTATGATGCAATGCATTTGAACAAGGATATTCATTCAGAAATTTGAAGCACGTTGAAACCGTCATTATTCTGCGAGGCGATCAGTTTCATTCGATCCAGTAAACTTTCATCACATCAATGAATTGATCAATAGAAAAAATTGTGTTCGTAGAATAACTATTGAATGTTAAAACCGATGCTCATTTTTTTTATTAATAATAATAATCACAGGAAGATGTAAATAGAATTGGCGCTTATCAGCGTCAAAATATTGACCTACAAAACCATTTAATTCGGAGTTTCACGCTCTCAATCGGAAATACAACTTGGCTATGAGATTTTTTCAGTTATCTCCCTATTTTTAAATAATCAATACTTATCTTGAGTATATTATAGTTGAAATAAATCGAAACGATTCGATAGTTTCACCAAAGACCTGTCCAGACACCATTAGAAAAAGCCAATTTATGAAACGTATCAAACAAAATTTAGTTTCGATAAAAGAACGCCGATTCGAGTCGTTTATTAAGATGCGTTAACTATTTTAAGCGATTAACGAAGTTTTCGGAGTTAAAAAATTTGATTCCGTTGATTTTTTTATTAACTTTCGGGTCAGGACCGGTCGTCTCGGGGTTTCCGAAATTTTGTAAATATAGTTTCGTACAATCTTAGACTATGAGACTTGTGAGTTGAGCATGTGACTAGAAATAGCCCGAGCGGATTAGACTTTGCTCGACTTACTTGCACGGTTTCGGTAAATTTAAGGCGAGAAGAATAAAAAGGTAGAGAAAGATAGGGCAGGCAGGAGAGAGAGAGAGAGAGAGAGAGGAGAAGGAGGAAGATAGCAGGTACGAAGTTCAGACCGGATAAACGGGCGCGTTGGTAGCGAGAACTGCATGGAATACTGCATGAATGACTGTGATGCATAGTAAATGCAATACGCACTCGCGCATTTGTTTGATCACGTACGAAACGTGATTTCGATTCCAAACATGAGATTTATTGGATCATTTGCATAACAATAACAATCTGGGATACTGAGAGCATTCACGTGTAAGTTTATATATCTTTTGGTACACAAATTATATATAATACAGTAAGTATTCGTTATTATTACACGGTGAAACTTTTATTCCAAAAAATTACTATGTTTATGTATATTGGACTATATTGGTATGATGGGAGCAATCGATGTAAATAAACAATGTGAAAAAGTGATATAATTTAATTGCGTCTGATGGTAAATATAGTAATACTGCTCGGTCATTCTATAATGAACATAGTAAATCTTCCCATCAGGTCGATATTGTCTAAAGTTACTATAAAAACATAATAATTTTTCAGATAAAAGTCTTTTTGTATGTACAAAGTCTTTATCTTTTTATAAATTTTTTAATTATTTCTTTAATTTCAGTCGATCCTTTAATGAATGTAATAGCAGGCGAATTTAATGGTTAAAGATACAGAGTTAAATGGTCGATTAGAATACAAAAAGAGGTCAAAATTAGTTGGCCGTTTGTGCAACAGCATGCGGATGTGAGAGAGCAGATGTAGCGAAACATTTCGGTGAAATGAGTTTGGCTGGATCGTTCTCAGTACGCACACCTCACACCGACGTTGGACATGAATGACCGTCTGACATGTAACGAATCAGGCTGCGAAAATGCTCTCATATCTCTCTCACTCTCTCTCTCTCTCTCCTCGTGGCCCTTAGTCTTTGCAATCGTTTTGGTATAGTCTCGACTGTCAGCCAGACCCGGTCTCTCAAGCACGATGCATGTCTATCCTCCTCTTTTACTTCCTACCCTTCTAATTCTTACGTGCATGGTGCGTCATCCATACTACTACTAGTACTATTCACGTCGTCGTTGGACGGTCACGGAAATAACGATTATACCCAGGCCTATGGTCTAACTCTCTGGGCTCTTTCGTCCAGCCAAGTTGGGTTTTTTTTTCTTTCTCTACTTCGAAAATCATTCGTCTCATAATAATTCTCGATTGTAAATTATACTTTATATTATCCGGAAAAATTTCATTTATCTCGAAATTATATTTATTTGATAAATCTAAATTGTAATTTCAAATTTTCTCGATATTTTACTTTGCGTAAATCGTTTTCTTCATGCATCAAGTCTGTGTGTGTGTGTGTCCCCATTGTGTTTTTGTGATTTATTTTTATCATTGTTAAAAGTATCGAAATGCAATCTCGGTATCAATGATTTCCGGTTTTGAAATCAAATTATTTCATCATCCTCTGTTCTCGTCTCTTTTGAGATGAACGAAATTTACAATTCCTAATGGAATATTAGTCCTCTTAAGTAGATACAACTTATGCAAAATTGGCTAACGACGACTGTACCGGAATCCCTCAGCAATACGGCGAGTCTCTTCTCTATATACTCGCACTATTAACCTACATATATAACGATGAAGATCCAACAGGGAATTAATAGACAGATTTATGGTATTAAAGTTCGCACTGTTGGAATTTCTCAAGTTTTTTCATCGCTTTCCAATTGCCCTTTTTTTGTTGTAATTTCCAACATCTCTTCCTCCTCGTTCTTACAGTGTAAAACTTCTTTCAGATCTTCTTTTTACCAACGGGAGACTTCTTTTGAACAAACGAAAAATTTGCAGAGTTTATAATCTCTATTCGTGCATCAAGAGTTTCGACAACGTTGGAAACAAAAAAAAACTTTTCCTGCAATGCAAGTTTGTGTGAATTTTGAGATTATCAGTTGGTTTTCAAATATCGGAGACACAATATTGCACGTCGAACGGTGTAACGACTGCAATTTCGATGAATTGATATATCTCATCAATTCGTAATAATTTTATGCACATTCTCAACTCTTTTTCTCTTATCCCTCTTTTCTGATTATAGTACATCAATGTGTGATCTATTTCTTGATTAGTTTTTCCAATCCTGAGAACAAGTCCATCGATTAAACGTTCATTGAACTCTGATAACCTTGAGCGCGGTGACTGCTACATGTATATTCTCGATGATGAATAGCGCTGAGACCTGAGGCTGAGATTTTGTAAGCCGAGGAGGGCCACGTATAAATACCTGAGTGATGTTTTAGCAAAAAGTTTTATTATTCGCTCGACATAGTCGCGAGAGAAATTCAGTCGTGGAAACGTGACAGATCAACCTCAGTTTATTGGTCGATTCATATGTCCGGATTCACTTTGAGCCCCTGCATAATGAAAGTCAATTTGTTCCATTCGAAATTTCCAATGTTGACTGCTCGTTCTGAAAAAAAAAAAAAACAGGATAGTTATGCGTTTCGTTCTGATCAGCTGTTTTTTTGTTTTCGCTGTGAACAACTGTAACGATCCAAAATGGAAAGCAATATGGAGAAAATGATAATGAATTTTTGCGAATGAACTTTTTCTTCGGTTTTCATCAAATTGGTCGAACGAGAGAAACATTTTTTTCTTTCCTTTTATTACATCGGTATTTTTTTTTCAGCCTCCAGTTTTTAACGTATGACACGAGATCGCGGTTTTTTGCACAGTTTTTGAGTTGTAGGCAGCCAAATGGATTTGAGTCGCAAAGGACAAGACTGAAACGTGAAAATGCTTGACGTACATATAGCGGAAACAAAGCGTGGCTGGTTCAGGCCTTCTAATAGACGATCACACGGAGATGATTAATCAGTCGCCATGAAAATCCGTAGATTGTGTTCGTCTGTTGCGTACGTGTGCGTGTGTCAGTGTGTCGCGTGAAATTCTTTCTCGAGATGGAAGGACGTTAAAACGACCCTCGGGTTTGAAAAATGGCTCAACATTTCTGACCGAAAACGCCAACTGGGCCTGGGCTGTACGCAAAAATTCGTTATACTTCACTAAATTGGTCCAGCCAATAATTCAACGGTTATTAATCAAATTTCAATTACATTATTCGATTTAAGGCAGTTCGTTTATCAATTTTCCTGACAAATAATATCAATTTTGTTCTTCGATCCGATATTTTACAGTATCTCGAAAGTTTTATACTTATTTACGACACGTCCTTTGCGATGCAGGACAATAAGACGGAAATGGATGTTTGAAAGAAGACAGAAAGTGTCAAAATAGAGGTTCGTGTTTTATGTGATGTATACATGAAACATATATATGTATAAACGTGCAACGTATGGATATATTTATTTGGCAACGATGCCAAAAGTTTATGCTCCAACTTTGCTCACAGCAGGCAATCTCCTCTCACTTCACGTCTCCTTTGCATTCTTTCTCATGGACATGTAAAATTTCCTGTCATTCTACGAACCTATTATATTATGTAAGAGGCAAACTTGTTTGTCACGCTTCCAGTTATCGATTACGGGCTTTGCAGTATTTTTTTATATTTATTTTTCATTATTATTTTAAAATCCGATTTTCGAAGAAGTCCGCGTAGCCACAAAAAAGGAATTTTTGAATGGTCCATATATAGCACATCATTTTTTCAGCGAAGAATAGAAATTGCGTTTTTTTTGTTGTAATCTTTCTGGGCTCAAAAATTTATTCCGAAAATCGTAATATTCGTGGTATCGCCCCTTCAACGATATTTCCTCCGCTAATCTCTGCGGTGCCATTGTTATGAGTATTTTTTTCTTCTTTTGTAACCTTCAAAATTCCACAAAAAGATTAAGCCGATTTGTGTAATACCTTGATCTCATTCATGTAGCAATCTGAGCGAAAAATTCGTGGGTGTCGGATAAAAATCGAATCAAAATTACGATAAATCGGTTTATTTCAAAAACGATTTTTAAACCTTTCCCGTTGTTCGACGGTATCGAGAATGCGATGTTCTCATACCCATCGTCTCAGCAAGTTTTTCTGCTCGGACTACTTTTTGCGACACTATCCTCGTATGTATGGCTTTCTTTCACAGAGACACCATATAAGAGCTTTAATAACGAGAATATACAGGTCTCATGAGAGGATTCTGTATCGGCCAAACGCCACCGGCCAACAAAGAAACTTTACACCTTCGTTCTACGGGAATACTTTTGTGAATTACGGTTTCAGAAATAAATTTCACACCCTCGGACTTCAAACCCATGTACATTACTTTATTTATTAATCTTGAATGAGACCCAGCAAAGTGCTAAACATTACAGAAGCGGTTGACGACATTAAATTTTAATGAAATTCATTGAAATTGAAAAAAAAGCATAAAGCAGTTGTACAACTCTGCTCGTTATTTTTCTGTTTCAACATACACATCTTTGTACTTGAATATTTTCATTTCAAATAATTCTCCAGATTCAAACTCTATTCGTATAAACGATAACAGAGTTTGAATGTACATCGTATTCTTCGTTTTTCGATAACGAAGAATATGACATGCGATAACGTTGCATTTGCCGAACATTCAATGATGGAAAGCTGTAGCTTAAAAAATGCACAAATAAAAAGTTTTTGTATCAATGAAGTTGATTTCGTTTGTGCTTTTAAGAAAATATGGTCCTTCTCGAATATGGAATTTATACATGCACGATCGTGTACGATGAGATAAAACGTCTTATATGTGCTTGATGAAAAATTCAAGAGTTATCTATACGTTTGTATACAGGCACCAAAATATTCAACTCCTGTTCAAGTGCCAACGATCTCCTGCACGATCTAAAATTTAATAAGAAATTTATGTATATCGGGGAAAAGATAGAGAAACTTGCTGAAAAATCATTGCAGGGAAAAATAGATCGTCTGCTTATTGCGTGCATGGATAAAAATATGAAAAAAAAAAGCACAGGTTGTTGCAAATCCAATATGCATTACTATGTTTGCTCCCTATAACAATATTCTGTTATGCATAATATAAACATCACGTGAAACTACATTTTATTCTCTCTTACATAAATCTTTGCATTCGTTTCCTCCAGAAATTCATGTAAATACGTTTGTACGTTTTTTCCTCTTACAATATATGTTGAGAAAATTTGTCACTGATATAAAATAATGAATGTATTTTCTTTCTGAATGACGATGATACTCCACGCTATTATCCTTTCATATTTATTTCTTGTGTATTGTTTTTGTCGACGTTATATAAAATAGAAAAATAAATGTTTAAATACATCGAGTGAACAATGCATGCAGTGAGTCGTATCGTTTCTCCCGTTCGTTTTGTTCTCCAGAGCTCTACATATACAACGCTCGGGTCGAGGCAAAAAACATAAATGCTACAAAACACTGAAAAAAAAAAAAAAAATAAAAGAAAAAAAAATGAAAAGTATGTGTCGGGAAAGGTAATGACGTCACGGGTGCGTAGGAAGTTAGTAATTGGAGCTCTGATGGATGCAGACATGAGAGAAATTACGATATTCCGGTAAATGCTTCGTGTGTACCGCGTGTTTTACACAGTGTAGAAAAATATGATTAGCGTTGACGCACCAACCGTCCAATGCGAAGTTTATGCATGTTGTTTGTTCTGTTACTATTTTGTTACAAAATACACGTTCGTTGTACCGTCGGCTTTAATTTCATTTGCTCGTCCGTATATCAATCATTTCGTTTTTGTTTTTTTTTTTTTTCAATATATATTATTTATTCGTCGTTTTTATTCTCCTGTATTGTTCGACGAAGAAACGAATCCATCAAAGTTTTAAAAGCTTTTTCCAAATTCTCTAGAATTATATTGTCAGATCCGGAAGGAAAAGTGGTGGAAAAAAAAGAATCGCACGAAACGTCAGCTCACTAAAATCGATTACTGACAAATGGTTCGCTCTCTCTCTCTCTCGAAGAAGAAGAAGAAGATGATGAAAGTTCGCGAGGGACCAAAGTTTCAAGCTTTTGACCCTGAATCCCATTAAATAGGGGACAGCTCTCGAGAGGAACTTTGAAGAGGTTAGTCATCGTAGGGCCGACTCGTAAGTGACCGACGTATGTACGGACCAAGTGTCGAGACAAAATGCTGAAGATAGAGAGAGAAAGAACAACGACCAAAAGACAGAGAGAGGGTGAGAGAGAGAGAGGGAGAGAGAGAGAGAGAAGATTCAAATGTGAAGGGAGCTGAAGTGGCAAACCAGGCACAGACTGTGGCAATCACGGTAAACGAAGACAACAAGGACTTCCTGTTCGTGCATATACTCCTCGACGTCTTGTTTCTTCAGTCGTTACTTCATTCGCATTCGAGTTCAAAGAACTACATATGTCGTTCCGTCCAATTACAAAGAAAAATTAGTTGACTTGTCAATTTTTTAAATCTCGTAAAAGACGTGAAATTATAGTTGCTAGCTGATTCCAAATTACCCGCATCACCTTGTTACGGAATTCGTGTATAGTATCGAAGCTCAAATCCTCGGACCGACGAATAATTTTTCTTTGATGGGGAGCACGATTTTGTCGAGTTTTTTTTTTCAAAGTAATTTTATCACGGCGGATAAAATATCCAATATCGCATTCTCTGATATTTTTCTGTCGAAAGTTGTCACTTTTTTTTTCAACCTTCTTGACAGTGTGTGCTGTCGCGTCGACGAGGAAACGCCAGCGGGAACTCGATTACACGGCTCGCTATGTGTACGTTCTCGAGTTCTCTACTCCCCCGAGCTCGAAGGCCTGAAAGTAGAAGTAGTTTCTCTCTCGCTTGTACTTTGTAGTTACTTGCTTGCCCATGTATTTCTCATTAACATACTTTTTCGAGGACCCGAGCTAGGAAACGAAACATCGGGGAAAAAAAAAAAAAAATATCGCGCCCCCAACAGCGACCAAATAAACCAGAGATCAAAGTGCAACGTAAACAGAGAAGTAAAAATTGTAATCGGAAAACGCTGAATGGATGATTGCAAGTGTTTCATGTATATATGTTGCGCGCGAATACCATCCAAGTAATGGAAAAAAAACCTCTCCACAATTTAAAGCTCACCTCTTGAAAAATCGAATAAATTCGAATATATTTCTTCATTTATTATATTTTTCACAGAATTAGCGGAAAAATGGAGAAATTAAAAAAAAAATATGTGCCATTACTGGAAAAAGAGAATTTCAACCGGTGAAATTTTTTGAAAATCGAGTTTGTTAATCGAAAACAACTAGTTTATTTTTTTCATTCGAATGTGATATTTGTTCTTTGGTTTTTCTGCATAAAAAAAAGTTTATCGATCAAACAAAATCCCAATTAGTTGGACATGAATGTGGTTGATAAAATTATTTTTTGTTGTTGAAATCACAGAGTTGAATCCATCATATTATCGTCCAACTTGACCGGATTTAGCTGCTTATTTTTTTCTATTCAATGCTTTTTTCTCGACTCGGTCGCAAAGCAAATTCTATTTCAAAGTATACGCCACGTAGATCATCTGTCAAATGGACTTGTAATCCTTATTCGTTTGTTTAATGGCGTTTTATTTTTTATGGGAAAATCAATGCACTTTGTGGGATTCTCGGAAACAGAGACGAGCGCACTTACACGAGCACACATCGCAGTAAAATTGATACACCGACGTCGCATATTGCGAAGGAGGGCAGAAGAGAAATGAGCTATGATTCAATAGGGCTGGCGAAGAGTTCTCGAGTCACGCTTCCGTATGGTCTATCCAAACGGTCTCTATATAAATATAAATATCAATACATCGTGGCCAAAGTGCAAATACTCATCGACACGCTTGGCATGACGCGGTCATCGATTTTTTTTTTGGCATCTTTGGTCTGTTCTCTACTGCGTGGTAAGAGAAAAAACACAAGACGAATGTAGACGAACCTTTTCGATTCGATCTCTCATTCTTTGTGCAAACATACGAAACCACATGGTCTCCTCTATCATAGAAAAAAATATATGTAGAGAGGTTTATAAATATGAAAACGAAAATTCGTACCCTTCCTCTAAGCTGACTCAATACTCATTCTGATGAAACATTCGGTGAAAATTTAACTTTTTATATTTTTTTTTCATAGAAAAATAGGTAGACGAACGTTCAAGAATTATTTATCCATTTATTCCGTTGCAGCCCTGTGAATTTTCGAATTATTGCTGTTCGTCCCTGGTGTCAGAATTTTTTGAGTATTTTTTTGAAATAGGAAAAAAAAATCTAGTTCAAGCGTCTGAAAAAAAAACGTTTCAAATTTTTTGTTAATTTATGAAGAAAATTAATGTGAAAAGTGTTGTTTTATTTCGTTTTATAAACAGCACGAGTATGAGAAACGTTTCCGATGAGAGTTGACAGGGGGATGATCGTTATATGAAAATGAAAAATATTACGGAGGCAAATTCGTGTGGAGTCGGTTATTCGATAACTCATTTTCCAAATAAAACTTCAAGAGAATAATAGTGACACTGTAACGAAGATGCTCGTTGAATAAGTAATGAGATGCCAACAGAAATTGATTATCTCGTGAAATCTTGATCCGTCGCTTCTTATTTCGCCATCAATAAATCATTGAATCTCGAAGTTGACAGGGTTATAAAAAATCTTTTCGAGTGCATCGCTTTTTATATGCGTCAATCACGTGTCCTGTAAAAAAAATTGGATGTATAAAAGTTCACAGGTGCTCGTATAAATTCGTGTGTATAAGTGCGTTGGATACACGCGTATATCCTAGTTGACCCTATTCGGCCTCTTCTTTTGCCACTCTCCATCGATAAAAGAGCGCCCACAGTGCCTCGGCGAGCTCGCGCCTCTTTTTTTTTTTTTTTCGTATACATCTTCAGGGATGTTCGGAGTATGCTTTCTGGCCACTGGCAGAGTGGAAGAAGCTATACAGGGCCAGACACAGGCTGGAAAGCCCCAACGGCACTCCCAATGGTTCACCCTCAACGTTCGGGGTAGACGAAGGTCGGGACAGAGGGGCGAATAGTAGTGGCGGCCGCGTGTGCGCGTCACCACTTTCTAGCCAACCCCTCTCTCCCTCTCTCTCTCTCTCTCTCTTTCCTTTTTCGTTCCTTTATCTCTATCTCACTTTCCCAAATATATATACCAACGAGAAAGAATCGAATCCTTGTGTTCGTGCTCGCTGCATGTGGATACACGAAGCACACCCTGCCTCTCTCTCTCTTATCCTCTCGCTCGCTCTCTGTCCTCATGTTTCCGTCTCCCTTTCGCTCCACTCTCTTCATGCCTCTTTCCTACTCTTGCCTACTCTCTGTGTGAAGATTATCGGCACATGCGCCTCTCGTACCCACAACGCTGTGGCGATGTACAGAGTACGCGGGGTTCCGCGACTCACAGGGGTAAAAGCGGATAGCCGCGACGGCAGCGTGTCAAAACCATTCCACTCGACTCGCCAGTCCTCGCTAGTACGGCGTGGCTCCACCTTGTCTCGAACGTTTCCTCGCGCGAGAGGTTAAAACCACAGATTCTCTATTCCGTATCCTCGTTACTTTCGGGCTTCGAACTTAACCACGTAAATTATGCACCCGGTGCACAAGTCTCGTTTTTTTCGTTCGGTTGTCACACCGAGATAGTGCTCTTTTGGTCCGTAACCCGCCCAACGCTTTTAACGTTTCGCGGAATATTTTTTTCATTTCATTTTTAGCACGTTCTTTCGCCGGTGAATTTTCTATCACGCGTTGTTTATCGCTCATCCAAAAGTTCTATTCGTCGTGTCGTAGTGACTGGTTCATACGTTTTTTCGCAGTTTACAAGTGGCTTCTTTTTCAAGTGTGCGAAATCAGATACTGTGGATTTTCCAAAATCGTAAGTTTGTTGTTTTGAAAAATATGTATATATTTTTATTTTTTTCTCATGTTAGTTACGCGAAGCTTGTTCCGTGGCTTCACATTTATATAATGAACGACGGTGCTTCGTGTCGGAAAGGACGTGGGAAAATGTGACGAATTTTTCCCCGGCTTTTTGTGCGTTCTCGTTTTCTTCAGTGCGCGATTGTTCGTACGTTTTGAAATGTTCCATCAGATCGAATAAAAGAGGAAATACGTGATGCTTGCAAATCATTGCAGCTGTTGTTCGAAATCGCACAGGTGTTACATAAAAAAAAAAAGGATATTGCAATGTGAATCCACGACGAGTCACGTGAATAAACAAATTTCTATACATTCATAAAATTTTGCGATCTAACCGTATGATTTCGTTTCGAAATAATTTTATGAGCGGGGTTGGCAGTATCATCTCGTAATATTGTTCGTAGATATTCGTAATCGGTGAGCAAAAGCATTGTCTGCACGTGCTCGCTCATGCAGAGTTTAAAGTACACAATGGTCAGCCTGTAGACTGCGACGATGATGATTTGAGGATGAGTGAAAAAAGTGATTTTCATTCACGATCGTTCGGAATCATCGTTTCCGTTTAGTGGGCAATAAAAAGTTCGAACTGTTCGAAAAATAATGTCGATTTGCTCTCCAATTTTTCTCAAAATGCTTCGGTATGTCTCTGGTTATTTTTTCATCGATAAACTCCGTTGGTTATCCACAAATTTTGTTATGTTCTCGGTCAATTTTCGATCGAATATCGCTTATCCTGATTATATAAAAATTTATTTGAATCACGATTGATTTTTTGTCTGATTCGTGCAAAAATAGTATAATCTTTTCGAAAAATTTGTCCCAATCACATCGAACGAATCGGATATCTCTGGATGATGAAATAATTAAAAATTCTCTGATACCCACAGTAATAACATAATTATATATCCAATAAAAATAAACTATGTCAAACGCTTTATTAAACGTACAAGAAAATTAGCTCCATAGTTTGATAGTGATTATAAAAGTTGTTCAAATATTCCATGTTTTGATTCCCCTCCCAACGGATGTTAGCTTCGGCTTATTCGCATCAGTTACGGAAGTGTCGAAAGTTTCATCCCCTATCTTAGCCACCCTGGTTGAGTTGATCCCTCCCACGGGTAATCCGGAATCACGTCGATACTTAGCATTATTCGATGGGGTATGCTGCAAATATGTTGTTGTACATTGAACTCGCTCTCGCAATTTCATCCCTTCGTTGTAATTTCATATTCTACAGTAAATAATTATTTTTATTTTTTATTTTTATGGGACAGCCTTTTTGCATTTTATTTCTTGGTTTCGTTGTATTTGCGAAGGCTCCGATTTTACGTGCATGGATGAGCGATTCCGGTCTCAGCTGTATGCACGGGTACGAGACTAAAACAAGCAAATCGTATACTTTCGTGCGTTTTTTTTTTCTTCGTTTTTCGACAGCAATGAGCGCGTAAAGCCGTTTAGAAAAACGGGACTAAGCCCCGCGGTTGCGAGGCACGCTTTCAGAGCACGTGCTGAACTCTTCTTTCACTTGTTCTTCCCTCGTTCTCGGCGTAACGACCTGCATCTCTATGCGTGAATGTTTTATACTCTTCATGCTCTCGACCTTCCATCTTCTATGAGTCCATCTCGACCTCAAAGTGTAATTCACTCGTTCCTCGTTCCCCAATCTACTCAACCGCGTTTCTTTAATTCGGCACTTTCGGAGTACCGAAAGTTTTTTTTTTTCCATCTCTTTTGCGGATATTACAACTCGCCTCGATCGTGGATCATGAATTTCTGTTGTGCCAATTTACCCTAATTATAAAAAAGTGACGAATAACAAAAAACTGCCTAGTTATTTCCGGTGGCCATGAATTTTTGTGTACATGAAGCAAAGAAAAATTCAGAGTTATTTGCGAGCAATAAAACGGTCAAGCTGGAGGGGTCACTTGCTTTAAAATTTTAGAGCTACGAAGAGAATTTTTATAATAGCATAATAAATGCACGTACGCCCCACAAAACCAACATTGAGTTATACCCTTTTAGAGTTTTATCGGTATCGCTATGGTCGATAAAGGTGGCAATTATATTTTTATTGATGGATGATGCACATAACCTGCCATATATATATATATATATTAATTTTTTTCGTTGGGAACCTTCAGCGGATATCGATTGGCAGCGTTGTGTAGCTTGTTAAATCACCGACTACGGTAGGAGGAATCGATTTGTCGTAACTGTGTTATCGAACGTTGAAAAATCCATGCATGACCGAGGACAGTTTGTAGGCTTAACATATTAATTCACTCATTTCATTGAAATTTTCGCGGTGATGAAACGTTACGAAAAACTCGTTTTCTGTAGATAAATGAAAAAACAAAACAAACAAAAAATTAAAAAGACTGAAGCAATTTTTCCGAGATCGTTTCACAGCGAAAATCCAAACTATTCCTAACCAAATGGGACATCGATAAACTTCTGTAACGTGTTCTACGAATGTTTGTCAATTTTTCATTTTTTTTTTTTTTTTAATTCTTCTTTTACCCTCTCTCGATTCGAAACCCTCGAAATGTCTCTTCTAGAAACTCTTAACGACCCTTGGAGCAAAAAAAAAAAAAAGTCTTCTCACTGTTGTCCAGCCCGGAGGATAGAGCGAGAAAGAAAAATTGAATGGTCGCCAGAAGTACCCTTCACATAATAGTCTCCCATTGGACGTGCAAAGTTGACGATGGCCTTCCCACAAAATTATTACTTTACCATCTCCAATGGTATAACGTTATTGATGTTTTTTTTTTTTATCTCGTAGTTCTTCCATCGCGCCACGCTAGATCACGATTGATTATAAAATTTTAATTAAATTTTACGATACGTGCTGTCTCGAATCAACGATAATTGGGAATAATTGCCAAATGTCAAATGAAGCCAATCAGCGAAACGACGCGATCGATGATATTGCGATACACATTCGTTGACAGGAGGCTGCGAGAGAATAATTAAATTCACCGTGGTATTAGTCTCGTACACTGCATTTTTTTCCCTCTTTTTTTTTTTCCATGTAAATACAGGTCATTTCATTTGAGCCGTAATGACGTATGATGAAAAAAGAATGTGTTGAAAAACCATTTTCCAAATCCTCGATAATGATTCCTGACATCAAAATCGAGTATCAGGAGTACTTTTTGATGAACAGTGGTGACACGAATTCTGTAATAAATCGATTGAACATTGAAGCATCAAAAACTGTCGAATTCTTCGTAATATCAGCATTCAGTAAAAATGACCGAAATAACTGTAGCTGTTAACGTATTTTCATACTTCACTGCAAAACTTTTCTGATTTTATACAAAAATGTTTCTCTTCCTTCCTTACTCCAATAACAATACAAATAGTCAACGAAAATATTGTTCAAATATCGTTACGTTCTGCCGAAAATAGCTTTAGGGTATTGCCACTGAGAAAGTTTGTCCATTGAATAAAAACTCATTTCATCGAAACACAAATATATTGGATTGAAATTTTTTTATTCATTTCTTTTTTTTTTATCGAGATAACAAATAATTTAGTTTATTCGACGAAACAAAAGAGTTGAATCCACCATATTCTCGTCCAACTTGACGGGGATTCTGTCGATGTACACATTTTTTAATCTCGCCGTATTCAATTATTAGAAGGGGATGAGAAAGAGGTTACGAATATCGAGTTGAATGACGGTATAGTAATGCAATTGCGGAAACGAGTATCGATCATTCATAATTTTCGTTGGACGTTTAATCAACTAGTGCGACCACGTCGTCGTGCGTATAATTTACGCGAACCAACGCGGTACTATACTCTTCGTGATCGAAGTATCTGCAGTATATAGGTTGGTGTATATTATATATATATATATCTATAAAGCACGCGCATAAGGGCTCTCGGTTAGAGGACTGCGATCGACGTTCTCGAACCTTCCCGTAGCAGACCAGACGCCTGATATATATCGCAATGCATTACTATACTAATAGGGGTTGATGTGAATATATACGAATTTGGTAACGTAAACGACAGAGGAAGTTTATGGAAACTATGGAAACTCTAACCGTCATCTCATAGGCTATAGCCATTTCGGCAAAACTTTAAAATTCATTTCTCTAATCATTTATTCGTTGTAACAATGTTGAGTAAATATTTACAATTGGTTTTTTTTTTTTGCTAATAATCGTGTTCTAAATTTTTTTTTCGAGTATTTATTCAGTATTAAAAATGATATCACGAATAATTTTGCATGCAATTTGTGCAATTTGATATTGTGTGTGATACCATTTTTCAACAATATCACACGTTAGAAAATAATTTGAAAGGATTTTTTATAGCGAAAGGACCGATCGTGAATATTTACCTGAGACTGGATTTTTGTTACTTGGTGTTGATACTGATGAGCATTAAAACGACAGAGATATGCTTCGATTATCTCGTTCTTATGAAAAATTTTCATGGATCCAATATACGACAACGAAAATGATTTGAATATTTACATTTTCCAATGAATTTTGTACCTCGTACAATCGTTGATACACAAAAAAGGCGAGAGACATACGAAAACAACGGCAATAAACATATGAATGAGATAATTAAATCATAGAGAAGCTTGGAAACGTGCCACAGAGATGGGGAGGAGCATGGCGTGGTTGAATAACCGAATGAAATTCGTGGTAATAAGTTATACATGCTACATCAACCAAAAGCACTGTCAGCCATATACTAAAATTCCAAATGATAATGAGTCTGAAGCTAAAGATCCAAAAGGGCCCTTTTAACGAAATATTTTGCCAATTTTGTCATATTTTTTCAACGATATTTATTTCTCAATAATATATTCGTACACAAAAAAAATTTCAATCAAATAAAAGTTATTTAATGCCAATAAATCGATTACTAATTTGTATATTATCCAGTAATTTCATGAAAGCTAAAATATCAAATGATTCGTTATTTGAAACAATCAGTAGATTGAATTCAGTCAAATAAATGAATAATTGTATAAAGCTTTTGACTGCATAGTTCCATAAATTGAACCGTTTTATCGATCTCAAAAACTTTTCGTACTGACACAGGTTATTTACTATTATTTCTGTTATTTCGAATAATGGTTTTATTTTTTTTTACCAAAGAGAAACTCACTGGATGTAACAAACGTAAATTACTTGGTTCCAATGCGTTAGGCTTTTTCTATAAAAAATATTACAAATTTCACGTGAATAATTTTAATTTGTGTCGTTTAACTAAAATATTCCGACTAGAAATATTAATGATTTTCAATAAAAAATGTCGGTTTGTTGTTCGTTGAAAAATCGTATTTAATTCAAATAACGATAATTAGTTTCAAAGATCTCGATTATAACAACCAATCGCTGGATACCATCGCTTGTCTTCAGTAAATTCGACTCAAATAATTCAATTACTCGAGTCGAAATATTTTTTTTCAACAGTATAGTTTTGGTAAATGCAATGAAAAATAAGTATGCAATTTCGGAGTGTATTTTATTAATACCATCGAGAAATTAGATTATTTTAATGTTAACGTACACGTCAATCAACACTTCAATATTAATCTGATACTATTATATTCGTTATTTGAAACGCTCGTCAGTGTACAATTGGCAATGCTTCTGTTCCATTTCATAATTAATGGAGCTTCTATTTTCATCTGTTGCTAGAACGTGATTTCCTCGATTCGATGAGATTTACCTCGGGTATTGTCCTCCTCGCTCGATTTATCGTTTCGATATATCTATAATGTTTATACACAGTTTCTCCAGTAAGAGACCTTTGGTAACGTCGATTCTGGACCATTTCTACTAGCACTTACGACGTAGCCAAATGTCCCTGTTTCGATTGTAATGGCTCTCAGCCTGCTGTTCTGAGAGGGATCTTGACTGTATAGTATCACTTCGAATCGCTCTATTCCTGCGCATTTCGCCATTGTATATCGGTGAGGATACTCGAGCAGTGATACTCCGATAGTAATCTGTACTGAATATTCTAATAATCTTATCATCTTGAATATAAAAGTGAATCCGTTATAAATATTTACACGAAAGCATTAAATCCGCAAGTATTTTATTATATTTATAATTTTCCAAGGATTCTAATTGACTCTACACATTTTTTCCATCCCATAATAACTCCTCTCTCATCGAGTTACATATTTAGTTGTGCCCAGGAATACACCACTCCAGAGACACAGAATGAGAATGATTTTTCATTAATCAGCCGAAAAATGCGTCAGAAAATAATATCAACGTCAAACAAGGTGCCGACGAAGCACTGGCGAAAAAAAAATCTTTGCCAAATAGACAATATACATAAAAATGGCATGAACAAATTTCAAAACTCAATAATACAGGGAATTGAAAAAAAAAAAAAAATGGCCAATTTCGTTTAATGGGAAATGTTATAAATTCTTATAATCTATAAATTGTATATCCAACCTCGTCCGGGGTTTATTGTCCGGTAAACCCTACCGGATGTAAGTACCGACTTTCATTAAATATATATACGTATATGTATATATCTATACATATATACCTGTAACGTGTACATGTATTTGACCAAACAAACCTATCAATAAATTTCGAGCGTCCGACCCAATCGAACGTGAGAGCACCACCGCGCGCAGTCACATGTATCGTCTACACGTATACGAGCATAGAAACGTACACGTATGCCAAAAACCAACCGCGTTCAACCGTATATCGACCAAATAAATTTTCTACATTCCCATACACCAATACACGGACCAATGTGTCGTTCGATAAACAAAAATATTGCATGTTGATTCTCTCTCTCTCTCTCTCTCTCTTTCTCTCACCGTCTTTATTGCACTTAGATGAACCCACAGAAACTCGAGTACAAAACTCTTCTTATGTACGTTTCTCGTTCGGTCTCGAAACAATAAATGGAATAAGATCTCGGTATTGCTTCGTTCGTAGCTGATCGAAAATATGACTGGTGTCTCTGAAACGTTTTTTGATCCATCTTAACGTCCTTCACGCTTTGATTCTTTCTGGAATAAAATTTATATTTGTCCGAATCTTTTATTCGGAAAGAACAGCAACATTCTTTCATTCTTCGTTCTGATGTAATGGATTTAAATCGATAGAGATAATAATAACGAAAATTTTGATCAGTGTAACCTATAACTTCCTATAAAGGAAGAAAACGAAACTTTCTTTTCTACGTCAATTATGCAAAATAAACAATGTTTAGACTTTATTCGATGTAAATCGTATCGGCTTGTTAATAGATACGATCGCAAATCAGTCACGAATACCAATAAACTTTATATTTTCATTGTCTCTGTTGCAGAAACGAACACCGGCAAAATAAATCTCGAACGTGTGAAGTGAGTGATAAAAATGAAAATAATGATTTGATCAAAAGATCGTGAAAATAGCGGATTGGATTTTTTTCTTTTTTTTTTTTCTTTTTTTTTTTTCATTGAAAAATAATTGAGGAGCCGCGATAGTTCCGCGGCAAAAATACATTGCGATGTACAAACTTCTTCGTCGCGGCTCGGGCCGCATGCTCGTGTTTTGCGTGATTGTTCTTTCGCTCCTATTGTGCCTGTATTACGTTAGTCAAACGCAACAAACCCCGAGCACCGGTGCTGGCTCATCCGGGGCTCTTCTCGGACCTGAGGGACCGAGATACGACGGCAGCGGTGATGGCACAGGACCAAACAGGGCCACGACTACCCTTGCGGAATACAGCGATCCACCGGATGTCAGAGTATCAACCGATACGTGTCCTCTCGTCGAACCAAGAAAAGTTGACATTGACGCTCAGGAGGAATTCAAAGAATTCGATTTTCAGGTACGTTTTTCTTGATCGATTTATTCAATTCCCAATCGATAATATTATTTCTGGCAAATTTATTTAAATAACGAATCGAGTTATCGAGTTGTACTGAGTCGAACACAAGATTCTGATCTCAAATTTTTACATGATTTAAACGAATATTTTATGTTCATAGTACCAAAATTCGATAGATTTTGGTAGTTTTCAGAATTTTATTGAAAAAGTCAAGTACTTATTGAAAAACTTGATTCCGATAGATTAGGCATTAGAAATGTCGTAAGAAGTCGAAAAATCATACTTCACCGGATAGGTAAAGCAGTTGTAAAAGAAACAACAGCTGTACGGAAAACGAAATTTTGTTAAAACCTTAAAATAATTTGTTGAATACGTTCATCAAAATGTTTGAACGACGCAATAAAATATTTTAATACTTCAACAAAATTTCGTTTTCGTTTTCGAGCTCTCTCTGAACTGGGAAGTAATAGTCGGAATTCCTTAATATGTTTCAATGTATTTGATGCTTTTAAAATTTTTATCGATTTTTTTTTTTTTTTAATCAAAAAATGACTTTTCGGAAAGTCCTGATTTAATTTTGGTCAGTGATGCATACTGGCGTCTCTTGCGAGATTATATAATTTGATCGGTATCTTATTGTGGAGGTTTTGAATTAAAAAAGCGATGTTTTTCCGGAACTGACATTCAGGAGGAGTAAATGTGGTCTGTTTCTCTCAATTTTTTTTTTACAACATTCACACTGTTCAATCATTTTATTCTGATGATAAGATAACAACGTTTGACAAAACATTAAGATACAAACGAAACCGTCCGAACTTCGTAATGAAAAATCTGAAATATGAGAGCGAATCAATGCGTTCTTACACCAATTTTACATATCGTTACTCATCGCTGTTACACGGCCGAATATTCTCAGCACGTAAAAAGCTCGTCGCCGCGGATGCGAAGGCTGTAAAAAAACATGGGCGAGCATCTAACAATTGTGTAAATTGTCGGCAAATTTTGACATCATTTTTTATTTCATTGTTAAAAGTGTGTCTCGGTACGCTGAAGTTTTTTTTTTTTTTTTTTTTTTTTTTTCGTGCTTTACCTTCGCATTCACTGTCCGGTGGTTTTTTGCGAATTGGATTAACCGACGCGAGCTCGCGCTCCGTGTCGAATTGAATAATTACGCGACAGGAATGAGGATGGAAGCAGAAGTGACGGAGTTGGAGCGACGGAGAAAGGACTGTTCGTCGGAGTATATAGGGACAGAATTACGGGGGTGGGAGAGGATGAGAGTGGCGTAAAAGTGCGGAGACAGCGGTACACCCGGGCGAAAGCCAACTCGATTAAACGTTGGGCGCTTCCCTAGTTGTCTCTCTTTTATGTACGTGTGCACATGTACATATGTACAAATATACGTCCATCTAAAAATGTATACAAGCGTATAGAAAGAGGGAGAGAGAGAGAGAGAGAGAGAGAGAGAGAGAGAGAGAGAGAGTCGAACGGTTGGAAACTATAACTATTACGGTGTTGCTGTTGTATATAGTGGCAAAGTATGGAGCATGTATATGGGATGGGCGGCGTACGATTCGTTTTAATTACACACGCTCGGTCTCTTCGGGGTCTCGACGTGACACATTTGCGCTATGTAGCATGTACCATCCCTCGAATCGCGGTCGACGTCGAGACTATGCTTCATTTCTTTCTCTCTCTCTCTCTCTCTCACTCTTCCTCGTGCATTAACTTCTTTCTCTTTATCTGACTCTCGCTTTTCGCCCTTATCCAACGTGTAATACCAGTGACAAATGAACAAGCTTCTCTCGTCACGACGACAATCCCTATTCGATTCTCACTATTCAAGTGATAAAGAACATCCCTATTTACCTTCTACGAACGTGGGAATTTTGGTCTGGTAAACTCTCTTTAAACATTCCGAACATAAAAGAAAGCTTCGATTTTCGATAAGCTTTGCTAATTTACGTACAATTTATTCTGCTTTTCAAGAGTAATGATTTGACGATTTGGTATAAAACGATTTTAAACTGTTATTGGAAATAGCGATTTTGACGATTGGTGCTAGATTCGTTAACGAACTTGAAACCCAATCAGAATTCTCATCGATTTTATTACTAAGATTGAAAGATAAGACGAAATATTGTCGAAAAATGAAGATTGCGATGTTTTCTTCCGAGACACGACATCTTTCAAATCCAATAAATAAGAAATTGAAGGCCAAACGAATAACGAGAACATTTCAACAACCGAACACTTATTTTATTTTGCTATTGCACATCTTGAGAGATTATTCCACTCGAAAAGAGCGATTAGGGAATGTTATAAGCTTTGCACTTGGAATGCCGAACAAACGACTAGCGCGAGAGCTTTTCACGCTTCTCTCTCTCTCTCTCTCTCTCTCTCTTTCTCTTTCACTCTGTCTCTTTTCATGTCTTCCTTTCTTTAGGAAAAGTCTCTATATATACCTATTCGCATTTTCACCCCCCGAGCCACCACCCAACCGGAAACTTGAGCTCCTTTTCTCACCTTTCCTTTTTAGTCTTTATGTGGGAGAGTGGTCGTGTGAGTGTGATTCTTTTCTATGGAAAAAGAGTCTTTTTAGATTCACAGTTGTCGAGAACGCGACTTTCCAACGAGGACTTCTTCTCAGGAGAGCTTGAAAGATCCTGGCGAAAACGAAAAATGCAAATTGAGCATGTGAATTCCATAGTAATACTCACACCTATATACTTCTCTTAATCCCCTCTTTCTTTTTCTGAATCTCTCCATTTGCAGCAAGGTTCGGTATATTTTTTTTTTTTTTTTTTTTCTTTTTCTTTTAAAGTCTTGAAATCCTCTTCGTGTCACGTTTATTCGTGGTCCTCTCGCGGTTACTCCGACTATCTTCGCGTTGAAACTTATTTAAACGTTGAAAAAAGAATGCGATGCTATATACTTGGATTGAAAATAATTCATTGCCAATCTTCATGGTCGTTTCGTTCAGACTATAACTGAATTGAAATGAAAGTTTACTCAAAAGTAAGAGGGAGAAAATACTCGGATAATGTATAAACGGGAAAGATTCGCCGCTTTTTTTTCTTCGTTCTGTTTCTAAAGCCGTAACTACTTGTGCATGAAAGTTTATTTTAAAGATTTGAAAGAAAGAACCACCACAAAAGGGGAAATTCGAAGTTTTATCTTTCGATCTTATGAAGGTTTTACTACTGTCATCCGATTTAGTTCGACCTGGTTGTGTAGTAACGTTTGACTTACGAGAAATTATGGAACACTTACCATCGATTTCAATAACTTTGCATTCGTTTTGGATACTCTTCGAACGCCACTTTATCCTGAAAAGTTAGAAACAAAGTCTCGGTGTTTTAAAACGATGAAAGAATCAATTCGACTTTAAAGGGTTAGGCAACTCTAGAGCGAGAAAAAATTGATATACTTTGGATTTTTTTCTTTTTAGCGAAATTATGGGATTCATCGATTCCGCGGTGCGTTCTCTTTCATAATGATGCCTTTTTTTTTTAAAAATAAACAAAATTCAGGTACGAATCACGAGATAATTGTTAATAGCAAAAAACTATTCAATTAATATAACGCAAAAATCCTACGTGCTTTTCTGGCTCTTCTCGTATGGAATCGGAAAATTTTTTGGTTTTTCTTCCAGATAAACGATTGCATGAGATTTTTTTCCAGCTATGAAATCTCCTAAAAAACTGTCACCGGAAAAATGCTGTGCCGCTGCTATGTTCTTATTAATCCTAGCAATTTTTTTTTCTCAGTTATCATTCACAATTGAATAAACGACTGTCTACGAAATTTTGATGGATTCCAATATTTCGCTAAAAAAATTACAAAGTTCCAAAGTTCACCGATTTTTCCTCGCTCTAAAGTAGCCCCTAAAATCATATTTGCTTCTTGTATTGTTGGAATGTTTCACGGCTTTTAGCTCATTAAAAGTATGAGTCAGTCGATATTTTTTGCGACTGTGAGTGCTAGAGAGGTAGCTGCAAGCTTCGAAAGTACAATTTTTCAACATGGTTTGACCGATTAAAAAAACTTTCTGTCAGCGGATTTTCGTCATTGTCCTGCGTCCGTTAATAGAGCTTTTTTGTAATCGTTCAACACCGTGTCAAAAAATTGCAACTCCGAAAATTCGAAGTCAAGTAGTTACGTGACTGATCCATCCGTCTTAATAGACGTGCTCGCTAAAAAGTAAAAGTATCTTTAGGTAGGAACGTGTGGTCAACCGGTTGTTGATCACGAAAAGCGAGAAATAAGTGATTCATTGTAGAGACGAAGTGTTTCCTGATTCAGCGTTCAAAAATCGCGAATCAGTGAGACATAAAAGAGAATTGAGCACGAGGAATGTGCTACAATTGATCTCGTCTTATAACGCACCTGTATCGAGGACGTTTCTCCGATATTCTCACCACGTTATTCTCCGATTTGCCGACACGATGTCGCTCTTTCAACAATTCAATTGCAAGCGATTCATATCGATATTTTTTCAGCATCGTAAATTGTCTAACAGTACAGTCGCTCCTTCGACATTCGTTAATTATCAGAAAGCAAAGAAATAAATATTCAAACGTGTATGATGATTTTATTTTTTTTTTTTGTAAATTTTCAAAACTGGATATTGAATGTGCAGGAATATAAACAAAACGCCTTTGATTCATTTAACTCGTTTAAAAAAGGTAGCCATGATGAATCGAATTGAATTGAGCTTACGCTTATTTCAAACAGCTGCTGCAATTTTCATTGTTTTCACGTTGAAAAATAATGTTGCGTGTACAAAGAAAAAAACAATTATTGCAGGCGCTCTCTCTGTCGTAAAACTCACTAGGTATTTTTCATGCGAAACTTTTGCTACTATACGTAAGATGGGTTAAGGTTGACACCGAAGTTCGCGTGACATCACCTCGTTTACGGAATTTCGTGTCGATGTGATGCGACCTAACTCTTTCCGTCCCTTTCGATCTTATTCTTTCTCTTTACTTCTTTCTTCGGTTCAACTATCCTGAACCCCTAGTAGTACCTCACTAATACAACTACCCAACTGACTACAGACTTGCTGACCCCAATTCACGTTAGCCTAAATTCCCACCGGAATATTCTCACTTGGTCTACATCGGAGGGTACACGGATATGTGGATATACTAACTGTGCCTACGGGCTTTGCCCGCGGCACATCTACCAGGCGCATTTAGCTGCATGTGCATTCAGGAAAATATAATTTCTTTTTCCGAAGTGACTTTAAAAAGTCTTACATGAGACACGCAGGGAAGGGTACAGGCACTGCATTGGTGTGTGATTTTTATCCACCGAAAATCACACACCCTATTACACAAAGAAAAATTGTATTCATTGAAAGTTGACATGAAACAAATTTAATAAAAAATGTATGTATACAGAAAAAAAAAAGTTGAAACATTTCAAATTCCTACCAATAATTGAAATCAATCACATAGGTGTACCCTCAAATTCGCCAAAGACCGACTATTTTTAAACACACATCATTGTAGCCGTTCGTAGTTTCAACAGTTTTATATAAATTTCAGATCTATTAAAAATGTTCGGGGTCACGGCCGTTCGAAATGGCATGGGATGTCTCACATATATGTGAAAAAATATTGAAGGACGAGAATAAATCCGGTGTGCGATGCCCTTTTTCAGTGACATTTATCTGAAGACCTTTCTCGAAGCACAAATTTTATTTTTTGAATACCTGATAAAATCCATTTAGTATGATTGTTTGAGACCATATTATTGTTTAGGTTGCTGATTTTGAAATTGATTTTTAGGACAGAATAGTTCTAAAACTGTTGCAGTTTTTTAAAATTTTCTTCATGCATTCATGAATTATTTGAAAATACGTATAAATTTTAAGAAAAATTGAAAAAAAAAAAAATATATCTCATGGTTTGGTATATGATTATGTTAAACGGTGCACACAGAAAAATTTCCAATTGGCGACCAAAGTGCCGAATGTTGTATGCATCCATATAGGAACCGAACGTATTCTAAACCTGCATCCGAGTTCTGAACAATCGTATCAGAACCAGACAGAAAACATGTGTCTTTACAAAACAGCGACGCGATAAAAATGATTACCGATTTATTTTACGTTTTTGTTTCCTTTACTAATATTGATCGTATGACAGAAAAAATTAAAAATTGCTTAAAATTTTAGAGCTTTTCGGAGTCTGCCAGTAACAGAAGTGCGATGAAGTGATTGAATATAAATGGAAAAGGTAAAGGCAATTAAAGTAATCGTTCTTCATTGTCATTAATCGTCCATCGTCAGTCTTGACATCCGTATCTCTGAGTTTCGATTCATAGATGATATGCACACTTTAGTTTGTATACGTTCATACGTCCATCTTGTCTCACACACGATAACGTATGAGGTCAGAATAGAATTAATACTTAGCTGAAGCCCCATGAGATCGTCAGGTTAAGCCTTTGCATCGATTAGCTTTTGCTTGATCAGTTCTCAAACAACAATAGCTTCACTGCTCCATGCTCTCTGCCATCAGAATATCTCTCTATACTCGCAGTTCTGTAATCTTCATGCCTCCTTCGTCTATATCGAATGATCAAAGCTGTGTCAAATTCCGACTAATGCTTAATTGCTTATCGAGGAGATTGTTAGGAGACTTCAGAAACAAAGGCAGAAATAGAGAGAGAGAGAGAGAGAGGTGAAGAGGAAACGGAAGTGGGGAGGAGGGAAACATCCTGCTAAAGAGAGTCATTAATCATAATTGAATGATCGTTTGCTAACAGTCAATTTATGAATTTCTGGATTGCAGAGAATTCAGTCGTCACTGGATTTGCGCATTGAATCGTTTCACGAAATTTCAAATGATATTTCTTGTCATATTCCAATAATTTAACCATCCATCTTCATTATTGATTTTCAAATTAATCGAAAGACTGTTCTATCTCCTGCATAATGAAATCTGACAATGTAATTACAATATTTTTTTTAAGAACTTGGAGAGCTAAGAAAAGTGAGGAAAAAAAAAGTTATTTTTGACAGAAAATTGTGAAAAATCATTCCTCGCATCCTGGGACACTGGTTGAGATGATTAATCTTTCAGAATACTACTGGAACTTGAACTTGTCATATACTTCCCCAAGAATTTTGTATACACTTTAGACACTATTTCAGAACGGAAATGAGTGAATTGACGAACCTGATTGAAACACGTTACATCTTGAGATCGGAAAGTCTGCTTAGCTGCGGTTTCAATTTTGTCAATCAACGACGAAGTTCCATCGGGTAGCTAGATTGCCATTGCCAGTTGAGAGAAACCTGGCTGAGACAAAACCGGAGCTGTATATAAGCCAACGAGAATCGCAGCAGTTTGCGGAGACTCGACAGACAATCCCGAGTGCGGTTGTCGTACACAATTGTCTCCTCTTTTGCTCTGTCTCTCGCTCTCTCTCTCTCTCTCTCTCTCTCTCTCTCTCTCTCTGTCTTTCTCTCGCTCGCTCGCTCGCTCGCTCGCTGTTGCGCTTGCTTGCTATCTTCCCTTCGGCTGTTTTAGACTATATCGTAGAAGCTCAACCCCGAATCCCGTGGTTTGCCGGAAATGGATGTTCGGGAGTGGAGAATAAGATGTTTGGAACCACGTATCAGCTTTCTGCTTCACGTGCTCCCTACTTATCGAAATTGTGCCAAGTGGAACTCAATTGTTGTACATTTGTCTTCATTTCAGATTCCGGATCCAAGCAAAGAATAAGAATATATTCTGAAAATTGGCCCTTCGATCGGTTGCATGTAAACGCGACTGATTTGTATACCCCCGGATGAGTCTTTCAATAGGCAATGAAGCGTCAATAGGTTCGTAATCAGCTGGAAGTTTGATCAACGAATAAAGTCTTAATTCCATCGGGTTTCATGGAAATACATACACACTGTTTCGACTTTGATGCTACTAAAGTTAAATCGCAATGAAAAAAAATATCAGTCATTAATTCTGAATATCCTTGTATTTATTCAAAAGTTTCCAGAAAATTGGACGGAAGGTTCCTCGGAGGTACAAAATTTTTAAAATGGCTATTTTTACCGGAGAATTTTCCGAGTCTTTTATTCGTAAGATTCTATTGAAAATCGTCCTTTTCGTGCACGTAGGGAGCGTATGCAGAGTGGATTTTTGTGAGGGTTGTTCCAAATCGATAAGTCAGGCTTTACTAAAGACACACTCGAGGGCCCCTTTCTTTGATCTAAGTGCCCTCAATTCGAGGGATTTCCCTGGCAAATCCTGGCACTTTCGTACTTTATTTTTCTGCAACTGACACTTTTTCCGTGCGCTGGCGCTTGTGATCTAAGTGACATTTGACTTAGTGCCAAAAGTTTCGTCTCCAGGATGCTTAGATACGCGGAATAAAGAAAAATAAAATATAGTCGAAAAAGTTTTTGACGTGGTCTGCTTAACCGAATGAAAAATTTAGCACAATACCGATACGCTCTTTTGCAAATCCAAAATTTTCAATTATTATAAAATTCCCAGAAAATTACAATGCCCAACGATAATGAAGGTCAATATTCAAGAGGACTAGTGATTTTCAGAGTACAATATGTCATCAGTATCGATATTCAAATTCAAACGAAGAGCTATGCGAAAATTAGATCGTCCATTGCCTCGTGGATTGAGTCAGCATATGAAACGTGTGCTCTGTTTGAGAGAATTTAGTTGGGCTCGGTGGAGAGTCCTCGAGCACGCATTGTACCAAACAATCTAACTATATTAAACACGATTATGCAGCAGCTACACAAGAAGCTGAATATGTGCCCCGGTTATCAAGAGCTTCTCACGACGTTCATAATGATCGTGTGTGTACGTGATATAGTCGTAGATTTTAGCATACCTAAATAGCATTAAACTACAGAGTGTCTCGAAACTCGTGTCCAACATTAGCAAGCCAAATAGATCGAAAATACTCGTGGCAAAAACTCAGCCTTAATTAGTTTTCCCTTTGATGCATCGTTGATGAGGCTTTGATTGATCACACATTGATTATCACGCTTTTCATAAACAAAAAACAAAACATCCTCAAGACTTTCCTCTTCCATAACTCGTAACTAATTCTCTTATTTAGTTTCGGCATGATTTTTGGAACTGGTTGTATGCCACGATGACGTACAATGCGTTCTGTAACTCTCTCTGCTTATTCTCTCCTTCGTTCATGACGTTTGGAATTCACGGATTGTTCCATTTGCCTCGACGCTTCCTCGAGAGTGCTCATCGATATGAATTACCGAAGTAACGTATGTACACTGCGTAATATATGCTATTACGTTCGTATATATCCGTTTATACGCACTCCTCTTCATATATACCTGTATATGTCTTTATTTACAGCTGGTACCAGCATACGCATACATATATAATACCATTTACTCTGGCATGTACGATGGTCTTCGTGCCCAGAAATGTCGGTCCGTTTCCTGCTGGAATACCCGTCAGTTCCTATTAACCCGTAGGGCCCATGTGTTCTGTTTCACGAGTTCTTGCATACACCATCCACCGCCATTATTATTTCTCATATATCTATATACATGCGATTACTACGTGTATACGAATAGGATATATCCTACATCTGGCTAAGTCCGACACATAGCCAGCCTCAGGCTTTGCTTTCGTCACGTCATCTCCGTCTATCACTTTCTTACACCTCGGACCCTTGATCACTCTATCTCTTTCTTGACGTTGACGAGATCGCACTTTGTAGCAAAATCCGACCACGTCCGCGTTTCAGCGTTCGTATTTCCCTCCGGTGAGATTCTACTATTCGTAACGAAGTTTATTGTAATGTTATCAAAGTTTTCGTCGTGTTTGAATTTAACTTTCTTTCCTTCAACATTTCACTATAATCTTCTGCAGATAAGGGTGAATCTGGAAATTAGGTAAAACCTAATGCCGGAACCACCACTATCTTTATTCATAAAGTGAGTATTTTTATAAATAATCATTGTTTGCGAATGATTTATGTAAATTGAGATTAAAATCATTTTCCTTTGAGGCAGTCATCTATGTAGTTGGAGAATAAGTAAAAACGGCATTTTTAGGATTTTTCTTTTTTCTAAGCGAAATAAATAATTAATCTTCATGAACTTTTGCACATATTTTATTCAATATTTTCAAGCATACACGAAAAAAATTGACCGAAGTATAATAAAACAATGATGTAGTTGAAGCTTTATGAACAAGATTCCACATCACTCGAAAATTGAATGAATGAAAGCTAAAGAATCCGGAATTGTCAGCTGAATTGAAAAAAAAAAAATTACAAAGATTTTGAATTCAGACCCTTCTCCATAGTCGACGAACTGACAAAATTCCAAGAAACAGGATGAAAAAATAAAAACTTTCTAGCTGGAAGGTAAAAGTAGTGATGATTTTGAGACCAAGATATTGTCCAATCACCGTTTTCGTGTCACATAATTTTGCAACAAAGTCTCATTTGATTGCTGCTTCCTAACGATACTCTTCTCTCGAACCAGACGTCTTCGACTCTCTTTTTTTTTTTTCTGTGCCCATCGTTAACCGACTGTGTCGACGTCCGGGTCGACGAGAGACCGTGCAGAGAGGGGTCGATGAGAAATGGAGACACCGAAAAACGAGGAGCAACCTCGGCGAGACGAACGCTCTCGCAATTTAGGGCTTTCGTCTGGCTGTCGCAGCACTCGCCCAGGCTTTTGCAATTTGCCTAAGCAAACCTCTCCTCTCCCGTAGTCTCTTCCTCTATCGCGGATATTCATATCCGTCACACCCTTTGCTATCACTCCGTTACCAATCCGGTTATATATGTAGTAATATATATAAATTGCTATGTATATATTCGTGCCTATCGGAAGCTCTTTCGTCGCCGCTCAATCAGAATTGAATTTTTGCTGATATCACCTCCATTACATGCGTGAAAGAAAAAATATATAAAATGTGCTTAAAAATAAAAAAAAAAAAGTATTTACTGTGCGGAAGAAATGGCGAATGTAATCGTTGTATTTTATGTTTTCAAATAAAATACGATGGTTTATTTAATTTTTATTCTTTTTGAAAACAAGAGTCGTTTTTTCATTATCATCATTTCGTGGCAAACGAGCAGCAAATTATGGAGAAAATTTAATGAACAATTCATATATCCTCTCAGCCAATGAAGCGTGTTTACAAAATTGTTACGAAAGTTGTAAGACAATACGAATACCTCGCGAACATTGTTAATTTACATTCAAAATTTAGTTGGCAGTCAAATAAAATTCCTATTTCGAATGTCACTTTTTCGCATCGATTGGAAATTTGATTTTTTGTTTTTTTTTTTCGATTTCAGACCAAAGTATCGCATTTATAATGTAAACCAATTTTCGTACTTACTTTTTCAATGGCACTATTTATCAGGGGTTATCTAGAGGCTGCAGGAACGTATAAATGAATAAAAATTTGTTTACGAATAGTATAGAATTCTGGTAATGAATATTGTACGTATCTAGAGAGAGGCGGCAGCGTCTCGACGTCAAGTACTAAAAAGATAATTTTCAATTGGCAAAGTCAAGACGCGGAGCGACTCAAGATTGTACGATTTCCCCTCACTTTTGAACCTCGAGTTGTTTGTTCCTCTCAATATTTGTTTCTCATTTCCTTGAATGTTTTACAAATAATTATAAGTAAAGCACAAAATACAAAGATTTCTGTAGAATGTTTTTTTTTTCTTTTTCACATCATGCTCCTTGATTTTTGTGTTTCGTTTTATCGTTGATCTACTTTTTTCCCAACATAAATTGCAAGCTTCTTTCATTTTATTCGTTCGTCTCGTTGTGCTCCGTTCTTATAATTGTTATTCTACATTCGTTCTTTTTATAGTCGCATGCGCGCTCCGTATCTACACAAATGTAACTGCATTTTGATCGTATATGGAATAAAAGATTTTTCCGGCTTTCCGGAAAAGAGCTTGGCCTGTGAGGAAACGTATCTACCGTCGTGTGCAACGGTATCATTTCTTATTCCGTAATTCCATTTTATACGGATGAAGAAAAAATCGAGAGATGAAAAAAAAAGCGATCGTACTTTACCGCGCTTCAATCTCAAATTTTTCCAAAATCTTTCAAACATTAGAATTAAAATTTTTTACTTATCATGGCGCTTTCAACTGGCATTAAATAATTATTCCAATCGTATATATTCGGTATGTAGAAAAATCTCGCAAATTCGTCCATCCACATGGTCAATAATTGCTAAAAAAAAAAAACCTTTTGATAAAATCATACGAAACGTGTGATTCGACTCGTTGGTTCGAACCTGCGGTGAAAACAAGAAACGAGGACAAAAACAAAATCGTATAGATAAACACACAGCTCGGTGCTCCATTGTGAAGCTACCATCAATTACCGAATCGTTTGCCGTTTGACACGAAGAGGTTCGAGGGCCTGATTGAGGCAATGGGAAAAGCGGTTTAGATAATACCAGACAGATAGTTTGACAGATATAGTAGTGGAGAAACCCTGCCATAATGGCCACCTACATATATACATCACGCACACATACGTGACTCAAATGGAGCGTCGTTTACTCTCCACTATCGAGGAACAACGATCCTGAAACCTCTACATCTACACACGTGCCAATAGTGGATACGAACAAAAGGGCGTAGTCCAATTGGATTTTAACGCTTGGTCCGACGCGAATTACGCCCTTCCGATCGTTCGTTATCGATATATACATAATTCCTTGTTTCTCAGACGAAAGGGTCGATCGAGAGTATTCTCGCGTATACGTATATACAGAATTTGACGCCCTTTTGGCCTTTGGCGATCAATATATCGTCGACGAATTTCCCATCTCGATTTATCGAGGATTCTATGAATACGGTAAAACGTACGCGTGTGCACTGGAGTTCTATTTCGAAACTGGAAGATTACGTTATTTGTAGAAATTATCTTAATATATTTTAATCGCTCCGGTGGAGATTTAGTGGGCTAAAATTTAGTCATTTTTACGTGCTGGTAAGTTCGTCGCCATGAGACTCTTGCGATTGGGAACTGAACGTTGCGAATTGACCAAAGCAGTGGCGGATTTATCATACGCGCCAAAGAAACGAGTCCATATTTAATTGCAAATAATTGTCTGCGTAACTGATGAAAAAAATTTTCACGTACGAGCCCCCCGCTTCACATACCAAAAACGGTATTTCTTCTCTCATAAATAACAAATATATACATAGCTAAAGTAAGGCGACCACAAGAAGTCGACGAACTTTTTTTTACGAGTCCCATGGCTCTGCCATATTGAGGGCGAGTTTGCCTTCCCCTTCCTCCAAGTTCCGTGCAGGAAACATCGCGATGTCGACACTCCGTTTTCTCCCGAGAGAAAACTCACATCTATATACGCCCGTATATATGAATATGTATAAAGACAACGAGAGAGAAAGAGACCAATGTATACATTATGACTCAAAAGTATTTGCCCATCCCATGCTTAGTTCAACAACTTTGGAATAATTGAACACATGTGGTTTGAGGTTTGTTATTGGGCTAACAGACAATTGTAATGAATGGGAAAAAATAGTCACAGTAGTTATTTTAAAGAGTTTGGGCGTTACCTGCGCTGAGGAAATAAAACATTTGTTCATTGTACTAAATCCATTTTTGTTTTTTGACGAAAATTTAGTAGATTCAAACATTTATTTTAATGAATGGTAAATGATTTTTTAGTTTATTCAACTAAATCAACTACATCGCCGATGAAGCTAAATATTTTGGTAGAGAAAAACGACATATTTGTTTCGATCAACAACATTTTTTTCTCAGCGTGGTTATCATATTATGAGAAACTGAGATGGCTTTCATATCCGATTACATTCGAACTCAATTCTTTTGGTTTTTCAAACGAAACTTTATATTAAGGAGGGAGGGCTACTTGTAACGCCGAAAAAAATGCTTTTTTCGAAATTTTTTTTTCAAACAACTTTTATCATTTATATTAATAGCTACAGTAAAATTTTCATTGAGGAATAATGATAAATAAGCGAAATGTAGTCAGTCTGCGAGGGGTTGAAAAAAAATGTGTTTCGCGGTGATCAACGCTGCTCATCACTGGTTCATCTGAAACCAAAAAAATTAACGGGAATCATTAGTAAATCACATTCGGCCCAGGATGGACGAAGGATTGATGAAAATTTCGAATTTTTTACAAAATGGCGAATATTCAAAGTCAAAACTTGTTTTTCAACCAGAAATTCACTCATATGTTCAGTTATAAAAAAAAAAACTATTCACCGCTGATGAAAATCCTTCGTCCATCCAGAGGATAATTATCTACAGAATGAGTGATACAAGTTTCAAAACGATTGGTCAAACCGTTCTGGAGTTACAGTTATCAGCGACCTTGAAAGCGTGATTTTGAGAAAAATGCGTTTAAAATTTTAAGAATGACATGTAGATAAAAAAATTATTTTTAGACTTACATTGAATCATCCTTTCCAGCACCATAAAGTGAACCTTTCTGTGCCTCTGCAGTCGCAGCAGAAGCGATTTTTTTTCGTATCGTCGAGCGTATTATTGCCGCTACCTATCTACTTGTACCTACTCGAGATGGCTGCGCTCAAATTTGTTTATCTTCATGAACAATGCTCCGATTTGTCTAAAATTTTTAGAAAATACCTTTGAAATACTGTAGTTTGAGAAAATGCAAAAAATAATAATAAAATAATTTTTTGAAAATGCTGAAAATGCAGAGGTATAAAATCTTCATACAACGAACCCATTCGTTGTCGAAGATTTGGTTTGAATAATTCAATCATTTTTTTTCGATTCATTGGAAGACGTTTCGTGTGGCACATCGACGACTCCTTTTTGGTAGATCAGTAGCTGGTTAATTATCGTCCATTTCCATTTACGGCAAGCACCCGTAGCGCCTTAAAAGCGTGTACGTTTCTTGCGGATTTGTTGTTAACGAGTATTTTAGTGGCTGTTTAGTGCGGGCAAATAATTTTGAGTGGATAGAGGGTATAAAGTGGCTTCTTGATCGTCTTTGTATGGAAGGCAACAGCGATACGCGTCGGTCCCGTCGAAGCTGAAGAGCCATATACGAACATTTCTTTGGCTAATGTAGTCAGTTTCAAGTTCTTCTACAGCGGACAAAAACATATTCGAATGAAAGAGACAGAGAGAAAAAGAAAAAGGGAAAATGATGAAGAAAAGAAACGGACTGATGGAACTTACGCGTATAACGCTGTTTCGTATCACGTATGTAAAGTACAAAGAGTACGGAAAGGGAGTACCAAAAGGGTACTTCTCGACGTACTCGTTCAACCCTCCACAAAACACACCGCCGTTTCTTGAAAGCTTCGGCTTTCCATGTCATGCCCTCTTTATGTGTCTATACATATGTATAGATAATGTGATGTGTGTGTGTGTATATATACACATTGACCTCCCTTGAGACGCCAGACACGATGGTGAATGATCTCTCCATTGCATCAGGTTTATGTAGGACTGTATACATAAATGAACATTTCGTTTCACGTGTCGGTTTGCGCGCGCGCGTGTGTGTGTGTGTGTTCGAAACTGTTCGCCGATCGATTTCCCATTATCTTGTATTCTATACTCGCGATCCCGCATTACACGAATGATAGAAAAAAGGCAAATCCACATTTTTCTGCGATCGCGAGACGCCTTTTTTTTTCAGCGATATATTGTACGATCTTAAAAAAGTTTTTAAGTAGATTGAATGTCGAATCGAAGGATGGAATAAGGAACGTTGGTGAGGGATTATTCTAACAATCGGTAATATCTTTCGATAGCATGAGTGAAAGACTCTTCCAATTCTTTTTTTACTTTTTTTTTTCTTCACTTTTTCCTCTTTTCTTGCCTTTACATTGAATGAGGCTTCGTGGGTAGATCGTCTCGTCCTTTCTCACGGGTTCACCGGTGCTCGCTTAATAGTTGCACATCTTCAAGAGTGTACCAGAGGCACAGCCATTCAACATTCTCGATCTAATCGTTCTCGCCTCAACGACCTCTCGCCCTCTCACTTCTCAGTCTTCTTTTTCTCTCCCTCTCTCTCTCTCTCTCTCTCCCTCTCTCTCTCTCTCTCTCTCTCTATCTCACTTCCTCAGTCGATTTTTGTATCGACTCGAGTAATCTTGTACGGAAAATCGAGCAAGAGTTCGCCGTGTCTGATCTCTTTACGCTTAGCAAAACCCTTTTTGCCCTTAGGACGCTCTCACGTTCACGCTTTTTGCACACGCTATACTTCGTCACGTGTACAGAGTAATTGTTTCGAAGCGTTTTCATCTATCGACCAAAGATCATCGGTTTTAAAGCATATATTTTTTCTTGTCAAGAAATTTCAACAATTTTTCTTCTTTTTCAAAGTTCTTTTGCAACTTTGTAAAAAATCGTTATTTGAAAATCAGCGAAATTCTTTTTCAACGTCGGAAACATTTCGATTGTAAAAAATACAATTGCCGATGAAAAATTCTTGAGACGAAAATACTTCGTGATCATCGAGGTCAAAATCATGTCAACAAAGTCCACTAAAAAAAAAAAAAAACGGATTGTCACCTCAAAAGTTCCAATGGCGTATAAACTACGTATGTCTGAATAATATCGAATTCGGTCGATTTGCAGAAGACGCTTATCTACTGCATTGAAAAGGAAATCCTCCTAAATCCAGAAATCAGGAAAATCAACCTCTCGCTCAAGGTGTTCGATCTTCGAATGCGACTTTATCTCATGCTCCTTATATCTGATGACGTCAACTCTCGCGTACTCACGCCCTTGCTACGATTCCAAAAGCCTTTCTCACAGCAGCTCTCTCTCTCTCGAAGATATTGGAAAATCGTGAACAGATAAGGTAGGAAACTCCGTCTTATACTTGAACATCTTCCGTCTTTTACCCGTACGAACTTACGTGGCTCCGCGAAGAAAAACACGTTCTTGTATGAAGTGCCCTCGTGCATTCGAGGCTAGTACGAAAGAAAGAATAGCTTACGATGCATTCTCGAGGCACTTTGTTACACGTGAAATTTCACTTACCTGTACCGAGCACAGCGATGTAATACGGTTCAATTTCATACTGAAAAGTCTGTAAAATTTCGACGTGATCTCCGTACAAATTGGGAATGTACCACTGCGTCAGAGCATGTATGTTTCACATTTACGCTGAATTCAAGTACATGATATTCAAATTTATTCTACAGGTCTCGTTAATATCGAAACATGTTGGCCTAAAATGAGAAATGTCTCTGAGGATTATCCCTGTGATAAGGTTTGACGGGTGAATATCTCATTTCTGGGTCAAAATTGATGAACATTTTTGAATTCATTCTGCAGGGTTTTTATCAATTCAATTGAGCGGCGAGCGCAGCAGTTTCTCGACATTCCGAATAATTAAACATTGAAAAAAAAAAAAAAAAAAAGTATGAAGCGTACTCGCTCGGAATTCGCAACAACTGACTCGCGATCGAGTGAATGCAACATGCATTTTTTTTTTTTTTTCGAGAGTTTTCATTCGCTTTTGTTATTGTTATTCCATCGAGAAAGACAATTCAATGGCAACTCTCACCCTCGGGGCACGTTAACGAGATTGGGTTTCTTTTTTTTTTCGCTCGAAAGATATATTCCACAGGGGAGGACCAGAGATTGAACGAGTGGGTACTTTCGGAGAGAAGCAGAGAGCGCTCGAATTAACGCTCAAGGGTACGTAACGCGAGCAGGAGAAAGCACGTGCGAGCACTTTGCACCGGATGCACTCTAGCGTGTGCATTCGACGCGCACGCACATACCCTTCTAACAATACACTCGTCCTCGAAGTTTTTTAAACTCTCGTGATACCAATTTATTAATGCATATATATACATCCGAAACAGATTTCTATTGTTGGTTACGCATCCATGTTATCATCCGAGTTTGATGCACTGAAAAAAAAAAAATTTTGGTGATCGAAACGAATTTCGTTTCTGGCAACCAAAATGTTCAGTTCGATACGAGCAACAATATATTGGTCGAATCAGCTCAACGAATTCATGTTAGTGCAAGAAAATATCAACGAAATTGACGAACTCATTTATTCATCCGAACGATAACCGTTTAGTTAACTTGATAATTGAGATTCCAACAATAATTTATTCAAGCAACTAAAAAGTATACGCAAGCAAACAAATAAAATCATCAGTTCCATAAAAAAAATTTCACCATTCAGTCAAATAATCTGAGTCATCTTTAAGTTAACAAAAAAATTGTTGGATTTACCAAATTTTCGTTTACCAAAATAGGGATCTAGTTCAATGAACAATTTTTTTTTCTTGGTGCAATTTAGTAAAAACTAGATTCTAACAAAGTTAAACTTTTTTATGCCAAAGTAGATTCTGGACTAGAATCCCAGATCCAGCTCGGCCTAGATTATCCTGTGTCATAATAAACAGTAAATTCGAACGTCACAATGATGAACTGTCAGATCGAGTTAGGCTTCGTCGTTGAAATGTGACATGGTTAAATTCTTCAGGTTATTATTGCTGTATAATTGATTCCGGACTGAAAGTATATTAAAAACTTTTGACAGTTTGAAAACGAGGATGGAGAAAGAAAGTATTTTCATTGTATTGAGCATAGAGGTCAGTCACGAGTTCATCGCGATCCTTGCTCGAAATTGTAGCACGAATCCAGGTGTTGCTTGTGCTCAGCTGGCTCATGAATAAATTGCAGAAATTTATTTTAAATATTCAAATGACTGGAATAAGCAAAAAATAGTTTTGCTGTAGCTCTATCGTTTGTTTACGTGCGAGAAGCTATTTTTAAAGTTGGAATAAAATAATATGTCGTTGATGAGTAACTGCGAAGTTTATCCTCGGGCGGAAAGTTTAGGAACGAAACAAATTTTGAATGGTAACAAAGTTTGTTGAATGAGTCAACACGAATGTGACTGTTCGACCAGCGCGAAATGCAGATGCATATATACGAGAATGCTGCAATTTAATGGAACGTTGTATTGTTTTCAAACGACATTTTATCTGACGATGAATCAGCCAAACCAGCCACGTGAATATAATCGTTTAATTATCGTTGAACGTGGTTCGCGTTTCTCCCTCTCTCTCTTCTTCTCGCTCGAATTGTTCCATGATTGTGTGTCAGTAGCGATATATGCACATGCGAATATAGTGCATTTATGCACGCATTAGTACATGCGGAGAATGAGTCGAAAACGGTCGTGGGGCGGATATGAGAACGATGCGGGTACGCGCCCCGTCGAGCGTGACACGAGAGGGTTGTATTCGAGTTGCTTCCCCCTTCTCTCTCTCTCTCTCTCTCCCTCTCTCTTTCTGTGGAATCGAAATCCAAGAGTGCACATCCCGTGAGCGTTGAATGCACATCGAGAACGCTATGCGGGGATGAGGAAAAGGGAAACTTTGCATCTCTGGATCCCCTTGCAAAATGAACGAAAGACCCTTGTGACGGAGTCGTCTCTCTTTCTACCTTTCCCTTGACACTCGCGTCTATATCCACGTGGTACGGATTCTGCACATGAGTGCATAGCGCACATGCTCCCTCGGTACTGTCTCTTTTTTTTTTTCTATTTTTCTATTTCTCTATCCTTCTGTCTCCCTACTCACCACCCCGGTACACTCGTCAGACAACACTCGACTGTCTTACAACCTTTTCCAATTTATATTCCAGCCGTCCGGGCTTTCTTCGTTACACACATATCTACTTCCACTCTCAAGCCACTCTCGATTTTCTTTTTTTTTTTTTTGAATTTTTTACCCTTTTCCATTTTTTTTTTTTTTTTTTCATGAAATTTACTAGTACTCTCGTTCGAGCAACGACTTGAATATAATGTTTTACGTAAGAGTAGGATGAATTTGACTCTTTCAGACGTTCCGATTGTTCGTGGACTTCGTTTGCGGAGAAATTCTTATTATTTGAGATTTTGAGGCTTCGTCACTCGACGTGCTACACACTTTCTGACAATCTGATTGCATCGTAATTGTGATCAATACGTTGAGATGTTATTCCCTATTTGAGCATTAATAAAAACTTTGTTTCTTCGTTTGATCAATAAATTTTCGTTGCTCACATCTATTTATGGATTATTGTTTCATTGTCGTGTCATTTTCATCATCTCTATGACAGAGATTCTGTTGATATCTTTATCGAAAAATATACGGTGTAAAAAAGAATTGCGATTGAAAAAATAAATCGTTGGTATAAGTTTTTACTGCTTTTTATTATTTTTTTCTGTATCATTTTCCATTTTCGTTTCCTGCAGATGCGATAAGATTGCAAATAAAACTGTGCTTGCATTGCCTCGTCTTTATTTTTATCTTTATTTTTTTTTTATTCGTTCAAAACTTTAGACATTTCGGGCGGAGAATTCTTTTCTCAAATTTTCCAATATAAACCTATATTGCATCGCGTGCAGACACAGCTCACACGAACGAACGAAGTGTGCTTATACGAGACTTGGCATATTTTCCATGGCTCTTCTCTCATTCCATGACGGGAGAGTCGAAAGCTTCGGAATTTTCTTTCGCATAGTTTGCCGCATCTCCCAAACACTTTTCACACCTTTTTATATTTCACACACGCCAAATATCGCAGGTTTGTGCACAACATACATGTACAAAAATCGCACCGAGAAGCCAATAATGCGCGCAAGTTCTGGCGAACATTCCTTTCGTGTTTTCTCTAGCATCAAATTCTTATTTTTCCACTTTACTCGCCTTTTTCTTCCCTTCACTTTTGCCTCTTCGATTTGTTGCCCACTCATAGTCCCGTGGCCATTGTTTCTGATGCTCGGGTACTGTTCATTTCACATCTTTCTTATGAACTTTTAATATTTTTTCACTTTGTGCTTTTTTTCTTAAGCTTTCTACTCATTTTTAATTGATTTTTCGAAGAATTATTTTTATTTTGGTGTACTGAAAAAGACACCGATATTTCATGATTCCTATCCGATATTACACATTGAAATGAGTAGAGAACGAGAGCGTCATTTTCTATTTAAGAAGGTTCGCATCTGGCTATCGAATTAAAAAACGGATATTGATAAAAAAAATTTGAATATAGTTATCAGTGTCAATAAAATCACCCGTCAAAATTACAAGCCCTGAGGGTATCTTTTATTCGAGAGAAATGACTAAAAACAGATTTCCCAACTTAACACGGTCTCTTATACACGTTTCTGTGGTTTTCCCTTCTGTAAACATGAAATTCGCAACCATTGACAAACAGTTTTTAACGAAATTTCTATAAATTGTAGAAGTATATCCAAAAAACTTTTGTACGACTTCGTGAAATCCATTTAATACTTATGAGGTTCGGAATAAATTAATTTCTCTCGAAGAAAGAGGTTCAACACTCTAAACATACCGAGTCGTGACAGTTTTTTGTTTTGACGTCCTCGGTACCAGATGAACTTCCTTGAAAGCCCTTAAACAGTGGAATACTTTCGTATAGTTCTGAAGTCAATTCCGTATGTTCGTTATTAATAAGCCATTCGTCAATATGGTGTTCCGCGTAGAATCAGAGAGCTCACAGGCATTGAGAGCCTCTTTCCGTTCTTTTAATAAGACAAGCTCCTGGCAATTATAATTGGATAAAGGTTAATGAGAGACATGTAACGTTTGAGGGTATTACTGTGAAGCTCCCTGTCATATATCTTACCTGGTAAAACATTCTGTCGTCGTTTTAAGGTGAAAACATTTCGTCGCGACGACGAATCTTATCAGGACAAGTTAATGAAGCTGCCTCCCCACTGAACGAAGAAGTCTGTTCGTTGGTCAGTTATGTCAACGATTTTCACCACGAGCAGTATAGTTTTCGTACGCTACAAAAGTTTTGTTCTTTTATTTACTTCCGTCATCGTAATAATGAACAAAAAGAGATCGAGGCTTTACGCAGTCTCAGAACTCGATTTTTTCCAGACTCTTTACGTTTCCCATGATCGATCAAACGAATCAAAATAATGTTTGAATAGATACCTTCATAATGTAAGCTGAATAATAATACAGTGACGCAGTGGAAAAAAAAAAATACTTGTTGGGGAGGCTTCGAATTATCGAGATCCAGGATTTATGTACTCTCGTTTCGAAATGAGTTGCGTACTTTGAGAAAATAGCACAAAGGGCTCGACAATAGCGACAAAATCGGGAAGCAGCTCGTTATGACATTACTCGAAAGTGAGTTTCAGTTCTAACATCGTGCGTCATTTTCTAATTACTGGCTTACTTTCATAGAAATGTGCACCGAACTAAAACAGTTTCGAATAAAAAATCGTCCGAAGAAGGTAAACAAAACGAAAAAACCGATTGCAAATACCACGAAGAAAAGAAACGGAGATGTTTACAGGAGGATATATCTTGATATATAAGAAGTTTGTCGGAAGAAACTTTGTAGTTACGGAGATTGACGAATGCACACAAATGAGAGCAAAGGAAAAAGCATCGTGTGTACTGTAAAATTGCTCTCAACTGCTGCTACGTACAGTAGAGTATATATTCCCCGTTCTCTAATGTTCGTGGTGAAATGGAATGAGAATTTTTGTGAGAAAAGAGATGAGAATGAAAAAGGGAAGGAAACGTAGATAAAAGCTGAGAAACTGTAAAGGAAGGTTCGGAGTTGCTACACGAAGGGAAACGTCGCGCGCGAACTGGAGCGAAAATCTCGGGCCTTCCTCTAATGTGATCTGTACTTCATGCTTCCCGGTTTTCTACGTGCCTCTATACAGTTTTACCCCTATAAAACTTGTATCCACCACAGTACACAAGAGAAAAACAAAGAGAGATTGGATGGTAGAGAAATGTCGTTAACATCCTTGAACCCTGTTATCCGTTGTCGACCTGTCTCCTAGACGAGAGAAACTCGCTTCCCTTTTCCTTCTCACGTGCTATACGTGTATATACATTTGCAGTTGTATAACGTTTTCATCACTTTGAAGATCAAAGAGACACAACAAGCTTTTAAACGGGAATTGAAACATCAGAAGCTAAATATCTATACGTACAAATAGTATCTAAACACATACACAAATTGCAAATTCTTCTTTATGTGCTAGGAAATAGATTTTTTTTTTTTCGACGTTTTTTTTTTCTTCAATTTTTACTGCAATCTCGACGTGTTTCCTGGCTATAATTATGCGAGTGTACGTGTTCCATTTTATTATAAATTTATCTTCGAATTTTTCGTAAATGAGTATGAGAACGACAGTCAACAAATTAATGTGCTTGTCCAATTTTTTTGTGGGGTTCCACATATTATTTTCTACGAGCTGAATTTTTATCCGCAGCGATGGTTTCATCAGCACAGTTCTGTGAACATTACAGTCAATTGTTTGTAAAAGAGTAAAAAAAAGACGTGGCTTGACGATTTTCCACGATTTCTGGACACAAAAAGACAGGCTAGAGTGACTTGGGGGAGGGGGAAAAAAAGGAAAAGTTGAAATTCTCTAGTTCACCGGATCTGCGAAATGCTCTGGCATACGTTCACTTGGGGGAGCAGAGTTCTTGGACGTTGGAGAAAAAGAGGAAAAAAAGCTGGGAGAATGACAGAAAAAGAGAGATAAAGGCTCACGGTCGTTAACCCGTTCGCCCTGAGTCGCTGCATAATGCATAATAATTTCGTGTGGCTCAACGAGAGAAAGAGACTTCGTGGTGCCAGATAGAAAGAGATAGAAAGACGAAGGCAGAAACGATGAGAAAGAGAACAAGAGAGCGAGAGAGAGAGAGAGAGAGAGAGAGAGAGAGAAAGGATGAGGGAATGAGTATATACAGAATTGCCCAATAGCCATGCAGACATAGAGGAGACGGGTTGGCGTGAATCTCTAGCGAACATTTTATCGCCCACGGGGAAAGAATTAGCCCTTACTCGTGAATTCTACCCAGCTCTTGGTCACATTTCCCTCGAATATTTGCAAACCTCTAGAATTTCCGCAGTAAGATCTTTAGCAATTCAAAGCCAAACGGTATTTTAGCTGAAATTTGTCCATCCGCAATGTCAACATGGTGTACCGCGGATATCATGAAATTTGTGACGAATAATATTGTTAACGGTACAAAATCTAAACTACTCTCTGCTGAACTGGCTACGAAAGAAAAAATAAAAATAAAAAATACACATTCACGTTAAATTTTCTTCGTGACTCGACGAACATTGTTGTATTATCAAGGCTGAAACGAAAATGAGATTGCGATTTCAGACCCGAGTTTCTGCATTGGTCATGGCCTCTTACGAGAACGAAAAATAAGCACACCCTTCCCGCCGCTTCACTCTAGGAAGTGAGCCTAACGATTGCGAAAGAATGAATTATAAGTCTATATGATTCGAGATTAGCGAACTATACATAGATGCTTAGAAATATATGTTGCTCGTATGTGTGTAATGTGCATGTATTAGGCTTTGAGCCTTAGAGAGGTTATACGTGCTATTTCGGAAGTAGTGCCAGGAGGGTGAACGCTAAGCTTTCAGAGCGAAGGAAGGAAGGGAAGGATGACTGTGCGCCGAAGGTGGGGAAATTCCGTGCACTTTTATATGGGAAATAAAAGATGATGGGAAGGAGGTTGTGTGCGCTGGTAGAAAGAAAGCAAAGGTGGATAAAAGTGCCAGCTGAGCGCGTCCGGAACTCTCGTCTTATCGGACTTTGCACCCTCTGACGTAGACACTGTGCGATGGAAAGAGAGGCTAGCAATAAAAAGAGGAAGAAAGAGAGAATAGGCAGCGTGAAAGGAAGCTATCTCTAGGCAAAAGGGGGAGAAAATGTGCACAGAAGGACCGGGGCAGGAAAAAAAGCCCAGTCAAGCTGTGTGTACCGGATAAAACGACGAAGAGGAAATCCCGGAGTATGTGACGTACTTCGGAGGGTAGATGTGTATTGAATGAAGAAGAAAAAAAGAAAGAAATAAAATGAACTGCTATCGTTAAAATATTCTCAAGTACAAAAGACTCGGACGTGTATTCAGACATACGAACATATATATGTTCGTTTTAAAAAAGCGTACGTGCGACGTGGACTCGAAAAATATTCCGTACAAATTATAAATAAAGGAGAATTTTCATGAAATATTTTCGTATTAATTGAAATTCAACGGAGCAGCACGCGATTCGATTGAAGGCGGATTCATTAATTTCGTTGAGTCATCAAGCGATTGCATACACAGCGGCCAGGTGCCAAAGAAGCAAAATAAAATTCAATTTTATCGGATTTCGTCGCGAATTTTAAAAAATATCAAAAAATTCGCTTTTATTAACCGATTCCGGCTGTGGTTCCATCTCGGAGATCAAATATTTTTTATTAAAACAATAAAGTAACGAAAATACAAGGCGCTCTGCTCTCACGCTGTGACAGCTTTTTTCGCCAGTCACAGTAATTATTTTAAATATTACAAATAGTACACACATTTGCCGCGACTGAAGAGACCAGAGCCGGATTCACGTCACTTTAATGCACATTACGAAATTTATTTATCGCGATTTCAATAATAACTCACAGAAAAATCCGGTAGAATGTACGCGAGGCGTCTGACGTGTGTCAGCGACTATATTTATACTATATATAGATATACTTTACTAAGAGAAGCGCCACCATCGATTTTGACTTGGTCACGTGAGCTCAATGACTTGAATTTTCCATATTTCACAGATATATAAGCACATGTCCTTTGAAAATTACATAACAGTGTATACTTTTGTCTATGAGCGTTATTCATTAAATCCTAAGTGAGAGAACAAACAAAAAAATTAACTTCGATATTCGAATCAACCAATGTTGTTAGGTAATTGAGAAAAAGTTTATTCGGACTTGACGTACTCAATTATAAGAGTGCGATAAGAATAAACTTTTCCAGCTGAACACCGTAGCACAATTTCCCATTGCGTCTTTATTAATCTTGGCCTCGTATTACACGTTTATTGTGTACACTGATGATAATAACGAAAGAGTCGAGACTAAAATTAGTTCAAGACCAAGCAAAAATCGAAACGACCAAAACCGTCCGCGATTCGCTCATGTAAAATCACTCTCTCACTCTCTTTCTTGCTCTTTCCTCTTCTCGGATAAACGGTGATAGTTAGCGGCACGAGCTTTCGTGACGAGGGTCGAACTTGACCTCCGTTCGCCAACGCTTGACTCCAGAGACCGCGAGAATTCTGGCCCAGCTCGCGTTTATCGCAACAGCCTCGGTTGACCCAACCAACTCCCCTGCGACCCTTATCTCTCATTCACGTCCCGATGATCGCTGTATATCACTGATCCTAACGATTACCCTCTATATACCGGACTTCCTGACGAAATTTCTGTCCAAACGATAAACCATTTTGTGACGTTCGTCCCACCTTTGAAAATCGTCATCACCATCGTTTCATTGAAACTACAAGTTTTCAGCATCAATTTATCGTGCCAGAAAAAAAAATAATTGATACGAAATCAAATATATTCGATTTATCACCGCACCGATTGGGACGATTCGATCGCGGAAACTTTTTACGATATTTCTACCCGAGTTATCCCGTTACTTTATATTCGAAAGAATGATCCTCCAACATTAAATTCAGATATTTCAATTTCAATTGAAATGCGTATAAATGTAGTTGAAAAAAAAAAAAAAATCCCTAATTGACGAAGAAATTTAAGCATTTCCGATGGACTAACCGCAATAATTTCAATACTTCAAATCTTGCTTAGAATCGTATACTGAAAGTTGTTAGATCCGGAAACATTTACGAAGAAATGGATCTCGGAGCGCTACTATAGAATAATGATGTGCTTTAATACGCTTTCAGTACGCAATTTCTGTCTCATTCATATTCCGCACATTCCAGTTTAACCATAAATTATTATTTGTGGGTAATACAGATCGGTGGATCGGATTATTCAAGTGAAATATTGCTCAGGATGGAGAAAGTGAGAGAGGGAAGGAGAGATAAAAATCGTTTAGCAAATATCTCTAATGATAACGCTTGTGCTCATTTGATATTAATGTGAAAGCAGAGAACAAAAATATGAATATCACGACAAATTCGTGTTGACAAACGTATTTGTTGGTTCACGCAAACCCTATTAAATGTACAAAAGCCAAGTGATTGATACATATCGTCGAAGCACGAAAGCTTTCAGTTCAGTTTACAGGCATATTCGCGCAACGATGATTTTATCATTTGCCTAAAAAAAATTGGCACATTGATGAGCTACGTGATAAAACTCAAAACTCCCTATAAATTTATTATACGTATCCGCACACACCACCGAGACTAAAGAGAGGCTGCATAATTCCCGTGTGAATGCGAACATATGCAAACAAACTTTGGAAAAGTATAACACAATGAAAATATTGGGACGTTAAACCAAACGATTTCCGCATAATTTCACTGTTATCGAAGATTTTAATCCTCCATTCGGATTTTTATTATTCTCCCATATGCCACGGACATATCGTTTTAGAAAGCTCCATTTTTCGCTGTTTTTTTTTTTCTTCTTTTTATCGTTGCTTCGAACGATAGATCAAAGCATGGATCCACAACTATATCAACGTCATCAGCTTCGTGCACCTCAAAACACAATAAAAAATGAGTTGTCCGTTGAAATATATTTGCCTTCCTTCATTAAATTTTTTTTTTTTATTATCCTTTCTTCTCATTTTTTGATACTCACATTGGTGCGAACACCTTGGTGAAAAGTGAATTCATACAAAAATATTGGAGAATAACGGTATGACTGGAGCATATCGGGAGAATTATTTGCTCTCAACAAGTTTAGATATGAAACATAAAGCCGAAGTAGTATTAGCGAAGATGAAGCCATGATCCACCGGCGTCAATATAACGTTATCGTCGTATATATACGTATACTTTGACGACGATGTACAAATATATAAGTAAAAAGGTGGAAGAGAACTCTACATAAGCTCCCGTCGACTTTTCAAACGTTGGAATGAATGGCTCGCAGCTCAAGCTTCCGTTTGGCTACGTCGTTGTGTGCCGGCACGTTTGAGGGATTGCTCGGTATCACGCGATTGCCTCCGGCCACTATATATACTCGTTTTCAACCTTTTCTACTACCGACATATTTCGCCCCGTTGTGGCAAATATTACGCCCCGTCCGGGGGAGAGGATACGACCCTCTATCTCATACCGTGAAAAGCGTAAAACGCTCATCGTTGATCTCGACAGAAGGGCGTTATTTTCTCACCCTCGAGTACGGGATCTATATGTGTGGTTAAAATAGATTTATATATATTTATATATTATGCGTTATGGGGGCAGCTATCTCTGCTACGTTATAGAAGATTTGAAAGAAAAAAATCTGTCGGGCTCACGAGTCTAATAAAATTTCAAAGCAGGTCATAAAGGTTTTTTTCTTTCAGATAAAAAAATCTAGAGACGCGGCGCAGCGTCTCGATTCAAAAAATCAAAGATATACTTCGGCATCATGCGATAAGAAAAAGAATAAAATGAATCTCCGTCTCAGATTTTTCAACTTGCAAATGATTCCAAATTCAAATTTTCGACGCTTTTTGTTTGACACACGTTTCGGCAAAGTTTCCCTTGATTATTCAATTTCTTTCAAATGATCATATTTCCAATAGGATTCTCCAGTAATTCCACGGAGAGCGAAGCCATTAATTGATTAATAAATCAGTTAATGCATGGCTTCGATCTCCGTGTATTCAGAGCTTATTTTAGGATCAATTACAAAAGTTTTCGAAGTTTTATTTTCGATCGACAGAATTTGGGTCGTGAGCCTATTCACCTCGTGCTTCCCGATAATTGATTAACTTCTGTAAAAATATGTTTCACTCGAAGCTCTTGAAAATAAACATTATCGATAATATAGACTTGGAAAATTGTCAGGCTTGTGAAGGGCACGTGTAGTTTTTGTTGGAATTGAGAGCGCGAGAAAATGATCGAACTCCGGTGATGGGGCCAATGCCTCCCCGATGGAGGACGACAAACTCTGTACGCAAAAACTACACAGTTCGTTTCTGGATCAAATAGTGACATTTAACAGTTGAAAAAGAGAGAATTTTGTGTTATCTCACTCTCTTTTAGTTTACGCGGGCTTTCACTCCGCCGAAGAATGAAAAGCGCAAATGTCTATTATTGGATTTCAGTTTCCGAACGAAAATTAGGAACGCACGACTCCACCGAATAAATATCATGCCAATTCGGTTAGCTCTTGTGGAACGAGTGCCAGCAGCTAAAAGTATAGGGAAAGGTGGAGAAGGAAAAGGGGTTAGTCAGCTAATCGAAATCGCAATCGTTACGAATAATGGATAGTACGATCGTTTCCACTCACTCGGGCGGGCGAACCGCTGCATTCCATCCTCCTTCTTTTTTCCCCTCCTTTTTTTTTTTTTTTTTTTTACTTTATTTTTCTCTTCCCACTCAACACAGTTTCATGTGATTCTCGGTTTTTATTCCAATTATTCCAGGCAATCCGTTTTCACAAATGTATTCTCTCCTCTTCTCCCTCGTTCACTTGTTCCGAACCCTTCTGATTTTTCTCATCAAATTCACAAATTTTCCGCTTGTTTGGCTTTGTTTTATCTAGCTTTTTTTCCCCCACTTTTACTGTTTTTTTTTTTCCTTTTCAAATCGTTGCATAGATTTCTACCGGTATATCCGACATCGATGTCTCGTTTCACCCTTCAATTAACTCCCTTTCACGAAGGAAAGTACTAAAAATACACCGACACTTTTAATCAAGAAACCACCGTTTTTCTAACACCGATTTTCCCTCGCATTCTTCCTCTCAATCCTTGCTTCAAAGAAATCGTTTTTTTTTTCTTTCGTTTCGCTCGAAATATTCATGTCCGTAACTTTTCCGAAATGTTTAGCTATGATCAGTATCATCAGTAAACGTGTCAATGGTAATAGCAAAATAACACGTTTTTCTTCCTGCTTAGTTACCACCTGATGTTCATCATAAAAACTTTTTAATGAAATTCCACGAAATCAAATGATCAGAATTTCAATATTCTGATCCAGTTCGAAAAGCGTAAGAAAGCGTCGATAGTCGATCAAGAATTAGGTGAAACTATTTCAGTTTAGTGCTGCGAGGATAAGTAATCTGGAGATGTGTTCGGAGGGAGAGGAGCCGGAGAAAAGAAGCTTTTGATAGAGTAGAGAATCGAGGAGCGGGTTGAAAAGCGATGGCGCGCTTGGATGATAACGATAACATCGATAATCCGGGAACACACAGCTCTCATCCGCGCATTAGCCTGCGTTTACAACGGTCTCACTGGAGCGAAACTCGAGTAGAGAACCGACAAGCATAGAGGTTCCATCCTTCCTCTCTCTCTCTCTTTCTCTCTCGGTCTCTCTTCACCGCACTTTGGTGTGCACATATAGTGCACCAGACCCAACGATATTAAATTATCACTGTGAAAACAAAGAGCTGCAAAACCACGAGCCGAGGTACACCTTTATAATATCAACTTTGTATAGCCAACTTGTCGGCGGAAAGCGCGCTCACGCTAAAGCTTTTTCTTTATATTGCGCTGAGGGAATGCTGCATTTTATTTTGCCGCGAAATTACAAGGGGACAATAATAAGAGAAAAAAAAAATGAAGAACTGAAGAAACAACGTGGAAATGAAAATTTGTCTTGAGTTTACTGAAGCTTAGCGTTCAGTAAAAGGAAGAAAGCTTTTAAAAATTTGCACATTTTTTATAACTAAAAAACTATTCAATTTTATCACATGTACGAGGATCAAATAAGATTATTAAAGCGAGTCGTCAAGTTTAAAAGTTTCATCAAACGATGCATTAGCAGGCTCTCTTATAATTGTATAAAAAATCAAAATCTTCTGACTTCGGACTTAGATATGACGATCGTTCTGATTTTTTTGTTTGGTTCCTTCAAACCTCAATATACATTTTTCTCACGTAACGCAAATATTATATACGCGTATAGATACTACGTGGGCTTGGTATTACTGTCGAACGGCAAAACGTTCTCGTGATATCTTGTTTTTCTACGTTGGATAAAATCGATTTCGATTACCATTCGGCAAGCCTTAAAGTATAGAACACGTATACAGAACTCTGTGAGGCTTCGGCCATTCACCGAAGAACCAATCGTCGTATACAGGCTTGATCGAGCGGACCAATTCTAATATAGAACATAGGAACACAACTTGCGACCACGTATACGACCCAGTTCCTTGATTCGTTCGACATGTATTTATATCTATACAGACATGCATTTCGAGTGTTAAAATACGAAAAGGTCGATACCAGTTCCGAATTTCTCCGAGCTCTGAATCCTTGAATTTCGGATTCTTTTGTTTTTTTTTTTTACTCGCCAAAAATACAGTTGATAGCTTGAAATTCAAGCGACGAACTATCGTCTGCGATTGGTTGCTTCATCGAACAAACTATCCTGCTTTTTCTCCTCGTTCACGTTGCGGATTTTGTTCTTTCACTCCCGTTTTCTCGATCGCACCCAACCGCTCTGTCCTCGCTTTGCTCGTTAACGGAAAAAGTTGAAAAAAAAAAAAAACAGGGAAAGAGAGAGAGAGAGAGAAAGGAAGAAAGAAAAAAAATGGAATGGAGAACATCGAAACCGATATACGTGCACCGTCCCCAGGGCAATATGGAACGATCGACGTACGTGTACACTATCATTAGAAAGTTTCTGAAATATTTTTCATTCATCATTTCCACGTTGTCATCGCACCAAAGTTCTTTTTATTCCTCACAACACAATTCACTAACCATGCTTATTGCTATTGTACACTTTTCCTATGCGGAGGAAAAACATTTTCAAAAGATAAAAAAAAAAAAACAAAACGAAAAAAATAATCCATTTCATTGATGGAAAAATAAATCGATTTTTAAAGACGTCATATAAATTCAATTACTCCATTGATTGAACACGAAAAATTTGCAATTCGATCGAATACATTATTTTTGAGAATTGTCAGTTATCAAAAATCTCAACGAATCTTATAATACAACCCTTCATAAATCAGTTTCTTTTTTTACATCAGTTTCATTGGCCCGAAAAAAATATCTCATAATCTATGCGATCAAACGTTTCATGAGCCTTGAGAAAAATATTCAATGAACTATAGAATGAAATTATAATATTACCAAACTTTCTCATCGCAGTGTATATTCAGGCAAAAATCGACTAATGAGAGAAGCCCGGGAAGCCGTGGAACAGCTCTTTCCGGGGCGTATAACTATCGTTCAGTATTACTATCACTATACTACCGATACTTGAGCTCTACTCTCAATGCATGAAAGGCAAGTCGTGTACAATTTTTATATGGCCAACGAATAGTACAAGGTTTTTTTTGCTGTTAACACTATGAGTCCATATACAGACTGAGACAAGGAGCGGTGCGGAACGAAGTGCGATACCGAGCAACGGGAAAAGCACACAAAGAGGATATCCTCGCCGTGGTCACTCGAGTTGCGGTAACAAGGTGGCAGACACTTCCGTTAATTTCATTTTAAATTAAACTTCATACAGAATCTTCTATACAGAACCTCAACGAAAAGAATTCTCTGTATTAATTATGTTTTGGGGTCTAGAAATTTTCAGTATTTTTAAATCATAAGAGTTGTCAAGAATAAGATTCAGAATAATTCGTCGCTGTTTCAGAATAAAAAATTTACACGAATAATCGACGACTGTCGATTATTTCGGCTGTTTTTAATTGCGGTAGCGATGTAATGTCGAGTAAAGTTGTTAAAACAATAGAAGAAGAAAAAAACGTTCGATAAAGGTCACTTTTGTTTTATCGTATCGTCAGAAAAGCCAGAATCGAATGTTACTCTTCGAACGTTTCAGCATATATATTTAGCATTGTAATATTTAAATCACTCTCGAAACTAACACAAAAGTTGGCAAGTGGAAGTGAAGTAAATTCTCAACAATTCTGTTACGGAATTTGTTGGTTGAAAGGCGGAAAAGTATAAATTGATCGCATTACGTACGAGAAAGATCTTTGCAAAGTTTAAAGGCCCTCCGGGGACGTAGCCTGGCACGTATCCATTGAATTTCGATGGACGATGTAGCTCATGCCCTCTCGTACCTTCCAATATCTCTTTCTCTTTGGGTTTCTGTCTCTGCTGTTGTCGCATAGTTGCTAAACTCAGTGTACTGCACAAGGGATCAGTTGCATTGCAACATGCTGTGGTAAGATGAGTGTTCGGTTTCTCCTCGTGTAAAAGAGACAGAGAGGGAGTTTCTATGTGTACATTCGTCTTTATCGAGTACGAGAGCTCCGATCGATGAGAAAGAGAGTGAGAGCAAAGCACCTCAGGGTTCTTCCAACTTCCGATGGAGAGCAAACGTACCGGTTGGTCATGGTCAGCAACCAGAATGCAACGAGGACATTTTCCCTTCGAGAAGAAAAAAAGTATTGCGAAGGATTGAGAGGAGAGTGAAGAGCATTTTACGAAGAACCTCTGTACGTCATTGTTTCTATGTCGTTTGCTCTCGTCGATATTCATCCATGCATGTGTGTTGCGAGTCTGTGCACGGGATTATTATGACTCATAGTTCGATGAATGAAAGAAAAAGGTACACGGGTCGTGTCGTAGCCCATGGATATATTCGATTCGACGATACACGGCTCGCTTGTATCGTCACAATCAGAGCAGCCACAACTCAAATCCCATAGCAAACAATCTTTGCTCGATATGGAGACAAGATATTACGTATTCTATCAAATCGACTCGCTATCATGTCAATAATGTGGTTCTCGTTCACGATGCTGATAAAAGATATTGTCGAAGATTCAATTGACCAAAGAATCAAATAAGTTGAAACTCTTTTTTTATTTTCAACGAACGAAACGTTCTCGTAAATCTATGAATTTCTATACGAAATTCTATTCTTTCTTAAATTTCTGCATATATAATCTCTATATAAAGATCGATATATTCAACGGTGCAAAAGTGCGAAAAAGAGACTAAGCAAATGAGGGAATAAGAACTCGAATAAGTTTGAAAAATATTGGAAATACTTTGAGGTAACGTCGAAGTTTTCTTCTTACTTGTCTTCTCTTCGATCGTATTTGGATTGTAAGATAGCTGTGGCAAGCGAAAACTCGCTAACCCTTCGCACATTTCGTACCTCTTGTCTTTCACCCACGCAACGTGCTCACTTCTCACAGAAATAAAGTACACAGCGTTGGATTTTTTTTTTTTTTTTTTTTTTTTTTAGATAGAAGACTTTGGGCCGATCGTACGATTGTTTGAGCTGAAAGAATTCTATGACGCTACAACATGTCAATTAAATCATTGACACAATAACTCTGCTTCTTTTTAACGATCCCCGAACTGATATACTTGGAGTTTATAGAAAGAATATTGCTCCTTAATTCGAGTAGAAAATTAATATACTTGATTTCACGTGAATAGGAAAACGTGTCGAGCGAGAAATTGAGAGTATATAAAAAAGAGGGTAAAACTTGCTCGGAAATGATTCCTAAATAAGATATATCTTCATCATTCTTGATAGGGTCGCAATGGGAAATAAACGTTCGGTTTAAACCGACCTCTTTTCGTCTCATAAATGTACGAGAGCGCTTTTAAATTAATTGAAAGGGGAATAATGAATTATTGATCCCTTTTGTAGTATTCAGAGCTTCGATATTATAGTGCTGCGAAATTTCACACGCAGCGGTGATAGACAATTGCAAGGAAAATCTGATGGACGGACGAGCATGAAAGAAGCGGCAAAACTTTTTTATCTTTTTTTTTTTTTTTACTCGATACGATCTATGTATTGAAATCATAAAATCTAAAAATAAAGGCTCAGACTATGACTGAAATGAAAATGAATTAACGACCAGTGTCGACGTTTCTTTTCCGCGTTGAATTTAATTTTATACTTTTTAGTTATTTGGAACAAGCATTTTTATGATTCATCACGAATTTGTAATAAAGTATTTCTGAATGATTTCTCATTCGAATAATGTTCACTCAGATATTTCCCAATGAGTATAAATAAATAGTAATTTATACGAGGAAATGCCTCTTTAAATACGATAGAGTGAACATTATCGCAAAGAGGGGCCATGAACGTTAACTACTGTTAACGCTCGCTCATTCTCGCGCTTTCTACTTTGGCCCGAAAAGCTCGCTAAGATTGCGAAACTTTCGCTTCAGTCTCTCGCTCTCCCTCTTTCTCTCTCTCTTAGCAGTCCTCTCTCCTTGCATCTGAAACTCAGCCCCGCCAATGTCGTCCTATTGCTTACAACCCCATTTCTCGGATATATCGTAAAGTTAAATTGCGCAGGTTTACACGGTAGAGGGTAATATAGCTCAAGACTTGCAAATCTCTTTTATCTGCTTTTTTTGGGCTTAATGTGCTTCTATTAGAATCGAGTATTAGAAATTAGAAAAAAAAAAAAAACCAGACACAAAAGTGGTTTTAAAATCTTTATCGTACGAGTTGTTCAAAAATAAATTTCAAACTCTAAAAAGGTTATTTGCAATTTTCTCATTCGCAGTGATAGGTTTTTTGTTCATAAACATTTTTTCCGATGATTTTCCAATTAATTTGTGGGATATTAGAATCCATAAAGGTCATAAACTCACGTTTACGCATTTAGTGTCATCCTCCGGTTATATCTTTTGAAAGCTGTGTCTTTGACCCCCTTAAAAGCGACACGGTGGGTTGAGGCAAACATTTTTCGAAAGAGAAAGAAGGAGCGAGCTTTTGCGAGGGCGATCATACACGGAAGTACCTCCAACGTTGTTTTACCGGTACAGCGATGCTCTTGGTTTTTTTCCTTTAAATACTTCATTTCTCCTCTCGTTTCGTGAATATATACAGCGAGAGAAAAAACTTTCGGTAGCGTGTACATGGTGCACGGACTCATATGACGCGAAAAAATGAAAAAATCTTGGCTCGCTCTCACCGAAGCTTTTCACACGTTTTACCGCATATTGGGTTCCTTATTAAGAATAATAAATTCTACCAAAGTACACGCTGCTATTAATTACCCGTGGATGAAAGTTCTTCTGAAATTTATAACAGCGTGTACTGAAAGTTGAATAATTAAAAGCAAATAACCTTCGTACAAAAGTCGCTTTCAAGAGCGCATTATATATTGACCCATTTCTTTCGTAGCATCATTCATCGATGACGTTATGGCAATCTTGAAAAAATTCCTCACACCGAGGTAAAACATTTGAGAATCGAAACAAATTTCTAGCATCGCGTATACTGAAAGTTGAATAATTAAAAGCAAACAACCTTCATGCAAAAGTTGTTCTCAAGAACGCATTATTGACCCATTTCTTTCGTAATATCATTCATCGATGACGTTATGCCATGGTTAAACGAAATCCTCACACTGTGGAAAATCATTTGATAATCGAAACATATTTCGTTTCTCTTAATCAAAATATTCAGTTCGATACCTAATAGACAACAAAATATTTATGAGATAAGACACTGTAATTTGTAGATTCTGAAACACTTTATTGATCGAACGAATGAAACTTTCGTGTAGCCAAACAAACATATACCTTAATCGAATAAAATATTATCGGAATAAACAAATTCATTTCCGAACGTTTACCGTTTAGTTATTATTTAATTGATAATTGGGATTCGAACAAATGTTCATGAAAGCAATTAAAATTTATGCGTGAAACAATAATTAATTAATTTCTTTTTTTTTGTCAATTTTCCATTTTTCAAGTAATTAAAAATATTATCAATAATATTCAATTTTTTTGATAATCAGTAATTTTATTATTTCTATTACAATTTCGGGATTAATTCGAAGATAGAAAATTATTATTTTTTGTCAATCTCTGATTCGAACAAAATCATTAATCCTTTGATTGATTCATCTACAAGAAATTTTTAGTTGACAGAACTAAATTATTTGTCATTGAACAATAAAATTGTTGGATTTACCAAAATTTCATGCAACAAAATGGATTTGATTCGATGTAGTATATTTTTTTCTCAGTGACATTCGATTGAGATAGATTTCTTCAATTTTACCTTCTACATAACTAATATGTATGCGACATTTACACTCACGATTGAGTATACCAGAAATATATTTGTACCTATTTAAATCGCAGATTTCTTCAACAATGTGTATTTCGAATGAAATTTATTTTAACGACGGACTTTTCATCTCCGATCCGATGATCGACGCTACATAACTATCTCGAGAGTTCGTGATTTAGAGAACTCTCGTAAATCATTCGTATAAAAATACTAGAAAAAAAAAGGATAAAATTAACCAGAATAAGGATAATATCGAGCAAGCTTGAAAAAGTTGAATTATTCAGCGAGTTGAAAAATTATCGCGTTTACGTAAGGTTAAATAGTTTAGAATCATGCTGCCGGAATTACAGCGACAAAGATTTATAAGGGAAGAGAGAGTGAGGGACGTGACGGAGAAAAAAAAAGGCCAAGTTCGCAGACGCAGCCTGATCCGGGCTCGACCTTAATTCACTAGCGAGTTCAACGAGAGCCGTTTACACGGCAGTAGTGAACGTCACGCTGCAGAAACCGTTGACTGCGAATGCCATAGACTTGAGCTTTCGATCTTTATACACACGTATATGTTTCTATATAAAAGCATGTACTACGTATAGATCTTTTTGCCTCTTTCACTGCTAGACACTTGACTGGCCTGCTCAGACGTTCTCTCACTCCTTTCATTCTCGCCTTTCTATTTTCAACCCCTTCACGCAAGTTTGGTTCTTTGCTGCATGTACGACGGAATCCATTTCCATACATTTATCCCCACTTCTTTCCACCTGACCATACTCAACTCGGTGTAGTGTCGAGTATTCTACGAGTAATAAATCGCAGACTCGAGTAAAAGGAGCTTGTAGAAGTGTACAATCGGCTTTCTCACTCAGGCTTACGCGTTTCAGATAAGAGAAAAAAAAATAATAAAAATAAAACAAGCTGGAACGAAAAAATCAGCAGTCGTCGAAGTTTTATTGGTAGTGCTTGGAAAATACAAAACCAATAACCAATAACGTCACGAACTCGACGAGTCATAAAATTCTTGAACTAATACCCGTCAAATTGTCACATTTCTGTGCTTTTTTTTTCTTTCTATATATCTCGGCCTCGGTTTCGCGGTGACGTAAACCTGTCACTTTTGCTTCGGTGAAGCATCAAACGTAGGCTGCCATTTTCGAAAAATATATTACGAGACAGTTGTACTTTTGTTTTCTTTCTTCGGTCAATTCTCTCGTTCGACCGGTATAAATTGAGAAAATTCGTCGAAGCCAAGTTGCCAAATAGTTTCGTTATACCGTAATACAATGATTTATGGTTGACGATGTTTTACCTGTCATGTAGAAACAATTAATGTCTACTCGAGTTGTAGAAATTGGTTGATGCATATCTCGTATATATGAGCTACAAATTTACGTGTTCGTGACGCGGAAACAACCCTCCTCGATGAGTAATACATACAAGAGATAACTATATAGAAGGAGAAACACAGACGTACGTCAAAATATATATGACGTCTTCTACTTCATTCGATAGATACATATATTTACGTATAAGCGTGTACGCCACGATGAAGAAGCCGGATTTCCAACCCCCTAGTGGCGCGGAACGTAATAAGACAATTTGTAGCTGGGCGACGAGCACAAGCAACCAGAAGCAAAGTACAAGGGCTCCTCTTGCGCGCCATCTCTGTATGACCCGGAGGCGTACACACCCCCGGGTCTTTCGCTTTTGCCTAAAGTCCGGACTATTAAACAGAAGTTTGTCTCGAGCGTTCTTCCTCTCTCTCTCTCTCTCTCTCTCTCTTTCTCTTGGCTTCTCTCTATCTTTTCTCAGCTATTCATCGGATGTCCTACCTCTTCGGCATCCTTGGATTCTCCTTCTCTTCGCGAAGCCCTAAACTATATTTGCTTATCGACTACTGGCAAACAAACCGGCGTAACGTACACGTCCGAGCTCGTAAAGCTATACGACCTTTAGTCCTCTTGCTTGATACTGTGGTTGTTATATACCTATGCATTATGATGCTCTAATATACATATCCCAATATCGTGGAACAAACCGAAGACACAGATATACATTTCGTTTGACCTAATAATATAACGCCTCGGTTACAAACTTTGTAAAACTCGGATTAATCAATATTCTGAAACGATTAAGTTATAGCTACTGCGGTAAAAGCAATTTGAACCGTTGCATGAGAATGAACGTGTTAACTTCTATTCTTACTGGGTTCAAGTTTTAGTAGCATCCGGGTAATACGTCTCAGTTCGTATATTTGGTCGCTTCGAAAGCGGCTATTTTAGAATTATAAATATTTCGTACGAATAATCGAATATTTAGAAGCATCTTTACGAATAAAAGAGCATCACGATTTCGAATCTCTGCTGGGGAGATATCGAAAAATATCATGTGACACGTTATTAATTGGTATCTGAATCGTTACTAAGACTGCTACTCCGACATTCCATTAAATACAAATGCGGATAATCGTGGAACGAAAATAAAACTGAAATCTTTTTTCATCTGGTGTAAACCGAATGTGCTCCATTTACAATTGAAATTAAAGTTACACTGAGGGGTTTGACATGATATTTACGAAGCAGCGAGTAGGTTAATAAAAGGAGCGCCAGTGATATGCATCTGAAATTTTCTTCGGGAAATTCTTTCAGCTCTCAACAAAGAGAACGAAAATAAAATAATAAGCCACCCTATGCTTTTGTGCGACTCAAAATCCTTTTGTAACAGCTTAATTTCGCTGGTACTGCGGCTTGAACTACGAAGTCTCAGGCCAACGACGATTGGTCACCGGGGAATTTATTCGATGCTAGAAAATCCAAGAGAAAGACGAGATAGGACAGAGAGAGAGAGAGAGGGAAAATAACCATTCTAGAAACTCTCCATTGTCCGGTTGGCTGTCCCGTCCATTATCAAATTTCTCAGGCACCGGAGCCGCAAATCGTCTGGAAAGCTTTCGAAACTCGCTCGCGAGTATACAAGAACTCACGTACGTATGCGCAACCCCCAAATCGCCAGAGTTATACGCGGATGAGATTTTCTCACCCCGCGATCTCTCTGCGGCTTGGAGAATTTCGTGGTGGAAGTAAACGATCGTATTTCGAGGCACACTGTATTCATACTTTTTAAAATAAAAGTATACACCGTATCCCATGAAATTCAAGCTTCGATGAACTTCAATACGACATTTAGCATCGACATTGTCCTCGTCGTTTTGTAACGAAAAAAAGCGATGTTTTCATCAGGTGAATAATAAAAATTTCATCAATTGCGAGGCTCTTCGTCGTAATGAACCACCCTTTGAATGTCATTTTTTATTATTTATGTTGCAGCCTTCGTGGATGAGGAGTCGAGAGTATTGGGACGATAGCTTCGAAGCACGATACCTCGAACTTCGAAAGGATTTTACCAGGCCACGATTAAAGGTGAGTCCAATTTTTTCAAAACCCTAAACCCACCGATGCAGAACGTGACATTTATATTCGCAATTATGCGCGATGGAAAATTAATATTTGAATAGATGAGCGCAGCCTAGACATCGCCTTTCAAAGCGATTATCTTTTTTTTTTAAACCAAATGCATATGGTTTCTCACCTTCCACCCTCTATTCTCACTCATTCGACTACATAAAATGAAGTAAAAGCTCTCCTCACATAATATCATATTCTTCGACTTTCATATGGGAAATTTCAAGTCAAACTTTCGTCATTTTTTCTATGAAAGAACAGAGCATTCTTATTTTATCATATTCGTGGTAAACGTGATTGAAAGAAGAAAAAAAAATCTCATTTGTTTTTGAAATATCGTGAAATTCTTGCGAAATACACAGAAAGTTGAAAAAGTCGTACAAATCTTAGCTACGTAATGTGTTTTCGTGTAACGGTACCGAAGAAATTTTTGTAGAAAAAGAATAATATTCAACGGAATGAAAATACTGAAATAATCATCGACTCGAAACGGAAGGACCCGTATATATTCAAAATAGTGAGCGTAGAGTTTAATGAGACACGAAGATCTTGGATCTTATTAGAGTCAGGATGAGATCGGATGAAATTCAAAAGTACCGAATCGAGAATGCGCCTCATACCCCTCGTTATTCTCCTTTTGCGGTTGTACGGGAATACGACCGCAACGATTCCAAAGTTAGGCAACGTGATAAAGTCAGAGTCCTCGATGGGACATCCGATTCCGCGTTAAATAAATTACACGAGAAACACCGTGAGCACTGTTTAACCAAATGTAAAGAGGAAAATCCGACGTAACAAGGGTGAACACACCGAGACAGATTCGACGAAGCGAAAAAACCATCGAACAGGAAACCCGTATAATGGGAAACGAAACGTTATATCAGTCCTTAATCGACGATGATAAATCATACCACTCACGATTCTCTACTTTACCGTTGAATTTATATCCTTTGAAAGAATTATTCTCCGAGTCATCGGAGACGCATTGCAACGACGATAATGACATTCAGTAGTAATGGTCCGATTCGGTCAGACATCATAGAAATCTCACGTTATCGAGTAGAAAATTAGTGGCAACTGTTATTTCATTGAGCTAAGAATTTGAGTGTTGCTAGTATCGTGCGACAAGTGGCGAAATATCATTACAATGTACTTCAAATTTATACAGTATAATCTTTGACATACACCGGATGTGCCGTTACAATTTTAAATCATCGTCCACACCCTTTTTGTCAAATTCAACATTTGAAAAAAAAAAAAAAAAACTAAATTTTTTAACATGGTAACACGCCTACGATTATTGACGAATGACAGTTTTACGAATAAAATGAGAAAAAATGTTAAAAACTTGTTGAAAAACTACCAAATCGCTGTGTCCGCGTTGCGATTCCATAGTGTCCGAAAATGAAATAATTTTTCCACTTTGTTCATGAATTATTCACTTATTCATCAACGAAAACGGTGAGCTTTCCCTCACCGAGCGAATGTTCAGGCTCTTTTTGTTTCTTTTTTTTTCAACGAAATACCTATTGTTAGGTGAAGTCGAACGGAGCTTTGCTTGAAAACAATAGTATTTTACCAAAACTACTTAATTTCAGTTTGCCGAGTTTTTTATACGATTATTATTTTTTTTCTTTTTCCAATAACGATAACTTTTTTTTTCTAAGTATGTTTCTCCACTGACATGACGCAAAATGTGGAACAAAAGCACTGATTTGGATTCGACTTGATAACACTGTTAGGTGTCGATAAAAATAATAAAATGGGGCTCGAAAAAAAATGGAAGAAATTTATCATTATGAATCATTTCAACTGGAACTTTTCTCGCCGCTATTTTGACCCCTTTGCTTCATTTTTCGGTAGAAAATTGCTGTACTTAAGTTTTCTCTGAGCCAAGGAGAGGCGTCTGAAATTAATCAACGCTGTCTCTTTCCACCGCAAAACAGAGATTGTCTGCTCTGGTTATATAAGTTTACCATGGAGTGTAAAATATTAGCAAGGGCAACGAGTGGCGAACTCTCCGCGTTGCTTTCCGGATACTACTTTCAATGGAGCAACTTTTGTTCGAGCTCAGTGCGTGCATTTCTAAATAAGCCAGAAAATTGTATTCCGCGTGTACCGGAATTCAAATGATTTGACAAAGATGAAAAAAAAAAGACGTAACATGAATAATCTTACGACGATACTAATGTTCAGGAATAAGTTTAAATTTGTGAGAAGTTTGGACGGAGAAAACTGTCGATTCCTTGAAGCAATCGCAATATTTCTCAATTAAGCCGCACTCGATGAAGGAAAAAAAAAAAAAAAAAAACTATTTGCAGTACTTCGAAGAGCCTCCGTTTCATTGATCCCAAGGAAATCTTTTCTAACATATAAAACGGAAAATATAATATTCTCTATTTGCGAAATATCATCGCATCATTATTTCGAATGCGGAAAACTCTTGAATTTTTTTTTTTTTTCTTGTAACGAAGCATTAGAAAATCATACTCGATCAATCTAGATAGGAAAATCGTTCGGAGCGATCTTGAATATCCGAAAATAAATCACTCAGGTGACTTGGAAAACGAGAAAGTAAGGATTGTGAAATAGAAGAGGGAATAGGGAAAACGAGGTCGGATCGGTTGAAGCAAAGAGTTTGAGGAGAAAGGGCAAAGTCGAGGAAACCTCGTTTTACGAACGACGGGGTTCACTCTGCCCTTCCTCTCGTAATTCCCGGGTGGTTGCAGGACTCCCTGTGCACTCTTCCCCTCTCAGTTCTTTCCTCTCTTAGTACATTCTCGTCCCTGGAACCTACGTGACTGCATATATAGGGGAACTATCGTTGCGACTCGACGTTACCACTGCAGAGAGCTGTGCAGCAGCAGCCGCACGTTAGAAAATTTACGAGGGTTACTAGCGAGCTGGAAGCTCTCCTATCTCTCTCTCTCTCTCTCTCTCTTTCTTCCTCTCTCGTAAAAAGCTCGTGAGTTAGTACCGAGGCGAGCGGTGAAGGCATCGTGAATCGCGGTAAGAGCTTGTCCTTTCCTCTTCCTCTCTTTATCTCTTCCCTTCTGTCACTTCATCTTTCTTCCTCTCTATCCCTGCAAACGAAGATGAGGTCGAGCCCAACATTCGAACACATATGTGTGTATGTGTGTGTGTGTGCGCAGGAGCCTTTCAAAATATAATATGCATTCTGATATTTGAATCTGGGCAGAGCTCTTCTCGGCTCCGTAACCACGTAGTCTGATGACTCTGACCTCGTTTTATCACCATCACTTCAACACACAAAATTTCTCCACTGCATATCACCCTTTCTCGACTCTTCTAACTTTACTATTCACTATATATATATATATATATATATTCCCGGGTGTACGTTAACGTACACATATTTTATCACTTCGTTGTCTTTCGAGTAAAGCATATCATCGTTTTACGACGATTTTTTCCACTCATCCTGAGCTCGATGATCATTGAGTCTAGGAAGAAACGCGAAATTGAGATGAAAGAAAAAACTAGAGATAAACGTAAAAAAAAAAGAAAACTGAAGGATATCTGGCGGTCACTCGCAAATGCTGAACGAGGAAAGGATGATTGCGAAAACCTCGAGACGATTTGCCACGTACTCTCTTCATTCGCCCCGAGCGAATCGCCTTTCGCGTCATGAGTCAGCGAATATTCGGAGCATGCCTTTATTTTCTTCGTTTTCTCCTTTTTCCCCATCTATTTATACTCTTCCATCTCTTTACTCTTTATTTATATACATAGATATATGTATCAACCTGCTCAGCCCGTCTCCTCTATATAACCCTGCCGCTACGATCTCTTTCCACATCTAGTTTCGTCGTTTTCTGTTTCGTATACTCGGTGCTCTCCCCCCGGGATAAAACAGACGGCTTGTAAAACCGGTAAGCTCCCAAAAGAGCTCAGAGGCTTATCTAAATCAAATCCTGATCCTTCCTACCGGCATCTTGACCCAACTCCTCGTGTACGAATTATCTTTCGAGAGCAAAAAACTTTCAATGCTTTTTCCGGTGTTCGTAACCCTTTTTTTTTGTATATTTATTTTCCTCTCTATATATACACAGCAATTATGATCGTTCTGCTCGTTAATCATAGCGGTTAACCCGTTTACTTCAAAGATATGATCACGGACAAATCCACACACAGAATTAAGCCTCCTCTGCTCACTTATCACAACTTCGTACAAAACTATCTCAACTCCGCAGCATTATGAATTGTTCCAAAACCCCAGTCGTCTTCCCGGTTTCTCGGAATATCAGTGATCGCGAAACTGAACAAAAAAAAAAAAAAAACAACAGACACTAACATCTCCCGATAAGAGCAAAAAGTTACAAATTCAAACTTGCAAATGGCTCTTGCAAAATTTCACGCAAACCTCCAAGTTCACACTCCACGAGAAAGCCACAATCGGTAACGGTGGTTGCTCCATGCGTATAGCCAGTAACTTGAACGAAACATTCGGAGAGTTTAACCTTGGAGCTTTCTGATGTTTAAATACAGAGCAGTATTTTCCGAAGCTATTGCAAAGGGGTAAGTGAAACAAGCGAAGCGATGTCGAGTTTTCAAGGCATCGTTGTTGTTTTTCTCATACGTAACCAAGTCGACATGGAAAAACATAGTGATTCTCGGACAGTTTATGGCGTTCCATAAATTTTTCCATGTAGAATAAGAAAAGTGTAATATCCGAGTTACTAAAAGCTTGACAGTTGTGCCTGTAAAATGTAACGTATGTTCGCGACTTATCAGATAGCAGTAATCTCGCAGTCTGCGTACACGCCGTCGCTGACCTGCAAACACGCCCATAGCTAAAAAGCCCTGTTAGTTGAAGATATATGGAGTCTGGCGAGTCCAACAATGCTCTCACTCATGGTGGCCCATTGTTGGGTTGAGAGAGGATTGTATAGTACCTGTACTCTGTTTGAACACTCGCGGATGTACAATGGTTTCGTTGGACTGCGCGGATACGGTAGCGTATTTCGAAACATACATCCGGATACAATGGCCAGTCTGGTATAAGTGCGGTCACGAATTTACAGACCGAAGTTTGTACGAGTGGGATGCGCAACCATGCGTCTTTCATCTCCAAAAAGTTTACTCACTTTGGTTTAGCTCTGAACCGTAGTGGATACGTGGCAGAGGAGCCTGTTACGAATTTGTCCCGATGTACGAGGCGTTATTTCGTGCGAGAAAAGAAGGAACAATGTCGAGAAAGAGACAGAGAGAGAGAGAGAGAGAGAGAGAGAGAGAGAGAGAGAGAGGGAAAATATGATTTTCCTAAAAATTCACAACGTATTCGGGATAAATTCGAGTAAATTTACATCTCGCATGTCTTGAATTTAAGCAGGTAATGTATTCGAAGCGATGCTGTTTTTCATCCGTAGCCAGGCGGTGGCTTGCTGCCCTGATTTTCCGGTCTACCTCGTATATTCGTCGGCTTAATGTAGCTGAGTAGGCTGTAGTCTGTGTGATTATATATGTACGAGATTTTCCCGGGCGAGTAACTTTTCATCGTAATATTACACCTTCCTTGTAGCCAGCCTTTCCAGACCTCATTGCCGTCTACTGTGACTCGACAACGGCAGTTTCACCTTGTTAGCCATGATTCGAGAATATTGACGTGTTTATGTTCACGAAACGAGAAATTAAAAAAATAAAATTAAAAAAAACACGCTCAAGACAGGGCGTGTATTTTTCTTTTATGTTCTTTATTATTATGAAAAAAGAATGAAAAGAACGATGGGATACTCTTATTATTTTTCATTTGAAAATGTGAAATGAGAATTCATTGCTCGCGGAGAATCGGAACATGGATCAGTCGGGTGTGAGCCAATTTTCATGGGAATCGATAGTAGGAATGGAAAAGAATGGAAAAAGGGTGGAGATCTCTTGATGAGACTGTGAGACCCCATCTCCCTCTGCTCTATCCAATTCTATCGTCATCTTTTTGTTCAGTCTTCTTTTCATTATTCTCCCGATCTTCATTAACCGATGAAAATCAATTAATCCGGTCCAACTCTTGCGGTCCGTCAGATGGACTGTGAATAACGAGTGGGGTCTAGGAATAGCGGGACGAACAAAACCTTCTACACCAGTGAACTCGAACAATAGAATGAAAATGGAAGATAATGAAGGATACTGAATGTATATCTATATACAAATATTGCATTAAAGACAGAGGATCTTCTACTCTGAATGATTCGATTGTTTATTCAATATATTGATAGATTCACATACGTATTACGTGTATTATGTGTACGTATGTTAAAAAAAAAATTATTGCTTTATATATGATCGAAGACACGAATTGTGAGTTATAAAAAAATTCCTCAATATTCCGATCATATTTATGATCGCGCTCCAGAAACAATATCCAACGGATGACGAAATTATCCGCAAAACCCATGAAAAATTCTACTCTTTCTCGATATTCTGCGGCGTTTAATGAAAGATTGGAGGTATCTTATCCCGTCGTTGTTAAAATATTTTGTTTCTCTTTAGTTTCTATTTTCAGCTTTCTCGATATTCCTGTACACTGCTACAGAGTTCTTATTTATTCGAAACAATCGATAGATTTTAATTCGTTATTTTTCTTGGCAACGTAAAAGACGAGACTGTAATATAAGAATGGAATATGGATAATGGTCTTCAATCATAAAGAACAGTATGCTCCGGAGAGTGGATTCGTCATTTGCTTCAAGAAATCCAGGAAAAAAATTCAAGAAATAATGTTTGCTACTGCGAGATAAGAAATAATTTGAGAGGCGTGGACACACTGAGAAAAGAGAATAGTTGAATTAACTATTGAATCAAATCCAAGAGAGCAAAATTCATTCGGTTGATTCAATACGTATCATTGTTTAGTATAATAAAATTAATAATTCGTGCAACTGAACGCTTCTTTGAATGAGTGAAATATTTCTTTCGACATATATTCTACGAAGCTTTGGTTAATTCAACTATTCTCAGTACACACAGCTATTTTTTCTATTATGGAAAATGAATCCTGGCTCCACACAGTTTCTAATTAAGGCATGCATTTTTATACATATCTACTAATTTTTTTTTTTTTTCTACTTTTCTGGTCGACCCAACTCACGACGAATACATTTTAGTGCAATCTTCCGGACGTTGTCGCGCGCCAGAGAACTCTCCGATGTCGCACGGAGACGCCAGTGTCTCCTTCGCTTGGAGTACACTAGCACACACTCGTAACTAATTTCGAGATCGCTCTTTTATATACACACATACAGAGCTTCAATCTAGCACTGGTCCTGTATCTTCCTGCTCGGAAAACTCATTTCCGGCGAGCCTAATAACTTCAAGATGCTACCCTCTGCTGTGCTTCGTACTTAATTTTCTTTTTTTTTTCAATTTTTTTTTTATCAAAGTCTAGAAGAAGCGAAAGAAAAGACGATCCACGCGTCTGTCTTCTATGTAATATTCGAGGAAATCTAAGGAATTCTCTAAATTTTTATGGACAACGAATCCGTTGTTTCTACTTTTTATATACAACGATTTATTTATCTTGGTTGGACACTAGTTCGTTCAGGAATTTATTCAAATATGTTAAATTTTGATAATTATTCAATTGAACTCTGATTACTTTCATTTCAATCATTCTTAGCCTGATATGAGATTGTTGCTGAAGAATTGCTAGGTATCGCGGCAACGTGAAAAAATTTCAGTGTATTCACTGAAAAAAAATTTTTTTTTTGTTGATCGAAGGTTTCGTTTCTTCCAACCGAAATAATTAGTTCGATACGGGGAACAAAATATTTCTTATTGCGAGATTCGAACAAATATTTATAACTGAAAAATATGTACAAAAGCAAATAAATAATACCAATTGTTTGAACAAAATTATTTGACTTCGGTGATTTGATTGATTCAGCTATAAAAAATTCTCGTGATTTCATTAAACAAACTAAATCGTTTGCCATCCAACATCCGTGCAACAAAATGGATTTGACTTAATGAAAAAAAAAAATTTCTCACAGTTTACAATAAGATTCGAATGAGGTCAGATTTTCTGAAAAGTTGTACTGTATCGAGGAAACAGCAATTATACGAACGCTTATTTCAATAGTGAATTTTGTTGAAAATAATAAAAAGCCAGATACTTAGTCCAAATTACGAGACAATTATTTAGTAAACTCTCTTCATAACGGTCTTTGATAGAGGTTCAATGTCTTAATACATTGCCTAACAAGGGACAGACAAACGAAGGGTTAAGCGCTGTGATACGGGTTCATGAGCATCGTAATTCGTAAGTTTACTTGAAAGTCAAGTGGCCGGCAAAGTTTAGACGAATATCGTAGAAAGAGGATGCGGAGATATTTGAAGGAGAGAAGTTGTGAGGGAGGGTCTCGAAGAATAAAGTCTTTTTCCAAGTCTCGGATAATAAGCGAAAGAGAGGGATTGGAGAGAGGGTGAAAAATACAGAAAGCGAGAAAGAGGAAAAAGTTATTTGGTATACGGAGTCCTAGGTTTCAGTAAGTCAGTCTATTCTTAAGGGTGAGAGAGGTTTGTTGAGAGAATGCTGGCTTCGTGCAAGAGAGTCTCTGTATTAAAGGGTTGCCACGACCGAAGGAGGCTGTGTCTTGTGCATAGCAATAAGCCGTCGTTGAGGATCGTCTGCTTCGCCGTTGTCTTGCCTCCTTGTTGAGTCAACGGCAGCAGCACCAGGGGTCCGTGTGTCACCAACTTTGCCTCGGCTTATTAGGGCCGCCGCGTCCCATTCTAAGGCGTGTTCACCCCCTTCTCATAATTAACGTTGCACAGAAGAGAAACCCTCGACCTTCCACCGCTTTCATTCCTCTTGGATCGTCTTAAGCCCCTCCTGAGTCTCTTTAAGCGTTTACACTGATGAATTCCCAAACAAATGATTATATACACGTACATAATTTAACCTGCTGCACCGACTCCAATAAAGTTGTCGATCACTAGAATTATATTCTGAAACTCTCAAAACTCTGACTTTCCCTTACTTTGGCACAAATTAATTTTGCTCTGTAATCAACATCCTCAACGATACGCTCCGATCGAGTCTACATTGTTTTTCTGTTTCCATGTTTCAGGTCATTCTAATGCCCCACAGCCATACAGACCCAGGATGGCTCAAAACGTTCGAACAATATTTCCACAGCTCTACCAGAGGCATACTCAACAACATGGTAACGAAGCTCCAACAATGGCCGAACATGACTTTCATCTGGAGCGAAGTTTCATTCCTCTCGCTATGGTGGGAAAGGTACGTACATATTTGTCTTTTTCCATCAATGTTTCCCTACCTCATCATTTTTTTTACGATGCAATATAAAAAATTAATAAACACGCTCGACCTCGATGACCAGTTTGCGACTGGAATCGCATTGACCATATTCCAGATCTATATCTTTTCTTCTTCTCCAAATATTTATTCGTTCATAAAAGCAATATTTTCCTATAACCAGATATTATTACTCAGAGCACCAAGCGTCGTCGCGCGACAGTAAACACTTTCGTATGAATATTTGCTCTCAAAGTCCGACGAACGTTGACCTTAATCCCTGAACATTCGTTGATACGAACTCCTGTCGTGGATTATTAAACGCTTAATTCACACTTACCAGAATCCAAGCGCAGCTTCTTCAACTGATCCTCAAACGTCCCCCACCATTCTCGTCCCCGCCATGAGCTTTTTTCCTTCCTCCCCCCCCCCCCCCCGTGCACTGCTCCTATTTCGGAGGATTTAGAAACCTGTCGGACTATTACTTACTATTTTCACTAAGGTGAACTCACCAACGTGCTGCCACGTCTCTTGTTCGCCATCTGAAAACTGTGCGAAACGATTTTTCACACCGTCGACTATATACAGGCTCGAAGTATACGATAAACCAGCGTATACACGCGCGAAGTGTGATATTCCAAAGTGCCCCCCGGGCTGAGAAAATTCTATATCACGGGGAAAAAAAAAAAAAATTCACGTTTGCAAGTTCTCTTCCCTGACGGCCGGATGCGAAAGTTGTGCATGTACATCTCATCGTACTATCCCTTGCGGCTAAATTTCGGTGACAAGTAGAGTACGGGGAATGGAGAATAAAAAAATAAATAAAAAAACAAAAAACGTGAAAAAACAAACCGTTTTGGGAACGCATTGAACGAGTCTCAATGGCGAGCAGAGGACGATATAGAAGAGAGCTTGCTGTCCCTTCGATTCTGGACGTAACAGAAAAGGGATTGTCGTAAAACCGGCTATTAACGTAGCTGACGGCCGAAGTATGCGCGTTACCTTTCCAACTCTCACTGAGATACTCATCTATTTATAGTGCTTGGAATATATCACTGATATTTCGCAACTCTTGAACAATCGACTACTATAAACGTGTACGCGTATAAAATAAAACTAACGAAGTACGGTGTACTCGATGGCGGTATTTAAAGAGGGCTTGAAAATTAACGACGAATGTCGTTACTAACTTTTATCCATATTCTTTCTGGTTGAAAAATGAATGGAACATGTTTGCTAGCCAGAAATTTGATTAGATCGTGTTTTTTATGAAACATCGTAATTGAACGAAAGTTCGAAAAAAGTAAATCATCTTCGAAGCGACACGAACATTGATTTTCAGCATTAATAATTCCTCAAATTTATCAATGTATTGCGTAAAAAAAATATCGAAAACAATAAAAATGCGACGACATCACATTTCCATCGAAATCTTTCCAAATCCACCGCGTCAAATTGTGCTCCTCGAAAGATCCTCTGCGAACTTATTCAATGAATTTTATTTCTTAGTTTCATTACCAATTGTTAGATTGGTTGAAATGCTCATAACTCTTTTTTTCAACAATTGGTTCGTGAGCATAAAATATGATCTTAATCCAATCGCTGTATTTTCCATACCAACAATATTTATTAAAATCTATCGATTTCTATATTAATTAGACGCATCGAAATCTGTCACAAAATACAGATTAATATTTGATAAATATCAGGAAAAATGGAAAAACGTGGAATTTCGCTGTTATCGGTTGATTCGTTTAAGGCGAATGAGACCATCCTGTAATACACAAATAATCTTTCAATTGATCAATTCATTGGATAAAATATTGCTAAAATATATTTCGATAATTAGACTCATTCAGCCTGTTCAATTCTCTCCGTGGCGTAGAGTATTTACTATCGAGAAAAAAAGTATCTGAATAAGTGAGTATGTGTATGCGCGAGAAAACATTGAGCAACCTTCAGGAAGTTGGGAGACGGATGAAAAAGGGAGGAGTAGAAAGACCGGAAGCTCTTTTAACCGGCTACAGAAAACAAAAGAATTCTTGGGTGCGATTAAGGAAAGAAGAAAAAAGAAAGTGGCCACGTAACCGTGAGCGGGATGGACTATTCGACGATTCGCGTGCTCGGCTTCAACTCGCGCGCTGTCCTGATTCTTATCTTATTATATATACGTGGCTTTTACCATTTGACTTCTCTTATTTGCCTCTTCCCGCTACTTTTACGTTCCGATGTTGGGCTCACCGCACTCATTATCCTTAAGGGAGCACGAGGAGCGAAATAAAAAGAATTTTACGCGCTTGTTACAGTGCTCATCCGACCAAAAAAATGGTCGTCAAGCGACTCGTCAAAGAAGGTCGTCTCGAAATGACTACCGGCGGTTGGGTGATGACCGACGAGGCCAGCTCTCACATTTACGCGATGCTCGATCAACTTATCGAAGGTAAGTTTCTAATTTCTTTGCATCAGGAATACACGAATGACGTTTATTATCTATAGGAAAAAAATAATATGTCGGTGAATAAACAAAAAATCGATAATATCCAACATTTTCATGTTCGTTCATACTCCAGATATCGCCTAATAATAAATAACACGTTATATATTTCATCCGATAAAGCAGAGTAAAATTAGATACACTTTTTCTACCAGCGATAAATATATAGGTAAGGAATGTATAAATATAAAAAAGAGTAAGATGAAAACCTTCGACAGGGCGAGCGAAGAGAAAAAAACGCAAGAGAATTAAAAAAAAAAAAAAAAAAAAAAAAAAAAAAAAATTACACGAGAAAATTGATCACTTGGCGAGAGTGTTAGAACGATAAAAGTTCTCGCGTGTTACGAAATACTCCAATGATCGAGCGGTGTTTGCCCCGTCGCTCTCGGCATACGAACTATACGTAGGGATTCTTTTTTTTTTTTTTCCGAACACTTCTCTATCGAGATTTTTCTCCTCTGTCTAAAAGGGAGCAGGGAAAATAAGAGAATCCTGGGAAAGATTCCGAGAGAAAAGGATAAAACGTCGATGTGCTGAGAATTCTGGCTGCTCTCTTTCATCTTACCGAAAGTTCGCTTTTCGAGGAGAAAGAAAAATATGAAAGAAAGACGATGGAGAGAATAAGAAGGGAGGGAGGGGGGGGGGGATGAGAGGGTGGAAAATATACAAAGCGGATGTGAGAGAGCCTCAAAAAAGAAGGGATAGTTTGACTTCCGTCATATTTCACCGGAAAGTGAGTCTGCCAGTCGTCTCTTTTCGACATGACAGTTCTTCATTTTCTTTCTTCCCTATTTTCCATGTTTTTTTTTTCCTTTTTTTAACGTTTTCTCCGTTTCCTTCCGCGAATGCGAATGAATCGTGATACCGTTCTTCAGAATTCTCGATTTGACTGTGTCCGTGAATTGCGGCGTCGAAAGTTGTGACTCGCGTTGCTTCTCACGTTGACGAAGTCATATTTTGACGCGTGTAGAATCATCTCATCAAATTTCTACGACATTGAAACGTTCGAAATTTTATTTTATTTTTTCCTTCTTGTGGATTACCTTGGGTGCATATAAAAACGCAAATTTCAGTGCTCGTTCTCTCTTTCGAATTGTAAATACAACGCCAAGACGTAAACGGTATCAGTTTCAAAAAAAAATCGCCCTTGTTCCGGCGCTTTATCGTGTACCCGGAGTTTTGCTTTTTTTTTTTCGTCTTCTTGAGACACTCTTCAATCGATGATACTCAGGTTTGCATTATCGCAGTGTGCACGAAAGTCCTCGGAAAGATTGAAAGCGAAAAAGATAAAAAAAAAAAACAAGTTAAAAGGCTCTATTGATCGCCAAATGTAAAGAGCTGTTCGAGTACGTTTCATCTGCACTTTTATCATTCATTTTTTTTCCTCGTTCCCGCATCTACGAACTCATCGTTTGACGTCTAATCGATGTGAGAGGAAAAACCTTCGTGACACTCCTGTCGACACGAATGATCGGAAAACCGATTTTCATTCGGTTACTATTCGTTAAACGTTCTTGCTATTTCAGTGTGTTCAAATTAAACGCTTTTTTATACTAATTCAGCGGATCTACAACACTCGTACTACCTTATTTTTTTATTCCGTTTAACTTGTAATGTTGATTTCACTATATTCAATTCTTTTTTTTAAACTCATTTTCATTTCCGATGCTTCCGCGCGTGTCGAGGATCGAGCAGAAGGTTTCTCATTATCAGAAAATATTCAAAAATATTTCCCTGTAGTTCGAAGAGCGACGTTGAATGAAGAAATGAATTTTCATTAGTTAATTCATCGGAAGAAGCAAAATAGTGATAAAAATTATTTTAAATTAAATAAATTTTGATGACTAAAATTAAAAAATCGATCTGTCAAAATATCTGTCGAAAAATAGGAATTTCTTCAAGATTTACGAGCACGAAAAAAAAACTGTGCCTGAATCACGAAAGACCCGCGGTAATAAGTCAGGATCGAATTTCTGTAGAAATTTGGAACAACAAATTTTATTCGAGTCTTCCAGGATTTGCAAGAATGAGATGATTCTTGGAAGCAATAAAATGGAGGAGTTTGCTTTGCTATTTATAATGTCTAGCGCAGTCAGTCACGCGCACACACGCATACACTCTGTATCCATAAAATTATATATGCAGGCCCTTTTCCTGTGTGAATATGAATTTTGCACCTCCATTTGTTGAGGTTTGTACGTAGCCTGAGCCACTCGCGTTGTCAATATCATATGGAAATGCGAATGTGATATCTAACCGCTTCATATCGGTAGAGCATACTTGCTTTCCCGTTATATAACCCAACTATTTCGAGAGCGATATGAGGCTCATCCAACATCCTGGTACAAGTGCTAACTTCTACGTCCATCTGCAATTATAATGTAATCAGAAGAGACTTGGATTATTCTCTATCTCTCGCTCTCTCCTTCCTCATCAGCCATCAACGAACTATAACCATCCTCAAATTTCAAGAGATTCGTATACACTCGTTCAATGTATTCCGATAATGAGTTTGTCGCCAGTTTCCGCGGTACACGTATAAGTCTGTACGTGCCCGTCACATTTCCTTTTTGACACTTGTGTAACCTTCACGAAAACTCGAACTAACAATCAATGTCGAACAACCTCGAGTTAACGCGAGAATGACAACTTTCGTCGAATTCAACGACGCGAATGCACTTTTTTTTTCCTCTGAAAAATGTACGAAAAGTTGAACGAAGCGTTGGCTGGAATTCATTTTTCATCTTGTTCGAATCCGTTTAACACTTTTTGCTTCTTCAACTTTTCAACAAATAATGATCTAAAAAGATTTCACATAGCTTCGTCGAATCGATAACAAATATTTTTTCAATCACAGCCAATTTTACGACAATTATTTTTCGCGAAGAAATATGATTTTTTTTTTTTTTTGGAAAAGTGCATGATTTAAACTACTCCGATAATTGCGATTACAGAGAATATTATTTTACGAAACTAATCTACGGCTTATTAATTTAATAAAGCTATCATTATCGCGATGTATTAAAGTTTCCCATCTCGGAGCAGTGTGTATACAGACCATACTCGTACGTATATATGCGAAGGAGCTTGTTCAGGATCATATACTATCTCGTATGGAACGAAACATGAGAGATAATAGGAGCACAACGAGAAGATCCCCTACAGTGTAAGCGATGTGCGAGATTCGATCCCCCCCCCCCTCTCCTCGGCCTTAGAGAGCATTGAGAGCGTGGCCATCCCTTACCGTGTATCTCATTTGCATCGGAATAGTCAGGCGCCTTATACACACGCGCTCTCAACACGTATCCCGTCGAAATTTCCCGTCTTGTTTTCCCAAGTCAAATACGAAAGCTCGACCCTTCCCTCGAAACCATCCCTCTCATCGTTCCGCCGGTCTCTCTGCTATGTGCGCTCTATGTTTCGTGTATATAGAGATACATAAAAGTGTTTTTCTATCTCGAGGCTGTCTAGCCTCGGAGCGCAATTTCCATGAGGAAAACCGAGCACGTGTGTACGACCGTGAAAACCCGGGCGCCTCGGTGTCGCGACGCTGTTTTTTTCTTTGTCCATACTCAGCTGCTTCATCGCGTATTTCTACTTCTATCCGAAAAGCAATGGACACAGGAATCATTTCTGCTCCATTTTTTTTTTTCACCACTCTGCTACCCAAACTCAGAAAAAAATTTGTTTATTGAATTAAATCCATTTTGTTGGACGATTTCGTTGGATTTAGTAATAGATTTAGTTTCAGTTTTAATAAATATTTGTTTGAATCTAAACTATGAAATCGAGTTAACGATAATCGTTCGGATGAATAAATGAATTGGTTTATTTCGATATTTTGATGCACCAATCAGCTTCGTTGGTTCGATCAATAACCTGTTTCGACCTCAAAGATTATATTTAGTTTCATCTTGTCTCATCAAATTTTTTTCCCAGTGCGGATAACATGCATTACAGACTATTTATCGACAGTTCGAAGAAAACTTCTTGTAAAATAGAGATTACTGGAAGAGTATCGATCGTTTTATTTCAATGCTTCAAAATTCGTTGCACACGAACTATAGTTCTTAGTTCTTAGACGCACGCGGCGTAGAGCGAAGTTGGTAAAAACAAAAAAAAAAAGACATTTTTTTGCCTTTAATTTGTGGATTTCTTTATCAATTCAGAAAACCCGGATGAAGTGCTTGGCAAACGTTGTATAAATTATTTAAATGCAATTTTCTACATTCTCGCGAGAATAAAAACAAATGGCATGCACACACTCAAAACTCAATGGTATGATCTCTCGATTTTTTTGTGCCAGAGTGTTGTATCTTCCCTAATCTACTATTTAGAGGCGATCCAGCTCACGAGGCATAAAAGGAAAGAAGAAAACAGAGAGAGAGAGGGAGATATAACGAAGGTAGCAAAACTTTTGTATTCATTATTCTTTCGAAGTAATATTTAAAGCGAGAGATAGGCATATATCGTGTTTATAAAATACAAATTTTGCGTTGCAGCTTCAACACTTGTGTTGCATTTGACAACGTTTTTACTCTCCTGTGAGTTTCGTTATCTCTCTCCCTCTCTCTGTCATCGTTGTTTCCTCCTTTCTACTGCAATGTCCTCCTTTTCCTACGAGCTTTTATTTATTCACTTTGTCAGGCAAATTTAATTAAACAAGTCTAACGCTTTTTGCATGAGAGTGCACCGTTTCTCTTTTACCTACCTTTCGCTCAAGCACACAACATTCTTTGTTACCGCGCGCGATGTATATATTTTGAGAAAAATCGAAAAGCTGGCTTTAGCGAACGAGAGAATCGAGCTCAAAATAACCCATTAAATCTGCAGGTTATTGTACGAAGCAGAAAAAAAAAAAAAAAAAATTGGTCCAAGAATATAGTACAAGTTGAAAATAATTGAAGGATGAAATTGCGCTCGAAACTTTTTCGACGATGTTACTGAATATTTCGTCAACATATATCTGCTCCTTCGAAACGCACACGATCGATCGAGTTGAGAATCCTCTTGGAATTAGTCACTTTCTTTCTTTTTTTTTTCTCACTGTTTCTTATGTTTCTCAAGTTGTTTGGAAAAGTCGATCGGTTCTTCTTTGTCGTCGTAAATTCAGAATAAACGAGGTGAGAAAACGCTCGGAGTAAAACTACATCGAGTGTAGAAAGAAGGATTAGTTCATTCGTGTTGGCGTGTTGATACGGATGTGTATAAATCGCGAGAGCCTCGGGATCCGCAGCGTCACTTTTATGTCGTTCGGTTGATTAGATCCTGTACGATTGCTCTGCAGAATTGGAAAATGTGCAGAGCTCTCTAGTTTTTTTTTTTTTTTTTTTTTTTCCCGATAAACCACTGAAAAATCGGTGGCTTTTACCCCTTGAAACAGCGTCATCCAACTTACTTAACCGAACTGATATTAATTCCAATAATTGATATCATCTTTCGTTGAATCAAAATACCTGAATTGCACCTAACAGTTATTGAAATAGACACAAAAAAAAAGTGGATGTAGCTGTGGATATTTTTCATTACTTCGATTCCAGTACTGACGCTCGTAAAACACCCAATAGCATCGAGATCCAGATATATATAGAAAGATATAGAGGTAAGCACGTAGGCTAGAACGAAAAAAGAGGTGCACGAAGCTGACCTACATTTCGAGATCGTAACTCTCTCGGTAACCCGGGCGATCGTCCTGAGAGTTCTCCGATTTATTGCATTTAGAATGCCGAAGTTCTCCGCCAAGACAGTGAAAGCGATAGGACGCGAGAGATTCAGCGAAACGCGGAGAGGTCTCTGGGAATCCTGGATATATCCCTTGAGAATCCAGGATATGATGCTGAGCTTTACCTGCCTGAGATAGGTAATAAAAAGAGGTTTGGGAAGGGCAAAAGGATCCGAATTGTCTGGGTTGAAAGTAGCGGTGAAATTTACTTTACTTTATGTCTCAATGTTATTTGTACTCTCTCGCATAGAAAGCCTTTTAGATATTCGAGAAAATAAGCTCTGGAGTATTATTCTACACGCGGAGAGCAAAATATTTTTTCCATAGTCATTGGATTTATATGCTGGAGGCTCTTTCTAATAACTGAAACAATCTCTCTCCCTCTCTCTCTTGGTTTCTCCTGCCCTTACTTGCTGCCATACCAGAACAACGTGCAATCTACGTAGCGAGCATGACGATAATCTTACGCAATAGTACGATGCGGTTTCGGTAATTTGCTAGCCTTTGGATAACCAACAGCGACAATGTCCGGCTCGAATCCAGAGCACGAAGGCCCTTCAGACCGCGACGTACGCGCGCCTCCTCTGCGGTACTGAATACAATTCAAAGCCTTCGCATCTCTCTCTCTCTCTCTCTCTCTCTCTCTCTCTCTCTCTCTCTCGCACATTCACATAACACCGTCTCTGTCATTCTCTCCAGCATGGCTTAGCATAATTTAACCCATACTAAGCACCTCTACGTTATGTAATACCAATGACCAGTGTATTCTCTTCTCTCCGTTCATCTCTCTATCGCTCTGTCTGTTTCCCCCTTCAACTGATTACACGCTCGTGACAAATCAGGTCTGCATAGACTATGCCAAGAATGAGAGATCCGTTAGGCCCGTTGACGCAACTAGTTCTTGCCTGACACATCATTATAGCCTCCAAATATATAGGCTCGAGTTCCCATTCAATGATGTTTCAGGAAGACTTTTGAATTATAAATTATAGAACAGGAGAGCCACGAAAAAGGGGAGGAGCACGCTGCATCCTCCACAACAATATCTCGAGCTAGAACATCGAAATATGTTCTGCAAGGACAATATTCCGAGTGAATAGATAACGAGCTCTTGTTCGAGATGAAGTATGTTGTTGAGGCATAATTCAAGTGTGCATACACCCAAACGTATGTATGCGTTTCCCGAGCTCTATGCATATATGGCAATACATCGTGAAATCTATGAAGTGGTGCTCAGCTGTAAGATAATTAGAACAACCGAAAACGGAAGTTTGTACTTTGAATGGGCTCCTATTAAACCGCAATTGTTATTTCCCGTTTGATGTGCTCCTCTCTCAATGTATTTCATTTATTCTCCATCGTGTTCGGAGAATCGGTTATGAATTATTCATCGTTCCTCACCAGGTTAAACTTCTTCTGAGCTCTGCGACGACCAATTAATCAGTGGATTACGGAATAAGAAGCTTGACAAATGATTTTTATAAACAAAGCCTGCTTCACATGGAGGCAATTAAACGATAATGTTTGCTTTGACAGTCACGGCAACGCGCCAATGTGTGTTGTTAAGAAAATGTATTTATGAGTTAGCGGCATCGTTTTTCAACTTGCCAAAGGTTAAATTTCGAATACTATACTCCATCCTGGCATAACTACTCGTGAGGAAATTTTCGTCGTGCTGCAAATTAAATTGACAGTGACACTAGTAAAAAGTATCGAAATAATCGTCGTACATACAACATTTTTTTCAATAACGTTTCTTCAAGTCATAAAGTCAAGAAATAAGTTCTAAAATTCCATACGTATCACACATTTTTTGAATTCATGTTGTACACATTTCAAGTTCAGACATTAAAGTTTAGGAGACACTAAACACTTCCATTAAAATTTCCTACTTTAGACAAGAAATTTGAATAATTTTTTCATGAAAATTTGGCGTTTGGTCGGGAATAATTTCGAAATGATGTCTCCCCGTGTTGATGGGTCGTGGAAACGGTTCTTTGAGTACGTATTTCCATGAGATTAACACAAGCCCCTTATTATTTCTGTAAGTCAATGTAATGTGATTGGATAATGGGAGTTAAAGAAAGAAAGAAAAAAAGAATTATTCGCTGATCAATGAAAAGACGATTGTTGAACGTAAGTGCAATGATGAGGATTTCATGATGGATTAAATTAAATTCTACGCGTGATCAAGTTAACCCATCGACGCTATCATTATCGAAGATATTCTGGTCTTTTATTGAATTGAAAAAAGAGACGGAAGATGGTGTTTCATCGGAGCGAAAGAATATCGATAAAAGAAGTAAACGAATAAGTCGTTACGGAGTATGATCGCTCGTGGTACGAGAAAAAAGGACAAAAATTGTATAACATGTGGCGGAAAGCCGAAGATAAGAGTCCTCGATAATAACGAACGGAGAATGGGTAATGGCGAAGATCGTATAAGAATCTACCGGCTTTATACCTTGCTACATGTATATGATCCACTGTGTATGAGAATCTCAACTATCACGGCCCTTTTATGCCAGCAGCTTGCTGTATAGATAAAGGGAAAGGCATTCGCGCCTCGTACTATAATCTCGTAGCTAGTAGTACAAGTATGTATTAGTCGGACGTGGCTTGAGCAACAAAGCGTAGCAATGTAGTCTACCATATCTTCCAAACTCGCAAATACTTTGACCTTTCTCAACGATTTTCGATCAAATTAAATAGCCTTCGCATTCAAGATCCTCGAGTTCTCTCGTGATGCAGAGATTTATTTCGTTGAGGCCAACAAACCTCAGACACGGAAAATCAGGAACAACGAGCTTTGCTCCGTGTAATCGTGTTTAATTATAATAGCTCTATATTCGCTCATTCGTATTTTCTATGATTTCAAACATTTTCATAACGTTCAAACATACGTTAACTTTTACAAGTCTCGCTAATTATACGATTATGAAATACATAAATAAAGCAACCAAGGATTTCATATATTGTATTTTTTTTTATGAATGGAAACGACCTGAACTAGTTAATGGATTGATTAATGAAACGAAAGATAAAAATTTAAAAAACGACCAAATCGATCAATATTTCAAAATGTTATGGACAATTGGAGAAATAAGTCGTCAAATTTTCTAAAAATCGATATCTCGGAAACTATTCGCCGAAGAAAAATAAAAAAAAATCTCAGAAATGTCTTTGGATAAGTACTAAAGTCAACCCGAAAAATGTAAAAAAAAGTGATATAATCCAGTTGCATTTGGCATGTCAAATGTAGTAAATTATCTGTTCATTTCGTAGAGATTTGGAATTGATCACGTAACTCTGCATTATGTCGTAAATTTTGAATAGATGTATAAAGGCTTATGAAGGCAATACGGGTATTACATGGTTAGTTGTACTATCCGTATCGATATTAATAATTGTGAAAAAAGCGAGCAATAGTCTGTCTCTCTCTCTCTCTCTTTGATCGTCGACTAGCCCCGTCTATTTCTAAATAGATCGACGGATCGAACCTTCCGTCGCACTGATTCTTTTATATCACCATCTTCAAACAAGCCTAGGCCTGGCTACAGGAAGTGAAGTCTCTGGAAGATCTATCCATCATGGATTTCTGTCATCGTTCTTTATAACCATAATATAAATGATGTACCTTAAAGAAAAATGCTGAAGCAATCGATGATGTTTGCTCGTACACAAAAAGAAAGAGAGAGAGAGAGAGACGAAAATAAAATAAAATTTGTTTCTACAAAGATTTCTTTTGCTGAATTTTATTCAGACTATGCCGGCTCAAACTATTTTTTTCTGGCCTCCAGTTGTGATATCGATTTGCCTATTCTGGATTATCGCCTGTATTGCTCCATCGTGGTACGTCTCACTTTATTCATTGGCAGAACTACATCGCCCGACTGTCCAATTAAGGTCAGCTTTTACAATTTCGATTCGTACCCAATAGATTCTCTTATTTCAGTGAAAATCAAACAAATAAAATAAAATAAAAATTGAAAGAAAAAAAAAATCAATTTCATAAAAATTTTGCAATAAACATAGTAAATTTTCCCATTATGTCGGTGTAGTCGAACGCTGGAATGAAAACATCATAATTTTTCGAATAAAAGTCTCTCCGCCGACAAGAAAAGCTTTAGCACCGCGTTTTCATATTCATTAAAAATACGACACCGAGTAGCGTTATTATAAAAATACGGATAGATCTAAAATAACGTAAAGTATAAATATTGAAATAGAACGTTATTCAATAATAATAGAACGTAGCCAAAATTAATTCGTTATAAAGTTGCAAGTCCCACAGGCTTGTCAAGGAGCTCGCCAGACCTGCAGTTATTCCAGTTGCTCACACTCATCCACCGATTCAAGGATTCACACCGCTTCACTTCCGTTTAAACCTGGTATTATGGAATTACTGGTGTACTTGGTTTACGTGTACGACAGAGCCACCACCCGGGCTTCCACAAACCAGCTTTAACATCTCCTGGTCTAGCCCTCTTTCTCTCCCACCGAGTGGCCCAAATATATAACGGAACAACCCCCCGTACATAAAGTCGACCTTGCTTTTCTCTTCTGCCCTCGCGTATCCCCTGCTTCTCTCTCTATCTCTCTCTCTCTATGTATATATATATCAATGTGCAGACATTACCGTGCTGCAAACTTCGTTAATGCACACACATGTCGTGTTTAATGAGTTATAATCAGCTGTTCACTGCTGAGTGCAGTTTAATGGTTTGGCCTCTCGTATTAGAGTCCCTGCGTGACCTCCGCATGGCTATATGGATGGTATCGAAATTCACGTGACTATAAGGCAACGAGAAATGTATAGTCGAAATGGAATTCGAAACGGCTGTTTCGAAATTTCGTTAATTGACGAGTGCCACAGTATACTTCAGGCAGATTTCAATGTGAGTTTGACCGTTTTTCTAGGTCCAGTATCAGCTAGGTCCATGCAGTATACTTCAGGCAGATTCCAACGTTAGTTTGACCGTTTTTTTAGATCCAGTATCAGCAGAAAATCGTTGGAGAGTAAAAAAAAAAGGGAAATTGATGCATTTTATTGCAGTCTCCACCGATGCAAACTTCAATATCGTCGTTTTTGGTCCAATGGATAAACGTTTGATGAGCATAGGACGTTAAAGGCCCTTTATATATATAAACGATATAAACGTATATAGACGACAGAATAACTAGCTTTTCGTAGTCCATAGTTCTTTATGAACCTTTATAAATATTTATCATGGAGATTTTCTCATTCTCGTTTCACGATGGCTCTCTATGACGTAAACTTCGTTACGAGCATTTTTATATGGAGGACTAATTCAACGACGGACCGCGTCATTTATCAAGTGTCAAATGCACGATCGGAGAGTATAAAATGTACTTTTGTTTTTCGTCGTGTCAACATGTGTTATACTCGACCGAATAGAATGAACGCCGAATGTGTATATATTCATATTAAATAATATTAAAAAAAAAAAAACCGTGTTTACACGTTCGTGTTATTTATTTTTTTATTTTTTTTTCATTTCTGAACAAGTTTGAGTTCTTCTTTCATTATTTCGTGTACGAGACCCTTTACGAACTTTTTTATGTCCACTTTCCGTAAAGTACGAAAGTAATCTTCATCGGGGGGTTATAAAACAAAAAGTTATACTTTTGCGGTTAAGTATTGAGTACATGAAGTTTGAGAAAAATGTTGTAACGATTCGGCAGGTGTATTTGAAATACGTCAAGGAAAGTCGAGACTCTGGCACGTTCAGAATGATACGCGAAGAGAGAGAATGGAGAAAAGTGTGGATTCGTGCGGTATAAAGATTCGCAGGGTACGCCACTTGGGAATGGCCGGATTTCCTCGACTGAAACTATGCCCCGTCTCCCTCGCGTATTTACGAGAAAAGAGAGAATAGCCCCGGAGACTGGTGATGGGTGAAAGAAGGAAACGAAGAACGACGGGACAGAGGATCAACCATGTCATTTCGACGACGAGCAAAACCCACTCGTTCGTCTAATAATTTATCGAAACGTTTGAGGCCGAAGAAGAGCGAATGATCGTGAGAAAAAAAGAGGTAAACTCCGCAAGAGGCAATGGGAAAAGAGTTAATAGAGACCGAAAAGTCGCGTACGAGGAAGGAAACGATTATCGATTGACGTTCAAGAATAGTGGTCATATCCTCGTTATTCTCTCCATTCTCAATATTATCACATCAGCAGTGAAACCGTGAAAATTTTCGACATTTCCGCTCAATAAGTTCTCACATTTTATTCATAACCATAGAATACATTCGAAAATACTCCAAGACGGATTCGAGGCATTATTTAACCGTCTTTTTAAAAAGCTTTACTTTCAATTTTCTCGTTCTTCGTTCCACGTGAATTGAACCTCGAAAAAAAAAAAAACATCGATTCATTCTTACATTCCTAACGACTCGAATGGACGCGATGAATATAACGTTGACGTGAGCACAAGTCAATCAGTGAATTTCTCATCAATGAAGATGCGATTGTTCCCAGTGAACAATTGCGCAATCAGGGAAAATAGTTTGCATTAATCATTCTCCTATTGATTTATGTCTTTATTTATTTGTTAGCTTCGATTGTAATAGTGCGATGTAAAATAACTACTGAGCTTAGTTTTATAACGATCGACGTATTTGTTATTCGACGCACGAGAGAGAAAGACACGGCTGAAAAATCGCTCTTTCGCCTTCACATTCTCGTGTGAATGTGAATGCCTATATATATGCACTTTGCATTGTCATTTGCACCAATTGTAAACGATCTGTGCGCAGCGACATTAACGTACAATTTAACCCTGGTAACAATGGCCATAGCGTGCAGTTCTATTCGCCAAGAGAGAAAGAGCAGAGAGAGAGAGAGAGAGAGGGGGGGGGGGTAAAACAGAGCTCAGCAATTGAAGAGCAATTTGGTTTATATGTACGTACATTCAGAACGGTTGCATACAGATATATCGCTGTATAAACTCACACCAAAGCTGTTCCTATTACGTTGATTCATTCGTTCACCCTCGCACACATTTTAAACTCCTCATTAGTCGCTCCATTACGAGAACGTATTTTCGTCGGATTAATAAACATCGATTCTGCATAACTATGACCGTACTGCACTCACGGGCAGGTTTTATTTCTGTTTTTGTTTTTTTTTTTTTTTTTTTTCCACTTCTGTTTTGTTTATTTACAGGCTCGTTGCATAATGGTTTTTTCAATTTTTTCTTTTCCGCACTAATTCTTTCCAACGGCTATTTATTCTTCGCGCAGATCTTGATATCGATGAACCGGCTGCACTGATACCCTTTCGTACACCATTATTCCATCGGATATCTCGAAAAATACCGAATTTTCGGTAAGCTCTTGGATCGAAAACACCGATTGATCTCGCATGAATGTTTATATCCTCTATTTATTCGTAATCCTACTGGAGCTTCAACGATGTGAATATCCTCTTGCTCTATTTTTTCACATTACTTTTAGATTTTCATTGCACACTGAGATTCAACTCGAAAAAAGAATTGAGTTGATTCAACAAAATTTATGTTGGATCAACAAATCGTGGTGAACAAAATGAAAATCGTTGACTCAAGAAAAATTCGTTTGGTCTAAACACTTTATTTGATCGTTCAAATTTTTTTTCACTACAACAAAAACATCGTTGAACCAACGAATTAAAAATTTTTTTTTCACAAATTGTTGATAGAACAAAAAATTTTGTTTAATCTTCGCCATCGAAAGAAATTTTTTTTCGTATTTCTTTTTTTTTTCAATGTATTTTTTTATGTTTTTCTATTTATTTTCGGGTCGTACGATTCTATCTATATTTTTCAATGAATTTTCCACACTAGTGCCCTAAAAATGATCATCTCTAAATGCCTTTTTCTCTCTCTCTCTCTCTCTCACTGGCTGCTGCTCCACTTAGCCTCAATATTCGACGTATCTATGGAGGGCAAAAGCACCCAGAGGCTCTCGATTATTTGAAGCAACCACGCTAAACAAGGCGTTATTCAAGTAATGCCAGAGAATTTCGTGTTCTAGCAAATTCTCAAGTACAAATATAATACATACAAGAATTATCCGATATCCGGCATAATAATTCTGAATATTCTCATGGGATTTGAAAATTTACGCTTTAGAGACTTGCCGGTATGCTGAAGTTCCATCTGAATCTATCTCCTCGTCTCCATAGGGTTTCCTTTTCCTTTCGCCATTATCTACATTATTCAACTTGTTTCGTTCACCCTATTTCCAAAAGCTCCTCGTTATCGTCTGCCCTCATTATTATGATCGTCTCCATGGTTCGAATATAACATGAGAGCGATTTTGCAAATGAGAAAAAAATCTGTTGATGAAAACAAATTTCGTTTATCTCAACCCATTCTATTCAGTTCGATACAAGAGAAAAAATAATTTTTTAATGCTGAAACAAGTTATTCGTCAAACCAACAAAGCTCTGGTGCAGCTAAACGAATTCGTGTAAATGCAACAAAATATCATCTAAATAAACTAATCCATATGTACACTCGCCGGTCAAAAGTATGCGGCAACGCAAATCGTAGTTTCAAGCCGCACTAAAATTTCGATTTCATTGAAAAAATCGGAAATATTGTTATCGTAAAATAAATTGAAACGACAAAAAATTTAAAAAAAAAAACTCAACAGCGTTACCTCGTAATTCGTAATTTATATGAAGAACGAGTAAACTTTCAAAATAATCGGTGCATTAGATTTTGATTTTGAGCTAGAGAGCTCACCGACTTTAAAGATGCTAAGTGTGAAGGAAACGCGTTCAAATGTTTCAAAAATTTCTACACTAAAAGATAAAAAATTAAACATCAATAAATGAGTGTTTTTTTTCATATACTACTTACACAGAATCATCGATGCCACCAGAGGCCCATAAAGGAAAAAGCTTTCAGCTATAAAAAAAAAAAACAAAAAAAAAAACAAAAAAAAATTCCTTACCCTCCGTTCCCCTGTAAACGGATTAAAAAAAAAAAAATTTGTACCGAAAGTTGTAAAATTCGAACGCGCATATTTTCAAATATTTCTCGATTATAAGAAATCAGGATTTCGCGATATACAATTCAAGAATCAAGCAGAAACGGAGTAGAGAGAAACTGGACGATTCGGCGTAACCGCGCGCGAGTTTCTTGCGAATCTACACATATAGCAACGGTCATTTCGATTTGAACAAATACGTACGGGGTGAAGAATGGGATCGCGGAAGGGAATTCCGTCCCGACACCGCTCTCGCATAGTCAGTGACCGAACGCCGCAGAAAAAAAACGCCAGAATGAAAAAAAGAGAAGAAAAAAACAAAAAAAAAATGGGGCCCACAGGTCGGACGGGATTCGAGCTCGCCGATACGCAATTTATTGTCTCGCAGGATACGGCGCGTTCTGCCAAATCGTCCGCGACAGACACGAGAGAGAGAGAGAGAGAGGGAGTATTGTAACGGGAGAGCAAAAGACAGAAGAGCGAATACTCATGGGGGTGGTTCACGCGGACAAACTCACTGAGCGCACACGATGCGACCACGCCCGCCCCTGCTATGGGCAGTTCGCCTCGTCACTAGATGAATGTAAAACCGTTCCCGGGTTTGCCACGAACGCGTATATTTATCCTCTGTCGTTGCACGCCGAACCGATTTAACCACTTCATCTCTATATACTCCTCTGCTTCCTCGCTCCCTCACTGTACTCACGAAGATCGGAAGAAACGATAGTGAATAAGCATGGCGCGAAGAAGAAGAAAAAAAAAACAAAAAATAAAAAAGATGGAAAAATGGAAAGAGGATAAATTGTAATGGGGGAAGATAGGGAACGCGGGGCGATTCGGGTGCTTTACGATCGGAGTCAAAGTACCCCGGAAGTTGGATGTGTTACATGCGGGGGATGAGATTTATAACAAGAAATCGTAGTCGTTGCGTGGCTCGAATAATTGATTGTTTTAGTCAGCAGTTATTTTCGTCGTTTTTCAATTTATTTTATCGATCATTATAAATGTTTGTGATTGATACTTTCGGTTAGACAAAAAGCTTTGAAAGAAAAACCGATGCGAGTTCAAACATTGTTGACAGTTTATTGAATTGTGTATTATTTGATTTTTCAACTATTTTACATATTCGATTGCGTAGCTCGTTCACGAGGGAATTTTCATTTGAAGGAATTTTTCTATTTCACCGTTATATATATATATATATATATATATAGCGTTGAATGAATACGCTGATGGATCGAGCGGAAATTCCAAGTCGAGGAATTCCCCGAGGAGAGATTCGACCGTTTGCGGCTAAAGAGATATTTACGTGGGTTCCGGAGAATTTCCGTACAGTCAGTCTGTGCCTGAGAAGTCCTCGCGATTCATATACCGATTATCCGATCGTTCTGCGTAAATGATCTCTCCGCACGTTTTACTCCTCCGTTTCCACAAATGGAGTAACAGAGTAGAAAACACAGCGCAATTCCACCCTCTGCGGCTCTCTCACCCGTTGAGCAACTCCCTCCGTCGAACCAAACATACACACACACATATACACACGAGTCAGGATTAACTCCGTGGATTCCAGGGGCGCGCGAGAGAGAACACCGAGCCGATAAATAGCCTCCGATTACGAGCTGTCGACTCTAACCACGTATCGAAAAGGGGGTTTTCGCAATGCATACCACTTGTTCACTAGCTCGAGACTGAGGCAAAACGAAATCCTTCTCAACGTATATATATAAATATAGATCGAACCATACCCGGAGAAAATGTAATCGATGGGATCGTACACCGCGAAATTAGGATGGCGAGATATATTCTTTACGAACTTTATTCCTGAGCTTCGAGCTCTTATAAATTTTAGAAAAAGAAAAAAAATTGAATGAATGAATGATGGAAATAAAATGTCGATGAATCATGTTCTTTGAAACAACTTTTTTTTCCATAGCCTTTTCAAAGGTGTCGAGAAACTTTTTCGTTCTTGTAACTTTCAAACTTCACATTTTTAGCTGTACGTATTTTAAAATTTAACAACTTAATGATGCCACTTTTAAGCTCTTGACGCGAGAGCGAAAATAACGAAGGGACGTAAAAGAGCGAATGATAGTTACGTGATTGAACAATTTGACCACAGTTGTAATTAACAAATTCGTAAAATACGTCAAACTTTATGCGCCGAAATGTGTATGCTGCCCGGGAGAGTAAAAACGGTTGAACATAAATTGCTGATCCTTTCGTATAATTTGGTGAAATACAACGGGATGACGACGCGCTCACGTAAACGCAGTGATCCCAGGGATTAGTAATTGTAATTATGTGTACGGATAAGCTTGCGGATTTTCACAGAACGTTTAGGGCACTCGATCAAACTGCTGGCTGTCGGTAGAGTTTATACGAGGATAAATTTAACACGGGTAATCTCTCGCATCGATCATCTCTCGTTGTGAGCAAACGTCCGGTGGTCCAAAATACTTTGGCGATAAGAGTTTAACGTTGGCTATATAGTCGTTGAGAGGGAGAGCCAGGAGCGAGCAAGATTGTTCTTGAACGATCGTATATAAATATATCGATCCGGGTCCGTTCAAACAGCGCAACCAGTATCGTGAGGGAACGGGATTGACGGGAGCGACATGATGGATATATATTTTCTCAATGAGGCATCTTGAAGTTCGGAAACAGCTATGTATTCTCTCTCTCTCTCTCTCTCTCTCTCTCTCTCTCTCTCTCGGTTGGTGTTTTCTTCGTGAATCGACACGGGGCGTGGCAGACCGTGAGAGGAAATGATCTTCTTCAAGCAGTCTGGATTAAGATGTAAAACCGTAGCAAAGTTTGGATCGAGCAGGCGAGATGCGCGGCAGAGGAACTCCAAAGGTTTCACCATGTACCAGGATAGGAATATCTGTGGATAGTGATCTTGTATTTCTTCCTCCTGGCTTTTGGCTTGTTCTCGCCCTTAAAGATTTCTCTTTACGCAAGTTCCGTCGAGTCGAACAAAGTTCAAACTGAGGAGGAGGAGGAGGGCGGTATTCGAGGATTTTAAATGATACAAATTTGCTTATAGTTGATCGTCAGTGGAGATAATGATAGTTGACTCGTCTCGGGGTAGCAATTACGTTGTATTCCGTACAGCGATATTTATAATTGTCACGTTTGACAGCTCCCGCGGAGACACAACATCGTGGTTGAGCCATCCGCTTCCGATTGTTTCTGGTTTCTATCATTCCCTTTTGACACGAAGATTGGCAAAGGGACACAGTGTTAGAGAACAGAAGAGAAAGAGGCGGATGGTAACACGCAAGCCTCCGTCAACATTTCATCAATACGCATATTCGTATATTTATATATAAATGTGTTTCATATAACGAACTACTGCTGCTGCTGCTGCTGCTGCTCGTCGAGATATGCGAGAGATAACAGGCGAGAGGATATCGAAGCCGAAGCTTGGGAGACTCGTTCACGAAACGTGCTATTGGAAACGCCGCTCTATATTCCCGCTCGCTTTCCGGTGATAATTGATTATCGATTGACAGGAAAAGCGCCCACCGATGCCAGCACGTCGAACGAACGCCCCAACGGTCTTGATATACCGACAGAGATCGATTCGTTGGCTCATGGACATTAAGTGTACAATCGAATTGGAGAAAATACATTGGCATGTCGCCCTTTTCTCAACAATCGAATGAATGATACCGAAGCCAGTAAAAAGACGATCGTTCTGACTAGTAGCCATTGGTTTGTTTTCCTGGGCCTAATTACTCGGGCTTTCTATTCTGTTTTCCTTCGATCTGTCAATTCCCGATTGTTGATGAAACGCCCTAAAAGATCGATCCCTGAACCTGGATTCTTTCTCGATAACACAAAATAAAATTTCTCCAATTGTGAACGCGGTTCAGTTTCGGTTAAGGTCGCTTAAGACCCATGCATCGATTGCGTTGACAGAAAAAAATCAATGGACAAAAAGATCTGTTGATTAGTTTTCCAAACCGATGAATCGCTGCAAAAAGCACAAACTTGCCAGAAAAAAAAAGGTCGACGATCAAATTGACTTGCTCGCTTTCGCCGGTTCGTTGTTCTTTCGACTGCTTTTGTTTCAACAATGTCGATGGCACATCGCTCACAAAGCTCTGTCAAAGCTCCTATTTCTCATGGTGATAGACTCCTAACAATGAACAGATGGAACAATGAAATTTTCAAACGTTTTTCAAGTTTACTTTTTCTTCATTTTTTTACGCTTTTCGACGGGGATATTAATCATTTTATTATTATTATTGATATTATCATCGCATACACGCTGCAATTAGTGCAGGCAAACCTACGTTTGATGAATCTTGCAGAAAATTTATTGGCTACATATCATTGTTTTATAAAAGGAATCGCAATCTCTTAATCTTTTAGCTTAAACCAATCGTGAAATTTTAAAACTCATTACAGTTCATACATACAAAAATGAAGGTGAAAAGATGCATAGAACATCAGAGGTAGGGAACTGTATTGAATTTTTCATAAAGTCCTGTGTATTCAATTTAATTCGGCGCAATGCAGTTTTTAGCATATACTGCACTTCATGCATTGATATTCTTGTATTTTATATTCAATACACATTTTTACATATTCCGCAAAAAAAAAAAAAAAAAAAAAAAAACATCCATGAACCTCGACAAAGCGATGAAAATCTCATATTTTTAATGATTTCGCAAACGTTATTCCCTTCACTCATTTTACTCCCAGATTCAAATACAACTACTGCTCTTTTTTCGAAAATTTTTCATGAAACGTTGTTTTTTAGTCCCATCCGCAGTCAAAAAAATCATGTAATAATCCTGATAAACCTTACAACAAATCTTAACGAGTCCATCATATCGCAATGAGCCAATTGAATGGAACGAATTTCACAAATCCAAATGGAAATGAAAGTCAAAGCCGAAACGTCGACTTCCTACAAAGTGCATCAAAGTGAATGACGGTAGAGAGAACCGATGTGAATTTTGCTGTGTTCGAGCCAAAGCCAAACGCAGTCTCAAAGCTATGAAAATAATGAGAAATAATAATGATGAACAATGAAAATTGAAAATTGAAGGCTCTCACCATGTATCAATCTCTCCCAAATAAATCGCGTAAAAAATGAAATGGTTACGTGGAATTTAAACAATATTTCGATCGATTGTTTTCTGTTACAGGTCATCAATGGCTGAAAACGAATCTGGGTGTAACGCCGGAATACGGGTGGGCGGTCGATCCGTTCGGACACGGTGGTACGGTGCCGTATTTGTTGAAAAAATCAGGAGGTTCCGGTACCATAATACAAAGGATACATTACGCTTGGAAACAATGGTTCGCTAAGAAACAATACGGTGATTTTGTTTGGCTACAACCATGGGATAAGAGCGGTTCGTCGGACATGTTAACGCACAATCAGCCTTTCGATATTTATAACATAAAGCACTCTTGCGGTCCTCATCCTCACGTATGTTTGAATTTCGATTTCCGTAAAATTCGTGGCGAATATACGGAGTATTCGGTACGCGCGGTCGACATAACCGTCAACAATGTTAAACAAATGGCAGAGTTGTTGCTCGAACAATTTTCCCGTACCGGTTCGTTGTTCACTCACAACGTGGTGCTCATGCCACTGGGCGATGATTTTCGTTACGATCATCCAATCGAGTGGGATCAGCAGTACACCAACTACAAGATTCTCGTTGATTACATAAACAATAGAAAGGATGAGTACAACGCCGAAATAATATTCGGCACACCCAAAGATTACTTCGAAGAAATTGAGAAACGAGTAGACAAATTTCCAACTCTGTCAGGTGACTTTTTCGTCTATTCCGATATATTCAGCGAAGGTCGTCCGGCATATTGGAGCGGATATTTCACTACGAGGCCCTACATGAAGATTCTCGATCGTGAGCTCGAGGCTAATTTACGATCTTCCGAAATACTATACACGATCGCGTTGAACGTAGCAAAGCTGAGTGGCAATGACATCAAACTGTACGAGACTCACTTCGAGAAGCTCGTTAAAGCTCGTAGAAATCTGGGCCTTTTTCAGCACCACGACGCTATAACCGGCACCAGTAAATCCTTCGTTATGAAGGACTATGCCCAAAAATTGTTCGAATCAATCTCTGACATGACGAGCTTGCAGAGTTTCGCGTTACAAACGTTGACCGCTACGAGCACCAACAAACCCAACACCGTTTACGTTTTGCCCGAATCCGATCGTGACAGTTATGAAAAATTACCAAAAAAAATACCCATCACCGTGACCAATGAAGAGACCAGAAGAATCGTACTTTTTAATCCACTCGCTCAATCCAGACAAGAAATCATACGACTGAAAGTGACTTCTTACAAAATACGAATATTGGATCCATACAAAAATCCAATTCCTTATCAAATAACACCGGTTATGAACGCTACCAGTATAACTCACGACGTTTACGTCGTTCTCTTCGTCGCTGATTTGAAGCCTTTGACCATTGCGATCTACCACATCGAGCAGATTGATAGAATCCCGGTGGACGCGATATCGACCGTGCATTGCAACAGATGTGGCAAAGACACCGTTTTCCCTATAAAGCCTATGCAAGTTGGTGACATACAGTTGGAAAACAAGCGTATGAAACTGGTGTTCGATGGGCAAACAGGCTTTTTGAAGAGAGTCACGAAGAAAGGAAGTGGCAAAATAATGCAATGTTCGATACAATTCGCAGCGTATGCATCGGCTCAATTTCACAGTGGTGCATATCTCTTTATGCCGGATCCGACTCTTCGAGAAGCGGATAAAGACGTTTTGGAAGCGTACACGCCGCATCAAAAAATTTACATAGTATCCGGTCGTTTGAGCGCAAGATTGACCGTCGAATATGGCAAATTGTTGTCTCATCACGTCTCCATTTATCTCGAGGATGGTCCCTTGGCCGAAGCGATTTACGTAAGAAACATCATTGACTTTGAATCGCCACCGAAGAATCGAGAGACCGAAATGTTCATGAGATTACAAACGGACATTTTAAACGGTGAACCACCAGAGTTTTATACCGATCTTAATGGTCATCAAATGATCAAACGAACTAAAATCGATCGTATCGGCATCGAAGGCAATTACTTTCCCATTACTTCGATGGCTTACATCGAAGACGATTCCCACAGATTAACTCTTCTGGTTAATCATGGACAAGGCGCAGCTAGTTATCAACCTGGTTGGTTGGAAGTGATGCTCGATCGAAGAACACTCTACGACGACTCGAGGGGCATGGGCGAGGGTCTCCTCGACAATCGTCGCACCGTCATGAAACACTGGATCTTATTGGAAGACATCACCAGCCCTGTTGACCAGTACTCCAAACCCTCATTGTTCGCCAATCATATGAGCAACGCTCTCAATTATCCGGTCAATATATTCGTGCTCGATGCTACCGAGAGCGAAATAGCCCTCAGTCCGGAAACAAGATTAATAACTCACAGCTTTCCCTGCGATTTTCATCTCATGAATCTACGAACTAATCACGATCAAAAACTTCCACATTTTCCTGTAAATAGCGCGCTGATGGTCCTCCATCGACAAGGCTACAGTTGCTCGGTCGGTGCCGACGCTTCCTTCAAGCATTGTCCACTCAACGATCGACTCACCTCCGGCACTTCTTTCTTCAAACTTAACAAACTCAACGTTACTAAAACTTCGCTCACCGGTACCAAATATAAGGAACATTTGAAAAAAGGCCTTCAAGAAATTGCTATTCAACCCATGGAAATTGAAACGTACAACGTCCAATTTCTGCACTGAGTTCGATCCTCGTTGACAACGTTCGATTGTTTTTCTTTATTTTATTTTATTTTTTTTTTTTTTAATTCAATTTTTTAACAATTCAAACCAGGGATTGAAACGAAGAGTGTTCATAGTTGAAAAAAAAAAATAAACCTATGACCGTTCATCGACTCTGACAAATTTTCGAACTAAAACTGTCGTACGAGAGGCGTCTGTAAAAGCTAAACGTTTTTCAAAATCAAAAGTTTTCAATACTATACCTAAGTGTGTCTGCCTCACACGAAATATGATGAAGCCCAGAGTCACATTTTCATTGTACATATCAGCCTCGAAAACGCGTTGCTGTATACACTTTGATGGGAAAACGAACACGAAATGAGAGAACCTAATTTATTAATGGACATTGCGACTACCATTTTTAGTAGGGAAAAAATATTTTTTAAGGCTCATACTTATTTTTCATACGTATGACGTTTGACTCTGACGAAACTCGTTTCACTTTATCTATTCACGTGTATTCTGAGCCTACCATCGTTTAATAGACACAACATTCTTCACTGAGAAACTTGAGGCGCAATTCTGTCAATATATAACACATAAATATTGTTCTTCGCCTTGTCATCTTTCTCATACTTCCAAAACGATCGTTTTACTACACTGAGACAGAGCTGAATATATAGAAGCAAAAGATCCAAAGGATCCCTGAATAGCAACGCTACGAAATGTAATTTCATCGATATAAAAAAAAAAAAAAAAAAAAAAAATTTCTTTGCTCTAATTCAACGAAACTTCAAAACATTGGGAGACTCTATCCGTATTTCAACGATACGGAATTACTGTTTTTCAAACAAAAAATCATCACTTTTTATACAGAATATTCTAAAATGTTTGTCGTAGAATATGCAGCGTCCGTAATTTTCGTCGATGAAAAAAAAAAACGAATGAAATCCTAAAAAAAAATCTGTTATTTCTAAACTCACGAAATTCATTGAAGACAATGAAATCATCAACTTTTTTACAATTAAATTGATCTTTTCTGTCACAATCGCAGCTTTGTTCTTTCAAAGTTACACAAATTTTTCAATTTATTAATATTTGAAAACTAAAAATGAGTCAGGCCATCTAGCAACTAATTTTAAAAAATTCAGAAATTCTCTGGTTTGTTGATTTGAGCCAAAATCGCGCACGTTATGATTAGCAACGTGCTATTCTTTTGAACATTTCACCATATTTTCGATGAAGAATCGATGTTTTTGGGTTAAAAAAATGTTTCCCGAGATCAAGATACGAAAGGGTAACCCAATATTTCCAATGAGATACGTTCAACGTAGTCGAAAGAAGAAATCACAAAATCACTCTTTTTTTTAAGTGTTTTCCTTGTGAATCCTTTGGATCAATACTTTTTCCCTTATATAGAGACAAACATTCATCTTTCCATTTGTAAATCGAACGGAGCATTGAGTTCTTTACTCGAATAGTTAAACACTCGGGATTGAGATAAAGCGAAAATTGAGTGCCCTGAAAATGAACACGGCACTAGAAAACAAAAAGAAGAAAAAAAATGTTTCGTTCCACATACGATGGACCATTCTGTAAATAAAATTCCCTTCGTACCACTCAAAATGGACGCCGAAGATTTGTCTAATCAACATTATTGTGGGTGAGAGTTAGAGATCTGAAAAGCGAAAAAAAAAACACACACACAATAACGAAAAAATATATCGACAGGCACGCCTTAGCGACTTTCAAAATGTTCTTCCAATCCTCGAATGATTCGGCACTGTGTAATTGTAAGTATATATGAATTATTTACGCTTATAGCGTGAAAACGTTTTTACTGTTAGAGACAAAACTCGTAACTCGTTTACGCTGTAAATAATAGAATGAATTATTTATAAAAATATATATATAAATGAGCGTCGAGGATTCATGCGTGAATTAGTGTATGATTTAATTTGCGAATATTATAAAAACGAAGAGAAACAAAATGAATTAACATACGAATTAGAAAAAATTGTATCGAATGTGATTGTAACGTTTTTTAAATATTTTTTTTTTTTCTCTTATCCGAGCAGCATTTTTTTACGTGCGAAGCTGGTAATATCGTGACGATATGTTGTTTCGTTCCGTGAAATATTGTGAGATGTATGTAAATGAAAGAAATTTTGTAAAAAAAAAAAAAAAAAAAAAAATTTCACCACAAAACTCGAACGGTCGGTAAGAAACGAATCACATTACTGTTTAAAAAAAAAAAAAAAAAAAAAAAATTTCGCGGCTCGTACCATTTTATTGAAACATCGATGTTTAAATTCGAGAGCTTTCACTCTGCCCAATAAATTATGGACAAAAAACAAATACGTTATTAATGCTCAGTTGACTGCGGTAAAACATCGATTTTATGCAACGTTCTCCGCATGTGTGTATGTGAGTTGGTGCGTGCGTGCGTATATGAATGAATGTGGATGTACATATATATGGTATGCGACAAACGTAAATAACGTTTATTTTGTGGATATTAATAAGTACTTAAGATAATATTCAATAGAAGAAAGAAAATAGATGATTTTGAGGCGTGTAAATCTCTACGTGATGATTTTTATTCAAAATTCTATGATTAATGTTCTCCTAAATGAATAATTCAATCAAAATTTATATTTCTCAAAAAATCGATAAAATTATGGGCTACATTTTATTAGACGATTCTCCAAGTTCTCTTCCAATCATGTGTCGGTTAACAAGGAGAAATAAAATAAAAATAGTCAAACTGGTGAACGATCATCTTGTCTAGAGATTTTATTGCGACAATCTCGTCGCAAATTTTACAATATCGAGAATCATCTGTTCTCGAATCGTGGATGCGAGAGAATTTTTCAAAAGTCGACATCTCAACGTCACTGCGAAGCGAAAAAAAAAAAAAAAAACACATTTTTTTCTCCAATTTTATTTTTATGTTCATCCATCTCGTACTACTCTGATTTGGCAAATCATCTTTCGTCTCAAGTATTAAAAGTGGAGAAAAAAAGTTCAGTTACAAACTCCGCAACGATTGAATTTCGATTATAATAATTCGAACAAGTTGTACAGTGATTTCTTCAAATATATCTCAATTTTTTTTTTAATATATCAAAATATTAATTTTATTAAATTATAAAATTTAATTCATCAAAAAATCACAAATTTGATACATGTTTTTGAAAAATTATTCAAAAATAATAAGCATGAAATTTCTTAAACATTGAACGAATATTCCCAACATCGCATCCGGATAAAGTAGAAGATATAAACATCGACGATTTAATAGTCCGTAACAGACGAAAAAGAAACTCGATCAATTTTTTCATTCTTTTGCTATTCCACATCGATGTTTCGGGCTCAATTTCGACCGAGAACATTGCAAACTCCGAGCATTTTGAAAAGTTAATGATTATGAGTTTCTGAGAAAGAAATGAGAAAAAAAAAATGGTTTTTCTCGTTCCAATGACTAAAAATGTTCTGCTCGTGATTGAAAATTCTACCACGAAAAAATAACTGTCGCTGTAACGATACTGTATAATACTGTGTTTGTGCTGTCTATAGAAAAAGAGGAGAGAATGAAAAATATAAATAAAAATCTTATATACATATAATAATGTATACTTAAAAAAAATGGAATATATGTATAAATATGTATATTCTTATTATTTATCTGACTTGGAACGAGCGTCGTTGATCCTAAAAATGTGAAATTTTCGGGTGACTCCGAAGTCAGAACGAAATCTGATAATATATAGACATAAATATTATTAGGGTGTATCGAAAAAAATGAAATTTTTTTGTTTTAGCTTTCTCCAGCCGAAACAGTTTCAGAACGCCAAAAACATAAGCCTTCTAGAAGGAGAGCTCAAAACAAAATGAATATGGATTATCGCTCCACATTTTTCGATTTTCCATAAAAATAACAGGGAAATGATAAGTTCGATAAATATTGTTTCACAACTCTTGGCAAAAAAATCCTATGGCTATGCCGCCCATGTGTTCTTCTAGAAAACAAAATTTCCTACAGAAAAAGTTATTAGAACAAAATATTCAACCGTTCAACCGTTGATCCGACATATTTTGTTCTAATAACTTTTTTTTGTAGAGAATTTTGTTCTCTACAAGAACATGTGGGCGGCACCATCCATAAGGTTTTATTTTTTCAAGAATTGTGAAACAATATTTATCGAACTTTTCATTCTCCTATGTTATTCTTATGGAAAGTCGAAAAACGTGAAGCGATAATTCAAGTCATTTCGTTTCGAGCTCTCCTTCTCGGTGGCTTTTATTTTTGCGGTTGTGAAACTGTTTCGGCTGGAGAATATACAAAACGAAAACAGAAATATATATTTTCATCGACACACCCTAATATACATATGAATATATAAAAATTTGCGATAATTACACGATACTCTTTACGTTACGATGTAACAACATATTTATTATTATATAAAAGAAAAAAACAAAGAACGAAGAGGAGAAAAAAAAATATGAAAAGAAAAGAATGAAAAACAGAAATAAATAAATGAAGATATCACCGTCGTATTTTACCCACTGAGAGCCTTATTATTATTATTATTATTATTATTATTGAAAATGCCTAAATTAAGATGAAAGATGATGCTGGCAATTTGCCAGTTTTCGAGTAAACGCGATATACGTATTCATCGCTCCTGCGAATTACGGTTGAATAGCCCCAAACAAAACATAACCTTCAAACGTTGCCAGATCACTCGAATGCACATTATTTCGCGATTTTAGTACAGTATATAATAACACTAGCACTGTGTCTTCGATACGAATTGATCGGTGATACATAACATACGGGAAACGTTTCAACACGAATCGTCCGATGTTTCGGAGGGCTTGAGAACGTTTATCGATATTCCACGGCCTATTTGCGATACCGGTGAAACGAGTCACGTTTACAGTGGGGAACGAAGAAGAGAGAGGGAGAAAAGAGAACCTTTGATGCGAGAACTAATGTAAACACAATTGAGAACGTTCGATGCGATAAATATAATAGGATTTCTCGAAGCTTTAATTGAATTCGGTACAAGCTCTCATATCATCGTGAGTTCGATAGAATATAATAAGTTCTCGTCCTATCGTGAACTGTAGCAACCCTTCGGCATCCCTTTTAATTGAGTTAATGACAATCCCTTTACGAACGAAGCTTGCAAACCTAAACTATCGTCGTAGCAGCGCGATATTTATTCAATCAAATTAAAATATACGCTATGAAAATTCAATTACTGATGCTGCTGGTAAGTGAAACGTCCATACGTAAAATTCACACTAAATCCATGGGAAATCGTTGACTCGTGCATGCGTAATCAACGGTTGGAAATTAAATTCTTCTCAGGTATGGATTAACTTTATTATCCGCTTGATTTGCACCGGGTTCGGAGATCAATCAATGATTCATCAATCAATCAATGAAATCCGTACGACCGATATTGAAGGTTTCCTTCAAATATATAAGGAAATATACATGAATTATTATTATTATAAATTATTATAAATTATTAGTATTATAAGCTACTAGAGTTTTAAATGAAAAATTTTGGTTGGTTATTAAAGTTTTGGTTTCTTCTTCTTCTTCGCGTTAAATATGAATTCGAAATGCATAGAGAATCGTTCGGTTCAACGTGTATTACGTGATTGACTCAATCGATTATTAAGGAGTTCGGTACAGGTGATACAATGTTGCCATGCTAAACCATGTTACAAACACAAAAAATTTCAAAAAGTTAAGAATTTTATAAAAATTGGTGAACATATTCGTTTAGTGCCAAATTTGACAATACAAATTTTTTCAGATTTTTCTTCTACACAGTTATCGCGAGTAATTGAAGACTAAAGTTCACGTGTATAAGCATAGCGTTTCCATATATATAGGTATACACTTAGGGCATAAGAAATCTGCTTTAATGCATAATTACTCGATAACTAAGTAGAAGAAAATTTTGAAAAAATTTGTCTTTTCGTACTTGATGTTGAAGAACATTATCACCAAATTTCAATAATTTATTAACATTTTGACTTTTGTACCGGAACTCCTTAAGGATCTCTTCGTGAAAGAATACGATTTTAATGGCTTTTGTTTTTTTTCTTTAGAAAATCGAACAATTCGTCAATTTAAAAGGTAATTTCAGTGATATAATAGATTCGTCTCGGGCAACCTCAAATATGTTTCAAGGAAATGTCTTGAATTTTGTATTTCGGTCTGACGTCAATGTAGAACTTGTACAATCTTTTTAGTTTTCAATCCCGTAACATGAAAAATTAGTCAAGTTTCGATTCTAATAATTCCATAGGATCATAAAAACCAGAAAAGTATTTTCTACTAGGAGCATTGAAAAAAGAAAAAAATTAAACAAATATTGTCGATACGAATCTATTCGTTGTTGCTGTACTTATTTTTACGTCATATTTTTTCACGTATGAAATGATAAAATGTTCATTCAACCGAACTAAATTCAAGTCCTCCAGTTGTATGAACGAAATTTTTTTGATTCGATCAGTCAATAAATTGACTAAATTTCAATTAATTCAATTATGGTTGGCCTATCGCGAACCTTATTGTTAGAGACGAATTTGATATTTTTTTATTCAACAGTTATGAAATAATACAGGAAAGCGCGTGCAAATTTTGAGAGCACGTTATCAACTAATTAAAAAATTTCGCTCCAACAGAGGTTTGAGGTATGAATATGGAGCATTCGCGATTAGATATATTATCAAAAAAAAATTCTAAAATGTTCAAAACATCATAAGGATTATTTTTGAACGAAAAAAATGAGGTTTATCGACCATTTATAATGAAATATATGTATATTTATCGCATTTAAGGAACGTCCGAGGAAAAAATCATTCGAAATAATTTTATTACAAATAGACTGAATATTTTGACAGATCATCTGTCTGCTTACAAAAAATATCTTTTCATTTTCCTAAGCGCTTTGACATTTGACCTTCGTGTGCCATTGACCGTGTCTTTGACTCTTCAATTTCCATTTAGTTACGCAATTGATAAATTATATGCGCGTCAATGAGCGCGATCAACGGACTTTTATAAAGCTCGAAGATTCCATACGAAGAGCCCGGCGTCGATGTAATCCGCGAAATAAACGACGAAAAATAGCCGTCGTAACGCTTCGGTACATAATGCGAACCTCACCATTCACATTTCTGATTATTTATTCATTTTCTCAAGAAATTTCATCATCGTTTCATGGCTTAAAGATTCGTTTAGCGTCAAACCAAAGTTTTTTTTTTCTTTATCCTTGCCTTTGAATCGTTGTCAAAAAAACATTTACAGGAGTTACTTGCATCACTATCGATCGTAAGCAATACGAATTCTAATCACAGAAGTAGTAAATTCGAGTTCTAAAATTTCGTAAAATATATATTTTTTTTTCCTTTCAATAACAAAAAGAATTGAGAAAATTTACTCTTATCATTCGAAATTCATATTCGAAATTTCAAACGAACACACACGTTTGATAACGAAATCACGAGTTTGCATACGTCATAAAACAACAGAAGCAACAATAATCGACAATATTTTTATCTCGTGTACGATTAAAGTGCAAGTTTTGTTTTCAGAAAGCAAGAAAAAGTAAACTAAAAAAATGATTCTACAATCTCAAATAATCGTCTAATTTTTCAAACAATATCATTCGCTAGAAGAAAAAAAAATCGAATATTTCTCGAAATTGCGAGGCTGTCAAGCATCGAAAAAAATTAGTTTCCTTGGAGTATAAAAAAAAAATTTCAATGGAAGATGACACATGACATTCGTATTAGAAATTTGATGAAATAATACTTTGTTTACATGCCATGAATAACCGTGATTACGTATATGAGCGGTAGTGAAGCAAGACTGTTACAAATGCGTATATAATTTAATGTCAACTGGTTTTTTTTTTTTATGGTTGTGTGTGACACACACGCAATCTTAGGAATCGGCAAAAATCACCTCAGTAGAGAAAATAACACAGCCGCGCACGCGATCTTTTTTCATTTCGCGGTAATAAACCACGGTTATGACAGCACGGTGTACCGAAGTCTGTTGGTTTCTCTTCGAAAGCAATTCAATCTATTCACGTACTATCCAACTGTTCATGTTAAATTTCTCACACACACACACACACACACATATGTTTGCTGATAAAAAAAATACAATAAATGACGCGCAATAAGCAGCAAAAGCGCGGACTAAGAAAAAAGATTAGACTTTTGCGTAGGTCGATAAAGCAGTGGCCAGGATTGCCAGTCGACGCTACGCATTTGTGTATCTCGTTTTGTAGTATGTTACGTCGTCGAAAAAAAAACGAAAATTTGCAGTTACGTTTCGCGAAACGCGAAATATCAAATATCACGGACTGAAAACTTTGTTGAAGGTTGAGAAAAGTTAAGAGTGCACTCTAATAAACACTTGTTCGTCGAGTCAATATATGGAGTTTTCGACCACGTGCTAGTGTTAGTTTTTTATTTCGGAAAGATAATCGCATGTGCACATATATATGCAAATAATGGCAATTGGCAATGCCTGTATAGCGAATGAGAGATACACCTGCTATTGGTTGTTGCGCGGAGGCTCGACCGGAGCGTTTAAAAATAAAATTAGTCGTGGTTTGCGCACGGTATATGTCTCTTGCGTTGCTCTTGTCCTCTTTCCCTCTCTTTTCCTTCTCCCCTCTTTCTCTCATTCTCTCTCGTTCTAACATGTGGATTTTAGTAGTGTTCCTATGCACCTATCTCTATTTTGCGACTTAAACACTGTCGGCCTCTCTCTGAGTTAAATTGAACCGGGCAGTGCACTCTCGATTGGGACTTGCGTGTAAGGAGTACTTGCGGGACACGACGACAGTACGAAATTCACACATAAGATAGTTATATAGGCTATAGAGACAGTAAAGACACGTTTCGTACGTGTTTATAAAGTGAAAAAAAAAGTACGAAAAGAGAGGATAAAAGAGGGATACGGAGAAAAACGTTCGGTTCGTGGTCGATATAAAATTTCGCGCGTGTCGTCTCGTTTCGTTGAAAAGCACGTGTGTGTTGTTTAGCCTCGAAAGTTCAAGATTATTGGTTAAAATCACCGGAAGATAAATAAGAGAAAAAATACAAAAAATTGTGAAATTTTTAAGATCGCTGAACCAAGACCCTTCGACCGAGTGCTCATTGGTGCCATTAGCAACACGACGAGAACTCTCGTCTCGAGGTTTTGGCAGTGCATAACCTCGAAATATTATTTCACGGCCAGTTTTTTCTGTTCGCTTTTACTCTTCCGATCATCGCAACTAGCTGCGCGGTTCGACGTCTTTTTTTTTCATCTCGCACTCTGTGCTACGTACAATCAACGAAGAGGTTAATTTTGCTTCACGATCACACAGTTCACATTTTTTCTTTCACCCCTTATCGACGTACCCTGAAATTCCACGAAATTAATACCGCCCCGCGAGTGTGTGTTACGAAAAAAGTTGAGGAGTGATTCGCTAAGAAGCTGATTCTTATTCGCCAACAAGAACCAAGGAAATCGATGCTCCGCTGTTAATGAGGTACATCGAAGGTTTAAAAAATTTTTTTTTTTTTCGTTCTGACGAGTGTCTTTTTATCCAATTGCCCCTTGACTCTCGTCAATTTTGCTCGTGCGTATGGTTATACCTCGAGTTGAACTGAAGAAAGTATTCTTCGTTTATTCTCTCATCATTTATTCCTATGGCTTTTAATATTTAAACATTTTTTCTCAATTATTTACCAATGACTCTGACATGAAAACAAATGTTGGAAAAATGATGCAACTCTTTTTAGGATTTTCCTCATAAGAATTTATATCTGAACATTGTTTTATTATGCGATAATTGTGAAAAAATTGTTTTCTCGATGACCAAAAATCAAAATTTCACAGAGCAAAGCGCCGAACACAAGTAATCGGATTTGCGTTAAAATCATGTAGGAATATATTTTTATTTTTAAGCTAATGGATGTCCTAGTATCTCTCAGTTCGACGCCTTCATTGGCCTCGCTTGAAATTGAATCAGCGCTTACAGTCTCCCAGCTAATTTGTTCTTCTCCGTGTCTCCATCCTGAGAAGAGTCGCTTGTCCTGTAAATTTGCCGTTTGCTCTGTTGAAATTGATATCTGCGTCGATGGTACATGACTGAAAAGATTTTATGTATTCGCTGAATCAAAGATTTTTCCAATTTTCAACTTTCTTTTTACCAGGTTGAGGTTGTACTTTGAGGTCTGAAGAAAAGCCCGTCAGATTTTACTACTTCAAGATCAAAATCGCATTTAAAGCCCGATTCAAGATAAAGCTGACTTTACATCCGAAACAAAGCCTCACAAATATGGCATCCGAGTTCAGATCCATAAAGCACAGCGAATACAGTTTGATGTTTTCAAATTTCAATGCTTTCAACGTATTGATATTGACACTGTTAAATCATAGTATCTCTATTGTTGAATAACGATTCGACTTATAGTGGATTTTGTCTTATAAATCATATTTCCAAATCGTTTTTAACTAATATCAGACTCTTTTATTTCTGTTCATATAACAAGAAAGAAATGTTGTAGATTTCAAGAGTGCGATAGATGAAATATGCAAAAAAAAAAATGATTCTGGAAAAAAAATCTGGAAATCTGGAAATAAGAATCACTGAAATTCAAATGTAGCTAAAGAGATTTTTCTCCATTACTGTGACAGTCCACCATTTTGTATATTGTTTTTATTATGCGCACAAGTTGTTTATCCTTGATTCGATGATAAGAACTCGTGTGCTCATGCTTGTTTGTTATTTTAACTTTCACTATAATAGACTGGAAAGAGGCTGGATCGAGTGAATTCCAAGATATGTTTGTAGAGATTAATATTCATTTTCCAAATATAGTTTCGGCGAAGAAATAGAGTTTCCAATTCTATCGGACTTCGAAATGAGTATGACAAATAGAATATTATCGAAACGAATGATAATTTGTAAAAATATCTAATCGTTTAATTAGATTCGCTGTTGCATCCATAAAATTGGAAGCTGCTATGCGATATTTGGATTCTCATAATTCTTCGAACAGATAATAACTCCGAGGTACGCATGTTTGTCATTCGATATCATAACTTTTAGGGGGCTCCGAGAGTTCATGATACGCATAGGTGCATCTTATATTTGTATAAATTGAAATAAATCATTTGAGCAGTAAAAATACATTGCGCAATGTGTGAATTTAATTGAACAAGTTTTACGCTCTCTCCATTAAGTATTTTTTTTTTAATTTTAATCACCAAAAACAAGGGAACTGTGCGTTCGTTCGGAGTTGACACTCGGAGTGCACTGAGATACGAAAAAAGTCTTACTCTTATCGTTGTTTTGGGCCGCAGCTCCGATTAATCGCTGCTTCGAAGCGATAAGCTATGAGATACATGATTCAATGGATTCGCTTCGAAATGCCGCGTATTTTGAAAGACTCGCTTCACTTGAACTTAATCTGTGATACGATCCGTCTAATAACATTGCATATTCATGACTGACAGTCAATCGTTACGTCTATGCTTACGTAATACTCGAAATCTAAGGACGTATTGGCGATTGATTATCTTTCAAGCGTTTATTATTAAAATGCAGTATCTATTGATTTATTAAAAATAATATCATCGGTTCGTATAAATAGAAAAATCGTAGATCTTCTTTTACATTGATTAAGTTTTCATTAAAATTTGTCTTTTTATTATTATTTTTAATTCTCTTTTATTTAGAATTATATTATAAAGTAATTTTTTAACATTGTTATATAGTTTCATAATGAAAAGCTTATTATGTATTTGATTAATTTCGCAGATCGTAAGAGAAGCAAGCGATGTTGGTGACGTGGCCTTAAGGTGAAATGTCCCGAAGTCTGCCAGACAGAGTTGCAGGGCTCTATTATGCCCATGGCCTGTTTTGTTCGTCCCATCCTGTTGCAGTTATATCTCTGGCAATCTCGGTCGTCCTATTATGTTGGTGAGTTCTTCTCCTTTTCGTCTATAAATAAATATTTATCTCATATCCAATAAATGAAAAATACTTCATTTTCAATCGCAGAATAAACAAAAAAATCTGAAGTTTTTGTGACCTTTAGTTTGGGTGAATTTGCTCTCTAATTCTTTCGAGCCATAAATATTCTTCAATTTTCTTTTTCACTGGTGTTCCGCAGTTTAATAACATTATTATTATTATTTTTTTTTAATTTTCGCCTGTAATTTACTTTACATATTTCGCAGTTTATAAAATTATCAAATCTTTTCTACATTCAATTCGTGAATTTCAAGTAAAAGTCCCCAAATCTTCACATTTATAGAAAAAAATTAATTGATGATATAAAAAAAGAATGAAAATATTACAATTTTGAAGTATTTTTATACTAGCAACTCTCATCCATAATGTCATGAAAAAAAATCCATATCCTTCGGCCTAAAAAACGTTAAAAGTCATGAAATTTTAGTCCTGTCCTGGTCAAAATTAGATACCCTGTTAATACATAACTAGGAAAAACATTTTCATGGTCTTCGTAATAAATTGATCAGGTATTAATGGATCTGGAAAAACGAATGAGATTATTGTGATAGAGAGTAGAAGTTATTTTACGATTCGTCAAATTTTCAAAGGTGAAAAATAAACTATTTCTGGTATATTGAAACAAGGTAAAAAATTTTTTACGAAAAATTTTGACTTGGTCCGAAAAAGATTCGGAAATAGAAAAAAAATGATAAAAATATTTAAATTTTTTTCGAGTCATCATTTTGACACTGTGACGTGAAATAATGTTGAAAAAAATGCTTGCACATTATCACGCGCAGTTGTCAACGAGCGGAATTTCAGATGTAAACTTTTTCCATAATTTTCGAACGTCCGAAGAACGCGAGTAATAATTTAAATAAAAATTGTATTTCTCGAAAATACTGAACGTAGGTAGACTCCGAACGAAAAAACTTTGACACATTCGACAAGTTTGAAAAAATTCTAAAACTTATTATTTTATGTGCATAATTTAGCTCTCCTTTGGTGAATTTGCCAATTCCTGGCAACGCGCCACGGACTGTGATAAATCACACAATAACACCAGTCAATGGATCGGATTCTCCAGCTCTTTACGTGCAGCAGGTTGTCATGAGAGTCGGTGTCGTACCATGGGCCGAAGATCTTGCTCTTTCCGACGCTTTTCGTGGACCACTCTACGAAGTTTTCAATCTTCTAGAAATCATACAAAATTACCAAGATCCTGAGACGTGAGTATACAAAATTTGACAAAAGAGTTGAAAAAAACGTGAAATTTTTAATTCCACTTTTTATTTGTATCTCTCACAGCCTGAAGACTCTTGGCCAAGTGTGCCTTCATGTCGAAGCAGTTAAAAAAAAAAATGCCAAAAAACCGGAAATTTTGCCAGAGTATAATTGTCTCGTTTTATCACCTGCGAATTTGTGGCAACAAAGCATGGAGATATTCAATCAAGATACCGATCTTCTGGGCACTATTTTTTCCTATCAGGTAAAACGCCTACAGAGTCTTCATATTTTCAAAGAACTTCACGTTTTTATGTGTACACTTAGTGTTTACCTCGTTAACGTATGTAGAAATATTCATACGAGTCTGGACGTTGATATGAGAAAAAAATGTGTGCACGAATCTGCAAGGACAACAGCACTGTTTGTCAATCTCCTTTGGTCAACGAATTGCGTGATGACGTACACGAATAATAAAAAACGTCCAATTGTACAGATGTTTACACAAAAGTGAAAAACTTGAGCTGGTCACGGCAACGTTGAAAAGTTGAGTCTCCAGATGCATCGAAGCTTGGATAACTTGCGCGGACTATTTGCTACAAATTATGAGTTTAAAAAAGAGTAACGTTTCCGAAATGTTCAAATAATTTCACTTTCTTTCGCTATCGCCGCAGATGAGCAATCAGAATCCTTTTTTTTCACGATAAATTCCATATTTGTTTGTCCCTAAATGGGACTTTTCCGGAAAAACAAATGTGTAGAAAAATTTCAATATTGTCGAAAGAAAAACGAAATTTTCCTCAGAGAAAAAAAAACGTGGAACTGCAGAATCTTTGATGAAAATAATTCGACCCCGAAAGAGAAAAATTCTCGTTGAAATTTAGCGAGTAATTACATCTCAGTGTTCTAAAATTTTTCCCTAAATCCATTTTCATTTTTTTACAGAGTCTCCAAAAGGGCAAGATCAGCATAGCTGAGATGGTGTTTGGTATGAACCTTAAGGAAACCGGAATCAAGAGATATCCCGTTCGAGTGCGACAGAGAGTTCTGCAATACGCCGTCACCATTTTTCTTAAGGAATACGATTCGAGGTGAACAATAGTTTTGCCATGATATAAATATCTAAGAATAGTTTCACTCTTTTTAAAGGCTTATTATGAACACGACGAGCCACATATTCGAGCTGGAAACATTTATATTTTCTGTTGCTCGATGCATAAAAATGCATAGAATATTCAAGACTGAAATAGAAGCAAAATTTTCTTCATCACAGGTGTTTTACATAAAAAAAGTGATAATCTCTGTAGAAATGAAAAAAAAAAATGAACTCAATGATTCATGAAACGTTCGTACGTACGAGAGTACTACAAAAAATAGTGAAATAAATTGTGGAATAAACCTAAGCAAATTACCATTCTCAAACAATAATGATAATTTTAAATTTATGTTTTAGATTCATAAGTGGTTTGAAAAATCGTTTAACGACGTATTATTCTCTGCATCAACCGCGAGAGAAAACTTCAACGCAGCCGGAGACGCTTGACGAGACTCTGCACATTTTTTATCCCGGTGAATTTAATTACAGCGAGTTTTTTCCGTTAACAATGACGTTCGTGGCTCTGTTTTTTTATATTTATTTTTCCGTTCGAAAAATCGAGCTTATAAAGTCCAAAGTTGGTATGGCGTTCAGCGCGAGTTTTACCGTTATATCATCATTGGCGATGACCGTAGGCATTTGTTTTTTCTTCGGCCTCACGCTGAGCTTAAGCAGCAAAGAAATATTTCCGTATCTCGTTGTGATCGTTGGATTGGAGAATGTTTTGGTACTGACGAAAAGCGTTGTGAGCACACCCTCGCATTTGGACGTTAAGATAAGAGTTGCACAAGGAATGTCGAAGGAAGGATGGTCGATAACGAAAAATTTGCTGACCGAAGTGACCATTCTCACAATCGGACTGTTTACGTTTGTTCCGGCTATTCAAGAATTCTGCATATTCGCCATTGTCGGTCTTCTCAATGATTTTTTTCTTCAAATGTTTTTTTTCTCAACGATACTCGGAGTTGATATACGCAGAACCGAGCTTTCGAGCGAAAACTCCAAATTTCATTTGTCGAACATGCGATCCAATCGTAAACAACAGTTTACAACAATTATTTCAAACAAAAAACCAAATATATTCCGTTCCAAGTCGCATCCGCGATTGAACGGTCTCACAAACGGTCCAACCAATGTCATTGCTCCAAATACCCAAAACACTCAGAATCTTGTGAAAACACCGAAACGCTTGAGGCTCGTGCACTTTTGGGCGAGAACGCGAATCTTTCAACGTGCTTTTATGGTATGGATGGTCGTTTGGATAAGCATGATCATTTATAATTCTGGAGTCATCGAACATCTCATACACTTGAGCGATACTCTCAAACCAGACACCGAAATCGATGGATACACTATGGAAAGACCTCAAACTATCAAACCCTACGTTGGATTAAGCACTGTAAAGCCTCTCACTATTCAAACGTCAACCGGATTGCCTAATATTCCCAGTGATCAGGTAACGACCATATTTATTTTCATTAAGTAGAAGCTGGTGATATAATAACTTTTCATTACCTTTTCAGCACAAGCATGCGATACTTCTGTCATAAAAAAAAAAAAAATGATTTTTTTTTGTTTTTTTTTTTCTTGGGGAACGATCAATTAATTACATGCAATATCAGCTTTGGTTTTTTGCCATTTGCATTTAAAAAATTGAAGAATTTTGTACATTTGTCAAAAGCATAAAAAAGAACTTGATCAATTTCCACAATAAATTGTCAACGTTATATATTAGAGAATAATCAATTAATTGAAATTCATAAAATAAAAATGTAAAAATAATATAATTATCCTTCGTTTTTCAGCCTCCAGTGACGAACAACATAACGGAAGAGCTTAATAAATTACGGCCAGTAGATTTTCCACCGTGGAATCGATTGTCATTGTATCATTGGTCATCGATTTTGATGATGTACAATATATCATTGGCTGGCCAACACATAACAATATTACCGGCAATGAAGTTATCAAACGCTTTCAGTCCTCGTTTGGTCAGGCAAATCAGCAATCCAAATGACGTGCAGTTATTCCAATGGCAGAGTTTCGCCACGGCTGCTCTTGACCCGTGGGACTTTTCAGGTATGTCTAAGTAAGCTTTGTACGTCAATTGCGTCTATGACGGATTATACGACAGTGGAACAATGGGACCGAATGAAAAATTGCAATTCGAATTGAAATCAGTTTTTTTTTTTTTTTTTTTTTTTTTTGTTCAATTTCTTACGCAAATGTTGTTTTTTTCCTGATCACAGACATGGAAGTACCGACGAGATCGGAGGCACGTGGATTCAACACGAACGCACCGTTCGTCCCATCAAGTCCAATGGAAATATTTTTGGCAGCTGTTTTGTGCTTAATTAGCGTGATCGTCGTGGCATATACGATGGTAGTACTTTATCGATGTGTGTGTACGAGAAATTACGCTGAGTGGCGAGCGAGTTGGCATCAGCAGGAAAAAACTCAGGATTCTTCGACGCAGCTTGTGTTGGAAACTTTGCCTCTTGTGCTCGAAGGTCACACACAAGAGGTCGAATGTATAGCAACCGATGGCAATACGATAGCGAGTACGTGTTTGGCCGGACATATTCGAGTATGGGATTCGATAACCGGTGAAATGATCGCGCATATAGATAGAAAAAAATTCTTCACCAATGTACCGAGAGATCTGATAAATGGGACGCCCGATCCGGACGAGCTGATGTCCGATTACGAGAGCGGTTCACCACCGTCACGCGGTGAAATGGAAACTTCCAACTCTTACGTTCTCAGCAATAACTCGCCGGCTTCACACCGACAAAAATCCTCACCGACCTCCGGAGGCTATCGACTCATAACGCAAACGACTTCCACCAAAAGACACTCCATGAATTGTCTCTACAACGATTATCAAATACAAGAATTTTCTCCGGATAAACGTACACCTGTATTCCGACGCAGTTTCGATCAGACGTTCGAATTGCCAGACTTACGATCTTCTATAAACACACGTTTTTCCTCTATGAAATATTCACCCACACAAACTAATTACGAGCAAGGATTCGACTATGGCGAACGCTATAAACGTCTTTCCGAAGAACATAGGAAATCAATTGAAGACGTACAAAAGTGCGAAAGCACCGAGGGGCTCAGCATAAGCTCGGGTAGATGTAACGCTAATGAACTGACCGATAGTGCGAACTCCCTTAATACTTATAAAACTTCTTCAAATCAAAGCCCATCGCCAATATGGTGCGTCGATTATCAAGATAATCTTATTGTCGTTGGATGCGCTAATGGTTCTCTTGAATTTTGGGAAGGCACGACCGGGCGATTCAAAGTGAGTGACGCAAATTGTATATTCATTTTCATCTGAACGAAAAAGACTGGAAATTTGGAGACGTTTGAAATGTACACTTAAGCTCAGCGCCGATTTCGGAGTCAAAGTATCGAGTCATTAATTACGGATTCTTCCATTGTTCATATGGTCTAAATGGTTGGACATGACGAAAAATAGCACAGGACCAATTTCGTAGAGATCAAATTTCTTGTAAAAAAAACTTCGAACCGTTTTTTTTTTAATTTTTATTTTTATTACTTCATTTCTGAGAGCTGATCGAAAAATTACTCGATTTGCCGGGCAATCATTTTGAAGAGAACTAAACTACAACAGACAGGAATTTGTCGTCGGGGACTTTTTTTTTTGTAGGAAACTTTGTACATTACAAAATCGTTCTTGTGGTCTTTTGCTTTATATCTAGCCGTTTTGGAAGTATGCCCAATAGACGAGAGCGCATTTTATAACTTTAATAATTGATAACACATGATGAGGAAATCCTGATCAAGAAACATTCGATTAGATTTGATTTAGAACTTAAGTTTACATTTCGGACCATCAGTCGCGAGGATCGTAGCCGGATGATAATAATGTGTAATTATTTTGATTTTAGTGTTTCTTCGATGACGGTTCGGGTCTTGGAACTTCGGCAGTAAAGTTCGTTTGCAATCGAGTGATTGCGGCGAAATTGAACGGTTCTGTAGATTTTCTGGAGCTTGAAAGATACAGCGAAGGTCTTCAGGTGGGATGGGGTTTCAGTTCCGGTAGAAGAAGTAAGAAAAATCGATTTATTCGTTATATTTGTCACAATTTCCAGAGTTATTATAAAACGTACTCAAAATTTAGCACTAGAAACGATTCAGAAATTCTTTATGACCAATATGATAAAATAAATAGGAGATAATTTTGAAAAACTAAAATTTCTCGATCTATCAAGATCTCTAGATAAATTAAAATCACTACGTTTTGTTATCTTCAGCTCACGTTAGAACGGGGAGTGCAGGATCGCCGATGGATATAAATAATTTACCGCCCGAAGAAGATTTAAGATGTTTGAAAAAAGGCTCTCACCGAGCTCATCAGCAAGCCATAACTGTTCTGGACAGTGAGGGTGGTCGTGTCCTTACAGGAAGTCAAGATCACACTCTGAAAGTCTTTAGGTAAGCTACTCAATCGACAAAAGTGAATCAATTCAGCCCCATGGTTCAATCGTTTTTGTTAATGTTTTTAAGCATTCCAAGCCTCGTGACAATCTGGTTACTACCATTAAGAATCTAGAAAAACTTTCTCATCCAGCGATAGATCGATCACTGGGCGAGAATCCATCGCTGTCGGTAATGAATTCCGATGTAACTTTTTTTTTTCTTTAGGCTAGAGGACCAACTCCCTTTATACACGTTGCACGGACATTGTGGCCCAATATCGTGTCTCTTTATCGATAGGGTCAGCCCAATGACCTCGGGAAGTGGATCTCGCGATGGATTGCTCTGTGTATGGGATTTATCGACGGGTAATTATAAGTCAAGTTTCCATTGATCAAGAGACGCGGTAGCGGCTCGACGCCAAGTATTAAAAGATAGTATTATACGAAAAAAATTGTTCAGCATTTTTTGAACTGTTCGAGTACGTGAATTGTCAAAAACTATCAAAGTCGATTTCCCGAATTTCTGAAACGTGCGAATCAGCTTCAACAAAAATTGAAGATGAACGATTTTTCTTCATACGTTTGAATTGTACTTCTTCACAGTCAACCACAGTGAATTTGAACAATTTTCTAAATAATATCTAAGAAAAATCTAAATGTGGATGAATTAAAAAAAAAAGTATAATTATTTCTTAAGCACAATGAATTAACAAAAAAGTAAATGAAAATAGAAACACACTGCAAACTTCAAAATCATGAAATTTTAATCAAAAATGAAATTCATCAAATGTAAAATGGTTGATTCTTTTTCAGGGATGTGCATGTACAGCATCCAAGCGCACGACGGTGCTGTCGCTGCGATAACATGCTCGGCCTCGTACATAATAAGCATCGGCACCGACGAGAGACTCTGCGTCTGGGAACGCTTCCAGGGGCATTTGTTGCACGCGCTACCTGCTCAAAAAGCTGCATACAGCTTTCAATTAGTCATGCTAACGCAACAATTGCTTATCACAAGCAACCAGGTGAGAATGCCAAAAGAATTTTAGTTCGTCATATTTTGTGATTACAATAAAATAAAATCGAGAAAAACTCCTTAGATTTTTTCAAACCCTAATGATAACACTGTTGCTTTCTTGTGGGAGAAGCTTCAGTTAGAATTTTAAAGAAGTGTCATTTTTGCGATCATTTTTCTCGGTTTCTATCGTTTAAGTTGTTCATCAGCGGGCATAATTTTGGTTCGAAACAAAAATGGGGTTACATTCTATATGAACAGAATTTAATTTTATGAATATCATGAGTTGGACAAGTTGTGATGATCTGACAAAAAATAAGATTGCAGATTTGGCTCCACGAGATCCTCAAACCTTAAAAATATCATATTATTCTTTCATTTTCAGGGATCTTTAGTGGTCTGGGACGTAAGAACGGGAGAGCCCGTCAGAGAAGTGAGATTGGGCCACAAGGACGACAGTGTTTATGTGAAGCAAATGCTTGCGTTAAGAGACAGTATAGTCTGCGATTTTGGGCGCCAATTACGCATTGTCAGATTTCCTCTGGTGTCTGACAAGCTCGACTGAGTTCCTTCAAAGAAAACAAACACGAGAAAAAAAGAAAACAGAAGACGCATGTGCGTTGTAAATATATTTCGCGTCATCGTCGATTTTCTCGATCGAGCGGGAGAAAGGAGAGAGTGGTGAAAGACTAATCGTGTTTCACCTGTTAATTTGTATCATGCAAGACAACCAACTCTCATCAACTTTTTTTTATACACATCGACCTTTTACGCTTCGTGAATATATTTACTAATATTCACTTTTTAACGAGGCTGGAGTTACATGAAACAACAAACAAAACAAAAAAAACAAAGTTATTATGAACAGTTGACCGGTTTCACGAACTGATCTGTGAGCACAATAATGACTTTCATAAGAAAGTCTACCAACTCTCGTTGATCGTTTGGCTGTGTGTGAGTGAATTTATTCGTCTCTGTATGCGTGTACGTATGTATGTAATTGTGTTCATACACATTCTTTGTACTGTAAGGAGACTTTAACGAGGCAAAAGTTACGAGGCTGTTGCATAGATCTCGATCGACAATCGATGATTTCAATGTTTGTTTTTTCCTTCTTTTTTCTTTTTCTAATAGAAAATCTATTTATGTATCGCATATACAATATATATATATATATATATATACGTACGTGTTAATCAAACTGGATGTACATGAATGAACGCGGTATGAGAATTACGATAGCAATGTAGAATCGAGAGTGCCTTTTTCGCGTCTGATCGTCTCAATTACTCCTCAACACTGACCGTCAATCATTATCTTGCTTTTTTTTATTTTTAATTTCCTTCATACAAATCCGTATTTAACAATTGAATCATTGCATTAACTACAGCCTTTGTCCGTACATAATTGTAGCGATCGTTTATTATGATTTTTTGATGAGGTAGCTAAGGCATCGTTGTTTCTCTTTGTTTTGGGTTTTTACAAATGTTGACTGCATCGTTATTCCGAGTTACGAATGTATCTTTGCAGTTTTTTTTTTTCTTTCACAAGCTGTAACGAACTTTTTGATTGCTCGTATGAAGAATATCTTACTTCTACGGTACACTGGGATAAAAGTTGAGTGTAATTTATGTATATATGAAAGCGTTGTGGACCTCTTCAAAAATAGGCTGTGGCTACGAATTTCGAAAAAAAATAATAAGCATCGCACGCTTCTCTGAAAAACTATTGCGTTAAGCTGTATTTATTTAAGGTAAAGTCTCGCCAGTCATGTTCAAAAGTTAACTCCCCGGTAAAAATTCGAAAACTTGTTCTATCTAAAACGGTTTAAAAACACCATGACGTCATAAAACTGGCATATTCACCTATATGAGAGTGCGTCAAGACTCGCGCTCGTGTGTCTTGATAATGGCAATCGTTACATCAGAACTGAACACATGAACTTTCGGGAAAAATGTTTAATATAAAATTTAAAGTTTTTGACATTACCACGTCTTCTTATACAATACACATGACAGCTCAATCGTTGTTACATTTGTAACTAAGCGGTCAAACTCCGTGTAATTTCTTGGAAAACTTCGTCATTTACATTTCTGTAAACGACAGTTGGGAAAAAAATCGTAAAAAAGTTTCGAAGTCATTGCGTAAAGTTTAAAATTGTTCGCCTTTGCCTGTAAAAACACACGTGAAACTCTTTTATTTTCAATATCTCGAATATGAAACGGTCTATCTTTTTTTTAGTTTTGCATGTACATAATGGTGTTCTGAATAATTTATCAGAATTCGAAAAAAAATTTATAAGGAATCGCTTTGGCGAGACTGCGACCTTTAGAATAAAATAATAAAATTATTAAAAGAAACGAAAGGTTCGAATAGTCGTGGTGCGTTTGCAGGTTTCGACTTTTCCTTAAGGCGCTTTGGTCAAATTCTCAAATCTATTTTCCCGGTATGATAATACTTTGCTCGAGTTTTTCCACTGTTCGAAAAAGAAGATTAATTGGAAGAATCAAGTCGTTTGTCAGTCACAGATGTTTTCACACGTTTCCATAAGAAATATTTTAAAAAATATGTATATATATATCGGCTTCATCAATCGATAATTTTACATTAAAATACAATTTACTTTTCGTTCGTTTATTGATGCATTTGAAAATCATTAGATTCGAAAAATGTAATAAGTTTTCTATACCATTCGGTTTTGAAGTTTTCCAAACTTTCAAATAAATATTCGAAATCAATGTTACGATTTTATCATTGGGAATGTGTAAAAAATATTGCGATTAGCAGCTTCAAAATCTTCGCCTTCCAAACCGGGAATTCAATGAAGCGGCGTGGTCGTTGCGATTAATTGTCAGATTTTGAACAACAGAAATACTCTTTCAAAGTGTTTTAACGACTAGAAAAGTCCGCCCACAAACTCGAATGCGTTTGATGCGTGATTGATTAATAGAAATTTGGGATGATCATTTTCAAAAATTTCGGCCTTGTGCAATATTTAAAGCACTGCCATAGCTACCTCAAAGCGTTAAACGTAGGAAATGGTGATCATGATTGTTTTTTAAGTTGAGTGTGTGCAAGCAATTTGGTAGCTAGCCGAAAAGATTGTTCCGAATTTCTCACGTTTCTTTAACTCTACAAGTACACTTCCAAGTCTGAGAGACCCGAATAAAAGTGCGAGCAAATTGTCCCTCAGCAAACATTTATTTCAGCTAAAATGAAAGTTCCATTGAAAAAGAAAAAAAAAATTGACCTCACGAAGGCTTCGCATAGGAAGATTCGTTTGCTTCGAGTCGGGTCTTAAAATTGCAAAAAAGAGACAAATATAGCACACTCAAATATGCAGTAATCGTTGTAATCGCGAGTTGGCCGGATCTGGAAGATCCAGCGTGCAAAATCAAGCAGCAAATGCGTGTACTCGTAAAATTAAGTTGTGAGAAATTCGTATAAAGTTTCGCCGGATGAAGGAGCGAGACCGGAAACGTCGTTTATGGAATCGAACAATCGTTTCTGTTGACAAAACTGTTCATATGTTTTTCTGTTTCCTAAGATATGTATAAAAAAAAAAAAATATATATCAAGAGACTCGGTAGAGTCTCGGGACAAGTACATTTGACAGCGTCGTCTGCTTGCCCGAGACTCACCCGAGTTATATATATATATACATAAATATATATTTTGAGGTTATTGCGATAAAAAGCGTTAAAATTTAGACTGAAAGTTTGAATCGTTATGTCTGGTTATGATCGTGCCCGTAATTCCGGTGAGAGCAACAATCGAGAAACATTTTGTATGATCGCAAAATATATAGAAAGTATATTTTTCTTAACCAAAGTGCAGTATATCTCAAAGACTAGTACTTGGTATGAGGTAGAATAAAAAAATTAAAAAATTAAAAATAAACTAAAGACAGTGCAAAAACAAAAGAAGATGAAAAAAAAAAAACTATGAGAAAATTTATAAAATGTGCCATTGACTGGCATTTGTATGCGTCGAGCAAATTTGCGCGTACTTCTTTCTTTTTGCTTTTTTTTTTTTTAATATTTATTCTGTATAATTTAAAATAGCATTCAAATATGTCATTAAGTAAAATTATTCTCCCGAATAAATTATCATGTTTGATAAAACGGCTAATTTTTATGTTATTTTTATGAATTAACCGATGCTTTCGACGAGAAAAAGATTTTCTGAAATGTTGGATCTTGTTTCCGAAGCTTTATCCCTGAAAAATCTGTGGTTTTAAAGAGTCTCAATTACTACTTGATACCACAAAGAGTTTCAATCGAATTTATGATAAATTTCCATTAAATTGAAATCGTTCAGAAATTGCAGGTTATTCTTTGAAAAATCCTAGTGAAAATGTGTCATCATGAAAATTTGCATTTATCAATGGATAGTTTCGCAAAAGTATCGTTTTTAATATTTTTCCACGTTGATAATACATGCTGTAATACAAATCCATTAAATATGTTAAATTTGGCCTAAATGTTTTGTGAACATTTAGCACTCATTTGACTAGTATGCAGTACAGATTGTGTTCACTTAAAACGAAATTTGGTTGAAACAGGAAAATCTTATAATTTACGTATTCGACAGAATTATATCGTTCACGCAAAAAAACTTTTATCGTTTCAACAAAGTTTCATTTTAGTATAATAAACAAGTTTTGTTGTAATATTCGAAATTTCTTTGCCTGAAGGAAATAATAATTTTTTTTTTTTTCAATTCGTTCAATTAAATATTTCAATATTTCCATGAAATTTCATTTTCAGTGTCGAAACGCTCCATGGTATACAAAAGTTGGTTCATTTGCTGAAGCGTTTTAATTCGACTTTTAAATGTTACAGTGTTGCGTTAAATGCAGAGAACGGTTTAAAATTACGAGAAGACTACTAAAAACTGTTCAGATAAATATGAAAAACACTGAACGACTCCTATGTTTTGTAATCGAATAGAATGACATGCCATTTTACCCCCATAATCGCGAATCGCTTTATTTCGAGACTCTGCCTAGTCTCTTGATGAGAGCTGTTGATAAACGGGGAATTAATATTTTTTCAGTGCACATACAATAATATTGTGTGCCACAATAACATTGAAACGTATTCAGAATTTTTTTAAAATCACTCGGTACTTACAACGAATTTCAGGTATTAAGGAATGTTTTACCTGAAGAAATTCTAAAAACATGTTAAGCTTTTTGTTGTTGTTTTTTTAATGCAGCGTTTATTGATCAAAATTAGGAAACGATTGTGTGATGGTCCGAAGCGGGTTTATCGAGTGAATATAAGACAGGGTTAAAGTTAATTGATGAGTATACTTGGGAGAGTGCACGTCTTTGCGATTCGGATGACGGAGATCCACTAACTGGGGCAAGGATGATCTTGGGGACCGTTGCGAAGTGTGGAAGGGTTTTTATTTGGCATGAGATTAAATTTTTTTTAATATAAATAATATTTGAGGCGAGGAACATTTTGCAAATAGTTTGGTTTCGATTGATCGACGAGGCTTCTATACGAAGCTCACGATGCTGGGCATGAGTGTGCATCATTTGTATTACCAGTTGCGAATCATGCCCAACTCTATATGGGTTTGTTTTCCTCTGTTTCTCATTTTTCGCTCTGAGAAAAAAAAAATTTTATGGAAATAAATTTCGTTTTTTTTTTTTTTTTTTTTCAACCAAAATATTCAGTTCTATACGGGCAAGAAAATATTTCTGAGATGAGACAAAATAATTAGTAAGCGTTGAAACAAGTTATTGGTCGAATCAACAATGCTTTGACGCAGCTTAACACATTCATGTTGATGCAACAAAATATAATCGAAATAAACTAATTCATTTATTCATCGAAGCATTACCATTTAGTCAATTTGATAAATGAGATTCGAACAAATATTTTTTCAAAACAGCTAAAAAGTATGCGTGAGCAAATAAATAATAACAGTTGTGCGAACAAAATCGCATGCATTCGGCTTCAGTGATTCAATCGATCCATCTGTAAAACATTTTCATGATTCAGTCGAATGAATTAAATCATTTGCCATTCAACGAAAACATACTTGGATCTAGTTAAATAAACAATTTTTTTTTTCAGTCTGATAGGCTATAACAGATAAAATGTTCATAGAAATCGCATGAGAACACTGAAGTACGTTTATTTGTAATTTCAATCTTGAGTTTGAAATTGATTTAAAAAAAAAAATGGTGCTGAATGGTTAATGATACGGTTTTCAAGAATATCTAATTGCCATTTGAATTTCGTTAATTAGATGATGAGTCCATTGAATAATATTTCATTCCGGTGTTCATGCACTAATAATGAAATTATTCTGCAGCTTCTTCTGCTCGGATCTTCCGTGTACGTAGCTTTCGTGTGTTGAATACAATGAAAACGAGGCGAAAAGAATAATGAGGTATTTTACCGTTTAGTCGTGGGAGGAACCATTGCTTACTTGAGTTATTGACACGCGCGCGAAAAAGAGATAAGTAAAAGTAGCTAGAGGAAGAGCGAAAATGTGATATTGTTACCCACGCTGTTAAACGTTCCGATGACACGAATTATTCGTTGTCGCTTTCGGAGACTTTGTTGTCGCTTTCGGAGAACAAGAAGCCTGGAGGGAGAATATGCGGAAACTCCAAATGTCAGTTACTTTTAGTTTAGCGAGTCTCCAGACGTATTCCGCCTGGCAGTTGTCGCGACGACGAAGAAACGACGCTCTCTTCATTGCAGTTACAGCGAAGACGATATTTTTGTTGTTGTTGTTCTTTTTTTTCTTCAATTTATCATTTCAATCGTTTGAGTTGGGTAAAAAAAAAAAAAAGTATTATTTTGTTTGAACTAATTTCTTCTCGTTATGAGACTCCTGAGTAAAAATCAGTGGATTTACAATTAATTCATTCTCACGAAGAAAATGTTGCAGCAATAGAGGATATAAAGGATTTCATAAAAAATTGAGTGAAATTAAAACAGAAAAGAAGTGGATCAAGAATCAAGAGTGAATATTGAAAAAATCGCGTCACAAATGGAATGTCTTGTCAGTTGAATTTTTCCCAATCAATGATACGATTTTCGGCGATAAAATGACACTCGCTGAAAATCCCTCTGATGTCAACAGGTAATTAAACTTTTTTGTTTCTTTACAAGTCTCAAGTACTAAGATCACTGGAACGATTGACTTTTTAAACTCGAAAAACCGAAAAACTTTATGCACATAATTGAATCGAGGAATGAGATTTTTTTATGTAGTCTCTATAAGATCGAACTGAAAATTGAAAATTTCTCAAAACTTTTTTACATCCAAGTGATTCAAAGTCCGCTGTAAAGTTTCTCTTCTATGTTGTTCGAGTTTTTTTTTTTTTTTCACTCAGTAGAGTCGTTTCGCTGAAATCAACAAATCTGTATTGTTATCACAGCTTTTTGATAAGATCATTTTTTTAAATAGAAAATCTGTTGCATTCGTTTTTTATACCCATAAAGTACTTGACGACTTGTACTTATGATACAACAGGTGATGGATTAAATTCATGATGCTGAGGCTACGTCATGTCTCGCCGAGAATGTTAATATTGCTCTGTAGCTCGTTCACGTGACAAATGAATAAAATGTATTACCGTCCAAAGCCGCGAATGCAGATTCGAGGTGTTAACTTCTCAAAATGTTTTTAACAAAATTTCTAAAACCTCCATCTGAGTAGACGCCGAAAAAACAAGTGAATGTGGGATAATTATTTTCTCGAAAAACTATTTGTCGGATCTCATTCGAGTTTGTTTTGTTCGAAACTATATGAATATCGATGATGAAAGTTGTAAATATTTTTTGAGTGTAGCTTTTATAGTGCCAAGATTTTATAGATTGAATATACAGTCGTTTGATCGGAATCGAAAATTTCGAAAAGATTCTTGAAACATATAATGGTCAGAGCTCTTCGCATCGTAAGATTTTTTGAAAGAAATTGATTTTCTCGCAGACTGCACTGAGATAAGAAAATTTGTTAATTCAACAAAATTTTTGGTTATATCAACGAAAATTGAAAAATTAAATTCGTTAATTTAACAAAAATTTTGTTGATTCAAACACCTACTTCGATGGCTCGCATAAATAATTCCTCACTGCGACGAAAACATCGATGAATCAATGAAAATTTTGTTCAGTTAACAAATTTTTTTCTTCAGTATGATGCCTGAATGTTGGGGGGAATCGGTAATACAGTTTTCCGGATGTTTAAGAAGCTCAAAATGTATTTGGAGGAAAGGCTGTTCAGAGATAATCCTGTTTGAAGTATGGCAATGAAATAAACACGTTTGGAGACTCGCCCGCTTGTTCACTTTTCGGCTACATATTAAAAAAATCTTTTATGTTACTTTACCGTTAATCCACGATCCAAGAGGATATCAGGTCCTCTGCAGCACTGGCAGCGATCCCTGTTCTGGACCAGGCCGCTCCCAGCTGATTCCCAGTAAATCATTCAAAACTTTCATGATTTTAATCAAGGTAAAATGATGAATAATCAGAACGAAGTTTACTCGCAATATTGTTAAAACTTGAAACTTTAAGATGATGGGAAAATATATATTGATCGAAAAGAATATTTTTCTTGGATGAACCCCTTTAATCCAACTTTCAAAACATCGAATCTAGAAAAATTATTGTTTGGAATCGTTTACTTTAACGGTACTCATAAATTTTCGGATAAAACGTATTATTGCGAAGAAAAAAAAATCTGTTGAATCTTCAAAACAAATAAAAAAAAGTAAAATATCAACTAGTGAGAAAAACAATTTCGGTTCCTTCGAGTCAGAGACACAGTAAAAAAAAGTCGGAGACTGCAAATATTTATTCGAACGAATAATATTTTTTTTTTTTTTTTCGTCTTGCGAAATATTCAACTCATTACTTATTTTTCGATATATTTTTATGGACTGTTGAAAAATGTGTGTTGATTCTAAAAAGAGTCTGTTTCGTCAACGTCATGTGGAGAACGTTCGATGTCAACTAATCAGAATATGAGCCTGATTTTGGGCCGTGGATTGGTAAAATGCCTTTGTTCTGCGGATGTTAAAAAAACAACGTCAACGAATAATGGGAATAAGCTTGAAAAATGTATCTACTACTCGTCTTGGCAATTATTTCGTCCATAATTCATGTTTCAGCACTGATGACACACGAAGTGTTTTCAAGTATTACGAGACGTACCATGACGCGAGGAAATCTTTCAATAATTAGTAATTTTTGTTCGCCGAGCAGTTGAAACATAATAAACAGTTTCATATAATTCGAGAATCGCATGTCGCTTCTCTCGCGAATGGACGTTGTTCAATATTTTCTTTTTTTCTGTTGAACGTCAAAACTAGTCTTTTGTGTTTTCAAACTCGAACAGTTTATAGAAACCTTGATCATGCACGTATTATTGATACTTTTGATGATTTTGAAAGACTCGAAAATTATTTCAAAAATTGCTCGAATTTACAAATGTTTTGATTATTGATTAAATTTTTTTTTTTTTTACTTTTCATTGCAGCCTCGATAAAAATGAAAAATCTGGCGAGTCGAATAACACCAAGAGCACATTCACACCGGTATCGAAATTGAGACAATCCATTCCCCAAATATGTGCAGTGAGCGCGAAAAATTTGCTCCTCATTACTATAGGCACAACCATAGGATTCCCGACGATTCTTCTTCCCGCGTTGCAGAAAAAAGATTCAGAAATACCTGTTACCGTCGAAGATTTGACGTGGATAGGTCAGTTGCTATTTTTTTTTCTCATTCAAACGAATGACTTGGCACTAAAATAATAATTCTTCGGGCCAATAACACAATTGACTTCGATTCTATAACATGTTTTCGTTCCGTTAGATTACTGGGCTATTACGGTTGAATGAATTAAGAGAACAATAAACATATATACGGTCAAAAAAACATAAATTGGTCGAAGATTTTTTATCATCAATCACATATACTTTTCGAGAAATGTTCGACATTTTCTACCTTAAAAAAAATAATTCATGAATGTCATATGACCGTTTGAAAAGACAGTTATAAAATTGTGCATCAAAATTATTTTTTTCCATCGATTTTCTTTTCTTTGTATTTTGGAATATAAATTAAAAAAATAATCTTGAATTACACTTTTTCAAAGCTATTTAGATGAAAAATTGATTTTTAATCGTATTTTTCCGACAAGCAGAAATCCGTTTTGTTGATCGCCTCGAAGACACTGTTTTCGCATTGATAAAAATAATTAATTTTTGAAGTAATATCATTTTCAACATGAATTTATAAAAGCCTAAAAATTTGATCATCGTGGATTAGTTTATTGTCAATTGTTTTAATGATATTTTATTAACACGCGTGTTCATATAATTTCACTTAATTTTTGACAGGCAGCATCACCCTTTTTGCTGGACCAATTGGATGTTTATTGAGCGGACCAATATCTGAATTTATGGGAAGAAAAAAGTCGATGCTCATATCGAATATTCCGTACACAATTAGTTGGATACTTCTTTATTACGCAGCGACGCCGACGATGCTCTACATTCCGATGGCACTGGGAGGACTTATCGGTGGCCTTATCGAAGGACCGATATTGACTTATGTCTCTGAAATTACTCAACCTCATCTTCGAGGACCGTTGTCAGCTACAGCATCTATGGCTGTTATTGTTGGCGTATTCTTTGAATTTGCAGCAGGGAGTTTCGTCGATTGGAGACACGTTGCTTTGATAAATATTTCATTTCCAGTGCTTTGCATAATTGCACTCTCGATGGTTCCGGAGAGTCCTTACTGGCTGGCCGGTAAACAAATTTTATTTCAACCTGTTGACTGGTATTCTATCATATGCGTGTGCGAATCTTAATAACTTTCTCAATTATCAAACGATTTTTATGAAAATTAGTGTTCAACCTTTTTTTGAAACGCTTTATCGAAAAAATTTTTTAAATGTATATCAGTATGTAGAATTAAATATTTCGGCCTCAAAAACGCGTTGGATATGAACATTTTAACGGAAGTTTGATGCAATACTTTTCGGTTTGCAACTGGATTGAAGAATGAAATCAACAGCCTCGGAAACTTTCAGAACTCAATTGGAGTGTATTTTTGTAAATAATTTACTTGTACCAGTTTGGGCGCAAAAATTGAAAAAAAAAGCGTACCAGCTAGCCGGTTAACTATTTGTCAATGAAGTTGGCCTTCGTTAAGGAAAGTTTTTCATTGTGGCATTTATCCTTAATTTATTTATATTAATTATATTAATAGTGCCATTATGATAAAAATGGCACTATTCATCCATTATGAATTGAAAAGTCTGTGAATGTTTTTTGATCACGTTCTCTTCTGATGAAATCATCGATTTCTCGAAATGAAAAACTTTTTATATCGCGCATGGTGTCCAAACAGTTGGAATCCGAGCAAAAACCTTGGAACCAATTTTTTAGATCATACAATTTTTAACGAAAAAGTTTCTGGCGATACTTATCCATCTTCAGTATTTTAGTCGTAAGAGCTAATAGAAGAAAAACTTAATTTTCAAGAGTCAAAGGTTTCTCAAAGTTTTTTTTTCAAATCACTCTAGGAAGCCAATTACTGAAGATGGAAAAACACCGTCAGGAGCTTTTTTGTAGAGAATTTTATCCTCTACAAAATTGGTTCCATAGGCTTTTGCGTTTTTTCGAGCCGTTCCGATGATATGTCCGATCGAAAACAAGTATCTTTCAACTTTATCAAGCTATCAACTCATAAAGAGGAAACATGATAAAAAATGTTGCAAGAATGGCAATTCGTGGTGGAAAATTCTATACATTTATTTCTAATCGCTCTAATAATATTTGTTCAAAGGTAAAGGACGCATGAAAGACGCCGAAAAGGCTCTTTGTTTTTTCCGGGGTTGGGTGAGTTCTTCTCACGTGCAAGATGAGCTCCGAACTATCCTGAATTCAATCGGTATTTCTTCGGATAAAAAAAATGACAAAGAGGTGAAAAAAGAGAAGCGTTGGGAGCCCTACATGAAAATGACCGTGGTAAAGCCATTTTTGCTGGTAACATCAGCTTTTTTCGGTGATGCTTTCGGTGGTTCAACTGTAGTTCAAACTTTCGCGATATCTATATTCGAAGCCTTGAATTCACCGATCGACACGTATACCGCCACCGTTTGTCTCGGTGTCGCCGAAATCATAGGAACATTTATTTGCGTCGGTTTGATCCATTTTACTGGTAAACGAAAAATATCATTCGTTTCGATGATTGGTACGGGGCTTTGCTATTTGGGCACATCCGTTTATTCGTATCTATTGAATAACGATACTATCGACTCTGAATCATGGACATGGTTACCTACGACTTTGATCATTGGCTCTGCTTTGTTATCGCACCTCGGCTTAAAATTAGTGTCCTGGATCCTCATTGGCGAGGTGTTTCCCGCTACGGTACGTTAAGTTGAATACTATGCTCAATTTTTTTTTGTTTTTCTCACTTTTTATCGTTTTCACTTGCAGAAAATATTGAAAGTTTTAAAAAATTTCTAATTTACGAAGAATAGAAAGTTTTTATCGGTATAATCAACGATCGCAACTTTGTATTTTATTCTTCCAGGTTCGATCGGGTGCGACTGGCGTAGCAGCCGCGTTTGGTTATATAGTATTTTCGATAGCAAACAAAATATATTTGTACATGGTCAACGGAATCGAAATTTACGGAACGTTTCTGTTCTATGCAGTTATAAATTTTCTTACTTGTATTCTCATGTACTTCATTTTGCCGGAAACCGAGGGTAGAACGCTTCAAGAAATTGAAGAACATTACGCCGGCATCAATAAACTTAAGAACAAGCCACGAAAGGAAGCTTTGCCCTTCAAAGAAAAATTCTCCGCTTCTAATCCAGTGCCTATCGACGATGAAACCGAGAGCAAATTATAAATAAATCTGTTGTTACACAAAATTGCATCGAAATAAATGCAACTATTTTTATTATGTACTCGAATTTTCATGTTTTTCGAAATCGTACAAAAGCTGTCAGACATCATCTCTTGCGCTATCAAAATTTTGACTATACCGGTTGTCAAACGAAAGATAATCATCGATGAAAACTCACGTTCTAAATATATTTTTTTTTTTTCGAACTGCTCTCAGCAGGGCTAAACTACTGAAGATATAAAAGTCTCACTGGGAGCTATTTTCAAGAAAATTTTATGCCTAACAACACTGGTCCTATGATCTGCTGCTTTGTTTCTAATTTTTCTGACAGTATGCGCGATAAAAAAGCTCGTTTCTTTCAACTTTGTTGATTGATAACTCAACAGCTAGAAACACGATCGAAATGAAGATCGAAAAAGTAAACTATTTTTTTAGTGATTAAGAATGAACAAGTTTAGTGATTAAGAGAACAAATTTAGAGCAGTTTTGAGGTGGAGTCACTATTTTGACATATTTACCAAAAACTATACTAGAAAAGAATTTCAATTCTGAAATTGAATTTAATTTTATGACCAGTTGCGATGGGCTACCTTGTATGTTCTACTGTATGAGTACTTAGAAAAATTTATGGTCAATGACAGACAAGTTTTTCAGGGCTGATCGCCACTTTCTAGGCTTCTTCGATAAGTTTGTTTTTTCTCAAAAAACATACATGCAAATACGTTTTTCACGAGTTGTGATGATGACTACAAATTTTTGCTTCCGATGAGAAAAGTTGTACATATATTTGAATATTTTTTTTGTGGGGATCTAAGTATTGTCAAAATTCGTTTTTAAATACGACGATTACACATTTCGCTTCGAACACCATGGGGAAGCTCGGAATTATCAACGCGAAAAGTGTAATTTTTTCAAATTCAGTCGAAACAAAAAAAAATTTACGAAAAATGGTTGAGTTGTTTTACAATTTTAATAAGAAATTTTAAGAAGAAAAAAAAAAACACTATTTTGTAGAAAAATTGTATCGTATATTTTTATGAACATGTAGAAAAATATTTATATTGTATACTGCGATGAAGAAATACTTTCATCTCCCATAACTACCACATTTTAGATGGAAATACCGCGTTAGTTAAAGTGACGAATCGATGCTATCCCGAGAAATAATGATTCATTGATTATTATCATAAAAGATTACATTGTGAACTTGAAGTACATTAGAAACAAAAATGAGAAAATAAAAAAGTTCCGAATAAAAAAAAAAGAAGAAGATTACAGAATGATTTACGAAATTTTTTGCCCAATTGTAACGCTTTGATTTACGGAATCCTGCATAATCTATTAAACCTAGAATTATGAACATGAGTCTTACGTGTCCGTACATTTCAGCCTACATAACTCTAAATTTTGTTAGAAATGTTTATTTTCGAAACGCAATTTTGGCGATGCCAATTATTCTATAGTATAGTTAAGAGTCCGAAGAAAGTGCATGAATTTTTTCAGATTTTTCCTAACATAATAACGTAGTCAAATGAGTGGTTCAAAGAAGCGACCCATGTTGATGACTTGAGGGTGCTGAAAACCATCAATGCGCAAAACGACAACTTTGTGCACGCAATTTCAAGTACAAGGTTTGAATTGATGGACAAAAAAAAATTTTTCTTCAAAATCTCTTAGTTTAAAATCATTGAAAGAATTTTTCACAAAATTATCAAAAATAAAAAATTCCAAAATGGCTCAATAATTTCCCAAAAAAAAAATCATCCGTGTTCTTTGAATGATTTTAAACACTTTTTGTTTCATAAAATTTTTCCATCAAGTTGATACTTTTCGAGAAAAAAAAATCATGGAACTTTACATCATGCTGTTTTACAAAAACCGCCATTTTGGAAAAACTTAGAGGGAAAAAAAGTTGATAATCAGGGTTTCGGAAAGGTCAGACATTCAAACCACCATTGCTGACGATAATATATTTATTCGAGTGCAGCTACCACAACGGAAATCAATTTTAAAAAAATAACAATGAAGAATTTGATTTCATTTTACAAAATAAATTCCAGATTCTGAAAGAGCACCCTCGGAAACCCCCAATATGAGATTTTGAAGAAAATTTTTTTTCTTCATCAATTAAAACTGTGTACTTGAAATTGCGTGCAAAAAATTGTCGTTTTGCGCATTAATGAATTAAGATTCAGGATTCCAATCGACTGGTCGGACAATCAGTTCTTTTTTTAATAAAGAATAACCAATAATTCTTATATATTTGGGGCAATGAATTCGAGAAGATAAAAAAAAAAATCGTCTCGCCGCGATGATAACGATCGACGTACGTTTTTGCAACCCATTGATTATAATAATTTGATACGCGTAATTTCCTTCTATCAATGATAACTCGTGATAAAGGTAATCAAAACCAGCATTTCACGATGCTCTGTCTCAATCGTAGATCATAGATTTTGATCGCTGAAGGGGATTCATTTGCTCGTATGCTTTTGATCTGACAATTCATCGATACTCGTAACACTGCGAATAAATATATTTTTAAAAATAATATAAACAGTGTAATACGTATATTTTGATGAATAAAAAAATCATATCTGATTACGAGATAAGAAAAGTATAGTGCACAACATCGTCCAAAATCGCGAGTATGTTTTCTCATGAATCATCGTAGAATCGCGTTCTTCGATCACCGGCTTTGATTAATTGATAACAACCCTTTAAAACATTCAAAATACTGTTCTGTGATCAATGTTATGTAAATTTTCTCGCAGTACTTGACTGATAAAACAGGCTTTCCGCACGGTTTTCTCGTGAATCTAATTACAAGCACATCCCAGCGTTGACACATTTTTTGTGATTTGTCATTCCGCCGCACTTTCCACACGAGCTATCGTCAAAATAGTGTATCAAACAATAGAAACCCAATTTTTGTTTCAATCACTCTCTTTATCCTTATGAAACGAGCGAGAAATGTGATCGGTATGAAAATTGAGGAAACGGAAAAGTGATAAAAAAAATCACATTCTTCGTAATATGTCACACGTTTGCTGTGATTACAATATTTTTGTTGGTTCAAAGATGTATAAAGATTGCCAATTGATTATTTACCTTTATATATCAAAGATATCGAGAGGGGGAGACCGCGAGATTCTGGAGGGAGAAAGCGCGCGGAATGTACAAATGCCGGCAACTTTCAGTTCGGAAGTCCAAAGACGTATCTGCGGGCAGTTGTCGGTTGCAGGTGACGCGACGAAGACAACAGCGCAAAAAACTTACGACATTTTAGTTTCTATGATTACGAGACAATATTAAAATATATATTTTTTAATTATTTTTCCATATTTGTATTATCAATATTTAAGAAATCGGTAATCATTTCTTTCATCTCGAATTTTTTTGGTTCGTTATTATTATTATTATTCGTCGGAGCCGAAGAATCGAATCAAAACGAGAGTGTCGGAGAGCACATGTCGAAAACGAACGTTACAATAAATTGAATAAATAATGAGCCGGTAAAACCGGAATTGTTGTGTAGAAATAAATATATTTATAAATATCGAGGACGTATGCATGAAATGAAGGTGAAACTGCGATAGTGAAAAAGTGAAGTGAGCCCATTTTGGTCAATGCCAGAGCCCAAGCCATATAGTGTATTTGTAAAACAAGATTTAAGGACCTCGACAAATAATTCGGCCACGATATGACTCTCGTAGAAAATATCAACGAACCGGCCAGGTAATTAGTCGAGTTTATTATTTTCTGCCTGTTCAATCGGTTCAGTACACTTCTTCCTCTTGAAATATCGTATAATTTGTCCTAGCACTTTGACCCTGATTGAAATACCCTTGAGGTCGTGTAACGCGTTCTATATAATAATGATAAAAATGAATGCTAAATGTACAGCACTCCGGTGGAATGAAAGTTCAAAAGATCTTTTCACCGCCAGGGTCTAAATCAACAATAAATCTGATTCCACACTTTATTGTTCAGTTGCTTTTGTTATTGTTTAGCCAAACAGCTCGATTTAGTTAACAATAAAAGTGAATTTTTGTTTGAAAATAATTGTATAAATATTGCTGCTAAATATTGCTAAAACGTCGATTAGATTGTCTACGAAATGGTGTCAAAACTTTGGAGCCATCGTAATACATGGAGTTTGTAGAGAAACACATATGCAAACTTTCTCTTTACTTTTTCGCTTATGTCATTCTTTCTTAAGTGTTTGCTAAGTCTGTGCAGATTGTTTCTAAATGAAGATTTTATGAGAAATATGTTCTTAAAAGATTTGCCTGATTCGGATTTTTAGGCTCTTCAAAGTCCTTTGTCGTGATTGTCGGTTTACAAATAGCGTGAAACGTGTGCCAATTAATATTGTTTAATCTCTATTTTCTTTTTTTTTTTGAATACGTTAATTTCAGTTTAATCCGATAGCAAATCCGCAAAAATGTCTCTTGACATTTCTCCATGTTTACCTCTTTCTTAATGATTCGTGTAAGTCATATTTTTACGATCGACTCCTTCGAGAGAAAATACAGACATTCAATTCTTCCACAAATATTTTTTTTCTGATATCTTTCGACTCGATCGACGGTCTGCCTTTATGACGATAAGTCATCTCGGCTCAAGGCCTTTAGTTACTTTAATCTTTACCAGCAATATACTTTGTCGCAAATTGTATTGACGTGCAGTCTACCGATGGCCTTTTTCTCATTACTTTCACGGTATTCACAACGCCAATTGACAGAAACAAAACAAAGCATCGATATAAAAGTCATCATTATTTGTAACGACATCTACTTCGGAGTAGACGTTAGGAGACGTTAGGAGACAAAGTTAAAAATTTTATTCGGCTATTCGAGAGACTAAATCCGGACTATTTGAAGACAGACGCGAACGTGAACTTATTCTTTATAGGATACAAGATGGGAAACATCTTATCAGAAAAATGACTGAATGATCGATAGATGTTCGATAATCGTTTTCTACCGTACGAACCAGTGAGGAACCGAATGATTTTGTTGAAACAACTGGTATTATTTATTTGCTCACGAATACCATTGGGCTGCTCATAAATATTTGTTTTTAATTATCAAATTGATTGAACGATAATCGTTCGGATGAACAAATTAATTAGATATTTTTGAGACGATATTTTGTTTCCTTAACATGTTAAAAAAAAAAAAAATTTGAGAAAATTCATGAATTTCCTAATATTCTTCTCCTATTGTTGCCCGTATCGAACTTAATATTTTGTTTGAGAGAAACGAAATTTATTGCGATTAACGTATCTTTGTTTCTCAGTGCATATAGTGCAAGCAAAAGTTCATTGAAAAAAGTTCACACAGGTCGATTCGACTCTTCTTTTCCTTTCCTTTTCAACTTTGGTCGTGTTTTTCCAATCGAGTGAAGTAAAATGGACCAGAAAAAAATGCCAAATTAATTTTTCGGTGAATACTATCAGTAGTGTTATCGGTGAATAAATATTCATCATTTTTTCATCGTTATTTAATGTGCACGTCGAAAAGTAGATAGGAATTTTATTGCGACAATTTTCAAAATTTTTGCCCCGACGAAACAGAACGCAACAAACGTTCGCAGCTAATGAACGCTAGGTTTAAAATTTTCATTTCCTGTCAATATTTAGAAAATTCTGTTATACAAACGTTAGACGATTACTTATCAGAGGAGAAAAACCTGAGAAACGAGGATTCAGATGATCCGAGATGAAAGTTCGAAGTCTAAAAAATTTTTGTTTTCATTACGAATATCCCTCTCAATGAAATCTTGGGTGAATGAAATGAATCTTGCAACTCTTACTATTCATCAATGTGCGGCAAAAGGCTAAAGGCAGTGTATTGAGTCACGTCGAGAACGGTGAAAGTTGCAGCTGTATAAAAATCGTGTTTCGAGTACCGAATCCAATAACATTCCAGTTGTATTACAACCATAAATACTCCTTAGGCAATTTCAACTCGAGCCTTGTTTCGTGGCAGTTAAAACAATTATTATGAGAGGAACACGAACGATTTGCAGTCTTGCTGTTGATGTAGGAGTGCAATAACATTTTCCAATATTTGACTGGAATTCATGTTCAAATTGGAAAATCTTATTTCTCGTTCGACCAATTACAAATTTCTATGATTCAAGTGTGCTTTGATTCATTTTTAAAACGGCAATGTCGCTACGGAAAAAAAAAATTTGTTTACTAACCGAATTTTCGAATGCACTTGAGTGCACGATTCGCAAAATTCATGAAGCAATAGAACTTAAATCCATAACTTCAATTCGTTCTTACCGCTTTGATCAAGATGCCAACTATCATTTTTTTCCGGTCATACGAATGGTGGTTGACGCCGATGCACGAAATCATTTTTTTTTTCTACTTTTTAGAAATTCATTCCCCTTTTTTCCAAATGATCACTTCTCCAAATGTCATTTCAATGTCATTTTTTTTTTTCATTGCGTTTTATTTTCAACCGAAAAATCTTTTTTCCGTAAAAAAAAAAAGAAATGGTTTTCGTTATAGTCTATTCAAAATTGTTTTCATACACATTTTGAAAAACGATTCCAGATTAGCAGAACCTTGAATGATGCGAAATTCTCTTCTAAAGAATATTTAGTTCACATTTTTAATAGCGAAGTGAGCAATTATTACCGGAGGTTAAGTGAAATAATTATGATTGTAAATTGCTCAGATTGCAACAGTAACTCACGAGTTCTGAACTCGAAACAATTATTTTCTAAAGCAGATCCAGTGATTTTTTTTTTTTTTTTTCTATGAGCTTGCGCGAGGATGTTGCATCTCGCGGTTCAACGTTTCATTCTAGCGGCCTACGCATGCTCTGAATTGAGCACAATTCACACCTTGTCTCGTATTGCTATATGAACGTTCGAGTCACGCGGGAACAATAATTCGTTTGGAGTTATGTAAGGCCATAAACGTTGGTGATGGTGAGAACATTGTTATTGTTTCTCTCGCACCTGACTCCGAATTGTGATGGACATTTCAAGCTCAATCGCAAGGCTGGATCGGTCATAAGAAAGGCAAGGAATATCATTTTTCTGGAAAGAGTAATTTTGAAGCTGAAAACTTTGTTTTATTAGAGATTGAAAAAATAAAATAAATTCTTTTTGGACATAACGAATGAGAAAATTAAGATAATTTTTCAATTCCCAACATGATAAAATATATTAACTATAAACTCAACTCTCATCGACAGTTCAATGTCGAGTTTTCTCGTTAAAAAACTATGGTGTGAAAAGTTGATGAAAATGTCCAAAGGAATAAAAAAAAAATCGTCTATCGATTATTGGATATTTATCAGGCTATTATTTATCAGCAGAAATAGACGATCAAAATTGTTTATTACACTGAGAAAAGAATTTAGTTGAATTTATCAAGGCTTCGTAGAATACGTCGAAAGAAATATTTTGAGATACGTATTAAATCGAATAAATAAAATTTGTTGTCTCGGTTTATAATTGAATATTTCATTCTAGGTATTTTACAAAGCCATTTGGTTAATTTAATTATCCTTTTTTCTCAGATAATGGAAATCAACGTGATCAGATCATTTCAGTTTTTCTTTGATGGTGCAGATGAATAATTTATTCAAAAATTCCCTAGATTTCGAGCAATTTAATAAGAAAAAAATAAACTGAGAGGATCACAGCCTCTCTCTCTCTCCTTAATTTACAACTCTGCTTCCATTTCATTGGCGTTAAATATACTGTATAAATATATCCTTGCACGTATACTTATTTGCTATTCGGCGACATAATTAAAAGTTGCTATCTTGAGAAATGTGTCAATATTAAACCAGTCCTTCGAGTTTCTCTAACGTTCTCACATCCGCGATATTGTCTGAATACTTCGTACGTATGGAACGATTGAGTGGATATTTAAAAATGGAGGATTTCGTCGATTCGCTCGACAAAATCTGTTCTGTTGATCTGCTCGAAATTTGATTGATCGTTTTTCCAAGATTTATTTCGATAGATACAACCAGTTGACCGTCAATGAACCTCCATCTGATTCATGTTTTTTTTTTTTCACTAAATCACTCAAAACTATTCATTGTTATTATTATTAACAGATTATAGTTGTAAAATGGAGAGAAAAAAATTCGATAGATCGATTTTTTTTTCATTAATGATCAAGGCTTCCGGTTGGATGCCGCGGAATGTTATAGCGAATTCTGGACGTTTCGCAAACGTTGCAGTTTGCATCATCGAAGTAAATTTTTTTTTTACTTCTGAACATAAAATCAGACACGTTTCAGATGCCTTTGAAAGGACCTTTAAATTCAATTTTTCACGGAGGGTTCATGAGAGATACGAGCTAACATAAAACAAAATGGAAACACGATTTAAATGACGTTTAGAATGGAGTTATGGAATATGGTGAACCAAGAAAAGCAAAAAACAATTAGAATGTTAATCGAGTTAGCGTGAATTGTCTTGATGCTCCAAATCGTAATTGAAACGCAAATTGTTCGCATCCGTCGATTCAGACAGCCATGTGCTTCGCGATTAATTAATCCGAAAATGAATTTCATAAAAATACAAAGTAAACGAGAAAAATAAAATTATCACCGCAAAAAAAAAACTGTTATTTTTCAAACAGTGTTTCAATCGTTTAAATTTTAGATGATATTAACACAATTTTTTATTTTTATACAAAACAATCTACAAAAAAAGGCCAATGAAATAGACCTTAATTGATAGAGATAACTCGATTCAAATCGATCATCCGTGAATGATATTGGATCAACGATTTAAGTCACAATTCATGGTATTCGAGAAACTCGTGTCTGCGAAACGCAGTGCAAACGTATAATATTTGTTTTTCAACATTGCCCGGATAGATTACTCGTGTGTGATAATACTATTCTTCGAACGTTACTTTGTAGATTCAGTAAGATATTTTCTCAGGTATTTTTGTATATATATTTGTCAATATACAAACATTGAGGGCACAAACCGATCGATGGAAATTTTGTGTCTGCGCGCGTGCTTGCATACGGCTTAATGAATAAGATTTATATCTAACAGAGTGCGTTAGCTTTATCTGATTGTCATGACAGATGTTTAAACGGATAAACTATTCTTACGAGTGGAATACATAAGATTAAAAGGGTTTGGATGTAATCCAAGCTCGTCACAAATTGATTCGTATTCTCGTGAAAAGATATTTCTCGCGTACACTTTAAGAAGTTTTTCTCATTATTGATCTCATTGTCTCGACTAATCTTTTCTCATTTCTCAAGAATCATTCTTCATTCATCGACGATCAAGTTTTATCTCATATGGATAAGATCATGATTCAACGTCCAAATTTTCCTTTATTGTGCCTTTTAAATAACGTAACGACGATAAATTGAACCATAATGCGCAATCAGCCGATTCAATTAATTTTCAAATCACAATATTTGTACTTTCATTGCAAAATTAAAATATAATTGTTACGAACGCAATTATTTAAAAATATGTAATAATCATTCTCGCTCAACAAGTTTTATAATCTTTTTTTATCTCTCACAATCGAAGGAATTCTTTCAATTACCAATTCCCTCATTTTCCAACTGTCTGGCATTTTGGCATTGATTTTACCAGCAGAATATACTGAAAAGTTACGTAAAAAATAGTTTGCCTGATTGTGGTAATCCAAGGCGCAGCATAGAAATTTTAGGCAACACTGAAGAAAAAAAGTTTCGAAACGTCAGCGTAATGAAGATATTTGAAAAAATAATTGCTCTTATCAATCCGTTTCATTTGAATATCCGCAGAACAATACTAATCGGTTCAAAGAATGACTAATCCTACTTTTCTTGCACTTTATTCCTCGACAAATAATTAATTATGTTTAACCGTTGAAACCGGATGAAATAAAAAGTTGAATAAAGATTCAATGAAGAATTAAGATAAAGAAGAAATAATATCGGAGATATTTTGAAAAGTTTATTTTTTATACACTGGAATTTATATCAATACGATGTATTTTTTTCCATTACAATTACAACTGTAAATCGTTCAATAAATAGCGTAAAATATTGATTCAGATGATTGGGAGTATAAAAATGCACATGTGACTTAAGGGTATCGCATCTGTCAAGTGGATTCTGTATTCAGGGCATGTTTTCAGAATATTGTGGTTCTTTTGTGGATACATTCGGTTTTACGTAATGCATATACACCTTCAAACTGTACGAGTACATGAACCTACGGGTGTTCATTCGTCTCGCTTTTCCTCTCTTCCTCTCTCGCCCTCTTATTCTCTCTCAACTTATCCTCTGTTGTACGATCCTTTCAAAAGGTGAATGTAGGTGAAGGTGAGATGCCCAAAGCATTTTGCGGCGTGTTACCACTGCACTCAATCTCTGTCAGATCTCTCTCCGTGGAATAGTCTATCCGAAAAGTTTCATCGTAATTTATCGATACAATGGCACAGAGATTTGGAAAGAAAAATTAAAAAATTCACTGCTTCCATCTGCAGCTTTTATACTTTCATCATTTTCTTACTTTTTGCTAAAAAAATTTTTCGTCTTGATGATAGTATTTTACGATAGTTTTTTTCCATCGAAATATTACCTGTTTTACAGTTAAACAGCAACGAAATATTGTGTTATCACTGTCTTTATTATTCGTTGTTAAATATATCAAGCAGACCGAACAGTGAAATAATCGTTACTTCGTGCAATTTAGATATTTCTAATCTAAAATTTACATTCATTTGCTGTTGAGTAGAGTTTACGTTTTCTTTACAAACATGTCACTAATTACGACAAAATAAAATTGAAAAAATAAAATTTTTATTTATCTTATTCGAGCGTCGATTAAATATCAGTCGTGAGTCCGACAAAAATATTGATGTTCTATCGCACAACGGATTCCGATCAATTCAGTATTTCTCAAAAAAAAAAAATGATTTATTTTGGGAACTGTACGAATTTTGTTTTCGTTGAGATGAAAATTGAAATGATCTTAGCGGTGATTTGAATTCAAAGACATCGAGGAGGTTAGAATTCTTGGAACAATTATAGGCGAAACCTTGGGAAATGTTCAATTGTATTTACACTGAAACGAAGACAAAGCGAGAAGAAAAGACTCGCGTGCATTTCTTAAGAGAATCCCTTCATACGGAGGAGTTTGAAAATCGTAATGTCATAGAGAAGTTTATTTAAAAACTCAACGACCCAAAATTAGCTGAAAATTTTTCATATTTCGTAGTTGAGTAATGTTTACAATTATTTTTTGTACCTGTTAAGCTCGAAAATTTGACGTGAACATGGCATCGTTTACCATTTTTTTTTTTTTTTTTTTCAATAAAAAAAATGACTTTGCACAAAAATCATAATTTTATATTGTCAATCACACAATTCACTCCGATCCGACAATATTTTCGTTGCGTTCGACCGCTGGGCGATACGCTCCACGTGGAAGGTTGAAAAAGCACAGTTTAAAAAATTGTTCCCTGAGCTATTGGAGCAAATAAACGAAGATTTTTCATGGTGAAAAGAAAAAAAAGTAACTTGAAAAAATATTTGCAATTCATTAGGTAAAAAAGCGGCGCGTTATCACGATATTGTATCGAGAATAAACTGTTGTTCGAAACACTTGTGTAAGAAATATTTTGGAAACTACTCCGACCGGTTTACCGAGAACGTTACATGGTCGTTTTATGTGCCATTATCTATCGTGTGTCTCATTTTTTTTTGTTCGTGACCGTTGAACTCGTTGAACTTTTTTGTTGGAACGTTTTACATTGTGAAAAACTGACAAAAGTTCGCTACGATTTACAAGAGATTTTTATGTTAGTTTGCGTGACGATGCATCTCGCTCGTGCACCGCTTTTTTTTCATTAACAAAAGTTTTTAACGTTTTTTTTTTTAATCCGATTAGTCCGTGTGGTAGTTGCTGAAAAATAATGTTCTTTTCAACCATGTATAATTAATCTTCGAAATTTTAGTCTTTTTATCTTCTCGAATTCAATTGTTCGTTCACTTTTTTCTTACAGCAACGGTACAAAGCTGGCACCCGAAAAATTGAACGGCTACACTTGCGTATTGAAGCCAATATCACGACTGAGACAAAGCGTTCCACAGGTATGTGCGGTGACCGCGAAGAATCTTCTTCTCATCACTTTCGGCTCGACCTTGGGCTTTCCAACTATTCTTCTTCCGGCGTTACAAAAAAAAAATCCTGATATACAAGTGACGATGGATGATATAACGTGGATAAGTGAGTTATGGGCTTTTTGTTTGTCGAAAATTTGAACAAATAATTTTAAACAATTATATTACATTCGAGTATCATTTGCCATTCGTCAAAAGAGATTTTTCCACTGGAAAGTAAAAATTGCGATATTATGAATGAAAATTTAAAGAAATATTACCTAAAGAATGAGGATTTTGAGTAATATACACAAGTCTGAATTGCTGTTTTCAGATATTATTTTCAGGATATAATATTTCTAAAATTGTTCAATATTTTGTTCTCGTTCTTATGGATTCTTTAATAATTCAGACATTTTTGGGAAAATTTTATTTTATCAAATATCATAGCTTGATACATGAATAAGTAAAACGGTGTACAGAAAAAAACTTCCAATTGGCGACCAGCGTGCTGGACGTTGTACGTATCCGAGATATAAAAATCGAAGGTATTTTTGATCTGCATCATTGTTCTGAGCAATTGTACCAGAATAATACAGAAAGTTTTTTTTTCACGAAACGACGATGTAATAAACTTTGAGTATCGATTCATTCAATGTTTTTTTTTCCATTTCTACTTATGTAAAATCGATGGTGATAAGAAAAAAGTAACGATTATCTATCTAAAATAATAATAATTATTTATTTTATCAATTTATTTATTATTATTAATAAAATTATAATTAATTATCGAGTTAATTCTGGTACCAATTGTTGAAAATCGCTCTACCGAAGATGTATGCCCATCAACTCGGCCGACAAACTGGTTATCGAGACATTGTACTTGCCAATTTAAAAAACAGTAATTATTTAGAAGATGGACTTTTCCGAAAAATGATAAAAAACAAAATGAATAAGAGATGTATTTCCATTATATTTACTTCATAGACAATCTCCATCGTTTTACCACTGACGATACAGGCCTACTAATCGACAGAAAAAAAAAATTTATCATCATTTTTCGCAAAAGTCCATCTGCTAAGTAATTACTTGAAAAGTTTTTTTCTGGAAAAAAAAATTTCTGAAGTACTCAATGATTTCTTTTCTTCGGAAGAATTTGTACAGTTTTTTTTTAAAGAATCACTAATTGCATGATCGAGATTTCACAAAAGACCTCGAATAATTTTCGATTTTAAAATGGAATAATTTAATAGTGAATTTAACAATTTTTATTAACAACTGAACCCAACAGGTAGCATCAATCTTTTTGCTGTACCGATTGGCTGTGTCATAAGCGGACCAATATCCCAACTGATAGGCAGAAAAAAATCGATGTTAATCGCAAATATCCCATTCATCTCTGCATGGTTGCTTCTTCACTACGCAACGACGCCCACAATGCTTTTCGTTCCATTGGCATTGACAGGGTTTACGGGAGGTCTTATTGAAGGACCTGTGCTGACGTACGTCGCCGAAGTGACGCAACCTCATCTCCGTGGACTTTTATCGGCGACCTCGACCATGTCGATTATTCTTGGAATATTTACTCAGTTATTAGCCGGAAGTCTTGCTGATTGGAGAACCATAGCTCTCATAAATATCGTATTTCCCTTGTTGTGTGCGACCGCACTTATGTTGGTTCCCGAAAGTCCTTACTGGTTGGCAGGTAAATCACTCACCGATATGCTAATTCAAGTATTTTAGTATTGACTTAATCAAATGTTCTTGTAGATATTTTATTTTACAGAAATTGAATTAAGGTCGTTGAAATTCAACCGCCATTATTTTATCCACCAGCTCAGTAGAAATGTCAATATTTCGAATTTATTCATGTCTTTGTTAAATTTTGTGTGATGATTACAGATAAATCTGGAATTTTTCATTATTTATCGGGTTGTCGATCACAAAAAAAAATAGGCCAATGCTAAAAAAAAAAGAATCTGTTTGATCCGCAACGATGCAAAATTTCATTCCAAGTATTTCTTATTATTCTCCCATTTATTTGAAAGGCAAAGGACGTGTCAAAGAGGCCCTGAAAGCTCTACGTTTTTTGCGTGGATGGGTAGGCCCGACCCACGTTGAAGAAGAGCTCCGAACAATCATGATGACGATTCAGGAACCTTCTGATCGAACGAACGTAGATAATCCCAAGAAGGATAAATTTTGGAAACCGTATCTCAGAAAATCAGTCATGAAACCGTTTCTTCTCATAACAATTGCTTTCTTCGCATCTGCTTTCGGTGGTTCAGCGACTTTACAAACTTACGCGGTCTCTATATTCGAGAACATGAACGCACCGATCGACAAATACAAAGCTGCGGTGTGGCTCGGTGTTGCCGAATTCGTTGGAACTCTCACCTGCGTACTGACGATACATACTTTTGGAAAAAGAAAATTGACCTTTTTCTCGATGGCTGGCACCGGTCTTTGCTTCTTGTTCAGTGCCATTTATTCGTATTTGTTGAGCTCCAACGCCATCGATTCCGAAGCATGGACTTGGCTACCAACGACGCTCCTCATTGGCTCGGCTTATCTCTCACACGTTGGAATAAGACTTTTGGCATGGGTCCTTACTGGCGAAGTTTTTCCTGCCATGGTACGTTTGCACATTAAGACTGTATTTATCATTCAGAATCCTATATTTTTCAAGATGCCCATTGGGATAAATCTCATATTGGATCAAGCCTTTAGCAACAAATCTATAAAACCGTTCGAGTCTTCTTTCTAAAATCTTGTACACACATTCAGTGATTACAAAAGTTTGAGGCTTGCGGATGGATGCTGTATAATGTTACAGGATATTGCCGATGTTTTGCGAGCATTATAGTTTGCATCATCAGGACTAGGAGCTCCGATACTGAAGCTCCCTGGTCTGAGGTAGTCTTTATATTTCTATTCGATCTGAGATAGTATCTTTATACAAACTTATATAAACTTAGCTGGTCGAGTGGAAATTTTGCCTATATTTCCATCACATTGTTTTTCAGCAATTGGAATCAGAGTTGAGTCAAAATGATTGTTACGATTCTTTCCAAAAGCCAGTAAACTAATAGGAAAAACATTGAAAAGCTCAACAATCAAAGTTGATAATTTCAGCATTTAAAAAAAAAAAAAAACGTGCTTCCTATCTAATTCTGGTACAATTACGTTTGGTTTTAACACTTCGGATTAATACAACGCCTGGCACGCTGGTCATCGATCAGAAGTTTTTTCCGTACACCGTTTCACTTATTCGTACAGACTATGAGACAAATTAAAAAAAATTTCATACATTTGTACGTCGTTTTGAAAGATCAATGAAGACGTGAACAAAATTTTAAACAGAACTGAAATAGTTTTTGAGTTGTTCTATCGTAAAAATCATCTCCGAAAACAAACATCAAACATGAATATGTTTTTGGAAACTATACGACAACAGTTTGTGGAACAAAAAAACTGAGATGTAGCTTCAATCGTAAACAATCTCAAACAAATTCGAGACGAATGTTTGAGAAATCAAAATATTTTGAGGTTACGAAAAGTGATATAATATTCGTATTTTTTTTTTTTTGTTGTTTTTGTTAAAGGTACGAGCCGGAGCAACGGGCGTCGCAGCATCAATCGGTTACATATTCACGTCGATAGCGAACAAAACATTTCTCTACATGGTAAAAGGGATGGAGTTTTCCGGAACGTTCATCTTCTATGCGGCAATGAATCTCCTGACCGGTATTATTCTGTACTTCATGCTCCCAGAAACCGAGGGTAGAACACTCCGAGAGATCGAAGAACATTACGCTGGAATAAATAATCTCAAAAATAAGCCCACCGAAAAAACACTGCCGGATAAAGAAAAATGGGCTGCTTCAAATCCAACGCTGGTTGTCGACGACACGGAGACGAGACTGTGAATTCCTGACGATTATCGTGATGCGTCAAGTCGATAAGAGATTAGAATGCAAATTTTTATACTCATCGATCGTTTAAAACGCGAGATTCATTACTTTACGACGAACATAACAAATTAGGAACGTCTAGTTCTCATTATGCACACGTTGTGGATTACGCAATTGATTATACTTGACTACGATTGGACTGTATACGTGACATCATCGATATTGATTTTATCAATTTAAATGTTCATTTGATAACATTTCATCAGTTTTGTGCTCCCTCTGATACACGGAATATCAATTTCATTCGTCGACGATTGCGATCGTTTTGGTGAGATAAAACTGGTCACTTCCGTGATCTCTTTCATTTTATTTTTATTTTTTATTTTTTTTTATCGTTATGAGACGAAATCAAACGTACAGAATGCGTTATCTTAAAATTTAATACATAAATTGTATTTCAAAATGAAATTAAAAAAACTTATTTTGTAAATATTTCAATGTACACTAAGCTTTAATATATAATTAAATAATAAAAAAAAAAAAATAGAGACTATTATCGAAAGATTCAAGAATTTATCGGCAACGAGTCCGGTCGATAAAACAATTCGAACGATGTGATTCTATTTTATTCTTCGCATCTTCATCGGTTACTACAGATATCTCATTTGTCGGCTGTTGAATTTCCGATTCTAACTTTTGTATTCCCTCGAACGGCTTGAAATACTTATCCACGAGATCGAGAAATTTTTCATGTCGTAGAATCTTCAGAACGCGAAGTACTCTCAGTGGAATGCATGGCAACTTGGAAGCACGTACTTTGGTACGGATCAATTTTTTTTTATTCATTCTTCGACGTTGAATTTTGTCCGCGTGAATCTTTTTCGACCTGGATGTTGCGTTGATCGACTATGAATTTGTATACGCTATTATTTTTTTTTGTTCTCATTCTTACCGAAATCTCGATGGCTTTTTACGATTAACTTGAAATCCTGTTGGACGAGGCGAATGGTTGAAACTCGTGATGGGCGAGTTCTGCAGAAAAATTATTTCCGCCTTTTTTCGTAAGGCATTGCGCGCCATCATTCGGATTCAATGGATCTATTACTTTTACGTTAATTTTTTTTTTTTACTAATCGAAAAAGGTTAAGGCAGCTGTCAAATTGAGTTTTTTTATGATAGTGGAGGAAATTAAGAGATGATTCCACGTTGCCATGGAACCAAATGAATGCGGCAACAAATTTTTGTACTCTCTCTTGAAACTATTTGCAAAAATATCTGCTCTTTATTATTGCTTTTTCGTACTAATAACAATTGAATCCAAGACTCATCGTACATGAATAAAAAAATAGCGTCGGTAAAGCAGATTTGGTGCTCACTTTTTGTAAGTCGCACGCTTTCTTTCTCGTTGTTCACGATCGAAGAGCGTCGATTACGCGACTCCAATAAAATTCAAATTCAGTCTGCTCGAGAAATATAATTTAACAATTATTTATCGTCGGAGTAGAACAAAAATTATTCTCATCCAGATACTAATTTATTTATTGTTTTTTATTCTTATTCAATGGTAATTATACACAGCTATACAAAGCTCAATTTTGAAACGCTACAATATATTTTTTACGACGTATAATCATCCGACATCGCGGTCAATGTATAATCCAAATTTCTTTTAAGCTTTATACATCTTCTTCGTATGCGTCAATAAACTTTAATTACTTACCATTCTCTTGGGAAAGAGAATTTTTCTCGAAGGGAATATAGTGAATGATTAAGTTGAATTTCATGAATTTTTCATGACGAGAACTTGGAAAAATTGGAGCGATGGTGTTGAAAAATTCGTTCGTGAAAGAAATTGGACACTTTCGTGGGAGGTAACTAATTACGTCGATTAGGGCTTCTGAGGTTAAAGCCGTAATACGGTACTCGCTATCTGTATATGCATATTGCATCGAGAGTCGATTAATCCATTACGAAAATGTCGAATGACTTGAGCAAAATACGAATAATGACTTTAGAACAAAATGAAAGTATAAAAAAAAAAAAATGAAATTTCGTCTCTTTTCAAAATTGCTTAAAGGTCAAAAGTGTTACAAACACTTCGGTGTACAACACCAATTGAGTTGTCAAATAATTCGTCAAAAGAGACACCTTAAAATTGGATATTTTGTCAGAAGTCCACTTTCATTTTTCTTATAGTCTTCGACAGATAAATAAAAATATTTGTTTCAGGTCTTCGAAAATTTAAACAATTTAATTGAAAGAGAAATGGCACAGCGAGACTGGATTAGTCACGAATAGTCATGATTTTTGGGGTTCGAACGCAAGAGTGTACAATCGTTTTAATAGAACTGTCGTTCGAGGATGATAGAGTACAAATGAAAATAGACAATGCAGTAAAAACAGGTAGACGTAAGGTTTACAAGGTAAAATCAACAAGTTGCAATGCTGGTTTTGTCGAATCGCGTAGGTGTTTCGAGAGAGAGAGAGAGAGAGAAAGAGAGAGAGCGAGCGAGCGAAAGAGGAAAAATGAAAGAGAAAAAAAGAGAGAAAGAGAAAGATAAAGATGAACGAATGGAATAGAGAGCTGGGAAGAACGCGTCGGTGGTCGCGATATATTGATGTTGTGCGGGTCGTCATGACGCAGGCGCATCTGTAAGGTCCAACGGGATTGGCAAATACGGGGCGGGGGTCTCTCCTCACGAAATGGTCGATATTCGTGGCTATAGAGACTTCTCTGGCCTACAGTTGTGCGACTCTTTACCGAGGCCAGTCCAGTCGCACTTATATATCCGTGACTAGGCATCGAGTTCGAATTGATAATAGAGAAAATAATTTAAACTTTTATAAACATTTGTGAAGAAAAAGAGTAAAGTAAAAAGGAAGGGGAAGAACAAAACAAAAAAAGCTTTTAGTGACGTGAACTGAGTTCTTCGAAGGACTCGTTTGAACTGCAGCGTTGTTTATAAACGCGACGAGATATTTTCAACACCGATTGACGTATACAGAAATTGGAGGAAAAATAAAAGGAGATCCTTCGCTCGCGAAAGAACGAGATTTCGAGAGGTCTCGTCGCGAGGTGAAGTCTCCTCGTCCTGTAGTTAAAGGACCTCGCTGTCGTCCTTAGAAGATAATCCCTCGAGGTATGCTCAGTCAGCTGCTCTTGATTAACGTTAAAGCGTTTTTTCTTTCAGGTTTTTCACGTTCGTTCGTGTGCTTCGGATTGAATGTGATAGTGAGAAGCGTTGTGTTATGTTCATTTCTGAGTTTTTATTATCGCAGATGAGGCACCAAATGAAACAAGGGAATATTGAAATCGATAAAAAAAAAATATATATATATATATAGACAGTGCAAGCAGACAGTGGCGGAATGATATAAATAGATATATTACGAAAGATGAAAATGGAATGGTCGAGAGATCGATTGTGTATGTGTGCGTCTGTGTTTCTCTACGTCATGAATTGGACATATGTCCAATATGCTGTGTATGCACAAGTATACACGTTGCATATATATTTTTATATTTACAGACATATCCGTCTCTATCTTGGAGTGAAAAGATCCTTCGGGATTTTCAACGATACGTGAAAACTCGCCCATTCGTCAACTTGAGATTTTCCCCTACGACACCCCCGTTTCGCTACCCTCAACTAACTATCGATCTCTTTTTCTCTGCTGTGAAACTAGTGCACCGGGCTCTGTCTCTCTTATTCTCCCCCGCCTCTTTCTTTCTCTCTCTCTCTCTCTCTCTCTCGCTCTGTTTTCTCTCGAATCGTAGGCCTCGGTGTATATTTATATACTAAACTCTCCTTCTTTCTTTCCAGACTTTGCTACCCTTTTTCAATTCCATACTTTTACAACCAAAATTCTCGATGAGGCCTTTGCATTCAGGTACAAAACAAAATACAAGCGTGGATGGACCGAATCGTCAAAAATCCTGGAGTACTCGGCATTTCGAGTGGAAGATAAATTAATAGATATATTCAATGATTATTTATTCGTAAACTCGAAGCAGGCTTGTCGAACACTATTTTGCAAATGGGTATTTCGCAAATTGTGATAGAAACGTCGTAAAGTGACAGCTTGACATCACAATCACAGTGAATCTTACGCTCAAGACTCACTTTGTAAATAGAACCATTCAAAATCAATGATTCTTTATGGACTTCTGAATGAATAATAAAATAATTAGCTAATTCACCTCGGAATGATTATTAGAATTAAGAGATGATACTTTGTTGACCAACATTTTTGCACAAATTAAAGTTACTACGTTCCAAATAATTGAAAACACTTCTTAATGTCAACTGAGTGAATCGACGTGGGCCGAATTAATGAAAGATTCAAGAAAATCAATTGTAACGTCTGATTTTTTTTTGTTCTGCTCTTAAATCCTTTCGAAAATCCTCGGATGCTGTAAAATCCTATCGTAAGAAGATAAAATCCTGGATAATGCACTCAAACGTATATGTAGCGAGTTAGAGGTCCACTTTAAATGGGATTTTATTAGTCCCTCCCACGCGGTTACGCTACGATACACAAACTGTTCTCATTTTATTGTCTCGTTCTCTATTTCCCGTCCCCCGGTTTTTCTCTCTTTTGCTGAACGATTTTTTTTTTTTCCTTCGAGGTTGACATCGCTTGTTTATCGGTGCAAATGCGCGATAACTTGACTTCCGGTATCGCGCGGGAGCCCTCCAGGCTTGTCACCTATGTATCTCGTCTTTTCACACGCTTTTTTTAAAGCGACTCTACAGAAGTCTGACATATTCGATCCCTTTCGTTGCTTCGTAAATGAAAAAAAAGTCTGCAATTACTAATAAAAATATATTTCTCTCACGAACTATACGAATTCAGAGCAAATAAAACGAATATTTTCATCACAAATGAAATAAACGTTTTGCCTCTTTCGTAGAACACTCGATTCAATTCAACTAGCAATATCAAATCTAAACTTAAACATTGAATTCAATTTACGACAAAAGAAAACTTCATTTCGTGAGCTTTTCAGCAAAGTTAGGTTGTTTATTTCGTTTAAGTGATTGCCATACAATCGGGAGGGGACGGGGGGGGGGGGGGCAGGGGGGATTAATCGACTGAAGACTTTTATTGTGATACCGTGTTACTAAGGAAAATACACGAGTATTTTCTGTTCGCTCACTTACCTTGAGTTTTAAGTTTACGTTCGACATGAACGAAGACAGGCGGAAAATCGATCTTCGGAAAATATTTGTTTCCCGTTGCTTGGTAGCGCTGAGAGTACTCCCAGGATTCGTACATTTATATATGAATACGTATAAATATATGTGTATTCTTGCGTGTGCGAAGCTTTTGTAAATATTCAAGAAAGGAAGCTTCGTGAGGCTAAGTTACATGTACTGGAAGAAAAAACTGGCAAGTTTTGTAATAGAATCGTGATAGAAGATAGTCATGCACAGGTGTAGAGAGGTTCGCCATAATGAAGATAGCACACGATTGATAAACTAGAGCTTCGGACTCCGATAATCGATTGAACAGCAATGAGGGCGTGTAATTTAAAAGCTACTACAAAATTCCCAATATATCGTACTGAATTTTTCATCTTAATTAATACGAATAAAGTTGTTCGTCAGTCGATCGAGCTTTCAAGATAAAAAAAATAAACAAACAGATTTGATATAAAGAGAAATTTTTATGAGACACAAATTTGAGAACGTACATATTTTTTTCGCTAATACTGGAAACGATTCCTAAAACTTTTTCATTTCACAAGCAAAATTAAGCCACGCTAATTCAAACAGTTTGTTACTGTTCTGTAATTGGGGTTAACAAGTATTTTTGTATTTTCGTTTAATCTTCACAGGTATTTTCAAAATAAAAATATGTGTCAAGGTCTTATCATAGCTACGAACATGTTTTCGTTCGGTGTTTAGCTAACAACGAGTTTTAACTCTTTATTTTTATTTTCGAAACCAGCATTTTTTATCCGTTTTCATCACCGCACGAAACTCCACATCGGTAAATCATGATTACTTCGTGCCTACTACGTTTCCAATCGAATGTGTAATCTCACAGAATAAAAAAAAAAAATAAAAAAGTCAATCCGCAACGAGCGGTTCCAGAAACAAAAAAAATGGCGAATATATGATTCTTCGAAAAGACCCGACGAAGATATCGTTTGAAAATATTCATACCTCTCAAAAAAAGAAGTTTTAAAAAGAATATTTGGATTCATTCATGAGACGTGAAAAAATATAGCACACACGTCGCAGTCTTTTATTTTTTTTTGTTTTGTTTTTTTCTTGTTTATTCCCAATTTCTAGTCATTCCATAATATTCAGGCCCGTAAAAAATCAACGTTGGGAATTTTTATTTACGAGATTAAGAGAAGAGAGAAGCGCGTTAATGGTAATACATTGGTCGTTAGTCGTCACGCAGGTTAACGTATCGTAGACAAAGTTGTGTCTGATCTATATGAGAGCTTATCTACTGCGCGCTCTGGGTGTTAACGGAAAAAGGTCACTTTGTTACTAGGAAACATAGGACAAGCCGATAAGTATTAGTTTACAGCGTTCGAATAAAACGACAGTGGTGTATATATGTATAAAAATGTTCGTTTGTGTGTTGTGCATTATACTCACGTATACAACATTATTCACGTGTTTCTTCCCGAGCCCCTATGCGTATATACATTGCGAGGAAACGTAAATTTCACCGACTGCCGCGGGCCGCGAACTACGTTATGCACATCATGTTCCATATATCTAGCGCATCAATAGCCTCTTCTATCAGTTCGAAATCAGGCTACCCGGAGTTTTGTTCTCATTTCTCACTGCTCGAGCAATAATTGTTTCATCGAGTTTCTGATTAAAAAACGAGTTGAGATATAAAGGAAGCACGAAGTAATTGATATTGGGAAGAGAAAAATCAAGCAAATGACGTTGTAAATAGAAACTGGAGAACGAGCTGAAACTGTAGAGCAAGCATAGAAACCGTAACGTTATGTAAAATACGAAGAACACACTTCGTTCGATGCCTTAATTCAGCTTTATGCAGTGGGATTTTTTTTTTTTTTTTCGTACCCTCATGAAGCTATTAATTTACGAGATCTTGTGGAAGCAATTTAAAAAATAAGGAGTCAATGGAGAACAAGAGTTTAGTGAGAAGAGAAGTTTTTCATCATTGCAAGTAAGGTTGTTTTTTTAAGAAATTTTATCAGAGACCAAGAATTATATTGGTGTCGATATCACCAGAGATGAAAACCACACCCATTCCGTTGTCGATTCTCAAGGGGATGCTACACGAGCAATGAAGAAAAGTACTTGTACTGATGCTTTATGCAGTTAATAATTTATATAAAAAGTTCCTTTCTGCACAGATCACCACGAATTTTCGTATTCAGCTTCATTCTTTCGAAGCAACTTTCGAAATAATTTCCTCTACAATTGAATACTCTTCGTGATACATGAACACTCAGTCATTAGACATTTCTTCTCATTTCTTTTTCGCGAATTCACACCATTGATAAACCGTTTGCGTTTTTTGTGATTGCACAACTTATCCAGGGACTTTTTTATTCATTTTTTTCGAATGTATTCAAGTTTCTGGGATATACCGAGATGTTTAATTGTAGGAATGTGATCGAAAAGGATTCTCAAGAGTTAGAATTTTCATTATAAGATCATCCGAAATAGGAAGATTACACTCTGAAGTGGTGAACGTAATTGAAAGAAAAAAAAAAGTAGGAAAATTAGCGGAGTGTTTGAACGGGAGATTTTTTATTGTCAAAAACATTCATTTAGAGATACTAATTTAATATATTTCTTTCTGAAGAAATGGTAAACAGTTTTAATATCAGCATCGCGAGTACCAAGTGTGTACATTCGCTAAAAATCAACTGATAAAAGAAATAAAATGAGCGATGAAACTGCATACCGATTATCTTTGGTGTATCATGAAGGATTATATTATAAAATTATCGATGTCTAATAAGATATCGAACTTATTAACAAGAATAATAGCGACTTTCGTTTTTTTTTGCGCCAAAAATTAAAGAAGAAACCAGAGTATACCGATTGGAAACAAATAAATCGATGGTTTCGAAACTGATAGCGGTTTTTTCAACGATTAAATAGGTATTCGCTGACTCGAACGAAAACGTCGTCGCGAATGAACGAATTTCATTTCGTTCTTCACGGTTTGTTGATCCAACAACAATTTCGTTGAATCAACTGACTTTTTTTTTTCCTCAGTTGAGCTTTACTCTTCCTGAAACCGCAGAGACCGAATACGTTGCCTTTCAATGTTTATTTAGCACGTTCGATGTTACAATATTTTGCGCGATGATTCTGAGCATTGATTTTTTTTTTTTTTTTTAGCTCAGTGAATTGCTCACATTTCCGTTTGAAATGGTGAAATTTTATTGACCGCAGCAAACGCTTAATGGAAGACGGATTTAACGAAATTTAGCGAAAGTGAATTATCGATTGAATCGATTGATTCATGGTGAATGTGCGCTGTCACGGGACAAGTTGATGATATAGAAGACAGCTTCGAGTGGCACGTAATTAAACCAGGGACTCAAATTTTCTCTTGCTATCTACAACTCCGCGCATCTTTCCTTCTCTCTTATATACCACCGACGATTAACTATACAGACTTATGTATTACATGTGCATTTATAAGTTTATATGTGTACCTAAGATTATATACATTTACTGGCTCTGACGTCAGCGAGAAGATCTCAGCTGTTTGTTCGACGACTCCATTGCAATTCCGCCCATCCATGAATAAAATGCCCAATTTTTATTTTCCTTCGAGACCAATGTCCACGTGACAAAAAAAAAAAAAAAAAAAAAGTACGACACGAGCATCGTGTTTCATGAATTTTTGAATTCCTCGACTAACGATACACAAGAGGGAAAGAAACACATGAGATTTCATATCGAACATTTTGAGGAATTTTACTTCGAGTATAACGAAACGAAAACGAAAAAAAAATCCCCTTTATTTCGAACGAAAGTAAAATCCTGATGAATCCAATTTTAAAATGTGTTCGATGAAACTCCAAAGCATCGAAGAGATATATATATATATATACTCACTTTCAATTCATCGACGATGTGAAAGATTTTGTTTTTTTTTAAGCACTTTTATCTTCAAACGGTCGAAACCGCTAATGAAAATGGGAATCAGCGTGTGTTGACGAATTATTGAACATTATTATTTCATGAATTTCAAATGATAAAATTATAAAACGACTTCACTAACAGGAAGATTCAAAGCCGAAGATTTTTCGGTATACTACTTTTCGAGTGTACTCCCGATCAATCAAATCACGTCAGCGTATAACTTAAAACCGGCTTGTTTTCAAGGGGGAAACTTTTCAAGAGGCAAAGAAGGAGGATGCTTGTTATTTTCAATATTCCCACGTAGCAAGTTTGCCAGTCGTTCCGGGAACACGTCACGAAAGTGTAAAAAGCTTGTCACCCCAGGGTCTCTTTTTCCAGAGGTGTTGAGACCCACATGAATTTAACACGACATCAAACTTTTGTGCGTAGTTTCATATGAATAAACCAGCACAAAAATATCATGGCAATAATCATTAATAAAATTATTTTTTCCACTTATATAAACGAAGATGAAAACAGTAGAAAAAAAAATGTCATCAAAATGAATATAAAGGTTAGAGAGGGCTCCAAAAAAGACTCTCGCGCTAAATCGGTCACTGTGTCACGAACCAATCTTTTTTCTCCATAAATAGACGTACACACATACACATTTATAACAGCTCAGTATAATTGTTCTCTCCCTTCTGTCAAAGAATTCCGGATGAATTTTCGACTCGGTTTGTCCCAAAGAGAGAATAATACAAGAAACAAAGGGAAAGCAAAGTCGAGTTTTCGAACCCTAAGGGTCGTTACGACTTCTCCCCTATTTCAGACTCCTACTATAAACGAAGAGAGCATTTTGCATGCACGCTCACGACAGGGGTTACTTTTCTTCGATCCTTTTGCGGTAAGGGGATGATTTTTCTTTGCAAACATTGTGCAAAGGGGCACCGTATAACGTATGCATATAAATAGATCCAAATAACCGAAATGTTTTGGCCCGAATTTACGTATACGTGCGACCTTAGCTGTTTACAAAAAACTTATCATTTTCAATACAATTTATAACTTGTATTCTGCGACGGTAAGCGTCCGGTTTTGTCGATATTTTCTTGCAATCATACGTTGCATTCAATTCTATTTCAACCTACCACTTGAATGTGGTCAAATATTTCGTTGTATCCGGAAAATTAATTACAATAGATCACACTAAGAAATTTTCTTGTTAATCAAACAATATTTGATTGAATTGAACGAGAATATTGTAAATTCAACTACTTTTCTGTTCATTAAACCGAATCATTTAGTATTTCAGAATAAAAAAAATTAAAAAATAGTCGAATCTCGCATATTTTCGTTCAATTCGAATGAGATTTTGGTCGACGATCAAATTTTTGATCTCAATCAAAAATTAATTGTTCCGTATTTCTCGATACGAGCTCATGTTCCCCCCCCCCCCCCCCTAAAGGCTATGGTCGAAGGTTGACTAATTTAAAGATGTATATTAGAAGCTGCATAAAGAAAAATACTAAATGGACAACAATTTTGAGAAGGATCAGATGCTTGCGGCTGGTCGATTTGGCCTAGAATGCATGTTCTTTTTTCATTAGCATTGGGATAAGAGTGTGTATAGCGGACGTTGAGCATGAGCAAGTAAGCATCGAGTATATACGTATACATAACAGGTACACGAAACGAGTAGCAATGGTCGTTTGGTCGTGCGCCCACGCGTTTACTCGATCAATAATCTTCGGGGCGAGAGGTGGAGAGCGCGTGATACGTTGGGTTCCCGAGAGAAAACTGACTGTCCATAGCGAGTATAGACTTCGTTATCATCAACTTCGTTAGATCGTGCGACGACGGTGATTCGCCGAAGCGGATTTCAGCATAAAAATAAAAATGGAGAAAAGCTCTGAGGGTTTTATGTATATAAAAAAAAATTAGTTTAGAGAAATTCTACGAAGGTATAAATTTGAAAAGAGAAAAAGGTAGGGAAAAAATGTCGTCACACTTTGACGTCGTAAAATAAAGAATACCGGTGGAGAGAGCTTTTTTAGGATCTCAGAGCTTTTCGTAGATAAGGATACTTTCACTGAAAGAACTTCGAGAATGAGCAAGAGCACGATCAATATATAATCCTGGGGCGGGGTATTGAAATTCCACTCCCTATATTACTGCGAATACCGTGAAAGAAAGAAGCGATGCAGAAAACGATTGAAAGTTGAGAGAAAAGAGCTATGATATATAAAACGACAAAAGCTTCGCCAGGGAGCAAAAACAATCGGGGAGGGGGGGGGGGAAGAAAAGGGCGTTCAATTATGGAGAGGCAATCGCGGGAGTTTCGTCTCTTTTAATAAAATTGACCTATACGCTTCGAACGTCCATTTCTATTCGTTAAATTCTTGGAACCACAAATATGAGTTGCTACGTTACAATCGATGAATTTACTTCATTCTTTTCTTCACTGATAATATTACCAAAAAAAAAAAAAAACGAGCGAACAAATTTGATGAAATGCCAAAGACGAAAACGACGATACGAAGTCATACATTGAATATATAAAGTAACGTATCAGACGACAATGCGATTTCCCAATCATTCTATTTTCCTCTTCCATAAATTCGTCGAAAGTTTCAGGAAATCCAAATTTCATGGTTTTTAATGCAATCAACTATAATTGACATCATACTACAATAAAATGAAAGCCCTGAGAGAAAGTGTTGATCAATTTTTCGAGAAATCCTGTAAAAAGAAAAATCTGTAATTCGAGCAAACAATTATTATTCTGAAACTGTTGAATGTTTTCGAAGTTGAGCAGTCAGTTACGCAAATTCGAAAAAAAAAAAAAAAAAAAATCGTTTTGCCAACGTAAAATTTATGAATGTCGTCTACACTTATTCCTTTGTAAGTGTAGAAAAGTATCGAAAAAAAAAAAAAAAACATTTTAATGGCATAGCCCCATACATCATACTTGAAGGTGAAAGAATATTTGTTCAAGTGTACATGAACGTATCATGGCCAGGCACATTGACCATTTTATCGATGCACAGTCTTCTTGTAATCGCCAAGTCCATCATGAACTATATTTCGATATATAGCAGTTTATAATGTCTGGGGGACTGATAGTCTCGCGATTCTAGCCTATAAAGGATACAATGCGCAGCTGATGTAGGCGTGGTTTCTGTTCTTTTGTTATATCGCAAGCCCGTGTAGAACGAAGCTTGTATGGTCACAGAGATGATCAGATAACTCCGAATTGAACATCTTTCGATACGTATTTTTTCAACCCTTAACAGATACGAGAGTATTTGTCAGAATCAAAAAATGTCTCAACGCTTTACTTGTTTTCGAGTTACAGTTTCGCGTTTCTAATTTTCAAATAATGCTTTTATATTATATTATTTCATTTTGGGTTTGGAATATCGAGGTTTAAAATATTTATTTGATTCAAATGAAAGCATACATTGAACGATCAAAAATGGGTATAAAAATGATTACGAACATCGGATCGATGCAATCTTTTGCCATTCCCTTTTCCCATTTGTTTTAGAAACAGTGACGGAAACAATTGCCAAGTATCGACGGTAGAATCGTGAGAAATTTTTATGTTGATTGAGGCAAACGTGCACATTTTTTTTTCTGTGAAAAAGAGTGTAAATCGTAAAAAAAAAAAAAATGAAAGTTTTACATTGATCCTGATTGAAAACACGGGTTTTCATTGAGAAAGTAGAAAATAAGATTTTCCCTCTGCAAAAGTTTGAGTTCAGAGGCAACTTTGGAGTAACCGAACCGAAAGTTTTTCGCGCTGCACCAATTAACGATCGGCAAAACAAAACAAAAAATACGAGAATTCATAAAGAATTGAGGTAATTTTGTTTTAACGTAATATTCCATTTCGAAAGCCTTTCCTTCATCAATTTCAAAATTATTATTATTTTTTTTTCATAATGAATGAGAGCATGAACGATGTTTATTATCGGATATCATACAATTTAATCTTATATTTAAAGCAATCACGTTTCTCGTAAGGTCTCAATTGAATATTTATGAAGCATTAATTTGCCTGTATTATTCAACTGTTGTTGCTCGAATAAAAACCCGAACGCTTATAATATTGATAAGAAAAAGTTTTTATCAATTGTGACTCGAATTATCCGGAGAGTTGTAGCGCGGCTGTCATTTCGCCATGGACACGTGGAATCGGGTTCATATATAGGGAGATAAATAAAAAAGGAAGGAGGAAGGGGAAATGAAAAAGGTGCGAGTGAAGTATAGTGTACAGGTGGTCAAATGTAATTGTCGTCGTCGTTGTCGTCGTCATGTAGATTGGCAAATGCGTGAGTGTGTGTGAGTGTACGGGTACGTTAGAGTATGTATGAAAAAGCGTGCTATCGCTGAACTAGCCGCAAGAAAAGCTGATCGGAACAACGGTGACGTCGAGGTTGACGGGGAATATAGCGGATAGGGTGGCGGGGAAAGACGGATCTCGCGGTCACGGAGCCACGTAGCTCGTATCGTAGTACAGTAATAGTTATAGACTGGGAAAGTCGCGATTAAATTCGTTTTCGTTTCTTTTTTTATTCGTCTCTCTTCCTTTTTTCTTTTTTTTTTTTTTCTACTTTGTTTCTATTATTATTATTTTTTTCTGTCGTTAAATAATCTCTGGTGCCGAGATAACACGATTACGAGTATAGCGAAGGAAAGAGACATGTTGGAAGAGGGCATGGAAGCGGCCGAGAGTCCGACCAGTAACTCAGTAATTCCTCAATTAATCAACGCGCGTCGACATAATAAAACAGCTGATCTGACATTGTATTACCGAAAATATTAAGCACATCGGGCTCTTAAAAATTATAAGAGGCAGCCAAAGCGAAAGAGAAAAGACTCGGGAAAGAAGAGACGCGATATTTTATAGTGAACGTGATAAATACGGGAAAGAACTAAATGTCGAGAAAGCACACAGCTGTCGGGTCTGTCAAGGACTCGGTGCTTGAACTTCGCCCGCGGATGGCCCGAATGCTTTCCATCGTCGAGATAACGTCGCCGAATTTTCATCCGGTATTACCGGAAACAATAGATGACCAGTCCAAATCATGAGCTTTTTTTATTTTTTACAAAATTTTTTTTTTTTATTTTCATCTTTTTACAAAACCGCGCCTATTTATAATACTTTTGGTGCCTGTATCGTGTGGTGATTAAATTAAAAAAAAAAAAACAAAAACAAAAACACAGCGTCGAAATAAACTTACGAACTACTAACTGTAACAGCTGGGGAAAGAGGCAGCGACGATAACATTTTGTGCTTTATTATCGTGCAAACCAAATTAACTCAACATTTCGTGTTTTTACTCGGTCATTCTATCATGTATAAGAAAAAATATTCGATAATCATTTTTCAATACTAAATCCCTATTTCTAGAATAATGAAGTGAATTATTGATTTTTTATGAAGCGGTTGAAATCCAATTTCATGTAATGCTTGGAATCAAATTCCCAATACACGTCATTTTTTTTGTTTAGCCCCGGGCAAATTATTAGTCTGTTTTTTTTTTTCCATTGCCCCGTAATAAAAAATTTATTTCCTATCGCGATCGTCCCTTTCTGCACCTCACCCTCGCGATATTGTTCCCCAGAAATATTTGATACGAATTTCGTGAATTTCTCTTGATTACGAAACTTCACTTTAAGCGGAGCCGATTAAACGGGCTAAAAAAATTTCAAAATGAAACGAAGTTCGATGAGATACTCCATACACAAATAAATAATCGATAGGATGCAAAATTGAAACACGAAAAAAATCGATGCCAGAGTAGAATTAATGGGCGATCGTTGCATTGTTTGAAAAAAAAAAAACATACAAGTCGGTCCGTAGCGCAAGTGCCAGCGCATATTTAGCATTTTGTGTGTTATTTTGTATTTAAAATTAGCCGCACATTCTCTATCGAAGAAGCATGTAAATTCAATTCAACATCTTTACCAATTGCGTCAGAATATATAAATACGCAAAGCTGTATTCGTAATAAGTGTATTATGAAATTTCAGATGGCGGGCCAGGACCCAAAATGGCAGAAAGACGCGGCGGATCAAAACTTCGATTACATGTTCAAGCTGCTGATAATCGGGAATTCGTCAGTTGGCAAGACGTCCTTTTTATTCCGATATGCTGACGACTCGTTCACCTCGGCCTTCGTCTCGACCGTTGGTATTGACTTCAAAGTTAAAACGGTCTTCAGACACGACAAGAGGGTCAAGCTACAAATCTGGGTCAGTAAGATTATTTCTTTCGATTTTCGATGCCTATATATATGTCGACCGATGATTTGACAACCGAAAAGGACACAACTGGGACGCACTTTGACACTCGAAATAGCATGGCTCGCGCACCCTTTTCTTTGTCCACAGTCTCTCAAACAACTTTTTTTTTCCCTCATTATATATATACGTGCACGATTCTCACGTTACCTTTTGAGTGAAACTCGAGTTTTATTAGATGTTTGGTACATGAGACGTTTATAGAAGCTCTCGGAGCTTTGTATAAGTATATATATATGAAACAAGCGGATTATCGATCGAGATGTTAATCCAAAGTGGAAAGTGACGTTTTATATACGATTTTTATTGCGATAGGTTGCACGTGCACGAGCCCGATAGCCTCGGATCTCCATTGAATATTTCGTACACGTGTCAATGGATGGATAAAGTATAAAATGGATTTAGTCAGAGGCTTAAGCATTCCGAAACTATTTGCACACCGCGTTTTTTTATTTCACTAGCGAAATTATACACGAATCATTGCAAATTGCATCATTTTTATTTTCGTTAAAAAATAACGAATTTTCATTGTTTCGATTGAGCTATTTCCGATTTTCGTAAAAACTTAGCAACGATACAATTTCCTTCATCGTATACGAATTATCAATTATATCTGCACGTTTTATACTAAATGGCAAAAACTTCGTGTTCGATCAGTTTTATAAATGAACTCGTTTTTTTTTTTTTTCATTCTTATTCACGAAACAGGACACCGCTGGCCAGGAAAGATACAGAACTATTACGACGGCCTATTACAGAGGCGCGATGGGTTTTATTCTGATGTACGACATAACAAACGAGGAATCATTCAATTCGGTGCAAGACTGGGTAACGCAGATAAAAACTTATTCGTGGGACAACGCTCAGGTTATTCTAGTCGGCAACAAGTGCGACATGGAAGAGGAGAGAGTAATTAGCTTCGAAAGGGGTAAACAATTGGCTGAACAGTTGGGTGTCCAGTTCTTCGAAACATCGGCGAAAGAGAATATCAACGTCAAGGTAATTCAACATTCACGTTTTCATAGAAATATTATATTTATTATTTTATTCGTACAAAAACTTGTGGAAAATCATAAATGACAAATATTGCACAAAATACGTGCTCAAAGTTCGAAGCTCTTTCGAGCTTTTTGAATGATTTTCTTGAAAAGTGCTAGCTCGATTCTTGAATAAACGAGTATTTCATTCAATTATAAAATAGGATTAGATCATTTATTTCGCGTTATATTTTCAGGCGGTTTTCGAGCAGCTTGTAGACATAATTTGCGACAAAATGAGTGAGTCACTGGACAACGATCCAGCGTTAATGACAGGGGGTGCGGGAGAGGCAAAGGGTCAGCGTCTTACCGATCAACCGGCGAATCCATCAGCCACCAATTGCAACTGCTAAAGTAAAATATAAGCGTATATATATACATATATATGAACATATATATAGAAACAGAAAGAGAGAGACAGAGAGAGAGAGAGAGAGAGAGAGAGAGAGAGTTTGAGAGACGAATATTGAAAATACTATAACGATGATGAATGAGGGATTGCGATGAAATGAGCAAAGAAGCGTGTATCAAGTATAAAGAAAAAAAAAAGACAAACATATGAAAAAACGAAATGATAATAATATGACGAATAAGAGAAGATGAAAGAAAATGAAAATGAACATGAGGATGATAAGAGAAATTAATTGAGAAATGAGATGAGAAAATACAAACAGATTTACGCGAACACTAATTTTCGTGTTGCTATGTCAATAAACGCCGGATAGTTAGTTCAAATTCCTGAGCAAATGACAAGAAAAGAAAAGAAAAAAAAAAACAAACAAAATCCTCTGTTATTCCTCCCTTCGTTATTTATTGTTTTTAGTCGTTTATTGACAATGATTATTTATTGCAAAGAATACGAGGAGAAATGGAAACTTGTATAAATTGGCCAATAATTGTGACATTAATTATTCGTTCAGAGAATGATATTCGTGATTCGAGGGAGACGAGCAACTTGGAAAATTTCATAATGTTAGTTAGTAAATATTGTGATCCGATCAACGATACATTTTGCTACGATGTATGATATTTTCCAGGTCGCCGCCAGGGAATCCTAGGTAATTGAAAAAAGTTTCGTTATTAGTTCCTTTTCTCCGTGCACAACACGTTCGTAAATCGAATAGGCGATCGGAATGACTCAGTTGAATATATATATATATATATATTTATATATATATGTATACTCGCAGTGATCACAAACCGATTCACTCTTCGTCGATTAAAATAGCAAAAATTATTTTTCGAAAGAGCATATATATACATAGAATTATTTCCAACATCCCAACGATTATGTTATCATTTTCAATTGTGAAATTGAAGAAAAAAAAAGGGATCAAACCGGATCTCCTATACTCTCGACGATTAGAAAGTGTTTTATCGCCCGTTAGACCAAAACATTCAATTGAACAACAAATCAAATGAATAAAACATACACATAATACAGTTATTCGTTACTTCGAATTATTCCACCTTTTATTTCCGAATATAGCAACAAATCATCGGGGCTGAAATCTCGTAAATCGTTATTACGAGTGTTATAGGATTAAAAACGAAACTAAAAAAAGCAAAAGAAGAAACAAAATAAAAAAGCAGAAAAAAAAATAATACGTGAGATATACACAAATTCACAGGAGTTCGGGGCAGTGAACAAAAAAAAGAGCACACCCGACAAAGATTCACGGGCCCGATTAATATCACGCGAAGTTGATAGAATTATGCGGAAGCCGAAGTAATAATGAGGACCGGATTTATTATTTATGTATACACATACCACATGGATCTACAAATGTTTATTCGTCTCATGTCACGAGCGAGTTTGCAACAACTTTTGTTTGTTGCTTCGATAGTCTCGTTCAAAGTACTTTTTTTTTCGTGGCGTTATTGAGTCTATATTATTTGACGGACTGCCCTTAAAACCGCTCGTAAAATAGCGCATGTATGTATGATAAAAGGAGAGCGCACCTGTTTCGATCTCTCCGCCGCGAAAAATTCTTTGTCTCTCTCGCGAGAGTTACACGAAGTTGTATTTCATAGATTTTTCACGATGTACGCCAAACAAACAAAAAAAGAGATAAAAAGAGAAAAAAAATAAGCATTTGTCGCACTCGTATGTTATAACTTATGTTTCGAGGATGAGGAGGAGCACAGGAGCAGACAGAGGAGAGAAAGAGGAAGAAAAAAAAACGTATTCGAGAGTAATGAACATGAGAGTTTTATCGTCAGCTATGAAAATACATCTCGAAATTATTGTGGCATATCATTTTTCGTCTTTCTAATTTTCCGGTGACTACGCAACCGACTGCTGTTCTAGTGTGTGTGCGTGTGTGTGTGTGTGTGTGTGGGTGGGTGTGTCGACGTTTGTTTTAGTTCATTTTACCTTATTTCTATCCAATTTTCTCTTCAAAATCAATAATTCAAGAGTGAAACGTTTTTTTTTTATTACATTTTTTCGACCATTAGAAAATAATTAGTGATGCACGCACGTCGAACCGTCAATTATACGATCCCTTCGCCCCCCCCTCCCCCTACCATCCCTTTGCTCTCAGTACTCTTGGAAAATCATTAAAACTCAACCGGATCCGCAATATTACTTGAGCTACCACAAACGTTACCTACTAGGCAAGCTGCCCTCTGTACATAAAAAATATATATTGTATTATGATTATGATGATGATTATTATTATTATTATTATTATTTATTAATTAATTAATGAATATTATTATTATTATTGACTCTGTAATGAAGTGTAATGTACGCGTTATAATTATTCGTGTGAAATATGAAACGTATGGGAATATCGTGCTCGGCTTCGACGCCGAAATAGACGAATCTCGATGCGAATAAATCGTTTGCGAAACAAAAAAAAAAGAAACGAGAAAAATATAAGGAAACATAAAACAAGAAATAAGAAGGGAATAAAAAAGAATCAAGAAAATATATAAATAAACAAAAAAAAAAAGCCCGATCCACTGTGCCGCGATTGATGCGTCTCATCGATTAAAACACTCTTGGAGAACGTGCATGAAAAATATGATCAAGATGCAGGTGAGAGTACGAGGAAACAATAGGAAAAGAAAAAAAAAGTTAATCATGATCTTATTGTACGATTCGAATATGTCGGGACTTTGAATTTGTCTGTTTCTTTCTCGTGTGTGAATTTCGCACAACTCGAAAAAAAAAAATTAAATATATTCTGTTTCTTTGATTCGCCGATGGTAAAAATAAAACATGAAGAATTATCGTTTCTGTAAAAAAAAAAAAAAAAGAAATGGGAATAGAAAGAAATGGAAATTGTGGAAAAAAAATAAAAAGAGCTATAATCGTTTTCGGTGATCGGGCAACTTGTATGTATGTATTGTACCGTATGTAACTAATTATGCCTAAAGTTAATTATAAACAACAATAATCTATATTACGTAACGAAAGACTACCACAGAAGAGAAAAGCATTCGAGAAAAAAAGAAAATTATCTGCGTATTGAACAGGGCGAAATGAGGGACATGAAAAGCGTGTAGCCGGGGTCGAAGTTGATGTTCTCAAGCGACGCGATATATATTAACTATCATGTATGTGTGTATACGACGATAATGCAGAAAAAAACGAGCTCGAGGGGATAAAAAGAAGAAAAAAAAGATTAAATTCAAATTTAGAAAAAAGGTAAAGGACGAACGAAAAACAAAGGTTTCAAAATGTATATTATAATATAATATGGTATTGCATTTGTCATCAGCATCCAGGGCTGCAAAAGAATGATGGAAAACCATGTTTTACAAGCTATGTACAGATCATTGAAATCCCTGGAAAAACAGGCGAGAGATCAGCCATAAAAAAGGGAATAAGATTACTTGTAACTTGTGGTGGGCCTATGTAAGGATGGATTATACTGCTACTGCCTTTATTCCATTTCTTCACGAACGTCGATATTTTCCTGTTGAATATTTTTTCGAATTGGAGCAACCATAGTGGGGAAAGAATTTATATTATTTCTTTTATTCTGGTTCGTTTATTTTCTGCTGCTGAAATTTCAATGGAATTCGCGAATAACTTCAAGTTTGGTGGAATTTTTCTTTTAAGGAGTTTCTGTACAGGCGATACAATGTTGCCATGCTAAACCATGTTAAAAACACAAAAAATTTCAAAAAGTTTAGAATTACATAAAATTTGGTGAACATATTCTTTAGTGCCAAATTTGACAATACAAATTTTTTCAAATTTTTCTTCTACACAGTTATCGAGTAATTGAAGACTAAAGTTCACGTGTATCATAGCGTTTCCATATATATAGGTATACAATTCGGGCATAAGAAATCTGCTTTGATGCATAATTTTACTCGATAACTAAGTAGAAGAAAATTTTGAAAAAATTTGTGTTTTCGTACTTGATGTTGAAGAACATTATCACCAAATTTCATTAATTTCTTAACATTTTGCCTTTTGTACCGAAACTCCTCAAATAATGAATTACTTGAAAACACGAAAAAATGAGCGAAAGAAATTGAGAAAATTTGCCCTTTGTTCGGGAAAGAAAATTTATCGTTTTTCTTCAATTACCCAGATTTGGTTTATCGGTTTGATTTTTATGTTCGAAGATTATCGTAGAAACTATCTCTATCAACGGATAAAATGCAGGGACGATAAGGAATGACCCTTATATTTGGAACGATTGGAAATGTTCGTAGTTTTTTTTTTGTTTTTTTTTTTCGACCAACTTGCAGGATGTTCGATAAAAGATAAATTCGACCTGAGATTAAGGCACAAAGCTCTCTGAGTTGTCGGGGTTATCAATAGTCGATTAAACTTTTGACCATCGATTTTTTACCTTAGAAATTTTGGTAACTTAACTCACGACATTGGATCAGACTGACTGGGGAACTTCGTCAGTGCTTTAAAACCACGATATCAATGATTCAACTTCATTACTCGTATTATTTAATAATTAATATATTGCTCGATTGATGAGGTGCAAAAATCCTTTGACTGCATATAGATCCATCGATTCTCACCATTTCCTGTACGTTATTTTCTTTTTTTTTTTGCATTTTTACTTCTCAACATCCACAGAATAATACATCGAGAATATTTGTACAAATGTTCACAATATTACGTGCCAATTACATTCCCGAATATATCGAACTTGATTGTTTGCAAAAATTGTTATTTTCGTTGTCCAAAAAAAAGTGTGGATTTTTTTTCTTAACAATGTTGTTTATTGTGAGTTCATGTTCAATCAAAGATGAATTTGAGTTATAAAATTATCTGCGATTAAAAAAAGCAGTTTTGGCATGTTTACAAAATTCAACAGTTTTCAGATACTAAGAACGAGCTTTGGGGTCCAGTAAATCTATCGTTTTTATTTTTAACAATCGTCTTAGCAGCTGTTACTATTCTCGACGATCGGATTTTAGACACTTCACGTGTGCTTTAATTCGCCAACGAAAAGTGCTCTTCTATTTACCAAGTAATTTCAACCCAGATAACGTCAGTAATACTGAAACGGTGGAATTGCTTACCGACTGAGTATCAAGAGACTCGACAGAGTCTTGGAACAAGTACATTGACAGCTCTGTGGTCTGCTGGCTGGAGGCTCGCCGAGACTATATTATCTCTAAAGAAAACGATTCGCTCGGTGGTGGAGGTAAAAATTGGCATGTCATATCGTTCATAACGAACTTCAGAAATCATTTGACGTTTTGAAAATTGTACTGAAAACTAATTTCGGTCTTTTTCTTCAGATTTTAAGATACGATTATCTCGAAAGGTACCAGCACGGAGACAGTCGGTAAATAATGAAAATGATTTCCCCTTTCATCTGGAATAATTGATTCACAATCGATGTGAACTTGACCCCCCTCCCCCGGAACATTAACTTTTTGTATTTTTAAAAGGAACAAAATAAACGTTTGTGAGATAAGTTTATCGCAAAGTAATCAGAAATAAAAATATAAGCGCGAAGTTGGCCCCCGAATTATATTTTTAAAGCTTTATGAGTTTAATTGTACGTAAATCAATGCGGAATCGTTTATAGAATACGAATATTACAATAAAATTGTTTGTAGGACGCCTATTTTCATAAATAAGCAACCACAAAATTTGCACGAATCTTTCCGAACCAGTCGAGGAGTCTAGAGAAAAGGAACGGCTACGGAGCATAGGAAAATAATCAAAATCCCGTCTTGAATTAGTTAACCGACCGGTCTGCGCTTGAGCAATCATGGTTGCTAGTTTTTTGGGCTTGTCTATTTTTTAAGATTATTTTCTAATATACGATTAAAAGTTGAAAAATTCTACCGAGCAAAAACAAAGCGACCGATTCATCGTTATTTCGTCGACCAATCTACAGTCGGTAAGAGAAAAAATTTACTGGATATCTACACTTCGTACACAATCACTAGCTCTAGCAGCACTAGGTTCGAAAAATTGAATTTCCGGAATCGAGGAAATAACGATGAATGGTTTTTCCTCCATCAAGGATTAACGATTGACATAGTAAAGGAATTATTTCGAAAATAATAATAAAAATCAAACAAAGCCCAACATTTTGATACTGAATATTGCTATGCACAGGAATAAAAACAATAGAAATGATGAAATTACTCACTCTTCGATGTCTTGTTCCCCTCCTCGATAATGAATCGTCTATTTCCTACCTGTGCTGGCAAAATCGTCCGAGAATTTGGCAGCTGAGATCCATTTCCAATGTAGATAAACACTGCATTTTTTTCGATGAAATTAGTTGAAACACATTTTGCACTCGCGAATCGCACCGTAATTCAGAATTCAATAGCACTGATTGAAAGTTAATATTACTGTTCACATTTCCGAAATAGTAAGCACAATTGATATTCACTTCCATTACAGGACACTCATTGCAGTTGATTACTTTCCACTGGATTTTTTCCGAATCTATGAGTTTGAATTTAGAAGAGCAGCAGCAGAGTCGTTTTTCCAACGTTGAAAATGATAGTTCAGCGTAATTTCAAAATTTAAATCCACTTATTCAAAACCAACATCAATTTTTTATACTTCCAAGATAGTAAACGAACGATAAAGACGTCAAGATTTTATTTCACTTCCGCGCGCGTCAACGAACTCTTGCACGAAACAAAAAAAATGCAATTAATATTTCTTTGTCCTGCTAACTCAAAAAATGTATTTCTCTTGTGTCAATAAACCATCTTTTCGCAAAATTAAAAACGATCGATGACTAGTGACAGAAAGTGTAATGGCAACTTGTGCCACAGTTTCGTGGAAAATCGTGCGTGCTCACGTGGGTGCACGCGTGCACGGGCGCTTGCGTTCTATTGTACTCTAGCACTTGCGATAGTAAAAACTATTCGCAATGCTGTACATAGCTGCGGTTATACATGCCTTGCTTGCATTGCGTTGCGTGCACCGTTTGCAGCATCCGGGTTATATGCTTGGACCTTGCCTGCGCGACTTCGATATGCGATACAGAAACTGTATCGCGTTCGGAATCAGCTGACTACAGAGTAGATTTATAGCTTTCGTTCCGTCATTCTTGCCGACAATCCCATGGCTTTACGGCCTGCGTGCGTTTGGTGCTTTGCGTTGCGTTGCGCGACTCGCATGTATGGTTGCATTTTAGCTCCGCTTCCGAACACGCGTGCGTGCAAGCATACGCACGATTTTCGAAACTGTAACACAGCCGTCACTAGGCTATCTGTCACTCAAGACCTTTGCTCACGCTGCTATTCATCGTGATTCGCTCAAAATTCGAAATAATTCATTCTCTAAATGAGCACGAAAAATAATATCGTGGGCAAGAGGCTTCTCTATCGGCTTATCGATTATCACTTGCGAGAATAAAGTTCATTGACGAAAGAAAAAAAATTGAAATTTCATTACGATTGACGAACGACAGAATCGTGTTATCCGAGTCTAATTCGTTTTATACCTTTTTCGTGCATTGTTTTTGTTTTCGAGAAATCGCGCATATTTTTAACCTTCAATTAACGGAAATCGTGATAACGAATTGTGCGAAATTTATAGATTTGGATGGTTGTAATAAAAAGAAAATGATGGAATAATGAATCGTACATATTCGACGTGTGCCAAAACTTTTCGAGAATTGGGCAGCTGAGATCCATTTCCGATGTCGATGAAGTATATATTTTTTTCGGTCAAATCAGTTTAACCACAATTTGCACTCGCGACTAGCACTATAATTTAGAATTCAGTAGCACTGATTGAATGTAATATTATTGTTCATATTTCCGAAATAGTAAGCACAGTTGAGATCCACTTTCTTCACAGGACACTCATTGCAGTTGATTACTTTCTACTCGATTTTTTCCAAATCTATGACTTTGAATCTAAATAGTTCGTCGTAATTCAAAATTCGAATCCACTGATTTAAAAAGCAACAGTAACTTTCTATACTTCCGAGATAGTAAACGAATGATAAAGACGTCAAGATTTTTTCCATTTCCGCGTCAACAAACTCTTGCACGAAATAGAACCAATTAATATTTCTTTTTTAAGCGAACTCGAAAAATGTTTTTCTGTTGTGTCCAATGAACCATCTTTTCGCAAAATTAAAAACGGTCGATGACAAGTGACAGAAAGTGTAATGACAACTTGTGCCACAGTTTCGTGGAAAATCGTGCGTGCTCACGTGGGTGCACGCGTGCACGGGCGCTTGCGTTCTATTGTACTCTAGCACTTGCGATAGTAAAAACTATTCGCAATGCTGTACATAGCTGCGGTTATACATGCCTTGCTTGCATTGCGTTGCGTGCACCGTTTGCAGCATCCGGGTTATATGCATGGACCTTGCCTGCGCGACTTCGATATTCGATACAGAAACTGTATCGCGTTCGGAATCAGCTGACTACAGAGTAGATTTATAGCTTTCGTTCCGTCATTCTTGCCGACAATCCCATGGCTTTACGGCCTGCGTGCGTTTGGTGCTTTGCGTTGCGTTGCGCGACTCGCATGTATGGTTGCATTTTAGCTCCGCTTCCGAACACGCGTGCGTGCAAGCATACGCACGATTTTCGAAACTGTAACACAGCCGTCACTAGGCTGTCTGTCACTCAAGACCTTTGCTCACGCTGCTATTCATCGTAATTCGCTCAAAATTCGAAATAATTCAATCTCTAAATGAGCACGAAAAATAATATCGTGGGCAAGAGGCTTCTCTATCGACTTATCGATTATCACTTGCGAGAATAAAGTTCATTGACGAAAGAAAAAAAATTGAAATTTCATTACGATTGACAGACGAGAGAATCGTGTTATCCGAGTCTAATTCGTTTTATACCTTTTTCGTGCATTGTTTTTGTTTTCGAGAAATTGCACATATTTTTAATCTCTAATTAACGAAAATCGTGACAAAGAATTATGTGAAGTTTATAGGTTTGAATGGTTTTTATAATAAAAAAAAAAAAACTGTTATCTAATAAACAGTCAATAAAAATAATTTTCATCACGATTTTCCGTTAATTTGTGTCTTTATTATGTATTTTCATTTGGTTTAACGACAATTTAGATCGTTCCAAAGTATTGTATTTAAGATTTTCGTCATCAACTAGAGATCAAATAGAATTCCGCCTCTCTTAATCGGCACTCTCTTTTATCAATTTCGATGCAATCGACAAACGATAACGCGAAATATTGCATTAACCGACCGACGTTCATGATACTCTCTCTCCACACGCCCCTCGCCGCCCCGCGCCCGCGGGCGACTGAATGAACGTACGTGCGCGCTCGCTTCCTCCTTGCCCCGCGCACGCGCATGATCCAGTTCTCCGGCCAGCCCCTTCCAATCGCCCCAGCATGGACTCTCCCCACTATCCCTGCTACCGAGCGGTTTAGCGGGCCAAGCGCGAGAGCGCGTAGAACGTAAACACAGAGCCGAGGCTCCACGAATGTAAACAAACCAAACAAGTTAGCGAAATTCATTCAGCAATATTAAACGATCACATTTTTGTGCATCGAATGAATATTCGTTCGGTAATATTTTATAAAAATTCAACATCGTTTTATTTTTCGACTACTTATTTTCTTATGCTGTATCCCCTTCTTTTCTCTAGACTCCTTGACTGGTTCGGAAAAATTCATACAAATTTTGTTTTTACTTTTTCATAAGAACAAGCGTCCTACAAACATTTTTATTGTAATATTCATATTCTACAAACGATTTCGCATTGATTTACGTATAATTAAACTCATAAAGTTTTAAAAATAAAACAAAGCAGGCCATCTTCGCGTTAATTTTTATTTTTTATGTTTTCGCAATAAACTTACTCCAAAAAAGTTTAATTTTTGTTCTCACAATACTCTACAAACACACAAACGATTGAAATCATAAAAATTTCGAAAAGTCGATGGCGGGGGGTCGCTCGTTGACACCGTTCAAGTATCATGTGCTTCCTCAGCAACTGCTTCGTTTGCTTGTTCTTAAAAAAAACTATTGTTTCTAATCTTGGAATTTTTTATTGTTGAAACATTGAAGAGTTCTTTCTTAATCCAAAAAAGTTCGTAAGATTATTGACCGATGGTAAGAACGATTTCGAAGCAGCCTCAGAGATCTTTCCAATAACTTGTTCCAGTTTTTTTTTTTTTTTTTCTACAAAACAATTTGAAATAACAGCAAAAATATATACAAGTATTATTGCGTTGATCATTTTCATACACGGAACAATTCAACTATACTCAACCAGCATGTCACGAAAGAAATAATTTGCATGAAGGTTAAGTGGCCTCAGCGTGAAGTCTGCTACCCTGACCGAGATCTGATAATAATTATCCATCAATCATTCGTATCATTAATCTGTCCTAAAACTGTTTCGTATTAATTATTCAAACGGTTGCGATAAAGTATCAAAGTAGAATTTTAATATCATTATTCATAACTAATTATTACTATATGTGTCACATTACATTAAACAAATTTTAATAATAAACATTCTTGATACACGTCCTAGGCTTTTCGGTGGACGTTATGAAAAGAAAAATTTCTGTCGAAATTTAAAAAAATATATTAACACAATAGCTCAGAGAAATTATCACGGAGCAGTGTCGCTAAAAGCGTTAGCCGAATTATGGATATTGATGTTCAAATTACCCAAATAAAATGGCAAATTAATAACTTTAATTTAATTTAAATTTTACTAAACATAGTGAAAACGGTTCGAGATTAATTAGGCTTATAAAATTCATAATTACACTTAAAATTATACGAGATAATGAAGAATTTTTAATCTAAAGAGAAAAGGTGTTAATTATAATCTGTAAGCTTGCTTTTTTACGTTTATAATTATTCACGAGTAATATTTGTTTTTTTCGTTATCTATCCATCGTCGTTGATCAGAGAGAATTTTCCAATAGAAAAATTCACCCGCTACCGGGACTATGATCGTTACAATTTTACTCTTTTGTCATGAGCTGATCAAACACGTGATGAAAAAAAACCAGCAAAAATAAAAGCCCCGAGCAAGGGTATCTCGCAAAGTTTATCGTCGTAGATAAGACCGAAGAAAATCGATGACTGATAATGAGCTCGATTCGAACGTAACCGACTTCCGGTTTAGTAGCAAAGTTTCACAGGGAGGGCTCATGTGTCCTATGCGTTGGAATTTAAAAAAAAATAATTTAAAAAAAAATGGAAATAATTTTAACGAATCTTCTAATAATTTACTATGAAACTTGACCTCGTTTTCTCTATAAATATATAATTCATTGGGCAAGATTTCCCTCTTTTATCCTAACGAAAAGCCCTCTCCGTATTTTTTTGTTCCTTTGCATTCCTGGTATAGGTATATACGAGTGTATATTTGTCATTCTTTAACTCTCATCCCTGACGGATAATTGAAGTCCGTGACAGTGACACGGCGCCCCCGGCGGGGGCAAGGGTGTTAAATGATTCAAATGGAATTAAAACGTCCCATAAGTGCTCGGCGTATACCAAGTCTTCACAATGCTTTATATGCATGCTAAATTCCATAGCTATATTAAATATATATATATTATATATATATATATATTACACAGAGAGAGGCACTCACTTTTGTTCACGTCCGTGTAGATGATATCCACGAGTTTCGCGACCTCGTACTCTCCAAGTGGGCGAAGCATGTCAGTGAAGTGAAGAAGGATACGAGGCGAGTTATCCATCGAATTGTGCCTCGAATCGCTCGGGAACACGTCCGCACATTTTTTCTATAAAAATAAAAAAAATTTAATATTTTTTTTTCATAGAGAAAAAATAGTTAAAAAATAATTGAACAAAAATTGAGGCTATCGATTTTATGAAGCCTTTTCAAATCCTGCAAGGCCAATTTCGCTGTATGCTCTTCTTTTTCAAAAGAAAAAAAAAATATTTTTATACGAAACAAAATTTTTTTACAGCCTCATCGAAGGGTTCGTTAATTATAGTTATTTGACGATTCAAAGTTATTGATTTGATCTTTTTCTGTCAATGAAATTCTTCGACAAAGTGAATTTTTTTTTTTTTTTTCGTCTAATGACTGAGAAATGAGCCAGGGCACTCAGTCAGAAAAATCGATTCGGAAATATACCGGTTGCTCGGAGAGTGCAACCGCTACTTATTTCCAGCAGCATCAACTCTCGCGCGTAAATTCGTTTCTCTCTATCGACAGGATGTATGCGGGTGAACACAAGTGACCTGATTAATTCGCACCATCGAATGAGCCAAGTGCTTCTATTGTTTGCTAATGTTGCTGGGTTACGTGTATTTGAGATTTTAAAGAGATAACCACTTTGATTATAAAATCAATTGACAAAGTAAATAACGAAAGTATGATATGAAAGTCATTAATTACAGCCTTCCTTCAGACTAATGAAATGAATTATGAATATTTTATTTCCGTATCTGCCATATAAAATAGAGAAAAAAAGTCCATAATCTATCCGAGCACCGAATTTTATTTCGATTGCTTTTTTGTTTTTTTTTTCACGTCGTCGCGAGGTGCAAAAGACAAATGAATGTCAACTTATCGAGGAAAAATTTGTCTTCATGAAAACAACAGAAATAGCTAGAACTCGTCCGGAACGCCTGAACAATACATCGCTCTCGGCTGTCTTCCATAAAACATCGTCATCAATTTTCGTTTATCCATCACTCAGCAAAATGTTCCCATGTAAATTCACATACATCATTTATGTATCTTGAAACTATATGTGTACAAACGTATGTGGATATCCAATCGGTATTCAAAAACGGATAGTAGGATAACGCTCTGAGGTAAAAAAACCTCAGAAAAATATCACCCTTACACACGAACGTAGATCTCACGTGGCTTTCTTGAAAGAAAAAGACAAAAGGAGTAACAAAAAGAATACAGGAATAACAAAAAGAACTGTTCTCCATTACGTACTACATATATAACGCTTGTATTTGTTCCAGAAAATAATGAGAAACATTGTTTTTCATGAGTGAAGAGAGTCAAGAAAACCATAACGTGAAAGAGAAATTTATTTATCAACTGGCGAATGTATGCACGGGCAAAAAGACGGAAGTTATCATTTCGAGACAAACATAATTTGGTTATTGAACAATTTCGTTGAAGAGAGAAATGATGAAAAAAGAAATTGTATCATAAGAATTATCAACCTGGAAGAACCTGCAATAATTCGAACATATTATTATTTGATCATAAATAAAGCAACTTTTCTTCGATCCTTCGGAGACGAGATAAAATAAATTGCTCAAAATCATAATACGCAGCGATGCGAGCACCGATTTCCATTGAAATTAAATAAAATTCATCCACTTTCATTCCAATCTTATTGATGAGAATTTTAATGAGATAAGAAAACTTCGAAACGTCGATTCCAGCAATTTGTGCAGCGATGTTGAAGGATGGCTCAGCCCCACTGGACCGATCGATCGTAATCGCGTTATCCGTGTTTTTTTTATTTTATCAGTAATCGTTTTAATCACGTAGTACCTTCTCTATCGGGCTAATCCATAGCTCGTAAAATCGTGCATCGGCACGTCAGCTTTAATTTCATTTCCATAACGTCCAGACGTTTTTCAGTCGAATAGTGAACGAATAACATTTTAGTTCCATATTTACGAAACTATCCGATCATCTTGTATGAAATAAAGAGTCAAAGAGATAATAACTGTGATGGCGCTGTGTATTGATATATTTATTTGGTGATCCCATGGGTACAAGCGATTTCTATTAAGGATCATATCTCCCTGGGCATGTTTTTTAACCACAAAATGTCATGTATCCTTTAAGGGTACCGAATGTTTCAACATTCGGTAATTTTCTCGATTCTATTCCCATAGGAACTGGGTGTTTCGTCGCTTCGTGAAATAGAGACGAGTATAAACCACCATGTAGGTACACAAAAGATATCCGAGCTTTCAGGTGACCACGGTTCCCAAGGGTCACTTTCGCTTCTCTTATATATAGATATTATATAAATAAATGTTATATGTGGCATATTCTCGAGCGTTGGAAACATTAAGAGATTCCCTTTTAGCTCTATTTCTCAGGAACACCAGCCTCTTACGTTCCGGTCATAAATTCTCTGCTCAAGCATGCAATCACCTCTAAGATGGACAATGCATTTAGAACCAGCTGACACGAAATTTATGAGCGGATGTCATCGTCCTTTCTACCTCTGTTCCATTTTTATTTCAAGAATATATATACCGCACTGACAATTAGATTACTAAAAACGCAAAAATTTTCATCTCAATGTGCCATAAAATGTTGGCAACCGACCAAAAATTATGACAGCAAATTTATGTTACAAAGTTTTTCAAATTCATCTGAACAAACAACTTTTTACCGAAATTTCGTTTTATTCGTACTGCTCTCACAGGTAAACATATGAATTCACTAAATGAATTACCTAAAGGATTGCAAAAATTTCGGTCAACTCTCTGAGAGTTATTAACTTTTTGGTAGCATTAACTTTTCGAATAAATATTTAAAAAAAACGTTATTTCGTGCATTTCTCAAAGTATTAAGACTTGTATTGGGACTTGTTCCAATGGATATTCGCTTCAAAAGTCGAGCGTTGATCAATTTTCGAACTACCCTTTCAATTCGATAGAAGTAAAATAATAATGAAAAAAAAACAAGTTTTCAATAAAGCTTCGAAACCAGACAAACTTGGATGAGAATAGAAAACGATATCTTTGAAAACTGTACCGCGATGGCCCTCGGGATGTGATCGATTGATAAAAGTGATCGAGGTATAGTATGTGTGTGAATCGTGGGAATAAGCGATTCGCATAGTTCGAAAATGAGAATTCAAAGGGTGAAAAATTCATTTTGTTGGCCGTACAAAGCCAAAAGAGATTTTTTTTTGCTTGTTATATATACGGTATGGAAATCGAACTGCAGTTTTCCCGAGCGAGTAGACGAGAAGAGTTTATATTCTGGAACGAATTCGTCCATTCTCTTCCTCTTTGTCTCTCGCCCTGTTTCTTTTTCTCTCTCGTTCTCCTCTGCTTTGTCTATATATGGCTTCGACGTCTTTTTTTTTTTCATTTCTTTTTTTATTTATCCTCCAGTGCAACTCCTCTCACAATTGATCGTTGGTGAATCCTGTGAGATCCGTTGACCCAGCGCAGAGGAGTAGCGAAAAGCAACGAAGAAGCTTGGCGCCGGTCTGACTATCCGACTTCTCGTTTCCCTTTGGCGCTACGTGAATGCGTTTTGGGTCGCTTCCCACAACCATACAACTTTGATATATCGTATATACTTAACGTTTCAGACGTTTTTTTTTCTCTCTCTCGCTCCCTGTCGTCTATGTCTCTCCGTTACTTTTGTAAAACCGTTCGAGGGAAAGGGAGCAGGAAACTCGTATGCGCTGGTATCTTCTATCATCCGAGTCGCGAGCCAAACGCCTGCTTTCGAACTGCATCAACGAATTTTGTTAGCTATTACTTATTCGACGAATATTATTCATTTCAAACGGTTAACTGCTATTCCATAGCTCTTGCTCTTTCCAAAATTCTTTCTTTTTCTTTACGTCACTGAAAATTGTGCAAGGACGCGCGTTTATGACGAATAAACTTTGCTCGATAACAAGAAAATGAAAACAAAAAGACAAAAAAAAACCGTTTTCCCTTTTATACTCGACTCGCTTTTTGATCCGGGAAAAATTCCAGGAAGGAAAATGCAACGGAAGCCTCGCAGAATTTCTCTCCTTTCTTTTTTTTCTCTCGGTTCTCGTTTTTGTATGGACGTTTTTTTTTTTTTTTTTTTGCATTATTCCCATGCTATTCGAGATTTTTGTGCATCTACGGAAAAAAACGCATTCCCGCTAGCTTATTCGAACACCTTTGTCATTTTTATTCAATTTCCAACGGTGAATGCATTTTTTTACTTGCATTTTCTCTACCCCTAACCTCTATGTGCTCTCCGACAGGCTTTACTCGTTCGCTTCTCCCTTTTCATATATATCTTCGTCTCTTTCTCTTCTCCTGTGTGCTGTTCGTCTCTCTTTCCCTCTCTCTCTCTCTCTCCCTCACTCTTCCTCACTCTGTTTCTCTCTGCTCTATTGACGAGCACCGCGACGCACTTAGTCAGTAAGTGCTTCGTCGACGCTTTCGATAAATCGAGGGTCGAGTTGCCGATCGGCTCGGTAGTGTGGGCAGGAACCAATCAATGCATGGAAATGTAATTTTTTTTCTGCTAATTCGATATATATATGCGTAAAAGAGCAATTTACGTAACTTTACGGATTGAATTTACTTATAATTTGTTTTCTAACTTACCAATGCTCACTTATTACAAACTTTTTTTTATGAATTATATAAATAAACGTGTTAAAAAAAGATTTTTTTCTGATTGATTCGTTATCTTTACAAAACGAGAACTATACTCTCAACGAATTTTCTAATCATTGAAAAAGAATTGAATATAACTCAACATTTATCATTTACATTAATCGAAAGTTAAGCGTTAAAATTTATTGTCTGCTTCTGAACGTAAATGAGTTGTCACTTTGCCAAATCTATTTCATTATCTTCGAATCGTTTTCTTCGTTGTGTTCCCGAATGCTTTTATTTCATTTTGTTTTGTGCTCGTTATGTATTAAAGTCTTTTTATAATCCCTCATCATAGATCTCTTAAACTTTATGAATATATCAATATTTTCATTTACTTTTCAGATTGTCAAATTATGTTCAACAGAGCAGTCTCTTACTTCGTGCAACACATCCTTCTGTACGAAGTGCAGGGACTCTCAAGGAAATCAGTCTTCCGAATGAAGGAAGAGAAAACGAGAGACGAAAAAGCATCGCAGGACAAGATTTACCATCCGTACGCCTGGCCAAAAGCCATCAGAAAATATAGCACACACATTTTCACAATGAAAACCTTTTCATTTCTCTCTTTTGTCCCTTTTTATCGCTGATTTTCAGGCTTCGCGCCAAACACAATACAAGAATAAAGGGCGAAATGAAAGGAAACCTGCACAAGAATTTCATGGAAGTTTCTGCGACTTATTCGCGCCATATCATCAATGAGGAAATGCTATTGTGCAAATCAAAAGCTCATATTCATTCGCCCTTTCGCGATTACAAACTCTCTCTCTCTCTCTCTCTTTCTCTCCACTCATTCTTTTCTCTTGGTTCATCTCCGAGCGTCATACTGAGTTTTATCGCAGCACTGAAATAAAGTTGCGTTTGTGGCAGGTCAAATAAAACGAGAAAGATTTATAGTCTCGAATGTTAGCAAATTTGTTAAATTACTCACTATACGACGAGCTGTCGTAGCCACGACGTTACAGATTTCGTTATAAAATTCGTAAGCTGTTGGCCAAACGTTGCTTCCCTGTTAAAGCATCGTGCAATAAAGCTTTCGTCATTTTCATGCTGGATACTCCACTCGGAAATACTGTTGGTTTTTTTTTCTTACCACAACACTTTCAGACATAAAATATGACTGAGTTGTCATATTTCACCGGAATTTAACGTTTTGAGAATAACGTGTGTTCCATTGAGAAAAATTTTACACCGAATAATAGTTCGTTGATCAGTATAACGAAGAAGTATTCAATATTTCCTGTGGCATTTTATCTGATCGATTTATTTCAGTGGGTACGAGAAACTCTTGAGCCCAAATTTTCCTATCGAAAAGTAACCTCGGATTATATTTTCGATATTGTAGCCTTGGACCAAATCCGATTTCAATCTGAAAACGAAGAAAGCATTTATCGATATTTACGAATGAATAATAATTTAAAAAAAAAAAAATAAAACTTTCGTTCCATTTCTTGAGAAAGAAGATGCCAATCGCTTGAGTCACGTGAATAAGAGACATTGAAACTTTCGGAGTCCAAGGGTGAGGAAGTGTCTTCGCTCGTATAAACAGAACTGGGAAATACAAAATTGTATGTATTGCAATATCACCCGCGTCAACGTTAATCCACCGATCAATTATGACTCGAGCACACGTTTGTGTCTCTTGCCAAAAAGACAGTAAATGCTGCGCTTTCGCTTATAATAAATTATACCCGACGCCTTCCCGAATTAGTCGTCGGTATAGTGTTGGTGGATACACACGAAAGAAACCCGGGGCTGTGAGTTAAAATTACTAAGTCACCGAGGGACGCCCCCCGATGACGCAAAATCAAAGCGGATATTACAAAATCGAAATACAATCCCATTCGATTTTGTTTCTCGAAAAAATGTCAAGTTTATACACGCGTTCGAACGAAATCGTGTTTTCTCCACAGTTTTTTTTCCTTATATCGAAAAAGAATATCGATGTATATTAGGAATTTTATTTTTCATTCAACAAACCAGAGATGTTCGAATTTTGTATTGTATGCCATTGACAAAATGTTTGCAGTAATGTTTCGATAGTATCAATTGCTTCAAAGCAAATAAAAATAAAAAAATAAAATAAAATTTTCTGAAAATGGATATTCGACAAAACGTGATCATCGGATACACATTTGACCTCTCGAGTCACTCGTATCGCATAATACAACTCGTGTATACTCGAGGCTATCAATCTCCGTCGACCTCATAATTGTTGAAGTTTGAATAAAATGTATCTATCGGTGAAACACTCTCGGTCATCCGGAAGTGGAACGAAAAAGTATAGATTCATTTGAAAATTTGAAATTAACCAACATGTAAAGAGACCGATGTACCTTATAGTTAAATTAGTTCCGCTGGAACTCGTTTAATGAAGTTGTAATAATAATTTACGAAACGGTAGGTTTTAAAACTTTTATATAGCTATACACACACATTGAGATTGAAGAGAGTGGTAGCAGGCAGAGCGAATGAAGGTTCGCCAGACTGCAAAGTATAATAGAACGATCGGTCACTCCCGCAGTTCCCGAAACTTTTGACAATCTGACAGAGTTCATACATACAAAACATATTTCACCACACGTTTTAACGAAACTTTGCCAAAACTGTGTTTGATAAGAAACGAATGAAATTCATGTAAAATTCAACTCAAATTACGACTGTTAAATTTTCATTAAATTCAAAGCACAAAGCCTGCGTAAAAACTTTCTGAAAAACTCTTTTTTTTTTCACAGATAAATAAAAGAACTTAATTATGAACCCGAATTCGTCGTATCAAAAAACCAACAAAATTCATAGCTTCGTTAGAATATAAAAGTACTCTTTGAGAAGCCATGCTGAAAAAATAATTGAGGGACATGATATAAAGATACACGATTCGTTATCCGATTGAGGTAGATTGCGCACAGGTTGCGCAGGTGAGCTGGCGAAAGTAACGGGGAGGATTAAAGAGAGAGAGAGAGAGAGAGAGAGAGAGAGAAGGAGAAAAGATTGGTCATGGAAAAACGTAGCTGCTAGTAGTTTGGGTGAGCTCTCGGGAAATACGACAGTAGAGACCGGGAAGCTCGTATTGGACTTACAAACCGTTGTGCGTGAATGTGTATGTTTATGTATACGTGTATGTGTGTGTGTGTGTGTGTGTGAAGGTGCGAGGGAGTCTTTCGAGTGCGCGCGGATAGAAGAACGCGTGCTGTGTTATCCGGCCTTTGGTCCGAGGCGCGACAGTAGAACGAGTCAGTGCTGCGCGGGCCTTCGATGCGCGCGGATGTAATTTTTTTTTTATCCACACGAACGCGCTTGTACGAGTGTCGATAAAATTTGCCAAAATTGTCACTCTGGGAAAAAGAAAAAGAAATATAAATGAAAGAGACCAAAAAAAGATTGAAAAAAAATTCATAAAAATGTACATTAATTATTGAAAATATAAAGTTAAATGAATAAAAATATATACACGTAAATACACATGTACGAAATTTGTATGTACGCATATATAGATAAGTAAACTTGGATTATTCCTGATGTAATCCGTTGGTCGTCGAGACACCCATGAACACCGAGGCAGACTAACGAATTTATTAATTCTATTTTGGTAACCTGGGACAGAGTTTCTCTCTTTCGCTCTTTCTCTCGATTTCGTGTCCGAGAGAGTTCAGGTGGAGAAAAAGACGAGAAGAGCGCTCTTCGCGTCTGTGGAGCTCGTGTGCATCAGCGGCTTCGTTCAATCGCGAGAGTCGACGGTTTCTTTTTTTCTCTTTTCATTAGTATCTTTTTTTTTTTTTATTATTATTATTTTTGTACAAGTACAACGCGCAACGACCAAATCTTCTTTTATAATCCCGCGTGGAGTTTTTCCCCGATAATTGAGTTGTCTTTTCTCAACCTTTCGTAATAACGTTTTGAAGCGGTGAATCGGGTAAAGTAAATAAACGCAATCGTAAATCAATCTTCGCTGTTCATCTTTGTTCGCTCTTTTATCGAGCTCTTCCTTTTTAAAAGTGATGAATTTATCGCGTTCGATCAACTCGACGAAGATTACGAAACGAATGGAATTTTAAACGTAAGTTTTACAGATATTTTATTCATTTTTAGTACTGCATCATCCTCATGAAAATGCAATTAGTTTATGGATCGCAATTTTAATGTCGTTACGACGATCGATCTAATATGGAGACGCTTATCTTTTCCCAACGAAGAGAATTATGCATAATTGATATAAAAAAAATTGTATATTTTTTTTCTCGGAACGCGGTGCAGCCGAAGCACGAGGACTACTTAAATAATAATAATAATATTGAATTAATATGCTCGAAAGTGGAGCACGGAGGAAGAGCCACGCACGATATTTCTTACACTGTAATAAGCCGAGTCTCGGGAATGTGTAAACCGACCGGGAATCCGGGGGTGAGAAAATGTAACATGCACCCGCTTGGTTAAGGCTTACGGAAAACTGCAAATGCATTTATATATTATGCATAGTTAGATCGTTTCAAAAAGAAAAATGAGAGAAAGAGAGAGAGAGAGAGAGAGAAATGGAGAATATAAAGTAAATACGAGCTTGAGAGGTGTGCATGTGGGCTCGTTGGATGAGAGAAATTTATAGCTATAAACTGACTATATAATTCGCTATATATGTACCCTCGTGCGGAGAGCCGCACGAGTGGTCGTTGAGATCTCTCGGTCAAGTTTCCCCCCCCCCACCCCTTTTTTTTCCTTTTTCCTCAGAAAAAGCTTTGCAATAACGAATACGAATTTTTTCTCTTTGCGTCAAGATAAGTATAAAAACGATGTTGAAATGTATAATCGTTGTTCGAGCAAAGTTACTTTTGAATTTTAATGCCACTGAAAATTATTGCTTTAACAAAAAATTTCGTTTCACCACATGAAGAAGCTTTGTTGCACCATTCGATATTTTGTTGCCTCAATAAAATCATTTTGTTAAACAATTAAAATTGCATATAATGCAATTCATAACCTTCGAGAAATACCAATATTTTATTCGATTCTTCACGACGATTGTTATTCAATTCGTTTAACTGAAATACATCTTCGATCGAAATCGTCTTGGTTCGCGTCTTTCTGATCTTTTTATCCGCTATGTTCTATTTACTTTTACGTTAAATCTTTTATCTATAATAGTCTCCGGTGGCTTTCGAAAGCATGCTCTTCCCCTCGGGGCGAGCATTCTTCGAATCGAATTACTTCGAGAAAACTATATCCGACGTTTTTATATGTATGGATATATATATCGCTCGTGTGATTAAGGCGAAATATATACTGGACGTTACTTGTTTTTCTCCTTCCTCTCGACGAAATACGCGGAGCAAACATAAATAAACTCGCAAGCATTGAATTACACTACCGAGTAGATTGAATGGGAGAAAATAGAAGTTTTCAAAGTTTCTTCTCGTTGCCGGATATCCTTAGTTTTGTGTCATGAGTAATGGAAAACTTTCGTCAGAGATTATTCAATCTTTATCAAATATGTCAACAACCATTATTTTCATTATTTTATATTTATACATTTTATTTTCAATCATTCATATTTACTGAACAAAAATGAATGAGCATAGGGAATAATTCAGGTTTAAATATCGCGTGTGTCAAAAATAATCGTATAACATTTGCCAAAAAAAATATTTGGATGCGATAGTTTTTGTGGAACAAAATTCAGGGTGACCAATTTCACGTGTCTTTGAGAGCGATACAGAAAAGTTAACGATGCTCCATTCTCATCGTGAAGTGAACGCATGAAAAAAAAATCAAAACTTGAATTTTCGTTTAAAAGCAACAATATTTTTTTCCCTGCCGAAATTTTTCATGCATTTTTTTTGTTTTTTCGTTTTTTTTTTTTTTTTTTTTTCAAAGAGAATTCTGTGATCTTGGATCGATCGTAAAAACGATGATTCTGGAGTGCCTTTGAGTGAAAGAACAAATGTGCATGGTTGTTGAAACAGAAATGTCAACAGGCCATGAAAATTTTCGTTTAAACTCTCATAATCGCATTTTTTTCATCGTGTCTCTCGGAGGCTTCCTCGTGGTTAAACTGGCCAGTCATTCGTTTAACAGCGAGAGCTCATAGAGCACAGCGCTCGAAACCAACATATATTTATAGCTCGAGTATATAATTAAATCCACGCACAGCGAATATTTAATGTTGCCAAGTCGGAGTGGCTGGCGCGATGACTCGAAATTCGCGGGAGGTGTGAGCCATGGAGATCGCGCCTCGGTACCATCTTCGATGAATATTTTTTATCGCAAGCGCCTCGCTGACTGCTTATTCCTCTTTTTTTTCTCTTTGAAGATGATTTTTTTATATTTTTAAAATTTTTTCTATACGTACACTCGTGGAAAAAATTTTTTCATGTATTTTCATTTATTTCCTCTCGACGAGGTCAATTTGTTTTTTACCTCGACGTCCGGGAAAACAGCGGCAACGTACTACATTTTGTATTAGTCTCAGAGAGCCAACTGCACCGGGACCTACTATCGAATTCCATTCGGCTACGAAACGATCCACCTCACGATTCCTATAAGACTGTCTCGTGTTGCACCCTTGGGAAACACTGGCAATGAAATAAACTCACATTTGTGTGTTGCTATACACCGCGTTATCCATAATCCATGAATTCTTTCGTATTATTTAATATACTCCTGATACAAAAGCACGAGTTCCCAGCCTGTGTAAGCCTGCGGTGGAGCCGAAAAAAAATGGAACGAAAATTGAATAAAACTTTTTGCAAATGACTTTATTTTCAAACTTTATTTTCTTGTGAGTAAAAATATTCAGCATAAAGTTTCAGAAACGATATCTTGAAATCTAAGAGCTCGAAGATTCCTAAAGTCCATTGATAAAAGTATGTACATATACAAACGATAGATATAAATTGATATTTTTATAAATACGACGATCGTATGATCGTACCTATATATGCAAAAAAGTGATTTCAGTCGCGTGCTTCTTCTAAAGTTCTTGATGTCAGGTTAAACTTCATTGTTTTCGAACTTATGGGACAGTATTCGTGTTAACAACATCTCAGATGATTCTCTTCCCCGTTCTTCGCGATTTTCATTTTCCAATAATCTTAAAATGAATTATTCACGATATTCGAAGAGCCCAATTTTCAAATCCCATGCGCAAGACACTGTTGAATTGGCGGTATATAATGCAATAACGTCTGAACGTATGATATAAACATATACAAAGTTTTCATATACCTCGTATGGAGGAATAAATATTTTATGATCGAAAAAAACCAGTAGCATATCAATTTTCCAGTGGTAGCAAGGAAAACTTGATAAAAAAGTTTGAAAAAACATCTGAAGCCAATGAATTTTTCTTTTTTTTGTTCTATCTCGTGAGAACGCAGACTTTACTTGATGTTTTTTTGAATATGTTTTCGAAAAATCTACAGCGTGCCAGCTAAGAGAAAACTTGTGTGTGTGTGTGTGTGTGTAGGATTGTGATAGAGAATTAAAAAAATTATTTCGTTTTTCATTTCGACGAAAAGAACGTTGGTTGCACACGATCTGGAACAGTTGTTTCGCTGGCCTGCAGCGTAACCAGAATTTATGCTTTTTACAACCTTTTGAATGAAAATAAGGATTTGATGTGCGTGATCGTGGCACATAGCAGAGAGAAAAAAATCTGGTTTTTCATGTCGGATGTGTACAGCGAGATTTTGTACATAAAATAGAACGAGTTTTAAACGTGGAAACGAGGAGTATATATTTCGAGAGGTTTTTCAAACTCGGAATTTATTTCTCAGCAGCACATCGTATCGACGTTTAGATTTCATGATCGATGAATCGCATATCAAGGATCCAAAAACTGACAAAATTATTTTATAACGTAAATCTCTATAAATTAAAAAAGAAAAAAATCGAATTTATTTGTCCGCAGCAGTTAAACTACATGAAAAATCAGTTCCTTCCGGTATCAAATTTGGCCGCAGTCTTTCGTGATTGTTGCAAATGTCACATGAAAATTAGGCACTTAATATCGATACAGGGAAAAATACGGTGAAACGAAAAAAGAAGAACAGGGACTGAAAACCTTCGATCGAACGATCGCGTGTGTCTGTTACACGGCTGAGCTCGACTATAATGTACACGTCCATCGTCCCGTTTATTCTCAGATCTTCAGGGCACTCTTTTTCTTTCTCTCTCTCTCTCTCTCTCTCTCTCTCTCTCTCTCTCTCTCTCTCTCTTACAGCTATAGCTCCCTATTCCGTCTTGTCACGAGAGCTGTTCTCACCAACAATCACCACCGAATTCCCTGGCAGACTGTCAAGAAGTTTTTATGTCACCCAGACCATTGTCGGTCGATTTTCCTACTTTTTTTTCTTCTTTTTCTTTCTCGTTTATCTCGTTTCGTACCCCATTTTTTTCCTTTTTCTACAATCACTTCTTCTTCTTATTTTTCTCGCATCTTCTTTCGTAGCTCCATTCTGTTCAACGTTTCGCGCTCGGTTGAAGTCTCATAGTCGCGGGACTTCGCGAAAAATGAAAAATATAAAACAGCCTCCGTTTACACGATAAGATCCCCTGCGCCACACAGATCCCCGAGACGCATTACGTTGCAAAACGAGAGGAGAAAGAGAGAGAGAGAGACGAGATAAGCGCGTCGTCGCGGAAGGAAATTGATATCGCGAGACAGGTATAAAACGATCTCGACATATATCACACTCTGCGCTACGTATTTTCAACACAAGTAGCTAACATCAACGTTACAAACTTCTGAGTGTCATTGCTTTTTTCGCAAATGCACCTATTTACTCACGGTTTTTCAGATGAAAATCTCTTTATTTTTCATATCGTGTACTCCAGAAATCGTTGTATCGCTGAGCTTGATAACAAATGTCTTAGATCAAAGTAAAAAAATTTGATAAAAACTTTGAAAAAGTTATTAGAATTCTTATAATCGTAGTTATTCATTATTTCGTGATTTTAAAGCAATTTTTGAGATAAAAAGATGCATAAGCTTTCTCAAACTTTCTTGAACGAATCTTAGCAGTGAAAAAAAAAAATCGTGTTTCTCGATTTTTAGCACGAAGAAATTTGCATTCGAATGCTTGAGTCAGTCATCTGAAATAAACCGGATAAGTTATGCGAGGAGTTTGGAGTTTTGAAAACGCGCCGGAGAAAATTCCACTTTTTTGATTTTTTATTCTTTGACTACGATCTGTCAATTGTAATGCTTGACAATGAGTAATTGAGATGTATTTACAAGGGTCGGTTCGTGATAGCATCCAGCGACGTACCTAAATAGTGTGGTTCGGTTTTTATTTGTTTATTTAGATTTTTTTTTAAATCAGCATGGGAGCTCTTGTACACCGGTCAAGGAGTCGCGTGGCAAGATGTCAATTCTGTCCGAGTAGTTAATGCTGAGTCTTTGGATTTCTTACCGTACTGTGTTTATTCGAACGTCGAGTTATGGATGGTTACGTTGTAAACATCCCACTGAGCGTTTTAATTATCGTCCGAAGCCTCTTAGATCGGGAAGCATCGGATGACGTGAATTCGACGACCCGAATACAAAAATTTCACTATCGATACTCAAAGTTTCTTGAGAAGCATAATGTTGTCAGAAAATTATGGAAGTTTGTGTTGATAAATTTCTGGTTCGATGACCAGGAATAATCACTCGTGATCGTCAGATTCGACAGCGAAAGATTTGGGAAATTTTTTTTTTTCATTTCTCCAGTTTTTTCTCATACCAAAAATAGATAATACATCGCGTACAATGTATGATAACATACGTGAATTGATATATATACGTTTTCAGCTCGAGTGAGCTTTTCATCAATGAAGGCATCCTCTCTAATTTCATTATAATTTGCCACTCGATGTATCATAAAAAGGGATCCACGAAGCCACGAAGCGTACAGAGATATGTTAGTGCTCCAAGTGAAAACTGGCCTGGTGAAACGTGATTATAAACCGTTATAAAGGATTGTCCTGATCTCCTCGCTGCTGAGCTTCAGCAAATCAGAAAAATGAGAATATTTCTCAGATCTCAGAGAAGACACGAGAGCAGTTTTCTTCTCGCTCCTACTTTCATTGCCTGTATGCCTCTGTTTCTCTTTTTATCTCGTCCCAAGAGGTTTAAAATCTCTGCTAATCTCCTCCTTTTCACTCGATTCGTTTTGGCTCATAGCTCAAATTGGAGGGATTCGCTTAAAAAATGATTATTCATATCCTGATAAAAATCGAAAGCTTTGTTTCGTGGCATGGATCGTTTTCTGAAACCGCAAAATATACATAGACCGATGAAATTGGTATTTTAAATGGAACGACGATTATTTCGTTCCCTAGACACGTTATTATTGTGACGTCGTTTTATCCTTTCATTATATGCCTTTGAAAGAGAAATATCCGAGAGTATAAAAGCGTCAAAAGTTTGTGGCTAGAAAAATTGCAGCGAGCATGCATGCGAGTCTTCGTCATCGCGTTGAGATCGCGTACGGTAAAGTAGAAGCAACAAAATTTTAATGGGACGTCAGTCAGTCCATCCGCAGCCAATTGGGGTCGAGCATTTTCGTGGAGTGCAACGAAAGAGCGGTGTACACGAGACGAGAAAACGCTCTCTCTTCTCATCCCGTCATTTCGCTTCTACTGTACGCACTTATGCTCTCCATTCGTACACTGCCACTATATACCTGTCCCAGTGTCTCTTTTTCCTCCTCTAGTTTTCCGTATGCCGATTCCGAAGTGTTGCTTCTCAAAATATCTTCCAGTTAGACACACCATATGTCTTCTATAAGCATTTGTACATCGCACATTAACACACACCCACACACACACAACGATTAAATAGCGAAAATGACATGAATTATTCCATTTTGTTAGCACTTGTTTGGGTTTGTTTGCGTATCAACTTATAGCAAAAGCGAAAGGTCATAACAAATATACTTTCTGCGTGTAAAAGGTCACGAGGCGAATCGATCATGAAATGAAGCCAAAGTTATATGAAAATTTGGATATCTTTCATCACCCATCAATCCGTCCTATCGATCATGTAACGACACAAAAATTTAATAAGGCTGCGCGTGCAAAAGTACTTTCGTTCAAAAAGTTGATTTGTCAACTGAAAAACGCGACTTATACGTAAATTTAGATAAATAAATAGCACCAGGGTCCTTTTTTATTGTTACCTTTTCACTTGTACTCTTCGTATGCAAGCTGCTCATATTTATAGAACGTTCGAATAGAGAAGAGGGGAGAATAACTGAATTATCGGACGAACGTTTCTGCACCCATCAAACCCCTTAACTGCTGATGCCTGCGTACAGCTTTTCACTCCTCATTCTCCTCTTCTGATGAATTGCATTATCGTTCAATCAATGCCAATTGTGGTTGCATTAATTGAGATGCTTTTAATGAAGACGAATTCTGTCGCTCGTATTCAGTTAACTAACGTATTATTTGCAATATGCTTACGAGTAGAAACTAAAAATCAGAGAGTATCAATTTTTTTGTGAAACGTTGTTCAGTCCTCTCATCGGCATTGGCAATGAAAACATTATCTGTGCATTCTTCATATAATGTTAAGAGTCTATTGAAAGAATTAGTGAATCATGCGATTGAAATTTGTAATCATTGGAATAAAAATTTGAATAGTATGAAGTATTTTTGAAACACCGTATAGCAATGATTATTTCTGAAGAAGAAATTAACTGGAATAGTTGTCCTCGATCTTTGTGATATGCAAAGCTAGAAATATAAGAAATTATGAGAGTTTCTAAAACTATAAGAATTGATGAAAGATTGCCACAGTTCCTTAGAAAAACTTGTTGTTGATGACACAATTCAAACACGTTGAATCAAATGCATCGTACTTCTAGGGCTTTTTCTTTTTCTTCTCTCCCCCTCACACTCTCATTCACCTCGCTAAGCTCATGGAAAGCGATCCCATTGTTATTCCTGGTGGGTTCCCAGCAGCAGGAATCCCGATAATAAGCTCTTCACTATGACACTGAGAAAGGTCCGATGTCTCAGATGAGAAAATAATTCCAAACTTTGCCAGTTACTTGAGACCTTATTATACGAAAGGGGGAGATGAAAGCTTCAAGCACAGCTTGTTACATCTAACACCTTCGTCTGACGTCTGAAATGCATTCAAATAAGCATCGAAGCCAGTAGACCGATTCTTCCTGTTGTTCTCATTTTTTTTTCATCGATCACAGAGCATACAAATATGAGACAGAAAAAAATTAAAATTTAGCAGAGTCAAATCCAAGCGCGATAAAAGAAAAAACTCAGAAGTCACCGCGATCCTAACGGAAAGTAAATCTATTTTTACGAAATCAAGTCTATTCAAGTTCACAAAGATGTTGAACTTATAGTATATTACACAACTAGGGCAGGAAAATAAGTAATGTCTCAGATCACATGTAATTGTCGGCCGAGGCGAAGCCGAGGCTGACAAACATGTGGTCTGAGGCTTTACTTTTTCCTGCCCGAGGTGTGTATACGATTTTTCTGTCCGACGTAGCCGGAATGTGGCAACTTCGGCCCGCGCAGCGGGCCGAAAGTAGCCACTTTCGGCACGGAGGACAGAAAACTTATTTGAAGAACAGCTGTTACCAGCCTTATAAATTCACCCTCGGAAATCCAAACGTAGAGACATGTATATTAAGCTCATTTATTCTCAATAACTTCAATTTGAAGAGACTTTTGACCCAAGCTCAAAATGTGATAAGACTTTGAAACTTTGCAAGAATATTCACGAACGTCAATACGAAAATCATATTATTTTATTGAATTTTTTCAAAGCCTCGTAGCTTTGAAATAGTCCGTCAATCTAACAAATAGGAATTTTCATTGAACGACGAATATTTACAAACAAAAAAAGATATCGTATCGAACAATTTACTGAATAAATAAATTTCGCATAATAAATCCGTACAAATAAGATTTATCGTTTTTCGAAACAACGTTTTCCCTTCCTGATGCCATCGAGTGAATTCACGAGACTTTTTAACTTGCATCATACATTCGCAATTCACACCTAGTGATAAAATTTATATACATAATAAAGTTGAGCTCGGAAATTTTGCATGATTTCATTTCAACCGGCAAATATCTAAGAGGATTTGGCAATGAAATATGCTCGTCCGAACAGACAGAAAAGTGAAACAGTTCCGAGATGACTCTTTAAATTTATATGTTCAGATGTGAAAAGCGTTAAACAATGATAAAGAGTGTCATACGTTTTAAAATATTATTAAATATTTTATGGCTCGATCGACAGTTACGAGGTGTCATCTTCTGTAAAATCGTTACCCTCAGGGAAGAGTCCCCTAAGCATGATACCGTTTTTATCAGGTAAAGAAAAACGATCTTATATAATGTTCTTTTGAAATTACTTTTTTCTTAGTTTAAAAAAAAAATCAATTAGTTTTTTTCTCCACTAAATTCTTTGCTAGCAGAAATGTCATTATTATTTTTAATTCAGAGCTTCTTCACTGCTTAATCATTAGATTCACACACAAGAACCGAAAAAGATACTCGAAAGAAAAAAAAAATAAAAATTCAGTGAAAAAAAACGACGCGCTGCGGAAAAGAAAAGAAATAACCTGAAATAGATGTAAAAAAAAAATGGCATTTCCAGAAAAGAATCGTCAGAAAAGGCGTGATATTTCCATGGTTCAACGGCATTTTAACAGTACACGTAACATACGAGACCCCTCTTCTCGTTATTCGTACGAGCAAAACTTCCAATTGAGGAATGTCCCACCTGTGCAAAATTTATCAGAAACTTGGGCAACTTGTGCCAAGTGGGGAATTTAATTGAGCGAGATGACGCGATTCTGTAGCCTTGTGCGCAGGTTATATCGTTAGTAGTTTACCGAAACTACGAAGTATGTGCGCGAGTACAAAGCGAGAAACTTGGTGAATAAATTGGTTAGACTTGTAGATATTTATATTATATTTCTCGCGATACCGAATAAGCTGAGGGTGTTATCAAAATGTCAAGGGTCTCGAATAGGGACTAAGGTGTCCGTTGATAATTTTATTTCATGTATAAAATATGCATAAACGTGTATAAAATTAGTATGACGGAACAAAAAGTATAATTGGAATTCGATAGAATCATTGTTGGATTGGGAATATTCGAATCGACGCGACTGACGAATCTCAATTAAAATGATTAAATTTCGTGACTCGATAGAGATAGTTAATAAAGTTGTGAAGATCGAATATTCTGTAGGATTGACGTGTAAAAAAAAATGAACAATTGAGTTGTACTATAAATCGATTGTAAAACCATAAAAATTTAGGTCGTTACTCCAGAATGTCCGAGATCGAAAAGAAGGTGAAAGTAAACTATGAAGAGACGCCTCGTCGGTATCGGGTCCCGGTCGTAAAACAGAAACTTCTTACAACGCGAGCTTACAGACGTTCGTAAAACACGCGGCTTTCAAATATTTACTCGTGGTAGGAAGCGTATACAGAGCATAGTACTTGCATTCAGTATGAGGAAACGAGGAGTGGATATGGACCGAAGTTACGGACAAACGAGGGAGGAGAAACGAGGAGATGCGTCGACATCGAACGTGCCACATATGCTCTTGCTTTTTCCTTCCTTTCTCTTATTTCTTCCTCTCTGCTCGTCTTTCTCATCGATCTTGATCCGCACACTTGAGACAAGAACAATGAAGAGAAAAAACAAAAGAAGAAATAGCAAGAAGGAAAAGAAAAAGAGGAGGAGAGATAGAAAACGAATAGGGCGTAGAGAAAGAAAAAGCAACAGGAACAACAGTTTGGCACTCTCTCGTGAAATCCGTCGGCGGATCCAAAATATACCTGGGAAGCTTTTCTTAGACGTTTGGTCCATGACAAACATTTCTCGAGCGAAAAGCCCCTCTGCGCGTACGCGTATATGTAAAGCGTTGTTCCCCTGCGTGTACTCAGTTTAGTATTAGTTATATACGAGCTTGACGCTATGCATCAAGCTTGCTAGAGAGCCAGGACACAATGTACAATCTATCATCACGAGAAGAAGAAAGAGAAGTAGAGGCAGTGAAGAGAGGAAGCAGCGAAAGTTGATTACCCTTATGACGTCTATAAATTTCATCCTTCCTTTCTTATTTGTACATTAAACTCCGAATCTAGATTTGTGAGCAAAGATAAAGGTGTAAAAGGTGCAGATAAGAAAAAAAGGTCGCTTATCAATATTAAACTCGGTAGAAAAGCGAGAGACGTGTCAAAACGTGACGAGAAATTTGAGGATAAAAAAAGTTGGCATCGAAAGGCTTTGAGACGAAACGTTGTGGTGAAGATAACGAGGGATATTATTAGTTCAAAGGGCCGAAAAGGGTAGCTTACTAATGCAAAGGTTGCGTGCGATAGCAACGAGAAGTTGATATATGTAGAAAAATTCGGGGCCCGGAACAAAGTACCCGAGGAAAAGGAGAGGTACGTAAAAAATCAAGAAAAAAACTGTTCGTTCGGTTTTTTAAATTGTTTTTTTTTTTTTTTTAACTTTTTTATTACAGCACATGAGTTGAAACCAGATTCTGTACAGCTTCGACTCTGAATACAGAATTTGGTTAGTTTAAAAAACAACTCATTGCTGAACACACATCTGTGTTTTCACCATCATCTACGTCGGTAGACTTTGCAGAAGATCGATCTTTGTTTTTGGCTTTAGATTTACCTCTTTTATCAAATTTGATCTTGTGTTTGATCAGGTCATATTGACATGGTGGAATTATGAGAACTCCAGTCCTGCCAGCACGTATGAACTCATTATTTGCTTCTTCCATTTTCCTCGATAAATGCGACGATGAATCCATATCGAAATTTTATTATTTCACAACAGATTATAATAACGCAGTAGATTCTTTGATTGCAAGTAGATTTTTTGATTGCAAGTAAAATTAGGCGACGTTATGTGTTCGAAGACTGTGGTGTCCATATTTTTTTTCTAAAAATTGTGTCACATTCATTACTGACGATCAGTCATCCTTCCAAAGGAGCTGCTAGAGGTAAAAATTGGCAACGTTCAACGGTGACTTTATTTACTCTTGGAAAAAGTAATTTCAGCGACTAGTTTAGGTCTCCATCACTATGAGTTTTCATATGCTCGAGCAAAGATGACTTTTTTACATTTCTTCCTCTGTACATACAAGGATCGAAATAATGAGCCATTTACTCTTTGGCACGCGCATCAACTTGGAACCATTTCTTAACTGGTTCTTGAAGGAAAATAAAGTATTTGCTTTGCGAAAGTCTGCATGCCTCGTTTGGACGAATAAACGAAAGCGATTTTTTGTCAGGAATGAATTAGAGTGTGATAAACGAAAAAATTGAGAAAGAGAGAAAGAAAGAGAGAGATAGAGGAAGAGGAAGAGAGGAAGACCTGAGACCCCTTCTGTGTTCCACTCAACGAGATTTCCTCTGAGGATATCGGAATTATTGGAAATCACTGGGTTAGCCATTCCCGGTGCAACCACAGGTGGAACTTTCCTATCTCACTCGTCCTTCCTGGCATTTCTCCTCCTTCTGGCCCTTCAGAAATCCATTTAATTGGCTGCTGTAATTATAAATACTCTGTCTTTCTCTTGTCGGATTAAGCTCTCGGCTTCTGTATCGGCTCCCAGCCCCGAGGTTTGGATTATAGTTTATGATCTATATATCAGTACCACGTTCTGAGATATTCGCGTTTAATGCGCTTTCGAAATTTCTCGAACTGTGGATTTCCTTGTCTCAGGAATTATCAGTATTATTAGCATTTCGATGGAAAGATTTATCGAACCGAATTATTAAAATAGAAGTGTTCGGATTTCAAACGTTATGCACTTTTGGATAATATGTATCTAAGACGGATTTCTTATTTGCTGTTCATAATTACGAATAAATCCGAAGTACTATGACAGTCAAGTTATTTTTTTTACTAATTCCTTGATTGTAAAATGCATGATAAAAACGTACTTGTGTATTCATTTCAGCGAAGAGGTTTACAGTCTATCTATGGCCAAAAAATAGTTTAAAATATCGATTTACAAAGCACTTTTTGGAGATATTCAGTTCAACCAGTCACTAACTGTTATGAAAATACAGGAAGACGCCCAACGTCGTCTGATCGTACCTGTAGTAAGACCTTGGTATGAGGGAAATGTGTGAAACCATGATCTCGAAGTCCAAACCTTGAATAGATTCAATCCAAAACTCCACGAATATGTGATATACGAATAATGTGATTATACGAAATCTCAACTTTTAGTGATTTGAAATTAAATGATTTGGAGGCTACGTCGTTCAAATATGACACTGATTTTTCGTTGCACATTTTCTTATCAAATTTATTTGCACTGCTCTGGACATTTAATGCGTGACTTTCAAAAGAATAAAAAAAAAAAAATTGTGCTAATTTTATAGCACGAAACAAAACGAACTGTCGACGAAAGATTTTTATTTAAACATTTTGCGTTTTTCAATCGGATGAAACGTCAAAAACACGAAACACTATAAAAATGAAAAAAAAAAAAAAAAAGTACAATCGTTCGTTCACAAAATTGCAGAGTTGTGATATCAAGGTTCTATCGGTACATGTAAATGAAGATAAAAATAATGTATGTTCGACAAACGTTGAACCAGCGTTTGCCAAACCAGACGGTTCGATTCACTCGTTTGTGCAAGTGACAACACCTTCTCGCACGATCGAACACATTTCTCGGGGCAGGTTTTCCGTCGGATGTGATAATCCCTGTGGATCGAAGCGCGTAATTGAGCCAATTGAAGCAACGATTTTTTTTCCCTTCTTTTCGAGTGAATGCACAAAGCCTGCTGCTCCTCTCTAATTTTTAATTTGTTCGTTGTTCAATTTAAAATCGTTTGATGGAAAATACCAGCAAAACAAAGTCTGTCACGAAACTAACACAAAGAGACGAGTGCTGAATCAACACCAACCATTGTAACTGATTTGTTTTTTAATGCGGTTCGTTGACTGGATGAACTCACTGAACTAGCAATTGTTCATTGATAGCTGTCATCATTTTTTTTCTCTGTCATTCTGCAAATTCATTTTTTTTTACATTCATTGTGTAAAATCGAACTTTTTTTATGTTGAAAAATTCGTACCGTGAAAATTTGTGTCGCACTTGTTGTTAATAACATTTATTTCCAAAAAGCAAAACAAATGAAAATCGCTTTCGACAGAAGTGTTAAAGTCACCTTTCTGCTAACTTCTTATCGGTTTGCTATAGTTTTCTATAGTTTTTTACCAGAAGTTAAGATTGTTTTCAAACTTTCGAATGTATTTATGAAAGAATCATATCCACCACCGTAAATTCTTTACTTTAAGTTCGAAAGGTATGAGGTGTGGGAAGCTGTACAGGAAAATTTACATTGAAATTCACGCAACCATCCTCTTTGAGTATATATTTTATGTGCAGAGGAACCTGAACACGAAGAGTATGGGAAAGATAAAATTGAGAAAAAAGTAAAACTGTCTCGCAAGTCTCAAGGGTACAAAGGGTCTGTACGCAAAAAAAATGCAAACGAGACTATATAAATTGGAATTATTAATAGCTATTATATTCGTACCTTTGTGAGAAGAATGAAAAGTGCAAACGTTTCTCAGACTCGACAAGTTATAAGCGATTTTTAGAAAAAAAATAAAAATATGCGAAACAATTGATTATACAGATTGTTCGTGCGACGTTTATTATTTATTTACGAAATTTTCTTATGTGTTACAGGTGATGGAGATTCGTTGAGAAAGAATTTGGGATCTCGATAAAGAAATCGATTACGTGAAATTCGTATGGAAAATATAAGAAATATGATGATTAATGAAAAATAATATATCGCAAGTTGGAAGTAGAGAAAAATTCGTGAGCTCTTAGAGCTCGTGAGTGGGAAACGGTTGTGCGTGTAGCACGCCAAAAATAGTGAGTAACTGGCTAAAATGTTTTTCACGGGCATCGTATGGGCATCGTGTAGTTATATCGTAGGTCGCGTGAATCGTGACGTTAAAGAGATCGACGATGTTGATGAGACGGCGAGATACGTACTCTCGGACGTTTGTAATGACAGCGATGTTGGCTCGCACGGGGATATCGGGAATAGCGTCGACGAACGAACGACCCTCGAAGATTTCGTACTTCGGGCATGTACGTCATCTATCCGGCGGAGGAACTCCTTAGAATTTATGAGAATCCATTGCGTCGAAGTGTCCTCTTAAATAACGAGAATACGCGATCGAAAAACGAGAAAGAACAAGACGTGGTGAAGGGGCAAAAGCTCGAGGATAATCGCAAATCGGAAGTTGTTAAACCCATTGATAGCGTATGTAAATCCTCGAAGAGGAGAAGCAAAACAAGCGAAAATCGCGATAAGAAAATCAAAGGAAAAAAAAAATCTGTGAATCAAAAAAAATTTTGGTTTTTCAAGAGGATAACTCGTGGTCAAGACTCCGAAAACTCCACGAATATATCTTCGACGAACAATAATAGTCGTGTCAATAATAATTGTAATAAGACTCACGAGAGATCGAAAGACGAAAAAAACGGTTGTTTAAACGAAAACACGAAATCTTCGTCTCGAAGGACGAAAACGAGAAATTGCACGATTATGCAAAACAATCGTAATCCGGCCGACGAGGCCAGTACCACCAGCATCAACAGTCCCCTCAGGGATCTCATACAGGCTAACCTCAACGAGGCACTCAAACAGCACAATGGCAACGCCCTTAAGCTCGTACAGACCGGTAAGTCCAACATTCACATATACACTGCATCGCTTCGTAATTATTATACTACCGGGTACTGTAATAAAGAAAAAGAAAAATAAATTGGTTGAGCTTCGTCAAGTAGGTCACGAAGCTTAGGTCGTTAAAAGTCTCGCTCAGAACATACTTTTCGAGTATGTTTCATCAGAAATGTGAAACATTAATTATTCGATCTTTCCAAATAGTCATAAGAATCTGATTTTTGATATTTCTTTGTTTTTTCTGCATTTTGAATCTTTCTGCTTGTTTGTTTTGTTTTCTGTTTCGACCTGATCGGAAGAACAATGATTTTAACACCATGGATATATATCTCGTTGAATTCAAGGTTTTCCCAACGTCTTCGTGTGGCAAGAGTCACTGTAGTAATTTTCCTTCGAATCGATTAAAAAGTAACTTAAACGTGATCGAGTTAGCTCAATCATTCACCAAGCTAACAAGGGTATAACAATCTCAAAGAAATACGTAATTACTCAACACTGTTTAGAATTCATTTTCTCCATGAAAAGAACACCTGCAGGCACGATCTATCCCAGTTTAATTTATCATACTACCCACTGGGTTAACGATCTTGCCCCTTGGCGCGATTACCTCACTTCTCATGGGCTTTCGAACAAGCCCTCATATTGTTGGAGCTCAGCTTCACGTATTAGCTTAATATCAACAGTTCGAAAACACGTAACCCAGATCAGTCTATACTGGTTCGTTCACCAGTAGTATTTTAAACTTAGAATTTCCATGATGTTGAAAATTGAAAGATTGAAACACAGCTGAACTGTCTATTCTCAGTATATGACCAAATTATTTTTTATTCGCACACTATACAACTTGGATAGAATTTTTTATGGTCATTTTGTTAAAAATCCACGAATTTAGATTTACATAAACGTGTTGATTTCAAAAATTGTACAGTTCATTATCAAGAGCATTTTCATTACGAATATTTTTTTAACTTTTACGGACATGGATCCTTATTTCTAATTATTTTGTCAGATCTGAGATAAATAGGTAAGATTCAAAATTGGAGTAAATCTTTGTTGAAGCTTGCAATTTTTTTTTAGAAATTCATCCAAAAACAAAGAAACTCAAACGCAAGTCTAAATATACCGGATTTTCGAAATATAATTTGATCTGTGACTACGGTGCCCCAAATAACATGTTTTACACTCACATTTTAACAGTATGAAAAGCCCTAATATCTTTTTCTTGAGATTTTTTAAATACTTATTGATTTCTGCAGAACATATCGATAAAAAGGGACATTAAGTTCTCATGCATAAAGAGACGCAGAGAGAGAGAGAGAGAGAGTGAAATGAAGAGCTTTTAGCTCTGGGCATCGATATCGTGACGCGTAAACTGGGGAAACACGGTAATCCTAGGAACACACGACGCTTCGGGAAACGAGCTTAACGACTCGCTGCGAGCGTTGCCTAACGCTGTACCGCATCCCACATATAACCCATGTTCATGGGGTTATACGGGCACTCCCATTCTCTCTTTCTCTCTTACTCTTCTTTTTTTTCACACGCACACTATCTGCCTCGGCAAGTGTGGGCGGTTATATATACGAAACGAGGACGACTACCCCGTGGGTTTACTCTCAGCACCCAAACAACCACTTCCCTCTATCTCGTGTGCACGCGAGTGATTGCCATAGATTTTACGAGCTAGCCCGGAAGTCGAGATGCCTCGCCGAGCTCCACCTATATAAACACATACACAGGAACACTCATATGTACAAAAGCATGCAAACTTATTGCTCGATCGATCGCTAAAATACAAATTTCGCAGCTAAATATTAAATCACGCGTTCCCTGACCCTACTCGCTACGTTTCCGGACAAGTAATGTACACCCATATTCATTGTATTTTCATGAACTGGATATTTTTAGTCTAAAATTTATTTCGAGTCTTTGAATTGCACGTCATCGCTGAATTTGGTTACGTTTGTTCAATTCCTACAGAACTTTCCAAGTTCGAAATAGTAAACAAACAAAAAACTCTCAATATTTTGAATCGAAGAGTAATGTTTTGTAATTGAAGCGAAGAAAAAATATTGTGGTAGTTAAACCTCCTGAATCGTTGCATAATCCGATGGTATTTTGTTGGGACATTAAACAATCTTTCGTGGTACACTTCAATGAGGCAGTTAAAGCGCGGACTATGCTTTACAAGGCTGAGCCAACATTATGGGAAATTTCGATGGCTTAGTCTCTAATCAAGGGAAATTGATAGCTATTGTGCAAAATTGAACCTGTTGCATGATACGAGCGATACATTATGGTAGGAGGAAACATACGTTGTTAAAACATCACCCTCGCCTCGTGGTCGGGGGTTATAGGATTTGATAAGACCTGCAATTCACTGCCTTCTATTAAAATGTCCGAACACCTGGCATTAAACTACAGGAAAATGTACCGTTATATATACTACAACGTAAAAATATCAGTCCGAACGTGTCTTCATCCGCTGTGTACGTGACAGACTTTTTTTTATTATCAAATATTTTTGTACTTGTTAATATGAAAATTTTATTTTTTATTTGTTTTTTGTCATTAATATTTCGATCCAACGTATTTGTTGAACGATCTTATTTGGACCAATTTGAAATTGATTTCATGCAAATTCACACAATTGTAAGGATTTTTTTTCTAAATGATTTTTGTAACGATAACTAAAAATAATTGAAACATTTGGAATGTTTTTCAGAAATACCAAGTCATACATAAGAGGGTGATATTTATTATTCACTCGGTGGAAATCCAGCTCACATTTTGACAGTTTCAAAGCAAAAATAAAAATTTCAGAACCATAATTTGATTTTGATTTTAAGACGAGACGCGAGTTACGTTTAAAGTCATAACGATAACTAATTAGAAACAGAAGAACGTCGTAGATTGGAATAAATTCATAAAGAAATTATGAGGAGCGAGCCGTAATGATATAAATTTTGAATGAAAATTCACGTAATGAAGAACGATGAGAAATACAATCTGCCATATTTCTCTGTGGTTTGAAAAGCCCATGAATACAGAATTTTGTTCGTCGATTCGGCATTATAAGCACAATTGTGAAAGAACAGCAATTTCGTGAGAGCTTTTTCACGAAAAACTCGAACGTTGCTTCGAGTGGAATGTACACGAGGTTGGGTGCCACGTCTCCCTTTTATATTCTCCTCTACTTATGCGCCGGTATTCGTTTCTCAAATCTTCGAAGTGAGCTGAAATATATAAGTAGAGGTTGAAGCTATTTCAAAGAAGCTCGAGATGTTCCTTTTGGTCGAAAATGTATGTAGATACGTTCGTAGCAGCAGTCGCACAGGTTTGGCTACGTGGAAAATTACCCAGCGAATATTGTCCTTGTCCAATAGTCCGAATCAGAGAATAAAGGTGTGATTCGAATGCGTAAAATTCACGGTGGACAATAAAAAAAAGAAAAGAAAAATAACAGGAAACTCATTCGAATGTGACCATATAATACAATACCATACACTTCACTTTTAGCACATCTGTACGCGAGTAAACATTTGACGTAGAGAAAGAGTTTAAAAAAAATGGTCGAATTTGGCAAGGGATTTAAGGAAATAGTCCAGTGTGAAGATCGAAATTTCGACGTTTTCTCATGAGTTTTTTTAAATAAGAAAATAAAATGCGATCGTTTTGAAATTTTTACATGTTTTTATAGGTATGTTGAAGTGTACAAAAAAAAAATTTCTTTTGTCTGTAAGTTTGAAAATATTTTTAATTTCGGTCTGAAACTTTTGCAGTATATTTTTAAGATGTTTTTCTTGCGACAAATATCAACAGACAAAAAATAGATTTTTTGAATCCCTCACACCGGACTACTTCCTTGAAAAAAAAAAAGAAAAAATTCTCAAGGCAACGAAAAGATCGAAGTTCAACATATTTTCATAACGAATTGAACGATTACGAAGTAAAATATCGAAACACTTAACCGTAACGGTCGAACGATCAATTTTCTATTCCGCACGATAATAAATTATATCTCCTTCCGAAGAAGAGTAATGAGATTGTTAAATATATATAACGTATGCTACTATGATAGAGGCTAAGGGTATTGCAGTAAGGATGACTCAAGAACTCAGTTCAGAAAACGATGAAGTGTGTGTGTGTGTGTGTGTGTGTGTGTGTGTGTGTGTGTGTGTGTGTGTGTGTGTGTGTGTGTGTGTGTGTGTGTGTGTGTGTGTGTGCGTGAGAAAGAAAGAAAGAGAACGACCAGAAACCCGGAAGTCGAAGAACGGTGCCGGAGGTATGTCAGAGAGTAACGGAAGTGCTCGTCGAGCCAAGGGAAGATTAATCGGGCAATGCGGTAACCCTTAGTCTCCATATTAATGGGGATGCGTGCCTTCGTAGTCCCTACATACATCGCGATACTACATGCATCATACCGACTGAACATCAAACATTTTCCACAAACCAGGAGATATATTTTTTGAAAAATTTCTCGGAATCATAATATTTGAGTAGAGAGGACGAGGAAAAATCTCGTCCTCCAGTGTTTCATGTACTATTGAGAGATACTGAATTTTCATCGATATTTCCAGCTGAAACTCATGAATAAGATCTGAGAAAATGCTCACCGCCTCAAGTCCTCTTACTTAATATAAATCGTCTCACTGGGTTTGCTCAAAATTCATTTCAAATATAAACATATATACCGTTGGGTGCAGTGTACTAAATACGTATATTTACAAGCTTCTCTTTTGTTGTGTTTGCTATCGAATTTCCGGTTGGATGAATCTGCGTTATCCTCGACTCTTGAAACCCACTTTTCCTTTTTTTCTCTCTTTCTATCCCTCACACACGAACACAGACATAGACACACACTTTTAAGTAGAAGTAATGATAAAAAAGGAAAGAAACATCTTAATCTACTACCACATTCCTCTACCGAGATGGTTCGGTGACCATTAGCTCGTCTATATATTAGATAAACAGCCTCAACCTTACACGCATATACATATTAATATATACGTGTGTGTGTGTATATACATGTAGATCCATGTACATGGAACAGCCGAAATTGCCAGGATTAGGTTCGTCGGTCCATCGCTCGAGGCTTTTCAGACTATTTCCCAATTCTCTTGGTCCCTTTTTCGAGACCTATTTATCCATTAAGTATTTTTTTTCCGTTAGTTTTCGTCGATTCGGACTAAATAAAAAATGCTAAAAAAAAAACTTGGATAAAGCCTCAAACTGTATAAAATCTTTACTCAAAGTTATTCCGATCGATATGCAGATCGCGAAATCAAATTGTGGTCAATATATGGATGTTATACGTGCGCGTATTGACATATATAAAAATATCAATAAAAACACATTAAACTACTTCTGGTTTGTACGAAAATGTATTTAGGGGATATAGATCCTGAATCAAGCTTCTCTGTATGATACAGTCGTGCGAAGTTTACTTCCTTGTTATCACGCAGAGAGATTTGCTACCCGAAGGTCTGCAAGCTCAGATTACAATATTAGGTTAGTTTCGCAAATTTGTTTAGGCTTATGCCAAAACCTTCACAAACAAAAACAACCTAATTTAACTTGATAGCGGCCTTTAAAGTTCTATAATGTTTATGATTCGTAGTAACATGTCGTCGTTTATCCAAATAGACCGCGGCGGCTTTCGTGTTAGAAGACATTCTCGCAAACGAGGCTTTATTCTTTGTTTGGAATTCTGTCAGGAGAAACAAAAGCAGTTCCATCGTTGAATTCATATATTCCAAAAATCAACGCCATTCCTCGAAAAACGTTTACTTTTTATTCTATTCTCGTTTGACAGAATTCGATGACGTTACTTCGAATGAATATGTGATTTTGTTGGGAGAATTTTTGAAGTTTCGTCGAAAATAAACCACTTAAGAATCGATGACAAAAGTGAATGGTCGTTGATCGTTTAGGCTGCTGGATCCTTTGCCTCATTTCTCTGTCTAAGAGGACACGCACCTTTTTTACTTTTTTTTCCCACGCTGTGCGACAACAGGCGTTAAAACGAAAGAGGACACGTGGAAAGGCACGTTCAAAGGTCCTTCACCTTTCACCCCACCGTCACGAACCATAAAACTCCTTTTTCACTTCCATCACGACTACTCTATTCTTCGCTGTTCTTTCGTTTCTGTTGCCTCGACTTTTCCTGTTACATTTACAGTTACCCTAAACTTTTCGTTCCCGCTAAAACTCACCTTTTCTATATACTTTTCGAACACAAATTTGCCCCTTCGAAAAATTTTCGCAACCCCAGAGTCCCTTCGCCGGCTGATGCCCACTTCCATATGCACAATTTTCCAATTCTCGCTTTCCCTTCTTTAACCTTGCGCCTGACTCGTTTTGCCACTCGTCCCATGATCCCTGACGACCCCATGCTTTTCCCAAGTTTTATGCTGTGAGGTTGAAAGCCCACGCTGCATGTATTATCCTCGAGGTTATAGGGGACCGAAGGACGGGAAAATTCGGATCTTCGTATTTGCACACCTGATACCCTTCATAGCAACGCGAAAAAGGGTGGAAAGTACCTTTTTTCACACCGGTTGCATGCCCAGGTTGATGCCAATATATACATACATACGTTTATACCCATATTGCATTATCCTTCACCGTGAATTTGATTTACGACGATATCTAGGGTATTTGACCGCATCAAATTTCAGTACGGATATTCTCTGAGGCATTGATGATATTAGACAAACAAACATATACATATTAATGTACACATATTTACATGAGCCTCTCTACATATATAATGACAAGAGGGCACAGGTTATATTTAATAAAGGAAGGAGGCTGGTTGCTACGGCAACTGCGAGGTGAACAGGCAAGGTATTGATTCGCCCCACCTGAATTCAGGTCAACCCCTGACTAACACCTTTTCCATATTATACCAACATTTCCGTTGCTCTCTCTCTCTCTCTCTCTCTTTCTCGTTCATGGAAATACTCACGCATCGGCTACTCAAAGTACACGTCTCTTGTATGTTCTTTACGTGTATTTATGACTACCAGTGCTGATCTACACATGTACGTTCAGTACATAGACGAGCACGCAATCGCCTGCGGTAATGACCACAAAAACCCCCTGCGCATCATTATTGTAGGCAAAGTTGGACTCTGAGAGAATTGCTGATAGAAAAGATCCTTGGAAGAGCAGGTGAATAATGACGAGAAAGGCCAGACATCATTAGTACATGGATATAATGCTGAAGTGGCCTGATGTCCTATGGTATATATATATATAATTGTGGAACCTCAATGCAATCTAGATGGCTAAAGTAAATAGTACGATCTATATGTGCACGAGGCAACTGAACACCGTACGCATTGTGTGCAGAGCACTCTCGTCGCTGCCGAGAGGGAACTTAATTCTTATACGACTCACACATATCTTTTCCTGTTCATCGATTGTCCTTCGGGATAAAAATCACGGGAATACTTTGAGAGCTTTTACACGCACTTTGATTGGATTCGTACTGACATTTGTATTATTGTATACTCGTGTATACAAATGACAACGAGGACTGACGCTGTTCGAACTGCCTTTCAATTCACCAGGCTGAAAAACTGAAAATATCCATTAGCTTTTGGCTTTAAGGGCCTCTGACAACCGAGTATCTATTATACTACAAGTTTTTTTTTTTTCTTGTTATTTTAAGAGGAAAGACCTCGTTCATTCGGTACGCCCATTTCTTCCATGATACCATCAAAATACTAATTGAGAGCTTTATATTTAAAAACAAAATTCTCTTTTCGTAACCATCTCCAATCGGGTTTTCACTCAGTTTGAGATTTCAACCCACAACCAGCTTTACCGGCTTCCTTTTATTACGATGTTATTTATTATTTCTTTAGGTTTATTGAAATATTGTGCAAATGTATTTTTTTTTTTTTTTTTTTTTTTTTTCGAGCCGGCTACCACTTTCCGGCAAAGCCTACTCGAGAATAAGAATCCACGCTGAACTCAAAGGCTTCTTAACTCACCAGAGAAGAATACTGAAGTCTTGCAGGAATACTGTGCGCATGAGAAATTGAAAGTTCTAACCGATAAGGGGAAAAAGTAACATTTTTATCCTTAACAAGTTGCACACACACATGACGATCGTTTATATGGACTAAAAATAATGCTAAAAAGTCATTAACAAATCTCTCAACTAAAAAAAAAAACTGCAGTTGAACGAATAACTCACAACTTTTTTAAACTGAACTCTAAAAAATTTTTCATCGATTAAAATTTCATCTTAGTTAGAGAAAAATATTGTGGGTTCAATTATTATTATTTTTTTTCAATCACAAATGATTTGGTTCATTCAACAAAAAATACAACTATTTTTTCTTGTTAAATCTACAATATTAAAAAATCAAAGAATTTTTATCTCGATGCAGAAAATGAATTTGTCAATGAATCTGGATACGCGTATGGATACTTTAATAATCTTTTCTACCAGTCCAAAATGCTTATAATTCAATTTCCAAAAAAACTATCTTCTCGGTAAACATTTTTTACGCGCAACATTGAATCTCGTTTCATGGCATTCCGGACTAGAATTCTCGACTGTTGTTCCATTTTTTGAGAGTGAAAAAAAAATGTTAAATGGCGGTTTCAAAGTTTCGCAGAGCTTACTCATCCTTCAAAATCTCGACGTGTAGAATGATGATTTTTTTTTTCAGTAAATATACTTCGTATATTGATGTTTGAGAGCATTGTATATTCCGTAGAGCTATTATTCCGGTATCACAAGTGCCCTTCTTCATTTTGTAGGGTGGCAAGTGCTCTACGAATTTTCGCGTGAAGTAGCATGTGTCCTCCCTTTCCGTCCCTAACTTAGTGATGTATACTTTTTGCGTCACTGTGTGACGTTGGCCTGGATGTCAGTGCTCTTGCGTGCGTACGAGCGCGCCAATGATCGAGTGGATGGCTTTTCCGCATGACAGTGTTCCTCCGCGTCAACTTTTGCATAAATTATTTACATTATACGTGTACGTACGTACGATACACGCGTAGAATGAATTTCGGACGAACGAAAGAGCGGAATGAACGGTATTCCATTCTCGTTAAATCGTATCGACTACACGAAGCTTTTTTTTGCTACACGTAATTGACTTGTAACCGTGAATTTGTTCATTCATTTAGGTGTACAATAATGTTATTACGTATATAACCAGATGGAACGAACCAATGGAAAATTTAGTGACGGAAGAAACCCTTAGAGAGAGAAAGAGAGAGAGTCCACTGTATTCTTCATTTCCGACCATTTTGCACCATGTTCATTGCTACATTTATTAATAATTTATATTATTTCACGTGGACAATCCTCAGTCATCGTTTTCCGCAAGTTTTCGCTCTTAGCAAGTTACCCCGTCGTAAGAATATTGTCTTTTCCATTATTGTCTTTCTCTCGCCACAACAGAATGAAAGCTCATTGCATATGGCATAGCCGAGGGTCGAACTTGCTTTCACCTTGTTACGAAAGACTTCTCTTTGAGTTCAACGTGCACCGCAGTCGCTCTCGTTGCTATTATGGTTAGTTTAGCAAAGTTAGTAACAAGAAAAAAACTTAAAATTTAATGATGTTTCATTATGTTCGTATATCTTAGCAAAAGTTTCGACGACAACAATAGTAGAACGAAATCTTTTTCTTTCTGTTTACTCGATCGAACTAGTTACCAGGCTTACAAAAATGAACACAAAATAGTTGAAGGTTAATTGCCAGCAAAATTGAGATGTCGATGAGATTCCTCAAATGGCCTGATTCGTTCGAATATACCGTAGCTTTGAATCACGAAAGAGAGAAAATGGAGCTCGTAAGGTAAATGGGACTCGAATGGGGCCCGTATGGTGAACGAAACCGGAAAAACGAACTCTATATTCATTTCAATTTCAAGTCTTTCATGCTCTACTTCCACGTTCTACTTTCGATTCCATATTTTATTTTCTTATCGATATTAGTATCTGGAAAAATTTCCATCAGAAAGAATTTTCAAAGGCGTGATGAAAGCAATCATCGTATCCATATATATTCGTATAAATGACGCAGCGAGTTTCATAGTCCAATGAAAGCTCGATCTAAAGATAAAGAGCGAAAAGAGCTTAGTCGCAATGGTCTCGTCACGGGATATCACATAATTTCATAATTATGATCGAGTTTTGTATAAAATATGCCACATCAATAATTCTCTGTATATTGGGTGAAATAATGTGGTCGATTTTTTTTTTTTCTTAAAAGAAAATCGTTATTGATTGCTCCTCCTGTTTAAACATCAACGATCTCTTCTTTTTTACCTTTCCAGGTTATTACGCGCGTCATATCAGTTTTCATATGGTGTAGACGTCAACGGCTTAAACGTGCCATTCTCGCTTGTGCTTTTCCTATGCAAGTCATGCCTCTGGGAAACGTTGACCTGTCTTATAAACGCACGTGCTAGTCCGAACTTGGATGGAACGTTGATACGATCTTTGTGGCACATACATATAGATGTTATCGAGACATTATGTGGGATAAAAAAAATACCTGGAGAAAATGAATATATGGAATGTTTAGTATTGAATGGAAAAAAAAAAATACAAGAAATGTGCATCAAGTTCTTTCGTAACAGTTTCGAGATGACAAATTATTTTTTTCAACTATATGTTTATCTCATCCACGAATAATTCGCCAAGTTTAATGTTCCAAGGTATGTGCAAAATCGAAAAAAAAAATGTTCTTCATTGATGGCGAAATCATCGGTTTGAGCTTCAATCTTATAACTCTGTTATAGAAATATTCGCAAGGTAAACTCTTTTCCGTTTCGTTTTCCGCAATTCCCTCAACACTCAACGGATCCCATCCACGCGCGTTTATACCGTAGAATTTTTTCTTTTTCGGTTCACCTATAATGCTCGAGGTAAATATGAAAAGTCGAATATGTGCTTACGTCATATGATGAGATTGACGAATTGATTGATAAGGAAAAACTGTTCAATCATGGACGCTCTCAAGTTATTGCTCAACTACGCCGATCTTTGATCTTTTTATTCGATAGCTATCTAAATTCTTCACACGTGTTGCTGGGCTGTACAAAAATAAGGTTTTTACTCGATCAATAAGCTCGTTGATGGCGCTTTTTTTTATTTCGCTCAGAAGTTATTTTCGACCGGAAACAGTATAGTAATTTCGTAAAATGAAAAACGGGAATAATTACTTTCTAGTGTAACACACGTTGTTACTCTGAGTCATTTTTCTTTTTCTCTAATTCTTTTTCATTATTGAAAATATGAACAGAAGAAGTTCTCGCTTTATTTAAGCTTCGAGCAATATCTAATCATGTTTAATCATCGTAATCAAGTTGAAAATTGTTTATCAAATTAAATAAAATCTTCAAATTTTTTTGATGCCATTCCATCGGACTATTGTGGCTCAGATTTGTACTATTTTTCAGTTTTTAGCATTGAAGTCGTAATTTATATAAAAAATACAATTAATTCACCTAACATAATTGAAAATTAAAAAACAAGTAAACTGTAAAATTGTTCAACTCGAATTCCTGCGAAAGTAGACAACAACAAAAAAAAAAAGGAATATTCTTTTGACGCTCTGGTGGAGTTTATAGGGATTTGGAGGAAAGAGAGAAGCCCTTAAATTTTGATCGCATATTTGTACGTGACGTCAGCGAAATTTCGGGATCTATTCGGTGCCAGACAACAATGAGAAAGGATATGTGTGTGTGCGGCTCATAAATTGTCGGGGATTGAATTTTCGTTCGCGGCATGTGTATCAGAGACTTTTGTATGACGGTCACCCTCGAAGCCTCGTAGCTTTATTTCTTCTGTTCTCTCACTCGTCTGCTTTTTTCTTCCCTCCTTTTTTACTATACGTACATGGTGACACGCATTTTTTTGCTAGAGGGGGGCAAGCGATTTGCCCGGGGCTTCTATGAAGCACCAGTTATGAATACCAGATTAACTAATTGGATTGGAAGTTAGGAAAGAAGAAGAGAAAAAGACAGAAGAAGATGAGAGCGAGAGAGAGAGACTATGGTCTGCGTGTAATTTTTTTGTATTACGATCGCCTCTAAACTCGATAGAAACGACTTTTCATCTCCCCTTATTTTCACGATGACATGTTCAACCGATGTATTTGAGTTCGCCTTTATTGAGTCACAAGCAGATTCAATTTTTCAATAATCCTTCAATCAACTTCCACGGAATACAAAGTTACACGAACGCACTGACGATGGATAAACCTTTTTACTTCTTCTGAATTTCAAATCTTTTCCATATTCACCAGCTCGATCCGGATAAAGTATTATGTTTCTGTTGACTATAATATACACACTTTCGTTTCCGCTCTATTGTACTTCCACGTGACCGCTCAGCTCAATTCTCGTCTTTTCTTTTTATACCATCAAACGGACATTTTTATATCTGTCCGATAACATTCTGAACCTTGCAGAAAAGAAAAGGATAAGATAACCGGCGTCAACATTCCGATAAGAGAGCTTTTTCGATCAGTTTTTCCAATCAACTAAATACCTAAACATTACCTTCACAAAATCATTAAAAAAAAAAAAAAAAAAACATATTTCTATATCCATTTACTTTCATTTGTAGCAGGCACGAAATTTCATGTAGCTTTCATACTGTTAACATTTGTTTTCTATCGCCACTAATATTCACGCAGACAAATGTATCAGAACAATTCGCAAAACGATTGTTTTCTTCATGAATTAATTTGATGCTCAACTAATTATTCGGTCAAGGTCGTGAACAATTTTGTTCTCGGTTATTCATAGAATATTTGGACTCCTCCTCTATTCTCAGTCATTTATTGTTTTCAGAGACACTATTATTATGTTTCTATAATTGTCTCTTTTCTCATAAGCCGTTTTCATTTCCTATTCTACTTTATACAACGGAAAAGTTGTCAACATTGACATTTCCTCGAGCTCGAGGTATATAATACATACGTCACGACGGCTTATATATATTCCTTTGTAGAAGGGAGTATAGAGAAGCACTAACTACGAGGCTACATCAGAGATTCCTTGCATTAAGTATACGGGGTCGTGAGGCAATGTATTCCGTGACGTTCTCGACGTTTCTTCCTTATACATATATATAAATACATGTATACAGATTTTCCTTGGTCGTTCGAGTGATCCAGTAACGAAAGGAGAGAAATGAGATGCGGAATACAAAACGATTTGGGCGTAGTAGACTATTGGACAGGCTACAGAAGACACGTGACTCTGTCAGGATGTGATTGATGCTGTACACGTTATACATACATATTTATTAAACTACAGGTTATATATAGTACCTGCATTGGTAAATTGGGTCCACAAAAAATTGCATTTTCATTATATTGAAACGCTCCATCATGTGCTGATATAAAAAAAAAACGCCAATAAAATATAAAAGCCTGATTTTTGGATTTTTAAAGAAACCAGTACGTCACAGGGGTGAAACAAAAATGTTGACGATTTGTTCTGAAACAGCGCATTCGAGGAGTGCAAAACTTCTCGTTGCCTCCGAACGGTGCGTGAACGTTAATGTCATTCGTTGTGTAATGCGATAGGAGAATTACAATACTCCAATTTATCCGGATAATTTTGGGCATTAATTGTTGTAGGAATACTTGAGTGGATTGCTTGCAATTGCCAGAATTGAGATACACTCAATTACACGTTGCAACTGCTGATTGTCCATTGTCAAAACAGTTATTCCTATCAGAGTTTGATAAAACAAAAGTCCTTTTGCATTCAATGCTCGTGAAATTGCCATTTAATTGAGTGTGCTCAAAGCAATTGAGACAATTTCTTGACAATCCATAATGAAAGTAATTATATTCATAAACAACCATAAGCTCGTTGTAAGCAAATGTTTGCTACCAATAAAGGTGCTGGAAATCATTATAATTGAATCGTCGTTATTCTATAGAAAATGAGATCAAGATGGAAAATGGTTACTTCTGTACCATTGAAGTTTCTTCATCCAGGCTACTGGTCTCTTAAACACGTTCATAAATTCAACGATCTCAATTTGTATGTCCTTTATAAAGTGCATTTATAAGGAAGTAACTCTTCGTTACAGACGTTCAATCCGTATTCATATATATATAAATAGAAATATTTTAAATGTCTAGGTAGAAAACGGTGAAGCCTGAGAGAACGAGGAATAAAAACAGATCGAGTTTTGCATAGTAGGTAGAAAGAGGTTTTTGTGTGAGAGCTCGTCGAGGGTTATCCCAGAAACAGGTCGAGACTTTTCATTCCTCGAGACGGTCTATAAAGTTCAAGATGACATTCGTGGAAGATGGGGGCTTTGCACCTTTGCATGGACCCTCAAAAGGCTCCGACACGAGAGACCGATGGAAAAATCTTTTCTTTCAAAATGCCAACTTTCGTCAATGCTAATACACACATCAAAGCTCACCATGACGGAGAATATTTGAGAAAAGGCTTATACGCGGATGCGACAAATGAAAAAAAAATGTCTATGCATATATAACTCATTTTTACAGTGGGACAAAATAACGAGCGGAAGGGTTCAACATCTTCAAAGGGTCTTAATCAAGATTTTCTCACCCTCGTACATTCACATATGTGTATATATCTATACAATCCTACATACACGTTTTTTTTTTATTTCACCGGAGTGCTCTTTAACTCTGACGTATTGAAGAAATTTAATTAAGTAAAACTCGTTAACGCGTTCGACCGAGCGACCATGTGAGATAAATTAAGCAAATTACGAACGCTTAGAAAATATTCGCATGCCTCGTAAAAACCTTGTAATGTAATTGACAAATTGACTCGCGATAAAATTTTCTCCTCACGACTAGATAAATGTAGTTCAAGTGGACGATATTACTCGGAAGCTAATTATATTTTCAATACGACTTATTTAATTATTTATTAAAATACAAGCTCTCGCTCTCGAAAAAATTGCACGAGAAAGATCGATCGTCAAATTGACGTTATCTGCATGTCGTGCTGCCGTCGAATCTCTGGATTTTTTCAGCGCATTTCAACTATTCGAGGATTCCGAGTGACCACGTTCTCGAAATAATCTTCATTGCCAATATTATTCGAGCAGTATTTTCATGTGGTTACACTATAAAACCTCGAAAACACCACTGATTCCTCAAAATCTCGAGTAAATAATACCTTTGATGACTCTAGCGTCGCGTTTCACAAAATTCCATACGTTTGAAAACTCCAAAACTCGAATAATTGAAAAGCCAAATGACAGAGTCCACTGCTATGATTTTTATTATTGTTGAGTTATTCACATAAGCGCATCCAATGAAAGTGGAAAAGATTGGCACACGGATGTAAATCTGGCGAAAATATCAAGGGCGAATCTCGGCAATGCGTCATATCATTTGAACGAGTGAGCTAAAATAATTCGAAGAAATGAAGAAGCGCGAGAGCGAACGATTATTATTCACGTAAAGTATTTTGATGGAGATGAGCAGCATCGAAATCGCAAGAGCACAAGCCTCGAGGGCGACGGTGAACTGTTTAGGCACGGTGACTTGCAGCTGTTGCACCACGGGAGTCGATGATCATCCGAAACTCGTGTGTGAAAGCTCAAAGCTCCCTCTTTCTCTCTTCTCTTTTTTTTTCCCCACTTGAGAACGACCACGAAATCATTTGGCAGAGATTCAAAGATAACAATCGCGACGTAGTGCTAGTTATAAAGATGTCCCGATGTATATATGAGTGTGCGTTTCGTTGATACACGAAAGTGGGTGGGAAAATTAATAAAAAAAAAAACAAACAAACAAAAATATAGGTAACACTGTATCTCAATGAAAAATGAATGGATTTGTAAGCGAGGACTGAAATATGTATCACGTTAGATGACAAATTTACAAAATTTTTGCAAGAAATTTTCGTATAAATTGACTTTTATCACATTTCCGAATGAACTGATTGTGTAAAGTTAATATTGTTTAAATATCAATGTGTCCTTCTCGTTCCTCTCGATATTTGTCCATCAACGATGAGCGAATACCAAGCGAAATCTCTCCGACTAATGACGTATGACAGATCCAAGTAGATATGGTCAGTTAATAGTCAGACGTCGACGACGAAATTCTCTTGTGTCTTCGTCGACCACTCTGTGTTCAAAGTTGCAGGAGAGACCCTTGCCTCATAGGAACAAGTACAGAATGCACTTTCGCGTATTCTCGTAATAATAAGCTCTCACGAACCACTTCAAAGTCGTGGGTGGTACTTCGTTATTACATCGAGACAAGAGCCTCAAACTGTCTACCTCTCAAACTCGATTTAATAATGATAATAATAACAATGCTGGAGTCTAATGGACGTAGCAATTGGAGAGAACTTACCAAGAATTAAAGCTGCCTTGACTCTACACTCTTCGGATTTGTCGATATAAGCAACCCCAGTGATTGAACGTTAGCCTGTTGTTCTGACAAACTGCAGGTGTGCAAGCTAGTAGTAGCTGGTTGAAGTTTGAAAACTATCAGACCAATCTCCTGATCGCAGTATAGGTGGAAGATTTTCAAGAGCTCAATCTTCTACAAGAAAGCTTCAACGTCTATGTCGACAATGTAGCGCTTGCTAATTCTCGAATAACGATTCTCGGAGGTGGCGTTACATCGACGGTTAAGCACGTTAATTGGCAAATGATAAATTGGCACGATGCAAGAGCTCGATTTCGTATAAAACCGACAACCCCCTGCAGCCAACGAAACGGATAAGAACGTCTCAACTAACGAAGCAATTTCTGATCGTTAAGCGGATCATTTCAAGCAAGTAGTAGAGAGAGAGAGAGAAAGGTCGTGATATGCAGCAGCCTGATCGATGCATAAAATGAGTCGAGCTCTCGCGACAGGGGTTATTGAAATCGATTCCTATTTTATCTGAACGCGGATGCTCAGTATACTTTGACATTCAATAAATGTGATGTGTGTGTAATATGCATGGGGTTATATATCGAAGAAATAGATCCCTTTGTAAACGTCATTCTTCCCTTATTCTTCTCTGCTTTCATCGATCATCTTTTTGCTGAATGATCGTAAACCTCGCTATTATTTTCTACTATTATGTCCAATACAACAACCTTCAGGCTTCAGTTCGATTATTTTAGTTCCTTGCTATATGCACCGCGTGGTTAATGCAATAATATTAACTTTGGACTGAAAACCTTAAGCCAACTTGGAAGTAGTAATTGATATTAGAGTTTCGATAAATTTGAGCTCAAAGTTTTCCTTGAATATTCTCGATCCCAAGTGGAATTCTAGGATCATAAAAAACGTGGCATAAAATGACTAGATTGTAAGCTATTTGCTTTACGCTTGACATTCGTCCCTATATTTTATTTCACGATGTGATAAAATCAGAATGAAAATGTAGTTGTGAAGGAAATGCATATTGCTGATGTGTGAATAAAGAGAGAGAAGAATAAAAAGAAGAAAAAAAAGTAAGCGTGAGAAAATAAATGTTGAGTATCCTCGGGACGAAGCGTGGTGGTCACATAAAATTGCTTTGACGGAATAATCGAAGACTGGAACGAATACATATATATGTTTATAAGACGCTTTAGCTTCTCCGTGTCACGAAAGCGATAATGTTTTATGATTGAAATCCGCCCCCGTCGTACATTATCTTCGAGTGGGCGGATAGGGGTTGTAGAAACGTGATTGGCGTTAAATGTCGAAAGACGACAAACACTGGAATTACTATCGCCGCAGGCTAAAGATTCCCACTAGCTGTTTCGTTCTTGCCTCGACGAGACAGTCTTTCATTCCGCACCGCTTCATTCTTCTACTTTAACGATTACGTTTCATATGATATATAGGATAAATCTCTGATCGATGAAGAAGAAAAAATCGTGACGGGAAAACGAGCCAGAGACAATAAACGCTCAGGAAATAATACGCTTATTATAGCAGACCCTTTTCAAATCTATATACAGATCTGTATTTGTGTTACACATCATATCTATAATACGGGAAAATGTGGAAATAAAGGGAAACGTTGGAGAATGGTATTTCACTCGCAAGATTTTTCACAACTGTCAAACGGTAATGGAAACAAATTCCTTTAAGTATATATTTGTTTGCAGCGAAAAATATGCGAATTATCCGAGTTAGCTTCTAACGCCAAAAATATTTGGTGATCGTTACAATTACAGATATTTTAAATTCACTGATTATCTGAATTTCTTTGACCATGTGAAGGGAGGGAACGTATCTCGACAGTTTTTCTTGTTTTTGCAATAGTTTTTCAATCGTTACAGCAGATATACAGAAAACAAGAAGAAATGAATCGATACCGGAAAGGAAGTGAACTTACTTCAAATATCACCGTCCGAACGGAATCTTTATCGGGAACAAGCTAACACGATTTCGAGCGACAAGCTACGGCGAAACTTGTCTCCGTTGGTTGACGATTTTTCAGGAATAACCGCACGATGCCGAGTTTCTTTTCTTTTTTTCACTGCAACCCCGGACGTTCGATATACTTCATATATATTAGATGTGTCATATAAAAGTGGATCAGCGACAGTGTATAGAGAAAATTTTCATGTCACTTCTTATCTCGCCCGTCTTTTCTCCCCGACAAAATGTCAAGGAAAAATGCGAAAGCAAGGAGTCTCCTTGCTTGTCCGAAAGGTCGCCCACACCCTAATAACGTTTTGTTCGTCCTAATTTATCTTGAAGGGAGAAAAAAAAATAACAGTATCAATCCTCGTCACTGACACTCAAAATATTTGACTGCATTAAATCAAACGATGAATGTTTCATGTTCATCAATAAACAACTTTTATGCTCGACGTGAAAGGTCCCATTTCTTTTTTTTTTTTTTTAAGTCCAAACTTTCGACATTTATAAACTCCGAGCACTTTCCTGTTACGGAGCTGCTATGAAGCATGGACGCCAAATTTTATTCGATTACCAGGAAGATGCTTCTCTTATAAATTTAACCGCTGAAAACTTTCTTTCGTCATACAATCACTGGAAGTTAATGCATGTTCTTGTCCTACAATTATATTTCAGAAAAAATGTGAATGCTGAAAATATAAATTAATTGAGCAAAAAAAGAGCTGCGGATCGGTAGAAAAATGTTGAAAAAAAAAAAATCTAAAATTTCCACTAAAATACAGACCTTCGTCGACTTTGTTGACAAAATGTTGATTTTTCGATTTAAGTTCATTCACAGCGTTATTCTAATCTTCTCAAAGGATCCAATGAAAAAAAAAATTGGATTGGCCCAAAATGCCATAAGATACGTCATAGATATTGTTATTACTATCATAAGATGGGTTGAAACAGAAAGAGGGTGATGAGTTCTTCCCCTTCGAATAACAGACACATTTGTTAATCATTATTTTCCTGTCAAGCTTTACCGCCAACCATTACTCAATTAAGTCTATATATATATATATTTGAATTTATAGCTTCACGAATAATTGAGTTTTTCGATCTATAGAAAAATATCGAACGAGACTAAAAATATTGAGGTAAATCGAGAAACGAAAATTACTATATTATTAGTGTCAACCGAGTGTTTACGTTTCGTCAAAATTATTCCATCAAACCTTCAACTATGGGAAAAGTTTGAATTGGAAACCAACCTAAATAGGAGAGCATTACGCTTTCTGTAATATCATTCTTAAAATTACTTCTATTTGAATGAATTTTTTTCTCTTTCACTACTTTTTAGTAATTCTTCATATTCGTATTATTATTATTATTATTATTTTTTTTTGTTCGAAAAATTCAGTATCCGAGTTTGCTCAAGAGCTCAGTGGTGCGATGGAGAGTCACGGATCAAACGTGCGACGTTTGGTTGACGAGTTTCGCGGCAAGTCTGGCGAGACGAGAGGGGATGCGGGAGGAATGCGTCGCGTTTGGGAAAATCTTTTACGTCAGGTTGAGGCTGACGCTGCTGCTCATCTGGATCTGGCGGCTGTTCTACAACAACAATTGTCCAGACCGACCCTTGAGGCGAGCTTTCATCGTAAAATTCAGTCACGGAAGGTCAGTGAAAAAAAAAAAAAAATCTACTCTGTCGTTTTATTGCGCGATGAAAAAGTTGGCTGAACGTTTCCACTAGATAACAAACATTTTTTCATGCGTTTGACGAAAAAGAAATTTTCGTATACTTTTCAAGCGCAATTACCTTTACAGAAATTAACAAAAGAAAAGGTTGCACGAACGACGACACGCGTTTTATCCTAAGCTGTTTGAAATAAATACAAAAATTTTGTCGTAAATAAATGCCGAAAAAAATGAATATTAAAAAAACCTAGAAAAGAATGTTTGAAAATGAAGATCCTTCTTCTATAGCACGTTCATAATTATTAACTTAAAAAATTCGTATAAACTTAATCAATTCGTACACTCAATTTGCCGGCTCAAATTAATTATTTTCGCTACGACGAAAACGTCGTAAAATCTACGAAAGTTTTGGAGATTCAATAAAATTCATTTTGTCCACAAAGATTTATTGATCCAACAAAAAATATTGTTCTATCAACAAATTCTTTTTCTCAGTAAGTTTGGTTATTTTGAATAAAATTTTTGATATCGAAATGGTTAAAAAAAAAAAAAAAAATGTATGAGATGTGGACGCGAGTGAATGAGATCACGCATAAAATGGCCGAATCGCGCTCGATTAATGGTGCATTCGCATTTGTATATACCCGTGCGAATGTACCACAAGGTTTCCATTGGTGCGGCAACTTCATGCACGACGTGGTTCGTTGTTTTTCGCACGCATATATCGTATTATTTACCAGCAATTTGGGCAGTGAATTGGAGCGTACAATTAATTTTATAATTTATTCTCCGTATACAGATAATAGTTAAAAAATGAAATAAGCGTGACTGAACTCGACCGTAATGATTAATAAAATTTTCAGATATTCGCCCATCGAGAAGCGTACGATCAAGTCGTAAGTAAAACTGAAGAAAAGTTACAGCGTGCTCGGGTCGATTACAAACGCGCTTACGGGGCTTTATTGACGAACGATCCGACGATCGGGGATCCGGAAAGTCTAAGACGAGCTTATCTCGAAGCCCACAATGCTTACGTGCTACAGTTAAGAGCAACCAATGCGATAGTGGAACGTTATCAACATCAATGTTTGCCCGCTTTATTGGCCGAAATGGCCGAGGTTTACGAGGAAGTTTGCACGCTCACGTGCAATTGCGTTTCCGGTATATCCGAAGCTACGGGAGAACGTTCGGGGGAACAAGCTAAAAGATACATTTCCGTTGCGAAAGAAGCTCAGGCTGTAACAGCCGCGAACGATCTTCAGATCCTGGCGAGAAATCTATCGAGCAACGCACCGGCTAAGAAACCACCGAGACGATTGTTCGTTGCACCCTCACCACCTGAACAAATTTCCGTCGACAGACTCAATCAAATACCATCCTTGAGAGACGAACTTGTCACTTTGAGCGGAGGCAATCAAACTATGCTCGAGGATCTTAGAAGGGAAGCCGAAAGTTTGAATCAGGAAATTCGACGACTACAGGACTCCCTCGATGCACTTGTACGAATGCAACGCAAGTATGGCTCCGTTCATAATTATTATTATTTTATTCATAATCTAATTATGATTTCGTCACTGATTCGTTAAAGGAAAATACTCAGGACTATTTCGAATCTACATTGAGAAAAGAAATTTGTCGATTGACCATTTTTTGTCAGATCAACAAAAGTTGAAGCTGATACAGTGAAATTCTTTTTGTTTCAACAATACTTTTGTTGATTCAACGATGACATCGTCGGAGTGACAATATTCATTGAAGCTAATAAATTAATTGTTCAAAATCGAGAATCTAACAAAAATTTTGTCGAATCAAACAAACGTCTTTTCTTAATGTGCTAAGGTTCTATTTTTCTTTGAACAATTCATTTTTTTCTCACCATAATTTTCACGCCATCTGCGAATACATCTTTTACAAATTTGTTTCGATTTTTTGTTTTTTCAAATGAACGTTTTGAAAAGCAAATCTTTCGTTAAAAACGCGTGTCTAATTCAAGTGCTGCAAAATTCATATTTTCGTGAAATTACTGAAATTTGAATTCTTGATCTATTAAATAATATAAAAACAACGTTGCGATGGACGAATCTATTTGAATCAACCACGTGGGTGATTTTTTCTGGAGGGACATTGTCACAACGACGTCGAAAATCGTATCGAATGAAGATGGAGAAAACTAAAGTTGTAGATTTTTTTCGCCTAGAAGATCTAACCAGTAGTGTCTAATCGTTATTTCGTTAAATTTTTGTTGTCATTATGTACTCTCGAATAACCAGCTTGAAAAATAATATTTCTGGCCACCGAACGAAAATAACTCTTCGAAATCCAAAAGTAATTAGGTGTGAGATTAAATGTTAATCGAGTGTAATCCTTTTCCTGATGAATCCTCAACGTTATCATTGAATTTTGAATTCGTGGGAGAATATAATATTAATAACAAGATTGTTATTTGCAGAAGCGCCGAGGGCAGCTTATTTACAAAAGTGGCGGAGCTCCAAGAGGACATATCGATGAAACGTTTCGACCTCGGTGTCGCCCAACTACATTTAGCAGCTGTTCAAGCTCAGGTATGTCATATATAGGGCATATATAAATATATGAAATGAAAAGACGAGTCAATATACATGTGCAAATATATTGAAGTGAAATCCTCTATTCGAGGCAGAAACTTGTTCGAGTCTTTAGCATTATTCACGATTCGCGTATAAGCTATTATTATAGCATAACTATACTGTTTCAAGCGTACACACGTTTTCGAACGAGGTCGACGAGACAAAGTTTACAACTTACGAATAACGCCCCAGGTGTGCGGGAGAGAAAAGCTCTCTCTTCCGTTTACCCAACTCTCATGAATACAGTGGCAAAGAATCCACTGGTTCGACTCTCTCTTATTTCTTTTTTTTTTTCTCTTTTTGGTTTTCCATTCCACGTTTCTGCTCCGTCGCCTCCTCATTTTTTCTTCTCACACCTAGTATATAGAATGAAGAGAAAAAAAAACGAAACCTCACACGTACATCTTGATAGCTTTCCCAACCACGCTTCAAGGGATCGAGATCTATAGAGCATTTTGTCTCAATTCCTTCGGTCTTCGAACCACATCCTGTGTGTCAGTGTGTGTGTGTGTGTGTGTGTGAAACTTTTCTCAGCCTTAATTTCCTCCCATCTCAGTCTGTGGCCTTTCCCCGTCTATTTCTGCTTCCTCTTTTTTTTTCTGTACCGAACGATTCACAAGCTCACGATTCCCGCGGGGATCAAAGAGCGATTCTCTCAAATGCACTTTCGTGTGAGAAAATTGCCACTCACTCTAGACGCCCACTTCCGTGGGGCTCTAATGTTTTTGGACCGATACATGCATGAGGATAAAGAAATTGCTATAAAGAAAGGAAAAATAAGGAATGGGGGCTCTCTCGATCTGTGGAGAATCGAAGCAGGACGCGGAACAAAGATAAAAGAGCGAGCGGTCAAGCTCTCTATCGAAACTTATTTTTCAAGCTTTCATATATTCAGAATTCTCTCTCGAACTGTCGAACGAATAAACATCGTCATGCTTACATTTTCACGTAAAGAAAGCTTTGCATCATTTTTTTTTTTTTTTTTTTTCATTTTATAATTGTTCTTTTTCATCGAACCGCTCTTCGTTTTCTTCTTCGTGCTTTTTCGATTTCACTCTCATCAGTACGTTTGGTAAAGAAATTTTTTGTTTTACATGTTTCTTCCTATAAGAGGGACACTTTTTTTTGTTTGTTTTTTTTTTTCTAATAATAAAGTTTCACTGCTCCGCAGTAACACTCAACTTTTCTGATGTTCCGTTTAAACTTCCGACCACTATTCGCTACAAGTAATCTTCATTTCGCTTTCTCCACGTCTTCTCATCGTTTTTTTGTTGTATCCCTCTTGATTCCCATCTCATCTTCAAACTCCCACTAACCACCTCACAGATCGGACTGCAATATTCCGTTCTTAGCAGGCCATCGAATAACCTAAGAAAGTAACAAGGGAAAAGAGATCGAGAAGCGAGGAAGAAAAGTTACTACGAGGCACAGACGTCATCCGAGAAAAACCACGACTTTCTTCCTGTCCTCTCTATTCGAACGGACGTCCACCGAGACCTCGGCAAAAAGTTGTCACGAAAGAAAGAGAAACTGCTATAAAAGTTTACCACGAAACCTTTTTCTTTCTCTCTTTCGCCTCTTGCTCTATCACACGCGAATCATTTTTCTTTGACGCATAAACTTTCACACTTCTTCACACTGCTTCATTTTCAAACTCGCGCCTCCAAGTTTCCTCGTTTCGTTGCACTCTGTAACCAGCCAAAGTTTCATCAAAATATTACACCTTGTCGCAATCCTATCGACCATTATTCCCAGCACTCGCAACAATTTCTTCAACATTTCGCGTACGTTTATCCTCAGCGAAAGGTGTGAATGAACCAAATATTTTAGCACATTTCTATTTTCCTTCTTCAAATTTTCTGCTTTTCAATGCAAACTTTAAATAGATACATGGGAAAATGAACTCTTTTGTTTTTTATTATTGCTTAAAAAAAATTTTTTTTTTTAAAGGTTTAAAGACCTTGCGCAGTGGCTAGGTCATAGGATTCGAGTGAAAAAATTTAATGCCGTTCTTTATAGATCAAATTTATAGATCAATTTCTCACGAAATTTCAGGGTGGGTTATCGACCAATTGAGAGAAAAAATGATTAAAAGGAGGTGCTCTCCGTGACGGATACCCAGGGTGACATAGGAAAGTCCGATTTCAGGTCACTAAAAATCTACGTATCTTATAGTGAAAATCCGTAAGATATTTTAGAAAAACCAGATTCAAGTTATTGTAGCAATCCAGTGGTCTCTGGAAAAAAGAGGGTTATCGACCTAGTTTTTATGGGATATTGAGTTGAAATAAAGCTTCCGGTTATCTCAGTTTTGTAGTTGCATAAAAAATTTTATGAACGATCTTCAATTGGGACAAATTTTTTTTAATATTAAAAACTATTATTTTTACAAGCATAAAAAATTAGAATAGGCGCAAGTTTCGAATTTAGTGATTAGTATGACCCCCAAAGTCGCAAGGATTCTCTTAACTCTTACGAGGATATTAGAATAATGAATAAAAGAAGAATCGAGCAGTCGAACTAGCAAATGTACGAATCAACTCAATTTTAATTCGACAGTCAAGTACCTAATACCCTTTTTTCCTGTAAACAAATATTCTGAATGAAACTCGATGAGATATTGGATGAAATAATTCTACGGTATACACAGGAAATTCGAGATCATTGGTAAAAGAATTTTTTCCTAATATTGTTTTACAAACTAAATGAATTTCTAGAACGTATCACACGTATACACTTTGGAGAGCACATCACCGTGCACCGCTCAAAAAATTACTGTTACAAGACTCTAATGAAAAACCATTTCACCAGAAAATTTGCAAACTTTCTAGCCAGGATCTTTCCTGTCGACTCAACCTCGTTCGTAACTATGATTATTCGTAGGTCTCAATACAGAAATTACGATTGACGGTCCTCGGGAGACGAAATAAGGGAAAAAAAAGACGAAAAGACTGAGAAGAGGGTCAGAGAAAAATCTCAATGTGAAACCAAGACTGTTTCACGAGGGATCGTTCTGTGAGGAGAATATCATCGACGAATGATGAAATGAAAAATCGATTTATCGCTTTGAATTTGGCTTTCTCATCCGATTAAAAAAAGTTGAAATGTCCTCAACGTTTTTTTTATTTTTCAAATTGCCATCCAATCAGGCTATTCAAAGATATAGTTTAGATTCATTCAGGTACAAAACATACGCGTGGAAAGCGGCAATCGTATAAAAAACGATGGAACGTATGAAAGAACGAGAAAATCATGAGCTGTCTATACCCAACTTTAGCCTGAATAAAGGTGCTCGTCTCTATATATTTCACGACGAATCGTGGAGGTCCGAGGAAGGAGAAAGCGGCATTGGAGGTTCACCCTCCTTCGCACAAAGTCCAACGCCATAGGGGATTGCGTTAAGTGAACAATATATTGTGGTTCGTAAGCAAAGCTTGTGGTATACTTGATACGCTCGGGATGGGTATTGTGCCAACTACGAACCGGCGGCGATTCCCTTCTCTGTTCCTCGCCCTCTTAAGGGCAAATGGTCGCGTGCGTATTCCGAAGCACGAGTCAAACGTTCTCTCACACATAACTCATTTTCTCGTCGTGTTTTTCTCTCTTCCTGTCTCTCTTAGCCTCCATGCCTCCGCCTACCCTCCGATTATTTACTGATCGCTGTGGGAGCCATTTTTCTGACAGCCTTTCCGGGTCGTCCGAAAAAAAGGGATCGTCGAAGAAAGAAAAGAAAAAAAAATATCATGCACGCTTCTCTACCGATGTGAAATTAGTGTTTCACTTTTCATCGATCAATTATTCGTAAAAATATCATTTTATTTTTTAATTCACTCGTGGGAATTAAGTTCGTTGATCATTTCCCAAGTAGTCGGTGCAACTGAATTGTTTAGTGTACTGGAAAATTAACGTGAAAAAGTTTTTAATTCGTTTCTACGCCCAAAGTGAGAAAAACGAGCGAACATGAAAGTTGCGAAGCAACCATTCGAAAGTGTTATCAAATTTCATACGAAAATCTAAATTGTTGTTGTGCGCATACGGGCATATAATTTGGTTCTTCACTTTCGGGTTTCGTATAAAAATTTATCGATGAGAAATTCCACACGAATTGTAACGAGGTCACAAAAAATTGACAAAGAAAAAAAGCTCGTGGCTAAAAAAGCAGGAGGATAAAAATTGGTAGATCTGAGTTATCCGGGAGAACGAATTGGCTACCCGTCACCCTCTTCCCATTTCTCTCTGGAAGCTCTCAATTCTCAAAAAGTACAATGGTTACGATGATGGTTGTTTGCTGGCTTCCCTTCTTTCTTTCTTGGAATTTTTTTTGTGCTCTGCTTTCGCGAGTTTTCGAAGGCGCGGTTGCAAAAGCGGGAGAATGAACGAAGCGAGGCGGCTTTTATTCTTCGTTCGTGAAGAATCGAGTGGAAAATAGATTAAGCGCGATGTCACTTCACAGACAGAAGGGAAGTGAAAGATCATGGATCGGTATTAAAAGATAGTTGGCTGCGCATTGACCGAACGGAAAATACATTTAGAGCCAGATAAAATTTAGAAATGGATGAGTCGCACAAATATTCCATGATGTTTCTGACAGCTCACGTTTCATTACTTTTCAAATGAAGCCAATGAATCGTTGTTTTTCGTTCACCGTTGAAAAGTCTTTCGAAGAAAAATACAATTTATTCGCATCGAACGAAAGTTCTTCGACCGGAAATCAAATTAATTGGCTGAAATTTTTTGAATTAATACTCGATCAATTCGACTGTATTTTGTGATCAAATGTAACTAAATATCGCTTCAATTGAAAAAAAATAAATAAATAAAATACAACGTTGATCACTCGACACCCAACATTAATGTCGAAACGAGTTAGTGACGTTTTGTCATCTCTCATTATTATTCAACCGTGAAATCGAAAACGAGTTATTATTTCAAAACGTACACGATATCGCAAATCAATTAACTTCTGTTATTATCGAATGGAGTAACGGGAGATTCTTTCAAGCCATTTTCAAGGTTTGATGAATTGGAATTATCCAGATAACTAAAGGGATTTAAACTTTCCGTGTGGTAGACAAAGAAAGTAGAAGAACGAAAAATAAAAAGGAAGAAAAAAAAACATCGATAATAGTACGAACTGTCAGAAAAATAATAAAAGAGAGAATGAAAAAAGTGTGCGCCAGGAGATTCAGTCCGTGTGCGCTCAGACCGAAAATAAGTCGGAGATATTGAGCACGGTGACTAAAAATTCTCAGTCATTATCGTTATTGATGATCCCTGTTTCTTTTTTTTTTTTTTTCTTAATACGAATTTGAACTTGCGTACATTTTATCAATCGTAACGTATTTCGAGCACGTTTCTCTAAACGAGTGTGACAATGATTATTCTCTTGCTATTCCGAAAAAAGTGGGACAATAATCTTCAAAACTTGAAGTCTGAAGCAGAACAAAAGAGAAAGCATTCAAATAAACTGAGAAATGTTGCAGTTGTACGTTGAAATCTTCTAGTCAACAATTGAATTAAGAAACAAAACGTCAGGAAAGAAAAATTTTCCGTTGATAAAAGGAGCAGTCGCACAATGAATAATCAAACCGAAAAAATTGATAGTTAAATATGAACAAAAAACAAATGAAAAGTAGTAGGTTTGCTGCTCGCAGTCTCTGGCTCACTGCAGACTTAAAACTTTTGCCGAATTAAAAGACTCGACGAAGAAGAAGGAGAAGAAGACGAAGAAGAAAAAAAGAAAAAGACGAATAAAATAAATGGTAGAGAACATTTCAAACGAGGCTGAACGAGGGAGCGAAGAATCAGGGCTCGATTAAAATTAGCCTAACGTATAGCGTGAATTCCCTCGCGCGCCTGTTTTGTTAAACGTTTTCATGTGTCGTGTCGCGAACATAAAAAAATCACAGCTTTATGACGCATTTTGGTCCAATGTAATTGAGCCAAATATTAACAATTATTGTTAACCGAGACACTGATGTGGTACGAACCATAAAAAAGTGACAATTAACATGGAAAACAGTAAATTTCTACGTAGTTAATCAGCTTGATGGGCTTTTAGTTTCCAACGGTGGAAACTCCGGTGTATGTGTGCAATCAAGAGCTCAGTATCATTAGTGCTATTTGTAAGGCATGTGAGTCGACGGAAACGTGAATTTCACCCTAATAAGCCCATCCTCGAAGACTTCTCGAGCAGTAGACCTCGCACAATTGGTAGTGCTCACCTTATCACCCTTCTGTTGATGGAAAACGTACCATAGAGACTGTGTATTCGAACGTATACCTGTGTGTATCTCGTGAAAGAGCAAAGATCATTTTAAACGTGGAAATGGACGAGAGAGCAAATGTGCAGAACCTAAATGTCATATATACATTTAGCATTGTGCACAGTTGTGACTCATATATGAAGGAAGATAGCACGAGTAATGAAAATCTAAACACTGCTACGAACAATGATAGATTAAGGGATTCGCTCTTGTGTCTTTTTAATCGGTTTAAAATTATTTGACTCTATGTGTTTTAAACGAATATTCAAAAACAATTATGTGATCGTCATTTCATATTTTTTTTTGTACTCGTATTAACTTGAACTCTTTAACTACTACAACTCTCATCAAATCAGAGGATCAGATATTTTTTTTTTTAATTTAGAAAACATGTTCAGGTTTCCATACTGAAAAAAGAAATTTGTTGATTCAACAAAATTTTGTTAAATCAATAAAATTACAACAACAAAATATTAAAAAATGGTTGAAAAAAGAGAAGACTTCTATTTTTTTAGCAGACACATCAATTGGCTGTCACAAATCAATTAAAATGTCTCATCAACGGTGATCCAAAAGTAAAATTCGGAGGGCTCTCTTTTCTTCGCAGAACTCTATACGATCTAAACATTCTCGACGGTTTATTGACTACGAGGTCCGAGGCTCCCAGTGAATAACGGTTAAATGCTCTTCTCAATCCTCCCTGTCAATTTGGGCTCTGTGCACTAACAACGCTTTCATCTGTGTCGACATGTCAAAGCAAGAACGACGTTGACCTCTGTAGTGAACGCGAGTAGCGAAGGGATCGATTAATCGGATTTTAACCCGAGACAACATGACAGCCAACGAGCTATCTATCGCAAATATAGCACTAAAAGTCAAAAAGGAGTTATTGAACGTCTTTTTCAAGCGTTAGACCTTACGAAATTAATTCTTTTTTATTTTTATTTTTTTTTAGGAAATATCTGTAGATATGAAAATCGAAAGATACCAGAATTCGATGGAGCTATCTTCGAATATCTAACACCATATTTATTGTCCTCAACATATTCCATAATGTAAAAACGCGATAACAGCTACTAATTTCACTACTTTTATGTCGCGTGTAACCACGAATGAATTGATCCATCAAAACGTAATCTTGCTCCTCGACAAATTCATACTTTGTTGGGCTGAATCTTTTTACAAAGAAAAAACCATTGACGATAATTATTCCCGTATTTCTCGTTATTTGCTTTCCGTTGTTACATTATTTTCATGAAACTGGAAACTGTTATCAGAGAGCAAGTGACAAATTGCTATGGCTACTGTTATCATTATCCATTTCACTCGAACAACAACCAATCGAGCCTTAACATTTTGATTTCGTTATGCTTTTTTCAAAAACTTTCAACACGACAATCAACGAATAAGCACTTGCATTGAATCGACAATGTTTGTTGAAAAAAAAACAGAAAAAAAAAAAAAAAATTCGTGGAACGAGTTTAACAACTTTCCAGGAGTGAAACTGGAGGATAACAAGATGTTGACCCATATAAAAATGTTAAAACAGTGCATTCTAACAATGCAAGTTCCAGTGTCTATGAAATATCCATTTAAATATTTGTAATAGCAAGGATCAAGTTGCGAGAAATCAAAAGAATATTCAAAGAAGATTTTCAAGTGGAAGTAAAGTTGAGGTGAGGCTAAAGGGGTTAACGAGTAGAGGAGGCACGAGGCTTGAGGGATAGATTTTTTAATTCATTTTTGAAGTAGCGAGAGAGGAACGTTGGAAGGAATATAAACAGCAAATAAATACGGACGCGCAATCGCACGACATGCGCCTTCACAACTGGGTCATACCAAGCCGCCCAACGACGGCAAGTACAGAGTGAGCGAGAGAGAAAGAGAAAGAGCGTTGCAGACAGGGAGAAACTGAGAGAGCGAACGAGAGAAAGAGAGGGAGGAAGGGAGGAAACGAGAGTCAGCCTGGTGCAAAATCTATCCCAGTCATAGTTGCCTGCCTAGGTCAGGAGAAGAGATCCGTCGATATCCTCTCTCTTTACCACGAATAAGCCGCATAATGGGTTGGACAACGCTGCGTTCACGAATCGTTAGTAAAACGACAATTACGATGTTTTAATCCTCGATATTTCATCTCAACGATAAAGCATTAGTTCTTGTTTTTTGTTTTTAATATAACAGTGACTTTGTTGATAAGTGTTCAATGAACTTGGCGTGATTGATCATCGAAAGATTTGGGTGCATCCACCCGGCAAGCAAAGAGACTCTAACCTTATTCGAGTCCTCCGAGCGTTTCTCGAGATGGACGAGTCGATCCTCGCGACTACTGATCCCAGTATATTATCTCCGAAATTTTATAAACCATTTCAATCGAGTTTGCCATTTAAAAGATGGATACTTTTACTCAAAAGGGATCGAGAAAAATGATTCATCGACGAGTAGCATCGGAAGTGAAGATCCTGAGATGTCGGTTACTTTTTTTTTTCGATCTTTTTGAGTGATCAACGAACTCGTGGCGACTGTCTCGTCACAGGGGCGAGTGGATTTAAGGACGAGTGGAAATTTCCATGACGAGAGACTGAAAGGATGTTTCTTCGAGCGTCATCGACCTCGTTTTGAGGTTTCATTTTTTTTTCCTGCCTCTTCAAATTCGTTATAACAACCGGAATTTCATAGTGATGAGGTTATTTTTCAAGTTTTTTTTGCTTCTATCCAGAGGTTAACATTGGTCGAGGGGCGAGGTTGCCGGGGAAAGGGATGCTCATGGGTATAACACACGCGGTACATGAACCAGTGGTAGGAAAAAGCTCGCGCATGCGTTTCTCCATTTTACCTCGTGCGCTTACTGTATACGTTGTCACAGGCTACGGCGGTTTCATTAAGATATTCTCGTCGCTTAACGACCAGAGACGACAGTATCAATGCTGCGCGCGTGGGTAGCAGTTCTTTCAGAACCGGTTTGTTGCTTTGCATATTCGTGAAAAGCTCTTACGGTAGACGACCGCTTCCGTGATCTTCCGAGGTCAAGCTAAAAACGTGCGTCTTTTTTTCTTTTTGTTTTTGCTCAGATCAACTTCCCATACAGTTTCTTTTTTTCTTGTTCTTCGGGAAAGACTAAATTCTTATTTCCGGCGGTCTCGTTTCGCACGACCGCAACACACGCTTTTCTCGAGTATTTATTATTAGATTTTTGTCGTCGGTACACGAGTGTGTGTCTGTGTGTCGCAGCTGTGACACGAGGAAAACCGCTCGAGTTACGTTCAAGCCGACTGAGGACTTCGCAGCGTTACTCGATCATTGCACCGTACACTGAGAACAAAAATTTGCTGGTTCGATAAAATTTTTCGTTGGATCAACCAATCGTAGCGAACGAATTACATTTGTCGAGAGAACGAAAGTTTTGTTGGTTCAACGATTTTTTGCGTCGTCGTGAAAAATATATTTTTTTCGAGACAACAAATCAAATTTTTGTATCAACCAAATTTTTTCGTTTGGATCAACGAATTTCGCTTTGTTCGCCACGATTTATTGATCCAACAAAAACTTTGTTGAGGCAAAATTTCTTCTATCAGGCCACAAATATGTTCGTTTCTTTACAACTGTATCGAAACTCGTTCCTATGAGCGGGTCAATTTTATTTCAATTTCAATGCATAATAGAAGACGATAAATGCACTTCTCTCATTGATAGTACAATTCAACTTTCAATGTTTTTGTTCTTATTATCAGTTTTTTAACAAAAATTATTACAGCGCATACACGTTTATTCAATCCGAATGAAAAGTATTTGAAATACGGTGTAACTTGGGTATAAATTTGATCAATTGTTTTTTTTTTTTATGTTAGGTCACGTTGCAGACGTTCTTCATCTTGCGATTTTCCAAAATCAAATAAAAATTTAAATATCACAAAGCTTTCGTTCCAAAAAAATCTCGAATTTCATCGAATCAAGATTTTGGATCAGTCGTGAGTCTCGCTACAAATATTCTTTCGAAGAAAATTTATTTGAGCAATTAAAAATCAGAATTATATGTCAGAATGAAACAAATTTCTCAGGGCTTCTTTGAAAAGAGGAAAAAATAAGAGTTCGAAAAGCAACAGCTGATTTTCGATGCTGCCGATCAGTTAATTAAAAACTCAGTAAAAGCATAGCCGACTGAATCGGCATGAATTTTCCATAGTTGCCCTGGACTCTCGTGCAATCACGATACAGTAGTGAATTAGTATATCATTCTTGAGAATAACACTTTCGAGGAGTCTCACAGAAACGCGAAATATTAGTGAAGAATCGAGAAAAAACGGCGCTCATTAGATCCGGAGCTCGATACGAGACCGTCAAATCCGAAAAGAACACATCCGGAAGCATTGGGGAATGAAAATCATACAAAATTTGATGTCGAGAAGCATTTTAGTTATGAAAATATGGAACGTTAAAAAAATCGATCAACGAACGCGAGCAGAGTTTCGATAAAGTTTCAAAGATCTCGATACATTTAAAAAATGCAGAATTTGAGAGACCCATAAAGAAAACGGTTGAAAATTTCGATGTTTTCAACGTCAGAACAACAAGAAAGAAACTATTTATAGATATGCCATAAAGGTTATTGATTAATTTACCGGTATATATTCATCGATCGATCAGACCTAAATTGGCTGGACCCAACTACATCGAAAATTCACCTTTGTTCTATGTATCAACACACGTGAGCAGCACATATCGAAAGGGCTTTAAACTGTAATGGGCTATCGCCGGATAAACCCGTTGTCCGTTAACCCAACCAATATTATACACACGGTATTGATACCGAGTTCACGAAGATGTACATAATACGTTGAATGCACAATCTACTGACATTGGCTGATTCCCGTGTGGATCACTCGCTGACCGATTACCACTCGACCGGTAATTCCAGATTAACAATTCGATCGATCACGTGTACGCGTTTGTGTGTTTGACCGAATCAGTCAAACCACAATCTGAGAACTGTAATTCTCGAGACTCCACCAAATCGTATTAATAAAAAATCCACATGGACATCGTTTCTGGACGTTGAAATTGACATGGACGAACTGACACTGAATCGCTGTTATATCATTTCGATATTGACATTTTGAAAAATAACTTTGCAATTTTTGGCTATCTTAAAAAGAGTGTTTTCGTTACATTTCATCGATCCAAACATAAACCGCGAGTTCTTACGCTATTTTCGGTAACAGACTTGTTTCGGTTTTATCCCTCTCAATCAGGAATTCGTGGATGATATTTATCTTTCATATTTGAGTTTCTGACCGAACGCTTATCCGTTTTCAATCATTTTTATACCAGAATCTACTTTTTTATTTCGAGCAATCAGAAGCTATTCCATATTTGTTCCAATGTTGGGCAAACATTTCGAAAAAAATACCGATGTTACTTCTACAAAATACGATTTTGGAACTGGCACGATCGCAAAAAATAAACGTAATTTCTCATTTTTCGAAGGCTAATGTAAGTTACGAATTAATAATAATCAGGGATTTGTCAGATTGAAAAAAAAAACAACGTTTTCGCAGCATCGAATCTTATGAGGACTACTCAGACTAATCGTTATCAACTTCTCTGACGTAATGCTTCTTCGACATAATACTATTCGTCTAACACAGTAATAACAATGTCAAATCTAATTCAGTAATGACCAGATATGCCGTAATCGATGATAATACCAGTGTATAAATCTCTCAGTAACACAAGTGGAGATTTGTGACCTTCGTTCGATCTAAATTTATACGAGTCTATGAAGAGTGAGCAGTACATTTAACGGAGAGTGTAAATTACAACCGGAGAAGGTTAAGTCCCTCACGAACTGTGGTCTCCATCAGTCGAGGCTAAATTTAGGAGTCCAAGAGAACTTAACAAAAGGGTTGTATTTGAAGGGTCGGAGTTGGGTGAGAATCGTGAGGGTGTGAAACTCTCGAGCCACAATAGTTTGCCTGTTGTATGTACATACACGTATGTTTGTAACAGCGTTTGCGGGTATGTGTATATGCGTGTGTGTGATGTGTATTGTGTGTGGCTAACTAAGACCATCGCGTATTGTACCTGCTCGATTTCGCGAACTCGCCAACGTAATATCCAATTAACCGACGAACAACTCCCGACGAGCCCAGTCGCATTAGTATACACTGTTGGGCTTCGTTTCTCCGAGTTCTCGCTCTTCATTTCTTTTTTACTTTCCTTTAGTCTATCCTCCCTCAGTCAGTGCTTTTATATTACTGCAACTGAGCAAACGTTCGGTACTTCGCGTTCGTTGAAAAATAAATAAGAGAGCTTTTGCTTTGGAAGAAAAATATTAACGAGGGTGAAATTATGATGGATTCTCAGGTGACTAAACTCGTCGGTAGAAACCATCGAAAATCTCTTCTCTCTCGTTCTATTTCTATCGAAATGTGATCCTCGGAAGTTTTTTTTTTTTTTAATAACATGTACGTTCCAAATGTTGTTGAATCGAAACGATCATACGAAAACTGATGATGATTCTCAGCAGAGTGAGAAAGTTTCGTTCCCTGGACATGGACCGACATCCACGAAAATCAGTATGTCCAACTGGCGTTGTAACATTCATTCATTTACAAAATGAAAAATTATCTTCTTCCTAATTTGCATTTTGTTATTCTATAAAATTCAGTTTTTCTGACATTGTTTCTCTGCATTAATCGTTTTTGTGCTGTTAGTATACGATCGTTTGAAAATAAATTTACAAAAATTTCTTCTGCGATTGAATTATTGGAGTTTTCATCATTTCAAACTTACTCTCCGAGTCTCTCCGAATAAACAACATTGAAGTTTGCAGCATTGAAACACTTCGGAAGTTTCGTTCTCTTCAATGTTGCCAAAATGTGCATGCGGGCTACAAACAATTGTGAAGTTTCTTTGTACAGGAGTTTTCAAGACCCCGCAAATGAAGGAAGCAAATATTGGTGTATGAGAAACAAGAAAATGTGAAAACAAACAAAAAATTAAGTAATTTCAATTTTTCCGTGAGAGCTCTGTCTCTTTTTGCAAATTTCGTCGCGTTTTGAGAAGCATATTACGCATATCGTTACAAGAGTATGTCGAAAGGTATCAAAAACATTTTCGATCAATTTCTGAAGTCGAAATATGCAAAGTTTAGATGAATATTGAAAAAAAAAAAAGGAGTCTATTGTGCTTCGAGGATGCAGAATCCAGCATCACAAGAATTCTCGCTGCATTTCAATGTTCGAAACTTCAATAGCATGTAAAAAGTAGGTTACGTTGTAATAGAGTGCGCACATGTGTTAGAAAGAGCTTCAATGAATGGGCAGTGGTAACGGGCACGCAGGTATATACGTATTATGTATTTGTGCTGTACACGTGTTTGTGTACAGAAAACTTGATCCTCGCTGAATTTTTCATTACTCTCTCATAACCCTGTGTATTTTAGTATCGTGAAGATTCTCTGACGTCAGGGTCCGAGATATCATGATAAAATTAATAGCATCGATTCCCAGATTTCGCGATGAATGATATTTATAGGATTTCGTTGCCACGATGAACGATAAAATTTATATCTATACGATACAATAATCCGAGCAATCGTTGTGAAGCTACATTGAAACGTTTCATCATTCTTCAATCCTTCTACAATTGTCATACACACATATTTCTCGAATAATACAATTATATGTACGCGTGTATAGGGATAAATAGTAAATATTTGTTCTACTTATTTGTGAGGTTTCTTTAATTTGAGTGCGCTCATTTAAATCTTGTTAAAATATGATGTTCGCTTGAATAAATTCAACAGAAAGAGCTCTTCGGAGCTGGAGAAGCAGGACAACCCGATCCTGTGAGCAATCGTAAAATGTCGAACGGTTCAACGGGAAGCAACACCAAGCACAAATGGCTCAAAGCATTCAAAAGCCTGAAAACCAGCTCCCCCACTACTCCACCCCCCGCCGACAAGTGAGTTCAATTTTTCATTGAATACGAAGCTCCTACTTACCAATAGATCGCACGACTATTTCAGTTTCCGATGGAAGCTCTCTTCTTAATTGAAAAAATCTTGGGATTCACTCTCATTCGGATGGCATTGAATTTCGCATCGTTTGCTAATAACGGCCACTAGTTATGACGATTTCTTGTCGATCTTTTTTTTTTTCTTTTCTCAATTTGCGACTTCTTTCGTGTACCAAGTTGCTGAATTTCTAATAACTCGAATAACTCGAATAAAATTAGCTTATATCATTCAATGAGGCAAACTTCAACGTCATCTCACGCGATAATTTTCAAATAGTTTTCATTGTAGAGTTTTTAACTATTCTTCAGTTTTTTCAACATAGAGAATAGATAATGAATGTTAGATAATAATTTTACAGTAAACACTAACACTGATTGTTCGTTTGTTCCTTCTCTTTTTTTTTTGAATTAATGCTCAATTAACGTAGAGGGAAGCAGGCAATGTATCATGCCGTTTCTACCGTCGTTGCAATGTCCAGGTAAGATTTGTGATCCAAATTTTTTTCCTGAACCTCTTAGACTTCAAAATATCATGAATTTTTCATTGGCACATAATTTTTGGACATTTTGATTATTAAATATACTTGAAAACAACGAATACATTTAGTGCGCGATTCATTGAATTTTTTTTGACAACCGATTCGCCCTCATTTTTGAAGTTCATTTTTGTTTTCAATTTGAAAAAATAATAATAATAATAACGAGGCATGAAAAATTTGTTTTATTACATCGCATTTTTCTCATTTTTTTTCATCACCAACATTTTATGTGCTGATCTTTCACGTGAGTTTTCTAAAAAAAAAAAAAAAATAATAAATAAGCTCGAAAAAACGTCAACCATTTTTCGTAGTCTGAAGGTGCATCAAAATTTATTGCAACGTTTGAAAAAACAAGAGATTTTCTGCATTCCAAATAAATTATCGAGAATACGACGAAGTCACTTATCTTCATTCCGATCTTCTATTTTGGCGCTTTCCTATTCGTAAAAATTGTACAATCTTGTCCTACATTCTCGAAGAGGTCGATATCGATGGTATCGGAATCGTTGAAACGCCACGAATATTTTCCATTCCATTTCTGAACAACAGGATTTTTGAAATAATCATCATTTTTTAATAAAATGAATAAGTAACCAAAACCAAACTCCATTTTTCGTGTGACAAAAATCTGCAGATAAAACGAAAACTTTGTTGTATTTAAAATTTGATGCAATTTTCAAATTCATCGGTGTTCACGTTTTTTTTTTCTCACTCCCTGTCACTTTTTATTTTTCATCCATTGCTCTTGGCCCTGTAGAAAAAGTTTGGAGTCCGAAGGTGGTCACCAATGGCGCGAGTACACTTATCGAAAGATAACACCATGCGATGCCTGCGGCCAAGTGTTACGCGGCCATAGTCGTCAGGGTTTTAGATGTCGAGGTTGCAAAGCCAATGCTCATGCCGATTGCATTAATACCGTTCAACCAACCATGTGTCCGAGTTTAGCGCCAAAAAAGGGAGGAGGAATACCACTTTTGCGCAGACAAAAAACGACCGCTGTAGCTGCCGACGATACACCGACTGGCGAACACAGTGAGTACAAACATATATCTGCCTTCATACACGTTCATTGGTTTATTTATGTTTAACGATTTTCTCGATAAAAGATTTTCGTAATAGTGACGATGTAGAATGTATATTGAGAAAAATGGATCTGACGACGGATTAAAATTCGTTTCAAATGTTTGTCCCACCTTTACACAATGATAACTTTAATGAAAAATTTTTTTTTTTTAATTTGGTAGTTTCGATGTTTCAAATATTCAGAACGAAAAATCGTATAAAGAAAAAAGTTTTGAAGAGATAGCGCAAAAGATATTTTTCGAAATTGACTTATTAACTGTTTTGAAAAACAATCGAAGCTTTCTCTCGTTTCTGTCATACATGACACACGAATCGGATCAATATATCGCGGTGTCATTTATTCGAGATACAGGAGCCTGAGGAAAATATTACAGGAAGAATGATGAAATATTCGAGATCGAAATTCGAATTATTTCTGTCGATAAATATCAGAAATTGAAAGATTTTGTCAGGACTATTTATACCAATTCGTTGCCGCAAGGACGTACGTCTTTCAGGTTCATTTTTTAACATTAAATTTTCATTACCGAAGATAAGTACAAAAGTGTGATTAATTCGTATTTGGGAGATCCATATTTCTCGATATTCTGTGTAAAAGTAAATTGGCGATGCACAAATCAATCCTCGTTTTCCCATTTTTATTGACAAAGGGGAGAAACATTCTCGAGCTCGTGAAGAAATCAAAAATATTCTATGAATAAATGAAAATGTAAATAATACAAATGTGTGAAAAAAAAATCGAATGAGTTTTCCATCGCGATGAACCGGGATAAAACGTGATTTTGGAAATTGACGAGTTTGATCGAAGCTGGTGAAGCAAAAGGGACAAGATTGCCGATAAGAGAACAAAAAAACAACCTGACGTGTGAGGATGATTCGATGGGATCTCAGCTTTTTTTAAAACATGTGATTATAAGCAAAACGAATATTAATCGACTACATATTCCCGAATATGTAATCGCTTTTACTGACATTACACGTATGTTTCTCCTCTCTGCAATTAACGAATTTAACATATAATTTTATTGTTCGATGTGGAAGTGGAGGCTTTAGCGGAAGTTGAATAATTTTTTTAATTTTTAATTAAAAAATTTTTTTTTCCATTGCTAAAACATGCGAGAAGGAAAGATTGTGTGCTGATTCATTTGTTCCGCTGTTCACCATTTCATTTAAAGCTGCTTTGCCAATTACACGAACGATCATCATTTAACAAAAAACATCGATCGTTCGCTACGCGCAGCAGCTTAACCAGCCGAGGATATAACATTCTTCGTGATTAAACATCCCCTACATATTTATACATCGCACACCCTTATCTCACCGAGAAAGAATTTAATACGGTAGAGCTATCTAAACTCCGGGATCCCGGGATTAATGAACGTCAAAATAATCTCTCTTCTCTTTTTATCATTCGAGATACCCTCGTGGCATGAAAAGACGATAGTATAGACAGTAAAAAAAATCTCCTTTCCATCACTCCCGTTTGTTTTCAAAGAGGGATTTATATACAGTATTATCACGCGAGAGATCGATTTATAAACATTCGCTTATAGGATTGAGGACTAAAACCCTAGACAATCTCTTTGTCAGTGACGTTACCGTCTTTCCTTTTTATTCAGCCAAATTTTCAATTATTAAGCTAATTGAAACTCAGTCGTTCATTTACATTCAAAATAAAACCTAAAAATTATGAAAATAAAACGGAGATGATGAGATCGATCGATTTTTTGCAAGATTCATTTTCAAAAATTTTGAATACTTTATCAAAATATATTCAGAACTAAAAAATCGTAACAAGGAATAAAAATAATGATCAACGATTCAAGGAGGTGAAAAAAGCTTTTAAAAAATATTACGAGAATGCATTATTTTTTAAAATAATATTTGCAGTAACTTTCGGAGTCCGAAAATGAGGTCAAAATGAAAAAAATATGAAAAAAAAGAAGGTATCGAGAATCCGCGATGCTCAATCAAATTTAATTTTTAGTATAATTCGATTAAAACTGATAAAAGCGGAATATAGCTTCAAAATCGAGTAATCCGTTATTCGTTAAAACGAGAAAATCCATTAGCGCACAACGGATAATAAATCATGATTATTTTTCAATCCTTTATTCCTGTCGATCAATCAGTGCACGTTGATATAATTAGCTTCAAAAACGAAATAATGCAGAATGAAAAGAATCATGCAAGATAGAACAAATTTAAAAAAAAATCGATCTCACTCCAGCATAATCGAAAATAAAAGCTGTTCAGGTCGCAAATTGAAGGTCTCTGGATTATAATCGGAACTCTTAATTAACGGAACTTCAGATAACATAATTACTCGAAAAAGACCAATACCACGGCCAAGAATAATTGTTCAGCAATACGAATGATGAATAATTTAGTAAACGAATATCGAAAATTAGCAGAATAAAGTAAGAAAAATAATGAAAATTGATATTTTCTCTAATGCTAGAAGAAAAAATTTTGTCAGATATATTCTCGCCTCTCAGATTTGATAGATGGAGAACACGAGCACTTGATTTTCCTCTAAATTTAAAACCACTCTTAAAAAAGTGCTCTCAAACACTGAATCTCTGGGCCTCCCGCGCTCAAACAGGTTTTACATACTCTTAAATTTTATTAAGGTACTCGGTAGTAATGTAGTTACATTAAGTAGATTTATGAAGTTTTAGAGTCCGCAGTACCTGCACATGACGATTTTTCTATTTTTCGCTCTTTGCCTCTTCCTCTCTCTCTCTTTCTCATTCTCTGTCGTTGTTTCTGTGGATATTTTCGTCGAATGATTATGGTCGTCTGCTCGTGAATCCGACAGACGTGGATGCAACGTACCAGGTGCTGAAGCAAGCCGGTGAAATACGTGGAAACTCAACAAATTCACCACCCACACCACCGGTAGTGGCTGACCAAACGACCACCGTTGGTCAACAATCCACAACGAGGACCTCTTCCCACCCCTGTTCCTCGTCCACCTCTGGTAAGACAAACCGATCCTCCGCTAAACTACCTATTATTACTACTACGTGTTCGTCTTATATTATTCTTCGTTATATATATATATATATACTTTCCACTTGTTTTTTTTTTTCTCTTTTTTCTTTCGTTTTATATCCAAATCCTATTCTACACTTTCCTATCATCACGGAGAAAACTTTTTTCAGTCATTACGAAATTCACTGATATTCGTTATCGTACTTTTAATGAAGTTGCTAAATTTCTCTCTCGTCCAGACAATTTCATTCATTTAATTTCAATTGGATTTTCCTTCTTTTATCAAATGAAAGTTAGTTATTCGAGGTTGAAAAATTCGCAACTTCGAAATTAAACGAAAATCTGAAAAAATTCTATCGTCTTTGAAACTTGAAATGAACATTCATTAGTCGAAATGACCGTTGCAAAAGTTGTTAACATTTTGTTCGAAGATAATGTTCTTCGATACGTAATCAGAACATTTTTTATTTTCGTTTCATCGAATGAGTTTGTTGATTTATCTAAATGAATAGGATCCTGCCTAGAATTTTCTCTCTTTTATCGATTCTTTCGGAAAATTACTGGAACTACAAATATTACGTAAAAAAAAAAAAAAATTATCGTCTCCAGTAAAAATGGAAAAATAAATTTTAGGAAAAATTCCCACACACCATTAACCAAAGGCTATGAAATTTTTCTCCGTGCTAATTGTCCGTGAGAATCCATGATCCCTCTTATTTGAAAATAATCAACGTTATTTTTTTTTATCTCCTATGTTGATAACACTTCGGGGACATGACTCGTTCGCGTTTGATTCACGAAAAGCTCAACACTCGATCGATCCCTGTAATTGTAACAATTTATTTAAAATAATAATCCCAAAAAGAAACCAATTTTTCTACGAACAAAGGAAAACATCGTCGAATTCTTTTCATTTCCATTCACTGATTCCTTCTCCGCATTTTTTTTTTTTTTTTTTTTTCCATTTCCACAACGCTTTCGTAGCTTTATTTCCCATTTTCCAACAATCTAAACTGAAATCCAAAAGAAAGATCCTCAGAGTGAACTCCCTGTTTAGGGATTATCATGTAAGAGCGTTATTTATAGGTCTTCGTTCGTTGTTCCGGATCAATGAGTGGAAAAAAAAAAATATACGAAAAAAAAGGCAGAACCATTACTACGTGACCCGACCACAGGCAGGCGAATTATCTGTATAGCGGCTTTATATATATATATATATATATATATAAATATAATTTTTTTTTCACTACTAAAGGACTTTGTCGAGAGAGGAGCAAAGAAAGTTTGTAGCAATTTTCGGTAAATTGACCATTCATTTTTTATCGGGGACAAAACAAAACTGCTTGGGATAATGATGCGATCGCGTGCTGGTTAAAACATCTATTAAAAATACAAGAATTTTTATCTTTAAAAAAAAAAGCATAAATATGAACATTGGATTCATTATTTTGTGGCTAAAATGCAGGAGGCGAAATTGTATTTTAACAACTTCCATACATTTCTTCACGCTTATTCTCGAGAATTTTATATTTTTCTGTTTCATCATGAATGGATAAGTTTTTTTGCGTACAATTTTCAGAGAATAAAATCGAATTGAAAATTCAAATATGGGAATAAAAATTCTTGGAAGTAATTAAGAATCCGAGATACGCGCGTTGACGAGAATTGGCAAGCCTGCTGCAAGCCTCGTTAAAATCAAGCAACGAACCAACGCCGATTGCGGTGCTCTCGAGTGGAAGATGGAAGTACAAAAAGTTGAATGATCCACACGTAATACCGCCATACCCCAAAATTATCACGGTTGAACGAACTTTTCTGAAGCTTTTGAGAACGAAGAGAAAATAAATAATCGTTATCGATTCTTTCATAAATATCATACACGAAGCTTTTCATCAGCTTTAAGTATTCACAATCTTTCATCCAAAATGTTCGTTGGCCTTTGCTTAAAAAGCTTCAACCATTTTTCAATCGTGTTGTCCATCACTAAATTTTCAAATTCATAATATATACTTTCATCGAGTGCCAATGTTGGAAAATTTCGATACGAAATTTCTAATTGATTTTGTACTTTTTTTTTTTTCACCCTCGAATGTACTTCGGTCTGAAATTCGTTGGGAAATCTACCAAATTCGAAATTTACTGGCAATTTTGATGTATCTTTTATGATTCAAACATAACGATCGAATTTACGAGACATTTTATGAGCACTAAATGTATGAGAAATTTATTCATACCGTTGTAATACTCGATTCAATCGAGTTTTTATGATTTTTTTTCATCAATTTAAAACTGCAATTGAAGTCGTTAATTACTGTTAAAAAAATTTGAATACAACCGAAAATACGGCAGTATTCATTCGATATCGGAAAAGCCGTAGGATTTCTGATGGTACGTTTATCAAGAGAATTCCTTGACATCCTTTCAGTTGCAGAAACTTTAATTCTTGATTTCAAAAAATTCGTATTATTCGTAAACATTTCACTCGATACAACCAAAAATATGAATGAAATTCATAATTTAATACAACATCACGAAAATCATCCACAATGCCGAGAAAAAAACGGCGTCGAACTAACAGGAGTGAGAATTTGGAAAAAAAACAAAAAAATGATTAATTTTTTCTCCTTTAGAAGAATAAAAGAACCAATAAAATCAATGCTTCTGCTTTTCGCTTTGATTTTATCGATGATTCCTTATCTCTTGCGCAATCTCCGTTAGATTGAGTAAGGGACGAAGTAAAGTGAGATAGAAAATAAAAAGTAAAAAAAAAAATAAAAATATTGGTGACAAATGAAATTTGGTCAGGACGGGGCAGTGGTGGATCTGCTTCGGGTACAAGACCCTTCGGACAACCTCTGATGTTAAAAATGCGGGTGGAAGAACCCCCGAAGCCCCCGACACCGACGATTGTCACAGTATCGAGAAGCTCACTATTATGCTCAGTCTCGAGATCAACCTCGTTGCATCGTGATCGTAACGGCAATAAAAGACGATGATGATTTATCGAATGAAATTCAAACATATCGAGGAGCACGAGAAAATTAAGAAAAAAATAGCAAAAAAAAATCGCTCCAAATTGTTATTTATTTATGAAAATAAACGTTAAATTTCCCATAAAATTCCATAATAAAAATGAACAACGGAGCGTTCTCATCGAGTTATTATTGCAAATTGAACTAGACGATTATTCGTTCACAAAAATTCGAAGAAAAAAATACACAATCGCAAGACCGGATCGATGAACGCCGTTAAAACGGATATTTATCGTTTTTTTTTGTTCAAATTACAATGGCACAATCAATTAGGAAAATTGTTCATTCGATAGTTTACCTGGCATCACGTACCTGCAGAGAAAATTTCATTATTCCATGTCCCACGAAAATCGATCTTTTGAAAAGAGGAAATTATTGTTTTTTTTATGGCTCAGTTGATTACTTATTCCGAGCGATGGGAGAACGTAAATTATTCAGAAAAATCGATCGAACCTCCTCCCAAAATGCGTGACTGATATTCCGGTTGGGTACGGTGAGAAAAAAAAAAAGCTACGAATCGCCACTAACGAGACTCTCTTGTGAGGAAAAAGTCGAAAAACGGAATAATCGTGATTTTTTTTTCCATTCGAAATTTCGCGTCGCTGCGGAGAGAATTCAAAGACCGCTTTATTCTCGGGCATCTGTCAATGAAATTATTCAGTCAATCGATCTTCCGAATAGCTCGAGAATCTTCTCCTATCTCTAAATTCGTATTTAAATCCGGGACATTGAATATGGGACACGAGAGAAGATGAAAAAACGATGAAAAAAAAAAACGAATAATCCGAGGTTTTAACGAACCGAAAAATACCGAGATGACACGTGTAAGCCGAACTTGCATTTTATAGAGATTGGACGATAAAAGCTTCGAACTAATTGACGATTTATTGGCGCCATTGTCGAAGCCAAATTGAACGGAGAGAGTTTCGAAAATCCCGATAAATCTATATCTTTGATCATGAATCAAACCCTGATATTGTAAAAAAAAATTGGTATTTTTATTTCACTGAAAAAAAAAAATGCAAAGTAATTGAATAAGAACAGTTTAATGCCTGTGTCAAAATCAATAACTATTTCGACAAATAATAAGCTTTGCATACGCTCAAAGTTCAATATTCAATTGCCCAGAAACATTTGCTCAATAATCTTTGTTATCGAGTCATCAAAATTCAATTCACAATCTCGATTACACACTCAAAATATTTATAGATTTGGAAGGGAAATGTAATTTTCGAACTCGCTCGGAATTCATCAAATTTTATTGCCCGATTCGTATGAATTTCCGGATAATTGGGAATAACGAGAGAATAACAACAAAAATCGCAGATTCCATTTCAAGAGTCGTCGTAGTAATTCGAAATTTGTACAGAAATAAACAAAAAAATCACAAAAATATAACAAGAGCTCAATTATCAATAAAGTTTAAATATCTTTCTCGATTGCATAACCACACAGAAGAAAAATTTGTAAAAAGAAAAAAAAACTATCGTTTACGTGATAAAATGTCTGAACGAAAAGCTAACGATAAAAAAAAATGCTGCGATGCATTTCGATGGATCAGGTGGTGGATCGACCTCCGGACCACGTCCTTCGGGTCAACCATTGCTACTGATGGCCCGAGATTCCTCATCGGCCTCGCTGCAAAGACCGCCCCTTCGTCGGGAGCCAAGCACGAAAAAAGTTCGATAAGAGTAACAAAGACGAGGGAAAAAAAAAAAAAAAAAAAAATCGAAACGACGTTAAAATCACGTCACGAGAGATTGCACAACTTTTTAGAGGAGTTGAATATAAAAAAAAATTCGCTACTATTACGGTGAAAATCTTCTTGCTTTGAGGTCGAAGGGTTTCTCATGATAACGATCGCTCCAATTAATCGGGATACTAATTAACGACGTGACACCAAAACCGTGCTCGCTCGTCTTATTTCCTCGTGTCACGAGCCACAGCTTTTATGTAAACGTGAATATATGCGCGTATACCTATGATAAAGAAATTATAAATACTTATTTGTTTATGCATGGGACATTCGCCGTGAGAAACAATTCAATTGAGTGACCTTCGAACTTGTCAATTTTGTCGATATTTTATCGACTTTATCCGAATCCCTAAAAATTTTGGATTTTTTTTTTGTTTCAATATTCTTTTATGAGAATATGCTACAACGAATGGAAAACGTTGACATAAAATTTGTAACTTTATGTCATATGATTCCTGTTTAATTTGTTAATTATCGAAAAATATTGAAATTTTTTTATTCAATTAGAAAGAAAAACACGTTTAAAAACGTGTTTCTTCCGAATAATAATTCGCTCTAAGAAATCGTTGTTAAAATCTAAAAGTAGTAGCTAAACATTGCCATCGAGGTAAAAATAATTAAGAATAATTTCAGGCTCACTCGATTAAAAATAACTAAGAACTATTACAACCAATGAGCCATATAAATATCGGAGTAAATTCGAAGGGGTGAAGGGGGAAAAATGCTGATCGATTATAAACGTGGAATTCCCAACGGATGAATAAACTATGTATACGTCCATTTATGTATGTTTATATATGGATGTACATGGGATTATTTATGGCTATGTATAGAGATATAATTATTTATAAATTATATATTTGCACGTAAAAGTGTATATGGAAGGTTTTTAGTATAGGTGTTTACCTTCTCAAAGAGAATGAGCCAAGGGTGATTTTTTTCCTATCGCAATTCTCTCCCTCTCGACCCTGTCCCTGATCTTCGCGTGCAAAACTCGCAGCCCCTATCTACTCGAAAAGGCTGAGAAGAGGCGAAAATTAATTAACCGCGTGCTTCTTCCCTCGCTTTCTCTCTCTCTCTCTCTCACTCCCTTTCCTTTCCTATTTCTCGCGTCGACATTTGACGATGACGTATTGAGTTTATTTTATTTTTTTCCCATTCTATTATTTGCAGGCTACGATATAACTTTCCTTCAACCTTAATCTATTTTCCAGCGTCTTCAAAGCTTCAACGACCAAATCCTAACCGCAGTTTGTTAATCTCTCGATTATCTCGGCCCAAAATTTATCATCTTACTTTTTTTATCCTCTTTTCTTTGCCTCCCATATTTCTTTTCAGTGTTGAATATGAAACTATGTGATATCAAACACTGCCCTCCTCATCAATTAAACAAATTGGAAGATAACATTTTTAAATTATTGCTTTGAATAATCGCACTTGAAATAAAAACAACAATATTCAATGAAAATATATAATATCGTTTCAATACGAAATCTTGATGACTCTGAACTGTAAATAATGTAAATAAAATTATATTTTATCCACTCTCGTATCGGGATATTTTTTTTTCTATTCCACGCTTGTTTCTTTCTTCATCCTCCAATATTTTCACACGAGTCGTGTCCCGGAATAAAGGACAAATTATTTTTATTTCCCTCTTTTATTTTACTTTTTTTTTTTTCTCGTTTATCTTTTGTTCTTTTATTTGTTTTTCGTGATTTATGCTCCTTCTGGTAAATATATAATAAATTTACGTATATTACATTTCTTATTTGTAAATAAAAAAAAAAAAACAAAAAAAAATGCGTAAATCGTAAAATTATGGCACGTTCAATGTACGAGCGACTTACAAAAGTCCTGTTTTTTGTACCAATTCTCCATTCTCTTATTCTCTCTCTCTCTCTCTCTCTCTCTCTATCTATCTATTTCTCACTATAAACATGGATCACGTCTCTTACTGTCTCTGTATAACGCTCAAAAAAGCGTTTTTCTTTGCGTGTTTGTGTGAAATTTTCGTACACAGGAGAGTGTTCGACGCTCATGTCGAGCGTGCCAAAAGCGTAAAAAAAAACAGTTTTTTTTTTTTCATTTCTCCCCTACTTTGGGGGTTAAATGAGAAAGCAAACGACGATATGAATAAAAAGTGGTAGAAAAAAACGATCGCACTAAATCACGAAGTTCGAGAATACAAAATTCTTTTCAATTTACATATTTTAACGTGTACAGTCGTTGTTTGGTGTATGACGAAATAACGAAAAATCATTTTCGTACGAGCGAAAAAGAATAAAAATAAAATTTAAAAAAAAAAAAAAATCAAGGGATGAATAATCGTTGACGAAAGAAGGGTAATTTTTGAGAAAAAACAAAAACAAAAAACAGGGGAATCGTTAAAAATTCGTGAAGTTAGAGCGATCGGCATTTCGCACGTTAGTCGACATCGAGCATCGAGCACCAATCGGTAGCAGGGCTGACTCATAATAGATATCATGAAACACGAAGCGCCGCATAGTCCTCAACGTAGACGCGAGAGACTCAATCTCAGAATGAAGAGCCTTAGCCTGGACTCACCCGAAGGATCGGCTCACGTACGTCATCGTCCGAGGGATTATTACGGTCCGGGTCAAAAGGATTCGACGCCCCCTCGACATTCGGACAGTGGCAGTATAAACAGACTGTGTAAGCTATATTTTCTGATTATATGTAAACATACGAAATGGTCCCACAATTTTGCCAGTGTGCGCGTCATCGTTACAAATCCCAAACTTCCTCATCAGCTTCTGACGTAATCAAAAATAATTTCCTTTCAAATAAAACTGAAAAAATTTAGAAAAAAACTGCTATCAAAATATTGTTTCGAGATTTTCGATCCTTTTACTTTAGACGCGTGAAAAATAGGCATTTGAAAAAAAAAAACAAAATGTTTTCAAAGGTGATGAAATAATCGAATCATTTTCAAATTTTAACATTAATTTATTAAAACGTATGTTCGAATTTTCGACTATTTTCTCGACGAATTTCACCCCAAAAAAAAAGTTCATTATTTACACGCTACCCTTAAAACTTTAGATATATATCCTTTTGATAATTTTACAGACAGCAATGTCCCAAAATTCCATCCAAATCGATCGATAAATTTTTGAGCTACAGCATGAGCAGTTTTTGAAAAAGTAGTTTCTAGATAATCGCGTTTAAAGTTTGCTGTCCCTGCGACCGTACGCTGTCCCTCTTTGGACTCTCTGACTCGAGGCGACGAAAGAAATAATTACTGGAAAAAAAAAAAAGAAAAAAAACCATTCAATTGTATTTCAACGTCACATTCACATTTGCTCTTCCATATAGTCTTCTGTCGATCTATTTTCCACGTTTTGATCACAACGATTTTTCAATTTCGTTCGAATGAACTGACCAATACAATATATTGGTTTTTTTCATCAGTGAAGTGGAGTAGGGTCAAAAATGTAGCGATCGAATCGAACAAACCCTCCAGGATATAGAAAGGAACATGAAATAGAAAAAAAAAAAAAAAAAACAAGTTTTCTCGATTCGCTATACTCGCCAAAAACTGTAATAATAGTTTGAAACAGTGGATGTAAATATTCAGGTCAAACGATCGATGACCGAAAAAGAATTCTTTCATTTTAACGATTCATTTTTAGTCAGCTTCGTTTTTGCAACGGTGTCGTTATTTTCAATGTGTCATCAAAGTTAGTCGGCAAAGATGACAAAATGAAAAACATATTTTATCGAATCCCTGTACCAAATATATGAAATTTGAAGTTTATTGTGGCACATGAAATATTTTTATTCCCAAATCTATTGAAATATATTATAACGAAATTTGTCATGGAACTCTCGGGAGAATTTCGTGAGATGATACAATGATTTAATGTCACGTATTTTTGGTTGACACGCGACATCATTTCGATCAAATTTCGATAACGTATTGGATCTTTGCTTTGAGAAATGCTGGTTCGCTCCGAATTACATATAATAGGAGAAGGCAGGAGAGAGTATCGTAAAATGTATCGATCATTTGTCAGCTCCGTGCAGTCCCGGTCAAGGACATCCGGTTCACAAGCACGTAAGGAGCGCCATTAGGATGTCGAGCATGGAACTTCCGGACGATAATGAGAAATCGTATTCTTCGGCGAGTACGTCACCTTGTCCATCGCCTCATACCAATAATCAGAATCATCTAAATCCATCGGGAGGAAAGAGACTTTTACCAGCTAATAATCTCTACGTCGTTCTTTACAACTTTGATGCTCGTCATCGCGACGAGTTGGATCTCAAGTAAGTATTAAAACGAAAAAAAAAAAATCATTCATCAAAATCCTATTTTATATTTACGATTCGATAACTTGATGGTTGATGATGAAAACAAAATCGATTCGAATAACCAATAATCGAAATATTTCGTATTTAATGTCGAATGGATCGATGATTCGACGTTGATAGAGCCAAAGTTGATCATAGATTGAAACGATTTTAACGTATTTAACCTTAAACCAGGAGATTTGCCCTTGAATTTTTTATAATCATCATAGCCTGAGCATTGATTCAAACATCTTCGATAATGGTCATGCATCAAAGGACGTGCAAAATCAATTATTCGTTGAATAGATCGTTCTTTTAAAATATATCGTTGGTATTGTTGAACTTTTTTAGAGCCGGCTATAAAATTACGGTGATCGAGAGATCCGAAAAAGATTGGTGGAAAGGAAAGTGTTTGGGGGGCAGAGCCGGCTATTTTCCTAGTGCCTATGTGATGCGAGTCGAAGCCGGCCAGAAAACGTTACAAGTCACGAGAAATCTTCAGTTGGCCGATCAGACTACTCTTCTACGCGATCAGGTCAGTCAAAATTCGTGACTATTCTATTTTCATCAAAAATTCAGTTTTATGAAAATCACAAATAAGTTGTGATTCCCTCGACGAGAGACATGTCCCGAAATTTTGATAATACTCGCACAAAAATGAAATCGCGACATTATTTTTAATCAATAATGAAAAAATTTATTTACAAATCTACGAGAAAATACTAAGAAATGTGTCACGTCATCAAACATTAGTTTTCTCACGACGAGCAGAATCTCACGATCGAAAAATTACAACAACAACAACAAAAGTATATTTATATTTGAACAAACTGATGATAAAAAAGAAAACAAATCTTTTTCACTTTTTACTTTGAATTCAACAAAATGCGCCAAATTTTGTTCAGCTTGGGTGAGAAAATATCGAACCTCACATCGTTCGTTGGAACCAAACGAATTTTTTATCATTCTCATGCCAAGTTGTTCGCTTTCAAAAACATTTAATGCTTCAATTAGTTAAAAAATTATTGAAAGCCAAATAATGTTGTTTCTCTGAATATCGAATGATTTAATTTATTAAAAAAAAAAAAAAAAACAGATTGAAAAAACGTTGAATAAAAATTGGAATATCGGTTTCAGGTGTGATAACGCGTAGATAAAGAATAGTGATTTTTCAACAAAATTAAAGTTCCGGTTCTACGAATACTAAAAATAGTCGTTTCGTGTAATTGAATTTCAGATCGTAATCCAAGTGGGCGAGGAAGTAGACGGTGTAGCGATGGTTCGTTGCGCAGCGGATACGAGATCGTCGGAGCACGTAGGTAAAGAGGGTGACGTGCGTTTCAAAGAGACGCTTTGTCCTTTGAAGTATCTGCAGGAAGTGTGACAGAAGCCGAACCGAGGAATCAAAAATCATTTGGATTCGTCGACTCGTCAGGAATTTGCTAAGTGCGGATCAACGACGACGACGACGACGACGACGACGGCAACGATGTCGAGTAATTCGTCGAGAGGAACAGGTTACAGAGGCAAAAGGCAAAATCGCGTATCGGAAAAGTACTACGATTGTCTTCAGTGCGCGGAGCAATGTCGTCACACGAATCTGAGCAATCAGAGTGTGGTAAATCCGATGAAAAAACCGAACAACCGCAACAACAACAATTCCGGTATGAACAACAACAATAACAACAACAATAGAAAGAACAAAGCTCAGTTCAACTCGACGAGAAATGGTAACGAGGATATCGTGAACGAAGGCGAATCTCGCGAGCTCGTGTTATCAACGAGACCAACGAGTTCGAGCCTGATGATTAAGAATCTCGTTCAAATGAATAAAAATTCAAGAAAAAGTATGCGAGTCAGCGGATGTTTCGGTGTTGATGAATATTGCAAAAGAAAAAAGGTTCGTTCGGTAGAAAAAAGGGATAATACGAAAAAATTAATATCCAAAGGGGTGCCCAGTCCGGGACAGCTGACACCGGCTAAAAAGAGATCTTCTCTGGCCCGTCCGGTCAAAGTTCACGACTCTTTTGTACAAGCGAAAAGACCAATGACCATAATCGAGTGTCAAAATGAAAGAAGCAACTTACGCGTAGTTCAGCGACAATCCAACAGTCAGGATTCCGGAACTACCGGATGCGATGAGCCCCTCGATGAACGCGACGATGAAGATAATTCGTGGCCTATTAAATTACGTCTCGAAGAAATGCTCGAACTTACCCTTTCACGGGGCAAAAGAACTCGACGGATTCGTACGAGCAAACGTAAAAAAATGATACTTACGAGCAAATATGGCCATTTCAAGGACACCGAGAGGCTGCTCAAGGTACTTAGCGTTAACAATGTGGACCAAGATAATAGGTACAACGTCAAACGGTGTTCCGTCATGTAGTATATATTTATTATGAACTTAATACATACTCGTTACTATACAAACGTTATTTGTATACACGCACCATTGTTTATCAGCGCAGTCACTTTTTTATTGCATTTTTTTTTTTTTTTTCAATTTCTTTTTCTCTTCTTTCATTGAATAATACTTTGTTCGATGATTTTTATCGATTAAAAGGATGAAACATAATAAAAATAACGATATAAATGTTTGTGATATAAAGATACGTTTTTATTCAGATATTCTTCATTTTTTGTTTTTTTTTTCTGCTGTTTTCTTATTTCAAAAGTGGCTCGTTCGATAAATGAGTGCCCTGGCTATAAATATGCGAGGAAAATTGATATACGTGTGGGCTTCACGATAGTATTACAGTGACTAATGTTACACACAATGATCGTCGAATTTCTCTCATAATGGAGCTCGGCACGTGGGCACTACTTGACCCAATTTCTTTCGATGGGAAACGAAAATATACGAATATCGTTTTGAAAAATGCTTATTAACGAAACGATGAAATTTGTTTCGATAGTTCATTTTATTTCGGTTCTTTCGAATCGATAAATCGCATGAATTAGTATTTTTTTTTATTTTTATTTTTTTATTCATCGTTCATCAATCGTGTCGCGATGATAGACGAGAAATTTACAAAATTCAATCATTCGGGTAACAAAGATCCCATTTGGATCTATGAAAACCAATGTTTTGGGATGCAAATCAGGAAATATAAAATTCTCTGATTTGTCAAACACTTTGATTCATTTGGCCAACGTGTAATTCTCGATATTCATATTTTTTTGAAATATATTTGAAATAATATTTCGAACAAGTACAAAAAAAAGGAGAAATCCGTTTGAAATGGACAAATTATGAGGGGTCCCGGAGTATCTTGAGTCCCGAGACTCACCGTGCAAGTGAATTCAAGGGGTATGCACTACGAAAAACAAAAATTCGACGTTTTTTGTTTTTCATTTAACAATAATTCAACGCTTTTCGTTCTTTTTTTCTCTCATGAAAAAAAAAATGCAACGTTTTTGTCACGTTTTTCGTCAGACGTATCGAGCGTCGTTGCTTCCTTTGGTTCGATCGTAACTTTTTTGTATCACACAAACGCAAAATAATACACACGTTTTTATAGTACGTACGTAATATATGAACACTTTAGAAACATATACGAAGCTCCATTCGCCTCTCAAAAGCGACTGAGTCCGCGGTCACGTGACTTCGAAGACGCAAAGTTTATGCCATTTTTGATTTTCCTCGTCCCTCTCTTTTTCTCTCTCTCTCTCTCTCTCTCACTCGGTCCCTCGATCCGGAATTGATAACGACTGAACAACTTTTCCCACGGCCTTCCCATTGAGTACTGCCGCTTCGATTTTTTTTCTTTTCTAAAATTCACACATCGAGGAGCTACGAATCATCGAACTCGCGACGACGCAAATTTCTTTCACGTCCAACGATGATATTTCGTAGATCCGAGACTTCGTCCGATAAAGATAAAAAGAGAGTGATATCAATTTTACCCCAATAATTTTCATCGCGAGATATTGTGAATGAATCGCTGAACCGAGCAAAATGAGCTTACGCGACGAAACTCTTAAAATATTGCTCCAAATATGTCAGCCGACGTCGAATGACACTTATGAAATTTGGTACAATATTTTTCATCGATTTTTCACCGAAAAAACAAACAATTTTTTTCATCTCTCGGAAAGTAATCATTTTTCTTCATTTTTCAATAAAAATTTTTGGCCATAGTGCGTGCTGGCAAAAGTTTTATTTAGAATTTTATAATGATAAACTGACAGGACAAACTTTGAAGGTCCAATACGGAATTACTTTCGAAGCCAAAGTCATAATCATCACCTTCTCGAAAATTAATGACTCGATGAATGCCACTGAAGCTCCCACGATCGACGAGCAATTGGATTAATACGGACGTATTAAAATGAACGGATTCAACGAAATAAAACTGTTGGAAGTCGAGAAAAGAATTGTAAATTCGTTCGGGAGCATGCAGAATTAAAGGAAAGACACGTAAATTTGTAACATCGGTTGACTCGTTTACTCGTGAAAAATCGAGAAATCCGTACTGTGTAAAGTAACGAAAAAGAATATTCATTTGTTGTTTCGATCGAGGATCATGCGTCATTTAATAATCAAATTGTCAAAGCTCGGGTACTAATTATTTCTGGAATTATATCAACGTCATTGCACAGCTCCAACATCCAAATTTCCTAATCCACAGTCATATGAAAACACTCGCGAGATAAGGAGCCTAAAAAAAGAAGAAAACCGTCCTCTTGATATCGCCGATTTAAATGATTCTCGAAATCTACAACAAAAGCGTGAACATGAATTAAAGTAAGTTAAATTCGGTCACACTCCTTCGAGATCAAGTTCAATTTATTAGGAGAATAGAGGGGTGAGGATACACCGAGATTAATATTGGATACGATTTTCTACGTCAAATTACCACTCGGAACTTTATTCAACGTTTATTTCTTTTTTTCACAATCGTTTCAAACATTATGAATTTACATATATTGCAACTCGTTACGAATTAGAGTAGGAAAATAAGTTTCTGGATTGAATATTTTCATTTATCTTAGAGGATAATTGCAGAAGAATTAAGTATGAGAGATTGGTGAATAAATCGAATTCATCGTAGTCAGTTGAACGAGAGTTTTTCGTGTTGAAAAGCATACATTTTTTAAAATGTGCTAAAATCTTTCAAAATTTTTTGCACGTAATGACAAAAGTTTTGAAATTTAAAAGAGAAACACCTGTACTCGTGATAGTAATTCGCATAGAAAAATAGAGAAAAGTTCTCGAAAAATATGTTTTTGACCAAGAAAACCTCTGGTACAATTGCCTCAGTCGTTCAGCAAAATTTTCCTTTTCAATCAACCAATTTTCTTTCTCTTCTAGATATTTTTTGCCTCTTAAAACGTCCAGAAATTTTTCTAAAATGTTATTAAAGTAATCGGCATAAAGTATCATTTTTGTCAAGCCTCAGTGATTTGAGTTGCACGAACGATGTTGACGTGAAATATCCATGAAATATAAATCTAAAACCGAATGACACTGCGAGACTATTATAAAGAGCTAAACGAGCTAATCACACCAAATGATCTAAAAAAATGCTAAAATTAAATATATACTAAACAACGTAACGAGAAAAAATGCAACTCTTGTTTCTAAAGAATGAAAAAAAAAAGCTTTAAGTTTTACAATAGAAAAAGATAATTGAGAAACCTCGCACTGGACAGGGTCGATCGAAAGAGACCGACGTTTTCTTCAATAAATAAACAAAAACCTAAAATTTAAAAAAACCCAAGGAAATGTGCATTATACCCATTAATATAGAATCTCTGAAAAACTACCTCTCGCCACAGACATAAATAAACGAAGAAAATGAATATATATATATAATTTGAAAAGTAAAAGTGATTAGATAAACCCCCAATACGAGGCTCGTTGACGAAAAATCTACTGTTAGTTGAATAATTTCATTAGCGACGCTGTTGTAACGAATAAAACTGAGATTTTAATCAGAGAATTCAAAAATTATATGTACGCATAGAAAATTAAAAAAAAAAAAAACAAAACAAAACACTAAATAAACGAAGTATAAAAACTTAGACAAATAGATCTATATCTCACGGATAATATCGATAGGAGTAGTTCTATGCCTTACTGGCAGGCCAGTGATTTCTGGGTGTCACCATTGAAGAATATTAGATTTACTGAAGATATTTAGATCGTTATGTGAATCACTACCTATTGTTATAGCATTTATATTTGTTTTATCTTTGAAAATGATATAGAATTAAAAGAAATACCCTTCCTTCCGAGATCGAAGCATTCGTTCATCAAACTAAGAAAGATATATAAGTACGTCTCGTCTGCTGCTTGAAGGATCACAAATACCCTCGTAGCGTTTAAGTACCTTGAATCAACAGAACCGAATGGCGAATGTTTTATCGTTGACCATTAATGAAAAGAGAGGCGAAAAAATAATGATCATTTGGTGAAAAAAAACAAGAGTCATGTGCATCGTGACAAGATTATTACTACGATTATCATAAATATTGTATTTAATATGATAAATATTATATAAAATATGTTATACGAGTGCCCTTCCCTTTGAAAGTGTATCGAATTACTAACTGTACAATAGACATAAGCTATTCCAAGTACCATGCCCAGTATTTTCTAAGTATATGAAGAGAAAAGCAGAAAAACATAAGGAAGAAGATGAGAAAATAGTAAATGCGAGGGTGGTAAGGAGCAGATAAATTCGAGAGTAAAAAAAAAAGCGAAAGGTTTTCGCCTATAGATATTTTGGAAGAAAAGAAGGAAAAAAACGCGTGGTTGCTGTACAGAAACGAAGAGTATAAGGACGAAACGTTTCTAGATACAAAGAAGAAAGTGCTTCGTAATGCGAAGCCCAAGCGCCGACATCCGAACCCCTCTACCCTCACACAATTAACTCTTAGAGGCAAGTGTTTGGAGAAGACGATAAAAAACAAAAAAAAAAAAACAACAACAACATGAAATTGAAAAATAACATTTTTTAAATTGGCTCGTGACCTCTGCGAACACGCGATTGGCCAATCCCCCCTTCGAGTGTGCCATACATTCTATCTCCTAGCGTTTGATATTGCCGAATCTAGTCTGTTGTTTACAGGATACAAATCTTTGGTACACACCCGAGTTAAATACGTGTTTATTCGAATCATAGATCGCACGAAAAATGAAAAATCAATAAATATACGATGTACATATATATTATGTTAAAAATTATCGTGTCTATGTGTATGTACTTTTTTTCACATTTTATTCAACTGAAGTGGAACAAGAACAAAAGGGAAGGCAGTTGAGCAGAACAGGACATCTGATAAAAAAAAAAATGAGAACACTTCATTTAAACAAATGAACAAAAAATGAAAAAAAAAAAAAAAAAAACAAAAACAAAGACGAATTTCCATTAAAATGGAACCAAGCAGCTGTTCTGGCTAGGTTTTATGGAGTCTGACGAAGAGTGGGCGGTAAGTGTGACCGATTTCTCGTTAAATTCAATTGATTTTAATTCTACTTTCAATCGATCCTTTTTCAATCGAATAAGTAATCGATTTTTATTACGATCAATTGGAGGCGTCAAAAAAAAAAAAAAAAGTTCCTTCACTGCTGCCATGATTCTGGCCGATTGAGTAGCTGAAACCAAAAAAAGAAAAAATGTCGTTAAACTAAAAGATATTTCCTGTACCGTGAACTAGGATTTTCGAAAAATATCAAAATCCAACAAAATGGCGGAGTTGTGAAAAAAAAGTCTGTTTTCTTGCCTATAAAAATGGTCGTTTTTTCCAATACCAAATTGTCAATTTTCATGCAATCAAAAAGTTCCTAGTTCACGGTAGAGTTAATATATTCAAGAGTACTCAGTTCAAATTTCAAGTCAATTGGATAATTAATCTTTGAGTTACAATGGCAACCAATTTGAAAAATGTCATTTCGAGAAAATAACGCGTTGAAAGATTTAACTATCGATTTTTTCAAGTTAAATGATATTCACCATAGAAACTGCTGATCAGTTACGGTCTTAAAATTTTTACGGGATATTCTTGAACGTATAAACTATCGAAAAAAGGGGGGGAGGAATCTTTTTTTTTGAAAATGTCACATTGGTATAGCCCCTTGAATCCTTTGACCACAAAAAATCAGTTCGTCTGCGATGAATATTGGTTTTTCTCGATTCAGTAGATTGAAAAGAAAAAAGCTGCAAAATTGTTCCAACACCGAAACGTATGAATCTGCAGCATTCCAACGAATCGAGTTCCAACATCACATTTCTTTTCTGAGCTCGCGTTTTCTTTGTGCTTGAAAACAAAAAAAAAAAAAAAAATGAGCTCAAGTAGCGGAGAATTGCTCTCGAGTTCGCACTCGCGCTTGCAGAAGTTAAAAAAACTTTTTGTAAGCAATTGAAAACGCGTACGACTGCAGCTATAAATTTCTTATCCCGTAAATATACAGGTTTTCGAGCACCGCAATTAACTTACCGCGGTGAGAATTCTCGAGGCTGGTTAACACGGAGGTTGCAACGAGAGCCACTTATACGACGAAAAAAAAAAAGGAAGGCTCGATTCGTCGATCCATGAGAGTGTGAGGAATAAGGGAAAAATCGTTCTCAAGCTTCTCAGTAACACAATTTATTGTTGTAATCGTTATAATACTTCATTCCTTTTTTTCGTGACGTATTAACGATCAAACGGGAAAACTAAATTTGAAATTAATCGGAGAATATCGCTTCGAACTTATCATATTTTCTTATCAGTTACATATTTTCATATCAGCAGAATTTTTCCATTGTAAAATTTATCAACATAAAAAAAACTCGCGAACGGTTATCCATGAAAATGTTCGATACGTAATCGTTATGTTATCGATACGTAATTCTCCGATAAATTCCTCCTTCATTCTCCCATATTTTCCTCCTCATTTTCTTTCCTTTTTTCTTTTCTTGCTTGCCAAGATAATGAAACGAATCACAATTTCAATTTGGCCGCACGAACAATTGGGAATTTTTCGCCGGTACAAGTGCCACGGAAATCGTCAGCGGACAGATCGAATATCGCGACACCACCGAGACCTTTCGCTTTCGTGTACGACGCTTTGTTTCCAGCGGTGTCTGGATCCTCGTAACCGATCCAAATTCCATCAGCTCCCGTTTCCGCATTGTACGATTGATACGCGTAACTTCCGTATTTTTTCGAAGGATCGTTTACTCTACGGACACGACCAACTGCGCTCTCCGTTAAACGAGCGCACACTTCACCGTACGACAAGAATCCTGGCATTTGGGTGTGAGGTCCCTCCTGACCTGGACCATCGGCCACTATCGGTGGCACTCCTGAAATTTGACTCTCCGAGGTCAATTTCCACGTGCGCGCGAAAGCTGGAATTCCAACCACGATCTTTCCTCCCGGAGTTCCGTGCTCGAGCCAGTATCTGGATAAACCGAACAACCCAAAATCAGATGAATGCTCGGAATTTTTTTAATGCTACGTTTCCGGGTGAAATAATCATCGAGAGGATTTGATCGATTCTAATTTTTTTTTTTTTTTTTGTAAATTAGATCCTATCCAGCAAACACACGTGGATCATTTTCGTAACTTTAATGTTAAAGTTATGAGTTCGTGTAAAGTTTACATAAAAGTTACGAAAATGATCCACGTGTGTTTGCTGGGTAACATTTCGTATTTTGAAAAGATTTTTTTTTTTTTTTTTTTTTTTTTTTTCAAATACACAATATCCAATTCACGATTTTGATGATACTCCAGCAAGGAATTTGAATCGGTCAAATTCTCTTGATGATTGATCATAGATCATATTTCAATTTTGAATTTAAAAAAATACTAAAAATCAAAAAATATTCACAGATTCATCGCTCAAATCGATAGTGCTGATCATATTTTTGCGTGAGAAAAAATTGACAAAAAAATTACGGAATTGTTGTTTTTTCAGACCTCTGAAATTGATCGAGCTAATAGATTTTCGCAAATATAAAAAATACTATTGATCAGTCATCTACGTGCAAGAAAATTGATAAGATTTCGTTCTTCGAAGAACAAAGTGTTGAGTGAAATATCGTCGTTGCCTCTTACCTGACGGGGAAGTCGACATTCTCCTGAATGGTACGTCCGTAGCTTTCATAAATCGGAGCAGGGTAATCAGCTTCTTTGGGATTGCGCATCGGAGTTTTCTGATCGAAAGTCATCAAGTGGACAGCTTCGATATTCGGTGCCAAGAGTCTTGGCTCATAGTAGACTGAAATTAATGAAATTGAAACTCAATCGATTGGTGAAAAAAAAAATCGCGAGTCGAGACAAAGATTTCAAAAAGTCAACACGCATTTTGTATCGAGAGTCTCAAATAAAATTCACGGATTGTTCAATCTAAATGATTTTTTCAACGTTTCACGATTTTCTGATTTTTGATATATGATTCTGAAATGTTGGAATAATATTCCTACAAAACTTGACTAACGAAACTGACCAAATTTTTCGGACAGATGAATAATGATAAAAAAAAAAAAAAAAAGAAAAAAAACTTACCAGAGGCGTTGACATGAGGCAAAATAGTCAACGTAAGTGCTTTGTTTCTGGATCTAAGTTGAGTCTTGAGATCGCGTACGAGAATGGTAAAACCTTCGCGATGTTCAGTCTCTTTCTCATCCTTGAATTTTCCGTATCCAAAAGTTTTTTTAATACCGTGCCAAATGGAGCCGAACGTGCCACGATTTTTTTTTACTTTGACCTCGGGAAATTGCCAAGCAAGATCGATACCATCGAATTCGTAATCGCTCAAAAGACGACCGACGGAATTGATGAATCTGGATCGTGCTTCCGGGCTCTCGAGCTTTAATTTAAAAAATATCAAAATTACAATCGTTCGGCAACAATTTATTCGTTTTTCTTTCCCATTTCGAAATGTTTCAAAACTTTTTAACGGACGTAGCTCCGAAAATTGAATCACTCAAGATGTAAGTTTCAAAAAAAGCGTAATCAATTTTCATTCCTAAAATTTGATAAAAAAAAATTTTTTTTAATCCTCATGGAATAGAGAGAATCGAAATCAAGTAAAATCGATGCGGTCTGTTCAAAAATATACGTGACTCACCACTGTCAGATACTTGTGAGTCTCCTCGTACGGATCTGCGTTTCCACCGATACTGAGATAAACTTTGAGATCGGGGAAGGACCTCTTGAGCTGAGGAACAAGGCGATACAACGCGTAACCTGCTCCTGTATCTAAATTCGGATGCAGAGGCACAGCTTCGTGAGTCTCTGCGTTCATTCCAGCATAACCGTATACGAGATGAGTGCAGTAGGAGAGAGCAGGTCTCAGATCATCGACTTGGAATTTACTGGGTCCTGAAATGGTCAAAATAAATATTTTAAACTAACATGCGTATTGTTAAATTAAACAGAGTTTGTATTTATTTCTCGTATATCAATACCCAGTCACAAATCCGTATTGATCCGGTTTACGCTCGAAGCATTTGTTCCTTTTATTTTTCTGTGCTATTTACGTATAGGTATGTACGAATTCACGATTTAATTCAAATTCTGTCCTACGAAACGAAGCGTCGTGTATCTCTCGACCGCGTGTGTTCAGTATATAAAAACACTTGTAATTAATATTCTCATACAAAATAAAGTGATCCAAATTTATTCCCGTTAAACTGATCTTTATCCTGAACCTGTCCCATCGACTCTCAACACGTATAAGCCTCGGAATAAATGAACGAAAATGAATGAAGACTGCGAATTCAACGAAAAATAAACGAGTAGTAGATAGACCAATGAGAATTTGACTCGAGTCAGCCAGACGTTTCGATTTTTTAGAGCGAAATAAGAATTTATTCAAACGAATAACGAAACACGAAATAAATAAATGCGAATAATCGTTGAAATGAAATTCTATTCGTTAAATTGGGTGAACAACATTTGATATAGAATCACTCGGAATAAATAATAATCGAAGAATTTGAAAAATTATGAAGTACCTTGTCGTTCGAAGGATGTGGAGTTCCAGAAGCAAATAACTTTATTGTGTTCGTGAGGATCGACCGCTATGGTCGAACCGATGCAAAATGCCACCAGGCCCAGACATATAATAGACTTCATTCTGATGCACTGAAGAATAATGGATATCAATGATTCAATTATACCATCGTAAAAAATCATTTAATTCAATTTTCCGAATAAAACTCGTTTTCACTTTGAAGTAAAATTTCGTTTTTTTTTTTTTTCATGACAATTTTAAGAGACACAATTTAAGTATCGAACCAAATTCGTCGGAACAGAAATGTTCCGGACAATGAAATTTTGTAATTGAGCTTAGTTTACAGTGGCAATTAATCACATTCAAATTCGATTCGATTTATTTGAACCATCAGAGCCTTTTCGATGTTGAAATTTTTCAGTTACGATTATTAAGCTCGTGACAGTAAGAAAAATGAATAAAAGTTTCAAACCACGATAGTTTACTGTATTTTATTCTTCGCGAAAGCACTCTTCACTTTGGTGTAAATAATGAACAATATGAAATAACAATCGAATGATTTTTAAAATAATAATCCTCGTGAATTCCGATTCACTATTTATTAATCATTATTCGTATAATCTTTTGAAAAAACTATAAATATTAAGAAGTTAGGATTCGATATTCCAGAGTTCGAAGAGGAGAAACGAGATGTACCTTTTCTCTCGGTGCAAGCGGATAATCTGAGAGCAAACAGCTCCAAAGAGACTTTGATACCTCGGCCTCCAGATCTCGTGCGGATGGAGGGAGGCCGATTTGCGAGTTACGTCATCGAGTCACGGTTATAAAGTCTTTCTCCTGGTGTTCGTGACTCTTTCGTCTATTTTATCTCGCTTATAACACTTTTGTTCGTATTATATCGTATACACAAACCTTCTACGAGTTTGGAAAAATAAAGAGAGAGAGAGAGAGAGAGAGAGAGAAGGGGAACATGATAGGCCACGAAACGACTCTGACGAATCGTCGCGGTCACGATTCACACACTTTCAGTGATAGGAACGGTCAAAGAGGTCAGAGGTCCACTTGATTCGTAGATTGCGTTCGTAGAAGCAAAACATACGAGAAAAATAACATACTTAAATAATAATAACAATAAACATTGAACGGTAGAAGTAGAAAAAGAGGGAAGCAACTAAATCATCGTATGTTTTCGTTCTTCTTTACAAAGAGAAGATAAAAACTCGATGGTCTCTCTATTGAGGGGAGTTTTTGACCCAAGAATCACTCGAATCCCAAGAAATATATATATATTTTTTTTCCCAACAAAAGATATTACGAAAAAGCAATCGAAGATAGCGATTTCTGTCGTTCGAACAAATCATTGTTAACTTTTCATTCGTTCTTAAAAAATCGTCCGTTTTACACGTGTTACATGTCGTTGAATTTGGAGTCAAGGAATATCTCAAGCGTCTTTGCAGTACGATTTCTTCGACCTTCTCCCGAGATCGATCAGAAAAACACGCTCTGGAATAATCGTATGAAATTCAAATACTGGCTTCGAAAAGATTCGAAGGTCGCGATCGTCCGTATTCTCTGGACATTTTTCATTTTCTTCTTATTGTACTCCTGAGGTTGACTCATCCGTTCAGCCTTGGAGAAATAGATTTACAGATTTATTTGCTGCTTCTAGTCGAGCAGCTTGAAAATCATATTCAAATCGCTTTTGCTCCTGGATATATGGTCGCTCAGGGGGAGGGAAAAAAAACACGTCGTCATAACGAGCCAATTGAGAGCGGAAAAGATCGTGGGAGGATAATACCGGCGTTGAAACGAGACAGCCGGTGTTATTCTCTCAATTATGCACGTGTATATATTTACTTACGATATTCAAGTTTGAATGTAGCAGAATCGCGGAGGCTTTTCTCTGGACCAATTACATTCTATTGGAATACTCGTTGTCTGAGAATCATTTGCTTCTCGATATGATCTCATACTTACCATTATTCATGACGATTTTTTCAAAGCTTTCTTATTCGGTTTTATATGCATTGAACGATGAATGAGATATCGATATAAAAGTGAGAGGCAATCGCTGATAATCTAATAGTGCAACAGGGCAACAACTTTATACTTTGCATGAAGTGATTATGTTCGGAAATTCATAAGATCGATTTGTCGTTTAGATTAGTGGTTTTCCAAAATTCATAGTTATGACAAAATAATGCTAAAAACGTTCGAGTTTTTCATTTGAAATTTTAATCACGTGTTTATGAATTTGTTAAAAACACTCGAGAGTCTAGGAGAGAAGGAGAGATCTTCGACAATTATTTCGACTCGATTTTGACACTGATTATTGAGAAAATATATATCGAAGATTTGTGCTTGTCACTTATTGGAAAAGCATATTTTTTTTTTCATATTTCAAGAGAACTCGAACAGTTTTCGATTTATTCAATCCTGAAAATCATCTTGGAAAACAGGTTTTGGGACAACGATCCGGCTCAGGATTGTTTTTTTTTTCTACCTGAAACGTGGACTTTTATACCGCCTAATTCTCTGTCATCACTAATTTCGAACATTACTGCTCGCAGTTTAAGTGTGTTCCGAAACACGTGACGATTTTAAAAAATGCCTTCTCCGGGATTCCACGACTCTAATATTGATATTTTGAATTAGTCGATCTTTGAAGCTCACAGTCCAGAGCGTACGTCATGAAAGTTTACTCCGAAACGTCATTGCTCGAATATATTAATGTTAGAAATTATCGTGATATTTTGGAGTAAAGAAATTTCGTAGCAAGCAGTCGAGTTCTGGAGTAGATTAGAGATATTTATCGAGATGAAATTAAAGAAAAAATTGTACCATCAGAAGGGCATTGAACACCCCATTGTGGAGGAAGTTTTATTCTTGTTGATATGTCGAAAGTTATCTCAAAGGCGACGACTTTGAGTTGAAAAATGAGGGAAAATGGTCCAATCTCGAGTACAGATACGCTGCGCGTTTTGCCTTTGAAAACTATTTTTTTGCTGAAATGGAGATATCGAAATGCGGTGACTCGAAGTCTTTAAACTGGGAAGCGACTTTGACATACGAGACCCTGGAATCAACTATCGACTATTTATTGTGACATAAATTATAGAACAAAAAACAGAGCACGTCTCATTGATATGGAAAAATCTGTTTGAAGAATGTTCATCCTTATCGTGGGGCACAAAACTATTTTCTTATTCGATTTTCGTGGGTAGAATGATTCGGCCTCATTTTTTTTTTTCTCTATTCTGTCGAGAATGCCGTTGTACATTGGATACGAAAAAAGCTGCTTGCAGGAAAAGAGCGTTTCAAGTCGTGGCCTCCTGGCATCGGATGGTCCACGTTGACACTTCGCTAAATCGAATTCATGAAAGCAGCTTTCTGAGAAAGCAGCTCCAAGTTTTTCAACGTAAACGTCGAATAAAAAGTACATTTTTGACTGGAATTTCTTATATTTACATGCAAAGTATTTCGCCTGTACGAAATCATACTAATTGTTGTTAAAAATATGCTCGTAAGACATTCGATCTCCGAAAGTATCATCCAATTTTCACGTTGCCAGTATTATATCAGTTCAATAAAAAAAACAATTGCGTTAATCGAGAAAAAACGAAACAATACTTACGACGAGCTTCTTCCACGACGTGCAGACATCCTCCCACGTGTTAAGTCATTAAAAATTGAGGAAACGATTGCAAAACAAGAAAGCTTACCTATAGCACGATTACAACGAGTCTAGAAAGATCGTCAAGAGAGACAAACGGACTGAGGCGTATACAAGTGCCGACGATAAACCCGCCAAGAGGGCAGGTCATTTGTCGATGCCCCTGACGATCGTATATATATATATATATATATATATATACGTGCGTGACTACTAACAAACAGAAAATATGATGGAACTCGCAATTGCTGTGAGATGAAAGTAAAATAATAAGTACAACGAGGACAAGAAGCGAGAGAGATTCAATTTAATAAAGAAAAAACTCCGAGACGACGACACTCTAAATATATAGATATAGTTACGTGTATCGCTTTTGTTTATTCATCGCACGTTCGATCGTCGGTGAGTTTTACCTCGCTATTGACACCGTTTTAAGCGAGGATCTTATAGGTGTGCTCTCAGAGGCACGTTGGAACGATTTTAACACGCTTGTGTACAGACCCATAAGCAGAGAGCCACGATGTCACAACTCTTGAAAAACTTCCATCGATGATGAAATGAAAAAATTTTCGAAATTCACACGAATTTTCGCCGGTTAATCGACGCTAATTGGACGGGGGCGAGACTTTTTCGCATGATTTTAAACGGCTGTCACGCACATAGACCACCGGCCTGTCTCGGATCGAGTTGCGAAAACTTCAGCTCCGGCCCGATTTTACAGTGGAAAAATAAAAAATTAAAACATTTTATTGCATTTGCCGTCAAAACGGTTGAAGACAAAGCGATAATTCGTGAGACCAATCTTTTAGAGAATCGAATTTTCTATAAACAAAAAAAAATCAGAAGAGCAGATTGAAAAAATACTCGAAAAACGTTCCTCTCGAAATCGAACATTTTTCCAGGTTTTTTTTCGGTCTGCTCTCAGGGCTAAACTAGTAATGGTAGAGAAAATTCGTACAAAACTTTTTTGTGGGAAATTTCATTCTCTACAAAAATAGTCCTATGGTATTTTACTCTATCTCCAAGCGTCCCGTCAGTGTCCGCGACGAAAGAACGCGCAGTCGTAAACATCGTTAAAATTTCGATCAAAAATCTTGAACGAACACGCTTGAAATCGCTCGGATATGTATGTTTTATCGTACGACCATTGTCATTTATTGTTATCCCGTTCTGTCTCCGCGATTTGCAGCCTTTATGCTCCAGCTCATCACTTTTTGTCACGTTCGTGCGTTTCGATCAAGCTCACATATACAATGGCATTAGCACGTACTCGATAAATGTTTTACGCCGTTTTTCTTTTTGTTCTTGAAAATGCATAAAAGACTCTGATAGAGAAAAACTCTTTGTAAAAAATTATTGCTGATTAAAGATTGTCAGTATACTTGATAATTCATCGCGAAAAACTCAGCCACTTTCGAGACAACGTCAAAATTCAATTTTAACAATAAGAATGCAAAAAACTTTATTCGCCATTCCTTCGAAGATGAATTTTGCAACGAATATTAATCGGATTTTATTTCTTCTTCTGTACAAACGAATAGGCGATTTTACTGAATATTAATCAATGATCTATTTCGAATTGTATCTGTGAACGAAAAAAGGTTTTTGTAAATGTTCGAAAATTGATTGATAATCGAAATTTTTTCGACCGTTTGTCTATTAAAAAAGTTCCACTTGTACGTGTAAAAAAGCATGGCACCTAAAATTTGTGATTTACGAACGCTCGAATCATCGCTTAAAAAATGTCGTCTCCCGATAAACAATTTTCTTCGATACACTATAAAAAATGAGAATATCGATATTATTTTTATAGAAATTCATAGATTTGGCATAAAAATTACAAAGTTTGTACGAATTATTGCTCATACGTGAGGAGTACGAAAGTGACAAGAGTGCATATAAAAAATAGCAACGTACCCATGTCAGGCATTACATAAAAATTGTTTCTCAGAACGATACACACCGAGCTCTGGCTTCTTGTTACAAAATTGCGCAACTATGAGTCACGAGTAAACGAGATGCAAAGTTCGTACAAAGTCATATGTCGTCTGATACTGTTCGCACTACTTGTCAAAGCGCAATACAAATTCTCCAATGTGTAGAGCATGTTTTCCTTCTCTCGTCTTGAAATAGTTTATTCAGAGTTCCTATAACTCGTTCAACAACTTTACGATTTCTATGGACTCTGAAATTGTATTGACGATCAAACTGGATGCAGTATTTTTTTTCAAAACGCTCGCACATCGTTCAATGGGCTATAACATGACGTATTTTCATTCGATAAATAATAATTAATCTTCCGTTTGCAGAAATTTATAAGATAACGAGTTTTGTTGAAAAACTTGTAAATTTTTTTCATTTTATTTCGTTGTTATTATGACTGATTATTCGTTTTCATCATTACTGAATTAATCCGTATCAAAACAAATATAATATAGTAAAAAATCCCATGTTTATATCGATAAAATTCGTCATGACTTTTTTCCCCTCGATATAACGAATGACCCACATACGGCTGTACCAGAATTAATATCGTTCTCAAAAAAGTCTCAGCCTGAAGTTCCGATAAGTCGAGATGAATGGGAGAAAGATTAAACTGTCGTGACTTTTCGTTTTTTATTACCAAAGTGGGATTTTTATGTACATTTTTCTCTTCGCTCTTTTAATTCTCGAGATTTTTGTTCCTTGGGTTTTTTTCTTTTCGTATAAGTAAATCTAAGTTTCATAACAAATATTAGTCTATTTTTGTTGTAAATTCCTTAAGTCTTTAGTCCTTTTCAATCACGCTGTATTCGTGGGCGTAGAGCCACCAAATAAATAATGCTGTAAGTACATTTTCGTCTTTTTCTCTATTTTTTTTCGCTTATAATTAGGGCCTTCAAAGACGTGCATCCGGACAAACGGATGGATCGCGTTTCGTGATTAAAAAAATTGCAGACTTTGATACTTCAATGATTTTGGAAATTGCTCCGTTGAAATACAACGAATTTGTTTTTTTTTTTTTTTTTTTTCAACTTTTTTTTTAACTTTTTTCGGATTGCCGAATTGTAAAATTTAGTCGTTTGCGGAACAAAAGTTGACTTTTTTTTACAAATCGAGAAATTGACGGATGAAAAAAAAAAACTCCAAAACAAACTGTCAATGCGATTGACTCATTTTTTTTTGTCTGTGCGTGAATCCTCTTTTTTTTTCGCTTCGTTTCAGTGAAAGAAATTAAACGTTCGAATCTTATTTTCAATCAAAATTACACGTGCGTCATAGGCGCATTTACATTCAAAAAAGAAACGAGATAAAAAATGAAAAATTCACGAAACGATTAAGCCAAGCTCACGTTTCCTTTTTATCTTTCTCTCTGCTTTTTTTATTAATTGTTACCTTGTGTCTAGAAAAATATCGTCTATCTGTATTTGTCAATATGTAAACAATCGTCTGTACTTCATGGGTTTGCTTCCTTCCATTCTACTCTTTTGTTGTTTCTCCTCTTTTTTCGATTGCCCAATCGGAACGAACATTTTCGACAACCAAACTTGATTCTCCATTATCGTTATGAAGTCAACGTGTCGATGTTAACGATGTTTGTGATTATTCGTTTATTCCTTTTTTACTCTTTACTTTTCCTGTCGTAGATCGTCGTTGATCCAGGAAAATAACAGATATCTGGATTTTCATTCTTGTTTCTTCATTTCGTTATTGTTCATATAGTCCGCAACATCTTCCTCTATATAAAGAATAAATTTTCATTTATTGTTATTATTATCAATCGATGAGGATGAGAACGTTTTTTCCTTCAAGTAATTTTTCCTCCAAGCATTCGGAAAATTGTTATTCATTTCGTTCGAAATGTCAAATTTAATTCATTTCTAATTGTATTATGTTAATTTATGAATAGGAAAACTTCAAAGTGTTCACGTAAAATGGATGAATAATTTGTGACTCTCTAATTAATTATCGTTTTGAAATTCAGTAAATTACTACACAATCTTAGATTCATCGTTTCTTTCGTTTACACTCATCATTGCAACAACACCAAAATTGACATTTTCTTGTTCAGGCTAAGGATTAGAAAATTTGACGAAAGAGTGAAAAAAATTAAGTGGAATGAAAATTTTTTGAATATTTATTTAAAAAAACCGTTTTTGCCTGTGAGACGAAACGGAATGAAAAAAATGATTCTGACCTTCGCCTTCGTCTTCGCTTTCCTCAGGATTTTTCTGCTGTGGTCCCTTGTTATAATAATTGTCGTAATCAGCGCCATCAGCTCCAGCCCGTACTTGGCCATCTTCGAAACTGCCATGAAACGAAATGGATGTTGAAAATTTGTACGCAAAACAACATTTATAAAGTTTTCGAGTGTTCAATATTTTTGAAAGTCTAACAATTAGTGTTGGTCTTGAAAAAAAAAAAAAAAAAAAAAAAAAAAAAAAACGTTTAAATGAGAGATGAAATTGTCTCACTCTTGCATTTTGCCCTCGTTGCCAAGATCGTCGCCAATTTCCTGTATTCCTTTGGCTCTAAACCATTCGGCGTCGTCGGGCCCATTGAGAATTTGTTCGCCCATATGACGTCGGCCAGGAACTTGGGGAACGGCGTTGTTCGCTGGCTGAATTTGTCCGCGATCTTTGTTTTCCTCATTGCCATTATCTTTCATCGCTGCGTTTTTGTTTTCCTCGATTTTCTTAGTTTCTTCAGCCTTTGCATTGAGCTCAACGTTCGGGTCGATTATATTGAGAATTGGCAATACACCGAACGGCAATTTAACTTTCGTCGCTGGTTTCACCGCTACAACAGGATTTGCTGATTTGTTGGCAATCGTCGAAGCAGAATTTACTCCCGATTTCGTCGAAGTCTCGACCTTCACTGCTGCCACAAGCTTTCCCGGACTCGTCGCTACGTTCTGCGCTATTTGCTGAAAAATAAAAAACGAAAAAATGTATCGTCACTTATGTTCCTTTACACTTTCAGTTAACGAACAAATAACATAAAATTTTGAGCAGCCTAACAGTTTGTTTAACTCTCCATGTTGACAAAGTAAATAGGAATTATTCAAAGCTACAATCCGTGACAACAAAATTTATCATTTTCGAATATTTCAGGTTTCTCCTTCGATTTTTTTTTTTTTTTTTTTTTTTCTCTATATTCTTCTGCTGAATACATACCGGCTAAATCGCTTCAACGACTCCTCTATTCTCACATCATCGTAAGCATTGAGCAAAACTCGAAGAATAAAATAATCAAGCAGCTAGTACACAGGCGAACAATATGGAATATTTTACACAATCGCGTACGTTTTTTTTTTTTGTCAGAAAATACATTTTTCTTACTGTATGAAAAGTCCGGAGTAAAGCGGAAGCAAAAATACGATAAATTACATAAAATTTTTTTAAATTATCACCAAAAAATCGTACTGTTTTCCGAACGTTTGATGACAGTAAAAAATACATAAACTAAACTACAATTTTCGTACAAATTAAAGACGTCAAAATATTTGATTCACGAAGGAAAAATTTAAATTAAAAAAAATATATATAATTTGAACCAAGAGCTCATTTTTTTTTGGTTTTGGAAGCTTTTGAAAAAAAAATGTTGTTTGACAAAAATCGTTGAAAATTATGTAAAATATCCTGTACATAAATGCTACAAGAAACGTGAAAGAAGAAGAGAAAACAAAAAAGTTCAGAAGACATGCGACGAGGGAAAAAAAAAACACACGAAATTACCAGTTGGCAGAGCAAAAACTGTGAAGCCAAAATTTAAGAATTCTTTACGACGCAGAGTCGAATGTGTATCGTCGTTGATTTCCGATGGGAAAATTACCAGCAGAAAGCTTCAAATAAAAACGAAAGCTGATTGCAAACAAGCAGCATCGATGTGTTCGCAAATGAAAAAAAGTATCGCTAATTGCGATTCACGACTGCGAATTAAAGAGGGTGCGAGTCAAAAAAAATAAACGCAAGCTCATAAAAATAATAACAATTGGTTTCTTGATTTATTAAGGCTTTGAATAACACAGAAGAGATACAGGCACGTTTGAGTTAAGATTGTTTTTACGTAAAACACACATTCCATCATTACTTATTTTTCTCTCGTTTCACTTGAACGTTTCGAGAAACGTTTGAACGTCACATCGATTAACTTTTACAATATTGCACACACAAACCCTCCGGCTTTACATTCGCACTAAAAATACAGTCAAAACTCTTCTTCTCGAACAATAATTCATTTTTCATTTGTCTTCTCGCAGGCAAAAAAAACTTCGAAAACCCGAATGAAAGTTGTTAAAAAATTGCGCGGCCCTTCGAACAATTATAAATTTATATTTTCAATTTAGGAATGGTGAAAATGCTTAAATGAAATTATTAATTATAATCATTTGATTTCCCAACAAGATTTCATATTGGCGACCAACAATAATTTTTTCTTCATATATAACAGGATGATTTTTTGTAAAAAAAACTGTTTTAAAAATTAAAAAATTGTAAATAATAGCTGCCATTTTCAAAATTTCTCCTCAGTGAGGTAATTTTTTTTCGTTCGCGAACTCCGCGAGAATATTGTATTTAATTTCAGAGCATTATGAGAAAGAAACATTTTGAAAAAATCGGTAAATCCAATCAATCAGAATTAATGTGCACATTGAATTCACTGCTAATATTATTATTTGTAAAGTGGAGATTCTAATTCAGAACATTTATCAGTTAAGGACATGAATATTATTATTAGATTTACAACAATATAGCAATAACGATTGGAACTATAAGGAACTCGTGTACTTTATTGAAATTTGTCGAAAAATTTATACACTCACAAGGTTTATAAGAACGCGTTATCAACTTTTAAATAAGGCTCTTGTCAAAAAAATCGGGGCATTTCCTTTGGTCAATTTGGTAGATTCAGAATTCTTGATAATTATTCAAAAAAAAAATTGTTTACGAATTATTTCACTTTGTGCCATTTAACAGTCTCCGCGATCACACGTTTATTTATCACATAAAATTCGTATGCACATTGCAATACGTTGATACAGCAGCGTTTCCCTCAAACGAACATTATCGAAGCGGTCAAAAGACAATTTCTCAATTTCTGTAAGTTTCAAGACATTCAGACAATGGTATGCAGTCATTTGTAAAGTTTTCAACAAAGTTTACGGTTCCAAGTTGGCATTAAATGCAACAGAAATCAGCACGTTTTATTGACGTGGATAACGAGACTGTGAAAATTATTTGCAGGGTTTAAAGCACACTAACGGCGTTTCAAATGTGAGAAATCTAAAGTTTAAATTGCACTGTCATGCCAGCGAATTGCAAGGCTTGAGTTTGTGTTAACCCTCAAAGTAAGCACTTGCTTCCAGAAACATAAAAGCAGCGGAAAATTTGGACCACTCTAGGCCTCTAAAATTTGGCCTAATAAAAAACGATGAATATTATAAGGCTTGAAAAAATGTGAATTTCAAATTCTTTTCTACACGATAGAACAGTTTTTTTTTTTTCTTTCGTGAATCCAGGCATTGATTAATGAGCTTCACTTTTCTTGGGGTATCTCAAATTCTAAGTGTACTTCGAGGGTTAAAATTAGAAGTAACATAGATCGAAGCATTTTAACGACAGAACTACTTTGAAAAGTCCAAAAATAAAACCGTATTGCAATCAATTATTTCATTCATTTTCGTCGAGATGCTTTAGAACACTTCGAAAGGCTAAGATCCTGCGAATGCTACAGCGGTTTGTTCGAACCCCTTCATAACTACGATCCAATCGAGCCATGCAAACTACGCAAGGAACTATGAATTATCAGCACGAGTCTCCGTGGACCGATGTAGTATACAAAATTTTGAAAGAAATTCTGACCTCCGTACTTCGACATCGAAGTTAGCATCGTTGGAATAAAGCATCGCACTGAAGTTTCGTTACTTAACGATTTTTCGTAAATAAAAAAAGAACTGATTTATTTCGATCTAAAAATTCAATTTTTCGAACAGATCATCTATTGATTGTAACGTTCTTTGTATTTTTGAAAATGAGATTCATTGATGTGAAGAAATTATTCGATGCGTCTCCATTTTTTTCAATTCAATCTTCAGGCCTTTAGGCTTATTTTTACTTTGACGAGATTCAATTTTTCTTTAAATGTTTATTATGACAAAAAAAATTAGACTGCTACGAAACTCTGAAACCGTTTCTTCGAATTTAGAGTTTTTTTTTTTTAATCCATAAAAAGAAATTCGCACCAAATTTTGAAACCTTAATGCAGAAAAAGTGACGAATACTGGGGAAAAAAACAAAACAGATATTTCATTTCATTCCAACGATACGAACTCAAAAATCGTGGATTTACATCGCTAATTGCATTGCGATTTAAGGAGAGAACTGAAAGTTATCTAATTTTGATTCAATATGCCAGCAACTTTATCCTGAATATCTCCGATCTCGTCGAATCCAGATGGTTGGACTTTGTCTCCGTTTTGACGTTCTTCAGGACGGATTTGGGAGTTTTCGACGCCTTCTGATTTGTGTATTTTAGGTTCCCAAGCAATTTTATCTTTGGAGGAGGATTTTTTATCGTCATTAGTACCGGGCGACGAAGAAGGTAGTGGATTGTTGTTCAACTGAGCTGGAGCATCACCGACGTTCTCAACTCTCGTTTCTTTCTGATTTTTCTCTTGAGCTTGACTATCAGTATCCTTGTTATTTTTCTTAAAAGCGTACGGCATTGGAATCACATTTTTTAAGGCATCTTCCTGGGCAGCTTGTATTTCTTCGGGACCAGCTGGTGCAACATTTCCATTCGGTTTTACGATAAATTTGCCATCGTCCGTCGATGACTTCATCGGTGCATCCTCGTTTTTGTTTTCCTCGCCAGAATCACTTATCGGCTGATGATTACGAGGCGCCTGTATTGGATGTGCTACCGCGTGAACGTCGTTGCTCGGACGACTTACCTGTTGCTGGGATGATGGACGTGCACCCTGTTGCTCGTCCACGGAAACTCCTTGGACACCTTCGTTCGCTACGTTTGGCTGTGCCAACTGATGATCCGATCCCTGCGATATCATTATTGGTCCTGAAGATGACGATTTGCAGGAATTCTGAAAACAACAGTGACGTTTATTTCATTTACAAAATCAAATATTTTTGTATCACAAAAGTTCAGTTATACGAGTTCTACAGATCAATCTCATATAGAAACTTTGTCAAAAAATAAGCGGAGCGAAGTTCACAAATCTTTTTTGCATCCCTTCTTTTTTTTTTAACATTTCGTTTGGAAAAAAACTGTTGACAAAATCGATTTTTTTTGTAAAATATTTGAAGTAGATTCTTTTGGTAAACGATTTGTTTCGTGATTACAAAAATTATTCTGCAAAAAAAAATCATGTTATTTCAAACTTTTCGTATTAGCTTTTAATTTTAATTGAGTGAAAACTTTTGTGAAATGTACCTCTTTGAGTTCTCGATTGAGTTGCATCACTTCTTTGCGCAAATGGTCGATCGTGCTATTGTCATTAGCGGTGTTTTTCAGCAGAGCATTATATTTGTCCTCTAATCTACTTTTTTCAGTATCAACTTCGAGATACTTCGTTTTCAAATGTTCCAACGACTTCTCCTTGTCCTCGCGTGCTTCTCGTAATTGAGATCTCAAATCTCTGAGGGTAACTTCGAGTCTCTTGCGATCCTCCAACGCTTGTTTCTGTTGTTTCTCACAATCTTCCTTCAGATCCTGATGTTCAGATTGAAGAATTTTGTGAGTCTGTTGAAGCGAATTGAATCTTCGCAACGCCTCGACACTATCCTTGTCTCGCAGTGATTTTTCACGAGTTGCACGCTGTTGTAATTCTTGTTTCACCGCAGCATTCGAACTCTTTTCTTCGGCCAGTGACTTTTCCAAACGAACTTTGTACTCGAAAACAACTGAAAAACAATTGAACAATTGTACAATCTTTTGAAATCTTCATATTAAAAATAACATAATTAAGAAAAAGATTATCATTTTCTTAGATTTGAACTCTGAACATTCCTCGAATCATTCAAACGACCTTCTTCAAAAAATAATTAAATTCAAATGTTTCAAACAGGATTTTCGTGTAACGAAAATAGTATCCTCACCTTGAAGCTGCGCCGCAAAAGCCTCTTGTTGATGAATACACTGTACGTGCATCTCACGCAACCTGGACATCTCCGACGTGGCCGCTCGATAAAGAAAGACAAGAAGCAGGACGACGACTCCGCAAGCTCCGTAAACGGCTAGGCGGCCTCCTCGGCCCCTGCCGAGTCGCGAACCACTCATCTCTGTAACGAATTCATTAACATTCATTATTTTATTCGACAATGGAACGCCAGGTAATTAAAAAAAAAAACGTAAACAGAAAAATGTCAAAGAATGACCGAGTGAACTACTTGCAACGGTGATTACGTCGCCACGCATCAGAGTCGCAGCAAATCGAGAAAATAGTATCAGCTGAATTTCCGCGTCAAAAAACATTTGGCAACTATTGAAACGAAGCGGAATTTTATTGAGAATAATAAAAATTAAAAAAAACAGTGTGTTCATCAGGCACGTTCTCCTGATTCTTCAACGTTATTTCTTATTATTATGAAGGAGCTTCGTTGTGAATTCATTTACATTCGTGTCTATACACGATCGTCCGTCTAAAGGTCACCAACGTCCATAGATGAAAGACGAATGGAATGTTATTCGAGCGTAGCCCAACGCTTCGTTTTTTTTTCCGAGCTTCATACCAGAGAGTTTTTAATAATCGTTAGTCATCGTGATTGAAAATATGAACGATCAGATCGTTCGAAATATTGTTAACAACGATTTTTCCCAAAATAGGACAAAAAATATGTTAAAGTCTTTTGAGAGTTTAAGGGATCTTTAAAATTGGCTGAGTTATTTTTTTTTTTCCATATACTAACATCCGCCTTCGGCTCACGAAAAAAAAAAAAAATATATCAATTTTTTTTTAAGCACCCTGATATATATATATATACTTATTGATAGACGAGAGTATTTTCGATCGGAGTGTCTGGTTAATCGCGTGTATGGTGGGGCAATATAGTGTTGAGAGTTCACTGACATCGAAGCGGGCAACACTCCGCAATGTTCTTCTACAGCGCAAGGATTGCGTGTATCTGGCTCGAACCGCTATACATATATATGTATATACTCGACGTCATTATGAAGTAATAAAAAAAACGAAAGAGGACATTTCCATAGAATCGACGATTCGTAAGTGCATTGCATTTTTCAGCTTGAAAAGGATTTACTTCGTTGATTTAAACGAGGAAGAATGAAGTATGGACAAGATGTACACGTGGATTATAACACGCGGCTGTTGGTCGTAACGAAAGCATAAGGAAAAAAGAGAAAAGAAATCTCCAGCACCGAACACGGTGGAATTACGTTAGTTTTGGCCACGTCAATTTATCAATGAATTTATTTAATTGGGAGTTCAGTAGAATTGAAAAAATCGAATCTAACGACTATATAATTAAATTACATACGAATTTATAAAAAAAAAGTGAACAATTGAAAATCAGTTGTCTCGTATAATATTTAAATTGTAGAGTAATTTATTTTCTATTTATTGTCATTTCGACGTCGTAATTATGGGAGAAGAAAATGAGATCCACAGCAACGAAAATAATTAAATATGACAAATTTATAACGCGAAATACAACGATGAATGTGAGAAATTGTATACGTCAAATTCGCTCGAACTACATGATGAAGAAAACAAACTGCAAAATCAATTAAAACTTATAGATGTTGTACAAAGTTTTAATTGGAACGAATTTGGCACAATATACAACAAAACTGCAGCCGTTAACCCGTGTTTCAACGTTCGTCCACTTACACCAATTATATTACGAATTACGAAGCATGCATCAACAGAGTATACGACCATGATGATAATAAATAATATTTGCCATGTATGAAAACGTTAGCATCGTCTTTAGCATTTCTCAATTAAATAATCATGAGAATGTAAAAATAATGTTCTGCGCTATAAATCGATCGAAAAAGCATCGTTTATCAGAGGAGAAAAATATGAAGCAATGGAAAAAATATTCTGAAGCGTTCTTACGAATTTATACCATGTAATGTTGAACAGAGAACGAACTGATGGATGATATCACAATAAGATAAAGCGTTTTGAAAATGTTTGTATGCCGAAATAAAAGTTATTAGACATTTTCGTACCTTGGGAGCACAGCTGGGTCTCTGTTTCTATCTCAACTCTTCTTCATTGTCAAGCCAGGCTCCTCACTCCGCACTAAAATCTCTAACGCGATATCGGGTTTACGGGGGAAAAAAATAAACAAGAAATAAAAAAAACGAATCCCGTTTATATCGCCGCACTGGCTCCTTCAAATGGCGTATTCGAAGTTTGCCATGAAAATGCCGTCACGGGCAGAGAAACACCGAGACGCCGATCGAGCCTCTCCGTGCTTCAACATCGACGCAACACTGAACACTGAACAAATATGAGCACCGCTATTTTTTTTATCGAATTATTGCCTCGTTTGTATAAGAAATATGCCACTTTCGGCTATGATGAAATGTTTATCGCTATATTTATTCGCGCGTCCAACTGTGAATTTTTCTCCAAACGATAACCACGCACTGTACACTGTACTTTACAAAAACACTATGTAATTCACATTCGGACAGTAGAATTCAATGTTGAAGTGGTGTTTTGGTTTGAAACATTCTGAGTTTTCACTAAGAACACTATACGATGCTGAAAAAAGTTTATCTTCTTAGAGCGATTATTAATTCATTATCAATAATAAACCGAAATATCGCTTGCCCTGTCAAGCAGAGAGCAGGTTAAAAAAGTTGAGCCTTGAGCCGTGAAAAGCGCCGTCTATCAGAGAATGTGGGAAAAGCTGCATAGACAAGTTCAGACTCAATCGAAAACAATCGATTTTTACTATCGCTTACGTGCTAACCGCCAACTTCAGGTTTTAAGCTGTTTAATCCAAGATGGCTGATTCTACAGTTTTAGTGGTTGAATGAGTCGGACGATGGAGAGCGTATTTCTTTCTCTTGTGCAATGAGTTACCGATTCACGTTTCTTTTAAGTCGGCGTGTTATTAAAATATAGTGAAGTCGTTAAAGAATGCATCGGAAATGATGTTTCTTTTTTTCTCGTTATAAAAAAATGCTGTAAACGTAGATGTGTTGATCAAAACATTCGTACCTAACCTCACATTTCCTTTAATCTTCTGTTATCCCTCCTTTTTTTTGTTCCATTATAATTTTTTACTCAAAGTTCGTTGACATTTGAAATACAATGGGAGATTCCGACGACGACAATGACAAGGATTTCGACGGTGGTATGAATATGACCGGCTTTCTGTTCGGTAATATCGACGATAATGGCCAACTGGAGGATGACATTCTCGATGATGACGCTAAACAACATTTGGCGTCGCTCAGCATTGGGAGACTTGGATTAAGCACTCTTCTTCATGAAATGATCGCTGAAAGCGAAGAAAAAAAAGAAGAAAACTCTGAAAATCAGGATCAAGAGACCAACGGTGAAACCCTCAATGAAAACGACAACGATAATGTCAATTACCAAGATAAATCTCCTACTGCTCTTGATTTCTCAGACATAAATGAGTTGGCAGAAGATGTCAATGAAGACAACGGTAAATCAAATTTCTACTTTGATAAAATTGGTTTTCCAGGAAAGTTTGTCTAAAAGATGTTTACAGTTCTTTTTATTGAGAGAAAGCTGCACACATGAGCAGCGTTGATTGTTTCAGTCATTGTTGTTAAAGTTGTTATGAACATTGAAAGAATAAATGAATAAATTATTGAATCTGTAATATTGTGACGAAACTATCAATTACCTGTATAATTTACACGTCGAATTGCTTTGTGTAAGTTTGAAATGATAAAGTGTTATTTCTAATTGTTTGTATCCTTTTAGCGAAAAACGATGTTGGAAAAAAAAGTGAAAAAGAAAGTGCTGGTTATGAAGCAGATGACGAAGAAGTCGTGAATAAATCAGATACGCAACTGATGCCGCCTCCGCCCATTCCCGAAGATAAAGAGCCGATAACTCCGGAAGAAGCAGAGGCAGCGCGTCAAAGGAAATTAGAAACGCCTCTGGCGTCCATGCTGCCATCTAAATACGCGAATATCAACGTTACCGAATTATTTCCTGATTTTCGGGCGAACAAGGTTCTCAGATTTTCGCGTTTATTTGGTCCTGGCAAACCCAGTAGTTTACCAGAAATTTGGAGAGGTGTCAAGAGACGTAGAAAAAAGAAACGTCATCACGAAACCAGAGACTCCGACTCGGGTTCTGATCATGACGATCGAAAGCCCAAATTCAAGGTAACAATATTTCTCACTAACGCATTGGAAATTCAGCATTTTTAATGAAATTCGTTATCATTCAAAGGGTAATCCTTGGAAAATTATGATGGATTGACAGATTTTGAGAATTCAAGATATTCCCCATTGAATTCTCAACTGTAATGGATCTGGAAAAATTCATTGAGAAATCAACTTGATTTTTTACCGCTTTCCGATCTTATAAAATTTATTTGTTTCATTAAAAAATTTTCAACTTAAACTATTTATCAATTAAAAACTTATCGTTCATTTTTTTTTTATTCGAATGAGTAAAATGCTCCGATAAATTCAAAGGGAAAAAATTAGCCTAGAATTTTCGAACGATAGGATATGATTTAAAAAGTTATATTCGATTGTGTTTTTTTAATGGAAATACGTCTCGCCTGAACTGGATTTGTGATGAAACATTTCCTTTGCATTTTGCAGGGTTGGACGTTGCAGTATGGACCAGATCCGAAACCAGAACAGTGTGTTTCAGACGATGAAGCTAAACTCCTCATGCCCATGGAGGATAAAGAGCAAGCCGGTAAAAGTGGTGAAACTGGTGAGAATGGTGATATGGGACCTAAAGTAGCCGATTGGCGTTTCGGTCCTGCACAAATATGGTACGACATGCTCGAAGTTCCGGAAACTGGTGATGGTTTCAATTATGGTTTCAAATTAACTGAAAAGGTTAGAAAATTTCATTTATTTAAGCAATGTTATTGAATGATCTGCAGGGCCCTTAATTTTTGAGTCCCCACTTTATCAGTTGCTGAATTCCATTCAAATTGGCTCTGTGCGATCCGAAATAACGTTTTTTTTTTTTTTAAACGACGTTTTTCGTTCTACTTCCTTTTCATTCCTTTCGTTCTACAATTAAAGAAAAACGTATTTGATGCGAGAAAGAATATTTTCATGTGCAGTTCTTGAAGCTGGTGTAATGTTTTGCTGTGAAAATATTGTTTTCAGCAGGCCGAAGAGAAAGAAACGAAACCACCGAATTCCGAAGAATTTGCAGACGATGCTTTTCTCATGGTCTCACAGTTGCATTGGGAGGACGACGTCGTATGGAATGGAGATGAAATAAAACACAAAGTGAGTCGTCGTACACTAATGTCAGAAATTAGTGTGCGATAATCCTGGAAACATTTTCCTTCGCTCCAAACTGATCTGACATGTTTTTTCTTTGGATTGTAATAGAGGTGTAGGTAATGACACTTTTGTTTTTTTTGTTTTCAAGGTGATGCAAAAATTAAACAGCAAAAATAATGCTGCGGGCTGGGTTCCATCAAGCGGTAACAGAACGGCGCAAGCTTTCAGTCAACCAGGCAAAGGCGCCCCCGTTCCGGTCGCACCGAACGTCAGATTAGCTACGTCCCAAATTTCGACGCCGTTACACATGCAGTCACAGAAAAATAAGATGTAATATAAGTCACTAGAAAAATTTGCATCGCGTTTTAACCACTGAACTTCAATACCATAAAAATGGAGGAAGAAGCAAACAAAATAACTCTTCGATTCTTTTGTTGTTGTTTAGGGCTGGAAGAGGAAATCAGCAGCAACAACGGGAGGATAATTATGATGACACCTGGTACTCGATCTTTCCCGTTGAGAACGAAGAACTCGTTTACGGCCTTTGGGAGGAAGAAGTTATTTGGGACGCAGAAAATATGAAAAAAATTCCGAAGCCGAAGATTCTTACTCTTGACCCGAACGATGAGAATATCGTGCTCGGCATCCCGGACGACATTGATCCCGCGCTACTACATAAAGAAAACGGACCACAACCCAAAGTAAAAATTCCTCATCCCCACGTTAAGAAGAGCAAATTACTTCTTGGCAAAGCCGGAGTTATTAATGTTCTGGAAGAAGATACTCCACCTCCACCGCCTAAATCACCCGACAGAGATCCCTTCAATATTTCTAACGACACGTAAGTTTACAACGATAATATTTGCATACAAAAAGAACTATTTTGAACAACAATAGTATTCTCACAAAGAAAACACATTTCTGCAACATTTGCAGTCAAAAAATGTATTTTCGTTCAAGGAATAATATCGTTTCTACAAAAACAGAAAATACTTTTACAAATTTTGCCCCAGTTTTTTTTATTAATTCTAATGGAATTCAATTATCGCAGATATTACATGCCGCGTTCTTCAGAAACAACACTGCGTCTGAAAGTCGGTGGAGGAAATCTCATACAGCACAGTACACCGGTCGTTGAATTGCGCTCTCCATTTGTTCAAACTCACATGGGACCAATGAGACTAAGAAACTTCCACAGACCACCGTTGAAACGGTTCGGTCATGGACCTCTTGCTCATCCAACTCCTCATTGTGTTTTGCCTCTTCTGAAACAAATAAAAAAGAAAGCTAAGGTATTCATGAAAATTATAAGGAATCGATATATTGAAAAATTTAAAAGCTTGGAAATTTTTCCATCTTTTATTTTTTGGGAAATTGTAACATGCTTCGTTATGTTTTAACAATTCAATCTTTATTCAAATAGCAACGTGAGCAAGAGAGAATAGCGTCCGGTGGTGGTGACGTTTTCTTCATGCGAACTGCGGACGATCTGACTGGACGTGACGGAGAGCTCGTGCTTGTCGAATTTTCAGAGGAGCATCCACCGTTGATGAATCAAGTGGGCATGTGTTCTAAAGTGAAGAATTATTACAAAAGGAAAGCGGGTAAAGATCAGGGACCCCAAAAATACAAATATGGTGAGACAGCCTACGCTCACACAAGTCCGTTCCTTGGAATTCTCACTCCTGGGCAAAGCATTCAGGCTATTGAAAATAATATGTACAGAGCTCCTATTTATGAGCACAAAGTGCCGGAAACTGATTTCCTCGTCATACGAACAAGGTAATGATCATTTGTTTGTTTTTAAATCTTGAGAAAAACTATTTACGATTGGATCAATTTTTTTTTTTTTCGTTTTCAGGCAGCAATATTTTATTCGTGAAGCCGATGCGCTCTTCGTCGCTGGTCAGGAGTGTCCGTTGTACGAAGTTCCCGGCCCGAACTCGAAAAGAGCCAACAACTTTGTTCGGGATTTTCTTCAAGTTTTCATCTATCGCTTGTTTTGGAAATCTCGTGATTTACCGCGTAGAATAAAAATGGATGATATTAAGAAAGCATTTCCATCGCACAGTGAAAGCAGCATTAGGAAACGGTTAAAATTGTGTGCGGATTTTAAACGAACAGGTGAGGAAAGGTTTATCATTATTTTTCATTTTTGAAATTTATTCATCGATGCAACTACGTTCAAATGAATTATTCATCAATCAAAAATTCTTCAAAATTCTTTATTTTTTTCACACTTTTCTTTATCAAATTTTATTGAAACTTAAAATTGTAACCAGACAAATCTTTAGCTACAACGAAAGGTTCAACAAAGATTATTTGGGTCCAAATTTAACGTGTAAATTTTTGTAACTCAATATCGAAAGTCCAGGAAAGGAAAAGTATTTTTCAAATTCATTTTTCATTATGAATTAGATTATTGATAAAGTGTTATTCGCTCACAGGAATGGATTCGAACTGGTGGGTCATAAAGCCGGACTTTAGATTGCCAAGTGAAGAAGAAATAAGAGCGATGGTATCGCCGGAACAATGTTGCGCATATTTCAGTATGGTAGCAGCCGAACAGCGCTTGAAGGACGCAGGTTATGGCGAGAAATTTTTATTCACGCCTCAGGACGATGACGACGAAGAAATGCAATTGAAAATGGACGACGAGGTCTGTAATAATTTATTCTTTTATAGTTAAACGTTGTTTATCGATATCAATTAATGTAATCAATCAATCAACGAATTATCATTAATAAATAGATTTTTTTTAAGTTTCTGAAATGTTTTCACTGTTAGAAGTTCAAATCGTGTGTTTTATGGGCGTTGTCGATACCAACTCTCGTCGATAGCAAATATGGTGCTGAGCATAAAAAAGTATTTCGTAACGAACCAATGAAAATAAGCGATTAAATCATTTATCTGATCAATTGCAGGTTAAAGTGGCACCGTGGAACACGACACGTGCTTACATTCAAGCGATGAAGGGAAAGTGTCTTTTGCAATTGGCAGGACCGGCGGATCCGACCGGATGCGGTGAGGGTTTTTCGTACGTGCGGGTACCGAATAAGCCTACGATAAGTAAAGAAGAACAAGAGGCTCAGCCGAAGAGAACGGTGACGGGAACCGACGCGGATCTGCGAAGATTATCGTTGAACAACGCGAAGGCATTGTTGCGTAAATTTGGTGTACCTGAGGAGGAAATAAAGAAATTATCACGTTGGGAAGTGATAGACGTAGTGAGAACGCTTTCGACGGAAAAGGCAAAGGCTGGCGAGGAGGGGATGACGAAATTTTCTCGTGGTAACAGATTCTCCATTGCCGAGCATCAGGAGAGATATAAAGAAGAATGTCAGAGAATCTTTGATCTGCAAAATCGCGTTTTATCATCCCACGAAGTTCTGAGTACCGACGAGGGTGAAAGCTCGGAGGAGGACAGCTCTGACATCGAGGAAATGGGAAAAAATATCGAGAACATGCTGTCGAATAAAAAAACGAGTACGCAATTGTCGCTCGAACGGGAGGAACAGCAACGTCACGAGTTGAGAAAAATGTTAATGGGCGAAGCCCAGGAACAGGACAAAAAGGTGAAAGATAAGAAGAAAGAGGAGGACGAAGACAGCCCGATAAATAATTTCGGATCCCAGCAGGGCAGGGTTCTTAAGATTTATCGTACTTATCGCGATTCCGAGGGCAAGGAATACACGAGAGTCGAACTCGTTCGTAAACCTGCAGTTATCGATACGTACATTAAAATACGTAATTCGAAAGACGAAACGTTCATCAAACAATTCGCGACCTTGGATGAGGCACAAAAGGAAGAAATGAAGAGGGAGAAACGTCGGATTCAGGAACAACTACGAAGAATAAAACGTAATCAGGAACGTGAAAAAACTCAGGGTGGGTCGTCCGGCGCCAACTTGAACTCAACCGCGAGTGTCTTTGATCGCAGCAACACCAATACTCCAACAGCAACCTCTTCCACCAGTATCCTTCCGTTCGGTAATTTCCAATCTTCTTCCATAACTCCTAAACATCCTAAAAATGAAATTTCCCCATCCAAACGTAAAAAACCTAAACTCAAGCCAGATCTTAAACTGAAATGCGGCGCTTGCGGCAACGTCGGTCACATGAGAACCAACAAAGCTTGTCCATTGTATCAAACCGGTATGACCTCCGCTCCGGTAAGTGTTGCCGTTAATGAGGAACAGGAGGAGGAAGTCGAGAAAGAAAATCTCACCACCGATGATCAGGATCTCGTCAATGTCGATGGTACCAAAGTCAAACTGTCGTCTAAACTCATTAAGGTAAAATTTACATGTCGTACATTTATTTCTGGATTCAACGACATTTGAAACTTGCATTTTTCAGACAAATTGCTTATTCTAATGGAGAAACGAATAGTTGAAAGAATATTTTTCTTTACATTTCAATGGCGCATCGTTTTTCTAGCTTAATCTTTATTTGTTTATTGTTATTGAACTCTTGTGATTTGTGTGCTTCAATAATTTATTTCTTTTTTTTTTTTTTTTTTTAATAAAAAGCTCATCGATAGCGAGCGTGTTTCGCAACACGCTGAAGAAATGAAGAAACGAACCTTGTTGCTTAAAGTACCAAAAGAAACAGCCAATTCGAAAAAACGAAGACGAGCCACGGGCGACGATCATTGCGATTATCTCAAGAGACAACAGAGACCGGCGAATAGGCGAAGGACTGATCCTGTTGTCGTTATGTCCACCATGCTCGAAAGCATTTTGAACGAAATGCGGGATTTGCCGGATGTTCAACCGTTTTTGTTTCCAGTTAATGCTAAGGTGAAACTCGACACATCAATTTAGCTCGACATCTACACCGAATGAACATTCTTTTATCGAGAAAAAACCTTTTTTTCAAATTTCCAATTTTTTTCTGAACAGTGTGCTTTACGGGAATTTGAATAAATGAATTATGTTCCAGGCTGTACCAGATTATCACAGAATCGTACAAAGGCCCGTAGATCTGCAAACGATACGAGAAAATTTACGCCAAAAGAAGTACCAGAGCAGAGAAGAATTTCTTGCGGATGTCAATCAAATCGTAGAAAATTCGACTCTTTATAACGGTGCCAAAAGCTCTTTGACAGTGGCTGCGAAACGGATGCTTGAAACTTGTGTCGAAAGACTCGGCGAACGAGAAGAACGTTTGATGCGACTGGAAAAAGCTATAAATCCTTTGCTTGACGATAACGATCAAGTGGCGCTCACTTTTATCCTCGATAACGTAGTCAACACGAAATTAAAGTCTTTGGCCGAAGCTTGGCCTTTCTTGAAACCAGTTAGCAAGAAATTGGTCAAAGATTATTACAATGTGATCAAGAGACCAATGGATCTTGAAACAATATCGAAAAAAATAGCGGCTCACAAATATCACAGTCGACACGAATTGATGAGAGATGTGGAACAAATTCTCGAAAATTGTACTTTGTACAATGGCAAGGAATCACCGTTTACGAACAAAGCCGAACAATTGGTGAAAATTTGTCGAGATTCTCTGGACGAGGTAATTGAAATTATGATTTTGTAACCTTAAAAATGAATTTTATAATCCTCACACTTTGATAAAAATATGAAGAAATTCGAACCATCATTGAAACTGTACAAACATTCGTTTTCAAATATGATAATTTCAAACATTTCTTAACGTATTCTCCATACGAAAATCCTGCGACAGCCAATGCAACCATTTTTTCGTTGCACGGCATGAATGCAATTATTTTTCTAGATGCATACCAATTTTTCTCAAGAATATACTCTCTTTTTTTTACATTTTTCCAAAATCTGTTTAAAAAATCATTAGTTTTGCAAATCGTTCTGTAGAAAGATTCATCATGATGAATGTGAATTTCTTAAGGCATTGCACGAATGGAATCTCAAATTCATTAGAGAACTGCGAAAAGAACAGTATAAATAAAAAAGATAATATTCTAAATAAATTCAAGTTACTTTTATCAAAATGCTCTGATTATTTGTTGAACGATCCTTTTCGTTTAACAAGCCGTTACAAATCATTGGTTAAGTTTATAATTGCACATTGATGTTATTACACTTAACATTTCAAAACGCCAAACTACCATAAAAACAATCAAATTCGATGATAAAGTGGTGAAAAGAAATTTTAAAAACGACAATTCTAAAGAATTCGATTTTTATTCCAAAGCTTCGAAGTCTTTTTGACCTGATCGATCAACGCGCGTTAAACTTATCATTCCTGTGATAGAGCTTTTTATTTATTTCCCCATCGTTGTTTGGCCACTGATTGTATAATTTGATTTCAGTACGACGAACACATGACGCAACTGGAAAATAACATAGCTCTGGTACAGCAACGAGCGATGGAACAAGCTGATATGGACACTTCTTGGATGGGACCCGAGGAAGATAATTACACGATAACCGAGCCAGAATTTCGAGGGGTAAACAAAACACCGAATTTTTACGAAAACAAATACACTAAAAAAGTTTTAGAAAAAAGTTCATACTGATTTTTTTTTTAGAGCCAAACAAGTTCGCCTGATAATCCATTCGGAAAAAGTGGCATCGACGATTTTGATTTCGTCGACGTCGAGGGTGATCCGGAGGGTGATATGAGTGGCCGGGCCGCAAATTCCAAAAAGAAAGATGTCCTCGAAGAAGGTAATCAATATTTCCATTTTTTTTCGTTTTATTTTCAAGTGGATCCAAAAACCGTCGTTTATTCTACAAATAACATTTTGCATTTGTAGATCTTCAATTTTCGAGCGAAGACGAGTTCGACGAAGTTCCATTCGGTGGTGACGATCACAACGAATTGGATACATTGGATCTAGGTGAAATTCGTGATTCTGGAGAAGTTCCTGCCGACGATGACAGTCAGCAAGCCGCGGAAGCTATGGTACAACTTGGAAACGTTGGTTTTTACGTTGGCGAACAACAATTGCTTCATCAAGGTAGGAACAATTATTCAAAACCATAAAATCCATTTGTCAATGAAAGGCGTCAAGGAACATTTATCTTACTTGTTCTTTCTACAATATATTTCAAGCATAACTTTTTAAAACAAAGTTAGTTCAGCCCTATTCATCAAAAAATAGAACATCAAAAGCAATAATAAGGAAAATATGAAAAATTTAAAAACACAAAGGACGAAATCGCTACTGCAAATTTCAATAACCTATCGATCGTCATTGAATCAAAACTCTATACAAATGTGAAAATGAAATTTCATTTGAATAACAGATAATCTGATGTATAAGAATAAATTCTGTGATTTTTGAAATTTTTCATTCAATGGGATAATAATATATTTTGATATGTTAAACGCACGAAAAGAGAAAAAAAAATTGATTGTGAACCTACATTTCACTTGTTTGGGTGAAAAATAATTTCTTCTAGCCGTTTTCAATCGCTAGTAATTATTTGCATACTCTGAGAAGAGTAAACTTTATTGAAAATTGAATTTTCTGTTCGTAGATGAAAGTATGGACGTAGATCCGAACTATGATCCTTCGGATCTGTTGCTAGCAGATTTGGCGAACAGAGATGAAAAGGACATGAACAAAATACAGGAGGATTTGGCGGTGTCGGAGAGCGACGAGGAAACCGAAATGGTTCGTAATGCGGAACAAACGAATCAGGAATCGCAGCAAACAGCACAACCAGAGGAAGACGTTGGTGGAGATCTATGGTTCTGAGTTTTATCAGTTATCATTGTACAGTATATTTATCAATATTTTTCTACGAAAATTAATGCATTGAGGATCCGTCGAAAATTCAATGGGGTGCATAATCGAGAATTCTATATTGCAATAGAAGTGATGTAAATAAGAGTAAATCGTTGAATTAACTGGATCCGCAGCTCACACGCTCGAGTTTGTCACTTATTGTCCGAGTTTAAAACGAGCGAGATAAAGGAGATGTGATAAAAGTCGATGACCCATTTGCTCGAGAAAGCATTGCGGAACGACGTAATAATAATTGCAACATTATGTAATAATTGTATATGCGAATGGATCATTGATTAATATTTCGATTCTGAAATCACATTCGTCAAATTCGATGCTCTGCGTTTGAGAAAAGACTCGCGGTAGACAAAATCAAATACAACAGTTACGTTCAAAAATCGACTATTGTACATTTTTTTCTCCTACCGATACAAAGTTTTGTCACTCAATTCTTTTCAGGTACTTTTTTATTTCTTGCTTTTTAAAAAGTCGTTTCAAAGGACTTTTCGAATATTCTGGACGTGAACAAACTCCTCGAACAAAATTGAACGTTTTCGTCCCTTTTTTTCTTTCATTTTGCTTTGAGCCTCGAAATATCAGGCATATTAAAGTTACAAAGTTCTATTTTATAGACAAATGAAAATGAAGACGAGAGATTTGAGATTGAGAAAGTTGAAATTCAGGAATTTTTATTTAAACCATCGTCGGTGATTCTACGATGTTCTTCTCGTAGTCTAAAGCACTTCCACAGCCCATATCGAGCTTCCCAATCGACGAAGAACAATTCTGGCTTGTCCCAGAGTACGTGATGAATGGCGAATCGATATCGCGACTTGATGGGTGGATTAAGATGCGGCGCCCATTGAGCTCTCTGCAACATGATTTTATTGACGTAAGTATAAAAAACTTGAGCTTCGTTAATCCAGCAAAGAAGGCTCATAATAGCGATAACGGTGGCGTGAATGTGACAAGAAATATCGCGTGACAAGTCGCTTTGTTCCAGGGTCAAATCTTGAAGATTCATGACGAGGCAAACGAGAGCAGCTGCTGTAAAGCCGCAGGGTACTTCGACAGCGATGAGACAAATGGTACAATAGACGGACTCGAGATTGATACGAATCGCGGAATGTTTCATGATTCCATGAACGAGACTATCGTGCAAAGCTTCACGATTAGCTTGAAGAAAATGTTTGTCTCGTTTGTCATAACGATTGACGCGCAAATCGAAGCTCATATTTTCGAAAAATATTTTCGGCGTATCGAATTGCGTTCGATTTTCGTGGCGATCAAGAAGATGATGGATTACACGATTTCCCAGTAAACTCACGAGCCTATTCGTCGAAGCTATCATACGCATGAGAATCGGAAAAATTTTGCTCGTAAGAGTGTCCTTGTAGAGACGAGTGTCGTGCATATAAGCAGCGTATTCGAGAGTGCTGCCGAAATCCAGTATCGTCATGTCCGACGTATTGTCGCCTATAGACCAAACGCACATGTGATAAATCACCACGAGAAGATGCTCGTTCGTGAGATTTTTTATCGTATGACGTAGACAAACTTCAAGACCTCGCCTCAACGGCGCGTAAGGTGGTACATCGTCGGGTTTGTTGCCACTCAAACTCGCGTAATAAAGCTTCAAGAGCCTCTCGATCGTTGAGACTGTTCGCTCGTCTTTCGACCATGAATATACGTCCAGAATCTCATAGAGGATTCGCACGATCGCTCGAGCATCGTAAAAACCGGTCGTTTCATTTTCCACGCGATCCAAAAGCGCTTCTATCAATGGACTACCACCGGCTCCTTGCTCCAACAAGCCACGAGATAATTCCCCGCACAAATGTTCCCAATGCCAAAGTCTCTCTTTGTGCAATACTTCGACGAGGGAATTAACGGTTTCTTGGGTTTTTTCTGGCATGAAAGAACTCAAAATTTCGTTGTAACATAACAACGCGATTTTGTAGTCTCTACGACGCTTCCAATCGCAAAAACCTACTTCCGTTCTGTGCAACTTTTCCTCGTAATATGACAACAATAATATCGAACACGATATTATGTCACGTGTCCCTACGAGCTGCAATTCATCGCGTTTACTCTCTCGCAATATACTTATCAGACCATGTAAAGCTTTGCTGTTACGAACTCGTAATTTTGACTCTTTTGACACATTTTTCAAGCACAATATCTTTATTTCGTGGATACGAGATTTGATCTCTTCGCTGGTTAACTCCTTCGTTTTCATTCGTGGAATACACAAGAATTTTGACATTTCTCTAACGACATTTTTTTTGTTTGTTAATTTCTCAGTTAAAACCTGTCGACAGGTTTATTCCTTTCACACTCGACAAATCCACTGCTTCGAGCAATAACCTCTGAACACGATTGTGACACTCATCATCGTTGTAGGAGTGAATCTTTTTCACAATAAAGCTTCAAGTATCTGGATTTCGAAACAGATTCGAATTGATTTTCTTTGACTCGAAAATATTCAGGTCCAATTGCAATTGCAAAAATGCAAACCGATTATCACAGAATTTGATCGTGTTCAAGAGTTAGTACTACTATTATGAAAAGTATATCATTGAAAAAACGTTTTTTTAATAAAATAATCAAACCGAAATGACTATTTTTCAATACTGTTTTAATTTTCCAAATTAAATAAAGCAAACTGTCAAAATAAACGGCAAGAAATTCACCAGTGTCGTTCAAATCTCCTGGTCAAAATGAGCTCTTGATAAAAATTCGTGGGGCGCAACGGTGTGAACTTGACCCCCGACATTAACCTTCAAAAGTTTTCAAATTTCAATCGTTTGTGTGTCGTTTTAGAGTTTTAGAATATTATGAGAAGAACAAAATGAACGTTTGTGAGATAAGTTTATGGGGAAAAAATAAAAAATAATAATGAGCGTGAAGTTAGTCCACCCATTTTATTGTTACAACTTTATGAGTTTAATTGTATACGTAAATTTTTACGAATATTCATTCGGTGAAAACATGATCGTTAAATATTGTCGAATAAATGTCGCTAGCTTGTTTGGTTTGTTGACATGCGTAGAGCCTCGACTCTGTGTTTACGTTCCTCGCGCTTGGCCCGCTCGCTCGCCCGCTATGCCGCTCCGTAGCGGGAATGGCGGGGAGAGCTCACGTCGGGGCGATTGGAAGGGGCAGCCACGGTGGATCGTGCGCGGGGCGGGGCATGCAGCGAGCGAGCGCGCGCACGTACACGTTCATCCAGTCGCCCGCGGGACGCGGGGCGGTGAAAAACTCGCGGAAAGAGAGTAGCGTGAGCTTCGGTCGGCTATTGCAATGTTGTGCATTATCGTGCGTCGATTGCAACGGAATTGATAAAAGAAAGTGTAGTTCTAATAAAATACTTTGAAACCGTCTGAATTGTCGTTAAACCAAATAAAAATACAATGATAAATAATAAAGAAATGAATAAACGGAAAATCATAACAATTATTAGTTTTTTTTTATCATTAAAACCTATAAATTTCACATAATTCTTTGTCACGATTTTCCATTAATTAGAGGTTTAAAATATGCGCGATTTCTCGAAAACAAACAATGCACGAAAACATTATGAAACGAATATTAGAGTCGGATAACACGATTCTGTCGTTCGTCAATCGTAATGAAATTTCAATTTTTTTTTCTTTCGTCAATGAATTTTCTTCTCGCAAGTGATAAATCTGTAAAATCCAGTGTTAATCTACATCGGAAATGCGGATCTCAGCTGCCGAATTCTCGAACGGTTTTGCCACACGAAGGAGATTAACGATTCATTATTGAGGAAGGGAACAAGACATCGAAGAGTGAGTAATTCCATCATTTTCATTGTTTTCATTTCTACACACGTAAGGAGATGGACGATTCATTCTTGAGGAGCGGAACAAGACATCGAAGAGTGAGTAATTCCATCATTTTTATTGTTTTCATTTCTGTGCATGGCAATTTTCAGTATCTAAAAGTTGAGCTTTTTTTTACATTCACTATTATTTTTGAAAGAATTAATTTTCTATTTCGATCGTTAAATCCTTGGAGCAAAAAACGTTGATCGATATTTCCTCGATTCCGGAAATTCAATTTTTCGAACCAAGAAGCGCCACTAGAGCGAGCGAGTGCGAAGTGCAGATATCCAGTCAATTTTTTCTCTTACCGACTGTAGATTGATCGACGAAATGATGAATGAATCAATCCGTCGCTATTTTTTTTTGCTCGGTAGAATTTATCAATTTAAAAATTTTCAAAATAATTAGATGAACAGTCTTATATCATTTTTTCATAAAAATAAAATTTAGAGATGCACCAGCAGTGTTAACATCTGAATCAGTCCAACAGACCATTAATATAATTTCGCATTCACAAACGATTGGAATTAAAAAAGAAAATACGAAAAGTTAATTTCGGGGGGCTAAATTCACATCGATGTGCGCGGTGCTGCTGCCGCCTGCACATGTGCATGGTATGGTAGCACGCGCATGCGCGTTAAACCACAAGCGACGCCATCTTTAATAGCGGAATGTTTGTGTGCAAGCAATAATAAATAGTATTTTTAGAAAGAATAATTGCGTTAGAAAGTATTCTATCTCGTAATCGTGGTGCAGGCAGAAGTTAAAATACATTACGATGTATCGTAAAATTTAATAGTTTATACGTGACACGTTTGTTTTGGAATGAAACGTTGAACAGCTGATAGATCAGCTGGGTACGCGAATCAAAATTAGCACAAAACACGGTTCTGCCCTCTCGGACGTTTTTTTTCACTTCGTGTTTACAATTTTTCGTATATCCCTTGCTGCGGACATCAGATGAATTCACGGGTTCCTGCGCAGTTACGACGAGCAGTGACGACGACACGATTATAAACGTTTTCGCCTCTAACTGTTTATTTTGATTTTTTTCTTTTTCTACAAAGAGTTGCAACGCACGTAGTATTTTATCGCGATTTTTCGGCAAATAATTTGAAGACTTAAGGATATAATACGAAGAAAACAAACAAATCGGCCTCCAAACGCAATCTTTATTCAGTGCTGGTTTACGCGTCTGTTTATTAATAGTTTTCATAAACACATATAAGTCGCGCGTGTTAATAATGGCAGAAGAAGCGAATTTCATGACGCATGATGATTTTGCTGGTAAAAAGCCAACGGTTAACCTCCGTTTCCCGGTTATTTGGACAAATACTGGACCCGAAGACGACAAAGTCCGAGAAAATGGTATGTCCGTCATTTCGACGCCGAACGTACGTGATTGGGAATCTTTCAAACGCGAACTGGTAAGTCAATCCTTTACCGATTTCTTTGTCAATCCCTTTTTCCTAAAAAATTAAGTATGCGATTCATCCTTACATTTTACGTTCCCCGATATCCTTCGGTATAAACAGTATTGAACTTGATACAAAATTCGTCCCCTGCTTGACCCTGAATGGAGCACGTCTATATGTTCTATACGTGCAATCTGCAGTTCGTGCTTTCATCCGTACACAATATATATAAACATTTTCACATAGGTATACACTGCTGAATAAAAATTCTTTCGATACAGAACGAATTCGTGTATTCATAATTCCGATGTTGGAAAGGCTTGATTTTTTAGAATACGATCTTTAAATTCATTCAATTCGGACATACATAATCGATCACAATATCAACATCAATGTTTTATAATTACGTTATTAATTTAAAGGGGCTTGAAAAAAATAACAAAATTTCTTTTAGTTTCATTCCATCACATCGTTATGAATAACTATTGAATCATATTGATTATTTATTCGTTGATAGTTGATTCATAATATTATGTCTCGCTGTCCCGCTGTGTGATTTCTCGAATTTCAAAATGAAATGAGCCCGTATTGCGTGTATTTCTAACCGTAATCTTTTTTTTTTATTCTTATAGTTTTCGTATTTTTACTTCGATAATATCGTATGCTTGCTTGTTGCCTATCATTTGCATTTTAATCTTTTGTTCTACTCCTACGATCGTCGTCTCTGTTTGTACTCGGTCATCTCTCTATCGATTTAATTTTTAAAAAAGCTGTCAGTGTTTCTTTTCTTCGGTATAAAAAATAATCGAAACTTTTTAATGAATTTATAAACGCTTAAGCAACTATTTGAGTTAATTTTCAAATATTCAAAGAAATAACAGTGCGAAATTCCTTTTTCAACGAATAATCGAATCGATTGTTTCTTTAATGGATAAATTATCGTTAATAAAAAACAAAACTGCTGATCACGTCTGATTTTTTTTGGGACGGACTGTTTTTTTTTCTTCCTGGTGACGAGGAGTCGAGAGAGGCTACCCCATCTTGTTGGGCCTAGGAAAAACTAGTTGACCTTGAAATCGGGGATGCCGGCAACGTAAATATGATCTCGAACCTTCCATCTTTTGTAATACAACGAAATTCGTTATTTTCTTTTCGTAAAAAAGTGAAATCACGTCATTTCCTATGATCATTCGAAAGATTTTGTTTTTAACCGAAAAAAAAAAACTAGATTTACACAAGAAGAAAGAAGAATTTTGAAAAAAAATAATAAATAAACCAAACAGTTTTCACTCATTTAAATTGTAAAAATTTCGATGAGAAGTGAAAATCGACACGTTCGTATTCTTTCTGATAACTCGAGTAACAATTTAACAATAATAATAATAAATGCATGTACGTGTGTATATCGGAGAAAAATATTCAGACGAGTCGGTATGGATGAATCAGTGCTATTTTTGACGACTCTGCTAAAATATACTCTCTGAATGAAAGATATTTTGAGAGAAATAAGAAAATTTTTCGTTCTCTAGTTCGCGCCATTCGAACATTCCATCGACGATGTGGTGACTTACATCGATAGCGACGACGATCAAATTCCCATCGAGTCACAGTGTGAATTCGACGAAGCCCTGAAAATTGCAACCGCTCGTGCGACCCGAAAATCACGACCGATTTGCCTCTATTTGGTTGTTGACCGAGGTTTCGAATCCAATACGAATAAGAAGACAAATATTTACACCCAAAAATCAATTCCATTCGCAATGCCTCCCATCGACTTGAACGATGCTGGACACGAGTTTTCACCAATTCAACGCCCCAACGTTGAGACTCATTACAACGTTAAGGAGCCTGAAATCCCCGACGATGCGGTGCCCAAATGGTTCACCAGCTACATACAAAAGGTTAGAATTTTATTTGACTTCATCGACATGTTTTTTTTTTCCTTATTTTTTTTTATGACAAACGGATTTTAATCTCATGATGTAAAAGTTCACTATTCTTTGTTTCCTTTTTTATATTTTATTAAAAATTAAGCTGCAGATTCGAATTGAGAACTCCGATAAAAAGTACTTATTCCAAATAATATCCAAAATGATGATCGAAAGAAAATGTATTTCTATTTTAAACTGATTTGTTTTCACGATGAAAAACGAATCTTTGTCTAATTTTTAAGACCTGAATGATTAATCAAGTTCAATTGGAGACGAACGATCGGTTGCAAACACGACGCTTTATGTTTGGGCACCTAAAAACATACTTTTGCAGCTGTTAATCGTTTTCTTAGAATAAAATTCTGAACAATAACGAACGGCGTAACTTGAAACTCTAATTTCGAAACGATAATTGTCAGTGTTACGTTAATTCATGAATAATTGCTGATCATTCGATATAAAAGGAATTCCCAGAAGCTATATGAGCAACTCGAATTTTATTTCTTATCATCACTTAATTGTTATCGTTAAGGTAATTCTATATCGTCTTAGCTGATCATCCTAATCACTAAATTCAAAACTTATGCACATCCGAATTTTTAATACTTGTAAAAATAATAGTTTTTGATGAAAAAAATTGTACCAATCGAAAATCTCTTGAAACAATTTGTATATAATTACAAAACCAAAATAATAGTTATTTAATAATAGTTATTAACCCGCCGATACACGCGGGTTTAACCTCTTCATCTCTAAAGTGTCAAAACACTGTCCAATGCCGGAAGCTTTATTTCAACTCAATATTCTATAAAAATTAGATCGACAATCAATTTGTTTCTGAGACCATTGGATTGATACAAGATTAACGTACATAAATCCGGTTTTTTGTATAATATCTTATGGATTTTCACTAAGATATATATAATTTTGGTGACTGGAAAACAGATTTTCCTATGTGCCCTGGCACCCTGGCAATCCGTCACAGAGAACACCTACTTTTAATAATTTTTTTCTCGTATTTGGCCGATAACCGATCCCGAATTTTCGTGAGAACAATATTTAATCTATGAAGAACGGAATTAAATTTTTTGACCCGAATCTTATGACCTAGCGGCGATAGGATTACTTTTAATGTATTATATTGTTTTCTTTTGGAAATAATGATCAATGAACACGATACAATTACGAAATGGTAAATGAAATATTTTTATTGCCATTGACTGTAGAAAAATGTGTGTGCCGAACATAAAAATAACCATTGTATAAAAATGGTGATACATGACTTTGTTTATTCGGAGACCAGTAAATTGAATCACAAATCGTCGAACACTCCGCCCTGTAAGAACTCGAGCTGAACGTTTTTCAAATAAATGTAGCAATACATGGTTTCGCTTAAACCGAATAATGCACCGTTCTCCAGTCTCGTAATTGGATTATCAGACAGATTCAACTCTGCGACGTCACTGAGATGTTTCGCAAAACCTTTCTCTATTTTCGAGATTTTATTATGCGCTAAATTCAAAGTTTTCAGATTGTTGAGACCAGCAAATTCTTCACCGTTCAATTCGCTCAAAGAATTATTTTGCAGATACAACGTCTCGAGAGACGTTGATTCGAATACACCCTTTTCCAGTCGTTCGATCCCGTTGTTTGATAAATTCAAAAATTTTAGATAACGTAGACCAGCGAATTCATCACTTTTTATTTGTCTCAACGAATTATTTTGCAGATACAACGTGTTGAGAAACATTGATTCGAATACACCCTTTTCCAGTCGTTCAATTTCATTGTTCGACAAATCCAAAAATTGTAGATTACGAAGACCAGCGAATTCATCACTTTTTATCCGGCTCAACAAATTATTTTGCAAATGCAGAATCCCCAGAGTTTTTAAATCGAAGGCTCCAATCTCAATTTTTCGTATTTTATTATCATTCAACAGCAATTGGATTATTGGGACTTTATCGAAAGTACCGGTTTTTAAAATTTCAATCTGGTTAAAAGACAAATTCAATATTTCCAAAGACTCCATTGAGCCATCAAAACAGTCGGGCGCAATTGTTTTAATGTTATTCGATGTGAGTTTGATGTACTCGAGAATGCGAAGGCCATCGAATGCTCCTTTATCCAAGTGAGTTATTTTATTTCCCTCGAGATTCAACTTCCTAAGAGATGTTAAATCTCGAAAAGCACCTGCTTCAATCTTTTCTATTTTATTTTTGTCGAGAAAGATGCAGTACACCGAGTTGAGTCCACGCAGAGATTCCCTTTTGATAACACTTATGTTGTTTCTGGTAAACATAACCGTATGAAGATTGGGCAACGATGAAAATGTATCCGGCAATATTTCATCGATACAATTTTCTCCGAGCGTTAAATCTTGCAAAGTTGATGGCAGAGTTTTAACGAATCTCGTATTATTAAGCTGATTTTCAACTAGAGACAATCCTAAAAGTTTGGTTTTCTCCAGTGCTCCATCTTCGATTTCACCGATTAGATTTCCAAACAAGTTCAAATAGGTTACATGTTCATTGCGAATTATTCCTTTCCTCAAGCGCACAATTTTGTTTTCGCCCAGAAGAATGCTATTTATATTCATTGGCAAGTCGTTAAGGAGTTCACTTGTTATGTCTACAATGTTGTTCCCTATTAAATTTAGTTCTGTGATGTAGCGCATATCGAAACGATACCAGCCAGCTTCGAATGTAGATATTTCTGAATTACTCAGATTTAGAGAGTTCAAACCTTCTTCAACTATTTTTTTGCAATGAGGTTCTAAGATCAGATTCCTAAGAGTTTTCAGCTCTTTTACATTTCCATCATGAAGACATAATATCGCCATGGCAGTGCCTTCCGGAACTGTCCGTTTTTTATGATGAGCGATGCGCGAACGTGGTTTTGGTCGTCTAATATCGCGGAACACGCGATTATGGAGCACCGGAATTCCATGTGTAAATCGGGCCGATATGTTTGTTGTCTTCCCAAGCCCATATAAACATCCTTCGAACAACTCTTCTATAGGATTGTTCGAAATATTCAGATACTTGAGATTACTCAGCCTGGAAAATGGGCAGAATTCCAAAAATGATATTGCGTTGTTTTCCAAAGAAAGATTCTCCAGTTGTTAAAGATTTGAAAAAATAGATCGAGGCAGAGAGGATATAGAGTTGTTAGTAAGATTGATTGTCTTAACATGAATCAGATTCACAAATGCATCGGCAGCGATGGATTCAATACCCAAACCTGATAGATCCAGAGTATCAGGTGGTTCACCAATAACTCCGACACTTTCGAGCACTCCGCTCTCAATTTTAGGTACATAAATCTTTTGAGTATCTTTGTTGTGGGCCACGAGGACCATCATCATATCCAATATGTAACTGATAATCGACATTTCGCTATTAATTTTCGAGAATCTGTGAAAAAAAAAGTATAAAAAATAAAGATTTTACTGAATTAAAAATTGATTTTGACACAAAGGAAACGTGTTTGGCGAAACATTTAAACATAACCTCACAAACTTCCGATGGAGTATTTCGTCAATATTTGAGGACGTCAACGTCTTTGTACCTGCTGACGGAGACACTAAAGCTTCATTTTGCCTCAAATATCATTATATTTTCGTCATTTTAAAGAGCGAAAAGCTACACTTATTATTTTCCGGTACAAGGAACACACGTTGCTTCTTGAAAACTCAACTGTGAGTCGGGGAAAAAATTTCAACAGCATTTTCATCGATAGTCGGTAACATCGATTGAGCTGTCATAATTCCGAGAACTAATAAATGGAAATGAAAATCAGCTTTTTTTCAAAGTTTCAATAATTTATGAAGCAACTTTGAACGTGAGTCTGGATCGGTCTATTCTACTGCCATTTTTAAACACTCGAAGTAAACAATTTTTATTTTTCTTTAGATACACGATATGAGTTCCTACCTTCTGTGGCGTATAGCGAAGTGAAAATAATCCCACAATCTATGACTACATCGATTTTATAACTTTATATTACTGCTATAATAATTATATTCATTATTCACGTTCCGTTTTTATTGGTGATACATTTTGCGTTGTCGTGTATTGTTTCTCCGTTTGACGGTTAGTGCAAAAATGACGATATTCTCGTAAACTGTTTTTTTTTTACAGAAAAAATTATGAATTTTTTTTTTTTTTTTTTTCCAAAAATGAAACATCCTGAGATGTTTTTTTCAAAACTCGGAATACCAAATTTTATTGATAACCGCACGACAATATTCATCAACACAAAAATGATAATAAGTAATTTTTTTTTCATCCGAGTACGAACGAATCGCTTCACAAATCGTCGAAGACACCCCCTTGTATTATATCAAGATGGCTGCCAAAGAAATGAACTTTGGAATTGATTGCTTTGGTTAAACCGAATAAAGCACCGTTCTCCAATATTTTGAATGGATTATCATTGAGAACCAATTTCTCCACCTTACCGAGATGTTTAGCAAAACCTTTCTTGATCTCTGCTATTCCGTTTCCCGTCAAATCCAAAAATTCTAGAGCCACGAGACCAGCGAATTCGTCACCATTAATTCGTCCTAAAGCATTATGCTCCAAATGCAGATCCTTGAGAGTCTTTGAGGAGAAGGTCCCGCTTGAAATCTTCGTTATCCCATTATTATTGAGCCATAGTTCGCGCAATGGCACATGAGAAAACGTACAATTTTCTAGAATACGAATCTTATTAGAAGCCAAAGACAGTGTGCGGACTGTATCTTTCAAACCGTGAAATGAGTCACTCGTTATAACTTTGATGGCATTGAATGCGAGATCGATTTGTTCCACGAGCTGAAGACCGCTGAACACTCCTCTTTCCAGGCTTGTGAGCTTGTTGTTCGCCAGATGCAAGTATCGAAGGGATGTTAAATTCTGGAAAGCGCCCATTTCAATCTTCTCAATTTGATTTTTTTCCAATCTAAGATCTTTCAGAGAGATAAGGCCAACGAGTGAATCGTTACTTATCACGGTTATATTGTTCATAGAAAAATCAATTTTTTCAAGCTCACGAAAGCAAGAAAAAACATTGGACAATATATCACCGATATTATTTGATTCAAGGTTCAATGAACGCAGAGTTGGCGGCAGTGTCGCAACAAATCTCGTGTTGTTCAGTCGATTTTTACTGAAATTCACAGATGAGAGCTTTGTGTTCTCCAAGGCTTTGTCGTCGATTTCACTTATAGCATTATTCGCCAAGTCTAAAATCCTTAAATGATCGTTTACGATTATTTCTTTCTTCAAATCCATTATTTTGTTGTTAGACAAGTCTATGTTTATTATATTTGATGGCAGATCGTTCAGAAGCTCGGGTGTTATATGCGTGATATTGTTATTGCTTAAATCCAGGCCTTTGAAGAAATCCACTGGAATACGATACCAACCAGCTGTGAATTTAGATATTCCCAAATATGTCAGCTGTAGTTGATGTTTTGACTCTTTCACCGAAGAGAACGATTCAATAGGCACTTCTCGGCAATGTTTGCCAAAACCACTGTCATTATAAGGCTCTAAACTTTCGACAATTCCATCGCGAACACATAATATCACCGAATTATGTTTATGCAATGGCCAATTTAACCCTCCAGGACACGCTCTAAACTCGAGTCTGGGTCTTGGTGTGTGAACATTATCAAAAGCGAGTGTGTGCAGCACTGACACCCCGTACGCAGATATGTTCGTTGATTTTACGAGCCCATGTAAACTCCCTCCATACAATTCTTTTATGGGATTGTACGAGATATTGAGTAGCTTTAAATTACTTAGCTCCGTGAACCAGTCATTTCCCAAAAATTCTAGGTCGTTATCTGCCAGCGAAAGATGCTCCAATTCTTTCAGATGCGGAAAAACAGAGTCCGGTAGATTATAACCGCGTATAGAGTTATGTGCAAGATTTATACTCTTGACGTGGGTAAAATTGTCAAATATTTTGGAATCGAAGGACTCGATGCCCAAACCCGAGAGATCCAAAGCATCGGGTGGCTCACCAATTACTTCAATGCTCTTTAGATTTCTGTCTTCAATATTCGGAACGTAAATGTTTCGAGGTAATTTAGCTGGAACCGCTATGACCATCGGAACCAGAAAAAAGACCAAGAACAACATCGTGTTGTTGATACGCGAGAATCTGTAAAGAGCACATCCAAAAGTCAAAGAAAATATTTCAAGTTTATTTCAAAATTTTTCATTTTTTTATTTCAATTTTTTTTTTACTTCAAATTTATTTCAAAACGCGTGTTGAAAATAATTTACAATGTTTGAGATGAGCTTACCGATATACGATGACGTAGCAGAAAAAAAATAACGCAGAAATATTGGCTGAATTCTGTGTTGGAGCACAAGCGAGTTAAGACTGCCCGAATTATTCGAAAATTTATGCTAAATAGCTCGTAAAAAGAGTACCTCGGGTGGTGGGAGCGACCGCGTAAACAAAATTTGGTAAACTCGTTGTTATTTTTCTTCTTTCTTTCTTTTTCTTTATAGCGTCTGTTTTTTCTTGAATAGACACGTGTTCGGTGTTTCCAAACATTTCTCAATTTGGTAATTTCAGCGATATCAAGCAGCTGAGCAAAACAACGTGATCGGGGGCGCAAGAAGCTTGGGTCAGAAGACCGAATGCATGAAAAACATAGGGACAAAATTTTTATCGTTTTAATCGATGGAACTCTGTAAAACTTACATGACTTCGGCTTGATTAGATAATAATAGTATACGTTACAAACACTTTGTCAGGCCAGACGAAAATGAATGAGTTGTAAAAAAAAAAAAAATTAGTTATCAGATGAAACGATGATGCGATTACTACTTTGGAGGACGTTTAGTGACTACACGGAGAGAAAATAATTGTAGAAATTACTATGGTACCATAATATTAGGATTCTATATCGTCCATTTTGAGAGTTTTTAACCAGAAACATATAGTCATTTTCGAGTAAATTCCAAACTAAAAATTCTAAATTGCGTATTTTGTTTGAACAGAGGTTTAAAATTTGTCATTTTTCCTGCGTTGTTCGAAAAAGAAACATTGTAAAATTTATGTTGACTTGAAAATAATACGATTATTGATGACGTATTGTGTTATATTCTACAATGGAACATAGCAATTTTCAATACGTTCGAAACTTAAATATTGCAACTTCGGGAATTGCTGTGCCTATTACTTTTTTCACACTCGAAATTCATAGTTGTACATAGTAAAATTTCAGCATTTTACTCGACTTTTATCAAGTTCTCACTTTGTAGATTACTATGTGTGTTCGTAAGAGTTGATAAATGTTACGATATAGAACCCTATTACTATGGAATCGAAGTAATTTTTAGAGAAATTTTCTCTCCGTGTACGCCATATCCTAACGTTAATACTTGTTGAACATCTTTACCGTGTAACATGGTAAAAAAAATTTCATAACGCTGATACAATATTTTGAAACAAATATTTTTTATTTTATTTTATTTTATAAATTTGACGGGCAAACACCAAGTTACAAGCCTGGAGGGGGTGGTCCTATCCAGGAGATTAGTGAAAGAATATTAGAATAATCGTAATAAATATACGATTTTCCTTCCGACACAATTCTTGTAACCCTATAACATTGAAATACACGGTCAAATTTCACCTGTATTACTTGATTTTTTAATTCGAACTCTGTATATCTCACCGGACATCGAAATTCATTAGACACTTCGGCAAAAAAAAAAAAAAAACTATTTTGAAGGAAAAATTTTATTCAATACTTATGAAAAATCGTCGCTATCTATTCTTCGTTGATAAAATTTATGAATTGAATTGTGAAAGACTGGCTCTGTGGTATCAGCGTGCATCCAGCGACTGATTGAAAAAGTTTTATGAAAACACTCGATGGACAGATGATTAGGACGAATCGAATTAAGTTTTTAGAAATCTTTCGCTATGAACAAAAAGGTCAAATTGGATAAGGAGGAGGGACAGGGAGGAGAAACAGAGCTTATTTAATCGTCGAAAGTTTGATCATTTTTATCAACAACACGCTCGATTTTACGAAAAAAAAAAAAAAATGTTGGACTAATAAATTTTCTATCTCAGTGAAGCTGAAATGATTGATGAGCGCATTAAATATTTCACAAACAACTTGTGGCTTATAAAAATGAGCGGGAAATTTGATCTAGCCAGAAACTATATTATTGCAGTCATAAAAAATGAAGTGAATCGACTAAACGTTGATCGACACCATGAATTTTTTTTGTTTTATACTCATTACTTTCCTCCGAACAATGATTATTACTTGGAATACAGTAATTTTGAGCTGGATATTTTGAGAAATTTCATAGCCTCACGTCAGACCTTGAGCACGTGACAATATTTGTGCCGTGCAAAGAAAAGAGCAAAATTATTTGCAAAATTTGGATACTTGTCAGCAAAATTCATCGCAGGATTATGCCAGGATTATCTATAGTTTTTCAAGATTAGTAAGGACGAAAAAATTATCGATAGACGGTGTAATATTTATCTTGACATAAAAGTTTTTTTTTTATTATTGTGATAAAAATAGAAATAACTACAATCATGACAATGATGAAGGATTATTATTTTTTTTTCTTTTATTTTCATCCGAGTACCAGGAAATCTCATTACAAATCATCAAACACACCCCCTTGTAAGAGTTCGAGCTGTATGTTTCTCAATCGAACAATGGAATCTTCAGATTTCTTCAAGCCAAACAGTGCACCGTTTTCTAGACTTTTAATCGGATTATCATCGAGATTCAATTCTGTCACATTGCCAAGATGTTTCGCAAAACCTTTATTGATTTTCGTGATCATGTTGCTCGACAAATCTAAAAATTCCAAATTATCAAGACCAACGAACTCATCGTCGTTTATACGGTCCAACATATTTTTTCCCAGGTACAGAGACTTGAGAGCCGACGAGACGAAGGTTCCATTCTCAATTTTTCTCAATTTATTGTTATCCAAGTATAGTTTTTGTATCGGAGCTTGGAAAAATGTGCCATTTTCCAAAATTTCGATCTGATTGAATGACAAAGATAGCGTGTGCAATGTTTTTGGTAAATAATGAAAAAAATCTTGTTTAATTTCTTTGATGTTGTTCGATGAGAGATCCATGTGATCCAGAACTAGGAGACCATCGAATACTACATTTTCGAGGTTATTTAAATTGTTATTCGCAAGATTTAAGAATCGCAGAGATTTCATATTTCGAAAAGCACCCAATTCGATCTTTTCTATTTTATTTCTCGCTAAGATGAGGCTTTTTGCAGAGTCAAGCCCGTGCAGAGAGTCGCTTTTGATGACTGTTATATTATTACCAGAAAAATCAACTTTGTCCAGCTCATGGAACCGAGAAAAAACGCCAGGCAATAACTCATCGATACAATTTTCCTCCAGTGACAACGTTTGCATCGTGGATGGCAAAGTTTCGACAAATTTCGTGTTATTCAGCTGATTTTTTCGCAAATTCAAAGACCAGAGCTTCGTTTTTTCCAGAGCTCCTTCGTCAATCTCGCTGATAAAATTTTCTTCCAAATTCAAAAATCTTATATTTTCGTTAACGATTATACCCTTCTTCAAGCTCACAATTTTGTTCTTTGTCAAATCAACGTTTATTATATTCGCTGGTAAATCATTGAAGAGCCCTGTTGTTACGTTTCTGATGTTGTTATTATCCAGACGCAGATCGGTGATAAAGCTCTCATGAAAGAGACGATACCAACCAGTAGCAAATTCAGATATTTCAAAATTGCGTAGCATTAGATCAGTTCTTTTTTCTTTCGTATCTCTTGATGGAACGATTATAATCTCTTCACATTGAAGTCCGCCACGGCAAGGACACCTTGGTGCATTTCTTATATTTGAAAATGTTGGCCGTGATTCCAGGATTCCCAATTTTGGTATTCGTGACTGTGACCTTTCAATTGGATACTCAATTCTATGAAATCCTATCTCTTCGATTATTCCGTCATGAGTACATGCTGTCGCATATTGTCTGGGTGCCAGATAAAACGGATATCCTAGTATAAAATGTCCCCTCGTTCTCACCACTTCTGGTGCTTCGTAATGATCAAAAGTTAGAGTATGAAGTAACTCGAATCCACCATTAATCTTCGCTGATATGTTCGTTGATTTTCCAATCCCGTACAAACTTCCCCAACTCAATCGTCTAATCCGGTTGTTCGAGATATTCAGAAACTTGAGATTGCTCAATCCCCTGAAGTAGCCATCAACCGAAACGATTTTATTGTCTGCCAGTGAAAGATGCTGTAGATTTTTCAGACGCGAAAAATTTGGCGGTTTCCACATGGAATTGTTGCTCAGATCGACGCTCTTTACGTGAGTAAAATTTTCAAAAACTTTTCCATCGATGCATTCGATGCGCAAACCCGAGAGATCCAAACTATCCGCTGGTTCACCAACTACTTCAATGCTTTTGAGTGTCCTGTCTTCTATCTTAGGAATATAAGTACGTTGACTCGGACCGGTAGAAGTCGCAACGATCAACGGGAGCAGCGATAACCCAAACACCAACATTTCGTAGCTGATGTCCAAGAATCTATCGAAAATTCGATAAAAATAATCAAATAAAACAGTGAATAACTTTTTTTTTTTTGAATCGATGATACCGGTATTATGTATTCGGTACTAATCGTAAATATGAACCTCAGTCTACGAGTGAATTTAACACGACAATTTGGGTAGTATTTTTCAATCAATCAGGCTCTCTTTCTCTTTCTCTCTTTTTATGCATTAATGTATCACGAGAGTATTTCTCTCAATCACTAAAGTTGGAATTGGAAATCATTAAAGTATGTACGTTCTTACATCACGTATACTTTTGAAATTCGTTTGACGATCTAGCAATCGATGATAGGATCGACCGGGTTTAAATCTTGCATAAAATTTTCTACGAAAAAGATCTTGGTAGCAGTTTTCTGTCTTTGGCAGCAGAAAAATATCAAATTTTCACGGGCCTCGAGCAGAGGGTGAATATTTCCAAAGTTTTTTTTTCTTCATCTGCTTGCAGTAGCGAACTTCTTCCAAAAAAAGAAAACTGCTGATGAAAGCTTGTCGAAAATTTCATGCACAGTAAAGTTTTTATTTTTCCAATTGAAAAACGAAAAAAAAAAAAAACAAAAAATAAGTCATCAGAAAAGAGCCCGAATATAAAACATTACCAGACTCATCGACGCGAAGTTTAGTCCTTCGCATTGGCATTTTTTACGCAAGCAAAAACTCTTTTAATCTAGTGAAAAATATTCAAAATATTTGACCATTGGTTGTCACATTTTGATGACAATAGCAAAGACGAAAAAAGGATGGAAGATCGAATTTATCGTGATTCAGACACTGCAACTTTCAATCTCTAAGTGTCGTAATCGGAATCGATTTTTTTACGAAATACAAAAATCTAACGATCGAATAACCGTAATAAATGTTTCAATTTTTGAAAAACGCCATTTTTATCGTCTTACGTGGTCGTTTATTCCCCATCGATTAAACTGACGAAATTTTATTGAATTTTTTGTGCACGAGCAGTGAGCATGTTATTTATTTATTTTTTTTTTATGTGCTCAATATTGTTCTCAAATGTCTATTGTATATTTCCAAAGTTACAGTTAACATGTGACGAAACAGGATACTGATACAACATGAATCACAAAAAATCGTAAAAATGCCCATGTTTTCGACTTGTAATCCTACTGAAACTCCTTCGTGTTAGATCGTCAAGGAATAAGCACTACGTTGCTTCCTATTAACTCACCAATATCAGCAATAAAAGAGAAAAATGATTGTGTTGGATAGTCCGGACTGGAGGACACGCGAATTACTACTGCTCAAATCATTCGGAAAGCCGATATTAAATCCCTCGTTTACGGATCATTACCAGTGACGCCTCGAACTCTATAAACAAGATAACTTGTGTGTTTTCACATAATTTCTCTCTTGAACAGGCTCGTGGCTTCTGTACCACGTTTACCATATGTATATCTGAAATTTTTGGCAAAATAATCAAGTGGGTAAAACCACACGATTCGTCACACATTGGGCAGGCATTTATAGTAGTCATGGAAGGGTAGCATCGGAATTTCTACGGCGTTTAGTGTCTGATCCAACTGAACTTAAAAAATTGACGATACCACCGTTTGATAAGATAACGAATTCCCGCATTACAACCAATCTTATTTAATCCACGTTAGAAATATCCCAGGAATAACCATGACGATAATAATTACGCTGGAAATAATCCGATTCATCAAAACAACGAAAAATAACTGGAAACAACCAGACCTAAACGATCTGAATATAACAAATATGTTGATGAAGAATTAAAAAGGAAAAGATTAGATATTTAGCTATCTAAATACTTAATCTTTAGAGCATTCAATTTTTTAATAAAAAATTAATTTTTTTAAAACAATTTCTCAAAAGAAAAATTCGATTTTGAAAACCTTTTTCTCACAATTCCGCCATTTTTTTCTGTGTTAAATATGCATATTATAAGTTGGTTCGTTGGAATTAATCCTACAGAAGAATAATCTCTTTGAATTTTTTATTTCAAATGACTATGGTAGACTTTGTGCTTTCCCGAAGCAACCCACCCTTTTTTTCGAGGACTCCACTTTAACATAAAAAAAATTATAAACAAATTGATGTCAAATTCACTAAATAAAATTTTTTTTTTTTGTTCACTTCGACACACCAATAAAAACATGTAAACATTTCAAAACGATCGCATTTTAGTTTCTCGTTTGACGGAACCGGGTTTAGGTCTGCGCTTGGAGTCCCGTTGAATTTATTAGTAATTTTAATCAGCTAGAGACTATCTAAATTATTTTGTCACGTTGAGTTGTCACGTGCAGTTTCGTATCCTTCAACTGTATAATCAAGATCGATAAAAAAAAAAAAAAAAAACTGCTCCATTATATTTTTTTCTCATAATTTCACTTTCTCACGAGCAATACCGGTCAAGAATTAAATATGTTTTGAAGATAAAAAAAGATATCACAACAAATTCATTAATTCATCTTTCAGAAATAAAAGTCGAACACTAATCCGGGACTTGAAACGTTTTTCAGGCCAGGTGAATATCGGAAAATAAGAAAATAATTAAAAAACGACAATCTAAACGGAAAAAGTAGAAAACGAACAATTTTTTTATTTTTCAAAACCTCAACGTATTGTTTCCTCGAAATGTTGAGCAACGCGGAGTATCCAATTCTTCCAAAACTTTGAATTTCAATTCGTTTCCAAACAGTTTTTAATCTCTGAAAGTTAGATCATACGTTTTGAACGACGTCATCGATTCGCGTTGATTCATAAACGATTGCAAGCCACTCGACGAAAAATGTATCAACGAAACCTTAAAAATTTGGAAAACATATGTCTGACAAATTAGAAAAGAATTTTTTATTTTTGTAATAATCGGAAATTGTAGAAATTCTGAACGGAAGAATTTAGACATGGATATTTCAACTGAACAGCTTCAAGGTTATACGTGGTGAAGTAATCGTCGATATATCGTCAACTATTTTTATTAACATTGAACATATTGACATTTGCGACATACAATACAATAACAATAATCATAGCAATAAAGTTTTCCATTCGAGCACCACAGCAAACTGCTTCACAAATCATCGAACACACCACCCTGTAAGAGTTCAAGTTGGACGTTGTTTAATCGAACTTTGCCTCCATATGTTCTAATCGAACGAGAATAAGTTTTATTGTCCTGTGACCGAAACTTGTAGTTGAACGTAGGGTTGTTTGATGGACCTTCGTATCTATATTCTTCAGTAGAATCAAACGAAGTCTTGTCCTCCAGTATTTCTGACGTATTATTGGAGGAAAGGAAATTGTTGTCTGGTCGATACCGGGTTTCATATCCTTTAGGCAAACCAAACAAAGCCCCGTTCTCCAGTCTCCTAAACGGATTATCGGAGATATCTAAATCATACACGTGACCGAGATACTTTGCAAAACCTTTTTCGATCTTCATGATTCCGTTGTTCGACAGATCCAAAAGATTCAAATAACGAATACCAGCAAACTCGTCACCCCTTATCTGGCTCAAAGAATTATTTTGCAGATACAACTTATTCACGGTTGTAAAGTTGAAGGTACCCTTCTCGATCGCCTTTATCTTATTACCATTAAAGTGCAGCTCTCTCATCGACGTTTGAACAAATGTACCAGATTCCAAAAGTTCCAACTGATTGAAGGAAAAATATACTCTGCCTAATGAATCCGGTAAACCATGCAATGAATCGTGTGTAAGCTTTTTAAAGTTGTTCGATGAGAGATCTAGATGAATCAAAACCCGAAGACCATCGAACACTCCTTTATCCAGCTTCGTTAACTTGTTTTCCGAAAGATTCAGAAATCGAAGGGATATTAAATCCTGAAAAGCTCCCGTTTCGATACTTTCGATTTGATTTTTTGCGAAATTAAGGATTATCACAGAACTGAGCTCACGCAGAATTCTTCTTTTAATAATAGTTATATCGTTGTCGGCAAAATCAATTTCTTGAAGCTGGTAAAATCGAGCATAAGAGCTAGGTGACAACTCGGCGATACAATTCTCACTCAGCTGTAATGATTTCAGAGTCCTTGGCAGACTCGCTACGAATCTCGTATTATTCAGCTGATTTTTACGCAAATCCAGTGAAAAAAGCTTCGTTCTCTCCAAAGCTCCGTCCTCGATCTCGCTGATGGAATTATTCATCAAGAACAATGACCTTACGTGTTCGTTGACAATGCATCCTTTCCTCAAGCTCACTATTCTGTTGTTGGACATGTCAATGTTGCTTATATCTTTCGGAAGGTTATTGAGAAACTCGGGCGTTACGTCCACGATGCTGTTATTATTGAAATTCATATGATCAGTATTGGACGTTTCAACATTAAACCAACCATCGACAAATGTAGATATCCCTAAATTTTGAAAGTCCAATCTTCCCCATTCATAAGATCTACCAAATCTGTAAACCAATTTGCAATGAGGTTCGATAACAGCTTGATCCTCTAGTGCTTTCAACGTTTCGACGCTTCCGTTACGAATACACACAACTCCCTGCTCAGTCTTATTCGGTACATATATATTATCTCTCTGTGATGCTTCGGATACAAAACAAACGTTTGCGTTAGGTTCGAATTCAGGAATATCGTCAAACACGCGAGTTTTCAGGACCGAGAGTCCATGCGTTAACAGTGCTGATATGTTTGCTGATTTTTCAAGTCCATATAATTCTCCTGAATTCAATTCTTTTATGGGATTGTTAGAAATATTTAGAAACTTTAGATTACCCAACATTGCGAATTGATGATATTCCAAAGACGTTATCGAATTGTCTGCCAGAGAAAGATACTCCAATTTCGGAAGATGCGAAAAAATAAATTTAGGCACAAAGGATAATGAGATATTTGCCAAATTTATACTCTCGACATGGCTTATATTTTTTAATACGTTGGCATCGATGTAATCAAAACGCAAACCCGATAGATCCAATGTATCAGGCGGTGGCTCTCCGATTATTTCAATTCCATTGAGCACCCCACTCTCAATCTTGGGAGCATAAACGTTACGTATCAATTCGCTGGGAGCCGCTAGGACCATTGGGATCAATAAGTAGCCAAGAATCAACATCTTTCAGCTGACTTTGAAGAATCTGTCAGAATCACAGTAAAAACGTAGAAATAATAGCGGTTTAATTTAAATTTTTAACACAGTCATACCGACATTATGTTGATAAATTCAGTAAAAATGAGACTTTCTTGATGATTAGAAATTTCTCAGAACAATGAATGAGAATTTAATCTACAAACCGATTAACAATAGCTAAAACAACAATATCCGTTACGAAAGAATATTTTTATTTGACCAAGCAAAAGAAAGATTTTTTTAACGTACGCGCCAATCTCCCGTTAAATATCCGGGAAAGATTCACGATCATTTGCAATTCGTATAACAAAACTATTGACATGAAAAAATGATTAAAATGGTAATATTCTTCTCTCATTAGTCTGAATCAGAATACAATATTTCATTGAAATATGCTACTTACTTAGTTCAAAATCAGCTTCGCAAAATTTACGATGAAAAGTATCAATGACACTGTGAGAATATAGAGAAAAAAAAACTGCCCGTGTCGAAGCACACTCTACCACCGACTATCTAAATGAATCAAGATGTAGGCGCATTAAATAGCTTATACGACGAGGACCGTTTCGAAGAGTGGGAGCATTTTCGTGAACAAGACATGGAGCAACTTATTAATTTTTTTTTTTTTTTTTAGATAATGCCTTATCTCTTCGACAATTACATAGATTTTGTGAATATTTGGAAAAAATATTCTGTGAAGCGGAAACTTGGAAAATAAGTAGGTCGGTGGGAAAAACATGGGGCAGTGTCAAGGCTTTTTTCGCTTTGAGCATGTGGTCAAGTAAAATCGACAAGATTACGCAAACATTGGTATAAAATCTAATTGGGTCATTTGAGAAGAAAATTCATTTTTTCGACACGCGCAGAACAACAACATAAATTTTATATTTTATTACACATGTAAAAACGCCGAAAAATATTAGTATATTTGTCTTCTTGTTCAAAATTGAATTGTATATTGGTCTGAAATGAATTAGCACATTGAAAAATTAAAAAATACGTGCCTGCATATTCATTGTATAAAAGAACATTCAAAATTCGTAGGGAAGAAAAGGTGTGAGGCTTTTGAAAGTGAAAGAAAGTGAAATACTTGGTTGGGACTGTATTTTAGTAACTTTGACATGTGAAATTGTCTTCTTCTTCTTTTTTCTTTTTGGAAGGGCCTCGACGGAAGCGATCCCTCCTGGCCTGTGGGTTCCCGTACCGGCCAACGGGCGTTGTGAAATTGTCAAAATGATAAGAATATATAAACGATTTGTCTTGCAGCGTAACGTTGACCGAGTCTCTTCGTTTTTCCGAATATTTAATTCTTTAGCAAAAAAAAACTCGGTATCCATAGATCTTCCATCTTACTCGCACTCGTGACGATTCCTTACACGATTCTCAGAGACTTCCCGTTATATCTATATTATACATAATCGACTAGCGGAATTCGAATCGACACGGTGTCAATTCGAGCAAAGTCATGAAACAAAATTCATCATTTTGGTGATTTACCATGAAACATTTTTCAAATCATGAATGTTGAAAACTCGAATCGACCTTTTAAACTGTACTGCAATTGTTAGATTTTGATGTAATACTTACTTACAACTCTTAATGTATTACCACTATTGTTTTATTGGGATATGACCATTAATAAGTGCGACACAATCATCGATATCAAAGTCGAATATTTATTGACACTGAATGTTTACAAATGTATAGAGAACATAATAACCAGGCTTAAACAATGATGATGCATGGTGTTTTTTTTTTTATTCGGTGTACAAACGATTCGAATTACAAATCGTCAAAAACACCCCCCTGTAAAAGTTCTAGCCGAATTCCATCCAATCGGACAATGGAATGGTTCGCTTTTGTTAAACCGAATAATGCACCGTTCTCCAGTTTCTCAATTGGATTATAACCTAAACGCAATTCGGTAATCTTACCGAGATGTTTGGCAAAGCCTTTCTCGATTTTTGGGATTCCATTGTTCGACAAATCCAAAAGTTTCAGATTATCAATACCAGCAAATTCATCACCATTTACCTGGCTCAACAAATTATTTTGCAGATACAGAGACTCAAGAGACCTCGACTGGAGAGCATCGATCTCCAGTACTTGGATTGTATTGTTAGAAAGATTCAACTCGATCACGTTACTGAGATATTTCAGAAAACCTTTCTCGATTTTCGGTATTGTATTCCTCGATAAATCCAAAATTTCTAGCTTATCAAGGCCAGCAAATTCATCACCATTAATCTGGCTCAAGAGATTGTTTTTTAGATTCAAAGACTTGAGAGTCTCCAAGTTGAAGGTTCCATTCTCAACCTTTTTTATTTTATTATCATTCAAGGATAGACTATGTGTTGGTACCTTGATGAAAGTACCATTTTCTAAAATTTCGATCTGGTTAAAAGACAAAAACAGCGTTCGCAAAGTATTTGTTAAACCGTGAAAAGAGTCATGCGTAATTTTTTTAATATTGTTCGATGAGAGATCGATGTGATCGGCAACTTCGAGGCCATCGAAAACCCCCTTTTCCAAATTAGTTAACTTGTTATTTGAGAGATCCAAGTACCGAAGGGATGTTAAATCCTGAAAAGAACCCGTTTCGATTTTTTCTATTTTGTTACTTGCGAAACTGAGGCCGTACACAGAGATGAGACCACGCAGAGATTCGCTTTTAATGATGGTTATATCGTTATCAGCGAAATTAATTCGTTCAAGTCTTCGAAGTCGGCTAAATGCTCCAGGCAACAACTCATTAATACGATTTTTATTCAGTTTCAACGATATAAGAGTTCGCGGCAAAGTCTTAACGAATCTCGCATTATCCAGTGAATTTCCGCTTAAATCTAGGAACCAAAGCTTTAGTTTGTCGAAAGCTCCGTCATCGATTTCACCGATAGAGTTATTCGCCAAAATCAAAGTCCTTATACTTTTGTTGATAATCGTTTCATTCTTTAAGCGCAGAATCTTATTGTTAGACAAATCGATATTCATCACATGTGTTGGCAAATCATTTAGAATCTCGGGCGTTATGTCCCTGATGTTGTTATCGTTCAAATGAATTCCTTTGAAAGAAGTCGTATTGAAACGATACCAACCAGCAGCAAATTTTGATATTCCCATATTATTTAGTGTTAAATTCCTTATCCTCACCGATAGTGGACGAAATCCGAAATCGAAAGGCTTTACTTGACATTGAGAATCCTCAACAACAAGTTGATTCTCATGAAGTTTTGCCTCTGCGACGATTCCATCGCGAATACATACTATTGCCGGATCCACGGGTGTAAAATATGACAACGGTTCCGGAGGCATTATCTGTGGCTGGTCCACTTGATCTTCATGATGTTCAAAGGCGAGTGTGTGCAGTAGCTCAATTCCATTGGTAACCTTAGCTGATATGTTAGTTGACTTTCCAAGCCCATAGAAACGTCCTGCGTGGAACGATGATACGGGATTGTTTGAGATGTTAAGGAACTTGAGATTACGTAACGTGATGAACTGGCCATGTGCGAAATCGCGTATCCTATTGTCTGCCAGCGACAGATATTCTAATTTTTCCAAATGCGAAAATCCTTGATAAGGCGGTTCGGCAGAATTCAATTCGATTTGATTATTTGCAAGATTGATACTCTTGACGTGTGTGAGATTGTCAAACACGTCGCGTTCGACGTGTTCCAAACCCAAACCCGAGAGATCTAACGTATCAGGTGCTTCACCAGTTACTTCGATGCCTACAAGCGCTGGCCCCTGAACCTTAGGGACATAATTGCTTCGAGGCAACTCACTCGGAGCCGCCAGGACGATTGGGATCAGAATAAAGCCGAAAACCAACATTTCGTAGTTGATTTCCACGGATCTGTAGGAAAAGAAATTTTAAAAAATCAAGATAATGGTGAATGAAATTTGATTTTAAAACTAGATCACTGACGTTATGTTTATATACTGAATTCATAATCAGCGAAAATTAGCCTCGTTTCATGATTCACCCTCGACGGGGGCAGGAAATCAATATCATCCCGAACGTAATTCAATGTCTTTCGTTCATCACCTTATCAATTTTCTCTTTATTTCGGAGTCTAGTTGATATTACTCAGTATTGAAATAATAACATAAAATTTTTTTAAATACATGTTCACCGTATTATACCGAGGTAATGCCGGAAATATTCAGTGTTTGGTGAATTATTTTTGTAAACCGATCATTTGAGAGTGTCTGGATGAAACATTTCCGTGGCTACATAAATGCATTTAACGTTCCAGTGAATCTTACTAAATTGTATGTCCTGAGAATTCGTTAAAAGAAATTTATAAAACTCGTATACATTTTCAACTACACGAACACCAACTTTGTTAACAAAATACATCGACTAAAATTTCATAAAAAGTTGTATTTTTTCATAACGCTCTGATCTGTGTAAAATTCGTATAACAAAACTACCAACAAAAAAATTTCATAAAAATAGTGACCGCAAATTTGAATACTGCGACTTCCACAAATTTTTATCAATATTATTTCAAAATTGTATCATTCGATCAATCAACATTAACTTACCGAATTCGACAACGAAAATAAGAAATGTCCACGAAGAGTTTTCAGACGGCCTGCGTTAAAGCACACGCGAGCACGGACTGACAAAATGAACCACAAAATAGCCAATAAATAGCTTATGACCAGACCGGCTTTGACCATGGGACTGATCACATAAGCAATATCGGGGAAAACTTGCTTATCTTATTAAGTGTCGCTATCTCTTAAGGGGCTACATGATTTGTTTATATATTCAAAAAATTCTGTAAGTAAAAAATATTTGTCAAAGCGCAAAAGCACATGATCGGACACGAAAAGTTTCGATAGGAATATACGGCGGTAGGCATGGAAAAGCAATAACAGAGTTTCTATCCCTTTCGTCGTGTGATCGAATGAACTTTACGAATTCACGTGACCGTGGCTTGATTAGATAAAGGAGGTTACCAAATGAGAACTTTTCGACTGTTCGCATTAAGAGAAATAGGCTCAAAAAAATGTTTCATATTTTAATTCATAACAAAGTTTATCTTATTGATAACGATAAACATCGAGTTTATTTTTCCACGATTTCGTTCTCTGTTTTCACGAAATTCTTCAACGATTTTATAACCTTTATTTTTTGTATTTTTTTATTAACGAACGAATTAACTAAGATAAAATGTGAGGGTGAAAGGGGACAGAATTTTGGAGCTGTCGTTCCTAGACGTTTTGTACTTTGAGGGAATGAAGAGACACTGAAAACAAAACTTTGTTGAAATATTCAAATATTTTGTTGCACGTATTTCAACATAATTTTTATTGTTCAGGCAACAAAATTTCGAATATTACAACAAAGCTTCTTTATACTGAAACAAAACTTTGTTAAGAGGATAAAATATTTTGTTATGTTGTCGAAATATTTTGTTGAACGTATTCAACGACAACAACAACAACAACAAACATTTTTCGATTGCTCAAAAAGATTAATAGAGAGAAGTAAATCATAGTTGAATTGATCTTCGCATTTATATCCCCCAGTTAAACCAAGTAAAGTCCCAATTCGTGTACAAACAATTTAAATGAAACATCGTCAGAAACAACCCCTGTTAAAATTCGAACCGAACTCCATCCAATCGAACAACAGAATTTTTTACTTTTGTTTTTGTTTCTGATTTTTTGGGATTCCATTGTTTGACAGATCTAACTGTTGTCGATTATCAAGATCAGTGAATTCATCACCGCTAATCTGACTCGAAAAAAAAGAGGTCGACGAGTCCAACGTTTCATTCTCGATCTCCCTTATTTTATTATCATTCAAGTGTAGCCTTTTACATTTTAACAAAAATTTCAGTTTCCAAAATGTGCAACTGGTTGATGAAAAAAAAAAAATTATATTTTGCCCAATGAATCCGGTACGCCACGTGATGAATCGTGTGTAATTTTTTTACATGCTGTTCGGTGAAAGCTCCCAAGTAATGAAATCCTGAAACGAACCTATTTCGATTTTTTCTATTTTTTTTTTTTCTTGCCAAATGGAGGCCATACACAGAGATGAGTCCACGCAGAATTCTTCTTTTAATGATAGTTATATCGTTGTCGGCAAAATCAATTTCCTCAAGCTGGTAAAACCGAGCATAAGAGCTAGGTGACAACTCAGTGATATAATTTTCACTCAGCTGTAATAATTTCAGAGTCCTTGGCAGAGTCGCGACGAATCTCGTATTATTTAGCTGATTTTTACGCGAATCCGGAAAAAAAAGCTTCGTTCTCTCCACACTGAGAAAAAAAAATTGAAATTGTGGCGAACAAATTAAATTGGTTGATTCAACAAAACGTTTGTTGATTCAACGATATTTTTGTCGTGGTGAAAAATTAAGTATTTGAATGAACCAAATTTCGTTTGGGTTAACAAATTTCATTTTGTTCGCCACGATTCGTTGAACCAACAAAAAAATTTGTTGAACCAACAGATAATTTGTCGAACCAACAAAAAATTTGTTAAATTTACGTATTCATTTTTCTCAGTGCAAAGCTCCCTGTTCTCGATCTCGCTGATAGAATTATTCATCAAGATCAAAGACTCTACGTGTTCATTGAAAATGCATCCTTTCTTCAAGCTCACTATTCTGTTGTTGGACTTTAATGTCTTCCGGGGAAGGTTATTGAGAAACTCAACGTCCACGATGCTGTTGTTATTTAAATTCAAACCTTTGATGAAGCTCGTATTACGACGATACCAACCATAAGCGAATGTAGATTTGAATGTCAGTCAGTAATTGAAAACGTGCAGAATTTGCAAATTCCTCGCAGCCGTAGATCTAAAGTCTGAGTTGAAAAATAGCCAAACATCGTCGCGACTGTCATACGAAAAAAAAAATGACATTTTCATTGAGATGTTCAGTAGCCGCACGTCACTGTTTTCTTTTTTCAGCTTCAGCAAGCATTTAACAGAAATGAATAATTTCAGTTTTTGTGAAATGACTTTGAAATTTTTGCATTAACGTTTTCATCTTTCACCGACATAACCTCCAAAAACTACCTGCGATCCCTTCAAGAGCCTTTTGTTCGTGAAAGTTAGCACCGACATCTTAATTTTCAAGCTCGAAACGTATTCTGGGAATAACTTTTTCCACTCGAATTTCAACCAATAGGTATATAGCATTTAACATCACGTTGCATCAGCAGGACGGTATTATATCGGTATTTTTTATTTTTTTATTTGATCTTACTGACACTCAGGTATTCAGGTAGGTTATTGAGTATTTTTTGCTTGTTACGTTGCAACAGCAGCGGTGAAATTTTCGGAAAATTGACGATATAATTTCTAGTCCTTCTGTCACCACATGATACTAAATACCAAGCTCTTATTGGTCGGAATTCAGAAGTTAAAATAATCATCGTATTGACTGTAATTTGTCGACATAATACTTCATTATAATTCTTAATGTATTACCGTCGTTATTTTTTTTGGAGAAAGGTTCATTAATAAGGGTGTTGTAATCGTCCATATTTAGGTCAAATATATTTAATGAAACTGCATTATTACGAATATACAAAAAACATATATTAAACAGGGTTTAAACATTGGTGATACATAGTTTTTCATTCGAGTACAAACAATTCGAATCACAAATCGTCAAAAACACCTCCCTGTAAAAGTTCCAGCCGAATTCCATTCAATCGGACAATGGAATCTTCTGCTTTTGTTAAACCGAATAAAGCACCGTTCTCCAGTTTCTCAATTGGATTATAACCTAAACGCAATTCGGTAACCTTACCGAGATGTTTGGCAAAGCCTTTCTCGATTTTTGGAATTCCATTGTTCGACAAATCCAAAAGTTTCAGATTATCAATACCAGCAAATTCATCACCATTTACCTGGCTCAACAAATTATTTTGCAGATACAGAGACTCAAGAGACCTCGACTGGAGAGCATTGATCTCCAGTACTTGGATTGTATTGTTAGAAAGATTCAACTCGATCACGTTACTGAGATATTTCAGAAAACCTTTCCCGATTTTCGGTATTGTATTCCTCGATAAATCCAAAATTTCTAGCTTATCAAGGCTAGCAAATTCATCACCATTAATCTGACTCAAGAGATTGTTTTTTAGATTCAAAGACTTGAGAGTCTCCAAGTTGAAGGTTCCATTCTCAACCTTTCTTATTTTATTATCATTCAAGGATAGACTCTGTGTTGGTACCTTGATGAAAGTACCATTTTCCAAAATTTCGATCTGGTTAAAAGACAAAAACAGCGTTTGCAAAGTATCTGTTAAGCCTTGAAAAGAGTCATGCGTAATTTTATTAATATTATTCGATGAGAGATCGATGTAATCTACAACCTCGAGGCCATCGAACACTCCCTTTTCCAAATTAGTCAACTTATTATTTGAGAGATCCAAGTACCGAAGGGATGTTAAATCCTGAAAAGAACCTGTTTCGATTTTTTCTATTTTATTTCTTGCGAGTATGAGGCTGTTAGCGGAGATAAGTCCTCGCAGAGATACGTTTTTAATTATGGTTATATTGTTATCAGCAAAATCAATTTTTTCAAGTTTGGAAAACCGAGAAAAAATATTAGACAATATCTCACTAATACGATTTCCTCTCAAGGATAATGATTGTAAATTTTGTGGCAGAGTTCCAAGAAATCTCGTGTTGTTAAGACGATTTTGATTCAAGTCCAGTGATGAAAGGTTTCTTGATCTCTCCAAAGCTCCGTCTTGGATTTCGCTAATTGCATTATCCGCCAAACTCAAATACTTTATATGTTCGTTCAAAATCGTTTCGTTTTTCAAGGCCGTGATTTTATTGTTAGACAAATCAATATTTATCACATGTGCTGGCAAGTCATTGAGAATCTCGGAAGATAAATCTACGATGTTGTTATGATCAAAAGTAATGCCCCTGAAGGAAGTCGTATTTAAACGATACCAGCCAGCAGTAAATTTTGATATTCCCAACTCATTTAGGGTCAAATTTCTTATCCTCACCTCTGCTGGACGAAACCCGTAACCAAAACGCAATATTTCACAATGAGGATTCATGTAGAGTTCAATCTTATGAGATTTTAGTTCTCCGACAATTCCGTCTTTTTTACATAGTATCGCCGGATCCACGGGCTCAAAATATCTCCACTTTCCAGGGTATACCGGAAAAGACCTGTCTGCTGGATCGTTATAATCTTCAAAGACGAGAGTGTGCAGTAGCTCGATTCCATCGGTAACCTTAGCTGATATGTTGGTTGATTTTCCGAGTCCATAGAAACGTCCTCCATGAAACGATGATAAAGGATTGTCTGAGATGTTCAGGAACTTGAGATTACGTAACGAGGTGAACTGACCGTATGACAAATCGCCTATCCCATTGTTAACTAGGGACAGATTTTCTAATTTTTCCAAACGCGAGAATCCCCGATAAGGCGATTCAAGAAAATCTAAACCGATATGGTTATTTGCAAGATTGATACTCTTGACATGTGTGAGATTGTCAAACACGTCGCTATCGATGCGTCCAAAACCCAAACCCGAGAGATCTAAAGTATCCGGTTTTTCACCAATTATTTCGATGCCGACAAGCGCTGGGCCCTGAATCTTAGGGACATAATAACTTCGAGGCAATTCACTGGAAGACACCAGGACGATTGGGATCAGAAAAAAGCCGAAAACCAACATTTCGTAGTTGATTTCCACGAATCTGTAGGAAAAGAAATTTAAAAAAATCAAGATAATGGTGAATGAAATTTGATTTTAAAACTAGATCACTGACGTTATGTTTATATACTGAATTCATAATCAGCGAAAATTAGCCTCGTTTCACGATTCACCCTCGACGGGGGCAGGAAATCAATATCATCCCGAACGTAATTCAATGTCTTTCGTTCATCACCTTATCAATTTTCTCTTTATTTCGGAGTCTAGTTGATATTACTCAGTATTGAAATAATAACATAAAAAATTTTTAAATACATATTCACCGTATTATACCGAGGTAATGCCGGAAATATTCAGTGTTTGGTGAATTATTTTTGTAAACCGATCATTTGAGAGTGTCTGGATGAAACATTTCCGTGGCTACATAAATGCATTTAACGTTCCAGTGAATCCTACTAAATAGTATGTCCTGAGAATTCGTTAAAAAAAATTTATAAAACTCGTATACATTTTCAACTACACGAACACCAATATTGTTAACAAAATACATCGACAGTAATTTCATAAAAAGTTGTATTTCTTCATAACGCTCTGATTAAAATTTGTGTTTTTTCTTTCTTAGTTTCACAGCCGGGTAAAATTCGTATAACAAAACTACCAATAAAAAAACTTTCGTAAAAATAATGCCCGCAAATTTCAATGTCGTGATTCTTGTAAATATACATCAGTTCTAATTTCAAGTAGGATAGTCAAGTTCACTCAAAATCAGCTTACCCAAATTGGCCGCAAAAACAAGCGAAAACACTGAACAATTTTCGAGCACTCCGCGTTGGGGCACACGCCAGCAAAGACTGATAAAATGTATCGCGAAATAGACAATAAATATCTCGTAAGAAGACCAGCTCCGACGATCGGAGCGACGTCACGACCAAATTTGGGGATAATTTCTTTATCTTATAGATAGTGTCTTCATCTTTGAACCGGTTAAGGTAATCCTGATGTCCTGGCTTAAGTTATGAGATTCGTATATACAAATTTAATGCCATTTTTCATAAATCATTTATTGTGATCTGAAAAATTCAGGGTCCATTATATCGACCGATTTAGAGAGAAAAAAAAATTATAACAATACAAGTTCTTCGTGATTTCAAGGGTAACATAGAAAAACCTGAATCCCGTTCGCTACAAACTATATACATTAGTGAAAATCCATACGATATTTGATAAAAATCAGATTTATGTACTTCAATCTTGTAGCAATCCAATGGTCCAAAAAAAAAACGATTGTTGGCCCAGTTTTGACCTAGAGTGTCACTAATGGAAATAGGCATAAGTATTGAGTACATACATTTATAGCCACTACGACAGGATTACCTTAACTGGTAGACTTTTCTTCAATTTTTGTGCCATAACCTGTACAAGCAAATTATTTACCAAAAACGCAGGAGAATTTGGTTCTGGGATTTTCCGATGCTGCTGATTCCATTCTTTAACTTAGTTTCCACTTTGTAACCCGAAATGCATGTCATCAGAGTTTCATGAAAAATCATCATTTATGACGCCATTTTGCGACTGACATTTTGAATTTCACTTACTGAGCCAGTTTCAAATGGAACATCTCGAAAAACGATCTCGAAAAATTAAGCAACCAAGTCGGATTTGTACCATTGTGATACAATGACAGTCAATAGGTTACGATAGTACTAGTTTATTCACCAAAACACACAAGTAGTCACAACCACGTAATCAGAGATGAAGGAACTCTACGAATTGGTGTGACCACTGCTTGATTAGATAATGGAGGTTACCGAATAAGCACCCTTCGGTCGGTCATACAGACAACAGAGTCTCTCACATTTGTAATTGTAATAACTTTTATGTCATTGGTAGGGAACTTCATTGAGTTTATTCCTCAATATTTCGATTTCGTCTTTCTATAAAATTCTTCGAAAACTCGATGCTTGATTTGCTCGAAGAAAGATAAAATATAAAGAGAGAAGTCCTATTTCTTCATTTTCGTCGGTTCGAATGATTTATGATTAACGAGAAAACGTAAAACCTCTGATACTGAGCAGTAGAAACTGGTGATATGACGTGAAATATTTTTATTGAAAATGAATATCTGATAGGAGGTTCGCCAATCGCTTCAATGCTCATAGTCTAAGAGCTGACGACCGAAATGGCCAGGTAATTTTATCATCCTTGAAACTCATATATATACTAACCTGAAGGACCCTTATGGGAAAATCGTCGACCTGGCAGGGCGCGAGTGGTGGATTCAGGTGTTATGTGGTGGGAAAAAAAAATAAAAAAAAGGTAAAAGTATCGTCAATAATTTTGATGACAACCTGTCCAGCGATGTTAGCAGTGCATGTAAAAAAATTTTTGTATCAATCGGTTGGTGGAAAGGTGTCGCCAGACCTGATTATAATTGAAAAAAAATTAATAATTTTTAGGTAATAGTATCGTTCCTGGCTTTTTTTCTGCAAAGAGTTTATATATCACAGATGCCGTAAAAAAAAAGCCAGACCGAAACAGCGGTGGGAAGATATTTAAAAAATGATTGAAAATGTAGCGTTTTGCACGGGATCGTGTTGAGTGGAACGAAAATGGGCGCGTGGAGGGGATAGCGCGCGGCGACGGCGTCCGTGCTCTCTGAATGTGTTAGACCGAGAGCGTTCTGCTGTCTTCGTCGCACTCGTTGAGAGAGCACGGACGCCGTCGCCGCGCGCTATCCCCTCCACGCGCTTATTTTCGTTCCCCTCAACACGATCCCGTGCAAAACGCTACATTTTCAATCATTTTTTTAAATATCTTCCCACCGCTGTTTCGGTCTGGCTTTTTTTTTACGGCATCTGTGATATATAAACTCTTTGCAGAAAAAAAGCCAGGAACGATACTATTACCTAAAAATTATTAATTTTTTTTCAATTATAATCAGGTCTGGCGACACCTTTCCACCAACCGATTGATACAAAAATTTTTTTACATGCACTGCTAACATCGCTGGACAGGTTGTCATCAAAATTATTGACGATACTTTTACCTTTTTTTTATTTTTTTTTCCCACCACATAACACCTGAATCCACCACTCGCGCCCTGCCAGGTCGACGATTTTCCCATAAGGGTCCTTCAGGTTAGTATATATATGAGTTTCAAGGATGATAAAATTACCTGGCCATTTCGGTCGTCAGCTCTCCGACTATCATGGGTTCCTGTCAACAAAATTTTTTGTTGACCTCCCGGCCCATTCGACATCATCGAAACTCCATATTTTTTCCTATTTTTTTTTTTTTTGTGAGAAGTTTGAAGCTTTTTGTGCTTGGCTCTTACCTTCTGCAAAGTCTGCAATGTCGGAAATACAATGCCAAATTTTTTTAATGACGTTTGTCGATTCTTTTCAACGCGCAAATGATTGAAGAGCATTTGAAAAAAGCGTCAGCAAGATGCCTATTTTGTATGTGTATTTTTTTTCTCATCGTTACTTCACTACAATTGTTAGTAACAGTATCTATGTAATTGTAGTTAATAATGTATTACAATGTTTGCTTTTATGGGACACTGGAACATGATTACGAATAAAGATTAAACACGCTTATCGATATTGAAGTAAAATATTATTATTGTCATTGAATGCTCACAAATGTTGTTAAAAAATATTCAAAAGTGGGGCTTTCTCAGATCACAAGTCGTCAAACACACCACCTTGTAAAACTTGAAGCTGTACGTTGTTCAATTCAACAATAGAAGTTGGTGTCTTTGCTATACCGAATAGAGCACCCTTCTCAAGTATCTCAATTGGATTATCGGCAAGAATCAATTTGCTTACGTTACCAAAATGTTTTGCAAAGCCTTTTTCGATCTTCGTGATTCCATTGTTCGACAAATCTAAATCTCGAAGATTATCAATACCAGCAAATTCATCGCCATTTATCTGGCTCAAGAAATTATTTTGTAGATACAAATTTCTAAGAGTCCGAGAGTCGAAAGTTCCACTTTCAATCTTCCTTATTTTATTATCATTGATGTATAATTCCTGTTTTGGCACTTTAGAAAAAGTACCAGCTTTCAAAATATCAATCTGATTGAAAGACAAAAAGAGTGTATGCATTGTTTCCGGTAGGCCACGAACAATATCAGGCGTAATTTTTTTGATTTTGTTATATCCGAGATCCAAGTATCGAAGCGATTTCATATTCTGAAAAGCGCCTATTTCGATCTCTTCGATTTGATTTTTTTTAAGAACGAGTCTTTTCACAGAACCGAATCCGCGCAGAGATTCGTTTTTAATCACGCTTATATTATTGCCAGCAAGATCAATCTTGTCGAGCTCAAGAAACCGGAAAAATTCGTCGGTCGATAACTCGTCTATACAATTCTCACTGAGTAACAGTGTTTGCAGGGTTAGCGGCAAAGTTTTAACGAATCTTGTGTTATTCAGCCGATTTTTTCGCAAATCCAAATACATTAGCTCGGTTTTATCCAAAGCACCGTCTTCGATCTCGTCGATCAAGTTTTCACCCAAATTCAAATTCTTTATGTTTTTATTGACGAATAATTCACTTTTCAAGCGCACTATTTTGTTGTTAGACAAATCAATGGTCTTTATATTCGCTGGCAAGTCATTTAAAAACTCGGCCGTTAAGTCCGTGATGTTGTTATTACTTAATTCGAGGCCATGGAAAAAGTTCCCGTCAAGACGATACCAGCCAGCAGCAAAATTGAATATCCCCAAGTTATTTAAAATCAGTTTCCTCGTTTCGTTACCCGACTCATCGTTCACAACATATAAATTGTCAAGCACTACTTTGCAGTGACGATTGTCCGTAACCGAATCTCCATGAGGTTCTAGCTTATCGACAATTCCGTCGCGAATACACACTGTCGCAGAATCCCGGGAACCAATGTATCGCCAGATTGTTTCGTCAAAAATTGGCACATCCATTTCCGATGGAATAAAGCTAATCCGGCCTTGGTTGTAGTATCTGTCTTCATCAAAATTGTCGAAGGCGAGAGTGAACAGAATCCAATCTTTATTTTTAGCCCCTATCGATATGTTGGTTGATTTTCCAAGACCATAAAAACATCCTGGACGTAACTGCTTTATGGGATTGTTCAAGAGATTCAGGTATTTAAGATTGTTGAATCTCGTGAACTGGCCATACGGTATATACCGTAAGCGATTGTTGGCCAAAGAAAGATTCTCTATATCTTTTCGATACGACCAAGAATATCGAGGAAAATCTTCCAAATAATTATTGGTCAGATTCACACTTTTAACATGACTAAGATTTTCAAACACGTAGTTATCGATCCTATCGATATACAATCCCGAGAGATCTATAGAATCACGAGGCTCGCCAATTTCTTCAATGACTTTAAGTGATCTGTCCTCAATTTTGAAAACATAAGGGCCTCGGTTCATGACAAACAGTTTCGCAAGGACCATCGGGACCAGAAGAAATCCAAAAATTAACATCTTGTTCCTGATGTCCGAATGCCTATAAACAATAAATCATAATAGATAACAATTTTTTTCTTACAATCATTACCCACGAAATTTTATCAGTTTATTTTTATTTTTTCTATTTATTCGCGGTTACACGAGAATAATATTTTTTCTAATATTACGTTTTCAACATAAACAACAATTATACTTCCGAAAAAGCTTTACTTTGCAATGTTCTTGTTCAAAATTGTTTATTTCAGATTGATTTTCATGATAATGTTTATTGAAAAAAAAAATTTCGGAGATGGCAACTCTTTTATCGTATAGTTAAAAGTCCTAAAAAGACCCATGGAATTTTTTTTTTTTTTTTTTTTTTTTTTTTCCCAACTGTGGAAACGAACGATCCGTGTTCATAGTTTATGAAAACGACGACACATATCTAGGGTCAACAGTGGTTTAAATTTTGACTGCAAAAATGTACTTTACGACGAACAGTGCCAACGGATTGTCGTTTTTCAATTCCCATTGATTCATCTACATTTTTTTTTCCGTCGAGTGATACGATCTATACTTAGCTTAAAATGATCTTACCAAACTGGATGATAAAGGAAGAAACGACGATATAAAAATCTTGTATAACTCGAGCGCGCGTTGAAACACTCACGAGTAGAGACTGTCTTAAGAGAATCAGGAATGAGCAGTCAATAGCTCATCAGGAGACGATCTCGGGTGGTGGGAAAGACTGCATAAACAAGCTTTCGAGAAACTTGTTTATTTTTGGGCAGTGTTTTCTATCTCCTTGATAAGCACGTTGGTTTCTGTGAATATTCAAAATATTCTATAAAACCGGAATGTTTGCGACAACGAACAACGAACGTAGGGGGCTACAACAACCACGTGCTCAGACACAAGATGCTTTTGGATAGGAATAAATAGCAGACATTAAATACAGTGTCAAAGTTTTTATCGCGTCGAGCGTCTGATCAATTGTGAACTTTACAAATTTACGTGACCACTGCCGGATAAGATAACGGAAGTACCGTATCCAAATATATAAAGTGGGCTGTGAAAAAAAAAAAGAAGTGCTTCGTGCTTTACAAGAAAAATGTGATAACGCAGAATTCTTGGGCAGCCTGCGATGAAGTATAAACGCGAAAACAGACTGACTGAATTACTTGCAAAATAGCTCATAAAAAGTCCATCTCGGATGGTAGGAGCGACCGTAGATACAAGATGAACAAAATTCAAGGAAACTTGCTCATATTTTAAACAGTGTCTCTATCTCTTGAGGGGGACAGAAGCTATCGTCAGCATCTGACTATAGAAACTGATTTTTGTTCAAAACTCAACTTCGTAGGCGTGAAAGGGCAGTGTCAAGGTCGCGTTGAGCGTATGATCCAGAGAACTGCACCAATTTACATGGCCTGTGCTTGATAAGATGAATGCGGTATGGTACTAGAAGAGACTTTTACGAGTTCTCAATTCAATTCGTTTGAAAATCATGTACTTTTTTGTCGGAGAAAATTCTTTGTCGACCGTTTTCCCTATTTAAAATAATGGAAACTCCCTATTTCATATACACTGAGAATAGAGTTTAGTTGAATTAACCAAGGCTTCGTAGAATACGTCGAAAGAAATATTTCGTTCATTCAAAAAATCGTTCAGTTGGACGAATTATTAATTTTATTCCACTAAACAAAGATACCAATTGAATCAACCAAATGAGATTTGTTGTCGTGGATTTTGTTGGATCAACGTAAGATATTTTTCATTCAATGAAACTGATATTTAGTATAACAGAATATTACATTGGACGTATTTCACGAAGCCATTTGGTTGATTCAACAATTCTCTTTTCTCAGTGTATATATATATATATATATATATATATATATATATATATATATTTTTCAAAATTAAATATTTATAAACTCGCTATCTTTTATCAATTGAACTCCGTCAAATGATCGTCCAGGCTGAAAACTCTCAAGAGACAACGACACGCCGTCTGCATGAGATTCGATCGAGGAAAAAACGCCGTAGCAATAACGAGCCAAAAATAATCGAGAAGTTATTAAGCAAAGCGCGAGATAAACGAAAAAAAAACAAATATTGCCAGCAGAGTGCACAAACCCCACAGCCAGTTAACGTAGCACAGCGAGCTCAATGAGCTCGAACTCACTGAGCTCTCACTAATAAATCGACAGAATGTTAATTGATGTTCCGTCAATTGACAGATGGGACAACTACCCGTTGTGTCAACCGCTTCGAGCAACTCGCAATTGTATAGAAAGTCTTCAACTGTCAGAATGGCCTCCTACGTATGAGATTAGTCGCAATGATCAGTTGGGTTTTTGATACACACAAATTCAACCCAAATTGATCCAAATTAAAAGTTGAAAAGTTTCGAAAGAAAGTCCCCTATACATATTAAATTATTATATTTTAAGCTGAAAAAATGTATTATTTATTTTTTACTGAAAAAAAAAAAAAAAAAAAACTTTTTTATATTACGGAAAAGAATATTTTCGCTGAAATAAAACATAAATTGAAACGTCAATTTTCATTACAGATGAAAGAGGAAATCGTCACCGAAGTCTCGGCGAGAGTTACGAAAGCGGTGATGGAAGCGTTAGAAAAAAAGCACGAGAATCGCTACGATTCAGGAGTATCAAATTCTCGTGAGTCAGATTCGGAGGACTCGATGAACAGTGAATCCGACGAGCCCAAAGGTAACATCCGTGAACTCGATTTGTTGGACGACATAAAAACTGGAGATTCGTCATTGCGTTCGAACCATCATCGTTATCAGCATTCACGTCGTCGTAATCGTAACCGTAATTCGGAAAAACAGCACAACAGAATTGAAGATTTTGATAAGAGAATTGAAGAATTGAACAAGAAATTGAATAAGAGCAGCAACGTGTCACAGGCATCGAACAATTCGCAGACGTCGTCGCCGCGTTGTTATCAATATTCTTCAGATAATCGTCGTCGTAACGAAAAATTGTCGAAAATGCGCGACGACGAAGATCTTCTCGGCGCACAATCGACTTCCGGTTATTCCGAGCAGCAAAACGCGTCCTCGAAAGTTTCAAGGGACTCGGAAAATCTTGGCGAAGGGCTTGACACGCCGTATCGAAGAATGATCGCATCGGGAATAAAACAAATGTCCTTCACCCCCGTGGACTCGACAGATTTGCCGGAAGTTCCGATCCTCAAGTTACGTTTGTCTGATTCTTGTCTCAACGAGGAAACGAAATCGAATAAAACGGAAGAAATATCTCGAATGGGTTGTTCGGTTACTGGAAACGATATCTTCGAACGATCGAACGACAGAGTTAACGATTATTGTACACTCTCGGACAGCGACAACATAAGTATTATTTCGAACGTTAGTCACAACTCCGACATGCAAAGGATAAGCAATAGTTTCGAAATAATAGTCGAACAATCGATGAATATCCGTGACGAAAGTGACGACGAAAGAGACTTGGTGATAGCGATGGATCACGAGGATAATAACGACGAGAAAAACGCCAACGATGATTCTGATATCCGTCCCGATTCTTCCAGTTTCGAACTCTTGTCGGAGCCGGCTTCGCCTCCACTCTCGATTCACATGGACGAGGATCATTTCTCGCCCGGTAATAACGATACGAAAAATTATAACATCAACGACCCGATGACTTCGGAGAAAAGAGAAATTCAAGATAAATTGGAATCGAGCACGCTCGTTATCGATGCGCACGGACGAATTCACGATAACAATAGCGTCGAGAACGATGATGAGGATTCTGCCAAATTGATTTTTCCTAAACGTACAGATGGCTCTTATTCCTTCGTGGCAGAGACTTTACCGGGCCCGACGGAAGAGAGCGTAATGGAACGCAGTCGACCGTACCTTTCGATCAACGAAACACCCGTCGTTATTGACGAGTCCACCAGCGAGAAGGAATCAAAAACACCGAAAGAAAATTCCGAAAAAAGCAACATCGAAGATAAAACTTTTGAGGAAAATTCCAACGATGCTTTCCACGAATCGCCCCAAAGTTTTCATTCGCAAACCGCAAATCACTCGGGGAGCGAACGTTGGGATTTCGAGGCACATTCATCGATGAATGGTCAGGAGGAAGAAATTTCGAGCACAACGCGTTCTCACATTTTCGTCGATCACAACGTCAATATAGGACTCGGTGACACGAAACAATCATCACCGAAGAAACAGGAATTCAGGAGCAAAAATCACAAATATTCCAAGTCCGAAAAGCCGAAAATATCCAGAAAACAATTCAAAAGCTTCAATCATGATAATTCTTCCAGGAGTGAAAATTCTTCTCAAAATGAAAGTTCGCGAAGATTCGATAATTGGTCAACAACTCGAAGCAGAAGATGTTACGATTTTCCTTCCGGCAATGTACCGACGATGCATATTTTACCGGAGTCTCTCCTCTTTGGGGCGGTTCACGTTGCAGCCAGTGCTTACACCACCGCTCGTCGTGTATGCGACAAAATTCTTACAGCTCAAACGGTAATATTCATAGATATGAGAAAACGAAAGTTTAAAAATTCTTTGAAGAAATTTGTTCGGACGTTGACCGTCGATCGTATTCGACGTTGGGTTCATTTCTATTATCTCGATCGTTTTCAGCAATTTTAATCGAAAATTTTTGAAAAATGAGCCCTATTAATCGTGTCAAAGAAAACCTCGATCAAGCATGTTGTGTATTTGATTTTTTTTTTTCAAATTCTTTTCGTAATTCAAATTTTTATTCGCATTCATTCATTCGTCTGCATTTTTTATTTATTTTTTTTATTCGTACGTGTAAATAAAATTTTTATACATATTTTATACAAATGTTGTGTATATGTTTCAGAGGAAGACCGCTGACAAATCAAAGTTTGGACGACGATAAGTTATTCATGTCTGCTAAAAAAATTACCGTTTTCTTTTTATTCTTAAGCTCGCTCCATACGATGCTTGTTCTCGTGCTGGATTTCGTGCGCGATGCACATTTGTACATCTATATAAACATATATATGTATAGATATACAAAATTATATCACGGCTGAAATCCAGCACGAGAACAAGCGTCTTATGCAGCCGAGCTTTACTCTTCTCTCGGCTATACCTTATTCGCACTTAATACTAGAAAAACGAGAGCAATCGCCTACTGGCGCCATTATTTCGTCGCATTAATTTTCGATTAGTTGACGAGAAAAAAAACAAATGGGATTCAACAATATATTTACTCACTCTCTCATATTTCGATTTATTCGATTTATTACGATGATGAGATAACGCTAGTGCGTCGCATTGTTAGTGCGATAACAGCACATGAGCAAAACATGCTTCATAGATCAACATAAATTTTTGTGCTAAGTTATGAAGTAGTGAATCTTTAAATTTCTTGACGAATAGATCGAAAGAAAGAAATGAATTTCAAATAATAAAAAAAAAAAAAAAATTAAAAAAAATCAAAAATATTCGGAAAATTGTATCGAGTCCTTACGATTAAATAATCAAAGCGATACTGTGTGCTAGTAGTAGATGCTTCGTAATCTACTATTCAGATGATATAACACAAATGAAATTAAAACGAGTTACATGTTATAATAAAATTCGTAGAAAACTGGTACAATAAAATTGAAAAAAAAACAGCACTTGTCTTGCCTCTCCTCCAACATTCCTCGTGGTCCCACTCTATCACAAAATACTTAAACAAAACTACATGTTAATTTTTTAAATTAGACGTTGTGTACAATTTGATTTGCTGCATCGTTTTTGCATGCAGTGATTCTGGTCCGGACGCGGAGATTTAAAAAGTAGAATTTTCCAGTCAACGTTTTGACTACCGGTTGCAATTCGGGAAAAAACCCGACAGAAATTTGAGTCTTTTAACTACGTTTTGTTAAGGTAGAAAGTGGTATGAAAGAACCGATGTTTTTTGCTAAATTTATTGTAATAAATATCGAAAATATTCAAGCCTAAGTTATAGAACCAAAATGTGGACAATGCAAAAAAAATTCTGTAAAATATGCAAGTAAAATTTTTTTTTTTCCATTAAATATTCGATTCCACTTTATTTGTTTTCAGGCATCGTATAATTCGATGATATCACTTCAATTTCTACTATCTACTTGAATTTTTTTTTTTTTTTCTTTGAAATTTCTTGTTTCCAAAGTATTTTCATCCTTAATTACTTAGAAAAAATGTTGGAATACGTGCATTTAGAAAATTTCTAAACCAGACTCTCACTCTAAACAGTTACAATACTTTTTCGGTTACTTTTATCCTATTCTTCATCGCCTTTTCGTAGTTTGGCATTTTCAACTGACCTGGAAAACTGAAACTTTTTAATGACCTGGAATGAATCGATCTTACGATCGAACTAAGATTGTAATAAGAATTTATACATGTACGCGTATCTTTTAAAGATTATTATGGTTTTCATTTGTTAGTCCACAGAATCGAAGTGTTATCATTTATATTGGTCGGATAAAAAATATTCACGTTGTTTGAACTTTCATGACGGGATTTCTTTAGTTTTGAATTAATTATCATTTCTGGTCCTGGAAAAGTGTAAAGCGATATTTCGTTACCTGATCTCCGAGGAGATATTTATTTTTCTAAATTTTCAAATATTTGCCTGCGGGCTTTGTCCGCGGAATTTAGCAGACTAGCTTTTTTTTTCGCATTTCCGAAAAAATCAAGATATCGAAGTTTCTTAAAATCACAAACACAATTTGAATCATGATCTTTAATCTCGTGAAAGATTTATCGTAATCGGTTCAGTGGTTTTTGATTGAAAAACGGACAGACATAGCGAACAGATTTATATGAGATACATAAAAATGTTAAACTTTCAATATCGGTTAGCTTTTCAAGAATTATTCTTTTCAAAGAACTGTTAAAACTCAAAATAATCAAAAATACTTTTGTGACAGTGAAAAATTGATTTTTTTTTTTTTTTTTTTTTTTTCCAAGTGCAACAAGTAGTTTTTCCGAATTGATTTTATTACTAAATTTGTAAATTTGACTTTCAGAATAACAATTAAAATTGTTTGACTATAATAATAATTTCCAAAAATTTCGATTCGGTAGATTCCAGGTCACTGGCGCGCATTCGCTTTATTATCTCGGAAAACCATTGTGGTGATTTCGTGAAAAAAAAAAGGAAACAACCTTTGGAACGTCGTCGCTACGATCTGGAACCATTTTTTGTTTTTCGACGATTAGGTTTAAATCGTTTCTGCAACGATCGCAATACCTTTCGAAGAATGTTTGAAAAATTAATGCGATGCCTCGTTTAAACGGAACTAGAGCTTTTCAGTAGCGAGAATTTCGAACGTATGGTTTAAGTGTCCGCCACAACTTTCTTCGAGAGGAAGATCTGGCTCAACGGAATCCGTTTCAGGGACTTCCGCGTACTTGTAAAACTTTGCCATCACTGTGAATATTATCATATCGACGATCATGAGAGCAGCAAAGAGGAAGAATTCGCTCGACTGCAAATTAAACGAACGGTATTAATAACACAAAAGATAAATTAATTTTAACATCGATATTTTGCAATATACTCAAAAAATCTTCATTCTAAACTTGTTATCATACTCTCAAAATTTCATGTGCGATTTTCACGACACTTTTAAATCGAAGTTTAAATTCGAAATACACTAGCATAAGAAATTTTTCTGATCCAACAAAATTTTCCGTTGGATCGACAAATCATGGCGAACAAATAAAATTTGTTGGTCCATCAAAAATCTTTTGTTCATTCGACAATGTTTTCGTCGTAGTTAAAAATATACAAACTTACCTGTTCGTTGAAGAATTTCACTTCGGCAACAATAACGACAATTAAATTGCCAAATGCGACGGTTAGAAGCCAGCCAGCTTGTAAGAGGGATTTCATAGTCGCAGGAGCCTGTGTAAATGCAAATTCGAGGCCAGTTACGGAGAACATAACTTCGCCCATGGTGATGATTATATATTGAGGAATGAGCCAAAGTATGTGTATCGAATTTGGCTCCGAAACTTCAATCGGGCGAACTTCCACTTGTTCACCCTTGATGTGAATTATAATTGTATAAACACCGCCTTGTTTGAAGTTTATGGATTTCACAATTTTTCCATCCAATTCAATGTTATACGCGGCAGGAGTGAGTTCCTCCAACTGCGTTACAAATATCGTTCCATTTATGGAATATTCTTTCTTCACCGATTTTTCTTCGAGCTTAAGATGTATCGGATGACCGTTAAAATTTTCGTTATGTACGAGACTCCGAACTGCTGGATCGGCACTGCCACTTTTGTTTACAAAGTCACGATAACCGTACGGCGATCCAATACCATTGTAAAGCAAAGCGTAAGACATTGATCGATCCCCGACTACGAGTAGATTTCCTGAAAGAAGAAAGAAAAAAAAACGTCAGTAAGTTGACGTATGTTTCTCAGTCAGCCAAATAAAGCGGGTGAAACTATGAAGTCGTCAGAACTTTGTTCAAACATTACAATGGTGAATTATTATTTTTTCTGTAAATTGAAAAATTAATGAAAAATGATGCGACTGAGTTTTCATCGAAGGCAGACGCGAATTGTTTTTTACACTTTTCTTTGAGTTTTATTCACAAAAGTAAACATCGATATCATCATCTAATATTTTGTCGTGAAATTCCAATTTTTGTGGACGATTTACTCACATTTTTTCGATTACATCGATGAATGCATGAACAATTATTGTGTTTCTGCTGAAACTATTGGAGGATATAACCGGAACTACTTTTTTTTTTTTTTTTTTGAATAATATTAATGAATCCTAAAACCCCAACAATTTGAAAAGTCCATCATTGATTTCTCGACAATTTTTCAATATTTTGCAATCATACGATTCTAAGATTTATCGAACGAAATAGATGCAATTGAATTTGAAAAAAAATGTGACAATTACCATGTTGAACCGTTTGCTGAGCGTCGGTACAATTTTCAAAATTGACAGCGTACTCGATTTGATCCGTATCTTTGACTTCGATGTTATTATTTACCCACATTTCGTAGGGCTCTATAGTGACATTTTCATGACCAATTTGACCCACGATGTAGCAATTTTGAGGATTGAAAATTCTCAATTGGCCGATACCTGGGGACGGTAGTACTGGATAAGTTTTCTGTAAAATAAACAATTGATTAAAATCATAAAATTAATTAACGCAACTTTTGAAAATTTGTCATTTTTACCTGTAATTGCAATTCAACTATTCCCGATACGATGAAAGCGACTGCCGCCAGAAATCCTCCAACAGTAAGTTTTTTCAAGGGGGTGTCGATCATTCGGATTTTAGCCATTGCGGGATAAATGCAAGTCTCGAAAATCGGTATAAAAATAACAATGAAGAGGGGATTAACGACTTGCATCTGATCGGCTTTGAGAATAAAACTACCGATCATCCCATCCATTCTCGTTGCTTGAAAAGTCCATCGTGAGGCTTGCTGATCGAAAAGAGCCCAAAATATAGGCAATGGAATGAAAAGTGTGAGCACTCGGAGAGCCGCTTTGATGTCGTTGATTATCTGCCGGTCGTATTTGTCGTCAGCGTGATCGAGCCAATGTTCCCTTTTCTCTTTTTTCGAACTTTTGTTGTAAATGGCCCGCTGTCAATGTTCAATCGTTTTTTTTTTTTTTTTATATTTTTAAAAATTGTTTGTTTTTCATGCTTATTTTTGTTGAATTTGAAAGAAACGTATCAAGTTCGAAAAGAATTCGATTTCGAGCTCAATAACGTTCGACGAAATAAATGACATTTGAAGTAAAATATTTACTCACCGACATGCATTTGGTAACGTTCAGGACGACGTTTCCTTGCGGTTCTTTTATTCTGTACAACGGCTTGCCCAGGACAAAGACAACTTGAATAATAAATAATATTTTAACAAAGTCATTTTTCATCAAATTTCCAAAATTTTTGAATGAGAATAAAAAAAAAAAAATAATAATTTACCGATCGATGCAACCATCAGTACAGCCGGCACGAAAAAGGCTAAAGAGTAACATTCTCTGTCTCCGAAACATTGGACTCCGTAGCGTAATTCCGGCGTAAGAAACGACGATATCAACGAGCCCGAATTTATGGCGAAGTAAAAGACGGAAAAGAACGTTACCAGATGACGTTCTTGCTGCGGAAGAACAAACTGGTCACCACCAAATGCAGCAACGCATGGCTTTATTCCACCAGAACCTATCGCTATAAGAAGCAATCCGAGCAAAGAAAATTCTCTGTCGCGATTGAGAGAATGAAAATAAAAAGTTGAGAAAAAATTTATCATTTAAAAAACAAAGCTTGAAAAACGGCAATAGAAGAGAAAATTGAAACAATAAGAAAAATGGTTAACGAAGTGCGAATACTGCTGAATAATCCTCCGATCAGAATGGAGACGTGAAAAAAAAAAAAAAAAATACGAAACTGGAGATTAGAATGACGAAATGGTTTTACAGCGAACATAAAATACTGCGGAAGAGCTAATCGTACGACAAATTGATTACAAACAGCAGAATCTTGTGATGGTTCACTCGAAGAATGATCGAGACTTGAAAAATAAAACTCGAATGTTTTCAATTTATGAAAGAGTTCGTTACAATTATATCGTAACAGGTATTTGGGGGAAGAAAAAAAAACAAAAAACAAACACAAATAGAAGGAAGAATTTTATTCCCCCTGTTTCGTCATGAGATTTTATGAAGTATATCGAGACATTTTTTTGCACTTTCTCTCGATTTCCCAACCGGAGATATGCAAATTGAGCGTTGAGAGCATTTTTGCGTAACGATACGCGGGTAACCTGATTATCAAACGATTTCGAACATGAATGAGTCTTTTCTCAATTTTTTTTTCGAACTTTTATCGTATTCGTCATTTGAATAATATAAATTGAGAATAGAGAAAAAATAAAGAGAGAGAGAGAATAGAGATTGTGCTAAAAATGGAACGTGACTTCGTAAGTATCATTAAACGGCTTGGACAATTTTAAATATGCGAAAACTCTTACCTCACTGGTATTCCGAAGGTCGGAGCAGCAGTTGCTGACAGAAGTAATTGACCGGCGGCATAAATAACGCTGAGATAAAAAATCGTGCGAAATTTTCCAAGCAACGAATCAGCGAGCATCGCACCGAACAGAGGAAAGAAATAAACGAACATGGAAAATACGTGATAAATAACTGTTGCTGTATCGGGGTCGTAATTGAGCTTGTCCAGAAGATACAAAGACAAAATCGCTAAAAAAAACAATCAATTCATTATTGAAAATTAAATTCGTCGATTAAAATAAAAACACGTTCCGTCGATCAACAATTCAGGCAATACTCACTTCGCATCCCATAATAGGAAAATCTTTCGCAAAACTCATTGCACACGATGAAGAATACGGACTTGGGATATTTGAGTTTCTGTTGAAAATAAATAAAATTCACAAAATTACATACTTTCTCATCTTTATCAACGTTTTATGAAAAGTTTATGGAAATATATTCTGAACACTAAATTTATTGCGTTTAATCGAAAAAGAAAAAATAAACAAACAATTTTCATAGAAAATTCAAAATTTATGGCTCTCTCGACATTCATATCTAATTAAGAGACGAATTAAACTACAAATTGTTTAGAAAAACATATCACTTGACCCGGGTTTAAAAATATTTATCGATTTTTCGAAAATTGTGGATCGAGAAAAGCAATGTATGTGAAGTCAACGGAACTATTGTCATTCTTATTTTCAAGATATTGCATTAATAGTTGGCAGTTATTATAAAAATAAGTATAATAATTGAATAAAATGATAAATCAGCCAACGAAGATCCATGTCGATATGAATGAACCCAGTTATAATTATCGATTTATTTCAATAGTCATAGGAAATATTTGTCAATATTCAGGTCACAAATGTGCGTTTAACGTTGAAAAAAAAAAAAATATATTTATTTATGTTTCGAGTCAATGGCCTGTGAAGACCATACGATATTCTTTGTCGAGGTGAATAGAGATTAGAAACGAGACAACCTGGAAGAGAGATTGACGCGTCGCTCTGGTATGGGTGGCGTGACACACCTGAGCTGAGGCTAAGAAAACGATCTCTCCTCCTGAATCGTAGACAAATAAACCGAAGGATTGACCTCGAATTTTAAATAGCCGTAGGAGAATTCACAGGAAGTTCCCGATTAGAAGTAATTTAAAAAGAAAATTTTTCCATTTATGATCGCGAGAATTGAGAAGAACGAAACGAGCATTCTGCGACATTGGTTTCAAAAATGCACTGAGCCTGCTAAATGATTTGTTGCAACTCGAGAAAACTACCAATGTCGATTTTTAAGCATCGTTCGTTTTCTCGGTCAAACTTTCGATAATATCAATGAGAACCATGAGAATAAAAAAAAGAAAATCACCACGACGATGAACGAGAAAAGACAGAGATAACAGTACTCAATTATTTTTCATTCCTTCCTTTCGATTTCGATAACAAAATGCTTCAGCAATATTTTGAATGACCCATTAAAAAGTTTCCTAATTTTCTATTATTCGATCGAGAACAAAACAGCAAGACGAGTCATCAATTGATATATAATCGAATATACTCATTCAATTTTGTCACTGAATACGTCAATAATTTGATGATGGATTAAGTCGAAAGATCTGAATCGATAATTCGATCTAAAACACTTTTAACCAAAAAAAATCAAAATATTCGATCGATTGATTATTTTCATTCAAATAATATATTGATCATTTCATTTTCCGTTAATGATTGGAATTTCTTCATGTTCCAATTTCATAATCGATCATTTTAATTGTCTCATTTGAATACGAGCTGTCATTATTTTCTCATGATCGTAAAACACGATCAAAAATTTTGATGACACATTATGAACTCATCCAATAGTGATGACGTACGCTCATTTCTTAAGAGATCAAAACTACATTTCGAACACTGTAATTTAGCTCAAATTACGTCTTTTCTCATTTTTTATTTCGAACAAAACATCAATCGATTGCTTTACTTTAATTTTTACTTTTATTCTATTATTATTTCGTATCAAATAGTGTAATTCAACTAATGATTCTATAGAGGATGATTTTTAAGAAAAAACAATTTATTATTGTTTGTTTATAACTATTTTTGGGCTTGATTAATTTATTGCGAAGTTGAAAATCGATCGGTAATTTCTCTACTTGAGGCCTGAGTAATGGCAACAGATGAATAGTAGCTGAACCGGCGACAACTACGCATACAAATTTTTTCGTCGAGGTACAGGTATGTTAATTAACATTTCACGGATGCGCCTTATAACTGCTTCGTTCTTTAACGGACGTTCGAAAATTTAAAACGAGTGCAGCATAACTGACCGTCATATTTTTATCGTAACGCAGTTATCGCTAGTGCAGCATTGACCATGAATTTATTTGCCAGTTAAAAGAACAACGAAATTCGTTCCTGTAAAAAGAAGAAATAATGAAAAGAAGGAGAAATATAATGATCGAGAATTTCGGACAACAAACCGATACAATTATATTCCATTCATTTAATTTCAATCGTTTAATTTTAATCTTCAATTAATTACAGAGTTAATCATATATCTTTGATGTTTGTTTGTTTTTACTTTATTGTGACATATTTTTTCGTAAATTTATTCGTTCGTTAAATCGCTTCGTCAACACAAATATAAAGTACTGTGGAAACATTCGATGATAAGACTTCAGGATGTACGAAGTAGTATGATTCGCAGGGTATCTCGAAAAAAATGATATTTGAAAAAAAATAAACCGTATCGAGAACACCAAGAGAGAGAGAGAGAGAGAGAGAGAGAGAGAGAGAGAGAGAGAAAGCAATTTTAACAACAACATGGAAATTATACAATCAACTGTAATGATCAATTCTTTGAATTTTAACAGTTTCAAAAAATTCAAAGCTAATCGTCTAATATGCGAATGAATTTCCTTGTCTTTTAAGATATTTATCGAAGCTGACACATTCGTCGGATTCCTTAGCAGTTATTTCATTAACAGAAGATTGATTCGTTTATTTCAGGAAAATTATGTTACCGCAATTGAAATATCCTTTTTCATTTACTATGTCACACTCATTGAGCTGTTAGCAACATAATCGAACACTATTTCAAGCTACGATGCATTGTGTCATTGACCTAGTGAGCTAATGACAAACGATGCGCATGCATTGTTTCTTTATTTTTTTCTGATATCCAAGCGAAATAATTAATGCGAGGAAAATCCCGAGATGTTAGAATAATCACGTGCGGTCAACTTCTGCAAAAACTTCATCGTGAAAATTCATAAACATGTAACATTTGAATTGCCATTAAACAGCGTCTAAATTCACGAACTATCATAAAATAAACGACTAATTTATTCTCGTATATAACTGAACTGATGTATTAAAATACCTTTTTATCGGAGATCTCTTTATTGGTCATTTTGTCGACAGTGCTATTCTCGTAGTGATTACAATCGCAAAGTCTGATGAATCAACATAAAATACTCCGGCTTTTAAATAGAGATTAATATTACACTTGAAAATCTGTAGAACAGAATAAAACTTGACCAAGTTACATCACATTCATCAAGCTCACATCGATGATTGCACTTTTGCACTTTTTCAGTCATTTAATCCTCTCACTTCGACGAATGAAAATTTTATTGTTTTTTTTTTTTAATTTTTTTAACTTTGTAATTGTTAGTGGAATTGCTCGATCGGGAAATTCAGTCATCAAGGCCCAATCAACACCACTCGTGTCAGTGAGTTGATGAACCAGATGGGAACACGTTTTCAATTAACAATTCGTAGTTACCTATATATATATATGCCACACATGCCTAAACATATACTTTCAAGCAACATTTACAGATATTTCGTAATCTAGTTGGTCCCAAAGTTAAAAATAATTTTGGTCTATATTAAATAGAACGAGAGAGAAAGAGAGAAAGAGCAAAGACCGACAACGACATTCCCTCTCGGTGTCGGATGTTTTTTTTATTTTTTTTATCTGCACTCGTGCGTTCTCTTTATCGGTGCTCAATGTGTGCACTCACTGCCACTGTCGGTATAACACTGTCTACTCGTTGAGCTCGCGAATCGGACACTTCATACTATAATACCCATTCTCCTGGGTGAGGGAGAAGCAATCATTTAGGGCTACGACTCTCAGATAAACGTGTAAGAACGTAAAACTCAGTTCGTGCCAAAGAATCGTGCCGCTCAGACTCACCATTCTACGACATGACGTTTCCAACACGATTATTACGTCACCCAAGAACACACGATATGTATGAATGATTCGTGCTAGGCAATTCGAATATTGGTTGAATGTATACACCTTTTAATGAGTTATTATTTCTCGATCGATGTCATAAATTTTTTGTAATTCGATGGTGCAGAGTTCTGTATGGGGAAAAAAGAAAGTTTTTCGAAATATTTGTATCTCTGCGATCTTTCAGCGGTAACGTTCTTTCATAAGTGATTTTTGCAGCTCAATCAATTAGAGAAGCTGCAAAAGTGTAAGTCAATTTCTTAGTTCTAACTTTTGTTATCTTCGTTAATTTCGGGAAAATATATTTTTTGTCTTTAAAATATATTCGTATTTGTGGAATGAAATCCACGAAATTCGGAAGCTGCATATTAATGACTGTATTATAAAGAACTCAAACATCGGGTGCAACAAGAGAGGTACGAAGATCTTATCGTTGACGATTTTTTTCGTGAAATTTTTACTGTACTTCAAGGCCATTATGAATCTCTTGAAACATTACAATCTGTAAACGATACCAGTGAAAATAAGAAAAGAAGAAGATGCAGAATTAATGCAAAATTAACAGGCAAAAACCGGTCAATGAAGTTTTACAGCACTTCAAATTTTTATGACATCGTGAGCAGTTTTTTTTTCCTGTTGGAACAAAAAGTTTCGATAAACTTTATGACGGGATCGAGTTTTCATTGTCCATAATTATGGGCTATACGTAAGAGAGCCTCGATCTTCTTTACCTTCGTCTTCGGTCAAGACCGCAGAGACGCCCAATACACGTGGATTGCAGGACCGCGAATTAGTGATCATTTCCAAAAAACGTCATTTTTTGATATTTCACACGCAAAACGTTACTTCGTTTGAAAGCATCGTTTTTTAACTCTGTATTTATAATGGTATCTTCATAACGCCAATGGTCCGGATTCCTTTGACCACAGAAGTTCCAAAAAAAATGTTTTGAAAAAACATAAAAACTCCTGACTGAAAAACTCCTTCATTCAAGAAAATAGTAGTAAACTTTAAAAAGTCTGAAATAATAAAAAAAAATAGATGTCGGGATTGTCGTCGGGAGATGTCTTTACTTCTTATTCAATGATTCGATTAGAGACATCTCCCGACGAAAATCCCGACATCTATTTTTTTTTATTATTCAAGTCTTTTTAAAGTTTACTACTATTTTCTTGAATGAAGAAGTTTTTCAGACGGGAGTTTTTATGTTTTTTCAAAACATTTTTTTTATTTCACACTTTTTAAAGTTCATCATTTTTTAATTGATTATTATAAATATAATTAATAATAAATATAATTAAATAATTTAAAACAATAATAACACAATCAACCAATCTGTCACAACAATAACCAATCGGTCACGACTAACCGGGTGAAGTATGGCGCAGATGTTGCGAGTGAATATAGTTATGGCGGCATCACCTATTGTTGTGTCGATATGGTTGAACGGTGATTTTTTGTTTTTCAAATTATTCTTTAAATATACAAGCAATCGTATTAAATTACGACTCCAAACCACGTCCACTGGTAATAGAACCTGTGTCTCAAATTTGGTCAAGTAATTTTTCGCCGTTTCAACAAAAATTCTGCTTGAAAAATTCGTGAAAATCAGCTGATCGCGGTCAAACTCATAACTCCCGGCTTTTGCCCGAGTGGGCAGTCGGGAGTTAAAAAAAAGTCAGAATGACTACATTTCTTTTATTGGTGTCAAGTCTGGTATGTTCCTCGCGCAAATGATTTTCGACACAAAACATTGATAACTTTCTTTCTCGACGAAAACTCGAGAATCTTTTTATAACTCGATTCACACGTAATAGAAACTTGCTCAATGTCTCAGATAAACTCGTCTTTAAATAGGGAGCAATTAAATGCATGACAATTTTTATCATTATTATTATTTTTTTTTTTCAGGCCACACTCGTAGGGTTTACTTTGCCGAATAATGCAACTCATTTTCATTTAATCTGATTTGAAGTATAGTTTCATTCATATGATTACAGGCTGAGTGGCTGATGGAAAAATCTGTTTTGCATGGAAGTATGTACATTCGAGAAATTCTGCACCAAAAATCGGCCACTTAAGGCCATTCATTCTAAAGTTCAATTTTTTTATATCACTCATTTCGAGTGGTATGATATTTTCATTTTTTTATTTTATTTTATTTTTCGGGAAAAAAATTTACTAAACTGAAGAATTATCCGGAACAATTGTTGAAAAAAAACTTGAACCAGTTGAATGGTTCCGCGAGATTGGTCCCGTCGTGGACAGATTTTTCCTTTCATTTTTTCCGTTTCGAGCCTGGCCAAAAACAGCTAGTTATTTTTTTTTTTTTTTGTTGAATCGACAGTTTCCTTTTGTCGGTGGTTCGAGCAGCCACGACTAGAGGCCGCTCATTTGAGATCATCAGATAATTTTAACTCACTTATTCGCAGTAAAATTCTAATTATTAACGGAAATCATTTTCATCAAACATTCGATTTTAATTTTCATTGGAAGTTGTTTTTATCAATTGAAATGTTAACAATAGTGACAATTATTTCCGTAAATCATTTTAATTTTCATAATAACAAGCATTTTTCCGTTTGATCAGCAATATATTTTCCTTTCAGTTTCGTCTGCTAAAATTTTTTCTACGATTATGAATTTTTTTATGGGCTCACAATATTTTTCAAAGAAATATATATCTTTTTTTTTCGTATTCAACAATTGTTTATCTCAACGGTAATTTTTCAAACGACTCCTGTCTATATCTGTCATAAATCACATCGAACAGGAAAAATTCTGTACACACGTGGCACACATTTATAAAACGTCGAATGTTTTAAACGCAATGGTACAATAGATCGTGGAGGTTGCAGGTGCCAAACGAAATTAACGCTTTTTTATTACCTACGATTAATCAAGCGTTCAGCATTACGTGAATTTATGTTAAGAGCACTATCAGTCTGCCACTATATATATATAATCTTCCTATTCCCATGGCTCACTTCTTATACGTCCTAAAACGCGACATCGTCAGTTCTTCATTCCAAGCAGAGAAAATAATACAAAAACTAAAGTAAGTGATATTTTTTTTAAATTAATGAATGGAAATTTTGGGTTCGAGACTGGATTGAATGACACGAAAAGAGTGAGAATAAAAAAATGTTTGTTTGTTTAATTTCAATTCTTTTTGATTTTTTTATCGTTGAAATATTTGAAATAAACGTATTAAGAGTTCGATCGCGTTTGATAATTTTTCGACTGCCGTCGAGCTGATAAAAATGTATTAAACGAATGTTTCTTTTTTTTTTTTTTGCACAGAAATGAAAGTCAACGTTTGTTTTGTCGCAATAGCATTATTCTTTGTTGTTGCTGTTGATGCTCTTGAGAAAAATACGATACATTCAATCCCGGTTTCTGCTTGTGAACCAGGGAATCTGGCTAAGGCGGAGCTGAAAATCCGAGAGCTGTGTAAAATTGTTTCAGATAAGAACATTCAGCCATTCGATGGAATATATGAAATAGATACGGGAGGTAAATCCATTATATGAAAAACTTTATCAATAGAAATACATGATAAAACAATTTTCTTTTCTCACTTGCTTTATAAGCAAAAGAGATTCATAAATTTTTCATGGTGAATATTAGATGAATGACGCATCAGATGAAATTTTAGAAGTCATTCCTCATGACGTTTATTTTATATCCTAAAAATTCTCAATACATGATAACGTATCCGGAATTTATTGTTATTGAAGGAAAAAATCTTTTTCAGAAAATGGCCACGTTTTCCTGCATTTTGGAAAGAAGCGTTGAATTAATAAAGGAAACACACTATCTATCAATGTAATATTTCTTTGAGAAATATAATATCTCATCTATGGGTCGATTACTGATATGTATCTCTCATACAGAACGAAACCCACAGATATGGAGTGATTGGATTATGGACATTCCGATCCAAATCGTTTCTATACTATCGTTATAACCACACGAGTAGAATAAAGAAAATTATGTTGACACCTTGATTTTTTTATTTACCACAAGTCTAAATGAATTTTTTAGTGCCAACTTTTATAGTAGCTACGCACAGAACGATAAGTTTTACGAAGCTTGTATTCATTCTCTTCGGTCATTTCCTCGATATTTTTTTCCATAAAATATTCGTATTTATGGGACAATCTTTGCAAAATTTGAAAGTTGCATTTCAACGACGGTATGCTGAAGAACTTGATCGATATTTGGTGCAAAGAAACTACAAAGATATTATCAAACACGATTTTTGAAAAAAAAAAAGAAAGATGCGGAACTAACAGGCAAAGACCGTCAATGAAGTTTTATAGCACTTCAAATTCTTACGACATCGTGAGCAGTTTTTTGTTTTCCGTTGGAACAAAAAGTTTCGATAAACTTTACGGCGGGATCGAGTTTTCATTGTCCATAATTATAGGCTATACGTAAGAGAGCCTCGATCTTCTTTACCTTCGTCTTCGGTCAAGACCGCAGAGACGCCCAAAACGTGGATTGTAGGACCGCGAATTAGTGATCATTTCCAAAAAACGTCATTTTTTGGTACTTCGTACGCAAAACTTTACTTCGTTTGAAAGCATCGTTTTTTAACTCTGTATTTATCATGGTATCGTTAGAAGGCCTAAGTTTCGAATGCCTTGGACCACAGGAATTTAAAAAAAGTAAGAACGATTACAATTTTTTTTTTCATTAATGTCATCTAGTCCACGATTATGTTTCTCGCAGATGATTTTCGATACAGAACATCGATAAGTTCCCTTCTCGATTATAATTACTATTACGCAATGTGTATAGAAAGTGAAAAACAAATTGTTTTCTATGCATTCCGTTAATTTTTTTTTTTTAACTTCAGTAATAATTACAATAAAGCAAGAGCAATGTATTGTGCTCTGAGAAAAAAATGTATTGATCTACCAAATATTTGTTGATCCAACAAATCCTGTCGGACAAAGTGAAATTCGTTATCTCAACAAAAATTTGGTCGATTCGAACACTCAATTCGCTGGCTCAATTGAATATTTCTAATTACGAAGAAAAAAATCGTTGAATCAACAAAAGTAAATAACAGAGAGAAAGTAGACCATTCGAAAAGATCCGTTTGAGTAAAAACCCAGACTCGTTTGGGTTTTCACCCAAACGGGTTGTCCGTGCGTGCGATTTGTAAACGCTATGACGTCATAAAATTGGCATATTCGCGTATATAAGAGTGCGGCAGGTCTCTCTCTCTCTCTCTCTCTCTCTCTCTAGAGAGAAATAGAAAATTGAACTATTCGAGGAGGTATGGTGAAAAATCGTTATTTTTCGGACAGAAATCAAATTTAACATGTCGTTCCTCACAATTGTATTATTCATTGTTGTTGCTTTTGATGCTCACGTCGAGGTATATGAAATCTCGATTTCTGCTTATGAATCTGGCCCTCCAAATTCCTGGACTCGATCCATACGTGAAAACTCTTTTAGAAAAGAGGAAAAGAAGAGATATAAAAAAGAAAAAGAAATTGCTTCATCACTATGAAGAATGAAAAATAAAGCCTCATATTTAGGTAACACCTAAAACCTCTTGCCATTTTTTTGAAAGTTTTGAAATAATCGCTGTAACGTACTATCCATCAATGTTATATTGCCATTGAATAATATATAATAAATAAATTATAAGGTTATCTTATCTACGTGTCAATTACTTATGACTTATCAGTTTCTCATACCCATTACTATACCCATAGGTATGGAGTGCATGAATTATGGACATTCTGATCCCAATTTTTTTCGCGTTATCGTAATGACTACACGGATGAAATAAAAAAAAAATCTGTGGTCCTTTCAATTATTTCAGTAATTCAAATCCAATCTAATAAAGACATGAGAAATAAGAATAATAACGACGAAATTATGATAAACCTTGTGATATTCGTTTTGTCAATCTTCCGTTAAATTTTTAGGCCAGTGCTAAACACGGAACTTTTTATTTTTCAAAAAAATCTCTCAATCGATCGATCCTCTACGAATCCACCATGTAGATTTTTTCTAAAGCTTCTTAATCGTTCCACTGTTGCAGTCAATTGTTTATAAAGCGAACAAACTTTTTCATAAATAAGTTCTGAACGAATGAACTTTGAAAAAAATCTACGGGGTGGGTTCGTAAAAGATCAGTTAAGTAACAAAATCAGACGAGGTGCATTAAAATCGGTTAAAAAATACAGGTTATTCTTTGAAAAATCCCAATGAAAATGTTCCATCATGAAAATTTGCACTTACGAGTTCATAGTTTCGCAAAACTATAGTTTTAAATATTTTTTCAAGTTAATAAGACATGCTGTAATGTAAATCCACTAACAATACCGTTTAACTGATACGTTAAACTTGGCCTAAAAGCTTTGCGAAAATTTAGCACTCATTTGACTATCACAGAGACCTCAAATATGATATCATTGAAAAAGAAATACACTGGCTTAGGCAACGCTACGAAAAACGAATCGAAAGCCACCCGAACGAGCTAGCAACTGGACTACTCGCAGAAAACGCAATCACAAGACGCCTTCAAGAAAATCAAACCGAGCAACCTACCAAATCGCTGGTTCCCCGACTAAAATAAGCAACGAATAAAACGCAGTGAACAGAGTGAGTGAGGTTTCACTGGAATCTCACCACGATTTAACCAAAATTCATATTACCGATCATCCGTATTGCCGAGTGTTAAAAAAAAATAACAGATTGCAATAAAAAGTGTAGTGAAAAAAAAAAAAAAATTTGATTATCATGCAGTACAGAAGTTACCTTAACAGTGTTAGTCTCGTCAAAGTTGAGAGATCTTCGGAGCTAAACACCGGTCACGTATCCATCGCCGTCGGCTCTCATCGGCTACGCAGTTTTATTCGATCTCAAATGGATTCGAACTACGTCTTTTGAACTTTCATTTTTCAAGCAATTGATAATATTTTTTTCCTGTTATCAGTTTTCACATCGATCTACATTTCTTTTTCTTTTTTTTGGAACATACGTTTTTATCAGGTTCAATGATTTTCCTTTCTTCCCAAATTTACGTTATATACATACATATGTAAGGTTCATTGTGCTATTCACCTAGGAAGCGTGAGAGGCGTTTGCACACACAAGGCACACGATGAATAATCGAAGTGTTAAATGTGGATCGAAATGAAAGGTGTTTTTTGAGATAAATCAAATGCCAGACTTTACGTACATAAAAATACGTGAAATAATGATAAAAATCACCATCGATTTGCGTATATATAAAGGCCTTCCTATACTCATGGATCACATCGAACACATCCCTCTAGTGGACACCATTGATTCTTCGAGGATTTCTTATTCCAGCCATAAGAAAATAATTCAACAAGTAAAGTAAGTTACATTACTTATTTAATTTTTAAAACAAAAAAAAACGATGTATTTGGCACTAGACTAAATTGAATGAAATCATTTCAATAACAAAACTATAAAATTACGATTTTTCATTTCAATAATAAAACTATAAAACGAGGATTGTCATTATGTCTTAATCATTGACTTCTTGTTTTATTTTCATGTGTTGTGATATCCCAACGTTGAAGTATTCGAAGAAAATGTGTATAAATTCGATTATATTTTATTATTTTTTCCCTAGTGTTGGGCAGTAAAAAATCGAGTAAATATATTTTTTTTTTTACACAGAAATGAAGTTCAGCGTGTGTTTCGTCGCGATTGCATTATTTATGGTAGTCGCTGTTGATGGTAAACGTGCGGTGGTTGAAGCCGATCTTTGCAAACCAGAAAGTTTAGCTGTCTACGCGCCACGGGGCCTTCGAGGGATTTGTGAATATTTCGAAAATTCAGGACTTAAGCCTTCAAACGGGAAATATTATTACCATGGTAAGTACAATATGTAGCAAATGATTTTAACAAAAATATGTGATCAATCAACTGGCTTTTTTTATTTTCGTGGAAGAAGTTTATTTTTATTTTCATGCGAGTTCATTATGTGAGCTCATTGCATAAAAATGAGAAAAAAAAAGATAATTCACAACAGCATTTATTATATTGTAAAAAATGTTTAATACTACAAAATGACGTATTCGAAAATTCTCGTTGTTCAATAATTTTGTTCTTTTTTTTTTCATTTTCAGCTCCATACGCTGTTAATTATTGGAAACCCCGAAAGCCGACCGAAAAGCGAGTTGTACCATAAATAAGTTAGAATTTTATATTATCGATGCACACATTCATTCTTTATGGATTATCAATCCTACAAACATTACAATACAAAAACCTTGTGTCCATGAATTATGATCATTTCGTTTATCATTTTTTCCCCATTCTGTAATAACAACACGGATCGAGTTGAAAAATTCGGGGCGAGATGTATAAAATAAAATCTGATCTATATTTTTGTCTTTTATTTCTCGCACACTTTTTTCTATTTTTTTTTTTGTTTGTTTTATTTTTTTCAATGCACACGAAATTCGTTTCGAAATCTGTCATTCACGCCCTGATCCATTGGAATTATATTCATAACCGAATTATTCGATATCCTTCCGATATTTCAGCTGCGTTCGAATGAACTTGAACTCAATATTCGAAAATTAAAAATTGCTTACGGTATAAGTGTTGCTCGAAAAACGTTCAGTTGCACCGTTGTTCTAACAATTATACATTCCGTCGTTATCTAGAGACGGTGCAGCGTCTTGACGCTAAGTATTGAAAAGAAATTTTTAACCAGCCGAGGATACTCGAAATTGAGCAAATTTCCCCCAACGATTTCCCCTAACTTTTGAACTGCAAATTGTAGACACTTGAAAATCATTCGACTTATCGAAAAAAATCAAACTCCCCTAACACAATGCGATCAATGCCTTTTAGATGGTATTAGTTTTTTATTCAATTCAGAGTTTGTTGTTAACCGTCAGAAAAGATGGACGTGTCTATGCCTAGCGGCATCATTTGCTCCATTTGCTTCATTGTGAACCAGAATCGTATTGTGTTTAATCGTGGCATGGCAGAAAAAGTTTATTCGTAGAGGCCACATTCATGACATTGTGACTGTACTCACTCAACCACGTGAGCAGGAATAGAAGACAGTTTCTCGCATTGCAATGACAAGCAAGTAAAGACCGAGTTAAATAACAATAAGTAAACATATGCATTTTTTATATAGTACCTGCAGATGACAATCCATTCAATAATGCTCCATTCATACTACTTTGAACAGAACTTTCCAAGTCTATAGGATGAAGATTTCGGCTCGTCAAGATATTTGTTTCTAAAGCCTATTTCCATATGATTACGAACCAACAAGTTCATTTTTATGACATATATTTTTCAGTTCATGCTAGATTTTAGCATTTTTTTCTAACGCAATAATTTGCTTTCCTCAGCAACTTGCAACAGTGGCAATGGAATATTGAATATTGAAGTTAAGATGACTTTGAGGATAGGAATTTTACATGAGATGGATAGAAGAGTAGGCACTGCACCGGTATGTGGTTCTTCAAATTTATTGAAAGTTTATTAAAGACAAATTTAATAAAAAAATATATGGAGAAAAAAATTGTAAAAAATTAATTTTCATAAAAATAATTGAAATCAATCGAATAGATGTACCCTCAATTTCATCAACAACCGAATATACAATTTTTAAACAAAGTGAGTGTCAACACTCATAAATTCGTTCTTAAATCGGATATTTGACACCCAATTTTCGGTGTAAACTCACTTTTTCTTTATTTCTCGCTTTATCTAATGTGGTGAAAGAGAAAGAAAATATAATAAAAGATGAAATTCTGACGGAACGTGACTTTTCCCAACACGTTAAGTTTTTATCGCGTTTTCGAGGTGAATTCAAATCGATAAAAACTCCGTACATGACAACGTTTTTTCTCTACCGCCATTGTTCCAACCGAGTCTTTTTCTTGTTTATCATGTCATCCGCTAATCAGCATTGTCGTATTATCTTCTTTTATACAATTGAGAACATGCGTTTTGCACGTTTTATTAATCAACAATTCATTTCAGTTGCATTATGACACGTAGGAAAAGAGTGAGAAGCAAGGTTTCCATTCTTTTCAAATTGGATAAAAGCAGGTTTTTTTGCTCGTATGCATTACTATTACTTATTCAACCAATTCGAAAGGTTATCGAATATTGAATTAATATTTTACTCAACGCTCTTCCCACCGTGTATTGTGGAAAATGGGGAAACTCGATTGGTGGACGGTTTTGCTGGTGGTCTTTGTCATCGCTGCGGAATTAGCCTTCACAGATAAAAAAAAAGAAGTAAGTCCAAATTCATAATAACTGATCGATTAATTTTTTCAAAAATCCTAACTCCGTATCTCGAGATCACCCCAACTTCTAACTTTTAACCCCGAAGAGGTAAATTGGATAATTTCCAGTCTTGACAGGTGTACTACCTCGAAATGTAAGACAGATTCCTGCAACGATAGTGATCTCCCTAATTTCTATAGATCTATTTTATTTCAAATTAAACCTGTACATATACGCGCCACGTGCATGCACATTCCAATACATTTAATATAATCACGCGTATCTAATGATAATCGGAAATTCCAACTTTGGGGCTTAAAATTTGGAAATATTATAGAAAAATACACCGTAAATCTATCCCCAACATTATTTCGGGATCTACCGTCTAATTGTCGAGAAAATAATTTATCAAACGACATAGGAATAGGCCTTATACATAGGTCTCTCATAAAAGCCCCAACCCCTATAAAAGATTAGGGCTCGTTTTGTTTTCTCGACAACTAGACGGTAAATCCCAAAATAATTCCGGGGATAGATTTACCGTGTATTTTTTTATAATATTTCCAACCTTTAACCCACAAAGTTTGGATTTTCGATTATCATTAGATACAGGTGAACCACCTTGAGATTATTGTATGGTCTTTTTTAGCGAAAGTAAAACTCTTAATTGGTACTGATTTTTCTCAATATACTGCGACTTATCCGAACGCGAAGTGTTTTAACGATAAACTAGGGATGCGCGATAATCGATTTTTTTGACAACATCGCGCATCCCTACGATAAACACATTACAAGACAGGACTTTACCAAAGTTACTACAAATACAATCCATAGAATTGAACAAAACTAACGAAATAGACGATCCTAGAATATCCGAGTCGGAGAATTAAGAACTTACAATTTTTACTTTTAGATGAACCGAAACAATATTATGAAGTACGCGTAAAAATGACATTTTTGCTCATAGAAGATGAAACAGTCTAGTATCAACGGACGCGAAACTCGCCACCATGAGTGCGAAAGAGATAGCTGCAAATTTCGATACTGAAATTTTTCGACACGTTTCGACAAACAGACTTTGTCGAAACGTCACGGCCGAAACGTGTCGAAAAATTTCAATTTCAAAAATTTGATTGAAACCGAAAACAGGCTAAAATATATACAAGATCGGATGAAAAACTGATGTTTAAATCGTGACGTTTCAAAAAAACATGGTTCCAATCTATTATGCGTAGAATATTGGTTAAAACAGAAAATTATCAATTTTCGGTATCTGTTACCAAGAATAAAAGATCAGATTGAGTTATTGCCAAAGCTGTGAAGATTTCTACAATCTCAGATTTACATAATTGATTATCTTTCACGTATAAGTAGAGGAGTCGAATCGAATATAGATACGGAAAAATTGCTTAAAGCATGAACACACTATTTTGTATCCCATAAAAGTATAGAGACCCCATGCAGAGGTAATTAAAGAACTCATTGTGTAAACATGAATTAGAAAAACTTCGTTAAAAAAAAAAATAGTCGAAAATAGACTTATTTTGTTGTGCCAAACGGCAGTTCGGATTCTTCACAGTAGTTAACAACGATTAAATGGTTTTATAATATACATTGTACTTGGACAGAAATTCGGCTATACACAACGTCATAAAAACGGCATATTCGCGTATATGAGAGTGCGACAGGGCTCGCGCTGGCATTTTTTTTTTTTAATACTTGACGTCGAGCCGTTACCGCGTCTCTCGATCATGTATACTGGTCAAGAATGAATTGATTTATTATTCTTGAAAATTTTCCCTTTTCTTTTTTAAAAATTGTTGATCTAATGTATGAGTGCCTACATACATCACACGTTTATTTATCCAACATACAATAAGTATACTCAATCTCGCTCTGCGTTACCGTTTATTTCGTCGGAAAAATTCATACATGACACATACCTACAATATAGCGAGCATCAACTGTTGATCGGCTCTGTTTAAACACTTATCACAAAAAAAATGCATGTAGAATAACAATTCCATATGATTATCAGGAGTAACGCGAATGATACGCATACTACGCAATCATAACTAGATGCAAGGTATTAAAGAGGTTTACAACTACAATCCTTTTATTGTAGGTCGTACGAAATGCTGGACACAAGCAACGATGGATCAAGCAAAAGCATTTTTTGCGTCACATCGCCCCCCTAAAGTTTAAGTGCTGGAAGACCAAGCAACCGAGGCCCGAAATACCGAGGTCCGAGATACCGAAGTCCGAGACACCGAGGCCCGAGAAACCGAGGCCCGAGACACCGAAGCCCGAGACACCGAGGCCCGAGACACCGAGGCCCGAGACACCGGGGCCCGAGACACCGAGGCCCGAGACACCGCGGCCCGAGAAACCGAGGCCCGAGACACCGAGGCCCGAGACACCGAGGCCCGTGACACCGAGGCCCGAGACACCGAAGCCCGAGACACCGAGGCCCGAGATACCGAGGCCCGAGACACCGGGGCCCGAAACACCGAGGCCCGAGACACCGAGGCCCGAGACACCGAGGCCCGAGACACCGAGGCCCGAGAAACCGAGGCCCGAGACACCGAGGCCCGAAACACCAAGCACCTCCACTTCAACACCTGCATCGGTAACACGATTGTCTATGAATCTAGAACTGTTTAAGAACTCTTCCTGAAATCTTGTACACATATTTAGTGACCCTTTCAACAAAGCACATATAAACTTTTGTGAATGAAAATAGTATTTTATGCAACAAGGAAGGAAAGCACTTGAGTTCCCGTATGAGGCACAAGCTAAGAATGCATACTCGCAGGAGTACGAATGTAATTTGTGGCACGAGCCAAAGGCAAGTGTCGTAAATGCACGAGTACGAGTGCACTCTATCCACTCTCTGAACGCTAAATACGAATCGATAATCAAACTTTCAAGACAGATATCACACAAAAAATGTATAAAGTTCATTAATTTGGTTATTAATTTTATTCAACAGTTTGTTTGGTTCTTTCTAAGAATTCACAAAAACGTAAACAAAATTTTTACGCAAAAACTTGAACAGTTTTGAGATTACTCTATCCGAAAAATCATCCGTGAAAACAGCAATTTAGACAACGAAATGATTGAAGTACACAAACTGACCATATTTCAAAAAGTCTTTAATTGAAAGACTTATCATTTCGGACTATTTATTCTTAACAGGAAACGACAACTAAACTACAAGAGCCAGGGCGAGGGCCTGAAAATCGAATTAATTGTACCGAAAAATCTACTGCACCGAAAACAGGTGTTGCAGGTGTTCAGTTTGACTACACGGTACTTTACAACTTTGTACCAATGAATAAAAAAATCGGATGCTGGGAGACCGTGACCTACGCAATAAGTGCAAATTTCACTTTGCTCAACAAACTCGAACCGTTACTCGACAGATGGCAGGCCCCAGTCTCAATAGCCCTTTATGTATCTGCGGTAGACTTTCAGCCGACATTAGAATCGATTGTATATTTGAGACGTTGCGTTCAGAATATTTCTGAGCTGGTCACGTTTCACGTGTATTTTAAGAGTCGTTCGGCACCGCGGGAGGCAAGTGTTATTTTTTTTCATCATTTCCCAAGTTGCTCATTACACGTCATGTCTCTTTACGTGGCATGCTCATTCTAGTTTTTTAACACCCAAAGTTCACGCCCACTTCAATATACGGCACCGGACAAATTGTTTGAAAATAATATTTGAACTGAATTGAATTTAAAAAAAAAACATCAACAATTTTTTAAAAATATATTCCAGATACCGTCGACCAATGACGTACTTTCCATGAGCTATAATTGCACGCAGGGTCCACCGTGGGCAAAATTTGAGCAAACCGATATGAAATACCCCGTGAATGTGGGTCGCAATGTTGCAACAGCGGGAGCATCAACTCATTTCCATATCGTAGCTGATATCGACTTCTATCCAAGTTCGAATTTAGCTTCGAAGTTTATCGAAATGATAAATCGAGACTATCAATCAGAAACACTACAACGAAAAATATTCGTACTACCTATTTTTGAAGTCACCGAAGAGAAAACCGTGCCATTCAATAAAACCGAACTTGTGAGTCCACTTTCCGTTCATAAATATTTTGTTATGTAAGTTCTAACCAGTAAAAAGCAGTTTGAACAAATAAAGATTTAAACGAAAAATTAGAATGATACAAAAATACTAAAATTCTAAGATTGGCCATTTTACGATCAAACAAGCGTAAATTTAGCGCATAACCTTCAACAGTTGTAGACAGAGGATAATTTCTTCATACAACGGAATTTTCATAGAAAAGTCTAAAGTCGTGTGTGCTACTCGACACTAATTAATAAATAAATAAAAATTTTCGCAAAAGCATTTAAATGCTCTCCACTATTGACAAAGTTTTTTTTATCCAAAAATATGACACACAACAAAAATGTAAAGTAAAAATTTTATACGGACAAAAAGTTGTGTAAGACTTGCAACTTATCAAAGTTCAAAAGCTGTTAAATAAATTGCTAGTAGCAAAGAACTACATTTGCATCCGAACAAACGGGCATGCAAATTTTGAACAAAAAAAATTAAAAAAGGTAACGTTTTTTTTATATAAAAATAATTGATTCGAAAAAAAACATCGACAGTAGCTGATGGGTTAAATGTTAATTACAGGTGAAAATGTGGAACAATAATGAAGTGAAACTCTTTAGCGATAACACGCGCCGAGTGTACAGTGAAATGCCATGAATGAACAAATGGATATCGACACCACCGTCCGAGTTTCTGAGCGTGACATCCGTGAAAAAAAGAATTGGGTATCACAAATTTTTCGAGCCAGTATATATAGGTACGGATAAGGATCCGATATATGACGAATCTTTCAGCGCGACTACAATTTATCATGAGAAGAGAATACACGTAAGTGTCGTTGCCTTCGGGTCAAGTATCATACCGACTAACCTGCCAGGAGTATATAACGCACAGATGTAAATTTCAAATGTAACCATTTTCCACACGGTTCGTCTGATCAGAAAAAAAAATTCTTAGCCCATTCTTGCTATCGTACTGCGTAGACTAAGGCTTATTTCTTCATTCCAACAAAGCAAACAATTTTGCCAATTTTCACTACGGAAAAATCGAGAGGGCTTGGTATCAGATTCATACCCTTAAGGCGATCATGTGGTTGGTAATAATCCTCATGTAACATTTAACGAGGTGGTTTGACAGAAAAAATACATTCCCGGCCACATTCGAGTATATGAGAGTGCGGCACGACTTGCGCTCACTTTCTGTCTTATTAATCCTATGTGCTGAACCACTGCCACGACTCGTTTAATCGAAGATTGGTTCAAAATTTTTATTCTTCAGTCAGGTCCAATATAACCGTATCACTCAATTTTTCCGTAATCTCAAACGGAGCTTGACCGATTCGAAAACAGTTACAGTATGACATCGGAAGAAACATCCCTTGGAATGAAAAAAGCCATCCCGCTATTTTCCGTGGGAAAATTTTATACCAAGTTATACCCCCTTGAATCCAAAACCATTTTTCGACCATATTTTGGAAACTAATCGGTTTATTTCAGCTAGACTTTGCGGGACATCATTGCATGTTTATAAACTCTCGACACGTATTAAATTTACTTCTTACGAGATATGCTTCTGAGACAGTGATTTATCTTTCTAAAACTTTTTTTTTTTTCACGATATTTGTGTGTGTTTCTGAACTATTTTTTTATCAACGGTTTCGTCATTTTCCAGAGTTACCTCCTGTGCTGTCTCAAATACAACCTTTTAGTTTTGGACAACGCGTTTCTGGTGTTTATTCGTCGTCCGGATATCAAAATACTGGATGATCCCGGCTTCATAAGTTACAATATGATTGCCCCCATCGTTGATCAATTGATTCAAATGTACAATATAACCGACGATGACCGCAGAGAATGTTCATTCTAAAAGCCCGCACACACTACGAGCAGATCGGCTCACAACACATTGTATTACGTAAAAAAATCTCAAGATTAGTAATTTGCATTGAGATACTAAACTGGTATTATAAAGACCACAGCTAATTTGAAGAAGCTCCATATCTCACAATATGATGAACCCTTTTACTCGAAAAAAAAGCTTTTTTGAAAATATCCCATTGAATCAAAATAACAGACTGGTTAACGATCCAATGACTCCATAGTTCTACAGTGGTACAAATTTATTACTCAATGCGTAAAATTGACCCAAGTAATGAATCATTACCATTGAGTCATTTCGGCTAAGGCCGCAAAATCGCTATTGTATTATATAATTAATACCCAGTACTCGATTACATGCATCGGATTACTCTGATTCAAGCATTGACCACGAAGAGTTTATGAATGAACTCAATTTTATTGACAATCCTATTTTTATGGGTAATGGAAATTATATTCGTTTAGAATCAAATATACTGCCAGCAATTTGCGGAGGTAAACACCGTTCGCGTACCTATCGCGGTTCGTTCATCAGCTGAACGATTTGTTTCCTCGCGAATTCAAACGACGTGTTTTTCAAAGTCCGTGTTTTTCAGACATAGATATTTTTTTTTCCTACTATCAATTTAGATCAATATTGGATGCATCAAAAACGTTTAAAAAGGTTGATCATCATATTACATTTATTTGATAAGCAAGAAATTTACAATGCGTAATAACGCATCCGAAGATTCTTGTTATTCAAATTAAAATTTTAATTTTTAGATAACACCCATTATATCTTGCATTTTGCATTTGCATTTTGGAAGAAAGCCTGTAATCCATCGCCGTAACCATTAATCAATGTAACATTACCTCGAGTAATATAATAAATGATTATCAAATTTATCATATTTATGGGCCTATTGATCTTCTTATGATCTATCTTATGACTCATCAGTCTCTTATACATCACGATACTCATACATAAAGTGCATAAATTATGGACATTTTGACTCCCAACTTTTTCGTATTATCGTATAAACAACACGAGAACAATATGAAAACTAAAACGAATTAAAACATTAGATTTTCAACTCGTTTAGTTAATACAGATTAACTACACGAGTTGAAATAAAAAAATTGGCACGATGGCACAAAATGAAATTCGATCTTTATTTTCTTATTTTTTTACTCTCAGATTTTTTTCTTCTAAATCTATTTCTTCTCTACACATATTTGTATCCAAATCCTTCTCAAAGCCTGCGATCCGTCGGGATTATATTTTTATATAGAACCTCTCGATTTTTTTTTCATGATGTTTCAGCTGCGTTAAACAAAACCTGAGCTCAGCATTTACATAAGATTTTTCACACGTTAAACATTGTTCAGTTGCACCGCTGTTCTCACAATTGTCAATTCCATCGTTAATGATGTTCTTTGGTTGCGTAATTTAATATGAAGGTACGGACCTCAATTGCACATGTGGAAACGTCATAATCTTTATTGAGTGATACAAAGTGAATTAAGCACTTATCACTGTTCAAACTTTTCAGGATTAGATTTTTCTCAAAGCGACCGTTTCCTACTATTTACAGCTAGGAATTTTTTTTTTTTTTTTCATTTTTTATACCAAGATAAGAAACACACGCGTCGCAGAAGTGTCACAGAAGTATAACGAAATTTCGAACTGCAATTCTCGCTTTCGAAATACACTCCATCCGAGCAATGTAAATTCGAATTAATTTTTCATTGATATTGAGTTCATTGACTATTTTTAATTTATTCGATGATTCATTGAACGAAATAAGGAAGTTCGTAATCGGTGTATCTTTAAGGAAATTACAGGGTTTTTTCATCGATTTGAGCTCGTTTCCTGTTTGTAGAAATTTTGCCCTATCGATATAAATCTGTGAAAGATACCATCTTTGAAAATCCATATCGATTTTTTTCAGCAGCAACATCCTTTTTTTTCACCGGGATTTTTTATTGATAATTTGTCCTTAAATTATCGAACGGAAGCGACAATTTTTTATCCGTCTGGTGCGCAGAACGAAACGATATTTTTTTCGGAATAAATTTTTTTATCAGACTTTATTGGTTTATCAAAATTCGTACTTCGCAGCATTTATTTATTCACAAATATGCATGATCGATAATATTTTTCTTCCTTTTCGAACATTTATGACTCTGCATTACAGATACAGTCTAATCATGGCGACAACAAAATTTAAGATTGAATGAAAAAATATAATGCACTCCAATATTTCATTGAAATACAAAATATATTTATCGCACGTTTCAATTTACTATCGATTTTTTTTTTTTTTTTTTCGAGCAATTTGAATTTTTTTAATCATTGCCGAAAGGTTATCAAATGTTTTTTTCCTGGATCATCGTTCTGCTGATATTTCCTTATATGGAGAATTTCTTAGAAGAAATAAAAGCCAAATCTTTTCACCAATAATGCTTTTGAAGCATAACTGTACATAATAAAAACTCTGCTCACTTTAGAACTCGCGTTTTCAATTCTCAATTTTATCAGACACAAATGAATCGTGATATGATATTTCACCGTGACCTTTACCGTGAGTTATTAAAGAATAAATTTTCTTAAAAAAGAGTTTTCAACGCAACAGAAATCGCAAAAGCAAATGAAAAACGGTCGCAACTAGAAATATGTGTGTTGATAATTTGTCCATTGTTTCTCGTAACAATCATTTTATGAGGAAGAACAATTCAGATGTTTATGAACTGGATTGAGTCGAATGAATGAGGAAGCAAAGTGCAACTTTGTAATTCGCACGCTTTCGTAACTCGACCTTGATCAAAATGAAACTGCGAAAGTAACCAAAGGCATTTATGCATGACTATATATACACGAGCGAGCAATTGAAGCTCGTTTAACAAACGTATATCATCCATGGTAAAAAATTGCAAGCTTCTTTTGATATGTACCGAACATAATTCTCACCACTCTTGAGTGTTTTTCTTTATTAATTGGATGTTTGAGGCTTTCTGCTTCTTTCATTCGAATTGAAAAAAAAACAAAAAAAAAAATCTCATCTCAAATGAAAATTTCACGCGAACGAGTAGTCGGAGAAGCCTCGAGTCTACACAATATGATAAGACGTAACATCGTGTATCGGAGCCCCCGATTACGAGAAAGCGAGAGAGAGAGCGAGAGAGATCTTGAAGTCCTTGGAACACATATTCTACGATCAGTTCTATGAAGGGGTCAATGGATTCGTTATATACAGAGAACTCTGGCTATAACTAACTATAATAATAAATGTCTCGTACCTCGATTCACGATAATTGATTTAATGAATTATTGGTTATTGCAAAATTGCTTACCTTTTCGGAAGCTTCGACTTCATTGCCATCCCCAGGCTCTGTAATATTCACATTCATACACTTTTACTTGACGTCATCAACGATATTACATGCTTGTTTAATTATTCTTTACAACATAAAATTGTGAAAATATTTACACAAGTATTATCTGAAGGAATTTTTATTATGGCGAATTTTCCAATGTATATCTCGATTCAAAAAACAAAAACACGGGCAAAACGATTGCATCGAGTTGTTTTGTATGTGTGAGTTAAATTATTGAAAAAACGAAATCGAAAAAAATTTCTAAACCTCTATCGATAAATTTATATTAAAAATCGTAAGTTATTAAGAGATTGGTGCAAGTGAGAAAAAATAAGTGAATTCGTAATGATCGTTTGATAAGAAGTTTACGGGATTTCCAGACATTGTTACAACTGGCCGGTAAAAATTGCTATCTGAGATTCGTTTCGAAAGATTATGAGCAGTGTCTCTTTGATTACGTTGATAAAAAAAAAAAAAAAAAAAAAAATTGAAAAAAAAAAATGTCAACTTTCGTCATTGTTTATGTACCGGCTTCGATTTATAAATATAACAAGTGGAATGAAACGAAAAAAAAAAATGATGAATAAAAATATTACGAATTGACTCATGCTTCATATTTCCAAGCCTTTTCATGAACCATATTTCCAATTTCCAAACTTTACCATGGACAAAAACAATGAAAACCCATTCCATTTGTTTTTCTTTTAAGTGCCAATTCATTTCCTCAATTGTAATTCGGTAAATTTAATCACACTTTCTTATCGTTGAATTGAACATATCTCGATCAAAGTATAGAGGAACTGATGAAAATTATAGTGATTAACAGATAAAATTATTCGAAATAACGTTCAAGTACATATCTAAGTACATAATCTTCATATTTTTTTTTGAGACACTGGTACCGAACAATTCAGTGAATGAAAAAATCTCTCGAGTTAACACAAATCCAATTGACCTTCTTCCTTATTTTTTTTATTTCTAAGGACAGGTTTTGGTGTCACAATGATTTGATTACTAAAGAGTTAAAATAAACTAGATTAAAAAAAAAATTTTTAACTCAAAATTTAAATGAAATTGAAATCTATTGAATAAAAAAAAAAATGTTTAACTCAACTCAAATCAATTGAATTCAAACAATTTGAACATTAAAAAAATCGAACGAGCACAAAGCATCCGCTCTCGTCTTTTCCTCACGAAGTACTAACGATAGATGTATATCAACGAATTTTTCGTGCTGTTCAGTTCACCTAATCTGACGTGCAAATATGATAGAAAAAACGAGTCGTAAATATTTACCTCGTCGTTGAATCGTGGATCTTCTCCCGGGTAGTGACATATTTTCCTAAGTTTTTTTCCCGTCTTAATTGCGAGTTAAACAATCACTTGACGATGAAATTTGTAAAATTTTGAAATCTTGGAGTATATTCAAAAAACGTGCTCCAAAACGAACGTCAGCCACTACTGCGAACGACTCACGAGCACAAAGACTTCTTGACAAGTAACAGCGGAATCTTATCACAAAATACTCTTTCTTTTAACACCAATTTGTGATGATTATCGACAGCCAAAAGATTGTCCGTAATACACACTTTATCAATCGATATACGAGTGTCTGGAATTTCAGATATTATTATCTTGCAATATCAGTTTATATGTATATCGATAATATCGCATCTGTATGGTTCTCTCAAAAGTATTCGAAGAGTTACCGCAGAATCGTTTATCGCTACCTCTCGCTTTTGTTCTCTTCCTTTTATCAGATGAGATTTTTCGAACGATTTTTTTTTTTTTTTTTTTTTTTTTTTTTGAAATTGTTGATATTAATGCGTACAACCCAAATCTCGACTCTCCTCAATTTTATCTCATTTTGATAATAACCGAATCTAAAATCCTAGAATTTTTTTTTCCTTCATTTCCCGTACGATTATTTATGTATACGATTTTTTTTTTTTGACTCACGAGTGGAACGAAAAGCAAATGGACTAATTCCCAAGCGCACAAAACAAAAACGAAGACTTTTTTCGTCACAAAAAAAAACGTTGGAATTGAAATCAAGTCGAGCCCGAATAATTCTTTGCAATCGATAGCAAAGTCATTGAAAATATTTCAATCGCATTAATGCTTTAGTCCCAGTTGCCATTTTGATAAATGATACGGTGATAGGAACGTGTAATTAGTGGGAGGCTGGGTGTTTCAGTGAATGAATGCAAAAAAAATGTTCACTGACAGAAATATTTGTTGATTCAGCAATATCGACGTTGTAGCGAGAAATATTAATTTGCATCAGTAAATATAAAGTGATGAAATCAATTAAATTTTTGTTGAGTCAACGAATTCAATTTTGTTCGCCACGATTCGTTGATCCAACAAAAATTTTGTTGAATCGCTAAATTATTTTTTCCAGTACACATATAAATGAAAAATCAATTGACCTAAATTGATCGGATAAATATTGCTGCAGTCTTCTTTCTCTTCTCAGAGCGAATAAGTCCGAAATTCCAGTTGATCGGTTAGCGACTTTCAATTATCGAGATGCTGCACGCTGAAACTTCGATTAAAGTAATAACAGAGGACGATGGGAGTGTTGCACTGGCTCAAACTTCGGTCAGTAACACAATGGCAACGGTTCGAAACGAGCATTTCGTTAAATCGTCGAGATTCTCATGTATCAAGACGAGTCTTGCATGTATTTTACAACCGAATTCTTTCAAAGTCTGACGCAAAAGCTTCACTGGAAACGATGTCTGAAAATTGATAGTTCGATTTGCTAAAAGTGATCGACGCTTATATCGAATCATGATCAAGGTCCGAGTCAAGAATTCGTTTCATCGAAATAATCTTCTAAAGGACCTTGATAAATTATGATTAAAAAATAAACTGATATAAATCGATCGAATATCTTTATGCCGAACACGACTACTTCACAGTCAATTTTTATTGAGTAACTAATTAAAAAATCAATTTTGCACTCGAAAACAGAATTTTTTTCAATTAAAATATGACATGAAATTAAAATAAAAAAATAAAAAAATTAATTCTCATTAATTCTCAAGTTCGAATGATCAGACATCGTTGAGCGCGAATTCCATAAGTGTGAAACGTGCAGAGCCTCGACATTTTCAAATTAAATACAGATTACGAAATTGGCCATACCATTATGTCGAAGTCCTTGAAATATATTACGTGTAGTGGATTTTATAAAGGGGTCAATCGATTTGTAATACGAGGGACTCGTGATCGTGAAGAGCAAACTAAATTACTCATCGTTGCAGCAAACGATATTCGAACAATTTTTCGCAGAAGCCCAATTAAATATTCGTCAAATATATTTGATCATAAGATTTATTTTGAACGCGTGTTGATGATTTTTACAAACATTTCAATGAACGTGTACGATCAGTCCGATGATTCCTTAATATGTATTTTTGATAACTTAAAAAATAACTCAACGCATTTAATGAAACTCGTGGCAAAATCATTGTACATATGATAACAATCAACATAGTTCGTGTTTATAATAATCTCTTTAATTATTTCAACATAATTCATCGAAGTAATGGTAACTCTTCTTCTTCTCCCTCATCTTGTTTCTCTTCTTTTTTAACTTCAACTTCATTCCCTTCTGGTATGAGACTCGAGTCTGCCTCGAGAACGACGAAATCGTAACGACCAACCATCAACGCGAATATCAGCATATTCGCAAGAATTAAACCAGCGAACAAGAAAAATTCGTAAGCCTGTTGAAAAAAGGCTTTATCAGATCGTGCTCCGTCACAAAAAGGTTATATTTGATTTGTACGAGAGACGGAGCAGCGGGAGATGCGTAAGGAAACAGTTATTTGAACGAGCTTTTATAAAAGTTTTTTTCACCACACCTCCACGGAAAGTTCGCTTTTTTGCCCTGTTTTCCGGGAGGAAAGTGGCACTTTTCGGCCCTCTGAATTTGTTGACGCATGCGCACTACAACTGCAATCTCACTTTCTGCAATGCCTTAGCAACGACTGTTTGATGACATTTGATTGTCTCATGACAGCTGCTGTCACCGAAATTGAGAGAAACGCGGTTAACGATGTTGAAGTTTGCATCGTTGGAATGCAACGAAATTCCAAATTTTTTTTTTTAACAGATCTCAAGATTCTCATTCAATATTTCGTCCCGACAATAAAACGATTTTTATTTTTAAGGATCCCAAGACAAAATCGGTACGAAAACCGTCATGGTTTTGGAAATTGAACAAACAATTAATAGCAAAACGTATTTTTCGTTGGACCTCAAAGTTGCGAACTTTGTCATAAGTTGCGAAATATCATAAAATCGCGATGTTAAAGTTTTCATCGTTAGAATGCAACGAAGTTCTGTTTTTTTTTTCTTAGCACAGCTCAAGATTCTCATTCAAAATTTGGTCAAGACGATTTGTTTTTTAAATTCAAACACAAAATCGGAACGAAAATTGTCATGGTTTTTGAAATGAAACGAAAAATAAATAGAAAAAGAATTTTTCGTTGGATCCCAACGTTGCGAACTTCAGTGTCATAAAATCTGTCTCTCGAACTTCAAATTGTTCGAATATGCGCGGTAGTCTAAGCTGATCAGAGAATTTCGAGCTCATCGATCATGAGATTGAGCGCGAATCCCCAACCTCTATGTCGTTCTATCTGTCTCCTTTCTGTCTCTGTCCATTCGTTGTAAATTAAATCCTTTTGGCAAAGTAGTAATATTAGCAATATGCAAAAAATAAATTTCCAAGGTTTTTAGAATTCGTTAAGTGAAATTTTACATCATTTTTTCACATAATTTTTCAAGTAGATTATTTAATAAGCGTACTTGGCTTGATGAGATTGGCGATTTTTTCATGTGTACTTTTTTATTTTTTCTTAATGTTTTGGATGCCCGCCCCCGACCAGCAAAACCTCGGCTTCGCCTCGGTTCTGCAAATGTCGGGCGGGCATCCCCCCCACCCCGTTGCCCGCCACGCAGTCGGGGCGGGTTTATCTCTCATGTTCTATGAAATAGTATACTATTTCAGATTTTCGGAAATGAAAATCATACATATATATGTAGCTGCCAAATCTCTATCGTATGAAAACAAATGCAAAAGGCAGAGAATGACTTTTAACCTCGCAGTCAAACTGATTTTTTAAATTATTTTCTAGCAACTTTTCGAACTTTCCGTTACAGGTGTGGTGAAAAATCGTATACGCAACACGGGAGGGAAAAAGGCCATCTCAAACCGCGTGCATGCCACCCTCGCCTTCGGCTCGGGTGGCATTTTGCACGCGGTTTGAAATGGCCTACTTCCCTCCCTAGTGGCGTAATATACTATTTTTTTTTCATTATTTATCTGTCGTTACAAATAAAATAACATTGAATATTATAAATAATAAATAACAATCTCGACGAAACAGGCAAAAATAAAGGCTAGAACCAATGATCTACTATCTACAAAATGTGCCAACGTTGATGACGGGAAATTTCGATGTCTGCTCAGCATTTAACTGTATCAGAAAAAAAAACAATCGTATTTTGATGAATACGAAATTTTGAGTCATTCGAATGAAACGAAAACGTTTCAAAAACCAAAATCTTGTCAAGCCAGCAAAAAATACTTTACTTTGCTTCGGGCATTTCGCTCTGCTTGATTACGAGACTTTTTTTACGTCACGATAATTAGCATCGTTTATTTTATTTTTAAATCTAATTCTTACTTTTTTCCTCCACGTATTATTAAGATTTTCATTGAAATTTCGAGATTCTTTTTTTTTATCAGTGATTCAAATTCTGCATAATCGGTTTCTTAATCGTAATTATTACTTGGCTTTTGAAGAGTCGAGCTTGCGTTATAATAATAACCATCAAATTTCCAAGTGCAACGCTCACGTACCACGCTGCTATGGTCACAGTTTTCATGCTGTTTGGCGCCTGAATTTTTTTAATTAATTTTCATTGTAATAATCGACGAATTATAATCGCTAATGAAGCAATTCTTTTCGTTTACTCACTTGGGTGAACGAGAACTCAAGACCCGAAATAGCGAACATAACTTCGGCTATTGAAATGAGCAAATATTGGGGAATTAGCCAAAGCATGTGGATCTTGTTGGGTGGAGTCATCGTATAGAGTCTGTGAAACTGTTTAATTGGAACTTGAATACTTGATGAACTTTTCGGAAATTAAATTGTAATAAAAATCGAAAAAAAAAAACTGCATTTCCAACATTTTAGTACAAAAATGACGAAATTTTTAGAATTATTGTTACAAAAAAATGTTCTTTTCATTTTTTGAAACTTTTTTTTTTTTACGAAATACTGAAACAATTCAGACGTTGTGATACCATGACTTTTTCTCCGTGTTCTCTCAAAATCAGTAAATACACAGCTCCCAATTCGAAAGTCACCAAAGCTCTTTGATCCACTTGAGAATCGCTGTTTCGTATAACATATTGAAATCTAAAACAGCAAACGCATAAAATCGCTTTAATTTCGTCGGTACATACGCTTCGTGGTTTGCGATAAATTTCTCGTCACACGTTATTAACGTGTATTAATTAAATTGTAGAAAAATTACAATCCTGGCTCGAGTTCCATGTACGGCGACTCGGACAAGTGACTGTTGTCCGGAATAAAGTATTTGTTTTCAGGACCATTTCGACTTTCCAAAGTAACGGTGACGCTGTTAAAACGCGTTGAATCTCGAAGAAAAATGACTCTGCGTGACGGAAGAAACACTAGAATTTTACACCGTCACATCCTCTTTTCAATGTCATCAATGAAAAAAAAAAACAAAGTTCGAAACTTAATAACTCCGACGAAGTTTTCTCCGCATGAAAATGTGTCCATCATAAATCGAAGAATTTCAAACATTTAAATTTTATTTTTTTTTTTAAGAAAAAATATGGAGAAATTGAAATTACTTTGAAACATAATATCTGTCTTAATTTTTTTTTGTAATTGGAATACGAAAAATAGCTGGAAATATAATGAGGAGAACAAATTGTTGAGATTTAAAAGCAGAATATAGAGTTAGAATAGCAGAATAAAAATTTGATAAAATGTTTTCGGGCCATTGAAGAGCCAAAATGAAGTCCATGAAATAACAACTGCAAATTGGGAGAGTGCAAAGTCATGTTTACGAAAGTTCAAGGTGAATACAGTTTGACTTGGAGATAAATGAAAATTGATTGCTAGCAATTCACATATGAAGAAATTTGCATAATAAGAGTTGACCGTGAAAGAAAAAAAGGTACCGTAATTTTGGACGACCACTCAAGCTCTTCGCATAATCGTCAGGCTCTGTGACAAATAGATGCAAAGATTCGCCAACTACAGAAACGATTATGGTCTCAACTTGATACTCGATCGGTTGAACTTTACTCATCAAGGTCGGTTCGTTGAGCTCGACGTCCCAACATTGAGACGGTGCTACGAGATAAATATCATAGACTGTTCTATTGTTGTACGATGATACGTTAAACACTTGTTTCTCGCCAGCGTTCAATGTCAGCTCGGGATCAAAAGATGCCAATATTCCAACGTCACATCCCAAAGTATTGATCAAATTTATGCTCGATTGTTCGCGATCCGGTAAAACCGGATACGTTTCCTAGAAATCATTTCAATCATTTCCTACTGATATATCTAAATTTAGGCTGGTTTTACAATCGAAATTACTTGGGATTCAAGATCGAAAGAATTACTCATCATCGTAATTAGAAATGACGAAAAAAAAAAAAAAAAAAAAAAAAAATCTCATTTGAGCATAAAGAAATTAAAGTTTTTTAAAATTGTTGTTCGTATATAATTTGAATTTTGTGCACCTCTAATTTAAGTTCGAGAAATCCACTGACTATAAAAGCTAATCCAGCAAAAATACCACCGATTATCATTCGTCGTAGTGGCGAATAAAGGGTCCCGGAAAACCAGCGATAAACACGCCTGTCAAAAATTGGTATGAGAATCAATACAATTGCTGGATTGATCACCTGCACAGAAAAAGTTGAGGAAAATGCTGTTAAAAATGCGAACAAAAATAACGTTTAGTAACTAAAATAATGTTTTATCTTCAATGACGTAAATGAATTGATTATTTGTCAGTGGTGAAATGAGAAAATTTGTATTTAACTTCGAATTGAGAGAATGAAAGTTTCGAAACTTAAAAAATCAACGAATTTGGGCAACTTCGAAGCGGACATTCGTTCATTATCTTTTTCATTTCTTGTCTCTCCTTTTTGACGCAATTTTTTTGGAATACTTTGTTGAAAAATAAGAAGACGAAAAAATCATAATGTTACTTGATAAAAATGAACAATATTTGAGCTAATTTAGAAGTGACCTGCATTTGATCCGGTAAAATCTGGGTTCCCAAAAATTCACCATTCATTCTGGATGCCTGAAAAGTCCATCGAGAGCCCTGTTCGTCGTAAATGCTCGATGAGTTGGATAACGATTGAATTTTCAATTGTCTGTTTACTGTTAAATGTCTATTTCTATCGGAGCATTGATTAAAATTTTGATGACTCTGTGTTTAAAACAATTGTCAAACCTGTTGATCGAAAAGGCTCCAGAACAGTGGCAAAGGGATGTACAGAAAAAAAACAGCGAGCACGATTTTTATTTCAGCGATTAATTTCGTAGGGAATCGATCCGAAGCATAATCCAACCAATGCTTGTTTCCAGTTTTCGGCCACTTGCGAGAAGCGAATTTTTGTTTCAACGCATACTAATAACGTCGAATTTTCAGTGATTAAAATCTTGAAAAATGCATATTGTTTTTGACTAAATTTGTTTACCTCGAACTCACAAAAATACAGCTTATAAAATTCAATGTTATATTTTCCTTCGGATATTTCAGACGATAAAGCGGCTTTCCAAGTAAAAAAAGAACTGTGAAATAAAAATATTTTCAAAACATTTAGAAAATATGAAAAAAATTAAAATTAAAATAAAAAATAATGCTTCGCCGCACCGAGAAATCTTTGTAGAGAAAAAAAGTGGGTCAAAAGTAATCGTGTGACACTTACGTAGAGCGGTTACCATAAGCGCTGCCGGAAATCCGAAACCAAGAGCGTAACAAGTGTCGTTGCCGAAGCAGGTGAAGGCCTTCCGTAATATCGGAGTAAGAATCATGCCCATGAGACCACCAAAATTAATGGTAAAATAAAAGATTGAAAAAAATTCTTGCAAACGTTTTTGCTGCTGTGGCAAATGGAATTGATCTCCACCGAAAGCAGCGACACACGGTTTTATACCGCCTGTGCCCCATGCTATCAGAATCAGTCCTACGTACGTCATCCCTCTATGCCAAACGAAAAAAAAAAACAATTTTTTGTTAAATTTGACATCGTCGTTGTTGAGCTTTTATCTACGAAAAATTTATAGACAAAAGTTCGAATAAGTTTTCGATCTGATTTTACGCCACTCCGTTGACAAAAAAAAATTGGAAAAAATAATTTCATTTTACGGTCACCGCAGTTTATTTGAATTTCGATTGGAAAAAAAAGCGAAAAAATGTAATAATTTACTGTACACCCAACGAAAATCTACACAATTTTCTTTCTTCCTTCTTTCAAATCTTCTTTCAAACCTCATCGTTTTCGTGTTACGCGAAGCTTTCCAAAATCTCCTTTTTTTTTCACCGAAAATTAAATAGTTTTACAAAAAAAAAAAATCGTACAAAACTTTCGAATAGACAAAATTGAAGCGCAAGTTTCCCTTTTAAGATTCCGGTGAAAGAATCACATGAAAAAAAAATCTGCTAAAAAACGATAAAAATAGTCGTAGAAAATTTAACAAAAAAAAAGTGATTGCCAGTGAAATGGCATAAAAAAGAGCTCCGAAACTTTTTTGAACTTTTTACCGAAAATTTTTTTAACGATGCTGTAAATAAAGCACATTCGACCTTTATTTTTATAATTTTTTTTTTTATTTCATTTTCATTTTTAATCATTCAATTTTGAACTCACACGGGCCAGAGAGCAATCGGTGGAGTTGCAGCAAAGCACATGAGAACATTTCCAATAGCATAAATAATTGAGAAATAGAGTATCGTTCTGAAAAATCAAATTTCTTTTTTGCCCACATTTTATTATTATCATTATGTTTTTTTTTTCTTTTTTTTTTCATTTCGTACCTGAAACGACCGAGATAACTATCGGCTAATATTGCTCCTGCAACTGGTACGAAATAGCACAGCATTATAAACACGTGATATATAACCGTCGCGCCATTCTCGTGAAGAAGCAAAACGTTTCGTAAATACAACGATAATATTGCTGCAACAAAAATACAAATATTACATCACCAACAAAATATGCTGATTTTTCAAACAATTTTCTTTAATGACTTCAATCTTTGAATTACTGATTTCATATAAAGTTTATTTGCAACGAGAAATAAAAACCTTTTTCACGCGGTACTTGATTATAGTTCAAAAATGAGCGAAGCTTTTTTTCATTCAGGAAGCCAAATATTATTTTTTATCGGGCCAAATATTAATTCTGCGAAAAAACTTTATCTATTTCCAAATTTGGACAAATTATGAATTAAAGAAAAAAGTTTTTTTGTAATAATGAAAAGGGATCACTGAAAAAAGTTGTGCCATCGAAATGTTTCAATCGATTTCACGAAAAATCTTCACCAAAACTACCAAATCATTGATACAAAATATCTCAAGTTACTTTGGTGAGAGAATATTTAATTTTTTCGTATCTCACTATTATTTTTTGAAATTTTATTCAGTTATCATTGAAATATTAAAAAAAAAACAATATTTGACTGCTAAAACTATAACGATTATGAATTCTCACTTCTCAATCCACAAAATGAAAACCTTTCGCAGAACTCTGTTGCAATTATGAGAAATATTGATCTCGGATAACTCGACGTATCCTGTAGGAAGGAGAAGATAAAATGTATCCTTGGAGGAGAAAATTTTGCATAATAAAAAGTTCTCAAATATATTAGTTTCGTAAAATTTCAAAGTAACAAACGCGCGTTTCGCTTTTCGGAGAGAGCGCCATCTCTGTCGGACGGTAAAACAGAGACCGATTTTGGTCGGTAAATTTTCAATCAATCATCATGTTGCGCGGTTGAATGTTGAATGTGTAGCAATTTTAGTTTGGATTAATAATTTAGAGAATGTGATCGATATTCGTTGAACCGTATCAAGAAAAAGTTTTAAAAAATACATGTTATGTATAAGAGACTACGAAATGTTATGTAATAGAGGAAGCATCGCGATAAACATGATGAATGTCAATTAATATCATAGTACTATAGCTGTGCGTGTTACGCGCACGCAATTTATGAATGGTGTCGCGCACACAAAATAAGTTTGAGGTGCAAACGCGTGTATGATTGATTCACCTAAAGTGGGCGGTCTTTCAGGAAAACCCGTCGTCGTAATTTCTTTTTTTTGTTCTTTTTTCGATGAATCGAGTTTCGTCGCACAACGGTTTATAGTATCGCTACAAGTAATAGTGATAATAATAATATTAATAATAACAATAATAATAACTTGGTTCGTGCACATACGGGTTGCAAGGGAGTAGCAAGCAGGTGTTTCTCGTTACCGGGTCTGCCGTACATAATCGAGAGGAAAAGAGAGAGAAGAAACGACAAAAACGATATAGCCAAAAAAAAATTCGAATCTCAAGCTCCTGTTCTTCGTCCGGTATACATTTATCTTGGGTTTTCTCGCATGCTTCGTGTATCTCTCGAGTGGTCACAGCTAGTCGCGTCCTCTTGCGAACGAAACGTGCGCACTTATCATCTTTACGTACCACGGACGTTTTTTTTTTAATCTTTTTTTTTTTCGTATTCCCGTATTCCCACTTATGTATCAGCGATAGGGGGGTTATATTTCTTATTTCCGAGGAATAATAATGTACAACTTGTACGAGAGACGCTACGAATTCGTTTACTGGCGAAAAAAACGTTTCGAGATCTCGTGCGGAATACGCTTGAAATGAAAGGTTAAAGTCAAAAGGTAGTTTTCCAGTCGTTTCGGTCGTTTTGACAAAAAAAAAAAAAAAAGCCTCTTCACCGATATCTCCGTTCACCAAGAATTTAAGAGCGCACGCTACATCGTCGAACTGTCAACGCAATTCTTAATTTTCCTGCATTTTTGGTTAAAAAACCAACTTCATCGAGGATTGGTCGCATTTTTTTACGCTCAAGTGAAAACTACGACAGATCATAATTTTGTTGTGAGAATACGATTAATTTTTGTTGGACTCGTGAAAGTGTCTTGTTTGCCAAGTGTTTTCTTGATGTCACGAAAAAACATCGAGCAGATTTTTTGAAGTTCGCTTTTTTGGAACTTTATGTTCATCAGTTAGAACCGTTTTTCTTTTTTTTTGCGATTTCGTCCATAGCCGCACACTGTAACGAAGCCAGCTATGGGCTTCGACGTCAATCGGTTTCAGGGAGAAGTCGACGAGGAACTCGTCTGTCCTATTTGTTCTGGAGTTTTAGAAGATCCTGTCCAGGTAAAATTCCATTGATTCGCTAAATTATCCATTATATTTCAAATTTCAATTACAATGAAAAAATCGTTGGAATACTTTTTACATGCTACTATTTTCAGTTACTCAAGTTCCATTCTATCCTATAACTGTAAATTTTTACGAAATTCAATGGGAATCAATGTTTTATTAATATACAGCATCATACTGTTAATTGAAATTTAATTCAATCTCCCAGAATTGTATCTGCACTGAATACTAATCAATACTATTGGAGTTTACATCTTTGAAGCTTTACGGAAATGATTTTTCTTATTCACCGATTTCTCCAATCTCGAAATTCTTAAGAAAAATTCTAGCAAAAATCATTTTTTAGTCCCAAAAGAAGACTTCATTTTTGGAAACAGGGGTTAAAAAACATTTTAGGTTTTACTGAAGATAAAAAAGAAACAATTGGCCTTTAAAAAAATTTACCAGTTTGAAATGCTTGGAAACAGGTCTCGATGTATTATAGAGGTTCGGAAACGTAGCGAGGAATTTTAGTGATTTTTTTTTGATTGAAAGAAATATGTGACTAAAAATAAGTACGCCGATGAACAGTTATTTATCTAGTGACGCAACTGTCTTAACTACAGCTTCGAAAAGAAAACATAAAAGTCGAGAAGTAACACCAGTGTTCACCGAAGAATTGCATTGAATTACAATTATTTATCAATCTATTTCTTCTGATCCATTCAAATTATACTGTCGCAAGATCGATCATTTGTTTTTGGGAAACTGGCAATTTATTAACATCAAAGTCATTGATATTTATTTTCCTAATACTAATTTTTCATAGAAATGATCATAAAACAGTAATTTTTTATATTTCAAGATGTGACCTCCAATTTTATAAACATTGTCTTTTAAACTGAAAAAATGATGAAATTAAAATTTCTCAAGTAAAATTCCATTCTGCGGATGGATTAGTGAGTCCATTGAAAATCTTGAATCAATTGAACAATCAAAAAAGGGTGATGATTTGCTTTGCAAGCAATGTAAGCTTCAAATATAGTAGAAGATTTCATTTTTTTTTTAAATACGGTAGAATGTGATGCAGTTTTTGAGGACTGGTAGGTGAGCGATGTGTTACAGGCCCCAGCTTGCGAACATGCTTTTTGCCGAGTGTGCATAAACGAATGGATAAATCGTCAGCCAACGTGTCCATTGGATCGAACACCAATAACATCTGCTCAGTTGAGACCAGTGCCAAGAATATTGAGAAATCTGTTGGCGCGATTGTGCATAAATTGTGACAATGTCATGTACGGTTGTCAAAGCGTCATAAAGCTCGACAGTTTGGCATCTCATTTGGAGGAATGCGAATACAATCCAAAGAGGCCGATGCCCTGTGAACAAGGCTGCAGTCTCATAATCCCCAAAGATGAGCTCAAAGACCATAACTGCGTCAGAGAATTAAGGAATCTTATACAATCACAACATCAGAAGTTAAGCGACATGAGACGAGACCTCGGAGAACAACAGTTCCAGATCAACGAACAGAGAAGAGAAATCAATTTGCTGAAGGAATTCATGAGGGCCATGGGCATTTCTAATCCTGCTATGAGAGCCATCACCGACCAGATGGAGAGAGACGAAGTCGTCAGATGGTCCGCTACTTTACCTAGAGCCAGAGTCACTCGATGGGGAGGAATGATCTCAACTCCGGATGAACTTTTACAGGTATTATTTAAAATCATGAATCTCACTTTTGCTTCTTTACCCATTACATCTAAACCCTAGCGAATGATTATGAATTAGAAGTATCAATCAGAATTTTTCTATGTAACAAATTCAAATACTTTTTTGTATGGACAATAAAACACATCATTTTATCATAAAGAATCATAAAATCAAATGAAGTTTCTATTATAATGTCTTGAGGTTTACTGCGAGTCTGTGAATGGAATTTTAAGCCTCAAAATATAATCCATTTTTTTAACATTTTTCCTAATATCCGGATACATTTTTATTGATGAATAAACAGAATGTTCCAAGCCTTAAAGTTTCATCTTGTAAATAGTTCGAAAAGGATGGGGTTGCTGAGACCCCGTGTAAACGTTAATGTAGATAAGTGTGATTTTTTGAAAAGTGTTATTTTTCCGGTGAATATTTTGATTGAATAACATAAGATTTTAATTTTTTTTTAACCAGACGATGATAAAGAGAACGCTGTCCGAGCACAACTGTCCAATCCACGTGATCGACGAGCTAATGGAGAATTGTCACGAGCGAAAATGGCCACCGGGTTTAAGTTCGTTAGAGAAACGACAAAATTTACGACGACAATACGAGAATTATATATGCAAACGTGTTCCGGGTAAACAGGCGGTTCTAGTGTTATACTGTGACAACTCGCACATGCCCGAAGACATGATGGTTGAGCCAGGTTTAGTTATGATATTTGCTCACGGTATCGAGTAATAAACAGAGTCGTAAGAATCGAAAATCGATAATCAAACGAATCGAAATGGTTGAAGAAGAAAAAAAGGGAAAAACCAATAATTCGCAGCGTGAATTTTTTACAAGCGTTTGTCGATAGAGCTGCAATATAGTAAGAGTCATTATTTTAAGCGTTTGCAGCTGTTTATTGTCATTGTAAATGCAATATCCAAACTATAATATGCGCACGAAGTTTGCGGTGTAGTTAAAAGTGCAATGAGAACGATATTAAGATCGTGAACAGCGGCCGGTTTTTAGCGAAAGAAATATTGTTCTTTTTATTTCTTTTTCTTATCTTTCCATTATCAATTTTTTTTCTTTTCAAACATTTGTTTATTTTTTTAAACAAATGAGTGAGTAGCGAGAGCGTAATTTTTTGTTTCGAGGTCGTCGAAAGACATAATTATTGGCTATAAGATACTCCGATGAAATTCACCTAAAAATTCATGAGTGCTCGTGCAATGAATATGCCACTGAATGATTCGCGAATAAATAAACAAACAAAAATGCTTAAGAGAGATAATGTGATTGCATCATGCTTTAAGAATAATAATAACTAATGAAATAAAAATCAACCGTTTGATACGTTGTCGCTCAAAACAAATGAATTTTTGCTGACGAGAACAGTTCCAACCAGCGATTCAAATAAAAACGTTCGCACGAACGTCCTACACACAGACATAAACGAACAAATATTTTTTTATTAGAAACACACAAAAGTAAGAGAGGGAGAGCAAGAGAGAGAGAGAGAAAGAGAAAGAGTACGAAAAAGAAAAAAATGAATGTTGAATCCAAATTTGTTTCGATGATGAGATATAGTATGTGTATGATTTATTGTTAGCGAAAAGACTGTGATACCCCGCATTAAGATAAACAAAAAATAGCGAAAATTAAAGAAAAAAAAAAAGGTTTCCACGATATATTGATTACATACGAATAATAACATGCTACTTTACTCCAAGTATTTTGAACTTAATACAATCTCTATTGCAGGCATATTATATGCTCAAAATGTAAGGTTTTTTTTCCATGCGTCGACTTATATATATATATATATATATATATATATATATGTGTATTATAAATATTTGCTACGATGGCCGTAACTACTTTATAACTGTTTTATCATCGATTAATGTTTTTTTTTTTTTTTGTTATCTTTAGATGTAAATGCCTTAAACTGTGTGCTTTTTCCATCGTTGATACACGATTTTCCAAACTCTCCGATATATCTTATCAATATTTTTCTTTCTTTTTCTAACACGCCAGTGAACTCTATTCGCCCTCATTTAATTATTGTTCATTTCAATTCAGTGAATATACTTACGTGGACGCTAATGCAAAATGCTTGAATGTGACGAGGAAACTTTTTTTTATATGTATAATAAAAACAATGGATGTCAACATTTTTATGATGTACTATCTTTTTTGCCCTATTTATACAAAAAATTGAAATTGGATAAACTTTGGGTAAATTTTAAAAATATTGTTCAACTCACGGAATCTTCAGAAAGCAAATCTTTCGAAACGGTTATGAGTTATTTCGAGGAAAGTGAAATTTCCACACTCTCATAAGAATTATATCCGTGTGACTCTACGAAATTTTCGATAGCAATTGTTTCAAAACCGGAAAAGTAAATACTTTTCAAATTTAATCGAGTAATTAGAGAACGTAACAATATTTTCAATATTCTTCGACTGTTATCCTTGAATTCTAATTTTCTCTCTTCGAAAATTCTTACTCATTTTCTTAACCTGGAACTGCAAATAAATTTAAACAAAAAAGAAGATGGAAAAGCAGTTTGGCAAGACGTTAAAAACCGTTTTAGGATTTCGAGGGTAAAAAATAGGAAATAAAAAACACTGTATCATTATTAATCAGTCGTTTATTGTTGTTCAAAGACGTCGTTAATTGTAGTCTTTATACAAAAAAGATGAGAAAATATTGAACAGAAATTGGATGAATCCACAGTGAGGTAAATTTGTTAATTCTCAATATGAAACCTGTAATTTTTGTTAAATTGTCGGACATACGCCCGTCGAAACTTTTCCGTAAGCTCTTTCGGGATCTAAATTTATTGTTTGTCGGTTTATCACTATATTTCTGATACAACCGACGTATTGCGCGTGTGATGTGCTACCACGTAACTTTTTGGCGAGCAAGGGATGTCCGCCGATGAATACCGGATGTTTGGTGAGAACACCCGCTAGAGTTTTGGCTCCGATGCCAGGAGGTGCGGAGTCGTGATCAACCGATAATAAAACGGCATTCCTCTGTTTAATGGCTGCAAAAAAAATATATATATTCAAAATTAGAATTATGCAAATTTTAGCTCGAATTTCGTATAAAAAAGAAATTCAACGATAAACAAAAATAATTTCATAGCCTTCGCCTCGTCGCAGACTGATTTCGAATTCAAATCATTGCAATCGTTTGAACATAACATTTGTCATCGAACGGTGATCCAAGTTCTTTCAAATGCAATTTGAAACCTTGAATTTTTCCCCAATTTTTTCTATCTTTCATTTAAAATCTTTAAAAAGTGAATAAAAATGCCCATTTTTCGTAACCGATGGAAAAAAAAACTCAGCATTGAATTTCAGAAGAAATCGAGGTCAGTAAAGCGGAAGAAGCATTTGAAAATGAGAGAAAATTCTCAAAAGCTCGAAAGTATTCGGAAAAATATGAAGAAAAAAGATAAATTCAGGAAAACGTGCCTTCGTTTTTCGTTAAAGAAACGTGATGAAAAAAAATATGATAATGAATTTAATACGAAAGAATTGATTGAGATTTTGGACGAGCTCAAAATTCAGATGGACAGAAATATTTGACCGAACTTGCATGTGAAAAATAAAAAGGTAAAGAGTTGATATACCTCTGATATTGTGCCAATTTCCGTCACAGAGAGAATGCTGAGTGGTCGGTTCGAAGGAAGTTTCGATGGGTCCTTTGGCAGTTCGAACGAGGAACTTGATGGTTCCATTGACCATTTCGAGGAGTAAAAAGTCGCGTCTTCCGTGAATAGACAAGAGATGTCCGGAGGTGGATCGGGGTTTGATGTCCAATTGAATGTCGACGCTGCGTCCAACGCTGAATCGATCAACAGCTTTGAACAAGTTGGTGCCATCGCCAGGATAGAAGAAGAGTCCTGGTTCGACGCGTTTCGAGCAGGGAATGACGCCGACTTTGTCTTCGGGTTCACCAACGGGTTGTCCGTTCATCATGAAATTGCCGAGGCAACCGGTGAACGATTTGTTGAGGCCGATGTTGGCGACAACGTTGCTGGAAAGTTCAGCCAAAACACCGCCGACGTAGAAGGGTGGATTGACGTTGATGATTTTCGATTGACCTTGAGAATAACCGGTGATCATCGGTTCCTCGTCGACGAGCAATTCGCCGTAATTGTCTTTTCTCTTGAAAACAACGGTATGCCATTGATTATCATTGATTTTATTTTCACCGATTAAAACGGCGGGTCCGCTGCCGCAATCGAATTTGTAATTGATTCTACCGTCTTGAAGATAAACAGCGATTAAATCTTGTCGGCTGAGATCACCGCTGTAAAAAATGATACCGTCGTCGGCGAGGGTCTTGAAATCGATCTGAAAATCGTAATCGTGTTTGTAGCGTCCTCGGAGGGTTCGATACTCGAGCCTGCTGTACCTGACGGTTCCGAATCTCCAGGCGTTTTCAGTTTCGTCGTCGTAAGCCGGAGTGTATGGTAAGCGACATTGATCGACGTTTTGTGGTGGTGTTACAGGTGCCTCCGTGGTCGTTGATTCCGGAACCGGAAGTTTTTCGGTTACGGGCGAAGGAGAAGTGGTGGCGATAGGTTCACGGGGTCGACCTTCGAGCGGGATATTGCCACCGCTGATCGTATTTCCTTCATTCTCGTCATGATCAAGTTCGATCAAGCTCTGTTGAGTAGTCGATGAGGAAGTAGCGGTTTCGTAATCGTCGGTAATGGGAGGTGGAGGCCAATTGGGTATAACCGGTTCGACGAGAGGTGGCGAAGGCGATTGTTCTCCACCTGTGCATTTGCCCAGGAATGCATTTGGCTTTTCTTTTGTACTTGCATAATTAATAATAGCGCCGTTCAAGGTCGTATCGCCGATGCATCCGACGAAGGGCATCGTTGATTTGGAGACTTCGGCTCCAGCGCCAAAAGTATTCGGCAAACCTCCTATGTAAAGAATACCGTCGACGATGTTCGACAAGGAGGAGCCAATGTCGGCGTTGTAATTCTCCGTATCGTCGATGTCGAGTTGAAGCGATTGATCGACGTGAGTAGCGGTGACAACGTGCCACTCGTCGTCGTTGAAGACGCGTCCTGAATTCAATTGCGTTCGCAGCTCTTCGCCCTGGCTCTTGAAGACGAGACGACCGTCGACCAGCGACAAGAATGTATTGACGGTTTGATCGGGATTAGTGGCGTAGAATATCAAACCGTTGCTCGCTTTGGTCTTGAATTTCAGATTAATCTGAAGCATGTTGTCCGCTGTGATGTTGTTCCACTTGACGTAGCCCGGTTTATCGACGTCGAAGGATACGAGGCTGGCAAATTTGACCGGACAGCCTGGCATTACACCTAGAGCATGTAGATTTCGACTGAGGTCTATCGACGTGTCGAGAATCACAAGGTCATCGATGCACCCGTCGAAGCCTAAGTTCGTTACCGTGTTTGGAATATTGTCGTTGGGAACGTGTCCACCGACGTAGAAAGCATCGGATGCCCGATGATTCTCGGCTCGGCCGTTACCTCCGGCTTTGGAAACTAAGACACCATCGATTTCGAGTACTCCAACGGTTTTGAGTCTCTTCGCTTCGAGCGTATGCCATTCACCGTTGTTGTATTTGTCTTCCGACCTCAGAACAACCTCGCCATCTCCGAGATCAAATTGATAAATCACTCGACCGCTGTTCATCTCAATCGACAAATATTGATTCTTACGTTTCATCAAATAGATCAAACCGTTTTCAGCGAATGTTTTGAATCTCAAAGTTATACGGAATTTGAGAGTGTCCCACTGGACCTTGGCTGCTTTCATGCTCATCATAGCGAAGCCATTCCTGTCGAATCTGAAACCAGTCGGTGGCGCGAGGTCCGACAGAGTGTCGCGTTCCCCTGCGGGAGCGTTGTTTTCAGCGTGAATGAAATTCCAGAAAGAAACCGGAATGTCACCAACGACGAGCTCCTCCATCGCACCCTCGAACGACGAAGCTGTCACGGCGTCTTGAATTTGGAAAGACGATGGATAACCGCCGACAAAAAGCTTCGAGAGATCTTTGTCGAGATTGAATATCGCGTAACTGCCGGAAATCACCTGCTCTTTAGTGTAAAGCTGATCTTTTCCATCGCCGCGATCTTCTCGAACGATAAACTTGACGTTTTTGCCGGTACGATCGACGATTATCTGACGCCATACATCGTCCGAGACGAATTTTTTGTTTATCACTTTTTCCGGACCGGAGCCGAGGTCCATTATCAAAACTGGAAATCCGCTCTCGATCATCAACGCCATGTAGTCCCGGGTCTTCGAACGTGGTATTTTCGAGTTGTCCTCGTTGCCCAAGTAAAGAAGAAAACCGTTCGTTTTATTGGTGCGGAAGTAAAGTGACAATTTCGTGGACGTTGCCAGCAACGGAAGGCTCTCCGGGTTCTTGAGCTCGAGAGTCGTATTCCTGTAGAAGGTCACACCGGTTTTAACTCTTCCGGCCAATTCTCTTGCGTTTGCAACTTTGGTCTTCAACATTTCGAGCTTTTGTGACAAATCGTTGCCTCTCGATTCGATGCCTCTTTGCTTGTCGTCCAATTTCTTCAATAATTCTTCGATGTTTGGTACTATTTTATTCACAGAGTCCAATTGTTTTCGGCCCTGGGACAAATCTCTTATCGCGTCAGCCGTGTCCTTTGACAATTGTTTCGTGGCTTTGAGATCTTCAGGTATTTTTTCAACGATTCCGTTCATTCTATCGAGTTTTTCGGTTATGGAATATTTTAAATCGGCAGCTTCGCTAGTGAATTGATCGATCGAGGAAGATCCAGGGGGAAGAAGCGATTGTATTCTGGAATCGATGTTCTCCAAAGCGTCTTCGTTCCTTTTGTTCAGTTTGGCAATTTCCGAAACGTCGTATTGACCCTCGCGAAGATCTTGTTTCAATTTTCCATTGGTTTTGGAGAGTGCATCGATTGCTTCTTGGTGAAGGTTCATCGACTTGAGACGAGCGTCGTTAGTCCTTTTACCGACGCCCTGAGACATAGTTGTAGCATTGTTAGCCGCTTGAAGAGCTTCTCCGGCGTCTTCTCGAGCTTCTCGAATAGTTTCGTCGATATCGCGATACGCCGAGACCGCTCGAACGGCGCTGGTGTTACGAGTATCGGTGAGAACGTTGTCAAGTTCGAGAGAAAGGCTGTAGAGATTTTTGGCGTGATTCTCGGCGCGTACGACGATCACGTCGATGTCGATAAGCTGTTGGTCGTTGCGATCGATAGTTCCTCGAAGTTTTTCAGCTGCGGTGTCGATCTCGTTGCGCCTTAAATCGTCTATTCTGAGGGCAGCTTCGTGAAGATACAATGTCGCATTGCTGTTGAGTTCGGCACCGGCTGCGATGTCTTCGTGGGCTTCACCGGTGGAATTTTTGACGACGTCGAAGTTACTGACTTGCCCGGCTCTCTTAGTTTCGCTTATGAGATCATTCGCCATGGCAGCCAATTTGTCAGCTTTGTCAGCGAGTACCAGAAGATCGTCGACTTTGGCAGTGAAGTTGTTCACTTTTCCGGCCAAATTATCGCTCGTCGAGCTTAAATTGCTCACAGGAAAACTGTATTCTATCATTTCGGATACGAGGATGTTCGCCTGGCCGGCTTTGTCGTTAGCGGCGTCACGGAACTTGGTGAAAGAAACGTCTTTTATCTGCTTCAATATATCTTCAGCTTCCTCGAGCGCTGTGTCCAGTTTGGCGCCAGTACCGCTCTCCATATTGAAAGCCAGCGACTGAACTTCCGCCACGATTTTTTCTACCAATTGAATCTCTTTTACCACATCAGACTCCAAACCGTTCATATCTCTAAGAGTCTTTTCAGCACCGTTTTTCCAAGTGTTACTGTCTTCGGCCATGTATTCGATTTGCCTTCGTTGGTTCGTCACGTCCTGTTCCAACCGTGCGATTTCTCGTTGCAACGGAACAAAGTCGATTCTCGTTGGATCCAGCGATTGTACTTGAGGCTCCAATTTGTTGACCGTGTCATTGATGAATCTGAGTCGTTGATTGGTGAAGTAGCTCTCGGCCTGTGTTTGAAATTCTTTAGAGACCGGTGTCAACAAGCTGTCAAGTTCGTCGGTGACGTCCAGCAGGTCATGAATACAAGAATCGCACTCATAACAACCGTCGCCTTCTTTCAAAACGTACCGGTACGGGCAGTGGTCACATTTTTCACCGATAACACCCGGCAAACAGGAACATTGGCCCGTGGTAGTGTTGCAGGAGGCACCAATCGAATAGCCCGTGTTACAACCGCAGGAGATGCATCCCTCCGGTCCGTAGTTCCAATAGCCGGCGATGCAACGATCGCATTTACGTCCGGTTACCCCGGGTTTGCATCTGCACTGTCCCGTCGTTTCATCGCACTGCGAGCTGTCCGAAGCTAAACCGCAGTCGCAGGATTCGCAACCGTTGCAAGTAGAAAAGCCGAAATGATTGATTTCGCAACTGTCGCACTTTTCTCCAATGACGTTATTCTTGCATTCACAAATGCCGTTGTAACTGTCGCATTTTTTCATTCCGCATTGATCGCACAAACAACTCTGACAATCTTTGCGCTCTACCGCGTCGCCGAAGTAACCGGGAGCACACAAATTACACGCTTCTCCGTACGTGTTGTTCAAACAACGAAGACACTGACCCGTTATCGAATCACACGCCCCAATCTCGTTCGTATCGATGTTTCCAGAACATTCGCACGACTGACAATAAGCTCCCTCGACCTCCGGCCTTCCAAAATATCCTGCCGCACACGATTCGCAGCGCGCACCGTAATATCCCGGCTTACAATCGCAACTTATCTTGTCACCGTCCTCATTCACCTCACAACTATTCGCGAAATTGTTCGAAGCTATTGGCAACGGACAGGCGCATATCAAACAGTCCGACGGGGTTCCACCTGTCGCGTTCCCGTAGTATCCTTCCTCGCAATACTCACAGTGATCTCCCGTCGTACCGTTCTTACAATCCTGCAAACAAAACATCCAAAAAGTTCATCAGTCTTTTGATCTTGCTACCGTATTGTTCGATTCTTTTTTTTTTCAATTTATTATTTTGTTTCTAAGATGACTTTATTTTCTGAATATTGTTCATTTTCTATTTTGATTGTCTTGAAATTTTTATATTATTTTCTGAGATGACGTTTCAGGAAAAAATTAATCATCTGAAACTGATCGGACTTTATTTCTGAAATTTTGTACTTCTCTCGAGAAAGAGTCGAATACGCTTTCAGGATTCTTATCATTTTTCCCTATTGCAAAAAGATTAACAAACCTAAACCCTCTTCTCTAATTTTACATTCTTAATAATAGTCAGCAACTTTTTTGATGGAAAAAAGAAAAGGAAAAACTCCGAAACGTCTTACGTGGCAGACTCCAGTCTTGACGTCGCAAGTTTCGGCGTGTCCGTTGCATTGACATTTGACGCAATAGCCTCCGGAGGGGCCAGAATCAACGCGATAGTAACCAGGTGCGCATTCTTCGCAAGACAATCCCTGATAATTGGGTGGACATTGGCAGTGTTCGACGCTACCGACGAGGACGCTGTTGTAGCTGTAAGTGTCGGTAGCTTCATCGAGAGTGACGTCAGATATCATGGCCTGTACGCTGGGTTTCCAGTAAGTAGCTCTGATGTAAATGCCTTGAAGATCTTCGAGAACGGTGAGCAGTTGTTCCCGGGTTACCGGTAAATTGGCCGGTGTAAGGAAGTTGCTCTCGACGAGTTTGAAAGAGGCGTAGAAGCGTGTGGAAGAAGGTGGTTGTTCTTCGCAATAATAGAGCAAAAAGCTGCCGGCGCCGTAGAGAATGACATCGGCACCGGGAACCGCTTCGCCGAAAGGTCCGGTGGTGTAATGAACGGTGTAATTCAACGAGCCGCCGTAAGATGTCAATTTTTTTCCGAGATAATTTCCAGGAGCGGAGAAATAAACGATATTAGAGAAAGTTTCGGATCCGGTGAGGCCGACGACGGTTGTGGTGTCGTTGACGTCCTGAGGTTCGACGGAAAGAACAGTGACGTTGCCAGGGGTTTTCTCATCGACGATAACAACGTCCCAATCGATCATATTGGTGGTGAAAGTTTTGTAGAGATTGGCCGAAGAGCAACGGGTCGTTTTACCGAAGCAGAAACACTTGGAGCAGCCCTCAGCGTTGTCCGATTGAATGTTGAATGTTCCTTCTTTGCAAACGTCGCAGGCTAAACCTTGAACGTTCGGTTTGCAGTAGCATTCGGCTGTGTACTGATCGCAAATATCTTCGGTGGTACCGCGCACGTCACAATCGCATTTTTCGCAATGAGGAAACTGCGAAAAACCAGCCTGACACTTGTCGCATTTACGACCAACGACGTTTTTCTTACAAGTGCAATTACCGGCGAGCAAATCACACTGCAAATCGCCGTTGAGCACCCCGAGCGGAGAACAATCGCATTCTTCGCAACCGATTATCGGATGAAAACCATACGTGCCAGTTTCACACTGGTCGCAAAGCTCCCCGACGACTCTTTCCGGACACATGCACTCGCCGGTTTCAGGCTGACAGATCGCGGTGCTCGGACAGTTGCAGGGCTTGCAATTCGGATATCCGTAAAATCCTGTCTTACATATCTCGCATCTACGACCAATAATGTTATCTTTGCAGGGACATTGACCGCCGAATTGAGCACATTCGAAGCTCTTGGTACCCTCGCGGATGCAGTGACAAGGCAGAGCGCCGTTGTTGTAATGAGTCGTAAGAGAAAAGACCGAATCTTTGCAGAAACCCTCGTCCGTTATGTTCAAATGGAAATGATTGTTTCCGCAGCGTTTTATGAAGTCTTTGGTTTGATCGAACTGAATCTTTTTGAGTACTTTTTCGTTGTACTGATCGGCGGGTACGATGAGAATATAATCGAGCCAAACGCTCGTGCCGGGTGTGGCTTTGAAGCTCAATACTACGTTCTCGATGAGCTGGAACCTCTCGTTGCCATCAGCTTGCGTCAGAGTTCCACGACATCCGCTGTTACTCGGACAATGACCGAGAGGCAATTTAGCTTCGTAGAATTTGCCATTTTGGACCAAAACGTCGAGCTCGAAGCCGGGATGATCGGGTTGATAGTAAAGAACGACGAAAACGTATTCGCCCGGTTGCGGAACTTTGGTTCTTATGTCAACGACCGCGTCGTCGTCCTTCAGATGCACGAGCTTTGTCGAATTGTCGTAAATGCCCGCTGGACGAATTCCGGTATCGAGTACCTCGTTTTCAGTCACGAATTCAACTTTTTTAGCGTCCGCAGCCCCGGGGAACATTCCCTGCACGCATTTCCCATTTTGACGTACACAAACCGATTTCGGTTGAATGTAATCGAGGGACCAATTGTCGTAAGGTATCGCGACTATGGAATCGATCGCGACGTTGGAATCAGGCTCGCCGGTTAGGACAAGACTGACGTAATTCGAGGGGAAATTTAGGACGGCGATTTTTCCGTATCGATCAGTCACTACTTGTCTGCAAATGCTCGTATACTTGCAAGGATAAAGAGTGACTCTGCCTCTGTCGGACGTGTTTGCTTCGATGAGAAGAGTCGAGGTTTTGTCCTCGTTCGTCGCCGTTAAATAAGTTATGACCAGTACGTGCAATCCTGGCTTCGCGATCCTCAATTCAAAGTGTATTTCTCCCTGGGCTCTGTTTATAAGCGGAATTTCTTCGACTCCGACTTCGGCCAAAACTGTGCGATCCGTAAAGTACTCGTTAAGAGGAATTCGGACACCGTTTTCGTTGATAAAACCTCCGGTACCGCGTACGGAATCGAAAGGCTCGAGGCTCGGATATCCGAAATGACGACAAAGACCTTTGTAACCGATTTGACAGGGCACATTGACGTCTTGAGTGAGTAGAGTCGCTTCGTAATATTCGGAAGGAAGAAGAACGAAGTAATCGAGGAAAAGGCTCTTATCGGTGGCGATGCTGATCGACCAGTAGCCGGGATTCATGACAAACGGTGATGGCAAATTGCCGTGAATTCCGGCAACCGTAACGAAGGACGGTTCGACGCTCGGTTTGAATTGGACCTTGAATTCTTGTTCCGTTTCGGACGGATTATCGGGTAGTATGACGATTTTACCGATTACGGGTTCGCTGTTACGGTTAACGAATCTCAGGACCATACGATAAACGGAAGACTGTTGAACGTAAACTTTTTGAATGATTTCATCCTGCAAAAGATTGAACACGGCGTAGCCTTTCCAGCTGTAATTCGGGAAGTGTTCCTCGTCGTAGCCGTAGCGAACGGCGCTGTTCGAAGGCGCTCGACCGTCTTCGACTTCGTAGCGAAATTGATGAAGCGTCGGGAAATAATGAGCTTGCAGCGGCTGCTTGCAATCGGCGCCGTCGACCCTCGGTTGACAGACGCACTGGCCGGTTTCTTTGTTGCAAATATTGCTGACCGAGCCTCCGATGTCGCAGCCACAAACTTCGCAGCCGAACAAATTCGACTCTCGTAGATTGTACGTGCCGTCGACGCACTGGGAACAGTCCCGACTCGTCGCTCCCGGTTTGCAAATGCACTGTCCACTTTTTGGCTCGCATTCACCGATGCTACCGATCACACCGGGAATATGACATCGGCAGCTTTCGCAACCTTCTGGATTCGATGCCAAAAGATTCCAATAAAGGGGTTTGCACTCGTTACAAATTCGGCCCTCGACCCGTTCTTTACACTGGCAAAGCTCACCGGCCGGCAAAGAGCCGCATCCGGTGAAAGACCTTACAACTCCAGCCGGATCACAGTTGCAGCCTTCGCAGCGTGGAAAATTGTAGAATCCTTCGGTACATTGGTCGCAGCGGGGACCATCGAAGTTCTCGTGACACTGACATTCGCCCTCCGAATCACACGAAACTCCGATCGATCCGTGACTATCGCAGTCGCACGCGATGCACTCCGGATACTTGTAATAACCCGGACTGCACTGGTCGCATGTACGGCCCGCAAAATTATCCAAACACGAACATTTTCCCGTTGAATCACAGCTGACCGATGACGATCCGATCGAGCTGCAGTTGCACGGACGACAATTCGGATATCCGTAATATCCGCTAACGCACTGGTCGCATCTCGCTCCTCCGTAACCCTCTTTGCACAAACATCTTCCCGTTTCTTTGTTACAGACCTCGTTTTCGGTTCCTCTCGCGTCACAGTTGCAGAACGTACAGGTAGGATAGTCGTAATAACCGTGCTCGCAAGTGTCGCAACTTCTTCCCCCAAAGTTGTTTTTGCACGTACAATTTCCGCTTACTACGTCGCACACGTCGTTCCTCGAACCGATTTCCGTACAAGCGCACGGCAAACAATTCGGAAAATTGTAATATCCCTCCGCACACAAGTTGCAATAATGACCCGCGTAATTCGATTTGCACGGACACGAACCCTGCTTCGCCTCGCAATGATAACCGTCCGTACCGTTCAGGAAACATTCGCACGGACGACAATTCGGATAACCGAAATAACCGTAATTACACGTATCACAATTCGGCGGTGTAAACTCCGAGCGGCACTCGCATCTTCCCGTCAAATCCGCACAGTTGCCCGTCGAATTTGAGTAGTTACAGTTGCAAGCTGAAATTCAGAAAAAAAATTTCTTATCGAATAGAAAAGTCTTTTTTCCTGACGCTTGGCGCGCTGCTACACGAAACATGAATTCTTCACATTTTTTCCTGTCTTCTTTTAGAATTATTATGAATATTTTTAAATTTGATGTTTCGTGGACTTTATAGTGGAAACTGTTTGCGTTTGGTTCTTTGAGTCAAAGCGACATATGCTCTAGGGTGATTTTTTTTTTATCTTGTGATTGTTCGAATTTTCATTAAAACTTTTGTGGAGGAATGATTTGAATAATCATTAATCATTTTTAAAATATTCTTTTGAATGGTTTCGATATTTCTTCGTAACGAAATAAACTTCGGACGAACTTTTGATAAATGACAAAATAAGTTTCGAACGTTTTGAGTCACTTTCATGAAAAAAAAATGAGTTGAAAAAAGATCACGAAATTTGTACTCACGTTGACAAACATCGGTGGCATTGAGAGGTTTGTCTCGAGGTCTGTAAAATCGAGGTTTGCAACGATTACAGTTTATTCCTTCGGTATTGTGCGTACAATTTTGGCAGATTCCACCTCCCTCGTAATTGCCATGAATATCGAGAGATAAATGATCCTCATCGATTTTCGGATCGTATTTACACTCGTTCGAGTGACCAAAACAGTTACAAGCTGCGTTATACAATGAAAAAAAAAAATAAACAATCAAATGAATTTCATAATCAAACTGCAATGAAAAAAATGTTTTCTCGTTGATTCTCTTACGAAAATCGATACTAACGCTCGCAAGTGAATTTCTTGAACGTTGTGGACTGCTGCCACTTTTTCTGCTGGAATCCCGGACGACATGATGCACATTGGGGTCCATAAGTGTTGTGCTGACATCGACAGACGAGTTTCTTTGGCTCAGATGGATCTTGGATGTCACAGGTATCAGCGTGACCGTTGCACATGCAACGACCACCGATACTGATGTCTTTTATCGAGTAGAAATACTAAAAAGAAAAAAGAAACAAAATTTTCAAAAAAAATCACCAAAATCATCGATTTCCTTGCTCTAAATGACCGACAGCGATGAACACGTTTCCGGTGTCTGGCTTCGGCGGTTTCGGGCGAAACCGGTACCGAGATGGGTGACCATCGAGCTGTGCATTGACTCGTGTATCGATCGCTGGTAAAGAAGCAATTTTTTAAATTTCAATGTTGTCAATCGACTCGAAACTCTGAAAATATCGCCAACTATTCGATGCAAGTTTTCCACAATTTTTTTTGTGCTTTCGTACAAATGTGAGACAGCAATGAATCAAAAAGGAATCACAGCGGACAACCGTACAGAAGAGTCTCAGAGTAACATCGAAGTTAGTGAATCGAAGCTAGTGGGAATCCGAAAAATGAGAGGAATTAAAAATGGCAAAATGTATGGGTATGCATTTAAAAATGTCTGAAGACATTTTCAAAAATCCTTCAGAATCATTATTTATGCGCAGATAAGAAAAAATATCTTATAGGAAACCGCGGACCAGAGAATCTCAAATTTTTTCTGTACTAGAAAACTTTGTCAATTGGAGAAAAACTCGCCACCTAAAAGGCGCACAGAACTCATGATTTTCGCCATCATTATTACAATCGAAATTATTTGATTTTGCATTGTTTCTCATTTTTACGTACGTCTCTGTAACTTCATTTTGTTTCATTGAAAGAAATAAAAACGAGACTGATTGCGTTCAACATAATTTTTGAAGCAATCGAGACTCGCCAAGATATTTTGGGAACCACGCGCAATACTGGAGCAACTAAATGACGAAAGCCTTGAATTCATTAGACTCTTATGAAAGCACGAGCGAAGAGGTCATAAAGTTTATCGTCCTTAAGCAAGTATAGAAGGGCGATAAACTCCGTCGCCTTCTTCTGCTTAAAAGAGGTAGATAAATTCCAACGATTTATGGATAATGATCGTAAAATGGGTCAAAATTTCATTTGACGTTTAAACCATTTTTAATTGGCAGATTTTTGAATCAATAGCAGAATTTCAAATAATTTACGAAAAAGCTCAGAATGACAAAAAATTGAAATATTGAGTGATTTAAAAGAAAAAAAAAAATTTAATCGACCAATTCCCTTGCGTCCGACGGTCCCAGCGCTGAGAATCGTGGGATTAAAATAATTCATGAAATAAAAATATACGCACACGTCGCGTAACGGTAGGATCTTGTCTCGCAACTGACATCAAGTGTCCTAGAAGATTTTTCGTTCTCAAAAATCGAAATCTGACGTTTGTAGCTCTCGTCCATTCTTGCAAAAGCGTCGAATTGAAATAGTGTTTGGCGGATGGACGATTATTGAGAATTGATATTGGTATTTCACCGCCTTCGAGCGGTACAATTTTCGAATATTCCGTTGTACAGATGACACTGTCGTCTCGTGTTATCGGCGCGTGACTGTCAATCCCGAAGTACGTTAAACAATCGCTCGAAGAATCCGAAAAATATTGCCACGGTGACCATGTTTTTCCATAATCTTTCGATTTCTCGAGGATCCACAGACCTGGCCTCGGCGAATTTCCCATACGAACATAAACGTACGCGACATGGAATTCCTTGAAAAAAACAAAAACAAAAACAAAAATTGTTAAAAAATCATTAACGAAACGAAAAATCTCATTTTTATTTTAAATGAGTTTTTTCTTTTGTTCTTATGAATAAAAAAAACTTCTGGAAGATTAAAAATTCGAAAGAACGAATGTAAATGTAGTTTGGATCTTCAGTGAACGAAAAAAAAACCTCTCGAAAAAGGGTCTGATCGCCAGATGTGCTCAAAATACGAGACTTTCATCTTCGTCCAACTCCCACGAGACTTCGCGTGAGGTTTTACGGCCGTCTCATCTCCATTGAAACCTCTAAACACGTGTGGCCCCGTAGCATCGTCGTGCTTATGAAAAGAACGAAATAAACGTGACCCCCGACAGTTTAGGGCTTCCACGAAAATACTCAGTCTTTTGTCAATGCGGGGAGGTACACGCGTTGCGCTACCGAAAATATCATAAAACGCTCATGCACTGAGGTTTTTTGAGAGATTCAACATTTCGACAGGTTTCAATAAATCGAAAAAAAAAAAAAAACAAAATTTTTAAACAAGGTCATCCAAATATTTCGAATCGATCAAACATTTTATGCAATAAAAAATTTGTTTATCGAAAAAAAAAAAGTGAATTTGGAATTAGTATTTAAAAAAGAATACAGCAAATAAACAAAAATGATCCAAATATGCGAATTTTAATTAAGTTCAAAAGAAATATATTTATTGAAAAAAAAATATTCGAAATATGTGAATTTGGAGTAGAAATTGGAAAAACAAGTAATACGAATAATCGGAAATGATTAGAGTTGAAGAGAAAAAATAAAACAAACGGATTTATTCATTGATTTTCGTAGTATTGAAACAACAGAAATCATTCATTTTTAAATTTATATTACATAGTATGAAAAAAAAAAGCAATGCTGTTTACGACCAGATTCGTGTTATCGAGTATCGGAGACCGAGAACCTATTCATGAGAAAAAAAAAAGGTTATACGATTCGAATACGAGCGTGCAGGAAAGCCATACGTATGAGCACATCTCGAGCTTGGTACTGATAATTCATTCGAAAAAGATAATTCATTTCCCTTTTGCTCAGGAAGTCACCCACGACCCGATAAAGAAAATACCATATTTTTTACTTGCGAAGAAGATCAGAGAATTATGTCAATTGTGAGTTTCACGTTTATTCAAATCCAAAATAATTCCTTGATTTACGTTCAAACGTACGAAGAACGTTTAAAGTTTGAATTCAACAAACTACGTTTCTTTTTAACATAAATATTCGTGTAATAAACTCAAAAATGTTTATTTTTTATTCATAATTTTTATCTCGTTCATTAAACTCGATTTTTTTTTCTCATTTTTTTTTTGCATGCAACTGTACGAATATAATTGAATTGGAATGTGTGGTAATGAAAGAAATGATTTTACCTGCTCCAAATCAATGGTGAGATTAACCTCGTTGTATTTCATCGAACGTGACAAGGGTGGCGATTGCCACCACGTTTCCATTCCATCGACAGCATGTTCGGGTGGATGATTTTTTTCTGGATTCGATGGATCGCAATAATCGCAAACCTGTTGAACGAAGAGAAAAATTCATTCGCAGTCCATTGCATTGAACATTTGAGAGTTCATTCGCCTCGCGGAGTCGAGCGCTATCGTTTAACGAGTCCGTGATAAGTCTTGGAACTAATTCTCACATTTCCTACATCTCATTCCCTCAGTTTTCATCGTTAAAATAAGATATTCATTGGGGTACGTTCTTACTCCCGTATCCGGTCCGAAAGAACATTTTTGAGAGATGACAGAAAAGTTCACGTGAAAGATTGCGTTATCGAGGGGTCAAACGTATCTTTATCAGTATTTTTTTTCTTTTTCTTATCAAATATTCGAGCCACTACGAGTTTTCTACGCGATCACGTATTTCTCTTACCGCCGTACAGAATTGATAGCTTTCGTTTGATTTTAGAATAAAATCGCTCATTTTCTTCCGTTCGCGGCTCGATCCCTTTTCTTTAATCTCGAATCCCCTTTGCCCTTCTTTTTACCCTCAAAACCAAACCAATCATCGCTGTAATGCTCTTTGATCCACCGACAAGTGGTGCCCATGCCAATATTTTTCATGGCCTCAATACCTTTTTTCGTTTTTTACTCGACCGAAATGTCGACTAAATGTTCACTTTTTTAGCCTTCTTTTTTATTCCCGAATAAAATGTATCTTTCGATCCTCGTCAACCGTGAAATTCCTCGGATATTCCGAGGCCCCGAAATTATTCTAATCCCGTTGGTGGTACACCCTCGTGCTCAGCAGGGATTCCCAACCGGAGTTTAGAGCGAAATATTCACCAGTGTTATTCGTTTCGGAAGTGGCTATTAATCCGTGAAAAGATATATTTACGAACGAGCGAATATTCGGACAATCAATCGTTGATCGTAACACATATTTGCCTTTGTAATAAGAATTATAAATTTTTAAACAATATATAAAGGGCTCTTTGCCTCTTAATTACTAAAAAATAATCGATGTTACTACAATTAAACTCTTAAAGTCTCTTGAAAGCTGTCGTTTTTCATTCTCAACACTTTCTCATCTCTCGCTCATATTTATCCCATCGAATACCCAATATTTTGATCGTTATTACGAGAAAAAATCGAAGAATAATTCATCAACGAATAAATGAATAAACAAAATTGTCAAATGTTCCAAAATCACGAACTCATCGAAACCGATCTAATATTTTTGTTTTTTTTTTTGTTCTTAAATTATTTTCAATACGAAAACTGAAAATACCGAAAAATGTTCAGTCGAACGAGCGCTAAAAACGGATCGAAAAAATGCGTGAAAAATTGAAGAATTCACTCACTTGTCCCTGGATGAGATTAATATCCTCATTTTGATCAGAATTAGCACCAACCAATCTGCAAAATAATTCGGGTCCGGTGGTGTTATAGCCGCAAGTTGCGGATGCGTAGATTTTCTTTCCTTCGGCCAAATTGAAATAAGGTGGTGTGAGATTTTCACTGTCGGATTGTTGGAGCACCAGGGGCAAAATTGCCAGCAGCCCCCAGAATCTCATGATGGACCGCCTTTGCCGGTCACTCGCCGACGTTTTTTTTTTTTTTTTTTTTTTTCTCACTATTTATACACTCTTACCAAAGAAAAATTTCAATCCCCTTTTTTCTTTACGTCCGGAGCCACATGAAAAATATTTCATAAAACTGTAATTTTTTGTCCTCACGTGGCTCGATTATGGATCGCTCGTTAAGGCGGACGAAGCCTCCGCGGCTTCTGGATCCACACTGAGAAACGAACGCTACCGAGAGATCTTCGAAAGCCCGGAAAGGCCGAACCCGAGGGCTCCGATGCTGGTCGGGGGAGTCGGGGTTGACCGAGAGAAGCAAAAGATACAGAATTCTTAAGTGTTTAGAATTTTATACGTATAAGGCCTTCCAGCTTGAATTTACATTCTAAAACCCTGTACTTTTGATTAAGACGAATTTCACTCAACTTCGTTCGATGCTTTCTTATCGGAAACGGGGGGCAAATCAGTTTTATGACACAGCTTTTCATTTCGATCTCACTTTTTCTCGATTATTTCGAACGAATTAATTTCGCTAATTCTATACTCTTTTCGTTGCAAAAACTCGGGAATTGCGAGAATCGATATATTAAAATTGAGCAATAGTTTGAAAATGAATAAATTCATGTCGTGGTCAACATTCGATGGATTTTCAAACGAAGCAAACAATAATGTGAGTCTTGTTTATTCGTCATTTATTTTAATTTTTTTTTTCTTTCATTATTTTCATTTCATTATCATAATTATAAAAATAATATGATAATGCGAAAATCAGCATTTTCATTAGTTTTTATTCCGAGTTGGCGAAATAATAGAACTTAAATTGAAATTAGAAAATTTTCCTCTAAATGTCTGCAGGGTATGAGCCATTCCATGCAAAGTTGTTCCCGCATATTCGGATTTCCGAACAGCTCTTAAAACTCAAATATAAGAGATAGAAAACCAACGTTAAGGACATATTTTTGTAGGACATTATCTGCTGTACGAAATTGATTTTATCCACTTCATGCTCTATCTCTAACCGTTCAGATGCTTTTTCGTGTTTACGGAAATGACGAACGTTCGTGAGCCATGGGATTAATTTTTTTTATTCGTACAAATCTGTCAGGATTATTTCAAAAACACAGCAGAGGAATGAATTTTTTAATTTTCTCCAGGTTAAAATCTTTTCTTTTTTTTTTCTTAAATCATCGTTTTTTATTTTTTCTCTGTTGCTTTACATATTCACTGCGATAATTCAGAAATGACTAGTTTCGCAGCGGAAGTATCGACAGCATTTGGAGCCCTTAAAAAAATTTCGAAATTTATTTTAAAAAAAAAAATCTTCGATTTTTGATTTTTTTTTCGAAAAAAATGATCCCATTTCGACTGTTTGTACATTCGTTTATTCAGACGTTGAAATATCTGTGAACGGTGAATGTGTGAGTGTATATATAATATTTTCGAAGGAAATCACTTTTATCTTCAGACGTAGATACGTATTTCTGGTACACGTATAAAGATATATGAAGTACATAAAAATGGTCATCGCAGTATCCCGAACGACTGAGCATCCGGTATATGGGCAATGACTGCAGTTATTGTCCGAAAAATTTTCAAGAAATATAATTTAAGTATCCTCAAATATAAAGCATCGATTGATCAAACAAAAATCTTTCAATTAAAAAAGTGTATTCTCCGAAAAAATGTTCGTTCAGATTTGTAATAACAAAAAAAAAAAAGAAAAAAAAAAATTAATATCTTTTCGTATTTCTCTCGTAAGCTTATTGAATTTCGACGAATTTTTTTATTGACGAATTCATCAAAGAACTTGAATCAATTAGAAAAAATGATTTGAACATTGAAATTCTATCGCTACGAGGTACCTAAAAAATTAAAATTTACTGAAATTTTTTTTTTCTAAATTTCTCTCTTTCGGTAACAAACCAACAGTCGGTAAAAAAAAACTCCGATTTTCCAATATGCAGAAATAGTTGTTATTTTTCTGTATAAAATAGGATCGATATAGTCACTCGTTTGAAAATTAATTTATTGAAATCTTAAATAAAACTCGCGTTCATTAAGTACGTGAATTAAATAAAACACACAAATCGAGGCATTGACAAAAGTGTCGTTTTAGTCATTTTTTTTTTTATCGATATAAAATATTTCTAAATATTCAAATAGTAAACGTTTTCGTGCAGCTAATTTTTGTCTGAATCAAAGAAAAAAGAAAGTATTCATTTTGATACGATTGCTTTCTACGAGAACCGATTTTTTTTCGAATATCATAAATTCAACAAATTGTAAGGCATGAGAAAAAAAATGAGAATTTGAACAAAAAAAATGAGAATTTGTAACTGTTTGAAAAAATTGTTTGAATCAATTTTTCAAATAAATATTTTCAAAACAATACATATTTCGTTTACTACCGAAAAAATCACTAGTCCCAACGATCGGTCAAATGGGTTTTTATCAATTCTGAACACGTCAATTCTCGAAAAATGAACTTTCCGAAAAACGCGATTAACGTTTCATCGCGGAATTTATTAATTTCTGAGTATCGCAGAATTTATAAGACTCCGAAAGTCTGTCCGTGGCGTTGACATTAATTTGAATCGTGAACCAATCGATTAAGATATGTAAAAAAAAAAAAAAAAAAAAAAAAAACTAGGGAGCATAAAGGAATAAAACAGAAATTTGTATAAAAATATGAAAAATAATTTTTTTAATAAGGTTTAAAAATTGTTTACATAAAATGAGCAAGATCAATGATTTAAGATAATAAATGTAAAGGCAGCCGGGATCTTTAGTACGCTTCGTTTGACATAAATTTCATAAATGCGCGCGTCGAATGTTGGGCCGTTGACGCATGCGCGAATAGGTATCGGGCGGGCCGACCATTTTGTCTGTGTGATCCTTCGGATCCGGAGAGTGTGCAAGGCGCATATACGATGAAGAAAAGTGCAACACCCAATGGGGTCGTATGCGCGGAGCCTTTTCCCGGAAAACCGGCTTGATCATTGGACCTCGTGAGCTCCGGAAAATCGCCTATCGAGCCGTCAGTGTTCCTGCTCTCGTGGTGGTTCCGTCGCGGTCAGCATCGTTGTCATCACGGTCCTGATGAGTCACACACGTATAAGCAGGTGTAAATTTCTATACGGTGTCAAAACTTTAGTCGGTCAGCGTTTGTCTGACGTGACGGTTGTGCGTGTATTTTTTTAGAGCGCGTGAGTGTTTTTAGGTATATTGAAAAAAGTGAATTATTTCGTCGGTCGGTATTTCCTCGTGTGTCGTTTTATCCGTCTCTTTCTATCTCTCTCGTTCATTTCGCAGCCTTTTTCCGCTGCTGCAACATTGGCCGGACAAGCTTGGAAGCTCTCGGTCCTGGATGGCGATCATCGTAAAATCTATAAACACGCGAAAATAACATGAGACATAATAACGAGAGTAAAAAAAAAATCTACTGTTTGTACTGCGATGAGTGGTGAAAGAAAGAAATGAGAGGGATTCTCGTCAATCTCTTGGTGGTTTATCCGTAGAGAGAAAAAAAAAAGAAATGAAATATGCGTGTGACACCCGAGTGTTTTCCTTTTAAATATTGATTTGTGGTGCGAAAAAAAAAAAAAAGAAAAAAAAAAACTAGTACGTGTCCAAAAGCCTTTTTATGTGTCTCAACAATGAAGATTTATTCGGTGAAAATTCACAACGTGACGGATCCTGGCTCCGAGGGATGGCTTCAAACAACTTAGCGCAAAAACGTACGTGAACGTTTTCGATTTTACTACCAATGCTACTACACTACTACTACGCTATATCTCGATCTTTCTTCCTCTCTTCCTCTCGCCCTCAAATCGCTCTTTCTATCTAGCTCTTTCTCCCTCGCTCCCCTTTCCCTCTCTCTCTCTCTTTCTCTTCCCACCGGAGACGTCAAACTCGGCTCGTATAGTACGTATTGTCTGTGTCGCAAACATCGTGGTTTCACCGGGAACAATATCGTGTTGAAGCTCATAACGTGTGTGTTACACCTCCTCTTCAATATCGCACGACGTCAGTGTTCGTATACAATTAAAAAAAAAAAAAAAAAAGTACATACTGAACTCTTTTTTTTCTCTCTCTCCTTGAAATCTTTTTTCAATCGTTACGGGCTAATTGATTTCTTATGCGTATATACGTAAGTCGCGAAAGATTGCATCGATGCGACGAGTCATACGCGAGACACCCAGTGCGAAAGAAAGAAAGAGAGAGAATGAGCAGGAGAAAAAATAGAGAGCAAAGAGCTTGTCTGCAGGAGCATCTTTTTTTATCATTACATCGCTCTAGCGGCGATTGTTTCTTCGGAGGCGCATGGGCGTGCATGCAAGGCACAGGGCACATTCGTTAATTCATTCCTATTCCGTAAATTCCTCCTTTATTCAAAAACGAAAATCGGTTAATAGGCTTAGTTCTTGTTCTTACTATGAAATTTTACTGGAAAAAATACGAAATTTTAAGAAATTCGATATCAAAGTTAAATTACTCGATTTCTTAGTTTGCCGAATTTTAATAAAAATATTCTGTACAAGCAATATACTTTGTTACACCCGAATAAAAAAAAACTTTGTTGAGTTTTTTTTTTTTTTTTTCTTTCATTTCAATTTTTCAAACTGAATTTCAATTTTTTATTCATGACAAAGCTTTTCGTTGAATAAAATTTTTTTTCTTTTTTAATATAAACGCTTTTATCCAACATTAAACATCAAAATTTCACAATTTATTCTCGTTTCTTATAAAATATAACATATTAAGAACGTCCCATACAAAAATAAAGTTTGCAGAATGAGAATTGAAAAATACTTAATCCGAAAAAATTAGCTACGAAATGTACAGCATTGCTGTTGTTGTTATTATTTTTAGGCATCAGTTCGTCGAATTGAAGACGTTGGAACTCAACGAAAAACGTTTTTTTGTTGTTGCTTGTGACATATACTTTTGAGTTTTCAAAATAATTCAATTTCCATATTGCACTTTTAATTTTAAAGCTAGAAATCGTCACATTTTTCTGCCTTCAAATTTTGGCTCCAAAAAATTTGTATGAAAAATAGGAAAAGGTTAAAAAAAAATATATATATTTTTCATTTATTTGAAGCAGAGTAAGCTATAATAATCAAAATATATTCGCACGTTTCCACGGATTTCTCATTCTCAGATTATATTTAATCTGGAACGTTCCCACAGAGGGATTGAAACTGGTTCATTTCAAGTTGGGAATAATTCATAACGCAGCTCTTGAGAAATATATTAATTTTACTGTTAACTGGTCTCAAGCCCGCAGACATTTCAATTTCGAAATCTTTGACAAATCCAAGTTTGGATCTGATCGATTGATTTGCCACGTTTGTCACTGAATTCATTGTAAATTCATAAAAAAAAAAACTTGTTCGGTATTATGTGAGAAGCGTATATAGTCGAGATAATAATAACTATACAAAACGAATGACGTAAATTAGATAAGGGTATGAATGCATTCTATTCATACGAAACTGTGTGAGGTTTCAGAAATTATACGCGTATGGAATATCATGAATAAAAACATGTCTGCTGCTTCTTTTTTTTCCTTTTCGTTCCCTCTTCCCCATTTTCTATATTTTATTTTCATTGTCTAACGAAATACATTTTTCAGATTCGAAACTTTGAAACTTTTTATGGAATACTTGAAAGACTGTATACTAACGTTTTAACCAAAATGGACCACTCAATGGCGAAAAAAAATGCAATTATTACGATCGAGCATAACGAGCAGGCAAATTGTTATTCACAGGTAAGAAATATCGATCGTTTCACCATCATCCAAAATTGATTCACCATTTTTTTTGTTTTTCTTTTTTTTTTCACTATTTTCCGAGGCCCGACAAGTTCGAATTTTTCCAAAAATATTCACTTTTGCTGTGTGTTGAATGAAAAAAAAAAATGTATTGTTGGACGAAATTTGTCATATATACCAAGGCCGTGGCGAAAATTTGTTTAATCATGAAAAAATATGATTGAAAATGGAATTTCTTTTGTTTTTCGTTCCAGGTAACAATGCGGAATGTACAGGAAGATTCGAGACAGTCAAAAATCTTTTGAAGGGAGAATCGATAGTCTGACGAGAGAAGATATTAATTGTCATGGATTCGCCGCCTTCTTGTTCACTTAGCGCTACGGGACCGCTCAGCGAATTTGGTAGCAGCGGACTTGGAGGCTCTATATCCAGTGATTCGGTACGAGCTCATCTCGCGATTGAGGTACACATTGTTCTTTTGGGGAAACAGAATAAAAGAAGAATAGAAAAGATTTTTCAAACAGCAAAAATTTTGTCAGTTGTAATCGGGCAAAATGTCTCAATGAAAAAAAAAAAAAAAAAAAAAAAAAACAAGAAATTTGAAACATTTTTCAAAAAAAAAAAACGCGTTTTTTGCGAAAGGTTTGATTCTTTTATTTTCAATGAAGAAAAAGTTCTAAAAAAAAGCGTAAAATTTGAGAACGAAACATTTGTTATTCCGGGAGGCTTTGAAGAACAATAAACCGTGAAAAAATGGTTTTTTATTTTTTTATTCCGGAGACATAAAAGCCCTGAACGTAATAAAAGCACGATAAGTGACTAGAACAAGGAGGGAATTAATTTGTTTTCTGGTTAAATTCCAGATGCAGGAGAGCGACATAGAAAGCAAATCATTGTCTCAGGACTCGTTCGATTATTCGGATGGGATGTGTGGTCAAAATTTTAATACATTAAAAAAAGGTCCAGGTTGGACAGATTTGGATGGTAAGTTGGAAGTGGAAGTGGTGGACGTGGCGATAAAGCCACCGCCGGAGTTTCAAGACAGTCCTTCGCCACCGGACTCTGTAACGTCAAATCCGCCGTTGTTGTGTTACGGTCGTAATTCGCGTTCGAAGGCGCCACGTTGGATCGAAGAATTTTCGAGTAATCTTGTGAGTCACATGGTGGAGGAGGCACTGGTGATATCTTGTCGTATATCTTGGCCGGAAGGGCGTATAGCGCCAATACCAAATCCGGTGCCAGCAATAACAACGAGTATTCACAATTCTAAGCGTTTTTGGGCTACGGATTTTTTAGGATCGTCGTCGTCGCGTCAAGGAACAGCAACGATAACGATAACGCCGTACAACACATTGAATCGTCCGAATTCACGTTGTTCATTAGCATCGTCGCGTCTATCGAGTTCTCACAATTCGATAAATACCTCGGGTCTTTGCAACAAAGCTGACGACAGTAGTTTCATAACGTCGGCAATGTCGCACGACGTATTAACGACGAGCGAGATAAGCGATATGTACAACGTGCCCTTTGACTCGGACATTTATACGGTACCGATAGACGTGGTACGACCTCTGCACGAATTGCCAACGCCTCAGAGGCCGAAACGTCATCGACATCATCGTAAAAGGCGGAGAAACGTTTCGGCGAGTTCGCAGAGCGAGCTCGAAGCCCATATACAACAGGCGCGACATTATTGCGGTAAACCAAGGGCTATTACTCATGTTATTAAGTCTCAGAGACTTCTGGCTGAGGTATGTTGCAACGAGAGTGGTAATGGTAAGCGTCACAGTGTACCGGGTACGTCGGGCCGCCATGGTTCTCGCACATCGAACAGTCATCCGCACAACATCGGAGAACCGATACACATGACGCTTCACGAGGTACGACAATACCTCGAGACTCTTTATTCGAGCTCAAGCGATTCGAGCGAGAACAAAATAAAACGGGACAAAGTACCGATTAGTCAGACACCGATACATCTTGCTTTGCCAAAGGGTCTTAGTGTAAATAATAATAATAGATATAGCAATCCTCACACGGACTCGTCGACCGATACACCGATATCTAACAAAAGTACCAACGGGCTCATCAACAATAACAACAATAATGGCAACGTTAGAAAACACAAAAAGAATACTCTCGTTAGTATGAAACACAAAAAAGTCAAGGACGATGTACACAAGGAAAAGGTCGATACTGATCGCGAAAAAATGAAAAAGAGCCAGCGCAATTTTTCATTGAATCTCAAACAAACACTGTGCAATATATTTAGGTTTAAAAGACTCGGCTCGCCTGATCATTTTGTTGAAAAAAGAAACAGCATTGTACAAGGCGACATCGTCGAAGAGGACGAAGGCGACTCCGATCAACATGCTAATAATAATAACACGACCAACGACGTTGAAAATGCGGTGCAAAAATTGCCTTTCTTCAGACGTGCTCTGCCACCATTGCCACGTAGCAACGGCCAGATCAACGTCGAACAGGGAGAGGACGCTCTGGCGGCTATTGTCTCAAAACCCGATTCTCCCAACTCTATGCGTCACTCATCACCACCCAGAGACGACGAGGAGGCTGCCGAAGATACGAGCATGGATTTTGCTGCCAGTATCGAAAAGGTCAAAGATGTAAGTTTTATCAACCTCACTGATTTTCGTTCGGTTTCATTGATTAATACACTTTACGGATTTAAGGGCTTATATGTACATCTTGGAATCAAATATTTAAGGTTCACTTTCAATCATTATATTAAACTCTACAAAAATTTCGCTGTAAACACCTTTTAGTTTATTGGAAAAGACATATTTTTTGATTTTTCATTTTGAAAATTTCGCTTCGCTTTGCCATTGTCATATTTTATCTATTTTAATACATTTACCCTATGTTTAAAGTATCGTCCAGTGATTATTCATTTGAAAATCATATTACTTGGGTAATGCCATGGGTTCTGATAAAATTTTTATCAAGCCACTATCGATCACTATTAACAAGGAATATCTCAAAAAAATTTATTTTCTTTCGACTCGCCAGACGTGTGTAAGCCTTTGAATAGTCGTAAAAAATATCACTTAGAAGTCCCATTTTCGTGAACCCTTTGAATTATCTTTTTGCCAGACTAAAGTCGGTTATCGTGGAAGATAAAAAAAAAAAGTGCTATCTATAAAACGATTCGTGACGAAATGGATCTATTTTTCTCGTTTTCACATCACGGTATCCGATCATCAAAAATATTGTGCAACTCAAATTTGTCTTTTTTAAATTTAAATACAACAAAATTCACTGTTTAACTATGCAATTTATGAATTTTCATAATTACAAGCCTCTTTTTTTTATCTAAAAATATAAAGTTGGACGGAAAAAAAGAAAAATTAGTTGCATGCAGACGACGCGAATTACAAATCTATGAATATGAATCACTCAGTTACCGCACAAACGTCATTATTGATATTTCTTAGAAGCTTTTGTAGTCGTTTCTACGAATAATTATTTTATCGTCGTAGTACGGTTGGTATTGGGGTCCGATGTCCGGTGAAGCTGCGGAGAAAATATTGTCGAACGAGCCAGACGGTTCGTTCATAGTTCGGGACAGCAGTGACGATCATTACATATTCTCACTGTCGTTCAGATTGAACAGTTGCGTCCGTCACGTAAGGATAGAGCACGATCAGGGTAAGTTGGGACTAAAAATAAAAAGTTATAAATGACAAAGAAAATGAAGGAATATTAATGATTGAATGTTTTAAATGATTCAGGTAACTTCAGTTTTGGGAGTTGCACCAAATTCAAGTCCCACACGATTGTGGATTTCATCGAAAACGCGGTGGAACACTCACGGAGCGGACGTTATTTGTTTTTTCTTCATCGACGTCCGGTGCTCGGACCAATGAGGGTTCAACTTTTACATCCGGTATCAAGATTCAAACAAGTACAGAGTCTTCAACATACGTGCAGATTCGTCATATTGAAGATGGTACGCAGGGATTTAATACCAACTTTACCGCTGCCTCGTCGTCTCATAGATTATCTTAGCACGCCGCATTACTACAGCGAGCAATTGGCAGAGCAAGACGATCGAGCGGAATCACCGGTCAGTTCGTCGACCGGTGAATTAGAGAAGATTTGTTTTACACCGCAAGGCCTATCGTGAGGTACAAATACGTAATTCGTACTGCATCTCGTCTTGACATGTAATATAACAATAAGTTTAAACGTTTTAAACGAGTAATGCGAAAAAAGAAGAAGAAGAGAGAGAGAGAGGGAGAGAGAAACAAACGAAAATAAGCAAACATTTTTTCACGTTCGATCTTGCGCGATAGACGGATAGGATGTGACAAATTTACGAGTTGCGAAAGATAAACCGAGGACGAAGAATCATACATGTAGACACACGAAAACACACACGCGACACACATTAGCATTGAATACTAATTAAATGGTAGACGATTTTTCAATCGATTCATGAATTTAATGGCCCGCATTCAAAACTTGCAAATTCGAAAAGGAAACAGAGAATTCACACGGTTTTTTTTTAGTTATTGAAAACTAATGGCAACGTCATCTTTGAGCTTATTGCGAAAATTTGCAATGATAAATTTTCTCAAAAAGCCTTCTTCATACACGAGCGAATTGTGAATACGGACTATCATTGATTTCATGATGATTTTTACGACATGTATATTTATTGAATTTTCACATTGAGGTATAGTAGGTGATAATTAATGAAAAGAAAATTGAAAGAGACCAGATACTACTAAGGAAACATATATTACGAGCAGTATCGAAGGAGGTTTCTTTTTTCATTCATCACGACAGTTAAAACCGTGGAATTTTTAAACTTATAGCAATAAAACTCGCGGGTTCTCTTCAGAGTTTTACGTTTTCCATCAATTATTCATTTCAATCCATAAGTTTCATTTTTTTTATCTTTCAACAAAATACCTTAATTTGATAGATAAACAAATACACGCATTAGGCCGAAACTCAGTCAGGTAAAAACTCAACAAGAGACACTCTATCTTGAACTTGACATTTCCAAGTGCAAATCTCTTTGCTCATTACTTTTTTTTTTATGTTTTTGTTATTTTAACCAAATTTTCATGAATTGTTATGGACCTTTTGTTTTTTGCCGCACAACTTTCAAAAATGAATACCACATGTTTCTCAAGCAAAGATTTCATTGAATCGGAATTTCGAAACTCCGCATTTTCACAAAAAATAGAAAAAATTCAGTCATTTTTGACAGTTCACAAAATTTTGATATTCATTATTAATGATCCTTAAAGAGTTATTGACTTAATGTTCAAACAAAATATTTTTCAATATACAATCAGACCATTTTTTTCTCCACATGCCATAAATTTTGTTATTTTTCTAAATGATTGATTTTTTCAGCACATTCCTTTTTTTAGATTTTTTTAAACCTTAAAATCGTTTGATGATCTATTCAATTCGTTAATAATTTTATAATTACAAATCAAAGTTAGAAACGTTTCGAAAGTGGCTGAATATTTGTACATTTTTTTGTGAGCTGCTAAGTACCGAAATTTTGATGAATTAAAATTACTATCCTAAATGCGTCTGATTCATTTTTAAAAATATTCTTAACATTGTATCGTCAATACGTAAACCGCCGGATTTACCTTCTAAGTTTATTATTTAACGTGCCATATATATTTATTTATATAATAATCGTATCAAAACTGTCTCGGACAACTCCTCCGAAAAAGCGAAAATCATCAAAGTCTAACGGGAAAAGGAAGAATGTTGATTTTCATCCGACGACAGGAAAGAGACGAAATTACAATAATTTAATAACCGCAAAGATGAATATTTAGAAATATAAGTAAAATAATTTTGGTCGAAGCATTGTTTGACTTTTGGACCGATGCCAAAGATGTACATAAATCATCGCGACACATGATCCTAAAAATAAGGTATTACCATTTTAGTAAATCATAAAACAAAATCTCAATTAAATTATTCGCGTCGTCTCGTTTCGAAGGCAACTCAATCATCTTAATCGTAATTATTTCGTTGAATAAATTATTTCAAATAAAACAATAATAAAAAAAAAAGAAGAATACATAAAATGGAGAGAAAAAAAAACGCGCACACGGTAACGATCATAAAAACGATGGAACGATTAACGGTTTGAAAGGTAAAAAGGCTAGGGGGTATGGGTTAATTGTTTTGATCACCTCCTTTGCTACGATTTTACGTTTATTCTACGTTTACCAATAGTTAGCTATATTATCGAAGTGTTATTTCAATTGTCCCATAGTTTATAAAGCAAATATATGAATTGCCAATCATACAAAGTAGCCGATAGATCCACGATGATTGAAAGTAAAATATATAGTCTGCCTTCAACGCACGTTAAACGAAATGAAAGAAGATAAAAAAAAAAACAGAGGTCGAGATATCTCATTTGTTCAATTTCCAATTTTCGCGAGCTCTTATCGAAACCACCGAGATAAAAAAAAAAAAAAAAAAAGAATAAGGGAGGAAGGATAAGTGAGAAATAGGCAAAGTAATGAAGTTCGCGAAAAAAAAAAGTTTGTTATTCACGTGTACGTATAGAAATTTTAATTGTCTCTCCTATTACGATAAGTTGAAACGTTATTATTACGTAGATTATATACGACACGTCTGTGATTCTTGCTTGAAAGGATCAAGCACCCGAAGTGAGAGAGTGATGGAAGGAAAAAAAAAGAGTTTGAAAGAATAATACATTTTAAATGTGCGCACCCTTTTGATCGTTGATAAACGAGAATTGTATGAAATTGGAAGAATAAGAAAAACGGGTGTATGATGTAACGTGATTGAATGCTATCGTCAAAAGGTACCGGCCCACCGACTTTACGACCGCAGGTCTGTCGCGAACGACAGTCGGCGAACGTTGTTGAATCATTGTTACGAGACAAGAGAGTAACGGTTTTACTAGTCATTATTGAACGTTTTATCTAAAAGAAAGAAAGAAAGAGAAAAACAAAACAAAACAAACAAATTTCGGGCATCGAAGAAAACGAGTCAATCGAAGTGATTTCTCTTACTGGATTGCTGGGCAATCGTACGTGTGGTGAACATGTTTATTTTTTTATTTTTCATTTTTTTCATTAATGCTTCGAAAGCACCATCCTATTTTACGTTGTTGTATTTAAATTAATTCGATTATTATATTATTCTTCCCACATTGAAGTCAGCTTTGAGCATTCGTCCCATGGACGGGGGTTCGGTGTTTAACACTTAACATTATTCGAGCCCCTAGCATTTAAGTTTTATAACCAGTATTTTTATTTTCCCATCTTATTTTATATGTACATATATATGCGTGAAAGTACACGTGAAACATGTACCACACATGCTTTATAAATCATTGAAAATGAAAGGAAAGAAAGAAGGAAAAAACAAATGTTACACACATTCTCGAAACAAACTCCATTTTCGCAAAGAATTATGTCAAACATTATATCTTATGTAAACTACGTTTTAATATAATTCAACAGTTTTTCACTGTTACATTCGGAGAGTCCGGTTATTATATTACTGTCGCGATCGTTCACGAAAACCATATATAAATGTCCAGCATGGATAAAATTCATTGTCATCTTCATTACTATCCAGATCTCCTAGTCTAAAACGTTTTATCACCAAGTTCGATCGCTACTAGCGTGAATTTAATGAGTATACTGAAAATAAAAATTAAAAAATGATGAAACAAAAAAAAAACAATGAGACGAAGAAAAGAATACGGCGCAATTTTCATGAGAGATACAAAAGATTTTGACCAGCTTCTACTTAAAAAAAAAAACATTCATATGACAAGAAGAAAGTAAAGTGCATAGTGTTTTTTCAAGGATGAACGATTGCTGATACAGAATTTATATTTTCTTTCGGATTGCCAGAGTATTATGAACGAACGACGAACGAAAAACTTATATATCTCACGATAATGAAGTTAATCTGAAACGTAAGGGACATGCAAGAATTAAATTTTAAAAAAATAACAAAAAAGATTAATAAATAAAATAATAATAAATAAACGACGAAGAACCCAGCGTGAAAATCTTTTATACACTTCATACTGCACCGAGCTATAATAAATTATAATAAACACATTGTGTGACATTTATAAAAATAAAATAAAATAAATAACAAAAACAAATGGAACTTGTATCGTGGCCCAAATGTGGCAAAAAACCCACAATCATTTCGGCATTTTTCGCAACGCGTTTCAACGAGATGACGAACGAAAAGAAGAAGAAAAAACAAAAAACGATGGATTGATTTTTTTTTTTTTTTTTTCTTTGTGTAATGTGAAGAAAATAAACGTTACCTACTTGAAATAAACGTAAATGATTAAACGAGAGATGAAGGAAAGGAAAAAAAAAAACAAAAAAATTAATAAAACACGTGAACATATGCACATGTAATTTTATTTAATCTATTTCATAGAGAACGTGACATTAGCGTAGTCGATGATAGTGGAAAAAGTAAATTAACACGAAAAGAAAAAAAATGGAAAAACCCTTAATTATAAGACAGACACAACGGTTGAAACGATTTTCGGAAAAGATACAAATTGGAGTATCCTTTGAAACGAAGGTATAAAAGAAAATCGAAAAAAAAAAAAAAAACAGAGTCAAGGAAAACGAGCATCCGTGATGGAGATCATAGTGACCGCGGTTGGAGGAATCATGTCGAGAGATGAAAAAAAAAAAAAATTGCGAAACGCATTATTAACGCATATGAAATAATCCAATTCGACAGATATGTGCGACTGATATTGCTTTAAAAATACGTATAATATTGTATACACACTTCCATCCATACAGAAAAAAAAAATGCTTAAATGCAATGATGAGAGGAAGATGAATAATTAATGATAAATAAATAAATAAAGAAAAAAAAAAACAAGACGTGAAGAAGGAAAACGAGGGAAAAAGGAAATAATAAAAAGAGCACAGGCATAATAAGCCCCTTCTTACAATTAACAATTAATTTATTGTACGGTGGAGAAAAAAGTAATCTAAGCCTAATTGAATACGCATGTAGTTGATTAACAACGTTTGTACTGCAATGTTGACATTGAAATAAATTTTTGAGACCAATCTCTGTCACATTATGAATAACCATCGTTTTTACGCCTCTTTAATTTCGATTCCATTCAAATAAGTTATTTTGACAATACTTTTTTTTCCTAATAAAATGAAATGATAATATTCAATGTTATTTTATTAGATGAAAAATTCAATGCCCCTGAAATGACTGGAAATTTTCAGATCGCTATGAAATTATAAATATTTTGAACAAATTGTTTGAACATTATTGAACAAATGGTGTATCCATTTTTTCATTGATTTTTTAATCATTTTGTTCATTTCCTAGAATTGTTTGGATATTTTTCTTTTATTTTATAATTCTTGCATTGCACTTTAGAAGAGCTATTTGAGAAATATATTGTTACTTAACACTATGACAATAACTTTTCAGAATTATTTTTGCTAATAATCGATGTTCGTGAAGTTTTGAATATTGCTAAAATTTTTGCCAATTTTATCTAATCGTGAAATTTTACAACTCCAATCAAATATAAATTTTAGTCGAAATCGATACTATTAGGTATGGTATCGTTCTGAGCTCGTCTTAAGGAGTTTCATCTGGTTAAATAATTAAGAAACAGATATTCATAAAAGAATTTAAATAAAATTATCAATATCTACAGTCACTTCTTAAAGTTTCAAGCCTTCAGGATACCTTTAATAAAATCAGTAAAATAACAAGTTCCCTTCTGGGTTTTGGCTCGAGTTTTAAGGCGGGGGTTGTTCGAACTTTTAGGTAGCCTAGATTGTTTGGAGGTTAACTGTACAGATTAACGCGGTCGCGGCAAATGCGACGATGTCAAACTACTACTAAATCAACTACGCTAGTCGCAATTGTTTTTTTTTTTTTGCGACTCACAACAAAGAATTCACCCTGTTCCGAATTTCAAATACTTCTTATCGACATCCGCTGTTTTATATCCAATTTTTCATTTTTATGAACACACTTGTCGACACAACCTGGAAACTTGTCTACAGTCCAGAGGATTGAGTTTCACCTGACTGGAGCGAAAAAACGACCTTGAACAATCAAGTTCCCGGGATAATTTAAACACGTCCCTCAAATGAAGCCACACATGCTCAGTAAATGCCATCTCCCTCTGTTATTGCTACAAGTGCGAGAGATCAGCTGACAGTGGGGATCCCGCGTTCGAGAAACGCAGGCTTTCTTCTACAAGAACCGAGCAAATAAATTGTTTCGTAACCAGTCGGTATTGGATTGCTACCGGCTGTCTTTTCTTTTGTTGTGTAGAACGAATAAACTAAAAAAACGTTTGATTTTATAATTGACGCGAATAAAACATTCATAACTGCATCGATATACGAAGCATTGAATAATCAATTGGTGAAGTTATGTTTTAGCAACACAATATTTTTCGTGCTTCAACGAAACTATTCGAAATTAAAATGCAATTAATTCTATCCTCTGGAGCAAAAAGAAGTTGAACATTGATTTTCTTTTCTCTGCCCGAAAACAAAATAAAACAACAATGTATCTACAAAGCATTGCTAATGCTCTGAGCATTATCACCATAGCTTCGTGCTTTATACTTAAAGTGCCCCAAATTATAAATTTAATGAAATTGAAAACAGCAGTTGGGATATCGATATTGAGCTTACTTCTAGAGTTGACAAGGTAAGTGTTCATTCTTTTGTATTTCGTCACAATAACCAATTTAATTAAATCGTCATTTACTTCATGTAATTTATAACAATTTACAAACAATTCATTGAACTTGTAAACAAAAACTATTTATTTGTACTCTGCAAAACGTTTGTCAATCACATAGGAAGTTAGTTCTTCTAACAAACCTTCAAAATGAAAATTCAATAACATTACCGTATTGATTTTTTATGGAATTTTTCTTATAGCAATGAATATTGTAAAGCCTAGAAATATTTTTATTAGCTATCACAAAAAACATAGTGGAAAATGATATCGGATGGACCTTGTACAAAAAGGAAAAAGTTAGAAATGGAAATAGATAACAAGAACTGATTCGTTTTTCATATTTTTCTAGAAATGTATCATTTCCTACATACATCACATCGCATCACAATTATATTGATTTTTTCATAATTACTAAAAGTATGTTATTTGAATTTCAGTTACACTGTGATGACTAGTTACAATTATACGAATGGATACTCAATTTTATCCTACATGGAATATCCAGTGATACTTGCTCAAGAATTTGTTCTGATATATTTGGTTCTGAAATATTTGAATCAATTGAACACACGCTCGCTAATGGCTGCTGTTTTTTATTTCGCCTTGAGCGCTTGTCTAGTCTTTCAAATAATACCAAAAATGATACTCACCTTCATGGCAGTGAGTATTCGCAGTAAATATGTTATAAGATAATATACAATGTGATAGGAATAATAAAAATTTTAGCACAGTTATGATAACGGATTAACTGAATTTCAGTCTATATGCACTCCGATATCAGCATCGAGTAAAGTAATCCAATTGCTAGCAATTTTGAGAGCTAAAAATGCTGATTCCGTGTCTCCGTTGACCTGGCTCATCTCTGCTTTTACAAATCTGAGTAAGCTCAATCAAACCTTTAATTGGATTCATTTTAAAATTCTATCATTCGATTCCAGATTACAATTTTTCAAAATTATAATCAAATTTAAACTGCAACATGTTCGAAAATATCGTCGAAATCTACTTTTTGAATTTTCTGGTGTTTTTTGTTCGAATGTACAGAAGCAAACAATTTTTCAGCAAATTAAGTTTTCAAAAAATGAATAATTTTTCATACAAACGTAGAAAAAAAAATGACCGGGCAAGAATGCAAAGAATAATATTCTTTTTCATTGCAGCAAGAGTGTTCACCATATGGATGGATTCAGCGGATCTTCTTCTTTTAGGAAATTTCATTATTTCGGTAACACTGAGTTCGAGTATTATGTTCACAGCTCTTTACTACAAGTCACGAGCTAAACGCGAATGAAAATTCATTTTAAGTAACTCAAATATAAGACGATGCGTGGGTGTCGAAGAAAATGTTATTTTTACGTTCGAGCAGTACGCACGTTACATAGCTTTCGTTTATTTATAGGCAACAAAAGTCACAGAAGCCTGTCTTCATACTCATGTAAATAAAACAAATACTTTAACGAATAATTATGTTTTAAGTATAGAAAAATGCTTCAGAAAGATTACACCAAAAATACTAAAACAAATTATCTCTACGAATGGGGTAGTAAAATTAAAACAATAATTTCTAGACCACAGCACAGAAATTCTGAGCGATATTAATTAAAACTATCGTTCGGTTCTGACCATCCTTGAAATCGTGACCGAATTTCACTTCTATAATCCATTCAAAAATCTAAACTTTTGAACAAAAAATTAATTCGAATTAAAAAGTGTTTTAAAATGATCAAATTATTGAAATGATATGTGGGTAATTATATTTTCATTGAGTTTCAGTATATTTTTCAAGTCATTCTTATCATTCACTAATTTTGTATTCTTATGATCGTTAATATGAAAATGAGATTAATGTCGAATGTAGGCAGACAGAAATAAAGTAATTCCAAAGTCCTTCTATACTCATTATCGTGTAGACAGTTTGTATTTCAAGACGTTTCCTTAATTGTCACAGATATATTGACAAATTTGTTGACATGATATTATGTTAAGTTTCGAAAAAATGAATATCATAAATAAAAGAGGGTTATAAGTTGATATTTGAATTGGAAAAAAAAATCATGATTTTTGAAGCAAAAATATTTTTTTTAAATGTTTTATCGCATTGTTCGAAAGGGTATTTTTTTATTGTAAAAATAAAAACTATTTTTTCGTTGTATTTGCCGTTCATCCATATTGTACACTATTTTGAACGAAAAATAAAAATGTCACGGTGACTTGCGCAAGCGCCGAAATGAATGCGCGTGTATGTATGTATCTATACCGTCGATCCCCACCTTGATTATGTGGGAATCGTACTATCCTACAAATTTCTAAAAACTACCTTCGCAACTCCGGCAGAAATTTTTCTGTCATGATTATAGTGTTGAAGTTTAAAAAATAATAAACAAAATAATGGCGGGCTCAGCATTAAGGCGTTTAATGGCAGAATATAAACGTGAGAAACCGTTCAAATATAATTCGTTATCTTTTTAACTAACACGTCATTGCTCGACAAATTTAAATATGAATGGATGCACAAACATTCGGAATTATTTTTTTTCCAGAATTAACCCTAAATCCACCGGAGGGTATAATTGCAGGTCCAATTAATGAAGAAAATTTTTTCGAATGGGAAGCTTTGATAACGTGAGTTTTATCGGATTCGCTGAAAAAAATAACACGACAATGCATAACCTCAAAATTTATCGTGCGTAGTTTTTCCAATTGTTGCATGAAGATTTTAATCAAATTCAATTCCCAAACAATTCAAAAATCCTGTACAAACGACGACATTTAATATATTTTTCGAAAATAATTCATAAAAAAAAAAACTCGAAAAAAAATCACGCTGATTCGTAAGACTACAGACTTATCGTCAAAAATATTTTTTTCTTCGTTTTCCCAACTGCTTTCCCGGTCAAATTTGTTTTCGAGTTCGTTGAAATATAATTGTGTTTCAGTTTTAAAAAAATCTTAATGTAAAGGTTTCTGTGAATAACAAATTTTTGACATGTTGGACATAAATGAACAGAATTACAATTCTCCTTGTTGAAGACTGCCTATGACTTTTCAAATATTCATAAATATTCAGAAAAATTACTTTTTCAACAGTGGCCCTGAAGGGACGTGTTTCGAAGGTGGTGTTTTTCCAGCTAAACTCATTTTTCCACCGGATTATCCTCTGAGTCCACCTAAGATGCAATTTACCTGTGAAATGTTCCATCCAAACAGTAAGAAAAATTCAATATTTTGTTCTCATCAATTTTTTCATAAACGTGAAGACAAAATTGATCAACATCCCAAAATTCCGTGATGCAAATGTTGAAAGCAACAACAATTGAATATAAATAGATTTAACATTGTCATATATAATAGCAGCTTCCAATTATTTGAGATTTAACGATTTTGTGATATTTTAATTTCATAAAATAATAAAATTATTATTTATGCTGCTATGATGCTCTTACGAACACAATTTTTCCGATTTCGCTGTTTAAATTTTCGTTCGAAACTTTTCGTTTAAATCAGTTTATGCAGATGGAAGAGTATGCATCAGCATTTTACATGCTCCTGGTGACGATCCAATGGGCTACGAAAGTAGCGCTGAAAGATGGAGTCCCGTTCAGAGCGTTGAAAAAATCTTGCTCAGCGTTGTGAGTATGCTGGCTGAGCCGAATGATGAGAGCGGAGCGAATGTCGATGCCGCTAAAATGTGGCGAGAGGATCGACCGGAATTCGAAAGAATAGCGCAAAAACTCGTTCGCAAAACCCTTGGCATTCCAACTTAAAAGTAATACTATATAATTCGTAACCGTACTATTTCGATTGATGTAACAGTGCAGTGACAAAACCGATGAATAAGAAACAATTTTTCGTTATGTTAAGGTGAATATTGATTTTGTTTTTTTTTCTTCATAAATAGGCTCGATATTGTTGGATATTAAAATGACGTTTAGCATAATTTTGTGTTTTTATTTACCAACGATTTTGTTCATCAGACCTTCAAGTCAGTTGTCGCGCCCACACGTGTTTGATGTTTTTTTTTAATTCAGAAAACAAAATATCATTACGTAAGCGAGTCTCGAATTTTTCAACAAATTAGAAATATTTCTTATGAATGATTCCGCAGTTTCGTGTACGTTCCTTATCGAAAAACAATGTCAAAACCATTCTTCAGTCATTTACCAAAAACGTTACTTTTCAGGCAAACTCAACTCGCACAAAGTTTGAAAATAAAAATTTTATAAAATTGAAATGAAGATTTAAAAACGTTTACAACTGTTTGAAATTTGAAAAGCCAACATTTTTGAATCAGTCAATCAAAAAAATATTACTGGAAAGGATTTAAAATGAATGAAAACAGTTACAGTTAGTCCAAAATCAACGAGACTTGATGTTTTAATCTTTTTTTATTGTAAAGTTTACACTTTATGTAAGTGGAGCTGCGGAGTATCCTTGTGGAGTATCCTTCGCAACCTTAATGTCTGAAGATGGCTGAGCATGATGGATTTCTTCTTTAGGCTCAACAACGGAAACATTGTCGGGCAGAGGCTTCTTAGGCCCAGTTTTGCCATTGGGATCCCAAGGCAACATAATTTTCACCTTAATTCCCAAAACTCCCTGTCTCAAAAGTACGTGACGAGTTGCTGTGTCGACGTAATCGTTGGTCGGCTCACCGGAGTGGATCATAAGTCCATCGACAAACTTCATGCTCTTTGCTCTCTGACCTCTCAATTTTCCACTAACTACCACTTCGCAACCCTTTGCCCCAGATTCCATAATGAAACGAAGGACTCCGTAACACGCTCTGAAAAGAGAACAACAAACGTAAATAATCTTAGTAATTCACAAAACTAAAAAAATTAAAAAAATTTTCTCTTGCCCCAAAAAATTACCAGAAAAAAAAAGGTGACTCGAAAAATTTTATTTCAATATTTATACTTAGGAATACATTCACTGAAATTTATATTTTATTCGAAATTAAAAGTAGCCCTTGTCGGGCGCTTATCAAATCATTTCTCCCATAAAGTTTAAATCACTGCAAATTTACAATACAAAAGCTCTACATCGGACCTGAGAAGTAGCGATTGAAATTTTATGAAGAAATAAACTTATTTCCCATAGAAAAAAAACAATTTTTGTAAGTTATGAGATCTTAAAAAAGCCATCTCTGTCACACACTCAATGTCCTTTATATCAGTTCTTAATAGATGTTGAATAGCAATGAAAATGAAGATTATCAAATAATATAAAATTAAAGTTTGAAGATTTGGATTCCTAGTTAGTAGTACTAACATTCATATGATTCTAATAAAGCAAAAATCTATGGTTAGTTTTGCTTTTAATAAAATTTTAAATCATGTTGACCTATTTGGTTTCAAATTAAAAAATTGCTCAGATCGGTTAGAAAGTTGTTGACAAACACTTTTCAAAAAGTGGCCAATTTTTCTAACTCAGACACTACACACAATCGAATGAACAAAAAAAATTTGTTGCAGTCCACCAAAAAAAGCCAAGACTCGTTTTAATTAATCCACAGAACTCTAAAACCTTTTCTCAGAACCCATAAACTCTAAAACATGAATTATTGGGTTCAATTGTATATGTGGACATTTCATGCCAGATAGCAAGGATCAAAAAGAAGGTAATGAATTTGAGAATAGTTACAATATTAAAGCCAGTTGAATCTTGCAATAAATACCTTCTGACAGCAAGACCACCGATCAATTTGTAACGGAGGGACTCAGCCTGTGCGATGGCGCAGAGACCACGAGTGGCAACTTTTTCAGCATAAAGTTCAACGGATTGTTCCTTGAAGTCAAATCGCTTCTGAACTACGGAGGTAAGCTCACGAATTCTGCGTCCTTTCTCTCCGAGTACACTTTGGGTGTGTGTAGCCATAAGAATGATTTCAGTACGAGTCGGAGTGACACGGACCTCGACACCTGAGTAGCCATCTTCAGCGAGCTCACGGGTCAGAAACTCGTTGAGTTCAGCCTTGAAGACTCCGTCTCCTACGAACTAAAAATATAAATCTATAAGTTTGTGTTGCAATAAAAATAAATAGGATTTGTTTGTAGAATAAATTTACAACTACTTGGAATAAAATGAAATGTAGAAAACTAAAATAATGATTAATTATTCATAATTCGACTGAAATTATGGAATTATTCACCAATTTGGAAAAAGGGACAAGTATAACCTCAAAAAATACATGTTTACTACTTTGATAGCAATCTTTGTTTAATTCGTCCAAAATCCTACAAATGTAGATTTATTCACAGACACTTGGGAGCTTTTTTGATCAACATATGTCACGAATTTGTAGAACTTTTCGTCAAAATGACAAAAATTCACGGGAACGATCGACCGACGGCTTATTTTTATCCGTGTCATCCGACCGGCAAACATCACTATTTCCGAAGTATATTTGAAAAATCATAAAACTTATTTTCCACAGTTTTATTAACGCGATGTATTTTTTCGTTTCTTCTTCAATATTAATCGTATTAACCATCACCAACCTTCCGTTTCTTTGAGATTGATCGAGCAGCCATGTTTAGTGGTGGCACGAGAAAGAAAAAGAGCGTGACAGCGAGCGTCCACGACTGGAAACGGAAGCTGCGCAAATACTTGAAAAGAAAAGGCAAGAATAGCGCACGGGTTCCGGATCCTAGCCGACATTTGAAATGGAATCGCGTTCTTTAAAACACGTTAATTTTTATCTGAATATAAATTCCTCAAATTTATAGGAAATTTGATTCCGAAAAACGATGACTTTGTGATCACCTCAAAGGAAAAGCAGTACAATTTGAATTTCGTACATAAAATCGTTTCCGCTGAAAAGTTAAAGATGATTTGACGACGAGCGAAAACGATAAAAAGAATTGGAAGAATTCTCCAGCAGTATACAAAAGAGAATTTGAAGCTCTGTCGGTAATATTTACCTCCAATCATTCATGGCAAACTTCGTGAAACCAAACGCAAGTTCATTGATTCTTTACTGTCAATTTCAGTGTGTATTTTCTGTTACTTGTCAAAGTGAATCATCGAGAGTATAACTACTTTGTGATAGTGTAAAAAAACTGCCAGGATCTACGAACTATTTTGTTATATTACGAAAAGTTTACTCATGTACTCCAATTCGTAGAGACGAGACAAAATGTTCCTAAAAGTGTGGCAATAAAATCTATTTATTTATCAAGACAAACGACAGAGACAACGTTCTGGTTGATACGTTTTAAGGTTATATTTCTCGCGTTGAACCAACACACAGTAGTTAAAATGGATTTAGCAAAAATGTCAAACCAGAAAAAGCTTGAATTATGCAAGTGGTATTTCAAAGGTGTGTTATTTGTTTTGAAAAAGCGATTCAATGGCCCTTGAGAAAGACACTGGCAAATCCACTGAATCAGATTCACTTATTTTCATCATATTTAATCTATCTCTGCCAAAAATGGAATAATTTGAAACACTACTAGTGTCTTGAAAACAAGAGAGTTAAAGCTACAATTGAGAATTGAAATATCCAACCTTACAATATTAAGGAGTTCCACAATCGTTTTTACAATTTGCTTAAATCAGTGTATCTGTCAGTGGTTGAAAAAAAAACGAGTTCTCTTGTCGAAGGATAACACGAGTTTGACATTTTTTGTAGTGGGTTTCGCAATGCTGCCATTTCTCTGGACCGTGAATACTATCTGGTTCCTGAAGGAAGCTTTTGTGGTTCCACAGTACGAAGAACAAAAACAAATACGAAAATGTAAGAACATGCAAAAATGTTGCGTTTGAACATACAAAACAGGCTCATTTGGGAGTAAGCATACTTTCAGGTTTTAAAGCAAGCAATAATTTGGGTAAAATCATGAATTCTTCTATTCTCAAATAGCATTCGTAGAATATGACAAAAAAAATGGAAATCACCTTTAACAGAATTCCTTTTGCCACTATTTTTCGATGCATTGCATTCTTGTCAAGATGTATCTCGACCCTAGACTCTTATGATCTATTTTTCTGCATATAAAACCAAAAACAGGATTGAAATTGACCACAATTTTCTTTCTATCATAAAATATTTCTCAGACCGATCAATACAGTTTAATCACACATGATTTTCTATGTTTTCAATAGCGAAGAAAATAGTTTATAATAAAATTGTATTTGGTGACCATCCAAAAATGAAAACTCTCTATGAGAAAGATTCTAAAAAATGGAAAAAAAAAAAGAATTTCAAAATAAAGATTGGTGTCATCGGCCATTCTTATAAAGGGTTTACACTTTAATGAACATCTGTCGATTCTTTCATGGAAAAATCAAATTGAATATTCTGTTTTGCAGATGTAATATTTTCTGGAATAGGAGCGACGTTATGGACGGCAGCTTTTCTGGCATGGGTCATAACATTCCAAACTCAGCGAGCAGCTTGGGGTGAATTCGCAGATTCCATAAGTTACATATTCCCCGAAGGAACTCCTTAAGCTTCATTGTTTCTACAGTCTGTAATTTATTTGGCGTATCATTAAAATAAAACTTTGTTTATAAAAATAAGATTTATTTCCATGTATAGTATCCATATATTTCACATTGATACATATATATTTGTTATTGAATAAAACAGGGAGACATCGAACAGTGGCACAAAATCGTCTATATGGACCACACAGCTCGACGTCTTTGTAGATACATTTTCAGATCTTTGTAAACCAGTCTGGATAAAAACTGTATGGACAAAAAAGTTATTTTTACAATTAGTTAAATGTTTCTTTAATTGAACAGCATGGTTAAAATCTTTAAAGAAATTTTGTTTACGTACCAAGAGTGCAAATACATTCGCAGCCATTAACATATAAAACACACTATGCCAATCCCTCCATCGAGAGACAAAACCAGCCAAAAGTGGTCCAACTGCAGCTCCAATGCTGCCGGTACCATCAATTATAGCAGTGACAGTCGCAAGAGCCTTTGAGTCATCACCGAGACTCGGATGAGTACCGAGCTCAGCAGAAACCGCAGTCGTTATAAGTGCGTAAGGACCGTTGATTAATACACCACTGATCAACAACAATATCACATTAAGAGTCAAGCTGGAACTTCCCACCGCATCATACAGAAACAACTGTAAATAAAATGTCTAAATTATTAACAAATTTTACATATTTACATACTATTTTTTCTAACTAGTTGGAATAAACACAATGATGGTTTCGTGCACAACTTGAAAAACTAATTCGAAAAAGTGATGATCGCGAAAATTAAGCAATTTCGGTTTTTCGTCATTTTGTTCTGAGCATTGAGTCTTGTGTCAAATGAGCAAATAAGCTGTTTCATCATATTTTCAGGTCGATTAAAAAAACAAATAATGCTTTGTTATTGCAATTAATATCAATTATATCCTCTATCTCGAAACGGCGAACTCGGTCATTACGAACATGAAGAAAATGTGCCAAGGTTAAATAAATCTGGCATAACTCATCGATAGCTGTTGATTCAGATGTAAGCATAAACCCGGTCTTATCGTCAAAGAACCTCGAAGATTTATTAATATAAGCCAATGACAAGAAAAATCTGGTTACAGTCCGAACTCAACAATAATAATGTTGACACATTATCAGTGAAACTGCATTCACATAACGTTCGAATCATTACGATACGTTCGATTATCTTAATGAAATAAACTTCATTGAAAAGGGTTTTTAGTCAAGCTTAGTACCGAGAAAATATCATTAAAAATGAAAATTCAATGGTTCTCATGGGTTTCATGGCTGGAATGCAACGAAAAATTATTCCTATTCTCTTCAAATTCTTTTCTTATTTTTTTTTACAAGATGAATAAAAAAATAAGTTTCATCAATCTTCGTAATGTCTGCTTAAATTTTTTTTTAAAAGTCGGTTACTTTCCAACGATGAATATTACAAAATGCCCAAATTCAAATGTTATGTCAACGGACAATGAATTTTTTTTACCGTCGGAACCGTAGCTATGAGCATTACAGCGCACGTGGTAGCACTCATGCCGCTCCAATCTGAAAGAACACCGGCTGCGATAGCACCGGCTATACCACCAACGTCGAAAAGCGTCGAGACATCGGCGCTAAGTCTCGCCCCATAGGTGGCTGTAAAAAAAAAATTATAAATTCGGAAAATGTTTTTTTTTTCGATTTGACGAATTATTGAAATGACGTTTACAGCGAAGAAGGTTTTAGTGTTTACTAACTTGAGGCGCTAATGTAAAGTGGTAGCCAGTAAAGGAATGTATAGCTGACGAGTTTGGCAAAAAATAAGGACAGTGAGTATTCAAGAACACCAGGAATTTTGATGGCACCAACGAATCCGATTGCTCTCTCGCCACTGGAGCTATGTGAGCGTCGGTTTACCGATAACATTGGGCTCGTTTCTGAGCGCGCACTCGTTACATCCTTCGTCAAGACAGAAGTAAATTAGAAAAACAGAAAAATAATTTAATTAGAACAAGGTTTTAAGTCAAAGTATCCGCCTCCAAAATTTCATCAACGTTTTTTCAAATATCCAATATTATACCCAAGCTTTTTATTACTATTCAGTAATGACATTTAGTGATGAATACATACAAGATTTTCCGGTGTATTCTTCTCGAAGCGTTACAAAGTACGGAATGAATTGTAGTAAACAAGTAGAAAAACATTCAATGGAAATTCGAAGAGAATTCTCATGAACATGGTGACGGATTAGCCGATTTTTATACATTTTTTCTTCAATTGTATTTTTTTTATTTTTATTTTTTTATATATATATATTACGGCATACTGATTTTTACACGATAATTGTAAACTTTAACTGCATGAAATGTATTTTTCTGAATTTCATTTCGATTGTAGTGAAAACTTCACTTTGATGCGGCGAAAAAAAACGAATTCAATCAAATTTATTAAAAATGAGACTTGTTGTCGAAGTAGTTTTAGTTTAGATCAAAGTAGTTTTAGTCGTTTTAGTTGAAAAATCAAAAAATTCTGACAGACCTTGGACACGTAGTTTTTTCAATCATTTAAATACATAAAATTTAAAAAAAATTTCGATTTCCTCATGAGAATTTCCTATTAGAACTACACAAGCAGGATTATAACGGATTCATAGGAAATACGGTGGAAAAAAAATAAAATAAACTAAATAGGTCATGCACTTACAAGGAGAGCGTCCTGTTGACGCCAGGCAGGGCGATGTATGATGCGCTACGTTCAGCAAACCAAATATTGAGGATAATTATAATTATGTTTATGTTTTTTCTAGTGTCGCAACTGACAGATTTTCTATAAATTGCAAATACACCGTACGTGCAAATTCCAGAAAACTGAGCTGGCTCATTGTATGAAAAAAAAAAGTCATGAAGCTGTTTCAAAAGCTGCAAATTGTATCAGAAAATGGTTTACGCACATAGTTTCCAAACGTAATTGAAATTACTCATTTGCATCGAGAAAATCGAATGTTTCGAGATAGATTAGTCGCGGCGAAATATAATGCGTACGGTATAAATGGTGACAGAAATTTGAACAACGATTTGTGAAAAATTTGGATCTATGAAATAACGATTGAGAGAAGAAATGGAGTTTTGTTTTTATTTGTAAACATAATTTGCTTGATTTGTAATGAAATTGGAGTGTATTTTTGATGCAATTCTACTTGTGCTCCGTGTACCGAGGATACCATACTTGATGCATGCCAAGACAATTTATTGTTTTTTAAATGGAACTTCAGTCATTCAGCAATTCTACCGGACGGTCAGAAAAACTCACGTCCTCAGATCCGACAGGACCCGTCTCTGGATCATCGCCGCAGCTCCCTTCATCTGAGCTGTTAGTAGCTTCGAGCTTACGATATTTGAGTGGACCTGGTGGCGCACAGCCAGCATCAAGAGGATGAGGAGCTAGCGTGAGAAATATTAAAAAGCCACAAAGGCCCATCACGACTCCAGGAACAATGAAACTCAAGCTCCAATCAGACTCGACGAATTCGGCGGCAATGAGCGTACCAAGGATATTTCCCAAGGACGTGTGAGAATTCCAGACTCCGAAAATCAAACCGCGCTTTCCTTTACCGAACCAATTACCCACTACGGTCACGACTCCTGGCCAGCCAGAAGTCTGGAATATTCCACCAATTGCCTGCGAAAGTGAGAAAAATATGTCACATGATTATTACCTATGCAATGAAGGAAAAAAAAACATTGAGAATGTACCTTCTGTCATAAGAATTGAAATTTTTATAAATGTCGAACCAGTCTTTTTTATGCTAACCTGGATGACAATGAAGTACCAAAGATTATGAATATTGTAAGGTTTCGCTATCCCAAAGAGGTACGAAGCAATACCAGAGCCGAGCATACCCAGAGCCAGGAAATATCGGAGATTCACTCTTTCGGCTACGAATCCACTAAGAATTTGAGCAGAAATATACGATTTTTAAATACAAGTTGCTTCTTTTCAAGCTCCTGCTTCTAATCGCTTACTTCAAATTGTCACCTGAGGAACATTGCTGCTGCGTAAGCAAACAAAAAGGCTGAATCCAGGGTGCCTAGGAGAGCGGAAGCATCTTGAGTGTCTGCAAAATACAGACAAAAGCTTTGATCAGTTTATGAAAAATATTCTCTTATAATTTTACATATAACTCTTAAAATTTTAGAAAAATATAAGAGTTTCCAGCCATATTAAATTGAAAAGTAGGCAAGAAATTTGAAAAAGTATTGAAAACAGACTTGCCAAAAACCTTTAGACTGAATCTTGAAATTAAAGAATCAGCAATTATTTTTCGTTACTTCCCAACAAGGCAAACTCTAACGCCAACACAATGAAGCTATAGTTTTTGAAACGAATTGATTTGAATAACTATAAGAATGCTTACCAAATGGTGGCCAATCGCACCAATTGTCACGATTGGTATCATCGATAATAATATCCGCAGGTGGTGCTAAAATACTGCAGTTTCTATTCAATACATTTTTCACAACGGAAATGGGTTTCCGAGTGAGATGGTAACACATATAAGCGATGTAAGTGAGCGCGAGAATGCCGCCTCGGTGCCAAGCCAATCGGTTCATGCCTCTTTGAGGGCAACATTTAGAAGATACCCATTCTATCAAGGATAGACCCCAAGGTGTATCTCTCGCCAGGAGGGACATAATTACGGAGCAAAAGACGAGGAAACACAAGAAAAACGACTTTCACAAATACGGTATGTCTTATGATTAACAGGTACTTTTGTAATTTTTTGGTCACAACATACACCGAAAAGAATCTTTTGACGGTGAATATTAATCAAAAATTCATGAGTATTTTTTATTTATAAAAACATCGCTTATGAACATGCGATGAAAATGTAAAGATTGCGACTATTTCATTCCTGTTCCACTACAACAATAAGGAACGAATCACAAATTCACGAGTGTTCTTCACACAAAATCACGAACAAATACACGAAAAAATGTAAAAATTGGCGACTGTTTCATTCTTATCATGATAAACGGAGAACAATTTTTAAAAAGACACGTTTGTTACATGAATTTTCGTTCAACAATGATGATTATCGGAAAATCAAAAATGCGATCAAACGTCATGTATTTAAAAAAGGAAGAACGAGTTGCGATAACGCGTCGCTGACGACGAAGCCACGGACCGCGAAAAAAAAAACTTTTGGTATTGAAACAAAACGACAGTGACACGAGTGTGAAAATCATAGAGACGAGATAAGACACGAGGTCGAACGAGTTTGTGCCTTTTTCCCGCTGTAACGACAGTTTTTTTGTAGCATCTTGAACTGCTTTTGTGAATCGGAGGCTGAAACAGAACAACAAAACAATAGACACGCGCGTTGAGTTCACATAGTTAACGATCGGTATCGCATTACCGAAAATAAAAGTGATTTATTTATTTAGGAGCAAAAGGATGATTTTGCGAACAAAAGAATGCGATTAGACAAGTTTTGTCATTTGGTTTGTCCGTGTCATTCGACCTTGGGCACATAAAGAATTACTCACTTTTTGTAAATTTGTTTATATATCCGCAGCTTCGAGAACTTTCTCAAAGGGATTACCAGTAAAAAACAAGTGAAAATGAAAGAACAAAATAAAAACGGTAATGAACTGAAAAGGGTTACATAGACACGTTGATAGAGAAACGCCTCGAGCTGTACTGTGCTTTACACTCATATATTAAGAAAGATGTTAAAACCCGCCACGATGCAAACGAACGTCACCGAAACGTCAAAGGAAGTGAACATATGGGGCATATCGAGTGTATATAGGAATACTTACATTGACTCATTTATAGTCAGAAAGACGGTATTTATGTTCATAAAACTCATACAATACGCCTTTTTAATAATCAGCTTCAAACACAACAGAATATTTGCCCCATCTGTTCTCGCAATGAGAGGGCAGCACGTTCAAGCCACGCTTCACGCTGCTGGGGATGCATGACCCAAGGTTTATATAGGCAATCTCGATTTAAGAAAAAAACTGTATTAGTATATTCAAAATAGTTATCCTTGAGGAAACGCACATGGAAGAAATAAAATATTGCATTATCTCAAACGTGCATAATACTGAAACATTTATGCATGATTGAAAAATGTTCAATGATATATAAAATAGGTTTCGTATGGAAGAACTATTGAAAGTTATTTTATCTGTAATCTGTAATCAGATAAAAAATTGATTAACGAGCTAATTAATCATCAGAAAACAGAAATTTTATTAGTCAGCTTGAATTTTGTATCAGCAAAAAAAAATGATGAAGAAATATACGACCGAAAAAAGTAAACGCGGAATACGATCGACGGGATATAGCACGCGTGTGTATTTACTTTATCAGCGAATAATCACATTTTTCATTTCCTTCAACGATTAGTTATATCGAGAAGCCAGAAGCAGAAAAGATAGTACTTATATACATATTTGTAAATATGTACTCAATGCTTAGAAGATATCGGTATCGTGAAATGAAAAGGATTTTAACCACGCATGTTATAATCTGAAATTCACTTTTTACAGACATCACGATGAATAACTTTCTCTGAAGCAATACGATCGGGACGCTGCATTTTGTCCCTCTGGGTAATTCTTTTATTATTCACGATTATAAATAGAGGACGAGTCTCTCATGTGCGACAAAGTCTTTGTAATTTTATTCACACAAACGTGACACTAGCCCTGCATCATGCGAGTCTTTGATGAGGACTTATCTCTCCCAAGTTGACTCCATCTGTTGTCTCATGAAACTCCGCCCCATATACACATCAAACCAAAGTGGCCACATGTGCGACCAGTGCGACTGTCAATTTTTATCTTGGTACTCTACGCCGAAGCATGATGAGCTTGAAAGTTCATGAACTTCAATTTTAACACAATTCTTGAAACATTAAAAAGAACTAATTATTTATTTTTGCTAATTTCAATGACGATTTAAATACGGAACTTTCGGGTTATTATATTTTGGCTCACTATATACCGCTCCGCCACCATTTGTTGATTTACAAGAAACATTGTAGATATTTCTTGTAAAAATTTGTATATCATATATCTTGTAAATGAACATGCTGAATTTATGATTTTGCGAATAATTCTTCGGAATTTACTTTTTAAAAGTTTTTAAAGAATACGTAAAAAAAAGAATATTTAAAAAGAATTACTTTACGTAAGAAAAAGTGATCGGATTATCTTTCGAACAATATTTAAATTGTTTTCTGTTTTTTTTTTGTTGCGAAATCATGAAGTTTCATAATCAATTAACAAAAACATAAACCGAAGAACTGTTCGGAGTCCTGAAATGAATGCATAATCGATAAGTTGGAGTAAAAGTAAAAAAAAAAAGGATAGACAACAGCAATTGAATTTTTTACGTTTTATTTTCTCATATTCAATCAATATGTATTAATTATGAGTTCTAATTATTACTTAGTATATTTAAAAATCACAGTCTTAGTTGAAGAATTGACAGCAGAAAATACTATCTGTACTCTATTCATATAATAGTTTGTTTGTTTCTTCCTTTTTTGTTATCTTTAATATACATAGCTCATCTCTGCGTGTTTTTACCCGATAATGTGCGTATGTACATATACATCGCGTGTATGTACATGGAGGCGTATTCACGTGCATACGTACAGCTGATGAATGATTCGACGTTATGTTTCAACGTATACATATTTACAATTTCAATCTCGACTGTAGACGAGAGTCATTATTATAATTTTTTTTTCATTTCAATATTATGTCTATATAAATCTTAGTCTGTTCGAACCTCGCTCTTCATCGATATATATCTATAATTTTTCACACATGCACGATTGTGCTTGATCGAAAGTATACGAATCTTTTTCGTTTCCATCACTGACAACGACGCTATAACGATTAATAAAAAGAAGACAAAAAACAAAACGTCTGCGGATGAATAACCGGCGTATACAAATTCTAGAAAAATCTACGGGTAATAATAAATGGTTTTAAAAACTATTCTCGCCATCTATGGACACTGTTTACCCTCACAGCTTTATCTCCTTTTCATTTTCTATAACATATTTTACACATTATTCCTAGCGAAATATGAGATATTAATCGAAGGTACCGCACACATTTTTTTTCCCTTTTCGTTCTATTTGATAACGCGTGGGCGCACAAAATCATTAAATATATCTCGTAATTTCTACCTCTGAATAATTAGTGACAAATATGAACAATATCGAAACGAAAAGAAAATTTCTTGATATCGATCTATGATACAATTCTATTTACACAACTTTACGCACCGCTTCCTCTCTCTCTCTCCCTCTCTCTTTTTTGTAGTTGCTCTCGTAAAAGAGCATCGATAACTGACCGGGAAGATCAAAGGTATCAATCACGATAATACCTACGTATTTCCGAACGAACGTACCGGTGTGAAAGACATTTCATTTCATTCGAACGTTATTGGAATGTACACATTGTGCTTGACTATAATACATAATTAATTTCCATCCACTTAAACAACAACATCAACAACAACAAAACCACGAGATTTTTTTTATCATTTAATCGAGTCGCGACAAAACGTCTCACCGTTAATTCATGAAAAATTCAACGACTTTTTTTTTTCTTTCCAACTTTTTTACAAACTTAAACGTTACTCCAATTTTACTAACATATGAACGAGAAAGTAAATACAAACGTCATGTATAAACAACGCTGTTAATTGGAATATTTTGTTCGTCGTATAAGACCTTCATAAGGCATCTAATACTCTCAAACACTATTACGCCCCACGGACGATAAGCAGACGAAAGAAAAAAAGAAACAAAAAAAGAATTGATTTACTTCGATAAGGTCATTCGACTTTTGCAAAGTAATCGTAATTGTTCGGCGGCATCGCGATACTTTCACCAACGATTTGTCTGTATAATTCGTACATATAGTTTAAACATATTTCGCCCTAAGCTGCAGTTTTCTTCCAATGTAAAAAAAAATAGATTCGTTCAGAATTGTTATTTTTTTCTTTTTTTTTTTTTGGAAAAGATCCGACGGTGCAAACTGACGTTCCATAATTTATAAGTGGCTGATTGTGACATATTTACAACTAAAATTTACTACTTACACGATTAATGTTGTGGTTTTTTTTTCTCCTTTTTCTTCGAGAACTCGAAAAAAACGCTTTTGCTACGTTCGAACAACGTATAAACATCGAATACTTCGAATATCGATAGAGAAGAAAGAGAAAAAATGGATCAACAATAACAAAAACTACAACAATGCTTTTGTCAATTTGACATGTCAATTCGTCAATTTGACAAAATCGTTATTAGTCTGGTGTGGCTTTGGCTGCTGACGAAAGCCTCGACGAGCGAGCAACAAGATAACGCTTCTACGGGTTGACAGACGAAGCGCGTAGTGGAAATCGATATCATTATGTCGCGAATTAAAGATTTCAATTTACATAACCGCATCGATGGCACGTCATTCGATCGATGAAAAACATCGAAAATTCGTCAAGACCGTAATGAATGGTGATTTCTAATAATGGTAAATTGCGAGAAGCGACTAACTGAAGAAGAAAAGACAAGAAACGCGGATATATCTCTCGAAGATTGAGAAATAATCAAATCCACGATTTTATCCGGTCACGAACCTGATCCAGCAGGCAGAGGGTTGGGTAACAGGTTCGTGGTTCAATGAACCGATGGAAAGGCGAAAACTCCGAGGATTTATCGCGAGATGATCTGCGCATTGAAAAAGTTAAGAAAGAATAGAAAAAAAGGGGGTATTGCGAAAGTAACAGAAGGGAAGAAAGAAGGAATTGAAATCTGCCAATACGCTAAACGTCGCATATACGAATATGATACAAGTGGTTTAAATAAACATGTACTCAACGCACCACATGTATTATAATTATAGTATGCAACACGCACGATGCAATACTGTAGTTCGGGATCAATGTCATAGACACCGAGGAATGTAATAATAGGGCGAAATTTAATATAACGTATGAGCGAAGAAAGAAAGAAATAAAGAAAGAGGAAGAAAAAACGAAGATATTATTTCGATCACGATAGCGACGACGAGAAATGAAGTTTTGATCGTTGATTCTTGTCAAACGGTGATACAGGATATGAGCTGTTGGCAGAGTTGACTGTATTGCACCTGATCTCCGCTTATTCGTCGCATTTTTATACCCTTTACCTCTCTCTCCTCGGATTCACAAACTCGCAGCTCAATCTGTACGCCACCGGGATATTCCAAACTTAGACCACCGCCTTCGACCTCTTCACGAGAAAATATGAAACCCTTCGGCGGTGCTCTCACGTCAATTATTTGTTTGACACGACCGAGTATTGCCTCGGAATTAAGGCGACTCGACTCATCCGAAAGCGTTACTTCGACCTCCGTTGGTATAGGTGAACAAAGAGGCCTACCGATTCCTCTCGTTATACTCGGCCTCGAAGGATCGTATGGCTCTGATATTATGAAACTCGGCAGTGGACTATAGTGAGTAAGCGCATCTTCTAGTGAGTCGAGAGAAGGCGATGGCGAAGGCGAACAACCGATAAGGGTCACTTGACCTCCGAGGACATCCGTCACCGATATTTGAGGCGGTACCTGGAAAATTTCAATACTTCAATACTTCAATTTCAATATCTTTTCATCAACTATGTTTTTAGATAATTCAGAGAACCGATTTACTCGGCTTTCAAACGAGCATATTCGCCTTCAACCTCCTCATAATGAGTAATTTGATTTTTTATTCGAAAACTATCGAAAGTCGATTTTCCACGACGTCGTGGAAAATCGTATTGATTTTCGATTTAATACAAAAACTAACAGTCAGAGAAGAATAATTTTCGAAATCAGTGAATGAATTTCATTCAATTTCTTTCAACAAAGCGCAACTGCCTCCCTCTTTCTTCAATGTCTTGAAACGAAAACTTTTAAATTTGAATACATTTTTTTCCATACTATAAAATTTGATAATCAATTAAAATTAGAAAACATCAGGGGAAAGTTCCATTAAAATTCAAAAGGCAGGTGACTCAATTTCTATAATCTATCAAATTTGCCTAAAAATTGCTATATCGTAACGTCAGCTGCACAGATAAAAGTTGATCCGAATTTTTAGTGAGTTCTACTTACCCTCGGTATATCAACCGGATGTTCTTCTTGGATCATATCTAGAGCTGGACTATTACTCGGTGAGTAACTTACTGGTGTAGTCGCAGGTGATCGGTGGTGTCGTAACGGACTGAGATCAAGAGGAGCAGAGGGTGGCTGCGTCGGCGTTCCATGAACGATACTGCCCTGGACCGGAGCGGTCGTTAAACCGCTGAGACCTACAAAGAAAATATCGAATTAGTTCAATTTTTTTAGCAATATTCTTAACGACTTCTGTCAATGGAAATAAATCTTTATATTTCATGCCAAGAGATGTCACGGTAGTAGTTCGACGTTCAATGTTAAGAAAAAACGAACTCGCTGACGAGACAGCTAAATCGGCTATCTTAACAGGTCGGGACACTCAATTGTTTTTGCCCGGCTCAGATTTTACAAGTTATTGGAAGGGTCTATTGAAGGAAGAATTCCATGCATGGTATATGTCCACAGGACAAGTCAAAGGGAAAAAGTTTTTTGAAGCATACTATAATCGCACTCCTCGTCCATGGTATCATGGATGGGGCTTCGAAAGGAAATTCATAGTATCTATCAACCGGTTGCGTTCCAATCATACCTCCCTGAGATCAAGCTTAGCGCGTTTCAACATAATAGCATCACCGACTTGCCCATGTGGCACTGCGGATGAGACTCCGAATCACGTCTTTTGGCAATGCCCTACATACGATGAGGCAAGAACAGAGTTAATCAAGACTTTAACAAAAAGACATGGGACTCCCCCTTACAACATCGAATCCTTCCTACACTCCATGGAAAACACTACCTTAAGACATTTGAGTAAATTTTTGAATAAGACGGGCGTTTGCATTTGAGATTCTTATTAAATCTCAATTAACCGTTGACTGTGGCTTCAAAATGGTTGTCTTCACGTTTAGTTTATTATGTATTATTTATTTTCGTCTTTATGATATTTCGTTGTTCAGCCCACACTCACAGGACAAGATTAAAGTACAAAACATGTAATGTTTGTCCATACAGTTGCTGTAAATATTACACTCACACACATATTTATATAAGTATACATAAGTTTAAGTACGTACTAAGGCTGTGATTAGAATTGAGGGATAGCGACATCTGGTGTCCAAACAGATTTATTTAGGTTACGATAAGACCCTCCGATAGTCATAGAATGTACTCCACTTTCGGCTAGATGGGACAATAACTCCCAAGGCCTCTCTTTTGTATGTATTTTTCTCAATAAAAAAAAAAAAAAAAAAAAAAAAATGTTAAGAAAATTTGAAACAAAAATTGTTTTCAAATCCAATCAATTTTGTCTGTCATCACTTTTTACCCTGGGGCTGCAAGCTTTGTTCTACTTTGCTAATGATTTGTTTGATTAAAAAATAAAATTACCTTGAGTAATAGCAGCGACTCCTCTCTCGTGAACAGGGGAGCCAGGAATACTGGCAGGACTATGAGACGGTGAAGCGAGTCTCTGGAGTTGTTGATATTCCTGTTGCAAAGCTTGTATGCCAGGTCCAGGCGGACAGGAGCCTTCGGAGGCTCTCCGAACGGGTGAATATCTTTCAGTAGCCACGTGAATACTAGGCTCTTTGTAAGATTCCCTATTGCCGGCTGTGCACGAGGAGACAAAAAAATGACACAGTTCGTGAGCGTTTCGAGGTTCGTAGTAAAAAAAACTGTGGCCTTGACAAAATGATTGTTATATTTTTGAGATTTTCTCGAAAACGGCGAAGCACTTTTAACGTAAGCAAATATATTAAACACACACACAAATATAAAAAGGTGTAATCGTGAAAAAAAACACACACACACACAAAAACGTGAATGATTCATTTTTCATTGATTTGCAAGTGCTCAATGTTTTTGTTTGTTTTTTTTTTTGGATGATAGGTGAGTGCAAGAATTTACCAACGCTGGTGGGATACAGAGAGGCTTTCCTGTGATGAGGAAGCGAGGTTGGCCCACGTAGATGTGTTGGCAGCAGTCTCGAAGGCAGGTACGCTCTATTCATCCTAGCTTCCACTTCCATGACCAATTCCGGATTTATAACTACATGCATTGTACCGAACCAACGAGGGCAACGGCCGTGCAGCCGCCACAACAAAACCATGCAAAATCAGACCAAAAAAAAAAGAGAGAAAACAAAAAACCAAATAAAAGAAAGTACGACATGAAAAAAAAAATCAAAATCAACCAGAAAGTTATGATGAACACACGAATCGAACAACATTCTTTTTCCGTGACGGGCGCACCTGGACCGTTGTATCTCGCTTTTTATTCACACTCTTTACCGATAGCTGACGAAGCTTCTCCAGATTTATATCTCAACATCAAATAATACGATTATATACACGTGTGTATGACGATTATAGTATACAATGAATAATTAGAGCGTGTGATGGCGAAACAATAAATGAAGCGTGGTGCAACCATCGATATTCAAGCGCCATGCGAGACACAACGTCTCGCACCGGGTTATGATTCGTAATGGAACAATATAATAGTGATTTGTAAATCTAGACTCTAATTGTACGATCAAATTTTGTAATGTACAACTATGCAACTGTCTATGGGGTGTCTAATACTTTATCTTCATCAATTTAAGTCATTCAACATTTTTTTTTAGTATCTGTTTTCAATGCTTCGAAAACATTTCATAGCTAACGACTGTTCAGTCATGAGTTACACGTTTCCAGACAGCTTACAAATGGAATTGTCAAAAAAAAATTGAAATACACGATTTTGCGACAAATAATCATACTCGTTTTCGCCGCATGAAATGAATCTGTTGTTTTGCTGAAACTTTTTGAAATTTTTTCTCTCTTTTGAAATTTGTCTTTTTGACGTTTGCTTGAAACGATTTCGGATAAACCGTTCGTTCAATGCTTTAGAAATTTGTCAAATTCGAGTTTAAAAAAAAATATCCGCATGATTCGTTGTACATTTTCAATGAAGTTTCAATAAAGAATATAAATAAGAAAAAGTCAATTAACGCAGCGAAAAATGAGTCCAATTATTTGACGCATAATATTTTGATTAAAAAATATGTTTATAAATTTTCTAGATTCTAGTTTTCGAACTAGAATCTGAATTCCGATTTTTGTGCGAGTAACACCCGTTTTCTCCAACGTTAATCGAAGTTTAAACTCAGTTCATTCTGTATCAAAATTATATTTAAAAAATTGAACTGAGTTGAAACCGCGTCAGAGAAGACTGCCCCAAAAAGTATCAAAAATTTGATCCATTAAAATTTTCAGCTGAGAAACGTGTGTAAATCCTTGAACTTTTTTGAACTATAAGTTTTAACAATAACGAAAGTTAAATTTCAAGGCACATTGTATTTTAAAAGATGATTGAACTCATTAGACACCCAATTTTGTGCAGTGTTCAAACAACCAAAATCAAATAAAAAAAAAAAAAAGAAAATACAACAAAAAGCTTATTCGTGGCTTTGCTAAAAATTTGCGAATGATTAAAAAAAATATACTAATCACAAAGGCGCAAAAGAAAAAGGAACACGTATGATTGCAATGATGTAATGTACCTGGACGCTGCATCACAGCCGTCAAACCACTGCGTCTTCTTCTGTCACTCCCTCCTGTTGAACTTGTACTACTTCCACCGCTGCTATCTGCACTACCACCGCCTGCACCGACACTTAAAGTCTGAGAGCATTGTCCCATCGTTGGGCTACCACCCTGTAAATGTAGATAAATTATGATCGCTATGAAGTAGATGAATTCTCTGTTTTAAGAAAGAAGAAATGTTCAAGAATTCATAAATCGCACGGATTAGTCTGCGAGTGCACGAAATTCTCAACTTATATTATTTGTTGGAAATTCAATACTAGAAATATTTAAAAAAAAAGAACGTAATGACGTTGACGTTTATCATTGGAAAACAACGAATTAATTTTTTTCAAAACTGACGAATTTTTCTTCCCCAAGGTCGGGCTACGCAAATTGGCTGAATTTTTATAAAATTGGCGAAATTTAATAGCAGAAAAATCCATTTTTCGTAATGTTCGAACAATCGAAACTTCTTAGGCACGAAAAGAGAAAAACGTACGGCTTGTAAGTGTTCTCTGCTTCCGGGTTGACTCCAACCGCCCTCGTCGCAATTTCCGCTGCCATGCTGTTGTTGATAATAAACGTGGAGATTTGCCCCGCCGTCCGAAGCTCTTCTTCCGAAACTGCCTGCTGGCACAAATTTGTCGTGTAAGAATTACTGAAGTATAAAAAGAAAAAAAACCAATGAAATGATAGAAGAAAACAAAAAAACTCACTGGCTCCCATGACCGTGGGCGGTTTAAGCAGGTGTTGATCCTTTATTTGGAAATTTTGTGGTGGTTGATGTTGCACCAAAGGAAGATTGAGAGGGAGATTTGTATGTGGCAACATTTGGGGATCGACGTTAGACGCCATCATTGGTATACCGAGAGAATTGGGATAACTGGTTGGATAATTGCAGGCATAAGGATAAGGAGAAGAGGGTTGATGGGCCGAATCACCGGGCCCAACAGTATGTCTTCTCGTCGCGTGGTAAGGCGTTCCCGGTGGCAATTGCAATCCAGTTCTATCGTCCGATTCTGCTTCTGTTTCTCCAAACTACGTTACGATAAATATAAACAAAAAATTATGTTCACTGCAAAGGTAATTGTTAGTTTATTCCCAGTTTTTAAACATTATTTTCGAAACTTGAATCTCTATTTTAATGCTAGAGCTTCTATAATCTATTTGCCCAAACGTAAACCCTAGAACGGGGTCAAAAACGGCCTCAATTATTTCTTCAGCACAGAATATTTCTCGTATGCGATAACTAGATTTAACTGTGCACCATTCTTTTTGATTTTCAATAACTAAGGAAATAATTTATCACAAAGTCACACTTTTTGGAGAACAATGATGAAAGCTATAAAACGAAACAAAACTTTTTTAAAAAATGCAACAAATAAGTCTTTTACCTATTAGGGGCGTTTTTAGATAATACGCTTTTGCAAATTTCTCATTTATAAATGAAGATTTTAATCATTTGACAATTTGATAAGAAAAACTTTTGACAATTCACCTTTTCCAATTGATGTGCACCATCAGGCATATAATCTCCTGGTATATTTTGAATGCTTGGTAACGTTGGCATAGTCGTCTCAAGACGGTCTGCTAATAAATGGTATATCGCTGAGACGTGGTCAAATGCATTGCCCTGTACAGCATTGAGTAAAGTGTCGGCACTGAGACCCGGCAGCCTCAACATATTTTCTATTACTACTTGATTGAGCTGCGGTGAATGAGGCGTTTCCGGACTGCACCTAAAGTTCCCACAATGTATCAGCGCATTGTTCCGTTATAAAGTTTGATTCTGACTGGACAAATTGGGAAAATTTATTTTGCGATGTTCTTGAGAATATGCACAATGAATGTAGAGATAAGATATTTAGAAATCGATTGATAGTGCAGGACACTCGGGAAAAAAACGAACTATCGCCTGTTCGAAAGTTTCCAGGCAATGACGAATTACCAAATTCATAAGAACCAAACGAGAGGTGAAACGGTATATGATTGGTTAAAAAAAAAAACTGGAATAAAAAAAAAATATAAAGGAGAAGGACGAATGGATTGCTTGTCATTTCAACTTCAATACTAACCCTCCAGGTTCTGGTTCCGTAATTCCGTCCCCTCCCATCCACGGATGTGCAAGAATTTGTGATATGCTCAGCCTTCGCTCCGGTTCGACGACCAACATGTGCCTTATGAGTTTTTCGCATTCTGTATAACAATTTATTTTAAAAAATGTATTGATTAAACGATTTTCCTTATCAGTAATATTGACGATAAAATATTAGTGATTGAAGATGAAAAAAAAAATAAGTGAAACAACTGGAAAACCAACCTGCAGACATGAAGAATGGTATCCTAAATTTTCCGGATATTACAACCGAACGAAGCAATTGCATCGTTGGTCCATCGAATGGCAGTGCCCCACAAACTAACACATACAAGACTACACCAAGGCTCTGTAACAATGTTGTACCGGCCAAACGCCAACTTTAATTACTCAATTGTTCCACCAAACTCCCATGGCTCTTTTGTTAGAAGAAAGCACTGGATGAAGGACGCAATGAGGGGATGGGGCTACTCAGGAAAACAAACCGGATAGCATTCAATTTTAGTGGCATTCGATATTTTCGAAATTAACCAAAGAAATAAAATGAAGCAAGAAGTAAAGGAAAGGAAAGCATGGATATCAAGTTTTTTTAAGCATACCCAAACGTCCGTGCGTGGACCGTCGTAATGTTTTCCCTCAAAGATTTCTGGTGCGGCATAAGGCGGTGAACCGCACCAAGTGCTTAAAGGTACCCCTGGCGTATACTTGTTACTGAATCCAAAATCTGCGAGCTTTATATTATTGTCCGCGTCGAGCAGTAAATTTTCAGCCTGAAACAGAGTTTTTTCACAAAGATTAGATATAGCAATAGTTATTTATATTGTTTATAGACATTAATCAGAAGAAAATCGAGTCAACTAATGATGAATATCAAGCCAATCAACATTATTACTACTGCAATTTCCTTACAAGAGGTAGTTTTTAGTTGAATATTATTTTTTTATAACATCCCATAATACGAAACGATAAAAGATACTCAGAATTAATTGCTGTTTCAGAAGAAATTTATGATTCTTTGAGAATTGAGATTTGTTTACAGGAAACGAAATTGGAATACAATTCATGCTAACACAACTCTACAACTCAACATTTTTTTGTTGTTAATTCTCAGAAGAAGTAACGGAATACTTGTACACAAATAAACAAGAGTTAAAAATGTTTTTTTTTTTGGTGTAAAAATCGTGGATAGTATTGCATGTACAAACAAAATTTGATACAATACATATATGAAATAATAATATGAAAATATGGTAATATGAAAACACATCATATTTTCATATTTAATCATCATCAGAATCTAATGAAATTTCATTTGACAATATTATTATCCAAATTTTTTAAGGAAATGTGAACTGCAATAACTACATAAATCAAGAGACGCGGTAGCGGCTCGCAGCATTGAAATGCAACTGAATTCTTTTTGGCTATAATAATTCAACAAACTTTGATCAAGACCCAAAAACTAAATCTGTAAATGATAGTAGGTCAATTTCAAAAAGTGAGACGATATTCAACCTAGTCACAGTAATCTTCTGTTGATGCATAAAAGTTCAAAAAAATTCAAAGCCCTATCACCAAAGTCAAAATTGGCCTCTAATTTTTTTTGCCAATACTCAGGCAGCAGGGAAAATTTTGTGGTAAAAAATAATTGATCTCTTAGAGCATGTATTTTATTGGAAACAAGTAAAACTTTTTTGCTAACTTATTCAAATAAAATTAATGATCATGGAAAAATATTTTATTCTTTGTACCTTAAGATCTCGATGAACAACTCCATGTTGATGAAGGTAGCGAACAGCTAGAACAATTTGATGAAATATTCGTCTAGCCTCAGGCTCAGCCATTCTGCCGTTCCTGACAAGATGATCAAATATTTCTCCACCAGGCGCATACTCCGTGACAAGATAAATCATTTTCTCAGTCTCCATAACCTGATAGAGCCTGATTATGTGCGGATGCCGCAGCCTCTTCATAATGTGCACTTCGCGGAATATTTTTGCCAAATTTTCTTCACTAAGTTTGGTTTTGTCTATTATTTTTATAGCCACCTGGAGAACGAGAAAGTTGTTTTTTTTTTTTTTTTTCAGAATACGAGTGTTATTCAAAATCGGAGGCAAGTAACTTGTCTTCCAGTCAAACGAAAAACTTAGCGTGGGATGGAAAAAAAAAAAAAAAAATAACGCACTGGATAAACCTATTAGTCCAAATATAAGGCGATATTTATTTGGAGATCGTGCAAACAATTTTTCTACGCGTTCTATATAGTCAAACAGTTCGTGACGTCGGCACAAAGTTCGTAGCGCTAAAATTTCCGTGGCTCTTTAAACACATACATATATACATACGTGTATTGTCACGGATAATTGCGGGAGAACTCGGCGGAAAGTTTGCGAAATTTTGGGACGATTTGAATATACGAAAAAACATAACGTATGAAACACATGTGACTGCAAAAGAGTCACGAGACAACTGCGAAAAAAAAATTGCTTAGAATCGGAGTGTTTAGATTTTTTGCAAAACTTCGTCGACAGTTGCTTACAACCGGTGAGCGTGTGACAGTCCGTGCTAACGAATCGCCTATCACGACTGGGGAAGATCCACTAAATTGCCATTTTTTTTAGAGATTCTTGCAATTAAACAACTCGCATCGCAATGTAACGTGACGTGAGATTTTTCCAATTGATTCGTGGGGGTGATGATGATGAATGAGAAAGGTACTTAAAAACGTCGCGCAAAACGGTCAAGAAAAATCCGGTTTTACCTTCGATTTCGTAACAACATGTGTAGCCATTTTGACTACGGCAAAATTTCCTTTGCCGATTGTCTTCTCCAATTCGTAATAACCGACGCGTATAAGTTTGTTGACGGAAAATTGCTGCGAAACCTCATTGTGCGACGTCGTCGCGGATGCCATTTTTTTAATCACTTGACTCGCTCGACCCGTTGCCAATCACCTACTGGGCTTTAGTACTCACTCATCACCAACAGAGGCGTACCGAACGATCCTTCACTTAGTCCGCGTACTCACCGACAGAGAGCTCTGTCCAGATGAAATCCCGGCAAATTCAAACGACTCCGATCTGTCCCGCCATTGTCCAATTCTAAAACCACAACTTTCCAACTTTCCTCATCAAAAGTGTAATCAGAGCCACCTTACGAACGCAAATAATACTTCGATCAATAACTTTTTGAACGGATGAAATTTCTGTAAGATGACGCTACTTCAAAATTAACGCGGTCGTTTTCAATTGCGAAATCACGAATAGCTCATAAATAATTATTAAAAAATATAAAATTGTTAAACAAATTACAGCGTCATTATCCGTATTGTTTTTCTAACGTTCCTCGATAAGACTTCAAAGTGAACAGTTAGCTTCAGTGATGAAAGTATTCATAATTCATTATAATTTTTTTTATTAAAATGTTCATTGCACATATACAATCTGCGCTTTGTTATGTACTTACTAATGCGCTATTACCATTAAATCGGCTTATTTTTTAGAAATGTTACAAACAGGTACAAAAACTAATCTAAGTTTGTCTATTTCGCCTTAATAATCTAATACATTATCGATACAAATGCTATAAATACGTTGTTGTATATTTCATTATTTTTTAACTTCTCGAAAAACATAATTTGCCTCCTGTATGCGTACGGAATAGCTCGGAGAGTTGTGATCATTTGGTATTTCGTTATTTCCTTCTTTATTAATGAAATTCAAAAGAATTTGAAGCAACATAAAACATTCTGATTATTGGATTTTTTCATCCCTGCGTGTGATCCCCTTCAGTGAATTATTCATTTTCGTTTAATTATTATTTTTCATCATCACAATAGTGTTTTTGGAGGCAGTCTTCATTTTTCTCTTATTTATCACTGAACAGAATTACTGTATGAGATCGTGAGAAGAAAACCTCAGCTACATGAGACGATGATCACATATCAATCTCATATTTCTTGTTATTTTTTAAAAATGAAATAATTAATGAATCCGTGAAAGGACAGAGAGAACACGATGATGAAAATGACGATTAGAGCTCTCTGCATGAGTTATTGTTGTTGCATATACGCACTGAACATTCAACGATACGAAACAATATATCTTTCGTTTCCATAAATCAACACTCGTTTTGTGTCGATTATGCTGGCTCTCCTTAATTATTTTTTTATACATATGAAACACAATGAAAGAAAAACAAAATTCTGTACAGTAATATATGATGTTTAAGTCTCGCAATTTTCGCTCTATAACGAAATGAAATAAATGACATCTTGAAGCGCGATTTCATTGTACTGAATGCAAAAATAAACACGTTATTTCACGGGGATAAAAAGTGAAGTATAGATCAATTGGAGCGAGAAAAAAAAATTACAATTGCTTTTTTTTTTTTTTTTTTTTTTTTTTACACATTTTTCTTCATTTAATCGGTAGATGGGCTTAAAACTTAATTCACAATGTTACGCGGGACATAACTACTTAAACTATGTATAGTTTGTTTGGGTGAATACTTCGCTTATGGTGAGGGATTTTTTTTTCGTTTTCATAAGGGTAGAGACTACAAAGGTGGTACGTATCCGTTGATTTAACAATGTGGTATAAATTATAAACTACCGGCAATTTCTCCTATCTTTATGTATAGGTATGAAACATTTTTTTCTTGTTTTTTTGTTCCTCTCGTTTTTTCATTGAACTTAGAAAGATAAAAGAGGTAAGGATAGAAGAGAAAAATAGACGTATGTACAGGAATACAAAACACTGTGTCTATACAAAAGAACTTTTTTCTTGTTGTTGTAATTATTGTAGTTTAAATAGTTACAAATGAGATTTACCTTAATTGTGAAAATAATTCGAGTATTACGTGCTAAATGAAAACATTTTAAACTAAATTCGACGCAATATTATTATTGTTGCTTGTGTTCTATTTTTATTTTGTGTTTTCTTATTATTTTTTTTTTCTTTTTTCATTAATATACCGCGCTTGGTCCCCCGCAAATATCTTATGGTTGCTGTTGGTTTTTTTTTTGTTTCCTTTCTCAAAAACTTTGTACACTTCGAAAGCAAGAAATATGACTACCGGGTGAGTACAACACACCTCATTTTTTTTAATCGTTATAATCATATTTATCTATCCTTTTCTCACACTAATAATTCGTTCTCTACGTTTAGCAAAAAATTTCTCAATCGAATGAGGAACACCTGTTGAACGAGAAAAGAATGGATTAATATGCTAAAGGTTGAGTAGAGAGACATTAAAGGTCGACGTACGATCGTCGATCGTATTGCTCCTTAACGTTGTCCACAAAGTATTAATACGCACATTTATACACGTGCAAACGCACGCACGCACGCACGCACACACACACACACACACGCACATACGTACACACATATCCTGAGAGTTTGGGCTTCGATGCAAAAATAGTAGCGAAAGAAGCCGCAAAACTCTCGTTAATGGAATTAGCCATTAGTAAATGCTTTTCTCTGGTAAATCGATACTCAATACGACTAAACGACGATCTTAAACGTCGTTGAATTTTTATTATTGTTTTATCCTCAAATTTTAAGTATTGGATAAATATATACAACTATTTTACAGTCTCCTAACTTTAGTAATACGTTGCGACGCTCTCGAGCGTCCCAGTTTTTGCCTAATCGACGAAAGCTTCTCTTTCTTTTTTACTTTTATATTTCTCCATAATCCCAATCGCCGCGGACTCATTAAACCCGTTGACTGAATCGCGAAGGAAAAAGACACGGTGTTTCTCGCTCGCGTTTAGTCGCTCGTGGATTTAAGAGTTTCGACGATCCGAGAGCTTTATTAGATCCTTAGAATATATATTCAGCTGCGCGTCTTCACTAGGATAACGTGTGTATCTAATGGTAAGTAATTTCGTAGGTGAGAGACTCGACAGACCCAAGTTCGAGCCTTTTAAAAACATAAACAAATATTAAGTAAGGGCTGTACGCTCCTTTTCCTTTCGCAAAAAAGAAAATACAAGTTGTTGAAAAATACTGAAAGAGTTATTGCCGGATAATCCGCTTTCATTACCGTCTAATCTTCAGAATTCAAAAGATTAAGAGATATAAATTTTTTTAAATATAAATTTCATTTTCCGAGACTCTCCTGAAACTTATCGACGCAGCGATCTGAACATTTGTTGTTTTTTTCTAAATTATTGTTGAAATAAAGCGTTTCAAACTATCCGAGGTTCTTCCATTCGAATTTTTTCTTTTGCGTCAAATTTTTTAAAAATGTTGAATTTTGAGCGCAAAGACCCGTACAGGGAAAAATTATCGTTTCACCTCCGAGAACGAGATACACCTCCATTTCCTTTTTTTTTATATATGTAATTTCTTTTAGCACTGGCCTAATATCGAACAATCGATAGCACTAGAGGGCCGATCGAGATAAGTTCGCACGTAAAGTTAAACGAGTCCGTGAAATTTGAACGCGACTCTCTATGCTACAAATTTATCATTCCACAGTTATTATTGTTTTTTTTTTGTTTTTTTTTTTTACAATTCATATTCTGCTACAGCCTTTTCCGTTTTTATCGTTTCGTCATCGTGCGAAATACGAAAACGCGATCATTTTCTCGTATTGTTAATCTTCGTGTTTTTTGTACTCCATGTGGCGCGAGTCTAACGCACAATAAGTAAATAAATTGTATCGTGTCAGGTGTACAATTGCAAGAAATAAAGGAGAGAGAGAGAGAGAGAGAGACAAATAGACAGACAGAAAGAGATAAAAAAAAATGAAAACTTTACACTCTTTACTTAGTCCGGCAATGTATAAAACGTATAATACATCAGTCTGGTCATTCACAAATGACCAAATACTCACTATATCCTGAAGCCTGTTTCTTTCATCTTAAAGTAATATGCGTATATATATAATATATATATATATATATGTATGTATGTATGCAAGTTGTGTCTCATGTGGCGCTCGTATCTCGAACCGTGAATCTGTGGCATTGATTTTTACTAAACGACATTGTTTTCGTCGACAAAGATGGGATGTACAGATAGAAAAAACGGAAAACCAAACAGTTTTTATCGGTGAATGAAATAATGAAATTGAGTTGATGATAATAGTAACAGGAAAGTCGATACAAGAGCGAGGACAATGAGACGCGGGATGTAACGAATGACTCAGTGAAATTATGTGCAATTATTGATTGGAAGAACATTTTGTATCGTTAATTTACGATTCGATTGTTAGTCTTCAAATGCGCAAAGCCCTCAAACAACTTCTTTTTTTTTTATTCCAAATCTCGGAAAACATATAAAGAAGTACCGCGATTTTTGAAGAATAAAAACTAAAATACATTCGCGAGCACCCAGAGCGTAGAGCTGTCTTGTTCGCGAACGTACCGGTAGAATTATGTTTTGGCTGATGATCGAAAAATCTTTCCGATTTTTAAATGGTCGAACGTACGAATGATCGAAAAAAAGAATGTTTTAAACTCGGTTCGATGTACCAAATTCTAAGATAAAAAAAAGGATTTTTTTATTTCGAATCGTTGAAGTGTGCACACGTGTATCAGCGAGTGTGTAAATTTAAACGAGTGAGAAGATACTTATTCAATTTTGAGAAAAGTGCCGGTATTGGCTGCCGTTCTAACGAGCAATGGTGTTTTCCTGCGCGACGTCGATACCGTCTGATAAAGATAATTACCCTGAAGCGTGCCGGTCAAAGTCTTTTGTCTCTTAGCGCTAGGACTAAGCTCATACTCGAAGGGCTCTTCTTGCTTCGATATATTGAGCTGCATGTGAAAAGCTTCTTTGTTATCCTCCTCGATATCAATTTCGTCGTAAAGATGTTCAGCGACATCGACGTCGCAGTCTTGACTGCTTTCGTCGTAGCTGTCGGTGACGGAATTGGCGGCAACGTGTCCGTGGGCTAATTCCTCGCCGTAGGTGGTACTCTCTTCGGTAGCTTCGTCACCGGAGCTTTCCGTCTCTTCGGAAAGATCGCTCCCCGTACCCGCGTATTTCATCTCCCCACGTTCCAAGAGTTCCAGATGATCAGGATATATCATTGCCTTTTTTATTGCGAGTGGATCCTTCCGCGACCATTTTGATACTTCTTCATCCATTTTGGCTATTTTCGCTGGATTTATCGCCCAGAGGCAACCTTTTCGCTGATTTCCATTGCCGGCTGGTTTTTCTATTTTTTCGAAACACTTGTTCAGCGATAGATTGTGCCTGACGGAATTTTTCCAGCCGTTCGGAGCCGTTTTGAAGTATGGAAAATGTTCGCTGAAAAGAGACAAATATGTTGAGATTATTATCTGAGTTTGTAAACGAAGATTTGTTCAATTTTATTTCATCATCATGAGGAAGAGAGAGAGAGAGAGAGAGAGAGAGAGAAAGTTCAATTTCGAGCGTGAAATTGTTTTTGTTATAATCGCAAAATCAAAAGGGGAATGAAAATATGAGGGCCAGACGGCACGACCGAGGCCACACAGCAGGCCTATTGTAAACAAAGAGAAGGGTCACGAGAATTTCTCGGGGGACTGTACCCCGGACAACGAGCACCTGGTGTGTGCCCCGCGACGCAGAGGGGCTCCCCTCTCCCTCTTCTTCTCTTTGCCATCTCGCTCCCCATGTACAAAATGGTGGCAGCTCCCTACCCACCGACCGAACGAGGGACCGAGAATAAAGAAGGGACAATACTTTTTCTCCCCTCGTGTACCCCTTGTAAGTATGCGCTGTGTGCCCGCAGGAGTACGAACTCACGACGAAACCCAGGGCTTCACTCGTATCCTACTTCAGTCTCTTTTCTTCTCTTTCTCTTATTCATTCGCTGTCTCCCTTTCTCCGGTTCAACTAACCGCAATATGCCCGAAAAATTCAACAGAGCCGAGTGCTCTGGCTGAGAAAAAGTACGATAAAGAGAAAGAAACAATTGTTCTTCTTTACCACCGGTGAACGAGTACACGAACAAAAAATATTACTCAAAAAAACTTATTCACTCATTCGAAATGATTCTGAGAACTCTCTGTATCTGCGTGAATTCGTAAGAGAGAATATTCGCTATTCGGATACGAAATTCGATCTTTAATAATTAAGGGTGATTACACGTGCATTTGTGTTAGTGAATTTGTTTGATAGAAATTAGAAAATTTTTCCACATCACAAAAAATTGAGCGCACGATAATTAATCTTTCAGAAAGTTTCCAACAGATTGTTTTGAAAAATGGTTCCACAAATAATAGTCGAACAATTTTTCTTCTCCGTTTAAAATGAAATTGTTGATTATTCAAAATAATTTTGCATTTTTTTGAAACTTTTTTCTTCTTGAAATCCATATTTTTTTCTTTTTCCAAGCACGACGTTCAAGAAAGTTTCCCGAACTATTTCTTCTTTCTAAAGACCACGTTTGAGAAACTGCTCGTTCAATGTCTTAGAAATTTCGCACATATGACATTTTTCATATAAATATGTCCAATGTCCAAATGGATGTGATTTTTTTGAATCAATCGTTTTCAAGTATCCAGAAAAATTCAATAAGAAAACAGAATATTCTCAAAAAATAAATATGCACTTCAAAGAATCTCGAAATTCGTTTCACGTGACAAAAAAAATCTGCCTATGTATTGAAAAACGATTTTTTCAACCAATATATTAAAACAACTTTCATGAATTCGTAATATTAAAAATCAGTGTTTCCAAGACTTAAACAAAGGTCAAATTTTTTCCCTGATTTTCGTCCAACAGTTTCGAAAGTTAAAAGTTTTCGAGCTTCGAAATTCTAATTCAATTAAATATTTTGTTAAAAAATTGGGCAACTCACTATTCAGACGAGAAGAAAAAAAAATCGTGCAATACATTGGACACGTACTACACTTTGAAATTGAATTTCTGGAATAAGTCAGTCGACAAAGACAATTCCGCATAATTTTTGTTGTTGAAGAAGCATTTTCCTAGATCACAGGTTGTCCCATATTGCAAACACAATAGTGTAACGTTACGAAATGTTCTTTGCAGATTGAATTTGACGGAGGTAAGGTTGCTGCCTGAACCGGCGTTATGGATGAAATTGTGTCACTCACGATCTAGCGTGCGAAGTTAAAAAGAAAATTTCTCCGAACCGATATTCATATAAGCATGCACGGGGTACAAAGGAGTTTTGCTTACCACATGAAATTGTATATCTCGGAGACGGGTAGAGAGCCAGTTTGGCTGTTTTTAAGAGCCATAGCGATGAGACAGGAATAAGAGTAGGCTGGTTTCGGATAGGGTTTCTCGTCAAACTCCGTAATATCGATGTCCCTTTTCATCGAAGCCGGTAACGTCGTTGTGCTCGTGTTCATGTGGACATTATTGTTGTAGATTTGTTTTCTAACGTGATGAGTTTGTCCGTTGTTGGGTAGGGACGAGGGAGCTTGAAGAATTTTGAAATTTCTCACTCTAATTTGTGCAAGTGGATTGATTTTTTGAGGCGTTTGAGAGGCTTTTCCATTGGTCGCGTGTGAGGCTAAATTTTTAATACTGGAGCCATTGGTGAGTTGCAATTGTTGTTTGGACTTTAGGCTAGTCGCGAATTTGGGTGTTTCGTCGATTTCGTCCTCCGATTCTTCGTCCTCGGTTTCCGTAATGTCGTTCTCGTACTGATCGTTGTCGTACTGTTCGGTTTCTGTCTCGTTTCCAGTCTCCGGATCTTCCTCGATGTCAACCTGTTCCTCTTTGATGTCGGTTTTCGATGAGAAAGAAAAGTGTCTTCTCGCGGTCGAAGATCCTGTTGACGATGGGTTGTTACTGCTGGGCGTTGGACTCCGGACCGCCGAGTGTGGCATCACCGAGTTCGGATTCACCATTATCGTGGCAGCGTCTCCACCACTAAGGTCAAGGTTGAAATTACTACAAATAAGAAAGGAGAGATGGAGATAGAGAGATATACGCGGTTGTACAGAAGGACTCGAGTTTATTCGTCAAATGGATGACGGAAGTGTGCATGAATGATGAGAAACATAAATAAAGGAAGAACAAAGAGTTCGAATACAAAGAAGAGAAAATGAGATGATGGAGAAGAAGAAGAAGAAGACGAAGAAGGAGATGATGGAGGTGGCGGAGGAGGAAAAAGCCGGTCTTGGCAATAGCAGAGACGGAAGTAGTTCGCAGGGGTCAAGAACTCGTGGTTCGACGACCCCCTTAGGGGCAAATTACAACGTCGCTTGGAAACGCCGATCGATCGACTATGGGACAGGAGGGAGGTGAGAATAGACGACCATAGCGTCGTGAATTGCTATAAGCAGGTCAGTAAACTTCGCTCTTTTATTCCCACTAATGATATTTGTGGGTTTATAGTCGTGTGGGAGTTTTAAGAAGAAAGAAAACAGGCGACGCGATCTTCATAGACGATGGAATCGTCGAATTTATGGCAAATGCGAGTAAACGCTATCGAATATTGATAGAGTATGATAAAACGACATTTATTTCAATATTTTTCAATTATTCTGGGAATTTTCAATGATTCTTAAATCGACTGAGCTTAAATTTCTCGCCAGTTATTTCATCGAATGTTTGAGAATAATCACCTGTGCGAACTGTTGCTGTTTCCATTGAGCAAACTAGCAGCTCCGAACCATCCGTTCAAATCCCCCTGGCATCCAACCGGATCGTCGTCAAGCTCAAGCGGCGACAAATCCGTAAAGTTAAAACCGAGCTCAGGATGACCACCGATAACACCCTCGATCTCGCACTTTATGTCGACATCGAGCATCTCCTGGAGGGATAAACTGTCCGTGCCGAGATAGTAATCCATCGTGAGCCAAGGGTCCCTCGTAGGTCCCTGATCCAGCCCGGTGCTGTGTCTGCTCTCTGTATCCAACATTCACACGACTGTAAAGACAATAAGAAGAAAAAAAAACAATTATTATTACGAAAAACTACTAGCTTCGAAACATCATTGTATTTCCTTTCGTTTTTATTTCCTCGTGAGATTGTTTACATACTAAGCAGCTAATTCCATTCATTCCTATCATTTCGCATAGAGCTGCAATTAGTAAAAATTTGTACAGCTTTCCTTGTCAATCTTTATCTGCAACCTGACGAAAATCATTAAAAAATCTGACGCCATCGAATTTAACGAGAAAATTGCAGAAAAATAGAAACGGTAATAAAAAAAAAAAACGTCGGCAGTACTGCGAACCAGAAATTGCACTTTCCAGCGAAGAAAAGTCCGACATTGTTTGTATACGGAAGGGAAAAAAATGATGAAAATAATTTTCTGCTTAATCACCAATGCGTAGCATAACTGAGCGATCATCCAACCGAGTAATGGATTAAGTTAATGAAACTTATGACAGGAGGCCTTGAGGGTTATATTTGAGGTGAAAATCTATGAGGCCGGTCTGAGATGAATAATTGGATAAAATACTAGCGGACAGAAACGATTATGCTAAAAAATGTGTCACAGCATCAAAATGAGTCGAATATTGATTGCCCAATTATTGTGAGCATAATTGACTCTTGGGCAAACAACTTAAATGCACAATAATCAAGTGAGCCAGGATTGTGCGGGCGAATCGATTGAGTTTTAAATGAATAATTTAGCGGACAGATTATCATTTAAATAGGATATTATCAACGATAAATTCCTGGTCGGGCGATAAACTCGAAGAGTTCGTATATTCTTGCCAAGTGTATCAAAAGGGGATGGTAGAAATTGCGCGAACTGTATTTATATCGCGATCGTAGGATTCTCCATGCGTGCTTCAAGCTGGTATACAAGGCGAAAGATTATTTTTTCTCTCTTTTTCTCTCTATCCGTGCTGCTTCATTTTATTCGCTTGCCCACGAACGCCGGACCGATAGACTTTCTCAGTTGGCAATGATTCGATAGCCACGAACAGCTTGGCAATAAAAGCTCGTATGATTTTTAGCCCATAAGAAAAATACATTTTATTCGTACAATTATGCATTCGAACATTCCAGTCTTCGACGTATACATAATTATATATAATTGTAATACACGTGTATACATATATACACGACATAAAAAATAAAAAAAAAGAACAAAAAAAAAAACGAGCAAACTATTTTAAAAACGTATAGACCAGGCGAAGCAACAATTTAGAAAGAAAAAAAACGTATGAAATAAAAAAAGCAGTATACAAACTTGCATAAACGATATGAAAATCTACAAACTTATAAACATGTCTGTAAGTGTGTGTGTGTGTGTGTGTGTGTGTGTTGTAAGTATATAGTTTGGTGTGACCTCGCGTGTACGTTATGTGCAGGAGAATGAGTAGCTCGTGAGTCTCACCAACAACGAGGGTCTTGAACCCGCAATACGAGAGAGAGAGAGAGGGGAGAGAGAGGATGAGAGCTCGTTTGAGTGCTGGCTCTTGCCAGCCAGTTCTCCAGCTCGTGGGTGTGACTGACTCATAGTACTATAGCCGATTTACTATAGAATGTGTGAGGCTCCGATCTCTCGTAGTAGATCGACTTGGCCACGTAGTAAGAGAGTGTATGATGTGGTGTGTTTTGTGTGAATATATATAAGTTTTTATATATAACGTACGTATGCATACGAAAAAAAAACGTGCATATACATTTATAGATATATAAACTACTCGGTGGGCTTTGTGTACGTATATATATATATAAATGCACACGTGTGCACACATGCTCATCTGTACAGATATATATTTAACTATGCTGCATCTGTGTTGCGTTATCCATACTACATAGACAAGACTCCTTTGTTGGACTGTCGGTCGAGACTCACTCGACGAGTCGTCCAACTCGAAATCTTTCATCTCTCGTCTTTCCACACTAATATATTTATTATTTACACGTATATATAACTACTCGATATACGCAATTTTCTATCTTCATTCTTCCTTTGGTAAATGAAGTCAAGGGAGAAAGAGAGAAACGGATTAATACACACTGTATCACATTGTACATACCAAGCCTCTCTCTCTCTCTCTCTCTCTCTCTCTCTCTCTCTCTCTCTCTCTCTCTCTCTCTCTCTCTCGCTCGCCTCGTACGTTAAAAACTCGTTACTTTTTTATTCCCCTCTTTCGTTTTTTACTCTCGTTCTTTCTCTCCTCACATGCTTGTACCAACACTGGTACACCGGTGATTCTGAACGTACGGTGAATTCGATGGCCTACTACGCATACTAAATTATCAGCTGAAGAACTGACCCTGCTTCTCTCGCTCCCTACGATATAATGTGTATATAAATAGACATTCGCGTGTATGTTTGTTTTTGTTTTTGTACATGCATCTGCATTTTTCATGGTATAGGTGTTTCAACCACGTCTCTCGATTACCATGTGACGAAATCGCCGATGCAGGTCACGACATTTAATACATTTAATTTTTTTTATTTCATTAATTCATATTTTTGTCCATCTCTCCCTCTCTTTCTCTCTCGCTCTCGCTGTCAGCCTTCGCGTCACATACCAGTGCCAGTATATCCACCACATGGCTCAGTCTCGTTTACACGCTGAATACGATTCGTGCGGAACGCATCAATGAGAAATAGGGTAAACAAAACATGTGTGCGCTTCCGATAAAATTTATCTCGATATGTCACGAAGTATAAATTTTCGTATTTCTCTCTCTCTCTCTCTCTCTCTCTCTCTCACTCAACTTCGATTCGATAAGAACACGTTGGGTATTTGTGAATGGATGATCGTAAAATGGCGATAAGAATTATTGTTTGTTTAGTCTTCGAAAGCACGAGCGTCCGAACACTCTGTCTGTGTTCGCTTGTAAAAATATTATTGATTTTTATTATTGGATCAGTTTTAGGGAAACGAAACGTTATCAAAAACGACCAGTAAAAATTTTTATACGAATTTGACTAATTTTATACTTTTTTTTATTTAAATAGATTTGAGTCTTGGGAAGAAAACTATTTTTATTCTTTTAGAAATATTACTCGATGTGTTTTAAAAAATTGTTTTCTTTCGAACCCTCATGACTCGAGGAATAAATTGAGCACGGGACGAAAATCTGGCGTGTTTGGAAAAGGAAAAACGGAAGTAAGAAAGAAAAACAGGGTCGAGAGAAAAAAAAATGCACGAAGATATCGAGCCAATTGATTTCGGACGTGGTGAATTTTGAAAAAAAAAAAAAAAAAAACTGAAAATCGTTGCGGAGGCCATCGAACGAAAATAATAATTCGACTCTCGATTCTTGTGTGTGTAAATGAGTTGGCCGAGAAACCGAATCGTTCTCAAGACAATTTTGTCCAGCTCCGGGCGAGCAATTCGCTCTTGTTTCAAGAGGAAGCTTTAAAAAGTGTAACTAACAAGCCAACAGAAAGAGAGTAACGATGAGATATGCGGGGCACACCCAACCGGGTGAAGGACCAGAAATCATTCTGCCCATTTACGTCCATCTCAATTTATATTAACCGCATTTTTCTCCCCCCGCCCCTCCACGTATTTCGTTAACATTTAACGGAGCACCGAAACCACCAACGATCAAATTAGTAAGAACAATCTCGTGAACGAGTCCTATGGACTGTAAAATTATCTCTCGACTTCGTCGAATCGATTGAAAATCGTTTCAACACAAAGAGTATGAAAATTTTGAAAACTTTTCAATATCATCGAATTCTTCACAACATTTTTCATTGTTCTCGTAAAATTCATCAATTTTCGTAATCAATATTATGAAATATAAAGTTGAAAATTTATTTTTTCTTTGTCCTCGATTCGTTTACGTTTACCTAAGATTCATCGATGAGAAAAACAACAAAATAATAATAAAAATAAAACAATAAACATTAAGAATAAAAAAAAACGAAAATCTAAAGAAAATTAAAGAATTTCCAACGAGTTTTTACGTGCATGGGATTAATTTTGATAATTTTTAAACTATTCTTCATTCAGACACGAATACCCCGAATTATCGTTCGTCTCCATATGCACCTGGATCGTCGACGTTTTCTATACCTTCAAACCCACAAAATATTGATACTGTATAATTCTTATAAATTCATGTGACGAGGAGAAACTTTATTTTTCGGGAAAAGGAAAATGGTATATTCTGAAAGTTGAAGGAAGAAGGATTCTGATGAGGCCTTCATGCGTTTCAAGCTTGAAGCTTCCTTTTCGAGAACCGAGGAATTTAGTAGAGGGGGTGTTGAGGGCAGGTGGAGAGAACTCGAGACGTTTGTTTTTCGCTCGGGTTATGATATTGAGCAAGTGTTTCGTATTTACCGGAGTAAAAATAACACTTTGAGTTGGTATGAGAGAGTTTCCGGGAATATTTGGCGTTATCTAATTTCATGATCGTTTTTTTTTTTTTTTTTTTTTCACGGTAGATGAAGTTTGCACGTACACAAACGAAAGGTGGACGAGATAGGGAGAGGCAGGAGAAAGAGAGTGGGATAAAAACGACTGAGAAAGAGAATTCGAGAGACAAATGACGAAGAGAATAAGGCAAGAGTATGAGAGAGGGAAATTTTTGAAGGAAGCGACGCTCGTAGGTCACGCTCGGAGTAACCGCGGGGACTGACGACCGAGAATGGAAAGAGAGAAAGAAGAAAAAAAAAAAAAAAAAAAAAAACTATATGCGTACGAGGAACGAAGAAAATTGAATGCAAAAGACGAGTGAAATGTACGCATGGAGAACGACGAAGATACGGGGAGAAAAATAAGAAGAGAGCGAGAGAAATGAGAGAATGAGAGACTGAAGAGCAGCACAGAAAGATCGAGGCAAATATGAGTACACAAGTCGTACCAAATACCACTAAAAGTTGTCAAGTGTATTGTAAATAATATAAATAAAATGAATATGTATGCGTACAGATAAACATAGATATAGAGTGGTAAATTATCATGTTTATATAGTCGATAAAAAAAGTATGTTCTTTGATGGTCGAAAAGCCAAGACGAGGGAGGCATGACGATGAGAGACGTCCTTGAAAAAAAACCTAACGCTCCATTGCGTTTGAACTGAGAAGAAACAGTCTGTGCTCGTTGCCCGAGTGTAATTCTCGCACAGTTCCAACTCATTCAACGAATTCAACATTATTTTTTTTTTTTTTTTTTTTATCGACATGAATTTGGAAATTAATTTTTGTTTGAAAAATATTTCATTTCCAAGAGATTCCTCATCATTTTGACATTAATTTTCAAACGCAATGATATTTCAATTTTTTCGGAGCAAGACGGTTTTTGTCGGTGAAAAAAGTTCATGGAGAAACTGGGAACCACCAAATTAAAAAAAATTTTTTTACATCGAACGTGAAATTTTAATTCTTCTGTCAATTTTACTGATCGAAGTATATCTACTTTATAGAATATATTTTCGTTTTGTCTCAATTTATTCTTTAAAAATATTCATTTTTCAGAGCTTATGCTACTGAAAACAAAATTTTGTTGAAATATTCAAATATTTTGTTGCACCTATTTAACAAATTTCGAATACTACAACAAAGCTTCTTTATACTGAAACAAAACTTTGTTGAGAGGATATAACATTTTGTTGTGTCGTCGAAATATTTTGTTGAACGTACTATTCACTACAAAATATTTGAAGGTTTCAAAAAAATTTTGTTTTCAGTGTGTATTTTTAGAATTTAACAGTCGCGGTGCAGGTGGAGCAGGAATCAGGAAAATTGGTCGAAATGAATTGACGCTTTTTGAAAATTTCTCATTGCTTCGGTCGTCTATAAATTTGAATAATAAATGTCAACGAGCTGAGAATTTCGCCATATAATTCTAAAAGAAAATTCATTGACAGAGGGCTTTTCGAAGTACCGTAGTTTAAGGAACGGAATGAAGAATTGGAGAGAAAAAAAAAAACAAAAGTTTTTCAGAAATGTTGGTTTACCCTAAAATAAAATTTTGTCGAGAGTATTGCCAAATTCCAAGAAAATTCTACAGCGTTATTGTACGAGTCAGGAGGATGGGAAACGGTGGTTACGAAGCTCGAATAACCTCTGTTGAGTATAAGAAAACTACAGGGGGCTTTACAGCAGTGTATTCGTTCAAAATCTCAGTAATCTTTTGCCCATTTTCTTTGCGTCTGTCTCTGTCTTTGGTCTTCCTTTGTGAAACTATCAATAAGCACGAAAAAGGCATTCAAGGGTACCCCGAAGAATCGGGGGGGAGAAAAAATTGCTTCTAAACGAGCGCGGAGAATTTTTTTTTTTTTTTCCTTGATTTCTCCGCTGTCTCTCCCTTTTTTCAAGTCCTTGCTGTTCGGTCACGGTTCTTCGATTTCGCAACGAATTCGCGCTGAGGTAAGGTCGGGTGTCGCGGGTTCGAGATCTTTGCCAACCGAAAACAGGTATTCGTTAATCGAAAACATAATCTCATCCGATGAACGAGTATCGAGTCATTTATATTTGAAATACGTTTGAATATTTTACTACAAATTGAACTCGACTCTTTCTATCTCTGATTCTGACGAGCTCGACCCTCGACCACACCATATTTTTCTCTATTCTTCAAAACATTTGTCAAACGTAATATTTTCAACTACTTTCGTACGAAAACAAAAAGAACAACCATCCATAAACATAGATTCTATCGAAAATCAAATTAAATTTTATCAAAAATGATGATTTTTATCAAATTTATTCAGAGTATAACGAGCCCATTCGTTACTGAAGTTGTAGAATCAAAATAAACGCTAAATGTGAATGATTTTCATGAAATAACGAAAGATGTTACTACAAAATTTTTATTTTTCGAAATCGAATCTCTTCTCTTCTGAATTGTCGAAAACAAAAACAAAAAAACTCGTCGAATTACTCGTATTTCTGTAAAAAGACGAGGAAATTCGTGCATTTTTTTTCTCATTTATAAATTTAGCGCAATAACGTCAAATTTTCGATCGCTGAATACGAATGATATTTATCATCGCTGCTTTTATAATTTTGAAACAAAGGGAACGAAGGATCGAAGAAAAAACATGACGAAAAAATGGTAATCGTCGCTTGCTATCGGGTTTTAACGAGAGAAAAAAAAAGAAAAGAGATTTAAAAGAGAAAAAATGAATAATCGCGTAAATATACGAGATCAAAAACAGCATCGTGGTAGTATATTTTGCGAATGGTGGTCGAAACGAGCAAGTAGCGTTCGTACTACATAGTAGTAAGTATATTTTGAGCGAGCGAGCGAGCGAGCGCTTCCCCATGTTGTTCTCTCTCTCTCTTTTTCTTGTGGTTCTCGAGGGGCCTGTTCTGGACAAGGCGCGGATCGTTCTTTGTGATCGGTCTCGGGCGCCGAGAGAACCGGTTTTCATTCGGGATACACGAGAGGCAAAGAGTCCGCGCGCGCTCTCTCGAGCTCGGAAGGTAAATCGTTCGCTATGTGGGTCCCGAACGATGTATTTTTGTAGTATTATCGTAAGAACGAAAGATCCGATAAATCATTCCAACAAAATTCCATCAGCTACATCCTCGTACATTCGAATATACGTAACGTATATTCGAAGGAGAAAAAACGAATTGGAATCGATATAAAAGTATAAAACAAGATAATATATTTATGCTCGTTGTTTTTCGTTGGATATACGTTTTCGTCAATTATAAAAAAAGAACATTTTTATTTTTTTCTGTACAATAAAGTAATCTTGAAACAAAGCTGCCAAATTTACAAACAGACAAAATCATCTTTCAAATGATTTTACAGGCACGAAGAAAAAAAAACGAATTGAAATCGATATGAAAGTACAAAACACAAGAAATTTATGCTCGATGTGTTGTATTGAATATATTTTCATCAATTATGTAACCATAAATATGAATTTTTTCTTGGGAAAAATAAGTAATAATGGAGCAAAAAGTTGGTAAATATTGAAGCAAGCAAAATACGCTTACAGAAACGTTTATCACGTCACAAAGACGCGAGAAGAAATTTCATTGAAATTGAGCTTGAATTACGATATCTTTTAACATATAATTTATCATTTATTGATGATAAAATGATCATGATTGTTATTCGATTACAATAATAATTGTTTCAGTTCATGCGCGAATAATAATTAATAACCGTGCGTCATGGTCTTTCCGATTACGAATTTAAAGCAAGATAAATTACAACTTTGACTCATTAATGATAAATTAAACACGGTTATGTATGATTATCTTGCTCTTACACGTAAATCGTAATATACTTTCGATGCACACGAGCCTCAATAATTTTCTATTTTATGTTCACAAACCACGCCAACTAATCTCGATTCTTCGATGTTAAGCATAAGTGTTGAAGCTTCTTTAAACAATGTTAAATGATAATTATTCGACTCAGGCAAACTGTGAGAGTTTACGTACCGAAACGAGATTTTTTTTTTTTTTTTTTTTTTCTTCCCATTATACTTCGACCGGCGATTATCCAACTGTGTTATTTCTTTCTCATGGATGAAAAGCACAATACGTACATTTCTCAAATCAACGCGATAAGTAAAGAAAAAAATTGGAAATTTGAATAGAAAAAAAATTGCATGAAAAGAATCGAAACCAAAATGCTTATGATGACAAAGATTTTTCACATTTCGGCACATCATCGATTTCGTTCAGTGGGTCATTTTTTTTTTTATAATCCCAATGTATAAATCAGATAGATGGCAAAGATTGTGTAACGTTGAATATTGGCGAAAAAAAAAAAGGCATAAGAGTCAACAAAGGGGAACTTAAAACGGTACAGGATGCAGAACGAAAGGGGAATGTAAAGGTGTACGAAATCGGGGACTCCCTTTGTTCGTAAAGGCGAAGAGAAAAAAAAAAGAGAGCAAGGAGATAGAGGGAGAGAGATAGAGAAGTCTGTTGGTTGGTTCGTCTTCGCGTACATGAAGAACGTAGCTCGTTGAGCGCGGGGACCCTTCGTGCGTGTACGACAGGTGCGAGAAGAGGTGGATCGCTCATCCGTATACGAAACGTAGAATTTTTCACTCACCTCGACCACGTTCGAGTCATGTTTATTTTTTTTTTTCGTTCGAACATGTGCTCTGTATAAGCTGAGAAATTTTTTACATTTTCTATGAAGATAAATATCAATTTTTGTATGCTGACAGAGAAATATAAATAAAATTTATAATTGAATAAAACGTGTTTCGATGTTTTTAACGAATTTTATTTTGTATCGTATTTAAGAAGTAATGAAAATTCAATAAATAATTATGGCCTGAGAGAGAAATTTCTCAGAAACGTCAAATTTTTATTTTTTTTTTTTCAACGAAAATTTATCGAGTTCGAATGAAGGTATCCGACGATTCCACTGCTGAAACGTTATCTTTTCTTGTGCTCGATTTACGAAAAAAAAAAAAAAAAAAAAAAAAAGACAACGAAAAAAGTTGTGCCGAAGAGAATCGCGACAAAAGATTTTGGCGTCAGGTGCTACACACAGTGTGTTTTCTTAACGGGCTTTCGGAGAGTCGTGACGAAATATAAAGAACCGGAAACGACGTTGCGAGAATAAGAGAGAAAAAAATGAAGCGCCGAAAGAGAAAGAAAAAGGGGAAGAGTCGAAAAGAGATAGCGATGTCGTCGATATAGTAATATGTTAAATACAAATATATAGTTATTCACGTAACAGAATCTTGGCTCGGTTGGTCAAGACTTTACGAGCTTGGCACACGCAAGAATAATCCTTCCGCTTCTTTTCATATTCATCCTTGGTCCTCTCTCTTTCTTTTTTTTTTTTTAATTCTCGCCCCTTAACCACTCCTTCAATATGATCGGTCAAAAAATATTTCCAAAAAAATAACGCAAAGCATCGAACGAGAGGAATAACCGAAAAAAAAAATAACGAAAATGAGAAACGTCAATTTCCGGTTAATCGTTTCTGTGAAAAAAAATTACAACTTTTCGATTTGTCGAATTTTTTATACGCCTTTTCACCGTCGTTCTTCACCGTTTCTTTTTAAATATCACCCGTCGAAAGAACATATTCTAAAATAAAGGATAATAGTAAATAAAGAATTCTAATAATTATACGAGTTTGCCGATGCGAAATTGGGAAAAAAAATTACAACTTTTCGATCCTTTTCTCCTCAAGGGATTTTCATGCCCTTTCGGAGTGTGGAATTCCGAGGGATTTTCCATCGAGGATGAAGGATTTACCGAAAGTCCGAGAACCACTAGACTTTAAAGACCGATTTCCATAAATTTTTCGCATTAGTGTAGATCCACCGTCTGTTTAACGAAGGGAATGCATTATCTAATATAAATAATTTGATATAGTACGAATGAAGAATTTGCACGTAGATTGCTACCACGTTAATTATTATTTACATGTTGATTAATGAATATTCAAATATTCCCACGAGCTTCGGACGATAAAAGATTTGGACAAAGGAGAGGAGCAGGTTGAAGAGAAAAAATAAATAAGAAATTTGATTAATAATCAGAGGGATAAATATAAATCGTTGTAGCAAAATGTATCTTTTCAAGAAGAGGAAGGAATAAAGGGCAACCTTGATCTTCCCCGTTGCAAGAGGCAAAAGCGTTTTCCTTTGACCCTGGGATTAGCTCTTTTTCTCATTCCATCTCTTACGCTCTTTCTGGAGAGAAGAGCGCTTGTGCACAGGTCATGGGTGTGTTAGGGGCTTTGTAAACGAGAACCCTAGAAAAGCGATGTACCTTCACGTTCGTCGAGCCTTTCCAACTCGAAGGCACAGGCAGGTAGGAGATTCGAAATTCCTTCACGTTTAAGTATACACGGAGAGAAGAAAGGAGGGGAAAGAGAGGAGAGGGAGGGGGGGGGGGGAAAGGAAGAAATGGAAAAAACGAAGAAGGTTCGTCTGAGAAAAGGCCCGGGCTAAACGGACCCTGAAACGCCCCTAAGAACTATGCGCCAGTTGTAAATATAGGCCCGAAGGATAGGAATGTAGTTTATAAAACTGAGGGCCAGTCATAAAACACTGGGAACCAAAATAATATTTCAAATTCCAATCCCAACAATACAATGCATTTTTCGATACATTGATACAGTGATTTGAATATTCTCGATTTCCATTGAATCGGGACACTTGTTACTTCATTGAAAATAAGAAGAAAAAAGAGAGAAATACATAGGGCCACTATTCCGATGAAATTTTCCACGATCTCCAGGCTCAGTCTATTCGAAAATTGAAATACCGACTGTCGGTAAAAGCAGATTTTTACATAATTCAATAAACAGTTCGAAACAAAAATTTGATCAAAATTAGCAATAAAAAATCGATTCTTCCGACAATTGAATTTCGCCTTCGGCAATGTTTCGAAAGAATCTCAAAAAGTAACGGTTGAACATGAAAAATGTTGTTTTTCCATATCGTTACGTGGAATCCTTATTTGAACACAAAAAAAAAACAAGGAAATCGAGCATTTTGAGTAAAAAAATAAACATGCAATAACATGAATCCTTTCAAAGCAAAAAGAATGAAAAATGAAAGTTAGTTTCACCAAGAAAAAAAAATCTGTTTTTTTTTTTTTTACGCGAGTAAGAAAGCTTTGAAAATTCATCAATTCGTTTCCAGACGCGGTGTTTTATGAAGTGCATGTTATATGCAGTCTGGGTTTTGTCTCAGCTCGGCTGTTGGCCAGATCTCGGGATGGACCGATCGTGCACATTGCCGTCTCTCTTTCTCTCTCTCTCCCTATTTCTCTTTCCTCTTCCTCGCCCTTCATCACGAAAAGCCCGCGAGTAGAGTTCTGTATCTGGTCTCTCGTGCCGGGGTTGCTGGGGCATCATCCCCCTCGTCGTCTCGTTTCGCAAGTATCGATCTGATACTCCCCACCAAGTTCGCAAAAAGAATGAGAGAGAGAGAGAGAGAGGGAGGGGCAAAATACGTCCCTGCTACGACCGGGGAAACTACCCCTTCAACCCTCTGCGTTTCGACCGCTTGCGCGCTAGACCTGTACAAATATCTATATTCTCTCCTCTCTTTCCTTCACACACACACACACACACACACACATACAAATATAAACGTGTATACGAACGACATATATATATTTCGACATAAACGAATCTACATCCTCCCTTTTCGGTGCTCTAGCACTGAACCAGCGAGCACGAAGCCAAAGGGCGTAATTCACGGGAATTAAAATCTCATATTTACGGAGTTACGCCTCATTGCTCCGTAGTACTTGAAATATAGGTATATGTGCACGTGATTGTGTGCGGTACGTGTAAAAAGACACAGAGAAAGCTCGTGAAAAAAAAAAAAGGGGAGACACAACCCCACGAGCGAAGGGGAAACGGTAGACAAGGACACGAGACTCTACCGGGGGCAATGCTCGAAAAAAAAAAAAAAGAAAAAAAAAAGAGTAAAGAAAAGAAATAAAGTCGGCAGGGTTGGGTTTTGACGTATACTGTACTATTTTTCCGACGTAATCGACGCTCGTAATTGTCACGAGATCTTCTCGCACTTCCCCTGCGTGAAAATCGATTCGAAACTGCATTTTTTTTTTTTTGGCGAGCTTGTTTCGTTGAATTATTTAGCGATAACCTTGTTCGTTTTTTTTTTTTCAACGATATTTCGTTGGAAAAAAACAAAAATAGGATGAGAGCACGAATTTTCTTTGGAATTTCGATTGAACGAAGATAAATTTGAATTCCCTTACGATTATTCGCTAACAGCGATGAGCGCGACCGGAGGTAAATTGATTATTTTATTTTCTTGCGAAAGGAGACGGGGGAATACAAACGTCTCGAAAGTTTCGCTCGATGGAGAGAGAGAGAAAAAAAACGATCGTGGTTTTCTTCCCCTTTCGATAACAGTATCGATTTACTTTATCGTTGAACCATGAACGAAGTAAACTCTCCCCCCCCCCCTGAGCTACGCGATAGCGCCTAGAAAAATATAATTCTTAATTCAACCGCGCGAACTTCTTTTTTCTCAATTCGCGAGGATTTTTTCAACGTTTTTTTTTCTTTCTTCTTTTTATTGTTTCTTATTGTGCGACGAAATCGACGAAAAGTTTTTCGGGAAAAAAAAAATAAGAGGAGGGGAAGAAGAGTCACAGCTGCGCTTCGGTCGACGACTCCTCCTCCTCCTCCTCCTCCTCCCATCGCTCATCTTTTTTTACCAGTTCGAAAAAATAAAATAAATTTTTTTTTTTAAATACTGATTTCAAACGATTTCACTCAAGGATTTGCGTAACCGAGAAATTTCGCAGCTTTCGCCATCTTTTTATGCTACTCGTAAACGTTTTTTCTTTTTTTTTTTTTTCTCAGTATCCTCGAATAATATACATAAAACTTTGTCCTTGAATGAGAATTGTCAAAGTTTCATGGGAGTTAGACGAGTGTCGGGACACTTGGAATGGACACTAATAATTGAGTTGTCGATTACGAGACTTTTTCGTCACGATTAGACGATGAGAAATCGGGATGCCATGATGTTACGCGAATACGCGCTTGTGTACAAGGAGAGAAAAAGATGTGTGAAGCTCGAATAAAAATGTACAATCTTCCTTAGGCTAATTCCATGATATAAGAGCTGTAGCGATTCACGCGACCTCTAAGACACTGAGACGGGCTCAAAGAACTTAGAAAATAAAATGAGGGGAAAAAAAAAAAATGTGTAACAGAAAAAACGACGAAATAAAAAGAACTCTCAGGGTGGGCCGAGAAGCGCCGGTTAGTTTCGCATTTCGCGCTGTCGAGTGAAAGTATAAGACCTTCGATCAAGATCTCTTCCTTTTTTTTTTTTTTTTTTTTTTTTAACGAAAGGACCGACCCAAGTCCATTTGAGAAGCGAGGGAATAAAAGGGAGCGAGAGAAGCAGCCCGGGCCAAGTTCGAGTGGACCGGAAACGGCCTCTAGAAATAATATCCCGCCGCCTCGGGAAAACTCAAGACTACGGAGAACCTCGAAAGAAATACTTCATCATCGAATACACGAGATTCATTATTTCGTTGGGCGATGAATTCATTTTAGCATGATAAAAAAAAACAATATATATGTTGGTACTTATGTTACTTTGCGATGAAACGGTTGAACTTAAAAAACAGAAAAATCGTGCGATATTGAGAAGGGGGAAAAAGATTTTTACGATGTTTTAATTTGAGTAACTGTGAACATCGATCTTTAAAGTTTTTTTTTTTTCAAAAAATAACAGGTTTTTTTCATTTCGTCGTTAATGTTCGTCGCAAAAATGATGAGAAAAACTCATATAGTAAAATTGTGTTTCACAGCAATTACGCGAAAACTGTCATTCTAATTTTAAATAGTAATTTCTTCTTCGTTCTTTCATCGAGAATCAATTAAATGTTTTTCCGAAGTCGAATTCGTCGGAGAAATCAATAACGGATTAAGAGGACAAGTTGAAACTATTTTATTCAACGAAATGCTGATTTTAAAATCGAAAGGATAACTAAAATTCTGAAAAATCGTGTTAAATATATTTTAGTAAATAATCGGAAAAGCAGGTAAATACCGAGAAGGGAAAATGTGGACGATTTAAGTTTATTTTTGTCGATGTGCCCGTACGTATATATATAGATATGTGTAGCAAGGATATTTCCTGCACGGTGTGCATATGGCGGGGGCCTGCTGGCTGTAAGGGCCCCGGAGGGGGAGCAGAGGCTTTCAGTTCCCAGAAGGTTCCCACGGTCAAAAGTTTTCCTGTCCCTGTTTCGCTTTGCTCGAGCATGCTAGCGACGAAAATCGTCATCATCACGATCAAAATCTTCCACCCTCAACAAAATTACGTACTTTCGAGAGCGCCCCAAAAACCGTGGGTTATAATTTCTTTTTTTTTTCGGTAATTTTAACATTTTTCAATAGTGTTTACAAGATTCTAAGAATTGTCTCCTGTTGCTATTTTTTACAAAGCCGGAACTAAAGAGTACAACAGGATCGATGATAAAAAATGAAAGAAAAAAAAAAACAGCAACAATGTAAAGTACTAAGTATTGAAAAATAAATGAATGAAGCCGGAGGGAGAAAAGAAAGAGAATAAAACAGCAGCTTTTGTCATTTCCCGGGGCCATTAATCTTGGCGAATAATTAATTACGAGAAACACCCAGAGGCCATGACCGAGATGAAGAAAGGCGAAAAAGAGAGACGAACGAAAGAGGACGTCGAGAGGTCGTGAAGCTCGGCAGTTTCCCGCCTAAAATTCCCTCCCGTCCGAATTCCATCCTCCGTGTAGCACGAAGAGAAAAAAATGGCGTGAAAAAACGCGGGCGTTTGGCCCGCGTCCGGTCGTATAAAATCGTTGTAAACCGTTGCCCGGGAGAGAGAGAGAGAGAGGGAGAGCGAGCAAAAGCAGAGAAAGAGTTGCCATGACTACCGAAATTCGGAAATGTTCAATAATATTTATCACGACAACGAAGATGAAAAAATATACATATTTTTTTAATACTGGGTTTTATATATTCGAAGAGTTCAACCGTCAAAATATTTAGCTCGTCAACGTACCTACGATAATAATACACGAGACGGAAAAAAAAACAAGTAAAAGACAAAATATACCGGCGGCAACGTCGTTGGCGCGCGAGCCTCTATCATTCTCCGCACACACGCACAAATCACACACGAAAACTCGTTCCCGCGTCAATCTGACACTTCCACGTTGTCTCGAATACCGGAGCCGGGTAACTCGTCGTTCAAGCCGGTTTTTTCGATACTCGTAATTTTTTCATAAATCAAATATCATTAAAGGCTCGGACATTGTCGTGTATCAGCGGATTGCAAAATAAAGATTGTGGGAGCACATTTCCACCGTGTGGAAAGTACACCAAAAATATTGGTCGTTCGCGGATCAACTCTGAATTTCTGATCGACTATTTGCCACTAATTAAAACGTCAACAAAACATCATTATTTTATATTAAAGACAAAAAAACAAAAACACAAAACCTACCGTGGTTTTGACGAGTCTAGCACTACGTCGTCCTTTCGACCGAACACCACTTTCACACATATATAATGCACAATTTATCGTTATTTTCCCCTTTGCGGATTTTCTTCGTTTTTCAGCAACTCCTCGTGTATTTTCGGCTCGACAATGAATTTTAAAAAATATATATGATACGATAGATTTATGTATTTATGAATACATATATATGTAATAATAATATAACGAGGGGGGAGTTCGGCGACGGATATTCACGGGCCCGCGGCGGGTGTTATGTGTAGTAAAGGAAGGCGCGCAAGGCGAAACCCGTGGTGTACGAAAAAAAAAACGGAACACACCGACACAGGGACCCCGTTCACGGAACTGAGGATCAACGTTGACGTGCAGTCTCGTTGTGAACAAAGAGACCACGCAAGATTTCAAATTCACGATTTTCTATTGGCTCGAGACGATCACGTGACTTTCCCGCTGGAATATCATTGGTTATTGAGGCGCGACGAGTCTAAAGAAATTTTTTGAACGAAGCCTCGCACGTAACAGGATAACGCTCAAATTTCAACAACAATAACTGGTTTTACGATAACATACAACAATTTTTTATTATTGTTGAACGGCACGATCGTTTGTTCGAAGGTCCACGAGGTTCGAGGGGTTTGTAGCGAGTGTAAACATTGATGTAACCGCGGCCGACTCCCGACCATCCCTATTCTCAAAATGGCCGAACCCGAGAGTCCGAGAGCGCGAACAAAATCGTATTATTAACGAATTACCGTTATTTTTTTTGTCCTCCGAGATACGATTAAATGAATTTTAAAATATAATCAAATTTTTGAATATTCTTTTTCTCACAAGTTTCACGTTTATCGCATTAGTTTATTGTGATGACAGATATCGCGGGAGCGGTGCGGGGCAGGGGGAAGCGAGCCCGTGGACGAGTCCATTATTTTGTCCAGAGTGGGGGAAATTATCAGGCGCTCTAGAGGGGGAAGACAGAGAGTAAGAGTCGACGGAGTGGGGGAAGAAAAGTTGGATTACTCCGGAACGAACCACTACACACAATAATGGCGGGAGAATGCACTCTTTACCAATCTATAGATGTATAGATGTGTATATATTTGCTATTCGCACGTGCACGAGACCGGCTCTCGATTCGTAACCAAGTTTTACCGCGTGTTTTGCCTCAGAGAGGACAAAAAAAAACATATATTTATAAATGCGCGCGATCACTCGTCGAACGCGTATCGAGGCGTGCAGTTTAGATGAGGATTCTCACACATTCACTGTTTTTTTTTTTTCCATAGCTATATTAATAATCACAGAATTTCCGATTTTTGGCCCGACATTGCAGCAAATATATTAATTGCTTTTTCATCAATTGTGTTTTTTTTTTTTTTTCGTAACATTCTCTTTAATCTTTTTCTTTTCTTCTCCTTCATATGTCACTTGTAAATATATGTATTGCATTGCTTCGTAACATTCGTAAAATATGTATTTATAAATATTCGTAAAAACATTTGTTTTTTTTTTTTTTTCACGAAGAGTTAATCCACGGGCACGGTATTGCAGATCGAAATCGTTCCCACGGCGGTTTCGAGCATCGATCAGTTCCTTCCTTTCCTTGAATATTTGGCGAATTTTTTGAGTGTCTTGATTTCCCAAATGCGATTCCTTTCGTTCTTCGCAAAAACCTCTACGGGTTTATTTCGACACTCTTCAACCTTTTTTCTATCATTCGTTCTCTCAGTCTTTTGTTTCAGTTGTTTCTGGATTTTCATTTGTTCACGTTTCGTTAAAATCAATATCGTACTCGTGAACGTACTCTCGCTGACTCTTCTTTTTCTTTTTTTTTTCTTTTAACAATATTTATATATAAGACATCAGTTTGCTTTTTTTCTGTGCAACAGATTTTATAGAATTACTCAATTTTTGAGTTAATTTTTGATTCTCGTTCAACCACTGGATCGTCACAGACTCGTTGAGCTTTCTAATATTGCATTTAATAATCCCTCGTCAGGATTCAATAGGTTTCTTTGTTGATAAAGAAAATGATGTGCTTCGCATAGCATATCTGCGCCTCCGTCAATAACGTGCTTTACAGGAACTCGGCGATAATTTCCTTTCGTTTTTTTACTTTTTCTTCTTTCCTTCTACACGTTCGACACCGCTGGAATCAGCTTCATATAAATTTCGATTCCTCGAAGAAAAACGTCCTTGTTGAGATACTCGTCGTGATCATGGAGCAGTATTTTTGTATTGTTCATCGGCGAAAAACCTATCGCAGGAATGCCAACCTGCGTGAAGAATGAATAATGTAAACTGGTTCAGTGCAAAATATAGAATCACATTATTAGATAGAAATCAGACAAAAAATTACTTTTTGATTTCGTTACAAAAAAAATGCATCCACTCTTTTTAGTACTCTCATTCACTTTGAAAAAAATATTTTGATGAACATTTTGTTGAGGTAAATTTTCTTGAAAATAAACACTTTCATATCAAATTTTAATAAAAATGGGATCGAAACTTCGAAATTAATGCGTTCGAATACAAGATTTTCATTGCATTTTGCGATATATATTTCTTCATAAAAATTTGAATTTTAGTTCCCAGCCATTGAAAATAATCTATGATTTGAGTGAATTTTTGTGTAGAAAATGCAAAACCAATGCAATGAAGCTAAACAGTATGAACTACGATCGATTGTTTTTGATACTTAAAGATGAAATGACATTTGAAGTTATATAATTTTTTTCAATGTAAATTTGAGGTGGAAGATCAATGTTTAGAATACTGTACGTTTTCATAAAAATGATTGTATTTTCATGGAGAAAGATCGTTTCAAAACTTACCGATCGTACGTATCGACTGTCAGTTCCTCCAGGAAAAACGCCGGTTTCGATATTGACACCGATCTTATCGCAAGTTTCTTTGAACGCGATCCAAAATGGATTAGTCGCATCGAGTTTGGTTGATTCGATTTTCGGATTTTTCTGCTCATATTCAACGTAAACTCCCTCCCCAGCTTCCTTGCACCATCCGTTAATCATTTTTTCAATTTCATCGTGATCCACCGTGGGCGGTAATCTCATATCGAAAACTGCCACCAATTTCTCGGGTATTACGTTCGTTTGAACTCCCCCCTGAAAAAAAAAAATTTTCAACTTGTGTTTAGACATATATTTGAAACTATTTTCAAGCCGATAAGCGAACAATGAAGTACAGTGAAAAATAGAATGATAAACGATCAGATACATGCGTATACCACTCGGGATCTCGGATGAATCGTAGTGTTTCGTACACATTTTGCTCAGGATTGTATTCGGAATGCGAAGTGTATAAAGTATCGTCCGAAAATTAGATTTGACATAGAATAAAAAAATGTTCTTCTTGTGTGGAATACAGCAGGGAAGCCACTCGAGTAATTTTGCTAATTAAAATAATTACGATCAGAATACAAATTAAAAAAATAGTAAACATGATTAGAAAGCCCATTTTGTAAAATACTTGACTTTCACAAGTCGTTTAGAGGTCAAGTAGTTATGAGACTAGAAGAAATGTATTTACAGAAGAGTTCAAAAATTCAAAAAAGAGATAAAGTATTCGGTAACAAAAATGAATTTTTTTTTCAACAGTCCCAAGAATACAAGATCGTTCATCAACCTAATGAAAACAAAATTTTGTGTAAGTTAAAATACTTATTTGAAAAATTCAGAAATTCTCAACGTCCTATTAGGATTTTTTAAAAATTTTCATCTACGACCATATATGGAGTGCGAAATCAAAAGTAAATCTAATTTTCAATGTACGACTGTATACACGAATGATCTTTCAAACGTGAATTTAGAGGACTAAATATCTAACATGACTTGTGTCTATAATATTCAACGATACGCAACATTTAAAATCTAATCAAGATAAATAGTGCTTGAAATGTGCTTCAAAAATAGATACGTCGACATCTAATGTGCGCTTAAAAAATACAGCGGCATGTGTGATTAATTTCGAGCGCGTGATCACGTACTCACCATCCATTATCCTGATTGGACAGACATGTTTTGAAGAACGAATTTATCAAGTATGAAAAACTTTTGGATCGAATTACGACAGACGATACATACGCGTGAAATAAGGAAATATTTTCGTACTAAATCCGGTGAAAAATCATACAATTTTTTCTTACTTTTTTTTTTTAGGTCAATCAAATGAAAATGGTGTTATTTTCATTTTTTTTTCAATTACAAAAGGATTCCCAACTCCTGTCCTTTAACCCACCTGCAATTGTGTAAGATTAACCGAAATAACGTCTCCGTGTTTGAATTGACCGGTACGTAATTTGGCGCTTTCCTTCGCCCTCAAATCCATAAAACGATCGATTATGACGCGAATTTTTTCGCCTGCGTTATTGCCCAACATGAGAGACCCGTGACCAGGATCACCCGGACAGTGTACCCACGGATGCCAGATTGATCTTTCACCGTTGAATAAATAAAAATCGTTTGTTGGACACGCAACACCCTCATCCAACGCGAATCCAACGTTCAGACTCTCGAAATCTTTCGTGTGAACGAATTCTCGCATACCCAAAACGCCTCCGATCTCCTCGTCTGGCACGAACGATACGTGTATCGTTCGTTTGACTCGCTCGTTTTGTAATTTCATGCGACGTATCGCTTCGAGATACTGGATACCAACGCATTTCATGTCTTGGCTACCACGGGCGTAGATGTTACCCGCCTCATCCATGTGCGCATCAAATGGTGGATATGTCCATTGATCCTGAAAACAGTCCAAACAAATATGAGTTTTGATCGCCATCAAACAAAAGATGATAATATTAAATCATTAATGGATTTTGAAATGTTTTCGCGAATCACAATAAATCTGATAGTCAAATAGAATTAAGATGAGAAAAAAGCTGACTGCGGTGGAAAACGCCGGAAAATCAGATTTCAATTTTTATTTTTCAGTATACCAAAACTTTTTGAAAAACAAAATATTCACGAGAAATTTCTAAACTGTTCGAAGATATACATCGAAGATTTGAGCAATTTTCCTAGATTATTTTTCGACCATCAACGAAAATCTGAGAATATTAGAAAATTGTACAAGTTTTCGAAGATTTTGTGATCCAAAAGTTAAACCCAAATAGGTTTGACAAAATTTTGAAAACAGAATAAAAGAGAAATGTGAACGCAGCTTTTGAAACTTCAAGTGATAATTGTACGTTATTACGAGGGTAATTTATTGATTAGGATGTTAGTTATTCGAATGTGATTTCGTGCTCAATGATAATTATTAGTAGTTGTTATTCATTGACAGTTAATATAAATTGATAATAATTCATTCAAGTTTTGTATGTTTCGATTAAACTTTAATCAAAGTCCAGACAACATTATTTGTTATTGTGGAACTTTAGTGAAGTGAATGTGATGAAAATTATAAACTTATGAAATCCGTAAATAAAGTAAACGTATCGGTCGTCCTTAAACAAGAAGTTATAAGTAGTTAAGAATGAATATGAATAAGTTGAAAAGGCTTTCAATGCACGAGCAAAAATTTCGATCAACGTAGTAATAGTAAAAGTCAAAGAGAATTCAAAATTTGCAGTATGTCACGGCTTGATGCGACAAAATTTCATGTTGTTTTTCAGTCTTTAGTTTTGCAACGATTTTGTGAAAATGGACTGCTTACTGCAAAGACTGGCACCACATCCATGTGACTGTTGAGCATGATTGATTTTGCAGCAGGATCGATTCCTATCCAGGTGAGAATAACAATGGGTTTGCCTTTGTGGTGTTCGTACACTTTAACAGGCAAATCCAGGGACTTGGCCTGTTTTTCAAGGAATGTGACGCAATCATCTGGAAAAAAGTGCAATGTTATTCCATGCTTTTATAAATCATAATTTCGGACAAAAAAATAAATGGTTTTTTGCTGCGAGTTTATATTTCATTTGCTTCTGTTAAATTTTGCATCGATGAGACGCAATGAAAGATATTTTAATTATTCATCAAATATTCGGTTAATCAACTTGTTTTAATTTTTCAAGAGTCGTTCTATAAGCAGTAAAAACAAATGGTCTCATATCCACAGTTCAACGCTGTATAAATGTGAAAAAAATATATTACTGCGTTGCATCAAAACGAATTCATGTAAAAATTCATTAGTTTTATGAGGTTTTGATAAAACAATACAATAAAAACTTCAAAGCTTGCAACAGGTTCATTTCTGCTGAATGGAACAAGAATGACTCGAACGAATCTAAACAAGACCAATCGGCTCAACCCCTTGAAGTTTATTCATTTTGGTTAAAAAATAAATACAATTATCGGTTCAATCTACCGTGTCTCTCATTTGTGTCCAAATAAAAAGCAATAACTACCGAAGCTTGAACCAATTTGTGCATTATTTCTGATTATTCATTAGCAAAACGGATCGGTTTCTTTATTGATAATATTTATAAATGTACTAAAAAGTGTCATTTGTTAAAACCCGCTCATCAAATTTGGGCACAAATTTGTGACCCAAAAATATATATTATGGGTTATCAATGCTCAAAATCAGTAAACTATGAAAAAAAAAAAAAATAACATGTTTCTCATATGCAAGAGAAACGTGTAACCAAAGTCCAAGGGACGTTCGACACTATTATTACGATTTCCCGTTTGAAAATAGTTTTTATTTGGAACTATGACCCAAATACGTTGCATCATTTCTTTTTATGCTCTTGATTGCTAAAACTGATTTTATTATTTAAATAATTTCTCGCTGCATTCTAAAAAAAAAACTGATTAACGTAATCACGAAATAATTACCTCAATTTTTCCCGTGAAAGTGCAAAAAAAAAACAAAAAACACAAATACACGCGACAGACGCTGTGCCAGCAGGTTCAAACGCGTTAGTAACGCTGAGGGCAATACCGTTGCCTTTCTCTCGTGTTGCACCGGCGATTCCAAGCGTCCTCTTATCGTACGAATCACGAAATTTTGAAAAAAAATTGTATGAACACGTGGTAAAATTTATGGATGAATAAAAAGAGATAGACTCGAAAGAATACAAAATAATCTTTTCAGCAAAATATATAAAACCTCAAATGGGGCGTATCCGCGAAAGAATGTCGCGCGAGTGTGCCGATAAGAAACTCTTAGGTGATTGGTTATCAAGACGAAAAAATGAAAATATGTTATTCTTTCGATGTCAAGACAAAGGACACAAAACGAAAAGAGATAAACAACGAAATAAAAGCAAAAATGCTCAGGGCGGGGCTTGCCAATGGCTGTGGACAAGAAGAGATAGCGTCTAAACGCCGCGTCTTCGTTTCATCGTTTCCTTCCTTTTTTGTTTTTTTTTTTCTCGCAGTTTCCAAATATCGCCGATAACGTTAAAGTATACGCAAACGAAAGGGATCAAAGAGAAGGAAAAGTTAGCGAACCAATTGACCAAATAGCCGGGTCAATTTGTAAGAATTTATCAGACGTTATTAGAGAGTATTGCAAAAGGGGAACGCACTTAACGAGGAAACGCGTAATTGAGCGACCCCCTTTTTCCTAGTGTACACACGCGATTTATGAACGTTGTACTATCTCGTTTGACTCCCGTCCTCGTAAATTTCGTAGCACACACGTCGTCAAATGCAAATATACGCGAATTATTCGTGTTCTCGATATCCCGTACGACGTCCCGTACGCAAGTTTCACGTGATATTCATTTTTTCAACACGAACACGTTGGATCACGTTGATAAAAAAAGAAAAATAATAAAAATAAGTGAAAGAATGGTATGAAAAATGGAAAAACTTACCATAATTGATGTCTGGCTGGACCGAGGGAATTCGCAGGTACTCGCGAAAATTCTCCACAGCTGTTTTGTCCAGCTGTGTCTGAGACGACGAGGCCATTGCTCGTTTTAACGTTGGCGATTGTGAAAATTTTTTCGAATATGGTGGCGGTGGTGGTTGCCTGCTGATCGGTATCCAAGGAGTGGGGAGGCCCAAAAACGAGGGACGAAAGTCTCTCTCTCTAGCAGCTTCACTCGCGCCTCTGGTTAAACTTCGACTGAAACCGGCAGACGCCAGAAACCTTCGCTTTATCCAATTGTCGTCGCTTATCGCATCCCCACTATTCTCAAATTGACCAATCATACGTCGTATTGACTGATAGAAATAGCGGGAATTATAACGAGACTCCTCTGAACACCGTGTTGCGATCATTGACTAACAAAATAACGATTTATCAACATCAAATATGTTTGCCTCCATACATCGAAATATGAATATATGAGGTTACCGAAAAAAAAAAAAAAACAGAAAAAATATGTATAACGAGGAGAGTTTATTGAACATTTTAAGATTCCGGATGGATTCAAGTAAATCCAAAAAACTTGACATTCATTCAGATGTCAATATGTGTCAAAAAAACCATACATTTTGTGTCAAATATGACGAAAAAATTTGGAAAAAAATATATATAATCAGCCATATTTGTTCGAAAAGCTTGAAATAATAATATCGCAAGAAAACGAGAGAAATCGAAAATTTTATGAAACCTTTTTCGACCATTGAGCAAAGTCAATTTTTCTATCTAATAATAAGCCTGGCCTTGAAAATCTTATTTCCGTGATAATTCATCTGCAAATAAGTACACGAGAGATAATTGACACAAATTTTATCTGCATGCTGGTAAAGCTCATGTCGAGTGAATTTAATACTAAGCCCTTGTTATAGGCTGACATGAAGCTGTACAGGGAGATAGTGTTTTATTGATTGAGCGTGGGTTCGGTAGTCTGGATACAAACGAAGGAATTTTCCACTGTACGAAGGTCGAAGCGTATTGCATGAAGCATTCTTACAATTGTATATTTTATATCGTTATTTTTTCTTTCAAAACTCATTCGTTCTCGACGTGTACTCTCCGTAAATGAAGAAAAAAAGAGTAAACCGAAAACGCAATATATCTCCTGATGCAGACGCAGACTGAAGGCTCGAGAGTTATATCTCACTTCGTATAATCTTTGAAAGCATCTAAAATCATCACCGCGTTCAATAAAATTGTAGTCTCCTGCGAATAAAAGAGAGACAAAGGTGCATAGATAAGGAAAACCGTATAAAATTTGTTTAATTCGTAAAATGTATTCCGATTTATTAAAGTTCATATATGCCTAAATATGAGCTCTTTACACGACATATTTAATCGTACCTCGTTGGTACACAGATGATATATCGTAATAACGCTTGATATCGAAGAACTCGTTACATTTATTTCTTTATTTAATAATCATTTATTATATTTTGCTCGTTCAATTAGTAGTACGAATTATATTTTATTATACATTATAACACATATGTAAGTGGTGTAAGATTTGTCTAATATCTAAGGGCACGTACATTTATAGAACAGCGAATTGCAAATAAAAAATTATGTGATCTGGTGCTATTTTAAAGTTTGAATGTATATATATATATATATATATATGTATATGTATATATACATATAATATTATAATATATAATAATAATATTAATAATATATGTATAATAATATATATATATTATAATATTATAATCCATATATATATATATATATATATATAATATTTATATGTTTAATATATCGATATTAATAAATACATATACATATAAATGAATGCATTTATACATATACATATTTTTAGAATGATAGCTATGGTCTGTCTTATTTACAACATCGAAACGCTTATTTATACGGTTATCATATATTTTATGATAAAGCTATTAATCCCCCTTCCCCCTCCTCTCTCTCTATCTTCTGCCCTTTTCGCTCTTTTTCTCTTCTCAATCCCTTTTTTTTCTCCCTCATTTCATCATTCAATTAACACGTTGCAGCAACAGCGGCAGCGGCACTAATTAGAAGAAAAAAATTGTACAACAGATCATAAGTTGGGACACAAGCGAAAAGCAATGCCGCACCATTGTTCGTTTTGCCGAATACTTTATAGGTAATTCAACGCTTTTTTTTTTTTTTTTTTTTTTTTTTTTATCGCTCGTGTTTTTGTTGATTAATTTTCGTTTGTTTCTTGTAGTTAGTATTTTTTCTGTGGTTTCATTTTTTTTTTCTTTTGCTCAAACTTACACCCCTTTATAGAGAGACAATGGTTATACTCGAATTTTTGCCCTTTCGTATCTACAGAAAATGTATATTTACATGAGTTTTACTTATATCGTTAGAGCCGTTCTTATATAAAAGATAATTATGCCCGCACGCACGTCAGCGAGAAGGACATCTCATCTTTTCCCCTCTGTGGGACAACGCGAAATGATCGGTTATAAACGAAAAAAACATTAAAAAGTTTTTTGTTCGTACATTATTGAACGCTCGAAAAACTCGGTTACCAGTCGACAAAATTTTTGGACGCTTATCGCTCTTGAATTTTTTTTTCTTCTCGGTTTACACTCAACCTTATCTTTGTTTTTCTTTTTCGTCGGAGGATTGAACTTTTTTCCTTGTTCACGCCGATTTATTTATGAACGCAATCGCGTCGCCGAATTATTGAAAAACAATATTTTATCGGCTCGGTAAGATTGGAAAAAAAAATGTTTTCTTTTACTTTCTCGGTGATAGCGAGTCTTGTGATGGTTCTGATTGCGTTTATCAAACGCTGTGTTCCGTTATTATCAAAGAATACGATCTTTTTGAGCTCCTCGAATGTGGTTGTTAGCAACTTTGAACAAAGAATAACTCCAAAATTTTTCTTATCCTTTCTCCTGTAACGAACTTCGACCATCGGGGAGAATAAAATAAAAAGTAGAAAAAGATATGAAATCGAAGGGAATAATTGAGGGTTTATAATACCCGACGATTATTATTTACACGATAGTTAGCACGTGTTTTAAAATTTGCTATCGTAACATTTATCGTTTTTTAAACTTTGATCCTTAATCTTTTTTCCTTTTTTTTTCTCTTATGAAAGTTCGTTGCGAAATAATTTGTTTATATCGATGGACATTTCAACAGGCACTCAAAATACTTTGTCATTCACACGTCTCCCAATTTTTTTCTGTTCATATCCTTTTTTATGTCATGTTTGATATTGACGTCGTGATTTCTTGTTTTATATATTATTTGCAGTCGTGTTTTTGTATGTGTGTGTGTGGTGTGTGTGTTTTGTAAATATTTTCAGCCAGTCGATTAATTTCATACAATATATTTCGAAAAAACGATTAAACGTGCATGAGGATTATTTGGAATAATTACATGTCTTTGATTCTGTTGATATCCTGCAGCATCGATGTACATTACTCGATTGAAATACTAATTGAAATTCAACTTTTTATCTCTTTCGTATGCTCATTGTAGATAAGGAAAAGCTTACAGAGAAAATAAAAGTGAGCTGATATTCGAGTACCGCGATTCTCCATTTATTCGTAAATTTATTTTCAAATGGTTTCATTTTTTTTAGGACCTGCGATAGTACGCAACGTTATGGCCGTTGTCAGTTTCACGATCGATGCTATTGTTTGTTGTTATTGTTATTTTTCTTTACTTTACAGCTCAAAAAGATAGTGAAATGTTATTTATTTCTAAGTTTCGAACGTAGCAGCTAAATGTCCTTTTAATTCTACTAGTATTTCCATTTCATTCGGCGCATCTCGAACGATTTTATAGCGAGGAACAAAAAAAAAAAAAACATAACGGAACGTACGAAATCTCGCGAATCCCACACCTGACGAAAGTTTCATCTCGAGAGGTTTTTTTGTTTTTTAAATAGAAAAGACTTTTTCGAACCGACGAAGCAAGATCGCAGCCCTTTGAAGAATTTGTATTTTATTCTTTTTTCGAGCGAGTAAAATTTTTCGTGTTGCGACGATTCGAAAAGAGTGCCGAATTACGAACAATAGTTTCGTCGTTTTTTCATTCCAACCTCCAAAGACAAATTTTCATAACAGTTATTAACTTAAAATATTTACACATTTACATTGTTTTATCTTATTTCTCGTCGTATTTTTTCTTTCCCCTTTGACGTTTTTTTTCTCATTATATTCATTAATTATACTACGAAGCTTCGCGCACTAATTTTTTAAACTATCTATCTAATTGATACAACCATTATGCACTGGGTGACATTGCCTTTATGTTTAGCATCTTGTGACGCTGATCTTTTCAACGATTTTTCTTTTCTTATTTTTTTTCATGTGTAGAGTGTCATTGAATTTTCAGATCAAGTTTTTTTACCGGGTAATAAATTAAAACGGGATTAACACACATTTTATTCATTTATTATATTCCATTGAAAAATAATACGAAAAAAAAAATTGAAAAAAAAAAAAAATAGTAATTGGACAATCGGCTAGTTTTGTTTTGATTTAAGTTGTTGGAGAGAAAATGGAGGGTTGGGGAGGGCGAAATCGATTTAGAGAAAAAAAGTTTGCGTACTTTTTCGGAAATCCTCCCAAATAATGTCCATAATTTTTCCCCTCGCACTTGATTATCGCAGTCCGCTTGTTCGTCTACTGATTCCCGTTACATTTTTTTTGTTCTTTATTGTGTTTTCTATTTTTGTAATTTCTTCTTATTTTTATTGGCTCAAAAATCGAGTTTTGTACTTGCACGAATGTTGAGTGACGCCAGGCTACTTCGCCAATTTCGTACGAAATTTCGAAATAATTTTTCTCCTTCTTTCCACATGTTTTAACGTGTATTTTGCTTGTTTTTTTTTTTTTTTTTTTTTTTTTTTTCTTAGTAAATTATTCTGTTATTCTTCTGTATTCAAAAATCTCCCAAATACAACGCTTTCGTACAATGAAAAAATATACGTTAACACTTTTCGACTATAAGCTATGAAAAAACTAATTAACAAATTCAAACTTCTTCCTTTTCCTAATTAAAAAAAAAAAAAAAAAAAAAAAAAAGAAATCATTAAATTAATTGCTTAACTCGAATCGGATTAACTTTAATTCACCTTCAAATGATTTTTTTTCGTTCACGCATTTTCGATAATACCCGTGAGAAATGACGCGCGTTACTGTATTCGATTATAAATTGCGGGTGGCAAGTCTTAGAAGGAACAATAAGAAAAAAAAAAAAAAAAAAATATTCATACGAGTGAAAAGCAAGAGAAAAAATGCTCAGTCTATAACGATCGACCGGTCAAATATTCGTACAAAAAATTCGTGTCAGCCAAGTTTGCGAAATACTTTGTACAACGTGTTGTGTTGTTTAGATTACGACGAGCGTCTTTCGATCTTCGAAAATGGAAAAAAAAATAAAAAAATTTTTTTTAAAAAATAAAATGAATCGAAGATCACAAAGAAGTCGATCGAATCTTTTATCGTTAATACCATATTTCTATGCATCTATTTATGGATATATATATATGTATAGATATTAATTTATATTTATAAACCACCGCGAATTGTGCAGCGTGCTCAAAAAACTTAGCACTCGTTTAATGTTCAATGGAAACCCATAGAATCGATATTCAACATGTACCATTTATTAATAACTAATCATCGGGGATTTTACAATGAAATATAAAATATATATATATAGAGAATTCTTGGGCACGTTTCGCTGCTCAATCGACTTAATTTTTCTGTTAATCGTTTTCGTTATCTTATCCGTTCTCTCTTTGTGTTTTTGTTAATCATTTTGTTTGTTTGAGCGAATGCAATTGCAATACCGCGCCTCACACGCATTCGTATCTGAATCTCGATAATAAGTTTTACATATATCGAATCTACAATAATAACTACTTTTTAAATATATAATTTGATGTCGTATCATCACAATATATGCAAGGGATATTATTTGAATATTTACACGTAATTCGATAGAGAACGTCAAGAGTGTGTGAGTGTGTACGACTTTAAACATCGTACACGATAATTCAATTACAATAGTGATAAAAGTTGCTCGTTGTCGCTTTTTGTTTTCTCCTTCAGAGATCCAAACGCGAGTCTGAAGAACTTGGCTCCGATTACTATCATTTTTTGTTTTAGCCTAGTTTCGTTGAAGAAACAACAAAATAATAGAGCAAGCATTGAAAGGTTCTTAGAGAAAGTTTAAGAGTCAACAAAAATGAAAAATAATTGGTTGACCGCAATAGTTAGTTCGATCGTGATGAAGGTAAAAACTAAACGAATAATCAACTGTCAGCGTGTTCGAATGAACTCGTCTCGCAGTAAGATATCGTTTTTTCAATGAATTTACAAGAACGTACAACTTTTCAAATGCACACTCTTCGTTCCATTACTAAGGAAGAAGAAGAAAACGTATAAGAAATGCGGAGAAATCCAAATTAAAATGTTAGGCCGAGCGAAAAATAATGAAAATGAAAATAAACCATTCTAACATTTCGTTCAACCGTTAACATTGAAGAATTTCAACATTTTTCATCCCCTCTATCTAACTCTCACGTGAAATTATTTCGATCGATTTTACAAATTTGTTTCCTCGCTAGAGGGTCTGAGAAATTCACTGATGATTCATCAACAAAACATAGTCACGATCGATGATATTATAAAGAAAAAAAAAACGATTAGCTACCATTTCCCTTTCTTTTTTGTTCCTCTGCTGCTCATATTTCTTTCAATATTTCATATAATTTAAATAACTTCGTAATCATTACTACCTTTAATGACAGTTACGATCTTGGCGCCGTTGGCGGATGGCTGAAGTATGTTTTACTGGATTGTTGACTCGTAGCGTTGTATATTTGTGATGTTGTAGAGGTTGCCGGGGCTACGGTGGAAAAACCACGTGACGCGACCGGAGGTATAGGTGGCGGCGGCAGTGGTGGCGGAGGCGGCGGAGGTGGTAAAGTTAAAGTCGTCGTCATCGTTGTCGTCGTTGGAAGAGCCGTTGTCGTTGGAAATTGCGGCGGATATGGGTTCGAGCCCGGTGGTGCTTGAGGTACCAAAAATTGCGGTGTTGGCGGTATCGGGATACCGATCGTCGATGCTGTCGCCGCCGCCGCCGCCGCTTGCACTCCCGCTGGATATATCGGTGGCGGTAAACTCTGCGGTACCGCAAATGTTTGGAACGGCACTGGACACGATTTTCCTGGGAATTGAGGATAATGGATCGCTGCCGAACCCGGTGATGGTATGTAAGGCTGCGGTGGCAACTGAGGCAATGGATATGCCGGCGAAACTCCCGGTATCACAGGCTGCGGGGGCGATCCAGCTTTTCGAGCTTTCAATATCGCCTCGGCCGTCAAACCTAAACATTGTTTTCAATATTTTCACTTTTAATTTGGTTTTATTTTTATTTACAGTTATAAAAAATTAAATTTTTATTTACTATCGGACGAGCTTAGACTCAAGTATCAAAATCGATATTCGTTTGTTATTTATGTTTAACGTAATAAATATAAATTTTTATAATTGTTAATCCGTTTGTTTCAATCCTTCAAAATAATTATTTCTTATTCGTTACAATACTTTTTCAACGAGTATTGGACGAAAATGTCGCAAAGTTTTTTTAGGTTATTTGTTTATTTAGGTTTTTCATGCTCACCTTGTTTTCGCGCTCGTTCCTCCTCATCGTCGCTGAGAAACAGACCAAACTCCCGTTTCAATCTTTCGGTAAGATTCTCGCGTTGTCTTTCGACAAGGGTTGGCGCGGCTGACCAGCCGATAGTGCCATCTTCACCACCTGCGGGTACACTAATTCTTAGACTTTCACACCAGCCTCTTTTTTAAGACTGGCCACGAACACCAAAAGAACGAGTACGTTCTCGCAATTTTTCGAATTCATGAGATTTTTCTTTCTCTCATTGTTTGCTCAGAAATCGACTCACCTTTGCGCTCTTCGGTTTCGTTGTTCGCGAATAGGGGAAGTGTCGTTAAACTGGGCAAATCAAGAGACGCTTTAGTAGTTTCTTCGTCCGAACTTAACGACGATGTGCCGCTGCTAGCGCTATCGGATCTTCCGCGGGACGTACTTTTCTCCGAAGACGAAGGATCGTTTGATGCCTCAGGCTCTGGTGGCGTACCGGACGATTGTTGCTTTCTTTTTCTGTATTCTGATATCGAGAGCTGGAAAACGAAAACAAATTTTCTTCATTGAATCGTTCTATATTTATAATAATTTGTTTGATCGTTCAGGCGATGTTTTCACAATCATTTTTCCATTGAATTGAATCATGTTCAATTTCAATGCGACATCGCCAACGATTCATTTCGGACCAATGCTATGGAAGTGTACACCGTTAAAATGGAACGAATATTCGTTACCGACTCATTTTCAATCAATTGAATTTGCAAACCAGTTTTTTTTACGAGTTCAATTTGCAAATAATATTTCGAGCATAAGGGAGCATTTTTTGTTGCATTCTAACGATGTAAATTCCCAAATCATTTGGCCAAGAACAACACGTAACCATAGCTGCGCCATGCATCGATAATTACTTTTTTCAAAATCAATTTCGATATTTTGCCAATCATACGTTTTTTCAAAGAACAAAAACAAAAAACACTTTGAACGAAAGAAAATTTGAGTACGTTTGAAACATGCAATTTGGTCGCAAACATGCTTTAATGTTGAACCTACGAACTTATTGCGACACTTTTGCGTATATTTCCGCTTGCGTAAGAATCTCAACCTCCAGGCGACCGGCATATGGACTATGCCGTGTACGGTATATGGAGATGATGCCGATCGGCATCACCCGGCCGCCTAGAGGTTGTTAATGAATTCTTATTCTTTGAAATTTACGCGTAAAGCATTCGCAAATGGTTTAAACGAAAAAAAAGAAAAAAGCAGTTCACCCTAGGTGAACTCTACCACATTCCTACCGTTCTAACCTTGCGCTTGACTGGGGTTGGAACGTCTTGTTTGAGAGGTGGCGCTGGCATCTCGTTAGGCACAACAGTTCTCGGATCTTTTAGTCTCCGAATTTCGGGTTGTGGAATTTCTTCTTTCGTTGGATTGTCTTCGACCGATTTTTCGTTCGGAGCGTGTACGTTGATGGTATCGGGTGCACAATCGACTATAATTTCTTCGAGTCTGTCGCACATAGGTGGAGGATTGATGCTTTCTTTGAGATCGGTTTCGTTAGTCACTTTGGGTGTTGTGTCATCGTCGATTTTAGATCCGAGTAAACTTCTGAGTGCGGCTGACATGATGCTTTTGTCATCCCCATTTTCCGATATTTCACTCGATTCGAGATCGATCGTCGATTCGATGATCGCGGCTTCAACGAGTTCAAGTTGTTTCTTCGACATGCCCGTGGATTCAGGTTTTTTTCGTATACGCTCGCTGAGTGGTGGAATCGATTGAAAAATCTTCGGGTCATCGGCAGACGCGATGTTTTCCATCACCATGTCCATGCTCGAGGAGACCGAATCGAACATCGATTCTTCGGAAGATCCTAAAGAAACGGTTTGACTGACTTCCGGTTTGACGAGATCTACTTTCGTCGTCGTCGTTCTGGACGAGCCGTCAACGGTTGCGTCGTCAGACGCGTCTTTGAGTTCTCGAGTATTCTCGAATTCCTTGAATCTACGTTCTTCTTCCACAGGTTGTTCCTCGAAATTAGGGAATTTTGGTGACGCTTCGTTGTACTTGAGATCTTCGATGTCATGATCGTCGGAGTCCGAATCTTCTTTCGAACTTTCCATCAGTCCCTCGATACCATCCATGCTTTTGTTGTCACGCTCCGAACTCGTGTCAACCTTTTCCTTGTAATCGTTCCCATCGTCACCTGTAATTTTTTTCATTTGTGCCTCGACGTCAAACTCGTCGATCGACGCGTTATCTTCCGAACGAACGTCTTGCGATCTCTCGTAAATCGTTGGCTCTCGAGCGTCGTCGTCCGATTTTTCATTCTCACTGGCGATGCTCACGATCTCGGCGACACTGCCGCCGAACTCGAGCCTCATTTCGGCGACTCGCTGCTTGAGCTCAGCGTCGGATTCCATCGCAGCGATCGGTGAACTAAGATCTTCCATTTCTGTGTCCGGCTCGTTTTGATCGATGATCTCCACTGTTCCTTTTTCGATTTCCGGTGATCGTGATTCTCTCTTTATCAACGGTTTTCGTTTGACACTCATGATGAACGAATTTTCGGATTTCACAGGTATTTCGTCGGGCTCGTGCTCTCGCTTCAGCGATACTTTTGTCTCTGTTTTAATGAAAACCGACGATTTCGACTCCAAGCTTTTCTTCGTATCCATCGGCTCCGTTTTTAACAAATTTTTCGAATCTATCTTCATCTCCTCGGACTCGACTTTCAACGTTGCGGCTATCAACTTTGTTTCCGGAATTTCCGTATCAATTTCTTTCTTTACCACGACCGCTTCGACCATAATTATCCGTGACTTTGTCTTGTTATCGGAATAAATCTTTTTTTCTGATTCGAAATTCGTTTCCTCCTTTATCGATTCGGACTCGAAGTCCATGCGGGCTCTTCCGTCCACCGAGACCGGCGATTGTGGATGATCGATGAAATCATGCTGAAAGCGGAACATGAGAATTTTGCTATTTTCCATTATTATTTGACGAGTTTTTTCAATCCACAATTATTAGAGAATCATTGTTTTTTTTTTTAACCTTCACATCTTAGAGTAAAATATGTCAAATCAACGATATCGATTTCAACGATGCATCATTTCTGTCGGAAAAACCATGTTCGTTTAGAATAATTTTTTCAAGAATTTATAGAAATATAAACCCAAAAAATAAAATCGAAAACCGATATTTTTAGTATAATAATTGTTGTTTTCACTTTCTGCCATTCAATACTTCCTTCAAAATAGTGTATTTTTTAATATCAATAAAATAAATGTCAACGATAACGTAATTTTTCAATTATGAAAAATAACTCATCACAGAAAAAAATCAATCGTCGTAACATATTTATATTTTCTATAAATTGAAGAAAAAAAAAAAGAATTTATAAAGTTTATAAAAATGTATAGAAACCAGAAATGGAAAGTGAATACGTCAACGGGTGTTTCGGCCTCTCTTCATTCAAAGACTCGTGTTAATAATAATTTGGTTTAAATATAAGAACAAATGCTAACCTCGTTATTGGAGAGGGTCGAATTCGCGTTGGTAGAGTCCGGAGCGAGAAGCGTCGGTGTTGTGGGTGGAGTATAATTATCGGAGGATAAGCTTTCCCTGGCGATGCGTCGTTTTTTAGGCGGAGCAGCAACAATTTCATTGGGAGGACTTTCGGGTCTGCTGTTGGGTGAGTCGCATTCCTCGGAGATGGCTTGACGGAGCCACCGTTTCTTAGCAGATCCGGAAGAAACCGGGCAAGCGGAGTTGCTGTTAGCGGTTTGTTTCCGTTGAGGAGGTGAATCGATGATACCGGAAACGGAATTGGCGGCTTGAACGAGAGTAGCGAGTCCCTTGGCGGCGTAACTTTGTGTCAAAAATTCCGGGGACGGATCGGTGGGTGACAAAAAGTCGGTGGGTCTTATCGCGGAAGGATTATTGGTGAGGGTAGAAGCGTTGGTGTTTTGAATAGTGGTGGGTGGTGACGAGACGCCGGATGTTTGGGCATGGAGTTGTGGAGGATCGGGTGATTCTTTGAGCCACTCGTTCATGAGTACTTTTTTAGTTTTTGGAAATTTGAAGCCTGGAGCTAGTGGTCCGACAGCGGCAGCGACGAGGAGACAAGCCGAGGAAAGTGGAGTGGACGGAGTGGAGCTTTGCGAGCTGCTACTCGCGCCACTGTCGCAAGTTGGACTTTTGATGGGAGCAACTTGTTGAAGAGTCGGTGAATTGGGTCCGGGGACCGAGGAGGAATTGGCGAGAGCGAGCAAAAGCCCGGCGGCGGTTGGTATAGTTTGATTGTTGTCGCGAGCGAGAGAGTCGTTCTCGGGATCCTTGGTGGGGGTGTGTAACAAACGGGGCGAATAAGAGGATGTATCGCGAGTGGGTAAGCACATGTGTTGACTGGATGATGGTGGGGATTGCATAGTGGAACTTTCTTCACCGGAGGAGAGGTCCGAATCGGCCGAATTCAATCGGGTTCTCCGATTGCTGCTCTGGGAGTGTGAGCTGCTGGTAGTTCTCGCTCTGCCTTTCCGTCGCTTCCGGCGAATGGGTCGTTCGATGGTGTGCTTCGATTTAGCGGTGTGATGCAACGCGCTCTCCCGTTCGTCGTTGTCACTGTGAGCGCCACCGGATTCTTTCCGCTGAGCGTTTCTCGCCTGTACTTCTTGCTTTCTCTGCTCGGCTTTCTCCAGCCTCTCGAAGGCTTTCATTATAGCTTCCATCTTGCGTTCTTCGCGAGTCATTTTTTTCTTGTCCTTTTTAGATTCTTGAGGAGGTTGAGTCGGTGTTGCAGCCGCGGGAGTTGCGACCGGTTGAGCCGTAGGTGTTGGTTGCTGTGGAGCTGATTGAGGCTGTTGCTGTGTTTGCTGTTGCTGAGTTTGCGGTTGCGGTTGCGATTGCGATTGGGGTTGTTGTTGTTGCTGTTGCGTTTGGGGTGCTTGCGTCACTGTTCTCGAGGGTGAAGCTTGCCGTTGTTGCGGAACTGGCAAAACTTCTTCCTTAGGAGTCGGGCGAGTCACCGTCGCGGTTGGAGTAGGTACGCTCGTGACAACAGTCGCTGTACGACGCGGCTGAACCGTAGGGGTTGTCTGCGGTGTGGTCGTACTCGTGGTCGGCGTTATGCTCGCCGACGACAGAGTCGACAACGAATCGCTGTCTTCGCAAACGGTGTTCCTACGACCTCGTCGTCTTCTCTCCCGACCGTCAGCATTCTCCGCAAGCGCGCCGTTGCTTCCTCGACGTGCCGTCACTTGTCCAGCGGTTGCAGCGATCTGACACGATCGCGGATTGTTGCACGCACAAACGAGCGGCATTACCGCAGTCGCATTCGGATTTGGCGATAGCATAAGATCATGCTGCTCGTGACGAATCGTTATTTCGACGTTCTTCTCGATCGCCGTACTCGTTACGATGTAAAGATGAAGAGTTCCTTTCTCGATACAGTGCTTCACTTCCGCGTTCGGCTTACAACTTCGACGAACAAATCTCGCGTCGTTTCCATACGTTCGGGTATCCACGCACACCTCGGTACCGTCTCGTGGTAAACGATAAAAAAATACGAATGGCCCTGGCCTCTGAGCGTGCTGTCGACCCTGCGGATGAGACGGCCTGTGCTGCGTGCTCAGCATGTACTTTCCACGTAATTCTAACACTGGTGTGTTGGGCGGCAGATACATCGTTGCCACGAGGAACTGTTGGAAATCGAGTAAAGAGGGGAATTAAAAAGTGGGTAAAAACAATTTAAGAACAAAATCAATCTCTGACCCGATATGGGATACGAAAATTGGTTCATGACATAGGACCCCTCCACAATAAGCATTATGAATCGATTATACGAAAAAAAATAAATCCGTAGATTTTTATAGGAAAAAAAATGTAAAGACAGCAAAGAAAAGTAGCATGAAGCATAGAAGAAGAATAACATTAAAACGTTTAAAAATGTTCAGCTTTCAACGGACTCGTTATCGCTACATATGAATTGTTAATAGAAATATTAACATTTTTTTTGTCTTAATCAACGATATTGCTTGAGGAGTATGATAATTTATTCAAATTCGATGTTTCGCAAATTCTGAACATTGAAAGGCTCAACAACAATCTATAAAAACTTACCCTGAGATTGTTACTGTGGACGTTGAGTCTACACTTGCCCGTTGCAACAACGTTCATATTGCCCTGTCTAAGATCACTGTGAGTTCCATTAACTTTGATGCTCGATATTCTGGCTCTCAATTCGGGGCTGTAATGATTCGTAACAGCTTCCTCGTATCTCTCGATCCATTGTCGAAGAGGCGCCATATTCGAGCCCCATGCATCCTGTGTTTCTTCTTCTCGATCGTCTAGGCTCATGCGTCTTTTGGCTTTTCGTTTACCGGGGCCACGTTTAGCCGTTTCTTTCTTACGTACGGCGCTCGTTTGCCGAGGATTTTGTTCGCGTCTTTGTCTCTTAGCAACGTTGTTGTTATTGTTGTTATTGTTATTGTTTAAACGACGCAATTGAGGCGGTGGATCAGATTTTCTTCGTGCCACTTGTTGCTGCTGTTGTTGTGCTTGTTGTTGTTGTTGTTGTTGTTGTTGATGCTGTTGCTGCTGCTGCTGCGCTTGTTGTTGTTGTTGCTGCTGTTGCTGTTGCTGCTGCTGTTGTTGTTGCTGATGCTGCTGCTGTTGCGCTTGTTGTTGTTGTTGTTGTTGTTGTTGTTGTTGTTGTTGTTGTTGCTGCTGCTGTTGCTGTTGTTGAACGGTACGCTTTTTCGGTCCAGCGTTCACCGCAACGTCCGTGTCCGCTGAACTCGTCGATGAAGCGTCCGAAGACGTGTCCGAATTCAAAAGCTCCTCTCGCTTTCGCATCTGCAAACCTCGTGCTCGTTGCCGATCCACTCGACGGGGTCGACATATCTCGCACAAATATTCTTCGGGAATGTTTGATCGATCTATTCCCATGCAATCCACATGCTGCCAAACACTGAAAAAAACAAATTGAAATTATTTTACAAAATGTCACAGACATGAAAATTCAAATCAATGGTCAATTTTACGATTCAGAGTTTTTATTATATTTTTTGATCTTGAATCACGAATCGTTATTTTTCATCCGCGTATACAGAGGCGTGAAAAAATACTTCGATAGTTCCGCAATTCGAATACAGCGGAAGGAATCGCTTTTCGATCCATTTTCTTTTTTTTTATCGATCGTCGTAAACATTTTCGTTGGATTCCGATATCTCGAACTTTAGTAACATTGAAACATGCTCAAAGATTTTCGGATATTTTTGCTTGCGTAATTGAACGATGAAGAGACTTTATATCATTACAAACTCAGGTGAGTTACACGTTTTTCATTGTAAACAAAAGTAAAGTTGTACTTTTAGAAATTTTGATCTTCAAGCATAATTAATTTCCCGCAAATTCTTAATGGAATTTTCTACGAATTCGTATTTTGGTAATATCGACCTTTTCGACACGTGAGTGAAGTTTTGAAAACAGAAACTCCTTCTCTTCACCTTTAGAGGGAAATCATAGAGCCATGAGCGCGCATTAGTCGTGCATAAAGATAGTTTTGACTTGAATTATGGAGTCAACATTGAAAAGAAAAATGTTTACATCTGAAGCGGGCTTGAATTTATGAAAATATTTCGACTTTTATACGTACAGGCAGCGATCGCAGCAAATCATGTAACCGTCGTCGTGCTCGAATTCACTGAAAACGAATATAAACATACGAAATCGTTAAATATTTTTTGTCGAGAAAGAAATATGAGAATTTGGATTGAGTGGAGGAGGAATAACGATTTACCATATGCAGCGAGTCACACTGTCCTCATCGTCGCCCTCGCCTTCCGGCGCCGTTTCCGTTTCTTCACCCTCGGGTTCGGCCTCTCGACCTGCTTCGCTGCTGATCGCACTCGCCGCATCGTCTACCGCGTTACTGCCACTCACAGCTTCGAACGAAACAAAATAAAAAGAGTTTTTATTCAACAGTTGAAACATTTTTTGAGTAAGGAATCGAATCGATTGATTGAAAAATTAATTAACCGCGAAATTGAGCGAATTTCGGAGAGCTTGATTGTTCATTACCTTGCGAGTAAATAAAAGGATGTTGTAGTGTCACTGTCGATGCACCCCCACCGTTTATCGGCTGTTGCTTCGGATGCGGTGGCGGTGACGCGGGTGGCGGTGTTCTCGGAGGTGGTGCACCGTAGTTGTGGTCTTGTAGGACAAACTGGAGACACTACAATTAGACGAGGGAAGGAATTCTTCAAACCATGCAATGGAACAAAACCACACAATTTGACGTCTCCCGGAAAAATTTCGTGCTGCATTGAAAAATCATGTCGAAAGAACTATTTGACGGAGAAATTGACATTTCTCAGTCGTTTTTCTTCAGGACTATTTTCAGAATAAATTTTGATAATATGTACGTATGTGCTGAATTTATATTGCTAATGAAATGCCGCTGACGTGCTACAAACGTTGGAAAAACTAGTTTTCGTACGAACACTTGAACATAATATCACAAAAGACTAGGGTAAAAATGATAGTTTTGAAACTCTTCAAAATCATGCTAATTTTGTTTAATATTTTTCTCTTTCCGGTTCTAATTCACGCAGGAGTGATCAATTTTTATTTCATTATTTTATCACTCAACTATAGAAAAATATATGAAACTGAAAATAAGGAGCCAATTGAGCTTCTCCTCGCAGACTTTTTCGCAAGCTACGATATTTTTTACCTCATATGGCAAGGGCATCCTTCGCACCGGCGACTGCAGCGCCGGTGATTGAATGTCCTCGTCCTTTGCAGAATGAGATTCCGTTTCGTTCCTGTGAAGAAAAATTCATTGTTATTCATACGAACTGCGATTCTTACGAAATGAAACCTGTTTGTCTTCAATAACGTCCAATAAAGTGACATTTTTCGGGAATAAACTTGAATATTCCATAAATTTGAAGTTTCCCCCGAGATTATTGCCATTTAGTAAATTTACTAACTTGATGTCCAAATCCCTCCGAGATTCCATCGTTGTAACCGGTACCAGAGTTTTAATTTGTCCAGCCTGCGGTCGTATTTGTTGAGAATACTGAGGCGTCATGATCATTTGTTTTTGTTGAATATTTTGCTGCTGTATTTTGACTGTTTGATTTTTGTGAATCATCATATTGGTGACAGCTGATTGTTGTTGAGGCAGAAGAGTCCTGATGGTTGATTTTTGGGGCATCGTAGCATTTTGGGACTGTACTTTAAGGGCGCTCATATTGGTATTGAGTGAAGTTTTAATACCGGTGATTTTTTGCTGAGCGTTGTTTCGCTGTATCGGTGGTTTTTGAGGCGGTATAGTTTTTATGCAACCCGGTAATTTTTGAGGTATCGGTGGGCCTCCTTGTATCGTGGGACACTGTTGCTGTTGCTGTTGCTGTGAGGGCTGTACAGCGTGGAGAGCTTGTTGCTGCAACTGCTGGCTTTGTTGGGACTGTTGAATGATTTTCAAAGTTTGGGCATTTAGGTTTCGATTGGGATTAGCTTGGACGACACCCTGTTGATTTCCGGCTTTAACGATGTTGCTTGTTTTTTGTGTGATATTTTTTAAATTGCCAGAATTCATATTTTGTGGGTTTTTTGTTGGCCCGACTCTCATCAACATTTGTTGTTGCTGTTGCTGCTGTTGCTGAGACTGTTGAATTTTCGTACCGCCAGTATTCTGACTTCTTTGATTACCACCCGGCAAATTGGCAATTGGGCCAATTTTCTGGGGAACGTTGGTGACAACACCGGCTTGAGGTGCGCCGGCACGTTGAACAGGTGTTGATTGAGACTTTTGCGAATTAGTCGCAACTCCCTGTGGCCTTGTTTGCTGTCCCGCATTTTGTGCAGATACGACGTGTTTCTGCATCGGTTGCTGATTCGTCATCTGTGCAGGTATACCTTGTTGAGCGACGTTGTTCTTCGGGGTTGAGGTAGGCATAGCTGGGACAGAAGATTTTTGGACGTTGTTGAGAGCACCGACGAGTAAGTGTTGGTGTTGGTGTTGCTGTTGCGGCTGCTGCTGTCTTTGAACGACTTGCGTTTTCTGAGGCAAAACCGGCGGCAATTTGTGTTGAATAACTTGAGTCTGTTGATTTCCAATTTGTTGATTGCTCTGCTGGGGCTGATTAATTTGTTGCTGTTGGCTCGCTGTTTGTTGCTGAGATGAGATTTGTTGATTGATTTGTTGTATCGGCGGAACCTGATGGCATTTCTGATTCGAATTATTTGCTGTGTTCATCAAAATTTGACCCTGGACAACTTTTTGATTGGTAAATACTTGTTGCTGCTGCTGCTGCACTTGCTGCTGGTTCGAAGGTTTGTTCGCGACGTTGGTCGTTACAACGGTTTTTCCCTGAATTGAGGGTGGCTGCTGAACTCGCTGCATACTCGCGTTGTTCATTGTTTGGCTCATGGTGATTTGTTGATTGGTACATTGAGCCGAAGAAGTGAGAGACGCTTGTTGTGATTTAGTTTGAGTGAGTACACGAGAAACTGGTGTTCGGTGGACGTTGACCTGTTGGTTGTTCGAAGGGCCACTAATAGTCTTGAGCTTTTGAAAATTCATCGTTTGGGATCCAGCCAAGGTACCTGTGATCGGTAAGCCCTGAGTCGTTTTAACCTGTATCCTGTGAATATTCTGCAACGAACCAATAGCGTTGATAGATTTTATTCCAGCGAGGCTACCGACCACGTGTTGTACCGGTACTTGTTGTAATTTCTGCTGCACCGTTGAGCCTTGAGGCACCGCAGTTAGCGTCGCCATCGTCGTTTGCTGTTGGGAACTTTTGTTGCATTGTAAAGTTTCGAAATTCGCGCTGGTCAGCTTGATCGATTGATTTGAATTTTGCGTACATACGGCTGCGGCTATTTGAGCCTGGCTCAGCGAAGGACAAACGAGATTGTTGCTCGTCGGTGTTAACGTCGCTTTTACAGCACTTTGACAAACGTTCCCTCCTACGGACGGCGAATTCGTTGATGATATAACAGCGCTGTTGACAACAGCATTGATACAGGAGCTCGCATTTGTACTGACAAATTGCTGGATATTTCCACCGGTCGGCAACTTTTGTGAGACGACGCGAGTCGTCAGCACCTGAGTCGTGTTCGTATTTTGCGGACACGTGACTTTAGAAACTTCCTTGACCGTTCTACCGGCGGAATAAACGAGCGTTGCATGTCCCAACTGCTTGTTGTTACAGGTGGAAACTCCACCGCTGACTACAGTCGCGCCTGGATTGTTGCTCGTTGGAGTCAGTTGATTTTTAGGATTCTGTAAAATCTGACCTATTCTCGATTGTTGATTGCTGCCAGAATAAACCACTGGCAATTTGCCGCTGGACAAACAAGCGCTAGTTTCAACCACCGTCGTTGTATCTCGCGCTATTTGTAATACCGCTGCTGACGTTGACGAAAACGACGACGACGACGACGACGACATCGGCGGCACGACTTCCGTCGCCGAGGCCGTTCTTCCCTTTGAATCGTTACTCGGTACGTTGACATTTTTGTGATCCCGCTCGTCTACGTTACTCTCCAACTGTAATACGAAACTCATAGTGGTCGCCTCCGCCGGCTTCGCGACGACGTAGTCGATGAGGTTGCTTCCGGTGACCGTGACGTTAATATTGTCCGATAAATCGGCAGCATCGCTGCTACCGATGCACTTGTCACGAGTTACAACGCTCGAAACTGCCGTACCGATCGCTGGTACCACTATCCCTACTCCTCCTGACGATCCCGTCGATCCCCCACAGTTTTGCCCTCCCGCAGACAACTTCTCCTCGCTTGAAACTATTCCTCCACTTCCTCTTCCTCCTCCTCCAACCGGCCCACCAGCCCCCGTTAACTTGATAACCGACGGGGTCGACGTCTTGAAGGCTTTTGACGATACGTTGCTGATCGAAATTCCAACCCCGTGTTGATCGGGGCTCTCGCCACTGATAATATCCTCGATTTGGTATCCTTACCACTTCCCTCCGACCCGCCGATCCGATAAAACTCCTGAGCTATTTGAGAACTTTCGACCATATACTGAAATTAAAAAAAAAAAAAAAACACATACACTTCTTTAGTCACTTGTATTCTTTGGGTTTTATCACATCGTTATTTTCATGCTTTTAAGAAAGTTCATCTGGTACTGAGCAAGCCAAAACTAAAAACTGTCACGACTAGCGTGGTTGGCTCGGTATGTTTAGTGTGTTTAACCTTCTTCGAGTCAAATTTATTTATTCCGAACCTCATGAGTATCGAACTGATTTTACGAAGTTGTAAAAAAGTTTTTTGCGTATTTTTTTTCGTAAGTTTCGTTCGAAGCTGTTTGTCAATGCTTGCGAATTTTATGTTTACAGACGGGGAAAACCACAGAAACGCACTAGGAACCGTGTTAAATTGGCAAATCTGTTTTTATTCATTTTTCTCAAACAAAGGGTTTGAAATTTTGACAAGTGATTTTGTTGATATTGATAATTGTATTCAATTTTTTTTTTAAATCAATATCTGTCAATTGGAATACCAGATGAATCTTCTTGAAGCTTAAGGCCTAACGTTCGGTTGTGCTGAGGAAAATTAAGAGATTTTCGTAATTTTTTTAGCCACGTTGACATCATTTTATCGAATTACACTGTATGAAGTCAATTATTACGTATTTTGATATATTTGCATCAGCTTTTTCATGAACATACTTTCACGCGAGGGGAGTGGTAGGGGGGGAGGATGACCGGTGTCGTAAAACACCTTTTTTTGATGTTAAGCCTGATTTCTTGAAAGCGATTTAACCGATCGATAAGAATCTTTCTTGACTTTGTTTCTCGTCTCAATGGTTTGTGCGCAAATGGAGAAATTTTCATTTCAACCGAAATTTCCATCTCTTTCGATTAAAAAATACGAATTTTTTTAAACTTCCTCGAAATCAAACTTCTCGGATGAATCGACAGAATTTCTTTGAAAACCGAAATTCTGCTTGATCCTTCGTACACGAAAAAGCTAAGGTCGATGCTGACTAAGATGGAAAATCGTATATGGAAATGGACCTGAGAATTAGAATTGTAAATTGTTGGGTCAATGAAAGAAAAAGAATAATTTTTAAGGGTATTTGAGAATGAAAACTGATAACGTTCTATGAAGAATTTTTTCGTCTTTTTCTATGTATTTCTACATTTTTCCTACCGGAAAAATCAAATCAGAAAGTATCGAAACTGCGTATCTCAATAAATCTCGTGTTTTACTTTCTATCGGAACGCGGGAGAGGGCTCGTGCGTTTCCTTGGATAAAACTCTCAGCGGTAGCTTCCATACCGAATGCACGAGTTGAAAAAAAAAATAAAAATAAAAATCACGGAAGCGTTCATATACAAACGGACACAAGTACGGTGGGATTCTGGAATGAACGATCAGCCGAAAGAATCTATATAACGAATAGCTTTCACGAGACATTTGAAACAACTCGTTCGTGAGTGGTTTCGCTATTGCAGCTGAGCTTATCGATGCACCTAGTCGAAATCGTTTTATTCGAGTGTCGAAAACATACGGATGTGCTTTTCCAACGTTTTTTTCACGCAGCTTCAACCAATCCTCGTTTCTATTTTTGTAGTAAATTTTTTTTCTGGTTTTGAAATTTTCCTTATTTTTTCAAGTTTTTTCATTTCGAAAATCGTTAACTCTTTTTTTCTGAAATCGGCATAAAAATTCAAGAAGAAATTCAATGAGCAAAAATTTCATGGGCCAAAGAATATTTTTTCTGGTTATTGAAATTTTTGTTATTTTTCATGTTTCTTTATTTTCAAAATCACCGCTCACTTTTTTCTTGAAATCGAATAAAAAATGAAAGAAAAAAGAAGAAATTTTCGATTCGAACTAAAATTGAATTTTTTCTTTTATCGAGTTTTCAGGAAACGCTGAAACATCAAAATATCTCGAAAATTGTTAACTCATTTGATCAAATTCCACGAATACAATAACTCAGTCCATGTTTCGTCACGAGCATTCCAATAAACTTACAAAAAAAAAAAATAATTTAAAAAAGAAGAGAAATGTGTTTGAAAATTGAAAAAATAATAATAATAATATATATACAAAGAATAAAAAAATATAAAGTGCTTAAGTCTCGTTGCAACGTTGTTACGGAGTCCGAATAATAATTAGGCAGGAAATGAGTGCTGTTGCAATCGATTATCGATGGAATACAATTGGTTGAAGGATAGGAATGCATCCGGTTTCTGTACAGGACGAAACGTTGAAAAACGAAGACAGAAATTCGAGTGACATTGAGAGGGCCAAGCTCAACAACATTGGTACCTTGGCAATGATTTCATTTTCGTCACGAAACGATTACCGACTGAAGACACGAACATTATGGTTGCCCGAGGTTAGGATTCGAGCGATTGAACCCGCATTAAAAAATTATATTGGAAAAGGAATATTACGAGGAACATGCACTCACGCACGAAACACGATAAAATCGTGCGTGAGGCCCTCACACTATCGCGCACGTTTTGTGCGATAATCTGCTGCCACACGTTTGTGTTTACACACTATACTCGTGTCGTGAAGAAAATGAAACGAGTGTGACTCATTCCCATGAATATGCGTCGTATATTCAGCTTGGGAGTGGCATAAACACAAAATGTGTGCTAAAACATCGTATTATGTATATTTTATAAGTGGGGACTCTCGCTCGACTCACCGAGCCCCCCTTTCGATAATGAATTCTTGTGCAAACTGAGAAAATCAAATTGAGAAACAAAATCTCTGTAATTATCGTTCCCGTGATGAGCGGCTTTCTCGTCGGGTTTTTATTTTATGTCCTCGTTATTTATTCAGAAAAAAAGATAGATTCTTATTACGAGTTATAAATCGATGAAGAATCGAATAAATCGAATCGATCGTCAAAGATTTTCCATGAGAAATGAACATTTGGAAATTCATTGAGATTCATCCTGAGAAAATAATCGATGATTTTTGCATTGACAACAAAATTTTGAGGTTATCTGGAGTTCTGTTGAATCGATATAACAAACACTTATAAAAAACACAGAGTTCTTTTGTGTGAAAATTTTGCCAAGATTAATCAAGCGTAAGAGAAATATTTGGTCAATTCAGCGTGTTTTTACTTCGAATCCGGTCATTGTCGTTCAACTTTTTGTGTTTTCTTTTCTCCGTATGAATATTATTCACGAACAATTAAAGCTTGACTTTAAAATTGAATTTTAGTCGAAAACGATGAAACTTATTTTTCTGCTTTTATTGAGAGTATGAAACTATGAATATAAAAAATACAAAAATAAAACATCATTGTTGGATGCCAACGATGTGAATTTTAAAGGGTTCCGGACCGGAAAAATGAAGGAAATGTTCAACATTCATCGTGTCCAATAAGCGACGAGACGCCAAAGGGGTCGCCGCCGCTCAAATGCTCGACTAATTTCATTCGGACATTGTGTTTTTGAACGAAAATACGAAAGAAATATTTCGGGCTCGCCAAAGGCATGTGGTCTTTCTCCTAAAAGACTGTTTTTTTTTTTTCATTTTTTATTTCCAGGGCTCGATTACATGCCTAAAGGACTAACGATATCCTCACCAAGCTCACCAACGAGAACTTACGCTCAGTGCTGCTTGTTATTGCGAGTTTGCGACTATGTCGCTGTCGTCGTTGGCGGGATTGTGTGACACAAAGAGTGTAAACCGCCTGTGCGCGCGCGGGGGTTTCGCTTTCGCGACAGCAAGCAGAGGCTCTCTCTGAAAACAGACGCACACATATGCAGCCTCTCTATCCACTTCTCTCCCCTGTCGCTCTCTCTCTCTCTCTCTCTCTCTCTCACTCTCATTGCGGTCGGTTCCGTTGGCAGCAATGGAATCTGCTGCAGCGACGACCTACTTGGCGTACCTCGACCCTTGTGCATTGATTCGATCCGCGAACCCAAATTACATATTCCCAAACGAACCTAAACACGTACACAGCGAACGTACAAAGAGGTACAGAATGTGCACAAAATTTGTTCTCTTCATGACTCCACAATCGTTTCCGTTGTGAGTTAATTACCGATTAACGTAAAACCACAAAATGTCGTTCTTATCATTGTTCGAATTGTACGAACATGCGGTTTTTTTTTTCTTGTAATTCTCTAATTTATTCGTTCCATTGTTAGGATTACGACGTAATTATGATTTTTTTTTTTTTTCAATTCCATTCTTTTCTTCAGTTTGAAATTTCTGGAATTTTGATGAAAATGTGGTTTCTATTCATTTTTTTAAAATGCAAATTGTCGGTCTCGAAAGGGTCGAAATTAAATTACGAAAAATTGAATTGACGAAATTCGTATGAATTTTTTTTCAAAAAACACAAAAGCTTTAGTCATTTCCGCCAGTAACCTAAAATTATCGATCTTTTTGAATCCTTTTGTGTATCAATTACGGTCAATTGAAATTTATGTTACCGACCGCTGGTACAATCGGAAGGATACATTTCTGGAACAGTTTGGGAAAAAAATTTGGGCATGTTTTTTTTTTTTTCGATGTTGCCGAATATTTTTGAAAGTTTTAGAAGATCTAGAAACGATGAAAAGACAATTTGGAAAAACAATCTTACGTCAAATAAAAAAAAAAAAAAAAACCCAAACACCCTATTTGATCATAAAAAATAAAAACAAAATGAATTTGCGAAACAATCGATGGAATAACGCATTTATAAAAATCTTCCACGTACAAGCTTATGAATTTGTAGATAGAAAATAAAGTTTTACCGCTGAGTAGTGAAAAGCAAGTCAAACATTGAACACGAATAGATTTGATCGAAGAATTTTTAATTTTTTTTTTTTTTCCGTTCTGTCTCAAACTCATATTGACAGAAGGAAGGTGAGCCGGTTCTGCAGGATTGTTGACAGAATCGAGGCTGAAGCGTTTACGAATGTCTTTTTGTTCTCCGAAAGGGGGAAAGTTTTCTCTCCAAGTTGCTCAAATGCATTCGGACGTTCTTTCTCTGTGTTCGTGTGTGTTTGAGTGCAAAGCGTCGAAGAGACCAGTGAAATATCTCAGGACCTTGTCGTGTCTCGCCGGTAACCGGTATCCGTCTTTTCTCTCCCTCCATCTTCTTCCGTAGTATGACCGTTTGCCGGCAAATGAAATCCAGTAAAAGAGAGACGAAAAAAAGGGAGAAAGAGGGATCTAAAAGGGCCAAGGCGTCGAGAGGGACGACCGAGAAGAGTATGTGCAACTATGAGGGTGCGCCGTGTGGGTGAGGACCTCGAAGATCATCCGTTTCTGAGCTCTCAACGAAGGGGGGGAAGTAGTCCCTAGTTTCGTTTCTGTATACATCGACGAGAGCTCGCTAATCGTCGGTCGAAAACTCTTCGATTTCCTATTTCTGCATGAATAGTCATTCGACCGAAACGAATGGGCCAAACAAAACATTTACGATTTTGAAATAAACATCGTTCGAATTCGACGAAAAGTCCTTCGACTGTTTTTCCATTTTCTCTTTTCTCCTAAGCTTTTGTTATTCGTGTGCTCATTTTTTCGACAGATTTCATCAACGAAACTCGAAAACACGCTTGACCAACGTTTCTATCCCAAGTCTGAACAAAAATTCCCAAATTTCTTTTTCAAACGCGAAAAAGAGCGATTTTTTATCTCAGATTTTCGAAAATACGAGAGAAAACCCCACTGAGAAGAACGAGACCCTTACAAGGATGTGAAAAATAAAAATAAAAAATTCTTTGACTCGTTCGTTTGTTCAATTTTAATCTAACGTTGAATTTCAGAACTATTTTCGCGTAATAATTGTGAAATAAGCCTGTAAGAAACGAACGCACGAGCTAGATCGATATTTACCGTTGTAACCTCTCTGAAGTACGATAATGTAAATGATAATAAAACGAAGTTGGTACACACAAGGCATACTGAATAACATTTACGTCACATTGGACGGGGCTTTTTCCAGTGCGTTTTATTTATTCACGCTTCGAAATCGGCAGCGGTCGAGGCGAAACAAGCGAGTACGAGAGAAAAGCGAAGAGGGCACAGGAAAAACGAAAAGAAAAATAGACGAATGTGTCTGGTTTAGACCGAAGGTACCGCGACCGTTTCTGTTGTCGATAATCCAAGTAAGTTAGGCACCGTATAAGTTTTTAAACGAGAGCGATGGAGGATATCGGACTGTACTCGAAATTTTTCAAAACATTGAAATTGCACGCGATATTCCGAACACCCCAGAGAAGCTTCGCCTGTTTCTCTCCCGTATAATCCTATCCTACATCTCTCCTCCCTACTTCTCCCCCCCCCCCTCCCCTCCCCTCGCCCCTCTCCACGTGTATAAATATTCAACGAAGTGAAGTTTATTACCCGAGAGTCGACCATGAAAACGAATAGAGAATCTAAGCGCGAGCGCCCCGCCATCTTGTGGCTGCATCGAGTAACTTCATACCTGTTGGCTAATATGCGCAATTCAAGTTGCATTCCGAAAGGTCGATACCTACTTTTGGAATTTTAATTATTCAAAAAAAAAAAAAAAAACAAATTCAACCACTGCAGACTCGACTTGTTTTTTTTTTTTTATGGCGAATTTCGTTAAACAATAACAGGTGACAGAAAAATCCATTGGTTTTTGTAACTCGAATCTAAACTAAAAAAAAAAATTGGATCGATGATAATTCTCGATTATCATAAAAAAATATCGTAATTTATAAAAAATATGATAAATTTTACGAAACGATTTTATTTTCGACAAGATCGAGAGAGAAAAAGAAAAACATGCAGAGTATCGGACGAAGAGTGAGCATGCGATTAATTTGCTAGTCGACGACGCGTCGTTCAATTATTCGAGAATATCGAGTTGCAAAGGTCTCGGGGTCAGGGGACAAGACGCGGGAGAGAAAGAACGAGAGCTCTCGGGCATCAGACTCGAAAGACTTTTGCCGAGCTCTATGTGAAATGTACAGTGAACGGCAATTGTCGGTTCTCCATATGTATGTTTATGTGCCTGTGCGTATCCGTGTGTGGGTAAAACGTGCTCTATGGGCGCCATCGTACGGACGGCCCCAAGTATTATTACAGTGCGAGAGCGCGGATTTCCTTTCTCGTATATACGTTGTGATGCACGAATCGACGAAATATACACGCTTTGGTACCACCACGAGAAGGGAAAATCCTCTCCGAGTATCCAACTCGTGGTTCTTGCTTTAAGAGCACGAGAAAACCCGGTACAATCATCGGATTAATCACTCGGGAATGCAATCACTCACGTAGAAAGATGAAAGTCTATCCTTACATTTGTGTTCATATACACGAGTGCCTTTTTATGTGTGTACGAGTACAGGCCGCAACAACAAAATTGCATATCTCGCGATACTTTCTTGAGCTCCCCCCCCCACCCGCAAGTCACGAAGAAAGGACTGCGCGCGGAGCCTTCCTTCACAAAACGCTTCAAAGCTCCGCATTTTGATTTAAAACATGATTCGTAATTAATTATTCATTCGCTTCGTTGAGGACATATTCAGAAAATGAGCAGTCAAATATATTTCATTCATTTAACATTGTAACGCTTCATGAAATAATTTTTTTTTTTTGTTCAACAGAAAATAACCTCGAATATCGAGAAAAAAAAATGTCAGTTTTGAAAATTGCTCAGAATCGAAATATCACAGGAAAAGGTGGTTAACAATAAGCTGGAGAATTATATCAGACGATCGAGATTGATTGGTGAAACAGAGATTTAAAAAACGATTTTGATGCCGTCAAACCTAAAGATTTTTTTAGTGTTAAAAAATTCATGGGACTTTTTGATTCTCATGCTGGGTTACTCGGAAGTTTGATATTAATGTTAAATCATCGGCGATCATGAAAATTTATTGAAGTTATGGATATATGTAATCGATGAAACAACTCCGGAAAAATTGTTCGATGTTTCTGCCGAGAGAAAAGGGAAATAAAGATGTTTTGTATAAATTTCTGAAGGTGTAATTCTCGGGTAACGGAGCGAGAGAGTTTGCAAACGATACACAAGAGTATACCTTTGTGTAAAGGACGAGGAAGATCCTCGGCGTTGCTATTCGATCTTTTACAAGCGAGAGCAGCTCTCTGGTTAACGTGTAGCGAAAGAGGGGAGGAGGAACGCCGACGAGAAGAATATGTAGGAAAGGCAGAGCAGCCAGGAAAGACGACGACATCGTTGCTGGTGTACTGCTGCTGGGCCATTGTGCAGAGCTCGCCATTTCATCCAAGGTTATAAACTCCAGCATATAAAACGTACACGCACGTTCATCTCCCCCTTCTTTTACTCCCTTCATCTCGCTCTTTCTTTCCACCTCTCTCTCTCTCTCTCTCTCTCTTTCTTGATATGTGTTTACGTGATTCTGTGCCTCGCGTTATTTTAATGTGGATCTTCCTGCAACTACTAAAATATTGCATCGCTGTACATGAAGGACTACGAAATTTATCATCATTTCCAAATATCGAAAGCCTTCTTTTTTTTTTTTCATTAAAACCTTCGATACTTGAGCTTCTTTGACTCTGTTTTCCCTTGTACTTGCATCAGTGCCGTTGATTTGGGCAAAGTCGAAAAGGCACTTTTCGTTTGATCCAAAAATTCGTAAATAAATCATTATTAGAGAGAATTTTTTGTGTACGAGTTTCAGCAAATTAAAACTTTTAAAGAATCTGACTCTCGTAGTTTGTAATAATAAATTACTTTATTGCTACAATAAACTGTAGTTTTTTTTTTTTTTTTTTTTCGATATTTTTTCTTTTTCTGTTCTAATTTTTATATAGTTTTATAGAATTGAATTTTTTGTAGTATCGCAACCGAATTATTCGACTTTTCCGAGATTTAAAGTTCAGGGCCAAGAACGAGTGATGCATTCGAGTCTGGCTGACCCGGTGGAGAACTTGTGAATACACAAAACGAGCGTCTTTCGAGTTGTTCAGAAACTGCGCTAGAACTCGACACATTGACGCAGAATTGCTCGTGCGCGCATAAGTGTTCCTACCACGAAACACATGGAGAGTTGAAGAAGGAGAGCGAGAGAAAAACAAAAACGTATAGTTCGGTCGAAACGATGCACGAGTAGTCTACAGAGTCCATCGAGTATTATTATGACCACGATGATAATAATAATAACGAAAATACCTCTCTCGTCCGAGTGTTCGAGTCTCGTTCGAGATGGCGGTACTCGAGAGAGACTCGGTGCATTCTCTCATTCTTCTCAACTTCTTTTTTTCCCTCATATTTATTTCATTTTTTTTTTTCTTTCTCTATCGTTTTCTGTACGGTCGTATTATACTGAGTTTTGACGTTTATGGGCATCGGGTAAACGTGTGCGAGAACGATTACTGCGCATCCATTCTAGAGCTTTACTCGTTTATTACGCGGCTAACGCTCCAACGTGCGTAATTTTCTTTGCATAATATCTGTGTGATGCAGTCGATGACCACACGACGATACAGTGATAAAAAAAATAAAATAAAATCCTTTCTATTTATTTTGATACATTAACTCAACAACGTTACGTTATCATTATAAATTATACAAATTGAAATTAATGAAAATATAATGTCGTTTGAAATTTCAATTATTATGCCACGTTCGTTTTAATTCGTATAAATCGATAACCATATTTATAAATGGATCTTGAAAGAAATATTTGCTTCTATTCAACAGGAAAAATTTTTTTCCTGTTGCGCATGTTTTTCTGTCAAATTCTATTAGATTAGAATTTTGAAACTTCGTAATTGAACAAAGATTGCTCGGAATTAAAATAAAAATTTAATGTTGTAATTACAAAATTCTTGAGATGATGAAAGATCACTTCAACGGATGGGGAAAAAAAAAATTTCTACTAGTTTGTTCATATTTTTTGTTTGTTAATTTTCAAATTGCGCATAGATGTCGAGCTTGTCTGGAAATAAATAAAATTCTTTTAATTTTCTGCACCAGCGAATAAGTCATAAATCTTTTGAACGAATTGAATTTATTTCATCGATTTCGTTGTCACCGCAATGTTTTTAAAATGTTGTTTTCACTTTGAGATATTAATTTGGTCATCGAGGCGAGATAATTGGAGCATCCGTTTTATCGCGACGACCGGATATCTATCTTTCCTTCGACTTTTGCACGCAGCGTCAATAAAAGACGCAATATATTTGTCCGTGTCCTCGCTGATTACAAACATCTGTAGTTTTCTCGCTGATTCTACGATGCATTCAAAGAGAGATGCCGGCTATATTTATTCCCTATCGCTAATCTAACTCTCGTGCTCTCTTTCGAGCCAATAAAGATTGTGCGACGAGGTGAATCGTCGCACGAAATGTACAAGATACACCGTTCGACTGACCTTCCGATTTGATCACAATTATTTGTATTTTTTTTTTTTTTACAGCGTATGGATAATCATTGAAAGTCAAATAAAATTACATTCCACTAACGATTTATTGAGATTTATTTGTCTTTCAAAATTAATATTGATGTAATTTTCAAGTTTTCCAACAGTTTTTAACTAACGATGGTTAAGATTCGATTCATTTTCGATGAAAAAAAAAAACCGCAATTTGACGCAAAATCGCTGAGTTTTTAAACATTTTTTTTTTAGTTGGAGCAAAATAATAATCAAATATCTCGGATAAACGAAAATTATAATTCAATCGCTTAAATCTGTGGCGAAATACGGGCGATTCAAAGGGGACATGGAAAAATATGAAAGCCATTTTACAGAACAGAGATTCCTGTGGAAAAAAAGTTGTTTGTCCCTTTGCAGAACATAACTCATACGTGTACAACTTCGTCGCATTTGCTGCAAAAATCTTGTGATTTTCAAGAAATTCGATACGAGAGTATTACAAAACTAGGATAAATTTCTTTTTCCTCGAACTTTTGAGTGTTGCCGGGTTATGTTTCGAGGAAATGTGAAGTAAAGTGGAAAGGTCGAGAACATGAGTATTCGCTACAATATAAAATAGGGAATGTGTACGATATCCCCAAAGTGCATCAGCCTCAAAGATGTCAAATTTGCAGAATGTTTTTTTTTTTTTCAACTTTACGATATCAAAATTACGCTTCTCCTTATTTATTTATTTTACTTATTTATCCATTCGTTAATCGTTGTTATTCATTGTTAATTTACCGGTTTTGAAATTAGGATAATTTCATTCGAATTTTATTCTAATTCAATTGAGTTAAGATATTTCTTCAAAGAATCGAAAAACTTTTAGAAATAACTGATTTTTATTTACAATAAATTAAAACTATGCGAATACTATGCAACTTAGAAAATCGTCAAATTTAAGCTATAATTTATAGTCTGAATATTTTTAAATGTAGGATTCAAACTGCCTCTCGCACGTGAAAAAAATTGTAAGGAATCCGTAATGATGATAAAAAAAGAAAGGAATCATCGAATGTTTAATGGAAATATTAATGACAGAAAGTGGACAAAAATTTTACAAACAGAAAGCTTTTCGTAACCGCGACTTCTCAGAAACTCAGGTTCGGCAATTCCATAAACTGGTTAATTAAGGAAAAATAATTTTGATCCCTAATTTCTGTGAAATGTAATAAAGGATTATGATGCATTTTCAAAAGGAATATCAATGATGGAACTTGGAAAAATGTCACAAACAGAAAGCTTTTCGTAACCGTGTGACTCCTCCAGGGGTTAGCTTCGGTGCGATTAATAATTTGAACTAAAATTAATTAAAATGATTAATGAGAGAAAAAGAAAATTTTGCTTCCTGGTCGCTGCGAGGTGTACTAATCGGTTATAATGTACTTTCATCAAGAGCCTGGAGAAATTTCGCATGATCAATGAGTGCCTTACTTATGCACCCACAAAATACAGCCCTCCGCGAAAGAAATATCTGAAGATTAAATTATTTATTGAATAGAATTTATTAGTCAACGCGAGTAACCACTAAAAATTGTTACAAAACAATAATCATTGAATGATTTCGTCAAGTTTCGTAAGTTGATTGAAAATTCAATTGATTTATCATCGCGATCGTAGTTGACAAAAAGATGTTCGATTGAAATGTAAGAAAAAAATGTACAAGTTTAAACAAATATAAACGTCTCTTTAAATTTTCGCTTGTTTTTGTTCCCCAGAAAACGTGACACTGATCCAATCCGAAGCAAATGTTGACTGTGGAATGAAAACAAGGACAATAAACAATTGGGAAAAAGTAGTGTATTTTTTCGTAAAAAATATATTTGTCCCTTATATTTTGGCATTTTTCGAACACCGAGCAAACGTAACGTCATACGTCATATGTTTTATTTTTATCATACGACCAGATCCCATGGAACAGAAGCAAGCTCCCATGATCCCTTATGCCCTCCCTCCTCACCGCCTCGCCTGTTCCTCTACGTTCATGAAAGCTTTCCTCGGTTTTGCGGTCGATACGAATTTCAGCCAGGTACAGAGGTACATACTCACGAGATACACAAGGAAGCTTTTTGTGTATACGTGAGAAGCTCCTGACACTCAGGGAATTGCGTGGCAAAGCCAGCTTTCGCGTTGGTATACCGACCTAAAACCTCATCCCTGTCTGGCCTCTACGAGCATATCGCTGTTGGTTCGAATGCGTGCGAAACATTTCGCTACGCAAATACGTCCTCAACGTTCAACCATTATACGACCAGATATGCCTTTCAATGAACAATAAAATATGAAATAATAAATTTAGATTACCGAGAGCGATGGGTGTGTGCTCGCGGTGTATGGTTTCGGCGAACTCTCAACAAATCAGTTCTTCCACGAGGACAATACTTGGATGGGTGACCGCTTGGCCATTCACCGATTCGCGCATCAATCACTAAGCGGGGAGCAGCTTTTTTTTTTTTGCATATCGGATGGTGCCGATTCATTGAAAAACAGTAAAAATATAACCCCGCCTGCATCGATCGGATGGTTTTCAACAGTTTCCCTTGGCCCTCGTGAAAATACAGCAGATACAGTAAAGCATTAGAAAAGAGTAGCTGCGGGGCAACATTCCAGGAAGATTTCGCAGGAACGTTAACAGGAACGTTAAAGTCAGGGGGGGGGGGGGGGGGTAAGTGGGTTTGAAATGATGGGATGAGCACGTAAAAGCCTGAAAGAGCATACGCGGAAACAATAAAAAAAATAAATAAAATACATTTATTCTGGCAGTTATTCCGTGGCTTCGAAATAGAAATATCTCGATGCCCAATAAAAGAGTCATTGAAAAAATAGCAGTTATCAAAAGGAATGAATTAATCGAGTAATAATATCAGTGTAAAAGTGCCAACGAGTATCATAAATTTTAACAATAAATTGTAAGTTCATCACGGTTTTTTTTACGACGTAAGATAATTAAAAAAAAAAAAAAAAAAAAAAAAAAAAAAAAATCTCAACGTTCGAAAAACAAGTGCAAAAAAAGGCGAATAAAAAAGGAAATTGTTAGAAATTGAATGAGAATATAAAATGATCAATATCTAATTGGAATCATGTCAAAATACTTAATTTCAGTAATCTGAAAATAATTTGACTCAAATGAAAGAGAGGTGATAGGGGGGAGGGGGGGGGGGGGCGAACGAAGATCCATTTTTATTCTATCCTATTCCATAACTGAAAATTATAATTAGAAGTCATATACGGTCTATAAATGGAGATTTCGAACTTGATGCTCCATGTCCATGTGTAATTTCTATCGCTGTTATTATCATCATTATTTTCAACGTGATTATAGAGCTTGTATAGCCCTTGTTATACTGTTACTATTGTTGTTATTATTACAGTTATTAGATAAGACTGTAATATCACGTTATTCCCTCTAGCAAGGTTATTCACTCCACCCTCGGTGAAGGCTTGGGGTAGGTCAGCCAATTGCGCGCACGTAGAGAGCGCGACACCCTTCATCAAAGACCCGATAACGTTAAAAATGTGCATTACTCGGAAGTGAATCGATTCGAATTAAAATATGTATGACGTGAAGGAGAATGTGACTTTTTCTAACAGATTATAAATCAGTTTTTTTTTTTTTTTTTTAATTATAATTATTTGAGCGAATTATTACTATGAAAATAAAAATTGTTGACGTACTCTGACAAAAGCACGTTGCCGAGGAACCGAAAGTGAAAAAAAAACGAACGAACGAACGAAGAAAAAGTAGTGAATGAAAATAAAAACAGAGAAGTAAAATGTACGAACGAAATGGTCGTTTCCGAACGTACAATAATGACGATTGAGGTACACCGAGAAAAAGGAAAATTGTGAATTGTAGTTACGAGAGGCAGTTAAACAACGAGAGAGAGAGAGAGAAAAAATAAAAATAAAAAGAAGAGGTCGATGTACCGAGTTTTTACCCACACACTTTTGTCAGAACATCGCGATGGGTAACGAGAATACTGAAGGAAAAAAAGAGACGTAAAGGAAGGGGATGTTTTACTATGTATAACGATTTATATATCGGCGTATTCAACTTCCGGCATTTCTATGACAAGCTGTTCACTCACGTGTCTGTTATAACCATGGAAAATATCGAAAACACTGATCTCCATAACTACACCAATCAAAATCGTGTTATAATACGTCGTACATGTTTATACCTGTATAAAAATGAACATCGATCGCATCCGTCTATCACGAACACACTCGACTTTCATTCTATATATATATACATCTCGAAGCCTATCGATTGTTTGAATTGAGCTCTATAACTCGACTCAATTCGATGGAAAACACGATATTACATACGATCGAACCGTTTGTCGAACGTGTCAAAATCCCACGTTCAATGTACATCGAAAACTACTAAATTTGCTTGCCTAAACCCCTACGTCAAAGTCTCATGCATTTTCAGTTTATCTCATTCTGCACCAACCAATTTCCAATCGCTCGTGTATCTAGTTTAATTGGTAATTTTCCTCGCTCTGCTGAGATTGTTGAATCCTCGTACCGGATCAATCGAACTGACGAATTAATATGAATTTGATTTCATCTATTAATCTATCGTTTTTTTGTTTTTATTTTGAGACGCACGTCGATCGATACGCGAGTGAAAACAGAGGTTAGACTTCCCTACGTTTGTTGTGTAGTTCAATTCCTTCATTTTTCAAACTGTTGTATTTTCCATAATGAATCTCTTGGTATAACTTATGGAAAAAAGTTTGAACAGGGCCAATTATATATTTGTAAAAACCAATTAAAATAAAACTCTCGTTTTTTTTTTGTCATATTCTCATTTCACATGCAACGAGACACTGGACAATGAGAATCGACGTTGAACAGAGATTTTTATCGGAGAAGATAGATTTATTTGAAAATCTACAAAAAGAGAAAGAAAGGGATGGAGAAAAAATCAGTTGAAATGTTATTCGAAACATCGCGGCGAATAAAAGAGAGCGGGAGAATGAGCAAGAAAGAGGAAACGATGAAAGTTTACGAGAAGAGTGAGACGAGCAGCGAGCGAGCATTTATTTTACACAAACAACGAGCAGTGGCGTCGTTGTCGGGGAAAATAGGAAAGAGGCAGCGATTGAGAGGGGTCAGAGGAAAGAGAGGGCGAGCGCAGATCTACGGACTTGCGAGTAACAAAAAAAAAAGGTAAACGAGAGAAAAAAAAACAGAAAACAGCGAAGGGAAGCGCGGTGAGGTGCGGTGGGGGGATTCGCGTTGACGAGTTGAGACGACAGAGGGGGCGAGGGACGTCTGGCTAGAAGACAGAGATGGCGTCGTGAGAGCGTCAGAGAGAGAGAGAGAGAAAAAGGAAAAAAACAGAAGAGGGGAGAATTAAACCGGCAAGATGGCTGCCAAAACGCACCAGAGCGCCGCCTGGGGAGAATTTTTTTTCTATTGCCGCCGTAAGCGTGAAATAAATTTTCCATCGACTCTCCGCTCGGACCCTTGGCGACGTGAAAACTCTTGTTACTTTTATTATTCTCTTTTGCTCTCGTGTTCAACGATTTTACCTCTCACCGGTTCCAACATTTTGTGAATCTAATTCACAAATGAGAATTCAAACGTTTCAGATTTGAGCTCGGAAAATACACAAAGAAATTATTTACTCATTCAAATTACACACTGACATACGTCACTAATGTCACTTCTCCATTTTTTATCATAGCTAAACTACTCCGTTCCCGCTGTGAACATCTGAATTATTCAAACTTTCTTTTACGCGCGTACAGTATTATCATTTTTAGGGCGAGTTGTTCTAACTTCTAGGTTGCCTATCTGACAAAATCTGACAAAACAAAAGCATTGACTTGCAATCTTTTAATTGGCCGACAAGCTTGCCTAGAAGTTGAGACTACTTTAAATCACAATAATGCAATGACCAATTGTGGATTGATGCTATTTTATTCCACACGCTTTGAGCTTTCGCTCATCTCCATTTCAAACAGAAAACTTTCATCGTAACTTCATTTTTAAGTGAATTTTAGGTTATTCGCATTCTAATGTTTTTATTGTCCTTTCAAGTCATATTTTTATGATTAATTTTTACCAAAACAATCTCAGTAATGTTTACCTCACATAAAAATTACAAGAAGCTTTTTGATTACTTCTAAAAGAAAATGTCAATGCGACTCGTTCTAGTTGATAAGTACGGCTAATCGAAGGAAATTTAAAAAACTAAAAAATTCTGGAGAAGTTCTTTTGAATATTGGAATTTAGGTATGAAAAATACACTTGACGTCTCAGTAGCCTGAAACAAAAACTGTTTGTCATTTAGAAAAAATGTTAAAAATTTTTTTTTTGTTCTTCCACTCGAACATAATGAAACTCAATCGAGCAACTTTTAATGTCCCATAATTTCTAGTATGTCCAAGTGACGCTAAGCAATCATTTTAAAAAACTGCTGTCGAAAGGTGTAACTGAAAACATTACGAGCTTAACTTTTGTCGAGTTTATCAATGTTGGCTGATAATAGGCTAACGACAAGCAAGAACTGATACTAGAGCAAGTGGGCAATTTACAGTTCGTACGAGCTGGAACAATTCCAAAAGTCTGTTAATTTTGAAACAAAAATTTGTCATTCGCTCTTGTTGAGTATTTCCTGTCTCGGTTGAGATTTTTAAGCTAGATGAAAAATATTGAATCGTACAGACATTGGAGACAGTGAAAAACTTGAATTTACTGCGATGCCATGAAAAGTAAAGCTCTTATTTATTTTGATTTAAAATTTGTGATGAAATATTTCATGTTGATTATCCAATGGAAGAAATATCAAGATTTAATATTGAGATAAGATTGAGACTAGAAATTTTGGTTTAAGAATGTTTAAGACTTAATAGACCTGTCCCTCAAACCACACCATTTTAACAAACACAGCCATTGCTGCCACCATACGGAACTTCGAAAAAAAAAAAAAAAAAATGTTGTATATGAAACGCCATTTCTCACTAATAAACATTGCCTGAGGATTCGCATATAAAACGAATCAGAAATTTAGCAAAAAATTCATCGACAGAGGAGAAAAAATGTCAATGTTAAGTGTTGAAGTCGAAAGAATCTACGTTGTTAGACTTTACTTGGTTAGGGTGCGTCGAAAAAAAAATCTCCGACATTTGTACGAATCGCGTATCGTTTGGGGGAATATATGAAGGAAAAAAAAACAATAGAGAGAATTTTCGAAAAATTAGGCAAAACAGGTTAATTTGTTGACCGACCAATCAATATAACGCGTACTCATAGAAATGCATTGTAGATTATATACGTCACACGACGAAAGGACAATCCACCGTTGAGAAACTTTTCCAAACGAATTGTTGTGTCACTGTTATCGAAGAATTTCACCATTTTATTATAACCGAATTATTATTTAGTAGGATTAACTGCACTAGTTTTTTTTGTATACTGACGTTGAAAATACGCGATATAATAGTATCTTACCTTAATGTGACAGGAATACAGAAGCTCACTTCAAACTTGAATGTAAACACAATCATTTTTTGTGACTAATAACACCGGGGCAGCTTTATTACTGAACTCTATTACACTCGTTACATCGCGATAAACACGACTGTTATTTTATCAGTTTAATTGATTTATTATTTACCGCGATAAATAGCGAGATATTCGCGATCTCTACGGAAAACATCCATCGAAAACTAAAGATGGCAGCCATTCGTACTGGTACAAAACAAAGGTTCACGTCCACGGACTCCCAAAGCAACGAAGCCTCCAAACCAGTATACCACTTCCGGCGCTCGCGACAACCCGCCAAATTAAAAAATGCCTTTGGCAAACATTCACTTTCCACATATATCAACAATCAACATTGAACAATCGAATGACCGTCATGAAACCGTCGATTAACAACTTTTTTTACACTCATTTAATAGTCAATGTCCGAGAAATTTTTTATCTTAAATTTCCGATGTTTATTTGAATTAGTACATAGTACGCGAAAATCCCGATAGTTAGCGTCCAACTTTGTGCGTTTTAAAGCGCTCTCTGTTGTCGAGTGAGGGAAACAATTGTTGCGCGTCTAATTTCAGTCCGTTCTCTTCCCAAACGTTTTGTTAACAATCAAAAAACAAGACATTGGCAAGAACAAGAAATACTAGATATTTAAGAAGCTTCCAGATTCTCATTCTTTCATTTTTTTCTACTAAAATGTTTCTCAAGAACCCATTATTATTTTTTCAATCTTTGTGAAATTTCTAGTGTGTTATCCGCTTGTTAGAGTTTGACACGTTAAAGTTGGCAGTATTTATACTGTCAAAATTTGACTTTCGTTGCATTCGTATTTGTGGTGTCGGTTTAGGTTATTGATTTCACGACATAATATAAGACGAGTGATTACATTGCGTGGGTGTAGAAATTTTTAACACCGTAAATATGCAGCAGAATTGAACGTGGATTATTAACCGGCCAGTTTTTTTCTCATGAAATTAAACTCCAAGGTAGTTTAATAATCCATTTGCTTGGATAAGTGAAGTGTATCGTTGTAGAAAAGAGTAGAAGCGATATATTTGCGATGATATTGTCAGTACATTTGGAGCGAAACAAAAACAATAGAATACCACGCGAGAATGTTGAATTGAAAAAGAAAAAACCGGAAATCCTTGAACCGGTAATAAACGATGGGAGAGAGGCGATCAACGATAAGTGAACATGAGAATGAAGTATACACGAGCAAAAACACAATGAGACATTTTGTACGCAATAATGAGCCGAAAAAGAGGGGGGGGGGGGGTTATTTCAAATAGCGATAATCGTTATCAGTTATCACAAGGTAACTTGCAAAATCGTAACATCAATGAACGATGAATGAATTCTTGCATTGGGATAATTAAAAAAAAAAAAAACAAAATGTATCTGTACAATGTTGTTGCCATGTATTTATTTCCTGTTATTAAAAAATTTCCAATGGTTGATATTTCAATTTTTACTCAATCCTGATATATATTCTAAAAATTAATCCTCATACTTTTACTTCATATCACAATATTTTCGAAACCGTAATGCAGAGATTCCAGTTCTTACCAAACGAATTTCATCATGTTCTTCTAATTTGGAGCTTTTTTGAGAATAATCTGCAGAAAAGTTTCAAAGTTGTAGAGAGCAAAAGTGATAGGAAATAGATTAAATCCAGAATCGTAAATCCTCTTAATTTTTGACAAATAATGTGGTGACGCAAATACATTGGGGGGGGGGAGCAAATACTTGGAAGTAATGCGAATGTTTCACGCATCTAAATTTTACTAAATTCAGTAAATCTACACGTGCAATTGATTGAATAAAATCATCCGATCCTTAAAGTTGGAGAAAAACTGAAGGCATTTACTCGAATAATATGTTATGGTGAATTGTTCATTACAGGCAAAAAAATTGTAATCCAGCTTGAATTGAAGGTGAAAAATGGCTGATACTGATCCTCATCTTAGAAGACTATTATTACCTGCGGAGGAAACTTTATTTGAGCAATTACTCAGATTTGGTCTATATATCGGAGCAGTATTTCAAGTTATATGTTTGCTAGCTATTGTAACTTATCAATCTGGACCTTCCGACGGTGTTGCAATGCTAAAAGTGAGCTCCAGGTTTTTAAATAGAATTTATTAGTATATTCTCCTGAGACCATCATAATACAAGATCTTAATTTGTTTCAGGATGATCCAAGTGACGTAGAATGTTCTGAAAACAGCCCTCAAGTCACGCCTCGAAGGCCTCATCGACCAAGAAAACAAGAGAAGAAAAAAAGGCGTTAAATCCTCATAAAGACTCAAAAACATCTTCGTACATTCCTTAAAAAACGCATATTATTTATTTACACGCACATTTTTAGTTCCAAGTTTTTATATTAAGTTTTAATAAAGTTTGAAATTTGTTTTCGATACAATAAAAATGAATTTGTCTTTTTTTTTTCTTGATACATACGCGAAAAACCGAAAATTCGAATTTTGTGCGATGCTAGCGACGTCGTCATCGAATACACTAGACGTGTCCAGTCTCAACATTTTACCATTTTCTTCGTGTTGCCGGCCCTGCCGAGTTCGTACTGCTTCAAATTTCACGTTTGTCAACAATCTCATTAATTCTCGTTTGTCAATGAAAATACAAAAATGGGAGTGTGTACGAGAGTAATAAAACCGGTGGAATTTTAGATATGCAACACAATTTTTAGGATACATACATTATTTATACATCTCGAGAGATTGGTGAGATAAAAGATTGAAGATTTCTGGCGTTTTTCAATCAAAGATGCCGGAAATGGAACCGTCCCTGACACCTCATGAAATATCCACGGAGGTTAGGAAATTCATACAGGAATCTGTGAAAAAACCTCACAGAACCGATGTGGCTGAAGTCACGAAAGGTGCTCTTATTTTGCTTAGACACTTGCCAGGCTCGAGAGAAGCTGTGCTTGAGTACATATGCAAAATATTTTTTTTCGCATGCAGCCGACAATTGCGAAGTATGGAGGTAAACTCAATTTGACTGCGAAAAGTACAGCGATGTATGAGCGAAGAAAAAAAATTATCTATGAATACTGATTTGAATAAATACATTATTTTTCTGTCAAGAATTTATTAGTTTTCTTACATATTCATGAGAAACATTCAAATTTTTTTAGTGTTTTTCAATTATAGTACAAGTTTTTGTGATTGCCAGTCGCAGCATTGTCGGTTTCATCTTCCAATTATTTTTGGCAGAAATATAATTTTTTAAGTAATACTAATGTACGAAAAATTTTGTGATCGACCTACGTAAAAACTTGTACAATCAAATAGTTTTTTGGGCTTTTATGTCCTGCAACGGAAATACAATGTTGAAAAAAAAAAAATTATACAGTTTGAAAGTTTAATAATGATCCATGCTTCAAAGTAGTTCAATGATTTCTGCTTGACTATTTTCTGACTATGTAATTATTCCTGATTGTGTTTTTTTCTAATTTTTTTTACAGTTTCTCTATTTTTAAGAATCACTATCAGAGATTAATTCAGTATTATCTGGAAACTGATGTTTTTTTCATAAACATTGATATTTTTTAGGTTCATCCCGGAGCTACCATACCGGAAGAACCAATCATGGATACCACAATACCGCATGTACATGCGACCCTTGTTCAAATAGTGGATGAAAATCCAGAAGCTTGGGCACCGCTTATAGCATCGTGGTCGCTAGATCTTCTTGGTAATCCCAAAAAAAACCAAAACATAATTTTACCAAATCTGCAAATTTTTGCTTGAATTTATTGCAAAGATTTCATTGATTTTTGATAAAAAAGAAATACAAAATTTCTTTATGTGAATAGAGAAAAGTAGTTAAACAGCGATAAATTCGATTTTACTGATTTACGATAGTCAAAAATTGACCCTCGATTAAAAAGAGGAAGTAACTTTATTGGAAGATAGTTAATATTTAGAAAAATACGCAATAATACTTTCATTAATCCTCGCAGGAAAGCTCTCCTGTTCTTTTGCAAAGCGTGGCAATTTGATGAATGACTCGCAGATCAGTGATTACTTGAGGCACTGGTTGATGTTCCGAGGAGCAAGGATTCTGGTCGATCTTTCGGCTCATTGTATTCGTCGTTTGGGAGACTCTGCAGCAGAGTCATGCATGAATGCTCTAACCGAGTCCATATCATCTTATACTCCTTATTTCGACTGGGTCGCAGCGCACGTAGGAAGTTGTTTTCCTAGCATGATAATAACGAGACTTTTAAACTGGGGCCTTAAGGATTTTTGCGTAACGGGTATGCAAAACTCGGAGCATAATCAAGTGTTGAATTCCGTTGTTGGTATTCTCGGTCATTTGGCAGGCAGTCATTTTTACGAGATTAAAACGGCGTTGCTAGAATTGTTCAAGGTTAGTGAAAATATTTTACTCTACAAATGGAAAAAAAATTTAGAGGAAAATTCAAGCAATTTTCCTGTGCCACGTTGCCTTTGTTTTAACTGACTAAACCTATAAATTTTGAAAAAATTTAAAATCCAGTTGACTTGAGGACGGTTTACAATCTCAAGGAATTTTCCTAAATTTATTCAAACGAAATAATTCTTCGGGCTATTAGAAATGTTTCTGATTATTTTGTACAGTTTTATTGCTGGAGATTGTTCATATTGTAATTTTAATTACAGTGGAGTTTGGACGAAAATATGGAGGACGATGTCTCAACGAGGAAGCAAAAAATAGCAACGGTACCATTTTTACTGAAACTAGCTTCGGTATCGCAAATACTACTGAAAGTGATCACAACGGTCGTTCTGCAAACACGTGAGTGCACAAGTTTTCTGAAAGTAACTATTTCTAATATCCCATAAATTCGATGAATTATTTTTGCAGTTTTCCCCGTCAGACCGGACGTAATACCGAGACTGGCGGTGTTCGCTTCCGACTGGTGTAAATATTTCGACAATCAAGCCGACGTCCTGATCGATTTGACGGTACGGCTCGCGCTCGCTTGCGAACAAGGAGCTTCGCAGATAATAAGTATTTTATTGGACACTTGTCTGAACACGAGTAACGTCGGATACCACGGAGTGAACGCTGCGCTTTCTGTAAAAAACGTTTGTCGCGAAATCCTGGAAATGATACTCCAAGAGATAGATTTATCGATGAGAATGAAAGGTCCGAACTCAACGGGAATCGCGCTTCTGACGTCGATAAAACAAGATCTGAGCCTCGTAGTGCCACTTTTACTGGACGCCAATCCTCTTAGAGTACAAACAGCGGTCAGGCTCTTGACGCTTTTGGGAGCTCAAAGCCCAACTGTTATCATAACGGCGTCGGCTTCCGCCTTGAGAAACGCAAAAACGGACTTCCATTTGGCAGCTCTGGTGCGGCTCGTCTCCGAAAATGTTGTTGTATTTCCGGCTATTAAACCGGAAGTCGAGAATCCAATGTCTGGTCACGGTTATCTGACTCAAGCGCTGGAACAGTCTTTGAGAGACATACAATACACCAGCACATCCAAAGACTGCGAGTCACGTCAACTCTTTAGAAATCTCTCAACTCTCTTGAGATGGGAAAATTCCAAGAAAGCCGAGATTTTAGCTTCCCAATTGGTTTCCCGATCTATTATTCTCAATCTCGAACAAATATCTGGACTCTTGATGAAAACTGATGATTTCGAACTCGCGAATGATATCGCCGGAACTTTGGATCTCTTGAGTTTTTCGGATAAATGCTCACATCCTACAAGCGTCCAATTAACTCTGAAAGTCACCAGATCAATTATTCGGTACTTTTTTATTTGCATCAGAGAAGAAGGTATATTATTACATTTTATTGAAATAAATTTAATCGATATTGAATATAAAACTATTCGTCATGAGAACAAGAAAAAAAATTTTTTGCTTCCAAGTTTCCTGTTGAACAACATACCCGGGAAAAAACAATCGATTTTGTATTGTTTTTTCAAAAGCCTGCATTTAGTCAGTCTCGTTTTCGCTTTTTCTTATCAATACCTTCGATAATTAAAAAATTAAAGAAGGGAATTTTGGTCAGATTCAAACTACAAAAACATATCTTTAGGGATTCCCATTATTATGATGTTTTCTTTTGAATTTCTTACTAAGATTTCGATTTAAACATGTTTTTTTTTTTTTTTTTTTTTTTTTTAAATTTTACAGACATTCATCGAAAAGAACGAGGGGTTAAAAGAGTCATGAGGCTTCTTTCAGTACAGTCTTGCTATTCCTCGTCTGCTCGAGTACTCGCGTTGCGAGAACTTTTGAGTAACAGTATTTTCAATGAGCCCTCAAAGTATTTCGGGGCGAAAGTAAATCACGAGCAAAAAAACGATAATTTGTTGCTATTGAACCAGAATCATAAGCAAGGAACGAGCGCGATGCTGGCACAAAAACATTCGTCTGTTTTTCATGCGGGTGTCATTGGTCAGGGGCCGAGGAAACCTCCACCGGAGAACTGTTTGGACAAAGAAACTATCGCGTTGAACAGTACATTATTGGTCGATGCTATAAAAGTAAAAATGAACAAAAAAAAAAAAACGAATTACTCCATGATAAAATTTCTTTTTTCCAATTTTACATCGAATTTATTGATTCTCCTTCGCAGGCTTGCTGCAGCAACGAAGATCCAGGACCTTATCCCGTAAATCTCGACGCTATGACGATGGTCAGTCTTTTGCTCGTCGAGCTCGTATCGCCCGACGTTATGTACAATGGTTTGCCTTGGCCTGACGAAGAATTCACAAAAGTCACGGTAGAACGAGATTTGCATATACGAAGAACTTTTCGGGATGTTCCCGTATTGTGGACCCTTCTTGAGCTCACTGCGAGACACAGACCGGCTTTAGCTTATTGCTCAGTCTTACTCAGAGCCATTGCTGCTACTGTCATGGCCAATTGGAATACGTCTGATGGCACATTACTCGCGAATGTGATGGCTCTTGGACAATTGTTGCCACCACCATTGGTCTGCTTGAGAGATGTTCTGCCAATTCTTAGCCCGAACCAGGTTAGTTATTTTCGTCAATTTTTATGCAACTTTCCGACTCTTTCCTCATAGTAAATGCGTGTCAAGCCGCGAAATCTTTCATCGCAATCTTCTTACATCCAGAACCATGAATTACGGTGTTCCATGCTTCCGCAATTGGAAAAAACGTGTATAGTCAAACGCTTTGAGAGACCTTCAGTTATTCTTTTTTTTTTTTTTCAATTGTAAAAAATCCAATTTGTCATTCTTATTATGTACAGACTTTTTTGAAACATTTGGAGTATAAATACAAAAAATCTCTTTCACAGTGATTTTTGAAAACTGAAAATTTAGAATAAATATCAAATATCCAATATTATTACTGATTATTAATAACCATTCTTTAATTAATTAAATTTTCTTTAGATAAATACCGTAATGAGAGAATGCATTTGGGCTTATATGCACGAGAACGTACCATCGCCGGCGCTGTTTACTCTAACAGAAGGTTCGAATATAGCGTGGCGTGACACTGACACATCAACTCCCAACATCCGTTTTACTGAAACTCTGCGACTTCTATTGCTCGCAAACATTCACAAATCTGGACCACTTTACGCGACCTTATTTTACAACGAACACAAGTGAATTGTGTGACTATAGCAAACGATGAATTTTTTTTTTTATAATGTGTAAATAGCAATTGTAGAAAATAATTTGATGATTGAATCGTTATTTGTACAAAATTGGAGAGAAAGAACGAAGAACGGGTGATACAATATAGAAACTAGCTTGAGTTTTCACAGAAAAACAACATGGTTTTTTTTCTTCCTTATTTCTCTTAGATACAAGAGACAAAAAAATAAATTTACTTTTTTCTTCATTTGTTGTATTATCTTTTATAATAATACAGGAATGATGTTACTATAGTATGATTGATGAACGAACGCAGTTTGAAAAATCGGTCGCTTGTTTTTTCTTATTTATTCAATTGAATTTTATGAATATCATTTATTATCCTAGGTGGATGCTTTTTTGTTGTTGTAAAGACGCGTGCGTACTTGGCGAGCAACGTTTCAATCTATTCACGCGACTCAAGGAGCTTCTGATTTTTCTTCATTTCATTTCATTTCAAACGGCGTTCTTCCAATGATTTTATGAACTATTTACATTGCGAACTTTATAACACGTGTATTTCCAACGATAAAATTCACACTTGCTTTCGGAAGACTCGCCACGAATCTTGTTTTTTTTTTTTTTTTTTTCGTTCTCAAACTCGTATAAACGTGAAAAACAACTTTGATGTTAATCTTGGTGATGAGGGTGAGAATATGCAAGCAATTCCGGCTCGGTCTCGTTCTGAAGTTCGGGAATATGATAAACCAGTAAAAAAAAAAAAAAAAAAAAAAAAAACAAAAACAAACAAACAAAAACATGCATTTTTGAGTAGAATTGATACGCTGCTCGTGCAACTCTCATATCGACTATCACCCTTGAATTTATGCGCGTGTAGAAAAAAAAACAGTTACGAGAGTATGGCCTGATCGGAACGTTGTTTGGATTGATGATAAACAGAGACTTATTAAATTATATTATTTTCGGTTTGTTTTTCCCGGCTTTCGTGACTTATTATGCAACAAAGTTGTGTCGATGAACTCGTCCGTTCGAAAATCGAGCGTATCAAGTATCAAATTTGTATCTTCTGTTTTTCGCAATCCTTCCCATTCTGTTTGTCTCTTTATGGAGTATTTGAAATGGTTTCTTAAGACGATTCGGTAATACAAAAGAGAAAAATAATTACCGCGTCTCGTTTCTTTAGCTGTCCATATTAGGAAAAATTTCTTGCTCGAAATGAATAGAAAAAAATCATCTCGCGGTGATAATCGTTACATTTTCCTCACATCAAAGAGATAATATTTCGATTATTTCACTTTACCCACAATCGACATCGTCGTATCGGCCTCGTCTCGAAGGAAATACAATAAATCTCCGTGTGTATCGTTGTGTGTGTGTGTGTGTGTGTGAGTGTGTCTGTTTTCATTCGGCCACAATCGACTTACTTTCCGTTCTTTCTTTTTTTTTATACAATAAATTATTATTATTCAGTTCTTCGTGATAAAAAAAAAAAAAAAAATAATTCACTTTTCGAGTCTATTTAGTTACGAGCTTAGAACAGTAACGTGCTCATTCCACCCATTTCACTCTGCTCTTTAACGAAGATCTCAAAGTATTGGTAGATTATCGTGACCGCGAGAAGAATACCCGTTCCGGAACCAATCGCTCCGAGGAAATCAGCCAATACCGAAAGAGCGCCGATACAAAGGCCGCCGAAAGCAGCTGCGGTGGGGATGTAACGGTTCAATTCGTGGATCATCGAATTGTCACGATGTCCTCTCATGACCATTTGTTGTTCTTTCAATTGTTTTGCAACCTGAAATAACAAAAATGTATCATTCATCTGTAAATGTTGAATATTGTTTAAAAAATTACATTCAAAAGCAATTTTGCACTCACGTCTTTGGCGGAACTGCCGGAAACTTCGATCCAGGTTTTTGAGAAAAACGCGCAAGAGCCAAGCATGAAGAGAATGTAAAGCATAGCGTGAACCGGGTCCTGGACAATGTGTCCGACCGATTCGGGTGGCGAAAGATAATAGCACAAACCGCCAACGGGATAAGATCTGGCTGGACCACCACCACCAACGTCGGACCACACACCGAGCAAATTAACTATCAAGTTCCCTTGGAATTTGACGGCCAACATTTGCGAGATTACGTAAAGATTGGAAACCAATGCGGATTGGAGAATAATCGGAATGTTGCTCGTGTAGAACAATTTGATTGGATAACTGCTGTATTGACCGCGGTACCTGGCGGATTTTATTGGTAGATCGACACGGAAGCCCTGCAAACGAAATAAAAAACGGGATCGTAACTCATTGATTCATTCAAACTTTATGCTTCTTCATTCAAAGAATATAGAGACGTTCAGGATTTTTCAAGATTAAATGTCATTTATTTGTTTCGGAAAGTTTAATCAGATTTCACCTCGTGATATATTTTTAATGTTTTCATCAGTTTTTTTTTTCAAATTTCCTTTCTGTCTATTCAACAACTTTATTGAAATTTCGTTAATAAAATCATTAATGTGCGATTCGAGAGTAAAATTTGTTGTAAAATCCAACAATTGAATTTTTGTATATCTGATTAAAAAGTGGTTGAGAGTTTTCAAGTTTTTGTGAATGAAAAAATTGGGCTGGATTCACGCGAGCATTTACGTGAGGGCTATGTCAAACTTTCTAATATTTTTTTTTTATCACATTCAATAATTTCTGGATGATTCATCACGTCGATTGTTAGAACCTATTTTTGAAAAATTTTTTCGTGCACTCGCACGTTCAATTGATAAGTATAATCAACGTTTTGTGGTATTATTTTATCTCCAATAGACTCAAAAAACAAATTGTTTTTATGCTTACCTGGAAGTATATGACTATAGCAAAGACCAATATCGTTGCCAGAAGATTCATGAGATTCGGGAGATTTTGACGATAGAAAGCCTCGCGAAGTCCCCGAACTTTGTCTTGTCTCGTAGCCAAAAGATGGAACAGGGCTATTACAGCACCCTCGAATTCTGTGCCACGTCCTGTGTTTACCGTCGCTGGTGAGAATGCCTTCCATACAATTGTTTCACAGATATTTGTGGCGATGAAAAGCGAAATTCCACTGCCGAGACCGTATCCTTTTTGCAAAAGTTCATCGAGCAACAAAACTATGAGACCGGCGACGAAAAGTTGGATTATGATGAGCAGACAAACTCCGGCTCCAATTTCAGCTGGGTCTCCGTACATTCCAGTCATCACGTAAACGATTGCTTGACCAACCGTGATTACCATACCAAATACTGAAAACAAATAATTTACAGGGTTAAAACTATCTAAAAAAAATAGTTTAAATGTTGAAAAATAATCGAATGAGATTGCAAATTTATTCTATGGAAGTTATCAAATAGTCTTTGGTGTGTCTGAGTTTTTGGAAAATACACTGAAATTCAGATGAATCAGAAAATTTAAAACACGATTCACAATCATAATGAAAATAATTTCGACTTTCTTGGCTGGTTGACTAAAAAGATAAACTTACACTTTTGAGCTCCATTAAAAAGTGCTCTGTCCTTAGGAGTGTCACCGACTTCAATAATCTTTGCACCGGCCAGAAGTTGCATGATGAGACCGGACGTGACGATAGGAGAGATACCCAATTCCATCAAAGTACCTCTGTTGGAAGCAAGGATTACACGAATCCAATAGAACGGATCCGCGCTGTCCGAAGACATGATACCGAAGAGGGGGATCTGAAGTAGTCAACATATGGCAACTGGATTATAACGTTTGCTTTTTTTTTTCAAATAAATAACCTCAATGTGTCAAAATGACGTATATATGTAGGCAGAAACGTCGCATAACTTACCTGGCAACATACCAGGAAGATGAACAGCGTTATAGCCGTCCATAATACTTTTTCCCTAAATTGAATCTGCGAAGCAAAAAAAAATTCAATTAACACATAAATTTGTGACAGTGGAATGATGCCTTCAACGAGATAGCAAATACATTCGAAATTAGTTAGAGATCAAATATGTTGTACGAAGAAAATTGGAAAATATTGGTGAAAAATATATATTTTTGAATGCTTGTACTTACTTTACGTTGTGGTTTCGCTATTTCCGGGAGTATGCCACAAAATGGCTTAATCACCTCGAGAAATTTAACTGCAAAGATAGAAGTATGTCATGAAGAAAAGAACGTTTGTAGTTTTAATTCGTAAGAAAAAAGGAAACAATATGTCCAGATAGCATCGTGGCCCCATATCTTTCCCGTTCACACATAGCGGGATTCATACGCATAGCGCCAATATCCTTCGTCACGACCAATGAGTACGGGAAAAAGCACTTTTCGTTGTAAATTTACGATTAATTTATACTCACTCCCCATGATGATCGCGTATTCTCGTTCTCAATAAATCGCACTATTTCTCGTCCACCAAGCTACAACTGTTCGTTCAACGTTTTTAATTTAATATATATTATAAAACATAAAAAAAGACGTCAACGCGATGAAATCAGAGGACGAGTTCACGCGTTGTACACTTGTCAGGAGAGTGTGCGCTTCGGACCCCGAGTATGAAGCTAAAGGAATACGGGGGGGCTTGAAATCGTGGCTCTTCTCGCCGACACGTATCAATACGACGCTGTCACGTGACCCGATGATGTTGGCCGACCGGGAACACCGGCCATTACGGCGTTGTACCCTTTTTCCATTCACCAAAATCCCGTTACGTTGCGAGATGTTGCTACTTTTAACGCCAGATGGCGACGCTGCTACTTTTCAATGACCGAGCATGCGCGATTTTATCGCGCAGAAAATCTGAAATTTTATCGCAAACGTATGTTTTCGAAATTCAAGAACATTCATTCTGGTAAATTCTCTTCGAGAGTTCGGCTACGATAATTTTCATTCTTTTTCATTTACTGTAAAAAGCATTATGTAAGAAAAAAAAATTTGTCAAGTGCATGATCACTTCTGTACGAAAAATGAACGAAAATTGAATTTCGGAAATTTCGTTCGTCTTTATATTGGTTTATTTTGATTATGAGCGATACTCGCGGAGAGCTGCGTGGCGAAGAGGAGCGAAACCTTCTATATTTGCGGCGTATTCGAGGCTTAAAGAAAATGCTATGAAGCTCGAGGACTTTTTTTTTGATGAATTTTGTCTACGCTCCTTGAAGTTGATTAGCATTCAGCAATCAGACCATTTTCAAAGATTTTTCCTTCGAATATTTTCGATTGAATTTTTTTCCACAGGGACAAAGCGATTCATTTTTTCTATAGCGTTGATAGAAAAGTCAGGAGCACTGGAGTCATTTGTCACAGGGTTATCTTCGGAGTCTGATGAGCGTTCCCATTTTGCAAGGCTGATTTTTTTATTCTTTATTTCTTCTATTGTTATTTTCACTTTTTTTTTTTTTGGTTTATTTATAACTCGTCGCTGGATACTTCAGCGTAACTTGAATATTTATGAGGATAATGCTCGTCGTAATTATTGTTCAATTGAAATTTTTAATCACAATACACAAAATCAACGACATTTTAATTCGCAAAAAGAAAATCATGGAAAATACATTTGACTCGTAATTAACGAAATTGAAAGAATTACTTTTTTGGCGAAAAATGAATTAGTCCGAAAGAGACAAACTGAAAGGTTATTCGCAGGGGCATCGGAAATAAAATATAAAATGTGAAAAAATTGAACTGCGGTGTTGACTTGCTTGGACGTTTCATGAAACGTTTGAGGCATTCAACGTGCTTTCAACGTGCATTCATGTGAAAAGAGTGTAATACTGAGAAATACATAAAATATTAACGAATTCTTTTCGTTATTTTCGGCCGATTTGCGTCAATGCGTTCACAAAGCATACGCTCGAAAAACTATGCACTTGAACAAAATTGGAAGATGATTGTCAAGTGTCCTGTTCCGATAAGTACAGAATTATCATGAGTTTGCATATTTTTCTACTTTCTCAAACTACTAGAAAAATCGTACACAAATCTAACGATCGTTTGAAAATGTTATTCGCGAATAATCAACGCTGACTAATTTGTAACAATGAATATTTTTGGCTCGCGTCACAACGGGAAATTTCCATGCTCGTGAACAATCGCGAAACTTGTTGACAAATTGTACGGTGGAGGAGGAGGGGGGGGGGGGGGGGGGGGAGAAGCTGTTGAAGGTAGCTCATTATTTTGGTCTTCTATACTTCACGCATGATTGGTAAAAGTTCTGCAGCGAGAACGAGAAATCCCGGTCACTTACATTGCCATGTAAACACACAAAGTCAAATACCTTGTAACCTCAACGTTCAGTCAGTTTTTGTATAAAAAGGCGTTCTTAGTTCCGACATTCGCCATTCCACATTTTACTTGACACGAGGACGATTGAGTTTTATCCTCGGACGTGAACTTATAAGTTTTTTTTTGTGATTTTTCAAATAATAAAATAATAATAAAAATATAACAATCGTACAAGAGACACAAAAGTGCAATGGAACATTTGAGACTGTTCGCTCTCGTCATCGGGCTTCATATGATTTGCACGGTTTATTCAAGGTGAGTGAAAGCTGTTTGTTAAATCTCGAGTGTCTCGAATTTAAAAAAAATTTCGTCCCGAATTACTTTCATTTTAAAGGTTGAAATAAAAGATAAAATTTTTTAAATAATTCGAGTTCTTCCAGTTCAATTTTTCTAAATTAAGACTGGCTGCAGTTCCGTGAATGAAAAGTGGTCCGAATTTTGATTTTTTATTTTCGAGGGGATTTTTCAGGTCATTGACGTCAAACACAAGTTGAAACGGATTTTTTATTTTCATCCTTCTTAATCAGTTGAAAATTAATTTATATCCAAGTCCGTTGTAAACGTGCACTTTTTGCTTTAGCTATCTCAGAAATGTATTTCTCGTATCCAGAGTGACTACAAACTGCATTGAAAAATCCAAAATGATTCTCGTATTCCAAAACCAAAATTATATCTTTCAATAAAAAATTCGCGTTACATGAAAAAAGGTTCCTGTTTCAAAGTTTCACAGCTACAAAAAAAGTGAAGGTCAAATCAGCAACTGATAGACGCTGCATGAATTCATGTAATAATATTTTAATACCTATTTATGCCGGTACCTTGACTCATATCTTACACTTATGAATTTCGTCGCGATAAACGAGAAATCTAATCGCGGTTTTTTAATAAATATATACATAATTCGCTTGTTTTGTCAGGAAGCAAAAGTTTTTTCGCTTCTGGATTATCGTTAGAGGTTTCGAGTATTTGTTATGAAAATTTTTTTTCGATTGTAAATTTTGAAGTATCGAGGCAAAAGGAAATATATTGAATATCGCATCTGAAGTTTGAACCGTCCCATTTATTATCCTGGTTTTATCAACGTCATCGTTCAAAACGTGCGAAAAAATTGATCGAGAGGAAAAAATGTGCTTCGTTGACTCGAGACTCCATCTATATCGAACAGAGAAGCAGGGAACGCTGTTTCGGCGTTTATCCGTTCGTTTAGTCTCGTGCGACGTATTCGAGCCAGAATAACTTGGCAGTCAGTGCCGAATAATCCGCCGCTTCTTTTTGACGGTTTATCCCGTGTTTCGTATTAGTCGTTGTCCGCAAATAAAACTTTTCGGAAATGATGAACCACTGTATCTGATAAAACTTTCTTTCAAACTCACCGCCATAATCACAGTCTAGTGTCCCTCGTTGGGAAGGTTGGGAATAAAATTTGTTTTTATTTGTTTACGAAACGGTGGAATACGTCGGTTCTCCAATATAACAGCAAAAATTATGTAAATATTTTCAATCTTCAATCTCCGACCTTCTCCCGGCTAATCTTATTGTACACAAATGTATGACAGGCCTCTCGGATAGCACACCATCTTCGTGTTTTCTATATTCACTGGTTTATCGGGTTTGCGCAATCGCCCATATAAATCATTCGGTCTATTACCGGGAAATGTTCAATCGTCCTCGTGATTGAATTAAATATTTTATTGAGTGTGAACGATTTAATTGAACATTGAATACAAATTATCCTTCCTCTTCATTTTTTGCTTTACTAATTGATTTTTTAAGTGGATGTCGACATTGAAAGTTGTGATTCTTTTATTTTCTAATTATAACAAATACTTTGGTTTTAAACAGCTTTTTTTATTACGATAGAAGCAGTACGATCACAACAGATTATGTTACTCTCAAGCGAAACGTGTGTTATAGTAGCGTCCAGAGTGCAATCGAGAGTGAATCGAAAGAAAACAAACGGAATGCAGGGAAAGAATCTGGGATCGTTTAATCCCAACAAATATGCTGCGAAAATTTCAAATTTTGCATAATCGAAGCTTAACAAAGGTTCGACAATATTTATATATTTATTTTGACGTTTTGATTTCAAGAGAATTCGGTTTATTTGTAAGGAAAAATGGCACGCTGACTTTGGGTTCCTTTATTTTTGTATAATTTGAACTGGAAACATCGAAATTTTTACTTTGATCACGTTTTTTAGAGACAAAATTTATGGCGTTCCATTAAAAAATGAGGCACGAAAATTTTTTATTCGAAGTTAAAGAGAAAAACTCGATACCTTATTCACTTTTGACTTAATCACTGTTGATTTCAATCAATTTTAGTATATTATCATAAATATTTTTTATACGGTAAGGATTTTATTATTTCATTCATTTACTTATTTGTTTTTTTTCATGAGTATCCCCTCCCCCCCCAGTTTTAACTTTAAAAATAGAAAATAAAAAATTCGATTCTCAATTTCCTAACAAAAACTACGACGAATTCACAAATGGTTTAGAAAATTTCTTACAAATAGAAATTTAAAAAGAATCAGAATCTTTGTTCGTTATAATAATGAATCCTTTTTCTAGAAATATTTTGTTATTTCGATTTTCAACGGTTAAACTTTTCACGTAAATAGATCTTGTGAAGCAGTCAATTTGACTCTGTTCGTTGCAGATTTGAATTGAGCGCCAAAAACATGGTAGTCATTGGCAAATTATAGGAAAACATTCACTCTGAAGTTTTTTTTTGGACAACGTATAATTCGATGAAATGTTTAATTTTCACTAAATGAAATATTAAATTCCAAATGAATTACATCGTTTTCAATATTTAAAACAATTTCATTAAAAGGTAGCTACTGCATTACGCCAGTCAAACGAGTGCTAAATTTTCACAATTATATTCTATGCCAAGTTTAATGCGCAAATTTGAAGTAGTAAAGATGAATTTGCTTCATAGCATTTCTTATTAACGTAGAGAAATATTTTTTTTAAATAATTGGCGTTGAGCCGCTATCGCGTCTCTTGATCGATGACGATAGATCGCAGAACCATCGACTGGTAAATGCCTTTTTCATGGCACATTTTCATCGAGTTTTTTTTCGAAGAAAAATTCGTATTTTTCAACCGATTCCAATGCATCGCGTCTTGTTTTGTTCCTCAAGAGATACTTTATGATTTCACCATGTAAATTTATTCAAAACTTGATCGTTTTACTGTTGCTGCCAATTGTTGTATCAGCGAGAAAGAAATTCAGAAAAATATATCGCTTGAAAAAATTCCTGTAATTGGGAGAAAAAAATAAATAAATTTAGAAAAAATCTACATTGTGAATTCATAGAGAATCTTTTGAGGAACAAAATAAGACGTGGTGCATGAAAATCGATAAAAAAAATAAGAATTATTATTTGAAAGAAAACTCGATAAAAATGTGCCATTAGAAAAGCATTTACCAGTCAATAGTTTTGCAATCTGTCGTCATTAATATTTTTCTACGTTAACGCGAGACACGATGTGATACTGATTCATCTTCAATACGTTTAATTTGTGCATTAAACTTGGCATGGAATAATTGGGAAAACTCAACACTCATTTCACTAGGGTAATACAGTTTTTACCTTAACATGGCCAATTAACTTAACATGATTCTTCAAGGTCTCTTGACGCAGACAGTTGCACCACGAAATCAGGAATTTGCATCAAGCAGATATCTGAGCCACAGATCTTGACCGAAGGGCCACACTGGGACGTTGAAAATCAGGTTCTTTATTTCGTCGATATACCAAAGCAGACACTCTTTTGTTATGATCCTGCAACAGGAAATATTACGAGTGCTTACATAAGTGAGTCTTGATGAATTTTCCACTTGCCGTCTGTGATGGTGTAATAAAGATGTTCGAATAATTAATGCTTCTTCGAAATCTATCATTTATTCAAACGAATGCGATCTTTTTTTTTTTTTTTTCTAAAATCTCACGCTTACAATGACATTTTATTCGTGATGTAGCAAAATGATAAACGTTTCATTTTTCTTACCACTTTTTTTATTTTAGTGAATTTAAAATATTCGAAATATCTTCGAGACGTAAATGTATAGGATTTAAAAAAAAATTGTTTTTCCTTTATAGAAAATGGTCAGTTGGGCGTAGCGATTCCAGTTGCCGGAATGAAAAATACATTCGTTGCTGGCGCTGGTACTGACTTCGTTCAAATAAATTGGGATCCCAAAACTAATAATTCGGACCCTGAGATCAAAGTTCTTGCGACCGTCGACGTCGATCGTAATGGTACGAGATTCAACGATGGAAAGATCGATCCTGTAGGACGGTTCTGGGGAGGTGAGTTCAATTCTCTGTCAAATGATCTTGAATGTCATCGAAAATGAAGAAATAAGAATACAGATTAAAAAACAGCACACACAACTATATTCTTAATCTTCGAATATTCTTTCCAATTTTACAATTCAACTTTGCAATTCTGTTAATAAATTGCGGATAATTTTGTTTTTCAATTTCAAATACAATTCCTTCGTAATATAAGTATGTTGAAATATTTTTCACTTCAATGCTACTGTACAATATTAAAAGTCTGTTCGCAGAACGTGGAACTGAAGTTCACATATTTTGTGTATATTCTACACGTATCCTTAATCTTATTTTTTTTTAAAGGTACAATGAGTATTAAGGAGCAGCCTGGAATGGGCTCGCTTTATAAAATCGGTTCAGACGATGTGCCCCAAAGAATGCTGTCACCGGTAACGATCAGTAACGGTCTTGCTTGGAGTCATGATAACAAAACTTTCTACTACATCGACACCCCGACCCTGCAAGTTGCAGCTTATGATTATGACATCAAAGCCGGCAAAATTTGTAAGCGCAAAGAATTTTATTCGATCGAAATCGCACTCGAAGTTCTGTCTCACTGAAAAAATGGAAATTAATATCAATATTTTCAGCGAACAAACGAGTTGCTTTCGATTTCAAGACGAACAACGTTTCCGGATCTCCGGACGGAATGACGATCGACTCTGCTGGTAATCTTTGGGTCGCGTGTTACGACGGTGGAAAAGTAATTATAAGTTCATCTATTATTTTCATGGTTCATTGTAAAAGAGCTTCAGATGCTCAAGATTAAGGATCCGATTTTTTTCTTTCGCAGATTCAAATATAAATGACTGAAAATTTAGCACATTTTGCGTTGCAAGGCATAATTGACGATTTTTTGAAAAATTATCATTGCAGGTAATCTCGGTAGATCCAAATACTGGAAAATTATTGAGAACCGTTGAAATGCCAGCGCGGCAAGTAACGAGCGCCGCTTTCGGTGGTCCAAACCTCGACATTTTGTTCGTGACGACAGCGAAACAAGGTTTGAAGAGCGAAGATCTTGTATCTCAGCCAAAAGCCGGATCCGTTTTTGCGGTCAAGGGTTTGAACGTTTCAGGACCACCGATGCGCAATTTCAGAATGTGAGATCGTTCATTCCTGGCAGATGCATTCCCAGACCTGTAATTGAAACGAACGAATAATGGAAACAAAACCAACAAATTTTTATCATAAGTCTTTTAGGAAGAATTTAAAAAAATTATTTTTCCATGCATGATATACCTGTGATTTTATTAAAAGAAATGACGTCGAAATGAATATCGAGATTCATTTGAACAAATTTAAAAAAAACACCATGGAATGTTCCTTGATCGTAAATCATATTTTCACATTTGCTTAGCACACATTAACAATAACAAATCGATGTTTGATGCTCCAATGTGCTAACAAAGTGGGATTATTTCTGTAAGAGCAGTTAGTACTTAACATAATTGTTTTCATTGGAGAATTTTCTGATCGATTTCATCGATCGACAATATCACTGTTGCGATTGCAGGGGTCAAAATTGGACTTCTTCTTGTAGTTTTCGAAAAAAATGAATCATAATAAATAATACAACAATTGTAAGAGGCACCAAAAAATGGAACTAAAGAATTCAAATTTGTCAAATTCCAATCCTATTGGATTTATAAACCATTATTATTGATAGTTGTTAAACAATTTTTTCTATTTATAAACCATTATCAAAAGTTTCGTAGCTAGAAGAAATTAAGGTCGAATCAGTAACCAAATAGACCTCGAATCGATGCAATAATATTGCAAGAATGTACAAGTTTATGCTGCTGTCTCTCGATTTGTCTCAAGCGTAAGAATTTTATTTCGATAAAAGCGATAAATCAGAGATCTTGGTGAGATTTTTTTAAAAAATAAATATAAAGTTAAACGTTCTTTCGAGATTTTTTTTTTTTTTCCACTTTAGGATTTTGAGTGTTTATAGTCGTATTTTTTTTGTTTGTAAAAACTGTCGTATCGAGGTTAAAAAATGCGTTGGATATCGCATTTGAAGTTTGAATCGCGCAACTTCTTATCGCCGCGGTGTTATCAGTGTAATCGGATAAAAGTATTGAAAAATTGATAGAGAAGAAAAAATATGAGCGTTGATTGGACACTATATATCGAACGCAGATTGGTGATAGGGCGTTTATTCCCTCTTTTAGTCTCGTGCGACGTATACGAGCCGGAATACTTTCACATTTAGTGTCGGATTATTCTCCACTTCCTTCGGACTGTTCATCCAGTGTTTCGTATTATTCGTTCTTCAGAAGAAACTCAACAGAAATAATAAACCAGTGTAGCTCGAAAACTGTTTTTCAAACTAACCGCGAAATTGACGAAAACGAGGTCGTGTTTCTTAATTGAAACATTTTTTTTTTTTTATACGAAACGTTGGCATCCGTCGTATCGAGTCATCAGGCTTACAATACTTCAGTAAATTATGTAATTATTTTCATTCTTCGCTCTTTGACTATCCTCCGGCTAATCTAATTGTACACAAATGGATGAAAGGTCTCTGCTCGATGGCACCGCTGCCGCCATTTTGCGCAGTCGCTCCGTATATTATTGGGGTTTTTACCGGGAAATCATCTGAGAATTCAACGCAACATTTCATTTACAATTTATTTTCATAAATTATTTAAAATATGAATCGGGAAAAGGGAAGCTGGACATCGAAATTTTTGATTTCATGTTCAATTAATTAAACAGCTGTAGCTCTGAGAAATAGGATTTTTAAATTTGTGTTTATTGCTGTTTAAAAAAAAGCGAACATACCCATATATTTGCAATTTTTGATTCAAGAAATTTCTGATACATTTGAAATAAAAAAATTCATTAATAGAATTATTTGTTCATCTTGTTTACCGCTTGATTTACTTTTGTTTAATTCGAATCGAAAATGAGGAAATTTGAAATTGCTGCGGTTACGTTTTTTAGTATTTTTTTTAATGACCCACGAGAAAGTGAGTTGTCAAAATTTTTCATCCATTCGAGTTCAGCTCATTTGATAATCATAATCATAAATTAACTTTCGTATAAAATATAAAACGTTGTGAAGATATGTCGAAAAAAAATATTGTTAGAATAAAATTCTGATCTAATAAATGAAAGTTCAATGAATCTGTAAATCAGAAATAAAGTCCGATCATTGGCCAAGTTGAATGATTTTTCTTATAAAAAAACTTAACCATTATTTGATGCGACTGACTGATTTGACACAATATTTTAAGGGCTCTTGACGCGGACAGTTGTTCCATGAAATCGGGAGTTTCAATCGAACAAATTTGCGAACCACAGACTCTCACCGAAGGGCCGCACTGGGACGTTGATGATCAAGTTCTTTACTTCGTTGATATACCAAAGCAAACACTCTTTTGTTATGACCCTGCAACTGGAAAGGTGACGAACGCTTACGTAAGTAAGTATCGTTTCTTCGAAAAAGTCAATTTATTCAAACGTATTTTGATTTTTTTTTTTTAATCTCACGATTTCGAACACAGTTCATATGGAAATACAGAGCAATCCATGAACATCGAATTTTTTTTACTTCTCGCTATTTTGAATCAACGTGATTTAAAAAAATGGAAATATTTCCAAGGCATTGAGTTGGATTATTTTGTTTCTCACAGAAAATGGTCAGTTGGGCGTAGTGGTTCCGGTTGCTGGCAAAAAGAACACATTTGTTGGCGGTGCTGGCACAGAATTCGTTCAAATAGTTTGGGATCCCAAAACTAATAATTCGAATCCTGATGTTAAAGTACTCGCGACCGTGGACGCCGATCGCAGTGGTACGAGATTCAACGATGGCAAGATCGATCCTAAAGGACGATTCTGGGGAGGTAAATCTGGGGCCCAAACTGAATTGATATTTTCTTTTTGTAGTAGAATAATTACTATTTTAATGAAATTTAAGCGAAGTAAGACAAAAATCAATAATCAAAAACATGTTATTGACGTTATTGACGTAAAAATATTTTTCCTAATTATCAAAATGATTTAAATGCGATCCACATTTTCATCAGTTTTATATTTTGTACTAATCATATGAATTTTTTACACTTCAATATTGTTCTTTAACTCACCAGAATTTATCTGTAGAGTTCAAATTTTTCGTTTACACTTTTATGCAGATATTTATGGATCGTCAATATCAAATTCAATTATTTGATTTTTTTAAGGCACCATGGGTATTGAATTGGAGCCTGAATTGGGCTCGCTTTATAGAATCGGCTCGGACAATACGCCAAAGAAAATGGTGACACCGGTGTCGATCAGCAACGGTCTTTGTTGGAGTCATGATCACAAGACTTTCTACTACATCGATTCTCCAATCCTACAAGTTTGGGCTTATGACTACGACAACGAAGCTGGCGAAATTTGTGAGTAAAAGGAATTTTATTCGATCAAAATTGTTCTCAAAATTCTAAGAAGCCGAGAGATTAAAAGAGTATTGAATATTTTCAGCAAACAAACGAGTTGTGTTCGATTACAAGAGTCTCAATCTTCCCGGACTGCTGGACGGCATGACGATCGACAATGCCGGAAATCTTTGGGTCGCAATTTACGACGGTTCAAGAGTAAATATAAATTTTTTTGTTTTGTAGATTCAAACGTAAATAATGAAAAATCCAGCAAATTTTTCTTCATGAGAACTAATTTACGTTTCTTTGACAAATTATTATTCCAGGTAATCTCCATCGATCCAAAAACTGGAAAATTACTCAAAACCGTTAAAATACCAGCGGAGCAAGTTACGAGCGTTGCATTTGGTGGTCCGAATCTCGATACATTGTTCGTGACAACTGCGAGGAAAGGTCTCAAAAGCGAAGATCTCAAATCTCAGCCGAAAGCCGGTTCTGTCTTTGCGGTTAAGGGTTTGAACGTTTCGGGAAAACCAATGCTCCGTTTCCAGATGTGAATTCGCCGAATCTTGCATTATGCATTTCCAGCGCTAGAACAGAAACAAACGAATAATGAAAACAAAACAAACAATATTTTTATCGTAACTCCGTTAGAAAAGATGAAAAGAATGTTCAAATATCACAAAAATTTGATGTTCCTGTGATGTCCTTGCGAGTAAATGACTTTGAATCGAATTATCGAGATTAATTTTTCTAAATTCTGTAGCAATGACAACATGACTCATAATAAATTATACTGCGACAATATTTTTTCAGAATCTATTAAGAATAATACGTTGATCATTTCTATTTTTCTCCTTATCTGAAAGAGAGTGGACTGATGCAAAAAAAAATTTTTTTCAATTTTTAACTGGCTCTTAACTTTGTTTTCTGTAGGTATTGGTGAAAAAATAATTCTATCAAAAAATGAGCTCAACTGCTCCATTGTTAGAGGTGAAACAGCCATTTTCGACAGTGTGTACCATATCGAAAAATAATCGTAAAAAATATTTGGAAAACCTATTTTATGGTTGTCGTATTGTTTGGTCCTCCGATCTTTGGATATTTGCTTCGACGGACTGCATTCGTGGCTATAAAAAGAGCGCAATGTTTGAACATTGATAATCAATCGCTAAAAAAATTTGAATTATTATTATTAATGATAATAATTATATTTATTATTGATTATTAATTATGAAAAATTAAAAACATGACAATATGTCGTGTTACCATTTTTAATCATATGGTATCGCGTAAGCGCTATATTCCTTGTCCCACATTTTCTAGTAACCAATAAAAATTCGATTCTCCTATCCCAGAGAAATCGTTATTTGATATTATTACCAAATAACATTTTATCGCCATCATTGAATTTAAATCATTTCTCAATTTCAACGAATGTTTTGTTTCGGTATAAGCGTTACGCGAATAATTTCATCCATTTGCGTTCCCTTCTATAGATTAGATGAAAGATTTAATTCCTTATCGGATGTCGTTCACAGGAATGTCAGTCCGAATTTCTGTTTATTGGCATTCCATTCGTTGGCATTTGACTTTGAACGCTTCGATCCTGTAAAGTAAAATTTCATAAAGGTTTAGACGATTAGAATTGTAAAATATCATTAATTCGCAATTTTTTTTCGAATTAATTTTATTCGAGAAAAAAAGAACAGTGCGGTTGAAAAAATAAACACTCAAATGAATAGTTCATCTTCTGGGACAAAAGTTTATTCCGATAAACTATTTTCAATCATACAATAAAGTGTTTTAAGAACACGAGTTGCACGGTGTCTGACGAGTTAAGAAAATATTGAAAAACAAAAAAATGAAAACATAGAACTCCCTATGTGTGCCACGTATTGAAAAACATACATACATAATAACCGAACAGAGGATTTATGGTGCGGGATTAAATATTGAATGAATTGACTCACACGCAACTGATACTTAAACCTCGTCAAGATAACGGTAGTCAAACGTCGAAGATGTTGCGCGCAATTGTAATTATTAGCACGAGAACAGTGAGTAGCTCATGAAGCAAATTTAGGTTCCTCGTTTACTGTTGGGTACATTCGTTGACGCGAGTGTTTGATGGTTTAACGCTGGGTTTTAGTGCTGATAAAAATGAATAACAGTGTAGAGAACGATTGATAAGAGTGGATCTCGTAGAGTGAAAAAAATCCACGAGAGTAACGTTTGAAAATCGGTACGAAAAATGGGTGTAGGTTTTAATTGACACAAGTTTTTTTTTCGTAATCAGTTAAACGATTGTGAAATTCTTTTACTCGATTATGTAACTATCTTTGAAACGGTCATGAGCGAGTTTTAAGGATAGATGTGAAACAAATGTTTGAATATTATTTTTAAAAACTCTAAAATTGGCTAGAAATAATGAAATCAATAATGAAAACGTGCACAGCGATGAGTCTAGTGATAGGATTCTGTCTGGTCGTTATAGCAACCACGTAAGAATAATGAATCGTCAATTAATGTGAAAGCATTGATTCTACGGTTTTTTTTAAAAGCTGAGTTCCTTTCAGCTTGCTTTATTATAATCTTCGTCATCCTGAAAATGAAAACGGTTTCAGTTCGTCATCGAAAAAGCTCAAAAAGCTTATTATTGACACGGATGCCGGTGGCGATGACGCAGCAGCCATATTACTTGCTCTTGGGTTTGAAAAACATTCGGAAATATTAAACTTTCAAGTTATTGCAATCACCTGCACATACGGCAACACCAATCTCACAAATGTCGCTACTAATGTATTGAAAATTCTGACCATTGCCAATCGTAGTGACGTGAGTTTAATATTCAATCACAAGATGCTTCAATTTTTATGTACTCCGAAATGAAACGTGTCACTTTCAATTTCTCAGATTCCTGTTTACGTTGGAGCTCACAAATCGCTGTTGAAAAAGTTCACGAAAGGCGATTACTTCGGTCAGGATGGTTTCGGCGATTTTTATTTTGACGAAGAAATCGTGGCTCGGCTTAATGAATCGTCGCATGCGAGTCTCGCTATGGTGGATTTAGCCCGAGAGAATCCAGGTGAATTTCTGCTCCACTGTTTTTCCTCTGCATCCTGTAAATGTCAGCTCAATGAGTTCAAAATTTCAATTTCTCTTCCTTTCGTTGAGAAAAATGAGATTAATATTTCGGCTAGATTTTATGATCTTTCGAACAGCGCAAGCAAACATTGCACTCGCAATATTACTTCAATATTTCATTTACAGGCGAAGTAAGCATCATGGGGATAGGACCATTGACTAATATCGCACTATCGATGACTCTGGATTCTAATTTCGTCAAAAATGTCGAAAGATTTTATATACTGGGATCGTCGGTTCGCGGATGGGGAAACGTAGCTCCGAACATAGAATTCAATTTCTCTCAAGATCCACAAAGTAATTTTATTGTTCTAAATGGAACTGAAGAAAAAACAGTTTTTTTGTTTCCTTGGGAAGCGAACCTTGACGCTAAAATTCCAATGGTAATGATCAAATTTCTTTAACATTGGAAAAATGAAAACTGTTTCTATGTTATAAGTATCCGTGTGAACGTAATTTTTTTCATTATCATATCGAAAACTAACGAATGATAGAACGAAAAAAAGAACTCATTATTTTCGCGACTTGAACTCAATTATTTAAAGAAATTGTTATTTTTTTGTTTTTTTTAATTGTCGAATTTCTCTAGGCAATTTGAGGACAAGCAATTTCCTGAATCCGGTCATTCACATCCTCCTTTCAAAAAATAACCAAATAATAATTAGCAATTCATCGACTCACTATTAACAATGACTTAGTAATATGTTCATAGTTTTCTATTTTTCAAATTCTTTTTTATAAATTTCATTCACAAAATTTATCAATTTATGTATGAGAAATTTCATTTATATAAATACCTCGGATCAAATTTATACTTTTCCATTTGAAACAGAAATGGCGCACAGAAGTTCTAGGATCCATGGACTCGAAGACGATGAAATATTTGAATAAAATCGAGCGACCGACTCTGGACGGTCCGGTATGGAACGTGGGTGATTTGGCTTTGACTGCGTTGGTGATTTTTCCGGAATTAATAACGAGCACACTGGTGACGAATGTGACGCCAGTTTTCGACGGTAGCGCCGAGGGTTCTGTTCTAGTCGACTATGCAAATACAACGAGCAAGCCTCAAAACGTAGAAATTTTGCTAAGTTTTGATGTACCAAAATTTCAAGGATTGTTGCTAGACATATTCTCACGAGATTGAAATAATTGAAAAATCTTCTGAATCCAAAATGTAAAATGGAAGTAAATAGATACATCTTTTTTGTGCAAATATACAAAATTTAGATTTTAAAAATATGTAAATTTTTGTCGACTAGCTACAGATTTTTTAGAGAACTCGTAACGTCATGAAATTATGAGCACGAGTTTCAAAATTATGAATCTATCTGCAGTTAGAAATTCCAACATTCTCAGAAAAGCATGAAGCAAACCCCGCTTTCCTCCTAAACGTCGAACGAAAAACTGATCTGAAAAAATGAAAAAGATTTGTTAGAAAATGTGTCATCTGCGACAAAAAAATATTCTTCAGTACTTTTTTTCTTACCTGTTTATTTCTGTGCCTGGCACGATATTTATCAGCACCTTTTGAAAGTAAACAAAAATCTTCATAGCTGTAATTGTAAAAAAGGAACTCCGATGGTTGAAGTACGAAAAAAACTGGTTTAGTGAACAATATGGTTTATTTGCTCGTGTGAAAAAAGTTATTGAGTAATTAAATTACTTCGTAGGATAAAGTTCAGTCTCAGTTGTTTCACGAGCAAAAATGCCACAACTCTCTCTCTCTCTCTCTCTCTCATCGGAATATTTTACAACCATAAAACGCTAAACTACACGATTAACTTGTCGCTGAAACGGCTCTCGACGTTTTTTGTATCACAAAATTGTATTCTGTTTTATTTTTTCATTTCAAAATGATAGCACGATAAAAAATGATAGTTCGAATGTTTTTCAATAAAGATCAAAAGGCCTCTCAATCATCGAGAGTGATAATTTCGACGCTATCTTTCGCGTGTTTAGACTCATTTTTCTTCGTTGGATTGGCGTTAGTTTTAGTCCTAGGCAATTCGTAAACAGACATACACTCGGAGCTGGTTGGTCTCACATTTTCGACCAATTTCTGAGGCGGTACGATGCTCAGAGAGAGCGGTAGATTTTTCGAATAATCCACTTGGCTCGGTTTAGCATGACTTTTTTGTTGAGGTATTATTTCAAGATGAGAGTGTTGTTGAAGTTGCGAAAGCATTGAGAGAGTGTCAGCGGTATTGGCGGCTGGTAACGAGGGCTGGATCGTTCCGGGCATTTCCATGTTTGTTGTTTTCGGTTTCGTCGTTACTTTCCGATAGGGAGGATGTTTCGGAGGTGGAGGTGGTTTCGCAACGGACGGACCGACGGGGCTGACGGATATGCCGCTTAATTCTTGAGGCAAAAAGGCTGATTGACCCATCGGGTGTGTCGCAGCTCCTGACATGGTGCTTAAGAGGCTCTGAAGGTTATTCGGCAACTGAGGAATACTGTTCTTCGATGTTTTTTGTTTTTTCGGCATACTTTGGGGCTTCACGGGAATCGGAGGTTGCGCTTGTTGAGCCATTTTCTTGGAGAGGAGCTTATGCTGCAGGGATGTACCGCTGGTGAGAGTGGGGTTTCGAGAATTTGGCATTCCCATGTTTGAGCTCGTAGGTTTTATGCTTATGGCGTTAGGGCCTTGGTGAACGGATGAGTGAGCAGCTTGTAGGGCATTTCCTGTGGAGACCGACGAATTTCCGCCGGTCAGAGAGGAATGAGACGAATTGTGAGCGGGTTGAGGCTCGGTGAGTGATTTCGAGACTCTTATCTGCGGCGCGGACATTTGTTTGGGTGGTGGAATTTTTGTTTGAGCAACAACCGACGGTTTCAATAAGGAAACTTGCGTGGTAGTTGGATGGGTTGCGGCTTTTGACGTTGCTTGAGGTATCGGCATAGCTTTTGTCATGTGCGCTGGCATCGGTTCGTTGTGGGACGACGAGGAGGACGAGTGTTTCGGCATTTTCGTTTTTATTGGCTGTTGTTGCTGCATGTTAGAACCGACCGGGGTTATCGAGACGCTGGGAACTTCTTTCGTCGTCGATGTGGTTGTTGGAGTCTTCGAACCAGCTTGATGGTACATAGGGGCTGCTCTCGAACTCGCAGCGTTCGAATTGTTGCTCAAATTCAACAATTGTTGAACTGTCAAACTCGAAAGATTTCCCATGCCGCCCAAATTACCGAGATTTCCAGACGACGTCGATCCTCCCGTCGGACTAGTGACTGAACTCATCGTCGGCACTGTATTCGTCACGGTACTCGGCAAACTCGTCGCTATATTGCCAAAACCAACGGCTAAATTTGTCATCGATGACAAATTGTTTTGATACTGTCGTAATATGTCCTGGTAATTTCCCATTTGATTGAAATAATTCACTGCTGCTAACGGATCAATCTGACCACCCATTCCAGCCGCGAATACCGCCGATAACATAGTCGGATCCATCAAAGGATTCATAAAATACGCATTCATAAGAGCGTTGTTTGCACTGACACCCAAATAATTTCCGAAACTCCCTTTCGTGTTGAACTGGCCTGACATTCCGGCACTCTGCTGCATCGCTTGTAAATATTTGTTCACGTTCGGGGGACGGCCTCGAGGACGTCCCGTCGATGTTGAACTCTTGTACGGCTTTCGGGTCTGATGAGTTTGAGGCGAAGTCGGCAAACTCAGCGGCTGCGACGTCGTGATCTACGAAAATGTCAATATTGAAGTTCTCTCTTTTTATAACTTGAACCTGATTTTTTAGAAAAAATACTTTTACCGTTTGCTGGATTGTTCTATTCTTACCGGACTTGAGGAAGTCGCAGGCATTACACCGACGCCAGTAGTCGAGATTGGATTCGACTCGGCCATTTTGCTTGCGTTCATCACTTGTTGACAACACTTTAAAGCCACTTCCATTACGTTTCCTTCGACGTTCTACAAAATTAATGCAATTGAGAATGGTTTCCTAGCGAAAAATTACATTGTTCAAAATTTTCGGTGTTCTTTGTGGTTTCATAAAAATTTATAAAGCTTCACTCGATTTCATAACCTGATAATAAAATTTGAATCAACAGATTTTTCAGGAATTTTACTTTTTTTCGGCTTTTCTCTTCTGTGACAATCTCGAAAAACAAATTGAACATGGCAAACTCTTGGTATGTTTTTTCGGTCCAAGATTCAAAGTTGTAATTCAAATTTCCGAGTCATTGATCGAATGAATTCAAACAAACCTTTCCCTTAATATCAATAAAAGAAATTTCGACAAAAAGAGAAAACAATGGAATTTTTATTTCGATACGAACCTTAATTCCGGTGTAGGCTTTATAAGTGTCGATAAGAAGTGTTGCGAATGCCTGAATCGTAGAATCCTTCGGTGCATAAATCTTTTGTATCTCACGATAAATTTTGTAAACATCAAGCAAAACTTGTTTCCGTGGATCGGGACGATACATTTGCATGTTGTCGACGACTATAGGTGGAGGAGGCATGTTTTGTATGCGAGTCCGAAGCGATTGAATGCAAAGTGTTAGAGCTTGTCGGGAAAGTTGTTCGCGTTCAGAGTCTCTCAAATATTTTCTGCGGAAATATACATTTTTTTTTAATAATATTAAAACAAAATAAAACTTTTTTCAATTCACTGAATAGAATGAGATTTCAATTGAATGAATGAAATTAATTTATTTCATTAACTGAATCTTAATTTTAATTAAATATTTTATTGAATTTTTTTAGCATTTCAATGAATGAGCTCACTTGTCAGGATCGGGTAGCCTGCGCAATTGTCCGTAAAGATCCAACAGCATCAAACTGTCATCGGTTTCTTTGAGTATTTGCATCAGAAGAGTTATGCAACGAGACATGTGAGAGGCGAAACTTCCGGGACGATCGATTTCTTCAATGGGGTTTCTCCATACACCCTGCGAAAAATACACAACAATCATGGATCAACACGAATTATCTTATAAGCCATTTGTGTGAAGAGAAGTATTTTTTTTTTAATTACGGAATTTAATAGGAAATATTCTATAGACGATTTTCAAAATTACGACTAATCGAATGTATCGAGTCAAGAATTGGTAAGAAGAAGTCAATAAACTTTGCGTGCGTCATAAAAACATAATTGATCATAAAACTGACGTGAACAGGTAAAAATTGGTTAAAATTTTCGACTCTATTGCAACGGCAGTTGCATGAGAGTGAATTGAAGAAAAAACGTTTACAATTAATAATACAATTAATTAATACAATTGATCTAACGTAGGAATGTGAGGTGTCAATTTCACACTTATTTCGTAATAAGATGAAAAAAAAAAACTTACGTTGAAGAAATTATTATTCTTCCGATCAGCGAATAATCCTTGAACAGTGCGTCCCGAGTAGTACTGGCATTTATAAGTGCCAAGAAAGAGATCGCGACATTTAGCATTGTCTTTCGCAACTTTGTTGTTGAAATAATAATGGCAAATTCGATAGACCGATTTGTAGTGTTCGGGAAAACGAAGTACGCATTGTTCGAGTCCGGCGAGGCAATAACCGATTAATTTTCCGACTTCGGCATCGGTTAGATACTCTTCTGCTTAAAAAAAAGTTATAAGATAAATATTTACGATAAAAAACGTGTAAAAATATAAGAACTACGATTTTTTATACTGCCGACCTGCGAGAAAATGACTACACATTTTCTGTTTAGCTCTTACCCTTTTCTCCCAATTCAGGAACAGACTTTTTCTTCTCGGTCTCGCTCTCGGCGGATTCGCTGTCGCTGGAGCTCGAGCTATCGCTCTCAGAGCTGTCTTCGCTGCTGCTTGACTCGTCACTGCTACTGGAACTCGAATTGTTAGTTTCGGTGTTGGTTGTTGTAGTCTGCGTAGTTGTTGTGCTTTCCTGAGAGCCTCTGCGACTGAGAGTTCCTTCGTCCTTGACCGAATTGATTTGTGTTTTTTTCCTATCGCTGTTTTTTTCCTTCGAGTCTTTGTCTCGTTCTTTGCCGGTGAAAAATCTTACTTCGGTGGTTTGAACTTCGTCGCTTATGAGCCATTTGCCATCGGATTTTCTCGTGTCTTCATCGTCGGGCGGGGAAGTTTGTCGTTCCTTGCTCAGTTCCATGGTTCGTTTCATGAGTTCGTCCATGAGATCCTGAACGTTTTCAGTTTTTTCCAAAGGACTATTAATCCCCTGTAACTTTCTCTCGGTGCTATTACTTACCCGATCGTCGTGTAAACTTCTATCAGGCTCTTTCCTTCTGACTTCTTCTTTCATCGTGATTTTATGTACTAGTTCACTCTCGTCGCTCGACAAAATGGTTATTTCATCACCGGAGCTCTCTCGAGTAGCTGCAATATCACAAACCTTTGTAATCAAATCGTCAATCAGACCGACTACGTCCTGCATCAGTTGCAAATGCGATACGCTGCCTAATTTTATTCTCTTTCCATTATCTTCTTGCTGCGTATCCGCGTGACGTTTTCGTAACTCATTTTTCGACGGTTTACTAGTTGTCTCCGGTTTCTCAGGCCCAGAAATTTCTTCGACACTGTTGAAACGTTTCTCCTGGTTCGTTCGACTCTTTGGCACCTCCGTAACGACGTTATCGCTTGAAAGAACTTCCGGATAACCGTTGCTACCAGGTCTCTTGATTCTACTAAGCTTTGACTCGTACTGCATGAAAGGACCGCTCGCACATTCCAACAAATGGTCCATGAACACTTGTCCCAAAGATTTTTTCAACGGTTTTCCTTCGTGCTGCTCCAAATACTTCAAAATACACGCGTGTATTCTGTAATGAACTTCAAGGGCTTCCACCGAAAAATAACTCGGATTTTTGTGCGGTATACGAAGAGGATATTGTGCGCTGTTCTTCCGAAGCCAATTGCTAGCCTGTGAATGATTCGAAAGTTAAATGAATGAAAGAACTAAAATTTACAAAATGAATCTTACCTTAGCATAATGGTCCAAAAAAACCGGAGGATCTTCGTTCTTCTTTTCAGCTATTTTCGCGAGCATATAATGATACAACCACCGTTCGTCATGAACGTGAGTATTGTCTTCTATGTTCGTTAAAAAGACCCGATTCGCCGAAATGAAACAATTCACGGCAATATCGAGAGTCGTCTCTTTTCGTGATTCCAATTCTGCAAATCTCTCCATACTAAGAGTGTCGGTCTCTTGTTTCAACAAACGCGAACAAAAGGAGTGCACCGTGTACGCAAATGTCCCGTACTCGATCCAGATCACACTCTGAGCTGGCACTAATTCAACCGCACGCTGGTAACAAAATTGAGCCATTTTTGCATCGAAAAGCAGTTTCTTCGTGTCACTGAAATTAAAAAATAAATACCGAAATATAATAGCTTCAATACGAATTATCAAAATTAGACTTGCATTATCGTTTTTAAAAACACTTGAATGCAAAACTATATTTTTTTAAATTATTATTTCGAAGATAAAAAGGAGTCACTAACGGTAATGGTTTGCAGCTGGTCAGAGCAGTCCCAAATTCGGTCCCCATGACCATGGCAAGAGTAGCCCAAGAGTTGAAAGCTTCCGGATGAAGGCAGAGGTCCATAAGAAAGTAGGAAGTAGAATTGGCGTATTGATTATATTTGAAAAGAAAATCCCCGATAAGAGCATAAATCGAGGAGACTTGATAGGGCAGGGGTTTTTTGACAGTCGGCATACTGTCTTTTTCACCGACAATATAAGCGGTAACTTCATCGATCTTTTGACTGGGATCATGTTCCTCAGGTACGAGAGAAATAACTTTTTTGAAGAGGCTATGTGTTTCCGCGTTGATGGAAGCTGCGCGGGGTGTATCGAATTCGGGCAGTTGATCGGGTCTATAAAAATCGAAAAGTAATTGAGCGCCTTCCCAGGTGAGTTCGATTTGTGGTACTCGATGATCCTCGAGATACTTGGGTTTAGTTCTTTTGTCTTTGTTTGGATGTCCGTAGAGACAGAAAAATATTTGTTCGATGTATTTGCTGAGTTTGTCACGAACCGAGGCAAACTGTGGCGTACGAAGTCTTGGAATAACGAGCTTCATCGTGAATATCAAAAGTTTAGCCTCGTTGATGCAACACCACGAATGACGACCGAGAAACTCGTGAGCTGTCAAAAGAATCATGATCGACGTTGGTATGTCCTCGTCTTCGTCCTCCTCGTCGGAATTTTGTTCTTTAGTCTTTTGCGACGGTGATTTGGCTCGACCTTTGTCCTCTTCGTATTGCAATACGTAATGTAACAAGATCCAGGGTAGCACAGTTTCGAGTGGCATCTCAACAGCGTTCTCCGTAACGTCCAACTGATGGCAAACCATCTGTACGAGATTTTGCACCAGACGAGCGAGACGATTCTCCGGTAAATATCTGACGACGAACGTGCTCACTTCGTTGACACAAGACTCGAGTTTCTCGAGACACTTGAGCACGCTCGTTGCCCACTTTTTTTGTTCTCCATCGTCGTTTACGTTGAGATAATTCTGCCAGGATTCGTTGAGACAGGCTTCCGACCATACGTAACATTCTTCATAATGTTCGAGCCTCCAAAGACTGTCGAGCAGCATTGACAACTGATCGATACGTTCGGTCGTTACTTTTATGTGTGGCACGAGCTTTTGTTGCTGTTTGGCAAATTTGAACGTGTCCTGGAGTGTCGCTGCGAGCTCGGCATACTTTTTCTCGTCGTGCAAACGTTGCACTTCCGCGAGCCTCTGTCCACGACGTATGGCAGTCAACATTTTCTCGATAATTGGTATATTTATGCGAGAATTGTACTTGCAATTTGGCAATCTTACGGAAGGCAAAAAAGTTTGATGTTTCTTGAACTCGTCCATGTGACACAGCAGCGATTCCAGCGTCTCGATCACGACGTCCGTGTCTCCTTGGCAATGAAATATATTGGCCTTCAGCCAGAGGACTCTCAAGAGATACGTCATGTTTTCTTCGCTGAATAAATCGTCGCGAACACTCGCGAATATGATATGACCAAGTTCTTCGGATGGCATACCCGTGCCGACTTTGTCGAGCTTCGACGTGGGTATTACATCCGGTTTTGCGTCCATCCAACGATCGGTATGAAGCTCGCCAAAGAGAAGAGTCATTTCGGCATCGTATTTGAGTATGCCGTCATCCTCGTCGAAACCAAAAGGTGAATGATGCGGAATGTGTTCTCGCGTGTACGTGTAAGCCTGCAGATAAATTGTTCCCATCTCTTTCGGCCAATCGTGGTTCCACTTGGTGCACAAAAATTCAGTATATTTAGCGATAATTATCATCAAGTTGCTCTTACCGCTGTGCTCGTTTATGAACTCATCAACGTCCACTTTTTCCGCCTCGGTCCCGAAATACTGTGGCAAATCTGCTACCTCCGGACTCGACGGTTTCGAACTCTCTGTACTTTTGCTTCCTTCTCTCAAAGTTCCATTTTTCTCACGATTCGCAAACAACTGATAAACGTCCATTGTGTCCATCGAATCGTCAATGTTTTTGAAAGGATCTTCTTTCGTTAATTTAACACCGTCCGGTAGCAAAGTGCTGGGAAACATTCTTCTCAGAGTTTCCTCCAACTGGACATCGTCCCTCTCAGCTTCTCGCCTATTCGAGCCACGAACTCTCGCTGATCTTCTCATACTGCTGCTGCTCCATGCCCATTGTTGTAAAAAGCACAACGAGCTTCTCCGACGTTTCTTCACTTTTTGACCTTCTTCCTTGACTTCGGTACGTTCGTTGGATTTTTCATTCAACTTTTCTATACTCTTGTCGGTACTGCCTTGATTCGATTTCTCGGGGTTTTCCTCGTTCGATTTTTCGCAGTTGCTTGCCTCGTTGGAGATTTTTTCGATCGGTGATTTGACAGCTTCCTCGTCTTCGGCCACGATCATGGCTTCCGGATAATCGAGAGGATCCTCGTGGTTTTTCTCACGCTGATCATCGATATTTTTTTCAGATCGTGGTATCTCGACGTTCGGAATTTTGAAAGGATCCTCGTCTTCGATTATCTGGATATCGCTCGAACCTGATTTAACGTCTTCCTCAAGCTCCAATCGAATTTCCGTGTCAAAATCAGCGTTCGGTACACGCTGATCATCCGAATTTTCCGTTACATCCATTTCTTCGATATCAGTTTCCATTTTGACATCATTTTCCAAATGATCGATGTCGAGCTTTCGATTGACGCTGCCAGATTCAGAAATCTCCGCCTCTGCGTAATCTTCAGGGTCTTCGACGTTGTTATCTTCCATCGAGGAAACGCGAGATTCGTCCTCAATTGGGTTTTGGAATTCGAGAACAACTCTACTTACGAAATTGCAGCAATTATCGCTCATCCATTTGTGCATCGTAATTAGACTATCGCCCAAATCGAGCCAAGTCGATTTGGCAAGAGGTTTGTTCAAATGTAAAATAGGTAGAGGTTTATGAATGAATTCGGATTTACAAGAATCAGCCCATTTATCAGCGATCTCTTTTGCCTCGAGGATCAATTTTTCTCCTAATATTTTATCGTATTCACTGTCCATCGGAGGATCCAAAGCCCATTCGACGTTGTACATTTTGTAACTTTCCTCGAAGTATGGAATGTCCTTGAATATTTTTTCTCTGAAAGCTAAACCCTTGACGTACGAAGGATCTCGTTCCAGAGCCATTGAGATAAATAGCAAACAATTCATGTAGTCCGGCACGGCGTAAAGAACGGATATTATGTTGTCCAAGCAAGGCCAATGATTCGGATTGCATTTCAAACCCTGCTTGAACGCTGAACAAGCTAATTCGAGATTAGAAATCGTCATAGCTAAACATCCGATTCTGTACCACAGGCTAACATCGGTGTCATCAAGATTTGCCGCTTCCCAATAATTCTCTATCGCTTCTTCATAATTTTCCAAAGAGGCTTCTATCGCTCCGATATTTTTGAAACACGAGTATTTCAGCGATAACATAGGACGAGATTTGCCATCTGGTATCTCCGATTTTTCCACCTGGTCCAACAATTCTGTGTCCAAAAGATCTTTGAAAATCGACAAAGCTTCCTGCACTTTATTCGCTTTCATCAGCTCCAGTGCTCTGTTGTACTCCGTAAGAGCAATTTGTTCCTAAAAACAATAGTCATTGCGTTCACATTCATTATTTATCAAGTTTCACATATTTATTTATATACAAGGGCTCAAGTAAAAACGATTTGAAGGGCTTGAAAGAGAGTAATTCTAGCGATTTTTTTCTCGTCACGAATGAAAGAAATCTTCTGCAAAATTTTGAGGTGTTTTAATTTATTTTCCAAAAATGCAAACCAATTTTTTAAGTACAGGAATATTGAGTTTTTATGCAGATACAATACTATTCCTGACTGTACGGAATTTATCGTTGAAACAAAAAATTGAGGACTGTTCGATTTGATCTGAAACGTTATTAGTATTTTGATCATTTGTTTTACAATAAATTTGAATTTCGCTACAATAAAAACGACAATTTAATTCCATAATATTTCATCAGAACATTAGTACTGAATTGAAATCCAATTGAAGATATTATTGATTCACGTTTCAATCATCTCAGGTTGAAGGTAATTATTAGTACACAAATTGAGAAATTCTTTGGCTATTTTTTTGTTGTAGACATGAATAAAACACTACATATTGTATGCTCATAAATAACTTGAATGTCAGGTCGTTTTGAACATGTGAAGATACTTTTATGAAAAATCCGCATTTTCTTAAATAAGCGATAACTGCTGTAATGAAATCCAAATAAGTTCATCTTATTTAAAAGTTGATATTAAGGTACAAAAATATTATGAGTGATACATTTGCTTAACGATCAACCGATAAATGCAGATTTTCATGATGGCACATTTTCATTGAGATTTGTGAAAGGATAATTTATCATTATAATGCACCATGTCTCAATTCGTTTCATAGAGAATTCTCCACAAATTCACATCACAAATTTCTTTCAAGTTCAATCTTTCTACTTTTGTAGCCAATTCATTATTTTGCGAAAAAACTCTTCCATAAAAGAATTGCGTTTATTTCCAAAAAAAATGAACTCAGAAAAAAATCTCAGAACTGGGACGATTTTGTTTCGGTGAGATTTTACTCTGCCTATTTTCACCTACACAAATGCAATTTTAATCCAAAACATAATGACTTTTATAATTAAATAACTTTAGATACACATTCTAGGAAAATTCAACAGTGTTTGTGATTTTTTTAAGATTTTTCAAAACACTTTAACACGTTAAAAAGTGGACGTGAAAATTTTCGTCTTAGTAGGACCATAGAAGTAGCAAAATTACAATGCGACCTCTGAGGGTTAATATTATGAAATTTATAATTTATGCCTCTAGGAGATTGCCCCAATACCTGGCAATGAAACTTAATGGCCATATGGAAAATGTTTCTCTTAAAAGAGTCGAATATGTTTTTACCATGACTTTTCTGTTTGAAATCAATAGGGCATTAGGATAAACTCATCCACATTAAAAAATCTTTCCGGTTTAGTATTTATTAATGTTCTTTAGTTATGTTTATTGAACTTTTTTGATGCTTGCGCTATTTTTCATTTGTATAATTGTACAATAACCAAAGGAAATCATTGAAAAAAGATTATGGAATGTATTCCTTTTTTATCATTGCTATTTTACAATCCACTGTAACAAAATTTCTTTGATTCGCAATAAAAGTGAAATTGTAGAGAAAATTTGTTCCATATTAGTACCCAGAACAAAATTGCAACAGTTTCAACGTTCTAAACCGGATTCTCCTTAATTCATTGAATATTTCAGGATGACTATTTTATCAGCAATTTTGTCTTCAACCATCAGGAAATTCAAAGTTTTGACACTTGTGTTACAATAAAAAAAAACGAATGTACTTCGTTGAGCGATTGTTTATTTTTACTCAAACGAAACAGATAGAGAAACGAGAGAGAGAATTTGTTCAGAATTCGAAACATTTGGTTGCAAAAAAACAATAAACGTGCAATAAATACACGCCCCTCGATCCACTGATTTCTGGGAATAATTTTTTGCCTATTTGAGCAAAGTTAATGCACAAAAATCTTGAAACATGAGAGGATGCAATAATCATGAAATTGGGATACAAAATAAAAATTTAGTATTCATGTGAGGACATAGAATAAATGGACAAATACAATAAAGACCGAAATTGAGGTTATGTGGATCGCGTGGGGAAAGTTGTTACATTGTCAAAAGAACGTACCTGGGCTTCTTTCGTGATAGTTTGAGTATCTTCATCATCGTTCTCAGGCCGAGGCTGAGGTGCCTCGTTCAAGGCCGATATTTTCATCATTTTTTAAACTAAATATTTCACCGATCCCGCGTCTTTTTCATCTCGTACACAAAATATAATCCGTATTCGACAAAATACACAAAAACCACACAAAACAGAATAGAAACAGCTGTTTGCCGCCGCTACTTTGACGCCATTTTCCGGCAAATTATCTAGATTTAATTCTTCTCGAAATATCTAGATTACTGTACATGTGTGTGAAACTGTGATCATCATCAATTCACACAATCGAAAAAAGTCGGTTTCAAATAATGTTCAAAGTTAATTACACCTAATTTCCGCGAGAGCTGACTCATTTCTTACTTTTGCCAACTTGAAAATAATTTCGCAATACAAATTTTCAATTTTCTACCACGTTAGGTCGACCCTTGTTGATTTATAATGATCGGAATTTGTATAAATAAAATAAATCTTGATAGGTTTTTCATCTTCCGAGGTTTTTCAACTATTGTATAACTTCGCAAATTAATTAGTTGTACTGATTCATTTCACGACATAATATTTGAACCCACATATCTATGTTTCGATAAAATATATATATATATATATGAAATATTGCAAATTTTTCGCGACGTATTAAAATTGATTGATAAAATTGAGCCAAAATCCGATTATCTAAACGACGCCGTAGACATCACGATCTCGTAATCTCGAGACTAAATATATGCAATGCCATATACATACAAATATACAGATGACTTACTGTAAATAAAGATGTGTATAAAGGAACAACCGAGTGCGATCAACCTTTGACATTGGGGTTTATCTTCTGCTTGTGTTTTTTCTCTCTGTGGTATAATGAAGAGGAATCGTGTGCAGTCGTCGTCGTGAATTCGAGAGACTCGCGGTACGAAAATAGTGTGGAGAATCGTGTGTAATTTTATAACAGGGCGTTGATCTTCCGAAATTGAATAAAGCATTAAAAAAAAAAAAAAACGAAAAAAGAAAAAATCGTTAAATTTTTCTCAATTTTCATTAACTGAAAAAATAATTCGAGTTCATGTGATTTATCGATATGATGACGCAGGATGATAAATTATATTTGTGTTTCTGACACGAGGAAATTTTGTCATCATGTACATTATTTGGGGTGAGTTAGGGCCGTGGTACAAAACAATATGATGAAATTCAAAAATCGTGTTGCGTCGATCTACAAAAAATATCGTCAAAACTGGAGTATTTTTATCAAATTGTTGACTCTTTTTTTATTATAACATTTCACTAACGCTGTCACTGACGTCATATTTCTTTACAATTATACAAAAACCTGGCGGGACGATTGGTAAATTTTGTGTTGTTTCTTATTCTTTTTTCTCTTCATTTTTATCGAGAATAATCCGGAGAAATTCGCGATTAATTGAGTAACAGTTTCGAAGGTGATTTTTGAATTAAAAAAAAAAATGGTAATTAAGCAACTCATTCTATTGGCACAATGGAAGTTTCCCGCCTATCCCTCTTTTCTTCCAGTTTTCCTCTTCCTTTCTTTCTCGTTTCTTTATCCGGGAAGCTGCAGCTCGAACTATTCCATGATTTGTTTGCTATTGAAGTAATTGGAGTTTCGCGCTAAATCTCTGCACATTTCGTATCGATAATACACAATCTTTCTCCGATTTGATTTCAGGCGGCAGATTGGCCCCGCAAACTCAGACCGATTATGGTCAAACATCTCTGTCCTCTGTAATCATAAATAGCCAAAATGTAACGAGCTATCATTTTCCTGCACACGGAGTACGTCTGGTCCAGTGGATTCGCAGTGGTTATTAAAATTTCATGAGTATATTGAACGAATAAATACAATTTATGGTATCGTTAAATTTAACACGCGTTTCAACGCGGAATGCTGAAGTTTTCATCGTTGGAATGGAAGAAATTTTTTTGAATTACATGACGCCTTATCTCAATTCAAATTTCTGGAACGAAAAATGTTCGGTATTTTTAAAAATAAATTCTTCCGAGAACCAGAAAAATGACAGAATTAGTAAACGATTTCAAAAATTGTAATAATAAAAAAAATTGGGAGACGATAGAAAGAATTTTTATTCTATTCAAACGATGCACAATTGAATATAATTATAAATAAATGAAAATGCTTTTCTCTAAGTTTTCAAATTTTCATAATTTCTTTAAGAATTCATTCTTGGATCTACTGTATATCGATGAAAAATTTGACCAATTTTCGTAACTTGACACTGGTAAAAGAATGGGCAAAACTGAAAATACATTTAATAAATAAAAAAAACTCGCCCAATTAAAATTAAGATCATAACTAGAACATCATAATCATCATAAGGAATCTGAAATAATATTATTCAAGTCGATGGTTTAGGTGCTGGAATTTGATTTCTAAAAAAAAAAAAAAAATTAAGAATGATTTTTTCAAAGAAAAACCTCTCAAAATGGTTTTCGTCTTAGATCCAAAATCGTTAAAATCATAATAATTCAAAAAAAATGTCACGAGGACACATTTTTTCAAATAAGAAATGTTTTTTTTTTTTTTTTTCATTAATCTAATTAATATCATCCATTTGTTTGTCCCCGGTATTTATTTCGATTAATTTATAGAGGCGGAACTACAACGACACTATTCTGCAATGTGGTTGTTGCTGCCAGTTGGTTCGATTTTCATAACAGCGCTCGTTGTTCTGTTGATGGTAAAGTAAAAAAAAATAAATAAAAAATAACAGACAGAAAAAAAAAATAATAGATTCGAAACAGTTGGTAAATATGTTTGTTTTATAGGTGATGTTCAACAGATGTCCTCAAATGGTTGCAGCGGTAGTAACGGGAATACTCGGCACAATAATAGTCTTCATAATATTAATGTCACTTGATCACAAGCCAATTTACTCGTGACCCATAGAAGGGAGGAGTTAATCGAGCACGTATGATTAATGACGGCTGATACCGATTAGTGGTTAGAATTTAAAAACATTGCAATAAAACTTACTCTCGACTGTGTAAGCGTTTTGGACCTTGTAACGAATCATGTCAGTGGAAACGCGAACGACAGTATCGATATAGTGATCCAAAGTTTTTTTCAATCGATCGTGACTCTGTGAAAAAACGATCGAAAAAAGGTTTTAATTGTTTAGTGCCATCGCTGAGATATTCACTCAATAATGAATTTAGATCGACTAATCAAATCGGTGTATTTAATATTTTCGTATGTACAGAAATTATTTCAATCATTTTAGCAGTAATGAAAAATCTTGAAGAATCAATTTATCCACGAGAAATTATGTTAGTTTTTTTAGTAAATAGAATTCCACCTTCTGCATAAATACGGCACCGAATAAATTTTCTCATCATGTAAATTTTTTCATCATACCTCGATATAAATATGATCCTCTTTGCTCGCGTGCTCCAGCTCAAGCAATAATAATTCTAGTGTGTTGTACGGCAACCAGACTGCCGGTGCTGTAGAAACCAGAGGAGTTTCCAATCCGAAATGTTCTTTACCCTCGCCCAGAACAGCGTTCACATAATCCAATGCTAAATCAGTTGCTTCTAATAATCGACCGGTGTTTAACAAGAGTCGAAGAAGCTCGGCGGGATTACGTTTCTGCGATTAAAATCAGTATCCTTAATCTCATATTTCATTACACAAAGAATTTACATTTGTGTACATTAAGTTTATCAAAATGTACGAAATGTTTGTGCCGAAATTGTATTGAATCGATGAACGAAATACATTGAGCCTTCGTTGTGTATTTTTCATAAGAATTGCGAATTTTATTGCATTTATACTAGAAAATATTTCCTTACTTTGTAAGAAGACATGAGCCATTGTGGCAGAAAAGCACCGCGATGAAGTAATTTTTTGGCAACGCCTTTGTGGAGCTCACTACTGTCTTTCTTCTCGTGTGACAAGGTTAATCTTTCCAAAAGTCTCCAGCTGATGTTAGCTACGTTCGAACTGCAGCCACTTATGTCTGTGAACGAAACATAGGAGCCATTTGAAAACTGTTTTGAAAAATCATTTTATTAAAATTAGTTAAAACTACTGAACAGTTATGATTTTTCTTAATTTTAAATGGAATCCTGTTCTGATGGATCAAAATGATCGATTAATTTCAACAATACAACACTATTTTTCGTGGGCGGTAAATCTCGAATGTGATAGAATTCCAACTATCTATGTCGACGAAAGATGCAAAAATTAGTTCTCGAAGACGACGATTCGTATTATGCATTATTGCCATACAGAAATAAAGTTATTCAATTGTTTTAGATAATGACGGTAAATACAATTAAAATTTGAATTGAATACGGGCTCGATTATCTTTGAAATTAATTTCTAAAAATCACCTGAAATTTAGCGTTTTAAAGCAGAATTCCTTTCAAAATTGCTACGTTTAATTTTGTTATTCGAATTTTTCTGCGAGGAATATGACAAAATTTGATAAAAATTTCCTACCGAAAACATCATTTTGTATGAGCCAATCCCAGGCGTTTGGATCTTCTTGTTCACTCAGCCTTAAACTGTGCGATGCGAGATTTTCTAGCACGGAGCTTTTCGGTACGTTGAATTGATCGCATATGTGAAGAGCAGTCGTGTAAAGTCCCACGCTCGAAAGGATTGCTATGAGTTCCGAGGGACAGGCCTGAGCTATTGTGTGCATTTCCGAATTGAGTTTCGACAACTTGAGCCTCGCGTCGACCAAATAATACTCTTTTCTTATGTCCGTGAGCTCAAGGACTTCCACTTGTTTTCTAACTTTGTAGTGCAAAACTTCTCGACCGTCTATGCTTCTTTTTTTCTTAGGATTCGCTTCGTCCAGATAATTATTGTCAACAACGGGTCTAACGATCCATTTGTATTTGTCGTTTACGAGATTTAGCGAATTTATGCAGGCCAAAAGACACTGGGATTGTCGAGCTATGATCGGTGCCGAATGAGACTCTTGGCTGAGTCGCATCGCTTGTTCGTACATCACAGATGCGGCTGTAATTTCAAAAAACAGACATTTGAGAAAAAAAAAATTTGCTGAAAAAAAATGTTATTCCATTTTCTCATCCACTTTTTAATGGATGCATGGGAAATAATACGATTTATCTCATAAAAGCTTAAAAATCCTCGTTTTATTTTCTCAAAAGTCGAATTTAAATTTTTAGCACTCTTGAAAAGTCTTATTTTGGGTCAAATATGAAGTCCCACGCATGAAATTCAACGTTACCTTTTCTCATATTTCCCTTATTAATGTGAAAGCTGTACAAAAAGTTGTAATAATTATTTTCCATGAGATCGACGCTGCGAGCTCTACCCTCGACGATTCTTTCGAGATCCTCGTACATGTCGACGTACGGAAACGAGACGAGATCCATAAGTTTTTTTCGTTCAAAGAGAGTGACAACGAGTTGACGCAGACAATCGGCGCGTCTGGCAGCATCGGGATTAGCGTTTAAGCAATGATATGCTTCTGTGTGATGGCCCAGAGTAAGGTGTTGAGTAAATACTATGGAATGAAGTGTCGGCAGATTAGGATCGTCCTTCGAAGCGATCGTGATCGCTGTTTCTGCGAGTTCGATTATACAATCGGAGGCGTTGTGTTGCTCAAACAATTCTATTACTTTCAGGTAATATTGTACTACAGCGTTACTGTCCGATGTCACACTTGATTCGAGCAGTACGTCAGCGAGAAAAGAATCCGTTAAAACTCCGTTGGAGGCGCGTAAAAAGTGATCGCAGGCTTTTCGGGTTTCACCCATTTCTAACAATGCAACTGCGAGTATGAATTTTCTCGATGCGCTGTTCCACTCGCACCACGTTCGCAGCAATCTTACGTATTCCTGTACCAGGAGAAATTGACAACTCGAAAGTAACCATTCGGGAAATATAAAATTACCCGAAATTGGCCAACTACAAATATTAGTTAAGAATTTTTTCATTCATTTTTTGCTCTATATCTATTCATTTTTCCATTGTTATCAAAAAAAGGATACACTAGCTGAGCGATGAGCGTTACGTGAGTCAGCATTCCATAATGCCAGGGTGTAAGGGCACTCGGATCAACATCAGTCGCGTGGGCCATCAAAGTATGAGCGTGTTTTGCACCGCCACTTTGGACAAACAATTCTAAAAGTGACAACGATCTCTGTTGTCTGTGTCCAAGCGTTGCTCGAGAATCGGTCAGTTTTAGCGATGATAATCTTTGAACGCTAGTTTCACTGTAACAATTATCAAGTTCAAAACGCTTCCGAAAAATGGTTTGAGTAACGATTCACAATGAAATTCACTGACAAAAAACTTCAATGCTCAATGATTTGATGAGATTTTTCTAAAAATGCAGTTATCATATACGATAACGGTAGTGTCAATAAGGTTTTGAAATTATACGAAAACAAAAATGTCGGACTATTAATGAGCAGATGGAAAAAAAAAATTGTTGCCGATTTTTTGGCATCCTGTAGGAACTCAATGTTTAAATCTTGATGAAAATGTTTTCAGATTTTCATCAGAATGCCAAGTGCTCCGAGCGAAAGTTAAAAAAACTAAAGATTCTGAACGGAGCAAATGAGAAAACTTACAGCAAGGCTTGAGGAGGTGTACAAGTCGCGGTCGATTCGCAAATCCACATGACGACGTAGTAAGCCTGAGTAAGTACAACCGTTCGCGGAGCCAGCGATGATTTAATCGAGTGGAGAACTTGCGAGTCAAAAACTTCTGGTCGCGAAAGAACGATCTGTTGGAGGATCAGTAGATCTCGACAAATCGAGAATCGCAGAAGCGTTATCTGTGCTACGCTCTCCGCAACGGTCGATATTCCCAATTGACTGCTGAAAAGGTGGCTCACACTATGAAGCATCCTATTCGAGACTTCTTGTTCCATGTCAAGTTTCATTTTATTTGGTTGACCAAGATCGTAGGTTAAAGCTTCTAGCAACATTCCCATGGCACTCGAGGGATCCTTCACGTTTTCCAATTTGTGATACAAGTCCATTTGGAAGTCGAAATCCGAAAGCTAATCAAGAAGTTTGAAAATTAGTTTTGAACTAATACATCAGCAGAATTTTAACGAATTTATTAAGAAGTTTAACATGAAAAAACGGTATTTTCATCACACCTGCACGGAAAGTTCACTTTTCCGCTCCGTGAAAGTTGAAATTTCCGCGAAGGTGTGGTGAAAAATTTTGCTCACGATTTGAAATAGTCTACTTTCCCTCCCTAGTGGCGTAATATACTAATTCTTCCTTTGTACATCAAATATCGTTCAAAAGTTTGAAATTTGTGAATTCTTTCTCATCATTCTTAAAAAGACAATAGAAATGAAACTTGGAAAATAAACGAAAAAAAACATTGCAGTTGAGTAGAATGAAATAAAAATGCCAGAGTACTTTTAATAAGCAAAATGGGTATAGCTTACAGGATCGTCCGGTTCCATGGCGAGTCTCGAGAACAAATCCTCGACAATAATATCGGGGCTCCGTAAATGATATAACTCTCTTTCTATGCCAGTTTTCACTTCTTCGGACAATTGTTCCTCGAGCATAACCAAAGCTGACATTAAGGTGATAAGATCCTGGCAAATATCTTCGTCCTGGGAGAGTACAGGAGTAGTTTTGAATCTCGAAGCGTAGGATTTTTCGTTGGAAAGCATGAGATGTTCCAGGGCTTCCATGGGTCGAAGCAGAGAAAATGACGATTTTTTGAGTAAAGCAATTCCGTAAACGCTAGGAAGCAAAAGTAGTCCAACGGGTCTTGTGCCATTGACGTGATATTGTATAACGCAAGAATAAAATTTGGACCAACAGCGATTTGCTATTTCAAGATAATCCTCGTCCATCAATTCGTAATCCATTACTTCCGCTTGTATCTCAGCTTCGACAGACATGCAGACGCGTTCTTTGAGTATCGCGGGAGAAAGAGTCATGTCAATGAAAAGATTCGATCTTCTATAAATACTGAGAGCTCGTGTGATATCAGCTAATGAAAATTGTCCAGGATGAAAGATGTAATTGATGTAAGCTTGGCGGGGATCGGTGCCTGGATCACTAACGATGTAATCGCGGTCAGGGGGTTGCTCAAGAATCGCGGTTTCCCATTCGGAATTAACTTGTGCTCCGCTCAGAGGGAGCTGCGCATGAGTCACTGCTACAGTATCCATGTCCGTCGTTCTCCACACGGCCCAGAGACGAGTCGGAGTAAAAGCAAAATCAACGAGATGTTGCTGAAATTTTTAGGAACACACAAAATATACTTTTCCGGCGATTATTTTTATTTTTTCGGTATTATCACTGATTTCTTGCAATAAAACGAAAATGTTGTAAATGCAAAATTTGGTATAAAAAATTAACAATGCATCAGTTTTGCGGTGATTTTTCCAACTCATACTTACATCTGGTGCAAAAAGAGTGCAAGTCCTAACGAATTTGAATAGTCCAGCATCTTGTACAGGCTTGAGAATACTGAATTCACAGCCAGTCCCGAATTTCAGATACGCGCCTAAATAAAGCTCGTTATCGGAGCCAAGTACTTTCCGTAGCATGTGACCATGAGCGCCCTGTGAAGCGACACGATTGTCGATTGCAACGTCAGCGACTGCGACGCATTGGGATTTGTTACAGGACCACATACGAACATTACCCTCGCGACATAGAGCGAAAAGATAAGTGTCGTTGCCACACGTGTGTATAACGAGTGACATCGCGACTTGGCCCTCTGAACTTCGGCCTCGAAAAGCTGTCGCGATGCCGCTCAAAAATCTTGGCATTATCGAATCTTGTTTGAGCTCGCTCGTATGCACGAGACCTGTTATCGTATCCAAACGCAAAACGAGAATCGTTCCGGAATTGTAGGCTAACGCGAAAAGCGCTTCTTCGTGAGGCAGAGTTAGCCATGATGCTGCGGCGTGTGGAACTGGGGAATCAAATGACAAAAAAAAAAAAAATAAACAATCACTGTATCAAAGGAATATGTTTAAAAGAAAAGACTGAGATTGTATGGATAAAAAATGTTCAGCACAAATTTGACTTGAAAACTGGGATTGAGACCAATTCAATTTTTAAAGACGATTTCAATGAGAGAATTCGATAAGATACACTGTTTCTGATTGGAAAATTTTACAAAACATGTGCACAGTGAGAGGTTTTTTTTGCCATCCAGCAGTGGATAAACGTTAATCAATGAACTTGATAAAAATGATCTTGACTTACTGGTAGTTCCTGCACTGGCGATAACATGAAAAGTATGAGGATCACGAGCGGTGTGAACGGACGCCTCACCGAGAATCGATTGTACACTAAGATCAGGATGAGAACCCAACAGATGTTCTGTTTTATGAACTTTGTCAGGATGAGGAAAAGTGAGCTTGTGGACACTTGAGACGGTAACAACTAGTATGACAACAGAATTGACAGTTTCATGAATAGAAATTCCATCAAGAATAGGAGTGTCTGTGAATTTGTATCGAACTTTGCAGTTTGCAAGATTAATGTCGAGACTGTGTTCGACAAGTTCAAGTACGTCATGACATATGCGCCAGTAGATGAAACGATTTCGAGTGAAGTGTTTGGAATTATCCTTGTAAGAATAGCCACCAGCCCTTTCGGGTACTTTTATATCTTGTAGAGTACTTTGGCTTCCACCTGAAGAAAAAAATATGAATTCAATACAGTTGTCATGTAATAATCTTACTTCCAAAATAACTTGTTCAATGAATAATAATATCAATCAATTTCTTAAAGTATTTCAATTCTTTGCCAAAATTTCCTATCTAAATATACTTTCTAAAAACTTTGAATAGTATTGAAGAAAAATCAACAGCTAATAAATTTTAAACTCAAAAATATCAATGTAAGTTTAATATTTTTAAATATTCTCTTACTTTATCCGGAACTGAATTGTCAAATCTTACTTTTTTCAAATAACTTTATTTGTGCAATTGAAATTCTGGGCAAAAAATTCTGTAGAATAGTACCGGAATCAGAGATATGATGTTCAATTTTATATCGTTTCTAATCAACAATGCATGTAAAACACGTAAATCTTTGATAAGAAATAGCTCCATTGGGAACAGTGGATCCTTGTAAAATATTAAAAATAATCACATAACAAAGTGTTCTGTGTGCGCCCGCTAAGCATAAAAAATTGATAGAAAATCGGAGAAAAAACGATCGTGGCGCGAAGGATCAAAGTTTTTTGAGGTTAAGGAAGCACGCTGAGTGATATAAAAAAAAACAATCACTGGATCCCAGGATACAAGAAAAAAAAGAGCTCTAAAGAATAAATTGCCTCTCGTAAATGTGCATATGCATACTCATTATTTTACATACTATTTCATACTTTTTGCAACTAAAAACCGAAGTTTACAGAAACGAGGTTATGTGGTTTGACGCTTACCGGTATTTAGAGTTATTTCCTTCCATTTCTCTGGCAATGTCTGATCGGGTACCACTTCACGATATCCCAGTGGAAATTCTAACATTTTATTATTCACATGTATATTTAAAAACACAATTCTCCTCGATATATTTTGTTTTTAACAAGACTTTGAATTCGAAGATACACAACCGTTGAACATTTTTGAGCGGGTTTACGGTTTAGGGTGACTAGTTCCTAAATACCTCCTGAATTCACTGTTACCAACGTCCGTACTTACTTCTTCTTTAATGGTGATGATTGAAACAAAAATTCCCTACAATCTAGGGATTTCGAAATTAAACTTATATGCATTTTCATGGCCAGTTTTTTCGGTAGCACCCCTGCCTCCTACACTCACTCGAAAAAAAACTCCATCAGGAACAAAGGCTCGTAGCAGCGTAGTGCAAGGGTTGGAAAATCGAATCTACTTCTCACGACTTTTTTTAAAATAACAACCAATTATGAATGCAAATTAAAAGTAGCCTGCTTATAAATCATTTTTTAATTAAAAAAAAATCAATCACTGGTAACCTGATTGCATTTTTTTTATGTTGCATACAGCTAGATATAAATATAATTGATTCTTCTCAAATAATACTAACACTTGTTTATAAAAAAAATTAAAGTAATGATAATTCGAGTTCATAATCAATATTTTGTTTATTTTAATCGTGGAAAAACTTAATTATAGCTGGAATAGAAATTTAGGAGAGGTTTTCTCTCAATTCTTTTTTTCATTCGTCTATATTTTCGGAGTTTAGTTTCTTTTGACCATATTTATCGCTTCAAATATTTTATTCACAATAAGTACGCTAAACATTATTCTTATACTTCGTTAATTCATAAAAAAAAAATATCTAACAAGTAGGGTTCGATCACTCGACCCTGCACGTTTGGCCAAAGGTTTGGCTCAAGCGTGTTTCGCGTTGCAATAGGTAAGAGAGAGATAGCTGCCTTTTTCCCCACTCCGTGCCGCAGCGCGAGCGCAACGCTGCCAAGCGGCAGTTTGGGTCACAGAAAGATTGTCTTTAAAGCAGCCATAAGAACTGTGCTTTGCTCCATCTGAATTCGTTGATGTTGCTTCATCCGTGTATCGCTCATTCGCGAGTTACCATTTTTGGTTATGTTTCTGACCGTGTAAACATGATATTATTTCGCTAATCGGTGTGATTGTGCGATTGTGTCGCGAGGAGTTATTTTCGTGAGGATCCTGTGCAGCGAGTACTAGAGTGTTTAATGTTAAAATTGTTTTTTTGTTTCAAAATTCAAGTCATAATTCTTTAGACAGCAGCAGAGGTGATTTAAACTTTAATCAAATTACTCTATAACGGTTTTTCGTGTTTCGCATCCGATATGCACAATATATTGGAGTTTTTTGATAACTATGATGAAATATTCCTCGTAAAACATAACCTCAAAACTTGTGAATAAAAATTCATTAATAAATCCTTAGCTAGTACATTGAAAAATGACACTAATTGATTTGTTTTTTTATTCCAGCATACGAATACAATATGGCAGACCAGCAACAACAGCAACAGTTACCACCTGGTTTCAAGCGAATGTCCCTGGACAAAATAATAGAAGCTATGACAGCGGATCTGGAAAGCTCGGCAGGCCATTATGTACAATTTGGTATGGCCCCTCAACAATCGTCGAGTCAGAGCTGGGTTGACTACTCCAGCACTCAGAGGCAGCATTTTCTAAACAATCCAACAATTACGCAAAATGCAACTGACTCTCAGAGCAGTGTAATCAATCCAATGTCGTCACCGATTTACATGCAGGATGTTGCTTCGTTCGAGGCAAACAGAACTGAACCCATATATTTTCCACCACAGACGGTCAATCATTTGGGGATCAATGAGAAAAACGATTTAGTAGGGACAATTGATGTCGGAGGTGGTAATTATATCGATGTTATTTATGGAAATGCATCGCAAATCGTTGCAGAACAGCGCCAACTCAATGGTTTGACGTCTTACGCCAATCAAGGAATGATCGATCGTGAATATGGTTTATTCGGTGATCAACAGCAATTACCAATACATCAAAACAAATTGTCAAATCAAAGTGCTAACGGTAAACAATTGATTGACAATCTTGTTGGCAATTGGGCACCCAATCAATCAGGAACTTATAGTCCATTTGGCGGATCACCCAATGTCACTCCTGTGCCACAATCTAACCCAAGAGTCAACGAAACAACAGAAATATTACCCAGGACTTTACCAGATACCCAACAAAAAAAGCCACGGATGATTGCTGAAGTAAAACCGATGCGACCGTCATACTCAGATGTACTAACAAAATCTCCTCCTCTACTCATTTCACCTATCACCGGTATCCCTGTTAAACCACAATTAGACTTTACAACACAAAAAAAATTGACGAATAAAAGTGGAAAAAATAAGAGCAAACCTGTATTGTTGAAACGACAAAATTCGTCCGGCAGCGACGACCATGGTTCACCAAAGATTCAGATACCCAAGAGAGCCTTCGAAAGAAACAGCTCGAGTCTTCCTCGGCGTTGGGTCTCTCTTGATAACCTCACTTCGCAGCTCGAATCTCATGAAATCAGTTCGTTCAATAGATCTGACAATTTTGAGAAGAAGAAAAATACAAAACCGACAAAAAAGTGTGAAAGAACAGCAGAGGCACTGAATAATTGTAAACTTCAAAATGGCAACTCTAAAAGCGGTACGAATCCACAAAAACGTCCTATACAGATCAATAATAATTTGAATAATATCAATAGTTTCAATCAATCAACCTCCAATGATAAAATCGGCAAAAATCAACACGCCAATAATAAAATTAACAAGGACGAGAAGAAAACTCTTAAGGAAAAAACGTCGAAAAGATTTCACGCAGAAAAGGCTCAACAGATTAAAAAAGGACAGAAAAATCGTAATCGAGATAACAGAGAATCACCCGTTAAAGACTTCTGTCGTCATTTAAATAAATATGCGAGTCGTTGGAGCAAATTTGGTCTAAAAATGTTCTACTGGCTTCTCCATCTTATATCCGATGTAGTGAGCATGAGTACAAATCTCGTTGTCCAGTTGTAAGTAACTAAAAAATATCTAATTTGTACATGCACCAGGGCGATTTTTAGCCCGGTATTTGGGCTCATTGTAGGGGTCTACATCGAATCAGACATTGATTGCTCTTTTTTTTTCAACTTTTATGACGATTAAATGAGTTTATTGAGTCACATAGCTTTTTTGTATTTTATTCTTGCACAAATTTTCTAGTCGTTATGACTATGAATATGGATTTTTATAACTAATTCTTCTTCGTTTGTTTTTTAGTGGCAAATGTGTATGGTACCACACTGTATTATATACGAAATACTCCTGGGCGTACGTAGCAACGACATTCTCCAAGATACAATTTTTGAATACGTTCGGCAAACGTATAGATGATTGGTTTGGCAACAGTAAATTTGCATTTTGGCGAAAAATGAGGGCAAAAAAAAACGAAGACAACGAAGAGCACCGAAGTTGGATGCATGGTGGATTAGATGCAAATATTGCCCTACCCAGCACCGGTGAAGAAGCTATGAAACGTTTGCTCGCTTGCAAAGGCAAAGATCCCTACAGTATACTCGGTGTGACACCCTCATGCTCCGACGATGACATTAAAAAGTATTACAAGCGTCAAGCTTTCTTAGTGCATCCAGACAAAAATAGTCAACCCGGTGCTGAAGAAGCTTTCAAAATATTGGTTCATGCTTTTGACATCATCGGAGAACCCGTAAGTTTCCTTCTATTCCATTGACTTTTGGTGACCCGAATGTCGGGACAGGGAAAGCACAGATTTCGTTTCTTCGTTTGTAAAATTGTCACCGAGTTATTTGAATGAATCTTTTCTCAAAATCGTATCAAGAAAAAATTTCTACATTACAATAATTGGATTTGGAATATTTCATATTTTTTTATCGTTTTCGAAAAAGCTTATATGGAGTTTTGGTGAATCAGCAGTTTTGGAAGTATTTAGCTCAGAAATTTCGAACATTTGAATAAATGGCAGTGTAAGAATAAGTGTTAATATTGACTTATTTTTTTGCAGGAACGTAGAAAAGCGTTTGATCAGGTGTGGCAGGTCGAAGCGGCTTGGGGTGAAATGAGCGGTTTATTGAGCCAGCTGCACAGAAAGATGGAACAAGCAGCAAATACGATAAGATGTACAAATTGTGGACTGAGGCATAAACGCGTACCGACTCAGAGACCGTGCTACGCGGCACGTTTCTGTGCTCAGTGTAAAATACGTCATAGTGCCAAGGAGGTACCACGATTGGTTCGATTAAATGAATGAAAAGCAAATTTTACGCTTTTCATAATAATTCATAAGCACGATAACAGTCTTGCGAGCGAAAATAATTTCAAATTCAGTATTCTCTATTTAAAAAGTTAAACATTTTTATTTAAATCACGTTTGCTATCGAAAAAAGTTTGTGCCAAAACGAGCATAAAAATTGCTCAATGGTCCCCGAAAAAATACCTCCATCGCTAAATTCTGTTTTTATATCATTATGAAATCATGTTATTACGCTTGTCGACAGGGTGATATTTGGGCGGAATCCCGGATAATGGGATTTCTCTGGCACTATTACGCGTGCATGGAAGGAGCTGTGTATGACGTTACAGAGTGGGCTGCTTGTCAGGCTGGTAATCTGAAACATCTTCGTGCTAATACGCATAGCGTGCAATACAGAATCGTATCGGGGCAACGTCCACCGTCCCAAACTTCGGGCGGTGGTAAAAGAAGACAACAGAATGACCCAAGTACTAGGTAAATTCAAAATTTTCGATATCCTGCTATAAAATCGTTGTGAAAAATGCAAAATGTCTGAATGAAAGAAAATTAATGAATCAATGATCTGATTTCTGAACAGCGAGGCTGATCTCGAAGACTTCTTGAATAATCTATACAACCACAGCAAATCTGGAACTGCTGGCTCAACGGGGGAACAGACGAGTGCGAAGAGTGAGAATCGACGGCGCAAAGCGAAGCGCAAGTAAACTGTTTTCGTGAGAAAGCGAAAGGGAGATCCGTTTTTTTTTTTTTTTTTTTTTTCTTTTCGACAAAACCCTTAGCGATGCACTTTGTGTAATTATTCATCAGTATAAAAGCTCTGATGATTGCCCCGTATCACTTTATCGTTATCCGTCTGTCTCTTATTTTCTTTCATTTTTTTTTTTTTTTTAACAACTGTTTTACGCGATATTGCCCGTATATTAAGATGCTGCTTACGATATAAAAATATCGTAGTTTCGACGAAGAATAATGTATAATTCTGGGAGACACTCCCGTTTAAAAGTGAAGAGCAATTAAACGAAAAAACACAAGCGAATTTCGATTCTGCGGAAGAATGAAAACCTGGGTTTTTCTTTCGTACTTATGACTTGATCCTTTCATTTTTTATACTTTAGGAATCTGTTCTCAATCTATACTAAATATTGGTAAGATGTGTTCAAAACTAAGATTAAAAATATGAATATACAAATTGACAGAATAAATTGAAAACTCCAACTTAGTAAAATTCTGTAATTAATTTGGTAGTAGTTCTAGTAAAATTCTGGACATTTTTGAGAATGATTACTATATATTTTGCCACCGGTAGAAATCCTGCTGCACTATTTTTTCCGTAACGGTTAAATTGCTCCAGAAAAATAAAAGTTACTCGTTATTTTTCATCAAAGAATGATGCGCAATTTTTTGTCTTCTTGAAATATGAAATGTCTGAAAAATCTAGAAATCTACTCCTCACCCATCTTAATTGGTTTTACTTCGAAATGTGTGGTACTCGAGAGAACAATTGGGAATCCGAAACAGATTTTACTTTTCATCTGCAACGACTTAAAAAAAAAACAAAAAAAGTTAATAGTATCACGTCACAAAATTTGCAAATATAGAAAAAGTATTTATTTTCAGGAGTCTACATGGCGGGAAAATTATTACATAGAATCCAACATTCCTTCGAGAAAAACGAGAGCATCAACGTTGTCAATTGCACTTTCTACATCCTTTTTCTGAACAGTTTTTTTTTTACTTTGTGCTGTATATTTGTATGCTTCCTTGGCCAACGAATCGATGAAAAGTTCCTGAAAAGTAAGCCAGTATTTAATCATTTGCCCTTCTAATACTTTTATACTTTATTAGAAATAATAATTTAAAGTAAATACAATTACCACAGATTTTGTGATGGCGAAAATGGCTTCTCCCGTAACAATATTCACATCAGGATCCATTTTCACAATATTTCGTATTCTACCTACAGGAAGCTTGACAAGCTTCTCTCGTTGTTCTTGATCTGCATGTTGAGCACTCTCAGGCTCCTCTAACGATTCCTGAGACTTGTCTGCTCCTGAACTCACCGATGACTCGTTCAAACTAATATCTTCTGGAAGTTGGTCAAATTCCAAACTCGACATGGTTCATTGATCACTGATTTTCAGCGTTGCCGCACTGTTAACAAATATGTTCAGATAATTATATTGTAATTATACGAGTAATTCATCACTTCAGATTCGAGATATTTCTAATTGGAGATCCCATAGTTATATTTGCATTTTTTATAGCAAGCAATTGAAAATTATACATTTGTTGAGATAACTGAACTTTTATTAGAGATTTCTTAAGAAAATTTCGGAACTGAGGAACATATTTCAGAGTTAATTGAACAGAAACTGGTACTTTCATTCTTCAATTTTGGAGATGTAATGATATGAATTATATGCTCTGTCGATTGAATGTTTGTTATTATTTATAAATTTCTAAAGTTCATATTGGTCATAACTATGTTCCATGACTTAATAAATATTGGAATTCCTACAAAATTAAAAATTACGGTTATTAGAACATTCTGCAAATTAGTTCAAAGCTTTTATACATTGCCTGAAGAATTAACTTTTGAAACTGACTAGTAGAATTACGTTGATAAAATATATGAAGAAATTATAGATTTCTGGTAATTCCTAGGCAAAGATAGATTTGATTAGGAAATTCAAGAATGTTGGAGATTATCTCATAGAATCATAAGAAATTTCCTAAATCATTACAGAAATTCTAAAAAAGATACATTTATTTATGAAAAACTTATTATGGAAGAAAGAATGTTTTAGAATATTCAATAATCATAAAGGTTTGATTGTTTCAGATCAAAAAACAGTCAAAAGCTTTGTGGAGATTTTGAATATGGAACTGCTAGGAAGCAGGTCCAACCACTCGTTTTTTTTTTTTTTTATAAAAAGTGCTTTTTCTTGCGTTTATCTTAAATAGAATATGCAAAATATCGTAATTGAAGACAAATACATTGTTTAATTTTACACAATATTCGCTCGAGTGCTGAGAGTTCATACAGCGATTTCAACATTTCGAAGCTCGTAATCGAATTCATTTTCATGCACAGTGAAACACTTCACATACATTTTTTCCATGTCAAATTTAAATTTTTCTCAAGGAAAACAAAGCACATCTAAAAATCCTTTTAAATAAACAAATTTAACAAAATCACTCGTCTTGCCGAGCGCGAAACAATTTTGATCAATAACATAACCTACAAAATTTGATTATATACGCAATCGTTTGGCTACCGTGTAAACAAAATGAAAAAACACGTGTGCATTTAAAGACATCCAACGTAATCGAGTATTTACTTGAAATCTTGACCTAATTTTTAAACATCTGAGAAAATCGAAAGCGTCATGAGTATAAATTTTTACACGAAACACGAAGAAGCTTGTTATTTTGTTGTTGTCTCGTTGAACCACGTGACAGCAGCCTCCCGGTCAATTGTCGAGAAAGAAGCCATCAAACACGTAGATCTAACGTGAACGTCACACGACATACGAACATTGTACTATGTTCCCTTAGGAAAAATGGGCTCATGCTCATCTGTGTACATAGTACATATACCAGTTCGACAGTATATTTTTACCAGACTACTACAAAACACGTAGAGAATTGAGAATTAAAGAGAAAGGAAGGAATAAAATTAACAAAAAAGAACGGGTAACTCAAAGCCAAAGCGACCGAGTTATCATATCGTGTAGTGTGTAGTGTGGCTAATGTACGTTAGGTGCGGTAGTAGAAATAAAAGCTTAGTGTAAAAAAACAAAAAAATATGAGAATGTCCGGTGCCGGTCGTATTATAGGTTAAATAAATTGTGATTTTTTTTCCAATGCTTAGGTAGCAATTATCAATTAGAGTGATTTGTTGGTAGAAGGGGGGAAAAAACGAACGATTCAGAAGGGAATATCGGGAAAGAAATGGACAATAGAATAAACATATGCGATCCGGACGAGGATGAGATAAACAATGAGATATTTAATGAAATTGAACCTGTCTCTTGGATCAACGACGAGCCCAATTATGATCTCGACGACATCAACATGTTCTTCCATAGAGTCGATTCTGATCAGATTATATACGAGGAGAAAAAAAAACGATGCAAGCTCATCGGTAAATACGTAATGGGCGATGTACTCGGCGAAGGTAGTTATGGAAAAGTTAAAGAGGTTCTTGACTCAGAGACGCTCTGTCGCAGAGCTGTTAAAATATTGAAGAAGAAGAAATTGCGCAGGATACCAAATGGAGAACAGAACGTACAGCGGTATACTCTTGTACTTTGTGTTTCTTCTTGCTATGATGAAAACAAATCTTTTGCCTTTTCAGCATTTATCAAACTTTATTTGTCCTCTTCACTGTTATCAAGCTACATATTTTTTTTCTCATTCACAGGGAAATACAATTATTGAGAAGATTGAAGCACAAAAATGTTGTTCAATTAATTGATGTACTTTACAATGACGAAAAAGAAAAAATGTATCTCATAATGGAATTTTGTGTTTGCGGATTGCAGGTAAGATTTCAAACAAAAAAAATCTCCAAACTGGTTTATTATATTTTTAATTTGCTTTTTGGTCAAAGGTCAGATCCGATTCAATTTTCAAAAATGTATATATAAGTAGCGTGCATAATTTTTATTTTTCGATATTTTTTAATGAAATGTACCCAAACTAGAGAAAAAAATGGAAAACTTGTGCATGCATGATGAATTTTATACTCAACAAAACTCATAAGGTTCAACTTTTATTGTTATCGATCATTGTTTCTGACAATTAAGAATTTATTAGAGGTGCGAACAGCAGTCTTCGCTAAACTGAATGAATATTTATTATCGTGACAACTTTGTAATTATTTGTAAAGACACATTTTTTTCTATAAATTTCATGGAAATAAGGAAATAACGTGAGCCATAGCTGCTCTTTTGGTAAAACAATTTTCACAACACCCATTTTACCACTGACCATGATTACAACCATCTGCTTTATCTGAAAAATAAAACAAAACTTTGAAAAGCGTCATTTTTATAAATTTTCTATAAAGCGGCAAAAATATCCTTAAACCACCAAAAATTCAAAAAAGTAGGATTTTCACAAAAGAAATTGGTTGTATTAGATGATTAAATGTTGAACATTTATCGAAGATCGGTATTACTGAAAATATTGAACATTATTTATAGGATATGTTGGACAGTACTCCTAGCAAAAAGTTACCAATTTGGCAAGCTCACAACTATTTTACGCAGTTGGTGGATGGACTGGAGTATCTGCATAGTAAAGGAATAGTTCACAAAGATATTAAGCCTGGAAATTTGCTGCTGACGCTCGATCAGACATTGAAAATCAGTGACTTTGGAGTTGCAGAGGTAGATTTGGGTTTCAAATAAAAAAATAAGAAGACGTTTTTTATTCACATGCTAAAAGTGATTTTTTTCAACTTCTTGTCTCTTTCGATTTTGCTCAAGAATCCACAAAATTTACATGGATATAAGAAGAAATGAAAAAAACCAGGAAAAACTTCATTATCAAGTTTATTACATGTTTTTTAAAAATAACGTTAACACTTGAGCGTTAAGCGGAATATTTTTTCACTTTTTATGGAAAATACTCATTTTTTTTTTATTCCCACAGGCCTTGGATATGTTTGCCAAAGACGACACATGCACAACGGGACAAGGTTCGCCAGCGTTTCAACCACCCGAAATAGCAAATGGATGTGAAACATTTGCAGGCTTTAAAGTAGACATATGGAGCTGCGGAGTAACATTGTAAGTTGTGTAATCGAAGTTGTCATTTTCGTTTAGGAAACAAATGCTTTATTAAAAAAGTTGAAGCCAATGGATTATTGTCATTTTTTTTATCTTTTGTTTTGTTCGATACACTTTCTCGAGATCGGTCTTGTAAATTACAGTTACCCTTAACTAAGATCTCTGAATATAATTTACCAATTTTGTGATCGATGTTCTAACCGGTGTGTCAACGAACATCAACTTTTCGTAATCGGAACAAATGAGTTGCATGACGTTTGAAAAATATTTCAGATACAATATAACGACGGGTCTCTATCCGTTCGAGGGTGACAATATTTATAGACTTTACGAGAATATAGGAAGAGGAGACTACACGATACCAGGGGATGTCGAAGAAATGTTGGCGTCTTTACTAGAAGGGATGCTCCAAAAAGACCCAGAGGAGAGATTTACGCTTCAAGAAATTCGTAGGCATCCGTGGACTATTTGTTGGCCACCGAGAGATACGGAAGAAGTTGCGATACCTCCTCTGAAAGGTCACAAGTGGCACACGATGACCGTTTTACCATATTTGATGGATTATCTTTACGGCGTCGATAGCGATCCAATGTATTATACGGAACATCAACTGAACGGTAAGTTTTACCTAAAAAATCCACGAATAACTCGAGAAATAAACGAAAAAAAAAAATTACTTAAATTCACTGTAGTAACGTACTTTTGTAGAAAAAAAAAGAATAATCCTTAAGAGTTCATGTCAATTGTGGAAAATAGTACTAAAATTCCTTATTTTCTAACACACACGATGTTTATATTTCGCACAATTAGCATTCTTTTTAATTCATATAATCGTAGTTGTTATATGTACATGTAGCTTTTTATTTAATGCAAAATCTACTTACTATTTTGCTATTCGTTTGGTCTATCTCTTACTTTACTCGATCCTGATCACCGATTAATATCTAGTCGTAAAAATAGTTGATGCTCTGTAAAATTGTTCTACCAGTGTGTGGTCACGCGAAAAACTAGTGAGTCCCAGATCACTTATCTTTCGGCGATTCCTGGTAAGTTTTGTAATCACACGACTCGAGGCCACCGCAGCCATCGATGATTTGCCTGAAGATTTGATATTTGTTCTTTTTTTTTGTATTAATGTTCCATGCATCATTACTAACGATCACGACGTCGTTACTTGAAAAATCACGTGAAATTGACGACTCTGACTGACGCTGAAAATTATTCACATCACATACCACACTTGCCGCTTTTAACTACCTAGAGAAATTAATTTTACAGATGATAAGAGGAAACGTGAAAGCACTTTGTCGAATCGACTACTAGTATTCTTGTCGAAAACCTGCATCATTCTGTAAACCAAGAAACTTCCGTATTGTTTATTCGAGAAATGAGGGACAAAAAAATCTTATGCATCTAGGTATCTTTTTAATTTGTCACACAGTTTGCACGTTTCGTTATATCTGCGATAATCTCACTTTTTTTTTTCTTCTTTCGTTTCATCCTAACTCATGTACTTTTTTTTTCGCTGTTGTGAATTTGTCTTTCAGAGTTTTGTGCGAAACGTCAACCATTTCATACGACCATTATCATGCTTGTAATTTTTTTTTCTCTTACGTGAACGAGGGATGAACAAACCCGAAGATGTTTGACCTATGGAACTCGCACGTCTTGCGATCAGAAATCTGCAAAACCATTTTTTTTCTGACCTCATTTTACTATTTACTTTTTTTTAATAATATCGGAAAATACGAAAGTGATTTTTTACTTTCCTTGAACGAAATACTCATATTTTTAATGAAACATTGAATCATGGACCTAACCTTGTTTCCAGAGCTTTCTTTCTTGTGTATAATATCAGGCAAAAACAAAAAGCATATGACTCTTGAAGAAATGAAAGCAGAATGGAAGGTTTTTCAAATCATTTTCTCAGCTTTAGAAACGAAAATTTCAGGAAATAACAATTTAAGATAGCAACTGATTAAAGAAAAATGAAACACTTGTTTTTTTTTGTAAATAATAATAATATCAAGACATTCGAACTACATGCGGGTAGTTAAAATATATTTGAATATATTATGGAAGTTCCTAATAAACGAATGTCTCGTTTTATTTTAAATGAATTTCTATCAATTACCTGAGATTTTGGAATCTGAAGAAGGGTCGTCAAATTGTTTTGCACATTTCTGCACGCCTTATTTCTCAATTGCCGAACGAAAATGAAATAGCATTTTGAATTGAATGATCTATTAATTACAATATATTTCAAGCTATATGACCGAGACGAATGACAAAATAATAATTTTGCAGAAGAGAGGAGACTTCAGGAGATGGATCGATTGAGTGGCGATCAAAAGAGTTCATCGAGTAGCAGTAATCCAAACAAATCCAGCTCTAATCACACGAAAAGACGGTGGCGCAAGAATATATCGTGTTTAAGCGTCAAAAGATTTCCATCTTGTAAACCATCGTGATTCAATTTAATAACGACGTACATGCGTTATGAGATATACTTTTGCGACATGTTGGTCGCTGGTGTGCTCCCTCATTGCGGAAGATAAACCAGAAGAAGAAAAAGAAGAGAAAAAGAGACGAAGATTTTACAAAACCATGAAAGAGAAAGAAAGAAATAGAACCCCGGTTGTTATCCAGAAAAGTGTTGAATACCACGAGGCATCAGATGCAGCTCGAGCACAACAACTTCGGACGCATTGAGTATAAACGTTTGTGATATTAATATTAAATAGTTGAAGTAGGTAAATCCCCTGTAGAGTCGTCCCTGTTCATTAACGAAGGGCCCCATTCAACTAGCCAAAAATATAACATCAATCGGATTTTTAAAATACCCCAGACGAAAGATTTTCAAAAATGTTTTATGGATATTAGTAGAAAATAAACAGATATAAAACTGAAAAATCGAAAAAGAAACAAAAAAAAATCATCATGTCTTTGAAAAGAAAAAATCATCAACGTTTTTCTTTTGTATACCGATCTAAACATTTTTCATCATTACCTCAAAAGTGTTCGAACAATTTATCGTTTGGGATATTGAATTTGTTCCTCTGGCAAAGTAAATCGATTTGAAGTAGAATAGTATTTGTTTTTCCCAAAATTTAAAGCCCGGAGGCCCACCTGTATCCCGGATCTCCTTCTAAAATCAATCGATAAAAAAATTAAAAAAAAAAACATCAATTAACGTATGAGCGTCGATATTCCGCTCATTTCCTGTGCCATTATCAAAAAAAAAAATATTGTTACTATTAAATTATTAATATTATTGCGTAAGATTAACGTGTTTGTTGTAGTTAATATTATGGCATCTCGCGCACACTCGTCTCTTACATATCCATATATATTTTTTATGAACGATTAAAACCAAACAATGATAATCTAAAAAAATTGAACGATAATTGTACCATTAACTCGGTGAACATGAAAACAAAACTCTCACACACACACACACACACACACACACACACACACACACACACACACACACACACACACACACACACACACACACACACACACACCCACACTACAGCCACGCGAGCTATGTAAACAAATTGACCGTGTTTAATTTATCTCGTAAAATCTCAAGTATTCGTCTCAGTATTCAGCACTTTTCTCACGATACCGATTGGCCAAGTTATTCGTCATTAAGTTAAGTAAATTGTTAAAATTTTAGTAGATTTTATCGATTATACGCTGAACGATGTTCTTGCGGATAAACCAAATGTAATAACGATGGAGGGCGGAAAAAAAAGGATCGAAAGAAAAAGCATAAAGAATAAATGATTAAGAATTTTTGAGCATTAATTGTTATACACGATGAAACTGTGGTTACGTTTCAATGTGTTGTCATCGGATCTTCTTTTATTCTTTTGTTAGCACATTCGTATTACGGGGAATCCTGTTAATGATCCCAATAGTGTTTTTCATTCTCATATAACTCAAACTCCCTTATTTTAGAGACAAAAATACGAAAGCTTTGTGGGGAAATAAGTAAAATTCTAAATTGACAATGCAACTTACGGTTTTTTTAAAATGAATATATAATTTATTTGCGGAGAGAAACGATTAAAACGTTTTTCTTGAAAATTGGGTCTATCGTGTGTGAAACATTATTCCGGGAATCTCGTATTACGTATTTGAAACTGTATCGGGTTTTTCAATGATTTACGGCAGAAAATTGTTTATTCAAAACACGTTTTTCCGTTCCGTCGTTTACAACTATGTACATATCCGGAGTATTTTTTCGATCATTCGAAGAAACGTTTAATAGCAATTGTGTATCCTTTACTTCTATTTATTGCCCGGTAATTATTCTCTCTTTGTTATTATTGTAATCCATACTTTTTATTAACCCCAAAATAATACGAGCAATAAGTCAATTGACCCAGTGACGATATGGCTGGCATTGAAATTTTGCGCATAATTCAATGTTTCTCATCAATAATGTTCGTTGGAAGAGAGGAAAAAAAAATGATTTCTCAAGACATTGAAATTCTGCAAAATTAGATATAGTTCGCTGAAAACGTTAGTGAGAAAATGTGTGTGAGAGAGAAAGATAAAGATATAGAAAAAAACAATTCAAAGAGAGAATACGTCTGTATGTCAAGTGCCATTCTCGCTTGCCTTCATCAATTTGTACCGTTTATTCCAAAATGTAATTAAATATATCGACAGTCGAATGAGCTGCTGACGCTTGAAAGTGTGTGACGAATTTGAGTGCATGAATGTAAAATATCGTTTCGAACAAAAAAAAAAGTCATATGAGAGCTGGAACAGCTCCGAATAATACAAAATATATAAACTATAAAATTATCTACATATAGTGTTAAAACCCTAAAGTGAAAATGTTCGAGTGAAGTAATTCAAGAAAAGAAACAAGTACGTTTAGTATCGTAGGTTCCAGGATTTGAATTATTTTTGCTACATCACCGTACTGAACCGAATATAACTTGTAATTGTTTTTGGCATGAAAAGGTGTGCCAGTCTGAGTTTTCGATCAAAAAGAATAACTGTTCATACGTTTTTCGTATTTTTCTCGCAACATCTGCACGGGAAGAATTCACATTGATAAATTAGCGTGCAGGAACACTAACGAGGGGACATCATCATTCTTTCGACGATATTATTGAGCAAAGCATAACTTTTCATGAATGAGAGATAAAATTGATTGTTCAACAAAGAAAATTTTGCTGGATCGTTTAGCAAATTTCCAAGTTCGGTTAAAAAACTGATTTCCAAACTGTGTATCGAAAATTGAACTCCCTTGTATACTCTATTATGTTATGAGTCAAAAGAATTAACAAGAAAATGACGTAAATTTGAGAAAATATTCACTTCCTGTTTGGAAAATTCTATCTAAGCGTTCAAACTTTTGTTCACATAAACCGCAAAAATTACGACTAGCAATCGAATTCTTATTGGTCTTGAGTCTAAAGGGAGTCTTGATGCTTACAGATTTGTCAATTTGTCCCCACGTTTCAGTGTCTCAACGCGTAGAGTGAACGATGAAAAAGCTTTCTAATTATCTCCATGTAGAAGCGCCACATACGTTATCAAATCTGTATTTTCTTTTAATTTTCCGAAAATTTCATGACTGTTATATTGCATGTTTAATAAAACACCTGGCCAAAAGCCGAGATAAATATATATTTATATCTATATGGGCCGTTTCACGTCACTTTCATATCGATAAACTTTGACCTTTTTCTTCAAATCGCCTTTTCTCCAAACTGATTGGATTCGGCCCTTCTTTTATTCATTTCCAGACAGTTCAATTTTTAACTCTTCGCTTTATCTCTCTTAATTTCGGTCGCTGTAACCCGAAAACTATGAGTGCTACAAAAACAAAAAAATTGTAGCAAAAAAAATTATAAATTTCGCAAAAAATCAAGTTTTTTCATAAAATATTGTGAATTCACCTGGTCTTTGATAAAAGTAAAAACTTGATAATCCATCCACCCTGAACGTGCGTCCAAAGATTTTGTGAGTCGACCTCGTTTTTGAAAAAAAAAATTGAAAGCCTGAATCGATGAAGTCTTTATCAGGAAACGGTCATAGTTTTCCAAAAAATTAATTAAAAAATCAACACTTGTTTGCGACCATTTTCAATCTCGAAGTTATCACAGCACTCTTAGTTTCCAAGTTACTCAGCCCGAACCCGGAGGAATAAACCTTCTATCTTGTATAAAAAAAAACATGAAAAATTCTTGCGAACGAAAAGTAGTGAGAATTTGGCAGTCAGAAAGCGATGTGAAATGCCGCATATACATTCGCATATAAATATATTAGGTCTATAATAAATTCGCCTCATTTTTTCCGTAATATTCAGCACGAAAAAGCGCCGAATGAATGTTTAGGCCTGATATACCAGTATAGAAATGTTCATTGAAGACTCGGCCTGTTGGTGCAAGTACAAAGAAAAAACTGACTCGAACGATAAGAATTTCGAGCAGATATATAAATATATTATTATTATTATCATTATTACGATTATTAATATTATTATTATTATCATTATCAATGGATCAAGGCATGTCAGAAGTTTTGATATGATGTATATTGATAAGTATTATAATATTCTATTTTGCGCTATTTCAAGAAGCTCATAAAGATTTTTATTCTCATTCTGCGCAAAAAAAGGTTTTGTACACCACCAGCAACTTTGTTCGAGATTCTGAGTAAAAAAAAAGAACATAAAAAACGTGAAAATTGAAAAATCGTAATTTACAATCGTGTAAATCAATCGACTGTATACAGTATCTTCAACGAATTAACAGTAAAAAAAAAAAAAATATCATTCGAGAAAAATTTGTACTTCGAACCGTATACTATTACTATATGCTCATATATACATTAAATGAAAAAGTATATCTCTATTCACCGAATAACAAAACGATGAGATAATACAAAGAAATAACTGGATGAAAATGATAAAAATAATGAAAAATGACGCGCAAGTATCCGAATAAATGAATGTTTGTAAAGTTTCTATTGCAAAATTATTCATCGTAGGCAGGAAAAATCTCGATGACGTTATGCTCCGGAATTTTTATTTCGAAAGAATGAATGTTGCAACGCCGTAATTTTGTTTTTTTTTTTCTCCTCATTCGAAGATCCACTAGAATGTACCTACGTTCGAAATGATTTTCACAATCGTGAATTTGGATCTAGTAAAAATGTGTACACGCATTCGTTATTAGTCTTATACTGAAAATAACGATACGCTTTGTCTTTCATACGTGTCATTCATACGTGTGGAGACATTCTTCACGGTTTCGCGCAGTATTTTATATCAGATTGTTAACTTCGTCGGGATAACATTCGTCAAGAAAACGATAAGATAAAAACGCGATTTCACGCTGATATAACGAAATTTTAATATTTTTCTCTCGTTTTTCGTGTCAACTTTGCATAGATCGTGATATATTGAAAGCACCGAATTTCAAATCCAATTAGCTACGATGAATAAAGACTGTCACGAACATCGTTTAACGATCACCACACTCGTGGGCATTTTTTCCGGTGGTTTGATAGGCGCAGTTTTGAAAAATTTTACCGAGCAACCTTGGACCGATCGGGCAATAATGTACTTTCAATATCCTGGAGATGTTTTTCTTCGCACTGTTAATATGCTTATTATTCCTCTAGTTGTATCTAGCATCGTTAGCGCCAGTTGCAATCTCAGTAAATCGGGTGAGTCTTGTTTTTTTATGAATTGAAAAAAATAGTAAACCATCTAAAATATTCAATTTCATTTTTTAATCGTTTGCTGTGACAGTCAATTCTTTTTTTCAATTATTCCACAAGTAAAGAATAGCAGCAATCAAATTATAAATATTATTACGTGAAAAGCAATACTCACTAAAATTATTGACCGTTTTCATAGACTGAAAGTTAATGCAGAAATTCCAGAAAAAAGTGCGTATGGAAATAGGGCGTTTGAAAAAATCACAATTTTGGATTCCTTTAGACATGTGAAATTTTTAACACTAAAATCTGGTATTTTTCTTCCAGGTACAATTGGATTGAAAGCTCTTTATTACTACACGGCAACAACTAGTCTTGGAATTACATTGAGTATTATTCTATCCCAGACTATACGACCCGGAGAAATTCATCGGAATGACAATTCAACGATAGCAAGAGGCTCAAAAAATTTTATTGCGACCGATATATTTTTAGATCTGTTCCGGTAAGTAATTGTTAAATTTGCATAATTTATTATTGTGATAGTTGAAAATGAGAATTTTTGAATAATTATGTTCATCTGTTTTATTTGCAGTAACTTATTTACGGACAATATAGTGACAGCCTGTGTGAGTCAGGTACGAAAACACACATTTGAATATAGAAAAGTATTTACTTATGATTTTATAATTTGAGAAAATTCTCTCCAGTATCAAACATTTTTAATCGAACCGTCTAATGCCAGCTCAGGTAATATGACAACTGAATAATAATTCAGTGATTTTTAGCTGTCCAACTCATCAATTTCGTATTTTATTTTGTTTTTCAGGTGATGATGATACAATTTATTTTTGGAAAATATCTTCGCGAGAAACCGATGGGACCAACATTTTGGGTCTTGTTATGTGGAGTCTGCTATTGGGAACAGCGATTGGTAACATCGGTGACAAAGGCAAACCTTTGCTTTATTTTTTCGATAGCCTCTCCGGTGTCATGATGATGACGATGGACAAAGTCACGCAGTAAATATACCAATTTTTTTTTTTAACAAAACCGCTGTATTTTAGGGCAGAAAAATGATAAAACAATTATTTTCTTTCGTAGATTTGCACCGATCGGCGTTTTGTTTCTTATACCAGGAAAAATTTTAGAATCTCAAGATATTGGGGCTATGTTAACGCGTTTGGGAGTCTACGTTTTGACCGTATTCCTTGGTCTAATTATTCACGGACTCGTAATTCTTCCAACGTTATATTTTGTCTGCACAAGAAAGTCGCCGTTTAAAATTTTGACAAAAGTTGGACCTGCTTTTGTTACCGCTTGTGGAACATCCTCTAGGTCAGAATTAAGTAGCATAATTTCAATTTTAGAATATAATTAATCTATAATTTCAACACCGTTTGATTTAGTTGTTAACAAGTATTTAACGTGTTTCTCTCACTACGATCGTGTCAAAGAGTTGATTTGTCCGACGAGTTATGAAGTTTGATTTGAATATACTCTGAAAAATATTCCAATTCAATGTTATTGTACCTGTAGGAAAGTTATGATTTCTACGACATGAAAATCACGGTAAAAATAACCCGAAAAAGGAAAAAAGTATCAATATTTAGATATGAAACAAGTACGTGTAAAGTTTTCATTGAATTTAAAATAATTTTTTTTTTTTTTTTTTGTAGCACAGCAACGGTACCGATGACACTAAAGTGTCTCGATGAAATTGGTGTTGATCGCAAAGTATCGAGATTCGTAGTTCCGTTAGGAGCAACTATTAACATGGATGGTATTGCTTTGTATGAAACGATCGGTGCGATGTTCATTATTCAATTGAGAGGATTAGATATTTCACTGATTAAAGTAATAGCAATAAGGTTAGTGTGGTCTTTTTAAGCCTGAATTTGACGATCGAAACATTTTTTGTTATTCTATAAGAATGATCTCTTTTTTTATAGTATCACCTGTACGGTTTCATGTATTGGGGCTGCTGGTCTTCCAAACGGTGGATACATGATGCTTATTCTTGTTCTTAATTCGATTGGAATACCTGCAACCGACGTACTGCTCATTATTACCATCGACTGTCTCGTGTACGTTTTGTCGTCCAACGATACTATTCTATTCAAACTTCATACTCGCAGATTTTTTTTCGTATTATTTATTTTCTTCAAGAATTCTTCCTGATTTTCTGAACATGGAAACGTTTATAATACGAAAAATAACTTTCATCAGAAAATATATCCTACTGAACGTTCAATATTGATTCAATGAAATGCTCATTTAATGAAAAATACATATTAGAATTTGAAGATTCAAACGAATTTTCTTGAATTTTAGTGATCGCTTTCGAACAACTGTCAATATTGTAGCAGACTCATTAGGTGCTGGTGTTATATCTCATCTGACGAGAGATGAGGAAGTTCCGGAGGATGTGGACGAAACAACAGTGCCATTAAATTCCATTTTAACTTGAAATTGAATTTTTTTTATTACAGTTATGAAATAATAGTGTGCGTTAGAGTGTTTTTAGAATATTTATTTCATTGCATCTGATTCTGAGTTGTTCGAAGAAAAATATCACCGAAAAAGAATGTAATCATTTTGTTTCTACCGTTAATAAAACACTTTCACATGATTTTCTTTTAATATAGATATAAAAACATGGAAAACGTTTTTAGAATTTTTTGATCCTTAGAAATACAAATTATTTTGTACATATTTTTTTTACTCCCAAATGGAAAGAATAAAAACGACATTTTACAAAATACTTTGAGCCGCTGCATTCAATTTTGCTGGAAAAAAATTATTTCGAATCAAGCTCATCAAGGGCTCTCAAACAACCTATTTCGAGAATTCAATAATGCGTCACTTTTTTTGGATTTTATTTTCCGAATCGATAACGCCGTTTCGAAAAATAGGAACATTCGCCTGACGTATTATCATAGTTATAAAAATTAATTTCAATCTCGAAACTACAACATTTGCTTAGTATATTATGATAAATGAATATACTAAAAAATCGAATATTTATGGATCTCAAAATTATAGAAAGTCACCGTTTCAATTCCAGCAAATGAAAGGAGTGTTTATTATACCAAAAGAAGCGGTATTTTTGTTCAAAGATTTTCGAGAGTCAAATCAACGAAGTGCCAAACACAAGCAAATCATTAAAGAAATTCTGAGAGAATGTGGAGAATGAGGGCATGTAGATCACTGAAAATTCATTTTTTGTAATGTCACATTGAGATTTTCCCGGATAATTCAGGTACGACTACTCGGACTATCAATTAAAAATAAAACTTTTATTTTGAATTAAATTTTAAATTTAAGGAGTTTCGGTACAGGCGATACAATGTTGCCATGCTAAACCATGTTAAAAACACAAAAAATTTCAAAAAGTTAAGAATTTTATCAAATTTGGTGAACACATTCTTTAGTGCCAAATTTGACAATACAAATTTTTTCAGATTTTTCTTCTACACAGTTATCGAGTAATTGAAGACTAAAGTTCACGTGTATAAGCATACCGTTTCCATATATATAGGTATACACTTCGGGCATAAGAAATCTGCTTTAATGCATAATTACTCGATAACTAAGTAGAAGAAAATTTTGAAAAAATTTGTCTTTTCGTACTTGATGTTGAAGAACATTATCACTAAATTTCATTAATTTCTTAACATTTTGCCTTTTGTACCGAAATTCCTTAAGTTGAATTTTTAAAAATATTATCGAACGAATATTCATTTGGAGGATGAAAATGTAATCGTTGAATATTACTGAACGAATGTCGCTAGCTTGTTTGGCTTGTTTACATTCGTAGAGCCTCGGCCCTCGGCTGTGTTTACGTTCTACGCGCTCTCGCGCTTGGGCCGCTAAGCCGCTCCGTAGCGGGGCGTAGCGGGAATGGTGGGGAGAGCTCACGCCGGGGCGATTGGAACGGGCTGGCCGGAGAACTGGATCCTGCGCATGCGCGGGGCAAGGAGGGAGCGAGCGTGCACGTACGTTCATCAGTCGCCCGCGGGCGCGGGGCGGTGAAGGGCGTGTGGATAGAGAGTATCATGAACGTCGGTCGGTTAGTGCAATATTTCGCGTTATCGTTCGTCGGTTGCATCGAAATTGATAAAAGAGAGTGCCGATTAAGAGAGATAATAAAATACTTTGGAACGGTCGTTAAACCAAATAAAAATACATTGATGAATAATAAAGAAACAAATAAACGGAAAATCGTGATGACAATTATTTTTATTGACTGTTTATTAAATAACAGTTTTTTTTTTTATTATCAAAACCATTCAAACCTATAAATTTCACATAATTCTTTGTCACGATTTCCGTTAATTAGAGATTAAAAATGTGCGCAAATTCTCGAAAACAAAAACAATGCACGAAAACGCTATGAACCGAATATTAGAGTCGGATAACACGATTCCGTCGTTTGTCAATCGTAATGAAATAAACATTTTTTTTCTTTCGTCAATAAATTTTCTTTTCGCAAGTTATAATCGATAAGCCGATAGGAAGCCTCTTGCCCACGATATATTATTTTTCGTGCTCAATTAGAGAATTAATTACTTTGAATATCATTGAAAAAATCACGCTCAATGGTAGCGTGAGCAAGGGTCTAGAGTGATAGACAGTCTAGTGACGGCTGTGTTAAAGTTTCGAAAATCGTGCGTATGCTCGCACGCACGTGTGTTCGGAAGCGGAGCTAAGATGCAACCATACATGCGAGTCGCGCAACGCAACGCAAAGCACCCAATGCACGCAAGCCGTAAAGCCATGGGATTGTCGGCAAGAATTACGGAACGAAAGCTATAAATCTACTCTGTAGTTTGCTGATTCCGAACGCGATACAGTTTCTGTATCGCATATCGAAGTCGCGCAGGCAAGGTCCATGCATATAACCCGGATGCTGCAAAGGGTGCAACGCAACGCAATGCAAGCAAGGCATGTATAACCGCAGCTATTGTACGGCATTGCGAATAGTTTTTACTATCGCAAGTGCTATAGTACAATAGAACGCAAGCGCCCGTGCACGTGTGCACCCACGTGAGCACGCACGATTTTCCACGAAACTGTGGCACAAGTTGCCATTACACTTTCTGTCACTATATAGTCATCGACCGTTTTTAATTTTGCGAAAAGATGGTTTATTGACACAAGAGAAATACATTTTTTGAGTTAGCAGGACAAAGAAATATTAATTGCATTTTTTTTTGTTTCGTGCAAGAGTTTGTTGACGGGGAAATGAAAAAAATCTTGACGTCTTTATTATTCGTTTTTACTATCTCGAAAGTATAAAAAGTTAATGTCGGTTTTGAATCAGTGGATTTGAATTTTGAATTACGCTGAACTATCGTTTTCAACGTCGGTAATAAACTAACAATAAATAAATAAATAAAAAATAATAAATAAAGTGATAAATAATAATTATAAATAAAAAATAATAAATAGTGATGAATAATAATAATAAATAAAAAATAATAAATAAAGTGATAAACTGCAATGAGTGTGCTGTAACAGAAGAAGATCTCAGCTGTGCTTATTATTTCAAAAATGTGAAAAAAAATATCAATTTCAAATCAGTGCTATTGAATTCTGAATTATGGTGCGAGTCGCGAGTGCAAAATCTGGTGTCAATCTACATTGGAAATGGATCTAAGCCGCCCAATTTTCGAACGGTTTTGTCACACGTAAGAGATGAACGATTCATTATTGAGGAGGGGAACAAGACATCGAAGGTAAGTCATTCCATCATTTTTATGAGATGAACAATTCATTATTGGGGAGGAGAACAAGACATCGAAGAGTGAGTACTTCCATCATTTTTATTGTTATCATTTCCGTGCATAATAATTTTCAATATCAAAAAGTTGGGTCTTTTTTTATTTTTAATTTAATCGTTAATCCTTGGAGGAAAAAATGATCATCGATGTTTTTTCGATTCTGGAAATTGAATTTTCCGAATCTAGCGCCACTATAGAGCAAGTGATTTTTACGAAGTCCAGATATCCAGTAAATTTTTGCTTTCACCGACTCTAGATCGATCGACGAAACTTTGAATGAATCCGTCGTTATTTTTTTTGCTCTGTGAATTTATCAATTTTCAACATTTCAAAATGATTAGATGATTAGATGAATAGTCTAATATAATATTTTCATGAAATAAAATTTAGGAATAGACCAGCAGTGATAAAATCTGAATCACTCCAACAGACCATCCATATAATTTTGCATTAATCAGTGTTATTGTTTCTAGCGCTTAAAAATCTCATGATTAATTTTTTTCTAATCAATTGACCCGTATGGTACACTGTTATCACTCGTGATCCTATTTTTTATTCTCTTTCCTTGTGAGCTCGTTGGAGCATTCCGATTTTTTTTAGCCTAGTGGAAAAAATTGCAAAATAAAAATCATTGATTTTTTTTTTGCAAGATCGCAAACCTACGTTTTTCAACTCAAAATAATAATTATTAATCCTACAGGAATATTCATGGGTGGATTGATGATTTGCATAATTATTTATCGATAAGATTACTCATGTGTTGGAACAATTTATCAAAATTGTTTATTATTTTGGCATACTTTTTAAAAATTGAACCTCAACACCGTTGATATTATGATTATGTTTTGTTTTTTTTTTTTTTTAGAACTTTAACACATTTATTTAATTGCGTTCTTATTTCCAGAATTTGTTACATCTTCTCTGTATATATAAATCGGTTCGCAGAAAAATGTTTGGTCGCTTTTCATTCGAAAACCATTATTTTGGCATACTTTTTAAAAATTGAAACTCAACACCGTTGATATTATGATTATGTTTTGTTTTTTTTTTTTTTAGAACTTTAACACATTTATTTAATTGCGTTCTTATTTCCAGAATTTGTTACATCTTCTCTGTATATATAAATCGGTTCGCCGGAAAATGTTTGGTCGCTTTTCATTCGAAAACCATTAAAAACCATTATTTTGGCATACTTTTTAAAAATTGAAACTCAACACCGTTGATATTATGATTATGTTTTTTTTTTTTTTTTTTTTAGAACTTTAACACATTTATTTAATTGCGTTCTTATTTCCAGAATTTGTTACATCTTCTCTGTATATATAATTCGGTTCGCTGAAAAATGTTTGGTCGCTTTTCATTCGAAAACCATTATTTTGGCATACTTTTAAAAAATTGAAACTCAACACCGTTGATATTATGATTATGTTTTGTTTTTTTTTTTTTTAGAACTTTAACACATTCATTTAATTGCGTTCTTATTTCCAGAATTTGTTACATCTTCTCTGTATGTATAAATTGGTTCGCCGGAAAATTTTTGGTCGCTTTTCATTCGAAAACCATTAAAAACCATTATTTTGGCATACTTTTTAAAAAATGAAACTCAACACCGTTGATATTATGATTATGTTTTGTTTTTTTTTTTTTTAGAACTTTAACACATTTATTTAATTGCGTTCTTATTTCCAGAATTTGTTACATCTGCTCTTTATATATAATTCGGTTCGCTGAAAAATGTTTGGTCGCTTTTCATTCGAAAACCACTGAACCAATTACGATACATTTTTTTTCACGAGAACTTTTAGTGCAGCTTGAATTATTCTCTTATACGTGTAGGGTCTTTAAATCTGGCGGTAGATCTAAGAACTAATTCAATACGGTTTTCTCTTTACTAGACCACGGCTTTAATTTATGCAAATTTTGTTTTTGATTTTTCATGAGAATAGATGTCCTATGTCCTACGAACGTTTTTATTTTAATATTCGTATTCTACAAACGATTTCGTATTGATTAATGTACAATCAAACTCAACGCTTCAAAAATAAAATGTGGAGGCCAACTTCACACTTATTTTTAATTCTGATTTCTTTGCGATAAACTTATCTCACAAATATTTATTTTATTCTCACAATCGTCAACAAACAACGAGACGCGTACGATTGGAATCAGAAAAAATACGAAAAGTTCATGTAGGGGGGGCACGTTCACATCGATCTTCAGACGACGTTTTATTGCGCGTGGCATTTATATTCTGACACTTGTCAAACAATCCATAAAAGTGAGGTTAGGGCTGTATTCTTATTTGTCGTATTTTTGTTATTGAATATAACTGTCGATCGTTGTTATTTATTAAAAAAGCGAATCAATGGAGGGCGATTTAATCGGAAAGGTGAACGATGATTCGCAGTTCATATCTTTTCAAGATTTTTCACCGATTAATCGGTCAGGTGGAACTGGCCAAGCTCAGCTTGACATTAATTCCCCGAATCAACAACAGCATTTCAGCAACCTCGGCAATGATTCCACGGGAATCGGAATAATCGATGAACTGGAGAATTTGCCTAATGTAAAAAACGGTAATATTTCTTTTAATGTATTTAGCTTTGTTTTTAGATTATTTGGGATTTAAGCAGGGCCGGCTGTTCCAAATTTTTGTTTTGGTTATTACGAATTTTTACAAGAGTATTTAATCCATCAATACATACCGCTACGCAACACTGGCTTTGGTTTAGGTCAGTGTTATTCTAATTTCAACATTTATTTAGCTACTGTAAAACAGTAAAAGCATGCCATCAAAAAGTTAGGTTATATCAAAACAATTTTCAACTTGTTGCAATTTTGGTGATGAATATTAGTCATAAAATCCCATTATTAATTTTGGACTAATTGAATAGAATTTTGAATGATACTGTAGTTTAAGGGATTACTAATGTTTACGGTAAAAAAAAAATCAAGAATATGCCTTGACGCAATATTGGGAAAATGAGCTTGTAGTGATTAAAAATGGAGTGAAGGAAAAAGCCTAAAATTAAACTTATTGTGATGCAAAACGTAGTTGTTCATTTATAATACTTGGTTTTTTTAAAACTTTTTAATGAAATTGTTAATGCTGTCACTCGATCGAATGTTAAAGCAAACAAGTGTTTCGTGTTCTCAAATATTCGACGAATGATTAGCGTTGAAAAACATTTTGCAAAAATTCACAATGTTGAAAGCGAATGCAACCATGTTTTTTTACTATCCGCAGACGATGCACCGAGAAGTTTTTGGACAATAGAATACTATCAGAAGTTCTTCAACGTCGATACAAATACAGTTGTACAACGTATAACAAGATCGATGATACCTCATGCATCCGACAATTATTTGATATCTCAAATTCGACCAAATCCAGATCTTTATGGACCATTTTGGGTTTGCGTCACTTTGGTCTTCGCCATAGCTATCAGTGGAAATATGGCTGATTATCTCCAGTCAGGAAATACTGGAACATTTCATTGGAAATACGATTTTCATCTTGTATCTTACGCTGCTACCTGCATTTTTTTGTACGCCTGGTTGTTCCCTCTTATTCTTTGGGGAGTTCTCAAATGGAACAACGATTCTGAAAATGCAGACAATGAATTGATCGAAGTATGTGAATTTAAGTCAATGAAATATTTCAAGAAAAGTATAATCGTAATAGTTGATATGAAAAGTCGTTACTGTGTATGGTAGAAAACAGGCATATCCGCGTATATAAGAGTGCAACCCCAATACTTGGGGTCGAGCCGCTACCGTGTCTCTTGATTTTTATGCATTACGAACTATCTATGAATCGTGCAGCATTTTTACCAATATTTTGAAAGTCAAGTTTTTCTTGTTGTATGCAATTCTGTTACACAAACATAGCAGATAATCGGACAAAAATTTGTATTGATTTTTCTTGATAAGTAGAAAAAATAAAGATGTACAGGATTCTTTTTTTTCTTTGATACATTGTTTTCATAGTCGACTAAAAAAATTACGTACAATAATTATGTACTGTGTCTCGATCGTTCAAAATTACAATTTTTTTTTTTTTTTTCTATTATTAGAGACCAAATAAATTTACGAGTAATTAATGAGTTCTATAGACAACGCAAAGTAACATTCGATCATGCTTACAGTCGCGGGCCCCTGGAATGTTGGAGCTTCTCTGTCTTTATGGATACTCTCTCGCAATATATATACCAATTGCGTTTCTGTGGACCATACATATAACTTGGCTGCAATGGTCGTTGGTTGGCATCGCGACATTTCTTTCTGGCGGAGTATTGCTTCAATCTTTGCTGCCGATAATTTCTGGTTTGTATAACGAATTACTCCTACAAAATTTTATCAAAGATTTAGTTTTCTATTAGAGATAGAATTAAATTTTTATTCCGATGCATTTTGCAGGCAAACAGAAGCCCATTTTCATAGCCATAATATTGGGAATGCATCTTTTGCTGGCGGCCGGTTTCAAGCTGTACTTTTTTCACGATCGTTCGAAAAGTCTACCGACCCCCGAAATAGTCACAGTCGCAACAACTCAGATCGTGGAGGTCGTGAAAAAAGTAGCAGCAGCTCTACCACCGTCGAATCACACGTAATATCGTTTTTTTCGTCTTCCAACACTGACAATTCAAGTGAATTAACGCGAACACGAGTCCGCTGTCATCTCGCAATTGCCGTTGTTTTTCTTTTTTTTCTTCGCTATCCTCAAAAATAAACGTAATTGTTTTGTAAAATACACGACGAATGGGTGAAAATATTGAAATAAAATGAAATTATGAAAAATATTCCTGGAGTTCAAGATCATTTTTATTGTAGTCTAAAGTTTGGACTGTGGGAAAGTAAATTATAATCAACACTGTGGTATAATATATATATCCACAGTTTGTATCACCGTGTCGTACATAATATATTCAATATAAGATACCACTTTGAATCACTAATTGTACATATTTTATAAATAATATTGTTTCATTCCCATTAATAACGATTGTGACAAAAGGCAACATTTATTTTGTAGTAGTAGATATATATATGCATATATATCGTTTGTTTTTTTTTCTTCATCGACCCACATTTTTGTTATAATTATTATCATCGTACTTATCTATAATCTATATACTTTGTTGTATTATTCCTAATATTACAAGGACTTTGGTACGCCTTTCTCAATCGTGATTAAACACTTCTCGATTATTTTAGATTTTCCAAAGATCACGTCGACTCTGAAACGTACACGTAACAAGGCCAAAATCGATCCACAATTTTCACAGATTTAATACCTACGAGTTTAGTTCTTTCATTATATCGAAAAAAATGATCGAACTACCTTCATTTCGTACATTTTTTTCCCCACTCACCCAAGATTTAGTACAATATACTGAAATATTTGGATACACAATTGAGAGTAAAACGAACGCCTTCGGCGTTAAAGTTGTGGCTCGCAGCTGATCTAATAAGAAACTTTCAATTTATGTTATTTTACGACAAAATTGCAGATCGATGATAATGAAATTGGGGCTAAATCATTGAATGTGTTAACGAAAGGTTCGAATCGTTCGATATCGCAAGTGCTGAACCAAAGGTAGCTTAGCAAGCTAGTTTTTATTTCATTTAAAACGTGAAAATTCATTAACGGACTTGAGCCTTTGATTTCTTATTATGGAGTAACAGCCTATTCAGCAAAAAGTTTTATGCATTACTCATTATAATTTCGTTCTATTCGATCGCAATATGCGTCACAATTTTTTTTTTTTCCAACTCACGCATCCAATATACAAAGAACAAAATATTTTTTTTTTTTTTTCCCTAGAGCAATTGAAGCACGAACGATATTCGTCGAATTTCAATGAAGTAAAAAATCGTGTTTAATTACATTTAAAAAATCACATCAAGCATCTGCAGGAGCTGCTCGTTTTTCTTTTCACACGTACTCAGAAATCGGATGAAAAAAATTGACAATTTAAGAGACTCGATAATTTTTTGTTTTTACTGCAAAGAAAATTAAACGAACTGAAATCGCGCAATTGTCTCAAAAGTTCGATCATTCGTATTTTTGAGACTCGCTAAAAGTATCAAAGATAACCTACGAGTTATACGATTTTTTTAGACTTGTATGCCGACGAATATAATACGTAATTTGAAACAGATTGTGATTACTTTCGCAGAAAATTTCAGTTGCATACGATATACATATTTATCTTCGTAAGTCGAAAGAGACTCATTCAAGAAATGTCAGTGTGGTATCGATCGTTCACAAGAACACCGAACTGATTTTACGAAAGTTTAGGATTAATCCTAATAAACGAGTTGGTCCGATGTTTGTTACGTACAATGTAAGATATATACTTACTGAAAATCGTTTAATGCCTTTTTGTTTTTTCTCTTTTGAATTACGAAATAACCACAAAAAATCTATTTTACAGTCTAACAAAGAGTGTATGTACTAAGATCAGTATTATTTTTATATATGCCACGATATGAGTTACTCCGAAAAAATATCCGATTAACTGCAGCTGTTGACACAGGGGTTTCTGTGATACAAAAAATCAATATTCAGCGTTTCGATGAATCGGGCTCATCATTCTCAATATAACATTGAAGTTTGCCTAAAGAGTGGTTATCGGTGATTTATGAGATAAGTCAAGTACTACATACAGCGCCAAAAATTCCAGAAAAAAGTCTTCGCAGTATTTTGTCTCTGCGACACCTTCATCCGATTGCGTTAATTGTCCAATATTTTTTTTTTTCTTTTCCAATCGCTTTTTCATTCAGAGAGAAAAAAAAAAGAATGAACATTGTTGCTCTCGAGATCTTGTAATATCCACTAAAATCGATAACGACTTTAGGATCAGCTTGCATAGAAAAATTCGAGTGTTCAGCCCCAAAAGTTTGTTAGAGTTATCATCAAGTTCCCCGTTTGTTAAGGAAGAAACGTTCTGTAAGAGTTCATTACATTACGAAAGTAGGAAGAAAAATATTTTGTGTACTAGGCAAAAGCGAATACAATGATATTGAAGATAATAATAATAGGATGTATTTACAGTAGGTCGTTTCGTCGTTAGACCCAATTTGACTTGAGAAAACTCTGTATATAATTATACAATAGTATATTTCAACTGTTTTTCTTTTGAAATTTACCCTGCCTTTTATTAATTACGTACATTCAAAGTGTATAACGTTTATGCATTTTTATATTAACTTGACAGATTTTTCGTTTATCTTTTTCATCGTTAATGATTTTGTTCTTCTTTCTTTTTTTTTTTATTTGATTTGATTTTTTTTTTTTTTTTTTTTTTTTTTTTTTTTAAATACAATCCAGCTTTGACTATTGGCGCACCTTGTTCATCTACGTACGATAACAATTACATTGATTATTCAGTCGCATATGTAATTATTAATATCAACTCGTTTATCGAGTTTTTCATGTTTCAATGTCTTCTAGGAATCGTAATGAACGTCAAAGTTCTTCGAGGAAGGTGCACGTTTCCCTAAAACGAATTCGGAACTTCTTGTCTGCGTTCAATGCATTTTTTTTTTTTTTTCAGTGGAATAATCTACACGTGTGCACTAATTTCGATTCAATTGCAAGCTGCGAATTATTCTCGATGGAGAATGAAGTTTTCATCGGATTAATAATATGACTTTCACGATATAAATATACATGAAATATTTTGAAACGTTTCTCGAATCGAAACTCCTCCTAGAGCCCACAAAATTGTTACAAACTGATACAATTTTTTGCTCATTTTACATCTTAGTTACGCTAAGGATCAGTCAATGATGCGATACCGTACCATCCACCAAATTATATCGTTCAACTCAATTAACCGAATAGACTATTAAAATGGATTTAGTAGATTATTGATTGTTCGGCTATTTTAGCCTCCTTAATGTAACTATTTTTTGAGTCCCTCACTCTAGATTTTAGTATTCCGATTTAGTAGTTTTATCCTCTTACTATTTTTTTTAAATTATTATTGCATATAGTTAGTTCGTTAATTGTACAAAGATGCATCGACAGTCTATTAGTACAGCACAGTTATGTTGTTTCTTCGTTATTTTTATCTTTTTATTTTCATTTTATAGCTAATTATATTTGACATTATATAGATTTATTAATTGTAACAGAGACATATAGCATGGGAATAAATTTTGATATGTTGATAGCGATGGTACAAGGGTCTATGCAGCAATCGTTGATTTCAATGAAAAAAATTTTTTTCTTCATCAACGTCGTGATGAACCTATTGTGTCAATGATCGAACATTTTTTATGGTTTTAAAAAACGTCACTAAAACTCACATCATTTGTCTGAAGCTTTATACTGTTTTCGTTTTTTAATTTTTTTTTTTTCTACCCGTGCATGAATTATTGGTACAGATATTTGCGGGCGTGATGAGACTTTTTGAAAATTATGAGCTTTCGTATAATTGACGAAAAACGTGAGATGTGGCGTATATTGTCAAAACATATAGTGTGTCTAACACCACGAAATTTGATATTTACTCATTGTTATACTAAATGATTTGTACGACGTTCAGAAATCGAATTTACCCACTATTTTTTTTACTATTTTTTATGATAAGAAAAGAGAGGTAGAGTAATTCGAAAGAATTTTTTTTGTCGTATTAAATTATAAATGTCCGTGAACTTTCGAACGGTCTTGTCTGAGAGTTCTTAGAATTTGAAAACAATCCGCATGTTTGTTTGATATTTAGCACTGTTTCTCCGTTTCTCATAGCATTTGAAAGTGGAAACCAATTTTTAAATGTTCAACGATATTTTTTGGGCTGCCTGTGGCATTTTCCGAACAGCTAGCTCGAAACTTCTCAAAGGATTAATTTTTGTCAGAGAAAATTAAGAAAAAAAAAAAAAAAAAAAAAAATTTCCAAGATCATTCGACAAGAGAACTAAAGAAATGAAAAAATCAGTTTGACTTCGCAGTAAGAAAGAAGTAAAAATCAAATTAGTTCATTGTTTCAAAATGACACGACCAAATATGAGGATCGACGAGGAAATGGGAGTCTAATACGTGTGAATTAGACATATAATTATGAAAATAAATGAAACGACGTATGTAAATGAACGAAATGATTCATTGATGTGTTGAATAACGCTTTCAATGCCGATCATTGAAAATCGACACCTCAGCTTTGAAGTTTATTGGTTATTTATAATGTTGGCATTTATTCGAAATGAAAATCGCATTTTTATCTTCTTAAATCTTCTTGGTTGTTTAGTTTTTTATGCATCGTCTTTCTAACGTATATATATATATATATATAATGTATATTTTATCAGTACATATATATAATATATATCTAGCGGCTCCGAAAATATCACGCATACCGAAGCTTGATTGATCACCTTAAGCATTAGTCTTTAGTGTTTGATTATACTACAATGTTTATACAGAAAATCATGTTATACGTTCGGACGAACAATATTAATCGATCACGCGACAAAATACGTATACATATGCAGTAATCGCTCGTTTATGAATTATTGACAATACACGAGACGAGGATTCAGACATAGTGTTATACTTGTGTGAAATATAGGCCGGTATGCACACGAAGCGATCGATTATTTTCTTATTCATTCATTGTTTTTCTTCTTTTTCTTATCATTGTTTTATTTTGCTTTCATTTAATAACGACGATTAACGGGCTAAACGTAGTCAGGCCATGTATTATTAAAATATATATATTATAAATATTGAAATAGACTCGAAAAACCCCTGTGTCGGTGAATAAAGTTTAAACTATGTTAAGTAAATTTTTCACGAATCTCTATGTCGAATAGTAATAAAAAATCCATTTCAATCGGTTTTTTAATCGTGATTCCGATAGTCTAGATTACAATCGTTAATATATGTTATCAGGGTTTATCATCCCTGGCAATCGTGTGATTCCCCATGGGATATTATATTTTTATTACAGTATTTTGAATATATATTTTTTTGTATTACAGGACAGCTCACAACCGACTATATTTTACTCAATCGCACGCAGATTGACGCAAGTCCAAATTATTTCCATCCCCAAGCTACATCCTACGCTTTGTACTTTTGTCGGATTTGGAAATAATTTGATGATCGCTCGTCAAGGGACAAATGTGAAAAGTCACTACGTTCTTGGCTTCCATTTTTTTTGCTTCGTTTTTTTTTTTTTTTTTTATCCTTTTATATTTCTTATAACTATTTTTCTAATCCCCTGCCGAATATATATAGATATTATATATACTTATATTTTTTTCGTTCATGTTGATAGAGAAGAGCTGTTGTCAAAAAAAATGTATTTGAAAAGTGGAAGCATTGAGAATTAAATTACAGGAAAAAAACCGCGAAATTTTCTTTCTTTCGATCGTCAGAATAATCTCGCATCGTCCCAAAAGTTGATCTCGAATTTTATCAGGCGTGCGAAATGATGTTGAGGGACTAATTTTTATTCCGTTTTTATTTCTGATTTAAATATGACATGATGTTTAACAATGTTTATAAAACACTTGAATTTACAAGATAAAACCAGTCGCACTTTTGTGATAAATTTATTTAAGCAACAGTATATGATGTTAAAACTTTGCAAGACTATTCTGAGTCTGCCAACTGTAAAATATTTTAGTCTTATTTTTGTTAACGTCCTAAATCTTCATAATTTACAAAAAAATAATAGTAATCTAGATGATTCGATGCGATCGAGACCATTCTTACATATTTCTGTTCGAACGTTTCAACAAAATGGTGAAAAACATATTCGAATATTCGCCACAATCAAGGAAAGTTTTTGAAATTTATCAAACGATGGTCACCGAACGAATCAATTTTTCAAACTAGTATACAATATTTATCGGTAATAGCGGATAAAAAGAACCAAATTTGTAGCCAATGCGGGGCGCATAGTTAATAAAACAAATGGATTATAAACTGTACGTCATTAGTGGCTGTACGCGAATTCATACAGTACCCTTTTTCTTTTCATTTATGTATATAATAATAATGATATATAATAATAATATATTTAATACAAATCAGGATTGTTTAGTCGTCTTAATAAATTGGTTTAAGTCTACATTTCGTATAAAATATCAGCGAAAAACCGTCAGCCCTTCACATCTACGTGATAATCTATATAGTTTACACTTTTTATTTTTAACATTTAATTTGCCACTGTATTATCTCTCAAATTTATATGGTTTTTTTTTTTTTTTTCAAACGTGTCAAATATTTCTTCAGGGTCGTAGACGAGTAGCTATTTTTATATAATGAACAGGATTTATATTGATTTTTTGATTTTTTTTTTCTTCGAAACAAGTGTGATGGTTGTGTGAAAAACTACACAGTACAGATTCAACGCTTTTCTTTATATAATCGATCATTTAAAGAAAAATATTTGGATCTCGCGCGTTAACAGGTACTCCGCTACAATCCTAAGATATAATTCATTGAAATGGGAGAATAAAACATAAAATTATTGAGACAAACCCCACCGAACGAGATGCTACGAGAATGTACAAGAATAATAATCTATCTTTATATATATAATATATATATATATATATATTTATGTATAATTGTATTAAATTCTAACGAATAATCGTATTTGTGAGATTATGCATATGCGGATAATAATTATACTTTAAACCGTATAATTTTTATAACTCTCCAAGTATGATTACGTTTTATCGTTTTTTTTTGTTTTTTTTTGTTTTTTTTTTCATTTCAATTGATCGATTTTAATTATGTTTTATGCATAAGAGCACTAATATAATAGCATAATAGTGAACATTGAGAACATGGAGAACAGTCAGAGTGAATCTTGATTTTTATAGTCTATTCCCTCAAAGTCTAATACCGTCGAATGATAAATCCAATCTTTTACTCCGATCGTCAACTTGAACTGTACGAAAGCTATCTCTCTCTCTCTCTCTCTCTTTGTATTTTTGTTCCTTACGCAGTAACGATGAATCGACAGTAAATTCAACTGAAAAAGAAGTGGAAGTGAAAAAAAAAATGTTCACTTTTCTGATGCAGACCTGATCCCACCGAGTTTAATTATACATTTATATTTACAGAGGCAAGCGGACGGTAGAAAAATCTCAAAACTTCCAACACAATTCGTACACCGAATTTCGCGAACGAAGAGATAGCTCCGATCAGAAAAGATTCGAATACGTTCAGCCGGCTGTAACATTTGACATACCAAAACATTAGACCCATTTTATTTTTCATTTTTCCAAAGTACAAGTTCAAAATTTTTACCATATTCTATTAAAGACCACTCGCTAAAACACTGACGAATATGCAATGTTTTTTTCACCGTTAGAAACTTTAGAAAATGTCTATAATTCAGAAGGAACAATTAAAATCCGTTATTTTTATTCATATCGATGAAAATTTGAATAATTTTCAACTGGTAAATAAAAAAAAAATAGTAGTAATCGTTCTCGTATTTGGAAAAAAAAATCGAATAAATGTATTTTTTAATATGTCAACGTGTTGGCTATTTTGAAAATCAGTCAGTACATGACGAAAAGGGCGAAAAAATTTCTAAAGCCAATATATAACTCTCTACTGATTCCAAAAATATTTCATCTGTCGTATTGTACTCGTAATTTTAATTTTTTTTCTTCTTTTTCACTCCTCTAAAACTAACGACTCTCACTACGAATCGCTCATTTCTTCTTTTTCAACTAGGCTTTACCCAAACTATCCGTAAAACGGCATGCAAACATTCAAAGATTAATTTTGCAACACGAGATTCGGGTTTTGTAGTGAAAATCATGCGTGTACAAAATTTCGTGTTAGAATTTGCCATACATATTTTTGTATGCGTATATATAGCTTTATATTTTTTCCTCGATTACTCGACCAATAAATTTTTTTCTTACTTACACCGAACCAGCTAATCTAATTTACTGTTGTTTCATCAACGGACACAATTCCGTCGACGTTATTTTTTTTTTTAGGCACTAAATCTAAACCTAACGAATATTTATCGTCGTTTTTCATTAAGAAATGTATTTACACATTTTTTTTTTTTTTTTCCCATATCTCCTCTCGATCTAACGATCCATCTCATTAATAGTTTAGTACTTTAGCAATATATTTTTGACCCCTATTCTATTGCAGCTTAAATATAACGTTATTATTCATTTTATATGTGTAAAATATCACAACTAGAACCATTGATACAGTTAACGTATGTTTATATATACGTGGGTGGTTTTTCGCTCCTCATTCGATAATTAAGGAGCTTAAGGTTCGATTAGGTCATTTTAATTGGTATGTATATGTAAAAATCGTAACGTGTATCATTTATGGTTCAGGGCATCAATGACTTGCGAGTGACTATATGGGTGTATAGATCATCGACGACTATTATACTTTCTATTTTCAAGGGCTTCATTTTTCAAATTCCTTTATACGACGTTGTATCATGAAAAAAAAAAAACATCTATAAACGATATGTTATCTCTTTGACACTTTGAATTTCAGAAGGAAAATTTTCATGCGAATTATTTTTGGAGTATATTAAAAGTCGATTTTGAATTGGCCATTTTACTGGTTACGCTTTTTTTCGTTTCGTTTATGGAAACAACAAAACGAGCAGGGAGTTGAAAAAATTTTTTGATCATTTTCGAACGGGTTGAAAATAATTTCGTACTACAAACGTACCACGAAAACAAATTGAATGTACAATTTTTGTATAATGTTGTAATTGAGAACCGTTTGAAAAAAAGAAAAAAAAGTAAAAAAATAGTCAGGATCAGAATCCTTTTCCGGTTGATTTCGAACCCACTCTATTTGCTTATTACGACCAATGCCGATGAACCATCGATAAGCTTTCTCATTATTTCGAATCAAGAAAAAAATGCCAATTACCATGAAAAAATTGTTGCCACAAAATGATTTGCTCCATAAGAATTCATTAAAAAATGCCATTAAAACCAAACGAATGGAGAAAGCAAAGGACTTCTTTCCATTACGCATTTCCAATATTATTTATTTTTATGACATTTACAAATAAATTTATGTGGAAAAATACATATTCTCGTTTCTTCACAATAATTTGAAACATTTTTGTACAAATAGGCTACACTGAGACAAATTCCTATTTGTTCAGACACATATTATAATTTTACGTAATTTATATTTCGTGCATTACAATTTGATGGCGGACCGAATAATTTAATCTTTGTATTTATAAAATATTATTGGACGTTTTTCATCGTAAACAATTAGAGCGAGTCCGAAAAATAGTGCTCGTCGTTCTGCGTACGATCGGCGACTCCTAAAATTTATTTTTCATTTAAATGGAAAAAAAAAAACGAGCTTCAAGTCTGTGTGAAAAGCCAGTCGTAGGAATTATCGAAGCAATAAATTGGGCCCGAAATGAAATAAAAAATGACTCGATGCATCGCGTCAAAGTTAATACAGACAATTTTCGTCGATCGTTGTTTTTACAAATTCTACAAACATATTTGTGGAGGCGTACGCATACATTTATATACATATAGACATAAACACGCGAGGAAAATGTAATTTTTATACAAAAGTCCCATTCAGTATATTTTCTATTTTCTCTTTTCTTACGTTTCATGCGTTTATATTCGAACTTTTGTTGCGTTATTCAAACGATTCATTTCATCGTACTAACGTGCAAGTTTTTTTGCCCTGTCTCGTTTATTTTATTTTCGTACCCAGATCTTATTTATATATTTGAGACAATAAGAATCAAAGTGGACTAAGCCTCGTGTGTTAGCACAGAACTTAGTTCACTTTGCTTCCAACTGTCCATATATGAGTGTGTTTATGGGTATATATATACACACATATATTTATTATTACGATTAGTCGTCAAACAGGCACATCGACTTGGTTAAATATTCACCTTTTTTCCCCCGTATTTCACAGCAATCATAGCAATGATAATAATGTCATAAACGACGATAAACGATATACGTGTCGTTATTAGGTCACGCGTTATACGTCCTCGTCAATAAATGTAAAATTCTCGGACTTTTTCCTCGCAATAGTCTTTGGAAACGAGGAGCTGGGCCTCAAAAAACAAAACCAAAACGCGTTAGTTTAATTAGAAAACGCGTTACTGGGCCCCGTTAATATTATTTTTTCTTCTTCTCCGTGCCGTTATTTATGAACTACCCAGGAGGAGATAATGCACATTCATTTGATTAGGTCTCCTCCGAGGAAGTTATTGACCGTAGGACGCAAACGATAAATTTGTACAACGTTTTTTTTATTTATTTTTTACTCGTATCGTTTGCTAACACGATAATAAATTTCGTCTTCTAGTTAAATGTTTTTAAAAGGCTGCAGAATGGCTAAAAAAAAAGAAAAAAAAAAAAAAAACACAAATATTTACCACTCTACTCCCGTATTTATGACGGGTTTGATACGTTCATTATCATGTATAACGTATCGAATATTATTAACAACGCGTTATTAATCCCATAAAATTCTGTATCCCACGGATACCTAATTAAAAATTGTTCCTCTTTTTTTTTTTTTTTTTTCATATCGTAAACGTGGTATTCGGACGACGCCTTGATTGAGAAATGAGCAGGACTTGTTAACTGAGAAAGCACTTTTCTTGTTTTAGATTTTTATCGATTATTTTGTAAGAGCTCGCACATGCAGTTGCCGCTTAGCTCCATGCTCAAATGATATGCCACTATTGTTGCATTCTTTTCGTTTTGCATTTTGGAGCATTCAGCTGACAACTGTAATAGAAGCTTTTATAAAACTCGCGATAAATGTTTCATAAACATGAAGGTGGATTCTTTGAAGGAACGAGACTTCTTTTTAGCAAGCAATCCCCAAAAAATATTGTTAATGATGAGAAAAATTCGTCTGGATAAATGATTTTTATATGTACATGAAGAAAAGCCACGAACACTCGCAGAGGAACGTGAGAATGGTCGGTAGCTACTAGTTAATGCGCAAAAAATCATTCTCCGTTGATGTAGCGTTAATTTTTAAATATTTTCTTTGAATATTCTGCGATGATTTGCGTTTCGTGAGGAAGAACATGATTCGGCAACGAAATGGGGTATTGATAAAAACGATTGCGACGAAATAAAAGAATATTTACAAGTATCTACGATTTGCTGTTCTGTTTTTTTTTTTTTCTCTCTCGATCATGATACTTCATTGGGGATTGTTACGTTTCATTTTACAACTGAGAACGCGCGATGGGCTATTAATATTACTTTCGTAGTCCGACAACAACGGATGTTATGACAAAACCACGCGTTCCCGAAAAAATTCACGACATTCGTAGAGATGTACGAACCAGCCCGAAAATTCATTTAAAAAAACACTTTCTGGATGCCAAATTTTTTTTCGATCTATGTACACGCGTCCAGAAAGTTAAAAGTTCGAAAAAATGAGTACATCGCGATTTGTTTTCTTTTTAATATTCCTTCTACTATCAATTATTTCGTAAAAGTTATGTGATGTATTTTTTACCTCATACTTTTATTCTGTATACTCCACCATTAATCATTATTCTTTTCTATCAGATTATGGAAAAAAACGAACCCTGAAGGTTCGAAAAAATATAATGACGCAAACATTTCATATTCTTTTACCTTACTTTTACCATTTAGTTCTTATTTTTCATGAAGCATGTGTTGGAATAATAATATCTCAAATTATGCGATACAGACAATATTTGTATTTGTAAATAAGGTGGATCACTCTTATGAAATAATTGATAAGAAATAATGATAAAAATACTAATAATAATAATAATAATAATATTGATTATCATGATGATAATAATTCATAGATGCAGAAAATATGCACAAATAATGTTTTTTCTAAGTTGACGAATAATTTTTGTCTTTTCTTAAGAAGGTGCTAGTGGATGTACTAAAAGTGTGTATTGAAAAACGTGTTTTATCTCTTTCTCGTAGATAATATCCCACCATTTTTTCGCGGTCCAATGATCTTTGTTCAGGGACAAGCAAAACGAGAGATAACTATCGATTGACGAAGAAAGCGTGTCAAAGTACCTTTTTATGATTATATTCCGTTCACTTGGTTCCATTGCAAATTGAGAACAAAACGGTGGAAAGTAAATTGATTCTAAATTATGAGGTTTTACCATATTGACAGGATTTCAATGAAACTGAAGGTCAAAGTTTTTTTCTTGCTTTCTTAAAAGACCGTGTAACCGATCAAAGGAAATCCATGACAAATTTTTCAAACTATTGAAAAAAGTTTTTCAAAATCCACTCCATTGTTGACATACGTCCACTGCATTTTCAAAGTCGCAATCAATTTATTTTTGAATGGGTTTGTTTAAAAAGTAATAATGAATGAAAAAAAATCACAAAACACACAACGAATTTTCAAAAAATGTCCTTCACACTAAAAACCCATGTTCAGACCCAATACACTACGAAATTCCCTTCAAAGAATACAAACGAAACAATATCCTCATACTAGTAAGCTGAGAGTTTATCTTTTACGCCAAATTTCTAATATAATGAAAATATTTGTAAACACACTGCATGTGTAATTAATTCGTTCCGAGAAACGAGATATCTCGTACAATCCCTTTTTCCTTCTAATATGTACAATTTACCAGGGAAGAAACACGAATCATGAAAGACGCGGGGGTGAAATGAATGACGTATACTATAAGTATTGTTAATGAGCAAGTAGAGTTAAACACAAAATATGAAATTCCGAATAATCGTAAGATGATAAACCTATAGGCTGTGTTACGAATAGTTTTTCTCTCGTCAATGTGTCGTGATTGAAAGAGATTTCATATACATTCGTAATTTCGAATATAAATCCACTATTTGCCTATCTTCCCTGTTTTTTTTTTTTTCTTTCTTTTATTCACAAACCTCATAATGCGCAATACGAGTTTTATGTTATATACAATATTAAATTATGCTTTTTGACAATGTTAGTTTTAGTTGATAAACTAGAAACTCAATTGAATAATTAGATCAAAAGTATCGTGTGAAAATGTTTCTGCCGATACGCTTGGACCTGAGTCAACGACATTTCACTTTCCTTATCTATTCAAATAGAACCGACGTGCGTCTATGCTTAAAACATAATTTGTCCAATCAATCAACACTTCAGTTTAACCGAAAATTTTGGTTTTACCACTTTTTGATTTGCTGTCGCGACCGTAGCAGTACGAGAAAGTATTCATACATCACACGATGTTTATGTGAATTTTATGAATACTTTTCGCCTGATCAAACGGTAATTGAAAATTAAACGAGACGTGAGTCCAAGGTGGCATGAAAAAAAAAAAAAAAAATGCGAAAAATTAGAATCTAAATAGTCACCTGATTCGCCCAAGACAGTCTACAGTTTTTTTTTTCCAAGATTATTTCATTCTACGCCTTATTATTTCGCTCGGTCAATTTTGCCGTATATCCGAGACGAATATTCTTGCGATTCCCGCATTGGAAATTCGCAACTTCAAAAGAGTGTTGATGCTTGGGAATCTGACTTTTAGGTCATACACAAACAAAAAACCTCTGGCAGAGCTGAAACAAGTTTTTTGTTCTGTGTGTAGTTGTGAGTGTTTTCAATTCGGAAACGGGCAGTACGAAGGGAAGAAGCAACGTACGTACATTTCCCTGCGTAGGACGGATTTTTGAAGTTTCAACGTGTCATAAATGTTGAAATAGCCTAGCTTCTCCGCTTTAAAATTTTTATCTCTTTTTCGTGCTTGTTTGTTTAGTTCCAATGCGCTAATTTCGTAACTCGATAAAACGTGAAAACGAGATTTTTCATCTCGGAGTAAAAAAATTACGTTCTTTGTATTTCTTTCTTCGTTCTTCTCCTTACTTCACGAAGATTCCCTTATTGTCGAGTGTCAACGTGAGCACCATTCAGGCTCGGACTTTGTCGACTATTTTCTTTCCGTTTTACTCTTAAAAAAAAAAAAAAAAAAGTCAAGTAGTCATTTTTCATGATCTTTGCTCCGTTTTGAGAGTCGATAAAATAATTGAGAATTTGCGCGCGTAATATTTTATATCCTTCTGGATATGAGAATCGTTAATTTGCTCGATTTATTCGGTGAACCACAAGCCAGAGGGCTGATATTGATGTTTAGCTGGTGATAAAGGAGCCAGTCCGTAGACTGCTGTTGGTTGCATATGAGCAGGCAGTGGATGAGCCGCGTGACTTGCCAACAGTGGTCTTGCCGAGCTATGGTGTGCCGGTGGTGGCAATGCTCGACTAGAATCATACAACGTTAGTGGTGACGAGCTGTAAAGAGAAACAAACAAAAAAGAACACGCGATAGCACGCATTAGAGTCTTGTCGATCGATTTGCAAATCTGTTATCTGCATTTTCATAATTACTATTTCAAATTACTTTTGTAGAGAGGAAAAAAGTGTGACAGCAAAGCTCTAAACTACTCTGAAAGATGCGATTCTTCGAAATAATTCGATAGTCATTGAGAGTGCGTGCACATAAATTGATAATAATTCATATTACCACAATGGATGAAAAACAATTCAATAAATAATGAAAACAAGATTGTTCTCGAATTAATGATAATTCATTTAGTGCTGAGAAAAATTTGATGTCGTGTATACAAGAACACAAGATAATAGAAATTTTTTTAATTAATTCCGAATAATTATGGTGTTTATAGAAAGCTCGGGGAAGAATTTTACCGCTAATATTAAGTAATTAAAGAATCTTTAATATATATCATTAACTATTTAGAACAGAGACTACCATTAATTAGCGGAGCTCTTCAATAATCTACTAAACACTATCAAACCGAGTGACAAAAAGTCTAGCGTTCATTATAATGGAATAACTCATATCATGCACCTTTTTTATGTTTCAAACTTCCAGAGGTGGTGGCAGATATTACGAAAATGATTGATTACTGATAAATAATGCACTAAACTACGATATACTTGCGAATGATCCATTGAGAGAAAATTGATGCAAAATAAAATGAATCTACGCCTAAATCTGGTCAAGTATCTATTTCATTTCTTCCATTGTTCTGCTAAATCGTTCTCATACGTGGATCAAATTGAACTACTTAATCGGTTTGTCAAATCCTCGATCGAAATCAATGGATCTCGTGATATTCAATGGAAAATAAACAAATCCTTCAATGTAGATTCGACTATTAATTGCTGAATGATACGCTGAAAATGCATAACAAAAAAAAAGTAGCAAGAAAATAAGACCCCGTGACATGTTTAACAGAAATAATATTTTTTGCTTCTGAAATAAATAATCGTTTCGTGAACGTGATAAAACGTTCACTTTCGTCTTGTCTCTTCTATAATTATCGAAATCCATTGAGCGGCTATCGAGTCGACAAAAAGATATTGTATTGCAGACAGCATTTAGCAATTTAGTACATTTTTCATCGAGACGAAAATTCATCATCGAAAAATCGTTAGTATTAACGGAAACTTTGAATCAACCATCCCAAATATATCGATAAAAGTAATTTCAGGAAAACCTTAATGAATCCTTCTCAGTTATTGCTCTTGATAGACCAAAATCATCGTTGAAAAAAAAAAAAAAAAAAATAGCAGAAATAATGAAAACGAATGCTACTGATCATACGGAAATCCTTGCTCTCAGTGAACCTATAATTGTCATTTTTTAAAACGCAAGACGAATGAGAAAGATAATAATATTCGATACTAAATAAAGTAAAGTAGAATAAAGTAGTAATAAATGGTACACACATGCATGCATCAACTAGGTGTCTAGGTACCCACCCGGGTGTGAATCCCTGATAGGTGGGCACTTGCTGTTGCTGAATGGCGGTTGGAGCCTGCGAGGGTGCGGCGGTAACGTAAACAGGCGGTGGTACCGGATGTGCCCGCGATCTCACGTGAGCGTATTCCTGGTAAAGGGGTTGACCCAGGTGTTGAGCTCCCCCAACCACCGGTCCACCAGCGGGACTTCGGCCACCGCCACCTCCACCTCCGGGACTCAGATGAGCCGGGTGCCCGTGGTGGCTGTGGCTGTGGCTGTGTACCGGATGACCCGCCGAACCCACCACCTGGCTCTGCCTACAAAAACCCCAACCAACGAACACCGTTTTTTTTTTCTTTTCACTTTAGGCATTTAATATTTTTCGTCACAATTATTTATAAAATACGCGCATTTGATAATCTTTTATCGAGTAACAAAATCCAAAGAAAAAAAAAAAAAAAAAAATACCCTCAAGGGTTCCAACAATTCGATCTGATGCAGTTTTTCGATTACGAGTAATCAATTTTCAAGCAATCGCCGCAATCCAAATTAACTATATACGTTTTTTTTTTTTTTCTTCAACTGCAATATTTTTAGTGCAAATATAGAGGAATACAATCTGCAAGAATTTTTCAATGGCGAGCAACATTTTTTTTACTCCCGTTCGACTAATATCAGGCTCAAGACTTTTTTGTAACTGAAAGTGTAACTCTTCTTTAACTATAGAGATATTGATCAAATTAATTTATAAAATATTCATAAAAATTGATTCAATATCGAACAAAAGAAAATAAACGTAGCTCACTTGTGGTATCTAATAACTGAATATATGTATTCCCCCTTTCATTCAGTACTTTGAATAGTTTTGTTACATTTTCAAAATTTTACGAGTGCAATTTGAACTTCGATGCAATAAAAAAAATAAATAAATAAAAAAATAAAAATACATGCGATTTGTTGATCAGAGATCGTTCATTCCATTAAATAACTGACCTGTATTGATGAACCGGATTCGCGACTGTCCACTTCTGATGATCCCTCGAGTGTGCCGCCGGCGGTTGTACGTACTCGTGTTTGTACTCCGCTCGTTTGCCTGGCCATGATACGCGCTTTTCTGCCCCAGTCGTATAAACAATATGCTGCTCTTGTAGATGAGGATGCGAGCTACTCGTTGTAACATACTGTAACAAGTAGTCATGCATGTCATAGCCGTCGTCCTAGAAAAAAACATTTCCGAGAAACGTTTACTGAGATCCGAGTGGCCAAGTGTCTCTGCACGACGCAAACAGCTTCCGAAATCTCTCGACGTTATCCTCGATTTTTCGAGTACTTTCCTTCATGGAGATTGGAAATAAATGTACGACCTTACAGGATATGGAGTCCGGGATTCGAAATTAAAGATATTTCGATTTCGAACGAAATAATAAAGAAGGTAAAACTCAAGATGAAACTTCATTTTCCTTGGATGGATTTACTTTAATCCAATGTTTCATTGAAATGGTAGAAATTCCTTTAGAATTGCTTTGAAAAGGATGAAGAATATTTGGTAAGGAAATTCGTCGTAGATGAGTCAATGAGCTGGGGAGTGACGAAAAAAAAAAAAAAAAAATACAATAAAAACTAAGAAATCGTAGGGAAAAATCTAACCTGATAAGTTGGCGGTTCTTTGCAGGCTGGCGCGTGGCACGGATGTGGCGCAAGATACTCGACTCCCGGTTCAGGTTTTGTTGCCACATTGATCATGTTGCACTCGGACTGTACTTTAGCCAAAAGTCTTTTTTTTTGGGATTGCGATGAATAGCCGGAACTACTGTACGATGAATAACAATAAAAAACAATTGAAAGACATCTTAATAAGTAAAAAACAGCATTATGGGAAAAACAATTTATATAAATGACAAATACACTCATATAATTTACTGAATCTAATTTCGTCTCCAACACGTTTGGATTTCAAGGTGATTAAATCAAATTTTGTATGAAAATTAAAATGCCAATTACTAAAACTATTTTTCAAAGAAATGGATCATTCATTTACTTTGAAAAAAATCGTACATTTTTTCATACGAATTTATACATTTTATCAGTCCAAAATGATTGAGACTTTTGAAAAATTCATTTTCAAAGTCTTGGAACACGATTTTTGGTCGTGAAATCGATTTTCAGAGATAAAGAGACATAATTTTGAGAGGTAAAAAAATCGGCGAAAACCCCATTCATTCAACATTCCTCGGGGTTGAAGTATACAATGCCAGGTCAACGGGGAAAGTATACAAACCTGATGTGATGTTGAAGCTGTGGCTCGTGTTTTATGTGCTGCGTTGTGTGTTGAGGCTGCGGATGATGTTGCGGGAGATGTTGGTATAGATGAGCGTGACCTCTACCCGGACTAGCTTCGCCATCACTATCCGCTACAGTTACGCAACTAATGACATTTTTACGCTGTGCCCTTGTCGTACTGTGCTGAGGATTAGCATGTCCGTTGCTGTGAGTTTGTTGACTATTGATCGAATGCGTCGTCTGTGAACTTTGGACGATTCTGGGAGTCGATTGAGTGCTGAAAACGAAGTTCATCAGAGAAAATTTTTACACAGAATTAATAAAAAATTACAGAGACAGAAATAAAACGAATCAGATAATTGGTCATATCTCAAAATTAATTTTTCTATTAAAAAGCTTGTTTCCCGAAATAAACTAATATTTTTAAATCGATTTTCGAAGAAAAGTTCAAAGATTGAAATGCAAAATGATGATAAAGTCAGTTATATTTTTTCTATATCACTGAGAGAACTTGAGGTGTAAAAAATTACCATTTTCCTGGGGTTTCATCCTCGCTGTCACTGATGGTAATAACGGAAACAGCCGGTGAAGGGGTATCGTGTATCGTGATGGTCTGTTGACGAACTGATGCCACTTGTTGATGTTCGACGTTATGATTACTGACGTGTTTTCCATTATGATGATGCGACTGAACTGGCTGTTGTTGCCAATGTCCATTGACAGGGGAATGACGTCTCATGCTACTCGGTGGTGTGCTTTCTTTGACGCGTTTTTTGACCGGACTCAATTGTTGAGTTTCCTTCTTGTGCTCATGTCTGTGTTGTGATTGTTGCGGTACTGTCAGATGATGTTGATGATGCTTCGTTACGCTTCGTTTTCCCCAGCTCTGCGAAGGGTGCTCAACCAATGCGCCAGTGTTGTAAACCTCAGTAACAGGGAACACCGGCCGCTGTAACTTCCCCAAAACAATAACATTCTTAATCTCATCGTCTAATTCACCGAATATTCGTTACCATATAAATTCCCGGAGTTTCGGTCGGATCGATTGGTTTTTGTCTCAACTAATAATTAATTTCTCATAATACACGGAAATAGGTTGATGTATTTTTTCAAGTTTCTTCGAACAGAATATTGAATTTCGAAAGCGTATAATATTCGCAAAATTGGATGTTTTTTGGGATCAGAGAAGCAATTCCATTTTATATATTTTTCAAAGAGGCACGTCAAGTTTTTCATATTAATAACAGAATTCGTTTGAACGACCGAATCTCTTGGATTGAAAAATGAAATAAAGATGTTTAAATACTCGGATACTTTGTGGGAATAATCTGGTATTTGAGGAGAACATGGGTTGGGACCGTAGGAAGCATGAGCAAGAAGAAATTTTTTCAAATTTTGTCGACAAGTTCGTCCAAGGGTATCCAAAAGAAACGCCAACGTTCGTTGTTTCTTTCGAGTTCGTTTCACCACGATCTTGGAGTTAGTAAAATAAGGATGATTAACGTACGAAATGAAATGTTTAGAAGCGCAGGAATCTGTGAGATTTGGGAATGAGAAGAACAATTTGTTTACCTGCAGAATCGCGGAACTATCTACGATGAGAGGTCTACCCCAGTCACCAGCGTCGCTCAAAAGAGGCTGCTGAATGGCTGCGTGTTGCGGTGGCAATTGTTGCCAGGATGGTACGATTGCGGCCATTTGCCTACTACCACCGGGCCACGAAGTTTGTACCGCATTCTGAAAACCGATCGTGGGACACTTATGTACACGCGGAAGGATCATTCACCAGGTTACGGAATCACATTTTTTAAAACCAATTCACCTTCCGCCAGAAATCTTGCAGTCTTTTAGTATTTTAACTGATAATTTAGATACAAAAAACTATTTTCACCTTTTTCACGACATGCTGTGATATATAAGTAACATGTAAGACTTATAACAATTTCCTTTGACGAAGAAGGCTTATTTCAACAAAACATGAGGTTTCGTTCCCCTCTTTGAGTATTAAATTTTCAGTAAAATAAAAGTATAACTTTTGATTCGACGGTGGCTCACTTTATATTACAAAAACTGAAAATAATTTAAAAAAAAAGGAAAAACTTGGAAATATAATAAAAATAATTGATGGTGAACCTGAACGAAGATAAATTTGTAAATTTGTTGTAACTTACGGTAAGTAACATTTGCCGTCCAGTTTCGACCATGGAAACCGGAACTGCGGCGTATTGCTGTTGGGCCGCGACGGCTGCAGCCGCAACTGCTTGTTGCGATATTATCGACGGTTGAATTTGCAACGGTGCCTGCTGAGCTTGTGGAGGTTGTGCAACGACGACGTGTTTCGCCGGGCTCGGCATAGTCTGGTACCCTGGAGGTGGACACAAAATTCCGGGCACCAATTGATGCGGAAAATCATGAACAGCACTTCGTCCACTGTTCGATCCGCTCGACGATCCGCTGTATTGCGTTGCTCTCCGACTGCTGTTGCTGTATATCTGATACTGAAATTTTCAATAATTCAATAATTTTACGTTTCAAAGATGAAAGAAGCAAACTAATTTTTGTCATTTTCGTTAACGTTATCGTTTTTCGATTTCCTTAATTATAAAATGTTAGTAAAAACACTTTCTCGGAGGTACGAACCAAATTGTCATATCCGGTTTGGGCAGTGCGATGTTCTCTGACTAATCGTTGCACTTGATTCGTCAGTTGATTGTTAAAAGTCAGAGTAACTGCGCTACCATTGGTCGTAGGTACAAAATTAGCGACAAGAGATGTCGGTGGTGGTGGTTGTGGAGCCGGTGGTGGTTGATGATGTGCCGGACTTGCGGTGAAATCACCGGCTCTTCGGCAAACCTCCATCATTTGTACCGATGCTTTGACGTTGTTGCAATGGGCGTAATCCACGAGATGGGCGAGTGTTACGAAGGCGTGATTCAACGCTTCACCGGGCGTAATACGGCGCTCCTATTACGAGTTAAAAAAAATAAACAAAGTTAACATTTGATTGAAACGAAAACGCGGGATCGTTGGGAAGTGTCTTTAATTTTCCTTTATCATCAATTAGATATTACTACCTGGTCCATAGTGAGCATCCTTTTAAGAAGATCGATGAATTCTCTTCTATCGGCTTTCTCAGCGAGAAGCTGACCACCCTCGAGATCCGTTGGTACATTCACCTGACCGATATCATCTAGACAATTGAATATATACTTTCTAGCTTCTTTGGATTTTATACCGGTCTCTGCCTCGTGCTCTTCCGGAGTTTTCAATCTCCAGAATGGATATGTACCTGCAAGAATAATACAAATGAAATATAATATTGAATAAACGTTAATCGGTTGAACAAGTTTTCTGACTAGCTAGAAAACCATTGAAATATTTGAATGATTGCAATCAAATGAAATTCTTCGTTGAATTGGCAGTGAACGTGCTTTTTTTTTTTTTTTCTTTAATCCTTATGGAGAACAGTACTAATGAATTAGAGAGCAAATCTGTAATTTGAAATTCCTTATTATTACGATTTTTTTTTTCAATCATAATTCGATCATGTTGAAAATAATGAACTCACTGTCCATGTCTCGGTAGAAAAATTTGGTCGTTTTGCTGGCATTGTTGAGCATATGTTCGGTCGGCAAACCCTGTGTTTGGCTGATGTATCGAATTTGATCGTACTCCGAGCTTCCAGGATAGAGCGGCCATCCGAGAAACAATTCGGCGACGACACATCCGAGCGACCACATATCAATCGCCTCGCAAAATGGTAATCCGAGAATAATCTCGGGGGCCCGATAGTAACGCGATTGCAAGTAAGTATTACAGACGGCCTTTGACACGTGAGAGGCGGATCCGAAATCGATTACTTTGACGCGATATGGTTGACGAACGGGGTCAACCAACATTATATTCTCTGGCTTGAGATCAGCGTGAATCAAACCCAATTGCTAAAATTCCAATTACAGTCGTTATTAATCAGTGATAATAATAATAATATTAAAAATGAACATTAAAATAATGATAAAAGGTTTTTGAAAAAGTGTTACAATCTCAAACTTCCAAGTATTTTTACTGTATTATATTGAATCCTGACCATATGCTACAAAGATATCCGATATCTCATCGTGTTTTGGCAAAATTTTTGAGAAACACGCCGAACACACCAGTTTATCGAAAAAAAGGTCTTAGTGCCACAATAAAAAAGACTGAATTGCTGTTTTATCAATGATCCATTCTCAATTTGATGGAAATTTTATTTTTTTTTCGAGCGAGATACGTTAACGAATGCGTTATATAAACTTCTGAGCATTTGAGGCAGCAAAAAAAATGTTATTTCCGACAACAATTTATCTTTTTCCATGGGAGGGAGCAAGTTATGAAAATGTTAAACATCTTGCTTTCTGAAAAGCTCTCATTTATTTCTAATCCAAATAATATTTAAAATAAGTTTTTTGCATACCTTCAGTTTGAGTAAGGCTGTAAGAACTTGTTGAAGAATCGGCCTAATGTATTTGAGCGGAAGAGGCGAGAATTTGTTCTGCTTAAGAAAATCATAAAGATTTTGCTCCAACATCTCAAAGACGAGACACGTGTGAGATTTGTGTTGAAAACATTCGTAGGCGCGTACAAAGTTGAACTCATCCGCATTTTCCTGACTGAGACGTGACAGGATGGAGACCTTGGGGGAAAAGAAAAGTAATTTTTAAAATCGATCTCGCCATTTTGTGGTAACTCGACGACTTGGGTTTGAGAAGAAAATACGTAGGAAGGGAGCTCTCACCTCAATTTGTCCTTGGCGTGCATACGATGGATGATTCTTAAGAATTTTGATAGCCACGATTTCGTTCGTTCCCTTTTTCCAACATTTCACAACCTGATACGAAAGGCAAAAAGGAAGAAGAGTTAGAATTCTCATATTTTCTTATTCACCTGAATTGCAATTTTCAGGCAGACCTTGAATCTACCGATCGACGAGTGAGTTGAAGTTCCGCGATAAAAGGAATGGAAGGATACCCGTTATGTTTCAGTTAAAGGTCATCACGATAATCAAACTCTCTGATCAATCAAGGCTTGCAAATCCAATTGATTGAAGGTAATAATTAGCTAAACATTAGCCATAATAATTAACGACATTCTGAAAAATCAAAACTTTTGATCTTCGAACGTTCGCAGTAATTGCCAATTTCAATTATTCTTTCATTACTTTCTTTATTATAAAAAAAAAAAAAACAACATCTTTCCATCGTTTAGATCATGATGAAAGATTTCCTTGAATCAAATTATAGCGAAGATGATCGATATGATCGAGGCTGCCCTGTACTTAACCGACTCAAATTCATTATTGTATTCGGTTAACAACACTAAGAAATTCTTACTTGTCCAAAAGTGCCCCGTCCAAGAAACTCGAGGACCTCGTACTGATTGGTCATCGAGTAAAGGACTTCATGCTGGACCAATTGGTAATCACCGTCACCCTGTGGATTGCTACCACCGCCAGCCCCGTTGCCCGTATTGGCAACCTGTTTACTGTGTGACGTCATAGTTGTCGTTGTTTTATGTTGCTGTGGTTGTTGCTGCTGATGTTGCGGCTGCTGCTGCTGCTGTTGTGGTTGTTGTTGCTGTTGTTGTTGTTGTTGTTGTTGTTGCTGCTGTTGTTGTTGTTGCTGGTGTTGGGTACTGACCTGAGGAACTACAGTATTCCCCCCCGTTGGATTTGTCGTGGAATGAACCGCGAGTTCCTCACCATTACCCTCTCTCGACCAAGTTTTTCGCTGTGATTAAAGCAAAGAACATTATTCGTCGATGAAACCGGATAAATCGCAGTTCGAATTAACAGAGAGTTCAACATTTATTTCTCAAAAATCTCAATTTCATTTACTTTGAAACATAAAAATGAAAATTAAAAAATGTTTCAACGAATTTTGCGCGTCCTGCGAAAAATGTTTTTTGAAAGTTTCATGAGGCTTTCAGACCGTATCATCAGCTTTCAATTTTTGTTTCTTTTTTAGAATTCTTTGTAGGACTGTTACGGGGATCGTTTTATTCGCAATGGAAGAAAAAAAAAAAAAAATTAAAAATTCACTCTGATCGTAGGTAACTCGGTGAACCAGTGAGTAAAATTTTCCTCCACGTTATATGCATGGAAGCCTATTCACCGGGGTGGTTTTCAATCAGGCAAAGTGTAATGAAATTGGGCCGTCTCGTCAATGTCTATCCACGCCTATTACGTGCAGATATCGTATGCCATTTATCGGCGCAATAGCATCGTCTTGTATCCCCTCTGTATAGCACACATCATCGTTCGGGGCAAGCATAAAATATGAATACCGAAGAAGGGCCTTGAATGTAATCGATAGTTTAACCAGCGCCATGCGGAAACGTTATCCGGGCTTACAAGATAGAAGTAGAGACGCACGGATAGTAAAAGAGAGAGAGAGAGAGAAAGAGGGGGGGCTGTCAATATACACGTATTTATCTGGTAACGAAAGCCCAGAACAAAATCAATGTACGTACGACGTAGGAACGAACCGGGATCTCTAGAATTTGCTTTCATCGTCGATAAGCCTGATGATGAAGCAAATGGATTCCCGAGAATTAATAAGCTAGAAGAGTTTTTCGCTTGAAGGAAAAAAAAAAAAGAAAAAAAAAAAAAACAAGAAAAAAGGAACAAACAAACAAACAAAAAAGATTGATTTGAGGCTGATACGAAGAGTACGATGATCAGTGGCAAACGAGCCAAATGAAATTGACCTTCGTGCTGCAATATACTTCATTGCGAGAGTCGTAGCAATTAGGAATTCCTTCTCCCACGCTTGTTCCAACAACTTGAGATACGAAAATGTCATAAAAGTTTCAAATGAATTTATAGGCTGATAGACGAAGAGCCCCGATCGATTGATAGAGGCTTCTTCCCTACCTTCTGACCGCAGCGCTGATACGTGTCTAGAAGCTTGATAGTCGATGCTCGCACCAGTGTTTGTTGATTCGGACTTTTTTGAAGCCCATTATTGTGCAGCGTTGTAAAAGCGGTGTTGTTACCGCTCACGGAGTATCTCTGCAGTCCGATATTGTCAAATTGATAGTCACCGGTCGATTGGACCAACGGGTGCTGTATTACCGGCTGACTGACATTGTAATCCAACTTGCGCTTTTTACTGTGATGGTGAGCGGTATTGTTGCTGGAGCTGCTGCTGTTGCTGCTGCTGCTGCTGCTGCTGTTGACGCTGCTCGTCTGTTGAGTTTGGATGAACATGTCACACATTCCCTGCAACAATTAACCAACCAGCGACAACTTTAAAAAAAAAAAAATGAACGAATCTCACATTCTTATAACAATCGAACTCGGTAACGCGGAACAAACAACACCGATTCAATCGATATACCGAATTGCTGGATTTTCAACGACACGACTATCTACGAATTCTTCCATCGTTCCAGTTGGCAAAATAGGCTTCGATTAGACTTAAAATACGCAGAATTCGTGAGATTGAGAAATGAAATAATAACGGTAGCTTCGATATTTTTTTTTTTTTTGAAATTCACAAAAGTTCTTTTATCGAATGTGTTCGCGTATTCGAAGAATCGTGTATTGGTCATCGGATATTTTAATTTTTTTTTTTCATCTACGTGTGCTCGATTCCGTGCTGAATATAAATTCCGTTACGATTTTCAGGAGTTCAGCCTCGTTCGTGATGATTCAGCGTAAAGAAACGATAATGTTTAAGTAGGAGAGAGTTCGGAGCTAACGTAAAATCGATTATTCTCATTGTAATGGTTGGAGAAACACACACACGTTCATATAAAAGTGAGAGAGATATATGATCGTGTCGATATGGGTGTATCGTAGCTATACAAAGCGTGAATTGGTCGTTGTAAACGTGAACTATCCGAGCTTAAATTGGCGTAGATTCATGAGGAAGCCAGGTTCTTCGTTTCGTTCATGTGTCACACGATGAACCAGGATAATCCTACGTGTGTATAAGCTCGTGGGTGCCTGTTCACGACGACCCACTTCCCAATGAGTCAGCTTTCTGGTGGATTCGTCCATAGCGGAGAGAAAAAAAAACAACAAGAACTACGTATATTCAAGCACATACTAGGCAAAAGCATCAGAAAGTGAGCAAACAAGAGGGACGACCGCAATAACAGAACGGCAGCTGCAGCGAGCTCAACGCACAAGTAAAAAGTGACGTAGAACGAAGAGAGAGAAAATAGATGCATGCGCCAGCAGTACTTGAGGATATTAATAATGAAAACAAAGCGTTTTTACGGAAACTATTTCCAAATGTTACAATCAACGCCAGGTATTTTAACTACGAAAAAAAAAAAAACATCCGAAATAACATCGTGATGATCGAAAAGAAACGAGGACTGCTTCGATCGCGATACGTTTGCATTGTCTTCTTGGGATTTCAATACGTCTGCGGATACAAGAAATCGAGGCGAACGATAAATACCAGTGAAAAAAACGAATAATAACTTTCAAGTCATTTGTGCTAAATGAAATCGCACGAGAAGGCCCGTTGGCGTGTGTTCACGCGAAAACGTAGAGCTCGTTTTGTGCACGGCCCCACAGAATTATAATGGAAGAAATATTTTTATTTTTTTTATTACATTTTTTTGATCGTATATTAATGAAAAGAGAATCGTAGCATATTCTAACTTGCACAGACTTGGACTCTGTTTGGTTGAAATTTCATGGATGCTCCTAAACAAACCGCACCACCCCGCATGAGCCGTTCTCCGACGGACAAATATTTCATTTTCCCGACGGAAGAAACTTTGCGTGCAAACTTCGAAGAAAATATCGTTATAACGGCATAACGGAGCAATAATAATTTCGATGAGTTAAGCATTATTCAACCGTTTTTACTTTTTTAACAAGAAAATTATTTGATCTCGCGATGAGTTCGTCTTTTTTTTTTTTTTTCGAACGTATTCATCGATCGATTATTATTTGTACTCGGAAAAGATGATCGGCAGAAATGAATGATTGATATACGTAAAAATTACTGTAACCGATAAGAATATATGAAGAATATTATAATCGTAAACATTGAAAATAATGGATTTCATGTGTTTTCTTTTCTTTCCGATCAATTATCGAATGCTGATCGAAACTGCAAAAATCGCGATGTATGCAGGAAAAAAAAAAAAAAAAAAACAATTTCGTTCAGTTTGGATTATAAATTTACAGTGTTTCCAATAGAAATTCAGTACGAGAACAAAAGTTTCTTTATACCTAAATATATGAAGCTTTGTTGAGACGATAAAATATTCCGTTGCGTGCATCGAAATATTTAGTCGCCCGTATGCAACTAAAATTCTGTTGATCCTACCACTTTTTTTTTTTTCTCAGTGCATCTATACGAAAATAGTACGGACATGATGATACTCTCTAACTTTTACGAAAATGTGACAGTTTTTAATGCTAATTTTTGTCTTGCTCTCAGATTGGAAAATGGGCGCATAATTTTTTTGACAATAACCGTCAGATAGTGGTGCAATAGGTAGACTCCGTGCGCGTTAGAGGTTTTTATAAGTAGGCAAAGGTCAGTACGCGAATCTCAACCAAGGTAAGAAATTTACAAATTTGCATTTACAATTGAATTTTTCTCTAATTTTCGTTCCCGGCTGTTTTGGAGTAATTTCATCAAGACAAGAGCATGTGTTTTTAGACGTTTGAAAGGCGCTATCAATATTTGCAGGACCGTAAAGTTTCATGAAAATCTCGGTTCAAGCTAGACTTTGAGAAAGAAATTCGTTGATTCAACAAATTTTTTGTTGGTTCGAAAAATCGTGGCGAAGAAAGTGAAATTCGTTAACCCAAACGAAGGTTCGGTTCATTCAAATACTTAATTCATTGGCTCAAATAAATATTTCTCACCACCCCGAAAAAAACATCGTTGAATCAACAAAAGTTTCGTTAAAACGACGAATTTCATTTGTTCGCTATCGATTCGTTGATCCAACAAATTTCTTTTCTCGGTGTACAAGTCCATTTTTGTTTCTGTGTACGTTTTCGTGCATTCGTGTTTATAAATAATTAATAAACAAGTACCGTATACGATATACGTAAACAGAGGCGCGTACAATAATAGTCAGATCGACAAAGAGTGCAGAAACGTTCAGGGTTTTTTTTTGTCGAGGTCTCTCTTCCATGTTGCGAGGGTAGCTACGAAATGTGTAGCGGTAAACTCATCATCAGGTCGTGGCGTTGAGTCGAAGTTTCTTAAAGGCCTCCTCACAGTGGGCCCCCGCGAGATCGTCAGCGTCGCATCGCTTTATCAGAATCTCATCTATACGCGTTACGAATGAAGCGTCGCGCGTTAGGTAACGGAATGGACCGCGGACCGCATCGGGTCGGATCGGGGGATCCCACGTAAGCGGATCTTTGCACCGCGTTGCTACGACCCGCGACCCGATACGATTCGTCACAGTGTGCGATGGACGCAGGCGGAATGAATGCCGCTAGGTCAGTTCAAGCTCATATACGAGAGCGTATCCAAAGTAATTATTTTTAATCAAATTTTTTTTCAATCCATACAAGTTCAAATGATTTTTACTTCAAACGAATTTAGTCTCGAAATAATATGTATATGCGTTTTCTTGTAAGATTTTTCATAGTCTTTTAGCCGAATGAAAAAAAAAAAAAAAAAAAGAAACGAAATTTAAGAAATTTTCAAGGATTTTCATACATCCATTTTCCAGACAAGAAAATTCACAGTTGAGAATAAAACAAAAATATGTTTTCGATATGTTCAGGAAAAAAAAAATAAAATAAAATGTATTTCGATGTAACAGTGATGGAATCTAATATGCGTTACGTTTTTGATAATATCAATTTTGTAATCCGATTAATTCGATTGAAAATCATCCCGATGAATATAAAAATTTAAAAAAAATCGAAAACAGCAACGTTATGTAAAAAATCTTGAACACCGCCATTGTATTTTGAAGGAAATCAGGGGGAAAAAAAAATCAAGGATTTACACGACGCAGTTAAGCACATTCCCAAAAAATTTCAAGGACAAGTGAAGTTTAAGGACTTTTCAAGGATTTCAAAGTTTTCAAGAACTTTTAGGAAACAAAAACAATATTTTTTGCTCCATTTTTATCGAATATGACTCGGAACAGAAAATTATTTTTCTCAGAATAATGTCTTCGGAAATAGACTGAACCGAGAAAAAAAAAAATTGTTGATTCAATAGAAATGGATGTTAATGAAAGAGTTTTGTCAATTGAACCGCGCGGTTTTTGGGGTCAGAATGAACGCACAGTTTGATCTAAAATCAATGTCTTCGTTCAATGATTATTTTCTCAATGATATTTGCGGAGCGTTGCTTCAATAACTTTTTTTCTCAATATATTTTTCGAAAAAATGCTATTCCGCTGGTGCAGACTCGGCCTAGTAGGGGTAACTACGAGTCAAGTCGAAAACTTTTTTGTACTTAATGCGAGTTCGTTTCGTCAATAGTGTGCGCGGACCTTAAACTGTATATTCACTGTGATCGTTCCTGAAAGTGCTCTACTGCAAGTTTTTCTCTGACGGTGAGTCAACGCGTCGGATATTAATGTCATTCGTGCGTGTGTTCGTTTCTGCTGTTTTTTTCGTTTATTTTTTTTTTTTCTTTCGAATTTTTAAATCGCAGATGAAGCCTTTCGAAACATAAAAACGTAAAAAAAAATTAAAAAACTCATTTACCTCAAACACTGTTATTTACCTGCCAAGTAGAAACAGCGAAAAATGATATTTTCTACTTTTACAACGTGATTCTGATGAAAATAAAAGATTGAAGAGAAGTAAATATTTCGAAAACGATATCGATGCTCTAAGCAAATCAGCTTGTTTGCCTTCGCACCGGAAATCGTGGCTTCTACGATCGGATTAACTGCGGCTTCCGGGCTGCGTATACAGGATATCGCGAGATAAAAACGTCGACAAAAATAATGTAACCTTTGAGACTAAGAATTCAAAATGACAATTGAACGATAATGAGAGAGACTGCGGTTGTGTATCCTCGTAGCCTGTGCAAATGGTAATCTCGAGTGACGATTGCTCGTTGAAGGAATACGCACAGGAAAATATACTGAGAATGAGAGAAAACAATATATCGCGGTCGTTTTGAAACACCGCATGAATTATAAAATTGTTTTCGCGCTGAGATTCATGATAAAATTACTGTGCTACACGGGAAACATCGATGTTTTACTAATTGTATGAAAAAAAAAAATTTTCTTCAACAATTTTCTAAAAGTACAGTAATTTCGTATTTGTTCTTGCGTGGAAAAATAATTAATAATTTCCATTCAAAATTTATAAATTTTTTGCAAATATATAAAGCTCTAGAAAAAAAAATTAGCTCTTAGAAAATATTTTTCATTATGCGCTGTCTCTCGCATATTTGACATAAAACAGTTTAACATAAACGTAGATTAGAGCTTTGAATCAAATTTTATTTCGGTCTGGGGCGGTGTACGAAATTTAACAAAAGCAATTTTCAATACTGTACCGCATAGGCCTCCTTAATGATCAACGAAAAGTAATCTCGAAGGTCTTAAGATACACAAATGGACTTTGGAATGAACGATGCGAGTCAGAGCACGCTCCGGGCCCTTTGCGGATAAATGGAAAAGATCTCAGAGTTTCGTGTACTTCTCCGCAGTGGTGCTCATTCTGCGCGACACGATCGAACCAAATAATGAGAACAATTTAACTGTGAAATTATCAAATCGAATCTTATAACTAGTAAAAAATTGTTTTTCAATTTTCATATCGACCTACGAATGAGAGCTGCAGTTGCAAAAAATTTATTTCCAGTTCGAACCACGTCGATATTGATTGGCTGAATATACTCTCGCGTTTTTTTTTTTTTTTTTTTTTTTTAAAGGAAATTATAAATTTCCTAAATACCAAAAAATAATGAATTCGTCTCTCAAATCCACGGGGTCTTGAGCAGAATATCTTGAAAAAAATTCGTTGCTCCGATGACGTATACACGGAGCTCGTGAAAACGAGGCTCGTATGCATTTTTTTTTTTTTTTTTTTTTTTCAAGAGACTTCCACCACCACGACCTACAGGCTCTTCAAAAAAAAAGTATCGAAACTTCGATGCTTGGAAAGAATTCATTTTTCGGTCGATTCGATGTTTATTGTGTCCGTTGGCAGCGAATTCGAATCTTGTGAATTATGTACTAGAAAGACGAAATGAGCGAGCAAACGCAGAGAGAAATTCAGGAATTTGAATGAAACCTAAACCAGAAATGACTGTTTTTAGTTTAAAAAAATAAATAAATAAAAGATCGTCGGTGCGATCGTGCCTGAAAAGAATGATGCCAAAGTAATATTAAGGAGTTTCGGTACAGGCGATACAATGTTGCCATGCTTAACCATGTTAAAAACACAAAAAATTGTCAAAAAGTTAAGAATTTTATAAAATTTGGTGAACATATTCGTTTAGTGCCAAATTTGACAATACAAATTTTTTCAGATTTTTCTTCTACACAGTTATCGAGTAATCGAAGACTAAAGTTCACGCGTATAAGCATAGCGTTTCCATATATATAGGTATACACTTCGGGCATAAGAAATCTGCTTTGATGCATAATTACTCGATAACCAAGTAGAAGAAAATTTTGAAAAAAATTGTCTTTTCGTACTTGATGTTGAAGAACATTATCACCAAATTTCATTAATTTCTTAAAATTTTGCCTTTTGTACCGAAACTCCTTAAATAAAAATTCTTCTTCGTGTGAAGAGAGCTCCGTTCGTTTCGGATGAAGAAGTAGTTGAGTACTTTGCTCGTAAGAGAATTTTGACGATTTTTCTTATACCCTGTTAATCGGGCGTGCCGTTTGGAGCAGCCTGTAAGTAATGAAGCGAGGGTCCGAACGAAAAAAAATTGAACGAGGGAAGTCAGGACACGTGTGGAACCGACACGAATGCGGTTCTCGAATCGTTCGGCCCGGTCTCCGGGTTTTACACTCCGTTCCCTTGAACGTTAACACCTGCGTTTTCTCATCTCATCCCCAGATCCCCGCATCCATAGACCGTTAATACATACGTTTATGAATTTACACCATTATTTTATTCGATCTGAAAAATTAACTCTGAGAACCGTTCAACATTTTCTGGTGATGCATAAAAATTGGTTGAAAAATCTTCGTAGTTTTCAAACGTGTTTGTAACTCGTATCAAAGAATCCGCATTGTTCTTTGAAAAAATTTTCGTGACTGTTGCTAACTGCAGCATGCTCCAGAACGCGTCATGATGCTGGCGACGACAGATGTTCTCTGCAACTCGAAGAGAATCGTGTGTTTCTCATGATTTTGTTAAAAAAAACAAAAAATCGAGTGTATTTTCGTATACTGAAAACTAGATTGGATGATAATCACGCAGAACTAAATGAAAGATCTTTTGATTATTTGTTGTAATTTCTCGGCGTGGTTGATGCACGGTCAACCGTTTGGTCTCGTCGACGAGAATCGAACCTCGAATGGCCTCGACGTCAATCTCGACTGCCTCTCACCAGTAGCGGGACATGAAAAATATGTGTGCTACGTATACCGATTGCCTGATACATCTATGGTCATGCGAGTCGTTAAACAACCGGTTGAATAATTTAAGTTGAAAAAATATAATGCAGACTGCGAGAATTTTGAGGATTTTTCCATTTTTAAAGTGTCTCTGAACGATAATATTAAACAGCAGCGTGTTTGGCGTAGATCGTTGTCTCCGAACATCACCTGACATTTGAAAATATTTCATAAAACCGTTAAGTGTCATGGACAAGTACATTTGTTCATTCCCGTTTTTATATTTATTCAGAATTTTACGAACGCTCTAAAAATCTTTATTCACAAAAATGCCTGAAAGAGAGCTACAAATCTTATGAAAACCTATTGAGATTGGGCGACTCGATAAAAAATTATCAAACTAAGTCAAATGGCTCGAAACAAAAATGAGTTTATTCTTACGAAAAAAAAATTCAAGTTGCTTGCCCTGGTTAAGGATGATCGATCGTCGGGTCCAATCCCCAAGTTTCTGACCTACAATTTTTATATGATGTGGATGAATATTTTTAACGGCTATTGTCAAAATTTCAGCCGGATTGGCCATCAAGTTTTTTCGCAATAAAATTTCAATTTTGAGAGGTGCCGAATAAACGTCGTCTGTGGAAAAAAAAAATCGACCGGAAGTACCGTAAACACGGTTATTATTCCTCTCCAAAAATCCAAGATTAATCGTTTGTATTCTGATAAATTGGACAATCAGAATTTGGTAAAAAATAGAAAAAATCACACCTCAACACAGTAATATTACTAAAAAGTTTCAATTTCCGGTTTAAAATGATAAAAATCGCGACGTGTTGCAAGGTTTGATAGTTTACATATGTCTTATATGGAGAATACTACAGAGTCGTTGATGATGTCATTTTTTTTGTTTTTTTTTTTTTTTTCTTTCAATTTTCCCAAGAATTTTTGTGCTATAAAATACTCATGTATCAGTAATTGTGTTAAATCAGAATAGCTGTGTGTAGAACAAATTTGGGCTCTCTTTTTTCATTCCGAAGTAACAGTCGATCATCCTTACACTGAAAACAAAATTTTGTTGAAACCTTCAAATATTTTGTTGAATACGTTCAACAAAGTTTTGTTTCGGTATAAAGAAGCTTTGTTGTAATATTCGAAATTTTGTTGTCTAAACAGAAAAAAAAAAAAAAAATGGTTAAGTACGTGCAAAAAAATATTTGAATATTTCAATAAAATTTTGTTTTCAGTCTAAATATATGTAGTCGAGTTTGATTTTTAATTCTTGTAAATAATAATTGAAAAAGCGACGAAATTCTCGAGTCCATCAATGAAATTTCAACGAAGTATGGAAACGATGTGCCAGTTCCGAGAAGCATAAAGAGCAGGGGGCGAGAACAAACAGCTGTTTTAATAAGAAGATGGAAAACATGAAGCAGATAATATATTTGGTGTTGGTTGTAGGACGATCGATAGAGTTTTTTAAGATAATTCGGTCGAGAATAATGAAAATTTCGTTCTTTATTATTCGCTGCTTGTTTTGAAGTGAGATACGGGATCAACGGTATCTCTCTCTCTCCCTCTCTCTCTCTCTCTCTCTCTCTCTCAGAGTGGTCGAAATGATCGGGTAGAAAGTTGCTACGGCGTTGCGTGTAAAAATAGGTAACGCCGACAAACACGGCAAGAAAATGGGCTGAGAGATACAGAAAGCCGAAGAAAGAGAGAAAGAAAGAGTATACGGAGACGCAGGCGTGGAAAAGATCACGTATATAGACGCGAGAGAAGGCAGAAGAACGGGATAAGATGCGACGAGCCAAAAAGAGAGAAGAACCCCTTCTCTCGTGGCTCTTCTTGGCCACGTTTCTTCTTTTTGTTTTTTTTTCTCTCTCTCTCTCCCATATTCGTTCGTCTCCAAGCTCTTTATTACCCGGTGAGTATAAAAAATAATAATTGACGATTTTTCGCTCGCCTTCTCTCTCTCTCTCTCTCTCTCTCTCTCTCTCTCTCCGTCATCTCTCTTTACGTCTCTCGCTCGAGTATTATCACTGAGAAAAAAACTGAAAGAGATATGACACGAACGAGATTAGGTATCCATGGACACGTGTTTGACATTTCACCAAGAAAATTCAATTGCGGATGAATACCTTTTATAACCCTCTTTTGAAAAGTATAAAATTTTAGCTCAACATTTTATTTGACAGCGACGTTAAAAATTTCTTTTTTCATTGAAACGAGTGTTCTCGTATCGGAACGAAAGAAAAAAAAAAACAAAATTTCGAAGAATCTTTTTATCACTACTCTTCCATTCGAGTCGCAATATGAATGTTTTCTGCGCCATTTTTATATAGCAGTGTGAGAACGAATGTTATTCGAAATATTTAACGTACGACGAAACCAATTCGTTGCCTCACAGCACCATAAATTTTTGTCAGAAATCTTTCAAAACTCACAATTGTTCGTGTTTATATGTAATGTTTGAGAAAACAATTAGAATAAAAGATTTTCAAGTCAGAGAGTCAGAAATTTCTGATGCTTTTCGTCACAACTACATTTAGAATTAAGAATCAAAGAGTTTTCAGTCATTTCCGCCGTCTTTGCTCTGCTCGAAGGAAAAATTACTTTTCCCAAGAACGAAATAAAATAAAAACAAATCGGACAGATTATGGCAAAGGTTTTGTTCGATTGTGATAATCGTCGTGTTAGAGAAACAGCGTCCGAAAAGAATAAACGTACCGATAAAAAAGCTATTGCGCTAGTCCGTGAGGTTGACAAATACGTTCAATGAGTGCAAAATAATGGGACAGAAGAAGAAGAAGCGAGAAGAAAAAAAAAAAAATATGTTGATATCGTCCGGTATAGCTCGTAACAACGAAGGCGATTCGCTCAAGTGGTCGGCAAAGTTCGAACAGTCGACACAAACCGGCCCCTTTACAGTATATATAAATTACGTAAATATATATGTACACGAATATACGGGCTGTGTGGCAAAGCAACGGAATAATCGGCGAATGGCGCATCTATTGGCTTGTCGAGTATAGGAGCCTTGTCATCGTCATTTCTCTTTCTCTCTCTCTCACACACACACACACACGTACACAGAGAGGCATACGTAGCCACACTGGAAAACTTGGCAAACATGTGACGCGATAATGAAGCATTTGGTAAATCCTAACCAACAATATTTGCACGACCATATTACGACTTGGATGAACGAGTACTAGGATACCCACAATACGTCAAGTTTGTAGTGGAACAATCGACAAAAACGTGTGACTCGATTATTAATCATTCCAAACGTTTCAACTTCATATTAGGAACTATGTGTAACACAACGTTTTTCGAAACTGCAATTGGAATAATGTAGAAACTGCAATAATCGAAGAACAATGTATCGAGATCGATGTATCAACGAATCTTTCATTTTGTTTGTTTAATTTCATCGTTAGACGATGATTTTTAATGACACAGTTAATATGAGGTTTTCTGATAGAGAGATGGCAGCCAGTGTTTTTCCTTTACCTTTCACTCCTCGGCCAGTGTCTCTCTCTTCACGGACGGGCCCGGTCACGTAGCGTCATGTTCTTATTTAAAACCTCGACCCGGACGCAGACCAGCGAAACGGCCGCGATTTCGGGTTACCCAGTCTCTCTCCGTTTGTGATGGAGAATTATTTTTTTTTCTTTCTTTCTCTCTCTCTCTCTCTCTCTCTCTTCTCTACCTCGCTCTCTTTTCTGCTCACTGGGGTTTCCGGCTCGTGTTTTCTTCGTGGTTTTTCGTACTTTCAGCGAATCCCAGCCATCTTGCGCGTGTATTCGGCACTCTCTCTCAGTTGCCTCCGTGTCCCCGTAAGACAACTGGAGTGTGAGAAAGAGAGAGAGAGAGAGAGAGAAGTGTATTGCGTTGGACCCAAATGTGTGGGTACGATATGGTCGCGGTGTCCAAATCCAGCTCGTATTACCACGAGATGTCTTGATCGATGAATTTTTAAACCCGATTGTTATTGTTTTAGTTTGTTTGTTTGTTTGTTTTTTTTATATCAGGAGTAACCGTTGAAATATACTTCTATTGCGTGTTAATTTCGCGTATTCCTTGTCACATTATTTTCGCCACTTTTCAATAACCTCGCGCACCCCAAGAACGCACATTTTCTTTTTTCTTTCTCCTTTTTCCGTTACTTCACACACACACGCGCGCACACACTTTCACACGTTTTTTTGGCTTCTTTTTAACACTACCCCGAATTTTTTGCGCTCTTGTCACTTTGATAAAAACTTGATTATTTGTTTTCCACTCAGCACTATTTTATTTACAGTATTGGCTGAGCGCACTTTCCCGCAGGGTAAACGCGCTATTTACCCCCCGTGCAAATTTGGTCAAGCTCTCATCTCTTGGCCTCCTAGTAGCGTACACACCGCGGCCATCCGTCCTCACGATCGAGGAAACACACTCGCCAACTCTCGACTGACGACGGTGGCGACGAGCCGCGGTCGTTCTAAACATTTATGTCGCATCGTTCAACCTCGACTAACCTCGTGCTTTTACGCCATCTTTTTCGCTCAGGGCCGTATGACAGAGTGACTGGATGTACAAGAAAATATTTGAAAAAAAAATAAAACTAAAAAAAAAACATTTCGATTTTCAGCACGTTCTATCGACGTAAGTGTTCCCATTTGAGTTCAAGCCCCCTTTAGTGGGGTTTTTCCGATATTCAAATGTCGCTATTTTATTTATGCACAAAATATCGTTTGTATTTTATGATATATTCCAAAGGATAAATAAATTCGCTCTTTCGGAGAAATGCTGGCAGACAAACAATGAAAAACATATGACAATATATATGATTCAGTTATTATTGAAATCGTTTCGGGAACGTTTTCAAACATCGATTGTTTCAGATCTGAAAAATAACATTTATCATAATGTTTTGAAAATTCTTACGATATAGTCTCAACGTAAATTGATCTCAGCATTAAAAAATTTTGATAAAAGGCAAATGTTATCATTTTCGTGTGTTATCAAATAATATATATTATGTGTCATACTAACCCATCATTTTTCGTGTTCGAATGGATGAACGATTGTTTACGTAAACAATATTAATAATATACAAAACAAAAAAAAATGTGAAATAAGTTGAAAAAAAAATATCGTTCAAAAATGTAATATGATGAAAAAAAACTGAACTCGTGAATGGATCCATCGCACGACGAGAACGCTCGCGTATACAATCACCATGGAGATTGAAATGCCGCCAAAGACCGAGCGATGGTCAACGGATCTTCGTTCCTGACCACGCGACGTCACTAGCGATTAAAGATGATGTGAAATACCCGTCGTCGGACGGTCATACAACCTCGTTTCCTGTCCCACTCCCACCCGGGCGTATGCACATCGACGATATGATTCTCATCGACTTAAAGTCCAATGACATTGTTCGTGTATCTTGTCGATTTTACGAATTCAATACACGAAAATGAATGACCTATGTATTGTAGAAGGGACTACGGGCAAATTCCCCACTCTTCAAAGTGTTTCGACCCGCATAATAAAAATTCAGGTATCCAGAGGTTACCTGTACTCGGTTGGATCCGAAAGCTTTTGTGCAACTTTGAGGTTACCGTACTGCGACCGTCGTGACGTTATTTCTTAATCCTCTCTAAATTTTTCTTTACAATAAGGGTGGGCGGGCGTCGCCCTAACCATGTTTTTTACTACGATAAATGACAAACAGCTGTTTCATCATATTCATGCACTTACTGAAGAAAAAAATATTCAATTTTTCTGTTCATATTCTTCGAAAAATTTTGCTCAATTCTGTGTCATTTTCATCATATTTTGATCGAATTATTTATTCGTACATGTCGGCACAAATGTATTTCAGGAAAAAAAAAAAATTGAAAAACTGTAGCAGAAAAAGAAACAGGAAAAAAGAATTTATTTGTTGAATTGAAGGCAATGAATCAAGTGTTCCACACGATAATCCACCATCAATAAAGAATGAAGGTTTTGTTGGAGGAAAAATACTCGGAGGGTCGTTGTCTCGATATCCATCGTATTTTGCGGTTATAAAAATTCACACGAACCGCGTACGATATGACGTAGGTACTGAGTGGATTGGAGACAGATTCGTATCAGTTTTTCCTCGTTCGGTGTGAGCGTCCAGACGCGATATATGTTTCGCGGAACACACGCCACTGCTCCTATATGTGTATACACATACTACACAATTTATCATGTACATGTGCAGCGTGGATCTTGACACGTGTTTCGTGCTTCGTCACTATAGAATCGGGTGTTGTGAAATTTATATCACTAATTCTAGTGAACGGGAAAAAGCCACAATGAAGCATATTTGCTTGTTGAGGTTATGTTTTCGAACTTACTGGATTATCGCGTCGAGCATAAAAGACACGTGCACCGAAAATAATCTCCGAACTATGTTCTCATCGTCTCATGATTCGAGTTTTTCGTAAACTTCGTCAATGTATGTGGTCCTTTTATTATTTATACTTCACGACGATATAATTCTGTCACTGACTTTTATTTTCATCGGTTATATCGAGAAAGTGAGAGTGAAATTAGTCCACGAAAATGTCAAATTTCCTTGCGGAACAAATTTTTCTACGTTTCCAAGAATTTTTATCATTAAATATTTGCAAAATGTTATTTTTTATCGTTTCCATGTTATCAAAAAATCAAAAAATCGTTTATAATTGAACGCTTTTTTCGTATAGGTGGAACATTTTTTTTTTTAAAGGAAAATTTGGACTAACCACATACACATACCAGTGCGGGGTTTACGGTGGAAAAAATAAATCGCGGAGTTTCAGGCTAAATTCATGATCTCCGTTGAGTGCGAACGAAAGATAACTTCCAAGCTCCTTTCCGAGTATATTTTATTCCGGCATTTCGCGATCTGTACGAAATTCAATTGTTTGACGAAATAGAACGTTGGTCATAAGTAAAATGTTTAAGGATATTGAATTGAACCAAAGAATACGAAGTTGATGGATCGAGTCAATATTTGGTTGGTCGATTGGATGATTTTCTACCTTTTTTTTTTGTTTTTGTTTTTTTCGAGGCTAAAAATGCGTCGACATATCCTTCGTATGTAGTACAACGCGTAAAAGATTGATTGGATCCATAAGGCTTACGCGATCGCGTGGCCTTGGCTAATCGCCTTACGCTCAAGAGTTGTTAATCCATTTTGTACACTATCGCGCATAGTTTAACGATTCATTGGTCCTTGAGACAGATTTTAAAGCGGAAAACATCCGCTATGTGATACTCGTTTGTGTCCCAACTTATGTCAATTGATTTGCGACAGACTGGATGAGATACTCCTGCGTGAAGAATATCCAATAATAATTTTCGCTTCCATTCGATAAATTACGAATTATTTTACTCGCGTAATAATATTAATCAAATTCTTGAGGAACGTCGGTATTTTTTCAGAATTTTGTTTTCAAAGCAAACAATATTATATACTGATTTTCTGTTTTATGATATTTAAATTATAACTTTGGAGCAACGTAATAGAAAAATTAAAGTTGCTGAAAATAATTTAATAAAATAAAAAGTTGTTGCTAAAAATAATTCTCGAGTGCAAACAGTGTGCAGTAGATGTATACGTCGGTTTGATAATTCAAGAAAAAGCTTTGTGTGGCGATGATGAAAGGCGTTTTTCGCGGATGGAACTTTCATTAAGGAGATCGAATCGCTTGATTTTTTAATTTTCTGTCAACGAGATGAAAAAATGTAATTTTCGGAGAAAAAAAAACGCTTTTTGAGTTTGATTTTGAGAATAATCGAACTCAGAGATGCGAACTTGCTCGAATCACAGGAAAAAATCATCTCCGCATTCAAATATTCGTTTTTGTTGTTATAAAAATCGTCGCACTTATCGACTTTTTCAATTCTGTTGAAAACCTTTAACAAAGTTGACACCTTCAGATTTTCACAAAATAAAAAGAATATCAACTCTATCGTTTCTTGCTGGATTTTCAATCTATCGTCTCAATCTATCTATCTATCTCAATGCGAAGGGACAAGAATGAATTTGCAAAAGAAATCGTCAAAAAATATAACTATAATTTTGCACTGAGGAAAATTTTTCTTTCTCGATCCTAAATGAATTTCAATTCTTCCAGTTCCAAAATCTCCAGTTCGATAAGGATTACAAAATATTTATAAAATTATACGAAATTTGTAAATGCCTGAAACAAGTTATCGATCGAGCAAGCAAAGCTTTAAACCAAACGAATTCATGTCGAGGCAACAAAATATCATCGAATGAAATTACTAATTCGTTTATCATTTATCCGAACGATCATTATTCAGTCAACTTGATAATTGAGATTCGAACAAATATTCATTGAAGCAACTAAAAAGTCATCTGCGTAGGCAAATAACTAATAGCAGCTGTTCGAGTAAAATCGTTTCGCTTCGTCGATTTGGTTGATTAATCAACAAGAAATTTGTCATGATTCCGTTGAATAAATTAAATCATCAATCATTCAAAAAAATGTATTTAGAACAATTTTTTTTCCAACTAATCGACATTCAAATAAATATTTCTAACAGCAACTATGAACAAAAATACACCATAGTTATTACAACAAAATTATCTGGTTTCGTTGATCCATTTATACAAGAAAAATTTCATCATCTAATCGCGAATAAACTGAATCATTTGCCATTCGATAAAATAAATTTGTTCGATCTACCCAATTTTTGACCATCAAAATTAATCAAGTTCAATGAACTTTTTGTTTTTTAATTGTTTTTCTTCTCAGTCCAAAAAAAAATCGTAAATTTTTAAGGTGAAATGTTCTCTGGATTAGATAAGTCATTTATATACCGATTTATTCATTCATACGTAACGAGTTTATACCGTATACCCGTCGGTCATACAGCACATTATGGGAGACGCGACGATTGTTCTACCAATTAATAACAATTTGTTTTATCGCCTGTGTGTATGTGTGTGTGCCCAGCGAACTAGTCTGATCGAGAGTGTCGAGTGTGTGCTCGTATGTATATATATATATATATATAAAAGTATATCCGGGGACACTGAACTGGCCATAGTCCGTGCGCAAGACTGCGAGGTACAAATGTAAATATATAAATATATATGTACGATGCATATTAGTGTGTACCGAGTCTGGATTCTCTACGATTGTTTTTTTTTCAACATTCATTGCGATGGGTTCATGCATTTTGACACGAGAGTTCGTAGTCAGTTTACTCTGCGGACCAGACTAATCACGATTACAATAGCTCTCCTGAGTTTCAACAATGAAACGAAAATTCTTAGGAGATGAAAATATCTCGGAGACGAGTTTAGCGAGCAAAGGAATAGGAATCACTTATTTTTTACTACGATCTTGTCATATATTTTTTGAGAATCATTTTTATCAGTCTCTAGATTCGTACGATGCTTTTCATTCGAACTACGAGACTACGAGTGGGCTCATATTCTTGGACTACAATTATCGAAGCTCTGTGTTCACGAATCTTGTGCCAAGAAGATTTTTGATGCATGAAACAACGATTCTGCTGTTGCAGCGAGCCCAAAATTTGTGACGTTAAAGTCTGAAAATATTTTTGGCCTCTCGGTAACATTTCGGATTATTTCAATCCCGACTGATCATTAAAATTTATACTTTCAGTTACGTGTCGAGTTGAAAAATGATTGAGATCATTTATTCTGACCCAAAGTTAATGGTTCGATCGAAAATTACCGTTTTTTTTTTTGATAACAGGAATCTTTTTTATTTCTGGACGCGAGCACTTTCTGTACAAAATGATTTGAAACATGGCTGTACATTTTCCAGGATGAATAGCAATCGAATAAACATTTGGAACCGTTTTTGTGTTTCTCACTCTGAATATCGTTATTTCTGACTCGTGAAACGATGAACGCAGGGCAATTAGTTGGACACGAAAATGTCAAATTAGTGTCCTCGCAGCCCGATTCAAGTTTCTTGAACAATTCCTTCGATTTTATAGCCTTTTCACCATGAAATATTAACGAAATGATACTTTATCATAGACCATTTTCTTTGTTATGAAAAAACCAAGAGAATGATATACAATTAAACTTTATTGCCGCATACGAGAGAGACTTTATACCGAAGAGAAAATTGGGCCGATTATTTACTCGATTGAGGGATTTACGTCGGAAAAAATAGATTATGGGTCGTTCCAGGGTTGAATACCGATACAAAACCGCCCCGCATCGATCAACCCTGAACTCATTTTACAGGGTTCCAGGTGTTCGAACCTCGCGAACGATTCTGATATATCGATTATTAGTCCGTGAAAAGGAACAAAAAGAAACGGACAAAGTTTCAGTCGCGTTCGTATATCGTTGGTTCTCTCTCTTTCTCTCTCTCCTGTGCACTTTGAGCGAGCTCGAGGGAGTCGCTGCTTCAACGAGATAGTAGTAAAAATAAAGTCAACGAATAGCCTGATTTTTCATCAGAGTTCTTCGACGCGTAACGTCGCCGAGTAATCTCGGAACGGTGGTTTTCATCTCTCTTCCCTCCCCTCCCCTCCCCTCCCCGCGTAAATTGTTCCCGCACCGTGAAAAACTCGAAGCAAAGATTTTACGGCTGGCTTCTTCCACTGCGCCATCCACATCCGTTTGTTTCGTGCGTCCAGCTTCGCGAACACGCTATTTTTTTTTTTTTTTTTTTTTTCTTTTGGCGTAGTATACTGTTCGAAAAATAATTTTAAAGATTGAAATGAAGATCAAAGTTCTTCGCTCATTTTTTTCGTCCGCAATCAGGCGTGCCATGATCAATTATTCAATGTTTTCTCGGAGGTGGTATCAAAGAAGAAAATAAAGAATAAAAACGTCTTTATTGAAAAATATTTCTTGGTAGCTTTTTATTGTTGGGAGCGTACAATCGCAGCGGCCAGTCTCCGCTTCGAGAATCGCGGACGAGCATTGCGATAAACCAAAGTGTGTTTTTCCGCTGAATTCTTACTCGCGGCCAAATCGACCTCACTTTCTCTCGTTGTGAGTTTTGCTCGCTCGATGTACTCCGCGATACTATGATGCATAGCCAGGCGAAACTTTCGAGTTAAAAAGTAGCGCGCAATGTTCTAAGATATCGTGCTATTTTCGTGTATTATGAGAATGAAATATAAACTTTTTGAAAATACATTTATATGTTTGATAAAATGACACGAACATGTTCGTTGTAATCGAGTGAAAAAATCGTGGGCGACGAATAAATTTGGAGTAAAAAAGTTAATTATTCGTTCATCCCAGTCACATTATTTCACTTTCTCATCGTTCTATATAAGAGTTATTAAAAATAAATTATTTGACTATTCTAATGGATTTCGACATCACTCGTTGGTCGATGAATATCGAACGCTACGAAATTTTCGCGCGATAAGCGCAAATTCTGATAATGTTATCTCCCAACGATAACGCCATTTTCTTTATCGATCGTGAAGCCTCCTTTTCGGAGCTAAAACAACCGATGCTCACCTCACCGTCGGTAGGTAAAGAGAAGAACGTTCGTATCGTCGTATAGTATATATTTACCTAAAAGTTGGAAAGTTATCCATCGCGATAAATTGTGGTATTTTATCTCTGTTTTGATGTTTTTTTTCTTCAAGATGTCGCCACTTTGTTACAGCAATTTTGTGATTTACTTTGGGCAATTAAATCTCGGGTAATTACGTATTTGAGTATTATTTTTATTCATTAGTCACGCGAAGAAATGTCTTTAGGTTGTTTTTAGTGAAAATCGAAATACTGTAGAAAAATTCGAAGCATCGATTCTGTTAGTTTCAAACTTGAACCGCCATTTTTAATTATGTATATATATATCTGTTCACTTTTTAACATTCAGGAAAGCAACGAAAAACGATAAAGAGTAATCGAAAAATAAAATGCTATACAATGGAAATCTCGAACTTGACGTTGACAAATTATCTATAAACAATTTTTTTTTCTTATCAAGATTGGAGGGCTATCGCTAAAATTATTTCAATGCTTGTACAGGTGTGGGAGGTGTCTGTCTGTACAGCCGTAAAAATGCAGGTGCATCGTCTTCGTTAGCTTTGACACAATGCACAGTAAGTGTGTTTCGATAATGGAGCAACGGAGAGTCATAACTTTGTCTAAGGAAGAAGTAACTATCACACATCGGATATCCGGTCTGACACGAGTCTGTTTAAAAAAAGAAGAAAAAAAAAAAAAAACAAAAAACTGACTGAAGAAAGACGATCGTTGATAAACGTATCGTTAAATTTTGTTTATTATGTTGAGCGATGTCGATTTTTCCTGAAGACTGAAGCAAAAGGTATAGAACCGTTCTATGAATAAATAAAAGACACTTGTTACGGAAGATCCCCGTCCCGAAATTTATAGGAAAGAGTAGGAAAAAAAATGGAGTTCGAGGCGTACGCAAAGAGAGAAAAAGAGAGAGAGAGAGAGTTGAGCGGACTTCCGAAAGCGAAGTTGTCCAAGTGCAGTCGGTAACACGTGTGAATGTGCATACGCGTGATTGGCTTGAATTTTGTGAAAATTCGATGGTCGTATGACGAAAATATCGCGATCCAAAATCGGCGAAAGAGAAACGAAGAGAAAAAAAAAGACGATAGAATATAAGAGAAAGAATAAAAAAAAGTGCAAGGGGGCACCCTCGTTTTATATCTATATAAAATGCGAATATATTGAACAAGATCGCGGACGAGAAGAGAGCCCGAAGAGCCAAAAGAACGCCATATGGTTCGCGTGTGCCCCCAGCATGGAACTAATGGGTCAATGTTACCATCTCACCCGGACATTGCGAAGACCCTTAAGTATTCGACCTTCCTTTTTTACCTTAACGATAAACTACTCTGACTTTTTTTGACCCCTTCGAATTATCCACTCCCACAATTTCCTTTCGAAATGTTTTTTTTTTTTTGCAATGCTGCGATTACTCGATGAGAAATAACTTCGGTTTTCACAATTACGAGCACGCCTTTCTCGTCGAAATCGTTGGATTCATCTTCAAAAATGACGGATCGCTCTATAAATGTGTTCACACAAAATTTGTCCCCCCCCCCCCCCCCCGTCCACCCCCCAGTGTTTCGTCAATCGACCATGGACAACCGTTATATCCTGCGAAGTTTCACATCAAATATTACTACGAAGAGAGCAATTACCGAGAGCAATAAAATTTACCTCGAAGGAAGCTCTAATTATTTTTTTTTTATAGCTCTCACCCCCGCAAAGGACTTTTCGCTGAAATGCAAACTGCCACTTTCCATAATTCTTTATTCGTGGTCAAGGAAAATTCATACTCAACGGGCGTAGACACTTATCGAGCCGGAAGAGGCTCGTGTTTTTTCCAAAGGGGGGTTTTTTTTTTTTTTTTAGAAAATCGGAATGAATAATCTTCACAGGAATTGAATACATGAAGAAGTAGGACTGAAGGAGAAGAAATAATTTTCTCGTTTAAAAATATTTATTCGTAACGAATCGCGAATCATCTTGAATGAAAAAATCGAATTTTCGAACTATCGAATTACAACGAATTGGCTGCTTTTCAAGGTAAAAATCTCGATATATTTGTGTAAAAAAAAAAATCAGGAGTTTTCGTCCGTGAAATCGGTAGCAAACGTCAGAAAAATAATTCTTTCGCGACTCTCTCGTATCAAGAGAAAGAAGCTTCGAAAAGTTTAACACGATCGAAGCGCAATTAGTTTCCGAAATAGTTTACTCACCGCGACTATGGAAACTTTGTTTCAAGAAGAAAAAAAAAGCACTCTCAAATTTTCAGAAAACATTTATAAGATATTTCACGTCCGAAATAAATCGAATTTCGAGCAATTGGTTTATCGAATTCGGCATTAAATCGAGATAAATTAATAAAAACGAACATTTTCTTTTTTTTTTCCATTCTTATTCGATCCCCGATGGATGGGCAACTCGAAGCGAGTTTGCTCGTTTAAAAATAAAAGTTGACGATTGAAAGTTACCGGTGATAACGAATTTGTCAAAATTGCATCTGAATTGTGAGTTACAACTGTCAAATTGATCAAATTTTCGACGTAATTATTCTTAGTACACGAACAGTAGACTTCGGTCTTTTACGAGTGAGAAGAATCGAACACGTGGTGAATTTTGCTACGGAACATAAATTTGGCCGTTAAAACTGAACAAGACGCGCTACGATGAACTGTACGCTTTCTTAACAACTCGATCGTTAAAGCCTACCCGAAGGTTTGCACATGGAAATATACGGTGTGAAAATTTTTACGTAATATGATGGAGTCTTCTCTTCGAGATGCGGATCGCAGGTGAAGTTTTTGCATGGATGAATCTACATTTTCTGGAGTGAACATAACGGACGAGGCACGCATAAACATCTTTGCGAATGAATTATTCCGATTACACGCGGCACGTGTAACGATTCGAAGTATTAACAGCTACGTATTAAGCTTGATAGTGAAAAGACTAGCGAAGAAGCGTCGAATCAAATCGAAGCTCGAAACATTTTACGAGTAATTTCATCGCTTTCCGATGACGATTGCTTCAGATTCTTTATTATTATTTTTCTCAGATTAATCGCGTGAATAAATCTTTACGCTGGAAACGAAATTTTGTTGAAACCTATAAATATTTTGTTGAATACGTTCAAAAAAGTATTTCGATTATGCAACAAAGTATTGTTTCGGTATAAAGAAGTTTTGTTGTAATATTCGAAATTTTGTTGAATCGAGAAAAAAAAAAAAAATCTTTGTTCGATAAGTGCAACAAAAAATTTTTATATTTCAACAAAATTTCGTTTTCAGTGACAAGAAAAAAAGTTCGTGGCTTTCTGTATTCGTAAGCTTATAACTGAACCATTGAACGAATTGCGAAACATTTTTTTTAGCATTAAAAAAAAAGGTGTATGCGTGAAAAATTCGCAACATCAATTTGGACTCGAAAATTTTGGAATAAATGAGAAAAAATCGTTGTTAGATATATTTATTGAGAAATTTTTCTTTTTTTTTTTTTTTTTTTCCAATTTGATTTTAATCAATTGCAACAACAGAGAAATATGCCAGTTTTGTCTCGTTCGGGATTATATATTTTTTCAATACTCTCATCGATCTTCAAATCATCCACTTTATATTTATACAAAATTGGTTGGCCCAGTTAACTAAAACGATAAATATTCCCGTTTGTTCGAGCATGTGTTACCCATCATTTTAATTCGTTAAACGTGTATAAATATTATTGTTTTCTCATAAAAGAGACTGTTGAAACTGATTAAAAAAAAATGTTCCTCGAATATCTTAAACGCCAAGTGCATCGATATACTGTTCGTATATGAAACTTTGGAAAAATACTCGATGCGTCACGATCTTAAGAGATTTAAATAAAAATATTTTCTAGAATCCGGATCTATCGATCGAGTGCAAAATTTCGTTCAGCAACTGTCGATATTAAAACATAAAAAATCTTTTCTGTACTCAAACTTTCAGAGTGCCTTTATACATGCGTTTTAAAATACAATAAAAAAAGGCTCTTCGTTGTTGGTATCAGAATATTCAATTTTTCAATTTACTTTTGCCCCAATGGAATATTCAAATTCCAATAACATTATCGTCACATGTGTATGCATTTTGTTTCCCAGAGAACAGCGAAAAATTTATGAAAATTACTCCGAGAGCCGTCACACTCCACGGATACGAGTCGCACGCGCATGCATCATGTACACAGGGTGTCTGAACTGTAAATTCAACAGCTCATTTGAATACGAAAAAAATGTTTGAAACATCAAGAATTTCTGAGTTTTCCATTCGATTTATTGTTTCAAAATAATGATGACAATCGGTGTTAATCTGAAAATGTTACTTGACTGAAATCCATTGATCAATGAATTTTAGTTTCAAACTGTAAAATCTTTCTCGAGAAGCATTATCTTTTCTCGTGAAGACTGTCAGGCCATAGAATCACCTTCTTCAAAGTCGTAATCTACAGTAATTTTGATGAAATTTTCAAATCAATAATTCCTCCAATATTCATGAGACTAATCATCGATGAATCGACGTGCATCGTTAAAATTACGAAATTCACAATCTGCGGACACCTTGTATAAAAATAAAAATAAAAAAAACCGTGTTTGTTGTCTGCTGAGAAACAAAAAGTTGTAACTCGTTTGTTCGATGCACGAAGTCGAGAATCCATTTACGCCTCTTTTTCGCATAAGCGATTGATACGTACGAGTAAAATATTGACATGAAAAAAAGACTCGCGAGCAAATAATTCGTGCGTGTACAGCGCACATATTTATACATATATATCAATGTAAGTACCAGGAAGTACATAAATAATTTATAAGTCTCCATTCTGTTCGCTCACGTCCATCGCCAGTGTAGAGAGAGAGAGAGAGAGAGAGAGAGAGAGGAAAAAAAACGCTCCGTTGTATCGTCAGCGAGACCAGTGTGTGAAACTTTTTCACTTCCGGTCAGTCGTGAACTAGAATTTCACATTATGCGTATAAAAGGAAAAAAAAAAAAACTCATGCATCCGTACACCTTTCGTCCTAGATTCGAAAGAAATTTTGAATAAATTAATCCCTCGCCTAGACAATAGATAACGCAGGGGTTTTTATTGAGAGGGGTTGAACTACCGTATCCTCGAATTTCGTTACGTTGTAGAGTTGTCCCGCTATCTATTCGTATCCGTTAATATCAACATTTGAATTCCCGTACGATTCCAATGTTTCGAATACTTCCGGTTAGTAAATGCTCGCGAGGGGAGAAAATTCAGCCGACATTTTCCCTTGTTTTATCCTCAAATGAAAAATGCCAATGTATGAAAATGATTGATCGATAATTCGGAGCGACCTGTTTGCGCTTCCTTATTCCAAACCACGCTCGCACTCATTATTATCGTTATAAATTTTGAATCTCGAAGGAGCAAAGGGTAGATACGAATATTGTTCGTACTTTTAGTACTATCAAATACATCCGCGATGAGAAGAAATATATATTTTTTTTTCTCTTGGTTTTGCTGAATCGCGGTGACGTAATCTGATGAATGTGTCTGTGTTTTTATTTGTGTCTCCCTCGCTCTCTCACTCGCCCCTCTCCGTTTCTCTCATCGATTCTTCTCTCTCTCTCTCTCTCTCGCTTTTGTTTTCTTTCGAACTTTTCACGAGGATTAAGCCGGAACGAGCTAATAAAGAGGCACGAGTCATCGATATCAAGATATATTCATATATTTGAACAAGAGCTTATCACGATATACACAACAAAATGATTCACGGTTTCGTATTATTCAAATAACGAAGAATTTCTGAACGGATAACATATATGTCGAAAAAGAAAAGAAAAAAAACAGCATCGGAGCAACATTTGGGTCGTGTTTTTCTCGTACATCGCGTTTAGTACTAGTGAACCACCCACCGATTCGATGAGACACCGGAAACTCGATATAGACGTATCGAATTTATCCTTCAATCTGTCGTTACGTGCCTTTACCGATATCGAAAGGGATGTACGAAACGCAGATGACACTCGGGAAATTTGACACGAGACACTCGCCTCTATTTCTTACACTCTCGTAACCCGCACACCACCAACCTTTCGTCAAAAATTATCCGACCTAACCGTTTTTTTTTCCGTCTCAGTGATTCCTTTGTTTCGGTAATTAAAATTTTTCACAATTTTAAAAAAACTGCTCGTACAACAAAAAACTTTATTTGATGCAGTCATCTGGTTGAGAGGGTCAAAAAATCGATTTTTTTTTCCTTCAATCGATAGTTTCGAAGTATCGAAGAATATGGACTTGAAGTTTTGAAAAAATAATACAAAACGTATTTGAAGAGTTACAGAATTGGGAACAGGCAAGTATCGTCCAAGTCCCATTTCCCAATTTTTCCCTTTCAATATGACTGTTGATAAATGTTCTGACTTAAATCGCTGCTTATTTTTCGAGGATTTTCCTCGCTATACATAAATGATCTTAAAAAATGACTAAAAACTTTATTTCACACAATATTTATAACAAAAAAGTTATAAAGTTTTGACTCAAAATCGTCACTTTGAGCTTCAATATTTTTAATTCTTTATTTTTCACAGGGTTTCTTGTTTTTTCTTGAAGTTTTGTTGATTCATCGACTACAAAAAAGCGTGTGAATGGAAAATCTTTCGACTATTTTAATTTCAGGTGAAAATAGCGGACTTTTCAGTTGTCGCCAATTTGACTATCTCGCGTAGTGAGACAATTTGTTTATAAAGCAGCAACGATATATCATTGCCACCGGCTCGATATCTCCTTGGAGATCATAGAAAAATTGGCTGCATATGATATCGTGAAAACATCAGAAAAAATCGCAACGTTGATTAATTTTAGAAACTTTTATTCCGAATTCATGAATTTGTGGTTCCCACGGGGAGTTGTTCGTATCTTTAGGATTTTTATCAAGGATCGAAAATAAAGGTGTCAAAATGTCATTGGGGATTTGATAATGAACGAGGAAATATTTGAAAAAAAATTATGGCCGTTCTGAAAGATGAGAGATGACGATGAAGATATCGACAGGGATGGTAATAGCATCGGTGATTGCTTTTGAAATATTTTGAGAAGTTAAAAAATTATGGTCGATTCAGGCACGTCTTTTTTATTCTGTGGATACTGCCGTTTATCCAGCATATTATGACTAACAGTTCTTCCGGGTGAAGGCCTCGCCAGGACGTCGACGAAAAGGATTGTGTCCGTGCAGAAAGTATTCATTTATTGTTACAAATTGTACTCGAGAAGAAGCACACGCTGGAAAAAAAAATAAGGCAGCTGGCCAAACGAAGAAAAAGAATCAAAAGATCGAAGGAAGGCGCGCGTTCGATGGAACATCGTATATTATTATTGCCTAGTAGTTTCGCCTCCAGTTCACAACCCAAAATCGATCAAAATCACTCGCCAGGCGATCCTACCGAATCGCTTCAAGATTCTTATCGACCCCTATTCTTAACGACATCGCGAAGCAATTTTTTTTTTGTTTTATTTTTCTTCAACATACTCGAGCGAGTCGGAAGTTTTTACAAAATGTATTTCAACGATGGGATATATTTTCATAAGCGATAAACTGCAGTTCGATCATTATTTTCATTCAATTCTTGATCGATCAATTGGGAGAACGAATTCGAAATAGCACGAAAAAATTTTATTGAAATGAATTTGTAGTTTTTTTATTTTTTTATTAACGCGTTTTTATAGTCCTCGTCAGAAACGATGGAACGAAGAAGGAAGCCCTGAGAATAGGACGCTGAAAATGCCTACAGAAGCATCATTTGTTAGAGGGTTTTTGCAGTAGCACCAAAAAAGGAAAGTTCTCGTTCTTGTACCCTCGTTTAACGAGAACCCCCCTCCCCCCCGCAGCGACGAATGTGCATCACCTGGAAAAAGGTCCGTAGCCAGAACAGAAATCTCAACATTTATCAAAGGAGGACAAATTATATCCAGAAATGTAATGACCACGAGGCTGCACATTTCTTTTGCTCTCGAAACTATAGAAACATCGAAAATTACGGTACAACGACAAAGCTAATGTCTCGTCTTTGATGGCTCTCTTTTAGTTTTTTTTTCTTTCTATCTTCCTTTCTCAGTATACATATAAATTTATATATTTCTCTTGTGAAATGAGCTCATCTTTCGAGAATCGCTGATTGAGGAACAGCTGTAAAATTTCATATGTTTCTCGTTCCTGTTTAACACAGTTCGCTATTTCATCCCCTGATTTCGTTTGCTTTTGTGGTGTCTACAGCATTGAATCTTCGTTCACTTCTCGCGCATCAGGCACGTTACCATTTTTTGAGCACTGATTTTTTCTCGTCTTCTTCTCTCGTTCCCTTTGTGATGTCTGTATAACTCAATGAGATTTGTATTGACTTCATTCTCGATAGTTGCAGCAAACTCATTCGTCCGGTTCAATATGAACCGATCGGTTGATCTCGTTGCAGCGAATCTCTATATAAGATCGAGAATAGGAGCGTTTCACGCAAGTTTTAATGATATTGTCTCGAGCACAAAATTCAGTAAAAAGTTTAAATTTGTTGCAGGATCATTCTGAACAGTAAAACAGCGTTATTTGAAATGAAAACTTGCTCCAACCGCACACCTGTTTTCACCGCTTGTCGAATGAATCTTATCAAATGATTTTTCATTATTAAAGAACGAAACAGTTGGTGCAAAGTCGCACCAGAATACAGCTGAAGGATTGAATCAATTTTCTGACGCGTGTACGAAGCTTATAATCGGCGATGGTGACAAAAACTCTGGCATATCAGATCCAACTTTTGCGCTGATTTTTCGACACGAGTTCATTTAGTTAAGCATTTTTTAGGAGGGGGCCGGGGGGGGGCTTGAATTACAGATGGATTCTGAAAAAATTCGTAGTTCATGAATATTGCTCGGATGGAATTGAGAAAAGTGATTTAGAATTAAGAGCGATAATTTGGTAATCCATTGTATATGAAGTTCATATTCGCCGCTTTTACGGATCTTTCAGCAGGTCTTTAAATTAAAAATGCTTGGCACGATTGTAAATAGTCGCGGTACGAATTATCGCAATGTTTACCGATGAATTGTCGTAACTCTCTCCTTGCAAGATGCGCCCATTCTCCGGAGTGTCTCGGGCGTTCGGCTCGTTAATTTACATGAACGTCGAAGCCGGTCTCGGTTAGTCACGAAACAGCTAAGCGGCGAAATGTCTTGTCAACGTTCAATAAAAGTGCTATTCATAACTCGGCTTCGAGGAAATAGAATTCGTTTACCTATATACAAAACGTTTGAGTATTCCTCAGGATTCAAGGACTGCCGGTTAAATCGTATAACGATTAATGTATCGAAGCTGGAGCGATGATCTTTTTCCAACATCATGGATATGCTGGGATAAATTCTTCGATAATATTTTCTCACTTTCCGGTCGTGACAGTGAGCGAGAAGAAACGATAAGCGTATTTTAACTGCATTCGAAACCGTTTTTTTTTTGTTAATTTTTTTTTTAATGATCCACAAAATTAATTTTTCTCTCGCAACGCATGAAGAAAAAAATTTTGTTGATAAAACAAAATGATTGAAAAATACTGGAACAATTATTGGTCGAACCAACGAAGCTTCGGTGCAACTAAACAAATTTATGTTGAAGCAATAAAACAATGTTGAAATAAACTATTTCATTTGTGCATCCCAATGATATCGGTTTGGTCAATTTGATCATTGAGCTTCAAACAATTTTTTATTGAAGCAACTAAATAGTATGCGTAAGTAAATGAATAATAAGAGTCGTACGAACCAAATTATTTGGCTTCGTCGATTTGGTTGAATCATCTGCAAAAAAAATTATCATTATTTAGTAGAATAAACTAAATCATTTTCGCCTGTCGACAAAAAGTTTGTTGGACCTCTCGAATTACCGTCAAACGAAATGAATTTGGTTAAACGAATACATTTTTCGTTCTCAGCCCGTCGAGCTACGATTTAAAACGAATGAGTGTTTCTAGGAATAGGAAAAAAAATCCGTTTCTACCGACAATCATTCGTGCTTATCAGAGCAGACGCAGGTGCGGAAACGTATAGCATCGAAGTCCATATCGAATGGAACAATTATCTTAATTATTTTTATTCAGGGGCCCTAAATTTGAGAATCGTATATCGCGGTGGTTGTAAAAACAAAATATACTCATTGGAAATAATTGTCGAATTCCTGTCGAGTCTACGCGGGGGCGACTCGATTCACGAAATTCATCGTCAAATTATGAAAAACTGTCTCGGTCCAAGGAAGTCAATAAATGTCGTTCGCTGGACAGCTGCGGATATCAATGACATTGGCCGGCCTTTTTTTTTATTTTTTCAAGTCACTGCTAAATCGGCTAAGCAAAGCGGGATCACTACACGGTGCATTTAAGTACGTGGGTCCTGCGGCAGTATAATAATATGCGTGACGAGAGGGAGAGACTGGGCAGTTCCCGTCGTGTGTGCTTATTCTATGCGTAACCGCACTTCCTATTTATATATCTATATACACATGTACATTACCAAGAAGAAAGAGCATGCATATAAAAAAAAAGTTTACCTCTTTTCTCCGACACCCCCCTCGGGCTCAGGAAATTACCGGTTTCGTAACCACGAGTTGAGTTACGCCCTCCCGCAACAACAATAAATCGAAGGGTTTGTTCCGGTCGCCTGAACCATTTTTCTTTCTTTTTTTTTTTCAAATCTTCGACTCAAAACCGTTGAGTTTTAATTCCAACGAGAAGCCGTTGGAATTTACACGTTAAGCATCCAGCGTACATAGCGCATGAGCATACATTGAAATTCATTTGATCGATGCATCGCATGATTGCGACTGTACAAATTATAAATTATCAAAACTGTGCATTTTGATCGAGTAATGCGATAAATATTTCGCATCGAAGCTTCGCAACGAAAATTTCATGAAAAATCTAGTAAAAACATAGTAATTTTTCACTGAGAGAAAGAAACTCGTTAATTCAACAAATTTATTGTTGGTTCAACAAATCGTGACGAACAAAGTGAAATTCGTTAATCCCAACGAAAGTTTGGTTCATTCAAATACTTAATTTGTTGGCTCAAATAAATATTTCTCACCACGACAAAAACGTCGTTGAATCAACAAATTTAATTTGTTCGCCACGATTTGTTGATCCAACAAATTTCTTTTCACGGTGTTCGATTGGATTGGAGGAGATTCGATATTTTACGAAATTTAATAAAATTTGAATTAAAAATTACAATGTTTATAGTGAAAAACCTCAGAGTAACCGCGGCAACTATGCTGCTCTAGTAATTTACGATAAATTTTTCTTTCCGTGCTTCGGAAATGAAAATGAATCCATATAAAGTTACGTTTTACGACGAAAGTATATAAGAAACTGGATTGTTATTGTTTTTTTTTCGTGCAAAAAATTAATACGAGTTGTTTAAATTATTGAAAATGCCGACTTTGACGGTATGACGGTACGGCCTGTACGACCTTAATCATTGTTGGAACAGAGTGAGAAAAAAAAGAGAGTAAACGCGATGTCATAACGAAGAAAGGTGATGTCATAAAGAGATTCCAAGACGAAGAGGGAATAAACATGATATTTGATTGTTACAATAGCTGTGAGAACAAACGACATTACAACGTCGCAAAAATCGTTAAAAAGAATAAGGAACAAACCACGTACGACAATGTTTTACCAATTGATGATGCATCGACGATCACGCTGGTGGAGAAGGAGGGGGGGGGGGGAGGATCCACTGATATTGGGTATTACAATTATATCGTCTTCAATAACCACGCTCAGTTTATCGGCGATATTTTCAGTTTTTCCGTAACTTCCGCAACGCGAGGATCATCTCTCCGAATAAATTTCGCTTTCTCTCCGTCGTTCCTGAACGAATTTTTTTACCGCGACAAAACCAACATTGCTGTCGATTGATATCGCGATCTTTCGATAGCTTTTTGTATACCAGTGTGTGATGAAGTGAACGAAACAAAGTTGAATTTGTTTTTTTTTTGTTTTTTTGAAAATAAATAGTGATTATGAAAATGAAACACATCTGGGGGTTGTTTATTGTCGGCTTGGCAGTACTTGCCACTACCGAGGGTAAGATATGCTTTGATTATACATATTTTATAATAACTTTTTCATTTTAGTCGTCACTTTACTCAACGTTTGGCGTTTTCAGCCTCCGCTATGATATTGATCTTTACACTTTTATTGGACGATGTAATTCTTAGAATAAAACATTTTTCTATATCGTTGAGACGTTTGAACGAGCAAAATATTCGAGTTTACCGTTAAAGAACTTTTTTTTTGTTCGTTGCTTGATATCGCTTTAATCGATTGCTAAAAGTGCAATAAAATCATAAATAAGAAATGATTTGATGATGCTTACTATCCATCACATGTTGTTGCTTCGTGAGGCAGTAAAAGATTCGAACTAAATTCTATCCGAGGTTACAATGATTTATCTGGAATGTAATGAGCTTAAAAAAATCATTCATACGATAAAAGCTCTTGATAAAAAAACGCAAATAACAGAAAGCACTTTTTACTGCTATTCAAAAACCTTGAAAGTCGTGCTTCAATTCTTCACATTGTCCGAAGCATCGCGAAAAAACAAATAGATCGATCATGACTATGAAAATTGACATTTTCCTGAAAAAAGAAAGAAAAAAAAAGTTTCTGGAAACTGTTGAACCGATAAAGAACGTGATTTTTTCGTTCTACTTAGCGCGACGGCATCATTCGAAAAGAACGACAAGCACAACGACAGAAGGGAGTACCACAGTGCAGTCATCGACGAACGCGACAATCGATAAGTTTCAAAATTCGACACTGAGTATCATAATTTCAACCGTTCCAACGAATCTGACTGAGACGAAGAATAAAACGAGTGACAAGAAACACTCTCACGAATCAACGACAGTCGCACCCTCGAGTACGACGGCCAAAAGTCATAAAACTACCGTGAACCCATCGCACAGTACAACGCATCCCGGAAACACGACATCATCCAATTCCACCACGACTCCAAAACCAACCAAAGCAACGAAGCGTCTATCAAAATTATGGAAAAAAAAATCTAAATCAAAGACTACTACACCGTCGAATAAACATTCGTCTTCAACAACCCCAACACCGATTCCATCTTCGACAACCAATTCGACCAATAGTACGAAAGCTTCAGGAAAAAGTTCCACGCCAACGACACATCATCACCTGACAACGGCCACACCGACGAAAGCGGCATCAGCGAACGCCACCAAGTCGGCGAATACCTCAACAACTGCTGTTCCACTTGTAACAACAAAAAATACCGAAAGTGCCAAACACGGACATGAATCATCCAAGAGTTCGCATAAAACAACGAAAAGTAGTGTCACCTCAACGACACCGCAACCTTCTACTACGTCGAATCATACCAGCCATAATACGACCGCAACAACCGCCGCAAAGACCAAAGCAACTACGTCCAAGTCTCATGATAATATTCATGCTACAACCCCATCAACAAAAACTACATCAAAAATGACACATTCAACTAACGTCACAACTCATTCAACGAATCATACTGCAACGACGAAACCCATCAGCGGAAATACGACTCCCAAGCCAACCACGATAAAACCATCGAAAGTTACCAAGCCGAGTAAAGCGGCAACTAAAACAACGATCCCCAAACCCGCGACTGTACGACCTACCGCATCTATGAATGTTACCAGCCACAATTCCAGCACTACGATTCACGCGAATGCAACAACTCCCCATCCAAAGACAACGACCAAGCAGGCCATCACCTCAAAGGGCCATCATTATCATGCAACGACTCCTGCACATTTGCCAACGAGTTCAGCCACCAAATCGGCAACGGTACATAATACAACGGGAAAACCAATGACCAATTCAACACATGAAATTTCTTCTCTCACTACCACTTCTCCACGGCCAACCGTCATGAAAGGAACAACCAAGAAACCGTCTTTCCTTGAAACACTAAAACACTTGACACACTTAGGAAGTCATGTTCCTGAAGTCATGAAAGGAACAACCAAACATCCGCCTCTATCGAATTCAACCCACAAAAGTAATCTCACTATTCCTGCTACAAAAGCTACGACAGTTCCAATATCAACGACCGCTTATACAATGCCAAAATTCAGTTACGTTGTCAACGATAAGAAGACTGGTGTACCGTGTGTCCTTTCGAAAATGTCTATCAGCATGTCAATAACGTACAAAAAATCCGATAACGCGGTAAGTACCTTTCCTAATGGGTTATTTGATCCTTTCGTCATGACGACAATTGCGAATACTTGTTCAATTTAGATCGCGGATGGTACTATGGTGGTGCCGAATAACGCACTCACCGATGGTACCTGCACCGAGGAAACTACCGAGATGAAGCTCATGTGGAGTGCACCGAGAAGACGAAAACGAGAATCAGGACACAACGGACTTAACACAGTGATTCTTAATTTCGTGAGCAATGGTAAAGTTTCTTCACTCGACAGTATGCTCTTCGAATTCTTCTTGGATAACGACCATTTCCCGGGAGCAGTTGGTAAATAAGCTCGACAATGGACCTTGAAAGATATCAATATTTTTTTACCAATCGAAAAACAGTTTGAAAGTTCTTCGATAACGCAAATGAATTATTTGACTTTTGAAAACAGATAAAGTACTGAAAAGAAACACGACCAAGGGCCTGGGACTTTTCACATCAACCGTCAATTTAGGACATTACATTTGTGACGTCGAGACCTCTATCAGTGCGGATGACGTTAAAATCACGATAGCAGACGTATCTCTGATCGCTTTCAACAAGGACAAAAACTTGAATGCGAAAAAAGGTAATAAATGACGAGATCACTTATAATTTTCATCATCATCTCGTATTCTCCATCATTCAAAACGTTGTTTTTCTGTGCTCAAACATGAAAGACACTTTGTTTTTGTCATCAGTCGAAAAATGTACGGTCAAAGTGGGCTTCAAGAAAATCGCTGTGATCGGTGGAGCCGTTGGTGTCGTGGCTTTAGTTTCCGCCCTGGGAGCTTACATATGGTGTAGTAAAAGGCGTCGCGACAATTCAACGCTTCCTTGAACGAGAGGAAGAGCTTGAAAACCTTTTAAAGGAAAGCGAATTAGCGCAGTGTGATCTTTTTTTTGTAAATAAAAAAATATTGATGATTGTTTTATTTCAAGATTTATGAAAGTGAAAATACTTCACAATGTCAAGGCCGCACTTCCGAGTGAAAGATGACATTATTTAGTAAATTAAATGATAAATATTTATGTAGGTGCCATATGTGTATAATAATATAACAAAAGGGAAGGCAATAATTCTATAGAAACTAACAATTGTTTTGCCGGAACGAAACTTTTGTTCGATTGTCAAAAATATGATGAAAAAAAAGAAAAAGAAAAAGAAAAAAAACAGCAAAGAATCGTTAAAAAATGAGTCTTTCAAAGCGCGTAGGCCTGAGAATGTATTCTTTCGAATAGCCGCTGTTTGATGAAAAATTCAGGGGTTGATGGAATACTGACCCTCGCACGTGGATGTATAAGCGTCACGGGTATGCGCCCAATTATCCTGTTACTCCTGTAAAATCGAGCATTTATCAGGCGTCATCTGGTCGATCCCCGTGTGAAACTCTCTGCATCCCCCCCTCGAAGCTTCTGATAGCTTATACAAATTAATTAATGAAATAAAGTAGTAGTCCCTGTAGCTTATATTACGATGTAATAAATTCAATCCACGTCTACGATCAATTAATGTTATACGCTTTACTTTAATCCCTGCAACGTAAGTTAAAACAAAATGAGCAAATTCGTTGTTCTCAATAAATTCTAATGAAAGACACATTCAATTGTTCATTTTAAATAAATTACGTTTCGTACTGACAGCGATAAATTAGCCTATGGAACGAAAGAGCTGAAATCATTTTAAAACAATGTTGAACTTGGTGAAAAATTCATCGGTTTAATTTCAGTTCGTGTTTGACTCCAATTTCTAACAGAGATTCAATTGCTGTCGAAAGACAAAATAAAATTCGCATTTATTTCGAATCATGGAAGAGCGAGCTATCACTCGAGATTTTTCATTTTTTTCAATTCTATTTTTATTCTTCAATTTCGTCAAAATTTCTCATTACATTTGTGACAGATGGTGCGAAACTTTTTGAATAATATTATCGCGGCATACCGATCTCGGGATGATATATAGGATTGAAGACGTGATACGATGATCCCTAAGGGCATCAAACAATGCGGATGTCGTATGGCACAGAATACTCCAACGAACATATGCTGCACACATACCACAAACGGAATTCAGGCAACAATTAAAAAATCGTGCAACAATCCAAACCACCAGAAATAGTTGAAACTCTCTTGTCTATCTCTGTTGTTTCATTTGAAAACAGAGTGGTTTAATTTATTGTGGGAATTTTGTGAAACAAGCTCGCTTTAAACTCGACCTTTCGAGAGCACCACACTTTCTCACAGTAATTAAAGTGGACCCCCTTGAGCCCTTCGTCATGGATCATCGGCAGTTTTCATTTATTCTCACTCTAACTTAACGGGAGGTCTCTTACGCTCGACGAAAATCTACAAACATCTGCGAAAACCGTTTGTTTAACTATATACAAGCGTGGTAGTATACTAATAATAGTTAAAAAAAAAAAAAAAAAAAGTTATAACGTGGGCGTTATAATAAACCAATGAAACGGTTTGAAAGTGCAGCTAATTTTCCAATTTCCGGGGAACCTTTGGCATATGTTTCACGATCATTCTTCAACTTTTTTTTTTTTTTTTTTTTTTTTTTTTTTTCAATCGAAAAACTACGAAGGATCGCTTCAAGTTTGAAGACTCATCGTTCCGTGAAATCTGAATATCGCATGCGAGTGTATGCTTCATATGTGAAAATGGTTCGTCGCTGGTGGGCTTTTCTCTTTCATCCATCTATACTTTCTTTGTCTACACTTATTTTTCTTTTTTTGATATTTTATTAACGGGGTTTCAGCAAACTTTAGCCGTTGCAATGATTCGATGTTCAACATCCAGAAAATAATCAGAAGAATGTCGAGGCGGTAAGAAGTTCAAACGCGACTGACTCACACTTCTCGTATGCAAATATACTTCGAGGTCTGTTCAAACAAGTCGTCGCAGTTTCCGTTGAAAAAACTAACGTCCTTTTTGTCCCTTTATACGGAAAAAAATGCATCAAGGGATGAATGTAACACTTGCGTGTCGAAATTGGGTGTGAATCTTCATACAATTTAAAAATTTTAGCTCACCCGGACAAATTGTTTTCGTTCTCGAAAGTATATAACTCGCGGAGCAGGTGGCAGGAACAAAAATAAACTGTCTAAACTTGCACTCTAAACAGTACGCGATACAGGTGCACGCACGGATATTTTTTTTTTTCTGCCATTTCTTCTCTCTCGTCAATTTTTCTGCTCAATCGATGAAGACATGATGCAAAGACCGCGCGTTTTTATACCAGGATTATCCGCTCATGTGTTCTTTCCTGTCTCGCAATTACGATCAACAGTTTTATTTCATCGTCAACTTTTGCTTATTTCGAGATAAACGATATAGAAGGGAGAAACTTCCAATTTTCCACATTGCATTTTTTTACATCCAACTACAAATTGCATTCGGTCTTATTACTACACGACACGAAAAAAAAAAAAAAAAAAAAACACACAAAGTGCTCATACACACAAAAACGATAGGACCTCAGTTCGTGTCGGATGAATACCGGAATCACGGACGCCTGGAACAAACAGCGTTGCATTTTGCCAAGAATTTTCGCATTGCACTTTACAAATGCAAATTATACCTTACAAAGTAGAAATGAACCTGTTTTTCGGTGCAGCATTCCAGGAATGCATTATAAGACTAACACGCGAATTTAAATCTTTCACAAAACACTCTACATGATTTATGAACTTCATATTTTCGTGATATCGTGCTGTGAGAAACGACTTTGAAATTAAACATCAAAAAACAGGCTTATTCACAATGAAAATCATTCGAATGTATGAAAAAATGTCAAAAAGTTCATTAACGAGAAATTTTCTTTTTTATGTATAATCATATATATATTTATTTATGACTGTATATAAAGTCATATATGATTATACATAGACTTATATATAGTCGTGTATAATTAGATATCCCTCCATGTATTTGAGTAAATATGGACATGAATATGAGTATATATAGATCCATATATCTCATACAAGTACACATATGGGCACGCATGTCTCAAAGGAAGGAAGACAGCTACCTAGTATGGACCTATATCTGATTAGATATAAGCATATGAATATGAGACAGTTCATGTCACTTCCATTTTAATCTCTCGGGTTGCGAATGTAACATTGAATTGAAAAATAATTTCTTTCCGTCGTTTTCTCATTTATCTCTTGCAGATTTTTTCGACTCTATTCCAACGTATCACGAACGTATTCCCAGATTTTTATTTATTTCTTTTAAAATTTTTGCAGCAATTCTATTTGCCGAAAATATGTAGAGCTAGAGAAAAGAAACGATTGACGATTTAGCGAGCCTTTTTCGAGGTTTCGAAAGGGAACGATGCTGGTGTGTCTCGGAATGGGTGCCTTGTTAAATGTTTCTTTTACCTGTCCGCTGTGGGTCTGCACCTCAAGGTGCAGACGCCCGTCAGCTGTTCGTCGTCCTACACAGAAACGTTAGACTGCAAGTACGAGGGGTTCTCTTTCTCTCGCTCGCTCGTTCGCTCGGTCTCTGTCTTACACTCGTTCTCAATAGACTCTGCGATCGCCCTTTAAAAATTTAAAGATCCCTTCTAAAGAAATTTCATTCTTGGCGGTGTGCGCTAGTTGCTCTTTTCCGCGTTATTCCATCGGACCAAGGAATATAAAAAGCCCGTTTCTTTATAACAACCAAGTTGCACCTCTATGCGTGTATATATAAATATTCATGCGTGCCTCGATCTCTTGTGCACGAAAGAATGTAATTGTCACGATTCAATGAGAAGACTAATGTCGCTCGAATGCCCTTTTCCCTAGGAGTCAATCTATACAGGTAAAGAAGGAAAATAGCATGAAAGAGAAAACGCAACCAGCACGACGAGAATACGGAGACATTGTAAAGGAGGCAGATCGGCCCATCGAATCGTTCGAATGCACCTTCAATGGTTGGCAAGTGCTGTGTTTTTACATTCATTTTGCAAGGTCGGCGGTGAGGAAAAAAAATTCATAAATAACATTATAATATAATCATAATCTGATACCGGACTTGACGTATTAGAAGAATTGAATACACGAAAGAAAAAAGAAAAAAAAAAAAAAGGAGAAACGAATTATTTTGCTTCAGCACGAAGAACATTTCCTGGCATTTGTTTAAGTCCAAAAACTCACGGAAATTAAATGTAAGCAGCATTGACTTGACAAATTTGATAATGAAAATATCAAACTTTTTTCGCATCCGTACGGTTTTTTATATACACAAATATATCTTGAGACTGATATAGTCCAACTTTTTATTCTAAACTATGGTTTAAAAAAAAAAAAAAAAAAAGATAAAAAAAAAAGAAAAAACTTGAAAGCGTATTGCGTCTCGTCGAAAAATATTTTTATTACTTGTCTGTAATAACGTATAATCGAATATACACGCGATTTTGACGAGCGTTTATCGATCGCTTGTATTTGTATTCGATAAATTATAAGCGCGTTCTCCGAGGGATTGTGACAGAGTACAGTTGAATAATCGTCGATGTGTCTCGGCGGAGCCTGAATTCTCGATAACATAATATCGGTGTGTTGTTAATGAGTTCCGCGTGACAAAAAACACATTCAGCGCGGGATTCGAAACGAGAAAATATGTCGCTAATGGTAAATGAACGTTGGCGAAATGGCGAGGGGAAGAAGAGGCTTTAAAGTATACATAGAGAGAGAGAGAGAGAGAGAGAGAACTGTGAGAGGCGAAAATACGGCACGCGTTTCGTGAAGTTTGCCACGCGACACAGACCAACGAACACGAGACAGATCCTCCTCTCGTTCGGAGAATCGAAGAGATGAAACGAGGCACTCTCGGAGCCTGTGTCGGCTGAATCAGAGACGAGGTGATGCTTTATTCTATGGAGGCCTTTGCCGTTTCTTTTTCTTTTTCTCGTAGATCTTTTCGCGTTTCCTCTGCTCCGAAAGGCATCCACCAGAACATATCCTTTGTTCTTTCGAGAAAAAAAAAAAAAAGAAAAAAAAAACAAAACCTCGTGGCACACTTCCTCTGCTCATTTATTTCTCTTTTATTTATTTATGGCTCTCTTCTGTTTGCGTGAAAGTTCTATTCATATACATATTTTTTTTTTCCATTTTTCGTGTACACTTTTCGTGTACACTTTTCGTGTACACTTTTCGTGTTGAGTCTGATTCTTCGAGTTCCATGAAAGGATATGCAATCCAAAGAACCAAAATGGCTCGAAGGTAACAGAGATCAAGACCTTCGTTATCTACAAAAGTACCTAACAGATCAACATCGTAAAGATAGTGCCTCTGAAGAGAAATATTGTAAAAAAAAAACGTTTTCTTTTACAATTCTGTGAGCCAAGTATCGCCTGCCGCCTGAACCCAAAGTCCGAATTATCCCGAACATTATAAACCGTCATTCGGGCAAGAAGACAGCCGAAGCAGCTTCTGCACCGCTCTCTCGTCCAACGGTTTTTCGATGTGTCCTCTTCGTCTTGTACCTCGTGATCCTCTCGCACGCCATCTTTCTTCGTCCTCGCGCCCTCTTCTTCCCGAAGGAATGCCTCACCGTCCCGAACGTGCTCGCTCTCACTTGGCTCCTTGGAAACACGAGGAGGAGAGACGCGCAGATGGGATTGCGTTTAATGAAGTCTGGCAAACACGCTCGAAAACGTCGGTGCACCTGCCGCTTTCGAGAAACAGCAGAAACCAGCATCGCTTCCAGGGCCATCGCATAGTGTGAGTACCTAACCGCGCGCACAGCCACCTTCAAACTGGCAAGTGAGTCTGCAGACCCTTTTCTGCACAACTTTTCATGCCGGGGAAAAAAAAAAACCTCGTCCGTTATACTTGCAATTGCCTTCAGGCTCCTCCGTTCCATCAACAAAGTAACGATTCGATTGAAAATTTACTCCTATACTTTTCTACTCTAAAACCTCCCGATGGATCATCGAAATGTTCGAGTTAACTTATCACTTTTATCGTGTTAATCGACACAGCTTCTGATGAAGCTTCATGAATTTTTCAAGTTCTAAGATTTCGTACCATCGCGTGCAGCTTAGCATGGATTATAATCGAGAAATATTGAGAGTTACAAAAAAAGTATGAATAAATTAAGATGAAAAACAAAAGAAAATAATATTAATAGGAGAAAAATCAAGTAAGAATAATGAATTGAAGATGAATAAGAAGGAATTATAGCTGAAAAAATATCAAGAGAAGAAATCAATGTTGCAGATTTACTAGATCGATTAAATCATCTATTTTTCATTTACGAAAACTCCAGGATGACTTCACCAAAGTACCATTTTTTGAAACGTAAAGATTGCTTGTTCGTCTATGGGGCTTTGTACGCAAGTGTACAAAAATCATGAACATTGTTTATTCGAACATGACAGAGCTGATCAGTAGGCAAGATGGATCGATCTCCAGGTAGATCGTAAGATAATCGATGTAAAACGAGTCAAACATACGAGTGTACGTGGCCCGTGAGAGAAGTAGCAAAACAGGACGTGGGAATATGAGATCCTTTTAAGGATGCTGAGCGGGGTGAAAGTATGGTCGAATGTATTCTAAATATAAACGCGACCGTTGAAGAGGAAGGGGCTGCGGGGGAGATCCTGTGCAAGAGGGGCCTTTTCCAGGCGGGCTTTAATTACTCTACCACGCATCTGGGATATTCGTTTGTACCGGAAGTGGCATGATACTCGAGGGTAAAGCACCGGGAGAGTGCGTTGAAGGCTGTACGAGTTTAGAGTCATGGAGAGTCTGCGATCGATCATTCGCACGATCCCAGGCACTTCGATGTTTATTCTCGAATAAACTTAACTCCCAGCGATAGTGCTATTTTATGCTGTTCTCTTTAACGACTCATCGAAATGGATATCGTTATGAAATAATAATGAGAGTGTATGGATATGAGTTTTTTCTTTGTGGCTCTTATTTCCAAGGATATTCGACTCCGGAACGATGATATTGGGGAACAAAACATCGATATCCTCGAATAGAACACCCCCACGAACAACGACATATGTGTTCTATGCGAAACGGGTTTGATCCTACGCGTTTTATATACACGATGGAAAAAAAGAGAGGATCAAGGGCCTCATCATTCTCTTTTCTCTTTCTCTGTCTCGCTATCTCTGTCTTCCTCACTTGAGGCGTGACTGGGTATTTTCAGGATCCTTCGAAGGAGCCACAGCTGCCCTCGCCACGTTCGCTCTCAATCGCTCACCACGTATATAGGAAAGAAAATCATATCCGACCACGAAAGAGGTCCTACGTTCTCTCCTTGGGTCTGTGGATCAACCGCCGCAGAAGCCGGAGTAGAATCATTTTTTTCTCTCTTTCTTTCTTCCTTCCTTCCTCCGTCTTTCCCTTAAATTTCGGGATCTTTTTGATCCTGATAGCCCTCCGAGATATAGAACAAGCTGGAGCGAAAGAGAGGAATCAAATAGAGAATCTCTGACTGGCGAGTGGGAGGCTGAGAACAGCTGGTGGCCTGGCTTCGAGAGAGAAAGCCCTCTACCACTCTCTTGCCCTGCTCTCGTATCGCTACGACATGGCCTCAGACATACGCATTTAAAAGTACTAAATTCTGTGGTTTCGAGAGCCCAACAACCAACGGATTTTCGAGTCGAGGTTCCTTTTTCTTTTTATCTCCCTCTCTCTCTCTCTCTCTCCGTTCACCAATATCCTTTGTTAATCTTCGCGATCTTTTAATCCATCCAACTGTGAGAATTTGTTCACTCTTCTTGAACCTATCATCAGAAAGTCTTTCCACTCGCGATGAATTTGCATAATTGTTATCAATTGCTCGGAAAATTCTTCCAATTTCGTGTCTTCGTGCCAACGAAAGGATAAAAATAAAATCATGAATAATATTCTGTCACACAAAAACGTCAATGAATATTTTTTCTTCTTTTTCACGGATTTAAATGAGCCCAATCCCCGGGGAATAAGCAACGCTAAATTTGTATTTCTCCTGTAATGCAAATTCGGGGTAAGGCGGCAGATAGTCAGAAATAAAAACGAGAGAAGATGCATGGAAGTGCGTAATTGCGAACCGGCAGTGTGAGCCCGTGGAGGAATTATGATGCGTGCTGCTCACCCAAAGGGAGCGTTTAGCACAGGATACATGCTTACCGTAATTTATATTATATCACTTCACGCATGCATGCGTTCTTGCTATTCGTGGAGGATGTATATTTTTGTACATATATAACGTAGACACGTTGCAACAACTACGTGAATGACAATCCTCTCGTTGCCCATGTGCAACATTTGGATATCTTTTCGTACGTCAGACGAATAAGTAACATAAATATTTATACGATTCTGCCACAAAAGGAAGGACAAAAACTTGCCTGAGGAAAGACGGGCTCTCAGGCCCGTTCAAATCTTACACTAAAACGCACGTGCGCGCGACGACGTTGCAGTTGTATATTTACGACGAAACTTCCTCGAGGCACATGCGGAGGTTGCACGAAACAAGAAATCGGACTGACTCGATACGGGAGGAAACGAAGATTTGTTTATACGCTTTCGTCATACTTTATTGTAAAACAATTCTATTGTAATTCGAACATGGGAATGATGCTGTCGTAAAAGATTCGATGAAATGTTCTCTCATATTGGATCCTACTTTGAATGGCTAGGGATCGTATTTTCAAAAAATATTCATTGTCATTTTAGTTCTCTTTATTCGCTCCAGTTCCAGAGAAAATTTCAGTATAATCTTCTTAATTGAAATTTTACTTTTTATCACTCCTTCTAAGTGTACAACTAATCGAGGCGTAAATCGTTATCTTCTTCTCAGGTTAAGTCACGAAAATGGAAATAGCATTCATTGATTATTTGTTTTGCCGAGAATCAAAGTGAGGACTCAGAAAAATATAGGAAACTTTTGCCTCGTGTGGAACAGCTGTTACATTCGCTATTTTCCTAAAACTCGACCCTTTCCCGAATTGCTATGATGTACCCTTTCATCGGTACAGCTGCCAGGGCCATTGATTCATAGGGCCATCGGTACTTCATGAAATTCATAAGAATATCAGAATTTTGTTTCGCCGATGCATTATCCCAGGAAAGAGATGGCATTTTTCCAAATATTACACGAGGCCAAACACCTTTCAATTTTTCACCCCTTCACTGTTATTTTCTTCGTGAATTCTTGATAAACACGAAAATGTGCGTATATTAACGGAGGCGAAAACTCGGAGGAAAAATGGTCGCTGGTCGAAAGGGAGTTGGCTATTGACCAGGGGGTAAGGAATTCCTGGAAAAAACCCTTACAGTCAAGGCAAAAGGTAACGAGACAGAACAAGATGAAGAGAAAAAAAGAAGGGAAGGCGATCCGAAAAATGGGCGAAAAGATGGAGGCATCTCGTGTCGAGAGATAAACCACAAAATATCGTAGGGAAAAAATTGATGCTCGAGAGAAGTTGGATGCGGGGGAATAGAGAAGAGCAGATTCGCGGTCACGTGGCACTGAAGGGCAGATGACCAAACACAAAGTGGATATCGGATTTCCTGTTGAAGAAGGTGCTTCGTGAAGGATGTGTTGCCCACATCCTCTCATTCCAGGATATGTATATACCCCCACGAAAGATACCATATAATACAAGGCACACGCACAGTTGTACCAACGCGAGAGCTGGACCCAAAAAATCTACACAACAAAGTGCGGATCCCTGTGCGGAGGAAAAACTTCGAGTTCTGCTCGGAGGCGGATTCTGTTTGTTTTCGCGCTTTTATATTATTGTATTGTTTATTCTCGTGTTAGGGAACGTGTACGAAGATCGAATAGCTCGTCTCTTAGCATCGTAGACAGTAAAATATATTTTGAAGAAAATGTGATTGATCATTTTTGGGCTGATAGTTGAAACGTTAAATGGCAGAATACATATTTCATGCACGTGTCTCTTCGAAGTGATTCGATCGAGCATCAATATAATCAGAAGAGAAAAAGTTTGAATAAGCATGTTTTGAAGACGACTTATTCTTTCTCAAAAGCCAAAAAAATCGTATCGCCAGCTCCGCGCAGGTTTTTTTTTTCCAAACTTTAACGTATTTGGTTGTCCAGACAAAGAGAATGCACCGAGTGTGTTTTTCAACTGGTGTTGCTCGCATCCCTCGATTATATCGAGGCTTTCGGTTCCGAAATACCGGAACGCCCTTGACCATCAACTTCTCCAGTGCTCAGGATCACGGTAGAGCGAGAGAGCACGAGAAAGAGAAAGAGCAAGAAAACAAAAAGATGGAAGATACGAAAGTTTTTGCTCGTGGCAAACTCTTCTCGACTCGCTTTTAAATCTTTTAGAGCTACGAGCATCGCGTATATACAGGCAGATGCGACCAGGTGTTGGCCTCTCGTTTTCTTGGCCTTTTTTGACGAACCGATCGCCTGCGAATAGTCCAGCCAAAAAAGGGTAGAGTTACGATTTTCACGTCTTTTTTTCGATTATATCGATACTCTCTTCTTCCTCTTTCTCGTCGCTCTATCCTCGCTCAAAGCCAACATCGATCTCACTTTCAAACCTTTTCCTTATATTCAGCACTACGAATCATCTGTAAACTCCCGCACAGGAACGATCGATCCTCGAGAACGACAGTCAGCTGTTCCGATCAATAGACATCACTCACGATTGTAACAATAGAAATAATAGGAGAAAATCGATTTTTCATCCACGATAACATTATAGTAATATGAATCATAATATAACTTTAATCCATTTCAACCCTGACCGAGATCTTAGCCCAGCAGCTTTTTAAAATCAATCCCCAAAACAATAAATTAATCAGAATCCTGTGTATGTTTTAGAGACGAGCCAATGGCGGTTAAAAAGCTTAAAAAAAAAAAGGTTTCTACCAAGAAGTCGAAGGTGCTGATTTTCATGAAAGAAAAGAACGAAAGATCCCGGAGGAAGAATAATCCGTAGGCGAATATCTGAGAGAACATCAAAAAACAAGAGTCACACATTAGCTTTTGTTCGGATTGACATTTCTTTTGTAATTCGCTGTATTTGACATCGGACGTTAACTCGATGCTATACCGGTTAGACACGAAACGGTGAATGTTGCAGGATTTTGGCGAAATGACCGTTGAAGAGAGGGGTATTTACAGGAGGATTCAGGAAATGGGTGTGTTCGACGTGGAACGAGGGAACTTCCTGCGAGCACTTGCATCCGCGTGTTCGAGAAAACAAAACAAAAAATCTCGAAAGACCAGCAAAAATGAAGGTTTCTTGGTGCGAAAAATGAGGGAGGATAACTAATAATGATTATTCGTGCGAAGAGCTCCGATCACGAAATTATTTCGCGGAGTATATTGCGGAACGAAGAGCAACGAAGTTAAAAAAAATCATTATATATTGAGTAATCACTGGTAATACACGTGAACACGCTCGCTTCTCTTTTGATCCGTGTGTCCGTGGGTTAGTAGAGAGCCGATAATGACAACTTCCTCGAGAGCCACGAAACCGCGCGCGCATACCATATCCCGATGGATTCATCGTGTCATATAAATGTAGATATATATATTAGTATGTGTAAACTGCATATCCTGGCGAGAGAGCAGAACCCCCGCAGCAGAGAGTAAGAGGAGTGAATGAGAATGAGCGTGAACTCAACGAAATCCGAGAGTACGCGTTCCGGTCTGGGGAGCTCCCATGACCGGAAGTTGTATCTGACAGTGTGAAGCGGCCAACACGATCGTGGGTTCGTCGATTGGTTTTTATTTCGGAACTCTCCTTGTCCGGAGGACTCTATCCGTATCATCAACATCGTTACATTAACCCCTTGGCAACAGCCACAAACTAGTTCAATTTTGTTGATGAATCAATCAGGCTATCAACGATTATTCACGCGAACTCGATAAGAGCTCGTCGAACACAGTCACGCAGTTTTGAATTTTTTTCTTTCTTATTTTCTATATTATTTTAGTATCAACTGAATATCTCATTGAATCTATAAACATTGTGACGATAATAGTGAAAAATATCGAAAAACAAATGATCTGTAGAAATCAATGGTCGATAATGATCGCGAACAACGTTAAAATTAAATGTAAATATATACAATTGAAAACTGCAAATTAGTCATTTTGTATTGTAATCCGACAGAAATTAATGGATTTTTGAGTTTCCAGTGAAGTATATTCAGTACGCACGGGATAATAAACTGTTAACCGATAACATCAATAAAATAATAAATAACTGGTCGTAAAATTTAAATTTACTATTTTATATTTTATTTTACCATGTAGGTACTAGCCCAGCACTGGCAGTGAATATAGTAGGAGTACTGCAAGTGAATATAAAAAATAATGCAAACATTTTGTTTATAATAAATAGCGATGAACTTTGAAAAGTGTTTAATAAAAAAATGTTTTGAAAAACATTTTTAAAAACTCCCAACTTTGGAATGGCATATTAGAAAAAAGAAAAGCTTGAAAAAAAAAAAAGAAAAAAGAAAATAATCATAAAACAACTCTCTCAGCATTTCGTTTTTCTGATCTGAAAATATTTATCAACGAATAATTGAACGATAATGATGGCAACTGATATGGAATTTAGGGGATGTTGGGAGACGTTTCCTATCCGTTTCCTATCGTACAATTATTCATCGACAAATATTTTCATATCAGAAAAACGAAATCCTGAGAAAGTCGTTTAACGACTATTTTCTTGTTTTTTCTTTTCTCAAGTTTTTCTTTCTTCAAATATGCCATTTCGAAATCAAAAGTTTTTTAAAAATGTTCATTAAAAAAGCATTTTTTTCTTCTCCATAGTTCATTGACCGTTTAATCGTCAGATCGAAGCCTACCGAATCAAACGAAAATCTATTTCGATCGTTGAATGAATTGCATAAAATAGTTAAATCGACAGTGGGGGGGCGGGCGAATAATCACGTGTATAATGAAAATAACCAAGTTACGCCCGCTGGTTACGCGATGTGGTCTCAAGCCTCCACCTGTCCATTCGTTGCGTCCGCTTTGAGCACAGTCTCAAAAATACTTATGTATAAATACCCCATGTACGAATAACCCGCATGTTGAAATATACCCGCGGGTATAAGAGGAACCGAGGGAGCAAGTCTCGATCGCGCACATTTTCTGTAACGGTCAAATCTACCCCCACAATAATAATATTACTTTACCGTGATACAGTAACGCGTTAAACACAGAAAAACTCTCTCTTCTCGAAAGCGAAGCCCGTATATATTTTTGTGTCGCATTCATCGAACCCTCTTCTTCTGTTTTCAAGATTTCGATTTACGATATAAAACTACGCCGGTGCACGAAATCTTCGCTCATACTTAATCCTGACGTAATTTATTATATTCCGTGCGATACGAAAAAAAAATGTCTCACTTTTACACGGCTCGAGTTCTATGATTCCTATTTCATCGAACGAAACGTGGATGAAGCGATTTTATTAAACACGAGTTACGATAATTCTGTTGGTAGCAATTTTTTTTTTTTTTCGGACATGGATTTTCGTCTCGGAGGTCCATTTGGAATAAAAAATATTCGGAGAACTTTGTGTTTTTGGCTTTCCGAAAATCCCACCAGTTTTCTTTGCCGCGAGAGTCGAGCGGCTAATGATTTACGCGCGAACGTCTAGAGTCAAAGAGCAAGGAGAGGAGGGATTGAAAGAAAGAGAAAGAGAGAGAGAGAGAGAGGGGGGGGGGAGTAGCGAGCGTAAGGAAGATCGAGAACGAAGGAAAGAAGACGGAGGGAGAGAAAGAGCGCGAGACGAGCGCGTAGTTCGGTAGCACAGATAGAGAGTCCCGCCGAAAAACTCGCGTCCCGTTGCCGTCGGGATCCCGATTGGTCAGTTTAAGAAAGTTCCGGTGGCGGGGCCATAAGCGCGCCTCACCGAAGACTTTCCATTCACGGTAATAGAGACGAAAAAAAAGAAAGAGAAAGAGAGAGAGAGAGAGAGAAGGAGGGAGGGAGGAACTGAGCGGAGACGACGAGAGACTGAAAGTGAGAAAGAGGAAACTTTGCGCGGACTGCGATCTTTCTTGATTCCCATTTCGAAATAAAAAATTCAACCCACATCGAGAATGTTAAGAAGGAGAAAGAGAAACACAATCTGATTCGTGATCGTTGTATGCAGCAGGGTACTTAAAAAAAAACCATATACGTGTACGTATGAAAGAGTAGAAAAAATAGAAGACCCAAAGCGCAAGAGAGGGGAAAGGTGCGCGGTAAGCAAAGTTTTGTGAATACGATATATATATATATATATATATATATTTCTCACCTCTGTTTCTTCTGTGTCTCATTTCAACTCGCGATTACACTAGCGTAGTCCATCTTTATCGTTCACTCCGTCTTTCTCTTTTTGCTCTTTCGTTTTATCCCCTCCGCGTGCCCTATATGGTCACGTGTCTGTGTGTATATATATATATATATATATCTTTATCATCGACAAAGCCCGAAGAACACGAAACGAAGTATACCTGGCGGGCTTTTAAAATCGCTTAGCATAATCCGTTGGTGATGTGTAAAAATGTGTATACGTATTTCTATGCATATCGTGTATATTCGCGCACGCACACTTTCACTGCAAAGGGGCACGAGGGAAGCGCTTGAGCGCGTGTGCCCGCCATTTTTCACGCGCAACTTTGAGGCGCACCAATAAAATTCGAACTTTCGAACGTTCGAGTTGGTGGGGACGACCTCGTGGCTGAAGACCGCCGCGGCAAAACCGACGACGAAACTACCACACAACGACTAACGCTTCCCTCGAATCGCTTTCGAGCTCGCTGCTCGACCGCGAGCTCACCAGATCGTTTCTGACCGTTGCAACGTTAAGATCGCGAAATTTTTCTTACTTCGTTTTTTTATTTTTAACGATCTCTCAATCGACTCAGTCTCTTTATATTTTTTTCAATATAATCCAAGATTATATCGAACCGTTGTTAGGGAAATTGGCGTCAATTATTATACTTGGTACATTTTTTTTTCGTCATTATTGATACGTCGAAAGGATTGGTGCGTAAAATTGCAAAAAAGCGGACTCGTTCGTCGTTTTATTTGTTCCATTTGCAATCCCGTGGCGCACACATATACGTACGCACGCGGGCTTCTCCGTCTAATCGTCCTTTTTTATTCGAGAAATAAGAAAGCATCGAAGAGAAGAAGAAAGAAAAAGAAAAAAAAAAACACGAGCGAGTGGCCCACGAAACGAGGGAGGGGGGTAAAGGAAGAAACGCGTGACGCTGTTGTGAAGATGCTCGCCGCGTCATTACGTCGTGAAGTGCATTTCGGCAACGTGTTAGCCTCGAGGATGCAGTCTCGTGTGCCACGTTGTCTATTCGGATCACCGAATCCAAAAGAAACCGCCGAGATGCTTCAGGATGCCCTCGATATGGAGAGAACCAAATTCGCTAGGAGATGGGGTGTTGATCCGAGCTCCGAAGACAAGGAAAATTTTCAACGAAAATACGAACGAGTCGACGGTCGATCGCCCAGGAAAAATCGTACGACACCTTATTCGCGACAAACTAGCATTCACGGTAAGCTTTTCGATACATTGTTCAACTTTTTTTTCTCCCTTTATTACTTCGACTACTATTCACATTCACGTATCACGTATCGAGTGTTTTTGGTTTTATTTTCATATTTTTTTTTTTCCCCTTCGTGAAAAAGTCTCGATTTTTTCAATTATTCTCATTTACGATTAGGCTCCGGAGAGAAAAAAAAATTGTTTTTTCTTAACCTCCATCAATGGCTTTTATCTCGAATGATAATAAAACAGTGAATTTGGTCAATAATCGATAATAAAAAAAAAAATTGCTTTGTAAACGAATAAAATGATGTTGGGTTCGATCACGAAGCAAAATACTTTACAAAGCATGCAGGAAAGAAAGAAAAAAAAATGCTGAAGATGCGAGACAAAAGTCGGTGGCGTCTCTGTGTCCCGCGGCAACGGAGACGCAGTTTTGGCGGGAAATCAGTTATCCACGCCGCACCAATCTCCACAACCGTCTCGGCTGTTTACCGGGTTGTCTAAGTACGAGGGGCCCCTCCACGCTCCAACATTTTCTACGCACTTTCTTTCTACATAAAAGTTTTTCTTTCTTCTCTTTTATTGTCCCATTTAGAGACGCACGAACCCCATTAACGTTTTTTTTTTTTTTTTTTTTCCACTCTGAGCTGATGACACGAGGAATACACTTGGACGAGTCATTGCTTTTCGCTGATTTTTTCGAATTACCGTAACGGCCTAGCGACGCCAAATATTTAAAAAGAGCTTTACTCGACTCGAGAAAACACTCGACCACAGACAATAAACATTGGATTCGATGCAGAAAAAAAAAAATGATTTTCCAACTGAACAATAAATGTTTAGAAAAACATTATTTTTCTCAAACTGTTTCCAGCCACGTTGAAACAATGAAATATCAATTTTTTATTTTCATTATTTATTCGCAAATCGTTCGTTTTACTTCTTATCCATTGATTCATTGATCTACCATTTTCTAAATGTTTTTTTTATCATTTATTTAGAGACTATACAGTTTTGGCCCAATTTTATTCACTTCAATGCAAACGAGCGTGACTATTGAACAATTTTCAAATACTCCACTTTAAGGTAATCTTATCGCAGGTGGCTAGGTCATGGGATTCGCGTGAAAAAATTTAATTTCCGTTCTTCATAGATCAATTATTGTTCTCACAAAAATTTAGGCTCGGTTATCGACCAATTGAGAAAGAAAAAATTGATTAAAATTAGGTGACATAGGAAAATCTGATTTCTGGTCACTCAAAATATATATATACATATATATATCTTAGTGCAAATCCATAAGATATTTTACAAAAACCAGATTCAAGTACTTCAAGCTTGTAGCAATCCAATGGTCTCGAAAAAAAAAACGATTGTTAATTTAGTTTTTATGGAATATTAATTCGAAATAAAGATTTCGGCATCGAACGGTATTTTGACGCTTTAGTTATTTCAGTTTTGTAATTATATACAAATTGTTATAAACTATCTTCGATTGAGACGAATTGATTTATTAAAAACTATTATTTTTACTAAGTCGATAGGGTTACCTTGAAACGATGAAGAATCTTCGGAAATGTAAATAACTGCAAACAGTAAAAGTAGTACAGCGATAAAAAAAATGAACTAAATTGCTGTAAGCTTGACTTTTATATTTCCATCACAATGAAATTGAAGTCCGTTTAGAAATGATATTTGCTGAAAAAAAAAAACAACAAAAAACCCCGTAAATTGTGACTCGACTCGAGATTTTTCGTACATGAAATGATTTTGTCGAAGGGTCATGGATAAAAGAAAGAAAAAAAAATTGAATTCCACATATCTAAAAGGTGGATTGGTCAACCGAATTGCGAGTCTAGACTGGTCGAGGGTGAATCACTGTTTCGCCCGGTGGTATCGTTCTCATGAGTCACCATAAACGCGTATATACCTGAGAGGATCTCATGACTCAAGCCCTCTGCACGTTTCATCATTTTAATTCTTTTGTAAAGAGAACGGAAGATAAAATTCTTCGAATTTCTGGTTGATCTCGTCGAGCAGTAGCCGAGACGTAAGAGAAACATTTTCGTCTCAAGAAGCGAAAAGTTTCAAAAATCTTTTCTTTTTTCTTATCACAGGGTTCGTTCAATCGTACAGGAATTCCCATAGCTTATCTGGAATAAAAAAAAAGGGGGGAGGGGGGGGGGAAATGGCCAGGAAAAAGCCTAGGATTTCGTAAAACTGTGCTGGTCTAATCTTTGAAAAAATTCTTCGAGACTGTACGTAACAGGATTTTAAGGGCATTTAGTATACCGTCGTGCCTCAAACCGGTCGTTTTCTCACGTGATGTTCATCGAGACCAGTAAAATCCTCGAACGCGCCAACGGACCGAGACAAAACGGGCCGTGTGACACCTGTTCGCACTGCTTACCACCCTCGTACCGTGTACACCTTTTCGCACCCTTCTTAGAAACAACTTGACAACGACGTGTGACGATCGCGCACAACGATATTCTCAAGACTCACCTCTTTAGACACATTTTCGCCATTTTTTCCCACGATTTAATCGAAAGAACAAAAAATAATACACGCGATGTCAAGTTCGGGGGTTTCTCGTTGTCTGCGTGTGTTTCGTAAAAACGTATTCATTCTCCAGGAAGAGCTGATCTAACTGACGAGCCCTCTGCAAGGTCGAACGAGCACCTGTTATACTCTTTCGTACAATAAAAATACTCTATATATATATGTCGAGTATTTAGCACGCAAAAGAGCGTAACCCCTATCGATTTGCACATCAAATTATGCGAATTATGCGCTTTATTGCTTCGATAACATTTTGATGCTTCTCAGCAAGTGCAGACTTCTTGAAAAATCTCTTTTCTACGAGAATGTCAGAGGGAAAACGAGCTCGAGATTTCTCGTCGTTGATCGAGGCAAAAGGAATTTTTTCGGGATTCATTATTTTCTGTATTAAAATGCGATGAAACGTAGCTGCAGTCGAATAAAAAGTACTTGAGAAAATTACAATTCTCAAACGTAATAAGCGAGCAGTAAAAAGAAGAAGAAGAAGAAGAAGAAGAAAAAAACGGATATTTCTTCTACTATTATTTTGGGCATAAATTATAATGATTTGAAAATTTGATTACGATCTCGTGAGCTCGAAAGATCTTCTTCAACGAGATCGTTTCTTTGTTTCGAAGGATCGTATATTTTTTCTCTTCTCCTTTTACCTTGGTGCATTATATTTATTTATTTACTTTTTTTTTCTCCTCTCGAAGATACCACGAAAGTCAGTTCGAAGTCGAAGCTCTCGCTACTTAGTGTTCTTTATGATTTGCTCGTTTTACGATCGGTAATAACGTTACGAGAAGCAAAGAGAGGGCCATTGTGCCCGACGAATTCTCACGAGTTGTGCACAAGCGGCCACAACCGTGATGTTGCTTTCTTACGAGGATATAGATCGAGAAGAAGTTCGACGACCGGCTGTCGAGGATCGTTGGTTGTGCCCAACTGAGAAATGGGAACAACCAACCGAAGAATAAGACGTCGGGCATGAGGAGAGCACGGTGAAAAAGATTTTTCTGTTGGTGGGGCCCTCGGAGAAAATATACAGGGACAACTATTTACCCCCGTCGATCCGATGCGTTACTTCCCCGAGGGTTCTCGAGCAAAGCTCGTAAAATCCTTAGCGATCCCGCAGGGAGCCGTGAGAATATCGAAAAACCTGAAGGAAAACACCCCTTGCATCTTTCCTTGTACGATTATATTCGATGAAGAATAAAAAAAAAAAAATAAAATAAGAAGAAGAAGAAAAAAGAAAAAGAAAAAACCGTTCCTGCCCTTGCTTCACGGACAAGGAAAAAGAAAATGGTACGAGAAGAGGGAGCTTTTGCAGGTGAAGTCTTTCCAGTACGCGATTTTTTTTCTTTTTCTTTCTTTCTTTTACTTCCCTCGTCACTCTTTGTACGTGGATCGAGTCGTGAAGATCGGGCCACGTGTGCCTTCGCCTCGAATCTCGTTTTGTCTCGCTCTCCGTGTCTCGGCTCTATAGATTAATGCCCACACGCACACTCGCGCACTCGCCGCGAACAAGAAACCTTCACGAGAGAGCAGTGGGCTTTGTGGAGTTGAATGAAGAAATAAATAATAAAAAAAAAAAAAAAAAAACCGTCGTAGATTCGAGCTAAAACTTCTTGTCACACCCGACACACTGGAAAAATTCGTCGCCGAAAATTTTCGACTCTTTTTTTTTTTTTCTTTCGAAAATCGAGGATTTAAAAATCCGCGTTAGTCTAAGCAGTTGAGCCGATCGATTATGACAAAGAAAAATATTTCTCATGCTTTATTCTTCATTTTTCGATTCATCCGTGTTATTTCTCGTCGCTGGAATTTTCGTAAAAAAAAGAAAATGCAGGAGCTAACGAGAAAGAAAGTTCTTCCTTGTCGACAGAATCATTTGATTCAGCTCCAAATTCACTGAAACGGAATATTTCGTGTAAATTTCTGATACCTCGACGCACAATTGCCGGTTCGGAAGCCGAAGCAGGAAGTAATGCAAAAAAAAAAGTAGAAAAGATTCTCGCGAAGCGCTCTTTACACGAGAAAACAGATGTTTCAGCGGTGGTTCATACACGAAGTTTCAAATATCTCTGGTCAAGTGGAGAATGGACGGTTTGAACGATGAAATGAACGAGCCAACAAAAAGAATCGAGAGAGCCTGAGATAGTGATGAAAAGAGAAAGAGCACGAGCGAGAAAGAGAGAAAAGTGACCATGCGCCATATGGTGTACCCGTAAAACTGTCTTCTTCCACTTTTATCTTTTTCTCTCTCATTCTTTCAGCCTCTTAAGCAATAAGGAAGAAGCAGGATTGTGTGACTCGTCGAAGGATAAAGTCAGAAATTCAAAAAATGCTTTTCATATCCGGAAGATCGTCAGACTTTTTGATGCAAACGACATTTTTTACTTTAGCTCTCGAAATACACAGATGAAGACTGAAGCTATTAAAGAAGCGGATTTGAGAATTCAAGATTTCTTATTCTTTCTCTATCTTTTTCCTTCAGTGATGATCCGTCACTGAAACACCAAACGATAAATCGCCAATCAAAAACAAAGGCATCAATTCAAACCGCAATATTTGTAATTTCCCAAAAATTGCAAGCAGACAGTGGCGTCGAAATAATAGCCTTCCAAAACGATCGTGGGCAGAGGGCGCGAACTGAAAAAATGAAAAGAAATTGAATCGGGAAGAGAGAAAGATAGAGAGTGAGAGAGAAGAAAAAATCACGTTTCTGTAGGCGGATCATTGCTTTCGCACCTGTCCGCAGACTTCTTCAACGTTGTGTACGACACTTTTTATATATTTATACACAAGGATGTGTGTATGTGGCAGAATAGTTGGCTGGAACAAGAATAAGTTGATCGTCTCGTGTGTGGTGGTTTGCAGCGAAGGGTCTTTTCGGGCCTTAGACCCTTCGTTGAAACCCCGAAAGACTCAGGTGCTACCTGACCAAGGGAGAATATTCTTTTAGGGTGACTCGATCCTCAAGGGGAGCAGGGTCCAACTTCGTCCTTAATGTCGTCGTAGTAACATGCCTTGTACGAATCTATTGAACCCTCGAAGACGGTTGTCCAAGCTCTCGTTTCTTTGTTGGTAGAAATTTCCTTTCCAATGTGCTTTCATTCTGACTGACACGTGTATGTCTGTATATGGGTTTGTGTCGACAAAATATACATGCAGCACGTCGGCATGGCAGGGTTTCCACCTTTTCTTATCTTGCAACCAGCGAAATTTCGAATATCAGAAGTTTTCTTTAACTTTCTACTCTTTCGTGAAATATTTCACGAGAAAAATTCGTATGATTATTTTTGGTAGACTTAATTCAAGGAATATAAATAACCGCCAAAGACACTTGATACTCGGGAAGAACGAATAAATCGGCGTAATAATCGTTTAGTTACTATTATAAAAAAAAAAAAAAAAAAGTCATTGTTTCTGTCATCAAGAATTACTGTTGGTTTTCTGTACTCTCTTATCGCTGTTAATTCCAATTTTTGTTAATGATTCACAATGATGAATTTACCTAATAATTATTGTTTTTTTTTTTTGTTTCGTTTTCACAGAATACTGGCGAGTGCGAAAAGTTTGTGAATCCAGCAAAAAAGGCCTCACGATTTCTTCGGAGAATACGAAGAAGCAGTCGCAGGATGGTCAAAAATTATTGGGTTCTCCAAAGTGATAATTATTTCGAGACAAGCTTTCGGAAGATGACGGAGAAAAGATGGAGGGAAACACAAAAATAAGAAAATCATCGACATTTTTCGAGAATGAGAATTCGCGGAACGATGTCAACGTGATCGACGATTTTCGATTATTTATCACCGACGTAATGACGGGAACTTGTATATTTATTGATTATAATCTTAATATCGTTACAATTAACTGTAGCTCTTCGCGCTCTTCGAATGACTAGTGTTACGAGACCGCATATACCTCTCAGACAGGTTTACGAAATATTATAACGAGGTTTCGGAGTTTATGTGGTATTCAAACGCTCCGTACTTTCGTACGCGGTTTTTCCGCCCTTTGTCTCTCTTTTTTTCCCCCTCAGTTTTTATTTTTCTTTTGTATATAACTGGATAAGAATTAATGGAGGTTGGGGTGGACGATCGCTGAAATTGTTGTGCGGCTAAAAATCTTACGAAATCGTTATCATCGATTGACGAATTTGTCCTGAGACACGCTTCGATCTCAATGCGACCATGCAAAATGCTCTCATCAAGATCAAAAGCTCTTTCACATGACAGAAGGAGAAAGAAAAAACGAATCTGAAGTAAATTAGAGAATAAGCTAAAAGCTCAATATCAGTGACTGTTCACCGGAAGCCTGAAACTGTCGATTCGCTTAACAAAGCAACGATACAGCGCCTCCAAAGACTAATTAATGAATTATTGAGATAACAACTGTATTAATTACTTATATAGTTACCTCGGCTTAACCGAGACGCGGAGCGCCAGATCCTGTGTATATCTCAACTTAATATTAGCCAATATTCTAGTCATTTAGTCGTTTAACGCCAATCGATTTTTTTATAAAAATATATAACATTTTTTTAAATACACAAAAATCATCGTATTGTTTCTTTTGCTTACAACGTTATACTCCCGTTATTTCTAAGAACGTTTACGAAAATTATATGTACTCTTTAATGTAAGTGTGTAAAAACGTATTTGCAAAAGTAGGGAAAATAATATTTTTCAAAATCAATTTCTTATTTCACAAAATTTCAAACAACGATCAATATTTTCTCGCAACTAATTTAACGTTGATTCCGATTTTTTTTTATCTGTCTCGGTCATCGAAATACGGATTTTATACAAAAAATAAAATTGGTAATTAGCCAGAAACAATAATTGGTTAGGGATTACTCATTTATGTGAAAATTTTTTTGAGAATAAGGTAGTTTCTGAGCAGCATTATTAGGACTTGACGGTAATTATTCCGAATAATGAAATTTATGCAAATTTTCTCATTTTAAATTGAATGATAGAGTGCACATTTTTCAAATAGAATACAATGGGGATATATTATACTCTAAGAAAAATGCATTTGCACAAGGAAATTTTATCGCTTGACGATTTGATCAGTGACAATAGAGAATCGTATGACAACTGCTAAGCCGTTATGCCGATGCTTCGAGACACAGAATCGATAACGAAACGAGAACACGTCTTTGAAAGGTAAAATGACACCACTGAGCTCAATGCAATAATTGATTTCTGTGCTCTGTTTGGAGAAGAATCATTGTAATCGATATCTGTGGATAAACAAACGGCAGCTCCTACCATTTTCGAAGTACGAGAAAAATATTTTCGATCCGGTTGCTCGACCAATCAGCCTCATCATTATCGATGGTGCGCAGCTCCATTTTTTTCTTTCGTCAACTGTTGGTACAGAGATTGCTAAGCGTAAATTGCATGCTCAAATAAATCGGAGCTACCCTTTGATTGTTGAACGAACGGATACCACGAATGTTATCGCCGAGTACCTGAAATGAGCAGATAACTTTTACTGGCAGCAATTTCTTTTAAAAAAATGATATTTAATCGTGTCAATCCGAACGTGAACCAAATCTCACGAGTGTAATCGAGCTCTTCGTTAAAAATAAATTCGTTAATTCAACGATAATTTGGTGATCGCTCGATTCCGATGACTCCAATAAATGTTGTACGAAAAAAAAAAAAAAAAAACATCGTTTTGTTGGATCAACGAATTAATTTTTTTTTCACAATCATTGTAGAAACGAACAATTCGATATAATTAATAAAGTGAAAAAGAAGAGCTTAACTAATCAGAAAATTCTTCCAAACGATAAAAGTTTAATTCAACAAAGTTAGTTGTCAAATTGTGAGAAAAAATATAAATTACAGCCATACTTTGTTGCACCGTCATAAAAGGCCTTTTTATATCGTTCGAATATTTACACAACCCTGCTCAAGGAAAAATACCATCTGCCCACGGGAGACACACATGATTCATTAAATTTCCGAGTTTGACGTGAAATTTTGATTAAAAAAAAAAAAAAAAATAAAAAAATAAACCTTGAATTATTGGCCACGTGGCGATAGCACGTGCCTACCTCCTTCTCCGTTAGGCATGCTCAGCATTTCTTTTCTTTTTTTTTTCAATAACTACGGCCGCGTGACTTTCAAAACGTATAATTATGCGACCGGTTTTTTGTAATATCTATCGTCGAATCTTGCGTGTGTGTCAACCGTCCACGTGTTCTCTGCGATCACCATCAATCCGCTGTAGTACAGAGGATACTATATACACGCATACATTCATGTGGTTTCACTACAAACTTTTATGCGAGTTTAGTCTATCCAAATATATATTTTCATTAGCGAGTTTTTTGCTGTGCCACAGAAGAAAAAAAAATGTTTTCACGCATTTTTTTGCTCTATACAGGCCAAAAAATTATCGGAAGTAAAATCAATGAATTATTCCGGCGATTGAAACGCGAATCAGAACTCCTCGAAGCTCTTTTCCAAAAACGAGTTTTCGAAAAATACATTCGAAAGGATTAGACGATTTGAGAATTCATTAAAAAAAAAAAAAAAAAAAAAAAACATTCTAATGTGCTCTTCTCATTTATTTTCATGAAGTAAAAAAAAAAGAAAAAACAACTATAAGGCATTTCGAATCGATCCAAAACCGGTCATCGGATCCGGTGTTCCATGGCTTCGAATTTCTCTCATTTTTTTTTCAATAAGATACTAATGGATTCCAGGAGAGAGGCCATCTTTTTTTTTCTAATATCTAAGTAAATTATTTCTTGAGAATCAACGGAACATGTCGTCAAACGAAACCAAAATTTTGCCACAAAATGTACGAAAAGTGTTGGTTAATTTGATTCGTGAAAATTCTTTTTTTTTTCACAAGTCTATAAAACTTTTGAGCTACTTTTCAGTATAAAATCATCGTCGACTTGATCATTTTTTATCATTGAACATTTTTCGTCGTTTCGAGAAGAAAAACTAGTAAATTTTTTTGGAATCAAAAAATATTTTTGAACCAACAGCGACGAGTGTGCGCTCGGTGTCTAACATCATCGAGTTAAACAGTCTCGGGCGAGGCCAATACTTGGATGGGTGACCGCTCAGCCATGCACCGACTCGTGCATCGATCACTGAGCGGGAGACAATTTTTCTCAGTTTTCTATGACCCCAACCAGCTGGTGGTCAGTATAAATATAACTGTCTGTATCGGTCGGATTTTCCACATTTTCCATTCGTCACCATGGAAATGCGATACAGTAGCGCATTAGGAAAGACTGGTTGTGGACAACACTCCGAGGGGGCCTCGCAGCAACAGGAACAGTGAAGTGAGGGTCAGAGTTAGGTCGAAGCGAGGGTATGATGGGATCGTGAAAACTCGAAAAAGCCATGAACAATAAAAATAAAATGAAATATTTATTCTCAAGTAATATTGAAATTTTTCTGTATTTTATGCTTTGCTAGAAGATTCTAAAATTAATTTGAATAATTCTGCAATTATTGGAGAAAATAATCTGTAGAAATAGGCATATCGCTTGAATTTAGAAAATACATTTCTAATAATCTAAAATATTCGTAGGAATAACAACCAGAATTCGAGATTCTCTCGAATGAAGTCAAATTTTCTGTTTTTTCATCTTCAACGGGGACTGTCGCGGGTATGGATCGTTCATAATTTTTGATAACATGAAAATCTCAATATTAGTTAAGAATCATTGATGGCAAAGCGAATTCCGCATTAGGTAATGCATACCGAAATTTCCGAATGTAAAACTGATTTGAAAATGATGATTTTATCATTCGCGAAATATAACATTCTGCCATTGATGCTGAAACACCTGAAATTAGCTGGAAATATTTGTAAATCGCGTGTCAGGGCTAATCTCGACCGAAGTTTCGATGTTCGATAGCAGTGGATCAAACTAATGAGCGAGAGAAATGATCTCCAGAGATCTCCATCAATTATTAATTCGAGGACTCGTTTCCGCAGTCAAACATGCTGGTCAATTCATAAAAATTCCGTACAGAACGAATCGGTAAAACGGAATAGAAACTTCCATGAGGAAAAAAAAAGGTTTCTCTTCGAATAGAAACAAAAATAAGAAATATTATTCGAAAAAATAAAAAAAAGAGATACGAGAACACAAAGATTTGGAAAAACCCAACCACGCATTCGTACATTGATCAAACAAAATGTGATCTCTCCACGCACGGAATTGGTTGCGTGTCCAGATAGCGCCTACGCAAAATCGGTGGCACGCGTATCCGATAAATCATCAAAAATATTGTACATTATATGCACAGTGCGTAATGACCTAAACGTATAGTATATATGTATAATTGGAAGAGGATGGTTGAATCCTCGAAAATTAGGCAGCTGAAGAATGAGCCAGGATGGTTCGAGTTCGCATTTTGTAACGTACCTATCCACCTGGAGGCCTTGGGTGGCGTATGAGGGTTTGGTGATTCCCTACCTCGACACCCCCCTCGGATCTGGCAGGGTTGAGGCATCTGGGAGAGTAAGGGGAAGGGGGTTGCGGATAGGACGCGGAGCAGGAAGACCGAAGCCCGTACGCTTTTCCGCCATCGGGGGGGAAGCCTCCCCCGCTTTTACATAGTAATATTCCCCGCTGTACGAACCGAGTAAACACGCGATTTGTGCCCGAGCACGCATCCTTGTATCGTCCACGTGTACAATATCGTTCAAAAGTATTTTACCGAGTCGGTATAGTTGAAAGTGAACAACTTTTGAGAGGTTGCCCTGTCGGGAATCTCGTTATTAGAGTAAATTTTCAGAGCAGATCAACGACTATTCGGAATAATCAATCATTTATAAAATTTCGAAATTTAACCGATGGCGTTTGAAAACTCTGCTCCAACGGAGGTTTGAATCATGAATATGTAGCTTTCGCGATTAGATATATTAACAAACGAAAGATCTGAAATGTTCAAAAAAAAAAAAAATAAGGATAATTTTAGAACGAAAAAAAATGAGGTTTATCGATCAATTATAATAGAAAACTTCGATTCGATTGAGCAATTACTCGGAGTTTCGGTGTCTTCTGCTACTACCGCTACGTGGACGTGACAACGCTACTACATAGCGTCGAATAAAACGGAATCGCTTCGAATATATTCTTTATAAAACTTTTTCTATTAAATGATGAAACTAAGGAATCTTATCTTCAAAACAGGATGCAAGAAAAAATATGCCCGAGAAATGTATCTGAGGAATAAAACCCTGGTCAAATTTAGTATTATGATCGATTGGACAATGTGAGTCGAATCATATTGGTATTAAAACAGTTTATAATGAATAAAGTTCCACCAATGACCATGGCGCACATTTAAAAAATCATCGACTTTCGTAATTCTATTAAAATGATCTCTAAATCAATGATTTATGGCTCATTTTTACAGATTTCAAAATAATAGGCTGCCTCTTGACCAACTGCTGCGACAGGTTCAAGTTCAGACCACGATTTTTAGACTGAACTGAAGAATATTTGGAGAATTATTCTTAATTATTATTCGTGGAGAAAAAAGATTCGATTGTGATGCCACGATCATGAAACTATGATCGATTCTTAAATTTTTCTTTCAAATACTTTTGGTATAGCTCCAGCAAATACATAAGTTTTATAAATTTAAAGGCACGATTACAATGCCCTTTTTTTTCTGAGTCGAAAGACACTGGTTTTTCATTTTAAGGATTTTATTGAGTAAGGAGTGCAATAATGTATGCATTTTCAATTTCTGTATTCGCTATATTTCACGTTGATGAAAATAAAGAAGAGTGTAACGTTCGGTATGTTCATTTAATTTGCAACCATAAAGGAGCACATTCGAATTTTTGTATTCGATGCAGTAATTTTGACAGTTAGTGTATATCGGTGTATATGTATCCATTTATGTACGCGTAGAGTTACGTAGAAAGAGAGAGAGAGAGAGAGAGAGAGAGAGAAAAGGAGAAAAAATCGAACTTGGGGGTGGCGGCTGCAAGAGCGCGGCACGGTTAATTATAATGCGCCGTGATGCACACCGCAGTGAGGTCTGGTCGGAAAGGAGGGGTGTGGAAGCTCTTAGGGAGGCAAAAGGGACCGATGAGCGAATATATATACACATGAAATAAAAAGGGAAAGAAAATTTGAGGAGGGAACCCACCCCCCGCGCGTGAGCGCACAATTCGCCGCAGCTGGTATTCACGTGCGGCTTTAATGGTTGTCATCCTAGCTGGGCTATTTCGATAATGCCAACTAATTCCATAATAACCCATAGCCCTTGCTTCACCTTTTCCAGTCTCTACATATATATATATATATATAAATATAATTCTTACTCCGATGACGATATGAATTTTAAAAGAGTAAACGTAAATTGAAAACGATTGAATATCGTAATGACTGGGAGCTCAGATCCGCCTCAGTACTTAGAAATAAAGAGAAACATTTTTTTTCCACCATTAACCGACGAATTAATTATTCAGCCGTGAATATCATTCGTTTCTTCAATGGTCCTCTGATTGGTGTAATTAATAAGTATCAATAGTATAAATCATTTCAATAAAATAGTTTAACTTATATCCGAGTTGGAGACAATTGGTGCTGAGGATTCAATCATTTTTCCATTCCTGATTAAGTATATGATCAAGAGCGAAAAAATGATTGAATACGTTCAACACAGATTTCCTGATAATAAATTCATTGCAATTCGATTAGGCTTTTTTTTGTCATACTGTTATTTATTGGGATAATCGGAACTTTACCAGGAACCAACCAAAAGGATATTCGCTCAGTGAGTAGAAACGTCCTTTCCGGACGTTTCACTTTGGGAGATTTCTGACACGAAATTCAACTAATGATTATCATCATACTTTGATGTGAAGTACTTTATGAGAACTTTTCCTCACAATAAGAATCACCTTCTTCTCTGAATCTGCCGTCATTTAGTATGGAAATGAAAAAAATATTAAAAAATGTTTCTAAATATGTTGTTACGAGGAACCTTCGATTGTTTTTGCCCGACTGGAGTAGCTATAGTTTCCGTTGGTAATCGAATTATATCAAATGAGAAATCAGCTATCAACATTCGATAGAGATCCACCCAATGAACGGTTCTTATTTGTCTTGAAAATTGAACGCAAATCAACAAAGAGGGAGAGAGAGTGAGAGAGTGGTAGTCTCAATAAATCATGCGATTGCATATGTCGCGTAAATAAATCGATCCACCTGTGAATAAAAAATCAAGCAGGATGTAACATCGTCACGAGTTACTAGAAATCTCCAAGATATCTTCGTCACAACTTAATCGTATGTTTTTATTTCGATATTCATTACACACCCGGTATCTTATTACGGTGTAAACAACTCTCGCTTCTCTGCCCGTACAGGGCAGTCGGGAGTTGATAAAACCAAAAAAAAATAGAAATACTCTAAATTATTAGTGACACGCATGAATGATGGAGCAGAGCCGTTAAAAAAATATATATATATTTCGTTGTAGAAAGAGATGCTGCCGTATTCGCTACACAAAAGAAAACCGTTGCAACTCGCAAGAGGACATTTAAATAAATAATAAATTGATACAGAAAAAGACGGATATCATCATAATGGGATAAGATCCAGTATCGAGGATTAAAAAAATTGTACATTAGTACCGAGGACACGAGAACATCGATCATTCTCAGTACGAAAATGCCAATGGCTACAGAGTATCGACCCCACATACGAAAATTCATGTTTGTTAAGTTTTCGCGCGTATCTCTCTAATCGATTTGAAATTCAATTCGTCACACTTTATCCCTGGCAGAGGACTCCGTATGAATCATCGTTTCAGGATCTTCCGCGAAGCAGTGGCTTCATTATCGAACATTAACAGGTTTCGATCGATCATCTAACATTTTTTTTTTTTCTTTTTTTTCAGAACTTATAGGATCATAAAGAAATTTGAACGTACACCGTACATTCATCAAATATAGCACTGGCTCGTGGAGAATAAAGCTCCCATCGATTTTTATTAACTCACCGACAATAGTGAGACGAATTCCGATATATAGATGTCAACGATTCTCTTCAGTTGAACCAATTTTACAAAAGTTTCACTCAAAAATCATTATTCTAAGGAGCACACGTTCGTATATATGTGCAGAGATTATTTCTTGATTCACCAACCAACAAAATCACTAATTCTTTCACCATATTTTTTCCAAGCCATAAAAAAAGCGTCTTTAGCCTCTGAGCGAGAGAGCCGCCTGCTGGACCAGTGAAAAATCAATGTTAATTAGCGCAGGGAGTTTTCGCTACCGGGGCTCAATCTTCGCGATTGTTTACGCTCGCATTTACGAGCTCAAACCACCTAAAACCACGAGATGATTTACGAAGGGCCTACCGCGCCTGCAAGGGACAACTTATAGATATATATACGTCACAGGTATTCACACGTATATTTCTATATGTATATATATATACAAGTTCCATGCCTAAATATGAGGCTGGTAAGAGCTTTTCAACGCGTCGAGTATCGCGTACTAGCGGATGCACAGCGTAATTTGTACATTTACGTCCATAGTCCGTAAAATATCTTCTTTTTTTTCTTCTTCTTCTTCATTTTTACGTATTCCTTGTCTCTCTTCTAGCCATGTAATTTTGTTCATTTTATTTTGCCTCTTCTTTGGCGAAGGTTCGAAAGCCTAGCGTATAGATGCCCGGAGCTGACAGAAGATCTCGCAGGCAAACGCGTTAAAATGAGAGAGAAAGAGCCAGCAATGAAGAAGGGTAGTGATAGGGAGGATCGAAGAAGAGTGGGATGTGATCCTAAAAATACAATGTTCCGAGAGCGCGAGTAAGCACCAATTACATCGTTTAACGTTCGAAACAATTTTGTAGCATGCATATGAGATCGGAAAGAGAGGGAAAAAAAGGGGAATCCGCTGAGGCATTATCAGGCATTTGCTTACAACATAATTATCAGTCCGAAAGAGAAGTACGCGTTCGCGAAGAATGTTCGGAGAGATAAAAAAATATAAAAAAATACGTGAAGGAATATTGCAACGGTGCAATGACGCATTCCGACCCACGAATGTTTCAAATGCTTTTTTCATAGCCGAAAGTTATACGGGGTATTATTACCGAGGATTATTCCCTCGATGAATTACATTTTTATTTGGTGGTTGCACCGGAGCAAAACATTTTTTCGCAATTGGCCATTTACTGCTTGTGACGCGAATGATTGAAAGAGCGAGTGAACGATCTGTCGATGATCTATTGTTCATTCTTTTCCAAAAAAAAACAAAATGGCAACCGTCAAAATGCTCTATCAAATGATTGTTTTGGCTTTTCCAAGTAATTTTGATATATATACGTCTTCAAAGATTCAGACTCCGCAAAGAATTGTATTGTTCGAAACGTTAATTCGACTCGAAAACGTTTATTCACGCAACAAACGACTGAAAAGATCAAAAAACAGAATGAAATTCGTTGATGCAACACTACTTTTGTTGATTCAACGATATTTTTCGTCGTAATGCGAGCAGCATTTATTTGAGCCAGCAAATCAACGAAATATTTGTTGAATTAAAGGATTTCATTCAGTTCGCCATACGATTTGTTTGATACAACAAAAAATTTGATTGTATCAATAAAATTTATTTCTCAGCAGTCTATTGCATGCTCCCATCGATTTTTAGGTCACAGCCTCCGAAAGCTGCGAAAACGATTGCAGAGATTTCTACAGCCTCCGTTCCTGGTTAAAGGGACCGAGGGATTTAAACCGTCGAAACAGTCAAGAATCTCCAGTCGTGTAGTCTGCAGTGTCATAAATTTCTATACAAGATCGATATCACGGTTGGTGGCACAGAAAATTTAAGCTCGGAAAGCCAGGGATAATAAATAACAACGTGGAACACAGGGGTAGTCGGGGAAGGGCTCGGAGGGGTGAAGGGTTGAGTTTATAACTCGATGTGGATCGAGTTTGTAGTGTCGTAATACAACATTCACAATGGTATTATGTGCCAGGTTCTAATGAACTCGTATTACGACATTAATCTCGTTTTTCGCGTTCAACGGTAGCGTCCAACAGAAGGACTAAATGCATCATTTTGGGTGTTTACCTTCTGCTCTTTTTTTTTTTATATAATAACTCCCCTTTCCTTTTAAATTACCTCTGACACGAGTTTGCGCGCTCTTTCTCTCTCCCTCGTTCTCTATTTCTCTCGGTTGAGAGGCATTGAATATAGATCCTAATACGAGCATGTCAGGGCTGCTCCGGCAGACAGTTATTTATGCAAATTGACGTTAATGTTCACTTCGGAGCACGCGTGTCCTTCGAGAGTTGAACGAGTGAAAAGGACACCGGTTAAGAAGCAACCGACATTTCACCAATTAAAGCCCATTCATGGCTCAACTCCGTGGACGCGTGCGTTATTTATTTGATTTTATTTCATTTTTTCACTCGCGATCGCAAACCGTGCAATCTTTCTTACAACAACGTCCGTTGAGTAAACCGGTTTGGTGTAAATTTGACGGATTTTTTTGAAACCGATCCGGAAAGTCTGTTGAACGATCAACGTTTATTTTTATCGCGAGAAATTTATTGTCAACGAACCCTTCGGGACAAGGAAGCAGGATGAGGACTTTCATTCTGATTTTTCCATACGAATGTCACAACAGATAATTTCTCCAATGCAGATATCTCACTGCGATATGGATTTTACGAATAATTCACTCAGCACACATCGCATCCTTCGACGTGAATATCCTCTCGAGAGTTCTCATCAGTGTCAGATATACCGATTGAATTTCAACTGATCCGCGCAACCGGCTATATATGTATCTCGAGCAATACCATATCTTCTGGCTTTGCCCATCAGTCGTGAGACTCGGTGAAGGCTGTGAAAAGGGCGTGAGTTGCCCTCTCGGTAAAACTCAGAAGAATATACCTCAAGGGGCACCTTCGCAGGAGTACTTTTACTCGCGAGACACTGTGTCCCACGAGTAGTGCCTCGGTGGCCGATCGTTGGACCAAGACCACCGCAAAAAGCTTCTCACAATACAGAGGAATATACCGTGGGGAAGATAGAAAGAGAGAAAAAATTCACAAGTGATAAAAGAGTGGGGAATGACCAGGAGCATCCGGCAACCAAAACTCTTGAGTGGTAACTTCAGACCAAGATATATCGTGTCTTTTAATTTATCTCACGGTGGTGAAGAGCTTGGTAAGATGCAAAAACTCTTGGGAACTCGATGTACGATTTATCTTCGATGACAATAAAAATCATGAAACCCCTGCGAACGTAAGATTATTTGGGCAAAGCGCTATGCGAGTTTGTCTCTGAAGAAGATTGTATTTTTCGAATGATTAAGATTAAAAATTCTTTTCCGATGATGCGCCTTCGTATTAAAAATTATTTTTCAAGTATTCCCGCCAGCAGTCGCGGTGGCAAGAAAATAAGAGAGGTGAGAGTGAAAACTTATTGATGCACCGGATCAATCGATCAGTCACGGTCGACGTGAAATTCGATGAAAAATCACAACGATTTCGTTGAATTTATCGTATTTTTGGGATAATGAAAATCGTTGATAGATAGGGATGAGGGCAAAAGTGCAAGCATTCGTTCGAGACTCGCACTTGGGCAATAATTTATTCTCTCCACGATCTTTACGAGCGTTCACGGTTCCTTGGCGACCGTTAAAACGCACTGTTCCGGAGACCTATTACACCTGATGGCTTCTGCTCATCCTATTCGCGGCATCCCCCCCCCCCCCCTCTGTTTGAATTTTCACAACGCGCTTATTTCAACGCAGCTTCCTTGTAACCTTTTTTTTCAGTTTTATCTCTTTTTTTTTCTTCAATTATTTCCGATGAACGCATTCAGGTTCGTCGAAATTCAATGAAGCATCGAGACACTATTGTGCAACGAAGTAATACGCATTTGAAATAATTATAAGAAAATATATAGTTTACAAAAGATTTAACAAAAATTATCAATGAATATAATTCTGAGCTTGTAGACGCTGATTTCCGTCGACGACCGGAGCTCTTTTAGGTACATTCATTACCAATTTTCTTCAGCTTTTTCATTATTATTATTATTCCTGAAATGACTTACGCTCGAAATAAAAAAAGTTCTGAGACTCGAGTGCGCCTGTATCACAGCAAATTGAAAGTTACTTTTTATCACGGTTGCAGACAAATTGAGTCAAATTCAGATATCTATCCGATAAAAAGTCGATTTTTCTTTTTAGTCAAGACGAGGCAGCCTGCAAATTGGAAATGGTGACTGTAGCTTTGGAAACTGATTGGAAGAAAAACAACACGAATATGCGGGATTTAAATTCGAAAGTATGAATTTCAACACGAATTTCAACAACAAAAAATGAGTTTCGAATTTTTTCGAGTTTCATTCGTCAAACTGAAATTCACTCATTTTCTTGCGTTCCTTTCTATAAGTATTTCCAGCGGATGAGCGAATCATTAAAAAGAAAGTAGTTCGAATCAGAAAACTGGATATTATAACGAGCGGAGCATCACTATTTTTTTTATCCCTCTTGTGAGTCACCGATGCAATAGCATCGCATTTTTTCGTTTCCAAAGTCGAATAAAAGCGGTATTAGTATACCTCATAGAACGGACGATTGGGATAATTTATTTTCATGTTAAGCTTTGGAGCAATGTCGAAAAGTAAAATGGTATGTGCGGTGCAGCCAGTATCAAATAAATATAAGAATAAATATAAAAACGTCGTTTCTAGTACAGAATCTATTCCTATTGTATTTTCGACAGAGTTTGCGAGCTTGTCATTTGGCAGTTTCCCTTCAGAATGAAATAAAAAAAAACAGAGTGTGGGTTACGTTCGATCCGAATGAGGCTAACAAGGACTTGGACGATGTCTCTCGGGTCGCTCGTAGCATACAAGAACAACAGAAGGGCAGGATGCCTCACCTAAATCCTGTCTGGGAGGTCGGTGAGGATTCTCCCGAAGCGTGAAATCACTTCCACCGTGCTCGTAAATACAAGCTAAAATGATCGCTCTTCGTCGCGAGGTGTTCGTTTATCCTTCGTATATAGTGTCTCTAAAATTGCCTTTGAAATTCGTATCAGAAATTGTGAGATCGTGAAAAAGAAAAAAAAAATTGTTAATTATTGATCGAGGAGAATGAATCAGAACATTCGATTCAACAAAATTTTCGTTGAACCATCAAATCGTGGCGAATAATATGAAATTTGTTGGCTTCAACAAAACTTTTGTTGATTCAACGATTTTTTTATTCGAATCAAGTGACTAAATCAATATCGAATTTGTGGTGAGTCAACGAACTTTATTACTTTCACCGCGTTTCGTGATCCAACGAAAATTTTGTTGCATCACAAAACTTCTTTTCTGAGTGTAGAATTTCATCATATCCAACGAGCCTTAAGAGTTTGAGTTCAACTTTTGCGACATCCGGTAAATAAAAACTTGTACAGTTCTAAGTTCTTCTTGGTCCATGCTTTTGTTTCCTGTGAGGATTGAGTGACTTACAAGTCGAATGGAATTGTCTGTATTTATGCCTTCAAGAAGGTTCATTCGAAGACGCTGTGCGTGTCGGTGGAGTCATTTCATGAAACGAAATATCGTTTTTTTCATAGTTGGCCAGTTCGCTGAACGATCAACATCCTCCCTCGGACTTCTTTATTCTCTTCGTTCTTCTCTCTGTTCATACTTTTTTTTTTTTTTTTCTTTTTACTCTTTCGCTTCGAATATCCTTCGTTTCCGGGGGTTAAACACTGAGATTACCTCGGAATAATGCTTCCGTCAACGTTCAATGACGCCAAGGAATTCAAGTTGCAATATAAGACCTGCAGCTTGATACTTAAGTGCTTCGGTCCGTGCGTTCTTACTTTTTTTTTTCAACCATGAATTATTCTACAGTCGACAAAATAATAATACGAGAAACAAATGGTGAAAAATTCCGGAAAATCGAGTCGAAAAATCCGAAAAATATGTCATTCGTTCATCAGACACAAAAAAAGCTGCACCAATTTGGTTTCGACCACCATAAAATCGTGTTTTAGAATTTTAGGAGCTTCGTAGCGAATAATTCGCAAGGAAGCTCGAGTCAGGGGCAGGAAGTTGTAGCATATTGTGCATATAGCCGAGTTGTCAAGGCCACCGTTCATTTGTGATGTGGTTGCCGCACCTCGGTATGCATTATTTTATTGCTCGCCATGCGGTAAAACGATGAAAACAAATTAACGAAGCATAAGGTCGAAACCGAGATTCCGACTTCATCTTTTTACATGATTTAGATGAATGTTCTATGCACCAATTGCCAAAATTGTAGCTATACTGGCCATCCGGAATAAAATTGCAAATTCGAGTATTTTGGGTCACTCAAACACTTCGTCTCTTGGAGACGATCGACCGGAAGTGTCGTGAACAGGGTTTTTCTCTACCAAAATTCAAGATTACCGTTAAAAAACTGGATTCCGATTGATTGGACATTAGAAATATTGTAAAAAATGAAAAAAAAAAATCGTACCTCACCGGATAGTCGAAGCAGTAATATTACAAAAAAACGTTTCAACTTCCGGTCATAAAGGAAGTAGCACCGACAGATTTGACACGGTCGCTCGTAACAGCTGATGCGATCAGCAAAGCTAGCCTGACTTTTCTTCGACTGTCGTGTCATTCAGAATCTCATTCGTCAATTTTTATATTTGTAAACTAATTATTAACCACGATTGTCGCACATTATAATCAACAAAAATGAAAAATATGAATATTCGACACGGATAAGAAAAGGCTTCGAGGATTTTTTTTATTCGGAGCTCTTTCTTGATCGCCAGGAAATGATCGTACTTCCTTTTAATGATGAAATATAAGAATTTCATTGGTCCGTCGAGAGTTTAGCTGCAAGTAAATAAGCTAAGCGAGAGGCCGAATTGAAACTCGCGCGATGCGTTGAGTATCCGTTTTATAAATAGGCATTCGCGTTCTTTGTTCGAAAATCATCGGTTCCGAAAGAAAGGATTGACGGTTCCTCCAAAATCCCTGGTTCTTTTTCATCGTCTCTTTTTTGTCGAAGAACTAAAACTTATCTAGCGAAAAAAAAAAGGATTAATGCCCAAAATAAAAGTTGGCTATGCACGTGCGTGCAGCAGAGTACCTCGAAAATTCACGCGAACACGTGCGTTCCTCGGTAAACTAGTCTGCTGCAGGAGTGGACGGAAATACATTTCTCTCGCGGTTACATACGCTCTTTGAGCCACACACGCTGTTCATTTCATTTAATTTTCTTCTCCCGTTCTCCCTCATCCATGGCACACATACAACCGCACATGGTGACGAGATAGATCCCTTCTTCCCAATCTTTCTCTTCTTCTCCTTCGAAGAGGGTAAACCGAGAAACGTTCTAAAAATTCCGAAATGACGTGGCTCCTGCGTCTTTTAAAGCTTCGTATATCACGATCCTCGTATGCATACAGGGTGCGCCGCGCCCTGTTCAACATTTACTAATTCTCTTGTTCTTGAATGAACAAAAAAAAATCATTTTTTCTTCTTGAAAGTAACTTCTTTTACTATTTCTTGAAATTAATAATATTAATTACCTTTGGAAGATCGATTTTCAAGCGACAAAAGTAGAAATCGTTCGTAAATATTGAAACTTTAAAGAATCACCATCTTTGACTATAAGCCATCGAGCCGCTATCGTGTCTCTCAATAAAGCACATTAATTTCTTTCTTGAAGCGGATTCTGTAATTTCCATCCGGTCCTACAGGGTCCGGAGATGATTAAAAAAAAAAAAAAAAAAAAACAAGATCGTTGAAGTTACAGGAACAATTGGAATAGGACACCCTAAATGTACGTGTCAGGAATGGGCTGAGTCGTTGCATTGGATGAGAAGAGCTCAGAAGAAACGAAAGAGAAGAAAGGGGGAGGATGCATAACCGCGGGCACGCGTATAGATCACAACCGAGCTCTATGTACGCGAGTCGTTTCCTCCCAGAGAGCATAACGCTCCCGCAGTAGTAACAGCCCAAGCCGCGAATGAGACGCGACTTTTCGAGGCGACTCTTTCCGTTTTGGCTCTTTAAATCAACTTATTTGTTTTTCATTGAAAAATCCGTGATAAAGTAATTGCGATCGTTCGCGGTTTAGAAATTTTGGAAAATTTTGTGATTGTAAGAGCTCGATGAGATTTGGGGTGAAAAAGTCCGGGGACTAAACATCGAGATCGTTTCGATAAATAAATAAACGAACTAAATAAAGCGAGAAATCTTTTAAAATTAAGTTCAAAATTCCTCAAAGGTTTGACCAAAGTCATCTGAACTTTACAATTAAAAAAACAAACAAACATTCAATATTCACGTTTGAAGTGATGTTTTAAAGCCTCTGAGAGTTACTCGCAAATTTGATGATTCAGCTTCGGATATCATCGGCGTTTAATCATGTTGGCTGCAAGACACAGGTGAGTTTGCTGACTCTGAACGACAACTCTCAACGAATCAATTCATTATCACCGAACATGATCTTCGTTCTAGTCTAATTGAAGCTTTCAAACAATTTGTATGAATTTTTCGTGTGGCTTGTTTAAAAGCAATTCTAATGCGATAATCTTGGGTTTCTGAGTCATAAAAACGTGTTTGTGCCGATTTTTTTGTACTGCATCCGAGTAACGTGAGCCAGCGCTCGTTCCGTGATTTTTTTACTTCATACACACGTTCGATGATTCGTTGAGAATTTTAGCCAAATGTGGATAAATCAGCGATCGAGACCGTTTGAAATGTTCTCTTTATTCAACAAGATTTCAGTTGCAGCTCAAAAAAAATCTTATTAGCTGATTGGATGGAGGTATAGAGACATACGAAAAATGAGAGTGTGGCATTTTGGATGCGATGCGGTGGCCTCTTTCCATCCGGTAACTTTGTGTACCATTGGAAGCTCTTGGTCTCGTACCTCCATGCTCTCGACTAACGTTACATGAGGGATTTAAACGTGTTACGTTACCGGCGTGCGTGTCTCTTCGTCCCTCTCTGTTTCCACTCTTTTCATTCTCTATTCAAGTAGTTGCCGAGCATATTATAATACACGTATACGTGCAAAGAGTAACAGGAAACATGACAACTTGAGGGTTATTAAATTTCACCAAACCCCCGAACGAAAAAGCAACGAGAGCTTTTGCCGGTGGGTACTTTCTCGTTGGGTTTTCAGTTCAAGGGGCAACTCTCTCTCTCTCTCTCTCTCTCTCTCTCTTACGAAATTGGGACTTGAAGATACGAAGGCTCAATGGGCCCATATTGGGTGAGAAAATCGAGAGACTCTCCTGTTCAGTTTTTCTCGATTTCTTACTCGTATAGTTTATAAATGTACCTAATTATGATCGTGGAGCAACCGGAAATAGGGGATTTTTACAATACCATCCGTAGAATTTCGTCAAAAGTTTTTTTTTTGTTTTCGTATGTTAATAGAAATGTTTGTTTGTAAATTTGACATCGTATTGTACACGTGATACACTGGGAGTTATAATTAGAGTGACGATATCTTGGTCGTGCGCACCATGCGGGGAGGATTTACTTATCACTCGAGAGCTATGACGGTAGTGAGAGCATACGAATACATTCTACTACTTAATTTCGCATATTTGAGAGAGAGAGAGAGAGAGAGAGAGGGAGAGGGAGAGAGAGGAAAACATCGGGGTCTGCGATTGTTAATCCGTTGCTCGAATGGTGGGCTCGTCCAAACCATCATCTTGTGTGTTCACTGACCTCGCACAACATCGAACCGAGAAATGAGGTCATGATGACAGACAGACAGAGAAAGAGACGAGAGCAAGAGAGAGAGAGAGAGAGAGAGAGAGAGAGAGGGAGAGAGAGAGCCTTTACGCGACGCTAAGCTCTCAAGTACATAATTCATTCGATGCCAGACTCCGTGACCCCCGCGATTCTATCAACGGGATTTTTTTTTTCTTTTCTCGTTTTCGCGAAATATAAAATAAATTCGTTATAGAGCACGTACGGTATGCCCGAACGTGTAGGCGTCGAATGAAAGCCGGAGTTTTCACGCTTTTCCTAAAATAGAACATCGGAGCAAAAAAAAATTACCGAAGTCTGGGCGAAGCGTACGTTGACTTATGGGTTTTGTGTATGCAGCAGTATTTCTCGGATGCAGCCCTCGGGGTGCCGTCATCTTGATGAATCTCACATCCCTCTCCCTCCGGATGTGAGAACACCCGACAGGAAATTCTGTATACAGCCCTACGAAAAACGAAGGGTGTTTCGATGTCTAAACTATGATCACACGAGGCTGCGCGTACTCTTTTCCCCTCTTTATCGCTCAAGGGAGAATCTTTTCGACGAAAGAGATGTTGAGGAAAAAAAAGCATCGAGATAACGTTGCACAGTTTTTTTTTTTCTATAATTCCATTTTTTTTTCTCATCTTCTCTCAGATCTCATCGGAGATTAAATTATGCTTGATTCAATACCCAATCGAACAACGTTTCACGAAAATCTTTGATTCGAAAGAAAAAAAAAACAAACAAACAAACAAAAAATGAAACGAACGAATTATCCGAAGATAACGAGTAGATTTTTCATCGCGAAAAAAAATAAATATAAAACTGATGGAAGATTGTGCTCAAAATATATGCGTAGAGAAGTACGACGATTTTTTTCTCAACTATTCTTCCCGTTCATTTTCGTACAATGTCATTGACTCGGTCGGAAAAAAAAATATATATTTGATTAACAGATGGCAGAGGAAGGAAAAAATGATGCAAAGTCCATGCACATTTTGTAATTCTGCGTCTTGGTTATTTTCAAAAATCCAGCTTGAAACGTGTATAATTTTTCATGCACCAAGTGTCTTTGTAACGGTCGGCCAATAATTCTTGCGATGTTCAGGACACCATAGATCCTCGTGTGAATATTAAATCCAAGGGAATTTAGTTCTTCTAGTGATTTGTGTGTGCGTGTGTGTTTTTTGTTTTCTGTTCGAACACGTGCGATCCGCCATTACGAACCCTCGTTAAATCGTCAGTCGAGAGTTTACCACATTGAGAATTTTGAGAATAAATTTAAAGGTTGACGGAATAGCAGGAAGTGCCAGTTGGCTCAACCGAGATTCGGCATGTGCCTTTCCTTCTCATTGCGCTCCTTTTCCTTCTTTTATCGGGACATTCTTTAACTTCGTGTACGCTTCGAATATATCTATAGGAAAGAGATGACGGAGAACACTGGCACGTGTTTCTTCGTGTGTACGAGATATGATGAAACTTTGTACGAATTAGCTTTAAATTTCTACAGATATTGATGAGGAAAAAAAAATTATTTGTTTGAAAGATTTTTGAAAAATGAACAATCATGGCGAGCATTTGTTGCAAAAAGTCGAAAAATAAATTGTTAATTCATAAATTTCTTCGAGCTTAACAGCCACCGATGACATCTGAAGTCAAAATCAACATTCGAATCTGTCATTCGTTCGTAGATTCACGATATTTATTGAAAAGGCCACGTTCAATGATCCATCGTTGGTTTCTCTTTTCCTCTCAACTTGTTTCAAATAATATTTTTTACCGATTTTATCGTGGTTTAATAACCGAGTTTATCCATTTTAAGTTGACGGAGAGCGAAGAGATTAACGTCTGTTAATAAACGCCGTTATTTAATTACGGAAAAATTGTTCTTGGCTGAGTTCAATCATTGACGCGAGGTCTCGGCTACAGTGCATCGTCTAACTCTCTCTCTCTCTCTCTCTCTCTCTCTTTCTCTCTCTCCCTCTTGCTTTATACCTCTGTTTGGTGGTTTTATACAGATGCAGCAACCACGACTCTCTTTACCGCAACTTTGCGGGACTCGAGAGCGCGTTCATTATTGTGAGAATTTCCTTCGATCTCACTTCCCACTGAAAATCTCATCGTCGTTCTTCAAATCGCTCTTTGTCCATCTCCATTCTTCTTCATTGTTCATGTTTATGGCAAATTTGATGAAAAAGTTAAGTATTTTACTGAGAAAAAAAGAGTGTGCACAGAAAATAAATAGAAATAACTTTTTCACAGCATCAAAAATATTTTTCATCTTATTTCAATATGTTCTTTGAGATTAATACACGTAACTGACCGAGACAAAGTAAAGGTTCACGAAAGAAGTGCTGAGGGGTGACAGCTGTATAACGGAAGATTTCATTACACCAGGAGGTCATTCATCCCGGAAATACACTCGGTCTTTCGAAACTCCTGCATTTATGTAAACAAAAAAGAAAAAGATGACGATTTTCTCGTGTTAAGAAATGTTCCACAAGCCAAATACAAAGATGAAGAAAAAAAAAAAAAAAAACACATCGTTGCAGAAATAACACACTCGATAAAACCGAAAGAAAAAAAGAGAGCAACAGATATAAGCATACATAGAAAAGATCCGGGAGTATTTTTACATTTAAAAAACGTGCAAAACGTAACTATAACTGATCATTTTTATTGCATTTTATCATTGCAAATAAGGCAAACAAATATTTGTACGTACATTTATTGGCTGCGCGTGTTTGTCAACGATTTAATCACGAATTAGAATTTTAGTGAAATCGAAACTTACCAAAGTTTTGATTACAAAATCTCCAGTAAGTGGGCAACTTTAGTAAGTTTTGATTACAAAAAAAAAAATAGTTCTTCGATGTGAAAATTCTGACACTATTCATAAACCGTCAACTGTTTTCTAAGCTGTCACATTTTTAGAGAAATCATAAAAAAAATATAAGCATCACGAACGCTGAACGTGAAAATTATCGGAAATATCTTTTTGTAAACGTAAACGTTAACAAAACGTAAAGTTAAATGAATGTTTAGTAAAACGTGAATGAAAAGTGAGGGACTGGTTTAACTGTTACGAGCGTGAATAGCGCATGCGTCCTATGGAATCTAGGCTAGCCGGTTGCAGCTCTCTTTATGCTCTATGAATGCGGAGGTGCTCGAGAGCCTCGACAAGTTTCAACTGCAACACATCAGTTTCAATTGTGCAGCCTCCGTACGCGTTCGGGCAAACGTCAAGTGAGCGAGCTTATTCCGTTGCAATATTTTTCTCTCTCTCTCTTTTTATGTTTTTAAATTCCTCTTCGATATAAGCTTCTCGACTTTTTTCTTCTTTTCTCTCTAATATGTCATGGCTCGTCATTTGCACACGTGCGCTTTTCGCTTCTTCGATTGTCCTAATAAAATCGTCCAACTTATAGTTCGATAATAAGATTTTTTTCTTTTCTTTCTTTTATCGTACGAACTTTCGTGCTCTCATATTCGTAATAAGGCTTTATAAAAGTACGCATAAACTTTCATTCCTCTTCTGGAGTCACCAGTTATTCTTTAAACGGTCGTCATATCGAGACCTTGCATTTATATTCGCATGCAATCGAGCACGTGTGCACTCGCATCCTTATCTACGCTCTTAAAACTATTATTCACTAGCTATCGACAGCGATAAGATAATACCGATAGTAAACTTATTTCTAAAGAACACGTTATATATCGAAGCTCGTAAGATTCGTCGCTCGTGCGTCTATGCATTTAACGATTACGATGCATGAGACTCGTTACGAAAATGAGAAAGTTTGCGAAGCGCAACTTTCACTTTTATCTGCATCATTTGCAATAAGTCGAGTTAGACAAGATTTGCTCTTTCCGTTCATTTTCATGATAACGCGTTGCCTGAAATTCATCGAGGAACGTTGATGAAATTGAAGATTCGATATCGGTTTTTTCGAACGAACAAACGTTTCGGATTAATTTCGTTCTTATCGTTCAATTTTTTTTCTGCGGATAATCCTTGATCCGAAACTGAAAATTCACGATTTTTCGACTTCTCTTTAACCCTTTAGTTTCTCCAATGTTCGAGTCGCGTTTTCACTCGGTTTAGCCTCACAGCTGACGTCCTTACGCGTCCAATAAATTTGTACTAATTAAGTGTCCCAATTAGTATCGAAATATGAATATAAAAAAATGAGCTTCACTGGAACAGATAAATGAGTATTTTGAGCAGTTTTGGGGGATGGAATAATCAAAGAATCGTTTCACTCCCACGCGAGAAGTTTTGTTCGAAAAATGAAACATGTGCTGGTCGTAGGTTCGAAGGTGTATATCATTCATGAAAACAAGCCCGGTTTTCGAACGAGGCGATAAAATTAGTTCGAGTGCGCGCGCAGGCTTGAGTCATCCCTTGCGCGTGGCCGAGTTCACCCCTGGCACAAAACCACCCCCACGAGGAACGCGATGGGCGAAATAATCGATCGCGTGGCTCGTGTTTCGAGGCTGAAAAGTCTGCGTACGTACGGTAGCGGTCTCTCGTAGCTCCGACGCCCGAGCGTCTGGCCAAGTGAATTCTTGAAAAAATTCTCCTATCGCGTTACGTAATTGTCGCGAGTTTTGCACGGTATTTGCAATCGGTGGATGCGCGTCAGCTGATAGACGCATCTGACCTCGGGCGTGGAAAATACGTTGCCGTTTAGTTGAGAACGTAGCGAGTGCTAGTGCCTGGAATATCGCCCGCGAGCTTCTCGTCTCGATACAGCGAATATAATCAACGTTTTTTTTCTTTTCAAATATCGTTATCGCTTTTCTTTTATCTTTATTCCAATTTTTAAAACAGTCTCGTCGACTCGATGAAGCACGAGAACGGCCTGTAAGGTTTACAACAAAGTTTCGTTTATGTGTGGAAAAAAAATTTTGCTGTTTTATACGAAAAAATTTTGTTGCCTCCCGACGAAACGTTTTATTCGTTCAACATTCGGATTATAAATAATGAAATTAAAATGTTCAATAAAATATTTGAATATTTCAACGAAATATCGTTTTCAAAATGAATGAAGAAAATATTTTCTTCGAGCACGTGCATGCATCCGAGTCTTCCGCGCAAATAACATCGTGTTTCAAATGACCGGAAGTAACGACACGTTCGCGTAACATCGATATCCTCGGATCGAACAGTAAAATATTATGATTGTTTTTTTTTTTTCCAACAAAAGATCGATACGACTGGCGCGTTAATGTTTCGTACGGTTCATTAATACAGTGGAATTCAATGTTGAATAACGATTTTTGTTGCAAGAGCTCGACTCGCGATGCAAGACGACAATGGAGATGTGCGGGAAGCTTTTACGAGACGATATTTGACGAATGGAAACGTGCGAAGACGATTGTTCGTCGATGAGGATGAAAATGAGGGCCAAGACAATCGTCAAGGTCTCTATGAAAATAGAACGAACGCACTGTTCGAAGAAGCTCGCAACAATATCGAACAGGTTTCATTCTTACGTTTTCATACATCAAAACGAAACTTTTACACTCGTTTTCAACGTTTTTCTTATCACAATATTTCCGTAATATTAGCGAGAATTACTGATTTTTTTTTTTTCAGGCAAAAGAACGATGGAACTTTGATTTCGAGAACGAAACACCTTTGCCTGGAAATTATGTTTGGGTGAAGCTTGACAAGGATGGAAAAGAAGTGCCAGTTTCAGATTCTCATAAGCAGAAAGAAGAAGTGAGCGAAAATACGAGTGATAAAGAAGAGTGCAAAGTAACGAGGGTTTAAAGGAATGAAAAATTGGGGTACAAGTAACCGAAATTTCGGCCAAAAAGGATGAAACTGTATTTTGATATTGAGAGAACACTTTGTGGCTCGAGTATTAGAATTTTTTTTTTTATTTATATCGATATTCAATTGAAATTATTAGCGGGGCGATTTGAAAGGAAGTACGATCAGAAGATCAAAACCAAGATTCTGACTTCAAATTGTGATATAATTTAAACGGAAATTAATGAGTCTGTTGACAAAATTTCGACAATGTATAGACAATCTGGTATTTCCGTGATAAAATTACAGAATCGAGTATTTTGAGTCGCTCAAACACGTCGTTTCTTGGAGACGATCAGACCGGAAGTGTCCTGAGAACAGGGTTTTTCTCTACCAAAATTCAAGATTACCGTTAAAAAACTGGATTCCGATTGATTGGACATTAGAAATATTGTAAAAAATGAAAAAAAAAAATCGTACCTCACCGGATAGTCGAAGTAGTAATATTACAAAAAAACGTTTCAACTTCCGGTCATAAAGGAAATAGCACCGAAAGATTTGACAGGGCCGCTCGTAACAGCTGATGCGATCAGCAAAGCTAGCCTGACTTTTCTTCGACTGTCGTGTCATTGAGAATCTCATTCGTCAGTTTTTATATTTGTAAATTAATTATTAACCACGTTTGTCGAACATTAGAATCAACAAAAATGAAAAATATGAATATTCGACACAGATAAGAAAAGGCTTCGAGGATTTTTTTTTATTCGGAGCTCTTTCTTGATCGCCAGGAAATGATCGTACTTCCTTGACCTAGTCAGACAGTTCGGGTTTTTTTAGAACGAGTAAAAAGCCTTTTTCATGCATTTTTATTGACGAAGCCAAAGTTTCGAGTCAGTGATAAAGAAAGATTTTCAGAGACTTTTATCTATGCTCGTACCATGAACTTGAGTAGTCTATCTGATATCGAAAGTGAGCTTTTCACGTGACGAAATAGTTTTTTTTTTTTTTTCTAGAATTATCAAATTCTCATTGATTTTTACTAACAGAACATTTATTAAATTATTTATTGATTCTTTTTTTTTTAATGTGCAATATTTAAAAATCTGTATCCATTATTATATTTATACGAATAACGTGCACGAGATTTATGCTCGAATTATGTTTTGTAGACCAACGAATCATTGTAATATATTTATACGAAATTTTATAAAGTCATTATTCATTTTCCTTTCGTTCAGAAATTCATGAATCAACGATAGAATGAGTATCGACGATTTTCGAAATGAAAATCGTGAATCAAGTGAGCAACGGTTAACAAGAAATTCGTCGAAATTATAGGAAAAGAACTTCATAGATCTCGAACGATTTTATTTCCTCGTTTGAAAAATAATTTTTTTTTTTTTTTTTTTCAAATCGAAAGAAGAATTTCGTTGTATTTAAATCGAAATAATAAGAGGGCAACCCGATCGAGTATTTCATTGTATTCGTTTCTTTGATACGCGTTTGATTTTATACTCGTGCGACGCGATGTAAAAAAATAAAAAAAACCGCGAATCTTGGTCTCGCGGTGTAGCATCGAGTAAAAAGATCCGTGAGAGTTGCACTTCCGTTGCCAAAATTCCCACGGAAGTCGGACAATCGCCCGCAGCCTGAACAAAAGAATTTGTGCATATATACGATTCGGCACCCCCTCCACTTTTACGACGCTTTTTCTCTTCGCCTTAGCGAGAATTTGTTAACTACTCGTGTTGTTGTGCACGTGTTCGCATTATTTTTCAGGAAGCTGTCAGCAGTTCCTTGGGGCCATGTACCTCTCACTGTGGAGGGTAATTGAAATGAAAAATGTTGTTACGATCGTTAATGAAATTGTATGAAATCCTCTTTCACAGCTCGCGCAGCTCTAATTCCATTGAATTCGTAGTTTAAATATTAATTGATGAATTAAAAAGGATTTTATTGCGATAAAAGTAAAAAAAACGTTTACGAGTGAGATGAAAAAAGGCGATCGAGTAATTTCTCGTTTCGTGCTCTCTTAACCCCGATCACGTTATCTTCCCTACCTTGCGAGTCTGTCCCAGCGAGTTGAGAAGAAAAAAAGGTGGTGCGAGAAATTTATCTGAAACGGTTGCGGGCTCGTGCTAAACCCGTTGATAAGAAGACGTGCGGGTGCAGCCGCCTCTCGATAATACGGTTTCTCGCGTAAGAGAGTGAAACTCATAGTACGATGGATATGTATGTGTAACGAGAAAATGCACTGTAACAAACGGACTCATTCACGTTGTGATGAAACAGGTGTTTATTTTTCTTGTCCGGAGCCGGAGACAAACTGGCAGCGATCGTGCATGCCTCCTCGTGTACCAGCAAGCACGATTTGCCCACGATTTTCGGCTTCACGAAATATTCTGAAGAGTAAAAACTGTACCCGAATTTGAAAATATTCAAATATTTGTACGAACAGACAAACTTATTCGACTTTCAAATTTAAAAAAGATTGTTTTTTTTTCGTCAAGGTTTTGTTACGACTTGAGGGCTCATATACACTTGTAGCGGGCAAAGGGACGTGTTTTTTTACGATGGGACGAGAAATTTTTATTGAAAAACTGTTAACAACCTCGATCAGTACATATTTTCATGTACTTGTACAACTTTTTTTGTTTAGAAATATTTCAAAACTCCAGTTGTATTCCAAGGGCACCTTTTATCGAACGTCAGTTGCGGTGGTCATGATAACTCGAGAACGGTTCATCTGAAATCAGAATTTCAAAAAGATTTCATTAGTATATTGCATTGGCTTGGGCCTGAACGAAGGATTTTGATATTTGTTGAAAAAAAAACAATTGTAACGAAAAACCGAAAATTTGACACTTCAAAAAATGAGTTTTTTTGTTAAAATTGTCGCTATTTTTTTGTTTAATCAAAATTTTTACAAATCCTTCGTCACCAGGCTCAAGCCAATGCAACATAGTAATGAAATCTTTTTTTAAATCTGATTATAAATCAACCGTTCTCGAGTTATCATGACCACCGCAACTGATGCTCAAAAAGAAGGGCTCTTGAAATACAGCTTTTGAGTTCCACCATTTTGAAATATTTCTAAACATAAAAAATTGTGGAAGTACATGAAGATATTTACTAATCGATGTGGTTGCAGTTTTTCAATAAACATTTATTGTCCCGTCGGCAAAAATCCAAGAAAATCACGTTCCTTCGCTCGCTACAAGTGTATATATATATATAAGCTCTTAACTGCTGTCAATTCGACGTGCAAAGGTTTCGTCTGTTCCAAATCGAAAGAATCGATCGATTACAGAATTATTTTCAAAGTGTTTAAGGTAACTGCTGTACTGTAAATGAGTGCTAAATTTTCACAAAGATTTTAGGCCAAGTTTAACGTACCAATTGAACGTTTTGTTAGTGGCTTTGTACCGGAGCATGTGTCTCATTAACGTAGACAAAAAAAATTAAAAACATCACGCCTGATCCTCTACGAACCCACCACGTAAATTGTTTTTTTTTTTTTTTTTAAGTTCATTCGTTCAAAAATTATTTACGTAAAAGTTGTTTTCGCTCAATAAACAATTGGCTGTAACAGTGAAACGATAGAGCTTCAGTAAAAAAAAATCTGCGGTGAACGTACAAACGCGAAATAAAAAATTTCGATCAAAAATAGATCCAAGTAAAGTTTTGATTTTTGAATGTTTCGTGATTTCCCGCGCGGTGAAAAAAAAAACTGATGACCTCCAGCGTCGACGCTCCGAAGCAGAATTTCTGAAGACTCCGAGGCTGGGAGACAATCGCGAGATGTTTGCGCGGTGGTGGTGGTGATGATGGTGGTGGTGGCTTATACGCATACGTCGAGTATCGAAGCTCACACGCTTCGAGAGCTACACTTACGTGCGCGAGCTCGAGTGTGAGATGCGATGGTCCCATTGGTCAGTTTGCTCGGTCGTTGGAGCTATGGCATACTCCACCAGAGTTTCGACAAACTGTTTACGCGCAGAAGAAAAAGCGGGAGGAAAAGAGAAAGGAGGAAGAGAGAGAGAGAGAGAGAGCGTGCCCGCTACTTTGACCGGAGACCTAAGCAAGGCACAGAGCTCTCGCCTACACGAGACGAGATATTCTCATTTTTCCCGCTCTTCTCTAACCAGTGTCAATAAAAGCGACACGAGGCGGCAACAACGTAAATTGATAATTATCAATGAAAAGTCTTCGCACGACCCTCGAGTCTCAACAATTCCGAACAATCATATATTTCACGATTCTTTTTGCTCGTCATAACCAAAAGAATATTACTATGAAAATGTCAGTTTTTCTGGCATATTTTCGACAGAAGATCTATATATATATATATTGAAATATTATGAGAAACAAAACCGATTAAAAGTGATCGAATAACAGATCGCGCAGCATGAACCAACTGTAAACACAATAAACGTGATTTCAGTTCGCTAACGCGCGCCCAATTTTTCAGCACGCATCTCACACGTTACGAATATGGCGGGAGAACAAAATTCGTCGCGAAAACAAGATAAGCCTCCCTCCCTCTCTCTCTCTCTTTCTCCCTTCCCTCCCGCCGCCCTTGGCCCTCCTCGCTTTTCGTTGTCCATCTCTTTCGTGAGATTCTCGTCTCCGCGGGCGAGCGAGCGGGCATTTTGTTCCCAAATGCGCCGTGCTCGCTCGGAGAAACATTAACTTCGCGAGTTGACGACGTCGACGGTATTATCACAATCGTATATTCACAATGAATATTCATAAGTACGGATCAGGCCCGATTTCATTCAAATTATATGAAAAAAAAAAATAAAAATAAAATATGATTTTCACCTATTTCTCGCTTTCGTATTTCCAATTATTCGTGTTCAAAATTGTTTTTTTTTTCTCGTTGTTTTTGCAAATTTTCCAAATTCTCGGAGGTTTCCAAATAAAACGATTTTCTGAATATCATTCGTGTTGAATACATAAAAGATTTGTGAAATTTGAGAAACACGAATCTATGAATGTATAAATAAAAAATAATAATAATAATAATAATAATTTGTGTCAAGCAATGAATAAAAGCATTTTCTTTACTATTGTTTTCGTACTGGAGGTTTTCTCGTTCTACTGTTACTCTGCTCAAAGATTTTTCGACGTCAGTGTGCGTAAATAGCATTGCAACGGTCCTAAAAAGAAGTGTGCAACTCGTATATATATATTCACGTGTCATAATAGTATGTGCAGTATACGAGGAGCGCGACTGCAAAACCAACGAGAGAGATCAAGATAAAGATGAGAAGAAGGAGAAGAAAAAAAAATGCTACTGTAGTACGCGCCCGATCTTTTGAAGAGTATTTTATACTACCGAGATACGCACAGTAAAACCTCGATTATACACCCGAGAAATAAAAGCTTCGTTATACGAAAAATTGTATTTTTCAAGTTTTCAATTTGAAATTTTCGGTGTATTTATGACGGGCAGAAAATGATTTGAAAATGTTCGCTCTTCTTTACCCATTCCGCCGATTTGTTTGTTTCGTATTTTCTCACGTGTACCGTGACCGTACCGAGACCGGAATTCGCAAGGTCATGACAAAAAAAAAAAAAATAAAAGAAACAACAACGGTATAGAGAAACTCGTGTTTTGCCCAGCACGAATGAAATGAGCGTGTGATTAAAAGTACAATGCCTTCGGAAGAGCCTTCGTGTTTATGAAAAGAATAGCATGAAAATAGTATGCGAATCTAAAACGAGATAAACGTTTCTGCGATAGAAAATACAAGCTCGTTTACAAAATTCAACGAAATCTCCAGCACTCGTTGCGGTGATGGTTTAAACACCGGAACATTTTCCTGATAAAATCGAAAATTCTTATTAAAAAAAATATATATATATACATTTTCAATCGAAAGATACTGTTACGAAAAAAAAAAAAAAAAAAAAAAAATCACAAAATTGTGCAAACTTGTAATCATCGATGTAGCGAAATAAAAATAGAATTTCTCGAATTTTATTTCTTTTTGCATAACAAAACGGTGAATTGGTCGTGGAGAGCCCCGAATTTTAGATAGTAGTAGATTTATTGAGGTTATGAACGTTGTGCAAACAACGATAAGCGTACAAAAGCCATATTCTTACCGAATCTAACGTTCGCGAGAAAAGAAAATTGGAATAAAAAATCACGAACATTCTCAAAACCAAAGGTACGAATGAGGAAAAAAAAAAAAAAAAAATTTCAAGTATTCGGGAAGTCTGAACGCGGTTGAATGTGGAGTGAAATCATTCACACGTATATCTATATATATTTAGTATACATATATATAGATATATATTATTGAAATATTTTGTGTTGAGCGTTGCTAAGAGGTGACGGGAGCCGCTGTTCCTATCGTACGGTGTGTATTTTCGTCTCTCGCGGGCTATGAGTGCGCGCGTGGTGCGCGAGGTTCTACGAGTTAGCGCTTGGCCCCTGGGCGCGTCGACCTCGTGCGTGCTCTCGCGTCGAGCAGAGCGTACATACCGCGTAAGTTCGAAGAGTGGCGGTTATGTTTTTTCCTTGTTGCGCTCGTGTGTGCATGAGTTTAGAGAGCTCGATGATGGAAAGGGTACGCGTTGGGGTGGGGGCGGGCGGGAGGGCGAGCGGGAGTTTTGAAAAAGGAGGAGAAGGGGGCGCGAAGCATGAAGATAGAAGGGGAAAGAGCGCGTCGTTCGAGAAGCCGAATGCGACCGAGCTCGACCGAGGCGAATCGTGTTGATTCGTAAAAGAGAGAATAGTTGGCCGCAGTGAGCGAGGCTCGAGTCAGTCGCTAGAGAGCGCTTCGCACGTGTAACACGCCTCCTTACGGCTATACCGTTTCACAATCCGCCTCCCCGCCAGTATAACTGCGCAATCGTTTTCAAACGTCGTTTCACGTTCGCCCGGGAAACACTATACTTCTCTCACGCACGATATCCTATCTCCCGCGACTTTTAATATCGCGACGCGTAAACGGAGATTGAAAAAAATTATATTTTCGAATAAGGTAGCGGGCGCGCGCGTGTTATTTCAAACGGTAAACGAAACGAATATAAAATTTCACAAATTATTCAGCGTCGGTTTTTGAAACGGTGAACAAAAGAGAAAACTTTGACTTGGCAACAACAAAGTTTTGTATATTTGAGAAAAAAAAAAAAACCGTTCCTACGGTCGGACTGATTCGTGCAATACGGACATTTGAGTGTGATAAATTTATATTTCTCTCGTTGTTTTTTCAATTTTATTTTATCGTTCTTGTGAATAATTCTCCATTAAGATTCGTTCGAATCAAAGTTTCGGGACGCAGTGAGCTCCAAAGTTTTTGTGAACCAAGTGAGCGGGGCACTCGATCTCGGCGCCTCGATTCGAACGTGATATACGTATATACACGTATATATACAACATAGTTCCGTTTCGTTCGCTTGGTGTTTGGGCCGTCGCACGCCACACGGTGCAAGTGCAACGTTGCCGTGGCTTTGGAGCGGCGGGGGGGGATTATTTTGTGATCACTGTTGTTACACCCCTGGGACGCGCTCCGCGAGTGAGAAAGAGCATCGATGTTGCCAAGAGAAAAAGCTAACGAATGTGTCGCGTGAGCTAGCGATCAAGCTACGTCTATAAAAACGCGTAAAATTCTAGTGCATCCGAAGTACCGTGACATTGAGACAAGTTAACGTGACAATAAATACAGAGTTTAAAAGAAGAAGAAAAAAAAATATATATATATATACATATATACGAATTCGCAAGAAAAATACAAAGTGTCAGGTGAAAATCAATTCGTTGTACTTCGTTAACAAATGTGCGAAAAAAAATATTCTTCTCCGCCATAGTGTTAAAGTTCTATGAGTAAAAATAAAAAGAATATACAAAAGTACAAAGATCGATGAATTGAGAATCCGTGTATAACGTCGTTATAAAGTGTGCGTCATCGAAGTACGCGAGAAACGTGCTCGTTTCAACTCCCGCCTAATCGAGGCGGATAACACACACAACATTGTCGGGTCACCCCATTACCGTACAGAAGATTCTTAATAAACACACGTACGATAGACGCACACGAAGCACAAGCGTAAAGATAGATATAACGAATTCTCGTGACTTTCAAACTGGGCGAGTGAAAAAAGCGGTGTTGCCGGATCGGAATACGAGTTGAACTCCCTCCCCCGAGGCGGTTCTCGGAGAATTGAAAAATCAAGAGGAGAAAGAGAACGCGAATAGCGGGGCTCTCGATCACGTGCTTACGATCCTGCATCCATCTCTGTCTCGCTCTCGAAGTGTGTGTCCATCGAGTGTATTCGCTGCGGCCCGCGTTTTTTTTCTCTCGCTTCTATGTAGAGATAATACGTGGGCGGGTGTGCGTTTTTTTTCAAATAAGAGGGTGAGAAACGTTCTTTCGAACCGTGGGCTTTTGCGAGTTCGTGAAAACACATTTATCGCGGCTAATTTTGCGGGATCGAAGCTTCTCCCTCTTTTTGTTTACGAGCGTCCAATCGCGAGAAAGCGCGAGACACCGATGATTTTTAAAACTATCTCATCCCGACGCTATTTACCGCAGATTTAAGTAAGATTTACCGAAAATCCCGGTGTCGAAAGTGCAGAAATACACAAATACGAAACTTTGCATCAAAAAATCAAAATCAATAAGATAATTATTTGATAAAAAAAAAAAAGAGTGCCGCGGAACTTTGTGAGTGAAAATATGAGCGCCCGTGTATTGAATCCAGCGATGATGAGCGAGTTGGGTCATCGCGGTGGTATGGTCGGTTCGACGAGAGTGGCACCGAGCAGAGTCGCCCTCGCCCGAGTCCGACGGGATTTGTTCGGTCCCGTTGACCATTCCGCGGCCCGTGCTCTCGCTGAGCGTGAACTACGAGCCCAATCGTTGCTCGACGCTGAGCGTTGGGGCTTCGATTTTCATCTTGAGATACCAAGAAAAAATTCGCGCTACGAGTGGCAACCCGTTACCGACGAAGATGTTATACCCGAACCTTATGCTCTCAGAGGAATGCCCTATCTTCGTAAAAATTCACCGGGTACATCCCGAAAGAACGAAGAAACAACGACGAGCGAGAGTCTACCTCAATCCTCGTCCTCCTCTTCTTCCTCCTCCTCCTCCTCCTCCTCCTCCATGAGGATTAAACGTTCGATCGTTGTTGTCACGACCTCGACACCCGTCAGCATCGCTAGAAAAGCTGAGAGAACTCCTCCCCAAGAACCGAGAGTACCGGAAATCAGCGAAGCTGGTATTTTGTCCGACAATCCAGAAAATTTTGATGAAGAAGAGGACTCCACCGTCGCGATAACATGCCGGAGAAAGAAAGTCAAGTGCATCGTTAATCACGAACCGACCACACCTGTACTTAAGACCACAACGAGAAAACAGTCGTCTATTACAGGTAAAAAAAAATCATCATTTATACGAAAAATAATTAATATTCAAGGAAATTAATCTGGTACCGAGCAAGTCGAAACTAAAAAATTGTCACGACCAACGTTGTCGGCTCGGTATGTTTAGAGTGTTTAATCTCCAAGGATTAACCTCTTACTTCGAGACAAATTTATTTATTCCGAACCTCGTAGGTATCGAATCAATTTTACGAATTCGTGCAAAAGTTTTTTTGGATATTCTTCTAGTGTTTATAGAAGTTTCGTTCGAAACTGTTTTTCAATGCTTGCGAATTTCATGTTTAAAGACGGGAAAACCACAGAAACGCGCATAAGAGACCGAGTTAAGTTGTAAAATCTGTTTTTATTCATTTCTCTCGAACAAGGTATCCCAAGGGCTTGTAATTTTGACAGGTGATTTTGTCGATATTGATAACCTGAACTCAAATTTTTCTTCATAAATATCTGTTCGTTAATTCGATTACCAGATGAATCCCCTCAAGAGTCCCTGTATCTCGAGGCCTCAATTTTAGTTTCTGCTGAAAAAAAAAAAAAAACATTTCACTACTTTTCGTAGCCTAAAACCTGGGAATACGCTGACAGCGTTTTCTGGAACAAAATTTAAAAGAAATTTCGTTGTTTTCCCAATGATCAGAACTTTAGAAAATTTCATATAATTCGTACGATTATTTTCATATTACAATAAAATTTTGACAACTGTTGAGACTCGAATCGATTTTATCGATAAAGAAAAAGTATGATTTCCATGAAAAAGTTGATTTTTTTTGAGCAACACTTGAATGCGTAGACCTCGGACACGTATAAAATGTCAGAAAATAAATTAAACTTCAGTAATCGATGGCCGCGTAAAAAGAAAAAAAAAAAACAATTTCAATGTATGCAGAAAATTTTCGAAGGTTCGTTTATCGTCGATCCATCGATATAAACGTCTCGAAGCGTAACCGCCTTATTTCGTCTCAATGTATGTTGCTGAAGTTTCCAACGTTGGAAAAAAACGAAATTGAAAATTTTTCAAAGTTGACAGGCCAACTTTTTTATTCCACGAATCATTTAATATAGTCAGAAAAATGAGGGATATAAAGTTTCACGAGGTTTGATTCACCGGAAAGACTTAATTAAGGGACTTGAAGTATGAAAAAAATTGCAACTTCCACGCTATGGTTTACGCCAACTTTTTTATTCCACGAATCGTCGGAGTAACCGGAAAAGTAGTTAGAAAAAAATTGGCGAAGAAATCGGGAACCCGGAAAGTACCGTTTAAGGGGGTTGAACCCTTGGAAAAATTCTACCAGCCACGCTATGGGACTTGCCAACTTTTTTATTTTACGGATGGTTACAGTGACCAAAAGAGAAGTTGGAAAAAAATTAGCAAAAAAATCGGGACTCCGGAAAATACCGTTTAAGGGGTTCAAAGTCTTGAAAAATTTTTACCACCCACGCCATGAAACTTGCTAAATTTTGTCTTTCACAAATCGTTAGAAGAACTAAAAAAGAAGTTGGAAAAAAATTGGCAGAAAATTAAGGGGACCGGAAAATATTGAACCAAAATTAAATTTAAAATCGCCACCCGGAAACAACACTATTTCCATTATCGCTATTGGGCTATTTATGCGATATATACATCTACTCATGTATCCTCAATACTACTATTATTTACACTGCATAATCCTTCTGACTTTGAGAAATGTTTAAATTAGTGATAAAAGGAGTTGAGAAAAAATTATCGAAGTAGTCGGCGTCCCGGAAAGTGCTTATTCAGGGGTTAGAAATGTTGAAAATTTTTTACCGCCCACACTTTGGGATAGGCCAATTTTTTTATTTCACAAATCGTAGGAGTGATCCAACGAGGAGTTGGAAAAAAATCGGCGAAAGAATCGGAGTGCCGGAAAATTAATTTTGCGCTGATTGAAATGCTGAAATTTTTTTAACGCCCACGCTGCGGTACACGCCAACTTTTTTATTTCACGAATCAATTTGAATAGTCACTCAGATGAAGGATACAAAGTTTCACGAAGTTTCATTCGCCGGAAAGGAGTTTTTAAGGGGCTCTGGAGTGTTGAAAAAATTCTACCTCCAAGACTATGGGACACGCCAACTTTTTTATTTCACCGATTGTTAGAATGCCCGAAAAAGGAGTTGAGAAAAAATTATCGAAGTAGTCGGCGTCCCGGAAAGTACTTATTCAGGGGTTAGAAATGTTGAAAATTTTTTACCGCCCACACTTTGGGATAGGCCAATTTTTTTATTTCACAAATCGTAGGAGTGATCCAACGAGGAGTTGGAAAAAAATCGGCGAAAGAATCGGAGTGCCGGAAAATTAATTTTGCGCTGATTGAAATGATGAAATTTTTTTAACGCCCACGCTGCGGTACACGCCAACTTTTTTATTTCACGAATCAATTTGAATAGTCACTCAGATGAAGGATACCAAGTTTCACGAAGTTTCATTCGCCGGAAAGGAGTTTTTAAGGGGCTCGGAGTGTTGAAAAAATTCTACCTCCAAGACTATGGGACACGCCAACTTTTTTATTTCACCGATTGTTAGAATGCCCGAAAAAGGAGTTGAGAAAAAATTATCGAAGTAGTCGGCGTCCCGGAAAGTACTTATTCAGGGGTTAGAAATGTTGAAAATTTTTTGCCGCCCACACTTTGGGATAGGCCAATTTTTTTATTTCACAAATCGTAGGAGTGATCCAACGAGGAGGTGGAAAAAAATCGGCGAAAGAATCGGAGTGCCGGAAAATTAATTTTGCGCTGATTGAAATGCTGAAATTTTTTTAACGCCCACGCTGCGGTACACGCCAACTTTTTTATTTCACGAATCAATTTGAATAGTCACTCAGATAAAGGATACAAAGTTTCACGAGGTTTCATTCACCGGAAAGGAGTTTTTAAGGGGCTCGGAGTGTTGAAAAAATTCTACCTCCAAGACTATGGGACACGCCAACTTTTTTATTTCACCGATTGTTAGAATGCCCGAAAAAGTAGTTAAGAAAAAATTATCGAAGTAGTCGGCGTCCCGGAAAGTACTTATTCAGGGGTTAGAAATGTTGAAAATTTTTTACCGCCCACACTTTGGGATAGGCCAATTTTTTTATTTCACAAATCGTAGGAGTGATCCAACGAGGAGTTGGAAAAAAATCGGCGAAAGAATCGGAGTGCCGGAAAATTAATTTTGCGCTGATTGAAATGATGAAATTTTTTTAACGCCCACGCTGCGGTACACGCCAACTTTTTTATTTCACGAATCAATTTGAATAGTCACTCAGATGAAGGATACAAAGTTTCACGAGGTTTCATTCACCGGAAAGGAGTTTTTAAGGGGCTCGGAGTGTTGAAAAAATTCTACCTCCAAGACTATGGGACACGCCAACTTTTTTATTTCACCGATTGTTAGAATGCCCGAAAAAGGAGTTGAGAAAAAATTATCGAAGTAGTCGGCGTCCCGGAAAGTACTTATTCAGGGGTTAGAAATGTTGAAAATTTTTTACCGCCCACACTTTGGGATAGGCCAATTTTTTTATTTCACAAATCGTAGGAGTGATCCAACGAGGAGTTGGAAAAAAATCGGCGAAAGAATCGGAGTGCCGGAAAATTAATTTTGCGCTGATTGAAATGCTGAAATTTTTTTAACGCCCACGCTGCGAGTACACGCCAACTTTTTTATTTCACGAATCAATTTGAATAGTCACTCAGATGAAGGATACAAAGTTTCACGAAGTTTCATTCGTCGGAAAGGAGTTTTTAAGGGGCTCGGAGTGTTGAAAAAATTCTACCTCCAAGACTATGGGCCACGCCAACTTTTTTATTTCACCGATTGTTAGAATGCCCGAGAAAGGAGTTGAGAAAAAATTATCAAAGTAGTCGGCGTCCCGGAAAGTACTTATTCAGGGGTTAGAAATGTTGAAAATTTTTTACCGCCCACACTTTGGGATAGGCCAATTTTTTTATTTCACAAATCGTAGGAGTGATCCAACGAGGAGTTGGAAAAAAATCGGCGAAAGAATCGGAGTGCCGGAAAATTAATTTTGCGCTGATTGAAATGCTGAAATTTTTTTAACGCCCACGCTGCGGTACACGCCAACTTTTTTATTTCACGAATCAATTTGAATAGTCACTCAGATAAAGGATACAAAGTTTCACGAAGTTTCATTCGCCGGAAAGGAGTTTTTAAGGGGCTCGGAGTGTTGAAAAAATTCTACCTCCAAGACTATGGGCCACGCCAACTTTTTTATTTCACCGATTGTTAGAATGCCCGAGAAAGGAGTTGAGAAAAAATTATCGAAGTAGTCGGCGTCCCGGAAAGTACTTATTCAGGGGTTAGAAATGTTGAAAATTTTTTACCGCCCACACTTTGGGATAGGCCAATTTTTTTATTTCACAAATCGTAGGAGTGATCCAACGAGGAGGTGGAAAAAAATCGGCGAAAGAATCGGAGTGCCGGAAAATTAATTTTGCGCTGATTGAAATGCTGAAATTTTTTTAACGCCCACGCTGCGGTACACGCCAACTTTTTTATTTCACGAATCAATTTGAATAGTCACTCAGATAAAGGATACAAAGTTTCACGAGGTTTCATTCACCGGAAAGGAGTTTTTAAGGGGCTCGGAGTGTTGAAAAAATTCTACCTCCAAGACTATGGGACACGCCAACTTTTTTATTTCACCGATTGTTAGAATGCCCGAAAAAGTAGTTAAGAAAAAATTATCGAAGTAGTCGGCGTCCCGGAAAGTACTTATTCAGGGGTTAGAAATGTTGAAATTTTTTTACCGCCCACACTTTGGGATAGGCCAATTTTTTTATTTCACAAATCGTAGGAGTGATCCAACGAGGAGTTGGAAAAAAATCGGCGAAAGAATCGGAGTGCCGGAAAATTAATTTTGCGCTGATTGAAATGATGAAATTTTTTTAACGCCCACGCTGCGGTACACGCCAACTTTTTTATTTCACGAATCGATTTGAATAGTCACTCAGATGAAGGATACAAAGTTTCACGAAGTTTCATTCGCCGGAAAGGAGTTTTTAAGGGGCTCGGAGTGTTGAAAAAATTCTACCTCCAAGACTATGGGACACGCCAACTTTTTTATTTCACCGATTGTTAGAATGCCCGAAAAAGGAGTTGAGAAAAAATTATCAAAGTAGTCGGCGTCCCGGAAAGTACTTATTCAGGGGTTAGAAATGTTGAAATTTTTTTACCGCCCACACTTTGGGATAGGCCAATTTTTTTATTTCACAAATCGTAGGAGTGATCCAACGAGGAGTTGGAAAAAAATCGGCGAAAGAATCGGAGTGCCGGAAAATTAATTTTGCGCTGATTGAAATGCTGAAATTTTTTTAACGCCCACGCTGCGGTACACGCCAACTTTTTTATTTCACGAATCGATTTGAATAGTCACTCAGATGAAGGATACAAAGTTTCACGAAGTTTCATTCGCCGGAAAGGAGTTTTTAAGGGGCTCGGAGTGTTGAAAAAATTCTACCTCCAAGACTATGGGCCACGCCAACTTTTTTATTTCACCGATTGTTAGAATGCCCGAGAAAGGAGTTGAGAAAAAATTATCAAAGTAGTCGGCGTCCCGGAAAGTACTTATTCAGGGGTTAGAAATGTTGAAATTTTTTTACCGCCCACACTTTGGGATAGGCCAATTTTTTTATTTCACAAATCGTAGGAGTGATCCAACGAGGAGTTGGAAAAAAATCGGCGAAAGAATCGGAGTGCCGGAAAATTAATTTTGCGCTGATTGAAATGCTGAAATTTTTTTAACGCCCACGCTGCGGTACACGCCAACTTTTTTATTTCACGAATCGATTTGAATAGTCACTCAGATGAAGGATACAAAGTTTCACGAAGTTTCATTCGCCGGAAAGGAGTTTTTAAGGGGCTCGGAGTGTTGAAAAAATTCTACCTCCAAGACTATGGGCCACGCCAACTTTTTTATTTCACCGATTGTTAGAATGCCCGAGAAAGGAGTTGAGAAAAAATTATCGAAGTAGTCGGCGTCCCGGAAAGTACTTATTCAGGGGTTAGAAATGTTGAAATTTTTTTACCGCCCACACTTTGGGATAGGCCAATTTTTTTATTTCACAAATCGTAGGAGTGATCCAACGAGGAGTTGGAAAAAAATCGGCGAAAGAATCGGAGTGCCGGAAAATTAATTTTGCGCTGATTGAAATGCTGAAATTTTTTTAACGCCCACGCTGCGGTACACGCCAACTTTTTTATTTCACGAATCGATTTGAATAGTCACTCAGATGAAGGATACAAAGTTTCACGAAGTTTCATTCGCCGGAAAGGAGTTTTTAAGGGGCTCGGAGTGTTGAAAAAATTCTACCTCCAAGACTATGGGCCACGCCAACTTTTTTATTTCACCGATTGTTAGAATGCCCGAGAAAGGAGTTGAGAAAAAATTATCGAAGTAGTCGGCGTCCCGGAAAGTACTTATTCAGGGGTTAGAAATGTTGAAAATTTTTTACCGCCCACACTTTGGGATAGGCCAATTTTTTTATTTCACAAATCGTAGGAGTGATCCAACGAGGAGTTGGAAAAAAATCGGCGAAAGAATCGGAGTGCCGGAAAATTAATTTTGCGCTGATTGAAATGATGAAATTTTTTTAACGCCCACGCTGCGGTACACGCCAACTTTTTTATTTCACGAATCAATTTGAATAGTCACTCAGATGAAGGATACAAAGTTTCACGAGGTTTCATTCACCGGAAAGGAGTTTTTAAGGGGCTCGGAGTGTTGAAAAAATTCTACCTCCAAGACTATGGGACACGCCAACTTTTTTATTTCACCGATTGTTAGAATGCCCGAAAAAGGAGTTGAGAAAAAATTATCGAAGTAGTCGGCGTCCCGGAAAGTACTTATTCAGGGGTTAGAAATGTTGAAAATTTTTTACCGCCCACACTTTGGGATAGGCCAATTTTTTTATTTCACAAATCGTAGGAGTGATCCAACGAGGAGTTGGAAAAAAATCGGCGAAAGAATCGGAGTGCCGGAAAATTAATTTTGCGCTGATTGAAATGCTGAAATTTTTTTAACGCCCACGCTGCGAGACACGCCAACTTTTTTATTTTACGAATCAATTTGAATAGTCACTCAGATGAAGGATACAAAGTTTCACGAAGTTTCATTCGTCGGAAAGGAGTTTTTAAGGGGCTCGGAGTATTGAAAAAATTCTACCTCCAAGACTATGGGCCACGCCAACTTTTTTATTTCACCGATTGTTAGAATGCCCGAGAAAGGAGTTGAGAAAAAATTATCAAAGTAGTCGGCGTCCCGGAAAGTACTTATTCAGGGGTTAGAAATGTTGAAAATTTTTTACCGCCCACACTTTGGGATAGGCCAATTTTTTTATTTCACAAATCGTAGGAGTGATCCAACGAGGAGTTGGAAAAAAATCGGCGAAAGAATCGGAGTGCCGGAAAATTAATTTTGCGCTGATTGAAATGCTGAAATTTTTTTAACGCCCACGCTGCGGTACACGCCAACTTTTTTATTTCACGAATCAATTTGAATAGTCACTCAGATAAAGGATACAAAGTTTCACGAAGTTTCATTCGCCGGAAAGGAGTTTTTAAGGGGCTCGGAGTGTTGAAAAAATTCTACCTCCAAGACTATGGGCCACGCCAACTTTTTTATTTCACCGATTGTTAGGATGCCCGAGAAAGGAGTTGAGAAAAAATTATCGAAGTAGTCGGCGTCCCGGAAAGTACTTATTCAGGGGTTAGAAATGTTGAAAATTTTTTACCGCCCACACTTTGGGATAAGCCAATTTTTTTATTTCACAAATCGTAGGAGTGATCCAACGAGGAGTTGGAAAAAAATCGGCGAAAGAATCGGAGTGCCGGAAAATTAATTTTGCGCTGATTGAAATGCTGAAATTTTTTCAACGCCCACGCTGCGGTACACGCCAACTTTTTTATTTCACGAATCAATTTGAATAGTCACTCAGATGAAGGATACAAAGTTTCACGAGGTTTCATTCCCCGGAAAGGAGTTTTTAAGGGGCTCGGAGTGTTGAAAAAATTCTACCTCCAAGACTATGGGCCACGCCAACTTTTTTATTTCACCGATTGTTAGAATGCCCGAGGAAGGAGTTGAGAAAAAATTATCGAAGTAGTCGGCGTCCCGGAAAGTACTTATTCAGGGGTTAGAAATGTTGAAAATTTTTTACCGCCCACACTTTGGGATAGGCCAATTTTTTTATTTCACAAATCGTAGGAGTGATCCAACGAGGAGTTGGAAAAAAATCGGCGAAAGAATCGGAGTGCCGGAAAATTAATTTTGCGCTCATTGAAATGATGAAATTTTTTTAACGCCCACGCTGCGGTACACGCCAACTTTTTTATTTCACGAATCAATTTGAATAGTCACTCAGATGAAGGATACAAAGTTTCACGAAGTTTCATTCGCCGGAAAGGAGTTTTTAAGGGGCTCGGAGTGTTGAAAAAATTCTACCTCCAAGACTATGGGCCACGCCAACTTTTTTATTTCACCGATTGTTAGAATGCCCGAAAAAGGAGTTGAGAAAAAATTATCGAAGTAGTCGGCGTCCCGGAAAGTACTTATTCAGGGGTTAGAAATGTTAAAAATTTTTTACCGCCCACACTTTGGGATAGGCCAATTTTTTTATTTCACAAATCGTAGGAGCGATCCACTCAGAAGCTGAGAAAAAATTAGCGAAAGAATCGAAGGAAAATTAAAAAGCTCATTGAAATGATGAAATTTTTTTATCGCCCAGTCGGCGTCCGGAAAGTACTTATTCAGGGGTTAGAAATGTTAAAAATTTTTTGCCAATTTTTTTATTTCACAAATCGTAGGAGCGATCCCGGAAAGTTCATTTTCAAAGAATTAAAAAGTTGAAAACTTTTTATCGCCCACATTCTGAGACAGGCTAAATTTTTCATTTCACAAATCGTAGGAGCAATCCACACAGAAGCTGAGAAAAAATTGGCGAAAGAATCAAAGTCCCGGAAAGTTCATTTTCAAAGAATTAAAATGTTGAAAATTTTTTATCAACTACATTTTGGGACAGGCTAAATTTTTTATTTCACAAATCGTAGGATCGATCCACGCAGAAGCTGAGAAAAAATTGGCAAAAAAATCAAAGTCCTGGAAAGTTAGTTTTCAAATAATTAAAATGTTGAAAATTTTTTATCGCCCATATTCTGGGACAGGCTAAATTTTTTATTTCACAAATCGTAGAAGCGATCCACGCAGAAGCTGAGAAAAAATTGGCAAAAGAATCAAAGTCCCGGAAAGTTAATTTTCAAATAATTAAAATGTTGAAAATTTTTTATCGCCCACATTCTGGGACAGGCTAAATTTTTTATTTCACAAATCGTAGGAGCGATCCACGCAGAAGCTGAGAAAAAATTAGCGAAAGAATCGAAGTCGCGGAAAGTTCATTTTCAATAAATTAAAATGTTGAAAATTTTTTATCGCCCATATTCTGGGACAGGCTAAATTTTTTATTTCACAAATCGTAGGAGCGATTCACGCAGAAGCTGAGAAAAAATTAGTAAAAGAATCGAAGTCCCGGAAAGTTCATTTTCAATTAATTAAAATGTTGAAAATTTTTTATCAACTACATTTTGGGACAGGCTAAATTTTTTATTTCACAAATCGTAGGAGCGATCCACGCAGAAGCTGAGAAAAAATTGGCAAACAAATCAAAGTCCCGGAAAGGTAGTTTTCAAATAATTAAAATGTTGAAAATTTTTTATCGCCCATATTCTGGGACAGGCTAAATTTTTTATTTCACAAATCGTAGAAGCGATCCACGCAGAAGCTGAGAAAAAATTGGCAAAAGAATCAAAGTCCCGGAAAGTTCATTTTCAATAAATTAAAATGTTGAAAATTTTTTATCGCCCATATTCTGGGACAGGCTGAATTTTTTATTTCACGAATAGTAGGAGCGATCCACGCAGAAGCTGAGAAAAAATTAGCGGAAGAATCGAAGTCCCGGAAAGTTCATTTTCGAAGAAATAAAATGTTGACAATTTTATATCGCCCACATTCTGGGACAGGCTGAATTTTTTATTCCACAAATCGTAGAAGCAATCCACACAGAAGCTGAGAAAAAATTAGCGAAAGAATCGAAGTCCCGGAAAGTTAATTTTCAACGAATTAAAATGTTGGAAATTTTTTATCGCCCACATTCTGGGATAGGCTACATTTTTTATTTCACAAATCATAGGAGCAATCCACACAGAAGCTGAGAAAAAATAGGCGAAAGAATCAAAGTCCCGGAAAGTTCATTTTCAAAGAATTAAAATGTTGAAATTTTTTTATCAACTACATTTTGGGACAGGCTGAATTTTTTATTTCACAAATCGTAGGAGCGATCCACGCAGAAGCTGGGAAAAAATTGGCAAAAGAATCAAAGTCCCGGAAAGTTAGTTTTCAAATAATTAAAATGTTGACAATTTTTTATCGCCCACATTCTGTGACAGGCTAAATTTTTTATTTCACAAATCGTAGGAGCGATCCACGCAGAAGCTGAGAAAAAATTGGCAAAAGAATCAAAGTCCCGGAAAGTTAATTTTCAACGAATTAAAATGTTGAAAATTTTTTATCGACTACATTCTGGGACAGGCTAAATTTTTTATTTCACAAATCGTAGAAGCGATCCACGCAGAAGCTGAGGAAAAATTGGCAAAAGAATCAAAGTCCCGGAAAGTTAATTTTCAAATAATTAAAACGTTGAAAATTTTTTATCGCCCATATTCTGGGACAAGCTTAATTTTTTATTCCACAAATCGTAGAAGCAATCCACACAGAAGCTGAGAAAAAATTAGCGAAAGAATCGAAGTCCCGGAAAGTTAATTTTCAACGAATTAAAATGTTGAAAATTTTTTATCGACTACATTCTGGGACAGGCTAAATTTTTTATTTCACAAATCGTAGAAGCGATCCACGCAGAAGCTGAGAAAAAATTGGCAAAAGAATCAAAGTCCCGGAAAGTTAATTTTCAACGAATTAAAATGTTGAAAATTTTTTATCGACTACATTCTGGGACAGGCTAAATTTTTTATTTCACAAATCGTAGAAGCGATCCACGCAGAAGCTGAGGAAAAATTGGCAAAAGAATCAAAGTCCCGGAAAGTTCATTTTCGAAGAAATAAAATGTTGACAATTTTTTATCGCCCACATTCTGGGACAGGCTGAATTTTTTATTCCACAAATCGTAGAAGCAATCCACACAGAAGCTGAGAAAAAATTAGCGAAAGAATCGAAGTCCCGGAAAGTTAATTTTCAACGAATTAAAATGTTGAAAATTTTTTATCGACTACATTCTGGGACAGGCTAAATTTTTTATTTCACAAATCGTAGAAGCGATCCACGCAGAAGCTGAGAAAAAATTGGCAAAAGAATCAAAGTCCCGGAAAGTTAGTTTTCAAATAATTAAAACGTTGAAAATTTTTTATCGCCCATATTCTGGGACAAGCTTAATTTTTTATTCCACAAATCGTAGAAGCAATCCACACAGAAGCTGAGAAAAAATTAGCGAAAGAATCGAAGTCCCGGAAAGTTAATTTTCAACGAATTAAAATGTTGAAAATTTTTTATCGACTACATTCTGGGACAGGCTAAATTTTTTATTTCACAAATCGTAGAAGCGATCCACGCAGAAGCTGAGAAAAAATTGGCAAAAGAATCAAAGTCCCGGAAAGTTAATTTTCAACGAATTAAAATGTTGAAAATTTTTTATCGACTACATTCTGGGACAGGCTAAATTTTTTATTTCACAAATCGTAGAAGCGATCCACGCAGAAGCTGAGGAAAAATTGGCAAAAGAATCAAAGTCCCGGAAAGTTCATTTTCGAAGAAATAAAATGTTGACAATTTTTTATCGCCCACATTCTGGGACAGGCTGAATTTTTTATTCCACAAATCGTAGAAGCAATCCACACAGAAGCTGAGAAAAAATTAGCGAAAGAATCGAAGTCCCGGAAAGTTAATTTTCAACGAATTAAAATGTTGAAAATTTTTTATCGACTACATTCTGGGACAGGCTAAATTTTTTATTTCACAAATCGTAGAAGCGATCCACGCAGAAGCTGAGAAAAAATTGGCAAAAGAATCAAAGTCCCGGAAAGTTAATTTTCAACGAATTAAAATGTTGAAAATTTTTTATCGACTACATTCTGGGACAGGCTAAATTTTTTATTTCACAAATCGTAGAAGCGATCCACGCAGAAGCTGAGGAAAAATTGGCAAAAGAATCAAAGTCCCGGAAAGTTAGTTTTCAAATAATTAAAACGTTGAAAATTTTTTATCGCCCATATTCTGGGACAAGCTTAATTTTTTATTTCACAAATCGTAGGAGCGATCCACGCAGAAGCTGAGAAAAAATTAGCGAAAGAATCGAAGTCCCGGAATGTTCATTTTCGAAGAAATAAAATGTTGAAAATTTTTTATCGCCCACATTCTGGGACAGGCTAAATTTTTTATTTCACAAATCGTAAGAGCGATCCACGCAGAAGCTGAGAAAAAATTGGCGAAAGAATCGAAGTCCCGGAAAATTCATTTTCAAAGAATTAAAATGTTGAAAATTTTTTATTGCCCACATTCTGGGACAGGCCAATTTTTTTATTTCACAAATCGTAGGAGCGATCCACACAGAAGCTGAGAAAAAATTAGCGTAAGAATCGAAGTCCCGGAAAGTTAATTTTCAAGGAATTAAAATGTTTAAAATTTTTTATCGCCCACATTCTGGGACAGGCTAAATTTTTTATTCCACAAATCGTAGGAGCGATCCACGCAGAAGCTGAGAAAAAATTGGCGAAAGAATCGAAGTCCCGGAAAGTTCATTTTCAAAGAATTAAAATGTTGAAAATTTTTTATTGCCCACATTCTGGGACAGGCTAATTTTTTTATTTCACAAATCGTAGGAGCGATCCACACAGAAGCTGAGGAAAAATTGGCGAAAGAATCGATTTATGCGACGATTATTCCAATCTTTATTGAATGAAAAAAAATATGAAGAAAATTCTGAAAAAGTTGAGCGAATAGGAAATTGTAAAATGAAAAACTTTTACACTTTGACATTTTGCCTCAAGCCTTATAGTTCTCGGCCCGAGCCGCTCCTCCAGATTTCGACCAGAAACTGTGAAAAAAAAGTGTTGCACGAAAAATCTGAAAAAAGTCCAGTATATCCAATATGGTCGCACGCAAAATGTTATGAAAATAGTGGTTTTTTCACAAATGTGACATATTTTTGTAAAAAAAATGGCTAGGAAGTGTGTGAAGAACGGAATTGAATTTCTACTCTTCAGAACCCCGTTTGCAAAATTGAAATTCAAGTTTATTTGGCAAAGTAATGGAACTTTCCGGGCGGCTCGAAATTCAACTATGCTTTCGGTTAGCATATCTATGTATAGAGCGCGTGAAACAGCGGGAAAGCGAAAGCGCGCTGAACACGGTAGAGAGAGGGAACGACATTTCGTGCGCAGTCACTGTAACTCAGCGGCGCGCAAGGCGAGGGGGTAGCTTCGTCCAACGGGCAGGGTGATAGACAGTAGAGAAAAGTAGATTATTGTTAATAGGGCGTACGTCCCGCCCGGTTCGAACGCAACTCACGACAGTTTGATCCTTGGAAAGCAGAGTATCCAGAAACCTTCGATATTATTTCGCTGCAACATCATATCCCAAGAAAGACTGGACGGATTTACTGTCAACAAAGATGAATATGAAGGAAAATATCGTCACCGATATTCAGATTTTTTACTCTTGCGGTTCGTTCGGCACAACGGTTCAAAAACGCTATGGCGTCATGAAACTGGCATATTCGCGCATATAGGAGAGTGGCAGGTCTCGCGGCAGCTTGTTCTTTTCTTTCAATACTTGGGGCATCGAGCCGCTGCCGCGTCTCTTGATATACAAAGTACATATGACAGCCGGGACTTTCGGGAACTTCTGTCCCGCCGAATGAGAAAGGCGTAGTGAGCGTTTGTTTACATTGGACTTACGTCCTTTGCGTGAAACGTGACATTGGTCCCGTCTTCTCGCCTAGTTCCCGCTGAACGGGACTACCCCCTCTCTTTTCGCGTCGCTGAGTGAGAGAGACAGCACGCGCAGCAGCGTTCCTTCTTTTACGACGCAGCGCACGCTCTCTCTTTCTCGTTCCTCTATATATTTATATATTCACTCCCGGCTAAAAGTATGGGAACACCAATCGTAATTTTGAACCGCACTAAATGTTCGATTACTCTGCCAAAAAAGCAGTTATTCTGACTTTGCGAACGGAGTTTTGGAGGGGACATATACCACTATTGTATATTGAGTTTTTTAATCATTTTCTAGACGTATTTTGGATCCAGTACAAATTTTTAAACATATTCGCTTTTCGCCGTTTTTTTAGTTGTTCAAAATTGGACCAACCACTTGTAAAATATATATTGTATTGTTTTTTTTTCATAGAACACTTGAAACGGGGATCACAAGCTTTAATTTTTTTAATTTTTTATCAAGTTTGGAACAATTCTTTTTTCAAGAAATATGGCACCTGTGTAAAAAAGACCATATTTTCAAAATACTATATAATAAGAGAAACTACAAGGTTTCATAGGAATCAGTAAGAGGGTGAAAATTCGCATCCGGTCAGATTGCATTGACTGGAGTTTTTTCAGAATTTTTATGCAAGATTTTTTTTTTCCATGGATTGTGGTCAAAATTAGGAGGTGTTGCTTAACTCGTTAACCATGTGGTTTGCGTCAAAATATCAGGATAAGAAACATCTTGACTTTCCAATTTTCTTTTTACTTCATTTAGAAAAAAAAAATGTTAACCTTTTTGGATTTGATCGAGCTTTGTTGTATCCTGAGACCTATTCGACCTCAGAAACTGTATCAAGGGGTAAAAAAATGAATTAATGATTATCAGTAGACAACAAGATTCTCAGATTTTTTCTCCATTTTTGCCACATCAAAAATGTATTTTTTCGATATTTCACCGCAAGCCGACCAATGGCAGAGCAAAATTTCACTCGAGCTACTTTCTAGGACATTGATAATTAACAATTACAATTTTTTCCCCAGTGATATTGTTTCTGGAGCCCAATAGTTTTCAAGATGCGACAATTCAATTCTTCGCATCTCGGTAAAAAAAGATGAAAAAAAATTCTGAAAAAATTTCAGCGAAAAAAAAATAGGCAAGTAAAAAAGTTTCCTATCTTAATATTTTACCTCAAGACCCATGGTTCTCCAGTTGAACCACTGGTCCAATCACTATTTTGACCAGAAATAATACATGAAAATAAATCTTACGCAAAAATTCTAGTCTATCCAGTATGGACGCATGTAACTTTTTACCCTCTTAACGATTTCATCAAAACCCTGAAGATTTTTTGTTGCACAGCATTATGTGAAAATGATCTTTTCACACATAAGTGGCATAGTTTTGGAAAAAAATCGTATGGAACATTATGAAAACGGAATTCAAGCTTGAAACCTTCATTTCAAGTTCTCTAGGTAAAACACACGAAAAAAAATTTCACAAGTACTCGACACGACTCGAAAATTTCAGAATATTTGTGCTCGACATTGTGCCGTGACTGTGTAATGTTACTCAATACTAATAAATTCAAATTATTATATATGAAAATGAATCCGATTTGAATTGAATTCGTGGAATGAAAAATTTCGCGGGTCCCGCAGAGTGAGCGGTAAAAAAATTTCAGCATTTCAATCAGCGCGAAATGAATTTTCCGGTACTCCGATTTTTTTGCCGATTTTTTTGCCGATTTTTTCTCAACTTCTCTTTCGATAGCTCCTACGATTTGTGAAATAAAAGAATTAGCCTGTCCCAAAGTGTGGGCGGTAAAAAATTTTCAAAATTTCTAACCTCTGAAAAAGTACTTTCCGGGACGCTGACTTTTTCGATAATTTTTTCTCAACTCCTTGTTCAGGCATTCTAACAATTGGTGAAATAAAAAAGTTGGCGTGTCCCATAGTATTGGAGGTAGAATTTTTTCAACACTCCGAGCCCCTTAAAAACTCCTTTCCGGTGAATGAAACCTCGTGAAACTTTGTACCCCTCATCTTAGCGACTATTCAAATTGATTCGTGGAATAAAAAAGTTGGCGTGTTCCGCAGCGTGAGCGGTAAAAAAATTTCAGCATTTCGATCCGCGCAAAATTAATTTTCCGGCACTCCGATTCTTTCGCCGATTTTTTTCCAACTCCTCGTTGGATCACTCCTACGATTTGTGAAATAAAAAAATTGGCCTATCCCAAAGTGTGGGCGGTAAAAAATTTTCAACATTTCTAACCCCTGAATAAGTACTTTCCGGGACGCCGACTACTTCGATAATTTTTTCTCAACTCCTTTTTCGGGCATTCTAACAATCGGTGAAATAAAAAAGTTGGCGTGTCCCATAGTCTTGGAGGTAGAATTTTTTCAACACTCCGAGCCCCTTAAAAACTCCTTTCCGGCGAATGAAACTTCGTGAAACTTTGTATCCTTCATCCGAGTGACTATTCAAATTGATTCGTGAAATAAAAAAGTTGGCGTGTACCGCAGCGTGGGCGTTAAAAAAATTTCAGCATTTCGATCAGCGCAAAATTAATTTTCCGGCACTCCGATTCTTTCGCCGATTTTTTTCCAACTCCTCGTTGGATCACTCCTACGATTTGTGAAATAAAAAAATTGGCCTATCCCAAAGTGTGGGCGGTAAAAAATTTTCAACATTTCTAACCCCTGAATAAGTACTTTCCGGGACGCCGACTACTTCGATAATTTTTTCTTAACTACTTTTTCGGGCATTCTAACAATCGGTGAAATAAAAAAGTTGGCGTGTCCCATAGTCTTGGAGGTAGAATTTTTTCAACACTCCGAGCCCCTTAAAAACTCCTTTCCGGTGAATGAAACCTCGTGAAACTTTGTATCCTTTATCTGAGTGACTATTCAAATTGATTCGTGAAATAAAAAAGTTGGCGTGTACCGCAGCGTGGGCGTTAAAAAAATTTCAGCATTTCAATCAGCGCAAAATTAATTTTCCGGCACTCCGATTCTTTCGCCGATTTTTTTCCAACTCCTCGTTGGATCACTCCTACGATTTGTGAAATAAAAAAATTGGCCTATCCCAAAGTGTGGGCGGTAAAAAATTTTCAACATTTCTAACCCCTGAATAAGTACTTTCCGGGACGCCGACTACTTCCATAATTTTTTCTCAACTCCTTTTTCGGGCATTCTAACAATCGGTGAAATAAAAAAGTTGGCGTGTCCCATAGTCTTGGAGGTAGAATTTTTTCAACACTCCGAGCCCCTTAAAAACTCCTTTCCGGCGAATGAAACTTCGTGAAACTTTGTATCCTTCATCTGAGTGACTATTCAAATTGATTCGTGAAATAAAAAAGTTGGCGTGTACCGCAGCGTGGGCGTTAAAAAAATTTCATCATTTCAATCAGCGCAAAATTAATTTTCCGGCACTCCGATTCTTTCGCCGATTTTTTTCCAACTCCTCGTTGGATCACTCCTACGATTTGTGAAATAAAAAAATTGGCCTATCCCAAAGTGTGGGCGGTAAAAAAATTTCAACATTTCTAACCCCTGAATAAGTACTTTCCGGGACGCCGACTACTTTGATAATTTTTTCTCAACTCCTTTCTCGGGCATTCTAACAATCGGTGAAATAAAAAAGTTGGCGTGGCCCATAGTCTTGGAGGTAGAATTTTTTTAACACTCCGAGCCCCTTAAAAACTCCTTTCCGGCGAATGAAACTTCGTGAAACTTTGTATCCTTCATCTCAGTGACTATTCAAATTGATTCGTGAAATAAAAAAGTTGGCGTGTACCGCAGCGTGGGCGTTAAAAAAATTTCAGCATTTCAATCAGCGCAAAATTAATTTTCCGGTACTCCGATTCTTTCGCCGATTTTTTTCCAACTCCTCGTTGGATCACTCCTACGATTTGTGAAATAAAAAAATTGGCCTATCCCAAAGTGTGGGCGGTAAAAAATTTTCAACATTTCTAACCCCTGAATAAGTACTTTCCGGGACGCCGACTACTTCGATAATTTTTTCTCAACTCCTTTTTCGGGCATTCTAACAATCGGTGAAATAAAAAAGTTGGCGTGGCCCATAGTCTTGGAGGTAGAATTTTTTCAACACTCCGAGCCCCTTAAAAACTCCTTTCCGGCGAATGAAACTTCGTGAAACTTTGTATCCTTTATCTGAGTGACTATTCAAATTGATTCGTGAAATAAAAAAGTTGGCGTGTACCGCAGCTTGGGCGTTAAAAAAATTTCAGCATTTCAATCGGCGCAAAATTAATTTTCCGGTACTCCGATTCTTTCGCCGATTTTTTTCCAACTCCTCGTTGGATCACTCCTACGATTTGTGAAATAAAAAAATTGGCCTATCCCAAAGTGTGGGCGGTAAAAAATTTTCAACATTTCTAACCCCTGAATAAGTACTTTCCGGGACGCCGACTACTTCCATAATTTTTTCTCAACTCCTTTTTCGGGCATTCTAACAATCGGTGAAATAAAAAAGTTGGCGTGTCCCATAGTCTTGGAGGTAGAATTTTTTCAACACTCCGAGCCCCTTAAAAACTCCTTTCCGGCGAATGAAACTTCGTGAAACTTTGTATCCTTCATCTGAGTGACTATTCAAATTGATTCGTGAAATAAAAAAGTTGGCGTGTACCGCAGCGTGGGCGTTAAAAAAATTTCAGCATTTCGATCAGCGCAAAATTAATTTTCCGGCACTCCGATTCTTTCGCCGATTTTTTTCCAACTCCTCGTTGGATCACTCCTACGATTTGTGAAATAAAAAAATTGGCCTATCCCAAAGTGTGGGCGGTAAAAAATTTTCAACATTTCTAACCCCTGAATAAGTACTTTCCGGGACGCCGACTACTTCGATAATTTTTTCTCAACTCCTTTTTCGGGCATTCTAACAATCGGTGAAATAAAAAAGTTGGCGTGTCCCATAGTCTTGGAGGTAGAATTTTTTCAACACTCCGAGCCCCTTAAAAACTCCTTTCCGGCGAATGAAACTTCGTGAAACTTGGTATCCTTCATCTGAGTGACTATTCAAATTGATTCGTGAAATAAAAAAGTTGGCGTGTACCGCAGCGTGGGCGTTAAAAAAATTTCATCATTTCAATCAGCGCAAAATTAATTTTCCGGCACTCCGATTCTTTCGCCGATTTTTTTCCAACTCCTCGTTGGATCACTCCTACGATTTGTGAAATAAAAAAATTGGCCTATCCCAAAGTGTGGGCGGTAAAAAATTTTCAACATTTCTAACCCCTGAATAAGTACTTTCCGGGACGCCGACTACTTCGATAATTTTTTCTCAACTCCTTTTTCGGGCATTCTAACAATCGGTGAAATAAAAAAGTTGGCGTGTCCCATAGTCTTGGAGGTAGAATTTTTTCAACACTCCGAGCCCCTTAAAAACTCCTTTCCGGCGAATGAAACTTCGTGAAACTTGGTATCCTTCATCTGAGTGACTATTCAAATTGATTCGTGAAATAAAAAAGTTGGCGTGTACCGCAGCGTGGGCGTTAAAAAAATTTCATCATTTCAATCAGCGCAAAATTAATTTTCCGGCACTCCGATTCTTTCGCCGATTTTTTTCCAACTCCTCGTTGGATCACTCCTACGATTTGTGAAATAAAAAAATTGGCCTATCCCAAAGTGTGGGCGGTAAAAAATTTTCAACATTTCTAACCCCTGAATAAGTACTTTCCGGGACGCCGACTACTTCGATAATTTTTTCTCAACTCCTTTCTCGGGCATTCTAACAATCGGTGAAATAAAAAAGTTGGCGTGTCCCATAGTCTTGGAGGTAGAATTTTTTCAACACTCCGAGCCCCTTAAAAACTCCTTTCCGGCGAATGAAACTTCGTGAAACTTGGTATCCTTCATCTGAGTGACTATTCAAATTGATTCGTGAAATAAAAAAGTTGGCGTGTACCGCAGCGTGGGCGTTAAAAAAATTTCAGCATTTCAATCAGCGCAAAATTAATTTTCCGGCACTTCGATTCTTTCGCCGATTTTTTCCAACTCCTCGTTGGATCACTCCTACGATTTGTGAAATAAAAAAATTGGCCTATCCCAAAGTGTGGGCGGTAAAAAATTTTCAACATTTCTAACCCCTGAATAAGTACTTTCCGGGACGCCGACTACTTCGATAATTTTTTCTCAACTCCTTTTTCGGGCATTCTAACAATCGGTGAAATAAAAAAGTTGGCGTGTCCCATAGTCTTGGAGGTAGAATTTTTTCAACACTCCGAGCCCCTTAAAAACTCCTTTCCGGCGAATGAAACTTCGTGAAACTTTGTATCCTTCATCTGAGTGACTATTCAAATTGATTCGTGAAATAAAAAAGTTGGCGTGTACCGCAGCGTGGGCGTTAAAAAAATTTCAGCATTTCAATCAGCGCAAAATTAATTTTCCGGCACTCCGATTCTTTCGCCGATTTTTTTCCAACTCCTCGTTGGATCACTCCTACGATTTGTGAAATAAAAAAATTGGCCTATCCCAAAGTGTGGGCGGTAAAAAATTTTCAACATTTCTAACCCCTGAATAAGCACTTTCCGGGACGCCGACTACTTCGATAATTTTTTCTCAACTCCTTTTATCACTAATTTAAACATTTCTCAAAGTCAGAAGGATTATGCAGTGTAAATAATAGTAGTATTGAGGATACATGAGTAGATGTATATATCGCATAAATAGCCCAATAGCGATAATGGAAATAGTGTTGTTTCCGGGTGGCGATTTTAAATTTAATTTTGGTTCAATATTTTCCGGTCCCCTTAATTTTCTGCCAATTTTTTTCCAACTTCTTTTTTAGTTCTTCTAACGATTTGTGAAAGACAAAATTTAGCAAGTTTCATGGCGTGGGTGGTAAAAATTTTTCAAGACTTTGAACCCCTTAAACGGTATTTTCCGGAGTCCCGATTTTTTTGCTAATTTTTTTCCAACTTCTCTTTTGGTCACTGTAACCATCCGTAAAATAAAAAAGTTGGCAAGTCCCATAGCGTGGCTGGTAGAATTTTTCCAAGGGTTCAACCCCCTTAAACGGTACTTTCCGGGTTCCCGATTTCTTCGCCAATTTTTTTCTAACTACTTTTTCGGTTACTCCGACGATTCGTGGAATAAAAAAGTTGGCGTAAACCATAGCGTGGAAGTTGCAATTTTTTTCATACTTCAAGTCCCTTAATTAAGTCTTTCCGGTGAATCAAACTTCGTGAAACTTTATATCCCTCATTTTTCTGACTATATTAAATGATTCGTGGAATAAAAAAGTTGGCCTGTCAACTTTGAAAAATTTTCAATTTCGTTTTTTTCCAACGTTGGAAACTTCAGCAACATCTCAATGTTGTCACGTAAGGCGACAAAAGTTCATCATTGATAGCCTTCCCAATAAAATTCTCATAAATATAAAGCATTTTTTGAATTCGCCGATTATTTCTGTTAGTTTCACGTGTATCTCTCTGGTATCGGTAGTTTGATTATAAGCTCGAATCGTTGCAAAACACCCGTATGCAATTAACGCTCGAACATTTACGTCGTGCAATGTTTTCGTAGCGTTTGCGCATGACCTTGGTTACCGAATATATTTCATTCGTCGGGCATGTTTTTACGCATAATTCGAACCTTTTTCTCCTCGCTTACTCTATTGATGTTTTTTACGTTGCCTAATACGTTGTGGCTATATATTGTCGTGTAAACGAAAGTTTTTTTTTCCCCCCCTGTAAAATACATCATTTAGGTCAGGCAGATGATAAAAATGTGAAAAAAAAAAAAAAGGTTTATTTTTTTGTTTGCTCGACGAACGTTAGCGAGAAGCTTGTTATTTTCAAATAAATATCGAGGCTCGATAATGAAAATCGTTATTGTCCCGATAACGAGGTTAAAGTATGCAAATTGATCGAAATAATTCGAGCAATCGGTCGATAGCGATCCGTAAATAAACGAGAGGCACGCGATCGGTGATAGCTGCGTAATAACGCTCCCGCGAATAACGATCAAAACGGGGAGGAAAGAAAGAAAAAATAAAAAGTTCGCGAGAGAGAGAGTGAGAGAAGCACTGGGTCAAGTCGATTCCGGCGTTGTCGTATTTGCCGCTTGTTTTTGGGCTGGAAAAAAATAACATAAAAATAAAAATGAAAAAACAACCGTCAACATCGCCAGTCTCAGCCCTGTCACTGAATTCAAAATTCCTTATTCTCGCACGATTCTTCGACAATTCGGATAATGACGCATGACGCGATGATGTCACCTTAGTTACCAATGATCGATCTCTCATAACCGACTCACCCTTTTTCAGTTTCGACACCCTCGTGATGATTCACTCGCGTCACCTCTCTTTTACAAGGTTAACGTTATAACCCTAATCTCTACGGAATTTACACTCCGAATTTATGTTTCACCAGATGCCCATCCGCAAAAAACAAATTTCAAACATAATTTTTTGGATTTTTTTTTTCTTCTTTCGAATAACCCTGGAAAAAGATTCTCAATTTTTAAATATTTCTTCACTTCGAGAAAAATGCTGTCACATCGCTCACCGCTACATTCTATTCGCATTTGACTTTTTTGTTTTTTTTATATTTTCTAAATATTGATGAATTTTTCGAGTCGAACGTTAAACTGAAAATTGAAAATATTCTTTCAGTCAACAGTTCACCTACGGGATAGGAAAATTTCAGGTCAGAATGTTAGATTCGACCCGATGGATCGATTTTCCTCAAAAGCGGGGCGAAACATTTTTTAGCGAACAGATTTATTTGCATAGAAATTGTGTGCTGAGTCTGAAAAGCTGGAATTGCAATTTTTTCTTTCTCTTGACGCATTGACACAGCAGAATAAAAGGAACAGTAATTTGGAACGAGCTCGACCTGCTGTTCGGTATTTCTATGGAATTTTTTAATTTTCAAAAAAAAAAAAAAAAAAATCGACATTCTCACGATTTTCTAATTAGATGCAGATACTTTCGGTGGTAAATGAGTTGAAGGAAATGCGTTTATTTCATAACGATCTGAAATTTTTGAGGATAAATTTTATGAAGAATTTTGAAGGAACGACTCTGAAACAAAATCCGTTATTCGTGTCGATGTCCAGTGAGATAAGAATTTAGTTTAATTTACCAAAGCTTCCTGAGAAATGCGTCCGAAAAAATATTTCGTTTATTCAAAAAAACGATTTTAGTTTCACGAATTATTTATTTCATTCAGCTGGACGAAGATACGTATTGAATGAACCAAAATAAATTGTTTTAGATTTTTGTTGAATAAACGCAAAATATGTTTCACTGATTGAAATGAATATTTAGTGAAATCGAATATTACATTTTATACGTATTTAACGAAGCTATTTAGTTCCATTCGATCATTCACTTTTCTCAGTGTACGAATTTAAAAATGATATTTGAGAAAGATTTTATTTTTCGCATTCAAAGAGAATTGAATACCCACGATAATTAATAAAATATTATTTTTACCATTTGTTTCTGCTTTTCGAATCGCATATTGTTTCGAGTCAAAAGTGTTGAGACAGCGTCTTTGAGCTCTTCGATAATGGGTGATCGAGGTTTTGTTTTTGTTTACGAGAGCTATATATGTATCGAAAGAGGCCAAGAAGTTATAATGCCCCGGTTGAAACGAGGAGAAACGTTGCGAGGAAGACTCCTCCGTGTACTTTTGTTATTATTATTCTCGACGATGCACCGTCAACCCACGCGTCGGTACTATTTCAGGACGTGACGGGAGACTTCCCTGACTGTATTCGTTCGAGTCTCCTCGCTCTCGTAGCTTTTGAATAAATTTCTTCTTTATTGGCTCCATCGACTATCTACGGAGTCACGTGACTCGGAATTCGCCGGAATAAACATTTCGGATCTCATTTAAACGGTAAAAAAAACAACACGACGAGCACCTCGGATCACTCTTCGACCAATTGAACCGTATTTCAACAATGAAATCCCAACTTTTTTCATTAATTAACGCGATATTAAGTACCTCGAATTTCATTCTCCAACTTTTTTACTTTCCAAATTAAAAATAATTTCATCAAAGTTTTTGGAAGATGACATTTTGGTGTGCTGATCCTTGAATCTCATCGGTACTTATCCATTATTTTGATGAAACATAACAAAAACGCTTGTGTATCATTTTTATTATAAAAATCACTTTCAAATTGAGAGAAAGTTATTCAAATTTGTGCGTGTATTCAAAAGCAGTCGACCGGTCTAAAATAACTGCGAAACATGAGTAATCGAACGTTGAATAACAACCGAAATCTTTCCAGTTTAAGGATCTTCGTCTGGTAATCGAATTAACGAACAGATATTGATGAAGAAAAATTTGAGTTCAGGTTATCAATATCGACAAAATCATCTGTCAAAATTACAAGCCCTTGGGATACCTTGTTCGAGAGAAATGAATAAAAACAGATTTTACAACTTAACTCGGTCTCTTATGCGCGTTTCTGTGGTTTTCCCGTCTTTAAACATGAAATTCGCAAGCGTTGACAAACAGTTTCGAACGAAACTTCTATAAACACTAGAAGAATATCCAAAAAACTTTTGCACGAATTCATAAAATTCATTCGATACCTATGAGGTTCGGAATAAATAAATTTGTCTCGAAGTAAGAGGTTAATCCTTGGAGGTTAAACACTCTGAACATATACCGAGCCGACTATGCTAGTCGTGACAATTTTTTAGTTTCTCAACTTTCTCGATACCAGATCAACTTTCTTAATGTAAATCCGTAAAATATTTTTCGAAAAACAAAATGACGAAATTTCCTTCGCTTCTCTTCAGCAGTTCGTTTGAAATAACTTTGAATTCTACGAAGGTTCTTATCAACTCTTCGAGATTCCTCACTGTAATATTCCGTCGAAATTATCTTTCGGAATAGTAAAGAGATACACAGGAGAAAAAAAAAACGAAAAGTAGTGATCATAGAGTGTTTGAACACGACCGAAGGACGTCGGAAATGTCAAACAGGGGTGTAGAAGGTCCTGGGATAAAGAGAAGGGGAGGGGGAGGGTTGGAATTTTGTAACGTACTTTATTAATGAGGGAACCTGGTCAGCTGTTACGAACGGGGCATGATGCGGGGTTTAAGTTTTGTTGTCTGTATCTCTACCAAGCTGTGTAGGGCGAGGGGGGGGGGGGGGGGGGCCCTTTTCATAGTCTGTTTTCAGATACGTACCCCCGTTGATTCTCGTGCTCCCGTATATCCATGTTCGCGCATGTATTGGACACGAGAGTCCTTCACCCCCACAGAATAAAACTCGTGCCACCCGAGTGGCAACGCTCCCACGTGGATTGCACGGTTAAAATATCAGCTGTGGGTGCATAATGCACATATGTGAATTAATGTGTCCCTCGCGTTCTCTTCCTTTCAAGGATTTACATAAAAACCTTTACGTATGAACGAGTCGGCTTGTAAAAAAATCTCTGAATCCCTCCAAATCGTACAGCTCCGAATCAACGCACCGATAATTCGGCATTTGGTTTTTTCAGGCGTATTTCATTTTTATCGGAGTCGAAAACATTTTATTTCGGATTTATCCTCCCCTGCGCCCCCCCCCCCCTCTCCCCTAACCCATGGCATTAAATTTTGATTAATTTATTTGAAATCTCTCAAATAATTTTGTGTTAATTTCTCTCATGAGAGAAGGATAAAGCAATAAATAAAACTGATGCATGTCCGAGAGATACACATGAATTCATGACTTTGAGAGCTCGGTATACCAGCTCGACGAGTCCAGTTGAACAGAGAATTTTTCTTTTAAAATAACAGCCCGCATACTCATAGTTTGAAAAATCGTTCTTTAGAAAATCTTTTTAACGTAACGGACGAAATATTACGAGAACGAACAGTCCCTACGTATATAACCGATGGAACAATTTTATCCCCAAAAAGATTCTTCTTTTATCGATATTTCATTTATTTTTGGTAACCGATTTAATCGGAGTATAAACGAGAATTGCAAACGTTTATATATTTCTCAAGTTTTTTTTTTTCTTTTTCTTCTTTTCAACTCGCACTTACGTTATTTTTTCTTTATTTCGTTGGATAGAAAAAAAAAAAAAAAAACAAAACAAAACAAAAATAGCGGCTGTTTCGCGATTTACGAGATATCTTCGCCTCTCTTTCTCTTGCGTAAGCCATGACCAGCCCCAACTTTGACGCAGTCGTGTTTCTCCACGACCCACGATGCTTTCTTGCTCGCCCGCCCGCGTACATATACTTACACGCTTTGAATCGGACGTAGTAACGTTTGTGCCGATAAATTATCGCAAATGTTGAATCTGCGCTTTGCTACCAGAGGAAAAACCTCTTCGTTTGCTCTGTCTCTCTCTCTCTCTCTCGGCTACAAACGTCAAAAAATAAAAAATAAATAAAAAATAAAAAAAAACGACAAAACTTGCTGTACTTGATTGAAAAAATTTCGGAAACGAAGAATCAACGCGATCGTTACTTTTTTCCCCGAATCAGACTTCAATTAAAAAGGAAATGAAATCGAGACTCGCTCTAAAAATTCATTTCAAACGCTCTTCGATGAACCTTATTGACACTTTTTTTTACGTCATAAAATTCTGACTCGTGTCGGATGATTAATGCTTGGATGCAGAAGAAAAAAAAAAAAAAAAGGGAGTAGAGCGTGCTCGAAGGGACGCGATGTCAGAGCAGGGGACTCGCTCCATAGATTTAAATCTCGGTTGTAGGGAGCAGACACAACACAAAAGATGTACGTGTGCGGATCGTGCGTTCGTCGCGTGCGAAGGAATCACCAGGGAAAATTGCGGGTTCGCAAGGGTTCGGAAAATCGAACAGATGTTTCGTTGCAGTCTTACAATTAATGCGATTCGTAGGGGGAGACTTATAGGGAATAAAAAAACAAAAACTTTCAGGATGCATTACAACTGGAAATGAAATTCAAAGGAGTCGTAAGAAAAATCAAAAATTTTTGTCGATTCTGCGATTAACCATTCATTTAATCCGATACGAACGAACGATTCGAATGATTAATTCGTCGAATTTCATAGAGAATACCAAAAACTTGATGCTGGGATTGAGAATTTACAAAAATTTTGATATTCAACACCATTCATGAGTTTCATGTAACAATAAATTTGAATTAATGTCTGATATTTTCTAATGGAAATGTATCCTGATTGAAAAGTAAAATGAAATGTATAAAATGAAAAAGCTCAACGAAAAATATGCCTAAATTACAAAAATAATCGTTCGTTCAACGATACAATAACGAAAATATTTTTTTCTTCATGTTACAGATTTCATGAAAAGCCGCAAACGCACGCTGAACGGAAGTACGAAGAGCATAGTCGAACTACCCGAGAAGATTGCCCGTAACGCGGGTCAGATACGCAGCTAAACCCCCCACCCATAATATTCAGCGTAACATTTTTCCATAAATTTTTGTTCTTTTTAAGATATTTTTTTATAACTCTTCATCGTCGTCGCGTAAACTTAGACCTACGTACCCACCTCTCTCAGCCACTCTGCGTATTACGAATCCATTTTTATATAATTTTTTTTGTTATTTTTTTTTTTTTTTTTTTCTTAGCTCTCGTGTACTATTTACTTTAGCTATTCTCTGATACGAGAAAAACAAAAACAAAAAACACAATTGCGCGACGATCTTCCCGGGAGAAATTTGTGAATCGTTTCAAGTCCGAAATCACGATTTTTTTTCTTCTTTTTCTTATACATATATAAATGTTTTATATGTACATTGGCATCGTGTTTTCGGAGTCCGGGAGGATTGTCAAGTCCTTTGGCTGTGCCATTCAGTTAGATTATCAATCCGCCTGACACGCACCAGACGATCGAGCGACTACAATATTCATTTATACAACGTGCATCGATTTTAAACAGAGAATCGAGCACACGAGAATTCAAAATGATAAAAAAAAAAAAAAAAAAAAAAAACAATAATTGAAAAGCGTTGAGAGAATAGATCGAAAAAAAAAAGGAAACTCGTACTCATGTTGCTCCTCGTCGTCGTCAGATTAGCCAAAATTTCGATTGAGATATTATCTCAAAATTGATTGTAATATATTTGCTATTTTTTCTCTTCCCCAAAATCCGTATATTTATTTAAGAAGATTGAGAAGAAGAAGAAGAAGAAGAAGAGAAATATCGGATTGGCCGTGCATCAGCCAGGCGCAAAGCGCAACCCAAGCGTACGACAATTTTAGACTAATGAATTAGAATTAATCAATCGGTAGCAACGCTAAGCAGAGAGTTTATGTAGATGTTTTTTTTTTTTCTCTATCGAGTCTTGGACCGGTCGTAATCGGTGATTAAATCATGTGCAGGCTCATCGTCCTTTTCATCGATTCGATTTATGTCTCGATCTTGTTTTTTTTTTTTTACTTATTATTATTTTTTTTTTTTTATTTTGAGGGAACGTTTACGATTTTTGCTAAAACTCGTTCTCGTTCCCCCAAAATAATACGCCTCTACGAATAATATCAACGGACGTTTTTAAAACAGATATTATTCGCGAATAAATCGCTTTTGAAATATCTCATTTTATGTCGGACCACTTTTTAAAATCAATTTGAAAATCAATCAAAATAATCGCTGGGGAAAATCGAGAAAAAAAAAATATATGTGCTGACGGATCGATAAATCGACGATGCGTCTAGAAGGGGTCGTGCAAAGTGAAAAAAAAACAACAACAACAACAAAAAAAAACACCCAAGATTAAAACTTATCATCGTTCGATTGAAAGAACTTTTCAAAAATAACTAATTAACCGATCATTTCAAATCGTTTTTAATTATTATTCGAGATTGTTGAAAATTTTCATTCTCTTCTGGCTTTGAGCAATACATAAAACGTAATTATTTTTTAGTGAAATTATTTGTCAGTCTATTTGTTTTTTTCATTCGAACGATGTTTTCGGCTTAAGAAAAAGTTTGCGTGTGTAAATTCGAGACCCAAGAAAACGTTAAGTAAAAAATTGAATTGTCGTTCCACGAGTCGTTTAGAAAGTAAACGCGCGTTGTCCAGTTTTCGTTTTCTCTCGATTCGTTGCTGTTATAAAATTATTCTTCGAAAAAAAAAAGAAGAAAAAGATCGCCGGAGTTTGAACGATACGGTTCTACAATGCTGGATCGTCAATCGCGGAAAATAATCCTTTCTTCGGTGGTCACATCTATTTTTTTTTTTTTTTTCGAAGCGTTTTGTTTCGTCGAATTTTCAGAAAATCAAAAATCTACGAAATATTTCGAACAGAATGAAAAAATCGATAAATTTGAAAAATTTATCTACGATAATTCGATCAATGTCGAATAATTAGTTTTTTTTTTTTTTTTTTTCTCTACGAAAAACTAATTGTTTGACGAAAAATGATAGAAATCGCTGTTTCGAAATGTTTTTAATAAGATTCTGGTTCGAGGAAATCGTCATTACGTAACTCAATATCGACAATTCAATTTTATACACTTTTGGATTTCGAATGTCACGCGGAAGGGTAAAAAGTATACAGAAAAAAATCGGAAGGATCGCTCGCAGTTCCAAGAGCTCGTTAAAATTACATTTAAATAATTGTACACTATGTTACCCAAGAGTTTAAGCATTGATCTCCTGTACGACTTACGAGAAAGTACAGCCGATGCCAAATCAGTGATCCTCCATTTTTTTTTTTTTCATGTTTTTTTTTTCTTCGTTTCTTTTTTCCTCGTTCCATCTCGTTCATTTATTTTTATTCATTTTCTCCGAGTAAGCGAAGAACCAAAAGCTTCATTCTATCCTTCGGCTTTATCCCGTTTATTATTTTGTTTTCAATTCGTACTAAATATATAAGTAATTTTCGGACCGTCACTAATATATTCCTACGTACTATCATTTACACGTCAGGGGTCAGAAGCAGAAGATAAATTCTCGTTACTTGAAGAAAAAAAGAAAAAAATATATATATAAAAAACCTCTCGTGTATTTTTTCAATATTAATGAACCATTTCAAGACGATTATTCTTCGGCTGTGCATCGTAATTAAAAAAAAAAAAAAAAAGAAGTTTTCAATCAAATTCTTCGTTTGATTAAAGTTTTTCATTTTTTAATTAAGTGCGATGCAAAAAACTGCGTTATGGATCATATCATCTGCAGTTGAATAAACGACGCTAATTTTTCTATACGGTATTTTACTAATAAGTTTTTAAAATGAAAATAATTGGAGAATTTTTTTTTTTTTTTTTTTTTTTTTTTTTTTTTTTTTTCAAGTAACGAGCATTCGGATGCTAAATGATCGGAGATTTCATTCGCATCGATATAATTAGGTCTGTTGAAAAAGATAAAAATTACGATATAACGACAGGGATACAAAATTTCGTTGACTATGACGAGAGGAATAAAAAATGAAAGAAGAAAAGTATGTTTTTCGTAGAATTTCCGAATAATTATTTATAATTAATTTTAAGCAAGATTCTTTTTTTTTTTAATTTTTGTCTTTTATCTATGCCTTTTTTCATTCGAACGATTGTCATTTCCGATCGTGTGTTAAAAAGTTTGATCTCACCTTTTCAACGACACCAATCCCTTCTACAGTGGCGCGAGAAAGATTTTTTTTTTCTTCTTCCAATAGTATAATAATAAAACAACATCATAACGGACACGCATTTCAATCCCTTCGATCACTTCTTCGCGGAAAAACTTGTCTCGTTTTTTTTTTTTTCTTTATTATTATTCTTTTTTTCTTTCGACTTGAGATTATAGCCAAAAAATACGACTGGTGGTTACAAGCGATTTTTTTTTCACCTATAACCGGGTGTGTATTTGGAGGAAAGATTAGTCGTTTTGAATCTTTGGACAGCAGCTCGAAAAAACTTGACTCGACGCGACGACAAAAACAACAATGGGCAATATCAATCAAAAAAAAAAAAAGAAAATAAATAAAACAACAACAACAAACAAAGTTACGGAAACAGCGAGATAAACAAAGAAAGAAATAATGAAGGAAATATAAGAGTTGGAACAAAGTATAGAAACATAAGTAGCATAATTTGATTTCCAAATTATCGTACGAGCGGACAAAAAAAAATTAAGTACTCAATTTTCCGATAATCACGAATATTGTAACTCTGAATTACTTCATTCTGATATTATAAATAACTGATTATTTCAAAGACCTTCAATTTCGATTTCAGCAATAAAAATTTAACAAAAAAAAAAAAAAAAAAATAGTAACTCAATAAACAAAAAGATACGAGCCCATCAAGAGCTAGAGACAAAAAATGGCCACAATTAAAAGAAAAATAAATCTATTGTCTATGTAACCCTGTGATGTATTAGTATGATCTCAGTAAGCATAAATTAGCTTGTACGTTTTTATAATATATCATAATTAGATTAGTGTTGCGGGCAGAAATAATGTACGAGAAAAAAAGAAAGAGAGAGAGAGAGGTCTAAATGCTTGGCAAGCCTGAGAATATATCTTTCGCGTGTTCGTGTGTGTGTGTGTGTGTGTGTGTGTATGTGTTAGTAGAAGACGCGCGATTGCGTGGGTGTAAGTGAGTACGAACGTTGAAGCGAAAGAAATAAATGAAAAGAAAACAAAAAAAAAGGGAGGTGATAGTGGACAAACCAGTGAATCATGGCTTACTTCCGTTTAGTTGGCGCGTGGCGTCTTCACAATCGTCAGCTCGTTTACGCGCACGTGCAAGGCACGTATATATATATATATAAATATCTAAATATTGTAATATTTGTATAATTATATTGAAAATCATAGCTATAAGAGAGTCTCTAATAAATGAAAGTTAAAATAGAATAAACTAACCTTAAAAAATTAAATAAAATGTCTATGTTTATGAAACGAAAAAAAAAAAAAAAATGATTCTATTAAAACAAATGTGAAGTATAATCGTCGTTTTTTTTTCTCTACTCACGCCATAATTCCTTCCCCGATGTCAATTATATTATCTCTCGAGCTACAAACGGTTGTAGTCCAACGTTCCGCTCATCACGGGTCACCAACGATCTCGACTGCTTTTTCCATTGTAATCACTAAAAAAAAATTGTTTTTCTGATGTTAGTCGAACATTGATCGAAGTCATTTAGAAGACGCGCAGAATCGAAATATCCAATTTGACTTTTTAATCGAATTGTTCTGCGGAAGAAATATATTTTCGGAAAGATCAACGGTTGGTTGCTAGCGCTCTTTTTCGTGAAATCTCAATGATCTTAAAAACGAATATTTTTCCGTTTTTCAGTCGATTTTGAACGGCAGCTTTCGCGTCACCTAAAACTTTTTTTTATATTCTGGAATATTCGCGGAATACAGTGACTAATTTTTTGATTACGAAATCTTGGAAATACCGAATATTAAAATTCAATGAATCGCGATGTGACCACCATTTTTCTTTGCTCGAAGGTACAAGTGTCTGGAAACAGTCGATGCTTATGAAGTAATTATTACCAAATTAGTCAGTAAATACCGTTAAAATGATACAAAACGAGGAAAATACAAACGATGCTCTTTCCTACATTGAAAAACGTCAAAAATTAATTCAAAGACTATCTCAAAATGAGTATTTTTTGGAGGGAAAGTCGAAAGGAAAACTCCTATGAACTCAAAACTCAAACAAAATTTTTAATTGATAATTTTTAATAAATATTCAACACTCATACATACATACGTCAGAATAATCAGTTTTTTTTTGGTGGACGAGAAAAAATAATAATTAAAAAAAAAAAATTAAAAGTCCAGGAATCATTTGGCAAAAGTTACTCGAACCGACGATTAAGTTTCTCCAGGGACGCGACGATGATCTCGAGGATTAGGGGAGACCGAAGTTCGAGCACGTCTCATATGGATGGGGTAGGTATATGGTGTTCAGTAGCAAAGGAGATAAAAAAAAGTGCTCAGAATCTGGCGAATAAAGGTTCGGTGTGGGAAAATTGAGAAGGCAGGTGCAGGTGTGTATTACGCAAGGATTAGCGGTGTGTAAGTGCTCAAGAAATAATCCTTATACAGAGTGTAACAAAATTAAATTCAAATAAAAATCTACTCCCATGAAAAATCTACCAACTTCTCCTTTTTTAATTACTGGATAGATTTTAACGGCGTTGAAATAAATTGAGATTAATGCGGTGCGAAAAAAATAAACGAGGTGAAGCCAAAAATGATCTGTTCTGTCGACGAAAATAGTCGCTCAAAACGGTACCATCGGGACAGCGATATTCTTCGGAAAACGATAATTCTCAAATCTTTTTATCCTCCACTTCGTCACTCGTTCCAGCGTCAAGTTCAAACTCCACTTTTGGGACATCCCGTGTATATAGCTACGCCATTGGATAAGGCAGCAGGTGCTTAAACGTGACCGTTGAACAAGATTTTCGTTCAAGCTTTAACTCCGGATCGTCTCAACATCCAAATTGGTCCATTCTTCCTGCCAAGGTCGGGAAGAATGTTACACAATAGGATATTTCTTTTCAATCGGTTACCTGTGACTATAATGGGGCTTAAAACGAGGGTAAGAATCTTGGTGCAGCGGGTGCGCGGGAGGGGGAAAAGGTCGCTACAAGTGCCACGGACGACAGTTTTCACCCTCTTATGCTTTCAAATAAATTCAAACTTGAGGGTAGCGAGTTTAATAAAAGGTTTATAGTTCCCCTTCACGAAGTTTACTTTTTTCGAGTATCAACTCAGCAAGGTCTTATGTGTGCTACTCTTATGGATTCTAAAGTGTCGCGTATCTTGGGCTTTCAAGCATTTAGCGTTTTTTTTTTTTTAGAGTTAGAACAAAAATTAGTGCCCACGCATGAATTATACGATTTACGAGAACGAGTTTGAATTAATTGAAAAATTGTTCTGCAGCAATTGGAGGACTGCGAATCAAGTTGACAAAGCTTGAATTATTTTAATGGATCAAAATAAACGGACATGATAAGTATCATTGAAAGAAAAGAAAAAAAAAAAAAAAAAACAAAACAAAACAAAACAAGAAAAATTCAATTCTAAAATGATTCGGTTAACTTTAGAATTTCGTAACGACGTTTCTATCCTCTTTAATAGCTTATTCAAACTTTGAAACTGTAATATAACTGTCATTAATTACAGCTGAAGTCTCAAATAAGGAAAGCACGAAATATTATTTGACGAATATTCCTCAACATCGATCAATCGAATCTACCTCACTCATTGCTCGAATGTATGACAAAATATTCGTTTGTACTCGCTCGGAATGCCGAGCGCCATCTATAAATATAACGGTTAACTGTAACACCAGAAAATTCTCATCCGTTCTTACTTTCTCTGTATATACTCAAAGCGTTAAAGATTTTGCATTCCTCAGGATAAAAGTTGGAAAAAAATATTTTTTTTCGCGAAACATCGACTTTACTGGTTTTCACGAAAAGGTTAAAGCGTCAATTTTATTCGCGCGATTTCGTTTTTTTTTTTTTTTTTCAAGCAAAAACCATCGAGAGTTGATACAAAAGTAAATAATCATATCGAAATTTTTAATATTATTTTCATTTCATTACTAAGACCTTACCTGCGAGAGCACGATTATTTTTTCTTATTATAATTTGAATGCGTCAGGACCGGTTTTGAAATGGAATAGAAATTTTCAAGTTTTCCGGAAGCGATGTTTCGAGCCCATAACGGCATTATATCGTGAACAAAAAAAATCGAGGCACAGAAGACACACGAGATATAAAAAAAAAAAATTTAAGAAAACCAGAAAATATGTCGGAGCAGACGAAAACAGTACGCTCGACCACTCGTTAATTTTTTACGTACAGGGCCAACGGTTTTTTGTGGCGGAAGGAAGCCAAAGAAAAGCTCTCCATCCCTCGAGTGGTTCGAGAGAAAAGTCCAAGTGATGAGAGACCGGGGTGGGAGAGAAGGAAACCAATTGACGTTACTGAAAGTTATATTTCTCAAGTTACACGCCAGGGCGGCCACGTGCAGGCGTGCTTTACGAGGAGATAACGAGCGACATTTCCATATCCTTCGATATTTCGGAAAAAAAGCAGAATTCATTGTCCTTTTTTATCATGTAATTCATTAACGAGACAGTTGAAAGAAAAATCGTTTGTAAAGAGTCGGAAATATTTATCGAACCCATTTTTCATCGGCGTAGACAAAGCTTTGTTCAAAGAGGAAGAAAGAAACAGAGAAAGAGAGAGAGAATGAAAGAGTCGTGCGTGAGTGAGCAGCGATACATTCGCTAAAAATCCAGCAAGTCTCTGGACGCATCGCATCGGACAGTTTCTATATGCTGCAACCTTCTTCTGTTGCTAAGGCGTACCAACGTCGCGGCTAACCCATTATTTTTAGAACGTAACGCCGCATTATACTACGTGTACGTATCTATTATGTATGTTCGAATATAAACATCAATATATATGCATACATCGATGTAAATAGAAGAAAATGCACGTACTTTTTATAATGAGCACACACCGAAGTTACTACTTAACCTCAAAACTCATTTTGTTATGAATTAGAACGAAAGAATCAACCGTTAAAGTTACGGCTTGAAGTTTTTTTTCAAACACTCGAAACTTATTTATTGGGTGCTTTCTTAATGGAGAACACATTTTTTCGTGTGAAACCAACAACGAATCCTATTCAGGCAATACGTCACGGTATCGAGAGTCTTTTTTTTTTGTCGATTTGATGAATTTTTCGGACATAAAAATCGTGTTTGAACGCTACGAATATCTGTACCGTATTCAAAATATTGTCAAATGTTTGATACAACGATACTGCATACTTTTTTTTCTGAATCATAAAGATTACGGGAGAACGAAATATTATGACTACTGAGATCCTGTCGAAATGATCGTAGAAAACGAAGAACACAAGTCCCGCCACGATATTTGCTCGATTTTCGTAAGTTGTAAAAAAAAAAAAGTTGAAAAATACAACGCGGAAGCTCAAAGATAAGGAGAAAAAAAAAACTAGGTAGAAATACAGCATTTCGAAATTTTGTCTAGGCCACATTATCTCTCAACTGTGAATTGCGCAAGCAGATTTGTCTTGATCGAATTGAATACGACAGCACCATATTGTTGTGAAATTTTTTAAATATATATATTCACTTCACCGCATCGCTGTTCAGTCGTTTCGTTTATTTTTTAAATCTTTCTCACACGTTATACATCAATTGAATTCGTCACTAAATCCAAGTTGTTCTACTTTTTTTTTTTTTTTTAGTAACGTACTATTACGATTTTTTCTCATTATAAGCACTTCTTCTCAGAGCGAATCGTCCGTTGTGGATGCTTCGTGCAATTGCGACTTTTCCAGTCCTCTCTGTTTTGTTTTCACATGAAGTCGCCACTTTACCCACCAATCCTCGCGATGTAAGAAAATGTTATAGAAAATAAAAAAAACGTAAAGAGGCCGTTTCGTTTGTGGCAGAATTGTCGTTTTTGTACTGTTCAATGTGACCAAATATCGAAATCTGTATCCGGTCGATAATTTTGTGTCTGATTATTAAACGAGATCGAATTTTAAGGTGGATTCTACTTCGTACCTCAATCCCGATGTAAAGCATCAGTAAAAAATGAAGTTTTCATTCCTGTTAATATATTTTTCTCCATAGCAAGCGATCGACGAAAAGTTTTATTTTTTTGAGAGATTATGAATAATTTGGTACTGAATATACAACGTTTCTTGCGATTCCATAAAAATTCTCGATCATTCCAATCCCAAACACTTTTTTCACGATAACTTTAGACGATCCTGAATTGAAGAATTTTGAGGAACGTTTTACGAGCGATAAAATAAGGGAAAACCAGACAGAACGCGATGTGCCGAGCAGATAAAAGTTTTTTAGAAAAGTCTTTTGGTACCAGTAAATGGTACTGAACTCTTCGGGTATCCTTTCGTTGTTTTTCCAATACGTGAAAAAATGCGGTAATGTTGGATGAACTGTAATTCTCGAAACGATAGACAAAATGGTTGATCGAATAAACACGGGGCGCAGCTTAGAGAGGATAATTATCGACCGTCTCTCACAACGCTTTTCGAGGCTCGGAACTCTCTGCGTTTTGGTGTTATATCGGCAGCAGTGCAAGAGGATCGAGGCAACGAAGAGCCCATCCGAAAGAAAAGCCACAGAGGTTACAGTAGCGTATTCTCATTTACCTCAGAGCTCTGTGAGTGAGAGTCTCCATAAGCGGGAAGCGCCTCTACCGGCAATTTGGCAAACTAGAAATATCCAAGTCGGTAAGAGACGCTTGAAAAGACTGGCACGAAAGAACGACCGATGGTTCGTGTGTTGTGTCTCTCCTCGTAACGTATAACGTTTCTAGCCGAGTAAACGCGCGCCTCCTCCGCCTCCTCGCACAAAAATCGCTCGTCCGATGAGAAACCTTCCGTGCGCCCTCGCCCCTCTCTCGTTTTGTCTCTTTCTCGCTCGTTCGGGCGCGCGCACACGGCGTTGGTTTTCCTCGGTCGAGTCGAGCGAGCATAGCTCTCTACACAACCGCGTCAAAACTATTGACAAAATCATCGATCTTCAAATATTCTTCGAAACACTTTTTACTTTTGAAAAAAATATCGTTTATATGCAAAAACAAGATTGTTCCTTGTAGTATCGTATAAAAAATATTTCATCTCTTTATCACCGGAAACAAAGCTGTAGTGAACGTTCCAACTTTTTTTTCACGGACAAAACTTTGCACTGTAGCGAGTCTCCATGTACGATGTAGGAATGATAAAACGGGTCCGTGTGGTATTTCAGCGTGTAGGCTACGTAACAGTCGAATCTTCCTCTCTGTATGTATTGTGAATAGATCACGAATATTCATTCTCGCCCACAAAACAGAGTTTTCGTATTTCCTCGAATATTGAAAAATACTGAATATCCAAAACTCTGCTTCTAATCCTCAATATTTTTACGTTTCCATTGCGTATGTTTTGGACAAATAATAATGTTTCGATTTTACATATATGAAGTGCGTCGATTTATATATATTCGTAACAGCTGTGGTTTAGAAAGCGATGATAACCAGACCGAAATAAAAGAAAATTTCAGATCGTTTGTAAACCGTGTCATGCAACGCCATCATATATTTTCGAGGACATTGAAAGTCTCATCCCTACTATAAATGAGTAAAAAATAAAATCTGCTCATCTTTCAGTCATCGTAGGGCGAGAACTGGAGAGTGAGAGAGAGAGAGAGAGAGAGACAAAGAGAGTGCAACGAACTTGTTGTTTACAACGTTCACGCAGTGCAGCGAAGTAGGTTCGTCGACCGTCCACCGCGCGGCACTGAGAAGGTTGTTTTCGCAATCCTATCTCCCATGAAAAAAACGTTTAAAACATATAAGACATGAGTGTATCCAAACATTTTTTTTTCTCTCCTCGACTAAAAATTGTGTACAATATCAAAAATAACGTTGAAAAAAAAGTGACTGGTATTCGACTCCTAATATTTTTTTTCTCTTCGAACCTCTGTCGATAAAATTTTCGTACAATATATGCGAATAGGCAAAAACCGACAAAACAGACACCTCGATCGAAAATACAATAAAATACTTCGTTTCTGACGAATCTCATGAGAAAAAGTATACATTTTCCATAAAAAGACCAAGATTTTGTGTTTTAAAACCTGAAAGAATGGGAATAGAGGCCTAAAAATTTCTGACCCCGATGTAAAAGCTTATACGGTAGGAGAAGGCCACAGACGGGGGTGGGGACGATCAGGAAGAAGAAATTCAGTACAGCTTGGCTCGTAGTAGGGCGTGTTCTGGTGTGAGGGCCGTTAACTCCCGATGCACTTGGCGTGTCGTGGGTTGTGCATCGTGCGATTGCCATGAGTTCTCTGCTGCTTACATATATCGATGTTTTGGTACGTTTTCTTTTCTTTCTTATTTTCTTGCGTTTTTATCTTTCGATCGTTTGTACACTCGAGTGCACTATCGAGTGAAGTTTGCTGCCCGGTGAAGTTTAGAAAATGTTTATTTATCTCTCTCTCTCTCTCTCTCTCCCCCCTCCCCCTCTCGCTTTCTTTCCTCTATCTCTGCTTCTTAGCACGGTGCTTCTTTGCTAGGAAATCACTGAGGTACAATGTACCTGTTGTTTACCCGTGAGCTCCGGGGTCAAAGTCCGGTCGATACAACGGGTCTCACTTTCCTGTATACATTCTCTCCCTCTGCGCCCTTTTTCTCCGTGGCTTCAAGCCTTTTTATTCTGATTCGTACGTTTCCTCAGTATCACGATATTTTGACGTGGAAATTAAAAAAAAAATGAAATATGCTACAAAACAATGTGCAGGGTCATTCTCGTCAGCGTGTTGTGATGATCGAACGACCTGAGAAAAATTTATTCATTTTTTATTCGTTTTAAGATCCAACAAAATGTTGTGCCCAATGACATTTTGATAGGCAAAATTCTGCTCGTGGTTTATCAATGAAATGTGTGTGTGTTTTGTTTTTTTTTTCAGGCATTTTTTCGACCAAAGAGAAAATTTTTGTCTGCGAAAATGTCGGGGCAAAAGCGTTTAGTCAAAATTCGACCGAATCGCTATACACTGAGAAAAGAGTTTAGTTGAATTAACCAAGGCTTCGTAGAATACGTCGAAAGAAATATTTCGTTCATTAAAAAAAGCGTTCAGTTGCACGAATTATTAATTTTATTTTACTAAACAAAGATACGTATTGAATCATCCAAATGAGATTTGTTGTCGTGGATTTTGTTGGATCAACGTAAGATATATTTTTCATTTAATGAAACTGATATTTAGTATAACAGAATTTTACATTGGACGTATTTCACAAAACTATTTGGTTCATTCAACTATTCTCTTTTCTCAGTGTAGAAAATTCGATGAAATCATTTTCTTACTGCATTGGCAACATTTCCAGGGGTACGAAGAAGCGACGATTAAGTATCGAATACCACAAACGTCATCGGTGCTCAGAGTCGTAACTGTCCATCGGTTAAATTCTGATAAAAAGTGATTTCTATATCTACTTTGCTATTTTCAATGGATCTTTTCTTTCTTTGTATCACGACTTTGTGTATACACTTTTCGAAAACGATTAGTTTATTGCAAATGTTTTGTTCGTTTCTATAAAATTGTTTTACTAAAACGATATTGACGATCATCTAATTTAGTATTCAATGCGTAATTCTCATGTACGAAACTTGATTATCGCGTATTCGTATCGATGCATAAACGAATTCAAGATATACCAGTTCGTTCGAACCGCTGTGTGGAATTCATCGCTTCCGTAAACAAACTCTGTGACCTGGAGTGAAACGAGCAAAAGTCGTGTTTTGCCACCAAAGACTTGGAGAGCCTTTCAGTGTGTACGGGACTTGATGGGTAACCTGAGAAAGACAGCATCGCGATGCGACGGAGAAAGAACGTATCCGAGATGAAGAAGACTGCAGTTTCAGCCAATCGCCCGAGGTCTCGGGATTCAAGCCCCTCTTCGGATTAAACGGGAGTTTCATTCGTCTGGTCATCATACGAGAAGGTTGAGAGACATCTGTTCGCGATAGCACTACTAGTTGCATTTTTATTTTTATTTTTATATATTCCAATTTTTGAGGCAATCTTATCGCGATGCATAGGTCATAGGTTTCGCGTGAAAAAATTAAATGCCCTTCTTCATAGATCGATTATTGTTCTCACGAAATTTCAGGATCGGTTATCGACCAACTGAGAGGTCGACCAATTCCGGTCACCAAAAATGTTCTTCCCTCACAAATCGCTTTTTTGGCTTCTCCTTATTTTTCCTTCATAAATAAAAGTGATTACGAATATGCACATATACGAATACGGACAAGAACAGAGCAAAACTAGATGCTTGGTAAGGAAATGTTCGATTTTTTGTAACTAATAATCGAAATCTAATTTTTATGTCGAGCAGCAAAAAGCTGCTTTTGTGAACTTCGTGAACGGACTCGATGGAGAAGATAATCGATGTCTTTTCTGGAATGAGATGCACCGAATTTTGGATTCGGCGTCAATGCCACACAGACTGATACGTGGTTCATGGACTGAGCTAAGAAAAAAAAAAAAAAACGAAACGAAAAATAATTCAACTGTTTCAAGTACTTTGCTCTACCCTGAGCACTTGAAGTCGTTTTAGTCCTCCTTGCACAGAGACTGTGAACGCATGCAAGTTGAAGCATTAAATAATTATATGGGGATCGTTGAAAGATGTGCACGAAGGTCGCCATGGATGTAATTCCTGTTTCTTGTGCAAGGGCATAAAACGTACGAAGGGAAAAAAAGGGGGGGGGGAGGGGAGACATGAATGCGAATAAGTTTCCACGTCGAAGAATAATAAAAAGGTAGAATCGGAGTAATTACCCAGTGAGATCGTTACAGTTAAATCGCTACGAAAATCATACTCATTTGTAAGCATCAAGCTCACGGACTCGGAGGAGACACGAGAGAACAACGATTTCAGAGATTTTTTCTCACTAAAAATCATTGACATGAGTATGATTTGAGAGAATTGAACTCTAAGCATGCATTCACGCACTTTCGAAGCGAGAACTACGTGAAAAGAAAAACAAATGTTTTTGGTAATGTTTACTTATGAATAATATTAATGAATAATCACAAAATTTTTCCAATGAAAATGAAATTTTGTTTGAATGTGTTGAAATATTTTGTCGGACGTAATCAATAAAATTGGCTTTTCCACGCAACCAAATTTCTACCGTTTTAACAACATTTCATTCAGGTATAAAAAAACATATGTTGTAACATTCGAAATGTTGCGAACGAAATGATTTTGTTGATAAAACAACAAAATATTTAAATATTTCAACAATATTTTGTTTTCAATGTTGCGCCTCGTGGGCTAAGATCTTTTGAGCACATGTATACGAATAAGAAGCCGGATCAATTCTCTTATGAACGCGATCCGAATATTTTCGTTAACTGATCTCGACCGGTGCGTGGATAAAAATGAATTAGAAATAATGCCACAGTTTTAGTTTAGGTTGTGAAAAATTTTCTGTGTTTCGTGGAAAAAGTGATTAGAAGGTAGATTGGGAAAAAAAAAGAGAGTTGACGAAAGAGAAACAAGGAAAGTAGAGAAGATTGCGCTCGAGAAAATTGTTCTCAAGTGTATACCCGGCTGTCGAAACGGTCATGACGACGAGTTGACGAGAGGAAGATGAGTGCAGCTAAATTTTTTTACCTTCCTGTATGTATGGACGTTTTCATATATACATGAGCAGAAAAGGGCCGATTGGAGGAGATCGTTGATCGGTACACGTACATATACACACGCTTAACGATTCTTTCTCGCGAGAGCAGCGCCTGCGGCGTCGCGAGTTACAGTGCGAGAAAGACCAGCGGAAAGAGTACGGAGAACAAGGAGAAAATATTTTGATACTTTTGTGGCGAACAAGCCGCTGGAACTCGTGCAAAAACACTCCAACGAAACTTGATGAGCATGCACTGATTTTTACAAACAAACCAAATAAGCGCGAAGAATCCACGATCGAAAAACCAACCGACTTCGGATGACTAAGGGAAAATCTAATTAGGGCATTTCGGAGGATTTTTTCAATGGTCGAAAAAGAAAAATCTGATACATAATAATAATAATAATAATAATAATAATAATAATAATAATAATGAAAAGAATGTTTAAAAATTATACGTTCAAACGGTATTTTACTCAGCACCGGGTTAAAGTATCAAGCTAACGGCGTTCGGGGTTAAACATTCTGTGTTTCATTTTATTTTTGAAGATGTATATAAAGCTATTTACAGTACGAGAAAGTGTGGAACCACGCTACGGAATTCGCGAGCACTTCCGAAAAAAGAAAAAAAAAAAAACAGACGTTCCGTCTCGAATCCTCCGCGACAGTAAAAAGCAGATACAAGGAAGTTTTAAATTAATATTGTAGAAAGAGTACCACGCGTGGAGTGATTCTCATACAATTTCGACTCGAATGGATCAATGTCATATACGTTCAGATGATAAACTCATAAACGAAGATTTATGAGAATCCTCCTTTTTAATGAGAATGAGCTCCTGAATTCAATACTATTCATTCAATCTGATTAATTTTTAATGAATTATTCAATTCACTATATATAATTTGATAAATATTCTATCTCAAGTAGTCTCTATGACAAATGAATTAATTCAGTATTAATTCACGATCAATGAAGTTAACAAATGAAAGTTTAGCATCGCTAACAGAGAGGAGGTCTATACATCGATAGATTCTGTTATGATTAGCTTCTAAGTAAAAAAGGTGAGAGTATAAACATATTTTGAAAGTTTGATAAATTTGTTCGACTGGTGATTATGGTAAGGAGTGGATGCCACAAATAGATGGCTGGACAGAGAGATAAAGAGGGAGAGAAAACAAGATTCACAGTGCCATTGACCCTGTGTGCTAGACGCGAACTCTACTGTACGATCATGGGGCAGAAGAAACAGAACTGAGTGAGCTGCACTGTGCCTATAATTTTCTACTACGTTTGAGAAAATCGCTGCATCCTGGAAGTAATCCCAGTTGTTTACTTAGGATAAAGAAAAGAAAAATGGATTGCTTTTAACTTATCAAGTGCAGAAGAGTGTTCGATGTTTGATGAAGCAATTCTCTCAAAACGTGGGTTCAATAAAAATATTTTGTACAACGGAAAAGTTACTGTTCAATATCTTTTTCAATTCGATTTTAGATTCACGATATAAACACAAATTTCATATTTACCAAATACACCAATTATAATCGATTTCTTTACGAAGTATCCAAAACAAGAGTATAAATAAAATGAGCTGTAGTTACTGATTTTAATTTGACAGCAACTGTCTAATTCGAAAAATCAAAATGTAATAATTTTGAATTTATGATTTATAATGTAAATTAAGGAAAACCGACTATTACTTCGGAGTCTAAAGAGCCCAAATTCATTTTACTGATGTTCGATATTCGTGTTAACGATTTTAATAAACATAATTACTAACACATGAGCATTTTATAGCGCAATAACTCGGAACTACAAACTTGACAACGGTACCGTTTTCATCACTTTCAGCCGGAAATTGAATTTTTTTTGTACATTACTGTTTTAACAACCTGATGAGGTATGATTTTTTTATTTTTTACCAAATTCTCATCGTCCAATTTATCAGAATCCAGGTTTTTAACGACTAGTCTTGGATTTTAGGAGAGAAAAACCGTGTTCATGGCATTTCCGGTCGGTTGATTCCATAGACGACGTGTATTCGGTGGCTCAAAATAAAATAAAAATAATTGAATAAAAAATCGATCTGCTAAGTTTTGTTTCTATCTGTTTCTCGTCCGATATAAACTTCTTCAACTTGTCGCGAGGGACGTTAATTCTTCCAATTCTCTGAATAAACTTACGTTTACATTTGTCTTAATAATCGATAATCATCGTTTGAATATTCGGTAAGACCCAAGCGATTACGTCAAATCGAGCCGTATACCAATTCGTGATGCACATCGAGTCACGGACGATCAGCCGGTTAAGCAAGGGGCTCGTGACTTCAGCGGAGAACCCTCTTTACAGCGATGTTACATGCGGTATAACTATAATAGCACGGTCCGAAGCTAAATTCTCTGGTATACTAAAATAAGCGAGAGAAAAAAAAAGGGAAAAAATTACGTTGAAGGTTGCTAAAGGTGCGACTTGCTCTCTCCCTTTTTCCCTTTCCCGATACCTTGCTCGGGATCCGTACCCTCGCTCCTTTTTTTTTTCGTCGATAAATCACATCACGCGCGTTGCCTTCTTATTTTAATGAATCATATTGTTAGAGGAGCAACGCGATATCTACCGAGAGCGATCTTATATAGGCAAACATGAATTCAACGCGGCATTCGTAATTGCGCGAAACCTATCTCCCCGCCTCTTTCGTCTTCCAGCTTTCTCCCTCTCTCTCTCAGTCTCTCGCAGCAGACGAGCTCTTCCCGTAATTACGAGGGTGCGAGAACACGGTCCCCGCGGGACTTCCACGAAAATATAAATTTCATCGAGAGATCGCGAGTATAAGAGAGATGATAAACGAGAAACGAACTTAAATCTCGCCCTTTCTCTGTTTCTCCTTCTCCCTAAATTCGATCCCACTATCTCTCATTTTTCTCTTTGCAAAGTGTGCTATCTTTGCTTGTGTATATATACTACATACATTCACGGGATCTTTGAAGAGATTCTGACAGGAAAAACTGTTGACTTCTTTTCAAACTACAACTTTTTCGAATGGATATTTATATTTGTCTATCTTTTCTATTGCCTGCAAATACACATGAACATTTTTAAAAGTTTATAATAAAAATGATTGAGGAGGGTGGCTACATACGACAATATGATAAGAATTTAATAAAATTTAGTGATAACATTCTTTAGCATCAAACGCAATGACACAAATTTTTTCAAATTTTTCGTCTACATAGTTGTCGAATAATTGGTGTTTACAATATGCAAAAGATATACCTATATATATCAGAAGCCTATGCTTACGGATGTAAACTCTACTGCTCAATTACTCGAAAACTATATAGAAGAAAAATCTTAAAAAATTTGTATATTCATATTTAATCCAAAAGAATATGCTCACCAAATTTCATTAAATTCTAATCATTTCGAATTTTTCTATGCTTTTAACATGGCAACATTGTTGTCTGTAGCCAACCTCCTTAACATAATTTAAAAAAAAATTGTGTGATCCTATCTCCTCGGAACTCGAGTCTACCAGCTTCAGGACAACTTTCGATCATTATTTTTTCGATATGAATAGCCGCTAGCGATTGACTTCTATGTGGAGAAAATTGAAAAGTAGACGACTTTAAAAGGTTTCGAATTTTCACAGTGTAAAGTATGAATTTTGATGAAAATAAATATTTCTGGAATATACGCGAGAGTTATTATTTTTTTTCCTCTTTTCAATCTTTGTTCCATGTCTTTATATTGATGCTGTATTGGTAATTTTAACTTTTTAATTTTCTCCGCGCATCAAAATTTGATGATACGAGAAAAAAAAAAGTACAAATAGATGATCCATGACTTCCAGGCCATCCTGTACGTAATAAATGAGATTTTTCTTTTTGACTTCGATATTCTCTTGTTCATGGCCTTGGTATTGTATCGCTACATGCTCTCTGGCGTTGAAGCTGTGGATGAATTCGGATTGAGCCTGGTTGTATCCTCCTTCCGTGCCCCTCTTATTTTTATTCTGACCAAGGAGGCCCTTTTAGTTCCCCAACTCGTAAACCACTCGTCTTCGTCATTCTTCTTCCTTTTTTATTTGCTCCTCTTTCTTTTTTTTTTCCTCCAAGCCCTTATTCCTCTTTTCCTTTCGCGATCGGCCAAAGCCTCAGCTCATTTTATTTCCACTCCCGATCTTCTTCTCTCCGGTCTCTGATCCTACGTGCAACTGCTACTGCGCAGCACAGGAGGCTCTCCTTCGTCTTCTTCTCCCTCTCAATTTTTCTTCTCTTTTCTTTGCTACCGGTGCTTCTCGGCACTCCGAGGCTCCGAGATAAATACACCGTGTACAATAAAGCTCGAGAAAAGAGATGGATGCAAAGACGAAGAGAGAAAAATCGAATAAACTGTGGGGTATTACCAAACAAACCCTTCATGCTTCTTGGAATAATCGAGAATCCAATCGATCCCCATCTCCTGATACGTCACTGAATAACAATTTACGATTCAATTATTGATACAATGAGATGTATATATATATATATATATATATATATATTCTTTGGGATGCGAAAAACACTGGTAAGGGGTCTGTATCGAACAACGGTAGAGCGTGTAAATCGGAATGAGTTGTGTGCCTGTGTATTGCTGTAAGCCTGAGAATACAATATTCAAATATGCCCATACGTTCGTAATGCATATGAATATTAATGTGAATAGTTATGATAAGGGTGTCAATTTATTCGTCGGTTTAAAGATTGATTTAAGGATTTTGAGAATCACATGAGTTCCCATCGGAGGATTTCCAATCATTAGGATGTCCAGAATAATTTTCCTATTGACAATACGTCAGGATCGCTGCCTCGACAGCCTTTTCAATGGTTGCTAAAGGAATCTGTCGATACTATAAGGGATTCGTGAGATTTTTTGACTCACCAGCCCAACCGTCAATCATAATCTATTACAGCGATAAATTACTATTTACATCGATAGTATATGAATGTATTTTTACAACTGTGATGAAAAGAAGGCTCTTACTGATTAAATAAACGTTCGTTCGGAATTCGGTAGATAAAATCTGAAATCTTGAAATTTATATTCAGATGTATATGGATCGAAGAGCAAGAAAATTTTGCATTTTTTTCCCCAATATAACGTTTATGAGATACATTTTAGCTGGTGTATACGAGTAGCTAAATATGGGAAATTCTTTTTTGAAAGACTTTTTTCATACAAACACGTACTGATTATTGAAGGTACGTGACGGAACAAAATTTAAAGTAAGAATATATGTATTTTGATGCATGACTGGTTCGTTGGGGAGAGTATATGGATTTACAAAATGTATTTCACGACTTTGAGTTAAATGGATTATGGTCGTGTGTCAATTATTGTGGCCGATTGATAGAAAAATATGTGCTGAGGTACTGAAAAATTGAGATGAGACAGAAATATAACAGCGGTGAAAGTAAGAGTGGAAGAGAAAGAGAGTGAGTCAACGTTCCGAAATCTCTCGGGACGTTTGGTCAACGTTGCACTCTCCCGAAATCCCCTGTTTCTTGAATCTCCTCGGATTCAGCCTGTTGGACCTTCTGTGTACTCCGTTGTTTTGTACTCTTCTTTTTTCCATTTCTCCCAGCACTCTCCCACTCCATTTTTGTCTTCCTGTATCTCCTGTTCTCCTTTAGCTCTTTTTTTTATTTTTATTCTTTGCCTCCTCTGTATTCCTCTCTCCTTCGTTTTCTTCCTCTCTCTCTTCCTGGCTCTCGTATTTTGTCTTTCATCTCATACCACAAACACGTGCGTGTGCGATCCATCCACCATTTGCTCAAGGGCCACCAAACCCTCGTTGTTGTTTTTTAAAGCTTCTTCTTCTTCTTCGTTCTCAAATGACTTCTCTCTTCCACACATTTGCTTTAGCCGCACAGCACACAGCATCAGGCTGCTCTCGATGGCCCAGCGACTTTCCTGCCTTATTTTATCGTTTTCTTTCTCTGCTCTTCTGCATCTTTTCTATCCCTTTCACTACCACCGCTTTTGTTCGCCAATCCATCTCACTTTATTCGCACTCTTTTGCCTCATCGCATCTCCGTTCATTCGTACTTTTACTTCTTTTTTTATTCTGTGGCTCTTACTTTGTGTCTCCTTCTTCTTCGTCTCATTCGTCACGCCTGTTCCGTCTCTTATTCAGTCTCCCTCTTCTTCTTTCTCCTCCCCCTCCTATTCTCCCTCTTTTTCCTCTTCTTATTCCCTCTCCTCTTCTCCCTCTTCCTATTCTTCCTCCTCCTATTCTTTCTTTTTTTCCTCTTCATCTCCTCTCCCTCTTCTTTTTCTCTTTCTTCATTTTTAGTCGAAAACTTCTCGACGCCTCTCGCAAGAGAGAGAGAGAGTCTCCATCTCTCCTGTATGACTCTACCGGACCATTCCTTCGCCATCAAAGTGATCTTCTTGACTCTGCATCGATGAAGTCTTCTTTTTATTGTGCCAAAAGATTCACAAAGTGGGAGATGACGAAGAAGAAGTCGACAGCAGTCCAGAGTTGAGCGAAGCATGTCTATCTCGACTCAACGGACAAGCAACAGTGTTAACCTCTAGCCAAATATTCTGGGATTTCCAACAACCGAAATAGACCGATGGTATTTGCAAGATAATTACAACATAAAGAGACTTATTGACTTGCAAAAAAGAGTTGTATAAAATGTACTTTTTGGCCAAACAAATTGAAACAATAAAGTAACTATCGTTCGATAAAAATTTGTTTGCACGTCACAGAAACATTTTTAAGATCTGTATAGCAGTTTAAAAAATGTTTCTTCACGTTTTGTAGCTTTCTCGAAATATATAGCAGCTTACACAATCGTTTCGAGCGTATATTTTATACCATATATCCATTGAGTCCCAAATTTAGATGTGCGGACTATTCTGTTGATATTGGCGTTATTTTTTTTTTTTTTTTTTTTAGCGATAGAGCTAACCACAAATTACAGCGAGAAAGGTTCGAACATAAACCCAAGAATGAATAGAAAAAAGAGTCGATCTGACGGACTGTAACGACTCTGGCACAGCTGGATTATTCCTTCGCGAACGGGGCATGGACTACTCTCTCTCTAAACGTCACCTAATATTAATGTTACAACAGTCCCGAGACCATATTTTCAACTAAACTCATAACTATATCTTTCTTTTATAATTTTAGCCGACTCATCCCCAGCTTCTTCCAAAACGACATGATATAATAATGATAAAAAAATTCGAATAAAAAGAGTTTACATATATTTTTTCTTGTTCCGTCAGACCTCGCTGTAGTTGAATTTGAATATTGACTTGAATGACTTTCGGTATTTCCGAAATATCAAGCTTAAAATAAGCACACAGCGAATTTGAAGTGGAAGAAAAGAAATCGAAATCAGTAATCAATGAGATCAACAAGCTAATTAAAATTTCAAATAAATTAAACCAAGACAAATGCGAGAATCTATCGTTCAACAGTCTGTTTCATTTCGTCTTCGCACTCTGCAAGTTTGGGCCATGTCACATACTATCTTCGGCGATGTTCTTAATCATTGAATTGAATAAATTACCGAAGCATACAGATTTGAATACTGTTTGACAACACCTAAGAGGCCACAGCTTAAGGAATCGTTACAGTTGGGATCTCGTAGAATTGTGATTATTTAATAAGAACGAATTTATAGTTTGCATCATAGGGTTATTGAAAGACACTGCCAAGAACTCTTCCATGCTAAATTATACAGACCAAAGCATATTCATATATTGATTGATAAAGAATTAATCATGAAGATTTATTGTGGTTGGATCAGCTGATTCCGTAACTTACTGACATGTAATTATTTGAAAAAAATTTATTTTCACCCTGTATTTTTAGATTTGGTCTACCAAGCGAGAGATCGATCGGCCTTTGGTTTTCCTTTTATCATAAAATTTAAGATTTACCAGGAAAGTCTAAATTCAATAAGAAGACTTGAAGTAGAAACCGCGGGATAAGAAAAACAATAGTAAGAACTTAGGATTCAATTCGCCTAATGATCTCTATTATCGAATAACCACCTGAACATGTGTAATAGACGTTTTTATGAGTACCCTTTTTACAGCTGTTTATACCTAGTTTAATCATGAAGCGCGCATAAGCTGGTTATCGATTCGATAAATCCATGGGCTTTATTGAAATTCTGACGTAATCCAAGTGAAAAACGTGACCGTACAAAATGTCAAAATTCTCTATGACTTTCATTCGTTCCAATTTATGCTGTAACGAACACGTTCGGTCGAAGAGATTTTGACAAATCTTCAACTGACTTCCGTTCCGGCTACGTGCTTTCGAGATGGGAATTCGATTCATTTTTTGTTATACAAATGCAGGCTTTAACTGGACCCAAAATATAGCTGAATCTGATTGAATGAGAATAGAAAAAAAGAGCGTTATATAGGCAGCATTCCGTGTTTATCCTTATTCTTGGTTGTGATCAATGCTGATGGTTGTTAACGATGATTCGATAAATCTTACATCTACGCTTATACGAATTCAATAAACGTTAAAACCCTTGGAGTTTTCACATCCAGAAGGATTATTTCGGAGTGATTTTCCGAGAAATAAGTGCTCAAGTTTGAGATAGTGGTCATTTGAAATTTGCGGACAAGCAATAGTCGTAAACCGTATATGACAGATTATGCATTTTTACTTTGCAATCGTTCGAGAGAGTGGACACGTGGCAAAATGTATAATACGTCGAGACCAAAGATACTTCGGTCGAGTGCACTGACCCCGCGGTATACTCTCGTGTGCTGCTACCAAAACGTCCTCATCTCTCGTGGCAGAACCTAACTTTTTACTCTCTCCACCGTTCTCTCGTGACTCTTTTACCACACTGATTTGCCAAACAGCAGCCCTTATTCCTCACACCCTCGCGGATAAAGTTGCTTCATCGAATCATTGGTGCCAGCGAAAGATGGTGAAAATCAGTACGCAAATAACGAGAAGAAAATTGAAAAATTAACTTTGCTCATCGAAGCATTGATCATCAGACGTCATAATCGCGTATGTTACTCGTATTGAATACTGAAAATTTCAAATTTTCTAATTTGCCAAATGAATGTATGAACTCGTACGATAAAAATCTTATTTGCTGATTTTGTGGAATTTGTGTTAGCGTTCTAACGATATATAAGCTTGTGACAAGACATATAAGCTCACGGTAAAAATTTTGGAGCTGTCATTGTATTAGAGTCACGATTACAATTACTGTGTGTCATATGTATGAGAAATCATTACAAAGCTTTTCTATAAAGCGTCGAGTTAACGAAATTTTCGAATTTCATGAGGCTTCCGAATGAAATGCGAGGTTCGAAATTCTTTTTGTGGCTTAAAGGGTAAAAAAAAAAAAAAACAAAAAGAAAATAATCATGATACAGAAGAATTTTATGGAGGGCGGTAGAAGTTTGAAGAGTTCGGTTTTAATCCTTCGTATACGGAATGATGGCTATTGAGAGGCCACCAGTCCCTCGACGTGCCTTTAATACGATTTAAGCCGTGAACTACCGTGTTACGAACTCTGGACCAGCATATTATGCTTTTTACCTTTTTTATTTTTATTTTTATTCCCGCTCTTTTTTTTTTTCTCTCTTTCTCTCTTTTTCTTTATGTTGATGAGTTGCAGCCGTCTACGACCTTGAAGACGAAAGCAGACCGGCTTGGGTAGTTCACAAACGGAGTCCAAATCTTTTTTTCTCTCTTTTTTTTTCCTCTTTTTTCTTTATGTTGATTTATTTCGAGTCTTTAAAGTTTCTTTTTTTTCTAGTCTACTTAGTTGTTCATGATTTTCCATTGTTCACAGCTGTTATGTTACCAAATGGAATATAAAATTCTTGTATCGAAAATATAATAAAAAAAATTTGGACAGAAGACGAGGCATAACCGAGAACTTATTCCAAAACATTAAATGACATTTTTATTGCAGTTCTTGTAATTTCTTTCAAACTCACGTCTGGCAAAAAATTACGTTCCCGGTAAAGGTGGTGCACGGGTTTCTTTTCTGTATTTTAGTTGCTCGTTACACTGTTAAAAAAAGTGTTTTGACTCGAGTAATTCAAATTATTTGAATTAAACTAATAATCGTTGTTTGAATTAAATTCAATTTTTCTATGAACAAAAAACCGAAAATTTTTATTGCAGATAATTGATATTTCTGATCAGATAATTTAATTTAAACAACACGAATTGAAATTATTCACGCGAAATTTGTAATATGTTTTATTGGAAAAGCCCAACGTAATGGAAACAAGTGCTTTATGTTTATTACATCCAGTGTGTTTCTCTTTGGTACAAAAATAAAAATTTTAATCGAAATAATTAGTATTTTGATTGAAATAACAGAAATAATAGCAAATAACCTGTGTCAGTACAAACAGTTTTTGAGATCGATAAAACAGTTCAATTTATGGAACTATGCAGTTAAAAGTTTTATCCAATTATTCATTTATTTAACTGAATTAAATCGATTGATTGTTTTTGGGAACCGTACAATCGAGTCTATCAAAGGTCCATTGTTTCTAATGATTTGATATTAGCTTTCATAAAAACATAATATTTGTGTTGAAAAAATATTTTGAATTACTGGATAATATACAAGTGATTGATTCATTTGCATTTTTTTGCAGAACCAAATTTTGCAGAAAGATACATTTTATTTGATTCAAAAATTTTTTTTTAACAATATACTCGCGAAGTAAATAAGAATGGAAGTTTTTACTTCGGGGATTCTTTTTCGAATCAAAACTTTTTCTTCAAAACGAGTCTCAGTCAAAGTTGGTTTTTTACTCCCGTAAATTGAAATCTGCCCGAATACAAATGATCCACTCCAAATGGATAAGGTTTTATAATAAATATTAAAAAAAAAAAAAAAAAACTGAGTTCTTTTTCCATTCAATGTTACGTACGCGTCCTTATTTCGAGTATGAGCAGTTTTCAATAGCTTGCTCGGTTGAAACAAAACTCGACCAGGAGCCAAGATGTCGATACCGGTCGGTCTCTTAAACATTCAACCAAAACCGATGCCTCTTCGTGGCCAATTATAACGGATGACAGAAAAAAAATTGTGGCGCCACAGCATCATCCGCGAGTCATTAACCCGGTTATGAACCGGGAACAGGAAAACCAGTTCGAAGCTATTTGCCACTGTTGTCTGGATTTTTTCTATTATTTTCGAATTACGTCGATATATTATGTCTTTATATTCGTCGTAATAGTTAATACACAAATATTAATCGAATCAATAATGCTATCGAGAAGCTGCATCACCGTGACGAGTTGATAAAACGTCGTTTTTCGATTTTTCATCGTCTCTGAGGTTATTTATTTAGGATTTTAAAAATTTTCATTCAAAGTTTAAATTTCTACTTGGAAAGAAAAAAAAAAAACAATCAAAATTAGCAATATTATTGAGGTGTCATAGAACATCTGTATCGAAAATGTGGTCTCACGGCCACTTTGATAATCGATGGTCTGATAAATAAAAATAAAACATTTTAGAATCCGCGTGAAGTAGTAGTCGTTACACGTATAACCATTAATTAGTAGGTTTGAATAAAAATAGTAAATTTCAAAAAAAGGCTATCTGCATCCATAGTTACTGAATATACGAAAATCTCGGATTTTTTTTTTTTTGAAAATAACACAGTCGGAGTTCGAATTATGATTCGGGTCAGGTCGAGACGAAGTCGTTCCTAGAAAAGTGCGATTGAATGTTTTGATATTCGTGGATCGTGCACTATTCGATTAAGTCGTTTCGAACTGGCTCAATTTACTATTTTTTTTCATATATATTGAAATATGTATATTTTTTAGAAAAAAAAAGCGATTTTTCCCAAGCATCACATTGGTGCGGCGGTGCTGCTTCTTAATGTGAAACAGATTATGATGCAAATATACATAAGCTGCTTTATTATCGGCCTTAATGAGTTTCATGATGTCATTTCGAAATGTCACTATTCATTTTTGATATAGTTCCTCTTTTTTATTCTTGCGACAAAAAAATAATACCATTTTTATATACGCACACATATGCATATCCATACGCATGATAAATATGTGCATATACAGACAACATCATATCGATTCGTACAGTGAATACTTCTTAGATGTCAGTCCAAATTTGCATGGATTATGAATTCGAAAGATCTTGGAGAATCATCGAAAGAAGCTTGAGGGCAGCTCAAAAATGAAAAAAAAAAAAAAAAAAACGAGTAAAAGAAATACAATGAATGGAGATAGGGGACGACGGAAGATATGAGATATACCGTAACCCGATCGAATCGCTACGCATACATTTGCCTACAAGCGTTGATATACTTCTCTCTCTCTTGCTTGGATCCTGAAAAGGATCGAGAAATGTAAATATACGCTTCAGTAGGTCTGCTGAAAATCTGTCAATCTTTTTTTTTATATATATTCACATTTATTTTTGACACGCTGTGATCTGACATAAGATTAATAGGTATGCACACTGAGTTGTATCGATTTCGAATTCAAAAAATATTTTTTCTGCATAAAAATATTGATGATTCAAGAAAGCCAGAGCATTTTTACAGAAAAAATAAATATAACTAAACATTACAGGTTTCCTGCAGATTAACTATTCGTCTATGTGGAACCTTTTTTCATGGATCCTTAAAAATGAATTCATGAGAAATTACATTTTCCTCTTATAGGAAAATAGATTTTAATTTACTTTTTGCACCATCGATTTATTCAAAAGTCAGTTTCACCTGTTTACATGAATCGGAATAAATCCTTTGACACGTGTAATTGTCATTCACGACTGATGATGTATTTTTTCTTTAAATATCACATGAATGATAGAAACAGCGATAATTTTGTACACTATGAGCAGCGGCACATCCTTCCGAATGCAATAACTTGCAGTTAACAAGGCACTCTTAGCATAATAAATGTAGTTGCGTAGAATCGCCGCCGCGACTCTCGATACTTTGGGTCAAGCCGTTAGCGCGCGTACGTGTCTCTCGATTGCGCTTAGTCGAATCCGTAATTGTATGACAGTTCGTTTTAGAATAATAACTTTTTGTAACTAGTAGTTCACAGAGGGTACGAATTTTTGAGTGCAGAACGATCAAAAATGAATATGCCAAAGGAAAAAGGGAGAGATAGAGAGAGAGAGAGAGAGAGAGAGAGAGAGAGCTGGTTGTAAAGTTTCATAATAATAACGTGTCTCTTGTCCGGGTGGGGACTTGCACAGGTTTTCGACGAGAAGTCCCCTATAATTACGAAATTGCGTTTTCTTTCGTTCGATGGATCGATCCGAGCAAATTTCGTGGTGTAAAGGACGAAAGAAGGAGAGAAAGAGACAGAGGGGGGGAGGAGGAGAATCCGGCTGAGCGGCTTCCGCAGAATCCTCGAACGCGTTATAAATAGCCATATCGCTGCGGACTTGGAGAATCATGCGGTGCAAAAGATATATTCTCCGGACGCCCAACAACAATAATAATGCCTCCCTCCCCGCCTCTTAACCAGTCCCACCGAGGATGCATTCAGCAACCGAGATCCCTATCGTTACAATCGAATAATTATAGTTATTTCAACGAATTAACATTCGTTGAGAATGTCCACGATTTGGATATAAAATACAATCTGAATCATAAAATATGTCAAATTGTTGTCTTGAAAAAAAAAAAAAAAAAATTGATTTTTTACGGTTTCAAGGGTTAAGGCGGCGTGGAAGACTTTCAGTCCGTAAGAATGGTGCATCCGAGTTTTTTTTTCTTCACATTTAGCTTATATTTCGAGCTGACAACGAGAACCATTCTGCTGCGACGATTCGAGTACGAATAGGTGGAAAAAAAAGATGGATCGTTACTACGAGTTGTGTGAGCACCCAAATTCAGAGTCACAGCGCAAATTCGGGACCACAGTCTTACAAGACCGTGTTTGGGACAATGATATACTTTACTATACTTGTCAGAAGACTAATTGTGAAATACACTTTTACAGAAAAAAAACACAGTTTCACAGAATAAGTGATAATAAATGCAATTTATTTGGGATGAAAATAAGCATCTTTTCAGATATACTGAACACTTTTATGATTTACCACATTGAATCTAAATAAGATGTGATTAAACTGTACAAACACTACAACGTGAACTTTCTGTTTAAAATACACTGAGGCACGGAATTAAAGGATCTCTACATTTTTTTATAAATTGAGGTCAGACAAATGGTCGTGCATTTTTTCTCTCAAGCATATTTAATGTTTAATCTTCTAGTTTTCAAACCCTCATAGCGATATTTTTTATTTTTTAAATCGTTTATATACTACAATGAATATCACAATGAAAATTTTACAAAATTTTTATAAATTTTTCCGAACTAGTCAGGTTGACTGAAGAGGAGTGAACACGGCATAGGAAAATAAGTAGTAACGGTATACTCAAATTCCCGTCTTGAATTAGTTCTTAGATCTGTCACAAGATTTGAAGACCCTATACACGTATAGAATCAAAGTTAGTTGACACGATGAAAGTGACGGTTCCACGCTTGCACAGTCATGGTTGCCAGTTTTTAGGCTCGTCCAGTTTTTATGGTTTTTCTTTTTTCAATCAACTGAAAAATTTTTTAATCAAAATTAATTTTTTTTACTCATCAGGTCGCTCAATTCAGGTATTTTCGGGTGTAGTTTCGAAAAGCCCAAATCTCCGAACGATCGGAATTTGTATAGAGCCATGAGTATTAAATTGCTGATTACGAATGTGATAGTGAAAATAACCGCAAAATTGTTTTTGAAGGTGAAACAGTCTGCACTCGCTCGAGAATCACAGGAGGATAGCTGACTTGGTCTTTTTGTACTGCCTACTGCCTACTGCAAAGGAAATTTAACTGTCCAGAGAGCTCTGTGGGCTTATCGAATTGGTATCTCGGGAGGGTAGCCCATTCCGCCAAAATCAAGCATTTGCGATGTTCCGTTCTACAGGGCAAACTATGCTCGTAATAGTTGGATTCACGAACACGAACTTAGAAAATGATAGAGAGAGTAGGGCATGAATACGGGACGTGTCCCTACCCATGTTCGAGAAATGGTGCTTGAAGCACGGCAGGGGGAGTTAACAAACCAACCCGATACTGTATAGATTTCGTGTGATATTCTCCCCACATAATTTGTAATTGGAAAACATCCATATTCGGATAATAAATGAATGAATAAAAATTGCTCGAAAAATGTAATCAATCAAATCCTAGGACATGGACTATCGAGTTTCACAAAAAGTTCAACAATCGAACGATACACCTGAACCCTTAAAGTCCACAGAATGCCGGACTTGATATGCCGGACTCCCAGCATATCAAGGTAAAAAATGAAAAAATGAAATAGAGTAAAAGAGAATATACGAATGTATTGGGTAGTCTGAGGTACGGTCGAACTCTTCAAGTATTTTAGTCAGAGTTGGATATCATTATCATTCGATTTATTTCTTATTCACACGTCGTTGCGTATCACAAATTTTTCGTGTCGTTAAAATTTTTCCTCTTAGCATTAGTCTTGTGATTTTATAACGAGAATACATATTGTGTTTTGAACCACTGACGTGAGTAGCTTTTAGTAAAATCGAGATGATAAATTTAGATTATTCGTTAAGATTAAGTTTCAAGAATCTTCTCAATTGATAGATTTTTCAAAGCATTTCATTACCAGTGGTGCTCCATCTGGATGAATATTTTGGCACATTTTCCAAGCGACTCTACCGATAAAAAAGGGCACACGCTTTTTTAAAATCGATAAAGTAGTCTGATGTAACGAGCTACAGTAAATAAAACGAAAAATGATCGTATCAGCCGCGAATAATGTGGAAAATGTTGAGCAAATTGAAAATGAATTATATTTTTCTTTTCAGGACAATTCGAAAGAAAGGGAATTGTTTTTCCATCACATTTTTTTTTCGTAGAAAAAAAAATTTGAAATCACAAAGAAAAACAGTCTGACTGTGAAATTCCTTATCGACTGGAGTTTGATTCGTATCGATCACAGGAATGAAAACAATAAAATGATGGAATTGTGTACTCACTCTTCGATGTCTTGTTCCCTTCCTCGATAATGAATCGTCTATCTCCTACGTGTGGCAAAACCGTTCGAGAATTTGGCAGCTGAAATCCATTTCCGGTGTAGATTAACACTAGATTTTTTTCGTTTAAATGAGATTGAAAACATTTTGCACTCGCGACTCGCACAATAATTCAGCATTCAATGACACCGATTAAAAACTGATATCATCGTTCACATTTCCAAAACAGTAAGCACAGTTAATATCCACTTCCGTTACAGAACACTCATTGCATGATTTTTAACTCAGATGAGCAGCAGCAGCAGCGTCGTTTTTCCAACGTTGAAAACGATAGTTCGTCATAGTTCAAAATTCAAATCCACTAATTCGAATAAAACCAATATTAACTTTTTATACTTTCGAGATAGTCAACGAGAGATTAAGACGTCAAGATTTTTTTCATTTTCACGTCAACGAACTCTTGCACGAAATAAAAAAATCCATTCAATATTTCTTTGTTCTGCTAACTCAAAAAATGTATTTCTCTTGTGGCAATAAACTTTCTTTTCGCAATCGAATACGGTCGATGACAAGTGACAGAAAGTGTAATGGCAACTTGTGCCACAGTTTCGTGGAAAATCATGCGTGCTCACGTGGGTGCACGCGTGCACGGGCGCTTGCGTTCTATTGTACTCTATGGCACTTGCGATAGTAAAAACTATTCGCAATGCTGTACAATAGCTGCGGTTATACATGCCTTGCGTGCATTGCGTTGCGTGCATCGTTTGCAGCATCCGGGTTATATGCATGGACCTTGCCTGCGCGACTTCGATATGCGATACAGAAACTGTATCGCGTTCGGAATCAGCTGACTACAGAGTAGATTTATAGCTTTCGTTCCGTAATTCTTGCCGACAATCCCATGGCTTTACGGCTTGCATGCGTTTGGTGCTTTGCGTTGCGTTGCGCGACTCGCATGTATGGTTGCATCTTAGCTCCGCTTGCGAACACGCGTGCGTGCGAGCATACGCATGATTTTCGAAACTGTAACACAGCCGTCACTAGACTGTCTTTCACTTTAGACCCTTGCTCACGCTGCCATTTAGCGTGATTTGTTCAAATATTCAAAGTAATTCGTTCTCTAAGTTAGCACGAAAAATAATATCGTGGGCAAGAGGCTTTCCTACCGGCTTATCGCATATCACTTGCGAGAAGAAAACTCGTTAACGAAAGAAAAAAAATTGAAAATCGATTACAATTGACAAACGAGAGAATCGTGTTTTACGACTTTATAATTATCGTTTCATAGCGTTTTCGAGAAATCGCGATCTAATTTTCGTGCATTGTTCGTTTTCGAAAAATCGCGCATATTTTCAAGCTCCAAAACGGAAATCGTGATAAAAAATTATGTGAAATTTATAGATTTGAATGGTTTTAATAATAATAAAAAATAATAATTTTTATCATGATTTTCCGTTTCCTTATTATCCATCATTGTATTTTTATTATGTTTAACGATAATTCAGACCGTTTCTAATTATTTTATATGAAGACTTCCGTAATTAACTGACGATCAAATAGAAATCCGCATCTCTTATTTCGTCACTTTGTTTTATCACTTTCGTTGCGATCAACTAACGATAATTCGTAGCATTGCACTAGCCGACCGACGCTCATGCTACCCTCTCTCCGCGCGCGCCCCGCGTCCCGCGGGCGGCCGAATGGTCCACTTCTCGCGCCTGCCGACGTGACTCGCTCGCTCGCTCCCTCCTTGCCCCGCGCATGATCCAGTCCGAGCGCCTGCCCCTTCTAGTCGCCCCGGCGTGAACTCTCCCCACCATCCCCGCTACGGAACGGCTTAGCAGGCCAAGCGCGAGAGCGCGTAAACGTAAACACAGAGTCGAGGCGGTCGAGTCTCCACGAATGTAAACAAACCAAACAAGCTACAGACATTCATTCGCCAATATTTAGCGATCACATTTTTGTGCACCGTATAAATATTCGTTCATTAATATTTTCTAAAAATTCAACAACGTTTTATTCTTTCGTTTTTCCAACGCATCAGTAAAAAAAAAACATCAATCGAATTTCATTTATTTTTTTGAATCCAGGAAGATTCGTCACCAGAAAAGTCCGCATCGGAACTTTTAAAGTGCCCAGAACCTATGCCCGAGTCCCACCATATAGAAAGTTGAAATGTATTAAATCGAAGATTATGCTCAAAAATTGTTCAGAATCAAATCTTGGGACCTAGAACTAACCGGTTTCACAAACATCAACATTCGAACAATACATCGAAGCAGTAAAACCTGTGTAGTAAAAAAAATTAATTTCGATTAATAAAAAAGAATATTCATAAAAACTGTACAATCCTAAAAATTGGCAATCACACTGCGCAAGCGCGGATCGGTCACTTCCACCGATTCTATTCATGTGGGGTTCCAATTCTAGTGGCAGATCTAAGAACTAATTCAAGATGGGATTTTCAGGATTCCGATTATTTATTTTCCTGTGTCCACTCCTTCTCTTCAGTCTCCCTGATTGATTTGGAAAAATTTATACAAATTTTGTATTTGCTTTTTCATAAAAATATGCGTTCTACAAACATTTTTATTGTAATATTCGTATTCTATAAACGATTTCGCATTGATTTACGTACAATTATTTATAAAGTTTAAAAAATAGAATAGGCGGGCTAACTTCACGATAATTTTCATTTTTTCGAAATAAATTCATCTCACAAACGTTTATTTTGGTCTCAAAATACTCTACAAACGACACACAAACGATTGAAATCAGAAAACTTTCGAAAAGTTCACACCGCTGCATCACAGCGCTGTTGTAAACCGTTTTGTGGCGCCATCTAGAACGGTCGTCTGTTTTCACTGAACTATCAGTGTTGGTATACTTACATATCAGTGATTGTTTACTGTTTCAGTCGCTCGCTGTCGGTCTGTTCAATTCAAGTCCGGCATCACCGAACCGAGGGTGTTTTTGCGTATTTCAACCACGTTATTGTTTTTGCTGTTTATCAATCGTGAAAACTACGAAAAACATAATGCCTCATGCAACAAAGCGCACGAGAATTTCTGAGGAGGTAACCATTGGAAATATTGCCACTTCCATAGGTTGGTTTTCATCGTTCCGTTAACGAAAGGGATAAAAATAATCGAACCCTCAGCTGTCAGGTACAAAATACTAGTTTTTCTTATGTTTTTTTGTTGTTTTCATCTCCACTCAGATTCGCTGTCCTCCTCCATCAAGTCCATAGCGGATGTTCATAGTTCTCTGTTGCAAGGGAATAAAATGATCGTCGAATATATCCAAGAAACGAGGAAGCAGCGGAATACGAATCTGTCAACTTTGGAATCGTCAAACGGCAATCGACCTGACGAGTCGAGACGATAGAATATTAAAAAAATAGATCAGCGCAATTCTCAAAAAACAATTCACACCAATTAGAAAAATCAAATATAATAGCATTCAATTAAAAAAATCTTATACATGTATATAATGTACAAACAACTTTTATATTTCTGTACAAATGAATATACTTTGATAGGAATTAGATGCGAGCCTTCCATTATCAATGTCAAAAATTCAACAATGTCGCGAATGATCTTGTTTTTATATGAACCAATCATATAGCAATTAGGAAATAAGTATAACAATCGTTCAGGCACTATTTTTTTTGGTAAGAATATGTAGAAAACAAAAAAATTTCTAATCTAATTTCTTCTTTGAAGCGCTCTCCGTCGGAGGTACTCTTCTGTAAACTCGCATTTGCACCTCTCATGATTGAATGCAAGGCCTTCAGAACAGGGTTCCACTTCTCTGCAGTGACAAGAGCAATTGTCACTATCCCACATTTTTATCCGAGATTCATTGACGCACCTTGTGTTTTCATCAAAGTTCTGGCATATACATCTACAGTTCTCGAGTTGTGCTTTGGAATGACAATTCTGGAAAAAATGAAACATACTAAAGTATTCGCTTTTTCATGTTTATAGTTAGATTTTCTCAAACACTCCTGTCTGAATAATCTTAAAAAATTGTTTCCCTTGTATTTTTCAAACTTATTCATATCTGTTGAAAATTCGTTGGAACAACGAAATGCTCGTATAAGAACTCGTTATGAACTTGTGCATGGTGCGGTTACTCATTTAAATACTGGTTTTGTTCGCAGTAGTTGGTCTTGAGAGATCACCAAAATCACATACCGACGGTGCAACGGTCACTGTCGGTATGGATTATAATATTATTTTATAAAATACCCAACATGCGATTGATAAAATGTATAAAATTGTTTTGATATTGTTTAGAAGTACCTGTGGCTGTAGAGCGCAATTGCAACGGCAGCTCGCGTGTTCCTCTATAGAGATCTCTTGTTTCTCTACCTCATCAGACAAATTATTTATGAAATGTACATTCATCTTACGACTAGTTATGTTCGTAGGCATGCATGCGAAATTACGGTCATGGCAACAACCACTGCACCGATTGACGCGAACACACGATGGCTGAAAGACGAAATGTCCGTGTCTTGCATCAGTTACGAGATGAATAATTGTCGGCGTTGGTATACAAAAAGCAAACCTAGCGATTGGCTTGCTTCTCTCTCGTTTGATGCCTAAAAATTAAAGGAATAAAATTAATTTTTGATATTGTACAAGTACAGTCAAGCTTTGATACACTATTTTGGATTCGAATGAACGGATTCGTTGTCTCTAGCTTACGTTCGCTCGATTATATTTTACTCTTAAAAGATTCACGAATTTTTCCAAATTATAATAATGATTATTTTTTTGCCCGATTTCTGACCAATAGGAGCTTGGTATTTGATCAACATCACGAGGTACCAGCTGGATGAAATTATATCGGTGATTTTTTCGAAAATATCCCTGCTGTTGTTAGGTAACGAAGAAAAAAAAAAACTCAACAGCTTGTAACTTACGAGAGTGTTAGAAACATCAAAGTTATCGAGATGAGTGAAAAAAAATCGCATGGGAGAGGCTCCCAAAAATTTTTTCGATACCAAACACCTATTGGTTGAAATCCGTATGGAGAAAATAATTCGCCAAATACCTCTCGAGCTTTGAAATGAATCAGGTATGTATTTCCAAACACTCAGGGTATTGCAACTAATGATTCATGAAGTTTCTCACTAGAATAAAAAGTAGCCGAGTGCGCGTGAAGATTTTTCATAACAGCAATGAGGAAAAATTGACGAAAATGAATTTTCATACGGTGTAGGGATTATATTTCGTCACTTTTGAGTAATAGTAATCTCGAAATGGGATTGGAAAGAGTTTATTTCGGAACTTGAGTCATCGATTGCATTTAAAGCAAAGTAGAAAATTAAATCACTTTAGGGAAGCATAGAAAAATAGCCTTCGGCATTGTTCTGTGGGGCTGTTATATTGATTGATAAGATTAACTTCTTGCTGCTGAAATGTTCATAAACGAAAAGTTGGTCAATTCTCAAATGACTTTTTCATATGCTCTTCACTGTCATTCATCACAATTTCTTAATTCTCCTTTTACATGTCATAAAACAAAACAAAGTAGTGTGTGTCATTGTTCCTGACTACTAGTGTGTGCACTATCGAACTTGGAGATTTTTATTATTGTCATTTTATTCGGCGTGGTGATTGGCCATTCAGAGGCGGGTGAAGTTCGATTATTTACTTGAAAATAAGACTCAAATACCAATTTTCTTCAACCGAATGGCATTCTGCCAAACTGACTGATGGCCATGAGTACGAGATAGCTGTAAATTTTTAGATAAATTTTATCCACACATGTCAGAATAAATAGTCCACATATCTATCGGAACAACGAACTTTTACCTCATTTTTGTTTGTTTTCTGTGTGCGCTAATACCTTTTTTATTCCGATGGAACGATCGGAGTGAAGAAATATCGATATTATAAATTTGAAGAAGACGAATGACTTCTGTCTTTTTTGCCACAGACTATAAATATATAGTCTGATCTAATGGCGACAGAAATTTTTGTTTGTTATGCGCTATGTAAGAGTTAGTACAAATGTAAAACGATCCAAACGTTGTTACACGTGTCACGAGCAATTCCCTCAACTGTGTCTGACAATTTTTGATTAAATATTGACGGCAGATAAAATGAAAAAGCGTCAGTTTTCACGCGGTGGAAAAGAGCGAGAGGACTGGAGGATCAATATGCTCCATAGGTGTGTCATGTTTATTTAATGAGCAGAATATTATTCTAAATGGCTTTTGTATTTTGCTCAAAAAATGATATTACGGTAGTGCCAAAATTGAGCTATTCGTGAAATTGGAAATTTGACAACAGATTGTTGCGTTAGCGAAACTCACATTTGAGCTCGAAGCAATTATACACATTTTTTCTATATTGTTGATATTGGTTCGATGGCACCATCTCCCTCAGGGTTACAGGTATTCCATTTATTTTACCGTGTCCATACCTTCTCCCTTGTTAGTCTGATATCCTTAATATTCTGAGAACCAGCATTTATCTAGAGACGATGATGCAATGCCCTACCCTGTTTCGTCACATTCAACACAGTTTTCGATATTGGAATTATGACCCACAATCCCCTTTATTTAACCGCAAGACGTTCCATCTTTGTCTATAGATTTTCCAGTGTTTTTTGCTTCACCCAAAATGTTTTTATTACAAACACGTGTCTGTCGAATATTGAATTTTTGAGCACGAGCTTTTGCTGAGCCATTTTCTTCTAATTATGGTCTGATTGACAACTTGTAATCGAAGTGAAGTTTAGTTTGAGCGATAAAAATTTTGATAAATTAAAATTCTCCGTTGCATTTCCTTACAAATGAATGAAATTTTTTTTGTTATTTTACTGATCTTTTATATAATTAATGATCTACTGTAGGGTTGAATTAGTTAAATTCCAACTTAGATTTTTTCACCTCTTGACTCTCGTTTCTGAGCTGAATACCCCAATCTATTTTCACTCGTGATGGATACATTGAAAATCATGGTAATTTGAGGATTAACGATCTCTTCGAGTACCAGTGGTATCTGCAACAAAAGGACAATGATAGAAAAAAAGTTCTCAAACTTTTGTCCTATCTTTATTTTATAAAGTGTGGCGACTGCATCATATTTGGGACCATTCTATCATTTATTAGTCACAAATTGACAAGACGAAATAAGTATGAGTTACGATTCATTAATTAATTTATTTTCAATCTTTGTTATATTTTTTCATTTATTTACATCCAGAGCGGGATTCGTGTATGAGGAATGCTTAGACGCTCTGTGCCGCGGGGTACAGCAAAAAGCTTCAACGTAGGTACTCAAATGAACAGACTCAAATTGCGCATTCTATTTGATGTTAATAGAGCTTCCTGGTTAAATCGAATTGGAAAATTGTTAATTGAAATTTTAATTATTCGAATAAATAATCCTATCATAGATTTGAGTAGATATTTTTTTGGGTGTAAAAGTTAATGTTGGTATTGACGGTGCAAAACGTCGATAAAGTTCGACAGTAAATATATAAAAATAAAACTATACTATTGTGAAAATTAGGGTGACTTTCAATCTTCAAGTTTTTTCGATCATCATCAAGATTATCATCAAGATTAAACGGTACAGCAAAGGCTGCGAGGACAGTAGTAACACGATGAAACTGAGGTACTTTTTTTGAATAGTTAATTAAAAAGAAAAAATTGCTGTAGCAACAAAAGGCATACAAGTGAACAAGCAAATTCAAGGCAACTTTGAATACTTTCAATAATTTACTATTAATTAATTTTATGATTAATTTATCATCATTGATTTTTTCATCTCCAATATAAAATTATAAAATTAAAGAATGATTGTTTACACCAGTAAATATAGCTATGATACGGAAAATTGTAGCAAAAATCCAATAAAATATCACCTCAATCGACAAAGATGAGGAATGGAAGTTTCGATGGACTTTCGTTATCATCATGTATCGTATATACGAAGTAATGAAACGTATCTCAACTTATAAAAAACCCATAGTCACATCTTTCACTCGCTTAGCGAAATAACTTTACTTTCAATGAGATTTTTTTGTCGAGCTATCATGGAATTTATCCATTTTAATTGTAATTCGGAAATTGTAATGATTGGAAATGAAATTTGATTATAGTAAGTGGACTCACGATCACGTACCACAGTCTGTTCGCGTGGAACTGCCAAACTGGAAGCCACAGATTTTCTATTATCATGAAAACACTGCATCGTTTGTGCCGGAATAATACACAACATTGTAAGAATCGTTGATATTTTCATTATCTCTAAGAAAAAAATAAAAAATAAAAAAAAAACAACAACGATTCTGGTAGTTATGAACACGCGTGTTAATGTTTCTTTTTCGCCTTTTTTTTTCTTTCTTCAAATGTTCATCAACATGCCCGACGCAGCTCGGAGATTACACTGTCACCTCAGACAGAACCTTTCAGAAATTATAGAAATCCACATGTGCCAACTACTGTACGTACGTATACAGACATGGCCATATGTAACGTTTGCGTATGGGAGTGTCTGAGTGTCATGAGTGGGTCTGAATTGTTTGATATTTCACGCATGTTCAGCAAGTGTCACGATTAAAGAGGAGCTCCTATGATTTGTCAAAGAACTGAATAATGTCAAAGAATGATTTGTCGCCATGGAACCCCATACCTCTCCTACTCCCAAAAATGAGAAGGTTCCCTAAACCTTCTGTTACATGAACATGAAATTGAGAAGATTCTAACAATAAACAAAGATAAGAAATCGAATTTTATTAAAGAAATAGCCAATTGTTCAACTACATCAATTTGAACCTACGATCGAAAATTTTATGACATAAAACTGAACTTACATTCGAGTCACCCGATATATCACTTGTCATTTTCCATCAAATTCAGAAATATTATTTCGATGAAAATTCTGAATTGTCACTTACCTAACGATAAAATTACAGCTATCTTCTAATCGTCAAGGCTAAATAAATTTAACTCACCAAAGTCGAAAAAAGTTATGAAATATGTGAAAAAAATGTAAATATGGGACAAACGTTTGAATTTCAAGTGTCCTGAAGCAGCTCACTCAACGTCGAAAGATAGCACTACAAAAAAAAACAAACTGTTTGTAGAGAAATTTATTTTCGCATGAAATTCTCCAAAACGTTGTGTAAGAGATGTAGATAAGAATTTTTTTGAAAAAGAAAGATGGAACAGGTTCTAAGTCGTTTGCTTGATTTATTAGTTTGATACATGGATATCGCCTGGTTCGATCGCGACGACGATAACTGCTAACTTTCTTCAAAGCATTGGGGCATTCTTTAGAGTACGGCGATTGTCGCGTTTGGAATAATTATGAAACGATATTTCGTGGCTATAATATAAAGGTACTACTTTACAGAGAAAAAATTGTACAAACGGTTGACCGTCTCCATTACAGCGAGATCGACGAGGTCGCTGATCACCGAAAAATCGAGAGCTGCCAGTTGAACGAAGCAATAATTTATCATCTATTTTACACAGTTTCGATCACTTACGATGATCTACTACTAGCCCGTATTTATTCTAATCGTGGAACTACTCACTGGAAGAAATAAAAAGCTGTTGAAACGACTTGTATTATGGACTAAAGATCGGGATGGGTTCACCAAAAATCTCTCACCCCTCTTTGCTCTTTCTTACGAATTTTCTCGGTCTTATATGACAGAGTTGTCAGACGCATCCCAAGTACGAGAGTTCGCTGGGAATAATAAGTTAGGAATAATTATTTCGTTATTATTTATTTTTTACAGCCCTTGGCGCAAAGATCAAGTTTATCGCGACAAACAATGATGAAAGTAGGAATATTTGAAATAGTTTCTGATCATTTGTTGGACAAACGAATCTTCGAAAAAAGCGTTTACGTTACATTGAGTCATGACTGCCCTGAAACAACGATGTGATGACAACGATGATGTATGAGTGATGTCGTTGTATGAAAATGTCGGAGTTCTCCAAGATTTTAGAACTTTCTTTAGACTAATGAGGTTTTCATGAGTGTGTGTTGGTGTGTCGTGTGTGCTTTATGCGTACAATACCCGCTCGAAGTACGCTGACGTTGAGTATTTGAACATTCTCTGTTTATCTCTCTGTCTCTCTCTCTCTCTCTCTCTTTTCAATTCCATTAATGCTGTGATCATTTGATAATTCCGAAATTAATATTTTTGTTAGGATTCACCGAACTTTGAAGATTTTCTCACACAGTCGGCACACACTCGAAACACACGGACAGAGGCAAATTACATTTCCTATGTTAATGGTTTTTTTTTATTTTTGGAACATCAACTAGAGCCACGAAGAATTTTTATCATATATTTCGTAACAATTTAAGCATTAATATTGCACGTTATTATTCCACTCTAATAATCTATATTCATTTCATACCGTGGAAACAGTCTGGATATTTTACTAAATTATAGTTTTCAAGTCTGTAAATTCGGTTATCAGTATTTTAGCTATATTTACACTTGTCGGATTTGCGATGATGTCTACCGATATACAAACGGTAGATTAATACTATTATATTTATATATATAATATATATATAATATATAATATAAAACAAGTATATTAATACTACTACTGCAGGTGTTTCAAAAAAAGCGCCGACTCATAAATAAAATTCACATTCGATTTGGTCATATGTTTTAATTTTAAATAATCAATGTCCTTGAAGGAAGTACGCTATTTTATTTCATTCATCAAATTGTATCTAATTTAAGCACACTATACAACAGCAAAATAATATTCGTCGATCGATAAAATTTATCGTTCTGTCACCAATTTCCGCCTTTAATTGGTTCAATTTTTGTACTATTTGTACATTAATTATACAAATCGTATAGATTTTTTTTACTTAGTTTTTTCTTGCTGTGTTCATAGATTGATTTCAATCTTCGATTTTATTCGAGAGTGTGCATCGGAAAATTATATTATGAAAGGAAGAAGATTGAACAGGAAAATTTACAAACTACGAAACTACAAAATATCATTTTTTTTGTTCTTCAATTTCATTTCGACGAAATGATGATTGAATTTCCGATGATTTTCACAAGGTATCTCCGCTCTTCAATATCACTGCCTTTAATTAAACGTAATAGACTAATTTTGTGGAATAAATTTACGTAGAAAAGAAAAAAGTTTCTTTTGTATTTTCTATTTACACATCATCAACTATACAAACTAAAAATACATATCACTAGATTAACAACCATAGTACGAGCACGTTGTAGAAAAACTAACAAATTTTTTTGGTTTTCAAATAACATGGAAAAGACTCACAAAGCCTTTGCCTCATAACATATGTAGATGAAAAAAAAAAAAAAAAAAAAAAAAAAAAAAAAAATACAAGCAGCGAAAATGTCTTTTATCAGATATGTGTGCATTTTGGCATGGTACATACGACAAAATGAAAAATACTTTTATGAATACATAAACAAGAAAATTCGATTTCCAGCCTGAAACTTGAAAAAAAATCTAACAGTAATAGGATCGTTATATCGTGATAAGATTGAAACTTTATCTTCATATCATCGACGGGTATATTTTGACTCGGTCGTCCAGAAAAAGTTACTCATATTTTAAAATATGTCAATAATAACTTTCATGCTTTCATGTTTTTATTTTTTATTTTTACCCTCGTCTGTTAACACTTTAACTAGGAAACGTTTTTTCCCGTATGATCTTATCGAAGCATGAGAGATTATGATAGTAGTCGTTTTAAGGACCGTGTGGAGGAACTAAAAAGAAAAAGTTACAGACATTCGCATCACGATGTATATGGGGCATTCCATGCCAAATCAGCCACTTCAGAACCTTACAGTTTTTGAATTGGCTCAAATTTTTTTATAATGTTCTATGTATTGAATGAGCCTTTCTTGATTTTTTTCAAATTTTTCCCTCGATTGCCTAACGAGATATATTTTTTCCAAAAATTCGATGATTTTTTTTTCAAAAGCTCACAACTCTTCGAAAAATGGACGGAATCGAACTTTTTTTTTTTCAAAATTTTGGTTTTTTATTGTACTTTTTGAGTGTGATAACGAAAAAATTATAGTTGAATTTTTTCTCTATTTTTATTCAGGTTGAAGAACAAAATCGACGATTTCAAGATGATTACATATTTTGATTTTTTTCAAAAAATTTTCAAAAAAACTTGGACAAAATTGAAGATTTTTAAGACCAGTTACATCGTGGGCACGCTATATCTTCGATTCGATTTCGTATTTCAAAATTTTTTTTTTCGTTTTTTCAGTAAATTAAAATCAAATTCAACAGTCACACAATCCACAATGCTGTTTTCCTAACACTAGAAATTTTCTCCCATCATTAGATTGTGAATCGCATTCGTTTTTTTTTTTTTTTTTTTTTTTTTTTTTACTAATTTCTTCTTAGTAATGAAAAATTACGCAATGAATGAAGGAGTGAATCAGTTCTCTATATATATTGTTCCTATTCAATGAGAAATAAATTTATTCGTTTAATGGTTAACAATTTGTGCACTCTGAATTCTGTTTAAAAAGAATAATCTTCCATAATGGGTGGTACCATCTTTATTGGGATCATACTGTGGATTCTCTCAGTACCTTTGATTGTAGTCGTACGTTTAAATCGATTGATTAGTTCTGTCTCAGCAACACCGTAGTCTTCCACTGAAAAAAATTAACCGCTATATTAGGGAGGTTTAGGGGTCCACAGGCCCATTCGTATAGAACAGATGGTGTTATTATTTGTTTAGTGATCAGCAATTGGACGCTCCTCGTGCAACAATCTTCTTTACTGTTCCTCTGATATCATCAAAAATGACCGTGTTGCTGAGACAAAACTAATGGATCGACCGTAGTGGTTTGGTACGTCGATCGACGTACGACTACAACGAAAAGTATGGAGAGAATACCTTGATTGTGAAAGATTATTCTTTTCCAAAAGTATTCAGAGTGCACAAATTGTTTAAACGCCAAAAAAATTTATTCATTTCTCATTGAAAACGAACAATATGTATGGAGTACTGATCTACTTTTTCATTCATGGCGGAATTTTTCATTTCCAAGAAGAAATTAGTAAAAAAAAAAAAAAAAAAAAAACGAATGCCATTCACAATCTAATGATGGGAGAAAATTTCTAGTGTTAGGAAAACAGCATTGTGGATTGTGTGACTGTTGAATTTGATTTTAATTTACTGAAAAAACGAAAAAAAAAATTTTGAAATACGAAATCGAATCGAAGATATAGCGTGCCCACGATGTAACTGGTCTTAAAAATCTTCAATTTTGTTCAAGTTTTTTTGAAAATTTTTTGAAAAAAATCAAAATATGTAATCATCTTGAAATCGTCGATTTTGTTCTTCAACCTGAATAAAAATAGAGAAAAAATTCAACTATAATTTTTTCGTTATCACACTCAAAAAGTACAATAAAAAACCAAAATTTTGAAAAAAAAAAAGTTCGATTCCGTCCATTTTTCGAAGAGTTGTGAGCTTTTGAAAAAAAAACCATCGAATTTTTGGAAAAAATATATCTCGTTAGGCAATCGAGGGAAAAATTTGAAAAAAATCAAGAAAGGCTCATTCAATACATAGAACATTATAAAAAAATTTGAGCTAATTTAAAAACTGTAAGGTTCTGAAGTGGCTGATTTGGCATGGAATGCCCCATATATATTTATATATATATATATATATATAGTTGGATGCACAGGTCTACACAGCAAGGCCTCCGATAGGGGACGTTTGCCTGAGCTTTTTCAAACGTCTACATCGGAGAATATGTAGTATATACAATTGATAATATTGAATCATCTCAAGATGGACATGGATCATCTTGCGAGTATTTCGGTAAATCACATGTTGGAATGAAAAGAATGTAGGAAAATGAAGTTGTAAAAAGTGCGAGCGCCAAAATTGACTAACGGAAAGAGCTCGACGTTATCATTACCGATTGGAATTGGAGCAGTTTCGTATAATATTAATATTTATGTGGGTTGAAAAAGGTCATAAATATATAACGATCGCGGATTAATAGTGATGATTGTGAGGCTAAAAAACAAGGTAACAAAGATAGCGGGTGTGGAAGTTGACGAATATTTTTTGAAATGTAAATTTCGGTTAGAGTCATCGGGGAGAATTTTTTTAGAATCCTTAATGACGATTGGGAGGTTGAAAAAAAAGTTGTAAAAAGAGCGTAAGTAAAAGTTGATGGAATCTATGATTATTTTCCATTCCTGACTGTTTGGTTAGAGATTCATATTCGAGATTGAGTAAAGATTGAGGATTCAAAACAGGTATGTGAGTATGAATAGCTGCAGAATTAAAGTTGCGTGTTTCCGTGATCGTGTGTGTTCGAGATTTCGACGGGTTGGAAGTTCATGAATGGTTTTTCATATCGGTTAAAAGTACGTGAAAACTTATGCATGCGATGACCCCTCTTCCCCTCCCTCAAAAAAAGACTATTCTAAAAAATCCTCTCGACAAAAAACCTTCTGTAACAAACCAAAACTCCATAATAATTCGTGCTTATAAAAATCTTCCAACAATAAAACCTGATCCTTCTAAAAACTCGCGGTGCTTTAAAAAAAAATGTTTGACTAAAAATTTTTCCACCGCAATAATTGCCCCAAATAAGCAACTCATTATAAAACGTTATGAAAAACAATCTTGAACGTAATTGACAAATAAAGTCAAACCCACAAAAACGTGATAATTCAGTTTAAAGATTAGAAAAAATTGTTAAATAAATCCCGAAAAAACAGCATAATTGTTGTAAAAATGCTGAGACATGTACATTCACTTCCGCCAAATAAAAATATCGGGCGACAAAAAACTAAATCTAGATTTCACAAAAAGTAAATAAATAAAAACTTTAAAATCATGAATGTTCAATTCCATTACATCCAATTAACAAACCTCCTAATTAAAAACGAAAAAATTAAAACGAAAAAAAATTTCGGTGGGAGAATAATTTCGGTGGTGAGAATAAATGTACTTGTCTTAACTTTTTTACAACACCTATTCTGTTTTTTTTTTTTTTTTTTTTTCGTGATCTTTAGTTACTACTGATAAATCTACAGATTTTTATGCAGATATCCGTCTTGATTATTCCAATTAGTACTCGGGATCGTCCTTGTTACCTCTTCGGCGAGGTCCAGAACTTGGACTAAAACCGTAATACTCCCTCCATGGCTCTTGCTGCGCTCTTTCGGAAGTCGAATCCAACTCGCATCTGTAAAAGATTTCGTTTTATACATCCGTCATCTGTTAATGTCACAGGTCATTTCTCGTCAATTTATATAATGGATAGAAGTAATAATGGATAGAAGAAAGTGCCGATGAATTTTTGTATTTCTTCAAAGTATTTTGAATTTTATTACTGTTCACATAAACAGTGGTTGTTTATAAAAATTTCACTACGCTTAATCATCATTTGACTTTTGAGTTTTTAAAAGTCAGTTGAAAGTGTATAGAAAATGTTTATTGCGAATTATTATATTCTGACGTATCACTGGTTTCATGATTTACAAATAGTTTTTACTTTGAAAAACGATTTTAATCCACGCATAGAAGCACATTTCCAATGTTACGCACTCAAAAAAAAAAAAACGTTTGAAATATATAAAGTCATTGCTTCTCTCATGCATTTGAATAAATAACAATTCGAGAAAATAAAAAAATTACAAACTTCTTATTTAATATAGTTGACTTCGTGCAATACATGCAAATTTCAAACTCTTCGGCACACACACCATTTTCTTGACAATTTTGACTAGTCACAGCTGGGAATGCGCACTTGCTTCATGCCTCTAGCTTGAAACGTCTGGTGTTACTTAATCTCCGATGATTTTACAACTTTAAAATGCTTTCAAATAATTGTTCACCATTACGCTTAGATCAAAATGATCGTATCACTATTTAAAGTAGTAGAGTCGCCACAATTATTTTTACAATTAATTATCTGTTCGATGTGTCGAATCTTGGACATTATTTGCGAAATAATCTGATAATTTTCGATGTTATATAAAATAAGAATGTAAATAAAAACATCAGTTCCCTGGAAAAATATCTACTCCACGGTTTTGGAAATAATCTCATTTCCCATATCTAATGCTGCACGTGTAGTTTATATTTTTTAGCGCTACATCTCCGAAAGTGCACGGTAAAATTTATTGTTTTTGTTTTTTTAATTTTCAAACCTTGTCACATGTTTTTCTTTGAAGTAGGAGTCTCGCCTCAGTCATGTTCAAAAGTTAACTTTGATACAACTTGGTAATAACCTAACAATGACAATTTTTATATTGTACAGGTGTCTAAATACGTATGAACTTCCGGAAAAAATGTTTAATATTGAATTTAAAGTTTTAAGAAAAACCACGTTTTTCTACACTATACACATATCAGGTAGTTCGAATCACTGTGTATCTGATACTTAGCGGTCAAAATTCTTGTATTTTTTTTTTTTAGATAAACTCGGTCGTATACATCTGTGTGAGTGACAGTTAGGAAAGATAAATCTGTTGAAAAATCTTGGAGTCATTGGTCAAAGTGTAAAATGTTCCAACTTTTCCGGTAAGAACACACGTAAAACTGTACAATTTTTTATTCGAAATATCTGGAACATGGAACGTTCGATCCTTTTAAAATTTCGCGTGTTCTGCATAAGTTATAGAAATTAAAAAAACAAAATTTACGGAAAAATTCTTTGGCGAGACTGCTACCTTAGTCGAGAATTTAAAAGAAATATGTAAAAAAATTTCCAAGATGTTGGATGCAATATGTGAAATTTTTTTCACCGTTACTCATAAAACGACGTGAAAAATTTTGCAATCTTTTAATTTACAAAATCTAAAACACGGAACGGTGAATCTTTTTTTAAATTCAGCACGTGATTGCGTTATTTGAGTATGCACTCAAGTTGTTTTTCAATTTTATTTTAAACGCTTCGGCGAAACAACTATCTCGAGCATCAAGGGCTAAGTGAAAAATGAATTAAGCGAAGATTCTCCGATAAGTACAACAAGCCAGACGGTTGAAAAGTGTTAAAAATTGTATTCAACAGGAAAAAAAAAACATCACTTGAATGTAGATTCATGACTTCAATTAATCAATCACTCATATCGAAGAATAATAGTTTTTTGACGACACTATGTTGCTTTGAAACTTTGGAAAATAAAATTAATCCTGAAGGATGCATGAAAGCCTTATGAATTTACGATTTTTATGAATTTTTGATTAAGTACACAATGCAATATTACTTCCGCGCATTCTTTTTTCTCGAACTGTTTTCACGAATTTGAAAAATATATTTTCGAAAGTTTTTTTCTTTAAAGACGTAAACTTATGTTAGTATTTGAACTAAAATTCTATGATTCACAATTTTAGGTGAGATTTGATTTTTTGCGGTTCCTTTCACACCTGCACGTTTCTTGACTGAACGTCATGTCTGGATTGCAAATTTGCTCTTGTCTGCAGTGACAAGAGCATGTAGAATGATCCCATTCCTTGATTTCGTCATCTTTTTCGCATTTCTCTTCGTCCTCCTCGTTTTGACATCTGCATTCACAAGCATCCTCAAAGTATTTTGCTTTTCTTGGACAATCCTGCAAGATACAAAACGCTGTAGGAAATGACTTGATTCTTTTTAAGCCCATAATGTAGATTAAGCTAATGAAAGGGCTGTACATTTACCCAGTTCAAAAATTTCAAAAGCAAGTCGTGGCTCGGAATTTTTTTTTTTTTTTTTTTTTTTTTTTTCGTAATTGGTCGAAAAAAATGTGATGCTTTCTTTTTCTACTCGAAAGTACATATATCCAAAAGCTTACAATAAAAAAATGGAGAAGACGAAACATAAAAACTTTTACGTTACTTGATGTATCAAATAATAAATAAATTCAATATTCATGCTCTACTAAATTACCCAATCTATAAACATTGTTAAATACCTCCGCCGTCACTTTGCAATCGCATTCGCAATCTATGTGTTCTACGAGAGGTACGACTTTTAGCTCATATGGTTGGATTTGTCCGGTCCAAGATATTCTCGAAACGACAAATTCAACATTTTTTTTGGTAGTTGTCTTTGGCTTGCATGTTAACATAGGGCCGCAGCAGCCACCACATCGATTGATTCGAACACACTCCGGGAAGTACAAGGTATCTGGTTGATATGGTAGTTCATCAGTGACGCGAACAGCTTGGAATTCTGGTATGCAGCCTGCGGACCTTGTTGCAGTTCGTAACGATCGTTCTAGACCATCGAATTCGTCTGAAAATATTGGAGAATAATGGTAAAGGAAAAAAAATTGACAGTGGTACATTGAAAAAAAAAAAAAAATAAATTAAAACAACAACAAATCGATAAACAATGATAATTGCTATGCGTTTAGTTGTTTCGTAACTTCGTGTGTTAACCGATACTGTGATCTCGAAAATACATGCGATATTCGATTTCATCGTATCAATGACATTGCATTGTAAAAGTAACACAATCAGTTGTTAAACGTACAATCTTTACTGAGAACGAGTATGCAATTTGTGAATGAATCAATTTTTATGGATGTTGAGTTTACCCTCACGGTACACGTGGGGAGCATGTCAATCGCTGACGATGAATATTCTACACATGTTTCGCTTTTGGTCGAAAATTTGCCATCACTTTTAGTGTTAGAGTTACGTAGAGCCATGATAAAAGAGTCTAATATCGATTCATCTTTGCCATTATAGTATAAGTACAATTTGAAAAAAGAAGTTAGAAAATTAAACAATTTAGTATCTTTAATAACTATTTTTTTTTTTTTTTTTTTTTTTTTTTTTTTTTCAATTTTCTTGAACTGTAGTTCTTCAGCATTTTTTGCACTTAATTTCAAGTGCAGTGTATAGTATCCTTGGAGAATATCGTTTGTCTGATTTTTTATACATATACATTGGTGCAGTTGCACTGAATTCACATACTAAAGTTTTTTTTTGACAATTTTTAATTTTTGTTACTCATAGCAGTTACGTAAGAATGGTTGTACATAAAAATAAATCGATAGCTATACTATGCGAATTCATATTACAGATAGCGATATATTTTAATAGTAATGAATGGTAAACGTGCGCTAATCGTAATCATTCATCTCAAAATATACAATTTTTTCTGTTCTCGGGTCATCGCCCTGTAGTAAAAAATTAGATCGTAAAGAGTATTTATTTTTATGCTTATTTCCACTGTGTGCCATATTCCAAGATGTATTTTCATAAATGGATCGTTTAGCAATTTTATAGCACTTTTAAGAGTGGTGTTTTATGCTTTGGCGAAAAGATTAAAAAAAAAAATGGTTGAAGAACAGGAATTCTATTGAATCGATATACCCTGAAAGATGATTTTATCCAACATAACTGCTAACGGCTCTGCGTCAGTTTTGATTAATAATCTCAATTAAAACGAGCGTTTTATTTCAATAAAACGCTCATTTCAACCTTCGGTCAATTGTCGCTAAGATCGAAGTGTCAATACATGTGGCGCGGTGAATTTTGACAAGTGGATCATTTATCGTATTTCAAATATTGATAAACAATGATAAAAGACAGAGCGAGAATTTGCTCGACGCACGTATCATGGAGTACTATCATGCTTACAAAGTACGTGACGTTTATTTGCCTGTAATTGCCATGAACTTTTTTTTTCACAAAATAAACTCGCTAGTCTGATAAAAAATAACCTTGATATTAATCAATAAAGTAAAGGCAGAATTCAGGCAAAGTTGTCGTTCAATTTATTCAAATAGGTTAAAATTGGTTCGGATACAGCGGTCCCTTCGGCGTTTTAGGTACCTTTTTCATCTTTTTGCTTTTTTTATGCACATTCGTCGGTAACCGGTTTCAAAGGCCATTGAAAGGTTAATCTTCATACGGTTATCCGGTCAATTGTGACTCAGCGATTAAGAAAAAATTACTCATTTTTCGAAATAAATAAACAATGTTTTTCAAATTTTATGACGTTTTGTGATTGAGTATTTTAATGATAATTTGGTCAGGTCGATGTCTTGTTAAACCATTTCTTTAGGTTTTGAGTTTTTAGATTCTTTAGATATTTGGGATCATATTCGAGTAAAAAATTTTGAAAATACGAGTACAATTTTTTGCGGGCGAACGTGCACATGCACGAGTGTCTGTGTCTGTCGTCAACGACTCTCACTCATTGCTATCTCAAATAACTCGTTTGATTTTGAAATTCCAGATGGAAAAAATTTTATCGTCTGCAAGCGATCATGCTTTTGCTGTTTTCATGTATTTCTCGGTGATTCCCTTTTATTACTTTCGTATTTAAAAAAATGCATTTTATTTTCATCAAAAATTTGTTAGAAAAGAATTTGTAATTCGGTCATTTTTATCAGGCTTTTAGATAAATGTAGCGCCTTAATTCTCGGTCATTATTTTATTTGACTTGTGGTTCTCGATGCCACGGCTTGTTACTATCCATGCAATTTTGCATTTGCTCATAACTTTCAAAGGGATTAGTGCTTTATGAAATATATTTTTTCAAGCCATGGTCGAAACGACTCAATAGTAATAATCTCGGATTAAAAAGTCACCGGTAGCATGAAAGTTCTTTGATCCATTCCGACCGTCGGCAACCAAATCCAAAAATTCGTCAATAGTGGTAACCGCGCTGATGGCCTTGGCTAATTTTAGAGATATCTGTAACAAAAATAAATGATCGAGATTGAAAAAAGAATGCAATTTTTAATGACCCGCTGCCGTCTGGCAAACTCCAATTTTTTTTGACGAAATCGGAAATGTAAGACCCGGGAGTTCCAAACCGCACCTAGGATTTACGACGTACAGGAAAACCGCACCCAACGATTTAATCAGTATGCTAACAGTTGCGTCAAATTTATTCAGATCTTTACATCAAATATATATGGAAAAAAAATTGAGACGATTCATGAATTGCCAAAAATAAATGATTTTATAATTTCAGGTATTGGATGACAAAAATATCTGAAATAGTCATAACTTTTTTAAAATCTTTACGAAAGAATGAAATCGACACAAACATTACGCAGAGATTTCTTATACTGTACAGAAATTTTGAAATGTAAAATAATCGGAATTTGCTTGCTGGATTGAAATAGAAAAAAAATGTAAAAAAAAAAAAACAAATTGTAGGACACCAAAGTCTGTTTGAAATTCCTCAATTCTCGTTTATGCTAATCCGAGATGACAAATATATTGAGAAAAATCCAACGGGTTCAGAAAAAAAGTTGTCGATTTCACGGAGAATCCCTGCAACCTAAAATATATATCTGTATATTGAATTCTTGCGGTAAAACCGAGAACCTCGAGTCTGACTCACGTCGGCCATTTACACTGACCACGACGCTATGTATTTTTATAGCTCGCTAAATTAATTATTTATATCGACGGTGCGAGAGGTCCGTGAGGGTTGACGATAAACTATAATCTCGAGTGTTTCTTAGAGTATTATTGACTTTTTTTCAAAATATTATTTTTCTTTTTCCACCTGCGTACTTATCACGACGAAATTATTCAGCGATATCGAATGAAAGGGTTTTTGGCTACGTGCATAACAATAAATCAGCGACATTGGAACGGGGTTCCAGAGTGCAGATATTTTTTACCACCAACCGATGAATATAAGCGAGGAGTGCAAAGGCAAATTCACATATATTCGGATAAGTTATATTATTATTTATTCTTATTGTTGATTCCCTCCTAATTCTTTTTTGCTCGCAAAAATGATTGTGGAGTTGGAAAAGTTTATTCTTGATTAGACTTAAATATTATTGGTTGGCGGTATGGGGTCTTTAGAATGGAAAAAAATTGAAAATGGAGCTGCATCTTCTCGAGCATATTTGCGACCAGGATATCTCGTTCTCGAAGGCGCCACATACGTCAAGCAGCTCCATAAATATTGCGACTTACGTTTACCGTGCATCACTTTCTCGGAACTATTAATTCTTATTAGTGAAACGGTAAAAGAAAAATTTCGTATATTTCGCGTCTTTTTCTCATAATTTCACGTCTGCCGTATATTTCAAGGATTATAATCTGAATCTGGTTTTGTATTACGATTCAAATTATTAATTTTGGGTTAATCAATGTTCCTGCGAGTGTATTTGAGAAACGATGAAAATACCATGTACTATAAGAGTGAAATCAGAACGCAATGAAAAAAAAATTCTTCGGTTCTCCAATCGAGTGGATTCGTATTAAAAACTCGTTGGCATGAAAAAAAAAAAAAAAATCTTAAAATTCTTGATATCTCAATCTCAAATATTCTTTTGATTCTATAAATTCAGTGCGAGTGTTTATCGACCACGTTTTATCGGTATACTAAAAAACATAATCGTGATTTATACTAAAATAAATATAAATGTTATTTGATTTTATTTTATCAGGCACATAATGGAATTTAAATTGGACAGTAAAATTGCCATTTCGTTTTCAGTGCTGTTAGCTCGATCCATTGATGCACCGAGTGCTGTACAACGATCGCGTCGTTACACGACCTTGTTGGAGAGGGGCAAGGCTGCGACGTCTCCACAGTACCAAAAACTTCTCAACAAATTTAGCCAATTGGTATAATGGACCTAGTATTCATGACACGTTTCCTTCCGGCTTTTGTTTTGAGGACAGCATTATATTTTTTGAGGCCATCCTGTTACTGTCCAGCAGTTGGTCCAAATCGGTGTTATTCCTTTGGGATTTTTTCCTCAAATTAATCGTTAATTTAGTACTCGTGGAGTAAAGAAAATGAATATTCATGTGAGATTTCTTTCGCATTAGTTTTTCTTTGTCATACGTAAGCGAAGCTAACATTTGGGAAGTAACTTTCTAGCGATGAATGGCAATTTTTCATAACAATTTTTGTAGCGGTATGCAACAACGATCAATCTCACTTGTGATCAGTAAATATTTGTGAATCGATTGTAATATAGCGACACAGAAATAAAAAATAAAACAGAAGATAGAACGGATAAAACAACTTGTTAGTAGAACAAAATTACAATTGAAAAGCCCGAGAGATATCGATGAGTGAACTCGTTTTGCTGCTGGCATATCTGGCGTCAAAATGCACGTATCCTCTAGCTTCGTATTGCAATCGCGTTCGACCTTCGCTACGTCACTTGCGGGCCTTGTTGTTCCAAGGAATATCGTTACAAGTGGTAGGGAACGAAAAGAAAACAGCTCCATTTGGTAAAATTATTATCTCGCTTCTCGGTAAACGCGTAATTTGAAAGTATTTTATCATCTTCACGATTGTTCGAACCGATCTCTGTCACGTATATATTTCTGCGTTTCAAAGATCGCGAGCACGTGGGAGAGCCAAACGATTTTTATACTTTTTTTTTCTGTTCGTGTACAAAAATTCCGTGAGTTTATGTAAGAAATTAATCTTGAATACTCAAGTACGTGACACTTTTGTCGCGTATATATTGATAAGGCGCAGAGGAAATAATACATTTGCGAGAATAAAATTCTTTTAGCGTTACTCATGTTTAAACGCACAAGTATTTATTAACACGAAATTATGAGCCAAGAATTATCGAAAACTGATCGAAACATTTTTCAAACTCGTGCTAGCGGTGCTACTAAAGATTTGTGCATTTGGTGTAAGCTACTGTTGCACAATAATAATCTATATGTGCTGTCCGGTCACACAATAATGAGAAAACGTATAGATCACGTTTTTTCGAAGTACCATCAAATTAATTTTTCTTTTCGATAACTTATTGATGGTATCAGTATTTGTATGACTCACGGCAAGTGATAAGATTTTATTTCTAGTGTAGAGCATATCGACAATCGGATGTGTCATTGAGTTTTCATCGCTTTACTGACAAACTACCGAAGAAATAGTGATACAGAAAAAAAGAAAAATGTGATGGTTCAAATTGATTGGAATCTATTGAATTGTATTTTGAATTACGGCTGTTTCTTATGTGATAAAAATTGGTTATTTATCTTGAAAATTTCTACGCATATGCGCGTATATTAAAAAAAAAAAAAAAATGTCCAAGTAAGACATTTCAAAAAGATTCTTTTTTAAATTTGTTTACTCAACTCGAATAGAAACGTCGTATCCACGTGTAGAATTATTGCATGTAAATAGCCAGCAATGAATCATTCTCTCTTTTTCATTTTTTTTTTTGTGTTTATTTTGTCGCGATAACAGCTCGATTTTTAATTATACCGGAGCTCAATATTAATTCACGATGATGTAGCAACGTACCCGGGGTTCCGTGACCTTCCCGTGTGGCCGAGCAGGACTGACATCTCTATAATCGCTTTTTTCATAAGGATATCGGCGATTCTGTGCCGTGACAAGGCCGCACAATGCGAGGAACGTGAAAATTTTCATATTTCACAAAAAATAAAACTCAAACACACAGATTTTATTAGTTTTCAAGACACGTGTTAATCCTTCTCTACCGTCGTCGCTTTCAAAATGGAATGTAACACTCCGTAGAGGCTTATTCAAATGCACAAGATGATTGAATAACAAGCTTTTGCTATGTAGTGGTTCTCTAAGATCATTTGAATGGATCAACGAGGGACAAGATTCTCGCGCCGAATGTTTAAAGTGTCAGAGGCACAAATGGTAGCGCGAATATCTATATATACATGTAACTACTAACATATGTACATACGATATGCCGAGAGGAGCCTCGAGACTCTACTGTCTACCTAAATGAAGTCTCGAGGAATTTGTAGTTACAGAGAGCCACCACCACAGGCTCGCGTGTACACACAAACACACACGCACACGCTAGCACACATACATACGAGGACGGTGTGTGTTGTCCAGGTACGTGAACACGTTTTCGCGAGTGCGGCTGAGGTGTTTCGCAACGCGTATATAGGTATACACGTCGTGCGAGCTAAACGAGTGTTCGTGCTCTCGCGGATAAAAGTAGCAGCCACGATAAGAGCACAAAATTGCTTTCTTGTCAGCGTGTCCATTCGATTAAAGGAAAAATCTTCGAGAGCGGTATAATAGTGAGAAACAAAATAGAAAGAAATACTTTCATGCGTACTCGCAAATGTGATAAGATGTGTGTGATTCAGCAGAGGAGGCACATCATTCGACCAATCAACCAGTGATGTTCACAATTCTCACATTCAATTCGTCCGCCAATCTACGACTTGTTGACCAGCATATTCGTCGCTCGTACCTCTTAATCCTGTTCGTCGTTCCGCAATAATCAATCCTTTTACTCCGCGTCATCAAGTTGTTTATTGTCGTTTATTTTAAATCATTCTGAATTCGTACGGGTGATCTTCTTTATGTTGATTACGTTTTGTTGTCTATAATCACGTTTTCCAAAAGAGCCGCCTTTGCGATAGAATAGATTTAAGACTGTTCAAGTTTTCTTTTTAAAATCTTGTACATTCATTGAAAAATTATTTATCTCGAAAAGCGTCCACCAAAAGTAGATAGTAATTAACTTTTGAAAGTGTTTAGTAAAAATTCATCAAGAATAATATAACGTTGATATATAAAAATCAATCCATTGGTAAGTGCAATTAATTCTCTCGAGATTTGATCTCTATGGTTGATCAATTGTACGAAGAATGTATATGATGAAAAAAGAAATGTACAACTTACATAAAATCAACGAATGTTGTAATTATAATCTAATTTAATTATAGTCCAAAGACGTCTTCATTTTTCATTCATTGACTTCGAGATTTTTGTAAATCGTTCAACAAGCGATGATTATTTGGAATGCTACGATGTAACGGAGATCAATCTAACAAAACTGAGAATCTTGAAGTATTGCTGTTGGGATACTGGGATCATCGAGAATCGTTTTTTGTGGCCTAAGAATTTCCCACTCTTGGATCGCGAAAAAAAAAAACAAAATCTTTCCTTATCAGATTACTTTGGATGACGTTAACGTTCTATACAAAGTTGACAAAATCTTCACGAGATTTCATAATCTCGTTAAGCTTCTGAATGAACGAAAATATACGATTTCATTGAGATTTTACATCATTCTGAACAAATGGAAACTCTAACATCGGCTATGTTAAAAATACATGAGTGATCGAGTTTCTTAGTACCGAAACAGTTCATCGACAACTTTTGATTCTCAGGTGAACAAACGGGAAACAGTCACGCGGCAAGTATAAATTGTTCAAATAATCGAAAATAAGTGTAACAAGTATTGATACATTTTACTCGAATCAGAAGTGAGTAGTGAGTAAAATGATCCTGGTACACATTTTGAAAAAAAAAAATCGTTTTTTAAGAAACGATGGTTAACAAATCAATAAATAAGAATTTCAACTCGTCAGCGGTCGCGCTACTTGTACACTAAACATCGGTCGCGTGATGAGAGATTTTATCACAGGTATAGATTCAAATACTTAATTCGATAAATTGGAATAAATAATTTAATTTATTCGAAAAATTTTATGCCGCGTATATTAATACCAAAATCTTCTTGATCGGTGTTTCTTATATTTAAGGGCTTGTATGATAACAGAAAAATATTCCGACCAGACAAGTGGTCGGCACCATTTTTAGACGTGATTCCAACGCTTCTCAATTATCAAAGTCAAATCATATAATTCAAATTAAATTAAATCAATATAATCAAATAAATCAAAAATACAATAAAACGAATCAAAAAAAAAAATCAAAAATAAAAACAAACAAATAATTTTTGTGTATTTATGTGACCTTACTGAGGTAAAAAAAAATTATCAATGAATACGAATATTCAACATCAGTAAACGTAAATCAGAATAGCTGTGTGTAAAATGAATTAGAGCTCTTTATTGTTAAAGTATGAGGATGAGTGACAGGTACGTTATGATAATTAAAAGTGAAAAAACTGGCCAAGTATTTCGTACTTATATTATTATAGTATACATAAATGTACTTGTCTCGAGTCACTGCCGCGACTCTACATTTCTACGATTCACGAAAAATAGCATCGTGAGCAAGGGCTTTAAGTGACGGATAACCTAGTGACGCTGGTGTGACAGCTTCGAAAATCGTGTGCAGACTGACATGCAGGCATGTACGCGAACAAGCAAAGATGCAACGATACGTGCAATGCGAGCAACGCAACGTTACGTTCCAAACACACGCAGGCCCTAAAACTATGAAATTGTCGGCCCGAATGATGGAAAACGTTATAATTCCACATTGTAGGCAGATGACCGACCACGCTACAGAATTTTCTATCATATCGAGTCGCGCAAGCAAAGCCCACGCGCGTACAACCCGGATGCTGCAAATGCTGCACGCAACGCCCGTATAACCGCGGCTATGGTACAGCCTTGCGAATAGTTTTTGCTAGTATAAATGCTGACAAAATTAGGCAAACGACCGGATACGCGTTCACCCTCGCGAGTACCCATAATTCACCGCGAACCCTTTGGTACAGGTTGTCATTAGATGTCATGTAACTTGCCCTCGGCCTTTGCGCGAAGACAGTTCATTGAAAAAAAAAAAAAACTTTTATCGAGTTCAAAGTTAAAAGTTGAATATTTATTTGCATTTTTATTGTTCCTGTCTCTATCATTGCAAGTTTTTACAAGCTTATACGATCGGATCAACGATTTTTTCGATCAGCAGGATTTTTCATTCGAGCCTGAAACGTTTGAGTGGGTAAGGCAAAATAAAGATCTGGCGTTTTTCCTCTTACGCCTAAGAACGACTTGAAGACTCGTCTAGGGCGATGACTACAATTGATTCCCAGATGTCTGAAACAAAATTGGAGAGTAGAAATATAAATAGAAAAGATCTTAACATCAATTGGTTCACCGGTATTGTCTCATATATGTATAGATCTCAATTTTCATTCGATTCTCATAAAAATTGATACACAGTCGTTTTTTAAGATGATTTATCTAAAAAAATGGATTAGTATGAAAAATTATCGGTATGAAAAGTCCACCGCGAGCTCCGATGCATTCATATGTATCGAATGGGACAGTTTTCGGGCTTTCATTATACACCGAGATGTGGACAAATTTTTAACAATTCAAACAATTAAAATTGTTTGAATTTTTTCTCCGAAATTTTGTTCACGTTTTTATGAATTCTTCGGACCACGTATATGTATTATTGAGGAAAAGTTGAAAGGTTTTGTTCAATGGTTCAGTACGATCGAGTAAAGTGGCGCCTTTATAATGATGTCTTGATGAAAAATTGTGAAACCATGTAAATAGTTAAAATGACTCAATCGAAGTAAACTGGGGTCTTTGGATGGAGGATTTGATTTGAAATATTCCATACGAAAATGGATAGAACTTACATAAATTTTTTTTTTCTTTAATCCTCATTTCAATTGTAATTGTATTGCATAGCTCTTTTACACCGGGATCCATAAAAGTATTCTCGATGATATACTAAATATTAACTGGCACAAAGCAAGAAAGTATCATAGCGATGATGGTCGAGAGGCTCTGAAAGGGAAAATACAAAAATCAACATCTAATCCAATCATCCAAAACGCATACGAACGTGCAAAAATTTTTAACAAAGTTTCTTACCAGAAGTAGTGCAGGCGCGAAGTTTATGATCTTCAATAAATTGGTGATGTATTGAATTTCTCGTTTCACGTGTCCTAAGCAACCAGTACTGTAGACTTTCGATGGCAATGGCAAAACAGCACAAGGCACATAATCGATTTTGGAATAATGGTTGAATATTTCAGAAGACAGTAGCTCGTCAATTTCTTTGTTGCAACATGATACTGGCAAATTACAAGTATACGAGCCGAGTAATTTTTCCGAATTTCTTTTATTCCTTGATTTTGTGCACCAATCCACTTGGCCATTGATGCCACAGCATTTGAACTGAAAATGTTTGATATTGAGATGGGAAAAATTCAATGAAATCCAATCAGTCAATAAAGAGAAAAAAAAAGAAAATTAAACGTTGAAATTAGTTTAAAAGAATGCATAATTGTCAACTGTATGTAATAGAATAGCCACAGAAGCGATACCGTTTTCTGGATATAATCCCAACCGACTCTCGTGTTCGTTGGCATTTCTGTTTCTGTTAACATACTCGCCATCATATTGTTTCGCACGTTGCTCTGTACGTTTGAGTGGATTCTGTATTGGTATGTGCCAAGGATAATTGTGATTCCAACAATGTGGAGAGAACAAGCGAAATAATTCTGAGTAGTGAAAAAGATCAAACATTTTAGATTCGATTAACATGTCACGTTGAAAAATATTTTCAGATAATCATTGTTATCGTAATTTTCATACTTTTTCCCACGATTTACGGTGAGCCAGCCAAAATCCGGTAAGCGACAAAACTATCAGGATTACTGCGTCGATATACAGGGTAATTACATATGCGACGTAATACCAATATCTGACAACGATTAAAACAGTGTCTTCGGAAATTGACAGAATCAATGCTGCTCCTACATGAACGAAACCCACGGCCTATTTGAACAGATAGACAAACAATTATTCGATCTCATATTTTACAGATCAGATAACAAATTTGCTGATTCAACGATACTTTTGTTGGATACAAAAATCGTGACGAACACAATAAAATTCAAATTCAATTTATTCCTTATGATTTATTGGTCCAACGAAAATAATTGTCGAATTAGCAAATTTCTTTTTGCGATGCACTCTTAGGGGGTTTCGGAATACCAATTTAAATGAATTGGAAAAGGGAAAGAAAAAAAAAATTGAATGATAAATATCAATTCTCCATTGATTCAAAAGTAAACTGATTCATTTTTCGAAATTTTTGCTTTTTCTTAAGTTACTTTAACAATCATAGAAACATTAAGGGTTCAGTTTTAGCCGTGTCGAAAAACTTCGATTTCGAAAATTCAAGCAGCGTAAGATGACAATACTGGTCGTAAGATCATCATTCATTTCGAGTTTCTAGAAAAAAGTACCAACAAAATGTGGGGAACGGAATGAAGTTCGTTAAATTAACAAAACTTCATTCAATTTCAATTCAATTTAACTCATATCTTCGATTCAACAATGTTTTCATCGTAGTAACTTTTATTTCAGCCACCGAGAAACAAGTGATTGAATTAATCGCATTTTTGTTGAGTCAACGAGCTTCATTTTATTCGCTCTAGTTGATTCAATAAATTCCTTTTTTTTTTAATTAAACGATGCTTCTTCTAGGTGTAGCATTACACATCACCTTTGTACATCACCGAATTATTTATACTAATCTACGAAAATCGTAGTTTTCACTTAGTTTTAATTACAAAGTAAAAAAAAAAAATATAAATTTAATTGAAAACTCATTATTTGCGTTAATTTTCAAGAAATGGTTTTTGAGGAAGTCAAGTTTCTCGTACAGATAAATTTATTTTCAGAAGAAAATAATAAAGAAAATTGGCTGACTCACCAATATTATACAATTGAGAATGATAAAAATGAGCTGCAAATGAAAGTAAATTTTGGCACGATGGGGCATCAGCCAATTAAAAATTCCATCACGAGGCTCATCGTCCGTTTCAACATTTTGATTTTCCACCTTAAGATCTGGTGTCGAAACTGTCGTGCTCCTCGACCATGGCGTTTGTATAACTGTTTATAAGAAACAAGTGATTGGTGATATCGCTAAATAACATTTTGTTTTTCATTAAGAACTAAGAAAAACTTGCTGGCCGAAAGTGCAGTCGATTGGGTTTTCCGGACAGAATTGTTCACATCTTCCCACTCAAAAATGATCTTATTCTTTGATATTGAACGATGTGGAGACAGGTGTCTGCTCGTTGGTGATTTGTGACGGAATTTCGATGATCCTTGACCGCTCGAAGATGGTGAAAAGTGCGACTGATGGAATGTTAGAACTGAGAATTCCCATGTGCAACATTTGCAATACGAAAATCTCGAAAATATATTTATGATTTTCCGTGAGAAAAGAAATTCATCCATTATACAAAATGTTATCTTCGCGTTTCGAAATCATCTCAAATTATCATGAACAAATATAAATTTACGGAAATATTCTTATCTTCATTCAAATTGCACCAGAAAATATTGTCAATTTTCATTTTTTTTTTTTAACACTCAAAACCATGATTAGTATCCACTTCACAAAACAGCGTTTCTGCTCATACGCAGTTCTCGTTTAAAAACAAGAAATATAGGTGAGTTCCTAAAAAAAAGTGGATCGCGCTATTTTTTTAGCAACGATATACAATCACTTTCGAGGAATAGAATGTTCAAAGGAGGCTTATACGAAGTACTTGCTCGAACGAAAGCCTCGTGGTTAGTGAGGAATTGGTGTATTGTGTTAGTAAATAGAATTTTTTTGAAAATATTTCATATCGATAAAATCCAGTCATTAAACGAAAAAACCAAATTCATTTGAGACAAATCGAGTTAAAATTCTATTCTCGAGTGTGATTTGAATAGAATTTTCAATGGTACTGCAATATCTATGACAACCATCGGATTACCGATGTTTTCGTAATTCTCGGTGACCTCGAAATCGGAGATTTTGGATAGACGACACCGGTGTTAACGTCCAAGTCGTCCTTGAAGAGCCTGAAACACAAATTTTTTGATAAAATTAATTTTTATTCAAATTATAATGTGGCTCATTAAGTATTTAAATGTAATTTCTACCAACACTCGTTTTTGTGATGACGTCGTATTTTCGGACATCTTCTTGTTCGAATAGTCGTTTAAGAATCTGAGAGCGAAAGAGAAGAGAATAACGCCCAGTAAAAGTTCTCGGGGCTTAGAAGAAAATAGGCTGAAAGTAGCAAAACGTCAAAAATATTTGTGTGCGTAAAAACAAACTAAACACGTCGCTCTGCTGCCGTCCGAGCTTTGCTCTTCGGCCGCCGCGCGACGCAGAGTGTCGAGACCATCTCAGTACTCCAGACAGGTTTAGACTAAAAAATCGAACCGTTTGACCTGTCAGCTTGCTCGAAGTACTGCTCAACCATTAAACAATATTACTATTCTTTGTGTTTCAAGCGTCGACAAAAAAAGTTGAATGCGTCATTAATACGGATTCTTTTTAAAAACTCACAGAAATAATCATCATCTGAAAGGCACATAATTTTCTCAATTCATTAATACCTGAACAAGTATAGGCAAATTCATCATGATTAAAGAAATTGTCCTCGAATTATTTTTTCAGATCATTTCGTATTTTTCTGGAAATTTATCATTTTCGAACATGCATCTAAAATTATATTACGTAGAAGCGTTTGTTGGTAAATGAATACGAACGATGAATAAATGTAATTGATCCCTCCCTTCGACGACTCTCTCTTTCTCCTTTTTAACTCCCGACTGCCCGTCCCTTTTTATAAAGTAGGGTTGTGACGCGTGAATTGGCTGTTTATTGTCATCGCTTTTCCGCGATTCTGATTGGTTCGCTATGTCATTATACGTAGTCCAAGAACGACTCTGAAGTTATTCTGTCTGCTCTCAAATGTTACAATGACAGCTGGTTTTTCAAATGTTCATGACAACTCAAATTCCTTCTTGACAAGTCATGCATCGGAATTAGCGATAACGAAGAAAAATTATTCTCAATATATTTCACAAAAGAGAAATTTTAGTAAAACTTGAGCAATTGATAAGGAATAATCTTTTGTGTATAATTTATTTTTTCAAATTCAATTAACGGTTCGAATAATGTTGAGGTTTGTTTCATAATTAAAAATAACGTCAGACAAGAAGTTATTGCGCGCGAAGCGCGCGCTTAAGGAGGAACATCAGGTTCAGCCTAAATGGTGATAGCTCGATGAAAATTTGAGGATACATCATTGGATATATTTCCTATGACCTGTCAAATTTTTAATTTATTTCATTGTGCCATTTTCTAAATAATCACTTTCAAACCTTGTATCTTTTAACACGTAGTCATATAGGCTCTATCTTATATTTCTAACTTATCGACGGTTGTTAATGTTTCTGAATGTGAAAAGTTAGGTTATACATGTTAAAGATACAAGGTTTGAAAGTGATTATTTAGAAAATGGCACAATGAAATCAATTAAAAATTTGACAGGTCATAGGAAATATATCCAATGATGTATCCTCAAATTTTCATCGAGCTATCACCATTTAGGCTGAACCTGATGTTCCTCCTTAAATCGTCTAGTAGGGCAAAAAGACGGGAGTTATGCGTTTCACTGCGATCAATGGGTGGGGGGATATTCCTTTGTCGCCAGTTTTCTCGGAAACGGTGACAATTGTCTTGACAAATTTTTTACATCACTTTCTATATGTGCCGGACAGTGTTCTTATTTGTAGTATGTCGAGATTCATCACGAACTGTTTTGTTTATTTAACTTTAACGTTATACATCGTTTGAATATATCGCAATATGACCATATATGGCAGTCTTCGATCATCGACTACTTCATACCGTTGTGCGCTGCTAATTTCAGTCCGAACTGGCGCGCGTCTTTCTACACAGTTCGTAGTTCGTATTTTCGTATACATATTTTTTTTGGGTTATCATTGTTTTTTCATTCATTGTTTCCCCATAACCTAAAATGTAGAGTTTAAATTTTGTAGGTATATACTCACGATTTTTTGATGCATGATGGGAAACTCATTTTTATTCAAAAAAAAGTTTATTATCTCGATCATCACACAAAAATCACTTACAAATTTGTTCGAAATAATATTTAAAAAAAAGCGTTCAATGCACGCTTTCCACGTTGTTTTTGTTGTTGATTTTTGCGGGTAAACTCGAAGTTTAAAGTTGCAGTCAAAAACCGTGTCTCCAGCTTGACTCATTCATCAGAGATGAATGAGACAAGATGAAATCTTCCGCGCATACCCTGCACGTTATGCTCGCCGTATTTCGAGATTTGTCCCTGAAAATTGCGTACATTTGGAGTTTTTAATTTAAAGACAACAAAAATTCATTGACCAAAATGATTTTTTTTGCGAATGAGCGCCGGTACGATTATTTTGTCATACGTACATGTTAACCTCGCAGGATTTTTCGTGGTTGCAGAATGGACAGTTGAATTTTGTGTATTCAATGGCATTATTGCCTTTCTTTTGCTCGGAGGCTTTTTCTTACTCTTTCTACGTCCCATGTCGTTGAAAAATTATCCAAATAATGGATTTAACAGCAACAGTGAACGAGTAAACAATACAACGCGTTTTTTTCACTCGTGGTTTTGAGAGTTTATGTAGTAGTTCACTATTTTGACGCATTATTGAATTGTGATGCTGCTGCCAGAGATCTCTCTGCATTCATAGATTTTTTTTCGGTACCGACCGATGATAAATTTTCCTACATATTACCTACCTTTCGATCGATTGTCGGCAATTGAAGTAATCTTAATTGATGCGTATTATTCAAGAAAATGTATAGACAGTTTATGAATTTTTTCTGTCGTAGCCCATCGAAAAATAAGAGACACGTAGTTAATTATATCGGCTCGAAAGCGATTTTAAGGGAAGAAATAAAAGGAGATCATTCACCGCGGAAGTGTTGTCGAGACTTGTGATTGACATTTCGAATGTCTCGTGCTACACTGACAATGAATGAAATTCGATTGACGGTCTTTTTTTTTTGCTATCGGCATTTTTATGCGTTGGGAAAACGAGAGAATAAAACGTTGTTGAATTTTTATAAAATATTACTGAACGAATATTCATACGGTGCACAAAAATGTGATCGCTAAATATTGGCTGGTTTAAGACTATTTCACGAGTAGGTGGAATATCCGAGGTAATTATTACATTAATTTATCATATGTTATTGAATACAGTTGTTTCTAATGCATAATAATTCAAATAACTTAAACTCCAAGCAAATTTTGTACTGAGTAAATATGCGTTACCTTATTTTTTAAGTTTATTGTTTAACAATTTTATTCAATTCTCAATTATGACGGAATAAAAAAAAATTCCGGAGAAAAATCTATCTAGAAATAGCCACTTTACAAACGTAAAGTGAAATAAAAACGGAATAAAAAAAAAAATTCCGTCATAATTGAGAATTGAATTAAAAAGTTGATTAAACAATAATTTTAAAAAATAAGGTAACGCATATTCACTCAGTATTTTTACACATATTTACTCATAGTGTGTGCGGGCCTTTAGATTGTACATTTTTTTGTGTCATTGTCGGTTATATTGTACTTTTTAGCCACATCATGAGCGTGCTGAATCACCTCGTTACTTATAAGCTTGGGTCCACTGCGTTTTTGGATACCCGGAAGAACGACCAGAAACGCGTTGTCCAAAACTGTAAACTCGTATTTGAGACCGCACAGGAGGAAAGTCTGGAAAATGAAAAAATCGTTGATATAAAAATATTTCGGAAAACACACAAATATCGCGAAGAATAACAATAATAAAAATTTTTTAAAAATACAAAACAATATATCGCTTTGTGCAATGAATGAATTTTTTTTTTTCACGCGAACGATTCATACTAATTACCTCCATTACGTATATAGTTATCGGTTCCGATATAATCTGGAACCACTCATTATCGAGCATAGATTATAGCTGCACGTCTTAATAAAATAAATATTCGTCTCAGAAGCATATCTCGTAAGTAATAAATTTAACACTTGTCGGAAGTTTATAAACAATGATATGCCGCAAAGTCAAGCTGAAATCAACCGATTAATTTTCAAAATACCATCGGAAAAAAGACTTGGCATCAAATTTTCCCCCGGAAAATAATGGGATGGCTTTTTTCATTGCAAGGGATACTTTTCTTGCGATGCCATACTGTAACTGTCTTCGAATTGGTCAATCTCCGTTTCAGATTGCGGAAAAATCGAGTGATGTACTTGTACACGAAGGATTAAGAATGAAAGCCAGTGCAAGTCGTGCAGCACTCTCATATACTCAAACATAGCGGTTTTCGGCCTGTTTTTCCTGTAAAACCACCCTCACGGAGACTTGGGTAAAATGAAAAATCTGACTGTTGAGGCCTATTTTTATGCTTTCTTCGCAGACACTTTATATTTCGAAAAGAAAAAAAATATTACGTGAGAATTATGTTCGACCACACGATCGCCTTAAGGGTATGAATCTAACACCGACCCTTTTCGAATTTTTCGTAGTGAAAGTTGGCAAAATCGTTTGCTTTGGTGGAATAAAGAAATCCTTAGTCTACGCAGTACGATGGCAAGAATGAGCTAAGAATTTTTATTTCCGATGAAACGAATCGTGTGAAAAATGGTCACATTCGAAATTTATATTTGTGCGTTACACACTCCTGGTAGATTAGTCGGTATGATACTTGGCCTGAACGCCACACTCACGTGTATTTCTCTGCCAGTAGGAAGTTTATCCGAGGTGATGGTCTCGTCATATTTCGGAACCTCATCCGTGCCTATATATATTGGCTCCCAAACGGCTCCATCCCCAGTTCTATTTACCACGGATGCTTTGTTCGAAAAATTAAACTGTTTCTTCCAATACCACTCGTCGAAATTTGGGATAACATCGCACCATTTGCACGCTTCATCATAAAACCAATCGACTTCCCCGTCCTCCAACATTGTCTCCTGCAATAAGCAAATACTTAAAATTCGAGCAGACATTTAATCTTACCGACCTTGAATATTTTGCTTGTAGTACTATAAAGAACGGCATGTGTAAGAGCGTGACTTTCCTTATTTCTGCAGCAATTGGTTTTCATTCTACTGTTCTTTATCTAATATATCAGAATTGATACAAATCGCAAAAAATGTTTGTAGTCCAATCACGGCCATGGAATGGACTGGCGAAATATTAATCGTGTAATGCGACTGAATGACGGTGTAATGAATCAGAATTATTCAATATAGATCATATTTATATTTTCCCATCAATGCGCGATTTTTTTTTATTCATTTAGTGATTGGTGTCGAGTCACTACCACGGCTCAGACTTTTCGATAAAAATTTCGTTGTATGAAGCAATACTTGAGAATGCTATACAATTTTTTTACTTCTTCGACTTACTGACCAAGGAATACCATCAATAAGTCCATCAAATTATCGTCTGTCTACAATTGTTGAAGGTCACGCGCTAAATTTACGCTTGTTTGATCGTAAAATGGACAATCTCAGAATTTTAGTATCTTTGTAATTTTTATTTTTTGAAACTGCTTTTTACTGATTATAACTTACGTAATAAAATATTTATAAACGGAGAGTGGACTCACAAGTTCGGTTTTATTGGACGGCACTATACTGTTGTTGATAAGTTCAAAAATCGGTAGTGCGAATATTCTTCGTTTTCCTGCTTCGAAATCCGATCGATAGTGTTGAGTGACCATTTCCATAAAATTTGATGCTAAATTTGAACTTGGATAGAAGTCGATATCAGCCACGATATGGAAATAAGTAAGTGCTCCTGCTTTCGCAATATTGCGACCAACGTTCACGGGATAGCCTAAACTTTCTGTACCACCTATTTCCCACGGTCGTCCCTCCTCGCAGTTATAGCGCATGGAAAGTATTTTTTCGGTCGACGGTATCTGAAATAAATTACAAAATTAAATCATTTTAACCAAAATGGTAAGTTCTTAAAAATTAGACGTTACGTTGTTGATATTTACTAACAGTATTTTTAATTGACTTTTGCTAACAATGTTGCAGTTCACGCGACTTTTTCATTGCAATCAGACGATTATCGAGTTAGGATTTTGAATGTAGAAAATGGTTTAAAAGCCAGTATTTGATCAGTCGGTAGAGGGTTGCACGAATCGACGAATTGTAGAAAGATCCAACAAAATTTCGCTGTGGAATCGCGGCCTCCTTGAAAATATGAATAAGTTTCGATATCCCGGTTTCTATTGGCCGTAGAAACATTTTTTTATTTTGTAAGGAAAAATATTTGTGATAGCTTTTATTCAAAACATTTTTCGATACGTGTGACGATGAAAAAAATATATTGCGGAAAAAGTGTCGATAATTAAGGCAGTTTTTGACAAATATATCGTCTATTATTAATCCCATCGCATAATGTCTTATACAAAAGTTGTGAATAACTCAATTCTCTACAAATTTTGCTACGTAAGTATTTATGATGAGGCAATAAATATTCAAGGTAGAGAGCGCCAAGTTGACTTCATCAAGCGAATACAATTTTCGTAGGAAAAATTCCCAGTTTTTTTTTAAAGATTTTGCACGCATGATAAAATTATACCTCAATATACCATTGGAGAACGATTTTATGATCTAGGCCGAGAGTCTTTGTCTCTTTTTTTGATGGGCCAGGCATAATTGTGTCATCATTATCCGAACTTCCTTCAGTAACGTCCTCGTTACTGGCGGAATCGTTGATGATATCGTTATCGTGGTGCGTGAGTCGTTGATTAAAAATCAACGGACAGCATATAATCGGTGTCCGACGTGAAACGAATAGGTAATGGAGAACCGATATTAGGAATAAGCGTTATTTCAACCAATCAATATGCAGGACTCGGCAATCAACTTTGGCGTCCTGAATCTCTGGTGTTTTTTCAGGTATATTATCCGGGTAACGGGAATACCCACAGAACAAAACTTGTAGAGAATTGATTTCTTAAGAACTTTTGTGCAAAAAGTTTTTTGGTTTGATCTTGGATCAACATGGCGCGATATATTCTTGGAAAATCATTTACAACCCTGAAGTGTCGACGCTTTTTTCTTTATCGTCATGATTATCGAAAAATGTTCCGAACTAAAATTTTTGCAAACGTTTTTCTCTACGAAACTATAAAAAAAAAATCTATTTTCAAGAGTACTGCGATTGCACAGAAAAGTTTCGTTGGATTTTTGGGCATTTCGTTGATTCGTACAGTCCTCCAGCGATCGACCAAATATTGGCTTTGATAATTTGTTAGTTTACTGACTTTTTCGAAAAACAACAGAAATATTTTTTTTTGCTTTGTGTTGCTTAAATTATATTCCATCGGGAGAGGCTGACGTGTTTTATTAATTCATATTTTATTTTTTTTAAATAGTTGTTTTTAGGAAACGTCATTAAATTAAATAATTACCATACTAAAATAAAAAAAAAAGAATCATCCTGTTCAAATAAGGCGGAAATACAGTTATTTCCACCTTTTGCATAAGTAATATATACTTATACTGCAATGTAATGAGAAAAGAATTCATCGTAGGAACTTTTTTGGTTATGCTACAACAGTCGAGAGTTTGTTGTTTTCTAGAACATATTTTTGTAGGTCAACATTTCTTTGGTAGAGATCGTACGGGCGGTAGAGATTTTTAAGGGTCGGTTTTTTTTTATTTGCTAGGTTTGTAAATGTGCCCTCATATCCTGTATTATAGTATTACGCTACTCTGTTGATAAACCCTTCAAGTCTCTTCTCCGGTTTATTCAGGAGACAAAAGGAAGAATCATGCAGAATAAATTGTTTAGTACCGTATATTACTGGTGTTAAAATGCGTGGATATGGTATTTTACACGCACTTTGACACCGGCTCTCACTTTGCATTGGGTATTAAACAAACAGAATGAGCATGTCGTGTAAAATTAGTCTATAACTTGGGAAATGATGAAATAAATAACACTTACGGAGTCAATTACCGAATTATCGTCATAATACACGTGAAACGTGACCAGCTCAGAAACATACGCAGTGCAGTTCCTCAAATATGCAATCGACCGTAATGTGTGCCGAAAATTCTCGTTAGCCGCATAAAGAGCTATTGAGACTGGGGCCTTCCATCTCTCGAGTAACGGTTGGAGTTTTTTGAGCAAAGTGTAATCTCCACTTATTGCGTAGGTCACGGTCTCCCAACATGTGATATTTTTGCTCATTGGAACAAGGTTGTAATGTACCGTGTACTGATTCTTATCACCGGCAAGACTTGTTGTTGGTTTGGTAGATTTATTGGCACACTTAATTCGATTTTCAGGCGCTGGTTCTGGCCCTCGAGGTTTAGTTGTAGCTTCCTGTTGAGAAAGAATATTCCGAAATGATAACTCTTTCAATCCAAGACTTTTTGAATTATGGTCAATTTGTATAATTTACGGTCGTTACGTTGTCTAAATTGCTGTTTTCACGGATGATTTTTTGGAGTTGACAAAAGTGATTTTTCTATGATGGGTTTTGATGTAACTGTGTGTTAATGCTTTTGAAAGTTTCATTTATTTCACGACTTTTTGTGAAATTTATACTAGATATTTGATCGACCAAAACGACTATTTTAGAGAATGAATGTACTTGTCTGAACTTTTTCACAGCATTTTTGCTGTGTTTTGCGATTTTCATAGTTAGCATGCAAAGAGTGGATGGAGTGCACTTGTACTCGTGCGTTTACGACACTAGCCTTCGGCTCATGTCACTAATCACACTTGTACTTGTGCGAGTATGCGTTCTAAGTCTATGCCACATGTGAGAATTCCACGCGTGATGGAAATCGTCACTTTCCGTACTTGTTGCATAAAATACTATTCTCATTCGAAAAAGTTCATATGCGCTTTGTTAAAGGATTACTAAATATGCGCACAAGATAGCAGAACGAGTTCTTGAACCGATTTAGATAGACAATCGTGTTACCGATGCAGGTGTTGGGGCGGAGGTGATCGGTGGCTCGTTTCTCGGTGGCTCGTTTCGCGGTGGCTCGTTTCTCGGTGGCTCGTTTCTCGGTGGCTCGTTTCTCGGTGGCTCGTTTCGCGATGACTTGTTTCTCGGTGGCTCGTTTCGCGGTGGCTCGTTTCTCGGTGGCTCGTTTCGAGGTGGCTCGTTTCGAGGTGGCTCTACCTTCGGTGGCTCGTTTCTCGGTGGCTCGTTTCTCGGTGACTCGTTTCTCGGTGGCTCGTTTCTCGGTGGCTCGTTTCTCGGTGGCTCTACCTTCGATGACTCTACCTTCGGTGGCTCTACCTTCGGTGGCTTGTTTCTCGGTGGCTCGTTTCTCTGTGGCTCGTTTCTCGGTGGCTTGGTCTTCATGCACTTGATCTTCCGGGCGTTGATAAGACGCAAAAAATCCTTTTGATTGATCCATCGTCGCTCGCGTCCATCGTTTTGTACGACCTACAAACATAAAAGTATTGTAGTTGTAAACATAAAAAATATCTAGCTAATACCTTGCAACATTGCCATGGTCGCACAGTATGCGTGTCATTGGCGTCGTTCCTGATAATAATATGAAATTGCTATTCTGTGTGTATTTCTTTTGGGAAAATTGTTTCAACAGAGCCGATCAAAAATTCTCGTTATATATGGGGTATTCCACGCCAAGTCGACCACTTTTAAATCTGCCATTTTTTATTTCGCTTAAAATTTATTCTGTTGATGAATCCCTTGAAAGAACCTGTCTCGACTTTTTTCAAATTCTTTTGTCCATCCATTCACGAGATACGATTTTCTTCGAAATTCGATAATTTTTTTACCAACTTTGCGAAAAATGGACCAATTTGAGCTTCTGTTTTGTTTAAAAACCTTGTTTTTTTATTGTACCTTCTGAAGAAAGGAAAAAATGGATAATAACCATCTTCTACACTGTCTTTCAGGTTGAAGCAAGAACACATTGATTTCGGAAGGTTCGACATTTTTTATTTTTTTTTAAATATATAGCACTTTTTCCAGGAAGGAATAATCCCGACTGGTCACGACATAGACTCCCATTTTTCATTTGCAAATTCGCTACAAAAAAAGGATCGCCATCGGCGAAAAAATTTCATATAAGACAGAAAGAACACTATAGACGACGTCATTTAGCTAGAGTGAGCAACAGTTGAAGATGTACAACATTCCTTGTTTTTTTAATTCGCATAAGGTGGCAAGTCATCACGTCTGGGGTAACGTGAAACTAAACGGAAACGTGCATGTGAAGGACTTTTCAAATGTATACTACTGAAATATGAAAATAAATCCGTCTTTGTGAATTCTATTCCGCCGAACAGTGGTAAATGTAGTAAGGATAATGAATGAAAGAAATTTCATGTATATACTGAAAATCAAGGTCAATTACGATAGAAAATGATTGGATATCATGAAATTACATTTCTATATTCATTATTCTGCCAGCAAATAAGCATTTAATTTTAAAAAATCTTATTTAAAAAAAAAAATATGTACAAGGAAAAATGTCTCCACGATGAAACTCTTCTGAAAAATAGTTAGATTGGTCAAAGTTTATTTGAGACTTTTTCGAAAAAAATGCAAAAGGTCGAACATTCTGAAATCAATGTTTTTTTGCTTCAAGCTGAAAAAAAAAGCAAAATAAAATTTGATTCTTCCGGATTTCGTCTCGAATATAAAAAAAAAATATACACTATACCGTCGGAAAGTTTCCGGACAAAAGTCGGAAAAAGTTGCCACACTCTTTTTCATGTTATTCCGTCTATAACGTAGATAAATTAATTTAATAAACGGCATTTTGAAGGAGAGAAATTCCATTTCATTATGCTTTTTTTGAAAAATTTTTGCGATTTTTTTTACGACTAGGACGTCATTTTGAAAACGACCATTTTTCGTCTTTTTTTTTCCTTTTTACAGAGCGACCACGTTTTAAGTAGAAATTTTTTTTTTCAATTTCTTTGAACGGATCTTGAAAAGGCAAAACTCAAGCTTCAATTTCGTTTTTTATAAAATCTGTTACGAGTTTTTTTAAAAAAGTTATCATGTTTTTGGCGAAAAAAGACGAAATTCAAAAATTCCTGCGTAACACGAAAACAGCAAATAAGCATTTAATTTAAAAAAATCTTATTTAAAAAAAAAAGTACAAGGAAAAATGTCTCCACGATGAAACTCTTCTGAAAAATAGTTAGATTGGTCAAAGTTTATTTGAGACTTTTTCGAAAAAAATGCAAAAGGTCGAACATTCTGAAATCAATGTTTTTTTGCTTCAAGCTGAAAAAAAAAGCAAACTAAAATTTGATTCTACCGGATTTCGTCTCGAATATATAAAAAAAAAAAAAATATCAAATGTAATTGCCATATTTTAGTGAAAAGCTGTAAAAAGTACCGATCAATTCTGCACCCAATTTTCTCGAAGGCTTTTCATATGGTAACATTGTTCCCACGACCACCGTTGTATCAAGTCATCACGATATACGTTCAAATCTAGGATTATAACAATCTTTCATTCATCAAAGGTAATGTGTTGCATCATCTGTTGCTCCTACAAGACCCAGTAGATTTCGTAACTGATATCGCGAAATTATATGAAATTTATTGAAGTGTGCATACAGCAGGTTTAATTTCGAATGAAATAGATCTATGGAAATTAGGGAGATCACAGTCGTTGTATCATGAATCTGTCTTTCATTTCGCGGTATAGTACAGCTGATGTCGAGACTGGGAATCATCTAATCCACCTCTTAAGGGTTAAGGTTAGAAGGTGGGCAATCTCGAGTGTTGATTAAATTAATGTATCAGTTATTATGAATTTGAACTTACTTCTTCTTTTTCTTCTGTTAAGGCTAAAGCTCCAGCGATGACAAAGACCACCAGCAAAACCGTCCAGCACCGAAATTTCTCCATTTTCCAATACACGGTGGGAAGAGCGTTGAGTAAAATATTAATTCAAGATTCGACAAACTTTCGAATTGGTTGAGCAAGTAATAGTAATGCATTCGAGCAAAAAAAACCTGCTTTTATGCAATTTGATAACAATGGAAACTTTACTCCCTACTTTTTTTCTACGTGTCATAATGCAAGTGAAATGAATTGAGGCCCCAACTGATTAATGAAACGTGCGGAACGCATAAAGAGGTCGATTTTCTCAATTTTATAAAAGATATACGAAAATACTGATTAGCACATAACATGATAAATAAGCGAAAGACTCTGCTGGAACAAAGCCAGCAGAGAAGAGACGTTGTCACGTACAGAGTTCTTACGAATCGGAATTCACCTCGAAAACGCGATAAAAAATAATCGTGTTTGGAAAATTTTGTTGTCACGTCCCGTTAAAAATTCATTTCTTATTATATTTTCTTTCCCTTTCATCACATTAAAGACGGCGAGAGACAAAGAGAGAGAGAGAGAGAAAGAGAGTGAGTTGATATATCGACACTGAAAAAAATGAGTCCGCACGCGAAGCGCGTGTTTACAAAACTGATGACACTATAAACGGCCATAAAAACACGTATTTGAAAATATTCGGTCGGTGGTGAAATTGAGAGTACATTTATTTAATCAATTATTTATGAAAGTGAAATTTTTCAACTTTTTTTCCCCAAGCGAATATTTTTTTAATTACATCTGTCCCTTATAAACTTTTAATAAATTTGAAAAATCTCATACTGGTGCAGTGCCTACCCTCCGCTCCGTCACCTCAAAATCACCTTCATATGCTATACAGGATGATGTATGAATGCCACTGTAGATGGCAGGCGGATGTAGTATATCACAAAAATACTAATAACCTAGGACGAGTGTACGATTGCGAACAACGAAGCAGGGAAAGCGGTTAATCGAACTTCAGAGGACATCCGTAATGATGACAGAGTAAAGGATGGTTTAACATTCCTTTTTTAAGGTGATATCAGACAAACGTCGCCAGTGCTGTTTCTGGAGCAAGACTCTTATTCATTTGTGCACCCACTGATATTCTGAAATTTGTGAGTTAATTGATAGAAAAATTATGTATTTCAGTCTTGTCTAATTGTTCAGATACTTTCACAATCATTATAAAATTGTGGATGAGGTCATGCCTCAGGAAGTCTTGGATTTTCAGGATAAAATAAATCTCCAAGTCTGGAACGATTCTAATTTGGAGCATGTCATTCTGGTGACGAGTGTCTTGAGGCACACATTCATCATCGACAAACTTAATAGAAACACGTTTGTTAAACTTGCTACTGAGTTGATCGAATTGGATTCCAATTTCTTTTCAAAAGCCTTCGGCACAGAAAAAATCCGGCAACGAATTAAAAAAAAAGCATTCCTCTCACTGAATTTACTGATGGAGTTTGATAATTTTCCGTTTCCCACATGTTTCTAATTTTATACAATTTTTCTCGTGTTGAAAAGACATAAAAAAATGGCATTTGATTAAAAAAAAGCTATATTTCAAATAACTTATAATACTGCAAATCGAATGTACAATATTCTCTCACGTCCATCGCCACTTGTTGAAGTTTACGAGACAATAAAAATTAAAAAAAACGAGAAGAGTTTACAGCTTAACATTTTCATCGCAATCGAACATGATTACGTGACTATTGTCAAGTGCAAGTCCAGATTTGGATCCTCGTTTAAGATAAGTTATAGTCGAGTAAGCGGCAAAGTGGAAGTCTTCCTGAAGATATCCATTGATAAGAAGATGGCCGACGATGGATTCACCAGTTTCTCTGCTGAATTTTGGTACCGGAACCGAAGAAACTCGGGAATTCGTAGCACCTTTTCCGTACCAAGCGTCGATAAGTTTGAGTGGTGTAAGTCTCGTTTCGCTTTGCACAGCTTTCGTCATTATCTGATACAATTGTCGGCAATAAGATGCAACATTAACAGATTTTTTTTTACAATTGTTTCTGCAATGATCGCACATTTGGGAGCAATCGCTCGGGGACCATTTCTCTTCGAAATGAGTCGCAATGAGACTTCTTCGACACGTGATGGGATCAAGACAATATTCGAGGACTTTGTAGAGATTTTGGAGGCCAACTTTGTCCTGAAAAACCATAGTACTGAGACGAAATATATCGGGCAATCGATAAAGTACTATACACGCTGCCTTCCTTCCATCTCTTCCTGCCCGTCCGCTCTCTTGATAGAAATTTTCCATGGATTTGGAGATACAATGATGAATGACGAATCGAACATCGGGCTTATCGATACCAAGGCCAAAGGCGATTGTCGCTACGATTGCTTGATATTCACCGTTTATCCATTTGTTGTAAACTTTCGTTCTAACGTCAGCCTCGAGAATCGCGTGATAACAACCTAGCTTCAATCCCTTGCTTCGAAGATCCGAGGTCAATTGTTCCGCCTCTTTTATCGTAGTCGTATAAATTATACCGGATTTACCCTCGAAACGAGTTTTCAAGAGATTCTCAATCATCGAAAGACAATTTGCTTTGTCGGATGGTTTTCGACGCACCTCGTAGTACAAATTGGGTCTGTTGAATGAAGCACGAAGTACCAGGCAACCCTGAATATCCAGCATTTTTTGTACATCCACAATTATTTTTGCTGGCGCTGTTGCCGTCAAACCCAAAATAGGAACACCCGGAAACATTGATTTCAGAATGCCAAGAAATTTATAATCCGGACGGAAGTCGTGACCCCACTGACTGCAACAGTGAACCTCGTCGATTGCAAATCTGTCAAGTCTATTGAGCTCGAATGCTTTTTGCAATTTGCCCATAAAACGATTCGACTTTGCCATATATTCAGGAGTCACATAAACTAATTTTAAAGTCGAATTTTTATCGATCAAACCGTTCATTACAGATTTTACATCGTCTTTATGAGCCTTTGAGCTCAGCATCAACGCGTTCACTTTGTTTTTATGCAAACCTCGAAGCTGATCTTCCATCAGAGCTACGAGCGGGGAAACCACTATTGTTACCCCTTTTCCTATCACAGCTGGCAATTGATAACACAATGATTTTCCCCCTCCTGTTGGCATAACCAAAATAACATCTTCCCCTGACAATGTAGCGTTCATAGTCGGTAACTGTAATTCTCGAAATTCCTTTATCTTGAAAACGTCCGTAAGAGTTTTTTTCATATTCATCGACCATGAGAAATCCGATTTTTCCCAATTTTTTTTTGACACAGAGAGACTTTTTTTGAGTAAAGCATCATCGTGAAGCTTCTGCTTTCGTTGGGTCAAAATGCTTTTTCTGTCTTCCAGCTTTTGTAGGTCTCGCTCAATTTGACGGAGCTCAAAGTCTATGGCGTTTATTTCATCCTCTTCTGTGGCTATTGGAAATAGAGGAATTATTAAATCAATATACATTTTGAAAAGGCAACTCATATTGTTTTTTCAACAAAGTAATTTAATTCAACCAGAGTAGAGCAACAAGTGCATAAAATAGTCGTCACAAGAATTGCAAGTTGAAGGAATTAAATGAATTGTCTTCAGTGAAATCAGGAAAACATTTGGAAATATGTAGCTTTGAGACAGATATTGAAGTCTAAGATAAAAAAAAAAATAGTAACACAAACCATGATACTCGTCATCATCGTCATCAATGACCATTACATCCTTCGATGAGTTTGACATGTTGCAGTGGAACTTTATCCTGTGGACCAATCAATCATAACTAACCTAAAATTGCACACTCAATTCTTGTCCGATTTCATGTAGAAATGAGGAAAATTGAGTCTTCATTTTCATAGACATTTGGATGGTGATCGAATAATCATTTATTAATATAAAAAAATTCATACACGAAACGGGGAAATAACAAATACCAAAGTAAACTACCTGTTTCACTCTTATTTACACCACTAATATACGTTAGTTCTTTATTATAATTGACATAAAAAAAATAACAATGCTGTTCGATTTACGTATTTTCCAATACTAAAGACGCTATTTGCTTCGCAAAGCAGATTGAAAACAATTGCGAAATCAATCACGCCGGAATATTTGAAATATACTTTTCGCCGGTCCGACTCCGACAGCAGAGCAGTGTCGCTATATTTCGATCAGCTGATCATGGTTTATTTTTTTTCTTGCATTGGAAAAATTTCAAGAGTCAAGAGTTTTCAATTCGTTGACACCTGGGGTTAAAAGTACGGAGCACACTTTAAATGACAACTGTCGAATTTTTTTCGGTTACAAATAATGTTTACAGAATTCTAATTTGAATACTCGATAAAATATGGCATAAAAATATAATAGAAAATTCGTCATGACAATTTGAAGTCTGATGTCTGATATCAGCTCAGCCAGACGACGGCCATCTTCATATTTTCCACCGTCCCCACTTTCTTGCGTTGTTATGGTTTTTACTCTGCATCCAATCTGGTAGTGAACAGAGGTCAGTGTTCCTTTGTCGAACAGTCGAACAGTAGCTAGTAGCTAGTCGTTATCCAGCCAGTACCAGGCAAGTAACGTTGCGAAAGAATTTTCCATCGCTCTATCTGCACGTCGATCAACCATTATTTTTTTTTTCCTCTCCTTATCACGACGCATAATCATTCGTGACATATTTGCGATAAAGTCGTAGTCGTCGGAGTACAAAGTCATTGAAACTTCGTAGAGTTTCTCTAGGAATATAACGAATATGTTTAACGCTGCATTACGTGCTTGTCCAACTTGGCTCGAGAAACAACTCACATGCGCATATTTTAAGGGTAAACGCATTGTTTACCTTATTCATCGACTTTTCGAAGCCCATATATATTTATCGTATGTCGGGTGTGTGCTTAATTGATTGTTACAGCAAAAAGTATCAGTACTAACGGTTTTGGCAGGATGCATAGTCAAACTACAGAAATCAAGTCGAAGGACGCAACAATTCATGTTCTTTCTGCGTTGCAAGACAATTTCATGTATCTGGTATGTAATCTAGTTTTAGTAGTTTATCTAAGTTCAAAAGTGAGGGGAAATCACCCAATCTCGAGTATAGATGTACTGCACATCTTGCCTTTGCTGTTTGAAAATTATCTTTTTAATACTCCGTATCAAAATTCTGCCGTGTCACTAGATATTTTTAATGAGTATTACTTTTTTCAAATTTACATTATTTATATGAAAAGAAACAAAATCTTTTAATATGTTCAATGTACTGAAAAAAATTGAAATGATGAAGTTCTCTGTTGTAATTGTTTTTCAGATTGTTGATCCAAAAACAAATGAAGCTGCAGTAGTCGATCCTGTTGATGCGAATGTAATAGATTCTATCGTTAAAGAGCACAATGTTAATTTAACAAAAATTCTTACCACTCATCATCACTGGGACCATGCCGGTGGAAATCAGAATATGTGCAAAAAATTCACAAATTTAAATGTATATGGCGGCGATGATAGAATCGAAGCGATAAATTGCAGAGTAAAACACGGTGATATAATCAATGTGGGAGAATTGAAAGTGGAGTGTTTAGAGACACCTTGCCATACGACAAGTCACATATGTTATTATGTCACTGGACCAGAGAAAGACACACCCTCTGTATTTACAGGTACAACGTTTAAGTTTTGCATACAACTAAAGAAATAGAGACCAATTAATAGTTTCACCATTCCGTAAAAGATGAAAATATCATCATTAGTGTCATTCTCCAAACATTGTGAACAGATATAATTCTTTGGGATCCGATTCGTACATTTTAAAAAACAACTCTCTATGTCATTATTTGGAAATTTTTCTCATTTATAATTATTGAATTATTTTTCAAGGCGATACTCTTTTCATCGGTGGTTGTGGAAGATTTTTCGAAGGAACTCCTGAGCAAATGCACAAAGCTCTTAACGAAGTTCTCGGCTCCTTACCTGGCGAGACGGTAAGTAGCTAACAGAAAAAATACTGTTATAACTCTTTGATCTTGTAATCACCAATGTGTAAGATCATAAATGCAGTAAATCGAATGTCATAGAAAAGATGAAATAATGAAATTTTCAAGTGATTTCACAAGGAAGTACACTGTTCTTTATTTTACGATGAATTTTTATTGAAACCGCTTACTCGTTTTCTAAATTGTATCAAAGGTTTCGATGAACGAGAGAAACTTTTGAAATATACAAAAAAAATCTCATGTCAGTATTTGTGAAGAATTTGGTATGATCAATGATTGAAAGAGAAAAAGCGATTTTTTTTTTCATTTTTATGATTCTATGGATCAGAATTAAAACCCCACCACTATTAAATTATATATCATTCAATGGAACATGTGAAAATATTCTTCGTTGATTCAAAATCGATAATTTTTCTATTACAGAGAGTGTTTTGCGGCCACGAGTACACGTGTGCGAATTTGAAATACGGCCTTGCTGTCGAACCAAACAATGAGGCGATACAGAAAAAGCTGGAATGGGCAAAGAAAGAGCGTGAAACACAAATGCCGACCGTACCGAGTTCGATTGCGGAAGAAAAACTAACGAATCCGTTTATGCGTGTCAACGAAGCGACTGTGATGGACCATGCACAGGCAACCGATCCCATTGAAACGATGAGGTCTCTGCGAAAGGAGAAGGATAGTTTCAAAGCGTAATGGAATTGATTTTTTGTCTCGATTCAAGAATTTTTTGTTTTTCTTTTATATGCTCAAAACGCACAATGTCCAAAGAATAATAAATAATTCGCTTCCAGTTTTAAAAACGTTCATATCGATTTGTATAACTATACTTTTTAATCGGTATATCACTCGAAAATCCGTAATTATCATATTAAGAGATAAAATAATTCAATTTCGTATTTACAGATATGTTTTCTTTACTAAGTTATATTCAATGTTGGCTGGGAAGGCACGTCTTCCGCTTTTTTATTGTATATTTGCATTTCCGCTACGTATTTTTCCTTGGAACGCTCATACATGTCGTAATAAACCTGAAATAGGAGAAAATTTTATTTTTATCAACGCTGAAGCGAGTTTTAAATCTTCAGATTTTCGAACGAGCGATTTAAAATACTTCCCGGTAGCTATTTTCTCATAATGGACATGGGTAATATAGTAACAATACAGATATATTTATTTTATGTTAAAATTATTCAAAATAATTTACAATTGACAATCAGATCTTTAAATTTCTAGGAGTATTTTTGAAGTTTTTACTCTGTAATAAATATTAGTTAATAAAATGGTTGTTCATGCGCATTCTGCTAAAAAATTAGTACTCCATTTTTTTCCAACGAAATATTCATAATTATGATTATTCCTTCATAAACATAACATGGCTGAGATGAAAATAAGTGTTTCTAAATTACTTTGAATTTTGAAAACTACAGCTTTTCCATTGAAATAATAATCCTGATAAAATGTCTTGTCGTTGAATTCATTGCCCACAATTATGATCATTAAAATACAAACTTTTTTGTCTTCGGAGGTGAGCGATTTCCATGTAGTGGCCAATTGTCTCGTCAACTCTTGTTTACTGGGTTCAGGTTCACCGGCAAGTCTTTCCATAACCCTAGGTCTTTGCTCTTGACAAAATTGAAAGAAAGGATTAGCTGGTCTCTTGGGAGCATTTGGATCAGCCTTTCCGCTTTTCCGTTTAGCTCCTTTCTTTGGTTTTTCTTCTTTGACCGCCTGTACGCTAGATTTCGTTGGTTTTTCAGGCTTCAAGGTAGTCTGAAAGACGCTATTTTCCTCTAATACACCCATCGGTGCTTCCCGCCATCGATCACCATGGGAATCCAAACGATCGATCAAAAATCTACTCGAAAATAACTAGTTAATTGAAACTAAATCTAAAAATTGTAAACATAACCTAAAAAACGGGTTTTCAAACATAACCTACGAAACATTACTTTTTTTCTTTTCTCGTTCGTTTCAACAGTTTTCTGACTCTTTGAATTCGATAAACCAGTCTCTCGTTGTCCTGCGATGGACATAACATTGGATTAAGGATAATCAAGTCGTGAAATTGATCGTAGAGGTGAAAAAGTTCGAGACACATGATGGCATTATCTAACCTGCTGCAAAACTTCGCATCTGTCTAGCAAAAGTTGATACTTTTTTTTGTAAATGTTGAATTCCTCGGGCTCGGCATCGTACTCGGATTCGTCGGAAATTTCACTTTTCACCAGTGGCGGTATGTACATATTGTTTTCTGTCATATCGCTGATTATTTTTGTTTGATTTCTCCCTGTGTTGTGTCTGTGTGTCAGAAAATAAAAATCTGTAATAAAGCTATACGGTGATCCACGGTTTGGGTGATTCGTGTGTCACTGAGATAAGGCTAGGTCGTCATACGTACTACAAAGATGGATAGGATCTGCAATCAATGGAATTATTTTTATTGACGAAATTATATTATTATTTTTTAGAACCTGCCTTGACAGATTAATTGACCCATGAAAATTATTAATTATTATTATTTCTATTCATAGGGTTTCAGACTAAAAATCCATCAGACTAGAAAAACACATTACCAACACCAGCACTTTACAAATTCTATCTTTTTCTAGAATCTGCAATTCGTGATAGATATAATATGTTAATGTAAGCAATTTTGTGCTTTAGCGTATAGATAATCGTTTAAAGTACATATCAAAATTTTAATCTGCCATATTTCAATTCAATTTCAATTAGAGTAATTCAATTTTTGTTTGGAGACATTCGACTGTAATCGCATGAAAATGCATCGCATACCGCGCGTATTTTGGTCATCTTGTTTCAAGCCAGTGTAACTCGCAAATACTCATATGAATTGTCAAAAAATAGTACAAAGTGCGTAATGATTAAAGTATTCCTAGTTTTTCGAGGTTTATGACGCGATGCAGCTTAAACTCAACTCAAAATAATTCATGTGCATGAAATTCCGTACGTCACTGGATGTGTATATAACGTGAAGTTTGTTTGAACACAGTAGTGAATAAGTCATCATCATTCAAGAATAAACATACAGGTATATCAAAAGAAGAACGGCATATATACTTCTTCCGGTGATTAACAATAGAGCCTGTGGAATTACGTTGTTAAATTATTATTCAGTCATTAGACAATTTAATGTGGCATTACAAGAGAAAAAGATACGTGAAGAAAAAAAAAAAGATAAAGAATGAAAAAGACAAAGAGAGTTTATGCATGTGTTGTCTTCGCTGAACTTCAGGGCGATGTACGTATGTTGATCAAATTATAGAAGTTGTGAAGCGAGAGTTATTCACCCTGAGATCTAAAGTTGTTGTTGTTGTTGTTGTTTTTTTTTCGTTGACATGAAGGATTTGAACGTAAACTAAAGAGAAAAAGGGCGGAAGGAAGGGAGCCGAATAAGCTTCGGGGGACGACGATGCAATAAATATTTTTTTTTGCAACTACTAGGAATGAAGGATTCGTTTTTGTGGTTGCTATTATCATTGTCGTAAAAGAGAAATAGTATGACCGGCGGCGTAGTTGAGAAATCACGTGTATCTCGAATAAATAATTCTTTCCTAATTACGATTGTTCATGCAACGATGCATGCTCGTGAAAGATTTACGTATTCGTTAACGATCGTCTGTCCGGAAGATTAATTTATCGAGTAACATTTTTACACGTTGGGATGATAAATCGCTATTGTACAATTTGTTTGATATGCGCGATGAACCATCGGAATAACCGAAGAATGTAGTTGCTTGTAAACAAACGAAAAAAATGCTTTTTTAACTTATTTGCGAAATATTTTATTAGCAACGGAATCGTTTCGATCATTTTTAAAACAATTATTTACTCGATTCGAGTAATGGAAAAAAAATTTTATCCACTTCGTGCAGGTTCGTTGAACATTTGAAGCACACTTGAATCGGTTTTCTAATCATTTCTTCAACAATAATCTACATTCTGTCAAGTCGGTGTGTTCGAAAGAGACAAATCAATTAAGAAACTTAAGGTCGGCCAAAGTTCAAAATTACCCGCCGAAAATTAGTTTCACGCCGAAAAATCCGACAGAGAGCGTTCGCGAGTAACTGAGGGTTGCTACAGTGACGCATGCGCAGAGTCTAAAAATTCACCCCTTGATCACTCGTGTCTCGTTGGTAAAACAAAAAAAAAACCCATACGTACGTGTTCGTGTATTCCTCTGGCAGACAGAGTTCGTACTTGACTGTCGTGCTTCGTTCCTCGCGTATTTTTTTTCACTTTGCTCTCATTCATCGAGAATTCTTTTCGAATTGTTTTCTCCCATAATCATATTATCACTCGCGATAGTTTCTAAAAGCCGCGTTTCTCATCGTCACAACTCTCATATGCGAAACTGTTTTTTCGTCGTATCAAAAGAAACAGAGTGCCGTGACTATTTTTCCAACGATAAATAATAAAACGTGAAAAACACACACGACGCACACACACTTGCCGTAGAATTGAAGCTCGAAAGTGTGTGCGGCGGGACTCGAATACATTTCGTTTCCCTACAGTATCTCGTACAATTTCGATCGGTCATCGTTGCCATTTCGATTTTTTCTTTCCTTTTTTTTCACTCAATTAATCTTGATAAATGATCGTCATTGCTTAAACGTCACACATAATGCAGTGTATCGCAGTTTTTTAGCGTCTACTTACGAGTGGCCGAGCCCTTTGGTAAGTCAAGATTTTTTGTACTTCGTTCTTTATTGTCTGTAAATACGCAAAAAACTGTCGGAATTTTTTTACTTATGAATAGCTCGTTTTTTTACAAGTCAAAACGTATTCTTTGTTCGTTTGTTCCTTTAATGTTTATGTCATTCACTAAAGTTTTACAGTCACGGTACAACCAGCTTGCGCTTCTCGCCACTGTGTCGATTCTCGTATCTTTTAACCGAAATCGTATTGAATGATTTCCTTCGATGTAATGCATAAAGAACAGTTTGTTTACGGTTGCTTCACAAACTCATTATTATTATTAATCGTTATAAATCCCTAATATTATTTTTTATTTATTTCGATATTGATCATTATTAATGAAATTCCTAATATTCCATTTGTTTTAACAATGAAAAATTGAAAATAAAATAATAATTGATGAAAACAATCTTGGAACTGTAAACGAATAAATTTATCTTAGCACATGGGACTCGTTCGAATGCGATCTCGAATAAAAAAGGATATTGACAGAGAATTTCTTACCGGCGATATTTGACACGAATCGCAAACGCAGATCACGCGTTTCGTATGGTTTTTTTCTTCTTCTTTACCATCACCGTTGCGTGACCATGAAGTGAATTTACTTTCATCGTTCCAGCCGTTTCGCGTTCTTTGTTTTTGTTTACACTTTTAGTCTCTCTTATTGCTGTAGATATTTTACAACTTTCTATAAATTTTTTTTTCCACATTCACAAATTCCAATGAATGAATATTAAAATAAAATAAAAAAATCGAACGAATCGTTTCCAATAAAAATAAATACCGAACCACATTTCGTTGGTACGTCGTTGGACGGTAGCGCATATATCAAGACCCTTTTAAATACACCCCAATCATTCATTGTCAAAAAAATAATGGACAGATTGTCATTTAAGAATTGATAAAAAAAGAAGCAATTACAGACCAGTTTCTCATTTTTTTTCTCGAGTTCAAACAAACTTCGATTTTGTACATTCGTTAAAAAAAAGATGATACGTGCAGGGAATTTTAATCACAGAATATTAGTGAAGAATAAAAACCAGAAACTTTCAATTCCCTGAATTGACGAAATGTTAATTTGTAAAATGTCATCGAAAACGTAAAATTGAAAAGAGAGATGAAAATTTTATCATCAGGCATCGAAATAAAATGGTCCAAAAAAAAATATGAATCCAGGCTTTTAAAATTCATTTGTACTGAGCGATACTCAACGACGGATTGTATTTCAAAATGATCTTAACATGAAAAATTTTCCTGAAGGTGCAGACACAATGGCTAAAACAGATGTGTGGCATACACCTAATCTTGACAATACAAAGATAGGACATAATGAAAGATATATCGAAAGATAGGAAAACCTTTCACGCGTACAGTTTCACGTATTGTAATATACGTTATGCATTCGTACTATCTTATCAGAGAACATGTATCATGATATGAACATGATATATGTTTCAATCCAGAATCACATAATTCGTGTATGGGTCGTTTCATTTAAAGTAGTTTTGCATAACTTATCAATAAATATTTTTCTTCTCGAAATCAACTGTTAATTCATTCTATGAAGACTTGGTCAATATTTTGACTCTCACGTTACACACTGGGAGATTATGCGTTTTGATTTTCACTTGTCACAGTGATTCGGGTGAAATGATAATATTTATTCATGATTATTTATTCTTTGAATTAATAAATTACGCTTAAAAATTTGCAAAATATTATCTTATCTGAAAACATGGTGTCTAGCAGTCCTTGAAAATCTTGAAGTTCTTGAAATGTCCTTTAATTTCACTTGTCCTTGAAAAGTCCTGAAGAAGTGCTTGAATTTTGTGATAATCCTTGATTTGTTTTTTCGATTTTTTTCAAATTCTCTTTTAAATCACGCTGGTATCAAAGATTTTGTTTACATAAAATTGATTTTTTCTTGTTTTTTTTTTTCTTCTATTCACTTTGAAATGAGAGAAATAGGATCAATTGAATTCATAGCGACTCTGACTTACCAGAGAAAATATATTTTTGTTCTTTTTATAATCGTGAATCAATTACCTTGAAGATAGTATCAAAGTCCTTGAAAAATTCTTGAAAAATTCTTTTCATTTCGTTTCTCTATTCGGCTGGACACCGTGAAAAAAGTGTTATTTTTATTCGAATTCATTTGACAATAATGTCAAATCCTTCGTACGTTTTATTCATCATTTGAAAATATAAAATCAGCCGTATCGAAATAAAGTGTTTCGGATCGAATTTAAATATGTTTTAAGCATTTTTAAAATCATCTATAAATTTCGTTTGGCATGAAATGATCGATACGTTATACCTACGATAACAAGGCCCGAGCTTCCTCGCTGATCTGATTACGAATATACGTAAGTTACGTACGAGTGGCTCAGGCATATCGAATTAAGGATCGCTCGAGGCGCGAGATCGTATTTATGACGTCCGTTTAATTTTCAAGGTCGATGTAAGGGTTCCTTTCCACTTTGCAAGTTAAATGAAAAGTTTTCTTTGATTTTTCACGCGTCAGAGGTTTATTTATGTCTACTTGGAGCTTAAAGCTTGACCAAAAAAAAAAAAAAAACAAGCATAATAGGAAAAGCGAATGTCCGCAATGCAGAAGTCTTGGTGGTGTGTCGCTCACGACGTTCCCTACACTCTCTTGTACACTATTCTATACCCTTTCGTTTCGTTTGCCACAACGAGCTTTTGCTCTCGCGTATATAAACACGCACGCACATATACATCGTCACGATTCTCAAGGTCGTCTGGCACACGTTATGGCATGGATGAAAGAAGCTAATCGATCGTCTTTTTCTCTGCAGCCCTCTGATCCTTAAACTCATAACTGCTGCATGGTTTGTTTGTATATTCTTCGCTTTTTTTTTTTTTTTTTAATTTTTTATTTGACTTTCAAATTTTTTGATTCACATAATTTTTCTTTTCCATATTCCAACAACTACTGTACTGTAACGATAAATGAGAATAACAATTGTATTTGCTTCGCTTTAATTACGAAAATTTTTATAGAAAATGTAGGCTTTGAAAATTGGTGAAATTTATCGTCGAGTCGTTTGTACACGGGCAAATAAAATCAACTCATAATTCATACCGATAACGATAGATTCGCGTTCGATTTATTGCTCTTGCGATCATCGAAGTTAAGCGAGGTCAATACTTGGTTGGGTAACCGCGCATCAATCGTTGAGCTTTTTATAGTATTCGCAGCAGTTTTTCTGAGTTTTTCATAACGCTATAACCACACAATTGGAAACTGCGGATAAAAATGTGGTCGCCTGTGTATCAGCACAGGTTTTCCACAGTTCCTTCGGCCCTTGGGCGCAAATTCGATACAGCAGTGCGGTAAAAAAAGAGAGAGAGAGTGGCTTTAGACGACACTCTTGGAGAGGGGTTTATTGGGAAACATAGAAATTAGGAAAATGATGAATCGTTAAAGTGAATTTTAAGTGATCGGTGGATGAGCAATAGAAATGGTCATAATTCTGACAAAATACGATCTTAGAATAGGCAAAAATAATTTGAAAGCTAATATTTAATGGCATGTTAACGAGTATATAATTTGAAGGGTAAAGCCTAATGGATATTTGATATGTTAAATCTAATAAGCGTTTTAAAATGCAATAGGGAAAAATAGTAAAGTGTTATTTGATTGTCGATTGAACTGATGAGGTGCTCATTTTCATTACGTATAAATAAAGGTTTTTTTTTTTTTACACGTAATCGATTTGCTGTTTCTCGGTTTTTTTTACCCAGTGATTAATTCATTTCTTGTTCCGCAAAACAATTCACCAATGACATTGGCAACTGTTTAATTGTTTAGTCGACGTTCGATGATGATCCATTATTGAAACTCAGCTCCGCGCATCGCAAAGAAACGAACAATATTTTTTCCCCTGTTATATTTATATACTTCGTGGAAATTTTTCTAGTTTTTTTTTTTTTTTTTTTTTTTTTTTCAACATGAAACACGGCGTTTTATTCTTCGAATAATTCTGCGTGTCGAGAGACTTTGGATAACTCGATAAGAAGTCGATGATTCTTTTCACTTTGGTTTCTCTGAGAAATTGTTTATCTCAGAAATGCGCGTGTTTGATTTTTCCATGAAATTATTATTTCATATATTAAGATATATGCAGCTTAAGAGCTGCATTCTTGTTTGATAATTCGATTTGGTAAATATTCGGAATGATTTAAAAAAAAAAAAAAAATACTTTTAGATATCTGTCGAAGTAACAACAAAAATCATTGATTCGTTTTCATTATATCAGCATTGAGTCGTGTTTCACGACTTCTGAATTTTTTGTTTGATTTGTCTCAATTTTTTCACGAACATATATAATTCAATGACTGTGCCAATCACGTTCAACCAGCGGAAGTGAATTTTTTCGCGTGGCAAATTGTGTTGAGATTTATCGAGGGAGGAGGGTAAAAACGAGAGGAATTGATAAAGATCGTAAAACATTAAATAAACACAATAGTTCGAAGCAGGTGGAATTTTTCATAGAACAACGTGGCATTCGTGACAGCATATAATTGTACGAATAGACTACGCAGTGATTGTGTAAATGAGGGCTTTCCTCGATTTTATAACAACGAGGAAAAATGCAATGTAAAAGAAAAAAAAAAAAAAAAATGAGAAATTCCAGGTAAATCGTGGACGTGATCACTTCGTAACTCGATAATTAATGATCAACTGTTGCACAATTATCGATCTGGAACCTCTCCGCGCCACTTTGTGTTTTTTTTTTTTCCCTCCCGCATAGGCCGCATACAAAGTACAAGATTAGTTTTTTTATTTGTGGATTTTCCTCCTCGATCGTTCGAATGTCGTCGCATTGCTGATCGACACGAGTTCGAGACGAAAGGCAACCGAATAAATTTCTCTGCTATTCATAGATCGATGATCAACGTCATCAAAACTTCCATTCTTCGAACGCAATTGAAATCGTTTCTATCATTTTTCAATTTTCCAATTTTTATATTTTATACATGCACACAAATGCTCGTTGTATTCGAACACTCCAGACGCCAATGTCACGTGAAATGAAATTTGAAGAAAAAAAACAAAAAAATTCCCGATAAATCAATGCTCAGCTCTCCATTTTCGAAGCTCTTTTTTTTATCAAAACAATAAAGTCAATTTCAGTTCGCTCTTTGCCGTCGTTGTTGTTGTGTTGTTCCACGTATAAATATATATATAATACGATTACACAAACATTTCGGTAACTGCGACTCGGCCTGAATCTAAAAACAATTGATCTTCTTTAGAGATAGAAAAGATTTAAAAAAAAACAGATCGTGAGAAGAAATGATGGGAGAGGCAAAAGTCAATTGTTTATTGCTATCTTCTTTTGTGTACCTAGTGGGCCATTTAACGCCAGGATAATTGTTCGCTGACGCAGCCCGAGAATGCAAATCATTCCGAGCCCGCTCTGTACTTGACATATATACATACGTATTTCACACTTTACGAACAATAGTGCAGAACTGAAGCGACCTGGAATCTCTGGATATCGATTACCCATATAGAAACAGTGATGACTAAGGGCGAGGAGGAGAAGAGGACAACGAAGCGAGACTTTTGATTATACTTAATCGACCCCGATAAACTCGAAGAATTAGATACGATGGTCGCGCCTGCAAAGGTCTCGATTCTATTTCATTCTTCGAACTTCGTGTGTACTCGATTTTATAGCAAACATCAAATGAGCGAATGAACATTTGAAAAATTTTTAATTTCTTCCGACAAATCGTAGTATTATTGAAAGACAGAAAATTGTCAATGTTTCTTACAAACATTCTGCATCTCTTAATTCGTAATTGTAGGTTGCAAAAAAAAAAAAGACTTTCGTATTCTTATACTTCTTAATGATTTTTTCTGTTACTCTGAAACTCCAACTCGACGCCACACGAAAAAGGGATGATTCATCGAAAATTCAATACGTTTTTACCAATCTGATGTGGCTCTCAATGTTTTTTTTTTTCCCCCACGATCTCTTAAAAAATAGGAAAACTTATAATTCGAGCTGAATTATTTCGCAATTATCTATTTATTGCATATTTATTGTATCTTTTGAAAATATCACAAATCGTTTGTTCGAGTAAACTCTCGTTCGTCTTTCAGATCGAATAGATTGTTGACTTAAAGTATGATCTGAGATACTAAATACTGTCTGTGGTTTATTGTTTAGTGAATATCCATCGATGTGCTTGTGCAATCTCATTTATGCTTAAAATACCGAAAATAATAAATGTGAAAAGAAATAAACATCGTGGGAGAATTCAAATTACGAAATCCGTCGAGATCGTAAAATAAATTTGCGTTTCATAAAACAATTTGTTGCTAAAAATTGTTTTTTTTTTAGAAATAGATATTGATTGAAAGCCAATGTTTGGGTCATACTTGAAAACTCACAGACAGAAACTGCGCAAATTGAGATTTTGTACTGAAAACGAAAACAATATATTTCGACTACGCAACAAAATATATTATTGTCTCAGCAATGTTTAATTTCAGTATAAAGAAGTTTTGTTGTAATATTCGTAATTTCGTTGCCTGAATAAAAAAAATTTTTTTTTGAATACGTGTGCAACAAAATATTTAAATATATCAACAAAATTTTCTTTTCAATTTGTTAGCATTGATAATACCATCTCCATTTCGTCATTAAAAACAGCAGCATTAAAGCTGAGCTGCAACTGCGTGATCAACTATTTTTTACACCAATTCTCACGTTTATTTTCGACCAGATACAGTGACATATAGAATAACAGATTTCATTGTTTTTCAAATATCACCGGAGCAAAACCGCTGCAGTAACAGTTCATATTGATTATAAAAATGAAAATTATTGAAAAAGTGAGAACCGAACGCGGAAGGGGTATAGCAGAAGATCTGTCAATTAATTAATATACAGATACTACAGATTTTGATGATGTGGATAGAGAGGACCTTTTATCGAAAATCGATTGCATCAATAAAGCTCGTGGTCGAAACTTTTAATTAATTACTATCTCTCGTGATGACGCACATCTTTCGAGCTTTAATATCGCGCATATGTATACGTAGTGAAACTTTGCACCGTTCTGACACAGAGAATATAGAACGGAGAGTCACACACAAGTGTGCTCCGTCCGTGATCTGTTGGCTCGTTCGAGCGTAAGTGCATCTCTGAAACTCTCTGGCCCCGAAAATCGAATGAATTCTGTTCTATATATCTATACACTTGCGAATATTCGGCTATGTAGATTTATGGAGCTCATATCCGTGATATATCTATAAATATATCATACGGAACATTTACATGTATGTGAAGCCCCCCACGTGTTGTCTTTCCTCTGGCATAAATTTGAGTCTGATCCTCTGTCGATGTTTCTGACATTGTGCGAGTGAGTTTGAAGTCTCCTTTATCATCTCATGGGACAGTTAACACGAGAGTTGTCTTACATATCGATTTATTTCTTTCAATATTATGAGTGACTCAAAAGTACGAAAAGAATTCTCTTTTTTTTCTTCTTCTTCTTTCGAGGATCGAGAAAACTGATCAAATTTCTGTATCAACTATAATTATGTGTATTAATCATATTTTTGCGATAGTCAAAAAAATTTTTTTTTTGCCATCTCTGTACTTGGCATAGAGCCTTTGTCGTGGCCATAATGCTATTCAAAATGTATATCTTTCAGAAGATTATAGAATCGAGCGATGGATAAGGATTGTTACGAAACATTAAGAATAGTACGAGTGACGATTCATTCAAAAGTTTATTAATTAATTACTAATTATATTTGTTGATTGCTTCGAGGTAAAAAAAAAAAGAGCAATAATTTATAGCCACGTTGTACACATGGGGCTATGAAAATAATTGAAATGATGTGGTGATTCGATTAACATCGAATATATGATTTGATGTTAAAATAGAAATTGAGACAAGAGAATGAGTGGCGCCGTAAAGCAGTCGACCATCGAGTCATCTGTTTGATATTTACTGGGGCAGACAGCATTATTGTATACGAGCTTCTTCACTGTTAAGTCTCGACGTGTGTCTCTCGTATAAACACTTTGGGCTGTCGACTTTTGTCTCTTTCAAGCGACGGTAAATCAATAGAAGGTGTGTGTGTATATATCTATGGATATAAATATTTGCAAACATCGGTGCAATGCTCGAATCACTATTATATGATTTACGTCTTATATTAGATCTATCACTTGGATCAACGTTTGAACGTAGCACGAGAGATTTTTTGACGTCAAAGAAACGGTGTTTTAGCAAGACGATTATTGTGACCGGTATACAAGACAATTTATTAATTATTTTTATTCAATTTCTAATAAATAATTTGTTGAAATCTGTGTATATATTGTAACGATAGGCACTTACCGACCGAATGAACGACGCTACGCGTCGGTTCGAGCTTCTTAATCTTATAAGGAGCGGGTGTATGAAAGAATCGTGAGAAAATGCGGATTTTGTGTTGTCGTTTGGACGAAAAATCTCGGTAGTCGTATCACGAACGGGATATTCGGTAAAAATGTCGGGGAAAAGTGTTGGGAATCGCGGGCCGCAAGTGAGTGTATCGTCACAATATTTTTGCATGGATTTCCTTGACCTTTTTTTTTTTTTTTAATAATTTTTTTTACTTTTTAACTTTAGCGATATTTCGAGAAACGAGTTCATCTATTTTATTTTACGGGTTGAGCCAAAAGGCTCTCAATTATTCATTCAACCTCAGACTTCTCCATGTGTGTAGAACTTTTTTTTTTTTTATTACTTCGTGTCAAGATGAGTTGCTGCAATATTTATTCGTGGTAATAACGATTCCCTATGCCGAAGATAATCGTAACAAGAATTATCATCATCGAGCGACTGCTTACAAAATAAGCCGTTCGTGTGAAAAGTTTCACTCGATCTTCGTCAATTTTTCTGTGCGATTAAGACACCTGTGAGAATTGGGAAAGACTCTTTATCTATCATTCGCAATAAAATTCTCCCGCGCAGAGCCAAGATAAAGCAATGAAAAAAATCATGAGCAGAATTTGAGAACATTTTTTTTTTTTTTTATTTCTCATCTCACTTTTTTAATTGTACCTTTTGCTTAAACTGAGATATAGTATCGTGAAAGCCTGTGGAATTTAGATATTTCGATTTTTGATACAGATTATTGATATTTGACAATGAATACCTTTAAATCGATTTCAAAATGAAAAACCGATATGAGAAAAATAATTTGACAGTTAAAAAAATAATGCAATGAAAATAGAAATGAAAATAATTTGATGAATTGTATTTTTCTTGAACTGAATAATGATGATCTTGAATATGCAGTTTGTGCTTGTTTTATTTATACGAATAAGTTACTTTATTTTCGAGGCTCTGTTATATTCGAAAATCGACCTTAAGATCAATTCGAAATTTATTTTACTACACTCATGAAATTAATAATTCTGCTTTCTAAATTCACGTTGTTTAAATGTCACGCATATTTATACACGATTTTTCAAAATGAACATGCTGATAGCTTCATTTAATTTTTTTTTTTATACGGAAATGGCGTAAAGCATAAGCCGCTACCGCGTCTCTTGATATTTTATCAGAAACGAATCAGAAGGATGTTGTCGAGGTCTTGAGTCTCGTGATTAAGTAATTCAAAAAATTAAAGAAAGAAAAAAAACATCCTCGTTGAATTTGACCGATGCAATACCACGGCATCAATACCGTATAATAACTATGTTTACGTAAATGACTCGAGAAATTTGAGTTGATTGCACGTTGCATTGCTTCACGCTCACTAAAATTGACAATTATTATCTCAATCAATCTTAACGCTCGTGCGAACTCTCATTATCATCCAGTTCCTTTCTTTCTCTCTCTCCCTCTCCATTCCTCTCTTTCGTTCAATCTTACAAGTATAAAACATCTTTGTCAATTATGCGTTCAATAAAAGCGAATAGAAGAACGTCGCCGTCTCGTCAATTATTTCGCATTTGAAAATAATTTTTCGTTCATTAAAAAACGACTTATCAAAATTAATGGTAAATTATTAATAAAGATTTTTCAATAATGTCCAGTGAGTGTTCTATGAAGAATTGCTCATTTGCCAACTTGTTGCTTCAAGTGTTTTGTTGTTGGATGACAGCAGCATCGGCACCGCTGTTTGGATGAATTTTGAAAATTCATTTTCGGACGAATGTGAAAATGTTTAGAGAAGCGCGTAAACTCAATGACGACTGACATTGATGGAAACTAAAATTCAGCATTAAAAAAATGCTTCACTTTTGAAACTTTTAAATAAATAAAAATTCTATAAAGAATCGATCATTATGATATATTTTCTTCGAAATTATATCAAATAAAGTTGAAGCAAGTTTTATCGTTTGATTGTACCTGAGTAATTAAAGCGCCAAAAAAAAGCGGGTATCCAATTAAAACGTAAAATCTCTTGCCGAGGATCAAACATTTTTTCACACTGATAAATCTCTGTTCCAAAAGAGTTCGTAATCTGTGCTCTAAAGCTTATCAAATCTTATCAAAAAAATACGTTCGTTATTTCATTCGGTAATAGCAGGGTGTTTGATTTATCGGGCGTGAAAATTTTTCTATTTCGGTGATTCACTGTTTTTATGATTTTTTGAACGATTTAGAACCGGTTCAATGCAAGGCGATACGAAGAATTATATACATGTAATTAAATACGATTCGAATCACAAAATTCTAAAAAAAAAAAAAAAAAAAATCTCGTGAACTCGAATTATAATCATGAAATTATTCATTTATCGAAGAATCTCGTGTTAAACGATCAAGATTATTTTTTTGATATTTAAAGGTCGAAAAAAATAACAAATAATCTTTTGAAAAATTAATTTCTCCTATGTCAAATGCTCGATTTATTTTCGGTTATAAATAAGGTGAAATTTGATTTTATTTTTTTTCTTGCGCTCCTCATATAAAGTTAAATATGACTGTGAGAATTTTTCAAGTATACGCGAGATATCGAAATTGAAAACGATCGTTCGAATGAATCGTGTCAGAGTATCACACCTCTTCATAATCCCAAGCTTACATTGAAAGACACGGGTGTATGAAAAACCTTGTTACGAGAAAGAGAGAGAGAGAGAGAGAGAGAGAGAGAGAGAGAGAGAGGAAGATACATTCGTGTATGAAAGAGGACGCAGAGCGGAGCCGGCTATCAGTATTAGCCAGGCAATCCTCTGGGGCAGCCGTCAAAAGACAACTCCATTGAGTGTCGGTCTCGCGAGTTCTCGGTTACAAATCTCGCGTTATTACGTTTTTTTTTTTTTTTTTTTTTTTATTATATTTTTACACGAACGATGTATTCATAAACGAAGAAAATACACGGTCAAATCTTTCGTGTCAATGGTAACGTGGATCGTTGACATAGTCATTAAAAGTTGATCCAAAGCATCATAAATATCAAGATAAAATGCCGAATATCATAGTTAAGAAACCGTGTTAAACCGACTGAACAAGAACTCGATTTTCGTTGATTTTTTTTTTTTTTTCTTTGTAAAATCATTTTTTTTAACAAAATTGTGTGGGAGTCGTGTCTCGTTGGGTCAAAGTTCGAGAGTCCGTCGCATTCTCCTCTTTCTCTCTATCTCTCGCTCTCTTTCTTTCTATTTCTGTTTGTTTCTTCGCGCTTTCTCTCTCTCTCTCTCTCTCTCTCTCTCTCTTGAATACTTGAGTTCGCCTACTCGAGGCAAATTCTCTTTACTCGACGAATCTAATCGCAATGAGCGACGAGTAGTCTCGATAAGGTCGAGAAGTCTACCCTGCTGGGCCACATTATATACACATTAAGAGATGTGGCCAGTCTTCGTCCCGGCGTTAAACAAGAAAGCACAATTCGCCAATTTCCGAAGAAGCATCATCGCTAATTATTATTTCGGAAATCGAGTGAACTTGTAATAAATGAGAATAAGTTTAAATATAAATACAAAAAAAAAAAATTGAAAAGCTGTGAGTGATAACGGTGATGTCCGTGCTTTTGGCTAATAATTTCGGCGTGAGACGATTTCGCAGGACGTCGAATCGTGGATCGACCGGATTCAAATCGGTGTGATGAAAAATAAAACGTAAACAACAAAACAATAAGAATAAAATTATCGAAAAATTAATTTAAACACAAAATATTAATTGAAATATTAGTGAGGCTATAACTTCGAGTGTAAACCGTGGAACACGTCTCCCATCGTTTATCGTTTCAGTGTGCGACATATAATAATCCGACTTTACGTAACTCGTTAAAGAACAATCGTTTAAATTTTATAATTCGTCAGTTCAATCGAGTTTGAACTGCATTTGTGCTTTTATTCGATCGAAGGATACATATCAACCACGTGACAAATTTTATTGGGTGGTGTGATTGATAATCTCGACAGTTTGACCATTTAATGCCGGAAAACAAATATCCATTGACATCTACTGAAATTTGAACAAAAGAAAAAAAAAAACAGATATGCTCAACTGGTGTCACGAATAATAAATTAATCGAGATTCATTCGGTTCGATTGTCGCATCACGTGTTTAGGACACTCGAACAATACTTTTAACGCGCAACTGCAGACTCTTGGATTAATAAGTCAACTCGTGAAGTGTGTTCCATGTGATCGAGTCTTCAATTCATCCATTTTCCTTCCATTAATTTAAAGTCACGAACAAAGTACGTTTTTTTTCTTCTTCAAAGTTAACCATTCTGCTCAATAAAAAATATATCGCAATAAATATAGCAGTTTATTTTGGACGTTAGAGGTGATAAAATTCAAACGCGATCAAGAAGTTTGGAGGAATGTCCGAATTCCAGCCATCAAGAACCGAAAGTGTGCTGGTGTCGTGCGGAAATTTCGTAATGGTTTGTTTTCGATGTAATTTTTGTTAACTCGTAAGACGATTAATATTAATCGATCCGATTTATTTTAATGATCGAAAAAATTCGCGATTCTCGCGTTTACAACCGCGTGTTACAATATCGTTTTGTTTCGTCTTTTTTTTTTTTTTTCCTACTTTTTTCATGTCATTCCCCTCTTCGTTGTTTGCCAAACGATAAGAAAGTGCCGCAAGATTGAACGCACTCTTATGTACTCTCTCCTCTTTCCACTCAGTCTCATTCTCTTTTTTTTATGTATACATGCGTTGTCAAAGTGCTCTCGTACTCATTAGAATCATATAAAGTCCATTCGAGATGAGTAATGAAAAAAAAAAGAAAAAAAAAAATCGTGAAGATTAAAAGAAATTCGAAAACAGTTCCGAGAACATTCAATCGCGTAGGAAGACAGTCGAATCCAAGATTATTTTCTCGCCGCAGTATAAGGACTGGGGATGCAAAACGAGAGTTAAATTAATCGATCAGTATGAAAATGCTCTATTAAGTTCAAGTATAAAGCTGTTTATCGTCGAATAAAGTCAAATGAACAACAGATTTGAAGCTCCGAATAGAGATTCATTTGAAACAGTAATTGAAAGAATATCATTTTTTGTCTCAGTGTGTTAGGTTGCTCGCTGTGTCCAATTTTTCATTCATTTACTCTCAACTCTCAAGTCAAAAATAATAATTAACGTAAACAGTGTTCTATTCGGGTTCTGTAATTCGTCCGAGGAGTTTTGGACCAAAATAAGCAATTTTTTTCTTTTTAAGCCCGCGCGTAATAATTTGATGAATTTTTTACATCAAGTCTCTATCTGCGAAAACGAAAAACGAATTGTTTGAGTTCGTTGATACTTTCGGTGAAAAATCGACCGAGACTATCGGGAGTCGGTTTAGCATAAAAACCCGTAAAAGTCGACAGTGAAAAACAGATCCGTGCGGCGTCTGACTGGCGCCTCTTCAAGCCTGCCCTGAGCACTCCTGCGTGGACCCTACGAAAATCCCATTCTAACTTTTAACTCATATCCATTTTTCCGTCGTCTTGGTCATTTTTTTCTTAGCTTTTCTTCACAACCCAAACAACTAACTTGTTTGCGAACAAAATCGATGGCTCGTAGGAGCTCAATTTTCTTCGACAGTTTCGACATTCAATTTTTCAAAGCAGTGATTAATTTTCTTAGCGATGAATAAGTTACATTTGTATCGAAAAAATATGTAAATATGCAATAAACAGCGAGTACAGTAATTACCGCTTCTTTCTTAGTTGAGGGTTGATACTGTAGAAACGACAGAGTGCCGTTGTTCTTTCAATTCGTTTTTTTTTTGTGTTTCTTTCCATCGAGAACTTTGGCTCATCTATGTTTTTATATGTCTCACTATTTTATCGATCCACAGCGTTTTCAGTCCCTTTGAATCAAAAATCTTAACTAGAAATTCAATTTTCTTGACAGATCTTTTCATCCGTTGTTCTTTATACTTGGTTTACCGATTCAAAATCGTGTGTTGGCGAAACCGAGTCTAACAAAGTTCGATGAAAATGTACATACAGACAGATCACAAAAAGAATAGCGACTCCGCGTGCACGCTTTGAAAAAGAACTTCGTATATAAACTGAACAGCTGAATCGGAATAACTCAGTATTGAACGAAACGTCGATATACAGCTTCGCGGGTTCAAACGTTATCTCACGGTATCTCCTCCACTCCGTCTCTTTATTCATAACGTCATGATATAAGCGTACGGGCGAGTGATCTGTCACTGAAACGATCGCGACCACGTGGTTCTGAAAAAAAAATTTCATTTCGAATGAAACATGAAAACAATCTCTATTCGCTGATCGCTGAAGGAAAATGTTTTTATTTTTGCTCAAATTGAATTCAATGAGCTGAATGAATTGATCGATATCGAAAGTTCATCGATCACGACCGTTATTTATAAATAACGATGAAACAAAAATTATTGAAAATTCTATTCGATAATTTTCATTCGAAATTTTTTTGCCTTTTTTCGAACTTGAGCTCAGAATAAGCAAAAATTGATATTTACAATACTCGCAGAGATGAACGAGACGAAATAAGGGAAACGCTCGTATCGCTGAAGGCTAATTCGGCGACACAGAATTTTTCGGGTATCGATGGCCACGTGCCAGTGCCCGTGTGCGTTACGTAAAAAAAGAGGCTCTTGAAAAACCTTGCTCTACGAGTTAACGACACGAAAACAGGTCTGAAGTCAGTGATTTATAAGTGTTCGTTATCTCTCGCATCGCCCATTTTCAATCTTATTATCACGAATGGTTTTTATCCTCAATATATTACTTTGATATATTTTATAGTAGGTATTTACAAAAATTTTGTCGTTGTCGATGAGACCTAATTTTAACAGGTATACATACTCAAAAAATTCGAAAACGCGTTAGTCTGCCATAAAAACGCGTCGAACTCTTGAGTGAAAAGAGTTCGTAGCCGTATATCGTTTTGCTCATTGCATCACAGTCGAAACAGTGTCTACCTCAGTGGCTCTGGTGATCGTCCATATGTGTAGTCGCATTGCCTCCCGGGGGATTAGCTAATTATTCGCTGTATCATCAGGATTTATTGCAGTTTTTTTTAACCCCCGGCTAATGCGAAAAACAGGAAAATTTAAATGAACACGAATAACAACAAACTAAAAAGTAAAAACGCAAAATTCACTGTAAATTCAAATTTCCAATTCGTATTCAGGTGCAAAAAAACAAAAATTACCAAAATTATTGAAATAAATTGCTTTTTTAAAATGGCTATCCAGAGCATGAAAGACGATTCAACGAGAATGCTGTTTCCGAATGTCGCAACCTCTCGTGATTGAATTTAATCGAGGATCAAAATTTTCTGAACAATTTTACTTGCTTGCCAATAATATTTCTCATACTCATTAGCATTTGTATTTTTACGTCGTTAAAATAGATCTTTCAGATATATTAATCGGGAGAACTGGAATCGTCGAATACAAAAAAAAATGTCAGTAAAAACGTTTGATCCGTATGAAATTTTATTTTTCATGAAAATAAGATTCTCAACCGTTCGTTTCCCGTCAAGTTTGACCTGAATTGATAATCTCGCGCAAGCTATACCGACAATTATTTTCACAAATTAGCTCGGAGAAGAGCCTGAGGAACGCCCCCGCAATGGTTCGGGCTTGACTAACGAAATTACTATTAAACAGCATATATGGAATATTCTGAGAGAACTAGAATGACATTTTCATTTGAGTGACGAAAAATTAAAAAAATCATGAAAAATTTCTTGTTAAATTTTTTTTTTTAAACGCGCTGATCGATTTTATGATAAAAATACTGTTGTTTTATTCAAGAACGTTGAGAATAATCTAGCAGTCAGAAAAACACCCCTCTGCATGTAGAATATCCCATATATATATGTATATATACTTTTTGGTAGTTCCTCCACGTGGCTTGGCTACGTCATCGGTCGAGAGGTCGACGCGGATCGATATCGCGACGTTGAATAGTCTTACTCTCTCGCTTTTATTCTGCATCATACGACGAGTTTGATAAACGAGCGATTTAATAACGTGATAGGAAGAGAAAAGGTTCAGGGACAGGGAATAGAGTCACTGATTCTTCAACAGTATTGTTATCGTCTGTACTCGAAAAAAATCAGATTAGAAAGTTATCAACGAACAGTATTAAACATCGATCGATCACTATTATATTTTATGCTTACATATTAGAGAGGTATTTTCATTGGAATATTTCAATTCCTCATGAAAAGTCAATCAATCTTGAAATTCTTTTTCTTTTTCGAATAATGAGTTTCATCGGTCTCATTGTTACATTCGAATACAAATTTATGTTGGAAAGAGTATGAAAAAGCTGTGACTGAGGAGGGGGAGAATTTGCTTCGAAACCATGTTAAAAAACCCAAGCACTTAAGTACGAAAAAAAAGCTTAAGATTTGTCGATCTATAAAACGAGTTTCGAGTTGAATAAGTAAATGATTAATTTCTTAAAATATTTATTCGAATGTCAACTAAATTAAATATTCCTAAATAAGGGTGGAACGTGGAGCGACTGCATAAGGGAAGATTCGATAAGAAAAATAGACAGATAAGAAGTTAGTGCGTCTCACGATATTGTAGATGGTCACAGTTAAATTCGTAAATTGATAGCAACTCATACACAATGAAGTTCATTTATAATCATCGCCAGTCGTACTAACTCGAAGCAGCGCTATTCGACGGTTACGAAGAGCCACGTAGATGGCTCTTCGTCATCAAATTCTCGGTGTATTCTATGATGCTATTACTCCATAGACGAATCATGAGTTTATCCAAAAAATACCGGTTTCGTCGTTCTTCAGGAATCAATTTATTTTCAGACTCGACCTAAATATACCATTTTTTTTTTTTTTTCTTCATTTTTCTATAAAAATTGTGTTGAATCGAAAATTTTTGTAATTATAAATTTCGAAATAATAACGGTAGTGATGATTTATAAAATATTTGACAACGGTTAGCACCAATATTTTTTCGTAATCACGATATTGTTTTACGTTAATATTTCGGTACGAATAAAATTCACGACGATAATAATTGAACTGTCATTTCGGTCCAGCTCAATTAATTAATTTTCATTAATTTCAATTGAAGAATTCGAAAAGTATCAAATTTGAATAACGCTTTTTTTAGCAATCAATAATTTGGGGATTTTTATTTGTAAATTTACAGTGTAAACCGCAGAATCTGAAGAAGTATCGTTCGCCGCATGGGTGCCTGGGTTAACGATCGTTACGTGGAGGCGGGAGCGGTCCTGAGGAAGCGTTACTCGAGGACAACAAAAACGACCAAAACAACGAGGATAAAGAAGCGGTGTATAAGGTGCGATGGTGGTGGCATCAGTGAAAAAGCCTCGGCTACGTGCGCTTCTTCGTCGTCCCTTCAGCCGTTACGACGTCAGTTTACAAGACAGCTTTACGGCTGGCCAGTTTTACCGTTGTATAAATCAAGGACGAAACCAATAATAATACTACGAAACGCGATCTGCTTTAAGAAATTAAATTGAACACACACTCACCGACACACACACACACACACACACACACGCGCGCGTACACTTACATGCACACACATTCGCGTACACACACATATACATTTAAATATATGTTGACCTTTCCACACTCGTACGATAAAAACATATTTGTGTAAACGTGAAGAAGAAAAATTCTACGAGTGCGTACCAGAGCGTAAAAAAAAAGAAAATTTGGAAAATTGTGTTTCGCGCGGAAGAATGAAATTAGTAGTTTCCGTCAATTTACGATTGTAAGATAATAATTCCCGCGTAGTCTCGTAAGACAAGATTTTCTTCCAGCATTATGATCTTGGGGGCTTCCTCGGCACGAGGGCGCGTGTAAAACTTGAAGAGCTTCATCTGGAGGTAAAGAAAGAGAAATAAAAATAGTCGTGCAATAAAAAGAGCAAGACTTTGAAACGACTATGGCGAGCTGGGCGAAATTCAATGGTGACGAGAGACCGATAATTGAGCCTGTTGTTGTCCTTGAGGCCGAGATCGAATGGCCCGAAGATTCCACAAAAATTCTCACGGAACAAAAACCTTCACAACCCTCATCAGTATCGCAGAATAGTTCGAATAACGCTAAAACGATTAGAGAAAAGATCGCACTACAAAACATCAGAGACGAGGAAAAATTGTTTAATAAAAACGAATCCGTTGGAGAACTTGATGTAGATTCAAAAAATGACAGCAACGCGTGCGAAAATGGTTTCGTTGGGAAGGCGGATTCACCGATCAAGGAAGAAGAGCTTTTGGAGTTGTCGAACATTCACGAAGAGACGAGAATATTAAAGAACGAGGAATCAGCAAGGAAAAGCTCAAAAGATTCGGTGCTTTCGATAAGACGCGAAGCGAAGGAAGAATTAAACCGTGAAACTTCGAAACAGCAAACAACACCGAAGAGATCTAACAGTCTTCATGGATCTGGGTCACCGAGTCCTCAAAAGTTTAAACAACATTATCCAGAAACAACGGCGACGTTGCTAAACGTAACGAGCGGCAAAACATCGTCGAGACTAAAGAATTCACCGAGCTCGAATGGAGAAAACAGCATCGAGACCGAAAACAGTAAAGAAAAATTGGTCAACGGTAAAACAACGGGTGAATCAACATCGAACAAGAACGTACTTCATGTACAATTTAATAAAGATTCGAATAAATCATTGGGAACAACGAACAACGAGAAACAACAGGAACATCCTAGTCCATCGATATCGACTTCCACCTCGAGCAGCTCCGAGGATAATTCTAGTCTTGGACAATTTTCCGAAGCACGACCACCCGACGGTGGTTGGGGTTGGGTTGTTGTCGCTGCCTCTTTCATGGTAAATCTCATAGCGGACGGTATAACATTCTCCTTCGGTGTTATATTTGTGGAATTTTTAAATTACTTTGGCGAAGGAAAATCTAAAACAGCGTGGATAGGAAGTTTATTCATGGCGATGCCATTGTTGAGCGGACCAGTGGCGAGTTTTTTGACAGATCGCTATGGCTGCCGCAGAGTATCAATAGCCGGAAGTATTCTGGCAACTGCCGGCTTTGTCATAAGTTCATTCGCCAGTTCCATGGAATTGTTGATATTTACGTTTGGCATTGTCGCCGGTTTTGGTCTATCGCTCTGTTTCGTTGCTGCGGTAGTTATAGTTGCATATTATTTTGACAAAAGACGCTCATTTGCAACTGGTTTATCCGTGTGTGGCAGTGGCATCGGCACTTTTATATTCGCTCCTGTGACACAATATTTATTAGAGGAATACGGTTGGCGCGGAACGACCCTTATACTCGCTGGTCTGTTCCTCAACCTCGCTGTTTGTGGCTGCCTCATGAGAGACCTCGAATGGACCACGATTAGAGCAAAAGCTAAAACCGCCGAACGTAGAGCAAATCGAGAACGCAAAAGAACCACGAGGGTTCAAAGTTCCAGCGGTGATTCATTCTCAGCCGCGAGTAGTTCTGCAAACGCAATGATTATCGAAAGTCTACGGCTGCAGGACGAGGAAGACGGTGGTAAATTGTTTTCGAGCCTTGTTTCTCTACCGACTTTCGTTAAAAATGGTGAAAAAGTACCCCTCGAAGTTCTCGAACTTTTGAGCACGAGAAAAAATGTTTATAACGTTTTACTTCAAAATTATCCTAGCCTGCTCATTTCTTCCCGGAGTTTTAGCGATTCCGAGGCTATCAACGAGACCCCAGCAGCGAGCAATCAACCTATCGAGATACCCGAAAAATCGCATTCAACGACCAAAGAAAACGCGAAAAAAGATGCCGTCAATGAAATCATTCTCGAAGTTCCAACGACGACGAACGCGAAGCAAGATGTTCCCGCGAAAGAGAAAAAAAAGGATAATTCTGATAAAAATTGGCAACATCAGGATGCTGCTTACTTATGGTGGCTAAAAAAAATTAATCCTGACAGCCCTCTCAAAAGATCCGCCACTTTAGAATCACAACGACGTTTACCAACTGCTTATCTCAAAGATATTCGCGTTCACAGGCACAGCTTGACTTATCGCGGTGCTATGCTAAATATCAACAGATACAGGCTCAGAGCTTCCAGTTGTCCTGACATTTATCGTAACTCGATGACCACCATTGCTAAAACAAAACTCGTATGGTATGCCGGACTGTGGGAATTTTGGGATCTCGTCGTTGATATGCTCGACTTTTCTCACTTTGCCGATTTGCGATTTTTATTGTTTTCTATAAGTAATTTTTTGCTTCACACGTGGTACGACGTGCCTTACGTTTATCTCACCGACAACGCCATAGAAATGGGATTCAGCGAGACTGATGCCTCGATACTCATTTCTGTTATTGGAATCATGAATATGACCGGTGAGGTGAGTACTGACTTTTTTATATGCTAAGAAATTTCATTTAATTTTGATTTAAACTAAAATTAAATTCTTCAATGATCATGAAAATATCGTGCTCGTTTTTCGCACTGTAATTTCTACATTATAATGCTTTAAGTATACTTTGAGTGACGGATTTCTTTCTTTTTGTTTCAAGATATTTCTCGGATGGGCAGGTGACAGGGCTTGGGTAAACGCTTCGCTCGTTTATGCCGTTTGTATGATACTTTGCGGTGCGGTAACAGGCCTCATACCATTGGTAATGACGAACTACTGGGGTCTTTGCACAGTTTCCGGTGCTTTCGGTCTCTTCATAGCCGCGAATTACAGTCTTACGAGTATTATCCTCGTCGAAGTCATAACTCTGGAAAGATTCACCAACGCCTACGGTCTTTTGCTTCTCGTGCAAGGAATCGCCAATCTCATGGGTCCTCCACTTGCTGGTCAGTAAACAAAACATACAATTTTATGAAAATTACATCGAAATGAATGAACGAACAACCAAAATTAGCGACGTTGTAGATCCGGCAAATTAAAAAAAAAAAAAAAAATTACGACTCGAAAAACATTACTTCTTGTCCATCCAAAATTTTCAGTCAAATTTTTACTCACAAAAATAGAAATTTTTTCAGTTTCTATATTTCCCTAAATTTTCATTCCGCATTGTTTCACCGTACGATGATTTAAAAAAAATATATATATATGTATATACGTGGCTCGAGATGAAGTCGAGTCCATTGCACGAGAAATAGCCCTTATATCTGTAAAATATATCTGTATAATGGACAAATTAGTATGGCACGCATCAAGGGTCGCAAATAGCAAGATCAATTAGCGTTTTAACCACCCACGGGATATCTCTTGAAACCGCATTCGTTTATGAAGCCTCACAATGCCATCCATCGACATTCCTGCGGTATACAAACCTTGAATGGGAAGGAGTTACCAAAGCTCCATTGCACGAATTCTACCGTTCTAATTCTTATTTCGGTATGCGAAACCCACTTAATTGGACACAGCTCATCAATCATATGAATTAATATAGTCGTATAGATTTATGTCATTTGATGTTCGTGTTCCAGCGATTACGGTAATTGAAATTTTAGCTAAATTATGATATAAAATGTGATTTCATGCTCTTTCGATCATTATTATTATAGAATTTTTTTTCGAAATATATCAAGCAGCCATTTTTGTATTTTGTATATCAAAATCATGGTGAACATCCAACGGTGAAAAGTTTCAACTGAATAATATTGTAAAATACCATATTCTATTAGCCTACAATCGTCATAACTGTTGAACGTAATTGGTAAAAAATAATATTTTGGTGTTCCAGGATGGCTGTACGACATCACAGGAACGTACGACTTGTCATTCTACTTAGCAGGTTCATTCATCGCCTTGAGTGGCTTTTTGATGCTGGTAATGCCGATAATAGAATTTTACAGAAAATCCAAATCACGAAAAAACAACGAGAAATTATCTACGAGCAAGGAATTCGTCGAAATAAACAGCGTCTGAATAGACTTTCCGACAAACTGCCTTCCCGAGCCTACCAATTAAAAACAACAATACTTGCGAATGACTCTAAGCAAAACAATACTTCGGCTCAGAGTCTAAAAGAAGACGCAAAGAAAAAGAAAAAAATTCAAATGGTGAAACGTCAAATACGAACAAACGATCATCGCCGATTCTGACGGAATTAAAATAAGCAACAAACAAAAGATGCTTGAAACATTTGTACGATTGTCTTCATTGAGGAATTGTCGAATATACGATTTTAGCGTAATTATTCGTGACATTACGATTTTCGTCAGCATTCTTACGAGTGATTTGAGCTTTACGAAGATCATCTTTTCTCACGTTATTTGCGAAAAAATAACCTCGTTATTCAATCCTAGAGGTAGCGTGTATTATTAAAAAGCATTTATCACTAAAAATCTTCACTATTATAATTCATATCGAACTATCGATATGATCATAATAATAGTACTGTTGATACTACTATTGATAACAATTACGCTAATTAAGCGAAGAGAAGCGATGTGAGCGTGCTTTATGGAATTGTCGCACGATAAATATTATAATGACTGTACAATAATATCATAGTCGACCAATTATCTCGATTTCTCGAATTTACGAGATTTTCCATACTCTCTCGTATGTCTAACATCGATTAAAGAAAAGTTCAATAGATGAAGAAGAAAAACAAAAAATACAAATTAAGTAATACACGCGTTTTTTGCGTTGAATTAACGAGGAAAAAGTGAAGAGCCGCATGACAATTTAGGAAGGTCACTAACAGCGACCCCGATACTCGTCTTTCCTCAATTTTCGAAGGTCCTCAAAGGATATAAAAACGGGACGATAATCATAAAACCAGGAACCAGCGATTTCAAATCTAGTATTAGTCGATACTCGATAGCGTTATTGTACAAATATAGGACGAAAATGCTTGCGTACGAGGAGATTCGAAGCTCACGAGATAAACGAATGAAAACAAAAAACGTGTCGAATGTCATGAACGATCTTTACAAAAATTTGTTCACCGTTACTTCGTGTCCTTTGAGTCTATCGACGATCAAGATATTTCGAATCTCAGGATATTAAATGCTATATATTGCGTTAAATATAAATATATATTCATTGTACGAACGCCGTCGAAATATTATTATGACTCTCGTAAAGATTCATTAATCAGTCGTAATTTCGAGCATAGCTCATCCTTATTCTCGTCCTTTTCGACTTTTTTTCATCTTTTAAGAATGTTGCAAACGATCCTGAAAAATTATTTTATTTCATCAGAATTTCGGTGCTCCGTGTATTCACAAAAAAATCAGAAAAATCTACCATCTCACCCATTCTGTGAAAATTGATTTTCCATAATGATAATACCAGTAAATTATTTACATATTGTTCCACAAATAATCTGAATTGTCCGATTGATCAATCATTTTTCAATTTAAGCGAATCAAGCATTTTTATCATTCAAAGTCAGGGTTCAATCAATCTTCAAAATAATTGAATCTGTTTAAATCTGTTTAAGATTTTTGAAAGATCCCCCAGTACCGGAATTCCGATGGGATAACATATTGGACGGGAAAGATATATGTCACATGATTAATCGAATAATGTTATTCCATTTTTGACAAATTATTCAAAAATAAGGGTTTGTTTTTTCTCGTCACGCGTGTCATCTGTATAAATAATGTGGTTAATTGACAAGTAACGATGTTGAGAATGGTGCAAACAAAAAAAAAAACGAATGAACATGCTACATTTTCTTCTACTCGACTTGTAATGACAAAATTGAATGTTTTTTGTTTTCCGTTATACTCTAAGTTACGTTGGATTTTTCTTATATTTTATAGCGTTTAAAATACACAGAAACAGTACACTCAACAAATGGGAGGAAATAAATTCAACATTTCGATGTAAACCGATCTACCCACGAACATACGAACTCACAATTTTACCCAAACACAAAAACACAATATTCATGTAAATAGGCATACATGTATATATAGCTTTTCTGTGATGACACCAAGATAAACCGATATAAATTTTATGAATCTTGCAAAAAAAGCTGATAGAACTTATAAACATCTCTATTTCCACTACTACCATAGCGTATGCGTGCGCGCTCTTTTTCACTGTGGCCGCATCATCCGATGACTCAGAGGGAGAAGAAAAATGTGGAAAAGAAAAAGAAACAGTATATTTCTATAATACTTCTCTTTAAAACTAATAGAATGTCATCAGAAAGGAAAACGTTAGAAAAACAATAAAAGAAACGAATATTTCAGTATTTCATTTTATCGTTAGAGGATAGATACCAATTTTGTTTTTGTTTCTTATTGTTATTTGTTTGTTTATGTAATCGAGAGGGCGAACATAAGCGCGCACGTTCCATGGCGACGGCGAATTATTCGAGAGCGGCCTTATCGGCGTCTTTGAAATGTACGAAGTCATATTTTACTATAAAATGGAAAAAGAAAAAAAAACGAAAAACAAAAAAAAACTGAAAGAAACAAAAAGTACTAAAAGCGGTGAGAGCTTGAAGAATTTCGGTTTTATAAAACAAAGTCGATTTTTCAATTATCACGGAACGGTGATAGAAAAATTTGTTTCTTTGGTAGATCCAATTATTTACTGACGCGAATCAATATGCTGTTGCAATCGATGCGTGGACGTTGCGAACAGAAAACGGCGGAAAGTCTCATAAACATGCCGAAGACTGAAGTAGGAGCCCATTATGAATTGCAAGCATGCTCGTCGAAGCGAGTAACATTCATAATCACTTATTCGATAATTTACTTTTGAGATTTATTCCAGTACAAGATTGACATTTGTGAAATAATTTCGTAAGAAAACAAGCGAATATAGTTTTGAACGAAATCAATGCTCAAATGCATTAATGTTGGAAATTGACACGATTTTTAAGTATCGTCGTAGATTTTGACGACTTGGATCATCGGGAAAAGATACCTAAAAATATCAGACGTATATCTATTAACGATTCGGGTAAAATCTATTTTTCGAACTCTAAAATTGAATATTGCAAGAGCTGCATACCTGCGACGACAGCTCCGCCGTTGTAATCTGTTTCGCGAATAGTTATTGCGAATTTATTTATTATTATCTTAACAATAACAAAAAAAAAAAAGCCAAAAACTAATAAAAAAGATTACGTAAGTACAGTTATGTAAACACGAGAAAAAAATATCGTGGGAATCTCTCGAAAGTGGCTTAATTAGGAATAATCATTCAGCATGCGACCCTGGTGGCGAGAATTTCAACGGCTCAATTATATTCAACCCTAGGAGTACACGCCTGAGCCTGAGAAACCTAAAAAAAAGTGCGAAATTCGGTATCAATATCAAAAATCGGTATCAACACACAAAAAAACGAAATTTAAAGAAAATCTGAACAGACTCAGCTTCGCGTACACTAAATTTTTTTTACGCTGCTTTTCCCATCCCAGGCCCAATGTGGTCAAAGAAGCAGCAAATAATATGTGTGTGATCTTAGGTTCAAGTGACTAAAATAGAGCAAAAAATGAAAAAAAATGTGCACGCGTAAAATGAAATAATCATTTTATGTTGATGACAAGATTTATTGAATTATATGAGTCTGCGATTTTCAGTAAATCATAAATATTGTTTACTATTTACGTGTCACATGCCGACTTTCTGACCAAGGCAATTGTCACTGCGACGCCAGGGCCGATGTTTCCAATGAATTTTCCCAATACCTTAGATTATGGAGATAATTATTATGTCTGTAGACTTATATTTCCGATTAGAATACACCATCACACAGACATACGAGCAAACACACACGTAAACATACGGAAGCTCACAAAACATGTAAAAAAAAAAAATGAAAACTTCTATTATTAAACCCACGTGGAATGGCGCTGTTGTTAATCGCCTCGTCTTAATTCATCAAATCGAGATTTATTCCCTATTAGAACAGGATTTATCAATAATAATGAGACAGAAATAAAAAGAGAGTTTGAATAATAATAGCAATGATAATATAAGAAAAAAAAACCATTTTCGAATTGTATACATACGTACGTAGTGATACATGAAATATATATACGAGAAAGAAATCTATTTCAATTAAAATATATAGAATATATTGTGCCTATGTGATTTTTTTATATCATTCTATCCGAAATATCCTTATTTATTGAAGAATCAGAGTAACACAGCACGCGTAGTCCATATTTCTCAAACTTTTATCCCATCTGTTACGACTGTAATCACGAGATCTTCGGTACAAATTATTTTTTTAAATTCTTATCTCACCTCATGACGAAGAAATATGACGTAAACTTAAATTCATTTTGAACAATGACCAGGCATTTGGTTCATTCTTTGAATAATTCGTGTATAAAATAAAATACGGAAAATAAATTATTTTTCAAACTTTTTGTTCCGCTCGATGAATATGAATTCAATCAATTGTGCCGAAAAATGCTTTCGATCAGAAGTCGCTATAAAATTTACGACTTTTATTGTACGACATTATTGTTTCACAAACAATTTTTTTTTTTTTTTTTTTTTTTTTTTTTTTTTTCAACCGACGAGACTGGTTTTAATGTAATTTCTCTTGTAAAAAATTCAGTACCGAATATCGCTCAAATCGGAAAAAAATTTATGAAAAGGATTACTTTTTCTTATCTTTTTTTTTTTTCAGACGCGTATAAATCTTTTTACTCTTATGTAAATCAATGAGTGTTACACAGATTTGACATAGTAGAGTAAATTTTTGAAAAACTAATAAATCAAAGTGTCGAGGGGGTATTCTTGTAATAATTTGCGAGATCGTCTGTCGCGATCGTGGAACGCGGGGACATTGGTACTACAAGTGCGCAAGACCGTGTGCTAGACACGAGAGACATGCGCTACGGAGTTCAGGTGTTAGAGCGTACGCATCTTCACAGGGATTCCCAGTGTACGATTCGTACTCCCACGGTATAGACGGGTGTATGGCGCTCCGAGCGTTTTTCGATAGTCGATCCTCGGTTTGAAATAATAATAAAAAGAAAAATATTTTCAATTAATGAGAAGCGTAAAAAAAGACAAACGAAAAAAGCAGGGATCTACCGACGGAATCGAAACGCCCGTGAACCACTACGGAATTTGAATTCTTTTTTTTTTCAACAGTAACATCAATCGATCGTTTGATATTGAGTTACGAAAGAGTCTAAAAAATCAAACTTCGAGTCCTGGACCACCGGTGACGTGAGCTTGGAGCCTGACAGAGTTGGAAGAAAAAATAAGGAAAAACAAAATTCAATCGAATTAGGGCGGGTGATTATTCTTCAATATAATTTCTGTGAATGACGTGAGCGAGTGAGTCCTGCCTCGAGGACTCGAGAAGAGAAAACCACACCGAGGACTTGGGTTTCCAGTGGTGAGTAATTAGCTACCTCTCCCTCGATACCTAAAATATGTATGTGTGTTAATAACTCACGAATTTAAAAATCGTGCTGTTAGAAATATTGAAAAACGCACACATACACACACAAACACACAAACCCATTGACACGAAATGTTTTATGCACGATTTTGTTTTAGTATTGAAACCCTTTTGTATTGCAGTTGGCACTGTGAGATCACTTTAGATTTCCTCCCTTCACTCATTCTCCATCTCTATCCTCTATACACGTAGTGGCACACCCACTGCACAATGGAGAGGTGATTATTATTTGTTTATATACAATAAATACATTTTTACGTTTATACTTTTTTGCATGTTCATTTACTTTTTTTTATCAATCCTCAACAGTTTTATAGATTGCTTGTTTTTTTTTTTCTGCTTTTAAAATTACATGATATTGCGTAAATCGAGACTTTCATCGAGACTTTGTTTTCAATTGAAGCGAATAAACTTACAAACGTTTCGTCAAACATTGAGAGGAGTGAACTTGTCGCGACATTAAAGATTATTCTTCTATTTATCTCAAGCCCTCGAGACCCTCCCTTCCTCAACGACAGCATAAGACACGTGAGAGAACAAGAGAGGAACATAAATAGTTGAGTAAATTAATTTCATATATATAAACGTGCGTTTGAAACTGTCATTGATTTTTTTACATTTACGAATATTTCTTTCGACTCACTCGGTTGGGTATACAGATATATAAATAGACTATATATATTTTCCAAACGCAACGATATCTAAACGAGACGATGATCGACGCGATAAAATCCGCTCGATCACACTCTTTCGCAGTAATTTTTTATACGAAAATACGTATCGAGGTTTTGCCATGATTAGTCATCGATCACCTCCGTTTTAAATGTGTCAGGGACGACGTTACCCAATGATTTTTGACGAACTTCAATTTTGGCAATAGAAAGAACCCAATCTCCGAATTCAGGAATGATTTCGTGCTTTTTTTCGTTTTTTTCATGGTTCAGCATCCACCTGTATTGTAACGGCGCTATTCTCCTTCAGAAATATAATCGATAGGACCTTTATTCCGGAAGCTTGGAAATATTTCCATTAAACAAAATGCCTCTTGGGATCATAATTTCTTTATTTAAGAATTTCACGTTCCACTGTGTTCAATCCCAATCAATCGAAACTCATTAACACCGAGCCATGTTCCTTTGATTTCATTATTTATTGATTTCATTTATTAGAAAAAAGTTTTTTTCTTTTTTTTTTCTTTTTAATACTAATTATCATATTCACGAATCCTATCAAGTCATTATGATCTCTGTTGATCACGAAATTTCTCATCACACGAAATATAAAAATAATGCAAAAAAACGTCTCTCGAGTAAATGAATAGTTTTAATCTAAGCGGTGGAATGTAACGCGATGAAAAAAAAGGACATGATTACGACCTTCGAGGTATTCCCACAGGACAATGACTCTTGTACCGTGGGCTATCGGTTTCGTCCGATATCGCACCAGATTCTTCGCTTTGTCGATTGACATTTACTCATGTTTATCTCTAGTGTGCTGATAAAAGGTTTCGCATCTGTAGATCGAAACAGAGAAAAAATAAAATAAAAATGAGAAAAATAAAGAGAGAGAAAGAGAGAGAGGGCCCTTTCCACTGTTAATACGTCAACTCGAAAGACAGACAGTATACAGAGCTTTATTTATTTCCACAAAAGATTACGATCGAGTGACCCTGGTCATCAGAAATCTCCAACTTAGAGTATATAGTACGACGTTGAAATTGGTATAACAAGATTAGTGTCGTGCAGTAGAATTCATTGATTAGTCAACGCAAGGCTCGTTAACGTATGCTCGAAAAATATGTAGTATTCTCAACGTTATACATGTGTACTTTGATATACAAATATAAATGGGTATTCATTTTCGAGTGTATCGTGATTCGAGAATTTTTCAAGGACACGTAAGAGGTAATCAATTTGACAGGTGTTGAAATACACAACTAAAAGTAATAATGAAAATAAAAAAACGTTCTTCATCATCCCCTCCGATCATGATTGATCACCGAAAAAAACATACAATTGTCGATATTCAGAGGTACTCAAGAAATGACCCATGATTATTTTGTTTGATTACGAGGAAGAAGCACATGAGCGAGGGATCGTCGAGAAACGATTGAATAATATATTTTTGTTTCATCGTTAATAGGGTGTGTGCTATGGACTTTAATTCAATTTCGTTACGTAAATGTAACTTTAATAAGTTAGTAGATTGTAATAATAAATTACAGTGGGTCATCCAATCAACTCGAAGCTCATTAAGTTTACATAACTTTTTGTTCTCCGAGGCTACAGGTATAATTATATAAAAACGTTGATCGGTAAATGGTAGATGAATATTTCTGTGTATACGTGTATGACGAGAATATGGTTGTCGTAAATCAAACTCGCGCGGTTCGAAGGAAACCCGTTATGTATGTGGAATTTTTATTGTCGTGTACAGTAGCGTGGGTTTTGCGTACTTAATTCACTGGGATTGTCTCATTTACGGGCGTCCCTGTACACGTACTTTATTCTACGATAAATTGGTATGAAATTTTAACGAATTAAAACTGGTTACTTCCGGACGTTCGACAGAACAAAATAACGTTAGAAACATCAGCGTTAACAACATTTTTATTTTTCATTCGATTCAATGGCATTTCTGTGTTTGATAAGAGAGAGAGAGAGAGAGAGAGAGAGAGAGAGAGAGAGAGAGACACAATTCAATTTGTCATATACTGTACGAAACGAATGATAATTATTGACAATCAAGAGATAAAAATCATGTATTCGAGTTACGATATTATGGTATAAACGTATGAAAAACAAAATTATCGATCGGTCAGAGAATCATTGCTCGGATATAATAATTTTTTAAAACTTTATTCATCAAAATTTAAAGTGCAAAAACCTTCGTGTTTAAATATTGATAAAAATTTTTTTTGGATTTATGAATTTACTCGAATTAAAAATATCTCGATGAATAACGATGCACTTATACCGAGTGTGTTGTACCATTCGCGTGCACACACTACTTATTCATCTCCCAATCGACGCTTCAGAGGCTATATGCCTGACGTATCGATTACCTTTACTACTTGAGTGAAGCGACGCTGAAATAGGCGCGTTTTCAGTCGCCTCCCATGTACTTTATCTTCTGTCGTAAATACTACTTCGATGATAGTGAAAGTTATTTTTATAGAAGGGTTCGTATCGCCGTCGAATCAAACTTTGATTGATCCTTTTCTTTTTCAATGATATTTGTTCTCCTTACAAAATATTTTCTCAAAACAAACCTGTGACATTTCTATTTTTTTTTTCTTCCTTTCTCTTTTTATATTTGGCGCGTATTTACATGATTTTGAGTGAGGCTTGATTAAACAAATGAATTACTAAAGTTCAATGCCACTAATCTTGTTTAGTCGGTTATTGATCTTCATGGACATTCGTTTACTTAAATAGTCATGAATAATTAAGCTCCTTTTCATAGAAGATCATGATGATAATCGTATAAAATCTGCACTTGATCGAGTTATCGATGATATACTATTTCAATGAATATTTGCGAGTTTTTATTAACCGTTTAACATTCGCTTCTCCAAAAAATTGTGAGCATCTCACAGATCGGTGCGATACCAAGATAAGTCCTGTAAAGTTATTCTCAAATCGATATTTAGGTGGCCTGAAAAATTTCACGATGCGACAGATTTCTTCAATCGAGTTGGCGCATTATTATTTCTATCTAGCTCGAAAGAGAAAAACATTTTCCAATGATTTGGCCAACTTTCGTCTCGCAACTAAATCTCTTATGGTACGATTGTGTCTAATCGGAATCGTCTCGTTTCACCCAAAAGCCTTTTTGCGGCTCGTCCGATATTGACGCTTTTACTACTGGCTATAGGAGAAAAGTTTCTCCTTCCCACTCACGAATCGACCGACAGTTTTTTCCTTCTCTCGAAGAAAAATTTTTTCTGCGTCACTATTTTCTTAAGGCAAGAGAGCTGATCAAGGTTACGAAGAAGCGAAAGACTCGAAGATCAAAGGGCAGACGACGACAGAAACCTCCGAGATTTATTCACGTTCACGAAAAATGTGTTTTTTTTTCTTTCTTTTTTTTTCAAATATACATATATGTACTTTTTTTTTGTTATTCCTTCTCGTGCTAACCAAGGCTTGTATGGCGATCCGGAGACTTGAAAATCGACCGGTCGGTAGTCATGGCAACGCCCTTTTCGAAGCCACCCATTTACCCTCGCATCAACCCCCATCCATTTTATACGTATATACGTATATATAAACCGTTTCATCCCTCTTTATTTTTCTCTCCTTCTCTCTTATTCTTCTCCCTGACGCATATTATGGTTCGTACGTCACGAGCAGCCTCGTGATCCATCCAGCACCGTACACGTATATGATGTGTATACACATTAGTCACAATCATACGTACGTGTGATTGTATTAATAATTCTCGTAAATATGGATCGTGAGACTGGACTTTTTATATTAGGTTTAAATTATTTGCAACCTTTCATAACTGCATTTTATTACTAGATATTCAGTTATGGCTCCTCCGCGCGATGAGAATGAATTGTAATAAAAAAGAAAGACATTTATGCATAGCCTGTCTCGATATCGCAATCGATTTTCATATATTTCTTTGCATTTTATGTTTCGCGGTATTTTTTTTTTTTTTTATCAATTTTACTCGATAAAATCCCTCTCAGATATACAGTCTCACTGCAATTCATTATTGATTAGCTGCATTCATTGTACTCATCGGAATGAACGTGATAAAAATCGAAAGGAATTTTTGCGTTCTTTTATTGGGTCACGGTTCGAAAGATAAGGATTTTGTTTTTTTTTTTTTGAACGTCCAATCTATTTTCTTGGCGTAAGAAAGTTTAAAAATGATTCTGTGTTCTCCTCAATTTAAATATTGAAAAATAATTAGGGCTGCGGATGATGATTTTGTTGTCATCGTTTTTTTCAAGGAGGAATCAAAGTCTCTCTTTTTTCTCAATAAAGTAATAAAGTTTTGTTGTTTTTTTTTCTTCTCAAAATAAGAACAATTCAATTTAGTCGTTCGAGTCTTCAATACATTTTGGAGGAACGATAACTATTTTACTTCAACTTTTACACGCTTGATAAAACGTTTCGAAGGTTCCAACGTGTTTTCATGTAGGCAGATTTATGATACTCCTTTAATTATTAGCTGAGCAATCATAGTCGAGCAGCCAATGTGCGTATCATGACGACTAAAAAGATTGCACTCATATTGGTATACGAATGTGATGTTCTGTAGATTTGTTCGACGATTATTAATGTAATTTTATCCAAATTAGATCGAATCGAAGACATATTTACCTCTTGAAAGATTAGAGGATTTCTAATCGAGGGTTCAAATCGGAATGATTTTGTTTTTATATTTAATCGAGCACGTGTTCGACGCTTCGCTAATAGTCGAAAGATCGTTTATGGCAATTCTTTTTCAACTTATCAGGATATTATCGTATCCTGAAAAGTGCTTTCATCGGTCGTGAGTTATTTCCCTGGTAAATACTAATGGGGTTTACAGTAAGCAAGGTTAGATCGTGGATAGCGTGCCATAGAACAATCGTAAAAACGACTGTGAACTTAAACTTTAAGACGTCCCTCTCTGCGACGTAGATCGATGACCTACTGGCACAAATCGCATTGACCTTTCCTTCATTTCGTACATGTATATGTAACATGTACACACGCAATGTGTATGTAGCTTATAAAATCATGTTTTTGTATGTTTTCTTGTATAATTTTATAATTATACTAACATATTGTGTGAAATATATGAATATATTTATGCAGAGACCAGGCCGCGACTTTGACTCGTACATAAAAAATTAAATACCGTGGGTCGATATATTTTCAATAGAACACGAAGCATATATAAATCGGCGCCTTTTGTAACACAGAAATATGGGGGGGGCTCTGGTGTTTAGGAATAAATTAAATTAAATCTCAACGTCGTAGGATTCACGCGACTGAAAATAGATTTTTATTCTTGATTGTCGGATTCAAAGCTTTCTTATATTTGAGAATTAAATATGACGCACGCGAAATTACAAAGGGGAAACGAAAGCCTTCAAGATCATGACAACAGCTATTAAGCTTGAGACCACAATTCGTTATTCTTTCTTTAGAGAGTGTATAAAATGTACACCACAGTTGGAAAAAAGTTTCATAATTTACGAAATAATAATGTGAAAATTTTCGTAAGAATTCGATCGATTTGCTTTAATATTCAAAATTCATCATTCAACATTATATTATTGTAAATAATTTTTTTTTTTTTTCATTAACATTTGAACAGAAGAAATCAGTAAAAATCTCGATTTACGCATATCGAATTTTAATTTAGAACATTTCGATTTGTGCTAATATTTAATTATTTTCAGCCTCATTTTACGTTTGAATTTCAGGATATTTGTATGATTTTATTATTGCTATTTTTATGTGTAGACATTGTGTAGATAATCGACTAAATTAGTATCGTATTTTGTATTATTTGTGGTATTTGCTCACGTCCAGTTTCGCATGCACCTTCCTACGCCTAATCTCGCATGTTCACCCCGATATGGTTATTTAACATTACATCGATGGTAAGTGCACAAAAAGACAACGAGCACAAATTTTTCGTTATCATTAACACTTTTCGAGTGGAATAATTTCTTTTTCTATTGCATGTATTATTTCAGTAAGAGCTTTATAAAAAAATATAATAATATTTTGTACTCGAACCAGCAATTTATAATTGTATTAACACGTGCAATTTTATTATACGCCTGAAATCGATATAATTTTTGCATTATTTTATCTCTACATGATTTAGAAATATTCATCAAAATGATTATTCAACAACCATTATAGAAATTCAATGAATGAAAAACATGATTGATCATTTATTGTGAAGTTTCATGAATCATATCATTAGCGAGTAAATCAAGAATGATAATGAAACAAATTTTCTCTTCTTTTGAAAAAAAAAAAAAAAACAAAAAAAAATAGGCCACGAGACCACAAGGAGCGTGTATGCTGAGGCATCCGACAATCAAGGGCCCGTCAACGACCGGTTGGGAGGTCCTTATGGTAGCTGAAGATTCGACGAGAGGCATCAAGTGCAAGAATCAAGAGCTCAAGGGCTGGCCCCGTCGTTGGAGTCACACGTCGGCAAGCAACAGTTATATTTAGAAAAGCCAAGATTAGCCGACATATAATATAATGTCGGAGAGGAATAAAAACTTGCTAAGTGAAAAGAGCACGACGGCGACTTCGACGAGTTCGGGGCCATCGGAACTGACGAAATTGGAATCGATCGCCGATGGCACGATTGGCAAGCATAACACGGGAGTATGTGTCACTTTGCCCAATCACTGTAACAACAATTTTAACAACAATAACAACAACAATAACATCAGTACGAATCAGAACAATGGTTTGACGAGTCCAACGAGGAAGGAGGGTCTTTACGCGAAGAAAGAACATTATCAGAGACCAAACATATACACGAGCAGAGATCACGGTATATCGAGAAGGGACAACGATTCGTTTAATTCTATAACGAACGAGGCTAGAGATCAACTAAAAAGGGGACCAGCACCGATCGTTGTTTGGCAAAATGGAAGTCCAACGGTGTTCCCAAGTTCACCGATTAAAACGCCCGAAACAATGGATTCATCGTCACGAACGAATCACGAAAACGAGGAAACAACGAGCAGAACAACAACACTGTCAAAGAGTTCAGGTATCGGTCAGGATTACATTAACACCGAGGATCTGAGTAGTCTCGGGGACGAGCGTTTGCTGCCATCGACACCGGCGCTTACGATCGATCGCAGTGTCGAATCTCTCTCGGCCGATAAGGAAACTTATCTCGACACGAGTCCCGAGCCTTTATCCATACGCTGCAAAGATCTAAGTCTGGGTGATGATTTACGAGATCGTATTGAGCTATTGAGTCCTGGAACGGATTGTACGGAGGATCGTATACCAGCAACTCCCGCCGACAGTTATCTGACATCGCCGAACCTCACGGTTGGTCCAAGTCCGACCGGCAAGAGTTATACCGCTACCGATAAATCGTCGATCGATTCAACGAGGCCGCTGAGTTCGGAAAAGACGCATGGCATTTTGGTACATCGTAAATATAACGAGCCCGAAACTACCATTACAACAAATTATAATTACAACGATAATCATACGTGCGAGGTCAGATACAAAGATTCGATAGATGGGTCTGAGAGTGTACTCAACGGTTACGCCGCCGGTGATGATGCTGACGACAACGATGAAGATGACAGACTCCCCAACGGAAGGAAGAAACCTAAAATTCCTGACGGTGGATGGGGCTGGATGGTCGTACTCGCGTCTCTCGTAATATCGATGATCGCTGACGGTGTCTCATTCAGCTTTGGTCTTTTGTACATAGAGTTTCTGGAGGCGTTTGGCGCATCGAAATCAAAAACCGCATGGATCGGCTCACTGTTCATGGCTGTACCACTCCTCTCGGGTCCGGTTATGTCCGCTCTGGTTGATCGTTACGGTTGTCGAAACATGACTATTTTAGGTGGTCTCGTTTCGGGACTTGGCTTCGTACTTAGCTCCTTCAGCAATACCATCGAGGTAATGTACCTGACCTTTGGTGTCATTGCGGGACTCGGTCTGGGTCTGTGTTACGTAACTGCTGTCGTGAGCATAGCATACTGGTTCGACAAGAAGAGAACTCTAGCTGTAGGTTTAGGAGCATGCGGTACAGGCGTTGGAACATTTCTTTACGCTCCAATGACGACGTTCTTCATAAACGAATACGGCTGGCGTGGTACTTGCTTATTATTAGCTGGTACCTTCTTTAATCTCATTGTTTGCGGTACCGTAATGAGAGATCCCGAATGGTGGATTCTCGAACAGGAGAAACAGGCACTTGGCTCCCCGAGAAAATCCATGGCCAGATCCGAAGGTGGAAGATCCTCGACTAGTCAATTGGAAGAATTTCCAGGTGTCGAGGAACTCAGGAGATTACTCAAGAGTGGAAAAGCACCGGAATATCTATTGCAGAGTCTCAGAACTAGCACCGAAGCTCCGAGTAACGGTGAGGGCGGTACAACTTTTAGAAGCGTTGTCAATTTACCAACCTTCGTCAGACAGAGTGAAAAAGTACGTTTCACATTTATCCAAAAATGTCCAATTATGTTCGTGGTTGGTATTGCAGTTGCTAGAACGAGAGTATTCGATTTATTTTTACAATGTTCCAAATGAATAACTAAATTTTAAATAATGCTACACGAGATTATTTGACTCGTATTGGTGCGACAACATCTCATTTTGTGCTGCATTACTGACGAACAATTTCATCCTATGTTTAATTCTTTACTCGAGTCAATTGCAATTAATGAAATTGTTTTTTTTTTCTTTGCTTTTTTTTCTACTATTAGGTCCCTCTGGAAGTCCTAGAATCACTCTCGGGCAATTCGAGATTGTATAATGTCATATTGGAGAATTATCCAAGTCTTCTTTTATGTAGAAGTCTTTCGGACAAAAACCTCGATGACTCTACACCAGAAGTATGCAACAATAAGAGCGGCGTTACAATGTCCATGAGGTTACAAAACTGGTCTGCTATCTGCATCCTGCACTTTTTTCGTTTATTTTTTAGTATTATTATTTAAGTTAACAAATTACATGGATAAGACAGATCGCGTTACATTCTGCACTAACAAAATGGATTATTTTATGATTTTATTATTTTTTTACTCTTTCCTGTGTATATTTATTCTTTGATATTTTGTTCTTTTTTACAAGTATAACTTTTGTCACGTTTTCTCCGTTTTTGAGACATTTTTGTTTTTTTTTTTTTTTTTTAAACTTTTCAAGTTTTATTTAGTTTCATTTTGCGCGTTGCACCAGCTGCATGTATATATGCACGGAAACAATCGTAGATGAGTCAACTTCACGATGAAATTTATTTTAAAAATTACCGTGATACTCTGGAACGTGGAAATATTGCGAATTGCATTTGCATTAATTATACTCTTCGATGGGTTCGAAATATGTCTAAATTCAAGTTCCATTGAATATTTTTTGTCACTCACTAGTTCCTACGATTGCCACAGTGATTTTTCAAATATAATTCTTACGGTGTAACTTCGGACTTATCAATTCTCTTCTGTATTGTAAATCAAATGATTTTTGTAATCCAGGATCAAGCAAGCTACGGATCAAGCTAAACAACCTATGATAGTTGGAAAAGATTCTCATCCAGAGTCCCACCATGCGTCCACGAAAGTTCTGACTACTCGTAGAATGTCAAAAAAGGATCTCGAGCAGATAAACCCACTTCTTGCAAAAGAAGTTGCCCAAGCTGTGAGTTCGATGATTATTTATAAATATCGACTTTTTCAACGAGTTGAAAAATATGTTTGTTTGTTTGTTTTTTTACTTGACACAGGTTGCCGAAGCGGAAAAAATCAAAACTCATTCGAGACACCATCTTCCGGGCTTTGGGGGTGGAGTTGTAAGGACTGATTCCCTTCCATGGCTCAGACGACAATTCAACACCAATACTCATTACTTCAAGGATATTAGAGTTCATAGAAATTCTGTGATGTACCGGGGAGCAGTTTTGAATCTTCACAAGTACAGATTACGAGCGAGCAGCTGTCCTGATATTTACAGGAACAGTATGACAACTTTGGCAAAGGAGAATGAAGAGGTTCGCTCATCCAGTTATTCAGCCAAACATCGTTTAACTTAAAAAAATTGGTTTTCTGACGATCCTTCGGATCCAGCATTTCAAACTGAGTCATTACGACGATTGTTCGACTAAAAAACGGATCATTTCAAAATTCTTTCTTTCCACACAAGTGAATTATATCAATTTGAATTCTGAATACTTATTCCATTTTGAATTTCTCTGATGCTTTGCACGTTATACATTTTTTTTATTCATATTTTCTTAATAAAGAAAAAAAAATGATTTCAACAGAAATGGTATAGCGAATTGGTGGATTTGCTGAAGGGCATGATGGACTTTTCGATGTTTCTTGAACTCCATTTTCTCCTGTTATCGTTGTCGACGATTCTCTTATTCACCTGGTTCATCGTGCCTTATTTTTATCTTGCCGAACATCTTACGCGCAACGGTTATTCCGAGTCTGACGGTGCTAATTTGCTAAGTATTATCGGCATCACAAACACGATTGGAATGGTAAGTTTTATATATTTCGTAGCATTTTTGACACTTCGTTTGAATGAGATCTCAAATTTCTTTCTCAACAAAAGTTTTATTTTATCAATGTGTCACAATTATTCATGGAAATAAATCTACGTTTTTATATTTTACGTTTTTTTCATTCAACAGTACGCTCGTTTGCGGGATTTCATTTACAATGAGTGACACAAATAATCTGATCTTATAATTGAAATTGAAATTTAGTTCATTAAATATATTTTCATCTTTTTTTCTTTTGTCTTTCTTTTATCTTGCAAGTAGCGAAAAAATCACTTCGATTTGCATCATATATTTTTATATTATCTTCATATTTATTCATCAAAGAGAAAAAACTGTTGATCAAAATCCTGATCCAAACATTTTTTTTTTCTCAAATTCGAGAGAAATTTTGTGAATCTCATAATCGTCGTGGTAATCGAAAAGGCTAATCTAATTTGTTTAATTTGATGAAATTTAGCAATTCCAATGACAACAATATTTCGGTACAAAGAGAGATAAAATTTCTTTCAATATGTCGATTATTCCAGAATAGAATGAATCACTAAATCATACTATATTTTGACATTCCTAGACGCAAGGCCTTAAGAATTTGTGTTGTCTCTTAGCTCTACCAATTTTCGTGGTATTAAAAAAAAAAAAAATGATTTATAAAACATTCCTACCTGTGGAATATAACATTTCTCGTTTTATTTCACAGATCGGTTTGGGTTGGGCAGGTGATCAGCCCTGGATGAATGTCAGCAAGACGTACACGTGGTGTTTGATAGCATGTGGTATAGCGACTATTCTGATGTCGATATTTACACATCATTACGTACTTCTAATGATAACGTCAGCCGCGTTTGGATTATTTTTCGCAAGTAACTTTAGTTTTACGCCGGTAATACTAGTCGAGCTTATACCACTGGAAAGATTTACAACGGCGTACGGTTTGAGTCTGTTATGTCAGGGTATAGGAAATTTGTTGGGTCCTCCATTGGCTGGTTGGTTATTCGACGTAACGGGCTCTTGGGAATTGTCGTTTTTAATGGCCGGTGGTTGGATCATACTGTCAGGTTTGTTAATGGGTATTATACCGTACACGAAAAATCGTAAGATCTGGGGATCGGGCCCTGTCGAAATGGAACGAGATAGAGACTGCATGGCGTAGATTTTTATGAAAAGTTTCAACTCAATTATAGTCATATTCATATATAATAATGTAACGAGGAGAGATGATAAGAGAGAGAGAGAGACAAAAAAAAAAGAATAACCTTGTAGATTTGCGATTCGAATGATTCTGTACCATAAGCGTGTTATTTTTCTTCGATCGAAGTTTACACAGGATAAAAATAAGAGTATAAGAATTTATTGAATATTACTCTCTTACTCGAATTTTGTTCGATAATACGTTATTCTCGTTAAGTTTCAATTCGATTAATATTTTCACGTTATTCCTAGCCAAGTAGCTAGAATCTCTTAGAACAAAAAGAATAATAAATGTATATTAGAAAATGTACAGTTTTGGATTGGGAGGAAAAATTATATACTTGCCAACGTCCAGGATTCATGTTGTAATTAATTGAAAATATTGAATTACGTCGCGTTATGATCTCGGAAGCCTTCGTTTGATTCGAGGCTTCTTGCGTTTGCCATGGAATTATGCAGCATCGAGGAATTCATTTGATTAATCGGGATTTACACGAGAGTTGCATGAAAATGTGAGTGAAATTGGTGCTACGTACATACACTTTAGCATGCTTCTCGACAGTAGTGCCGTTGAATTTTATCGCTGATGCCCGCTATACGAAATTTCAGTTATTTAAAGTTCATTTTGAATCGTTTAATCTACATTCCAGTCAAAAAAATATGAATTCACAATAAGCATTTTTCCGTACAAAGAAATTCAAGTTTTTCGATCATTTTCCACAACGATTATGATGAAATGAAAGAAAATATTTAATCGCAACAATCCACCGTATTTAAGTATCGTGAAATAGCGTTGTTAAAAATAAATACATATTTTTTTGAATGGCAAAAATCAATATCTTGTACAGTTTCCTTTACTAAGATTCATAATGGCAATTTTTTAAATTAATATTTATTTATTTTCTGTACAAAAAAAAAAAAATGTTTTTGATCACGATAGAGGGCGTTGGTGTTAAAATTCCTTGATACTCTTCTAAAGGACCACCTTATTGAACGAAGAGCCGATCGAAAAGATGTAGTTGTACTACATACGCTTATTATGTTTTACGAACAATGACAACAAAAAAAAAATTGATTCATCGAACTGTCCGTACATACGTATTGAATAAATGAAATATATTTACAAAAAACAATATAAGAATAAGAGAACGAAAACAATCCTGACGTCAACGGATCGTAGACAATCCGTAAGCGCGTTTTATGCAACGCATTTTTTGGAGGTTCAATTTTTTTGTGTCGATTGATAGAATAGAAATTTAAAGATACAAAAAAAAAAAAAAAAAGAAAAGAAAAACAATGAAAATAATAACAAGCAATGAAAATAAATTGAGCAAAATGAATAAAAAATTGACGAGAATTTTGGAAGTTTTACAACCGACCGTATGCCTTCAATTAACCAAGAAACTAGAAATAACGAAGAAGAAGGAATAGATAAAGAAGAACTATAAAAAATTTTAGTCAATACAATATAAACTCGATAGCTAGTATCGTATGTCCAATGTGTAAACTTTCAAAGTTGCAAATATATTATATATGTATATATATATATATATTATATATACATATACTGGTATAAGTCGGATCTGTGATGAACGTCGACTCTGAACACTTGAGACTGCCAAGTCCTAGTATACTGGGCCTATATGTAGTTCAATAATTCAACAAACAAAAAAACCCAAACATACCACAAATAACAAAATTATGTAAAAAAAAAAAAAAAAGTGAAAACTAGTCGGGCAATGAATTTCACTATTTCGGGAGAATTTTCTGAAAATTTATCGCTCGAACAACTCAATCGATACATTAGAAATTTTGGCAATTTATTACACAGGACACTCCGAGTGAAATATCGATATTTTTAAACTCAATAATACCAACGATATCTTAGTGTAAAAACAATTTTATTACACTAAATTGTAACGAGCAAGTATATTTTTGCTGCAAGTCCCAAAGATTAAACTGATCAAATAAAATTATAGTGGTTCAGTGATTATTTTGATGCTGTAACGTTCGCAGTCATATACGTAAGGAAAAATTGAAATTGACGATATCGGAAGAAAAAAATGGAAATAAATAAATGAAGTGGTTCGAATCGAGACTGTGAATAAACTTTCATACCAATAAATACGTTCGTTTGAAAGTTACCGGAATGACTTTTTTTTTTATATCTTCTTTACTTAATTAATAATTCCTAAGAATTATTCGAATGAAACTTTTTTTTTTTTTTTTTTTTTTTTTTTTTTTAATTACGAAGCAAACAAATTTACAAAGGGAGTGAATAAATCATGAATAATCCCACTAGCTAGCTACATGATTGGTCACAAAAATTCAGAATGGAAATGTCGAGTGAAAAATAATTCGAAAAATAATAAAGCAAAGAGATGTTCAATAGTGAAAATTGGAAATTTAATTCGTTATCTCAGATGAAGAATCTTCGAAGATTCCTCTGTCGAACGAATTGATCGATTAATCATGAAATTCTATTAGAAATATATACACCTATTTGATGTAATATGCTGCATCGGAAAAATAAAAAAAAAATAAAAAACAACAACAATATTTGAAATTTGTAACAAGATATTTATGGCTCACTCTATTTTTTTTTAGCATCAATGAAACCAACTTTCGTTTCACGTTCTTTATTCATAAATATAATTTTCACAATCTTTATCTCAGTAACCCGGCGAAGTTGTCGGACTGGCTGGTCCCGGACTCGGACTTCCGCTCGGCGTTTCCGGTACACCGAGCGTAGTTGCCAAACTCTTCAAGCTCCTAGGAAAACATTTCGTTATTATCGAATGTTCAGGTCCGAGTATCGCATCAGCCATCACACTCAGGCGTACTCCAGCCGCGTGCCTATGAAGTGTCATCGACATATCTATAAAGAAGTAGCTCAATCATTGTGTTGTTCTCTCGTTCGAGTGATTAAAAATTTCGCATCAAAGTTGAACTTTGTCCGTGAATGAGGCTGATTTTTTTTTTCCAATTTCGTCCGATCGTTTTAGAATTAAAAAGTTTTTAAATAGTGAAATTATCAGTAATTGGAAAAAATATTCAAATGATATTCAATAAAAAAAGGTATTCCCTGAATAATTGACGTCACAATTGATCTGCGATGGTTAAAATTCATCGTGAATATTTTATTTCTACCGACGTTTTCATTCAAACATGTTGGATTATGTATTCAACGTTAGCAAAGCGTCGCACAGTCGTTTCGATCGAATTGGCCAATTTTTACAGTAGTTCAGCTGTTTTCATGAATTCATTATTTTCGATCGGTCGATTTTTTTTTTACATCAATAGCAAACACATCGTGGTAAACTTACTACAGTTTCCTTGGGGAGGACTCCAATAGACAACGGCATCAATACCCTCGACGGGCATATCACCCTCTACGTGGGTGAGTGACAACGAGTATCTTCTCGACAAATGATTGAGCACTATTTTAAGAAACACAGATGGCAAACAAGCCGTCAAAAGTCCTCTCGAACTCTCCGCAGCTGTTATTGCGTAAATAGCACTTTGTCGCGATCGAGCTTCTTGCAAATTTTTCTTTGTCACCTAAAATATTCAATGGATTATTATTATGTTTTTTATGTTATTATGTGTTAAGCGATCTTCAGTTAAAAATAATTATAAAATGTATAGGACAAAATAATTCTACAAAAAGAACGACGAATCATTGATTCGACAAATTTTTATTCGTTCACTTAGCAATTCTTTGGCTTCGTAATGAAGAGGATACGAAAAATAATGGATAAATAATAACGAGTTTATTGAATCATAGTAACTTTGTGAAAACAAAAAAAATGATTTTCGTTTGAAAATATGACAAGCCGCTGTAGACTGTTAAAATTTCTTTCGAACCTGTAATATCTCAACAAGGTCGTCCTCGAAAAGTGGCGTTCTCGTGGGCAGCGCAAGACAGAGCATACCTCTTGGCTCATGATTTTTCACAAAGAGTGCTCTTTGACTGACAAAATTTGCAGTTGCGAGAACATTTCCGGGCAATTCGACCTCCGATGCTTTGAAATATTCTTTCAACGAGCCCACGACAGCTGTCAATAATATTTCAGTTTCGGTGGCTCCCGTGAGATTGGAAATTTTTCGTAAAATATCCGAGTCGATTTGATCAGACCAAGCTACTACTTTTCGACCGCATGGTGAAATTGTTTGCAGACTATTCGACTGAGCGTGTTTGAGAAAAATTTCATCAACGATCGTTCGCGGCGCTCCAATCGCGATCCATGTTATAGAAAAAAATTCTATGCTCGCTTCCACTATGAGTGGTAAGTAGAAAAATATTAATGATGTCAATGTTTCCGGATATTGATGCTTTTTACTGGATCTCAGGGCTCTTAACTCTCGTAAAATGAAAATTGGAGTTTTTAGAGTAAACGTCACGGTTATGTAACAGGCCCATTCTATCATCGAATAAATCGTGTTCAAGGGATTAAGTATCCTGAGAATCGCCTCGATCAACATGGTCAAACTCAAATTTCTTTTCGTCGATTCTCTCTTAAATATTGGCCATACTTCTGGAATCGTGAATCTGTCGGATTTTCTGTAATTTCTAAATGAGTCTTTGTTACCTGACGACGAACGATGCAACAACAATAAGATTTTATTCTTATTATTTATAATTTTCTTCAGAAAATTGAAAAAACTTTTGGAACGAAAAAATATCGAATAGTTGATTTTTCAACTAAGTTATTCGTGTTTATAAAATCGATAACATTTCAATAAAAAATTTGTCTATCGTTATTGTTTCATTGAATTCAATGTTCTGAGATGTAAAAACTTGTAAATCGATCTGATATTCACCTTTCACACTCTTTGAGAGTCGAAACTACAACGATAACGAAAATCTTGAGAAACTGAAAGAGCCCTGGTGATTTTTTGAGTATCTCAGGTTTCTCGATTGGATCGTTGTTGCATAAAAATTCGTTCCAATAATTACTGAAGCTCTCAGTCAATTTCTGATGAAGTTTCGGCAACGCGGATGGTTCGGTGTATAAATTCGTAAATGGAGAATCGATCTCCTGACATGCCCAATTACCGGGAGAATATTTAAGTGGCAGAAAATCAGCTAGGCTTAGGTGCTCCTGTTGTAAGAGCAGGTGATGTGCTCGAACGAGGCAAACTTGGCTCTCTTGGCCACTCACGAGGCAATTTATCACGTAAACTTGCCAGGGCGATTGAGCCGAGGATAGAAACTTCGAAGTAACGTCACTCACAAAGTCCTAAGAGTCATTTATTTTCAACTCAAGCTATTCGGTAGATAATGAGTATTAAAATGAAAAACAAGAAGAAAGAAAAAAAAAATTTCATCGTTAATAATGAATTCTACAATTTTTCATCATTCAAGTGATTATCAATCGTACAGTTGTCAAAAACTCTCATAAAATTTCAGAAAAATAACAAAATATTTCAACAGCAATCATGAATCATCGTGATAAAAACAAGTAGCTTATAATTTGTTAAAAATATGGATTGATTAATTGAAAAATTTTTGAAAATGATATTTTCGGATGATTTTTTCAATGAAAATAATATTCACCTGGATATTGGTATCGGTAATTTGTCGTCCCCTGTAAAAACACGGTGAACTAATAAGATGATTATCCATGGAAAAATCATCGAGATTTTTCCAAGCATAAAAACCCAATTTGCTCGTCAGTCCCATTCTCATGAACGGTCTCGTCGTTACCAAGTGAGAGAGATGGGATCTCACATTGTCTCCGATCGTTTTTCCTTCTATCAGCAACGTGTAAACGCCCTGGGATAATAAAAGAAAAACGAGCTTTCAAAACGATTCTCTTTGAAACGAGAAATACCTAACTCTTTTTCGCAATTTACGAGACACGCGTTCCAAAAATGTGAAAAAAAATATTATTCGTTCGTTGACACTGTTATATCGTTGAAAAAGTAATTTTTAACCTGATTCCTTCCATGATCAAGGATACTCTGAATACTGTTGCCCTCAACGAAAACGTATAGAGGGTGTCTCCATTTGGCAAATCTTATCCAACATCTTCTTGACCACTTGACAACTGAAATTTCAACTCATACAGTGTTTCATTATTTAAGGATTATCTCAATCGTTTAATTGCATAAAATCTTTGATACAATTTTAAGCTGACTAAAAACTTATGGAAAGTTCAAAAGCGTTGATGATTCTAATTGAACGGATATTCTCGTGTAAAGTTTAGTTTCCCATGTCTCAATTAGGTCGGCGAGTTCATTTCTCTTTGTTTGCTATAATACCGCAATCGCTGCTCTTTGCTGTATATTTATAAGAATAATAATATCGCGTAGGTTCTCCAAACCCGAGATAAATTTTTTGTACGAACTCTACTGAGCCGCCTGCTCTCATTAGCGCTAATAACAGATCGCATCAATATTTCAAACTTATTGGTCAATTAAATTTCCCAGTATGATTAGGACTCGCACGATTTTCAAACGTCGTATTATAAACTCTAACAAATAAATGTTTCTACAACAAAGCACACAGCTAAGTTTCCTGATTCGCAATGGAATTTTCACTTGGAAACAATGATGAGTCGGATTGATAAATATGTTTGATGACAGAGACGAATTTATCGATGATTATCAGTGATCGAGACCGAGAGTTTTATCGTTCCGATGTAAAGCGTCGTCATAAAATGAAGTAATCGTTGAATGAAAAATAATAAAAAAAATAAAATCGTCAGAAAATGCAAGTTTCATTGAGGCAAAGAACACAAAACACTAGTTGCTGAGAATGAACTCGAAACATTCTTCATTGAGTAAAAAATCATTAAAAACTATTGGAATCGAGATTCATTTTTTTAAATTTTATTTATTTTTTTAATCAATGTACCTGCATAGCTGGTCAGAAGTAATGGAACGAATATAAAGCTGAAAAAAGCACTGGCCACGACATCGATGACGAACTTCAAACCGAATAAATTAGACATTTCAAAGTTCGATGTCATTAGAGAATTATCAACAGATTATTTGTCATCACACTCTAATTCCATTGGAATTTTTTGTAGTAAAAATTAATTTTTTTTAATCCACTACTTCCTTTAGTAGGTTTAGCTCTATGAGAATTAAGGTCAATAGGATGGTATAACGAAATCACAGTTTTCGAGATACATGTACATGAGTACATTTGTGTACATATTTTTATATACATATATCTCGAATATGACAGTCGAGGATCACACACGAGATAATTACGTAATTATAGCAGCGGTATACAACAAGTTGACACACGCGAGCACGAAGCTTCGAGACTGAAAGCATCGTCTCGAGAGAACGATCGTCTTCGTGAATGTTGATCAGTGACCTATGACCCCACTTCCCAAAGGAAGATTCGAACGCATACATGTATCGAAGATATAGAAAGCTTGGTCAGAAACAAACAAAAAAAAATGACAGAAACATTAATTTCTCTTGAAACATGCCTGTGTCATTTTCTTCTCCCTTCATCTGTTTCAAGAGAGAGGGAGAATAAGATAGAGATAGAAAAAAGAGAGAGAGAGAGAGTGACAGACTCACGTTGATTACGAATCTCTGTAAAAGACTTCAAGAGATTTGCTCGAAATTGCTACTAAGTTTTGAGATTGCATTGTTATCGTCGGCCTTTTTTGCCTTCCTCCTCGCGGCCTTTGATCGCTTCTCTCTTATACGTCCTATATTTACATTATTTTTCATTTCGATTTGCCAGCGTAGACGGAACAATTTTTTAATCTGCTACGTCTCATTCGAATTATTCATTTGAAAAAGTTATTTCTGTCAGTAGTGGTTTTGTACGATGAATGTGTCGTTGATAATAATTTATTACTTGAAATATCGATACTCTGAGATTTGAGCTTATTTTAATGTTTAACGGAAGTGAAATTCTGCAACAGTAGAATTATCTTCGTATTTTCATGTATTACCAGCTCAATCTTTCAATGTCAGACATAATTTTTCAGGTTTCATCTCGATGAATCAACCCCCAAAAAATTAAAAAAAAAGATTAAAAATTTTTTAACTTTTAACCGTTTCATTAAAATTGCTGTAAATTTTTTTTCTATACCGAATTAGATTCGAATCGCTTAACCGTTTTTTTTTCGTTTATCGATATTTTAACTGGTGAATTTTTCGATTTGAAAATTTAATGAAATATTCAAACTATTTTTTTTTTTTTGACACTTTTGTAAAAAGCGAAATATCGAATTATCGGAGAACCACAAACATAGTTTCGATCATCATCTTTGATCTCGTAAAAGGTTCATTCTAACCGGTTCGACGGTTTTCGAGTAAAAAAGCAGCCAAAACCTTTTTATAACGAACAGATTCGTGTGTATATAAAACTTTTCAGAAGGATTGATCGAATAAACACAATTATTGTGCCATTTGGAATACATTTTCAAGAAAATATGAAAAACCACAAATATATCATTCAAGAAACTAATATAATATCGTAATAATTATTCGTAAACTCCGTTAAGAAATAAGACAACGTTCATATTCTCTGGAAATGAACTTTCCTTTGATGGTAAAAAGTCGATCGAACGAAAGCTCAAAAAGTTTTGTATCTTTCGAAACAATTTATATATCGAAAGAAATGATGATGAGACCGAATGACTTTTGTTTTTACTAATTGTTCGTTGATTGTCGTCACATTAACGTACTTTTTATTGTCCTCGTTGAATGGTTCCGATGACCCGGTTGTTTCGAGATTCAGGATCATCGCAAAGACCACACGATACAAAGAAATAATATATATACATATATATATATATTTTTTTTTTTCAATTGTGGACTTTGAATTCTTTGTTGTCTCCGTATTGAAGAACTGTGAACTTAATTGATATAGGAATCTCTTCGATTAACGTCGATAAGTAGAGACGAATTATTTCTCAATCAATCGTTCACGTATACTTTTGGACAGTATCTCGTGTTATTTATCACGTGAACAAAATCATCGGTGCTGGAATAAAATGTGAATTGACAGTTTTTATCCTCCTTCACCTAAAAAAAAGAAAATGATTCATTTTTATAAAAAGTTTTGTTAACTATTTCGTTAAATATTTAAAATAATAAATAAATCGGAATCAAAAAACTTTTATTACAATGAGGAAAAGCTTACTTCCATCTCGCAATATTTTCTCAATATTTGCATCGTATTAATTTGTTTTGCGTCTCTCGCTACTATTTCTTTAAGAGCGAAATCTATCACGTTTTTTCCGATCTCAGTCGAACTCCAAATTCCCAGTAACGCTGATACGTTTTCCATTTTGTTTCGTTGTACAACGAAATTTGAAAAGTTGTCCATTGGTCTGTTTACGTTAATGAATTTCACTTCATTAACAGGATAAGAGAATGGTCGTTGTTTTTTTTTTTTTTTTTTTTTTTTTCAATAATCTGACCTTTTTAAATAGACGTCCGAGTCAGCGAAAATACCACCGTATTTCCACAGTATTGTTGTTCTAACGAGCTCGAAAATAATTTTTTCTGGATCTTCGCAGTTAAAAATACTTTTAATATTCATTGAAAACCAATTTTCCAAGGGTGTTTCGTCGAAGAACGAAGACAACTTGACTTGTCTGATGTATAAATTTTCATAGCTCTCCAATTTTTCGGCCATCACAGCCAAGTTCTTTGCTAACTTTTTTCCCGTTAAATAGAGAAGAAACACATTGAACGAAGGATTTGTTTTGACTGCCGATTCGACGGCGCAGGCTATTTTTTCATCACGCATAATGTCACTCGTTCGTTGAGTACCGTAACACGAGGTTTCAAGAAAAAATATGCATCTGTCCGGAATCAACATCGCATCGTCTGTTGAAATTAAGAAATACAATTAATTTTAATTCTTGTAAAATATTAGACTGACAGTTTCGTTTCAATTTTTGAGTTCTCTAGAGAAGGATTATTGGTAGAATGTCAAAGTAAAACTAATCGGTACAACTTTACACATTTATCAAATCAACGAATAATGATAATCTCAATTGAACAATTAGATAAATTGTTCTTGAAAATAATGAACAAAATTGTATTGAATCGATTTTTTTTTTTTTTTTAGTTTACTTCATTTTTGAGTTTACTTCAAATTTATCTCAAACTAAAAGTGCATATAAAATTAATTAAGAGTGAGGATCGACGACTAACCCCATTCGCCTGAACCCAACTCAAGGATACTTTGCGATTTGATAAAATAGCATGCGACGTTAGCAGGCCATAAAATCGGAGCTGCATATTCCGTGAATATTTCATCCTCGAAAAACACATCGATTATTATAATAACTGATACAAAGAGGCAAAATATGAAGAATATTTTGCGTTTTTGCATTTTGCGTTGGTTAACAAATCCACGGACTGAGCGACAGTCTTTTTTTTTTCAGAAGTTCAAAGGAAAACAAAAACATTCATCAACGTGTTGTATTCCGGGGAGAATTATACATTATTCGTTTCGTTTTCAATCAATCGTTCAATGTTCTACGACATAATCACCGATGTCCGTCGTTAATATTATTGCCATTTTAAAACAATAAATAAATGAAACGATCGACAATTTTTACAAATTTTTATTCATTGATATAGAAACCTATATCTCATTGCGTGACAGTGATGGGCTATTTTTTGTTATAAGTCTTTACTATGAGCGATATACACTACTTGAGACGAGTTCAGTAAACGCTGCGTTCGCGAAACAACAGTTAATCCACAATTATTTAGTTTTATTTCATCCAGACGCTGCGATTATGCACCTTAAAACTATGTATTTATGTGTAGTCGTTTGTAGATAAATATTTATGTAGAGAGGTGATCACGAGCTTGAATATATTTACACAAAATATACGTACTTTTCGATACCAAAGAATGTTCATCGAATATTAAAGTTAGCATTGAAAAAAGTGGTTCAAGATCTGTATAATTTATTGTAACGAATCATTGGCATGTTCTCTAAAGACCTCGATCCTATTTATTCTTATTGCTATTTTTGAAAAATTCTCACTTTCGGTATAAGAGATTTTTCGATAATAATCCCAGTCTTCGGTTTTCATTTTAAATATATACTTTGTACCATTTGAGTCCACCCTTTCGTTTGAGATCAGCTTCAGAACTTTGATCAACGAAATTAAAGTTCACCCAAAACAACGATTACTGTTTTTAGCCATTTTTTTTGACGTCCTTAGAAATCTAAAAAAAAAATCTACGCGTCAATTTCCTATTTGACCGTACTCTACAGGAGAACTTTCAACCAAATAAAAACTCTACCGACCATAGCAGTGATAATGCTTTGATCGAACTCAACCGATAAGAAATTCTTTTTTACCAAAATCGAATTCTATGCTGGTAGAGTATGAGTCGAGGTTTAAAAATTCCGGAGATTGTATGTTGGTTGAAATTTCTTCGGTAGAAATCGGCCAAGTAGCGATTCAATGCGCAGGCATTCGTTTAGAGGTTTCCTTGTGTAAATTCAAATTACCAGACATAAATTAACGACGTAGAAATGAAGGAAAAAATTATGAATACTTTGATTTTTGCGAATGATTGTTTTGGTATTTTTTCACTTCATTTCGCCTCCAGTGAATTTTATTTTCCCAATGATGGGAATTTTTCCTCTTCGTATTAAATTTTTTCTTCAAGAAGTTCTTGAAACCTGTCAATTGGCACTGCCAAAATATAATAGTTAAATTTCAGTGGAACGTTTCTGTAGTAACTTTTAGTAACGAAAGGGCTGATAAGTTCATAAATGTATGAACGTTAAGAAACGATAATTAGGTCGGACCAGCTGACATCAATAGTTGTTTCATCGTTTGAAAAACTTTTTTTGTACGATTTTGTTTTTCATTATACTCACAACGTACTCCCACTGTTTTTGTAAACTTTGGGACAATACTTTTTGGCGACAATATCATACGGAACTCCACTGCCAATTTTGACATTTTCTTTGGTACTGAATTGGTTCCACACGTGAATCGCTTTGGCTTGGCTTATTTTCTTCATAGTTTCGTTTTTATTGTCTTTTTCGAAATATTGCTTCCACTTTTTATATTCTATTGGATAAAAAGCTGATGGCGAAAATACTGTGAAACCGTGACAACGGGATTTGGTCATGTCCTTGGCCTGTGGAACAAAATTTTTTTAAATATCATTTTTAACCGTAGATTTTACGTTTTCTAACATTAAAAAAAAAGCAATTAAGAATCTTTGGGTGTCGAAATTTTCAGCAAAAGTTGGATCGAAGAATATTTCTCGATTTGACAAAAAGTTAAGACTCAATTTGCATAATGAGATTTTCATATTGTCTCCATTTCTCTCAACGAGCCAATAAAAAGTTTCACATGATTCTTACGTATTTAATGGCGCAAATTTTTTGAAGGGTTCTCGTTATAACTCCAGGTCCATTATTGCCCCAAATGTCACCACGAAAATTGGTTTTGAGATCGCGAATGCAAGCATCAGCAAATTGTCGTCCAAGGCCAGTGGTGCCAAAGCTCAAAACTCCCGCAGCAACGTCCTCCGAATCCTCAGCCCCGGCAAAGTTCGTTAATCCATCCAGAGACCTGTGCACGAAATAAATAACCATTTATTTTTTCTTTTATAATATCCAGCAGATAAATGTGTAAAAAATGATCGACGTTCAATTAATTCGTACGATGAAAATAAAAATATTTTCGAAATGTCAATTTTACCCAGAGAAGACAAGTTACTCTTCCGTGACTTCCGAGTCATTGAGAATCTGATTTGACAGTTATTGTTTAGTAAACTAGTTATTAACCACGATTGTAATACAACATTAGAATCTTGACGTCAAAGTCATAGTCGTGCTTCCTCTATGCTTTGACGAGAAACTTTTTCTGCATCCGAATAAAGAAAACGATTTTGGCGCTCTATATAATTGAAGTTTTTTTTCCATTTATTTTCGGTTCAAAGCTTCGACCGCATACCTGTCAAAATTTTACTTCCGTTTCGAATTTTTTTTTTTTTGTCGGAGAAATCGAGATTTTACGGATTTGAATCACAGCAACCGAAGTGAACGAGTGCTCTTCTCTAGGATTAATTCGTTAATTCAAAATTTGTACTTCTTGATATTTTATCAATCGCTTCAAAACGAAAACATCGAAGATTTTTGTTCGTGAAAACTTACGTGGTTACGACAACGTCAAGATCCAAATATATTCCACCGAATTTCCAAAGTGTAAGATATCTGAGTATATCGGACATGTGATTTTTAGGCCATGTGCTGGCTCTGAGAACACCGCTGGTATACCAGTCCTCAAGGGGCGTATTTTTAACGTAATCGTCCATAAGTATCCTCCGTACTCTTACGTTTTCATAACTCGTCAACTGTTTGACGATTACTTTTGTCCCATTCGACAATTTCGATGGCGATAATATCAATAAATAAATCATCATTTTTGGGTTCATTAGCGCTGCTGACTCGACAGCGCACGCTTCACGCGATGTCAATACTATTCCTTCTTCACCAAAACACGATGTTTCGTGAAAAAATATGCTCCTTCCTGGCTTCGGCATTTCTGGCTCTGAAATTCATTTTATTTCAAGGATTAATAAATAGAAAATTCGTTTCGAAAAAAAAAAAAAGAATTTTGTCTGCTTATGGTGCATAACAATTGGCTCTATTATTTGCTCACAAAATTTGCAGCCAATCTCTAAACACAGACGAAAGATAAATATTTTTCAAATCGTTTTATATTTAACAGTGCCTTCCGTATAGAACTGTCTTGACCTTTGGCTTATTTCTTAGGAACGAGATTCACATCTAAAGAAAATAAAGGCTAGATTGACTCAGCTCATTCCGAGAAATCAATGAAACACACAGCTCAAAAAATATTCAAAAATTCTGCACATAATTTTTTATATTTTGTTCGATAGCTCGATTCTGTATGAACATTGAAGTCCATTTTCTAAACATTTTTCAATACAAAATTATATTATTAGAACTTTAGAAACGTAGATGACTTTATAAATTATGTTTTACAATTTATTTTTGCCAGTTTCGTTTCTTTACTGTTTGGTATTGATCCTTTCCCCATTATTTCCGAGGCCATTTTACGCCCACTGTCGTTGAGGCTGAGCTTGGAGTTTCGATTCGAAGAAAGGCACGAGTGAGTTTGAAAAATAGCAGGTAATTTGAAAATTTTTTTGTTGAAACTTGTGTTTTCTAAATTTTACTTGCAAAATTCCAAATATTCTACACTTCTATTGTATAAAATATGTAAATTAATTATTTATTCTGAAATATGACGAATTTGAAAAATCACAAGGCACATTCGAACATTGATTCCTGGATTATTTTTTATTACTGATCAAGTAATTTGTGTATCGAGTTCGCAGCTTTTTTTTTGTCGTTTATTATCGGTATTACAATTTATGGATGCGTGTATCTCGCAGCTTCTTTCTTTACCGACCGTTACTCGTATCGATTTTGAACGATTTGTGCCATAGGCCGCTATGTCTTTGAAGCGCTCTCGTCGCATTTTGTTGTCGCCCGAACAATGCTCTATTATTTCTATTCCATCGATGCGACTTTTTCTTTCGGCTTTATCTGTTTTTCTGTCATTTTAAAACAGCTTTTTTTTTTCTATTCATTTTATTAACTTTTTGATCTTCCACGAGCCCATCGGTTGCTACATTGACTTTTCGAGGGCCTGATTCCATTAAAAAATTTATAATTGTTCACGATCTAAGAGTTCGTCATTTTTCTAAAGTAGCGTATATTTCTAGGAATTCAAATATCGACATTTGAAGTTTCTTCGTTACTGGAAACTCACAGTAAAACTTAAATTTTCATTCGGATTTTGAAGCTTCACTGGTGAAGCTTCAAAATCCGGGGTACGGTGAATTGAGGAAAATGTTTAATAGTATTTTTACTAACCTTCCTTAGAGTTGCTCGCATAAAAGTCTTGAACCCCGTGTATGGTGGATGGCTCGACATAGCAGGATATTTCGTGGTCCTCGAAGAAGCCAAAAAAGGGTGCGACCCGTGTTACAAGTTCGTGACTCGTTACGAATATGAAGACGAATGCAAGGGTAGCACATAAAAATACGTAAACGGGTCGTTTCCTCATTATTTATTTTTATTTGTTCAAGTTATGCTCTCGATTATGAATGTTCTTATATCATTTTCTTGGCAGTCATCGATTTTGCTTCCACTGAAAATTCAGCAATTGAAACAACACTTTATTTTGTTGATTCTATATTCCAGAATTATTTATTTCAATGGATAATTATCGATGTTATTTATGTTCACATTAATAGCCCATTTCGTGGTTGTCGCGGTTATATTTTTCCGAAATTATATTTCAATAATTTGTTCGAAACATCTAAATAAGTGTTGCAAAAATTAATAATACGCGTTTATTCAGTTTGATGATGATTGTGATTTGATGATAATGCTCCTCTACTGAATCCTTTGTATTTGATATATTCCGAAATTATCGTTCAATTATATACATTGCGGATCATAAGCACTGTTAATCTTTTTATTATTTCCGTTATGTTTGAAAAAATAATATTTATTTCCTCGTACCCATCGATTTCAATTGATTGAATTTCTCATAAATACATCCGATTGTGAACTTTATTGATAGAATCATCGATAAAGTTTTAATCAACTACATGTAAGCATTCCTAAGTTTGTAGAACCGAAGGTTCAGTCAATATGTTTCCTTTCATATTCAATTACCAGTTGGAATGGCAACGAGGAAAAAAAAACCCACCGGAGGCTTAAAGCACGAGTGACCTATGACCCTCATATCCGAGGAAGAACCGAACGATATGAATCATTCTCGAATTGAATATCAGTACGCCGGCGAATGTTTTTTTTACCCCACAGAACGAAACGAACCGTTTTTTAAATAAAAAAACTTGCGAGTTTGAAGTTTTCGATAATAGTTTAGACGAAAAAATGATTGATGACCGATTAAAATTTTTTTATAAACACAAAGAATATAATTGTAAATGAAATATACAAATCACTTGAATTCGATCGATTGTAAAAACATATTCATTCGTTCGACGAATCGAAACGTCACTTTACGTTGCACTTGGTATTTACCTCTCAAAGCATTATTAAAAATCGAAACAAAACAAATCACAACACTGAACAATCCATGACTGCAGTCATCAGCGGCGATCATCAAAGTTCTTTGCGACAGATTTTTTTACGATGCTTGCTACGTTATGTATGGTAACACTTCTGTCAATAGTACTGAGTTCGCTTCCCTTCTCATGACGTGTTTTCTCGTTTTTTAGTACTGCTCTCTATGACGCGATTCGCTACCGAATAAACTCACTCACTGGCCTACCGTAGTCCGAGCTAATGTTTCTATCTCCCTTTCCCTCTACGCGGGTCTCTCTTTTTCTCTCTCTCTCTCTCTCTCTCTCTCTCTCTTTTTCTCGTCGATGCGCGTGTGTATGTAGTCGGTTCTCCCTTTCGCGCCACAACGAAATTCTAGCGATCGAACCTTGTTTACATGGCGCATGCGTCTTTATTCCGAAGCGTTGATTTGAGCTCTCGTCAACAAAAAGTATTTATATATTTTTTTCTTTCTACTTCACACTGTTCGATTAACAAAACAATTTTTTATTTTTATATGCATAAGCGGCTGATGAATACTTTTTTAATGAGTTGTATCAACTGTAAAGTTGAGAGCAGCTTGTACAAAGAAAATCGATTCTTCGAAAATATTTTTATTCCGAGTAATCCATCGCCCTTCATACGAAATCAACGAAAACGAGAACTCGTGCGTTCTCTAATTTTTTTTTCTCTCATAACGGAAATCTCCCATATTACCGAAAACAAAGAAACATTTTTTTCCATGAAAAAAAATTGTTTCGACAGGAATATTTTTACGGTATTGAAAAATGTTTGAAGCTGATTCTACTTTGTGCACCTCCGAAAGTAGATTAGCCTTTATTCGTAATTCGTAATACTACGTAAACATTTTCACAAAAAAATCTATACGCGATGATTGATTGGCTTAGCTTTTTGAAATAAAACATTCGATCACAGTTCTACATAACGACTGGTGCACGGTAAACACGAACGTCGTCTTCGCTCGAAACGCGCGTCGCTCTACACGCCTTTCGACCCCCACCCTATCTCGGTGTCGATCTAGAACCCCCCGATGCTTTATGTTCGATGTAACGAACGTTTAAAATCTCGCCCACTGCTCTTCTATCAATTCCGTATAATAGACAGCGACAATAAGCTATCGAATGTTCGTATGTTCATATCTTTCGTAACTAAAAACCGTTCACAACTTCATTGTTGAAAAAAATCAAAACAAATAAACGAAAGCGAGTGAGTGTGAAAAAAGTGACGAATTGGAAATAAAAATTACGATGATTTATCGTACGCATCGCGACAAGTATATTCGAATATTAATGGCCGAAATAACGAATTCTTTAGTTTCGTAACGAGGATGATAACGATTTTGGCATTGCGAATTAGAGTTCAAACTGCTTGGGCAAAGATAAATAGAAATATAGAACGAGAAAGATTATGCGCAGGAAGCTTTTTTAACCGCATTCAATCGCATACCCATTTTCAACTCGCTCGCGAACTTCGAATCTGTTCACCGTGAAAGAATGACGTCAGATAATATCACGCAAAAGTATTTTCAATTCGGAGACGTACCGGGGCAAGGAGTTACTGACGAGAGGCCGCTTTAAACGTTTCTGATAATCAATCGCATCAACTCCGTAGCTCGTTAAAACCGTTCGGTCATGGACGTTTCACTATTGTAATAGAATCGTATATTGCCGACAGGTGGCGACAAGTAAACATAAAGAGGAACGAGATTCAATACGACAATCCCAAAACTCAGACTCGACACCGAAGCAAGAAAATGAATAATATTTTAGTAGTTTTTTTTATTTTTTACTGCTAGAACAAAACATGCTTCCTGTGCCCTTGAACGAGCAGTTGAGAGACTAACTGGTGGCGACAGCGTTAGGGTCCCATCGCAGGGGTTACCCGAAAAATCGATATTTCTATTGTGTAGCAGGAAACGATGAATTTTTCGGGGCAGATGCTTTGAAAATGTAAGTGCAACCTGAACAAGGACGGAAATGGTAAGAAGAATATTGTAAGGATGAATATGTGACAACTGAGGAATAACTTATCTCTGTTTTTATTTAATTTTTCAAACGGTTTTTTCACTGCTATTATTTTCACTTATATTCATTGCTGTATGTTCACGTTAATTGAATCATGTCTATGCTACAAGGCAAATACATCGAATAATCGTACTGTAAAAAATAATTTAAATGTGCTTTCTGAAATGAGAACCGTTGGAAAGCCACTTTCCAAGTTCGTGACGCAGTTAAGATCATTTCTTTGACTCTGATGAATAACCTCTCACTTATTTGATACTTCGTCTCGCCAGGAATAAACAAGGAACTGTGTGTGTATATTTATATCATGGAATAAAGTTTTAGCTCGTTCCGAAAAAGTTGGTAACCCGCATATGATAACTCTCTCCTTCGGTAGTTTTCCTTGAAACTGAGACACAGCGGACTTGGTCGGAACTTCTTTGAAAATGTGACCGTGAAATTACGAAAATTCGGCTCAATCGCTACGACCGTTACTACCGTTAGGCATTCGTAACACAAAAACTCAAAGTCGGAAAAGTATACTCTTTGATATAGAGGTTACTCGGACTCAATATAGAAATAATATATATTTTTTTTTTAATTGAACGCTATTGGTTTATAATGAATCAACGAGAGTCCAAAATGACAAAAAAAATATCTTGTTTAGCTTCGCATCATATTAATTTCAACACGATTCGTTTCTTGACGTTTCATCACAACGTGCTGGTTACAGACGTGTATCGCTCTTAGAGATTTAAAAAAAAAATAGGAAAGGATTTGACAGCTGATAAAACAAACTTTGAGTTAATTGCGTCATGTTGTTTCTATCACGCTTTGAGGTTGTCCTATATCGCGGTGGATAGGTCATAGGATTCGCGTGAAAAAAATTTGCTGCCGTTCTTCTTAAATCAATTATTGTTTTCACGAAATTTTAGGGTGGGTTATCGACCAATTAAGAGCGAAACTAATTATTTAAAGTGCTCTCCGTGATGGATTCCCAAGGTGACATAGGAAAATCCGATTTCTGGTTAGTAACAATATATTTATCTTATTTTTAGTGAAAATCCATAAAATATTTTACGATAATCAGATTTGAGTACTTCAAACTTGTAGCAATCGAATGGTCTCAGAAAAAAAGCGGTTATCGATCTAGTTTTATGGAATATTGAGTTGAAATGAAGCTTCCGGCATCGGTCAGTGTTTTAACACTTTAGATATGAAGTATGAAGAGGTTAAACCCGGGCGTATGGGCGCGGCCGTGTACTACGCCAGTCACTGAAATAATTATTATTTCAATTTTGTAATTATATACAAATTTTTATAAGCGATCATCGATTGGAAGAATTTTTTTAATAAAAAATTATCGCTTTTATAAGTATCAAAAATTGGGATAGTCGAAAGTTTTGAATTTGATAGCATGACCAGTCGATAGGATTACCTTAAATCAGCACGATTCGTTGCTCTGACATGAGAAAAACACTGTACACCGGCTCAGAATTATGTTTCTATATTCAGAGGAATTGGACAACGATAAATTTGAAATAATCATTCATTTTATAGTTCAATTTGACAATACGAATTAACTTTTATTTCGTAAAAGTGAGTTCGTTGAAATATTTGTGATCGCGTACATATTTTACACGGTATCATCAGTAATTCATTGAAAATAAAACGTGAACGACGCGTGCGGTCATAATATTTTCAGACTATTTGAAAATTTGATTTGCCAACGTTTATCAAGAGACTCGATAGAGTCTCGGGACAAAAGTACATTGACAGTTCTGTCGTCTGCTTTATATACATTGTGAGAAAAACATTTTTCATGAAATCGTGACTGCTCTTCGAACAATATTAAAAATGAAATATCCGCAATGCTCTTTTCAACATTGATTTTTAACCCAAAAATAATTAAAAAAAATAATAAATATTTTTATTACGAACTCGTCGAAATTCGTAGATTCGTTTTTATTTTCAGACTTAAATGTATTAATTTATATTTATCGGAGATTTAAGTAGGCAGATATGCATGACGAGTAACTTTTCTCAACATCCTCGACGTGGTTGGAAAAAGTTAACTGGAGAATTGTCCCGAAAGTGCGAACGTTACTCGCGACGTGAGTCAACCAGTCATCTCGGTGTTTAGTTTCTGAGCGCCGCGAATTACTCGAGTGAGGTTTCACGACGCGGTTCTGAGTGATTTCAAAACTTGCTGCTAGCACTGCGAATTCTATACCCGAGCACGTACTCGCTCGTATCATTAGCTCCGATGCAGCATCGAAGTTTTATTCTTTGTTCGTTTCATGCAAAAATATAAAATAGGCCCATTCAGGAGTAAGGTCTGAGTCATATGAAAATAAAGAAATAATAATTTACTGATTGGAAGTATAGTTAGTAGAAAAATGTTTTCAAAAAATTAAATTAAATCATTCATAATTGCATGTTCTTTTGGTAGACCATCGCAGCAACGAATTCGTTCCGCGCATGAAATGACAAAAAGTTTATTTCTTATCGACGATTTATTTCGTTATCTCATTTTTTTTTTTATTTTCTTCATTTTATCGAAAATTTATTTGCAAATAAAAGAACGCAAAAAGAAAAGTTTGCAGTGATTATTTCGTGTCAATTTTCAACATCGTGGACATTGTTTACAGGTTAAATGATGGATATCTTGATATAAAATACGTGCATCGGTGCGGAAAAATGTAGTAACTGCTTTTCTCATGAAGGACGATTTGCTTATTCGACTCCGCCTCTTTTTGTACGTTCTCTAGAAAATGTGGGTAGACGCGAAGAGCAATTTATATATAGAGGAATTAAAAATGATAATGTCGAAGGCATTATTATTTCACCGGATATCCATATAATGATAGCTTGGACTAGCGATTATCGGGAAAAAGAGTGATTCAGGGCAGACAGAGCAGTACACACGGTGCTCCTTTGTTGTCGCCCAATGTTGTTATTGACGGAGAGTATATAATTGCGAGAAAATCGTAGCGCTGAAAAAAAAAACGTATGATTTCCGACCAAGAAAATAATTCAATATTTTATCATTACGATCTCACGTAGTTCTTTGTTTCGCGAGGTGACGAAAAAAAAGTGTGCCGAGGAGTCATGAATTCGTTTGAATATTATACGTGAGAAAAAAAAAAATAACGTTATCGAAAAAATAATGGAATCCCGCATTATTCATCGAGCAGTAAAGAAGGAGGAGGTTATGGTTACGCAGCTTTCGATATCGCCGAAGTACTTTTGGTCGACGTGCACATTATGTCTGATCGATCATGGTTTTTCGTTTATCAGCCCACGGTCATTACCAGTCAACAATCAGTTTGATCAGTAAGTACAATTGTTACCATCAGTCGGTAAATAAGACGCTGCCAATTTTTAAAAAGTTTTGTTGTTTTTTTGTGAGACGTAATACAAAATGTCCGGCTTTGATCTGAAATACCGATTGAACGACGAATGTATATTCAACGATTCAACGTACGGTTGCCATGGGTAACGCTGTACGTGAGAATGGCGCTTGCTCCGTTATATAGAAAATATATAAAATCCCACCGAGCTCTCGGGGGTCCGTGTACCGAAACACACAGTGAAAATGGCGCCGCTCGAGTGAGGTGTCGTGTTTGTCGGTTGTGCGAGCGTGCGTCGAACGTTTTTTGTCACACAACCGGAATAATCGTCAAAGAGTGAAGCATAATTAACAAATATACATTTGGTTTTCACGGATATGTGGCAGGACCTCGATGGCCTCGGTAGTTCGGCCGTGAACTCCGGGTCACAACAGGTCGATCAGTTTGGAACTACGGGTAAGAACGAATACTCAAGGCCACACCTTACAAAACTAAAATAACTGCGAAAAAAATATGTGCCATTACTACTATATTTAATTCTAAATGAAAGGCAGGTGGAAATAGTTTTTTTTTTGTTTTTTTTTTCTTCATTTGTCTTGGTCGATGGTTTTGCTTTACGAGACTAGGAAGCAAGAGTTTTTCCCCTCCTGATTGTGTTTTGGCGCGTGCGCGTCAGTTGCACACTCTCGACAGCTATGTATATATACAACAATAACATTTCTTCAACGCTGTCGTAATCATAATTTTATCTAAAGAATAGCATTTGAACAGTACCCTCTGTGAACTGAAGAAAACGTTTCTGTGCCTCCATTAAATCATGAAAAGAAATGTATATTCGTAATTCTTTCGAAATTTATAACGCGATTTTGTTTTTTTTTTTAAATGTGTCAAAACGTATTCCTCTGTTTTTATTCTTATTACGAATGCAACGGTGAAAACAAGTGAATGTATGGGAAATCGTAGTGAAAGAGTTACGTGTTACGAAGAGAGAGCCGAAGATTTGTCCACAGATTTGGTGTGCTCTCGATAAAAAAGCAGGACAAATTTTTTGAATTCAAACCGTGTAGTAGCCGAGTCTTCAGTAAAATGTGTATACATGGTAAGAAAAAAAAAAAGTGTATAACGAAGCTTCGATTGGAAGAAAAAAGTAGGGCTGTGGCATAGTTCCATCGTTTTTTCTCTTTGTCCCTCTCTCATCACTCACTTTCGTCGTCTTGGTATGCATCGAACGAAAGCGTTACATAGTTCAAGTCGATAGTATCTGCACTTTTGGTGGACAAGGAAATATTGTTACGTCGACTTTTTTTTCTTATCTCTCGGATTGTTTTACTTCACGACAATGGACCGTGAAGATATAGTGACGTATGGAATGTCAAGTGAGAGTCTTACCTAACCTAACCTAACTTCTTTACGAATAACGTTGCGCTCTCGAAATGATGACAGGTTTTTCAATCGTTTCAATTCGAACCTTTCTCTTCTTTATTAATCGCTTTTTTTTTTTATAGTTAAAACAAAAGCATGCGATCGAATGTGCACGAAATATATGAAATTTTATAAGATTTTCATTGACTTTTGAACATTGATCGTATACATAATTTCGACTCGATCACTTGCCTAATTTTTGACAGGCTTTGAAAAACCTGTGCTATGTTAACGCTTTCGTTTGAGTTTGGCATAAGATTTGTTTTTTAATTTAAATAAACGTGGTTCGGTGCTGACTCTGTGACGAAATAGTCTCGACTAGATAGATTTCCTGTGAGTTTGAACAAATATGTGTTTGCTCGAGTTTCTTGACAGACAAAATTCGATAATAATGATTCAGTGATATTTTTAAATCGTGAATTCGTATCAATTGTAATTTGTGGAAAAAATTGTGTTTCGATCTTTCGACAGTTGCGAGTTGTTATGAAATTGCGATAATTTAAATAAATCGTCTTATCTTATGACTCATTCGGTCAAACCTTGATTTCGTTCGGTTTAACAAAACGTATAACGATGTATTTAGCATCGGCTAGACAGCGTTAGTACGATTGTACGATCGTGGGGCTTTATCGCCTCGAGTAAAAACACTCGCAGACGTTTCGTCGACCCCGTTAGCTGAGCCTCGCTCTGTGTGAACCTCTATACCGCCGATTTAACTCGGTCATCCTATGCATACCGGGTGTATTTTTTAGTCTCATCATGTTCTTTCATGTAAAGTGAATTTATAATAATGAAATCACAGTTTTTTTTTTTTTTTTAAACTACATACACTGGAATAGAAAAATGGCAGAGAACGTTTTTCGTCGTACGCATTATCCTGCTCTGCAAACGGTCCCTGTTTTCATACAGGTGTAATATAAAGGCATAGAAGCATTTTCTTGCGGCGCATGAGAAACAGTTTCTAATTGTTCTGCTTTACGGTGTAGCGTTGATTCAGCGAGTCCAAATAAGCAAATACTCGTTCGGTTTAATTTCAGGAGAATTCTTCAAAGAGAGCGTATATGAGAGTTTCAGGAATTAATAAAAAGTCAGTAATTTGTGCAAAGTTTCAGTACGTACGTTAAAATCAAGTGTATTACGACACTTCATTATCTGGAAAAGCTTATTCGATTTTTATTTATTTAAACTTGAGAAAGTTCAAGACTCGATGTGTGTTTAGTGTTTTTAACCTCCAAGTTTAACCCTCTTCTTCGAGACAAATTAATTTATTCCGAACCTCATGAGTATCGATTTAACGAAGTTTGTAAAAAAGTTTTTTGGATATTTTTTTTTATAGCATTTATACAAGTTTCGTTCGGAACTGTTTGTCAGCGTTTGCGAATTTCATGTTTAAAGACGGGAAAATCACAGAAACTCATGAGGGACCGTGTTTAATTGGGAAATCTTTTTTTATTCATTTCTCTCGAACGAAGTATCCTGAGGGCTTGAAATTTTGACAGGTGACTCTATTCAATTTTTTTTAAATTCGATTACCGGATGAAGCTCCTTAACGCTGATTAAAATTGAACGAATTCACCCGATCCAGGCATCGAATTTCAGATCTCGTTTGTTTTTATTTCTTCACAAAAAAAAAAAAACAAATAACGATTCCCATTTATCTGTAACATAAAACGATTGATAAATTAGGCAAAAATTTACGAAAGTAAATAATATACGAAAGTAATAATATACGAAAGTAAATAAAACCGAAAAACACTAATACGAAATGTGAACGAACCGAGAAACCACAAATCGGAGAAAAAAAATCAAAAATTCTCAACTCGAACGATCCGTAATTCGATAGGATTGAATTACTGCGAAAAAAAAAAGGTTCCTCTCAGTTCGATGACTGCCCCAAGACACATGTGTGTTTACCGTCGTTGAATTATGCTCCGTAATGAAGGAAGTTCCGAGTTATTCCCGGGGTTAGCGTACCCGAGCGCCTTACGTGCGTTAAAGTATCATTGCGTAACTTCCTCGCGGACAGGTGCATATGGACAGGTGAGAGAATTCGTGCGTGTGTATGAGAGAGCAAGAGGAATAGAGAGTGAGAGAGAGGGGAACGAAAATAAGGAGAACGAAGAAAAGAAATGTTACGGTACACCGTTGTGTCGTCGCGCTACGTAATAATGCGGGCTTTGTGCGGTATGATATAAATATATGTATCTACATAAACGTATAAATATATACATATACATTTGTATACTTATGTACACACAATGATCGAGGGGGGATTGCGAATTGCTCCCCCACAATCGTGTATGCAATTCATTCATAGCCTGCATTAAATAACACACAGTAGGATGAGCGTGTACATAACTGCACATATGTGTGCATCGATTTAAGCAACGTTATGCAGTGATCTCTTATCCTTCTCTCGGATGGTGACCTTCAATTCGAATGATTAAATTGGAAGGAACGATTCGAAACAAGTTTTTATAATTAGTTGAGTTCTAAATGAAAACCGGTTGATCATCGTGTTACACTGAGAAAAAAAATTTGAAATTGTGGCGAACAAATGAAATTTGTTGATTCAACAAAACTTTTGTTGATTCAACGATATTTTTGTCGTGGTGAGAAATTAAGTATTTGAATGAACCAAATTTCGTTTGGGTCAACAAATTTCATTTTGTTCGCTACGATTCGTTGAACCAACAAAAAAATTTATTGAACCAACAGAAAATTTGTCGAACCAACAAAAAATTTGTTGAATTTACGAATTCATTTTTCTCAGTGTATAGAAAGCTTTGTTTTAGTCATTTTTTTTATTCGAGTACCAAATAATATTAAAGTTTTTCTTGGCACCGGACACGATTACCGAATGAATTCTGACGTCACGGTTCGAGCGGAATTTCTAATCAAATTTCTAGCTCTCCCCTTTCGTCGTCGTTTATATCAGATGCTCGGATGTATGTATTCGCACTTCTATGTATGCGCTGGCTTTTGTATAAGCACATGTCGGTGCGAATATGCGCCTAAATATATATATATATATATGGGAGCGTGCTTCAATGCTCTTTGCTTTGATCCATTCGCGGATCTGGTGACTATGCATTATTCTTGTCAAACTTTGATTTAATGTTCTATTTTTCCATTTATTATTTTGAATTTTCATGCGGTATATAAGCTGTCAAAAATTTTTTGCTTTAAGGTAATCCTATCGCGGTAAAAAAAAATGAAAAAAAATTTAATGCCGTTCTTCGTAAATCAATGATCGTTTTCACGAAATTTTAGATCGGGTTATCGACCAATCAAGAGAGAAACTAATTACTCGAAGTACACTGAGAAAAATGAATTCGTAAATTCAACAAATTTTTTGGTGGTTCGACAAATTTTCTGTTGGTTCAACAAATTTTTTTGTTGGTTCAACGAATCGTAGCGAACAAAATGAAATTTGTTAACCCAAACGAAATTTGGTTCATTCAAATACTTAATTTCTCACCACGACAAAAATATCGTTGAATCAACAAATTTAATTTGTTCGCCACAATTTCAAATTTTTTTTCTTAGTGTAGGTGCTCTTCGTGATGGATTTCCAGGGTGACATAGAAAAATCCGATTTTTGGTCACTAAAAATACCTTGGTGAAAATCCATAAAATATTTTACAAAAACCACATTTGAGTACTTCAAACTTGTATAGGAATCCAATGGTTTCTGAAAAAAATGCGGTTTCAAGAGTGTTGAAAAGTTTTTGGAATAAGAGCAGCTTATCGGAGGTGAAATGGCCTGTATACACGTATACGTAAAACTATATGTACAGTGGGTCGTATCTCGTATCTCGTACGAGAGGCGTGAATGCAGCCTTAATTTCAGAGTTCTATCTTTAGAACTTTCGGTAAATTGGCTCTAATGATCGACGATCGTCAACCGCGTTTGCTACACGAGAAAGATTCTCAGATTCTCATTCCCACCCTTTTATCTACAGCTTTTACATCAAACGCAGGTAAACGTGTATATTGAAAATGTATCGCGCTTATATCAGGTACGAGAACAATTTTTTTTTTTCAACGAACAAAGTATTTCGTAGTTGTTTCGTTCTCGTAAATTTTCGCTTGAAATAAAAATTAATAGAAAATTCTTTTCGATCTTTTTCACATTTTGCATTTTCAGCAAAAGATAAACTTATTTTTCGTATGAAATATCGGAAAAATTTTTTAAAAATTCTACAAAATTCTCTAGTCTAGACTACGAATTTTAGACTGCGGACGAGAGAACCCATACGGAATGAGTATTCAATGCCTTTCAAAGATCTCTCGTATTACTCGCCCATTCCCATCTCGCCACTTCCGAACGCCAGAGATATCCGCCATTGTTCCAAGATGTCTTTTCAACGGTTTATATACCTCTTGTGTGCGTTTAATTACCAAAGTAGATTGTTGGCTGTTAGAAGTTGGTGAATCTCTGTCTCATTCGAGCGTAATAAATTCGTGGCAAAATATTTTAATTCATCGACATTTTCGATCGCAGTCATTTCGTTAACGTAATCCATAAATGCATAGGAATTTTCAATTGGCAATATCACAATTACAAGTAATTTTGACCGAAACATCAAAATTTTTGTTAAGAATCAACGAGTACAAAAGGTTTATTTATTTTATTTTTTTATTTTTACAGAATTGACTCCGGAGCAGCAAAAAAATTTGATCGACATACGTCGAAAGAAGACTGAATTGCTCCTGGAAATACAGGTAATTGAACAAACTGTTTTTTCCATCATTTTTTTTACATTTTTAAAATACTCGTTATTTTTTTATTTTTTTTATTTTTGTATTTTGATTCTTAAGGAGTTTCGGTACAGGCGATACAATGTTGCCATGCTAAACCATGTTAAAAAGACAAAAAATTCTCAAAAAGTTAAGAATTTTATAAAATTTAGTGAACATATTCGTTTAGTGCCAAATTTGACAATACAAATTTTTTCAGATTTTTCTTCTACACAGTTATCGAGTAATTGAAGACTAAAGTTCACGTGTATAAGCATAGCGTTTCCATATATATAGGTAAACATTCCGGGCATAAGAAATCTGCTTTAATGCATAATTACTCGATAACTAAGTAGAAGAAAATTTGGAAAAAATTTGTCTTTTCGTACTTGATGTTGAAGAACATTATCACCAACTTTCATTAATTTCTTAACATTTTGCCTTTTGTACCGAAACTCCTTAATATACCGAAATTTATGAGGATTTTTTCGAAATTGTCTCGGTGTTTGTCTAAAAAAAAAAAAAAAAAAAAGTGAATTGTTAACTGAAAATGAGGAAAAAAGAAAAAAAGTTGTATTTCAACAATGTTATCATTGATATCATTGGACATGAGACTCATATTTATTACGAAGTGTGTAAAACTCGTTATCTGAATAGCGATAAAATGATTTCACTTGTCATAGAGGCATGACTCATTCGTTGACGCGATACTAAAGTCCCGGTAAATTATTAAAAGGATTCTTGAGGCGTACAGCCTCGAATTCTCAGCCACATTCGTTGGACAATTTATCTACGAACGACCAAGTGCATGCAACGAGGCGAATAAATGATAATTTTGTATTTTGAAAAAACAACCCTATTCAGCAAATTATTGTTCAACGGGGTAGAACAATAATAATAATAGTAGAAATCATATTCATTGCAATTATTATTATTATTATTATTACTATTCGGAATCGATGCACCGCAAGGGTCGTTCCCCCAAGCTTCCAACAGTTCGTTTTTCTTTTATTTCACGAAAAGCCCTCCTGCTGCAGGTGCTCCAACGAACCACGAGACCTCGATTTCTCCCCCTCTTTTGCCTTCATTCTTTCCTTCTATTCTTTTTTTCTTCTCTATCTCTCTCTCTCTCTCTCTCTCTCTCTCTCTCTCTCTCTCTTGCTTTCTTTCTTTCTCTCGTTGTCTCGAATATTCTTCTATCGAAAAACCAGCTGGCAAAGAGCCCTCTGAGAAAATTTCAACTCGTCCAAGGCGCCGTGTATTGCATTCCTAACGACTGGGAATGCTCGACGTTGAAAAGAGGACAAATCATCGATAACTCTCTTCAAAATTGACAGCCAAGCTCTCAATCTATATTTAACTTTATTGGAGGTCCATTCGCATTTATTTTTGACTGAATCTTGTGTGTGTGTGTTTTTTTTAAACTCGTTTACGATGGGCTGGAATACAGTAAAGAGGATTGTGATGATTGCAGGTTCATAGAAATTGCAAGAGATTATAATTTTCTTCGCAACTTCAAAAATTTCACTGCTCTGTTTTTAATTTTTTTTTTAAGTGAGAATACTGTCAACGACTTCAAATTATTTGATTGAGAAGAAAAAAAAAACAATTTTGCATCGAACTAATAATATTTTTATGTTCGCGTCTGACTACTTTTGCTCAGTCAACGATGGAAGTTCGATTTTTCGAGGAGAAAGATCATTCGAAAATCTAAATAATTTTCATCATTTTACGTATCGTTTGTCGCTGCTATTGAGTCATTTTCTAAAGCGTAGACTGGATCGAGGAAGAAAAAAAAGTGAAAAAGATCGGGAAGAAAAGAAACAAGAGAGAAACGAAGAAGAGCAAAGAAAAGCTGCGATCCTAAGAATCGAGAGCTCCTCGGTTGCATCGTTGTCGTCGTCTCCGACCAGTCTGAATATCCATGGCCAGTTTTTTTTTTTTTTTTTTTTTGACTCTCCCTTCCAATGGGAACCTGGAATTTCCATGTAGGGCCTTTGATCCAATGCGTTTGGGTCTCGGTGCTGGCTCGACTCACGGACAGGAAAGTGTGTTTCAGGCTTCTCGGGGAGCTCGGGGCTAAGAACACGCTCGGTTCAATGCTCCGCAAATTTTCGAATGCAAAGAGATCCCCCTTCGCTGATAAAGAAAATTGTCGACGTCGCAGGAAAAAAAAAAAAAAAAACATAGACGTCTTTAAATTCGCACGCGTCTTTGGAATTTTTTGACATTTGTGAACTTCGGCTAGGAACAAACGATTTTTTTTAATTTCTTAAGAATATTTCCGTCTCAATTTCAATCTTTGGTTGTTTTTTTTTTTTTTTTTTGTCAATCGTTCAACGAAATCACAATTTTTTCGAGGACTGATGCAAAGTTTTTTACAAAATAAAAAAATCAATGCAATTCAGATGAATCGAGAGTAATTTTATAGGCGAGCACTGCTCTCAACGTTAAATTCTGATGAAAAGAATTTTGAAAAAGCTTAATGAATGCTGAACACTGCTGAATCAACAACGTAATTGGGCATCTCGTGAGAAATTTTACTGCTTTTTTTTTTTATTCCAATTGAAATCATTCTGCGTGCAGTGTGACACTTGAGTTTTTGGAAGTCTCGCACATCGCTGGAAATCCCAAAATGAAATGAATAGTAAATGGATAAATTCTCGAAAGTGCATCATTTCGGTAGGCTCCGAGTCTCGGAAGTTATTTTGGAACGTTCGTTCGAGAGCACAGAAAAAGGAAAGTGAACAAAAAATTCGAGTTAACAGGGAAAAATGTGAGGGAATCGAAACGATTTGTTATTTTCCTTATTTTCTCATCCACGAAAGAACGAGACTAACTTTTTTCCTTTTTTTTTTACGTTTTTTCAGCGTGATTCTTTTGATATTACGCAAAAGTGCAGATGAACAGAAGTAACAGAAACACCATGAAATGGAGTACGAAGAAGAGAATGAGAAAAGACGAGAGAATAGAGGGGAACAAAAAAAATCCATTTTCCTGAGTGCTCCGTAATAATGTCTCGGAGATTGGATGGGGCTGAAAAGTGGGTTGAGAGATGCGGTGAAAATTGGTCAGTAGCTTTTGTTGCTGGTCGGAAAAAAATTCTTCTCCACGAGCATATATCCAGCACGAGAGATTGAATTTATCGGCTGTGCTCAGCTAACCGGAAGAGATCTTCTTCACCGGCGACTAATAATTTCGCTTCAATGTCTTGCCGACAGATGTCGCTGTTGTTATCGTTCTTTATGGTGTAACTCTTATCAGAATTTTTATTTATCAGGATAAAATGTGATAAAAATAGATGATTTACGCTTTTTCCTCATTTTGGTCGAATACAAAATTGTGCAACATCGGAGTTTTGAATGATAGAAATTTGGGGGTGAAACAAAAAGTTCGATTTTTCATTATTTTTCACTGGATTGCCTTTTTATTTTCAATAATCTAAGCTCAGGTCGAGCAAAGAGCGAAAAAGTTTATCGTATAAAATTGTGAGCGTTCGTTGAAACCATTGAAATTCGAATATTCATTAAAATTCATCGGAAATTCGAGATCAAAATATCTACAATATTTGCTGCATTAGAATAATACTTTTGTTTTTATTTTGTTTACGATTAATTTTATCACCGATGACGCACAAATTTTTGGAATCACTATCAACGGAAGCATTGAGATTTTTTTTCGTTGCGCGATAAGAAGAAAACAGTCGTTTCCGCAGGACAGTGATAGTAAAGACTCGTGCTTACTCATCGTGTGTCATCACACTCAGAGGATTTCGGAACGAAAGATTTTCCTATTCGTATACCGTGTCTGTATGTAAACTTCCTGGAGGTTTTTTTTTTTGACTTGATAATTTATTCGGCATATCCTTTTCTATGTTCCGGAGAGATGAAGCAGGAAAAGCACGAAATTATTGTTCAGGTTGATACGGAGAAAATCTCCGATTCAAAAACTCATGCGTTGTATAACGTCAAAATCATTTACGAATAACGATTGAAAATTGAAAAAAAAAACATTTATTCTTCGGAAAAATGATGGAAAATCAAATCGGAGAAGCAAAAAATACAGATTATAAAAATATAAAGATAAAAGACCATTTCCACATTAATTATTGATCGATAGGAAGTAGCTTCTGATTGAAAAAACAATTTCGTTTGATTTGCCGGATAAATTTATCAAATGAGTATTTAAACATCGGTGCAAAATTATCAATCGGTTATCAAGCGAATTGAATTATGTTTTTCCTTCGTTCGTTGCAAATACAAATAATTTCTTGACGATTAAATTATGATAATATCAATGAATCGTATTCGTGCGACGAAGAATATATCCGTTCATTATCGATATTGTCTGATGGAGCCACAAGGCGTGACTCAATGATCTGAAATTATCGTAAATATGTTGTGTATACTTTTGGCACGTCTGAAAAGTTCCGTCAACATTTCCTTCTCTCAGAACACAATAATCTTACTTTTCGTCAGGCTCGCGATCAGTTTCTGTATAGATTCATATTTTCTTCAGTTTCACGCTCGAGACATTTTCGTCGTTCGTGCGCTTTCACGGGTAACCGGTTTACCCGAAATTTTCAGTCTCTCAAAATTTACAAAAGAACATTTCTTTTTTTTTTCGGATTGCGTAAAAATGATAAAAATTATGTCAGTGAACGTCGCGAGTGTTAAAGTCGATTTTTTCGAGACTCGAAGAATCGAAAATATCTTAGAATCACCGGTTTCATTGGTATCGATCGGCACAGATTAATCATCGTCGATCCCCCGTTTTCAATGTGTCGCCTCACGTGGTCGTTTTTGCTCGTGTGTTTTCCGGTTAAAAGATTTCACAAGAAAAAGGTAATTTCTCCCCATCATTTCTGTTTTTCGATGAGAGCATGGTGTACACTCGTGCGACAATTTTAATAAATCGTATCTCATTCTCATTTTATGAATATTTATAGAAATAAAAATTTCTCGGGTTAGTCAGATTTTAGGTCGAGATAAATTCTGCTCAATTAAGGTATATTTATACGCGAAGAGATACGTAAAAAAAAAAAAAAGTACAATTCAGCTGGGAATCGTGCCAGTGGGTCTCACTTCTTCGACGATTCTTTTTTTTCCGCATTTCTTTTGAATCTCTTCGCACGAATCCATGAAAGGAATCTCGGATAATTTTATTTAATCAACGATTCCGCGCGGTCTGCCAAACTAATCAAGTATATCGTCGTAATTTTCGTAGCATCGCGAAGAGTGCTCGAAAGGAGAGCAGAAAAAAGGAAAAAAAAAAGGAAAAAAAAAAAAAAATTCTTTCTTTTCGTCTGGTCTTGTGATCAGTCGTTCCGGTGAAACAAATCCAAGCGAGTGGCCACCGAGCAGAATTCGTATAAGTTCACCCTCTATTTTTTTTTTTCTTTTTCTTTCTCCGAGGGAAACTAGAAAACGTGATAGGCAACGAATGTTTTCCAAGTGTTTCAAGCTTCCTTGTACACATTCGAATGCACACATCCATAGGCGATCGTACATGTGCAGGTTCGATATTGTCCAGAGTTTCTACACGAGCACATGACTGGCCGAGATAGGGCGACTCATTGTTTTCTTCACAAAAGCCATTTTCTTACTATTCCTTTCGTTCTCCGAAATCTTTTTTCCTTCTGTTCCATTTTTTCGTCATTTTTCAATTATTTTTTCTTCAAGTACTCGATGTGGGTGAACGTAAAACAATTTTCTGTTTATTTATTTTGTTTTTTGCCTAACAGCCGCATATAATGAAGTTGAATAAAAAAATTTCAAACCATGAACGATCGGAACGTTGAATCCGACTCTTTGGACTTTTTTTTTGATTTTACGAAAACTTCGAAAGCAATTTCGAAGTTTTCGAAGTGACATCCGAGTCACTGCGGGCATCTAATTTTTCAGTCTTCATCCATGTAAATTAATTATCCATCATGATATCGTCGCACGTGGCAATCAAAATACAAAAAATATGAATATTCGACACAAATCGAAACAATTTCGAGCATTTTTTTAAAATTCAAGTTCTTCGCGTTGACCTCGATGGAATAGGCGTACTTCCACAACCGAATAACATAATTCGTTGAATTTTTTCTTCAACCCGATCAAATTTGGAAATACCGATTATTCCAAAGTAGTTAAATCTCTGTAATCGTTTTCTCTAAATTTCAATTTCATGAGTGTAATTTTTTTTTGTTTTTTAAGGTTAGATCGCGTTATTGTATCATTATTATTATCCGGGTTCTTCGAAACAAATTTCCAATCTTCAGAAAAATGAATAGCCATTTTTTTTTAATAGTTTCTCATCGAGTTGTATACTTTTTGTTGTTGTTGTTCATCGTCGTTGAACGAGTGCACCGACATTGCCAACTCGAAAGAAAAACCCACGAAAAACAGGCCAGAAAACGTGTTTTTTTTTTGTTTCAAAGCGTTGAACTCGTAAAGTTTTATTTCAAAAAATCATATACTGTTTTAAAGATTATTCAATGGTTACAAAAATATCGTGACCTTCGTCCCTCCATAGATAATACGCTTGAGAAAGGAAAAAAAAAAAAAAAAACAATTTCTGTCACTCTTCATTAAGTTCATAATGAAAAAAGAAGAAAAAAAAAAATCGTTCTCTTTGTACGACACGACGTATCGTAATTAGCGGAATTTCGCTTTACCGTTGGCGAGGTTTTACACTTCGTGGGATCAGAATGGCGGTACATGAAGTTTTTGTTATCCCGCCGCTAGCTTCAATTGCCACACTCCGTTCTTTTAATCTCACAATTATGGTGAGGCGTTGACGAAGTCGATTATACACATCTATATAATTATATATACATATATATATGACGGTATCTCTTGTCTTCATCTCGGAAGCCTCACGAGTTGTTGATCACGTAGCAGAGCGTTCACTACATGCCCTGCTCTCGTCTTCCTCTTACGCAATAATCGTCCGTAAAAATTTTTCTTCGCGAAACAATTTGACAGATCTAAAGTAAGCGATAGGCAATCAGTATTTTTTATTTTTTTCATTTTTTTATTTTTATTTTTTTTTCAAATCTTTTCAGGGTCATGTGAAAATTCATTGTGAAAGAATGATGATTGTCATGTTGAGACGTTCTCGTTTGATGCGTCCTCGAAAAATGTTCATTGTTAATATAATCATAGAACAATTAATTTCATTAGGATTGCAGCTTCGTTATAATGACGTATGGAGAGCAATAAAACATAAAAAATGAAATAATTCGTTATGATTACTCCGATTAATCGGAAGATGAAAAAAAAGGCATGAAAACGGTTGAGAAGGTGAAATAATTAGGCAGATTTAGATGGCTTTGTCGTTTAGATCAAATACGATAATTCTCTGATGATTGTAACGATGTTTTGCATTATAATTGAAATCAGAAAAACAGGGTTGACATTTTTGGAGAATTTTTCGTTTGAGAAAAATGTTATCACTCGGTTTCGTGTACACTAGTTGGTTTACTCTTGAATTTGGCTCACCGCGGTGACTTTCTCTTGGATCCGGGCGAATTTGAGGCTGCGTTTTGCGTGCAAGGCCTGCTGCCGTCGTGCAGTGGCTCGCTCAATGATATGCGGCCGACGACATTGCAAGGTGAGCGGCTTTTGAAAACGCGCGTCGTGGAAATTCATTCGCGCACGATTCACAACCTCTTTCACATAGCGTGGATATACACGGACAACGGAAGAGAGATAGAAAGGCCGAATGAGAGAGAGAGAGAGAGAGAAAAAACGCGAGTGGCATTCGCGATTCGTCTCGAAGAATATTTTTCTTCGCGCTCCTTTCCCCGATACTTCGAACGTATGGGATTCTCGGTACAGAAAAGGCGTAACTTGGCTTCTCACATGGTTTCAATCGCCCCCGTTATAAGCCTTTTTTACTTTTGATTGTTCACATACACCGGTATATATATTTACGTGTTCATGTGGATTTTATGTATGTATGAAGTGGATCCGCATCGTTGCCTTTCCCTTACACACCGATAACACTCGCACCCAGAAGCCACAACACACCTTATTTACTCGAATATATATTTCTATATATATATATATATATATGTGTGAATGACTATTCGAGATAAATTATGTTTATATGTATGTAACCGTGCGACATCGCGATACGTTGATTCATCCATGGCGCGCATAAATATTTATACATCGAAAAAAAACCAGCCGATTTTCCATGTTTCATCTCACAGCCACTCTCTCACACGATCGAGACACGCGCTCCGAATTTTTCTCAGGGTAAAATATTCAAATTATGTTGTGGAATAATATTTCATTCAAAATATAGATGAGACTTCCGTATTTTTCGTGTATTTTTATCACCTCATTTCGTTACCGTCTTTGTTCGAGCTTTCATCGATGTTTCCTTCGTATCGCCGTTGAGCTTTACGTATAAAATATTGTTATATCGGATATCAGTTATTCGGAACATGAAGAAAAATTGATTTGAACTTTGAAAAACGAAAAAAGTAAAAATAAGTCGATCATCGTTGACTTCGCAGTGGCGTTTCGTTAAAAAAAATATTTTGACATAATATTGGATCAGCATATTTTTTCTTGCCACGACAAGACGGATACAAACACAAATATATTTTTCATCTTTCGCTTTTTTATTCGTCATGAACTGAAAAAAAAAAACAAGTTTTGGCAACCGCTGTCTTTGTTTTGAACAACTCGTTGTTTACCTTCTTCACAGTTTTTTTTTCTCGCGGATATTCGAGTGGAAATTCTAATCGATGCTCTTGGACAAAATTGATTTAATCTCCGTGGGAAAACAGTCGTGATTGGCCATCGATAAAAAAGCGGAAAAACGAATTTTCCAAACTTTTTTTTCAGTTTTTAGATTATTGAGTATTTTCTCGTGTCTTTAACTCGACGCAGCTGGACTGCAAATTTATTATCGTTAAACGCAAACTTTGAGAAAATTTGGCGATACGATGAGCTGTTTATTATTTGATCGTTTCGCGTGAACTGGCCAGCTGTTAAACTTTTTGACCGCGTCCAGCTTGCACGTATATTTATAAAGTTGTATAGATATATATATGTACAGACTACTTGAAACGCGTACAGTCAATCACCCCGTCGAGTCCCTGGAGCGGTGCAACTGCAACAGCAGGTGCATCGGATCAAAGAAAATAATCAACCATCTTCGGAGTCGGCACCTTGTCAGTCAATCGAGCGAGTTCATCGAGCTTCCAATTACAAGAGCATTTCGATACTTGACTCCCAATTTAGCTCTCTCTTGCATGATCACGAGAGAAACTGATATATTCGTTCTAACTCAATACATCGAATGTACAAACAATATCAAATAGCAATTTTTTCGAAAATTTTCTTCCATATTTTTCGAGATGTAAAAACTAAGTTATTTTTTAAACATTCCAATTCAACATTTTTTAGTTTGCTTTCAATAAAAACAAACGACCTCGAAGATTACTCATTTTTTTTGGTCCAACATTTCTGTTTTGTTTTTTTTTTCTTTCTTTTTTCTCATAATACTATCGACGTGAAAAATATCTGGCCCATAATTACTGCGAACAGAGCAACGTCTTCTTTCAATCGAATATAAATCAACTTTCATAGTGTGCATGACAAATTTTATCAGTCAGACAAACCGGAAGCTTCGGAAAGGGGGAAAAAAAATATCTTCAGGGTAATAAATGATGAATATTTCTCATGTATATTTATTATCTATCATCGTCCTCATACATATATATGGAATTATAAATTTATATACATATATATATTTCTTTCTGCTCCGTTTCCGTTCTTAGTCATTGGAAATATCCTTCATTATATCGTCACCTATCTGACATTAAATGATCATTCGTGTGATTACGAATGTGATTTGAATTTTTAACACTTTTTTTTTTTTTCAAGTGCTAACCGCGAAAATATGTTGTTGCTCCAAACGATATTCGTTTCTTAAAGCAAAATATTTACATTCGATCCGGGCGTATTTTTCGAATGAGACAAATTAATTCGTGCATACTGAATCTCATTGACTGAGGACAAAAAAATTCGATGCAGTCGAACGAATTAACGTTAACGCAACAAAATTTAATTCGAAGAAGCTCGCTTAAAAATTGAAAAATTAAAAAATTGAAAAATTAAAAAATTTAAAAATTCAATTCGAATAAGCGCTTGTCGATCCTAACGTTTTTCGGTCAGTCAATTTTATTATCGAATTTCGAACGAATATTTCACTAAAACAACTGAAAAAAAAAGTATGCGCGTTCAAATAAATTGTTCCAGTCAGTTGTGCCAACGATATCAATTGGCTCCGGTTATTTCGTTCAATCTTCTACAAGAATTTTCATTATTTAGTAGAATAAACCGAGTCATTTGCTAATCAACGAAATAAACGACACGAAAAAAAAAAAAAAAAAACAGAAACAAAATTCATTATTTTTCGACCCACAAAATCTGATTCAGTTTGATAAACGAATTTTATTTTTAGTATAGCGAGGAAATGAAAAATTTCAAGATTTTTTTTGTCATAAAAATACGAAAGAAAGTTTGAAAAATGGAGAAAATTGAATGAATTTTGAATTACAGTGAAAAAATCGTCACGATATCGCCGATTCCGCATTAGCTTGAAAAATGATTATAAAACAATTGAGGATAACACAGCACTGATAACGGATAAAATAATAATCGATAGGCATTCGCGCGTGTAACGTTTTTAAAGCTTCTCACGTGGTTCGAATTATGTGATGATGATTTACGTAACGATATGTATACAATATGGTAGGAAATTTCTACGAGGAAGTATTACCTTCCGCGGTCCAAAGGACCAGATCCGACAGGCTGAGTTATATGCAACGAAATAAGTTTTACCCATTTTTTTCTTATCCAAGAAAGACGTCCATGATAAAATAGTATTAAAACCAAGCTTATTTATCGATCAGTTTTATTTCACTGAATCCATTATTCATTCATTTATCGACAGTCGGATTTTTTTACGAAGACGTCAAACATATTTTCGGATAATTTATTTTTAGAAGAAGAAAGAAAATTCACTTTGAGAAAAAGCATCCGCTTCGAAATAGTTTACTTTTTTATATTCCGATGAAATCTGATTTTCCAGTCGAATATTATTCGCACTTCGATCTTTCAAGCTTTTCGTTTTCGAGGAGCAATAATATTGCTGTTTCATTTCTTCACGCAAACTTAAATGAATTTTTCATCGTGCCGATCGATTCATTGAACAATTAAACGTGTTTTATTGTTTCGCCCAAAAGATCGGAAGTATTTGCATCGCTATTGAAAAATCTGTAACTGCAGATAAAAAAGCTTTCAAAAGCCCCACAAATATCGGCGAAAAAACCTGAGTTATTTGTCCACGGAATTTTTAACGTCAATTCCGAGAACGTTTCAGTGACACTGCATCGACACCAGGCTTGGATTCTCCTAAAAAAGTTTCATCTCTAAATAAAGTTACTCCTCGTTCGTGGTTGCTTTTGGCGAGCTTTTGGCTGATGATAAGTAACGCGTCAAGGAAACCGAAATGAAAACAGTCGCTGCTTTTCTTTTGCAAACGCGGTCTTATCTTTTGCCGTCAATTTATAAACACCTCGGCTTCTTTTTATTCGTCGTAACAGCAACGGGGCGCGGCATTATCCTCTCGTTCTTTCATGGATATATTTACTTCTATAGTAGTACAGAGGCTGTTTCAGGTTCACTGACGAATAATTCGAACTTACGCGGTCCCTACTCAATTCTGTATCAGAAATTCGCTCGCGACGTTGAAATTGTTGAAAAAAAAGAGCAGAAACGCATAGAATCAAGCTTGTAGAGCATAAAATTTCCTACCGAAAAGTCTGCGCCTGTGATTGTCTGTATGCAGGTATTCAAAGTTCTCGAAACAATGAGTGAAAAACGCGCTCTATTCATCGAGGTCCACGTTCCAGTCGTTTTCTAGCCTCAAGCGTTGACACTACAGAAACGTAGTCGGGAACTTTTTTCTAGAAAATTTTAACCTCTACACAATTGATCCTATGCACTTTTGCTCTAACTTTGGCCGGTTCGACGGTATTCGCGTTACAAGTACCCGAGCTCGGTAACATTGATAATCGATAACTCGACAGGGGGCGGACGTAATGGAAAAACTACATGAGACATTTCTATACGAAATTCAGTTACAAACTCGCGAGTTTATCGAACGAAAAGATCAACCCGAGACATCCTATACATTTTTATTTTTTTTTACTTGATTGCCGTAGCTGGGCGGTGCGCGGGGAGACCCGGCGATCGTGCTCTCGACCGTCCGGCAGTTGCGCGCCGACCGCAGACCTGTGCGGATCTGCAGTGGCGGGGGCTGGCTTTCTTTGCCTTACGTTCATTGTTCCGCGTGGTTATCAACGTTGAAACGAAGGCGAACCGCACTAAATACGATTGATAACCGAAGGGTGGAGTACTGATGTGATTTGAATATACATATATATATTTTTTCTGTAATTAGTCGTTGTCGCGTCGAAAAAAAGTTTAAATCTGAACGATAAAAAAGAAACACGTATTATCGAGTCATCAAGTAATGTTTATTTAATGTGTACACGAAGACCGTTGAATATCGAGGAGACGAGGAGGTGGAGGAGGAGGAGGAGGAGGCAATGATGAGAAATCGCTTATTGCACGAGACTCCGAGTTTCGCAACGAAAGATTATTTTCTCCGTTTCTTTTTCTTTTTTTTTTTTTTTTTGTGTTTGTTTTTTTCGAACTCGGTTACCACGAGCTTCGAACGTGATCTTGGATCGCATGCGTCTATATAAATACACAGTATGAAGGGGACCAAGTACTGTATAATCGATCGATGATTAATCGGTATTTGCGAGACTGAGCGTAAGCTCGAAAACGCCAGTGTGCATTGAAATATATTTACTGACGCATTGAGTGGAAGGTTTTTTCTTTTTTTTTTTTTTTCAAACACAAAGCTTCTTCTCTTCGTTTCTTGATATTTCGAGGTTATGTCGCGTGAGAAACGAAACAATTGACGCGAAATTGCATATTTTCGTGCGACTGAAGTCAAGATTTCGATGCATTATTAATGAGCGGTTTGATGGAAAGAGAAACAATAAATGTGATCAACGTTAATTCGAGTCTTGTGTGAAAAAATAAAACGAAAACAAAAATAATGATAAAAGAAAACAAACAGCTTCGCTGTCGTTACTTCTTTGCGGGACACAGCAGTGCTCGAATCAGTGAGAGTCAGCTGATCGTTGATCAAACGGATTAAGTGTGAACTTCTTCGATTCGCTGTGCAAACAAATACATTTTTCGACAAACATTTTCTTTCGCTGTCAGACCGTCAGTGTTAGCAGGAGATATAAAAAATAAAAAATAAAAAAACAAGCTAAAAATGATTTTTACGGGACGATCGGTCGATGCGTTAGATGAGGTACGCGACGTTCAGGGTGAAAATGAACGTCGCGACGTCAGTGCTATCGCCATTGCGGCAGGCTGGTTCTCCAGTCTTCGTAGACCTGGAAGGAAGAACAAAAAGGGTTATCAGAAACAGGCGAAGAGCGCATGGGATCTCAGCACATTGTCTATGGTCAGTGAAACGTCAAAGAACCAGATAAGACGTATTGTATTCTAGCATTTCATATTATGAGAATAGAATAACTTTTATTATTATTTTATTATTATTATCATTGAATCATCATTGTTGTCATTAGACAGTATTATTAATTTCAATTATTCTGGCTCAAATTATATAGTACACAGATATTATTTCGTTTTTCAAACTTTCAACAGTTTTTTTTTTTTATAGTTTCGATATTTTGTTTCTGCATGTAGATTGAAAAAACGAAAAAACATTCTTGATCAGCCAAATTTTTGTGAATTTTCGTCGAATTATCGATCAACAAACCATTACGAATTGATGGAACAAATTTAATTGGTAATAAAATAATAAAAGCAATACCAATCATACTATTATCGTACATGATTCTGATATTTGTCTTGCCTATCGATCATTATAATGAGAGCTGCTCCATGAGCAAATTTGATGAACGAGTATAATTTTTTTTTTTAACAAAATCTTTTGGCCCCGCTCGCCAATCGAAATTTTCCATGAATTCACGTGTTATCTTACTCCCCCCGTCGCGTTTTTTGTTTATCATCGACAAATTGAGTTCGCGAGAAGTGTAAAGATTCTCCGCAATGACATCAAAAGTCGCTTGAAAGGAAAAAAAAAAAAAAAGGAAAAACAAGATTGCAATTTCTTTCCGGATCATTGACGTCAGATGCTCGATGAAAAAAAATGGCCAAAACCGTACAACTCGAACTACGCATATTCGATCGTACATAACACGCATTCACTCGTGTATTGCGTCGTATCTATTCTCGATTCGTATAAAATTTATGAAAACGTGCAAACAAATATATTCTACCGCCTCCACGTGTTTTTACGTATTTCGATATCGGTGCAGTGTTTTTAACATTTTTCTTTGTGAAACTTCTTTTTTTTTTTTTCCCACGATTTTTCATTTTCTTTCGTTTTTTACCAACATTTTTTTCTTCTCTCTCTCTCTCTCGTACCGAAAACTTTTATCTTCGTTTGTTTTGATCGAAGCTGTTTTTTTATTTATTGTTACCGTATGAAGAAAATTTTGCCGGCAGCTGTTCTTCCAACGAGCACGCAACGATAAAATTGTGATCAGATTTACGAGAGATAATATACCGTGATTTGAAATTTTTATGCAGCGGGACAAGATATAAATGAAGAATGATTTGTATCCTCGATGCAAAAGCATTCAGGCACATGACGTCATTCCGCATTATGTACTTGAAACGCTAAAATGTATGTGTATTCGTGTAACAGTCACGATTTTTATCGCGAAATATGCCATTAAAACAGAACGACTGCTCGTGCTATATATCGATTGGTACAATCACACTCGTACGAGAAATCAACGAAAAAAAAAAAAAAAAAAAAAAAAAAAAACAAAAAAAATTAAAAACAGTATTTCCGTTGAATTCGACCACCAAAATAAGTCACCATTCATTTTGACAGAAACGGTAAAACCCAATTGCAAACGGAAACGAACCTCCTCCATTGCAAAAAGATAAGAGAAATAGCATACAAAATATTGAAACGTAACGAATATCATGAAGTTTTGAGGGTGCACTATAAAAATGATAATATTTCGATAAAAATGAATAAATTCTTGAAACGATGAAAGCCCGATTAAGCCCGAATCGGTTGATACGGAATTGGGATCATTGCTTTTGCATTTCCGCCCCCCCCCCCCCCCCCTCTCCCCGATTTTTTGCCCATTCGTTGTATTCTTTTTTCGTTGACTTTCGCGGCTTCAACGAGAGTATCTCGACATGTTTTATAGGAAATATTTGTCATACGAGAGAAAAAAAAATGCATGCCGAATACGAATTTTGTTGTACGGTCGAGCAGAGAATAATGGAATTAGAAAGAAAACAAAACGTTGTGAAAAAAAAAAAAAAAAAACCAATCATAGCCCCCGGAAGCGGTAAAACATTTTTCAATTGTTTCTGCGAAATAGCTGAATGAATGAGCGCGGGTATCCCGGCGCGTAAATACGAACGCGATCGACGGATATATATATATATATATCCATGCATCTATCGGACTTTTCCCCTCTTCTCGAAAGTGCACTCGACAGGAAGACTGGAAGGGGATAATTCATAAATGAATGATTAGGAATTTGTCCGCAACGATGACGCAAAACTCTTTTTCTCTACGTAGAATTTGTTCACGCATTTTGTTTCGCGTTTGACGTTACACAACTATCCGAGAGAGTCGCGATAAATTCACGCGTTATCACAATCCAAACTCGCTATCGTCATACCAGGTGCTGAATCGACGAGTATTCCCGCGAGAAAACAGCGAAAGTTGGCGTATTATATCAATTTTTTTTTTTAATTTACGTTCAATATTTTCTCAAAATTTTTGCAGAGAACACGACATCGCGCTCAAAATATTATTTTTTTAGAATTTTTTTTTTTTTTTCTGGTAATTCCAGTGGAACGAGAGTAAATCGAAGAAATCGAAGATGAACAAAAATACGAAATGCAAAGTTCGACAAAACGATTGAAAAAAAAAAAAGAAACAAAAAAATTGATTAAAGTTCGTAAAGTTTGAAATCGTGACCTAAAATATCATAATTAATTAGTAACGTTCGATGCAACATCCTTTGAAAGAAATTACCTCGTTCCGTTTATATATACCAGCGTCGGATATTTCCATGAGGTAACCGCATATATTTTATGTAGGAGGATTTATTGCAATAAAGTAGCGACACAGAAAAGTCATTCGGGCAGGTACATCAATGGAGATTAAAAAGAAAAGAAGCGGTGGCTTATGAAATAGGAGGATTTTCATTCGTTACGGATGTTCGATCAAATAGGTCGAGCACTCAATATCATTTTATAGAACCGACGGTGGTATCCGCACATATATATATTTTTTTTCTAACACAAACTTGTGCGGTTTTATGCAAAGCTGAACCGTACCCTCCATACATTTTTATTTTATTTATTTATGCAGAAACGCTTCTCTCCCGATGAGTGTTACTCGGTTTTCATATCGTACGTTTTATCTCCTAATGAGCCATGATTGAAACAAAAGATCTCTTGAATATAATAATAATAGTTGGTCCATTATCGTTTACTCGAGCTTGAAAAACATAAATAATTTCATAAAGCTACAACCTTATCGAACTCGTGTCGTTGACCGGATAAATGTGTCGATGATCGCCTCTTTCGTTATATCTCGACATAATCATCGCAGGTATACGCTCAACTTCTTCGCTCTCGAGAGACTTGAGCTTAACAAGCAAATTATCGCATGCTATGCTCCACTTATCCGGCAGCGAATCTTACAATTTTCTTTATTTTTCAGGCCAGTAAAAAAAAAAAAAAAAAGAAAAAAAAAAACAACTCCAAAGTTGTAATTCCTTCGAACTATTTTTTTATACTTTGGCAAAAATATATATACGTTGAGAAAAAGAAATGTTGAGAAATAATAATGCAGACGAAGTGATTGTCAAATTTGTGGCTCCGTGTGTCTCCGAGTTTGGACGCGACTGTCATATAAATATGAATGAATTTCGGGAACACTGGGCTTCTGCATATCGTTCGAAACAGACGCGTCTGGTTCGGACTGTTTCATATGTATGAATTCATACACATCGAACACCTGGAGGAAGGCAGAGAGAAAAAAAAGAAATGAATATTTATTTCATAGAATTATTCGATTCGCGAGAAATAAATTAAACGAAGCTAAAAACTTTCTCAACAAAATAATTTCAGTGTTTATCGATTGTACGTATTTTTGTAAATGTAATTTTTCAATTTTTTTTTTATCATTTCTGAACTTTTCTTCCACCCAAATTTGTACCGTTGTAATAGCGTGACTTTTTTTATTCACGGCTCAAAGCCTCTCGGCTATTTTTGACGCATGACAAGATTTTCAGGTTTTAATTCTCTTCTGGAATTCACAGTACTTCGCCTCACTTAATCGATTCTGCTTGCTTTTTTTCTTTTCTTCCATATTTCTAAGTTTAGCGACAACGTAACGACGCATATTCCGCACATTGGCTCAAAAGTTCAAAAGCCTCTTGAATTACGATAACAAAATGCTTTTGCTCATTTTATCCGGACATTATTCGATGAAAAAAAAAAAAAAAAAAACATGAAACTACGTAAATATCGTGGCTAATGAAATCTGTAAACGAAATGTCATAACGAATTGATAAGAAAAAAATGTAAGCAGGACACGAAACATTTTGTATCTACCGGTGACAAAAAGGTTTAAATAATTCTTAATTTATAATAATACAACGTTGCTCTTTATTGACGTCTTTTTATTGGAAAAAAAAGTCATCGCGCGTGTCTGCAAAATATAGTTAAAACGATATGGATGTATGACGAACGATTAGAAATTGGCCAACATCCAAAAGTATTTCCCATCGTGGCCTTGGCAAAATCCGCACGAGTCGCGATGCGTCGAAGTTCGGAAAGTTGAGAATTGAAAAAAGAAAAAACGATGCTGGTAGAAAGAGTCGTGCAAACGAACGAGCACGTGAAGAATTCAAATTTTTTTTTATAAACCAGTTCGTAACGGAATTCAAGAGAGAAATAATAACGCAGAGCCAGCGAAAATTTGCTAGTTTTCATGTATTTCGTATATGTGTCCGCATGAGAGCAGTGAATATGCGGTAATCGAAAATCCTAGCTCCGGCCATTACATAAGCGTAAAAGAACGTTTGTACAACGTCCATTCATTGAACTGGGTCGAGATGTGAATAAAACGAGAGCTCTTCACGACCTTGCTCCTCCACTTTTGTACTCCCTCGATATTTTCAAGACTGCAGAGAATCCATGACGAATAAATCTGGTTTCTCATATTCGACGTGAAATTAAAAAGAAAAAATGGCCCAAAACACTGAATTTCAAACGTTCATCATAAATGTATTAATGAATGTTGCTATAAACTTATTGAAAAAATTTGTAATTGCAAAACATATTTAGAACGATGACATTACTCTAATTATTCTCGATTTGCAATATGAATTGACAATAATTATTATTATTCCCACACTGAGAAAAAAAATTTGAAATTGTGGCGAAAAAATTAAATTTGTTGATTCAACAAAACTTTTGTTGATTCAACGATATTTTTGTCGTGGTGAAAAATTAAGTATTTGAATGAACCAAATTTCGTTTGGGTTAACAAATTTCATTTTGTTAGCTACGATTCGTTGAACCAACAAAAAAATTTGTTGAACCAACAGAAAATTTGTCGAACCAACAAAAAATTTGTTGAATTTACGAATTCATTTTTCTCAGTGCATGAGTTTTCATTGGCAAAGAATTTGCACGATACTCCAACAATGTAAAACGCGACACTATCCAAAGAGCAGTATGGGAAACTTGAAATATTCATTAAAACGATTAAACTCGAATATCCACATGATGACGATAATGAAGAAGGACAGGGACGAGCCTCGGATCGTTTATATATCGATATCCAATCTCGATTCATCCATAAACAATGTTTCGTTTGAAATTCTGCGATTGAAAGCGACCTTGTCAAAAATAACCGTGTGCGGAACTTTTGATAAGCCTGTCGCGTTTACAGCATGCAATATTGAATCATGCATGCAGGCTGAATGATTCGTATGATAAACAAACTGAGCAGCATCAAGAACATTTTCATCGAAGTCCAAAACTCTCAATTTCCGTGATGTCATACGCCACGAGAGCTGAAAGTAGCTCATGAAGGACTTTCGTCAAAAAAATTCATTTATATCCTCGTATCGACAACGCTTCATGAATGATAAAAAGTTAAATGAGTTTGATGGAAAAACGAGGCTGGTTAAGTTATATCGAAGCAACAATTTTCTCTGGTTCCCGTGTGAACATTTTTTTGAAAACGTTGACACGCGATGAAACAAATTTTCGAGAATCTGAGATTGCAAAGAAGCGAGTAAAGTAAGAAAACAAAAAAATAAAAATAACGAGAATGTCAAGTCGAGAACGAATGTGTCAGATTCACTTTTTTTTTCATCTCTCTCATTTAATAAAACCACCGTCGCAAATTATCTGCGCGTGAAACTCGAGACACGTGCGAAATTGAACCTCGTTCGCGTACATTATTGCGAGCATTCTCTTGCCTTTTTTTTTTTTCATTTTTTTAAAGATACGTAACACGTGACAACGCACGTATCATCATTATCTCACGATCGAAATCTAAGAGATAAATTTGATTGTGATTATTATTTTGTTATCGAAAATGTTTCTCGCGCGTAAACCCAAGTTTTCGATTAAACACGAATCTCGCAAATAATGTCCAATCAGTGAAAAAAGTTTTCATGGTTCATGCGGCAAAGCAGCAAATACGTTTAATATTCTATCTCATATCTTTTCTTACGACTAACAATTAGTTATAGTCATAGTATCATTTCATACTGGCGCCTGTAAGTCGCGATCATTCAACCTGCCCATCTCAATAAAAAGGGATTATCGATTGGCCCCTGAACTCTGACCTGACTTGTAACTTTCAATGCCCGTGTGTCATTATCGCGTCGAGTTCAATAATCATGGTGCACCGATATAGTTATCTCTGTGCATCACATCCATCAATCGATACATACAATAATTCGCTGAATTGCAATTTCGTACGAATACTTTCATCCTCCACTGAGAAAAATGAATTCGTAAATTCAACAAATTTTTTTGTTGGTTCAACGAATAGTAGCGAACAAAATGAAATTTGTTAACCCAAACGAAATTTGGTTCATTCAAATACTTAATTTCTCACCACGACAAAAATATCGTTGAATCAACAAAAGTTTTGTTGAATCAACAAATTTAATTTGTTCGCCACAATTTCAATTTTTTTTTCTCAGTGTATCGATTTTCGTCGATAATAAAACGAATCGTGGAAACACTCAGTAATAAATATGCGTCGATGAATCAATAATTCTATCTTTGTCATTCAATTATTCTGATGACCGAATACGGTATTCGTTGGCTGTACAATAGAAAAAAAAAAAAATTCAATATTTCAATTGAAGTTTCTGGGAAACGTATTTTTTCATGTTGACAAAAATCAGCTGCTAAAGAGTATTTCTTTCAATTAATCAATGATATTCAAAATTGCAGGAGTGTAAAAAAGTAATAATCCGGTACGATGATGAAATTTGCTTTATTGAAATGCAAATGAACTTGTTTTTTTTTTTCCCCCAGAAAGTCTAGATACTAGATCGTTGAAAAAAGTAGTAAAATAACAAAAAAGTAAAAAATAAGTATCAAGTATCATGAATTTGTTTCTAGCTAAATTATTGATACAAATAAATGAGCGAGTGATTGAAAAACTGATAAAGTTTCGCTAGAGTCAGGCGTAATGTGTCGAAGATTAATTATCGACACGAATTCATATAATTTCTGCTGATTAATCCATCATGCAGACATCAGACGAGTCATGCAGTCTCCGCAGATTTATAGGACAAAAATGAAAAAGAAATGGTCACACTAGACGCACGATGAGCAACTGGCAAGACCACGAGACTCGATAAATCACGCGTGGTCTACTCTCGAACTGAGCACTATCTCACTTCTTTCTCTCTTAAGCTTCTTCACCAACCTCCAGCCCCTTTGGAATCTCATCTTTCGTATACGAGAGCCCTTTTTTTTTTTTTTATTTTCTTTTCATACGCTCATGCGGCTGTACATGTACTACGTGTTCATTCATACATTGAGAGGGCAGTATTCACGAGTAAGTACTAGCTCTTAGGTCTGTCTATATATTCGCATATAACGTTTCTAGTTCGTGGCAAGGATAAATCGTGCTCTTCGTGACCGAGATAAAAGCCTTACGCTTACATCCTCGTATACCATCTGTGTGGTTTTCCTTTTCCTCTTTTGTTTTTACGGAAACGATCCTTTTCCTTTCATAAAAATGTTTCTAATCGCTCGATACCTCTTCACGACTTCGAAGATAAATTGAAAACGCATTTAATACGATACATTTTTTTTTGTATTAAACGTTAAAAATACACCGCGTGATCAATGATATTTTATTCAGATTACAAGATCCTCGACGTTTCAGGATTTATTCTCGCGACGAATTCGAGGTTTGAAAAAAAAAAAAAAAAATAATTCTAACCATTCGGAATTGTTCTCGTGTTGAAAAAATTTCTGAGAACAAATATAATTTATCCCTCGTTCAGTACGACGCTGCTAAATGTAAGAAGGGAACAATTGTTTATGTACAATTCTAATCACTCGCACGTGCCTCGGGTACTTTTCGTTTCCCGGCGTGCATCATGATTATGCCCGATAGTCGAGGGAGACGCAGGAAGTTCTGTATATATATATATATAAATATAAATGTACGAGCGAAATAGCGACGACCGCGAGGTCAGAGTCTCGCTCGGAGCTTAAGGGGAATAAAGATATAGAAAAAAAATGCTTATATATATGAATGCATATAAATATAGGGAAGTACAGAAGACGAAGTTTTATCATTACCATGCTAATTAGCTCGTGAACTCTCTCTCTTTCTTTCTCTCGCGGAGTTGCATATGTATATATGCACTTTGAAGCAGAGAGGGCATTGCAGCACCGTTGTATCCGGTTGTGGGGGAGGCAAATTGATATGAAATCGCGTCCGTTGTTTTTTCTCCCCTTGCTGAATTCATATCCGCGGTTATATACGCGAATGAAAATGCGACGAACGTTTAAAAGCCGTTGAACACACTTAACCGCGATCACTCGATGCTGCTATCGTCCCGTGTATATACATTTTTCATATCATTTTTTTACACTTCAGTAGAAATTGACAGTTTGTCGAGAACGAAAGAGAAAAGTTGTTTTTTTTTTTTTTTCGAGAGAGAGAGAGAGAGGCCATAGGAACCAGGAGAAAATGCGAATGACCCGTGGGAATATATTCAACGACAGACTTTGACAAGAATAATCTAGTAGACGTTGGCGAGGGTGAAATCGTGCCAAATTCACTTCTGTATACACACGAGTTTCCCTACGTAATATATGTCGGCTCCATATATATATATATTCTGGTTAAATGCCATGTATACTCGCCCGAATTACGAACCTCTCGACGACACTCGATGTGTATTAGAACGAGAGAAGAAGCGGGAGAGAAAAGACCGAACAAAAATAGCAAACTCAAGCACCCTGAACGTCCGAGATTCGATTGAGAACTGAGTGAAGAATTCCGGACGAATTTAATTATGGTTACGAGTCTATTGGGCCAAACGAAAATGGTGCATGCGAGTTAATACTATATATAAACTCAGGTTTGTCCTGATTTGCAACTTTATCGAGAAGAAGAAAGTGTTTCTCGTCTCTTATAAGATGTATATACATCGATAGATCAATAGCTTCTCAGCCATTTTTGCTGTTCGAATTTCATACGAAACGACGAATTTATTAGGCTGATTGTCGTACCTTTTTTTTTTCAATCGGCGAAGATTCGAAACTTCAATATCAATAATATGAACGAACGTTTTTCAATCTACAATTTTGTCACTCTTTATCGCAGGTTTCATTTGATTCGACTATTTTTTCTTGCGACGATCGACTAAATTTCGAGTCTGCGTTGCATCTTCGAACCGCATATGAATATTCAAATTAATTTCTATGAAAAAATTTCTCGTTTCGTGCATTCGAATTTTTGTTTATTATATTTTCTCGACTTTGATATTTCATAATAGATTTTCTAAACGAATATCGATTATTATATAATTAAAATATCTAATTCGTATAATTATGTGAGAAAATTTCAATATCCTAACCAAGTTAATTGGCATGAATTCAATAAAATCATTTTTATCTGACCAACGATCAGACACGAAGTGGTCCAAAGTGATTTTCTCTTCTAATCACTCGAGGCACCGAAAAAATCTTTTCTCAAGAAAAAAAAAAAGAAAAAACGACGAGAAAGATACTTTCAACCGTACGTACGCGTCTCGTTTGTGTCCGCTAACGAAACGATGCAAATAGTCCGGTTAATTATGTATGTCGAGAGGCTTCGATCGAGCCCTCACTTTCTCGTTATCACAGTTTCATATATATACAATAGTTACCTTACGTATATTTCGGCTGTTTAGAATCAGAAAGACGTATTTAAGGTTATTTAGCATTCAGAATTGTACGAGTTACGGACCTGAAGGAGATATTGAGCATCGTTTATGCGTGTGTTATAAACCACAGACAGTAGTACATTCTAACGTCCAACATGATCGTCGTCGTCGTGGTCGCTCGTTTTCCTCCCTCTGCTCTCTGCTAGAGGCTTGTAGCATAAACGACGTTAGTGTCGTGCCAGCTGGCTCCGTACCTCTACTCGGGACTTTAGGATGTTCTGTGTACGAAACCTCGTTGTGAAACTAATAGAGGAAGAGAGAGGGAGAGGGAGGGAGGGAGGTAGGTGAGCAAGAAAACGGATCATTGTCGACGGAGCGTGAGCACTTGGGGTAATGCACAACTAGCCAGAAAATGTGAGAGTAAAAAAAAAAGTAAATTTTCCATTTTGTATGTATACGTGTAGTTCTAATTTTTTATTTTTCTCTTGACAAATTTAGTTAATTCATTGTTAAGGCTCGAGTTTGAAAATTTATTCGAGATCGTCACTCATTTTGAGCACGCCAGAAATATGTTGATAAAAAAAAAAAAAAAAGAAACAAAAAAGTGCAAAAAAAAATGTAAACTGAATGAACGGATTTCCGCGCAATGTCGTTGGTTGACAACGCGTCAAGAGTATTGCTGCATAAATTAGTTGACACCGGGAAAGAATCATATTCTTTGCGGTTTTCTCACGCATCGACTACTTACATTCGTGTATGTGTGAAGCTTTGTTCAGTAGATTTTACGTAAGTCTGTGTGAAAAAGACACGAAAAGGGAGAGAGAGAGGGGATAAGGTAAATAGAAATACAGAGGAGAGGAAAGAAGGAGAGAAACATTGGGAAAAGAGACGGAGATGAAGAAGAGAGGAAGAGACAAGTTGGGAACGACCTAAGGCCGACCGGATGCAAGAGACCGAGGAATAAAAGAACGAACAACTCGTCGTCGTCGACGTCTTTAGTCGACACGCCACACGTTTTATAGGTGATACAAGACACACTCCGAGAGATCTCGGAGTAGCTTATTCTTCTACCGTTTAATACATGACGTTGGTCCTCCGATCGGAAGGGCGGTAATTTGCATTGATTTACTCCTACGCGACGAGAGATTTGATGCTTTTACGCTGTTAACTGTATATTAGTATATATTTTTTCATCGTCCAACTGCAAACCGCACTGGATTTTATAAAGACGCATAAACTCGAAGCGTCGACCTATAAAAAGGTTTACACGAAATTTTCATACATTCCTAAGATACACTTTTGGAGAACATGAAATTCGTTAAGTTACAGCTCCCCATCATCGCTCGTTCCGATAAATCATTCGCATCGAGTTCATGCTCTGTGGAATATGTTTTTCGATTTTCGTCACGAATAATCTTTCTCAATCTACAATAAAAATTCAACATTTTTTTTTTTAAATCTCGACAAAAATATATTGACACTAAAAACCTTTCGTTACACACACGACCGATCCATCTCTAAACCCCATACTGTTTCTGATCGACTGAAATTTCGAAAATTTCCATCAAACCACGAGTTAATTCTGAACCAGGAAGGCAGGGATTATTTCGTTTTGTATAATTTTTAATTCCCTCTGGATATTCCTATGTGAAATACAGAAATACATGAATATTTAAAAAATCTCTGTTTCACACTCATATTTTTACGTCAAACATAAACATCATTTATTCAAAATCTATCCTGTGTTCTATGATTCAAGATTTTTTTATTGTCTACACCGAGAAAAAAAAATTTGTTGATTCAATAGAAATCTATGTTATTGGCAGAGTTTTCTCAATTGAACTGCGTGGTTCTTGGTCAGAATGAACGCGCAGTTTGATAAAAAATTAATGTGTTCGTTCAATGGTTTATCACTTTATGATGATCATATATTTCATTGGCACTCCGTAATCAGAGATTTTGTTGTTCCAATAACTCTTTTTTTCTCAGTATAAATATTCATACACACATTTATCTGTGTGTCCCAGATGGATAAATTCACGTCTCACTACCATATACTTCATTCTACATACTCTTAAAACGCCCCATATATGAAGCATTTTATGTTGGATATTAATATTTACATGTGTAAAATACAGTATGAAATAAACACAAGAACAAGGATGTTCAATCTACATTGCACGTACGAGAGTGTTAGTACGTGTAAATTTATGTAGTAAATAGGGGCATGCACAATGGAAGATCGTATTCTTCGAGACATGAAGCGAGAGACCACCAACCGTGTCGTCTTCTCCGCTCGGTCCTCTTTTGCTTCTTGTCCTCACTTCCAACGATCCTTGAGCTCACTCACTATTCAAATACATTTTTACCACACGCAAATGCCCCTTATCGTCCTTTTGGTGTTGGAAACCGAAAAAAACAAACCTTTTAATACGGCTAAGTATAGAGCCTGGTGAAAAATGCGCGTGTGTATGAATCCTCGTTAACCGAGGAAGGACGACTTCCGGTGTGGGGAACAAGCGGATCGTTTGTTCATTTTGCTTCTTTTTTTTTTTTCAAACCTTCACTGTATTTTCACAATTATCGCGTCTTCTTGATGGCGAATTTAACGGACTTCTTGTTGGAACGTGAAGATGGCTGGAATGGCTAGTTATAGGTTAAAAACAATTCCACTTTCTGTAAGTGGTTTTTTTTTTTTTTTTTTTTTAATTGAAATATTAGATCGGTATGGAAGCGAGATTAGTTCGAGTATTTTTTGCTCTCGCACGTCGGAAACATAATAATATAGAGGGGACATTCGAAACTTGATAAAACGAACCTCCCACGATTTAGTGAACTCTTTCAAAATAAAATTTCTATTTCAACAAAACGATTCATTCTATTTTTATTTCTTCTTAAACTAATACGAATCAGTTTATAAGCTGCTAGGATTTAGTTCGAGAACACATGCTTTTTGACGTTTTAAATTCAGGTTCAAAAGTTGTTGAAACAATGCACAGCACGGTTGCTGGTAATAATTCAAATTATTTGCACTTTTCGAATGTTTTAACTCGAAATATCTGTGTACCGTCTGGACCAACGATCTTGTTTTCTCTATCCGATAGGAAACTGGGGGGAAAAAAAAAGAAAAGGGAAAATGAATGAAACGGAGGTGAATAAAGAAAAGCCACACCCTTGGCTGGCTTTAACGATCCCTTCGGGTGTCTATTTCGTTAGCACAGTCTCTGAATACAGTTGTATGTATTGCACCTTCGGTTCTTTTTTTTACACGTGTCTCGAGAGCAACGACGCGAACGTTTCACCCGTCGACGGATCAGTTTAATATCGTCTCGTCTCTCTGCGGCTTCGTCGTCATTGCTGCGATGAATACCATTGAGAGGGGAGGAAAAGAGCTTACCGCACCCCTTTTCCTTTATCGTCATTATCATCTTCAACTTTCCTCTCTCTCTCTCTCTCTCTCTCTCTCTCTCTCTCTCTCTCTCTCTCTCTACCTTCGTCTCACTTTATTAAACTTTTCTCCCTTTCTCTCCTTCTATCGCAACTTATCGTTATATATTTCACCGGAAAAGTCACTTCCGAAACGAAAAAAAAAAACGTGCATGTTTACTCTTGACTTACTACTCCCCGGAGATTCCGTACTTTTTTCTGTTACATGAAACATTCATCGACGGAAACTTGTTTCAATGCCCTCAAAGGGACAGCTCGTATCTGAGTGCATCATTTGTGAATAATGAAAATGTCTAAATCGTTGCGCACCATAAGATACCAAGTATCGTGATATTTTTAGTGACCTCAAATCGTTTCGTAATAATATGCACGTTTTTTATCGACTAGTTGCATCCAATGCAACCTCCAAATATTACTAAATATTCAAGAATTCGAGTTAACATCAATGATTCAAGGTGTTTTGGAAAAAAATCTTCAAAACTTTACTGAATTGCATGATTTTTTATATCCTCATTTTGTCAATGTATTTGAACGATGATATTCGAATGTGAATAAATATGAAAGGAATTTGATCCCGATTGAATTTATTTTCTACGGAACAGCACGAAATCAGATTCACTGAACTCCCATTGAATCGGAAAATGTATGCAATTCGTTTATCTAATCAAAACGACGTTGAAAAACTTGGTGTTGTCTTCATGCATAATTAAAAAAAAATTTTTTTTATAGAAAAAATGTTTTTCTTTTTTCGATGCGGTGGAATATACGCAGCATACAATGTTAGTCCCCTCAACCCCTATTATATAGAAAAAAAATATATATATATATATCGCAAGACTCACCCTTCCTTTTCTCACCCTCAATATCTATAAAATGTTTGAGAGTTACCATTATTTTCATTCCCACGTTTTTCTTTGTAAAAATAGCAGAAAATGTATGAAGAATAAGGGAAAAATCAATAAAATATAGTGTTTTTTTAAAAATACGTTTGATAGGTAGTGCAAAGGTCGTTTTCATGCCCCGATGTCAACGACCGCAATAAAAAAAAAGGTTCGCAACTCCCTTCGAAAGATGTTAAACCTTTTTTTTTCTATTTTCTATTTTATACGATTCAGTATTTGCTTCAATAATTTTTGATCGATCCGCCATTCGACTATCGGACAAATTGCATGGTTCCTATATAACTGGAAACGAATATTTTTCATGCTTCTAATTTGCATGATATATCAAGGAAATATCGCTTCGCATTGTGTCTCGTCGAGTTTTATATTGCATTTGAAAAGATTTTTTTGAATCAACTTCTAGTAGAATCAAAGACAATGTTAAACTGCTGTTAATAATAAATAAGATTCGATGAAAATTCATCATAGGAATATTCATTATTATTTTAATACAACAGATTTTTTGTGATACGTATCAAGAGACTCGGCAGAGTCTCGGGACAAGTACATTTGACAGCGTCGTTTATAATATATTTCGACAAGTTCATTAACGAAATCATCGAAACTTCGTAATATCTTAAATACAACTGATAAGTTGTATCCTACAAGTTAGCTGTTGATTCTACGAAAAGACTTCTATCTCGCTCGCTCGGATGTAAGGCACCTGTACAAAATAATACCCTCGTGTCCCCCAAGTACAAATGAAGGTAGATCGAACATGGCGTAGATAACGGTACTCTCCCGTGGTCTGAAAAGTGTACAATTCCCTTTTGCAATTACGACCACCGTTGTCAGGTAACTCCTTGTTGGAGGGTGAAGATTTTTTAGATCGCTGGTAATATTTCTCCTTCTTTAACTCACTAATGAACAATCGCATCGACGCGCGACCCTCGTGTTTGTTGTTACCCTCTTAGAGCTCACTTTTTTTTTCCCAGATCAATTTCATCCCCAACTACGCTAAATCGTTCAGGAGTTGTTTTACAACCCAGGATAAAATTATACTGTTAAACCGCGTGCAAAACAAAATGGAAACCATGGTAACTTGGAAAACTCTTTTGCAGTACGAAAATTACAGACTTACCCTGTCTCTATATTCGCATTTATATCTCTCCCCTATGTCATCTCTCTCCATTTTTTTTTTTTCCCCTCTTCGCTATCTCCCTTTCCCTCTATCGTGAATAAATAATGATCGCGTGTGCGTAGTTACTGGCACGCAAAGGAGGCGAACAAAAAGGGTTAAACCTGGCGATCGCTTGATTATTATACGTTCTTCATCCATACATTGGGTGTACGTATAGTCGAATGTGGTGCGATTCGATCGATGAATGTGAAAAATTGTCATTGTTCGTACGTAGATAAAGTCCCATGAACATCGAATGTTTTTTGTCATCAATTTTTTTTTTTTTTTTTTTCAATACTTTTATAGAACATCAGATTATTTAGTTTCTGTACGATCAAACGAGAAATCCGGATCAATTTTCTTCTCGTTACCGTATGTAGAATCTGATACGAGTTCCCCCACAGCTCGATAACTTCGAAGGTTTCTTTTCCTCGCTTGGAATCTACAGCACTTTTTTCAACGTACAGTTTTCTGTTCATACGCGATACATTATAAAATATATATGTCCACTGTTGTAATCCTCGCGCAATGGCTTCTTTCTCGCGCGAGCGTCTCTTGTTTTCATAAAGATTTTTCAAAAATATTCATTATCAAGTATTTGACATTCCTCGGATAATTCATTTTTAAACGTTTTTCGTGTCGCTCCTTTATCGCGATCGAGCTCAAAATTCCAAGCGAACTTATCAAGTTTTTTTGTCGTTTGGAATTTTCAATATGACAAACTTTGAATTGTAGACAATTTTAATACATCGCTTCTACGGAATTGTTCGGTATTTAAAAAGTTTTAGTATCACAGTTCCTTGGGATTGTTACTGCGAGGATAATAAAAAAAATGTCAAAAAATATGTTTTCAAGTAGAGCGACCATTTTTATGTCTCAAGTTTTTTTTTATTCGTGTCGACGAAGTCTTATAATCAGCGGAAAATTGAGCTCAGCTGACGTATTGATTACGTACGTTTTAATAGCATTTAATTAGGCAAATATAACGACGCTGAGTTTCAATTAGAAAGTCTCGTGTTTATTCATTTTTTTTTTTTTTTTTTTTTTTTTTCGTGTTAAAGGATATTAAAATTACGAAATACCAACCAACGTTCATACTCGTGACGCACAAAGTTTTATTTGGAAAAAAAATAAAATAAAAAATATAATAAAAAACAGCATTTAACATGCTCACGCGTTTATTTATCTTCCATTATTACGGTGTTTAAAAAAATATGAATTTGAAACGGAATTGCAATTTTGACGTAACCCTCGACGTCGAGAGCCAGTGTGCTGTAACAAGCCCCGGCACAGTCGCTTTGGCCGAGTTTCTCGGATGCCACGTAGTGACGACTTCTAGAGACTCGAATACTTTGCGCGTAGTAATTATGGCCCGGATATCTTCGGTCACATCGCATCGGTTATTATTAGAGCCTCGAGTTTTGGTAATTGCCCGTCTATACGGCCAGTTTCACGATACTTTCCATTCCTTTACTATCATTTTACGGTTATTCGTCGTTCAATTATTCCTGAACATGACTAAGCACATTCACAATTAACTTGTTTTTCATTTACCTGTATGTTGCAACGTTAATGTGTACAGAAATTAGGTGAACGAAGATCGCGTACATGCACACTCGAATAGTACGAATCGAATGTTTACATCACTGGAATGCAACAGAACTTCTTTTGTTCTTTCACTAGAGCCGAAGATTTATAGTCTTTAATTTCGAAATTTAACTTTTTTTGTTTGTTTAAAGTTGAATAAATGAACTATCAAAAATTGAGGCAGTTTTGGAAGTTAAAAATGAATAAATAGAATACACAAAGCTTTTGATCTTTGTGTCATACGAAAACGATTAAACTTATGATGATTTAATGACGAAGTTCTATAAAATTACATTAAAAATACACAAATAATGTGTGATTGATGAAAGAAAAATGAATATATTTGTTGTTTTTATTATTGCAGCAACTGAAAGATGAACTGGGGGAAGTTGTCGCGGAGATGGAGGCGATGGAAGGTGGAGGTTTGGCAGCTGACGAGTCCAAGCCGACGAATAAAGCGAAACAAACATCGATCGGACGTAAAAAATTCAATATGGATCCGAAGAAAGGAATCGAATATCTGATAGACCACAATCTTCTCGCACCGACACCCGAAGACGTGGCACAATTTTTGTACAAAGGAGAGGGACTCAACAAAACTGCGATCGGTGATTATCTTGGCGAACGACATGACTTCAACGAGCGGGTTTTGCGAGCATTCGTTGAACTTCATGATTTTACTGATCTCATATTGGTCCAAGCGTTACGACAATTTTTGTGGTCGTTCAGGCTGCCCGGTGAGGCACAAAAAATTGATCGTATGATGGAGTGTTTTGCTCAGCGTTACTGCCAATTGAATCCAAATATTTTCACCAATACCGACACTTGTTACGTACTAAGCTTCGCGATAATAATGCTAAATACATCGTTGCACAATCCCAGCGTCAAGGATAAGCCCAGCGTCGAACAATTCATAACGATGAATCGCGGCATCAACAACGGCGGTGATCTTCCTCGCGAACTCTTAGTGGTAAGACTCCTTCATTTTTACTCTTCTTTATCTATCCCTTCTCATTCTCATCCAGATGATAATTCGAGGACAATTATCACCTAAACTCGCAAATGAAAATCTCTCTTATTGAAGCTAACATCGTTGGAATGCATCAACATTGTTTTAAGTATTTTTCTGTCCATTCGGGCCACCGAAATCGGTCACTTGAACTAGAAAAAAATTCTATATCAAATTTTTATAAAACGATCAGATAATTAACGCGTGATCTGAGCCGACTTGAAAGTTTAGGTAACAGTACAATAAACAATTTTGTTTTATCGTAAAAATACGAGTATCAACGTTGTTTTATAGCGAGTCAATGTTATTTGATAACGATTCGTATTTATATTTTTTGAGCTTTCGAATTCAGGAATTGCAAATTTGAACATTCAACACAACCGGCTTTTGTCGGTCTTGATTTATTATGTTTGCTGTCGTCTGCCATACTCGCTTACACAGTTCCAGACGCTCTGCTATTCCTCCCGCCCCCCCCCCCCTTCCCCGCACCTCCCTCTCTATCCCCTTTCTCTCTCGTTCTCTACGTTGCTCCATGCATGATAAGACAAAGTAGTCAAATATCGATTTTACAGTAAATTGGCTGTACTGCGCGTTACACGGTATTACAAATCGACGCGTGTCTTATTTGTATATACAAATTGTAACCGAAACGCGATCGTGTTCGATCTTCGATCGTTTCTCGAGTCGCGCTATGTTAATCATTGGCTCGTTGTTCACTATTCTCGTCGAACGTCCGTTTCGCACTGCTTTTTTCATTTATTTATTTGTCTCTTATGACGTGTACGAAGGTCGTGAGATTAAGATCGAATGTTTATCTGAAAAAAATCGTAACGAAATTGAGCTCAAATGATATGTCATGCAGTATGATCTACTTCACAAAGAGAAAATATTTGAAAATCTCAAAATATGAATCATTTAAATTTCGAATTCCTTTCTGATGATTTTTAATCTCTTAATTTTTTTTTTTTAAATCATTTTATTACGCACTCGACTATTTTATCAAAATTCGTTACATAGAAAACGTCTTTTTTTTTTTACCTCGTGATATACTTTTAACTCTGGAATGAAAAATTCAAGCACATCTTCAGGGGAAACTGAACGTAAAAAATTTGAGCACCAGATATTTCGAACGGTACAAAGATCACCCATAGCCAGTAATTACCATAAAAATGCATAACTTTTTGTGCAACCTTTTGAAAATACCTTTTGGTCTTGCAATCGTGAAGTCTGAGCTCCTGGCGAAATTGTACGTGCTCGTTTCGCGCTGCATCCTGCGTTCTCGACGCCCCGGAATATGAAATAATTGACTTGCTTATGTAACCCATACGACGCAAATTATTCGAGCAATATATATGTATTATATGTGTATATAGTACGGCGTAATATTCATCCCATATAAAACGTGTATATATGCGTAACGCATGAGCGAGGGAGGACGAGACGATTTCACCACTCTGTTTCAATGATTCGCTAATGACAGATTTATGCAAGCTCCTCTATGCACGCTGCATATTCGTGTAACGAGACACTTGTAACTCTACATACTTTATTGCACGATTATAGTGAGTTCGCGAAATTGCTTCCATTAACTAATATATATCCAGGCATTAATGCATCGCGAAGCGCCGTCTCTAGTCAATGAACTTTCTCCGACGAGAGTCCGAAAAAAAAAAAAAATAAAAAAAAGAGCTTTACGAACTGGTAGAAATGCTCGAAATTTCATTTCATTCACTTTCATCTCAGCGACACTATGTTGAAAAAAAAAAAAAAAAAATTTATGCAGAAGCTGCGTAGAAATGATTGATGCATGCAAAACTCAAGTAGTTTTTATAATAATCAGGCAATATTTTTATACATTTTTTTATTCGAATTGAGTAAACAAACATTTAATAGAAAAAAAATATGTGATTTTTGTGCGATTATACCGAGGGCGTTATTTTTATTCAATTTCTAAAATCGAATTATTCATATTGGTTGAACGCACGGATTCTTAATAATGGTATTATTCTTGTAAATTTCAGAGCTTGTACGAGAGTATAAAAACAGAACCTTTCAAGATACCAGAGGACGATGGCAATGATTTGATGCACACGTTCTTCAATCCCGACAAAGAAGGCTGGCTTTGGAAACAAGGTAAACGTTCATTTGGTGTTTTGATTTTTCTTATCCGTATCTATTAGGCAACGTAGATTTCATTTTTTTTCCTCACACTTTTGAAAGTATATTTTTTATTTCTTGAGAGGACTAACTTCGAGGTTCCAAAACGATTTAAAAAAATAAAAAATAAATCAATGAATGAAAACATTGTCCACTTTACATCCCAAATATATTTACGGAGGATTTATTTCAGTGAATTGCAAATAAATTATTCTTACACTTGGTTCAAAGATTTTGATTTATTGAAAACAAAACAAAAAATAATAGAAAAATATATAAATGTTCAACGATACGATATATCGACGTGCTTATCCTGTCTTTTGACTCACTGAGCTTTTTGTGTGTTGCCTCTCTCTGTCCGACACTGCTGCCCTGACGGAGCTAGCAGGTAAATAGAAGATAATAAAATTTCCCATCTCTCATCGTTTCGCGATTGTTACCAGATGTAGCCGTGTAGCCATTTCGTTCATTTGTGTGTTTGCGTGTGTAGACCAACAATAAATGATGTTGAAAGTTCTCGTCGTTCGAATGCAACGGTATTTTTTTTTTGTTTTTATTTTTGTTGGAAAACAAAGCCACTAAACGGGAGTCCAATTTTTTTCTTCGAGTCTAGAACTCAGCGATGAAATGTATGACCAAACATTTGGAGTTCTCGACAATGACTTGAAATGAAATGAAAGAATACGAAAAATTATTTTCCTTACGTTTCAACTATACAAATTTCAACATCATTGAAATGAACAGAAAAAATGAACCAAGGAAATGTCTTGATTGTGATTTTCTTTCTTTTATTAATTCGTATTTTGGGAAAAATTGTTACAGGTGGACGTTACAAGAGTTGGAAAAGACGATGGTTCATCCTAAATGACAACTGTCTGTATTACTTCGAGTATACGACCGACAAGGAACCCCGAGGTATTATACCACTCGAGAATATTCAAGTCAGGGAAGTCCAAGACAGGCACAAACCTCATTGCTTCGAGCTCTATGCAGCTGGCTCGGAATTCATCAAAGCGTGTAAAACTGACAGCGAGGGAAAGGTCGTTGAAGGTATTTATGCAATTTTGCTTCATTTCTTCTTCCATCATCGGTGGTTGTAATAAAATTTGTGTTGTTATTTGCACGTGTAGAATTCATTCGTGATACATGTTTTTTTTTTTTTTTTAATTATTTATAATCATCCGATTAATTTTGATGATATTTTATACTGTCGTGCCTAAATTCAATTTGTCTAACTGCGAACGTAATTTTCTCCATTGGAAGTTATAAGATGAAATCACACGTGATAGTGTAGTGGTGAAAAATATAATTGTTGCCGAACTTGATTCCCTCATGTACAAATATTTAATTTTTAATTATTTTCAGGTAAACACACAGTGTACAGAATGTCGGCAGCGACGGACGAGGAAAAAGATGAGTGGATAAAATGCGTCAGGTATGAGAAAAAACTGCAGTTCATGATTGATTAGAATCAAACATCCGATTTATATTCTTTTTTTGAAAACTTGATTCGATTAATTGCTAAAAAAGACTCTCGTTTGAAGCGAGAATCGGAGAGGAAAAATTCGTAAACGGTAATATCGATTTGACTCTTCTAGCCAAATAGATCTTTATATCGATGTAATAATAAAAGTAGAAGGACAAAATGTGGAAAGAGAAGTGCATCTTCACATAGCAAAAAAACTTGATTTTTAAGAAAGTGATGAATTAACTAGTATTTTTTATTGGGTTGCTGCAACGATGCAAATTTCAATATCACTGATTATTTACTCAGTTGATATTTTTTATATGCATTGATTAACAACGATTTTTTAATTTATGTTGCAGGCAAAGTATATCTCATAATCCTTTCTACGATATGCTGGCTGCAAGAAAAAAGAAAGCCCAAAAGACGAACGTTCATTCAAAGAGTTAAAGCCAATAGTCGTGAAGGACGGATTGACTTTTTCGCATGATTCAGTCTCTCTATTTCTCTCCCTCGACTCAAAATCAAGATGAAATAATAATGGAATTTCTCTGTGGACGAAAGACTGAATTTAGCTATGAAATTCGTGCAGAGTTCTGTCACGAGAACTTCGAGTAGGGCACGAAAAAGTCTGACTTCTTTACGAGAAACTGACTGGAGTTGCTTTGAGCAAGCTCGAAGTCTGTAAATCGTTGGGAGAGAAGCAACGGAGGCGACAAAAAAAGTGCCAGGGACGCGTGGGTTGCTGCTCTTCGACGTATATGAAAATATTTACGTTGGGACGTCAAAAATCAGCGGGACGGAATTTCGACGCCGCACAATCTTTCGCCAGTTCCTCGATGTAAAATGACGAAGATTCTTCGTCAAATTGTAACCGTGAAGGTTTACGAAATGTGTATATTTTTCAAATTGATCGTGTAAATAATTCAATTAAGCGAGATGTCGTTCGAAATGCAGATAAAATGTTGTTCTTGTTTTGATTTTTCTTCGCTCACGAGAATTTCGCGCGTGCGAAAACTGCGGAAGAGACAATCTTAATGAAAGAAGAAAATAAATTTCTCGTCTACTGTTATTCTCGAACGTAAAACCGCGTGACCGAATGATGCATCGTATGCGTAGTATATTTATTTCGTGCAAGTCCACCGTTTGTAATCGTTTGTACCTCGCTCCAGAGCGAATATCAACGAAAAAAGAAATCGCTCGAAGTAGGCCCAATAAAGCGTTATGTTTAAGATAAAGTGAGATGATAAAATGACTTTGGCTCGTGTATGAATGGAGAGGGAAAAAAAAACGAACTAGAAGACATCAAGAATGAAGAACAGAACTGCCAAAGTCTCGAGCAAGTGTGTTAATGTGATAGCCGTGTATTTATTTGAACAAATGTGTATAATAGTAGGAATGATACTGGGCGAAATGGAATAACGAAAAATGAAAGAAAACAAAAAAAAATATATATCGTTATTTTAAGACTCCGAGTTCGACAGAAATGTCAATGAAGGTTTTGAAAGAAATTTAATATCGTGGCGCTTTACGCTGAGAGTATTGCGTCAATTGTAAGTATAAACCGATTGTTTGAGAGACAAATAACCAAATAGAAATTTTTTGATACTTGGTTTTTTTCGATCACCGCATCCATGCTGACCGAGCTGCCTCGCGAGATATATTATAAATCATATGTGCCTCCTGGGTCGGCTCGACCAGTGTGAGGTCGGTTAATCCCTGCCTCGATACGATCGCGATAACACAAAAACACGTTTTTTTTTTTTTTTTTTCTTGCGACCGTGTACGAATTCATGCTTTAGCTGAACGTCGATGCGACGATAGGTTTAGGAATTCCATTAGCTGAAATAATGAAGAGGACGAAGTTTGAACTCCTTCCACGAATGAAAAAAAAAAAAAAAGAAAAGTGAACGTCAAACATCGAAAAAGCCTTACTACACTTTACGATAGAAAAAAAAAACAAAACTACGCCAAATAGAGAGAAAACACAAAGAGAAAGAACGAGTGCGCAAAATGAATTTCGGTGTGTCTTGACTTTTTTAAACGTCACTCCAACATTCGTGCGCGATAGAAATTCTGTAGTAGGGACTGGTAGAAAAAATCTAATTCGAACACTTATTTGTTTTCGCGAGAGTGTTTGTTGCAATTAATTTGCTGGATATTGGCGTCTCGAATCTTCGATTAGCCGTCCGAACAACGACTATTAGAATTCCTTACTTCTGTTGTTTACCCTTTATTTTCGTTTTTTCCGTTTACCCTAACGTTGTAACGAGCGTAAAAAAATGTCGATCTCCACTTAGGCAATTTATAAATTATATTAATTGTATAATTGAAATTGGTAAGAGCAAGATCAAAAGTATCGAAAGCTCCTTTCACTTCCGGTGTTGTAATATTTTCTATATGCTTTAACGCAATCTCGTCGAAGCTTCTTTATTACCCTTTCTTTTTCTTCCATCCAAATAAAGCGTAAGCGTGTTTTCTACTGAAAATCTATTTCGGGTGGATCAAAATGTCAATGTAGCGACCCTAGAAATTTTCGAGATTCGTCTCGAGCAAATTGTACGATAATTAATGAGCTAACGAAAGGAAAGAAGCGAGAGAATCTCCTGCAACGAGTTTGCAGGAAATTGTGAATTTGTATATTTCCGTTGTATATTGTTTCCAATCATTGTTACGAATTGCATAATGACAAATGTAACCAACTCCAGAGCCGTGTACGTATTAATTAATTTAAATACGATTAATAAACAACTTTATTTCCTAATTCTTATCATTTTTTATTGTCAAATGTTTCTCGTTTTCTTTTTTATCACTCGAAATTCACTACAAAATGTATGTTTTCTACGAAAAAAATGTTAATGCTTTTTATATATACTCGAGTACATGAGAATTCACAGACGTGATATGTCAAATATATCATACATTATGTACACTTTTATTTACTTTTCTCATTTCTGATCTGTTTATATCTGAACTCCGTTTGAATTTTCTTACGAGGTTTTTTTTCCGTATAACTCTTCCGTGATTCGACAAAGTGAACCTATTCGCAGAGCGATGAAAGAAGCTAGCTAGCGTTCCAAAAATGAAACATTCTCTGAATTGGTAGAACAAAAAGAAGACTCAGGCGGTCGACACATCAAATACTAATAAAGATATCAACCATTTACAAGGTTACAGCATATCATTATCGACATATACACCTATTCGCTATGGCTGGAATAATTTCAGTTTTTTTTTTTTTTCAATTTTTCTCATCTCAATTTATGTTATTTCATCCAACCGAGGTTTGACCAAAAATTATTGAAAAATTCTTGGCACAGTTTGTTTTTTTAAATTATTTCCGATCGTTCTGAGAAGTACATGAGCTTAAATTAAAAAATACCCTAAATGAGGACCACTCTCGTGACGATTATTAAACTTCGTTGTCTGTGCTATTCATTTTTTTAATTTTTATCAAAAAATTACAATACATTTTACGTTCACAATTTTGTCATCATCACGTACTGTGTCAGTCGTAACATTCTTAATTTTAGATGGAAAACTATTAGCACATGTTTTTACAGTTTTTTCCTATCATCCCAATACGTGGCCAGTGTCGAATTCCGTTGCCGGCGCTATCATTCAAGGCGAGCGTTCAATATTAAATTCAGAAGCCAGCAACATAATTTCATCAGACATCATAACATTTTGATTTTTATTGTAATATTGGAATTTTCGAAGAAAAAAGAAAAAAGCGAGAGAGAATTGCATAACGACAAATATAACCGACTCCAGAGCCGTGTTCGTATTAATAGATTTGAATACGATTAATAAAAAACCTTATGTTTTAATTTTTATCATGCTAATCGTCAAGTGTGTCTCGTTCTCTTATAACATACTCGAAAATTCAATACAATATGGATGTTCGGCACGAGAAAAAATTTTAATGCTTTTTATATTTACACAAGTATATGCAAATTCACGGACGTGGTATGTCAAGTATGTATATATAATATTGGATAGAGTTTCATTGAATTTTCTCATTTCTTATCTGTTTTTATCTCAAAATCATTTGAATTTTGTAAGAAGTTTTTTTTTTCGTTCAACTCTTCTGTGTCTCCACAAAGTAAACATTTGCAGAATTATAAGAGAAGCTAGCTATTATTTCAAACATGAATGATGGACTGGCAAAACGAAAAGAAGAATTGGACGGATTGACGTAATAAATACTCATAAAGATATCGATCATTTGAATATTACTGGAATTATTTTTTAAATTAAATTATTTGTGAATCCGATAGAGAGTAGTTTACCACAAAGAGAAACAGCGAGTGCGTAGTAAGGTCCTATCAATTTATTTGTGTCATGTACTTGGATGATATTGGCATCGCGAATTTTCCACCAGCCTTCAAACAACGGCTATTAGAATTGTCTATTTCTGTTGTTCAGCTCATTATTTGGATTTCTTCCTAACGAGCTTCGAAAAATGTCGATCTTCGCTTAGGCAATTCATAAACTATGTTACTCGTATAATTGACATCGGTAAGTCGACGATCAAGAGTATCGACTACTCTGTTCATTTCCGATCTTTTGTATATGATTTGACCCAAACTCGTCGAAGCTTCTTTATTACCTTTCTTTTCTTTCATCCAACCTAAACGTAAGCGCGTTTTCTACTCAAAATCTATTTCAAGCGGATCAAAACGTTAATATAACGTAACTTCGGAGATCCGTTGGGATAAAATTGTGTAATAAATAATGTACTAACGAGAAAAAATTATTTGTGAGATCTTTATTAAATAAGCAACTTTATTTTACAGCTCTCACCATTTTTATGTCAAATTTTTATGTATCTTTATTAATTGTAATTTGATACTAAATGTGGGATCTTCGCGTATATTCAAATTCACAGATGTATATTAAAAACATTTAATATACATCTGTGCATGTTTCTATTCATTGTACTAACGACTTAGCCGTTTGAATGGATTTTTTATTTAAATTTTTGAGGAAGTTTTTCTGGTTCAGCTCCTCCCTAACGTCACTATGAAAATATCGGCAGATGGATAAGATCTATAAGTATACCCATTTTTGCTAAACCTAACAATAGTCGAAGTGGCAGAACAAAGAGAATAACTGGCTCGATTGACGCAATATGAACTAATAAAAATTATCGATCACTTGAGTGTTGCCACTTGTTACGATAATTTAATGCTACGGAATATCATTATCGACTTACAGATGTCTATATATAATTCAGAAACGAATTTTTCAATCATTCAGTTGCCGTCTAACTTTCACGATGTTTTGCAAGATTTCCATACTCGTATTCCTGGCGCTCTTTCAATTGGTAAGTCATGATTCATGGTAAAATGAATTTATTGGATGGATGCACCATATATTTTGATTCATTCAGAACATTAATTATGTCATTTTAATCATTTTGAATTCTATCAAATTTTGACTATTTCCATTAGGTATATTTGGAAATTTGACATTTCATTGCTTTCATTCATTGCGACAAGAGTTTAATTGAAGAGAAATCTTCGCGTCGAAGATTCCCGTCCCAGTGTTCATTTTCACTTGAGTACCGAGAGGCTAGATTGCGAAAGGATAATACGAATGACCCACATTAGGGTGTTATGAAACATAAATTTTTGAGTTATTCAATTTTTTGCACATAGTTTTAGTAATTGTTGTGATGATTTTGTTTAATTAATGATTAATGCTGTTTTGATTGATCGCCTCGTCTTTTGCTCAGGGATAATAAACGAACTTCGGAGGAAATGCTGTTTCCATATTATGGGTGAACTCAACGTTCATCCTTTAACTATGAAAATTTTATATTTTATTCAGTAAAATTCAAAATTTTCATCACTGACTGATATGAACACCATCATATTGAATTGATTTGACTTATTTTTTTTGTATTCCTACATTATTCAATTTCAGTTCGCTTTTATTCACGATCTCTCGTTCGTATAAGATATATTTTTATCACCGAGGGATGCATTCGTGACTTTCAGTTTCGTGAATTTTTTGATTAAGCTAATTGAACGAAAATGGCATCGGGCACGAATGACCCACGTTAGGATGAAAGCAGGACGTCAAAAAACGTTGGTGCTGTGAGGATTAACTTTTGAAAGGCAGTTCAGCGAGATTATAGGGCGTTTTAAGTTCTTGATTGAAGAAAATGATAAATTTTGACATTCGCGAAAACAATTAAACCGGAAAAATCTTCATAATATTTTAGGGTCTTAATGAGGTGAATTTGAATGCTGGATATTCTACCCTGGATGATGCTTGTCTCGTAGAAAGTGGAATCAGCCAGTACGAGTTTATGCAACGAATTGTTGATTTAAATATAAGGCTTCTAACGAACGTGAACATAGCGAATTATTTGTTATGCGTTGGAAGAAAAGTTGGATACGTAAGTATATACCGTGATGTTGCAAAATTTATTATTAATAATTATTACGAATGAATATTTTTATGTACTTTAATTGTCGATTGTTCGAACGGAGTTAAATAACGAGACACATTTTATTTTCAGATACATGCAGATGGAAGTATTAATCCTGAATTCATCGGAAATCACATAGGTCCTGGAATGACGAGTGAGACAATCCGGGCTTTGGATAAATGTTCTGAAGGAAGTATGGAAAAAATTATATGACGATTATTACATGCAATTATTCGCCACCTTGATTTAATACAGTTGTTTATCGTTTTAGTAAGGTAATCGGCCAGAATTTCGTCAACAAATTTTGTATCTCGAATTAATATAATTTTTTTTTTTCTTTCGCAGGACGAGACACTGCCGGTCAAACGTTGACGAAAAATTATATTTGCGTCTTTGAATTAGTAAGAATCATCGTTTCAATTCACGATTTGGGAAACTTTTCAAAAAAGCTCAATTTATCAATCAGAGAACCATTTACATGCACATTGAAAAAAAAAAATTAGTGTTAATTTGATACTTTTCCATTTATAAACGTTATATCAACGATGGTTATTTATTTTTACTGTTTTCCCGTATGTTTCAGATCGTGAAATCATTGATCGACAACTTGAAAGGAGATGTTCATGGTTGTCGCTAAATTCCACAAATAAAAATTGACGCTTTTGGAGAGTTTGGAGCTAGTTTTTGGTGGTTATGTCAGCGAAAGATGAAAATTTTGTAAAAAGTTCAAAGTCATTATCACAAAAACTGGCCTCATATACGGATTCAAATGATTTATTTATGTAAAATACTCGCTGGAGCTGAAAAAAAAGTGACGTGCGACGATGACATTTTTTAATTAAAATGATATTTTTTCAAACGATCGTTGGGTATTTTCGTTGATTTCTCGTTAGTAATATAACCTATTCGTTGCAGTTCTTGTTTTTTTGAATGCCTCTTTTCACAAATAAAAACGGCATACGTAAAAAAAATTACGAGTATCAATGCCCTGCGCCATACAAAACCAATAGAATGAACTTTGAGACTTTTTTCCACCAGTTCTTAGTCAAGTGTTCCGCTCCCATTGAGAATTGTAAAAACCTTCGAAAACGTTTATAAAACTTAATAACATGCGTCAATGACATCGTTACTTCAAACATTCGGCATTATTCTTGTTTTCAATAAATATACAGTTTCTCAAATTCTTCGCTTTGTACGAAAATCATTCCAATCAAACTTCCAAAAAATAAAAATACTATTCATATCTGACTTGATTCTAGCTTCGATCAATCGAAAAAAGAAACCGACTGATGATAATAAATCGACTTTTCTAATAATACGAAAATAATAACGTTAAATATAAAGAATCTCTTACGTCCCCTAATTATTTAACGGGGAATTTGTTTTCTGAAGTTTACAAAATGAAAAATGAAAAAAAAAAAAAAATCAAAAAATTTTCTGTAGTCCAAAACTTAGCGAAATATCGACGGAGTCGCCCGTCTGAGAGTGTGTCTCGCAAGATAAGCAGCAGAGGATATTATCTTCATGCCATTTCTAAAAAAATGTTGCAAGATGAAACAATGTCAGGCGTGATGTTTTCCTCGTAACATTAGGAGAAAAGAGCGATGGCGAACGAGGGAGATGTTTGGGAGGAGCTTTCTGGTATTCCAGCGGATCCTCCGAAAATGCGAGACAAATGTGGACAGTGCAAGTGAGTGACAAAAATAAGAAATGTAATAAGAAACGTAACCTAACCTCAACTCTAGTCGCTGCCTCTAATATCGGTCATTTAATGTAAAAGGAGACCCGTTAGCGTTTGCTGGTGTCCTGGCTTACCGAAAACTCCTCTGTGTCCAGAATCTCGTATAATAATACTTCAACATCCGGCGGAAGTAAAGCGTTGTTTACGCACCGCACCGATGCTCGCGCTCGGACTTGAATCAGGAAAATGTCTCATTTACAGGTAAATCACCAAATTTTAAACTGTGTTTTTAATGGTTTTCTTTTTAACACTGCATTGAATTATAAAAATTGATTTTTAAGGGGGAAGAAATTCCCGTCCACGAAACATGAGGGTCTCGCGAAAATTTTAGAAGACGAAGATACAATATTGTTATATCCATCGCCGAATGCCGTTAATATTGCCGAACTTCCAATGGTCGGAGTCAACGGACAGAGGCCTTATAATCTCGTTCTTTTGGACGGCACGTGGCCCCAAGCTAAAGTAAGCATCGACATTTATATTTAAAGAAATACGAAATAAACTGAGAAAAAGGTAGTTTTCTCAATCGTATTCTGAATGAGGCTTTCTTACTTTTGCATCCCATTATGAAATGCTCGTACATATAACTCTACATTCATGGGACTTTCGAAAAGGAGATGAAATTTGGCGGGAAAGTTGAGTACCCTTTGATGCCGACTGGAAATTTTTAATTGAACGATATGTTGAGTTCGTGAAAAGAAGTTGTCATTGATGTAAAACGGATATATTTTGTTGAAATTGTAAATAATATGACAGATTTTTGGTTTTCGGTTTTTTTGTTATCGTTATGAATTACAATAATTTACTAAACAGTTGAATTGATCGTGAATTCCTCATTGAAATATTGAAAAGTAAAGACTTTTGCAATAAAAAAATATTTTATTGAATTTCCCTAGGCGATTTATCACTCGAGCCCACCGTTATGGTACTTACGAGCGTGCAAACTCGTCGGAGTCGCAACGAGTGAATACGTGATAAGAACCCAACCAACTGAGGGTTGCCTATCGACACTGGAATCCGGAGCTCTCTCGTTAGCGCTTCTCGAAGGGAAATTATGGCTAAGAGATGCGATGCTCGGACCACTTCACCATCTGTGCAGATATCAACTTGAAAACGGTGCGGTGACTCATCAAAGCAAAGAGTACCTGATCAAACAGAAGACTTATCCTAAACTCATAGGCAAAAGATTATCGAAACAGTTGCGGTTGCTTCCTGAATCGCCTTCGTAACGTTGGAACAACCTCTCATTTCGATGAACTTATATTGCATTAAGCGTCTAAATTCATAGAGCTATTTTAAAGAGAACAAATAAGAAAAACGATTAACATCATTAAAGTAATTGTTATTTAAACCGAGAACGTTAAAATATTGTCAAATTTTAATTCATTATTATAGAAATGTTTTTTTTTTTTTTTTATAACAGTGATTTATAAAGAAGAATGTTCTCCCATGTTACAATGCTTTTCTTAACAGTTTTTTGATATTTAACACTTCTCAATTGCTCAGTTTAGCTCACCAAGCTTCTTCAGATATACAACAAAGTTATATATCGTTTTTCGTTACGCATGATCAAGAAAACAAACAAATCAGAAATATAGTAAAAGTAGGATAAATGTGAAATAAATGTTATGTACGGTATTTTGTGGAACTTCCTTATAATGTAATTATTGCCTATAATGATTTTCAACATTGTTATGTAATTTACACTTTAATTCTTTCTTTAATCTTTAAGTGACTTTTCGTCAATCGTGTCACTCTTGCAACACATGTCAATCAGACATTTAAAAACTGATTTGCGCTACGGGCTTTTCTTATGCTAAATATCTTGAGTTAAAATATCCATGAAAGCTAGTAAGTAAATTGAAACTCTAGGTTCTGGTAGGATCGAAACAAAAGTTTTCAAAAGACCAAGAATCCCTGCATGATTTTCATTAAAAAATGTTGTGTTTTGGCTTTATGGCAGTGAGCAGTCATGTATGGAAATGAAATTGCCGTGCAAAAATGTATGGTAGACTTGACACAATATTTTGGCTTTAAAGCTCATTCGTCAATTTTCTCTAGGTCGCCCTTACAATTGGATTATCCGCTGTATCAGCATAAATAAAACAATTGATTGTAACAGTATTTTTCGGTTATAAGCAGATGATGGAATTCGCTTATCCAGATTTTATGTCGAAGTCAAAGTCACAGTGCCACGTTTCTTCAGCACGATGTGAGAACGTCCAATTGAGTACGTTCGTTTCATCAATTTCGCTGATATTTCTGAACAAAAAAACGCCCTGTCTCGTGTGAAAGTCCCAAGATATTCTTTGTCCTGGAACAATATCGCACGTTGGTCCCGTCGAAATAATTGTTTCGTGATCGAGAATCCAATCCAGCCAAATTGCGATTCCGTTGCATGAACCTCGCGCCTCAAATGGAACTTCGCCGGATGAATTTGTCACATGATTTTTCATGAGATCTGTTGTCAAATCAAAATGTGCCAGATCGAATGGTAGACTCAGGGCGATCCCTGGATATTCCCATAAAGGATGAGCTTCTACTGGATTATCGCTTATCTCGCTGGAGGCCTGTCCAACCGATAAAGAAAAATCGTTCAATTTCTAGAAGTATTATCCGCAAGAATTAGATAGTAGTTGCAAAATATAAAGTTGGTCAATTTAAAAATTATCGATCCCGGTTCATACCATGATTGATCATTTTTACGAATGTGTGAAATATGTACCTGTACGAATTTGTCGAATGTTGAAAGATCGAAACCCTCGCAAATGGCGAGAGGAGCTCTAATTTTGTGAAGATCTTTGAACTGAACGGCGACCGCTTTAATCTTCGCAGCCGTAGGTATTCTCGGGATACATGGTGCACAACTCGTCGCTAAATACCAAAATCTTAAATTGTCCCAGGGCAGAATAGATGTGACGTAATATGGATCCCCAAAAACAAGACTGGGTTTCTCGTTATCGGGCAAATCATCGATCGATTCAATGATTGTAACGCGAGATTCGAGATCATTGGCTTTTACAAAATTCTCGAGGGTTCTTCGCGAGAGACAACTAGATTCGAGAACGATGACTCTTTTAGCACCTAGTGAAGCTGCAGCCAAGCCCAAAATTGAGCCATCCGAGAGGCAAAGACAAACGGTATCACTGTTTATTCTCTTGTGCAAAGCTCGCACATATTTTTCGTTTCGTTTTGCATCGTTCAATTGACCGATGCGAGTTCTGGAGTAGGCGAGATGTAACGAGCAATCGCAAATGGGTGGATCGATTTTGTACTCTCGATCTTGGCCATTCGTTAGTTTCGTCGATGCTTTTTCTGTTCTGAATGAAAATGAGTACTCGTCATGTGCACCGACCAGGATGAGCTCTTCGTCAATCTTGATCGAATGCTCTTCTGGGAGATAATAAACCGCTTGCATCCAGTGATCACGCCAAGGAATTTTATCCGATGCTTCCTCCAGACTAGATCCATTTTTCATATACTCTTTGGCATCCGGATGCTCCCAAGTAGGTGCGCAACTCAATAATACTTTATTCTCCGAATCCATAGTCAAATCCCACCACATGAAAACCGCGTGAGCGGTTCCCGAGGCTATCGCTTTTTCTCGTAACGCCACACTCTCCTCAAATACGAGAGGCTTACTTCCCGTCCAATCGAACGTAAATATTGGCTGTGGTGGTAATAACGGAGTGAAGGATTCTCTTGGTAACTGCGTTAGTTGAATATCGTGAACTGCTGAAGCACCTGGACAAACGCTCGTTCTTTTTGGTGAAACAATCAATGTTTTCCCTGATATAGGATCAATCAAAGGGTTTATTCTATTCCAAGCGCGGACGTGATCGCTTTCTACTAATTGTACCCACACCGTACCACTGCTGGGCACGACCAAACTGTCTTTCTGCAGAAAATTATAAAAATATGTTACATGAAAATGATTGAACTGCTGAATCATCACTTATTATTTTTCTTTTTTGTCTTAACTCCGATTGCATGAAATAAGCAATCAAATTACGATACTTACTTCTAGAAGATTTTGCTGCGCATGTTGAAATGTCGACAATGCTCCTTCCCCGATCAATTCAGTGTCAAAGACCTCGGTGACTAAAATATTAGCTCTTGAAGGCATATCTCCATTTTCACCTACTGTCATCTCTGTCGAACGTTTTTGGATTAGTTTAATCATAGAACTAAAACCATTCTCTTCGATAATCTTGGCTGCACAATTTGCCATTGGTCTGAAGCCCTAGAAATCGATTCACTTATGAAGAAGTATAACATAAATTATTCCTTATTTTGTTTTGCTGTCAGAATGGAAGTTGGTAAACGATTGAAAAATAACTTTCTTCGTATCAAAATATAAAGTACCATTTATAACAATATTTTTCACAATGTTCTTTAGTTAACCGAAATGTACACTTGATCATATTGATGAATAAATTCCGGTTAATAATACCTCACATGCAATTATAGAATCGGCTCCACATCTCGCTGCCATCATTGAGAGTAATCCTGTTCCAGTACCAATGTCAAGAACATTGGCCTTCTGACCATCCCTGTGTTTGTTCTCTATAGCCGCTTTCAATGCGATGTAATATTTTTCATTCTATGTAAATAATAATCAAATTATCAATAATGAAATAACAATGAAAATGCTACTGAACTTTTATGGTATTGCAGTGATGGAACATTTCATTAACAAAAAAGCACACGAAGTGTTGTCAAAATTTAAACGGATAAATAAGGAGAAAAATTCGAACTGCAGTAACAGTTAATAATGAAAGTATTTGAAATTTATTTCTGTTAAGTAAACGATGTTTTTTATGTCTATAAGGGATTTTTGTTCCATTCATTTTTTGAGGAAGTAAGCATCGGATTCATCAGCAGCAGACGGAGACAAACACGTGGTTACGAGATTCAAAGCGATCAATGAAGAAAAAGAAATAGAAAAACTCACTCGTTCGTGATCATGAAGCATATCGGCGAAAGCCGATCTTGCGACTTCCTGATGATAATCATAATCTGGATCTTGCATTTCCCACGCACTACGACCAGTTATAGGGTCGAATTTTTGTGTAAATATACTCATATTCCGAAATAATTTATAATAACGTGTTGATCCGATGCGATGCATGCATAAACTTGCGGCTGTTGCGGTCTTTTGGACGAAAATACCGGTCGTAGATAAACCACTGTGAAACTATATTCATAGAACGCATTGTGCGTAACGATTGTCGCTACTATCGGTTATTGACTCATCTCTGATGGTCAACGAATGGGATTTACCGGCTGTAGATAACGGTAGTGTTATCTGATAATCTGTTAAATGTCTTATTTATTTTATTGAATCACCTCTACTGAGTTAGCCTTCTAAATGCGAAAAACTAGTATTTTTTTTCTTTCATCCTTTACGGGTCGTACGGCAATATACCGTTTCGAATATTGAAGAATTCCCCTGAATTAGCCCGTCATGACTATTAGCCTTTTTCGTTTGCAAATCGCTCAGTGGTGTAAGACACTGTAATTAGACCGTTCAGTGGTATGATTTTTTTTCGAAAAAAAATTGAAATATTGCATTTTTACGATAATTTCTGCAAATCATTGGTCCATAGAAAGGAATTGAATTTTGCATTTACGAATGAATAATTATCCGAGCGTGCGTTCCTGCCATGTATTTCATAATATTTCGCGAATGGATGGTAAAAGTATCTGTTATCATTTCTTCAAGAAATAATTTCATTATTATATGATTAATGTATTAAAGTTTTCATTCCAATTACAAACGAAAGAAAAACACTTCGTTTTTTTTTACATCCATGTTTGTTTATATGTACCAATAAATCAACAAGGAATCATTTTTATTTTCAATTTTGCACTTATGAAATCTCAACCTCCCCACCGACTTTGGTAATCGCCTCTTTCAATTGTTCCGATTCATCCTTGGGAATATCTGACTTTACCACTACTGGAACGCTTTCCACGAATTTCTTCGCCTGTTGAAAAAGAAACATTCAAATCAGTACACTGGTGAAAAAATGGTTTTTTTTTCCTAAATGAATTTACATGGTAAAAAATGAAAAAAATTACCTGAACTAAATTTGTTCCAGGTATAAGGTTCTTGATTTCTTTTATGAGTGCCACTTTTTGTTTTTCATCGAATTTAATGAGTTTCACTGTAAATGCTGTTTTCACTATCTGAGGAGCAGCATCTTCATCGTCCTAAAAAAAGCATTTGTTAGTGTTAATTTATTGAAAGTTCTGATGTTCTTTATGTCTGAAGAATAAAATTGCTTGCGTTTTATGTACCTATCGATAGAAACTTTATTTTAAAAAGATTTCTATATTGGTTGATTAGACAAATATCTCAGAAATGTCTTGATACTTCATATATGAAGATTCTTTGGAACGGTTAATGGAAAATTGAAGCGATCAACGAATAATCAATTTTTTGTTATAACCAATCAATGCTGGTTATGCTAAATGAGTATAAATGAATGTACGAATAGAAAAATATTGAGAAACCAAAAAATTTGAGGATTTATTTATCAAAGAAATGTTTTTTTTTTGCAATTCAATCAATTTCCCTAAATATTTTGCATTAATTTATAACGGCTGGCATAAAAAAAATATACTAACTGTTAAGTGAAAAAATTTTAGAATGTAATCAATGTATAAAATTCAAAAAATTCATCTTTTGGTAGATTTTTGATAATGCTAATAACATAGATTAAGAAATGATGAGATTTGGGAGATTTACCAGTCCCTTAGGTGCAGCAAAACCTCCCATGGGCATGACAGGTGCATCAGGGAGATTGAGTCTTTTTTTGAGTAAATCACTGAGCTCCGCAACCTCGATGAGGTTCAGAGATGATATATCATTGGCGAGTTTGTCAATTTTTGGACTGACAGGTTTATCGACGTTCTCGGGGATTGGAATCGTCAATTGTTCAACAGCTACAGCTGCCTCGGTTTGACAATACGTGACACTGTACATGAAGAACTTTGTTGAATAAAATTTAGAGAAGATTTTCAGATCAGAACAAAAAAAAAGGAGGTTATGTAAGCTGTTCTTTAGAAAAATGCGATTGAAACAAAACGTGTCAATAGAAATCACTAACCATTTGTGAAACTTTCGAAGTTGATGGACATTCTGTCGTGCGACGAGGCGTAATGAGTTCATCATTTTTGATTTCCTGTTATTAGCAACTTTGCACAGAGGATTGGATTGTGATGCGAGAAAACTCACCGGGTGCAAGCTTTGCGCAGTGGACTCAGTTGCTCTGGTTTCTGGTTGCTCAGTCAGCTCAGTTCACGACACAGCACATGGAATAAAGACTAGTAGAGAGAGAGAGAGAGATTATATGAATGTACGTATCATTTAGATCAGCGCCCTCAGGCGGTACGTTCATACGGCTATGTTTAATCCGTAAGTCCATTGTAAGAGCGCTTTTTAGTAGCGGTTAGCTTCGGAAACAAAAGTCAAGTCCACGGAATTTGGCCCCCACCCCCCGACATTATCTTTCCGAAGGTTTTCCAATTTCAATCGTTTGTAGAGTATTGTGAGAACAAAATAAACGCTCGTGAGATGAGTTTATTCCGAAAAAATAAAAAATAAAAATTAGCGTGAATAAGTTAGCCCGCCCATTTAATTTTTTAATTTTTATGAGTCTAATTGTACGTAAATCAATGCGAAATCGTTTGTAAGATACGAATATTACAATAAAAATTTTTATACGACCCCTATTCTCCTGAAAAAGGAAAAACAAAGTTTGCATTAATTTTTCCGAACCAGTCAGCTGGGGTACATTTCCGATAAAATTCCTGGGGGATCTTTCGGAAAAACCTTCTGGAAAATATGTGGAAAATCGATCCTTCAATCATCGATACAGCTTCATATTTTATTTATATCAAGTAAAAAAGAAGCTTGTTTTTAATTAATAATAACTGAAGTCGATAAAAAATGTATAATTTATTGACTGAAAAAATATGCCATTGATATTTTTCAAAACTCCGCTATTTCGATCGAGCGAAATCACCTTGGATTTTTTTTCTCAACTTAAATCGCAATCGGCTCGAAAAAACGGTGACAGGAAGATTCGTTTGAAAGACGAAAGAATGAAACGCTGTTGAATTTTAATAAAATATTACCTAACGAATATCTATTCGGTGCACAAAAATTTGATCGTTAAATATTGCTGAATGAATGTCGCGAGCTTGTTTGGTTTGTCTATATTCGTGTAGCCACGACTCTGTGTTTACGTTTTACGCGCGCTCGCGTGTGACCCGCTAAGCCGCTCCGTAGCGGGAATAGTGGGGAGAGCTCGCGCCGGCGCGACTGGAAGGGGTAGGGGCGAGAACTGGTCATGCGCGCCATGCACGGGGCAACGACGGAGCGAGAGAGCACTTACGTTCATTCAGTCGCCCGCGGGCCGCGGGACGCGGGGCGGCGAGAGTAGTATGCGCGTCGGTCGTCGGTCGGCTAATGCAATGCTGCGTATTATCGTTCGTCGATTATAACGAAATTGATAAAACCGAGTGCAAAATAAGAGAGGCGGAATTATATTTGATCGTCAGTTAACGATGACGAAAATCTTTTTATAAAATACTTTGAACCGGTCTGAATTGTTGGTGAACCAAATAAAGATACAATGATGAATGATGAAGAAATGAATAATCGGAAAATCATTATAACAATTAATTTTTTACATTTTTATTCAAACCATCCGAACCTATAAATTTTACATAATTCTTTATCACGATTTCCGTTAATTAGAGATAAAAAATATGCTCAATTTCTCGAAAACGAACAATGCACGAAAACGCTATGAAACGAATATTGGATTCGGAAAACACGATTCTCTCGTTTGGCAATCGTAATGAATTTTCAACTTTTTTTTCTTTCGTCGACGAGTTTTCGTTTCGCAAGTGATAAGCGAAAAGCCGGTAGGGAAGCCTCTTGCCCACGATATTATTTTTCGTGCTAAATTAGAGGATACATTATTTTGAATATTTGAGCCAATCACGATAAATCACAGCGTGAGCAATAGCCTTGAGTGACAGATAGTCTGGTGACAGCTGTGTTAGAGCTTTGAAAATCGTGCGTATGCTTGCACGCACGCGTGTTCGCAAGCGGAGCTAAGATGCAACCATACATGCGAGTCGCGCAACGCAACGCAAAGCACCAAACGCACGCAGGCCGTAAAGCCATGGGATTGTCGGCAAGAATGACGGAACGAAAGCTATAAATCTACTCTGTAGTTAGCTGATTCCGAACGCGATACAGTTTCTGTATCGCATATCGAAGTCGCGCAGGCAATAAGGTCCATGCATATAACCCGGATGCTGCAAAGGGTGCAACGCAACGCAATGCAAGCAAGGCATGTATAACCGCAGCTATTGTACGGCATTGCGAATAGTTTTTACTATCGCAAGTGCTATAGTACAATAGAACGCAAGCGCCCGTGCACGTGTGCACCCACGTGAGCACGCACGATTTTCCACGAAACTGTGGCACAAGTTGCCATTACACTTTCTGTCACTCGTCATCGACCGTTTTCAATTGCGAAATGAAAGTTTATTGACACAAGGGAAATACATTTTTTAAGTTAGCAGAACAAAGAAATATTGAATGGATTTTTTAACTTTCGTGCAAGAGTTCGTTGTCGCGGAAATAAAAAAAATCGTGACGTCTTCATCATTCGTTTATTATCTCGAAGGTATAAAATGTTAATGTTGGTTTTGAATCAGTGCGAGAACCAGTGGATTTGAATTTTGGATTACGGTGAACAATCGTTTTCAATTTGAAAAACGACGCTGCTGCTGCTTCACTAGATTCAAAATCATGGATTTGAGAAAAAACTAGTGGAAACTAAATCAACTGCAATCAGTGTCCTGTAACGGAAGTGGATCTCAACTGTGTTTACTATTTCGGAAATGTGAATAATAATATTAATTTTCATTCAGTGCCATTGAATTCTGAATTATGGTGCGAGTCGCGAGTGCAAAATGTATTTAAACTCATTCAACCGAAAAAAATCTAGTGTCTACATCGGAAATAAATCTCAGTTGCCACTTTCTCGAACGATTTTGCCACACGTCGAAGATGGAAGATTCATTATTCCATCATTTTTTTTAAAATCAAAACTATCCGAACCTACAAATTTCACATACTTCTTTATCACGATTTCTGTTAATTGGAGGCTAAAAAAATGCGCGATTTCTCGAAAACGAACAATGCACGAAAATGCTATGTAACAAATGTTATAGTTGGAAAACACGATTTCTCTTTTTTCTCTATGTTTGTTTTTTTTCTCTCATTTGTCAATCGTAATGAATTTTCAATTTTTTTTCTTTCGTCAACGAGTTTTCTTCGCGCAAGTGATAAGCGATAAGCCGATCGGGAAGCCTTTTGCCCACGATATTATTTTTCGTGTCAAGTTAGATGATGAATTATTTTGAATATTTGAGCCAATCACGAAAAATGGCAGCGTGAGCAAGGGTCTTGAGTGACAGAAAGTCTGGTGACGGCTGTGTTAGAGCTTCGAAAATCGTGTGTATGCTTGCACGCACGCGTGTTCGCAAGCGGAGCTAAGATGCAACCATACATGCGAGTCGCGCAACGCAACGCAAAGCACCAAACGCACGCAGGCCGTAAAGCCATGGGATTGTCGGCAAGAATGACGGAACGAAAGCTATAAATCTACTCTGTAGTTAGCTGATTCCGAACGCGATACAGTTTCTGTATCGCATATCGAAGTCGCGCAGGCAAGGTCCATGCATATAACCCGGATGCTGCAAACGGTGCACGCAACGCAATGCACGCAAGGCATGTATAACCGCAGCTATTGTACAGCATTGCGAATAGTTTTTACTATCGCAAGTGCTATTACAATAGAACGCAAGCGCCCGTGCACGCGTGCACCCACGTAGGCACGCACGATTTTCCACGAAACTGTTGCACAAGCTGTCATTACTCTTTCTGTCACTCGTCATCGACCGTTTTTAATTGCGAAAAGAAAGTTTATTGCCACAAGAGAAATACATTTTTTGAGTTAGCAGAAGTATAGCAGAACAAAGAAATATTGAATGGATTTTTTAACTTTCGTGCAAGAGTTCGTTGACGCGGAAATTCAAAAAATCGTGACGTCTTTATCATTCGTTTACTATCTCGAAGGTATAAAATGTTAATGTTGGTTATGAATCAGTGGATTTGAATTATGAATCACGATGAACTATCGTTTTTAATGTTGGAAAAATGACGCTGCTGCTCATCTAGATTCAAACTCATATTTAGATCGATTGGAAAGTAGTGAACTGCATGAAGTGGATCTCAACTGTGCTTATATTTCGGAAATGTGAACAATAGTATTTATTTTTAATCAGTGCTATTGAATTCTGAATTATGGTGCGAGTCGCGAGTGCAAAATGTATTCAAACTCATTCAACCGAAAAAAATCTAGTGTTAATCGGCATATCGGAAATGGATCTCAGCTGCCGAATTCTCGAACAGTTTCGCGACACGTAGGAGATGGACGATTCATTATTCAGGAGGAGAACAAGACATCGAAGAGTGAGTAATTCCATAATTTTTACTGTTTTCAATTCTTTGCATAACAATTTTCAGTATCGAAATGTTGGGCCTTGTTTGATGGTCACTGATATTATCGAAAGAATTCATTTTCTATTTTAATCGTCAATCCTTGGAAGAAAAGACGTTCATCGTTGTTTCCTCGATTCCAAAAATTCAATTTTTCAAACCTAGCGCCACTAGAGCTAGTGATTGTGTACGAAGTGCAGATATCCAGTAAATTTTTCTCTTACCGACTGTAGATTGATCGACGAAATGATGAATGAATCCATCGCTATTATTTTGCTTGGTAAAATTTTTCAATTTTTAACATTCTAAAATGATTAGATGATTAGATGGATAGTCTGATAGTCTCTTTTTTTTGTAAGATCGGGAACTCACATTTCTCAATTCGAAATAATAATTATTAACCCTACAGAAATATTCATGAGTAGATTGATGGCTCGCATAATTATTTATCAATAAGATTATTCATGCATTGGAACAATTCATTAAAATTGTTCATTATTTCGGCATACTTTCTAAAAATTGAAATTCAACACCGTTGATATTATGTTTTTTTTTTTTTTTTTTTTAGAACTTTAGTACATTTATTAAATAGCGTTTTTATATCCAGAATTTGTTACAATATATATAAACATAGACATTTTTTGTTTTGTAATTCTAAAATTGTAGAATTTATGATTTATACTGTTGGATCGAAATGAATTTGAAAAATTCCTAAGTTCGAATTTATACGAATCACTTTTCGTTTCCGGCATATTAAAATCACAAGTGGCAGTTTTTTTTTAAAATTAATTAACGTTCGATTCACATTGGATATTTTTCGAAATTAAATTATCATTATATATGAGCATAATCGCATCAGATTTTTTTTTCTTCAAAATTAATTACAATTAAAGTTGATAAAAAAGGCATGACCTTTTTGATTGATGGTAGCTTTTTACAGCTCGGTACATAGTAAATTTTCGTGCGTTGATAAAAAGAGAAAATACAAAATATTTGATTTTTTATCAAATGTCACAAATTATTCAATTAAAAAGAATGCGATATTGAAATATTTTCGAATGTTCAGGTAATGAAAGCATGCAGCCAGAGCAATTTATGAATTTTCCGACATACATACCCTAACCGGAATTGTTATAATTTTAATATTAAAAATGAAACATCACAAAATTGAACAAGTTTAAAATCAGTGATTTTATTATCAGGAGCATTGAGGTGCATTGGTTTATATTTACGAGGCTACATGTTAAAATACATGGCAGAATTTTTCATCGGTTAACCAGGTGAGGATGATCACAGCTGAATCTCATGTGACCGAGAAATACCATGTTCAGTGTTGTTATCACCATGTAATAAATGACGAGGCAATAAACGACCTGGAAAAAAATATCATTTTATAAATAAGCTTTATTTGAACGATGGTTATCCAAAAAGATCATTATTCTTCATTATTTTATAAATATAATGAATAATCCTTTTTTTTTTAAGTTATTCCACTTTAAACAAATTGCCACAAGATCGCGAATTTCGTATATGGCTTTGCAAAATAATTCAACATCTTGTACACAAAAAGAGCTAGTTAAGCTTGGTTAAGAAATTTTTTAAATAATATTTTTATATTTTTATTGCTGCATATCAATCGTGGTAACGTTTTGGACCCGAAATTAATCGGCTGAATACATTTATAATCCATACTCAAGGTGCACTATAATTTCCATTGAATTCTTTCTCCATCAAATTAAAAAAAAAAAAAAAATGCAGTGTCTAGTCGTCCGGATACCGAAAAAATTTTCCGTTACATTTGAACAAACTTTCAGCATTCCCCGCTATAGTTGAAGGATGGAATGGATTACGTACAAATTACGTACGAGGGAGTTTCAATATACCATTATACTGTAGAAAAGTTAATTAAAAAAGTTAAATAAAACAATTATAATCGTATTCTCGACAAATATCTGGACGAATACCAGTCTTGTATTCGCCCGGTATCCGGCCGGCTAGACACAGCCTAAAAAATACTACAAAATTTATGACGAATTGAATTTTAAACCGAGAGTCTATACGTGTTTGTATTGAAAGTGGACAATATATTTATTTTATTTCATATTCATATATACTCTACTTGATGATCCTTCATGTCATAACGGAATCCCCAGCGGCATATAGAAAGCCAAGATGATAGAGCCACGAGTAGTAAGACTGCCGATGTTGGTGAAGCACAAACGTAAACGCTCAACATTTGTCGTACAACGGTTATACATTAATGTGTAAAGACAAAAAAAAAAATCAAAGTGTCAATTTGGTCATTGATTGAGAGCTCGAAATTTTTTTCACTTTTTCATAACCTTCAAATTGATATACCGATTGGATTTATTGAAAAGATTTTAATTTTTGTTGAATTTAGATTTAAGCGAATGAGATTTTGTTGTTGTTGTTTTTTTTAACAACTAATAGTTTCGGTGGTCTTGCTTTTGTCGAATTTTTATTGGATTTGTCAGGATTAAAGAACAACAAAAAATTTTGATATCGGACTAGGGATGATCGAAAATTAAAAATCAAAATAATTGAAGGCGGCCGCTTTTCGTATATACTATGATTTTTATTAATCGTTATCGATCATAACTTTTGTTTACAAAATATGTATACGGATAACGTAATTATCTTAAGCATTTAAATGGATAATTTCTTTAAAATACCGCATACACGATGATTATGTGTTTTAGTGATTTTTTTTTTTTTTTTATAAATAAGTTTCCTTACAAATTAACGTGATATACTATGGTTGCATTCCAAAACCTGCTGCCAGCGCTGTGAGTCCTATACTGAAGCACGTACTCGTAGTACTCGCAGCAGGTTTTCGAAAACGGCCTACATATATATATTTACGAATTATAACTTTCTCTCAATTTACCTTGCTTCTTTTTTCACTTCTTCGACGCTTTTTCGAGAATTAATCTTTTGATTTTTGACTTTCCCAATAATGTATCGTTTTACAAGCTGCGAAGCGTCATCAAAGAATCTTGACTTCGGAGTCAAGAAATATCAGAAATTTCATATTTTCGTCAATATTTTTTTCGTTTTGTTTTTTTTTTTAATTTAATTTTTTTTTTCATTTATTTCATTTTAAAAACGATGTATTCACGAATGAGCGATGATTCTTTTTTTCATTACAAATCTGAATTAATATTTACAAGGCTCGGCAAGTATTATGGTGTTCTATAAGAATTCGATTTGCAAGTGAACAAGAAGGATCGATGATTCAACATCTTTGTAATCGTTAAATTTGCATAAAATATTTTAGTCATTTTATAAACACGTTCAATACTTCGTTAATTATTCCCATTGTTGATAACATTTTTCAACAATGATTTTTTTGCGGAAATAAGTCAAAAAAGCCGAATAAAAATAATAATTTTCTCCATAGATCACCATTATAAAAACCCTTAATAACTATGTGTGCGTTTTTGTATGACTTAAGATTAGTAAACGTTAAAGCCTGTATGGACCGAACAATTTTGGGATATATATATGATCGGCAAATACTTCTGTCTCATTTTAACGATCAATTTGTTGTTTTTGAAAAAATCCAATATTCAATATTCAACTGATGTCTATGAGTTTGACTTATTTTATCCCAAAATTTCTCGGTTCCCATTTTGTTTCATTAATTTTATTTATCGAATAGGGATTAGATTAGAGATTGGAAAAAACAAAAATCAATTTTGGAATATAATTACGTGTTGAGTAGGTAGCATGAAAGAATCGTATGTTTCTTTCATTGCCTTGGGTTTTCGAGGCAGTTATTTTTATCGTTCTAATGAGACCTCATGCTTTATTTATTTATTTATTTATTGTTTTTCTATAAATATGAAATATTTGACGAATATTTAATCGACAATCCATCGAGATATTTATTCACCGCTTAGTTTTCAATACCATTTTGCACAGTAAAACAGGAAATAAATGAAAAATCCTTTCAAACGTTAGGATTTCGACGAAAATCGAAAGTACGTTCAAAAAACTAAAATCTTCGGGCTCCTTAAACTTCGATCTTTATTTCTAAACTCTGTTGCATTGTGAATAAGGCGTGCTCGCGCTTATATCACTTAATATCTTTTTTCTATATTCTTAAGTTTTTTTTTTTTTTTTTTTTTTTTTTTCAACGTCACTCTTCTTCCCAAAAAGACACATTGTCGATAAAAAAATATTTCTAAATAATTTTGCGGTACAGATCGATATGTTCCACTCCGAAATTCCACGTATAATATTACTTAACAAATGTTCCTTATTCGATGGACGAGAAAATTTATTTAGTTTTTCACAACGTCCCAAATTTTACGATTATGTAGTTGTCATTTTTGTTTTTCATCTCAAACTTTCCTTTTTTTTTGTTTTCTTTTATTTCCTGTATTCGAGTGAATTAAGCTTGAAACAAATTCGATCACGTTCATGAGCCAAGTATAATTAAAAGTCGATCGCATTTATTTTTTTTTATGTTTCGTTTGTTGGGCTTTTAGTTTTGTTGTTCGCGTAGTTATCACTAATACTCGTTTCAAAGCGTTTCATTATTATCTATGCGTTTTGGTTGGTTTATCAATATTTTTTTTTTATGGTTGTGGCTATTTAAAATAAAATTGTACTCCGATGCGTATTTCTAGCATATTCTATCGTACCGTATTTTTTTTTTTTAGTGGCAATGAACCATTAGTAAATTGGCTTCTCTGTTCTTCTGTCATTACTTGGAAAGCCACTTTTTCTTCAATTAGCTGTGCTAGCTGGATTAAAAAAAAAAAAATTGTTGCTTGTCGTTTCAAATCATCCAAAAATGACTAATCGTTAAGTCTGTTACTGAGAGAAGATGAATATTATCTTCCGACATTTTAGTTACAAAATAGTTGGTGATTATGAATTATAGCGATTGGTTATGCTTTTTGGCAGCTAACATTGGCTAATTACTGAATTCTCGCTCGAATCAATCGCGTTTAATTCCGTTCATTATCTAACGTATGCTTCAACTCAGTGCTTCATTCGCGCTACTTTTGGTTTTGACCTTCGTTATTGAATGTTCGGTTTTATAAACCAAAAATCTCAAATCAGAAAACAAAAAGACCATCGATAGTGCGCTTGTGCAACATACTCTCGTTTTTTGGTGATACTATTATCTCGTATCAATCAATATTTTTTTTGACGATATTACCTATGGAATAGAATTCCACGATGATGATAACGTTACTATTTTAGATCGTTCTAATGACTAGACGTTTTTATACCAGCTTTATTATTCAAGCGAAATATTTGTCTTATCTCTGCATATGATTCTCATAATTACCCCTGTGAGTCGGTTAAGCTTGAAATAAATGTTTACTTTCTCATTTCGCGCTTGAAATAGTGTTCGATCATAAATTTGAAATTTTATCTTTTCACAAAAAAAGAAGCAACTTTATCGAAACAGTCTGCTGTCGATAATATTGTTAGTTGATAATCGATCCTTATTGGGCATACAAAAAATCAATTCGACTCAATAACTAAACGAAATCAATGCTCTTTTCTCATATGTTTCCATTGCATTGGATATTTTTTTTTATCATGCTATTCGGACAGAGTTTATATATTATGTCTAATTTCATTTCCAGCAAAGTATTTCGATAAGGCTTCCTGGATTAAATTGAGAAAGAGATAAATAGTTTGATCGTGTTAAGCCTTCAATTTATCCAGTAAATATTATTAAGATTAGATGAAATGATTTATGTTTTAGTCATTCAATTGGTTTTAATTATGATGAATCTGTCGATGCGGTTGATAATCGAACACATTTTTTCTTAAGTAACATCTTGAGTGCAAAGTTAATCAAGAACGATCTTTCGAAAACGCGGATCGTAATTTATGAAAAATGGTCAAATTCTTCGGAAATTTGAATGACTCTGCCCATTTTTGTCACCGAGATACCATGGAATTGTATTTAGATTTATTCCAATCGATTGGACCGTCTAGAAAACTATGGCTTGCAATATTTGAAACGGGCTTCGGGTCCGCGTTAAATGAATTGTTCTTTTATCAAATTTTCTTTTTCCTCGTAAGGTTCCAATGCCTTGAGAAAATTTCGACGTTTCTCACGATATTTTTTTTCAACGTCATTCTTATATTACACGAAATAATCTATCACAATTACAAAAAGATCGTGTCTCAAGCGCTCGTGGGTTAAACATGGTCAACTAGGTGAATTTTATTTCGACATTTACCTTGTGACTTTGACGAGAAATATTATTCATTGTTATTATCATTATTATTAGTATCATTAGTAAGTTTCGTCGAATCTTTTATCGATTTCGAGCTTACGTCGTCATCATTTTTGCCTTTATTTCGGATTCTCTTGTGACGAAGCATTTTTCTTGCGTACAACCTTTGGATTCGTCAGATCGGTGAAACAGAAAAGCTTCGTCGAAATGTTTTTTTGTTTTCTTTCTTCATTCACAAAGGCTTCGTTATTATAATAATTAGAAAAAATTTTTGACCCTCTACAGGCGTCATTTATATGTCTTACGTAGTTCACTTTGAAATTCCTTAAATACACACTATATCATACGTATCGATAGTTGAGATCACGGTATATTTGATTTTAATCTCATGGTTTTTTTTTTTCCAATGTGTACTTTCTCGCTAAGCTCCCGTCAGGAACGCTTTCAATGAGCGAGCACTTCCCACAACACGATGAACGTTAATGTTTAAAAAGTATATTGGATTGTGCTTAAAAATTATAAAAATTCTACTTGAATATTGCGAACTTTTTAAAAAAACTGATAACTAAAATGTTGTAAAAACATGTTTTCACAATACTTTAGTTTCTTATGGATTAATTAATTTTTCATAATGTGCATAAAATTAATTTTCTTTCCCGGAGTAATTGACCTCATTTATTTTTCGCAGCTGTAAACAGAAATTTTAATTGATTGTGAGAATTAATTTTATAATAGCAAAGTGATATCGATTAATGAATAACAACGTATATTTGATGATAATCCATTAACGAAAGATTCCCGGATCATCGTATATTCGATTGAATAATCAAATTTTCAGTTATTTCTATTTCTTGGTTGATTTTCATGTATCGAGTATTGAATATAGTTGGAGGGACTTCGAGGACGTTTTGTTGTCCTCTTTTTTTTCCCTTCGTCATTGGCTTTTATCGGGAAGTGCTCATCCGTAACGTATGAGGCGACACGTGGTCGATCGCCGTGTGAAAGACGAGCATCCATGTGCTCTCATCATTCATTTTAACCAATACATAAGCCACTCGAGTGGCGTTTTATATTTTTTTTTTTATTACACGTACATGAAATTCTAACATGTATGTATACACGGTTTTCATAGGTTCGTGTGAAATCTAGGCTGAATTGAGTAGAGTAATCGAGAAAGAGAAGAGGCAGAAAGGAAGAAGTTGGAAGGGAGGGAGGGAGGGAGGGAAAAGAGAAAATTTCAGGGTGTGAGTAAAACGAGCGATCGAAAGCTTTTTTTTTTTATTACCCCTCGCTGCCTCATACGAGGCTGTGCTCTCGAGAGTCGTATCGATGTGTATAGAGGATGGAGGAGCTCGTGCCGGGCGATTGTGAGGACGAGGATAGCGACGAGGGTGTGGTCGGGCACGGCGATGACGATTCTAATGCTATCCTTTTCGAGGCCGGCATCACCTAGGTGTTGTGACCTTGATCACGTATCTTGCTCTCCAAACCGGGCGTAGGCCGTTCTACGAGATCGTCAAGCTCATCCAGCGTCAGCACAGTGAAGTCTCTGAAAGAGCGTTTTATTAAAAAAAAAAAAGAAGAAAGAAATTAAAAAATGGAACAATACAAATCAATTGATGGATTTGCTATTCGAATCGTTGCTTCGAGTTGTTTCGAGCAGAGAGCTTATTTCTGAGATCTTTTACAAATAGATCAGAGTCAAGGCTGGAAACTGCTTGCTCGTTTTCGGAGCTTATTGCATGGTGTTATTGTATGGTTTTGGAGTTACATCTTAGAAAAACGTTCGATACTGCAAGATTAACATTCGTCATAAGCCCAGTAGCAAACGATTTTTTTGTAGTAAGAAAACCACAAAAGAATCGCTACACTCATAATAACGTGGGTCCGGAGGGGCTAAAAAATTGAGTAAATTAATAAAGAATGAAGTAATATTAGTTTGAAATCACGTTCGCTGAATTGCTTTACATTTACATAATAATGCATGAGATGTTATCAATAAAATAGAAATGGATTGGCTGTTTTTATTTTACCTGTGTTGTGCAAGTAGCATATCTATGCTCGTTACGCTTCGTTGATGAGTACCATCTTTCTGGCCAGCTTTTTGTCTTTTTATCCAAAGGATCCTTAGTTGAGCGAGGAGAGCACCGAGTGACAAGAGAGCGCAGCCGGCGCCGATCAAGGCCGTCGAATTTTGGGCAGCTTCTGCACCGGGTGCAAGCTGTACGAGTCCCACGACAAGGATCACGGAGCCGAAAAGCAATGAACCGACTACAACGTGCAGAGAGTTAACCTGAAAATTAACAGATAAAGACGCACCTAATAATCCGTGCTTCAGTACTGTCACATCAAAAACGACATTTGCATCATCTTCCAAGTTGTTGATTCTAATCTTTTCTATCAAATTATGATCCCTTAAGAAAATAAGAATTTTTTTTCAACTAAGACCTATAATCTGCCGTAGTACTGTTGTGAGTTATACTTCAATTAGAATTCGTATGCGTCCAACTTTAACAGGTTCTATTGAGGTTTTAAATTGCTTGGGGAAAAAGAATCCTTACTTTTTCAGCATATAAAAAAAGAAATTCTTGAATTTATCCTTGATTTACACTGGCAGCGTAATAAAATTGGAAATGAACGTGGGTTTTGAACTGACGACAATGCTATTAATGGAGTACAAACATTGCGGAGGCGTTGAGAGCCTAGTCCTGAATTACCCTCCAAAATATTACGTTTACCTGTTCGACACATCGCTGTAGATATTTCACGGTGTCAAGCTTTTCTCGATATGTTAGTTCAAGGTCTATATGTATTGATGACGCGAGCACGCGTTCAGCATTACAGATCAATCATTTTCGTCTCCATATAGATATACGACGAATCACTATTTTCGTAAGTGAATCGTTATTCTATAATGACCGATATATAATGTTTCATTCAAGTTTTGGCAATGGTAACGAGCTCTTGTATCGATAAAATTTGTGTCCCTTCCGTGTTTCATTCGTGCGTCATTCGTACGTGTTTTTTGAGGCGATTTATATGAATTAGGACGATTTCAATTCAGCTCGATTCTACTTTCCCCCGCTCAATTGACAATTTCTTTTCATGTAAAAAGTTGAACAGCATGACGTAAACAGAGATGTGAAAATATACAGAAGCAATGAAGCGATTGTGACAGGATGATCTTTATCAGAGACATTTTTGAAGGTTCAAAGGAAAGTTATTAACGTCCCATTCGAAAAACTTTGCATAAAAATTGCAATGAAGCAAATGAAAAATGAATCAAGCAAGCAAAAATTTACAGTTAAATATTTATTAGTGAAACGATTCATTCGATAGTTGGTACGGTCTCAATAATTATATTGTCATTGGACTCGGAACAGCTCAGTTTTCTTGTAACTGGATAAACACACTTGGAGAATAATATTCATTCAGGCAAAATTATCGGAATTGAGACTATGACATGTTTGTGTAACAAACTAAACGCTTCAATTCTCGTGAACTTGCGATTTCATAGTTTGAATGACGATTCTGAGTAATTGATTTCGGCGAACATGCCAACTTATACACATGATATGAACTTTAGGTCTGTTTAGATAATGTTCCAATGTCAATGAGAATTGGCTCAAAGAAAGTACTGTCATTCTTCATTATGCAGAAGCATTCTTTTACGAATTAATATCCAGTGACACTGCGCAATCTCGATTCATCGAATATTCGTTCAAGCATTCATGCTGCTGTTCGAACAACCTAGATCGTATGAACGTTTTTAACAATGCCTTAGAAGTCATTGATACGAGTGCAAAAGATACACTTGAAAAGCAGATTCAGGTTTTTTGGTTTGAGTGAAATAAAACTTATTGAAAACTTCCTTGATCGAAGAGAAGAACGTATCATTTTTATATTTCTTTAAAACACAATTGTGTCGGAAATAAATGCACCGAAAAAATAGCTTACCGATAGGATGACTGCGAGATCGCCTCGAAAGTAAAGAGGAAATATTTATTGCACGTTTGAGTGAAACAAACAATTCATAACTATATTTATTTCAGAAATACATATCGTTTTGAAATTGAGAAACATATATACGTTCGTACAATATGATTCCTGCAAATAAATGAATGAATAGTTTTGTTCTTTTTTTTTTTTTTGAAAGCGTCTATTTTTATTTAAAATTCATCACGAATACAGTTACGAATAAAGTTGATTGAAGAAAAAGTAGCATTCAAAATTGGAATTGTTTATTGTACGAGCAAAGTGTCATGTGTGTTCGCGTATCCTCAATCCTGAATGCCGGAAGCGAATGGGAATAGAGAAGTATATCCAAAAGTATAAACCAAAGGGTCGAATGACTCATTCACGGTGTGAATCCGAAAGCTATCTCCTGTCAGAATGTGGGGTGAGAGCCAACGAAGGATGAGTACCTTCGCAGCTGTGTTATACTGAGTGACGTCATTCGAAGCTCGAAGCTTTTACGTGGGCGTAAGGATTACGATGGTACGATGGGGTAGCTCGGAAGCGCCGATGAGGATGGTATAAAAGATCAGAGCTTTCGCACACCTACATATACGTATGATACTTATGTACTCGTGAAAATGCTCTCGTACATATACATGCATACAGAAATATATGAATCGGTAAAGCGGTTTGCTTATACCCGCCAATAATTGACGCCAATATCCATCCTCGAATATTTCAATTCGGTACTATTGATACAAATGAAACGTTGTTTTGAGGGTTATATCGATTATCGGATACTCCATTCTGCGAACCCTCGAGTAGATAATAATATTTCAGCGATTCTCTATTCCATACTGCACGCATTTCGCATAAAAACAACGTTTTTCATACACCAATTTCATTGGCATACACAGTTTTTTGCTCGCAAATCATATGGCAAATAATGTAAATATTAATTAGTAATAAAAGAGTATTTAAAACATCGAGATTCTACGACTTTTATACATTTGATTTCGGAATTAATATTTTCTCCAATTTCTGAATATTTTGTGATTTTCAACCACCGTTACGTTGGAAAAAAAAAAAAAGAAATTTCTCCTTTTCGGCTATTTTTATATAAAATTGTTATCATTTCGGTGGTCTGGCAGGTTTGCATGGTGAAAATAATTCGCTTATATCATGTAGCACGTATCGATGTGTAGATAGGAACATTGTATATAGTTAAAGTCGTTTTACTATGGCCTCGAAACGTAAAGACTTTTCGTACCGTTCAATGTTGTACGCGTCGTGTGGCGCGAGAGCTTATATCTACTTGCAGGAGGTTTCGACCTTTATGAACGAGCGCCTACGTCTTGGACTACGATGGTATATTTTCTACCTCATTGGATATACAAATATTCTCGTCACGTAGGGGGTATACCGTTACATAAGAATAGAACACCCATCTACGCACACATATACATTCACAGTGTCGAGGGAAAACAAAAAAAAAAAAAGTATAGAACGTTTTAGGTATTGAATGAGGTTCGATTGGCCCTTTTCCGTTTCGATAAATAAACTATAACGTATACGTGGGTGTACGATAAAACGTAACGAAAATAACAATGAAAGGATGTCAATGAATTTCACATTAAAATTCAACGAAGGTATTCACTATTTCTTTCGATATATTTATGTCTATGTATCAAGTCTAAAAAAAAAAAGCAAATTTTATAAGCAGAAAACTCATGATCCGGAATATAGTTCGTGCAATCTACAGTTTTGATAAAGCTCGGATCAATAAATTCATATAGGGCCCATGAAATGACCAACATTTAGAAATTTGATTGGCTTACTATTTTCTATCAAACGCGCTCTTTAGGAATATTTTTTTATGCCAAAAACAACGAAATTATAACTCAAATCCTGCCTTAAGTTGAAGCTTCGTGGATACATTTATAAGAAATCACATTTTAAGATCATTTTTTCATGTTGTTGTATTTTGCGGTTCGTAATCCAATAATTACGTTGCAAAGTCCAGGAAGCTCGTCCAAAAACTAAGAGGGTGGTGTAAGTTTCATCCAACATCACAATTATTTATATATAAATCGTAGCACTTCAAAAGTTGAACAACGGTGACGCAAAAAGTTAGAATCTTCATAAAACTGACAATGAGCACGAATATATGGAGATATCAAGATCGACATTGACTTTTTGAAGCTTTTACGCTGTAAAAATGATGTTGACTTTGCTTTGATTGTTCAATCAGGATTATCCAAGTTTCTGTGCAGCAATTGCAGTTTATTTAGCAAGTGTTGCTCAAATAAAACTCCAACAGAGCCGAGGTCATAGCTGGTACGCAGCTATACCGTATGTATTTATAAAGAGAGATGTTTATATTCGATGTATGGAATGTAATCGATCAATGGATTACTCCGATGCGAGAAGCAGAAGTAGCTCTATCGATCAGGAAGCTTTTGTGTATACATTAGTGTAGGCAATTGCAGAAATTTCCATTCTGAATCAGATCTGGTGAGATCAGTAAAATGAGCGTAGGTACTTTAACCTTAATCGTTAGCTATAGAATAGATAGTACAGATATTCATCAATAATATAAAAAAAAAAGACTAGCAGCTGATATATACCTTTCCGCAAAAGAAATATTCCGGTTGGTCCTTGTCCATAAGAGCCATGACGGCTTCGCTGTCGGCGAGTGGACTCCCAGGTTGACTGTTGCCTATCCTCTGGGTCTTTTCTTGGTAATACGTTTTGTGAAACACCTTCACCGAAGGCACCGGTAACGCCGTGATCATTCTAAAAATAAAATGATCGAAAAGTTCCATGAGTTTTTGTTTTGACATTAAAGAAAATCTGATTAAAGACTAAATTTATTGCACGATCTGAGACGTTTTTCCAGTAAAATTTCGTGTGATCACTGCACCGTTCGTCAAATGAAATATTTAAAAAAAAGAAGACTGCAAAAAAAGATGAAGAGAAAAAAATATTCGGGTATGATGATTTCTGCTTGTAAATTACGAAAACTCTTCATGAAGAGTGGTCATTTTGAGAAATTGAATTAAAGCGAATCTTTTCGTTTATAAGAACGAGGGTGTCTCAGGTTGGAATGTAAAAAGAGCTCGTCTATCCACGACTCCACGACTCCACTGAATTATGCCTGAATTTTGTCTCTGCTCCGAGTACACAAGACAGATTCCGGGAATATGAGAGAGAGAAAAATAAATGAGGTGCAAGCATATAGCGACTTAGTGAAAAGAGGGTTGAAAGTGAACGAGCTAAATGAGGCTCCTGAGACGTAAACTTTGAACGAGTCTCTGGCATTTATATGCAATGCTTACAAGAAACGTGCTGCTCGTTGGATTTCGAGTCTTCACACACTTTTAAATAGAATAAAACGGTACTATCTATGTGCGCGATGACCCAGACAATGTGAAAAACTGAAAGATATGTCTGTGAAACTTATTTTCGATTAGTAATGACAACATCAGAAAAGTGCCTTGAAGATTTTTATCTACCAATTTTTATTTGCCTCTATGCTGTCCGGGGAGGTGGTACTCAATCTGGATGTTTTTAAATATTTACTCGCGGCACTCGCGCGTCTCTCAAAACGATTCGAATAGAATTAATAACGAATGAGTGCCAAACGAGTGCATTTTTATTTAAAAATGACAAATCAAAATATTTCATTTTTATTTTTACAAAGTTTTGCTGCGCAGATCCTATCAAGTTTTAACGAGTTCAATCCTTTCGTTTTAACCTTACTTTACAAACTTCCTGTTCCTGTTTCTGTGAGACCACCCATAGTGACACCCACACAGATACCCTTTTCTGCGATGTACAACTGCATCGCATTTCCGCGAATGCTAAAGAAAACTATGGAAAAATCGCTGGCTATATTTTCATCGAGAATAAGTTTCAGTTTGGCTGGACCATGAGAATCTCGAAAGACTGTATCGCGCTCAGCGATCGATGCTCGAGTCGGTGCATGGTTGAGCAATTACTCAAGCAAAAGTACCGACCTCACCCGAGATTGCTTAACTTAGAAAATCGCCGAAGCCACACATCGACTGGACATCTATATCACGTTCGGCGAAAATGAAAATACCTTTTTCTCTGTTACAGCCGAACCAGAATAAAGGACGAAAGCCTTCTTGGAGAAGAGCTTTGACCTGGCAGGTTTTATTTTATTTTTTTTTTGTATTAAATGTAGAAAGTGTTGTCCGTGTAAAATACGCTTTAATCAGTACAAATTAACGTTGATATGCGTCAACGGCAAAGGTTTTTTTATACCTGCCGCAGCAAACTCTGTCACAACTGAACCACCCTCCTTTAAATCATTCACCAATGTATGATCTCAGAAGAGAAACGTGTCGAGGTTATGCGAATCATCCATCCATGAGATTCAAACAAATGTAATAATATTTTGGGAAGTTGGAATGAGAAATAAAAATAAGATTTTCATATACGAATCACTCTGCAAAAGTAAAATTTCGTGAGACTACCAAGCATTATTCGAATTTTCGTTTTATTTTGTTCTGTTTTACATCTTCGTTGGAAGACTCTCGAGGTCATCCATGCAATATTTATCCTCCAAATGATTCGTATCTCTTACTATCTTTGTTCACTTCTCGTGCCACAAAAGTTATACGCTCAACCTTGGAACTCGACACTATATACGGTTAGCTCATCTGACTCTATCTTTTCTCTGCTTCGTTCTTTCACTTTGTCTGTTTCACTCGTTCGTTCTTCCTCTACGCTGCTCTCACCACTTTATTCACCTTGTGCTCTCTCGATTCAACCTTTGATTAATTTTCCAGCCCTGAGAGCAAAATGAGCTTTCAATGAATTTGAATTACGATGAAGAGAGCAAGCAAGCGATAGCGGGAATGAGAGAATAAGAGAAAGAGGCAATCTCCCTCTGTCTATAGAATACCGTGTCAAAATACACAGATAAGTTTGTGTAACCATAATATCGAGCAAGTTAAATTACGTTTGAAGATACCCAGCTTCAAAAGAGGCTTTCACTTCGGTCACATGTTTCTTTTCCTTGCCATATATGTCGTCCGATATATTTCTAGCGTTGATGACAAGTATCTCGACGTCACTTAGTGTCTAATCGTTATCGGTATCCATCGGAAAATCTATGGGTTGAAGAGATAGATGGCGTTATTACGACATGAAGCTCATCCTATGAAACGAGCTTCGGGGAGTAACCCTCGAGGCCTTTCGATCACAACGTCGACGTCCTTCGATTAATTTTCTACTACGAGAGAGGCGAATGAACAGAGTCGTGAAAGATGACTAATGATACTGGCTGAACAACCTCGCGATAGATATCGATGACATTTATGTGTACCAGCATCAGGAAATGGTTGAAAAAAATTATAGTTGAAACCCATTATCTTATGCAGTGAAAAAAAAAAAAAAAAAAAAAAAATCAGTACTCGCTGGTTTGCAACAAATTTGAAAAAAAAAATGCAGTTATCTTCATCAGGAGTTTGTGAACTTTGATATTTTATAATAAATGTATAAAAACATTGTAAATAAAGCGTTTAGATGAAGATTTTTCGACGAATGATCAGATTTTTGTTTGTTTTTGTAAAGCAAATTTTCTTGATTTTTAATAATACTACGCGAAGAATAAACGTGATTCTTTTAATGTTGTAAAAAACTGTTGAAAAATATAAAAAAGGACTTCTTTTAAGAAATCCATTTTGAAAGTCATTGAATTGAGTTTAAACAGATTTTTTGTTTAAACCATATTTGTATTACTTTTAAAAATTAAAAATCTACGTTTATCCAGTCCCGTCGTTGGCGTATTCTTTTTATAATTTTTTTGTTTTCGGTTAGAAAGTTTTAGAATTGTGATTCGATAACTCTTTCGGTCGAGAAACGTGATGAGAATTTGTCCTCAATAACCAAGCTCCCAGCAAACGAGTTTGCGAGCATCAAGCCTGCGAGCTTTAACCTTCGAAATAATTCTCACCGGGAACCCATATGCAGTGTCAATTTTCTGGAAATTTATTTATAAATTAGTTCTCGTAGTAAACACAACATCGATCTATTCTCAAATTTTTCGTCTCCTTATCTCTCTCCTCTTCTCTAGCTTTCTTATTTTGTGACTTATTTTGTCACACGTCAATCTGAAAACATCGTACGATTCATATAAATTTTATACATACAGTATCGGACAAATGAGAGTCCGTACCACTCCAATTTTCACGTTTGCACTAAAAACGCTGTAGCAAAATTGATGGCAAAACAATGGGCAAAACGAAACCTAAGCAATCCAGGATAAAGCTCGCAAGTCCACTTTTATGTTTCCTCTAAAACAATATTGCAAATATACGAAATTTGTGGAAAAAAAAAAACAATTGAAATCTGAAAAGTACTATATTTATCTTGGACAAAATGAAGTACGTACTTTAGAATTCATTTTTTCAAAAATATCAACAAACCCTCAGTCTCTCCTCCGTCATATTTGAAAATAATAACAAATATTGGCATTATGAGATTCCTACCAGTTATCAGTGATCTGAAGGATGAGCAATCGTGAAAAATTTCTTTTCCTATTATAAAACTCGTGGATAAGTATCAAACGAATGATTCAATCAATAAAAAAACAATTCGCGAGTACGAAAAAAGTGTTGGTGAGGTTAACGAAATGTGTAAAAAAATTTAAAGGACCTGATACAGTAGCTGATAAGATCGGACGCAGGATAAAAATATTGTTTTTAATATAATAATAAATTTAAATAATAAATTACTATCATTTCTCGATTGCTACTCAATCTGTAATACTTAAATCTTCTTTAAACGACTGGTACTTTTAGTGTACAGTTTACTGTAACTACTTATTTGTTCATGTTTTCAAATATCGTAGAGCTCGAGTTTGTTATTTCGAAAAATATGTGAAGACTAACGTGCGTACTTCATTTTGTCTACTACTTTATTTAGTTCCTGTTTTATTTTTCGTTACTGCAGCGTTATTAGGAGCCCGAACAAATCGGAGTAGTATCAAATCAATAATTTAGTAACACTATATTCAATTTTATTATTTACGAGGTCGTTACATTTGGCTCTTCATCGTGATATGGATGTAAATATGATCGAAGTCTGAAAATGCGCATTGAGAAAAGCCTTAGTGATAAGGAAATATTGATCCGCAGGAGGGGTCGATATTTTTTTTTTTTTTTTTTTTGATTACCATAATTATGAGTGTGTTTCGGGGTCAAGAAATCGTTATGAGACTATTTCGTTTCCGGGGTTTACAGCTAAGCTGGATTACAGCTTCGCCTGGTCTGGGCAGGTGCCGGTGGAAGCTGATTCGTCATATTTTCGATAGTGAACATGAAGAGCAAGACGGTGTAGAAAAATAAATGAAGAAAAAAAAACAAAAATTGTCAAAATAGAAAGAGACACAGTGTCGGAGCGAGGGCAAATGGGGGATAAAAAAAAGGAAAAAAAAAAGGATGTGAGTGAGGAGAGAAATCGATGAAATGATAACACTGAAAACGAAATTTTGTTGAAACCTTAAAATATTTTGTTGAATACGTTCAACAAATTATTTTATCGTCTCAACAAAAATATTTTAATATTTCAACAAAATTACGTTTTTCCGTGAAGTGATTAATGTACAATTAGCAAGAAAAACAGAAAGTGCAGAGTAAAAAAGTGCACATGAAGGGTTACACATGTTAAAACAGAAAAAAAAAGAGAATAAGGCATAATGAAGAAGGAAGGAAGCGAAAGTGAAAAATGAAAAATAAAAAGCCTAAGCAATGACTGCAAAGTCATTTTGAGGCTTTTTAGCCTCAAAAAGGCTGAAAAGAAAGTGAAAGACTGAGCAATAACAAATATATTGCGAAAAAAAAGATAGAGAATTAGAGGCAGGAAAGGAAAGAACCAAAAAGAGTTAGGAACATATAGGAAAAGAAAGAAAGAAGTAAAAAAAAGAGAGAAAGAGAGAGCGAGAGAGAGAGGGAAAGGGAGAGGGAGGAAGAGAGGAGTTCGAAACCCGGGAGTCCGTATAGCAACATTGGTAACAGTACCAGAAACGGTAGTGGTGGTACTGTTGCCCTAGATTACGCTCGCGGGGCCGACGGCCGTTGCACCTACCCACGGTGTGTTATCGAACAGTCGAGAAAGCTGTTCGTTCGTATACGGGGGTAGATACGGCTCGTATATATTGCACCTTGAGGTCGGCCATCGCACTCTCCGTTTCATAATAACAGATTATAATGCATATATTATATAATATAATATTTATGATATCGATGATAGGATCAGGGTGTAAAAATTGCTATTTAATTGAGTTTGTCGATGCTCCGAACTTTCTTCATCCAATTAGTCTGTATACTTTCATATAAAAGTTTTAAAAAAAATTCATTCAATCATTTTATTCATTCATTTATCTTTTTGTTTCTCGGTTTCTTTCTAAATCTCATTTGATATTTTGCCCAAACTGCTAGAACGTTTTTCGGAGTTTACGATTTACCGTTATACAACGAAGTTGTTTATTTTTAATAAAAAAAAAAAACCGATGTAAAAACGTCAGGAAAAACGAGTGCGTGGGAGGATGCTACCCCGCCTACGAATATTTCTGTATACTCGAAAAGAAGAACCATTGTGACAGGTTAACGTGTCGCTAGAACTATATTAAATGGTGATGGTTGGGAAAAAAAGTAAAGAAATTAACTTAATCACCCGGAGATGGCATTTTTGTTACATTCTATGGCTCAGCATACAATTGCCCTTTACTCAATGTATATAAAAAGATCGAGATATTCATGAAGTTTTTTCTTTTTCTTTCTTCCCTTTTTTCATCGTAAAGGATGACTTAATAACATGCCACGTGTCATGAAACAGAGGTGTTCTCTGATACATCTGCAATCACAACAATCGTGTATTCGTAGCAGTATAGAGTTACGATGAAATATTAAACTCTAATAATCATATTCATTCCTATTTATTTCCCCAGGGGTCAGACCGCACGTTGCGCAAAACGCATCCCGTGCCACACAGTTGGGAACGATATTGATACGAGTTCCATTGTACGCAAAAATGTTATTATCTTATTGAGAATGTTTGTACACGAAACATGCTCAGTACGTGGATGATGTGAGTCAGTGAAAAAAAAATAAAAAAAAAAAAAACATAAAAAATCGTCGTAAACGGAAACTTCGGGATAGTCCTGTTAAAAATAAAACGTTCTGTATACCATGCAGCCGGTGATAGAAGTAATTAAAAGACTCTCACGTAAGCTCTAAATTCTTTCAGTACCATATAAAATAATGAAAATTAATTAAACGAACTGGAGTAACCACGAGAATTATCGCGTTGAGAAGTAGGTAGGGTTTTTCTACGCCTGTTTAATGTGGTGCTTTATACATAGTTTCGAAAGCTCGCATTTCTATTTTATCATTGAAATAACAAACTATATATGTGTTTTTAATCGCAATGAAAAAAAAATGACAAACACGAAAAGTTATTCGTATTCAATATCCATAGAACTCCATTAAAATGTTTTATTGTATGTGAAAAAATTAGATTTTTACAGTAATATAGAACCTCAGAATGTGAATTTTCATTTGGAAAATTAACTTATTTCCATGTCCACGAAATATTAGTCGGTCTCGCGAGAAAAATTCTTCACAACGGTTCGACCAAAAAAAAAAATGATAAACGACTTCGAACTTTTAACAGCTAAGCGTATATATTATTCCTGAAAAAAATGTATTCAATGTTTTCGGTATTCTCTCTTGACCGTTCAGTTTTTTTTTTTCTTCGAAGATCGTATGATCAGTACGGTTATACCGTAGCCTCTATCTAACTGCAGCGCAAACACGTTATTTGACCATAAGAATATACTGTTACGATCGCACGTGCAGAGACTCGAACACTGCTTCTCTGTACAAAGTTCAAAGGTAATTTCGATGTAGCGGATCCCGATAACATTTACTCTGATTCGAGCACGTGCGTGAACTAGTCTATGGGATCAATGAAGATGAATTTATGAAGATTTATAGAGTTCTAGAACTTCTATAAATTTCGCATTATTACTTAGATGCTTGGTTATAATAAAGAAAATTAATGCTGACAACTTTATTTACTTCAATTTTATGCCATTTATGTTGCTTTTATAATTTTAACTTTGTATGAAGTGATTTTACGTTCTACAATTAATCTGAACAATTTGACAGCCATCTACCGGTTTAATTAGATTTTTTTTTTCTGATCGTGTCACGGAGATTGAAAATCTAAAATTATGTTCACAGGAGTACTAATTTTTTTGCTGATGCGTAAATTAATTCATGATTCGAAGGCTCAGCGTATAATAAGCGGATTTTCTACTCCGGCATAAAATTCTGTTCGTCATACGCGATCCATATAATTTTATTTTTTAACGACAGCCGTAATACTTCAAGTGTTATAGTCACGTTGAGAAAATTCGCTATTCTACGTATTGGCAGCAAAAAGTCTAAAGTGAGAGAGAAAGAGAGAGAGAGAGAGAGAGAAGCAAGCAAAAGCTTTATTGCTTGGAAAGGCGTAAACTGGGACAGTGGCCTGAATCTCGATGTCATGGTTGCCGCCGCATTTGCTCATGGCAAGAAAAGGGAGGGTTGGTGCTGAACTGGCGTTGTAGGCTTTTACTATCAGGGTATGTTTATATATCTCAGGCAACCCTTAGCTAAGGGATGGGAAGTGGACGCACAGAGCTGACAACTCGTAACCCCATCGTCCGTTTTTCCTCGAGACCTCTTTGGAACGTGGCCAAAACCTTTCGGCGATCTCGGCATTAGAAAAAAGAAAAAAAAAAGGGGAGAATTCATCCTGTCCTGAAACAGCAACGTACACGTTCTTTATATGTCATCCGAGTAGAAATTTCGCTCATTAAACTCGGATACTTGGAAAAAAAAAAATCATATCCCAAAGCCTCGACAGTTTCGCGCGATTAAAATTTTTTCAAAGCTCTATTTTTTTTTTTTCGACAATTTTTATCTTCCTTGATGAGAAAAAGTACTGTTACTCGACAAAGACTCTTGATAAAAGTAAAATTTTGCGATTACGAGCTAATTTTGCCTCTGTGCTTTTGTCAATGAACTTTTTTACAGTAATGATTTTCTTTATTCAACAAAACAAAAGAAGGAGTTTCATTGTTACACGATCCACATGAAAGTGAGCACAACTATTGTAAATATTCTGTCGTAAATACGAAATGATTTTATTCGGTTGTACAAATATTCTTCGGACACATACATTTGCTAATTAAAGTTTGAAAAATTTATTGCTTTTTGAGTTAACCGGTCAGTAATGGAAAAAACCGGTGATAAGAGACGATGTGCTATATCATTCAATAGCTGTTGTCATGAATTTCATGTACGAAAAAAAGTCAAGTATTCCCGAGGTGATTCAGGGAGGCGTGGGCGTTGAGAAAGATGGGAGTTGAAGCCGAGATATATATATATATATATACACACACTTGTGTTTTCCTCTACGTTTACCCGTAGAGAGGTAGTTCAACCCTCCGTGGAAGATTCCAATTCTGCACGATTGCGGGGGTGGTCGAAGAAATTCCAAGATGAATTAGTTTTCTTGCGGAAACGCCGATACTCGGAGATCTTGCTTTGGTCAACATGATGTCATTTATGCATGATTCAATTCAAATCACTTATTCTGCTCAAGAAAAAAAAAGTGGGTCAAATATATTTAGCGAAACTCTTTGAAATAATGTGTGTTCGACTCAATATATCAAAATGAATTTTCTCTCACGCCGTACAAGTATAGCGTTATTAATAAGTATTCGCGGATAATCAATAATGCTCTTTTATTTTATACTCTTTCATAAAAATTCCGGGTAAGAAATGTTCTCCGATGTTATAGCAGATTTTTATCGCTTACGAAGTTGAATTTAGAAACATAGCAAGTTTCGTTTCGATAAAACACAATCTTGATTCGTTGTATCATAAAGTTCGGTGGAAATCAACGATACCCGGGGGTCGCTGCTACGTCGACCTCGTTCGCGTTATCCGAACCACAGAGGGTGGTCAACGGCGATTAATGGAAACGTCTCTCCTCGGGTGATTGCTCGTTCGTTGACTTGCTAAGTCAGTGCACGGAATAAAGCAACATATTAAGGTTTACTTAGGCAAGGGGTCTCTTCTGACACATCGACATTAGGTATTTGCATATCTGATCCTCGATTCTACGTTCATAGTGTACCTCGTCATGCGTTTTTTTTTTTTTTTTTGATCATTTTCTATTTTTGTACATCGCCGAAAATAAGAGATTTTTTTTTTAAGGTGTCGATTGTTTTCAATGAAATGAGAATTAACTCTGTTGGATGCTCAAGTTGCAAGAAATTTTAGTTTTCTTCTTACTTTCTTCTAATTTGCAGTCAAATTCTCATAGAAATTGAGAAAAAAAAAAAAAAGTTTGCAAGTTAACAGATCGACACTGTTCCTCGGTGAGAAAAAAAGGTGCTTAAGCCCTGATTTTGTTTGATAATATAACCATACGTATATAGCCTGACATAAATATGTGGCATAGTATGGTAGCTAAATGTTTGTGACATTGGTGAGGCCTAGTTGTGGCTTAAGGCCATTGGCGGAACTGTAACTATTGGCCCGACCTCCTTTTCGGGCAATTTATCTGTACAAACCCCGAAAGAGGCCAACAACGATTAATGGAAACGTCCCTCGCCTACAATTTCTTTCTTTCTTTTTTCAGGCGATTTCTCACGTACATTGACTCGAAGTCAGGAGAAACAAATTTTTACTTATGAAAATACGATACATTTTTGTTTTGAGGAACATTCTTTGTCAGAAAAACATATTATTGCTCGTATGTTCATTACATATGCAAGGAAATTTTATTCGTCATTTAATTTAATTCTGGTTTAGTGGAGAACCAAAAAAAAAAAAGAATAATTAAGATTATTCGAGATTGAAACGTTTTAAATATTTCTACCAAATTATTGTATTGGATAACGCTGTACTAATTTGATGAATTTCAACTCGAAAGATGTAAAAATTAACCCACCAGAAAAGCATCGATTCACTTTTGTCTTGGATAAAAAATAAAACGAAAAACCAGGTGTACCGAGTTTGTACATCGAAATATTGGTTCTGTATTTTTTTTAAAATTGGTTTGTGTATTAACGTTAGCATTAAAAAGCACTCAAAAAAAATGTATGGTCGCGAAGAAAAAGAAGAATATGTTATAGGAATTTCGCACTTTTTTTGTTAGTCCAAAAAATTGTTTCTTCGGGAAATTCTTATTTTCTTCACCGTTCGAATTGAAAAATTGTTAGCTGGTTAAGCCGTATATACAATTTTTTTGAAACACTTGAAGGAAGAGAAACGGGAGATACAGCGACACGTTTGTAAATCTGTCAAAAATTTTTGCGCTGAAGGAATGTGAGAGCATTTGTTGTTCTCTGTTCTCGTTCGTGGCTTTTTTCCGTTCATGTGACCTGTGACTTTTGCGAGTACAGGTGGGAGAGTCACGTGGCGAGCAATAATAATTTTCGTGATATCTTCGTATCTCGGGGAAATCTGTAAGCAAGGTGGAGGAAAAAAGTTGCGCGCCCACACAAAAGTGAACCTTGATCGATGGGAATTCAGCTACTTTATTTGAAGAAAATTAGACCCGGGGAAAATTCAACATTCCATTCGTTGTTTCAGCAAATCTTTTTCTATCAAGATTCGTTGTTACGAAATTGTCAAATTCTGAAAAACAGAAAAAAAAATAAAGCTCGATTCTCACGTAACGAGTCATCATTCTCCGTGTCTCCTCTTTCGTGCTATTGAAAATCAGCGTCGTAGTTCTCAAGATTCGAGTGGCAATTGCTCGCGACCTGGTTCGAGCTAATTTGCTACGACACGTTTCATGTTCGAGATTGAAGGGAGAAAAAAATGTATCGTAGAATTTCTACGTATTCCTCTCTCTCTCTCTCTTTTTTTTTTCACGTGTCACAAATCAATAAACAAAGAATTGTCGCACAGCTACTGTCTGCACATTGGTTAAAAGCTCGAGAAAGTCTATCAGATCTACGATAGGTTTTCCATGGGTGATCGTTTTAGCTTAATAACGACGCGGGTCATAAGTGGAAGACAGAGTGTTTCTGAGCTTCTGACGCTATCAGCCAACTGAATTTTTCAGTTTCCTTGGGCCGTTGGGCGATTACGATATGGTAGTAGTTTATCGAGAGAAACTGAACGTGAGCCACACTCTCGGATGATGTCTCGAGAAAAAAAAGAAAGAAAGAAAAAACAATAAAAAATAGGACGAAAAATCGTTTCTGTAACACGGTTTCAGAGTGGGGCCAAAATGATAGTTGCGTGGATTGTATCGTAGCGTAAAAGGCACGGAGGGATTACTCTCGTTCGTTGACTTCCGTTCGGACGATGCACCAAATGTAGTCGTTATTTTACTTGGCAGTGTTCCAGTGCCGTAGCTCGATGGGTATATACATGTATACGTAAGTCGTAGCAGAATATATATACCGTAAATAGTGCATGTGGACAAGCTAACCATGTACATAAATAAATATATGAATATATATGTATGTATATGTACAAACGTCGAATTCGACAATCGTGAAGGAAAGAGGTCGGTGCACTCACTGTGCTGCCAATTATGCCATTCACCTTCGAAACATTAACCAAGCTGTCTTGGGGTCAGTGGAGAAATGGCCTAATTTTTAAGTCAGCATTTTTACGAGAACTTTTATTTTTTTTCCGAGAGATGCATTTCGAAAAAAAAGTATTTAACTTTTTTATTGCTCAAGCAAAAATTGTACATTATTATTGGAAAGGTTTCGTATACGCGGATTGCGTCGAGTTGAGTTCTTACGATAAACATTTATTTGAAAAAAATATATTGAATCACTGTTTTTTTTTTTTTTTTCTGAAGTGCAAGAATTCGTGAGTCACATTTGCAATTCATATTTTTATTCTGAGGCGTATTCTCTCTCTCTCTCTCTCTCTCTCTCTTTCGATAGTTGTATTTTCACGCTCGTCATTTTCAAGTGCAGTGCCCCAGCCCTCGATATTTATGGCCTCGGTTATGCAAACGCTTTTATGTTTTCAGGATAACAGCATCGAGCGTGCGACAATTTTTTTTTTTTTTCCTCACACCACCTTTATTTTGATCTGGCTTGGCAACCATTTTTTTCGCTTGACATCATTCCGCATCTAGATCTCCAAACCTTATTCATAATTTTATCGTTCCGATGACCGTCGACATATTTGATACACGACTTGAGATTTTTTTGAGTTTTATTCTTTCGGCGATAGCGATTGAAAAACAAAAATGTTGGGGTATCTTTACGACGAGTTATTATTAATGAATTGATAAATGCAATCATTTATTCGACGAAGAAATTTACAGAGTTACGCATAGGTCATACGTAACACTAATGCTACGTAACATTGATATGCCTGAGCTGTCTATTCTTTGAATGAAGTGTGGATACAACGATTTTTGTTCTTTTTTATTTTTCTTTCTTTTCTTCAACTCGTCCATTCGAAAGATCGTAAAAGATTAGGAAAATTGGAGAAAAACTGGTGTGAATGAAACACAAGGCACTTGAGGAATGTGAGTGCGAGAAATGTACGAACATACAGATATATATATATACAGAGCCTGTATTGTTCCGGGGTTGAGTTTTCGTGTATGTACATATTTACAAGCCTCGAGAAAGTCACTGAACAAGGTGCGAGTTGATATGGCAGCTGAGAGCTTTTTACCGAGAGTGCTTTTACAATGCCAGCGCGTCTTTTCCGGTTTGTTTGAAACTACAATGAGGTATGTGAAAAGAATAACATAGCAGTGAAAATAATGTCGTTTCTTAAGAGAAAGAAAAATGATGCAGTTTTTGTAAATGATCAAAATAGAGAGGAGAAGAAACGTGAAAAATGTTAGGGGTGTATATATATATATATATATATACAAATATCTTTGGAGAACACTCACTTGTTTTGTTTGGTGTGTCTTCTTTCAATTCCTTGAAGGGCACAATTCTAAAACGTGCACTCTTAAACTATTATTATTATTATTATTTTTTTTTAATTTACGATTCGAATTTTCCAAAGATTTATTCGCCTTCAATTAATTTTTACAATGATTTTTCAACGTAGAACTTTGAGAAAGAGAGCACAGTGGCAGATAAGGAAGAGAAAAAGAGACTTATCCCGTCTCGTGGATACACTTCGACGGGGTGGTGGTCCCGCGGATACTGAGCCTCGCGGGTTCGTCTGCCTTGGTCGATAAACCCTCCCTCTGTGTTCACCTACCCTGTATGGCCCCATCCCGGTGTTAAAACACCACCTCCGCACCGGTTAGTCCAGTGCGTCGTTTGCTCAACCCCCCCCCCCTCCCCTCCCCCATAAACAACCCACTGGTAATAACTATCAGCCGAATCTTTGTACCGATAAATATAGTTGTTACATTTTTACGAATAACTTGAGCTCGATTAATTATAATTCAACGAGTTTGATGTTTGAATTTCGTGACGTTGAAATGAAACGTTAAGGGAATAAAATTTTTCGGAATTTCACAGATTCAATCCACTTATCGACATTCATTTTACCCTCAATTAATCACTTCATGGGAACAGAGAATACGTAACGTTACCGACTGAAGAGGCTTGCAAGCACAAAACCGCTTTATCGATACACTTATTGATGGAGCAGCCTCTCTGGAGCAGCTGTGCACGCGGATGTGTTGATAAAAACTGTTCCTTCGGGTCCAGAAGCTTCAAAAATTCATCGAACTCGATGGAAAACTCGGCTTGAAATGTTTTTTTTCTCTGTACGATTGATTCTAAATTTTTTTAAGGTAACTGCTGTACTACCTGTTAGTCAAACGAGTGCTAAATTTTCACGAAGATTTAAGGCCAAGTTTGACGTTTCAATTGAACGTATCGGTGGTGGATTTGTATTACAGCATGTCTTATTGAGGTGGAAAAATATTAAAAACGATAGTTTTGCGAAACTATCAACTGATAAATGCAAATTTCCATAATGACACGTTTTCACCGGGTTTTTTTTTCAATGAATAAACTGTATTTTTTTAACGATTCTAATGCATCTCGTCTCTTTTTGTTCCTTAACCTGATCCTCCACTAATCCACCAGGTAGATTTTTTTTTGAAGTTCATTCGTTCAGAAATTATTTATGAAAAAAGTTTTTTCGCTTGATAAACAATTGGCTGCAACAGTGAAACGATCAAGCTTTAGAAACAATCTACATGGTGGATTCGTAGATTTAGGAACAAAATGAGACGAGGTGCATTAAAACTGGTTAAAAAATACAGATAAATCTTTGAAAACTGCCAGTGAAAATGTGCCATCATGGAAATTTGCATTTAACAGTTGATGGTTTTGCAAAATTATCGTTTTTAATATTTTTTCACGTTAATAAGACATGTTTTTATACAAATCCACTAACAATACGTTCAATTAATACGTTAAACTTGGTCTGAGAGCGTTTTAACAAAATTAGCACTCATTTGACTAGTATGCAGTCCAGTAGTTACCTTAAATTGTCTTTTTACAATAGAAGTTTCAAAAATCTTTACAAGACTTTTTTGTTTGTTTCTTTATTCTCGACGAAGGCGGCGTGTGTACGTTTTTCATTGATCATTACTTCCAAACTTTTACTACAATGTTGACAGAGTAGTTATCGATGTTCGTAAATATTATTTTTTTACGATACGATAGTTTGTTCGGGGTTCAATGCTAAAACGAGAAAATTGTTTAACGAACTGAATTGAAACGATGAAAGTATATTCGAACGGTGCACTCGGTAAAAGTTCCAATAACATAAAGCAAAAACGTTGATGAAATTCATGACTCATCGGGGCAACCGAGATGGGTGAGTGGGCGAGATTGAAATTAAACACGTCCGAGTGGGCGTTTGAGCTTTTGCACAGCTTAAAATTAAATAGAAAAACCTCGTTGAAATGTAAACTAAACGGTTGCCTGTAACCACAAAACGCTCACTTTATCCTTTTCCTTTCTTCCACCATTAGCTTCCCGCAACAAAATAAAAAGTATCCAATTACATCGGAGCAAAATACATGAAGTAAATCAATTAACAAAGTCGATACGTCGTTTTGTTAGTGAAAACGTTTTTATTAAACTTTGAAAGTTACAATAGCGTTAGAGTTCTTTCATTTAGTTTAGTTTTGTTTTATCTTCTTTCTTCTCTGATTTCATATACGGTTTAATCACATACATAAATTACAATAATCTTCTTACACATCTTACACCCTCGTTTCGCTAAGCGGTAGTTGCACAATTCCCGTACACAATTAAATCGTTTTCTCGAATAATTCATCCCTATTTTTGTCGTTCCTCATTGGGATACAGATAAAATGTAAAATATTAAAATTATCTGTGCGTCGTGCAATAAATTTATCATTCACATGTCGTATAAAAAAATATCAGACCGGAAGTTGGCGTAACGCGTTGGAAATAATTCACATACGTGAAATTATATTGTTCGCGCTCTTCTATTCTTTTTCTGTCTTGTGTCTGGGTGTGTGTACGTGTGTGTTTTCTTTTTCGCGACGAATCTCTATTGCTTTCCGTAGAGAAGTTGCAAGATGTTTGTATTACGGACGTTCGATGGTGTCTGTTTTTTTATTTTAGATTGTTACAGCGCAATCTATGGCTGGAAACAAGCGAAAGCGTCACACGTGTCATCAAGTTTGTTATGAATCAAGAAACACGGTGACAAAACATAGGAACTTCGAGCGAAATTTTGATTTTTTTTTTTTAGATTTTTTGAAACTGACGTCTCGATTTATTGGATTAAAAATATTTTAATTTTTTACATTTATAAGTTTATCGTTTGATCATTAAATCGTTTTATCGAAATATTCATCGTTCAGGTGAAAAAATGGACATTTTCGTAAAATATAATCAAATTTTCAGTAAACATGCTTTCGAAATTGATTGATTTATAAAAAGTATGTTTATAACGAAGAAAGTAATTCGAAAAGAAAATAAAAGACGATTGCAAAGAGCCTGACTTCTAGAGCTATTTTTTTTCTTTATTTTCAAAGTACTTGAACTCTGATGTTAAAATGAAACAAAGAACTCGAATGTTCATTCAATACTAATTAGAAATTGAAAGAAAAGCGTATTGAAAAATGAAAATTGCGCTCTGACACCCTTCGAATCTGGATTACGATTGTAACATCAAATTTTTGTTCTGCCAAATCTCATTATTTATTCCATCCGTCATTGCAATTTTTCGACTTCTTCAACGACATGTCTTGAATGATTCGCACGTAAGCGTATCGCGCGAATAATTTTGTGTGTGCGTTTTGGTTACACATATAAAAAATAAAACTTTTAGATGCTACAAGACGAACTAATCCCCAGAACGAACACACTTAATTTAATCACCATACTATTTAGTATCGTGTGAGTATTATTTTAATCGACTGCAATATTCGCTACGTTACAGATATTTATATACGGAATTTCGTTTCCTTTCTTTTTGTTCCTGGCGAAATACGTATCAGTTGTTTTTTTTTTTTTTTTTTTTTTTTTTTAAATTTTTTTTTTGTACAGGGCTTGTTCGATTTTATAAATTTTGGTAATCATGTAACCTATTGCGCGTAACTGGATCGAGAATATTCCGAGATTTAAAAAGTTGAGATAATGTTATAATAAAAATATATATATATATAAAAAAGCGTCGTTGAATTTAAAAAATTCGTATCAAACGATGAATACAATATTTCTCAATAATCGGTCGCATTTTCGAACAAACAACTAAATCGTTTTCCGTGATTATAAACATTGGAAGTAAGTTTTTCAGGTAATTTGTGAGCACTTAAGATTGGAGATTTGAGTTTTGTCTCTGGACGTATAGATCAAGCATCTTTAAGGTATTTTCATAAAATTCCTCGGGTCCCTGTACATTACTGCATCGACGAATATAATATTTTTTATACACATACATTTATAATTAGTAAATCCATTATATATCAGAGGTAAAGGGTATATTCACAAATGGCAATTGGTGCTTTTAATTTTTATTATAAAGCGATCGGTTTTGCATTTTTTTTTTCTTTCTTGAAAGACAGAGGCCACGTTTATGCTCGGGCCTCGACGAAGAAGAGTACATCTTTCGTTTTCAATTTGATTTTTTTTTTTTTTTTTTTTTTTTTCCCCACAAAAATAATGTACTCTTTCTCGTGAGACAAGGACGTATGCGAATACTGAGCATTATTGTTAATATTATTATCATCATTAATAATATTATATATTAATTCATTATTCCATTTGAATAATTCGATTTACATATCCTACAATAAGGAGAGTGATAACACGACAAGATTTAAGTGGCAATTTCAGGCTCCTCGGTTTCGACCTTTTTTTTTCCCATAAAAATCAAATCAATGGAGCAGCAGTACAAAAACATTTGCCCAGTGGCGGTGGCGAGCTTGAATAATTTTTACACATCGAAGTTGTTTTTTTTTTTTCTTTTTTATACGTTTTTTTCTTTGATATTCAAGCGTCGATCGGTGCTTAATATTATGCGTGCTATTTCAGCAACGCGAAGACTTTATTTTTTAGACCTTAAAAGCTAAAACTCTTTACTATTCCAAACATTTCTCAAGTCGTTATAGATAGTTTGTATGTATATCATATAGGTCAATATACTTGACGTATAGTGTATGTATTTTATATATAGATATTCATATATTCATTTACATCTCTAGTTCCATGTATATATTTATATATCACTGTACGGAGTGGCCAAACAAAAATCGGGTGTGGTCTGAATCGCCCGAATAAATTCTTTGATCACCCTGTACGTATCGCTTTGTAAAATATCTCAATTGCTTATATAGACGCTCGTTTGTGTGGTTTTTTTTTTTTTCAATTTTGGAACTTTTCTCTGTTTTTTTTGTCGTTTGTAATTTTAAGTGGACCCCAACGGTAGTCGAACGTTTTGTGCCTGCATTTCTGTGAATCTTGATTATTTTTTTGGTTCGATTTAATGGTTTCAAAGTTCAGCATCGATGACGATTCTCCTCATGCTTTTTTTTTCGACACGCGGGCGTAAGACATTTTGTTTTCATTTTTATTCATTTGTTTTTTTTTTCTTTTTAATTTTTCTTGCTTACAGTGTAAATATTACTTTTATTTATATGTTTTCATGTAAATAGATCGTTTGAATACATAACTCGAAAGACACATAGAGTGACGCACAACGATGCGTCAGTGAAATATTTTTAAATGCTCGGATAGCTTATAGGCGTTGAGAAAATGCAATAGCGAACACCCTTCAACGAGAACGGTTTTATTTTTCATAATTCGAAAATTCAATTTGATTCTTTTTAATGACTTTTCGTTCATTGTATATTTTTTTGTAAATTATGTCAAGATGAAAAAAATGTTGATATACTTTTGTTGATTGTGGAAATAAGCGAAGTCTTTGGCATCAATGGTCATCGAACTGTTCCATAGTCCCGAAAATACTTAGGTAAAAGGAACAAATTTTTAGCCTAATAAATTTATGTTCACTTATTTCCATTGTTTTTTTTTTTCAGTATCGTACAAAAATTACGATATTAACGGTGCTTTGAATTATTTAGAAATATTTGTATAAAGTGTCGATACTGTCGATGTAAAAGGTTTGAAAAATGGAATTTCAAAAATTAGATTTAATCAGCTCATCAGCAGTTTCTCTAGAAATTTTGCTGACTTTACGATAACTTAACTTTTTTCGAAAAACTCTGCATTTATTTTGGATTCGAATAAATGAAAATTTTATTGATTTTTCAAATCTTTGAAACTTGTAAATGGAACGGATGTTTGTCAACATTTCAATGAAGAGCTGGTACAAATAAAAATATACTCGTTCAATAAAATGTCGGTATCAAGAACCGTGGCAGCAGCTCAATGGCAAGTATTTGTGAAAAAAAATGCTAGCGCCAGCCATATGTACTCCAATATGGAAGGACTTTCAAACAATTAAAAATAAAATTCTGATGAAACGACGATAACAGGGTGTTCGCTATTACTTTTATTACCCCGTATTTGCGAACTTTCAATTGCATTTAATATTTGTTTCTCCTTCTCTCATTTAATTTTTGTCACGAATGCAAATTTATTTTCCAGCATATGTAAATCGAGGAATAAAGTACGTGGCAGTATAACAGCTCTACTCTCAAATGATTTCTTCTTTCTCTATCCGACTCTAGCATCTTGTTGCCAACTTCTCTGCCTTTGAAAATATTCAGTCCTGTCCCGTCACAAATCATATCGATACTCACAGTGAGATGTGCTTTAAAAAAAAATTCTAATCTGAAATACGCATATGCTGAAATATCGCTACTGTGTAAAATAGACTCAATTTTACAACGTTTTACTTTTCTCAGCAAATTTGCAGGTAAAATGATTTGGTGATGTGGGAAGTGGATCGAAAAGCAACGAATCACAAATTTTTTGCACTCATAAAGCTACAATTAGATACGTGTCAATAGGCTCCGATTGAATGTGATTCAGAAAAATGTTTGTCTTTTTTTTTTTATAGTTATCCACAACAAAAAACGTAGAAAATCAATAATGTGAACGTGAATATTTCCTTAAAAACAGAAAGAATAATCAGGTTGTTGATTAATCAACGAATTGTTGGGTCAACTCTTTCAGTGTCCCTCTCTCACTCTCTGCTTTGTAATTGCCATTCACAAATAATTCATACGTCAGATTTTCCTTCGTTGATGCTATATAGAAACGTGACATTCGAATTAAGATGGCCTTCTTCCATTTATTGGTGACAGCACAGAATATCGAGTAATAAAAAGTACCCTAAACTTGCTTTTTGATCAGTTCAGCATAACGGAAAATAATATCACCAGTAAAATTGTTGGAAGTGAACAACTATCGTGAATAATAAAATCTCAAAATAAAAAATATTCAGAATATCCATAAAATAATTAAATTTATTTGGTATAATTTTTAAAGTAACGATCACTCAAAGCATATCGGACGTAACAATTAGACATTTTTAAGATCAGAGATAATACGATGAATACATTATTCTAGAGTGGAATTTTTTGAAAGAAGAGATTATTTAGGAATAAAGAAATGAAGAGTAGAGCGATTATTCTGCCAAATATGTAAATCCAAAGGATGAACGTGCGAGTGCTGGTAAAATTGGTGGTAATGGATTATCTTTGATGCTTGAGTTACTCTCTGTTTGTTCGTACGCATATATGTATATAAATATTCATATATAAGGTGTGAGTCGCCGGGATGTTAATCATGGTAAATCTTTTAAGAATTATTCATATCCTTTGTTTGTTTATCTCGGCAGTATATATAAAAAAAATTAAAAAAATTTAAAAAAAATGTATTCAGACTTGCGAATTTCATTATTTTTGTTCTGTGTGCAAGGCGTTTGTTCTTAACGTTTCGAAAATCTTGAACGAACGATGGATAAAAAATTCGTTAACACAAAGAAGAGATCGTCTGTGGCTCAGATCACAGTACGTTAGATCATAAGAATATATATGCACGCACGCGATTACGACATACACAGTACGATGTATTAATACTTTAACATACATGTATATTTATTTAGTATCCAGATATATAGAAAGTTATAAAAGATAAAAGGATCGAGTACAACGTGTACGGGTTGGCGGGATATATCTCGCCATTCTAGAACAGTTTCCACCCCCATTAGACTCTTTCAATTCTTCAGTTTAATTATTTTCTTATTTTTCATTTATTTCCCCGATTCATCTAATCTCACGAGCATTTTTATAACGTCATATTTTTTTTTTTTTTTTTTTAATTTTTATATTTTCATGGGCCCTGGAAAACTTGAGCTCAATCGCATCGATCGTGACGAATGAGACTTTTTTTCGACGAACGATTGTAATTTTTTCTTTTTTTGCTCGTTCTTACCGTAATGGAAAATTGAAAATTTAATACCGCGACGTTAGAAGAACTTGCATTAATTGTATTATCATTATTTATAATATTTTTGTTCACCTTATTTATATAATAATTTATTTAATATTGGAAGTTAGGCTTCTTCGGAGTGGGAACCTTGCGAACTACGCTTCTTTTTGTGATTACCGTGGTGATGGTTGTGATGATGATTGTGGTGATGATGATGAGGCTGCTGTTGATGATGCTCGGTTTGCATCAATGCATCAGTCTCCGGTTGATTTTGGTGCCCAACCAAAAGATCAAGAGTCCCACGAGGAACCGGAGGCTGATCCGTTGCTGGAGGTGGTAACGGTGTTGCTACCGGTGAATCAGCTGGCAATGGCATGCAATGCAACACGTAACACCTCACCCCCGCCAGTATAATTCCTATTTACGAGAGTAAAATAAAAGAGTGTGAAATATAATTTCATATTTAATTAACGCGGCAAAAATATTTTTCACTGACGATTACGCCTATAGAGAATCTCGGCCTTATTTGTTAACAATTATGAACATTGCATGGTTGATGACGTTGCATTAATAGGAATCCGGAAAAATTGGGTCAATTTTTAATAATTGCTGTGCCATATTAATTTGCACGCACTTCAGAATGCAATTTCACTTTTCTTCTGCTCGAATATATTTTTCTTTCGCTCTTAATGTAGGAGTTTACATTTAATTGGTGATTTCAGGTCGCAATAATTATGCAAAAGTTTTGTTTATGAAAATAATAGATGTAAAGCGATACTTTTTATCAGCAAACATATAGTCTCAAATCAATTTATATCATTGTCTCTAATGTGCATTATTTAGAGATTATTAATTAGATTAATACATTTATTCGTTCAGCAATAGCAGAGCAACGAGGCTCGTATTCATTTTGGTTCAATTTTCCTGTGCTAAACTAATTCAAATATTTTATTTGCAATATCTTGCTGGAGTTAACGCGTAGAAAACTTTATTCGGTTCTTCATGTGTTTTCTGGGTCATGCGATAAAGGGGGAAGAGAAGAATTGCCAGATATAATCTTACCCAATAAAAGTAGGGTAGCGCCAGCTATGAGTAATGCGAGCCTGTGGTCGGTGGTCGTTGCTCCTGGAGCTAACTGGACCAATCCAACCACCAGGACGACCGCTCCCAACAGCAAACAAACCACCACAGCATGCAATCCGGATATCTGTAAAAGTTGCCACTCCAAAATAGTTAATTCGCTAATGAAAATATACTCAAATTTTTAGATGAACTTAACATAGCAGGCTTTCACTTCAGTGAGACTCGTCTTTGTTGACATGATCTTTGAAGAGCGTTCAGAAGCATTGAATGACGAGCAGAATTGGCAAGTCTTCATTTTTATACATTGTTCTTCCAAAAAAGTTTTTTCAAATTTCAATAACTGATAGCCAATGTGCCAATTAGTTCCATACATACGTTCACCGTAAGAATCTCAATGATCGCGTACAATTGATGGAAGTTATTTTAGATGATTCATTTAATTATATCAATGATATTCTCCATGGTTTTACCAATATATTTATAACATGAAAATTACGTCCAAATCTAATAAGACGAAGAAATATTTTCGCATATTTATACTTTATTTGTAGATAAATATCGCTGAAATTCGGTTGACATTATCAAGGTTTCAACTGAAATGCTGGGAACAGGTGTGAACGGCTCAATTTTTTTTGCAATTTCGGTTAAAAGCCACTTGTGGCAAATTTAGTGGTTGCCCAAAATATCTCAAATATTTTTTTATCTCGTACTTTTTTTTTGTTCACGTCGTCAAGGTCGTTTTTTTGCTACGAATCTTCTCGAATGTTTACTTGTATTCTCTTTGGGCTCCTCCGATGCATAATTAAGGTTTCACTTTGGTGCTAATGGGTTACGCTCCGTGAGAGGGTTCTCAAGTCACATTATTATACTCACTTTGCCACAAAGATAGAGCTCGGGCATGGGATCGAGATGGCTGTTGTGACCGTGTGGACTGGGGGTTGGTGGTGAGCCCTGAGGTGGAGGCATCCATTGGCCACCGAGGTAGAGCTGGCTCGGACGCTTCAGCCTTTTCTCCTGTCTCCGACGCTCGTGGCGGACAGCAACAGCTGGCATTGCCCCGATCATCCTGCGGATCGTTATTCAACGTTGAAGAAGCGACCAAACGATATATACGTTTTCATTTTATCATGAGAAAATGATGAAAATATATTTGGGAATGAAATGAAATTGTTTGGTTGGGAATCGTTACTATCAACATCGTTTTATCAAGCAAAGAAAAGAGAAAAACAGAACCTTTCATCGTATTATGAGGGATGTACAGAAATTGAGATACATAATAAAAGGAACAGTTTCTAGGGAATTCATAAATGGTTTAGCACGAGACTCGATCATTTGTTCCGGTAATTTCGTTTCTTTGAGTTGAAAGAGGTTGGTCTGTTATTCATTCTTTCTCCACGGTAGAGTTTTCTGTACCAGGAAGTTGTTTACAAGATACTCTCGTATTTGACGACGAGAAAGATGATTGTTTGTTTGTTTTTTGTTTTGTTTTGTTTTCGAAATGTTATTATTGCATCGTCGCCTGTAACGGCGCAATACACTTTCATCTCCTACGAGGTTCCTGAACCATACGCGAGACGCTGTGAACTTTGGTGACCTCGAATGACCCCGGACCGGTCGATACGTCACTACAACCCCGGCTAGTGTCGGCCCGGAACCCCCTCAGAGCCACCTCCCGCAGCTACGAGCTTTCTGCCCTCTATCTTCATCGCTTCCAAACCCAACACCAAAGCGACAAAAATCTCCGTATGACAACCCCCGCATATCCGACTGTGAAAGCTTTTTATGCAATTACTTTGCGGAGCCTAAGAACAAGGGACTGAAAGAATGATCGATGGAGCACGAAGAACCACTTTATAGACTTGAATGAACATTCCGAAAATGTGTGTTCACTTTGTGTACGACATCAATTTATAATAAGCAATTTTTTTGAAATTTGAAAAATTATTCAAAACTTCCGTCAGGTGGATCCTGGCGTTAAATAATTCATTGCATGCAAATTTATTCCCAAACTCTATGCCTTCACTCCTAGAATTCTGACGCAGAGCTCTTGCTCGTGGACATTCGGTTGGATCTCATTCGACTGTCGTGAACATACACTTTGTGAAAAAAGGAATGGATTCGAAATAAATTTAAAAAAAAAACAACACACCAGCATCCGAATGGACAAACACCCGCTATTCATGAATCGATGTTGATGGAAGACACTTAAAGTTAGTCAATAACAAGTATTGATCTTGTGATTATAAATAAAAAATGGAGTGCTATTAAAAAGTGAAATTGCTGACGATGCAATGAGTAGTTGATGTTAAATTAAGGTGATAAAATTATACAAATTTCCAATTAATTGCGGATTTTTTCTTCTTAATTGTGCATGTCAATTGTAGATGAAAATGTCGAATTTCATAGGAATTAAGAAGACTTAATATGAATGTAATAATAATAATTTGGTTTAGAGATTAATTGGTATGTGAATTGTTGCGGTCTCACAGTTTGATGGGAAATAATAATGTTCGAGATGCAAAATCACGTCGTTCAGTGATGATATACGATTATATGACAGTTAGTTACCTGGAGCCATAAACGAGAACAGATTGAGACCGAGATATTTATGTTGATCAGAGTGTATTCTACTCACGGACTTTGTTATCGATGGCTTGAGGTTTGAGCTCGGTTGCCATGGTTAGCCATGCAAATTATTATTTTGCCTACAGCGAGGGTTAGCTTAGTTTCTTCGGTACGATAATATAAATCGATTGGTTAATGTCAGAAGGGCGTGAAATCTTTGTTCGTTGACCTATACCGTACGACTTTTTTAATTGTCAAATAAGACTATAGATTGATACTGTTGCCAGGTCACCGGATCCAGAAACAAAATAGAAGAGGGGTTTGATCAATTTAATCCACGTGATGGATTTCTCACTTCTTTTATGCTAAACAGCAATTATCTTCCAATTACAAAAGAGTGTACAAACTAACATAAAACGCAAATCTTTTCAGTACATTAGTGCTCATGTTTTACGTCTCATCGAATTGGAGTTGATGGGTGTGAAGGATCCTAATTCCTCGTAAACGTCATTTTATCGTTACGGGAATCTTCGAACCGGTTTTTAATATCAAGACGCATTTCGAAGGTATTGAAGACATGCGTTAATCGACAAGTCTTCGGCTTGCACCACTGTGCTTATGGAGTGCCTGTCTCGTTGTGTTCGATAAGCCACCTTTGAAATGATTTTCTCCTATAGGAGAAAATAATTAATATGATAAAATCATGAATGCTAGAGCGAAACGCGGTGAGGTTGTTTTTATCCAAGAACTCAGAGCATACACGAATCAATTGAGTCGAAGATACTCGTGCGATTACTCCTTTCTTAGGTCAGTATTCAATTTTTTTTCTCAGATTCATCACAAGAAACTTATTTTCGGCTGACTAGTCAAATATCTTTCGGGTCAGACAAATACTCTGTGTGTATCACAGCTCAACGTACGAACTAAACAAATCATATTCGAATAAAAATTTCAGCCAAAGTTCTTGATGAGTTTTCAGCGATAACTTTATGAGAATTGAGCTAAAAAATCCCTCGATAATTCGGCCGAAATTTTTTGTTCAATTTAATCTTTTTCTCTCGTTATTTTTCTGATATTGATATTTATTTGTATGCTCGTTTATTTATCAATATTCTCGATGTGTAAGACAACTGGACCGTAGAATAACTGGACTTTCATTCGATTGAAGATTTTTTTATTAAAGGTTAATAGATTTAATGTATGACATTCAACTACTACTGCTTTTATAGTTTTATGATCTAATAAAAGGGATGATAATTCTCTGTAGGTGAAAGAATGTTACGAGTTGAATGAACAGTTAGTAATAAGTACTTGTTAGAAATGTGATTTTCGAGCGTTTCTATAGAACGTTCCTGTTGAATTGAACTCTCGTTGAAAATTGAAGGGCCTCGTGGAGTACACAGATGGTGTATTCTCATGAGAAATAAAGAGATAATGAAACTGAACAATTTAAGTTTTCACTCTCTCTCTCACTCTCACTTTTTTCTCATCCCTTTCAATCAGGTTCGATTTCCGGTGCATCATGTCCGTTTTCTAGAAGGGCCACACCCAAAAGTAGAATTTCTTGAATCCAGATTCTCGCGCAGCTAACTGAGCAAGTCTAAGAATTAAAAAATTTATTTCAAAAAGTGAAATAGTTGAGTTAACAATGGTTCATTTATGCCGAACAACTTCAAGAGGTATGAGATGAGATAATATATATTTTTGTCTCAGTAAAAACTTTCCAGGAAATGTAGCAAGATTAATACGATAATCATAAAAGAAAGAAAACAATAAGAAAAATAAAAATAAAATGAACTCAAGCTCAACTACTCCAGCTCGAGATCCAAGCAATTCTTGCACCAAAAAAAAAAAAATACAAAAAAAACTTATTGATCGTGCTGTGTTGGGGGGATTTTCATTCTTTTTTGATTAGTCATTCGGTCTTCCAATATTGAAGTTGAAAAGTGAGGGGAAATCGCCCAATCTCGAGTATAGATACGCCGCACGTCTTATCGCCTTGACATTTTAGTTTTTTTTAATACTTGACATCAAGACGCTGCCGCGTCTCTAGATAAAACAGAATCTCTAAATAAACAGAGTATTTCGCACGCAGAAAATTAATCCTAAATATTTCGCTCGTTAAAAATTACTAAAAAGATAACGTATGAAGGGAAATAAAAAGCGAAAAAGAGAGACGGAAGAAGAAGGAAATGGATTTACTGGAGGAGAAATGCTGAACGACGTAATAATTTTCATCGACGGAATTGCAAAGATTACAGAGCACTTCATAAAGTTTTATTCTCGAAAATTCGTGCGTCAAATGTATATTCGTGGTATAATAGAGAAATGCAATAAGAAAGCTTATTCTTCAATATACAATAATAATAATAACTATAATAAATATTAATAATGATAATAATAATAATAATATTAATAATAGAAATAACGATATTGAATGTACAACTAGTATGAATGTAACAATGGTGTAGAGCGTGTCGCAGAATTATTATATATACATCTATAATTACATCGATAAACCGCTCGACAAGTTCCATCATATATGGTATTATTATTTATTTATTTATTTTTTTTTCATAAACGCAATATGACAATCGTTTCGATCACACTTTTTATCATTGTGAAAGATTTATTTTTATAGTTTTATGGAATTTTTCGAAGAACCTATTTCCAAGTTATCGGAATCGGTCTTTTATTCATCGCGTATCTTTATAACGCAGAAGCAGTTTTTTTACATCGCTTTTTTTTTCAGTTTAAACTACATTAATCCATTTAATTTGACTTCTTCCCCGTTTATCGTAACACATCGGTAATACATGATATTTTTTTGTTCGCTTGTTAAGATTTTACAGGGCAAAGTTTTTTCATTGTAGATTTTATATTTAGTTTTTTTTTTTTTTTTTTTTTTTTTTATAACACGCGATCGTGGCGATAATCGAGGAGAGCTGGTTCAGTGCTAGGAAGTCAACGGTACAAAGAGGAAAAATGTCCGCTTCCGTTGAATGATTATATTAGCGAGGCTTTAAAAATTATTCGCACGTTAGTTTGCGAGTAAATATGAAATAGAAATATGGATTATTTGATAAAAGCTTATTTTTGGTCCGGGGACTTTTTTGTTGTTGCGTTTCAGTTGTACTCACATTTTTATTTATTTTTTTTTTCCATTGAATTATAATGTTGAGATGAAAAAAAAAAAAAAAAAAAAAAATTGTGCACAAATTTTCTTTCAATTTCATTAATTTTTTTTCCAAAGGCTCTGTGGTTAGTAAAAGTTGACTGTTCTCGAGAATTTCACTGCGTGAAAAGGCTTTGAAATCAAAATTGCACCGTTTGTTTCTTAAGTGCAGTTCTCCGAATGCGAACAAAGAAATAAAAAGCTCGACTCTTGGTAACCGAACCTGAAATCGTGTCTCGTTAAAAAAAATTAAAAAAATATTAGCAAATAAAATAAATTAAGTCTCGGTTAAAAAAAAATCGTTTTGTTTTTTCAACGACAGGAACGCCTGTTATATTTTATTGATCTTTCGGGATACAACAATTTTTCTAGAATCATTCTTGCAATGCGATCGTTAATTCTTAATTATTTTCTCACGATCGTCTTAGGCAAAACGAAAAGCCGATAATAGCATTTATTATTCAAGACTTGCTTGTGTGCACCTTTTCCAGAGACATTTCTTTCTCGTGTTTTTATTCCATCTTATAATTTTTATGAAAAGTGAAGCTTAATAAATTAGCAAAAGCTTTTACCATTGAAGTATCTTTTTTTTTCTTTTTTTTTTATCATTCGCGTTCAACACCGTAAGTACATTAGATTTCCTATAAACACATTTGTATCTTGTTTACGGTGGACTCTTGTATTTATTTTCCGTTGTTTTTCTTTCAATCGCGCATACAAGAATTGTACAAAATTTTATAAGATGTACTGAGAAAACGTTTTAATTATGTTCGACGATGCAAAGTAAATGTGAAATTTCCGATGGTTAAATTAACGTTTTTATATCTTGTAAAACAAAATAAAATGAAACACAAGTACGATTAGTGAGAAAGGCACTTGCACGCAACTCTCGATACCATTCTCTCGAAATTTCAATCCAATGATAAGCGTGAAAATTTGTTTGTGTTGTTTTTTTTTTCTTTCTTTCTTTACATGAAAAATTATAAAAACCGTTGCATTTGTGCATCATTTTTTCCAAGCATCTTGACATGCGGGATAAAGAGAGTGAAAAAGTTTGTTGTAACACTGCAGATAATATTTCAATTTGTTAAACTTATCAGATACTTATATTTATAAGTTTATACGTATGTATGTATACTTAATTTCTTTTTTTTTTTCTCCAAATTTAAACATAAGTGTATATATACTTTATAGAATAAGATTGTTAAAAGAGCTTCACTTTGTCATTGCGTGAGTCAATTTCTTTACGTTTTTTTTTTCTTCTCTTTTTTCTTCATTTTAATTGGATCACAGAATGGTAGCGCCCGAGCGTGGCAATATAATACCTTCGTAGATTTTCGAAAATGATTTCTTCACGGTTCGATGTGTACGTGCACGATTTATTTTCATTATTTTTCTGAGCAACGTTCTGTTTGTGAAAATGTGTGCAAATGTATATTTTTTAAATTATTTTTGTTATTACGACATGGTGATTCTCACAAACGACAAATGCTTCGTTTTTTTTTTTTTTTTTTTTTTATTTTATTTTTATTTTTGAAGCTCGTTCTCAGGAGAAAAGAAAAATGAAAGAACGAATGTGATGATTTTTTTTTTAAATTCGTGTGTAAAAGCGTTACTTCGAAAAGATAGCATTTTCGAAAATCTCGGAGTCTAAAGCTAGCGCACGTAGGTAAGTATTCAAGGTAATATAAAATGGAATATAATTATTTATTGGTTGTCATATTACGACTAGACTTAAAGCTAAATGTAACGAAAGGAATGATTCAAAGATGAACAGTGTACTTGGACATTGGACGATCGAAGATGCATTATATTTATTATATGCGCCAATTTTTTTTTTTGCTTGTTTATGTAATGTTTATAGTTAATTTCCTCTATAAATTAAGTTCTATAACTATAGTAATTGAAACTTTTTTTTGTAGCCTGACGTTAAAGCGAAATTTTCTATTTTCTTTGCATACACGCGGTACTTCTAGACAAAAAGTACAAAAAAAATCATACATGTTCGATAAATACATCGAACGTTCAATTCGATAAAATTCTACTGAAATCGAAATGCTTTAACTCTCATTTTCAGACCATTAAATTTTCGTCAATTGCCACTACCAGTCTTTTCGTACATACTCATTTTATCGTTCAATGCTTTTTAAATTAATTGCCTTTAACACAAGATTCTCTTGTTCGTCGTGGATCATTCGATCGCTTAACTTTCATAATTCTTCGATTAAATATTCAACTTCAAATCGGAGGACGTGTTGAATCTTTCATTTTTGATTTTGAGTAAGAAATGAGTATATTTTTCTTTGCCTCTACGATTTATCTACACGCTGCTTCGTTTATACGATCCTCAGAAATAATGATTCAATTAATGATATTCGATCGAAGACAACGTCAGATATTTTCACATCAACTATATTCATTTTTCTTATCCTTTTTAAATCGTATATATATAGTATGCTTTTGTCCTTCGATTTTTCATACAATTCTTCCACCTCGGCATATATTTTAAGTCTCGAAACGATTCTTTATCCACTTATCCGCGAACATATTAGTTCTTGGTCCTTGGATCACGTCATACATTTTATATAAGTTACTTAATCCTTACATAATTTACTTATCGGTGCCTCATCGAAGACGACCCCCAAAAACTCCACGATACAATTGAATTTTTTTTTCTTTCGATTTTTGTTCGTTTTTCTTACACCGAGCAAGTGAGACGTTTAGAGAAATATTTCGATTATCCTATTTCATACGTTATCGGGCCTAATATATAAGAGCGAAAATTCGATCCCACGCTCTCTACTTTATAATCGATGGCAAACAAAAAAAAACTTGTAATTTAATTAAGGCGAGGTAAAACCTCTTGAGGACAAAAATTATTTTTTTCTATCAATGATTTGTTTTATGTTTCTTTTTATTTGAACTTAAATCTCATTGAATTTGCAGCCTCAGACGGGACTTTTCGCCATTGAAGGAATCTAATTGTTATGCATTCCATAAATTTCTTTTCAGCTCGTGTTCGGAGCTTTTTTTTTAGCAAAGTTCTGGATGAACGAGGAATGTATATGTTCCATTTGCGAATTCAATGAATAATGAATAATATTTTTATCCGATTATCGGATAAATTGAAAATTACTATTTTTTCTTTTCTTTTAATGATCCATTGAAAATCACCATTTTTTATACTTCACGCAACTTCGAGATATTTGTGAAAATATTATTTCCATTAGTGAAAAAAAAAAACAAAATATTTAATATTTTGAAAATTCTTCACCGAAAATTCAGAGGAAATAATGCACGTACAAATAGCACCATTTCATGGAATTTTTAAGAATTTTCTCGTCATTCGTTTTGATGCTTTTCAAAGCGATCGATATTCGTAAGTGTTTCATAAATTTTCGTTCAAGAAATAACTTCGATGATTTATATTCAAACAAAAGTTTCAAGTATATACGCACGATATACGTTTCTTTAAAAGTATTAATTGAAAGTTCACATCTTCTAAGGAATATATCTAAACTCATTAACACAAGTATCCCGATAAATATTTTATCGACAAACTGGATTGTTCTGCGAAATCGAATAAAAAGAACTTCTTTTGCGTATCTATAACTTGATAATTAACGTTTTGTAATTTTGTTGTGCCTTTGATGACAACTTAAATGGGAGTTTTCTCATGAAAATTTTGCTTCAATTATTTTTTGAGATATACACGATTTTAACGATATTCTCGCTTCGATTTTTCTGATTGATTTTATTTCATAGATATTATAATATACCGGATATTGAATGTATGTTGCGATTACACGGATATGAATAAAATCCGTCTCATCGATATGTCTTTTTGTAATTTAGTTTTTTTTTTTTTGTTAATTAATCTAGTTTTCAAATTTACAATTTGGTTGATAGACCTTTTTTCGTGTGTCAAGGGAATCCGACTTCCATCAATTTCACAGTTTTACATCGATGAGTTCCATTCAAGAATATACATTTCTGGGGATCTCCCATATTTTATCGTTCATTGAAAGAAAACATCAATTATGAAAAATTCAATCGTCTCCTTCACCCTTTTATCGCTATTTTCCTTCTCTTTTTTTTTCTTCTAACTTTTAATTTTCCATTCTTAATGGGCTGGGGTACGAAGGGAAAATAATTTTGCGATAATCAGGCGCACAGGAGGGGAGAGACAGAGGTAGAGAAAAAGTAGCGTAGAATTCGAGGTTTTGACATATTTTTCCATTTTTTTTGTCTTCGTTATTTCGAAGTTATGGATTTCTGGTTGAGATCATTCTTTCTTAAGTAAAACTCGTCTCTTCGCTTCAATATACGCAAAGTTCGGTGGTAACTACCGGCTCGCATGATTCACGAAAAGAGCGATTATCGAAAAGTAAAGTATGAAAGTAGTATTGCCGCAGTTTGAAAAGATTGATTTTCCCGGAGCCTTTATTACGTCAATGGAATGTCAAGATTTTTGGTAAATTTTTCCAAAGCATAGACTACTCGAGTTTCATTATTTCAGTGCTATATATTCGAAAAACGTACGAATAGTTTCTCAAGGCCGAATGGTAAAACAAAGCTAAATTTAGATCAGCCGTTTAGACGGTTTTCTACATCGTAATGGAATGTATATTTGACTTTTCGGTATTTGTTAGTTTGTCCAAAAAGTCTTCGCAACGTTATTATTTTATTTGAAACTTTTTTTTATCACTCTACCCTGCTCAATAACGCGAAGCGAAAATAAATTCATGACCAAAAAGAGCCTTTTTCTGCGAGGTTTTGGCACGTACAATTTCGTTTATTCACTCGTGTATATTTCAATCCTAGAAAATGACATGAAGAATAATCGATCAATTTTTCGTAATCTGATTCGATAAATGGTAACTTATGTTACCATTTACCCCCACTGTTGTGGATTTTAAAAATTTCAGCTAAATATTTATCAGAAAAATATATTAACGATATCGAGTGTCAAGTGTGAAAAATGAATCGCGACTTGATTCAATATTCGATGCAAACGAAAAAAAAAAAAAATTTAATCGCGACTACCACGAACACACAAAATTCAAAGGCGATGAAGCAAAATGTATTCGAAATATAAATGTTATCAGTTAAAAAAAGGCGAACGTGAACAAAATTTTCAGTTGTGAAAAAAAAAAGTTGATAAGTTTTGTTTTTTTTTAGATTTATGACAGAAGATAAATAAAAAATGCAGAGAATCATGATCTAAGATACTGCAAATTGTGATTTATTCAATTGTACGAAATATCCAATTCCGATTTGCATGTTTCGTTTAAAAAAATCATCAATCGGTACACCGTTTCATTCGACGAGTTTTTAAGAAATTTTCAAAAAACAGGCAATTCGACGAAGCAATTCTACGGCTATGGGATCATCTGCTTTTCGATATTTCAGCAATACTATTTTCATAAATTCTCTCTCTCTCTCTCTCTCTCTCTTTCGTTTGGCCGGATCGATTAATATTCTGGGATTCATCGTGAAAATGAACAGTAGAGTGTGATATTTATCGCACGCGAAGCCCTAATCTTCAAAGTCAACGTTGTCGTGACGGAATGTTATTTTTAATTATACGATTTCCTGATACGAATCAGGAAAATGAATAAAAGCGAATTATTTAATTCCTCGTTGGATGAACATAGATGGGTATGTGTTCTTGATGATGCTGTGGATTGTGATTTCCATTGTGTTTGTAATGTTTGCTATTGCCATGAAGAAGTTCCCTCGTCTCGCTGGGTGAGCCTGGACTGAGACTGTTGGTGGTAGATGTTTCAACACGATCGCTGATTATTTCTTCCTCGGTTATTTGTTCGAGAAATAGTTGTGCGTTTTGTTGTTCGACGTTCGAGACAGGCGGTGGTGAATAAGCGGGTGGTGGACTACGCGGTGGTGTGCTAGAATTTTTTTCGCTCTGTACCTCGATCGAACTGCACGAAGTTACGGTCTTTAATTGTCTCGCTTTTCTCGCATTTCGAGTGGTCAAACCACCGGTTTCAACGTCTCTCTCAAGTCTATGCCCCGATCTTGATCTCGTCAATTGTCTTTGTACGTATTCCTCGAGATCGTTTTCCTCCTTTTTCGCGATAACGCGATTGAGTATTATTAGAAATATACCAACCATTACGGCAAATACACCGGTAGCAACGAGCTCGTTCCACCAACCGTTGGAGGCTTTTGAGCTCCAAGTTGCCAGATCACCGGGCAAAAGACCACTGACCAATAGAAAACCACCAAGAACGAGAAAAACAACCCCGATGTGTAACATCCCTATGGACGTTACGACTTTCGAGTCCAACATTCCTTGTCCCGCGGCACGATGAACCTGCGTTGGATGATGATGACGGGGATGACGATCCAACGATCCGGTCGATGCTCGCGGTGACGTAAGACCGCTCTCACCGCTTTGGGTGCTGTAACGACGCTCGCGTGCGCGTTTCTGCTCGTCGCGACGCTTACGCTGACGCTTGATGGCCAGAGCCGAGTGCAATCCAACCGCGTGCATCCTGCAACACCCGAAAATCACAGTCTCGCTCAGTCAACGTCCTGACACACAAAAAAATCGATCTCTCGCATGATTTTTTTTCATCTCTAGAATTATTCTTTGTTCTTCTTGTATGCTTTATTGTTTCTTTTTTTTCAACAATTCCCATGAGATGCCAGAGACGGAAAGAATAATGATAATAATGTTGCATTAAAATAACGCATTGAGAATTTTTAGCTCGATTCTTCAATCGTTTTGCTTGAGCGTTATTTTTTGTACATTATTATTACAGTACTCTCGAAATCATTACTTTTTTTTTGTATGTTCCATTCGATTATTCTAAGCCGCTTGAGAATTTTCTATAATTTTACGCTATGAATCCAATTTTTTCTTCGGTTTGAGTGTGAATTAAGTGTTAAAAAAAAAAAACGTTTTTATTTTTCATTCTAAATTACGTATGGACTGCACATGTCGTGGTTGCAGGATGCACTGCGTCGTTGGTTTTACTCTTGGATCAACGTCCGAATTACTTTTCACGATGTTTCGCGTTCTTTTTTTCTTATCTTTTCATGTTATTTTTGGCACCGCCCGAAAGTTATGTTAGATTTTTTTTTTTTTTAAATCTTTCGTTTACCTTTGGTGATACTGTTCTGGTACGATTGATCGTCGAGGAAAGCTGTTCCTGTAATTCGCTGAAAATTGCATGTGAAAATCTGGACAAAGTTTAGAAATCCGTAATATCGAAGCTTCTGTAATGCTTTCGGTAAAGTTTTTTGTAACGAAAAAATATAATAAAATCAATATTGGCACAAAACGCTGCGTTTTCAGGCAAGAAATGAAAGTGGGACGATCCACTTGTTTGAAGAAATATATGTGATGCTCTAACTTCTCCTCCCTTTTATTGCTCGGTCGGACTGGAACGAAATTATGGTTATCATTTCCGTGATTATACGGGTCGTGTGTGTTAATACCAAGTCCCTTTGCCAACCCTCAATTCCGGCAAGGTAGCGATAGGAAGAAGTAAAAGAAAGATTTATGATTGTTTCCCAGTAGCCAGAAAAATCACAAAACTATGTAAAGCAGAATTGCAGATCAATATTATTGCCAAACTTGTTGATGTTAGCAAAGCTACTGTCAAGTATATCTTGGAACAGAAAGGTAGAATGTTTTTCTTTTATTTCTTTTACGAGTTTTCGTCTCTGTTTCAAGAGAAAAAGTAGACGGATGTGAAAAACTTAATCACCGGAATTAGATACTTTTCAAATGAAGCATCTGTCAAGGATGATCGATCATCAGGTCAAATCCAAGATTCTGACCTGAAATTTTTTTTTATGATGTGGATGAACATTTTACGGGGCTATTGTCAAAATTTCGGCTCGATTGACCATCTAGTTTTTTCGCAATAAAATTGCAAAGTCAAGCATTTTGAGGCACCGAATACATGTCGTCTATGGAAAAAAATCTACCGGAAGTCCCGAGATCGCGGTTTTTCTCTCCCAAAATCCAAGATTAGTAGTTAAAAAATCTGGATTCTGATAAATTTGACAATAAGAATTTGGTTAAAAATAGAAAAATCATACCTCATCAGGTTGTTAACACAGTAATATTACAAAAAAAGTTTCAATTTCCGATTGAAAATGGTGAGAACCGCGACGTTGACAAGTTCGATTGCTTACAATTCTAACACGAATACTACAGAGTCATTGACGATCTAATTGTTTTTTTTTTTTATTTTCCCGAATAATTGGGCTATAAAATACTCGTCTATCAGTAATTATGTTTATTAAAATCGATAATACGAATATTCATCATCAGTAAACGTGAATCAGAATGTGTGTAAAATGAATTTGGGCTCTTTTTTGACTCCGAAGTAATAGTCTATCATCCTTAAATATAAATATATTTAATTTCATGTTATTCCGTTACATCGCTAAAATGTTTACTTCAATGATATTCGACTCGTTTGAGTTCAAGTCTATAGGCTTTTACTTATATACCGAAAATATACAAATAATATCAAATATTTTGGAGGAAAACATAAAAACTAGGTAACAACGTTGTATTTTTTATACGCTGAAAATGAAGCGGTAAAAAGAAACGAAAGATATGAAATAAATTTGTGGAAAAAAAAAATCCTTAGTATTACATCATTCGTTCTGGTTGTTTTCGTTTTTCAGTAGAATATGGAGCAAAAGTTGATTTTATTTCGAGCGCGCGAGCGCTCCTAGAGACTATGAAGAGGATTGAGTGCTTCCAATTTTAAAATTAACAAGCGAGGTCTTAACTTTGTATCGTCGAGGGTCCGGTTTCTTGCGGAACAATTTAATATTTATATCGCTTTTCCAAAAGTCGAGGTTGAAAAGAGTCTTGGAATTAATACGAAACACATTATATACATATATATATACATATATAATGCATAACGAGATATCTCGGTCGAAGTCAGGTCAGCGAAGAGGATTCGCGAGTGCTCAATGCATAAGCGAGTCATTCGGTAGCGGAAAACGAAAGAATCCGAAGTGCCGAGGCATACCTCAGAGTTTTCTCGTTCCTTCTCGTTTTTTTTTTCCTTTCCTAAAGAATGTGGGTCGAGTCTCTGACGAGCGTGATGCTCTCGCGGTCCGCGATAGAAAGCTTTTCAACCTTTTTTTTTTACAATCCGTCTTTTCTCTCGTCTTTTTTTTCGACATTCTGCTCTCAATTTGCTCTTTTTTCTCTCAGTCTTTGCTGAATTAAGGGGAAAAAAGTAGCCAAATAGTTACCGCAGACCGTTCTCTCCGACGTTTACATTCGGGTCACCAAAAACGCGTTGTAAAGCATCCGTGGAATATAAGAAAGGACCAAGAATGAAGGAAGCATTGTAGCGTGAGAGCTTCTATAATTTCTTGTGCCGCATTCGGCCGATATGTCACTTTTTCTACTTTCAATTTTACTTTCCTTTTTTCTCGCACCCTCGATTTCTTCCATATATCTTCTTCGTCTCATTTACCTCTTTTATTTCTCTAATTTGAAAGTTCTTTTACACCGATGTAAAGTTAATGTTCGCAGTCATCGTCGGTAGATTCATTTTACCGCAAGAGGAAGAAAACCGTGTCAAAAGGACTGACAAAATTCAGTAATAAAAACAGGGACGACGCTCTCTTTTATTTTCTTTATGAAAAATTAGTCAGAGGGGAAGTTTTAAGCAACGGATGAAAACCCTATTTTATTCAGCCTCTTTGTAACATCTTTGTGAAGTAGAATCGGCTGATCGTTACTCCGGTCCCAGATAGATTGAAATAAGAAAAAAGAAAAAGAAAAAAGAAATACCAGAGCTGGCTTTTTGTCATTCGTTAAATCGATACGAGGCTTTAATCTCGCAAAGCCGCGCGTATTTCTTCCTGGAAATTTATTTCTTTCTTAGGGTAAGGGCAATTTTACGACTTCTAACATCGGTCGGGAACGTTTTACGAGGAAAAATTCTCACGGGAGAATTTTTTCTTCAATCATTCAACAGCGATCGACGAGTTGCGAGACTGGATTCAGATTTATCGAGGTTTCCACCTTGAAAAATAAAGAGCAACGAAAGATCAAAGGACATTTTTGTTGTTGAAAAAAAAAAAGTCGATAAATAGTATATTACACTACAAGGGCAGAAAGTTGAGATTCCTGCACTGCGCGTCACAATGCCCGAGGCGAAGCCGAGGGCATTTGACGCGCAGTTCAGGGCTCTCAAACTTCTGCCCGTGTGGTGTATACTATTTTTCTTCATAGCCGGTCGAAAGTACGGAGACAAAATATTAAATGTATTGCATCAAAAAAAAAAAATTGATGCCTGCCCCCGACATTTGCGGCACGAGCGAAGCGAGTGCTGCTGGTCGGGGGGGCAGGCATCAAATAAAAAAAAACCTATGTAGACAATTAAATATTCTATCGGAAATTTTAAAAAATTTAACAAACATGAAATTTTTTTAATTCAACAAATGTGAAAATTTGTTAATTCAACTAACATGAAAATTTGTAAAATTCAACATGAAAATTTTTCAAATTAAATAAACAAAATTTGTTTGAATTGAACAAACATAAATTGTTTTGAATTAAACAAACGTAAAATGCAAATTAACAATAATATTAATGCGTACATTAGTTTTTTTTATTAAAATATATATAAATAATAAAAAAAAACCAATGTAGACAATTAAACATTTAATCAGAAAATTTTTTTAATTTATCAAACATGAACATTTTTAAAATTAAACAAGCATCCAAATGAATTAAACAAACATAATTTTTTATAAATTAAACAAACGTAAAATTATCAATAGTATTAATGCGTACATTATTTTTTTTCATTTTTACCATGGTCACATACATAATAAAAATTGTTAATTATGTCACCATGAAATACGCAGTTTTCGAATAAATTATGTGGATTTTCATTGACAGACAGATATTTTGATTTTTGTCCATTTATATGATGCTTCAAATTATGAATAACCAGCGTAAACAAAAGAGCAGCTTTGACGTCAGAGACAAAAAATGGTTAGGGACAACTGTCACCGGTGACAGTTGCGGGAGCCTCACATACAGCTGTGCGTGGAAAAAGTGTTTGCTCCCGCCGTCATTCAGTTGTTTTACCAATGCAAGAAAGTCGGTCTTTCTGCATCGAAATTGATGCGGAAAGAGCGTACTTTCGACCGAGGTATGAAGAAAAATACATTTAAAAAAGATGAAATATTGATTTTTTCGTAGAAGGTTCAATTTAGTAATAGGATTGGAGAATGTTTTCGCAATGTCTTTCTGATCATTTGAGAAAAGTATCTACATGAATGAATTACGTAAGCTTCATTGTTTTCTATGAAAGCAACTAGATCCATTTTGTGAATATTTTATCGTATACTCATTATGATACTTTTCTCCACCTAAAACAATCAATGTTATTTTATTTGTACCACGTCAATTCTGACGTTTCGTTATTGCCCATATATGATTGATTTAGTACTCCTGATTAATGTGCTTATATTTATCATGGATAAGTATTTATGAATAGTTGAGGATTCGCATCCTTTTCTTTGCTAGTTTGTGATTTTTTTTTTCATATTTTTCTGGCAAAGTAGCGAGATTGATTATTTGCTCTTTTTAGTTTCCGCCAGTTAATCGGCCTGAGCGATTCGTCATTTCTTTTAACATTCCTCTCTCCTCCTATCTTCTCTCGGTCTCTCTTCTCTCCTCTTTCATCTTTAGCTTTCGCTTCTGATTAAAAAAAAAAACTGTGAATGCTTTGCAATTTTCATCACGAAAAATCAGTTCAACCGGCGTTGATTGGTCAACGAGAAAATTGGAAAATACCGTTCATAGTTTATTACACACGTAGATCAATGAAAAGAAAACGGAGAGGGAACTTCAAAATTTCCAACTTTTTAGAGTCGAAAGCATGGTAATTATGAAAAAGAAAAAAAAAAACGGATTCGAGCCCACACTCGACCTTTTTTACGGATCGCATGAATTTCTTTCATCATCAAGAGCTCCGCTAATCTCTTAAAAGCGAGCTCGTCCTTTGCTTCCTATCTCTGCACGTTTTCGCATATGTTCATAAATAGAGCGGAGTCGAGGTCTGTTCTGATAGACGGATGAGTGGATAGAATAATTTTTCGTAGTACAAAGCTTTTAATTGGGTACCACGAAGACGAGAATAATAAAAGAGAGCTCGATTCTAAAGAGAAAACCGTAGAGTTTTCCTAACGATAAATTTCTTCAAAGTCCGGAATTTTCGAGTTAATTTTCTTCGAATTAGCAAAACGGTCATATTGAAAAGAAGAGAGAGAGAGAGAGAGAGAGAGATGAAAAAAAAGAGAACAAACTCCGTATGCTTTCCTTGTTTCTCCGTCCAATCAACCGTCTGTAAAATTTCATACGAAAGGATGCGGGGAAACCCGTTGGATTGCGAAATTGAGTTCGGTCTGCAATTCGAAGAACGCGACAGAGGGTGAAAGCCGGTGCGAGGGTTGAAAGACAAAAAGTGACGGAGGGTGTGGGAGAGACGGACAGGTTTAACGAGCAAAACGGGAAAAATATTGGTCGTGTGGATCGCCGATCGATGTATGGTGCTCCAGTTACTGCTTAACTGTATAGAGCTCTGTTAATTTTCCACACGTATACTCTCATATGTGGGAGTAAAATATTATGCTTTTTTCCCAGAATTCTTCACGATATCGAGCGATAATATTGCGGTAGGAACTAGTGTACCCGCCACTTTGATGCATGAAACCTAAAAAAAAAAAAAAGAAAGTGGCACGTTTTATGAACGGTATTTCGTTCGAGTTTTTGAATTTTGTGTCAAGTTTATAGAAACAATCAACCACTTTTACTGTGCATGAAACGCAGTAGTTTGTTAAGTATTTTTCATTCGCATAGCAATAATAATCGGAAGTGAAAAATATTTCATATTAAAATATTTCGTACAGAAAAAAAAAATTTCGTTATCGTTATTTATTCCTTTCACGAGACACTTATCCAGGATTAAGTTTGTGTCCACGTATATGCTCGAGTGAGATAAACCTGCGATGAAATAAAATTTTCCGAGTCCTAGATCAGTTGCTCTTATCATCGTCAAAGTTGATACGCTGCAAAGTGAATACTCGTGATTCTCGATAGAAAAACAGTAGTTGAAATCAATGGCATTTAAATATTTTGAGCGTATCAACGTCGAGATAAAAATTTTTCATTTGAATAAATAAATAAAAAAATAAAAAATGAGAAGAATTCATTTCCCAAGGGGAAAAGTTTGTTGACGAGTCACTTCTATATTATTATTACGTGTGTACGTCTATGGGTGTGAATTTTTTTGCGGATGCTGGTAAGAGGATGGAAGGTAACTGGTGGGATAACGTTTTTCAACGCTTGACTAAATTTTCGAGTGTTTTGTATCATTCCTGCCAGTGTCAGAAATAATGAGCGGATAGGGTGAAGACGTGAGAATAAACGTGCGTCGGTAAATAAGACTTTTTGAAGATTTATACATCAAGTATACGTACAGTATCGACTATATATTTTTATCTACGATCGACACAGATTGCAGAAGTATATCTACGGAGAGTATATATACAGCTACGGTTGAATATTTTATTCGAAAAATCCTTCATAAAAGATGGATTATAAAGGGTAGGGTGCATTTCAACACAGGGACGGGTCTATCCGTATACTTTGCGTTTTCACAGGTCCCTGGAAGATTTTTTTTTCACTAGAGAAAGGTCCAATTTACCACGGTGCAAAGGCTGCTGCTTATTTTTATTTTCCCCTCTCGAATCTCGAAATTTCGATTCTCTTATATCTTGCACATAAGATACAAGGGGTTTTCACGTGCTTCAAACCTCTGGAAGAAGATCGTATTACTATACTTGGAGGGATAACAGAAACTGTGCCATGAAAGCTCAAGCATTTATAGGCTCCACCTTTTTATCTTTCTCTGTCGAGAGGGTTGAAGACCCTCAGGACCAACGATACGCGTGTCCCGATAAATATAAACGAAAAAAGGGACCACATCACTCGTTCAACCCTCTAGAGGAAGTTACCGAAAAAACTTGATGTACTTTTGTCCTTTTAGTTTCGTTCCATTCGTCCTCATCACGGTTATGTCATTCATCTTGTCGATTATTTTTGTAACGTTGTTACTGTATTTTATTTTTCTTTCGAAACATATATCTTTCATTCGAGGAAATCGATGCAGGGAGACTCAATAAAATTTTATGAATTAACATCGCGCATCCATGAGTTTCATTGGATCTTGCAGTCTTATCTGTTTGTCTTTCCCTGGATCTTTGTGTCCTTTTCATTCTAACCTAGACCATACGATAACGATATTTTCAATCTGCTCTCAAGAAAGGTTCGTATCTCGATGACATTGCCAAGCAATGAGAATAAACCCTACGAATAGAAGCTCTTCGTGCGAAACGAGTTTTGTCTATTGTCCCTCCAAATAAATTTACGAAGCCTACGGATTCCAATTGTTTCTATTGGATGAACGACTGTTCTCCTTCCCTCGAGTATACGTGCCTGTTCGTTCAGAAAATTAGGATACCACAATCGTGATCAACACACTCAGACACGGGTGGATATTTTACTGCGCGATAAAGTCTAGTTTCGTGCCAAAAATAAGGGAAATTTTATTTAAAAAATTTGGCCTTCGTTCCGAGTTCCAGACATGATCATCAAGTACGTAATTTATGTGCAAAAAAGAAGAAAAAAAAACGGTCTGGCAAATTTTTCATTGACTGCATAATTAATTCGAGGAAATTTCTGTCAGAATATATTGGCCGAGACTCCCTCGGTATCGTTGAAACGCCCGGAGTTCTTAAAAACCCTGCAAGAGACTCTTCCAAGAGTTTATAAATAAAAAAATATAAAAAAATTCGATACGGGTCTGAACGTATTACATCGCAAGCACTTTTATCCCTTGACATACAAAACCCGAAGAAAAAAAAAACAAAATATCAAGTCTAAGGGTATTGGTGGGTTAGGCGAGCCAAGTGCAAAGGTTCTCGCGAGCCATCGATTTCTTTATGTGGTTCGAGTCTAGCACAAGACGACAAAAGATACGAGGAGATCGATCGATACATGTTGGGCTCGTTTATATATCGTTGGAGAATATTGTTGGGCGTACAAAACGCTTTGGCGTTTGTGGAGAGCTCTTGTCCTCAGAAGAGCCCTTATTCGCTCTCGATCTTTCTTTTAGGTATCGTTCACCATTAAATAGTAATATTTCATTGAGTTTCGCATGTTCTTGAACTATTTTCCTGAATTCTGAACTACTTTATGCCCCGCGATATCGTATGATTGTTAACAATTGTGCACGAGTCGTTGTGTAATATTTCTGTTAAATAGAATTTCGTCGTGGGGAAAATCAAAGCAGATAATGGAATAGAAGAACAGACAAAAGAAAAGTCCGTGGAGAAAGAGAGCTAAGGACGTAGAGATTGTAAAAGACAAACAGAGATATTGAGGGAGGAAGAAAAAGAGAGAACGAGACCAAGATAAAAAGTCAAGGTTGGGCAAAAAGGATATGGGGTTGTAGTAGGGAATAGGGAATATTCGTTTCGCTTCATAACGATGACAATGTAGAAAAGACATGTCCATCTATATATATATGATAGTTTACTTTTTATATCTGTGTGTATGAGTGTGCGAAGTGAGCAGGGTGTGGAAGAGCACAGAAAGGGAGAATACAGGGAAAGGCACCGTTATAACCCCGCGGTTCGATCAATAAGCGTGTACCTCTCCATGCACCTCTATTCCCTGCGACGTTACGCTAACGCAACTTGCACGTACGGCCAAGAGTTCAAGCTGTGAGAAAAAATTTCTACGATAATGTATATCTGTGTCTAGAGGCATATATATGTTGAGCTTACTCCTATACGCTGCTTCTCTTATTATTTTTACAATACAAGTACAGTAAACATTTACTTGGAGCGAGTAAATTCATTTATTTCTTCGAGTTAAACAAGCTTGACTTTATACGCTTCGGGCAACGAAACACACCTCTACTATCTTATACTTTATTTCCATCAATATGCTCCGGATAAGTAAATGAAAAGTAATGATTGCGGTTGAGTGAAAATTACGTCGATGAAGATTTTTTAAATGTTTTAAGAGTAGAAATTTCGAGGCTTTTATGTCATCGAATAATTGTCAGTGAATTGGAGAAACGGTTATTCCGATGAATGGACATTGGTAGCATACGTTAGATGATTAGATAAATGTGCATATGAAGTATAAAAAAAAAAAATGGGTCGAATTTTTTTTAGTCGATCGGGTTCTTATTAACAAGGGACTTGAATAATCGAACTAAACGCATGCTCAAAATTAACTCTTTGAACATATTTTCAACAAGATTAAAAACGGCTTGGATCGCGGACCAACTAGTTTGACTTGGAATTTCCGACGTGCCTGTACTACAAAAAAAAAAAAAACAACCTGAAACAAAAGCTCAACAACGTGAAGTATTATTGAAACGAGAGAATATTCATAGAACCATCATTAAGAACGATCTCGAATGAATGAAAGAAAAATCCATTTTCTCCAACCAACCAATAACAGACTCTCTCATAAAGAAAATCCTGGATGTTAGCCATGCTTCGAAAATTCAGGAGCAATCATAAGCTCGTCTGAAAAATCCATCCATTTGTCTTGATCCAATTTTCCAAGCAGGAAAACATTTTTCTCTTTTTTATCAACGATCAATTGTATTTTCTTTCTCTCTTCGGTAGGAAATGACATGGTTCAATTTATATCATTTTTCGCCGATATTTATGAGGGTTGTGAAGAAATAACGTCATCGTTTTTATTTTGATGAAATGGAAAATGCAGCAGGCCGATGGATCGTGATTTCATCAATCTCGTTGACCCAGCCTTCTATCCACATGTCGGTATTTTATAAAGCAAACTTTCCGAAGCTTACCCATATTTATATATCTGTGCACACACACATACAGACCAGCGTGCGTTTGTGTTCGTAAGTCACACATAAACACATATACGCATGGGGTATTTCATTCTTAATCTGTAGCCTCTAATTCGTATTTTTATATTGCTCATTTTCTTTCGTATTCGAGCCTATCTGAAGCAGCTTACCCGATTGTTTCAAAATCTTCACTCCAACTGTATTCATCGAATATCAATCATATTGACGAAAAGTGTACAATTTTTTTCTTCAAATGTTTAAAATTCGCCCGAGAGAATCAAGCATAGAAAACGTATGTGCGAGAGTCAAAATGTTTGTTTTCTTTTTGCTCTTACAGTCACATTCAACAGGGTTCGACACGACAGTGAAAATAATCACTTGCTTACGATTGAAAGAATTTATTGATTCAATTTATTCCTAAGATTTCCGCATATTCTTGAACGAAAGTAAATTTCGAGTGATATTTTTTTACCCATTCACCCATTCGGTCGTAGAAAAAAAAAAATCGAAATTTTTTTTGTTAATTATTTGTACCCGATGAATTGGGTAAAAGCGAAAATTTGAAAAACTAGGCCACCTGCTCTTTCGCGAGCTCGGTAAGAAGACGATAAATAAACCAAACGAAAGGAGCACTTTTGAAAGAACGACTCTGATGTGCCGGTGGAACGCCCCATACATATCCATCTACCATCGAAGACACATGTTCTATCATCACTGTACATCAATGTTACGTGTATATATACAAACTCCCTCTTGTGCTGTGAAACACGAGAGCTACTCCGGCGCTATTTCTCGAGTCTCGTCCGTACTAACGTGAATTACGTGCTTGGATAATCGATGTCTCTGGTTCTCCCCCGTTTTCCACGCGGTGTACCTGCTACGTGTGTTGCTTCCTATTCTATCTAATATAACGATCTCACCTATACGTCCCTCAGGTTATTCTCATGCAATATTAATGGTGCGAGAAGATGTGGGAGGCCCCAAGCATATGCTTTAAATTTGTGGTATATACGCACGTGTAAATATACATACGTGAATAGAGAGTTACGTACTAATGATGAATTACCGCGTTAACACGTGTACGATGAATCTTGAAAAACTGATTATCGAACAACAGTGATGTGAAATTCTCACGAATTTCGTTCCTCGAAATTCCCATGGAAATTTTCGTGTCTCCTCTGACCTTTATACTCCTCTTGTATTATGCTATTAGCATGGGAATTGGGATAGGATCAAGGTCCAGTGGTTGAGGATTGACAGAGCAAAGATATGATCGAGCAAGGTGTCAATAAATTCGATCAAATATTTTTGTATCGATCATAAAAATTATTCGCGTTTTAATGGAACTTGAACATTTTCAAATGTTTCATCAAAGTGACGAAAAAATGTGGCTGCAATGGATTGAAATGTCGTCTATTCGATCTCTGAATAATTCTATGAGTAAAGATTCATCATTGATGTCAAACAGAACTCATTTGATCGTTTGTATACACGATGAAATTTTAATTTATTCATTCGTGAAACGTAAGCTCGTAGACACTGTTTTACGACGTTGCAACTATTATCATTAATGGCTTGAACGAAGAGGCTGCTGCAATTTCTGGTCAATCAGATAAATAGGGCATAAATATCGCGGAGAATCATCACTGTATTAAACCTTTTCTGATCAATCTATGTTCCATATGCCAATCACTGTCTTTGTAACCAGCGACTATCGTATGCCTTTCGAGAACTACCCGAGCGGGCGCGGTTATGGATGAGACAGGCGCCGCGATGCCGGGCGTCGTCGCATCTCAGTGCAGAAGAATGCTTCATCGTATATACAACTACGCACGTGCGTTTTTAACCCGTGTGCATATATGAATGTACACTGGCAGAATGAACTCCTTGATTTTTATCTGCGAAATTTTGCCAAAATTCGCATCCAGACAGAACTGCCATGGATTCATAGGTCGCGGTGAATATTTTTAAGATCAAAGTTCTGAGCAGTTTTCTGAGGCTCGAAAATCTTATTGTGTTTTGATATTAATTAAGAAGTTTCGGTACAGAAGTCAAAGTGTTAAAAAATTGATGAAATTCGGTCATAACCCAGCAAACACACTCGAATCATTTTCGTAACTTTTATGCAAATTTTACATGAACTCGTTACTTTTACATCAAAGTTACGAAAATTATACAAGTTGGGTTTGCTGGGAATGTTCTTCAACATCAAGTACGAAAATACAAATTTTATCCAAATTTTCTTCTACTCAGTTATCGAGTAATTACGCATTGAAGCAGATTTCTTATGCCCGGAATGTATACCTATATATACATGGAAACGCTATGTTTATACACGTGAACTTTAGTCTTCGATTACTCGATAACTGTGTAGAAGAAAAATTTGAAGTAAATTTGTATTTTCAAATTTGGCACTAATGAAAATGTTCACGAAATTTTATAAAATTCTGAACTTTTTGAAATTTTTTCACGTTTTCAACATTTTTTAGCACGGCAACGTTGTATCGTCTGTACCGAAACTCCTCAAGTAGGAATAATAATAAGAGGGGTGTAAAATGCTAGAGTTTTTAAGTAGAAGATTCTTTCCGCGTATTATTATCTCGATGAGATCTCATACCGCGATAAGGACCTTATTATGTATGAAATGTCATACCGAATTTACGTATAGAGCACATCAACGGGGAGAAAGCCCGAGATCATTTTATGGCGGATGTAAAAGCTTCCTGAGAACTTTAATGGTCGGCAGCGCTCCCCATATACGATCGTCCGAGATGTCTGACCATGCGTTTGCTCTTACTACTGACGATAATCGCGCGCTCACAGCAAATAGGGTCGCCGCGCAGAGGTTTACGGTGAAGCTAATAGTCGGGCGGAAATGGCCAACTTCTACAGTAGACATACGTATATGTAATTCGTGGAAATCGTGCAATTTCGTAATTTGTTGGAAGTACGCTCATCCATCTTCATCGATCTGGATCGAGTAGAGAAAAGGGAAACGGACAGACGTATAATATATGCGATTGGATGAGAAAGACTCGCAGATCGTTTGTTTGACTGCCACCACTGATCGCCAATTTTGAATGGTTGAACTTGTCGAAAAAGGCGCAACGCGCAACAAGTTAGATACGAGAGACTATCTAGATGTATGTTTCACTGTCGAGGACGATGTAAATTGCTTTGGCAGGAACAAACATTTGGTAACTTCAGCCAAAAAATTGTATGGACTGCTGCAAGACTATATATTTTTATTCGATCGGTGACAACGGTGTTAAGAATTCTGGTATTTCATCGTGTAATATGTTTCAAAAAATAATGGATTTCTCAACACTCTCTTGTCATCAGAGTGGATTTCATAGTTTTAGGTTTTTATGTAATATTAACGTTGGCATTATTTCGATTGTAATCTTTATCATAACTAAATTTAACTTTTTAATTGTAACTTTGAAGAAAAAAAAAAAAAAATGCAGTTACGTAAGCGCAATGACAAACCCAATTATTGATTGTTCACTAAAAAACATTGAAAATCGTAACAAAAAAATTGAAAAATGTCTCGAAAAATTTATAGTCAATTACAGGTTCATTTAACGAAACATTTATATTTTCGTTGTGTTTTTATCGTCATTGAATGGATCAAGATTTTTCAATGTTCATACATTTTTATGAAATTATCTAGAAAAATTTGGGCGATTTCAAGGATTTTCAAGTTGTCAGAATTTTTCATTATATATATATATAACAAGTTTGTACAGTTATGAATTGATAAAAACCCATTTGACGTAATGATTTTTTTCAATAAATTTCATTTCTGCGTACTCGCAAATGTAACCGTTACTTCGTGATAAATTTTTCTCAGTTTAGCTAACCGTATATGGGACAAGAGGGAAAACTATATTGATGGACACCGAAGAAACGTGGCTCTTGAACAAAAGTCAACAACTTTTTGAAGAGGGGTGATTCTATTAACAGATACATTGGCGACTCCGTACACACTGCAGTTTCCTATTCGTCGGGTTCTCTCTTCAACGAAGGGCCGAAAGACTGTTGCTTCGACCTAAATTCTTCCGAGCTTAGAGCTGTATGTGCGTGACAATAATATACTCAAAGAAAACGTGCCTGAGCGTTACTCGAGTGGAAATTGAAGTATCAACGGTAATGAAAGTACACAGTCATTTTCTCGTTGATATTTAATTTGTTTTTTTTTCCAGCAAATTGGCACTCTTTGGTGTTTTACTGTAATTAAATCGTAATAATTTAAATCACAATGGAAGAGATTTTTCTCCGTGCAGCAACAGAGTTTTACATCTATTTTTCCAACAGTTCTTCGTTTAATTAAAAAAATCTTTATAAATCTACGCAAAGTAATATTCCAACAATTTAATAGTATTTCATTTTGAAAATATAAAGTTAATTGAATAGCCGAGCTGTTTTTAGATAAAATAATAAAAAAAAAACGTCTGCGAATTTTTTTTTTATTTCGAAATAACAATTGTTATGGTGTTTTTCATCGAGAAATAAAAAATAACTTGTTCAAATAACGGGTATGTGAATTGAATGAGAGAGAGTTCATTAACTGCAGTGAAATGGGATTATTCGGCTTGAATCATAATAGAAATTTTTCATTGGATTTTCAATAATTGAAAAAGCGATTTATGATTCAGCAGGCATTGTCATCCGAATATTGAGTATTTATTGCGTGAACGAATGTGCTCATTTCTTCAAAGAATATATTTATGATTCCATGTTTTCAGTTATAAATGTATTAACAAAATTTCGATTACAACATATACGTTACCGGAACGCATGTTGAATGTTAAATTTATTTGAAAACATGCGTTCGATAATTCACGACGAAGTTTCGAGCACGAACTTTGGGTCTGAATTTTTTTGATCGAATATACCATAAAAAAATTAAATTAAATATATTTATTTTGATGGAACGACAGCATTGTTTTCTGAACGCTGCATGAAATCTTTAGTTGTAAGTGCTCGGAGTGTATTTAAAACCATATTTACATTTAGCATATAATTTGTTCATGTTGTACATTTTTGTACAGTTTTCCTGTCATTATTTTAGCATATTCGAGGTTTGAAAAAAAGATTGAGCTTTTCTTAGTTCATTGCTACGGAATATATAAAGATAAAATCGAAAAACGATCAACGATTCATTGGATAACAAAACTGAATGGAAAAAAATTAAGAATTTTCGTTGTTTTTAAATGATACAAGAGCTTCAAAATCATTTTTTTTTTTAATGCTTAGCCCTGAAACTATCAATGATTTTCTTATCATTCCGTTCTGCGTAGTATCATAAAAAGGTACGAAGGAAAAAGCATTATACGAGATAAGAATTTTAGTCGAAATTTCGACGGAGATACACGAGAATCGATGAGTCGTAAAATCGAGAGTTGAGCGTCCTACAATTTGACCGATAAACCCTGAAGAGAAAAGAGGGTCTCTGCCGATCAATAAAAAGCGGGAGCTTTGTTGGATTTACTCTACTCATCCGTTGGCAGCTCACTGCTCGTACTCTTCTATATCGTGACTTTATTTTTTCTCAACGATCAACTTCTACGACGAATTATTAAGTGTACACAAAATCTTTGAGGCAAATACGAAAAAAAAAAAAAAAAAAAAAACAAAATATTGATAAATATATTCTCGTCAAATAAATTTTATCAACCGATGTAACAGACGTTGGTTATGGATTCTAGTGAAAATAAGTAGACGAAAAAGAGAAAACACGAAAAAAACAACCAACAGCGGCTGGTCCATGATGAGTTTGTGGCTTCGGCACTCGTCTAAGGTATAAGCACCAAGGGAGGCTTTCCGAGGAAACGCGATTTGAATTTCTGATCGTGATGACCAATTGAAACTCCATACAAATAGACACATGCATGAGCCGAATTCCCAATAGTTTCTTCTGGGAATCTTCTATCTAGTAGGGTATTAGAAAAGAGTGGTTGTGAGCAAATTTCTTGAGGGGTCCCACAGAAACATGGGAGTTGGTGAAGAGGGGGAGAGGGATTCAAGTGATGGAACGAGCTCGTAAAAACCAGCAAGGATACGCGCAGTAACGTGAAAAAAAAAAAAAAAATGATTGAATAATAAATAATGAATGAATATTATAGAAATAAAAATAATATTTCTTGTTGGATTCAGCTTATGAATTATTTCGCTAATAAATCAAGCGCAAAATGCTCATTTTTTTTCTGCAAAATACCTTGTACTTTGTCACTTTTTATTTTTTTTTGTGATAATCCTAGCAAACGGTTACAAATGTTCGTATTAAGGGAGTATTAGAAAAGATACAGAGACGGAGAGAAGGAGTTGTATAAAAATTGTTGGAAAACTTCTCGCGAGAGTCGACGTATATTTTATTTTTTTTTTCATTTTCGTCGTCATAAAGTCAGCTTGCGGATAGTGCATGACGATGACGAAGGAGAAGATAGCACGAACGTGGAAAACGCGATGTGCAACACGGTTGTGCTGCATAAATTTAGAACTCGCATATTATATTTCCGGGTCTGAGGCAAACAAAATATATGAGTATATGTGCGCGCAAACGAGTTCGGGATCATTCTCGGTTGCACATCCTTATATTTGTCATCATACGTGCACCGAAAACGAATTGCCGTTTATTCAACACTTTGCTATGCAATGAGGGCAATATTGATGAATAATAATTATGGTGATAAGTATAATAACAATATAGAAGAATGAAAATTACGTTGACGTTGAACACTGCACTAGCAAAATACGTCCTGATTGCTCTTTTGACATCTCTGCATAAATATATATATCCATATTAAGGATTATATGTGCGTTTCGTAATTATTCAAATTCATGATATACTTGATGGTAAACGAATTACTGAGAAATGCGTTTCGCGTTAAATTTTGACAGTCGAAATGTAACTTTGAATTAGATGTGTAAATAGCAGAGCGTCCATCATGTTATTTTCATGAAACGACGCTAAATGTGCCTCGACAACCTTCGAAGGTAGATCAATACTGAATTCATTCAATACAATTTGATAAAAATTTAATTTCCATTATTTTTATCGTCATGTGTTAAGCTCCATATGGATATGAAGCTTTTTTGACGGGTGGGTATTGAAAGACGTATAAATCAAGTATTGTTGTTGAATTTAAATGTAGAACGCAGCAAGTGCTAATCTTGAAACTTCGTGACGAACGTGTGTACAACGACCAGCTTTTCTGTATAATTATTATGTTTGCGAAACGTATAACTCAATGTCGAAATTCAACTCGAAATTGCTACATCGACATTGTTATTGAATAACGTGTCGAATTATATTATTCACGAATTTAACGAAAATTTTTATATTTTTGAAATTTTTTTTTTTTGAAAAATCACTGACATTTCGTATGGGAAAATAATTTTTCACCAGTTAAGGAGGATGGCTACATACGACAATATGATAAGAATTTAATAAAATTTAGTGATAACATTCTTTAGCATCAAATGCAATGACACAATTTTTTTCAAATTTTTCGTCTACATAGTTGTCGAATAATTGGAGTTTACAATATGCAAAAGATATACCTATATATATATATCAGAATCCTATGCTTACGGATGTAAACTCTAGTGTTAAATTACTCGAAAACTATGGAGAAGAAAAATCTTTAAAAAATTTGTATATTCATATTTAATCCAAAAGAATATGCTCACCAAATTTCATTAAATTCTAATCATTTCGAATTTTTCTATGCTTTTAACATGGCAACATTGTTGCGTGTAGCCAATCTCCTTAATGAAACGATTTTCTCGACTGAGAAAATGATCTGATTATCTGTCCAAGAATGTTTCGGTTCGAAGGTTTATTATTATTTTTTGATTTTTGATTATTGAATTATTGGATTTTGATTATTGGAATATGATTAAATGTTTCTGGATCCAAGTTCAAGTGGCGAGTTTCGACATTCTAATCCTTGTGAATTTTTTGTTCAAGAAGCAACACCAAGGAATTGAATTATTGAAAATTTAAAAAACTCCATAAACTCGAGAAAACCTTTCACCGGACTTCAACACCATTTCAACGAATCAATTGAGAAATTTGACGTGTAAAACATTTTTTTAGATATTTGAAAAAAGAATGAATTTTGTATGTCAATCGATAATATAAAAATCGATTATGTCGACGTTGTACTATTAGATTTTACAGGAAAAAAAATTGAATTATCATATTCTTTAGCAGCCGATTGATCGATAGATAAAATTGAGAGTAAAAAAAAAAATGTTTAATTAATTCCATCGCAACCTTTGCTCCAGAGAGGGTCTCCGCGTAATTGATTTAAAATTTTCCCAGATTTACAATATCGGTTAAGATTGGAGGGGGAAAGATGAAGAGTAGTATAGGTAAAATCTATACCTATAGGCGCATGAGGAACAATATGAGTCGACGTATCTTCGTATACCAGGCAGCGATCGATTTTCCTTTGTTATGTCCTCACAAACGGCCACCTGTTTCGTCTCAAAATACGAAAGGTTCGTAGTTGTTGAAATGTAAATTTGTTCTTGTTTTTTTTTGTTCAATCAAAATCTGTAATTTCTGTTACTAATATGGATTCAACGTTGGAAGAAAGTTGTCCCAGAATTGTTATGACTTGGGTGGATAATTTTGATGCAATAAAAACAAATTTTTGTGAGGCCGATCGAAGATGTTTTTTTTTTGTATTATTGAAATTTGAATCTGGCGCTTATATTTTACAAAATGTCTAAAAGTTTTCTCAATTCGTCAAACTCGAGTACTCGGAACTCGAACGACGGAGAACGAATGAATAATATTGCTTCAGGCAGCTGTATACGACCCATAGAAAAAAAAAAAAAAAAAAAAAAAAAAATACGAAAAGTTCAAAGTGCCACTCGACGTTTGAAACGCTATTGAACTCGATAATTGAAGAATCCGCGATTTAATCAACCGTAGATAAACCAATTGCACTCGGACGTTATTTTTTTTCTCTCCGACCCAATTTTTCGATATTCTTTATTTTACCGCTGGGACAATGAAACGAACAGATGTATCAAGAGATATAAAGAAATACGAAATCGTTCATTAAAGTCAGCTTTTCATCTCGAAGTTTTTACAGAATTTTGATAAAACAAAGTTACAGCGTTTACCATATTTGGGTCGTTGATGAAGTTTTTTTTCTTTCTGTTTCATAACTTTTTATCATATTTAAAGGGCGAATTTTTATTATCTCTCGACATTTTACCGCGCGTTACGTTATCGCCGAGAGTGAGAACATCATATATAAATATGTACAACCTTAAACTCTCTCTCTCTCTCTCTCTCTCCCTTTCGTTGCACCATCATCGTAAACGCAATGTGCCATAAAAAACCCGGCAAAAAGAAGCCTCGATGAGGATAAGGAACAAAAAACAAAGTCCAAATTGTCTTCATGAAGAGTGTCGCCTGACTCTCTCTTTGATGCCAGAAAGATATCTCAATATTATTGCTAAGGGGAACGACAATCACGATAAAAATGATAAAATGCACAAACGTGGAATGGAGGAAGTACAGTTCAACGATTTTAGAACTTACGAGACTGCTGACTCATACCTTGAGTGACTAATTTGACCTTTGAAAAAGTTCTATCTATCGAAACGCGATTTGTTATTAAGACGGTTGAAACGCAGCGAGGGTTCGAAACCTTTTATCTTTATTTGAATATTCGCGTGAAAAAAATAAAAATAAAAAAAATCGGCGTTACAATTATTAATAAACCATGTGGATGAGTAGAAATATTTATGTGATTCTCGTTATCTGAGAACATTGCTAAAACAAAATAAATATAAGACGTTGAAATCTTGTAGCAACGCATTCATACATTTTGAGTAATGACATAACCATTGAATAGTCAAATGGAATTTCAACCGATTGCGTAAGAGCGATTCGTGATCATTGGTGGATAAAGGAGTTAAGTATGTCGCGATGAAAGCTTTGAGTAAGCTTGAATTTACTCGGAGACACGGTCACAAAGGGATTCCTCTTTGTGGGCGTGTTTCTTTGTGCTCCATAATATAACTCGCCAATTGAATAGTCGAGTTGATAGAAGGAAGGGAATTTGGACTACCATTCCTTACTCTCAGTGTCATTTTCTTTTTTTCTCAAGTTAAAACATTGGATCATCTTTCTTGACACGAATGTCAAAGGAGAGAAGGACGAAAAAGATTCAAAATTGATGAATAAGGGATGAAGAACTTGAGAAATCTGAAGGTACCAATGCTGATACTTCGGTATCCAGGTTTAGAATTCCAAGACTCATCTGTTTCACTCAAGGCACGTTCGTGGTATTCTTCGTAAACGAATGTTGGTCCTGGAGTTTGAAAACAGATGTTGACGCATGTCCGGGAGATAGCTGAAGGGTGCCAAATTACTAGAAAGTCCTTTGTGGATGAATTTATATGTTGGTTACGTCAGATTATTTTGTTCCGCAGTAAAATCGTCTGCTCTCGCATGACGAGGGACTGATAGCAAAAGAGTGGGACGTTACTCGAGTTTCAGGATAAAGTTTTGTTATTCGAAGACTCCGCAGTAATCCAACAACGACGCATTTCCATAAATCGATATTTTTTTTATCCCAACTCTTAGTCGCCCTTTATATGCGTTCCAACACTCGTTCATGACAAAGTATGATGTATTCCGAGAGCGGAAACTCTCGTGATAAAATATTCGTGAAGGGGAACTCGATAGCTTTTGAAAATGGAAGCTTAATTATCGCATTGCCTCGTGTTCAACCTGCGGTGAATTCTGACTTTTCATTTACACTCTATATATTTTCATTCGAAACTTTTGTTTCATCATTATGGTTCGAACGTGTTCTATAACTAAGCCCAAAAAATATAATACAGACTCTTGTTCAAATATTAAATATCCATTTGGTCTCATTAAATTTTGTAATCAAGTTTCACACCACGAATAAAGTTTGATTTGATTAAAAAGAATTAATGAAAAGGAAAATGGAACGTTTTCGATTAAATCAGATTTCAAAACATTTTTCGGAGTAGAATATTTAAAAAAATGGAGTTTCAATGATGCTGACGCTATATATGCATTTATTGATCGAAGAAATTTGCAAATTGATCGAACTTTTGTCATCGTGCCTGAATTTTTTATCGCGAAAACTTCTCGTGAGCGTCGGTGTGCAAATTGTTGAAAGTGTGACAGCAAATTTATAGAATCATGAGCCGGAGAGTAAAATGCTTGATATTTTTCATAGCGGTAATGGTGTCAGGCCTCATGGAAAATTAACGAAAAAATTGAGTTATACGAGAGCATTGAGATGTTGAGATACTTCGACATGCGATACTGGATACGAGACGTGGTTCGAATACTTTTTTTCGTTGCAAAAAAAAGTAAAACTTATAGGCACGAATGCATCGAAGTTTATTCGTGTTTGTGCTCATACAGTCTCGCGACCTGTGCATTATTCAATATTGCGTTAAAGAAGCGTGTCAAGAGCGACTATAGTTAGGAATATAGTTAAAAAAAAAAAAGCACTTTTCTTCCTGATTTTAAAAGACCGTAAGCTTCATCATAACTGAATGAATATGCAGAATAAAAATATATTTTTATTGATATAAGAATACATTTTTTTCTCTTACGGCTTCAACAATATCGAAACTTTGAACATGTCAGCGAATGAAACTTCCAGAGAGAACTATTTTCGGTTCAGAAAAGTATTCAAAATTCTGGAATAAAATTATGAATTTATTCAGTTAATAATTTTATTATCGTTTCATTCCAATGTTTTGAAATTTCGAATATTAAGGTTTTACAATCGTATGGACGCAGGTCTTGACATTATCAAGAAACACGGAGCAGCTCGACGCCTTTTTTTGTCATAAAAATTTGTAAACTTGAGCAATAGTTGATTTTACTTGATTTTCTCGAATTTCTCGATATTTATCGGTATACAGTTTAAAATCAAATTATTGTATGAAAATCGATCGAACCAATTCCAAGAATTCGTTCTCGAATTTTTTTTATCGATATAACGAGCACGAACGTATAAGCTTTTCGTACCGCATCCACGTATACACACACAAAATCTGATTTTAGCACACGGGATAATAAACCCCTGGGACTGTATGAGATCGAGAACGTATTAGTCTCACTCTCTACATTTTTTACTTTTCTCTCTCTCTCTCTCTCTCTTTTTCTATTTCTGATATTTGCGACTCTATTTCTCGCTATCGAATATTGGATTATTTATTTGACTATATGCACCATTCGCATACACAATTTCCCATCGTGATTGCGCCAGCTTCGAAATCGATGAGAAATCTTGCAGAATTCAAGCAATTTGAATACAGCTGGTCACTTAAGGTTGAATTACTACTCGCTGAAAAGATCGATCATATCTCGACCACTTTATAGAGCACACGCGTTATTGATATGGAGAATATAAACTTAGAAAGAATTTCAACTTTATATTTCTCCATGTGTTTGTTGAAAGAAGTAAAAATTTGATAAATTTGTTAATATAATTATAGTTTCGCGTGCTTTTTTCGTCTTTTTATAACGGGATCTGCGCTGTGAACTCATCGACGTAATAAATTTTTATTCTGAACGATACTAAAAAAAAACACGTCTGATCTAACTCAGAGCCAGATGTGCAAGTGTATTTACAAAATGTGCGCAAATAAGTGAGCTTACTCGGACGTGAAATTGAATTAATTGGCACAATGAATTATTCAAGTGGGATTTGGATTTTCTACTAATGTACCAATGCATTGGCAGGGATATCTGTTCGAGCTTTAACGTATATACGATCCAATATATCGTGCACGAGGTTGATGGACGTTGGGTTCAGTAAACGAAAATAGAAAAAATATTCGAGAAAGCGTTCGGTATTTTTCGTTTTCTTCGACCATTCAAACGTTTTTAAACTTTGGATTCTTCTTGTTGAAGCAATTTAAAACTTTAAATGTATACTTAAGTAATTTTAACGTTCGCACTTACTGAAGAGCGGTATTATGTTTGTTTTGGAAATTTTAACGATGAGCCGGTGTTAATAATACTGAGGATTGATGATATTCTCATAGAAAATTTTTCAGTCGAATGAACACAGAGTGAATTACGAGGCGAAAAAAGTCTGAAACTCCTATGAACAGTCTCTCTGCATCTGCCTAGGTCAGTCTACGGATGTTATATACGCATATGACTATTTACGAAAAACTTGAATCTCGCATGCAGTAACGGTGCACAGCGTTACTGTACTCGGAGCAGAGTTTCTTGTTTTGTTTTTTGGTTATTTCAAGTCTGGCTGGGTGCCAAAGCTTTTTCGTTGGTTGCAACGTAATGCACAAATTTTCAACGCTTGATCGTATAGCACGATAGGGAAAAAATGTATTATATATATATACATATACGCATAGGCTGTCGTGGTACTTTCCTGATAAAATTACAGATGAAAAACGCAAATTGAGTTCGAGACGTTTCATTCGCTTATTGCGTAAATATATTGGAGAAAGAATTATTATTTTTTTTTCTTCGTGAACCGATTCATTTGATTTCAGTTATGATGACACTGAATCAAAAAGGCATCAAAACGTGATCTGATTAGTGCAGCTTATTCTGTTACCTTTTGTCTACAATTCGGAATGAATTAAAATCCATCACGAATTCGGTTTACAGCATCGACTCAATTCATTTTTATGTGATCCAGCTTGTACTAATCTTCGGCTTAGGGATCATCGACTATTACTTTGGAGTCAAAAAAGAGCCCACAAATTCATTTTACACAGAGCTATATTCGGATTTACGTTTACTGGTGTTGAATATTCGTATTATCGATTTTGATAAATATAATTACTGATACATGAGTATTTTATAGCACAATTATTCGGGAAAATGAAGAAAAAAAAATTAGATCGTCAACGACTCTGTAGTATTGTCTGTGTTAGAATTGTAAGCAATCGAACTTGTCAACGTCGCGGTTCTCACCATTTTCAACCGGAAATTGAAACTTTTTTTGTAATATTACCGTGTTAACAACCTGATGAGGTATGATTTTTTTATTTTTTACCAAATTCTTATTGTCCAATTTATCAGAATCCAGGTTTTTTAACTACTAATCCTGGATTTTGGGAGAGAAAAACCGCGATCTCGGGACTTCCGGTAGATTTTTTTTTCGATAGACGACATGTATTCGGTGCCTCAAAATGCTTGACTTTGCAATTTTATTGCGAAAAAACTAGATGGTCAATCGAGCCGAAATTTTGACAATAGCCCCGTAAAATGTTCATCCACATCATAAAAAAATTTCAGGTCAGAATCTTGGATTTGATCCGATGATCGATCATCCTTAAAGCCGGATTGTTTGAAATTATATTCCAATCAAATGAATCATCGTAGCATAGAAAAATGTGTTCCAGTGAAGAGTTTATCAGTTCGTAAAGGACTGGGTGTAATCGTTAAATCATTCAGAGTATTATCAACTTTCTTGAACCACAAGAAAGCGTTGTTTGTAGTTATACAAGTTGATAATTCACAGTTAATTCCTTCTTCACCGATCGTCTCTGCGCAATCGATGAACCATTTTATCAATGATCAGCCCCAGAAAGTGAATTTCTCCGAAAAATTGAAAGACAACGCATCAAATACTTGTAAATGGAGAAAGAAACGAGTGATTATTTCGATCGACCGGGCCCGAAATTTGCTACAATCCCTCGGGTGATTTATTCTCCCATACTTGTCCTCTCAATTCGGCGTTTTTCTGAGCCACGTACTGACCTCCATGATGTCATCGAATGTCCTGGATAAGCGAGCCAAAAGTGCCCTTTCACAAGTAGAGCAACGAAAAAGAGTCATAGTTTGTTCCGAAAGTAATGGCTTCGACACACATGTATACACCCAGGAAACGCAAGCACGAAAACGGGGTCCACGTAGCCCACTATATACGCGCAAACGAGAATTTCGTTACAGCATAGATTTAACAAATGGCAAGATTTTACGATCTGCGTTTTCGTGCTCTACTTTCTTTTCTTCATCCAATTGTAGGAAACGCAACGTTCGTGAATACGATCTTGTTAAAGAGATATGATAACACTCGGAACTCAATTGTAATTTCAAATTTGTAATCAAATGGCACATAAATTTTAAATAAATTTACACCGTCGGATCCACCACGCTGTGAATTTTAACTTTTGTAATGACAAAAATTTCAAACTAACAGCAATGTTTTTTTTTTTATCATTTCTTTCGACACGATTTTCTCATTCGAATTGACGTTTCTTCACAATAATATATCGTAAAAGTTGAAATATTAAAAATCGAGCTTGAGCATTTTTTCACCGAATCGTTTGACATTATTCTGAAACTATTTTACCTGAGACTTTAGGGAAACTGCCATTTTTTACTCGTTTCATTTTCATCTGTAATAGAATAATCCCTTGAGGCGAGCATACATTCAAAATTGAAGGGGTTTTGAATTTTTCATTTTATTCATAGGACGTTTCTCGACGTTTCATCTCTCATCTCGAGCTCCGATCGATACTCCTCCGATCGCATACAGAAGAATATACAACTAGCTTTTGACATAATTTCTTTCGTTGTTTCTCATGAAATCGCAGAATTCAGGCATTATAAAAATCCTCCTGAACATTGAGCATTCTTTTTTAATTCATTACATTTTTGTTGTTCGATAAAAGCTCAATTTTCCAGAAAATAAAAACTGACTTAACCGAAAATACTTTTGAATTTGTAATGAAATAAACAATGATTCTTTACCCCGAAAATTATCGAGATAACAGCATAATTTCGATTAGAATTTGTGATATATTCGATCTCGACGGATGACGTCACACCTGCTAACGGGGGGGGGGGGGGGGGGGGGGGGGGGGGTGTGTGTGAACTTTTATAGCTAAACGTATAGAATCCTGAGTTGAAAAATCGGATTAAATGGGAACCGGAAAGTTGACATGTTTCACAAAGTTTTCGAGAGAGATGGGTCACGTCGCGAGGCCGAGAGATACTATGGGGAACAAAATGGCAACTCGGCAGGTTTGCCCTTTTAATGAAAATCACGAAAACCTCCGTCCCTTTTTCTTTCTCGGGAACCGATTTAACTTGAACATAACTCGTTATATTGTTATCACGACTTCGGAGTTGAGAAAACTCGTTATTGTCAAATTGTCTGAAACTACGTATACTGGATAAAATGATTGGCACCGATGAGTTTTCAACGAATTCATGGCTCTTAATTAAAAAAAATTATCATTAAACGGATTGGTCGTAATCGGATCGACCAGGAATAATGAATTTTTAAAGGCATCGCGATTCATTTCTCGTTGAACGTACAATCGATAAGAATCATCCTAAAAGTAGTTTCGAGCGAATGAATTTCGTGTAAAATCCAAGTTCGATAGTCTTCGGTTCATCATGGATCCGCAATAAAGTTGGTATTCCGAGGATTCGTGAGATTCAGGTCGCCATAAAAGTCTAAACGACGAGTGGAACAAAGCCCCGAATCATGAAGAAGTTCATTCAGCGAAAATGATCAACCTTCAGGCGATATAATCATTGCATTTTATACCAAAGTTTTTTACTTTCAAGGTTTTCGATGCGAGCTAATATGAGGTAAACGGAGCCGATGACTTTATATATCGGCTGCTACAGTGATTATACACTCGTGACGTTAACTTGTGTGCTTGTTTAGACACTCTGTGTGTACAAGTATAGATCGGTATCGCGTGTACAGTAACTTGTATAAGTTTACCTTGTACGATATAGTGTAGTAATGGGTTACGGACAAATCAAACACCGAGAAGATTGGAGAGCTTAAGTGTGCCAGGGACGAGAGTAAGCGGGTTGGTTTGTGACACTCCAACTAAAAGCTCCATGGGATATGTTTTTCACACTCAAGAGCCATCTACTCAGAGACACTCACGCACGTATACCAATATAAATGGACAAATGGTTTTACCGCGATAAAATTTCTCAACTGCGATGACGTGTACACCTCAACGACGATGAGAAAGTACGACTATTCTCTTCGATTCAAGAAAAATAAAAGCTCGAATAAGAAAAATGAATGAAAAAGCTTGAATAAAGTAATGATTTGTGACGAATGTTCATTTGTTTTTTCATTTTGATCGTTTCTCCCCGTGAAACTGTAACGTCGTAAATACTTGGTAGATGATAATAAAAACTTGATAATTAGCTGTTCAATGACTCAGCAATGAAAAACACTCAATTTCTCAATTTTAATATACAAAAACGAAACGATCTACGCAACATCGTGCACTCGAGTATGAAAATTGAATTCAACGTTGTGACCGTACTTCCTTATTCTTTTTCTTTCCTACGGATCGTACCAAGACATTTATGAAAATACTTTATTCCTATCGATGAGTAGTCGTTTGCGCGAAGCCAATTGTTCAAACACAAACAATTCAGAAAGAGTATTATTCGTAGATTAGTAAAGAACAGACAAAACAAGATTCAAAGAGTGTAAGAAACGCATTATGATGGTTTCGATTAACCGAAAAGGCGACTCCCTTTCTTTTTAGTTAGTTTATACGCGGTTGCTGATTTCTCTAATTATTGAAAACTCGACCGATGCTGCGTATCGAAGAAGATAAACTGACTAAAGTATTATCTTCGGTATTGTAAGATCCTGCGACTCTCTTAACGACGAATGCACCTTTCCAATTGGCATAAATAATTCTGAACAGTATTTATGGATAATAAAAAAATTATCAACGCCACTAACAGAGTGCACATATTCATGGTTTACGAACAGCGAACATAAATTGGGTTTATGGGTCCGGAGAATTCGGGGTTACGATAATGGAAAAAAAAAAAAAAAAAAAAAAATTATCGATTGGGTTTAGATAGTTCCACGAATGATGGAATGTATGAGACTCAAATGATTCTGTTGATTAGCAAATTTCTAAAAGAAAAATCATCATTAGCTTCTTTTGGAAATGTCATGGATTATGTTCTTGGGAAAAACAGTGAGATTGATTGCTCGTTCGAACACACAAGTATGAATAATTGCTTTCAACCAGTATATCAATGCAATTAATAGAGGTCTCTGTGAGATACTTCGCTGTAACTATAATAACGATTGCAATAAGTGAAGTGTGAGGAAAGTATCAAGTTGCGGAAGACTCTCATCACCCTTTGCTGCCTCTATCCGTTTTTGTACATTCAACTTATATAACTACTGTGCTTTCACAATATCACGTAGTCCTGACGATACAAAAGCTCTCTCTCTCTCTCTCTCTCTCTCTCTCTCTCTTTCTATATTGCCAGCTATCCAATTATTATTTTTGATCGCACAATGGATTGTTTCGCAGCATAAATAAACGATCAATCAATCAATCTCTCGCTAGAATTCTCTTTGTCCTCTCTACTCTCTCTCTCTCTCTTCTCCTTCATCTATAATCGGAACCCCTAATACCGACGACTTACCTGGTACGATATTCCCTGATTACCCCCTAAGAACTCTGAATCGGCGATAGTCATAAAAGTTCGAGTAATCCCGGAAGCTTTACGCACCATTCGTGCCCTACATTCGTGTTCATCATCGTCGATCGGTTTTCGGTCCTAATGGATCTGACTAAAACCATAAAGAATTATCATTAAAAAATTGAAAACATCATTGCCTGAAAAAAAAAAAATAATAAATAAAAACTTGAAACAAACGTTCAGATATTATAGGAGCAAATCGTTTTAATCTTTATTCCGCAAAGTTTACGTTTCGTGATTACATATTTATTGATTTTTTCATTCCTTTTGATATACGATTTTTTACGAATTTATTAACAGACTCTTGTTTCTTTATTAACTGATTTTGGCTCAGCTGGTAAGGTGGGTCATCGGAAATTTACTCGCTTTTTCATCGATGTTATTTCAAGTAATCTCCTATAGATTTCGCACAATTTCCGATCATAATTCAGGGGCTACATCTGATAGAAACTATTACTCTCATCGGTAAGTTCGTAAATATCGATAAATCTGCTCTAAATATGCGAACCATGCAAATAAAAAAATCAACAAATCAAATGCTCAGTGCGTATTGTACTAACGAAGTAGAGATAAGAGCCACAGCGTAGCTCTGCTTGTCACGGTGTTATTTCCGTGGACCATCAACTAAACCACTACAAAAACCACAACAGCCATTGTCGTTGGAGCCTCGTTTGACCTCCCGTAATCATTTTCAACAGCTGGTTCAAGTGGGAAAATTCGATGGGAAATAGCACGAAAATCGTTGCTCACCGAAAAAAAATCGCTCAAGTTTTAAGCCTACACTGACTCAACCCTTTATATCAATGAAGACAAATAGCCTACACTGGGGTTACACGCACCCCATCCACTTCGAATAATTGCAGTTGATTCATTATTTGTCGTAGAGAGCTTTGTTTATTTTATTTTATTTTTTTCTATTTTGAACGTTCGAATTCTGAATTCATTGAAAAAAAAGTATAATATTATTTCTTAGCGTCGGAAAATGCGATTGAACGAAATAAGCAACAAATTTTTCAATTTTTCTTGACTAAAATAAAATTAAAAAAAAAAAAAAAAAAAAAAAAAAAAAAAAAATTTGACACTTATTTTGAGATAAAAAAAAAAACGTTTCCATTTGGTCACATTAAAAAGAAAGTATTTTTTTTTCTTCATTTTTTATTCGAAAAGAGAAGAAAAAAAAAGCTTCATAATGTCATGATCGAAGTTGTTGATGTTTTTGTGACAAACACATTCGTCGTTCGTGGAAAGAAAGCTCGAAAAAAAAAAATGACACCCTACTGTTCGTGATTCTTCGCGAGATCATTTAAAAGTCAAATAATTCAAAAATATATTCAGTATTGATGGATATAAATGAATGATATTAATTAACGATGATTCTGGTTCAGAGAGAGAAGAGATCCGCTGCGATGATGGAGGAACATATCCCTATGTTAAGTCGTCGCAGAACACGGAACAGTCATCGACCGTTCTAGTGTTTACGTTCGCGCGCAAGAAACGACGCGTCTCGGTTGTGAGAGCAATCGACCGGTCGTACTCTCTATATAAGAGGATTCTTTCGTACATTCTCGCTCACCGACCTCAACACCATTTTTTCTTAACACTTATTCGCGAGAGCTTGTTGGTATAGATACGAAAAAAAAAAAAAAAAAAAAAAAAAAAAGAAAAAAAAAGGAAAAATTTCATTCGCCACGCATGTCTGATGGGGAAAAAAAGTGGTAAAAATCGATAGATTTGCTTGGAGAGGTAAGAAGATTCGAAAAAAGATGTACCATCGAATTAAAATTATGAAAATACACGCATACGACTCGAGCACGAATGATTTGAGTCGTGAAATCGTTACAAATTTACGAAAAGTCACGTCAATTTTTTCATTTCAAATGTGCTTTCGCTATGAATATACCAAAGTTGACGTTTTTCGCTTCCCGCGATAATGCTGAATATTTTAATATCCTGCGAAATCGCATGTGAAAGGAAAAAAAAAAAAAAAAACAGACGATCGATGAAGTAAAATTGTTTCGAACATCACTGACAGACGATATTTCTTAGAGATGAATTCATATATTTTTCGTGCGTTTACTCAATCGCGTTATAAAAATTCAAACGGCTGACTATAGCGTGGGGAAAGACAGAAATAATGAAGGAAATGACCTCGTATTTCTTGGTCAGAGAGAAATAAGATTTTAGGAAAACAAATGAAAACAAGAACGAGCATAAACGATCGTTCATTTACAAAAAAAAAAAAAAAAAGGACTTACCCGTCGAATTTGAAGAATCAACGTCGATGAGAAGTTCGCTGCAGACGCGATTTCCACTCTCCTCCTTTCTTTTCTTTCTTTAATCCGCTAAGCAAATCTCGTGCAGAGATTCGATCTGGCTTTTCTGTTATTCTGCTTCTTATTTCGTTCCTCTTCAAGCCATTGGGATTCACGGGTGATTAGTCGAGTTTTATCGACTCGCTATATACATGTAAAACATGTATATGTAAATACGTGAGTGCATATGTATATAAATAAATATATCTACACCTAAAGACGCGATTTCGATTTGGAAAAAAAATCCGGTTGCATCAGCGCCGAAAAAGAAGCAGCACGAGGTTGAAAAAAAAATATATTTTTCTTTACAGTCCGTAGTTTTGGCGGGAATATTTCCTACTACAGAGCTTTTTTTTCTTCACATTTTCGCGTTTGTCTTGCCGGCTTCAGGGAATTTTTGATACTTCGAAATAAACAAATTTTTTATCTCTCTTTTGCCACTCGTGATTTCAAACCGTCAGGCTTTCATCACACATTTTTTTAACGCTCTCTCTCTTTGTTTCGCCGGTCATGCAACGTCCACCGTCTACTATTTATTTCCCCCTGTACGCTTTGCCTCTTCAATGTTTTTTTTTTTTACCTTATTTCGTTTAACCGGATTTCTATTTGTTTGGGTTTGCACATTTGCGCACAGCGACTTTCACAACGCACATACACATATACACCCTCGCGGCATTCTCACTCCTGCGTAGAGACTCTCACGGTAGTCCGAAGACGAATAATGCGGCTTTTGTGACTTCCGGACGACGAAGAGCCTGCCTGGACGATGAAGAAAGAGACTCGCCTCTTCGACGCTTCGGCGCAGACTCATTGCCCGCTAGAGCGAACGCGAAATAACCCTCCTCGCGCTCTGCCCCACCCCCAACCCCACTTGACCGTTTATTCGGCTCGTTTTGTCATTTTTTTTTCCTATCGCTTTTTTGGTTGAAGGTAGAACAAAATTTTTCGATGTACACAAATAAAATGAGAGTTTCACAATTTTCCTTCTGCGTGAAAAAAAAAGATTTATATTCAGTTGATCTTTCGCCAATTGAAATCCGTTTTTTTTGCTACTGGAGCTGATTGTAGAATGATTTTTTATCGACCGTTTAAAGCAATCAATTTACTAAGTTCGTTGGAGTTTCGAGAAATGAGTTCGGTTGGGACATCATTGTGGTCAGTCCTCTTACTCTTCTACGCTACTTATTGTTTTTTTTTTAGGTCGTTCATTTTTTTCTGAATCTCGGAAAAATGTTTTCCATGCTAATATATAAATTTACTAACGATTGGTCGAGCAGAATGCTATAGCAAAATCACATTTCGAATACAGGATCAATTATATATAATTAACAGGAATGAGACTGAGAAATCTTTTTTTCTGTACAGGAATTTCGAGATTATCTAGACATGCCACTTTTTCGTAATTTTGGTAATTCGATAATTACACGCCACTCTTAGACGAGCTTATCAATTTCAAAACTATAGATACGTCTAAATAACTATATATATATATACGTATAATTGTAGAAGCGATTATACGAAGAAAAAAAGAGAAGAAAGATTTATGCCTGTATACACATGTGTCATTGAGTCTGACAAATATGGATAACTTTACGATATTTATCAGTCTGAATTACGTCGAATTTTCAGTGATAAATTGAAATGGATTTTCAAGCTGTTGCGGAGTTTATCACCGCCAATACCAATAATTTTTCAGTCAGTATATTCTGTGTTATCGATTGACCGAGTAAAATCAGCTGTTTACCATCTCGATCGAGCAGGGTGGAACGACTCGCAATCTCGAATCCCGGCCGAGACTGGTTGTTGAGACGATCCGATGTTTTCCAAAATTGACCGCTACGAAAAAGCGCCATGTCTGAGCAACCAATAGAAGTCGTGTGAATTCGGAAAATTTCTTGTTATCTTTTATCTTTGTTTCTCTCTTGGTGCGGCAGCTATCTGCTATCCCTCGTTGCGTCGTTGATCGCGTGTGCCGAGTGCCGAACCGAGATGAAAATATGTATATCTGGCTCATTTTATTTCCGTGATATCGTTGAGTTTGCATCGTGCCTGTCAACACTTTGTATCCAATAATTTTAAATGAAACTTGAGGACTTTACGTTATAGAGAATATGGATCACAAAGCTGAACAGGAGGATGAGATCGAAGCATTGGATTCCATATACTGCGGTGAACTCGAAAGTGAGAATTTCATATTTATTACAAGAAACATAACCTTCAATTTTCCGCATGCCCCGTAATTCGTTTTTTCCATATCGAACTTCTCGCAAGTATATCATTTGTAGAAGCTTTTCGATCCTGCCTAGAAATTTTCATAAAACTGGAAAAATTGTAATAATTTTTTGACAACCGTCCGAGAAACCACGTGAATCGTTTCTAATATAAATCGGGCTCGGAAACGAGATTTTTTTTGTCTTTCGATGGCTTACGGAATACAACAATGAATTGTTTCCTTGTTATAAAAGCTTCAAAAGTTAATTTTGGTGGAAAGAATATTTCAAATTTCAGAAGCATTCAAAGTATATTTAATACCAAATTCATTTTGAAGTCTAAAAAGTGTTGCAACACAAGTTTTAATAGATCTTATGTTTCAATTGGTATTTTCTTTTCCTTGTATTTTCTAATGTTATAGAACATGAGAGTTCACAGTGTATTTTTATTAAAATGAAAAAAAAAAAAAAAAGACCAGACTTTTATTTTTCAATCTCATGATTTTCCAATCATAGATGCATATTTATATCCAATTTTTTACGTGGAAAATTTTTTCATATTACTATATCAATAAATTTTTATACCATCTTTCATACAGTTTTTTTCTATTCCAAATTGCGTTCACTGTATAGCGTAATCCATTCCAAACCATCAAACTGTTAACCATGTTTGGCTTGTCTGTGGCTTTTACTTGAAAAAAAAAAGCACCTGATTTTTGAGGTTGTAATTCTGAAAGCATGTATCCGCAAAATTATTGCCGAAACAAGACTCTCTTGCAGTCGGCATGGGATGACTTGAAAATGTTCAGTTTTTTCCATCATTTCACACGTATAAATTATTGTGTCTCATTGCATTATTCTTTATTTCAGTATTGGAAACGGTGCCTTATTTCAAATTTGTCCTACCGATAAAGTCTGAACAGTACGAGCCTGAATCTAGCAATGGGCTTTCATGTAAATTAGAATTTACTTATACCCCTAAATACCCGGAAGAACCTTTGTTGGTCAGAATCGACGAGCCGGAGAATTTTGAGAATGGAGACGAAACAAAACTCAAGGAACATCTTGCAGAACAGATGAACGAGAATCTGGGTATGGTTATGGTTTTTACGCTTGTCAGCGCTGCTCAGGAATGGCTCAACGTACAATGGGATAGAATTAAATTGCACAGGGAAGAAAGCGCAGCAAAAAAATTGATCGAGGAAGAAGAAGCTGAAAGAGTAATTATGTTATTTAAATCGTCCTGAATTAATATTTCCAATTTTCTTAAATGAATTGTGGATATAATATTATTGTGTACCGGTTTGATGAAATCTTGACCTAAAAGTAACTAGTGTTTGAGGGCTCTATTTTCGATTTGATTTCCAGAAACGATTCGACGGCACGAGAGTTTCTGTCGAGACTTTCATGACTTGGAAACAGAAGTTTGACGACGAAATGGGTCACACAAAGAAGCGCGAACTCTTAGCCCAGCAGGGAAAAAAATTGACGGGAAGAGAGTTGTTCATGACCGATAAAACGTTGGATCAGTCGGACTTGAAATTCCTCGAGGATGGTGCGAATAGGAGATTCTCAAAAGCGAATTCTTTTTCTCTCGAAATTCTTCTACGTTTCGTTGGTAATATTTTCCCTTTTTTTTTTTCTTAGGAGATGCGGTGAAGGTGGATGAGAGTCTTTTCCAAAATCTCGATGATTTGGATCTTGATGATGAGGATGACGAGGATGATCCGGACTTTGATCCGGACAATGCTTCTGACGATAGTGCCTAAGAAATGAGAATTTACAAGAGCTAAGATTTTTCTCTGGCTTCTTTTTCTTCTTTCCGGTTCAATCTTTCTGAAACAATGTGAAAATCGTTTACGGAGAGGACCGAATCGCTTGTGTGAATGAACGTGCAAAATGACTCTGTAAATATGCGTATATACCTTATGTTTTCGTTCGTATAAAAAAAACTTTGTTTACGACAAAAAAGGAGCATTGAATTCGTTGTTTTTTTCTTTCATATATCACTTTCATGATAATTTCTTTCTATCGTTAATCGTAGAATCTTTTTGAACTATACTATTTCGTATACGACGATTAATACGTTTCTTTCCAATCGATATAATCGATATCAACTTGATTACCTTAAGAAAAAGTTGAAAAAAAAAAGAGGAAATTGATGGGTCTCAGAAAATAAAACGAGCATCGAATCACCACATTTCATTTATTCCGAACATCGAAACATAGTTTCGTGATTCAGCAACAAATCCTAATTAGATTATAGGTCGTTAAATCGCTCGAGCGATTATCAATATACATGTATGTACTTTCAAAAAGATGCGCTTTCTGCGCATTAAACAACTGTCAACAGGTGCGAATGCCGCAAGGAACGGTACACGAAAAATATAGAGTTCATCACAAACGAGTAAAATAGTATAGTTGAACGTGTATAGAGCTCGTCGAGAATGTAATTCGCTCATGCGAACAGTAAATATATCCGAACTCTATTTTTTTCTGTATAAATCTTAGTAATAGATGTTGTAACAACGATAACGATACGACTGTTTATTCGATCGTAAAAAAACATCTTTCGACGAAAAAAAAAGACAAGAAAGTGTGGCTCGCGTTTGTCACTTTTTTGCCATTTATAAATACATCATCTAGGCAATTGAAAAATTTTCAAAAACGACTCACTCTCTTGTCGTAGAAAAAATACTGCTGTCAGAAAATTGCGTAAAATAACGTGTCGGATTGAATTTTTTTATACATCGATCGTTCGTTTAAAAAAAAAAAAAAACATATTTCCTGCTTGGGGGATTTTTTTTTTCATTCGCTTCTGCCCTGATGAAAAAAAATATTATTCGAAGGTCTCTGATAAAATGAAATTTCGCAGGTCTCTGTTATGCAAATTAATATTTTTGACCTGTAGAAACTGTCGTCGCTGCTCTCAGAGTTTGGCAAAATTCGATCGTAGCGGATGATCAATATTGACGATTCGATGAAGACTAACATTTTGTCGTTGTTATTTTTTTCTTTCGTTTTTCTTTTAGCGAGGGATGAATACCGTTTTTCTAATTTCTTCATTTTTTCATCACTTTTTTTCAGACAAGAAATAATCTTCAGTGTGGTTACAAGTACGGTCGGGCATGGCTGATTCGTTAAATACAAAATAAATAAGTACAATATCGATACTGGATGAAATGAATGATACTTAACTCGAAGGCTAAACATTTATGACTACTAATTCTCGCTCTGGAGGACTCGATGCCCTGATTTTTGTTTTTCCTTCTCACTTTTTCTTTCCTGTATTTTTCGTTTTTTTTTTTCGCTCATATTTTTAGCACAAAAAGACATAATCAATGACGTCGTATGGAATTGTTGCGGATAAATGAAAATTGTTTCAATCTAGCACGCTTTTGCGTATGGGAAAGCTGTCTTCCCTTTGTTTCGACTCTCCAACACGTCATAATCTGTCAGGAGAAGAAAAATATTAGTTATTTAAAACGTTTTTTCGTTTGATTTCCAAAAGGAAGAAACAAAAAATACGAAATCACATATGTTATTTACAAATTTGCTAATTATTTTCATTGTTTTTCGTCTCTTTTATCGACAAGCCATTTTTTTTAATGGCGTATGACTCAAACTGGGGATCTGAGCATTCTTCGATATTTTTGAACAATTGAAGCTTATATTTGGATTTCTATGCGTATCCGCATCAATAATTAAATCTTAAAGATTCGGATTATCGAATAATTGATTTATTCGCATAGTTCTTACGTGTAATCGAGAATATTAAGAATATTTTCAAAATCAAATCAAGTATTAGCAAATCGAATATACAGAGAGCCCTAGTTTCAGCCTCACATACTAATAAATGAGGGCAAATGATAATTATTCGTCGCATTCAATAGTACAATCAATTATTTACAGTGCCAATTGTATAAATTCCATAAGCCTCAAGTTGAGTGGTGCAAAATGAGTAAAGTGTGGATGAAAAAAAAGTGGGCTACGACTTCAGATTTTGTTATTTTATTTTGCTGTACTGTTTTCTCTTCATCTTTTACCATCGATTGACCATTTTTATTTGTTCTACTTGATATCACTCTGTTATTCCTTAATGACACAGAGTTTTGGAGACAACAAATAAATTGAGAAATAATTTTGAGGTTCCATTCATTTTTGTTTTGATCAGCAGATTCGAATTTAAATTATAATTTATTGAATAATCAACGTAACCCAACTAATATTTCATCAACACGTTTTTACGAAGCATTCCAATTGATAAAGTCAGAAGCTGAGATTGATCACAGAATAGCATGTGCAAATAATGAAGCTTTTGAATATTTCTTATTACATAAATATAGAAAAAATTGTTTTTTTTTTTTTTTTTTTTTTTTTTTCAAGTCCATAGGAAAGATAAAAAGTAAATAAAATTGCGAAGAAAGAAATAGCTTAAAGCTCATTATACCCGAAAACAGTCAATCCTGAAGTCTGGGCATATTCGGTGGCAGGGAATTCTTTTCATCTTGATTTTCAAAATTGTTATTTGGTACAGAGGTCGATTCGAGGGAACTGAAATAATTCTTGGATGTATTTTCAAAGTTTTGTTTCTGGAGGTTATCGTCCGTCCACGACCAGTCGGGTAGCCTAAGAAATTTTTTCATCAAAATATCTTAGCTCTCGATCAACGAGAATATACAAATAAAATCCGTTTACCGTGAAGACTCTTGAACTACGTATTTTTTTTTTTAGAAAGGCTTTTAACGATTACATTATTCGAAGGAGAAAACGACAAAGCATGAATGTTGGAATTGATATTTGAAAAGTAACGAAGAAAAATTATTCGGTGTGCTCCACATTTTTTGGTAGCAGCTTTGAATAGAGTTTTGGATAAATGATTGGAGCGAAATTGTATTCATTTTGAGAATATTTTTACCTAAATGATATTGATTTCATTGGAGCGGTGCCTATAACGGTTGAGAAAGAAAAAAAATATAATAATAATTTAGTTTAGCAAAACGTATTTAAACGATTCTGTGTAAATATTCATACCGAAATAGAAAAATACTACAAAAGTAATAATTTTGCAAAAGTATTTTCAGTTTTGTCATTTCTCGAAATATCGTATTTATGTGATAAGCGATTTGATTTGAGTTTGTGGACTTGAGAGTGCAAAAGATTGGTAAGCGTGAGAAACAACGTTTGGATATCATTGGACAAATTATTATTAAAATTGTAAATGTATCCGTGAAATGATCGTGTACGGGAAGTGCGTCGAGATTGAAATCCTCGACAGAACATTATTCTCTGTTTCGAAACAGGCGAATATTTCAACATTTAAATATTTCGTTATTATTTATATTCGTTATTAACGATAATAATTACGTTCTCTTCACCAGCCTGTTGAATTTTGGCTACAGGTGTTTTAAATCATGACGGATTTCTATTGTATCTCTGGAAAAAGAAAGAAATTTGAGCGAGTTTTTGGCTAAGCTCACAGCTCTTTGAATTTGTTAACCTTTTGCTAAACTAGGGTTAAAACTCACAGCATAAAAAAAAAAATCATATGCACACGCTCAATCGAATATCAAAGAATATGCATTAACAAAAAAAATTCTTCATAATATTACAAAATAAATAATAGGAATATCGATAATTTTTTTTGATTCAACAAATTTATGCTAATTTAATGAATTTCATTAAATTCAAGTGATTTTTTATGTTTCATTTGGAGTTGAGTAAAGATAGATTCTTTTCGGCTGCATGAAAGATTCAGAAATTTTTGATTTCAAACAAATTCTTATCTCAGTACGGTCCGAGTACAGATGGTAAATCCTTCTGTTTTTTTTTTTCATAGCAAAAAAAAATTAATCGAAACAACAAATGACAGAAAAAAGAAAAAAATTATTCTGGGCTAAACAGAAGAAGAAAGGCTAATTTAAAAAAAATAGTAGCATGAAATAACGAGGCATTCAGTTTGTGAAAGCATAGTGAACGTTAGAGAAGCTTTGGTGGAACATTTCAATTCATTCGGTGTAATTACTTTGGTCATAAATATTTTTTTTCCTCTATCAATGTTTTTTTTTTTTTTTTTTAACGATCTAAAAATCGAAACTATCATCAAATCTACTTACATTCATCGATTTAATAGCATCACCTAGTAACGTCTATACTAATAAATCTTTCTACGACTCCACGTGCAAAAAAAAAACCTTTAAAACTTGAAATCTCAGTACGATTACAAGGTGGAACTTTTTCCGTTTGTTCTTTTTTCTTTTTGACAAGATGCTCGAAAAAAAGGAAAATAAAGTAAACATAAATTTTCTATTTATACATCGAGAGATTACTTACTTCTCGGGAATTTTTCGGGGTTTGGCGTACTCGCCGGGCCAGTCGTACAGATTTGGCAGTGGGCTGTCATAGTTGGCATTGTACATTTTGTTGACAATGAATTGGCGTTTGTCCTTAGGCTCGGGATACTCGCTCGCCAAACCACCTGAAATTTTGCATATTTTTCTTCACGTACATAATTTCTTTTTTGTTGAATCCATGAATTCATTTCACTTTTCAAAAATGAAAAGTATTTGCATGAAAAAAAAAAAAAAAAACAAACAAATTGACATTCCTCATACAGAGCTTCCAATTTCTTCAGTATTCGTTATCGTTCACATTAGAATTTAGTTTAGCAACGAATTTAAAAATTTTGTATTGACTTTCGGTGATTTATGTTGATCATGGCAATGTTTCGACTGCTATTTATTTTTTAAATTATCTCTTTCGACGTTCACTCACACTGTCCATACGCGTAATCAGCAATTCGAACAGCAATATCGATTGAACATTCGCGAATAATGTTGAGAGGTGGATAAAGGCTTCCTGCGGCGAGATCCTCGTCTGTAACGTGATCGGCAACAGCCTGAGCCGATATCAAAAACAATTCCTCCGTAATATGATGAACCCCGGTGCCAATAACACCGAGTGCTATGCCCGGGAATATGTACGCGTTGTTTCCTTGTCCCGGCTTGTAGATTTTACCACCATATTTGACCTCACCGAACGGGGATCCGGATGAGAATATGCAGCGACCCTAAGAACAAGGGCGTGAAACAAGTTTCATCAATTTTCACGCAAATTACAAGCATTCAATTAAAATAATTGTGGAAAAAAAATAATGTGCAGTGTCAATCGAAAGAGTTGGTACGATGCGTCAAACCTCTGCAACGAAGTGAGAGAAATATTCGATTGGAAATGAATTGAAAAAAATATTGATATTCATTTTTTATATTAACGTTCTTCCATCAGGCGATCGCAGAAGAAATAATTTTTATTCATGATTTTACTCCTCAAAGAAATTTAATCGACTCTCCTAGACTGTAATAACCATATTTACAATGAAAACGAAATTTTTTTTGCAATATTAAAATATTTTGTTGTTCGTATACAACAAATTTTTTTTTCTTCAAGCTACAAAATCCCGAATATTACAACAAAACTTCTTTATACTGAATCGAAACTCTGTTGAGACGATAAAATATTTTGTTGCACAGTCGAAATATTTTCTTGAACGTATTCAACAAAATATTTCAAGATTTCAATAAAATTTCGTTTTCAGAGTACTGCGCAGTCTGATTTTCTATTTAAATGAAAAGTTTAGTAATTCATCAAAAATGAGTTTCTTTTCATGCTAAGAGGTTCCTAAAACAGTTCAAATGTTTATGAAACATTTGAAATATGAATATAATCATGAGAAAACGAACCTCCGTGTTGTCGTAAGCTTGCTGCGCTGTACATTCGGCTTTGCTGGTTGGATTACTGAGAGCAAAAATCAACGGTCGCTCGTTGTTTTTGGCCATTTCTTGAAGGACTTCGGGGGTGAATGCACCCGCGGCAGCTGACGCGCCTGTACATTTATTCGGACTGTAGAAAGTAATCGGTATGTTTTTGCATTAGCAAGATTGACTTACCAATCAGTACGGTAGGTTTTATTTCTCTGACGACATCGACGAGCTTTTTCATCGGTGCATGATCCTTGGCGTACCAAACTTTGTGACCATCGAGATTACCATCTTTGCGACTCTTTGTCAAAAGTCCGTCGATGTCCATCATCCAAATGTTGTTTCTCGCTTGTTCTTCCGTACAGCCATCAGCTTCCATGGCTTTCACGCACAAATCTGCTATTCCGATGGCAGCCTAAATATTTAAACGAGATTAACATAAAATATACACAGAAAAATTTGTTCTGCGTATGAGCGAAGCAAATTTGAAATTGTTCGTACACAGCTTTGCAGGTTAAAAAAAAAAAAAAACAAAAAAAAAAAACAATACTCATGATTTTTTGCACACGTTTCTCAAATCTACGAGACTAAGAAATTGATTTTAAAATACCGACCTCACCAGCACCCAAAAAGACGAACTTGTTGTCCGACATTTTTCTTTTAGTTATTCTTTTCGAAGCGAGAATACCAGCTACCGCAACCGCTGCAGTTCCTTGTATGTCATCGTTAAACGTGCAATACTTGTCACGATATTTGTCAAGGAAACGGAATGCGTTATGGTTGCCGAAGTCTTCGAACTGCAAGGATGACATATCACTAATGAATTTTCGGCTATAAAATTGAGCTTTCAATACAAATTTATATTTTACCTGAATGAGTACATTCTGGCCGTATTTTTTGACGCAAGCGGCCATGAATTCGTCGATAAGCTCATCGTACTCGGCTCCTTGGCTGCGAGGTTTATTGAGACCGATGTAGTGCGGATCGTCGCGTAGTTGTTCGTTGTTCGTACCAACGTCAATTGTGATTGGAAGACATTGATGAGGTTTTATACCAGCGAGAGCGGTATAAAGAGCTAATTTACCGACGGGAATGCCCATACCGCAAGCACCAAGATCACCGAGGCCCAAAATTCTTTCACCATCGGTGACGCATATCGCTCGTACCGATTGTTCCGGCCAATTGTTCAGAATCTCATATATGTGACCTTTGTCATAGATCGTTATGAAAAGACCTCGTGGTCTTCGGTAAATAACACCGAATTTTTGACACGCCAGTCCGACCGTTGGGGTGTACACGATTGGCATCATTTGCTCAATGTTTTCGCTCAGCAGACGAAAGAATAGACGCTCGTTTCTTTCCTACGATGAATTAAAAAAAAAAAATTCCTAAAACGTTGCTTATTTCGTTTGATTTCATAGCGAAATTGTATTTTCGGTTTTATGAAAATATAATTAATCATTTATTTTTCTATTCAATGAGCTTTACGATTTATCGAATTTCAATGAATTCGATATCGTTGCTTTTCTTACTGATGAAAATATACGTTCGAGTATAATGGCTACAGCCATTCATGTGTTTGGGACAACATTTTTTTGATGCCCATTTTCTTTTTATTAATTTACTGAATTTTTTATTGTCGAAAAGTTTGAAGGATTTTATGACATAGAGATGCAAAGAATTCGAATGAACTGAGATCTTTTGAAATTGAAGATTTTTCAACAGTTTTGTAACAGCTCATGAAGCACCAGTAAGAAATTGATAAAAATATTGTTACCTGAAGCTCGACGAGGTAGAGATATCGATTAAGATCTTCGGTGTATTTCATGACTGAGGCTACGCAAAGGGCAAGTTGTTCCTCTTGAGTTTTGAATCTTGGTGGTTGAAGGCCATGAATACCTAAAGATATTCTTTCCTGAAGACTGAAAGCGAGACCCTGCGAAGATTTTTCATTTTGTTTCATTTATTTTAAACTCTCCAATTTCACTGTTACTTTTCACACGAGTCAATTATTTGCCACGATTAAAATGTAAAATATAAAACTTTCAATATAAGTTGAATCGAATTTTTAATCAAGAGTAAACAGAACGAATATGAAACTGCGGTGCTCAAAATACAAAATAAAATAGATAATAAGTACATCGAGAAAAGAAATTTGTCGATTCAACAAAATGTTTTTGTCGTAGTAGAAAAAATTAATTAGAGGTTTGAATCAATCAAATTTTCGTTGAATCAACAAATTTAATTCAATTCCCTACAAATATATTTTCTTCACCGGACAAACTGGTGTACGTTTTTTGTTGTTGTATCAGTTAAAACACTGACCTTGTTGAGTCGTGGATCTCTAAGGTGCCCGATACCTTTGACCATATTGATGGGAACAATGTCACCGGCAATCTCGTGAATCTCTTTCTGTTGTACGTCCTTGACCGCGGGATGGGAAGGCGGAAGTGCCCTGGCCCACGTGCCCGCCCCATTTCGGGACGATCTAAATAATTAATTTATTCGTTATCATTGTAACAAGACCTTGTATCGAATCGCACGAAATATGTATTTTGGTATAAACTAAACGAACTCGAGTAGTTCTGATCACGAAATAAGTTTTGATTTGTTTTATTCTTAGAAAAATTAGACTGAATCTGCTGCTGATTATATATTTTTTTTTTCCTGAAATTTGAAACATTTGAAATGTTCTCGAGACAAGAAACTCGTCTCGTCGATCTGTTGAAAATAAAATTAATGACACAGATATGCGACGAGCTAAGCATTTCCCTCAGCTTTCGACTGCTGAATATCTTGCCAGTGAACCACTTGTTGCTTCGTCGGTATATACTCGCTCTACTTGAAATTCATCACGGCCGTTACCGAACCTCGTCAAAGTAGATACGGCGGTCATTAAACCGACGACGATCGTTACTCGATATTACACAATCTATAACCGCGAAGCTCATACGCTCGGAAACTTTTTTGTTTGTTTGTTTTTCTGCTACAAATGCCTCAACGAATTCTCATTTTTTTAATTATTCATTACATCGGATAAATAAATTGCTTACTCGAGAGGCTATTTTCATGTTTTACATTATAATTTTTATTCCACAATTATATCTTATTATTTTCGAAGGTTACATATGAGTCCCGAATACTCAGTGACGTGAGTTCGAGTTCTAAATTGATTTCAATCAAATTATTTTTCAGCAACCTTTATCTAGATAAATTGAGCCTATGATCGGTCATGGAATAAATTGGCTTGTTTTTTTTTCGCTGTAAATTAAGGAGTTTCTGTACAAAAGGCAAAATTTTAAGAAATTGATCAAATTTGATGACAATGCTCTTCAACATCAAGTACGAAAAGACAAATTTCATCGAAATTTTCTTTTACTAAGGTATCGAGTAATTACGCATTGAAGCAGATTTCTTGTGCCCGGAATGTATACCTATATATATGGAAACGTTATGCTTATACACGTGAACTTTGGTGTTCAATTACTCGATAACTGTGTTGAATAAAAATGTGAAAAAAATTTGTATTGTCAAATTTGGCACCAAAGAATATGTTCACCAAATTTTATAAAATTTTGAACTTTTTGAAATTTTTCTATGTTTTTAACATGGTTTATCATGGCAACATTGTATCGCCTGTACTTTATCTCGTGCTAATGAACTCGAAATAATTGTTGTATGCCGAAGCATAACAAATACAGAAAAAGAATAAATGAACATAGAATTATACCGTCGCTTTTGTCTGATCTCTATTGCCAAATTGAAATTTATCATAATTCCATTGTGCGAAAATAAAACTGTCGAATATTTATGACAGATCCGTGAGTCGTACGTTTTTGAATAACAAATAGTATTGAAAAAAACAAATTGTTGTATCGATATACAAAATCGTTATAAACAGGATTATACAAATGCAGTGAGAATTGATTTCGAAAACATGAAATAAAAGTTGCTGCTGCGTCAGAGAATAGCATAAACGATTGAACCGTGTCGTTTATTCTAAAAGAGATTTTCTTCGGCTTTGCACAACATGCCAGACTGCCCAACTCTCCAGCTCCAACTGTTTTCAGCTCAGAAATTACATTTGATGATAAAAAAATTCAGGTGAATCAGGTTTTATGGGATTAGTGGTCCACTGAAACGAGCAGTTATCCTGCTACTACAAAAATCAGACTCATTAAGCTATTCACAAGTAAATATTCGCTCAGGAAAGTAGATCGATGGACAAGTTTCTTATCAAGAGATGCGACAGCGGCTCGATTTACAGAGATATACACTCGTGTGTATATATAAATACACTGTATGATGTTTAAAATGAATTCGAGCGTGACGGTAGGATTGTTGAGAGTCAATGAGGATATTATAATGGCCATGAACGTGCTCGTGGGATGATCCAAATAGGGTCTTTGTAATTAAGCTATGCCAGTGTAACAAAAGGGAGCCAATATGGGAAGAAAATGATGAGACAACGCGACATTTCATTTCGTTATTTCGTATTTGTTATTTCTTCGAACGAGCAAGCGTCGATTTGTGGCTTAGAGACTGCCTCGCATGTACGATTTTCGTTTGGTGTAGTAACGGGCGGAAATTGGCTTATTTCTTAACGATTCAAGCTACAAAATTTCTCACTAAGCTTAGAATAACTTGTAGCATATAAAAATAATAAGTTTTCCGGGCGTATCATCCTCCTCGGTTTACTTTGACGCGTAACAAAAAATAATGTAACGATTTGTAATACGATTGATTTTTTTAATTCAATTTATTTTGAGATGTGGTACATGCGTTTTAGACACGCGTGACATGTACGGAAGGAAACGAATTATATTGTGCATTAGCGCATTCATACTCGTGTGAAAATACACTTTTTGGTTGACAGTTCACTCGGCACTTTCGAGCGCGACATAATTGGCTGGTTTTCGTATAGTTATGTAGGACAAATTAATATTTTTATGGACCTCTCTCTTGAGACGAAAGTTTGATGAATCTATGAAATTTTGGATATTCAGAGCTGATTTTTCGAGCAACGAGAATTCCACTGAGTTTTGATAAAAATTATTATTATTTTTTTTTTTTTTTCATACATGCGAGGATCACTTGTCTAATTTGTTTTTCTCTCATCAATGGAGATATAACATCAAATATTTCGAGACTTTGATGAGCGTAGGAATACGAAAGAATTTCGGAAAGTCCGTGGTTAGCGATAGGGATAAAAATTTTCATATTTATTTTGTCGGATAAAATGAGTTCTGCGCCGAGAAACGCTGAAAAAGACTGTACGAAAATTGCATTCTCGCATGAACCTTGGTAAAAATAAATGAAAAATTGGCCTCGATTCGTGTTTGTAAATTGGTACACGAAAATACGTCTCGTACATTCACGTTTCGGATAAACTCTCGTGAGAAATAAATGAAACAAGGTAATATTAAGTTTGAAAAAAATAAAACGTGCTAGTTAGCCTAATTTTTTATTCGCCGAACATTTATCACGTCTGGCATTCCGCCATTAGTTTTATAAATAGAACATTTTCATTCTCACTGCGACGAGGAGACGAAAACTTATTCGACGGGAGTAAAACTTCTGTCAAGTATTTTTGTACACCCTCGAGCTTTTTAAAATATCTATTATACTCCGTGTGACATTGACTTATTTCTTTCACGCGTACGTTACCGTTGAACCTTTTTTTTATCCTTGACCAACTCGAAGTCGTCTTATCGCTGGTTTTTCTTTGATTTTTTCCCTTCTCGACTGCTCACGAGGAGCACTCATTCGTTATAAAAGGGTTCGATGACGAGCATATGGGCTTCTATCATGAAAATTTAACTTCAGTTGTTATAAAATTTATAATTATGAACTCGGATAAACTTTTCTTATCATCGTTGCCCATTGACAAATGTCAATGGGCATGTTTGTATTTTTTTGACGAGTCGTTTCTAGATTATTTCATGGTGATAAAATATTTAGAAAAATTCGATATCGTTTCCGAAGAGAAGGTAAAATGTCGTGTTTTCTTTTCTTTTTTTTTTTTTTTTTTTTTAATTTATGATGCAGACTTTTCGAAGGCCGTAAGAAGACGGAAAAAAATGTTTGAAAAGAACAAATGATTGACAGACGAATGTGAAACATTTGGAGTTTTATTTTATTTCGTTTCGCTTATTCATTGATTAATTCGATCGGTCGGTGACATTCAGACGCTGCGTTTATTTTATGTGCAATAAAATTGACGATGGAATAAATCGATTGATTTATTTATGCCTGCGAAGAAACGCATGCACATTGGTATCGGTTCGCATGCTCGTTTGCCATCTCTCATTGCTGAAAAAATTATTTAAAAAAATAATATCTTCGAAGGTTACATATGAGTCCCGAATACTCAGTGACGTGAGTTCGAGTTCTAAATTGATTTCAATGGAATTATTTTTCAGCAACCTTGATCTAGAAAAATTGAGCCTAGATCGGTCATGGAATAAATTGGCTTGTTTTTTTTTTCGCTGTAAATTAAGGAGTTTCTGTACAAAAGGCAAAATGTTAAGAAATCCATCAAAATTGATGACAATGCTCTTCAACATCAAGTACGAAAAGACAAATTTCATCGAAATTTTCTTTTACTAAGGTATCGAGTAATTACGCATTGAAGCAGATTTCTTGTGCCCGGAATGTATACCTATATATATGGAAACGTTATGCTTATACATGTGAACTTTGGTGTTCAATTACTCGATAACTGTGTAGAATAAAAATCTGAGAAAATTTGTATTGTCAAATTTGGCACTAAAGAATATGTTCACCAAATTTTATAAAATTCTGAACTTTTTGAAATTTTTCTATGTTTTTAACATGGTTCAGCATGGTAATATTGTATCGCCTGTACCGAAATTCCTTAAGTGAGCTATTTAAAAAGAAAAAAAAATATATTGAGTCCTTCAATTCATGTGTCGCGAATGATTAACAGTTTTACGATATAATTTAATATACGATAGAATTAATTTCTTTGTTGAATGAGCTCGGGTCACGATGCAAATGAGCCGTGTATACAAATTTAACAAGCTTGTAAATCACCGTTGAGTGATTGGTGTCCCCAGAATTAATCACGCCGTAGCCTTCGACACATAAATCTCGTCTTCACGAGTACAATATCGAGACTAGAGCTTGAAATCGATAAGCATATAATGATTGATCGATTTCTCGACGCATCAATATCCCTCGTGCTGTTTGCAGTCAAGTGATTATGTGTATACGATCCACCAATTGATTACGATTGATCATAATTAATGCGATTGTGAATAGTACCTGCGTACATTTTTCTATTTTCAATCGTATTGACAGCCGCTTCTTATTATTCTTCTTTCGTGTTAGCTGTCATTACATCACGAACGAAAAATGCTTTTGTGATCTAATTTGGAAGCATTCTGCATACCAGATGTCACTATTGACACTTCGCATTAGCAGCGGACATTTTTTTACCATTCTATTATAAATTCTATCGTAATAAATCTTGATGGAAATCTCATTCAAAACTTCAATGCCATCACAAAATGAATTTTCAAACGAAAATATTTTTTTAAAATTCAAAAAAATCACAGCTCACAGCAGACGGATTTTTGAGATTTTCTCTATAAAAAATCACGTTTGAAAATGAATTTCATATTTCAAGGATCATTGATAATTACGGTTCAGCTCGAAACATCTCGTATGTATGCTGGTAAAAACGCCTCGGATTACGCCTCTCGATGACGTGAATGTTCACACGTACAACGGTTACAACGCACACGTATTTTCTGTTAGTGTTACCTTCGTATCGCGGATTATCTTAATTGTATCATCACTGCAATTTATCGGTATCGACGCGGTCGAGCGTTATCGCTCGAATCCGACACTCCACAATGCCAAGGTAAAAGGCAAATCGACGTTTAGTTCCGGGAATTGAAAGAAAAAAAAAAAAAAAAAAAAATGGAAGTAAAGTTTGAATCACGTGATTGTGAAGAAAAAAAATGGGTTTCCTTGATATTAATTAATTTTGCAGGATTTTACGATGATATTTTCCAGATAATTGTTCCACTCAGTGATGACAACCGATCGAATTATTTCACTGCTTAAGACCAACGTTTCAAACAATTCTCTTGATTTTTTCTGTTCAAACCAAACAATTTCTTCGTTTTCTAACGTTCCTCATAGATGTTTCATGTTATTTATGTTGATTACGAGACTTGCTACAAAACGCTGTTTATTATTTAGCGAGAAAATGTAATTTATCTCTTACGAATTCATAGGTTAAACCGATTTCAACAAAAATGCCTGCAAAAATAACAAAATGTGAGTGATTCATCCTGTTTTTTTTTTTTTCATCAGCTCACGACGCCTTTATGATAGACCACGTGTGCAAAAGGCACGTCTAGATAATAACTTATACAGTTTTAACGGCTGGTTTGATGGCCATGAAGAATCCCACTTCTTTATCCAGAACGATAGCTATATATTAATAGCAGTACCAACGAAAGATTTTATTCTGCACAAGAAGTACATTAAAACGTGGAAATTAAGCGAACACAATTTGGATAATTTTCTTAGCTTTCGTGTAAAAGTTATAAGTTTATTAAAAATTTCCATTAAATTTGTTGAAATCATTCAAATGTGTTTACTCGGAAGATCGTAGGATAAGAGTCTAAGGACTCATTGGTCAATGCTAATTTCTTGTTCGGAGACTATTTACACGGTGGACGAGTAGATTAAAAAAAAAATTCCATTCGCCCAGCGTTTCATGAGACTAACCAACGGTTTCTTTTCATGACGTCAGGCAAAATTTATAGAAATTTTTAATCATTGCATACCGGTGAGTATCGTGCGGTAAGCAAAAATAGTTTTTTTTTTATAGCGCGGATGTGAATAATTGAGCAGAGCTGGAAAGAACATTTATATACAAATGGTAAAATGTGTGTGTGAAAAACGATCGATGATTTCACTCTTGTTTCATTATTTTTTGAGAGTCACTGCTTGTCGAGATAATCGAATTTAAATAACTTTGGTAATTTCATTTCTGAGGTATAAAAACAGTTCTATTACGTGAAAATTCCATGAAAAGATCGTTCCTGATAACGGTATACACGTGACTGTTAAAAACGTGTTTATGGTCACGCGACAGAACAGCGTGACAGATCGTCGCAAGTACATTTGAAAATTTTGGCTCCAATAATCAGTGAACAACACGAATAAGGCAATGGATTAATGACGATAATTCAATGTGTTTCGGGCAGTCGCATGCGTCAGTGAAAACCAGGAAGATGCACATTAAGATTTCTGTATCTAATCGATTCAGCCATGACTCTCTCTCTCTCTCTCTCTCTCTGAAAATTCATTAATGAAATAGGTCAGCTATTGTATTTTTGTACTGTACCGTGGCCTAATTCGAAAGTCGTTATGTGACCATAGAAAACCATAGAAAATTATGCATCAATATGTATTTTTGCTTGATAATTCATGAACCTGTCAATAAAATTATTTTTTTAATGATTTTGTAGAGACTCCATATTCACCAGGTCATTACTGAATCGACAAATATACATTTTTTGGCCTTCCTAATGATTATGGTTATAGGACATATAAAATGAATAGCTCCTCAATGATTTTATCACCGAGCTCGTATTATTTATATAGAAAATTGAAATTTCTGTATCTTTTCATTGGAATATGTCAACTACGTTAAAATTCAAATGAGCATAGTTTTATTGAGAAGCAAATTTCAACGCTCGTTACGATTACTCGACCAATAAAATCGTTGGAAATGAAGGAATCGCTTCCGAAATAGCGAAAGATTATTAAATATTGAATATATTATTAAAAATGTTTAATTTTTCATATTGTTAGACGAAGCTGATGTGGACAGAAAAAAAAAATCTGCTTGTACGTACGAAAAAGAAACGTACTTGAAAAAGTCACAATATTTCAACCCGAAAACAATCGCTCAATAAATTCTTCCCTATCAACCGAGTTTCGCCGAAAAAAAAATAAAAAATAAAATAAAATAAAATGCCGATAACGAACGATAAAAAACAGACATTTGTGTCTGAAATAATTGAATAAAAAAGGAAACCTCGTTGAATTATTAATTAGGTCAAAATTGAAGCGAAGAAAACAAGGAACAAAAAGTACAGAAATAAAAGAGATCTGTGATCTTGGCCGAGTTAGTCTGGCACTGGCCGAGATTTCCACAAAAAAAAAAAACCCCCTTTACAATTTGGACCCTTTGGAGTGCTGTACGAGAGAATTCTCAGTATCTGTCTCTTGTTCGCGTTTGGTACGCGCAGTTCCCTGGCTATCGATCGTTCCCGTTGTGGGGTTCTCTCTTTCTCTCTCTCTCTCTCTCTCGCTCTCTCTCGTTGGCCTGGCTGTGGGGACTTCCTATTTTCAGCACTGCATTGCGCCAATACTAATGCAAAACCGAGGTTACGACAACCTAACTCGAAGAGGCACGGATACTTACGTGCCTGTGTGTATCTATAAATTTACTTATGTACGTGTACATGTGTATATTTGCGTAGCCATACATCACCGTGAACAATTGTATGTATAAGTCCGAGGCATCTACACACATAAACGTGTATAAATGTTTTTATATGTGTAGCCGGTCGTTCGCCAGGGGTATAGAGAGAGAGAGAGAGAGAGAGAGAGAGAGAGAGAGAGTCTTCGAAGGCCGAATTTTCCGAAAGACCAAATATACGTGACATCGAGAGCGAACTAAACATCGATTAGAGACGTAACGCGCACACCCACTTAATAACACTCAAATAAAACCGGCACAAACGTTTTCTTCTGACCGGCAACATTTTATAATTATTATCTCCGCCCTTTTTTTAAGGGTTGAACTTAATCCGTTTTAGGAGAAACAACGAGAGAAAGTGACAAAATCCGAGTAGATGACACTAGAATTTCTTTTTCGTTTATATTCGATGATATTTTCTTGTTTTTTTTTTTTTTTTTTTCTTCGATTTATTTATTATTAACGGATCTGTGAAGCATTCGAGAAAAATATAAGATAAAATAAAAATATCGTTTACTCACAATATCGACCTCTGTATGATGAACATCTCGTGTCTCACCTCCCGGTACTCAACCAGCTGATCGTGCTCGCGGTTACCTCGTATCTCCCTTCTTCTCCTTGCCGCTCCCCTCCAACCCGCTGCTGCTCCCACTCGACGTTCCCGATCTCTCACGTTTCGCGGCTTCCAGCGAGAACAACGGCGCAAACGCGGGAGGGCGACTGCGCGATCGAAACTTAATACACAGCCCGATGATCACCGGATAAATTCCTTACACTCCTTACAAAATTTTACTTTCTCTCTCTCGCTCCACTTTTCTATCCTTTATACTATTTATATGGGTACCATATAGCTGTTGTGTGCTCGGAGATTGAAGGGAGGGGAAAATAACCCTCCCTGAAGGTTGGAAACACGAATTCTAGTTTGCTTCCATCGATCTAAATCATTCTTCGATCCCTTTGTTTTTTTGTCTACTTCTTGAGAATAAATTTTCGAAATATTTTCACTGTACTTCGACAACTTGTATCAAAATTTTATACAGAAAAGCTTCACTTCTTCGGCTTTCTCTTCTTTCGTGACTTTAGTGTTGACAGACTCTTCATTCTGACAACGAAAAAAAGTACCCAAATTTAGCCGCTAGGAGGAAATGTCTTCTGACGCGAGGGGGCACCACGTGACAGATGACAGTCAATCATCCAATGACACAAGGCTCTGAAAAGAGGGTGAAAAATAACTGAGAAATCTGAATTTTTTGGTATCTTTATAGTTAGCTTCATCGTTTCGTGGAAAAGATCATGTAGTTCTACAGAAATTTTTAATTCATACGAAGGAATTTTTGAACGATTTGGAAGAATAAATTTTGTTAAGTTGCTTAGAAAACGACCTTTTGATAAGGATTTTCTTATACAAGCTTTCATGTCACTTGATTCTCCCGTGATGAGCATATAACTTAAGAAGAACTTTTATGATCAAACTAAAAAATAGCTTTTAACAATCCTAATTTTGAAAAAAACTACAAAAAGTTTTTGTTTTTTTTTTTTAAATAACTTGAAATGATTCGAACGTCAAAATTTTTAATTTTTTTTGTTTATAAAAACTTATGAGAATTTTGGGCATTTCGGAAAAACTCGTTTTCAGCAGTTCTTTTTCGAGCAATATGAAGCAGGAAGCACAGAATCAGAAATATGAAATCTTTGAAATTTATTTTCACGTACGAAAATGACTCGGTTGGCTCAGCAGGTTTCTGTAAAGCAGTGGGAAAATTTTTCAGGTGTCATAGAACCTGGTTCTCCGATTTGTTTTCATAGAACCTTCGTACTATCGCGTTCGTTGATCTTTCGTTTCGGTCTGAGAAACAGAAAAATCAGTGGGGAAATATCCGAAGACGAGGTTCACGAAGAGTCCGTAGTAAGGGCGCTTTTTCGTAGCAGTTAACTCGGGAAATAAAATGTCTCGACCGGAAAAGAACTCGGTCGAGTTTGAAGATTTTGTTCCTACTAAAAGCAGCCGATATTGCAGGTTTATCGACTTTACGTATATTAACAAAAACAAGTTCATACGTTTTTTATTATACGATTCGAGGTATCAAATTCGCAGGGGTCATCTCCACTCGACTGTTCCCCCATAATTCCTTAAATTCGTTTTTTTTTCTATACATATCTCTTGAGCTAGCCTCCGTATAATATCTGAATTGAATCATTTTCGGTTGAATGACAACACTGATCCCGAAAAACTTAGTTTTACACTCATGGTTGACTTCTCAACACAATAAAAAAAAAAAAAAAAAAGAAAATCGTTGAAAATGCTCGTCGATTATATCCGCACTTGCGTATAGTCATGGTTGCCAGTTTTAGGGCTTAAATTATAATGTCGAAGTATAAATGAGTCGCTGCTAGAGTCTTTACCGCAAGCATAATGGTTTCGAATGATTTTCGAAAATTGTTTCGATTTTTTTTTTTACTAAACAGGTTTTAGTATTTCGAAGTATCGTTCGAACGTTGATCTTTGTGGAACCGGATAGTTCTGGGGTCAAGATTTGATTGAAATAAATTTTTGAGCAATCTTCGTTTCAATACATATCAACTTCTCTACTAGATGTGCTGGGAATCGGGCATAAGTTCTGGGCACTTAAAGAGTTCCGGTGCGTAATTCTCTGGGGACGAATCTTTATAAATTCATAAAAACGTATGAAATAAAACAAAGGAATAAAATATGAGATAAAACAAAGGAGTAAAAGGATGATAAATATTTATAAAATATTACCTAACGAATATCCATTCGGTGCAGAAAAATTTGATCGTTAAATATTGCTGAATGAATGTCGCTAGCTTGTTTGGTTTGTTTACATTCGTGGAACCTCGACTCTGTGTTTATGTTCTACGCGCTCTCGCGCTTGGCCCGCTAGGCCGCTCCGTTGCGGGAATGGTGGGGAGAGCTCCGCCGGGGCGACTGGCAGGGGCAGGCGCAAGAACTGGCCATGCGCGGGGCAACGATAGGAGCGAGCGAGCGGGTTCTTACGTTCATTCGGTCGCCCGCGGGACGCGGGAGGGGCGGCGAAGTGCGCGCGTAGAGAGAGATAGTAGTATGAGTGTCGGTCGGCTAATGCAATGCTGCGTATTATCGTTCGTCGATTACAACGAAATTGATAAAACAGAGTGCAGAATAAGAGAGGTGGAATTCTATTTGATCGTCAATTAACGATGACGAAAATCTTTATATAAAATACTTTGAAACGGTCTGAGTTGTCGTTGAACCAATTAAAAATACAATAATGAATGATAAAGAAATGAATAATCGGAAAATCATGATAAAAATTATTTTTTTATTTTTTTATTTAAACCATCCATACCTATAAATTAAAAAAAAATTCTCGAAAACGCTATGAAACGAATATTGGATTCGGAAAACACGATTCTCTCGTTTGGCGATCGTAATGAATTTTCAATTTTTTTTTCTTTCGTCGACGAGTTTTCTTCTCGCAAGTGATAAGCGATAAGCTGGTAGGGAAGCCTCTTGCTCACGATAATATTTTTCGTGCTAAATTAGAGGATAAATTATTTTGAATATTCGAACGAATCACGATAAATGGCAACGTGAGCAAGGGTCTTGAGTGACAGACAGTCTGGTGACGGCTGTGTTAAAGCTTTGAAAATCGTGCGTATGCTTGCACGCACGCGTGTTCGCAAGCGGAGCTAAGATGCAACCATACATGCGAGTCGCGCAACGCAACGCAAAGCACCAAACGCACGCAGGCCGTAAAGCCATGGGATTGTCGGCAAGAATAACGGAACGAAAGCTATAAATCTACTCTGTAGTTAGCTGATTCCGAACGCGATACAATTTCTGTATCGGATATCGAAGTCGCGCAGGCCAAGGCCCATGCATATAACCCGGATGCTGCAAACGCTGCACGCAACGCAATGCACGCAAGGCATGTATAACCGCAGCTATTGTACAGCATTGCGAATAGTTTTTACTATCGCAATTGCTACAGTACAATAGAACGCAAGCGCCCGTGCACGCGTGCACCCACGTGAGCACGCACGATTTTCCATGAAACTGTTGCACAAGTTGCCATTACACTTTCTGTCACTCGTCATCGACCGTTTTCAATTGCGAAAAGAAAATTTATTGACACAAGATAAAAATTACATTTTTGAAGTTAGCAGAACAAAGAAATATTGAACGGATTTTCAACTTTCGTGCAAGAGTTCGTTGACGCGGAAATGAAAAAAATCGTGACGTCTTCATCATTCGTTTACTATCTCGAAAGTATAAAAAGTTGGTTTTGAATAAGTGAATTTGAATTATGCATTACGATGAGCTTTCGTTTTCAACGTTGGAAAAACGATGCTGCTGCTGGGCTCGTCTACATTTAAACTCATAGATTTGGAAAAAAAAAAGGAGTAGATCTCAACTGTGCTTATTATTCCGCGAAAATATGAACAATTATATTAATTTTCAATCAGTGCTATTGAATTCTGAATTATGGTGCGAGTCGTGAGTGCAAAATGTATTTAAACTCATTTCATGAAAAAAAAGTTAGTGTATGAAAAAAATCAGTGTTAATCTACATCGAAAGTGAATCTAAGCTGCCTAATTCTCGAACGTTTTTGCCATCCGTAGGAGATGAACGATTCATTATTGAGGAGGAGAACAAGACATCGAAGAGTGAGTAATTCTATCATTTTTATTGTTTTTATTCCTGTGCACAGCAATTTCCAGTATCAAAAAGTTGCGTGTTTCTTTATTTTCATTATTATTTTCGAAAGAATTCATTCTTTATTTCAATCATTAATCCTTGGAATAAAAAACGTTCATCATTATTTCCTCGATTCCGGAAATTAAATTTTCCGATCCTGGCACCACTAGAGCAAGTGATTGTGTACAAAGTATCCAGTAAATTTTTTCTCTTACCGATTGTAGATTGATCGACGAAATGATGAATGAATCCTTCGCTATTTTTTTTTCTCGGTAGAATTTTTCATTTTTTAACATTCCAAATAGATTAGATGATTAAATAAATAGTCTCGCATTATTTTTTCATAAAATAAAATTCAGGCATGAACCGTCCATCGATTAAGCTATCTTCCAAGTTTTATCCAACAGTCGATAGTGTAGTTTTACCGAACAGATATTCGAACAAGGTGAAAAACGAAAACATTTTTTTTCTTAGCAGGAGGCTTAAATGGAAAATATTTATTGAAATATTATCAATAGTTTAGCCCGGATGAAACGAATTTTTAACAGTAAATCTTTGAAACGTTTTGTTTATCTGTGTGGAACAATGAATTGTTAAATTTTGCTTCCTCCAACCAACAACTATACCTAGCTGTCTTGGAAATTACTCCAAATTTCTGTTTCAAAGTGTCAGAGCAGTGCTGTTGACAAGTTTAAATTGAATTTCGTATCCCGTTGTATTCTTCCCGGTCCAAATGGGCACTGAGAATAATGGAGATGGATTTTCAAATTGAGGAATCACGTAAATCTTTTTTTCTCAGTTCGTTCATTCACTTTATTGGTACAGCAACGGTGATTGTTTATTACATAAATTTGTTGTCATTTTGGTTGATTTTTTTTTTTTTCTTCAAATATCGAAATGAATAAATTATGAATATGCAACGAGCAAGAGCCCGCGAAATAAACAGAATAAGAAAATACGTTTATCCGTTTGAGAAGCGGATTCAGCGTCGTTGGTTATCAAGTCGCTCTTCATTTTTCATGTCTCCCAATCACGTACTTTTCCATGTTTTTTACAGCCAAGAAAAGTAGGATTTTTTGTTTAAATATCCTGTCAGCCTCGGCGATTACACAAGAAATCACTTTTCGGGCCGATGACAATGATTCGGGAATTATCATTATTATTAATATACGTATCGTTAATGTTATTGTTATTATATCTTAAATATTATTAATACTAGTGTTCACCCTTTGTGTTTTCGCTGCACGAATTAGCATTTTTATTCTCCTCTTCACTTATTTCAACTCCCATTTTCGCTATTCTTTTATCAACGATCGCTAATTGTTTTTTTACATGGTTCTTTTTTCATCATACAAATCGTTCTAAGAGCGAGAAAATTGGCGATTCTCATTATCCGGGGTAGAATTGAACGTGCCGATCAATCTCTTTCATGATTTTCTCCTGTTTCTGGTAAATTCAATATATTTACAATGTGTCCGTGTTGTCCACGAGGTTTTTGCGTCTCATCTATATCGCATTACGATTCGTAATTTGAGTCTTCTTTTTTGTTGAAATATTTATTTTTACATTCACTCGTATCGTTTTTGCGGTATTCGATTAGGGCAATTCGTCTATGCTGATATAACGCAATGAATGAAGAAAATAAAATAATGATGAAACAAGCTTACTTCCAGCATAGATGCTAATATTTTCGTGATCAATGTTTCAGCGATCAATGAGTCGATCAATTCGATCCGTACACGAGTCTCGCTCGGGTTTAGCAAATTTCGATAACCGCTTATATGTCATTTTCTTTCCTTCATTTTTCGTGAACGAGCGACTACGAGAAAATAGCAGTTTTGTTCCACTCGCGTACATGGCCTTCATTCGGATCGAAAAGAAGAATGCGCAAAGTGGACAAAAAAACGTTTGCAATAATAAGATCGTTGACTTTCATCCACGCTTATCGAAATTCAAAAATGAAGGAGAATAAAATGATAACAAGGACTAAATCAATATCGATAACGTATGCTTCATAAAAGAGCACTCTTAATCATTGATTTATTCGAAAAATCATTATGACGAATTTATTTCGAATGATGCTCCTATTGATTTGATCGTTAGGTCTAATTGGCATTTATACATATATATCTGTATATTAATTATTTTTGTCATTCGTTCGTCAATGTCTCATTAGATTAATTACAACTCATTTTCTCATTAGCATTAATTCGTTATACTCTCTCACAGGCGCACAAACACACATGTTCGCGTATATTCTCGTAACCGTTCAATAATCAACGCTCGTCTTCCTTTTACAGAAGATTTTAGAGGAGGCTGACGAACGTTCGTCAACATATATTAAATATAAATCTATTAAAAAATATTCACAATGGTCTAACATAGACAACGATAGTATTGCTATCTATAATAGTATAGGTACGTGTTCTATACAATGTTACATCGTTTGATATTAAGTTTGCACGAATCGATTGATTTTTCGTTATGATTTATCATTTTTTTTTAGATTCTTATTATTTTTTCGTTTTTATTTTTTTTTTTAATTCTTCTTTTACGATGTTTATTTTCTCATAACAGCTTTTCATGTCGAATTATTTCGATCGTTATGATATTCGATGTAAAGGATTGTTATTTCGTAGGGAGATACAGAGAAAGTAAGAGATGGAGCAAGAGACAGACAGAGCAAAGTACCAGTTTCACTCTTTCATAGGAAGTTTTTCTTGCCTATGTGCATGAGTCACTTTCACGTAAAATTTTTATTTCGCACGAATTTTGTTACCCTTCGGCACAAGTATGAGAAACTTGTTTTCAATCATTCGATATTTTATTGATCGAGAAGCAAGTTAAAAACTAGTAAAAATATACTGCTGTGAGGCATTTTTGTCGTAATAAAAGTGAAGCAGTTTTTCGAGTTATAGCAGCTTTCAATTGGGAAAATCGTGAATCTCGAGAATTTTCAGTCGAACGTAATGGTCAAAAAAATGGCACAATTGAACCAAAAAATAAAAAAAATAAAAAATAACTTGAATACGTATTTGCTGGATTCTTTCATAGGATAACACGAAAACTTTCAACTGATTGAAATCGGAATTGATTAGACTTACGGAATAAAAGTTTCACGTGAAAATTCTTCATGTAAGAAATACCATATATCTATATATTTGCATTATACAACTTTCATTTCATTCGCGATTAGAGACCGAGAGAACTAGTTCAAATGCTGAGAGTCAATAAAAAGAAGAAATTAATATTTTTTTTTTTTTCCTCTTTTTCTTCCGTATATACTATATTCTCTTTTCAACTCATTAGGAGCTCTGGAACTTCCGCGGACTGACTGTCTGGAGTACTTTTACGCTGAACACCTCTGCAATTAGCCCATCGAACTATTTCAAGTTCTTATATACATTTACTGCTCGTATATATTCTATATACATATCCGTATATGTTTTTATTTTTTTTTTCAATATATATGTATGTATATGGATGTAGCAAAGACCGTGATCCATTTAGTTCATCAAAACGCCGCGAAGTAGCGCGCTTGCTCATCCAGGGAAAGAAAACTGGCAATATTCCAAGCAATTTGTACTCGGATTATATTGCTCCGTAGAATACAAAGTTCATTCTTTTCGTTGAGCTCACATTTTTTTTTCTCTCCATTATCCTCTTGACGTTTCACCGACGACGTTGTCCACCCACAAGACTCGTCGGTCTCACTGTCATCTCTGTCAGTTGAAAATTGTGAGTTTTCGTGCTCAATCTGAGCCACGAGTGGACAAAGAAATTGGACCTATGATTCTTGCGTTTATATTCCCGTGTGTAAGGACTTCAAGACGACCATTACTTTGTATTGACCTACGTGACGGTTTTATTCAGTTAAACTAGTAGAGTCCCAACTTCTCGTTTTTGGTATATATATGACCTCGATTAAATGGGATAGCACCAAAGATTTTTCAAATTTTTCAATCATTTAGAAAAAACAAATCATGTTTCATTGTGAATTGTCATTCTTGATTTTACCTATAAGTATGGTTTTTTTTTTTTTTCCCTTAGAAATGCTAAAATGTTAACAAGTTCATTGATAAATTCAACTGCTTATTTGAATCCTTCGTATATTTGTCCGAATTCTTTTCACACTTTCTACCCTGAATGGAAAAATTATTTCGAAACACCGCATGCTTTGAGTTTGAGAGGTAATTTTTTTTATGATTGTGGAAAAGGATTAAAAGAATTCAAGAAACATTTCATTCGTTAAATAGCGAAAATCTTCTCTATTTATTTTGCAAATGAAATTCTCTGACGTTTTTTCTTTTTACTCCGAAGTAATGAGTTCTTCACTCGGATGAAAGATTGAAAAGCAATCATTTGCCTTGATGATGAGTTGTTTTTAATAGTTCCTAATTTTCTAAATGTATATCAGACTCGGTGATAAAAAAAAGAAGTTTATCGAACGGAATCTCATTTGGTTGGGAGGGACAATGATGAATCCAACTATTTTGGCCCATTAAACGCCAAATAATTTGATTTATTCAACGAAAAAAATTGTTGAATCCTCTATTTTCTCATCCAACTGAATGGGACAATGAACAATGATTTTGCTCCGTGTAATTTCTCATAAATATTTTTCTCAAATTCTACAGGCATGAAATAATATGAAAATAAAAATCGATAAGTTCTGGTGAACTGCATAGACAATTTGATCGCAGCCAATAAGTAATTTCGTTAAAGAAAAATTGCGAATCTCCCTCTTATCCTTATCGATAATTGTTCAACTTTTTTCACTTCCAAGGAAGGTGAAATCGGAGTTATTCCCTGTAATCGGATCATGAGTTTGCCTATTAAAATTAACGATATATTTGAACGGTACTTGAGTAATCATTACAGTTGCATGCCCTCTCTTGAGAAGGCAGAATCCATCTGTAGATTCTACAGATGGTATTCTACCCTGTGGATGACGATGAGATCAATATTCGTTGGCAACGTTAAAACTTTAGTTTTGACCATTATTTCCGATTCATTACGGAATTAAAAAAAAAAAAAATTTCAATCAGTACCTCAATTTGATTTCTGAAAAAGAAATATTATTCAGGCGACATAGCTATGAATGAGAGGTAATGAAAGTAACTCGGTATATTTTTGAAGGTTCTATTTGTATGGATGAATTAATGTTTGAATGGAGCTTGAGCGCAGAAAAAACTCGAACGAGAATGTTTTCTGCATGTTCAACGTTAGGCAGATTAAATTTTCCAACGAATTGCTTTTGTTTAGTGAAGTTCTCTTAATCTCTCTCTCTCTCTCTCTCTTGCTCCCTTTTTTATTCGCTTTTCTCTTATTGCATTTTCTTTTCTTCGCTTGTCGCTTTTCTTCTCATTTCACCTGTATGTCAATTGATCAAATGGAATAGCACGCTAAGTGCGTATGTGTTGATTGAGGAGCGTGCTCGAATATCCTCGAGTTTTTGAAGGGTCGAGTAAACGAGTGGGAGGCAACAACCACCAAGTTTCGTGATGATCCTCGATCTCCTTAAAAATTCTGAACTCAGGCTAAAGAAAGGGTGTGCCTAATATTGTACTTGTGTGCTTGCCAAGAGTCACGAATTAGTTACGCCCAATTATTCCTTTTCTATGAACAGACGTATGGTTTATTCGACTCCCAATGTACAGAAGGAGCCAGCAGGCGATAAGCAGCGAAAAGCTTCTCTCTGAAATCATAAACGAACAATTATGTGTTATTTAAAGATGAATGAAAAAGTTTTCGATCGCTGAAATTTTATTCAAACATTTTTTTGTTGTTTTTTTTTATGTGCACGAGCATTACATTCTGCTAGATTGTCTGAAATAAAAATTTATTGAAGTACTTTTGCCCAAAAATGAAATTCAATATTTTACGAACACAATGTTTTCACTGCGTTGTATAAATACGGTGATTGAATATAGGTTTTTGAGAAAAATGTTCCCATGTGTATCGACAAATTGGATGTGATTTGCGTCATTCACTTGTTTATTAATCGTTTCCCAAAACAGCTTTTCATTAATTCTCAATATGTGTGCGTGTGTGTGCTGCTGCAGTTTCGACCGTCGGAGCATTCACATTTGAACCAGGTCAAAAACTCTCCAGATTTTTCATTCGTACTCGAGCATTTTATTTTTCATTTGAATATGTTTCCATACAACGCCGTGTTTGCGCAACAAGAATAACCGTGTCGAAGCATAAGTGGATATTTATTGGATCGTTCTACGTATTCATATAAGTAACATTTATGATTTATACATGCATTTGTTTTGTCTGATTATTCGCAGTTTTCAAAAAAATTTGAAATTTTTCAAGAAATTATTTCGAAAAAAAAAAAATCCGTATGCAAAATCAATGTAGACACATTGAAAATATGGCAAATTCTGACGAAACTCATCTAAAAAAATATTGAAGTTGTTATCAGACGGTCACGAAATTCGTATCGGGCCATTTCCAGTTTTTCTCTTTTAAAACCCAAAAAGATTTATCCAATTTGGATACTTTTCGAAAATTTATACGCGTATATATACAAAGTGAATGAAAAGATTGAATTGAGAAAATTTTGGTTTTTTTTTTATGACGGCTAAAAATATAGAAAAACCCTTTGCTATAAGGTTTCAATCACGAGGGTGAGAGAAACGAGATTAATTATTGTGAAAGTACTTTCACTCTGATTTTTGTTGATATAATTACCAATGTCATTGAATCAACACTTGCGATATACAACCCAAACAACCAAAAGCAGTCTAATTAAATTATGTAACATTGGCCATAATGAAATTTGCCCGGATCGTATTAATTCGACAGCCTCTGCGAAAGTTGAACATTAAAAGTAGTTCGATAGTAATATCTCAGCAAAATGGAATTGTTCTTATTTTTTACATTTCGTTACGCCTTCTTATAGGATAATATTAATGCATTTTCGCATATTCATAATGTTGATGAACAGTGTAATATTCACTTCCTGTGTGCTGATCGACTTTCATTAAGTTTCGTGTGGTTTCTGTTATGTGGACGTTAGTCATTTACTCATAAATTTGATGTGCTTCCTTTCACGCTTTTCTTCTTCTTTACTGTGTTAGAAAAATGATATTCACACGAATATATACTATCGGAATCCGCGAACATAACGAGCGAAGTAAAAAATTTATTTTTTAATGCGAGTGATGTTGATAACGATTCTGTTCCCCTCTAGTCAGTGTCAGTAACTGGTGCAGGCGGATGTAAAATTTTTATTTGGAATAAGTTGTGGAAGAGCATTCGTAAGATGCATGATATGCTTCAGTTTTTTTCCGGAATTCATATATAATGAGACTGAGATGATGTGGAGCATCGATGATAGTACTCACTGTTTCTCTTTTTTCATCAGTTTTAGGTAGCATTGACCGCTGAACCAATATTTGGAGTAAGGATGCAGCCAATTCTCATTCTCATTATACCTGAATTATTTTGAACTTGGTTATTCGTTTTTTTTTTTTTTTTTTTCACATCTGTGAGTACGTTTTCACATGTAGTGGATTTTTGACGTTTAAGATCTAGTTGTTTCTAACCTTTTCTCCTATTTCAAAAAAAAAAAAAACAACGAAAAAAATGTATTCAAATGTTGTGCAGTCTGAAAACTATTGCGAATTATGAACTTTTTGTTCTAGTGGAAGATTCATTGAAATCTGTTTTCTCGAGTTATCAAGGTTTCATATACAAAACGACAGACAAACTTTTTTGCTGTTGCATAGATATTTATGTAAATATGAATGGCTTTGTTAATCCTAAGCAGCGAGAGCCAGCAACGAAAAGACGGAGAGAATCGAGCGATGAGCGGGTTTATGGATTAACGAGGATGACCTAATAAAATTAAGCAGAATTCTCACTTCAATGAATTTCACGAGTAACCCGACGTTGTTATATCGCAAATACAAACTTTTAACCTCTGCTAACAGGGTGCTGCTCGACACGAGAATAAGTCAGGAAACCGTATATGTTAAGAAATAGTGGAGGCAAGCGAAAAGTTGGAAATTCGAATTAAACTCATTTTTTTTTCAAATCCTTTAGGACGTTTTTTTAAAATTACCAATAAGAAGAAATCCGCTTTTTCGTAAAAGTTTTTTTGGTTGTTGTGACTATAGATTTTTCACATTTTATAGAAAAATTTGGGTTTCGAGATGACTCGACGATAGCTATAACTTAGAAGAGGTTTGCGATGTTTTACGGTTTTTCAATGCATCATTCAGTTTTGATTTTACAAAAAAATTTGTTTTGTTTTTAAATAAGATCAAGACAATCAAAAGCCGATCAATTTTTAGATCCTAAAATTCACTTTTGAGGAAGAATTCATAGAACAAGGATACAATGAAGAATTTTATATAAAAAATTACCATGTTCACATCGGGTTGTCGTAACATGTCGAAAAATTTTTTTCTCAAAGAATTTCGAGAAATTTACAATTATTTCTTATTCGAAAGATAGACAATTCTGTTCAAAAGAACAGACACGAACATAATAATTTTTCGTGTAAACTCCTCTCCGTATAGTGGTGAAAGTGGTAATTTCTAATTGAGGCAATAATTAACGTCACTGTATAGCTTATACATAAAATAAACAGTGATCAAGGTACATGTTGTACCGAAAGTCCACGGCGATTCTCGTTCACTCTCGTATGATCAGCGAAATCATCAATTGTATTTATGCGGAATTGCTAATTGCCGGATGTTCTAGATTGTCCAATTACAATCGTTGCCAAAATTTACCATGTGGATGCTTCAATGATTTATTTGATAGTTTTTGCGAGACTTTTCAACGAATCCACGTTTTTTTGTTGCTATTTTCACATCGTGTAAAAAAAAAAGTCATTCATTTTAGTCCGGATGAATATGACATTATTGCACAATTGTTTTTCATTTTGTTTTGTGATAAACTCTAAAATATTTAATTTTTTTTCGTCTCAAGAGATCATTGGATGAGCAAATCATTTTTCTTAATCTTGGATGGTTTGAATGATAAAAATATTCTAGAAAAATATATTCTCATTCTCAACTAAATGAGACTTAATGAAAGTGCATAATTTTTAATCAACGAATGCGATGTATCCAGTGCGATTAATCTCATTCCCGGCTACGAGTAGGCACAGAAATATTGACTTATATGTTATTGGTACGACATGAAAACTTGACGAAAAAAAATTATTAATGCTGTTATTTCAACAATGATTTTCAACAAGATTATTTCGTAATTGGATTGGAATATTCATGTAGTTATATTTTCTCGATTATTGGTTTCGGTTACGATATCAGTTAATTGAAGAAGATTCATCGAGCTTCATTGCAACGAATGTAAATCCATGAGTTTTCTCATTTACACGTGTTTATCACGCTTCTGATTATGAAGTGTTGATTTGAACTTGTGTACACGCTAAGAATTAATGAGGTGTATACCAATTACATTACAGGCTATGCTACTTGTTTCACTGGGTTTGAAAATGCCCTGTTTCACTATCGCATATACAGAGTCTTCGATATATAATATCAATTCATCAATGATCGTGTTTGTGATTGCATTTGATTAACATGATTGAAGATCATAGACCGAGTCTGTCTGCAAGACCTGTTACCTGTTGATTATACATGTATATCAATACAAAAATATTATTAGCTAGAAATTCAACGCGATAGATTCATTTGGAGTTCTGCGTTAATTTTAGTTTGGCACAATTTTCACAAATGTAACCTTTAAAAAAAAAAAACAGAGTGCTTACGTTTTTCGATATACGTAATTGCAATGATTCGATCACTGAGATAAGTAGAGCCAAAACAAAGGTCAGATTTTTCATTGTTGGCTTTTGAAAAATTGAAAAACATTTAAAAAAACGAATACAGCAAAGCATCGTACAATACACTGACGTTTATTTTCCAGCTTACACTAAGAAGAGTATTAAAATGTTTTTTGGTACGCGACGTTTGTTCATTTAACTTCGTGATGGTACACGTTTTAAAAGCAATTGTAATAGTTTAATCCGATATTTGATCACAATATTTTTTACTCTACACCCGAAAGGCTTTGTTCGTTTATGTAGTGCCTTTAATCAATGAATTTGAAAAAAAGAAAAATCCTCTATTTTGTTCTCCGCTCAATCTCCCGGGCATATTACTCGTCATTTGATGATGACAGAATTGTTCAATAAATCTCTTGATAATCTTTTTATTCCAAGCGAATTCATTTTATATACACGCAAGGGCTTCCAGTGAATTTTTCATAGAATGCTAAACTGTATTTTTTCGCTGTTATTCTTTCAATATGTATACAGAAATATTATTCTGTTGTTCCGTTCAAATAGTTTTCAGCGATAAACCAAAAAAATTGAGGGCCAAGCTGCCTGTTTTCATGCAGTATAAAATTGCTTTTTTTTCAGTGTTGCCAGCAGTCCCTGTTGTTTTCGAAAAAATGGTGTATAGGAAATTGAGAATCAAAATGAGTATTGTGTTCTAGTTGCAAACTCTCCACCCTCTCTTTCTCTCTCCCTCCCTCTTCCGTCTTCCTTTCCTCTCCGACTCTTCCCCGCTCTGCTTTTGCTCTCGACTCTTGTTTCTATTGCCCATGATTTTTTTCCTTTTCATCCTGAAAACACACGTACTTTGTTAAATCTCGTTTTGTACGTGTGAGTTCTCGCGGTCACGTAACCTTTAATTCGCCCTATTCAGCCCCTCGCTGCAACCCCTTCATTTCCAGCCCTTTCTCGATCTCGTTTTTAACCCGGTAAACTTCCATTCTTTCCCACCCTCGCCGTACACCATGGAACAATCTCTTTTTTCTCCAATATCGGTTTCGTACGCTATTAAAATCAGGTCGCGTTTCGTCCGTCCATTGGTTTCGTAATTGAGGAAAGAGCGCAAATCCATAACCACACCCTTCCAGGAATTTTGTTGATTCACTTTGTTGGTAGCTTCATCGAAAAAGTTTTATTTTCAATCTTTAGCGTTGTTGAAAATCTCAGGAAAATCGAGAAATTCTATTTGAAAAACTATTCCTTGATTATTTGTATGGAAAAAAAAAAAAAAAAAAAAAAAAACAAAACGAAAATATCAGCTATTTCTCGTCAATTCAGAGACAGCAAAAGAATCGTTGATTAGTCTTATGAAATATTGATAAATTCGTTGAAGTATAATGCACGGTGTTCGAAAAATGACCAGAACTATGACTTTTACTGATAGTCAATTTTCGAAAAATTGCACATCAAGTTTTTTTTCTTTTTTTTTTTTTTTCTGTAGTACATTTGAAATCGACACAAAATTTTTTACGGAAATATATTAACCTCTTTCGCGGAGCATCGAATACCCCTCATGCTGTGAATACTCATAAATGTACGCAAATATTTTCTTACAATACGTGAAGGTGCATTCGAGTGCATAAAAACCCTGAAGCTAGCGAGAATATGCAAATAGAGAGCATAACAACTTCGAGATTCCCGTTGAATTTCGATTTACATACGATTTCACGCTTTAAATATCTGTTAAACTTTTTTTTATTCACGCGCGTTTTTTTTCTTGAAACGTCGAAAAAAATTAAGTTTTGAAATAGCTATTACGCCAAATAAATATTTTCTTTCGTCGGAGTCGTACAACCAGTTACATTTGCTTTACACATTATACGCTTTGTATCCGATTATGGAAAAAAAATTAATAAAATGCTGTAGCACGAATGAAAATATTGCAGCATCCGAGGGAATGGATTGAAAAAAAAAAAAAAAAAAAAACAAAAGTGTTTCAGATAAGTTAATTACTTACCGTAAACTGTTTTCGTTGAATTCACGGGTGTTTTCATCGTGAAATTGTCTTCTTCGTCGTAGAATACGTAACTCGCATTGAATCCTGTACCGTCCAGTCTATCGTTGCTTTTGAACGTGACCCGAAAAAATTTCCTATCACTCTCAACATCGAACTCCTTCAGTTGACCACAGTGACGCGAGTGTTTACGATCTCTGCTCATGTAGTTCGAGAATTCAACAAAGTCACTCGCTGAAACGGCTTCGCATCTGTAAAATTAAAAGGAAGAAAAATTTTTTATAAATTTTCTTATATGGTATATTTTATTTTTAGATATCACTAAACACAATTTTTTGGGGTTACAATTATTATGTGACCGAACCATTGATAATTTTGTAAAATTATTGCTTTTTATAACGCGTCATTTTATTTTGACACACTATTCTGGTTTGCAGATTTTCTCGTTTTTCAATTGCGAAGTTCAATCTGTCATTTTTATTTTCGTCGATCGAGCTCTTACAAATTACACGAGGTGCATTCATTCTCTGAGTATAACTTGACAGTCCTTGATCTGAGCAAATGTTGGATGAGTTGTGAATTCAAAAAACTGAATCAAAGTAACCTCATCAGATAGAAGTTTTTAAGACATTTTCCCTGACAACTTTTTTTTTGTTGCGCAAAACTTTTCGGCGTTTCGAAGACATCTTCTTGATGTTCGTGCAGTCTGTAGAGGAAGCTTTTTCAGGGTTAACGCGCATATGTGCCATTATGTTATCGTTGCAACTTTGAACGAGTATTCTGTGCTTATCGTTGCCTGCCACAGTAAAATATATTGGGTTTAGAGACATGTCTTTCATATCCTGTCCTTTGTACGTAAGATGGAGCGAGCGAGTTGTCACCAGATAGTGGAGTTTTAGAGCAGCCGCGTCCGCCAAGGACGGCTGCCTTTAGGACGTTGAATTTAGAGGCAATTCGTATGACTGATTTTCCCTTGAGGTAAAATGAGCCATATCCGTTTATATACGGAACATTTCAGCACAAATATTTCAGCCTTTCAACCAAAAGATTGGGTACCATTAAAGGCGTTTAAATTCTTTTTTTCTTTTTCTTTCATGAACCGTAAAAGCGGGGTACAGGAAATATCGAGAATCAGATGTTTTTCAAGACGTGTAGGAAAATTTGAAAAACAAATGTGTTCAACAACTTTCTTCTCATCGTTTCCTGTTTATCAATACGCTTTCTGTACTTCAATTACTCTGTATATATATATATTTCCTCGAGCCAGTAGCAATGGAAAATTGAATTTGTAGTAGCAAAGCATTTCCTTTTCATCAGTCCGATTATAGTGCTGTTCTCTTCGAGAATCATCGTGCTTTTGTCTTTATAGCTTTGCTTCAATATCCAATGCTTTTTCACCGTGTGATTCGCATTATTTCGCTAGCTTTCCTACGTACATGTACAGTCCATTTGAACGCCGAAGATAACACGCTCGAATCTATACGCGCCAGCTTGACTACCCCCCGCGACGCGTTTTAATCCCTGTCATTCCTTCCTCCCTTCCTTCCTTCCTTCTACTTCAACCTCTCGCCCCCATCCTTCATATTCCGGTCGTCCAATAAGCAATTCGTAACTTTGTTCGAAGCTAGTTTGATTTAGTAGAGATGTCCCGGTTCGCGGCCACCGCCACCGTTCTCCCGTTAACTTCGGGGAAAGCTTTCGTAAAGCGAGAGGATATGCTGGCGAGTTATATATACCTTCGATGCATCGGAGTAAAGAGGGCAAGGAACGCTACGTCTACCCAAGAGCCGAGCATCGAACACATTAATTCGCTGTACATCCTCGTTTCTCCCTCTCTCTCGCTTCTCCTGTTCGGCTCTCTTTTTATCTCGAACGCGAAGTGGAGAGAACGTAATTGAAGTTATGCGTAGACCTTTCATTGATCGTTGATTCAGCATCGGGACCTTATAGGGGATGTCTGACACATCTAATGATTAAACTACAACGAACGATTCGGATCGCGAGTACTACACAGGTTATTGGTGAAGTTATTGAGTTTAGAAGTTTCGAACATTGGACGTACGGTGTTAATCTCATTGTAATCTGATTCAGTCTTTGTTTTCAGTCTATCAAAAGGATCATACGGAATCAAATGAAAATCATTTGCCAACGGATGAATATTTTAAACTCCAACAGGCACAAAGAAAATATGTTTTCTTAACAAAATTCAAGTTACAATGAAATTATATAAAAATATTCACAAATTTTTTCTCTCTTTGTTCAATATACGCAGATGAGCGGACGAACTTGTTCTCCATATTCGTAGCTGAATTAAAATTATAATCGATTGATATTTCATTTTCAACGAAGATTCATTAAAAAAAATTTGATTACGCGGAGACAACGAAAAAACGATAATTCAATCCGATGCATCGAAAGAGTTCTATATAAAATAAATGTTTCATTTTTTTTTCTATGTTTTCACGTGGTGATAACATTAAGAATAATGTATCGTTTGTTTTGAAGGAGTTTGACATTTTTATACTTACGGCAAGACGCCCTCCACATCGAAATAATGGAAATGTAGGTGAACCCGCTCGGTCGGCTGACCATTAAAGAAATAGTGACATTCGGTGTCACGTGGATAAAAACCAGGATAGTTTGGAGATGCAAACGTTCCGTTTTTAGTCTCGTTACTATTGAATACGAATGCGCAGGGATAATCAGCCTCTTGTCTTCCGGTCGTTATTCCAAAGTCTGCAAAAGAATAAGTAAATCTTGTATCGGATAACGTGAATATAAATTCATTCGAATATCAAATTTTTTCAAGCCGTTTCTTTTTCATCTTTTGTTTTATTTCTTTTAGAAGATCACTACTTGGCAATAAACTTAAGATAATAATCATTTTGGTTACATTAATAATGAAGGATTTTTTTAATGCTATAAATACGGTAACGATAAAAGCAAAATTGTAATATTAATCGTTTTGATAATTGAATCATACTTTTTTAGCAACGCTGTAACAGTTATCTCAAATGTTTCATTGTACTGCTTATTGAATATTATAATATTTTTTAGTTTTCTACATAGATGGTCATTTTTTCATTCTCAGCTTTGGCCAATTGTAAAAAATTCCTTTGGCCATATAGGTACTGCGAACATCGTGCATTTTTTACCTTGCACAATCTCTCCGTTGCACAGGAATTTCGCATTTCAACGTATTAGCTCAAGCTTTTGTAACGTAGTGATGAGAATTTAAGGCTCTTGGAAAATGAAAAAATGAAAAACATTTCGAGTCCATTGTAAATTTAATTCTCTCCGTGATATTTCAAATATATCAGCGTAATTTCGTTTGAATTCTGTTTCGTTGTAATTGAAAAAAATTAATTAAAATTACTCGGGTACCGTTACCTTGAAGCTGGATGAATTCTTGCAAGTGACAGGTAGTTATTCTATGCTGTTATATTTGATCCGTTGTTATCAACCGTATAATTGGAAAAAAATCTTTATGTAGTATTACGCATTTACCATCTCTGCGTGGTTCATTGCCAATTGAGTAATTGTTGCTCGTAGCTGTGAAGAATCTCAGATTCTTTGCTCTTTAAATGGGCAAAGCTTTTTGCTTCGGAACGTTTCTTTTTTAATGTCTATGGTTGTCAGAATATTACACAGCGTGAGTCTAAATATTTGTGGGATTGCATGATAGAGGTGTAAATGTTTTGACTAACCACAGCAAAGTGCCTTCCGCTGGAAACATTTTACCTTGTACATCTAAAACGCGCGCGCTTTTCCAGCTGGAAAGATGCACGATGTAGAAAAAAAAGACACCATTTCCACTTCATTTTTATCGTTAACCGTACAATTTTTTAAAATATTTTTCACAGTTCTTTTGTCTATAATCATTCTCAAATAATTCTTAATTAAAAATATTTAAAAAAACTACTGGAGAATGGAAAAAAATATTGACAAGCATCACGAATTATTCGGAAACAATGATGATGTGCACAAAACAATCGGCAAATATATTCTTCTCTTCAATCTTGAAAGAAATGCATTTTTCAATAAGCGAAGGAGAATCCGAAAAAAGATATTTTTCAATCCTAATCAAGCAGAACACTTTTAATCCAAAAATTTCCGGATTCGTTTTATTTTTTATTAAGTATAGCTAGTGGTAAATATTATGTAAGAAATCTCACAGATAATTAGTTCTTGAAAAAAAAATATTAACGAAAATACAATTCCAAGTTTCCTGACCCAAAAATTTGTTAATTGATTACTTTCTAATCCGTACTATGTTTCTTATGTAAATTCGTATAGAAGTGGTGGGAGCTAGAAATTTGAATAGTACATTAAGAGTTGAACGGTTTCGATTCTCGAAAACCTCAGTATTGTTATATCCCTGGTTGTATTTCGGAAGAAAGATCGGCTTAGAGAGGAGAGACAGCGGTAGAGCAAAAGAGCGAAGGATATGGGTAAAAGAGGAATAGAAGAAGAGACAGACAGTGCTTTTCGGTAACCGAACTTTGCAACACTGAACGTCTCGTCCCCGGATGTGTTTCCGGTCACTGGTCGGTGTGTAGACCCCGCGAAACCGGCAAGCCGCACGCGAAACAATGCAAATGTTCCGGGAGAAGTCTCTTTGTCACGGTTGTCGGGTACGAGCACACTCGATTCCAAAGCCACCGTTGCTCGTAATTCATATTAGTATTCCGAAATTGTTATATTAAACTCGTGTATGTATACATAACCACAATTATAGTGCTCTATGTAATTTCAATGCCATTTGTCACGGTTGTGCTTGAGAGTACCGAAACGGTCCAATATAATTGAGCTGGATACAGCGGAGAGTTTAAATTTCTTCCGGAATATAAAAAAAAAAACGCAGTTCATCGTCGTTTAATCTCACTGAAAATCATGCGGCTGTCACGATATAAAGGTTGATAGAAAAAACGACGTGTAATCGGTTCGGTGAATTCCGAATGAAATGTTTCAACTCAACAGTGTCGTTTTTCGATTATCAAATTACATATCCATACTTATCTGTTTCATTAATTGATGAAACAGTAATTAATAAATTACTGTTTCATTAATTTCTCAAAAAGCAATTAATCGAAAAGCAAAATATTAATTTTTATCTTCACTAATTTTTTTCATGTACTTGCTCTGTAGAGTTGAATTCTGTTTTTAACTCCCGACTGCCCACTCGGGCAAAAGCCGGGAGTTATGCGTTTGACCGTGATCAGCTGATTTTTACGAATTTTTTAAGCAGAATGTTTGTTGAAACGGCCAAAAATTACTTGACCAAATGGAGAAACAGGTTCTATTACCGGTGGACGTGGTTTGGAGTCGTAATTTGATACGATTGCTTGTATATTTAAAGAATAATTAGAAAAACAAAAAATCACCGTTCAACCATATCGACGCAACAATATAGGTGATGCCGCCATAACTATATTCATTCGCAACAACCGCGCCATACTTCACTCGGTTGGTTGTGACCGATTGGTTGTTGCTGTGACTGATTGGTTGATTGTGTTATTATTTTTTTAAATTATTTAATTATATTTATTATTAATTATATTTATAATAATTAATTAAAAAATTATGAACTTTAAAAAGTGTGAAATAAAAAAATGTTTTGAAAAAAAATAAAAACTCCCGACTAAAAATAGTAGTAAACTTTAAAAAGTCTGAAATAATAAAAAATAGATGCCGGGATTTTCGTCGGGAGAGGTCTTTACTTCTTATTCAATGATTCGATTAGAGACATCTCCCGACGAAAATCCCGACATTTATTTTTTATTATTTCAGACTTTTTAAAGTTTATTACTATTTTTAGGAGAATCTCGCACACGTATCTCGACGTTAAATACGATGAATCTGTATTCTCGGCATCGTATACATATTCGGGAGCAATTGCTAATGGTAATTTCAATGATTCTTTTCGATTTTATTCTCGTTTCGTTATCGCTTTCGATTTAATCTTTCTGTCCCTTTCTTTTTTCCACGCTTACTCTGCGTCTCTCAACGGTGCTATATCACGTAACATGCCAATATTTGTTCCATTTCTGGATGGTGGAAGGTGAAAAGCAGTACTGCAATAGCAGAGGGTAGAACTGTGTAAACCGCTGGTACTGCTAACTCGTTTACACGTACCATATACCCCCTTTTCCACCCCTTTGTAGCCCTCACCTCTCGTATAAAGAGATATAACGTATAGTTCAAAGAGCGTGTGCAGTCCTCTCATGTGTATATACATAGGTATCAGATCGTATAATAATGCTAGGAGATTATTGCTAAATCAGGCGGGCGCTGCTGATTTGGCCGATTATACGCCGAAGTTATATTGGGTGCAGCGCTGCTTGTATATCTCTATGAGAGACGTCGAGAGGGAGGAGACTCGATGGTTAGTGAGGCACTGTGCTGTTTATACAGAGAGATTCACAATCAGGTCAACTCATCATCAGCTCGATCCTCAAACAGTACTCTATTGACGATTTCATGCTGATTGGTCACAGATACGTGAAAGATGATTTGGAAAATTATACCAATCGAGTTATTCGCGATCATCGGTGCTTATCATATTTTCGTTGTTCGTGTCATTCACGTTAATGCAATATTGCAAAATGAGACATTTTGAATCGAAACCATCGGAGCTTTTCGTAACATTCGAACATTTAATTATATTTTCGTATTGATTTTAATGTTTTTCGTCGAACAATTTATTACAAAAGTACATTATTCAAAAGCTACTCTTGCATTTTCGCCAGCTTATCATATTTAATTGTCATTGAAATGTTGGATTTAATTTTTGTTGTAATTTCGATGGATACTTCATCTGTAGAGTGATGGAAGAATTGCTCGGAATCAGATGAAAGTCCACTTATACGCTGATCATGAATCCACCTGTACGATCGAACCAGTGAAAGTTATCAAATTTTGTGCTTGTACCTATCCACATTCCCGGAGGCGTTTTACTTCAATATGTTATTCGCTACTTCTCTCATTATACCAAAATATTTCCAAAACGTGTGATTGTGTGTTGGGAAAAGATGAAGCTAAATCAGAGTATGCTAAAACTCAAACATTTTGGATTAATGTGTCATGCCCGCATGCACTGTGATCAGTGATACTCAATGAGTAAATAGTTGGTTAATTTGCTTTAGCGAAAAAACTATTCTATTTGATTTTCTCGGATAATATTAGTTGAGTCAACAATCCAATATCATTCCATTTTATCTCAATTCGTTCGTTCAAAATAGAAGTAATTTTTATATTGATTTTATTAAATGAATTCTTGGTTAGGTATTACTTGATTATTTGATTTTCATGATAATTCACGTGAAAGTAGATCTTGTTTAATCATCACTTTTTATAAATTCAATTACGTTTTGCTCGTATTCAGCAAATCCAAGGCAAGCTTACGTTGAATACTGATTATCGAATCGTTGTAAAAATATATTGAGTATTTTGCTCCATATATCTCTAAAACTGTTGTATTCCGACTTCGCGTACCATGTATGTAACACAATTTCGTTCAATTCAATCCGAGGAATATGTACATATGGCAATCAGGGTTTAAGCTACCATCCAAGGCCCAAATGGATGATTTAAAATTAGTGAATTCACATAATCTGGTGATAAGACGATTACATATTTCACTGAAACATATTTGCCCTTAAGCCCGGGCTCCATGAAAAATTGAACGAAATTTCGAACCACCATATTCAATTACTGCTTTATTCCTTGTCCCAACGACGTTGAACGTCATAATGCGACAACGCAGAACAAAAAATATTTTTCGAATATCTCATGAGGTTTAAAAATGCACAAAAATACAAAAAATCTTTACATTTTTCACAAGTGTGACGTGTTCGTCGAGAAAAAAAGAAATCGATTTTTAGAAGATCTTGGCTGCGCCAATTATTAGATAACGATTCTCAGTTCATTGAAACAGCTTTTCGATTGAACAGACCAAATAGCTGTTATCTTTTAACCTTTTATCTGAGATCCACCTTCCAATGTCGTTATAATACTTGATAAATTTTCAGCAGGACAGGAGCTTTTCGAAAAAACGAATCGACCAAAGTTTTTAACAAAATAATTCTCCCTTAAATTTATTTATAAATTTGTTTATTCAATGTAAAGTTTCAACAGATGGCGATAAATATGTGCAAAAGCTTAAAGTTCATATTCAAGTAAAACTCGATTCTGTGTATATGTAGCGTGTATGAATTACAGAGACAAGACTTCCGGCTCTACGATGTCGTTGCGATACACTTTTCTATGTGACATCGCGGAGACGCCGGCGGATACGCGTTGGTCCTGGTAACGAGAATCTTTTTACCCTCTATTTACACATCTATTAATATACATATACATATTTATAGGTCATTCGAATTCAAAACGGCTGGTTTTAGTTCAAGTGACCAATTATTTCCAACGTTAACGAAATGCTAAGAGGTATATTTATGAGAAGCGACCTACCCTCATTAGTAGAAAAATCGAATATTCGATTGAACTTTTCTTTGCCAGTTCCTAACGTTATTTTCAAATTAATAATTATTATTATACCTCAGTAATCTCATCGTTTGTCAATCATTGCAATGCATTTTGAAAATAATCTGACAATCGGCGAAATCAATATTCTAATAGTTTTGAGAAAATTTAAGCAGATCAATTTATTGAACGACAACGATTCGTTGATCTGAATTCGAACATCCCATACATTTAGTGTGAACATGGACTGGGACATCTTCATGGTGAACCGATAACGCACATAAACTACGTTACAACGGGTCATTGTGTATTGTTACCAAATGGATACATGGCAAGTGTGTGTACTTTTGTGTATGCTACAGCTAAAAGAGCAAGGCTGCGCAGATTTTCATATCACGTTTGCCTCTCCGATGAATATTCATTTGCCTCTTCGTTTTTTTTTTTTTCCTTTCTATTCACCAGCTTTCGGGTCGCAAAAATTCAGAGCTACGTTCAACGGTCGTGCAAAGAAAGACATTGTTTTATTTTCCGCACAGAATTTACAAATTGAAAAAAAAAATGATTTTTCAAAATACTTCATTTATCCTGTAAACTCTGATATGAGTATAGGTTTTCGAGAGGCTCCGATCGATCGTGAAACGAAAAACAATAAGTTTGAAACATGATGAATCCATGAATCACAGAGTGATTGATTTTATAATAATTTTCTCCCATGAAATACACAAAATGTCGATTCGAAGAATGCAACAAAGCGTATATAAAGCATAACGTGATAGAAAATAACGTCCATGCCTTTCTTCTCTGTGTTTTACGTTTCAGCCACCTGTCGATAGCCGACGTCCGATCTTTGACTTTTTATTTTTTTTTTCAACCTCACCCCCGTCGCGACAGGATGTCAATGACAGGGTGATTTTTTTTTACTCCCCATGTACGGCACTGAGAGATTTCACCTCTCTCATCCATTTACTATAGATAACGTTGATATTGGACAGACCTTCGATTGACTATGATTTCGCACGTCGACCCGATAACACCGTCGTGTTCACCGTCGAATCGACGATTCGTCGATGGATTAAACGAAAAAAATCGTAATCTCGCAATAACAATTGAGCAAGTGGGAGTTATTGAAAAAAAAAAATGAAACTGAAACACTATGTAGATATTCTAACGATTTCGTACGAGATATTCGGTGTTGATTTTTTTTTGGGGTAAAATAAATGTACGTAAAAAATTTTATAATATTTGATGAATTACGGGTGTACGATTAGTGTATACAATTGTAAAAAACCGACCCTCACGCAGAATAGGATTTCATCGAATCGCTGATGCAGTTACAAATAAAAAATATTTGTGAAACTCATGGGAGTTTTTTTTTGTCAGCTTTGGCAGCTCGATCTTTCATCTCCTGAAAAATGCAGGGCTTTATAGGATAGAGGTCAATATTTGCCAATGGTGGTTCGGAATAGCATTTCTTTGAATCTCGTTTGATGGAAAAACCGCAGGACTTAAATGTTTGATTTCGGAAAAATATAAATGTATCAATGACAAAATCTTTTCCCGGAAAGTTTCAACGCCTTAATTCCATGCAGTTACATTTTGAAGCTACAAATACGATCACAAAAATATTTGATAGTCGTTAAGGCGTGCGCATTTAGAATACTGAATTCCCAATTAATTTTTTTGGTTGGAATTATACGATTGAACCTTTATCGACTCTCTCACTCTCTCTAAACCTCCAACATTTTCAGCCCTTTTTTTCTTGATTCATCGCTTGTTTATTCAAATTCCATTCAATGCCGGAGTAAAAAGATCTCGGGGGAATTAAAATCCATGAAGTTATTGTCGTGTATGTATCCGTTAAAACGTCAATATAAATGACAAGAGAATGCATTCTCAAATTTATTAACCACAGATCGATATTATATGAAACGATAAAATATAGCAACAGAATAGGATTGGAGATTGTTAAAGAGGATCGCGATTCGTGACAGAAGCCTGTCCTCGTGAGCAAATTCTCCTCTCAGCAGTATTTTTCCTTCACTCTGGTTTGTACTTTCATTTGATTAGTAATCGCATGACGATTTTGACCTTTGCGACGTGAATTTTGCTGGCGTTATTGTTTGGCTGTGCTGTATTGTGGCTTGGAAAAAATATTTACCAAACGACCGTTCGAAAAATATTTACCAAACGATTTACTCGTTCGACCATTCGCTGCGATATGTTTTGCAAAATTTGAGAAACTTTTTATAATTGAAATGAATATTTTTTTTTTTTTTTCATATTACGATTTCGCAAAAAAAGTATATTGTGGGTAAATGTGAACTGTTTATAATTATTAGAAAAGTTTTATTGTATCGATGATTCATTCGGCTCTAGCTATCATATTCTCGATCGGTAACATATATGCATCACTCTCCAAATTAAAAATAGTCAAGTGGACAATGGTGTGTTTGATGAGGCTATCCTTATCATAACCCGATGGATAAATCCTGATCAGGACCAGCGCGGTGTGCCAAGCGTTACAGTACTCATCGGGTCCTGATAATATAAACCTGATCGAATTCTAATCTGGTTCTGGCCTGGTCCTGATGTTAAATTCTAGTCCGGTAATGATTTTTGTCTGAATCATCGTAATTGAACAATTCACCCACTAACACATTATCGATACTCGAATAATTTTCGCTGCCAACAGGTTGCATGATTATTAATTATCGGGGCGTTTACACTCGTATTTAACGTGAAAAACAATGTGGAGTGGCTGTTTGTTTCACAATGTAAATTTATGTTGACATTACTCGCTTTCTGTTACGTATAATCGATTCTGAATCCTCTCGTTTTAATCACGAACATTTTTATTCCAATTTTTTCATTTTTATGCCCTTTGAGCTCTTTGCCCATTTCACACGAAACAAATATATATGTCCGATATCTGAAATGTTGTATATAGATATATACAGCGTTTCGGTGTCTCTCATATCCGTCCCCAACGTATTTGTATTTACGTGGTGCAGCTATTTTTTTTTTCTCTTTTCATCATTAGTTCTAAGCGTTTTTTCTCAATCTCTGTATTTGTACGCCGCTATCAGCGCTCGTACGTCGGCTTAACCCACGGACGCATATCCTGTTCGGCGTTGCTGTGTTTGAACGTTTTTTTTTGTTGTTGCACGTATTTTAGTCACGGGTGATGGATTTCCCATCAGCTGTAGATTCTGACGACTCTTTCGAACATGTTTATCGAGTGGTAGTGGTTTTTTTTTGACCTCTCGTTAATGCCTTGAAGTTAAATAAAATAATGGCAGCATCGCGTTTGTCCTTCTTGCATTTTCTGCTGCTCCTTTGATTCGTTCACTAATTCACCGGGTTGTTCATAAACAGACTAGTTTACTATTCGCATGCGCGAACATTTGAGATAGCGAAGAACGAGGTTTTGAGAACATTATGAAGATTTCATAATCAATTTTTCGAATATAAAATTTACAAGTAAGAAATTGCAGTTTCGTCATCGCTTTTCTGCGATTCTGATTGGTTCGCTGTCGTTGACGTAGCTCGCGTCTCGTGACAGAGTTTAAATGGAATAACGTTCTACATGATGATTGCAAGTAATCACAATATATTTACTAGACATTCGATTAAAATTTGATGGGCTTATGAAATCACATTTCAAGTAGGTAGTGTGACAAATTTTTTATTTCTTTCTCCTTGCACTCTCGCATGATTGTCTGAAAAATAAACGAGTCTTTTTTTCATATAATATCCTCTTTTTATTTGTATAAAGTTCATAGGTATTCACGAGTAGCGCATGAAACTGCAGTTTTGTCATCGGTTTTCTGCGATTTTCTTCGGTATATTGGGGCCTTTGTCGTGTTATAACTTTAAGATTTCTTTTTCTAGCTCAGTGCTACAATTACAATGTTATATTTACGTTATTGTTGAGAAAAAATATACTCTACTGTTGCGACTACGAGTGTTCGATCTTTTTTATCTTTTATATCAGTGACTCGGTTTCATGTAAAGTTCACGAACATTAAATCGTGTTATTTAGTATTGAGTTTACTAACTCTATGTTCGTGTTTTATTGCCTCACGGTTTTTTAAATTGAGGCATAATGAAGTAATCAAACTCGTACATACGAGTGACACGTTAGGGCTGATACGCGTAATATGCAAATCAATTTTGAAATTTTTTTTTGGGTCAACCGGAATGAAATTAAAATTCAAATGAAGCCTCCAGCTCTCATTCCCGCGTTCTGTCTCTCTTTTTTTTTTTCCTGTATATCTCGCTTCACATTTCCGCGGATATCGGAAATTTTTTCGTTTCTCTATATACATGGAGGATTGTAAATTTTCTGGGATTGCGAGCCGCTGGTAAAGCTCCGAGAGCACTTTTGGAAATTATATTTCACATTTATGTATTTAATATTACTTATATATATACTTTTGTCTGGTACGAATCCAATACATACGACGCATACGTATATTCATGTACACATATTTCTATATATTCGTATAATATATATTCGTATATCCCCATGTATTTAAATAATAGGGAAAGGAAAAAATATAATTTCGTTTCGTTTTTTAATATGTAGCCGGGTAACAGGGTAGAAAAACGTCTACATCAGTAATAAAACTTTTTTACAACTTGATTCGAATTTAGCACCAAAGTACTGAGAATTTTGTCGAATAAAAAGAAAAATTTAACAAAGTACGCTGATAATATGATTTATCAAAATTTAAATTTCGGGCTAAAATTATTCATGAAAATTTTGGTATTCGCGACTCCTTTCTATTTATTAATATTTCTTTCGGAGGAAAGAATTTTGAAGGAGAGTAATCATGATGACGAAGGATATGTGTTTATATGAAAAGTTAAAAACGAGAGAAATGATGTACAAACATTTCGAGCTTACTCCTATTCCGATATTATTCGATGAAAATATCTGATTTGAAACTTCATAATAATTAGTTCTCTCGAACAGTAAAAAAAGTATGATTATCCATTCGTCAAGAACTGCAAAATGAGAAAGTTAGAATTTCGATGAAGAGAATAAATGACTCTATTTTTTTTTATTACAAATCTTCTCACATTTATATTGCCACGCGTACGCAAAAGTTTACTGCCCCCTTTTACGCTTTAGCGAAGGATCAATCAAGTGTACTAACTCGACAAAGGTTCGTAGTCTGGCAACGTCCGTAAATGAGTGTCGAACATCGTAAAACTTTTACGTGATTCTCTCCAAACTCTTCCAATGCTCCAGAAACTCACTTACCAACCAAAACAAACATTAAACGAATTCACCAAAATCCTGATCATGTGGTCAAAGTTTTTTCCATTATGGGACCCGTATAAAAGCATCATTTTTCGATTCCCGATTGAAAAAAAAAAAAAAAAAATAAATTCACTTCATTCAAATATAATTCATACGACCTCGTTCACTCTTTTAAATCATTCTATTTTTTTTTTTCACTCCGAAACTCCAACCATGAATCATGGATACATTCCATGCCTTAAAGTATGATAATACGAGTTACACCTCGAAAAATAATTTATGTTCGAGTATACACACCTACATCGGGGCAAGGGGGAAAACATACACACAGCAATTATTTCTCTCGGCTTATAAAAAGAAGCTGCATGAAATATATACGTTTTTTTGACCTCGTGGATTTAGCTCGCTCGGCTACAGTGAGCTCAATTCTCTCTCGCGGTTCTCTACGCCTCGCGGCGTACACGTGGTGAATCCGTAAAATTGATAAAGTTTCACCGAAGAGAACTTTTATAATACCCTGCGTGACCCCCTAGCTGTGCCACCTACAACGAACCCTCATCCTTTCATACTCCTCGCCCGGTTATTGAAGAATGTTCAAGTATATACGAGCTGGCAATTTATGTTCGGCTCTCCAAGAGAGATAGAGAGAGAGAGAGAGAGAGAGAGAGAGAAAGCCTCCCTCTTGGAAGGCCAAAAAGAGTAGGAGGCGAGAAGGCCCTCTCAGCTTGGATACCGTTTGACCTCTCCCTTTGACTTCTTCCTCTTTTCTTGATACTACGTTGCAGAGAAGTAGAGCCAGAAAAGAGGACGAAAAGGAACCTTCAAGATGGCAAGAGCTTTCCTCTTGTATACCCTGCCAGAAATTTTTCTCTCTTTCATTCCGAAGCTTCAAAATATTTCATGGTGAATTTGCAGTCGAAAGCCGATACTTCGAAGTTTCGTGCACTTTTGGCCTTACTCCTTGTCAGATTATCGTCAAAATACTCATATCGGAATAAAAATCAGTGTGCATTGGCATAGAAATAAAAATTTATTCGAAAGCAGATCGAGAAATAACGTGTCTACGGTATACAATATTCTGATCAATGTTTATATTTTCAAAAATTTCAATATATATATCTATACTCTTGTTCACTTGCAAACTAAAAGATTTTATTCAAGTATACATGAGACTTACGAACATCCTTTTTTTTAAATTATAAAATTATAAATTTTCGCCTGAAATACATTGTAGTAGCAAACAAAGAACGAGGAACGGTGTGACAATTCGTGTCTTTTATCCTGTACGTCGCAGGACATAGATATATTTGGTAAATCGACTTGCGATAGATTTTCTACGTTCTTACAGTGTTTCAGCGTCTTCGTGCTGATCTGTTAACTATTTATCACGCTGTAAGACTTTATCACCGCGTCTTCTTCGAAGAAAATGAACTAAATCGCGCTCTCCCAAATCTACATCAGAAAGAGCCCGTCCTAGGAGTTTATGAATCCTTGCGACGTCTTGTTTCTTAGATCGACAGAGGCCACGATTTCCGGCAATCAAAGTAAAACGTATAGACAGAGCTCGATTAAGATACTGACAACCAACCAACTTTCTCAAACTATCGCGCATTTCTCTTCTCTTCTATTTGGTGTGTCTGTATAAGGTGTCCATATTTTACTGAATTAATTCAATGTGACGTGATTACTTAGTATAATGGGATGCAAAGCAGTAGAGCTATGTATACTACCTACCGCGAAAGTTTGATTTTCAATTGATCACTCCAGAAAGTAGGTTATTTCTCAAATATTCGTTGTTATGGTTTACTCTTCCGACTTGAGGAAAAACCTCGCTCGCTGCTTATATTTTCAGAGATATTATTCCTGTAGAATTGTCTTTGATTCCCATTTTTTTTTTTAAATCACAGATTTTTTTAAAGCTTTTCCGGTTCAACCTGAAGAGATGTGACCCTTATTAAATACACCGATTCATAAAAATTTTATCAATTTTATAAAGATCTAACGAATAACAGTTCAAACTTACCACGAAACGTTCTTTTATTCGAATTCGAATTATGCGACCATGTCATTTCGTGGAAAGTCACGCGCGGCTTTGATCTCCGTGACAGGGTTAGGACAACCTGGTTACAGTACAGACAGCCGTTTTAAGAAAGTTTTGCCCACCCGACTCTGTTTTTCTCGTCGTTAGTCGGCGTTTCACAAGAAGGAAATTGGAGGATTACAGAATTGTATAAATTCCTTGCACGATTCACATCCTATCTCCGTTTATTCTTTTCGAAAATATCAATTCTCGATCAATCAAAATCTTAAGCCGACGTGTTTCGTTTTCCGTTGAAGGAATCAAGCGAAAAGCTCTCTACCCATCGGAACATAATAATCTCGATATTCTGACCGATATAAATTCAACGGTTATATATATATAAATATATCTTTGTGTTTAATCAAAAAAATCTTATCGTCTTTGGGATGAAATGTCCGTATTATTTTGCAAGACAGTGGGAGATGTCAAAAAAATATCCGTAAAATATCTTATCTGTCGGAATCGGAATTTAGTGAATCTCCGTTGTAATGTCTTATAACGCGGAATATCGCAGGATGTTTTAGCCGGAGTATGGGGGCAGTGTGTGGTCCATGGAGACGAGAAAATAGGAACGTCAGATTCTGTTGTTTTCCCAGCGAGGAAAAATGTGCTCTATGTGTATATACAGTTCTGTTACCGTATACACTCAGAAGATCGTAAATCGGGTTGGCATAAGGTATAGGGGAAAGGTTTCATACGGTTTGGTATCGTTGAGCCGAAAGAATATGTCGCTGCGAATTTTCACGGCTACTTCGGACTCACTTCACCGTTCAGAAACACAAGATCTGCCATATCGTACACATACAAATAGATGCGTCTGTATAAGTGTGCTATGATGATATACGTGTAAGTAAGTGCACGCCATCATAGACGAGGACGAGTTTTCAAAAGTTTTTGTCAGCGCAAGCATCGAGATTGCTCGATTGTATTCTTTCCAACTGGCAGAGCAGGCCCTGCTACAAAAGTATGAGAGAGAGAGAGAGCACGGGGATGGACGAAAATATTATACGTCTCGTGGAATAATGGTAAAATGTCTCCAAGAAGTAAACAGCCGGAGATCCCATTTGATTCCGAAGTTACCGCACGTGATGAAATGGAATTTTCGTCATCGGCTATATTCTCTCCCCCTTGCCTTCTTTTTTGTTTTTCTTTGTTTTCGTATACGTGTAACGTATGAGTTGACGTTTCATATACATGTCAGTCGTATATGAGGTATTACTTTTGTTTTTTTTTTTTTTGTTTTTTTTTTTTTCATCTTCTGACATAAATTCTGATTATTCCCGAAAAATCAGGGCTCTTAACCGGTGAAATAGCCGCTAAAATTGGCATTGTCACTTTTACGATTATCGCGGTAAAACGAGGTAATTTCCGGGTGACGAAATCGCGGTTTTTATGTGAGCAACCTTTTGTTGCAATTCATCGTGTTTTACGATAGTTAGTGGAGGAATATATTTGCTCATTCGAATTATTGAGCTATGATTTTCTTAATTTATAGGCAGCATTAAGGATACGCGTGAAAATATATTTTTGAATATTTTATTTTCAGTTATTCGTACATTTCGCGAGACTATTTTACATTTTCAATGACACGAATATATGGAAATTGTTTTTGATATTAGAATCAATATCGAAATGAGGATTACATTGTTGTGGCCGAAAATTTAATTATATTGTGAAGTTTCATCAGCTGATGCTCATCCCTTTTCATCAACTTCTTTGTGTTCAAAGGAAAGCAATAATATGAATGTCAGTTTCTAATATTGAATATTGAGCTTGAATACTGCGTGGAAGACAGTCAAAGGGGATGGGTCGTCCAGCAGTAGAAACTCGACGAAATAATCAATAGATACCGAGCGATTCAGATTTGTCAGTCGAAATTGTAATGAATATATATTTTTTTTATGTCATTCGGCAAGTGCCTCATTATTCACGAAAAAATATCAGAAAGTTTCGAAGAAATTTTTCAATCCAGAAAAGTTTAATCTTTTAACGTCACTTTTATTATTCTGTCTTTCGAAAATCATCTTCTATCATGACAGATCGAAGTGTTTGACAAATTACGAAAATACAAACTGTTTTGAAACAGTTGGGTATAAGCTGTATTTGTTCGACGATAGAAGCTTCCAAGCCCATGTTTCCTTCACTGATTACAAGAGCTTCGAAGTGAAATGTTTGCTGTAGAATACTCAGCAGTGGTAAGTTGTTTTTGGAGAAAACTATCAAGAATATATCATCGTCAGAACGATTTAACGTGTGTAATAAATAGAGATGGGTTTAGAGAGACGAGGAAATTGAAATTTTGGCACGTGTCTTCGTATATTGAAGCTTGTATCCCTGTACGAAGTGAGATCGCGACCGCAGCGTTCTATTTCACATGTACTTCTATACACATATACGAATGTGTCTTTGCACAAGCACGTGAGAGATTTGGAGACCTCGTATATTATGCAGCAGTGACTCGTTGTCGTGTTACGATTTCGAGTATCGATAACTTATTCGATCTTATAGCACGATGACAAGAAGTCATTTATCATTCCGTTTTTCGTGGTCCTTTTCATACAGAGAAAAACAGAGAGGGAGAGAGGGAGATCTGGAAATGGGGTGCTCACATTTAAATGGTAAAAAAAAAAAAAAATTGGGGTCAAAGAAAATCTGCAAAAAATTCAATGCAGTCTTTGATTACAACCATACTCTTTATAAATTTTATAGCAAAGAAAATCCATTCTTTCTTCGAGCACGTAGATACTACAAACGTATCGAACAAACGTATTATTCGAATTTTGAAAAAATAAAATAAAATAAAAATAAAAATAAACATATTTTTACATAATTATGGAAAATACAAAAGAAAACTAATGAATTTCATCGGTATTCCAGATAATGATAGAATGTGAGCTTTGAGTGAATAAGAACAAAAAGTTCCGTAGCGTGAAACATGGTAGAGGTATTTGAGAGAAAAAAAAAAAAAAATGGAATCTGCAGCGTTGAAAATAAAGTTTGCTTCACTTGGCACCAAATGTCCCATATACGTGTAGATATACGTATACTATATTTTGGATACATGGCGAGATTTATGCCTCGGAAGAGACGCTACGTGAAGAAAGTACAAAGAATACGAGGACAAAGATAAAAATTTAAATGCACTCACAAAGAATCACGAATGATTGATGATACTCTTGAATTTATATCGCTCGTCGCATAATAAAAAACATTCGTAAGAGTAATCTAGCCTTATATCTATATTTCAATGCAATGTACATTTATATATGTATATATGTATGTGGCCCATCACTTACTTTCCGTGAATGAATAAGTCGCCTTGAAACCCTTAGCATAACGTGATGACAGAACACCGCGAAATTCCAGCAGAAGCCTTGCTCCGTTGCTCATTAGGGGTCGTGGCGGTGCATTACCACAAAAAGCATCAATCTTTTCCATTTTTCCATCAATCGGCACGAAAGCGACGAGAGAGTCAATCCCTTCGCACCTGCAATTTCAAATAGTTTGATGGTAAATTTTGAGAAAACGACGACAACTACTTTTTTTTAAACGCAAACACGATGATCGATTGTAATTGTTTCACCAACTGATTCGACATGAAATCTTTCCTGTATTGAAAACATATAAACAGCATCGAGACAAAAGTTTGTCTTGTGTAAGAATAAGTTTTATTAGATAAAATATTGCAATGAGAAAAAGACAGAAACAGTATTATTTGACAAGTCTGTCCTTTATTTTCGCAAGATATATGAAGATTCGCGAGACTGCGGGCCGCATCGAACAAACAAATCTAATTTGTTTTTTTCTTTTGTCATAACAATTATTGACACAATTGACTCGTTCTATTCTACAGAAGAGAAAGACAAATTTTCGTATATGTGAACTCCAAAGCTCACAGTCTGCTTATCAGACCTTCTTCTCTATTCGGTTTATTATTGCAGCTGAAAAGCTTCGAGTAGACTGCCACTAGAAGCCTCGTTATTGGCATGTTTTGTTGTCATTCCTTATTTTTATATATCCCATATCTCCTACTACGTAATTCATTATAAACTTCATACTCTTGTGGGATCCTTCGGATGTGTATATAATATTCCATCGTGAAGTGGACCGTGACGAGGTACATTTTTATCATAAAAATACATATATTCTTACCTCCACGTGAATAATTCTATGATGCAACCGCGTATGCGTACGACTTATTCATCAATATGGAGATCCGGGTTTATTTGTCTGAGAAGAATGGAGGTAGATACTGAGAAAGAAGAATATAATGGGGAATGGGAATGATGAAACAAAAAAGCTTATGAAAGAATCGGATTTTTCATTGGAAAAATGAAACCGCGATGGAGCCTTCGAAATTTCACTGTTAAACATTAGTTTTCTTTTTTGTTTTTTTTTCGTTGATTTGAGTCTAAGCATTGCTATATACGTCTTCGACTTTTAATCGCAGAGACTCGGATCTATGGATAGTTCGAATGAGCGACGACTATAAATAATTATAGACGAACGAGCGAATATAAATAATTAACACTCAATTAAGGGTTTCCTGCAAAAAAATTCGGTGAGAATTTTTTGGATGTTTGAATGTATATAAACTCTTCGAATGCCACTGTATTCTTTGGACCATAAAAGGCTATATTTTGTCTGAGTCCACTATCCCGAAAGTGAAGCTATCAATTGTAGTTAACTTGGGAAAAAAAAATTCCTCGCAAATCCCGTAAACGAACTTCTCACAATTAAGGAAAGTTCCAGTAATTCAGTTAGAATTATTCAGATTAACTTTAAATTCAGTTATAATTTAATTAAAATTGTGTTGTTCATTGAAATTGAGAAATACATTTTCACACCAATTCACTATAATCGCAGTTATATTATCAAACTAGTTTTTATCTCAATAGGCTTATAAGTTGGCAGCTAAAGGTTTAATTGACATGAAATTAAAATTGATACAAATTTGTGTACAAGCAACGCAGGAATACTGAGAAATTTTTCGTTTGAAATCTTTTTCATAATATTTGTTTGATAAAACAATTTTTATTGTGTGTACGAAAGAAGTTGATAAAAGTTTGTGAATAATTCCTTTACTCAGCCATTTTAATGAAACTCTCGCTTCAAGAGTGAATTATCAATTTAAATATTCCGGAAAACTTGAACAAAAAGAAGATGAAAATTGATACAATTATATGAAGGCTTAAACGAGCAATGAACTTTAAATAACTTTCAACATGAAGCGGGCATTTATGTTCACGTTTGATTTTCAGATTGTTCGGTTATTTACTACACGAATACCATTCTTTAGATGGTACGTCTAACTGTTCAATCCCACGTTGATTGAATTTCGTTCGATCTATTGTTCTTATACATGGATTTTTTTTTTATGTCTAATGTTTTATTAAGGTCTTTCTGTGTTTGTCAGCTGCAAATGAAACTTTCGATATATTTTGTTGATTCAATAAAAGCAAAACAACCGTTCCGACAATTTCTCTTCTTTGCTCACTCTCGTTGACGTCGCCTTCTGCGTGTTTCAGGCCTCGTTGCCTTTATTTATTTTACGTACATATAAAAATTTTCTATACCCGAAAGATGTCCACTTTCTTTGATTTCTTTTTGCTCCCTGCTCTTCTTCTTCTTTACTCTCTTTCAATATACGTGCATCGCGAGAATTCTAAGTGAAGGAAGTTCTCTCTTTGCTGAGTCAGTCACGGGCTATTCCCTCCTCTCGCACTCTACTCGATCGCTTTTATACTACCGTCCGAAGCACGCGTTCGTAAATACATAGATTTTGTACGTACTGTCGCATGTCCTTTATATAAAATGCCTTACTACTGACATAAAGTTATTACGTGCGATGCATTCCACGTCAAACGGATCTCACTGTAAACCTGAACTTGTCACATAGTCTCATATCTTTCCTTCGATTTTCATTTGAACATTCCTGGACAACAACGTGGACATTTTTTTAAAACCAATACTCGTTCGTATCGTTGCAGCATTGATAATAATGTTTGTTCATTTTGTGTGTTTTTTTTTTTTTTTTTTTTTAAATCAATCAAGCTGAACATATTGAATTTACTCCGTTGAAAAATAGTCGTGAAAAGGTGATACGAAGATAAAACGTAATTTTTCTTTCGTTTTATGCAATGTCTGTCCAAGTTAGAGATCTAATTTGATGGTTGCCCATTTTGAGTGGCTGTGATACTGATTTTCTGTGAAATATTTACACTTTAATTGGCGCACGGAGAGAAGGAAAAAGTAAAAATTACCGTTACAGCACTGGAAACCAGCAGGGATGACTTTGAATGTTTGGAAATTTTGAAAATGCAAAGTGTAAATTTTCATAAAAATGAAATAAAATTTCCTGTGATATACACAGGCAAAATTTAAACTTTGCACTGTAAAAATTTTCAAACATTCAACGTCGTCCCTGGTTTCCAGTGCTCAAACGATAATTTTAACTTATTCCTTCTCTCCAGGTGCGCCATCGTTCGACGTAAGAAAACAGAAAGCTCACACGATAATAAGTCTTCCATCAAATAATATCTTTTCTATCATAATACTTACTCTTTTGGTACTTCCGGCGGATGAACCAGATTGAAGTCCTGAAAGATGACCTGAACTCTCTCCTTTCCTCGTCCCTGAAAATCGTATCTACACGTTGCTCGAGATGGATAAGGATTTGGATAGCCCGGTGACGTCACGACACCTGTTTTCGTCGAGTCACTGTTGAAAACCATGTCGCATGACGAGGCTAAAAAAAAAAAACAGTTACGTCGTATGAGGATTTGATGAATTATGGTCAAGTCATAAATAGTTATGAGCAACGAGAGTGATGAAAATTATTCATTTAATACATTTATTGATCAGAGTACTTTCTGCCGTTCCTATAAAATGATAATTAACCCTCAACTGTTAATATCCACTGTCAATAGCTGTCTGAATTTATATTCGAAGAAACGACTTTTCATGAGCTGTTCGATATTCCAGATTTTGATCAATGTTTATACTTTCGGTAAGTATAATACAATCTTATTTGATAAAAACTACTTCAATATCGTGTTATCAATTCATAGAATTATTACACGTGGACCTAGCATCAACATCCCAGATGATAAAGTCAAAATACAAAAAAAATAAAATACTGTTGAAGGAAAGCCGTTATATATACGATCATCACAGTGAAAGTGTAGACGTGCCTTCAGGCGAAGAAATATACTAAAAGTGATATGATATCGAAGATCCGAAAGTTGACAGTTTAGGCTTCGAGAGAATCGTGCACCCATCCTAAGAAAGATTCAACATGGTAGAATCGATAGAGAACTGGATACGCAAGACCGAGAGAGGAAATCACTAAGAGTTTGCGGAAGCTTAACGGCGAGATAACCGAAACCAAATATGCTGATCTAACTGGAGGTGCGGTCAGTATCGTGTTACTCCGGTTAATCGACAATAAACCAGAAAACGCTTGATTTAATGAATATGCTGGATTCCTAAAGGGATTCGAGCACAGTGAAAACAGAGGGTTTAATATCGTTGGTGTGAGGGATTTTTTGGCTCAGCAAAAAAGTCATTTTGATAATCGAGCTGGATTTTTATTTTGCGTGTATGTTAGAAAATTGTTTCGGTGAAATAAATGAATCCCGTGGAGAATTTCTTCTGTTATTGGTTAAACAAAAAAGAAGAAAGTTGTAAGGCAAGACTATTTTGTATAGGTGGCCGACTTTTCTATTTTTCTAGTATTCCTAAGGGGTGCGAGAAAAGCTCCTGTTGGTACACGATATTGGATGAATCGTGCTAGGAAAACGTTAGTACATGTGTAGACTATGTGTAATACATCGAAGGCTCGAAAGGGGGGAGTAACTCCGGCTACGAGTCATAAATTCACGTGAATAAATCTTTCACGACCCTTGGTTAGTCTCGGCCAATGTGAAAGCCTTCGCGCAATCGTTGTTGGGCAAAGTGCCTCAACAAGAGCGAAAAAGAGAGAGAGAGAGAGAGAGAGAGAGAAGTGAGAAAAAAACTCTCCGGCAGCTTTTGAACTCGTTGGAAACAATTGAAGTTTCAAGACCTTTTTATATTGCTTTTTGTTTTTTCTGTCACGGGCGTAACGTACTAGAGATGCTGCATGGTAGAATCTGGCGATCTCGATAGATGGGTAAAATAACGTTATGAACACGATTTTTTGCTGTTTTTTTTTCTTCTTCTTCTTCTGCTTTAATATTTCTTCTACTATTCCTCTACAGTTATATATTACTGTGGTGCATCGATGCTGAAATGATTCAATAGCGATGGTCCAAGCGCGAGAGAACTCTCAACGAATGGCGCAACGATAAAAGGGGATTTATTTTATCGGAGAAACATTTTTTCGAGTCACTAGATATTGACTCCTTGTTGGTATGGGTTGTAATTAAATCTTTTTTCACTTCTGTATATTTTTGCATTTGAAAAAATAATAGAATGGTTGCTACGGAGGTTAATGAAAATGAAAAAAAGTCGAATCGGAATTGGATAAATATCGTTTTTTTTTTTTTTTTTTTTTTTTTTTTTTTCGTTGCATTGATTTCATTTGCGCAATCATCGTCATAGCTATTGTCGTTTTTATCGGTATTTTCAATGAAAATGAACTCGCTCTGATTACAATTCACGATTCGTTCGGTAAAATAAAATAAAATTATATTGGAATACGAAATGTAAGCATGCTATTGTTATATTTGTTGTCTTTGTGAGCATATCATTGCGGTGAACAAATGTGTCTCTGCAACTCGTAAACAGGTATCTATATTTACCCAACTGAATGAAGTTTCTATACTGACACTCAATGACCGGGTGTATACTCAGAAAAAGAAAAAAAAAACAAGGAAAATACGTTGTTAGAAATTGCTACTGGCAAAAGGGTTGCCAGAATTCAGCCCTTCTCGTTTTTCTCGCCCCTTATAAAATGAATATTGCATGAATGCGTTTGGATCTCGGGGACTCGTGCTTTCTGCCGTAGCGTGCTCTTTTTGTTTTGAGAAACTCTCCGGTAAACGACGTCGGTTACAATATAACCCACGAAAACCCTCGAGGATAGGAATGGTTGTGTGTGAACGAATATTTTGTTAGTCTTGTCGCGACTAGCATTCATGAGTCGTTGTAGCAGTTAGGTCTAGCCAACCACAGCAGCCTTGTCACGAACGCGATGAAATATTTCGTATAGCTTCCCCCTTCGTAGAACAGAGAAGGAGAACAATCTCGCGAGATTGTCAGGCGTAAAATTTCAACGATAACGATGCACTCAATTTATTATTGTTTATTTCAACGTTGTCGTTTATTATAGTTTTTGTATCGCATCATTTTATCGTCACTTTAACGCGTCTAATTGACTATTCATCGAGGGACTTTTGACGAGTTTTAATTTTGAATATTCGATATAGCAACGGAATTTCTAAAACCTTTTTGAACCTGCTGTTATTTGTTGCTTCGAGAATTGTCATTTTTTTTCATTTTTCTCAAATCACTAAGTTCCATGAATACTTCGGAATCCATTCGTTTTCGAGTTTCCTCTAATTATGTATAATATTCTCCGTTTTTTTCAACGGTTTCGGTTATAGTTTCGAGTAGCAATTAATTTTTCAATCACGCAATAAATTCTTGTCGACTTATTTTTATCTTCGCAATGAGAATTCATAAATAATAATAAAAAAAAAAAAAAAAAAAAAAAAACAAAAGCTAATAAAGGATTACGTACGATTCGAGGAGTACGTCACGGTATAACTTCTATATATCAATATGCATTTATGCGAACATGTATAGCGTAAAAATAGATGAGTGTGACGTGAATATTTAACATCGTGCGCGCTAAAGAATTTGGACGAGCCGTATAAATCACAGAAGAGTGCCCGTAGGCATTTGCAGAAGATAATGTCTAAAATATAAGGTGTGAGAATTCTCGTTGCAGAAAGAGAAAAGGAAAAAGCATGAGAGAGAGAGAGAGGGAGAGAGAGGGAAAATGAGGAAGAAAGAGAAAACACAGAGTCTGCTTTTATCGTATGTATATAACAGGAGGTGCGGGATAATCCTCGGTCGTGCTCGAACTTTCTTAATGGAGCTTAGCGGATGCATTTTGCATATCTTACGTCTCAGAGTAAAACCGAAAGCTTCGAAGCCATGTACCCAATGCCTCTTGTTCTATGTATACATGCTAAGCGGCGCTCCCTATCTCTAGCCAATGGGGGAGGAGGTGCTGGCTCCTTTGTATGCACGTTTCGTGTTCTTTTCTCAAACGCTTTGGAGTCGAGTACACGCGACAGAGAGATTATTGTCAGGTGTGAAAGACAATCTCGTACACTTCGTACTCTTCGTAAACATACCTATAATGATATATATCTATTCGCTCTATTTCCTCAACGAGAGAATAAATTTATTTGGCTCTTATTCGGAGTCATCTGATTTTTTCATTATAATTCGCGTTGTGGATGAAAAATTCATTTTCTAACGTTGGGGTAGGATTTGGTGTCTATTTTTCGAGGTTTTGGGTTCGTTTTTCTGCTCGTTTGTTTATGACAATGAAATACAACGATAAAATCCGAAAATTTGAATTGTATATTCATGCTTAATTTTTTTATTGCTTTTATTGATATTAGAATGAATTGGAATCAATTTACTTGATAGAGAATATGAAATAAGATGACGTATAAACCAAAATCAACGAAACCACTGACAAGTCTAACGTGAAAAAAGAGAGCCTCCCTTCGACCAGTTGTCGATGGCACCATTTTCAATATTTGCTCATAAAAAAAAAACCTTCATGTATATTTGAAAACAGTACGAACATTTACATTACACAAATGTTGGTGTAAACTCAAATATAGTTGCCAGCAAATGATCGAATGGGGCGTTTTCACGCTCCCAAAGGAATCAGTCCTCTTAGCAAAGCATTTGGTTCCAGTCTATCAGCATTGCACATTTCTGGAATTTCAATTTAATAATCCTATTTTTCTCTATCAAGTTGATGAGAATTCTGGGCATAAAATTCTTTTGTAAGAGGTTACTGATTTCTAACAACGACTATTTTTGTGAGATTTCAATCGATTAATGATTAGACAATTTTCAGCAGAATTGTAATGAAACATGCATCGTGATTGCAATGTTATCTCAGGCATCTATCAAAACGACAATTACTCGATAATTTCAAATGGCATAAGTATTAGAACGATTTTTAATTGATCTTTTGGCATGATGAAGAAGTTCGAAACCATTGATAATTTTTTTTTCTTCTGTTAATGAGATTGTTGTTGTTGTTTTAATAAAAATGAAATGTTCAAAAGTCACAATGGCTATTCTAGAATAGTTTGTATTCTCCCATTCGGAAGATTGAAAAAAAATTGAAATTATACATGTGAGAAAATCTTTTATTCTGCGATACAAAGATTACGATGTAAAAATAGCGCAACCAACAACTGGTTAAAAAATGTATTTTAATGAATTTAACCCTGTTGATCGAAATATCCGATGAAGAATCGCTACGTATAGAATTATAGTATCTTGTCGATGGAGTTCGGATCGTAAAGGCATTTATCTAATTTTATATCAAAAAGGTCGCTGTAATAAGAGTTCGTAACCTTCGACCCTTTACAAACTGGGCCACTTGTCTGCAACTATTTTTATGATTCTTAATTGCATATGTAGGGATAAGTTATCGTCAAATGTTCAGAGAGAACCTGGCAATTCTCTGAAAACAAAATCAGTTTATAAAATTCATTATTATAATTAAATGCGATAATTGCTGTTCTTTTTTTTCATAATTCAACAAAGTTTGATATGATGATATCTCATTTGCAATTATGACTACCGTGGCTCACTTTCGTGTAATGTCAACAATAAATATATATAGATATATATATATGGTATCTGTACATGTATATATGCATGTATAATATTCTCGGTATTCTGTTCCTCCCTTGTGCAGTACAAGCTCAGATTCAATAGAGATTTCACCCCACAAATCTGTGAGCACTATACGAGTAATTCTATGACGAATAAGCTACTAAAGATTTGCGATCAATTCATTCTTTGTCGTACAAGGAAAATTAATTTTGTGAAACAATAAAAGAAATTAATGAATGAAAGTATTCTAGTTGATTCATTGAACACGAAATCGATCCACGAAAAAGATTTGAAACATTTTGGGCCCTCGTTTCATTATTACAAATTGGACATTTTCAAAAGTGCTGCGTGAAGTGTGCTCTGTTTCGAGCAAATGGATAGGAATATAACCTTTGAGATTATTCATTATATTCCACCGATGCCTCTGAATTTTTAAATCCGACAAGAACAGAAGATAATTTAAATTTTCATTGAAAAAATAAAAATAATAATAATGTTTTCTGAGTTTCGGTTATTCGTGGTGAATTATCCAATTTAGCTTTCATGGCTTGAGATTTATTTAGCAAAGTGACTGATGAAGTACGAATGGCTCATCTGGCATGAAAATCATTATATATATTCATGTATGCAGCCTGCAGTATTCCTTGTCAGAGAGAGAGAGAGAGAGAGAGCAAAGCCGCGGTCGCGAGGGATGATAATTAATTCGGAACTTGGCGACAGATCGAGAGAAAAGCGTGTATGCTCGGTCTCGTATCTAGATTTCGGCGTTCCCTGACATACATCCCATGGCGCGTTGAAATTATATGTAGTACTCCCGAACGACTCAACCTTTTGTACAACCCGATGGCTCAGCCGTGTTATCCGGGTGACTGAGTGGATGAGAAAAAGGGCTGCTGGGTAAAGATTGATGAATCAAGTTGTTTTTTTTTCTTGGTGTTTGAATAACTTGGCAAAATTTGATTTTATACATATTATATCACGCGTCTTAATACGGCTCAGGTGCAAACGGAGATGAAAAAAGTATGAAGAGAACGCAAAAAATTGCTGAATAAAATCAAAGAAAGCTTGCAATTCGTATAAGCCAAAAGTAACTTAAAGCTGCGAGTCAACCCAAGATATAGGAATTCTTTTAAATATTAAACATCGCATTACGTCGAGAGTCAAAGCTAAGAACGAACGAACCGGTCTTTTCTCGGTCTATGATGAGCCAGTCATTTCGTCGCCTCTCATCATATTGTGAGAGGTCATTTTTTCGCTCCACGGACTTAATGAAGAATGTTTAAGGTGCCTATGAGAGCGAGAGAGAATAGTCGAGGGAGAAGTCAACGCTCACGCTTCTCGATTTAATTTGCATTCATGAGACGCGAGCGGCTTTTCTCTCGCTTTCAACCCTTTCGCGTATTTTCTCGCTTCACCACCATCATCACCACCACCACCATACCACGACTTCTTCCTCAAAATTCGTCAGAAGATCGTAATCGCGAATCCGTCCATATCCGAATTACGTATGTACCCTGAAGGTTATATGCATCGTGAGCATAGGTAGAGATATCGATTTGAGATGTGCGGGTAGGCGTGTGCCTGTGCAGGGCGGCATATATAAGGATTCAGGTGGAAGGTAAAATCAGGGAAATGGAGGTAGAACGAGGGAGAAAGAGAATGGAAACAGAAAAGTAGACTCCCGGGGGCTGTGGAATCGCTTATCGCAATCGATCTTTATCCCTTTTCCTTGTTCTTGCTCTTCACCCGTTTCTCTTCTTCTGTATTGCCCTCAATTGTGGCACTATTCCTCCAGGGAAAAATCACAAATTTAATGAGAAAAAGTGAGTTCACGCACGAATCTATCACGTATGCACACATGAGGCATTCCCTGGCTGTTTTATCTTGCTCGAGGACTCGACTATTTTTTTTATTTTCTTGCTTAATCTTCAAATGCACCTTTTATTATAGCTGACAAGAAAAATACTCAGACTAACCGTTAGATTTTTATCTTAACTTAAAAAATTACAATTTTTCAAAAAAAAAATCTCGCGTTGCAACTTTGGATATGTCAAGGTGTAGATACATTTTTAGCTATGTGAGAATATTCATCTTTTTTTTCATTCCCAAACACATATATTTATGAAAATGATGAAAAACGATTATTGAACTTCATATTAATGCCTTGCATATCCAAAATCCAATATTGCATCAACTGGAATAGCAGTGTAATCAATATGCACCTTGACAATTTCCATTTACAAGATTGAAAAATTGAAAATGCTAAAAATATTCCATCACTTTTGATTTTGATGAATTAAGAATGTTGGTTGGAAAAGTACGAAGCGAGATTTTAAAAAACCATTGAGTCATGGTAAAATCATCATTCCGTTAAGTAGTCTGGTCGCATTGATTAGATTCACTTTTGAGAAACTGAACTAACCTGAAAACTATTGTTGAAATTCATTTCATCTGGTATTTTCTTTAACAAAAAATGTAAAAATACATGAAATGGTTCGCTTGCTGGATGAAACGGCGTAGACTGCTTGTGTGGACGTGTAAATATATGTGTTCGTGTATGTACGTTTATGAAAAGCAATTAATCTCGAATGTCGCAAAGAAGTATATGAACAACTAGACACGCTTTTGAAATAACCAATATATACCCATTCGTCCTGTCGTCGAACGAATTTCATCATAACATCGATTTTTGGTGTTGTCACGTGACAAATTCTCGATTTAAAGAAAACATGGCTTGATTGTTCCTTCATAAATGAATAAGTAAAAAATATAAAATTAGGCAATTTGATTCTTCGCATCGTTGGTTGATTCCAGACGAAAGTTTCATGATTTTATTTAAAGCAGGTTAAAGCCATAAAAAATGGTAGAGGGTCGAGGTTTGAATGCAATGCATGAAACTCCTTTTAAAGTAAATTGCTACTAAACTCATCTCCTTGTAAAATGCACTTTGAGTTGATTCCGCGAAAAAAACGGAGTGAGCAATGTTTTTTTTTCTTTTTTTATTTCATTTTCTTCGTACGTACCAAAGCGACAGCGGTTTGTACTTCAAACTATCTAAATTGATTTACCGACGATGTTTTTGTAATTAGTCGCAATTTTCTACTGTTGAGCATTTTACATGACTACGGTGTTATCAATCAAACCCGATTTCAAGATAAATTAATTTAGTCTGGTGAAAGGCTACATCCAGTTTATACTAATGAAATCGGATTCGACTGGTACGCAATTCAATCACCGCATATGTTTCAATATATTTATTGAATTTTTGTATGAAATCAGTTGGCAAATCGCACGAAGTTTGTAGTAAATAACAAACTATTTTTATTATTAATGCATCGTCCCGAAACTGAGCGTGATCTGTCATGTACCATCAGAATTACTAGTGTTGGTGATTAGCTTGCTGTTTCATACACGTATGTAAACGTTTCCGTGTTTGCATGTAACGGTACAGAGATGGGCTTGTAAACGTGAAAGCACATTACAATCGGTAGATTTGCTAATTGAAATTACTGGGTCAGAGACAAATTAATTTGTGCACGAGAATAGCACACGTTGCTTAAAAACTGAACATTAATTATATATTTTTAAGTGAGTGTGTTATTTCAGATTTCATACAAGCAAATACAAATCACGAAAAGACAAAATTTTCTTCAACATCATTGACAAGCCGAGACAAAATTTGAATGACAGCTTAGACCATTGACACTGCGTGTTGAAAAAAATGTATTTAAAAATATCAAACGAAAGAATACGCAACAAAAATTCATTTTCCCAGCCAAAAAATCCGTTTTTCGAAACTATTTTCAAGGGAGATCAGAGCTGATCTGAGCTCAGTTCACGAAGAACAAAAACTTGTCGAGTACCGCGTCGGATAGTGTTTACGTAACTAGAGAGGAAAAGTAGGGTATTTCAAACCGTGTTCGAAATCGTACGGGAGCGAGCATTTTTTTGTGCAGGAAAACGTTTGAATATTTTTATAAGAAATAATCAATAATTTTCACAGATCTCAGTACCCAGATCCGACCTTTTGAAATACGAAAGTTTGTTCTCTCGTAACTCCGCAGTCAATGAAGGAACTTTGATAAGGGGTTCGTGTTCGGGCATGAAGGTTTGTGTCAACGGAATTTAGATATCAAATCAAATTTCGTTTCACAAGTGATCCCAGGGATTTTGTAGCCAAAACATTTTCCCAATTCTCATTTTGGTGTTGGCTATCCCACTTTATCCGCCTATTTCGCTTTGATCACTTTTTCTATCGTACACAAAATATGAATTGTACAAGTATCCGTATGTTTATAGTGATTTAAAGCTGTGCTGTTGAAGCTGATGTACTCATTCGCATATTATCCTTCCAGATTACCACACCACCATCGCATTACTCCTTCTGATTTTGTACAACGCTCATCCTGATTCCGTTATCCATTCCATTCGCTCGTCGCGACACTATAGCATTAATAATTTACAACCCAACTTTCTAGAAGTGGCGTAAGGCCGGCTTCAACCATGACGAAAATTAATTTGTGCCATCTCTAAGATGGGCACATGTATTATATACACATATATATATATATATATATATATATATATATAAATGTATAAATTTCGGAGATGACGCAAGTGACATAAACACACTTACACACAGAACGTTTGAGAGGATATTTAATTATGTCTGCGCACACATCTCTTTCTTCCTCGCTTGGTCTACCGAAACGGCGAACGCGAATCCCCCCAACACATATATTCACTAAAAAGCCCGGATAAATACTATATATATGTATGGTTATTTGCGCGATTCGTGTACTTTCCATGACTCGGCGAAAACGCGAATGCAAACAGCCATGAAAGAGGTACAGACAGAATGAGAGAGGGAGCGAGAATGCAGAAGGACTTTGCAATGATTCAAATCTAGCATCGCAAATCTCTCCATTGGTCTATGGTTCGTATTTTGTGTACAAGATTCTACTTCTGTTCGTGAATTCGCGTAGTTATGTCGGTCCATGATTTCACTAATGGAATACTGAATCAATGACAAATACTTCTCAATATCGATGTATTATAGCTTCAAAATGTAACATGTTTAGAAGAAGAAAAAAAAAATTGTTGGCTGATTGCATCGATCGGTGTTTACTTATAGAATTTTCTTCATTTTACTTGGGTGAATAAAGCAAAAATTAGATTTCTTTTATACTCGTAAAACTTTTCTTTTCGAAATAGTGCGATGAGAATATGATCGAGGTGTTACAGTACGCGGAGTTTACATGATTCTCTAATATTCTCTTTATTCGATTGTTTTCATTTGAGTTTGAATATGCAGCAAAACTTACTGGATAAAATTTATTTTTACGGACATCACACTCGACCAATCTGCTTTTTATATTCCTTATATTCTCGCTCAATAGTTATATAAGGCGTTGTATTTTATAAGATATAAAAACTGTATGCGATAGTCCATTTAAAGTGTGAATACTTCCGTAAAAAGTTAGCATAAAAGCTGAACGGAAAACAAAACAAAATATAAAAATTCACCGCAAGGAAAAAAAAAGAGCCGACAAAGCCGGGCATTAAAGGGAAAAGCGACTTGGTACGTGCGCGTGTACTTCGGCATAAAAACAAAGCAGGCATATCCCGCTCAAACACGCTGAGGGTGCAGCCGTAGCGAGATTGAAAAAAAAAATGGGCAGTGTTTCTCTAGCGATGCTACTGGGCGGAAGGTTATGAAAAAAACGTGCGGCGTTTCAAAAAACTCGACGTTTAAACTCCAAGGATCTCGGTCGCTTTCGAAATAAAACAGGAAACGAGTATTCTTGACCTTTTTGCGAGTATCTATTGCTGGTAACTATATGTGCTTCGGGCTATACGGATTAAAGTGGTTTTTATAAGAAGGTCGTTGGTAAAATTAATCATTTGTAATTCCTCGACGTTTCAAATGTTTCAGACTGGCTCTGAAAAAATCAACTGAAATTTTTTAAAAAAGCTCCTTTTTATAATATTAGAGAAGATGCTTGTATAAGTTACAAGGTTTATCGTTCATAAAAATAATTCAGTATTTTTATCAGCCCAGTTACTATAGTGGGTTCCTTCAACTGCTATTCATTTCAATAATCTATAAATTTATAACTGCTTGCTTTTGAGAGATCGATCGAAAAATCACGAACACTTCTCACAGTAATTCGAGCATTGCTTTTGAAAGCTAACTAAAACATATTTTGTTTCTACGTGAAAAAGAGAAGATACGGAAAAGCAATTATAGCAGCTCGTTGAGTTTTTTTTTTTGTTCCGATAGTTACGAGCACAGGAATTGGGTTATTTTGGAATTGTTTTTTTATCGGATTTCATTATCTCTGAAGACTTTACATCGTTACAGCATTTTTCGTATTAAGTTCATCAGTTTTTTTTTTTTTTTTTTCAAGAACAAAAAGTTTTCAGTGGGAAAAAAGCGAAAATAAAGGGCTCTAACGTAGACTTGCCACCTTTTCGTTCTTCGTTCTATTTCGGAAAAAAAAAAATACAAAAGAAAAAAGAATGAAATGCCGAAGGAAAAATACTCGTGTTCTAACCAGTAAAACTTTACGTCGACCGCGACCGTGAATTCTTTTCCATAGCAGTAGTTACAGCGCTGATTGATCAGCCACAACGCCAATATTCTTGCAAGAGATTCCGTAAAATCGGCATGTTTCCTGACCCCCCTTCTATGCTTCTCCTTCGCTCTGTTTCTCGTTCCATTCTCAGTACATACTATACTGTACAGTCATTTTCGTGGTCGTTGTCGATGGAATCAGCCAAGGGTGGGTATATAACAGAGGAAAAATAAAGACGGGGATTCATGAATCCTGAGACGAGAAGAATGAGGAAACGAATAGCGAACTGAGCACAAGATATATATGGGTTACATGGAAATTGCGTCAGAGAAAGAGATGTATAAAAAAATCTATCGGGTGTCGGAAAACTGCGTGTACTATATATTTTTATTTTCAGTAATAGAAATATGAAAATCGTAAAACTCTGATATCCGAATGGAATTTGTGTTTGAAAATTCTTAAAGTTGGATGTACTGTAATTTTTTTTTCGTTAATATTAATGGGTTAAAAAAATTGCAAGATTCACATTTATCAAAAAGATGTTCTCGAATGCTAATTAATCCCGAGCGCTCAAGAGCCATTAATCATATTAATCATTTCCGGGATGACAATTTTGGACCAGAAAAACTTGAAAGAGCCGGGAGCATCTCTCGAGAGGAAGCGAGCAAAACATAAATGCCAGGATTTCTTGTAGCATAAACTCATTTGTGAAAACTCGCAATGGATCACCCTATGCAGAGGGTTGTTGAAGTAGAAACCGCGGGAATAAGTGACTACGAGAACGGGGGAAAAGTAGGAAAGAAGGAAAGAGTGTGAGCAGTAAGTGAAACCGAGAATTAGAAAGAAAGAGACGCGACGTTAGATGGCGAGGAAGTAAAGACGGGTCTGAGTAGTCGAGGGGTTGAAATCCGGATGTAGAGAAGAACGAGAAAGGAAACGATGTGGCTGATAGGACGAGCGGGAGAGGAAGTCAAAGTCTCGGGTACGAGAGACGAAAAAGTATAGACTCAAGGGAAACGATATAAATATATAAATATATGTATGTGCATATATAGCGGTAAAACGTAGGAAGGATGTTACAATATACAGAAAGTAAAACGAAAGGAAAAAAAAAAAAAAAAAACGAAAAGACAAAACGAAGGGGACGATAGAAAACGTCCTCAACGTGGATTCAAAATGGAACAGTAACTAATTTTGACTCTTTTGTCATGAATTTATTGGATTTTCCATTTTCAACTTCCATCGTAGTAAATCATAAGCAAATTTATAGTGAATGAAGCAATGAGGATATTTCAGAGTGGATCTATAAGATTTGTGGAAGAAAATTAACAATGTTTTGAAACTCGCTGGACTAAATGTTTCAGCAAATTGCCAAATTCATCATAAGCCCTCGTTACTTAGGGTGTGAGTCGTCCCAGACAAAGTTCAATCCCTAGTTTGAACATGCAGCCATTTTTAAATTGAACTTGTGGTGATACCGATCCATACTTGAAAATCTGTACGATAGACCCAGTGACATTATGCAGGAAAGATTATTAGGCTCGTGAACTTGTGACCTTTCGAGAAATGTATCACTAGACAGGTTGAAATAAATGTATCTACGGAACGTTTGGATGTATTTTCGTATTGCAAAAGCATATTTTATGAGTATACGATTCGAATTTCCCGTTTGAATACCGCCAATTTATAGCGTTGAACTATTTTTCATGAATGTTCATTTTTCGTTAGATTTCTTCAATAATTTCTTATTCATAAGTGAATGGAACTCTTTGTTCGACAGAAAAATCATTTTGTCCTAGCATGGACACTGTCAGAATGACGCACGATTTTTTCCCAGGCCTTAATATTCCATGTTCAATATTTTAACTTTGGTTATAGTTTAGAGACGTCAGGGGTGGCTGGATACCCTTGTGATCCATTATATTACCATCCAGATATGTGTGGCTGTTAAGGGTAGAAAAATAATTAAAATATTCAGTCTCACAATTTTTATGATAGAGCTATTTCATTCTGGATATATTTATAATAATAGTCCTTGGAACAAACAGCTGGGTGTACGGAAGAAGACAGACTTTCCTTGAAATTAACATTCTTCAAATACAAACTCATCGAGCATATTGGACAGATCGATTTCCGCCATCAATTTGAATACGTATGTATATATACATATGTAATAAGCAAAGCCTTCTTCGTTAATCGTCTCGGAATCAATATACTCCATCCGTTCTGTTTAATCTCCGTTTGTACAAGTGTGAAAGGAGGAGTCCCGTTGGGAATTGCGGTATCTCTTAAGTCTACTCAGCAGACTTTTACGAAAAAAAAAAAAAAAAAAAAACAATAATAAAAGTAATGAAAAACGAACATTGTTATACTCCATGGATACCTGACTTTCTCGTTGGAGTTTCCAATTGTATTTCCATTAGCTGATGAGAGTCGATGTATCTGTTTATCGTAGAAATAAGTATTGGATTTGGACAAGAAAGAAATTACAAAAAAAAAAGTCAGAGTCCTCTTTGTAGAGCTCTCGGTCGCTATTGAATTTTCGATTCGGACTGTGAATACTGTAATTTCATTCAAGTGGATATTCCTATATGTGTAAATTCGATTGTCTGTGTAACATTGACATTTTCATGCATCGATTGATGGTAGACCGGCCGTTATGCCAACCGAACGGTCACTCCAACGAACCGGATATACGTACAGGTTGCACGAAATAAAATCAAATATTTATATAAACGTTTACGTTCTGACCGTTTTGTGAGAAAACATTGGATGAAAACGTTTGTAAGTATGCACCGATTCGGTCTAATGAAAACGAAGAAAAAATAATCGGTTGGTCAGTTGTTGACTATAGTTCCGCTTGAATAGCTCGATACAGTCGTTATTATGATCAAGCTTCTCCGTGTCAACAGAACCTGAATATTCGTGAAAAATCTTTCCGTCCATTAATAACAGGCAAAATACACCGATACTTCCTGGCTGACATCACTGGTTATATAGCAGGAAGGATTCCTGTCAATTGTTACGAACGTTCTCATAAATCAACGAGTGATCGGTCGCCCGTCATACCGACAGTGCATCATTCGAGACACTGTACATCCACTGCGACATAAATTTTACAGGCGTCTCCGTAAAGCTGATAGTTTGCAGGAACAAAATATGTTTCACCGAACCAAAAATCAATTAGTCTTTTTCATATCTTGAGTGCTCTCGTCGTAAAAGTTAATTGCTCATTTATTTTAAGTCTGCTTTTTTTTTTTCTGGTATTTTTATATTTATGACCTGATACCGTTTTAAGTGACGAATACGAGATGTTCTCCCTTGACGACACTTTTGTAATATACGTGACACTGTTATTTCCTTATATTTTTCTGTTAAGATCGATATGTTACTTTAAAGGGTGGTCATTTACAAAAGTAATTATGAACAAGGTAATTTCGATGAGTGAAACATGTTTTGTTGAATATTAAAACTCCTATCGATTCAAAGAACATTGGGGCACGGTTCATTTTAAATCACCTTCTGGATGCACCAGAATAAGTTCTAGAGGGACACATATATCTTGAGATACTTCAAGTTTTGGCAATTTTTATCACTAGGTTTTTACTATTCAATCCAAGATCGCCTATTCAAGTAATTATATTTCATTTTTTCTTCACTTTCTGGCAATGTTTTACTCATTCAATTTCTATTATTTGTTGAAGAATGTCTGAACGATTTTTCTTCTTATCGCTCAAATTATTAATATCGGTTTATGAATATCGGTATTGCTTCATTTTTATTCTGAATACTCTTGAACAATATTCCAATTCAAACTGTTTCGTGGCATACAAATTTATTTCGTTTTGGCAGACTCACGAAATTTTCTCGAGAATATCCATTATGGTTCAGCGGTCTAGATTATAGTGCTCAATTCTATCGTGATGAAGCATTGAAAATTGCCCGAGTGAAAGTAATAAATGGACACACCCCAAAATACGTTGAAAATCTGAATTCTTGAACAGTAATAAAAAATACAAGATAACGGAATCGAAGATTGAAATTGGCTGGGTGATCAGGTCCTTATCCTGCTAAATCACCAGCCAATTGAGGGTATGTTCGAAGTTAAAACAATGTAGTTAAAAACATAATGTGAGGTCTGCGAAGCGATTTTGTGAACAAAAAACCATTGATATATACTAAACCGGATGTGAACGTTCCCGCAAGTGTGATAACTGAAAAAAACTTTAGTTGACATTTTTGGCGTGACGTTTTCGTTCCATGGGACATGGATAGAAAATCTTATTCTTTATACGTTTTTGTTTTATTATAATCATTGCATGAAAGCTCCAGCGAGTTCTACAGTATGATTGAAAAATTTCTACGAAACTTCAAAAAATGGTTTGACTGTAGTTGATAGGAACTTAGCAGAAGAGCCCTTATCGTTTTTAACATTAACGCTTGATTGATAAGATAGACGACCAATGAATCTTCCCTTCCAGATTGGTTATCTCACTTAACATGGTAAGCTGATTGGAGAAGGGGAGGACTAGCGTCAAGCGATAACGTTCGAGTTTATTGATTATGGGGATACACGTTCCTTACACTAATACCTTAGATTGGTTGACACTAATTAATTGATGTGTATATATTTGAGAAACAGCATATTGTGAAGAAATTTTTTTTTTTTTTGTTTTCATGAAACTTGCAGTGACACGTGTATACATATTCACACACTGAATGAAAATCTCTAGTAGTATATTTTTTAGGATATGCTGAAACGATTTCGTCACATTGCTTGCATCCTCACTGGAACTGTGCGCAAGTTATCGGTGGTAATGAAAAAGGGAGGGAGAGAAACGAAGAGCTGACGATCTGGGTTGGTTCGAGGCTGTCTGGTAAAAGAGGCAAAGATTTAGTATTACTGACTGCAAAAGACTTTTTGATGGAACGAAAAGGAAAGGAAAACTGACAGCAACACAATGACAACGAAATCGGTGATGCTTCCATCAAATTGTATTTCAGTATCTGGGCGATGGGGTGTGGCTCGTGTGCACTGATATTCACTGTACTAATAATAGGATCGAGATATGATTAGATTGGAATCAAGCACAAGAAGGGTGCGAAGACGAAGCACGACGAAAGATATCGTTTATAATAATGATTTTTTTTTCACGTAAGTTACTTTTCCACGGGTCGTCATATTTCTCGCTTACCCCTCACGCACTTTATTTACTCTCTTGATCCCGTTCACTCTTCTCGTTTGATCTATGTTCTCTGACCGTTAAGACAGCAAGAAATTCAAAGGGAAAGGAATTTTCGCTGGGACATCACAGCCATGACTAATTTCCTTTCGTGCAAGCTATAACGTCTTCCATTTTTTATGGCGACGAGACTGAAAATCGCTCGTGTTTGCTGGTGCTTGAAACTAGCAATCAGTGCTAGCGGTAATTCGTTTTTCATTTATTTTCATTTCAAGCAAAATAATGACGACGAGTACATGAAAAAGCATTGAGATAGAATTTTATTAATATTGTTAAATAATTTTATTATCCATGCAAAATTGTTTTCCTGAAATACATCTTTCATAATACGTAACTACGTCGCACTCTATTCCCACCAATGTGGATCATTTGGATTCAACGCCGTTTTCTTCCAATTAGCGTCATAAGCAAAATCTCAAAAAAAATTAAGAAATTGTGTTTTTCTCAATAAAGACTCTTAAATACTTCTCGAATGAATTGGCGAAATGAATTTAATTTTTATGAATACAACCAATACATAGGATCATCACTATGAAAAAATATATGTAAAATATAAATATAAAATATTCATATAAAAGATGAAAATATAAAAAATAAAAAATATAATAACATGCTGGAGTGTCAGGGTACGCCATTTCTTGAAACGATAGTTTTGAAACGACGATGACAAGTCGTCGTCAATCTCTGGCCTAAAATGAGTCCACTGTCTCAACAAATAGTTCTTGGCTTCAGGCTTGAATCGGAATGAACAAATTAACAATCTTATACCCTCTGAAGTATGTTTTGAGAATAGTTTTTACTACTATATGTAATCATCTTTGAATGCGACGTCTTCATGTAGTGACGATGAAATTTCGCCAACCTCTCTAGAAAAAATTAACAATCGGCTCAACATCGACCATGAGTGGCTCAGAGTTGGCCAATGTTGTAAATTGTTTCTAGGGTTCCCAGTGAGCTCGTTTGGTTATCACCTTATTTGAATTGATGCTCAAAGATAACGTTTTTCACTGAGATACATCCATAATACATCTTGAATTATTAAAAACATACGAAGGTACTATTGAGAAGCTTGGATCACTAGTTGGCTTGGTAAAAAAAAATTGCTAATAACTAAATTTAGACCAGTTACTCATTTCTTCTATTGTTCTTTCTTTCCTTTTCTTTCGTACATCCTCAGCGTTCTCATTTTCTTGTCATTATAAACTCATCGTTTGTTCATGTCATTTCTCAACATGGTCTTCATCTTTTCTTCTTTTTTCCGCGCTTCGCAAGTCGGAAAAAAGAACACGATAGCACTCAAGGATCCACTGATGTTCAGTCTGCATGTATTCGTATCTCGCGACGTCTCCAGTTCCGAGTCAAATAATAAATTTATAAACGGTCATTATATGATACAAAGTCACGTTGAGTGAGCTCAACCTGAGAGCTTCTCTTCTGCTACGTTACTCAATGCGTCCCTTCTTACTGCAGACTCCGCGCTAACTCCTAGCCCCGTGAAACTCTAGTAGGTTCTTGACAAGGGTGACAAGTATACCTTTGTGAAGCAAAGGAGCACCAGTTTGAACGAGCTGTTCACCTATACGTAGCTACATTATCATTTGTCTCGTCGTAAATTTTGATTTATCCAAAAGCTTAATAATATTCCATTAAGGATAAAATACATGTTTTAAAAAGTGTTACTTATTAATTATTTTTCCGATCTGTTAATTAATAAGTAACTCTTGAAAAATTGAATGCCAAAAAACATGTAAAATGCGTAAGTACAACACAATGAATTGGAAACTTGAAAAGTTTGTAAAAATTGTAAAATTTTACAGAATACAATAAACAAATTTTGAAGTGGGCTCCGAACCAGAACCGAAACGTCAATTAATGAGCTCATAAAAAATTCTTTGTACTCAACCAGTCAGTCGGGCTGTAGCCGCAACCCACACACAATCATTTACGTATTTGCACAATATATTTTATTTAGCTCGTAGGCTACACCGGAAATTGAATTCTACCGTATATATTTTTTCCATCTGAAGCTCAAACTGTACCAACGAGATGTCGCCTCCAGTTGAACACTCGTTTCGCCGTACATTATCGGCAAATATGAGTTTTCAGTGCGTGCAAGGGCAAAACTTTTGTCCATCAAGGAACGTTCAGCAGGAACAAGTTTTTCCGAAACTTTTTCATCCTCAAGCATACGGAAGACTTTCAACGTTGTGACGACTTTTGAAAATTCGTCGTCTACCATGTATTACCCTTTTACTACGATTGGCACTTTTTTTTTAACATTTATTTCTTCAAAATATCATACACTACCGTTCAGTTGTTGTCGAATCACAAAATGTATATATGCATGCATCTGTATGCCAATAGCGAATACACTCGTAACGCCTGAGCGTCGGCGTTATTTCCGCAATTTGCATCCCCCTGCACCAGCACAATACGTTTTTTTCTATTTTACTACCTGGAGGGAGTCAGGGTACAGCCGCAGGACGCCGGTCCCGAGGGGTCAGGCGGCTCGTTTTATTTATTTTTTTTTTCCAAAACACAAATATTTCCTTTCCTTCAACTTTATTTGCCGATCCCTTTGATCCACAAAGTGCACTCTCGAATGAATATGTTCTTTGAGCTCTTTCCAATTTTGTTGATGCTCGTGACAATCTTCGCGGCGCGTTCATTCGAAAGTATTGCATCGAGTAGTTCGAGGCAGTGCAGGTAGAGCCAGATAACAGAATATATTTACACAGGCCACTGTGAAATCAGATATATGCCACAAAATTCATCATACAGACTCGGCGTTGGTCGTTAAAGAATAGTTTCTGATAAGCCAATTGATGCCATGGTTGCATATAAATCGGTTTTTCAATATCGAACAATCGAATAAATTCCCATACTCAGCTGTTATCGTACTTAAAATGACTTTATTCATTTATATCTACAATTGTTGGCGTAAACAACGCCCACGATGACGTTGTGTATAAAGCATTTGTAAGGTCGAGTACTGAGACTAGAGAGAAAAGCCGGGAATTCGGATAATGGACGTTTCAGTGGTCGATTCGGTCAAACAACCCATACTATCGCTATGCTCTTCAATACTTATACATGTGTCCTTACATGTACACATATATAGAAATATCCATCCATTCAATGCTTGTGTCTATTCTCTTTTCATACCCATGAAGCAGAAATACCAATCGAAAAAGGTCGGATAGAAAAAGATTGGGTGACCTCTCGTCCTTTTATTCGTACACCACGCGAGAGAGTTTATTCGGTAATGAAATTTTGTGTTCCATCTATAAAGTAATATATATATGTATTACTTTTCTTTTATGTAATACCGCCTGACATTTGTCTTCGGATTTTCAACTGATCGATTTATACATAATATATTTGGCCTTTTTAAAAATCCCTGGTGTTTCGTGCCTCGTTTCAGATCTCGGTTAAATTTTTATTACCGTGACCCATCATTCTGACAAACTAAATCGTGGGCCTTAGATTCATAAGAAATTTGGCAAATAATTATTCAGTACAAATAATATGATTGCGGTACTTGCTTAAGCCCGCGAAAAACTGGATAGCAGAATTGTTTAGTGACGACACAAAGTCGAAGAAAATAATACACTCCAAGACTGTATGAATGTATATAATTAAAACCTGATTTCATGGTTTTTTATTGAAACAATAAAGATGCATACTGGAATAAAAAATTATATCTCAACCTTTTTTGTTTCTTTAAAAAGTTTTTTGCTTCGAACGATTATTGATATTTTTTTTATATCGTATTTTATATTCCGTTGTCGTGGCTGTGATACGAAAAAGTGAAAAATGATTATTCGAAGTTGTTTGCCGGAAGACTCGGAAGTGCCCTAACACGTAATTCAAACCATCCCAGATAAGGTCTCTGAGCTGCATGCGAAATTTGTTTGCCCTGTATTGGCAAATGGCACGTGAATTTACGAGAGGGAGGCTCTCTTGCAGAAACAGCATTTCCGGCAGAGTAATCAACTTCTTCATCGGTATATCCTCTTGAGAATTCGGCAGGGCCTTTCGAGTTTACCTAAGTTTACAGCACTTGCCAGGACTTGTGTCCTCATGTTTCAAGCCGAGCTCTCGACACGAATCATCTCGGTATAACACGCGATATAGTCCAGCCGAATGAAGAGATTTCATGGATATCTATTCAAATCTGTGTCAGCGAGATTTCAGCGCGAGGCAAAAAAAAAAACTCACACCATATTTGTGTTTGACTGCAGCACGAACTTACTGCTCGAAGTTATTGAGCGAACTTTTTCAAATGTATCCTTAAAGTTCGTTGAGGAAAATCGTTCCTAATATTTCTTTCGACGGATTTTATGTAAAAGGTTTTCTTTTATGAAAGCACTTTTGAGCCAGTGTGACTCGTTCGAGTTGTCCATAAAAAAAAAAAATAAAAAATAAAAAACATTTCGTTAATTCTATAAATAATTTGTGAGACCAATTGAGGCACTATGAAATAAAAGTCATTTCATATTTCGCAAATGAACATAATATTCGAATGAAAAATCAGATTATGTGTTATGTCGCGAATAGAGAATAAATTTGACTTCGAGAAAATTATAATGTAAATCACGAAATTGAAGGAAAAGCGAGGATGAGTTTGTTATGCTCGAAATCGCCTTAAATCGAAACGATTGTAAACTGCTAGTTGATTCTATTGGAATGAGCCAAGAGAGGAATAGCTTCTAGGAAGGAGTAAGAATGGGGGAGGAGGAAAAGAAAAAAAAGGATCGATTTGTGAGAAAAGGGCGCTTGGCTGTGGGTGGCGCCTTGACTTTTTGGGCTCTCGGAGCGCGCACACATCCCGTTATTATCTTCGACGGTATGAATTTACCGTTACCGTCGGAAATCCAGCATTACACGAGAAATAATAAATTTCGGGGATAATGTTCCTGCCTCGTGCCCTCAAATCTCCTTTTCGCGCAAGATACTCTCTCTTTCTTTTTCTCTCTTCTTCTTCTTCTTCTTTTCCACACTCTTTTTTTCCTCTGTCTCTCTCTATCTCTCGCATTCGTTTTCGTGGGGTATCTCGATTTTGCAATGGCTATCCCTAGCTTCAAGAAAGTTCTGCCAAGTCGGCGCAATAGAAAAACATCGTAAATCCATATCGATTCTGAAGGAAAAGAGAGCCTTGTCGTTCTCTTCAGGGTCTTTTAGCGAGCTGCGAGAATGTCGAGAACGACGAGAACGACGACGACGACGACGACGACGAGGAACGTTCTTCAATAAATTCACCTCTTCTTGCTTCCCCAAACCCAATGTCTTGCCGAGTTTAATGTTCCACGCTTGAGACGCTTTGCCCATTGAAAGAAGGGAAAAGAAAGGGAGACATAGACGTCTTTTTGGTGCTCTTGCTATTTCTACGGTTTTTCGAACGCCAATATAATTATTATATATGAACATTTATATCTTGTGTTCCATGATTTTCTACTTCATGGATTGTTTGTTCCGGTTATGACTTTATTGCAACCGTTGCCGGACCTTTTTCATGCCGTCGAATTGGCAGTTTTTTTTTTTTCTTCAATTAATCACAATGCAATCTCGTATTGATGAACGTGAAAAAATTCACGCAGCGAGAACAGTGGTTGAGATTTTGATTGACACTAAAAATAGGTCGGTGAAATTGGACTGTCATTAACCATTGAACTATTACATAACCAAGAGGAATTATAGATTTTCGATGAGACGACCCTTCTGCGCACAGATGAGAATTCTGCGAACTGGTGCATCTAACTCGTCAACCCTGACACCTCAATTACTACGACATCATTATAATTTAGCATGTATTGCAACCCTGCTTCCCAGTCATAGCGGAATATCACGAGAATAACATATGAACGGCCATAACAACAGTACTCGTGCTATTGTAACTTTTCATTTTTGTTCGGGATTTCAACATCGCTCCCTGAATTGAAATGGTATTGATGGATGGAACAATTCAATACTGTTATTATAAAATAATTATTGATATTCAAAGGATTATCATAGGCATTCAGTTTTTCAAGAATATTTCGATAGATTTATTTGTTCAGTTAACAGCGTTGAATGGAACAACGCTTTAGGATTTTCCATCCCCAATTTTCTTACTCACAGTGTTAGAACATTGAAATAAAACAACGAAATTCGAAACGAATCGAAATATCATTCATAGATCTCACACGCTGCTCATGGCAGCAATGATTTTGTAGATGTTACAATGAAAATTTGAATTAGAAACATTGAAGTAGAATCAATAAACTGTCCCGAGAGACAACGATTTTATAGCCATGAAACTTTTATGAAAATTGTTTGCACGTCGAAAGACGAGTTTCGAGTGATAAGTAACGTCAAAAGTTTATTTCTGATGTTGTCAACAACACGAAACTTTCGACGAAAATTTATCGTTGTCGTTGAACAGACGTTGTCAGATCTGTATAACTTATAACTAATAACTTTTCTCAAATCAGTTATTTGTTGATATTTCATACAAACTTCTCTTCTGTGTCTCATGCGGGACCAGTCCGTATGAAAATTAAAATTTCACATAAGTGTATGTACAGATGAAATTGGAAAATAAAAAATGAAAAATCAGATTTTACCAACACATTTATTTTGGCGGATGCAATCACTGCAGCAACTATGAATTATTCTGAAAACATTCAAAGATAATTCAAATAAGTAAGCTGCAAATATTGCAGTAAAGTCATATTACTTTGATTTAAATATGAAATACAGTGAATTACATATTATTCTATGCAAAAAAAAAAGAAATCTGCGGTTATCACGAAATATAGAACGAAATCAGGTAAACTGTACTGTTGTTAAGTCTTCATACCCGAAATGTGTTTAGTTCACTCTTTCTAGACAAAGTCATCTACTCTCCATCAAGCATCGCTCTGTCATAACGCGTCTTGTCTGATTCATCTCGGGCATATATTTTTTGATAACCCTGCATCGCAGACTCTCTCTCTCTCTCTCTCTTTCTATACTTTCTATTTGCCTCAAGGTTTATCAAAGGCATAAATACATTAATCAATCAATCTCTCTCTTAGATTTTCAAGTTTAAAATTGCTGTAATGGTATTTTTCCATAAAAATAATCTGAAAGTCAGAAAATAATTATCTCAGAAGAGTGGAATGTTGTCTTGATATTATTCACTGTAAATGAACCATCTTCATATATTTTGAAATAATAAATAACATTGTTTTTTATGTAAGGTTATCCAGTGAATATACGGTATAAATATGAGAGATTCATTCTCAAAAATTGTGAACAAAAATAATAATCTACTGAATATCATTTGTCCCTTCTACATCCTTGAAACAATTTAACTCATCGAGAATACTTGACCGTGATTATTTATTCTTCTAAAACTATGCTGAAATGTGCTATGAACAATGAAGGTGAAATCATAAGTGCGATAATCTCATACGGGTCAGGAGACACAGGAAAACGTTTGTAGTTGGTCGAGGAGGGTAAACTCTCAAAGCTGGAGTGAAATGCCCCCAGGCATCTCGTTAAAACACATGTTCGATTGCAAAGACGAGTACGCACACAGAGAGACACACACAGATGTACCCACATTTTGGGTGAACCCGTCGGACCTTCTCTCTGTATTCGACATAACCAAACATACGAACAGTGACATTACGATGTGAAGAGCATTAGAAAGGTTTCGTCCCCTTTTTCTTCTTCTTCTTCTTCTTCTCTCCTTCTCTTTGGGCTCCCACGGGCTGACAAATTTTGTCAAACACATGAGAGATAATATACAGTGAAGGTTGGCAGTTTGCCAAAGCACCATCTAGTTATATTTGTTCTTGGGAGTGTTAGAAATAAAGCGATGGTAGTAGTTTTTCCCATGTACGACATACACATATACTGATATAAACATTAAAGTCAGTGTGTTAGTAAAAATATGTGTGTATAAGCAACTGCATCGTCTTTTCACCTACACGTAAATTTTGTCGCTCATATCAGTACGTGTTTGTCCAATATGTGTGTATACAGAAGACCTCTCGCGCACACCAACATTCCAACACGGAATCACCAAGTCCTCTCCGCATCAGTGAGCTACCCAGGTCCTTCTCGTCTTCCTACAACTTCTCGTACTTCTCTGGAGGACGAGGTAAGGACCAGTGTCGAGTCTGCACAACTGGCTGACTATCTCCACTCTCTCGGCTCGACAAGTGGCCCGGTTCTGTGCGAACACTTTACATCGTCTCTTCTTAACCGCTTTATAGCCTATATATGTGGAATTTTGTACCAGCTACGAAAATATGCTCCCTATAAATCGCTATCATAAATAAAAATTTAAGGTATGAATTGAAATTGTTCAGTAACGTATACAGATAACCTACATTTGATGACGGGTAACTTTGATTAATTTATTGGGTGAATTCGAAAATTATATTTATGTATCATATTTTCGATGAATTACTTGGGTAGCCGTTGCTACGATGATTGTCAGTTTGTTGCAGAGATTTCGTATCTGCAGAATAACGTTGTATGAAACAAAATCGAACTGAAATAAAACAAAATAATTGAACCGTGGATTTCCGATGTAATAACCGCGTTTGTGTTTTTCCACAACCACATTTATTCACTGCCAATTCCGGGTGAGTTTGAACAGCATAAAAAAAAATAAAAAAATAAAAAAAACCAACAGAATTTTGAATAATGAACGATTCTATTTTTCATCCAGTTATAAGCTTAGTGACAGAAACATTTGAACGAATTGTCACCAGGTGAAATACATGCATCTATATTTTAAAAAAGCTTATATAAATGCTTGTTGAATGTGTCAACAACTTTGAATACGCGTAAAATCATAAATCAATAGATTGTACATTTAAAATTGCTGGATTTCTGGTTTCACGATGATCATTTTTTGATGTGTATACGAATATTTTACAAAGATGCCAATTTCGCATTCGAGGCATATGAAAAACATTGACATTTGAAACCTTCAAGTTTTTTTAATAACGAATACCGGATCTGAATATCGCTCATTAACAGTTATTCTATACAGCAGCTAACAAAGGAGCTTATCCAGCTCGGAGGAAAATACGTTCTCGGCTTAATAAGCTTGTCCGAGGTTATGCAAGTGGCACCATTATTGCAACTTTACTTTAACGTTATGTATTCTATGTTTATATATTACTGCTGTATATAAATATATATATATTTATATATGTACTTGGTGGTGGTATAAAATATATGTACTGTAAGTTTCCGAATTATGGTTAATTTAAATGCCACAGATGCGAGGCTTACGTATGCGATACGAGCTCTTGAGACAACATCCTTCCGTAACACCGGCGTTCCAACCGGGATTTAAAGGTACGTGAGGGATTTCGTTGTTTTCGGGTTCGTGAAATTTTAACGTTTATATGTACGTGCGTATGCATGTGTTAATATCAGATGAAGAACCAAAACTCTCCGCGACTGGAATGAAGTCAAAAAAATATTTGTATATGAATACAACTCGAAATATTATTATATGAATACGATAATAGCGCATTACCCAGTATACTTAACCTGTTTTCTGCGATCACGGAATAAAAACTTTCTTAATACCACATCAATATTTTTTGTCTGTTAATCTGAAACTAGTAAAAATAGTTGGAATTCTTAATAATTTTTCAACATAATATTTTTCACAATGTTCTTTCTGCGTAAACAGCCTTTTTTTGTATTTTCGAACGAAGGGTACCGTAACAAAAAGTGAAATCAATGGTTTAGGTGATCTATACTCAATGGAAACGTTTGCATATGGATAGGCAAGAACGATAATTTCGACTATTGGAGAACTTCATTCCGCAGCGTTCATCTATTATCACCGGTATTTGGCTTACGTTCCTGTAGAGAAATAGACGAAAAAATACTGTTTGAAAGCAAACGCGAACGAATTTTTTTGTGTATTAATCCGAGCCTCTTGTTCAATTGTACCGAGCAAAAACCAATGCATGATAAAGTTGAGCTTTCATTACAGTTTTATTTTATTTTTTATTTCGTTTGCTTGATGAGAGAAAATGCGTGTGTTCAAAAATAATAAATAACTTGATGGCTTCTATAAAATAAATTCGTTTGAGCCTGGTAGATACCGCAGCAATAATTCGTTCGATTTTCCCCAGTAGATTGTTAATTCTTTTTTCATATATTTTTTACTCCGTTTTCACCCGCTCATAAAGAGACTTGTTTATTTTTATAACTGATAAGCTACTGCTCCGGAGATGAATAACCGAATAGGATAAAGAATTGTTTTAGGACAAAGAACAAGTGGTGAAATAAAATGACCAGCGTAACGCGTTGGAGACGAAAAAAATGTTCCTGATTATTCGTCTGGTATGATTCCTGTGACGATGAGTTTCAGTTTGACGAATGGAAAACCGTATGTGGTATATATGGACGACGGCGAAAAGATAAAAAATAGAAAAACGAAAAGACACTCAACCTACGAGCTTTGATCAGTCGACACTAAATTGAGTAGGTATTCCAGAATGAGGAAAGATCGTACATGAGAATAATCTACAAAGCAACGAGGCATTGAATCACGGCCGTTGAACGGGTGAACTATTTCAGTTCGTCCGGTTCGTCATTTATCAAATAACTACGGTTAAAAACACGCTCGAATATTCCCAGAGATGAATTTCATTCGAAGAAGAATATACATACGTTTCTCCGTCGTATTGTGTTTCCATGTAGAGATTTTTTCAAGTGGAACAACAGAAATGAAAAAAAAAAAACCGAATGAAAAATATAGCAAGCCTTTTTGGAAATTTTTATCAGCCTGACAGGAAAACGCATATATGTTCCGTCTATGAAACAAACGCAATCGACAAACTTTTTTCGGCGATATTTTTCCATCAAGTGCAAAAAAATAAACCAAATATTCCTCGTTACCTTTTCGAACACGACGTCGTTGTATATTTATATATAAACATCGTTATGCTCTTCCCTTTCACTGCAATTAAAGCACTGAACCATTGAGAACTATTTCTGCGGAAGGGCTGAAATAATTAGAAGTACAATTTCATTTGTAATTTTAATGAAGCATTTTTTTTTCCTAGAATTTCAACAATGCGAGCTCGATCGTACCCGGTTATGTGATTGGAGTCGTCGCGTTAATCAATTTTTCACTGGAATCCATTCAAAAAGCAGCAACACATGCAGGTTACGAGCACGTTCGAGTTGACCCAGCAAATAATAACTCGAAGGACGTTTTTTCATATTTTAGTGTACATTTTTTTTTTTTTTCTTTCAGCTCTATTTGTTCATCACAATTTGCTCTGCTATTTTCTTTGTTTTCGAATTTTCCGTCCCAGTCCGTTGTGTTGTTTGGTCGAATATCTCCGCGAGTTTATATACACCGGAAAATGTCATTGAAATGTTTCATTTTCCGCGCTTTTTATTTCACCCCCTCGTATATAGATATTGTATCGTGCATGTAATATTGATGCGAAGCAAAGAGAAGTAGAAAATGAAAAAGTGTTATTTTTTGTACTTTTTTTTTTTTCAACGTTGTTACGGCGCTGGCAACTATGATCGGCAACCACATCTGCCTGACCATAAATCTCGACTGGTGAGTCCAGTCCGGTTTAACCCACGTTTCATCCTCGGTATTTGCCTATATTTTTTCGAGTGCGAGTATTAAGTTCCATATAAACTTATATTGTCCGTGTTTTACGTTTCGTCTCTTTGTCTAGTTTCAACTTATTCATATACACTGTTTTTCATCATTGTTCGAGTCTTTTTGTTCTTATTTGTGACAGACTTGAGAAACTACAGTGCGACTCGAGCAGGCTGTCATGTAAGCTTCGCTAATGATTTCCTTCGCGAAGGTTTATGCCTCATGAAGGCGTAACTTGGTAACGCTTATAACCTCGTAGACATAAAATCCTGACAGTTACGCCTTTTCGCTTGTAGCAGCCGACATGCCATTGTGGCAACCTGAGCTCCACTTCCGGTTGCAGAACCATCTGTTTTCCGGCAAGTGATAATGCCTCAGGAGAAGCCAAAGTATTAAAAAAAAAAAGAAAAAAAAAATAGACAAGGCGTATTTTTTTCTCTCTATACTCTTGCACAACCTTTGTAAATCGTCCTCTTGCGAAGCATAGCCAAGTTTTATACTGTTTTTCGCTCAGAAGATGGCTGAACTCTTTCGCTTTCTCTATCAATTTTGTACCTTCCAAAGTATTGTTTAACCAAAGTTTACAACGTCATTCTAACCTTTTTTTTTGTTGTCAATCTGCTCTTTGGAAACTTTTAACGACGTGTTCTCTACCGAGGACCGCTGTTGCTTGTGCTCGCTAGAACAACGACCACGTTATTTGTCGCATTGGAAAATCGAGTTGAGCGCAGGAGCATATGCTTATTTATTCAAACTCTGGTAGCTGCGTTGCAGGGATTCATCTCTTGCGTTTACTCCCACTTGAGAACTTTCTCAAATAGGTCAAGCTCTCTGGGATTTCCTTCACTTCTATCCATTTCATTGTAACGTTTCTCTTTATCATCATTAATTGGCAAACTACATCATCTCGTGCTTTCGTAATACCGCTCACCAGCTACCCTATTTTTATCGTCTCTTGTCTGAAACATTTGAAACCTTAAACACAGTTGATCAGATAAAAGGAATAATTAATCTTTATTACTAGAGATCTTTTGTTTCGTTTTTCAAATATTCATTCCAGAACTGTTGAATATCTTGAATAACTACGAATTTAATATGTACTCTCGTTCTTTTGATGCAGCCCTTTAAAAAATTATAAATTAATCAATATTCGACGTTTATCCGGCCGCACCACTTCAGTCATACTCAGTAAATCTATTGATTGATCGTTTCGCGTCCGTTGTCAATTGATTAAGTCAGTGTTCAATTTCATATCGTAATAGCAATGCCTTCAGCTTCGTTTGACTTTTATTTCAGAAATAATTCTAACAGTTGCAACATGAACTTCCTTTGCGTGTATACGTTTTCGAAAAATCAAAAGTCGATGATGAAGTCATGGATGGGTGAAATTGGTTAACACTCGAAAAAAAAAAAGAAAAAAGATATTGATCCACTTGGAAGTTCGCCAGGATCACATCAAAAATAATTACCCGGATGAAATTTTATGATATCATCTCCATCAACTCGGCTTCATCACATGCCAACTTGATTAAACAAAAATTCTTGGACTCTTTTGCCAAGTATAAACTATACTGAACATAAATTTCAAGCTCAAAAACAAATTGAACGCTTCTTGATTATTGGTCCTTCGTTCACACCACCATTTTCTATACGCATTTATTTCCACATTTTTTCCTGTTCTATATGTTTCAGGATGAAATACATCATTGATGGCGATGCACCGAGGCAACCACCACAACGATAGTTTTTCGTACTGCTGTGAATAAAATGTCGACTGGATGACAATATATAGCCTGACCTCGTTTACCATTCTTCTCCATTCCTTACTTTGACTACACGAGTACAGTTTTACTGCTCACGCACATACGAACAGTCTTACAATGGAAAAAAAAAAAAAAAAAAAAAAAAAAAAATACACGAACACACATATACATACAACGTACAGATTCTCGACGGAAACCTGGCGCGTTTACGCGCTGTGCGCTTTTGAATATTTGATAAACCGGCTAGGATATCTCTCCTTACCCAATTTATGTCAACGGCTCTACGTCCGTGCCCTCACTTGTGCCCACGTCGAATTATTAACGAGCTACCCAACCAACCCACTCACCGTCAACCTTTTCGCGATAGGATATTCATGCTCTCGTACTTTCCTCTCTTGCGCTTTACGGAAAACTCGAATATATACTAGGCTATCAAATACTCTACGATCTCACTCTCCCACTTTTCACGGTCAGACTCATGCAAGCTTTCGTTCCATACGTAATACGTAAAATGTTCGTCTATCATTCGACACGGACAGATGCGATACAACGACGTACGTTCTCCAAAATCTGGATTGAAATCTTTTTATTTGATGCAACAAAATTTTTCACTGTTTGATTTTCATTCAGATTTTTTCACACGTACGCTTCGAAGCGAGAACTTGAAAGGAAAAAAATAAAATAAAATTTATCCTTTTTTGTACTCTTCGTTTGTCCGTTCATTATTTTGTGGATTGTAAATGAGTGAATCGTATAAACAAGAGGATACTTTTCATATGGCCGTGTGCGCATCACTCGTTTGAATAATCACAAATCCTCTTTTTTGTTTCGTGACGCTTGAAAAATATGAAGCTTCAATTTCCGGACTACCAGAGAGCTTTTGTCTATCAAATTTTATTAATATGCGTACGAGAATTTTTTTCTGAACAAATTGAGAAGCTTTTGACGCATCCTTGTTTCATTTTACGCAATTATTGTTCCAAATTTCATTAATTTTTATGAGTAATATGAGGCAAAATCTGAAAGTCTTTGATTTTGACCCTCAATCGGAATAAATGAATGTCTCGAGTCTTTGACTATCACGGAAATAATTATGGGACATAGTGTGCTCACTAATCAGAATATTCTCAAGCTTTTATTTATCCCTGGTATTTGTATAATATTAACAACAATATTATTTTCCATTAACGTTCTAGCATCAGGACAATACTCGTACTCGAAAAAAATGGTGACTATAGAGTTTCATTCGAAAATGTTGCATATTTTACAAACTTGATTAATAAAAACGACAAAATTGAAAACTTTTGACTGTTCCGTTTGTATATTCGTTCATGTTGTGTGGTACCGATGTTTTGATGCCATACGTACACATGTTAAATGCTTACTCTTTGTCCAACGAACGTTCTATTTTAACTGTTAAAGCTGAGCTGGGCCAACGATGCGTTATTCAATTAGTTGCACAAATTGACGAGCATATCGAGAATCCGAGTGCAGGAGTACGCATTCCATAGAAATTTGCCAACCATCGAATTGAAATGATTTCATATATGTTTTTCAACCTATTCGGTTACACAATTATATTTGGAAGCTGCTTTAAATTACATTCTCTATAATATATATTGACGATTTTGATTTTCATTCAGTCTGTGGAAATAGATGAATTTATAGAGAACGAAAAAATGCCGGCGTTTACGAGAACACATCGATAATAGACTTTACGCGCTTCGCTTGAAAGTTTCATCGAATATAATTGGACGAATTGATGTGTATGAATTCGTCTCTTTTCGTTTGTTGTGTCATGTATATTATTATATTATACGAGACGGACTCAAAAAAAACGCCTAGTTAAAATTAACAAGCTAAAGTCCGAGAGGAATATCGGGTGTATGCGTATCTCTAGCACCGGGGTTCGTTTCTTTGCACGCCTGACAAAGCGGAAACTGACCAATAATTGGACTGGATACCTATTTTTAAAATTTATTTCGTCGTTTTTTTTGTTTTGTTTTCCTCGATCAATTTAGAGATTTTTTCGCCCACAAGCATTCACACACGAAACCTACATACGCACGTACACACATATACAAATACGTACTAGTATATCCATACCTGGGTACGATATATTTGCATTTACAAATGCTATTCCATAGCACAACTTTGTGCCCCGGAACTCAAGCTTCTCTCAACAACGATATTTTCAATTTGTCTCTTCTTCCATTTCAGAATATACGACGCAGTGAGAGTACCACGGGAACACAACTAACTTTTATAACAGACGAACGTGCACGAGGGATGTGAAAACGCGCGGCTCCCCAATGCAGCTGCAGATTTAGAAATCTTGTTACATTGCCAAAGAAAAAAAAAACAGCTCCTGCATCATTGTTGAGGCTTTCTCGTTTTCTCTAAAATCACTTTCAATCGGAACACTTTTTCCTGTGAATGCAGGAGTTGGTGGAAGCATTTTTTTTCCCTAGTAATCCATTAATCTTTGCGGAAAACTAGGTTTTCACTGGATTAAAGTATTTTTTTTTAGTTCTTTTTTCATTTGGAACATTTTTGATAAACTTATGATTAGATCTGATATAGTTTGATAGTCTTGTTTACAGGCGGTTTCTTCACAAACTTGCATTACAGCCATGATGTCCTAAATCACCTATTTGATGGTGAGTGGGATTACTCAAAAGTAATTCATCGCATTGATTTGAATTTTTCACGAGTTTATTCTTAATAATAATGATTTATTCGTGAACGTTTAATTTTTCAATCATTCAAAAATTAAGGTATCATGACTCGAAAAGATATAAATTCTGATCCACATGAGAATTCTTTAATCCACGAATAAGTTCTATTATAATGAGAAACAAGCTCGCGACAGATTCAACTCGATCGGTCAAATGACTTTCGAGAAATATTTGTTATCATCATGAAAAAGAGGTGTTATAGGACAACGCCAACATTTTTCCTATCAGTGGACATTTTTTCATAAAAATATTCATATGCAAAAATATAAGTTTTAGTCGGAAAGAAGATAATAATATTTGATAATTTTCTAAAAAATAATTGATAAGCATCTTCTTCTTTGAAACTCTTCCAGGTGTAGGGCTTCTTTAAAGGAAAAAAATAGATTTGACATATGAACGTACAGCTATAACATAAATAATTCCACAATGAGCATGGCTCGCGCGGTGAGCAAGTACAACGCGAATTCAATGGAGCATCTACCACTGGCCGTAAACTTCTCATCTATGTTTAATACTCAATGGTTTATGGACATCCGACCTACGCGAGAATGCAGAACTTGCTATACCAAAGCTCGCTATCCACTGTGGTAAACGCATTGTTTTAATCGTTGCTGAATTGCCCTGGCACATTGCCGACTCGATGTGATTGTGGACGTATATATCGATAAACCAGTGTCAAATGAAAGGACGTAGAGATGAGCACCCTGCGAATAAAATTAGATACAAAACCCGCCGTTATGTACATCAGCAATCAGCGTCATATTTGTTTGAACCAGCCATTTTACTGGTTTGCCTCATCACGAGTGACTCTAAGGTTTTGTATATCTCTTTTGATCTCTTGATTTTCGACGTTCAATTTTTTCACAATAACATATTTTTGTATCATTTTCATCTATGAAAATGATTAATTTTGCTATTCACATTTTTAGTCAATTGCTGTTTATCAAAAATTTTAGGTCAGTGCGATATGTGTGCCAAATCGATTAGGTTTTTAAAAGTTGCTGGATGTGGAAAATTATTTTCCACTTGAGAACGTATACATTTATATACACTTTTCAATTTCTAGCTAAAGCTTTCATTCTTTATCAAATTTTATTTATTCATCCGTTATATTTCATCAAAGTACTCAGTATTGAATACTCAGATAAAATATTGAATTGATAAAATACTGAAAAAATGTTTGATCAATGTATTGCGTATAAAAAAGCATACGAGCAGGACTGTTATGTTTTGTGAAAAGTACAAATATCGTCGTAGAAAATCAAACACTTACCGAACCGACAATACATCAACGTTCATTTCACTGGAGTGTTAGTTGTTATTCCACTCCGGATGATCAAACCGAATGATCGGCAAAATTGCGGACGAACCCGTTTCACAAAGAATACATATTTCGATTCAGCGAATTCATATTTGAGTACTTAAATCCACCAAGAGTCGAGGAGAAAATTGATTCCAATCATTTTTTATCGTACCGAAAAAGAAATGGAATAAGAAGTCTTTTTATCATTTTGCGATACGTAACAGTTAATTATAGAATTGAAAACTTTCATTATAGAATAAGAAAAAAAATGTGAGCCGTTGCAGTTAGCTTGCATAACGCCATTTGCAGTAATTAAGATTTTAACTGTAAGCATTAAAAAACGTCATTTTCACGAATGACAGTGAAAGTCTTGAATTTTCGTCGATTTCCTAAAAGTACAATTTTGTACATGATAGAAAACGGTTGATTGATAAAAAAAAATGTAGAAAAGTATAAATAATTGTATACAATGAATCGGAATAATTAATTGTATTCGCAGAGTGCTATACGGTTCATTCTGGTCGGGTAAATTGGTATATTTGTAAGTGAACAATCGAAAAATCGAACGGTGAAATAATATTCTAGCTTTAATTTTAGTTAATGTCTCTTTGACCTTCATTTCCGATTAATCAATAATCATATATATATTCAAAAGACCCGAACCAAAAGATCACAATTTCGTGGTCAAAAAATATGTGCCGAGTCTTGACTCGTGATATTCAACTTTTCTGCATAAACCCCAGCAGAGTCAAGAATCTGGAGCGTCTCTATACAGATATGCATATCTAAATAACATGACACGTGGATACGTATTCAAGTCCGAATATGTGTTCACCCGAACTAGGATGATTGGTTTCCCTCGTACTTTCATTACGGTATTTAACACTAACCGGATTTTCCACTGAATGTTCTGTATGGCTTTATCAAGATAAGCCTCATGGGACTCATCCGCTTTCTCCTCAATCTCGGTGAATTGCGTTGAAATCCTTGAATTTTTCTCATAGAAACGTGCTATCCAGGCTTCCAATCATATCTCGGATTCTGCTCTGGTCGCTTTTCCAATCCCCGTAATCACATTCAACTTCAGTAAACAAAATGGCGTAATCCCAACGATCCGACATGTAAAGTTTAGGGATTTACGCCCTATCGCTTTATAGCCAGTGGTCACAGATTTAGTTTTATGGGTTATACTATCCAGGAGTATCGATTTTTCAATTCGTATGGCGATTTACATAGAATAGGAGTGGGCTACTTTGGGAATTATCGAATTCATGGATTGTGTAATTTAGATGAATATGAATATGTCGATGAGGAGGTAAAATGATTTGGCTAATAACAGGGCTATTGATATTTCGTATCTGCCGTATGATATTTGCAGCTTCGTGTATATCACGTGTGTGTATTTCTTGGTTCGTTTATTTGTGAGCTCACATGTACATTCGTTGAATATTACTGTATACATAAAGTTTTGTGTGCATATGCCAAGCACGTTGTGGAGTAAACTAAATAGCTTATCCAATCTGCCAAAAACGACAGTCCTCTCAATGACCAGATGGACAGATTCTGAAGCATATGAAGATGGAAGAAAGAAGCACGTTTTGCTAGGTGGAAGTATCAGCAACAGCGGTGATGAAATAGTTCGGTCTTTTACGACGAATACATCAATAAACGAGAAATTTCACGTCTCATTTAAAGATTTATGATTTCAATATTAGATATAAATTTTACACATAATTAACGATGAGTATCATAATGCTTTGCAAATCAATGTGGGTAAGAAAAGATTTTTATGAAAAAACGAAAATAACGTATTTCTCGTTTAAATTCAAATGAATTTTTAAGCAAGCTGAACCGACGAAGGAATATTATAATCATTGTTGTGTTAATTTATTTTTCAGAAATTAAGTAAACGTTCTTTTTCGAGGGAAAAGAATTAAAAAATTCGATCAGGAGTTTGAAATTAATTCTTGGAACGTGTCACGATTTATTTTTTCTTTTGTATAGGAAATGTGCAATCGTCAATAGGCGTGATATTTTTATTTCATTACAAAATGTAGTCTGCGTCGACGTCATACCTGTTTGACGTATGTGTTCAATATACATACATCTATGAATGTATGAAAGTCCATTGATCTACCAAGGACTGAAATATCAATTAGCGTTTACCGGTACGATCGAAACGTTTGGCACAATAATTAGTATACACGCGAATAGGAATGACGATTCTACGTCTCGCTCCCAATTTTCTCTCGTCCGTGTGTATGCTAATGTGCATGCGTAGGTGCGTTTATGCATACGCGTGGAAATGTATGTTTGCGATGTGACATGGAGTGCTTCACCGGCACTTGCAAATTGGATATATTCATTGGTGCGAATCGAGAAACGCCCGAGCAACGAAAGCAAGAGCCCGAAAAGAAATAACGAGAGGAAAACATTATTCCGCAAAACCAGAGGTACTCAACTGGTAATTATTATTGCGAGCACCGAACGTCTTTCGACAGGAATCTAAATAAGTTCCGAAAAAAAGGTAAAAATTGTGACGTTTAAAAAGAAATGCGGAGTGGAAACATTGAATCGAAAGAAAATATTTGATCTGGTGCTTTTTCCGGACGAACGAATTGAACGTATTCATCAGAATAATGGCTCAGAGGAATGAATGGAGAAGAGAGAAAACAAAACGGATTGAAAAAAAAATGTTGAAAAGAAGCTGGTTCATCCATGTGCTCCTGATAATTCGAATCACCTATCGACGTCACGGTGATCATATTGTTGTAACCACACCGAGGTAGAAGTGAGATTAATTAAAGTACTTAATCACATCAGTTTAATCAATTTATCTGCTCAGCTTTCGAATTCATTAAGATATTCAATTAATAAAAGTTTGTCGTTTCATTCTCCCATAAATTGTATGTAAGGAGGTCTTCGTGCTAATAATTTTGACTTTCGAATAAAGTTTATCTTATTTAGTATCAACTATACTGAAATTCGTTTTTTACCATTCCGATATATGTATGATAGATTTTTTATTAAGAACATAGTACTAAGCGTTTGGTATGCAGATAATTTTATCAGTTCAAAGTATCCATGACACACATACAATCAGTGATATGTTGAATTTTTTTATGCGGCTGCAAAAAACGAATCGAAACACAAACTATACGAAATGAGGGATACGATTTTTCATGGCTCAGAATTCTCCAGCTGTCGGCTTTGAAAACTTTCAACTTGGCATATCCTCCGACGATACTTTTAGCTCGCTCACTCATATATATATATATATATATATTTATAATGCACAAAAATATGCGTCTGCAACTGTTAACTTTGGATTTATACGAGGTTGGAATATATCTTGCACGTATAACGATCCTTTTCGCATAAGGATATACGGAATCAGAGCACTATTTTTACGACTACTTTAAGAACTAGCAAAGTATGAAGATGCGCGACGTTTTCACGGTGCATCCCGAGAAGTCATTCTCTACGAGATACAAAAATTCGTCTCACTTTGAATTTTTCCTGTGCTTAAAGTTGAAAAAAAAAAATATATATATTTTAGACAAGAAAGAGTTGAATGTATTTTCCATCGTTGCTGGTTTTTCTAGTCTCAATGTACACTCGTTATATATAAGGGTCCCGCCATTTTCATTCGTAGTATTGAAGTTTTTAAGAATCTCCAGTCGGGAGAGATTTTTCTCTCTGTTATCTTCTTTCCGTTTGCAGTATTCTGTGGTGGAAAAAAAAGGGGAAAAAAAACGGCATATGCTCATCCACGTAGAACAATGAACGTTTCGCTCAATCTTTCACTCGTCTTTTTGCTCGATTGCCGACTATTTTGTGGGATACTTGAAATAGAAGACTGCGAAATAATTAGATTCCCGGTAATAGTGCATCGGAGGAGGGTTCGCCTAAAGCTCCAGTCTAGTGCATTAGTTATCGTTATGACAGTTCGTTTGGCTTAAGCCGTACGTTCAAAAGGACTCTCCGAGGTTATCGTGAGACCACGAAATTACGCGATCAAACGTTTTTCCTAGAAAAGTTATTAATTAAACAAATTATCACCATGATCACGTGAGTGGAGTCATGGACACTAAAATCGTTGGTAAAGATTCCTTTCGTTCTATTTTCAAGATTATTACCGAAGTATTTAAATTACATTGCGAGAAAGCTGCATTTATATCAACTTCAATAATGGGTCAGGAAAAAAATAAATCAGTTTAAAAATATATAATATCAAGCAGGAAAAATAATCAAACGAAAGATTTTCATTTATTTTTTATTTTTCATTATTTCCATTAAAAAATGCTGCAACTTTTTTTCTATACTGAATTAAGCATTTAGCCACCGCTCGTTTTAGTCGTTTACCGATTTCCTTCAAATTAAACGAAATTTGAAATTGAACAAAATCGTTAAACTTTTTTTTTTGCATATCTGTTGAAATTAAGATAACGAAATTTTACAAAATCACAAACTCAGTTTGAATCATGATCTTTAATCTCGTAAAAGAATCATTGTAATCTGTTCAGTCGTTTCCGATTGAAAAGCGGCCAAACATTTTTTAGCGAACAGATTTATATACATAGAGATAAAAACGACATAGTCAGTATTTTGTATTCGCGTTTGATGGCGAAAAATATACATTATTAGTAAATGTTGTACTCGAATACAGAATTCGTGGGAGTGGACGTATTGCAATATTAATTAACTCACTCGCAATCAATTATGAAATTGATAAATGTGGGATACCACTAAATCTCTGAAATAATTTAATTTGAAGAAAAAATATTTCAGTATCACGTCCGTTAGGAATTGATTAATTTGCTTTGTCGCGGATAGTGTTTCATGGAAGAATATCAGAGTGTGTATAATTATTTATTAAATTAATTAGTAGTTGAGAATATAATCATAAAACGCCAGACGCATTTCTTATTGTCATTTCATATATATATCGTGAGCCATGTAATTAGTCGGTTCTGCAAATATACTACTTAAGAAAGAAGCAAAATGCATTTTGATATATTATACGTCAAAAGAGTGTTTGAACAGAACGAGAAGAAAAAAAAGGTTTCGTACATTAGCGGATTAATTAACAAGATGTTTATGGTTTAGTGAACGCGTTGAAGAGGGTAACGCTGTTTAATTATGGAAGATCGAGTGCATGAGTATTCCCCAAGAAAATACAGAGTGAGAGAGGATGAGAGATAAAAAGAGGTAAAGCAGTGGATGGAAATGTGAAAGAGTTCTCGGGATCTTTGGCTTTTGTCCAAATCCGCACCCACCGATTAACATTTCCCTCAAAGCCGTGGGCAGGACACCGGGGACTATACCGTGATAGGTGGTAACGGATATAACCGAGGTTTGGCAAAAACCGGACGTTCCGCGGTGAGTCATATCGGTCTCGGTCAGAATCGGGGTGTCGAACGCGATAAAACATTTAACTGGCTTGGTGACGATATGTAGTTCCTATAGAGTTGCATGTATAGCTTCGAGGGGATATAACTACTCTTGAATCTCCCGTTTGCGTCTATCGGAGACGCTAAACTATATATCATTGCGACGACCGATAATAAAAGTTGGACCACATCACTGATAATGGGCCCGTAGACGGCGAGAATTTCAATTAAAAAAAAAAAAAAAAAACACTCGTATAAATAATCGCAAAATATACACATAAGCCTACAAGAAAAATGGCACCAGTAATATGTCATTTGTTATTCGGCTGTCGTACTGATTCGTTAATAAAACAATTAAAAGACACATGGAAACAATGGAATGATAATACACATATTGGTGGCACTTTTGAATTCCTGTGCATCAGTGAAATGAGTTTCTAACGATTCTTCTAAGTGGATGCAATTTTCATGGTTATTATCAATTCGAATCATGTCATCTCTCCACAATGTTTTTTCTTTTTTTTTTTCAATTCTATGAGTTGCTTCTAATTGAACCTCCAGGATTTAATGTATCAAAAAAAGTTGGCATCCAGAAACTTTATAAAATCAAATACTTTACGTAATCGTGCATTAATTCGATTGGGTTTTTCGAAGTGTAGCTATCTTTATTTGTTGAAAAAATAAAAAATAAATGTAAGGTCATTGCCGAATTTATGAGATAAGAAAGCTGGAGATTTGAGACTGAGTTGGATTCGTGTTCAGAAGCGAAATTTTATTGGGAGTCTGTGCTAGAGTTAGCTCCTCAATAATGCAGAATCGAAGACTCAGCGTTGTAACTCGCATTGGTCACGGCCGTGTTAGACCTATGAGTGGATACGAACTTTTGGCCGGTTTTAAAGCGGTGCGAGAATTCTGTACGAAATTTTATTCCAGGTAGAGCAGCCCATGCTCGAGTTTATGCGGGTTCTATGTAGGCAAAAAGGTGAGACTACCAAGCGAGAGAGCCAGGCCGAGTGCATACGTGAATTTTTCAAGTGGCCGATTAACTTTGGATACCTGTATACGAGGCACGGAGAAATCGACTGAAAACTTTGTGCGCCTCTCTCTCTCTCTCCCTCTCTCTACCTCCCTCTTTTTTCTTTCACTATTTCTCAACTACTGCACTCCAGCTTTTTTCCAAATAGAGATAGAGCACAATGTGTACAGCCTTAAAAAGAAGATAGTAAAAGAGTCAAGGTAGCCATCCACGAGAGTGAAAAAAAAAACTTTGTGAAGTGTTGAAAAAATAAAAGCTGTTTACCTCATGTCTATTTACAAAATAGTGAAAAATGAGATTTTTATTCCAATCTGTCGGTTTTAATTACGAAATCCTTTTCATCCACTATTACGTTGCATAGCGAGGTAGTTTTATGAATATTTCAACTTGCAATTCTTGATTTGTGTGCAATGTTCTTCAAAACCATTGTATAAGTATTGCCGTGTTTCATATTGCCTTTTTTTTCCTGACTTTAGAAGCAAATTTATTATTTTGTTCAAATGTAGAAGATTGTATATATCATCCGGAATTATTATCAGTGGTACACTAAACTACATAGTATATTGTCTATCAACAAAAGAGTATTTTTCAGGTGTGCTATTCGAAAGATTGCAAATCTATTCATCAAGATTGACAGGTTTTTCTTTCGAAGAATCTTCCTCTAAAAGTAGGCTTTAATACCTTAAGCCGTTTAGTCTTGGTTCCCATTTTGCCTTGGTTATCTTGAATCTAACATTGGAGCGAGAAGATGGTAGTTTATTACAATGCGAGCATAACGGTGTTGTACCTCGGAAAAGAAGATGAGCGGTAAAGAGGAGGAAAACAATTCGTCATAATTAAAGTGACAGGTGCGAAAAATGGTACATGCAATGAGCCTGGGGCGGCAGCGTATCGTACAGCATCTCAACGATGTTGTGTGGACATATATAGTAAAATGGTGGGACGAGTACAGAGTCAAAGCAATATAGCTTTAGATTGCGTGTATCTACAAGAAGCTGATGTATATCTATAAACAGCTTCGGAGTGAAGTTAACTCAGTGTTTTTTCCCTCGGTATATCCATAAATATCTATGTATAGATATACTATATACATGCAGTTATAACACTATGTATGTACACGAGGGTGTATACGTACATAGCTGTAGCTGAAGATATCGTATACAACGAAAACCTTTACGAGTCTTATAGCTTTCGAGCGTGTACTGCAAGCACAAGAGGGTTTTTCAGTTTCTCGGCTGCCAGTTTAGCTTGAACGAACTTGGCTGTCCTGGATAATTCAGGAGGATTGATATCTCGGGCCCGGAGTGCACCTCTCTGTATCTCACGTAGGGGATGAGCTCCTTGAGCTCATCTCCTTTTTCGTCCTTCCCTCATCAACATTCTCCCAATTCTAACTATTTTCTGGTTTCAGCCCTGGCCGGAGCCCAGAAAAAGAATAAAGACAGAACTAGTAAGAACCGTACAAAATTTTGTGGATATTCGTTTCAAAGGAAGAGACAATAAGAATTGCAAGGGCGAATTGATAGAGGTAAGAGAAGTTCAGAATGAGGGTCGGGTTAGATTCCAGCATATCGTTTTGCTTCTCGATCAAGGCCTCTAACATTTGCACTTATGCGGGCTACTCTGCTCGTCATCCTTTTATCCCCCATCGATAGCGAATCACTTCGGAATACGTCTTATTATGTAACTGGGGCGTGTAATCCATATTGCTTAAAGCAATGAAATTACTTACTCGATCTTTGCCGAATGATTTATTTCACTTTTGCTTTCTCTCTCTCTCTCTCTCTTTCTCTCTTTCCTTGAGAAAATTATTCCTCGCTACCTAGGGGCTGAATTCGAAGATAGGGTTTGAATTTAAGACTTGGATTTTCGGTAATTCGAGATGATTGCTGTTGCGTATGGTCACATTTTTGTTCAGGAAGCCATTGGTATTATCATATTCTGGTTACACAATAGCTAAAACACAGATTAGGAATTTTTTTATTACTCAAATGTCTTTTCGAACATCAACTTGTGAACATAAAAATTCAAGCGTCGTATTTATGAATGAAGTCTGAGTTACTGGTAATTCGTTAAATCCTTGTATGTTAGAACAAACGTTTTTCATGTATCAGGGAAGCGAAGATATCTAAGCTTCAGGCGGTAGAAAATTTGTGGGTCGATCGAGCTTCATCATTTAGCAACAACAGTTTTCTCAGTCAAGATAACTCGGGCATGAATGGATACTTTTGTACCAGAAAGAAACGCTCATGTTGAAGTGTTAAAAAAAACGTACATAACTGAAGAAAGGCACATCTTATAGTACATCTGAAAAACAAATGAAGTTTGTGTTGTTGAGCATAATATTGCGTTGTAACTGAGTACTCGTTAACTGGGGTTTTGAACCTGCTTTTGGGACCACTTTCATTTGTATTACATTTGTATATTGTTTTTTTCATCGTCCAAATTAAGTTTGCGAGAAATTGCCAACTCGGTATTCCAAACTACTACTTCCCGGGTGTATACTAATTTTGTATACAACATCAAGCATAAAGAAAAATAGTGGCTCATTCAAAAGTTAGTAATCAAGTATGTTTTAATACATGAGCGTGCATGAACTAGGTAAATTGGGTTGGGGGTTAAAAATTATTTACCGTCTATGAAAAATAATAAAGCACTACATAGTAATAGCAGTAAGGGAACGATGGTGAGACACCAGGCGTTCGGCACACATAACGCCCGTTACCGTTCTACTTTTGCGTCGAGAGGATGGTGCAGAGGGGTGATGTTCGCAGTAACGAGCACCGAAGTGCTCTCATCCTCCCACCTACCTCTCTAGCATGCTTGGTAATAACCCTTCTTTTTCACCAGCCCCAGGGATGTGGAGAGGGCGACTGAAAGAAAGAGTAAGAGTGAGGAAGGGGGAGAAAGTACAAGATCGGGTCCGTATAAACATGAATGTAAGCGAGGGCAGGCGGAAGCTAGAAAATGAATATACGCTTTCTCCCTGGCGTCGTGTACTCCAGGGAATTTCCCGTACCACCTTAATTTCGCGGTAGCCTCGAAAGTTAAATTACATTAAATACGAGGAGCAAGGCTACCTTTGCCTACTATCTTTCTATCGTTCTTCCAGAACCTCGAGTGTCTCTTGGGTTTTTAATACAGTGAAAAGTCAAGACGCTCTCCTTGCTTCGATCTCTTTTTTGCTGGGTCCCTTTTCATATATTGAACATTGTCCATAATTTTTAGAAGAACTAGTGGAACAATTCCTCGAACTGTTTAACTAATTCCATCTCTGCAGTGCGGTGGTAGTTGAAGACAAGGGGCAATTTGATTTAAAATAGAATATTAAACAAGCTTTTTTGAGGAGGTCTTATGCATAGATCTCTAAAAATCGATCAGACTGTTGTATTATCCTTGTGATATCGTTTTACATTGAACCGTTTACGAATAGAGCTGTCATTATAAATAAATGAATTAATCATGGTAACTAGTTTCAATAATCATATGAGTACAGTACTCATCAACTTCTTTCAGAGATTGCGATTAAATAATAATTCTGAATTTATTTCCCTTCAAGAATCGCTTCAAATAATAGAGAAAAATGATATCGCAAGATCTTCCCATAGAGTGTACGAAAACGCACTTGGTCCAGCCGTTTTCAGAGAAAACAAAATAACGATTCTACCATGGTGGTATCTCGTTATTTTACGACACTGCCCAAGCGCTCGTTGTACGCAGCGTTAGTGTAAATTTACACCAAGTATCTTACACGGTCGGTTTGCACCACGATAAAGTATCAACGAAATCGATTGACCTATTTAAACAAACGGAGGACCGTTTGGTTTTGTTTGGGTTAACGATGTTGATACCTCTGTGAGATATGATGCAATATCTCCATTCATTTTTCAACGAACAAATTACCAAATAAAATCACCGTATTCTATCGAGAATTAAAGGTTTTCGTTCTCATTGTTGAAGAGCTTTTTTTAATTCACAATGGCTTATTATTATAAATTCGAGCTTACTATTCTCTAACACTATTGGTCAATATCTGTGGTGAATCATGTCATGCCACCATTCCGTTCTCCACTCGTCCTGCTCGCTCTCACATCCTCTTACTGCCAAGTGCTTGAACCCAAGAGCCTCTATAATGCATGAGATGCAGACGCGACCCTTCTACCCTATGTATGATTGGCTATTTGCTTACCAAGTGGCAGAAAGTGCCTCTCTACAGACCCTCTGAACAACGACGTCGAAACACGTCCTAGGGAAACATCGCGCAGCTTATGTAGGTTGTACGATAGTACATTCCACAAGAGCCTTACAAGAAAGATAGACAAAACACGAATACTGGATACAGCTGGAATGTGACATTGCATAATACATATCATACATGATACAACATTTAACAGCGTACAAGGTCGAGGAGCAGAGTTTGAATACTAATCCTTTAGAACCTGGACCTGAAATAGAAGTTCATAGACTTGCATAAATCATATTCAGTATTGCCGAGCAAGGCAATAAAATATATTGACAGATTGTCGCGTGTCTTGTTACTAATGAGGATTTTCTGGAATGCTATTAAAATCTACGATTTCATAAACTCTGTCGTTTTACAAGGCAGGGAGTAGACTGTTAATCTATGACGTCTCATACATTACAAGCATTTTAACCATCTCTGAAGACGATAATAAGACAGAGCAAGTACACGCGAAGTGCCCAAATATTATACCTAAGGCAGTGTTGTTGTTGAGGATAATTTCTGTATTTGATACAGAATTTCTTATAACATTTACCAATGTTTTCAAGCGGAAGAAAAATTCGATAGCCAAGTCGGAGAGAGACGGTTTCACAAAAAATTTATTTTCAAAATAATAAATTTTGAATACGTGTACAGAATTAAAAAAGAACCGAAATATACTGAAATTCATTTTATTCCAAAAATAACTTCTGAAACGAGTCTTTTCGATAAAAATATGGCTCCGAAACTAACGTCAACTATCCTGTTTCTAAATCACTCGGGAGTATTGACAGGTACAAATTTTTGATAGTTGAGTTGGACCTAAGTTGAGTGCGTCATTGTTAATCGAATTTTTGAGTTTAGACCGTCTTACAAAGCCTTGGACATCATAGAATAAATAGAATTACAAGAACATCAAGATAGCTTTATAATGATCAAAAAGCACTGGGTCGTCGAGCGTCCAAATATCATTTCAAATGAGATATCTCAAGCTCAATAGTTCCAGAAGATTGAGCGTAGATCGGGCGCGCAAAAAAGAATATGATTTTCAAAGTAGTGAAGCATGTCTCCAGCTTTTATGTAGATATCTATACAAAATGGTAGCTAAGTTTATAAGTACTATCGGATTTACCTGAGGGCATTGAACGGTTTTGCTTTCAGATGACGTAGATATTACCACTTGGTAAAGTGTTCAGTGGAATCGTTACCACGTGCAGAATATATACAATGGAAAATGTATATAGGCAAACTCAGTTGAAGCTTCCACCACTGAAATCTGCACTAATCAGCAATGCGAATAGTGGTCGTGTTTAATATATCGTGAAGGTGCTGTAAGGCTTTATCCGCAAGGGGTTGCACTGTTCCGTCTCCATGAAACTTCTCAATAGTAGATCTCGTCATCTGAGTAATTTTCATCACAGTCCGGTATGTTGCGGTATGATGGCTGACGTAGAATCTCGTTTAAGTTAAGAGTTTGAGCTTGAAATTCTGCCTAAGTTACAGGTGTCCTTCATCGCTGGATACATAGTTACAGGCTGAAAATTACGTAGACTCTCGTGCGTTCCGACCGTACTGTTATATCTATCGGAATACGGTGAAACAGAATAACTTGTATCACGTTACACACTGTTTGTTTGATTTGCCCGGAGCGGAATATCTCGTGAATCGGATATTCGGTTAACATAAATACTTTGATAGCTTTTATGATTCGGTCTACCGAGGTGTAGAAACTTCCAAGACGTTTTCAATCCCGAAACCACTTGTGCGATAACAAACTCACATACCATTCAAGTTGGTAGTCAGGTGAAGCTCCTTTCTCTTGCTTTCTTCGAATCCGATACCACAGCAGACAAAAGATGTATGGGCGATGGAAGAGGATGCACAATAAAGATGCGGCATAAGGGTCGTGGATCACGTCACATCGTCTTTGACGGTCCAAAGTTGTAGATTAAAATACAATATACAACTAGGTCTGTTGACTTAGTTGCCGGCATATATGCAGCTACACACACATAGAAAACAGTGGAAAAGTCAGTAAGATGCATGTGATCCACGATTCTATTCAATATGCATTTGTAGTAGGCACACAGGAATATCCTGGTGTATTGGCACCGCCTGGCATGTAGCTCTTGTCGGATTCTCTACTCCAGTCTAGAGCTGGTACACTATACATTGTGTATACGTGGGAATATATAGGTATGGTAACTAAATCGCTCCAAAATCGACGGAATGTATTGGAACTACGTGAACGTCGTGGTTCCATGCAAAATAAAGGAGGTTTGCTTCGCGGCTTTACGAGGTGTCTGCATTATTTATGCTCAGGAAAAGTTCAGCGACGCTCTCGCTAGGGCGCGCTGTATTGGGTACTCACAGGTGTAGCTATGATCCCAATATCGTTGAATACGTCAAGAACGCGCACGCGAACAGATTACTTACATAATACGGTTTTACTTATATTATAATTTATACGCACAGAGTGTTCTGGTTGTACTGTCTTTTCTCTTCAATTTCCCCTTCCAAGTTTATTCATCGTTGATGCCAATCGAAAGAAATACTATGGAAATGTTCCATTATTTCCTTTTTATATTTCCAATAGTCTTCTATAGATACCAATAACCTTTCGCCGTTGCACATTCATAAACTTCACCAGCTAGCGTACTAAGCTACGAAGCACTGGCATATTCTGACGCGTTTTCAATCAATGAACGATGATATATGTGTATGTAGGACCGGGTTTGCGTCGATTTTTTTTTCATCTTTTCGTATTTTTGCCTCTGTGTTAACCGTGTTCCTGATGGAAAGCTTCAGAATCGTACTTTTTCATCGAAAATGTGTCGTTTGCTCAAGCACTCTGACGCAACTCAAATGTACATCGATGCCGCGAGATTTTCTTGTTGTCATTTTTGTTTAACTACTTGGCAAAAATATGTTTAACATCATACAATTTAATGGTTCAGTTAGCACAGAAAACTTTTTACCTCATCAAAAAATTATTAGTTTTCCAAACAACATTGACACTGATAATTTTTAATTATCTGTTCTAAAGTATATTTTCCTTAATTCTATTTTACAGTTATCTCATCCGGCTAACTATTTGTATTATGAAATTTTTAAAAATATTTCACGATCAATAATTGAAGTAGGAACGGATAAAATGGGCTGCGATTCCCTTTAATCGGCTATGGAAATATATTGAAATATGGTTCATATTTCCAATAACATATAAATGGTCCGAGTTAGATTGTTTGCTTACGTTTTTTGTAAACTAATGATCATTGAAAAAAAATTGTCTAAATTTGTGAAAACTTTCTAATTCTTGACGAGTCGAGATGAAAATCTAAAAGTTTTCGGAAAAGCTTCCGTCAATAGATACTGCAATGAACTGTCGGGGTCACGAATTCACTCTAGTTTAACGATATTATATATTGATAGATATAAATGGGAAGTGAAGAAACGGAAAAAGTGAAAAGTATGATCGAAACTGTAGAAGCTTTTGTGTAGTGCAACAACAAAACGTATCGTTCGGACAGAGAAAACCTCTCATCTAGCCTTGAGGCATCCATCCAGAGGTTGTAGAATAAAGTAACGGGCGCGATTCAAGACTGTTGGTCGGGCCGTTGAGAATTTTTTTAAATCCGTTGCTGTACGGTGACTCGTTCTGCAAGTGCTTTAACCACTTTTCCTTGCAACCCCAACTACCACTTCTTCAGTCTGCTTCGTCGCTCTTGTATTCCGTGTTTCTCTGTATCTGACCTCCCGTTTCTGAGGTGCCTCAATTGCTATCCAAGGTACCTGCAGAACAAGGCTTATCTTCGTGCTGAAGACCCGAGTAACGTTGCTCACCGTGATATATGGACTGTGATATACATTATAAGACAACATATCTATATCGGTAGTTGAGTTAAAGGCTGACATCATCCACTGGAGCAGCAATAATACGACTTCCGTCCTTATTCCTTTTCACACTGTGTTGGTTCTCTTAGGCACTTCTACTTTCCAGCGTGTGACCCTCGGTCCATCAGTATAATCAATCATATATTTTCACGTTACTGTGCTACAACTGGTCATATAGTTTCACGATCCCGGGAGCTTTAGCCGAGAACCGTGGGGATTAAGAAGACGGAGCTTATAGAGCTATGATAAGTATATAGGGATTACATGGTTGCAAGGCAGAAATAGGGGAAGAGAAAGAGAGAGAGAGAGAGAGAGAGAGAGAGAGAAAGAGACAGGACGAACAAGTGACGGCGAACGAAAGGATAAGTTAGAAAATCCATTTTCCAATCCGGATTTGCTTACTTAGAGATTCTGCTTTTTTTTTGCTTCAACTTCACGTTGAATGAAAACTTCTAGATTTTTAGCACTCCATTTCCAATAAATTGTTCAATCCTGTTAAAAACATTTTCCGTTCATATTATCGAAATAACTGCAGTTGTCTCAGATATGAATTTAAATTTTTTATTCAAAGACTGTTAATAATACCTAATTACTCGTGAAACTTCAACACTCATTACATACAGTCATCGTGGCGTAAATCTATGTAAGATTCGTATTAATTGGTATAAACTCTGTACACAATGCAAGCTTTTGCCTCAGTTACCTTTGCCCCATAGAATTGTATAGCGATACCCGCAGGTCTTTGTGTTCCTGTACCAATATAATACAAGATGACTGCATATCTGTATGGTTCAGTCGTTGTAATGGCATCAAGGTGGTAAGCAAACCTCGTAGTATTTCCCTAGAGAATGTACTTGGAGAACCTTGTGGAAAGACAGACGAACCAGACTTGAGTTTCTTGGGCACCTTCTTCCCTTTCCTCAATATCCATGCTTTCTCTTATATAGTTCAAAACCTTTGTGCAGTGCTCATACCCTTTGCCATCTGCCGAAAAGACCCATGTCTCGCTCTAGCCATGTAACATCCTCGGCAAAGGCATGTCATCTTGTATTACGTCAAGTTACGTTGCTCTGGTAAAAGGAGGCGTGATATGGTAATATTCTTGGGGCGTGGAGTCACATCAAACCAACCTCACCATCATACTCGTAACTCCTTCCTTCTCTCTTCCTGAGTACCATAACACCGGGCTAACAGCGTCACTCGCGAATCTAAATTCTTCATGCGAGAATAATGACGGACCCTCCTAACGTTGGGAATTGCTTATTCACGCTCTCGCTCATTTCATATACATGTATACATAGAGTGCGGAGTTGATGGGGGGGAGGAGAAGAGAAAGATGTAGAGGAATGGCAAATAATGTACGAAGAGCCATAATCCAGAAGAAGTCATCAGGTATACGCCATGCTACAGGCCGCACTCCAGGTATTTGCCATAGAACTCACCTGTTATCCAAGGTTATTTTTTTATCTGCAAGAAGCCAGTGATTACCAGAAGTATGAAGTGTTCTGACGTTCTTTTCTGCCTGTGTTTATAACGAGCTCTTTTCTGTCGTTTACCCACTGTTCGGTACAAAGAACTCATCAGAAAACGCATAATTGTGACACAACGTGCTGTAGATTTGGTGAGTCAGTATCAAAAGCTCGCAGAGGTCCCCTGAATGCACAGGAAAATAAAATTGGAAATCTCGTTCTTTGGACGAAGGCGCGTCATTTCGAATAGAATATGCACCCTCGTCCCTTCATTTCTGACTTTCACTCTTGGTACTCTGCCATTTTTTCCCTCTGTATGCGTTCAAAAGCGTGTGTATATTCGGCTCAAACTCTGAGAGTGATTTAACTTCATATCTGGAGTAAAAGATGAGAAAAATGTGCACGCGCGTGGGAAACGATTATGTATATAACATATATATACGAGCTGACTACAGCTATACGTGAAGTAGTTGGGTCGAAGGAGAAAGAAACTGCAAAAGAGTGATATGGACGAGGGTTTACGTTGGTAGCAGTGGCTTCAAAGACCTGAAAAAGCCTTGTAGAAAGAGACGTAGAGTAAGACCCGTTCTCGTCCCGGGTATATGTACATACACACCGAACGGACTCCTTTAGGATGTGCACTTATATCCTGTGAGGTTTACAAGCTTGCACAATGCCTTTTATCCTATCCTTCTTAGTCCTCCTGATCCGCGTATACCCACTCTCTCCAAAGCTGCGCAGCACGTTTGATATCGTTTCAAAACGACTATCGTTCGTTTCCTCCAAGCAACGTTCAACATCCCAGTTGCCCTTGTCGCCCTATTCTATCCTGTACTAATCTTTGACCAGCTCAAACCGACCGTTTTTATGGTTCTTTACTTCTCCAACGAGTGTCTAACACTTTCTAGACGACAAGGACTAGTTGAGTGGGTATGAATTCTATATAGTTTTTACAAGAAAAAAATTTTAGACACACCTGTAAATTTTCTATCTGCATTGTATTCGTTACGTCTGTGATCATTCTATATTTTCAAAGTTTATTTTTATTGTGCTTGTTTTGAATTAATATTCATCGATTACATTGACTTTAATTTGTTTGTACATGCGGTTACTGTTCAAAGTGAACTAAGCAACCGGCACGTGAATTGCACCTTTTACATGCATACGAATATATATGAGCATTCATGCAGGTTCCCTTCTTTTTTCGTTCTGCTTTCACTTTATATCGGTTGTTACAATTTAGTTTCCTTATTTCCATTTTTTTATCATCTAATTGTTATTTTTTTCTCAACATATGAGGACAATTAATTGTTGAATTACATAACCGTTAACAATTCTCAGGAATAAATATAAGAAACATAATTTAGTTCATCGCACATTAATCTCTCAGCGATGAATCTTTTTTTTTATCAGTGCGTTTTTCATTGATTTCCACGACTTTGTATCAAAGTGCCAAGATCATTGGAACTGATTCAGGGTCAATAACGAAAAAGGATAATGCAGCAGCAGAAATGGTCATCCAACATGGAGTTTAAATTACAACGTGTAGAAAAAATCCCAGGATTCACCGCCAGCATCCACAGCAGTTTGGCTATAGTCGATCCTTACGTTTTCATTGTGAAATTTACGACGGGCTGGACTACGATTGGGAAAGAGCAGAGTAGTGGGAAAGACCTCTGGCATTGGTCGAACCACTCACTCGAACGATTTACTATGGATTTCGATCGTCTCGCACTCTCCGTAATTCATTTTCTTTTTCAGAGCGCAGAATGTATGGCATACGTATGCTTGCAAACATTTGCGATCAGCATATGTATAGAGAATAAAACGAGTGATACAGCCACATGTTCTTTCGAATCCCTGACAGATACGGTGATATAAAACTGGCGCTGCAGGAAAAAAAGTTCTGATCCGGTGAAAGAAAAATAGTAATATCAGGATTGGAGAGGAAGACAAATGGGCATAGTATTTTCAATTGAGATTTTAGAGCATCGTGTATTTAGAGAAGAATCGTCTTCCGATTTATAACTTTTTGAATTATGGTATTAGCGTGTATTATATCTAATGACTGCAAACATTCTGCAGGCATGCGTATTATCGACTAGGTATTGATAGGAAACACTGATACTCTGGTCTGATTTGGTTACGACATTTTTCATGAATTTGGAAACGGAATGAAGGTCAAGGCAACTTGTATCCTTTAATCGTGATATCTCGATCTCGAATACGGTGTCAATAGTGTTTAAACACCAGTTATCAACATTGGAACGTATAGATTCTTCCTTATATTCAGATTATTCATTTTCTTATGACGTCGAATGTAAGGAAATATGCTGATAGCCTTCAGCTAAGCGTGAAAAATGAATGCTCGGAGTCATTTTCTTGATCCTGTTGGTTCCTAAAAGAATAGATGTATCAAAAAAAAAATATCGTGACAATATAGTCAGAGAGTATCCGAAAGAACTTCGCGGTAGGAGTATCGAAAAAATGCACTGTACACGAATGTATACAGATCTACTACGTACAAATATATACGGTCCATCGTAATCTCTCCTGCTATATGTATATCGACTTTCTCATAACCCCCTGAGTATCTCTTTCATGCATGCTCAATATATACAATACATATGTACGCGTACGCCTATCCCGATTCCGTCTCAACATCGAGAAATATGTGGAATCCGTGAATTCGCTTATCCACACGTATAACAAAAGCTTTTCCTGTAGTTACTCCATAACCATCTAAAGAGAAAAACGACTCCGTCATATTCTGCGCTCGGGCGTATACTATAAACCTTTGCAATTTTTTTCCGTTCTGTTAAAATTGAATCGAAATGATTCAATTTGTTGATCATTTTGATTTCTGGATAAGTTGATCCTCCTTCATTTTTTCTTTTCACTTCGGCAAACATAGAAGCTTCAGATAGTGAGATGACAATCGCGCAGTGAGATACGCTCATAGCTGACTCCGTTGGGCATCGCACATATATGAAATTTTCAATTGTCTCAGTTTCAAAGTCAAGCATAATTAATCATCAAGGAATTTGTGCGTATATATGAATTAAAAAAAAAAGAATGGAATGTAGGATGGTATGACGGGTTATTGCATACAAATATATTAATCTCTTTGCCAATTCTTATGGTAGATTGTAGATTGAGTGGACATCGAATGCTGTTTCCAGCATCAATTAAATAATCATTCGTAACTATTCATTTCCCAAAGTACACTGGTTCACCGTTCACTTTCGGTCAAACATAACAGCTCCGTTTAACAATGATGACCCGGCTGTTCGGTGGAAACCCTTCATGTTTACCGCAGTTGGTTCACGATGGGAAAATAGGCAGTTCACGGTTAACTAGCGGATGGGCCGTTGAGGCTCGTAGTGGTAACCAACCATCCACGTCGTACCTCTGTCTTTTCATATAGCATTCGCTATTTCACTCTTTCTCTTTTCCTCTATATCTTTCGCCCTTGGTGTGTTACGTACACAAGGAGTGGAAGAGGTCGGAATTATTAACGACCCACGACGCACAGGATTCTCGTATGCCGGCATTAATATATGAGGGCAATCGTCCCAGTGTAATACCCGCGTCTCACGCATTCCCGTGGCAGAGGTAATCCTCCTGGTCTGTGACGCTCTTGGTTTCTCTCTTTCTCTCTGCAACAACGCAAACACCCATATAATGAAAGCGTATATTTGCCCGTGCACACGCTTCCACATCTACAAATATAATTTTAGAGTCGAGGTACAATATCTCCACTACTCTCAACGGCTAAGAACGAGAGTGTAAGGGAGAGTCCGTGTGGAGCCGGAAAAAGTCCCCAACGATAATTCCGCGGATTATTTCCGGTGGAGAAACTACAGCAAGTGGTTGAGCAGTCTAGCTGTATATGTAGTATAAAACACAGCGGCATGATGAAATTGACTGTTTCAGTAGAATTTTAGTCGGTGGCTTCTGTAGCCCGCAACGTACCGAGGGCGACAGCTTTACTGTGGCCCCAGAAACCGGCAACAGTCGGCGAGTTTCGTCGTTCCAACCAAGTAGTATAAACGGAGTTTGTGCTGGCACATACTCTCGTACAATTGTTGTTTCTCGAGCATGCAGTTCTCCCCTCGCGTTCCACTGTCTCTCGTGTACTGTGTCATTCTTGTCTCCCTATATTGTTGAACTATTTGTATATAGTTGGATGCCTTATGTATTTTGGCTTTACACTAGCTCGTCCGAAACTAGGCACAGGCTCTCGACGACAGTAACGTTACTATAATATTTATAAACATATTATCTGTATGCATACATATTACATTCACACATAAGTATGTATTTCACTTGCGTCTATATGCCGTCAGAGAATAACTTTGCCGCTGCGATTCTCTTATCTTGGAAGGGAGCATGGATTCTTGGAACCCCTAGCTCTTGGTTTGCCATTTATAGAGGGAAGTCTTCCCTCTTGCCTGGTTCTTGGAAGGGTACTCCTCCCTTTGGGGCTCTCTTAGTTGAAAACTCACTTTACGCATCTCATGCGGGAACCTGCAGACGAGCGAAGCGTGACGAAATCGTCGAAATCGTTTGACCCAACTAGTTATCTCTGTTCACGGGCTATTCACAGTAATAGTACTTGCAATGTGCGTCAGCACTATTCTTCAGTGATCAATGCATTTACTGCTATCACTGAATTAAACATATCGACGAGAATAAAATTCAGCTGATGTCTTCAATCGAATTGATAACAATAACTTTAATTTAATATATTTAACGGATATTCACATTTGTTATTGCGATTCTTCGTGGAAGAAAATGTTCATGGGCTATTTACGGAATGAGTTATTGTAATGTATACATCGGTAATATTCTTTAGTGACCAATGCATTTATTTTGATCGTCGAATTAAATACATCGACGGAAATAAAATTCAATTGATTTGTCCAGTCTCATTCATGAAACTAACTTTTACTCAATCCATTTAGCCACTACTCATATATATATTTTTGCAAATTTTCAAACGAAGAAATGTGTTTCCTGTTAGATAAAATATAATTCAACATTTTTTTTTTCACCGAACGGTTTCTGTGCAAGTTGATCTCTGGCAAGTTTTAAACCTTACGTGGATTCGTGGAAAAATGGCGAATTTTACGAGGTGCGAAAAATTCTGTTGAGGAACGCGTTTTGTGTCTGGTGGTAAGAAAAATAGGTGGAAAACGAGAGGGCGAACGGAGGTACGGAAGCAGCAGCCGCGGCCCGGGTTATCGTAAAAGCTTCATCTTATAGCTTTTCTTTTATGGGCATACCATTGAAGATTCCGGGAAATAGCTTCGTGAGCATTATCGATGAGCTTTTTTCCATCTACAATATAAAAATAAGAATCACCATACGGATTTGACGGAGCTCACGCAACTTCCATTTTATTTATATTATCTGCATGATGGTTCATGAAGTTAAAAAATAACTCGATACAGATACCAAGCTGGCTGCAGTACCTCTTTCTGCTTGGTAGTTGATGACTGCTTCGTACATGATGTCATTTACATGTTTGCGCAGGCGCGAAACACTTTATCTGGATCTTTATTTTGTCTTTTTGAGTATTTACGAGTATGGCGTACGACCTCGATGACCGATGCTCATGATTCGTAAATTAAAATTCGTTTAAGATATGGTCACAACGGGAAAAATTGCATCGCAATTGGTTTGGGTTCTCATCACAGAAAATCCAATTTAATATTGAACCTACCATGGTCGCTTTACTGATCATTCTGAAAAAAAAGTTTTCACGGACTCTCAGTAGTTTTACCATGCAATGCAACGTCCAACGATTCTCTGTGTCTAAAGCGTTTGGTTCTCGAGTGCACATCATAGGAAAAGTACATTAATTTAACGGATTCTTGGAAATAGGGATAATAGAGAAAGAGAGAGAGAGAGAGAGAAAGAGAGCGAACGTTTTTATCATATTCAGAATCTATACAAAAAATGTATATAGTGTATAAAACTCTTCCAGCGGCCTCGTCAGTGATGATTTTGCTGTCCACTCGGGCCGTTGGTTCAACGAACAGATTCTATTTGCATTTCGAATGCACGCTGTATAATCCGCTCAACGTTTTCAGGAATATCGACGGTACTCTAGTCAATCCGGCTACGATATATATAGACCATAGACATGACTACGAAAAAGATAAATAAAAAATGAAAACCGGATTATCCACGGGTTCGTCCGAATTACTCGTACGTTTCCTATCTGTTAGAAAAAAGCACAAATATTCAACATATAATTCAGTCACCTTCTCACTGTTTCGTTGACTGCAGCAAACGAATTCGAATAAGCAAGTGAAGATAGAACCCAGCCTTGTTGAACGTTCAGCATGTCTATGTATTTCTCGAATACAACCTTCATATTTTTATATGGATGGTACGTACAATTAAATGTATCGTTTGACGAACAAGATTCATTCAGTGCTACCTACAATTTTCACGTTTCACTTTAATATATAATGTATGAAAAGAGGTTTCAATTAAACGCAAAAATTGCCCCGCTGAATGTAGTTTGCCGTACCGTTATTTTTAATATTACAGAGGGTGTACGCATTCGTTGCAACTTTATTTCTAACCTGAGAAACATGCACAGTTTCGAGTGATCTTAATTTGTGGATTATTCAAAATGGAAAGGCTTTCCATCTGCTCGGCCAAAGTTGTTTTTACGAGCACTTTCGTCGCCTTTCTCCCTCTATCACCTCTTTTTTATATGCATGTTCGGTCCAGCGAGCAAACCCATTACCATTAATACTTAACGAGAAGGTTCTTTAAACTTGTGAAGACTTTGCATGGCATTCGCCAGATATATAAATCTGTTTCCACCTCTAGTGGCCTGCTTGACGGCAAATGGTCCAAAGAATTTTCATTGAAGTTATATGCTCAATATACACGATCTCAGTGACTATCCATGAACATTATTGATTGAAACGCGTCGCAATTCGAGAGAGAATACTTATCGACATAAATCAAAAACCTGATAAACAAAATCAACAACGATTTTGCATACTCGATCGTATGATTTGTATTCGGGTTACCTCACACCTTTTTTAGTGATCTTATTACTTTTTGAATCTATCTAGCAACATTATTTACCATATTATCCAGAGGTGAACGCGAAGGTTTTTATCCACCTGATTTTTTTGCGCGCAATAGTCGTGTTTTACATTTTTTTAATATTATGACCGGGCTATGAAATATCAAGGTGGTGTTTTTCGAACAATCGAACAAATAACATTTGTCATTCGTAGATGAAAAATAAATTTGCGAGAAGCTGTTGAATGGACAATTAATAAGGATGCACTCCGTTGTAGATGGGAATAGATTCGCTCGAACAGTAATAATCAAAAGGGAGGAAAAATATTATGTACACTGCGCGGGTAATTGTAGTGAAATCGTTTTTTTATTAAATTTTTTTTATTCCCATACGACATGTCGGAAAAATTCATTATCTTCTCCGTCAGTGAATAGTAAAGCTGAACTGGAAATAAACGGCGTTATAAGGTTAAATTATGAATAAAAGTGCAAAACGCCCCGAGGTAATCAGCGTCCCTTTTAACGTTGATGAATCGTAGAAGTACCCGGGTGACAGCTTCTACGAAATTGCCCGTAAATAAAGTAGACTAACCTGCGGTCGAGGTAGAGAGCAAGAGGAATGGTGATGTTTAATGAGTCACGTTTGAAAGAGCTGTGAGGTAAGAACTGCACCAATGAATGAGGGAGTATAAACGATCTATTGTTGATTTTCAATTCAAAAGTGAGCTTTGATTACCCGACCGCAAAATGCATCAAGATTTGTACAAACTAGGCAATGCAATGAGATGATTATGCATCCCAATAAAAACGACATTGTGAATAATTGTCAATCGCGAAAGAGGTATTACTCTTTTTTTACTTTTCATTGGCTCGTAAAAAAGCATCGGGTTCATTGACTTATTACGGTTGCTTAATCGTCCGGAAAAACTTCATCATTGCGAGACCCAATCGGGCCTGAAGTGAAAAAAGAAAAGACGAGATAAAAAAGTATACCTGAGTAATTAAAGCCATCAGTCGAGGGTGTCACGGAAGGCTGCGGAGCATCTTCTGTTAAGGGGTGACCGTGCAGCGTGCAGCGACCAAAAAGAGGTAGATACACGGCAAAGGGTGCAAAGTTCTGCGCAGGCTTCCACTACGTATAACACTCCATTCTTTCGCTCATTCTATCTGGTCTCTCTCTCTCTCTCTCTCTCTCTCTACCTCTCTTTTTCTTCTTTCCATCGAAACCCATTCCACTTGCATTCTCGATAGGCTAGCTGGTCACAGGCCAAAGCCGGGGAAATTTTATATGACGCAACGTTCGAATAAATATATTATTCCAGGAGAGAATGAAGAAAGTGCTGGCGAAGCCGCTTGGATGACTTTGAGAGGTAGCGTGTTGTTTTTTATTCTTTTTTGAGCCTCCTGAAACTTTTTGCAGTGGGTCCTCGCGACCAGCGAAGAGAAATCTGAGAGAGCTTTTGCGAATATGTAGTTCATCCAACGAGTAAGATCTTAGAAAAAAATATTGCTTTCTAGTGCGCTTTATATACAAAGGAGCGTGTACAGGTCGAGGATTGGTTCTGAATTAAAGAAGAAGAAAAAAAATGTAAAAAGGATCCATGAAATAACAAAAACTGGAGCACCGTGACGAGTGAGCTCCGCTGCTTCCGATTCGATTGGTCGAATTAATAAAAGTGGAAAGTGCGGCGGGTGCGGTTGAGAAAATATGGCGCGCTCGACCGAGAAAATTCTTTACGTCGATCCTATTGCAGAGATATATGAACACTGGAAAACCTGAGAGGATTTTTAGCCCAGCACGAATCAAAGAATCCTTTATCGAAGGCGATTTTTCAAACCTTATTACTCTGGAACTTTTACTTGGCTCATTCTCTATAAATGTCCGTCTACTATATAAATATATGTATACGATATGTATAGCATGTTATTATTCCCTCTCGTTACCCACATTCATTGAGGTGGTTTGTGACCAAGATATTTAATCGTTTTCCTTTCGTGCTACACTTTTTCTGCAATAGACAGTGCACGTTTCTGGTTTGGTTTCGTCGACGTTCTTTGATGGAGACAGAGTTTTCTTGAATAATTCTGAAAGCCTCACTCCATAACGGAAATTATATTGGCCACGATTGCGTTCGCGGAGTTGTTAGCGCTTTTTTTTTTATATTTTAGCTCCAGTAGAGATAGTCGAAGTAGATGTGAACGTTTTCAAGCGAATCAGACATCGCTATGACTCTTTCGCGATTTTTGTTTCACCTCTCTTTCTCTTCATTTTTCCATTTTGCTAAGCTTTTATTTTTCATAGACATTCCATACGACACAATGCAAAGCGGGGCACAATGGTTAACCTCAACGTCTACGTTTTCTTTGTAACATTTTTGTTAAATAGTTTGAGGCTGAAAAAAAAAACTCTCGTCGGTACACCGAGTTCTATTGTTCGCCATCGTGTGTATAAGAAACTTACGAATCTTCGACCTCGTGTACTCTATACATTTTTATAAGCTCCGACTTTTTTTTCCAATCCGTTTTTTTTTTACCGACACATTGTTATTCTCTCTCAGGGGTAAAATGGCATTAATACATATAAATGAGATTTCGATTCAAGATATTCGAGACGCTGGAGACTTTGATACAATTTTACGTTTCGAAATGAATTTTGCGTGTATCATTTTTTACTATCATCCCGTTGACGCTCGTCTCTAAGGATTCATTTTTCGAAAAATCTCGCTGAATAACTATTAGATTAACGTGAACTCGTAACGTACATATTTCTAGCTATGGAAAATAATTCCATCGCTTGAGTCGACCAGCCAAAAAAAGAGGGATTTTTGTTTTCCGTTTGCGCGTCATCAGATTATCAAGATGACTTTATGAAAAATTCGACTTATAAAGAACTAATTCCGAGTAGTTAATGGCCACGATTTGGTATTGAGTCAGACGTGAATCGAGAGTAAACGATACGATCATAAATATATTTGATGTAATACTTTTTTCTGCTGAAGTTAAATTCGTTTCTTTTTATATGAGATCTCCCAGACGTGTTGCTGCGCAATCGAGAGGAAAACTCATACAAAAAAGCCTACACACGTACGCGTACTCTACTTGAGCCTGCGTACAGAAGAAAGAGAGAAACGTGACTCTACATAATCCCTTCGGGAGTTTCAGGTTTCTGTTTGTCGAATATGGGCACAGTGGGTCACCTGATGAACGTATATCGATCTATTCCCTCCCACGAGTATCTTGATGGCAAAATTCAGAGTAAAGTGAAATTCCTGATGGATATATAACGAGTTTCATACTAAAGAATTGAGAGAAAAAGAGCTGAACAATTTATGTTTATATTTACTGCATTTAAATTTACTTGATTTTTTTATGCCCATATGCCTGTGTCATTTGATGGTAAAGATTGAAAAGTCATACATCGCAAAACTAATGAGTGGTAAAACCCCTCGTAAAAGGGGTAAGAGACGAAATCTCGTTTAACGCTATTTTTGATACTCCTTTTATCGACCTAGCTTTGTAGTCTTTGAGGACTTTTCCAAATCCACTATCTTTATAATATTGTACTCAAGCCATCAGATAAACAATACAAAGTGAATATAAAAGTTAAAGAAAAAGTTAATATTCGAAATATTTTAATGCTTGTATTTTATTTTCCAAGTGTGATCCGCCACTCGAAATCATTAAAAAATATTCTTTTCAAACGAGAAAATCAATGGTCGAACTTGAAAGGTTCAGCAATGTCTCCAAAGGAGAAACCCCCTTTTTTCATTAGCCTAAAATTTAGAGCATGAAAAGACAAAACCAACGACCTACCACATTATAACCTTGGAATATGACAGTATAATATGGAAAAACTTGCAATACTGGAATTAATACAAGGAAAGCAAAAAGGATAGTCGATCCAACGTATTTCAAAGAAACTTCAGAGTATTTGACAACTTCATAAAACCGGCATATTCGCGTATATGAGAATGCGGCAGAGCTCGTGTTGGCATTTTTTTTTTTAAATACTTGGCGTCGAACCGCTACCGCGTCTCTTGATTAGCGTAGAGCGAGAGATCCGCACAGTATTCTCGGTTTGACAGATTTTTTATGAGTATCGAGTCGGACGGACATGTAAGATTGCAATAAAAAATGTAAGTTTGCTTATATTCGCTTCCAGAGTTCAGTCTGTAGGCGCGTTCCGCAGGGAGTTTATTCTCGTCTTATTGAGTGTTCAGAATTCGAGGCATTGCTGTTATCTCAAAATAGGTATTTTATCCCGTGCATGACCTTTGTCATGCGAGGGGTAGATCTCACCCTTGTAAAATTCAGGGTCCTGGTCGTACGTATAATTTCTTCGTAGTTTTGTCCATTCAATGATTTTATCAGGAAAAAATCAATGTTTTCTCAACGACTCGAAGACGGTTTTAGTCTTTTTTTTTTACAATATTGAAATAATACCAGAAGATGGATATATCTTGGAGAGTCTATTCATCTGACTTATTTGTACCTTTTATGCATAGTATGATTAGCACCATATCATATTTTTGGGTTATGTGTGTGCAAGACTTGCACACACTTGCAAGTGTGTGCTCACACTTGCTCACACTGTGTGTGAGCAAGTGTGCACACACACAGGCACACTTGCTCTTAGCACCTCTCGAAACCTATCGCTCGCCCTCAAAAGTTATTCGTACATGTTTCATGTGAGGGAGAGTTCATGTGCTTCTCGAGTCAATATTCTAAGAGTACTCAGGAGTTTGAGTAATGTGTTCTATCGTTCTGCAGAAACTAGGGCTTCATTGACTGTTGACTGTAGTTTATCGGATATCGTGTTTACTTTTAGGAATTTCGGAGACCTTCAAAAGCATTTATAATGTACGGGATAATTGAGATCATCAAGAGCTAGAGGAAATAACATATTTGTAATTTCAAACGAAATTGATTGAGTTTGTTCACCTTTTTTCTTGCAGCGTTAATATTAGAATTCTCCATTGAATTAATAAAACGGCAATCATGAATTGCAGCATCGTCAATGATGCCAATTATATGGGAAACTACTTTCTGAAAGGAATACATCTTTTACCCACATAATTTTACAGCCAACTCATGTTTTATTAAGACTAATCTAGCCATCGATAACTGATCGTTTATTTTAGCACGAACATTGTAAAAAAAAAAAAAAGTACACATACTACGGTTAGTAGCGTAGTTTGGAAAAATATGCAAAATCACGGTTTAACATTTCTCGCATGCCTAGAAAAAAATTCTACGAACGAAGGCTGACTGCAAAATTCTGCACGGAGAGATTAAAAAGGTAAAAATTACCGTTACAGCAATAGAAACCGGGGGCGACCTTAAATGTTTCGTAATTTACACTTCGCACGACTGTAAAAATTTTCAACCATTCGAGGCTTCCGGTATTTATTGCTGCAAGGATAACTTTTACCTTCCAATTATTTCCGTGTGACAATTATTATTTAGCCGAATACTTCGATTCAATATATAAATAAAAAGTAGAACATTTACCTGAAAATGCATTTGATCCAAAATAATTTGCAATATTGAATGAATGTTTTCTCAAATGTATATTCGCATGAAAGAACTGCTTATAGCGGCCTGAATGTACTTGTACAAATACCGTATTTTTGATGAAAATAGCGATATGGATTCCACTCGTTACTGAGCCTCGCGTTCACGATTCTAGAGCAACTCTATATGTGTAGTGTAGCGAGGGGAAAATTACTTTTTGCACGTCTATTTTTACCTCTCACAGAACAAAAGTAGAAAGAATATCACTATTTATATTATGAGATTACGTTTTTACACTGTTTTCCACATTTCACAGCATCGTGGTAATTATTCATTCTTGAAATTCGAGAATCATATTTTCTCGATACTTATTTTTGTGCATTTTTGTGAATTATCCGAAAATAATGAACTCGCGTCACATTGTTAATCGTGTAGCACGACAAAAAAGTTTTGTGGGATAATGAATTGATAATAAATTAAAAATATTCTTTTACACGCGTCACGAAAATGGCAAAAATTGATGGTCATTATTGATAAAATTGCAGATAATCGTGATACAATAATCCAATCAGGCACAATATAATTTTGCAGAGAAATTTAACCAATTTATCGTGTTGATTGAACCGTATACTAGATAAAATATAAATAGGCACATATTCGACGCCATCTTCTTTAAACGTACAAATAATTTTTATCCTTCCGGTTAGGAATGTAAAGTGTAAATACACACGAGAAGCACAAGAATTTATTCTGGAATGTAGTATTATTATTATATTTTATTTTTTGTAGCATCCCAATGTACGAGGAAAATTCCCAGTATACATTAGTAGAAAATAGGTAACCCAGTGTGTGAGAATTTTCACGACCGTTTTTCTCGGTGGGCGAGAAAGTCTTTAGCTCGGAGAATTCACCAGCAGCTGGAAGATATTGTATAGTTGGTGAACAAAAAAGAAAATGGCAAATACCCACCAATGGCCGTGACGCTGTTGTAACGCATCGTTGACGCACACACAAACAGAATCATACCTTTCGACATTGCAATACCGTCGGCAATTGGCAATATTAGAAAACGTGCACTTTTTTCTCGTTACCTCTTGCATTTATATTGCGGAAGACGCGCGATAGAATTTCATGTTTTTCCTGACAAGTTCCAGGAGGACAGAGGGGGTGATGAAACTGCTAAATATTCTTGGTGTACTGTTTCGCCTTGGCACGCTATATATATGTTTTTATATTTAAGAATGTTTATATATGTCGACTATTGTATGCTTCTCGCTTCTTTCTCGACGAGTCCCACAACGAGCTTGACTTTTTTTTTCTATCCTTATACCCATCTTGGTTTTCATTTCAATCGCAACTTTGCACCCGAGCTCACCATCACGTTATATACGTTTTAATAATACCCCACTGCTGTTGCCGCGTCATAAGATATTCCGTGGGGACTACAACGCTCTCCACCCTCGAGAAACTCTGCCACCCGGCAGTGCTTCTTTTTGCATTATTTTTTTTTTCTTCTTTACTTCTCCTTCGTTTAATTTTTTCCTAACTTTGGTTCCATACTTTGGCGGTTGCAAAAAATGAGAAGAATGGGCGGATGAAGAGCTGTAAATAATTTTATGCGCTTTGTGCGCGCGTAAGTCTCTGAACTCGAACGTGACCGCACATCAAATCCGTGACCGAAAGTTCAGTCAGGGTATCAGACACTTTGCAGGAGCGCGTGAACTTGTGTTGAATTTTGCCAAAGTGAATTTATACGCTATCATTCACATGTACAAGAGGCTACGTATATAAAACGCAATCGACAGTTCATATCAATAATATTACATAGTGGTATCAGGTATATGATAAAACGAAAACATCATCGTCGCAACGAGGCTTAAAAAGTAGTGAAGCCTATACAAATACATCGGTGTGGTCACAATTTGTCGAGATTGTAATCCAAATAGCACTCGTGTTGCTCGTATTTTTTATGCGTGTACAGCTTACTAGAATGCCATATAAACCAAACTATGTCGAATATGCATTCAGTGATGGCACGCCATCGTAGGATCCTCAGCAAAATAACTCTAACCCTCGCACATGTTGCAGTATATTTACTTGTTCTTTCTCCGATCCCGTCACAGAGTTTCCACATGGCTGCGAGTTCTCGATGAACGAAAATCTGTGGGGATAGAACTGTTTTTGCAGCCTCAGTTTCCGGTTTCCACTATACAATTATTTTTCGACGACCCCACCCATAATGTTTCATTAGAACTCACATGAAAACAAAAACCTATAAAAAAAATCCCACGAATATGTAAACCAGGTTCTTTTATGTTCCAGTGGATATATCACAGAACGATGGCTGTGACAATATTCTATGAATTCGCACTACTGCCTCATCCTCACTATTCCTTTAGTCGCTCTTTTTCACGGTCACGCTTCAGCGGATCAGTTTCAGATACAATATTGTTCAAAAATATTTATCCTAGTATTTCAGACTCGGTATAAACATGTACATGGTACATGACGAGGGTACTCTTCTGCTCGCTGTTATTTTTGTTGTTTCTTTTGCATCTAGTTTCTTAAATATTTGTCACGTTCGTACGGAGAGTTCTAAAATATGTATGATTGTTGGATAATGGGATTTCAAAAAGTTACTGAGATGTGTTGATAAGCGCAGAGTGGGTCGGAAATACCAAATCCCAGCTGAAGTACCAACAAGCATAACTGGACAAACGATCTCTACTTGAATAGTGCAACGAATAATTTCACCTTTATGCGAAAGTGAGAAGGAAATACACTGGGTATTACTGCGGCGTGTGATTGTTGCAATCTTTTCGTCATTTAGATTCAGATCCTAACGAAAACTCGAATCTCTAGTTTGCCTTTGTCCTAATATCTGATATCATGAGCAGCCAAAGCGTTGGAGAATGCGAACCAGATGCTTATCAGCGTTATTCGCACGCGGCGCTTGCTTTCCGCACCCTTTACGATTCAAGACTATATGAATATAATGAAAATACCTCCGAGATGAGTGGAAGGAGTGCTGAACGTAAAAGGCGGTTTAGAGGTTAACGGATGACAGTGGTGTTGGTGGTGATGGGGGAAAAGAGGAGGGTGGCTAGTTAAAGGGAGATAGCCAAATGGGCTTTTGGGGCATAACTCGGCGAGCCACAGGAGCAGTTACGAACATGTGCCCACGTGCCCGAAACCGGCCAGGGACACTATACTATCTAGTGCACTATATATTCTATATTCTACGCTCTCTGGGTTATCATATATAAACTGCTCCTATATGCCAACCTCTAACACACTATCATCACAAACAGGTTGAGAATCTCAACTCGCCATGGGTATATGCTCAGTTAACTCATCTACGGCTACACCTGTGACGTTACGTGTAGTTGTGAGTGTTCTATGGATACAATGTAGGATAAACTACTACTAATACTACGGATTCCTACCACTGTAACCAGCAGTATCAACAGGGCCAGCATGAAATCCCACACAAATAAACATAATCGAAAGGACAACGGTTGGGGAGTAACAATAGTCCTTGAACAAGCATAGTCACCTGAAATGTGTCTCAATAGAGTTTCAGACAGGATGGCTTATCTCAAATAATCAGCAACATAGTTAATATAATCAGGTATTAATGATATATCCCGAAGAGTATCAATATTGCCCTCGATGCACGTTGGAAAATGCACAGGTGTACATGGAATTTCAACACGGGATAAATTGCATTGTTTTTTTTGGTTCTAACTGCATACCCAAAGCAACTTTGGTTGTTCGTTGCGAAACAAAGTTTCTCAGAAGACTTCTGGCTGCACACAATGCTAGCCGCGATTTTGTCCGAACCAAAACGTCAACGGTTGAAGTCACCAAAGAGCAGAGTTCCCACGCCAAATGATAACGCTATATTTTTAAGCCATTCGTCGCAGGCGCGAGGTTCCACACTCGGTTGTTTGCACCATCGAAGCTCAAGCTGTGAATATATAGCTTGAGAGTAAGTCATTAGTCGCAGCAAAGCGAACCACTCATGGCACAAGCGAGAGAAAGAGAGAGAGAAAGAAAAAGAGAAATGAAGAGGGGAAGAGGGAGGGACCGACCGAACTTCTCGTTTCTCTAGCGTAAGAAACTTCGGTTTATCTTTCACCGACAAGTTGCACGTACAGAGGGCTGCATCTAACTCGGAAAGGAGGGTGACTCTGGAGTGAGTTCATTCAGCTGGTTTGTCCTGGTCTGTTCTTTCTGCTTTATGCATAATTCTCTCTTTCTCCTCTATTCCTTCCTCTTCCCTTCACGAGGAAGAGAGACAAAGGTTTCTCTTCCTCGTGATCTCAATCTCCCTCGAAGCTGGGAGTCTCGTAATTGAATGTTGCAACGCGATCTATTGTGGACACGTATTCCACACGCCAGAGTTGCGCAGATCCTAATTTCCTTCTCGTGTTTTTGTCTCCCACCCCCCCCCCCCCCCTCCTCCGTTCAAATGTTTATCGCGAAACGTACTCTCGTTAGGTATACACAGTGCGCGTGTATAATACACGTACATATACAGATATAACTATTGCAAAATTCATGAACCATAGTTTCGTGCGGATTAAAGAACCCTCTATAGTCACGTAGAACTAATCTTCCCGGTGGATCTTGACCTAGGAAAATTGAGTGGCCACACCAATAGGTTGGTTTGCCAAAATAATAGGGCTCTCTATTGCGACTCCATTCTTGATAACACAAATACACGTTTACCCGCGGGGACTTGAAACCATCACCAAATCCGTTGCTCACCATGGTAAATTCCTTTTTCAAAAATCGAATACCTTCCTTCTTGTCCTTTTTCTCTTTTCTCCGATCTCGCTGAAGAGCTAACTGATTGGTGTTCCAAATGAGTTTTTCTCCACAATCTCATCGAAAACTACGTAGAGGTCTTGTCACGAGTACGACCACGATTTCTACCCAAACCTTTTTGGTTATACGAGCCAATGACGCGCAGAAGAAAACGGCTTCAGCGCAAAGCCGTCTCATTAACCCACTTTCGAATGAAATTACGTTGACCTAACAGGATGATCCTTGATTTTCAACTTCATTTCGGGTCTTCCCTTTATTTTGATACGTTCTTGAAATAATTGTGAATAAGAAAAAAAAATTTGTCTCAAGAGAGGTTTCTACCTCGATTAAATATGAAAATATTTTTTAAATTTTGCCGAAACTCGGTAGTGAGAATGGGAGGAGCCATGTATGTCGGTGCGCAGGCGATGACATTCTTCGCTTGCGGAAGTCTTAAGTCCTGGACAAGTGATATGAAACAAACTAATAAAATTTTTTTTACTTTCTATAATATTGTGTATAAATTGAACTATAATTATCCAAAAATATTCATCCGTTTTTATTTAACGAATAAATACCTGCAAACATTTTTTGGTAAAAAACAAACTTCCCTTCGATCACTTACTATTTTTTTATTTTCCAATTTTTCTTTTTGATTCTAGTTCAAATTATACACAATATTATAAAAGGTCAAAATATGATTCGTTTTCAGATCATTTCTCCTTGAGACTTCCGTAAACGAAGAATGTTATCGCCGGCGAACATGGCTCCTCCCACTCCCACTACCATGTTTTATCGAACTTGAAAAAACAATTTCATTTTCAATAAGGACCGCTTCGTCAACGTACCAAATATCAACGTTTTTTATTCAATACTTGTCACTTAAAAAATTAGTGAAAAATCGAACATTTTTTGGCCCAAGAAGGCAGAACTCCCTTAAACGTCTTGAGAAAAGACGGACGGTGGTACAAAAATTTTACAGTGAAGATGTCGAATCGAAAAATTATAATAAAATTATGAAGACAGTGGTAAGGCATTCTCATATCAGAAATTACATGAATCGCCGGAAAAATTGATAAAAAATGAAATACATCTATCAATATAACTAGATATAAAAAGACAACCTGCAATGTTCGTACAAAACTCCTTTCGTAAATAAATAATAGTTCAACACGTATAGTTTTAAGTTGTGAGCAGAAGCTTTTACTAGTTAACTTTAGTATTAATTTACGAATGCTCGAGGTGAAAGCTCTTAGAGATAACTGTACAAAAAGATTTGGTATCACTCGAGAGAATTCCCAGTAACGTGATTGTAATTCGTGAGCGTATCTACTTTCTGTAGTAATAACAAAGTTTCTAAATGCGTGAAGCTGCAAATCCACTGTATTACTCACTGAAATGATATTATTAAAGTTTGTATATTACCTTTTCCTTCACCAAGTTCCTTGGCCCTGAGTGCACCGAGTGTAACCGAAGAAGCACAAACAAGACACCAAAAAGCCCGAAACCACATGATTTTATTTTAACTTTATTCACACTCACGTGAATTAGAGCTAGTTAAACGTCTGTTTGAACGATTTTTCGTCAGAAGTTTTCGTTCTTCAACTCTTTATCTGGATTTCATGATGGACAGTACGTGACTATTGAGCAATATTTATTTCATATAGTATTTCATTTGACTATTGAGGAAAAAACTGTGTCAAATTGCTGAATGTTTTTTTTTTTCTCTTTCTAAAAACACACCGACTAATTGGGTTTCACGTTTCACAGAATATTCACATCCGCGAACCTTGATATCGTTGCGTTTTATTGGTTATTAATTACGGTGGGTAATTAATTGCGGTCGTTTCAACGATACTTGTGAAATGTACGTGAAAAATATGTTCGGTTCAGCCTGTGTACACAAATAACACAAAATTATTTTTATGCAGCTTACCTCGTACACTGTCACCTTCAATTCTGCGGCGGTATATATATCGAAAAATTATGAAATACGAATGCACGTCATGAGAATAAAAATGTAAATTATGAATTGGCGATTTACGTGATTCAATCAAAATGATGAGAAGCACAAACTGAAGGATTGACGTTAATCACCGAAAAAGGTTTCAAAAATAGAGAACATGAGCTTTTAATTAATTTTTTTCTTTTTATGTTACCGAAAATCCGATAAACATAGAAGCGACAGTTTATCAAATTCCAAATCGAGGGCTCTCAATACTCGCACGAAATCAACGCGATTAATAGCGACACTTTCTATCAAATTTCAAGCTCGCTGATATTGAAGAATACACGTGTGACATCCTTTCGAACTCAATATTACTGGTTTCCGAGCCCTCATGCTCATATTGCACAGATCGTTTCTGTTTTTAAAACAAAACCTCCTTTAGTTTGGTTCTATTTCGATTAATATTTCAAAAAGTGGTACTTTATTCAATTTTTTGCAAAATCCTTCACAATTCTTCGATAATTTTGCACATCAATAATAAAGATAGTCATTCATTTTCGATTAACCTCAACTGTTACTGGCTGCGAAGTAATAATAAAGTTTCTAACCTTGTCAAAACTTTGTCGTTACTCAATATTCTCCGGATTCCCTACAGCTTTATTTTTAGCAGTTTCTTCTTATCATTTCATTCACCTGCTTCGCTCCTAGTCTAATGATAAGAGAAGTCGGCAAGAATCGAGAAATTCGCGGAAGTAAAATTCAATATACCGCGAGGATGGCGAATGAGAGACGAATAAGAGGAATAGGAAAAAGCATCATGCGGATTTCTTCGTCCGGTATATACTAGTTACTGAATATTCCGTCTGCATATATCTATATACCATTGAGACGTTCGAGCCAATTACTTGCCGAATAAATGCACCGAAAGAACACGTAAAAAAGAGCGAAAAGTTGGGGTTATAAGAAAACGAAGCAAAGAAAAAGACGAGTCGAAAGTGAATATGAAATGAGATGACTCGTTGCCAAAAATAATACGGTAATATTTCCTCTTCAAACACGTGTAAATATCAAGAGACTCGGTAGAGTCTCGGGACAAGTACATTGACAGCTCTGTCGTCTGCTGGCCCGAGCTCGCCGAGACTCTATACTTTCTCTGAACAAAACAATTCGCGGTGGTAGGGGTATATTTAATTCTCGTAAAAAATTTTTGAAAAATAAACGTAGACACCATAAATTCTCTTAGCAAAATACTTCTGAACGAGATACGCGGCAGCGTTTTGATTATATTTTTACCCTCGTGATCATCCAACGTTTTATATATTCCTCAAAAGTTTTCCTGAATTATTCCTTTTCGCACTCCACTTTATCGTCGTGGATCAAATAATAAATGAATAATTTTTCTTGATTTTTACACTAAACTGTCAGTTCTCTGATGCTATGGAATCTTTGTCTTCATGGAAAACAATGCACCGCAACATTTTTCTACACGTGAACAGAGTCAACTTAGCATCAGACAGTCAATGAATGTTTTAATATCGAACTGTATTTAATCGGTTATTTATTTCACACTTATTACAAAGGAAAATTTTTGGTTAATTTTTTTTCCCGTTTCACCAATGAAATGTCAACAAGTTCTGTGCCCCTCTGCGAGGAAAACGCACTTACGTCTGGACCGAAACTGAGCAACGAACACGCGGCCCGCGCGAGCCTCAAATGCCCGGCACGCGAACCGAGACTGCGCCAACAGCCCTCTTCTCTCGTTTTGCCCCATCATACCACCACCGATGGCCCTCTCTCCTCTGTTCTGTTGAGATCCTCGCGTAACGCGCCACCCGTAAAAACCCCTTCCCTCATTTACTTCCTCCTCACCCTCAAAAGCTTCACTCGTGTGTTCCGACCAGCGACTTATAGCCTCGTACATCGACCCTCTCTCCTTTTTCCTTCCACCTCCCAAACCCACTCCTCGGCAATAATTTCAGATTTATCTTGTTCCCGTTTGCGAGCCGTTGGATTTACGTTCTGGTCTTCTCGATGCTTATTCACTCTGTGATACGTGCCTTCTTCAAGTATTTACTTTTTCTTACCCAAATTTGTCCAATGTACACGTTGGTAACTCAAGTTCTTACGTTTTGCCTTCTTTGAATTCGGTAATACCAACCGCGATTCGAAACGTAAAAATTTATTTTAAATTTAAAACATATTTTCTGATAGAAATAAAACATAATTTTGTTCGGTAACGAACGAGTTATAATTCGCGATTATAATAATTCCTCATTTTTTAATGAGATAAAAAATTTAATATGAATGCAAGCACTCTCGTGCAAACAGTGCTGTCGTCTTTCGATATCAGACGAGCACGATGGCTTGAAAACTGTTTCCACCACGATAGATCATATTTACGTGATTTTAGTCATGGTTGTCATCTGGAAACACAAGCTTAATGGGTTTTGATTAAATATTATTTCGTCGTAAAATGTTTCTAAAAAGTTCTTGATGATAAAACTCGGATCTCTCAGCAGATATCAGCCCCGTAGCGTTTGAGCTATCTTGATTACTGCTCCGTACATAACACGTAGAAATTGGAAAACTCCATTAGGTTATACTTTTGATAAAAATAAATTCTAAAGTAGACAACTGTTTCAAAAAGAAGAATCGTATTTTGTGCAACAAGTGTACACGGAGAGACTTTTACGCTAATATTTGAGATAAATTTGTAGAAATATTTACTATGTTTTGTAGCAACAAGATCATATAGTAATTTCATGCCCAGAGCAGTTGTGTCAGTGACGGTTTTCGAAATGGCGTGGTGCAATATTTACTACGTGCTACAGTAATAGTTCTCCAAATTTTTGTAGTTTTTGGCATTTTCAGCATCGATTATCTTCATAATACCGATATGGTCCGACATTACTATAAAAACATAGTAATTTATCGTATAAAAGTCTCTCCGTGTAGAAAATGACAAATTTCACTGTTTCTCGCAGTCGTATCCGCGCGTGAATGCTCCATAACTTTGGGCTCATGCGGCAACTTTATACGATTGACGTAATTCGTTGTTTTTTCTACTTTTTGCATAAAGGTTGTATCAAGAATAAAATTAGTATTTCTACATTTCCGTGTCGTTCCGTTTTTCGATTTTTTGATCTGGAACCGTGGCAGCGTTTCGAAGCCAAGTATTAGAAGGATAGTTATCATAGGACTGAGGCGCAAGTCGCACCGCTTAACAACACTCGAGATGAGACGATTTTACGTTACGTTTGAACTTTAAGTTAACGCCTTGCTAAGACTTTTCAACTTGTACCCAATGTAATGCGGTCGGAGGCCAAGGATTTAAAAGATAGTTTTTGAATGTTGAAAGCATGTTACGCTACGTATCTATACACAAGAGATTAGATGATTTCCCCTTAACATTTATTTCATAAAATTTCTAAAACGTTAATTTATTATTTGTGCTTGGTGATCAACCAAAGGCGGGCATATTAATTCATTAGCTTTTATCTTTGATTTTCAGTCCTCCAACGTTTTAGTCCGTACAAAGCAAATGATCCAAGAGTAGCTGCAAAACAAGCTAACCTTGATTTTCCCTTTCGCATGCCGCTTTGTCGGCGTCAACTCACAGCAATGGTAACACCTCGCGAATCTCACTCTGCCTCACTGGCCGCTTTTGGTACGTGTAATTAACTTCAACTGCCGCCTGTCTTATTGTACAAACGAGAGGCGAGAGCCAGTTTCGATGGCGTGAGTGCAACGCCAGTTACGAGGAACCAGGAATAGTGCCCTTAGGGGCTAGGATCCGCACTTCACTCGATTAAGGAAGACGACGTGTATCGCGTTATAAAAGTTGTTTTATACAGCGTGCAGTTCAATAACGGAATTGAATTAGACTAAATAGAATTAGAGTGTTTCGAAGGCGGAATGCGGAATTTCTTTTGGAAGTTCTTGTGAGATGCGAATTTCGAAAAGTGAATTCTTCGCGACACATATTTATCGATATCGCAAATTTCGAATTTTTAGTACTTTATTGCAAGAACTTTCATTTCTAACGAGCCATTTCAGTTTTAACAAAAATGTTACAGGCTTAATTTTTCAGTGTTAATGCTTGCAACGTTATAAATAATGATTTTTATTAGCCACAATATTGTCATAATTTTTCGATTGAAGCAATTAGCGGAAATATAGTCGACCATCTGAATAAAATTAGTCAGGCAGGAAACGTAAACATTATGCATATAAATTATTCGCCTCTATATCGGCGAAATATCCACCGCTGATCATATATTACGTAGCAGAAGATGCGACAAACGATGAGAAAATTCGTTCGGCAAACCGGTCTTTTGTACGGTGCTGCAACAACCTGATCTCGTTATCATCTGAAAATATTCTCTAAGCGTAGAAAATAAAAGGGAAGTAAAAGTTGCAGTGTTCGTGATGGTGAATGGTACGTTGAGGATCGGTGTGAGCCGCAAGCTCCGCTATTTGCCTGAATAGAGGGAAAGAGAAGCGAAAATATCGTGCGGAAGAAGAGAGGGAGTAACGATTCTGCGGGCAACGGAGCAGAGGAGCCCCGGAGGTAGGTACACTTATAACCCTCATCCCCATTTTTAACATCTCTTTCCCGTTTTTTCTCTCTATCTCGCTTTTTCTTTTTTTCTCTATTCAACTCGTTTACCAATTTTTCTTTTTTGATCTGGTAGCTCACAAAGTTTTGTCGAACCATAACGTATCTTGTACAGACGGATCGGTTGATGAACCGTTATAACATCAATTTTTAGATTACAGTATGCAAAACCCAGTGGAATATTTTTCCCATGCGATGATGTGCAAATGAGAAAAAAAATTTAACTTCAGTACTATGCGTTAAAATGCTTCACTACTCTTTTGTCTTAAACTTGAACGATTAATATTGGCACCAGCCGTTCTATACAGGTGTACTTTAATCTAAAAAGAATTGGAAAAAAAATTTCTAGGGTAATTGGATAATTCACAGGAGCTTGCCACCCAAAAGCGACTGATATTTTTTATTTGCTCCAATAGAAAAAGTCTGAATATGAAATCACATAGAAATTAATAAATAATTATATGTTTTTCGTACAATTCTCTAATTTTCGAAATTGTCCTTATGAATGCATGTACTTAAAAAATCAGCAGTCAGTAAAAAAAGAACAAATGAAGAAAAAAGTATCTTATTTTCTGCATGAACAGCAGTTTCAAGCAGACATTTCCTTAATAGGTTGCCTCGCTAGTCGTGAAAGGGTATGAAATCCCAGTTACGAAGATACGTCTCTTCGTGAAGCATTCACGAGATAGAGATACGACACACAACTCTCGATATACATATGCACAAGTAACAGAACAGAGCGAATAAGGCAATTAAGGGAAGGGTCTGTTCCTGTTTACTATCTTGCTATTACCATGCTCTTGAGCGACCACTGTCGAATGCGCGTAACTACGTGCTAGAAACCCCTGTTGCTACACTCTCACAATAACGCTCTCGAGTAAGTCTTGTCTGGGCTCTTGGCGTCCTCTCTCACTTGCTTTCTCTTTCACCCTCGGTATCAATAATGGTCTGCACAACTACGATAATCCATACAAATGGTATGATAGCCTTCTCGGTACATATACATCATGCATTCGTTTAAACCCTCATGGAACATTTTTTTTTATAGAACGAGAACATCTATTCAGAAGTTTTTTTTTTTTAGATGGGAGTATGTACTATGGATGAAACAAAATTGAACCATTACAAGATAATCAGCATTCGCTTCCAGTTAAATGTTATTTTTCATATTGAAGAAGTTTGAAATGTCAACTCTCATTTAAGAACATTTGAATTCATTTTATGAGAGAATATAATACGTTTCCACGTTCGCAGGTTGATATTCTCTGATGAAATTCAGAACATATCAATCTGTCATCCGGTTTTCTCTCTCTATTCTGTTAAAAAATAATACCTGGAGGCAGCACGTCACTGAGGCAACACATACGCGCGCTCCTGTCATCAACCGAGCACTTACATATTCCCGGCCCCTCTCGCACGCGCGCTAACCAATCACGACTTACGCGATCGAGTTTTCTCGTCGTTTAACGATTTCCGTAACAAAAACCGTTCAACTGAGAATCACATTTTATCACGAGTGCTTAAAAAATCACGCGACTCTTAGCTCGGGCTCTCATGTGATGTTTCCTTTTTGTACATTTGTTGTATGCTTATTCGATTCTATTCTTGTGCATTAAATGATGAAAAATAAGACGATCGAGTGTTATTCACGTGAGCTTAGATTTTGACTGGCCGTTTTCTTCTTCTGTAAGATATCTTTTGTCACCTTATTCCAAGTGAAACTCAGCAGAAGCTTATCGCCACACAAGTCGAATTATTAGCTTTACGAATCAAACTATGGCTTAAAAAAAACAATTGTGCCACATGTGCCACGATTTCTCATTAGCTCATTCCAAAGGCGCTTAACCCATGCTAATTGTACTTACATTTTGGATCTAGTATGTCGTGAAATTGAATGAAATAAACTGCATGAAAAAAAAAAAAACAAGAAAATTATGTACCACGATTATTTCGAGCGCGATTATGAAAGAATAAAGAAGAATAAACAAGAGCAAAATTCCGCGAGGTTTTTGAACGAACGATTACACCACAATGTTAAAATTTCCGGCAAAGAGCGAGTCCAGAAAGGGTTGGCTTTGTTCTTGTGTGGTATAGGGGTTCCAGTATTCAACGGCGTCTAATTGAATCGTGGAGTGAAATTCATAAAATGCTCTCAATTTTCAACGGCGTAACGCGCGCAGAAACTCACAGCTCATTCTTGACTTTCTTAGAGTTAGTTTGATCGGTTTGGTTTTTTCCATTGTGCTAATCAGCTTGCAAATGCCTAGTTCGATGGTTCATCGATATGTTAACTCTGATGTTTTCTTTACTATACAAAAGAGCAGTTTGAAAACCAAGGCGCACGAGCAATGACAAAAACTACCGGGAGCGTATATTAATCTAGGCCAGGAACTGTGGAACATATTTGTAAAGAATTTTTTTTTCTTACGATTCAAAATTTGTATGCGACGAAAAATAGAATTGAGTATTTACTTTTCTCGGAAGGATGTAATCGTCTCAACCCGTGAGCGGTCGTGCTATATACTTGTACTCCAAACATTAGTCGCGCGATGAGAGATTTTTTCACCAGTATTGATTCATCTGCTTATAATGAAAGAAATGAAATGTGTATGCCATTTGAATTTTTCGAGTTATCATGGTTTCAATAAAAGTGTTCGAAAAGGGCTCATAGTAAAAAAGAATCATAACCATCAGGAGAAATATTATTTATTTTACTTGCACTCATAAAATAATCTTCGGGAGAAAGAATGATTTGAAAAAGATAGCGAAAAGGCTTCTATTTCATATAATGTTTTCTAATTCAATGCTCAGAATATCAGTAAAGCATGTAATGCGAGTTTCTCATTACCACGATATTGAAATATTCTCCATCAGCAAAAGTAGAGCTTTTCCTGGCTTTGGCAAGATGTGTAAGTGCACGCGTGGTCATTGATTTTGGAGCGTGACCAAACAATTCCGGGAATCTGTATGGAATTTAATCAGCACGAGTCATCATCACCGGTGTGTAGATCCCACGTCATGAATTCTCGTATGATCTCTCCCTGCGGATCTTCTCTGTTCGCGCTCCTAATCTGATCTAATAACGTCATAAAGAATAACTGTCGTCTAAACTTCCTCGAATAATGAACGTATTTACAGTTTGAAATTTTCGGTTTACAGAATTATTCCACCCCTGTAGCCGTGAAATTTAGAAAATGCCTCATCAAAATTTGGACACTGTTACGACTTTATTAAAGTGCTTTCTCTGCTATAAAATAACATGTGATATAATTACAAATTTGAATTGTTTATTGTTCCTGCGTGTATGCTCCCGGTTTTTTTCCAGAAAAACTGCTTCCCACTTAGCAATAGATGTTTAAGCCGGGGCATGACTAAGCCGTTGTCCAAATGTGCATTGGTCCTGCTCCAGGCTACTTATCACTAATGAACGCTGGAACCGTACACCGAACGCGTACCCATCGCTGTAGGTCAAAAAGTTTAATTCCAATTACCATTAATATGATTGAAACTGTGCGTTGTGTCAGCAACCACGTGTTATCGACATGATGCGCAATGGAGAGGATAAGAACTTGTAAGGGTTTTAATGGGATTTATCGTGGGCGTACACACAGACGCGCGCATAGAAGTATGCACGGAGGCATTACTTTATCACAAAATAGATATGGAAAAAGAAAAGAGACGAACTTTTACCTTCTTCCAGATCTACTCAGCTCGAATCTCCATCGTTGCAAAGAGTTGAAAAAAAAAAAATTCTCTTGGAAATTCTTTGCGCTAAGATTTTAAGGGAGTCGTCAGTGCCGAAAGTAGAGAAAGAGGAGATGAAAAAGTGTGAATCTCAAGAAGGATGATACCCGCGACGTCTCGGAGTTAAGGAAACATGCCTTGGCGCCAATGAAAGTAGAAAAATCTAGGAATGAGAGGTGGAAAACGCGTTGAGAAATGGTTGTAACTCGTAGAAGGAAATACACGGACGGGGTAGTGCATAGAGAAGACTTGGTGAAGCATTAAAACCAGTGGGATAAGGGAGTGTTGGTACTCCCCTGGGAAGTGATTTTAGATAGTAAGTTTTCCATGTGTACAGTTCTAGTACAGACAAAATGAAAAGTCATAATTTTTACTTGGAAGACGTGTCGGCTGTGTGCCATGACCCATAATCTGTCGCCCTTTTTTTTAGTTTTCAACGTTGACTTATTGTGTTCGGTATACTTTGAGTATATCAATAAGCTGGTAATGAGAAGGGCGCGAAGAAAAAAAAACTGGTGATAAAATAAAAGGGGTTTACGCCGTTCAGAGATTCAACTCTGAGTATACTGCGGACCACGTGAAATTTCACCATTTCTATCCATCCTCACTTGAGCACAAGTCCGCGTGTGTCGTTTGACCACGTACAGAGATTCAACGAACTCGCATTCACGACAAAAATGATTCATACAACGAGTCTCACGTTTACTGGATATATTCTCTGGCACACGTTACTCGTGAATTTTCTCTTGCAGCCACACGCAAACACACGTTCGTCAGACGTTTCTTTTTTTTTTTTTTCATAAGTTTTTCCCTACCACAGTACACGTCGGGTCTATGCTGTTTCATGCTATTCTCACCATGCATTTGCTGCTAGAAAAGAGTGTCGCGCGTCACGCAACGTTCTCCGCCCTGCGGGGGATGAAATTTTCGTGATGGTCACAGCACACGCTTTTTGCTCTCTGCATGCTGGTTCTTTATGTTTTTTTTTTCTTTTGGTCCGGTGTCTTTCTATATAACATACATAATAGAGAGTGTGGACTTTTTCTCAGGAGCTAAACTTTTTTTCCTAACGCTTTCTCACTCACCCACTTAATTTCTTCGCCAGCCAACGGCAAACATAAGCTTGAGATAGTTCACGCTTTACCATGTCGTGTTAGTAACGTCACGAGGCGAAAAAACTCACACCTCTCGGCGTGTCACCATCTCACAAAATTTCTACACTCTCTTACATCCTTATATATGAGAATTTCTTGTTACACACATATCTTCCATTGAAATTTATAAGTCCAGGACGCACTTATCTCGAACTCAACCTGCCCAAGTATACCGCACGAAAAGGAGTTCCATTTTTACCGGCCAACTTTTAGCCCGCATCCCTTAGTCTTCCAATTCTTTCTTTTTTTTCTCTCTCTCTCTCTTACTCTCTCTTTCTCCCTCGCTGTCGTTCTCATTTCCTCTTTCGTCATTCTTTTTGTACTCTTACTTCAGCATTTCCTCGTTGGCGTCGACACGACGAAGAACTTCATAATTTTATCGGTCTTCCATTTTCCGCGTTCTCTTATCCCGCAGTGAGAGATGCATTAGCGGTAATTTGGCGACGTATTTTCGAGCTCCACGTATATATATATATAGATATATATAAAAGGATTTCATTCAGTGATTTTTTTTCAACTTTCGTTCTCTTCGGGATATCTAAACGTAGTGATCGCTTTTGGATCGCCGGGAGCACAAAAGTTTGAGTCCCGTAAAGCGGATTGTCCAAAACGTTATTGCACTTCGCACAATTGGATTTATAGTACTTTTAGGATAAAGAAAAGATATTTTTATCCCATCACCTCGTTTTTAATGGATTATTCAAAATTTGTCTTGATTCAACGAAATAAATCGGTATCTACAGTGGGCTAAAATGTGGGTTCTTTACGTTTAATATTCCATGCAGATTTTGGGAAATTATTCATTACTTTATGCTTTCAAAACCTATGTTGAGTATCAATAGTTGAAATAGTATTATGCACATGTTGACCCACGGATGACGTTGTATGAAAGGCCAGAAAATACTAGCTATATATGAGCGTGTTCTGCATTCAGTTAGAATTTGCTGAACATGTATGTCCTATGGACTGTAGATGTTTCAATTTATTGTCTACTTTCTATGAGGCTACTACGATATTACAATTATCCGCTAATCCTAAGAGTCCCTGGTAAAAAAAACAATTACATAGTCGGATGGTATTTTGTGGGATACAATTTGATCCAACAATGGTTGCATGCTAAAGAACCGGAAATGAGTAGTACGTGAACACGGTTCGATGAGCTGGTTAACTTTTCCCATTAAACGGCAGGCCAACTAAACTCGTTATACAGATATTTCTTGTCAGATACGTACTATGTTATAGGTATCAAGATATATATATATGCATCAGACAACAGATGCCAAATTAACAGAAACGCTCCGCCCCTTTTTCTCTGCCCCGCATGCCAACGAGTTACGGTTGACAATTTTTTGTTTTTGTTCACATAGCATGAAGCATTCTTTTTTCGTTGTTGTGAATTTCTGATAACTGTATTAATAATGCCTAGTGAGGGAGGTTTCATTATTTGTCTGAAATCACAGGAAAATCTACGAGTAACAAAGATTCCAAGAAGACACGTAATTTTCCACGTCACGGGTCTTCTCAATTCTATGTATTCTATCATTTTTTGTTTTGAGTTACAGAACTGAAACTTTTAACGACGGGAAAAGTAGGAATCTCACGAACATCGCCCCACATCTCACGTACCTGCTCATTCATTCTGTTTCAACCTACTGTCAGGATGTTTGAATCTTAATGTCAGCATATAATTTCTTGGCTTTCGCTTGAAGTGCGATCCTCTCGAGAGAATGGAGTGAATAGTGCACTCTTTTATTGTCTCTTGTTCTAAAATTTCAATCTGACTCTTTATTTCGAGAGCTTTATTTATTTAAAGAGCGGGAAAGAAAGAAAAGAGAAAGAGGAAGAGAGTAAGATATACTGACAAACTGTAAGTTTGTGTACACGATATATACAAATACGGAACATGTCACGCAACTCATTCATATCGTGCAGTTTTCATCCCCGAAAGCTTCGCTTATGTTATCACTACAATCGGCATTATACTATTTGAGAAGAAGTATTGGTGACGTCAAAAAAATGTTTTCGAACCCTCATAGACTTTGTTGAATTAAAGTAAACAGTTTAGAAACACCACAAAAAATAAGAATATCTCGATTCCGCCCTGTGGATTGAATCTGTTCAATGGTTGACGTCATGAGCTGAAGACGAGGTCGATTACATGTTTTCCAAGTTCTGCAGTGGCGTCCTTTATCGTTGCCGCTTTACGATTTTGTTTTTTAATGTTCAGGGCTGCTCTCAAGAGTAGGAAAGGAGTATGGCAGAGAGGCGGAAAAAAACAAGGCACATATGAAAGAAGGAGCGAGAGCGCGAGAGCGAGATCTGGGACTGCATACTTGCTTTGAGGGAATGAGCACTGCAAGGTAAATGCTGCACGTCGCCTTGCGGGTTCCGCTACTAGCTTGATCTTTTTTATCGTCCTCTCTCTTACTTTCTCTTTCTCTCTCGCCCTCTCTGGCTCAGGTTTTCCCATGAGAGATGTGCTACTCTACTGCCGGCAGAACCTCTTATATTCACAGTTCTCGTGCTCGTTCCGAGGTCAAAAGGTGAGCTCACGTTTGAGCTGTGTGGGGCCTGTAGAGACACACTGTGCGGGAAGTGAGTGCGAGGCGAATATGTATACATACATATATATACCAGATTTGCCTGTAACTTTGGCATAGATATATGCATGGGGATTGTAAGCACGTGGCCTACCGTTAGTCTACTGTTCCTAGGAGCTCCATCCCACCAATGTTATAGAACTCCTGGGACTACACAACGCGCGGTTTGCCATGAAAATATTATGAGACGTACGTCGTCGGTGCAGTACCCTCCGAAGTTAGGCAGAATAGTCTCGCTTCTGTCCAGCAGTGACTCGAAACATGGCAGCATCTACTCGAGCTCAGCATCGAAAAGCTTACAACCACGTATTCGCAAATGTTACTATGCAATGAAAACAGGTCCAAGGTTTGTTAAGCTACTCTAGTTACTGTACTTCCATGTAGCATCATATAGAGAAATCTCCAACTAGCAAGAATTCGGAGATTAATGCACGAGTTCAACTATACGATTCGGTATATACCTAATACGTTCTTCAACACGTATGATGGAATATTCTATTTTCCACGTGGATGTTAACAAGAATATGTTTATTTTAAAATGCCCCTTTGAACATGATATCCTGTAAATATTATAAAACAGACTCATATGTACGCCTTTCGCTACGCTTGTAAGCCACGCCTAGTGACTGAACTTTTGATCGAGTTGATTTCGGATGTACTCTACATTAAAAACAACAATATTGTAGTGGATTTGAATTTGTGTTTATTTTTAATGATCCGCTTAATTAATTTGTAATGCTATTGCTGTGGAACAATGATGAAGAAAATTCTCTAAAATATACATTATTTTCATGATGCTCTGAATAGTTCAGCTTACGTTGCCCTTACTTAAGACTTTCCATCGTTGAAGATGCAAACTGGTTTTAGGTTATACAACATTTGAAGTGAAGATGTGTCAAAACTTATATGACTCCCTGTCCGCTTGACGTTTAACTTCATCGTTCTCTTTCTGGAGCTTCATTCTGCGTCGAAAAGTTTAGAAACTGTAGTTTTCATCCCCTAGTGACTCTCTCATGGCAGGATAGTGGGACCGTACGTTGTTCAGCCTAAAGACGTACATTAAACAGCAGCATCGCAACACCGATCGATGTTTAGTAGTGAAAAGGGACGATATAGTGAACGAGTGAACAAGCCAAGTCTTGGTAAGGCCAAAGTCGAGTGGCATTGAGGGGGTGAAAAGTCGAGGAATTCTCCACTGCTTTTGCCGGAGGGACTTGAAAGTGGTCGCTTGCACAACGTCGTGAAAGTTTGTCGTGATGTGACCGACGCTTTAACCCTTGAAGGAAGCCCCGAATAAGAAAACGGTGATGTTACGTTATCGAAATGGTGTGAGAACAAACATCACGCGAGTAAACGAAAGTGCATGCGATGAAATTAAATACTTACCACATTGATCTTATAACAGGTATAGCGTCGCTTTGATATTGTTTACTAATTACACTGAGACTACTTTGATGGATATTGTGCCTTGTGCCCATCGAATTGACAAATATAAACTAGTATTACACAAGTACCCGAAGGTTTTCGACTTGCCAATTACAATCGTAACTCTAGTGCAGCTAGTATTCCCAAGGGAAAAAACCCTTCATCAGACGCTATACTGCTCCTGAATAAACTTACACACAACCACACATATCTCATACATTTAAATTCCGTCCACTATCACTTGAATGTAACTGATGAAGCCTTGGTCCTGCGTCAGAAACATCAGCTCTCGATTCTACAGTTACGCATTTCCTGTCCCGTTCGTGGACGTAGTTTGGGCTCAATCTACTGTATATCTAGGTCTGAACATATATGTACATGTTGGAAGAGCCAGTTTCAATATGTACACATGTATAAACATCAAGCCCCCGTATATGGTTGTACATACCACCGTGAACTATGGATTCGAAACAGGGTCGCACATGTGCGGCAAAGGTTCCTCAGCAATAGAGGCTCAGAGAGTAAGAGAGACGAGAAGGATTTTGGGAATAGGGTTTGGTGGTGAGGATATCCCGTGGCCAGTGAAACCCCTATATCGCACCTCCATTTTCCCGTCTGCCACGCCGCAACTTCGAGTTGCTCAACCGCAAAATGTATCAGGCCCGGTGCCCGCGAGAGTCCTGTTTGTATCCAGCAATGAGCATGAGCCACAGCAGGCAAGAGTGGTCAGTGAACCGAATGCGGGATGGAGAGATGGAAAGAGCAAGGTGGCTTCACGAACGTCCTACACATTCTCTGCATCGGTGGAAGCCGGGAAGGGGTTAAATTAGATTTTATCGGATTGTTATCTGTTCCACAAGCCCGGATAAGTATACACAATGATGTATATATAAACCGTAGCTCAGTGGTTGCTAGCTAGAAGTTGAACATCTATATGTCTACATGTATACGTTCCTATGCACATATATATACACTCAGCAAGTCCTACGTTACGAAGCGATTGGTTGAGCTTTCGCGTTCGACGCGAAGTAAACTCTTGCAGCCGGTGTTTTGCCAGAGCTTTGAAATCTCCTCCGGTTTCTGGTTGTCTCTTTTCCGTCTCTAGTATATGTCTTCGCGGTCTTTTTATCTCTTTACTATACCGAGCTTTCGTTACGTTGGCTTTTCCACATTTTCTCTCTTCATCCGTTTCATCTCTTTCTTTTGGCAGAGCCATCGTCGTGAACGAGCCCACCGAGCCGATTAGTTTAGCCGTGCCTCTTTGTTCCTCTTTTGCTTCTATCCCGAGTTCTCTTGGCGTGATAACGACTTTGGAACAACTTTGCCACCAACTTAGTCTCACGCTGTTGAGACTGCCGACAGCTATATATAGCACGCTCTACCGAACGCGCTCGCGGCATATCGTTTTTTCTTTCCTTGCCTGTGGCTTTCCCGATTCTTGGCCACAACGCGCATTGACACACACAAACTCTACCACCCAAACGTGATGCCCTGTTCAATTGGTATTTTCGAAGCCAAGCCCCACCCTCACCCCTCCACCCCAGCCCCTCTTTTTTTAGTATATATACAATGTGCATACGTATATTAGCAGCAGCCAGAACAAAAACGATAAGCTTCCCCTTCTTCTTTCCTTCCGCCCAAGATTTCGTTCTGATTTTCATTTCACATCCCTGGCAAAAGTCTCATCCACCCCTTAGGGTTTCTCCTGTGTCGCCGCGAGTGCAACTAATGATAATTGCTCGCCGCCAGAGACGATAACTTCCGTTTTCCGGTATGTCCGTGCGGGCTCTAACTTTTGCAAAAACGTTAACGCGATAGGTAAAAAGCCAGTTTGTCCAGCTTCTCATTGTCCAATTATTTAATATATATATATACACATACTATAATTTCTTTCACTCACGTTGGCGAGTTTAACAACGTCGGACGAGAAGCTCAACTGGTAATAACTCGGTGATACAAATGCCTTGTGAAAGGTTCTATCTGGGGTAAAGTATCTGTATGTATTGTATACATGTTTATCAAATGTACGTGTGTAGATAGTAAGCAGGGGAAGAGTAAGAGTAGATTCTTCGAGTCACCAATTTCTACGAAGCTTCCTCTCGTTATTCGAAAGAGCTTAGCTTTTTCCGCATAGTTTTTTTTTGTCATGAATGCAGACGAAGTCAGGTGTATGTATTCTTGGACTTACAACGGTGTAAGTGTATAAAGACAAAACAACAAAAAAATCCAATGAAAAAATCTAGCTCTGAGAAAAGATTGTACACCACTCACACACAAATGTATGCCTGCGTGTAGTTTTATCGGTGTATACAGATATGCAGCCATGCAGGGGAAAACGTGAATCCACAATATTTGTGTTTTTATTATAACAGAGAGCGTGGGACTAGTCCCGGCTGTGCGCACCAAACCCAACCGCAGTTCCGCATAATTTTTTTCAACCGCTACCTTTACACGCTCATTTATATCAGAGTACACATGTACCAGTACAAATGTAGACAAAATGAAGTGTACATAAAGTTTCTATATGCACACAGGCAACAATTCGTTATAACTGCGTGGCATATATAATTCGCAGGCAGCGATAATCTAGCGTCACGGTAAATGGTTGCGGTGGTGCGGGTCCCGCTGGACGATTTGGCTGGAGCTCTGGGCGACATGGCGAATTCTCCCGGTCGGGAGTTCGTGGCGCGAGACAAGCAATAGTGAGAAATATTCACCCCATTCCCGTCTCTCCTTTAATGCAACTTTAATGTTTCGCATCATTAGCCTTCCAAGCGAGTTTACAAACTCGCCACCTCTGTCAGCTCAGAGAATGGCAATATTTGTGAGAGCAAAATTTCTCTTTTTTTATTTTTATGCCGGTGAAGTAAGGTTTACAATTTCCATACAGGAAAACTACTACACGTGTGTTTCGTGGTTTTCAAAAACGAGCGGCATTTACTTAAAAACCATCCCACAGATATGCAATAATGATGTTGATAGAAAAAAGGTGGAAATTGATGTCAACGTTGGAAGTTTGATTCTTGAACAGGCGTAATTTGTTTCTATACTCAATCACAATTAAATCCATTGGAGATCGTCAAGCTTGGGGATGTGATAATTTATTTTGGATCTCCCAAGTATGAGGTCTAGAATTATGAACTTCCACAAGTCAACGGCAAAATGAGAGGAAATTTATGAAACTAGCAAAATGGTCGGTATTTTAGTGAATGAGATCTAACACACTAACATTCTTGTTAGAATTCTCTCGAGTAGAGGAAAACGAGGTAAAAACGAATAAGACACACGAAAGTATTTTATCGTTTCCACTTGTGTAAGCCAACCTAATCCCGAGCTGGTTACATCCGCACTGCGGAAAGATGTGTCGCGTTTGCTCTACAACTTCAGCTTGATCTTCCTTGCGTTTTACTTCTTTACCTCGTTGCGAGAGATCTGTCCATTTCCCTAACTTTTTTCTACCCTGAAAACGCGAAATGGATCTCTACTTCTTTTGCAAGTCTGTATTAAGTCGGTTATGTACTGAAGCTGGAAACTACAGTGGATTATTGTCATTGATGGATGATACCCGTACACACAGAGTAAGCCAGTTCGTGTGATATTTAAGCGGAATAACAATGTCAGCAACGAATATTAAAAATTCAAAACGTAATTTATTTTGCTGGAAATTCAGAATCCACGATGCAGTATCTATGAGAACAATGTACGAGTAGATTTGTGTTCGAAAAAATGTATACAACGGTAAAGGAGCAATGCGGAGGATATCCAAAGTAATTGTGCTTGCAGGAAAGGCCACAGGCAGCATGTGCGAGAATCACTCGGCGCACGTTCGTCCCTCGTGGATCTATTTACGACATCCATGAAGGGAATCGGGATGTGTAGAGAACCAACATGAACCAGATGATACGACAGTACTAACACGCGGAAGGTTAATGCCGCTGAGGCTTCAGCCAACTCCGGTAGTAGAATATCGGACGATCAATTAGTGTTAGGGAGGTTTGGGACTGTGATGTATGCGGCAGGAGCGAAGACATACATACTATTTCCTTCGTCCAGTTGCAATATGCAAAGTCAGATACGCGAGATCACCACCACAAACCACTATACCTAATTCGAGGATAGAAATACCATCTCGATAACCAGCAAGGTATACCCTAAACAACTCAAAGGCTGCTAACCGTGTTTTTCTTCATAATACTAATGGTCTGAAGTTCAAACTGGATAAAGATCATTCGGCAGGGGAAGCTGGATGCTTGAGTGGCTGCATCGCATCAAATCATCTCAGGCTAACGGCTCCACTGTAAATTTTCGAAATTGTGAACGGTTTTTCTAGATATGATTGAACTACAGAATGTTAAACCTGCATATCTGTTGTTGGTTCTCTGCATACATTATTGCTATTCATAAGTTGATGAAATATATCTGGAGAATGGGTGGCAGAGTAAAAAGTAAACGTCGAGGATTCAAAGGATTTACAGTTCACTTTCATTGACACATGTAGCATCGAACAGTTACAGGCTTTCCGGTGAGAAATTGGGCGAAGCACCAATATGCATGTCCTTTATACGCTTTGCACTCGTGGGAAGTATTGAATTATATTTTTTATTATACCAGAGGGAATGAGTTCCCTGCTTCGAATTCCTCGAGTCGAATGAGAGCAGAAGAGATTACATATTTTGTACGTACATAAGTATATATGTAGCCTCAAGTAAATACAAGCAGAGTGTAACGTACAGTGTAGATGAAATGAAAGCCGTATTGATGTTGACAGTTATCCTGCATTGATCGTACTCCCTGTGAACCAATATCCTATCCAACTCTTTGATATCCTTCGGCTCTATTATATTACCAGAGATTATTTGATTTCATCTTTTTTTTTTACATACGTTTTTCATGTTTCTTTTACGTCTGTCTGTTCTTCATTTTCTCTTCTCGGAAAATCACTTTTTTTTCTCAATCGTATCCATTTTCTCTGTTTTTTTCTTTCCGTACTCGACCCATGACTTTCCTTTATCGTTTCTCAATCTCTTTGTATAAGATTTTCGCGAAGTATTGGAAAGATAAACTAACGCTTGAGGTAGCACCAGAATATTCGTCCCCCTACGCTACTGCACGCGTCAATAAAATTTGAAAAAAGATATTATCTCCTCGGCGACAACCGTATCACTGCAATTCGTTAAAAAGTAATTGATATTGCGAACCAACGGAAGGCGAGCGTCTTAACAGCGACAGCCTTGCGCAGTGATCCAATTACGACCTTGATAACTGTCTTTATATCCTCGCGTGTCGGCGTTTTTCATCACCGCATACAAACGCAAAACTAGTGAACTTCACGCATGGCTCCTTAGATCTATAACGTTCTGAGGTTAACTCTAGTGATTAGATGTAAGACTCGAGGGGTTTGACTCAGATTTTCAGAGTCCAATCTGAAACGACATACCCCGCTACGTGTTTCATAGTACTATGGAATGTATCAAATACTCATCCCATGTATGTGTTTCTATCGCAGATCTGTGATTGTGTGTCGATGGATTCAATTATTCGCAAGGCAGAGCATTTACAGGTTTGCTCTTACTGGTGTATCTGCTTGCTGGAAGTCTTATCCAGTGAGTAAAAATTACTATTTCATAGTTTATAGTTAATGGGTTTTATTACAAGTTCTACGACGTTAAAAGAGCCGACATTTCAGAAGCCTGCATCTTGTTTGGTTTAAATATACGACAGTCCGCATCGAGTATGAAAAAAATCTTATTACACGATATTGCCTTGGTATTATTATGATAGTCTTCATATAAAAAAATACTCACTGTCCTTCTGGTATAGTACGAACTGAATCCTCGCGCCATTCTTTCCGACAAAGGGAAACTTTCGATAAAGGTTCTACTTTAATTGAATCAGATAAGGAACTAGTGGTGTAACGAATATTGAAGGAACGCAATAGCACTTCAAATTTTTATCGTGCATCGTTGTATTGTGGCATCAGTATCGTAAATAAACTCTAATCTTTTTCTTGATGCGTTTACTCACTTTATCACATACCATAACATTGTGTATGTTCCGTACCGTCCACTGTAAATATAGGTATGCGTCTTATTTCCAAGTAATTTATATACCGTCAGTCTCATACTCGAACGTCCTACACTTGGTTCACAATTTACGCGTCATGCCCACACTGGATCTCACCTCTTTATGGCTTGTTCCGCAACCACCGCCACTCAGCCTGAAATGGGACATTTTTCATGGTGCACCGGTGGCTCTATGTACACGGTAAATCCACGAGAGTAGGGCGAAGCACATCGTCGCGTACGTACGTATAAGCGCTTTAATAATTTATTGCCCGTTGCAATCTGTGAATGTGTCACAAACTATATACAGACAATGTTTGTGATAAAAAGTGAGAGGGAGGGAGGGAGAGAGAGAGAGAGAGAGAAAGAGAGTTCAGTAGACAAAAAATCGCGTTTATTCACGGACTTATCAGTTATATTGCTAGCCAGTTTGTGCGATGCAAATAGGACAGGAAAACGCGGACTAAATCGATCATGTGGATGCAGTGGCGCGAACCGGTGGATTGGGTGAATAAAGCTTGAACCGACTGCAGGCCTCTTTCGGTCCGTAATGACTTTCGTATGCATCGATGGGTTACATTCTGTGCCAGTGATTTTCCGTTCGGGTCAGCTGTTTTTTTGTACATACAGTCTCAATATTTTAGGTTGGTTACACACTGATTCACAATCTGACCTTGAAATAATCATAGAACTGTTGACAATATGATCTTAGAAAATCATTTTTCATCGACTTCCCCGAGGGTTCATCATGCAAGGGTTGCCGATGAAAACAAATATCTGAACAGCGAGCTCGAAAAGAATGAATCGTATAGGGCACCGTTACCAAAGTTTACTTATTCAAACTTGTTCCAGAAATGTTTTTCTACCGACAAGCGAAAAGCTCTGAAATGGTAATTTATCGGTTCTCAAGAGGGTTTATGTAACGGTTCAGGTGCACCACCGTGTTCGTGGCACTTATCGTCGCGGGTTCCCAAAGGCGCAGCCACACGCATTCACATACTGTGCTGCCACGTATTATATAGCTGTCATGTATAGTAGGGTAGATAGAGTAGGAGGCAGAGCGTGGCAACGAAGAACGCTCAAGAAGGACCATGAAGAGCTTCCGCGTATATGATGGTATATGGCAACAACCACACTTTGTTTTATGGTAGAACCTATAAGTATCGTGAAGATGGTGAAGGTCCGTTGCGAGTAGCGCACAACGGCATCTCAACCTGCCTGTTTCATTCGCTTCACTCAGCCTAACTTGGGAAAACCCTCTACAGACATAAACTACTAACTATACGACCTACACGGATAACACATTGAACTGGCTGCTGGCGGTAGAGAACCGAGCTTAGAGAAACTGTACCATTTGAATTTCTCACTCTAGCTCCCTCTGTCTGTTGCCTTATTCTGGAGTTATCCGTGACTGCTCTTCGTTTACGTTGGTCCGGTCACGTTGTTAGTTTGCATTAGGTAGTGGAAGATTTGCATGAGTAAATACGCGGATTTCACGGAGACGTACAAATTGAGATTAAGGCATTTCTATCTCTCACTTGGTCCTCCTCATTCGGCCAAATCCGTGACGACAGATGATGCGAGAATGGACAATGGTGAGCAGCAACAAACGAATCCAGGAGCATGCTAGACAAGATGAACAACTTTGACTCTGTGATCCTCATCAAACTACACCCAACAAAACTTCCTTAGAGGAATCGCTGTTATGCCCTTAATGAAGGCGTAGAAATAATGCACACAAAGTTTTTGATTGTTTAATGAACAATGAAGAATGAGCTCGAAGCAGATGTTTTGTTGCAATTCATCCTTACCGCGCATGATCTTCTAACTCGAGTTCAACGAAACTTCGCAATCCATCAGACATGTACCTAGATTGTGGCAAATCGGTTTTGACATCAACGTCGTTGCTTAATTTTTTTTTTTCTTCATCATGAGACAATTGGATGATTAATCAAAGGGTTATTCGTTGTGGAATTTCTCGTGATAAATCGTTTCATCCGACATAACGAGAAAATCGCGTTTTATTGAAGTTGTACATAGTTGTGGACGTGCGCGCGTGCATATATGTATAGAGAGAATGATAGTTGGATACTTACTCGTTGCGCTGACAGCCGGCCCGATGACCGAGTACTTGGGGTTACCCGTAACAGCCCCAGGGACGACCTTGTCTAGCTCTGCAACACATTATTGTAATTATCCTCAGAATATACAGTGCCGTTAATTACGGCGGGGAGTACTAACCACGCATGCGCCCTTCTGTGTATCCGTTCCCGCGTGTATATGTATATTTATGCTACTGTGTGCAACAGAACACAACCAATCTACCTTAATACAAAGGGTCCGCGTTCATGATTTATTACCTCATAAATTGGGTAACCCGGGGTGTTCGCCAGTAGTTCTTTTCTGCTGGACTCATATCTCTGATAGGCAAGACAAATTACCGCAAGAGCTATCCGCTCGCTCGTATTATTACCGAATTTTCTATAACTTCGTTTACAAAACAACCGAATCATAAAAATGTTTTGGAAAATTCAATTTATTTTTACGACTGTTCACATTCTGATTTTTCGCTTGTCGGAAGTTTTTCAACTTATCGAATGACGTTGAAAAACCCAAGAGACTAACTCAACAGTAGTCAACTTGGGAGTCGAACTTTTTCTCGAAACAGCCACTTCACCAACTGAGTAGGATCATTTCTATGGTTCACTGGATGAGTTCCTTGAAGGTTACTTTACCGACTGCTATTTCGAGCTTGCTTCTAAAGCAGATACTTATCATACAAAAAGGGGTAGTCAACTTATTTTGAAAAATTCCCGCAAGGAGGCGTTCAGCATGAAGTGAAACGTATACGCTGCTTCCAGTGGTAACTGAGAGGGCGTGCATACCGACTGTAGCGTTTAGGATAAGCAGAATTCTGTTACTTGATTATTCACAAAATTACCATTGACTGTTAATATTGAATTTTCACTTCAGGAAGCTTACAATTAGGCGATTTGAGTATTTCAGAATAAAGACTGTTCTTTTTTATGATCGGAAATAAATATGTGGTTATTTCAATATTTCGAACTACAGAGCAGTCCAACATCTATATGGTCTGGCAGTAATGAATTCATGCATATCAGATTATTCCCCAATTTTCGTCCTTGTTAACCACAGAAACTCTTGACCCTGTACCAACTTTATGAATGAATTCGTAAATCTGGTGTTTCCAGGATTTCTTAGCAGAAAACTTAATCATTCGGTATTTGGTTGCATTCCGTCAAGGTTTCAAAATGTAGGTATGATTATTATGCAAAGTTCGCTTTAAAAACATTCGTGGTAAAAGGTGCGCAATGAGAATAACTGCGCGTTTTTCTATGATAAATTATATGATTGATTGGATGTATTGAGTGTTTGGTAGGTTTGAATATTGAATTTTCCGTTTTTATCTTTATAATCAGTAAGTGTCAATAATTATGAAACTAAAATTGTCCTTGCGCCTCATTGCAATCTTTTCAGATTACAAGAGCAGTTGCACGGAAAATAACGAGAGAATGTTGAGCGACGTTGAATTTGGCGTTTATCAGTACATGCTCTTAGGTGTGAAGAGTTGGGGTAGCGTCAATATATCATCGTTTGTCCTACTCAAATATTTCTCATATACTTTATCGATATCGACGGTATAAATGACGATAGATACATATGAAAAAATTTTTCCTCATGTAATCACTATGCATAAATACACCATATCGTTTGTGAACGAAACTGAGGGTTTTTGACGACAATACTGACATCTGTAACGCATTTTACAATTCATTGCACTCCTAGCAGAGTTATAATATATGCTTTGATGAATAAAAATATTTAAAAACGTCGGTCTGCCGCTCTTTCATATTCCAATTTTTTTTTTATCTTTAAGTCAGTTCAGCATTTATAGTTGTTACGGACTATTATGCAAAAATCCAATCACTGTCGCCGAGCTTCCTCAGCACGTTTTATTGCTCATGATCTAATTCTACGACTCCTTTCGAAAGTAATATTTGTCTCTGATCTCAGGTATGGAAATATCGAATTAAAAAAATCTATTTAAAGATCGAATACGATATGCGACTGATGGGAACAGATAACAATAGTGGGAATAACTTTTATTGTGGTAATCCATTTAGATGTTCGTAACTTTAGCCGTCTCTGCGAAGTGCAAAATACTGATCGGAACAAGAATTCGATGGAGATCGATTTGTCTTGATAGAGGCTGACCGCGAGGATTTCTCGACAATGAAACACGGTTAGTACAACGTGAAGAGAAAATAGAGGTTCAAAACAATTACTGCATTCAAGTAAATATTAAAATTGAATTTCTAGCTGGTTAGATTCGTGTAGGTAGCTTAATGGTGCGGTATCGTTTAGTACAATAGAATTTCTCAATTCCACGAACCTGGGTGCGGCGTGTCGTCCAGTGGTTGAAACTGGAACATTGCCCTGAAGCCCTGGTCTGGCCACTCAGAGTTAGCAACAAACTCGACGAACAAATCTGGTCCTGTACTGAGCACTTCGACGCCGGCAGCTTGATTGCAGAGAAGGGCGATTGTCGGACTGTCTGAATTTCTTCCATCATGTACCCTGATTAAGTCTGCTCTATTTATGCAACTGAAACAAAACGTCGTAATTTCTTAGTCAAACTAATGCTCATACACCTTGTAATCTTGTACACAAATCAGATTTCGTCAAAGGTTGGCTGTGAATCAAAGAAACAATGATGATATCACAGTGGGGCAGAAAAATTCCTGGAATTATATTTGTGTCCGTTATGTTTGGTAAGAAAAAAGAAATTCACTCATACACGACTTTTACCCCAAAGTTCACATGATGCTATACTCGTATATCTATAATACCGATTGGAAAGAGGCGTAATGACGTTAAAGAATGTATAACGATGCCTCATTAAATCGTTTGTTAATCCGATTTATCCTGAGAATAGTATTTAATTATCAAGCCCTCTTCGACCTGCTCCGCTGACGATGCTCTCGTTCACCAATCTCATTATTTATGCAGGATAGCAATTAAGGGCAGAACGAATACTTCATTTTTATCCTTTTTTTTTCTTTCTACTTCATTTTTTGTTCATAATTCCTTCTCTCTTCTTAATTAGGGTCGATTGAACGCCAGATTTTCATATATATTAATGAATATATGTCCATGTATATTTTCTAATGTCTACACACTTGGCGGTTCATTTTTTTACAACGTAGCGCAAACTTTGTATTCGAGACTCTGCTTGACGAACCGACTCATTCTTCATTTTGCCACTCTCTTGAGCGAGTCCTTGTTCCTTTGATTAAGTTGCTTGCCGAAAGAGCCTGGCTAGAAACGATTCAACGCTGAGAAAGGTGAGTCTTTCTCTCTTCGCGTAAAAAGAAATTCAACCGCGTTGCAGTGGAGAAAAAAAAGCGAAAAAAGTTGAATGAGACAAAAAACGAAAAAAGAGGCTCATTTGAAGGGTTTTGAAGCATTCGCTGAGTGCTGAATACGACGATAAAACTAGAAAGACTTTGTACATTGACAAAGCGAAGGTTGTAGAATGTTTAAAGAAGCGTGGAAGCGCTATTCATAAACAGGCACGCGCACCCACGTATCTGTGTCCATCCATACATGTTTTTATATACACAATTTTTAATCACAACCTCAATTTCTTGTTTTCACGGTAACATGCACAATTTTCGTCGATTTCAAGCATATTAGTTTTACGCTATTAGGTAGAAGCATAAGTGTTAAAGACTTCGTGAAAAATCAAATTACCACCATTCGGCCAACAGTTGCTCGGTAATTAAATTAATCTGTTGAGCGATAAAAACGGCAAAAATATTATCTTGTTCCACTTCTGTGATATTGACATTTTTCTTCCATGTTTTGAACATTAAAATGGTTCTCCTTAGAGTATAAAGAGTGGAAATCAACACTCGGTCTATGAAATTGTACCTGAATCTTATAAAAATGGCGGAGACAACGAAAAAAATTCGTAATAAAAGTCTATGTACAATAAAAGTGAATTCGTTCGCATACATCCCTTACTCATATCCTATGTGGTTGGGATATACATATATAGATAAATATCGGAAGGGCGCCGTCGGTTCAAACAAGATAAAGATAGAGAAGCTTCGAGACCAGTACGAACCCTTGAGTCAGAAACACACAAAAGCACTTTTCCATCCCTGTTGCTCTACTTCCTTCCCCTTTCCTCACCTCTAGACTTTCATGAAAGGTTTAAGGACATTAGAGTCGGATATAGTTGAGCAAAGTAGTAAGTACAATCCCGAGGCAAAAGCGCGAGTCCGGATTTTGTCTCTCGACAGTCAACCCCGTATCCCCAACCACTTCATCGCTGTTTTTTTTTTTTTTTTCTTTGTAAACGTGTATATGTATATCCGTACATATATACATAGCAGTACAATTCAGCGAAGGATAATCATGATCTATCTTAAGACTGGGAGAAGGGGAGCAGCTTATAATTACTCAAACTTCTAAGAGTATCAACGACAACGAAATGGTCTCGAAGATGTACTGTAAAGCGGGAAGTAAAAGTTTTCTCATAAAGTGTATACAGTTTCTGCTTTTTTTTTCACTCGCTACTTCCTCCTTTTTTCTCTTCTATTCTTTTAATTTCTCTGTTACTTCTTCAAAATTCCTGTGATATTTCTTCCAAATATACCCGCAAAATTTCGAGTTCATTTTATCCTCGGGTTTACTATGCGAGCAATCTCAAAGAATGAAAAGACTCAAATATAAAGTAATTAATGTCCGTCCTGGTCAGACCGAGAAATCATTATAACCTTATCTACCTGACATTTTTACTTCATTATATATATTGGAGTTTCTCTGGGTACGAGGATTTTTGCACCATATATGAGCTACGAGGAAGATAGGAATGTGGCCGAGGGAGTATGGACTTTTCGAGAAAAAAAGGAGCCCCTGAGCTGCTTGCTATGTGTACACGTAGTAAACTTGATTAGTAAACTTAGAAGACCAACTCGAGAGTGTCGCGAAGGCTACGGCACGTGAATCCACTCTCTCTCTCTCTCTCTCTTTCCGTTTCCTCACGGAGGAGTAGAGACGGTTAAAGAGCAAGTATGGGCACTTGGTTGTCGCACATAACTCAAGGGAACGCAGTCGGCAATATTGCCTTCGTCCCATGGTTCACCTTGAACGTATCCCGAGTATTTAATTAAAGGACTAAACAAATTGAACCGGCGTAAGTGATTCACACACTGCAAAAGCAAGAAACAAAGTTATTCCTTCTTTCAATCCGCTTACAAGTTCAATAAACAAATTAAGCATAGAGAGAAAAAAATCATTGTCAAAATAACAAAACAGGAAAATACAGTTTTTTTCTCTATTGAAATAGTTGACAAATGTATCCAAATAAATGATTACTAAAAGGTTTTTTACAAAAGGATCAATTTATCTACACTAAATCTCATAGATATTATTTTATAAAAATATAACTCTGACATGAGAAGTGCGTGCCAGCCTATATAAGCGTTGACAATAATAAATTGTATAGATAGAATTTCTTATTGCGAGAAAATTTACTGTTTTGCTTTCATTCGAAACGTCGTAAATTTTCTTCACACTGCTGGAATGGTTCGTTTGCTTCTTCATGAATCAAACAAATGGTGAATCCTGATTCTTATAAAAAAACTTAAAAATTCACGGCAAGTTATTTCATGAAGATATCCTATGTGATGAAAAACACGGTAGACGTAGACTAAAACACAAAATGAGAATTTTGTTAAAGTATTTAAATATTTTGTTGCACGTATTCAACCATTCTCATTTGTTCAGGCAACAAATTTCGAATATAACAACAAAGCTTCTGTATACTGAAACGAAACTTTGTTGAGAGGATAAAACGTTTTGTTGTATCGTCGAAATATTTTCTTGAACGTATTCAATCAAATATTTTAAGGTTTCAAAAAAATTGCGTTTCCGGTGATCCAATTCGAAAGTCGGTCGCTTAATTCCGATATCGTAAGCTTGAACTAGAAAAATGTCACGCGTAAAACAATGTTAAGGAAAACCGACGTTATACGAGCTTCTGCTAAAGAGGATTTTTCTATGTCACAATAAAGCAGTCAGTTGCACCGCGATCGATGAGCATGTGAAAGTATATTATCAATCGTTGCACGAAGCGACCCTCTATTTTAGTATATCTAGTCATCCCGTTCCTTCTCACATATATGCATAAGCTTTGATAATTCAACTTTTATTGGAGGGAAAGGAATGACCGATCCAATGACATATCGGAAAAAGTACTAGAGGGTTTTGTGTGCTGAGCATTTTGATAGAGTTGAAAAGAGTTGCTTCGATATCAATAGAAATCTCTTTTCTTCGTACAGCATAATATCTTTACGGTTATAGTTCATATATATATTTTATATGTTTATATGTTTGAGAAAATATGACATGACTCAACTAACTCAACACTGATATATTGAGACAGATCAGTCACAGCAAACGTTTCTCTCTTCTTTTCTCTCAATCGCTCTCTCTCTCTCTCTCTCTCTCTCTCTCTCTGTCTCTGAGACCCTCTTTCTCTCTTTCAATTTGCCTTAAATGTAGACTACTCGGTATTATTGAGCTATCTTGAGTGTGTTAAGGCGAGATAAACTATATCAATGCTTTCAGGACGATTTCGCAATGAATCCTGTATTCACGCGTGAAAGAGATAATAAAAACGAGAAATTGTCGAGTTCGTAAAAACGTACGGTACCATTAGAATTTTCCAATTATCTTATGGAGTAAATGGTTGTTCGTGCGAATGAATGACGACGTTTATACTTCTATAAGTATACAGAGTGTCCAGCTCCGCTCATAGTTTCACGAGCCGTTGTCTCAAAACGTACGTGTTATCATAAAAATATGATTCCAATTTGAGATTTTTGCTGTTAAAGTATGACAAGATTAGAACCGAACGAAAACGACACCCTGTATACGGCTCTGGATGAGGTACATAAATATACGTGTACAGGGTATATTGGAAAAAATTCGTTGCATAAATCAGCGAACAAGGAAGTACAGAGTTTCATGGCAATAACATATAGCTCATAGATACCTACCAAACGCTGGTGACGAAAAAATGCACAGCAAAGCAATACTCTCGCTCTCACAAATTTAAACGCTGGCTCGACCACGTTGGCCAAGCCTGCATTTTATTTTGGTTGAATTCTTCTTCCCTTTTCACTGTTTTTTTTTTGCAACGTCCACTGGAATTGATCGCTTGTATCACCTCAATGTAGGGTTAACTGTAGAAAACATGTCGCGTTAACGAGAGCGAATATACAAAAGCCTCGCGTGGTCAGAACGCTGAAATTTTACAATAGTCGCTTTCACGAAATACGAGAAATAATTAAAACGCTATAACAACGATTATTTCTGAAATTGTTTGAGTTCGAAAACAATAGAAACGAGAGAGAAAGATGAATAGCGAGAAATAGACACGGATTACAGAATTCATTATATACGAGTTATTATTGAAGGGAACAGTAAAATTCCAGTCCGTATGAAAACAAGTGACAAAAGGCTAAGTTTTTCGAGTATTATGGAATCCATAAATTTCGTAATTTCATTTTCGAGAGCTGCTGATAATCACAGGTTTACCTTATTTATTATTTCACTGACAGTTGTCATCAGATTACTACATACATTCATGCACTTTCTAATGTAATTGCATTTCTTTGTGTAGACGTCAACGAGCCATTTGTAAATTTTAAGTGGCATTTAATTTTCGTCTTTCATTTTGCTGTTTAAATGTAGAGTATAATTTTTCAAAATCTTCGTTATTATAAAGATTGTGCTTTAGCTTATACACGAATAACGTTTACCTTACATATGGCATATCCGATTGGGCTGGGTAAATCCTGATTAAATGAGCCTCCAAATCCTCCGGTCTGAACACGTTCCTACTGAACTGACGTGAGGTTACTATTCTCGAAAACGTATATTTGTGTTTGGAAAAGATGGTGGAAGGAAAGAGAAGCTGTGTGAAATAAGGGACGAACGAAGATCGGTTTGGGGCGCAGAGAATCGGCTAAAGACAAAAGAAAAGGGATCAAGGAAGACAGAAAATGAGAGAGAGAGGGGGGGGGGGGAGGACGAAAAATAAAAAGAATCGAGCGAGCGACAGAAGTAGAAGGTTAGGAAGAGTCAGAAAAGGGAGAAAGGATCAGCGGAGTACCTTCTGGCTGTAGCTAGTTTCGTGCAGGAGTTAATCCTTGATAAATCCTTCGAACTCCATCCTAATTCCGCATTGAGCTTCCTTAATTTCATTCGGACTAGAGTACCCCGAAACTGACCTTCACCACCTTGGATCTTCGCGCCGGATTACTCAATTTATTTTTTTCCCTCATAACTGAAATATCCTTTTTTCTACGGTATGCTTGGTATGAAGGTCTTCGAAAAAAGTAGTTTGTTTTAAAAAGCATTTCCATGCATTTTTCATTCAGATTCTTTCTCATTATCGCTCATCAATATTGTGACGTTATTCACTTTATTTACCCCTGAGTAATAAATAAATTAGAAAATTTTCAATTCCACCGATGAATATTTATACGACGTATTTCCAAATACTTTTTCATTATCTGCAAAACATATCCCACATTTTAGGAGCAAGCATTTAGGATGGGAATGTTGAATTCTTGGACTTTGCAATATTCCTATAGAATTTTCTGGGCTCCCCACTCTCTCTCTCTCTCTCTTTCTCTATCTCTCTTTCTTTCATGTCTCTTCGAATCTACTTTTATGAGGAAAAACACGATTATACCCTACGGGCACTCTCCACTGAGTATAATCACGCCCTGGTTTATCTAAACTCCGATTGAGTTGGAAACGCACTAGAGCCCAGAAAATGCTATGTATAGAATATCCATAGATGTACGTACCATGTACATATACATCTTCTAGTCGCTAGTGGAATATAGATGTGGACATACACGCTCATATGCAATTACACCAACATTTCTGACTAGGAAAAATTTCTGAATATCGCGTAACGATCAAGGAAGCTCTCAATTCTATTCTCTATCTTTGTAAGCGATTAGCAACGCTCGGCGGATCTGAACTTGGTCCAATGCTTCGACTCTGCTCTCTGCAATATTCACTTGGTCGCTCGAGCATTTCACGAATAGAGATCGAGAATTCTCGGCTACAATCCACATACACACATATGTATATTCTGATACCATGCAACTTTCGCATACTCGAAAGTGTGTGTACATTCATATATATAAATATGTACTATACATATGCGCGTGTGAATATGGCCATGGATATGAGTCTATCTACGATGTACTATCACACTATCACGTTATTATCTTGATCTTCCGGAAGTTGAGCATCGCTGAACTCCGCCGATCGTGTCCCATACTCTATTGAATATGTGGAACGCGCATTATCGTCGTTGACTAGCCTACCGGAATACAGTACATGTCCGGTAAACGACGAACAGAGCAAGGGAGGAATCCGATGATCCTCCATTAACACTGCCATTTTCTTTAAATCCATTTATTTATTTTTCGTAAGATCCAATGTACAATATGTACATGATCCGTGAAATGGATTGTTTGTGTCATTAAAAAATAAGGTGAACATGGATCTATTCACAGAGAAACGTTGATGGCAATCAAATATGAAAAACTTTCCATAAACGGTCAACGTACTTGAGGGGTGTATCGAACAAACATTCGAACAACTTTGATTAGTTTAATGGTCCATTAATTGGACTCCACCGCTTCAGACCGTATCACTCTTAGTCGTTTACTCTATCTCTATGTTTTCCCTACACCATCACTCACGGTACACTGCAAAGTTCATACGAATCGAAATTCTCCTTCACGATGTCGATAATTTGGCTCTCCGGGGTTTTCGATGCACGCAATTGAGTCCATGGGAGTACATGGCCATCTAAGTTAATCATTGTATTTGCTTTTGATCTTTTGCCATGATCCAATCGAAAAAATATTCTCTTGTGAGAAAGTACCGATTATAATCAGCACAAGAAAGTGCTGATTCTTGATGAAGCGAGGCAAATAATATTGTTATTGAGTAATTGTCTCATTTTAAGTTTGCGATCTTGATTGCAATTTATTCGATTTTTTCGCAAAAATCGATTAAATGGTGATGAAACAGCTGATCAGAAGAAATTGAGCTTGCTGATCTGCTGGTAGATTCCTATTCATCGATTACATCGAGAAATTATGGATCATACGTAAAATGTATTCGAAACGTCAAACCGAGTGGAGCTATGGAAATTCAGGATGATACCAATCTACGTATTATTCAAGATTCATATAACCTTCGACATATCCATATAAGAGGTTCGATTCCAAAATTATCAATAGGTATGTTCTTGTACACATAGACGTATTTCACCGCGGATACTACAATTCTTTAGACAACATAAAATATATATTCAAACATTAGAGGGTCGGGTTTTTTCAAACTTGGAAGACCCTATAATAATTGCGAAAAGTAGTAGTGTATATTCCATCGTTGCCATATACAAAGTACTGATCATTCATCCATCTCAGAATTAGGCCTTTTGCAGGTTAATAAGCTGCAATAACAGATAAATAGCTTTGAAAACAATCGAAAAACTAACATAATTCACCAAAATAAGAACTTGCAAAATATGATAAAATCAGAATGTTCTTGCAAAGTATATTCAATCGTGAATTGAAGAAAAAAATTATGGATATTGTAATCGGTATCCGATTGGACCGAGAACGTCCTCTATTACTTTACATGAAATACATGTATTTTGTCACTGGATCCACTGTTTCTTCGATATCATGACTGCGTCGTGTCGTATCGATAGCGGTGAAACTTAATCCAACGACTCGCTGCCGAGTTGAACAGAAACTTTCCAATATTCACTTAAGGTTGGGGTGCCCTATTCGAGTGACTTTGCCTTCTCAAGACTTGGTCTTGGCGTTCGTACGAAAGCAGCCGGGGAAACTTGAAGCAAAGCTCTGTTCTCCGTGTCTCATTACATATATAGGGAAGCAGGACGGCACAAAGCAGAAAATTTTACACGTTAAATCGTGTGGTACACCGTTTCCTGGATAGACGTCCAAGACTTTCTCTCTTTCTCTCTCTCTCTCTCTCTCTCTCTCTCTCTCCACAGTGCTTGATTCGGGTAAGCTCCGATGTCATTCGACATCGGTTGAAGAGCTCTCCTACCGTAACACAAGACTGCAGCGAGTTAGCCATGTGGCATATACATTCAAACATGAACAAGAAGTATTTTACATTACTTTAAATTGGAATACTCTCGATCTTTTGTTTCTATAATTATTCAAACATATTTTTATACTAGAAATCAGCAGAAACAACCAAAATATTTCATTCTTCTTTCTTTCCAAATATAACTTCTTGAAGAATTGTCGTTTACAACCATTTGTACTCCCACCAAATATGATGTGCAATTTCAAGATTTTTCAGTATCAATTCGTAAATACAATAATTACAACTTGGATGTTTTTCTTCACGTTTGAAAATTGAATCCTAGAAAATTTATATTTTATAATATATATCATGATATGAGATACATTTCTTTGCAGGGGATGTGAGTTGCCAAAAAATCAATTTAATATTACCAGGGACGATTGAAAATCGATGAAATATTTTTGCATATTGTGAAACTCTGTGACTAACTGTGCAGAATTGCGAGCAGTGATTTTCTCATAGAAATCCGAATATAGGCGTGCGGCATTAAGTCAACAAATTGAGCCGATTGCCAATTAAAAAAAAGGTCAAATCGAAGAATCTAATATATAGTTCATGTCTAAAAATCATTTTAAAAAATTCCATCAATCAGAAGAGACAAGAATTTCGGCATTTCGATGTACCTAGAAATGGCTCTAATTCTTACTCAGTATTCATGTATTATAAAATAAAAATGTATGGTGGACTTAAAGTCCGATTCATATCCGAGAACTATTCAATTGCACGAACCATTTTACTGCATTGAAAAAAAATTGATGTATTGAATCAACTAAATAAATTTCGTTGTTTTGGATTTTGTCAAATCAAGACAAGACATATGTGCCATTCAATGAAATAAATACGTGGGATAACTGAATATTATATACATTCAACGCATTTCACGAAGCCATCTGGGCGGATGTACTAATATAATTCTCCAGTGTAGTGCTGACTTTAGAACACCCTGTATACATGTGGTCGTTGGTGCAGACCAGTAGCTCAGACTGTGCATTTGCTCTATTCATCTTCGAGTCAAATCACGGGATCTCAAGCCCACTTGCTGGAAGTTAATTCAATCAATGGATTATCGCGTGGACTCGAGACAAGCTCTTATGAATCGAGTTATAAAGAGGATGAAAGATCAATTTCAAGTATCACGGGAAGATTTTGATTAGAAGATGGAAATTGTAATAAGAATAATTATCATAGGTTAAATTACAGAGTTTTTACTTCGATTATTGTGAAATACGAAAAAGTCTTCACGTAATTGAATGATTGAACATGATTATAAAGTTCAGGTAATGGAATGAATTTGTGAATACATGAAAAACTGAGCCTCACGTATCGACAAAAAGTCATTTATTTAATTTACGTCGTTGCCATTATTTTTTGAGATTTTTTTCCCATTCTCGTGAATTTTTGTTGAAATTGGAGAAATCCGATGTACAAGCCGAAAGGGAGCCTTCGGTTCAGATGTGAGTTAAAATCGATGAGCCACGCGTATTTTCAGAACTTAATAGACGTCCTTTTTCTGATCAACTACGTGAAGATGAGAAGAGAAAAAAGTTCAAAAAAGAACGTTCGAAGTCTTCGTAAACTGGAAGCGTTCATTGGCGGGTATAGGATAAGAGAAGAATCTTACGGGTAAAATTCTGTAGAAAAAAGCTTGGGAGAGAAAAAATTCACAAGTAGTGCTCTACGAGACAGTTTTATATCTCTTCTAGTGTACAAAATCCTTGTGCGACTTTTTTTTCTCTTTCCACCTCAAGCTTTTTTGAAAACTCGATAGAAATTTCAAGCGTCTGCGAGAACGTTCTCACCATCCCCTCGATACAGACTCACATCCCCTTTCCCTTTCCTTCCAGGCAATATGCAAATAGTAATTCGTGTTTCGAGACAGGCATATAAATAATATAAGAAAAGCTTTTTTGCACCATTTTCAACCGCACCTACCTGAGATCACCCTTCTGTAACGATATCTTCTCGAATACGACACGAATTCGCTCCTTTGTTCTGAAACACAATAGAAATGAAAAGATACACATGTGAGTCATGAAAAATGTAATATCCCTTAATCTTTCAGTTACTATCGCTTAGATGGACAACTTATTCATGATTGCGCGATCAAAATGTTCGCCGAACTGATTTACGACACTGAAACGCTTTTTGGACGTTTTTTTTTTTTACTGCCACTATGATAGTAAATAATTAAGTAAAATTTGTTCATAAACTATACAATTTATATTGAAATAGTGATGAGAAATGATCATGAAAAAATTATGGAATAGCTACGAATAATTATTCAAAAAATATCATCTTTATTAATAATATTGAAGTCTGACGTCCCAAAATAGTTACGTATACGTAGCAATTTAGAAGGCTGTTAGTCTCTGCTCGAGGCTGCGATAATCTCGTCTTTAAAATCAAGCTTGTAGCACTTTAAGTGAATGTATGCTGAAAGCAAGGGAAAGTTCTCAGTTTGTATCATAGGCATATTACACATAGGCACATATGAGTATATATGTTTGGAGGTGTATAGTATTTGCAGACAAACAAGACTGTATTATTCGCGTATGTATCTTCGGAGGTTGGAGCTGACTCGTTTCATTAGGAAACTCCCTCGCATCCTCGCCTGTAATACAGACCCTTATAACGCAGGCGTTTATTCCATTTAACTAATCTCCGGTGTTGTAATTCTGTCGTTACCACAGACAGAGTTTTGTTCGTATGTTTAATAATCTCTATGAACATGTGATTTAAATCCCTGTGATAATGTCAGCTTAAGATAATGAGACGAAAAGCGAAATTTAATTTTTTCTACGTCACCTCCATCGCGAAATAGATGAGTTTTATAGTGAAAAGTTAACCTTTCATAACAAATTTCGAGTCTTCAACGAAAAGTTACGGTTTCATTGATAGATCAACTATGAAGAAATCCGTGTAATAAAATCGTGTAATTATCTATTCAAGCAAAATGGTATTTCAGGCGGTAATGAAATAATATTCTAAATTCCATTCAAGTGGATAATGAAATAATGTACTATTGAAATGTAAACACACCAGCTAGTAGGAATAATGTAAACAAAATCTTTGCACAATCTATTGTACGTCATTCCCGTTTAGTGAGCGCGTCAGTTCGTTTGTTTTAGTTCCTGCTCAGCCTCGTCGTTTTTTTTTCTTCGCTCTCGTTTCACATTTTTTTCAAGCTAAGCCCGCTGTCCCGGACGCGGCGTGTCTGACAGGGGAACTTTCCCGAGCTCCGTAACAAGGAGGTGGCTATGAGGAACGAGAAAAGTTGTTCCAAGCCGGAAGCCGCAAAATTTCTCGTGACAAGAGAGGAAACCGTTGGGCCTGGTGAAAAGAGGGCCAGGCCATGGAAACAAGAGTGAAAAGGCGCATGCACAAACGAAAAGAGTGCAAAAGTAGCATGAGAGCGGGAGCCTTTTAGAGATGATATTGTTGTATTTCACAAAGAGTGTGAAATGTATATAAGTACATGAAAATATATTTATGGCACATTCTTTATCAACTCGCTCATTTTTGCTCAGACTTTTCAGATTTACTTTTTATTTTGCCAATTTACAGCACAACTTTGAAATGAATTTGAAGCATTGTTTTTTCTTCTTTCCTCAATCTGTGAGCGTGGTTTTTTTTTATGAATTTATTATTTAAATCTCCCGTTCATAGAATGTTCAAATATCTCAATAGCAAGATTTTTTTTTGTCATCAAGTGATCGATCGTAATTAAAAGATTTTTCGTATAATGAGTTTTTCATTTGAGAATTCAAATGATAATCAGTCAATGAGGTAACTAAATGTGACGGTGATTTGCCAATAAATGATAGTTGTTACACAACTTTTATGGCTGATTTTTACTAAATAATTAGTACAACCTAAGAAATATATAAACATTGCTTCTCACGTTGATTTCATAGAAAAATAATTTACATCGGTATATAATTACCTTGCTCGAAAGAAATATGAGCATCTGACGTTTTTCGGATATGACGATGGATATTCGGGCGAGTAGAAACGACCGTACTGTGGAGTTGCTTGTGAACTGACGAATTGATGATCGCACATAGTCCCAGGCACTAGTTGACCATCCGTAACGAACATTCCTGAAAATGAAGAAAAACACGAATGATTAATATGCGATCAACGAACCCATTTAGCTATTCTATCGAAAGTCGAAAGGATAGTTATTCCATCCGATGTGTTCTTTTTTGGCCATAAGTTCGAAGACAGTAAGAGGATACGTAGACAATGGTAAAAATAATATTTTCTTTGGGACGAGAGAGAATTATTTGACTCGTTCTTAAAAGTAGTGTTACATAAATCAGTAGAGATAAATTTTCTCGGAACGTCGTTGGATTGTTTACCTTCATGACCGGTAAGAAAAAAATCAGATACAGAAAAGCGCTATAAAAATTCAAGCACAATCGCATTGTGCCATGAACTAATATTCCAATACGTGCACATAACAGGTATACGTATCGTGCATGTATGAGCTACATCTGGAAAATAAAAGAGAGTGTGTATATCGACGATCGGAAATTCTTACAAAGGTCGTCGAGAATGCGTCTTGTATGCAGCAGCGAGTAAACGCTATAACTGTATTACAAAATACTGCTATGAAAGAAACGAGCTTTATGCTATTTGCCAGATTTATTTTCCGACCCTCCCTGATCTCGATCTTGCTGCGATCCACGCTAGAATATCCGTGAGCTGGACGGAATTAGATCCTCGAGACTCGATCTCGTGGGGGATGCTGTCTCCAATATATGTGCCGTACAATCATAGATATACAGGCCAGCCGGGATATGGAGAGGAAGAAAAAAGCTCAAGCTCTTCAAACCAGAGACAAGGTTAAAATGACTTGCACAGGGTGTCCAAAGAATCGAGATCAAATTTTGCAGAGTAAAACGATTGCAAAATTCTGAAGAGAAATTTTGTGGAATGTTTGAATCGGTAACACACCCTCGATGGGATGTTGATTGATGGAGAAAATTATGCTTAACCGTCGTTCGCAGGAGAGCTACGCTTTTTACAGCATAATCGATCGATAACTTATCCACGATAAATTCGAAAGAAAAACAGCTGAACCTTTTTCCTCCAGAATTTCAAGATCTATATTTACCCCTCGTAAGTCGTAGATAAAATTTTTAAAACACCTTCTGTATACGCATACGTATATATCTACGTATTTATAAAATAAATGGATAAACAGGCTGGACACAATAAAATTTACAAAAAATTGGAGTCTAAGAGACCTCGAGAATAGAGAAAGTTAGAGTTGCACAGCTCTCTGCCTCGCTTATCTTTCTTATATTCCTATCTCCTGCTCAGATGATACAGTTCAGGGTATCTCACAGTGTCATGTTGCAGATTGCTAGAAAAGTGTCTCGCACTTCAATAACATGAAAACAGGAGTAGTTTCTTACGAAACATAATCCATGCACCCGAATGCAACAGCAAATATTTTCAACATTCCTGAATTTTTGTTTATTTATATCTGTGCGTATATATACAAATGTGAAATGTCGTATGTAGATATTTATACGGCATACAAACCACATCGTATTCACGATGAAAGTATGGGTATTTACTTTAGCATCCATATACACATGAGAATGCATGAAAGGTGGAAAATGGAGAAATATCTCAAACATCTCAACGAAGCACCATCGCCAGATACCATTTTTGCTGTGTGCTATACGACATAGATATTTACATCGTCGAATACGCGTATTGAGAGAAATGCGGACTAGAAAATGCTTGCATGACCGAGCACACTCAATACTACAGCTACAGATCAACCACGGCTTGAAGGCTCAATGGATATACAATATTTTTCGGTACTCAACCAAGAGATTTATTTGGAAGAACAATTTAAATGCTCAAACATAGCAGCCCATTTCACACCAATTTTACATTCCCAAATTCTCACCTCCTTTCGATCCGCCCGAAAATGTTATCTGTTTTCCATGCATGAAATAAACGATTTTTGGATTCATCGATTCGATCATGCTCTCAATTGTGACAGCCTTTGGGCTTTTTTACTATGAATAATATTATGGAGTTTTCTGGAATCGAAAATTGTCAGTTTTCATATACTTAAAGAACATAAAAATTTCAGAACAATATTAAAATTTTTTAACTTGATTTTTTTTGTTATTTGAAAGCACCTCAATAAGCTACTCAAAATCACATCCATCATAAAACCAATCATTTCATCAATAGACTTCATAGTTTTCAGGTTTTCATATCATAAGGCCAAAGGAATAAAGTTTAAAGTCAAAATTCAACGAACTGTCACAATAAAAGAAAGATCAAATAAAAAAAACAAACAATTCCGTTTATTCCTTATTTAGAGAAATATATGAAAAGTTCGCGCAAACAAGTAAAAAGAAAGTGAAAGAAAAGTCGTGTGATTGGCTTAGCCAATCATTAATTAAAAATAATGAGTCACACGGTTGATGTGTAATTAGTGACAATGATTCCTCAGACAATACTGTTTTTACACCTCGAAACTTTTACACTGCGCCACTGTAGGAGAAAAGTTTTTACGTTCATCTTTGTCAAAGTTAGGATAGCGTATTCAATATACATGTATATACACATCAATTCCATAACGAATCACGACCACAACTAAGTGATTCTATTTTATTGAGACCGATGAACGGAGCGTCAGCCTTACAATGGAACAGACTCGAGTGCATAATGCGAAGGAATGAGGTGAAAATCCTCCGCGGATTATGGCCCTGCTTCGGCTTCATAAGAGCTTTTCGAGTATAGTGTCTTCACGCCATCATTTCTCGAGAGAGTTTTAGCGCTCGTACATACACATGATGCTAAATGAATCTCCACTTCTCGAGAGTTTATGAATACATGTATATATATAAATCTTAAGATGCCAAGTTGAGCAATCTTTCTTGAAGTGCCCTTTTCCTTTATTCCTGCACTGGCCTATCCATAATTCTGCGATATCCACTTTAGGTTGTTTTTATGTGAGAGACATCTCTTCGTTTAATGTGAATTCCTTTGTTCCATAACGAATGAGAATGTTTCTTTCTCAACGATTTGAGTATCCAACGCGGTAACTTCTGAATAACGATATAAAAAGAAGAGAGAAGTTCAACTCGTATACGTGAGTATAAAAAAAAAGAAATGTGTATGTCAATAGTTGGACTTGGAAGAAACTTAACGATTTCATTAGCTAGAATTCGAGAACATTTTTTCAAAGGAAGCACATCTATGAGGAGACTGCTATCCCGAGGGAAAGACGAATGGACGTGGAAACAAACATTTTTTGGTCAACAATAATGTTTTTCGTATTTAAGTCTTATTCTGCCACAGAGTTTGTTTATTGGAGCTCGCTTTCAACAGCAGTATATTGACTGTATAATACTCATATATTGGTATTATTATTATTATTTTTATCGTATAAACCTTTTATCAAAGGCATGATAAAACGTTTGAACATCAAGGGTATGCTCATGACTGCGCATATGTCAATCCAATATCGCTCCCATGAACGTGAATACAGATCGGTACTCTTTTGATTGAAATGTCAGAATCCAGTGCACTCGAAGATATATGAATTTTATGATCATTTAAAATCGGCATTCCTCTGTAATAACAATAAGATTAGCAAGTTAACGTAAGCAGGAAATCAAAAGAAAAGATACAAAAATAGACCTTCAAGTGCAACAGCGTGTTGTTATGTTATGAAAGTTACCGACGTTCGGCATCAAGATTTATTATTTTCATTCTTAGTTAGTTGTCCGTGTACCACTGGAATGTTGAACCGGAATTTACTATTAATTTTAGCTACTGGCTACTGGACGTTTCATGGTCTTTTATTCACATTCACTTGTACACATGTAACTTGGATCTATGTATACAATTTGTCAAAAGGATTTCGTCGTAGCAATTGATAGGGCCTTTGAGTTTGCATTGACTCCACAATTTTTCTTATTTTTATTCGAATCTTCGTGCGAGTTCTCTTTTCCAGTTTCGCAAGTGCTCTCTGTCACTTCAATTCAATTTTTCCTGCACTTGATTAACTCCCGCCTCTCTACAGAACCCACTACCACTTTGCTACATTGCATTTCTTTTATCACATTTGCAACAGGGCCCAAGGAAACTGTGGAAATCTTGAACCATACAATGAGCGATACTCTCGCTGAGTTTCTGTCGGCTACCTCCATTTAAAACTTCAAAATAATGTATACCATTGATCATTCAGCATGGTTGGGTCAGTAGGTGGTTGGGTTCGTTACTGGCTTCTCAGTCACCCAACCACCTATTGGTTTCTCCCAAGGCTGATAAACTTCTGACAATTGCCGCGGAGCCAAACGTATTTGGTCGCCCCCACCGCAGTCGGTAATCTAGCATGTACTTAAATAAAATGTGGATGCCTTTGTGAATAAATAAAAATCATTTTTCGTGATAGAACCGAGACAATGACTGAAAATATACGAAAGTCGTTGGCGACTGATTATGTGGATTGTTTTTCATTTATGAAAAAGACACACGAAAGCCAACTATCTAAAAGCCATGGATACGCCATGTACACACACGAGCACACACGACCCCGCACGTTCATGAGTACGTGAACGTGTGTGTATACACTTATAGAATATAGTATTTGGATGAGCAAGTAAAGATTGAGCTTCGCGAAAGGTATATTGAAAAGAAAAATCATTTATCCGTTACTTCAACAAAAAAGGCCATGGCTACTGGGACTGTTCACGGCCTTGTGCTGACTCTGCAGGTTGTATGAGTATCGAAATTTGAAAAAGAAATAAGAAAAACTGGATCGGGCCACTTCTCGGGGTTTGGTAAAAAGGAATAGTACATATATGTACATTCTGCTCGATCTAAAGTGCAAGTAGTATATTCAATACCTTTCTCTTCTCCTTCGTCGACGTAGGTATGTTAGAGTCGACATTGAACACGAGAGAAAAAAAGAAGGGAAGAAAAAGGGATGAAAAAAGCCACAATAGGATTACGGTGCCATGTGCGCCCGGAGGGTCTGAAAAAGGGTGAGATACCGAGACCACAGTCGAAACTTCTTTACTTCCGTACAGTCACCATATACATTTTTTTTTTCTTTTCATTTTTCTACTGTGGGAAAAAGATTGGCCGTAAGTGGTGTGAAAGTAGGTAAAGAATGGATATGATCAGGCATACTTAAAGTTGGTTGAAACCAAACTTTGATTCACACGCTATTTTATTGAACCGGTCGTATTTTGTGTTAAAAATGAACTTTGCCGGAATCTTTTTGAGACCAACTATCATACAAACTGAGCCATGATGAATGCGACAAAAATATTGCTGCAAATTTCAAAAGTGACCATCACAACAATATGTACTGGAACATTTTTTTTTTTCTATCTGTCAACCGGTATGATTGTAATGTTCAGTGTGAGAAATTTGAAAGAAGCGATTCGATTGATCTACACTGTTCAGAGGTCATGTCTAGTTGCTTGGGTTGCAGAAGCATAATTCGCTGTCTTAGCCACTCTGGCTGGAGCACTACCGTTCACTTTTTTAATTTAATTTATTTTTATCACTCAACCAAATTGATCGATATTAATTCTCAAACGTTTCTTCGATATTGCATTATGCAATAAAATATTCGAAAATATTTTTCTTCGATATCTTTAAACTTTATCGTCCTTCATAAAAATGAAATTTCTGGAACGGCCTGTACATGAAAACCGTCGGGGAGTATGAGAGACCTGTAGTCGGTGTAAAATACACATGAACGGTGGTAGCAGAAAGAGAGAAACAAAATCACGAGGGAAGAAAAGAAAACCGGGCTGGGAGCAAAAAAGGGGTTGCCTGAAGTTTTCGTGACTGGAATGACGATACGAGACGCGGTGAGAAAGACACCAGGGCGGTTTATATGATGTCGAGTATCGGGTCCCTCTTACGAATTGGAGTATAAACCGCGAAATATTGGTATCCGACACGACAGCAAGAAAATTTATCCTGGAATCTTGAGTTACAAAGAACAAAAGGAAAAAAGTTTCGAGCAGCCTCAGGTCCTACCAGACATCTGAAATACTTTTATTCTACTGTGCTGTTTTCATCTATTTATTATTGTTATATTCATGAATGTAAAACTTTACTTCAGTGGTCCATGTTTGAATTTTTTTTCCTTATCACAGAATACCAATACCCTTTACGACACTATAATTATTGTTATTAAAGCAACTAATAACTCATTTATAAAACAGATGAATGGGCTCATTTCAACCGATCTTGGATTTCATCTTTGGCATTTACAAGTGACGCTTCGATAACGTCCACATTTGTGTATGGAATATCTGACAGACGTTAAATGACGCAATAAATTATTAACAACGTTATATCTATTCGATTTCGAATAACGAGTTGACAGACGAAGCGAGAAGCCGTGCAAATTATTGTTTCGCTGTCTCATTATTTGTTCTTTAAATTATTCAAATTACAATTGTCGCATCGATGGAACTCTATTGCATCCTTCCTCAGCGAGCTGATCGTCGAAGTACATCAACACACAGGCTGCATATTCGTGGCAGTCATGCTTCATGATTATTAATCGTATACGCATCAGAAGCTGTTATTCCATTAACAAGCATTATATGTTGTAATTATACCGTTAATCGTGACCTCTGGTACGTTGGTGTATGTACGAATCCATCGATAAATTCGTTGAAATACGTGCGTTCGCTCATTCCTATGAGTGCGATTGTCATTATATCGAACAATAAGCGATATCATTAGCCAACAATGAAAATTGTGACGAGGAAAAGCAAACAGAGTGTACCATCGATCGTTCTGTCAATAAACCGTTATTGCACCTGTTTTCCCATTTGTGTCCAATAAATATCGTGAACAGATTTTTTCTTCTACCAAAGTAAACGAACAAACGTTTCGAATGTACAGTGCTGAAGAATATCTAGTATAATTACGAGACCAGGACGAAACGTCCGTTAGCATTTTTGGCGACTGTGCACAAATTTCAAAAAATAAATGAAAAGAGATTAAAAAAGAGGGTCAAGCGATAAAAGAAATTTAGTGTAGCAAAACAATAGAGGTACGAAACACGAATGCAGTTTCCATGAATTTAAAATAATATTAAAAAATTGAACTAAAATTACACGCAGTGGTGAAGTCGTGCTGCAGTTAGTAGAAACAACGAAACGGGATTGTGTTTTTTTTTTTTTTTTTGATGAATATACAAAAAAAAAAAATTAGTGATTACAAAACCCCGAGCCACAGAGAATATTTAGTTGCAGACAGCGTGGCAGTGGTGGGTCGGAGCTTTAGTGCTTTTTAGGTGGATGAAAAAAAAATCTATGATTAACAAAAAATTCAGACGATAAAGTGATATTTACTACAGCAGTGGAAAAGCGATGGAACACACGTTCGCATGATAGCAGGTCTATTATCGTTTGTATAAAAAATAAAAATGAAAAATATTACTGTCCACCGAGTCAACGTTATTCGTATCGTTGTGTATTTTCTTGCGATACAACCACCAATCTGGCCATATATGCCGACGAATTCATGTAAATTCGCGAAATTTTTACCAACGAATGCATCATTCTTTTAAAGATCTCGACGCTGAATAGTGACAATGAAGTGGCAACTGCGTATGGATCTGCATACAAACGTTATCGAAATATGTGAGATACAAACAAGATCTAGAATCGCGGTGGCATATCTTGCGGTCGAGTTTTTGAAAGAAAAATCAATATTTGAGACTTTAAATATAAAGTGATTGCGGGAACGAGCTAGAGGTAGAGACAGGGAGGAGGAAGTTCAGTTTTTCTTGAAGTTTCCAAACGGGAGGTAAAACGGTTGTTTACTCAAATCTTTACTCGTTCCCTCTTCCCTTTCTCTTCCTCTCTCTCTCTCACTCTGTTTTGCTTGCATTGCTATGCTTTACCATGATTCAGTGTTTGAATGAAATCAATCCAAATCTCGCCCTCTTTCCCTCTCTCTCCGTCGATCTATCCATCCATCTTGCTTCCACCTCCGTTCAGTACTTTTTCATTTTCCCTTCATTTTTATACTAATTTCCTTCATGTTATATTTTTTATCCAGCAATATCATTTCGATCAGACACACAATAGACAACTTCTCAACAAATGTAGTCCAGCAAGAGAGAGAACGAAAACGGTGCCATGCTGCAACGCCGTAGCTTGTGTCCCGCTAGAAGTTTTAATTATTATAAAGGAAGTGTAGTGTGAAATAAAGAAAAGAGATGAAGGAGGGCATGGCAGGAGTGGGGGGAGGGTAAAGAGAGAATCTAAGTTAGGATAAGTAGTGTGAAAGCACGCTTGAGGAGACTTGGGTTAAAATTATTTATGGTGAAATGTCAGAGGGAGAAGAGCAGCGTTGAATCGAGCGATAAAAACGTCAGATAATATAGATACATACTTGGCCTGGATTCACGAAGGGTTTTTCTCGACTTGAGAAAGACAAAACGAGAAAACAAATGAGAAGGATAGCAGAGGTATAAGCGGCCACAGTAGATCAAAAAGCCAAGGCAGCCTCTTAAGCTTTTGCAACATACTCTGTAATTGACGAATGTTTCGAAGACGTACATATGTGGATATATTTTGTTGTCATTGGATTTTTGTAGCCAATCACCCCTGCGATTGCTAGTTCTACAGTCCAATTCTTTCCCTTTTTAGCTTCCTCTCTTTTTCCGGCGATCATTGAATAGTCAAAAAAAAGTAGATGAACGTAGAGGATCACGTATATTGTTACGATCTTTCTGAACTCAATTTCATCAAGCAAGAAAACAAATCCAAAAAGAATTGCTCGTTCGCAAAATACATTGCTCATTCCAACTGGAAATCATCACCTGCCAATAATTGTTGTTTGCTCAATCTTGAAAGTCGAAACAGTTGTTACTTGAAAAAGGAATCATGAGAATTGTAGGTGGCGGCGTAATCAACGATGGTCAACAAACTGGAGTGTTTTATGACAATCGCACTGGTTGTCGGTAAATTATAAGCACGTTTGTGACATCTGGAGACAGATGGTAATCGAGATTCAACTCTCGTACCCCATCTAGCAAATGGGGTCCTCTTTCGTCCTCTCTCTTTCTCTCTCTATCGACGAAACTACAATAAAAGAGGAAGAGAGTGAGGTAGGAAGTGCGAGGAAGAGAGGAAGCGGAATAAGGGCAGGCTGTTTCACTGCGAGCTGTCCATAAACTCAGCTGATGCGCTTGGGACATCATACCATGTTACGAAGGGTTTCTCGATACAATTATAACCTATACCTATATGGTGCTACAATAAACTGACACCCACGAAGATTCAGCTTTACGAGGGTGGAAGCATCTCCGCTCATCTGTTATGTTATAAATTGTAATACACATGCATATTATAGATATATAATATAATATGCACATTTAACCAAACGTAACACGTTTTACATATCAAGTGCGAATAAACGAAAACTAATTGCAGAATAAAAAATGCTCCAACTGCCCGTTTTTATTTTTTTTGATTTCTTCAAAGATTATAATCTCCTTTCCCTCGTGAAAAAATCATTATCTCGATATTTCATCAGCCTTTTGTCAAAAGAACAGTATACGAAAAAAATTTACAGTGAAAAAACTATATCGAAAATTAAATACTTTGGCGCACCGTAGTTGTCGTTATCACATCGGTACTCTGGAGGTTTTTACCACAAACATAGTGATTTCTGATGAAAATTTTCGAAACACTTTTAACCCGACTTCAAATAAAAAATTACTATGTTTTGAATAAAAACCAATATTTTACCCGGAAACTATGATAACATGAAAATTTTTTATACAATTTCTTATCCGTGTGAACAGTATGTTTTATAGATTCTTCTCGCCGTTTGAATTTTAGCTGTCATCGTTCGGGTTTGATTAAAGCCCTACATTTTTCATTAAGTATTTCCCCGTCCCACCGGATGAATATGGAATTTCTCATGTCCCAGACGGCTGAATAGGATTCCGTCTGAATGGGATTAGCCATCATTTATAGCTCGTGCGCAGGATGGACAATGAAACGGTAATGATAGTCGAAAAAGCTTTCCTGCCCTGGTACAATGTCCTAGTAGAAGGGAATCCGTGGACTGGTTTAAACTTACACGCGTCCTCTACATGCGAAACGAGAGGCCAAATTCTTAATTAGCATCCATTAATTATCGTCCATCCTGGCCCAATGAGCATTTAATTTTCCAAACGGATATATATGTGTATGCTTCATGTTTTCAATGAGCAGTGCAAAGTTACAACAATTAATCAACTACGTTATACAGGTATCAGATTAAAATAAATATATTCTCATGTTTTGTGCTCATTTATTAGAGAGTACTTATAGAAAAATGTCACGTTTCACCATAAATTCAAAAGAGAAAAATCAACACTTTCGCTTTATCGAGTATTTAGCGAAGTTTGAAGAAAACTCATTTAATCGTCAGTATTTTTTTTATCTAGCATGTAGATGAGTAATTCGAAACCTGCTTTGACTTAATTCTTTATTTTATTATAACGTAACGGAAAACAGTTGAATCTCTAGTAGAGATGCACGGTGGCATTTCCTTTCACCGTTTTGTTCTCACTTAAAAAAAATAATTTTTGGCAAAACAAAATATTTTTCAAGACTTTGAATGGAATAAGTTATACAGGTTATTCTCCACAGCAGTTCCTACAAAAATTGCGTTACATGTACATTTTAAAGTCAGTAGAGTAAAATTAGTGCAAGTAAATTAGAGGATTCCGATTTGAGGGATCGAAAAAATTGCATGTTTATAATCAAGCCTGCGAGAGATATTAGAAGAAGAAAAAACTGTGACAATAGAAAAATATATAAATTGACGTAGAATGCCTCATACAAGTGTACTTTTCAAGACTCGACGGTGAACTGACTTTGAACGTAGTTTAGCGAACTATTCAGAGGTTTCCTAGGCAGGATTTCACGATCCGTAGAACCGACGGTCGAGGTTTACGGCCCAACTGCGGTTACTGCTAGCGTGCCATCGTGGACAATTGATAATTGAATGTGTATGGTTCTTAGTACTGTATGTACATACCAATTCCTTTGGAACGTGTATCCGTTTGCACCGCCTCGTTTATCGTCGATGTGGGAAACGAACAATACAATAGTTCAGGCGTGAAAAAGTTTTTGCCAGTCACACTTTTAAGCGTGAAAAAGTCTGTTCGGTGTTACGTATTTCTACTGTGAAACGAATTCCATTAGAAAAAAAAAAATACATTTTACAAAATACTGCATCGTTCAATTCTTTTGATATTGTTCGATTCAATCAAATTTGGCGGAGTAAAACAGAGTTTCTGGGGTCAGAGATGTTGTAATCTGATCACCGTCTTTAAAATAAGGGTGCGATGAGTTTTTTCAATATATCTCGACGGATACCAGTTTCAAAAAGTAATTGTCCAAATCTTTATTGCAGAAAATTATTTTTTGCATGAAAAAGTCTCCGGTCAATTCTTAATTAGAATCACCGTTGTCGAAATGAATCATGCAAACTCATTATTTTTATAAATATTTTTTCTACGTGATATTAACAATTGAATATTTATCACCAAAATAAATTAGAAAATTAGGGGATGACAAATAGATTTTCTCTCTTCTGCAGAGCATCCGTTTAGACGAGCGAACCCATTTAGACGAGCAAGACGAAGGAAAAGTTGGTTATGAAAATTGCTGCCTATCGAGAATGCACGATTAATCTCTTTTCACGATGGTTTGACTGGACTGAAGTTTAATCGCATGTGTTCAAGTCAAAACTACTCAAAATTATGCATCAAAATTGCAAGATAATTAAAAAATACACCAAAAAAAACCTCTCATTATCGAACTAGAGGTTTACGTCCATTAGAAAATGATGGAAAAAAAATCAAATGATTTCTCTTGACGAAGATCGTAGCCTAGTAGGTACAGAAAAAAGCATATATATATACCACTGATCAATTAGCGACGATGGAATAAAATATCGATATCCTTTTCAAGCGACTCCGGGGCCACTTTGAACATAGTCGAGGTCGATGGGTTTACGTGCGAAAAAACGAAGAACTTGATGGCTCTTTGATTTTTTTCGATACCATCTGCAACGTTCACTAATGGATATAGTAAACTCGAAGCTATACATATGTATAAACGAAGTGAATCTCGGCTGATCCGGCTCATGCTCATGAAAATTTTACCATGAGCATATCAGCTATTTTCCTGACAGTGAAGATTAACCCTATCAAAGCAAGACGGAGAGATAACATTCTACTGATAAGCGAAACTGAGATGAGAACTTTACGTGCAAATAAGCTGTGTGTAAAGCTTCTTAAACGTGTGTCTGGTTTAAACGATTTTCGACAATGGAGGACAAAATAGGGTAGAAGGAGTAAGTAAAAAAGTCTCATTTTTGTTTTAACATCATGTACAGCGGAACTTAACGAAACAATTTCTACCCTGAATTCTGTTCCAACAGTCCAACAGAGATTGTTCGCGATTACTAATATTTTTTACCCTCTCCCCTCTCCTTTCAGAGCGATAGAATTCAAAGCAAATAAAATAGGCTTTCCTCAATTAGTCACTTCGTTTCTACAATTTCCTTACTTTATTCGACGATTTTCTCTTTTCAAAACCCCTCGAGTTGTCGAGTTACGAATAAATTAGCGTTCTCGGTTGTCCTCTCTGTTGTCTCAAGGACTCGATGAATGGAAGGAGGGTTGTGAGGGGTTGTCGGGGCACGATGAAACGTCGAGTTCGTTAGGGGGCTCTGGACAAGAGCACGTGTTAGAGAATTTCGGCTTTTCGGCGATGCGAGAAGCGGCGGGACCGTTACTCCATACCAATGTATACGTGAACATGTCTATGTAGAGTAAGGGAGGCACGAGCATCGTTGCGTTAGACCTGGCAGGAGAGAATGGTGTAGCCAGAGGTCGACCACACGCGGTATTTACACACATATAATTATTCAAATTTGTGGTAATGGAATTTTAGGCAACGGAAGTTAACAACTTCCGGCCGCTATGGGTTTTCTACCCTTTAGTCTACTGTATATACTTCAGATAAATGTATCCCTATATATATTTATTTGAAGTGTTTTTATTTTACTGCGTACGAGATTAACGTATAAACTGCTCAAATATAACTTCAAAAATTAACGGAATTCAACCATTCGTAAAATCATTCGTGTTTTTATATCTTTGTAACTAATATTGAAAAAGTATTCTCATTGGTAACTTTGATGACACGCTCTTAGCACCTATAAAAATTCGAATAATTTGTTTTTTTCTTCGGTGAAGAAATTTACTTTTGCCCAGCAATGAACATTTGCGAAGTTATAAAAAAAAAAAAGATCTCTGTACTTTTGGTAAATAGTGTTTGTATTTTTAGGATTGAATTGTAACGAATAAAAGAAAACAATTTATTGGAATAAAATAACTTTTGAAAATTTTATCAAACTGTCCGTTTTTGGTTTATGTGAAATTCAATACAGTAAAGTCAAGTAAAACACCAAACAACGGTACAAAAATTGTTATTGAACATTCGGACATCCAGATATGAAATGGAAAGATCAATATGAATGTAAGAAAATCTTTTCATCCTAACTGGTACCCTCTATTTGTACACATTTTCGAGTTTTAATAAGATATACTTTGTTTGAGATGTATGGAGAATAGTCCTCAAAAACGAATTTGATTCGTCACTGATATTTTAGAAGGCCAGCTGTCATAGTGATGTTTTAGAGCACATGAAATAGCTACAAAGTCATAATTTGACTTAAATTTTGACACGCGAGACACCGAGCTACGTGCAATGTCATATAGCAAACCAATCAGAATCGCAGAAAAGCAATGACCATGAACAGATATAATTCATGCGTCGTGTTTCTACTCTACGGAAAGGGATATGAAGATGCCGCACTGTATGCATATCTATTTGTGTACATGATAGAGGGCAGGAATTCGGAAAAGAAGAGCAGAAGTGCATAGTGTGGGTGACCCACCTGTCCCAAGGTAGCTAGAAAGTGAAGAATAATTTAATTTCCGGTCGGCAAACGCAAGCTACCGGTACTACACGTACATTCAAGTGAATATATACCTCTATGTGTATGAATGCTGTAAGAAGAAAGTGTCGTACATTCTTTACGTGTGGAAGAGGGTTGAAATGGTCGCGTATTCAAAGAGCGGAGCTTAAAGCACACCGTTAATCTTTCGTTACCCTCGCCTGGCGAAGAGTGAAGAGACGGCAAAAGACTAGAAAATAAGAGGAAAATATAGATAGAGAAAAGGAGAAAGTTAGAAAAAGCAAGAGGATAGAAAAGAGACGGAGAGAATGAGGGTGGAATGAATTTATGCGCGAAGCTCAGCATTTTTCTTGGGCTAGTCTGAAGGTCGGGTGGATATACTCCCCGGTGCGAGGAAAGGGATGCAAACTTCTCCAGCACTAAACGGGAGTAAAGACTACGATTTGCCTTTTGCTCTATTCGTGCGCCTTTCTGAATTATGATTTCGCCATGATTTTTTATTTCAGTATCTTTTCTCCTGCTTCAAGGAATTTTCCGAGGTTCCCTATTTCATCAAATAATTATTTGGTCAAAAATGGCTGGAGCGAACCTGTAATATAATATAATAAGCACTCATGAGCTTATTATTTATGCATGCACTGAAAACAAAACTACTTTTAATCAATCAAATTCCTTGAGTGCTCAAGTATGAATTTCCACATTTTGTTGATTCAATTCTATACACGAGGGAAGAACGGTCGTCGATTTAATACTGGTTGATATTATTGGAAGATTATATTGATTCAATCGCATTGTTCTCTGTCAGAAAAAATATGCACTCTGATCAAAAACTGGATTGTTCGATCAGTACTTCATAATATTGGGGCAATGAAATAAGTTGCTTGGCTGTCCGTAATGAGATATGCAATAGGATCAATCATTTTCTCTGTGAGTATTTTTCTCGGTCTTTTACAGAACCAATATCAATTACATAAATGACATTAAATTTTCTAAACTAACTGAATTCATAACCTTGAAAATATCGTACTAGATTCATCCTTTCAAAGGGTCGATTGTTTGCATATTCTATCGATTTCAATGACTATAAAACTGCAATTTCTTCCTAGTGGTCACAAATTATCTTCAACGTGATCGTATAAAATGAATCTTTCAATTGATATATTGTGTTGGAAGATGAATGGTTATCCAACATTGAATTTGTGTCAGAGATAAAAACAAATCAGTAAGAAGATTTTTTTTTAACAAGGGATCGAACGGTAATTTACAATAAAAAAGTTTTCTAACATCCAAAATATCACAGAATGTCTAATGGAATTTGCGATAAACTAAAAACAATATGGGAGATAATTTTGATGGACCAAGTAATACGAGGAAAGGGTAGAGAAAATACGATGTGACCATCAACAGAACGAAGGTATCTATATGAAGAGACACATCTGCACGGGACACGCAACCAACCAATGGCGGCCATATGACTATAGATTAATATATCGATTTCGAGTGAACAAAAGGGCGCAACTTTTGAACTATGTCTTTCACAGTTGTGTAGCTACGCCCTTTCATAACTGTATAGTTTATATAATATTATATATATATATATGCACTTCAGGTCGTTACGTCGGAGACCAAATGGTTTGCATTATCGTATAAAGTGCCTAGAACGGAGAGGCGCAAGTGGGTGACATCAAGGGAAGAGGCCTGCGGCCTGGTCGAGCTTGCATGCATTCATAGCATGTGAGTCCTTTCTCTCTCTCTCTCTCCCTCTCTGTGCTCAGTATCCATTTTAATATAAATTCTCTCGTTCGAGCTGAATGTAACGACATTGTCGTCTCTTAGCCTTTTCTACTCAAAACCTTCATTTTTTTGTCTAAAGCAAATTAAGCATCTCTAACACACAGAATAATTAATTTTGATAAAAAAAAATAATCATTTACTGATTTAGCAATACTAATGAATTTGCAGATTTGAGAAGTTAAAAACTGATTCAACGTTGGTTCCAACCGTTCGAAATTTCGAAAAACTAATCTTTTTGTACTAATGAAAACGCTCTAAAAACAATTGAAACAAGCACCTTTACTCCCCCCGAATAATAGTTCCGGGTGATCATAATTAATTTACGAGTTCACGAAAAATCATAAAATGAGTAGAAACACCAGAAGCATTGCTAGATAAACTCATCAAAATTCATTAACGAAAAATCTTTCAATTAATTTCAAGTATTACAGTTGCTGTACAGTACCACTTATTCTATACAACTAGAAGCTTTTGCTTGATTCCCGTAACGTATCTAGCAGTCATGGTCGCGAATTCGAAGACTTGTTTTCGACATTATAGTATGCATAAATGTACTTATCTCGCATCGCTACCGCGTCTCTAAATTATGGACCATAGGAAGTAAGTAGTTCATAAAAAATTACTGAGAAAAACAATATCGAAGATCGAAAGGTGGTTAAAAAAAAGTATGTGAGAAAATAAAAGCTCAAAGATGAGGGTATTTACCGGAACAGTTTTTACTCATGGCAAGCTACGAATGGAATTCCAACAGTGGAGGGCTAAAATAAGTACCATTGGGCAATACCCGTTTCGATCGAAATTCCACGTAGAATATCATCAGTCTGAGCTGAAATTTCGTATGCAGGAGTGGTTTCACTATCACGACCCTTTATTAAATTATTCGATTTTTACTCCCTCTCGTTTACGCAACAGTCAAATTTTTCCTAATTTAACCGTTTGGAGATTTAATGTTCGTCCATTAGATTTATTTTATTTACATGGATTTTGATACAATAATACATCTCGATAATTGAGAGATTCAATTTTCATTGCATTTGTACACGCAAAAGAGCACTTGTATATGCAAACCCGGAGTAGCATGACTTTTATCAATTCTTTTTTTTTTCGATAACCGAGGTTATCGAAAAAAAAAAATTGTCTAAAACATCAAACAAAAAACTCATGAAAAGTTTTGAGTATTTCGATAGAAATCATTGTAACCATGTTTAAATCAGCTGCACAGCTCTTCGTGTGTAACTTTTACTAGCAAAATTCTGTTGTTGAGCAGTTTTTACAAGACGGGACTGTATATCTGGTGATATCAAACAACAGCGATTCAGTGGGCACACCGAAGATTTTCGTGAAACAAGAAAATTGTTAAATTCCGTGTAAGGCGCGAATGGAACACGCGCACCGCATATCGTAGGAACTCCAACATGCTCAGTAAGTAGTAAAAGAGAGCAAGAGAGGAAAATAGAATAAGAGAGAAGGGAGACCCAGATAGATTTTAATCGAGTTGGCACCCCAAACACGTAGTCACTTTGCTCTCGTACGAAGGGCATTCGTGATGCTCTTTCCATACTCTACTATTCTCAGCGAACGAAAGACAGTGTGAGGGAGAAATAGATAAGTCAAGAGAGGAAAAAGGGAACAATGAAAAAACAAAAGAAAAAGTGATAATGTTCAAACGGAAAAGGATATCACAGGTCGAGGAGAGCTCAGTGCAAACGACCATACGACTTACGCTCATAGTTACAGAGGATATTTGTTCAAACAACGCGGGCGCACGTCTCTTAAATCCTCCGCCAAGTATACAGATATATTGTATTTATATGCAGATATATCTATACGTATAAAAAGATAGTAATACATATATGTATAGAAAAAATTATAATATCCGATCGAGGCGGAAGCCCGTTGGTAAACCCAAGCAAGAATCACACCATGCCTCAACGTCGTTGGTGCAAAATTTAAGTCACACATGCAGAAGACCGGAGATGGGGTCCTCGGATATAGAAAGGCAATAACACGAACCCGTATAATGCATTGACGAGGAAAATTATATTTCGCGTGACGTAACACGCAAGCTTTCAACAGGCTATTTCCGGACACAATACACAGTAAGTATCATCGAATTGAAACAAAAGAAACTCTCTCCATTCAGAGAGGGAGGAAGAGAAGAATATTTATATTAATAGATGAGTCTCATCATATACGTGCTAAGTACCGATGAATAAATACATCTTTTTATTTCAATAGACTCTGATGGAGGTAGGCAGGTACTTATTACTAAACGAGTAGGCGAAGTTCGAGTATATAGTATAACAGCATTGTACGCTATTAAAACAACGTTTTAGGAATTTATCACATATACAAGCCAATTGTATGAAACTGTGAATAGAGTGATGAAAGCAAAACGAGGAGCGAGATGAGGGATCAAAATTCAGCGTGAGGATAATCATGGTGCGGTATTCAATCTGTCTCTCTCTCTCTCTCTCTCTCTCTCTATTTTCTCTTAATCCTCTATCGTTCTCCGTTTCATCCTCGTTGAATACTTTTCATGCGTAGATACTCAAACTTTCGGGCAACATCGCAAACTAAAAATGTATGAAAAAGTTATCCGGAGTGATTAGAAGTAAATAATAAATGATTAGCAGACCTTTCATTGCGACTCTTACAAAAGTTTGGTTGTTTTTTGTTTTTTTTTTATTTCGATGCAAGATACGTGCTTTTCGAATTAATGAACCGCAAATAATCGCATAATATTCACATCTCGTTCTATTTCCCTACTCAATTGGCTTATATACATCCTGTTTCTCGTGATCTATTCACGTTATGCTATAATATAGCTTGATTTTGATACAGTTATATATACAGTGACATATTAACGCGTTACTCTCATCTCCATCTCCCTCTTATGCACACAATTACACATGCACACATCTACTATCACTAGCTTTCTGTCGTTGGCGTCCGTCATTCATGGCAATCATTTGCTCACCATCAACCAATACAGCATGACGAGAATAGGATCGTTATGTGTTGGAATATAGTGAGCAACCAAACCCTATCACTGGCGTAATTGTGTAACTGGATTAGCATGACCGTAACAAGATCAGTTAAACGCTCTTTGTGCTGCGTCAGGACCTATGAAATTCATGGGAGAGGAAGAAAGAGATAGATGAAAGAATACAATGTAACAGAAGCTATCGAGTTGATCGAAGCGATTAGCGATAATCCATTCTTGGAATCTTGATTTTTGTTTTTTTCGTTGAATTTCTGTTATTTACTCAGCAAACTTTTGTTCTACTAATCGTTTTTGGTTTCTCGGCGTAACGATTGATATGGTAAAATGCATTTATGAGAAAGAGGGCTGGTTGGAAACGCTCGAGGAAAATTGAACAAATATCAATCAAATACGTAATTGTGAAATCAAATTGCGTGGTCAATCTCTTGTCTGTGGCAGCCGATACGTTTATTTATGAAATAAAAATACATCCGTTAAATATGTGAAGTTATATACATTAAATTCGATTGAATTTTACATTTACATCTGAAATAAAAATCATCAATCAGTATGAGCTTGAATCCAAAATATTGCGATTGCTTTACGAGAGCTGTTTGCATTTGTCATGAAATGGGATATATATCACACACTTATCATTAATTTTTTTAAAACCATAGATTCGACTCGAGATTAAAGTGCATTATTGAATCTACCGCTAAACTGACGTATAAAAATATTTTTGTCAAAAACATGGAAATCAATTATCTCGTGAATTTATCAATTTACGACATGGACATTAAATAATGCAGCCGCACACACAATAATCTTATAATGGAAATCACTTCGAAAAAAATGAGGCAACAAGCTTTAAACGGCATGACAGTACTAAACATCGATGGGGGTATGCGATACCCTGTGTTCGCAACTACCCACATTTTCCTGTAAAGATTTTTATAGCTTGGAGTGCGATTCGAAGCAGCCTGATGGTGAATGTTGGTTGAAAAGCTCGGTGTATCAAAAATCCTATCTACGTGCGAGGCTTTTCTCTCGATCTTCATGTCAAAATGTGCAAATTCATTCGAAGTCAAATGGAGTGTAAGGCTGTGGTTTTTACATAACGATTCTACAATGATGCTATACTTTTGTCGGTTTTACCATTCAACTTTGTGAAATCCTTTCAATTATTCGAATCCTTTTGGTCCGTTTCTGGCACATTATGGTGAACTATGAAATATTTTTCAATAACTCGAGTTGTTATTATTATTTATCCCCTTTTTTTAAATAGTTCTATCTATATCATTTTAGACAAAAATACAGCGTGCGAAAACCACGAATGGACGTAGCTTTCACATAACTTACGAACATCAAGAAATTAGTTCTCCTTATCGCGGTTTTCCTCAAGAAACGATAAATCTCTCGACTTCGCAAGCGCTCCATCTTTTTTTCTTTCCGTTTCACTTCGTCGCTTCGGAGCTGTGAAAAAACTAGCAGAGGGTGAAACTCGCTTCGCCGTTCTAATGCGAACGCGCCTTTTTCAACTCTTGTCTCGAAATATGACTCATTTCTGACGTTTGAGACTGTCAAGAAAAACAAGTTATCTTGAATTTCTGTCAGGACATTTGTGAAATAGGTTTGAGCTATTTGATGAGAGATGTTTTGGACAATTTTTTATAACAGTCCGGGCGAAGAGAAATTTTCATCAATTCAAGATGAAATCGAAGAAAAAAAGCATGCATATTTTGCATTTTCTATCCATTATTTTAATTTTTATAACGCAATTACAGCAGAAAAAATTCTCGTTATACATCCTTAAATAATTTTATAAAGCAGTTATTTTGGCATAAAATCTCCATATGCTAAAACACAGGGAATTATAACGTGATTCTCAAGAGTTATCACGTCTGAATTGTCGCTGAATGTTTTATAACGATTTCAAGAGCTTTTTTTCTTTGCTATCTAGAACGGTATTTTTCATTCCGCGAAAAAGATCCTTCTTCGTGAGATTTTTTGCAATACGCATCAGTCTCACTGTCGTGGGTATATATATATAGTATAGGAAACGAAACAGTTTTTCCAAGAAACCAATGTGACCGGAAGTGGGTTGGCACTTGGTCTACAGCTATCGAGAAAACGCGACGTGAAAAGAAAAAGGCGTAAAGAAAGGTAGTTTGACTTTCAAAATTATATACGTTCAAGCTTTCTTTGTCAGCGAGATATGTTTTACACACACGTGTACAGCTCACGAGCAGAAGTCTGAAATCAGCGCATCGTTAAAATTAAATTGCAAGCGTAGAACAACACGACGAAACGACAGTACCTTACCGACACACATCTCGAAAATGCTATATAACTCCGATCTTTATTGCTGTCGTAAAGACACCGAGTCCTTGCCAAGAGATGCGTGTATATTTATAGCTGTGGAGTATCGCCCTTTCGGTAGCCCCGTGGTCGCGAAGAGGAAAAAAAAACAAATAGACTAAGACACGGAAAATTTCTCGTACCACGAATGGACGATAATTGTGTTTACGACAAGAAAGCTGAAAAAGGGATAACCATTTGCATGTGTATATACATTCGTACTGTTATTTGATCTCATGCGAACAATTTCTTTCCCAATTTCTAGCCTTTACTCGTGGTTTCTTTGTCTTTTTCGTCGTTTTTGAAAAAAACGTACTTTCACGCCAATTCACGATTCTTGGAACAATGGCAGAATATAATACTATTTGAGAAGAAAAATGGTTTTTCAACTGATTGTTCAAAAAAATTATGAAATAAAAACAAAACCGTAATAACGTATACGAAGAAACGGACATTATTCAACGCATAATGTATTTTTATTTCCGTTCGAAATATTTTTTACGTTTTTTTCCTAAAATAGGAAAAAAATATGTAAAAGTCGTTTGAGAGACCTCTGAATTTTTTTTTTTAATCCCAAATTTTGGCTGAGTTACTTTTTTTGCATATACTAACATCCGCCTTCGGCCCACGAAAAAAAAAAAAATATCGATTTTTTTTAAGCACTCTAATATATATATATATATGCAACATACGTAATAACTTTTTATGCATGTAAAATTCTGACAAATGCGCCGACACGAAGAATACAAATATGTATTCATAATATATGTTCATGGGGTTGATTTATGCGCAAAGTCAAATGAGATTATGCAAATGACTTAGACGTGGAACATTCCCACCGTTTCCAAGCTGAATGCAGTCGTATTTGTCAGAAATTTCTTTTTTCTTCATATATTTGTCGCTTTTGAATATGATGAAAGTTTTCTTCATTAAGAAAAATGTTTATTTAATTTTCGGTCGAGCACGAATACACTATAATGATTAAAACCATTTTTGACCGGCCACGATCCCTCGACGATTCTTTATCCGCGTGTCAACACATCGTTTTCAATATTCAACCAACCAGAATAATCTTCAGAAGATACAATTGCAATTCCATCATAAAGAACATAATACATTTTCAAAATCGCATTTAGTCATGGAGGATTAAAATTTTTCTCATTGTGAAAATGCGTTACTCGAAAATCCAGTTACTCGAATGTTTCTGCTCCGAAGTCACTCTCGCTCATGGAACTTTTTTACTTTTGATGCTTTCCACAAATTTTTATCGGTTATTTACATCACTACGATCATACGAGCATCACCTTTTCTTCATTATATAGAAAGAAAGGCTAATGGCACTGGATCATACATTTAAAGCGAAATGCCGATCGACAAATATTTCAATATTATTCACTTCTAAGCTGCCCGATGATGGTTGAGAGGGTTCTGCTTTACACGGTCCAGAAAGTCGATTTTTTTCACAAATCGACAGATAAACTATCTAAGAATAGATTTACAAAGTTGTAGAGACCAATACCAAGTATTTCAGAAGATACCAAGCCGAAAGAAGAGGAGCGTTGAGCAGCTATGTGACTACTTTGAAAACTTTCAAGTGCGTTTTCTCCAGTTCTTATTTTCACGATTTTTTTCAACTGAAAAACGTGATAGCAAAAAACTAAACGACCTATCGAATCAAACCGAAGTTCTTTTTTTCGCTATTAAATGCTTTTCTAAGTGAACTATAGAAGGATCGTCAAAAAAGTCTTTAAATAATTTTTATCGTAACTTCAAGTGCTTTTTTCTCTTCGTAGAAACACATTGTTCTTTCGAATCTGAAAAAAGTTTCAATTTCACAATCTTTTCTGCTATTTCTTAGTTCACCCATAAGAAAATTATATGTCATTCGAAAATTTTATTGTTTTTTTTGTTTCAGTCAAGAATTACGAGCTGCATCATTCCTCGCGATTGGACATTGCAGTGGCAAGACGCTCATGGAATAGGTTGATGAATCTGCAGTGATTTATTTTGTTTCATGTTGAATTTTTTTTTTAAATTCAACACGTCATTTTAAATACGTACTACAATATATTTTCCGCGCAGTTTGGCGGTTTCACTGTTTTTTTTCTTTCGAAAAAAATTCTCTAAAAACGCTTTTTTCGGATCTTCCAGAACAGGACCTCCATTAAAGTATCATACGTTATGTTTCATTCAAGACTTGCATATGCAATAGGAGTCCCATGTGTATAAAAAATATTTACTTTCCCAGTAAATTTGCAGCATAAGTTCTCGTCGAATCGAAAATATCAGTACACCGAATTTTAGTATCGGATACACGTTCGCATGGGCACAGCTTGAAGATGTCAAAAAAATAAATAGCAGAAAAATATACGCGAAGATAGAGAAGTAGAAAGAGAGAGAACAAAATGAACGTATTGTAACACGTATCGATACTTTGTCAACGACACAAGTTTTCCTAATGTACCAGATAAGTATTTATATACTACTATTGCACAGTCGTATGTGTTACATGTATGTAAGAAAAAGTCACAGACATATACAAATACTTATATAAGACAACGAGTTTCAGTATCTTTAACCAGTAATCTCATTAAGCTTAATGGCCGGGGTTAAACGACGAAACTTCTTGGCCGTATTTCTTTCGCAATCTTGATGTATATACACGCATAGATATATAGAAAAGTCTGGCGTTAGAGTTTCACGAGAGAAGTGATAGCGCGGGGTTTACATGGGAAGAGCCTCGGTGATGGCCGAATGTAACTCCAAGTTTCCGGTTGACCTCATCGCGCGATTTTCCTGCTCTTCCCGGGATCGCGAGGTTATCGCTATAATTATATTTGCACAGCTACATTAACGTACGTAAAAAAAAACCATATTTTTTTTGTGCACTCTAGCAGTTTTTACGTTTGTGCAAGTTTTTTTGAAAATCGTATTTCTTTAATCGTCTTAATCGCCAAGATTTTGCGTAAATAATTTTTTTCCTGATGCTGTTCAAACTATTTGAGAGACTTTTAACGATTCGCTGTGCATAAAAATTCAACATATTCTGAAACAGGGAGTTCATCGTACTATGTAACGTTCAACCCGAAATAAGTTCCAATGATAATAGCATAATCGCCGACACACCCAGTAAATCATCGAACACTCCACAGCAATAAAATTCACAAAACCGTGTCGGAACAAAAGAAAATACACGACGCGATGCACACAAAATTAATCTCGTGAATTTCAACGAGAAATTAATTTTTGTGTTGAATAACCATGGCGATCATATTCAACGTTCAAAATGAATTAGACTACACCCTTGATCGATCGAACAGCTCATCCGGACCGGAACCGCATAATTACAAAATCAAAGATGCGCGCATATTTTTTTTCCGTGTCTGCGCATCTGACGAGGAACCGGATTGGATCTAGCGCATTCCCGACAACTATTTCTCAGTTTTTTTTGTTGCGTTTGTGTATATGTTGCGAATAAATTTTCGACTTTTTATTATTATTGTGCAAAAATGTTTCACCCTAAACAGCTTTTTCGAGCTGGTTATTATGAATCACAGTTATTGTCGTCGCGGTTAAGCTCAAAACGAATATTTTATACACCGTTATTGAGAGTCACAACCCATGAATGATTATATAAATCTATAGAGCAGCAGTATCGGCCTTAGGCCATGTATAGTGAATAAACGCCGATGCGACGCTGTTTATGCTCGTAGACAACGGTCTTCGAGCTCATCTTTTTTTTAATCTCAGATACTCCGAAATGGATATTTGAATGATGATGAATTTCGGTATATCATTTCAGATATAAATAACCAGGGATGCTTATATGACACATGAACCGTTTCGACCAAAATATATCTCATGTTTGTTGAATCGAGCGAAGTGAGTACAAGGCTTGATTGACATTTTTATATAGTGGACTTTTTAACGATGATAAAACGGGGGAGGAAAAATAGAAACTCGTTCGAAGCCAATACCGCGGTGTATAGGAAACGAGAAATAGCCCCTAAAGCCTCCTCACTCCTTCTGAGCTTCCTAGGCAATATGATAAAGTTTAATCAACGTTCGCTTAGTCCTCTCTTTTCTTCTCTCTCAATCTTCGTATCTTGCCTTCTTTTCCTGTTTATCTCTTTTCCCTTCGCGGATGCTTACATTGCTTAACCTGCAAATATTTAGAGAAGAAAAAAAATTCATCTCTTGAATATGCTTGTAAGCCGTTGGATACAAATCCGATGGTGCGTGAACCTTATGTCCAAGGTTTATAAATAATTGAATAGTTAACGGTGAAAAAGATTGGTCTGCATTCGTACGTATACAATAATAATCGTCAAAGGTTGAGCAACATAGAGAAATATTGAAAATTAGTAAAGTAACTATGTTAGGCTGCTTTTTATTATATTGCAAGATATTATTTTGAGGAAAGTATTTTATTTTCTTATAACTCAAATTTTAGTGATGAATCAAGATTTTGCATTCGCAACGAGTATGTCTCATTGCGATAAATTGGTAACGCTAGGACAGGAGATCCCGTGGGTTTGTCCGGCAGGCTAAGACTGGAGTCCCCGGTCGAAAGGGTACTGCTATCTGGTCATCACGTCTCCGTCGCATGTTAAAAGGAACATTGGAAAAATAATCCTATCTATATGAAGGATCGAACTCGAGTAAGAGGAAATACGTTCCGTCATCCCGTCGGTACTGTTCCTTGATATGACAGACAGATGTGAACTTATTTTTGTTGAATAGCTGTTTTGCATTCCAAGAGGAGTTTATCCAGGAGAAGAAATCCACTAGAGTCGCATGCTTAGTGCGGATCGCCAATACCAAGTGAGCTCTGACATTTGATATTTCAATCACAATCATTCATTACGGTCATTCACATTCCATTTTCTACTGAACCTAATATTTTATGAGCTCCATTTTTTTAGGTTGAATATAAAGGTATTAATTTTCATAAAAATTAATTCTTTTCACGTTACATACTCACACCGTCTAAATAGCGAAAACTTTTTTTTATCGTAGGAAAATTCAAACAAGCATCGAATTTAAGATGTCCCGTTTGTACCGAGCTGCAAATTTCACGCTTCTATGTAAAATTATATGCACGTCACGTTAGCGTGGTAAATTTAGCTTTATGCATCAGGTTTCCGTAGTCACTTTTCTCCCTCACACTTTAGCAAGAAATAAGAATGTCAAAATATGTAAGTAATAAAAGTATAATACTGATATAATTGGGACATACCTATAGACACGAGCGCGTGGGCTTGTGTGCGTACTCGTCACAAAACGTGGGTGAAATCATGATCCGAATGCTTAAATATTTCGACAACAGCAGTGACGCATTTTTTTATGTGTCTATCTATACAGATATATCTGCATATGTCGTCCGTACGGAAAAATAACCAGGCTTAATATTCTCATCCATCGTGATATTTACGTTTCTTAAAAAATTATGCCCTTTTATTCTACAGTAGGCAATATCAAGATATACATATCGAGTTCGTGAATGCTGGCAAAATTCTAACCATGTCTGACCTGCACCAGCTGTTACTACTCACTCGCCGCACAGTGTGTTGACTACAGTTATACGAGTCGTGGCTATAAACTCTGACACGTCGAGGCGTGTGGTCCATTGCTCTCTTCTCGCCTCTCTCTTCCTCTCCCTCCCTCTCTCTCTCTCTCTCTTTCTGTCTTTATATCTTAGTTTTTTCTCTATGCTCCCTCCTCTTGTTTAACTTTTTTTGTTTTTGTGCACGCTGACATTACCTATTCTTCCTCTCTCGTTCTCTCATACTACACGTTGCTAACTCCAAGAACGTGAGGACTTTTCACCGTTAAAAATTTTCCTTTCTTGTTCATCTCTAAGCTTTTCTCTCTCGTCCTCCAATTATTCGGAACATTGTCCTTAAAGTAGCTGAAAGTGTTCGCGTAATTAGCAAGTGTCATTTAAAAATATAGAGAAATTTGTTACCTCTACATTTCATCGGTATGTTGCGCGAGGTAAACAACTAACATAATCGCGTTTGTACTTATCCTATCAGTGTAATGAAAGCAAAACGACATTGCTGTTTTATTCAAAAAGCTCATACATTGCTGAGGTCAGAATCACTGAAATCTGATATATTCAATGGTTCACAATGGATAACATCATAGATTGGATAATGTTAAATTTACTAAAGAATCTGATACGTAAAAGCTCGATCTATCGTGATAGATCGAAGTGACGATGATTCTGCTTCAAAATAAAAAACGGTATGTGGCTCCACTACGTATAGAAATGAAGCAGCTTCAGGCGAGATCAACACTCGGTTGAGCGACCACTTAGCCACGCACTGACTAGCGCATCAATCATTGAGCGGAAAGCTGTTTTTTTTTGAGTTTCCCATGGTTGTAATCAATTGAAACTCAGTGAAAATAGTACACTCAACATTTCCAGGGTTATCCTTGGCCCTCGTGCGAATGCGATACATTAGGGAAGGTTTGCTGTAAGCAACACTCTTGAGGGGTCTCTCAGGAACCAGAAAATTAGTGAAGTGGGGGAATAATGGGCTCCAAGTGAAGGGCTGGGGTCGTAAAAATCCGGGAGGATATAATCAAGTATAATAAAAAATTTGAAGGATTCGATATAAATATAATATTCAACCATGAAATAACGATATTGTCACAGATTTTCGAATTTTAGTTCCAAATTTTATTGTACCACTGCAAAATTATTTCAAATCGTCATTCATTTGAGAAACTCGGGTGTAAACTATTTTGTATTTAATTGATACTGTATCAATTTATTTATTTTCGAGACAGTCACTTATCCTCGGTGACTTTTACTCGATGAAAAAAAACCAGCCTTTTTTCAGCAATCGATACATCCATGTATTCGAGTTTTTCAGTAGTTCGAACAGAGCACTGACTAGTGTTGGTTCCGTATGCAAGACGTAAAACGTTAATATACGCCTACCAGAGGTAGAGAATCAACGGGCAAGAATGGGAATGGACTTTTACTTTTTTATTTTACCGCAAACGAAATGTATGTCCTTTGATTTCACTCCCAGATTGGAGCTATTTATTTTGCGACTCTCGCACAGATAGAAATTCGCCTTTTTTTCAACCGATTCGAGCCGATCGTTCGCGACTAACGATGGGCTTTTATCGTGAGAACTGTACGCACCGGATAGTCGCGAGAGGAAGTGCTGCGAGAAAGAGAAAGAATCTCTGTGAAAGGGAACTGTAGAGGATAATTCCGAATGGCGATGGGGCTGATCGGCTTCATCGTTTTCCCTCCCTTTCTCTCTTCTCCTGTATTCTCCCTTCTTTTTCTGTGCCATTTTTACGAGCGTATTCGAGGTCGATCGAGTTTAGCACGTCGACAACGTTGCACGGCATCAAAACCAACACGTCGAAGCTTTCGAAAAAAATGTTTCACTCTCACTTCCACTACTAGCCCGGGGCTTTCAGTCAATATTCATGAAATCATGCCATTCGCAGGGGTTTCAAATTTGTGAGAATATAACTTCATTCCACCGAAACTTCAAAATCCTCGATTTTCAGGCAATCTTTCAGAGAATTTCCTTGGTCCAAACCTATTACTTCCGAGTTGCAGCCTTTTTTTCATATCAAAATTTTTGAGCCTATCTCCAAGTGGCTTTGAAAGATGAATCCATTATTTCGTATGTTGATTTACTTCCAGAACTACGAATACCATGATTCATTCAGTTTTATTTTAATGCATCGATACTTTCAGGAGTAGCAACTTGTCAACCTTCAAATCGGACACCGTATATACTTAGTAAAAGCTCGAGACCTACTCAACCAAATACTTTTACGAGTTTGAGTACTTTTCGTTCCAGATGTCTCGAAGAAATGTCGTCGGTCTTTACCACAAGCACGCTTTCACTTTTCCAAGCGTAAAACTGCTTATAAAATTGCAGGATTTCTCAGATCCGGTTTCCTGGATTTTTTTTTTTTTTTTCCAAGTTTGTGCCACGTGTCAGTTTCATCAGACCATTCGGTCGATTGGTCGAAAGACATGAAGAAAGTAAACTTTGAAAGAAATTCATCTCACTGTAGAATGCTGCACGAAACCTCGAGACGTTATTATAAACATGCTTTTAAGAACGAGAGCAAATGCAAAAATCATTGTTAAACAATCACCAATAAAAATTTAAAAAAACGTATGGAAAATTCGCAAAGAATTTTATCGATATGCTTTCGATTTATTAAGATTTAGTGTTTTTCATTACGAGTTCAATATAAAGTTTCGTGCTTAACTAGAAAGGGTACCGAAATTTTTATTCGAATTAGAGAGCGCCCATGACAAAGCATTCCATCGGTCACTTTTTCTTTCGACATGAGCTTAAAACGGTTAGGGCAATTTCGAAAGATCGCCGAAAGTAAGAAGTGTGTGCAAAACAGCATTTACGTTGAACAACCGGTAAATTCGGTTATAAATTTCAAGGATACGACAAAAATAGTTTCCAGTGAACACATGTGCCCGTTCAAACACTAATGCGGCTAGTATACAATATGCATATATAGGTAAATAAGTTTTATATGTATACATGCATATGTCTATAATAATACTGAGCAAGATTCGTGGTTACCTCGAATGAGCTCAATTGGAAATTTATTAGCGACCCTCTCAAGGGACGATATCATCTATACCGTGTGCTAGTGTAATGGCCAGGGTTTTCGATGCGTTACTCCTCGAGATCTTCTCTCTTTCTCTTTTCCTACCTCAGTGGTAACGAACACAGAGAGAAAATTAATAATGGAGCTGGTGCACCTGAAGCAATAGTTCACGATACTTTATGAATGTATAGATATTTAGTCCATTGCTTCGGAACAAGCCGAAGCGAAACTTACTGAATGCCTCTCAAATATTACATTAAACTTGATCTTTCCTCAATTCTACCTCTGCCGCTATTAACTCTCTTCTCAACTAAATCGAAGCTAATATTCGGTTTATTCGTTTCCGATCATGAATAAATACCTCTCATTATTCTCTGGCTCAGCGAGTAGTGCTTCAGAACTTTGAAAAATAAAGTTGTTCTGTCCACATCATTTGGTACTGCGATATATATTTCGTTCTGACGAAGTGCAGTGATAGGGCTTTAAAAACGATTTTATTACACCAGGAAAATTGTGGTTCCGGTGGACATAGAACAATTTGATCATGTTTGGTACTATGTATCGGAACCAATAAAGATTTTTCGCACGATACATACCCTCCGGAGTATCGAAGATCAAAATGTTATTTCCCCTAAACGTTATTGGATCATGGAAGCTTGCAAAATGATCAATCACGGCTGTTCTTCGGCTTCGATAATGATTTTCGTAAGGTACAAAAATAGAGTCTGGTGGATGCACTGTTAATTTAACCATCAGCTGAAGCTTACAGCGTTCCTATTAATTTTTTGACTCATGAAAAATTCACAACGAGTAATTGTTGATAAACACTAAATACAAAGCGCTGCAATTTTAATTGTTTTTTTTTTTAAATTGTTCGAATGAAAATTAAAAAATCTTCGCACAACTGAAATTCTAAAATTGACAATCATGAAGAAAATCTTCATACGATAAAGTCGAGGAAATTAGGGGAAAACAATTAGTGAGCTCATAGCGTTTCAAGGAAGTGGGTGGCGTTACATTTTAGGGAAGACGAAAGGATGTTTATCGGTGTGTTTTCCTCGAAAACAAAGTAATTATTATCTCTTTGTATTCCTCCACCAAATATACAATATTTTAGTTAGACAACAGTTTCCAGATACTGAACTGGACCACTCGAAACGTTTTGATTTTCCGGGGCACTTGTTCGCCTTTTGATGAATAAAATAAAGATGGCCGGGTGTCGAATGCAGTGTTAACGGACTATGACACGTTCGTCTTTCCATGATGAGAATATTCGATATTCAGATATTCAGATTTGTCGTGTTTTAGCACGATTAAAAGTTCGCATTTGTTTAAAAAAAAACCGAATACAACAACGTGAAGCATTGTTGTTTGAGAAGAGTGAGCTCTAACAATTTCATGATTAATTGATAAATTTCACAAAGATAGAGCTTCGGTTGTACGAAGAGAGTGAGAGAGAAAAAACGACGGTGAACGTGACGGTACAAAAGAGCGGAACAACGTAGTACTCAAGGTATTATTAGGTTGACTCAATGTAATCTAATGGAGAATTCGAAAAGGACGAAAGCTTGTAAAACCCCTGCATATAGCTATGCCCAATGATAAACGTATATCAATCCAAACGAGACGAGTATATAATGTAGAAACTAAACACAATAAGGGATGAAAACCCTCCAACCCTCGACCGTGTTTTACCCCATTTACTCGTAACTGCTCGCTTTGTTGCAACGGCATTTATCGTTCGACCATCCTCCACGGTTTTGGTCTATAACGGCAGAAAGATTGTGCAGAAAATTCAAAGAGTATTTTAGCAAAATTCTAAGGCGAGAGGAATAATGAGAAAACTGCTGAAATTGTCATGAATCATTTGATCTTGAGATCAATTGAATTTTATTTAATTGAGATCCGTAGTCTTTAACTGGAAAAAATGTTACTCGCAGTGGATTAAAAATAATCCACCACTGAAATCGTCATCTTCATAGTTCAAAAAATTTAAATGACGCTTATATGATTTGTTCTTCAGCTCGGCTCAATTCGATTAATGATCTCGCGATTGAAGAAAATTTAGAGATTCGCTTTTAAGAGTATGGATCAGTCACCTAACCTCACTTCGAATTTTCGAAATTGAAATTCTTCAGCACAGTTTGACCGATCATAAAACGGCTCTGTCAGCCCACGCAGGGCGATGGCAAAAATGGGCTGACAGGGCCATTTTCTAATCAGTCAAACCGTATCGAAGAATTTCAATTTCGAAATTTGCAGCTATCTCTCTCGCACTCACGGTACGCATCTCACACTACCGGTGACACTTGATTCCCAGTGGATTGAAAGTTCACAACCAAAATAGTAATTTCCGTAGTTCTGGAATTTAAAACATTACTGTTGTGATTTGTTTGAAAACTCAATTTTCGTTGTTTCGATGCTACGGAAGATGCTTCCGTAGACTGCAAGACCTTTCATTCTTATATAATTTAACTCGTCATTTCACGTAATTGTTTGTGTCACATTTTATCTCGTGCTACGTAGTAGGAAGAAAAAGGGTTGGAGAAAAGGGGGGCTTGAAGGGTTGTACCGGTACATGCGGAGGGTGCTTCGTGACGCTGACAAGGATGGGGGATGCATGTCTCCATCGACCAAATTATAACGTGCGCAGGCCGTGAACTGACAAATTACTTCGGAAATTAGATTATAATGGGCACATCCCGGTGAGAGAGCACAGGGGCGTTGACGGTGCGCTCAGGTTTATACCTACCTACCTGAATAATTATATACGGTACGTCATAAATATACACATTTATATAAGCGTTCACGAGCTTTTCGTCCTTTCATTGTTATCAATGGTGGAGGACGTTGCTAGGTACTCGGGGTGCATCTCATCGCCAAACTTTTACTTCTTCAAGTGTTTGACTAACTTTATCATTTGGCCTGTCACTCTGTTACAACTTTTACGCAGCACCTTCTCTCTCTCCCTCTCTTTTTTCCTCTTACCATTTCTCTCAGTTCAAGCATCGAATCGACCTTCGCGAACATGACAATCAGCGATTTTTTACGTGCCGATGCGCTGCACTACGACGTATGAAAACTCGTGTGTTCTAGCCGCAATTCCATTTTTCAGCACTTTCTACCTCTCAATATAACTTCTGTACAATCTCTTCCGATTTTCAGTAGAATATTATTTCACTTTTTCTACTCACTTGCAGCATGGTCAAAATATCTACTACAACTTTCTTTTTTCGATCGTGTAAAATTGTTGACGCAGAGCACGAGGTAGGTGTGTGGGTTCGGTCACCCCCGAGGTCCGGTATTTAACAGTTTTCTTTAAACTTGGTGCAAAACTGATGCTCTATAGAGCATTTGAGTGATGGTGGCTGTGGATTCACTTATGGAATCTCATAGGAAAATGGAATAGGCCGGAACACCGCAAATGTAATGCAATAACATTGAAAATTAATGAAAAATTATAATTGGTAAACAAAAAGTTGCAGTTGAATTTGGATTTAAATATGAAGAAAACAAAAAAATAAGGAGAATTTTCAGTATGCAAAAATGCATTTTCACGTTTTTCTAACATTAAAGTGAACAGTTTGTTCGGTCAACAAGCGCACGTACCCTCTTGCTCCCGTGACTACCCATTTTACTAGCATAGTTCTGCTCTCTGCTAACACATTGACGACACGCAGGTCACGAGTAAACACTTTACGATTTTCGCTTTTAGGGGGTGAACGAAAAGAGAAAACAATAGTGAAAAACAGAGAGAGAGGGAGAGAGAGAGAGAGAGAGAGAGAGAGTATGAGAAGAAAGGGTAGGACTGCCATGGGCACGTAAAATCGAGTAGCACAATCCACGTCTGTTCATATGGTCTACTCGAACACACATTCACGAAAAGCTCGTCCAAATTTTTTTCGATAACGATGCAATACTCCGAGTTCCTGGTGCACAAAAGTGAGAAAAACTTTTGCCCTTTTCGCAAGTTTTTTTTCAGCAAAAGTTTTTCCCCGTAAACTCCCAATGGACCCATTTTGAGCGTATACAATTTGAAAGTTGAAAAGGTGTGGAAAAAGCATAGGCAGCCATTTTTTGAATTGGAAAATCAACACATCCGACCAGCTCATTTTCTCGCTCATAGACGAGAGCGAGGGCTGTTGTTTTTCCATCTCTTTTACTCTCGTATGATTTTTACTCTTCCATCCTCGCTCCCTCTCTTTCTCTTCTGACAGCTAAAACGTGATTTACTTTATACAACACATACACGCACGAACGGACGCATTCTCCCAAGCGAAATAAAAGTTAACGCATGCTTGCTTTAATCGAGTGCTCTCCACGGGCTGGACACCGACTCTATACTCATATAAATGTACACGTGTAAAAAATACACAGATAATACTACACATAGCTGACATATATAGCGTGTCAATGTTGTCGCTCTAGTGTTATGTGGTCCGTCGGGGGCTGCTTGTCAAGGGTCGGAGAGAGAAGGGGATTTCGACGCGGTAACTCTATCCTATTAGCAGAAATAATGTATAATACTTTGGTCATTTTCAAGTGTCCCACATTGGCATACTTACGATTCAAATGATTCGCAAAAATTCAAAATACACTAAGGAAAAAAAATGGTTGATCCAATAGAAATTGATGTTATTGGAAGAGTTTTTTCAATTTAAATGCGCGTTTCTTTGTCAGAATGAAAGCGCAGTTTTATCAAAAATTAATGTGTTCGTTCAAATGTTTTATGACATTATGATGATCGTATATTTCATTGACACTTCGTAATGAGATATTGTGTTGGTCCAATAACTTTTTTTCTCAGTCTACGATAAGTACGCTAAAATTAGACACGAATCGCTTTTAAATCTTTTCACGTGAAATAAAAAAGATATATTCTGGACTTAATTTTTTCTATGAAGTATGACAGGTGTCATGTCTATGGACTGATTTAGAGTGAACTTGATGACTCTTAGTTAACAATCAATTTTCATTCTCTGAGAATTAAAAAATGCAATGCTTTTGTTGCTTTGTTAATTGAGTTGAAATTTGGCGTACATCAACCGTACTCGTTTTACAATAATTGCTACGTTAATTGAATCAAACCTAATCGTGTAGGTAGCATTTTTTCCGAGAATATTCAGCCAATGCATGAATTGTGTGATCGTAAGACATTGTGATAAGAGATTTTTTATTACTGTACATGAATTCTTGTTTATATATGCGTGAATATAGATTCTTTGTCCAGGCTCCATAGAGTTTTTTATAAAAGTATGTTCCACTGTCTAGAAGACAAGAAAACTCATGAGAAAGGTTATACTTACGCACGCAACGATTAGTCATAGTAGTGAAAATATAGAGCCCAAAATAGCCAAACTTGATGCTCAATAGTACGAAAACATGGTACATAATACAGACACGCATCCATACATACACCCGCATGCATGTATGTAAGTGACCTGACGTTTGTACAGGTATAGATCGATGTGTATATTTGTTAGCAGGATTTACTGGTTTTCAAAATAAATACGGAAGGTAGAACGAGATTTGGTACTGACACAAATATATGCTGTGTCGATCAGTGAGAGTGGAATGAATGAATCAGCAGTTACTACATAGATGAAGCTTTTGTGGTGCGTGACTGCACATTATCGAACGACCACATGCCTGAAGCTGTGGCATATGTATTTATGTATTTCGATGCTGAACATACAAACTGTTTGAATTAACATCCAAATAGGAGTTTTTAACATTTGATGGGACTCGTGAGCCTCATCTCACAACAATTACACTGCATGTGTACGGTCAGGTACATTTTATACCTGAAAATTGAATGATTTCGTTGAATGAATATTTTGAACAAATCCTTCGGTGAATATTTCGTGAATGCATGATTTTTATTGTTAACAAAACGTGATTTGCTATTGATGTATCATAATAAAGTAATTCAATTTATCGGAGATAAATCAATGGTATTTTTGCCAAAGAATTGTCATTGTCCTGACAGTAAATCTCTATGAAGAAGGGACTTTCTTGGTTCCAGTAGTAGTAACCGTCTAGAGTCAGACGCAGATAAGAATTCGCCGATTCACAGATATTTCCGAATCACTGGGCACTCGTGCTGGAATTCCTTACTCGTATTTCTACTATTTTCACAAGAAAAACGATTCTAATGACTAGATTGTCTAAAGGAATTTAAGCACGTAGATAAATGTTGAAACAATCGAATAAAAATATTAATTCTACTTTTGCAAATTCATTCACTTTTGTATGACTTCCCTAATTTATAAGATATTATAACGATATTGCTACCAGCTGTGTTAACCTTGTTCCGCTTCCGAGAAATTTTGAAAACTCCTTTTGAAGTAAACAATACTCAAATGCATAAAATATTGCAACGTATTGCTCTCTCAGAACAATACTATAATATTTCAATTTCCAGTATACTCGATACACTGGAGAACGATTTTGCAATGTGCAAATCTCACTTATGAAAAATTTTTCACCGACGTTGCAATATGTTCGTTTCTCGTAAATCACTGCATTTCTTTTTTAACTAAAAAATCCGACCTCCCATTTTTTATTTTTATTCATGTATTACTTTATACGCAGGTTTATCTTGAGGAGTTATAAAAATGACATTCGAGAACACTCACCGAACAATAGGATCATATAATTGAAAACTTTAGATGAATATCAACGATTCGAAATCTTTTTAATGAGGCTGAATGTCCGGGTTTGTCGCACATTGTCTATTCAATAAATTCATGATCGACTCTCGTAATATGACTCTAAAATATATAAACATTTAATTCTCTTAAAGTATTTATATAAATAAAAATATTTACATAAATCGATATAAAATCTTGATAAGATAAATGCCAAAGACTACAGAGATAGCAGTGGATTCAAGTGGCATTAGGATAGCTACAGTGGCAAACGTTGGTTCGATGCGGGCGGATGCCTCGACCACTGTAGACGCGGTGTCGCCATCAGGTTTTGCTCTATGCGTGTGTACAAGAGCAAACGAATTGCATAGGGGTATACGAAGGAGAGAAGAGGTCAACGTGGTGAAGAGTTAGAGTAATACCCTCTTAAGGAGAATGCTCAGGCTTAGCGCTTGAGTGGTTCCGTTCACGTATTCCAAATGGAGCTACGAAAGATACTTTCAGGGGTCAGTTTCGAACGCTCGATGGATTTTGAATGCTACCTCCTCTCATATTCTATATATACATATACGTAGGTGCTAACATTGATTGGTGGGAAGGAGAAAAAGCGTAACTCGGGTAGCTTTAAGCATGAAGTAACATCGCCTGTGTTCTCTTGCTTGATAACAGTCTCGAAATATATCTATAAAAGCTTCATCCAGACTAGAAATACGGTATGGTCGGAGCATACTTTATAACCTCATCCCCAGTGGACATCTCAGCTTGCCACGCCATATACGAATCTGCGAGGAAACTCTACACTTACAAAACCATCCGCTCTCACCAAGTCCAGTGGCAACAGTTAAGGACAGCAATTTCGATGAGATAAAGCTTCCACGCGGACAACATTATACTTATATGAAGGCGAACACACAAACAACCCCATACACCTATATGCATCATACATTTGCACACAATAAAAGAATGCGACGAGAACGAGTTTCCTGCCATTTCTCAGGCAATCCCTTAATGCTCTTCGGACAAGGAGCTTTAATATTGTGCCGTTGGCTAACGCACTTCTCATTCATCACAGTAACATTTCATTCGCACCAGAGATAAACTTGGCATTTGCGTGAAAAAAAAACGGACATTTTCAAGAGGATTGTTCCAACAAAAATTACTCTCACTTCGGAACGTTTTAATTGTACTAGGAAAGTAATAAATGAAATAACTCGACTGTTATTTAAAATTGTTGTAGCTCAAAAAAAAATCAAAAGATTTTTTTGCCTGGACAATTTTTCTGAAAGTTTTCTCAGTAAGAATTGACCCGGGAACAAGTGGACTAGAAATTCCTAACACACATGGACATGGATCGACGAAAACGTTACGTAGTTACCTGGCTCAAGGAAGAGGGAAATAAAGAAGAAGGGGAGATTTCTCAAGAGGGCAGGGGAGATTTTCCAAGAGATTGAGAGCCAGTGAAAAAAGCAGAAATGCCATGGGACTCTATACGGGCAAAGTATCCGATTCGATCACACCACAAGTTGACCTCTCCAAAATACAACATCAACATTTTATTCAGACCAACCGTATAAGTTTATATGCACATTGAAGAGTGTGTGGTTTATACGAAATGTTCGATGATCGCGCTTCAGCGAATGAAAGGGGTAAACGGTATATAAATCTGTTGGTAAAATCCAAGCGTTTATAAAAAAGTTTCATCGTTTACTCACGTCTGTCGATGTATCGAAAACTACCGGTGAAACCAGTAGCATTGCTAGCAGATCTTTCAGTGTGGAACTCAAGAACGAGTCTCGATCTCGAACTGTACAGCACTTGCGGAATATCGCTAATATTTCCACATAGCAATCCTGACCATGGTGTATACTCGGATACACCCCGGTTTTCGAGATGAAGGAATACCTTCACGTAATCGCCCCTCGTGCAGCTGTAACAAAGAGGACACAATTTTGAAAATCGTTGTATGATTTTAGTTGTCAACATCATAAATATTTTGAAAGAGCCGAAAGATATATGAGAGAAGCGCATTCAACTCAAGTGCACAATAATGTTACCGAACCGTTGGATAAAGTTGAGAAATACAGAAAAAATACTAAATCTTTATTAAGACCACTTAAATTATTATTCCGAGAATATGTCTTTAAAAGTGAAGTTCCATAGCAACTATCAGGTCGCAAGTTCTTTGCTGAAATAATCGGTGTTAGGGGGAAAAAATTAATCTTCCGCCTTTTCAAAAGACGAGAAGAATGATACTGATTTACCAGGACTGTTAACTCTTCAGGAAAAAGAATACTACAGTTCGAGATACTTTCAGGCAAAAACCGCCACTTACGTATCACATTATTGAACCTCATGGGAAATCTTTTGACTGAACAACTGTTTCAGCCAGTGCTGTAACCAATTAATGCTATGAAGAATTATATAATTTTGAATAACCAATGGTACACCTTGCGTAGTTGCGCGGCTTAAAGATATATAGGAAGCAGCACAAGTGGAAAACATGATGCAGATGTAATCCGTATTTAAATGTATGCGTTATGTAGAACACGAATTTATGCTAAGATCAAGATATTCACGCCTCTTGCGCACAAATCACTTTTAAAAAAAGCGCCACGCACCAAAAATTAGTAATGGATATGATTGGCCTAAGTCTACCTCTAGAAGTCTACGAAATGGAATGCAGTTCTCGAAAACAAAAGAAGGAGATCCAAGTGCAGAGTTCATCTATCTTGCGGGAAAGGGAATTGTTACTAGAGCAAACAGTGCCCGAGGGTTTTGGAAGCCCGTTTCCGTTAGTGTTGTAGGCGATTGGTTCGACCCACACCCGAGCTGGAAGTGCTAATATAATGACTTTTGGTATTTGGTACACGCAGTGTTTCTACCCACATCCATGGAATAAGCCTTAATTGAGCGTGTGGTAACAGCTTCGATAGTGAAGTGTATGCAATACAGGTAACGGTTAGCAATAGAATTGCAGAAATCATGCGATTGCACATCGGATATAGAGTGGTACACGTTTTGGAGGAGATTATGTCCGATGTTGGCTCTTGGTATGGAAGTTGAGAACTGAGAGTTGAGGGTATCGATCTCATGCCAGCCGGAATGCAGCTTTGGTGCAGTTTCGGAGAATCCCTGGAGGCTTTCTCAACCTCTGTGCTCATCCATTATAATGTGGCACCCAAGAGGCGCTGAATGAACGGAGGTCGGAACCATACGATGAAGGTAGTCGAAATGTACCAATTGGGTATCGTTGAGCAACGGCAATTGTGAGTTATCTCAATCAGATTCACGACGACTCTCGCTAAAGTTCCTTGGTACGGATACGTATTCGGTCATATAGGTTGAGCAAGCACAAGCAAGAGAGTGAGATGTATCTGGCTGTATGAGCCCTTTGTGTCCACAGTCGCAACTAAACTACCCTAACATTTCAATTGACACCAATTCCATTCAACGATTGTTATTAGCTAATCACAATATGGTTCAAGGAAGCGAGACACGTTCATCTTACGGGTGTCTATAAATTGTGTTCATTCTTTATTTTGCCCGGAGCTGGGACCACTCCGACATAACTTGGGAGGCATGAAAAATAGCGGTATTTACTGATCAATAGATAAAAGCTCGTGAAAATACAGCGCTGCCCGTTATTTTTCGGATTCTGCACATTTTTTTTCTTGCTAAATCCTTAATCCTGTGGAACAATCATCCGAAAAAAATAAAACGGAAAGTGAGTTCGCATTTGAATGAACAAAATGGGGGTGAACGCAGTCAGAGAAAGGTCTCATTGTACGGAAACCAATAGAAATAGTCGCAGTCAGAGGACCATGGGAACCACGGGTGATATCAACGTTGCTGCAGGATACTCTACCATGCACTATCACGTACGTAATTAGCTTCATGGCGGATAAGAGATTCCACGAATCGCATAACGAGTGTGCTGCCTACCCGTTTCTCTTACTCATATATATTTGAGGGTAAGGGGTAGCGGCATGACCGAAACGCATTCCATGCCCACCATCTTCCTTTCTCTCTTCTCCTATTTCCCTCTCTCAACCCCTTGTCACGGCAATCTCTTTGAGTTTAGTCAGTGGTGAAGAGAACACTCTCACACGTCCTAATGATCCTGTTACGTGGGTTATTTATCACCCTACGTCCGGACAGAGTCTCTAATTAATTAGAGGGACAGGAAGAATGGAATATAGGGAGAGACCGAAAATCCTCAGAAGCACCCTTTGCGAAATTTCATTTGATCCCAAAGCGTCGAGAATCACAGTCTGCAACGCAACAAATCATGATGAAGTTAATCCGCCTGCTAACACATGGACTATCTACTAAGAGCTTTCTAAATTATTTCCATTGCTCGAGTTGTGATAAGACAGAAATGGTATATAATTTCATTGCGAATTTTGATATTTCAATGATGAATCGTATCTGGATAGATTTCCTAATACACCTTTGTCCTTGAGTTCACATCCACCATCAAGAGCAATGTAGACCGCTGTTGGAAAATGCTCCCTTTTTGGCGCCACGTTTGTCCGTATAACCAATTCAGTGATGGCAATGAATAATGGGACAATCCAAAAAGATAGTGTAAGAGAGAAATAAATATTACGAATAAAAACGACCTCTGGAGTATTTTGGCATGATTTTGGAGAGCTAAACAAGCGCATGCTCGTTGAACCTCGCTGTCCCAGAAACACTTGTAAATGATGACAGAATGGCTCTATGGATACACCTAAGAATCTATCAAAATTCGGGAGCTTTATCTGTAAATGAAGTTTTCTTAGGGGTGAAGTCAGCGAATCAGTGTCAAAGAAACATAAATATTGCTGCTACGAATCAAGTTTTTCGTTCGATTTTACTCGAATGCTTGATCAATTCGACTGAATACAAAAAATTTCATCCCTTGCAAATGTATCAAGGCCATAATCTGAAGTATTGAGAGTTCAAAAATATGGGATCTGACGAGAAAATGAAATATCACAGGGGTTATCAGTCAAATAAACACAGATTTTGCAAGCGTGACGAAGAAAAAATAGTTTTAGAAGCCCCGAGCTAACCAAGTTCAGGTTGCATTGCAGCTTCGAAGTGTGAAATCATATATGTTACGTGCAAAGGAGCAATATACACTCCGTATATACATGTAGTAACCTCGAAAAGGGGCTTTCTTGAACGGAGATTTATAACCCAAGGGGCAAAGCTGCTCCCTAGGACAACGTAGTAACACCCCGTGGCGAGCCTCACCGACATCATAATCTCACTCTATTTTATGCTCGTTTTGCGCTAGCAGGCACGCAAGATTCTCCGGGAACGCAGGTAATATGTCCAGGCGTGATTTTCCGCGCTGGTCGCACAGTTAGCTAGCATTCTCCGTAAAATAATGTAGGGGAAAAGTGGATGGACGCACTGTGAGTTGGGGAAGATTCAGAAAGGCTGTAGCAAAAGAAGCAAAATAAATAACAGGAGAATTTTATCTGACCTTAATACAACAAAATTGCTGCAGTGTCTACGGTATAGGTCACACAAAACATTAATTTATTTAATATCACACATTAATATACTAACAAAATAAATTCGTTTCGCGCTCTCAACCGCAATTTGAAGACAAAGCGAGGCACTAAACTGCAAGAACACGATAAATGAGCACTATTCATATTGTAATGAAATAATAGAATGGTTTCAGGAGTCCGATTGTTAGTTCGAGTATTCACGTAATTAAACAATTCAAAGTGCTTCAAATAGTCCGTGGAGAGGAACTTGAAAGGAACTATCAACAGAGTGCGATATATTCATATCGATATGATTTGAATTGGAATGAAGATAGTCAGATTAATGAAAAGCCGTAAAGTGCAGTATTTTTTATGTTTATTGTAAGTGAGGCTCGTTATGTTCTTTTTTAAGATGTCGACAGGAAAAAATCTTGCCTACAGAAGTTTGATGTTCATTGGACAACATCGCGAGAAGATTCGAGGATACGAAGTCAGCTGCTTCGAAAAAATGTTTGAAATTGAAGGTTCCGAATGATTAGGTGGGCAACAGGTAGCCCTCAAAAAGTTTATTTACATGCATTTTCATGAAAAAATTTATATTTATATATCTAAAGTACTTTTTGAACCTCATCACTGGGGTCTACACTGCCTGACCAATTTCTTGCAATCGTCATCATGCTCCAGCAGTACCAGCGTTCAGAATACGAAAGAGCTTGTAAAAATACGTGCAGGGATTAAAAAGCGAGCGAGCAAGAAAGAGAAAAATGAAAGGGAAAGCGTCGGAGTACACAGCCAGAAACAGACGGCGAAAGGAGCCAAAAATAAAAAGTCGAGCTTGGTGAAATCTTGGTGTAGCAAAACCGTAGAAACACTTTTCTTGCGATTGGCTATAAGCCAGCTCAACAAAGTACAAATCTCATTTCCATACAAAATCAAGAGACAAGCGTAAAAAATGTTATTGGAATATCGGAGATTGTAATTTATTTAAACAACGCATTTACTGCGCTAGTGCACATTGGACCAACCATAATTTGCTGCAGATCACTTTTATTTTTCTTTGTTTGGTAATTTATTTGAATGTCTCGTCGTTTTTAAGACTAGAGTTTACTGTGTATTCTATCAATGGATAATATGGGAATTTTGAGTTTTGTCAAATATGGTATTCAGCAGTATTAAACGCTTATGCTGCGGTCGATAATTCATTGATGATATGAAGTGTCAGCCAACAAAAAATTGAAAATTAAATAGACGGGATGAGCCACAGCCGTCACTCTACGTAATCCATTGAACGGTATTTTCAAGAAAAGTTTTTTCTTTAAGTAAAAAATTAATCGTCACAGTTCTTCACAGTTTGTCCACTACTATTTGTTCTGTCATCTATATATGTATATATCTATGCATGGAGTAGATAAGAAAAAACTCGAACTGTTGAGAGAGCATGCAGAAGAAAGTTTGCAAGTGAAACGAAACGAAAACGGCGAGAATAAAGAGAGAAAGATATAAAGGAAAGGAGCTCGCGAGAAAAGCTTGAGAACAAAGTCAATCACCAAGTCAATTTGATCTTCCACCGAAGGGCCAATTGTGGAGTCGAGGAAATTCCTTAATGAGAGTCTTGAGGTTGAACTAATGGTCGTTGGGAATCCAGTTAAGAAACCTAGTAACGGAATAAGTTTGACGTCATATTTCGGACCTTATCAAAATCAAGAAGCGCGCAGATGCTACCAGAATCGAAGTTCGCAGTGAAGTTCTCACACTTATATGCATTCAAAAAGATCCCTCGATTCAATGAACATATGAGAAGAAGTTGAACACATTATATAAACGAAAAGAAGGGGAGGGGGTGGCTGATGCCGCACACATTTTCCCTCGAGGCTTTTATTCTTCAACGTCCAGCATATATACAGCTTTGGGAAAACGGACGTTAGTAAGAGGGAACGAGAAAGAGAAAGAGCCATGGGAATGTGGGAGGGAAAGCAAGCATTCGTCTTCATAAAATTTAAACTTATCTTTACCTGCTGGCGCGTTATATATTCCCGCCACGAGGGTATGCTAAAATATAAAAACTTCTGCGTCGTGCATGCAGACAAAAGGGATGTATTGAGTAAAATGGACGTATTGAGTATGAAAGACTTACAAGCTTGATCAATGCAAATGACTAAAAATATTCCTACGAACGTTCAATGCTGTTTTCGTGATGATATTCCATTAGCCAATGACTGATTAAAAAGAATTTTAAAAAATTTTCCACAAAGAAATATATATATGTAGATCGTGGTATCCCATATCTGTAGATCCAATGGGTGAAATGCAGACCGAGCAGAAGAGTAAGAAAAATATACATATGCCACATAATACAGACATAGATGGAAAAAGGTCAGTAAGCTGAATTCTCAGGGCTTTCCGAAGCTAAAAGCGGGTTCGTCAAAACGCTCTAAACCCTCGACTTTTTGTTGCAGTTTGCGTGAAGTTTATCGTGCTCAATCTCTTGGGGTTTGTCGTGTGGAACGTCGCGAGTAAAGAGGAAAAAGGCAGCTGCAAAAGAGCTCTGGCTGGATGATGAACAGTAGGAAAAAGCCGATTCTGTACAACGCGAGTAATGGACGATTTTTAGACGGTATAAAACACGTATAAATACACATGCGGTGACTTAAAAAGCAAACAGTCGTGAGTGTTCGCTATTTTTACGCGTTTAATGTGTTATATGAAGCCCTTTTGCCTTTGAGTAGGGTATGTACGGTGAATGGAATCGGCCATATACGATGGTATACACGAGATGAAGAAAAGCATGACCGAGGAAATAGTATCGAGGGATGGCAGCCAACCCCACCTCATCAATGTTTCCAACTCACGAAAAAGCGAAAGAGAAAAAAAAAGGATAAGTAAAAAGTAGCAGAAAAGGCAACCTAAGAAGCAATGGAAGGTTCTATACCTGCTGATTATTTCATTCCCCAGGGTTCAATCTCTTACTGTTCTCCTACATACTCGTGTTGTGTTCTCCTTCGCACTCTGGGATCGTTTCGTCACAGCAGAAAAATCACCTGGGACTTGCTTTCACATTTTCCCCTTGTCTTAACCCATATCGTAAGCACCACGAATTCTTCTCGTATATGCTTGAGAACACGCGATATTACATCGTTTTATTCCTACAATCCCATCAGTTACATGCGATGAGGTTGTAGGAATAAATACAGTGTGGAAGAGGTTACAAAAAAAAAGACAGATCCCGTAATGCCAAACGATTCCAAGATACATAAGAAAAAGTAAGTGTATACGTTACGTACATAAACTCGATAAATGTGTTCTGTTACGAAACGGTTCCAGTTACTTTGACCAAGTCTCCTTCGTAACAACTGCGAATCGTTATCATGAGTTTCGTATACTTCATCAGTTTCATTCTCAGTTTTATTCTAAGTGCGCTTCTGATGAAGTGGAATCTGGTGAGGATAGTTCGACCTTAAAAGTGAGTTTTATGGTCTTGTTTGACTTTTGCAAGTAAAATGAACGAATCGAACAAAATTATCAAAGATTCATTGGTATAACGTTGAATAAATTTCAAAAAAGCAATAACCTTGAATGGACCCTCGAAATATATTGAATCTGATCGAAAATTTATAAGACAAAACAATAATCACGGCCTATTGAAAGTAGATCTGCCGTTTACTCAATGCATCGATAGTTTCAAGAGTTAAACTCGAAACCGTTCCACCTACAAATGTCTGTTTATCTTGGACCGGTGTAGCGTTAGCTAGAACAAAACAACAGCGATGATCCGCGGGTTTCAACAATGTATTCAGCGCGAATCACCGGCGCATTATTTGATAGGAAACGAAGACAGAGAACCGAAGAGAATAACTGAAGGCAAAGGAGGAGAAAGGACGGGAATAGAAAACAGAGAAATTCGAGAGTTGGTACCATCCGAATTAGCGCCTCTCGATTCACGATTGTATTCGTTTCGCGACAATGGAGATTTAGGAGAGTGGCAAGCTCGGGTAAACAATAGCGGACTGGGTTTTATGAGAATCTAAAGCTGCAACAATAGAACGTTGACCCATGCTACCACCCTCTCCGCATCCCTCCTTTTCCTGTTATCGCCACATCTCTTCAACTCTTCACTTCTGAAACACGCGAACGTGAAGTGCACATATATTATTCAAACTCCAATGTACCGGTTATTCAACAAAAGAAATTCGATAATGCCGAACTCAATTCTGGACAAAACACTGTTCACAGAGTTATGGAAACATGTTTTGATGTAACGGGAACTCTAAAGATATTCGTCGATTAAAAATTGGTCGATTGGATAGCTATTGCCTAACTTCAATACTCAACGGTTTACCAAGAGCTCTGCATCAAAAAATTGTCTAAACATATTCAAACTCAGAATTTCGATCTAATCTCTCGTAATCGTCTCTGGTTGCAGAACAGCTTGTTTGTAAGTATCTCGATGGGAGTTCTAGTGTGTTGGTGCAGGTCGCATATATACAAGAGAGATTAATCAATATTTTAAACACCCGTAGTAGCTGGGGCTCTCGGTAGAAGTTAGGTGCATGATCGGATGATTGGTTAACGTGTTACTGACGTCGCGTGTCCCTACTCAGCTTAACGCCGTCAAAAGTGTCCAGTCCCCGAATCGACAGTGTATTAATATCAGCTCCATAAACTCAATGACCTCTTGAACTCTGAGCATAGATGATGTTGCCCTTTAATACTTCAGTATCATGAAAAAACTGAAAATATATCTTGTGAAAAAATACGAAGGATAGAAAGCTATTGGTGAAAAATATAGGTAAAAAATTTGCTGGATCCTGAGCAGGGAAGAAAAACATGACAATAGTGAAGGTTTGAAAATTTGAAAAGCCCATGAATTATTTACGGTAAATAAAAATTTTTCATAACGTTGTGATTGTGTTTCATTTTTATTTTGGAAAATTATTAAAACCATTGAATAAAGACCCAGCAACAAAGTATAATTTTTCTCTCTCTTTTATAATCGCGGTAAATCTATGATCGCCCAGGTCAAGCGGAGGAAAGTTCAACGAACGTATGCATCTCGAGGGAATATGCTAAAATCGTAATTTATATGACAGCGAAAGTGTGACGGAAAATGTGTGGATTTATCGAGAGAGCGCTTACTCGTGGATCGATTCCCTTGCGGTTCTCTCTCATGACTTGCAAGCTCTTTGCATCGAATCCATATACTTTTCCCGCTCTTTCTCTATCTCTCTCAGTGGGTTGGGCGGCACAAGGATGGCGGTATTCGAAGTTTCTTATAACCGCTCGACGATGCATTATTGAGTCATTTGCTGCCACAGCGGAAGAGAAGCCGAGGAAGAGAGTTGAAGAGACGACGGCGTGTATACAGAGGAATATCGACCTCAAATTCGAGTTTCTCCTTCCTCTCTCTATCTCTCTCTTTCCTAAGAATAAGATACACGTAAGCATGGCAAGGGAGGAGACATTCTGTCTCTTGCTCTCCTCCGCGAGCTTTTTCTCATCACCCTCTCAGCTATATAAGAATAGTGATAAGCACTGCACTTCATCACGTCCTCGTCAATTATTCATCATCAAAATGTATGTGCCACCGGCTAAGCTCATAAGTATATGTATACACGTATATCTATTATGTGTCTACTACCTTCAAAATAGTCTTTTGTCTTGTAAATTTAGATAACACGCTTTTTCCACCCCTCAACGAAGTACTATTACTCAAGATCATTTGTTATTTAGTATATAAACATGTATATACGCAGAGTGCGATTATTTTATGTTTACACCAATTTGCCAATTCATGTTTGATCGCAAGTTTTACATGTTTTTTTTTTTTAACCTGTTGTTAAAAAAATATCTCTATGAGCACATATACTGAGAAAAGAGAATAGTTGTATTAACCAAATGGCTTCACGTCGAACGTAGTATATAGTTATACTAAATATCGATTTCCTTAAATGGAACATACCTTGCGTCCATTCAACAAAATCCAAAACAACAACAATTTATTTGGTTGATTCAATACACGTATCTTTGTTTAGTGGAATAAAATAAACGATTCGTGCACTTGAACGATATATTTCTTTAGACGTATTCTAGGAAGCCTCGGTAAATTTAATAAAATTTGTTTTTTATTTATATACTCGATACATTTAATGACTTTTTATCCGTTGCTGCAAACTTTTGGCAAGCATTAGGGCGAAAGAGAATAACGAAATGAGGTGGAATCATCCAATGAAATTTGGAAAGAATTTTCCCTTTTGACAAGCATCAGGGATCTCAATTATTAATAGAATAATCTTCAAGATAATCAGTAACTGCTGAATCTTTTCCAACAAATCATTATAAATTTCAGATTCCCAAAATTTAAACTCGCACAATTCGAAACATTAAGATTCTTATGTTATTCATGCTGTTGTCCGTGATTTGCCCTCCCTTTATCTCACCATATAACGCACACAGATAAAACACGGTACAATTTGAGAAATAGCGAGCGATGGAATAATGCCAATTTTATATATCAGAAATAAAAATGAAAAAAAAAAGAGCAAGCAAAGGTAATTGAATTAAAGGGCGAATGAGGAAAACGAGAGGGATTGATCCGGAGAGAAAAAAGCACCTCGGCCTGTGAAACATGGGCAGAGTCAGAACAGAGGTAAAGACCCGTAGCGAAATAACGATCAATGAGTCGCTCGCATTCTCTCAGACGAGTCTCGTGAGTAAAGCCATTTCTCCTCCCTACACACATGTTCCTCTGTGTTTTTTTCTCTCTATTTTTTCATCTTTCTCTCTTTTGCTTTCTCACACACTGATTCCCAAGTGTACCAACGAAATGTTGAACTCGTGAAAGATTTTCTGTTACGTTCTATGCATCTATGGATGTAATGCCCTCTGAGAAATTTCACTCCTCTTTCAGCCCCCTCGCGCACCACACACACATACATAAGGGTATACGTAGTACATACAGAAAGAGAAGAGCCCTCACGTTTCTCGTATTTCCCTGGTGGTGCCAAGAGACATGTACGCACGTCGCTCAACCAAACACGCTCAGCTCATCCTACCGAATGAATCAAAACAATTGTCTATACATTGTATCGTACGATCTACAGGCTATTTTTAAAACAATCGTGTTCCTCTTCACTTTTTAAACACTTTGCTATCTCCATAAGCATAGTAAAGTTTAGGATACATTTCGTTTAATTAGAAAATTTATTATTCTGTCCTCGCGTCGAATAGTTTTTTTTCTTCTGTTTTTTTTTTCCCTTAACCAAAATGTTTACAGAAAAAACATCAACGGACGTCGAGTGTCACGCCAATGTTACGATGATTAAAATTTCCAAATGAGATTCTCAGTGCTGGAGGAAAATATGTTTTTGTTTTGTAATATTGAAACTCTTTTACAACACAAAGGAATCGATTATTTACGACAACAAAATTTCGATTTGAAACTACTATAATTGAACTACAGTTGAAAAAGATTATTTTGTTCACCTTGTTACTCTTCAAGAAACAAAACTAAATGCGAAGACACATTCTACTTGGATTTTCATGAACTACAATTTGTCTCGTATACAATAAATCTCGATTGGTTTAAATACTGTTATACTACTAAGTCAGTTTTACACTGTATTTTGAAATTTTGTACATAATTCTACATACAGTACCTGCACCCACACAAGTACTGTTTCTATGTGAAGAGCACGGAAGGACGTCCAATGTAAATATCCCGTGCCTTGGGGCTTTGTGTATTTCTACCAGTCGTGGACTATGCTTGAGGCATTAACGGACGTGTCCATTAGCGTATCACGCTTTAATCACTCTGACTTCTCCTTCAACTTCCTCATTTGTTCAATGGTTTGGCTGCTCAGGGGATATACAGGGACTTGTTTCATATGAAAATACAGACACGTTATTAAAATACTGAGCATATAAACAGGGAGTAAGGTCTTTCCCAACATGAAAGAAATTCAATTTTGTCATATGAAATCCTTCCTGAACAATTTCACTTCAATTTTACTCAATTTTTCAATACAATTGACTTTCGTACGACGAAAGTAGACTTTTGAACAAAGTCAAGCAATTTGATAGCTCAAGAGGAGTGGAATTTTATCATCCAATGTGGACAGTAAGCTAATTAATATTTTTTTTTTTTTTTATAAAGAAGAAAAAACTCCAATGAATGATGATCGGAAGAAATGAGTAAATGATTTTGATCTTAATGACTTTGTTGTTGATTCTTGGCAAACAATTGCGGACTCGTACGAACCCAAGCCATCGCTTCAACCTCATTTTTTCCGCTACTTCACTGTTCCTGTTCCAGTTCCTGTGACACCCTTTAGAGCGTTGATCCCAGCCACTCTTTTCTAATGCACTACTCTATCGCATTTGCATTATACCCAGAGAAAACCGTGGAAAACCAAGCTGATTCAAGTCCGATTATTATTTTCCCTTCAGTTGGTTAGCCAACTGAACCACACAGAAATACTGCCTCTCAATGAACGTTTGGTGGGCAAACCTCTGCACGCCCAAACAGTCACTCAATTCTTGGAAGATTGCTGGCACTACGCACGGACTACGCACCTATATCGCTATCGATTTAATCAGTTTGGACATTATCGAAAAATACAATTTAGATAAAGATTCGAAAAAAGTGTCATTCAAATATATCCAAATACACGTGACACCATAGGACCAGCTTGTATGTGAGAGAACACCTCAGCGGTGAGGTAGGATTTGTAGTGAAACGTTGGGCTAAATATAAAGGTGGGATTTAGTCTGCGAGTTAAGTTCGTCGTGGCAATTTGTTCGCGGTCCTCGAGCAGACAAAATCCCGTAGGAGAGGCTGGAGAGTACGGTCCGACATGGTAGTTGTGCAGCCAAAAGTCAAGCCGGACTTGCTTGCTTGGTTACCGCATATCTCGCGCGATGTATAGCATTACTACTAGTAACGTGAAATGGCCAACCTTTCTATTCGGTTATCTCGTACTCGCCGACAAGGATTTCAGATTTGTGGGTTCAATTTGCCTTTTACCCCTGGGATATTAGAGAGCTCTGCCATAGCTCTGATTCGTTATTAACTAATGGACGGATGACAAAAGTTTTTGTTAACGGCCCGCAACGTTTATATGAAAGCATCAAACAATCTTCAAACTGTTCGAATCGTCGTCGCAGTAATGATTAGTTTTGTCGAATGATGAATAATTCAGGAAAGTAAAAGTTGTTTTGTTTTTTTCATATTCTTTCTTTTATAAGTAATTTATGAAAAACATAAACCCCGTTCTTAACCATTTCCGTAACCCCTTGTATATTCAATTTCATCGTTCTCTCGTTGAAAGATCATTTTGGCGAAACTCGCGCGGATGAAAGTTTCCTCGTTGTGTGATTCACGACGTGATGGAAGAAAGACGAACGGGCAGAAAACGCCAAAACGTTTCGAAGTAACAAAGCAATTGTTGAAAGTTTCGCATTCCTCGTCGTGGGACAAGAGAAAAAAGAACAATGAAGCTTTTATTTTCAAACTTTCTCTCTTCTGTTCCCTTTCCTCACTGTTTTCCGTTTAAATGTATCGTAATAGTCTTCACAAAAGAGCGAAAATGTATAAGGTTCAAAAAAATTTGATTTTACAAAGTTGCCTGTAACAAGGAGAAAAACGTACGTGTGAGGGTATCAGGAATGGATTCGTGAGCGTTTCCTCACGAATATACATCGACGATGCCTCCGGAAAATCTGCAGCAGCAAGTATACCTTCCGCACCGAGGATAAGCGGAAAAGACAAAGAACAAGCAAAATATATATGTAGCTTAATACGCAGTCTCGCACTTTTCATTTGAAGCCATATGGGCTCGTTGAGTTTCCATAACGGATGCGAGACCATTATAGAGTCCCAGAGGGTGGCTTCTTCAATATCACTCTCGTTGCTGGATAGTGAATGTAAGAAGAGCAGGGGAAAAAACGTGGAAAAAATTGGAAGCTTTTAGAAGCTCGATTTTTCCAGCAGGGGAAACAGAAAAGAGTAAAGAAAACTAAGAAGGGAAAAAATTCTCTTCCATGAAATTGAAAGCAAAACATTTTTTCAGGTCCGTCAAAGAATTTAAACATTTGATTTGAGTTGAATTTTTTAATAAAATGTGATAAGAGTATTTTGAGTGCAATTAAATGATCAAGATCATCACTTTAACGGAATCATTCCCTGTGAAGGCTCTTTTTTTCGCGTTTTGTGGGATTTTTTTTTGGCGAACTTAAGTACACCGCAGTGTACTTCAAAAAATGTTTTTTTTTTTAATTTGACGAATCTATTCAGTACTCGTGCAGTTACTCTGCAAACTAAAATAATTGTGATTCATCAAGCCGTTCTTTTTGTCATGCTGAAGAAGTCGTGAATAAATATCAAAATTGACGATAAGAGTTCAGGAAATTGCCAAAAATTAATTTTTCAATATTTTTTGTTAATCCTAGTTTCAAGACCAGTTCAACCTTCACAGATAGGAACGCTGATTGATTTTTTTATTTCAGATAAGCAGAATGCCCGAGATCGTGGTAACCGAAAAAAATGTTTTTTTGAAAATGAGTGGCTAAGTTACCGCATACCTCAGCAATGAGCGATGATTTCGGGCTAAAAAAAAAAAGTGAAGTCTGCTCAAAAGGTCAATAAGCATGTGGTAAAAATTTCGCAGTTGTATCTTTATTTAGGTCGCCATAAAATAATCCCAAAACAAGCCTAAAGAAGAGCCTTCACACGGGATGACTTCCTTAATGCAACAGAAGAAAGTTAAATCCCGCGGACTGATATGATGCTGGAGCATTCGTTATAATTTTCTTGAATCCTGTGAAAAATAAATATTTTCTACTCTAGCATTCCTGGTATACGCAAAGTTAAACGCCGACGAAGCGGTGAACTCGCGTGCTAAACTTGACGAAATTAGAATTCACCTTTAATCATAAAGTGGGAATGCTTGCTGCGTGCACACGAGTACACGTCTGTCATCGTTGGCATCTTGTCTCGTAAGTTCTATGAACAACACGAGAATATGTGCAGGAAACTGTGAGAGTTAATATGACTTGTAGGAGGAAAGGGATAAAAAGGGAAGAGGAGGAATGAGAAGGGATGAATCGAGGTGAAAACGCCTGTTGAAGAGGGGTAAAAAGGAATGAAGTGAGGTGGAAACGGATAAGAGGAGGGGTTGATAAGAGATGAGGAGTACACTAACTGTGAGAAATATGATGTCGCAGGACAGAAAGGGTGGCGAAGATGAATGTGTGTACAAGACGAACGACACGAGAAATCCCGGATAATGTATTTTCTGCGGTTCGTACGATAGAATTCCAGGTCACGAGAGAGAGAGAGAGAGAGAGAGAGAGAGAGAGAGAGAGAGAGAGAGAGAGCTACATGGACCAATATAAATATATATGTATCTGAATCAGGGCGTAGTTTACAAATACATATGTAGACATAGATAAATATATATTTGTATAAATATATGCAGCGAGCAAGAAGATGAGGCGCGCAGTAAAATGAAGTGCGAATGAAGCTGCAAGCTGGAGAATTACTCACACGCACAGAAATAGTAAGAGAGAGAGAGAAGGGAATAGAATAGAATCTACACCATGAGAGAATAGCGACGAGGATTAACTCGCGTTCTTGAGCGATTATTCCGACGCGTGCCGGTTTTACTCATCCAGGACGCCCGCGGCTACACGTCGCTTTCCCAGCACCATCGCGTTCTAGTCGTTTGTGCAGAGCGTACGTGCTTGCATTATGCAAGAAAGCAGCATTATTTTCAGTGAGACAGACAACAAATTTTTCACATCGATCATTAATTTAAAAAAAAAAAAAGTTATGAAGATTAACATTGCCGCAGTGGTATATCACCATCAGCGGAAAAGACAACAATTTGATAACATTTGGCCATTCTTTTTCGTTTTTGAACATAATTTTTCGTTTCTCAAATCTAATATACTAGAAATTATGACTGGAAAAAAATTGACAATAACAATACTTCGAACGCTCTGGTCAGTTTACCAAAATACTTGAAATTTAATACGCTATTTGAGGGTATTTTATATTTAGAAAAAGAGAAGAAAATATAAATTTATTTGTTTTCAATGTAGTTGCACAAATGAATTGAATTTACTGTTCAATGCAATGTCCACTTTTGTCGCCGTTACGCACAGTAACATTTTTATTCACGATCGATGCACAATTGCAATGAAACAAATCGTGACAAATTGATTTTCTTGTGGCCCTCTGATCAGCTGGAATTTTATTTCACTCACAAATATAATATTGGCTCGAAACTTGAGAAAATGTCGAGATTTGAAACGATTCACGATCGTTTGGCCCGCGTTTTTTTGCCCTTTTATCTTTCCAAGCGTAAACGGTAAATGTCGACTCCCAAAGCAGTCGTTTAGTACTTCGGAAACGTAAAATCCCGGGACTGATCCGTGGGGGACGAAACGTGCCATGGCGTCAGGGGCGCGAAGTATATACAGCCAAAACACATACGAACAACCTTTTCCCTCGTAAATAAAAAGTACCGTCGTGCCTGTGCCGCTACCAAAACCCGGAAACCCTTTTTACTTCTGTGCCTTACTCTTCTTCGTTTTTTTTACTTCCCTTAACTCCTCTTTCCCTTCCTCCCTCTCTCTCCCTCTCTCACCCTCGCCCTTACTCACTCTTTCCTTCAGTTTTTCTGTATCGACTCACCTCTTTCTCACACGCCTCGTTTCTCCCTTTCTTTTTTTTTCCCTCTCTTTCCCGCCGTTTCTCTGTCAATCTCTTTCATCCGTATTCTTTTTCTCCTTCGTATTTCATCTGTCTCCATCCCGACTTCTCTTTCTCGTCCTCTTATACCAATGCTTGCCGTGTTTATTGGACTTGTTTCGTGGCGTAAATAATACTCTGGCTACGTACCGGAAGCTCGTACGTCGGTCCTTCAGCAAAGCCAAAGCGGCCGATCGTAAAGCAACAGTGCCACGGAACAGCAGTAGCAGCAGCAGCTTTCACAGCAATACTATTGCCGTAGTAGAGCATTCGTACATGCCAGTCTGAGCGGCCATAAAACGCTCGCTACACTATATCGAGTGCACAGGACAGAAAAGTAAAAAGGACGTATTCCAAAAAATTGTAACACGCCAAAAATAATAAATCACGTCTTTATGATTGTCAGGAAAGCAAAGTTCAACTAAGGTTTCTCAACTCTATCGAACTCTCGCTATCTCTCTTTCAGTCACCGTTTTTCTTCTTCCACTTCGTTGATCTCTCTCATACCAGATCTAACATTTCGAAACAGAATTCTTCTCTAAGGGCAAGTGCAAATGTGTTAGTAATGCTTATAGAAAAGAATGCATAAAAAAATATATACATATTTGTTGAGAAGCTTGATTTGAAACTTCCATATTCAGTATGTCCTCTGAACAAACATCATTCTGGAATGACATAACTCAATGTTTTTTTCCTTGATGGATGATCTGAAAAATAATAAATTATATAAGGGTTCTCAGGATGTTTCATCGTCGAAAGATTCCTATCAATCACTTAGTGTTAGTTAACCCGTCAGCGATCGCGCGAGACTTTTTCTCACACTCTTAGTAAAACAATGATAACTCGAAAAAATCAAATGATATAAACATTTGAATATTTTTCTATCTTCGTCAAATTTGATTTGACTCGATTGATAGTTTCAACAAACAAACATTTTCCAAAACCATAATAAATGCAGTGGAATTATTTTCCAGCTTCTATTCTAATATGAATAGAAGCTGGAAAATAGAAAGCTAATTCTAATTGAATATCCAAAAATAAAGTGGAAAACCTTAAAGACATAAAAAAGTTTATTCAAAAAGAATTGTAAAAGAAACTGCGAACTTTGGTGATTTCAAGAGCCACGCGATTTCTGACGATTCTCGATATTTTTTTGATTATTACAATTCTCTCCCGATCGTGAGCGATGGGTTCACGATCGCCAACGTAACAGGCTCGCATTGGCTCGACAGTTGAAATAACAATTTCTCATCTTACATGCACCAGTACATTTTAACTCTCATAATGGCTGTCTGAGCCCGTCATAATTTTGCATACTTCAGCCTTTTCTAAATAAATGAATTCACCTTGTTCGCCGCTTCCAATCCCAAATAATTGTGTGTTCCGCCATCATTTCAATTTTCAATATCCTTTGCCTTTCCCTTCTACACGAACTAATTCCACTGCGAAGAATAGATCTGAATCATGCACAGTACAAGGCAAAATTCTCTGACAAATTAACAATAAGACTGCTGCGCATGATAATTTTGCACACGATGATACCTCAGTGTTCCGATACATAATAAAAGAATAATCAGCTCGCATCCTATGAGTAACAATATGCTGTTCAAACTTCCGTCTTCAATGAGAGTTTTTTCAATCAAACAATGTATTGTCGAGTACTTATTGTCAACTGCAACTCAGCGTCTTTAAAGTATATAAAAGACTTAGAAGAAATGACAGAAAAAAACGCTGAAAGCATTAAAGATGATAAATCTTTAATAACGGTGGATGGAAAACGAAAGAAACTAGAAACAAATAGTTGATTGATCGCCGAAGCATTTGCGAGTAAAGACGATTTTGCATACTCATTAAAGAAACCTGTTTAAGATAGATTTTATATTTTACGAGAAATCGTGATTTCTATGAAACGTCTTTGTGACTAATGGTTTCTCGCTATATTCTTTTGGACCATGATAAATATCCCTATATATTGAAAATCTATATGGCACAGCTTGAATCAGCAAGCGGAGCTATTGAGCCCCATTGTGTTGTTCAGGGTGAAAGATTGCAAATTTTTTTTTTTTTTTCTTTTTTTTTCTCCTATTCAAACCCAGAAGTCAGATGAACGAAGCGATCAAAGATTTTGTATATATATTACAGAACGTTTCCGCGAAGTATGATCGGAAAAATTTTGCCCTGGTGAAAGTAACATATGGTGTTTTTTAAGTTAAATTCATGCCATATAATTTGTCTGAAAATTTGTAAACTGATATTTAATCATCAAAACAGAAAATAACTTAAAGAATAAATAGATAATCGGCATTGTAATTTTTCTGTTGCGAAATAGCATCATATAGAGTAGTAAAATTGACACTTTCTTTTTTTGAAGGTAACTATTCGCTGATTAAATTATTGATCCATCGCCCCTCATGAGAAAATAATGAAAATATCCCAGCGAATCACACAGTGGAACATAACTTTACAGTTTAATTGTCCTGTATTATTAATGTGCTTCAAAACTGAACATGAGATCGTTACAAAAAATTCAGAAATTCCACCTTTTTTTTACCAAGTAGTTCAAATATAAATGTGCGAAGAATCTCCGCAGATGGGTCTAGCGATCACCAGCAGAGATCGTCTGCTCAACGTAGCAGTTTCCGTGGACCTACATTATCTCTCGTGCGTCTCACGTACGAATTGTCCATGTAACATAACCTATAACCTTGAATCCAGAGTAATTTTTTTTCTCTCTCTCGTCTCCGATGATTGTTCTTGTCGACAGAGCTTTAGCGATTGAGTAGCAGCAGCAGCAAGATGGGTGAAACATTCGTATGCTTTGCTCGTAGATCATTGCTGGTAAGTCGTAAACGGTCAGAGATTTTGCAATATGAGCAGGTTGAGAAAGGGGGTTGAAGGTAGATCAAAAAGACGGGGTGCATATCACATATCCATAAAAATAAAACTGTACATACACAGAGCTGTATGTACGCGTAGAGCGAAGGCGTATATAGAAATGGTGGTCTTCAGTGTAAAATATTCCCAGAATAAAAGGGGATTGGAGGCAGGCGGAGGGAGAACTTGAGGGATGAATATTACGGCGGAAATTCAGCGTGCGAGCGCACGGGTGAATATGTGGATGGGGTGGAGAACGTTGATTTGATGGACGACCACTGGTAAAAGGAAAAGTGGCTTGCTGGCTTCCTCGCTCTTTTTACCGTCTCTGTACTTTTGCTCTTCGACATATATCTATAATCTTATACGCATGTATATATAACTGCATAGCACACAGATTGGTATTTGGAATTCGGTGCAAGCAAGCGGGAACTCAAGCCCACCGACGCGTTTGTGGTTGTACTTTCTACTGCACGATGATTTTACGCGAAAGCTGGCGGCCGAACCGGAAAAAGCGAGAGAGAATACGATGCAGGGTAGTACAGAAAGGGAGAAAAGGCGAATATCCGTTGCACGCCCTACAAAATGTACGGAATACCGAGAGAGAGAGAAGCTCATTATTCAAAGCACGACTCCGGTAATCCCAACGTGCTTTATTTTGCAATACAGCCATTTCGCGCCGGCTCTACGCGCTCCTCACTGCCCTCGGGAACAAACGAGTGACGAGAAGTCATAGCTTCACTTGCTTTATACCTGCATACTGAATCATAATACAACCGTAGATTTACTAAAACACATTCGTATGTATACACTTTTCATAGATTCAATATTCAATCTGAATATGGAATGAACTTTTTATTCACTGCAGTTTGAATTTTGATTTTTTTTAAGGCTGTTGCACAAAGATCATAATCCTGTTGAAAATTAAATCACCCACGACTGACCCGTTATGATTTGTTTTATCTGATTCGAAGCAAATTATCAAGCGCCGAACAAATCTTTTTTTTTTCGATTATCCATTTTTAGAGCTGTTAATCATGTAAACAATTTTTTTTATCGTGTGTTTCACTTGAGATGAGCCATTTATTTGTGATATTTTAAAATAGAGTGAAGAATAGTCCGACAATTATTGGTTATTGCATATAGAATATTTGATCATGAAAAATGGATAATCAATTACGTTCGATCGTGCCTCAATTTTGTTTTTACGAGGGTAGTAAACATTAACCGCCATGCAAACGTATTTTTATTACATTTCGAGCGTGCCAGACTCGCAGCGAAATTATTCTCCATGGTTAAAGAGGCTGTTTTTGCAGCTGTGGATACGGTAGCACGAGCCGCGAAATTCTCGATGATCTGGTGGTTTTTATCCTTACAACGCGCGTGCACACACGTACCCGTTCGTACGCACAACCGAAGCGAAACCCCTGCCTCTCGCGTTTGTACACCGATAAAAAAAAATAAAAATAAAATGTCGGAGCGTCAAGTTCTGCATATTTTCATTTACTCAGCTTGGCACATAGCACGTAGCGCTGCATAGTAACTATGCATGTATACGCGCACACAAATCCACAAATATTTGAACCGAGAGGCGAGCCTGTAGCGGATCCGGAACGTCATGTCCTGGATCGTGAATCTACCTATTCAGCGCTTTGGTCCTTGCATGTTTAAGTTGAAAAACTCGATGCATCGATTTAAGCGAATATTCAAGCAAATAATGTGCTAATTTGTCTTTTTTTGCACCTATAGGAATTCACTCTTCTGCTCTTTTGTAATTTTGTAAGCTCAAAGCTGGGAATGTAGATGAGACTCATTGTAAGAATTGTCTGTGAGAATTGTTCATTTACTTTTATCAACCCTTGTAAAACGTTTTCCATCTATTATCCCCTAAGTAGACTGGGAGCATACGAGTAAGACAAACATTGAGTCAAAATCACATCTTTCCATATGGTTCGTTATCCCTTCATATTATTCATTTTTCCTCTTTCGTTTGGACCGAACGTTGGTTTTTTTTTTTTTTTTTTTTTATGTTTCCGCAGCGGGAAAATATTTACATATGTTCGTGTAACGTTCTGCGTTTGTATACATCAAATGTGTACAAAGTGTTCCGGCTTTATTTTTGTTTTCGCACTCAGATCTTATAAATCAGCCTCATATATGCGCTTTCAACGCGTTTTAGTCCCGTGAGCTCAACTGAGATTAAATTTTACATACCTTCACAGATGGTCATTTAATTTAGTTGGAAGAATGTAAAAAAAAAAATATTTTTATATCATCTTCGTAGGCTTTTTAATCTCGTAAAAGAGCTGAATAAGAATTTACCGACGAAATAATTATTGCACAAAATTTTGAAATTCGTGATTTAAATTGCTATGTTAATTAATCGAAATTATTTGAAATTCACATATTATATCCGCATATGAGAATTGTGGATTCTTCTGCCACTTTCAAATTACATCCTGTTAATTACATAAAATTTTGAAGGTAGATGGCAGTATGATGCGCTTCAAACTTATGAAACCAAAAAATATTCATTAATAAGAAAAAAAAAAAAAAAATGTCGAGCTGCGCGAAATTAATTTAACCTGACAAGAAATTTAGTCTGCAAATACATGCACAATGCACGTTGCATCACGAAATTTAATTAGTAAGACCTTCTCGTCGTTTGATCCATACCACAAAGCTCAAATGCCGAGTCGCTTGCTATTAAACCATCCGGAGAGACAAAAATACACAGGCTTCACTGGATGAAGAGAGAAAGACGGAGAGAATTTTCCCTTTAATGCCGCTGTGTTTCTCAGTAAAGGCGTTATGCGATAGTGGAACCTCAGAGGAAAAGTAGCAAGGAGTCGTGAGAAAACACATGATCATGCAAGAAAGTAACCGTGATATTATACATATCCAGTTCCGAGTGTATAAAATATTTGTATGTATATATACTATATGCATCAGAGGGAATTCGAGTATGTTCTATACAAACTATACATTACTGTGCTGCAGTTCACCCCGAGCGATGCGATACGCTCTAAGTATATCCACTCCACTCTGGCATCCTTGTCGATGTCATTTACATATCACGGCACTACAAACAGTTTACGCGCTCGCTTTAGCTGTCCGTTTCTTCCGAGATCACGTAGCCCTCTTACTTCTCTCGGTTTCTCGCTTTTTGCAAATTTTCTCGCCACCGGTGTGAAATGAACTCTACGAGCGCCTGATCCAGAATGTGTATGCTTATGCTATCTCATATTTCGATATATAAACATGTGTGTATGTGTTTGTTCTATGATCTTGAAGAAAATGGAAGTACGTGAAGTATTTTGCTGAACAAAAGATCATCGTTCGTATCTCCTGGTATTTCTGGTCACGTTGTAAATTTTTTTATAAATTTACTTTTCGCACTGCCGAAAAGCTCTCGTAAATGAAATAAGATCAAACGTTTCATTCTGAATATCAAGACGTACCTTTAATTAAATACTGGTATTATTTCAATACGAATACCTGATTCTTCAAGAGGCTGAGATATCAGTGACGCGAGGTCCGTAAAACAGCAAATGTACCATCTTAATTATTGAAGTTTTTCACCATGATATATATTCTGGCTTCTTAGAAGACCAATTACGAAGATTGTGGTCTTTTGCCGAGGTCCACTGATAAATAGTAAAACACAACTCCACTGGGAAAATATGCAGCATGTTTGGGAGTAAAAAAAAAAAAACATATTTTCGACTGGTTCAATCAACATCGGAGAAGAAATTGCTCACAACCACTGTTCTAAGACAATGGGTATAGTCTCCACGTACTAAACTTACAAAACAGCTTCTGGGGGTAAAAAAGATGACGGTAAGCATCGCCTTCAAGTATTTTCCATTTTAGAATTACCGACTGTCTATACGTGGCTCGTGAAATCTGAGTTGCTGAGAATCCGATGGGTTTCAAACATTGCGAGTCGATTGAGGCTTCAAGTGGAATACGAAAGTGGAAGGATTCACGAAAGACGAAGAATGAGCAGGGAGAAAGACTACTATCTAGAGACTCGATGGCACTCTCGAGCTTTCGAGAGAATAACGGCCGAAAACAATATCGATGTTTCGTGAAAGGGGACGCTGATCTAACGCCTTAAAAGTATGTGGGTAACGATGGAGAAAAACGAAAAAAAAATGAAAGTGGAGGAAAAAAATAAATATTGCGTCCAAGAATGAAGGCGACAGGGAGAAAACCTATAGAAACGAATGGATATTTGACGAAGTGAGAAATCGGCCTGTATGGTCACAACCAAGCGTCAGATCAAATGGTCCGGAAGGTGAGTCGATGACCAAGGGTCTTAAGGACAAGCAGTAGGTTCTCAGTATACACTATATATAACTCGATCTTTTTCCGTCTGCCGCTCACTTTCTCTCTTTCCAAGAACCTCATTGACCATCCCACTCCGTTCTCTCTAACTTTTTACTGTCCTCCTCTCTTTTATCCCCAATGTGAATTCACGCGCGTTCACGAGTAGTAAAACTAAATCCTCGTGGGCTTGTGAATCTTCCACGATCAAGAGAGCCCTGCAACCAATGTGGCTCTTAGTCTTTCTACTCTTTATTTCTTCTCTGGAGACCTATTCCTTAGTTGGTGACATTTTGGGGTCTTGCCTTAGCAGGAATTGAATCAACAATGTTCTTAAGGTTTTATCAATTTCAATTTCTTTCTTTTTCGATGAATCGCATAAAATCTTGTTTGATACACATTTTAATAACGAGTCATTAACAAGCCCAGCAACACACAAAGTTACGAAAATTAACCATGCAGTTTCGTAACTTTGTTGTAAAAGTTACGAGTTTATGTCGTGATATAATGAGTGACTATATAAGTGAAAACTTTTCTATACAACATTTATTTCCAGTAGATTTTCACTGAATTTCATCGTTACAAATAAACTTGTCAACTATTCGCTTTGTAATTTAGGAAAGTTGACAAAAAAATTGTAAACGGAAATTCAGGTTACAGATGGTGAGCCAGATGCGTTGATATTTCGAACTGCCTCTTATTTACTAGATCACTGATTATGAAAACTCGTTTTATAGATTTGAATCATGCGAGAATTTGAATGTGAATTCATGATCCAATTACACCAGCATAGCTACCCAGAATCTTGCACCTCGACATTATCAGCATCGAAAGCTTGATAACCAGAAAAAAAAAACTAGGGAAAGAACCGACATCAACGCACGAGAATAGTCAAATAAACATTGAAGGGGGTTGTACAGATGTTCAGATAACAAAAGGAAAGAGCTGGCTTCAGCAGAAGAATGAAAAAAAAAAAACGATTCCTGAGGCAGCACCCGTGAATTTAAAAATATCTTGTGTCATTTAACTATGTACATCTCTGAAAAGACTGTCGGAACTGTAAGCTCGGTTGTTATTCCGAAAATAGACTAGTAAGAAGAAAATCCTTACAGCCACTAGCACTTGATGTCGAGCACTACGAATAAGAGTTACGAAATAAAACTGACCAGATTGGACCACCACAACTGTCGTAGAATTTCGAACGAGTAGCTTCGATCGATGAAAATAGTGTTTATACAGAAAAGGCATTGAAGAAACGTGAGTAAGATTCTTATGGACTAGCAATGTTTAAATATAAACGAAGATTAATAATGGAAACAGAATAGGTTTGTTTTTAAATTGACAGTGAAACTTCCACTAATGTGGCATTCATTTTATAATATCGTAATAAACAATAGATTTACGATATTGAGCGATCGCCATATGTTCCTGAGAAACTAGTCTGTTTCAGTATAAATTGGTGATTTTGAAGGTAGATAAATGGAAAAAAAGAACCAACGGTAGAAGAACAAAATGTTCGACCAAACCGTTGGGAAAAAAGCAAATATGGAATGAGTGGAAGATGAAACGGCACAGGCTGAGTGAGCGCAGGAAAAAAAGGATGTATTAAAAGAGGCCAGTTGGCGGTAAAGTTTTAGCCCGGTATAGCCAACTAGTGTGGTGGAAAACTGAAGTTGACGACAAGCGGGACACAGGATGGTAGATCTTCGGGCCTCGACAAGAGACGGCGAGATGAGGAGAAGTTTTTTCATCTGGAAAAGTTACGATTACCATCGACAGTCAGAGAGTGAACAGACGTCGTACATTATGAGTTAGCCAAGCTTGGTACATAGTGAACAGTCGTGGAACATGAGCGGCGTCACAACACCATCCCTTTCAGAGACTTCACCGGAAGAAAATCGTGAATTTCGAACTCGATCTTTATTAACGTGACCCCTTGGTCCCCCGAGTTTCACCGTTGAGAAAGCCAGACCTTTTGTTCGTTCCATTAAAAAAAATTTTACTCTGATTAATATATTGCATATATGGATTGCTATGACATTTTATAAAAACAGATGAAACCGGAGCATAGCATTTCGTGATCAGAATCTTATGTTAGATTATCCCTCGTACCATCGGAAAGCTGTTATTACTTTGTTATATAAGTGATCCATTAATTCATGACCAATCACAATATTCTGACCTGATGCAAGTCTTATCTCAATTAAATGTTATTCGTTCTTGAGTGAATGACGACGAAATGAGGTTTACCGGGCAATGTAATTACGTGTCGTCGGGTGGAAACAAGTGCGTAACTGCTGGCTAAGTTGAGAACGTCGGACGTGTGCGATACCTCTTGACAGCATCGTCGTCAGGGACAGCGACACGATGTCGACGCCTCGAATCGTCGCATTCCAACATTCAGGAATTTCATCTCACACATAATTAATCTTGGCAATTATAGAGGAAGAGAATGAAGACACACGAATAGCACGAAGAAGAAAGGCATAGTGGCGCAAATATAATTCTAGACCCAGCATCCTTGGAGCATGGATGTAGTATATGTAAAGATGAATGTTTGAACCAAGATGTACGTTAATCTAACCCTGTTATAGCGGTTTCATGTGGTTTAGCAAACCCTTCTCGTTCCAATGTGCTCTAACCAAATGACAAAACGCCTTAACCCCATGCTCCGTGTGTACTCGGTTACATGTATATTTCAGAATGATATGTGTTAGACATGAAGGACAATTTTCGAAGCTCGGAAAGCATCGTTGAACAAACATAGCCGTTAAATGTTGTCCCAGGATATGCACAAAATTGTCAGTCAACGAAGAGTTCATCAAACATTTGTAGACTGTGTAGGAAAAAGCTTCGAGGATAAAAAAAGATACAACTAGGATGCTGCAAATGTCTGAGATGATTGTCCTTGCCTTTAACAACTTCAGATCTATGTAATCAATATTGAGGAAACAAAAGGGCGTAAATGAAGCGTTTTGACACGTGACTCTGTTCGGTTGCGTCTTTTTCATTACCAGTAGCAGTTGAACTGTATACATATGAATGAACATATATATATATATTCGTCAAGGAGGAAGTACTTGCTGGATGGAATCCTTGGAGATGGTATAATACGTGATTGTTACAGAGGAAACTCTCTCTCATGCAACAACACTATAAACACGAAGTCTGAATTGCTACATACCTCTACGGTATTGTTGTGAATAAGATATAGGAATAGTACTGCGCCAAGTACTATGCGGAGAAACACTGTTAAGCAGATTGACTAATAACCTTACAGGCAAACTACTTTGTAACACATCAGATGATATTTCATCTAATTGTCATATGTGTTTGAAGAAGATGAACTTATTTTCAGATTGTAATGTCAAATGGATGATTGATATAAGTATTGAATATAGATGAGATATGAACCTCAAAATAGATAAAATTTCTCGTGGGACTAAAGTAAATTAAGGAGTGATGATAAATGCTGCTGGAATAATAAAATTATTTTACTTCTATAATAATAATGAGAAGCACCTTATTCGAACTTAGCAAATATAAATCAGTTATAAAGTTAATTTAATTCACTTTTGTAGATAATAATTTACAAAAATATAAATACCACGAACGTCTAGGCAAACTGCACATGCACGAGCCAACAGTTTTCCACTTCTGTGATATTTGTAGATCATTCAAATACATTTTATAGTTCTAGTTCCAAGTACAGCAAGACTTTGTACACATAAAAATGGCCACTGGAAGAAACAAATCGTGCGAATCTAGTTCTAAGACGGGTCATTGCACGGAATAACTTCGAAAGTGTTGATCGCTTCTAATAGACGCGACACAGTATTGTTTTGACATTAAAAAAAAATCACATCACGAAACACTGTAGCTACATGTATATCTGCAGAAATGCAGTAATATTTATCCCATCGATAGATTTGCACCCCAAGCGATTTTTTTTTGAATTTCACATTGCCATTCTCGTATCTATTTCACTCTGTTTCTACCAGCACTGCTCTACCACTTGAACGTTCGTGACCCTGCGACACGAAAAAAGGAAGAAAAAAACAAACAACGGAAGACATACGAATATTTTTCCCGCGAGTGTTGTAACAGTCACCCCCCAAAGTTTCCTTCCACATTTCCCTCGTTCACTTGGCTGTTTCAACCGCCACTCTTCGTGGCATTTTCACGTATCCTCTTTTCTCTCTCTCTCTCTCTCTCTCGTTGCCTCGTTTTCTTTTGGTTTCTGTCTATGCTAACGTGTCAACAATTTTTTTTGTCTTCCGGGCACGTTGGGGACGATAAAACGAGCAGGAGGATACCCGCATTGTCGTCTATTTCCCTAGAGTCAACTTCAGAGACCACGTATAGCCAGCTCTACTACCAACCGAATGACTCTGGTATTTTCATGCAAAGCAATAAAATATATATATACGCTGAACGATATAGACCTCTAATAGTATACGAGGAAATCGATGCAGCAGATTTCACAAACTTTTACTACACAATCGTTAGCAACGACTGGATTTGACGACAAAACTATCGCTATCGATCTCTAACCAAACTTGATATGCAATTTTACGTTTCAGCCCATAGTTTAGCTAATCTTATCATTGTTCACGAGTGAAGTACACTTTCCGAAAAAGTTACTACATATTCATTCGAAGAATTAAGAACTCAAGTACGTTCTTCAAAAACATTTACTACAAAAAATGAAAATGCATTTGCATATTCTATTTGATTTCTTTCACGGCCTAATCGGGATAACGAAAAACATTATGAAATTACAGTTTTATACCTTACATCAATAAACTTGAACAGAGTGAAGGATTGAAGAAAATTAACCGATAAATTTTATTCTAAAAGTCCATCATAGCCGATAAATTCGATTGTTCAATGAAAGTAAATCATGCCGAACAATCGTACATCAGACCTAGCAAAAAAAAAAACGCCACATTATCCTCATTCGCGTTAATACGTTACAAGCGGTTCCTCTCTTCGTTATGAGCCCCCTGGTTATATGACCGAATTGTTTCCTAAGCTCCACTTCGTCTTGTCTGTCGGAAGTCGAACGCAAGGGAGACTATAACACTGCTATATATCTACAGATACCGAGGAACATAACATTACGAATAAACGCACACGTTCATGCACATATTTCCATATATATATATATATATAACGTATGTATGTACAGTGCAATATCCAACCCCCACCCTGCACAATTCTCAACGGTTCCTATCGTATTCAGGTATAATAATACCCTGGGCGCATGAATTCAGTCGCTTATTTGCATACATAATCGCTTGCGTATATCTCTAATAACCCCTGGGTTAGTATGAGTTCGGAGGGTAGAAGCCTGAGCTGTTCTCCCGTAGACTCTCGCCGAGCCGAGAATTTCGAGATTAGCCGACGTCTACCTCTGCCTCATCCCCTGCTTTACCCCTTCCGCATGCATCCTTTTCCAACCCCATTCTCATCTTGCTGCCACGCTTATTCCGGGACCAATTAAATCCCTACCTCCTCGCTCACCTCTTGCACAGCTTGGTCTGGTCGGGCGATGGACGTAACGGCATAAAGTACATATTCCCAGGCAATGAAGATCCGAAACGAATTTATAAATGTCAGAGTCTTTTATTGCTACGGTAGATATTTGACAGTAGGGCTAAAAGAAATGGGGAAGAACGCCGATTTTTTTCTGTGAATATTTACAAAGACATCGAAGTATGGATGTGTGTACGAGTGTAGAGCATGCATGTACAAATGTACATAAAACATCCATACTCGATAAATGTGTATATAAAATTATATTCTGATATGAATGCTGTATATATGTGCATATTTACATGAACCGAACGTATAATAAATTCCATCGCCTAGCTGATAAAAACGCGAGAGCCAGACTCGAAGGATTTTATATATTTATCCGTCTGTGAAGGTCGGATCGATCAATCAAAATTCAGAACATGAAATGTGAGCGCCAAATAAAGAAAATGACGCAGTAGAAAAAGGTGATATTGCATCTACGAATTTTCTTTATGATTCGCACGTATATAAGATTTTCTACATAAAGTTTACGGATTAATATTAACTTATTTAATTGTCCGAGCTTCAAAAGTCCAAACTTTTAAGCAACAAAAATAATGCTCACGGGTTTTCATAGTTTTTTTGAAACTCCTTCCAGCAAAAATTTCTTGATCAAGCTACATAAGATAGCTTATGCATGTAGAAACACGAAAATTTATGAATGTTCGAAGATTGATGCGAGTGGAAAGTTCTTAACCGAACGTAGCGTCTAAAGCTCTGGTTCACAGAGAAAGTTCCATTTCATGTATAGATATAAACGTATGATTTTTCTTTTTTTTTCTTACGACGTCGTGTGTGTACGTTACGATCCGTTTCACCTTAAAAGCTCTTTCCTGTAATGCTTACATGCGGCTGAGCCTTCAACGATTTCCCTTTCTGACTGTGGTCTATCCCAAATATATTTTACTCTATATATTTATATATGTATATATCTATAGAAATAGGATAGTATTCCGTGTAATACTATCCGCAAGATGAATCTCGCAAGCACCACAGAATATACGTCGTCGTGCCCGCCGAAAGGAACGGTCTAAAATCCCAAATCTGTTGATCCTAAGGCCTTGCTAGCAGAACCATTTTCCAAATCCCGCTCACTCTGCACTGAGCAATATATTCCTGTAGCAAAGCGAATATCTAATGCCGCTTACCAGGGGGAAATTATTATTATTATTTTTTTTTTTTTTCATGTCATCCCTTCTTAAGGAGATTGCTTGTGGAAAGAGCAAAGTCGCTCGAGTCTACAAAACGAGCAACGTTGAAAATGTGGCAGAAAATAGTTAACTATCCAGCAGCTAAGGAAAAATGTTACATCCGCTAATTAACGACGTCATAACACACAGTGATAATCCAGTATACCAATTGATAATATAAGGTCGATGTAAAATGTCAATACTATTTGCGATGCTTCACAAGCTGCAATATGACTGAACCCAAAGTATTAAACATTTTTCTTATCGGAGCGATTGAGTGGACAAAATTTTGTCTCTTTGAGACGTTCAAGCGGAAAATCTATCAGGATAGTCGATGGAAAAGATGAAAAAAAATCGTTGAACCGAGACAGACTTATTCGCGAATGAAAAATTTACGCTCCACTTATGGGATTGACGAGACGTGACGACGAGATACGCTGCAGGTATCACTCTCAAATGCTTAAACCTCTGGATAAACAGAAACACGGACACGAAAAGGGTGGGTTCGTCAATTGTTAATCACCATTCTACCTTTGGTCCCTTCTACAATCAATGTCTTTGTCCCGTTTCGCTAGAGCAGAAATGAGAACTCACTCGCAGTGAGGAAAATACCAAATAGTAAACCAAAGTGATTGAAAACAATGAATTCATAAATATACTTTTTGAAAGATCATAAATTTGATATCAAAAAGTGGAAATAGTCAGAAAAACTGAATACCGTCCAGGCTCAACGTTTTTTTCTGCAAAATCTATAAAAGGTTGAAAACACTGTAATTTTCTTATCGGAGGAAGACGAAAAAATAATCACGCTCTTAACCCAAATAACGAAGAGAAAAGAAATCATTTTTGCCTCCAAAACACTTCACGTTGTGAACCAAAAATCTGTTACTGAATGAAACATCAAAATGGACAGTACATTTTTCTAATCAATCGTCGATAAGTTTACTGGGCGTAAGGATTAAGCGTGAAACAATTTGAAACGACAATTTTGAAATGTCGGTCGAGTAATGGTGTAACTATTGACTTGACAGAGGTTTATTGGTTGTTTAGAGGGTCAATATGAACGAGGTCGGTGGTCAAACAATTTTCGTCGCCCTGTTAACAAGCAGAACATTTTCCGGACACCCTGTGTACACTCGGAGATTGTGTGTACATTTTCTCCGAAAGTGTGGCAGACATCCACAGTGGATTCGTGTAATCAAGTAAGGTGATTCACGCTAGGATATGTATATACGTATACATATATATATGATATAACAAGATAGAACATGGCACGATGGTCTCTTAGTTCATTCCAACATGCGACGGCGACCGGAGGCAGTTTACGAGACTGCCACAAGACGGTTTATCGTTTTGTAGGATTCACCTACCGACATTAATTTCCCATACAAATGGCCCTCTCACTCCTGGTTTTCCTTCGAAGGATATGCAAGCAACGCCCTGTGCATCAACGTATATCCGGTGGAAGGTGTCTGTTCAGTTGACTACCTCTATACTTTCTCTCTCTCTCTCTCTCTCTCTCTCTGCCTCTTTCCACTAGTTAGGTTGGAACGTCTATTCCCTAGATCTCGATCTACGAGCAAGACTAGACTATGCGGTGCTAATTACAAATTAGGCAATAAACCTTGCGAAGAGAAAACGAGATGAACGAAATAATTGTGGTATCGAGAGCTTGATTTCCTAACAAGCCTCCCTAACAAGAGAATCTATTGATCCATTCAATCGCGAAAGTTCGTGACTAATTAACGGCGAGGAATCTGCTTAATATTCTCTGACAAACGGACGTTTCGTGCTTATTTTTCGATTATTAGTTATTTAGATTTTTAACTCGACAATTTCGTCAAACTATCATCGTATTTTCTATTTTTTTTTTTTTAATACACACCGCAATTCTCACATTCGTATTGTTTCATCTAGTTATTGCGGAACGTGACCAAAGAGAATTGATCGGAGCCGGGAAGCGAGAATTTATCGTAAGGTATGATTGGCAGAAACAAGGATAGTGCAACGCGTTCCAAAGGGTGGAATCAGTGTCACTCAATCAACTAGACAGGCGAGATTTCACCCTCGAGAAGCGTAGGGATCCTTCAAAGGCGTCCGGCTAAGGAGGACCAAAGGGGAGCTTTTCTCAGCAGTCAGGTTACACAGTACAACGCTTAGTGTAGTAGCTCAAAGATATTGGTGAACTGTAGCTATATGATGGAGCTGATGGAAGCGTACAGAAACTGGTTAAATATGTAAGTCTCATTTGTGCCTGTAAATCCCCCGAAAGTTACCTTTTTTACACAAAAAAAAAATCGATTCATGCAAGTTTGGAAACATTCGAACCCCGATAACTCTTGCCCTGGTCGAGATATAGATAAATTCTAATCATCATTCTGGATTATCAACTATCATCATCAACATTCCTCTCAGTCTCAACTGAGAACTAATTTTTACTTGGAAGAATTTTTTTCAAATCAAATCTGAAATCAAATCAAGTCTAAAATTTCTCTATCAGGTTACAGGCAATTAAATGATCTCCAATACTAGCCCGATTTGAAACTCAAATTTGCTTCTATTGAGAAAACAAAAATTTCTTCCGAAAATAAATTTGTATTGTTGATGTTATTAGTTTTTCATCACACGTCCACAGAAGTTTGATTTTATACCTCGCTGAAGTCGTGTTTTTCGTGGAAGAGCGGTGAAAACTAATATCCGTAACATGGAAGCGAAAACGGGTACGATGATGCACCTTTTTTTTTACATATTTTTACATAAAATCAAGCTTCGAAATTATATCAAATATTAATTGACGTTCCTCGATATCTTGATTGATTTTACAGTTTTTAGCGTTTGACCATTTCCAAGCTGCGAAAATCAGGATATTTTTTATTAAATTGTAACTCTTGAAGAACTTCAGAAAAAATGAAAAATGGTCGGCTCCTTCGAAGAGGTAGAATGACGTGGAATGCCTCATATGCATACACAACCGTGCACAATATTATGTGCATACATAGAACGCGTTCGAACATATGTGTGTATACCCTAGGCTCGTACATGCACATAAATCGGATTGCACTACATACATTAACGACATAAATTTAGCAAAAGTCAACCCCGTTGACTCCTAACCGCGATATCCCTGTGCTGTACTTCCACACGAGATATATTGACACTCGCGTGCAATTTGCGAATACAGTGCATGCAAATGTTGTGTAATTATGTCAATTTTTGTAGAGACATGATTCCTCTATTGAAATTATTTATTCATACTTTAAAAATATTCAATCTGATGCGTTACATATTATTGAAAAAAAAAAGAACTAATTTTAACCGAGATTTTCACGAATACCTTACACTGTGAAAAGAAATTTATTGAATCAACAAATTTTATATAGTTCGCTACAAATTTGTTGATTCACTGAAAATAATGGCATCGGTTGGGAAACACGACGTAAAATCTTACGTTAACGAAAAAATCTCCATTTTATTATTTTGATTTGTCAAAATGTGTGTTATAACTGTGTGTTATAAAAATATAACTCGATTTTCGGATATAACTTCAATTTTTTATACAATCTTCCGTTCGAAGATTCATTTCTGCTCTAATAAATTCGCTGCACGAACCTCTACGTGCGATTGAACTTTCCCATCGAAGAAAAAAGTAAATCGTTCATAAATTTAGTCTTTACAGTTACAGTAAACAGTTGGGTTTTTACTCACTCGTTGCTGAGCCGGCGAACGTTGAATTGATGAAAAGTTATCTGGACTATTTCGTCGGGATAGCCGGTAAAGGTGTAAAGAAGGCAGTCTATATTGCCAGGATATCTCTTGGGATAATCGGGCGACATAAATGTACCCCCTTGAGGGCTGTAAGCGCTGCTGTACACGACGCACGAACAGCCTGAAACGTGAACAAAAAGAAATACTTAAAAACATATTTTCAAACTCTTAATGTGCGATAAACTTATTGTTCTGTTATTAGGTTCTCAATACGATCAAAATAACAAATGTCATATAAACTCCAGAGTGGTGTACACTGCCGTATGTGTTGTACGAGAGCAATTTCAAATCTGAAATAATACGATGTTCGTCATATTCGAGTATATAAAAATGCGACAGAGCTTGCACTGGCTTTTCTTTTCCAATATTTGATGTCGAGCTGCTACTGCAGCTCTTTGTACGATTGGTAGTTAAAATAACAATACAAAAAATGTAACTTCGTTTTTCCATCGCAAATGTTATCAAATATATTCCTAATTGGACTATCGATTTACCAACGTCGACTAGTGAGCTTAAGATTCCAGTTTGCTCTGTGATTCGTCATTTGGTTGTTTTAAAGTTAATTCTCACGATTCAAAGAATTCAGTAACGAGATGATCAGCTTTGCATTCTTGAAATATACACTTCATCTACAGTTACACTCAAAAATAATTATATTTTGGAAAGCAAAGGGTCTGCTTCAATTCTTCAAAATAATTATCTCACTTTAATACAATGGAAAATTGAACAATAACAACATATATATTTACGAACAATATTTATTGAACTAATTATTCGACAAACAAGATCAAGTTTTGAAGTGCTTTTGATAAACTATTTGTAGTGCCTGATATATTATGAAAATCGAAGCTTTTTTTTTTGTGCAAACACTTTCTACTTGTTCTTAAAATGGTAAAAACCCTCAAAATACCAAATATTCAATGAATGTACTTTGTACGTGCACAAGGGTGAAAAACGTCCTCGCTACATCCATTGGGCGTTTCGTTTCACCCACAAAAACCTTCCCCCTACGAATTTCCTCGTTATGCAACTGCACTGTTCCTGAAGTTTTGTTGTATTTTTTTTAGTAGAAGTTGGCAGTTAGGACATCCCTAAATTTGTGTTTTTAGTCAATTCGGACATCATTTCAATGCAAAAACCTATACGGCTAAGGATCGGTTTAAATGTATCTTTTGAATGAAGAATATTAATAAGAACCCAACGATATAAATAATCGGTGTATAAAGTTTGAATTTTTTTGTTTCTACGGACATATGAAGGGTGAACGAATCGTGAGAGGGATTTGTACCTAAATATATGAAAAAATGAAGTATGCGGTATGAAAAAAAAACCACTGGAGATAAGAACAATTAATCACGTGTTTGTATCTATATAAAGTTCATTTGAGCACTCGAGAAAAGCTATAAGATTTCTGGACCAGAAAAAAAAAATTGAAAATCAACGAAAAGTATATTATAAAAAAGAATCGACAGTGATCCTTGTCGGTATGCGGTTTGAGCAGCCTTGAAGGTCAAACAGCTTCGAATGCAGCCAATCCTTGAATAAGCTATGTGCTGCCTCCGATATTGATCGCTGAGCACCAGCAGTGCAAGTAATTCTTCTTAGCTCGTGATGATGTTATCCTACCCGAAATGTCAGTGAAAATATAACCACCCATACCGGCGCAGATTCTCCACACTTGCCTCGAGCTTTAATGAAAACGAGATTCAGCAAATGTAACTAATTCACAAGTGCAGAAACAATGGCATAAGAAAATTGACAATTACAGGATAAAATAATGGGAAGATGTTGTAAAAACGCGACCACGCTGTAAACAGCAACATGGAATTGAAATGAAATGTAAAGTACGTTACAGAAGGATTAGAAAAGAGAACTTTGTCGATTTTGCGAAGCGTTAAGGTATTTTGACAAATAATTTTGGAAAATTTTGGCTCTTGCGATCACATCTCTAAATTTTTTTCTTCAAATCGTATAACTTTGTTTCGTTTTCCTTTTTTATTTTGACTAACCTTTTGATCGATTAATTTTTTTCGAAATTTCTATCTCAACCGAGTCACATGACTTGGATGGTCACTTGGATGGCACCCAAGTGACCATTCCAGAGATGCTGCGAGAGACCGCTTGTCTCCACCAGGATTCGAAGTCTCTCCCGTCAACTCCCTCGACCTTAACTCGTTTTACCTCGTTCTAGCTCTTTCTCTTTCTTCCAGTCTTCTCTCTTGTTTCTGCTGGCTTCACATGAAAATTGAAACCAGACTGAAATTACTGGCAAACTTTTGTCCCTCTTTTCAGACAAAATTTTCCGCGAAAACATGTTGAAAAAGGGCATTCGTTCGTTTTCTTCAAAAGTTTGGAAGCGAAAAGTTTACAGCAAGCTGAGGATTGATTTTCTCAAGTTTGTCATACTCCATCAAAAGGAATGACGGGACCATACCGAAAATGATTAATTAAAATGGGGAACTAGAAATGCCGCAGTGAAAGAAAAAAAAACGTGGCCAGCTCTCATAACTGAATAATACTCAAATTTTCATTCGTTGTAAAGCCATTCAAGAAATGTTGAACAGTTCAACATTTTCTACGCCAACAAAATTTTAAATCGTCAAAAAAAACTTCAAAGAAGCCTACATTTTTTTTTATTATTTCGTGAACCCGCAAATAATTCTACGTCACGTTTTAGGTTGTGAAAGACCAAGGGTGCAAAGTGCCTGAAATGCTACAACCTTCTATTTTATTTATATATACATATACATGCAATGGACATGGTAGTTGGGAAACGCTCTCAGCAGAGGCTGCGGAGTTATTTCAACTGAGCTCGTGGGTCAATTAGAAACGAGTGTTAATTAAAATATCTGTCCAAGAGTTCGGAGTGACGAGCAGTACTCGACCACTTTTAACCATATACATATACAATAGTTGAAAAAGCTGAGAATATGCGTGTATGCATATTGTAACATCTTTCTTTTTATTTTCCGCTTGGTGAAGCCTCCGTGATGAAGGCTATCACCTGACCTCTGGATTCCCTTACCGGCCAATGGACGATGCATATTCTAGCGACATCACCGGTTCACGTTATACGCGATTTAAATAGTTGGGTATTGCTCGCCATACTGGGCAATCATCTAGCGGACAAAACGAACATCAACTCTAAGGGTAAATCTTCGCCTAGCAAGAAAAATGTGTAGAAATGTACTATCGCTTATAAACGCATGTAGAAATATTAGAAAGCAATTCGTGCGCAGGTGCATAGTCACGTGGTATACGTAAATAAGAACAGAGGAATAAAAGAGTAGGGGGAACGAAGTGCAAAACAAATTGTAAAAGCGTTTTGACAAAAGCGTTCACTGCTAAATTATTCATGTATACAGAAGGCTAAATAAAGTTATCCACGCATCTTGAGGATAGACAAATGACTTAGGAGCAATATATCAACCGACCTGATAAGCATTGACTGAAGGAACACGTGTGTTTAACCGGGGCAAAATTTTTTTTTACTCCGATGAGCATCTGAGACTGGAATGATATAACTTTCGTACCGTCATCGCCCAAAGCTGATCGATATGTGCTGAAAACTCTTTTTCTTTGTAATATCGTGAGTGAGTAAAGTTTTTTAATATCCTTAACCTTTTTCTTTTCATTTGAGAACAATATAACACATAGTATGACGGTAATATCATAGAGTATGTGAGTAACTTTTCTAAGCTCTTTAGAAGGATGCTTGAGAATGCTATGTCAAATTTTAAAGAAGTACTCTACTGTGGATAGCCCAGCAAAGTTGCTCCATGCTATAAATGCGCCATATAAAATTTCGTTAACATTGAAGGCAGATGAATGAACGACGGGAGTATGGAAGTTGCGGATGGCTTGTTGAAAATGAAACAATTTAGAAAGAATTGAAAGACCCGGTGTAGGTTGTAATTTTATATATATACGGACGAACAGCTGAAACTCAAAATTTTTATGGGAATTTAAACTTAAGATGAAAAAAGGTTGGCTTTTCCGTATTCTGCGATCGAGATATGGCCTAATAAGCTATTCATAAAACGTTAACAAACAAAAAAGTAGCTACGTATTGAAAAAATAACACAAACCGACGATTTCATTTTCTCGCGTATTACCTTAATGCTTCGATTGTTGGTAAACTCTGAAAATGACGAATTCGTTTTATTTTTAAAGAGGATTGTGACGCTAATAACGACTATCATGATTCATCAGAATTGATTATAAGCTTCTTGAGTTACTAGCTGTCTAGTGAATAGACAAACAAACTTTTCCACCGTCACCTTTCTATGATATGCATAATTGAGACAAATATGAATATTCAGACAGATATATATGTGTAAGTTGAGCCACCACCAGCAGCAGCAGCAGTTTTTCCCTCAAGTGTTCCCATGCCTTATTGTTAGGCCGACAACATCGTCTCGTCTACAGAGAGATCATTGTTCAGTCACGTTTTTCACCTTCCTTGCTGATTCGAGCATCTTTAGCCCGTTTCTCTATGCCTCTATTTATATCTCGAGGATGGCCGGATATAGCCTTCTTCTTACCTCATAACAATTCAACACTCCTTTCGTCCCCTGCTCAAACAAGTCACCTCTCTAGGCTAATGAGGCAAAAGTCGCTTACGTAGTTCTATCATAGAGCTATTTCCAATAATTCTACAAAATCGCGAAAAAAACGTTCGAAATATAACTAGATCTCTCGTTGCGGATCACACCTCGAATATTCGATGAATCTTTGCTACAGAAAAAACTGAGAAAGTAAATAACAGCGCTTCATTTACAGGCTTAGAGGCACTTAGAAATTCCGAAATATTGATTTTTCCTTTGTACCATTTTAAGGAAATTTTTCTTAAAACTGTTCTGTGAAAAAATTCAAGTTATTCCATAGAATTGGTTGACGAATCTACAGTGTTCGCCATAGAACCTTCGAAGTATCGATAGTAGATAACAGGAAATGATCAACAACCGATCTTTGCCAGAGTAATAAACGAAGGCTGAGCCATCCCCATATTCGTGAGGCGTGAATATTGATCGATTGTGCTATTTTAGAGCAATGTCAGGACAGCCGTTCCATTTTCTTGGAAGCTTATATTCTAGGTCAATTTTCCAAAAACCACACCACCAATACAAATGAAATTTATACAGTACTTTCTACAAGTGAAAAGCCAGTGCGTCATCGAGGGATTCTAATCCAAACATAAACCATGCTTTGCTTAAAAATTCAGTTACGCTTTTGAAGGCAAAAATTACGTCAATTTTTTTCAACACCAGAGAAGCTACTAGACTGAAGAAATTTTCCACGCGACTAGGGGAAAATTCTATCGGAAATTCATATTTTTTGAAGAAATTTTCATCGCATTAAGAAGTTTTCTATTTATGAACTCAGTGACGAAGGAAATGACGGAGAACGACTGAAACATGCCCAAATCGATTTCTGAATAAATGAATGGCTAATGTTAACACTGACAAAAGAGCGATAGCGATGGATGTGCGGTCGGTGATCTTCAACGTCGAGCAGCCTCAAACGAGGCCAATACTTTGATGGGTAGCCGGTTAACCATGCACCAGCTCGCGCATCAATCACTGAGTTTTTCTGAGTTTCTGATGGCCCAACCAGCTAAAACTTAGTGAACATAAAGTCGTCTGTATCGGCCGAGTTTTCCACAGTTTCCCTTGGCCCTCGTGCAAATGCGATAGAGTAGTGCATTAGGAAAGTGTGGCTGTAGATAACACTCTAGTGGTGCGAGGAGAGGGAGGGTCTCGCTGGAACAGGAATAGTAAAGTAAAGAAAAAAAAATGGGGTTAAAGTGATGGAAAGTGGTCGTAAAAATCGGAAAGGCTATACGCAGGAACAGTAAAAATTGCGAAAACTAATAATACTGACAAAAGAATAGAATCTCGGAAAACTTGTGACGTATCTGTGTGAGTTTATCCAGCTGTTTTCCCAGTTCGCACGATTTCACAGGAAAGAGGGGGGGGGGGGGGGCACGTGATACACCATAACTTCAGAAAAAACAAGACCGCAAGAAAAGAAGTCAAGCCTGCAGTAGAACCTGAATTTTCTTTTCCTATACCGTTATGTTCATCAGTTTATATCAGTTGTGAAAAATTCCAGCAGTTGAATTCCCACGACTTTCAGTTTGGCTTCATGTAAAAGTCGCTCTGTGCACTTAAGCACCAAGATCGGTGACATATAGAGAACGCCGAGTGTAGAAAGATGAATATTATGAAGAGTGACTTTTGGTGAGAACACAAAAAGCGACTTTTCGTGAAAACATAAAAAGTCACTCTCGAGAAAGAGAAACGAGATCACTAAAGCGCTAACATCTTCTCTGAAATTCCGAAATGGTCATGTTGACAGTTAGATTTCTATAATAAATAAACCTGAGAATTCGCTCGCTAGATTGTAGCTTCGTAGGCATGCAGGCAATCAATTAATCGCAATTAAATTTTGAACATGACTAGTTCAGGCCAGTTTGGTTCACAGATTCCAATGTGTCATTCCAAGTGGATAAGAAAATAGTTACCAACCGGCAAAGGCAAAACATGCAGCATAAGTATACTCGAGATTGGGCGATTTCCTCTAACTTTTGAACTTCAAATCATCGCCATTGGAAAAAGGTTCGACTTAGCAAAAAAATGATGTACCAAAAGACTCGATAGCTACTCGATGCCAAGTATTATAAGAAAAAGCCTGCGCGAGCCCTGCCGCACTCTTATCTACTCAAATATGACGCTTTTCGTGACTTTTTTATTTTTTATATTACATTGAATGAAATGAAATTTAAGAATGCTATTCTCGTCTGCGCTTAATGCAAACCAGTCGAAGCGATTATATCGATTAGAGTAAAAGGAATTGTATTTATTTCAATAACTGTCATTCACTCAAATGTTGGTTTGTCGAATGATGTATCAACGCCGACTGGAGCGACAGGAATGGGTTTGCATTCGGCGTGTAGTTTTGGCTTTTTCCCAAGTTGAGCAGTGTCAGGCAATGTCCATACTCGATTGGATGGCTTTTTAACCATACGCCGGCTCGTGTACCAATCGCCTAGCGAGAGATTCCTATGTTTCTGATGGTGTCACCCAATTAAAACTCAATAATTATGTAGCCGCCTGTCTTCCGTTGGCCTTCATGCAAACGCGATACAGCAGTGCATTAGGAAAGAATGACTGTGAGCCTCTAGGGATGGGTCCCTCAGAAACAGTAAATTAATAAAGGGGGGAGCAGTGGAGATAATCTGAAGGAATGGGGTCATAAAACCCGCAAAGGTATGTATGCGCAGAAACCACAAAAAAAAATTCAAACAAACAGTAATTCAGAGCGGAAGTGAAATTAAAAAATAATCTGTACACCATTTTTTTTTTATAATAGTGATACGTGAAAAAACAATTAAGAAAACATGACGAAGATGCGAGATCATTTGTATTTTCGTTCGGAGTGTCTCATATAATACATATATTTAGGGACACACATATGCATACGTATGCAATCACGTATTCGTTCTCACGAGATATTCGACGTTGGAGACTTCTCGCGAAGTCTTACCATACGACAGAGCTTTAGTTGACTTTTCGCTCACGCGACAGTCGCACCGCCTGTTTCCTCGAGATCATACAGACTCCAAAAGTTTTAACCCACTCTCTCCCTCTCTCCCATCTTCCCTCGATCTCTTGCAGGATATATGTACCAACGGATGACGTTGCTCCCTGGTCTGAGTTCTCGGCATCTGCGAATTTTGAAAGTTGGCCCTTTCTAAAGTGTCGTGGAACATCAGGGATGCACAGAAATATCTGGGAATGCTGTACCAGGACTCGGAGTAGTAAGTATAAAAGAAAAAAGTCGTCGGTATGGGGCACGCGCAAGCTGCATCCATACGCGAAAATGCTTGATTCCGTCTCTGTCACTTTTAAGTTTTTTTTTTCTCTCTTTTTTTTTTAAGAGATCACGTTTTTTTACATCCTTTTCATTTTATACCTGATTCCATTCGGAAAGAAATTCTTCTTTGCAACCGTTCGATCCTTTTAAATCTTTGCCAGCAAAGCGAGAAATCACCAGGGAAAATGGCAGCGTGAAAGTGGGGGGAAAACTTTGATATCTGTTAAAATACGTCTGTTAGCGTTGAAAGCTCCAATCTCGTATTTTTTTTTGTTTTGTGCTTCCATCTTTTTCTCGCTTCTTTGCATCTCTCACGCTTTTACTCTCTCGTTCACTATGAAAGCTTCCCCCGCCTTTGTATTTCATCATCTCTCTTTCCTTTTGCATTTACAGCATCTCTCTTACATCACCACCCTATTCACTGCCGCGACCAACACAGGAAAGAGTCTTCCGCTAAAAGCTACCCAAGACTTTTCAGCCGAGGTGAGGAAGGAGATAAGTGATGGAGATTGAGCAAAGTACCCACCCAGTAAAGCGACGATGGAATGAAAAAAATGTGATTGTCTTTTGCCCGGTAACGCAAATCTCATTCATTCCCTCGAGTCTGACGTTTTTTTTTCGGAAATTATCGCAGGAGCCATTTTTTCAAATGATCTTTTAAATCTACAATCGTCCGTGATGAGGGAACAAATAGTTAAAAATCATTGCTGATAACTTTTGTCGTGTTGAAATGCACTTTTGCTCAAATTCAAAAATGTTTCAACAATGTTTTAATAATTTTTTCTACACCATCACATTAAACTATTGACAATAAGTGCTAAAATACTAATCAACAATAAACGGTAAAAATAAATGGCTGATGAATGATAAAAAGAAAAAAAGATGAGTCGAGATTGGGTTATCCGGGAAACCACTTAAACGTAGATGTCTGTGACAAAAAATACTCAACTTAAGAAACATTTGCAAATTTCTTCTGGAAAAAAATATACACAGCTGTGATAGTATCACGACGCTGGTATCCATTCTACAAACGAAATAATTGGAAATCTATCTCAAATGAGTAAAAATGGTGCATGCGGCTGTGCATACGTGCGTGTGTATATGAGTGGGCGCGCAAGAAAGATGGATTGTTTACTCAATCAAATAAATACTTGATCTCTCGAGGTAAGGAGCGGTTGATGACAGGAATATAAGAATCACTTTTTCAATATAATTTATGTTACACAAAATCTCACATATCAAGATTTTCATCTCCCGAATTTCCAATTTCTTTTATAAATAAATTTTTCCATAGTCAATATCACGTAAAAAAGTTATCCATAAAAATAATAAGTTTATCTGATTCGGATAATTCTTCGCGAGATTCATAGTTCTCGGGATATACTAGAAAAAAACTCAATGCACCCTAACTGTGAAGATGAGTGTGAAATAATAACACTCTCGAGCCCGAAAACTCGATTTTACACTCACGGTTGACCCCTAATACAATAAAGAAAAAGAAAATCGCTGTCTACCCAAAATACACAGTCGACCTTTTTCACGACGGCTGGCCTGGATTATCTTCTTTCTTTTTTTTAGGTGTACATGTCCCTTGAAGTATAATCGGATTGATCAATATAGGAATGCGGTTCAGACTTGGATCCAGATCAACCATTGTTTTGAATATTAAAAGGGGTTCTCTCACCAGGAAAAAAAAACGCTTCTTATCATCAATTGGTCCAATTGTTTAACTGGAATATCACGAAACCGAAACGAAGATCGTATCTCAAATACTTATTTATAAAATGTATCAGATTTTGTCGCTGACATGAGAGTTTGAAGACGGATTTCATTGAATTGAAAGGATTTGTGATGAAATCGCAGCACAAGCGATTTTTGTCCCGTGCAGAGGTAAAAAATTTCACGATCTCTGAGAAAGGCAAAAGAGACTGTACGATCGATTCGGTGGTTTGCTGAGGGACTTTATCAAAGTCAAGACTGATTGTTGGACAGGATTTGTTGTGCAATATATGTTGCATTTTTCCTTTGAGGTCTTGTGAAACACTATACAATCGATAACAAAAAGCTGATCATGAGACGGCAACGAAAACGATCAAATGACGAAAAAAAAAGCAAATCTTCGCAAGAACAACGACGAATGACAGATAAATAGAAAAAAATACAACGAGAATCTTCGTCTCATCTTCATCCAAAATTCGCTCTTCTCCTCATTATGCGCTATCCTAATCGGTGTTGCTTTATTTATTGAAGAAATTTTTCACCAATGCAACCCATTCCATCTTTATTTCGATAGAAACACCGCATATCATAGCCTGAAGTAAGGATTATTGAAGCGAGAAACTGAAATTTTCTGAGCATACAGTTTCAAACTTTACGAACTAAGAAATAAGCTCGATCCGTCGAGCGAATAATAATTTATTCTTGTACGATATCTCGCGCTATGCATTTTTTTTTTAGATAACTTCGTATAAGGGCACGGTTTTGTTTTACATCTGTAATTTAAAAAAAGCTTCAATTACAGAGATGATCCAAAAAGTAAACTTAATCAAAACCACTCAGGTGTCTCCATTTTAATATTTTTCTTTTCTCTCTTTCCCTACCGTTCTGTGTAGCAATTTTTTTTTTTTTTTGTTTTTCTTTACTGTATTTACAGAATGTGAGCTTTATCAATGCTCAAGCTACGGTTATCGAAAAAATTTGAAGTCTAAACGTGCGGTGAACATCTGCTCTCGTCCATTATTTTCAGATATTTCGATGTTTTTCCAACGTCCTTTTCCATCGTTCGCATAGTCACACACCATTCTCGGAGGTTCAGAAAATCTCCTCCTACCTCTCGCTTACTCTTTCACACTCGTTTTATCGAGGAACAGGTGAAAAATAGACGAGCTAAGCCAGCAGCGTCCCTGATGGATTGTCCCCTCGTTGGAAAGTGGAGCTTTGCCCAACGCTCATAAGGATATCTTCCTCTCCCTCTCTCTCTCTCTCTCTTTTACGAAGTGTAAAATGGTTTGGAGAGCCATGAAGAGTGATACGCGAGAAAGGTTCATATATACAGGTTGTCCGCAGAGAATCTCGATCGTCGAATGACGATGGGTAGAAAATTTGTCAGGAGAATTACCGTCGAGGGTTACAACCAAAAACGGAGGGACAAAAAATCAATCGAGATTGTCTTTTCGATATATGTGGATTGTGGATAGACTCGAATACGAATGTGTTTGAACGATGAAACCCAATATTAGATAGATATTATTCTTATAAAGTATTAAAATATTGCATGGAAGTGGAAAGAATCACTCAAATGACATGAACACAGCTTTGGTTAATAAATTAATAACTGGGATATGATCATTTCTATATTCATTCATTCATTTTATTTGTGCAGTAAGGATATGGAGACGTGAGCTTGTTTATTTTTTACCAATTAACACCCCATTGATCGGGGTATAAGACTTTCTCACACTCCTATTGACATAAATATTAGTCGACAATTTCAAATGGTTTAAGGGCTTGAAAACTTGTTTATTATTTTCAAATAAATATTTTTCCATAAGATAAAATACTCAAGAAAATTTGGTTCCAATAGCCATGTAATCAATTTTCTTCTCTGTCTATTATTTTTTTCAACGTCAATTGTTGCTATACTCACGGTCCTTCAAAAGAGAAAATCTTTGAAATTCATTTTATTGTTGCAAAATTATTTTCATGTTCGAATCAATCCAATCGATTAAATCATCATACCGATTAAAAAAACGCGAATATATATCTAAGATGAAGATAAAAATTGTCTTCTAAACATAAATTGAAACTCTTTGAGCACAAGGTAATTGGAATATTTAATCTTATAACGATTCACCATCAGTTTTTAACACCTATCCTGAAAACTCCCTGAAACTTTTACTCAGACTGTTATAAAGGTTCAGACAATAGTAAAAAAAAAAAATAGCGCAACGAAAGATAAAACAAAAGTGCTGATGAAGATAATACGTATCGCTTGAAAGTTTTGACGTCGTTCGGCATCAGTATCGTCTTGAGCGTCCTCGCTCATCTGTACACATTATTGATTATATCCATTACTATAGATCCCGTCATTTGTTGGGTAAAGTTTTCCGAGGATTTTTAACACGAGCCAAAGTGGTTAAATATTATATCCGAAAAAGTTGCTTCTGGCTTTTCTTGATGCGAGCGAAGAATCGAGAAAACAGTTTTTCATGACGGAATGAGAGATAGAAAGATAGAGAAAGAGAGAGAGAGAGAGAGAGAGAGAGAGAGAGAGAGAGAGAGAGAAAGAGCAATGGATAAAAAGTGAGTTTCGAGAGCAAAGAAGCAGACACACCAGCTGGCCTACCGATATCATGTCACGGACATATTAAAAAACTGCCCGCACTTTTTCATCGCCTCCATATTGTTCGCGATTTTTTTTTAATTTTTTTTCGGTTTTTTTTCCATTTTTTTTTTTTTTTTTTGTTGTCTCTGTTTTGGGGCCACTGTTCAACTTTTCGACGTGATGAAACACGTGACCGTATTCACGCTCATAACGAACATTTCCACGAGATTTCACCGATTATTGAATAGTCGAGAGTCGGAATGGCAGAATAGAGATGCAGATATTTCTCTTTGATCGAAAAACCGACTTAACTTGAATGGTCTTTACCGTTTTTAGCGTCAGTATATATAATGTATATGGAAACATCGCGATCAGATTCAGTCTAATAATTCGTGACGGGACCATCGGAAGCAGACGCTTGACTATATTCTGCGAAATCGATGTTCCATGTCCGTCGGACTGAATAAATTAAAGAACATTCATATAATATACTAATTGATTAAACTTGCATTTCGTCAAACTCATCATCGACTTCAAAATATTTGATTACTGAATTCATTAATATTTCACGAAGGGTTTGAGAATAGCGATCAACTTATAGTTGGAGGAGAGAATTTCAAAAGGAATGAGAGGATATTTGGAATAACCGCTGATACACGGAGAGAAATTTTTGTGTCAGGACAGCGTAGGGCACGCTACTGCCACAAATTTTATTTGTTAATATGGTGACGACAAATTTATTTGCTGCAGTGACAAAAGTTTTGTGTCAAGAGTAATGTGTTGCATGAGCGGAAACTTTTGCTCTCGCAGCATATGCATTTGTTGGACTAACCGAAAATTTCTGTTGATCGAGCAAATCTTTTTGTTGGTCGAGCAAATCTTTTTGCTGGTCGAGCAAATCTTTTTGCTGATCGAGCAAATCTTTTTGCTGGTCGAGCAAATCTTTTTGCTGGTTGAGCGAATCGTTTTCGTTCTGAGATTTTTCGTGTGATGTTGCTCAGATAATATTCGTGGGGAAAATAGCTTTTTCGTTGTAGAAATAAAAAAATAAAAAATTAATTCCATTTTTATGTGTGATAATTATCCTTTTTTTACAAGTATTGACACACAGGTAGATGATTTCGTCAATTAAAATTACCTACCTAACCGGGATTCGAACCTATTCCTACTACCTCACTACCTAAGAACCCTAACCATTACACTACCGACCGCTTGTGGAATATTGTCATTTTTTCCGCTTACTTGTGTTTGCATAAAAAAAACATATAATTGTATGAACTCATAAAGATGATCATAAAAAAACGGCATCAGTATATTCGAACATTAAAAATAAATATTTCTCAACGAAAAAAAAATCACACACGGGAAATATATGATTTTTTTTCAAAATACATAAAAAAAATGTAAATCGTCATTAATTAAATAAAAAGATGTAACACATTTTTTTAAATAATACTGTACAATGCGTGTTTTATTCAAAAATATTTAACATAAAAATATGTTACATAAATTTTATGTTAAATTTTGTACACAGCGCAACTTAAATGCTATACCGTAAAACTACGTACTTCGCTGGTGTCATTCAACAGAATATTTTCTGTGATACTTTGTGAAAGTACCAAGTTTTGGTTTAAATCGAAATCTACAAACAAATTTTTTACATTGTTATTTATTAATTTATTATTTTAATTCATTTGTTATTCATATTTTATTAAAGCTGGATCTTAAAATATGAAATGCACCATTTGAAATTTTACCTGTAACTTGCAGTGAGTCATTGCTGAGGATTTCCAAATTCTCCTTCAAAATTTCACTCGACAACTATGAAAGAGGAATATGAAAAAGAAAAATTTGCATTAAATTACCAAGCAACTGATTTTGAAAATTTTAACAAACGCTATCTACAAAATGTTTGTAAATGTGAAATGATAAATATTGCTGCGATAAAAATTTTTAGAGACGCAGTTGACTTTTTTATTTTTAGCGGTCATAGCAATTTTCCTCATCGATGACATAAAAAATTCTTTCTCCGGTTTGTTGAATAATAGTTTTTTTTATGAATTTCATTAAATTTCAATTTCAATAAATAATAAGCCATTTTACACCCCATTTTACACTGACGGAGAAAAAATGTTAGATGAAAAATTTACCTGCTGCGCATTGTTCCCAAAATCCTTCTTCGCACTGTTCCCAAAATCTTTCTTCGCATGCAATTTAAACTTCAGCCGTTGAAGTGGATCCTCAATCAACTCTTTTAATAAGTCATCACTCATATGCGGCAAAAGATCTTCTGTTAAATCGATTTCTGTAAATTGAAGGTTATATTTTAATTTTTTTACTTTTTTTACGAAATTTGTTCATCAATCATAATAAAATTACACCTGCATTTTGGAAAGATTCTCCTATTCCATCATTCTTATGATAATAATATCAGTTTATAACAATAAACTCACCTTTACACCGATCAATCACGGTTTCGCTTAAGCCCCACGCACGCAGACGGTCCTCCATTGTTGTTATTTTGACGTTGTATTTTTTTACTTCGGCCGTCTCACTCGCACGCATACGGCTCTCGGACGCATCACAACACACCGCGGTAAATATGTGTGAGATTTTCCTTGGAATACACATGCACAACCGAAGGAACAAAGAACAAACTCTCATATGCTACGTTTGTTGACACGCTATACGTAAAAATGCTCGCTGAGCCAAATTAATATGCTATTGTAGCAAATACTTTGCTACATCAGCATAAAATTTGCTACTCCAACAAATCTTTTGTGGGTTTACATTTTTTGTTTCCGTAGCAAATATCCTTATGCTGCTATAATGAAAATTTTGCTACGGGAACTTATAATTTTGCTACTGCTACTAAAATACTACTAGCAAAAAATCTTTTGCTGTTATGACAGGATCATTTCTCTCCGTGTAATTATTTCTCATATTCTCAACTTCAACCATATTCTCAATTGAAATTCTATCTATTTTACCGTAAAGTAATACTGAATGAATTTCTGTTGTAAATAAATGATTACGAATATTGGCAATCAATCATCCATGATCGACGTTTGCCTAGAAGTAGAATTTATTTCATAAAAATATGCGTGAAATATTGAAGCAACATATTAACCGGAGAATCCCAATTATCAGCTTTTCAAATCATCATGAACCGATTACTGATAATAGAAAACGCGTTCCGGTATTTCTAGTCATTGAACTTAATAATGATTTAAACAAATTCTCGACAAATTTATTAATCGATAATCAACTCAAATGCAATCGTAATGTATGGATAATATAAAAGCTTATTCAATATCGCACCAACTCTATTCCCGAAATTCTATCGCCGTAAAATCGCTAATACGATTTAAATCAATTACGAAACCTTAAGCCATAGAGGACGCATTGAAACAAAATACTAAGCGTGAAATATTACTATAGAAATGATAATAACTGATTCAGCTTTTGTATATGATTTCGCTTTCGTAAATTTCGAAATACTTCATCAATCATTCAGCTAGATCCATAATGGGGTTTACGATGCTATACATACAATTTCCAAGGGATTGCTACAACTCATTGACAATCTTATTTTCAGAAACTTCTATACGATTATCTGAAAAAAACGTTTAGTCACAGTTCCGCACCCCTGTGTCGCACTAGATATAAATAATGATGTTGACATGTGAAGATTCGAGGCCAACAATAGAAGCAATTAGAGAAAGAAGAAATAAGGGACGGAGGAACCTGGAAACATTAGCAAATACGTAATTGAAATATTTTAATTTATCGAACATAATAACCAGCCTAGCATAATTAACACGGTAGTATAGAGCTCGTGTCGTGGCTGATGCTATCAATGCGTTGCATTACAACTACAGACTACACGAACTCGTACTCGTTCGCACTACTATACAGATATAAATAATCTATATTTGTATGGGGCTTGAATGAACGTGAATAGAGGGATGAAGAGTGGAACGAGAATCGAAACGAGTTCTCTGTTCACCTTGTACCCCCCCCCCCCCTCCCCTTTCCGTTTACATTACATAAATACTCTCCGCATCGAGCCTAAATCATAATGGAACAAAGACTATGTGTTTTTGGTGCGATTTAACGTTACAACGCACTCGATCGATTGTAATTTAATAATTATTTTTATAAGCTTTCACCGATGTCGTAATAAAATCATAAATAAATGAAGATATTATCGTTGTACAAACATTTGTATTATTTTACACACTTAAACGATGGAGAATGACTTCATTGAAAATTGTTTTGATGAAGTATTCATTAGAAATAAATCGTGGAATAGCTGATTATAATTATTCGTTGTCTGTCCTGTATGCGAACGTAAGTTATTTGCTACACGATTACTCTGCTTGCATCATAATCCTCGTGGCATCTTTGACTGTGATTTTCGTCTTTGATTCCGTCAATCGGACCTATCTATTTTGCTTCCGCATGTCGTCAACTTTCTTAACATTTATACTTGGCACTCAATAAAATAATATTTAATAACTCAGTACGTTCGCTATGGAATATGCTGAAAAAAATAAGAATTATTTCTTCTTTTTTTTTATTATGCATGGAAAGTTCACAACTACGAATCCAGTCTGGTATTAAAATATAATGAATATTTGTTGGAGTGCAACAAAATTTATTTTTTCCTCAATTTGTTATTCGAAAAAATCAAAGCTGAGAAATAGGAAATCTTCTGCCGAATTTTTATAGCTAAAAATCTTGAGAAATAATACAAAATTTTAATATTCACAACAAAAAACAATTTTCTCGTCGACTCAAAGTTTGCAAAATGTAATTAATCCAAAGTGTAAGCGACGAATGTCACCAAAAATGATTTATAGACCCAATGAATATCCAATACACTTAGTTCTCGACTAAAAAGTTACGTTTAATGTTTTTTTTTACTCATATTCTTCGCATTACTCAAATTTTCTGCAAGTTTAAAAAAATATTTTTCCCTTCGTCGACGAAACCACATTTCCGCAAGGCATTATTATCGTTAATCAAATTTTCGTAATATGCGAACATCGGATTCCCGGGCGATCGCCGTTAGACGGAGATTAAGGACGATTCCTCGACTTCGTTTCTATAATAAATGATACCACGTTACTCTTCTCGGGCATGAAAATATATTTCAAGACTCGAAAGAACTGGCGAAAGAAAGTATTAGATTCAAAAGAAGGTGATGAAAAATTATTTGACAAAGCGAAGAATAAAAGTCTGCAACGAGTCGAAGAAAAATTTGTTTTTTATTCATGTTAATAATTTTTACTTTGTTTTATAGTAAAAACGAAAAATAAATTTAAAATATAATCAAAAAAAAGTCAAATCTTTATAGAAAAAAAAATTTCCCCCTTCTGCAAAAACTCAAATAAGATAAAAAGGGAATTTTACAGGAATATTTATTATGCATTTTCACGTAATTTTTGCTATGAATGACCCTTTTATCCGTGGCCCAGTTCAATGTCCCGGATCACACCTCGGAAAAACAGAATAATAATCGGAAAAAAGATTCGACATAGACGACATACAGAATAGGTAACCGGTGACCTCTAGCCTCTGAGCAGTTTTTACTTGGCACGAACGATAATTAAATTGGTCAATGAATTTTATTCCTTATCTCCGAGAATTATTCAAACGCTTCGAGAGTAAGCGAAACAAAGCTTACGGATATTTCGAATTCACGAAATGTCTTGCACAGGGAATGAGATAAATATGAACAGTGATCCTCTGACGCTGCCTCCGACATCACCGGCCGGAATCCCAAAGTTTACTGCTAGTAACGCTGAGCGATCGATGTGCCAAACAAAAGCTGCACTCGCGGCTGAAAAACGATTTGGAATATTGAAAAAGAGTAGAGTGATGAATTACTAAATTTACTATTAACGAGTCGATTAGTATTTGAAACAGTGTCACTGTTGTCATTATTTCATGGCAAAGAGAAAAAAGACAATATTTGACCATAAAATATCAAAGAAGTTCAATATTTATCGAAAATTCTCAAAATATTTTATAATTCAGATTTCTGTTAAACAAAATCTACCAGAAAAATAATTCTCCCTCATCCGACTCATATACGCGAGTATAACGAAAACTTCCGGGCTTCTATTAATCCGTCACAATTAACTATCTCGAAGAAACGTTTGGTCGTTTCTTTTTCAGGATGATTCTCGTGCATTTGTGTGTTAGGTCTGGGTAATCATTCGTGTCACTGGATTCTACGCAGTCACTCGATAACGAAGAGGATGCGATGAGAGTCGTCGATCTTCGCTCGAAAAGATTCATCAATGATACGTAAAATTGCTCATCGATGGGGATTAATTAATAAAAAAAAAAAGTATAGCGTGAAAATAAATATTTTTTTACTCTAAGAGCAGCGTTTATCCGTGCAAGTGTATCGTTTTTAAATCAATTTCTCGCGATCTCTTTTTTTTTTTACGAATACGAGTCCTTGCATAGAAGATCGACTCGTTGTAGCGATAACGAGTAGAGTGCGTTTAAAAACTGAGAAGCGAAATCATGGTAACGAAATGAAATGGTAGTCTATCATTACAGGTGAAACACTGAAACTAAAGTGAGTTTATACTTTTTCTGTGTCAACAAAAATCTTCTCGTACGTTGTAACAAAAAAAATTGCCGAGAAGATTACCTGTTGAAAAAATGAATATCCAAAGGTGTTAAAAATCCGGTACTTTTACGAAACCGTTTCGAAACTTCAAAATAACAGATCCCTAAAACTTCATGGAACAAAATTTCTCGAAATTCCATATTTTGGTATGATGCTCATGTGTATTCAACAATTATAACTTTGATTCCTGAGATTGTTTTTTTTTTCTGCTTATTTCCATAAAAATCCAAAAGGTTCATTCTTCAATCGCCAATATTTTTTTAAGAATAGAAGAGCAAAAAATATCCCGAATCCGAGATTACATTCAGTTTGTTATTTCAATGTTGATAAAAAATTTGCCAGTCACTAATTTAAGCATCTACTACTCAGCACTCTATTGAATAACCAAGAATGTAAATTAAAATTCAATAAAATCTCAAGCCGAATGAATCATGGTGAAAAATGACTTTTAAAAACGAAATCTTTGCTGGACTGATACCGTCAACGTGACGGATTTCATAAGCAATAAACAATTCAGTAAAAACTCGAGAGCACAGAGGTATATTTCTCTCGGCTTCGAAGTAGCTTTTTTACAACCGTATATTATTTTTCTCGTCGATTATCGAGTTGTTCCGATGTCATAAAGTTTTATGTAACCATGGACACGCACGCGCAAAAAAAAGGACAAAAGTATGACCGTAAACATACTTCACCATAGAAAAGTGCAAACAAAAGTAACATAATAATAATAATAATAATAATAATAAAATAATAGCAAATAGCGTGCAGAAGAGAGGAAAAAGAACGATGCCCTACGTAATAGATGGTACTTTTATTTTCATTTCTCATTTCGTTCTCCTTTTTTTCTCACCCTCTTCCACTTCATCTTTTTTCCGCCTTCAATTTATTCTAAAGAAAAAACTGGCGCAAGATTTCCGTCTCTTGTGATATTAATATAGTATACGTACACTCGTATGAAGAGAGAGAGAGAGAGAGAGAGAGAGAGAGAGATAATATAATAATAAATAATGGAATGTCGAGCACGGAAATGTCATATCACAAACGAAATATGGAAAACAAGAGAAAAAAATAATACAAAATGAACAACTTTCGTGGCGTTTTTCAGCGATAGTCATAAGAGATAAAGTCGCGGCGGGGAAACAATTATTCGTAACATTTTCGGTGCTAACACAAAATAAATTAGCCATTCCATTAGCCGATGAATAAATATGTGGTTCGATCGACTTATACATAAGTTACGTCATATTTCAACGTATGAAAAATCTTCAAAAACTCTCTGAACAGATTTTTTTCGCGTTCAACAAAACTGGTTACTTTCTTAATGAAATGAAATTGCATGAGCTCGAAATTGTTGTTAGAGTTACGGTTTTTGAGTTTGTTTGGAGCTTTTTGGTTCGATGTTTCGCGGAACAACTTTTTTTGCTGGGCCTACTTCCCCTTTCAAAGGTCATGAGCTATATATCATAATCTCGAAACATGGTTTCCGGTCATCCCGGAAAATCGTCTATTGCATTTGGGCAACAGATCGAAACTATATAGTGAAAGAGAAAACAGCTTGTAGGGATTGGAAAAAAACAATCGACGCAGCACCGTTTTCAGAGAGATGGAGGGAAACGAGTTTCACTCGAAATAGAGAAAAAAAAAAAAAAAAAACTGTGAAAAACATGGGCCATCCGGCCAAGCGCTGTGAATTTAGTGAAAAATTCGCTACGCGTGAATATGCTTCCGGTGTAATTGTGATATTTGTTTATTTTTTATTCGATCCCTTCCAATGATTACTTACGATTTTCAGCGTTTAGGGGATGAACTTTTTTTTTTGGAAAACCGGTAACTTACAAAATCCCTCAAGGGGCAAATAGAAAAAATTCCAAATATGTTTCCATTCTGCGAACTTCAAAGGGAATGCCATTCATTCTGCGATCGAAATACATCGGTAACCCAAATTTCGAAACAATACCTATTGTCATGGAAACTGAATTGTAGTGTATTTTTGGTTTCGTGTACAATGCCATCAAATTTTAAAGAATTTTCATCGTCCCAAAATCATTCCCGAATTGATTGCAGTTCAAATTGAATAGTTATGTTTCATTGGCATGTATGCACAGTATAATATTTAATAGACCCTCTTTGCCCCTCTTATCACCAAACGAAAAGTAACTACGATCAGATCATAAAATGTTTACTTCTCGTTAAAATTTTATCCTTGATTCCCGTTATCGAATTACTTCGTTAATACAACGAATTTATTCTCTCGTCCAGTTAAAGCGAAACGGCTTATGGATTACACATTTGCTGAGTACATACGCGCGCGTGTTCACGCTATTTCGAGTGTATCCGTGAGGCTGCGATATATAACTAAAAAGTCTCTATAAACAGGGTGTCTCAAAAGTTAAAGCCCAAACTTTTAACGTAGGAACTCTGAAAGCCTCTTTCAATTTTTCCCTTTAAGGAGCTTCGGTACAGGCGACACAATGTTGCCATGCTAAACCATGTTAAAAACACAAAAAATTTTAAAAAGTTAAGAATTTGATAAAATTTGGTGAACATATTTCTTAGTGCCAAATTTGACAATACAATTTTTTTCAGATTTTTCTTCTACACAGTTATCGAGTAGTTGAAGATTAAAGTTCACGTGTATAAGCATTGCGTTTCCATATATATAGGTATACCTTCCGGGCATAAGAGATCTGCTTTAACGCGTAATTACTCGATAACTAAGTAGAAGAAAATTTTGAAAAAATTTGTGTTTTCGTGCTTGATGTTGAAGAACATTATCACCAAATTTCATTAATTTCTTAACATTTTGCCTTTTGTACCGAAACTCCTTAAAAGAACATGTTGATCAAACAAAGTACGAAGACTTCAAATCCGTTTATTTTGCCATTTTCATTTACAAAAAATCATCTTTCTATAAAAACTCTTCCTCTGCTTCCCATCTTTATACCGAATCCTCGACGTATGATTCAACTGATCCCTCATTCCCTGGTGTTTTGAAGTGTAATGTGGAAAGAAACATTTCCTTTCAAAATTTTGCTACTCATCAATGTACTCCAAGGAATAAATTCGACCGTTCGAACCCCTTTATATATACGATGAAAATAAAGAAAAAAACATTTATGTACAAGAACGTGTATAAAGCCTAGAGAAGAATTCACTCGGATCTGGCTCGCTTTGCCTCCATAATATCCTCGAAACTCTTGGAGATTATAGTGCGTGACCGAATCGCTGCATTTCCAAATCTACACTCATAGATACACAAACTTCGACTTGCTTCTATGAACCAAGAAATCGCAATTTGTCTTCATTGTCACAATTCTTACTGTTTGGCAAATTTATCAAAGGTCCATTGACCGTTTGACATGAAAGAATGTTTTTTTTTTTTTTTTTCACGACGCCATGAATAAAGAACCGATCAACGATAAATCATGGTTGTGCCTTTCAATACGAACAATCACGTGAAAATAATTTCATTCGCTTCGTAAAATTCTCGGGAATAAATATCACGTGATTCAAGTCAGAAATGGTCATACATTGTGAATAGATATGAAGCGTGTGTATAGAAATTACAAAAAAAAAATAAATAAATAATCGTAAATCTCATTCACCGCGGGGTATAAACCTCCCTGATAAATGAATACATATATACATGCATATAAATATAAGCTTTCTAGCATGCTATTCCATGGAAATTAAATACTTTTTTCTTCTTCGCTGTTATTATTTTTATTTTCTTTTTCATCATCCCCTATTCTCCCTTTTATCTCTATCCGTGTTTTTCTCGTTCACAGTAGTACATACACAATGCAAAGGTATGTAATATAATATGAGTATATTCGTGTGTACGTGCGTATGTGAGTGACGTCACGTGGTCAAATATCATTTTGCAAAATCGTAGCCGAGTGTTGCCACGGATTAATTGACTAGACCGTGTAAAAACCCTTTCTCGTTGTCTACCACTCGGATCACCGTTGTACGCCGATTGTTCATCACACTGATAAATACACCAAACGAATCTCTTTTCCTGCGACAAGTTCAATAACTCCGGACGATAATAAATTTGAAGTGGGTACTACTTTATGCATTTTCTTAAATTTTAATATGCGCAATTGACATTCATAGTTGTATAAATAAAAAAATTTCGTGATTGAAGAGAACCCGGATTCTCAAATTATGAAATTTCGAGCTCAAATGGATACGTAAGTATTTTTTTAGTTTTTCAATGAATATTAAATTCGTTGTCTGTATGAAAAAAAATTCGCTGAAACATTATTTTTCGTAATCTGCTCAAATTATTGTGTCCTCAAACTTGTACGAAGCGTGTTTTTCCGGCTAACCATTATTCTCTCGATACTAACACGGCCAATCAGAAACACCGTGTTGCACATCGAGGTTGACAGCCAATCAAAATCACGGTCGAGCGCGATGACATACTTGTGTGACGTGTCCTTAAAAACGGTAGTCTCGCAAAACGATTCTTTATACGTTAGAATACTCGAACAACATTGTCGAAACGATATTTTATCGGACGTCTCTGTCAAAGAAGAAAAGGTCAAATTTAAAATCACAATTTTCCGCATCCTCGTTTACTCCTCATTGTGCAACGTTTTTTTTTCGTACCATCCAATTTTCCGTGGTAAAAAAAATCAAAACATTTATCTCCTTTATGATTTTTATTCTGGAGGCTTGAAGAGAATATAGAAACCGTTATGCGACTTTTTAGTCGTCAATCTATGAATAACTTATAACTAAGAATCGAATTATTATCAGAAAAAAATAAAATAAAATAACGCTCGATCGAATAATGAATGATTTTGAAAATGACACTAAACAGTTTTGAAGTTTTTTGAAAATACACTTTGTTCCAATCTCAATCTTAACTCTCAACTAATATAAAACTAAACGTTTGATCTAACTTCTAATCAACGGATCGTTATAAAATTTAATTTTACAATCAGCCCAATTCGCTTGACCAAGAAGATTAAAGGATTAAGAAATATCAAAATATGAAACATTTTTGTTTTCACGACCCGAAGGAAGCCCCAGAGAACAATCGGTATTCCATATTTGCTGAGACCCGATATGAATATCGACGGAACTTTACTTTTAGGAAGGTCCACTCTGGCTCCACTACTTTTTTTTTTTTCACCATGTACTTATCGTCAGACAATAGAAATTTTTTGAGATGCCACTCTCATGTTTTTTTTTTTGTTCTGCGTTAGTATTGCAATGTTCATTTTTCTCTTTTAGTCTGCAAAGCCGATATCTGACAAAACGGAAACGAGATACAGACAGAATGAGAGTGAGATAAAGAGAGAAGGCGATATAAAGACAGTAACATTTCTGTAAATTGTCACGTGGATTGAAAACGAAACATTCGTGACTATATCAAAATGCTCGTTCATCTCACCTATTCGAAAGAAGAAAAAAAAAAAAGTGTATGAAAAAAGAGAGTAGAAAGCTCCGAACGCCGTTTTCCAATAAAAGTGCAAGCGCCGAGTGATGAAAAAGTGAAGATAACTTCGAAACTCTGTGACTGCGTAGTAGCATATGGGGCTTTCGATGAGAGAAGTTTATATAAGCGACTTTCGTAGAGAAAAGTTGTCAGAGCAGGCGTCTAATTCCGTACTGGATGATTGATGTTACGGAATAGGATAATACGGTGTGCTGTTTAATATATTTTAAGGTGATTCAAGCTATTTCTAGTGTGAGCACTAACAACTTCGTCACGTATGCTTCAATATGAAATTTCACCTTTCAACCCAGTTCCTTTAATTCAATGATGAATTATATCTCGAAAACCAAGTAGTCATACGTTCTAACTTTATGTTGAAGTTCTTATGCATACAGACGTTTATATTCGCAACAATTTCGTACTCTCTAACTCAGATAGGCTCGAGCGCAGTGAAGTTTCCAAGTGCGGAAGCGACAAAAACCCGGTGATGGTGTCACGTACGCGCGCTAGAATGTTAAAAAAAGTGTAATAAAGCAATAAAAAGAATGTTTTATTTTGGGGAAACTGTACCGCCATCTCGTTCACATTGCCTCCTATCTCTTTTCCTCATTCCTCCGATGTCTGGCTTGTTCATCCGTTTTTTTTTTCTTTTTTTTTTTTTTATCATTTTTAATTTTGTTCCCTTCGTTTTTGCTGATTTTTTTCTTCCTCGTTTTTCTTCACTCTTTCTATTTTTTTTATTTTTTATTTTCGTTTCGTTAGAGCCCAGTCTGCTGTGGCGATGCCTATCCCACAGTCCCATTACTCTTCGTAGTGAAACTCTCCCCCACCTTTGCTTTTTCTCATGCCTTTTCGCTGCCCCCTCCTCATCCCCCACCCTATTCTCCCTGAACCCCCATCCCCGTTATGAAGCACACCGGAACGAAGCACGTTTACCAACGTCGAAACGTTGCCACACGTGCTGCGCTCTCTACGTATATATGTGAGCGAAAAAAAAATGTACTCCAGAGAAGCACCCTATGCATCTACGTATATACATATATATCTCGGTGTATTTGGATAGCGTGTGAAGCCATGAGAGCACGAAAGCCACAACGTGGTGCAAGCACAGGTGCGCTACTCAATTGTCAAAGCACAGATCGGCTAGAAAGTGCTCCAATTTTCTATATTTTTTTGTCTCTATAAATATTCCAGTATTCGCTATTCTGTCACAATGATTCGAGAGTTCATTAGTATCCCTGAAATCCTGACTGTTTCGTCAATTATTCCGAGCGCATTTACCAAGTGAAATTGAACAAAATTTTGTTGAAATCGCGTTAAACGATCATCCCGTTTATTCTTCGGCCAAAAGTTACACACACGTTCCTGTTTCTCGTTTTTCTGATTTCGTGAACCAACTCATCTTGAACCCTGAAAGCTTGTTGTATTCGTAGTTCAGACCTCAATTCAATATTGCTCATCGGATCCCTTATATCTTCGTTCATGGGTATCGGATCTATATTGTGTGTGTGTGTGTGTGTGTGTGTGTGTGTGTGTGTGTGTGTGTGTGTGTATCGTTACGGGCTTAGACTCATTTGTGGAAGGGTTAGGTGCTTTAAGCTTAGGTCGTCGGGTAACGCCAGAGTGAAGTTTCCCAACTTCCCTTGGATTGATAGACAACCAATACGTACGTATGTATGTATATAGTTGTTCGTGTGACGGAAACTCTGGCTAATCAAAAAGGCGTAACTTACTTAGAGAGAGAGAGAGAGAGAGAGAGAGAGAGAGAGAGAGAGAGGGAGGAAGGGAGAAATTTGATTCTGAGGATATTCTGCCGTGTTTCCGTATATGCATTAGTACATGACGCTTCCGTCAGGGTGCGACCGACCCCCGCCACACCATTCGAACGTAGCACCATCTACACAATCCTCTCAACGTTCGTGTTATCGTATGTCTCCCGTAGAGGTTCCACATGCTGCGCGCAATTTGGACGTAAGCTTCGTTACATGTGTGTAAACACGCGTGTTTGCAGGCTTGTGTACATTTGAGAGTGATAGGGAGACTGGAACATTGACAAGACGAAGCTGCGAGCCACGTCACTCGACGCACCTGAGCATCATCGCAACAACAATTCCCTTCCTCCAAAGCTTAATCGCGTGAAATTCCAGGAGAATAAGAGGGAGGGAGAGAGAGAGAGAGGGCAAGATAGAGAAAGAAAGAGAGAGAGAGAGAGAGTGAGTGAGAGAGAATGACTGTGTGATGAGCATTGCAAAGCCGACCGCAGCAGCACCTCGTACAATAGTTAGAACCCTTGACCATTCCGTGGTCTAGTTTGATGCAGATGGAGGTCGCGTGAAGTATCTATGCATATTGTGGGCCAGCAAAGCAGACCAGCATCTACGCTGATCCCATACCTACAAAATAGCGTGGATAGTGAGGCAACGGGAGAGAATATAGGGGTAAACGAATAGACGGACATCAGTGGCTCAGAAGATCGCTTAGCCTAGAGACAATGCTCACACACGTTGTTAAATAGGCAATGCTCAGTGCTAACGAGCAAATATATGTCCACGTGGAAAACGGACGAGACCGCACAACGAGAAACATGAATGCCCTGGCTTAATGTTAAAGTGGGCTAATTCTCTATCACATCCTCTCTCTCTCCCTCTCTCTCTTACTATTTGTGTTCATTTTTAATCTCTCCTGCCTCTCAACTTAGCTCACTCTGCAGAGATCTTCGAACGGAAACGACCAGATGTTACAATGAGAAATTTCTCGACACACTCTATCGAGAGCTTTCTTCATCTGTGTATTCAACTTCCAACAGTGTCAGATTCAGAAATAGGCCTTAATATTTCACGTCATTATTAGTCATTGTTATGAATTTCTCCGGAGACCAATCAATATTCTCAATCGTGATGTTTGAAATTTTTTAAGGTTCTGAATATGGATTCAATGTTCCTACCGACAGCAATGACTGATTTCCAGATTTGGACAGTCTCGGAAGAGATGAGTACTTGGTTGGGTGGCCGTGGGCAACAGTCCGGGGGGATTTCATAAGTACAGGGTAGTAAAGAAAACAGTGCGGACGAAAAAGCTAGGAAAAAGAAGTTATAGGAACGGAGTGTCAATGAAATATAATGATTACCACGATGTCATAAACTATCAAGAAAACAAACTAGTTTTAGATAAAACTCCACTTTCATTGCGATCGAGAACATTGCAAGTTCAATCGAAGAAACTCTTCCAATAACATCAATTCCTGTCGAATCAACAATTTTTTTGTCAGTTTTTACGAAGGAACAACGTAAAATGTGAAATGAAATATTTTCGATGTTATTTTATTGCAGTAGCGTGTGAAACGTTGTCCACGTTTTATCTCTTGCGACTAATTTAATCGGCTAAAACGTCTCGAGTTTTTTTCTCGGCGAGAAGTAGAAAGAGCGCGTATTGAATCAGACCGACAATCACCCAAGCAGCCAAGAGTGCAACCTCAAACTATATAACACGTCCAGTGACACTCGAAGCAGTGGAAAACTTCACGTTCGTGAAATTCGAAAAATACAGCAACGGGCACTCGGTGAAATTCAATCTGGCCTCTCTGATGGAAAGCTCTTGACAAAAAAAAACGATGCCTGCATTGACAAAATGAGAGGCTCAATAAAAATAAATAGAAATAAAATTTCGACACTATTTATCGGGATTGAACTCGAGTATTGACTGATGCGTCCTTCGAATTTTTTGGCATCCACCTGCATACTATCTTTTCCTTCATAAATTTTTTGTCACTTGAACGAATATCTCTGTGCACCTGTAAACAAAGATTCAATGCCTATGAAAACTGGAATTATACTTGCTTCGATACAATTGTTTTATTTTTGTTTCCCATCTTTATAGACATTACCTAAAAACGCGACAGCGGTTGATTGCCGAATATTAAAAACATACATATTTTGTAAAAGGCAAAGGCAAAGTACACTGAGAAAAGAAATTTTATGATGCAACGAAACTTCTGTTGATTCAACGATGTTTTCGTCGTAGTGAGGAATATTTATTCGAGCCAGTAAATTAAGCATTTGAATCAACCAAATTTTTGTAGAGTGAACGAATATTGTTTTGTTCGCCACGGTTTGTTGATCCAACCAAAGATTTGTTGAATCAACCAATTGATTTCCCAGTGTACCCAATATCCGAAGTCGGGTGATTGCTTCTTTCGTCTTTTTTCATACCGGCAGTAGGAAATAAGAAACAAGACACGAATTGACCACTTAGTTTCGGTGATATTTATTCTCATAAATATCAAGATTTCACTCGAAACGAAACGAATTGGCCACAAAAGACGCTGGTTTAACCCGGGAACTCGAATCCAATATTCAGTTGAGTTTTAGTACTACGAGAAGGAGTTGAAATAATTGTATTATTACAACGAATAAAATTGGTTTAATTCATTCACTCGCTCTTTGCATTGATTGTTATTCATAAGTATGGGCATGACGAGCATACAATTTGTATACAGATGCTGCAAGCTCTGTCGACAGTTTCTATCCGAAAGTGTTTAGTAAACTGCGTAAAATTGAAAAAAAAATTCTTCACCCAAACGGTACATTTGTGAGAGCGATTTGAAAACGCCATGACACCATGAAACCGGCATATTCGCGTTTATGAAAGTGCGGCCGGACTCGCGTTGGCTTTTCTTTTTAATACTTAGGGTCGAGCCGCTACCACGTCTCTTGATATGCTAACTTAATAAATTAATAAATTAATAAAGCTATTAAAACGAAGTGTAATCAAATAATGCAACGTTCGTAGAAAAAAAAAAAAATTGGGCATCCCATGATGGGATTTATGCCTGAGTAGTTTCAGCCCATTAATTATTTCATTATTCCTAGTGACTGGTTGTGAAACGAGAGTATATTTTCCATTCTAGAATTTCTCGTGGAGAACCCCTGAAGACCGGCGGCGCATAATTTACACGAAGGATAGAAGAAAACGTTGCCCGGACCCTCGCATGTGCATTCGAGCAGCTCAGTTTCTCTCTGGTCTCCCGCGGAACTTTCAACCGGAAAACGAAAAATCAGGATAAGAAAAGAATAAAATGAAATCCTTTCGACGTATATCATCCCCCGGAAATTTTAGGCTCAGTTGAGAACTGCTCGAAAACAGTGTTTAATGAATAATTGATCAATTCTTTATGGCTAAGAATTTTTGTTCTAAACATGTTATTGTCGTTTTAACTGCTTTTCAAAAATGCACAACTTTTTTACTCCCATTCATATACCGTTTTCACTAATTCTGTTATTCACTTTTTGAGTCGGTCATTCAATTAATTTTAATACTCGACTCCTCTGCCATTTCCTATATATTCTATGCCTATAACTTCATCACGATTGTAAATTGCTGTCAGCGATAAAACGACTGGCACGAAAAAAAAGAGCTCGAAAAGAGCAGAAAAAAAAATTCGATTGAAGTGACACGAACGAATCTCTACACTGAGAATCACGAGAAAAACGGGATAAAAGAGAGATTACTCTCTCGAGCGATTCCTTTCTTTATTTAAGACACGCCGAACAGAGGAATTCAACATCGAGAAAAAGAGAGAGAGAAGAGAAATGAGTGTGATCCGATGTCCGATTCGCGAAGAGTCCAAGCCGAAAGCCAAAGAGTGCTTTACCAACGGAATTCTCTTCAACCCCCCACATTTCACCTTTTCATTTTCTCCACTCTCACAGATATATCTACTCTTTGAAAAAATGCACACATTGACAAAATCCGTGAACTCTCCAAGTTAAATTCCTGCTTTGACAATATATCCTGTTCCGATCAACGATCACAAAATACCTGCACATTTACAGTAGAAGAATAAGGTGACTCAAACTGTTCGGTCTTGATAATAAATAAAGTGAAATATTTACAACGAAAACAATTATTTTCGAATAGCAAAAAACGTTTCCTTTTCGATCTTCCCAATGATTTGTATTCTCGAGTTCCATGATATTGACCGAAAGTTTAAAAATACATTTCAGAGGATTACCATCAACCATCATCGAATGAGATTTTTATTCAAATGAAAAAATAAAAAAAATAAAAAATTGGCGATCTTCATGAATAATTATTTTTCATAAATTTCGTAGGAACGAAAATAAATATTTGTATTTTGTGGCCTTATACATTCGGCGTATAAAGAAAGTATTTTACATCGGATAGGCACTCCGGAATGTCGAAACTTGAAGTACCGTTTCTGGGTCGTTCGCCGCGGTACAAAAAGAAGGAAGACATGCGGAAAATGTGAATTAATGTTTCCTCACCGACGTCCATGACCGAGACCTTGCGGTGGTGAATTTTCTTTGACAATTGATAGTTGAACAACGAAGTAGGTCTCGCTTGTCGTGGCAATGAAAGCTTCCTCACGACATGAAACGAACGAAGGTTAGGAATAGGCCAGAGAAACGCGAGAGGAAATACCGAAATTACTGGCAGACTCCTATCTACGAATGAAGGAAACGAGTAACGTCAGCCGAACGCCCACAGCCTCAGTTGAAACCTCGATAAACTTTCGGTCACCCAAGTTGTGCAGTATGGGTATAACAAGGTGAGGTCGGGTGGAACAATCGAAGTGCGAGGCCACAACGAAACCGCCAAGTTGCCAACTGGTCGGATTGCTCCGACGTTTTCTCTTCTTCTCTTCTCATATATAAAACACTCTTGGTGTGTATACATATATATATGCGTATATGTGCACATATATACTTAGCATCATGTATTATGTCTATGGGGTGCTTTGCCTAAAAAGGTCCATCACTTGTTCAACAAATGTCACGAAATAACACTTTAAACCAGAATTTTTACGTTGAAGAGATGTATAAAAAGTAGAAATTTCGATTTCAAAAACTCGGAAGCTATGTTTTAATGGATTTCACGAGGAGCACAATTACGAAAATAAATTCTTCGCAATAAAATACTATGAACAACCAATATGACAGATAGTCGTAAAAATTTCGAAAGAATTGTTGTAGGCAAACAAAAATTTTCGATACAATATTCGAAAATATTCTTTTTAAGTGAAACGTCCCGTATATATTTTATGTTAGTGTTGCGCAGTTATCATTATTGAGTGTGCTACATAGCTCCTTCATTCGATCTATTCCTTCTTCAAATTTCTGTCTCTGTCTCTTTCTCTCTCGCTCTGTTTCTTCCATCCTCAAGTTTTTCGTGAAATCGATTTTCCGAAGCTGAGTTCTCTCTCTCTCTCTCCCTCACTCCAACTCTCATTTTTCTCTGTCACCTACATTCACACACGCTCTTAACAATTCTGATCAGTAAGATTGGAAGAAGCCTGCAGCTGCAATATCTTCAGGTTATTTCGAGAGAGCCAATATAGTTAGGAGAATTTTTTGCTCCTAATGTACAATGCGTTTGCAGAAAAATGTCGGCTATACGAAAAGCGAGTAAACAGTTTTCTTGTGAAATTTCGCAATTTTTTTTTGTCCAAAATTGTCCAAAAGACCGCAGGAAGCAGAAATCCACATCGTTGTAAATTTCATGATCACAAAAAAACATTGACCAGAATTGACTACAAAAACTATACCAATCATGAATTTACAGTCATTTTTCATTCTGATTCGTTGAATTCAGAATCACTAGGGCTTGCAGTCTTACGAAAATGTGTTAGAGAAAATTGAGCTCGAAAAGGGAGATAGAGAAATACACGTGGAGATATTCAATCAGAAGAAATCGATTGAATTCAGCTCCTGAACGTTATTTGCGGTGAACGAAGTTACGATTTGTACTAACGGCAAACCACCACTTTTTATCCACACACTTTGTCTAATTTATTAATAGTTTAGAATGTTTTCAGAATGAGCTGAATAAAATAACTGATAAAGTGCAACACTTTTTCTTCATAAATCATTCTACTTTTTTCATCGAGAAACTTCAGTGTTAGAAAATCATTTGACATTTGTGAGAATCATCCAATTCTAACCGTTTTCGTCGGATTAACCGAAAATTTTAATTTCATCACGAAATATTGTTTCAATTTTTCAATAAAACCGCTCGAAACCAGAACAAATAATGCTAGAGAAAACACAAATTCGAGAGACAGAAAACGAATGAACAATTGCATCGATTCGTCTCGTGAATAACGAGAAAAAAAAGGTATGACGATTCATCAGCTTCTTTTTATCTTTGTACGAAGGAATACATGTACAAATATAAAATTGAAATACCTGGATTAACGGCGTTGCAATGGTTGAGGAGCGGCAGCCAGCAGATTAGTAGCACCGCTCTCTGCATCTGGAATAAACGAAATAAACGAATGTACTATACGTTGGTCAAATGTTTATTGATTACAAATTATAATTATTTTTTGTAAACGCAATGTGTGCTTAAGGTTTCAATCTTATTTGCATTCAATTCAAATTTCAATCTGACATTTTACGAGACGATAATCACCTTTATCGTTATTCCATAATATTTCATAATATTTCATAATGCCAAAAAGGGGACACCATTTTTCTGTTGATAAAAAATGCTTATCTTTTTCCACTTTTGAAGATCTATGAAATGCACGCAACTGTTCAAGATTGTATGCTTGGAAATAGCTGAAACTATAAGGGAACCTTGTTGCGAAAAACACTTCGATTTTTCAAAAATTCGTAAGCAAATCTGTTACAACAGAAATATAATAACGTTATACAAAAACGGGGTGGAAAAATCCTTAATTCATGGCTTTATTGTTCGTTATCTCCAGCTGAAAGTATATCGATTGTTTACGAGACACCATCTGGAGATTTTATTCAAATTTTTTTTCAATAAAAATCATCAATGTATCCCTGGACGTCTGATGCTTTATAATTGCAATGAAAATGTACTTTATCAATTGATAATTTCGAATCGCAGATCGAGAAACGATTTGGATAAGCGTAACGAGCATCTTTTGTTTCTCCATACAAAGAAGAGGGTGCAAAATTGTCTTTATCTTTGACTCCAAGTGCAAATACATCAGAAATAAGAAAAATCAAAATCCTTGACAATAAATCGGGCAGGACGTTGAAATTGCACTTCCTCAGTGCATTCGGTATTTTCGATCGAGCTCGAGAGGCTGATTTTTCGCGAAATTTCTCATGGCACAAAGGCCAACGTGACGTGAAAGAGAGCGGCAAGGAGGAAAAAAAAATTCTATGTACTGAGGAAACGAATAACTCGAGCGCGAACGTACGAATACCAGGCGACGAATGTGCACATCGAGGACGCGAAAGAGATCACCCGAATGTTCGTCGTAGACGCGACGTTCGCTCAACCGTAGTTCCGATATTCGAACGGAAGTGAAAAACAAAGTTATCGTTTATCCAGGCTTGAACGAAAAAAATTTCGCAATGATCTATAGAGCTTGCAGATATTTTTATATCGTTTTTAACTATGAAAATATAAAAACCATTTATTTCGAGCGTAAACATCTGAAAATATATGTAACATCTTGTAACATTCTTTCTTCCGATTCCTGATATTTTTTCGACATTTTTCGACATAAACAAGAAATACGATCCCACGTGACTGTCGACGTCGGCCATCTTGGCAACGTCACTTAAAGGCTGTCGCTATAAGCGACACTTACAACTGCGGCCAGCCACTGCCAACTATTGAGAAATGGAACCTTATAAAAGTCGCAACAATTATTATTAAAATAACGACTTTCATTACAAAATTGATGACAGAAAAATCATAACGCCTAAAATGAGAAGCAAAATACTGTAAAATATAAGAAAAATCAAAGTAAATTAGAGAATAAAGAAATGTGTGTTTCTGGGGAAAAAGGGAGAAAGATAAAAACAGAGGGAGACAGAGAAAGGGAGAACGAGAAAAAATATTACACAGAAGAATGAAGTACGTCTTCTGAGTATCACGAACACGCCTAGAGCTTTTCGAACAGAATTATCCCCCAAGGTAAGCGACATATATATCTTGTCCATTCCATATTCACGAGAAGATTCCACGAATCACCAAGTGTATGGTTATAAGCTTATAGTCGATATCTGAACATACGAATGTATAAACGCATATATATAGATTTATATTTTTACAATTTCCCTCGTGTGTCTCCAATAATGTTATGTATATTCAGAATAAATCGCTTGTAATCCTTGTGAGATCGGCTGGTGTTCGTCTTGGCACAATTTTCTATAAATTATGTATGTACTTTCCAGAGTTCATGAAATATTGATAAGAGAAATGAGGAGGGACACAAGTTTTTTTTCTTTTTCCATGCACAGAGAGTCTCTTTCGAACTTCTTTCCAAGTTGGAAAATAATTTTCGTTATCTAAGGAGTTTTCATTTACGGTTTGTATACAATACAATGAGCAGTTCATATTTTTTTCTGTTCATGAAAAATTATTTGCTGTCAAATGCTTTATTTCTGCAGAATCAGGCAGGAAGTGCTCGATTTTTTTTTTTTTTTTCAATTTTCGATGATACGCAAACCGACGTCGAAGCCGAAACAATCATGAACTGTTATACCCCTACGAATATTTTAAACGCGAATATGCGTTTGTTGGTTTGTTCTTCTTTAACGCAGCAACGGAGAGTGATGTGGTCCACTTTCTGTCCTAGAAAAATGCTCACTCGACTGTGGAATAGATCTGGAGCATAATTCCACGAGAACCAAGAGAGCGAAGCCGCGGGTAAAAGATGGTTCGATATGAATAAGCTGGAATATGCCATGCTTTCAAAATTTAAAAAGAAAAATGTGGAAAGAACATTTGTATTGGAAGTCGAATGAATCTTTCAACCTAATGCGACCTTAATAATTTTCATTATTTATCAATTCGTGTTATCTTTATATTTCTCCGCGTGGTCATATCACGAGAAAATTACTATCCTTCTCTCTCTCTCTCTCTCTTTCGCGACCTGTGGAGTACACATGGCTCACGGACTACGCAATGACCCGCGGTGTAAACTTCACCGCGCATAGTTGGAAAAAAAAGCAAAAAAAAGGGGAAAGAGAGAGAGAGAGAAAAAAGAAGTAATTTTCAGCCACCAGAAGGAGCGCACTTTTCTCGATTAAAAAGCCCATCTCTAATTGCGTTGAGTCTCGCACTTGGTGCGACCCCGCAAATGCCATACCTTTTTTTCTATCCTCATAATAATAGCAATAATGATAACAATGACGATAATAACATATGATAAAGTGTGAGATGTATGAGCGTAGACTTTTTTATTTGAGGACCGAATATCCTGTCGGAGGAAGAAAAAAATGCCTGAGCTGATGGGCCGCGCGATACATTACTTGTGAATAATAATATGAAAAATGGGAATATAATAAGCAGGGAAAAAATATCCCCCAGTGTCCTTTCAAGAGAATGAGAGGCGAGAGAAAAAAAGCTCCGGAAGTCTGCTGTTTTATAATCTTCGAAGCTCCCGGGGCTTTCTTCTAGGCGATAATAACTCTTCACCCGCGTTACCCTTGGTCTTGCCTTCTCGTAGAATAAGATGGCAACGGGAGGGAATAAAAAAAAACATACGGGAATATGAAATTATGAATGTGGATTGAATTCAATAAAGAAATGTGCTTACGAATGTCAACATTTTTAAGACACTTTTTTTGGATGTATTTTGGTATAACTTTTAGTTTCGATACGAAAAAATCTTTGATTGGAGAAGAAAATGGTCGAATTTATATTGCGAAAGATCGACGAAATATTCATACCATTTTTAAGAGACTCCCCAACAATCAAGAGGAGTAAGAAACAATTAATCGGTTCTTCCTTGGAATTAGTATCTCAAAATTCGTTTCTGAACGTTGATATATAGATATTTGCCGATGAGACTATTATAATTTTCATTACTCGAAAATCTGAATACTTTTTCATCTTCCAAAAAGCGTATATGGCTCGTTCGACTTGAATCTTCAACAGCGATCGATTACTTTTTTTTTAACTTTTGTTTTCGTTGCTGAAAAAAAAAATCGAACGTTCTTCCTCGACTCGAAAGCGTTCTCCCTTAAGCAATTGATATAAATATGCATGTGGGAACGAGTAAGTCCTGTGGGAAGATATTTTTATGGACTCTCGTTCACGATACCGCATATGCATTTTCTATTCTGGTTCCGCCTTTACGATCTCATATTAAAAAGATTTTCCCTCAGGTTTCTACGGCCAAAGAAATATTCGACAATCCGCCCAGACATTCGACTGCATTGTATGCAGTCAGACATATTTTACATATGCTTTTATATACTTGTGCATTGATTTTTTTTTTTTTTCGTCATTTCAGCCTTCGTAAAATTGTATCATTCGATACATTTAGTTTGTAAACTAATATTACTGCTCATAGATTTTTTATTGTTTATTTTTTCACAGCAGTTCCCCACTTTTAGTTGATTTTAGGTACATCAAATTCGAAAACCTCCAATCTTTGTCTTCCATATTTGGCAGAGTAGAAAAAAAAATTTGAAAACTAACTGAAATAAAAAGCAAATGTTTTTTTTTTTAATTTTTTTTTATTTCTGTAAAGAAAACGGGAGTGAAATTTTCAGGGATAAGTTGACTCCAAAAAAAAAGTTTTGGAAATGTGTATTCTTAATCAAAAATATTACTTATTTCCCAAAACCATTGAGAGTCGTTTCGATTTATTTGTTTGTCAATTTCCTATACAATTTGTTTGGTATAGTTTCAGTTGTTACTATATATCCTTGAGAAAAATAAAATCCCGTTATAAATAATCAAAAATAAATAAATAGAGCGTGTAATTCACAAATGCAAGTTTGGCTATCCCATTGTTTATTCAAAATTTATCCATGTTTGTATTCATACATTATGGTTGAATTGGTAATTCACAACGGCAAAATAACTTTCGGCATTGCCATTATTTAATTAAAGTTTATTCATTTTCCCGTGTATAAATAATTGTTAGTGTCTGAAGTAGCATAAAATGTTCTGTATATAAACATAACAATTTGACGTTCTGAATTTGTTCGTTTTAACAATCAAACGGCCGTAATATTTGTTACTCGAACTACTGAAATCCGCTGGTTGTACTTTTATATTGACTTCATAAAAATATATATCGTATCACATATACTCACAGTGCATTGAAAGCGTCGGATATATTATATTTCCGGTAGAATCGATGTCGCATGAAATGTGGAAAAAGAGAGAGAGAGAGAGAGAGAGAGAGAGAGAGAAAAAAATGGTTGCGTATACTGCGACTACAGTACTTTATGTTGAGGCTGTTTGGTTGTCGGTTTTACCACAAAAGCTGGATGAATATATTATCGACGATGAGTTGTGTGATATGATGTTTAACAGAGATATTGAGACCAAGATATATATGCATGCTCAAGGGAGACAGAAGCATGAAAAGTCACTAAAGTCGTACCGGAGGAAAATGATCTTTTATAGCGACATAAAAAGGGGAACACAAAATTTTACACGTTTGGTTTACATTGATAAATCCTTGGGATCGACTGTATATTCTGGAGTAGATACGCTTCAACCCCATTTGGACAACGTGATATCGATGAACAAATATTTTCTTCTTGTTTCGAATAATACAGTGACTAGATTCGAGATTTGCCCAAATGAGATGATCTTCGTGTAATTTTTTTTTTTAATTTCATTCGACTCAACTGTCTCCGATCAATTTTAACTGGGTGTTTATCGTTTCTCTTCTCGTTCGTTAATTATATTAATGCGTAACATATTTCAACAATCACGTATCGAATCTAAAATATATGCGCATATCTCTCGTAACATATAGGACGTCACTACCTGCCTCAAACTATTTAAAATCCAAACTTTCTCAACACCCACGAATTTCGTGTACATACATATGCCTATATTTTTTTTTTCGACAAAATTAATGAAAGAGAGAAAATTGCGCGTATAATAAACTTTGGATTGGTCGAAAATTCGAATAAGTGGTATGTGTGTGTGTGTATACGTGCGTCTGTGTATATTATCAAATATGTATCGAGAGGAACAAGAGATACTGGCGAACATCCGGGAGGGTGGAGAGAAAACTCATTAATACCCAGCACATATACTGATTTTGCTTGTATTAATTAAAATTCTCGGATACCCTTACGCACACCGTGTGTAATGTATCGCTCAGACCAACGAAAATGAGGCTTTTCATGATTGTATAGGCTAGCTATAACGACTCTGAAAATACTGGTTTCATGTAAATGTTTAAACGTACCTACATTTATAGTGCGAGCATGTATGAATATTTATTTCAACGTGTACGTCAACGTGGCTCGAGCTCTCGAATTATTCACACTTTTTATCAGTCTTCGATCTTATCATTATCGTGCTTTAATATCGTGTGATATCTTTGGGAATTCAACGCATCGAATAATCGTTGTCTAATTCCCATATGAAAAATGAATAAAAAGCAGATGATTCAACGCTAATTAGACTCAGGAAGTGTCCTTTGATCATTGTCGGTTTACAAATTGTGTTATGAAAATGATACTGTTATGTATACGCAGTGGGTGTGGTTTTAATTCTGGAAAAAGAAATTTCAATACACCAGAAATATGTCAGTTCGAACAAATATCGAACATTTCACCTCGATTGTGTTTGAGTCCTGAGCCTGATGGGTTGCGACATTGATCATCGATTTTCTCGTATTTGGCCGTTTTTATATTCAATAAAAAATTGTCGAAAGTTCAATTTATACCTCTGGATTAAAAAAAAAAAAAAAAATTTACTTTTTTTCGTATCGACGAAAATTCAAGTGATCAAATTAACTCGCCCGACCCGTGTGGAACGTTAATAACCGAGTCAAAGTATAGCAGCTTAATTTCGTGCTCTCCCGATACGTACCGATATATTCAACATGGCGAAAACTCGGTATCGACCATTGATCAAATTTACGCAGTGAATATTAAAATGTTAATTTCGAAAATAGCGTCCTATAAATTGAAAAAGAAGAAAAAAATGCTCTCTTTCGTTATTTCTAACATTAGCTAAAGCGAATTCGCGCCTTTCTTTTATTCGTATACTGTGACTTCACGCCTTTCATGAAGGTTGAATTTGAACGTTTTAATCTTTTATTTGACTTCTGAACTGGTAACAAAAAATACCGGTAACCGATTTTCCGTAAAGTTCCTTTTTTTCGACACACAGAACACTATCAGTTTCTCGATGTTTTCATCCGCATGTTCGTTTGTAACAATGAAATTTCTGATGAAGAATTATGAATTCCATAAACTTTGGCGACTGGAAAACTCTCTGGAGATATTAGAAATTTACGAATAACTGTTGAGAAATATGGAGATATGATCTTCTACTGGAAAAGTAGAAAAAAAAATAGCATTTCAAAAATAAAGTTGAATGACAGTAAAAAAAATTGGCCTTAGTAATTTGCTGAAAAGTAATGGCATCACCCGTATATAAAATTGTATATACGCATGGTATTTATATGCCACCCATAGCCGGGATGACGAGTGATATTCATTCAAAAACCGAGAGGGTAAAGGTCGCCCGTGGGTCAAAAGTGCATCTGCCAATGCATCGTAACTCTCTCCCCCTCTTAAAAATCTTTCTCTCTCGCTCTATACCCTCGCAACAGCTCTAGCTGGAAATGCAATTGGTGATCGAACTCGATCGTTTCGCAAGAGTCCCATTCACGCTGTTCCGGCCTCTTCGTGATTAACAGCTTTACCAAAAACCGTGAGTCGATTGTGTTCGACGACAAAAAAAATTAATTCTTTTTAAACCCCCGTGATTTTACAAGCTCTCCGTTTCTATTGTACTCGATGCGTCTAATCGTCAGCTCCGTGACTGAAGATGTTCGAAATTATGATTCTACGTTATCAAAACTTGTACCGTAAGATTAAGGGTGTTCGTTCATTTACCTTTACCAAAACTGCCAACTTTTTTTTTGTAGACTTAATCTGTAACGAGGTCGATGAGTGTAAGAATCAAGAAAGAATGGACACGTATTTCTGGCATATTAACGAAGAATATTTTATAGTTTTGTTTATTTATGAAAAAAATTGAGGATTTTTATCATCGATAACGTTTTATAAACATTTGAAATCATCTGTATTACTTTCTTCTCTTTCAATATGACATCTCTCATCGTCAATGCACAGTAGATGAATACTTAACCGATGAAACTCAGAGTTGAGAAGATTTAATCTCACTTCTAACTGCGAGATTCCGGTAATCGTCCGAGCACAGTCTGTTAGGAGATTATAATTGTAATGAGCTTTAGTGCTGCTCCGTTCGCGTCGATTCCGAGTTGTGCAGCTTCAATCTTTGAAGCATGTGAAATACACTGTACATGTGATCATCTTTCAATATTCGAAATGCTCGGGCTTGTTCGGAAGCTCTCAAGAAGAGGTTAATAACACTGTGGCGTTGGCACCTCGAATTTTGGAATGGAAATTGAAAATCGTCGTGTAACATTTACGTGTGAGAGATATATATAACCAGAAAGTGTTATATTCAAATAAAAATTCGATAAACTGTTGTGAATAATTTCGCTATCCGCCATAATTGGATGATTCGAACATCACCTAGCACGATAAACATCAAAATAAAAAATGAGTCGTTTCAAACAAACCTCGTAAAAGAATATCACGGGTGTGTCATTAAAATTGTCCTTCAGTGAGATGGGAAAAGCATGGATGAAGAGAAAGGGAAGGAGAAGAGAAATCATGAATATACCTGTTGGAGCGGGTAGCTATTTTGGTCTCTCGGTAGAGTGGTTGAAAAAAAAAAAAAGAAGGAAAAGAAAAAAGCAGGCCGTCCTGGTAGCTGGTAGCTTCGTCATTTCAATCCAGAAGCCCTCGGAACACTGACGTTTCTGTTGCCTCCTCCACACCCCTGCCCTCTTCATCGCCACGAGGGTCAAAAGTGCAGTACGTGTTGTTGCGGAATGCTTCAAAACTCTCTCGCCCCCTTTCACTCCCCCCTCTACTCTCTCACTCTCTTTCTCTGTCTATCGCTCGCCCTTTTTCTCTCTACCTTCATTCCACCCTCTTTTGCTCTTCGCTCTAGGACGGTTGCACACACAATGCAATTGGTGACCTCGTTTCATTTCATCGGCCCAGGGCATTCTCTCTCTATCTCTCTTTCGTTCTCTCATTTCATGCACAACTTCATTCTATGTGTACGCATATACATCGCTCGCTGCTTTCATCCCTAAGCAGAGAAAGCATAGAGAAAGAGGAAGTGTGGGAGAGCAAGAGAGTTTGGGCGTTGAGGTAGGTGCTCTCGTGATTACCCAAGGCCCTCCGGTAATTCGATGAAGTTTAGCCAATGCTTTGACTTGATGAACCGCTCCTGAAGGTCTCCTTTCTCTCTATTTCCCTGTCGCTTCCTCTTTCGTTTCATCTTTCTCTTTCTCTCTCTCTCTCTCTCACAGCAGCGAGTATACTGGTCCATGTGGCTAAGTCTTGTTTTCTAGACCGGATGCTGACTCTCTCATGTATAGGTATTGTACATATATATTCTATCATATATACTTTGAGCTTCCATCCATCACATTTAAGCAAACTATATACATAGGACTATACTCGTGCCAAGTTACGTTTGCACATTGTCAGCGTAACCGCGTCTCTGCGTGGGCGTGAACTGTCATCAAGTTTGATCGCCGACACGCGCATAGACATATACAGAGACCAGTTTCACCTCTCTTTAATCGACAGTGTCCACCACCGTGATAACATGGAGATCTCGATGGGAAGAATACTCATTTTCTGGTAATGCAACACACAAAAAAGTGTGGTTGATTGAACATTCAACTCGCTAGAACTTTAACTGCAAAAAATTTGCGGTTATCGAAAACGATCATATACAATTATAAACGAATTCTACTCGTGATATCTCGGACGGAATTTAAAATTCATCAAGAATCAAAGTAATTAAAACGCTACCGGATTTACATGAAACGAAAATTAGTCATAAAAATAAAAAATAATTTTAATGAACAGCAAAAAACAAAAGATACAATTTTTGTTCCCAATTATTTTCCAATCTTCTGTATAATTCTTTCCAAACTACTTAATCATTCGAAAATTTTCAAGTGAGTCATAAAACTCTTCAATATCGAATCCATACGTATTTTTATGGCTCAAGTTCTGAAACGAACGTTGCAGGATACTTGGGGGATTTATCGAGGTGATATCTCGCATGTCCAAGGATTGGTTCACGGCGAGATATGTGTACAGGAGTGTAACGTCAACAGTAAAAGCCCTCTAGCCCTCTGGGTCGTGTTGATACCACGGTCGAAGTGATCACCCCAGCTTATACCCTATACGAGAGCAATGTGAGTACACTGTACACACAATATTCCTGATACCGTTACTTGCAACCTCTATGGAAGAAGGAGGAAATGGAGATCAGCTAAAAGCAACATTCAATTATTCCTGCATCCACTGGACGATTATATTTGTATCGAACATATTAGGACCTTGAATAAGTTCTCGCTGTTTTCTAACAAATGGCATAACTAGGACTACGTGCATGTAATTGCAAGTGGTATTGTATTTACAAAGAAGTACTGTCAGTAAGCTTAAATTTTAGTGTATGCTAGTTCGCCACAGTGTAAACAACGTATTTTTTTTTAGTTCTGAAAATGTCGAGTTTTGTGCCAAGTAAAGAGTATTTGCGGGGAATTTTATTGCACTATTTTATTCGAAAGAAATCTGCAGCTGAAGCACACAGAATTCTTATTGAGACTTACGGTGAGCATGCTCTGTCGGAAACGACATGCAGAGATTGGTTTCGACGATTCAAAAATAATGATTTTGATCTTGGAGATAAAGCACGCTCTGGCGCACCGAAAAAGTTTGAAGACGAAGAATTGGAGGAATTACTTAATGAAGATTCATGTCAGACGCTAGCTGAACTTGCAAAATCATTGCGAGTCGATGACACAACAGTTTCGAAACGTTTGAAAGCATTGGGAATGATCCAGAAGCAAGGACATTGGGTGCCGTATGAATTGAAGCCAAGAGACGTCGAACGGCGTTTTTGCACGTGTGAACTGCTGCTTCAAAGGCAAAAAAGGAAAGGTTTTTTGCATCGTATCGTGACTGGCGATGAGAAGTGGATACTGTACGATAACCCTAAGCGTAAAAAATCGTGGGGTAAGCCCGGGCATGCATCAACATCGTCTGCAAAGCCAAATATCCATAGTTCGAAGCTGCTGCTCTGCATTTGGTGGGATCAACAGGGTATAATTTATTATGAACTGCTCAAACCAAACGAAACTATCACGGGTGATCGCTATCGACTGCAATTGATGCGATTGAGCCGAGCCCTAAAGGAAAAACGGCCGCTATACGAGCAGAGACACGAAAAAGTGATTTTGTTACATGACAACGCTCGGCCACATGTTGCGAAACCGGTGAAAAACTACTTGGAAACGCTTAAATGGGAAGTCCTGCCCCACCCGCCGTATTCACCGGACATAGCCCCTTCCGATTATCACCTTTTCCGTTCGATGGCACATGGCTTGGCTGAGCAGCGCTTCCATTCTTATGAAGATACCAAAAAATGGGTCGATTCTTGGATAGCCTCAAAAGACGTGTCGTTTTTCCGACGTGGAATTCATATGCTGCCAGAAAGATGGGAGAAAGTAGTGGCTAGTGATGGGCAGTACTTTGAGTAACATGTTATTTACCACATACTTCAAATTATTCATTAACTTTCAAAAAAAAAAACAGCGAGAACTTATTCAAGGTCCTAATAATTTTGCATCGGTATATTCTTTCTTGATTTTCGATGCTACATATAAAACGAAAATTATTAATGTACCTTTTTGACAATCGATGAAAAGATATTGAGAAATAAGAAATCATTTCGATTGCATCAGCAAGACAGATTTCCACTCTTTATCCTTGAAACGAAAATTCAGTGCATCCAGTATCAATCGGTACTTGTTGAATTCAATTTAATCGATATAATTACTCCATTTTTTATCGGAATAAGGAAAAAAGATCTTCAGGTCTCCAAGAACTTCTTCATTAACTTTACCAACAGTGTAATTTAAACAGTAAAATGAACTCGTAATCGGAAAATAAATAAAAATCTTGAAGCTACATAATTCTTGAATTTTTTCGACTTAATTCTTATTTTTGGTCCATTGTTTCCCAGCGCACTGAAATTCCTTGGAGATTGGCTGGCATCTCATAAATTACGGGAGCCTCGAATCGATTACATAAACCAATTTGGGAAATCCGATTCGACGAGCCGACGACGTCGCCGATAGACTTGTATCAGTCTCTTCCTCTTTAACTCTCACCCTCTCTCGCTCTCTTTCGATCTCACTCTCTTAATTTTACTCACATAATTTACACTTCCCTGACTTCGAGCCTATACCTATATGTATTCCGCACACCATAAACCTCATCTTTAACTATTACGTGATGTCATTGAATTATCCTCCTAGTTCGAAAAGTGATCGATGACGTTCGACGTATCTATTCCGTTTTTTTTTGTCTGCTTAGGCGGATAATAGAGTAGAGTCCAAATTCATACGGCTTATAATGAACCCGCAAACTGATTATAATTATGCGCAACATCCGCCCATTTCCTTCAACCCAATTTGATAAAACGTAATCATTTTTTCTTCTTCTGCTTATCATGAAAACTTTGGCAGATGAAAAAATACCTGTTTCATAATAAAATATTTCTTGTTTCGTATTGAGAAATATTGAAATTATCAGAAATGGATATTTTGAGAGAAAAAAAATAAATAAAAAATTCGTAGTTAAATCACAATAATCAGATACTAAAAAAACAATTCACCCTCGATATAGCGAGTACCGAATTTGTGCGCTGATCGTATAAAAAAATAATACTTTGCAATTTCTTCGTCCGTATATAAGTCTTTTGTGCTCGATCCGAAACTTCGAAAAAGTCTATAAATATCAATTTTAGGATAACGGAAATCTATATACCCAAGTTTTTCCGTATACATGTACCATATATCGACAATGATTTTCTTTTTCGACTCTTATATACATATCCACGTACTACATAACACGTTACGAGTTTCCGATTCTTTATATACACCTTTGGCAACCTTCGCGACGATATTGAATCGCGTGAAGGCAAACTTTTCGACCCTCTTGATTTCCACTCTTGGAAATGGTAACGACGCACGAAAGCGAGGAAGAAATTGGTGTGAAGGAAAGAAGAAGATAATGATTGTTTATAGGGCCCGTATTTTTTTTTTTTTGCATTATGTTATGCACATACAGCCTTGTGCAAAAGTATTAGTCAAAAGTAAAGTCAAATATCTTGGTTAAAAAAAAAAAATCATAACTGAATTCAACGAACGCCGTTTTGAAGCAGATAATTTCGGCTTCATTTTGCTTTCTTTAAATAATTTATGCGATTTTATTTGCGCCCGGTACGTAACTTTGAACATGACTATTTTTCGCGATTTTTCACCTTAATAAACCGGGTGCTAGGCTCCTAAAAGTTGGATTTTTTTTTTACCAAGATATTGGACGTTTTGTGTGGATCAAACAGCCGCAGGGTGCCTAATACTTTTGCACGAGCCTGTACGTATATACTACATGGACAGAAAATTATCTTGCTGGCAGTTGTATCGAAATCCACGAGCTCGATATCCACATACGGCGATCGATTTTCAATAGATATTTGGGTAAAAAGTTCGGTCAAATTTTTTTCGTTCCTCGCACTTTCTCGTCTGTATAATAACGAAGCATATTTTTTGAGTCGCGTTAAGCTGAGCCCAGACACGTCGAAAACGTCTTCGAAGTAACAAGGAAAACTAAAAAGGAGACTGCACCGTGGTTATCCGATTGTCCCTCGAAGGAGAATACGATTTTTGCTCGAGGACAGACTGAGTAATATGCCATGGAACGTCAATCGAAGCTTCGAGACGCTTTCCAAAATAAGCAGTAACGCTCCGGCCTAGATTATTGGCCTCCGAGGGGTGGAATTGGTACTGATCTACATACATACATGTATATTTGCATATAAATCCATCTACCGTGACAAGCGTGAAGCAAAATCGAAGTAACGAGAATAAACGAAAAAAAAAACTAGAGATAAGATAAAAGGAAAAAAATTTGACACGATATACTCTCGTCGAACCGGTGCTGAACATGGAAAATCTCTGTCATGTTTTCGACAAATCCTCCGTCACAGGATCCCAGAAAGCAGCTCAAATCTTCTTACAACCGTATAAATAAGAAATTTCGTCAAATGACAGGACAAAATTTCATCACTTTTTTTTCATGACAGGGATTTTAGTAATTCGACTAACTAAGGGCCAGTTTATCCATTTTCCAAATATTGAGTGTGCTCTGATGCTTGAGATTCTGCAAGCCAATGGTATTATGGCTCAGTGTCAAATTTACTTAAAAGTGAGAACTTTTTCCTACACATTTTTTATGCTCTTTTATCGTCAGCATCAGTTGCTGTCCATCAAAAATTCTGATTCGTATTTGAGGTCTATCCTAAATCTGACAGCGGACAAATATCACTTGTAACGTTTCAAATCGATGATAGTCGTGACCTTTGGTTGGTCGATAACGATAGTGGCAAAATCAAGTGTTATTTGCGATAAAAAAAAAAACAACGAAACCGAATAGAGCGACAAAAATTTTAAACTGGAAAAATCCATCTTCATTTCGTTTCTTTGTTGAATTCATTTTTTGGACTCGTAGTTTTGGATATGCCTGTATTTTTAATTTTTCACTGCATAAAATGAGGTGCTGAGCTCTTGTACAATGTTATGCTGATTTTGTTTCTGGTGAGAACAATTTGAAAAGAACATTGCCAGCTTCAGGATAGCTTTTTTTCTTTTAATTCTGCAATTTTATTTCGTCATTCGTATACAGAGTACTCCTATTATAGTCACTGCTTAGCACCCGGATCCCATCAGACCAACGCCACAAACATCAAAAATGTTAAGCATGGATGCTTACGTCTAGTATCAACACAATTTTCTTTCCGGAATTTTTCAACATCATTCAACGAAATGCGTTTTGTGAAACAAACAAAAATCTTCCCTTACTCTGTTTCTCGCCATTCTGTCCCTCTCTATCTTCCCTTGGTATATTCTTGTCTTTTTCATTCTTCTTTCCGTCGTTTACCTTGCGGAGCAATCCGGCGATGGCGTTTCCGCTACTTTCACCCCTTCTGTACGATGAATGGGAACCCAGCAGAGCACACGGTGTAATCGGCTCAGAGGCGCTCTCGCTCGTCGTTCCTCTCTACACGCGAGAGTAACGCGAATGTGCACATTCACGATTTAGCAACGAGCTAGAGCGGAGAGTGGAGAACGATCCTCGCACCAGTGCACCGTTTTCTCTGTAGTCTTTATTCCTGTTCGCCAGCATTGGACCAAGCACGTTTCCTGAATATATACGTATATATGTCGTTACATGTACTATTACATTGGGGAAAACTCTCGCCGACAATTGGCGAACCTCGAACGAGTTATCCGAGCACAAACCCAAGTTTGTACACCTCACCGTATCTCTCTATATATATACGTTTACTTTATTTAGCTCTTCGTGTAAGCTTTTTCCTTAATTACTATTTGTACCTAAAATCTCTGCACACAAGTTAAATTTTCGCAGCAATTATAACATTGAAAGTAGAACAACCTATCAAAAAAAGTGAGTCAATTATCCTAAAAAATATGCCAATTCGTACCGATGAGATGCCCTAACTGGATCTTCGTACAAACCTAGTTTTATGTTTTTGTTCTCCTCCCAACAGTTTCAACAATTTATGCGTATGATCAGTCTCGTGAATTTGCAAATCTGTGCCCTTCTCGTTCACGAGGATCCTTAGTCGTTAGCGATAAAAAGCCCGAAGAGCAATGACACTCTTCGACTCGAAACTCGATGAGAAACTTAAATCATATATCCTGTTGACCATTTAACCTGAGGTACCTGCCTGGTATAGTACTGACCTATTTATTTGTGGAGAAACACAATGCATATACATGTTTATAGAGGAGATATATGTCTCCCAAACAAGATCTGGAAAGTCCGTCTATATTATTCGGTGTTATACATTTACAATTATGATTCAATGTGCAGCCCCTGCGGGCCTGCATTATATTCAATGAATCCCGTGAACGGTAGAATATCAACATGGCAGAATCCAATGACCCATGAAATCATGAGAAGGTAAAACTGGGAAAGGTGTATACACAAATGCTACCCGTTCAAAGAGCGTAGAAACATCCAATGGGGTTATATATATTTCCGTAGAATATATGAAAATACAGGAGAAACATTATTCAAGATTTTTCGGTAAAATACACTTTTCAGTGTTTTGTATGACTGAATTTTTGAGTTTTACATGTTGACTGAATATTCTCGGATTTTTTGATAATTTTTCATGTTTTTCGGTCTTTTAGAATGCTCATATGTATAACGAATTGGAACAGTTTACCAGTGATGGGGTTACCGTGGTTTGACAATGCTACAAATTATGTTTCGAATAAACTGAATGAATCAGTAATTAATGTGCAAAAAAGACGAGAAAACAAAATTGTTTGACAACGATCGTATTCATCGTTCCATAATTAATTCATTTTTTCAGTTTTGTAGTAGTATTCGGCGAATTAACACTCATAGATAAAGTATAAAAATGAATTGCGTTTGATTCCTAATTTTCTGAAATGTCCACTAAATTGATGGAATCGAGAAAAAATTAAAAACTTACAAAGTACCATGTCAAGAGAAATTATTTGGTTTTCATGATGATTTTTAAATCGTTTCAATTCCCGTTGACTCATTAAGAAATCCTCGTTCTCATTGAACTGCAGCTTCGTTCTTAATCCTATTACGAGTATAACCTTTATACCGTGATATTGAGAATAAAAGTATATCGTTTTAAAACAAAAAATCAACTTTTTGCTGAGATACGTTAACGAGATTAAGTTCTTTATACATATACTGACACATTAAATGATACATATTTTCACATACGCTTTATTCCCGTGTGGGATGTACCAAAAGTCAGGGAGTGAAAGGGAGAAGAGATAGAGGTCCATAAGGGATTTCCGAGGGGATCTCGCGGATACTCATACATTCATTAAAACCGAGTGCCACGGACGTGTATAGTGAAGTCAGCACTCGTATATACAAAATCTATATGTACGGTATATTATATGCATATATCATATACATATACAAGCTGCATTCCCCCGGGCATGTAAATTTCACGAGGCAGCTTTGTAAATTGGTTTAAAGCCCTGTGTCAACGTCGTGGTTATCGGCTTTCGCGAATGCACACCATATTATCTTGACATTACGAATGAAGTATATACGTATCGGGGTGTATATACGAGAATACGATTCAAGCGAAGTAAAAATACTTTTTCTGTGAAATCACTAAAGTTTAATTTCTTTCATCCAATTCGATATCCTAAAAAAGCTGACATAGATAATACATTTAAAATCATTGGTAAAAGTTCAAATTGTGTTAAAGATTTATCGAAAATATTGAAGAGAAAAAACAAATTCATCTCAACGTTTCAGGCCCACAAAAAATCCATTTATGTCCATTGAATCGATGGTGAATTGAATTCACTGGTTTTTTTTTTTTTTTTAAATATACTCGGTAAATTTATTCTGAAAAAATGTCTACAAATAACATTACACGATATTCAAACTCACAACTCGAAGATTGCAAAGGTCGCGCGAGATCATTTCAAAGATACGAACAATTGGGAAAAACGTACTGTGACGTTTATCCTTACAAATACTGTATGCAGAAATCCTTGCTGAAACGAAACGATGAATGACGGCGAAACGAATTGAACATAAGTCAAGCTTGTAGGATCCTGTTATTTTATTATATTGCATGCACGTATTCGATGTTATATATGCGATATATAGACTCCGGTGGGGGGAGTGGGGGGATAAAACAACTCGACGAGAGTAAAATTTGTACGAGTATACAGGCGTGCGTACACTCGGTATTACCGACACAGAGAGACCGAAGAACAGAGAACAACAGAATTTACCGTGCCCTTTTATGCGCACTCACGCTGTCGGGAAAATTCATCGGTCCGACAATTTTTCGTTCGAGCAAACACGAAACGCTTGCATACACTTTTTTCTGCTACATAACCCCTTGATGCAACGATCACTAGAAATCAAAATGGCGTTATACGGTAAACCTTCCATGCAATGTGCATGTGTAACTTCGGTCTCTACGGTTGTAAGCAATCAATGTGTGTATGAATATATTCTTTCGTGCATTTATACAGTTGATGCTGTGAATATCCGGCTTTCTTTCATTTATAGAATATTTTCCAAAATTTTATGGAGTTTTCCATACCTTATTACGCTGAAAAATAATTCATTTTTTCATATATATATTCTATGACGAACATTACGTTTCTGACGAATTTTCTTTTTACGCTGTCATTCTATACCAAAAGATTTTTTTTTACGAGCACTAACCTAACCGAAAAAAAAAATATCAATTTTTTTTTTGCATTACCTTAGTATACATACAGGATTGGGATACCGGAGCATCTTGTTTGTTAGATAGAAAAAATGAAAGGGAAGAAGTTCAAGATCATGCAGAAAACACGTGCAGGCTGTCTTTCCGATTGCTCGGTAATGCAATGTCACAGAAAAATTCAAAGCTCTTCAAACATGTTGCTAATTAATGCTCCAAAGTTGAAATAATACTGTCAAAAATATGAGAGAAAAAGAAAAATACATTGAAAGAGATTCAAAGAACCAAAGGGTCTATCAGTGTCCTCTTGGAATAGCGGTATGCAACGTGCGAAATGCACAAACCAAGCAACAAGCCAATATGAGACTGAAAAAAGCGAGTTTTCTGGAGAGTACGCTCTGGTCTGGCCACTTATCGTACTCGTATCTCACAAATATACACGCACAAAATCCAGAGTATATATATACTTGCAACTACAGTATGAAACGTACGGAGCAGACGCTACGAGTTTTCCACGTTGTCAGTGAGTTTCTAGCTACTTCTAACTCTATCTCTATCTCCATCTCACTCCCTCTCTCTTTTTCTCTCTTCCTCACCCCTTCCCACTTTCTAGCTCCGTCGTTTCGCTTACCTCCTTCATCGTTTCGCAAACTACAAAAGCACATTGCACGTTCAACAAAACTTTAACGAAGGGTCCGTCAGGGAGGGAGGGGGGGGGGGGGGTTGATGCCCTTTCCACGTTTCTATATACTACTGCTGTCCTTCCAAACCAACTCCCATCCATAAATCGTACGTACGAGCTCGTTCACAATCGGTTCCTGTATTTCTTAACGTATCACAGATGCTTAACCATAAAAGGCATGATCGGGGTTGATTTCCACCCCGGATAGGTGCCGAAGAAACATTTTTTTTGTCTTCAATTTTTAATAACTTTTTAAAGATTAAGGATTTTTTAAAGAATTATTCAAATCTTATTCTCATATTTATCTTTATCCTTGGTTTTAAAAATTAAGGATTAATTAAAAAATCTAAGGAATTCATTTGCTGATTAGTCTCTTTATTTATATAAAAAACGATTTTGCGACTAAAAATAATGCGTTCGAGATCAACCACGGTCATGTGGCCAATGTTGAGCCGATTCTCTAGGGATGTGCTCTATAGTTAGAGGGTATAAAAGATTCCCCGAACAATTCGAAATAGCAAAACAATCTCAGAAAATAAAGGATCAGAAAATGTCCAAGATTGCTGCAAAATTGAGTGTACAATTGTGAATATTCCTGTTCATAATCCTCGACAACTGTAGTCAATGTGCCAATGATAAAAGCCATTGCATGCTACACAAAAAATTAAGAACGCTTATCAATCCTTATTTGAGACTTTCGATGATGTGCACAAACCTACTTGGCAGAAAAACGTTGACTGTTCATCAACAAATCTTTTCATTTTATTGACTGAAAGTTTCACTTTTTCCAGATTCTTTGATCATGTCAAAACTAAATAAGAAAAAAAAATCATGCCACCAGATACATAGAATGACAGAAATAGATTTGAGACACTTCATAACTGCAATGAAAAAAATCTCAAAACTCAAAATTTTCACGATCAAAGTAATACAGAGAGTGGTAGTTGGAAAATATGCGCTACGTGAATAGAATTCAAGATTTGACTCAAAGCAGAATTGCTTCAATTATGTTAATAAATCGGCTAGACAATAATATATTCTCACTGAAATTACCATTTTCGTGTACGATCATATACAAACGTAGATCCAAGCAAAATGACCCGATTTCCATGACCGCATAAGGGGATGGTAAAAAATCTGATTTTCTGAAACGTCCTGTAGGGTTTACTGTATTAGTTCCTATATGGTACAGTGACCGTGGGGATGTACCGGAAATAAAAAGGATCGTCCGACAAGTGGAAACTTCCTTGCACCGGTATACATAGCAGCGGCTTTGGTAGAGTTGCACAACGGAAAGGGAGAGAGAAAAAGATAGAGAAACAGAACGGTGAACGGCCGAACAACGAACGTACTCTGGACAAGGGGTTTGAAAGTATGTAACTGTATATAAATGCATGGGTGTGTGAACGCGTATGTATATATGCTCGATACTATCACTATTGTACACCTCTCTTTATTCGGACTTTGTAAAGTTTCGTTCGTTCAATATATACATATATCTATGTATATAGAAATTGGTAGAGCCTTCTACTAGCTGGTGGTGGCATCGTGGAGGATCGTAAAAAATGTGGGAATCGCGTGTGCCCCCAAGGCGGATTCTCTATCCACTTTTATTCTTTTTTCGTCTGTTACCCTCTCTCTATCTCTCTTTCTCTTTTTTCTTTATCTCCATTTTTGCGTGTTAGATAGGGGTATAGGAGTGGCGAAAGTATGTGGCACTAGTTGGACGCAAGGCTGACGAGAACGACCATGATTTTGTCTTTCTCAGTAGCCACGCGATGAGGCTTGATCTTGAAAAAATAGAAAAAAAAAACAAAATAGTTATAATTTTGCAAAAGATTCTTTGATCTTTTGACACTAGAACTTTCGTGCCTCTGAGCCCAGGTGATAATGATGATCATTTCAACGAAACTCACAAAATGCTTAGTGTTCTGGAAGACAAAGAAAGGACCGAAGGTTTTGACCTTTTTTGCAATTCAGTGCAGACTCCGTTTGTTTGGAAAAATAATTTGGAGATAAATATTATAATACGGAGATGTGATTTCATCAAATATAAAAAGTTTCGATATTGTCATAGGGGAATGCTACTTATACGTAGAACATTGAAAAGAAAAAATTAATCAAATATTTTTTCACATTCCTCTGTTATCTTTCATGATTACATTATTGCTGCAAAATTTCTCGTTCTTCCAATAAATTCGATTAGCAATCACAAACCAAATTCTGTTTGCAGCGTCTCATTCTATTCGCGAGACTCTTTTCAGTTCGAATCCAAGGATTTCTGTTTTAAGCTTTTTTTTCCTTGGAATCACAGAACCAATTTAGCAAAGACTCGCGGAGGAACGGAATAATTTATCACGAAAAATGAGGATTACCTTTTCGAGTGAACTTCGGATGATTATTTCTATGCATTTAGCTCGAAGAAAATCTCTGGCCCGAGAAAATCGAATACTTAAGAATCCGTTCGTTGTGTACCTGTTATAATTCCAACATTCGTGTCTACCGGAATGAGAAAAAAATTTTTTACCATCGCAAATACTGGATCACGAAATCCATTATTTCAATTGTCAAAGCAGAGTTTCATTACCAAAATTAATGAATGGCAGATTTATTTAAATATAAAATCATAATTTCAAATGAACCGAGTACAAGTCGAACGCATTCGTATACGCTACAAATTTTAACGCTGTTAAGAAACCGGAATATTTTTTTTTTTTTCCAATTTATTCGTAAAGTGCAAACTATTCTGTCAATTAGGGGAATAAAAACTGATAATTATCTCTGTCAACCGTGAATTGATTACTCGGTGGCCTGTGATAACAAATGCACGAAATACGAGTATGTACGCTTTTACTATAATTACTCATACTCAGCTTAACAGGAGCACAGTAACTGGTTTTTTGTTAATACTATCGGAGTAGCCATGGCCGTTGGAAATAACATTAGTAGGATGGAAAAATGAATGTAACTTTTTTATTCAGCTTTTTCAATCCCCATTTTCATGACCTTTCGCTGAATGAACTGAGAGGTCACAATTTTTCATGAAATCGTACACAGTAGAAACGGTCGTATCGCTCGGATGCAGTTTATAAAGAATCCTAGCGAAGAGTGCACTTCGACATTAGTCGGACCATCATCATCCGTCTCAACCCAAACACCAAGAACGATAAAAAAAAAAAAAAAAAAAAAAAAATAAGCTCGGTGTACGAAAGGAAGAAAAGAAGATCTGAAGTGAGGAAGAAATATAGATGAAGAGAAACTTGCAGAAGTGTATGCGAGGGATAACGAACACAAAAAGAGCCAACAATGTGGAAACAAAAAGACAAAAAGCTTACGGAAAAACTGAAAAAAAAAGGATAGTAGAGAGAAAAAAAAACGTTACGTCGAGGAGAGACATAGTGTAAAGTACTTCCTGTAACAATGCTGATCTCCACCGTTTCGAAATAAAGCATACTCGACATACGAAGAGCGAATGAGAGAAAGCGGGTGAGAAAGAGAGAAAACAAGAGGTTGTGCAGAAAGAGGAATGGCATGAAAGAGAAGAAGAAAAACTCGTGTAAAACGACCAAAGCTAGAAGAGTAGGTAGCTTTTTTTTTTTTTCTTCTCACGTAGAATTAATGAATCTACCGAACAAATGCGGGCTCACTTCCGGTTTTTGTGCGGATGTATGTGCGAGTAAAGTTTCCCGCAACGCCAAAAAACGAGACAGGCGAACAGGATTTTTATTGTCGATTTTTAGCGTTAACCATTGAATTACGTTACAGGAAGAAGAAAAAATAAAGCTATTCGAGTGTTTCACGGTTTCGGTTTTTACCGGGCAAATTTTCGGAGGCCCGGGCGCATTATTATAAGGCTATATTTTTGTTTACTCTTCCGGTAGATTTTATATGACCAACCTGATATCGAGGGTCCAGTTTTTCCAGCTTTTATCTCACTATTTTTGCCTATAAAATGGCGTATTAGTGACATTGATATATCGATATGTCTGTATCCCTGTTTTATTTTTTTTTCTTTCCTTTTTCAGAGCGGCAATACGTGGCGATGGTTGGTTTTCGCGGCAAATATATATGAGGGCGAAAAAAGAAAGGGAAATGTGGGGATTATCGTTTATCGCGTGAAACGGTCTTCCCCGCTGCACCTCTACCGAATAAGCTTGTGAAATTGGAAACCTCAGAGGTTGTTTGTACGAAATTCATCTTGTAACACAGACGTATTTTCTGCCCTCCCACACACGCCTTTTTTTCCTTCTGGATCAAAGCCAATAGAGTATACCGGAGTTATAACAGTGAGGCCGTATGTATACGTATACATATCTAACACAATCTTAAAGTCTTGTTTCTTTTTCAGTGGCAAAGCCAGACGGAGCTTAATTCGAAAAGAAAAGAAAACTCCGCAAAGGTGTGACTCGAATCCAAAATCACCCTCGCGGGAGTAATTTTTATACGTGAAATCAGCACGGATAGAATTTCTCTTCAGATTCTCGTATCCTCATCGAAATGGTCAGTAATTATGTAACAATTAATATAAAAGAATACATCATTGCGCTGATCAATCGAATTTTCAACATCGAGAAAAATTATTTCAAACATCGAATTTAATTTTGAGAATAGTACGAAAAAAAGAATTTCGAACTATATCAAAATACATTGTAAGATTATTTAAGCTACTACCCCTGTGTGACGGTATCAAAAATTCGATTTTTTTTACATATTTTCAAAAATGTTGAAAATAAACTGTAAAAATTTCAGATCGAAATATAGAATATTTACGAAGTTATGGTACTAAAAAGAAAGCGCGACAGGTTAGTGCGCATATCTTACAAAATCTTTAAACGCGTTTTTCTCGAAACTACATTTATCAGTCGCATGTTATGCGCTAACCAAATTTCATCTATCCGATCGGGTCTCAAATTTCGACACAACCTTCTATACACATAACTCTTTTACCCGAACTAAGATCTTTTTAATATTCAAACAATTTCTTATGTTTCTAAACAATTTACAACGACAAAAAACACGATTTCTTTAATTTTTCTTTCAACTCCGCCATTTTGTTAATAATGCATAAAAATAAAAGATCCTACTTCAGGTAATGGAGGCAAGCCTACTCAACAACAATCAGTTTGAATTTTTTTATTCAGATCACTACAACAGTCTCTAGACGTACCCTGCCATCCTGGTCTTTTTTTCTAAGGCTCCACTTTGACCGTATAAATCAATGACTGATTACTGTAAAATTAACTTAAATTTTTTTTTTTTGTACGGTATAAGATGTCAATAATAACGTATATAAAAGGTTAAAAAGATTGTATTGCATTTTCTTATTGGAAAGAAATTTATAAAAATTCTTCAAATAAACGTGCTCTACCCAGAGGTAGTACCTTAATATATTTTATAATTATATATGAAAAAAAAAATCCAATGAAATATCTCGTTACCGTTGAATATACGTTGATAAATCCAATAACGATTATTCATTTATCCATGGTTTTCTTCATAATGAAACTTAAACTTTTCGTAAAGCTGACGGCGAGCCACCGAATTAAGTACATTCTATGCAACATGGATAGTTAAGTGCATATCACGTTTGTCTAATGTATACACCCTACTAGGGATGTTCTGTACTTGACGAGGTGGAGAGAAACACGAACCGGACGTCAAGCCTATTATATGCCCGGACCCGCTCGGTTCCAAAGTGCAACCCCTAAATTCTCTCATCTTGTATCTCCCTTTTGCTTTCACTTCCTCTCTTTCTCTCTCTCTCTCTCTCTCTTACTCTTGCTCTCCTCTTCGCTAGTAGAACGCGTCACTTTTAATTCCAAGTCAGGCAGGATGGGAACGACGCCATCCGAGCTCATGTTATTCTCTCAACCCGACTTTCGTGAATTTACAAACGAGAGAGCAAAAATGAAAAGAACTGGGTTATATATCTACACGGACGACCGTACATTTGTAAATTCCATTTTACCGAGTGTCTTTTCAAATTAAGTATATCGGACGCAACCTTTTCGAATTCCTTCAATGTAACACCCATATATTCCAGGATAAATTTGTATGCAAACAGACACTTTTCAGATGTCATGTTTATTTCGACTAGAACACATGGAATGAAACTAGCGGTGAACATATTACCTGGTAGAAACTTTTCAAGAGTACAAAAACAGTACCAAATATTGAAGAGTCGCTGTTTCAGTTAGAAATTAACATTTTTGTTGTTACTCTGAAAAAAAAAAAAGAAAAAGAAAACAAAATACGAAAACTTGACGTACATGTTACCACGCGAATGCCAAGTTTTTGGATTTTTTTTGTTTGTATATATGTAAATTCGCGACACCATTCGCGGCTCGATTCACGAGTTCGCGTATTTCCGGGGGTCACATAGCGGAAACAAAATTATACCATCGGATCAGCATTGACCACGTCATATTGGGGAAGTTTCATTTTTTTTTTTTTTTTTTTTCAAGTCGAACGTTTTTCCAGTGGCTTGAAGTTTAAAAGTTTGAGAAAATCGCTTAATCTCGGGTCTATAGATAATGATATATATGAGTGTGGTAACGCTCGAAGGAAATTTTGTCCTACACATATCCTTCGAATTTTTTTTTTCTTTTTAATACTTGACGTCAAGACGCTGCTGCGTTTCTATGCAATTCTTTCAACACTGCCCGCGACCTTCTAGTCAAAATCATAGCTGCATTTCACTCAACACTGCCATATATTATATCATTGGAATGAAAAACCTCAAGTTTTTGAAGTACTGAAACAAATTATTCGTCGTTAATTGATTATAAATCGCACGTAATATTTTATGCGGATGCACTTGAACATGAAGAAGAATATTCAATGAGACCCTTGAGATTGCTAAGTTTGGTTAGCATGTACACTTTGAATATGGAAGCGAATAGATGGAAGTTAGGAGATAGCGATAGACAGGGGGAAAGAGAGGCAGAGAGAGAGAGAGAGAGAGAGAGAGAGAAATACGCATGTGTTTAGTGTAGTTAGCAAAGAGCTTGAACCATATATTATTTTGGGTGTTAATGCTTGTCGTACCAGCATAATTGCCATCAGGGTGAAAGAGAGAGCAAGAGAGAGGCAGAGAGAGAGAGAGAGAGAGAGAGATGGCTGCCAAAATTTGCAAAATAAAGTTTGATCTTCTTGCTTTTTTTTTCATTATTAAAGAAATAAATTTATATCCATTTATAATGTATAATTTAATATTTTCTATGATTTTGAATAAATTAGTTCGAAAGAGTTTGCTTTTTTGTTCTGGATGAAATGCATGCAGTATGAAAATTGCGGAATGCCACGACTTCTTTCTAGTGAATATTTCACGTCAAGTGAATGGAGATGTTTTCTTCATTGCACTGCTTTGAACAAGGGAAATACATGTGTCCACGTGAACGTTTTGTTCCTACGTTATCATTTTCACCCTTTTCAAGTGAGTTATTTCATTCGAGGAATCTTTCATTCTTATTCCATAGTCGCATGCACAAGGCTTTGTTTCTAAAATGGGAATACGTTTTGAGAACTAAAATGTGAGGTAAAAATTCGCCAAGAATTTCAAAAGCGTTAGTTTCTGGTCATGGAATGACGCGGCTCATCATTTAATCCGTTTCAATGTAAAATTTCATAGGCGATTCGAATTTTACCATCTTTATAAGTTTTCAAATTATTTGTGTGCCAGCCATGAATTTTTTAAATGACATTGAATCCAACAATAATATTCTCGTTTGAATAACTATCAGATTGTTCACACAAAAATCTCTGCTGCTTATTCATGCTGATCGCAAGTCCAGTGACCGTAGATTGCAATTCTTTTCCTATTATCCTCGTACTGGAAGATTTCTTATTCGTAAAAGAACTAAAATCGATTAGCATTATTATAGAAAAAAAGAACTGAGCCAACGCGGGAGAAACAGAAGAAAATAATTTGCTCACTAAGTTTGTAACAACTTTCACAATTTCTTACTTTTCAACATTATAATTTTTTTTTTTCTTACTTCATAAATATATTCATGTTTTCATCGTTGTTTTTAATCAATTAAATTCTATAACTCGGCTCAATGAAGATTTTTTCCACGCGTTATACATTTTTTTTTCACCTGAATTGAAAAAGGAAATAAAACAAGGGGTTTTTCCTTCTACGCGTCGACCCTCGAGATCTTTTCAACATTTTCGTTTATCCGCTGTAAACGGTTAAAACGTTCAATCATTCAGTGGTCATGCTTTTCCTCTTAATCTCATTTTTTTTCTTCCATTCATTCACTTCTTTTAGTTGCGAAAAATGTAAGGGAAGAATGAAGAGATCCCCACAGAGACGAGTAAAATGATTTTAAGATTCAATGGCTCTGTTATACAAAATCTTGTCAATTGCAGCATCAACCGTTGGTGCACCATTGGAAAGAGAGAAACAGAGAAAGAAACGTGTGCACAACGGTCCCTTCGAACAGTTTTGTCTTTATCCACTTTTCTGTCGTTTCAGTCTCACCTAGTTTCTCGGGTAAATTAAAATTTCAAGAGTCCGATAACGAAGGCCGTGGGACTCTCTCTCTCTCTCTCTCTTTCATTCTCTTTCTCCATCATTTCCCAGGAGCTAAGCTCGGCTCTCGTACACTCTCGTTTTATCTTTTCTTGATCTGCTCGTTTCTTCGAGAGCTAAATTGTCGTCGTCATTTCATCTGGTGCCCTGTCAATGTGTGTTTTTCCGTCTATGTCCCAGGAAAAGCTTGAACTTCATCTACAGCTTGAGATCCCGTGGGATATCGCATACGATAATTATTCCTATACTAACCCATGCAAATGCCAGTACACATATGTACGCAAATGCATTTACGAATAATAAATTTGTACGTCGACGACACGTATATATCGACGTAGCTTAATGATCTTCAAGATTAATTACGTATTAGTACCGCCATGGTTACCAGACTCAAGATGGAGAAGGTTCGCAATCACGAACCGATTCCCATTTATCCGTGCGATATTTATTTCCACGACATATACTTCAACACTTAGCTCAATATTCATCAGCAACGATCATGACATCCTCTTCCAGACGTGAAAATTGCAACTTAATCTCTTTCTAATCTCCAAATTTCTAGAATATCGTCTTGAATTCGAGACTACAACTGGAGTATACGTTCCCAATTAATATTTTCTCATTACGTCTGACTATCGTTAGAACGAAAATTCACTCTAATTTCGAGACCTAAATCGACAGAAGACTGATGATTTAACGAACATTCTCGTTGCGATGAAATGAAGATATTTCGGTAATCGATTATCAATAACAAAGCTACGTCGTCTTTGGATTTTTGTTCGCTTTATTTGTTCTGTATTTCCTAAATAACTGATATTCCAATCATTGATTCTATCAAGATACGCGGTAGCGGCTTGACGCCAAGTATTAATAGAAAAAGCCAGCACGAGCTCTATCGCACTCTTATACACGCGAATATGCCGGTTTTAGAGTTTACCGTTGTGGTAAATTCTGCACTAATGACTTGAATTTTTGCTGGAGCATCAGTACACTACATTTATATAAATATGTTCACTTATTATAAGAATCACCGATCTATATAGATCTCTCATAAATGTGTTCTTTCATTATTTGTGGAGTTTTGAGATATCTTATATAAAGTTAATTTTTTTAGACCCTGTAATGTTTCTCCCTTCTCTCTTAAATATTATTTAGCCACGTCTTTGGATTGCAGTTTTTAATGCGGCTGATCACTTCGTGTACGTTAACATTGATGCTGCAAAGAGTGCTCCAATAATTTTATTAGTGTCTATATCCCACAATCGTTTTGTGCTGTTTCTTAATCTTCTCATTTTCTTGAATTTTGTTGAGCTCGATCCTTGACGGCTGCATCTGTCACTTCTTGCCGTTATAATGCTCACCCTTATTTTTTCTGTCTACGGTCTGCTCTCTCTCTCTCACTCTTTCTCTCCCTCTCTCTTCTTATTTTCCTCCTTTTTTTTCTATCTCTTTGCAACAACGGGTAGAAATGATTATATCCCCGGGAATAAAAGAAAACAATCTCAAGCCCATTATCGCTGTAGCGAAAAGAAACACAGCCCTGTGAGAATATCCGGGCTTAGCTTTTCCCTCTATTTCTCATACGTATATACACTTACCCAGAAGCTAAGCTTTCGAGACGTCACTCCACCCGAGAATTTTTTTTTAGTTTTTGTTGCACGAGTCACTTATATATATATACATATATATGTTTAAATATCTGTATATGGGGCATTCCATGCCAAATCAGCCACTTCAGAACCTTACAGTTTTTAAATTAGCTCAAATTTTTTTATAATGTTCTATGTATTGAATGAGCCTTTCTTGATTTTTTTCAAATTTTTCCCTCGATTGCCTAACGAGATATATTTTTTCCAAAAATTCGATGATTTTTTTTTCAAAAGCTCACAACTCTTCGAAAAATGGATGGAATCGAACTTTTTTTTTTTCAAAATTTTGGTTTTTTATTGTACTTTTTGAGTGTGATAACGAAAAAATTATAGTTGAATTTTTTCTCTATTTTTATTCAGGTTGAAGAACAAAATCGACGATTTCAAGATGATTACATATTTTGATTTTTTTCAAAAAATTTTCAAAAAAACTTGAACAAAATTGAAGATTTTTAAGACCAGTTACATCGTGGGCACGCTATATCTTCGATTCGATTTCGTATTTCAAAATTTTTTTTTTCGTTTTTTCAGTAAATTAAAATCAAATTCAACAGTCACACAATCCACAATGCTGTTTTCCTAACACTAGAAATTTTCTCCCATCATTAGATTGTGAATCGCATTCGTTTTTTTTTTTTTTTTTTTACTAATTTCTTCTTGGAAATGAAAAATTCCGCCATGAATGAAAAAGTAGATCAGTACTCCATACATATTGTTCGTTTTCAATGAGAAATGAATACATTTTTTTGGCGTTTAAACAATTTGTGCACTCTGAATACTTTTGGAAAAGAATAATCTTTCACAATCAAGGTATTCTCTCCGTACTTTTCGTTGTAGTCGTACGTCGATCGACGTACCAAACCACTACGGTCGATCCATTAGTTTTGTCTCAGCAACAAGGTCATTTTTGATGATATCAGAGGAACAGTAAAGAAGATTGTTGCACGAGGAGCGTCCAATTGCTGATCACTAAACAAATTATAACACCATCTGGTCTATACGAATGGGCCTGTAGACCCCTAAACCTCCCTAATATAGCGGTTAATTTTTTTCAGTGGAAGACTACGGTGTTGCTGAGACAGAACTAATCAATCGATTTAAACGTACGACTACAATCAAAGGTACTGAGAGAATCCACAGTATGATCCCAATAAAGATGGTACCACCCATTATGGAAGATTATTGTTTTTAAACAGAATTCAGAGTGCACAAATTGTTAACCATCAAAAGAATAAATTTATTTCTCATTGAATAGGAACAATATGTATAGAGAACTGATTCACTCCTTCATTCATTGCGTAATTTTTCATTACTAAGAAGAAATTAGTAAAAAAAAAAAAAAAAAAAAACGAATGCGATTCACAATCTAATGATGGGAGAAAATTTCTAGTGTTAGGAAAACAGCATTGTGGATTGTGTGACTGTTGAATTTGATTTTAATTTACTGAAAAAACGAAAAAAAAATTTTTAAATACGAAATCGAATCGAAGATATAGCGTGCCCACGATGTAACTGGTCTTAAAAATCTTCAATTTTGTCCAAGTTTTTTTGAAAATTTTTTGAAAAAAATCAAAATATGTAATCATCTTGAAATCGTCGATTTTGTTCTTCAACCTGAATAAAAATAGAGAAAAAATTCAACTATAATTTTTTCGTTATCACACTCAAAAAGTACAATAAGAAACCAAAATTTTGAAAAAAAAAAAGTTCGATTCCGTCCATTTTTCGAAGAGTTGTGAGCTTTTGAAAAAAAAAATCATCGAATTTTTGGAAAAAATATATCTCGTTAGGCAATCGAGGGAAAAATTTGAAAAAAATCAAGAAAGGCTCATTCAATACATAGAACATTATAAAAAAATTTGAGCCAATTCAAAAACTGTAAGGTTCTGAAGTGGCTGATTTGGCATGGAATGCCCCATATCTAAATGTATATTTGTGTATATGTGTGTGCATAAACTCGTTGAATTTCCTGCAACATTTGTACTGGAGCTTTTCTCGACCATTCCTATCTCGACGTTGACCTTTTCATAGTCATTGGAATATGCAAATTTTTTTTTCTTCATAAGTCGTTCAATTCCAAACTAAAAATGTTTGCCTTATAACGTGAGAAACGAGTCCTCATAGATATGAAACGAGTTATTCAGTCATCGTAATTGCCTCATATGACCCAAAATAATTTTTTTTACAATAATTGTAAAATCTGAAACAGTTATGAGCACTTTTTTTACCATTCAAGAGGATCAATTTCACTGCATCAAATTCATTATGAAAATAAAATAAAATTTTATGCCTTTCGAAACTCAGAATTCATGTAGAAAAAAAAAGTTATTCTTTCTATTTCATACAGTTTTCATCGCCTAACTGTCTTAAGTATTTCAATGTAACTCTGGTGAGTTAAAAAAAAGAATGTGATTAAACTCGTAATCAATATTTTTGTAATTGAGCGTGCGGCTCGGGGTAAGGACTCGCCTTAATTAAATTGCGACAGGGAATAGTTTGCGCGTGTCACGGGATCGGCCTTAACGTGACTTCATCAATTTAAAGTGCTCGTGCGGCTTTCGAGAAGTGGATTAAACATCGATGGATTGCGTTGGGGTTATGTTCTAGATTTTAATATATACATATGTACACATATATGCTCTTCCGATCGTATATATACGTATGTGTTTCTCTGTGTCTATCTATATCTAGATATGTATGAAGTGGATGAGTGGCAAAAGCGAATGCCCGAAGCACCCAAGTTGAGAGTGGAGGACCGGAGAGACCGCGATTACAGCGACACCACCGACCACCGATGATACCTCTGATTAAATCGTCGATGGTGATTGCGAGAGAGCCATCGATTGGCTCCTGTCTCTTCCCTTTTATATCTCTCTTTTTTCCCAACTTTCTCTGTCTTGCGTTCTGCAAAAGCTCCCTCGGTCCTTTATACACATGATGACTGCAAGCTATATATACATATTTCAATATATAGCTAGAAGATCAGCTAACCCTTCGTGAATAGATATTATATATATCCACTGATAGTATATCCGGAGAGAAAAGCCATCAAACTGCTACCTCGAACTCTTCCCACATCTCCTCCTTCTTTCCCACGGATTTAATACCGTTTTGCCTCCAGTTCTCTATTGTGCAGAAAGAAAATTCCCAACACGAAGAAAATCCCCGAAGCGGGGGATAGTAACGCTGACGTTTTTCTCAATCCTCCTGGTGAGTGATGAATAAAGTCAAGAAGGATACACAAACGTCCACGCAAACACACAGTCTCGGGCAGACGCATATATAAATTGATAATAAATCCTTTCGTAATAGTGAAAACTGCCATAAATTCACAAATATTGTATGAAATATTCTTGGGTAACTATCATTTTTATCGCTATTTGCATCTGAACATACTTTCGAACGTTGTGTGTTTCGACTATGAAAAAAATTGCATAAAACATCGGGGTACTTATCACGCACGAATTTTAGCATCTGTGTCGTGATGACGTATAATTATTACGGTGTTTTCGCTTTCGGTAATAACAGAATTTTTGTACTATAACGAAGGGGTTGATGCGAGCACAACTCTGCAATGGTTTTCGTACATTTTTTTTCATCCACTCGAAAACAATCGAAGTCGGAGGGGCATCTTTGGGGCTTTTCAGACTCTTCGAATCACGGCAGAACGGAAAAAACTGAGGACGGCTCTGTATATAGTCGGTGACGAAGAATAAACGACTCGGGATTATAGGAACCGCGGTGTGTCAATTTCTCGAGAATGTAGTGATCCATTATTGGCTTTCGAGATTTATAAGCAAGATACATGAGTTCGTAAGTGAATGAAGAATGAGAAACGAATGATAGCGTCGAAAAAATAGTGCAACAGGGAGTTTTCCTCGTGAGAAGGTTAACTTATCGACAATTAGGCTTGGGGAACCATATTCATAAATTTTTCCTGAACCAATCGACAGTGAAAAAATCGATTACCCTATTCTCATGAATCAGCACCATCCCCAAGAGAATTTTATTCATAAATTTTCAACGTCAGCATATATTTAGAAAAAAAAAATTCATTTCAATATTCCAGTTCATTATCCTAAACGTTTCGTAATTTCGTTTTAGGTTGTACGTGTTACGTTCTTGGTATTGTCAGTAAAGCTTCGAGTCTTGTGAAAGAAAATGAAAAATAAAAGAGTAAAATTGATTCGCGTTTGGGGAGCGGGGGGAGGGAAGAATATTGGGTAAAAAATTCATCACGTCCTTTCTCGATACTCACCCAGCGTATGGGGAAAACGACGCTGTGGCAAAAAAAAGTGATATCTATATAGCACTCCTCTCTGTATGGGTGAGAAAGAGCGCAACGTTAGAGGTTAGGGGGATGAAAGAAAAAAAAAAAAATTCAGAGGGTTGGAAAGAAGAGAGCAAGGCTTCTACCTTCAAAAACGAGGAAATACGACCTCGTAACCTTCGCGAGAACGCGCTCGCCGCTTGATGGCTCCGGGAGGGTCTTCGTGATCCCATATCCGGCTATGGTTATGTACCCAACTGTATGTACGAATAACAAAATCGTGTCTGGAAATCTCGAGTGTTATATCCCTTGGTTTTTCTCGTTTCGTATAGATATATCTGTAATGAGAGAACCCCAAGAATGTGAAGAAAGAGAAAAAAAAACCTAGTTTTAAAACACCGCAAATCCGTGAATATTTGAAAGGAAAAGCAATTTGTCGTGGATCCGAGAACTTTTCGTTCATTTATTTTTACTAGTTCGACCTCGCTCTAATTGTGTCAGTTGCCGAAGAAAAAAGCAATCATACCCAGCCATGTTTTTTGCTCCAAAAGCTTTTCAACGTTTTATAATTGTGCAAATAAACGCGAATATTTATTGATCCAAACGAATATACGAGGAGTGTAAATATGAAAGAAGAAAATGTTAAAAAATGAGGCAATTGAACTTCAAAGTTCAAACAGAAAAAGATCGATCCGGTTATGCTCTACTCGCAAAACGATTCTTCAACTGACAATAATCTTCATATCAACGACGATATTTGAATAGAGATTAACTCGAAACTCACGCTAATGGACCTCGAATGTCAAAGCACCGATCAAAGTTCAACAGGCTCAGAACTGTAATGTGATGGCATGTACACTTTTGTCATTAGTCGCGCTCTTAAAACTTGATAATAACATCCTACAGGTTTTCAAGTCTCAAGGATTTTCAAGAATAGACATCTTTGTTAGATAAAATAACGGACACAATAAGTACTCTCGACAACCGAAGACTCTGATATGAAAATTTGGAAGAACAGTCTTTAACCAATCGCATGAAGAGATAGAAAATTAACGCAAAACTATTTACCATAGTGAAATAGCTTGAAACTTTCATTAGCCGAATATTCACTGGAGTTTGAACAAAAGGCAATTCCAGAACAACAAATCAACACTGGAACTGGAATGTTCTCGTCACGATTAGTAGTTAGTGCACTAAAAATACTATAAACAATTCAATGTTTTTGAACGTTTTCGGTAACACAGAAATGTACTCAAATAAGTGAACGAAAAAACAAATATTGATTTCTATTCTGCGCCCGTTTCATTCCGAAACGACACACAACACACTTTGTTTTTTTAACCATCCACTTTACGGTAACATTTTCGAGGGGATAAAATATACAGAGTACTAAAAAAAACAGTTGATTTCAGGCTTGTTGAGTAGCTAACAGTATGATATATCGCTCGTACGAAAAAAATTGATAAAATTATATTCATAATTTATGAAAATGATATGAAAGAATGTTTATTGATAAGAATACTTATAATTGAACAAGCTGTTGATCAAGATTTCAAATTTATTCAACGATAAACATAAAATCCAAATGAGTTTTGGGGCCAACTAATCTTTTTCGACAAAGTAAGGTTAAAAGGGTTCAAAAAACGGGCTTTGTTCGTGAAGGGTTCAATTTATACCGAATCACGCGACCCTACCCCTTTGGGACGATTTTAACCCAGAGATAACTTTCTACTGACCTCAATCAACGTCAGTCATCAACATTGAGCATATGAGCATAGAATCTTTTCGAATTTGCCACTCACGGTTACCTTCCCAGTGTTAACTCTTCCAAAACATATAGATGGATAGGAAAAAAAATCGTAAAAGATTAATCGAGAAATAGAAAATACCTGGGGAAACATGTTGAATAAACCAACTTATCAAACGATCGGCTGCCATATTTAATGAAAGAATTCATTAGAAGTTCTTGATCATTCCGAACGAAGAGACCTTAATTGAAAAGTTGACCTACAGTGTAACCCCAATCACTTGTACGTATGGAAGAGAGGAGTGTATAAATGTACACTGGCGAAAATGGCGTCGGCTTGAAGCTCCAACCGATCGATTTTGTTATGGAGATCCCCAAGAATCTCCCGAGGGCGTAATATGTGAGCGTCCAGTAAATACTTCATATTGCCGAGCCACAGGGACGGCGGAATCGGGCTTTGGAATACGAAAAGCCATTTTAAGCTATATATACTTCGACCGTAGTCCACATCGATTACTAAGCAATAAAAAGGCGCAGCTCTCGTGAGTTCCCCTTCATAGATGGTACAATTCTGGCCTTTTTGCTTCACAGAACCGCCATATATTCCGTGTATGCCGACAAGTCGGCCTCTTACAAACCTCGTGCGGTAGAAAGGCACATGGGCAAGCTAAATCCTATTTTTATCGGATAAGCGTAATGCCTGGGGGTCATCGATGTCATTGGGATCAGAGGCCACGAACATGAGGGCTGGATATTCCCGAGAGAAAAAAGTAATTGGCGATGCCAATCCTGGAATCATATTGACACTTGCACAATCAAAGAATCATGATAAAGGGTTTCATGATAAAAGCCCAAAAAATTCTCCAATTTCGAAGAGAAGGTAACAATGAGAAAAAAAATCAATATTAAATAAAAACATACATTTCATAAAATAAATGAAAATTCATTTTCTCACTTGACTCAATCCAAATGACCCCCGCGAGCTTTCGTTGTTTTTCAATTAAATATTTTTGTTTTTTTTTTTTTTTTTCAATTTCTTCCTCACCACGAAATATTATGTTCTAGGGAAAAACGACAAAAAAATAACGCAATAACGAACGAGAGGCGAGCAAAAAAATATCACATTCGTTTACCGCAAGCCGAGCGAAAGCGAATATGATGGTGAAAATATATTTCGAAATTGTTGAGTGTGAAATACAAACGACATCTCAACGATTGACCGTTGAAAGTAGTAGCTGAGCGAATGGCTGACGTGGCATGAATTATTAAGATTCCATTGGCATATGCATCGTTCCGCACGTATTAACGAGCTGAATCTGCCAATAGCGCGGTTTCCAATGTTGATATTCAACTATTTGCTACCCTCCTGCCCTTTTTCCTTCCATCAACTCTGGGGCACACCCTTGTCTCTGTGTATATGCGTGGGAAACATATGTATTCGGTTTGTGGGCTGGCCAACAGGCACACCAGTAATCGAATATACGCGAAATCTCCCAGAGACTGACCGCCGCGATGAACCCACTCGGCGAGTTTTAAAAAACGTTGTTATGGTATTCTCCATTGTTACACATAAACATCGAATCACTATATATACAACTTTCAATTTTTTACCAATCAAGCCTCGCACGTATCAGTCCTGTCACTTTTTTTTTTATTACTTCATTGACGAGAATTGACTTTGAGTATTCGAATACACAATAGCGGATGTCTGAAATTTCGTCTCAACAAATCACAACAAATATTGCGAGACCATGAACAGTTTTATTAATTGAATTACGTAGACGAATTATTGGAAATTTTCGTCTTCGGTCACACCTTTTTTAAAACCTTGAATTGTTATTTTAAATTGCTTTTCCTTTAATTCTGGGATATAAAAAAACACACAATTTTATCCGTTGTTAATCATTGCATGGAAATTCGAATTACATAGATAAAAATCATTGATACCGAAATACTGAAGTTTTTGACGCACTTTCAGAAATAAATCAATTGGCAAAAAAGGATTTTTCATGTTTCATTGTTCAATAAACAAAGTCTGAAAAAGTGACGTGAAATTTTTTCCTAACGTGAAATTCTTCTAACATATGTGCATTATACTTATTAAAATGAGAACACGAAACAATACAATTTGTAATTTTTAACATTAGTCTAGTCCGTGATGTAAAGCTTTTCATCATTTTTTCCACCTACTCCTTTTTGATAGATTCATGTGTTGATGATAAAAATTTAATTGCGGCTACACCGAAGCGATAGAAATGAAATAACCCAACACGAATCCATGCCATTGACGATATTTGGAACGTTACGATAAATATTGGATTGACTCCAATTTTTTCATTAATTTTTTATTAATCGAAATGTAAAGAGTATATCGCGTTCAATATATTCTCTCTCGATCATCACACAAAGCACGAATCGCTATTTTCGATACAACTCAAACGGTTTTATCAATTAGTTCATGACAGTTTTTTACCGAACCTCAAAACCCACCAATCAGATTATCAGATACATCGAAAATTATTCACATAATTATTTCACATTTCAATGTTTTCTCATAAATTTATTTACACAAATTAATTAGTGTCAGAATGAAGACGAATCAAAAAATTTCGTCACCCTGCATTCTGAATCATCGAATTTAACTAGCAATTACGTCGAACAAATAAATTCCTAAACCCTATTTCATCATAATACGAAGAAGGGCTGATTCGTGTCTTTTTTATTTTACATCACACACGCATAACTTTGACAAGCAGCGAGAACATACGATGAGACATTATGTCACCACGAGAGGCACATTTTGTCACGATGGCATAGAAAGAGGCGAGGGTAACTATGACTTAGAAAACCACGAGGAGAAAATGGTTAAAGGGTTCCGCGATAGGATACACATATAGTCTCATACATATACAACTATACTGATATAAATATATGTATATGTATATATAATAAAGCTTTATTCGAAGATCAGGAATGGGCCAGTTGCCAAAGTGGGCGGTCAGAGTCTCGGTGTGGCTTTCTCGGGTTCTACGCCAAATAACGTTGACCAACAAAAACAACCGGTTGATTTATCGTTCGAGCGGTCACTCGACTTCACGTAGAGATTCTGCGGTTTTGTCGTTCAGCGCACGTACAATTATACTATATTCGTCTTTTCATCTTCTATATACGTATACGTATATATAAATACAGGTCCATATACTCGGTTGCATATCCCTGACATTTCTTACGATTCGGGAATTCCACCCCCATGAATTCTCATCCGGTAAGTCCGTTAGTCATATTTCTCTTTCTTCCTATTCCCAATATGAAAAAAAAAACTTTGTGATCCTGCGACGAACCTCAAGTTTGTGAGTAAAAAATCATTTAAAAAAAAAAAAAAAAAAAACAAAATAAAAAGGGCGAAGGAAAGCTTTTTTTGCCTTTACCCATACGTAGTACGAGTAGTTCCATTTTTCACGAAAATGTCTTACATCCACAGGGCGACACTACGAAAATATTTACCCATCTTACGTAGACATAGATAGAAGCCGGGAAACAGTGCGGAAGTAAACAAAAAGTTTAGCGTCATAAAAAGTTCTTCCTTTGGTTTACGTTTTCCTGGGTTTTTTTTTTTTTTTTTTTTTTTTTTTCAACAACTAAGACAGGATTCAGTTGAATCTCGAGTTCTTTATATCGTGAGATGTGTTTTCCATGTCCTTACCTACAGAAGATCGTTTTATAAATCTACGTGTTGACAGGAATGTTTAAATCGCTGATTTTGTATTGACTATTCTAGTGACTAAATGATTATCGAAGAGCCGAAATTTTTTTAAACAGATTCATCGAAATCCATTGACCATCGAAACAGTTAAACTGTTAATTTTTTTTCATGTCTACCAAAATAAAATTCTATATTATAATCAAGACTGAGGAATCGTCAAAGATAGATATTTGTTAACGAATATTTGAGATTAAAATAATGCCACGTAGGGTGTTAGACACGAGGAGAATAGAAAAAGAATCTGTGCTCGCTTTATCGTGATAAAATCAATATCAACGAGTTATTGCAGGCCCTGGATAAAGTCCTTGATGATGAATGTTAATGGAAAACATAAAGGGACGTTACTCGTCCATCTATTTTTGGGTTATTGGGGTAATAGCATCCAGCAAATTTGAAAACGAACGCATGAAATTCGGACAGATTACGCTTTTTTCAGGGCACCGTCAATCTCACCGGCAATTTCGATCTCGAACCCCTCTCCAGCGCATTGATAATAAAACTACACAGATGCGGCATACGAATTTGTCTGCGCCGAATGAAAATTGGCGGAAAAAAAAAGTCATCGTAAAGTACTGCTCGCAATATAGTAGCCAATATAAAATTGGTCCATTATCGTTCCAAATATTTGGTAAGTATTCGATACATTTGAATGAAAATAACGGATAATAAAATTTACGGGGTCATTAATTTTGACTGAAAACATCCAAAGAAAGATGTTATATAATGAACTTTCTAAAGCTTCATTTATCTCAAGAATTACGATGTAATATTCCCGACAATGGAAAGCCACAATAATCGCGATAAACCCAACAATAATAGTTATTCGCACGAAAAACTTTTGGAACGTACTGTAAAGTGAACTTCTCCATGGAGCAGAGCATTAATAATGCAAAAGGAACTTCGACGTAAAAGTCGTCGGGTCAAGATGACGTTTTCGTACGAGTCAAAAATGTTATGACTCGTGAACCTATCTATGGGGTAATCCGTAGCGAATGGTGAAATATCCTTGTGTACTCTATATCATGCACGATCTAATTGTCATTTGGATCATCGTTTATTAATGTCGAAAAAATGCTTTTCAATCAAATTCGAGTTAACTTTTACAGAATAAGTTCAAATGGAAATGGTGAATAGCTTATAAGAATACATATTCCCTTAAAAATGGTCACACTTTGTATAGAATTTCCCATACATACATAGATCATGGTATTGCTTGAAAAGAGAGGGGAACGAGGTCGTTCTCCAACAATGGAAACCGACAGGGGAATCCGCGTTTTGCACGAAAAGCTTCACTGTATATAAGATATGGCGAGGAAAAGCGAGAAAACGTCCATTAATAACTCAGCTATCGACATCTGCCGGCCATCTCAAATGATATACAGATATATATATATATATATATGTTTATATATATATTGACATCTACCTATATATGCGATATTTGCACTGTCGAAAGTACACACATACACCTATGTTCTCGGCGTCGCGTCATGAAGTTGGAGCAAATACGAAGACAGCCTTGGAGCATCCACAAGTTCCATCTTACTGCCCAGCACAGCTAGCTAACGATCTACGTTCATATATGAACTTTTGAGGTCGTCTTCTCATAGAAATCATCTTGACTGCTTCGTGAAATGTGATGAAGTACTGCACCTTTAGGCCTTTTTTTTTTATTTGCTGGATCTATTTATACGTCAAGGTCGAATGAAAAAAAAAGAGTTGCTTGCAAGAAAAAATGTAGGTTAAATTCCCCGTTTTTAAGAGTTCTTTTCTTCGACGGGTAAAATAAACGCAGCAGGTAAGTTCATTCTTTACGTGTGGATTGAGAGTCATTGCGATCGACATTTATTTTTGATTGATTCTAATTACAAAAACCCCAATTTTTATCTACTTCGGTTACCTCGCAGAGAAGAACTTTAGAGAGGAAACATGAAGGCTTCGACTGAAATATCAAAAGCCACCGATAAAATCGTAACATCATTGACCTTTTCTAAGTTGCAATATTTTCGAATTTGAGGAATATATCTCGCAGAATAATATGTAAACAGCGGAACCTTCCATATCTTTACCTAATTCGTTACTTCTCTTATGAAGCCTCGTTATCTAGAAAAACTTGAAAGAAAAAAGCATCGCTCATTTATGCATGAGCAGCTTGCCGAGGCAATAACGCGATAACAACGTACAAGTTTACAGTCAAGATGCACACTTTTCAACAAGATGTCAAGACAGAAAATCATTCGATGATGAAGATGACCGGTATGATAATTTATTGAAAGGAAATGCATTCGATTCTTGATAGCCCCACGAGAATTTAGAGTTTCTTCCATTTGTTCCGCAGTCCTATTTCGCTTTTACGATCATGGACGTGATCGAGCCTATACGAACGGTAAAATGTGCTCTGGGGTTTATTGCTTATGAGAATAACGAGGGCTTTAATCTGTGAGTCAGAGAGCCAACTTGGGGAGAATGGGGAAAATTTGACGATGAAAGGATGATAGAGAGAAATGAGGAGAAAGCGAGACAGAAAGAAGGTTTCACAGCGTGAGACCACTATCCATTATACGGCTAAAGCCAGGTGCGGTCTGCGTCAGCTTCGTCCACGAAGCCAGAAATTTTATGTACATATACATATAATATACCATGTACTATGTACTATAAGTAGATATAAGAGCGCGTACACGATCAAGGCAAGACCGGCTCGTCGGTCGATCTGCCTGCGGAGAGCAGTCCGCGGTTTTCCAAGTTTGCTCATCATCCCTGGATCCTGTACGGCCTTATATATTATACGATAGCCTAATCACCAAAGCTCCACCATCGTTTTACCACAGACACCAGCTCTCTTGCTCTCTCTCTCTCCCTTAGCATCTTCATCGCTTTCTTTCTGCATCCAGAGATCCACTTCTCAGCTCTCGAAATATTCTTCACTTCTTCCGATAATTCTCTCTAACCCTGATCGATCAAGTGTGCTTAATCAATTTTAATTAATTTAATGAATTTTCTCATCGTCAGCTCCCAGGCGAAACATCGTTGAAAGACAAAGCATTATTTCATTTCGAATATCGTTCAGTCACCTTCCTCAACGTTCTCCATCCATTTTTTTTCATATTTTATCCGATTTTTCTTCATCAAAATGAGAAATGAAGTCTTTCAAAAACATTTTTATCCAAAGATAAATATGTTGACCGTGTAATAATATCTCATGTCAAATGAAATTGGTTATTTGATTCCTTCAGGATAACCACCGCCTAATACTTAGCTGTGTGTTTATCTATGCATTCGAAAATAAAGAAGTAAGAAATATTGCGGATAATATGCAGATCAAAGTGTGCTGCAACATATTGGTAGACTCACAAGCATATAGAATCGATTTTGTATTCATTTAACAATCGTACAAATGTGGAAGCAATCGATTTATTGGCTATTTTAAATGATTTGGTTAGGTACGTGGCCCACAAGCGAATGCGTAAAATTTGTATGAGAATTGAGAATCAATAGCTTGCAAAGTTTGTATCGGTCGTCGTTGCCCCATGCGCTTGTGATGTCTTTAAACGTTTCACAGGTCACGTTTTCCAGGATCAATTTTACTATCAGATATTGCCATGTTGTAAAATTTTTTTCAAAATACCGTATAAAAAAGATTTCTACACGCTTCTGGGATTCGAGAGCTTCGATACAATTGATAGAATCTTGAAGAGCTTCCATTTCGAGCATTGAAATAACATTATGCATCGTTAAATTCATTGATAGCTGATAAACTCATTTTATCTTTAAACTCGAATAAATTTATCAATGATGGATTCTAAAAGGACATTTACTAATTTGATTAGGTATCGAATCGTTTCATTTTGCGGATAATGAAATACATTCATCAATTAATTTGAAACGGGAATTTGAGTCGACTAATGAAAAATAGTTTAATAAAAGAAAAACTTGATTCATTCAATAGCTTTTATTCAACTTAACTCGACTGTTTTTAACTATTGCTATATTCGATATACACCAAAAATAAGTGGATCGATTGTGCCCGAATAATGCAAATTCAGCCCAAATCGAACTCAAATATACTTGTCATTGTAGAGTGTAAATGGAAGCAAGATCGTGCAATTGCTTGTATTGAATCGACGAAATTACACGTATACACGGTGTGAGTATTGCACGAGACGAGTTTGACGACGTGCGTGTATCGCGATATTGTGCGTATAAAGATCGCTCAGGTCGAGACTCTTTAGGTTGTAGGTCATCGGGGTTAAATCTCTGTCGGTGGCTCTGAGGCGTCCGACAAGATTCTAAGGTCAGACAAGCGAGTGAGAGACTTTCGCTCATCTGATACCGCGGTGAATTCTTTCTATGGCGGGCTTACACCTTCTTGTACAGAGTGTTACAAAACTTTCTACTTCTTCAAAGTATGTAAATTGTGAAAACACATGATACCCAGTCGATTTTAACAGCGAGGTTAACAAGTTAATGATGAATCAGAGACGGTAGAGAGATGTACTATTGAGAACAAGCGCAGATTGGGAGGAAAAGGCTTAGTCTTTTGAATATTTTCCGACAAGTTCAATGTCTCATCAACGTTGCGTCGGAAATAGAAATGAACGAGGACTTTGCGTCTCCAATTTTCACAATCTCAATATTTGATTATATTTTCTAAAAAAAAACAGTGATATTAGTTGGGACATCAAAGCAAAGGTTTTATATATATAAATCCCCGAGATCCTTCAGGACTTGGAGCATCCAATATGTATTTTCTGACTCTCTCTCTCTCTCTATGTCTCTCTATATCTCTCTACGTCCGACTGTGACGACGAACCTACTCACCTATGTAGATTGTACTCCCACCGCGTGTGTATCATTAATAGCTTATGACCTCCTGCATCCTACATGGCCAAGAGACGTCGGTCCAGTGTGACCTCGCAACCCCTTAACCCTAAACCCTTCCTCAAAGAACACGGAGTAAATGTATAAACCATACAGCAGTTCACTGCGATACAACAATAGAAAAAAGCATTGTGCTAATTACATTGTACCATGCTTCTGTTAAGTGTCAATGAAGCGAGCCTTTTTCATGACAAAACAATATAGCTTTTAGATCTAATCAATTTTACGCCCTTATCAATAATGGATCGTACTATGGTTCATTTCTGAAGAAAAGGCAGATTTACGATTCGCTATGTTCCATACAAAGCAATATCTACACTGAGAAAAAAAAGTTATTGGAACAACAAAATCCCTCATTACGGAGTGCCAATAAAATATATGATCATCATAATGTCATAAATCATTGAACGAACACATAAATTTTTTATCAGACTGCACGTTCATACTGCCAAAGAAATGTGCATTTGAATTGACAAAACTCTTCCAATAACGTCAATTTTTATTGAATCAACCATTTTTTTTCTCTGTGTAAAACTAACGATTATTTTCAGACTGATATTTTATAATGTAAAAGAACTGAAAATAAGCATAAATCTTTATATCAAACTGCTTAACTATAAAATGCTTGTTACGGGAAAGATTTCATATCAATAAAGTGGAATATATGTTTCGCTCAAAAATTACCAGTCTATGTGCAAAAGTTACAGTCAATGCATCTCATGGAGTTTAAAATTTGTTCAGTAATCATATTCGTAATGTCAAATCATTCTGATTATGAAAACACTATCTTATTCATTGGTAATCCGAAAGATCGATATTCAAATTAGTCACGAAAACTTCGTCGGCATTTCAAGTAGGTGTTCATAAAAAAAGTAATCAGGTAATTCGACACCAACCAAGAAATTTAATGAAGGTTATCTCAATTCGCGATTTAGTTAAAATAGAATACACATCAATATTTATAACGGAATATTATGACGTATTTAATACAGAGAACGGCATTAAAAACCGAATAATTTCGTGCATGTAGGCAAGAAAACTCTAATTAACCTGATGCATAAACATAATGTCGAATTCATATCGTTTATGATGTGATAATTAGATTTTTCGAGTTGTCAGAAATTCGTCGAACTGTTGGAAAAAAAAGATCAAATTGATTCTCATTTTATTTTTGAATTCATCATCGACTACAATAGTGTTCTTCCTATCGAATGGTTTTTCGGCTTAAAAAAAAGTCTGTCATCATTTCATAGCAGATAAAGTATAAATATATTTTACACGTGAGGAGTGTTTCTCAGAGTTTTGATCCTTGTTCCCAAGTTATATTGGATCTTGTAGCTTTACGAAACTAGTTTATCTTACCATAATTACGATCGATACACGTAAAAACGTCTATCACAATACAATTCTCAAATAAAATTAAAAACCCGAAGCAATGAGAGGTGTAAAATGACTGTGATTAAATATTGAAGGAGTAACAAAAGTTGGAACGACAAAAGTTGAGAGTAGTGAGGTCGTGAAAACCTTGCTAAATTTTAACTTTCTCGATGTACAACACTTATCTCCAAAAAAAAAAAAAAAAACTCTTATCATCCCTCATCGTTAGACAGTCCGCATCGTTCTCAAAATTAATAAAAACAACGTTTTTTTACAAAAACGTTGAAAAAAAATTGCGGCAAACAGTCTCAATCAAACATTTTCGTTCAACTTGCTCCTTTTTTTATTGAACAACTGAATTTTTCACGAAGATCATTGGCGCAACGACTGAATGATTCAGGAGTTTCTTTTTTTTTTTGTCGTTTCACAATCACTATCGATGTTTGCCTACCGTTACGTGAAGTTTTCGTTCTCCTTCATGCTTCGGCGCGCAATGCGAGCAGTGATCCAGTACGTCCGGGGTATTTCGAGCTCGTATCCACCACTAGCACAAATACCCACCAATTCATACTTTTTTTAACCCTCTCGATGTTTATATACCTGTATATATTTATTAAGTATACATGGATATATGTACCCTAAAAATATATATGTGTATATATATGAATCTGAACTTTGATGTAAACACGCGAAACGTTTGTTGCACCACGTCAAATAATCTACATCATTGACACTTTAGCACTTGTTAAAACTGATATCACCAACTCACAAAAAGTGATGAAAAAAAATATATATATATCATTTAAATTCAATAAATAATTCGAATTTTATTATATTTTTATGATTACTGTTACGAAAAGTATTATTAGAGAAATATATTGATGGACATTCGAATCAATCACTTCATACGGCTTTGGTCATCATTATTTGTAACATCACTTTTCTCCAAAACTGCATGTAAAGTACAATACTTTTATTGAGTTTTGTTGAATATAGCTCTCTGAAAATTGTCAATAAAATGAAACAGATACGCCACGTCATTTAATGGAACATCGCTTTTTATTTAATGTACCTCAATCAGTTATTTCTGATGGAAGCCATGAAAAATCTTGTTTCTTTTTTTATTTTTCAAATTTCTCACTGAAAATATTTATTCGTGGCACTTTTCTCGTTCGTCTATTCGCTAATTAAAATGTGCCAGTCTCATGAAAAATATCATGAATTTTGCCTGAAAATGCAAAACAACGCAGTTTTTTTTTTTGTCAAGTATTTTTTCCAAATAATTATACTACTCTGACGTTTTAACCATATTTTTATCAATTTTTGGGTATTGCTTTTGTTTCTTATTTCCCGAAGTCTCCAACCGATTCACAGTGCTGTACGTACAGACCAGATGATCGGATCTACATTTATTTTGTTCATAAACGGTCTATCGTTTTCTGTTGCGTTATAAATAAAAAACAACAAAACAAGATCGTTTATCGTGACAAAATGTGACCTAACTTCTTCCTACGTTGATTACAATAAACGCGCATCTCCAACGGTGGTTGGCGCGATACTAGAGAAAATCGCGTACTCGACTTTGGCCCGCGTTGTGCGGCGAAGTCTCGACCGAGGAACGCCTGCGCGCTTTTCTCGCCGGTATGTTTCACGAGCTTTCAGCTGCACGACCAGACACAGAGCTTGCAACCCCTCCTCTTGCTCTTCTACCCCGCACAATGTGCATGCTACGTACATATATATTTTTAACATTCAATTTTACTGCCAATCGCAAGAAGAAACGTGAATTAATCTTATCAGAAAGACAATGGATACCAAAATCAACAGTTTTCACAACTCAAATCAATTATAAGAAGTTCTGTCGCAGAAAAAGTATAAAACTTGACCCTTGGAACGTTACTTACGAGGTTACTTATGTTTCTTTACAATATCTCCTTATCTTACAACGCCAATGACGATCTATCATCCTGTTGAAGGTCAAGGATTAAAATTCAATTTCAGTCATTATGGAGATTATTGTTTCAGCCATGATTTAATCATGAATATTTCAAGCGAATTTCAATTTAATATCAGGATCCTTTACGTGAGAAGTCAATATTCATACTATGAATTGTATATCCATCAAATGAGGGTACAGATTTCATATTGACAATGAGATAATCACCTAGAATGTTACTCAGTAACACATTTATAACAGCCAAATGACGGTTGAGATATTTCGATTCAATCAACAGACCATCGAAAGAACTTAATCTTGCAAAATTCATAATCCCAGATCATTTTTTTTCGGCAGTTTAATTCTTTAAAAATCATTATTTATTACATTTGGAGCTTCCGCTAAAAGAGCCTTGGAAAATGCAATCTGTGCAAAAGCTTTGAACGAAAAGAAATAATTAAATTTCTCTGTACATTGCCTGAATTTTAATTATCTGGTAAATTTTGAAGTAACTGCAACTCAGCGGAATAACACGACGGAATCAATCTCTAAAACAGCAGCGTTATAGCTGTAGTAAATTAAAATTAATCCAATGGAAGATTCGTTCTGGAATAATTTATTTCCGCTCTACATAGCAGTAGTTCTTGTTTTGAATTGTTTTTTTTTTTTTTTTTTTTTTCTTTCAATTTATTTATTTTTTCGTCTCTCTCGAGTGGGTCGAAGGGTGAGCCTCTTTCTGTGGCTTGCGATGAGAATTCATCAATGCACGTAGTCGAGGCACGCTGAAGGGGGTTGTTATTATGTCATTATTAGTTCGTTGGTATGGCTCTCGTCTCGTACTCTACTCCATAGACGAGAGACCGCACGAACGTTACGAATAGATGCTCGTAAAATGAACTTTCGCTTTAATTCAACGTTACGTCCGGTGGTAGTTTTCAGACCGAGAGTTGGAGAGAAGAAGGGGGAGAGAGAACGAGTATACGCCGCATTTCTGCTTTTATATCGTATACAACGACGACGAATATATCTTGCTACATTGATTTACTCTTGTATTTATACCAAAAAAAAAAGCCTCGTTTGGTATTACCGCTATAAAAAATTCTTTACTTTTTATTTATATCGCAAAACTTTCACAAAAACAAGCACTTTTATGGCTCGACTTTGTGCCACAGATGCGCCACCATCGTTTCTGTCAAAACGATGTTGAATGTTCATGTTACTTTTTGAAAAGAAAAAAAAAAAAAAAAAAAATACCCACCCACGTTGAATAATGATATTCCCATTTTTGTAGGTTCGATGAAGACTTAAAAGCAAAGGAAATGATTCAATGAGGGCCCTTTCCATCTATCCATCATGTAACATCGACGATTCTTTTTCATTTTTTCGTAGCCTTCGTCGGGTAAGTAAAAAGTTTAATCGAAAAATGACGCACGGATTTTCGGTGCTTTGAACATTTGCTTCTTTGCCACTTGTAATAAGTAATAATACTGGGCGTAATACGATTTATTTTAAGAAATCAATCAGAAAGTTGCTCCATACTGTAAGAGCTTTTTACTACTGTGGAAGAACGTTGCTCCGTACTTTATTTGAAAACATAACCTGGAAGGTTCAGATCAGATTTCTAGGGATCAACTTAAAGTTAGGGATTAACACAGCCTTCCGAGTAACTCACGAACAAACATGAACGCAACGGAGCGTCATTTAAATCCTTTTCGCATGACATGCGTGATGCACTTTGGTAAAGCACACACATGCTATTTTTAACACGAAAAAGGGGCATGATGCGAAAACCGGTGTTTACCCTCGCACCAATTATTATACTCACATTACATAAAAGCGTACGTTGATCTCTGAAAAACCACTGTCCATTCGTTAGCTCGTGTCTTATAATGTTAAAAACATTGACGACTTTTGAGGTATAGTTCATGTGGAATTACTGAAGTGCGAAAGTAGAGCAAAACGGTTGCAAATTAGGCGAATATGTGATTTTTAAAGTGCTGCTAATATCATTTTATACTGTATTACTCGTGAAAATCTTATTCAAATACGAAAAGTCGTCGACAAAAAATAGCAGAGAAATTCGAACAAGACACTTTCCCACCTCCTTTTCATTGTCATTATAATTCCTTGATGACTCGATCAGCCTTTCTTTGGTTGGATCGTATCTTGAGCCTTCGATGGTTTGAGATAAAATCGCGATTCCGTGTAAGCACTCCTTTAAATCAATAGCACGCAAGAGAATTTTTACGACCTAGACCAAACAGATAATCTATACGTTTGGTATTTACGTTATGTTTATTTATCGTATTGCACACGCCAGCTTGGAATCTCTAAATGGGAAACTAATTGGCAATGAATGTCACTCCATTGGTTCCATCTTCGCTCTTTCTCCTTCCTCTTCGACTTACATACTTTTTCTGTTCTGGTGCACAGGGGAGTCTCGTCGTTGCGCCTAGAGCTTTGCTCATTAACGTGCGCGTTCTTCTCTTCACCTTCGCTATTCTAACCGACGCTCCTTTAATTACAGGTGAAGATTGCTATCGATTCGAAATAAACAGTCTCGATGGTCCGTGCAGATATGGTGTTTCTTTTTCTTTTCTCCCCTTACTTTCTCCCATTGTGGGTTTTACCCTGAGCTCTTGCGCCCGATTTACAATTCGAAGAGTCGTTTCCGTAGTTCACCATCTTTTCTTCTCTCTTCGGCATCTTCTCTATTGCCACAGGTCCTTTGGGAAAAGGTACGGGGAAAAAAGGAGAGAAAGGGAGAGCGACGGTGAGAGCAATTCTAAGGACCAAAACAAACAGCGAAGGAAATAACAATGAAATTAAATAGCGATCGAGACATTCTGTGTTCTATATATATATAATATGAATGAAGAAGCAAGAAAACGCAAAGATTTATCACAATCATTTCCCAGCAGATCACAAATGGTTTTAACCGTTGCTCCCAATCGATATACAGTTTCTCTGTTACGACCGGTGCATTTGCACTTTTATACACTCTCAACCGCGAGGACAATGGAACGTTAAACACGCGCCTCTTTCTCACATTGTTCAATGTTAACGTTTATTTGTTTTCATTTAATCGATGAATTTTCAAAACTTGGTACAAATTAATGAAAAATCTTTTGCAAATCTCGATCGAATTAAGTATAAAAAAATGTCGATAAATTAAATCTATTAATCTTCGTCGTGCCAATCTTCGAAATCGTCGAGCCTCTCGTAAATTTCGATGATGTTCTCTGTCAGTCGTTCCCTGTATCGGTGATCAGTAGCGAAAATAGGACAAACGAGTTCCTGTCTGCCAGGACCCCAAATAACTCTTTCAAGCATTTCCGGGGTTCGATTAAAATACTTATCAGCGGTATTTTCATCGATTAACATAATTTGTTGATTCACAGTTGCGTAGATAATAGCGAGAAATCTGTAATATTCGCAAGATTGTCGAAAAACATTCCAGCTCAAATTACAATCGTCGATGTTGATTCTTTCTCTCATCAGCTCTTCCCTCATATGATCGTGATAAATACGTGTCAACTTTTCAAAGTTCTCGTCCCGCGTTTTACGTCTCGTTGTTAAATAAAGAGCGAGCATAAAATCAATGGCAGGTGGTGAATATCGTATAAATTGAAAATCTATCAAGTAAAAACCGTTCGGTCGTCCAGTTTTATAATCACGCTTTATCAACATGTTATTCGCCCAGGGATCTCGATGACAAATAACGTTACGATATTTTTTGGATGTACGAATGAGTTGTGGTATTCGCCAGGACCAATCGGCGATTAAACTTTTTACCCGTTGTCTTGATCGATCGTCAAGACATTCGATCAGATTGACGATGCCACAGGCGCCTTGTACACTTGAATTTATCGGGTTACGACGCATTCTATCGTCACTTGGAAACAATGCCTCCTGCAGTACTTCACCGTAAACCTGATCGAGTCTTTTTCCACTCTCCCGTCGCAATTTTTCATCAAGTACTACAGATCGAGAATGCAATTTTGCCATTGCGTAAAACATCGCGGCGCACTCGTCGTACTCGAAGGGAACAAATTTATCAGGCATTTTAAAACCATCGAGAGTTGCATCTTCCAAAACAACGATTACGTCACCCTTGCCAAGATAACAGTCCACCATCCATTTAGGACCTTCGCCCGTTCCCATCTTTCTTACGATATCTTCGTAAAAGACATTCTCTTTCGTGAATACATTTCCTGTAACGGCTAACTCGTACTGAGGGCTGTTATTCGGGGGTTTTGTTTTTGCAAAAAAAACAAATTTCTCTTCGTTTCGATTATCAATGGTACAAGTGACACGAAGATTATAATACTGGCCGAGAAATCCATTGGTCGATGCTATACGATCGAGACTCCAATTTTTAATACAAACATTTTGTTTTCCTAATTTTCTTTGCATCACTGTTTCAATGTCGTCGTCATTCAATAAAACTTCTTCCTGAATTTTCGTTTTCACGTTATTCGTAGTAATTGGTGTTCGAACCTTGGCAATATTCGTCGACATCGTTGTTATTATTTTGACTCTTTTGAATATTTGACAACTCCAACACACATTTGTCACGTTCGCAGTCGCGATCACGATTTTACGAAGAAGACTGTTACGATGCTTTTATACTGTTGCACAGAAAATTCTCAAACATTCTCAACCTCCGACAAGTATATGTTTCTTAACGAAAAAAACACTTCTCATACTATCGCAATGTTTATCATTGATTTAATTTATGTACCTATAAATATTAGAAGAACTTTGACACGATAAAATTCCTATCTTCATTGATATCTCGTTTATCTCCGTTGACTCGTGTCTCTTTTGATGGTTCTCGAGACAGACATGCGCTCTACTGGCTTGTCTACCGAATATCGCTTGCGTGATGGAAATTTACGCGTGAAATTAGACGTTCTAAGCCTTGTATGTAAGATTATAAGAAAAATTGGATTTATTTGATTGAAAATGAAAAATGTATATCAAGATGGAATTCCAAGATCGCGTCGAACACTAAAATAAAAAGTTATTTTACTATAAAAATACGACATTAGGATTAAAAATGCAAATAAGCCGTAAATCATTCGTATTGTCAAAAGACTTGATGAGTCACTCACGGAATCCGCTCAATGGGAGATTTTATATTTAATTTAATAATAGAATTTTTGTATTACACTTAAAAAAAATTTTTATTGATCTAATTAAAATATCGTTCTATAACAGATGCAAAAAAAAATCTGTTCTGTTAATGATGAATGAAGGGAACAAATATCTTAAAAACCAGATCTATGTAAATTCGGTAGAAGTCTAGTTATCGTTCAAACTAGAAACATTCATTCTTACACAAAGACAAAAGAAATGACGAATGATTTAAAAAAACAATTTTTTCAATTTTCTAGGCACAAAAAATAGTAAAGAACATTTTGACTCCCTTGTAGGGTGATAGCTACGTACTTTACTAAGCCTAAATCTGTTCAATTTCTGTATTTCATGTAATCCACCATAAAAAAGTTATCAACGATATTGATATCAAAACCCGATGATTACCTCATTCAACATTTTTTCTTATTCAAAGAGAGCGTTGGTAGAACCTAAAAATTATTGCATCATAATCAATAACCGGAATCGCTCAAACGATTCGATATGGAAACAGTATATTTTTTTTGAACGTCCAATGTAGAATGACACTTTATTTTTTAGTAGATTTAATCAACATTGATACCGACTTCTCTCTATACAACGATTGAATAAACTTCGTATGTCAAATAATACATGGATATGCATAAATAACGTTACACCATTACCTAAACAGCTTGAATTCGAATTTACCTTGGGCTCGAGTAGTCTATGAAAACTTTAGATAAAGAAAACTCACTGGTATCAAAGAACAGCAGGAATGAAATTCTACTTCAAACCTTTGCAGGTGAATAGTTGCTTAATGGGGGGGAAAAAAAAGGAAAAAGTTAAACCTCAAGTAACGTACGGGGTTTTTTTCTTTCAAAATTTTTTTTACACAAACGTACAGAGTAAGGAGAGATCGCGAGTGAAAGAGTGATGGATGGTGATTGAGAATCTTAGACGTGTTTCTCTGACTTGAATCGTTTTGGTCGATTCCACATGTATATAGGACATCTTGAGGAGAAAAGTTTTCGAGTACCTTAAAGAGAAAGAGAGAGAGAGAGAGAGAAGAAAGGAGTGAGAGAAAGAGAGAAAGAAGAAGAGTGAAAGGGGGGAAAGGAAGAAAGTAAGAAAAGAAAGAGAGATGATCTCGTAACAGTAGTATGCTTGAGAGAGAAAAAAGGACTTTCTCGAGGATCTTTCTACGATGGGAACCACATCTACGTAATAGACTCTCATTTATAATACAAAGCGTTCGGATGGGGGTGGGCGAACCCTGGCGAATTTAAATTGCAAAAGGGGGCAAGAAAGAAGAGTGAATTGAGACAAAAATGAGAACGAAAGAGTGAGAGGGAAGGAGAAAGCGAATGAGGAGGTAAATGGAACTCCAATGCCACTTTAAATTGTCGATGCGAGTCGAATACCGGAATTGCCGTCATTCTTGAACGAACTCCTGTCCCCCGCCCCCCTTCTCTTCTTACCAACCAACAACAGCGATCGTCTAAATACGGCATTTATACGTGGCTGAATATTTAACGTCAACTCGGCCGTCAGTTCGTTTCGTACTTGTATGAAAATTCCAAGGTTTTACCCTCATCTTGCTCGAGAAAAGCGAGGCTGAAGTTTTGCGGTTAAAAACCTCCTCCGCCGAGGGTTGATGACGGCTGCGTGCCCCGCACCACATATTTATTAATCTATTCACATCCAATTGAATAAATCCTATGAATTTCGTTGAAAGTCTGTACTCCTTGCCTCAGGTTCAGGCATCGCACGATTTTTTTTTTTTTTTTTTTTTTTTTGACAAAACTGTAATTTTTCGTACCAGCATCCTATTGATCGAAAGAGGTGAAAAAACTGGTTGACGCCTGTGTCAGAAATGTAGTGAGCAACGATAAGAAACCACTCAAAATCTCATATACGTAAGTGGCGAACTATTAAATATTCGTAAAATCCTTCGACCCAGAAGAAAAACTCATAAAATCGTAAGGGTATTATAAAACAATCGAGGAAAAAATTTTTTTTATGACTCTGTAGTTGTCTCAGAAGTTCACTGAATGTATACAACGTACTTACGTCGACACATGCTCACACACCTAATAGTTGGCTTGAACCATACTTGTTTTTAAGGCCTTACGACCTAGGTTTATGCATAAAATATGTTCTCAAAGTCGGGACTACGCTCCAAAAGAGTAATTGGATAACGGAATTCTGAAAAGTTATTTTCTTAGCAGTTTCTTACTCTTATTTTCTGGATAAGTCAGCAAGTTCGTTATATTTTGAAATCTTGATGACAACAAAATATATATTCTGCGATCTTCCAAGGTCTCTTAACTTCTGGAAATGTGCAACGAAATAATTGTAAGATACGTGAAAATAGAGTGCATTTTTTTTTTTTTTTTTTCAGAAGAAATTTCAAACATTCGTGATCTAGTTTTGAAGTTACTTTATCCAAAGTCAAATCGTCGGGGGACTCGAATCAAGGAAGATTGAGAATATATGTGAATTTCTTCTGAACATTTTTTTTTTTTTCGTGGTAAATCACACGGGCTATCTGTTCCTCAAATCCCAGGGAAAAGAAAAGAAAAACTCTTGGAACTTCCAATCCCGACGTTAGGCTAACAAGACGAGCCTCACGTTTTTCAAACAGAGACGATTCACCAGGGGGCGAATTTTCCAGGATATGAATTCGTCGATGACACCTTTTCCGATTCAAGTTTTCGTGTGACCGTATCAGATCGGCTATCACACATCGATTAAACGAAGTATTTTTCACCTCAAAATTGGACGACGCCAGACCGATTTTTTTCTCGTCTCGAAAACGATTTTTCAGTGACAATGTATTTGCAGGTATGAACCTACTTGCCGAGAGTGCAGCCAAAGTTCCGCGAGGAAATATTAATGAGTGGCCACTCAACGTACAGCGAGGTTCGCACGCTACCTGGCCCTCTTTCTCGCTCCCCCTCTCGCCTCTCTCATGCGGTTTATCCATCTATCTTTCTATCTCTTTCGCTCTGAACCTATGACGGTTGAACGATCCTTGGCACCTCGTAAAAATCACTAAACTTCTGTTCAATATATCACGTGTGATAATAACGAGAGAAGATTGTATAGAATGACGTCAGACAGCCCATTCTTCCTCACGCTATAAACGTTTAATGTCTCTTCTTTCGCTATAAATTTCCCACGTGAGTACAATTTTCACGCAAGTGTTTTAGCCGAACCAGAAACCACGAGTAGAACTTTGCTGTTATTCGCTGGTCTTACCATATCGCGAATTGAATTCATTTTGACTCAATTCACCAGTTGACAGTGCATTGATGGCAGCATGAATATTTAGATCGTCTGAATGGAGTACGAAGAAATTTCGGTCATTTAATTTTACAATGCACACTTCGTTATTCATGTTTTTTGAAACTTTGCCTTTAACCACACACCCATTGGCTGATGCTTCAATTTTTCAAAGGTAATTTTTTCATGAATTATATAGTTATTGTTAACAGAGGTAAATAATATTGAAGTTTGTTGGATTAAGGTAAAATTAGAATTTTCATTTGTACTGAATACATGGAATTATGCGTGTATGCGTACGCCCGAGTGTGGATGTTTATTTAACAAAATAAATATTTTATTTTTTCAATTCAGGAAGACTTGATAGAGGACATGAGAATCGATTTTTTTTCATATAATTCATATGACAGATTTTCTTGAATATCAAAGTTATCATTCTCTGATTTTCTCATTTCTTTTGTAGATAAATTTTTAAATATTACTATGACGCAGAAAAGTTATTGATAAAATGAAAGTTTTTTAGATTCATATCGACAAGTGTAAGTCTTTAAGAATCGTCCAAGACTTTTTTATATTAAAAGAAAAAAAATGATTTTCTACAATAAAGTCTTCTGACAATTCTTTGAAAAACTCAAAATTGTCGAGATATACTGGAAAAAACTGAATGCACCGTTATCGTCAAAACGGTGGTCCCCAAAAACTTAACACTCATGGTTGATCCCCCAGCACAATAAAAAAAAAATTTGCTTTCTACCCAAAATCCATCGGTTAACGTTTTTTCAAAACAGCTCACTTGCCTATTCGGTTCTGTTCACATCCAATACAAAAACAGCAAAGCATACAACGCTATAATATACTGTAGACTTTGGTGTAGTTTGTGCTTCGTCGTTATCCAATCTTACCATCATTCTCCCTTTCTTTTTCATTCTTTCTTCGCGAATAATGAAATGGTACGCCGCAAGCTAATTCCAATCCTTCCACAAAAACACACGCAACGCATCTAAAGTTACATCGATTCTCCAGTCGCCGTTATAACGATGCACCCTTATATTATGCGGTAACACGACACATAGCGGTTCCGGGGTAGCAATGCTTAATGTTCCTCATTTTTCAACATAGAAACGGGGGAATGTCAGTAAACTCCGGATACTGAACATTGCTCTTTCTTTAAAGAAAAAAAAATTTACTACTTCGATCCGCTTCGTTAACAAGAGTATATACATTAACTTTGTATGCTTATTCTATATCTGTATATGGCGCATAGTTGAAATTGGTATTTTCAGTGTTAATAAAAGAAGGTCTCCTGGCAAAGGCCAAGTAAACTTTCAGTTCCATTCCGTGAACGGAGTTACCTACCTTCAAAATGATCAATTCATCTCGATCCTTGGCAATAAATAACTTTTTAACTTACATACATTCTAGCTTTGCCCTCTCTGCTTCGCTCTAGTTTCATTTGGAGCATATTTCTGGTGGTAAAAAAAAAAAATTAATTGCAAATTTCGCATAACATTGCCAATTACAGAATAAACCTCCAGATTCCTATCGTTTCGCTTCATTACCTGGGCTTACTTTTCGTTTAGTTTCAGGATTTTTTTTGTGGAACCGGAGAGGAGAGCATTTGTGGAAAATACATGTATTTACGTTTTTTTCTGAAATGTCTTACGCTCATTCGGAAAATTTTCATATACTGCCGCTTGCAAAAGTTCAGTGAGGAAAAAAGTTTATTTTTCTAACTGTGTCTATTGCCCTTATTACATAACGGCAAAAATCTATAAAAAGTAAGCCTTCAATTTGTTCATATTTAAAACACTGATTCTTTATTTTGAAATAAAGTATGATAAAAAAAAGAGAAAAAACAATCGAATAAGTGAGCCGAGTCAAGGTCCGTTTCAAAGAGGTTTCGAATGCAAATTGAATGCATTAACAGCCGATAGAGTTTTATCTTGAAAAAAGAAAGCAGCAAATATAAAAAGAAATTAAATTAGCTTCAAAACTGAAAAAAAATAAAGAAAATGCTTTTAGTTTGTCTGTGTTAAAAAAATTTCAGAAATATACAAAATCTTAATTTTTGGTCAGTTCTTGGCCTGGCTCTCGGAGACTCTAAAATGACGAAGATTCTGTTCGTCAATGAATGGTACACAGCAAGGATTGATATTGGAGTTTCAACGAGCATTTCGGCAGACTTCAAGAATAGTGGTCGCTTCACCTTAATATTTCAGACGAGTATTACGAAGTTTTTAGTGCAATTGCAATATATCGTCACTGAATTATTAAGGGCACCATAACCTGGACGATCCCGACTCCACACCAAGTCGAAGAATGAAATTTTTATCGGCGTAAATGGAAACGGTAAAAAAAACGTTTTAGGGCAAAGCGTTACGATCTTATACTCTGCCATACGTGGATTTTGGTTTTCAATGACAGAAAAAACAACAAGGTAAGTCGTTAGAATTGTGGAGCATAATTTTACACGATTTTAACTCATAAAATATAATTCGAGAATAGAGCTGGAGAATAATTGACTTGGCGTAGATGGATGAGGATTAAAGAAGTAACTTTCACGTTATTTTCTCAAATGTCTGAAAAGGTTGATCGAAACGCTGGGTTACATAACGGTTTATCAGGCTGAGAACACAGAAACGAGTGTTGCGTGACTAGCAAAAAAAACCACATACATATACACATGACATAATAGCAAGAGGGTGGAAGTCACGAAAGCTGGAACAAAGTCAAGTGAAAATCGAAAAAACAAAAATATACGATCGCGATTTCAGTTATACTTTCATTCAATACACTTTCATACTCTCAATAAATTAGCTGTACATACAACACGTATACACGATGCATTGCAATTGACATTCCGAAATATCGTTACAATAAATCAACACCGTTTCGACGATAAAAATGATCTCGTATCTCGTTAGTTCGGCCAAATTTTCCGTCATGAAAATCGAGCTTAACTCGATTGGGTCGTCCGTGCCAATGGCTCGTGATAATTGCAACTTTGTGAAGCTTGTTCTCCTCATGAATTTCACGCCATATCGTATCTCTTTTAATACGATCGCACCGCGGCTTGCTCTGATCATAAGGCGTATGATCGTGCAAACGATCGTATCCGGTTATTCTCATATCTGATGATTCAATGTTTTTATGATTATTGAAGTAAGTCATCGAATCACGCGGGCCCAGAGGTTCCAACTGTAGATCAAAGAGTTTTTATTTTACTATTAATTATCCAATAGCTCGTGTATTTCAATAAAATTGAATGCCGATGTAATTGAATGTAGAATCGCCATCTAGTGACTATCCGCGTGTATGATATTCCATTGCCACTTGCCGTATCAGCATGGTATAATAAAACCAATATACTACGAACATCCTTAAAATTCAACATCAATATTCCCATACGTGTATGTTTTATTCTTCGTAGAAAAGCAGTAAAAATGCAAAATTCTTAAGTACACCGTGTCATAAATTGGACGTAATTATCTCTACAACCACGCATACCAACTAACCTCCTGCATCATTGTACAAGAATTTGTCCACATTCGTAAAGAATGTGAAGCCAACGTTATCTTATATGCCATATTTTCTTTCTCCACAGAATAATTACGAAATAAAAACGCTTCAATCCTCTCAATCCACATAACAGTGTTGAGAACGTTGAAGATAAAAAAATTGTCATTTGTGTGCACACGTAAAACTTCCGGGTCATCATAATTAGAGTCTAAAATTCACAATAAATTACTCCTGTAGCATCAAGAGAAAATGGAAGAGAGAAAAAAACGCACCACTTCGCAACGAAACATTCTCGGTATGAGCTCCTCTCGAGCTTTCATGAAATTCCATGGCGTAACGAATCCAGCAGGAGACTTTGATGCCATAATGTCCTGTTCAATTATTAACACGAATCACTCTATTTTTTTCTTCCGTTTTATCAAAAATTAGTCGGACTCGTGAAATGCTGAGCAACTGATGCCCAGTTGTGTACATTTTTCCCCTTGCCCACCTCACATTTACCCACTTTTATAATTATCTACCAACGGAAATCGAAAATGTTGTCTTGCTGGCTCGTAAAAAAAAAAAAAGAAGAAAAAAAATGAATGATAAAAAATTGACGATAAATAAGAAATAAAAGTGCATCGACTAATGCATCTCTCGAGAGTGACTAGCCACGCCATCTGACGTGAATGGAGCATCACTCGTTGAAAAACATAACCGCGACTCTCCAAGGGTTTACCGAGTGCCTTCTATAATATGTTTACGTCGAGATAAAATCTTTTTTTCAATCGCATTCATAATTCCGCCGAGAGTTTAAAAAAAAAACGCGCAATCTTCATTTCCTTCATGAACGTTCTACTCCCCATACCATCACCATAGATGGCTTACTTTGAATATTAAAATTAATTTTCTGTATATTCGAGCGAAATCTTTCATTAATCATGGTAGAGAAAATACCTGCATGAATCTACATTCCTCGTAAAAGAAATTTTTTTTTATCTACATTCATAAATGAATACTTAAATTTACTACTCTCGTGTATAAAAATGATCATAGCTGAACATACTATTTATTACGGTTAAATATGAAATCCCACTATTCGCTGATCCGGTCAAAAGTATTATTTTGTCATTCATGTAGGCGAAAAAAAAATAAATGAAGCCTGCTCATAGTTAAGTTTATTTCTCTAGCGAAGGAATCCATCATATTCACTGTTATTCAATTCAATTAATAATATTAGCCGTAGCTAGGTGAGATTATATAGGAATTTCAAAATGTGATTTGGCAATGTTACGTGCCTTACAACACTGGGCAACTAGTTGGTAAAACACGCGGTGATACGTTGATACAGGTGCGACGACGATTGTGTCGAACAATTTATCTTTCTCTCTCTCCCTTTCTCTTTCTCTCTCACCCCCGCTCACGCAATTCCAAGTAACGTCACCGAACTCGGTTGAAATAGTCCGGGGGATTCGACGTCCATCAGCGGGGTAGTCGCATAACTCACGTGACAGGACAGTCGTGGGACATTCGTCTCTCGTTCGCATTGTCGTGATACGTGAGTAACCCGAGAGTACGTGCACTCCAAAGGGGTTCTTGGATCGAGTCTCGAGATATTCTCTTCTCGAGGGACGCAGTGGCTCAACTTTGTCATCCATATCTGATCTATCGGAAAAAAAAAAATCAATCCGAGTATACATATATATTTTTTTTTTATCTTTAGACGCGTATACGAAAAATTTACATGCATAATAAATATGATGCATAAAATATTAATATAATATATCCATGCTCTTTAAAGATCATCGGAACGCTTGATTGTCGCGTGGAAGTTTGTTCGACTTTGAGCAATGTCAAACGAATGGTCCGTAAAACCATGTATTTTTTTCTGATTTATTTTCATTAATACTCTTGTCATCATTTTAGGTAGGTTAGTAAAGGTTTAATTTTGTATTAGATTTGATAAAAAGTGTCACTGGAATTTCGCACCAGTAGATATACATAAACTCGTGATCATACACACATCATCGCATGATCTCTCAGTGGAAGAACATCTCGAGTATAGAACGATTTCTCTCGAATTGCTTCCCTCATGTATATATAGGACTATATATGACTAAAAGCGAGTTGCGATCTCGCTTTTCTTTATACATCATATATACATAGATGTATATAGTGAAACGATCGGTTAAGGCATCACTCGGAGAGTTCAGCTGCAGTACCTTCGAGCTCTCAGCACTCTCATAGTGACAACGTTTCAAACGGGCAAAAGAAGTTGTAGCTAAAAGAAGAAAGGGCTTACAAAAGTGTGTGTGTGTGTGTGTGTTTGCGTGTGAGCGTCTGTAATTGTTTGTATAGACGAGATGAGAATGAGATAGTGCAAGCAAAGTGAAGAAGCAATGAAAGATAGAAAGAGATGAAGAAGAGAGATAGCGGCTGAGAAGGCAAAGAAGAACTAGCCTGATGGATGCGATGAATACCAGACCGGATATACGCGATCTTTTGCGCAGGAGTAATAGGAAGAGTAAGAGAGAGAGAAAAGGGAAAGAGAATACTTGATCGAGGGAAAGGGAAATAAGTACTATATCACACTTGGATTTATACGTTTTTTTGTCTCAAATAGAAAACTCAAATTGAACGGTATTTTTAGTTGAGAATATTGAGAACATGATCAATTGGTTTGCTTGCGGTATCAAAAAAATTTTGTTACAGTTTTTTTTAACGCTGCATTTGGAAATTTGTATTTAGATCAATACCAAGTGATCAAAATAGCAATCAACATTATGGATGACATTGAGAACCGTGAAAATCCATTTTCACTTTGTTATCACTGTTTCTTCTAGTTCTTCTGCTTTAACTGTGCTTCAATTATTATAATTTTCCAGATTGAAACGTCTTGTACTCACCTGCATCCAATCTTCAATTTATACTGGTCACACAAAAAAAAATAAAAACAATGCCAAAACTCTCATCGGGAATAAATTATCAGAATCTGTAGATCGCGATGATTAGCATCGTGATACTATAGATCGGAAATTCACGATGTACATATAGTTCTATCGACGAAGAGGATGAATACGAGTTTAATATACGACACGAAAGGGCAGAGTTTAATCAGGTTCGTCTAGATATAGTTGGCAGGTGCGAGAGTCTCTCTCTTTCTCTCTCGCTCTCTCTCTCTCTCTGTCGTTCTAGTGAGTCGTGCGACGATGTCTCGATATGCTCTCGCGAATGCATCTCTAAGAATTGCGACAACTTGAAGCGTCTCTTAAATGTACTACATATATATGTATGCATGTACATAAGAGCGTGGACCGTGTTGCTGAGCTTCAACTCTTGATACTGGTGAGCTCGGTAGGTCCACAAGAAACCGAACTCATCCCAGGGCCACCGGTCGCATTGCACAATGCTATGCAGCAAGCTGAAGCTGCAAGAGAACTCTCTATACCGCATCTTGCAGTGAGGAGGGTTTAAGTCTCAACGCTCTTTACCTCTCTACTCTCATCGAGTCCAACGTGACGAGCACCAGCGAAGAAAAGAGAGAACGTGAGAGAGAGGGAGAGAGGGAAATGCTCACTCTGTTCAACTAAACAATGTGTTTTGCGTTCGTATATATATATACGACACATTTCACGGTAAATGGAGAGGTCCTCAGAGCTCGCTCTTCAGAATTAAGTCTACAATTTTCCAGGATGTGGAATAAAATTAAAACGAATATCGTCCGGATCCAAAGAACGAATTCAAAATTGTAACCCAAAACAAAGTTTACAAGGTGGATGTTGTTTTTTCTCCATTTCTCTTAATACCCAATATACCAGGTCGTGTACTTCGACTGCATATAAATAAATAATCGCTGATTGGAAAAATTCTAAGGATAAATTAACACTCCATGATGTCAAAAATTGCTATTAAATATTGACAGCTGAATCTTAGAGACTGAAAGCCATGATAGCTGATGTTTATTCAACTTGGAATACACTATATTTACGTATATATATGTATGTTTCGTGTGTGCAATATACCACGAGGAACTCGGAGAACCTCACAGATGAGTGCAGCCAGTGAAGAGACAAGTCTTACAGTAATCCTCTTCGACATTCTGTGCCCGAAGCGTTCTCACAGTCGTTAAACGTTTTTAATTTCGAGCCATTCTCTCCTCCCCATCTTTTTCTCATTCTCGCTCTATCTCTACGTCGTTGTTTTTATCTTTCTCTCTATTTTGTCCAAGGTTTCCGAGACTATTATGGTGAGTATTACCGAGGAGACACATGCATATCTATTAGAAGTGGGATGTATTATCGAGAACCATACTGGAAGATCTTTTTCTTCTTATCTCTCTTCGTTCCTCTTTCATCCTCCTTATTATCCTGGTGGCTCACTGACTAAGGATAAGATCTGACAGACATAAATATAACGTGACGTATACGAGTAACTTTCGATTAGCAGCCGATTATGACATCAGCGGAGTTACATTTTTTTTAATCAGTTTTCATTCGTGCATCATTGAACATTCGATGGAATCAACCATTTTTTCTTATTCACTTCTTCATTCCGGTTCAAAAATGGTATACGCTACACGAGAGTGACAGAAAAGACTATTTCAAACCGTGGACTTGCCACCCTCGCTTTCTGGCTTTTGTGACAAGTTTGCCCGCGGTTTGAAATAGTCTACTTCCTTCTCTAGTGGCGTAATATATTATTTTTCTTCTCGGAAGAAACAAAAGTTGTTTGTACTTGAACCATCCAACGCGTTTAGTGGAAAAAAAAAAGATTATTACATATATAAGAAGTATAAATTTGAATTAAAAGTTAAGAGGAGAAATCGATTTTTAATCGAGTTTCGAGCCCGCGTCATGTATCGAGACTGAAACAACGGAAAGTGAACTTTTCCCGTTAAAGGTTCAAGCACCACTCCTCTGAAAGAGAGGGCATAAACGTCAGGTAAAGAAACCCAGTGAAAGAGAGGAATGAAGAATGGGAGAAAAAGGCAGAGAGAACGAAGGAAGTTAATACTCCTTATATTATTCCTTCTCTTTCGAGGGTATACATCCCGTCTCATCGCGATAAAAGAATCTCTCACGGAACGAGAAACAGTGAAAGATAAATGGAAAGAAAGAGAGAGAAAGAGAGAGAATGCGAGAGGCATACGTACTCTTGCGTGACACCCACGGGTACATCACTTATCGACGTGCGTGCCACTTGAACCTGCAGTTGCTTAAAATGTTATACACACGTTCATCATACGTATATCGTGTTCACGTATTTTACATCGTTAATTCAAGGCAAAGCGTACCGCGTAAAATTTGTAAATTCAACTGATAAAATTCGTAATCACGACCACCTTCTGAGTGCGCAACGCAATACTCGGTCAGTCAAAATATTGCCAGCTTATTCGACACATATATTCTGCAGTTTCCTCTTCCTCTTCCGCAAAAACCTAAAAATCGGTAGAGCAGAAGAAGAATGGGGACCAAGTAGGATGAAATCTGTTGGAATGAAGAATTCCAATATTCGAGGTTTTCTCTAGCGAAGACTCTAGAAAATTGTGCAATGAATACAAATGAATGGAGAAGCATTGATAGTTCACATTGATTACTGAAATATATTAAAGTGCCAAGAAACGTGGGAATTCGAATCGCGTAAACCAGAGTTACTACAAGTCTGAGAGAGGCATAAAAAATATATAAAATTATCTAAAACTCAATGAGTTCATATATCAGTTATCGAAGAAAGGTACACCAGACACAGTTTTTAACTAAAAAAAATTCGTAAATGGAGTTGGTAGCGATTCTTCTTGCTCCCTATTCTTTTTTTTTCTCTGCCCTCTCAACTCCCTTCTTTCTCTGTATCTCGTGAGAGATCATTCGAGGTACATTAGTCGCGCGTGTTCGTCTATTGTAAAAGGCTATGCGAACGTACTCTTTTCCGATAATATGCTTCTTCCCGCCTCTTCTCGACGTCGTCGTAACTCGGTGACCATTCCTGTTACTGGTTGCATTACCCCACGTACTATCCTCCCTATGTACTCCGATATATAATCGCCCGGCATCGCTGCCAGCTCTTCTGCTCAGTAGTACACAATCGGGTACTATACACACACTAATGTCGTTGTATATATATACATACATACATATTTAAATGTATATATATATATAGTATAGGTGTATACATACATTGAAGAAAGAGGAATAGAAAAAGAAGAAATGGAAGCTGTGGAAGAAGTGGTCCATTCCTTTTAATACCAAGTAATGGACGTCTCGCGCGCGAACCCGAACTGGAGAATATAGAAGCGAGATACTGGCATGCTTACGTGAATATAACACAAATTATAGAACTTATATATTATTTCATACGAGTGGTAACGATGAGTTAAGTAATCCGACGAGTAAGAGTCCAATATATATAACGTTGTGCACTTTTACTTAGGTACTTCCTGATTCGATCTTAGCCTAAAATATGTATTCGTGAGAGCATTTTTTTTTTTTACACAAAGCTTTAAATAAAAATTACATATTTTGTATATTACGTCTTAACTATAAATATTTTTTGACACGAAAGTTGTTGGAAAATAATAACTTGTTTTTTTTCCAAGTTAGCTCAAAATTTTGGAAATAATATGTATGTCGAATGTGCATTTTGTTTTTTAGTATACCGTGTTTGAAAAACCAATTAATAATAAGAATTGACGAATATACTTTGTAACAAAGATCCAATTGGAACTCTTGAAATGCATTTATTCATCGTCATTCATCTTTTCACGTTCACGAATTCATTGAAATTCTTCTCACAATATGGTGTTGCTTGAATAATAAAAATAAATATTGTTAAGAACGATCTCAAAAATACTGTCAATTTATTAGCGCAATCCAGTGATAAAATTCACAAAACTGTGCTTATTGAAGTGCGAATCTCGGCCATTTATACGAAACATTTAGAAAACTCATCAATTTTTCGTTTGCCAGGATTCCGAAAAAATGTTGGACCATTTTTTAAAAAAATGTGCAGAGTTCGTTACAACGATAAATCGATTCCCCCGGTTATACCCGAAGCACCATCTGTTCGGCTTAGTGAGAACACACCATACAATTTATTGGGAGAAATATTCAATCGAAACCTAGGTAGTACATCGCTTTTAACACCTCTATTCCCCTGGAAAGAACAACTTTCCTTCTACATTCAGTATGATCGTTCAGCATGTAAAGTTCCAATTTTTTACCCATTCCTTTAATCATCTGAATTCAAAAATTGAGCCGTTAGAGCTAATGAACACAAAACATTCAAAAAGCCCTTTTTCAGCTCCTCTAACTGCGTGGTAGTCCGCTGAAACATTTAAGCAAAATTTGTGTTAATTTCTACTTTATTTTATTTCTGCCCAAATTTCCATCATACGGAATAAGTATCGAAAATTAAAGGTTTAGCAGAAACCCATCACTTCTTCCTTCACTCATACGTTTATCAACGAATGTGTATGTATAAGCCACACTCATATACACGAACAGGTCGATACACATATGGCGAAAACAGTGAGAGGAACATTGAGGTTGTTACTTTTAATTGAATTAGACGTCTATGTGGTGCACGTTAGTTTATAACTGCACACCAATGTGCAGTTCGTGTTAAAAGTCGTACGCGAGCGCACGTACGCCCAGTCACAGTGCAATGGCTTTAAACGCACGCAGCCATCGCATTTAAACAGTTAAATGATCGTTTACTCTTTTCGCTATTTAACGCGAAAAAGAAAAGATAGATGCGCCCTATTGACTCAAGGAATTTACTAGACTCTCGATACTCTCGTATATTACATACATGCATGTATGCATACATATACAAAGTTAGAAGTAAGTGGCGTATTTCTTTTGTGATAAAGTCTTCCGCGGATCCACGGCAGTCGAGTGAGTGTGCGGAGGATGCACCGCAAGCGTCCCGAGCATCCGGTTCTTAGCGCGCTAAAGAGGGAGGGAAGTGAGCTCACTTTTTATTTTTCCCCTTCGCCGCTTCGCGACCTTTTCGACCATAATACTCGATCCTCTTGGAAAATTACTATTCTGTCGTATGCACTTATGTTTATAGGGTGTCCCATTTCTCAATCAGAATAGAAAATCAACAACAAAGTATCACTCGTAACAAGATATAATTTGCGATATGTTTACGGGTTCAGAGAGGATTAGAGAACATTTTGTCTTGACCCCGTCGATTCTTGAATTGCAAAAGTACAGATTCTATCTTTCAGAAAAATAGTTTTGTTAAGCATTGCGATTTGGTTTAAATCGAAATTTTGCATTTTGTTATGTGTTTTCAAAAGCAATGAACTTTTTGCATTTTTGCATTTCAAAAAGTTCTATGTTACTCATGGCATTGTGAAGATTTTGAATGAAAAAATAGTTTGGTATGTTCTTCTGGTTTTTAAATGGCGTGCACGTTTCCACGATTCTCATATCTAGTGTATGTGTACGCTAAACGGTAGATAACTAACCGCCGATTTCCACTTTTTACTCCGAGAAAAGGCTCGTATCGATGAAGGAAATTGTAGAGCATATATGTATAAACTCGATTTATTCATATGTTGCAACACAAATCTTGTACACTTGACAAATAAATTAAAGGAGCAGAAAAGTTTTTTGTGATTTTTGGAATTTTTGGAGCAATTGAAGCAACAAATGTGCTCCAATTGCTCCGGTACTGCACTGCACTGTGGCAGATGTTGCTAAAAAAATGTTAGTCTCAGATTATTGTACTGAATTTCGAAAGATAATTTTCCATAAACTAATAACTTTTCCCGTGCCGTCTGATGATTCAAACAAATTTTATTAGTCATTCTATATCATCCAGATGGCTAACCGATGTATCTATGCAATTTTTCATGTTTCCACAGCAAACTTTTCTTCACGAGGGAAGAAAATTATTACACTGAAACAAACTACGTTGAATATTTGCGATGGAAATGAGAGTTCTACTCTGTATTACTGTTATACCAACCAAGTCGCTCGTTCGACGACGGCTGCAGGAACGATTTATCGCATCGTTCTACTCCTCCGTATCTTTCGTACCATTATAACTATTCACCAAATGTCATATCCTGTTGGCTTGTACTCTCTGGTCTAAGCTTCATACTCGATGACTCAACGTCATATACTCGCCATATATACACGATGCAATGTATTAAATACACGATATCCGCGGACATACGTTTCTTATACGTGTATATTTTATACTTAAAAAAGAAAAAGCTTCTGATTTGCAGAAAGCAGCAGGTTGGCGAAGCCATACGTGTTACCACGACCGATTAGAATCGTGACTCTCAGAATCCTACAAAATATTCTTTAACTATTGAACCTGACGTTATATATAATTAGGCGCAACCATTATGAACTGCTTTTATAAACTTTTATACATACATTGAAAAATATATGTGCTTATTTCTAACCTTGGCAGAGCGAGAGTCAATTCAATAGAGCTTAGACTCTAACTATATATCCCTTGTGCACGGATCAACTGTTGATTGCATTGAAAAAAAAAAAATGAGATTATCATTTTTATTGACATCTTAGCACTTTGACGAAAATGAATGAATAAAAAAATTCGCACGAGTGCTGTCTGAGAGTTTCGTCAAAATATTTTGGAACAGATCGTAATATCAGTAAGCTACTGTAAACGCGTTAATTTAAAAAAATCACGTATTTCTCTCCCGTCTTATGCTCTTTCTCGCTATCTTCTCGTTTACATAGTATTATTCTCTCGCCCGATTTAACACACAGGCGCCCCTTCCTCTTTTCGTCTTGAGCACATGACCGGAGCCTTCTGTTGTTCGGTAAAGTATCAGTTGCTCGTTGAACGAACTTTTGACCCGAAAAACATCGATGCCAGAAAATTTCCCAGCCTTGAAGAAATTGCGAGCACGTATTAGGGCAAGTGGCCGGTACAACGCCGTGTGTCACCCAGAACCCGACGGTTAAACTTGTATGGCTAAAGTGGAGGACGAGGAAAGGGAGAGAAACTATACGGGGTCGTCTCTTCTATGTGTGGATGCCGTTTTTGAATTCTAGTCAAAGCTACACCACGAGACCTCTGCGTACATAATATGCCGTAGGGAACTTTTAGTTATATGCTGTGGACGCCCAACTCTATAGCTTTTCGTACATGGACATTCATTTGTATATTTATATAGCTATATGTATACATATACACATACAACATGAGGTCGCACCTGTTTGGTATTCCGGTGTGAATAATTGAAAAGAATCGTAGATGCCACTTTCCGCACTCGTTGAGCACGCAATGATACATGAGCAATGGAAATTTTTTTACAAAACTCTCATCATAATTGTGATAACAGTTTTTGAACTCGAAAAATTCAATTTATTTCGACGAAAATAAAATGAAAAACAATTTTATCAGATATTTCACTTGCTTATTCGCTGGGTTATAGGGATGATGAAGAAATCAAAAAGCCACGTATATTTTTTGAATTTTAGTTTCATATTAAATTTACTTGATACAACGGTGACAATTTTACTTTGCATTACTCATCTGAATGATGATCTAGGGCTTCACCGTGTATCGTAAATGTTCACACATACTCAATGACGACATATAATTCAAATCTATTATTTTTTGTGCAAAAAGCTGTTACAGAGAATAACGACCCTCGAAAGAGTTATTAAAAATTTCATGCGACGACCAGAATTTTTCAAAATATTTCGTAAAATACTTCCTATTTGGATAAAAAATCTTTTTATTACCCAACGTTTCACAAATGCCGACGAAATAATTAACAATACATCGATGAAGATCAAGCTTCCATCTCTTGCGGTAAATGATAGTCTTCGAGTGAGGTGAAGTGTGCAGAGACATCAGACATGTTACATGTAGACGGTCTAAAAATTATGTATGAACAAAACGTTCAACACGTATGCGCAATTTTTGTCCAATTGCCGGCCTCTTTCGTGGCTCAATGATACACGTGAGTAAACACGATGTTCGCTAACTTCTTTCCACGCTGGCGTCAATAGTCGAAGAAAGACAGAAGGTAAAAAAAAAATAAAAAAATAGGCAAAGTAAAAAGAGTAGGAAGTGGTGAGAAACGTTTCTATTCCAGGGATTAATTAAAAGTGCCGTTGTACGGGTTCGGTGGCTTCACGCGCGTGTCCGCGTTATATAGCGAATGCACGACCGACAGCGTTTCTCTCGTTCTAGCATGTACGTGCGTGTATGTATATCTGTAAATATCTGTACTAGAAATACTTAAGAAAGCCTTGAATTGTCTCTACAAAAGGTAATTCTTCAAGATACGTAGATTGGTGATGAGTTGTGATACAAAAACGACGAAGCATCTCTCTTCTCCTGCCTACTATTCTCTTTATCTCTCTCTCTCTCTCTCTTTCTCAGTCTCTCATTGTCATGAAGAACATCTGTGCTGCGATAAAAATTATGAGCCACGATAGCGGCTTGATACCAAGTATTTAAAAAAAGAAGCGAGCGCGAGCCTACTGCACTTTTATATACTCGATTATGACGGTTTTCGGACTTTTTTATTTTTTCAAAACGCTCCCATGAAGCAACGAGTCGAATAAAAAATCTGGATTTTAGAAAGTATTTTTCATTTATTTCCTTTCCATTGACCCTTATTGCAAGTTAATCCATTGATCCGATCTCGAGATGTCATAATTTTGTGGAAATCCGATGTTTCGAGATTTTTTCGTTTCTTGGAGTCAGAAATTCGGGATTCATGCCCGTCTTTATTGGACATGCATCGAACTGTTTTGCAGAAAGAAGAGCACGAAGTCTCGACGCATACCTCCAGAAAATCTGAATCTCTCCGACTGTAGGAATAATAGCCCGACGTTACTTAATATCCAGAAGAGAGATGACTCCGGTAGCTTATCGTCTCCAAAGCGTTTGCACTCGTGTGTAAAAAGTTTAATGAAGAGTCACGGTAACGGCTCAACGGCAAGTATTTAGTTGGGCATATTTGATGTAATCTATTTTTACAACTTGAAGAATGCACTTAAGAAATTGAACGGGATATAAGCGAGAAGAATATTCTACTGATGTCAAAGCTCAGCGGAGGATCCTGTGGACAGGACACGCTGCTGACTCAACACATTTGCAACGTAAGGCAAATGTGCCATCATTTCCATCATCATGGATCATTCATTTTTTCAGCATTTGATCGTTCATGTCTTTTTTTAAATGTCAATCTTTTTCTAAGGACCGCTAGAGTGGCCAGCATAATTCGAATTTCGGGACCAAAATTTAACATCATCTTTATAAAAATATACTTTTTTGGATAATTCGGATAATGCAAAGAAAAAAATCAATTTTCAACATTTTTTTTTTTTTTTTTTTTATCATTTGTAAAATCCAAGATTTACAGCGAAAAGACCCTTTAAACTTATTACCCATTTTTCCACTGAACAATGCGAATCGAAGAGTGAAATTAATTTCATCTGAGCCCAGTAATTTCAATGCCAATTACCGAAACTGATTGCCATGGTTGTGTTTAGCTCGATCGGTGTTACAGACCTAGAGCAGAAGAATAAACACCTTCTTTAGGAAACTGCAAACCTTAAACCCTAACTCTATTTCGTTCTTTCGTCTACATGCAGACACACATACACTTGACTCCCCGTCTCTGTCCATCGTTGATTTGAGCTTCACACTTCGACGTTCACCTCAACCTTCATTATGACCTTCATCTTAATTTTTATCTGCATATTGTAACGATGAAAAAAAGAAGAAGGAGAAGACTCAACTAGATGACAGTGTGACATCATGGTAGACGAATGTACTAGAATTTTGTCGCAAAGGACGTAAGTTCAATGCAAATAAGCCCAACTTATGCTCTTCTGTCTTTAAGTAAAATTTCTACTAATAAAATTCCTAAAGTGCTGACCCATATGTGTGGAAAAAAAAACTTTTGCTCCAATGATTTTTTCAAGCTCAGGATATTTTTTAATATTTGAAAGAGTTAAAAGTTGTCGAAAGGAGCTTTCTCATTAATGAATAATGTAAAAAGACTTTTTGAAGGGTCGCAACAAGAAATAATTGCAAGACTATCCAGTGACCCTCACCAGTCACGGTCAGGATACCTGATTGGCGTGACTCCCCTCGTCACTCACGATCGATGTGCTTGATTCGCGTGAATCACCTCGTCTCTCACAATTAAAGTGCTTTAAACTGTCAAGCCTTACACGAGACACGGTTTGATAAACTATGATAATAGAACAAGCTTTGATCGTGGATGGCGAGGGGTTCCATGTGAACCGAGCACTCCAATCATGATCGATGACAGCCCGTGAATAAATTCATAGTTTATTCAATTTACGACTCCTTTTTTTACAATCACCTTTACGTTACTCTATATCCGCTTATGAGGAAGCAACTGTTCACAACTCTATACGCTCATATATTTCGCTGGATTTTTAAAAATATTTGCAGCAATAGTTTCTCACTAGCCTAACGAAAAACAACATTTATAATCAAACTAGAGTTCCGACCTCTTCACGAAAATTCTTTTTTTTTCACCCTTAGAATTCTACCTTACACCTAATCGTATGTCATCAACAAATCTTCGAATTCTAACGTATTCACGGAATGATTCAGATCTTTAGTCTTCAAAAGCTACGATGATTCTGCTAGACCACTCAACAATTGAATGCTGCGGAATGAGTTGGGTCTTCAAAGTTTTGCTTCTTTAGTTTTTTTTTTTTGTTCTTAGGTCGTCGGGGGATGCGAATTCTTAAAAAAAAATGAAAACCTATTTAAAAGATCGCCCTAATATACCTGTATAATATAATATCGCCACTCCTGTACACCGAACGTTCGGAAACAAAAGGGCGTAATCTGAAATATATATACATATGGCGATGATGGAGCGAAGCGTCCGTGCATCGACGAGAGAACTTCCTTTTAGGGAATTTAAGCGAGCGAAGCGTTAGCAGCCGCGGCTGCTCTTGCTACGTTTGCTCTGCACGTCCATATCTCTATCTTTCTTTTCCCTTTTCTCTCTCTCTCTCTCTCTCTGTCTGTCTTTTGGCTTCTATCTCGCTTTCTCAAGTAGATACAGTCAGAGTCGCGTCGATCGCGGACTCGCGAGAGCGGGCAACACTCGCTCGGCGAGACTCGCGACCTCGCTCATTCTCAGAAAGCCGAGCACCAGGACGCCGCCTCGTCCTCGTCGTCCTCGTCGGGTTTTTCACGCGACGGATGAACTGGCGCGATCTTGAAAACAGAAAATGTTACCCTTTTGTTTTTGTTTTTTTTTTTTTTCCTTTTTATTTCCACTTCATTTCTGAGGACAAGGTGACGAGTCACAAAAGAGCGGAAAAACGAGTTTCGAACTGCATCGTTTCAACTTCAATTTTATTTTCATGCCCGAGATTGTCGATCGCTTGAAAAATCCAGTCCGAAAAATGAACATTATCGAGAAGCATCGATTACCTTTAGGCGAATATTATCTATTTATGAGGACTTATTTTGACAAGGATTTGTTGTTCAAATAGAAAATACTCGATACAGAAGATAAAAAAAAAACGCTCTGAGCATTATTCTTTTTCCTAAATTCAAAGACGTTAAAGATATAATTTCAAAATATAAAATAAAAATCATGAACTAGTGATAATCTCGAATGCTTAATAAAGATCTGATATTTCATTATTGAAACGATGATTCTGTACTATTTATTTCCGTATTACTATGCCTTTGATATCAACGTGTCATGTAACCTACCTCAAATAAATTCACTTATGCATTCGAATAATTCGCAAGTGAACCATTAAAAAAGCGTTAACCTTTTAAGAACGATTCTCAGTAAGAAAAAAAAAAAAAATGAAGCTCAGGAATGAATCGTGAGTCGCATTTCTCATCAAAAAGTGTTCTCCGTCGTCAATGTGTCACAGAGTTGCTACATTTTCCTGGCAAGAGAACGAAAAAAGAACAAAAAGCAGTGCCATCAATCATAAATAAAGATACGCATTCAAAAGTGAAGTAAGTACTTTGGAATACTTCCGAGGGTATTCTCACGTTTCTCTCGTCACATTCACCCATACAGAAACGAACATACGTACACGCGGACAATGAGTACACGAGACTTTGCGATGAACGTACGAGGCAGAGTTCTTGGTAAGTTCGAGCGCGTAAGGTGCTCTGAGAGGTGTTCTCTGCTCCAGTATAGCCTGCTGATCAGCTCCTGCCTCACATGTGAGTATATACCGGGTGTCCTGAAAATCATACTTGAAGTTGACGAAGTTAGCTTATCAAACAAAAGCTTCAAAAAAAGATTTTTTTTCTTTAGAGTTCACCGTCCTTGAGGTGTTGATCAATAAAGTGCTTAATTCATCAATTCGTTTGCAATAAAAATAAGCCAACCTGAGATAACTTCCTAATATTTGTAAATTGATTTTTATTATGTTATTTCACCGAATCGGCTGACACTTTCGAGCCGATACTTTTGTTAGCAGCGTAAATCGAATCTGAAAAGTTTATTGAGATTTGGTTACGTCGAGAATCTGGTTAGCTCCCAATTTGTAAAAATAACTTTGAGGACCCCTTGTAAGTGTATATTTGGAAGAGCCCCCACGGCCCCACGAATTCCGGTGCACGCATACATCCAGTACAGAAACGATCGTAAGGTCGTAACTGCCATCGTTTTGCATGCAAAATTGCACTGTGCTGAGTCTTCTGTGGAGAATATGATTATGTACACGTATATATATATATATATATATATATATATATATATATATATATATATATATATATATATATATATATATATATATATATATATATATATATATTTATATTTATAATGCATACTATGTGTAATGGGACTACTACATTCGAAAAACGATAGAGCGAATGAGAAAAGTCTGAGGAAGAGAAGTCTCCCCGAGTCTCCAGGGCACCGGAACGTGAGAGAACTCTCTCCAACGGAGAGGACCGGGATTCATGCGATGCGTACGCCGCCCAGATGAGAGTGGGAGACCCCCGTGGGCTTGCACGATCACGGGAGAAGAATTAACCCGAGGGTTGGCTGATGAAGAGGGAGCAAAGACTCGCGAGAGAAAACGTTACTTCCCTGGACCGTCGCGAAACCCGCAGACCATCCCGCGAACTCTCGCGTGATCATCGTACCATCCGGTGAAACGAAAACGACGAGATGGAATGAGAGATTATCAGAGAAGAAAGAGAGAAAGAGAGAGAGAGAGAGCGAGAGAGAAAGGGTTGGAACGGGTCGGAGCCAATGTTCGAGAATGACCAATTGACGAAGTTTTACGTGGAGATATATGGTCCACTCTGACTCGGTCGTCGTTCTTCTTTTTGTTTTTTTTTTTTTTTCTTTTTCTCATTCGGTCTTTGAAACCCTTCAAGAGATGCATGAATCGTATGGTTCATTTTTTCTTCTTATTTACGTCTCATATTTATGAGCATTCGCAAGTGGTTAAAATTCATTCATTCTTGTTCTTTCTTTTTGCCCTGAGGATCTTGCTTTCAAAATGATGCGTTACATTGTTTGATTGAATGATAAAAATATCAATATTTTTTCAGCCTCGTATGAAAAACAAGAGCTGGTAGGCGTTTGAGATTCACGCAGTTATTTTTTACTCTTCGCTTCGATGAGAGTAGCAGATTAAATGCATCTGGAATTCTCATGCCCTACCACCGAAAGATTATACAGTGATGTATCGTTTTCGTATAGATTGTAGCAAAAACTTCATCAATTTTTTTTTCTTCTTCACGTGCGAGCTTTTCTATTGAAAAAGGAATTTTGTTGAAGTATTAAAATATTTTGTTGCACGTATTCAACAAATATTTTGTACAGGCAACAAAATTTTGAATATTACAACAAAGCTTCTTTGTACTGAAACGAAACTTTGTTGAGAGGATAAAACATTTTGTTGTTCCATCGAAATATTTTGTTGAGCCCATTCAACGAAATATTTTGAGGCTTCAACAAAATTTCGTTTTCAGTGTTGTGGTTTATTCAGATTTTTAATACTTTTGATTATCATATCACATTTCTTCTTCCGATGTCCATTTGTCCGACATCAAAATTATAAATTTATTAAAATGAATCACAGTTTTGAAAATTTCCAACAAACACTTCGAACTAAAGATATTTAAAGATCAATCGATAGCTGGAATTTTCCAGCTATCGCAAAGCCCCAAACACCTTCAGCGATATGGCAAAAGTGGTTAAACCACTTTTTCCCCTTTCGACGTCTCTTTCCCTTTTGCGCAATCTTATGTTTATGCTCATCTGATGGATAAAAAAGGATATTTACACTGTTCATTCTTACCGGTAAACGTAAGAGACGGAAAGAGAGGTGATGAGAGAAAAAAATGAGAGTAGATCAGTTCAATTCGATAGTATTATCGACAGTATTATAGAACTATAGTGACGCCTAGACGATGCTATGAGAATCAGGTTCAAAACGAACATCCAGCCCAGGCTCACTACTAGAGTTCGTGTTTTCTTCAATGGATGCTCCCAGTTTAATGAAAACTGATAGACAGAGAAGGAGGAAGGAAGGAAGAAAGAGAAAGAGAGACGCATCGAGCATATCCGGAGATTGTATTCGCTCCGTTGTAAGCCGGTCGATCCGGGCCACTTTAACTGCAAGAGTTGGGCTGGGTCGGGGCCAATGTTCGGGAATGACCACGTCTCTCGCACCAACTTACGGAATATATCGTGCACTCGCTTTTTTTCCTCCTTCCCTGTTCTCTTTCCCTCTCTCCTTCTCTCTTTTCTTTGGTATTTCCAGATTCAACCGTTGAAACGTCATTCCTTAAAATCTCTCTCAAGAATAATCTTCGACGCCCACACATTATTCCTCTCGAAGCGAATGCCAGGATGACTGGAAAAAGGAGCGAGTAATTCATCCCATTCGCATTTAAAATGCATCCCCAAGAACAAGAAGGGTGCGAAAAAAAAGAACCTCAACCCTTGCCTTAACTTATTTACTTTCGGACTTTTCTCATTCGCTCACCGTGAACCGGAAGCAAAAGAATGTGCGTGTTCTCCTGTGCAGAGTCGTCTCGCTTCCCACAGATTCGTGGCGCGTTCTCCTCTCCTCGGGATAGAATGAAAGATAGAGAGAAGATGATCGTCAACCCGGCGGCGTTTGTACAGTGATCACCGTCCCAATCTTTCGGTAAAAATGTGAGGAGGGGGGACTGTTCTCTCTCTCTCTCTCTCTCTCTGTCTTTTGCTCTGTCTCCTCCCATGCTCGCCGAAGATGCGATCACCGCGACAACGACGTCGGTGGCTGTTTCGCTTATATATACATTGAATATATTCATACACTCACACGCAGCCTCACAAATTTATACACACGATCATATACATGGGTTATTCCACAGAGAGAGGTTTGCTTTCTCACCCGAGAATCTTGCAGTAGCTTTTCGAATTCACTAAACATTGATGAAAATATGATAATTGTCTCGGTAACAAGTTTAGCAAGTTTCTTTAAATTAGTCTTCCGTAGAGCTAAACAACCAACGAATCAACTGGCCCTTCTATAAAAATAATTAACCCAACAATTGCCTCACTTTGCGTAGAGTATCCCATATCCATATATAATATATCCATGAACGCATTTTTATATATACACGTCTGTGTTGCCTGGTAGCTCGTACAGTGAGCACCGGTGTCGTTGCCCTCTTCTTCGGTCTGGTCCCTCGATGGTACACACTCGACCGATATACTTACACATCTCAGGTATATATGAATCTATGGAGGTGTAAGTGCATATATATCCGTGTATTTTTATATGCCCTCACGTCTTGTTCTCTTCTGCCCTACACCGTTTTCGTCTCCATCTTCTTCGTCATTGTCAACTTCTTCACCTCTTTGCACTCGAACATCACTTTGACTCTCCACCTTCACCCTCATCCATTAAAACATTGATTAACGAGTGTATATAGATATATACAATACTTGTGTGGACAACAGAACAGAATATTAGAAATTCTGGTATTGGACAACTCCCATAGTAAATACTTGGAAGAGTAAGGTTGATGTGTTATGACACGACGCTGTCACTTCTCTTAATGTGTTTAACGATACCTCTGTAGCTCGAAATAAATTTCGAGCTAGCGGTAACGAGTGTAACGATTAAATTATCTGATCCTATCAGAGCATGTCTAGTGCATGTATGACGAATGTTGAAAGTCTCTATCGAATTTATAAAATTTAGTCAATTAATGGTCACACCATTATCATATCGCATCATTGTATTACAAAATTCTATAAGATCTTATTTCACTCTGACTACAGCAATGAACCATTGTTTAGAAACTTTGATGACATTCGGTAAGAATTGACAAAATACAAAAAAAGAGGTCCCTCGATGCGACATTCTGATACTCGACGGTTCATTGCCATCATCATAGGTGTAAGGTACACTTTACTACAATCAGCGCTGACACGTGTTTATTCATGCTTCATATTGTAACTGTAGGATTGAATCGTACTCTATAATTCTATTAGCTAGAGACTAAAATCAGTATAACGAATTCACCAAGCTTAGAAGACAAATGAAAATACTGAGATATTCCTCAAGCCGAGAGCTTCAATCCTAAAAGGCCCTCATACCATTTACTGGTAATAAAAAGCCCTCGATACCAATGAAAATTATTTCCATTTAAAGTCCAGGATAACCGCATATCATTGCGATATCGCTACTGATTATTTTGATGTAAAATATATTCGAACTCTGCCAAGCTACATATTAGAAGTTGAGGAATATCTCGCTGGACGTCTAGAGAGTCTAGAGGAAATTTGAAGCCAGGAATCCCCTGTACAAGGAATCTATACCCATTCGTGTGTTGTCACGATTCTCGTGTCTCGAGTCAATCGGAGGGCTTTTAAAAACTTAAAAGTGTTTTAACACCTCTTAAAAGTTCTGAATATCTGTATATACACGTATGTGCTGAATGTACCGTACACATATCATTGTAGTGTGTACCAAGGAGTATGAGGTTGAGCAGCAATTCCGTGCGAGCCGAACGGGCACCGCTCGTTCTCTTCTTCTCCTCTCTTTCACATCCTCATCCGCCTCCTTCTCCACCTTCTCTTCCTTCTCCTCCTCCTCCTCCTCCTCCTCCTCTCATTCGCCCATTCCCTCTCTCCTTTGTAGCGGGCACCTGTCGTACAGCAGCAGCAACGTCCAAGCAGCAGGAGCGTTCTGGGAGTGAGCGTTATAGGGGGCTCGCCAAGGAGGTAAGTAGACGGGTTATCAGTCGGCACGACATCTTCGTCGCGTACGGGACCACAAGAGAGAACCCGGCATCCCTGTGTCTCTATTATTTTTCGTTTGAGCTATATACGTATACGTGCACATTTATAAAACTACATACATATGTATATACATATAATTCGCTTGTATACATGTTTACCTAGTGTGCTTGTATGTATATATGATTACATATTCGAGTGCACATGTGTGAGAACGTAAATGTGTAACAATAAACACGACACGTGAGCAGTGAGCTCGGGGAACCACAATTAAAAGCGTTGAAATACGATAATAAAAGAAAGAGAGAGAGAGAGAAGAAAAGAGAGGGGACGAGGAAGGGACAGTATGTGGAGGCATGGAAAACAAATGTTTTCGATCGACATAGATTGAACAGTCATTTTGGCGGGAAATAAATGAATTTTTCTATTCAATCATCACGTTTCGGAAACCGATGTGTACATCGCTGCAAGACAAATTGACTGAATAAAGAAGCAGTAACGTTATCATTGAAAATTTAAAAAAAAACCACCATCGACATATATAAAGCTTCGTGTATTATCCGAAGAATTTGAATCAAAGGTCGTAATAGTTTCACTCAGATTACGTATCCTTTCGATTCTCATATTTACCATTATCGCGGGTGACGTATGTGATTAAATACAGCATTGATCTTTTCATTGACCAGAGACGAAAAGGTGATGTGAAGTGCGCAGATACGAACGAGAGATACGAATTTTAAAAAAAATTATGAATTTTGCGAATCAATAATTATTACGTAAAGCAATTATTTAAATTTATAAACTAGATTCATGAATTATTGAAGTACGGGACGCGTGCATGCATAAATCATCGAAAAAAATACAAACCGACGATAAATGTGACGCAAATTCGGCGATAAATCATTCGAATATTGGCTATAATATCAATTTTCGTTATATTAATTGAAGAGAAAATCGATAAACGGTTTTCTACTTTTTTCTTTCTAAGACACGAAAAATACGGTTGGTCGACGTTACGGATCCGGTAGTCGGGATGCGGCACGAGGAGGTCCTGAGCTCCGGATAACACGTGGCGATTCCACACACTCCTCACTCACGAGGTAAGATACCTCTCACGCTCTCTCTTCTCTCTTTCTCTTTCTCTCTCCCTCTTTCTCACTGCGTTTTGCGGTGCTTCATATATCTTTATATATTTCATTTTTATTACTCGATTTCGTTTCATCTTCAACGAGTTTTTTTTTTTCATCCTTTCTTTCACTAAATTACCGTACCGCAGTGAGTATTTGCTACGATCAGCTGTTTGTCCGATCGGGATTACGATCCTGGCCTCGCATCGTGCCTTCCAGTCTACCATGTTCTCTCTCAATTAACGGATTAACAACCGGAACGATATAATCAGAGCAAATAAAATGTTGATCGCGTATCGACCTCGTAAAACTCCCAGGGAGAGACACATAATAATTTTATTACCACGTTAAACCGTCACATTTTTGTTACTGTTAAATAAATTGATTGAGCGGATAAAAATATGGGGAATTTAGCGGTTATAAAAATTCTTTTTCTTTTCAGATTGAAATATATCGATAAAATCGAGAAACAATACGTATGTACGATTTTTACAGTTAAATTTTTTATGTCCATAATTTTTATTGCGAAATGATTATCGAAGATCGAAAATAGGAATGACAAATTAGAGGTAACGAAAATATGACTGAGATATACCACAGCACTTAATTAGCCTTGAATTATTTTACATAAAAAATGTTCAGCACAGTAAAAATAACTTGGTTGCACGGTTCGGTAGTAAAATAAATTGAAAAAAATTTTTTTCAAGTTAAAATGTGCCACGAGGCAAAACTGCACGAGCGGGGTTTGCATTAAAATCGCGTTAACCTCTTGCTACGGTTATTCAACAAGAAGAGGAAGAAGAAGAAAAAGAAGAAAGAGGAGCACAAAAAAAAACGGGATCCGGTTGCCAATAAATCTCGAGCATTTCATTAAAAATTCATTTTCATCGATGAGCGCAATTTGCAACGCGAACTTCTTACGATCGAGATCCATAGATCTCGAAGAGATGTATGTTATAGCTGTAAAAAAGTCTCAAAATTTCCAAGCGTATGCAAAAAAAAACCAGGATCTTCAAAAAGAGGAATGGGGGAAAAAAAAAAAAGAAAAAACCAGCTCTAAAATGTTACTTTGTACCGTTTTGTCCTAATGGGACAGTCTCGCGCATAAAAATTAACCGAAGCCGTTCGAGGGAGATATTTTATTACTACATCATCAAGGGACGTAGGAAAACGACGAGAGATGTTAACTGTCGCTGTTATATACCGATTACCGAACGAGAACGGATGGAATGCCCGAATGCCCGTGTCGCGTATCCCAGATTCCCTTAACCGATTTACGGGAACGCAAGTCCGAATAGTCTGATACCAAGAGAGTAAGAGAAAGAGAGATGATAAACGTGTAGTAAAACCGAAAAAGATGCTCCAAGAAGATGATCAGACAGAAAGAGAGAGAGCGAGAGAGAGAGAAAAAGAGAGAGCAACGCAAAATAAAAGAGCGAAAGAGAGAGAGAATGAGACGACAGATAAAATTCGTCTCGTGGAAATTGAACGATAGTGGGGAGGGAATGCGGTCGGTTCACAAGAGGAAGAGGAGGCGAGAGCTGCAACGAAAGCATCGAGAGAGAGAGAGAGAGAGAGAGAGGCCCCTTGAGCGAATGAAGCTCTCTGAAAATTTCGTCCCATACGTGTGTCTTCGGATCACCCTTTCTCTCTCTCTCTCTCTCTCTCTCTTTCTTACTATCTTTTTCACTCTCTTGATCTCTTTCTCTCTCTCTCTCTCTCTCTCTCACTGTGTAACGTGTGCATTCTCAAACCGATGAGAAAAGTTTCGACTCTAGCACGCGCGACGCGGAAGAACGCCACGTGCTTCGCGTGCTGTCTTAATTCTATGTTCATCGTCCTGTTTTTACCTAGCTATTTGTCTACCAATCGAGAACACCTGTTTAACGACCTACACACTTTTTACCTATAAACGTATTGAGTATGTAACTAATTTAGAATGCTCTACTACGAAGGGATTTCATAGTACGCTTTGATATATTTTAAGACTCGTAAAACTGCTTGTTTTCATGATTATGTTTCAATCTATTATGGAAAGTGCATTCAAACATTCATTCTAAGTGAACCATCTCAACAAATGTTGAATCATGAACTAAAGAACACTTTGAAACATAAAAACCATTCCACGTGATGATTATTACTTAATAATCATCAGGGCTAAAAATGTAAAAAATATATAAATGATTCTTCTAAAGAATTCTAATGAAACGATATATTTAAAATTTTCGTACACTGTGGTACCAAGTCAGACTTTTGGAAATCCCCGTAGAATGCGATATCGACTTAGAACTAAAAAGTCCTCGGAATAAAAAGATTCGGAACGAAAATGTTTCTTTTTACTGGGTTGTGTTAAATGTAGAAAAAAATTATTATATTGGAAATATCGTAAGTTCAGGCATTATTAAATCACATGTTAATTGGATGACGCGATTACCTTGATTCAAGAAGATAATGTCGAAATTCTTCTCGTTTGTTCGGCTACGTTATTGCACGCTAACGAATCTTCGGGTTACATTCACCTGTGAGACCAAATCCAAGCCTCTTTCCGACACGACATCTCCGCGACCTCGTTTTCTGTGGTTGCCCCTTTGCGTTTTAACTCCTTCATCTCCTTTCCCACAAATCCTTCTTCTTTCTCTTCTCATTTTTTTTCTTCTTCTTCTTCTTTCTGTTCATCTTTTTCCTGGCCCTCATGTGCGTGCAAGTCGTCAGACCCTCTCGCACGCGACATTCCAGTTAGCGGTACGCGTAAGAGTATCGCAGGAAAATTTCGTCACTCATCTTCACAGCGGACAACGAATCTAATTCTTTGACGTCTCGAGGGATGAAAAATGGTTTTTCTGTTGGTACCTGAAATGAAAAATTCTGAAAAGCTTTGAGCACCATTCTCCGAAGTCGAATACCTAAATCGAATCTTTTTTACTTGTTTCCTGAAATATTTAATCGAATGTAAAATTACTTTGTTTGTGAACGATCAACACAAACTTTTTCATTCAAGAAATTAAATAATGAAAGAGATTATTTATTTAGCTTATAATGAATTGATATATCTGGGATATTGTAGCGGCGATTGATCATGAGGCACATCGCTTAACGAATAACGTAAGCCGGCTGATAGTGCGAGGATGATTGAGCGTAAATTTATTACACCCGATCCTTACCTCGCAGAGCCATTTAGTCGTGATAACTATAGCGGTACGATGATGATAACGCTGCGTTTCAGATATTGGTTTAAAGACGTGCAGACATGTCAAGAGAAAAAAAAACTTTTTTTCATTGACACAATGAGAAGCGTGAAAACGATGAAATTTGACGTTACAACATCGAATATTCTGTTAGAATTTATTTCGTTGTAATGTCACTTCAATTTTACGCGCGCAGCCACTTTTGACAAGTTTTTAAATGGGGCAAAAGAAATGTTATCACGATTAACGATCGGATTCCCAGAAATTTCCGAATAAAATATGCTCAGGTTCCAATTAGAATCTAATTCCAACGAGCAGTATGCAAAAATGTTTCTTCTTTTATATTCATAATCTCTGACAGAGAGATCAAAAATAATATTGGGTTCTCGCGATCGCAAAATATAATACATAATCGATTTCTCGCTTCGCTAGACATCTCGCTGGTTCAATTTTGAATAATTTGTCGCTCGTGCAAAATACCGCCCTGCCCACCCGCGGTTAAACGAAGAGAAGAACGCAGAGGAGAGAGAAAGAGAGAGAGAGATGAGATAACGGTTAAAGAGTCGTCGACGTCATTCCTACCGCGTGTCGACCGATAGCACACACATCAGGATGTGAGAAAAAAAGTCATCCAGCGCGTTAACCCCTAGAGATTATTATTATTATTGCCAGCTCGTATTATTTATATGCGAAAATTGAAATAATCGTTCGTGTACGTTACCGATCGTTCAACGTTACCTTCGTACAACACCGAATTTTTACGTGCATATATTTAACGTTCGCATATACATATATCTAAACATGTTCAATTTGCATCGAGTAGATTTGCCGAGAGGCCGTGCGCTGGTCGCTTAAACGCCGCCGGCGACGACTCTAGAAACTCGTATACATCATTAGACTTTAGTAGCCATATAAACGTATATAATGCGGCTATAAATGAGACATTCCTCGATCCAGCTTCGATTTTCATCTGTTTCATCCATTCTTTTCAACAATTGTAAAACTCGTAAATACGGTCTATGTTAAAATTTACTTTTAGTTTTTTTTTTTTTGAATCAATAAATAATTTTTTTGGCACGTTATTAAAAATGCAGAAATAAAACGTTTTGGACGCCCCGAAATATCCTTTCAAATCTTCGCTTCTTTTCTCCCGTATCGTCTGCTATCACAGATTTCTCTCAACTGGTTTATTAAGTATTCGAGTAATCCACGGAAGGAATATTCGTGTCAATGAATTTATTTATCCCTATATCTTTGCACTTCGTAACGTCGTGAAAAGCGACTTTTTTTCTCTCATTGGGACATCCGTGAGACATCTGTGCACTCGAGAGTTAAATCTGAAGTTGAATTGAAAAACTGCTCACATGAATTGAAAAAGAAAAAAAAAACACACATTTTTTGTCGATGAAGGCTTCATTATTTTGCAAATAGGCGGACGAACGATTCTGGGTGAAACTGAAGCACATTTATGCTCAAGTATCCACACATACGTATTAACTTTCTTTGGATCATTTGAAGCTGAATACTTGTCGTTTTTCTTAAAAGCGACGATATAATGAATTTCCGAAATATTTACAGTCTATAACGGTGGAAAGTGTTTACCCAAATTGTGTTGAAGAAGCGTTAAACGATATACACAGTTAAATAGAAAAGGAGACGAAATCTTTTAGAGACGGAATGATAATTTGAAACGAAGGTGGAGTAAATCTCAAAAGATCAGATGTGAGTCAAAAGTTGTCATGAAAAATTCCTCGTAACTATTTAACACATACTAATATATACGTATACGTATAATATATTTATCGAAATTCGTACTCTGCCCCACTCTTAAGCATAAAAATTTGAATATACATACAGATGTATACGTATAACGGACATACGGTTGTCCTTGCCTTTTGCAAACAGGTGTCGTCTCTTGTTTCCCTACTGATATTCATTAAATATTCAAAAGGCATACGATTATCAAGCTCCGCGGTATGAGACGGGAGTATATACGTGTACAGTTTTTGCTACACGCGCGCTCTCGCTAATCCCGAACTCTTGATGGTAAATGCCGGGTGTTCGACCTCGTCTCAGAAAAGCCGAACGACAGACACATCCACCGATCTCATGGGTAGCTTAGTGCGAGAGCAAGAATAAAAAGAAAGAGAGAGAGAGAATGAACGAGATGAAGAAAGCATTCGAGAAGGCGCGCCCCGATTCAGTAGAGCGTGCACGTCTGTCGTCAGACGGTCGAGCGTTAAGTAGTCAAATAGTATGCGCACCGACGGTTGTGTACACCTAGCCAGAAAGACAGACGTAGCGAGAAGGAGACAGATGGAAAGGTGGTAACGGTCGTGACGCGAGCTTCTTCGTCCCACGGAATATTATTAATGGCTTATTACAACGTGTAACGACTAATACTATAGGCCCTTGCATACATCGATGATGCTGTTATCTTTTTTCGAAAATTACTTATGCAGATTGTTTTATACGTTATCGAGTATAGTACACGAATTATTCCATATTTTTTTGCGAAACGTTTTCGTACAGTTATTGTAGAAAAAATTCATTAAAAGACTATTAGATCGACACGAAAATTCGAAATACTCCAAAAACTATTCTGTATTCAGCTGAACGCTTTCTTTGACTAAGCTGCGTGAATTAACGTCGGAATGTATTTAAACGAAAAATATACTGTTTCGTGGAGTAGGTCATCGAAATCTCGAGAGAATGTCTCATGAGCGTTATAATATAATCTTATTTAGTGTTAATAAAAATCAATTAACAGAAACATAGGCGAGCGGAGCTCATATTCTCAAATAATTATATATGTGGAATAAAAAATATGGTAATTAATATAGAAACAGAATAAGGAATGTATGAACGAGGAAAATGTTTGTTTCAAACGCATCCATACTTGCTCCCATTCATCAAAATGCTTTTTGTTTCGCACCTTTCTCCCTACTGTTATAGACTATCACGATAAATTATTATTCAGCACGGAGTAATAATACGATACTGTTTATGTATAGATTAAATAACTTATTACGAGTCTGGATACAGAGTATATAGTAACATACTGTAAAACACGGTTTACTCGTGTAACGTAATATGATAATGATATTGAATGTAAAGGATAGGATAAATGGAGGCGGTGAAACGCGAATGTGCGGCGTGTAACATGAGCGTGCGTGCGTGCATGCCTGCGTGCATGCGTGCTGCTTTTGCGGGCGCACGTGCGTGGTCAGACCTTCCGGATGTTTGCCTAAACGTCTCTCGATGCGCGGTGAATAAAGTGCAGTTGCATATATGCATCGTATCGAATAACAAAACGCCGTAATTTACGTTCATCTCCGCGTCAAACTATGGCAGATACGTCCTTTTCTTCGTCATTGTTATTGGCTACAAACGTCTATGGGATATTCCAATTCATACCGGGGTGCTTATCAGTGACAAGAACACCGCGTACGACTACGATTATTAATCGAAATAAAATTTTACTGCAATTACACGATAAATTTTGATTTTTTTTCATCATTTGAGTTTACAAATTTATGAGGATCTTTGAGTTTGTAATTTATTATGAGAATCGAATGCGTAAAAATCTTGGTTCAGAACAGTTGGAGTCACCAGCATCGTAAGGGCGGTGCTCTATTTTGGTAATTTGAAAAAAAAAAGTCAATGCGAAATGTAAATTCGAATGGTCGAGGTATTTTTGAAAAGATTTTTCAGAATTATAAGCGTGCAACGATATACTAATGTCGATGAAATATTTGAAATTTACGAATCTAACGATTTTAGCTCGAATTACCCATATGTCTGGAGAGTCATACGCCGTTTAACTGAGACCAAGAACCAGACGAACGCAAGCTACTTACTCAATGTACTTCTATAAATGGCACTTGTGAATAGATACGCACAGATGCATAAGCGTCTGGACGCACGAGAGAGACTATACGCATAGAATTTATCAGACATTGAGGATCGGGCGTCCTTCTCAGTGCTGGTGTTTGCACAGGATTTATGGCCGATTCACAGTTCACCATGAACGTCAGCGCGTCGAGTCGACACTTCTCCGAACGTGAGAGAAATTATATATCTCTATCTCTGGAGTGAGCAAACGTATCTTCAACGTTTCCGTATATCAACGTCTCAGTATATCTCATGAGAGACTTTGGATTTTCATTCATAAAAATCGCTACTGAATCCATAATTCGGATCAAAATTTTCATTACCAGAATTTTCTCATTTCTGTGCCTTCTTCCTCTTCCTGTGGTGAAGAAAACTTCTTCTTTCACTTTATCAAGGAAAAAAAAAATTAAGAAATAATGTTATTTCGACTTTATCATCACACAAGAAATAAACCAGAATCTTGTGATCCAACAGAATCTTAAATCTTTAAAATGTTTAATGAACAGTTTCAAAGGAAATGGTACAATATCAAAGTTAGAAAATTCACTATTAATAAACTTCCTTAGATCGTTAATATAGACATGCCTCTCTCCATGCAAAAAGATGAAACGAATAGAAGATGTATTCGAAGCCAAGTTCTCACGAATTCTTCATGGGAGCCCAATTACGAATAACTAATGTTAATACAGCATATTGTCCATGTAAATTAGCGATAGGTGTATAAAAATCGGTTGAATCAAGTTCACAGATGGGTAATGAAGGTTTCGTAGTAATAGACGTCTGCGCATATAGCACACAGTAGCTTTGAGCAGCTGATACCTCTTCAAAGCCGGTGCCTATCATAAAGTACGCGCGCGGTGTCTGTCATTATCCATTATCTTCACACGAAGCTATTTTACGTGTTCATTCGACACGGCATGCAAGCATCTAATAATACTAAAATCTAATAAAATATCGCGGACACGAGAGTCCACTCGATTCTGGGCCAGTCGGTTGACGAGAAAAGAAGATGAGAGATCTCGAAGAGACGATAAAAAGATAAATATATTTATTTATGCGGGTATACATGTAAGAAAAACTTGTATGTTGAAAAATAAAATAAAATTAAAAAGTTACATAAATAAATATAAAAATAAACGGCTTTGAAAAAATTCGTACGAAGACGACCATTAATTCTTAACGAACGGTTTTTAACGAATGCAAAAAACTTTGGAGTAATTAAGCACGGTATAGAGAATACGTATATCATCACGAAAGTCCAGTAGCCACTCGGTAGACATTTTATATTATTACGTACAAACGACATATATATCTGTACAAATATATATAAATGAAACGTTGTATAAAAGTCTTTTTTAGTGGTAAGAGATAACGCTAAAGCGTTATATACATCATATTATAGGTGTGCAATAAGCTCACTGGCACATAACCGCTGAGCGTTACGATTTAATTTCAACCCACTTTTTCCACCGTTTCTCGTTCATCCTCCACGGATCTCAGGAATCTACAGAAACTGTCCGGGAGTATAATACCTCACGGAAATTCTTGTCTCGATCGTTGCTTCAACTTACCGGTAGAGAAACAAGAATTATCATCATTATTATGCAATATCCCCGTCGTGCTAGCATTCGCTGAATGTTAATTTCTCCGACTCGCTCGAGTACTAATAGCCCGACTTTGTAAGACATTCATTAAACTTGATAATGTGAGCAAAAGACATTTAAAATTATTTGAATACCGAAAACTTGCGAGATTATCATAATAATATCTATAATAACTTAACCATAGAAAATTATAGGTTGGAAGCTTGAAAAAAAATTTCAACGACATCGACGTGCTCATGATTACTGACATTAAAGTCAAATTAATTGGATCCAATTTCGGTCTATTATTCACGCTATTTTTTTTTTTTTCTTCGTTTTTATGAATCGAAATATATTCTGTGAATTCTAGAAACAGTGAATATTCGGTTTATTGAACATTTGGAAACTCAATTCTACAACAAGTTGTTAAAAAATAGTAACAATAGACATTGAAATGGGGTCGTTTTCAAATTCACTGAAATAAGATTTTTTATTTCATCACGTGACATAAATTTTTGTAGAACATTCATCGGGTCATTGATCTCAAAGATTCGTGAATGCAGAAAAACATCTAAAAATCAGGAATTGAGGTTACGGACGCAGAATATCGAAGCTGACTCATAATATATTTCAATTAATTAACGAATTCATTTCGTCTGATTGGAAGATTCGTTAAAGATTTCGTTAATTTTTGAATCGTCAATTTAGCCTGAAATTTAAATATTATTCGTACCTCCGAATATTCGGAATAAATAAATTGGAATTTTTGCGAGTGTCGATCATGACTTCTCGCAGTCGCAATATTGTCATTGATGATTTGAAATTCTTATAGATTCGCTCATTTCAATATTATGATAAAATAATTGGCAAGAAATTGGTAAACACACTGCGACAGAAATTTTAAAAATCAATTTTCATTCAATGAAGTATACAGTGATACCTAAATTTCAGGCACATTTGTGGTCGCGATCGCGAGCTGAAAAAAAAGTAATATCGGCGTTGATGAATGAGTAAATATACGATAATGAAATAAGGTAAAATTGAATGAAACATAAATACGAAGTGCCGGAAGTAGTAAGATGCCGATACAGATATTTAAGAAGATAGAGGATCGAGCATGCGTGAGAAAGACGATAGATGAAGAGAGACCCGCGATGGATCTGGTGAATCGAAGTGGAAAGGCTTGGCCTTTAACGGGTGTCCAATGCCGTGGCTCGAGCTCGGTAATTACCTTCAGACATTCGTAGACCGTGACTCGTTAGCTAGCAGTTGAGGCGCGATCTTCTCTCTGTAGGCATTTATGTTTCTATAAATGTGTGTGTGTTTGTGCGTGTGTATGTGTAAGATTGGGACCCGTGCCGAGCAGCGAAACGTCGACGAACCGCCGGCTAGCTGACTGCGGCAAGACCCCGCAGACGAGAGGGTCTCCCTCTCTCTCGCGCTCTCTTATCTCGAAGCTACCCACGTGCGAGTAAAAGAGAGACGAGCTTTCCCATTCATGATGATGGGCCCGCCAGCGCAGTCGACACTCCACTCTACTCCTGCTGGTCGGGGCGTTCGCGTTCACACGCCTCGCCGACCATTGTGCCAACACCCGAGAGTGTATACGCGAGACGCATGAGCCTTTTCATCTCCTCTAGCTTCTCGTCTTCTTCTCTATTTTACTCGTTCCATTGGCCTTTTTCTCTTTTTATTCATTTTCTCACTAGCACAATTTCGAAAGATCCATTTCTTTTCTGAATCCAGTGAATTTGGGCAGAATTGTATGAATGAATGAATATCGATTGAGTAAAATGTTACTCTCTCGTTTTACAACTGAATAATGAAATAATTTTCTCAAAATGGGAGGCACTTATTAGAAGAATCAAACTGGAACCACGAGTAACGAATGAAAATTCCTAATTAAATTAATAGGAGAATAAAATATCTCCAAGGCAGTAATACTCGGAAGAGTAGTAATTGGCAATCATTCCTCATGACTAGAAAAAAAATTACGGTTCTTTAATTGGATTAAAGGACTAGAATGAACGTCTGAACATCAGCAAAGTATATAATAATTATTATGTATATTCTGGGAATAATTATCGATATCAGTACCGGTAAAAAATACTGTTCGTATGAGAATGATATAAAAGTGGATAATTATATTATCTGAATTTGAGGAATATGATGGGTTTACATTAGATACAGAAGAGTTCATTGGACTTGGTGCTGAAAATAATACCGAATCCGTTTAGTCATATGCACTAGGAAAGTATCTACACTCAAATGTAATAATAATCATTTAACATGACCGGAATCGTAAATATAAAATTACTGCAATTTCTTCCAAGGTGTCATCTTCCATTTCAAACATTTTCCCCCTGACCTACTTCACTGGAGGAATACTCATTTCGGATTTAGAGAAACTCGAGACTTTAAATAACTGCCTGTTGTTCTCCCATTTAAAAAAAAAAATTGATTCAAATTTAAATACTGAATAATAAATTCTGGAATGAAAAAAAATAATTTCAAACAAATATCTGACACGTAGAAATGATGAATAGAAGGAATGATAAAACGAACAACTAATTTAAACTGAGGTAAGAATTTCCTCATACCGCGTTGTCTCGCGATACATCAGTTTCACTCGCTATCGTGCCTTGATCATAAAATGGCCTCCTCGAACCAGGAAAACGTATCATGTGTACGCAATTCCACTGATACTTGTGTTACCTATGAGATATATATCTTCGCCATAAAAATTCGGGGTCGAGTTCACCGATTTCGTAGAAGCTGGCAAAAAAAGGGACAAAATAGCAGCGATCTACCGTTCACCGCGATTCCATATCACAAAACTATAGAACGGACGGTTGGATACGTGCCCCGTACGACGGAAGTCGCCAGCAAGAAGCCAAGAGCAGCAATAGCAAAGCTGCTCGATGTCGCCCTCTCTTTCTTTCTTTCTCTCTCTCTCTCTCTCGTTCTCCGTCTCTGTGTGGCGGCATCGTGGTGCTTGAGAAAACGATACGGGTGTCACATTAAAACGTCGCGGAGAAAAACGGTGTCAGAGGTGGAGAATTATACATTAGCGTGGGATCTTCGGTGCCACACACGTGTACGATGCTGCCACACATACCGCGAAGCACATGCTCAATAAGCAGCCAAGAAAATCGTTCCTGTATTTTTTTTCTTTTCTTTTTTTATTCACGATACCATAGATAAATAATTCTTCAAGCTCGAATAAATTTTTGATTGGATCGATAAAGTACCGAGAATCAAAATAATGTTTGTGTCTTGAAAAAAAAAAAGAAAAAAATAGAAACGTTACGGTAAACGTCAATTAAATCATTTTTTCTGCAGCCTGTGATTATCGTCTTCCATACATTATTGTAAGACGTTTTTTCTGCTCATAGCCTTGTTTTTATTTGTTTAATGTACTATTTTCAATGACACATTAAAAGAATTCCCTGATATTTGAAATTCAGCTAATGAAAAACTATGAAAAAGCATTCTTCATCTGACGAAATCGAAGCGATCAAATAACTCCAGCTCCAAAAGAAATCAATGAAAAAATATGTTTCATTTATCGATACCACATGAATGAGAATCCTAAAGGATTCATTCAATGTACATAAATCAAAGGCTCGCCCGTCTCTCATTTAAACCCTATACAAATTGGCTTTCGTCTAAGTTTATCTTCATTCACATAACATATTTCTCTAGAGAATATATATATGCAAATAATTTCTGGCGATGTAGTCCACGATTGACTCGACTACAAGGCTTGTAGTTACTTAAATTTATGAAAATATATGCGCAGAATGAGCGCAAAAATTGATGTACATATAGACATACGGACAGAAAAGAATGTTAAAGAGAGAGATAGAGCGAGAGAGACAGGAGGAAAGAGAGTGTGTATTGAAAAGCATATACATTATATTCTCATGGTGAAGTACGATACTCGATCGGTATGAGCTCATCATTCTATCCGTTCCTCTCTGTTTCTTTCCTCCTTTCTTTCTCTTTTTCACTGTACCTATAGTAGAACTCTTTGAGAGTCTTAGTGGCCCAGCCCGAGTGGGAAAATCACCGTTAACCCGGCTTGTGAGCTCTTCTTCAACGCATAAAGTTCCTCTCCTCTCAACTCAAGAGGGACCTCTCCGTTTGAAACATTCCTGGAATATATTGTGCGCTTGGGAAACGTTACTCCGAGAAACGCGTAGCGTATTTTGCTGCTGCAACGCTACTATTCGTCTAGTAACGTTCCACGCTTCATTCCCAGACATAACCGAAAGAGAGCGAGAGAGAGAGAGATCAAGCGAGGTCCGCGACACGAGTCGCATATCTTTTCGATATTCCGAGATCGTGTCCCTTATATTCTGTACGATAGTCACAACCATGACTTCAAGACATGTACATTATGAGAAATACTATATGTTCGTCTCGTACAGTATAAGTGTGTATTTGTGGTATGTGATTGAAGAAGTGTCACAACTTCATCGAGACAGGGAAGTGGCACTCATGAATAGATGTTTACTTATGCATAGCACAAGATTAGAAAACGGCGATTCAATTGTTTTGAGAAAAAGAGAATGCGCGTAATGTGTATTCGAGATGCGACGGTAGATTATATTTTTTAGTAAAAAAAAAAGAAAAAAAAATTTATCGTACACGTACGTTTTCTGGAACAACGGTGTGAGATGAAATTTCACGGTTATCGATGAACTTAAGAATTTGTATAAAGTAAATCCATTTACTTTGAGAAATAGAAAGAAATTAAATAAATGCTACTATTTATTCGACAGTTATCACATTTATGGTACAGTGGCCATTCGTGAGGACTCCACTTTCTATGAATCAGGACCCAGGAAATAGATATTTGTCGTTATGAATTTTGTAGGATAAATAATTTGACGGAATGAATTAATCATATTGGAAAAAAAAAAAAAAAACATTTCGTGTCCAGCGAAATTCTAGATCGTAGTAAGTTCCCTGGAGTAGATACGGATCACTATCAGCTGACAAGCTTTGAGCTCCACTTGCAATTCAGAGAACTTGCAAAGTTTATAAACTCGTTGAATTTTATTGTGTTCAGTGAATTCAAAGTGATTATTTTTTGCTTTAATCTCATTAATCATTAAAAAAAAAAGGAAACAAATATGGATATGGATTCAAAAGAAAAATTGGCTTGGAAGTTGACCGTTTTTAGTATTCCAATAATTTATAAACTTTTTCCTTACTGCGAATCCTTCTTTTTTTTTAAAATAAAAATAAATATTCACCTCTGAAATAACCAATGATTGTGTACTAATCGCAACTCTTTCATCAAGCTCAGAAAAAATAGTTTGACATGCTCTCACCGACAAAAGATTATGCTGGCAATGGCAAAAGAAAATCTTTAACTTTCAAGCATGTATGTGTTCACGGGGAGTAAATCCTTAATCCGTTGAATCGCGTCTTGTTGTCTCATTGATTGATGGTTACTCATGAATCTTAGGATTCCCGTAAATCCGTGCGTGATCTGTCAAGATTGTTTAGGTCCCTCGGGGAGGTGCTGCGGTTGAAACCGCAGGGATCTCATCCGCGATCGCGAGAAGCTGTAAACGTCGTCAGGCTCTCATGACGCACCTTCTCATCAACTATCTCATTCTCTCCCATTCCATTTCAATCTCCTCCTTCACCTCTATCGATCTCTCTCTCTCTCTCTCTCTCTTCTTCTTCTTCCTCTCTCAGTGTATTCTAACACGCCATCGCTTCGAGGCTTAGCTTCCGATAACTAATGGCCATTAACCAATTAGAGGTAATTGTTAGGTATCAACTAATACTCAGTCCATGGATCGAATCCGTCGAACCCTATAGGTACTTATAATATATGTACATATTTATAGGTATATATAGAATTGCCGATTTGGGAAGAGGATGCGGGGGAGGATGTGTATCGGTTCTCTGCGTTAATTAGTCACATCGCGTCGTACCAGCCGTGACATTAATGCGGTTGATAGGAATCCAAATATATACTAACTATTATGCAACAACTATTGTTGTTGTGAATATATACGTACTGGTATAACGATGCGCATCAGTTAGACTCGTGAAAGCTGCCGCGTGGTATAACTGGAGGAGAGAGAAGGCATTAGCATTGCTCTGTGTAATCAACGTAATCCATTTGCAGACCTCGATGAACATGAATCGTGTGCGGCCCCGAAATTGTTATCTCGTAGATTTCAACACATCCATCGAGTTACGAGTCTTCTGAGATTCAAATTAAAAAAACTGCTCGAAATGCTATACTCAAAAATCAAGAAACGTAGGATTTTTGAAGAACAATGATTCCGCAAAAACAAAAGAAAGTAAACTTCGAACTAAGAATTTCAATATGATTGAACCAATGGACTGCGGGTTGTGCACTTTTTCGGAAATTTCTCCTGGTGCATTTGAAAATATTCCTTTTCGCCTTCGTTCCTCGTCCCTATTTTCACTCTGCTATTTCTCCGGTAACACGATTTTCTCATTTATTGTAGTATTTAACTCTTCATCGCCTTCGTGGCATTCATTTTATCAACGAGTTCCCAATGGAGGCTGGGCCTTTACAAAAACTGAATAAATATTTTCTCACTCTCTTGACAACTTAACGTTTCGAGTTGGTCACGTTAGCTCGATGAAAGTATTCTGTACAACATTCAAGAACCGCTCAGTATTAGTTTTCAGTTTTTTAACTCCCTTCAAATAAAAAAAATCTTCAGTAAATAAATCATTCTGAACGATCAATGTATGAATTTTTTTTTTGCAAATGACCAATTTTGCACCAGACTATGAGGCAGTGAAAAAGAAAAATTTATTACAATTGAATTTTCTCCTTTACTGCCTCATAATTTGTATGCATAAAAAAATTTCTCTCGTATAATTGAAATTCTATAAGGCAACAGAATTTTTTGAAGAAAGAGCTTCGATTAACCTCGTGGCCTACCTTGAAAAATTAACGACATACACAGCGATCTAACCGGAATTGACAATGGGATGCCAAGACCCCATAAACAGTTAGCACAAAGGCGTTGAAGCTTTTTGTCATAAAATCATATGTAAATAATCTATCTTTCATTTTATATAATAATCCTGACCAGCCCCAGACGAGTTATGAAATATCATTACAAAAATAACATAACATAAACAAAGCAGAGAGTGATCGTAAGACAAACAACAATTACCTAGGATTCCAGCACACACGTTCGATCAAAGCAAGCCGAAGGCAAACTGCGAATATTTGTGTGAAAGACTTTATGATCTTTCAAAATGACTGTACTTTTGCAGCTGTTTGATTTAATCATAAAATCTTTTTGCTTCGTTGAAGAAATTGAAGTAATTTGTACGTGATGATAAAATCTCAATAATACCCGGATTAAACACCTCATGAGAATCAGGCATAGACTTCTTCGGTGCAAACGTTTACAATCACTGTTCACGTTACATGATACAGCAACCCTTGACGAGTCTACGTAATGCAAATATATATAAGTTCACAAAGCTCGTGACAGGTATATTATTCACAGCGCGTCTCGTTCGTTCTTCGTTTTTCTCTCTCTTGTTTTCGCCTTAATCTCGTACTTTAAGGCATTAAAATTACTATTGACCGAGTCGAATACGCCCTTCACGACGAGACACATCCATCATATTTTTTTTCGTTCCATCATGTTCTGCATTCTTTTATTATTTTTCAGGCCTGTTGCCTCACATTTTCGTCCTGAACATCGTATAGATTTACTTTCTTCCTGGACTTTACGTTTTGATAAATATTTTCTTTACATTATTTTTCAACTCTTATTCTCACACTGTCCTCTCGCTTGATAGTATCTTTTTTACTATTTTTCCGTCCTCCTTGTTGCCTGTACATTATCCTTTTCTCTACCTCCTGTCTCTTATTTTTTTTTACTTTTTTTTTATTCAGCATTATCGGGGCTACACTATTTATATCGGGACAAGAAAATTTTGCTGCACTCAAGACCTCCTTGGTACCTCAAGCGCAACACGTACTTCGAGTCGAGTACTTTGAGGTTCAATTAATTAACCCGCTAGACCGTGCTCGCACTTACACACAAAATACCCTGGAATATGAATTAATATACATATATGTATCCGGTATCGTTCCGATAAAAAGAAAATATCTAGTATTACGTTTCGATTGCAAGCTGAATGTGTGAGCTAAGATTATTCTATCTCAGCTCATCGTGATCACTACTCTCAGACCACATGAGATTTCATGGATGATAAGTGATTGTTCAATTTCATCGTAACATTAATTCTCATTAACTTATGGAAAAAAGATTCAGAGATTGATAATGAATTCTAAGAGTTCTTGTTAAACGATTTCTGATTGAACTATAAAATCAATATTCTCACATTGTTCCAGGCAAGTGCGCGAGTTTCAGCGTGAGAGGCTGGAACCTCCAGGATGCCAGGGGTGTGGAAGTTGCTACGCATGCTGATCTACATGGTACGTACTAAGAGTTACAAATCAACTGTTAATGTTAGATCTGTACTTCAATATATTTATGTGTATTGAAATGAGGAGTTGAAGAAAAAACATTTAACTGATATCGCAATGCCAATTGATTATGAATATCACGAGCACAGATTTTAAAGACTTCATTTTTTATTGAGTAGAACATTTATTCATGAATTTAAATGAAAAAAAAAAAATCGTGAGCGATAAACTTGATAACGACTGCAAGTATAAATGTCATCGATTGTTTTTTTGACATATATATTGAATTCATTCGACCTGACGAGACGAACTACCATAAAACCGGAAACGAGCACAGCGTTATCGTTCGAGCACCCAGTACGCTCATTCTTTTTCTACCTCTGCGTATGTAACACACTGGAGTACTTACCTGCATTCTCTATACACTTAGACTATACCGTTATAGCCCAAGAAAGAAAGAAAGAGAGAGAGAGAGAGAGAGGCCGAGATCTATACGCCGAGAATGAACGAAACTCGTCGTATTTCTTCGAGGTAGATATGCAGGAATTAAGGACAAGGAAAAGAAAAGGGAAAAGGAACAATGTGCTATAATGACAAATGGTTGGTACATTAAGAAAATAATACGACTCTCAGCGCTCATTTAGTTTCATTTCTCGTAATTCTATGGCAGATTTTATCATGGTATGGTTTTTTTTTTTCTTACTCCGAGACCTTTCGGTGCATAAATACGTGAAACTGAAAACTTAATGTTTTTTAACGACCTGATGAATTTCCGAGAGGAATAATTCAACTTGAATACCTCACTATTATCTCAAGTTTGACAATTCATTCAAGCTTCCTAAAAACTACTCGACGTTACTAATACGAAAAATTTACAACCACTCTACAATGGTTACGATCTCAATTATCGACAAATAAAAAAATTATCAATCAAATAACTAACCCAGCAATTGAATTTCAAAAATTACAATCAATCCTTGATCGTACAAAGTCGTTGCACATTCGCGTAGCAACGAAAATTTCATTTTTGCTAGTTCTTTTTCTATACAAATCTCCATAATTGATGCAAATAGAAATACTCAAATGTCTCTTCGTCCAATGCACTAATCCCTTAGAAACCAGAGATTGACAAGAGTACAAATATAAGTACAAATAGTACGTACGCACATAGCCTTAATCAAAGATAATCAAAGTTATTGGATTAACGAGAAATCGGTGATACCGCAACAATGATATACGGATTGGTAAAACCATGGATGGCAAAATGACAAAAGGAGAGCGAGAGAGGGAAAAAGGGGGGTGAAGGGGGCAGTGAAGAGGGTACAATATTGCCGGCGGGACGTCGGTTCGCGACAGCTTGCAAGCGGATATTCGTGCCTACTCTAGGTACCGTTAGTCCCTCTTGTTCTCCTCGTCCTCCTCATTCTCCTCATCCTCTGAGACCGTGAGTAGCGAGTGTATCTCAAGAGAACCCGGCGCGCCGCGCGGTGCATTATTCAAGTGTCCTCCGCCACATTCTCCTCCTCCTCCTCCTTCCCCTCTCGACCTACCTACCTACCTGCATCGGTGCAGGGACTCGAGTCTCCGATTCGTCTTCCTGTTGCTATTCGCAAGAGCAAACCAGACACACGTTAACATTATATATGTGTATATGTATGTCCATGTGCGACGGAGTGTAGCGCATATACGTGCATGGATACGTTACCGTGTCACGGGACCTCTTGGTCGATCGAAACATGTACTCGCACACACATAACGCGCGCACATGCACACATCCACGAGTCCGATTATCCTCTACGGCGGGAAATCACCACGCACGAACTCCCCCTTAAAGCATTTATGTATGTTTCTCTCTCTCTCTCTCTCTATCTTTTCTTTTTCTCCTTATTTCTTTCGCTCTTTTTCACTCTGCTCTTTGAAAGATGCGTGCGGCCAAGGCTACGGGCTTTCGCGCGCACACGCGAAATACTAATTTGTCCGATATGCTATGTACGTATAAAGTCACGTGTGTATACGTGTGGGTGCTGTGGTACATGTAATGACGGTGAAAGACCGTGTCAGGAGACGAGAAGAGATTCCCCGACGTGAACATCGGGAGTCGCAAGAAGAATCAAGAACGAGAACCTCTTCGCGTGGTATACGTCCCGGAAATTTGTCTGCCGCGCTACTATGTGAAAATTCCAATGAACCCAAACGTGCTTACACATATTTACCGATCGTTGAGGGTATACTCGCTACATTTTAATGAACATTTTTGTTTTTCGTAGCTCGCATCGTTACACTGATTAATGATCGGAGTAAGAGAATTTATTTCAAAAGTCAAATAGAATTAAATCAATGCACAATTTGTTTTATTTTAACTGTGCATACGAACCTCGAGTTCTTTCGTGTGTTCTGAATTTCAAATTCGTCAAAAGGCGCGTTCACGATGCTTGCGCTGTTTTCATTCAAACACCCGTTGCATTTATCTCCCGCTTCACGTCTTGTTTATGCTTCGTTTCGGTGGTTAGTAATGTCAAGTGTCAAGCTACTAGAACTTTATTGTTCGGTCATTTTTTCAACGAGGAGATTTCAATGAGACACACATTACAACCGCTTAACGATGCTATTAACGTTCGAGCACCTAACGCTCTCGCGATGAAAGTAACGAAGCATTGATTGCTCATGGATATCGAAATGTTGGAAGGTTGTTGAATAAAGACAACGAAAAGATCGCAGTCACAGGAATTAAAAGACTTCATCAAAGTTACTATCTTATTTCGGATAAATTTTATCGTAACACGCTGCGATAAAATCTCGTTCGAAAGGCTCATAAACATTGATGAGGGTAATCGTGCGAAGGATTCCAGTAGGAAATACTGCGAGTGAAATATCTGCAGAGATAAAAAGAAACTGAAAATGTCGACCTGCGTAAAAAATTGTGCCGTAATAGTGAACCGATTAATTGGCATTCCACAAAAAAAAATGCAATCAGTTATTCTCTCTTTAATCGATATATATATCTCCAAACGAAACCAACTTTCTATTTTATCATTCGCTTTGCATTAATTAATGCGATCGCATCGTAAAAAATATATATTTAATAGGATACATACGATTTAAATTATGCCGTGTTCTTAATCATCCTCCAAGTACCGTACATATATTGATATTTATGAGTACCTTTATGACCGAGAACTTGTGTGTCTCCGAGCATAAACGCCGAACAGTCATTGCGGTCATTAAGTTTTTGACGTGTCTTTTTATATATCATATAAATATATATATATATATATATATATATATATATTATACGTGATGAAAAATATTACCAATTATTTCACAGGTACTATCAGCTGAACACATCCACTAATAGTAAATACAGTATCGTTTCAAAATTCTTTACGTCCCGAGTCCTATGTGTGACTCGGGAATTTATATGACGGCTGTATAATAGCCGTATCAAGTGTACTTTATGCGTTACCCGGTAAAATGCACTTTTACTGACATTTTTCTTTCTTCCTTTTCCCAAACGTTAAAACGACTCATCTGAGTTAAAACACCGCACGTTTTTTTTTTTCAAGTGAATGTTCTCATTGCTGTCGACTTCTTTCTCACAGTTTCGATTCTCCTTCGCTTCTCACAATCCAATGAAACACGTAATCTGTATGGGCGCGAACATCAATCTTCAATCTTCTGAACGATTTGGTCGATCAATGAGCTTTCGATTGTTCTAATTTTACCGTCCCAACGTGTATATTTTAGAGAGAGAGAGAGAGAGAGAGAGAGAGAGAGAGAGAGAGAGAGAGAGAGAGAGAGAGAGAGAGAGAGAGAGACTAAATTCTACAGAATTGTACACCGCTGAAAAAAACAGCCGAAAAAACTTACGGTAAATTCGATGAGGAAGAATAGTGTGTTGATGACTTGTTGAATTTGCGTTTGCAGAAATAATCATCTCCATATCACTCCTGCAACGATTTCGTATCTTTATTAATATCATCGTGTTTCAATGATCCTAAATTACTGGGAAACAAAATCTTCCTTGCCATTCAAGAAAGATTTAGTCACTTAGCATACATCTGGTGTTTCGATGAGTTCTCTCGAGATTGACTACTCCAGCAGGAAATTGCTGTACTCACACTACTTCTGGCACAAATACCCTCCTTATAAAGCAAGTCGATGTATATACATATACATATATATTCAATAATATTCCACATTTACCTTCGACTCGGCTATAAAGCGCGCTCTCCAGAACGCGAATTTTTTTTTTTTTCGTAAAAAGTCTTGCGCTCTCGCTACCAGAATATATATGTTTCTCTCTCCGAGGGACAAAACAGTAGGAGGTTTGCTCTTTACAAGCAAAGAAGCTCTGCAACAGTTGGATATATATTTTGTATAGATATATATATATATATATATATATATATGCGTAATCATTTCTAATGAAACTTTGTCATTTAACAGTGCGATTGTGAGAGAACGGGATGGAAACTTGTTTTCACTTGTGTGAAAAACGTCGACCGTTAATGCAGCGGTAAAGACGCCTCTCCCGTTACAGGATTGAGCGCGAGCTTGGACTACACGAGGAACACCTTTTCTTCCGAGACGCTACCGAGATTCCGCGAAAGAGACAGTCACATAGACGAATAGCCGACGAATTTTACCCAGCAGACACATTTCCGCGATCATTAAACATATATATGAGCGAACAAAAAAACATACAAAATGAAACGACCAAGCAGTCACTTTTCTTTCGTGCTACGATCGTTTCTGAGGAACTACCATATTTTTTATTCTTACTGAAATTTTTGGTACTGGAAGTAGAAGATCATTGAAAATTAAGTTCGAAACAGCGTACCTGGTTAAGACCGAATTTGCGAAGAGCTTGGAATAATATTGTTTTGAAGGAAAAGAGTTAGGCGGCCCTGGTGTTAGGCGTGCACGTGTCATCCATATATGCCGATCAAATTTTATTATCATCGAGGGAAATTTAGCGATGGTCGTAATCAAATTTATTTCAGACTCGGTTGACCTTTTTAAAATGTCGAAATTTCGTTAATTTTCGCTATTTTTTGTGTTATCTATAAACACTCAAATTGGCGCTCGTTTCTTTTCCTTTAATCGAATTCTGGTGATAGAACCCTAAAAGCCTTTCTATCATGCACGAGTGCTTTTTCGTCGTTCAATATTTTAAGCTCATCGAAACAAAGTTTAACAATATTTCCATGAAAAAAAAGTGAGCACCGATGGCTGAAAAAAAAAAAGGAAAAAAAACTCTAAAATTTCAGATCACCATATTACTAAAGTGACAGACCTACCTTGACGTAAAAGTTTCAAATAAAATTTCTAGTAGGCTTCCAAAACGTTGTTGATTGAGTTCCGATATTGAAATCGAGATTAATCAAGTTTCCTCATCATTGTATGGAAAGCCTCTACGACATATAAATATTATGAATCTCCATATCATTATAATCGAGACGATGGGCAAGTGAGAAGTATGCTAATTTAAGTGTACAAAACGAACAGTACGGACGATAAATCTATGCAGCGAGTCTCGTTGCACGCCTACCAAGCAGCCACACGGTTGAGCAGTTTAATACCCACATGCTGTTACTGATATATCGTTGCTTAATTGATCTGGACAGGCGTGCGATCTCCTACTGATATCTCCTGGGCATATCTGAATCTCGTATCTTTACGATATTGTATTTTATATTTACTTAGGATGAGATGTTTCAACAATTAGGCGAGCCTATCTGGCAGAAGAGTATCTGTAATTGAATGCCTTTAAGCGCCAAGTGTACTGCTGCTAGATACAACAGCACCATGCACATATTCCTTCAACACCCACACGATGCGAAAAATTAAACTCCCATCGATCTGCCAAAAATTCATTGATTCTTCGAAACAAAATTTTACCCTCAATGTTCTCAACAACGTGTTTTGTTTTTTTTTTTTTTTTTCATTCAGTACGTGTATCTTATTACTTCATACACAGGAAAATTTCAACCTGCGTGCACGAGGCTGCAGAGACCGCTTGCCGGCTCACTGTTACTCATATATAAACATGCCGGTTAGATTGCAATCATTTGAGGAGTAGTAAAACAAGTATACGCGCATATATATACGTAAATGTGTGGTTGTAACATGGTAATGAAGCATCGCTGCCGCGGCGTCTTTAATTTGCCCCTCGCACTGGCAAAAGGAGCTACTGGCTAATCCTTAGCGAGCCTAGATCACTTGCACGTGCCTATGAGCAAAAGGAGAGACGAGAAATGACAAGAAAATGAGAGGGAGAGAGAGCGATGCTCTTTCACGATACGCAAAACGTGATGGATCTTTCTCTCTTAATCTTTCTTTTTATTCCTCTCGTATACGTGTATGTGGCCCGCATGTTTTTGTATCACGAATGCTATACACGTGTACTATTTTACCATTGGCACATTACACACGATCATACGAACGAGTTGTGCAACGTTAATTGCGAATCCACTGACAGCCTACTCCCGCTAAGCTACACGAGAAATCTATCTTCCTTAGCATCGAGTCATTACCAGAGACACGTATATTCTTATTTTCATATTATACATGTTGTACACGTCTCATATCTGATGTGGGATCTTCGGAAGCTTTGGTAATTTACGAATTATCGAGAAAAAAAAAATATATTAATCGAATCCAATTTCATACAATTTGTGTGATTGATTTCTGTCCTGGGAATACAAAAATTTCATGTTGCTCTGATTACGGCTTTTTCTATCATATCTATGCGGTTATGCTATTCAATTAGTTTATGAGTTTATTCATTATTCAATGATACATTGATGTTTTTAAAATTCGTTAAATTCGGTAATGGATTGAAAATCAAATACTCGTGAAAGAATATTCGCTTTAGTTTTTATCAATCTGGTTATGATCTGCAATCGTCATACCTTCGAAATTCAGTGATTTAACGATAATCGAAGTCGTTGACAAGTTTTTATCATGTAAGAGATGAATGTTTATATCGAAATGTTTTTTTTTTTTTTTTCGTTTAATCCATTACGTTTGTATGAAATTTGAAAATAATTATAATCCTGAGATGAGCAATGATTAAAAAAAATTAAACGTTCGTGATCTAGATGGCTGGCCTGAGGAACGTCAGTAGCAACGGCGATATTTGGCCATTGGAAAGGCCCGAGGGTATGCCAGCAATTCAATCTTTAGAAGTAATGTGCGGTAAGGACCACATGGACGTACATTTATCGTTCTCCCAACCTTTCGAGGGTATCGTGTCGTCCAAGGGTCAACACGCTGATCCCCGTTGCGTTTATGTTCCTCCTTCTACCGGCCAAACGTTTTTTTCATTCCGGATAGCATACGCGAGGTAAGAGATTTAATATAGCACTTTTATATTGCCTAATGTTATTTGAATAAACGAATAAATAAAATGATTTTTCATAGAATCAATTTTTATTTGACTTTAGCATTCATGGTCTTTCTCTCTATCGAAATATCAACGTCGAATGATTATTCATGTGATAAATTTTATGACCATTCATCGAGGAATAATCTTTTAACTAATTTAAATAGAAATTTAATGACGACCATTTCGAATGATATAGTTTTATTATTTTTTTTCTAATAAAACATCTAATCTTTCTACAAGATAAAATAACGATGGAGACGATGAAATTTGTCATCATTATCTATTCGATATCCTTCGTTCATTTTGCTCTTATTGCTTTATTACATGATCATATATGAACGTTTATTTTTGAAGCTTCATTATCATTATTTCAATGATCGATCGAAACGTGCGATTGTTTGACAATCGTAGCTCACTGGCATCATATACAATTATTCGTTTTTTTTTTTCTGCTAACCCTGACCTCAAAACTCTAATCGTAGGATCTCACATCGTCTGTAACGATATTAAAGTATCACACTAATATGATCTATTATTATTTCTCACCGTGTACGTAGACCTCAATTTCGAGCTCTCATTCACAGGTGCGGCACGAAGCCGGACATGCACGGTCAATTCTACGAGAACACGGTTGTTGTACAATACGACAAGGATCTTCTCGAAGTGTGGGACGAGGCGAAACGTCTGAGATGCGAATGGTTCAACGATTACGAGAAAACTGCGTCGAAACCACCAATGGTTATAGCCGATCTCGACGTTATACAATTGGACTTTAGAGGTACAAAAACATTTATTCCCCTAATAACTCATTCTGCAACTCAAATCTCTCTTATTATACATCGTAATAAACTGATTTATATCGTTTAAATATTCCGTTAAGAAGAATTATCCTCATTGGCAAAGATCTTTCAAAACATTGAGAGAAGAAAAAGTTAAAAAAAAAAAAAAAAAGATAAACTCAATATTACCGAAATCGACAATTATCATTAAGACCAATCAAATAACGATTTAGCGTAAGATTCGGACCGAAGTAAGGGCGGCTTTTATCTCTCCGTGAATCATCGGACAGCATATCTGAGCAAAATAAAGTCATCAATCATCACATTTTTTTTTACCTCGTTGTTTTCGACTCGGAAAAAAAATTTTTTTTTTTGCAATCGGTGATGGAACTCTATGCTATCATATCAAGGCTTTGAATCACTGCGTGCGGTTTGTGGGATATTAGATAAAACATATGTGCCACGTATACGAGGTTTTTCAGAGCCAATCGACAAGTTTTTGATGATGATTTTCGTGTTCATTTTTCTTTATCAAATATCATTTATTTTAACAACAACAAAATCATGTTACGTTGATTCCGTCAAGTAAATCAGTGAATTACATCTTCCAAAAATTCTTCGACAATAAATTTGCATTCGGGGGCTACAAAGAATTTACGAAAAATAATTATTATACTTTTTCAAAGGGGTTTTCGAACAATATTAAATCAAGTCAATTCATCAGTGCCATGTCAAATAAAAAACAACCAAAAAATCGCATCGATATCACAATTTATATTTTTCTCGGCCCAATTTCTTTATGAATCCTTAACGCGCGAATACAATTATCAACTGGTTGAAATTCTACTGTTATCATTAAAATAATTCACCAGGAAATTGATGGCAATTTTATGCCGATTTCGAAGGCAATAGAGGATCAAAAGTTCGAAACATAATTTTAACGGTCCTGTACGTATAAACATATATATAATATTTTCATGCGACAGGATGGAAGTGTGAATTGATGAAGTAATGGCGAAACGCGTGCGGCCAAAGTGGTCAACCGCAAGAGCCAACCGCGAGTCACGTACATATACAAGCTCGACTGTTGCACGTATTTCATCCATTTCGCACTTTCAGTCTCCTTTTCCCATATATATTTGTTCCTCGAATACGTGTATACACGCGTCTATTACTATACATTTATTATCTATCATCTTCATATCTACTCGTATATATGCAGATACATCAATAAGTATTGAAGCAATATATTTTACTGTGTTACAAAGTTATGGCGTTGCTGAAAGCAGTTCTCTGTACGATAAATGTCGTTGAAACTATGATATCAATTTTGTGCAGGCGACAACGTTGATTGCTGGATGGAAATACAACATGGCAAGGGACCTTGGGCACCACCAGTCTCCGGTATCGTTCCTTTAGGCTCAACCCTTACACTTGTCGTCGCCATCAATGATTACAGAGGTAATTCTTATCAGTAATGTATACTTGATGATTATTATGTTCGATCATGAATTTCGAAGCTGTGAACAGGTTTCATTAACCATTAGGTAAACAATATTCATCCGTAATCATTATTTATTATTTTCTTGTTGAACAATTAGTGAAAAATGAAAAAATTTCTCAGACCCAGTATGGTGTTTACTGATGAAAAATGAAAATAATATTCATAAATGTTGTTTATTTCAAGGAGAATTCGACATGCGTGTGAAATCTTGTGTCGCATCTGACGGGGGTGGTCACACGATACAACTGAGCGACGAATTGGGATGTGTGCTAAGGCCGAAGATGATCAGTCGCTTTCTCAAAGCTCGTGGCTCGGACGATCGTGCCACTGTCATAACATATGCGTTCTTTCATGCGTTCAAGTTTCCTGATGCATTGAGCGTTCACATCAAGTGCAAAGTAGAAATTTGTCGACACGGTTGTCTCGATCACTGTCAGCTCAGTGACAATGCCGGACATTTTATTCAAGATCGTAAGGATCAGCAGCAAGAACATCAGGAACATCAGGTTCGACCTCTGTATCCACCAACGACGTTACCTTCGACCACTCAAGATGATGATACGTCGCTCTACGACGATATTATCCAAAATGGAGACGAGATGGCATCTATAGGAGGCCAATTTCTTGGTGTCGAGAAATCAGCACCTAAGGCTCAAGCCCAAATGAGCAATCGACTCTCCTCTACTTCCGGTGACAATCAGCAGCACGATGATTCTCGTCCTGATGATCCGGAATTGACTCATCCCTTCTTGGTGAGTTTTATCTTTGAATCTGGAATACTAAAAAAAATCAAGTTAATAAATATCGAGTTTTGCGATCGAAAGTAAAGAGCTCTAAAGAATGTGTATTTTCATTTAAAACATATACACACGCAGACGCAATGAATGATTAAAATTTGGAAATTAAAATTTTTTTAGCAGGAACCACCTAGAGTAACGAGATACGAGAGCGAAGAGCAATTCCCCCATGGACCTCGTAATCTCGAGGAGGATGCAACTGGAACGCCCTCGTTATCGGGTTCGAGGCGAAGGAAACGTTCGATGATAATATCCGACCGTAAAGTGCGTAGCGCGGATGTTGGAGTTAGTGGAATATACGAGGTCATATCGGAGGCCGATTTGGCTTTCAGTCCGGACAGTCACGCCGAGGCGGTTACAGTTTTTCAAGGTCGAATACGGGAGGAAGTTGTTTATGGTATTTGTTTGCCGATGCCAGGTTTCAGTGCTCTCTTCATAGTCGTTGCACTTTCGGCAGTTGTTTCAGCCCTCGTTGCAGGCGCTATGTTACATCGGTTACAAACGCAGCGAGAGGTCGCGACGACAAATAGAAATAAAAATGGTACGGTACCGGTAGCCGGTGTCAATGTTAACGGTTGGTTGCCTTACGGCTTGTTGCGCGTACGTTGTCCCGATAGACCACAACAACGGGTCCAAAAGCAGGAACAGGAAGTCGTTGATGCGAGTCCGGTTGAACGAGGCTGAGATGCCGATCACCCGTGAGATAACGCGTTAAGAATGTGTATATGAACAACCCCGGCGGCGGTGACTTATCGTAATGGAAATACAGTAAATTCTGGTTATCCTGTCTCTCTTCTTTTCTTTTATTTTACTTTTATTCGCGAATCCAATTATCCATACGCAGCATTGTAAAAATTTAAGTCCGGAGGATAAAGAGAAATTGCTGTATATTCGTCACGCACAATCACCATTGCGCTATCATCTATCGCAACTATGAAGTGTAATGTAGGTCAACGGAAATGTGTCAAATTATTTTTGTCGATGATTCACACGAATCGGCGATTGTTTCGAGGCCAAAAGTAACCGGGCGTCATCAATTCGAATTCTTGATTTTTGCACTATCGTTCTTCTCGTTGTACATCTCAAGAGTAATGTAACATTTTTTTTAAACAAAATGACGAACTCTACCAAACTGGTGTGGTTATTCATCCAATAGTGAGACTGCATGTATAAGAGCGGTTACTCGAACGCTAAAAGCCATACGAAGGTCATTCGACACCACGCGGAGTAGTTAAATCCAGTGGTCATTGAACCCAAAGCGATTGTCCGAGAAGTTATTGAAGCAGCAAAAATTACAATGACGCCTCACTTGACACGAGATACTCTAATAACCGGTTATTTAACGGATATCCATCAGCATATCATTGCCAGCGCGAAATTGACTGTCAAACTCATGAAACGATCATGACCCTAATCTTCCAATGGAATTACTGCTTGTGTTGACAGAAGAATTAGCGATATTTCTAAACTTCTTTTCGAAGAAGTACTTTTACAAAAAACAAATGAACAAGGTAATGGACCATTAAAAAAAAAAAAAAAAAACTAGCAGACATTTGTTTCAAGCCTTGGTAGCATAATTGACAGATCGTTGTTCATACATTCCGCGCTTTATCTTGCAAAACAGTGGTCACATCTCAGTGTGGTGAACTTCACACGAGATAATTCAATATCGGACCAAAATATTGAAAGACGAAAATTCTTGCAACGCGCCAAATACCGTGAGAGAGAGACACATAGTGCAATACCCTGTACAAAGTACCGTAAGTGCGTTTGTAGAAGCAAAATACCGTGGAGTTTCGATTGTTTTCCATTGCTTCTGTTTTTATTTTTATTTTTTTTTAATTATTATTTTTGTTTTGTTTTTATTTTTAATATTTTTCTATACAGCCTTAACCGCGCTTGTACCTTATTTTTGATAGATAAAAATTCTCAAAAATCAAAATAAACCAGATACAAAGAAAGTGAGTGCAAAAATAATTAGAGAAACAAATGAAAATAAAGATTTGAACCTCGAGCCACTCCCAGGAGCAGTACAGGTACTTTGTATTAATAATATTATTAACATTATCGATATTATTATTATTATTATTGTTATTTTATTATTTAATGTCAACGACACGTGTCAAAGGGCTGAGCCAGAGCTCAGAACTCATTATTATTATTATTATTATTATATTTTATTATCATTAATTATCATACCAATATTGTAATAATAATTATTATTATTTCATTCGGGCAGGTGTGGTGTAGAAGATGTAATGTTAGGCCTCCTTCAATCCTTGTTTAGTCAGTATTCGACACGGAGGAAAAAAATGGTAGGCTTGTTTACCTGTCACTCCTACCCGAAGTACATACATAAGTCTCTTTTAGGGCTATTATTAATATTATTAATTGATCGTGTTACGTAATTAAGTGTGTGAAACGGTGGTGTTCGGTCTATTACTGCTTATGGATCGGCCCTCATGATTATATGAATACCAACAATAGAAGAATATGACTACAAACGTTGTAATATCAATTTTCAACAACTTACCTGTATGGTAGGGAATAAATGATATCCAGTTAGTTTCAAGATATTATGTATTGTTATAGTATTAAAAATTTGTCATCGATCGCGGACAGCGATAACATTTTCTTTCCTTCCCGCATCGACACAAGGCTTTTGAATACACACTCTGTTCCGTTCGTTATTCGAAAAAATGAAATCGAAGTTTCCATTTAATCAATTTATTGCTAGGTTGACCGGTAATTAACGAACAATATAAGAATGTTTCTATTTCGTATATTTCCAAAGAAAATCTTCATCGTTCTATTTCGTCAATTTTTTGTTTTCATCTTAGTTTTCATTCTTACTCGATTCATAGATCTATTATGCAATAATGATTGTAATAATATATTTTATCGAATGCTGATCCATATATTTTGGATTGTAACGTTTGCCTGATGATATTTAAATCGTTTTGCTATGCTAATCGCCAATAACGAATAACAATCATCCCATTCTTTTCAGTTCAATATCGTTAATTGTATTTTTGATGTATCTTTTTGAAAATTTATAATAAAAATTCGATTCAAGCGATCCTGAAAGAACAACAATGACGAATTTCGTTGCAAAGGTACGTACTTGATTGATGTTTCAATAATCCATTTATTTATTGAATACTTTCAAGCTACCAGTTCACTTTTAATCGGAATTTTTTTATTAACTTTTTTTCATTACGTGAACAATTCGTTTCGAATGAGAGTGATCATTTGAAGAGAACAATTACACTTGTGTTTTCTTTTCAACGTTCCTGCAGCTCATAGTTGTATTAAATTTAATTTTTGTTCATATCAAAATTTTTTGATAAAATCATTATATAATCCGACAATTTATGTTTCGGGAGATAAAAACAGTACAGATTATATAAAAATGAGTATTTATTCACAAAAATAAATAATTTATAACAATATTTGCCAAAACATCATTTCACAAATGTTTTCTCATTTCTCTTACAATTTTTTTTTTCCAAATATGTTGTGTCTTCTTTATTATATTTTTTTGCATGATTTATTATATGTTAATACGTTGTTCGTTCTTATAATTAATTCGTGGAAGATTAAATGTTCAATCTTTATTACTGAATAATTAAAATTTTTGTTTTTCAAGACTATTCTAGTTGTGCATCTCTGGTTGGTCGTTTAACGTCCTGAGGTTTTATGATTTTCATACAGAAATGAAATTCTATGCTAAATTGCGCGTCAGCGAACGACGGCCTACGGACTTTCTACATTTTTCGTGCACGAACAACGTAAATGAGCAATTATAATTGTTATACGGCAGAAGTAAATGGTTTACTGATCAAATTAACGAGCTTACTCACTATACCTTTCGTAAACGTTGGTAAATTTGCTCGAGTACGTTGACAATAATGTAACAACAAATGCACAATTTCTCGTTGCCCAAAATTCATTTTAATCATGAAAAAAAATTGATCGATAATTTTCCTACTTTTTTTTTTCATTATTTATTCATTTTTTTTTTTTAATCTTAAAATAACTACGTGTATGAACATAAATATAAAAATACTGACTAAAATAAATATTTCATATAATATATTTAAATATTGACATTTATCATAATGGACGCGTGCCTCAAATCGCTCATCGAATTCATTATCTTATTGGAAAATGGCCTGACGAACTATTTGTACAATATCAACGAAGTATGATGATAAAAGACAGATGTAATTCCGGAAATATACGCACAAATCGCAATTGTTTCGTCCTATTTGATTCAGCATCAAAAATAAATTTCGTATCCCTAAACACTACGAAATCACCAACCGAAAAACCCAAATGATTATTCTTCTGACAACACATTTTCTTGAAATAATAATTCTTCTGTTCCCATGATTCTTATATACTGAAGTATTAATATAAATAAATAAATAGGTAAATACGTTTGATAGTTTCATTAAATGAATCGCATTTTCGAAAAATCATGAGACAAAAGAAAGTCATTATCGAAAAACAATATTGGAAGAATAATCGAACAATATTTTGAAGAAATAGTTTAACGAGCCTATTTTCCATCCATTCGTATACTATATATATATTTACTGCATAATATATATCGGGAATTTTCTTTGACTAAATAATCCGTCGCCTCGATGCCATACGTGCCTGAATTAAAATATTTTATTGGCTACTCACGCACGACACGGATCAGGGAAAAAAAAAAATCTCTACGACCAAGCACGAATCCATCCACAGTGGATCTCGTTATCATGGTCTTTAAACTGTACATCACGACCTCGCAGAGTCCAATAAACGGAATACAGAGCTGGGTTTCGTTCACACACGTCACAATATGTATAAATGGAATCGTGCTTACGGTAATAATCGATGTAGCCTCTTCTCTCTACCAAAGAGGTCACAGACACGATGCTCAAAGTGAATAATGTTGTGCGGAGAATACTTGAACTTGACATTCCCCGGGTCGTCGGTTTTTCTGTATCACCCTGTATAATTCGAATTTCTGGACAGCACGCGAAATCGTGATTTTATGCCAGGATAACAAACTCGCGATGGAAAAAAATTATGTTTCAAAAATCTAGATTCGAATTTAAAATAATTGAGATTTAAAAATGTTCTTGACTCAATGAATGGAGTGTGCATCTAAAGAAAACGAACATCCAGTAAGCGATTGTAACTGTAACTGTTTGAAAAAAAGAAAAATCTATCCGATCACATCCCCATCAAATCACAATACAGCATGAACTAATTTTATTAACTTCGAAACATCTCCGGAAGGCTTATCTCTTCAGTTACAAACCAACTTCAATTGAACCTCTAATTTTATAGGCGGACTTTGATCTCAAATACATTTCCAACGCAAAATTCATTCGGCCCGGTACAAGAAAACGTCTATGTTCTCGAACATACTTTATTTTCATGGAAAGACAATCCTCAAATTGGTTACACCGGAACGATCATCTTTTAGAGGAGAATGAATTTATTTCCTGTGATTAAAAACGAAACTTAAGTAAATTACGAATAGAAACAAGTCTTCTGGGCTTTTTTCGGTCCACTTTGACTACTACTGTAGGTTACGCCGACGTTGCATTTTTTCGATTTTCCAAATGGTCTGAGTCTTATGCAAAGATATGTGGACAGTATGCATGAGGCTAAAAGTACAGCTAGAAGAATAATAAGTGTGACCGCAAATCCAGGTGTCGTCATGCATATGAGACCCGAATTGGCACTGGAATCTTTGATGGGAAATACCATAGTCGAGCTTGATGCCTCGTTGTTTGATTCGTCAATGGCGAACGTTAGATCACCAGTGGAAACGACTCTTATTATTCTATCAACACCGACATTCTTGAGTGACGTTGTACCAGCGATTTCTCGAGATTTTCTTCGTCTTTCATCGCGTGGTCGTCCAGCAGCAGCTTGAAGATAAGCCTCGAGTGGCAATGGCGGTGGAAGACCGTATCCAACATCAGCAGGATGAATATTTGTTTGATGATGTTCCAAAAGACCGGATTGTTGATCGAGCAATGGACCAGATTCGGAGCATTGTTCGGGACAATGATACCTGCATATCTGTATAGTGCATTGAAAGTGAACTTCCATTGAATCGGGAAATTTGAATGCTTGAAAATGCGCGTAAGACAATACGGAAGCGCTGGCGCCAAAGTTTTTGATTTTGGTGAAACGCGACATGAGTTTAGGCCTGGTGATGCAGCCTTTTTGATCGACCAACTGAATAGGAGCTCTTTTGCCATCGTGGGCCATACAATTTCGGACCAGCATGTCAAACTTAGAGTCGTCGTCTTTGATAGCGAGTACCATTGTCATGGTTTGTCCGATTTTCACTAATCCTGAAACTTCCGAAGCCCAGGGACCTTTACCGACTTGTATCTGCATCCAGCAGCCGACATTATCACCGGCAAAGTCTGCCCTCACAACGTCAAGCATGTCGACGGGGAATGGACGGAAGGTCACTGATTTTTCATAAAGATCGTGCCAAGTACAACGCAATTTACGCGCCTGATCCCACACTTCTTGAACCTGCGGATCATACTGTACTACTATGATGTTCTCGAAGTAAGTACCCGAACCGGATTCAGCGCCATAACCGTAAAGACCATTCTCCGTATTGCCAGCTGTTCCACAAGCGTGAATGCTTATCTCGAAATTGACCGATGTACGTCCAAGACCAGCTGGCAAATGAACGCAGTTAATGTTGCTATAATGGCCTTTCGAGAAGACAATACCATAGAATGGTTTGTCGAAGCCGAGATATACTTTCATCAAACTCTTCTCGCACTTGACATCGAGTGATATGATTTTTGGCATATCCGGTGTGCTTGCAGGCCATGTATCACCGGAACTACTTATTCCACTACCGGTGCTGAACACTTTATCCATTGCTTCGGTCTGAGGTTTTTGAGGCAATGGAGGTGGTGGACCGTGATATGCAACGTTGTGATGCGGTCGCGTATGAGCTAACCCGAGATTTCCTCGTCCCGGTGGCAACGAGTGTGAATGACCCCGTAGACCACCCTTGTACTGCCCATTTCCTCCTTGCACGCTGCCAACTACTCCCCCATTTCCGCCTCCTCCGCCGCCCCCTCCTCCGCCTCCGCTACCACCAGCAGATGTTCCAACACTGTTTTCCTTCTCGTTGAGGGACTCCATCGCCAACTGATCCGAACCACCGATCTCGCCATCCTGACGATTCAACCCAGTATTGTCGTTTCTATTCTCGTCACCTGGTATCGCCTCTACTACTTCTACGTCTTCTGATCGAGCCAGCTGTAACATCAATAAATTAAGTTTAAACATTGATAATGACAACAGCTATTGCAGAATCCGCCAATCTCATCTATGGAGACTCGAAAAAGATTTGAAAATGAGTTCAGTTCTCAAGGCAGACATTAGTCAAGCCAGAAATTTGATTGTAACCACTGAGGCAAACACTGTAACAGCTAATTTCCGAGTTCCATAAAAGTTCAATTATTCTTCCTATACGAACGCTCTTTTGAATGTACAAGTCCATCGCGATTCTCAACTTGAAGATGACACAGCTAAAAGCTTATACAAAGTTACAGAAAACTTGGATCAACCGGTATGACAAGATAATCGGAATGATGCCGCAAATTTTTCCTTTATGTTTGCGCGTGTTCATCCGCGATATTGCGGAAGTAGCGGAGGGAGAACGGATCAGAGGGGTATTGCACTTCAGACCAAGGGAGAATCTGGTCTCGGTGATACGCTATTCCGCGAATAATGGGGCGAGACGACGAGACGACGAGAACGAAGATGAAATAAGATCATTGACGATGTCTGCTTGACTTACGAGGAAGGGAATTATGGCAAGAGAGCAAGAGAAGGAGAGAGAGAGAGAGAGGCACAGGGGGGGAGAGAGAAAGGAGGGAGCAAATAAAAAAAACTGGGAGAATCGAGCTGGCTTCCAGAAGAGCCGCCGACAATTGCGTCACGCGTGACCCTCGGGCATAACGGGCCACCCGGTGTCTTTAGCCGCGGGTCAATCGGACAGCGTTTCTCACAGATCTTAAGCTCGCGCTCACCTCGATCTATATGCCTATATATATATATATATATATATACACATAACATTATACACGAGTACACAAACTGAAGCCTCTTCAACCGACATTGAGTCCCCTTCTCCCTCTCGTATTGGCGTTTGTACGAACGCGTGCATACATCCCGGACACGTTCTTCGGTAGTCGGGAGGTCGTAACGTCGCATCTTCCATAATTCGTCGAAAGCTCTCCTGTTTGCCCACACACCGCGTGTAATTTTCCGTCCCTCTTCTTCTGTCTCGAACGTATGTACTCTCTCAGCATTCGCCTCTTTCGTTGCCCCTTTTTTTTCGATTATTATACCATTATGAAGACCAACCGACGAGAGGAAATACCGCCGCAGTCCAGAAGGTTAGACAGGTTATATGTGTTTTCGTCTTTTTTTCTCTACGTTCACTCAGGCCCACTCAATCTCATTTCCGTTGCGAGCTTCGAAACCACCGCTCGTTTCACCAAAAAAAAAACAAGAATATCCAAATTCGAACCAAGAGTTCGATCTCTCGCTATAGACGAGTAGCGCTTAACTATGAATAAAACCGCTCACAGAAATTGAAATATCGTGTAGCAAGTATTCTTATCGATAGTTTACGATTAATTTTTTTTAATGCGTTCGATGTCAACGTTCGATCTTCATTTTCTCAACGAGCAGCGGAAATTGCACTCTTCGCATAAGCATCCTTCTAGTATCGACGAGCATTAACACCGCTGAGGTCAGATGTCCATTTACAACGAAAATTCTCCGACAAGAGTATATCTGACTGATTCCCCTGTCCAACGGGATCAAGTGTGTGTATTCTTCCACACCGATCAACGAATCTGTACTACATACAGTATATAGTGATACGGATTCGCGTTATAATATGTGGACTGGTGTTGCGGGGCCGGTTCCTTCGACCTCGAGCCAAATAAGCCAGTTTAATACACCGCTCCCGCTACATCCTCTCTCGCAAAATAAACGATTCCTCACGATCGGCCGTCTCTTGTGTACAAGTCCACGTGTGCACTTGGTTACATGGACCCCCAGATCCTCCACTCGATCGGGCAACTTACGAAAGAGAGGGCTGCATCACTTTTTATTCCACACTCGGGGGATATAAGCATGTAGATAAATGGACAGAGCTAGCGGGTTATTGGGCGATCTCGATCAATACCTGTTTCATCAGGATGTGACCTCGTAACCCGTGAACGAAAATCGGCTTAAACTAAATCGACAACGGTATCCTGTTGTTCTCTCTATATATATATATATCGACTCTTAGCGAATGTAAAACAGAGCGCATATAAATTGAAAAATTTCGTATGTTTAATATGGATTAAATTTTCTTTGTTTGTTGCTAATTGCCAGTATTTTCATTCGTACACCGGTTCCACAGATCAAAACAACAGGCATTCAGAGTTGGTAGGAAATAAGCGACTCGAAGCTTGCGGAAAATATATCATTAAAACAAAGCGACCAAATAAACAATGCCAGGAAAAATCACGTACCGAGCTGCATCTATAATTCCAGATCAATCAAAAATCATTGAGGCCACCAGAGAGATTTTAAGTCCCCGGGACCTTGACCTGGGAAAAATGACGTACAATCCATTCGATCCATTAAGCACTGTTAGCATTTCATCTTGAAGCTCCCAATTCTTTAGCAATAATGATTGAAAAACAATTAATATTGTCGACTCACGAGCGATGATAATAAATAAAGATTTGACGTTAAGCCACAGCGATTAATCATGCAAATCACATTTGAAACATTCAGCTAACCAGCTAAATACGAGAACATATAAAACTTGGACTAAACCTAAGTCAGCGAGACAGCGATTTGTCATAGTGTCCATAGTCCCGTAAACACCATATCTTTAGAGTGTGTATGCATAAATATATATCGTAATTTAACCTTTTAAAGTCAGGAAACCCAAGACCCCATATGTATATCAGCAAAAGGTGCGTCCCCGTGACCTCTGGGACACCTGAGAAGATACGAGGTCGAGGACGGTACAAGGAGAGAAATGAGGATATATCCCATGTACCTACTTTTTGTTTTTATCTTACCGACAGTGAATTTTCGACCGTCGGGTTCCCATCCAACCAAACGAAAAAAGGAAAAGGAAGGCAGAATATATCAGTATACTGAATGAACATGTAGGATGCAAAATAGGTAGAGAGAAAGGGGCAAACCGGTCAGGACTTCCTGCTGATACGAACGTTAACTTAATTGTTCGAGTTCGTGTGATGTATATTACTCGGATATTCGAGCCAGCATATATGAGAATTTTTCACACATTCGAAGCACTTGCTCCACGTTTATTAAACGCGAACAACGCTTTGCAACGTTTAAAGACGTATCAACTATTTTATAGCACGTCCCGATTCACGATCACGTTGAACGAATAAATTACTCTGTATAAAAGGGATTCCAATTAACGGCCAAATACCAGAATAGATGAAACAAGATATTTGTATCAAATGAAATTGATTATTTCGCCAACATATTCTCAGATCTAACTCGTGTACAAAAAAAAATTGATTCTTTCTCAAGTCTTCCCAATCACATTCGCTATTTCATAACAAGAAACTGAAGAAAAAAAATGAACTTTTCCTAAGTAATCGATAAAAATCTGTATTTTTCTGATATATACCTGGTTCGTACGAATGTTAAACGTGCTCGCTTAACCCCCGACAAACTATTCGATTCACATTCAAACGTATATGATGTTATATAAATAGATATGAGGAACAGGTCGCGAGATCGAATACCGCGAAGATTGTACGCGCACGCGCTCGCGTCTGAAACGTGGCTGAACGCACGAACGCACCATTTCAAGGCATCTCATGGTGCTCGCGTCCGTCGCCCTTAGCTCTGGGTCAGGGCACTGGGTAACGGCATTAAACGCGCCGCCGCGCGCGGGCGAAAGAGCATTTGCGCGTTTCCCGGTGTGCCCGTCGCGTTTCTTGAGCTTCGATATCTGGGTTATAATGTTGTAATTACCGGTCGAGTTTGCTCGTCGGTTTGTACAAGCGAGGACGATCAATCTATACGCGTATTCGGTCGTCATCCTCTTCACCGAATTCAAACCGAAAAAAGGGAGAGACAGAGAGGAAAAGAGAGGGAGGATGGGGAGAGAGGAGGGAGGGAGTAAGCGAGAAAAAAAATGGAGAGGTAGGAAATAAGCGAGGGATGGACGGAGATCGATCGAAAGGAGAGATCGATGAATTATTCGCGGTCTTTCTTAACTCCAAGAGTCAATCGCTTCTGGGCGGTCTCTTGTAACTCGATGGAGAAGAGCAGCCAACGAGAGAGAACGAGCGGTGAGAAATCAATCTGGTTTTCGGAGCACGATCCACCCGGGCCCTTTGAGCTTTTACATGCATTTTATTATTCCCATGATCCGATTTCCGATGAAACGTTCTTTAACGCCGCTGCACATGTACTCCGTATGATTATAGCGGTACGCCGTGTTAAATCGTTAAAGGGTTCTTTCCCCTTCTCAGTATTACCGAAGTATGCCTTGTTCATTTTCTTTTTAGGTCAATTATAATCGATTCAATTTTTCTCCGGAATTTTTCATTTTACGTATCAAGTCCTCAACGCCGTTTTCCTGACGTTTCGGTCAAAATCTATTTTATTATTAATCTTTTACATTTATCGAAAAATTAAATGCCAAGTTTTTCAAATTTATTGTTTTTTTTTTATTTTTAATTAAGAAGCTATTGTCTAAAAATATTTTTTTTAATTTCATTCTTATTTAAAGTTGGCAGGTGTGCAGGTCTTCGTGCGAAGACACGTCGGAAGTTGTCATACTGTTGGCATCCTGACTGCTTTTATGATTGCCTGAAACACATCAATCAGACATTTTTTCAGAGCTAACATCCGTACGCTGTCGGTGAGCCTTAAAAAAAAAAATCGAGTATATGAAAAATGCGTAAAATGCCAACTCAATAAAGTCGATTTAGAAAAAATTTGATGAAATTTCACAAAATCGACTTTATTGAATTTCCATTTGGCGAACTCTTCGTATATTTGATTTTTCGGAGATTCATCGACAATGTACGAACGTTAGCTTTAAAAACATGTTTGATTCAACTGTTTCAGACAATAATAAAAGCAGCCAGGATGCCAACAGTTTGACAACTTTCGATGTGTCTTCGCACGAAGCCTGCACATTCGTTAGTTTTAAATAAAAATGAAACAAACAAATTTTTTATAGATCCAAAATGTTGACTGGAAAGTTTGCAAACTTGTATAAACAAATTAAATGAGCTTTCAGATTGAAAAAAAAAAAAACCTTCAAAAGCAGTTTATTTATCGTCTTCTAAATCGTATTTACCATCGTACAATGACTCTACGATATTTATCTTGAATACGAATATTTTATTTCTGAAGGAATAATTGAATGATGTGCGTATATAAATCACAATAATTAATTATAATTCATCACTCAGATACTTACCCCCTGGAGTAGGAGACAGGCTAAGATGATAATAGGTAACCGCATACCGCGTCCCCGTCCACGGTGAGGCGATCGAGTCACTGGCACTCTGAAATATATTCAATTAAACACTTATCAGATCGTATATTCTGCATTTAATATCGATGTATTATTAGCTAGTGACGTGTCAAAAATGTCACGTGACACGAATCAATTTTCTCTCATTAATTAGAATCGTAATAATTGAAACTTAATAAGAAAATTTCTTTTTCCATCAATCAATTCTTCATTATTCGACCCCGCTAATTCTCACCATGGAAAAAAAGGTACTACGATTCAATTGATAGACGTTCGCATAGTTGTTATTCATAAATGATGAACAATCTGATTCGACAAAAAAAAAGCATTGTTTCCAATCATCAAAGATATTTTTAAATACACTCTCGTACATCACGTAATTCCTTTATGACAGCAATTGATTTGAAGAATTGTGCCATTCTCCGATAAGTATATGCACGAGCGATTCTCAAAGCCTACAATAACTCTGATACGATCAAGAAAACGAGAATCAAATATGAGCTCGGTGAAATGGAGAGAGCGTGCTCGAGAAAGAGAGAAAGAGAGAGAGCAAGAGAGAAAACCACTCTCGTCGCATTTTCTGCTTGCACTCTAATTACGTATCCCGCGAGCTCGAGTAGTTCGAGAGAGTGCGGCTCAGCCTTGCCATCGAGAATTTTGCCGCGCGCACGTGGTCATTATTATGTATACCTCAAGATCGACATCACTACCGCTCTTACTCGCCTTATTTGCCATAATTCGTCTTTTCTCTCATCCCACCAGGATCGAATCCCATTATAACAAGATTTCATTGAGGAATTTTCATTCGTGAAATACAAAATAAAAGTTTCTTGAAGAAAAAATAAATACAAATGATTCGTATACAAATTTTATTTGTATTATTTGTTCAAAGTCAAAAGCTCGAGATTTTCAAATTCATCGTAATAACATCATTTCGGTATCTCGAAAAACATTTTTCTCATCTATATTTTATTATTTACCACGAAACATTATTTTTAAATGACAATAAGTTTGAATTTTTTAAATTTCATATTTCAATTATATCGTTATAAATAATTCAAACTTAATTACTTAAAAAAGTTGTTGCAGTTACAAAGCTGAATTGTAAAATAACTCTGAGTTAAATATCGAAGTGTAGGTCAAGTCAACTTCGTGTTTCGGATACGCATCTACGACGCAGCTATATTCAAAAGAAATGCACGTGAATGTCCTATTATTATATTTACGTGGCGTATATTTACATATCATTTTCGTATACACATACGTTTATTTAAATATAATATAGTTAGAATACTAGGATAGGACGATTAGCGGTCGATTAGCGATACCGTGATAAAATATATGAGGCCCGGTTAAACTCGAATCTCCGTAAAGTAGCTTGTTTGATCGGTGGTTATCGGTGAACCCGCCCATCGTTCAAGCAATGCACGTTTTCTCATCACGTCCTAAATTCCGCGTGAGTCTCTGTCCCCGAGGCCATCCGGTCCCCGTTATATTTTTCGATACCACAGTTCCTCGTTCGTGGACCCCACGAAAATCATGATAAAACGTATCGAGAGATAACAAGATGTGAATGAATTTATTTTTGTCTTGTACACGATCCATTAGGAAACTTCATTTATTGATGAAATATATTAAAGATTTGAAGAAGCTTTTACGAGTGACGAATGCTTGGAATATTCGTTGACAAAATTTTATAAAGACCAACTTTTCTAAATGAATAACAAACCGCACGATTATATTCGCTTTATAACATCAAACAGGGGGTGCGTCAGACGCTTGTGGAATCAAAGTTTCATTGCGCGAATCTCTCCTGCGAATCCGGAGAAATATAAATATGAAAAATATAAAAGAAGCAGAGAAACCGTACGAAGAAATTAACAGTAACGAATAAATAAATCATAAATAATTCAAACAATGTCGGAAGACAGAAAGAGTGATAAGGGGGGTGAGAGGGAGAGAGAGGGGGAGAGAAATTTTGTGCACGGTGAGTTTGCGATCGCTTCTCGATTATCGAGCTCTTTGGATCCTCACTCAGCTCCCCTCAGCTGTCCCAAATTCCACGGACGAGTGTGTGTCCGGTCGTGAGAGCGCGTCTTTCGTTCTCTTACTTTTTCCCATCGCCGTTATTTTTTAACATCAGACTTTTGCGTAGTTTTAATAAATCGCTGAAAAACTTTGCGACGAAGATAATGAAAGGATAATAAAAGAAAGCAAAAGAAAAAAAAAACAAGCGAATGAAGTTGAAGTACGATATGAATTGGTAGGAAACAGGTAGATCAAAGAAAACGCGGAAAAAACAACAAGAGACCAAGAAAAAAAGAGAACGGAGTAGAAGTGAAGAAAAACCCGTTGGCAAAGATGATAAACCGGAAAAACATAGCAGGAAAGATTTAATAACGGAGATAAAAAGTTGAAAGAGAAAACGCTGACTTGTCGCGTATACAAAGGTGTAAATGAATATGCAAACGACAGAAACGAGCCAATGGAAAACAAAAAAAGTCAAAAAAATAAGGGACAATGGAAAAAAAAAAACCTAAGACTACTGAATCGTTGAACATCAGAGGGAAAGAAATAGAGAATAAGAAGAAATTGAGATGAAAGAGATTTAAGTAAAAACGGAGAGAATGATATACCCGTCGTTTTATTCAACTGTATTTGATCAATTGTAAGAGATACACATGGAAATAGAAACGCGAAGTATAAACTCTTGAGTAGAATGAGCAGGTGCTCACGTTTCTCTCGATAGTAATATGGCCAATAACGCTTCGTGTTTATCCGTTGGTGTTTAGACAATGCAAAATTCAGGCAAGTAGGCCTCAGAGCCCTCCGGCCAACTCGTATATTTGCTCACACACGAACGAACGTTAGGACAAGCCACGATATCACGTGACGACTCTTCTCATCGAGGATGCGCCACTGAAAATGTGTCCTACTAACTAGCATACCCATCCATGCTCCACTCACCAGCCACATATTGTATCACTTTGCCAATCGCCTTCTGTATGTGTACGAGACTTTTTTTTTTTTTTTTTTTTTTTTTTTTAATACTCTTAAGTTTTCTCTTCACAGCCTCGCTTCTTCTCATATTACACCGCAAATTTCAATGCCCCAAGTGTTCCGGAACTTATCATCACTTTGGTTTACTTTTGTCTTTTCATATACTCGGGGCACGTTTATCCCCGATACATTTCAAACATTATTTTTACACGAGACGATTTCATGGATCATACAAATTCAAGTATTTATCTAATTTATGAATTTTATTTTTTTTCTTTCATTTACAGAAAGTTTCATGCGACTAACGTTATTCAAAGGACGAATGTCCTTTGAATACTGAACAGGCTATTCTAATTTTTTTGCTTCGAAGAAAAAAAGTCAACGCCTTTTTAAATGGCGTCGAGTTGAAGTCTTAACGCGAATGAAAAGACTCAAGTCTCGAGTATGGATATAGTACGACTTGACAGAGTCGTTCAAACTCTTTTTTTTTCGATGTTTAGTGGTAAGACGTTGCCACGTAACTGATCGTTCTCATTTTTTTTTATTATTTAATAATTTCATTGCTAGGAAAATTAAATAATAAAAAGAATTCCTAGAAATAGAAAAAAAAACAGATTTTTTTCTAGATTCAGATAGTTGAATCGATTCAACGATCGATTCGAGCCGTTGATAATTGATCACTAATCGCATAGACTATTTTTCACTTTCAGGGGCGATATTACAGTTGCGGAAGATTCCTTGTACTTCATTTATATGAATAAATCTAGAACGAGTATTTATATTATTCCATTAATACGAATCTAATGATATTTAAAAGCCACAAAACTATACTGTTTTTAAATAATAAATCATGCAGTTCAAAGTTAATTTCTCTCCTGTTCATTTCTGCTATTAATCATCAATCATCGTAATACATTCAAGTAAAACAAAAACGACAGAGCAAAGCGTTCCTTCTACATAATCTCTCGTTTATTTTGACGTTTAACTTATCATTATTGATTGAAACAGCAATTTTAACGATTAACTGAGAATTGCCCCGTGGGCTTCGTATTCCCATCGCGTTTTCTCTGTCCCTCTACCGCACTCTCTCTCTCTCTCTCTCTCTTCTCATGGTCTTCGGTTACTTAAGTTACGGGATCTCGTCTGAGTCGCGTCCTCTTCTCGTTCCTATATAAATCTTGGCTTATTTTCCTCCGCGTTCTCGTATACCCATAAGAGCGTTAAAGTTCGCCGTTCTCGCGTCGCGAGTAAGAATGAAGAGAGAAAGAGAAACCGGGTATTTTAACCCGTTCGTCTGAACGAGCCAACGGGTCATTCCGATAGTAATCCTCGTCTCTCGATTGTGGTGCGAACGAGCGAGAATACATATATATATATATAAAATATAAAAAATTCAACATTATTTTCACCAAAACCTTTCTCTTACACTCATTTTCTATTTCTTTCTGACTTAACAAAACCCCATATGTGTTGATATATCTGTATATAACATATATTATATATATATATAATATGCATACACATTTGTAAATGAACATACAGATATACATCGAACGCAGGATCCCCGCGAAGGAAAACGCTCGGGGCTATCTTATTCTCATTCCATATCGTCAGCAATTCTTTTGCCGGTGAGCCATCAACCAGGGAGAAAAACAGAAGCTCAACACACAGAGCGCAATAAAAGGGGCATCAACGAGAATCGGGTACAACCACGCGAGGGAATGGCTCTTTGCCAAATACATATAACGGTTTTATCAGCTTCGGTCTCAATGAATCCTATATATGTATATTTATATTGGAAGAGCGAAAAGGATAAAAAAAAATGGACATGGAAAAAAAAGAAAAAAATGAAACACGTGAAATTCCCATATAATGAAGGCATATATGTATGCGCCACACACGTGCTCCGATGCTGTTGCTCGTGCTTATTGGTGACCTGTATGGAAATCAGGGCCAATCCTCGTTCTCCCCACCATTTTACTTTTCTTTTTTTATACTTGTAAATACCTCTGTCCACACACATCGTCGACATTCCTTGAAAGTCTCGTGCCGGTGTTTCGATTTCGTGTAACACAAAAAATGTGACTCGGTACCGATCTCAGCGAATTTTGTTTTTTTTTTTCCCCCAAAGGGTGCATTCGTGCTATTATTTTGGTACGATCAATCATTAACTTTGCTGCTTCCATCGTTTGGTTTCTTATATCGCGTATCCACTTTTCTTGCTGTAGTAACGTTTTCGGAATCCCGCTATTTCATCAATGGTTTTTTTTTTTATATGTTTATACTATAGAGAAACAGAGAGAGAGGGAGAGTCGATAATCGTAGTCGACTGAAACTATCGATCGGAATAGACGCTTAATATTTCATAATCGAATTGAGATCTATTAAAAATCCGAAATCGATCATCGAATTAGTTGACAGTGAGTATGATTCTTGGACCAAAGGAACTTGGATTTGACTAAAGGAACTTACAGCCCATCAATTAAGACATCACAGTGTCAACCTTGATCGATGTGAACTGAGATTTAAAAAAAAAAAGTCAATTTTCACATTAACTAGGTGATGATAATGTATGTACGGATAATCCAATATTTTTCTTCAGTCCTATAAAACTGTACCGAGTCTCTCAAGACTTGAATTGACTTAATATTACAAATTACTGAGTACATCGATGAAATAATCTCAACTATTCGTCAACATGTCACTTACTCCTTACACGTATCATTTAACGTCCTAATGAAAAGGTATGCTAGTACCGGTGATTGATAAAAGTGATGATCGATATCGGACGCGATAGTGATAATGTAACGATAACATGAAAATATTAACCGGTCGAGAAAGACGTTTAACCGGCTGCTAAGCACATGGTCCCTATATCCTGAATGATTTTTCTCAGCCAATCTCGTGCTCATCTCGATCGCGTGTGTCATATTTTTATGGGCATTAATACATAGATATGTATATCAGAACGCCTCAGTGCCTCAACTCAACACCTGTCTCGACAAATCCTTAATTATGCTATTCTCATCAGAAACGAATGGATCAATTATTATTGTAAGTCTTACGATCCATGTTTATTGAGTTTTGATCGACAAAAAAATTTTTTTTTCTTCTGCATGTATATTTTTTTAAAATTGGACAAAACGAAATGAAGTACTGCGAATTTCTGGATTAGCATATGGATTTAAATCAATGAAATTGCTCTTTAGCTTTCGCTCATGATCAATTCTGAGATCGAAATAATTTTCAATCAAAAAATGTTGTTTCTTCGTTCGAGTCGCCGAGCTACGTTCTCAATTTTTTATAATTCAATGAATTCGTAAATTGAAGAAAAAAATGTTCGAGCACGAAGCACACTGTAATAATTGATGAAATGCATGAAAAGCTGTCTGAGAAAATGATATTGAATTCGTATTATTCTATCCGTCTATAAAAATAGACAAATATATATCAATGCCTGCAACGTCAGACAAAACATCTCGTAAACATGTTACTTTAACGAGAAGTTCACCAGACTGCTTGGTTTATTTTACTGTATACGTGCATACTGGCATATTAGATGGGAAAACTATCATCCTCTCTCTCTCTCTCTCTCGTTTCATATTCCATCGCTCTCGCGAGCTCTTACGGTTTCGCGTATATTTCTTATTCTTAAATAACTTGATCGTAGTACACCGAGGCGTTAATTAAAGCGAGTTGCACGTGTATGATACGATACGATGCAGGCGTGCGATAGTACTCGTCGTTATTATTCACGGTATAGAGAAACTGTACAGATAGAGAGACACGATTGGTAGGAATCGCAACGATTAGAGACGATTACACAGAATTATTTATACTCGATAGATTATCGCTTATCAATGTAATTTCACACTCGGTACAACAATCTCGATGTAAAAACTTTGAATTATTTTATTCTGTACACCGATATGTATATATGATCCCGAAATTTTTCTACTGATTTTAGATCCAGAGATAATATTTCGTGACGATTCGATCGCTGTTCTAAACGACCTTTGTTCCAGGTTTCGAGCCCGAAAACTCGTTCATTCGATCAGTGTGACGAGGAAAGATCGTGCAGAAAAATTGGGACCGGTGTCCAAAAATCGATCGAATTGTCAATATTATAAACGAAGTTTACTACACAGACAAAAAGGATTGGTAAATTCTTGGAGAATTTTTTAAAATTTGACAAAATTAGTTGGAATTTAAGGCACCGTGTTCGATTCAATGGAACCGGTTTAGTTATTTCGACTGCATAATTTTTTTTTTTTTTCAACAGAAATTAACTAATATTCGTTTAATATTACTACATTTCGATTCAAATAATTGAATATTTTTTTGGCAATATATTATGCAGGTGGCAACCGATTTATCGACGTATTTTGTTGAATTGAAATGTATATTGTATCGCACTGAATAAAGGATTCAGTGAAATCAATCGACAATGTTCGACAACAGACTTTTTCAGATCAAACTAAATCTGAATAATATCAAGTAAATGTTTTTCTTATTTAGGCGTAATGCTTTATCGAATGACGGGTATATTATATTTTGATTTGACTAGATATGTCACGGCTACGAGCATGTCACGTTTTAAAATGACCTAACGCCCGAGTTGGACCATCGACAACGTGATTTTTTATATACAACCAACATAAGACTGTATAAATATATCTCATTCGTTTAAATTTACTAAAATATTTGATCGATATAACAACATTTAGCCATACTTAATTAACTCTGTAAGTTTAATCGAATAATGCATATGAAAATACGAATGTTCAGTATTTATCGAGTTTCTCAGCGAGTTAATAATGCTAAATAAATGATGCGTAATAAAAAATTACCTCGTGCGTATCCAAAGACAATCCCTTAAGGGTAATTCGGAGATGATAGTTAGTGCCGGGTGTTTTGAGTCTGAATCGGTGCACAATCACTGAATAGAGGCACAAGTCACGAGTAGTAAATGCCAAGTAGAAACGTTCTGTTATCGGTCAGACAGTTCTGACAGCAGTGGCAAAGCAGTAATTCTGTTTGGACAGTCGTTTCGAATGCGATGATCGTGATAGATGGTGGCTAAGTTGAGTGTTGAGAAAAGAAATGAGCCGAGAAAAAAAAAAAAATGAAAAAATTTACTGGGCCTGAACGGAGAAATTATTTCGTCGGGTGAATATCGCACTGGCACAGAGTCTCGAACTTTTCGAAAGGTCCAACAAAACACTCGAGTTTCCGTAACACGTAGCCAATACCGTCTGACGTGTTAACAAACAGTGAGAGCTCGGATGATCGGAGGATCAATTGAAAAATTACTGTTCGATTTATCAGCTTTTCTTTTTCTTTAAATCTACGAGAAAAAAAAAAAAACAACAACAACAACAACAACAACTACAAAGTCGTTGAGGCTTTTCGAAGACGCTGTCCTCGTCGTCGTCGTCGTCGTCGTCTCCGAGCGTGTCTGTCGATTTTCTGATACAGAAAATGAGGATCTCAACGTTATTGTACAGCCATTGAGAGAGAAGAGGAAAGAGAAAGAGAGAAAGAGAGAGAGAGAGAGAGAAAAGGAGGAGGAGAAAAAAGAAGAGAAAGAGAAATTTTGTACGCGATGATGACGATGCAAAAGTGGCGATCGCGAGAGAAATATACGTCGACGATGATGCGTGTACGCGCGAAACTCGTGCCGGAGACGGAATGGTATACACCTGTACGATATACAGAGTGTATACTATAACGTGGCGGACCGCCCCCTGACCCAGACACGCGGTACAGTTATATAGGTCCCCTGTGAGCCTCCGAGAAAGAAGAATCCATATGTGTATATATGGTCCATCGGATGTCCCATCCTAAATCGTCGAGAGCCACCCCTCCCTCCCTCCTTTCCTCCCTCCCTCCATCCGACACTTCGTTCAGTCCATCTCTCTTCATCGAGTGCCCAGCCTCAGCGAACTGCACTGATTTTTTTTATCGACCTTTCATTTTTCGCTCTACGGATCCTTGTGCTTTTGACATTTCTTTTTTTTTCTTTCTTTTTTTTTTTTTTTCGCTATCAAATTTGAATAATCGACGCTGAATGCGCGTTTAATTGAAACCGGATCGAATAAGAGTTATGAGGTCAAGTTCATCCTCTAAATGTGTAACTTCATTTTAAGATTCTCGTAAAACAATATTCGCGACCTGATAAAATAATTTTTAATCGAATGAACCTGTTGTCCTGATAAAAAATTAGTTGACCCGAATGTTAAAAGAAATTCGATTATATATTTTTCGCGCGAATGATGTAAATATCATTTTTCTTTTTAAAATGATCTCGTAACCACGCGAACTAATTCTTTTCTTACTCGCAGTTCTCTTACAGTTCAAAATGAAATCCACAACCTCCTTATCGAGGCAATCAATGCTCGAAATGATCTCGAATTCGGTAGAATTAAAAGTAAAAGTAAAATCGTGATAAAAACTCTGAAAATTCATAACTCTCGAAACGAATCGAACAAAAATTATGAAATACAATCAATTGCTCAGATTTTATTGGAGGTGAATATGATCGAATTTCATTTTTCATTGAAGTGGTCCAAACAGCGGAATAAATGTTCTTTTCTCATTCTTGCCACACATTGGTGGAATCTTCTCGTATATAAACGACTTGTCCTTATCATTTTTCTTCATCTTATCCCCGCGCCTTCGTCATCTACTCCCTCCTCTCAAACTCCATCAACGAAGAAACGACACCGCGTCTCGTGCGCGAGGTGTACTTATCCCTTCCTTCTTTTCCTTCTCATTCTCATTCTTCTCTCATACACTCTTCACCTCCTCTCACGTTTTGTGTTAAGTGAGATCCTCCCCTCTTTCTCTCTCTCTCTCTCTCTCTCTTTCTTTCTCTCTTGTCCCGCTTCTCTTGTTTCCCGTTTGGCACGAATGTCCCATTCTTAAAGCTGCACAACCATCACCTAATCTCCAAACTCCCTCCTCTCGGACGCCAGTCACGCCGAACTTGACACAATTTCGTTCTTCACTGTATTATCCATATTCACGTTTTTATATACATAAAAAAACGTTTTTTTTCAGTCACCGTAACTCGTGAAAGATCCAATTTCGGTTAACCTGAAAAAAATACCAGAAAAATGCGAATTCAAAGTTCATTAATATTGTGAAATGATCGTAAAATCTCAGGAAAATTTTATAGAATAACGTCCACACTTCTGTGACTGGGAAAAAAGATGGATTTGTGTGGCCCATTTTTTATGGACATATCAGAATCGAAAGTAAACGATTATCGTTGAATATCGAATGATTTTTTTGAACTCGTGAGCATTTTTTCGTCCTCGAATTATCGAAATGTGTCACTAATAATTTCACCTTTTGTCATGGAGCTCGAATAACGAGCAAAAATGTGTCCATATCGATTAACTTTCAAAATTGAAAAAAAAAATCACTTTTTCGAATGATTTTTTCAATACTAATTCAATTCTGTAGCTCAATTAATTATAAACAAACAAAACCTTCGATTCTCCCTTGAGAATCGTCTAGAAAGAAGTCAGCAAGAAACAAAGTAACTGTAGATTTACGTTCGTAATCGCGATGATGTTTTTATATTTTTTTCAATGCGTTTCGGCCTATTAATTGAAGTATCAACGGCTGTATTAATGTTTCTCACTGTCTCGTATATAAACGACTTAAAACTTTCTTCGTAGCACTTAAAATCATTGAAAAAAGAAAAAAAAACGAGAAAAAAAAACATCAATATAGTCGATAAAGGACACCATGTTGTGTCAAAGATGGGAATAACTGATTTTTATGCAAACTGCTATAAGCTAGGGTGTGTAAAATGCGTACCCACCGTGCGATCCTACCGATGTAATACACTCGTATCCACGATGACTGGCGAAGCTACTCGTCGATATCTTTATCCTCTGCATAATTGCAATTCCTGTTACGCGTGTACACGCATCTCCGAATGAATGAAACGACTCGTTTACCGCCGATCTTATGAAATATGTACATGTATATATTCGTCTGCTTGAATATATGCATATATTTAAGAACGTACGAAGGCAAATGTATTATCGACACATAAAAATTTCCGAGAATCATAAAGGCGACGTCGTATATTGAGAAAATTGTATGGAGGTCAATAGTCCAGAAATATTTCGGATGCTCAAGACCTCGGAAAAGCTTGGAATTTATCACAGTTCGCCAAGGCTTTGAATCCCATACCTTGAAAGATTATTTCACTTATATAGAAGCTATTCGACGACGTCAACTTGAGCCACGTTTGACCCTCGATACTTTACCGACTCTGACCTTTCATCGCGTCTTAATTAAACGGCTGCAAAAAGTCGAGAAGGTGAAAATTACAACGCTAATTTGCGTCCTTTCTACGTATTCACAAACGCTCCGCCGGCAGCGGCTTGATGCCGTGTGTTTCAAAAAAAAGCCGGCTGGAGCGCTGCAGCACTCTCATATACTCGAATTACTATGACGTTTTTCCAATTTTTTTTTTTTTTTCATTACTGGATCGCTTCGATGCAGCATCGGGTTGGAAAACGAAAACGTGATATCAGGTCAGGATCGAATATTTTTCTGTTCTTCGTAGCACCCCTTCTTAGAAGTAAATCAGTCCCCAGGATCCTGTGATTTCTTGATACGGAGAATTGAAACGTTTTTACGTTTTTGAGATGAAGCTTGAGATGAAGTCATAGAAAGCACCTGTTACCCTTTTGACTAAAATCACGTCCATCTATTTTTTCGATAAATAATATTGATTTTTATAAGAAAAATTATCGAAATAATTTTTCTATTTAGAGCAAAAATGAAAATAAACTTTGCACTTGTGATAACCTCTAAAATATTCCGAGAACTATGAAAAAAATGTGTACTGACGAGATACAAATTGGTTCATCGTAAACCCATTTTTTTTAATAAAAAATAGCGAATCAACTTTTTTGTTGAATGGCGAATGACATTGTTTATTCAACAAGTGCCAATTTTTTTGCTCACGCATCCTTTTTAGATGCTTCAACGAAATATTTATTCGAATCTGAATGACCATTTTCCCTGAGTGATATTGTTTCGATAAATAAATAAATTTCATTAATCCGAATGACATTTTGTTGCGTTCAACACTAATTTGTTCCAGGATTTACCAATTGTTTTCTCACAAAAGTTTTGTTGACACGTTTTCGTGAACAAAATGTTTTTTTTTTTTCTACTAAAAACGCCCCATGCACTCGTATATCATATTCGAACGGGTTAAAAGTCGTAGGAAAGGAGCGTCGTGCATGTTGAGGGGGGACTCTCGAACGAGCGAACGAATCGACCGACTGACCGACCGACCGCGACTGCAAACCGTCATCGTGTCGTCGTCGTCTCTCGTCTCGCACGCGACTGACCTTAGTGTGTACACAAACTCCGTTAAATATGCAACGTTTCACGCAAAATCGACGTGACAGTCTTCCGGTAATTAAAATTTTTTTCCATCACAATTTTTTCAAGTGTCCGACCAAAAAAATTCTCACGATTTCTTTTCCAATGAAGCAGCACGAGTTTTATAAGAAAGTTTAACACAATAAAGCTGTCTCAGCGTCTTGTTTAATTTATTTAAATGTATGTACGTAATGGAATATCCATTGGAAATGAAACATTCTTTTCGTTCGGTATGTTGTAAAAGTGTGTTATTTAGTTTCATATTTGACGAGCACCCTAATAAAATGAAGCATCTAGCCAGACTCAATTTTAATAGTACTGGAATTTTTTACGATTGAAAATTAATTTTCGAAAAATACCTCTCGCTACGGCCTGAATTTTTCAAATTTTATATCACGCACGTACCGAAATTTCGATTCCATTAAATTGTTGACTGGACCAAAACGGAGAACGGAAGATCCTTGAAGTTCAGAAAATTGACGTAAAGAATTTTTCATTACATTTTACGACTCTCCAAAGGAAAAGATATATTAAAAAATGTGAATAGAAAAAGGTCGTTTTCGCGAGACACGCCTCGTACACAAACGTGCTTCCCCCCCCCCCCCCCCCCCTCTCCATCCCTCTCAACGAAGTTGTTCGTCGAGTCGAGAAAAGAAATAAAGAGAGATGGTCGAACATCCGTTCGCGTGTGCCCGACGAGTACAACAATGTCAAGGAGTTTATTGCGGTGGCTGTTGTACGAAGCTCTCCTTGAAATACGAGACAGAGCCACAAGAAATCAAACGTTAGACGTTATACTTTTTTTTTTCATATGTCCTTTATACATGCGCGTGTATACATATATATATATACATATGTATTAATGTTTGTAATCTATATAAAACAAATAAAACATAAAACACATATGAATGATATCACTGCATTATCCAAATACACTTTCGTATCATACACGCGACTAAAGAGATCGAAAAACAATAATTATTTTCTTTCTTCAAGTATTTATTTAATGTTTTTCTTTCCTCTTTCTATATCGTCGTTTTGCTTTGTGCACGCCGCTCGCTGAATGGCAATATCATATTACGATACATTTATAGCTAGAGCTTTTTCTGTGCTATGCCATTAAAAATATTTACAATTGCATTTACACGATGTAGGTATCTATATAAACGAGGGCTCGCACTCTCGTGTCTCTTTGCAATTATTTACACATTTGTTCTGTTATTCATTTGTTTTTTGTTCGTTCGATTTTTTTATTTTTTATATTTTTTTTTTTATGCTTCTTTTTGCGTTTTTGCTTAGTTCTAACTCCTCATTTCTTATAATGAAAAAAGGCGGAGATTCGTCTACACGATTCGTATTTTTGTTTCTCTTTTCCTTTATCCTCCAAGCCCTTGTTTTGCAATTTACAAAAAATCATTTGTTTATTTTTCGTTGCGTTTTTTTGTTTGTTTGTTTATTTTCACATCTATTACTCTCGATTCTCTCATCAAAGCGATCGAACAGGATCGTTCCTTTTTTTGCGTATTTAATTGACAGAGTGTGGATTAATTATTTTTCGCTATATCCCGAAATGGGAATTTGAAAAGAATTTTAAAAAAAATAAAATTGAATTAAAAAAACAAAAAAAAAAAACAAGAGACGGTAACGAAGGAACTTTCAATGCTTTTTTTTTTACCTTTTTGCTTTTTTATATATTAGTATAAATCGATTGTTATTGTCGAACGTCAATAACGAACTCGAGCAACAATGTCGTCGTCGAAAAACTCGTGCAACGTTCCAGGATATCTGGATAACCAATGTTATGTTGCAAAAATCTGTTTTTTTTTTTTTTTTTTCCATCTTAGTCATGATTACACAATTGTCATTTCCCGGTTGAAACATTCTTAGCATCTTTATAATTTTCATATTTTTACTTAAAATAAAAATACTATCTTTGTTCTCGGAGTTTTTTTTTTTTTGTTTTCTTCAAGTTTAAATACACGCTCAAATACACGAAGAGAAAATAACATTTGACGTTGGCATTTAATGAAGTATGCGAATTCGAGAATGTCAATGCCACCAAAAAACCCATCGAATAATATCCGAATATTCTTAGCAGATGAAACAACGATTTAACAAACACTGAAACTTTCGGTATTTATAATACAATAGAAAGAAGAAATACATCGATTTGAGCAGTAAAATGAAACTAAAATTCGCCTGTACTTTGTCCTCAGGAAATACAGCATCAGCATATTCAGAATTTGTTCCACTTCGGATCTTCGTTAATTATCAAATTCGCTATAAATATTCGATTTTTTTTTTCGTCCGTTGATTCACCGATCATCCTACAATTCAGTGTAGTTTTTGGTATACAATGCTCATGATAAAATTTAAATACACGTAGGCATTTCCTCTCGTAAGCCCAATGACAAAAATTCACGATAATGAAGCGAGCATTTTTTAGTTACTTTGCGGATGCTTGGTGCAACGGCCAAGTAAAAGCTGCTTCTTTTGAGACGCAAGCGAATAAGTTCATCTATCTTTCATGCACGCGTACGTGCGCGCAACGTTTCTCGAGAGTGTTCGTCGGTGATTGCGTGAATTCCACTAAGGGCTCATCCCATGAAGAGCAACAAATAAATACAGTGACGCAATCGCACGCGCATAATATTGAAACATTTAGCAGGAAAAAAGCTTGTAATTTTTAATTCTTTTTTTCGCAGAATTTGTTTTTCGAATTAAATAATACAAAAAATAATAATAATAATTGATTCTTCGATCATTGAAATGAAGCCAAAGATGCTTGTATTCTCGTAATTTTGAAAATTATTTGCGATTTCATTTTTCATTAAACATAGTACAAATTAGCAAATTCAGAAACAAAGAGATTGTCACATGTAAAAAAAACAAACAAAATATTCTGATATTAAAATGTCCCGTTGCTTTGACTTTCACCGAGTAATACTTTCTACAAAGTTCCTAAATATTTGCCGTGCGATTGTATCACAATTTCATTCGCATGAACAATGACGAAAACGAATCGGGTCGTCACGGAATTTGTGTCTCTTACATTTTTTTTTGTTTCTTTGACAAAGAACAGTGGAGAATAAAAGAGTAAAATTACGAGTGTACCAGGGGTCAAGTCGTGTCCAAAAAAAAAAGAAATGAAAAATCACGAACGAGTTTCGTCGTAAGTAACTGCTCGAGCAAATATTATAAAACCATTATGGAAATAATGTGGAATTTCGGCATTTTTCAATTCGCCATAAATCTTAAGAAATTTTACTATTTTTCGCACAATTGTGATCGTGATAAAAATACTTCAAAATTATTTACAGACTATTGAAGCAAAAACTTATTCGTCAAAATTGTCCAAACAGCTGTCTTCGTCATAAGAAGTTATCACACAAATTTTCTTGAACTCTGAATTAATTTTTCTAGGACTCTCCATTTTTTTTTTTCAAAATCCTTTTCAAAGAACTCAAGCAGATGTCTCTCGAATCGGAAAGAGAATACGAAATAATTCTGTTTTGAACACGACGAAACATCGAATGGATCTTCAAAAAAAAAAAACAATAAGAAGAAAAATTATTTCTTCATTCGAAAGAGCGTGTTTACAACGAGATTGCGTTTATGCTAGTGCCGAAGCAGGTAAGGAGCTATGCTTTGGTTTAGTCTTGTTGAGAAAGACTTTGATACATCCATTAAAATCAGCACTAACGAGAACATGACCACCGCAACCTTTGGTACGTTGTTCAACAACAGGATCAACGGGGGGTGAAATATTGCTCGTTCCTGCTCCATTTTTCGACTCGTCTTTCGCCTCCCATTGTTCTCTCGCCTCGATTTGTCGTATAATAATATCAGGATTCGGTGCAAAGACGGCACAAGTCACGAGGGCGTTATGGGCTTTGATGCCTTCCCAAAAGTCGTTACGATCTCTTCGAACGCTTGAGAATTTTGAATAATCATGATGAGTTTTCCAAATGTAAATGCATTGATTTTCGGAGCCGCTAACGATGTATTGACCATCGGGACTGAAACTCGCTTTTATTTGACTGCTTACGTTAACGTAGCCCTTGTATTTGCACGATAAATTAAGATCCCGAAGATCGTAGAGTCTTATACGACTGTCGTTCGAAGTAACGAGTATTTTATCTTCACCAGGCATGGGTTCGATACCGCTTATTTTACGTCCACGTGAATTTTTGCCCCGAGTCGATCTTACGTCAATCTGCGTGTGATACTTCAACTGTTCGGTGGTGTAAAAAATACAGCGTCCGTCGTAGGAGCCGACAACGGCAAATTTGCCGTTTTGACAAAAATTCGCAGCGGTAATGAGTTTCGTTTGTCCATTGACTTCGTTCCAAACGGCGACTTTCTTGTCAGGTATGTTCCACAGCCGTAATTTACCATCGAGCGAACCCGAGAGGAAGTAACGATCGTCTCGAGGATGAAATACAATCGCAGTTACGAAATCTATGTGCTGGAAACAGCAGAGGCACTCTTTTCGCGAAATGTGCCAGAGTCTCACAGTTTTGTCCATCGACGACGAGAGAACGAAGTAATTTTTCGACCACGAAACATCGAGCAAATCCGAGGTATGTCCAGTGTACGTGCAAAATGGTTTTGGCATAAAAGGACTTTTCGTCCCTTCAATCTCGCTGAAAGCGTTGGCTACCACGCTCGGATCTTCCAGAGACTGTTGGGACACTAAAGACTCTTGAGACGGTGTAGGACTCACGTTTTCCGCGTTATACTTCGTTCTTCTATCCTGAAAGTATGTGAAGGCATCCCTCAATACCCAAATTCTTAAGACACGATCTTGTCCAGCGGTGGCTAATAAGCGACCGCAAACCGAGAATTTCATGCACCAAACCGGACCAACGTGCTCTCCGCTGAGATCTTGGACGTGTTGAAGACACGAGAACTCGTACGGACCCTTATGACTGTTGGACGCTTTGAGTTTTATGCACTGTGGCTCACCAGGATAAACATCGTCAACGATATCCATCACGTCCTCCTTGTGACGAGCGTGCGATACTTCTTGAGCTATCGATTTCGCTTTCGACATTGTTTTCTTTACCGTTGAGCCAAAAAATTTCTTCAATTTTTGCGTTTTTCTACGTACTCGACCCACCGTCACTTCATCGTCCGGTGGTATCGACGACATTTTACTGTCCACGCTCTCCTCATCACTTTCTTTCTCTTTTTCCAAACTCGAATTACTTATGTATTCCGATGTCAATCTCATAATATGCAGCGACAGCGGATTTATACACTGTGGCAATTTATCTTCGGCTATGCTCAATGGTACTCTCTCGCCCGTATCCAGATTTAGAACAGTCACTTGTTCCAGTATTTCCTAGAAAGGTAGAAAATTACGTTGATTTTTCCATTTGAAAGCAGCTTCATACTAAATTTTCATTTAGAATCATCATTTAGTCCGAAGGTAGACTTACGATCGTTTCAAATGAGACTATTCAAATAACCGTAAATAAATTCTATATCCTGAACGTTTACCATGTCAGTCAGCCTTTTTCCCGAATCCGTTCTGGTACGTACAAACATGTTGAGCTGTTTAACCGTATCCTGATCACCAGCAGATTTCCGTCTTTCTCGTGAGCCTTGAGGACTGAATCCTGGTATTTTATGAGGACCCAGTGAATAACGTCCGATACTATTGCTGGAAATGGATCCCATGGGACTGCTAGATTTATCGCTGGAGCGTATGCTCAAAAGTTCAGCTTTCATTCTCTCGATTCGTTCGAGTTCATCGCACGAAGGCCCTTCCGCTTTGGATTTGTCCTCGTCCTGTTATAGCAAAGTGTCAGTAAGATAATCATAGCAACGAGACTCCAGTCGGGCGAATTAATTCATCACTGGGTGTAAATAATTGCGGGCATAAATACTTTGGGGGTGAGTTTGAAAACTGGAAGCTAAAAAAATCTGGTGAAATTTCAAACAAAACATTTTAGTGCGCTGTTTTGGGGGGAGGGGGGGGGGGGGGGTTCAGATACTGGGAATGCAAAATACGAAAGTAAAATTGTCAAATCACAAAAGATAGAGAAACAAAACCAAGCACAGGTTTGAGCAAGGGCAAAAAGAAGAAAAAAAAAGAGAAAGAAAGATAGAACAAACGGGAATAATTACTGCTCGACAGCGATACACGTATTTATGTAAAACTGACCCGGATGTTTCGGCGGGCCATAAAAAATCCTTTGGAGGGCGATTCTTGCGCTGCAATTTGGCCATCCCTGAGGTAAAGGATGAAATTACTTCTAGAGAAACTTGCCTGGGGCTTTACGACGTATTGTCCCTTAGTCGCTGAACGTATGTCGAGCGAATGCTCAAATTCACGTGTTATCGATTCTATCGTACTCGCTGGACTTGGCAGTGCTGATGCTGTCACCGACGAGTCGGTCGAGGTCGGCTGAAAAAAATAGCACACTTTTATTAAACCACGCTTCCAAACTCCATACTAAATCCTATCATCAGAATGGCAAGTTCTATAAATACCGATTCCAGTTAGTAACGTACGTTTTTCTTCAATAACTGTGTATCAACATACTATATATTATATTTTTTACCGATACATCAAATCATAACGTTGTGTATCGAAAAAAAAAGTAAACCACGTGTTATCGATGTTTGAAGTGAACCTAAGAAGAAATTAGATTATAAAACTCGGTCAACCTACTTTTTTTCTATTTACTCTCAAAAATTCGTGATAAAGTTTGAATGTATATTCAAATTTTCATAACAATTGTAGCATTTACTTATCAAAATTCAGACAAAATGTCTGAATTCTTTTTGTACCAAGCAATGTTTGAATTTGTTTTGATCGTTATACCGAGCATCGAAACAGTCATTCACAAGAGCTTTTAATGTACTTTGGAATGTATCTTATACCGAAAGAGTAATCCTTTCGTTTATTTCAATATTTCTTTTCAGTGTGGAATTGACCAGCTTGGACTCATTGAAAGAACCAATAATAAAAATCTCACAGCGAGGTCAGTCGGTGTCTGTGGTTTTGATTTTTTTTTGCGTCTCGGTGGTGCGACAGGTGCGCCGGATACGCCACTTGATACTTCCGCATTTTCTATAGTCTTTCCATTATTTTTAGTACTCGCAATTACGTCGGGTTCTTGTAGAAGAACGCTTTGAGCGACTATTCCTTGAGTATCGGTATAATCGTTTCTACCGTTAACGGGACTTTCTTGAAGAACGTCACCAGAGAGTGTGAGAACACTCGAAGATTGTGAAACTTTGCCGGAGGCAGGTTGTTCATCGTCTCTGCTCGGTATACTCGCGATCGACGACATTTGACTGCTACGAGTTAAATTCACTGCCGTCGGTGCCGATTGTCCAGTCTGTATGATTCCCGAAACGCTGTCTAAACCACCAGCTAATATCCTTCCTACTCGACCCAATGACGTCATACTCTGCATACTCAACGTATCATGCTCTATTATTCTGAATGGATGCGAAGTTTTCGATGGCGTTGGATAAACTCCCTCGATCGATGAAGTTTGACTATCCGGCGGTGAACTGTTTATCGGTATATCGTCATCTTCGGTTTGCATACGTTGCCTCAACTCACGAAATCTTCGTCTATCAATGATCGTGTCATTGTTCGTCACTCTCGTATCTTCCTCCTGTTATTAAATACAATTCAAATTTATTAATGTTCATAGTTACGTAGGATTTAAATTTTCATGGTTAGAATGTAACGAAAGTTAGCTGTGTCTAGTTTTTCAATTTTGTATTTTTCTATTCCAAACCTAAGTGAACTACAATTTGATAATATTGCAATGGGTTCTGTTGAGATACTAAGAAAAATTTAATTTTCAAATTCATTCACGTAGAAAGTTCCAATTAATGATTCCTTCGGTTCTTTGAAACTCATATTTTCACTGTTTTTAATCGAACGTTTTTTTACGTTTTACAATTCAGTCAACTTCTTTTTGGTTGTTTCAGTATGGAATATGAAGAGACTAACAATTAATTTACTATATTTTTCCATCAAGAATACTGATACTGAGCAATACTCAAGAGAAAAGACTATTTGATCTTTCAAGGATTTAACAAAATTGCTGAATAATTATTGCAACGGGTTGTGTATAATCTTGTTTTGGCTCAGTATGCAAATTATTTTTCCTCAAGTCTGTTATTAACATGAATCCCTTTTTAATGAATAATTGTCAGAAACTTTGAGAATGATACTTTTATTCCCAGAAAAATATTTGTTCGCACTTTCAGTGAAAAACAAAATTTGGAATAGTTTCATAAATCAATTTTTATTCAAAAAAGGCGGATATTTCAGATTTTTCGAAAAAAAAAATTTTTTTGTGTTTACAAATGCGACAAATGTTTTTGTATGTTAAATTAAATGTTTTTCCGAATACTTTATTAACAAATAATAATTCAAATATAATTTCAATTGAATTTTATGTGAAATTGAATTTTTTCTTCAATGGTACTAAATTGATTGAAGAATATAAAATGTTACACTCACAGCTTTTTCAGTACTAGGTTTTCTCTCCGACTCTACACGGCTTTTAGCAGTTTCTGCCAGTGGTTTTGGTTCGGCTGGCTTCACAAAAACTTCATCATCCTGCGATGTCTTTGCAGTTGCCGTCTTCTCCTCACTTGTCTCGGTCGAGAGAGACTCGCGAGCTCTGCTTCTTCTTGGGTGAATGGACAGTAACATAAACCAAATATGACGCAATTGAATTAATGAATGAAGAGGAGAAAGTATGAAGACACAAGAATCAATGTTGTCCAAAATTGAATTTATCCGAGATCATTGAAAATAAATTGTTAGGCGCTGGCCACTGAGATCACTTGATTATAACTAAAACTTACTATTCACAATTTTCTACAAATAAATAACCCAAATCTTGGCTGGCGGTTCAACAAGAAAGATAATATGCAATTTAAATTTAGTTTCAATAAATTATAAAATAATAAATTATTACAATATCAATATTGATAATTTATAAAAACCTAACAATAAAAGAATCGAAAGAGGAATAATTATCATTAAAAAAAAATTAAACTAACTCAAGTATGATTGGAATTTGGTTATCTAATCCTTAGAAATGTTTACGCTGAAAATGCTAGATTTGTATGAGGTCATCAATGAGGTAACCATTGGTAATGAATCATTAAAAAGCAGCAAATGTTTTTATTCTCAATAACTTATCACTCAATTTTTTAAATCCATGTACAGGTAACTAGCAAATGCTGACTAACAAATTTCATTAATTTGTATGGGCTCAATGTGTAAATGGAATTGAGTCAAACTAAAAACAAAAAATATTGTTTCACTCCTTCAATGCAAACTTTAATACCAGAATAATAATAATATTTATACTAGAAATCTGATGTATACTCAGATGGATCTTTGAACAAAACTAACTAAAACCAGAGGGAGAGAAACATTGAGTTAACTTGAGACGTAGAGTTTAAGAATTTAGTAGTCAAATACGTCAAATTTGTGTTTTGTTTGTAATTATCAACACCAACATATTTTTAAATCATTCTAAATACGAATGGGGACTAACAGATTTGAAATATTCATTATATTTGATTTAAAGACTCATCATTAATGACGTAAATATCGAATTAAATTTGCATTCGAATAGATTCAACGAAACGTTTCGATGCTCTAGCGAATTAATAAAAAATTGAAAGAATGGTTTATTTAATCAATTTAATTTAAAGCGAAGTAACACAATACCTTGAAGTGCGATTGAAACTGTCATCTTCGGCATCGAAGAATTCTTCAGAATCGCTGCTGCCAGACATTTTTGTCCGTTTTTATTGGTCGGGTATGTCAATCTCGTCAGCATCGGAAATACAGGGTGTCTTGTCAAGCGATGACTTTTGTGTCACACACGCAAGCACACAGCAGCGAATAATAAGTTCTGCGACAATTGGGAGAGATATATACGAGGAAATTCGAGCAGGAGGGGCGGGGAGGGAAAAAAAGACGACCAAGAACGAAGAACAGAGCAGAATGAGATACTGATTCGTAAAACAATGCCGTAAAATCGCGAAATAATATATCGGTGTTGCGAGAGTAACGTAAAACGAATAATATTGTATATGGGATGTTTTTTCTTCTATTTTTTATTCATCGATAGTCAGCTGCATCAAGCACACAGACGTCGTAGAACAATCGTAGTAAGAACTCCGGACATGGAAATACATGCGAAGCTGCCGAACAAGCTTTTTTTCTGCTCTATTCGACTAACGTACTTGGACTACTGGACCAAGCCAGATTCTCCATCCGTCCATCCCGTGTTGGTAATAATAAAACGACTAGTGAGGGTTTCCTCCGACACATGCAACATGCACACGCACACATACACGCACACACAAACTCAACTTCTGCCGATGACGTTTTTATGGGTGAGAGAAACGATGCTGCGACTTTCCGCTTACCACGAAAACTTTCATGCTGAAGAAACAGTCCCATTTTTCGGCACGCCGTTCAATAGTGGCAGCACTAGACTGCCGGTCATATTTACCACCCATAGGTCACTTATATATTTTGTCAAGCCGCATTAATGAGATGAGTGAGAGGATTTTTTTAAACATTTATTGACAAGATTTTTTCTTATGAGAGATGAAGAATTCGTCTAACGAAAAGTTTGTACTTGTTCTTGTTTATTTTTCAAAAAATTGGACAAATTCTGGCCGGTTTTACTAGTTGAAAAAGCGAAATAATTTTTTATTTTCTACACTCATAACGTTTCGGTCGTTGTTTTATTTGGTACTGAAACAAATTATTCATCCCACATTGACAACACGAATAAATATACAACTAGCAAAAAAAAATGACTGCAAAATATTATAACCGGTAAATTCTCTGAAATTGAAGTTTTTCGTATCACCTGTGTCAGATAAGACTCGAATGTAATATCCAATAGAATTCGCAGTTTAAGTGAAAAACCGAAAGATGCTCTCGCTCGATTGGTGAACGAGTGTCTTCTTTCTTCGAGCGCCAACCAATAGTGAACCTTCGCGACCTTCAATTGTTTCCGGCTCGTAGGGTGTCACCTCCGTATACAAATCAAACGGTTGAGAACGAAAAAGCAACGATTTGCACAGCTCGAAGTGTAAAACATTGCGAGTTAGGCCTTTTCATTTGTAACTTGTTGTTACAGCTCTATATCTATATATAATCATATATATATAAAAGAGGAAGCAGCGGCACGGTAGAAAAAAAGAGACAGAGATATGTATATATGAATATAGAGGCCGCCTCGTAGATAGCCTCGAACTCGTGCCGCTCGCACAGCATGCCCGCCGCTCTGTAGCGAAGGAGGGCCCGAGCCGTCATTTTCATACATAAGCAAGATGGAGGATCTCGCAGTCGAAGTATGCGGCGAAAACGGAGCATATTATAAGGTTCGTTCTATGAAAAGTATACGAAAATTCAACGTAACGAGGATAACACGTAACCTTGATGATAATGTTGATCTTGACAAACGAGTTTTGAATACTATGATAAACGTACTTTGCGTGAATTATTAGCTTGAAAAAAAAAAATTTTCATCTTCACGCCGAAGGGGGTAACGCGGCTTCCCCCTACGATACGACGCCATGTCTTTCATCGTTTGACAGGGGCGTGATTTTACATCTTTCTATTCGACTTTTTTCTCATTTGATTGTTCCTCCAACGCTTATTATTCAGCATTAAAAATGTCACACTCGAACGTCATCTTTATGACGCGATGTCGTTATCGTCCTCGAGGATCGTCGACCTAACGCGACTCTCTCGCTCTCCCTTTCGCGCAATGGCGGAATTTTTTGTATCGAAAAAAAAAAAAATTTTTTCCCTCATCAATGTCATCCTCGCGCTTTTGATAAACGAATTCACATTTTTTTATTAAATCTTCTGTTTTTTTTGTTCTTTTGTTTCAGGCCTATGTGACAGATGTATTCGAAGAAGAAGTCCAGGTGGCTTTCGACACCGAGTTAGTATTTTTTTTTTTTTTTTTCTACTTTACATAGTTTATCATGCATTTTCTTTTTGTATCGATCATTTGGACACAAACATGTGAAACAGCGAAATTCGTTCACACAGACTGCGTTCAGACAAATTTGATTTTTCATATGCGTAGCAGACCAATTTGCAATTTTTTCCAGCACATTTTTGAAGTCATTTACCTGATAAGACTCCGTTCGAACGATTTAAAAAAAAATTCAAAGAAAATGCCAAAAAAATAACACTTTTGTATCAGCGCAAATAACTCATGACTGTGAACAAATGTTTTTGAAAAACTCAATGACAAATATCATTGATATATCGAAACGAAAATATTTTGCAGGATTTTCTTGTCAACTGGGATCATGATTTTTATTCTCTCACTTTTAGCTGGCAACCAGAATCAAAGTTTCCTTTTGCTCAAGTCCGACTACCTTTGAAGGATGGACCCAAACCCGAGTTCCAAGAGGGACAGGAAATTGAAGTGTTGTCCAGGGCTAATGACCAGGAAGTCTGCGGATGGTGGAAAGCTCTCATCAAGGTGAAACATTTTTTTTCTTCATGTTCTAAATACAAAATTTCACATTGCATCGGCGTTCTTTATTACGAAGAGAAAGACATTAACTATTTTTCAAATATTTTGCAATTTTATTTTTGCCGCCGAATGAATATTGTCATTTTCAATTTAATTGTCACATCATAATTTTCTGAAACCCATGAAAAACAAAACAGTCATTAAAAATGCATCAGAACGCATAAGAAAATCTTCAAAAAATAATTCCTCGGTAAACCATTTGAGCTCGAGGAATAATAAAAAATTTTTTATCAAGTTTCAGCAATTTCATACTTTCAAACGTGATCTTAACTCAAGTGTCAGCTGGCAATGTTTTTTTTTCCTTTTTTTACCATTGATACATGACAAGTGATTTAATAACAATTTGATAAATGAAAGAGAACATGGAAAACTTGAGTGTATAGAAATTTAACTCGAAATTTGAATTCATTGACTACATACCATAAAGAGAAATAAAATTCAAAATATGGAACAATTTTTCAAGATAGTTACAAAAGCTTAAGAGATGAGAGAGAACCCAAGATGATTCTCGATGGGAGAAAAAGTTGTACGGAGCACGATCTAAAACCTCTGTTTATTTTTCCAGATGATGAAAGGAGGTTTTCTGGTCGTTGAATACCTAGGCTGGGAATGCAATTACACAGAAATTGTATCTTCTGAGCGTCTAAGAATGAAGAACCCAAATCCGCCGATCGACAATAACACGTTTCACAAGATAGAAATAGAAGTACCTGAAGAACTGAGGGAATTGTAAGTTGATGGAGGGGCGAAGGGGGGGGGGGGGGGAAATATCTCTACTTCATTCTTAAGTTAAAGTCTTTAATCCATGAAGTTGAAGGAAATTGAAATAATGGAAAAACTAAAATTTTTTATTGATTTGTAACAGTGCCAAAATGGACGGGGTACATAAAGAATTTCAAAAGGCGTTAGGAGCAGCGGTTTGTCGATACGTCCCGGACAGAGGAGTTTTACTGGCAATATCCCGCAACGAGAATCTCCAACGGCACAGTAGTATGCTGAAGGAAATGCATTTTCGAAATCTTTCTCAAAAGGTAATGAATCCTCATAGTTTATGGGATTTATCGAATTCGTGCGAATTCAAACGAATTTACGCTTTAGAAAATTCGATATTATGAGCCTGTTTTCTTTTCTTTTTGTCTTGTCAATTTGGAAGGTCTTGTTGCTGAAGAGAACAGAAGAGGCGGCGCGTCAGCTCGAATCAACGAAGCTCCAAACGATTGGCGGGTAAGCGATAAGTTCTCACTCGACGGGAACCACCGTGCCCATTTCGCTATAACTAAAAAACGAACAAAAGTGAAGAACGAGAGGGTGTTTGAGGAAAAAAAACAAAAAAACAGACGAACAATAGAAAAAGAGAGCGAGAGAGAGAAAGGAAGAGCTTAAAAACACAATTCTAAGTAATAAATTACCTGCCCGTATCCACCAAACTCTCACGAAGGTACCATCCTGTCTGTGGTTTGCATTAACTGGCAGATTCTAAGGAAGTAACATCGAGAAGGAAAATTCACACATGGGAAAACATTAATTTCCTACGTACTAAATTAACAATCGATTTTTTTAAAATGATTCATTCATTTTTAATTCTTTATCATTTCAAATCCTGCTGCATGATTTTGAGTAATTTTGTCTGTCGACTAACGAAACTTCAGTATTTTATACCATCCAGCAGTAGTAATTTTAACATTTTCACTAAAAATTCAATTTGCACGTCTCAGGAACCCCCCCATTTATTGTATATAATATACGTCATGTTCGAGTATATAAGAGTGCGGCAGGGCTCGCCCAAGCTTCAATACTTGGTGTCGAGCCGCTAACGCGTCTCTTGATTTGAGTGAAAAATATCGCAATTATACTCAAATTATTCAAGATGAGCAAAACCGAATTGAAAAATTTCTGAAAATTATCACACTCACACATTTCCAGATTTATTATACATACAATCCATACCTATTTTTGTTTCAATGAATTTTTAAGATTCTTTAACTCCGAATGAACCATATTTTTGATAAAAAAAAAAAAGTTCATTGATTCACAAAATTTGATTTTGCACGTCTCTATTTTGTAATTAATTTAAGTGCTACTAACACGGTGCGAAAGTGGTGTTGATGAATTTTTGTTTGTTGATGTTCGACATCTGCAATAACTATTTCGATTTTTATTTTTATTTTTTATATTTGGCACAATTAAAAGCACTAAATCGTTAGGGAATTGGTCGGTGATAGGTTCGATTTTTTGTTCTCCATATTTTAGTTTCAATTTTCAACCAAACTAGGATCTTTATTAATTTTCGCCGAGAAGATAATCTTTACATCCTTAATAGGATTTGGTGACGTGGTGGAGACAAAGAAAACAAAAAAAAACAAAATGTGTTGTTGTATCTCCAGGTAGGAAGTGAAGAGTCGTTGCTGAAAATCGAGAGATTGAATAGTAACGTTACAAAATGCAGACAGAATGGGAAGAGGAGGGGCACGGGATAGGGCCATCCTCGTAAATGAGTTATCCGTTATAGCTTACATCAGGGTTTCTTTCTCGTTTCAGCAAATTTAGATCTTCAAACTTTATATATCAGCGTGTCTCAGACTTTGAGACAGGAGTGAGAACGAATTCAAGGTGAGACCGATTATCGCGGCGTGACATATATATTTAAGGATAGCTTACTGTATGAACAAGTTTACACATTGCATTTATGAAAAACGAAAAGAGAAAAAAAAAAATTGAAGAAAAAAAAGCAAGAGTATCAAAAAATATTGTGACACTAAATGTGCATGCAAACATGCGTTGTTCGTAGTTTTTTTTTCCGGTCACCGATCATTCAAACGCTTTGACACTCGCATTTACGCAGGATTGTTTCCATACGAAATATTTTTTTCTTTTCTTTATATATTAGTAATAATGATTCGTTGTTATTATTTTGATCTTAATATTCTGGTCTGTGTAGTAATTTTTCGTGGATGATTCAATTAGTAAGCTGCGGATCGGCACTCAGCATTTATTTCTCTCTGTTATTTTTTTTTTTCTTTTCTAGGTAGTAGAAAAGGCCCGATACGTGAAAATTTTCTCACTTTCCTTTTCTCCATTCATGACTGTTTCACCGCTCCGAATTGAAGCTGAATTTTCTTTTGTTTTCTTTCATGTTTTGTCAGCATTTTCGTCTGTAGTCTCATTTTCGTGAATTTTACTCTGCGATAGAAGATGGTTGGCTCTATTCCGTGCAATTAATTGACAAAAAAAAAAAAAATTAAAACCACTCACCAAATCGAAGCATCGATCTTATCTCCAGGCGTAAATATCGTTGTTGTAAACAAACGAAAACAAATGGAAAAACGCTCATTCCATTATATATACCGAATGAAGGGGTTTGGATATTGAATTTTTATCGGGATCAAAATTAGCAAAGCGATGAAATGTTATGCAATCGTTTATTCTGCCACAATGCAAGCCACTGAAAATACATCCTCAATAATTCATAGTGCTAGTTTTATATGTCGTGGAAACATTGTCGTTAGATATTATTCTAGTCTGCATGCTGAATTATTCATCGTGTATATCCATTTTCCCAAATCGTCCCAAATGAATAATCGATGTGTTGTCCAATTCTCAAATTGCTGCTCTGTCATGTTTTGAGATTTAATTGGAAAATATTACTTTATCATGATTACAAAATTCGGTTTATTATGGGATGCTGCAATGAAATCGGGAAGATAAAAAAAATTTTCTTATTTTTAAATCATAAAACGGCACTATTATTTGAAATTAATATGCAAATTCGTGTCATAGTTTTTCAAGATATACATCAAAAAAATCTTGAAACTACTCCAGATATAAAATCGAATTTTGTTCAAAATGTATTATTTTGATTTGTCGATTGGCACGAATGTCATTTCGCCCCAATCTCTCTTCCAACGTAATTTACATCTATAATCGATTGTTTTCCAAATATGCTTATTAAGGGAAGAAAACAACTTAAAAAATTGTACGCTGACACTCTGAGCAACAAATAATGAAATTTGTGCTTGAAAAAGATTCAAATATTTCAAAGAACTTAACATCTCTGCGGCCTCGATTTTCGATTAAATTCATTTTTCCTTATTTCATAATTATAACGACATTATCTGACGAAAAAATTTTACGCGTATGTTATTCAGGTATGCGGACGAATTTAACGTAAGGGAAGACCTCATGGGTTTGGCTATCGGTGCTCACGGAGCGAATATTCAGCAAGCCCGAAAAGTTGACGGTATCACCAATATAGAATTGGAAGAGAATTCGTGCACGTTCAAAATATACGGAGAGGTACGAACCTGAGCTTTATATCTCTCAATTTCGTTGCCTAAACAAGTTTTTTTGAGCAATTATCGAGCTGAACAACAGCAAGGAACTTTATATGGAATTTATTTGGATGATTATAATATTGCGATCAAATTCTGATACGAATAAGCTTTTGTTTCAGACTCACGAAGCCGTGAAAAAGGCGAGATCGATGCTGGAATACAGCGAAGAATCAATCAAAGTTCCGCGAGTCCTCGTCGGCAAAGTTATTGGCAAAAATGGTCGGATAATACAAGAAATCGTGGACAAAAGCGGTGTAGTAAGTACATTTATTTTCTTTCATTTTTTTTATTCATTTATTATCATTTATAATTACTTTCAATTTTTATATATCTACAAACTTTTTTTATTTCTCAAATTTCTTTATCCGGCGTTTTTTGTATTTTAATGCTTCTGGAAAATAAATTAACGTACTTTTACACGATGATAAAGGAAAAAAAAAAAAAAACTGAATTAGAACCAAAGTTGACAATAAATTTGATAGCACATTCTCATGACTCATAAAGCTTGAGTTCAAAAGAATCAGACACAAATAAAAAACATATTAATTTTATTCTACCACTCATATAAAAGAGACAACTAACATTTTTTGTAAGATAAGTTATTCGAATTTTGTTTTTACGTCCTGCCAAATTGTTTTTTTATTAAGTTGCATCACGAATTGTCTATCGCATAACGGAGTAGGTAAAAAAAAAAAAAAAAAAAATCGTATAAACGGGGATTACGGAGCATAAAAAATTCGAACAATTGTGAAAGACGCAGGTAAACTTTTTAGGGCTCCGTGACAGAGAATCGAAGGGTCCGGGAAAAATAAATTTTCGTATCAATTCGGGATCACGAATTAAACTCTAAATTATTGCAACTTAAATATTGGAAATAAGAAAAACAAAATTCGAGTCAGTAATAGAAAAAAACAAATCCAAATGTAAATTGGAAGCTATTGTTATTAAGGGGCTATGTTATGTGTGACATACGTGCATTGTTTGTTCTCGGTAGATAACATCTGGCTCGAGTGGGAATGTACATACTGATAGAGTAAGTATATTACCTTATACTGTTTGTGACTATATCTCATCTGTTTCATGTAAAAGTTGAAAGAAAAAAGAAATCGAAACTGAAATAAAAAGAAACAAGGAACAAAATGAAAATGATAAAAAAATAAAAATAAAAAAAAACAATGAAACTTCCCAACATAAATACTTGATATCACATGTGAATGTTACATAAACCACTCGGGCCAGCTTTTCATTTATTTTTTTGGTTTATACTTTTGATATTGAAACATTTAGCAATACGTAATGTATGTTAGATGTGTCGGTGTGTACGTGTATATGTATATATGTGTGTACTCTAAAAGGTAGGAAACTATAAAAATTGCATATCTACTTCGCTACAACGATAAACAAATCTAACTACAAATTTTTAACATATGCCTTATTCTTAAAACGGATAAATCCAAAAATGTCTTCTGGTGACGATTATATTTGACTGTGTCACGAAACATTTTTATTTATTGTAATCATAAAAAGAAACTGGGGAAGCTTATGATATTGGTTCGAAAATATCAGTACATTTTAAATCATAAATTCGAGATTTGAAAAGATGAAAATTTATGTTCTATTTACTTGATTAAAAATATATAACGGGCGCTTGTCATGAATTCCGAACGGTGGAACAATCGTTCCTTTTTTTCGTGACACAGGGTTGTGGATTTAATAAATTACGAAACCATATTTTTTTTTGTCCTATTAATCAATAAGGTATACGGAAACAGCTTGAATTCAATATTCATAACGATGATAAACCAAAAAAAGAAACAAAAAAGCTGAATTTTTTCATGACATACCTACATTTTACGTTCGTCGAGAACGAAAATAGAGGGCGGGAGAAGATTGTAGGAAGATTTTTTATACTACGGTCGTTTCATTACAGGTTCGAGTTAAAATAGAAGGTGACAATGAACCGCAGCCGACAATACCGCGAGAAGAGGGACAGGTGCCCTTCGTGTTTGTCGGAACGGTTGAAAGCATCGCCAATGCCAAGGTTTTGCTGGAATATCATTTGGCCCATTTAAAGGTATAAACTAATTTAGGAAAAAGGCTTTTATTCTTGTTAATATTCATTCTACATGCATACCGAAATATCGGATGTAAATAAAATATTGCACAACATTTTTTTCCAGTCAATTATTTCTGTTTAGGTTGTTGAGTCAAATTTTTGAATTGCAAATATTTCGCAATTATTAGCAATATATATATATTTTTTTTATTGTTAATAAAATATGTGAACCAACAACTAGCAAATGAATTTTCATTGCGAATTTATAAAACAGTTTGAATCGACGATAGAAGCTTAAATTTGAAAAAAATATTGGAAGAAACAGTGAAAATTCGGTAATCTTGAATTTGTTTTTTTTGTAAATTCAGGAAGTTGAAGCTCTGCGACAAGAAAAATTAGAAATCGACCAACAATTACGAAGTATGCATGGTTCAACTACGGGGCCGATGCCGAATTTCCCTCCAGCGAGGCGCGGTATGACGTCCGGGCCTGAAGAAGGTGGTGGAGGTGGGCGCGGTGGACGGGGAGGCGGTGGTCGTGGTGGCCGAGGTGGAAGAGGAAGAGCTCCACCAAGACACAATGCTGGTGAATAAAAAACTTTATTTATGTCCGAATTTCGATATACAATAATTTAATGCACATATTTTTTGATATTTTTCATGAGTATAAAAATTCTTGTAAGACATTTTATTGAGCTGTAATCGCTCGACGAATATTCTTTGAAAAAGTACACTTAATCACTTCATTCAGTCAATCGTTCGATTCTGCTTGTGTAAAATGGTAACGATAAATATTTGTCAAAAAGAAAAACAATAAATGAAACTTGTGATTCGCGAGTCCTGGAAAGCGGTTATAGAAAGAAAAAAAAAAAAAAAAAAAAACTATTTTTAGGACTTCGCCGAGATACGCTGGACGGAAGCGAGGATAGGATTCGCGATCTTCCCCCCAGAGGGGGTCATCAGGGTCAGGGTGGTGGAGGTGGTGGTGGTAATTCCGGTTACATGGGTGGAAGACAAGGTAGACCTCCAGCGCCGAGACGAGATCGAAGAGACGACCGCCGACGAACAACGGACGACGAGGATACCGTACTCGACTGTCAAGATGTATCGAGCATCGACAGAGGTAACATTAAATCATGCTTCTATATTTCCCATTCATTATCAAAGATCAAGGAGGAAAAAAAACGTTCAGTCGCTCGATATCCGAATAAACCGTCTCGTCCTAAAGTCGTTACAACTCATGAATAAATAAGCAAATAATATATATAATTACATATAGTAAAAAATAAAATAAGTATATATTCGTTTATAAATATAAATAGATTTATCGTATCGGAGTGCTTTGTGTGTGTGGCATGCTATAACTACATAGATCAAACTTTTGTGACCATCTAACACAATTAATAATTATGACTATAAAAAAAATATATGTATACATACATATATATATTATAATTATTGAATTTTCTTTTTTTTTTTAATTTCTTTTTTATATATATGTATAAACATATATTTTTATTTACGTATACCTCACAATTGAATACATACTCATATTTGCACGCTTATTAACTCATTGAAAACGCTACCTCGTACTCTCTGCCAAGCAGATGGCAAACCAATCTTTATTATAAATCAAACGGATGGTCACAATGGTGCGTTCGTAGAGTCAGTATCGAGTGTGGAAGGAAGACCTAGAACAGGGGGTAGGCGGCGTCGATTACAGCGATCTCAACAACGGAGTACAACACCGGACAACCCTCACAAAGGTAATTAATATTTTTTATTTATGTTTTTCATTATTTCGTTCTTTCGTTTATGCTTTCATGGCGTTTTGGTATCGGATGAAAGTTTCACCGAGGATGTATGAGACGTTGATAACAATTTATTTGTCTCATTTTTTTCGCCAATTTCTTCCTGTTGATTAAATCTTTTATACTCTGAGAATTGTGTTAGTAAAAGTTTTTTTATTTGGTGTTTATAAATTTGAGGCTTTCCAAATAATTTTTGTATCAAGTGAATTTTTTCGAGTACGATCACTGATCCATCAATCGAACCCCGATTTCTTCCATTTTTCGAATTTCGTATGAGTTAATGTTCAATCGTAGACCTTAGAAAATTAAAGTTAATTACAATTTAGTGTCATTCGTAATAATAGTAACCACGAAAACAACGTCAATGTTGTTATGAACTTACAAACTGAGAAAACAGCTCCTGTCCAATTCGGTCACAGCTTTTTTGCCCATTCTCACGCTTTATACATCCTTGGCGAAATGAAACCTTTAGGACGTGCGGTTAAATTCTTATTGCACGTTTCACACGAATATTCTGAGCGTCTAGATAGTAAAAGTTTGTGTTATTAGCTTAAGTGCTATATTATAATCTTGGAATGTGTTTTCGGGATTCCTCTTTTAAGATGTTTGTTGACTTTGGGAAAAAAAAAACGATTTTTCACATTCGATCCTAGAATTCGAATTTGGTATCGTTGGAATTATTACCAGTATAGTAAAGAGTTGAGATGCAGATCTACATACCATGTCAAAAAATGCAGAAAGAACAAACAAAAAATGACGTTTTTTCTGCATTTCAACACTGTGAACTTTGGAATGGTTTCGACTTTGGTTTATTATTTTCATTCAAAAATAAACATTCCGATTTTACTACAATTCCACCCAAGTATCCACCACCATTTCCAAGTTATGCATCAAAAACATTTCAGTATCAAGAAACAATTGAAAAAAAAAAAAAAAAGACAAAACGATCTTGAACGGCGAACACAGGTGTAACGACCAAGGGACAAAGGAATTTCAAGACTGACGGCAAAGTTTTAAGATTCGACTGAAAATTCCAGCATTTAGTCATGAATGCGTAAGGCCATTTAAGAAAAATTTGTATACGCGCATCAAATTTTGGTGGACTTCCTTTTCGCCACAATTTTTTATTGATCCAAACTAATGCACACTTGTGAATAAACGTTATACTGCTCCACCGAGTCGAATAATGTTGCAAGTAAGTGGGGAGATGCAGATTCGATGGATATTCAGAAGAACGTCAATCCTCGCTAATCAAATTTTACATAATTTTATTACGAGCCGGGCAGCCCACGTGATTTTTGACCTGTTCGATGAAGGCCGTTGAATTTATATAGATAACTATAATGAAAGAGAATTAAAAAAGTATAAGGACGTGGAATTCACAATTCTGTCGAAAAATATTTCTGAGCTCGACCAACGTAGATAGTATACATAATGAAATTAAATATGAATAGATTGAAAGTTGATAGAAGAAAAAAGGCCCATAGACTTGACGAGACTAACAGAATTACATAAACGAACTAATCGAATTTTGGCTGGTGAATAGGTTTTGTAGCCCTGATGCAACACCGTGAAGTTGATGAAAAATTTCATATTTTTAATTCAGTTGAGAATCTTCATGAGAAAGTATATGTGAAATTGTTTTCTTTGTTGTTTGATTTATTTTTTAAAAAAACATTTTTGTTCAATTCCACTTAGGCAATAATGCAGGGCTTGGTGAACAGTCGTCTGTAACGAGCAAAGAGGGTACACCGGCAAATGACGTGATCGTGTCGAACAGTTCGCAAGGTCCAAAAGGTCAGAGGGAACCAAGATCTCGTCACGCGCGTATATCGCAGAGCAATAAGCCTAAGGAAGCTCTGGTTAACGGTACCAGTGGCTAAAAGCTCTTTTACACGCCCAACAAACCTTTCGTAGAAGCTGCCATGGACATAATTATTTTGAAAAATGAAAGAAGAAAGAAGAAAAAAAAAACGTAACAAAAAGAACAAAAACAACAACAAATGGAAAATCCAAAACAAGAGCTATCAACATCAAGCACGTGAACATGACGCATAAAGAAAACCCCCCCAAATGTGAAAGAGGACCTGCCATGAGAATTTTGGAGACGCGACATGAATATGAGTCTATACTCGTGAGACTCTTCGCTACCCGATTAACAATAAAGAAAGTTGTTAACCTCTCTTTTATATCCTCTTCAAGGAGAAAAGATAAGGGAGACAAACAGACTACGAAAAAACTTGGAAAAAGCTACAAAAAAATGAACATGTTTAAAGACATAATTAATTAATATCCAATGCATGGTTTAGTTTGATGATAGTAAAATAACGCTATCATGTTTGATATATGACGCATTCATTGGGAGATATAAAAAAACAATTTGGCGAAATAGAACAATTATCGATCCAATCTCTCAGTAAAAAATCCTTGAAACTGGATTGTGAAACTGTGCCCTCAGGCTGTTTTTTCCTTCTTTCTCGTACCGAACACCAGAAAATTGAAAACTATTCCCGATGATATGCTTCGACATATTTGAATCGTAACATCACCACTTTTGAGACTACTCGTCCACAACTCTAAAAGATTCGATTATCGATGGATATTGTTCTCAGCGTAGAGATGGATCACTGGATTGGAAGAAAAATACAAGAAAAAAAAACGAATTTCATTGTAGGAATGGCGTATACGACATTATTTCGATCATTAAAAATTAAACGGAAAGCGGAAAAAATAACGGACACAAAAAACTTCCTGTATTGTAGTTAAAGGTAACGCTAAAAAAAAATCCGAGCAGAAAAAAGAAGAATCGATAATGGAAAATTGCTTTGGGAAAGTAACCGTGTGAATGTGTGGGCGCATGCGAATTTCGCTCGTCGAATGAACACGCGTCATTGCTAAAATGAAATTCAGTGTGGTACTGTGGTGCAGAAGAACCAACAAACAAACAAAAATTTCTCGTTACTTCTTTTTTTTTTTTTTTTACAAGGAAAATCCGCGATTGCAACTTTCTTGATTTAACGGTATTTTTTCTTCACGGATATTGGCCTTTATTAATAACTGCTCACGGTTAACTTTGTTGTCGGTTTTTATTTTTTATTTTTTTTAATTTATATTTTTTTGTCTTTATTTTCAATCATCAGCAGTGTCCTTTGACGAAATGCTAAAAAAAACTATTCCCCCTTACGTTTTAATCTCGTTCATTGTAAAGCTTCATTGCACCTCGTAGTTTCAACGAAAAATTAAAAAAAAAAAAAAAAAAAAAAAAAAAAAAAACATTTTTTTTTCGTTGAGAGGATGCAACGCAACCGTAAAATATTTGTGCAAATTTTGGGATGAATTTTTTTCCCTCGTTGCACTTTTTTTTTTGTTTCTTCTCAATTTAAGTACGTTATCATTAATATTTCGATTACATAATTTTCATTTCTCTTTTCTTCCCCAATCCATTATGTGTTTAAAAACAATTTTTTTTTTTTTTTTTTTTTTTTTTTTTTTCGATAATAAAGTTTGATGTATCCTTTCAGTTACAGCAATTTTGTTTAAACCTGATAAGCAAGAAGATGAAGATTGAACGAGTGAGAGAGAGAGAGAGAGGAGAGAGAGCGAGAGAGAGAGAGAGAGACAGAGAAAGAGAGTGAAAAAAAGAACAGAAAGTAAACCTATATTTAGCGATACCAATGTATGATGTGCCAGAGATGAAAAAAAAAACGAAAAAAAACCCAAAAAAACGATACATGTTTTATGATATCTAGCTGAAGTGCAGACTTAGCGCATACCTTTATTACTATAATACTACTTAGTCGAAATGTGGATGTCTGAACAAATAAACTAGCTTTACTATACTAAGCTATAAACAAAAAAAAAACATAAATAAGGGAAAAACGAAAAAAAAAATAGATACGGTCGGTGGTTTTAATATGTGCGTCAATTTAAAACTATCGACTTTCTTCTTCCGGATATGACAACAACCGATCGGACGTGTCTCACGGATATTGCTAGCATTATACGACGCGACACGTACACACACACAGACGTGTACGCGGATAATGTTAATGCCACGCAAACGACATTTAAACATTAAAAAAAAAGTATATATACAGCTGCCACAATATCTGAATATCGTTTTTGGCAGCCGAAAAAACTGAGATATCCCCCAACTTGCTTGTTTCAGATACATTTGTATTGATTGCAATTTGTGCATAATTTAAGAATAAAACATTTCTGTACATAGACTGCTTTATTCTTGCTTATCCCCTGATATAGCCTCAACGTTGTCATTCGCCGTGATTTTATTTCTTTCATGAAATTGTAAACCAAATATATTCCATTCTTTTTCCTGATCCATCAAATAGTTATTCGTACACGATTATCTCATATGCTTACATTCTTTCCATTTATAGATATAATAGGCTTGAAATGAAAGGGCTGTCAGGTTGAAAATGTTGTTCTGGAGTAAATTTGATCGATCTGGATAATACCAAATAATTATTGTAAACTAAAATAAAAATATTGAAAACTATTCTCGGGAGAAACTCATCCACGCTTGTCAGGTAAGTTTTATCCATGATTATATAGGCTATGATCAATGAATGAAATCTACATAACCAAATGATTTTGGAAATCACATTAATTAAAGTTTGTTATAGCAATAATCCGAAATTTGAAACTCGCTCGTTTGATAATGATTCAAGTATCAAAGTTATTCGAATATTCCCGCGGTTCAGTGAAGTTTGTTGGTGCTGCCACGACCGTCACAAACACGAATGGCTCGCCATTTATCTTAAACATATACATCTATATATTTTAATATTTTTACCTTCATTCTATTCCATGCTAGTTCATTCGTGGACGTGCGGTTCGCGTGACGACACGTTGCGGGATTAAATCGTTGCGCGGTTTGTATTTGTACGTGTGTCCGTGTATTAATTCTGGAGTGCCTGAAGATTCGAAGAGCTCATCGAGAAATGTGAAAGTGCGAGAAATAAAATAACGCGAGTAATTCCTTAAATTGGCGTACTAATCTCGGCGAAACGTTTTCTTTGTTCTGACGTCATTTTGAAGGTTCACGTAGTGCCCTAAGCAAGGGAAAAAAGCAACAAGTGTAAATAATTCTTGATAAAGGACAGGAACATCATTTCGACAACTTTCAGGTAAAACAGTAATCATTTACTTCGAACATGCTTCTATCTTTACTTGTAGTGGTGTACTTCCATGATATCCGCTATTAACATTAACGAAAGTGCGAACATGAATATTCGCTTGCAAGATAAAGTTCGGTAAAACCGAGTTTAACGTACATACGTAAACATAATTTGGTTATTATGGACTATTCCAGTGTAAAATTTGTTCGTGAAATCGTATTCTTCAATAAATTCACTTGCCATGAGTCACGAAAGTCGGAGATGGCGCGCGTAGACGTGAATTTCTCGGTATACACGCAACCCTTTATATATACATGTGTTCATGTATATGTCAGATTTATATTTACCCCTCTATATGGACACAAACATGTACACACTCGTACATGGTACAATTGCTGTAATTATTCATTACGTTGCACCAATTCGTGGAATTATCGGCTTGCAATCTTAATTCTCTTTGTGTCCGATAAGAAGATGATTCACGTTATCCAGAATTACAACCCCCTCCCCTTCCCCCCCCCCCCCCCCCCCTCTTCCTTTGTATAAATGACTCGATAAGATTGGGTGATCGAAAAACACCTGATATTGATGTATCCACAAGCCGTTACATTGAGAACAGCTCAATTTTGGACACTAATTTCATTCCACGAACTTTTTTCAAGCTAATTTCATCATTTGCATACTAATTATTAACTCCGATTAACTCCCGACTGCTCGCTCAAGTAAAAAGATGCGTTTGGGTATACGTTCAATCGTAATCAGCTGATTTTCAAAATTTCTCAGAATCGGATGTTTGTTGTGCTTCAGCACATTTGCCACAAGTGGGTGAACCATTTTTTTTTTTTTCTTCAAACTTCTCACTAATTCGAAGACTTTTCTCGGTCAAATTCTGTCATTTTCGGAAGACATTCTCGTATTATTTTCAATTTTAGGTTTTTTTCATACCGTGCAGAATGAAGTTGATTGTGTAAGGATTCAATGTTCAAAACGAGGAAATATTTCTATATATATATATTCGTTGTTAGGGTTTTTTATACTGTCTCAGTAATTCGCTTTATTCAGTTTTTATTAAAAAGCTGGATTTGATATAAAAAGTAGTGACGTGATAGATACGCGCTCCAGGTTAATTTGCTCATGGACAAACCATGATTCAAATTTAACAAGTCAAATAAAGTTGGAAAGATTGAGAAAATACTTGAGCGAATTCGAATAAATTTTACTCGCATATTTTAGTATCAGTAGTACGTGATTTATCGTTCTCATAATAATTATCTGCATACGTTTAAAATACACTTGACAATATTTATAAACACTCATTGATGTTCGATTTATCGCTATAAATTCAATAATTTGCAAACACGATATTTTCAATGCTTATGGACTTGTAGTTAATTTTGTTTGCAATTTGATATACAGAAATAATTATTCGTCTTATATCTGCATAAATATTCCATGAGAATGCAGGGTTAGTCACATCCGATATAATTCAAGTTCACGAACGAGTATTTTTTGCAATCTTTTATATTTCATAAACAAGATTGGAAGCTTTATCATCGCCACAAATTTGTTATTTAAATCGTCGTATGATCATACAAAAAATATTTCCTTGCACATTACAATCATCATGGCATCGGATCTCGTCTCATATCTTTCGCCTGCGGTCTCTCTCTTCCCCCCACTGTTTCTGTCTTTCAAAACTTCTGTCACCTGCCAACAGGAGGCGCTGATAACCTGAAAAATCTTCCATTTTCACTTTCCCCGTTCCCAAGCCTTGTATTGCTTTCGCTCTCGTGTTTTCAGCTCTCATTCCTGTTTTACAGCAATTTTCCTGTTTTCCTGACATGTTATTTTTTCAATGTAAAAAAGAAAATTATATTGTCTGCCAAAAGTCAGCTGTTCTACTGTTCTTCTACTCCAAATATTGAAACACACGGTACATGTATACAAATTATTCACTCATATATCTGTTCTTCAATTGGACGAAAGGTTCGTGACAAATTCATTATTTTGATAGACCGACAGTAATCAGCTTGCCATTTAGCACGTTTTTGATTTGTTTTATTTAATTCGGAAACTTGATTTCGAGATATTGACAACTTTCTTTTTTACCCGTTGGCAAATATTGGAAGTCAGGCAAAGATTTGACGAAAAAATAAGATTTCGTTTTCGAATCGACTTTTTACCTTTCTATTCTATTGTAAGAACGTTGATTTGTTTTTTGTTTTATTTATTATTTCAAGTGGAAAGAAGAGAGAAAAAATCTGACTCGTTTTCAATATGCTATTCATCGCAAAAAGTTTCTGCGAGTGGAAGTGAACTTGAGTCATCGCATATAACTTTCAGTCGGCAATTTTATGTATCGTTTTTCTTCATTTGTCGATTGTATTTTACATATTTTTTCTCTACTATCGCTAGTTCATTCGTACACTACGATTGTGTGAATTTCAAATGAAAAGCACACAAAACAAAGCGGGTAACGAGTGAGCTTGACCGTTTATGACCAAAGCAGATGCGATGAAGCAGGAGAATATTTTCTCATTTTCATTCTCATCTACCAAAGATGTTAAGATTTTCAAAGATAATAAATTGAGAAGTGAATGAAAAGTTTCATTCTCTTCTCATTTACAATAGTTATCAGATATTATCACAAATTCGAAATTCATACATTCCTTCGTATATGCAATGGAGGAATTATGGTATTCGTGTTCGCATAGTTGAAGCGCAGCAGAACATATTTCAGAGCACAATCACTCATGAAAATACAACAAAAACTTAAATGATACGTTTGCTAGATGTCTCCAATTTTTATCTATTTTTCTCCGTTTCTAACGTTATTGTAGTAATCATGATTCATCTTTAATGCTTTTGAAAGATCATCTTACAATATTCTCAGAGTTTATTCCAGTTTATTTTTCCAACAAACCTATGACTTGTATTTCTCTTCGCATACCAAATTTTTTTATACCACAATCTGTCGAGCAATATATTTACAAAGTATTTTACAACTTTTCATTAAAGCGTACAAGTTTTTGGGTACAATAGCTACTGCATTATACGATAGCATTAATAAAAGTATTCGCTAAGTTTTATCGCAATAGATACATCATTTTATAGAAAAACAGTACTCGAACATGCACCTGTAACTTTCGAGAACAGAACAATCCTTCTTTCCAGCACCGTCCTTGATTCAAATACGCTTCAAAATGAGATTCCAATCTTTTACCAAAAATAATTTCTTTTTTGGTATTCTTCGCGCTTCACCCTCGAACGGTTAATGTTTTTTTTCAAACCCTAGTCCAGTCGACTTGGATCATTCATGTCCAATGGTTTTTCCTTCGCATCACCGTGCTAAGAAAAAATATATCCTGAATCGGATGGCTTCAAAGAAAATTGAAAAAGTAAATGCAAGGCAAAAGGTACAAGAATACAGAAAAAAAGCAATTTCTATTCAATCTCACTGAAACACATTACGGTGATGCTGAAAAATCAAAATTCAAATGAATTTATAAAATATTGTAACTTTCCGAACCACAGATTTGAATATATTGTATATTATTGAGATTTTCTTTCGAAAAATTCATTTTTTTTTATTCAATTCATCAAATGAAAATGATCATTATGACAGTTTTCTCAAATATTGCAGATTTGAGAATAAATTATAGAAATAATGACTCCGAAGCTGCGAATGTAATGGTAAAAAATTTCGAATCTTTGAGAAGCTTGCAAAACAATACAAAAACTAAGATTAATCCAATTCAATAAAATGTATTTCAAGGGTGCATATTCGTGTATCGTATTAACTGTTGCGAATGGAAAAACCCTTTTACGAAATAACTTTAATTTTCGAGGCATCGATTTGACCGGTAGAAATTTAAGTGTAAACATATCGAATTGATAGGTATTACGCTGATCATTAGAATCGTTCTGAACCTGCTTACATAATTTCAATATCAGTTTTTAATAAGATGATTTCTTTTTTTTCCTCTTCGTCTCAAACGTATGAATTTATTCAGGTTGCGCAACGATCGTAGAATCAAACGTCATTGCAGAGGACATTATGCTATTATAACGACGAAATATAAACTCGCTAAGGAGAATGCTCAAGGAAGTGGAAACAGGGGCGGGAAGTTGCAACACCGTACAAACTAGACGTCAAAGACTTTGGCCAAGATTCTCTCTAAGAAGAATTTTGTACTCTAGTCCTCTGATAGGTCAACGAATTGCCAGAGCATCCGGCTCCGGCACCAGAAACACCAAAGGTAAGTTTGACAATTTTTCAGCCTCAATTCTTTTTTCTTCCTCGTTATTTTTCTTTCTACAGTAATAATAAAAAATATATGAATATTACGAAATTTTTATGAAAACAATCATGCTCTGAGAGTTGCTTAGATGTTTCTTTATTTTTTTAAATTGTCAATTTTATTTTTGGATTATATGGCCTGTAAATTTTTCGAAAGGACCGATAAACAGTTTGACGAAATTTTTTTAGCCTCAATGGAACAAAAACTTTCGAGGCTATGATAAAAAATGATGAATCATGATACCAAGCTTCACTATCGTGCTATTACCATAAAATAATTGAGTTGTAACTCGAATATGGCAGTCATAGTTGGAAAAAAAAAAAATTTTACCTCACGCTCAAAACATCTTCAACAAATAATTGTTTCATAATTAAAATGGATCTACATCGTTCTTCGTTTATTGCAGCAAAAGATACAGGTAATGGGAGAATCCCTGATATCGAAAAAGGCGAAGCGAGAACGACCAATGGCTCGAGTCATTTTCATTCGCACAACTCGGACCTTCAGAGGGCTTCCAGCAAGGGTTCTGTACTTTCCACAGCTGGAAAGGTAAACCATCAACGATATTTATCATTTTTGTTGATATAAAATACAAATTCAAGCTTTTGCAGTATTTATGATTTAATATAAACATAATTATGTTTAATCAAACCTCGTGATTTTATTTTTTTTTACAGAGCTGTGAGAATGGTTTAATGGAGTGTCCGTTGTGCTTGGCCGAATTGCCTAGCGAATTATTTCCCGTTATACAATCGTGTCATCATCGTAGTTGTTACGATTGCTTCCAACAATATCTTAAGGTTGAAATATCGGAATCCAGGGTTAATATAGCGTGTCCCGAGTGCGCGGAACCGCTTCATCCAAACGGTTAGTAGAAATATTGATCATCGAGCTCAAGAAAACACAGTGTATAAAAACAATGATTCATCAATACTTAAAAAGTACTCTATTTAGTCATAACCACATTAAAAATCAGTGGAAAAAATATGTCAATGTAAAATACCTCAGTGGAAATTCATATTTTTATTCAAGATTGTCGTTTGGTCATAAAACATTGGAAATTGCATTTTTTTTAACTGTCGGTGTGAAAAAAATTGAGGCTCACGTCTTCTCGACAAAATACTAAAAACAAACGTCTGTTTTACGAAAATTGATTAAATTTTATTACTAACCTTTGAAAAAAGAGCCTTAAATAAGTGAAGTAATACAAAACGAAACGTTTTTTTGATCGTAAATATGAGAAAATATCTTTGAGTTCTTAATCTTCAAGTCGCTCTGTTATCTACGCTACTCTTTTTAAACGATTTGATAAGAAATGTTTTTTTTTTTTTTTTTCATTTGTTATTACAGACATACGAATGATTTTGAACGATCAGACGCAATTGGAAAAGTATGAAGATTTCATGGTACGTCGAGTCTTAGCTGTCGAACCGGACGCGAGATGGTGTCCAGCACCTGATTGCAGTTTTGCCGTAATTGCAAGCGGTTGCGCATCTTGCCCAAAATTACGTTGTGAAAGGCCTGGATGTGACTCATACTTTTGTTATCATTGCAAAGCACGTTGGCATCCAAATCAAACTTGTGATGCCGCGAGAGCTCAGCGTTCCCAGCATTACGATCGTAGCTCATCGTTGAGCTTCAGTCAGAGCGATTCGCAACACAGTAAGTCAGGCCATTACGATAAATCAAAATATCATATTTTATATCTTTGGAAAATTTACTTCGTGTTTTTGAAAACACGATTATTTTCAAAGCGAAAACAATACGATTATCGAATATATTTTCTAAAAATAATTCATAAATCGCGCAGAATAATTTATAGTACATGCAACGTTTATTTGCATCTATTTTTTGACAGTGCACTTTTGAAGCCTCGAGGTTCTAAATATAACGAAACTATATAAAGATCGTATAGATTATTTTATGCATACATATTTGTAAAAATTGTAAAATTGTAAAAAATTGTAAAAAAAAAATTATAAACGTCAAAGTAGAGAGAAAACGCGCATTTATCGTGGACAAAAAACGCATTTACTATATCCGAGATTTCTATTCAAACGCCAGTGTCTAGAATTGGTTTGCGAGAACTGAAAATCCAGAATAGCTTCAACTACTTTCATCCTCTGCAAAAAAAATATCGTTTTTATGCATATTTTAACATTCGTTATAGACTGGTTTCTCTCCAAGCACTTTTGCGCATTTCTAACACGTTCGTAATAGACACGTTTTTGAATTATCGAATAAATTAAAGATAATTTATGTTGTTAAATCGTCAAGACCAACATTTCATTCGTTAAATTGTTTTTTTTTGTTTCTTGTACAGGAGATGACATTAAACCATGTCCAAGGTGTCAAGTCCTCATCGTCAAGATGGACGATGGAAGCTGCAATCACATGACCTGCGCTGTTTGCGGTGCCGAATTTTGTTGGCTCTGTATGAAAGAAATAAGCGATCTTCACTATTTGAGGTACGATTTCTAAAGTAGTTTCATTAGTGCCAGGTATTACAAAAGTTTTTATGCGGCAGCGTAGGATTCAAGAAGATCGGAAAATTACATGAAAATGCATCAATGAATGACGAATTAATCAAAAATTGTTGCAAGTTTTATGTCGCATAAAAAATTGAACATATCTCAATCTCAATCATAATTTATCCTTTCAATATTGTTCCTGAAATTATTATTTCTAGTTATCAGAGTTCCAGACAATTTGCCTTATAATAAATATTTCAGTACCTCAATTTCTTAGAGAGAAAATTTCCTTTCCGTTCGTCAAAACTCGTGTTTCATTCTCGGAGGAATGGTCGGTATAATAAATTTTTATTCTTTTTTCATACCATCAGGTAGGAGAATAAGTAAATAGTAACAATAATCGATGGACTTAGAAAATTACAGGGTTTCACTCCGCCAAAAGAAGAGTACTTGAAATTATAGACGTAGCCCGCTGATGTTAATTATTAATAACGTCAAGTTTGTATTGTTCGGAGTGGAACGGAACGAAAATTCTTTGTTACTTATTATTCATTTGCTCATAACCCGACAACGGTCGCGTTGTGAAACTCGCACATTTCTATTGAAACGACAATTAGTCAAAAGTTTTAAATGGCATAGAACATTTTTGTTTCACTACTTTATATTGACGTCTGTATGACGAGAAAGTGAGAAATATCGTTTTCAAGAAACAAAAATGTTTGAAAATCCTAAATATTTTTCCGAATCGTTGAAATGATGTACGTAAGTAAATCTCCCATTGCGAGACGAATGTCGGGTCGATTTTGGATAGTATCTGAACGTTTTATCAGACATTACATGCTTGTTTTTTTCAAGATTAAAAAAAAAGCGTTGATTTATTTCCGTTTAGCAAATTTCCCGAAAAAAAAAAACAAACAGTCAAGATGATATATAAGAAAATAAAAATTCACAATAATTATACTCTTTCAGTCCTTCCGGTTGTACGTTCTGGGGTAAAAAACCGTGGTCGAGGAAAAAAAAAATTCTTTGGCAACTGGGAACGTTGGTTGGTGCACCAGTTGGTATTGGCTTAGTCGCCGGTATCGCGGTACCTGCCATGATAATCGGTATCCCAGTCTGGGTCGGTAGAAAACTTTACGAAAAGAATAAAAATTACACCAACAAGTTCAAGAGGAACGCGTACATCGCAGGAGGAGTCACAGCGTCGGTAAGTCGATTATTTTCCTCCCTATTAAACCTTACCTTCGATAAGAAGTCTTCTATCTACATAATTACTGCCTATTTTATGATGATGGTGATGACGATGATGATGATGATGTGGTAGGTAATTAATTTTGCACATGATTGACGCTAATTGATGTTGCGTGCTTGGGAAAACCAATCGTGTCATTATTATTACATTATCAACGCCAAATTCGAAATGATTCGAGGATGTACCATTTCAAATCGAAAATTCATTTGAAAATTAGAATATGAGGTATAGAAATAACGAGTTTACGATATGAAATAAATTTCATAAGAAAATGAGAACATGAGAATATAATCGTGTTTTCATAAAAAATAATAAAACTTCTGCGTGGATAAAATGTTTCATGAGTAAAATTATAAAGAAAAGTATAGAAATTCGTCATCTTTATCGTGGACATTTTTATATCGATATATTCGACGAATTCGTAATGAAAATATGATTAAAAAAAAAGTATTGCGCGAGTGAAAGACACAATTATTGGCGATAACAAGTGAGTTCGATGGAATTTAAAGCCATTTTATTAAAGATAGTATTTTATTCGAAAGGTTGTATACAAAGAAAAAAGTTTTACGCTGATAAAAACAATAATTCAGTTTACGAAGGGATTAAATAGTCAATACACTTATTTTAAATAAGTGCGATAACGCAACGTTTTTTTTTTAAACTCAAGGACGAAATGGCGGCTAGGACGCCGATCTCATCACGGTCAGCTCATTTCTTCCACCTCCTCTCCCTCCGAAGCAACTCATCTTTTTTTTTAATTTCAATCGGCTCACTGAACCCCGGCTAACTCGAATCACAAGTTTTCCCTTCAGCGAACCTCATTGTATTTCTCATGATATTTTTTTTCCCCCCATTTTTCTCATAGTAATAAAAAATCGTTTACCCTTATGAAAGCTGAGCGTCGCACGGGGTACGTCGAAAGCACGCCGAAAGCCACTAGAAAAGCCCGAAACGACGATATATATATATATATGTATTTATATATATATGCGTTTATAGGTACACGAGCTTCAGAGTCTCGTGATGCAGAATTTTGATTTGATAAAAAACAAAATAATTCTTGCTTTACTATCGTTCACTCGACTACGAAAAAAAAAAAAGTGCACGCACTTTGAGCGAGAAGTTCTCGGTTCTCTGGCTCACGTTGTTCCTTATTTATTCGACAACGAACGATGAAGCCTCCATGAGTTTAGGTGGCACGTTGATATCGGAGAAAACCACAATTTATTTCGGGATTTTTCGTTCAAAGAAAAGATTTATTTTGCTTTTATTTTTAGTTTCTTGGTTTGCACGTTTTTTGTTCTCTCTCTCTCTCTCTCTTTACGGATTAGAGCTTGATACGTCAGCAGTCTCGGCGACAAGTACTCCGTCGTTGTGAAGATCTTCGAGCACATCGATGAGTCGCTGTTCCGTGAGTGGATCACCCAGAGCAACGTCCACCGAGCCAATACATAATAGAAGAGCGAGTAACTGTGAGCGACGATAATCAGCCGCTAGATCGCTTCTCGTATAACCGAGATCACGTGGTATATCGAGATCAAGATTTTGACAAGTGTTTGTCAATACTTGCCAGTATTTGTCGAGCAAGGATTCCGTATGACGTCTACGTAATTCAGTGGGTACCGAACTGACGAGCAAAAGAGCAATGTCGTTTGTTGGACGACTGTACGTTACCATTTGCCAATCAAGTATCGCACATTTACAGCCACCGTCGTCGCTGCTCTTAAACAGTAAATTGTTGCACCAAAAATCCGTATGTGTTATAAGAGCTAATGGACCTTCCGGCGCAAGGAGCGAAGCTATTATTTCCTTGGTTCGTGGACGTAATGCTAACAGAGCTTCCAAAACGGCCTCCAGACCCGGTCGTCTTTCCAAAAAACGTGCCAATTGTGGTAAACCACGCTCCACCAATTGCTGATACGAATCCGTAGCCCGTGCCGTTTGAAACAAAAAGGAATATCGATCTGAGAGTGCACGTCCTTCCTTCACTTTCAATGCTAATGATAACGCGTGAAGACACGCTACAGCGCTCAATGCAGCCTCCGCCTGTCGAAGCGTTAAACCCCGCGAAAATTCCGCTCCTTCGAAACCACGGGTACGAAGATTCTCCAATACGAGAAACGATTCCGGGGGCTCTGGACTCTCCTCCGTTCCACCCGCTGGCTTGTAATGAGCATGCACGCAACCCGGAATCGGCAACTCGATACTATTTTCCGGGGATGCTGACTGACGCTTCTGGAATGCCTCCAAATCCGGAACGACCTGTCGAATTTTTTATATACTTCTTTCAATTATTATCCTCAACGTATTGACTATGAATTTATCCCCATTTCATTGCGATTATCATTCATATTAATCCGAAAACAACAATAGCCAAATTTTGCCTTTAAACTCATGATGATGAAACTTGCATCATTGATAAACAACATTTTTTTCATTTGACTTCTTAAACTCAAACATTTTTAAACCAATTTTATTTATTTTTTAAAGCTTTTCACTACAAAATTCAACAAATGATTACTCTTCGAACCAACAATTTTTCTTCTCCCTATGCAGAAAGTTATAAATAAAACTTGAAAACATATAATTTGCAATGAAATTACAAAATAGAAATCAAATTTTTAACACTTCAACCTCTGTTTAAACCAACATACGAATCTTGTGACGAAGGATACAGGGGAAAAAAAAAAATATTTTTTCAAACATAGCACGCGCTAATACAAAAAAAAACAGAAAAGTTCTCATGCGTCATCGAACAATTATCGATAATGGAGAATATTTAACCTTCACGACCTACAAACGTGAAATTAAAGTTCTGAGGACTCTTTCGTAAGAGAAATTAGAAGAAGGAAATAAATAGTGGTTACCTTCGAAAAAAATAAAGCAGACTCGCATCGTTGTTGCTTTAATTCGAAAAATGATGTATAAAAAATGGACAAATGAACCAATTATGATGAAAAAATCATGAATATTGAAATGAACGATTTACAGAAAAAAAAATGTTGCCAAGTAAACCCAAAGCTTAGAAATATGATGTTTGAAGGAATTTTTTTTTTTTTTTTTTACGTAACATCGAATTTGGATTTAAAGGGTTTCGTAATATTTCCAGTGTCTTACCTGAGTGTAAAATTTGATTTCTCGTAGATCAAATTGTGCCTCGGTAACGAAGAATCGACTAAAAGCATCCTGTGGTAGAAGTTTAACAATGACGTTCAATTCGCGTTTAGTTTCGTCAGGTTTGGTCGTATAATCAACGGTTACGGCGAGAATATCGCTAAGAACGCTTTCACCGGCAGTACAGCCGGGACTAACGTCGAAGTCCTCGATAAATATACCGGAGCCTTCACCGTGATGTACCGTCAAAAGGCTTTCCAACCACTCCTTCGTAACTGGCCACTCGGCGCACGAAGCATCAGTATCTTCGCTGTCCGACATAATTATCTTTTTTCTTTTTCTATTACAAAGTATAATCGATCACTAAAAAAGCGAATAACAAAAAATATTGAAAATAATCACCGAAACTATGCAGTGAAGCTATTTTTTATCTTCCTTTTTGTTATTGTTTCTTTCTTCTTTTTTTTTTTTTTCCTTTTCTTTATTCTTGCTCTCTTGATCACCGTATACTCAGGCGTCAGAATGAACGCCTATTTCCCCCATTGTTGGAAATGAATATAATCCAACTGTTCGTGCGAGAGACTCGAGAAACAAGTGAATCGCTGTTGCGCCCCAACGTACTCTGTGCGAATGTAGTAACGCCGATAAACGTTGAAATCTCAATTTTTCTCTCGCTTTCTCGATGCGTTCCGCTCGGTTCCTCCCTATTCCGTTCTGTGACCATCGCCCATCCGGCAATCCACGGTTCGTTGTACTGCCATTTGGAGTCACGCCGGGGCGAACACGAGGTCACCCACATCCAGGAAACCTCTTCATCGAATAGATGATTTTTATTTTTTAGAAAGAAAAACAAACGAAAATAAAAATCAAATTTTCGATGCTCGATGATCCACTCTCTTTTGTCAACCACCCGGTTTTTTTTTTGTTCGTTGAAAAAAAAATTTCGCTTCTTTCCTGTTTTCTCTACGCGTGTATCTTTTTTTGTTATTTGGTTCCTCGAGGAAGTCGTCCAGACACGACCGTAGCCCGACAACTCCCAATGTCGACGGTCGACAGACGAAGGCTTCGTTGCTCACTCACGAATCGAGCTATACCAACGTTTTGGGTGGGACGACAAGACCGTAACGCGCACGCCTCCCTCAATCAATATCCTTCTGGCCTCCCTTCTTATCGCTCGTGATGCTCCCTCCCAATCCCTTTTCCACAATTTTATAGATATACATTTTTTTTCAATTTCATTATTATTATTATTATTATTATTATTATTATTATTATTATAACACTCCGTTTTTTTTTGCGAATAGATGGAAAGAAATGCAATGATTCTACGATGCTGAAAAGTTTCGTTCGTTGGAATACAAGAAATTTTTTTTTAACATTGCCCGATATTTTTCTGAAGATTCGGGAGCCGTGAAAAATACTGCATTTTTTTTCAATAATGGACTACTAACGAAATTATGGCTATTGGGAAAATTACAGTATTCGAAAACCATTAGAAAAATATTCGATGCACACTAACAATATACATTTTAATTTAGATGCTTTCCATCACAATTCTCGTTTCTTGTTTGTTTTTTACGATTTCCTGTTATTTGATTTTTTTTTTTTTTTTTTTTTTTTTTTTTTTCAGGTGTTGGTTTCACCTCTATTAGCCGGCTTGGCAGTCGGCGTTGGAGTGCCAATTTTACTATTCTACGTTTACGGTGTTGTGCCGGTATCTTTATGCCGTAGCGGTGGCTGCGGTGTATCAACCAATGGTTCCGGAGTTAGATTTGAGTTCGATGACGAAAATGAACTTATGGGCGCCCTCGGTGGACGAAATGTTGGAGGTACATTACGTTTATGAATTGCTAAAACGATTTCTAATCAACGAGAATTTGAAAACTTATGTTTTCAGTAGCCATAATAAAATAATGATTATTAGATTATATTGAAAATTCGATTAAAAACTAACAATATAGAGAATTGTTTTCGAGCACGAGAAATTGTGAAAAAAATATTGATGGCCACTAAACTACCTCTGAATCACTTAACATGAGAAAATTAGAATTATGGGTCAGTCGGTATCTCGACACCATGAGTACGAGACAAATAATTAAATTTTACCCCCACCACCGCGAAAAGTTTTGTTTCGAGAAAGTATAGTCTCGGCGAGCCTCGGGCCAGCAGACGACAGGGCTGTCAATGTACTTGTCCCGAGACTCTACCGAGTCTCTTGATGAACAGAGAGTAATGTGAATTCTATTTTTTTTTTATCGTTTTTTTTTTTTTTTAGATGCTGCGTCAATAGATGTTACCAGTCATCGTGGTGGTAATCCGTCGATCGGTGAAGCATCCCTTTCGCTCGGTAGCGGCAGTCAATTGGAAAAATTGGGCCGCGAAAATGACCGAGAAAGCGCAAGCAACGTTGCACTCGCTGGTACAAGTTTGGCGGGTAGTATAGCATCGAGCGTACTTCCTGGTGGCCAAAGGCTGGAAGTACAAGCCGATGTTACGTCAACACAAAGATTCAGTTTGTGTAGCGAAACAGCATCAGCGGCAACGAGCCTTTCCGAAAAATCGGTAAACGCTTCGATTGCGCTTGATGATGGCGGAGCATCGACACGTGCACTGGCCGGTTCGGTTCTTAATTTTAAGGTAATAACTACGAGACTTAACTTGAAAATCAAAAACTATAATCCCTTAAAAATTCAATTCCAAATGTAATTTTTTACTTTACAAAAGTATAAATATTCAATACCGTCTTACGAGTATGCTAAAGAAATAACAAACAGGGAATTCTCAGCAGTTTATTTCCCTGGAAAAAGTAGGAATTCGAATCTTTTTGGCAGAATAAAAAATTCTCGATTACTACGGTGAAAATTTTAATTATTTTTCAAGTTTCATTGAAATATCTCGAATCACGTCCTACTCGTTATACATATTAATACTACCATCCTTCTCACAACTATTCTTAATTTTTTTTAAATTCAATTGATGTACTTGTCTCGCATTTGATTCAATTTCACTGTTATATTTATTCAGTTGGACGGGAATTCGAGCACCGGTGGCAGAAGCGCGGACAATGAGCCATCAGCTAGTTCGAATCCATCGTGCCAGATGGAAACTGCTGGTCAGGCAGCGTCTTTATCCTCGCTTGAGGAGATTGCTCCAGGCCTTGCAAAAAGAGCACGTCGTAGGCCAACCCTCGATCGTCAACACAGCGATTCAAGCAGTTGGACCGTATGTGGTGAAGATGGTGGTTCTGAGCGCGTCCGTTTCGACGATCACGTGAGTTTTATCGAGGCTGATCAGGAATCCAGCCCGGGAAGTTGTTCGACGAATAATAGAGGTCCATCGAGGCGAAAACGTAATACAAAGGAAAATGATCAGGATACAGAGGCTCAAAAATCATCAAGGTTTGTGTTGTCGTAATATACTATTCATATTTTTTCAAAGATCAACAAAAATATTGTAAATTTTTTTATGGTTCGTTTATTTATTATGCAAAATTAAAAGCCTGATTTATTCAATTTCGAATCAATGACATCGAATAATAATATTTCTTTAAGACACTGCCCAGAATATTAGAGTGGAACTCGTTGATTTTTCTTGCTAAAAAAAAACCATTTATAAAGTTTAACAATTTCAAATTATTTTCTGCTCGTTGCAGGAGTTCAAACGGTGATTTGAACGTCGAGTCACCGAACCATAGTGAGGATGTTCCACGAGAAAGAGTGAACGTGGCAGCTCTGAGAAACGTGTTCTTCCACAATTCCGCAGTTGGGTCGGATCGTGAAAAACGTTTACCCGTTATCGAGGAGCCATTCCCAGCTTCTGGCCAACCTACGATCGTACGAACATTGTCGCCTTGTAACGAAGTTACAGTTAAGAACGATGAAACAGAGGCAAACCCAAAATGCTAAACTAGAAAAAGAAAAGTATGACAAAAAAAAACAAAAAATCAAAGACTGAGCATGAACGTAATGTTTGTAAAGAGGAGACATTAATAAGATTCTTGTCGAAATATCCGCACGATGTAAGGAACGTTTGTAACTAACGACAAATACTATGTACAGTGTTTATGCGTGTGTATGCGTATATGCATATACATGGACACGAATGCATACGAATATATAAAATAAGTAAAATGTTAAAAGTATGCTTGCGACTGTACGGGAATAGGATGTATATATTAAGTACTATTATTACTCTCAGCATTTGTAGCTCGTCGACTGTGACCATATTACTTTTTAACAAAGTATATAACGTAAAAGCGGAAATTATGCGATAAACAAACTATACAGTTCTTCATAAGATGTTACCAGCGTATTTCAATGAGACTCGTGTCAAATTACACGAAGCCAAATTCGTTACAAGCTAAGCGAAAAGAAGAAAAAAACTATTGTATTCATTGCTATAAATGATCGATTCTGTACTCCAGAGTCCAAAATTATGTCGTGAAAAAGAAAAACAAGCGTTTGTATACACGACTAATAACAGTGCGAGAGCATTTTATATATCCTTACCTGTGCTCGCTTCATTCGAATGGTACCCTTGGAAACGGAAAAGTATTATCAGGGTGAAAAAATTGTTCACGTTTCACGCAACATTCGCGATCGTGAAAAAAATCAACTTAGGAGAGACAGAAAGAAAGCACCGGAATTTTACATACTTCGATATGAAATACATCTACATTTTGCTCAAGATTAACTCCGAAACGTATTTGATGTGCTTTATTTTTTTCATATTTTCCCATCGATTCTTCATAGATTATAAGCCGGAAACGAAAACAAGTCGCTTCCCCTTCGATGTCGAATTAATCCTACCTTTTGCGATTTTCTCGTATAATTTCGACGAAACGAAAAGAGGAAGTTACAGTGTTTGGTAACCTTCCCGGTACGAACTAATCAACGGCTTAGCTCCTCGTGAACTTGTGCTTTCCCGGCAAACGATAATCTTTTCCTCACTCTGAAAATTCTTTCTCCGTATATACACAATATCGACCGTTATCCCAAAATCTTTATAATCAACAGTTATGATTTCATATTCAGCCCTACGTAAAATCTGATTTGACCGATTATTTTTTCTCTATTTTTTGATACTACTGGAGGCACTTGGATAATAAGATATTTCTTTGCAGCAGTCTCATAAAAATACTAGCCCATTTTAGCGAAAAAACTTTTTTCGTCGTCGTGTTTCCATTATTACCGGTTCAACAAGATTAAGGGTGAGCTTGAAACTGTTATGCTTGTGATGCCTAAGAGTTTTACATTTATGAATCATTTGCTCAGACGCTAAAACTGCCATGTTCTCGTGTTAGCATCGATATACATTAGAGTTTGTATTTTTCAAATTGATCATTTCCTTTCTACTCTTTTTTTCAAAATTATAATTTATTTAAGTCCCTTTTTTTCGAGAAATCAACGCTCGTGAAACATTCGAAGAGGTGTATTGTTGCCTTTCAGATTTTAACTCTCAAAGAATACACCGTTTTGTACACATGACCAACAACACAAGGTGCAGGGTAATTTTTTGGCAGAACATCACGTTAAACTAAACGTTATTTTTTTTTTTTAACGTGGGAATTCAAAATTTTGTACGACAACAACCTATACAAAAACTTTAACGACATTGATTGTGGTGATCAAAATAGTCAATGGTTCTTAGTTCAATTGGTCCAGGAATCAAATTGAAAAATATATTTTTTTCTTATATTTATCTTGAATCAATAAGTGATCACGTTTTCCGAAAGTGTGCGATACTTTTAGAAAGTAAAGAAACCGTTCCATGAAAATTGTTTAGCATACTAGAATTTATAGATGCTTGAATGAAACATTTGAAAATTGCAATTTCAATAAATACAGTTCTTTTGCATAAAAAAGATTTCATGTAACATGAACTTCGAACTTCAAATCTTATTTTGAATGTCTTGCTCAAGACTACTTTTACAGTATAATTTTTTTAGTCCAAATTACGTTCATATGATATGGAACTGAGTGAAAAATAACACTTCGAAAATGGCAGGTCCTAATTTATATAAATATGTGTATATATTGAAATTTAAAATAATTCGAAAAACCTTGTATTAGAACATGTAAGAGTGTGGTCGCGTCGACTATGGACACCTTATTTTTTCTCAACCTGACGTCGAGATGCTGCTACGGTTTTTGATGTCAGATTTATAAACTACTGATTACTGGGTACCGACATGCATGTAGATATTCCAGGAATCGAAGATTGGGGTGAGAATAGTTGTTTATGTTAATTAAATATTATTAAAATTACATTTCTTTTTGATGAATATAGTTTATGTAGTGGAAACCTAACTTATTAACTTTGTTTCAATGGTCCATGAATCATCCAAATGAACATTCTGACTATTGCTTTAAATTTATTCAACATATACCTTATACCTGTATAATTTCCTCAAAATAAATCAACGAGAAAAAATATTCTAACAAGCGGTCAGTACAGAGTGATAGAGATTCAAGAAACTGTGTGAAAATTACCGAGAATTGTTAACATGTGTAATTCAATATGATCGACTATAACGATGATAATAACGGAAAAATGAATCTACATACAACGATATGATGATAAAATAAACTGTCTGCGAGCGAGTCAAATCGTAGATTTGCTTTTGAAAAAAAAAAATCCATGCGATGTGTTCAATTCTTTTTCCCATCATGTCTTCGGATCCAAATTCTAGACACATAGAAATAACTTCACCAAGTTCTAGCTTGCATAATAGAATAATTACTTGACGATAACAAAAATTGTTTCCCCTTTAATTAAGAAAACAAATAAAAATGATTTATCAGAAGTTTTTCAGCATCATATTGGAAATGTCGAGCATAGATGGAAAATTTGATTATTACTAATAGAAAAGATGATAATTTTTATTGATTTTTTTATTTACTATTTTTCTACAACGACCTGCCCAAAAACGTAGGTGACTTTTTGATCAATTCATCTACTTTTAGTTTGAAAATTTCACTTTGAATTGGCTCGTTCAACTGGCAAACAGGATTTTTCACAACGTACTCTAAATAAACCTGTAATCAGATGAAAATTTTTGTATTCACAATTTGGAAATGAGGTCCATAAATTTGACGAAAAGCTTTTTCTACAAATGTACCTCACTGTAGAGCTGCTGCAACAAGTCTCTAACATTCTGTGCCAAATTGTCCGTATTCAAAACAAATTTGAGACCGGAAGGTGTCTCAAAATAATGAAGCGTGTATTTGCTTGTTTTGTAGTACAAAAATCCTTCCTTAGGATCCAGCGGCGAAATTTTATTTACAAATGATTTTATAGAAAACAGCATACCGTACATTAGTTTAGCTTCCTGTAAAACAAGTAAAAAAAATTATTGATTGTCGAGAACAACCATCCCAGTAATTTATCAGATTAATATAACTCTTATTGAGTGATACTAAGTATCGACTCAAAATTGGAGGGATTGAGGGCAAAGTAAATAACATTTGGCTAATGAATTTTTCCACCACTAACATCAATGGTAAATGGATCAATTTTTTTCGTATATAAATCGTGACTAATTAAGGTTGAATTGAACTGTACAATTTGATACGAGATATTGAAAATAGTGTTGGTTTCTAACACTTCGGAATACAAAAAAATATTGACAACTTGTGAATAAAAGGTTTGATTAGAACGATTGAAAAACAACACCTCTTCTTTTGTAATTCCTGATTTGTTGAGCCTGTTCCATTCTGTGTAATACAAAAGTGTTCCAGTACGTGAAAATATGTACAAGTTGTGAACTGTCATTGTTGAAAAGTGACAGGAAAACAGCACGTATACGTGTTATTTTTGTATCGTTAGAGCGATAACACTGAACATGAAGGGGGGAGAATCGAGTGCATGGGCGGTGTTTTTTTGCCTTGCAATTACAGTAAAAAGATGAGAAACTCGAATCAATGCATGAAAACCTGTAATATCATCAGAAAGGTAACTAAAATATGTGAATAAAATAAGAACTGTCTACCGATTGGAGTGCTAGCGATTTCTTGTGTCTAAATATTTTGATTTAAAGGTACCGTGAAAAAAATATTCAGATCGCAACGAAAATAAAAAAATAATTGATAATAGTTCATACCAATTCGTAACAATAGTTTATGACATAAGCCACAGATGGAACCACTGCACAATTCTCCCACACACTTTTCACTCCATCTCCAATGGCTGAACACTGACGTATCTCTCCCACCCAACTCGTATCTCGTATGCCGTATATTGAAACCGGTTGCCGGTCTGCCGGGAATCTTGCGAATACTCTTCATTACGAGTGTTACGAGTTACGGCTCCCGCTTTTCTGCGATCACTTCTCTTCGAGCAACGTTCGACGTACGGTCTTTTCGATTGTGCATTTTTATCTTCGATTACAATTATTCTCTATTCAACTTCTTTTTGTCGAGGTGAGGTGAGTGAATTGACATATTGCAAATACTTTGGAATTGCGCTATACATTTAAAAATACAAGCGATCATCTGAGCGCGAAGTCAGAATGTTTCTTTGTTACATTTGGAACATCGATGATTTTTTTATGTCGTAATTTCGCTATGATTTCATAATATTGCGTAGAGCAAATTACTAAAATTTCATAGTTTTCCAAGTATATTCTTGCATCCAGATTACACAAGCGTTTTTTTCTTTCCCTTGAGGGCATTTCGCCTGTTTTTGTTTCATTTTCCCTTCTCCTCAAAATCACTGTTCTCAAGGTTGAATCGTGCCGTTTGGAATGGCGTGTACGTACGGACGGCCGTTACATCGCACAATTGAAGCTCCCCTCTCTCTTTTCTTGGGACTAAATACGCAGGCAACGATTTTTTGTCGGTTTTGTGACTCGGTGGACTAGTTCACCATAGCTTCGGTAAAGTCATAACTTCGTCATTGTTGTGCAATTCGAAACATTGAAATTCTGTAGGGAAAAAAACTTATAATCAAACTTGAATAAGTTTCCTAGCCCATAATACATTTTTCTCTGACAAATTACGCTTAAGATGAAATCATTTCCGAATTCTTGAATACTCGTTTTTATTATCTATATTTCTACATATAAAATATATCTAGAAACTGCATAATCTCAAGTGTTATAATAATTTCTCATTGGATAATTTATTAGTCGGTTGCATAATAGTTCTAAGAACGATTGAACTCATAACTTTTTCATACAAAAACTTCACTTCACTTTAAATCCATTTCATCGAGATTTTCCATGAACTATTCTTATGTGGTATAATAACAATGTCAATTGTTATTGAACAGAAATTCTTTTGGTACTATTTCATAGCTAATTGGTTTTACCATTCAAGGCCTAATCATGACGCATGATAATCTTAAGCATCAGAGCTGCCATTGATGTAGAAATATTCACTCGTTTTGCAATTCCGATGGATGTTTCATATCTCTAATTATCTAGTACCGGCGCATTGATTATAACAGGGGCTCTAATTGAAAAAATGCTTCTATCCTCAAAGCGTTCCTCTTTGAAATTTACTATTTCTGATCTATGTTATAATACAATGAAAAATTAGTTGCATACTCAGTTTTGGGCACGGTTTTTGAAAATGTTTTTCCATCTTGCAGATTGAAAATTCTTCAACATGCCTGTTCCTGATTTGCAAAAACCAGCACCAGCCTTCAAGGGCACTGCTGTCATCAACGGACAGTTCAAGGACATTTCACTGAGCGACTACAAGGGAAAATATCTTGTTCTATTCTTCTATCCTTTGGATTTGTAAGTTTAGATCCAAAAAAATAAATATTGATGCAATTAGTTTTTTATACCCATTACAAATTATAGACTTTTTCCAATCTGTTCATCAATCCTTTTTGATCAGACGATATTCTTTAAACTTTGAAGGGATATTATTATAAATTTGAATTAGCCGTTTATTTGGGCTATTTGATAAAATGATGAAGTTTTTTTAACAACTCAAAAAACTAGCACAAAATATGTATATTTTGTTTTATACGAGTCGACTCGCTTTACAGGTTTTTTTCTGTAACCATTCGAATGATTTATTTTCAGCACTTTCGTTTGTCCGACTGAAATAATTGCGTTCTCCGATCGGGTAAAAGAGTTCCAAGCTATCGGATGTGAGGTGATTGCTGCATCTACAGATTCGCACTTCAGTCATCTTGCTTGGGTAAACAGCCCACGAAAGCAGGGTGGTCTTGGTGAAATGGCTATTCCCCTTTTGGCTGACAAAAGTTGCAAAATCGCCCGTGACTATGGAGTACTCGACGAATCGAGTGGCATACCATTCCGTGGTCTCTTTATCATCGACGACAAGCAAACTTTGCGTCAAATCACGATCAATGATTTACCAGTCGGCCGGTAAGTTCAAGGTCACACTTTGGTCATAGATTATTTCCTCATACGATTTATCAACTTGATATGTACATTGACGTCAAATTCGTTTAAAAATTGTGCTTCCTATCTTTGATTTTCTTTTTTTATTATGATCAACAATTATCTACAAATGCACTGATAACATTTTTTTTTTTTTTTTACTATACGATCTTCCAAATGCTTTATTTTCTTGAAGAAATTCATTTACAAATGAGACAAATGCCTTGGCCTTTGGGAAAGTCCACGCTCAAGAGTTTACGAAAACTACTAAAATTGTGCTCCGTTATTAAATCCGATACAGTGCAATGACAATCTGAAAACCACTATAAACTCGAGTTTCCATCTTTTTGCAAATTTATTTTCCTGATCAATACGAAGTATGTAACGATAAAAAAATGATAAATGATGAATTTCATTTGTTGCAGTTCCGTCGATGAGACACTTCGGCTTGTCCAAGCTTTCCAATTCACGGACAAGCACGGTGAGGTTTGCCCGGCTGGATGGAAACCAGGCAAGAAAACCATGAAGCCCGACGTCGTTGGCTCCAAGGAATACTTCAAGGACTCGTGAATGTGAAAATGAAAACGCCTGTTCAAACATTCGCCCATGTTTCGTGCGTCAATTTTCATGAGTTTCATTATTGATTCACAGTACACAGATATATCTCCGTATTAAAACCCACAGAATAGTACAACATGATGAATTGTGAGAAGGAACACGAGGGATATCGTCCCAAAATCCCGTTTACTTAATTACCGATATTAAGAAAAAATTAAATCTTCATATTTAAGAAGTACAGGATCATAAAATTGGTTTAATTCGTCAAATTTCCGTTTTGACAACACGAATTAGTAGATATCATAACTGTGTGCTATTTCTCCTTGGCATTATATGTTCTTTTTTACTTCCCAATTTCATAATAAACGTCACGTAATGAAAAAAAAAGCAATATGATTATTATTTATTCCCATTCGCGGTGGTTTTGTTTCGTTTTTTTTTTTTCCGTCGCTATTATAGCGTGTGAACCGTGCCACTTACAATTAAAGGATTCAAGGCAAAACACTATCTCGTTCATAACCTTGAATTATAAAAAGCTAAAAGTAGATAAATTTATTTTTGATGATAATGCACAATGGCTGCGAATCTGCTCTCAATAGGACAGGTATATACTTCGTATATTTATTTAATTCAGAATTTTATTAAATATTTGCTCAGACAGAGAACAAGAAAAAATATTCATTATTCCGAAAGCCTGCGGTCTTTTACGGCCTTGTTTTATAAACGATTATCGCCCGACGTGAATGCTGTTTATCACGTCTGGTTATTTTCTTCGAACGTCTGTCTTATCTGAGCGTTATCGATGTTTCAAAAGTACTTGAGCACATTTTTTTAACGTTTTTGTTAATGAGTATTTATTAATACGTTTTAGATAAGTAGTAAATGTTTCCATACTGGATCCCAGTGTTTGGGGAAAAAAAATCAGAATTTTTCGGGAGTCTTTGAGGTTGAACGAAACATACGAAGAAAAAAAATCAATCGTAAATGATCAATTAATTTTTTAGGTGCAAGACCAATTTCTTTTCAGTTCATTTTCACGACAAATGCATTACGGTATTCAATGTTCTTAACATCACCAGCAAAAAAACATCCTTGAAGGCGACAAAAAAATTATCAAGTGATTCATGTTTTCGAAAGAATCGAAAAAAATTTTCTAAACATCGCGTCGTAATAGTTTTTCGAGCGAAAATGTTTAACAGCAAAAGAATATGAACAACTTGTGACATTTTGAAAGGATGGAAACATTTTTAACCAGGATTTAACAAGAATATAATTGTTTATTTTATTTGAAGAAAAAAAAGACTGCAACAATACTCAGAAAAATATCTTGGTGGATTATACTGAAAATTAATGAATTCGAAATTATTTTTAAAAAAGCATTCATAAGAAATGGACGACTGTTTAACTTCTAACGTACCTATTGCGGCGCAAAAAGTTCACACACGTCACATCAACAGGTGTATAACGTTATCGGTAGACAAAATTTGTGAATCAATTTTTTTTGCCATGCTCTTGAATGCTCAAGGAACATCGTACAGTGGAAAAAAGTTTGATAAATCGTTGAACACCTGTAGATTTTCAGAATCGATGAAACCGTCGAGATTCAAAAAAATGTAGAACTTTTGGATTCTCTATAAATTAAAAAAAAAAAAAAAAAAATAGCTTCGAGACCAGCTTACAAGCTCTCGATGCCTTCGTAATACTTTTCCAGTAAGAAATATAAATATTCTAGAGAAAACATATTTTTATAAAGGGTTAAAAACGCTGAAAAGCAAAGTTCAGAATGATCCAAAGATTTTGTTACTATTATTCAAAACTTGTGAAAATTTTCAACAGGATGGGGGCTTTGTCACTATTTCTTGGTTGGCATATGTGGATTATGCAGTCTTGCCGAAGCATGTGCATCCCTAGTCGTTCTCGTTGTCACACCACTCTTGGCTTGCGATTTGAACTTCGAAAAATCCGACGTAATGACTCTAAACGCAATACTTTCTATTGGTATACATAAAATGTTTAAATCTCATACTTTTCTTAGTAATAACGATTTATCATTATTACTCTATCAATTAATTCAATTCTACGTTTTCAACAGTACAGCTAGCTAGTTTAGTTTTAGTTTCTGTTGCCATTCGTTGATTATTTTATTATGTTCGCAATGGTTCGAATGCTGCGTAAAAAAATGAACAAACAGGAATGGCTTTCGGCGGATTTTTTTTCGGCACATTAGCTGATCATAATGGTCGTAAGAGTCTCATACCGGGGACAATGGTGATCATTTTTTGTTCATCGATATATATGTCATTCTCCCAGAGGTTATTTCCGCTTAATTTTGCGATGTTTTGGCTCGGAGCAGGGTAAATAATTTCCTTACACATGTGCCCTATTTTTTATTACCTTAATCATGCAAACAAACTTTTTTTTTTCAATGAACATTTTTGTTTTATAGGGCCGCTGGAAACAACGTTATACTACGAGTTTATTTGATCGAATGTTTGCCCGCCAAACGTCGAGGAAGTTGCCTGGCTTTGGTCGATCTTTTGTGGGTATTAGGCTTCCTGGCATCATTCGGTAAATTCACAAGACGTATAAAAAAAACAATTCATCTGTTGTATCGAAGAAAAATCATATTCAAAGAAAAGGGGAAAAAAAATCAACGTTTGAAAGTTTTTAAAACAGAATATTTGGTGAAAATTTAAATGGCTATTCACAGCTATGACTTGGTCTTTGGTGCCGTCAGTCGTTCGGTTATTTAACAAGGAATTTCGACCAAGCTCGTGGCGAGTACTCGTAGGTCTTGGAGGTGCACCCAGCCTCGTAATAGCTTGTGCTGCAGGCTTACTTCCATTCAGTCCGCGTTATCTCCTCTATCGACGACATCCGGAACACGCGTTTAATGTTCTGCAGCAAATTTATGCCGTCAATAATTCACGACACGCTGATCACTATCCGGTACATTGAGTTCATCTTAAGGTAATCCTATCGCGGTGGCTAGGTCATAAGATTCGCGTGAAAAAAACGTTTGTCGATCTAGTTTTTATGGAATATCGAGTTGTAATAGAGCTTCCGGCATATAGAACAGTGTTTTGACACTTTAGTGATGAAGAGGTTAAACCTGGGCGTATCGGCGCGGTCGAGCATTACGCCAGTCACTGAAAAAACTATTATTTCAGTTTGGTAATTATATACAAATTGTTATTCGATTGGGACAAATTTTTGTAATAAAAAATATTATTTTTACAAGTATCGAAAATTCGGATAGGCATAAATTTTGAATTTAGTGATTAGTATGACCAGCTAAGTCGACAGGATTACCTTAAAGTATAGCTGAAAACTGAAAATTCAAAACACTGTATGTCTAGAGATCAACACACTGACTTTATCATGTACGTAATTACAGTCGTTAAGAATTGTGATGACAATATGTGAAAATCGTTTTTTAAGCCCTGCCGACTCGAAGGATGTATTCAACCTGACGATAACAATGACGTAGGACCGGAAAATCTCATTAAATCTATACGAAAATATGGAACGAAGACTTGGAAACGAATTGAAATTATATTTCGCCCACCTTACACAAGAGTTACTGTACTTATATTGATTTCTCGAGTTCTTCTTTTCCCAGGGTAAATCAATATTGAAACCTCAATAAAATTAATACAATGAGATTTTTTTTAAAGACAAGAAACGAAACTGAGTGCAGACGAAATGAAAATTGAGAATATTAAATGATATCACAAATTGCAGATTCATTTGGATGGCTTTATGGAAATTTCACACGTATCATTTAATGAATAATTTTGCGGGAGAATCTCGAATGTTGGGAAACAAATACGATTCATCGAACTGCAGTTTTGACGCAGGTGAAATCGTGCAGGCTTTTATTGACAATTGTCACGCCGCGAATAATTCACGTTTCGAATCTTTTATGTTGCTATCGATGAGTTACATCATAGGTGAAGGTCTACTTTTTTTTGGTATTGATGTCGTGGGTCGTCGTCTTTCTGTGAGCAAGTATACTTCAATATTCTATATTTTTTCTTCAAAAGTTCGATTTAATATTTAAAAAAAAGAATAGAGTGAGATCGTTCGAGAGACAGAATCTCGTGTGTGATGTTGGATTATTGATCATTTTCATCAACGATTGACGACATTAAGAATAAAAAAAAAACTTTACTTTTATTGTTCTTCAACACGTTTCTATTTCATTTTTAATGAAACAAAAATCTGATAGATATTCGGTAATGTATGGCGGACCGTTTTGCTATTTATTATGTTCGAATAAAATTCACTCTTTCCATTCGGCTATCAAAAATACAAAGGAGTTGTACCATAATATTATTTATATTTAAATAATTCATCACAAATTGTTTACAGTATCGTCCGGTATGATTGGAGCAACTTCTATCCTGGCTTTCGTATTTGCAAATCGGCAAAGCGCGAAAGTTTTATTATCTGTTTTCTTTCTCTCTGCGTATTCGATTCTCTATACAACCACGAGCATAATTATACCTGAAAATTATCCAACTGCTGTCAGGTTAGACTTCACCGTCTATTTTTCGTTGTTTTTTTAAATAGTTCAATTGCGAGTAAGAAATAAAAAGGGGCAAAGGGAAATATGAAAATTTTGAGGTTATTTTGGGACTCTCGGGCATAAACTGTTTGCACATGACGCAATGGAATTTTGTGAAACTGGTATTACTGATTTATCGATGTTATCTTTTGATGTATTCAGAGGAACTGTCGTTGGTCTGACCTCGGTACTTCCCCATCTGGCTGCATTCATCGTTAAATTTTTCGCTCGAATTGACTGCACCCAAAGCCTGTACGTCACAAGTGGTCTTATAATAGGTTAGTTTTGTGTACGGCAATACGAAATTATTGCGATCAACAATGAGTTACGCGAGTCTTCGATTTCCATCGGTTCATTAAACAATTCCGTTTTCACGACGAAAATTGGCAAAATGCCATAATGTAAGTCGTACGAAACGTTCATATAGCCAGCTGCATATTCAAATAGATTTGTTTTTCTCCAATTATCACGAATTTAGGAGCAACTTTGACTGCCATATCGATACCAGATTTAACGAGAGCTCCGATGAAAGAATAACACCATATGGGCCATTAACATCAAGAATAATTGTGAACAAAAACAAAAATAATGAAACAAACTTTTATGTATTTATTATGAAAATTGAATAATAAACATTTATCCACCATGAATATTTAGTATATCGGTTATTAAAATGTACAGAACTGTGTGCTTTTTTACGTACGCAAGGAAAACTTTGTGACTTAATGGAAAAAAACACTATTCAAATCAAAACTGAATCGTGTACAAAAATATATTTAATTAATTGAATCACTCGCTCTAGCTCGTCTGAACCATCATTTTACGATTGAACCACAGCTCCAAACTCTTGATAAATATTAATATTTTGAAATAAATGCACGGCTGACTTTTTTGTTCTTTGGTTCTTGTTGCATTCATGGACCATGAATAGAATGTAAGCGAACAAATTGTACTGATCTTGTATTGCAAAATGGTCACGTAATAAATCGATGAAAAAAAATACATGAATGTATGACCTCAAAAATAATAGTGCGCTAAATACGTGAATATAATTTGGGAATGTTTTTTGTTGTACATTGTTTGAAAATGATCAAAATTCGTCAGGCCAATTTGAGGTTACGAGTGCCCGTTGAAAAAAAAAAACCGTCAACACGGAAAGCACAAGTGTATAGAGATATAAAAGAGACGTAACAATTAAAATCGTGTCAGCATGCAGGTGTCTTTTTTTCCATCATTTTTAGAATGTTTTTCCTGGAATCGTCGACCGAATAGCGGAAAGGCCCACGTACAGTTACGTGCGTCGAGCGAGCAGGGTAAATAGTTTGGGAAAAGGAAATAAATAAGTGTGAGCCAAAAAATGGCGCAATAAGTGATGGGTGTGTATGTTAAGTGCTGGGAGAAAAATTCGAAAGGAGAACGAATCGAGCCGGCGTTGTTTCGTCTGCTGAGAATGAATAAGAAACGATTAAAGAGAGGGTTAGAAAAAGAAGTAAGCATAAAGAAAATTCCTCCCGAGCTTTGTGTCTATCTTCGACGTTTTCGTGTTTACACCAATGCTGCTCGTGCGCGCTTTGTGTTCGAAGAATAAGAGAAAGAGGGAAACACACGAAAGAAGAAAATATGAAGAAGCATTTGTTCGGGAGAATGCGCCTTCGGCGCGAGCCCGATGGCTCGCGCGATCCACGCGTCTTCCGTGTACGTCTATTTTCGCCTCGCGTCTTCGTTTCGAGAACGAATAATATGCGTGCGGCAGCCGAGAAACGTGTGCAAGAAGTTACCGAGCACATACATAGGGAACTTGTCTGTAACGATTATCCGTATTATATATTCGGCTTCTTATATATCTCATACGTTCCATCAAATGCGTACAGTGTACAGGAGGATTCATACGAAATCGCTCGCGGCATCGCGAACCTCCGTGTTTATTTCATTCGATCTGCAATTCTTTAACATATATTTTATCTTCATTATCATAAAAAGAGTATTCAAAATGAATAAATATTTCTTTTAAATATTTTTCAAGACATTGGAAATTGAAAATTTAGCAAAATTTCTTCGCTATTTTTCTTTAACCTGTAATTGTGACAAGGATCGATGGGAAAAGTGTACGATGATGCGGACCCGATTATTGAAAGACATTTTAATGCACGCTACAATAGAAAATGTCGTAATACATTTTTTTCGTTTCTGTTTAAAGAGCAATATTATAAAACGCAGTTTCATATTAAATTTCGACTTTTTATTTTCGTATTCGTTCATTAAAATCGATTTATGTGTACAGAGTAAGAAATATTTTCTAGTAATTCGGGATAATATTTTGATAATTCTCAATTGATACTACAACGATGAATTTCATTGTTTTTTTTTTCATCGAATAAGAATTTTCAACAACATTATTAATGCGACGAGAACTTTTATGCCGCTACAAAATTGAATGAATTAACGAAAATTTCACGAAATTTTTCACGTCTTTAAAACTGATATATGTCCCAGGCGATTATTGTTTAGTGACTACACTGAAAACAAAATTTTGTCGAGGGGATAAAACATTCTGTTGAACGTATTCAACAAAATATTTTAAGGTTTCAACGAAATTTTGTTCTCAGTGTAGAAATTAATTTTCAAACGTTATTAAATGTTAAAGCAACTATAGAGAGCCACGTGGTATTTGAGTCGCTGGAGCCAATCGCTTGTTTAGAACTTTTCAATCCTTCGATATCGATCTAATTGACATTGCCGAATTATCGATATTGCTGTTCCATTCTTATTATCGACATTTCATGCATATCTCTGTGACATATATATATGAGATGAAAAGTATATGAAGCATGTATAAAATACACCTACGACTTGTTCATGATCAAGCTCTGACGAAGTAGCTCAGCTTCAGCGTCCTCTCGCACCGTCGGTGTAGTAAGGCGTCAACGGGCCGCGGAAATAATTCTAACTCCTTGACGTACCGAAATAACCATTTCGTGTGCAACATATATAACTTTCTCCGGATGGTATCAGCCGTGCCCAACACGCCCCAATCCGCGTTCGTCCGTTTAAGAGAACGAAACCTCGGAGAAATAAAACTGGTGCTCTGCTCATGAATCCCACCGGAAATCGTGTGTCCGCGATAAACGTATGATTTTTCAAACACAAAAGTTTGCTCGTTCTAAAATCTCGTGGGAAAGCATCGAGCATTTTTTATTTTTTATTTCAATCCAAATAAAGCGTTACATGGCTTTGATTTTCTTCATGAAACGGGACTTTTTTTTTGTTTTATGAAAATAAAGAAAAAGAAGGACCGAGGATCGATGGATTTACGGTGTGATAGTGGCGAAACTTGATCAGTAGAACGATGACGATTGTGTGGAGAAAATTTTTGAGGCTGTCATTGGCAATGACGAGAAGAGAAGCAAACGAATTTCGAGATCAGTGTGTCAGAAGTGTTGTAATAATAGATTTGTCAGCAGCTGTCGTAAGACGGGGATGAAGAAATAGGCACGGATCACGTGCTCTTATCATCGTGGCCTTGACGAAGAGAAGAAAACGAGAGAGCAGGCGGTGGTGCGTCCTTCAACATGGATATTGCTGAGAATGCTGAGATTTCTCGTGAAGCTGTTAGCGATGATAAACGTCAGGTCAAAGGGGACAAATCATTGGCCACCGAAAGAAGAAACCGAACGACTCGCTCGATGGATAAAATCCAGGAGAAGACGACCAAGCGAAAACGTCCGAGATTCGTTGACGTTCGACTTCCATCGCCTCCTCCCGATCCTCGAGCAGAAATATTTGCAGAACAGATAGTCTCTTACGAGAATGCGGCATCTAAAGCTGCGGCCAATGCTCTCGGAGTCGATGACGCTTTTGATCATTTGGACAAACTTCATACATTGATGGAAGAAATTTTAGAAATGAGAGATCGAAACGCAAAGCTTTTTCGACGGGTTCGCCATTTGGAGCGGATCAAAGTAACGAGAATGGCTAATCTTGAAGCTGAAAAATTAATCGCCTCCGGACAGGATATCGTTTTACCGGATGAGGATGTTGGCTTTGCCGAATCATTGTTAGGCGCTATGTTATCGAGCAGCTTCGAATTATCGAGCTCGGGCAATAACGTCGGACGATCTGCTGGATCGAACAGAGTCGCGAGAAATCGTTCTATCGGTATGGAACACCGACGGGTCTCTTGTCCTGTCACTATTGACACGAGACAACGAAATTACAATCTTAATAATCTAAAAAGTTTTGAAAACAAGAATAAACGACCATCGTTGGCTATTGGAACGCCAAAAGTTTCCAAATGGACACGTGTCAAAGCTGCTTTCAAATGGGAAAGAGCCGCTTGTACGAACAACGAATTCCCTACAGAACCGGATCTTAACGTCAGATATCTTAAGATTCCTGAAAACACTGCAGGTTCCAGCGAAGTTTCGGGACCACCTACACCAGCTGGTACAATGTCATCATCGTCTTCCATCGACGACGTTTTTCACAGTCAGTTTTATTCTCCACTTTCATCGCTTTTATCTTTGCAAAGTTATAAGTTTAGAGGCAAAAATGAAGTATTTTTAAGAAGTAAAAAATTAAGTTTTTTCATGAAAAAAATGGGCGATAATTTGGATGCAAAATACGAGATCTGATTCCAGAAGCGCATTAATTTTTTATTTTCAACTAATTTTCACTTTTTTGAGTTTCAAGCACACCGTACAAATGTTTACATTAAAAACTATGCTAATTCGTTTCATGCGAATGAAGAGAGAGAGAGAGAGAGAGAAAAGATTCGTGACGTGTAGAAAAATCATGAAAATTCCCGTATTTTTGCTGATTCAAAGGTATATTTCGGCTCTCGAGTACCTGCTTTTAGAGTTTAAAGCGCGTTCGGATGTTATTTGGGCCGATGAAATACATTTATTTTTTTTTAACGATTCGTCCATGCGAGAGTGTTTTTCTCTCTCAATTGTCAATAACGTTGAGCAGACGAATACATTTTTCAAACGCGCTTGACAGATATCAGCCCACATCTATTTCGAGCTTCTTTTTATTAGTTTCCCTTCATTTGAACTGCGTAACTTGAAATGAAAAGAAAAAAAAACAAAAAAAACTGTAAATATAGAGCAGGTCCGAATAAAAGATCCTCTGTTTCACTAGCGAAAAGATTAGCTCAAAGACATCTGGATGCTGAAGACGGCCGCGGACAGCTGCATTCAAGAATGCATTTAAAGATAGCGGAACGCATAAAAATCTCGTAAATGCATCCGCTATTAAGTCCGGATGTTTCTGAGAATATTATCGTCAAAATTCATCAATATCTTCAACCTGAATCATGTTATGTCAACGCTTAGATACGAAAATAATGGAATTTCACGAGATTCCGATCGACTTTCCTTGATTTTTATTGTTTTCAAATTGTTATCGATTTCAACCGGTATACAGTCTCTCGTATCTCAAATTCCCAGGACCGCAAAGGCCATCGAGCAACCAATCTACGAGAATAACTAGAAGAGATGAAAACAGTGATCCTTCACGAAGGAGCCGATCTCTGGATGGTGACGCCTCGGTACCAATGAACTTTGTTTATAGCTCACGTCCAAGATCCAAGGTAAACACACATCGGCGAAGTAAAACAAACACACAGACACACACTTCGTTAATATCCAGTTTTCTGTTTATCTCTGTCGAGATACCAAATTTGGATTGCACCGAGTAATTACGTTCTCATAGTTTGCTGAAAAATGAATTTTCTAAAATCATTTCTTTTTCCCTGTCAAAAGGGATTGAAATAATGAGACGTTGAATTTCATTATAATGAAATTTGACTTTTGTTGAGAATTACTTTTTTTCAAAGACATTCACTTGTTACTTGTTTTTCTAGGCAATTTTTTGTACATATTTAGTCACAGAATTAAACTAACGAGCTACTCGATTCGTGCAAAGCCTGAAGCTACCAACGACGATTATTAAGATGAAATTTGAATGAATCTTTCGGCAGGACAATTCTATTTTTCGAGGGAAATCCCTTGATCCGAGAAGCCACAAAACACCATGGGGAAAAGTAAAGGACATGATGCAATTACGTCGCGATAGTATAGGACGTTTACCAGCGAGAAGTATATCGAGAAACGGCGATGGCCATTCCACCTCGAGTCTCGATTCTTCGGAGATTCATCGATCGGAGGTTGATTTTTTTGTTTTTTTTATTTTTTATTTCGTCAACACTTTTGAGCAATAAATGAAACTCGAAAAGTTTCACAAATTACCATATAACGTAATAACAAAAATGATTTCAGAAGAAATATCTCAATTGGCCATTTTTTTCTCAAAAACAATTCATTTTTTTATTTCTTTTTCGTTAAGATTTCCTTTTTATTGCTCGATTTTATAGTTCGAGCCAATGAACTTTCGTGCGTAGGCAGACGAGAAAAGGGTGCATTACCACTCTTCAAGAATAAGCAAACCTGACGTCTCTTAGCCCACTTTCGATTTAAAAATATCTTCTCTCACTTCAATCTCGTTCGTACATATATATTTCCTTCTTTTCATTCTCAAGTATGTATCATATATCGGGTGTGCGAATGTTTATGTGTACACGCAAGAATTAAAGAAAGAGGAACTAAGAATAAGAAGAAGAATTAAGAAGATGAGATGAAAAAAAACAAAATATCATTGCCGCATGTATATACTCTGCCGCATTTCTTGTCGGTTAGACCGTTAAATGTATCAAGATCTTTTGGAATATACAAATACTTTTTGAAAACATACTTCATCTGTCATGAGATTTTTTCATTTCGCGGATTTACAGAGTTACTTTTTTCTCCTCAATTGCTCCATTCATCTCGTATGTTTCTAAATTTGTCTTTCAAATTTTGTCTCATTATGCGAGTTTCGAGGCGATACTATTTTTCATTTAACGAGTCGTTGGTCACTCTTTTTTCAATTATAATTCCCGGGCAACGATATTTTTGTTAATTAGAAGAAATATTTTTTCGTATAACGCGCCTTCAAGTATTAGAAGAAAAAATTAGAATAAATCATGAATAAGATAAAATGAAAATGCTTTTTGAAAATGATTTTTACTGATAACTGTATCGTGGGATGATTTCAGCAACACGTAGATGGGAGACCACCGAGGGTTCGTATTTCTGGGGAATCGATAGCGGCAAACACAACGAATATATTAAAATCCAATTCGAGCAACGTTTCCAATGATTTTGTGGATTTGGCAACGAGACGTTTGACACCAACGTTAACAATAACTGTGCCATCGAGCGAAGAGCTGCGAAGTTTTTCATCACCGGAATCGGTTACCCCGTCACCACCTTCGCCAAGGCAAAGTTTCGAGTCCGGAAAATCTGAACGTTTTTCACAAACTGGCTATGAAAGTCCGAGGGAAACGAGAACCGGACAAGTTTCACCGGCCTCTTCCAGCTCCGGTATTCTTCGTTACGGTCTCGGCAGATCGAAAACTTGTCAGGGTGTTCCTTACGCCGGGGATTACAAGAGACAGGTAGGGTTTTTTTTTAAATTTGTTTTATCGAAAAAATATGAAGCAAGTGTTGAAGCTCACAATACGGGAGTCACATCTTCTCGAATATGTATTTCAGTCACTGTGGTTTGTAAAAAAAATTTCTACACTTCATTCTCTTCGCATATTTGGTTAATATCGAGTCATTTTTATCAACCGAATAGTACAGTGATATTTAAACTTCAAGAAATTAGTGCTTATATTCATAAATTTGTTTCATTTACAATTGTGCTGTGGAATCAATAAATATTTAATTTAAAATTTGAATTATTTGCTCATGTGTTGAGGCTGTCAAAGAATTCCAATTGAAACGTTAATTTGATATCGATGCGAACGTCGAAACTTCGAAAATAGTATTTTATAGCAAGAGCAATTCAGATGATGAACGAAATAAAAAATAAATCGAATGTTAATGGATTTTCAGCAATCTCTAAAAGGGGAATCGTTGGGCTCATCGCCGAAGATGCAACGTCGTGATTCCAAGTGGAATAAAGTCAAGAGAGCTTTTCTAACGAGTGCAACTTCTGTACCAACGAGTCCGAACCGAATATCTTCATATTTCTTCGACGGTGAGTAAAGTAAAGTGAAAAAAATAAAAATAAAAAAAGAAAATGACTCAGTCAGCGGGTTTAAACTCCCGATTTTCGAGCGGTTATGCAATCGGATATTCCAGAAATTAATTTGGCCATTTTTTTCTCGAATATTAGAGTAACATCGTGAACCCTTTTTTCATCCTCTTTGATTATTTCTTCTTTAGCGATCCGAATGTTTTTGAAACACCCTTCGAAATCGGCTTTTACGTCGTCCAAAATTTTGGCTGCTTCTCTCGTACTATGCTCGATGCAATTAATCAGAGCTTGCGGTGATTTACTTTTTCGACACAAGGACACGAGATTGAGAGCAAAACTAGCACGAGATTTCAAATCGCATTTCAACTTTTGAATTTCGCATTTAATCGATTCGATTTCTAGCCGCGTTTCGTTATGAAGATGAGTCAATTCTTGCTGTGTTCGATCGTTCAACATGAGAACATCGTATTTTTTTTTCATAGCACAAATCGGATCGAGACTCGACAATTCGTGAACTTTTGGCTCTACGCTTTGAAGAATTCTCTTCGTGTATGAATTTTCCGTGTAACAAATCTTCAAAAAGTCTCTCAGAATGTCTTCGAGAATATTTTTCGACGAATCTTCGACGAGTTTAGCCAAATTTTCCGAACGAATTTTTATTGCTCGATAGGCTCTTCTGTAATCGTCGGCATTGCTCCAACTGCACTGAGGATCACATTTAAAAAATCATTTTAATTAAATTCTTTTGCTTTCTCTTTTTTTTTCTCTTCATAGAACTTGTCGCCTATAATTTTCATTGTTAATCTTATGATGCCAATTTTGCTGATTACTTTCGAGTGTGGAATGTTGTCAGGAAGCGTTTTTTGACATCGTTTCGTAAGACTCGGTTTCGGGCATTTTTCCAAAGCTTTTTTGTGATCCAAACATCGACTTCTTTTATCAAAAAATAAATTTCTCGTGCTGAATAATAATTTTTCACCGAGCCACAAATTTTTTATCAACGAGTTCGGTGTTCTGGGAGCAAGCGGAATTGTCAATTTTAACGCAAGCATTCTATGCTATTAAAAAATAATTCAAGCAGGCAGCAAGCATTTGATCGGACTAACAAAAGTCGAAGGACTCATGACATTTTTTATTTTCTTCACGAACTAATTTCAGAATTTATATATATTTTTTGTTTCTGACACTTGAATTTTGTGGGTTAGTAAAATATACGAGTCGAAGGGAACGCGATCGATTGTCAATTTGATTACAATGAAAAAAAAAAGGTGAATTTCCATTTCTATTTCTGTTAATTAGCTATTCTTTCTCTCTAGCCCTGCGAATTAATAAATGTATTTTCATATTTTTTTATATATATATATATTAGATGTGTTCATCCGCATCTTATACTTTTGCATTTATACAACGATACTCCATAATTTTTCTCTTTCGATTCCGACTTAAAAAGTTTCTGCCATATTTCAAGCGGACCCTCGAATCTTTAGGAATAATGACAAACAAAAAAAACAATAGTTTCAAAAGTATTCATAACAGTTGATCAGATGCAATCAAACGAAACACTGAAAGAAAAATATTTGATCCAACCATTTGGTATTTACCGAAGGCGAATTAAATATTTTTGGCCCAAGAAATAACGATTTCAAGCTAAATGAATGAGTCTCAATGAAATATGTACTCATTTCATCTTGATACCAAATAACCGAATAATATATGAATAATCGGTTTATTTGTATCGAATATTTTTGTTTTTTTTTTTTTTTTTGACAGTGTACCTCGAGAGATGCTGATTATAGAAAATTAAATTGTTTAGATGGCGACGCTACCGGGGGCAGTTACAGTGCAAGTGCGAGTGCCGAGGATCTGGAAAATGAGAGCGCCTCGAGTCCGGGAGTACAAGCCGAGATACAAAGAAATTATAGACTGTTGCACGACAAATTTGGAACGGAATTTTATCGTAAATTAGCAGAATGGGAAAGACTGAAGTCAAACAACGCACCGGTACGAGATTCACCGAGATCCAATGCTCGGGAAAGAGATAACGAAAATTTGCGTTTGTTGGGCGAGGAACGTTTGACTCCGGAATTCAAAAAAAAATTGGAAGAATGGAAGAGAATGAATAAAGGAGGTGGCGAAAATCGTGGCTCGAGCACTGGTGAAAATCGTTCGGTTAATCGACGACGCATAACTGACTGGCAACTCTGGAGATCCTCATCCAAATCGGATAACAAAACCGAGGGGCCTCGATTATCAGAAGATTTCATTAAAAAGATGGAAGAATGGAAGAGAATTAAGTCAGGAACGTCACGACGCGAAACACAACCGGAAATAAACCCACGAACAGGACGTAAACAACGAACAGAGGGCGAGGACGATGAGGAGGGGGACGATGATGGAGAAGAAGAGGAAGAGGAGGACAGAGAAAGTATAATGGATATCCGATTGTCGGAAAAAAGACGAAAAGCTTGGAAGAGTCTCGAGGATGAAGAATTTAAGTCTCTGGAAAAAGTGCTGGAAGCTTTGGAAATGGATCGTCAGACGAGGTACATTAGAAAAAAAAACATTTTTTTTTATATGTCCTCGAGTAACTTTTCTTCAAACTCTTAGATTCAACTCATAATTAACGTTTCCTTTTTCAAAGGATCAAAAATTTGATACAAAAATTTATTATACGTTTTGTAAATTTTCGTTATCATTTTTTCCCACTCGAAAGGCTATCGAAATTGCAACGAATTGTGGGCTCGCAACCTCAAAAAACTCAGGAAGTATTGATCCACACGTCCACCGGTCTATATCGATTCGAAGGTATTTCTCGTAAATTTACGAGAAAATTGTACGAGTGGGAAAAGAGTCAGGGAATCTCGCCCGAACTTTCAACTTTTCGACTTTTGGATCCGTTGAGATACGGTGTCGGATCTCTTCGTAGTCGAACTACCGCGGTTGATGAAACTGGTAAATGTTCATGTTTTTTTTTTCTTACATTCAGCGGTACAAATTTCTCAACTTTTTATATCAATTATTTGAATAATTAATTTTTTTTGTCTGAAATATCGTTTAGATGATGAAATTCCTCGTAGAAATCAACATCGTTCCAAATCCGTTGGATGTGTCGATATAGATTCATGGAGAACGAAACGCGATATAGAAAAAACGACGATACGAAGACCGTGCAGTTTATCATTGAATGATATTGACAATATTGATCCCAGAAGCTGCATAATTGGTGAGCGAGGATAAAAAAATAATAAAATCGAACGATGAAGATTTACATTTTCCAGTATTCAATCGATTTTGGAAATAAAAAATGCAAAATTCTCACGTAGCAACAAAATAGCACGTTTGAAGAAAAAAATATATTTTTGATGAAACCTATTCGGAAGTTCATATAAAAATAAAGTATTGGAGAAGGTTATTGAAGAAATGTCAAATTACAGTAAAACAGAATAGTGAAAGTTTTTAAAGTAAAATAGAATATCATTAGCGAAACTCAAACTTTCATAAAGTTGAATTTTTTATTAAAAATAGTCAATTTGACCGGAGTGTTTAGTAAATATTGATACTTTCGTAAAATTTGTCGATTCAATCATGCATTTCATTACTTTTTCGTCGAAAAATGTGTATGAAAAAGTGTCAAAGTTATGACGATTGTTTAGATATTTGTTTTAAAATATCAAACACAAGAAAAATTTCCTCACGAGTGTTTCATCTCAAGACTAAATATTATGAATAAAAATGTTCTTTCAATTTTTTAACAGATTCAAATGTATTATAAGAATTCATAAGAATAATTTTTTCTTTATTTATTGCGTGCAGTACAATCAAATTTGCTGAATCGAACGAAAAATAATAATATCATAATGTTTTTGTATAAATTTAAGCATCTTCGATACCGACGATTCCGGATGAAGAGGACACGTCGGAGGACATAGCAATGGAGGATTCCGAGGCCGAGCCAGAGCCGGAAGCCGTTATCGTGGACATTGAGGACGTAATCGAGGAAACTGCGAGTCCTTTGAGAAAATATCAACCTCATCAGACTCCAGTTTACAGCGTTGCCAGTAGCGAAACAACGAGCATCGCTGTTCCTCTCGGTACTGTGACAGCGAGACACGAACCATCGCCGATTATTCTAATCGAACCCGGTGAAATTCATCCATTGCGAGCGCGTGCATGTTCGATCAATGAAACTCAGACCGGACCGTTTTATTCCGATGGAAACAATGAGGAGTGTGTTACGAGTGTGACCACTTTGCCTTCTTCATCGATCGAGTCTCAACAACGACAGCAACGTTCGATTGGTAAGCATAATATCGATGATATTCGAAAATCATAAAAGCCAAAATAGGATCTCGTTTCCGCAGCTGGAGATCTTATGACTGAACGCGATACTTACGATCTCGATAAAAATGAATTATCGACTGAGGGCAATATGAAAAGTTACGAATCACAAACCATCGGCGTAACCGATCGTAAAGCGACTGGAGAGAAAGAGGATTCGTGTGGAAACTGGCAAATTGCTTCACCGACTAATGGTAAATAAGCAGAGAGTTTCCAAGGGATTTATGATCATTGAATTCGTTCAAAAAATCATCATTCATCGTGAAAATTATTAAAAATTCGATAAATCGTTTATACCTTTTGCATGAAATTATTATCGCGTTTATTCCTGCATGAAAAAAAAAATTTAATTTCTTACTTTCAAAGTTATCAGTATTTAGTAGATTAATTCTCTCGTTTAACAATGATCTTTATTATTGGCAGTGAACTTCGAGCACCGAATCTTTCTGCCAAGTGAAATACTAACGAACGAGGAGGACGAGAGTTACGAGGATGCGGTAATAACCGTAGGAAACAACATGAGACACCCGAAAAAACTTCTCAAGACTCGACGTTTGACCGATACTTACGTGGGTTACGATTGGTTAATGAAGAATCATCCAACGACGAGTAAGAACTCGACAAACGATTTCAAAGACGAAGGAGATATCGACAACGACGAAAATTCCCTTTCGGAAATAACTGACGAATTCGAGGATAATCCAAACGTCGAGAGAATAATAATAAACGAGGATACACTGAATAAAATTGTCGTTCCAACGGCTTCGAGCTCGAGCCCTTTATCGGTAACCTTGAAGCCCGATGGGGATAAAACTTTCGATCGAGAGGCCGATAATTCATCGAGAAAAGAGAAGAGAGAAGCAGCGAGTGTTTTCGTGAAGACAAAACGAATCGTATTTTCGCCTTTTCGTCGGGAGGCTAAAAACAATACAAGCGGAAATACTCAGGAAACTGAAAATTCTAATAACAGCCAAGAAAATTCGAGCTCCGAAAAAGCGTACGAGCTTGCAAAATCGGATAAAAGTAAAACAATATTTTCAGCGATTCCTATCTCAGGAGAATCCGAAGAACATTTTTTGTCACCGGATACAAATTCCGTCGTCGAGTCCAAGCGTCCACCTGTTCCAAAGTCACCAATCCCCGCTAGAAAAGAGTATACGGTTTCATCGGCCAGAGAAAAGTCACCGAGTATTAGAACGATGATTCGACGTTATAACGATAAAGTAGAGATCGGTAATTGCGACCGTAGAGCCGCATCTTTTTCGCCGATCGCTACCAGTGCTAGTTCTGCAACTTCCAGTTGCAGTGGCAGCAGTACGCCAAGCTGGAGAACTCCTTTGGCCGAGAGAAGATCGATCAGTCGTCCGGACCGTTATGACGAGGCGAAGAAAACGTTAAATCCACGAAAAACTGCAAACGATTATTCCGGTCCTTTTTGCGACAATTCGGCGACCATTTTGTCGAAAAGTTGGAGCGCTGATTTTTTGCGTCACCGATCGAACCTTGATACGCGCAGGGAGAAAACGACGGAACCGGAATTTTCGTCACCGTCAATTGAATCGGGTTCGAGGAGTTTCGAGTTCCAGGGAAACGATTTTCCCAGTTCGTCGACTGTTCGAGCGATGAAAATTCGACAGGCGAAAGAGCATTTTTTGTCCATGGACAAATCTGAAAATGCTCCGAAGGAAGAGAAAACAAAAGATCCGAAAGACCAACCAGAAGAATCGACGGACACTGAAGAAGACAAAAGTAAGATGGAAAACGAAGAAAAAAATTGTTCGATCGCAAGAAATGACATCATGAAATCTGCTAGCGTAGGAATGATAAATATCGACGAAGATACTTACGAAAGGCTTCAATTCGCTGGAGAAAATGGAGCCGAGCCTAGCAGCGATTCTTTGCCACGTTCGAACGAGCATCTTCCTATAACGGAAACGAAAAAGTCATCGAGCAGTAAATTTTCTCAAATTGCAAGTAAATTCAAAAAAGCTCGTCTGAGACGTGCCAAAGACAGAGATAATTCGGGTATGAGCACCGTCTTGAAACTCTGCAGACAGAGTCTTCTCGTTGACATCGCGAGCAGTAATAATTCTTCGAGTACAAACGAGGGCGAAAGCTCCAATAGTTCAATGGGAACGAACGAGATTACGGGACAGAAAAACGAAGAGGCTAAACGAAAAAATGGTGATAAGGCCGATCATTCAAAATGATCGTGTCTCAGATCTGAGCACAGCCGAGTCCTCCTAATTCGTATCAACTCATCGAAAATAATGTTGTTAAACTGAAAAAGTTTAGATTTACTGTGTCCTTGATAACGTACTCCAATTACTGTTTACAAAGATAAATTTTTAATAACGAGGTATAGTGAGATGAAAGATAGTATTATTTCGCGGAGCAAAATTATTGGATGAGAATCCAAAATCATGTTTATCGGCGATTATAAAAAATGATTTCTCATGAATAGTCGATTAGTTACGAGAATGCCAAAAATTATTCAATCCTATATATGTATTTCGCTTTTACGCTTAACAATTCACTTTAGAATATTACTTGCATCAACATTTATATATTTATAGTTTATTGAAAGTGACGAAGAGGAGACACGAATAAAGTTATTTGAAAAATGGAAGCGAGTATCCAAATTTTTCAGGCTTGCTTGATCTTTCCGAAACGATGAAAAAAGAAATGAATAGATTGAGTCGTTGGCGAGGATTAACGTTGATAACGAACGTTTTGTTTATCGTATATGTTCGCACTGATAAACTCTCCAATGACACCGGCTATTTCATCTTCAATAGAAAGAAATTCGAAACTTTTGAAAGTTTTTATTATCCAGTATCCAGCATTATTTTTAGAGACAAAAAATAAGTTAAATTAATCAAAGCCACGATTAATATTGATTAATCGAATTCCATATCTCGAAACAAAAATCAAAAAGAATATAAAAAAAGAGAATGAATAGCATTAGTTTTGCGTATCTTCAAATATTCAGCAACGAAAGTATGAACAATGTGAATTTGCCAAATGAAATGCTCTTTGTGTACAAAAATATATACCGGTGTTTACACAATAAGCAGGCGAAGTAAACGAATAAATAGTTCAAGTAGTCACTCTAATAGGGCAAATCCGTTTGCGTCTGATCAAATAGAATTAAGAGGAAATTTTTTTTCCTGTGTGTATTACACACCGCGTAGGATTTATCAAGTGGTCGACGCGTGTCCCTCGAGTCTCGTGTCACGTGCCGTTTTCACAAAGGAATTCAACATACATATCTGCGTATACAGTGATCCTAACATAATCGATTTCAACGTATAAAAAACTTGACACGACGTTAAGGATGATTCAGTCAATCGAATGATCACAGTCCTTTTTAGGACGATTGAAATAATGCATGAACACGGGATGAAAACAAGTTCAAAGGCCTCACTGATCGTGAGCACTGGTTATCGAACCTAAATATTGAGAGCGCATGAGTTCAACTAATAGAATAAAAATATTGAAGTTATTTTGCAATCAAAATTTTTTTTTCGACAAAAAAAAATTCTTGCCTTTTCATCGTTTGTCCGGATCTTTTCAAATTGTAAAAAGATATTACGGCTATTCATATAGAAACATTTATTTCGTTAACGTTTTTATATCTTTCCATTTATTAAAAGTAAAATTGTATCGCTCACGTATATATATGTATTTTGCGATGAGATTACTTTGCATAAGTAGTGAATCACGAAAAAACACACGCAAAAAAAAATAAATCCTTTTCTTTGCCCTTACAACGAGGCTCAGGTCCCTAAATCTTCGGAACGTTTTTGAGGGATCGAGCATGCACGACCTCAGGGCTCATCTACCTGCTTCTGTCCGCTATAGTTATATAGGATTCTCGTAAAATTCTGAAGCTTTTGAACAGCACGAATGGAGTGTCGCGTTATTACAGAATTGGATGTAAATTTTGCGGTTCGTGACATAACCGTCCGAGCATTATTGAGGTTTGACACTGTTGACATGCGAGAGTTTCACATCATTTTCTTGACGCAATCGAAAGTGTTACGATCAACAACGCGTCAAATACATCCAAATTATTATTTTCGTAACAAATCCGATACATGAATCTCTCATGTGTGAATTTCGCTCTGCGAATTAATTTCAACCGAATTAAACTTAAAAAAAAAAAAAAAAACTAAAAATAAAAGAACCAATCGATACGAAAACCTTATAAAACTATTTTGTAAACGAAAAAAAAAACGAAATTTATCACAATTGACTAATAATTTACAGAATTTGATGATTATTGTTTCTGAGTTTAATAAAAATATTCAATTACGTGTCACTCGGAAATAGTTCAACGTTATTGAGATTATGAGATGAAAAAGTTGTGTCAGTAGGAAGTTCTTGCTAGTTGTCGAGAGGCGAGGGTATTGAAAGGGGAAGAAAATTTTATGCGTCGAAGGAAGAGAGAATAACGCGATAGGCTTCGATCCTCAATAGACTTCCGTTTTGGGACCACCCTCGTTGGCCTACTGAAGCTGCTCTCGAGGCGACATTGTGCCTTATGTATATTACGACCAATACGTGCTCGATGAAGAACACACATTCACAATAGTTCTATGGATTTTCTATTGCCAGAAATATTTTTCAACCGCAAACATCCTGGGACCAAAATCCTCGCAGGTACGAATATTTTGAAATTTCGCTAAATACGAAAGTTCGCCTGAGTTTGAATAATTCTGCGGTGATCCTGTGAAAAATTAGCTCCTTTCTTCACAATTAAAAACGCAACAGGAATGCACTTTCTAAGTTTTCTAATATTTTGTCCGAATTTCTTTAAAAGTTGCTTATTTTTCTTACAATTTCCGTAATCTTGTTCTGCACGTATTAATCGGTAAAAAAAAAATCGAAATTCTTCTCATAACTCGCGACAAATATTTGTCGTTCGAGCTTAATGCTCGGAGTTATAAAATAATGTTGAGAAACTTATACCGACTGTTTGTTTTTATTAAAAATATAAATAGAGTTTTCTTAACGGCATCGATTCAACCCGAAAAAAAATTGTCCTTGCAAGTTCTGTTCGAGGCTTCAGAGGATCTTGACGATCTCACAGCCTCCCTCTCTCTCTCTCTCTCTCTCTTTCTTTCACTATCTTCCTCTGAAGAGTTCTCATTCCTACAAGATCTGTAAGCAGTGGAAGGATCTTTTGACTTCCAAAAAGTCTCTGATTTATATCTCAGGCCCACGAATCAGCCACGAATAAAGGCACAGACGCACACCAAATTATTCGTCATTCCGCACGAAATATCTACACATATACGAGTAAGCAAAAGCACACGAAGATTGCGACTCAGGTAAACGCGTTGTAGCGTAATACGCCGTCCCTAAATTAAACAGGTGTGCAGGTTGAAAAAAACAAAGAAAAAGAAAGAAAGAAAAAACAAAAAAAAAGTATAAACCATTTGCGTCAAGATAGAGCGGAGACCGACAAATTTTGGGGACCCGATTATATTTATCGCTTGATCCCAGTACGGAGATTACATTATTTCGATGTCTAATGCGTCGTAGGGAAGACTGGAAACCCTTCGTCTCGGCGCGCGCCTACTATGTCCAGAATGAAAAGGCTCAAGTGTAGAGAGAAAAAGAGCGAGAGAGAGAGAGAGAGAGAGAAAAGGGAACGAGAAGCAAGTCGAAGATTCGAACGAAAGTGAATGAAAGAGAATAGAAGAGGAGAGAAAATAAAAATAACGAAGAGTTGATCTTTCAACGAGAAATGTATTCGGCGAGTGGCTTCTTAACGAATTTAAATAAAGCAATCTCGAGATCGGACAAGGAATTGTACGCGAATATCATGAGAAGGGCGGCTTCGTTTGTTCCTTTCTACTATACCAAACTACAGACATACTATTATACTTTTATACCATCGTATATATACACTGTTACACACCCTGTACACGTATATACATATACGTACAACCTAAGACTCAAAATATTTCTCCAGTGCATTTTTATTCTCTTTATGGCCTTCCTCACTTATTTCTTCACGAAAGTCTGCCAAGTTCGTACATACTAAACATTTTCGATTAAACCATGCGAATTAATAGCTACGAAAAATACTTATTCGTTCTCACGAACATCCCTGATATCGCGATTTCCGATCGATTCGAGCTCTCTCTCTCTCTCCTCTCGAAAATCTTCCTGCAAAATGCATGTGTACAGAATGACTGCTTCATTAGTCTGGACATTTATTGGAATCTTTCGAACTCTCGACCTCTCCCTCCTTCACGCATTTCTCCTCGGACCAATCCAGATAAATTTCATCTTTCGACTCCGTATGTACTTTTTAATTTGCGAATCTTATTGACCAGTTAACTAATCATAGCATCGATCCCTCCAGTACAGAAATTCAGTATTATTGAAAGTAGAGTGAAAGTAACTTTTTTTTATTACCAGGATACCAATTTATAATTTCCGAAATGTTCTTTTCCGTGTGTCAATCGGTACAAATATTTATTAGATAATAATTGTACGAGTGACTGAAAATGTCGAAAACATCGAAATAACTTGTTTTCGAATCCCTACAACATCACAGTGCTCATCATAATCAAATTGTTAGCTCGTTTTTACCGTTTTTGATCGCTTTTCAAATATATTTTTTTTTTTTTTTTTTTTAAGCATTAATTTGCTAATATTTATCAAAAATGTATTACCGAGACATTTTTCTCCACGCATTCGTCGAAAATCTGTCTCGGAGGATTCATAATAATGAGCTACCACAACTTCTATCAAGATTATGAACGGGTTCGATATTGAATTTTTTTTTTTTTTTTTCTTTACGATCAGGGTATGTCAGGAAGGAAGATATATACCGGAAAAATGAAAAATTTTCCAAGCTCGAGAATCACTTGTCCTATACAGATATACATTTATGTAATAATTCTCGAATATCTTCGAGTATAATGCTCAACGTCCGAGAGATAATGATGAGCGCGCGAGATGCTATTACGGTTTTGTGAAGCACCTCTTACAACCCGGCCAAGATTTACGTCGCGAAAGAGTCTCTCACCGGTTCGACCGTAAATTAAGTCTCAGAACGTAAAATTTGTACCACGCAATATTTCGGAAAATAGTGATGAGCATGGTAGTAAGCGCGCCTTTCTTTTATCCTAGAATTAAGCTTAGGCGTTATCGAGCATTCGCGCTTCTATATTACTCCTGGCATCCGATGCTGTTTATAGGGATACCGAAGATTTCGAGGAAAGGCCAATTATCAGTGAGAGTTATGTAAGCTAACGCATCCGCCAATAATTCTCTTTTCCACGAAATCTCAACCTTCTTCAAGCAGCATCAACTCTATTTTTTATTACCGACAACGCGTCCACACACACACACACACACCGGAAGAATTTGTAAAACGTTCAACATCGAATCGCGTCGGGTAAATTTTTAAGAAAGTATAATTGCATTTGAATATTAAAAAAAAAATTAACATTTATTTTTGGAGCAATTGAATTCAATTTTTGCAGGCACGTTTTTTGATTCGCTGTCGGTTACACTTTCATTAATTTTGGTCTATCGAGAATCTATTATTTCGAATTCTTCCGGGCGGGACACGAAGAGCCATGATGTGTGATTGGAAGTCATACGCTAGTGCAAGCGTTACAATAGACTCCCGTTTATAATTGTATAATTGTTTTAATTACGGTTATTTGAAAAGTAAAATAGGCATAAATTATCGCATTGTGTTTCATGTATAATTTAGTTATAAATACATGATTAATCCATCCGGAAGGATGGATCTTTGTACCGGATTATTTACGATCAGAAGTACACCCTAAACTGGAATTTTACGGTACTCACGTACTTATACACACATAAATGTGTACAACACATGTACACATGCGTATATACATAATTACGAGTATTTTATCGTCGGATGATTTGAAAGGTGTTCCGTGAAGCTCAGACCCGGATACGGACCTAACACTATTGGACAGCACTTGGACATAAACGGTGCGATGTATTAAAAAAAAAAATACAGTAAGTACGGTACAGCCAACTCCAGCAATTAAATGCGGCAAGTGTAAATGACTCGCTGCGGGATAAAATTCAACGTTGAGATTCACAAAAATATGCTTGTATATGCAACAAGGGAATGATATATATACCGTGAAAAATAATGCTAGTGCCATTACTGGCGATTTTTAAATCTCTGAAACTATAAATGATTTTTCGATAAATCATTCTCAGATAAAGACTTTCAATAGCTTATTTTACATAATATTTCATTCGAGAATATTCCGCAATGACGTTGTTCAAAGAATCTCATTCACCTGTTTCATATTTATGATTCAACGCAAAAACGATAACGGATGTCGCGTAAAAAAATTAGACCTCAGAAAATTATTGACAGGAGAAGGTGCGATCTGTGATTTTTTGAATTATTATTCAGTGAAAATTATAGCTTATTTACCGCGATATCGAATGATTTAGGCGCAGCTTAAGACATTTGGTTAAAAAGTGTTTTTTTTTTTTTTTTTTTTTTTTTTTTTTCTTTCAAATATGGACCACCAACCCCTTTTTTCAGTGGATCGAAACGATCACGGTTTAGCCTAGCCACGACGATCGCTACACTGTATATCGCATGATTAGTGCCGGTGGGATATTAGTTTCCTGCTGCGTGCCCTTTCTCGCTCTTCGTTATTGTTAAACATCCGCAGGGGGTGCACACGTGGCCGACAAAAGAGAGAGAAAAAAAAATACCGACGGAAAAAGACTAACTTTTAACGAATCTCATATTTGTCCATTTGATTCGTATTTAATTAATTTTCATGGTGTATCGATGAATATTGTAATTGATCGGAATGCAAATAAAATTGATACTTTTCTAATTTTCAATTCCTTCGAATTGATATTTCTTGACGCAAGGCCTGCATATCGATCGATAAAAAAATGCAGTTTGTTTAGAAAACTGGCTTGAGACGCAAGCCACAAGGACCGTAACACCCACCATGAATATTTCGAATAGCTCATTTTTTAATTTTATTCATTAATAAAAATCGTTCAAACAAATTATCCATCGTAATTGGGCTCAATAAATCAGGGGCAAAGTTTCATAAAATCATCGAAAACTCGTTCGGACACTTTTTAAATCATTTTAAACTTTTAAAATCATTTTAATGGCTGTCTTAAAGGCTGAGAAGTGTAAAAAAATGAACGTTCTTTTCGTGTTTTACGATCTTTTTTTAGAGCATAATAAAAAAAAATATATACATGTATATATGTACATTTTTCTTTCCCTCTCTTCTTTCCGCCCTCTGTTCGCACGCGACGAGCGGCATCCCCGAGATTTCCTCTGTGGAAGAGAAACCGATCATCCCCCGTAGCGGGCAATCCCCTCCTACACCCTCGATCCCAGAGCTCTGGTTATTGTTCGCCCTCGCGTGAGAGCGCAACACCCCTTGGATATCGAGCGTTCATCACGCGCGCAAGAGAGGAGATCTCCGTCTCTCTCTCTCTCTTTCTCTCGTTTCCTTCTTATTTTCTGTCCTTCTCTTTCTTCCTCTCGTAGATCCCTGTTTTACAAAACACCATACACAAACGTCGTGTGTGTTCTCCATTCCGCTGTAATACATTGAAGCGCATGTTTCTGCTCAAAGGGGCCAAACCGCGATACACTTCTCACGTTCGTGGTTCCTATGAAACGCACCTTTCTCCACAAAACGATTTCAATACCAATTGAATTGAAAAATCGAATCGATTTTTGATCCTTTTTTTCATCGAGTAATTTTTCGTATCGAGATGATCTGTTTTTTTTTTTTTCAGTAGAGTGCAATAAAGAATTGCGTTTAACATATGCGTTGGAGTTTCGTATTATAAACGAGGCAATCGAAACATCATTGATGGTTAAAATTTCGAAGCATTCTTTTGTTAATTCGAAATTCGAAAAAAGATTCTTTTAATTGTCAACTCTCATCTCGCTTACGTATTTTTTGAATATCTTAACGATTGCAATAATTTAATCAAAACAAATGATAAATTTCAGACAATTAATTGTTTAGGGTTCAGTTGTGAAATTATATAGAGTCAAAATATGAACTCGTACGAGGAATCATTGTGCTTTTGAATCTTGGGAATATAATTTTTTTTTTTTTTAGGAGGGTTAAAAAGGTTATAAATTTTTTATTTTCTTTGAGGCTTCAGCTTCATATGTTTTTTTTTCGTGAAGCCTCCTTTCCTCGTACGCGTTCGCCACACGCGTGCTGCGCACGGTTCGTTCCCTTCGTTTAATTCCCCGTTTAACTCGCGGATGAAAAGAAATGGAGAGAGGCGCGTGCATCGTGAGGTAAACCACGAAGATCTCACGTTACTCGCATTTAAAAATTAACCGCACGATTAAAAGCGGTATTATCGTTGTAGTTGGACTTAAAGGAGAATTTCGATACGAAAATATTTCTACATCGGTGTATCGAAAAATCGAAAAAAAAAAGCTATTCGTATAAGAAACGAAAAATGTGTTGTAAGCTCAATTGAGATCAGATTTTTTGATTGAAAACTAAATGTCAACGTTGAAACGGAATTGAAAAAAAATCGCGTTTCTGCCTTACTCACTCATATTCAGAACTATCATAATGGATAATGATCTTTTTCATTTCAATTTGTAAGGCACAATGAAGAGATTTTAGAGGCGCACTGACCCTTGCCAACAATATAACGGTTTTTTTTTTTTCGTTATTGATGGTAAAAATGTGCGTCATTATATTCGAGCAAAGTACATTCATTAGACCATATTACACGATATGCAACTATACTTCCAACGTTGGTGCGTTGGTCTATATAGTTTTATGGTAGTTATACGCGCCAAATTGATATTACTCGAGTACCGTATATTTTAATTGTTGAGCGCAAATTCAAACACTTGAAACACAAAGAGTGTGTACTGCTCCGGCTGAGAAACCGAAACAATTGCACGATGAACAACGGGGATGCAAGAGCATTGAAAACCCTACACGAAGCAGAAGGATTTCGTTCAAGATTTTTCCTTCATCTCTGAAGAGAAGACAATATTTTGCTGCGCGATTCAAGATGTTTGTTGTTAGCTTCGTAATGAACATCATTTTTTGCATTATTTTCATCTTAAAATTGATATCCTCAAACACGTAAGAGGTCTCGATCGATTTATCAATTTAATATTTTTGTTCCAACAGAGGCTTGCGAGAGTTTTAATGATTGAGGAAGCAGTTTGAAGAGGGGAATGAGCTTTCAGGATTTTTTTCGCAAAACATTTTTTAGAAGAGAGTCTCGAAAAAGTAATTATAACTCTTCTGATCTGCCATCGAGTGATTTTCAGCAAAAATAGGAAAAAAAAAATTGAAGTTACCGATAAATCGTTACTCTTAGTTCATAGTTCGAAATAGAATCCTGCAGCAACAATGGTCGTCTAACAATTTGTACAACGCGACGCCCGTGCAGTTGAACTTGATTGTTTTCGTTGCTTTTGCAGGGGCGCAGTTGGCTTTACTTGATTAGTTTAACGTTCTGGCCAAACAGAATACCGCAGCAAAGATAATGTAAAAAAATCTACACGGGGGCCCTCGGGGGTTCGTTTGCAAAGGTAGCTGCTACCGCTTTTGTGCGGTTGCTATACTACTGATACAAAAGCTACCGGTGCGAACGGTCGATTCCTCACGAAAGGAACGTGAACACGTATGTATATTATACCAACAGCTTGTAGTATAACCAAGCGCGCTTTTGAAGGCAGGCATGAAGCAGTGTTTCGTTGAGACTCCGGGGTAAATAGCTCTCGGCACACTTATAGCGAACGGCCGATCGTAACTTTGCGGATAATGAGTCCAACCAGCATCGTGTGCCCTGGATGGAAGAAAAAGGAAAGGAATAAGAAGAAGCCTCGCTAAGTCCGGAAGGTTGGGCATCGTTGTGGCGAAAGACGAAGCTGTTTCTTTTTTCTATAGCGACTAAATGCGTTGAAAGAAAGGAACAAGAGAGTTTAACGCGAAGAGAACAAAAAAGAGAGAGAGAGAGAGAGAGAGAAAGAGGAAGTCGAGAATACGTAACAGTTTCAGTTGGTAAATCATTCGAAAGAATTTTTGGGAAGCTTGCGAAGAATCGAATTAAGGAGCCACAGGAGTCTGGTGCACTCGTGGATATGGATATAGACATTGAATCGAATGAGAAAAGCATTGAAGTAATGATTTTCATTACTTCAATGCTTTTCAATCGGTATGGTATCAAGTTGAACTCAGAGTTCGTTTCTGGACCAGGTTTATCGGAAGTTCCATTTCAAGAAGTGAACATTCAATGGAGGCTTAGGGTATCTGATCACCTTTTACTTCTCGCGAAGATATTTTATGATAAATGCATTAACGACTTCAAGTAGCCTTGCCAGTTTCGTTCCTTTTTAGCATAGGTATTCGCGAACACCGGAAGTGAAGCACTTTGCGAGTTTGAGTAGGGAAACGTGAGTTGTTAAAAGCTGATTGAATCGCATCATCTCATTATAAATTCGGCTCTATAAGGATTCTATAATACAAACAGTTAGTGTATAGTAGCGCGATGAAGCACATTGTAAAACGGTGATCCAAACGGTCCGCGCGTTGCTTCTTTCCCTCGGGGTAAAACTCTTGGACAGAAAAACGACTCCCCAGTGAAACAAGGCATAGGAGGATTTGAATTTTTTTTTCTCTCTCTCTCTCTCTCTCTCTCTCTCTTTCTCTTGCTTGTGTTTTTGGTTTCCCTTAGGGCAAAGAGGAAGGGTTCGAAGGCGATATAGCGGAGGATAGGCTGCTCTCAAATTGCGATGAAACCCGGCACCCGAGGCACACAAGTCCACGGGGTTTCGGGTGACAACCGAGGACCACCGATGACGCCTCGTGTCTTTTCAACCTTACGCACATTTCGTCGTCGTTGTAATCTTTCACGGGAGTTGACCGCGAGTATAAAAGACTAAAATTGTATTAGATAGCCATACGTTGTTTCTTAGTAGTTCATTCGAGGGTCATTAGGTATATAGCTAATATGGATTCAATGAGCACGACGCATTATGAAAAGGAGACCTGGTATGGGGGTCCGGGTTAGATCAAGCGGTCGAATGTAAAGGAAAAAAAAAAAAACAATAAATAGAAGATCGTTGAATCGTGGATATTCTTTCATCACTTTATTACTCATAACATTGTAGTCGTAGAAAAAATATATATAATATATATATGTATATACATAGCCATCTTAATTCATCAGTCTCTCGATCGCTTAAACTTTATATCGTACGATTTAACGCGACGCCACCATATCGCTTCTTTTACGTGGCAATATAAAACAAAATACTTTACATCAAGCCCTATGCGTGTTTCTCGTCGCAGTCGTAGTGTTTCGAATGTTTTTTACAAAAACTTACGTTTGTATTAAAATATTTGAAAAAAAAGGAGATCTCGAACCAGGAATGAGGTTTTTTTTTTCTGATTTTCTACATTTTCTTTATCTTATAAATCATATGTACAAACGTTCCTTCAAGCTTTTTTGTTTCCAAGAAGACACACCTCACGAGGATAACACTCAATTATATTCGTTGATTCTTTCATCGTAATTTTTTTTTCATATTTACAACAATTAAAACAGCAATAACAAAAACAATGATGTTGACTCGTCACTGTAAAAGATCGTAGAGCGCCGTGATGTAGGATTGAGCCATTTGGAGGGTTTCGTATTTCGACAATTGCCTGTCGTTACCGAGTGATGGCAAATAAGCGCGGAGTCTATCGAACGCTTTGTTGAGATTTTGCATTCGTCTTCTTTCCCTCGCGTTTGCTGCCAAACGACGTTTTCTCACAACGTTCGAGCTCACGTGTTTGCCTGCTCTTCTCCGGCCGTTGGGTTCTTCCGATTCGCTATTGGCGCCATCGCTCTCTAGATCCATATCCATACCGTCGGAAAATTGGCTGCTTGATGTACTAACGACACTTCTTCTCGAAGAATGAATCTTTTCCTCGTTGCTCTCGTCGCGGTTGTCCTCTTCATCGTCTTCCTCAATCTCGTCTTCTTCCTCGATCCTCGGCCGTCTCAATTCCATGTGAACTTGAAGCAAACTTCGTGGCCCTTCGTTCGATCGATCCATGATATTGCTTCGCGATCGTTCCGCCCTTAAACGTCCGCAACGCTTTGATTCCTCTTGTTGTTGTTGTTGTTGTTGTTGTTGTTGTTGTTGTTGTTGTTGTTGCTGCTGCTGCTGTTGTTGTACTTGTTGATATGGTTGTTGATGACGTTGTTGTTCCTGCTGCTGAATCAGCGTGGAGTTACGACTGGAAGCGATGCAAATTGGGCTCGTTGCTGGATTTATCAAGGATTCAACACAATGTTCAGAAACGATGGAACCAGTTGTCGTTGATGGACTGACCGAGCGTAAACTCGCTGGTGGACTCGGCGTGTGCCAACCGTCACTGTTATTGTCGTAAGTAACGCAGCGTGGCTGTATCGTCATTACGGAACTAACCGGTGGTAGGATAACGCTTTTTTCCTTGAGATACGAGTAGTCCGGTAATTCAAGATACGTCGGGGTATTGTCCTCCTGAGGAGGGAACATGTAACCGTAACGAAACATCTCTTGAAGCTCCATTTTCGAAAACACTGATGAAACAAAAAGTCCTTAGACTTACAAAAACTTGTGGTTTCTTGCGAAAACTCTTGGTTTCTTTTTTTTCTTCAGAAAGTCGATGATTCCTCTGAGGACAATCAATTTTTCTCAATACACTGCGCGCACTTGTGGATGTTAACACATGTTTCTCGTGATTTATCGATTTTTTAACGTATTTAAGGAGAGAACAGGTTTTGTTTGAATACAACGCGTTTGATTGATCAACTCCGCAAAGATTTAAACTTGCCTTGATATTTTTCTTAGGCTTTTATCGAAATAATACTCGGATCGAAGACACCGACTCGGTCCTCGAAGGGATTCTGAGGGTTCCCGTGGCGAACCGAGGGATTTATGCGTTCAGGGAGCGAGTCACCCTCGATCAGCACGTGCCTCCTAACCAATAAGATTTTACTAGTAAGCCCCCCCCCACTCGAATTCGTTGGTGCTTTTCATGGTGGGGAACTCTCGCGTTGAGGGGATAGACTCGAGGTCCCGAGAACCACGGAAAGGGAGAGAGAGAGAGAGAGACAGGATAATATACGTACGAGCAACAGGTGGTACCGATCTCAGAGGTTACCGTCGGCGGCGCCTATACCTGCTACATGCGTATACGAAGACTCTAATACGATTCTCACGAGCACACATCGAAACATCGTCTGGCACTATACTTGTGCGCTCGTTCTCCCTTCTTTTATGTGCACACATCTCATATCGTCTTGTCTCTCTGCGTATCTGTATCGGTGGCGAGCAAGCTTATACGTTAGTGTATTGCGTGATGAGGGCGCACGACACGACTTTGATCTCGAAACCGGAACACAAGCGTGGAAATCCCACTCGAATGCGTGTGATGCGGCACGAGATATGAATCAGTCGGTTTTCTATTTTTTTTTTTTCTGATTGATTTTACCTAATGAATATCTGCCAAACTTAATTATTCTCGTTATGTGCGTGGAGAGAAAAAAAAGCATTCAATCTTTCGGCAGTTACTAAGTAAAAAACATTCAAGTTTTTCTCGATTACTGCTGACACGTTTAAGAATCAAATAGATCGTTCAGCATTCGAGAATCGAGTGCATATACTTTTATCTAAACTTGTCAAGTTTCTCTGGATAATATAAGATGTACGATAAATTCGAGTTCATGGAATCTCATGATTGTTTTAGATGACAGAGCAGAAATTCGGATTGATCTTATAGCATCGAGGTTCGAGATGATTTTTTTTTCTCTGCGCAAACTTTTGCGAACTCAAATAATATAAAAACTAGCAGAACTGCGAGCGTCGACTGTCTACTTTGAAAAGTTTTCAATTTTGGTTTCGCGGCCGTTACTTTTGTCGAGTGAGAAAGAAAAAAAAAAGTTGTTCGCACGCGAGAGAAGTCTGATCTTGTAAAGCGCAAAGGAACCTATTAAAATATCAAAATAAGTTATTGCATTTCGAGTGATGATTTTCTGAATGATTTTTCTGAAAAAGACTGACGAAAAATATTGCGAAAATTGTATACATCGCTACCTGCCACGTTGTGAAATATTTTCTCGCGTATCGTTTCCTGTATTTATCTTCGTCTTTTACGTCCCAAAAAGAGAAACAAGGAGTTGGAAGAAGAAGAGAAAAAACAACTTATACATTCGGTTGGTCAAATATATAGCTGACAAAAGATGCGAAATTTTTGTCGATCATTATTATGACAAATGGTCGAACGGACATAACGGACTGACGGATATTATAAATATCAATATACATTTTGGCCACGGTATTATATTTTTTTGGCGAGGGTGCAAAGAACTCGTGGAATTCACCTTCCGAACGGGTGTTGGATTTTGTGCCTACAACAATATGAGCCTTCAAGAAAACTTCGCGTCAGATTTCTTGTTCCAGACAAATACAATAAAAATGCCAACAACTGTGCACTACCGCCGTGGCGCAAATGTGTGAAACTTCATCGATCACTTATTTTCATCTCATAATTCCGTTTGCGATATTAATAATCGTATGTGCGGTACAATTTCGCCATTAGAAAAGTAATGTAACCGTCCGAAATGGCTTATGGAACCTAAGAAAAATGGTTGTTACCACAAAGTTAAAAAACAAATATTACTGCACAACAATTTATAGAAATTCATAGCTCAAATCGAGTGATTTATGGCCACTTTTCTTTGCTAGATGGTTCATTTTCATATTTGAAAAAAATACTTTAGGGAACAGAAAATTCATAGCACGATTGATTGGAGAGTAAAAAGCTTTTGCAACGAAAACAGCAAGCGAAGATGAGAGAAAAGAGGGAAAAAGAGAGAGTATTAGGAGTTGACTAAACGCGAATGGCAGCATTTTCGGAGATGCTGCATGCTAAAAAATATATATATCTGTATATGTATATTACGAGAAAGATCGCGGACCGAAACGAGAGAAGAAAAGGATCGTATCTGCAGGACAAAAAGGGTGCAAATACCTCAGGGGCGTAAGGTCCAGTTACATCTTTCCTCGCTCAATTAGCGAAAACAGGTAGGATAAAGTTTGCGGTTACCAGCGACGGTGGTCTCTTTTCGTCCTGGCAACCCGATCTCTCTCCTTCCCACACTATCTTATTCCCCTCTCCCTCACCACGAGCAAGTCCTTTGCCGAGTTGAGGTGGCAACTTTATCTTATTTTCCTGAAACTTTTCTGATTCCCAGGAGAGAGTGCGAATGAAAAAAAAAAAACATTCTCCGAATTCGAAAGCATCAAAATTTCACACCGTGAACTTGTTTTTCACTTTTCGTCGACGTTGAGTATTAGTTTATCGAATCCAATTGAAAACTTGAAGAAGCGAGTTATGTTCGAAAGAAAATTATTGTTTCGTGTCCTGCACAATTGCGAGAATTGAATATATTTTTCAAAATATACCCTTTGTATGTACACATTGATTCAGCCAATTTTAGCTTTCTGTTTATTTGCTTTTTCAGCTTCACTCATTTTGCAAAAGGTGCGTACATATATGTATTTTATACACATGTAGCACACAGGATACTGTACGAAAAATTTGCTGGTAATTACATAGTCGTGTACGAGGAGCAGAGATATAGGCAGAGAGAAAGAGGGAGAGGGAGGAGAAATGAGGTGTTGAATTTCACGGTTCCAAATCCACCGATGTTTTTTCTTTCTCTCCGTCTCTCTCGTCCCATCTTGTTCTGTCATTCAGCATGGTATCACGAAAAACATCTTCTTAAGTAGCCGGCACCACGTCGTTATGACGATAATCTTTTGGGTACTTAACCGTACAAACTTGTGGAGAGCAGTAGGGACACATGGACACATATAATATTTTTTTTTCAACGTTTAATTAAAATAAGTTTAATACTCTGTTAAATATTTCGTTTTTCGGTACTGGAGTGTACTTATATTATATTCAATCCATTCACTGTGTTCGATCCCTGATTACCTGATTCATGTTAACATTGAGCTTAGTGAAGTTTTCGTTAAACAAATCGATTGATATTTCGGTTATATTTAAATAAAAAAAAAGAATAATTCTAATTAAATACCCAATAAATAAGCTCGTAAGGGAGCAGACATACGAGTAATCAAACGCAATTCTTAATGATATTTTTTCATTTGCATAAAAGTCGAATAAAATAGAAAAATGAACTTGAGCAAAAAAGAAACAACGTCTTAAGCATGAAATCTGTGAGGAAGGATAAAAAATCAACCGATGAGAAATCACGAGACTGATTAATTGGCAGTTCGAATCGTGTGATGGAAATGAAGAAAAAAAAATATCCAACACCTTCTCCGCTCGTAATTAGTCATTACGTAATTGACAGTGAATCGAAAAATAATTGGTGCACGAAGAAAAAAACTAGTTATACGAAAAAAAAATGCCTGGGAACTTTGTAACTGGTTTTTTTCCATTCGTTTTTTTTTTGTTTTCTATAATATTTCGACCACCAAGGGGCTGATGTAGGAGGTAACTGATATAATCACCACGCCCGAAATGGCAAATGTGTTCCCCGTCTCTCGTTGGGACTCTTTTCCCGCCTTGTGAAAAAGATACCTGATCGATAGAGGGTGCAACGTCTGTAGCACGCGTTTCCTATAGACCACATGGATTTTTCAGTGTTGCCCGACATTTCGAATCCGTGCTGGGGTACAGGGAAAATTGATAGCTCGCATTTATCAGTATCTACTTCGTCAATCGTTCAAAGGTGAAAACCAATAATTATAAACTATAATATTATATAAATTGGCCTGTCACTGAAGTCATGGTGAGAAGTATATGAAAAACTCTAGGGCAATTGGAACGGGCTTCAAGTTTACGTCTGATTGGAGCAATTTTTTTATTTTTGACTAAATTTCGACTCTCAAGACTCCTTGATATTGGATAAAAAAAATAAAAAAAAGTTCTTCGTCAATAACATCAGGAAAACTCCTGATTTTACTGAAAATTTTGATGCTTTGAAAGAAAAATTTTCACGAAATTTCGTACTCAAGTTAGATGATTTCGACAAAGAAATTTTCACACGCGTAAATCACAGACTACTCCTCGATACGTGTATACCTATGCACGTGATCGTGACATAGAAGTATGAACGTTTTGTTAAAACATATGAATCGTTCAAGTTTTTGTAATTGATAAAATTAGGCCGCAGAAGAGCAAAGAGAGTTATAAATTCGCTGAAAATTTGGCTTTCTTTTGTGATCTCTGCTCGCGAGTGGGTTATGAGCAATATTAAGAGAGAACGAGAGGGTGGTCGAACATTTTGGCCCCCAAGAAACTCGCCCTCGGATCCGCCCTGGGCGTGAGCCAAGTAATTAAATATAAAGTGAACTCATTTGCGGAACTCACTCGGTGGCAAATAACACGTTTGCTTCGAGACGCCGTTATGGGGAACGTCCATAACTAGGTCGTTATTTATGAGACCTCGGATATAATGTCCGAAGAGCGTAAGGCCCTGAAAGACTAATACACTTCGTGTATATCGAGAGAGGCATAGAGAGAAAGAGAGAGAGAGAGAGAGAGCAAGAGGAAAAAATAATTTATAATGTTGGACAACATATCTAATGAAAAATTTGGTATCCGAAAATTCGAGAAAAATAACTTCAAGCTGTCGAAGGAAAAATGTATACGTGTGTATTAAAAAATTTTCTTCTCATATACACATGTATAGGAGTAAAACCTCGCGAACCTTTTCGTCCCAAATAGAGACGTTCTTGACCTGGCCGAAAATCAGTGTGGTCCACAGCTTATGGACTAATGATCGATCGCAGAAGATTGACGAGTCCGAAACAAAAAGAGAGGTTGAGACAGAGAGATCAAAAGACAAAGAAAGAGAGAGAGAGAGAGAGAGGGAAAAGTATGGCAAATTTTTTCGACCACACTCCGAGACACAGCAAAGAAATTATCTCAAGGGTCTTCGCGAACGTTTCTTCTTGTTTCTTCGTGCTCTTGAGCCACTACCAGAAGCCTTCGGTTTCACCCGTAGCCCACCCTCATTTTTCGCTCTTCATCATTTTTATTATTTTTTTTTCTCCGAACGGCGCGATTATCACGTTATGCTTTCTCTCGTTCCGCTACCAGATTTTTCAAATCGTTAAGAAGCAACGCGCTGTAACATTGAGCAGGCAGTGTATTATGTGCTCTTTTTCAAACACAAATTTTACTGTTGCAACTATTATGGCATTCAAATTTTATTATCAAGTAAAATAAAAAAAAAATAAAAATAAAACGATACGATTATCCGTGCAAAAAGTTTAAATCAGTATTCAGCCCAAGTATAAAAGTTTTTCAGAATTCTTTTTAAATTTCGAATTTAATTTCATTATCAAAATCGCATATGAGAGCTCGGCTTCAAACGATAAGAAAGTTCCTGTTCAGAGAGACGAGCTAAATAGTCTACATTGACAAATTGCTTTTCCAAAAGTCCTTTTCCGCTGGTCCGAGTCTTATTATACGGCGATGATAAAGGCGCAGCAACAAATCTACGATAAAATTCCGAATCAAAAGCTCCTAAAACAGCCGTTAAATTGAATTTCAACGTCGACGTATCTCTGCATGCATAGATATAAAAATACCGAGGTATTTTTCCCCATGAAGCCAGCGTAAACGTTCGTCAATCGAATGATCCGTAACTAATTTTCTAGCCCTTCGTTCCCGGCATCTATGTATATATGATGCATAACTCGGCTTTCGAACGGGTTGAATTCACATGAAATATCATGATTATTATTACGATATTAATACGACGCATTAATCGAAACCGTTCAACATAAAAGAAACAAAGTTCGATGTCTCGTTATGAGAATATATATTACAATATCCATTCAATCCAGGAACGAAATACGAAACGTTGCAGGGCTATCTATAAAGGTTTGGAGATTCGAGTCTCTCAGGAGCATCGCACAGGATATTGTGAAGAAAAAAAAAAAAGCAGTGAACGAAAATATTGTAGGAGGAGAAAGAGGAGGAGAAAAGGGTTAGTCGCCCTCGTAATTAGTTTAGCCTTAATAGAGCCCTTAGTACGATATTTTGGTCTTAGCTCAAGAGGGTTCGTTCTCCTTCACTTTCTTCTATGTTCCATTATATTAGCATAAATTAAGAAGAAAGCCTGTATGCCAACGTTTTCAACGTTCACTTTTATTCTAGCGTATATATAGCCAAGGAAAGCGAAGGCTCAATCATCAGAGAGATAAAAATGGAGAGAGTCTTTTCTCTGACACGGTATCGTAGGAAATTAATAGTATGAAAGAAAAAAAATGAATTTTACCGCCCCGTATTAGACACGACGTTTATTTTTATTCGACTCTTCGATTCGTTACTATTGGGAGTCTTGATTGAAAATGAACAATGAAAAATATATTAAATATTTGGGATAAGAGAAGAAAAAAAAAAACAAAAAACTGACTATTACCGTGCGATGTAATGCTCGAGGATTGCATCCTGATGCAGAGGATGAAACGAGGCACATTCATTCATACTGTTATATCGATTTAAGCTTTTCGAAAGCTGTTTAATATTCAATGAGTAAATTGAATATAGTGTTACCAATGATTGTTTTCGCTGACGCGTATGCAAAATATAATGGTCCTTGGCATCCTGTGTGGTCCTGCAGCCATAACGTACCCTCTATGTATATACATTTATAAATGCATTTATTAAAGGGCACAAAAAAAGATCAGGGATGTTAAAATCTGGAGCATTTTATTTTTTAAACTCTTTTCGAACCTGCCCTATACTTGCTTCGAAGAATGATTTCATTATTACGATTTTTTTTTGTTTCTTTTTTTTTTTCGAAAAATATCGCTCTCAATTCGCTGTGCGAACACGAGGTCATCGTTGTCAAAATATTTTATGATTTTCGTGGATTAATACGAGTATCGTGCGAGTGGTTTTGGCAGAAAAAAAGAAATGATGAACATGATCGATGGAAAAAGATCATTGACGCATGACGTTTTTATTTCGATCGAAAGAAATTTTTTCCCTTTTTTTTTCATTCAAATTCAAAAGAAATCATTGATTTACAGAAATTCAAAGATTTTTTCGGTCAAATACAAGTATTTTCTTCAGTATTTCGATCAGTCTACACTTTGATAACTACGCCGGTGGCCTTTCTTCTTTCACTTTTCTCCCATCAAAAAAGAGAACAAACCCATAGAAACGTTTTTATTGTCTCATTAGTCCATACTTTTTCCTCATTAAATTATTTTCCTTCATAGTCTCTTGATACGGGTTACATTATATTTTATTATTGGTCCGCGTCGTACAAAAATATTTGTGTTTCCGTGAGCAAGAAAGAAACCTGAAATCCTTCGTGGTTGTGCAGGAAAAAATTGTACTTAAGAAGAGAAAAGGGTCCAGTCTAGGAAATATGGAGTATTCTTATAATCCTAGAGAGAAAGAGAGAGAGAGAAAAAATGGGCAAAAGAGTAAAGTATGTGGTGGTCCTAACCCCATCGTTTATGTTTCTACCGCGCCCCCATTTTCAGATTAACCCTCAGGGCGCGCCCTTCGCCCCCTATCCGGAGGGAAAAGGCGGTATTTTTGGCTGTACAGATCTCTCTGAGATGAAAAGAAAGAGAAAAGAGAGAAAGCGATCAGCCAAAGTCTCCCTTTCGGTCGTGATCCCTTGTTTTCCCTCATGGATTTTCGTTCAACAGAAAAGTAATTAACCCCGCCCCGCACAGTGAGAGCAATTTTGGGTCATCGTCGCGGTGAATTTGTGTCGACGCCGCAAAATCAAAGTGCTCCTATTAATTAATATCAACATAAATATTTCTCGAGTTAAAATAATCAGTTGATTACATTTTTCACGTTCTTGAACTTTGTGTAATTATCTTCATAGATTTAGACAGACAAATTTCGAAGAAAAGTTTATGAATAACTTAAATATTTTTACATCCGTTTGTATCGTTGTTTATCACGAGAGATTTTCTCCGATATTTGATAGACCCTGTCTATGAAAAGTAAGCTAAAATGAAATTCAATCGAAAAATAGAAACAGAGGAAAAAGGAGAGAAAAGTGTATACCAGACAAATCATTTTCCAGAGATTTCAACGCGAGGAGATAATACAAATCTCATCGAATTCACTTTTCCATAGACTACAAAGTAGCAAAAGTCTGAGTCGGACTACGTTCACGTGTCAAACGATTGGCGACTCCCTAATCACAGAAGATTTTTGCATTTCTAATTCAAAAATTGCATCTCGTTTCCCATAGGCCAAAGCATTCATATGCCCTACTAGATTATTGAATCCACGTAGTAGGATTTGCATAATTATGTCTGAACCAGAAGTCTTCGTTTTTCCTCTTTTGTTTCATTCTTTTCTAAATCTTTTTTCTGATTTTTATTTGATCCTTCTTCCTATTTTTCGTTTATTTGCCCTAGTTTTATCGTGCTGTCTATTTCCCATATTTTTATTTTATTTTTTATTTTTTATTTTTTATTTTCGTATTTCGTTCTGGCTCTAGCCGAAAAATGAAAGAATTCTATTCGTATATATAACTATACACTCGTAACGGATACCCAAAATCGATTATTCGTATTAAAATATCGCCCGAGGTCCGGCACGCAATTAATCAATATTCTCGTATCGAGAAGTCTCGTGCTCTATGTGGAACCCACGACGCAACCACTTTTTGGGATCTTCCGCTTCTGGCGTTCTTCTAACCGTGGCAGGTCCAGCCTGAACGTGAGACACTAAGGACTCCTTCGTGCTCTATCCTAATCATTTCTTTTTTTCCTCGATAATCTATCGTCTATTAGCGCTTCTCAATTTTTGTGAATCTGCGCTAGATAGAATGTCTTCGTTTGAATAATTTTTATGGCTTGTCGAAAAGTATAAAACTTTCATTCAATTCAAATGAGCTATTTATTATTTGCTGCGAAAGTGGAATTTATAGTTTGGAAAAAAATTTTTAGCCACTTTCCAATTAGCAAACGTTCAGTCGCTACGTCCACAAAAATTATCAACGAGATCCGGAATTCGCTGGATCAATACTGACTCTTGTCAAATCGCTTCTAGCATTGAATACGACTCTTCACAATTGTATACGGTTACAACGGTAAAAGTAACTTAAAAAATAATAGGATCTATGAACATATAAAGAGGCTTGATAGGCAAAAATGATGAATTCCGTTAACTTCTTAAAAACTCTTCATCAGCTCCCTTTTCCTGTATGCAATGAGGCTTGTAAGAGCGCTATCGAAAAATATTTTGTCTTATTTCATGTAGAACCATACGAACATGTTATTTGTGTGTCCGGACACTCACACAGGTGTGGAATTTTCTACGATCTACACCAACGGTATTTTAGAGACTTGGCGTGTTCTACAAGCATGACCTCGTCAGTGAAACGATCGCCGTCGAGAACGATATAAGGATGGTGGAATCGGTATCGGAGTAAAAAAAAAGTGGGAAAAAACAAAACGGAAGGAAACAGCGAATAAAAGAGAGAGAGAGAGAGAGAGAGAGAGAGAGAGAGGGAGAGAGAGATGAAAAGTAGGAGCACGCGCCAGCCACACGCCTCGTCGCTATGGAACGTTACCGATATATATACGCACGCGGTACCACCTGGGACAGTTGGCAAGCGAGAAGGCCCATGCAACAAGTGGGAACCCTCTTTTCCTCGCTTCTCTCCAAAAATTTCTCCAAAATTTCACCCCGAAATCGATTTTTTTTTCGATCATCTCTATACACATGCCCTTCGCCTTTCCACAATTTTTCGATCTGTCACGTTCGTTCAACTCTTTCATTGTACACCCCTTTGCTAACACGATCTAGCCCGTGATCTAACGAACGTGAGGTGGACACTGCCATTTGTCGATCTTATTTTTTTTTCCAAATACTTCTCTTCAAATTTCGGTGGAAATTAAAAAATCCTAAGGTAAGCAACGAAAAGACAGCGCAAAATTCGTCAATTATCCGATGTCTTATCAATCTGAATTGCTGTTACTGCACGGTAAAGAAAAGTACCTGAATCCGAAACGAAAGGATACCCAAGGAAGAAGTCCGGATAGGATTAATCATATAAGAGTCGACACGCGACATACGAATGATCTACAGGCGCGATAATTTGTCTTCATTATCCTCACATCTATCATTTATCTTGACGAGAACTTTCAAATTACTTGTAGAAACGATTCTAAACGTTTATCGAAAAGCTTGAATATTTTTCGAAGGGGTTAAGAAATAGGAGTCGAGATAAACGTGTTGCGTTCTCACGCGAAATAAATAATATCTCAAAGAAGAGAAAGAATCCAATCGTCCGGGAAGCGCGATTCTTGTATCAGTGAACACGAAACGAAAAGTAAACAATAGAAAATCATTTCAATGTAGCGAAGAGTAAAATGCAGGTTAGGAAATTGCCAACACCCGTGAGCATCAATAGATCGGATAAATCTGTTCTTTTGCTAAGTAGGCGACACAATAGATGAAAGAGTGCAAAGAACGAGATTGAAATTCCGTTGCGTGACATGGTTTACAAGAACGATATTCCTACAACCACAGCTTCTTTTATGTTTCGCGATAAAATGACGTATGAAAAAATACACGTAAAACTACGATTTTTTTTTTTTTTCGAAACTGTATCCTTTCGTGATGCTTAAAGGGATCTTAAAGAAAAAAAAAGCAAACAGTTTCTTTTCTTGTAATGGCGATATTACAATAGAATAGTAAGCGAATCAACCGCAATATGCCTTTGTACGGTTGCCACAAAACTCTTCTGTAAGCCGTAACTACTTAGTAAGAAAGGAATAAATCTCGAGAAGCCTGCTGTTAAACGATGATTATGATATGTAGACTTAATTTGACATTGAAAAGATCGAATTATGATTTTTAAAATACAAGACATGATTGAATTACGAAAAGTTGATAAATTTCTTTGAAATAAAGAGCGAAATCAATTGGAAATGCAATACAAATTACAATTTTTTTTTCTTTGTAAACAAAATCATTATTATAGAGATTTAATTTTTTTTCTGCCCGCGTGATTAAAATTAGGACTTGAGCCTGAATGAGTGAAATCAACTTGAAAAACTAATGACCACACGTTCAAGCTTTTTTTCCTTCGCGTTCGAGATCCGTACTCAACATTCCACGTGTATAATACGAAGAGTAGGGGACACGAGCGCGTGCCAAGGGTTTCGTCGATTCGAGTTCGTTCTTAGTTTTCCTTGGAATATATCGAATACGAAAATAAAACGCATATTAGAGGCTGTTCATCTAGGAACGAAGGGAATCAAACCGCAACGCGCGGAAAGAGGGTGCTCAAAGCCACCTGATTTGTTTCTTTTTTGTTCGTTTTCTTTTTTTTCTTTTTTTTTTTAACAGTAGTTTGGCAGTGGATTAAACCCTCGAGAGAAAGAGAAAATGAGAGGTAAAAAGTAAGGGAGTACGATGGAAACGAAGAAACGAGCTTGTGGCTCCTCTGACTTGGGCCTGCTCACCGTATGCTTCCCATATGGCTGTGCTACCATCCACTATAAGAATAAACCTATCCCCGAAGATTCGGCGGAAGGAGCTCCAAACAACCCAGCAACGCGCCACTACCAGAAAACGCCACCACCGAGCAAAGAAGACGAAGCAGAAGAAAGAGAGGAAAAAAAAACTTACAACCACCGTCTTTTCGACGGTGTATATCCGTATCCTCCATTGCTTTCTCATTGCCTTTCGACCTGCTCATTCTGGTCTTTAACGTTTCCTCGCCTCTCCCCATCGCGATCATATTGTGAGAGAGCTTCCTAGCGATGTCAGTTGGAACTTTTGCGTTCGCTTACACCACTTCTTCCCTCCGCATTATTTTTTTTTGTTTGTTTTTTTTTTTCGTTGTTCGTTCACACGCACGTATGATCATGGAGTGGGGAAATAAGCTTCAACGAGCCACGACAGCTCTTCGCGCTTCGGCTATGCGAGCACGTGTCAACTAATAAACGATGACTTGTCATACAAGATCATGAAAGATCTTTTCCTGAAACGTAGTTCAAAGATCGTGCTGAAACACCAACCAAGACAAGAAACACCAGCTTCAGCAGTATGATGTCTGTTGATTGTTAAAAGAATCAACCTCTAGTCACAAAATGAGTTTTAGGTCGGATCGTGGACGTACAGGGTCGAGTAGCTGACACCATTAGTTCAAGAAAAAGCGAGATACCTTCATTTTATCGTTCCAGCGTATACCTCTTTCGGGTTTCTACGAACCTATCCCATCCCTTTAACCCCACTTTTCTCCTCACTTCACTGTTCCTGTTCCTACGACCCCCCACCCCCTCCCTCCCACAGCCACTCTTTGCTAATGCACTACTGGAAAATGGAAAATTCTTGGCCAATACAGGTGGCTATGTTTCTACCGAATTCCAGCTAATTGATGCCATCATCAGAAACTCGGAAAAACCATCTTCCTCTCCGTGATAAATGCGCGAGTCAACGCATGGCTAAGCGGTTGATCCATCCAAGTATTATCCTTGCCTGGGCCTGCTTAACTCGAGAGATCGCCGAAGCCATACACCGACCGCGCACCTATCGCTGTCGGTTGGCAAGTAAAAGCGAAATATTGGTTTACTTCGTGTTTCAGAACAGAAGCAACTTTTATATTGTAGAAAAAGTAGATTATATGTAGCTGTTAAGTTTTTATGTGCCTAGTGACCTTAATATGAGAAATATGGGTTTTACTCTGACCAGCTGACCTCGTAGCTAGAGATGTCGCAATTGGCTCATACGTATATACAAAAAATATGGAGAAGAAGCGTGTTTCAATCGCAGTTCCGTACATATAGACGCTCTAGTGTATTCCCATCTGGTCTTCCTGTACTGCAGGCCAATCATTTACATAAGAGAGATAATCGAATATAATCCAATATCCCGTTGGAGAATGAAATGTAAAAACAAAGCCTTTATTCGAAAACGCCCTTGTGTGTATGTGTATTCATATGAAAATACGAGGAGCAAAACCTTGAGTGAAGCAATTCGGGGAGCCGGGAAGAAGAGAAAGAAGAAGGATGAACAAGGACAGAGAAGAAGAGAAAAGAGAAGGAAGCATCAAAAGTTTTGGGTCCTTTTTTTTCGGGGGCGGTATCGTTCATCGAAAATTGGACAGGCTCGTGAGATTTATAGCGCCCCGAACCAATTACCCCACCGAGATCCGGATCATCCTTCCGGAGATTACTGCGGTGCTATATGGTTACTATATCGATGGATACACATGCGCACAGGTCTCATAATATTCTTTGTAAGCTTGTATACCAGGTACTTACGAATTTATACATATACCTTCAGCTTACTAAATCGAATAAAACGTTTACGCAATGCACACATGCGCCTCCTACGCGTCTGATTACATGTTATCAATTCTTAACTTCAATTATCCAGGATCTCTTGATCATTCGGACCATCATTCTAGTTCTGGGTGAACTTTGAACTTCGAATTCAACACAAATACACGAATCAATGGAGTGTGTCTTCATAAAGTCACGTAACTGACTTTTTAACGACATTCGTTCACTTGGATGTTTTTAAATGGTCTTACGACCACCAACGACGAAAAGGGTATTACAGTAATGTACTATAAATGAATAATTATGGCGAATTTCAATATTCAAAAACCTGTTTGAATTCTAGATTTCAATTCGTTTCAGTTATGAATCGATTCATTATTCGCAATCAATTCCAGTTCTCCCACATCCCCCGACAATAAGAATTTCGTTTGCAATGCAAGAAAAAAGCCTTCAACATCGTACTGTAGCCAAATAATTTATTGGCCAAGACGATGACGATTCGTCAATAAAAATAAACGAGTTTGACAGTTCCTGATAAACCGAAATACCAACTTTTTTTGGTTTTTGATCTTGGATATACTTATTGGTATTGAAGGCATGAGAGAAGAGCTTTCGAACTCGTTGACCGGATGATGCCTGTGTGACGGGCAGGTTTTTTGGGTTCTCGCGCGAGGGCGCCGGAAGTGGGCGGCCCTCAAAACGCACCTTCTTTCTCTTTCTCTCTCATCCTCCATAACCGTACTCTCATGATCGCGTTCATGCTTCCTCATCACACAATCGGCGCCAGTACCGCTTCGATCTCTTCCTACTCACGGCCATTTTTGGGGTCTTTTATATATATACGCTCGAAGCGATCGCGACCCTTTCGATCATCTTTAACCACCGCCATGGAATACGTCTTCAAACTATCGACCATGATCTTCGACATTTGTCGAAGCTTCACTGTTGCCTACATTCATCTTTTTTTTTCTTATTTCCTTCTTTAATTTTTTATACGATTCACGGATCATTCACGAGATCGATGAAATTAGGCATGATTTTAATTGAAACATCCGACTCACCACGTTCGAACCGGAAATCGAATGTTCCCAATGTCTATTTGTAACGAAAAATCGATGAAAATGAGAACAAAAAAAAAGTTGCGCTCTACGAACTTTCATATGCCAAACTTTCAACAGATGTAACCTTTACAATTGGAATTTCGAAAATTCAAATCACTGACCTGGAGTTTCACTGAGATCGGGACACAAAAACTTTTTCAATTAATTTTCAATACAAATTCTACTGAAATATGGTATTGCAATCTTTTAGTTACAAGGAACGAAAAGATTATCAGTGTACTACAAATATTTACGGTTACAACAATCGATCAATCTATGGATTCAAAGTTGGAGTAAAAAAATCTTTCAAATTAATTCTGGTAAATTTTTTTTTTCTCTCAATATTCACATCCCCTTGTACCAAAACAATAGATTTCGAGCATAAAAGAAGAAGATAAAAGATTTTCTCTTGGAATAGAAAGAAAGAAGGGAGAAAGACAAAATCCCCTATTCCGTTGACGTGAAAAAAAAGGAGTGTATGCATAGCAAGTATGTCGGATTCGAATATTTTATCCTCTTTTCTTTCTTGAAAGACGAAAACCGAGACTAACGAGATAACACGCGGGGATAAGATATGCCTTGTTGAACACGATCCGTTACGGGATCTCGATCACGATCTAGATCTCGATATATAACGAGGTCCGTGATGCTGGTTGACGAGCGAGCCTCACGTCGTTGGCCCGAGTTTGAGAACCGATCACGATAGTCGATGAAACGTTGAGGTGAAAACTCTTAAACTTTCTCATCCCTTGTGCGGTCCAACACGATGAACCATCGGATATTCGACTTTGGGCCTGACTGCTTTTTTTTCGGAGGGTTAAAGGGACTGAAATGGTGACAGAAATGCTCGTTTACGACCTAAACACTGACTGATCCGAGCATTACGATAAGAACCCATGTTCGAGAAGGTGCGAAGAAGGCGAAAAGAAATTTTGAAAAATCTCGCTTGTTCGGATTCAATAGATCGTCGTTCGCGAATTTTGCAAGGTTTTTTGCTAAATTTTTTTCTCGATTTATCCTTTAAGTGATCAATTACGTTGGGCAATTCGAAGCAAGATCACTATGCTCGAACATGATACAAATTTTATTGGAATGTTAAAAATAAAACAATACAATCGAGCACGTTTTGTCCAATAACTTGATTCGTTTGTTGAAATTATTGTCTACACTTCGTCAAAGTTTGTTTTAGCTGATCTGTTTAATATCAAAGACATATAATGTACATTTTTCTTGTGCCTAATGAGCGTTGTTGGGCTCACTCGTCACCTTTTTCTACTTTCTTTTCTGTTTTTTCGTATTTATGTATATGTGAAGAGCTATAAATTCGCATAAGCCTTTTTAGGGTCTCTTTTGGTGCGAAGTTTTCCTTTGTTTCCTTTTTTTTTTTCATCCACTGATGGACCACATAATCAGATTGAAACCTTCGACGAAAAGTGCTTCGTAGACTTTTCTCTTTCGAAGAGAATTTAAATCTCACCTTTTTACACTATCCTATGAAAAGATCGGTCGCGCGCGCGAGCGAGCCCTTTGTCCATTTTTTTTTCTATCTTTTAACATAATATACGTACTATTAGACGTATCTCGTGTCCCGGGAAAGGGTCCCGGTCATTTCTTTCTCTTGCTATTTGCATACGGAGTCATCGAATATCTCACGGTGAATATTTTCGATCAGCATCCATGATACGCCTACAATTTTTATTGCCTGATGGTATTTTTCGAGAGCTCAAAACCGTCAGAATTTGACAACAGTTTATATAAAAAAATGTATCATTCGTCGAAAAAAATATGTGGTAGTTGAGTGAATTTCTCTGTGCTGCAATGAATATTTCGATGTGTGAAAAATCGGTGAAAATCCCATAACACAATAATGAGGAGGTTCGAAAAAAATTATATTCAATTCCTACAAAATGTTGCCTTCAACTTTTCAATCAATCGTTCAATCCAATCTGAGTATATTCAGATTACCAATAAGAATCTTTCAGTTTTCATAAAAAATGAATTAAAGAACAGAGTGACTAAGATAACTCAACGAGATCGGTGTGAAAATCTTTCGAAAGGGACAAAGTGTCAGATAAGGGTAAAAAAAAAAAAATAAACGTGTGGGTCCATCATGAATTTCCCAAATTATTGTTCAAGAGTCACGAAAAAAATGTTATTCTTGTAAAGATGACGGGCTGCAAATGTTCTCACGATTGTAAGCACGAGATTTTCCACGCTACATTGATGAGAGTGGGTTGAAACGGCGTAGCTCTATTTCTAAAGATCGTAACATTCTTTTTTCTCACCCTCGATGACCCAACATGAGAACATTCGATTCATCGTTTTCATGGAAAAGTCAAAGATGTTTCATCGATAAAAAAAAAAGGATTCGAAACAAATTAAAAATTTTTTGTTCTCATCAAGACATAAATTTGGCAAATTTAATTTATCAGGCTAATATGCGTTTCGTTCAAATTTTTTTTTTTTTCTCCAAGTTTCTAAGCAAAATATACTCTGACGTAGATTTACAAAAAAAAAAAAAAATAGTTAGCACCATTTTTGTTCATAGAATACGAATGATATTTCTGTTTTTTCATTCAAATTTGAAAAACGAAAGAATTTTTCTCAGAATCAAATAATTTTTCAGGTGTTTGTTTGAGAAAAAAAAATGTTTCTCTGTATATATATCATTTTAATTCTATTGCAAGATGGACTTTTCAATTTGACTGTGTATTATGTAGGGTAGTGACGTTATATCGTTGCTCTTGGGTGCTCTTACAGGTGTTAACAAAAATCCTCGAATGGACACCCATCGAAATTCGATACCGGCGCACGTTAGACCTCCAAATTTTCTCTCTTTCACTCTCTCTCTCTCTCTCTTGCCCATTCTCTTTCTCTCTCTCTCTCTCTCTCTCTCTCTCTCTCTCTCTTTCTTACGCGAAGAGTCGAAGGAGGCTGGGCGCCGTTGTGCTCCGAATACTGCGGGTGGTCCAGGCCATAACAGAGAGTACAAGTATACCGCGCTCTGGGCCCTTTTCGGTCTCAAAATATATACGCATCGAGCCTTAAGAATCAAAAGGGCACAATTTTCCCTGTTTATTCCTGAGACCCTAAGAGTAACGCCTTTTTAGTGACAAAGTTTAACATGAAAAATTGTATAGCTATACACGCGTATATACAGGGATAAAATAATCTATACACGATCTCCGGTTGACCCGGCATGAATTTTCACCTCCAATTACGCGATCGTCAATATAATATTTGACAGCTCGAACGCCTAACTGGAATTCATTCTTGGTAGTGTGAGTCTCTCTTTTTCGATGATCTTCGAGATATGTGAATCGACCTGATCGAATGAGACTATTTGAGACAATATAGATCGATTATACGCGAGATACTGAGAAAAATTATAGAGATTATCCTGTATAATATAATATGCGGAGTCGAGTTACCCTGGTGATTGGATCTTCTACAGGAAATTCCTGTTTTTTTTCGTATATCAAAGTCTCTGTTTTAACGGTTGGGGTAGGTTTAACGAAAAATTTTGAATTCACGATAAAAAACGTTATTTTTCCAATCTTATTTTTCTTCTCAATATTGTTCGCGTCAATGCAACATTTTTTCTCCTGGTTCATAAAAACAAACACGAAGCTAAGAGACTAACAATGATTTTTTCACAAAATTGTAGCGTAATCAAATTTTTTTAAACAATAAATCCTCGGTCGTTACACTGTTAAAAAGTTTCAAGCTGCTCACGTAGGGTTGTAAAAACTTCAGTAGTTTTTAGGACTCGAATAAAATCAATTATAAATCGAACATATCAACGGGTATCATTAAACGTATGAAAATAAGTATAATGAAAATGCTCTACAATTCTAGTAATGTAGGAAACTTTGAACTTGTTATTGAAAAGAAATTTGGATCGTTTATAGACCTCGAAGGATGAAAGAGTTTGAAACAACACAATTTTTATATCGTCGATCTTTTTACTCAACTTTTTCTCATACTTCCAGTATAATATACTGTCGTAAATCCTTCATGAGCAACTCGATTCTTGAATAACATGTTCTCATGACTCTTGAACAATATATTTAAAATAAAACTAATAATAATATTAATTTGTACACGAATAAGAGCCTTGAAACAGTGATATTTTTCTATTGATGCATCGTCATACCGAAAAAATGTAAAAAAAAATGAAAGAGAAGATCGATAATCGATGTCTCATTTCGGGAAAGAGGCCACCTCGGAGTATTTTTTCGATACAGAGGCTGTTGTACGTTTTCGTGGTGATAAAACAAAGTAGCCGGGCCATGACCGAAGCCATTACCAATGTTTTTGCCGCCTACTAATACAGAACCGAGCCGCGAGAGCTAATCGAGGAAAATAATAAGCCCAAAAGCTAAAGAAATTTTGAAAGCCACAAAGGGAACACCGACATTTTGTCTGGTTGACCGAGAGGCGGTAACGATCTATCGGTGTCATTTCCGATATAGTCCACGCGCTCATCTTTTTCTCTTCTCTTCCTCTTCCTCTCTCTCCCTCTCTCTCTATTTTTCTTCACCACTCCCTCATCAATACTTTATGACGAGCTTCTTTCTGTGTTCGCCAAATTCCAAAAATGCTATTTTTTTTTTTTTTTCCACAACGATTACTACGCGATGTTGACCAACAACGGGTGACCCACCACGAAGAGCAAGAGTTTCAGGATATGCTCAATTCAATTGACTCAAACTTATTAATTACATTCTAACATACGTATTTTATTGATATTTTACAAAAAATTGAAAACGGTTGAATCAAAAAATAATCACTATGAACGAAACGAAATAACATTGTAGAACTTTTCAAGAAATTAATCAATCGCGATTGTTCAAAGAAATTTTGTGACGTAGCGCATGTGCTTCCCGGTACAGAATTGGAAAGGGATTCGTTTTATGCAGTGGATTTTACTTTCGTTATAAACGATCGACTGGTCGCAATGATATCAAGAAAGATTACTGTTTCGAAACGCAGATGATTTTCGTCAATTTTTTTCCCCAATAGTATCCAGAAAAACATGTTAATTTACAAAGTCTGCACGACGAATTTAGAAGAAAAAAAAAAACAGAGAAAAACAGCGAGGAAAAGTGGTGAAAGTACGTGGTGCTACGAGATTTCTTCTTGCCAAAACGAGAAAGAATAGACAGCGCGCGTGTTTCGCCGACAAAGAGATGAGATCCTCAGGATCGTTGTATATAGTAGTATATACATCGTGAACGACCCGACGCACGACTCGTAAATTGCAAAAGGGCACGAGTTACACTATACGGTCGTTGGTAATTGCCGTGTCAGTTTTTCATGTTCATCTACTCACGTACTTTTGTTCTTAATTCTTCCAAAATTTTCGTACCGCGTCGAGTCATCATACCGAAACAAAATTAGTTGTAATGAAATATATATCTCGTTTCGAAATTTTTTTCATCTAACATCAAACGGCTAACGGTTGTTTATCGAAATTTTCAAAGATTATATACTTTTTATTATTTTATTCAATTTTGCAGACGAATAATATACAAGGAAACTCTTATCGCTGAATTTGAAACAAAAAAAAAACACTCAATTCGAGCGAAGAGAAAGAAGTATCAACGTTCAATCCGATTTTTAATCAGTGAATCAAGACCACGAGTTAGAATTTCATTAAAAAATATCAACAGTTAACGATTTGTCTGAAAATCTCGGACAAATATTTTATTTCTTTTCGTAAACAATACAAAAAAATGAAACATACATTGAAGCATGAAAGGATGAACTGCATATCGTCTCATGGCTTGAAATTATTGAAAAATGAGAATTTCGAATTTTTTGGAATAGTTCGAAGATCGAGGGAATTTTCAAATAAACTAGATTGATCACTAAGAAAAAAAAGATGCCGAAAAACAAAATCAATCTTCAGTCTTGTAAGACAAAATTAAAATTGAAATAAAAAAATATAATCAAACTATTCCTATCCCTTGCAAGTATAGAGACCCTAGGGGCAATGACTTTAAGTATGTGCACACAAGCAAATCGGAAAAATAAATAATAATTGAATTGAACACCAGAAAAAAAAAAATTGAACTAAATTGATCGTTTAAAACAATGATTATTGTATTTCTCCCATGTTTTCAAAGATTCGTCTACGTTGAAATCGAGAAATAAGAATTTGAAAACTTTCAACAGCTGGAAGATCGAATTAGGCGATATCGATATTTTTTTCAAATCAATGATTGTTGTTTTTTTTTTTTCTGTGAATGGTTCATGGAAAATAATGTGACTCCGGGAAACATGTATCAGGAATGAGATGGGCAATGAACTTCGATTTCTATGATGGGTGTCAATTTTGATCTTTTTTTATTTATTTTTTTTTTTATTGTAAGTCATTTGTATAATCGAGGGTCTTGGTGTGGCATTCGAGAGAGCGAATACACATCGAACGTCGAGCATCTGTGCGCGCGATCCGGCAGGTGCCCAAGGGCCTTAAAAAAAAGGGCTTTTATCGGGAGAGGCACGATGGCGCGCGCCTCTCGATTCTACGTGTTATACGGCTTCCTGTCCCATCTGGACCGCGAACCTTCCCCAAAATACCCAGACCTATCGCCTAATGTGTGTAGCTTTACTTACCAAAAAGATAAAAAAGAAAGAAAAAAAAAAGGGTCATCAAAAAACCAAAATGTGTACTCGTCTCATCTCCGCTCTCGTCGAAACACGAGAAAAAGGGTTGCAATCGGTAGCAGGTAGTACTCTCGTGTTGCAGTAAAACTTCAGCCCCGTCATTGTGTTTACTCTGATTTTGATGATTATAAAATCGTTGAAAATAACTCCAATTATTTATCACGTCGTTAAAATTTTTACGATTCTAAATGCACATCTCTTAATTCATCAGTTGTAACCTCGTTTGTATAAAGACTCTTCATCGAGGTATAAAGAAGTATTGAAACGTTATTCGAGTGTCAATTTTATTTTATTTTTTATTTTTTTTTTCAATAGAGAAATAAAAATTTTCTGCTCAATTTGTTTTATTTTTGTTTATTTTTCCCTAAAAATAAAAAAATAAAATGACTTCCATGACGCAGTGACACGAAACGAAAAACTTTTTGATTAATGGAGAAAGCGATGCTGAACGAGAAATATGAGAACTCAACGGATCTCAAATTTGTTTCAATGTACTGAGATTAACGAATGAAGACAGATCGTCACAACTGTTTTCAATAACCTAAAATTTCCTAAAATTTTTCAGACATTTAAATACAATTACTATGAAATAAAAGTAATTGAAAGAAAAAATATTTCAACGATTTATTGAATTTGTGAATTGGAACGCATTTTCAGGAACAAAAACATGTCGAGAAGAAAATTATCGAGCAATCAAATCTGTTGACTAATTTGAAGAGAAAAAGAGAAAAAAAACTTGTATTTTTTCGGAAACGGTGTCGTAAACAAAGCAATTTCGTTTTTTTTTTTTTCTTATTCCGGTGGTTAAGAATTTTTGCTTTCAGGGTGTAAAGCGTTTAGCGAAGTAAGTATAAGCGCGAGGATCATCATCAACGAGCATATAACGTAGAGGGCCACAGAATGCGCGGAGCCTTCGAGCTTAAACGCATTAAAGTGTTGCTTGATTTGTAGCCGGTGAATATTAAACCGAAGAAGAACTGCAACGTTCGTAATAATGAGCGTAACGCCTCTTCCTCAATATCTGTCTCTCGAATAGCACCTTCCTGACGTCGTGTACCGTCTTGTTTTCCGAGTGGCTTGCTCACACGCGCGTCTCTCAGCTTCTTCTTTTCTTTCTTGCACATTTTTCGCATCGTCTCATAAACACTATCTACATAGAGCGCATCCTTTACGTGCAAAAATATGAATGCTTTCGAGCTACGAGTTTTCTTATCGCAATTTCGTTTATCAACCGCAGTTCTCATTATACTTGAAAGTGCACTTCGTCAAACAAACTGCTCTTCATGCATAAAAAAAAAAAAGTCAATGATGAGCGAATTTATGAGAATTTTTTGTTTTTCACGTAAGTTAAAATTGAAACTTGATTGTTTTTAAAATTTTTTTATTCCATGACAAAGTCTTCATCGTTTGAGTTCAAATGCATAATTAGGTTTCCTAAATACCAGCATGCATGCAATCGAACTACGAGTGAGTTTATAGCGTTATCATTTTTCCATTGATTGAAGAAAATTCAGGCGAAAATATTCAATATTGAGTTAAAAGTAGTCTGTAAAAAAATGAAATTGTTCACGTCGAACGAGGAATACGATGCGACCTTTTTCTTTTTACTCTCGGTATCGACTCGCCCGAGGACTTGCCAAAATAACATTCGCGTCTAATTTTAAACGATAGTACTTTTTTTTAAGAAATGATTCTGACCAAATTTATGCAACCTTTTGAGTCTCTTCAGGAGCAGGTTCGTTCCTCGAAAGTCAGTATTTTTTTTTTTTTTTTTTTTCAACTTCCATGATCCCCTTTGATTTTTTATCGATCGAATCCTTTTCACGCGGATTTCAAAGAAAAAGTATTCAAAGAGTTTGAGGCTTCGATACATTGCTCCCGAGCTCAATCTCACGCCACAAAAAGCGCACAAAAACACAGTGAAATTGCCTGTCATTCGTTCTTTAAATTTTTTTTTCTTCTTTTTCATTTCCGTAAAATCTCAATGACACGGCAATGAGTGCACACACACGTTTTTTTTTTTTTCGTTTCCCGCTGCCGAGGACAATAAATTTGGGATTGAGATGATTTTCAGCGAGAGTCATTCGAGTCTTTACGGGCTCTTTTTTTTCGAGAGGCCACCCACGGATATCGGTCTGCATTAATCATCGCACCCAGGACTCATAGACATACATTTATGTATCTGTATATATGGCCCAACGTCTCCGATCACCGTGAGGGACCGCCGGACATCTCAATTTCTCTCTCGCGCGTATAATATGTGTTTCATGAGGGAAAGAGAAGAGAGAGAGAGAATGATAGAGGATAAAGAGCTACTTTTGAGAGACTCGAGGAAGGCTTTCTCGCGATCGTCGACGCCCATCAGTCCGTTTTTTCGGCTCTCCTCTCGGCCCTCGCTTCTTCATAAATATTACTAGTGAACCTGCGCTCGCGCACGAGTTTTCTCGTTCTTTCGCGTTCCACACGAGACGAAGATGGAGATATATGAAATTTATCATGCGCTTTGAGAAGTCGAAAGAACTAAATTCAACGCCCCAATTTCGTTGCCATACAAATGTACAAAACATTGTTCAGCATCCAGGATCATCCGAGAATAACCGAGAATCTTGAAATTCTTTGGGTCCTTTAATACGTATATCATTGTCGGAGTTATAGGCACGTATATATGAATGTGTAGCAAGAAATTCTTGAGAACATACCCAAACAAAATCATTATAATCACGGTTATAATTGACGAGTTTGCTAATTGTATGTAATTGTGGTTAAATCTTTATTTTGTCTATTAATGAAGGTTAATATTTCGTACTAATGTGAACTCTCATTTGTATCGCATTCCAAAAGGCTTCGGCATCGTGGAAAAATTTGAGAATTTTTTTCAACAAGAGTTACTGGATGGATCACTCGAGATATGTAATTACCAATTATTCTGAATGTCTGAATGAGGGAAACAGAATAAACAGAGATTGCACTTTTTTTTAATCATATTCGTTGTCCGTAAAAATAAACGTGTTTCTGAGAGAAAATTCTTGCAGTAATTATTAGTTCGTGACTTAAGATCTGTGACGGGACTGTGAAAATCATATTACACGTTACTTCTGATTCTTTTTTCAAATTTACTTCGTTCTCTCAGAATACGAGAACAATCGTTGCTGTTAATCAACTATAGTTTAAGGATCATTGAAGTTTCATGAAATATGTCTGTAAGTTTGAATTATTTTTCTATAAATGAAGACTCGAGCAATTTCTTCAAAAGTGTTTCAATGAATTCATACGAATCTTAATTGGATCAATTATATTCTATATCAAATGAAACAAGTTTTCACTTCAACTGATTAACAAACCGGAGTATTTAGTTTCGCAAGGCATTAATAGATGGTCAAAGATAATAAATTGATTCAAATTCATTGGATGCATTAAATTGATGAAGATTATTTTTCCACTTCCCCCTACTTTTCGTCAATTTTCGTCCCCTCAAATCTCCTAACGAAGAAAAATTACTTCAAACCTGGAACTACAAGTTTCAGAGAACTGGTGAGAAAAAACCATGTCTACGATAGTGCTTAAAAGCATAGAAAAGAAGAACGAGAAAAAAAAAATGGAAAAAGTCATACAACGACGTGATTTGGAATGGATAAATTATCGCGTCACATTTCAAGCTTTTCTTTTTTTTTTTTGTTTTTTGACCGAGCGACTCGCAGTTAAAAGATCTATACGCGCGTTGCGAGGTGGGGGGAAAAAATAGAAGGATTTTTCATACGCCGACGTCCGCCCACGTTCGCGTCTCGTTAATGCCAACGAGATACTTTGTCGGTGTATATACATATTCATACATATATATACGTAGCGCCCCCGCTCATTTTCGCACTCAACAGAGCACACCGCAAAGCTTTCGGTATAGGAATCAGAAGAAAGAAAAAAAAATGAAACTGGTGAGAAATAAAAGGAGCAAGTAGAGAAAAAGAGGAAGGAGGAGAAATTGAACGAAGCGATGAGGAGCCACATCGCTGTCTTCCCGTGACCCCGCGTGCAAAACACACGCTTTTATAATACAACCCCTCTCTCGACAACCTTTGGGTGTTACATCCGTAATCACGTAATTGGCCGCGAACGGACGTCGGGGCGCTTGTCATAAACGCGTTAACCACGAACCAGACGCCCCCCTGGCTTGACCCATTGAAAGTGTAATAAAAACACGTAACTATACACATAGAAATAAAAATACAAAATGACCGCAACAAACCATGAATCGGTTCGGTGCTCTTTTTTTCTATGGGCAATCCACACTGAGAGGAGCTCTGATTTCTCCATTCAACGAAAAACGAACTGCATGCGTTGATTCATTTCTATTTTATGTTATCCACAAAACCATTATTTTTTTTTTATCTAATATTATGAAAATGGAAGCGAAAAATATCATTTTTCAAAGGTTTCTCTCATGATAAATCGTTCGAATTCTTTGGTAAAATTATTTCGAAGCTCGATATTATTTACAATTCCTATTTTTCCATGAGCTTCAGAAAGTATTTGAAATTTCTCCATTGATCACCAAGATAATATCGAGAAGTAGTTATACAAGTGGTTTCTACAATTTACAGATTAAAGAATACAAATAAAAAAGAAATATAGAATGGACGAGATATAGATGAAAAATGTTAAAAAAATGGAAAAACCCATTCCGATTAAGCCATAAAAGTATAACTGAAGCACTTATCACCATTTGAAATTGATTCTCCCAAGAAAAATCAAAGCTCGTAAATTGGATAATTTTTCAATTTTTATGCATATACAAAATCCACCGAATTTCGTTTATGAGTTTCGACAATTCGAATATACATACATAAACACAGATCTTTTTTTTTTCCTAAAAAATTTGCACCGTTTATTCAGATAATATATAGAACTGAGAAATCATTAACAATCGAATTATTATTGTTCATTCATGAAATCTAGAGATTTATGCATTCGCGAGAGTTGTGCGCGCGCGAGCAAGTGTGTTCATTTTATCGAACAAATATTTTCAATTATCACATTGAGTAACAAATTATTCTCTACGACATCAAGAGAAACAAGGAGATAAAAAAAAATGGAAAGAAAGCAATAATTTGGAAAATGTATATCAAGGTTTCGTGGGAGGGGCTTTTCGTCCGAAGTAAAAATGAAGATTGGTGAAAAATCAGTACCGATTAATATTAGCACGAACAGGCGTCATACATATATACTTCGTGGATCGTGAGATGAGAAATTCGGATGATGATATACGTAAATATATATATGTATATCTCTATATATTTATATATATATATTGTAATATACGTATATTTAGGAAGGCGTTGAGCGGTTGCCCTGTGCCGGGCGTCGCTTGTTGGTTTAAGGCCCGGTTAAATTCGCTGATCAAACAAGAAAGTCCGATCGGGGTACACGGTTTAAAGGAACGAAAGCGCATGAGAAAGAGAAAAGAACGAGTATATTCGACGCGCGCGAAAGATCCGATCGCCAAAAGACCATGTGTAAATACGTACATATATATATGTATAGATATATTCCATCGAGAAAGAGAAAACAACATTTTGGCCACATAATTAAAGGGGATCAATAATGACGGCCCTCATCCGGATCGAGAGTATATTAACTTAATTGCTTTATTAGATTAGATTCACCTGAAAATTGAGGCTACGCGCGCGCCTCTTTCGAGATCGCGTGGGCGTTCACACACATGTACGTGATGTAATGTCTCACTTCTGCCGTCGAGAGCATTTTTTTTTTTTTTTTTTTTTTTTTTCATGTGGATTTTATGTAAAGACTGAAAGAGATTTCAAGAAATTTCCTTACAAAAAAAAAGAAAAAAATATATAATCGGCATATACTCAATGAAAGTATTTTTTTTTTTTCATTTCAATTTCTTTTTTATTCTCACAATTATTCGAAGTGAAACGAATTTTCTTCGAAATTTTTTATCGACATTAGTATCGTTTCGTTAGGATTATATTGTTGAGTTTTATTGAAACATTGAAGAGAGAATGGTTCGTATATATTTCATTGACGAATCCACCTGTCTTCCGTGAAGAATGATGGAGAATGAGGAGAAAGAAAGATGCGCCGAATAATCGATTCACTTGAGGTGATCTTTAGTATAAAGACAAATACCCGATGATTCTTTGTCGTAAACGTGAACCAATAAATCGTGAAACATTGGCCATGATTCAATGGAATATGTTTCATTGAAATTTACGATAAAATATACTTTGTCGAATTACGGAGGAGGACACCTGCGTATGTGTATACGATGAAGCGAAAGAGAGATAAAGAGGGGGATGATCGTGACGCGCGCGTTACATGTTATTCTTCTCGGAGCTTTTTGAGAGAAGGAATTCTCTGCTAACTGACGGTTTATTCAATGCTCGAAGGTTCAAAAGAGAGAGAAAAAAAAAAAAAAGGTATATATTGACCGAATGATTCGAAAATGTTTATAGGCTTCTTCAAGAGGGTATACATAATAGCTGAGAGAGGTTGAGAAAATTTATAGTTGGCGCGGGTGATGTATTCGCCGCTACCGCATCTCTCGATCGATCCGCGCGCAGAGAACGTTCGAGCGATCAGCGCAGAAAAAATAATATTATAATTATACACTGTCTCGTGGTGCGTAGGTGCGTTCTCATATACGCTCACGTATATATGAGCGAGATCAAGTTTACCCAATCAGAAATTTTAATGCGAACAAATACTTCTAAACCCAATTACAATGGTGCATCAATATTGCTCGGTGAATTTATAAGAGATTGAAAAAATTTTACGAAATTTTGTTGTATCTCGAATACATTTTTGATCAAATCAATGAATCAATGATACATACGCGGTATTGATATTCAAAAGTAATGAGCCACGTGCAGAGAAACCTCTTTTAATCAACTTGTATTTAACAAATAATTGTCACAGTCGCATCGATTCGAAAGTTCCTGATAGAAAAAAAATTTTCAAACTTTTATGTTCAAACATTTGCGATCGAATGAATTCTCGTCCATTCGGTTGGGGTACTTATTATTCTTGAAACAATGATGTGCAAAATTCAAACTGCGCGCATACCTTTCAGTTTCATATTTCTCATTTATGCTTACTTTTGTTAATCTCCGTGTATTAAGATTCTCAATCGGATTGGGTTGTCCCGTAATTCTTAAGAAAAGAAAAAAAAAAACAAAAAAAAAAAAAAAAACACTCGACGATGAGATGAGAGAGTACGCGATCGATTCTCATCTCGAGCGAAAAGCGATATAAGCGTATATTTAGCATATCCAAGACTGACAGCGTGTTATTTCACCAACAAATAATACGCGAGCGTGACCCATTGTGACGAGACAGCGAAACAGAAAGTGAGAGAGAAAGAAGAGGAGTGGGGGGGGGGGGGTGAAAAGGTAGGAGGGAGAGGGCGTCCGAGTGAGGGCACTTGAGACTGAAGGGGGCTCCCTTAAACGCTTTTAAATACGTGCGAAAAATGCATCAAAGCTTGTGGATCGAAAGACCCATCGGAGTAGATGAGGATCGACGAGATATATCAACGAATAGACGAAAATAGACATGTCTCTATATATTTATATAATATATAGATTACATACGAATGCATCGGTCGTTTCAGGTTAAATAAGCAAATTGATCAACGTTTGCTGCGATTTTAACGCGACTTCTTGCCAAAAATTCATTCGAAACTCCCTAAATTTCTGTCTAAAACTTTTCTCACGCACTCTTCAATTCTCGCAATATGAAAGTACTCGAAAGACTCAAGACTTCAGCGATTTTTTGTTCGATCGATGCAAAATAAATCATCGAAAATGTAGTTCTTTTAGTCATACGAAAAAAATATGAATAATTTTTCAAACAAAATTAGAACATTCCTTCGGGTATTTTTTCAATGAAAAACTCTATCAATCAAACGATTTCGATAATCAACTTTGATCGAAGAAATTTGCAAAATGAAACGCGATATCCTGTTTGGATGTTGAAAAATTGAATTTAGCATCGAATTGCCTGTACACATATACCTGCTAAATTACAATGACGATTCGACGATCGTTTTATCCAGTAAAGGTTTCAAACGCCCTACCAATTAACTTGAACACATATTAGTTTCTGTCTCGAGATAATGGCCAAAAACGATTGTTATTCCAGAGATCCATGTAGCTCGAAGACTAAAAAAAAAAATGGTAGCAAATGCTGAATCTTCTTTTCTTTTCACTAAAAAATAATCATTCGCTTTCGATATAATTATACTTTTCGATCCGCGTCGAAGCGAGTCGGTGTAGACAAAAAAAAAATGTTAACCGTCGGTTTCAAAAAGAATCCACACCGTTCATGAATAGTAATTAAATTCGTTATAGAAAAACTGTCATGCTAATTTCAAGTTTTTTTTTTTTTACAAAAATCCATGAATTTTTTAAATCATTTGTTGCAAGTTAAAAAAAAATGTGTGTTCCCCTAGCTCTGATGAACTTTTTTCGTAATAAAGCGATGAAGAGCATTGATCAGATTGTGATAAAAGAAAAATCATAAAACCATCGTTCAGAAAGTTTTGAGAGGAGAGAAGAGAAAGCGTAAAAGAAGGAAAGAGATTTTTCATATACACACGATTCTTAATAGCTCGTGAATTTTGAACGAGATGGTGAAACCTCTTATACGTCGTGAACAATTGATATTTACAATACTCGAGGCTATCACAAAAGTATGCATACATACATGTAGGATGAAGTGTATCAGAGGAGGGTCGTGCGTTATTATTCCAATATACACTCGAGAAACGCGTCATCGAAGAGAGAGCCGGCCGGTGTTTCAAGTGTTGGGACAACTCTTTTTCGGCCCTAGAACTCCGAAAACGTAGAGGGGGCAGTTTTTCATTTCCCTTTCCTCAATCGCTTCTCCAACTAATTGTTAAATCGCAGCGTTCACGAGGATAATAAACGAAGCTCTTTGAGACTCCATCAGAATGGATCATAACCTTGGCTTGACAATATTTTCTTGAAAAGCATAATTATTTGATCCATCAATATTCTTGTTACGTGTATATTCTCATATTTCATAGCATATACAAACGTAAAAGATGCCTCGGAATTCATGAAAATATTTTTAAAGTCATTACAATCGGAGCATTCGTCACTTCTGTGAATGTATAATCAAAAATGTTCACTTGACTTCTGTGTGAAATCACTTAGTCTGCGAATGTATTCACGTGCTTATCTTTTGGTACAAATTTTGAATGATACTCATTGAAATATCAAAACCATTTTGGTTTCTCAAATATAATGTATTTCTATTGTATTCATTCGACAGAAGAAATACGTATACGTTGAAGAAAAATACAATGGACGGCAAAACTGTTAAAATGATTTGCAAAATGCCTCTACCACTTAACGAAACGTCCACGATACATGGTTGTCTCGCACCGAGTATGTTTCTGACCCCACGAAACGATCGCTTCATCCCCAGGGAGTAAGGGTATTACAATTGTCCCTAGAGATGACTTTGATTATTCTCCATACGCAACGATCGTCAAACATTTCCCCTAGATACGATCCCGAGAACGACTCGACGAGCCGCGAACGTCGTGACTAACAGGATTATTATACGAAGTGGTTGTATTCAAGCTTTCCAATTAATTCAATCGAGTCACTTTAACCTGGGAAAATAAGACTTCCAAAATTCATTCATAGAATCGTATGCCATGAAAGGAATTTATTTTTTACAGATATTGTGTCAAAATGCACTCGTGAACGATGAAACAGCTTTGCTAATTACATCTACAATAACTGTCGATTGGTTCATTCAGGTTCATTAAAATAGACGTTAAGTTTAGACTCGGATTTGTAGCAATTTTATTGGAATCATTCTTCCTTAATCGTTTCATTCACAGTCTCATTAATTTGAGGCAATCCCTTAACGCAAAATAAGCTCATTCATAAATTCCAAGATCCAATCTCACCTCTCTCTCTCTCTCTTTCTCTCTTTCGACCCAAGATCTCAATGAATCGTACTCTTGTGACTCGACCACAAACCCGTTCGACTACTTTCTCACACATTAACGACTCATCGTTCGTCGAAACCATAACACAAATACTGTATTGAGATCATTTGAAAAGAATATATATTTACTGATTTGTTTTTTTCGCAAGATCGACGTGCGACAGTTCGATTTCAACCAATCCTGAATTTTCACAAATGTACACTGATTCCTATCGAAAATAGGTGGACCAGTCACTAGAGTTCCTTCGATCTTAGAACAATTAAGTGTTTATTTTTCAATGTCCACAAATATAAAAAAGATTAATGTCCAATGATAATGAGTCATGTTTCTCATTAAAAAAGATTACGAATTTTTTTCGTTTTTGTAAATTTTCAATGATGACGAAAACGAAAATTTGTTAACATGCATAACAAAAACGAGAGATTCCGGTATTCTCATATTTTTTTTTTTTTTAACTCCGATAAAGTCATTTTTATTGCGTCATCATATGAGCTATTACGAATCATTTATATCGGTGTTTCTGAATGGAAAAAAGTTCAACGTTTCGCAACTTTATTACGAAACTAATCGAGATGAGAAATCCATAAGAATGAAAGCGAAGAAGGAAGTGTGAAAAAAATTACGAGCGAGATTCGGATCCTGAAAAATGGATTTCAATTCTATCTCTAGGAGGGATTATAATAAAAATGAAATTTGTGTATGTCAGTAGTATTTTTTGTTTTTTTTTTTTTTTTTTTTTTTTTTTTCGGGAGGCTAAACGGCCAAGTTTCGCTAAGAAAGCAGTCTTTTTAATATCAAAGACGAGCCGCGAAGTCACACATCTCGTCGGATTACTATTAACGCTGTTTCATACACTACTCGAGGAAATTTTTCATCGACAAACATCGGACACGATGTTGAAAGCCAACAGTGGCGAATAGAGGTGGCCAAATTTAAGCTGACATTTCTCGTAACTTCTGGTTCAACTCATTATTAGATGATATTTCAAGCCTTTGGATCTAAATCGTAAGAATTTAGGTCTCCATTATTTATTTTATTTTATTTTTTTTTTTGCCATCACGAATAATATTTATATTTTACATCTATGTATAGTTTAGCTAATTCGGGTGTAAGTAACGACCGAGACCTGTCATTCGGTATAAAGACCTCTGGTACCGGATATTTCGGAGTCAAAATTCGTACAAAAAAATAAATGACAATGGTCTAGAAAATGCTACGATGAAATCGACGACGTATATTCACAAACCCCATTTGCCCTAACGAATATTTTTCTGTTAATAATCGAAACAGAGAAAACAACACCGAGACATTATTTGAAAAAGATTTGTCCACGTTCGAGTTATGCCACGTGACAACTTCGAATCGATTGAGATTTTAAATTTCGGAAAAGCATGCTGGATCGTTTACCAACGATAATAATTTCTTTAAACTATCTTTTAAACATTTTTTTTCATACAAAAAAACCGATCGAAGTAATCGTAGCAAAAAATTACATAAACCGATCATAACAGTACTGTGCCTGTTCGATGTCTTTCATGTGCAATATTACTACATTTGATAATGAAAAAAGAGGAACGCAATTATAATTCATGAAAAAATGGTGGAAAAAAAAAAATCTCAAAACTTCTTCGTGAAATAATGAAATAAGGATTTGAAAGTTCTTACACTATATTGCAAGCAATATAGAAAACATCTTGGAGTGTTTGAACAGCCAAGAAAAATTTTTCCTCTCAATCTTTTTTGTTCCAACTAATTTTGAAGGGATAATAGTCCGCGATGGATTTTTGGCGAATATATATATATATATATATATATTCGTTCAGCTCCTCTTTAACAAAAGTGTAGAAAAATTCAAACGAGCTTCCAAAGTGACGAAGAAAAAAAGGAAAATAATTATGACGCCGACCACCCGTGAAAACAAGCGACGAGAAAATAACGTAGAAAGCGTGAGGTAAGAAGTCAAAAAGTACTCAAAGAACTACGAGGTCTCTCGAGAACTGTCTCTCTTTTGCACTCGTTGTTCCTTCGGGCTTTGCCACTCGAGACGGATTATCGCGCGGTTTATCCTCGATTCCTCGCTCTTTTCGTATTTCACGAAAAATCGTGCAATAATTTACCTTGACGCGTATCCCTCGAGACACATAGCTGGCAATTAACGCCTGGCCCAAAAGAACTTTACAGTGTCGGCTCGTTTCGAAGTGTGAGAAAGAGGAAACTAAACGTTTTTTTTTTCCAAGCCTGAACGACCATTTAGCTTCGTGAGGAGTCGCGCGAGCCACACCTTTCATTTCAGTTCGGAAAATTCATTAAGAAAAATTCGTCTCATTCCATTACGATTGAAATATATATATATCATTTGCTGCAATAAAAATAAAAAAAAGCCCTCTATGTATCGTGATCCCACAAACGAACTTTCAACTCGATTCTCACAAAAAGGTGGCGAGATGCGAGGCTAGTCAATCGCTGCTTCACGGAATACGAATAGACTCGGTGAAATTTGATCGAAATGAATGATCATAATGCGTCGATCGATTGAATGAAAATAAGTAACGAATGAAGAGAAATGTCGCGACTCTCAGGATTTAATTAGACGCAATTACGGCGAAACCTCGTATGCATCAACGAAAATCTGATACTGTCGAGTAAAAGTTTCGAATTTTTTTCAAGATATTCTCACGCTTCATTTTTTTCAATTTTGCGATAAAGTCGAGCGAGAGAAAGCGAGAATGAGAGCGGGGGGAGGGGGGGAAGGGCGATGAGAAAGAGTTATGCGTCTCGTGTGTGAGAATATCGATTGTTTAATTTTCCGTGAAATGCTTGAGAGTCCTGAGAGGTCCAGTTACACGGTAACTTTTATACGGGGGCGTGAGTCCTTTACTCCCTAATGTTGGGATGCTGCAAGGATCTTTTCTGTCTGATACATTCCTCGTTGATCGTTTTTCGTTGAACGGCGAGGGGAGAGGGCGGTGGGAGGGAGGGGATGGAGAGATTTTGGAGGAGAGTGTCCGATGATTTTTTCGGCCCTTTTTTCACACGATGAGACTCGAGAAAGAAAAAAAGCGAACAGTCTTCGTATATGGTAAACGCATTTTTGTGACCCTGTTTGAGGGACGATCCTTCAAAAATGTTATTTATACAAGATAAAGAGAGATGTAAGATGAAATTTGCACCGGTTCGTTTTCGCCAAGATTTCGATTTTTTATGCGGTGGTCCAGCGAGCAACTCGAGCTCCCTCCTTCTCTCTCTCTCTCTCTCTTTCTCTCTTTGTTTCATTCTCTCTCGTCCTCTCTTTCTGGTTCTTTATTCACGCGATATACATAGAGATGCATCGCCAAGGGTTAAGTTTGAGTTCGCCTACATACATATACGCGTGTGTACCTGTCTTTGTAGTACGTACGTGATCCCACATCAGGTTCTCGTTCACAAAGTCGAGAGTCTTCCCACGGAGTCCCAGAGGGTTCTCTCCTCCTTCTTCCGTCTTCTTTCCTTCGAAGCTCCCAGCCTCCTCGTTTTCATCCTTCGTATTTGGCTCGACTTCTCTTTTTCTGCTCTTCTTTTTTTTTTTCGTTTTTTTTTTTTTTCTTTATTTCTTAGCGACTGATCGTCGAGCTTCAGTTTCGTTGGCAAGCTTACATTAGTCGCCCCCTCGAAGATAATCGAGAAAAATTTGAGATCCGTTCGATCGAGAAACGACGACGGTGGCTTCGTTTCACCGTAGTTTCAAATGAACTTTTCATTTTTACAAACTCGAATCTCTCGTTCCTCATTTCGTTCAATTATAAAAAAAAAAGGCTTTCATAGTCTTTATCCAATGTACTCGATAACTTAAGCAGCGATTTTGTCGACGATATTTCGTGCATACATATTTTCGGAATACCGGAAAGGGACAAAATGCTGGTCGGCAAAACTTGACAAAAGTGGCGAAACGAAATTAAAATCTATCCTCGTACGGTTTTTCCTCTTGACCTGTGTCCATAACAATAATTGTCCCGAGCGATACAAACGAAAAATGAAAAATACGAAAGAAGCTTCCGGGGCCACGGGCTCATTTTCCGATAACTCAAAATCGCGAATAATTGACTTGAGACAGAATTTCTCGAAGAGAGTAGGACGACGACGTTAACGACGAAAGAAAAATCTCCACGAGAAGACTTGACGAGAGGTAGATCTGGGTCCATCTCTAATTTTCTTTTCCCAAGATCCGGTTGCGACAAAAGTAAATATCGACCTCAAGCGGAAGTCGTTTCGTAAACGACGATATAATAGATGCGATTTGGTAGAAAAAAAAAAAAGAAAAAAAAATACTGCAGCTAATTGAAAACTTCTGACACGTGAATGTGCGTCGAGGAACATCGCACAGATTTGATTTTATTCTCGAGTAAAATCATGATAAATAAGGAAAAAGAAGAAAAAAACCGAGATGAAAATTATACTTCAGGTCCAGAGTGTTTCAAAATGAACGAGGATGCTTCAGGGTGGCACACGTTAAAATTCATCCTGATGATATATGTATACAAAGAATACCGCCGTCCGAAAAAAACGATGAATCCGGAAAACAATCGTTAGTAAACAAAACAAGAAGAAAAAAAAAACAACAACGAAGGAAAAGAGAATGGATTTTATTGAATTGGGAGGACACACAATGGGTGTCTGAATAACCCGTAGTATCGAAAGCATTTTGCGCCTTGGCTAAATCACAATGAGTCAGGCACCCTCCTGTGTGACCAAACGGCTTCCAAATGAGCCCCGTAGAGAGAGAGAAAAAAGAAAAGAAGGAATTTTTTTTTTTCTAAAATACTGTACATTCCTTAATTCGCATTTACTTCAAAGGAATACTGGTATCTATGTACAAAGAATTTCGATCTATAAAATGCCAAAAAAACCGAAGCTTTTGTGTTATCGAATGATACATCGATGACGACATTATAAGGTCCAGTCTCCATTGTTCATTAACAATGCGTGTATCGTAACTTTTATAAATCGATCAATGGAAAACACGTAACTGTAACTAAACTTAAATAAGAGAGAGAGATAATTTTTTTTTTCGCTTTGAAAAAAGCCGAATCGTTTGATCGCGGAAGCAGCGATTTTTTTTTCGTGTTCCTTTCAGAAAGCCATGTTAATGATAAATCGATTTCTCATTGATTTCAAAATCGTTTTATCATTTTCCTTACGTTATTCCTCAACATTGGTTGATTTTATCGAGTTCAAACTTTTTTTTTTAATTGAAATATAGTTACACCGCGTATACCTATGAATGTTTTTCACCGCATATGTAGTACGTAAAAATACGTGTAAACTCACGAGATACAAGAGGTGGTGGGCCAATCGTAGCGGCAATATATATATATAACCACGAACGCTCCAAATTCGTGGCGGAACGTTGCCAAATACTGACCGCTTGACCTCTCGTAGATCGCAACCCGCGGTAAAGGGACGCCCTTTATATCCCAATAATTATCCACTTAAAGGAAGGGAAAGAGTCGTACGTTCGGTCCTCTCGCCCGCACCATACTCATTTTATGTATATATAGATATATATATATATAAATAAACATAGATATATTGTGTGTATATGTATATAAAATAATGCCTGTGTGTAGTTTTATGTTTGCATGTGTAAATCTATATATACATATATAGCTATAAAATTACATGTATACATGTAAATGTATAAACACATATGATGTAGCTCGAGTGGAGATCGAGTGTGAGGGTTAATTTGATAATTGCATTATTTCGTCGGTACTAAATACCACCTTTCCATAAAATGGTCAGTCTGCGCGTGGGCTTCGAGCTTCGTTTTCAAATTCTCGCTCTCTGCGGGAAGCAAAAAAATTGGCATTTTTTCACGAGAACGAGAGGGAGAGAGAGAGAGAGAGAGAGAGAAAGAAAGAGGGAGGGAGACGAAAATACTTTCGATCGAAGGGTTAAAATGCACCACACACAGTCGCTTGTGCTCTCTCTCTCTCTTTCTCTCTCTTGATTTTTCTCAAAACAGAAGAGAGTTGTAGATGAGTGTGCAGACACACGCGCGTTCGAATCTCAGCCTACACTTTGATCAACCGGATTTTTTTTTTTTTCTTAATTTTTTTATTTCTTTGCTCCGAGGTTTCTTAGTTTTGTTGTGTGACTCTTATTCGTCGGTTGAATATCTACCGATCGAATTTAATTCCAAGTAACACACCGGATTTTGTGCGTGCGTGTAACCTTTGCGCCTCTTTCTCTCGTCTCGACCTTACGTCTGCCAAGATTCTTTGATGGTAATCTTTAGGAATTCTCTCTCGGTGCATCTCACCGATTTTTCATACCCAAAGAGTCTCGCACGAATTTCATTGAAGAGCTTTCGCGGTAATGGCATACACGAATCGTATATTTTTACGCTCATCTCGTTTCTCGCAAATTTATATATTTCCTTTCAACAAAACTTTATCCTCCGTTTCATTTTCATTTATATCTGAGTATCGGTCTGTCGTTGATTCATCGCAAGATTCGATCATGATATTTATAACGACTGTACTGCCCAGGGATGCATTAAAAAAAAAAATAATATTCTTATTCAATTATCCTTATCAAACGCTCCATAAAATTGTACTATTACATCAACTAGTCATTGATCGCGCGATAAAGGATTTTCTCGCATAAATTTATAACTTTTCAAGAACGATTATTACATCTTTCAAACAAATTTATTTCTCGAAAACATCGAGAACAGTGATGATCGATACTAAAAGTGAAAAAGTTACTTAAAAATAATTCTTTTTAAAATAAATCTTTTAAACATCTTCGAACTTTTTTATTGTATAAAAAAAAAGAAATCAATGTCAAGTGATTAGAAAAATTGTCAAGTGATTGTGTCATTCGAATGAAGAATGTAATTCGCGTTTAAATCGACGCAGCGCGAGAAGAAATCTCGTTTCAGATTATTCACAGGTTTGAAACATTTTCCGATAAATATACAGCCTCGGTGTGCTGTCAACGCGAAAAAAAGTCGTCAAAAAAGTGATAAAAAAATTTTTAAAGATCGCTCCAAAGTTCTAAGGTCAATTATTTAGTCAACGAGGCTATTTGAAAATAATTTTTAAAAATATTTTTTTCATGACATTCGCACGAGCTATAAATGTAGTTAGAATTTATACCGCTACAAGAAAATGCACAAATTAGTGTATATATGTATGTACGTGTATACAAATGCGTATACGCTCGCTCTCTATTAAACGATGAGAGAGGCGACGCCGTGGGGTTCGCGTAAAGGAGCCAAAGAGGGGAGAAGCACGCGTCCGCCACGCTCCCCGTTGCACGCACCTGGGACCAGTTGGCCAGCGACGAAGAGCTTCTTTCTCGCTCTCTTTCGCTCTCTTTGTCTCCTCATTTCGGTTGTTGCGCTTTGCGCTTCACCTACTAATATCTCCTTCTCGAGCTGTCCCTCTCTTTCTAATCTATATTTTCGAAAACATCCCCCTCCCCCTCCCCCTGCCCGCTCCATCGTTCTCCTATTTTTCGATCTTACGAAGTTAAACTACTTTGGTTCTTTCCAGTTCACCGCAACAGCGAAACCGCGATTTGCCCAATCATCGAGCGAATCATATCCGCGAAATCGTGAGTGCTATACCCGGAAATACGAAATTTTTCAACTCGTGTCGTTCTCCTTACCGGATACAAAAAATTTCGTTTATTCAATTCTTTCGAAATATGCTTACTTCTTGCTTCACTTCTGCGAGCTACGATTTTTATTCATCGATAAAATTTAGTCATTTTTAATCATCGAAATATCCATCGGTCCACCTGTCTCGAGGAGAGATTCATTCGGTAATCGAATTAACGAATAGATATTGATAAAAGAAAAAAATTCTATACAGTTATCGATATTAACGAAATTACTTGTCAAAATTTCAAGCCCTCGGGATGCTTTTTGTTTGAGAGAAATTAATTTAAAAAAAAGATTTTCCAATTCAACACGGTCCCTTATGCATTTCTGTGGTTTTCTCGCGTCTGCAAACATGAAATTGGCAAGCATTGACAAACAGTTTCGAACGAAACTTCTATAAATGCGGAAAAAAACACCCAAAGAACTTTTTGACTTCGTAAAATCGATTCGTTACTTATGAGGTTCGGAATAAACAAATTTGTCTCGAAGAAGGAGGTTAAAGTCCGGAGGTTAAACACCCTAAACATACTGAGCCGAATACGCTAGTCGTGACAGTTTTTTGACTTCACTTGCTCGATACCAGATGAACTTCTTTGATCCACGAACTTCCAAAAGATATTACAACATTAGCAGAATATTATCGTAATTATGAAATAAAAAATTTGTTACTTTCGTCAAAAATTTCAGTTCATTCAGTGAATGAATGATCGAATTCTATTCCACATCTCTGTTTCTATTTGATGTCATTATTTTTTACGAGTAGAACAAAACAGAAGTATTAAAAACAAAAGTGTCATATTGATAGATTATCGCATGGGACATTGAAAACCAAATCGCTCAAGTGTATATCCCTTGGACCCAATCGATTGAAATTCCTCTTCGGAACTCACGTCAGAGGCTTCGCGATGCCCAACGACTTCACGTATTCACGAGCAAACATATCGGCCATTTTTCTTCCTGTATATAGATCCTGCACGAGTTATTATGGATTCGTGACTTTGGCCCGTGCGCCGGAACTCATCGAGCCTTTTTTTTGCTCCCCATTTCGATCCCGTCTCGTCAGGCTTCATGTTTATATCCGTTATCTCATAACACGCGCAAAACTATACAGCGGACGATAAAAAATTATCAAATACTGACAATTTTTCATTCGCTTATACTTCGCTAACTAAAAATCAATTTTTTTGTGGCTGAATAACAAAAAAAAAACAAATTCTTCGCTCTTCCGGCTGTCAGGAAACTCCGAATTTATTTATTTTATTATACGATGAGCGGAAGACATTTCGAAAGAATGAAATAAGAAAATCCATAGATCACGTAATTACATGTATACTAGAAGCGTATACCTGGTGGCTGGTTCAAAAAAATGGTACGAAACAGGACCGAAGAGAGAGAGAGAGAGAGAGAGAGAGAGAGAGAGAGAGAGAGAGAGAGAGGGAGAGCTTCACCAAATTGAAAACCTCCCAATGACATTAAAGTCGCATTAGATTTTTCCGGTAAGAAAACCGTGCATTTTATGCAGACCCACACACATATGTTTATAAATGTCAAGCTTTGAAATGATGGTGGTTATACACATTCACTTTGTCGTGGGAAATTTGCCGGGTATTTGATTTTCTCATTTTTCCGAACATTATATTTCTCGCATATCCCGAGACATTCTTACCGGGCCTTATGAAAAGCAATTCATTTTAAGGATCTCGAAAGTCAGGAAGGAAATCATTATAGTCCCGGGCGGAACGAAGCTTTGCAATTTTCCTCGGAACTCTAATAACGCCAAAGGCGTTTCTCTTTCACTGTGCGATGTTGGGGTTCAGAAAAGTATACGCGTCAAAACATTCTATTAATTTTATTTCCGGAAATACTGACCTTGCACTTTTGTTTCAACGAATCCTTATATGTATTACGCGATCACAAGTTACTCGACTGATCAATTTGAAAAGGCTCTATCGATTGCGTCAGAGCAAGAGAAACGACTGAAGAGCAGAATTACAATCTTTTTCAAGATTTTTTTGACACGAGAAAAAAGAAAAAAATCAAAAGGAGAACAACGTTCAACTTTAATTTTCTTTTTCTCGAAGAATACAAAAGAACAACAGCGTCCAACTATCATTTGTTTTTTTTTCTCGAAAAACTCTATTGTATTGAAGAAAAATGCGCATCAGTATTTTTTACAGATCGAACGACTGCTATAGATCCCCGAATGTTATCATTTTTAGACAGTGTTTTAAGGTATCCCTTTCGCGGAGGGCCGTATTTTGTGGTCGTTGCGAAAAGCTTTCTGTTTGTGACATTTTTCCAAGTTCTATCATTAATATTTATTACTATTTATTGTAAATAAAAATCAGTTCTTTCTTAAGTGTTTAGGTTCGCGAAAGGAATACCTTAAATGTAAGAGCGCACAAATTATTTTTTGTGTGACTCCAGTGGTTTTGTAGAATGGCTAAAAAAAAAGTATAAAATTCGAAATTAAAAAATTGTCAAAAATCTCGAGGCTCGTGCGAATGAATTAAAAAATATGTACGAAATCGTGTAGACAATAAAAGTTCAAAAATACTTCTCAACGTCATAGACCGTTAGATTCAACCTAGAAAGCGAAGTGTCTAGGATTTTTCCTCGTTAGCGATGTATTACGAACCAGAAATTCACACTGCAAGAATAACAACAGTAACGGGGCAGGAAAATTTGAGAAAACAAGACTGAGGTGTGAAAATAATTATTGGGAACGAAAACCAAGGGAAAATTTTGCTTCGTATTAGCGGCAACAAAAAAGCATTGACACGGATGAACGTCCCTGGGCCGAGAAAATTATATGTCATTGTTTTATCTTGAAAAAAATCGAAAGAGAAAAAGTGCATGATCAAGGATGATCGATCATCAGGTCAAATACAAGATTCTGATCTAAAATTTTTAACATTTTACGCGGCTATTGTCAAATTTTCGGCTAGATTGACCATCAAGATTTTTCGCAATAAAATTGTAAAGTCAAGCATTTTAAGGCACCCAATAAAAGTCGTCTATGGAAAAATAAATGGACCGGAAGTGCCGTAAACACGATTTTTCTCTCCCGAAATTCAAGATTAGTCGTTATATAAAAAACCTGGATTTTGATAAATTTAATAAAATAAGAATTTGGTAAAAAATAGAAAAATCATACCTCATCAGGTTGTTAACACAGTAATATTACAAAAAAGTTTCAATTTCCGGTTGAAAATTATGAGAACCGCGACGTTGGCAAGTTCGGTTGCATACAATTCTAATATGAAGAATATTACGTACACGTCGACGATCTAATTTTTTTTTGTATTCCCGAATTATTGTGCTATAAAATAGATAATACGAATCAACATCAGTAAACGTAAATCAGTATAGCTGTGTGTAAAAATGAATTTGCTGGGCTCTTTTTTGACTCTGAAGTAATGATCGATCATTCTTAACCGATATTTTAGGGTTTTCTTGAGATAACTAGAAGATTTGCTACGTCAAAATGGCCGAGAGCCATACTTGCTTTCATCAGCCACTAACTATTTACTGCTATTTTCTATATCCACGTCTTATTATTTTTAATGCGTTGCTCGAGACGCCTGCTCGAACGTGCACGATCGAACGCCCGATAACTCCGTACCCCAAACCCTCCTCTTTACACTTTTGTTAACCGCTTCGAATCACCACCGTTATTATAATATTTGCCGAAGTAAAGTATAGTAATCGCGTATTTGTTCTCAGGCTTGTCCCAATTATCGTGGCGTCTGCGGGTTAAACCTCTAGTCCGAGAGCCGCTTCACACTGAATTTTCACGATTTTGTATTTTTTTTACTCTATTCTCTCACTCTCGCTTCCTTTTTCTCATTTGCCTTGTTTCCTCTCTGTTTTCTCGTTAACTTCGAACCGGTCTTCTACAAAGCTCCTCAATTTAAAGTGAACTCATTTTATTTTTTTATTTTTATAAAATATGGCGTTTTCGAACATTCGACAAGCACCCGGATAAAAATTCTTGCAGTCTCTGCATTAAGAATACTCTGTGGCATGCAGTCACCGTGCCGCAAACTGATTACTTTCGTTTCTTCAAAAATTATATTGAAAAATATCAAATCATGTTTTTTTTTTTTTCAACTTTTCGTGCTGATTTCGATGCACATTTCGAATAATTGTATTTTGAAACACTGGCGTGTGCAGCTTTTCATAAAATCGAGATCCTAAATTTTGAATATTCGTTGAGATCATGTTTCAAGAATCTATCCAATTGACAGATTATTCGAACCATTCCATTACCAGTAGTGCTCCATCTGGATGAATATTTCGGCACATTTTTCAAGCGACTCTACCGATAAAAAAGGGCACACGATTTTTTAAGATCGATAAAGTAAGTCGGATGTAACGAGCTACGGTAAACAAAAAGATAAATGATCGTATCAGCCGCGAATAATGTGGAAAATGTTGAGCAAATTGAAAAAGAATCATATTTTTATTATCGGGAGACAATTCGAAAGAAAGTGAATGGTTTTTCCATTAAATTTCTGTTTTCGTAGAAAACAGAACACGTCGAAATGAGAAATAAAAACAGTCCGACTGTGGAACTCTTTATCGATTGGAGTTTCATTCGTATCGATCGAAGATCTCTGATTTACCAACTACGGATGTACCAGAAATTTACAGGAAAAGTGCATCTCGTTTCGACATTTACAAAATATTGTTCTCAAGAACGGTATGTATTTAGAAAAAAAAAAAAAATTTTTAAAGAGAAAAAATGCAGAAAAAAGTCAAGAGTATTGTACAAAGTCACATTCATCGTATACGAGAAAAAACTCCATTCGATCTTCCACTGAAGAATATTTCTGTGATGTGTTGATCATTTTTATTGATTTTGAAACGCGAATCAATATCCAAAACGTTTTAAAATTGATCGAGTATGTCAGATTATTGGGGAGCTGCTAAGTAGTGTTTTTTTCATCGAATCAAATTATTGGTATGAATATTTGTATAATTCATGTACAATGCACGTTTTACTTGTAAATAAACGATGGACTACTTGTATGCCTTGAAAAAAACTATATATTTATTACGAAATAGCTCATAAATTCTACAATATTAGAGTTACAAAACGCAAAAATGTTTATGTTTATGTATAATGTAACAAATTCTGGAAATAAGAACGCTTTTAAATAACAAGTTCTAAAGAAAAACAAAGAAAACATGATATCAACGGTGTTGAGTTTCAATTTTTAGAAAGTATGCCAAAATAATAAACAGTTTTAATGAATTGATCTAACGCATGAGTAATCTTATTGATAAATAATTACGCGAGCCATCAATCTACTTATGAATATTCCGGTGGGGTTAATAATTATTATTTTGAACTGAGAAACCTGGGTTCCCGATCTTACAAAAAAAAATCAATGATTTCTACTTGGCGATTTTTTCCACTAGGCAAAGAAAAATTGCAATGCTTCAAAGAGCTCACAACGAAAAATAATAAAAGACCGGGAACACGAGTGACTCCAGAGTCACCTGTATGGTATCTACAGAGTGGATACCATACGGGTAAATTGATTTAAAAAAAAATAAATTTTAAGGTTTTGAAATGCTAGAAACGTAAAGACTGATTCGTAAATGCGAAATTATATGGATAGTCTGTTGGACTGGTTCAAATTTTACCACTGCTGGTCTATTCCTAAATATTATTTTATGAAAAAATGATGTGTCTATTCATTCAATCATCTAATCATTTTGAAATGTTAACAATTGAAAAGGTCTACTGAGCAAAAAAAATAGCGAGAGATTCATTCATGACTTCGTCGATCAATCTATAGTTGGTAATAGAAAAAATTTACTGGATATCTGCACTACGTACACAATAGTGGCGCTAGGATCGGAAAATTTAATTTCCGGAATCCAGAAAATAACGATGAACGTTTTTTTCCTCCAAGGATTAACGATTGAAATAAAAAATGAATTCTTTCGAAAATAATAAGGGAAATCAAACAATGCCCAACGTTTTAATACTGAAAATTGCTGTGCACAAAAATGAAAACAATAAAACTGATGGAATTACTCACTCGTCGATGTCTTCTTCTCCTCCTCAATGATGAATCGTCCGTCTCCTTCGTGCGGCAAAATGGTTCGAGAATTTGGCGACTGAGATCGATTTCCGATGAAGATTAACGCTAGATTTTTCAGTTGAATCAGTTCAAATCAATTTTGCACTCGCGACTCGCACCATAATTCAGAATTCAATTTAACACTGATTGAAAATTAATTTTATTGTTCACATTTCCGAAGTGGTAAGCCCAGTTGAGATCCATTTCCGCTACAGGACACTCATGGCAGTTGATTACTTTCCACTCGATTTTTCTCAAATCGATGATTTTGGATTCAAGCAGCGGCAGCGTCGTTTTTCAAATTGAAACCGATTGTTCACCGTAATCCAAACTTCAAATTCACTTATTTAATACTAACTTCTTATACTTTCGAAATAGTACGAATAATGAAGACGTCACGATTTTTTTCATTTCCGCGTCAACGAACTCTTGCACGAAATTTAAAAAATCCATTCGATATTTCTTTGTTCTGCTAACTTGAAAAATGTATTTCACTTGTGTCAATAAACTTTCTTTTCGCAATTGAAAACGGTCGGCGATGGCGAGTGACAGAAAGTGTAATGACAACTTGTGCCACAGTTTCGTGGAAAATCGTGCGTGCTCACGTGGGTGCACGCGTGCACGGGCGCTTGCGTTCTATTGTAATAATAGCACTTGCGATAGTAAAAACTATTCGCAATGCCGTACAATAGCTGCGGTTATACATGCCTTGCTTGCATTGCGTTGCGTTGCACCCTTTGCAGCATCCGGGTTATATGCATGGATCTTGCCTGCGCGACTTCGATATGCGATACAGAAACTGTATCGCGTTCGGAATTAGCAAACTACAGAGTAGATTTATAGCTTTCGTTCCGTCATTCTTGCCGACAATCCCATGGCTTTACGGCCTGCGTGCGTTTGGTGCTTTGCGTTGCGTTGCGCGACTCGCATGTATGATTGCATCTTAGCTCCGCTTGCGAACACGCGTGCGTGTGAGCATACGCACGATTTTCGAAGCTCTAACACAGCCGTCACCAGACTGTCTGTCACTCAAGACCCTTGCTCACGCTTCCATTTATCGTGATTCTTTCAAATATTCAAAGTAATTCTACTCTAATGTAGCACGAAAAATAATGTCGTGGGCAAGAGGCTTTCCTACCGGCTTATCGCTTATCACTTGCGAGAAGAAAACTTGTCGACGAAAGAAAAAAAAATTGAAAATTCATTACGATTGACAAACGAGAAAAAAAAACAAAGAAAAAGAAAAAACGAGAGAAAAAAAAGAAATCGTGTTTTCCAACTATAATATTCGTTTCACAGAATTTTCGTGCATTGTTCGTTTTCGAGAAATCGCGCATTTTTTTAACCTCCAATTAACGGAAATCGTGTCAAAGAATTATGTGAAATTTATAGGTTCGGACAGTTTTAATTTCATTAAAAATGATGGAATAGTAAACCGTCCATCTTCGACGTGTGGCAAAATCGTTCGAAAAAGTGGCAACTGAGATCCATTTCCGACGAAGATACTAGATTTTTTTCGGCTAAATGAGTTTAAATATATTTTGCACTCCCGACTCGCACCATAATTCAGAATTCAATTTAGCACTGATTGAAAATTAATTTTATTGTTCACATTTCCGAAATGGTAAGTCCAATTGAAATCCACTTCTGTTACAGGACACTTATTGCAGTTGATTACTTTCCACTCGATTTTTTCAAATCTATGAGTTTGAACGTAGACGAGCCCAGCAGCAGCGTTGTTTTTCGAACGTTGAAAACGAAGGCTCATCGTAATGAAAAGTTCAAATTGACTTATTCATAACTAACAATTTATACGTTCGAGATAAAATGGACGAATGATGAAGACGTCACGATTTTTTTCCATTTCCGCGTCAACGAACTCTTGCACGAAATTTAAAAAATCTATTCGATATTTCTTTGTTCTGCTAACTTGAAAAATGTATTTCACTTGTGTCAATAAACTTTCTTTTCGCAATTGAAAACGGTCGGCGATGACGAGTGACAGAAAGTGTAATAACAACTTGTGCCACAGTTTCGTGGAAAATCGTGCGTGCTCACGTGGGTGCACGCGTGCACGGGCGCTTGCGTTCTATTGTAATAATAGCACTTGCGATAGTAAAAACTATTCGCAATGCCTTACACATAGCTGCGGTTATACATGCCTTGCTTGCATTGCGTTGCGTGCAGCGTTTGCAGCATCCGGGTTATATGCATGGACCTTGCCTGCGCGACTTCGATATGCGATACAGAAACTGTATCGCGTTCGGAATTAGCAAACTACAGAGTAGATTTATAGCTTTCGTTCCGTCATTCTTGCCGACAATCCCATGGCTTTACGGCCTGCGTGCGTTTGGTGCTTTGCGTTGCGTTGCGCGACTCGCATGTATGGTTGCATCTTAGCTCCGCTTGCGAACACGCGTGCGTGCGAGCATACGCACGATTTTCGAAGCTCTAACACAGCCGTCACCAGACTGTCTGTCACTCAAGACCCTTGTTCACGCTTCCATTTATCGTGATTCTTTCAAATATTCAAAGTAATTCTACTCTAATGTAGCACGAAAAATAATATCGTGGGCAAGAGGCTTCCCTACCGGCTTAGAGCTTATCACTTGCGAGAAGAAAACTTGTCGACGAAAGAAAAAAAAATTGAAAATTCATTACGATTGACAAACGAGAAAAAAAAAAACAAAGAAAAAGAAAAAACGAGAGAAAAAAAAGAAATCGTGTTTTCCAACTATAATATTCGTTTCACAGAATTTTCGTGCATTGTTCGTTTTCGAGAAATCGCGCATTTTTTTAACCTCCAATTAACGGAAACCGTGTCAAAGAATTATGTGAAATTTATAGGTTCGGACAGTTTTAATTTCATTAAAAATGATGGAATAGTGAATCGTCCATTTTCGACGTGTGGCAAAATCGTTCGAAAAAGTGGCAACTGAGATCCATTTCCGACGAAGATACTAGATTTTTTTCGGCTAAATGAGTTTAAATATATTTTGCACTCCCGACTCGCACCATAATTCAGAATTCAATTTAGCACTGATTGAAAATTAATTTTATTGTTCACATTTCCGAAATGGTAAGTCCAATTGAAATCCACTTCTGTTACAGGACACTTATTGCAGTTGATTACTTTCCACTCGATTTTTCTCAAATCGATGATTTTGGATTTAAGCAGCGGCAGCGTCGTTTTTCAAATTGAAACCGATTGTTCACCGTAATCCAAACTTCAAATTCACTTATTTAATACTAACTTCTTATACTTTCGAAATAGTACGAATAATGAAGACGTCACGATTTTTTTCATTTCCGCGTCAACGAACTCTTGCACGAAATTTAGAAAATCCATTCGATATTTCTTTGTTCTGCTAACTTGAAAAATGTATTTCACTTGTGTCAATAAACTTTCTTTTCGCAATTGAAAACGGTCGGCGATGACGAGTGACAGAAAGTGTAATGACAACTTGTGCCACAGTTTCGTGGAAAATCGTGCGTGCTCACGTGGGTGCACGCGTGCACGGGCGCTTGCGTTCTATTGTAATAATAGCACTTGCGATAGTAAAAACTATTCGCAATGCTGTACAATAGCTGCGGTTATACATGCCTTGCTTGCATTGCGTTGCGTGCAGCGTTTGCAGCATCCGGGTTATATGCATGGATCTTGCCTGCGCGACTTCGATATGCGATACAGAAACTGTATCGCGTTCGGAATTAGCAAACTACAGAGTAGATTTATAGCTTTCGTTCCGTCATTCTTGCCGACAATCCCATGGCTTTACGGCCTGCGTGCGTTTGGTGCTTTGCGTTGCGTTGCGCGACTCGCATGTATGGTTGCATCTTAGCTCCGCTTACGAACATGCGTGCGTGCGAGCATACGCACGATTTTCGAAGCTCTAACACAGCCGTCACCAGACTGTCTGTCACTCAAGACCCTTGTTCACGCTTCCATTTATCGTGATTCTTTCAAATATTCAAAGTAATTCTACTCTAATGTAGTACGAAAAATAATGTCGTGGGCAAGAGGCTTCCCTACCGGCTTATCGCTTATCACTTGCGAGAAGAAAACTCGTTGACGAAAGAAAAAAAATTGAAAATTCAATACCATTGCCAAACGAGAGAATCGTGTTTTCCGAATCCAATATTCGTTTCATAGCTTTTTCGTGCATTGTTCGTTTTCGAGAAAGTGCGCATATTTTTAATTTCTAATTAACGGAAATCGTGATAAAGAATTACGTAAAATTTATAGGCTTGTATGGTTTAGATAAAAATAAAAATTAATTGTTATCATGATTTTCCGATTATTTATTTCTTCATCATTCATCATTGTATTTTTATTTGATTCAACGACAATTCAGACAGTTTTAAAGTATTTTATATAAAGATTTTCGTCATCGTTAACTGACGATCAAATAGAATTACACCTCTCTTATTCTGCACTCTGTTTTATCATATTCGTTATAATCGGCGAACGATAATACGCAGCATTGCATTAGCCGACCGACGCTCATACTATTCTCTCTCCGCGCGCTCTTCGCGCTCTTCGCCACCGCGCGTCGCGAGTCCCGCCCCGCGTCACGCCCCGCGGGCGACTGAATGAACGTAACGACGTAACGTACGTGCTCGCTCGCTCCCCCCTCGTTGTCCCGCGCATGGCCAGTTCTCTCGCGCCTGCCCCTTCCAGTCGCTCTGGCGGTAGGCGGGAGCTCTCCCCACCATTCTCGCTACGAAGCTAAGCGGCCTAGTGGGCCAAGGGGGCCAAGCGCGAGAGCGTGTAGAACATATACAAAGTCGAGGCTCCAAGAATGTAAACAAACCAAACAAGCTAGCGACATTTATTCAGGAATATTTAACGATAGCATTTTTGTGCTCCGAATGAATATTCGTTGCCTAATGTTTTACAAAAATTCAACATCGTTTCATTCTTTCGTTTTATCAACCCATGAAAATGCCGGTAGCGACAAAAAAAAGATCATCAATCAAATTTCATACGTTTTTCTGAATGTAGAAAGATTCATCCCCAGAAAATTTCGCAAGGAAAATATACGACGAAACTTCCGGGGAACAAATTTTTCGCGAATGAATTTTCACCTATTTTTTAAATCGATTGCGATTTCAATTGAGAAAAAAAATCCGAGATGATTTCGCTCGATCGAAATAACGGAGTGCTGAAAAATATCTAATGGCATATTTTTTCAATCAATAAATTGGAAATCATACATTTTTTATCGACTCCAATTTTCATCGATAGACAGCAAGCTTTTAAATAAAAGAAAATTAATGTAATTTACATAAGATAAATCTTTTTCAATCAGTAGATAAAGTAATTGCTGATTTTTTAGTTGTCCATCATCAACCGGTAGATGGTGTTGAGCGTCAATTTTTCGCGTTGCCCGCGTTTTTCCGCGCTTGCGCTTGAGTCGATGGCTCGATGTTTGACTGTTGACCGGACGTCAGGAATTTCATTTTGTTTGTTTAACCGGTCGAAAGTTGAGCGAATGAATTGTCACAAATTCGTTGTTGGTGTTGTTAAATGATTGAACGATAAAACATTCATCAAATTCAAGATGCCTATTCGTGAGTATAACTTGAATAAACCGCAATGCCTTTGAGTAATTTGTTTTTTGGGGTTATAGCTTCAAACATAGATTTTTGAAAAAAAAAAAAAAAAAAAAAAAAAAACTCTTTTCAATGCTTTTAATGCTGTATTAATGCTGAAACTATGGTTTCTCCATCGGTAATGCGTATCGAACGTTTTTTGAAAAATCTTTAATACTGTTTCGTTTGTTACTTGCAGCTCTTAACGTTCGTAGTAAGCTCCGTAAGGCTATCAAAAAATTTCGTTTTGAGGAATTGGAAAATTGTGTCATGCTTGATTTCCCTGAAACATCGTGGAATCGTATAAGATTGAAACTTATTAAAAATCACGAGAAATTTACTGTTCGCAATGTCTTGAACATCATCGAAGAGGCAATAGACGTGAGTTCTCAAATGCTAAGGATCCATTGTATCCGAGTTCACATCTTTCAAATAACAAAAAATGTATTCTTGATTAAATTTTTTGTGCATTCATCGCAGCTCTTTTGACAAAGTTTTCAATGAAAAAAAAAATAATTGTATGGATATAATAGATAGGTTGCTACTATGAAATTACTTGCTGAATTAAAGAATAGAAGTTATTCGGAATTTGAGAGACGTCGTTTGATACATTTAAGAAGTTTTCATTTGTTTCTTACGAGGAACAACCAAAAATTCCATATATATCTTGAGATAACTCCAAAATTTTTTTAGACTATTTTTGCCAAAATGCTCAATTACAGTTGAACATGACCAAGGGTGTGTCAAAAACATTCTAAGATTTTGATTATTCGATATGGAAGATTTAGCGGTACAAACTGGATGTCAGTTATTTCTAAGACTTGAAGAATAATTCATAGAGGACAGCTCACAAGCTTTTTCTAAGACTAAGAACTTGTTTTTTTTTCGTTCTATAATTATTTTTCTATTTTGTCACCCACCAGGAAGCAAAAGTTAGTGAAAAAGTACTCAATGACAGAATAGCCAATTTGGAGATTACGAGTAAGTAGACTAAAAAACATTTTACAATTATTGAATATTTTTTCAAAGTATAACATATGTATTTTATCTGCTTATCTTAAGCTACAAAGCTTTGAATATAATCCTTCGATCTCAAAACATGGTTGGGCCAATTCGTTAGTTCGACTCATAAAAATTTAATTTATATTTTTCAATTCGGAGGAAAAGTATATTTCAAAAGTGTGGCTTTAGGAAAAGCTCTCAAAACTGCTCCAAGACGATTGAGATGTTGTCATTTTTTTTTCATATAATCTGTTTCTCATACATAATAATAAATAATAATAAATTGATACAGATCTTAGATGGAAATGTTGATTGAATCGACTTAAATCCAATAAAAATAATGCGTCTCCGAAAACTGGACTGAGATTTTTAAATTAATTTTTGTCATTTTTTAGATGTCAGCAGGCATCACGACAAGAAAACATGGTATACTTTCAAAATGTTGACACTAAAATCCGAAAGAAGTGGTGTTTTGACCAAGTTAGAAATAAAAACAAAAATTGTACAGCAGTTCGAAAAACATCAGTTGGAAGTTGATGTGAGAGTAGTAGATTACGAGAGTATCACGTTCATCTCAATAATTGATAAGCCCCAGAGCAAACGCAAGGGCCGGCGAATGATCTCCATTTTCTTCGCCATGTCAATGGAACTTGAATTTTTGTTCTGTTCGAGAAACAACGTGACCAAGGAATTTATACAGATAATAGTTGAGAGTTTTGGTTATACTAATGCCAGAAAGGTCAAATTAGCCGGGAAGGATCTTCATTCACTTATTAAAATTCTACGGATGAAGGTGCAAGGGACCGTTGACTCTAACAACTGCGACACTCCGAGATTGAAAACTGCTGCACCAGTTGTGACGTAATATAAAAGAGAAGCATTTTACAGACAATATTTATACGAAATATTTGATTGAGTATTTTTGAATATCAAGAAATCAATTCGTAATACCTAAATTACTTATTTTTCACTTTTTCGTTGTCAGGAGTTCTGGAATTGATTTTCGGCAGAACAAACAACGTCGTGAATACGCCGAGAAATGTTTTGGAAAAGAACCACCGACGTTAGAATTGCTTGTAGCTACAGGACCTGAACGACCCTGGGCTGATGACGAAATCAGACTGAAAATGCCTGATGAAAGAGTACAAATAAGGTGAATACGATTTTTAGTCAATTAGCAGATAGAATTGATAAGCCTGACTTTTGAGATGAGAAACGATTTTTTTCAATGATCAAATCAACGCTTTATGAAAATCGAAGAGCAGACAAAAAGTTACAAAAAACCTTTTATTTTTAACCGAAATAATCGAAGTCAAAATTGGGCACATTAATTTTTCTAGAGCCAATGAAAACCATGTATATAAGAGACAGTAATAAATTTTATAGAATAAACCAAACTCGGTAATTGAATGATTTTGTTTCTGTATCTTCAGATGGGAATTTCGGAGTCACAACATTGCCACGATGTTAACTAAATTAGCGGAGCATCGAGTATTCGTAATGCCGCTCCCAGAATATGTTTCAAATTTGATGACAATGGGAAGAAACGAATTGAGATTGGAATGAAATTGACGACACTGGCCCTTCGACGATTATATCTTCTCATGAAATTTCTTTGAAGGGATACGGTGATTACGAATTGCTAACAGTAAAACTGTTGAGTCGCGGTTGTGCGACAATTTCTTTTCTTTTTTTTTCAATCACGGTTTGAGTAGCTCAAGCTTTATAAATTCAATTAATTTTGGGCGGCATTTAGAATATTATTTCGTTATGTACATATATAATATCGTTTGTTGCTACGTGGATAAAAAAAGTGATCATAAATTGCACTACATTTCTCGGAGTAGATGATTTTTTTTAAATTTATATCTCAATACGTACTAGTTTAAGCATCTAATTGCAAATTTCATATTAGTAATTTATTATTTTTTTTATTGAATTAGCTTATATGAATGTGTATAATTATAATAATCGTATGAAATCGGATAGAAAAAACTTGTCAGTGTTCATAAGCTGTGCAATTGTACATCAATTTGTATTCACTTTTTTTGTTGTATTCGCTTTTGTTGTGTATATATATCGTGTGTAATATGAATCTTCACAGAACGAAATACAAATTTTTTTGATTCGAATTCGTTTTTTCAGTAATTCATTCCAATACCTTGAAATTTATCAATTCGATAAATAAAATTGTAAAATCAACGATAGTTGGACTGTTAATAAATGCTATTCACTTCGGAAGCAATATCATTTGTATTACTGAATAATTACCGAAAAATAAAAACAAATATTATACCAATATAAATGTAATAATCATAATTTCAATGTGTAAACGTATATTCTTAGTAAAGTCATTACCAGCGGGTTCATTTAATTTCTCTCTTATTATTAGAGCAGTGCCAATAATATTTTTTTTGTATGCACAAGAAAAACGTCTTGGTCTTCAATCCGACATTGGTTCAGAGTCAGCATCTTCAAACGGTTCCTCGTCCGATGTACAGTCAAGATCATCTGCTTGAGCTACACACTTGTCACAACGACAATTGAAAAGGTACAACGAGCTTAGAGCTTTCTGTCGAGAATGGCGACTCCTTTCGAGCTCACACTCGTCCAAATACCCTATGCAAATTTCTTCACCTGCAGAAATATCTTTCGTAGCAGTTACGACAAGGGTGCTATTTGAAAAGGGAAATTCTACGTTTGCGTTTGGTGAACAACTGTGATTTATCGTAGATTGGATAGCGTACAATCCCGAACCTTCATTATTCAAATAAGTTCCAACGACTGCAAACAAAAAGAAAAATTGATTTGAAGAATCATCGAGAGAAGGTCGATTTTTTAAACGAAATTGATGATTCACTGAAAAGAGCAAATCTGGTTTGACTATTTTATATCATTTTTATCCAATTTTTCGTTTTTATAATTGCTGATTTCAGATTTGCGAGAAATAGTTTCCAGCAGCACATTACCTTCGTCCATATCGTCGTACAATTGATCCACGTGTTTGTCCATTCTAATCCTTTCATCCTCAGGCAATTCCAATGCCGAAACGTTTTTCGCCCATCGTCCGAATGCACTTGTACCTATGCCCTGACCATTTGTTCCTACCAAAGCTAGTAAACTTCTGAATCCATCAGGAGTAAACCACTGTGAAAAAAAATGATGAAATACTTTAAAGCGGATTCTTCTTTAGGTCGCAGAAATTTCGGGCATCTTTACGAATTATTTTTCAAAGAAAATGGAATATTTGATTCGTTGGAATTTTGACGATATGTTGAGGCACTTAGAAATTTTTTCATAACACAATGTTGAATTTGTCACGATGAATAATTAATCCTGATTATTTGATGCAGCAAAGACTTGTTTTAAGGAGCATACATGCTCCTTATGATATAAAATTTTCAAAAATCTATGGAAATTCATTTTTTTGATCCGATTAAGAAAGTTGCCTTATCGGTTGCAGAAATGATAAAATAAAAGATTAATTTGAAAAAAATTCGATTTTGCATGTTACGTACATTGCTTGTGAATTCCGAGTTGAGTGCATTCTGCATGGAATATCTGAGTACGTCGATTTCAGTAACAAATTTTTCACCCATCAGATTGTGAGCAATTTCTTCGATTTCGTTGACAGTTTTGTGACAGAACTGGGCAAAGGTTGCAAGAGCAACCGATTTATCAGTCGATTGATTGACGTAGGCAACCATTCTAGCTAACAGCATAATCGTAGCAGTTTCAGGAGGATAATAAATTCTCTTCCATGTTTCTTTGAGCTGAGTTAAAGGATGAGATTCGTTGGCGTCTCTCGATCCTAGGCACAGAGTTTTGTGATACTTTGCATTGGCCTCATCAAGGCACTCTTTGGAACAATATTTAATGCCACAAGCTTGGCACTCGACAATAGTTCCTTTCTGAGTTTCGCAGCATTGAGGATAAGGCAATATTATATTGGCTTTTCCAGTCAAACGACGCACGTTCTCCTCCGCCGTTTCCAAAGGTCGCATACAATTGTCGCAAGCCAAATATCCATAATCCGTGCTCCACGCAAATTGGCAACAAAGTATCGGCTTCTCTACCAATATCTGCTCGCCCTCTTTAATATCGTGTCGAGCGAAAAGGCCTTTGCCCTTAAATAAATAATTAAAAAGAAATTGCAAACGCGATGTATCTAGTACGAGAAAAAAATTAACAACAATGAATTTAAATGGCAAGAATAATATAACAATCCAGGGAGTCGAAATGAACAAAAAAAAACAGCTGAACTGTCGATATTCCACACTTCTTTTAAACAATGAAACTGTAATTTCTTTTTCACTTAACAATTGAGCGCAGATTTATCTCAGGAGGTTGACAGTTCGAAGTGCTCTTTCTATATTTTTTTTTTCACTTTTCATATTCCATTTTGCTTACCTTTACTTCGTCGATAATTCTAACTTCGTAACGTTCCTCGTCCATTATTATTAGCGTCGTAATATTTATCTAAACCGTTAATAATCGGCGTATTCAAAGATCGAGGCCAATCTAGCCTAAAAAGAACGAAGAACGCATGTGAGTTGTCAGTGTCGTACACCAGCGCTACCATCCGAAAATTTCGCCGGGTTTCGCCGAAAGGTTACTATGTTTTCTTTCAAGACATAAAATTACTAGAGTGCATTTCGAACCTAGGGGAATTCAATGATCGCCATCGAAACTATAGTCAAATGACCGCAATCTTTGTCACTGGTATCGAAAACATAACTCGAAAGATGTTTTTTTTTCTAAATCAAAAACGATTTTATAAATAAAATGAATAATAATTAAGTGTTTTATATGTCATTTTATTGTTTTTTCTTAGACTATGTTTTTTTTTTTTTTTTTTAATTTTATTTTTAATTTTAATTATAAATAATAGAAATGTCCCTTTTACGAAGGTGATTTTCCATGTCCTTTCAAGGCATGTGATTTCTTGGAAACTTTCTTTATTATCGAGCATGGTCCAGTTTCCTCACACGATTTAGATTTGTCTTTTTTCGATTTCGGACTTTTGGGAGATCCTTTACCCGGTTTCGGGGCTTTTTTTTCCTCATCCCCGTCTTCTGCATCCTTGTCCGAATCCGGGCTTTCTTTTTCCTCGTCCCCATCTTCTGCATCCTTGTCCGAATCCGGACTTTCTTTTTCCTTGTCTCCATCTTCTGTGTCCTTGTCCGAATCCGGGCTTTCTTCTTCCTTGTCTCCATCTTCTGCATCCTTGTCCGAATCCGGTGTTTCTTTTTCCTTGTCCCCGTCCTCTGCATCCTTGTCCGAATCTGGGCTTTCTTCTTCCTTTTCCGTATCTTCCTTTTCAGGCTTTTTTAGATCTTTGGTTTTTTTACCTTTTTTCTTCGCCATACACATCTCGCATACTTTCTTACAGTCCGAAGTGTCATCCGATTCCGTGGTATCTTCTTCTTTTTCTTCTTCGTCATCCGAACCGTCTGTCTTCTCGTCGTCTGAATCTGTCTTCTTTTCATCCGGTTTCTCGTCTGGTTCGGTCGTTTCATCCTCGCTATCCGGATTCTCTGTTCCATCCTTATCCGTCTCAGTCGTTTCTTCTTCCGTATCCTTATCCGTTTCCGTGGTTTCTTTTTCCGCGTCCGGACTTTCTGCCGCATCATCGTCCGTCTCCGTTGTTTCTTCTTCCTTGGTTTTCGGACAGTCTTCATCTTCGCCTTTCTTTTTCAATGGACCCTTATGACCGACGTGTGCACTCGCACTACTATGTGCCGAGGCTTTAGCCATGGCACCCTTGCTCATGCTAGTTGCCGCACTAGAAGCCGAACTTTTCGCAGAAGCAGCATGTTTTCCAGCTGCTTTTGCGGCACTGGATGCCGAACTTTTTGCAGTAGCTGCATGCTTGCCAGCTGCTTTTGCGGCACTGGATGCCGAACTTTTTGCAGTAGCTACATGCTTGCCAGCTGCTTTTGAAGCACTGGATGCCGAACTTTTTGCGGAAGTAGATACTGAAACATCTGCATGGATATCCTTACTGACAGTCGACTGAAAATTAATCAACAAATGTTTGTCGTTTTTAATTTAATTAGTTTGTGTGTGTGTGTGTGAGTATATTTGTGTTTGTATTTGTACAGAGCGATGTATTATGAATGAAATGATGATAGGAATAATAGTGAATATCACCGTTTTATCAAAATATCAGTCGTCTCTTCTTTGTGAGATTTTTTTTTTACTCGTAAAATAAAAAATCATACTTTTTTCGTGACGAACAAAAAAAGTCGAAAAAAGGACGCCAAGTATTGAAAAATTGCGATCCTGATTATAAAACGGCCGTTTGTTGTTGTTGAACGATAAAGGAGTGCGCGCTACGGATGAGAGCCCAGAATGGACCGAAGTTCTCGGATTTTTTTGACGTCTAATTCTCCGAAATAAAGACCCCATTGGGTCGTTTTTAAAAATCGTAAAAAAAAAAAAAAAAAAAAAGTTAAATCGAGGTGTTAACTTGACAGCTAGATTTTGGTCGGTTCATTAAAAAAAAAAAGCTTGAATGAATGTCTGAAATGTTATGGGGTTTTTCTTCAACGTACCTTGCCACTCTTCGAGCCTTTACCAACCCATTCGCCGACATGAGCTGGGTGTTCATCCACACAATCGAGATCACCTCGGCAAAAAACGCCAATGGCAAGGATCAGAAGGGAAATTGTCAGTAATCGGTGATACTCCATTTTTTTAAAAAGTAATTAAAAGTACAATAATGGAATAAAAAAATAGTTGGCCCGTCGCCGGCGGGATCCCTTTCTTCAATTCTGTGCGTACTCTGTGAGTGAATCTCGCCGATGAAGTGGAAAAACTCGGCTTTTATAATGATTACTCCATCCAAGTCGGTTCACTACGGAAATCCATGCCTTTACCTACGTACGTCATGTACTATTTGTACGTGATATAATTTATCCAGGTGGTTGCCACTTAAAAGAAAAACAACGCTATCTTGCCTGATGTTAACTCTTCTTGGTTCCACTCAGGTTCTCATAAGTATATGCATTATTTATGAACAGGCTAACGAAACCATCGTCATTCAGGAAAGTTTTCTATTTATTCGATTTAATAAATAAATAAAGAAAAACATTGGTTTTTATCCCTTACTTTGTCTTGATCTTGACAAGACGGGGTACGCGTTTCGAACAAAGAGATTGCTCGAAATTTCGATGAATTATTTATCTGCCTGTATAAAAGCTTTATATTCACGTAATCGAAGCCTTTTCATATGCAATGCATTGCAAAATCGACTACGCAAGTGAGCTCATCAACAGACGTATAAATATTTTCTTCCTTTGAACTCGGAAAATTGTTTGGACTGGCGGTCATTTCTCATTACATCACATGATAATATATTTCTTAGTATCGTTTATACAAGATAAAGCATCGCTATATCGTAAATAAGTATGAAAATCTGGCATTCCAGAAGACAAATATTAAGCGCAATAATATTACTGAATAATATCGAAAATAATGAAATACAAAATATAATAGTATAATACGTCTGAATATTAATAGTTTTGAAACTGTATCAATAAATTATTTCATAGGGACCTGTTCGTCTTCTCTAAAAATGCTATTAGGTATATAATCTATTGGTCACTTGGCCGAAACTTGTATCGAAACAGGGTTAACTTAAAAATGTTGTTGAAAAAATTGTTTTATTTTTTGTAACTTTCCATTAACTAATATCTAGGTGGAATTTTTTTTTCAGGTATTCAAAACGGGCACAGCAATTTATGATTTTATCATCAGCCAATATAAAAAATTGAACATAATCCATGACGATCACAGTTGTTTTCGATCTTATCGGAATTCAGTTGTACGATTAAGAGAGATATTGAAATCAATGACTTTGCATTTATTGACAAACTGAAAAATGAGAATTTCAGTTTGTTAATGAAGAAAAGAGCTGAAAATAAAAAATAAAAAAGAGATTTTTCTTCTTGAACCTTACAATGATGCAAATGTGTATAATCACTATTCGCAGCAGAATTTTCTAGTAGTATTTAGAGAAAAATGAAAGATACCCATGCTTGCAGCGCATTTGATCCGTGAAATATTATTATAAATCTAAGATTTTCACAAATTAAAAAAAAATGCTTTTATGACTTATTGTCATAGGATTGTCATAGCACCTGCTATTCTATCGTCAGTTTCGGGTTGTTTCCCAATTTTTTAAATTCTTCTATGATCGAGTCAAGTCGAGTGCTATAACTTATTTGATGTATGTTTGTGTTTTAATTTATAATCATTGCAGATTCAACGAATTTAACACGTGTCAGTTGATCTATTGCCTATTTTTATGCAACACGATTACCCCTAGTGAAAAGCAAATCGGTTTCACCACAATGCAGAATATAATATATAAATATATTTAAAAAAATATGAATAATATACATGAAGTCATTTTCCTCAATTAAGCAAATCTTCGTTGGCTTACGTTTAATTTTTTTTTTTTTTTTTTCACTAACGAGAAACATTAATTATATTTATCTTCTGGCGTAATCATGTGTACGATGTTGACACAGATCGAGTAATAACGTTGATGCAGACATCGCGTAACGATTACGGGCATAAGTATAAAATAATTTTCAGACTTGAGGCTTAAGGCGCCTGTCGTATTCCTCTCAAATGGTTGCTACGACGATTGTTTTCTGGCGCATAATCGACTCTGATAGATTACGTCTGGCCCAATGAACTTAACGTAAAAATAACGCAGGTTGTACAATGTCACTGGAAGTCTACGGACACAATAACCGTTGACTGAAAATAAATGACTGCTTTGATGGGACAACGAATTTTTTTTAAACAAATCATAATTTAAAAACCGTCAAAGAGGATCCTTCGAGCTTTTCATAACTGAAGTTAAACTTTCTTTTCGCAACCATTGCCCAGTCTCAGTCATTCGTAGAAGACTACACGTTTGTTAGATTTAATTTTCAACAACTGGATGAAAGAAGTGGGCAGTAACTTGAAAAGAAAGATTCGTAGTCGAAGACGTCCCAAGTATACCGAAATAAGTTGATTTTCAAAAATCTGTGTTCCTCAAGCAAACATTTCAATTTAGGGGGAAAAAAAACTGACTCTCCTATCTGCAATTCGTACTGCGTTCGGCACTTTTTTCAGTGCATTTTTTTTTCTTCAACGTTCAGAATTCGAATTTACTTCTTTGTGACATGCAACGTTGATGCACCTGTTCGTTTTGTGTACGCTAGGAGCGTGCTTCAGCAGATATTCCTCGATTATCCGATGGAGTCAAGGACGTATCTTCTTGAGAGAACGCGACGACGAATCCAAGAACGAAAAGCCCAAGGGCGAATGGTCGAAACAATCTCATAATTAATTAAAAATATAAGGTACAATTTAAAGTTAAGATCGTTTTGGATCAGTAACGAACTACTCCGTGTTTTTCGAGCGAATAACACAAAATGTTTGCAAATTCTTAGACAGAATTAACTACGCGTAAATCTGTAACTTTTATCCTCGTTGTATGTACGAGCAAAACGATGCTAATTGCTCAAGTGTTTCGCTCAACTTTCCTATTTAGGCTTGAGACGTTTGGGTTTCTCAAAATATTTAGCTTCTTGTACTACTGCTGGTCTAATTCGGAGTAGGAAATGGGTATAGTAAAAATTTCACTTTTTCCACTGTTTAATCATTGTACTTTGATAGCCAAGGAGCTGAATACATGTGTCAAAGCACCTGAACGCTTTTGACAGTTATTTTGATGATTTTCTAAATTATAAACATCGTGAGTCTACGTCGTCGGACTAGTCGTTTGTAATCAGTTCAACGATAGAATTTTAGCAACGATCCCAAACGACGAAACCGTGATCCGACCATATCGTAACCGAAAAGATACAGTTCTCGCACCCAAAGAGTCTTGCTTTGTGATTTTTAACTTTTTCTCTTAATACTTGTAGCGACAAGGCTCTGGCGCATCTTCAAATACTGCCGCAATCGATGTATGCTTTGGAAATAAATCGTAGTGAATAACCAACGAAAAGTCAAAGTAAATAATCAATAAAAAATCAACTATCAATCAAACAAAACGAAAAAAAAAAAAATACATTTTGAATAAAAAAAAACGTATAAATATACATTAAAGATTATCAATAAACTATCGATCGAAGACTTGATTTTTGCTGCTGCCATTTATCTCGATTCTGCTGAAGTTTCGTACCTCCAGTCGCGAAATGATCTATATGTGCTTAGAGTATTGAATATACTTTACTATTGAGTACTTAGAGTAATTTATCTACGGGTATCGATCTGTAATATTTGAAAAAAAAAACGTTCAATAAAATTTATGAAGCGCCGAATTCGTAATTGAGTGATCTTGACTCAAAATTGTAGGTATCTCTACACCAAGAAGTTTTAATTGCTCAACTGAGCAAACAGCAACTGATGGTGAGAAAGAATGACGCACTGATCGAACGACAGGAGAAAACATGGCCTCGTCACTTTCGATTCAAAGACCGTGTGCCGTATCGTTTATTTTCGTCGAATTTTTTGAGGCCAAGAAAAAGCACTTTTTGAAGAGAAAAAAAAAGCAGCTACATGAATGAGATCGAAAAATATCTTAATTTTTAGAGCATGATATTTTGTCTCTGTTTTTCGAAAGTATTTCTAGTAAGCCAGATCACGCAATTCAATTATCGCAGATTCGCCAAAACGATAAAAAATAAAAAAAAAAAAAATAAAAATCTTTTGGGAAACTTGGGGGAAAAGAAATAGGACGCAGGACATTTATAAAATACTCGTTGGACTTCTCGAAAAAAATGTTTATTTTCTTTGTTTACGTTAGACAAAAGATTAAATTTTTTAGCGCGTTGATATGGAATGTGAAATGATGATTCAATGTATACGGAGAGAACCCATTGAATTTTGATGGTTCGACATTTTATCCACCTCTGCGACGTCTTCTCTCTTCTTCGGCTCTGCGATACGCCTCGTCTCTTGCTTGACGCTCAGCCTCTTTTTGTATTTCGCTCTTAGTTTTACCTCCTTTCTTTCCACCACCACCCCCTTTTCCACCACCCCCTTTCCCACCACCCCCTTTTCCACCACCCCCTTTCCCACCACCCCCTTTTCCACCACCCCCTTTTCCACCACCTCCTCTGGGGTCTCTCTTCAATCGGGTGAGCAATCCTCCTACGGGCCAAACCCGATTATAATACGAACCATCCGGATTCAACTGGTTTCCGTCACTCGACGAAACCGAGCGCGATTGGGAATCACTACTGGAAGAAGACACTACCGTGCCATCAGAAACCTGGAAATACAAATCTGACCTTTTACCATTTTCCTTCTTTCCTGTGACTTTAATTTTTTCAATTTCCTTTTAACTTCGATTTGATTTATTCTCTTAATGACAATATCCAACAAGCATCAGTGATTTCGATTATGACTAAAACTCGATCATTGCTTGCCAATTTATTTACAAATCATCGATGCATTTTTTTCGTGGAATAATGAAAAACAACTTTTTACCAAAAAATTGAGGATATTTTTGTTACCGATATCATTTAGAATGTCATTTTTCAAACCAAACTTCAACGCACCTGTTCGCTGTATGAGCTCTTAGAGACCCATTCTTCTCCATGAGAAATGGCGAAGATTCCAAAAGCGAGTAGCACGAAGACGGATAGTCGTGCGAGCCTCATCTTCAATTATCTAAATTCAAATGATCGAATTTATAACTCTAGTGTTCTATTATGACCAATTGCTCGGATGTTCTCGGAGCGAATACAATTCGTATGAGAAAAACGAGGCTTTTATTACCGTTGCTGGACCGAGAGATTTACCTGCAGTGCAAAATCTCACAATTTTTGTACGTCATACACACGTAACTAATACTGATGACTCAAGTGTGCGATAATAAGAAATAATATCCACATGTTATTGAACTCGTACAAGTTCAAGGATGGGCGAGATTCATGGATATACTTCAGCATGACTGATCATTTTTCTTGTATAAGTTTGCAACAGGGGTCACGCTGTCAAAGACACAATGATGAAAAGATCTATAACGACATAATGGTGAAAGAATTTTTTTCAAGATTACGTGAAGATCATTTTTCATATAATGATTTTCTTATTTCCAAAAACTTGAACGTTTTTTCTCTCATTTTACTTGCGTTTGTTCGGTTTAAAATTTCTCGCCATTATTTATTTATCAAGATATTTTACGAAATCTGTTGAAACTTGGTACAATTTGTGAGTACGAAAAAAAAAAGATCATTTCGATCATCCTCAGAATCATAGATGCGAGAGTTCATACATAATTAAAATAAATAAAACGTCGCATATGACTCTAACTTGAATACAACGAACGAAAGTTACGTGAATCAACATAACCAGCATCGTCGTAAGCTTATTACACATTTATATGGATAATAATGAAACAGTTCGATCCGATTCAATGACCCTTGTGTTGTTTTCGATTATGATGAAATCTTAATCAAAGACAATAAGGAAAAAAATTTTATTGGAAAAAGAATCGCAACAAATGATGAAATGTGCGTGGAAAAATAAACGTCATTTTAATTAATAATAAATTAATTCTGTTTATGCAGAAATCGAAACAATGTTGGCATCTAACGTGTGTCGTTCGTTCGTTATTGAGTAATGTCGCGGGTGGTGTATTGACATCACCTTAGCGTTGATGAGCAGCAGCGCTAGAATTTTGCACAAATTTGACGTTACCACCGGGGGCTATTTCAATGTTAATTCAGCGTTAAGTAATGCTGTATAAAGTTTTTTTTTCTCTTTATTTTACAATTATAATCTGTTAACAGTAATAACAATAAATAGTTTTGGGTGATTTGGAAATTAAAAAAAAAAAAAAAAAAACATGATTTCGATGGAGGTCCATTGACGGTCCACTGGTTATGAGCTGTATAAAGTTGAGGCGTTTTGTAACGTCTAGCATAGCAGATAAATTTCGATGGCATACATTGAGAAAAAAACGTTGTTGGAACAAAATTTTTTTTTATTCCGGAGGTCAATTAAATATATGATTATCATAAAAAAGGATTGGTTATGAATTCCTGAAATTTTTTTTGTCAAACGAGTGTTTGCTCGATCTGCTTGACGGAACAAAAATTATCTATAGATATGCGTATGTTTTCAGCTGGGAAAGTAGCACTTTTTGGTGGTACTTTTCCAGCTGACCAAACAGCAATTGATAAGACGGGGAAAAAAAAAGGACCAGCTACAGTCGAAGCCTTGGAATTTGACTTGAATTCAGTCTGCTTTAAGATTCTGCCCTTGAATTGCCTGTGATCTATTTTGAAATGAGTATTTCTCTCATATTTTTTTTCGTATTTTAGAATTATAAAATATTATTATTTTTACGGTTCTTTCACAACGGTAAATAGTTTGTGAGCATGGAAGAAAATTCCTGCGATTGCAAAGTAGCCGAGTATAACGGCGAAACGAATGAATCAGCAAACTCAGCCAAATAAGATTAGGTTTTGTCATTTTTCCGATTTAAAGGCTGCAAACGAGCGTTTATTTTGCGAATTTTCTAGTTTGCGACTTTATTTTGATTTTTTTTTTTCATAGAAATTTGGTTATTATCTTGAATGATTGTTTTTATATTGTGTACATCGTGAGAAAAATGTAGACTTGAAACTGAATTTTTCTCTGGTGAGAATAAGGATCATTTGGATTTGCTGAAAGTTTCGAAAACATAACGCAAATCATTGAAAACTTATAATTGGGCAGGCATTTATTTGAATGTTTGGGGTGCACATTTGAATCGAGTAGTACAGGAAACAAATAGTTGCTGACACTTCCGGCAGGGAGGAGAGAATCGGCCGCTTCTTGCCTTGTTGATGGCGGATAGGTGGATGTGAAAATTTTGAGCAGTGAAGTTTAACGTGCGTGCCTCGAAAGCCAAACACAATTCGTTCTTTGTGAGTTCGATTGGAAGTACAAAGTTGTTTCCTATCGGTTGGATTCGACTAAATGATGAACGGTACTGTGGCTATGGTGAGTTTTCAAAACTTTCTTATAACGTGAAGTATTTACGAAGCACGAAAATAAACGAAACTATCCTCCGTGAGGGTCTAGCGGCGCATCATGGCGATCCTACATTATTGTGTTTACAAAATTACGATGTTCCGAGGGTGATAAGCGTCCTTTTTCTCAAAATTCTCTAAAAACAATTTGTGCCAGTAAAAATTTGTGTTTCAGAAACGAAACAAATGTAGCGTTAGAATTTTGTTTGTTATGGATTTAAGGGCTATTGAGATTATTGATTTTTCATTCCTGTGGGTCAAAGTTCCTGTAATGTATATAAATTGAATTTGATAGTTTAATTTCATAACATGGTGATTAAGCATCTATAACCTCAAACTGTCAACATAGGAAATCGTCGTTGTTTTCTTGCTACTTCAGACTTGAGTGCCTGGACGAAGGTTGTTGGTCAGTTGAGAAAACATTTTATCAAAATACATTTTTAATCCAGATCTTGCTTGATATAAATCACTATTCTATTTTACACTTGAGATCATCATTTTCTAGATTTCATCATGAAAAAGATTGTTGCGAAAGATCGAAAATCTCACATTTCTAACCTTATTCTGTGAATGTTCTGTACACTTACTTATTTGTTATGAAAGAATTGAGTACTTTGTTTTGTCGATAACGACATGTTTTTTTAAACAAAATTGGAAATGGAAATCGAGAGAGATGCATTCGCACACACACGAGTTAACCCGTTAAGATAAAAAAGTTGATAAATATATTCGTTTGTATTCTAAGAGTATAAACATCGAAATTACTTTTTTAATGCATGAATTGAAAAAGGATAATCGTAAAATGGTACGTAACTTTTTCAGGCACTACCAGTAAACAACAGCATGGAACCACCAACCAAGAGGATACGGGTCGAAGGTACATTGCTAATGTAGCAATATACTCGTATATCTTCACATAGCCGAATAAATAACGTCGCGTAATACATTCACACGTGTGCTGTGAGATGTACGTGGAAAAAAATTGAGAAAAAAATCAATCGCAAACGTCAGCAAGTGTATCGTAATGTTATTGTGAACATACATATATGTGTGTGAACATGTTTGAACACACAAATATGTATTTATATTTAAATATTTATAATATTTATATACGAAATCTAAATGTTAAGGAGAAAAAAAAAGGAGTTTTTTTCGTATCTATGTCAGGCAGTTTAGGAGCTAGAAATTGAGTAAAGTGCCGGTCTTACGAAATTTCTGATCTACGTACGTTGTGGAACGGCCGGCCAATAAATTATCTCATTTGTTAATTTTTTTATTGGTTTTTTTGTTTTTTTTTTTTTTTTTTTTTACTCTATCTCTCATTGACTTTCTCTCTGTTAGGCGAAATCAGGCTTCAAGATGGCCCTCAACAAAACTAATGTATGGTTGTCCTTCTGTTCTGAGATGTTACAGCGGAGAGACAGTACAGAATCTGTGGCCTTCGACTGAGCTGTGATCATGAGCGTGCGCCAAACAATCAAAGAGAACGCTACATTCGTTGAAACAGAAACAAAATAACGAGTTTTAAAACAAAAACGAAACTCGATTCGCCGAAATGGGCGTGTATTGTCGTGTACGCACCGCCGATACTCGATGCTCGTTCCTCCTTGTTTTTTCTTCTCATTTTGTTTCTTCCTAGATAGGTCAGCATTTAGGATAGTTCAATAATCGTCTTGTTTTCTATCTACGAGCCTCGCTTTGTTTTTCGAACACGGCTTATCTTCATATTTTCCTAGGGATTACATTTTTTCTAAAGATTGTTTTCTTTATATTCAGATCCGAGATTCAAATATTCTTTCTACCGTGTGTCGTACAAAAAGCTCAAATACAATGAATCTGACAAATTACTCAGTTTTGGTAAATCTTTTTGAAATTCTGTTTTTAATATCAGTTGAAAATTATATTGTAATGTCAATAAACACGGGTCGTTTTGAAAAAAGTCTTAACCAGTAACTCCGATGAAGCGAGTCTCGTAACTAGAAAAGACAGTGGCGACATTATATTTATAATAAAATAATAAATGCGCAGAAGCTCAGACTTTTAAAATATCTTTGTAGTTTATTCGCGACGATCAATTCGTAATCAGGTGCGCAATTGCTTTATTTTCTTTTTAACGTATATTTTGATAGAAAATAAGAAAAATAAATGGTCAGGGCTACTAAATAGATATCGGGTACTGGTTGTTAGGTTGTCGAAGGCAAAAAACAATGTGAACGGCGCAGAAAGAAATGCACTTAGCGTATTCTCCGTTTGCTTTGTGCTTACAGATTTCTGCGTCTCGCCCTCAGTCTCTCGGACATTTTGTGCGCGCAACCTTCATTGCTCAGCCCCGAACACGGTTAAACGAGTCGATAAAACGTATACACAAAAAAATTGAAATATAAAAATGAGGAAAAAGAAAGAAAGAAATTCAAATCTTATTCGTTTCGAAGGCAATTGAGAATATATAAAACACACAAAAAATTTCAATGATTGATACAAGAACAGAGGAATCTTGAAAAATACGTTTCAATCAACGTGTTCTGATTTCTGTTCCAGAGAAACTAGCGGTCTTCTCGATCGATCTTGTTCAATTAAGAACAAAGTTGTGCCAAACGTTTCGATAATTTATTTTTAAACGACCCTTCACACTCAATTTACATCATTGTACACAAAAATAATATCACGATTCTTTATTCTCCATGGAAAATGAAAGTCGGTGAAGGATATATTTTTACTTTAAAAATTTTTCAACAAAATATTCACATCGATATATATATCGAGTGAAGAAATCTTATAAAATGAAATCTCTCTTACGTCCACGAGACGTTACAGTTCGTGTTTTGTGATGCCTCGAATTTTTGTTCTCTTGTGTATAATTTCTTACAAATTTGGTTTATGAAAAATGGTTATTTTTTTTCTCAAAGAATGACTTGGTCAAATCCTAATAATGCGAACTCCAATATCGTAGATGTATCAGCGGTTTATTTCCATGGAGAATTTATAATCATCAGTCCTCTGGAGAAAAATCATCGAACTGTATTAGCAATTTAACACTCCGAATTATGAGAAATAATTGATGAATCGCAATCAGTGGTGTCGCTTCTTCTGCATGTGCGTGATTGTTTACGTAACACATGTTGCGATAAAACCATGATAAAAGAAAAAAAAAAAGATAACTGCAATATGAGCGTTTGTATTTTTTATAAAAACGGTGTATCGACTGTTTTAATTTCTTTGAACTTACAGTTTGGCGGACGATTCAGCTTTGGGGAGCTGCTCCATCGACACCGATACTTTTTACAATCCATTTAGAAAACAAAACAAAAAAATCAAATTGATTATATCAAAGAAACGCAAAAAATTTGAACGTTTAGTCGCTATCGGGAGAAAAATTCCTTCAAAAATAATGCTTTTTTACATCACGAGAAGTCTTAGTGAAAATTTCATTTGTCTTAGTGATTAAATTGTCTCTCGCGTCAGTCGAAAATCTTACATACATGGATACAATGATATCTAATGATATTTCGGCCATCGTAAATCTTGATTGCGAATTGTGACAGTTCGTGTGATCAAAGAGATTTTTAGGATGGTTGAAATATTGTTTGAAAATTGGACGATATTACTGAGTGCAACCGTCTAACTTGTTATTTCTTCGTAGGCAATGCCTCGGATTTCTTGCCCGGACCGATCTATGATCTCAACCAAACAGGGCAGGTCGTCGCTGGTATGTTTTCCATTTCATAACTTATCAACGAAATAATAAATGTATTTTAGTAACAATTATTCAATAATTATTACATCCGTGCCATTGTAAATGTGCGCATTGAATCGATTATTAGATTTCAGTGTGACCAGTAAATACTTGTGTGAAATATATTTTTCTCATTGAATGGAAAGTAAAGATCTGAATAAATGAAAAGTAATAAATATAATAGTGAGAGTTTATGAACAAAATGTTTGAAAACTGAAAGTATTTTTTTATACTTGATAATTAAAAACATATTTTAACGTGAATGACACACTTGACACGTGAACCATTTGCATAATATTTGATCGATTTAGTATGGATTATAAAAGCGAAAAGAAATAATTGAATCGAAAGTGAAAACCATTATTCCATTATGAATGATTAAATTATGTTATTATCCTTATTTGATTGAAATGTGTAATCGATGCAATGTCAAAAGAAATCGTAGAGTATAAGATGATGTAAAATTTTATCGTGACAATTATTATTTGTTGAGACACTTCGTCTGAAGTTATATCGATGTTGTCTCCAATTATGTGAGCGTTTTGCTGATAAGATCTGATTTGTTTTGGTCGAAATAAATTCACCTGAACAAACAAAACTTCCAGATTATAATGTTTGTTTTTCTCTTTCATAAAGGACCCGGAGCAAAGTATCTTACTTTGCCTGGTATTCTTGGCGCCGGCCTGCCTAAAATTTCGTCTGAGCAACAGGACACAGTCGTCAGAGCAAAAAAGTATGCGATGGAGCAAAGCATCAAAATGGTCCTGATGAAGCAAACGTTGGCTCATCAGCAACAGGTAAATCCACCAATTTCGTTATTTTCGAATTGTCAAATAATAATAAAAACGTTTTTAAATTATACAAGTCGTGGCATCTCAATGAAAACAAATGTTTCTTAACAGTCAAACATCATTAAGATGTACACAGTTGAGGTAAAAAAGAATTCTCAGGATTATTATTGTTCGAGTTATATTAGTTAGAAATTTCGAACGAGTTTAAATATATGAAAATGTTGAAAAAACATAAATTGTTCGACGTATCGTCGCGACTTCAGCTTGTCCCCCAATAACTAAATATTTGTTTCAATTTTTCGAACGAGGTTGAAATAAAAGAAAGCAATGTAGTGAGAAATGAAGATTCCAATTCGTAAAGAAACCTCTATAGTTGAATATTTAAACAACGATTTCTCTCTTCCCGCAGAAGAATAAGTTGGTCCTGCGGCAACAAGTTTTATTGCTGATGTGCAGGTTAGTCTGAGTCAAGAACGAAAATCAGGATAAAAATAGTAAGAAAACGATTTTTTTTTCCTTTGCCAAATTTTTTTATCGCGTAAGAGACGAAACGGAATATTACCGTGCACAGCGTCGCCGACGGGACAAGTTTTTGGCGATTGAATAATTCGGATCGAAATATTGAAAGTGACATTGAAAATCGATTGGGAAAAAAACATTTGAGATGCGAACGAGGCTTGGCTTTTTTCATTTTTTTTTTCTGCAGAGTGTTATGAATGGATGGTTGTGATGCTTTGTGTTGCAGCAAATGGCTAGTCAAAGGAATCAAGTGCAAAGACAACAGGCCCTCGCTCTGATGTGCAGGTTTGTTCATTTTTTGCCAAGGCAAAAAAAAATGAAAATTCGACGAATATTCGAACCCTTCATGTACATACAATTGTATCTCTGAATCAATATTTGATTAGAAAAGTTTCAAAAGATATTCTGCATTCAAGAATTCGGAACAATCAAGTTTAATCAAGAACCTTGAATTAATGTTACAATAGGCAATCGATAATTTTTTATCCCTGGGTCGTGCAAAATGGATGACTCGAATTTCTGGTATTTGGCTGTACTCTCATAGAGTGTTTCCAAAATTCGTTTTTTATTTCCTCTCGTAAGAAATTTCGTAAGGAAGATTTTTTTCACTGGAATTTTCGTATTCGGTCAATAGTTGTTCGAAATAATAACTGAACGAATACATGAAGAAATCCCGTTGATGTTGAAAAGAAACGACGCGTGACGTTTTCAGGGATGTGGAAAGGAAATAAATGTTTATACAATTTTTGAAACAGGGTTTACGTAGGAAGTATAAGCTTTGAGCTCAAAGAGGACACGATAAGGCAAGCTTTTTTACCATTTGGACCGATAAAATCGATCAACATGTCGTGGGATCCCGTGACTCAGAAACACAAAGGATTCGCTTTCGTCGAATACGAAATACCTGAGGCGGCGCAACTAGCGCTTGAACAGATGAATGGTGTCATGATTGGTGGACGAAACATCAAGGTAGCGGGACGTACCTATATAACGAATTTCCCGTCCCCGCGCAATCCTACTGTCTCGCCGGAGGTCGGCAAATTTTTATTTTGTTTCTCTTTGCATAATTTATATAATCTTCATAATTTTTTTTTCTTTCTTATTTAATCATCCTATGTCAGTATCACGTTTTTTTTTCTTGAACAATTTTCGTCTTTATAAAAATCATGAAGCTTTATTTGAACAATGCATAAAAAATGATATTTCAATTGGAATACCATTAGATAAATATGAATAAATTTTAGCTATACATAACGAAGACGTCACTCACGTGTAAGGCATCTGGATCAATAAAACTCCATTGTCAAAATATTTGATTGTTCCTTAAGAGACTAATTGAAAAAAAAAATAGCACCAATAGTAAATTTTTGTACTGTCGCCACCACCGTGCAAATCCACTTCTCACCCGCGATATCCCTCGATACTCTTCTAATTATATTCCTCTCATTGGCCCAATGTCTTGGACGAGTCTGATATCAGTCTTGTAACAATTTTGCTATTTAGTTATATTGCATTTGCAATCAATTATTTAATTAATTTCTTGATCGATCGACTAATTTAAAATCGATTGATTTTAAACTTCAATGTGAATTGAGAACAATCGCTGAGGAAAGATTTGCTTTTCTCTCCAACAGGTAGTTGGGAGACCGTCAAATATGCCACAAGCACAATCAGTCATTGACGAAATAACGGAAGAGAGCAAACACTACAATCGTATTTATATTGCCTCGATACATCAGGACTTGACCGAGGAAGATATCAAATCTGTATTCGAAGCGTTTGGACCAATAACGTATTGCAAATTGGCACAAGGTAGCTCACCGCACAGACACAAAGGATATGGTTTTATCGAGTACGAAACAATGCAATCGGCTCTCGAGGCTATCGCTTCGATGAATCTTTTTGACCTGGGGGGTCAATATCTCAGAGTTGGAAGAGCCATAACACCACCAAATGCTCTTATGGGTCCACCAAGTGGCACGAGCATGATGCCCACAGCAGCGGCTGTAGCAGCCGCAGCTGCGACGGCTAAAATTCAAGCGATGGACGCTGTTGCCAGCAATGCCGCTGCTCTAGGACTCACAAAACTAGGGGCTACGACTCCACCTCTTCTGAATCCAGGTAATTTTATATCAAAAATATGAAATGAACGACCAAAATAATTTCATCAGTGATTGAATATTGCATGCTTTGAACATGCGGTTGAAAAAATTACTTGGTCCACAAGGGGTTTGATCGGTATCAATGCCCACTTTGAATTTTCGAAAGTGACATTTCTCCATGCCGTTCGTCCTATCAAAATGAAACTATGTCATCTCTCGCAAAACAATTGTAAAAGTGGTCTAATACTTTTTCATTCTGATTAGACAAACAGTGGAGGTTTGCCTGATAATTGTAGTGAATAACGGATTCCATTTCTTTTATGTTAGCAGGAATTGTACGACCTACGACACCATCGACGATACTTGTACCTCCAGTTGTCCCAACTATAGCCCCAGTGATTCCTCCTCCTGGAATAGCCATACCTCAAACGTTAACGAAACCACCAGCAATTATTCCACAAATACCTGGACAACCGGTCATAATTCCTCCCCCGGTGGTTGTTGCACCGACAGCTGTCGGCACACCAGTGGTAAGTTTTTAACGTAAAGCAAAATCAGAGCTGTGCCCGAACCTCTTGAAACTTTGAATTCGTTTCAATTTCCATTAGATTCCAACTCCAAATGCTCTCGGACCAGAAATAATAAAGCATACCCATGATCAAGCCGTGCATCAGAAACAGCAGGAAGAATTGCAAAAGAAATTACTTGAAGAGAACGAGCCCCAAACTCTACAGCAACAAGAAAATATGTCCATTAAGGGACAGAGCGCTCGTCACTTGGTGATGCAGAAATTAATGCGTAAAATCGAATCAAGAGTGGTTATATTACGTAATATGGTTGCACCCGAAGATGTCGACGAGAGTTTACAGGAAGAAATACAAGACGAGTGTTCGAAATTTGGTGTAGTCGAACGGGTTATTATTTATAATGAGCGTCAGTCCGAGGATGACGAGGACGCGGAAATTATCGTCAAAATATTTGTTGAATTTTCACAAATGGCCGGTAAGCAATGGAAAATTTTACTGCGAGCTTGCCTCAATATTTCTACTTTCATCTAAATTTAACAATATGCATTTTCAGAGGCGGAAAGAGCAAGAGACTCCCTGAATGGTCGATATTTCGGTGGTCGTCTCGTGAAAGGCGAACTTTATGATCAGGCGTTATTCGACAACAACGATTTTTCAGGATGAATCAACGCTGCAGAGTTCCGTCCAATCGGACACGTGTCGGATTAAACTGTTTTTCCTATGGAAGAATTCCTATACGAAGAGAAAAATTATGTTTCTAACGCATACGAATACTCTTTTTTTTTTTTTTTTGATGGAGCATCGACAAGCCTTATCCAACATACGTTTTCGAAAAATTATAATACTAAATATTTGCGTCCGTAGCACACGATTTAATGAAATTATTCTACGTTTAATATTGTATATTGATTATACTTTATTTTGTTAATATTTTTTCTCAACGCTTCCGTATCGAAATATTATCGGACGTTTGAACGTTGAAACTCTTTTCTGTTTCACAATTCAAATTGAGAATAAGTCATTCACAGCAAGCCTACGGTGATGATGCTTACTTTTCATTCGTTCTTATACAAAAACGAAAAAAGAGTTGAAGGGAACGAAAATTCGACATAAATGTGAAAACAATATTGTAACAACTTCGAACAAATGTGCACTGGTATGTTTTGCAATTACCAATAAGTAAATTACAATATCAATATATGTTTATTTACATAGGAATAATAAAATAAATTGTTTACATACGAGAAATGGACATTTATCACATCGGTAGAAATGTGATCTGCTAAAAAATGAAACCTATCCTTCGTCGATTGGAATATTTGTTTATAACCTCAAAGCTGTTTTTCCAGTTTACTAATAAGGCTCCAAAAAATCTTACTATTAAATTCCTGTACTACCATTTTTTGTCAAGTTATGAGAATTTGAAAATATGGGATTTGTGAGTTTCTGAAAATCGGATTCACGCGTAGAACGAAATTTTTTTTTCGGTCAAGGTCAAGTATCGGAATAATTTTTTTAGACCAATTTTTGCTAGCATGTAATATTTCTCAATTAATTAAAAAATATAATCTGGCGAGTTAAATATGAGTGCGTTGAGCGCTATTCGCACAATTCGGACCGCGGGCTTTCTGTCTCAAAGATAATCATTAAAAACCGTTGTCGCTCTTTCGAATTATATGCATGTAATGAAAATAGCTAGTGACACGTTTTTTTTTTTTTTTTTTTTTTTTCATTTTACGGATCTCTATAAAAAAATCGCAGTAACAACTCGAAACAAGTATATTCGAAAAGAGAGGTCGTTCCAAACTCATACCGAAATTATTGCGTTTCCAAATGTTTCCGAAATCGATACATTTGTCCGAATAGGCGTTGTCCTTTTATATATATTTACATATATATAAGGTTGAATCTGTGTCGTTACATAAATTTGAATATAATATCGCAAAACTGATATCTCTCTTCTACTATAGCTCCGTACTCCGTAGACACTGAACTTTTTCAGGTCTTTTAGTGCCCGAGTGCCTGTTAGTAGCGGGATTGACTCGAGTAGTGCAGAACAGTGTAGGTCCCAAAACATCCGCAGGGACGACAATTGACCGCTTGTTGATGGCGGGTGTGAAAGGTGTGAAAAGTTGCAGCTTTACGTGCGTGTTTAAAAAAGTTGAAAACAATATTTATCAGTGAGTTGGCGTGGAAGTACAGCGCTATTTCATCTCGTTCGGATCCAACAAAACGATGAACGGAACAGGGGCAATGGTAAGCACCTACAATCACGAATTATAGCTGCTTTTATTAATCAACAATAAACGACGATTCAGAGTCCTCGCGAACGTCCAAAGAGGCATCATGGCGGATGACGTATTAACGTATACAAGAATAGTGTTTAGCCGGTTTCAATCGTTTATCTTTTCACAAATATTCACCAAAAACCCTTTTCTAGACAAATTCATGAAACTGCGGTTACGAACTGCGACATACTCCTAAAAGTGTTTTGTTATTCTTCGGAGCCAGTTTTGAGGTTATCGGTTTAACATGCGAGAGAAAAATTTTATGAGTATTGATGATTCGTTCTGTTTCGGCAATAACCATTAATTTCTTTTTTTCAATAATTCTCTTTCTCTAACCTTCAATTAGGAACAGTCATACTTTCTTACTTGTTTCACGTTTTTTATCAAGGTCTATAAAATATTGAAACCTGGTTTGTTGCTCGTTTTTTCCGAAATTTGAATTTTATTTAGACATATTTCTACTCGATATGCCGCTTCTTATGTTGTGCAATGGGAGAATTTTGATTATGTACATCTTTCAACATCGATAAAACAAAAGAATTAGTTGTAACTAAAGAATTTTAGCCTATGAAAATGTTGAGACTGGAATCGAGTTCAGTCGGTGATCAGTTTTTTCAATTTCAAAGTTCTTTGGTGAAAATTGTTTTTATCACAGTAAAATTGGTACATTTGTTATTATGTTTTCAAAGATACGCGATTGAAAACCAGTGAGAAATTAATGTCATTTGTTTTTCAAAGAATGATTTCTGAAAAGAGAACATAAAAAAAAGATTACAAATATATATAATAATAACAAAATTCATCATGGTAATGAACGATTATGAATTAATATCTGTTTCTAAGAAAAGAAAAAAAAATCTTTTTCCAGGCAACCACAGTCTCAAATGGCAACGAATCGCCACGGAACACATCATGGGTCTCAGGTATATTGCTAATGTAGCCAGATGCTTGTATATTTTCTCATAGCCGAATAAAAATGTTCTGCAAAACTCTCGAAAAAATATCGAGAGAAACACTCCGAAAAGAACACACAATAATTGCAATTAACAGCAATCGCATCATATTTATATTGTACATGTATGGGTAATTTTTTTGTGCTCTGAAGCACATCCGTTTTTTTAAGTGAATCAATTTCAACGTGGATATTTTGGTACATTCTTTAGAACGAAACAAGTAGGAAATTCGAACTCTCGAATAATTCTTAAAATAGGGCAGTAAAAAAAAACAGCATTGAAATTAAAAACACAAGAGTCAGATCTTGTCAAATGGATCGTTCCATTTGTATGCAAGGAATTTTTGGCCAACCCTTCAAATGTTGCATTATGTTCCCTCTGCATTTTGCTCGCAAAAATTACAAGTTATCCCAGCATTGAAAGCATAATTTATGATTTCGATATTATATGTTCCAGATATTCAAGTTTTTCAGCATTTTTCGACATTGCGAAGACCCAAAAAATAAGTTATGAGTAAAATGACTGAGGATCGATATGGCATATTAGTCGAGTTAGCCAGAAATATTCAGCTTTTTATGAATATATGTATACAAATATATTTTTACATTTATCTGCGTGTAATATATATTGTATATGTATATTTATGTACACACACGAATTTTAAATGTTGAGGAAAAAAAGGACTTTTTTTTAAATTTTGGTTATTTAGTCAAGCAGTTCAGGAGGTAGAGATTGTGTGAAGAGCCGACTTTACGAAAATTCTAAACAAGATACGTTATGGAATGGCCGGCCTAAAAATTATCCTACTTTTTATTTTTGTTTTACTTTCTTATTTTTCATTCTCTTTCTCTCTGTTAGGCGAAATCAGGCTTCAAGATGGCCCTTAACAAAACTAATGTATGGTTGTCCTTCTGTTCTGAGATGTTACAGCGGAGAGACAATACAGAAACTGTGGCCTTCGACTGAGCTGTGATCATGAGCGTGCGCCAAACAATCAAAGAGAACGCTACATTCGTTGAAAAAGAAACAAAATATCGAGTTTTAGAACAAAAATGAAACTCGATTCGCCGTAATGGGCGTGTATTGTCGTGCATACAGCGCCGATACTCGATGCTCGTTCCTCGTTTTTTTTTTCTTCCTAGATAGGTCAGCATTTAGGATAGTTTCAAATCGTCCTACTTTCTGCTTATGAGTCTCGTTTTTTTTTTTCTAATTTCTGTTGACGTCACAAAGTTTGTATTACTAGAGTTAAGTTAGCGAAATCGTGAAATTGATTTACCTTAAATTTTTTGTAGTCTAAACAAAGTCATTAAGAAAGAAAACATTGTTCAATGAAACTTGAAACTCGGCAGTACAATTCTTCATTTCCGTGGCTAAGAATTTGATGCAAAATAATTGGTACAAGAGATTCGGATTTTAATTTCTAAAAAAAAAAATAGAAGCAAAAAACGAAAATTAATGAGACGATAATGAGATGTCTCGCCTCAAATGAATCTTTCCAAAATAATTTTATGCCAAAACCTAAAAGTATAATTGATTCTCAACCGATTAAATTTATCGTAGGAGAAATTTTATGAATACAAACGAGGCTCATAATTAGAGAAGGCATTGGCGACATACGTATTCATAACAAAAATCAGATTATTGATTTCTCAATCAGGTGTACGCCATTGCATTAGTTTTTTTTTTGTTTTATTTATTTAAAAATTTTTTTTATTCTTATTCGATAGCCCTTTTAACAATATAAAATCGAGCCGGGCCGCTAAATAGATTTCGGTGCAAATTGTTAGGTTATCGAAGGCAAAAGAACAGCGTGATTGGCGCAGAAAAAAAATGCACTTAGCGTGTTCTCTTTTTGCTTTGTGCTTACAGATTTCTGCGTCTCACCCTCAGGCTCTCGGACATTTTGTGTGCGCGATCTTCATTGCTCAACCCCGAACACGGTTAAACGAGTCGATAATACGTATAAACAAAATGATTAAAAATGAAAAAGAAAGCAAACTCGAATCCCCTCCGTTTCTCGGGAGAAGTGAAAAAATTTAAAAAAAAAATAAAAATCGACAGACATTAATAATTGATGAAAGAACAGAGGCCTCGTGAAAAATACGTTTCAACCAACGTGTTTTGATTTCTGTTCCAGGGACTAGTAGAGTACGCTATCTATCTTGACCAGTCAAGAACCAAATTGTGCCAAACCTTCGAATTATAATATCAACCCTACAAATTTCATCATCGAAATATAAATAAAAACGCATCGATTTTTGGCGAGATATATTTTTTCTTCTGTAGAAAAAAAAAATGATATTTTTGCATCAACTTAATTCATGTGATTTTATGTCAAAAAGGCTTTGGGCCTATTTGACATATTTTTCAAATATAGAACTCGCACACGAAATTATTTCTATGAGGCTTGTAAAGCCACAATTTTGGTATACCGTCGATGATCGAATCGTTTATTGATGATAATTTTTTTATGTGGCTTCGTTTCTTCTCCACATCCGTTTTCTTCATTCACATAATAACACATTGTACGAGAGATCAGGATGAAAAAGACACGATTTCACTACTTATCACTGACAGCTTGTCTGTCTCGACTATTTTAATTTCTTTAAACTTACAGTTTCTCGGAAGATCGAGCTTTGGGAAGCTGCTCCATCGGCAACGTTACTTTTTACGTCCCATATGTGGAGAAAAAAAAATTGAAAAAAAAAAATGAACGTTTGATCATGTGACAATTATATCGTGCTTTTTTCAGAAACGATACTTATCCCCTTTTGTGTATAAATTTCTGGCTCATTGGAGTATCGAAAATATATTTGATGAAAAAATTTTTTAAAATCAAAAAAATATTCGTTAATATTGGTAAAAAAATATTTTGAAATTGGTACTTTTTTTTTTCGCTACACGATATTATTGTAAAGTTGTATTTCTACCATCGCCAGTGTGTTTGCGAATTATGAAAATTCGTTAAACGTGAGTTTTATAGCGAGATGGTTGAGATATTGATTATATTGACGATATTACAGAGTACAACCGTCTAATTCATGATTTCTTCATAGGCAATGCATTGGACTTCTTGCCAGGACCGATTTACGATCTCAATCAAACGGGACAGGTCGTTGTTGGTGCGTAATTTATTTTATAACTAACCTACGAAATGCAAGCATCTTCGAATAAGCAAATGATAAAAAAGTGCATGAATTCACATTAGAATAACTGTCATCGAGTAACTCGACGATATAAAATTGGTGTTGATTCGTCGCAAGACTCTCTCTCGCCAAATTATCATTCTCCATTCTTTTCTCATTGGAATGTTGTATTGTGAAATTTGTATTTAAACAAATATTTCATTCGTTTGTAGGACCCGGAGCGAAATATCACACTCTGCCTGGCGCTGTCCTACCAAAAATTTCATCAGAACAACAGGAAACTGTTAATAGAGCGAAAAAATATGCGTTGGAGCAAAGCATCAAAATGGTCCTGATGAAACAAACTTTGGCGCATCAACAACAGGTTAGACTTTATCTGTGTAATTGTAAAGATGCCTTGAATAGAATTTATTTTTTCTCATCACAGTAAAATTGACTGATAATGATGGATGTTGACATTCGTTACAGCAAATGGCCAGTCAAAGGAATCAAGTGCAGAGGCAACAAGCTCTCGCTTTGATGTGCAGGTACACACATTTGAAAAAAACTGAAAAATAACTATTAAATATTTTCCAGCTTTTTTTTCCTGAAATTCATGAATAATTCGAGCACAAAAATATATTTCTTTTTATTCTATCAAATGAAAAATTCATCACTTTTCGACAAAAAAAAATTGGCATATATATTACCGTTGTTATGAAAAAAATCCACATTTAATATTGTTCTATATTTTTTTAAAGGGTATATGTAGGAAGCATAAGCTTTGAGCTCAAGGAGGACACGATAAGGCAAGCGTTTTTGCCATTTGGACCTATAAAACCAATCAACATGTCATGGGATCCGGTTACGCAGAAACATAAAGGTTTTGCTTTCGTCGAGTACGAGATTCCCGAAGCGGCACAATTAGCGGTTGAACAAATGAACGGTGTCATGATAGGTGGACGCAACATCAAGGTAGTGGGACGTACCTATATAATGAGTTTCCCTGTTCCCACGCAATCCTACTGTCTCTCCGGAGGTCGGCACATTTTTATTTTATTTCCCTTCGTTCCACTGACATAATCTGTATGATTAACATTTTCCTCTATTTCCATTTTTTTTTTTTTCCTATCTTTATAATATTTTTTTTTTCCGTAAACGAGTCGTAATTTTTTTGTTGTTGACACTGTACTATTATTATTTTTTTCTCGTTGGAGTAATTTTAATGGTTAAAATCGAACATGTCACTCACGTGTGAGGCATCTGGATCAAGAGAATTCAAATGATAGACTTATCGTTCTGCATCAAATGACAAAATTAAATTTTGCGTAGCTGCCACCATTGTGCAAATCCATTCTCACCTGCAAAATTCCTCAATACTCTTTTGTAATCGTTTCCCTCACATTGACCCAATGTCTTGGACGAGTTTGATATCGGGCATGTAACAATTATTTGTGTTTGTTGTATTACAGTTGATTTTGTATAAATGATTAATTTGTTGCCTAACTGAATAATCACAACTAGTTGATTTTCTATATTCAATGTTGATTGAGAGTGATCGTTGAGAAATCTTATGCTTGTATGATCAACAGGTAGTTGGGCGGCCGTCAAATATGCCACAAGCACAATCGGTCATTGACGAAATAACGGAAGAGAGCAAACACTACAATCGTATTTATGTCGCATCGATACATCCGGATTTGACAGAGGAAGATATTAAATCGGTGTTTGAGGCTTTTGGGCCTATAACGTATTGTAAATTGGCCCAAGGTAGCTCACCGCACAGACACAAAGGTTATGGTTTTATCGAGTACGAAACAATGCAATCGGCTCTCGAAGCTATCGCTTCGATGAATCTCTTTGATCTGGGAGGACAACATCTCAGAGTTGGAAGAGCCATAACACCACCGAATGCACTCATGGGTCCACCCAGTGCCACGAGCATGATGCCAACAGCAGCCGCTGTAGCAGCTGCTGCTGCAACAGCAAAGATTCAAGCTATGGACGCCGTCGCGAGCAATGCCGTTGCTTTGGGGCTTACCAAACTAGGAGCAACGACTCCACCTCTTCTCAACCCAGGTAGAGATATAGTTTTATTGCACGATATTACTTGAATTTGTATAATAAACTTTGACAAAATTTTAAGCCCATAAAATGACGAATTGTTACCAATAAGTTCATATTTCGTCATAAATACTGCAAATAATAAAAAATTGTTCAAACCCTTTATACTAAAAAACGATCTTATCCATTCTCAGCGTTATCGGGAATCGTTAGACCTACGACACCATCGACGATTCTTTCACCGCCAAGTGTTGCGACTATTGCTCCTGTAATACCTCCTCCTGGAATTGTTATACCTCAACCTCTGACGAGACCGCCAACTGTCGTTCAACCAATACCCGGCCAGGCGATAGTGATTCCTCCACCTACAATAGTTGTCCCAACATCAGTAGGCACACCAGTGGTTAGTATTCAAACATTCGAACATATTCTCGACAAATATGAAAAAAAAAAATCCATTATGATGTTTAAACGTTTCTCTAAGCTTAGAGATTCCCTTCGTACATTATTGTCTCATATTTTTTACCAGATTCCAGTAACCACGACTCTCGCCAGTGACATCATAAAGCGGGCTCACGAGCAAGCTGCACAGCAAAAGCAGCAGGAAGAGTTACAGAAAAAATTATTGGAAGAAACTGAAACCCAGACGTTACAGCAGCAAGAAAATATATCAATAAAGGGACACAGAGCCCGTCACTTGGTGATGCAAAAATTAATGCGAAAAGTTGAGTCGAGGGTCGTTATATTACGTAATATGGTTTCACCGGAGGACGTCGATGAGACATTGCAGGAGGAAATACAGGACGAGTGCTCCAAGTTCGGTATAGTTGAGCGAGTAATTATTTATAACGAGCGGCAGTCCGAGGACGACGAGGATGCAGAAGTTATCATCAAGATATTTGTAGAATTTTCTCAAATGACTGGTAAGCAAAAGAAAATTTCGGTACGAGTTTTCCCAAAAATTTTACTCTCGTCTAAATTGAATTAATTTTCGTTTTGTAGAGGCTGAAAGAGCAAGAGATTCACTCAACGGTCGTTATTTTGGGGGTCGTCTCGTCAAGGCTGAACTTTACGATCAGGCACTGTTCGACAACAGTGATTTTTCCGGTTGAAATAACGAGATGAAAATTCCGTAAAAATCGAATGCGAGATAAACGAAACTGTTTTTTTCCTATGGAAGAATTCCTAATTACAAAACACTGATGTTTTACAGATACGAAGTCTCATGTTTCGATGGAATATGAAAAAGCTTCATCGTTTAGATTTTTGATTAATTGCTATACTGAGAGGTTTTACATCCGTAGTACAGAATCCAATGAAAAAAAATTAACATGTAACACTTTATATCAATTCAATTATTTCGTTTGCATTTTACTTCGAAATTGCGTGTACTTATATTTTTGGCGCACAAATTAATTTTTTTCTCGTTCATTCAAATTACTATGATGCTTGGCGGAATGGGCACCAGGCGAACGGTATTCAATTTTCTTTTAATCTTCCGGTATTTTAGAACCAAAGTGTGATTGTGAGGAATAATACTCGTCTGAGAAAGGACGATATAATTGTATAAATGGCGGATATGATTTGTGATCGGTATGGCTTGAGGTGATAACAAGAGTGACGATGTCGGTAAATGTTTAACTACATAGGAGTGACGGAATAAATTGTTTTACATAAGAAACCAAAATTTCTCATTTAGATTCGAGTTATTTTTAGCGTAGGAACGAGTAACTTAACTTAAACGCCAATACAAAAGAATGCTTCGACATTTGTTTCTCAACAGCAGTCTTCGGGCTTTCTATTTCTTTCATTGACATTCTAATAAAGTTTGACCACGTTTCAACCTTTTTTATTTGAGTGACCAATTTTCGCTGGTATCTGAAAATGAGAAATAAAATATCTTCGAAGAATATTAAGTACCCATTTGTACATAAATTAATGCATATTTATATATTTTACAGTAATTATAAAATACATTACATATCTATCAATTCTCAAATATTCCTAGCTTCATCGATTTGAAAAATTATTTTTTCGGATCTATTATCGGTTTTTTAAAGCTTTCTTTGTATTCTTCGTAAACGGGAAAAGACGAGCCAGGGAGCTTTTCTGTAGCTTTTGATTCCAATGCTAGCTTTTCCTTAGCTCCATATTTAATTTCCAGTTCTGCTGCGTTTTCTCGTTTCATCAATATGAGTCGATAATTAGCTTCAACTTCTTCTTTCGTTGGTGGTTCTTTGCGTCTGTATCGTAACCACGATTCCCACTCCGCTGTTATTTCTTGTTCAAAATTTTCCTCTTCTGCTGGCTCGAAATATCGTCCACGTGTTTTTCTTCCAGTTACTCGGGGTTCCTCGTAAAACTTTGTGCCAAAGTGATCCTCTCCCATGAATTTTGCTTTGGGCTGTCGCTTGAAAGACGACACAAAGCTTTTTATGATGATTTGAAAAACACCTCGTGTTTTTTCAGACATTTTTTTCCTTTTTCGTCCTTGATTCGTTAATGAGCAGTTTTATCGACCTGAACAAACGGTAATTCTCATGATTGGATTGTAGAAGAAATTATCTCGAGGACGTGTAATTTGCGATGATAAACGTAATAAGTTATGAAACCCTGTTGAAAAAGTTTGAAACTTTGGAGAAACAATGTACTCTACGACTATGTGTCGCTAGGAACTAAGAGGATTATCTTCTTGTTGGGCTTCTGTCATGACCAAATTAATTTTGCCAATTCATTCTTTCCCAAGAAAAGAAAGTTTTGTAGCAAATTATTTACTAACGGTAAGTTATTATTCAAATGAAATGAACCAAAAAAATATCACTCCAACTGCGGTAAAGAAATTAATAATTTTCTTGATGAAATGTCTTTTCTTCTTGTGGGAATTCAATCATGTAGATTCATCGCACATAAACAAATAGTATGAAAATTTATATCAACATAACTTGAACAATTGTAATAATGGAGGAATTGGATAATAAATTTATCATCGGAGATTTTAATTTTGTTGTACAGGATTTTAGAGGGCAAGAAAAATTTCTACAATTTTTTATCTTGCTTCAATAGGACTGAGAATTAATTTTCTGTGTTGACTACTCCTCTATAAATAAAGAATTTCTAGAAATTTGTGAATATTGCGTTTTTTTATTCCTCCTAAATGCATTCAATAAATGGACCTTACGCGAGTAGCTTCAATGCTCGTCTTCAGTTCTTTTACCATGAAATTTGAATACACATTCATAGCCTAAAAAGTTCCGATAGAGCAACGTTCCAAATGATATGACTTGAACTATTTACTCTTTAATGTTCTTGTTAAGGGTAAAAATGACGGGTTTGAAAAAAATTAATTTCAATTATTTTAAAAATGAATTTTTGAGTTTTAACATAATTTGGATAACTTTCTGATTCTTGATTATTATTGTTGAGTTTCTGTGTGCATTATTTTGATTTAGGTATTAATCGTTGGTGCGCTAAAGTTGTCAATGAACAGAACTTTAAAGCTTATTTATTTGAATATACAGATCTAGTCATTGAGGTGGTGAGTTATAAGGAAAGTTGCAAATGGTGATTCGAAATCACTAAAAACTCTGAAAAATTACTGGATAATTCATCTGAAATATGATAGGAGAATAAAAAAGGGTAGCGCAATTCTTCCATGTGGTATTCAAGTCTGCACCGTCATAATGCAGAGAAAAATATATTTGGTATTCACCAATTGCTATAGGTTGTGAATTGTTTATGCAGGTTAATTTTTGTGTTCTAAAACTGTACAATTATTTTGCCATCAATCTTGTCTAGCAAAAAAAGGAATTTTGTTCCGTTACAACAATACAAAATTTAAAACAGCCTTTTTTCACATCTTTCTATGAGGTGATATTCGAACATTACAATATATTTATTCAGCAATCAGATTTTAGAATTTGGGGGTTGGAAAACCTTCGTGAATTGCACGTACGAATTTGGCACAAGGCACAATGTTGCGATTAGTTAACATTGAACTTGTTAAAAATAACGTTTTCATTATATACACTGTCCAAAATTTGCATTTCAATCGTGGTGTTCGATTAACTTCAAAAGCTGAGTTGTTTTTGTATCGAATTTGGACTCAATCGTACGAAAAAAATCGGCAGCATTACATTAGACATTTGTTAATGCAAATTTAGCCCGAATCACTCAATTGTGACAAACTGAACGGTTTAAAATTTTCATACCTTTCTCTATTTTGTGGTTATTCGACCTTTCTCTCGGGTGGTAATGAAAATTTCTCGTAGTGTCAACAACCAATACTATGTTATTGTTATATATACATGTATGAAAGAAATTAGTGCATGTGATGCTGTGCAATGTGCATGTGATGCTGACCAGCTATATATATAGATTATATTACCCCTTCAAAGTTTCAAAGCTTCCGAATTCTGTATGTATTATGTTACTCGTACGTGAGACTAAACCATGATAAAAAGCTCGGGAATAAAACAAAAAAGGTCATCATAAAAACGGTCGCAAAAACCGGTCATCTGCAATGAGTGCAATATATTATTTATCGGAATGAAAGAAGCCTAGAGAAAAATTGATGGACCATACCCTGACAAAAGTGGCCCTCTGGTGCTAAGATTGCGGATTACGTCACTTCCCCAGGCGTGGTGTACATGTGTATGTTAAATGTGTGTTCGCCCTCTAGTGGTTTTGTTGCCCTCCCCCCTCACCCCGGAATGACGAAGAGAGTGCGTGCGCCGATCTGCTGAAAATGGCCGTGCTCATCGAAACATATCGAGTTGTTGCCCCTTGATAGACATGTCTCTCTTGGTCAACTTTGAAAAATCTTGTCAAATCGTTTGTTTTTAGAGCGCGATTACTCGATATCGCGTTCGCAACGATCGTGATTTTTCTCGACAGTTCACAATTTGTAAGAACACTGTATTTGTTTTTAATTGTAAACTGGAGCACTCTCAAAATTCCGTTAAAACTTGTCGTGTTCTTTCGTGCGTGAGTTTCGAGTGAAAACCTATCTATATACATAGACCTATATACGTATAAGTCTGAATGTATTCATAATATATATATACGATCTTGGTTGTGCGTGTGTGTGCGCGCTCGCGCTCTCCGAAAAACACTTAGGAATGAGAAGAAGAAAAAAAAATTCTCCGATAAAACTAGCCGCTGAGTGCATCGTTGCGACTGGAGCGATGGGAGTTGAATCATAAAAAAAAAAAAATTAAAAAAAATACTTTATACTCGAGTTCATTTTTTCGAATATTCGAGTACTATTTTTTTCATTATTATTTTTTTCTCACCAATATACCATTATACAGTTGCGTGAAAGTTGAGAGATTTAAGTTGAATTTCTCGGTATTTCTTTCCTTCTTTTCGCCTTCCACCTTGCGTTCTATCCTAGTATACTCCGGTTTGTGACGCGAGGCGACCAAGAGAACGAATAACTCTGGGAATACACAGTGTCAAAGTGGGGTTTTTGGGTGGAGAAAATTGTGAAAATACACGACGATTCGCGGGTGTTACCTGTGTACATAAAACATCTCTCCCTCACGGGACATATACGGATTTTCAAAGTTTCAAGATCGAGGTTCGTGCGAAATAACACTTCTTGCCTATGCATTTATTAAAAATTTCTTTGCTTCTACCATTTTTTTCAATATACGTTTACGTGCCAACTGACGAGTTTTTTCAACTCTCGTGGATTCGACAACTCCCTTTCGTTACGTATTCATGAATGTGCGTGTAATATATACACGTATTAACGCACACGTATGTTTATATATATGCATATTGCAAGGAAAGGTGTTGGCGACACTAATTTTTATCTTGTTTCGTGATGTTTACTTCTACTTTGCACTTCGTCAGTGGTGAAATAAATTTCAAGTTATTCGTTTGGCAATGTTGTGCTCGAAATTTCGAGGAATTGAATTTTACTAACGACTTTATGAGTTTCTGCAAAAATTTCCGTATCACGAGGTTCAAGTGTGTTAAAAACCAGCCATAAGTTAACCACCATGGCGTCCAATTGATGCTTATAATCGGGCAAATATGTATAGGCCTCTGCGTCTGTATGGGCTTGTCAAAAATTGTGTCAACCACGTAGTTCCACACGAGCTAAAGTAAACTGAGATTCCACTTTCCCCCTCTTTCTCTTTTTCTCTCTGTTTCTCTCTCGCTCGCTCTCCGAGTCTTTTCGAGTCTTATATACACCTGTCGATTTTGTTTTTCCACAAAAGTGTACGATTGAAAAACCCCATCACCGCTCTAATCACGTTAAACCACTTTTACTGTCTCGATTCCGGTTTTTTTTTTTTTTTTTTCTCCGTCGATCCTAAGAATCCTGACTGTTTTACGATGTTCCGTTCGATTTTACGAACTTTCCAATAATAGTGACACTTTTCATCTCGCGACAGCATGACTTTTTAAAGGCGGCATCGGTTAGCTTATTATAAAGAAAATAAAATCGCGAACATTCAACTCGAAATTATGGAGTGCTGTGAGCTAATATAATGTTACAAAAATTCATTAATTCTATGCCATTTTTAATGCTTTGCAAGTGGACTTTTTGGAGATGAGCTCAGACCATGTAAATGTGTTTTCCTTTTTTTTTTTTTTAATCTTGATGATTCACGTCTTATTAGATATATATTCCCGAGGATTATTAAACCCGTCTAAATGTTTGTGAGGATTTCAAATTGAATTGAGAGATTTCACGTTTCAACATTTTTTTTCGCAATAGATATGTCAAAAAACTGAAATGCTTATTATTTCATAAGTAAATTTTTTTTTTCACACTCTTTAGAGTTTCTATTGAACAGAGAAAATAATGCAGATCTAGTTGCACCGTTGCTTAATCGAATGAAAAATTTGAGCCCGGCGTTGCTTTAATCTGCGTAACAATCTGTGAGATTGCAAATTGCAATTTGTGCGTTACATAATTTTCATGTTCTTCGCATCTCATTCAGAATCGACTGAATTCTTGTTGACCTTGAGCCGTACACTGGCCTGAATGAAATAAATGAAAAATTTGCCAATACTTTGATTGCGGATAGGGCGGCGCGGTTAGTTATTCTGATTCTGCATTTAATTTTGAGCGATGCTCGACGACAGTGTTTACTTGATTATATCCAGCGAGTAATTGTTGGAAACTAAAGTTCCTCAGTTTTATTTTTGAAATTCAGACAAAAATTGGTCAGTTGCAATCGGTGTGGAAATTGAAAAATAGTGAAGAAATTTGTCGTTCCATCCCAGCGAGAAGCCAACTTCGATAAAAATTTTTTTATTTCAATTAAACTGTCTTTTTAACGAGCAATTTTTGATTCTGTATAAGAGATTCCACGTGGATTAATAATGTTTGATCAATAGTTAGTAGTGATAGAAGTATGAGGCACAGGTTTTTTTTTTATCGACTCATCTCCGCATGATAATACTGCTGTAATCAGTTTAGGTATCAAAATATCTGATTTATCTCTCGTCTCTCGCAATCTTCTCTTATCTTATGGTCATTTTTTTTTGTTCCACTATTGTATTGACTCAATTTGGTCGGGGCAACATTTTTACTTTTTATATACCAACGTTGTTGTATGTTTTCTTGAAGTGTCTCATCAAGCGTTGTGGAAATTAATCATACAAAAATCATAGCTCATTCATTAACTGGATCATTTTATCAAAAGTGTTTCGACACTACGAGATATGTGTTCATTTTTTTAATTAGAAACTAAATAAAACGGTCATATTCAAAGTTTTGCTGATTTATTTATATTTCCATCAAAGGAGTGACGAGCTAAGAGTTTGTAGGATTATAATGTACTGTGAAAAAACTAATTTTAATCAAATTTACTAGATTTATTTACAATTTGTGTTTCTTACGCTTTTATATATAACGAGACTTTCAGAGTTTTTTTTCTTTCTATTTTCTTTCTCGATTTTCATTTTGGTCGATAAAATTTCACACTCACGCGATCTTTCGATTCGTTCTGATAATATTAATCGAGCAAAGGATGGTTTATTGGTTTATTTTTGCTCGTGATAGCAGAAGAGAAAAGAGGCATCCTCTGAAAATAGAAAGTCGTCGTTTGTTATCAGTAAAATCAGACATTACGTCATACTATTATTACTCGTTGATGAGACGAATAATCTTGGAATTTAAAGATATGGTTACTCGGAAATTATATCGAAGGTTTATCATTTGCTCTGATCCACTTCTGAGACAATCCATTGAACTAAGGCAAATTTTCATTTTTTATCCACAGTAATAAAAAGAATGAAGAATAACAATAAAAAGAAGGCCATCCACTCTGTAATTGATGAATGTTTATAAACGCATGAATATTGAAAAAGATTATAAAAATCGAAAATTTAGCTTAGTCAAATAATAATCAAATAAAGTTTATATTTATGTGGAAAAAAAAAAAACACGTTAAAACTAACAGCAATTTATGTTCTTGTGATTTCAGTTCGGACCTCACGAAGAAATGGGCCTTGAATCATTCACCACGATTCGCATCAGTTACAACGGACTTGACGATTGATAAGAAGAATAGAAATTAATTTCTTCAAGATGCGGGAAAGAAACAACGTGATCCCCTGGGGGCCAACGGGGATCTTAATCGATTAATACAACCTTCATCGAATTCTTCTCTTTTTTTTTTCCTCTTTAAATGTGAAATTATTACACAGATGCTCACGAACAATTTGAGCTAAGAATATTTTTGTCTCCCATCAGGGATTATGTAAAAAGAAAGAGGAGCAAAGAGATACACGAAAAAACGAGTTCGCGTCCGGTTTTACATTTTTTTTTCTCTCAAATATATTCATTTTTTTTTTCTCGACGATGTCGTTTCTTTCGAATCTCAAGAAAGCGTTCCACTTCGGTGGCAACGATGCCAAGAAGAAAAAACTCTACAATAACATTAAAATCGACTGTGATCCCCAAGAATTTTGGGAAATGATCGGCGAGCTTGGCGATGGTGCTTTTGGAAAAGTTTACAAGGTCAGAATAACATCAACAAAAAGTAAAACTTCTTTAAAGTCTATTCAAAAATCGAATCATAGAATTAACTTTATTTTATTCAATCCACGCTGCTGAAGTCGTAGTCATATTACATGATTGAAACAAAATGCAATCGATACCTCGTTCGTTCTCTCGTATTCTCCATAATACGTTTCAATGTTCGAAGTACCCTCGGGGCTTCTTAATCCAATGAAAAAATCTATCGGGGGCGGTTTATGTCATTTCTTCGAGTCTCGAACATAAGATTCTCATTGTGTTTAATGATTTGCTGTTAAAGTTTTCAATTCAATAACGATTAATTAGCTGTTCAACAAATAATGAAAACGGAGTATAAGTTTTATATCGGTAATTTACAAAAATGTCATAATTTATTGTAATTCGATATTTTCAAGACTTTTTTGGTTTTTTGAAACTACAAAATCGTTGCAAATAAATTTCTAAATTTTAGAAAGTTTTTCATCAAATTATTTTTCAAATTTTATTGTTAATTATAGGCTCAGCACAAGCAGACTAATCAGTTGGCTGCTGCAAAAATGTGCGCATTGGAGGGAGAAGATGATCTGAGCGATTTCATGATAGAGATTGATATTCTCTCGGAATTCAAGCATCCCAATGTCGTTGAACTTCATGAGGCGTATTTCAAGGACGGAAAGTTATGGGTATGGAAGAACAAATAATCGATACATATTTTAGTATTTCAACGTGGGTGAGGCTTAAAAGGTTTCAACGGTTGCCAAAATAATCGTATTGTGAATTATTTTACACTCGGTGATGCAATTATAAAATAGTTGAGAACATTCGGATAAATTTTATTTTGGCTGTCAAAAATCACATTTTTTTTTATTATTATTTGAATTTTTCGATTCACGTTTTTTTTCTTCAAAATTTGTGTAAAGACTTTTTGCAGTTATGTCAAATTTTTATTTACAAACTGTTCAGTATCAGTCATTGTAATAATCGTTTGAAGATTTTTTAAAATAGAACGAAACTTTGCAATTATTTGTGTTCCAAGTGTATACGTCAGCGATATTGTTCTATTGAAATATTCGCGTAAAAATTGCTAGTATCATACCATTACAAGAATTGATGAAAATAAACACGGCGTATGATGATAAGCAATTTTTATTTGATGACGAAACGAATGGTGAATGAAAGAAATGGTTAAACCTTTTCAATGTTAAGCCGACTTGGTTTGTAATAAAATATTTTGATTAATTTTACGCAGATGCTGATCGAATACTGCGACGGTGGTGCTGTCGATTCGATAATGGTTGAGCTCGAGAAAGCTCTTACCGAACCTCAGATATCTTATGTTTGTCAGCAAATGACGAAAGGTCTCGCATTTTTGCACAAATCTCGAGTCATACACAGGGATCTTAAAGCTGGAAATGTATTGCTCACGATGTCCGGTGGTGTAAAATTAGGTAAAGTTTAAGAGGAAAACTTCGTCCGAGAATGATAACGAACAATGAGTGATTTTATCATTACGTGATTCTACTTTTGTTTTTTTTTTTTTTTTTTTTTCTTTTCATTAAAGTGAGATGTAATTATTTCAGCTGACTTTGGTGTTTCCGCAAAGAATAAGCACACCTTGCAGAAACATGACACATTTATTGGCACACCTTACTGGATGGCACCGGAAGTTGTATTGTGCGAAACTTTCAGGGACAATCCGTACGATTTTAAAGTGAGTATTTGTAGTTATTGTTACTATTGATCGAATTATTAGGTTCACACGTCAACTCGGTGCCTTTTCTCCATTAAATTCAATGCGAAAAACTCATCGAATTCATTTGTAGATCTGGTAATGCCGAAAATATCGTTGCATTTTTCATTCCAAATAATTCAACGCGAAGGTCATAATTACGTTTTTGTTTAATTATTGTACTATTCAACACTATTGAAAAAGCATTTGAATTTTGTATTTAATATGTATTCGTTGAAAAAAGTTATAGTTGAAATTGAAAAAAGCCATGTGCAAAATTCGATGCCGAATCGCATGAAAATTTATTCAAAGAATGTACAAAATGTTTAAACACTCGCGAAAGAAGTGTTAATTTAATTTATATAAGTTTTTTTTCTCATTCAGGTCGATATTTGGTCCCTCGGAATAACTTTAATAGAATTGGCTCAAATGGAACCGCCGAATCACGAGATGTCACCGATGCGAGTGCTTTTGAAAATACAAAAAAGCGATCCGCCAAAGCTCGATCAACCGGGCAAATGGAGTAAAGATTTCAATGATTTTATAGCAAAAGCTTTGATAAAGGATCCGTCGTTGAGACCAACGGCTGACGAGTTGTTGAAACATTCGTTCATCAATCGAACATTGGATTCAAAGCCTATAAGAGATTTGTTGTTAGAGTACAAGGCTGACGTTGTTGAGGAGGAGCTTGTCGACGAGGAGGCTGAGGTGAGTCTTCAAATTCCCATATATCTTTTATCAATTTATTTCCATTTTAGAAAAAATTTCGACGATTAATCGACGAAATTCAATGAAAGTTACGTTTAAATGTCGAGCATAGAATAGCCTTGGGGATTATTTCCTAATTACTGTTTCGGAATGTGACAAAAAAATAAAAAAATAAAATAAAAAGCAAAACCCCTGAAACTAACTCTGCAAGATATGTGATTGCGATTCTTTTCAATCCTTGCACGTTCAGTAAAATAAGATTTTTGACGATGTCACTAGAAAAAAGGCTCTCTAAAGCTGGTAATCGTCATTGATCGTCCGTTTAAAAGCAAAGCACTTTAGGCAACAGGCATAAATGTACCTTTTTCCCCCTGTTCATCAACGTATCTGGCTAATTTTAAATGCGACTGGATATTTAGCACGCTAGGGGAAGCAATAGACAAAATAATAATCAAGTCGTGAAATAAAAAAAATTATAAAGTTTAAATAAAACGAGATAGAGTAGTTTCCGGCTCGATACGTCGATTTAACATATTATACATCCGTTGTTACACGCTTGCACTACAAATAGAAGGCCAAAAAGGCGAAAAAACACAGAGAACAGTATCAGCGGATTGGTAAGCTGCTCCCGTGTGTTTTTTTTTCCCCATTCGTAGTCCGTCAATGTCCAATAAAATTTGAATTGTCATGCATTGCCTGAAAAAAAAAAAATGAAAATAACGAGTTTGTGAAAAATAATGTCCGGATCATGAGAAGAAATCCAAGCAAAGCGCTCGTTGTAGTTAAGTCATTAAAATTCAAAGTCATTGCTCCATTTTGTATACAAATCCGCAATGAAATTGTTGTAATGCCCTCAATGAATGTGCTGTTGTAATTTCGATAATTTGGCTGTGCATGCGGCTCTCCTGGGCCTCGCCAGCCCCAACATACGTGCGACTGTCAGGTCAGTAGCTTTTTGCCAAATTTCGCGCGGTCGACGATCTACGTTTGCTATGTATTTTTTATTTTTATTTCTTTCACTTTTCAGTGCATAATAAATTAGTTGAAATATGCTTCGTTTTTTTTTAACGCAACGAAATTATTTTTTTAATACGAAAAAAATAAAATGGAGAGAACTAAGGTTGAAGTCAATTGAGATGGCCTGATAGGACAATGAGACTCGTTTTTGGAAAAAAGATTTTATAATCTACATTCAATTTGCTACTTATTTTTAAATGCAGACAGAAAAATATGGCTCACACATTTGTTTAAATTCAATTATTCTTCAAAGTTGTTTGATAACAAGTTTTTATACTCGATTGACTTGAATGCGAACCGTTTTCTTGTAGTTAGTTTAGTTAATTGGAAATTTTCGACTGCCTTCGTCATTCAAATTTAGTATATGTATAATTTTTTTTTCTTCGTTCACCTTCGACGGTTCGAAATTGATAAATGAATCGTTATACATTTATTTTTTATTCTTGCTAATACAAACTGGTGAATTCCAGGAGCAGCGCACATCACAGCTTCCTCTGGAGCTGGACCAACTCGGAGATGACTCTACATCTATGCGCAGCGACACTGATGTTAAAGGTAAAAACCACTTTTTACTCAATATTTCTTTTGCATATTAAATTTGTCACCCTTTTTCGATAAATTTGGCGATAAGGATGAATTGAAATATCCATTTTTTCAATCGTTAAGAGTCCTATTATTTTATAAAATCACCCATTCAGAAACGTCGTTTTTTTCCTTTATTTCAGTCACAGAGAAGGAAGGTGTTGTTGCGGCAGCCGAGCAAGCAAAGAAGGAAGAAAGTCACAAGCGCGAGATCAATCGGGATGGCGAGAAAGAGGAGAAGAGCAAAAAACTTCGGAAAGCTGATTCGAAAGAGAGCATTCCAATGTCCGTTGAAAAAAAACCGGTGAGTTGGTGTCATGCGAAATTAAAATCGATACTTGAGTTTATTTTTGTTGAAATTGTCAGCATACCTCTCATGTTTCGGTCATAGTTCATTTTCTCTAGATATAATATTTTTTTTGCTCTCCTCTTGATGTTGAATCATTCGGAAACAAAATTTGAAAAGCGGAAGAATATAAAGCAATAATAACAATGATTTGTAGGCTCCAAAGCCTCCAGTTCCGGTTGATGCGATTGAGAAAAAATCATCGCGCGAAAAAGGTCCGGCGCCACCTCCTCCGGCTGTTCGGCAAAACAGCAAAGGCGAAGACAAGGAGAATGTGCCGAAAGTGATTGAGGCCTCGAGCGGCACGGAGCTTTTGGAAAAAGCGTCGACGATCGACGATAAGCAAAATGATAAAATAACAGCGGAAAATCAGGCTGATCACGTACGACAGAGTCTTAATGGTGACGAACAAAAGAGACGAGTCGACGATAAAAAGGCACTCGCAGATAGCTCGGAAATCGAGAAAAAGAAAGGCTCGCCGGAAAGCAACAAAAACGTTGATATGAGAGCAAAATCTGTAGAAAACAAGAGAACAACGGTCGAGCAGGATCAAGAAAGTTTAGAGGAAAAACGAAAATCAGCACCGGTTCAACCGGAATCCTCGGACGTTTGGAAGAAACCCATTTTCACTAAGCAGAGCTCTTTAGACGAAAAAAGAGGGTGAGTTATCGTGAAAAAACGAAATACTTATTTAATTTGATAGATAAACTGTAGAATTTCCTAGACAAATTTTTAGAACGCTTAGAAAGTTCATGTTTGTGGTAATTTTTTCTTACGCCAGTCAAAAAATTACGAGTCTCTTTTTAAGTGGAAAAAGTTAGTGAATTAAAAATTGGCACTAACGATACACCAAAGGCCGTGACGAGTTATTTTGTATAATTTAACGATGGCGTGGGCAATATCACTGTTATTCATAAAAATTGAAGAGTTTTAAAGATTCTTTTCTAAGGATATAGTAGTTTCGGCCATGACATGATTTTTATTCATAGAAACGAGGGTAAAGTTATCGAGGAACGACCACGTTACGAGAAGCAGATATCGCTCCAAGAAAGCCGTCAAAGTCTCGAAGAAAAGAGAAAATCAGTCGAGGGCAAGCTAAACGCGGTCTTGGAGAAGCGTATTTCTATGGAAGCGGTGAAACGCATGTCCGACGCTTCGATAGAAACGTTGAAACGTAGTACACAATCGAGCAGCGAAACATCGTTGTTCTCGGAGAAAAACAACGCTCGTGCTTTCTCGAGTGAGAATATTAAGACGGGTGGCGAATTTGGAACAAACAAGACTGAACGGCCGGCTAAAAGTCGTAGCGCTGGTTCGTCGAGAAACGATTCCCTTGAGAATTTCGACGAACAATTTGACGGCGATAGGAAAAATCAAATTCACGAGGACACGGTTGATCGCAGCTCGAATCAAGGAAGAAGGGGTTCGGGTGTCAATGTTTCTGTCATTACATCGACACCAATTAGAAGCAAGAGTCTTTCGAGAACGGAAAGCGGCGATAACGTTGTCGTTATTACGGGTAAGCGCTGTATCGATTTTTTATAGGAAAAAAAAGAAATAATGAAAATAACATACATAAAAGAATGCGATAATTTTTCCAATATTTGCATGGAATTTTTCCTCATTTTTCTGTTTGCTTTTTTTGCTTAGGAAAATCTCAACCTGAACAAGATTCTCGTTCGAATACATCAACGACCGTGCGAATAACAGCGGATTCGCCAGATCCATCGAACAGTTTAGCGAGCAACGTGAGCCAGGTAACAGTGGTAACGACTCACCCGCCAGTCCTGATAGACGCGACATCGACACCACCGCCGTTGCATCGTCAATCGCCAATATCGGAAGTGGTAATAGTGGCAAACGAGACAAACAAGACGCAAGTAAACGAATCTTCGACCGACGACGACGGTTTCACGTCGCTCGACAGCCTTGAGTATACACCTCACGAGCAGCCGATCGTAATAACCGAAACACCAAAGCGCATAGGCAAAAAATTAGACGAATCAGAGGTTGTCATAGTAAGTTCGATCGTAAACGATGAATTGAGCGAAGAATTAACGAATGAACGAGACACGAGTCACGTGTCGGTGGTGACGGTGGGCGACGAGGGAGAAAGGGTAAAAGATTCTTCGATTAATTCATCGAGCAAGCGCAACGTTGCGCGAACCATTTCGTCGAACAGTGACAAGTGTACGAACGATCATTTGCTAGCGAATCGCGAAAGCGTCGACGAATTCACAAGAACAGCAATGACAGTCGCTGGCACGACTGTCGAATCAACCGATGTCGATGAGCTCCAAGATGCAAAATCGAGAAAAATGAATGGCCAATTAAAAACTGAGCAGACTGGTCGTAATCGCGAAATGGCGCGACCATCGAGTGGAAAAATTCGTGATAAACACGATTCAAAAGAAAAACGCGTATCGCCCGATTTTTACGAAGCTTCAAGGTCACAGAGCGATTCGGGCTCGACACGTTCGCACACACCGAACAAGAGCAACGATCGATCTGATGCTGAATCCATAACAACTACCACCAGCCAAGATAGCCGTGGCTCGAATAAAGAAAATCACGCTGGACGTGATTCGACTCGGCAATTCCCGGAACACGAGGACGAAGTTGTTCTTCGTCGTAAACCCGATTACAATCGTGAACAACCGAGACCACCGAGGAGCAAAGAGGATATACAGATGATGAATTTGAAGAAAAAGACTAGAAAACGTACACGAAAGTTTGAGATCGATGGTGTCGTCGTGACAACAACCACTTCCAAAGTAATCTATGGTGATGACGAAAATGGACGCACTTATGACGATCAAATATTCCGTAAGCAGGAACTCCGGGAGCTCAAAATGTTACAGAAAATGGAACAGAAACAATTTCAGGATTTGACGCAAAAGTCACATTTCAACAAGGATCAACAGGAAAGACGTTTCGAGCAAGAGAGACAATTATTAGAGCGGGGTGCTGAGGCTGATCTTGATACGTTGGCACGGCAACAGAGACAGCAGATCGAACGTGCCGAAGCTCAGCAAGAAGCTGATTTGCGTTTGGCTTCGAAAAAAATTCGAGGCGAGCAAGAACGCGATTTGAAGCAATTTCGGGATGGCCTTAAACAAGAATTACGCTTGCTCAAGCAAGAGATCGATCTTATGCCAAAAGAAAGAAGAAAGAGCGCTTTTAAAATGCGCAAGGAGAAACTCGAAGCGGAACACGAAGAGAGAGAAAAATTGTTTCTCGAGAAATTGAACGAAAGTCACGAGACTTCGCTGAGGCGATTGTCCGACAGTCATCGTGAAAAAATCGCCCTCATGGAACGTCAATTTTTGCAACAGAAACAACAATTGATGAGAGCACGCGAATCTGCTATTTGGGAATTAGAAGATCGTCAGATTCACGAGAGACAACAATTGTTGAAGAGACAACTCAAAGATATTTTCTTCCTACAACGTCATCAGATGCTCATACGCCACGAGAAAGAATTGGAACAGATGAAACGAATGAATCAACGTAAGGAAGAAGAATTGATCAAGAGACAAACGGTCGAACGTCGCAATTTACCGAAACGCATACGCAATGAGATGAAAGCTCGTGAAATGATGTTCCGCGAGTCCATGCGAATTTCCATTAGTTCAGCTCTGGCTACTGATCCTGATGCCGAACGCGATAAGCTCAAAAAGTTTCAGGAAAACGAGAAAAAACGTTATCGCGCTGAGCAACAGAGATTCGAACTTAAACACGCCAGACAACTCGAAGAGGTTAGAGCACAGAGCGACGCAACGATCAAAGAGCTCGAACAGTTGCAGAATGAGAAGAGAAAAATGCTCATGGAGTACGAGACTATGAAGCTTAAGGAGCAGGAGGAAGCTTATACGAAAGAGCTCAAAGAATGGAAAGCACAGTTGACGCCTCGTAAACAGGTAAATCTCTCAGAAAATTTGTGATGGATGAAAGATTGAAAGAGAGTCAGAGGAGGATTTTTTGGTAACGAAATCGCGATACGGGAAAGAGAGAGAACGATACAGAATGAAGAAATAAGAAATATTTTTTAAAAATTGTACAGATTTTAACGAGGAAAAACGAAATCGATGAAAACGAGGTTCACAATTTTATTAATTATTATGCGCTATAGAGGTAAACATTGAAGTCAACTCATCAAACAAATATGGTTGATTTATACGTTTCCCTTGAATGAAACTTTAAATGTTTGCTTTGAGAATAATAGATATCGTGCCTCCTGCAGAGTAAAGTTTTCCCTGTTGTGCAAAATAAAACATTGAGGAAGGGTTTTACCTCACCGTGCGTACAAACAATTCTCCAAGATATCGATTGAACGATTCGACTTGTGCGTAATTAAATTTGGCACGTTTTTCTCTCGTTTCACCTTAGCTACTGGATAGTCCCCCAATTATTCGTTCATTTTTTAGTCAGTCAGTTCATAACTTTAAAAAGGTCGAAAAAAGCGTGAAATTCATTTTTAACAAAAAATCTTTTTTCTCGATATTTTGTCTTTTGTTTTTATAGAAATTAGAAGCTGAACTGGCGAGTCAAATGGAAGCGTTGGAGGCCCGTTATCGAGATTATTTGCCTTCCCGATTATCCTCCTTATCGTTTGCTGCTTTTACCTTTTCCTCAATGTCCGCAGCTTCTGCGTGGAAAAAATCACCTCATTTGTCACGTTCTATGCCAAATTCACCCACACGTTTCAGTATACCGAGAGTTACATTGCGCGGCAGTGGCTCGGATACTGGTTCTATTAATGGTACTCTCCCAAGATCCCACGATATCCCGCCCAATCCACGCAGATGAAGGCTCGTTTTTGTTTTGTCCCTTGTATTCATTTTTGTGTGGCTTTCATTGATTTTTGTTCGCGACAAAACCTTCCTATATCCATTTGTCGCATGTTGAATAATTTTCATCGATGGTAACGTCCATGCTCATCGTTATCTCGTTCATTTCACAAAAATTGTTCGGATTCTTATGCAACAAAAAAAATGATGCAATGAGAACAGATTATCATTGTTGTTTGTAATTTGATAATGCAAATTGCGAATAACGGTTGTAATCAGTAATAATTAAATGTATTATAGACCCATCGGCTTGCAACAATTTCGTTTTCTTTGAGAATAGTGATTTTTTTTTGTCGAACCATAAAAATCTTGGTCCATTCCGAAAATTCATTACATTCTTATCGCTTGTTTCTCTGTGTCTTTTCTTCTCTTTCTCTCGTTTCGTCCATCTTTATGGTCTGTGTGTATGTGTGTTCTTTTTTTTCTTTAAAATTCTATAAGAATCTGTGAGATAGCTCGAAATCAATGTTGGGTGCAGTTAGATCAGTGTTTTAGATACTTAGAAAAGTTCATTGGAATCGCACAAATGTTCATCATTATACACCTGGGTACGCTTTTTGTCAGTCACGAAATTAAAAGCAATAAAATAAACTGATAACAATGAACCCTAGACGAACATTCCTTATGAAAGTGAAGCAATCTAAAACCAGAATCCATCATTGATTGGAAGGAACGCGTGATTAAGTTACAGAAGGTTAGTCAATTATGAAAAAAAAAAAAAAAATCAGTAACAGCATTTATTGAGCAAAGATACCATGATTCCTGAGTATATGTATAGAAAAAAGGAAAAGTATTTAATGGGCAACTTGATTTATTCTAATCGATGGATTCACGTGTCTCCGATGTTACAAAAACATGAAAATGGGTCAACATTTTTCCCTGTACATTGACAGAACAAATATTGTAATTGCTGAAAATTGGAATAACTATCGGATACAGAGATTCTAGTAAATATTCGAAATATAGGAGATTAAAAAAATAGAAAACGACAAAGAGAACTTAGAGATTAGAAAAGCAGTGAGTTGTTTTTTTTTTCTGATATTAATACATTTTTGAATTCATGTCACATTACAGAGGCTTGAAGAACAATTTGCGATGCAATTGGAAGAGCAAGAAGCAATTTACGGACCGAGTGCTATACCGCTTTGCTTGCCACCGGATCTTCCGGATTTGACTCATCACACAGCTGGTTCGACCCGGAGTTCTCTGTCGTCAGTGAGCGAGGGCTGAAAAACGTCCATTCCGAGAGCTCTCGCTCTCCCTCTCTTTCTCTCTCTCTCTCTCTCTTTCTTCGACACATATTCATCAGATAAATACCAGCAAAAGCAGTGATGAGAAGACAGACTTTTCAACGCAGACTTCGCTAACATTTGCATTCAACAGTAAATCGTCAATTGTAACTCGTAGACAAGTATTTCGATACATATATACGTTATACATATATCTGTGGCTCGGTATAAGAAGTGTCAAAGTCGTTATGTGGCTTGGTAGTACAAGAAACGGCTAAGTCGCGAATTAAATTATGGATTTAGTCGCTTCTTTTATTAACCAACACGTAGATATATGTATACAATAATGACTTTGCAAAGCGATTTTAGTGTCAGTCGACTACTGCTGCTGATCGATATTTATGAATAAGACTGCACTGGGCGCTTTTACAGCGATTAGATAAAAAAAGAACGATTCATTGGTTATGAAATTTCGCGTTTTTTCGTGAACATATAAAGAAGAGAAAGGTCATAAAAAATCTAAATAATTAATAGTAAACGAAAAAAAGAACAGGAAGAGAGGAGAGCAGTGTACATAAATCGCAATGTTTCTTACGATGCTTACAAGGAGAGAAGCATACTAAATATCGGTACAATTCACTATAATCCGCCCGATCGATGTCCAGAAATGTCGCTAGTGACTGTTATACAATTTCCAATGTTTCTTTTTGTACGAAAATACATTCACGACACCGAATTAAACACTCATACACGTATTTACATATTAATTTGCGTCACCTTCGACAACGTTCTTTTTTTTTTCTTCATTTGCATTTTTAAAACAAAAGTTTTTTTGTGAGATTATACGAACTTTGACTAGAGAACCGTTGCAATAAATATTCATAATTCGCCACATTTCGATACCAATCTCAACGTAGATTCGATCAGATTTTTTTCGCCATTGCCAAATTTATAACGGTATTTTTTTTTAATTAAAATTTGTAGTTCAAGGAAAATACTGATCGAAAGACTAAGAGCAGTATATAAATAATGCATGTACATATGTGTATGTGTGTTTATATTTATTCACATGCCTTGTATATGATACACATATAAAGTAATAGTCTAGAGTGATTAAAAAAAAAAAAAAAAATGTCAATTCTCTTGGAATTGAATATCGATACAAATTTTCTTCTCCAACATACGCGATTTCGGAAGAAAATGAAATTCGATTTGCCAATTTTTTGATTAATTTAAAAACAGCACGAATCGTGTTATCGTAAAGAGAAACAAACTGTAACGAAACAAATGAAATCGGAAAATATTGATATATTTTGAGAATAACGGAAATACAGCCAAGAATATTATTCAAAAATGCGGAAGGCTTTTGACTGTTTTAAACGTTCAATATATACAGAAGTACAGAAAAAAATAACGTTTACAATAACAAATTTTAAAAAGAAACGATTGCGCAACGAAAGCCGAACGAAGTAGCACAAGTCTTGCAATTTTCGTCTCCCAGACAGATAATGAATACACGAAATAATAATAACGTCCAGATTAAAAAAAAAAAAACTAAACGAAATCGGGTCTAGTTATGCCGTACGACAAAACGAAGCGAGAAATTGACGTAAAAAAGTTGGCAAAGTTACTCGCCGATACGATACAGGAATTTTTTCCCTGAAAATATACATACATATATTTTAATAAATATACAAATGAATCGCACTAGGGATCGTATTAAAAGAAAAAAAAAAAAACAAACAAATAACAACACCAAATATAATACTTGTAATTTTTTTGTTTAATTTTCATCGTAAAATGAAGAGAAAATATTTCCACAACGGCATAGAGAATCTCGTTTCGAGTAGTAGATGTTCTTCCTCTTTTCTTTTCACTTCTTCCATGTCAAATGATTCATTATGACATTCACTATTGCTATGAAATAAGAAGAGAAGGATATGAGGGCAACTTGTATATATACCAGGGACTGTCATTCCTGGACAACATTTTTTATTTTACAGTTTCATCCCAAAAATCTTCTGTTCGCATCAAAAAACGAAACTGTGTGTAAAAAGGGCCCTGTCAAAAAATATTTACCACGAGCACAACGTTGTTGAAGTTTTCTAGTTGATTAACATACGAAAGCTTTTCTCCTCTATTTTTTTTTACCTCATTGCGATTTTCTACAATAAAATCCATTGAACCAAGTCCATAAAATGAATAATTTCGTAGATACTAATGATAGAAATAAATTTTATGTGAGAATTTGTATTCAAATGGCTGTAGTGCCTAGACTATTGGATATGTACGAAAAATATACAATTTGCTATGAGAAGCCCCTTTGAAAATATAATCGCAAGAAAAATCGCAATACGGTAACAAAAATAGTGGAAAAAAAAAGTTTCTCCGTGTTAATTCAATGGAAAGCTCCGATAACGTTGCCTGACTGTTAATTATTTTTTGACAGGCTTCTCCTTTTGCACAATTTTGTTTTTCGATGTGAACGGAAGATTTTTCAGATATAACTGTAAAAAAAAGCCTTGCTCTGTAATGACACACCCTAATATATACATATATTTATAAATGCTATGATGGGAAGTTATGAAGGGTAAAAAAAAAATTGTTTTGCCTTCAAGTCTCTTTTGATTTGAAAATGATCCTTTCATTCTCCAGAATCTCGTGCTCCAGAAACGTTGAACTCTGTTGAAAATAAAAAACCATCGAGCCTCGATTTCTTATGACGTTAAATTTTCTATTGTTATAATGCAACGGAATTATCATTTTTTGTTTCCAGCCACTTAGACTTTTTCACGATTCTGTTAGAGCACGTCAGTAAACTGTTGTTAAGTCAGTTTTAAAAAAGAAAAGAAGAAATATGCGAAAAGTGTTGAAACATTTGAAATAATTGAAAAAAAAAAAGAAAAATTTTCGTTGCATTCTGACATTTCAATGCCAAATTGTTTTATTTTTCCAACGCAATGAAGTGGCTCAACGAGGATAAATTTTTTTTTTTCATAATGTCCTTTTTCGCAACAATCAACGTTTCATTAACACGATTTAATCATGAAACGTCGTTCGGACTTCAGATAAACTTTTTTTTCGTGGCATTACACTAAATATGGAATACTCTGTTGTGGGCTTTTTCTACTACCCTGTACAGTTGCAGGTGAAATAGAAAAAAAAAAGACGTGAATTATAACGTCAGGAAGTCCAAGGTTATATTCATTCCAATGCTACAAACTTCTTGCACCTCCAAAATATCGATGATATAAGATTGTTTTTTTCCAATGAAAAACTTTTTTTTGTGTATAACAAACAAAATCAAATGGTTTATTTCACTCATCAATCTTAGTGAATAACCAGAAAACGATCGTTATCCAAGATCGGAGGGCAGAAGCTTTTTTTCTTCTAACTTTCTTTCACCCATTTTCTTCTCTCTCGCTCTTTCCATCCATCTCTCTCTCTTCTCTTCGTCCCAATCATGATATTTTGAGCTTAAAAAAAAGTTATTGCATTATTGTTCTTTCTCCCATTTGTACATTAATTTCCATTATTATTAACTTCTAACTACTGCTTCGCGACTCTTTTTTCGATAGATAACATTTCGTTGTTTTGTATATTTATAATATCATGGGTCAGCTGTTGATTATTTAATATTAGAAAAGTAAAATTCAATCAATCGGTCACTAGTGATGTACAGTCGCTGGAATGAAAAAAAAAAAAAAAAAATAAGAAATTAAAAAATTTGGAAAATTGCAATTTCAACTGTTTCTATTGACTTTCATTTGCGAATCGTTGAAATTACAATTTTCTTTTTACTTTACTGTATTATCAAATATATACGGTAATTTTCCTCGACATCGCGAATCGCTGTCCGCGTGATAATCACGCGTAACTCACATCGCGATTTTCGACGAGACACCCATTGTACAGCGATACATTATTGTGAGACGAGAGTATTTTCAAAATTTTATAAATATATTTTTCTTCTTATCCTCGAAATTGCTTGCCGCGTATTCTAAAAATTTGGAATATAAAAAAATTCATCATTATGTTAACGAAAAAAAAAAAAAAAAAAAAAAAATTTGTAATTAACGACGGAAAAATGTTGAAACTACGATTCAATGTATAATTATTGAGTTTGTTGCTGGAAATAGACTGTTTGTGAAGCAAGCACAGAAAAAAGCTGAAGCTGGTTATTTGAGACAAGTTTATTGTAACATAAATTTATTATTATTATTATTATTATTATTATTATTATCATTATTACTTGCTCAGAACTGGATATGTTTAAGTTCAATATCGATTATCTATATTATTGAATACTACGATATAGAATTTACTTATTATAATTAGGCGATATGTTATTAAGATGGAAAAAAAAAAAAAAACAAGTAATAAATATTTTAATGCTAAAGTTTCGTTTGTTTCAATTCAGTGATTGAGATTTTTGTCTTACTGCCGACGAGATAAAATATGCTTCGGAGAGGAGGAAAAGAAAATTTGATTGTTCGCGATAAGATAAAGGGAAACGAGTAAAAGTACAGTAAATATTATCGAGGTGTTGAAAAGCGTTGTGTAGTTCGTTGGAAGAAGTGGAAAGGTTTGGAATGTGGAAAGTAAAAAATTCGAATTTGAAAAATAATATGCTGATGCGTTTTAGGAGTTACGTATAAAAGTTGACGTATCCGGTTCGTCACTGAAGTGAAATCGTCGCGGTCATCTTATCTCGCGGTTGAAATGTTTTTGTCGTGGTTTCCTGAATCTTTTTATCCTCGTCGTATATAAACGATCGATTCCGTAAGCTAACGAGAGTTTTAGTATCTAAGAAATATTTTCTTTCGCTGCTTCATTCTCTAGTTTTCATACCGCTTGAATTTTTCATACATTTTTCTGATCTTAGAATTTTTGTCCATAAATCTAGTGCTGTTTCAGAGATGGGTGACTCAAATAAATCGACGAGAATTCGCGTTTGCGTTATCGGAGCAGGAGCTGCTGGACTTTGCGCCGCTAGACATTTGGCGAGCGAAACGGGAAACTTCGAAACCGCGATTTTTGAACAGCAGAATGATATCGGTGGTACTTGGATTTATGAAGGACAAATCGGCCTCGATGATCATGGATATCCCATACATTCAAGCATGTATGCAAACTTGAGGTCAGTATTATGTATTATATGTTATTATGGACGCAAAAACAATTTAAATGGCCTCGAAGAAAGCCATTAATGGGTTCTTTCACCGTTTTTTTTTCTGATTCCATTCTTCATCACTTTCAGAACGAATTTACCATTGAAATTGATGAATTTTCCGGACTACCTGAGACTGGGACAATCGAGCGATGATTCTTGTGGAACTCATCAGGATGTCCTGAATTACTTGCGCGATTATGCTGATCATTTTCAACTTCGTCAATATATTCAGGTACGTCGACTCAACCATAAGTTAAAACTATAAGCGTTTATTCGAATACATCTAATGATGAAACTTCCCAGGAATACAGGAAAATGACATTAAAGAAATTGAAGTCATAGATAAATGTAACTTGAATAATATAAGTCTGTTAAAAATTAAAATAACTATCAACTGGTATGTGGATATAAATAATATTTAGATACACACATATTTTTTATGTATTTAAAAAGATTTATTTATTCAATTTGGTTATAAATTATTGAAACAAGAATATTTTTATTTGGGTATCATTTTTCAGTTCAACACCAGAGTCGAATGCGTTCGTCCAGTGGTAAATGGAGATGATTGGAAAAAAACCATTTGGAAAGTTCGAGTGAGGAATATAAAGACTAAAGTAATCGAGGAAAAAGATTTTGACGCAGTTATGATTTGCAATGGGTAAATAACAAATTTACCATTTAACTATTAACTTTATAGAAATTGAAGAATGTCTATATTATACAATATACATTATTAAAATGACATGAAGCAAGGATTATGCTCTGCAGTTATAAAATGTAAAAATTTCAAACTATTTAAAATAAAACAATGTTCATTAGTCATTTCTTCGAGCCGGACATTCCAACGATAGCTGGTATCGAAACGTTCCCTGGGAGTGTGATGCATAGCCACAAGTACAGGAAACCAGATCAATTCGATGGGAAACGTGTTATAATCTTGGGAGCCTCTTCTTCAGGCATCGACATCGGTATCGAAATCTCAGGCAAAGCAAGCCATGTTTATCTCAGTCACAATCATGAAAGGTAGGAGAGGATATTCTTACAAAAAAAAAAAATGCAAAACTTTATTAGCTGATTCGCTTCTAACTAAATTTGTTGTTTATTAATTGCAGATTGAAAGGTCCGTTGCCTCGCAATATGACCCAAGTGGCTGGAGTTGAAAAAATAAGGAACAAAGAATTCATTCTACGTGATGGTACAAGCGTTGAAGTCGATTCTTTCATTTACTGCACCGGATACAAATACAGTTTTCCATTTTTGGATGAAAGTTGCTCGATAAAGATAGACGAGAAGTACGTCAGTCCTTTGTACAAACATTTGATCAATGTCGAACATCCTTCAATGTGCATCGTTGGAATTCCCACCACAGTCATTCCGTTTGCTCTCTTCCATATGCAGGTATAAAAGACATTTATCTAATTCTACGTATAAGTAGAACGAAACAGTCGGAACGATCGAGAAAAGAAAATCGAATTCGAATCGTAAAATCGCTAATAATATGAGGTTGTTTTAGACTTTTTGACAGTAACTTTTCCATTATTAATAATAATATGCATTGAATTTTGATGGTAACTTCACACCGGATGAGATCGTGTAAAAATATCCGTGCTCCGAATCGTCTCTTTGATTGTTCCTTTTATTAAGATTTTTGAAAATGTGTGTATTTTATTTTTCTCAAACCAGGTACAATACTATTTGAGAGTATTGAAGGGAAAAATGGCACTGCCAACGAAGCATGAAATGCTCGAGGATTCGAAGCTGAAAACAACGAACAAGAGACACGCTCATACGTTTAAAATTCAACAGTTTGATTATAACGACGATTTGGCGGTATCCGGGGGTTTCGAGAAACTTCCGGCTTATTATAAAAACGGTTATCTTGCTTGGCTCGAAGCCAGGATCGGAAATCTCTTGAATTACAAAAATAGCAAATTCATAATATTGTCGGACAATGTTAATGTCCAAATAACGCCAGCAACGTTACAAACAACAGCTTAATCGATATTTTTAAACCGATCGGTTATCGTGGGTCGCTAGAGACCTGGACATCTTTCTGCATTTTTTTTGGGAGGTGGGTGTGTTTGTTCAATTCTTTTATTGAATTTTTTTACGTCTGCTGCATACCTACGGAGGCTTGAGGATTAATTTGCGAATTGGAAGAACAAGAAACGATATGCGGGTCATCAAAAATCGTTTATCCCGAGAGCTTTCGTTCTTTCTCTCGCACACACAAATGTATCATGTATGATAACGAAAATATTGACAAGAATACGAACTTCTGAACGCAGATTTCACAGACACCTATTTTGATGCATATCTATATGTTTACTCTCTCTGTGACTCGATACAAAAAGTGACTCAGTCGTTGTCGGGCTTAGCGCAAGAAGAGTGCTAAAGTGCGAATTGAATTATGGACTCACTCACATTTACTAATTCACACGTATACGTACGAAAACATGTATGACATTGTAAAGCGATTTTACTGTCAGTCGACTACTGCTAATCAATATTTACGAATGAGACTGCACAGGGCACTCTCACAGCGATTAGATAAAAATAAAAACGATTTATTGATTATAGAACTCTGCGTTTTTTTCGTCAATATTAAAAGATGAGAGAGAAAAAAGTTATGAGAAAATTGTTTAATTAAAAGTAAACGAAAGATAAAATATCAAAAAGTTCAATATTTGTTCCATTGCGATGCTCCAAACTTGGCGCACCTCTCCAGAATATCGATAATACGAAAATAGTTTTTTTTTTTTTCTTTTTTAACGAAAATCTTTTTATATACGACAAACAAAATTAAGTGGTTTATTTACTTATGAACGTGAGTGAATGACTAGAAAAAGCTCGTTATTTATAGCGGTTAGAGAGGGGAAAAGCTTTTTTTTGAATTCTTTTTCACCCATTCCTCTCCTCTTTACTTTTGTTTTCTCAGTTTCTTTTTTTACTTTATCGAACGCTTCCAAATATTCATACAGCTCTTTCTCAAGTTTCCTCTTCATTGTTTGCACGGTCCTGTCCAAAAGTTCATTTCCTCTTTTATCTTCCATCCATCCTGTCACTTTTCTCACCTACTATTTTTCAATTCTTTCTCTGTCTACTTTACACTACATTTCTCCACGTATGCCTTCCTTTTCTCCCTTTTTATTTACAAAGCTCACTTTGCCAATTTCTGTTGACTTTTTTTTTTCACTTTTCCAATCTTACCACATCCATTAGTTACCATTGTTCTTCTAAGTTTCCCCTTGTTTCTTCCCAATCCCAATATTTTTGACTCTTCACTTCCGTTTTAATTTCCTTGTAAATTTATTTTTATGTATGTCGAAAGATTAATTTATTCAATTTGCTCATAAATTTTTCAAATAAGAATAATTTTATTTCGATATCGTTCTTCAGTTAAATATTAGCATTCCGATAACGTAACTGACGCAACAAGCAGTAATTCAATCGATATTATCTTGACACTTTCAAAATTTTCAAAGCGTACTCGTTACGCCAGTATTTTTAGCTATCCAATCGAGCACTAAAAAAATCGTTGTGTAAACTCCTGGGGACCTCGGTTGACCACATCCGTCACCCCACGAAGTTATTCCGAGTAGAATACCTGTGTCTGTAAACAGTGGACCTCCGGAATCACCCTTCGATAAAGAAACACTCGCGTTACTTGTAATACAATTTCTCGATAAAAATCTATGAAATAAAAAATTCTGCTTGTTTTCCAAAAAAAAAAAAAAAAAAAAAAAAATATTTATTTATTATTAGTAGCAATAGTCAAGTTGTTTGGTTCAATTTTTCTTCAAATGACAAATTTTAAAATGAGGAAATTCAGTTTTTTTACCTTACAAGCATCTTCGCCACCTCTCCTATAACCGTAGCATACATCCGTTGGCGAAACTGTATAAAGCCCTGCATAATCATCGGCACATTCCATCCGACCGACTTTTGGTACTACCGCAAATTCCAGTTTTTCCGAGAGTACCGCGTGTTTCTAAGCAACCATGAAATTTCGAATTTTATAGATATCGTAGCTCAAAGTTGTTTTCATTAGTGAGAATGAACGAATAAATTTTTTCAAAAAATCATTTTTTTTTCGTATCCAGTCTGACCGAATTTTTTTTTTTTTACCGAAGCATAATATATTCGATGAAATAAATCGAAAAACAAATTATACGAGGAGGGTTAATCGCTCGATCTATCGAATTTGAAATGCATGAAAAGAGCAAATGAGTCATTATTTTCATCGGATGATTTCAATTTCTAGTAAAATCATTCGAAAAATAGTAAAAAGAAAAAAAAAAAAAAAGAAATAAAATAAAATAGAAATTCGAATGGAAAACAGAAGGTTAAAGTGTTTTAAATAGAGACCGAAAAATATCCCCATCCGGCAACCACACCCCAGTCGTCAGGTACGTTAGACTCTCCGGGCAGAGTGATAGCTCTCGTGGTGCTGCTGCTTACGAAGGGACGTTTAACTCCGAAAGCTGCTATGTCGTAGGCTTGGGAAAGAGGCTCGTAAAGTTCGTGCACAATAATTGCCACTATTTCTTCAATTCTACCACCCTTATCCACATACTCCGAGCCACTACGAACGGTGTAATTTTGGTTATCGGGTTCGATCCTTCAGAGAAAACAAAAAGAGGAAAGTGAAAACAAAATAAATTTTGAGAAAAGTTCAATTCATTTATTTATTTATTTAATAGATTTTTTTGTCGAGTGTCATTAAGTGCAATTATTTCTTTAAACAAAAATACAATGATATTGTAGTAAAATAAAAAAGGAATGAAATATTAATTTATATTCGAAAAATTTAATAAAATTAATGAACGATTCAATAATTGTTTGAATTTTGTATCAAAAATATACTTTCAATCAAATCAATTTTTTCACCCAATGAGACTTACATCTCCACACAATGAGCGGCCGTAAGTCCCCAAGATTCACTAATTATTACAGCTCCGCAGATGTGCTCGCCATTGAGTCTGAATGACAGCTGTAATCTCGGGAAAAGGTTTGTATTTTGTTACAATAAAAAAAAAAAAAAAATTTGCAATTTTCATTATAAGAATGTAGATTTTTGTAAAAAAAACGTTGAAAGATCGTGAAAAAAATTTGAAGGCATCGTTAAAATACTCACCATGAAAGGTACATGCTCTATATCAATAACGGAACCATCAACCACTCTCTTACGTGCAATCGATGAATCTTTGTTTTATCATAAAATGAGTTGTTAGTTTAGATACGATTTAAAAAATTCTATAACGAAAGCATTCAATGATTTTGAGTAGGATAAAAAAATATTTCTTGTCATTATTTTCGTATTTTTTTTTTTTCAACATCGTTGCAACAAATTAAACTTAATGAATAACAGAAATTCTCTACCATCGTTTAATAATGATGGAATTCTCGTTGTCGTCGAACACTCAAAAATTTCGTACGCCGAAAAGATTTTTTTTTTTTTAGAAAAATCGATTATTTCGTTTTATATGGCGACCAGAATATTATTGAAATAAAAAAAAAAACTTTTTTGGACATTATATTATTGGCATTCTGTCGAAACGATTGAAATGCTTCAAATTTTGTTGACGTTATTGTTTTTATAAAAAAATTTATCTCGGTGTAGATTTCAGCTTAATACCGTAGGAAAATAATGTTACTCACGAAGAATATGGCAAAAAATCGAAATTAACGAAAAAAAAGTAAAATTAAGATCCATTTTTTTTAGAACCGTTCGTTCGTCTGTGGGTGAATGATATTTTCGATAAACATTTATATCCTCTCGAAACTTGACGACTGTCTTCGTTCACCCATAAACTGGAATACGTCATTCGATAGGAGTGGGCGAGTGCTCAGCTCGTTTTGTCAAGTCTCTCGTCACTCAGGTATATGACAACCACAATCGCGTTTTTAGGATGTTTCGACCGTACAGTTGTCAACAAGATTCAACAAAATTTGGTTTTTTTTTTTTTTATTTTTTTATTTTTCAAAATAATTATTGTATGAAAGTTTTTTAATGAAAAATCTGTAGAAATGAATAGTGCAAAACGAAATTAAAATTCGTAACAATTTTGCCTCCTCGTCCGCTCGATTTTCAAGCTTGTTTTCCGATAACTATATAAAAGGGCAACACAAAATTCAATCCAACTCACTCTGGTTCATAGATAATTAAAGAGTAAATTGAGCTACGAACTTGGTTGCAATTTTCATGAAAGAGCAAGAGAAGGCGTGTAGTTATTCGATTGTTGCTATTTTTATTATTCAATTTTTCGTGTGATAGATCACTTAAAAGCAATAAATTTCAAGCGAAATATGAAAAATAGTAGTAGAGAAAAAAAAAATAGTGCAGATCTTTTAGATATCCGATGCAAAATTTCATTTTCTAGAGCTTTTTTAAATTTTATCTGGTATTTTTACAAATTTTTATTGTTCATACGAAATAATATTAATTTAAAATTATTCGTGTCATATTTATTCAGTTGAACAAGCAATATTTCGGAAAATATTGTTCTATTCGACATTGCACGATTTTTCATATTTTTCTCGGACTGTACATCGTCCTTAAACGCCCGTACAGTGAGCTGATGCACGTGTACATCGTTCTTGTGTAATCAAAAAAAAAAAAAAAAAAAAAAAAAAAAAAAACGAACGAAAAAGAAAAAAATTTCTAACGCGAAACTCTACTTTCATCGTTATTAACTTAAACGCATGAGCTATATGCATCCGCTGTTCGATGCTTGAAAACGTGGTTAAAAAGAATAGAGTACTAAGTAACGAGAGAAAAAGTCACGGTAACGTCTCTCTCAGGTGTACTTTCTGACGATGAGCGATATTCCAAATCCTCGAAAAATATAATTCATAGCCGTACACGCATAAAATCTTATATAAAAAAAAAAAAGTAATCCATATATCAGAGACAGTTTTTATGTGCTCCTGAAATATGTACTTTTCTACAAGCTTTAGCCAAGATTCGCTAATAATAATGAACAATTCTCTGAAACAATTGAAATAAGCGTTTGAGACGATCAACAGAATTTATTTCGTCATAGAGGGAAAGTTGGAGGCCAAACGTGCAAGACCTTAAACGACTATTAATAAATTCTTACATTATATTATATATTTATATATATTAACGAATTATGTACAAACTGTCATGATATAATATACATTTTTTCGAACAATTACAATTTATTCCTTGTTCGTTGCTGGAACAACATTTTTCCTCACTAATTTTCTTTTTATCACTCATAATTCGCGAATAATTAAACGATTTTCTTTTCAGCGTTTTCAGCGCGAAGTGTCATTAGGGACCGTTATGCTTTGCGACGCCAGCGCCGTCATAAGTAATTTTTGTTCCCGATTGGTCGCGTTTGTACCGAGTATACTGGCAGCATTCGGAATAGATTCGCAAGTTATTCACGCAAATCCAAACGAGATATTTATCTCGTTATAAAAACTTTTGGACGTGTAGCTCGGACGCCTCGTTGCGTTTGTAAATAAATAAAAATAATGTGTATACATATATATACGTAGATATGAAAAGTCGCGTAGAACGAAGAGTGTAGAATTTCGGAATGAATCGAGCTCGGTCAGTGTCGCACCGTCTCGAGCACGGTTGACGCATAGTCGTTTTGCGTTTTCGTTTCCTACAGGGCTCGATGCCAAGAAAAAAAAAATACTTTCATTCGGTCGAATGTGTGTGCATGAACAAGTGCGGTCGTTCGTTATTTTGAAGAGCGATGAGGAAAAGTGAGTGCAGTGAAAATAAAGTCTTCCCGATTGTTTGGGGTACAAAACAGTGAAAGGAGAACACATTCGTCGTTTCACGTTCGTCGAAAAAAATGCATCGCGGGGAACGTCAGCACCAATGATACGAACAATGATTCAGGTACGTTGCTCAAAAAATCGAGGGATCGGAGTTTTCTTCAACGTTTTTTCTTCAGAAAAAAGATTTGTTTCGATTCCGGAGTCAAAAATACGATTAACTTTCGTTGAAAATAACGATTCTGTATGAAATTCTCGACAAATTCAAGTCAATTGAAGAGTTGATCAACGAAGCACTGATATAAATAAATAAGATAGAAATGTCGTTATTTTTCAAGGATCTACAACTTTCAGTATACCACGCGGACATCGTTTTGTGTTTATTATTTTCTACTGAGCGCTATTGTGTATTTTTCGCCGTTTCCACCTCTCCCGTGTATCGCTTCGCCTCATCGTCCCTGCTGCGTGAGGTTCGTTAAAGCTCCGTGTAACAGAACGTCGCGGTTCTGTTAGTCGACGAGCGCGTTCGCTCGCGTTTACTCGGCCTCGTGGGGCCTAGATGCTTGCTTTGCCCTACTCGAGTATCGCGACGAAGCTCCGTTGAGGCTCAAACAAGCCAATCGCTTTGTGAAACAATAGAAGGTCGGTCGCACGCGGAGGCTTAGGATCAAGAGGTCTTTTTTATTTTCTCTCTCTCTCTCTCTCTTTCTCCCTCTCCCTCTCCATCTCTTTTTCGTAGCGTTTGCGTGGCTCGTGACGATTTCGTAGTGAGTCGGAAACTCGAGGGGTGGCGTTGTTGTAGTTCCGCGACGAGGGCCAAGGAAACAACCCCTCAGTGTGATACTTGCCGCGAAACCTTTCGCTTCATACTCACTCACTTGCTCACTCTCTCTTTTTATCGGTCTCTCGATCACTCTCGTATTATTAACCCGTTCCTTTTTCGCCCGCGCGCGCGCGCGCGCTCTTTCTCTCTCCCTCTTTTCCGACTCGCGCGCTCTGTCATCTGATAATTCGTCGCGAGAAATTTCAAATACATCGGGCATTCGTTGTCTCCTCGTAACAATGCCATATTATCAGTGTAATTGAAACGCTTAATATTTAAACGATCTTCACGCCAAATTGAACTCATCTGTCGACCATTTTTCGTTCTTTTCTCATTCTCTTGTTTTGATCTACTTCAGAATTTCGTGGAAAAAAAAAAAACAAACAAATCTTCTTTGTCTTTATTCTCTCGGAAATGTATTCATTTTGAACCTGTCATTTCCTATGTCACGTCGATAATATTACAACTGTCTTCTTGTGTCATAAAGCAATTGTTGATCAATTTTATCTCCTTTAAGAGTAGACGCTAATGAGAAAACGAAAAAATTCGTCGAAACCCTCTTATTTATTATTTTCAATTGAATTGTTCGTAAGTCATAAAAAAAAAAAATCGATTTCGGTTGACCTGACAACGAACGAGTGGTTACGCATATTTACATTTTTGGTAGCTTTTTTTAAAATGTGATATAAATAAATATACTCTGACCCCATCGCTCATTTCGATTTCAAGTTCGAATGGACGTAATATTGAAAAAATTTCGAGCATTTCTAGAAAACACTATTGACTCCTTTTGCTTGTGATTTTAAATATTCTAATGGAATTAATCGTATATAAATTCAAATGATATAACGATAACTGTCGAGATTTATTGACCATTTGAATCGTTTCACTGAAGCAATTTGATGTATTCTGAGTCGATATTTGAAAATACCTGAAAGTTGCATTATTCCCGGATGCCATTCCGCGATCACTCTCAAAAGGTCAAACATATTTTGTTACGAGCCGGTTCAATTTGGCGTGAAATCCCTCGATACACAGACATGTTTAAATACATTTGTTAAAAATTTTTTTTTATCCCCGTTGGAACAAGCGGCTCGGAGCTTATGCTTCAAAAAAAGTAGCAGCAGATAATTGATTCTCGTGTTTCCATATTTTTTCTTCGTCGAATAAAAATATTTGGAAACTCGAGTATCGTCGAACGACGCAGTGTCGTTTCTAGAAAAAAAATAATTCAAAATCATCGTCGCTTATTTTTTTTTCCGAGACAACGGAGCTAGAGATAACACGAAAATATTTTTTTGAAATAAATTCGAACGAATGTTTCAGAATAATGTCAAATTTTTTCGAACTATTCAATTGTATATTCGTACATTTTTTTTTCTCGGATATATTCTCGCATCAATTTCACGCTTTTAGTTTCGTTATGTTTGTTTTTTTTCGTGTATTATCGTTTTTTTTTTTTTAATATCTATTCTTATCCTTCTTTATCTCTTGAAAATTAGTGCAACCAATTCAGTCAGAGGGTTGCATCGAACGGGGGTGAATGGTACACTCGATCGAAACACCCCTTCGGGAATTTTAGAGCGCCCTCTTCGCAACGTCCATTGTTGCAATCTATCCTACGAATCCTTGTCGGATTGAACAGAGGATTTGGGAACAAAAGCCTTGTACTGTCATATAAATATTATATCTCTCAGGACATTCTTCAGAATATTTCAATCAAATTGGGCCATAATTAGCTGAATGTTTTTCGAGGCACAAAGGCTTATCGATTGTTCAAAACGTAAATATGAAAACACAGCATTTGGCTTTTCATTCGGTGGATATGAAACGGTTTTTACAAACTATGATTTTTATGATTCTGATACGTGATATTTTGAACGAAAAAAAATATTTTATCGTCTCGACAAAGTTTTTGTATACCGAAACGATAAAATATTTTGTCGCGCGTGTATGCAACTAAAATTTTTTTTGTTGATTCCACCACTTTTTTTAATTCTCGGTGTAGATCGAAAAAATTGTTTTTTTCCAAATGAGATTATGGAAAAAAATATTCTTACAGAAATAGAATATTTTTTAAGTTTTTAAACAAACGCGAATGGTCCAAAATCTTTTTCTAAGAAGTGAAGTATTTACTTCCGAAAAAATCGCGTTCTCATTAGAGTCTGGTTCGCTGTGAAAAATAATGGTTTGAACAATTAATGTGGGAGCAAACGTACGACGATTCTACCAGCATGGATCATTTTTTAAATCCCAAAAGCTCGTTTTTTTTCTCTCGACGTTTCTTAGTCCAAACGATCAGCATCTTAGCATTTTCGGTTAAAAGTTTCGAGTAAAATCGTAACAGAGTTTGAAAAATATCGAAAAATGTAGTAAAGACACTTTTATCATTTGTGTATTTATGGTAAAAAAATATGTACGAATTTTTCAACGATAATTATCGTCTTTTTCGTATTTTCTTTGTTTTCTCTAGAATTATCTCGTTTTCGTTATTTATTTTATTCAACCCATTCTCGACGACCCTTTATCACCAAATGTGCGAGCTTCCGGAACCTCAGGATCGCGAATTTTCGGAAGTTTCACCGAGTCCGACCGAGTGAACTCGTAAGCGCATACGTATACACACGGCTCTCTCGATCCTCAAAAATTCTCATTCTTTCTCCTCTCGTGTTATGCTTTGTTACAAACGTCGGTTAATTCTTCTTTTCATTACGAAAGTTTAAGAAAAAAAAAAAAAAAAACAAAATCCCAGAGCCGGTTGTTAATATCAAACTACAATCTATAAAAAAGTGTTGTGTGTGTGTGTGTTGTGTTAAAGATCTGCGCTGATTTCCTGGAGGTTTTCGTTGGATCATTAGATTTTGGCGATTGGTGAGTAATTCTTTTTTTTTTTTTTATATATATAATACTTTTGTTAATTTTATTTTTATGTCAACCGAACTGAGCTCATAATTCGTCAGATTTTTTTGACTTTGCTTTTCTCCATTCGAAACTCGATTCTTCTGCCACGAATTCTCGATCAACAGAAACGTAATTAGGTTAATCGAATCGTTTACTTGTAACCATATTTTTCGCAATGTTGTTTTCGCTTTATTTCAGGAGCGAGCACAAAACTTTTGCTCGTACTCGAAAGGATTTTAATTAGTGGAGTATCACAGAGGTCGTATGTAACGTTTTTTTTTTTTTTTTTATCGGTAAAGATAAATAATTGTGAATGTGTTCATCAGTGAATTTCGTAAGAAATCGTTCCGATCGACCAAATGAAAAAGTGATTAAAGAATGCAATTTGGTAAAAGTTTTTTTTTTTTGCCTTTTTCTGATTAATCCTGAAAAAGAAATGAAATTGGAATCACAGTTCAAAGTGTGTATTTACAAAACGTACCGTTTCCTTGAAAAAACAAAAAAAAAACAAAATGGTGGAGCATTCCATGTTACGCTGAGAGTGTTAAAAAGCTAACACAATCAAACACGAAGTAATTCTCGAGAGAAAATCAGTGAGAATTTGTACTTGATCGAGAGTTATAAAAATGCCATTTAATTTTTTGCTCTCAAGAATCGAAAAAGAACGAGAAATTTGTGAAAAGCTCACATCGAGTTTGTTCCTACTCTAAAACAAAATAATATCTTGTTTTATTCAACGGGATTGAAGTTGAAAAATTGTTTTTTATTTTACGAAAAACATTTGATATGTTCAGGTTAATGGTGTTTTTTTTTTTTTTTTGAGATAAGAAAAAATAGGTACGAGAAAGCTGAATAAGAATGAAAAGTTTTGTTCGCTTTATTTGTATAATTTTATGACCTCCGAAGAATGGGGATCAAGACCGGGTCACCCGGGTTGGCCTTTGACGTCTACGTCGTAACCTCGCAGTCGCCTGTTCGACGTGAAAAATCGAGAAGTGTGTAACCCGTGTGTTCTCGTGTGTATGTGTCTTTGACCACTTGCCAGCATTGATTAAGGACTCGGGACGTACGACACGTACCGAAATTGACGTTTGCTCGGCTCGGGAATTAGTAATAAAATTCTTTAGGAAGGCCAGAAAAATGAGGGCCGAAAAATAAAACGTGGTGAGAATGAATTTGCCTTTTTTTTTCTTCTCTTTTTCATCTCACGAATTCCTGACGAATTTGATCTAAACGATACCCGCGTTCCGTGATCATTCAGCTCGATTTTTCAATCCATTTCAAACGTGAAACTTTTCCTTTGTTTTCAATTACGTTTGCGTCGCATTTTCTCAACGTTAGCCTGTTTTTTGATTTTAAACAAATCCTCAAACCTTATATCGATCGTGGTCTTTCGTGCCAACGTGAAAATAATAACGAACGTTAAACTGTTTCGATTTTTCGAGGAAACGTCAATGAAATGATCAGTCATTCGAGCGTTTCGAATAAAACTGTCACTCGGAGCAACGGGGAAAAAAAAATCAGTGAATCAAATATTTTTTGACAGTTTATAACGAATTAGAATAACGAGGACGTAACGATTGATAAGAAAAAAGTAACGAAGGTGTTCGACGGCATTAACGAAATATCAAGAAATATTTTTTGCAGTGGTTTTTTCCTTTCTGAGAAAAACAGACAGATAAAAATTATATTTCAATTAAAAAAAAATTATTTTTGTAATGTTATGTCACGACGAAAAAAAGTGTTCAAGATTCACGTGCTTGCATGAATTTCGGGCTTGGAACCAGTGTCGTTTTCATTCATCATCGGATTAGCATTGGAGGAGAAAATTAAAAGTGCAATTACCGGCGTTATTCGTTGAAAAAAAAAAATAATCACGGCAAAACAATGCTATTGTTTGTGCTCGCGATGAATTTTTAGGCCAAGCTGTTTTACTTGGAGGGAAAAAAAAGCACGAAGAGCTATGAAAAAAACATCGTGTCTAATTTCGTTAATAGGGTGAGGTAACGCGACATAATGGGTTTGTGCGGGGATGATTTCGTGACGGACAGGCAACGTTTGAGGGGTGAATTGCGTAGTGCGGTCAAGTTCATCACTATAATGGACGTCATTTTTGACGATTTTCTTGTATTTACGTACCTCACACACCTTTCGAGTGGGTCTTCCCCATTCTTTTTCTCGTTCATTCTCTCTCTCTCGCTCTCTTCCTTTTATTCTCCAGAGAAAACAGAAATGAAGACAAAAGGCTAATGATATAGATGTGTGTTAGTACGAGCGGACCAGACTACCAAATTACCCTGGAGAGACAAGGAGAATGCAAGACAGAAAATACCAGAATCTTAAGAGAGAGCATATTCACGAGTCGAGCGTTTAGATTCAGACTCTCGACTCTCGAGCCTTGAGAATCATCGTTTCGTACGACTTAATTTACATTCATACTTTCACAGTTTCTACTTCATGCACAAGTTTTATCTTTCGAGCAACGAAAAAGCTTGTTCTCACATTCTTAGGCTACAACGTACAATTTTTAGATTATACAGCATTGCGCTCTTTTCTCTCTCTCTCTCTTTCTCTGTTTTTTTAACAATGCGAAATATCAAATTTCTAGCTCGTTATAAAGTTTCTTAAGGTAGTGCGGTCGAGAAATTTCCTTTCAAAAGTAAACCTGCTTCAAGATTAATCAAGATTCCACAATGAGCAATAGATTTAAAAAAAAGTCAATCTCCTGCTCTCGAGATGGATACGTAAAATATTTGATTATTTAAAAGTCTGAATGTAACACAGTGACTAAAATAAAATCATTTTTTCGGTCATTCTTCTATTGTCTGCAGTCGTAAAATTTTAGCGGGATCTGTATCGCTCTCGGGTTCTTCTAACCTCACTTCTCAACGTCATTGGCAGGTTATGCATTGTAAGCTAGATCCAGCCAAACAAATTTTATATTTTGTATTTCTAACGCTCATAACCTGGAAAGTTTACGGTGAAAAGTGATAATTTTTTTTCGACGAGATCTTACAATACTTATTTATCATTCTACAGTATTTTTTATTGATTTCTGTCTCCCTGTTTTTTTTATATCAAAGTAAATGTGGTACATTACAGGGTTCCGCCTATGCGACACGTGTTAAAGTGCTAATTTCAAAAGCATATATTTCGATAACGGGACGGTCAATATAAGTGAAATTTCACCAAAGTGTGCAGGCTAACCTCAACAATGTTAGTTTGAAATACAAAAACTTTCAGTCTCAGACCATTTTGCAGATGTTCTACCTTAAGGAGTGTGGCTACATACGACAATATGATAAGAATTTAATCAAATTTAGTGATACCATTCTTCAGCATCAAATGCAATGTCACAAATTTTTTCAAATTTTTCGTCTACATAGTTGTCGAATAATTGGAGTTTACAATATGCAAAAGATACACCTATATATATCAGAATCGTATGCTTACGGATGTAAACTCTAGTGTTAAATTACTCGAAAACTATGTAGAACACTGAGAAAAGAGAATTGTTGAATCAACCAAATGGCTTCGTGAAATACGTCCAATGTAATATTCTGTTATACTAAATATCAGTTTCATTGAATGAAAAATATCTTACGTTGATCCAACAAAATCCACGACAACAAATCTCATTTGGTTGATTCAATTGGTATCTTTGTTTAGTGGAATAAAATTAATAATTCGTCCAACTGAACGATTTTTTGAATGAACGAAATATTTCTTTCGACGTATTCTACGAAGCCTTGGTTAATTCAACTAAACTCTTTTCTCAGTGAAGAAAAATCTTGAAAAAATTGATTCACATTTAATCCAAAAGAATATGCTCACCAAATTTCATGAAATTCTAATCATTTCGAATTTTCCTATGCTTTTAACATGGCAACATTGTTGTGTGTAGCCAACCTCCTTAAATTCTTAGCTCTTTACTAGCTTCTCAGCTAGAGAATCACTGCCTTCGATACCAAATTTAAAAAAATCATGTTTCGAATACATCGCAATCATAAAATATAAAAATGATAAAAATTTCTCAGATATTTTCGAAAATATGATTATGGGCCATTGAAATTTTATTACAAATGCATTATCACTTGAGAAAGTTCGTTGTCTTTGGGAATGAACTCGAGTAACTTTCAATATCATCAAACTTTTGCCCTGCGTACATTTTTTTTTTTTTTTGATCGAACCAGCTCGGAGACCGTAACGATTCTTCATACGTCATTTTTGTCTGCAGCTGTCGTTCCGTTATTGGTTTTTTTTTTAAGTCTTACTAGAAACATTTTTCATTGAGGATCGTTTCGAAATTCTCTTTATATTACGGACGCAAAAAATATATTGTAAAAGTGCAGATCGTGTTGTTTTTTACTTTCTACTTCACGTTCGTTCCAGATTTTTTTGTCTTGTGTAACCTCCAAAGACGAGTTTTCTTTTTTTTAATGTTATTTTTTATTTGCTTCGTGTGTCTGACCATTCCTGGCTTTTCTACTTGTATTCGAGGATCATCTCGTAGTTGTCCTAAGCAGAAACGGCGTATTCGTGTTTTCCCCTCAGGATAGATGGATGTTACGTGACCGTACCCACGACAAATTGCCGGTACCGAAACGTGTACTTCGTCTTCGTACTTCAACCAGTCGTACCAAGCCTCTTCCTCTTGACGTCGAGAAGTAAGAAGAGAGAAAAAAAAAATCTCTACGTGCAAAAATCATGACTTTCTGTATCTCTCGCCCAGGGCGTTACATTTTTGCGAAATTATAGTGCTATCTTGCTGGGAGTATTTAAATATACGAAAAACATTTCACCGCTCTTTGACCTTTGAATTTTCAATCTCACCAAGTATACAAAAGTATGAAAAATATAAACCTATGAGAGATTATTCGACGCTGTGACTCTCCCTTATTCTGAATCCTTCGCCGAAGGCTCGTGAATTTCTTTTTTTTCTTCTCGAATCTCGTGCCAAAATTTTCAGACTTTGACGTATATTTTCTTAATAATTTATAGAAAAACAAATGACGTTGAAAATTATAGCTCCAGCGATACGATTGCGGTATGAATTATTGGTTATCCTTGAAGCGAAAAAAAAAAGTAGAACGAATCTGTGTTGAAATCGTAGAAAATGGAGTAGGATGATCAGTGTGTTTATAAATCGTTTGCCCTGGACTCTTAATTACCCTCAAGAGACGAAAACTGCTTTGCGGTGACTCGGTTATATTTAAAAGCTTTCGATTTATCATTTCCGGTGCCAATTTACAGATCGCATCTGTATTATCGGTACAAATTGGTCATTCCACATGGACCAGCCCCAAACTGTGTCATTCCCTTTTATTAGGTCAATATTTATCATCCCCGATGAAAAAACGGTTAAAAATTGGGCGCAAAAATATCTATTACAATCTACTAGGATCATTTATTCGATTTAAAAAAAATTTAAATCAAAAAAATTTCATTTGCCTCAACTAAAAAGCTGTATTTGAATCAAATAAATGCTATTTGAGTGCATTTGTTCGGGTACCCACGTTAAAGCTTATCGCTCCGGTCACTACGTGACGCAGAGCGTCGAATCATTTCTTATATACGAATTGCATAAATAGCGAAAACCCAAGTTACACTTACTCAAAATGGACAATGTCGAAAAACAGATAGACGATGAATTTTTATGCCCATCCCGGGCTGCAGACCCGTAGAAATATTATTAAATAATAGAAATAAAAATGTTAATGAAAATTGAAAATCAAAAAAATAGATTTTCGATCGATCTTACGTATAAAAATATTAAAATCGAAGGAAATAATTTTTTAAAGTTAAATAGAGCTCTATTAGGTCGTGAGACAAATAAAAAAATTTATTCCGTTTAAGGGAGTTCATCTGGTACCGAGCAAGTCAAAACCCAAAACTGTCACGACTAGCGTAGTCGGCTCAGTATGTTTAGTGTGTTTAACCTCCAAAGTTTAACCTCCTTCTTCGAGCCAAATTGATTTTATTCAGAACCTCATAAGTATCGAATGGATTTTGTGAAGTGGTAAAAAGATTTTTTAGATATTTTTTAAGCATTTATAAAAATTTCGTACGAAACTGTTTGTCAATGCTTGCGAATTTCATGTTTACAGACGGGAAAACCACAGAAACGCATAAGGAACCGTGTTAAATTGGAAAATCTGTTTTTATTAATTTCTCTCAAACAAAGTATTCTAAGGACCTGAAATTTTGACAGGTGATCTAGTTGATATTGATAACTGTATTCAAATTTTTAAATCAATATCTGTTTGTTAATTCGATTACCAGATGAACTCCCTTAATTAGATCCTAGTTGAATCTACTAGATGTGTTGTCTGGGTGTAGCAGAAGTGCTTCGAATGACTTTTGCGTCGTCAGGAAAATTAGCATCGGTTCGATTTTTACTTGATTTTGTTAGCGAGCAGCTAAAATCACTAAAAAACACTTCCTGCTCTCTAAAAGTAAAATCAAATCGATTTAGTACCAGGGTTCATGAATGTACTACATTTTAAAATAAAATATGAAGATTCTGTGGTCGATATAACTATCGATGGACGAACGACCGTATGTATATTCATATATTAAACCAAAAACGTAATGCGAAGCGTGTTGATATCGCGGTTTTCAAATACGTCTGTATGCGTTGATATTCAATATTGATTACCAGAAATGGTTACACGCAGATGTATGAATTGTGGTTGAGTTCTCCTCCTGATATTTCGGTTCATTTGGGCGCCGGAAATGTTCGCGTACGTGTTCCAGTAGATACACCGAGTGCTCTAATTGATTTGCAAGACTGACAAATACTGAAAAACAGGTTACTTTGTATTGGGGTGCGTTTATGTATGCTATGAGTAACGAAGGGCATGAAACACAGCGTACACGTGAATTCGTTGGCACTCTTCGAACGTCACGAACGACGTGAGCTTTTTACGAAATCAGTAAATTTTAGCAACAGTATTCCTCGGTTCTCGAATTCGTTTTCCGCTTCGTATCTCTGCTCATGTCCCAGCATTTAATTTAGTTATTGAAGCTGTGTGACAATTGGAGATAAATTGATGCGATAAAATGAGCACATCACAATTGTCTTGATAGTTCGAACGCTTCGACATTATTATTCGGGACAGTCTTGACGATTCTTACGATCGTTGCAACAGCTGAGATGATTCACGATCAAATGAAATGTAAAACGAGCGATTGTTTAATCCAAATTGTAAGATTTTCAGTGGAGCATAAATTTTTATATAATTTTCATATGATTTGGAAAAATGTTAGAAAAAGTTTAACCGCACGAATTTCACCTTTTTACAATTTTATAAATTATTAATACAACCGTGAAATGAGACTCTCGTTTAAATTCACGCGTATATCAACTCTACCTGTGATAAGACCCGTGAGATTTGAAGAGTTTTCAAGAGAGCTCGCGTGAGGGTCGGATCCGGGTGTGTGCTCTTGTGTACACGCGGATTGGTTCGTGAAAGGGTGGTTTCGAGATAGGGGTCAAAAGGACGAGAGTCGTGGGATGAAACGAATCGTCAAATTCCAGGGTAAGTGATCCTCGTGTTTAGGGAATGAAAAGCTTTGTGAATTGTTTCTATATCCACCCGCGATATACTGTAGAGCGAGAGGAGTACGTTTCTGTTAACCCCCTCGGAATTTTCTCTCTTTCTCTTTTTATCTACATTTCCTTCTCGTTATTTTGCACTTCTCTCGCTTTAACGCTTCCTCCTTCTTTTTCTTTTTCACCCACATTTTCTTTATTTCAATTTAATTAAATTTGCCACACGAAAGAATAAGCTGATTTGAGTAACCCTTCGTATTTTTCATGGAGAATTTGAAGTATTTCGTGAATATTCACATTCACATTCATAAAACGATCTTTACGTACGTGCATTTCGAATGTTGCTCCGAATAATGCTCTACATTACATCATTTTATTATCAACACCATAAAAAATAAAGTAAAAGATAAAAGAAAAAAACGCGTTTACGACTGTTTCGAGGTATCTACAGAGCTTCACGATAACGCAAAAAAAGAAGTCAATGACGTAGTAGTGTGTAATCCAATGATATTTTTCAAGGGGGAACGAATAAAAAATTATTTTAACGTTGGTTTCGATATTAATTGTTATCGATAAACGTCATTAAAATTAGAGCTTGGGTCCTTCATTTTGATCTTCAGTTAATTTCGTAAATTTTCATGAAGATCAAAAATTCATTAAATTATTTCGATTGGCTGTGAATACGTAAATATAACATTTTAACGAATTTTTGTACCGATTGATTCATCAAACATTCATTTCGAACGTTTCAGCTTTGCTGAGTTCAATCGATTTTCACTTTGAATTTTTATTCATCGTTGCTTATATAATGATGAATCGTCAAGGGCTGTAATTTCGTCGTTACAACATACTACTTTGCTGTATGTAGTTTATGAATTAAATTGGGTGTATATATCGCTCCGGAATAATATACTGTGCATATAGATTGTCGCACGAAATATATTATCGAAACGTTGGATCAATGCGGGCGCTATAGTATTCATTGGATTATACTCCCAGCGGCTTGTTTCTCGTTGGATTTTACATGAAAGGCTTGCCGATTGAAAATATTTTCATCGATCAATTTTTTCAGCAAAGTCAGCAGAACACACTGAGAAAAATGAATTCGTAAATTCAACAAATTTTTTGTTGGTTCGACAAATTTTCTGTTGGTTCAACAAATTTTTTTTTTTGGTGTTAACGAATCGTAGCGAACAAAATGAAATTTGTTAACCCAAACGAAATTTGGTTCATTCAAATACTTAATTTCTCACCACGACAAAAATATCGTTGAATCAACAAAAGTTTTGTTGAATCAACAAATTTAATTTGTTCGCCACAATTTCACAAATTTTTTTTCTCAGTGCAGGAATTGGTATCATTTGAATAGATCGCGGAAAACCGTTTTTTTTTTCTTTTTTTTTCAATGTATTTTTTAAATATTAATATCTCATTCGGAGTTGTATGTTTATTGAAGTGCCAATTTGAAGGTTTTATAAAAGTTTGCCAAATTTTTGTAGTTTATGATTGGTATACATAAATTTTGCAAATTATTGAGAACGAAGATAAATATTTGTTGTATTCCAACAATGCGCGCGATCTCCAACAGCTTTCATTGCTAAATCGGTGTGATCTTATTTTCAGAATTTTGGGGTTCTAAATTATTGTTTAGTGATGATGCACCTGTCACGATTGCAAAGTGTAAAAGCATATGAAATTTGATAAAATATTCTCGGTCTCTTTACCCAAAGTTTTGTCGCATATATTTTAATCGAGAGTCGTTTCTCGTGAGTATTTTTACGTCGAGCCGATTCGATATACATCGTGAGAACACCTTCGAAATCATATATTGTACAAAAAATTCTCGATACCTCCTGAGAATAATCGAGGATTGAATAATGGAAGAGTGCTATATTTTTTGGTATTGCAACCAACGTCCAACGATGGATTTTACGAAGAAAATAAAAAAGTGAACAAAATGAAAATCGGGGTTCTGGGAATATTGGAATTTGTAATAAGCCTCAAGATGGCAACGTTGCTCCAAGAAATTTATGAACACCTGCAGTTTTCTCTCTATTACGTTTTTTTCCAACGGAATAACTTCAACACGTTTTTGATATTCCCAGCTCCCGATAAATTAAATTCTTACAATCAGTTTTATAAATCCTTATTCTTCCAATTCGATACACATTTTTATCATATTTATATTCGAGAAATTTCACATTTCCCAAGACTCCAATGGTTCGCTCACCCGATTGACTCGGTATACTAGAGATTTTTGGAGAAAAAAAGAACTGACTATTCTTTGGAAAATATATTTGAATCATTGAAATATATGAGAGCAATAAGTTTTGGTTAAAAAACGTATATAGAAAGAATACAGTTTGCCGATAAAATGGAGTCGTTAATCATAAAGTTTTGTAATCGATGTTCATTAGAGTCTGAGCCTATGATTACGGGCAATATATAAATGAACCATACGTATAGCGGTATACCTCAAACTTTTATATCTGGATTATATACGCGCGCAGAGATATTTAACCTGCTGAACCGTTAGTCACCTTGGTTGGTCTCTGTCGGAGAGGTAGTAGAAAAATAGAGAAAGAGAAACTTGGCACGGATCCGAAAAATTTATTTCTCTCAATTGGCTCGGAAAATCCACTCGACTTTACGTCTCTGTATTTTCACGATATTTATCCACTCCAACGTTTTACCAACTTTGAATACGTGAACTTTGCCGAATCTTGTGTCTCTTTTCCTCGTTCTATCTCTCTCTCTCTCTCTTGCTTTCTCTCTTTTTTCTTCTTTATGTCTCCTCGTCGCTCTCAAGATCGAAGCGTTCTCGAGAGCTTCTTGAGGTTCTCCTTTTAGATTCCCTCGGACTGAGACTTACCCTCGTCTTTCACTCGACAAAAGATACTTTAAATATGTCGAGAATTCGATCGAAATATGTATACGATTTACCGAGACCGAGGTAACAAGAATTGGCACTCGTTAAAACATTGACAACAGTCAAAAATTAAGAACAACATTCTATTGTAACCGATAATTCATACGAGCTTCCATTATTTATTGCCTAAACTATTAAAAAAAAACGTGAAAACAAGATTAAATTTAATCATCAAAATATCGTGCAGTCTTTTTTCTTTTTTATTCATTATAAATATGAAATCATGGAAAATTGATATATTTTTTGATAAATATAATTAGTCTGAATATTTGTGCCAAGATATTTTTATTTTCAAAGCAGTTCTATCAACATGCCACAAATTTGTATATCAGAAAGGTAAAAATAATTTTCTACAAGCAATGAAATTAGGGGGAAAAAAAAAAAAAAATAAAAATAAAACATGAATGGTTGTATTCTCTGCTCAAATTGAAGAACTTCTAAAAACACAGTGGTGGTATTGGCGAATCGATGATGCTTGTCCTTGGGGACATGACGTTAAACGAGAGGTAATTTTGATCAAATCCACGTGGCTCATTCGCGACTCATATTTGTTGACCAGATGACCGTAATAATTTATCATTTTGTCCTTTAATCCAACAAAAATATACCGGACGAAGTTTATACCTTCGGACATATACACAATAATTATCATCGACCAGTCGTCCTCATTTCTCATGTCGAAAGTCAGTGTTTTGAATATATTCTAAAAATATACAACTATAACTCCGGTATATCGATTCTCATAACTCGAACATCTATAGAAGACTGAATCAAACGATGTCGAGAGTTCAATATGGACGCTTGCACGTCTATCGTTATAATAACTTGTTGCAAATTTTTTAAACGCACTGCGAGCTGAAGTTCATTTTTTGAGTAGGCGAACCCCTTCCCTCAAGTACTTCCACTTAACTCGAGTACATACGTATAAATATAAACATGTTCATTTATATTAATAGGTGAATATACAATCAACGTTTTTTTTTTTTAATTACGACAATTTTTTTACTTTTTTATCAGTCAACAAGCATGACAAACGATGGTGGTCAATCGGAAGAGTTTGGCATTTCCTCACAGAACTTCGTTTGTTTAATAAAAAAAAACTGGAAATTTCAGTTTTTATTGTTAATAATGACGATTAATTGATACGAATAAAAAACAAAGCAAAAATAATCACGAATAAAGATTCATTGTAACGCGTTTTTTATGTTACGTACGTTATTGATAATGGTAAATTCGTTGTGGAAACAAATTGACTTTCCCCATATCTGTCGCTGCTAGACATAAAAACCAGTTGCTCCTCCGGAAATGAGCGAATTATGTGTCAATCTTTCAGGCACTTGTACGTTTATCGAATAAATAAAAAAAGGATATAAAAAAAAGTTGTCGAAGTTACCGATTACAGGATTTATTGGCCTCAGAAACTTCGATGGGTTGACACTCTTGAGCTGCATCGATTTGGCTGTACTTTCCCCGGTAAGAGTTTCTTCGAGCAGGGTTGAGAGCGAGAGATTTCTTAAGGAGATTGAATTCTGGAGGGGCAAGACATTTTTTGTTAGGGCTATTATAGAGTTTTTTTTTTCGTGAGACTTTTCCGCTTATTTACCGTAACATATCGGGGGGGAAAAAAAAAACTGTTTTAAAGTTTGTTTTCATAAAAATTTTCTTTTATTTTTTGATATTTCATCACTCCGATCTCAAAGAGATATCTCACATAATCATAGAAGTCAATAAAGATAAACCGTTCGAATATCTATTTATGTTTGTTGAATGCTGGTAAAGTGGAATTTGAAGACGCAGACTAGATTTTCCGTCCCAATCTTCAAGGGTGAAATATTTTTTTCTCCTAGTTCCCTCGAACGTCACCGAAATCCTCAAAAATTCCAGCGCACATTCGGTATAAGCAAGATCGACAGAAGAATTCCCGGAAGTATTCTGACGACGACATCGCTGGCCGAGTTCCAACCATATGCCTCTTGCAGACTCACGAAAGGACTTCTCGCTCTCCGTTCCTCTCTCGCTCGCTTGCACCCCTTTCCATCGTGATATATTCTCTCATGTGTACGCTTCGATCAGCGTGTCAGAAAATTTCTCAACGTTTTATCTGACTCGGAGCACGTGTTTCGTAATGCATATATGAAACTATCGATTGCTCAGGATAGAAAAGTCTTAATTGACCGAATTCCATGACTGAAATTTCATGCAAAATTATGCCTCATTTAGTCTGTGAAACATACGATAGGCGATAGACGATATCAATGCGTCTCGTGTTTCGTACAGTAAAACTGACAAAGTTGCTTTGTTGTTGCAATGTTCGGTAAAGTCTCTCAATCTAAAAATTCACATTCAGATGACCATCAGTCCGTTTCACCGGGTTGAAATTGATGGTTCTTTCACTGCTTTTCTATTCCTCGATTCCTCTTTCGTTTCTTTTTTTTTTATCTCTCGTTCCCTTTACTGCTTTGTATACTGTGCTGCTACGGTTTCGGAACGAAATACACGAGTTCGATGGCAGATGCTTCTTGATAATTTTATTCAACCGACGTAGCCAATTCGAACGATTGTACTTCGTTTTGACGATCACAGTTGAATGCTTTTTCAAAGCTATTTCGACAGTGTTTCGAATATCAAGCTTTATACTGATTCTCAAATAATGCGCTTGGCTTTTTCGTAGTGGTGATTCGTCTGATTGCAGCCTTTTTTTCACGGTTATGCATGATTTTTTTTTATTGGGATCGGTGCATTATCGGCTGTTAATCAGATTGTTTGCAGTTTTATTATCATATTTCGTTCATGCATCCGATATACATGGTTCTCGAAAAGCCTCAACGTCAAAGTCGAGCAGTTTGCAAAATTATTTTACTCGTTTAGTTTGTTGGTTTTGAAGGTTTCCTTTTTTTAATTTACTGTCGAATTGTTTTTTAATAAATTAAAAAAGTCGTTTGGTACCCGTTCACGTTCACGTACTTACAAAAAAACTGTGTCGCTCCATCCTAACCTGACAGCCAAAAGTTTTCTAGTTTCTCGAGCTTTTTACGAACTCGCGGCTTTTCCTTTCGCGGAAAGTTGTTGAAAGACCGAAAAAGACAGTAAGAAGCTTCTGATATAAGATATACGAGAAGAAAAGCCAATGAAGCGAAACTTTCCATCGTAACATTTTCAAGTGGAATGTGGTTTCATAAAAAAAGAGAAAATAAAAATAGCCTTTATCTTCCGCCATTACGTTAACCATCGGCTAAAAGTTATTTTTTAAAAATTATTTTTATTAGTAAGAAGAAAATGAAATAAATATATACAGATTGTTTGATTTTTGTTTAGAAATAATCATTCGTGTTTCTAACGACGTATCTCAGGTTCGAGTAATTCCCAATAGGTCAGATCGTAACTGTTACACGTATTTGTCGATTTCCGTTTAATTGAGCGAAGTTTCGGATCGATTAAATGGACCACTCTCGTTCGTTATATGTTTTTGAGTTTGAGGTGAACGTAATGGCTTGAAACTACTTCGGGACGACTTCTGGACAACTTCCGTTCATTGGTTATATACGGTTTCGGAAGTTCTTGTAGATATGCTCATTGTGCTTGTTTCAAAGTTTGAAAATAGCTCAAATTCGCGTATACATGTAATCGATAAGTTGTGGGCGCAGATGCAATGAACTATCGAAGCTGTATTTACCGGTCGATCACTTTATCTATAGTTTTCAATAACAACTCTCAATGGGAAGGAATTTTACCGATGAACCTCAAAAAGGTGTATGACTTGGATATGACTTAGAAAAGAGAGATTTTTTTTAACGTAACGCTAGGCTGTTGCGTTGGTTTTTTCTAAAAATCATTTTCAATAGAAAAAAAACTCAGTTTAATCAGTTCATTTTATTTATTGGCAATTTAATCGTTTTGAAACCAATCAAAACCGGAAAATGTTCTTTATAAATCAATCAGTAATGCATTTGAAAGTTCTGATGGAAGGGAAATGAGAAACCAATATTTCAGTGGTGTTCGAAGAAGTTTCGAATTCAAGATGTCGATAGCTGTTTTCAATTGCTGATGAAGTTTACGGTGGCCTCGGAGATCACGGTAAATTTACAGTTCACTTTTACAAGCCCGTTTTTTCCTTGATCCAATCGTGGAAGGAGGCGACTTCGGTGTAAACACCGGGATAACCGGGTCTGGCGCAACCGTTACCCCATGAGGTAATACCAGCGAGACGTCCACCGATGGTCATGGGACCACCAGAGTCACCCTGGCAAGCGTCCATGCCACCTTGAGGATGCGCCGCACATATTTGTCCCGCTGGTACTCCACCGAACGATTTATAAGCATCGTTACACGCTTCTTTAGAGACCACCGGAACATTAACTTTGCGGAGTGTTTCCGTAGTGCTGCTACCTTCTCGAACCGCTCCCCAACCAGTTATGAGAGAAGAAATACCGGCAATCGCTTCCTCGTTCATTTCAAAGAGCTCAACCGGTGTTCTTGTCTCGTCGAGCTCCAATGGCGTCTCCAATTGTATCAGAGCAACATCGTTTATGGGTATACCATACATGTTCGTGCGATATTTTTCGTGCTTAATGAATTTCTTCACCGGATGGAGTGAGCCACCTGTCGACATCTGATGAGTTCCGGCACGGACGGTCACTGACGAAGCTGAATAAACGGCACAATGCGCCGCTGTCAATATCCATTCTTTGCCGATTATCGAACCACCGCAGAAACCAAATCCATAATACTGCAGGGATACCTGGTACGGCACCTCCTCGATCGTTGCAGGCTCACCACCCACTATGCGACCGTTCGGTGAAAACGGGTTCAACATACTGAACTCTTGCGGTACCGGGTCGGCTGTAAATATAATTCGATAAGTTTCTTTTCTTAGTGATGCCGTTTATTTTCTCTCAAAGGCAGAATGGCAGCCTTTCGTTAAGCTGCGTAAAAAAATCGTGGTATTTTCAAATTAGAAATAACAACACTTACCAAGCGCCGTTGCCACCACAATCAGGAGCGCCACTATTTTCAACATCTTTCCAATTCGTTGCCTTACTGACTGATTCAACATTGATCAGAGCTCCCGTATTTATATTAAAATGTTGTTACGTTTTGCTACGATTTCGTACCAAGATATGAAGATTTTTGCAATTTCAATATCTGCCTTTAGTCTTCTCGCACTGGAGATAATGGGATCAATGAGCAAAATGCGAAAACCTAATCAGACAAATGTATAGCAAATACATCAGACTGATGGATAAACGATTGGAATCGTTGCTTTGTTTCACAGCATCGTTGCGATTCGCAATCGGTAGCAATCGTGATTAATCGCAAATTTTTTCGTCGCTGTAAACAAACTCATCGGGTTTTGCAATCATTTTACCGGGAAGATTGGTAGAATCATTGATTCATCTCACGATGGTTTTTATAAAGATGAGAATGGAAAAATACAGATGCAATCTTAATCGAACAAACGTCTTTACCACAAATACGATTATTTCAATCGGAAAAAATCATGACACGATCGTTCAATGTGGATTGATAGATTGGAAGTATTGAATTCTTTGTCTGGTTCGATAAAATAATACAAATACATAAATGCGAATAATTTTTTGCCTGTTTTTAATGACTTGACGAATGGATAAGACAATAATATGCGATTGAACCCGGTTTCGTATAAATACTCGTTACAGGAACATAATCTATGAGTACTCTAACATCGAGAAGAAGCATGAAGTTGTTCTTGCTGGTAACCGTTTTCTTTGCAAGCTTTTGCGTAGCTTTTGGTGAGTTTAATAAACGCGTGTAGCAATCGACAGTTTGCTAATTAACTCACCACTAGACCACTGGCCTTTATAGGCACGTTTTTTCAATTGATTTATTGTCAGTCTCATATAATTATCAGAAATTTCGGTGTCTAACATATATAAATAAATATATAAATAAAAATTATTTATTCCAACCATATTTTCGATTTCTACTGATATATCACACTGTTAAATTGAATTATTTTTTATAGAGGTTATCAAAACTTCATTATTCCTGAAGAAAACCAATTGTGAGTTTTTCATCGTTCAAAAAATTAGTGACGCGGCTACTTTCTCTATAAACTTCATCGATGAAGCATTTGAAAACACTCTAAAACATATTTTTCTTCTTCCTACTTGCGGTCTGACGATGGACGTGAAAGTTTAATGAATCATCATATTAACTGGGGCGCGTTTAATCCTATATTGGTCGATTTCAAAGAGTTATATGAAGGAGATAACGACAGTTGGGTTTACGGCTTTTTGATCGGGAAAAAGAATAATAACTGGGGCGTGCATGAATCCAACTGATGCGAGGCAGTCAATCGCATCAATGGGTAATGGTAACTACGAAGTGAAAGGAGATTTTCGACACAATTTGGTCATGCGATCGATAATCGTGATTCTGCAAACTTGAAAGTTATCATGGCTCTTTAGTAATTATTGAATTAGTGTTTGACTGCTGTTGTTTGATCGTAGAAAGAAAGCCCACGATCAGTTTACCACATATCGCACTTTAGTGAGTCAATTCCTGCGTCCCGTATTATCCTTTTTTAAGACCCTTAACAGTGGCTCTCGATCCTCGCTCACCGGGATACTTTGAATTATACATATTGAGGATGTTCCGGAAATCTCGACTAACATACGGTGAATGGTTAGATCGCGAAATTGTAAAAAAAATTCTCATCGATTTGCCTCTCTCTGATTCATCATTGATGAAATATTAAATAATTGAGAATAGCTATGATCAAGAATGCATGAATTCATTCTTTGCGGCATACGAGGCAAGTAGATTTTCCGCTGTTTAATGTTCGCATTGAAGTGGCAGTAGAATAATTACGACTAGTTAAAAAGTATATAAATTACGCTGAAAAAGTTGAACAAATTTAGGTAGAACTTTCCTTTCAAAATCTCAGGAAGTTATCTGCTCTGTACATTTCGGGAATGACTTTTGAGATCCTCTGTATTTAACATATGTATACACGAGAGGATATTGTTGAGTGTGAACGTAAGCCGCCGCCTCGGAGAGTCCCCCTATCCGGAAACATTCAATCCGCAGCTAAACCCGACGTACACAAATTCATACATGAATGAGTTATATATCAGCAAAGCCCCTCGCTTGCCAGACAACCCTTAGCTCGATTCTCCTATAACTCCAGAATGCAAACCCGTTCTGAGGTTGAAAACCGAGGAATTTCACGTTACAGCGAACTCGGATCCTGCATGGTATCTAGGATTTAGTCCTCGATTCCCGAATGGACGTATAGTCGGTGGTGAAGATGCCCAAATTGAGGATCACCCTTGGCAAGCGTCACTCCAAGTTTATGGATTTGCTTATTGCGGAGCGTCTATCATATCGAACGAGTGGGTTCTAACCGCTGGACATTGTACCAGTTACCCGGCCTCCTCTACGACGATTAAAGCAGGAACCTCTTACAAGAATCAAGGTGGATCCGTACATCAAGCTACGCTAATTATTAGGCACGAGAATTACGGTTCAACTACCGAAGGTATACCTTGCAATGACATTGCTTTGATAAAAGTTGATACCCCGTTCGTGTGGGATACGACACGTGCTCCAATCGAACTATTCGATCATCGAGAAGAAGCTGTTGATGGCGTCCTGAGCACTATCACTGGATGGGGAGCCGTTCGCGAAGGTGACAGCTCATCCGAAATACTGCAAGCAGTTAAAGTACCTATTATATCAAAGAAAACTTGCAATGATGCGTACAAGGGCTACGGCGGATTACCTGAGGGCCAAATTTGCGCGGCACATCCACACGGTGGCTACGACGCCTGCCAAGGTGACTCGGGTGGACCTTTAACGATTGGTAGACGTCTCGCTGGTATAGTCTCATGGGGCAACGGATGTGCCAGACCCGGATATCCCGGTGTCTACACCGAGGTAGCATCGTATCGTCAATGGATTGCTGATAAAGCTGGTGTATGAGACCGTGCTTGAAACCTTCCTCAATTCCCTATGGAACATCATTTGGCCCACTGAAGACTCGATGATTGCGAAACTCTAATGATCAAAGGCCTCTTCATAATGGCGCCTATTTGATTGCTCGGAATTCTGCTCAACGCATTTCAATTCATCTAGTTAATCTTGAATAAATTGTTTCCGTCACTGTAATGCTTGAACTACACTTTACTATATTACAAGCACTCATTGGCACAGGTTTCAGCTGTCATATAAAGATTCTTGCTCTTGTTTAATGATCCCCAAATATTAAGCTTGGAGATTTACGTCAAGGTCCAACTCCAAGGAGGTTACAAAAGATCCAAGTTCGAGATCAAAATAAAGTTTGACCTTTGAAGTCTTAGGATTACTTTATAAAAATAATGATTAATAAATCATAACATTTCGAATGTGAGGACGTAAATGCACAATGAATGCGTCGCGCCGAATAAAGTTTTATCCAAATTCTATTGATTTGCCTCAAAACTCTTTGCAATTTACTAAGCAATTTTTTTTTTTTTTTATTATTACATAGTACAAATGTCAATGGTTTTGGTCTGTCGGCTATCATTTTCAAAACTAATCTACTTCTATGTAAACTCAGTGCCTGACTCAAGATAAGGCATTAGTAAAATCTTGCGATCAAACTTTGAAAATGTTTGAAAATCAAATATTGATTCTCCATTTCGAGCATCATCATTTCTTTATATATAATATATTGTTACGTGGATAAAATTTCATAAATAATTATTATTACAAATTTACGTATAGAAACGTTCTAATACGCGTAATTTTAATCTTAACTTTATTATCAATCTAAACCATATGCTTTGCGCTTTGCACTTATCGCAAACGTTTCCTTATTTTCATATCCTGTTCGAGTAATATTATTCCTATAGGTTGTAGGTTCACTGATTCTGTTTATGAATACAAAGATCTTGTGACAGGTTATCTCGCTCCGTATTCCACATTCACCTGATGCCGAATGACAGCAATATCTTCAGGATGTCACAAGTCCATTCAAGTCTATTTTATCTCAGTTTAAGGATAGTTTAGTTGTAAGCGATCATCCGCGTCGAAGATATATGCAGTCGCGAAGGAACGTTCGCAAGAGAGAGAGAGAGAGAGAGAGAGAGAGAAAGAGAGAGAAATATAAGATAGCGAACTCATGAGAACATCGAATACGGATTCTCGTGACTGATCTTTTCGCATTAACAGAGTACCGAAAATTTTGAACTTTTATCATTACGCCGGGCAGTATCACACACATCCTCTTTGTGAAGAAACAAAGTGCCTGCAAGCACTTTGAAATTACGGAGTCAGTTTGGACGTAAAACAGTTAACGCCATATGATGAAAACCATCGCCATCAGCGCAATCGAAATAAAATTCGATTTATACACCGACGACGATGACCCGTTTCATGCTTTCATGGATTCTTCGATCCAATCGCGATAATACGAAACCTTCGTATAAACACCGGGTTTACCAAAAATCGCGCAACCCTCTCCCCATGAAACAATGCCGGCAAGTCCATCTCCAACAACCAAAGGACCACCGGAATCACCCTGACAAGCGTCCTTGCCACCATGTGAATCCATCGCGCATAATTGACCGTCATTGATTTGAGACAATCCGGCATAATAGAAGGCACATTCTTTCTCAGATATAATTGGGACCTTTACAATATGCAGTTGACTTGGACTGACCGATCCTGGGAATGTAACAGTGCCCCAACCCGTTATGACCGCGCTAGTTCCTACTTTTGGTTCCTCATTCTTTTCGAACAATTTGATTATCCGACGCGTTGCATCCATGACCATAGGCTTGCTCAGCCGAAACAATGCGATGTCGTTGATCGGTATACCTTGTTCATTTACCGTGTAATTCTCATGTTTCAAAACGAGTGAAACTTGATGCACTGATCCACCAGATTGAGTGTAGGTCGATCCGGCACGTACCTCGTAATAAGATTTTGGCATTTTGGCACAATGACCCGCTGTCAGAATCCACTTGTCGGCGATTATACTACCGCCACAGTAGTGAGATCTACCGATACCGATACTAACTTGATAAGGAGCTACTTCAATCGTTGTTCCCTCTCCTCCGATTATACGACCATCCAAATGGCTTTGTATTTCAGTGATTTTTGAATTTGGATCGCCTGAAAGAATGTGATCTGTCAATATACACCTTAAACTCTGATCGTCGTTGTGCATTCCGTTGATTTTATATTATTCGTTAATATTCGCAAACTGCAATCGATTCAGGAGAGTAAACGCACAATCAGTTTCATGCAGTTTCTCTGAACATTTATTTTGTTAGAATAAAATGAAAAGACGAATCTTACCAAATACAATGCCGAAACAGCAACATATTACGACAGATTTGAACATCTTCGTTCTCCCTTTGCCACGAGCAAACTGACTATCTCGGACAATTCATCGCTCATATATGCTTAATTTGAAAGTCCGGCTGTTTGAAACCTTTATCAGCTGATAATACCGCAAATCGCGAGGCGCGTACGTATTCCTTTCTTTTTTTCTTTTTTTTACAATTGTTTGCCGTTACTGACACTCGCTGTTGGGTGATATCCAACCGAGATAAGAACAACTCACACTTTTAGTAGATCAGCCTATGCCTATCAGTACTCAAAGAGTATTCAAAGGAGTCTGATCGATACCGGTGTGAGACCGGTCTTGAAAAAAGTAGTCTCCGGTTAATGTTCAGTATTTTCGATAGTTCGGATCAATTTTCAATCCCATCTATAGAAATCATTTCAATTGATTCCTTGGTTCGATTAGAGGCCGAAAGAGTAGTTAAAAATGTTCAACAATCTTTCCAGAATAAATTCGCAATGCGTACAAAAAGTCAATAAAATTGACGTCAGATATTCTTGGTCTTTATATATTTCCTTCTGGCAAATCAGATCTTTAGAAATTGATAATGAAAATGCTATGGTCGATTCGAAATCGTATCGAAAAAAATCGCAAAACAAAATTTTTTCCTATTCTAATCCGACTATCATCTGCCCTCTTCGTTGAAGATAAGTATTTTAAAATTGATTTATCCTAACTTCCATCTGCTCTCATAAGCGAAAAGACGAAAGTTATGAGTTTTTCGTATAGTTTTCATCAGTTCATCACTATTTTTGAAAATGACAATCGATTTGATATTTATTTGCGTAATAACGTCTTTTAAAATCATACAACTGCATGGTTTTTGGGCCTAAACGTTTCAAACTAAAATAAAAAACTCATTGTCATTCGTTAAGGAGCATTCAAACATCCGAATGGTCTTTGATCCAATCGCGGAAGTAGGCAACCTCAGTATAAACTCCAGGTTGTTCGGGTTTAGCACAACCCTGACCCCACGAAACGACCCCAGCGAGACGTCCATTTACGGTCAATGGACCACCGGAGTCTCCTTGACACGCGTCCTTGCCACCTTCTTCGTAACCCGCACAAATTTCTCCTTCGTCAAGACCGCCGAATTTTTCGTACAGTTCATTGCATCTGCTTTTGGACATTATCGGCAACTCCACTAGCTGGAGAATGTCTGGATAACCGTTTTCGGTTACTCCCCAACCGGATACTACGCCAGTTAATCCTGCCTCTGTTTCTTCACCCGAATTATACAGGGGAACAGGCCACCGCGTTGCGTCCAATACGAACGGTTCGCCGACTCGTAAAAGTGCTATGTCGTTTTTTATTTTAACGGAAGGTTGAAAGTCCTCGTGAATTATTATTTCCTTAACAGGATGCAGTGTACCACCCTCAAACTGATTGGCCGTTCCAGCCAAAACCATAAATTTCGCTTCCGATGTGCCATACACACAATGAGCCCCAGTTAAAACCCAATTTTCCGATATTATGCTTCCGCCACACCAATGACCGCGATCTTTCAGTTGAAGACTTATCTGATGGGGATTTTCTTCGATCGTAGTATCCGTTCCATCGATTATCCGAACAGGTAGACGTAATGAAATCGGCAATGCGTGGCTCTTTTGTCTCGGCGGAGGAACAGCTTATCAAATTAAAAATATAATATTGGATTATGCTTAAACATCAAAACTATTTTACATCCTGTTTAGCAACAGGAATTATCGAGATTAAAATAACTATAAAATAATAATAGAGATGATGTTAATAAAATATAAGTGATCTTGAGAAAAGTTTACGTGAGTATGCGAAAAAATGTTAAGAACGAATTGATCCTCGATACAAAAAAAAATATAAACTTTTCGATTACACGGATCTGAAGCGGATTTTCAACGAATATAGTATTGATAGAACTAATTTAATTACCAAAAACTTCAGCACCGAATAGAAACACCATAGCCAAGAGCTTGAACATTTTTTTGTTTACAATCTCAAGTCCTTGAACGTTTTCAACTGATCATGAAGCTGGACTAGTTATTTCTTATATACTTCAATATCGAACCTCGTATCTATATTTCTCCGTACTACCAAGGCCAATCCCAATTGATAAACTCCTACCTTCATTGAACATATCTTGTGATTTAAGATCTTGAAACGTAATACGCCGTTCATGTAATGATAAGTGTTTTCAGTTTATTTAGCAAGTGACGTTCGTTCACTTTGATGTACACTGAATCGAAATAAAAAATCATCCGTACTTGAAACGAGTTGTGATAAGGAATTATCGATTTCGCCACTATACGATAATTAAACGCCAGTCGCTTAGTATCGTTTGAATCAATCGATGTTGGTCATTCAAGGTGATTCGTACATGGAATCCAATCAAGAATAATTATTTAATTTTAACCAATCGTAATAAATTTTACTTATCTAAGGAATTCATCTCAGTTACGTAATAATTCAATATTAGCGGTGGGAATTGCTTAATCGATGACCTCTTCATGAGATTTCAAGAATTCGATGATTGCATGGATAATGATATTCGAATATCTCCGATACGAGTTGAAAGTAAATTGCTGGGCTAGCCAATACTAATATGCTCAGTTGAGTTACGGTTGAACGATGAATACTCGATTTGATTGAGAATTCGGAAGGTCCATAATTGACATCAATGCATCATCGAAAATTGTCGTTTTTCAATGTTTTAAAAGAATTGCTGACAAAATCTTTGTAAAATTATTAAGCCAATTGCCTGGTTATAATCCATAGTTATGATTCATTAAAGTCGAAGCGTTCAAGTTATTTATTCCTTGAACAAAACGTCAAATTTTTATATGTACAAGTATACGTGGTACCGATATACTAGCTCGAGATGCGGTAACGTCTTGACGTCAAAAATAACAAAGAAAATAATAATATAATGCACATGCAATATTCGCTTTTACGGCAGGTTTTCTCTCAGCAACGAATGACGTAAAACCTGAAACCGTAAAACAAGAGACTCTTTATCATACATTTTCTGGTTAAATCATACAGTTCGGTTCTGAGATATTGATAAAATAACATTCGCCGAAGAAACGAAATAGTTCTCTTTGATAAGTATATCATAATAGGTTCTAAACAAATTTTAAACAAAATAACATCAATAATTGCAACCATTATGCTTTTTAGAAGAAAAAAATCGTCTGAACGTTTTCAGTTTACTTTATCTTACTTTCATTCTTCATGAATTTCTCTATAACATTTGAAAATCGGAGTCATTCTATTGTACACTTTGAATACTCGTTCAGAGTTAGGTTTGTTCTACTCAAATATTAAGTGTTGATGCATTAAGATAATTAAAAGTTTGAAGCCATTTATTTTTGAAGAAACTGCGAAAGGTTCGTTCAGGGAGTAGCCGCCACTGCTCATATTGATTGTTCCATAATTTTTTCCATGAGGTAGTCAAATTTACAAAAATATGACGAACGGTGTGAAATGTTGTGTGACGTAAAACAAAACACGGTAAGACTAGCATTGTCCGTTTAATATACGAATATAAAAAAAAAACATTTTTATTTCCGATTTTTTTTCAATTTAAAATGTATAATGATAGATATTAGAATTATTTTTTGTATTGCGAATTACACACGAATGAGTTTGATTTTGAGATATAAAAATTTGGAGATAAAGCCTTCTCAAGTATACTAAATTAAAGCTTTCATATCTCGATGGTGGGGTATATAAGTCTGTGAGAAAGTACGCGCAATCAGTTCCAAATTTGCGGGGACGCAAGACCGAAGAAATGTTTAAATCTCTCGCAGTGGCTGCTCTTCTGGCCGCGGTTGTTTCCGGTAAATAAATCAATTTTCATTAATTTTGCTTTCATAAATGAAATGATTTTCTGGTTTTAGACTGTCACGTCCTTCAGTGAATTTAAGTTTTTCTTCTATAAATCATTGATCCAGGAAGATGAATATAAACATTGCAGACTCTCTTAGAGAATTAAGTTGTTTTATATTTTAAATTCACTGATGAAAAAAATTCACAAATTTATTTAAAAAAAAGTGAATTCACGAATTTTTTACATCAGCGTTCGTGGAGGTTCAGCTTTTATAATACATTATTTTTTATGTTGATTATTCATTAATAAATCTATGATGCCAGAGGACCAAAAGTCAAGAGTAAGAACATTGGTCTTGTATACTTTTCATTTTGGGGTCTCTCTTTGCGTCCGGTATAAAGCCAATATCAAAAGACGCGCCAAGTATTAAAAAAGAAAGCTTTTGCGAGGCCTCCGCACTCTTATGACGAACTATACTCGAATATGACGGTTTTCGGATTAACTATTCTAGCATACCCTGTTTATTTCTTTCTCAGCTGGTCCCGTGCTTCCCGAAAAGATTGGCGAGTTTTCTAACAATAAGAAGCTTCACCTGTCCGGTAGAATAATAAATGGAACGGAAACAACGATCGAGGAATATCCTTATCAAATTAGTCTATTTCTGAAAGGAGACGGTCATTTATGCGGTGGCAGCATAATATCAAAAAAATGGGTGTTAACCGCAGCCCATTGCGTGCTTGGTACCCAACCAAATGATTTTATTGTAATCTCCGGTATGACAAAAATGTCGAAAGGTGGTACGAATCATCGTATTGCCAAACTGATTCCTCATCAAAGATTTCGATTTAATGTTGATGGTATCATGATTAACGATATTGCCCTCATTGAAGTAATCGATCCGTTTGAATTCGACGACGAGCGTCAAGCTGTATCGCTCTTTGCCATGAACGAGAAATCCAAGGTTGGATCAATCGGTACTGTTACCGGCTGGGGTTTGGACGCGGATGAAGAATATCCCGACATTCTTAATAAGGTTGAAATACCGGTAATTGCAACAGAAAGATGTAACCAGATGTATGAAGAAATCGGTGGAATCGAAGCAGGTCAAATTTGCGCTGCTTACGAAGATGGCATGCGGGATTCATGTTCAGGCGATTCCGGTGGTCCATTCACCATTGGTGGACGTCTTGCTGGAGTCGTTTCTTGGGGACTTAGTTGTGCCTTGCCAGAATATCCCGGCGTTTACACAGAGGTTGCTGCTTATCGCGATTGGATTAGAATCAACTCCGGGGTTTGAGTCTGGCTATTTTAATATCAGCGATCATTCGAGTTTGTAAATAAAGAGGATCCATCAAATACCATTCGGAACTTCAACAATCAATCGGTTGTTACACTTTTTATTGCGCTGCTTTGCTTCAATCTCACTGCTCATTTTCGCGTTTAGAATTTGACATAGTCGTTTGGCTGATCTTCTTTCACGGTAAATAAATGATACGGGCATGCATTTTTGTTTTTATTCATCTCTGACTTTTTCGTTCTAATTATTTATGTTGATTCGTTTATTTTGATTCTATTTTCCAAGTGTTGGTGAAGTGATATCACCGTTTGGTTTATTGAAATTTCGAATCGTTCGATATGCTGAAGGAGGGAGAACTCAGATAGGGTTGTAAGGGTTTCCGATCGTACGATTTTTTAAAAAACAGAAATAACGTAATGATCGTAGATTTCGACAAGCAGTCGAAATTTCAAGGTAACTTCGAAGGAAGTATCAGAATTTCGAAATTTTTTTTATCTAACTTTTGTTCCATCACGATTATCTCACGAAATTCTCAATGACTGAAGTGAGATCAGTAAGCGGATTAATATAAACATGATGATAATCTGTCTTATTCGAATCTGGGCGTAGCCTAACCAATTTTAGACTGTGACCTGAATTTACCACGAAACTTAAGAAATCCGATCAATGTAAACCAATTATTTATTACCGCGATGAAAACAACTGTTGTAGATTTAAGAGCCAATGATTTAAAGTAGCAAAACTTTTTTGGACGAAATTAAACTTATTCGAAGCTATAATAATCGAACAGATGGGAAGCGAATACAGAAAGAATATTCAGAAAGTAAATTGCTGTTAAGCATCAAATTTATTTACAAAACATGCAGCTGCCAGATCCGTTCAAAGAACATTTAAAAAAATAGAAATCAACAAAATTAACAAAACTGTATCTACAGTAGTCTATTCACTTTACATATATATCGAGCTCTTTATCGCATTTCGTTTGAATAAATAACCACTTCGATTGTTTGATTTCTGATAAGCATTAAGTACGTAAATGACCTAAATTCTCACAAGATTTTCTTCTAATTCCTCATCAAAATAAGGTACCGGAGTAGCATCCTGGGTGAAGTATGTTCGAAGTAATTTTTGTAGTAACAAAACAAGACTGATTTAGGGTCTACGTTACAAGAGTTCTGCATAGAGAGATTAAATGTAAGGATAAAATAATGATGATTCATAGTTCAGCATATTTTTCGATCCATTTGCGATAAGCAGCAACTTCGGTATAAACGCCAGGTTTTCCAGGTAGGGCACAACCATTTCCCCACGATGTGATACCCGCGAGACGTCCATTAACTACCATTGGACCACCGGAGTCACCTTGACACGCGTCTTTTCCACCTTCCGGAAGTCCTGCGCATATTTGGCGCGGTGGTAGTCCACCCATATTTTTATAGGACTTGCTACAATATTTTTTACCGACGATGGGTATTTTGACGATTTTAAGAATGGCTGGTAACTTCCAACCACCGGTCACTCCCCAACCGGTTATCACGGCATCTGATTCAACAAACGATTCTGCATCGTCTTCCATTAATTTAATTGGCTCACGAGTCCCGTCAAATTTGAATGGTTGGTGGACCCTCATCAGGGCAATGTCATTGATCGGTAGTCCTCCATCAATGCCGAAACGCTCGTGAACAATTACCTCGGCTACCGAATGCTTCGAGCCACCTCGAAATCTGTGAGCCGATCCGGCATAAATCGTAAGACTCGCGGGATTTTCACCAGCGCAATGCGCAGCTGTTACGATCCAATATTTCGATATAATTGCACCTCCGCACATGTGGCTACCCTGCAAACGTAGACTTATCTGATATGGCACTTCCTCTATGGCAACATCTTCACCACCTATTATACGTCCTTCCCATGGTGACAAAGGATAACTTTTCAGTAGTTCCGGCGATATCGTGGCACCTGTTAACATATAACGATCGTACAATTGATCACCTTTTGTTTAGTAAATTTGAGGTATACAACTGGGTCTAGAAGTTCTCGCTCTTGAATTATTATTCATAGAAAAATGAGATTGAAATTATGAGATTGCATATTACGGTAGCAGTCGAGTAAAAATAAATAAAATCATGAGAATATAAATAGTGTATGAAGGAAAAGTTGACGTACCAGATGCCAGCGCAGCCAGAGCCAGAAGTGCTAGGAACTTCGACATCTTCTGATCAGAGAGTCTCAGGAAAGAGCAATGTTTTCGTTCAACCGATGAACTTATATACTATCGATATCCACTATAATCCATTAAGTTATCTACTGTGTTGAATAATACGATGTGACTACAGTTTTATCGATATTGAGTCTTTATCGCGAGATTGATCTCCATTAAGCACCAACGCAGTTAATGGCTATTTAATTATGGCTCACTAGCTCGAGATGTTGAATCGAAGGTGGCCCGCGATTGGGTCCATCATAGTCGAAATATTTCGAAATTAGGCCGGTAAATCTACATTCCATGGAAAAGATAAAAGAGTTTTTAAAATGTATCATATTTAAACTGAGATAACTATATTTCGGTCACCAAAAATTAGGGCATTACCACATTTTCAGTGTGATGTAACTGTCATTTGCTAGAATGTCTCCGTTACAGTTGAAACTGATTGTGGCAAAATTTAGTCGCCGTATCGATTCTATACTGTTTATTTGTCAATGATAATTTATCGGTTTCCAAGAAAGTGTTATATGGTATCGGATCAATACAAGTAAAATCAAGAAATGGTGGACTAGGATCCGATATTCCGTGTTAAATTCACTATCGGACATACTACCTTTGAGTTTTGTCTAGAGCACATTGTACAATACCCTTGATAACGTGTTATCGAGTCTGAAGGCTTAGTCATTTTTATATCGGCATAAAAATTTCGAGTATTCGAATCGTCGATACAAATAAACTTCAGAGTCTTCTTTCTTTTTGGAAACATTAAAATAGGAAAACGCGAGATTGGTCTTACGGTATTCTGCTTTATCTCCATAACCAATTTGGCAAAATGCATGATAAGAAAACGTGTATCCTCGAATTTCAATAATATGCAATAACATTATTTACCAGTAGGGAGCATCATCATACGATACCACGACGACTTTCGAATCAAAATTCCGTTCCGAACGTGGGTTTATCGGTAGGATCTTGTTAATCGTAGAACACTCTGTGTGTACAATAAATATGTTTTTTTTTTTTCAGGTGAAATTGATACGCATCGATAAATCTCTGCTGGTTATCATAAGTCTTCCTAATCAGTTCCAATTAATTAATATCGGACGAAAATTCTCGGGTATAATCTTATTCGCGCGCATAACACGATGCTTTATTAACGAATATTCAAGATTATGTTCATCCAGTCGACATACTGCTGACTCAATATGTGTATACACATATTTTGTACACACATAGCTATGTAAACTCTCACTGGTATCAAGTCTGGCTGTAATAATTACTAATTTATGAACGCAACCTTGTGGGTACAACCGCAGAGTCTGTATAAAACTAATTTGTTTATACCAGCGTAATATACACGTACAGCGGAACATAAATTTGGTTTAAGGTTCAACTAGAATTGCTGCAGACTCAAAACTCGACAAACTCATCAATTCATAGAATTCGAAATACGTTTCCAAAAATAAAGACAATTTTGATTAAGAAATTTTCAAATATTTTTTATATATTCTGTACAAGTGATAGTGAGTCATGATTACTGTTTGTTTTTATTTATCTTTTTAATGTTATTTTTTATGAAGGTGGCTTTCTGAAAATTTATCAACAAGTTGTTCAAGATCGATGAAATATTTTTGGAGGTATCTTTTATGTCAATTTTTGGAATGCACTTTTTTTGTAAATCGCTGTCTGCAAAGAAGAGCACATGTGTTATATCGAAAGTCTTTAAGCCTTTAGAAGATTTCCGGATTTTCGGAGGTTCTAAAGGTATACCCTTGATGAATAAAAAAATAAACGGAAAGTTCAAACGAGAAAGACAAGCAGAGAGACGAACGAATTGGAATTATTAATCAAAAACAATTTCTATGAAGTTTCGTTGATTCGTTTACGATAATGGATAAGAAAGATAGCGCAATAAGAAACTTATCTCTTCAATTTATAATCCATTACCCATAAAAGTGATAATTCTTATGAGCAGTACAGGTCACAGCTAATTTATAGTTGGGTGAAAAATAGGTGAACGTATAATGTTTTTCGAAAGCTCCGGGGTAATGTCTTCGGACCTGCGGGAACCCTGTAATCGAATTATGTGTATAAAGAAAATAAAAGTACCTTCCTGAAATATATAAAAAGTTTAAAACAAAAATAATACTACATAAATCAAAGAAAGAAAAATAAAAACTTGGGAAATGCACAGCTGAGCTCACACGGAGCTTGCAACGTTCAGCCAAAGCCCTCTGGCAATATCTTTCTCACCCAAAGAATGCGTTCCTCCGGCGAGAGAGACCGTGATGTACATATATGTTCAAACGCCCATGAGACATTCTAGGCCAAATCGGTGAAACCACGACTCCAGCATCTGGAATTTGCTCCATAATTTTCCTCATTTTTATTCTGACCCTCGAAAGGTATTAATCCTCGTTCCAATTCCCACTGAGAAAGTAAGGACTTGATTTTGTTTTTCTAGAAAAAGTCCCGAAATTCTATAAGATATGAGACAATCAATTGATCAAGAATGTTTTGGGCTTAGAAATATTTAAAAAAGCGTTCTCTTTATATGCACTCCGTTTCGAAATGAATAACAATAAGAATGAGCAATTACTGAAAGAAATTAACCAATGAAGTTTATATTCTTGAAATTGTAACATTAATTACGAATTGAATCTCAGCAGAGGATCCTCGATGCCATGAATTTGGATTGAAATTCCCTATGCACATGTATATAGTTGCGGCATTGTAATTTCTGTAGGTGGTTCAAGACTCTGCTGCTAGTTATATATATATATAGATATAAAATGTATGTAGCATATACATATCGAGTTTGCTGTCTAACAACGAATGTTTTATGTCGGTGCTGCATTTTCCATTGAGTTTACGAGTTTCCAACAAAGCTTATATACGTGTATTTCATCGACGCTTGCACGGTCGTCCACCTGAGAAGAAAAAAAATATGCATTGTATGATGTTAAGAGAAAAATATAGGTTCATGCACATTTTGTATGTGGATAGAGAATTTTTTATTATCCATCTCGATTTCTCACACAAAAACATATTTTTATTTGTAACATTGTTCAACCCTTCTGATAAAAATGTCCGGTCTTTTTGTTCGCTCATATCGTCAAATTGAATAAAACTCAATAAACTATATAAAAAGTATATATATGCATTGAATTGAACAAATAATAGGTTAATTAAATTCTTTAGAAGTAGGAAAATTAAATGTTTATTGAACACAATTGAGAATACGTTACAATCGCACATTAATTAATCCAAAAAAGCCATTGTACTCGAAGAAATTTGTGATTATTTAGCGCATCTTTTTCACAAAGCCGTCGTCGAACTAATCAAATGACAATATTATTCTAGAGATTTACTAATTAAATCTTTAGATTTAATAGAATTTGTACATTTCCGTAAATGTAATAATTATTGCAGCATTCTCATAGCAATAATAACAATTAATGCAAAAGACAAACAACGTGTAATCAAAGGGAAATACAATTAACCGTTGGTGTACTACTCGCTTTTCGTTTACTCGGCAATACGCTTTTCACTTTTGCTCCTATGAAATATCGTAAACTCACACGAACATAATTCACATACACGTATACGTGTATTAGTTGAATATACTAATGAAAATCGAGAGTTTGAGTGCTTTGTTCGTAGAGTTGAATATATTTGTGGGTACTTGAGTAAATTGGACTAGGCACGTCCAATCCATGAGTCTCGCGTCATGTTGCACGAATTGCTAATCCACTACCAAAAGGTTCGAATCAACTTCAATGGAGGTCTCGTGATGATGCTACCCGTCATCCAACGTCATTGGCCTGTCGACACCAAGTTGTTCATTTTCTAGACGTTACTTCTCTCGATCGATAACTTACCTCGATCAAATAACTCTCGAATACCTTCACAGACTATTGTTATTGAATTTCGAGACGCAATCATGACTAAAGAAGGATAATAAAAGTGTAGTTTCATTATAGAATTTTTCGTTCTTTTATATATATGGCGAATGTTTTTACTCATATTGTTTACTTTCAACCGAGATCGCTACGATTTCTTGACGACGAATAATGAATAAAAATACAGAACGCTTGCACTAAAAATGCTTATTCAACGAGAAAACTTTCGTATTCGTAGAAACGGTTTTGAAAGAATTCTTTAATGATCCCGAGTCGCCAATCAGTTTTTATCTCCGCAAAATTGATGACTATTTTACAGTAAAAGGAAGGAAATCATAAAAGAAGATAAATGGGATAAAATATCAATGTCTGTCTGAATATCAACTTCACTCGCTCGAAGAGAAAATGAACTGATCTGTCATACGATTGGAACTAGTATTGTAACGGTGAAACATTGGCTTGATATATACCGCCTCTACCGTTCATGGTACATCGAAATAATGTTCAGAATTCCGTTCCATAATTCAATAATGAATATTATTTTATTTTATTGATCATATAACAAATGACGGTTCGATGGCTTGAATATGATTCACGGGTACAGATGAATTTTCCAAGACGAACGTAAATCGCGTTTGTTTTTTTTTTTTTTTTTTTTTTTCTTTTTTCGATGCATACTCACGAATAACATCGCGAAAATATCAGTCGTCGTGTACCAACTCGCTAAAGGACAATGTTTCCATGGTGACTTTTTAGAATGCAAGAATAGCAGGCTCGATGCCTAGACATACTTGCGTATATCCGCAGTGGATAAAAGTCTCTCTCCCACACCAAGTGAAAAAACCGGAAACGCCATTCCCGAGTCTACGTATATACCGAGAATGTGCTTGACAGGTTTTGATAAAACTTGCATGTCTGTCGTAGCTCGCGATTGAAAACTACTAGGGTGGAAAATTTGTATTGCCATAGTGCTTGAATGTATTGCAGGTTTTACATCGAAGAGACTTGAAATATGTTCATATATTTATAAAGGTCGGATTGCAATAAATTTTTGTACATTCAGAAACAATAATAGACAACTTGGATGAAAAATATGAAAAAAAAAAAATAAAATAAATAAGGAAGAACAACAAACGCTATGTCAGCATCTACATTTTTTTCCTCAGTCTTGGAACTAGCCCTTTTCTATATCGTGAACCTAATAAAGATTTTTATGAACGAACATTAATGTGCACGGTATTATTTGTACCTGTTAGTTTTTTACTTTTCTCATTATTTCCAACTATCTAATGACAGCTAGTTATTGTATCGTTGTATGGTGATCAACGTATTTATGACAATGCTTTTTGACAGTATATCCGCAATGAAATCGGTATAATGGGGTCGAAACGAGATCCTGAACGTCGCTATTAGCCTCTATTTAAGTACGCAGGATCGTTCTGACTATACAGCGAGCTCGTAGCTCTCTGACGTCATACGAAGAGTTCATGTTGGCTATCGTAGTACTATACTATACGTCGACGTATATGTGTATACACCAGGTTGTCTGTGAATCCGTGAGTAAATTTCTGTAAGGTCGTTTCGTGAAGAAAATTTCTGGCTTTTTTCCTCTTACTTGAGTCCTTTTATTAGTCAGCATTTGGTACAAGGATATACGAACGGTTATGTGTACATAGAGGGCGTACTCGGGGTCGTACGAGGTCACTGTAACAGTGGCATATATGTATATCAGGTCGAAGGGCAATACCCAATCCAAGATTCAGACAGCGTTTATATATAGCAATAGCCGCACGGGGGGTGATCGATGAATAATTTTATTCTCAACGACTCCAAATATCCCTTTGTATGCATGAACTTCCCATAACTCGAAGTTTCGAGCAGAAGAAATAAATTTAAAAGAAAAAAAGTATTGTGAACATTTTATAATATGGATGAGAAGGCAGGAAACGGTAAAAATGGGATTGATTGATTAACTTGGTTGAAATGAAATTTGTTTGAATCGACTTTTTGTTCTTCGAGGCATATGATTTGAGAACTGAGAATTAACGGGGTTACAAATAAAGTGTACCTCGATGTTTTTATAAATGACTCAAATTTTAATGGTTAAACGTTAAATCGGCTCAACTTTGAATGACTCTTGGCACAATGGATCCATTGTTAGTGCATTCATGAAAATTGAGGATTGAAAAACAAGTTAATGCTTGGAGCTTACGTAATTCGTAGATAAAACGAAAAAATAATAAGTCTTTTCGAGATTCCTTCTTTGTCCCAGTTGTTTTCATCCTTTCAAGAAATGGAAATGAAAAGAGGGAGAGAGAGAGAGGGAGGCGGGGGGAGGAAGGGAATGTCTGGTATTCTTGGTCGTTTGTCAAGAAAAGGGATTTGCTTCGATCTTCGTTCTCGTTTCCAACTCGCTCCTTTCTTACGATCTTCGAATACGGAAGTTTTTATCCATTTCACTGGAAGCTCCCAGGACCGCAAACAATCGAGAAAAATGCTAATTTTATTTCTTTGATATGTCTGTCGACGCTCGAGGCGCTGCATGAATCCGAGGGGCTCGTGCTATGCGCTCAAAAAAATGTTATCGACTGATTTTCTTTAGTTTCATTTCTCTTAGTTAGAAATATACCAAGAAGAAAAAAGCCTTCTTTCCTTTCTTCAAATTTTCCATCTTTATGTGCAGTTTTTTCTCTCTATACGACTCATTCAAAAGTGATATTTATCGATGAATTTTTTTCTATCGAATTTGAAAATTAGTTAAACATCGTTTAAATTTTATTCAATTACATACATAATAACACTAAATTCATTGATAATTAATATTCGGGAAAAGAGAAAATTAATCAATTTTTTATACGACAAAACAGTCGAGTTATTTATATATTTCATTAATAATTTGACACGGTAATGTATTTTTCTCGAGATTATATGAGAAACTAATATTTCGGTGCTCCGTAAAAAGGGGTCATGATCATTAATAATTTGTGCACCTGCACAAAGTCAAACGTGAAATCGTTGTACATATTAAAAAAAAAAAAAACAGATGTTTTTCTTTTTGTTGATTGAATAATGAATCGCATTCATTTATCATCATTCAATTGATCTATCAATCTCTTTATCTTGAATAATATTGTCAAATATGAGGGACAGTGCTTAGACATCATACGTTTTTATGATGGCAATATTGCAAGATCTACGATGATGATTCGAAGTTGGTTCATATACACCTCATAAAAAGTTGCTCTCGATTTATGAAAATTTTATGGCCATGTCCATTTGCCATGTATGTATATATATATATATATTGGAGATTTTACGATACATTTTACTATTGTCCCGCATAGAATGATTGGACCATCGCATACCACACTTTGACAAACGATATCTGATTTGCGCGATATACAATATTGCTGAGTTCGAAATTCAAGTCTTGTGGAAATCCCAATAGGGCTTGATTATATTTATTATTTTTTTTAAGGTGTGACGTAAATATCTCTATGGCTGTGACTTCCCTTTTCCCGTTTACCATTGACACATCCATTTCGATGTTTTACAATTTTTTATGACCTCAATTGTACAGTTTTTTTGACACATTTGACGCTTAGACGTTTCACGTTTTATAGTTAAGACTGTAAGGGTTACGAAATCTAAAAGAATTCACACATTGTTTGACACAGACAGACATTTTTGAAATTAGGGCTAATGCCCTCCAAGATGAGGTGACAAAGTTGATAACATAATTTGAACAGGCCTGAATAACAGTTTCAGATTCATCGGACAGGAATGGAGTATTAATTAACTGATGAAACCTGAAATTGAACCAATGAATTCTTGTTTTTTTTTTAAATTTTATCTTTGATTGAGATTCTTGATGCAAAATTAAAACGCTATTTTTCGAGCTCGTTGTCAATATAGCTGTTTAACGTTTCAATGTGCATTTGCTCAAATCGAAAAACTTTCAACATCGCGCGACCGTGCTGATGCATGTGGATAATTCAGTTTAAAGTTATTGGATTCGAATACAATTTTTTTTTTCTTCATATTAACCAATGTTTTATTAGAATATGAATGTTCTTGCTGATAAGATGTACTCGTTCCATCGTAAATCCACGAAACTGCCTGACCTAATAATCTTTTTACTACGGACTCTCTCTCTCTCTCTCTCTCTCTCTCTCTCTCTCTCTCTCTCTCTCTCTCTCTCTCTCTCTCTGTCTCGGAGCAGAATAAAAATGTATATTTTTAGCAGGATCGTTATTCTTTATGAATTGATGCGTTGAAACGCATAAATTAACCAGAGGTTTATGAAAGTCTGGTGGTAAAGAGGAAAGATGGAGTTTGGAGGTAAATAGTACACGCACACAAATTGTAGAGGAGGAGGTAAGACTAGATAGACTTTTGCCTGGCACGACGAGACACCATCGTGTCACGGTCACGATATTCCTGGCCTTTATAGGATTCTTACTGAATACCGCAATGTAGTTCTTGAACCTTATAACTTTACGGTGAAATTTATCCGTCAGCTGTTCTCGTCATGAATTCTCCATGATGAAACTTTGTTCTCGAGTCTTTGGCATTTTATTTCGAATCAGTGAATTGTGTGTTTGAGACCGAAATTTACAACATTTTCAAATCATGAATTAACGCTGAATTTCATTTTCAAAATCTCGTTGCATGATTAAGTATACAATGAAATTAATATATTCAAGCGAGTTTTCGAAATAATATTTCAAAGGTGCTATTAAAATTTCAAAGACCTGCCATTTTTTTAAAGATTCGAGCAGAACTTCCTTAATCGACACGATGCAACAATGGACCCGATTAATTTCATGATACTTCGAGAGCGAACTCGGAAAAATATTTCACCGAATGTGGGGTTTACGTGTCATGCACATAATGTACTTTAAAGATTTCTTATACGAAGTAGAAAACAAAAATTCATATCACAGATAAAAAAAAGTGAATGCACTGTTCGAATTTTTTCTCCTCCTTTATCTCAAACGATCATACCCTAAGGATCGAACTCTCTCGCACTGTAGATGCAAGAGGGAAGAGACTCTTTGTCGATGTGACACTGCTTTCATTTCTTTGTTATCCTCCATTCCCATCTTATTTTCTCACTGGCTCTTTTTTTTTGCCCTGTTCAGATGTACTCTTAATGGGTACCTCTCAGTTCTACGGTGACTTCACCTCCTGTTTTTTTTTTTAACCTTCCTATCCATTTGATGAACACATGAGTCTGAACCTTAGCTCTCTCCTTCCCTCTCTTTCTTTCTTCTGTCTTCTTTTTTTTTTCGCTGTTTTTATATGTCCTTCCGGTTTGAGTGTGCCTCGTAAGCGTTTTTACTGCACCATATACCTAAGCAGAAGCTTTTCGCTACTACTCTTCCATAGTGCAGAACCAAGACTATCACGTTCCGTTGGTCCCTTTATCCTTTCTCTTTTCTTGACTCTTTTTTTTTCTTCTCTTTTTCAACATATCGTTAGGGGTGTCATTCCCTTTTTTATTTCGTTGTTAAGCTTTATGGTACATGGCTCATGCCATATTCAACCGCTCGAATGACACCTTCACATTTTATCCGAAGTCATTGTAAAGTCACTGTTCAAAGAATACGTCAATCTTTTATTACGGATTTCAAGAATTTCATATCTTCTTTTTTTTTTTCTAAAAGTAATTCTTTTCACAAAAGAATCTTACCAGGCTAAAAATTAAAACGAAACTTGAAAATAATTTGAAAAAGTTAAAAGATCTCAAATAATATGACAGGAAGACACAACACATACTATTCTGATTTTTCTTATAAATCATTGTCTCGATCCCTCGCACTGAGCTTGAAAGAAAAAACGAACATTTGATCGCACCTCGTGATTAATACAGAGAAGATAAAATATTGAGCAAAAAAAACCCTATTTTGATCCATTGTAGCCACCGGTGTGCGGAATCAACTCCATCGATCGTCTTGACACGTCAAAACGATGTACCATGCGAATGGGTGCAATGTCGACAAAGCTCTAGGATATTCTCTGGTCCCTCGACTTTTACCCTTGCATATAGAAACTGAAATATCGATGCCTTCAGTTTATAGTGAGAGAGCGATGTTTTTCATCGATATAAACTTTACAGTCTCTAGTAAAATGCAATGATATGACAAAAAAAAAATAAAAATAGTTTGTACTACTTACCTGTAACGCATCAAAGTGCTGCTTTTATCGACCTACCAGATATGGATTCATAAGCCACGAATGCCCATTCGATCGTAGATCGAGAGCAGTCTCAACTGACAAACGATCTCTGAAAAAAGTCTCGACACTCAGTTTCCGCTTATCTCTTCAGATTTGCCAACATAATTCCGGTATAATAGAGACACATTTTGCAAACCGATATCAACTTATTCTATTTATTTAAATGCTGTATTTGAACAGCGATTTTTGTATGTTTTTCAACTTTATAATTAATTATCGTTATTAACGCAGCTCAGATTTCATTTTAATGAACGTTTTCGAGTTATAAAGTACACGAGGAATGAGACACGAAGAAATCGACTGTTTTGAGACTTTGATTTTGTTTGTTGCATTGAATAATTGTGAAACTTTGAAATACTTTTGAATCTTGATTTCGTTGAGACAAAGTTAATTGGTGTTATGTCATGTCGAGAATCGATCCGCTGTATCACGATCATACAGTTACGTTTTATGACTGTATGTTTGCACATAAATACGGGTTCCATAGTAGCGCGTGTGAAAAAATTAGTTCCTGAAGCGGTCGTTCTCGTGGGAAAAACCCGACAATAAAGTACCATTGCACCATGGCCAATCGATTATCGATGATAACGGATGGATATGTGGAATCTGTATATTTATAAAAATAGATGTACACATAAGAGTCGCGACTGTAGAGCTCGTATCGTACACAAACATATCACAATCTCAATCCGACAAAGCATAGTCACGATTATTGAGATAACGAAATCGAATCAACAGCACTCGGCGGCCAGATGTACGTTTCGACTTCATACACGAATACCAAATGCTTTATTCGTATAATTTATAAGTTTCATACAAACGATATATGGTCTGAGCTTCGCTCCAGTTTTTTACGTAAATATTTCTACTAATCTTTTGGTTTTCCATCAGTTAGTCAGCAGACATTATGGAACAATTGTATTTTGATCTGCAGATTACGTTACTGCTGCTGACGAAACACGTTTCTAATAAGAGGTTTCGGAGTCTTTTTTGATTTTGAGAAATTTGAAGCTTTCTATCAAACGAACAGTTTTTCTTGATATTTTTAGCTGAAAATAAATAGAAATAAGTAGCTTGATAAAATTGATAACCAACAAATCTTTTCGTTCGATTCGTAATCAAATTCCTGTGGCTTTTCTTTATTTAGATATGTCGATTACTCCAATGAACCGTTTTCCATAGAGTTAAAAAAGCAGCCGGCTGAAGTATCCCGGCGGAGAACGATCAAACATCAGCTCAATTATCAAACAAGCATTATCTAATTATCCATTTTGTTCAAATTAGTAAACGCAAAAATCACCACAATAAAAGCTGCTCAAAAACCATAAAACTTCTGTTCCTCTGCACAGAGAAGAATTCGATCCTTCATTTTCCATTTTTATGGTCAATGATTTAATCATACTTGCACCAATACTTAGTTCTCTACACATTTTACTGCAGAGTTCGTACAAAGGGTTATTTCATCATCGTCTGTGACAAATTTGATCAAAAAAATCCTCGCACTGCTTTGCGAGTTATTTGTAGCCGATGAATCGAAGATTTATTTATGCGCGCGATATTGAGAATCGAGGGTAACGAAGACCAGGAGTAAAAGGAGTTAGAAAGAAAAAAAAAATCATAAAATATCTGCCTATACTCGCGCCTATAATGACAGGTTTTCGGGGTCACAAACATTACTGCAGTGGCGACGCGTCGTCGCCACTATAACCGGCTAGAAGCCCCTTTTCGTTTAATATGGGGCTGTATATCTACAGAGCCAATATATATATATATATATATATATATTTTCGTGTCCCATGTGTATATGTATATATGGAAGGATTTCCTCCTTCGTGCTCGCAATTCTCGATACTTCCGGCGCCCAAGTCCTAAGTGCCACTGGGTGAAGGTTACGGCCTAGTCGTGATTACGGCAGAAAGGAGGCTTTCACCCAACCTTATAGAGTCCTTTACCACCCATCACTGAAAGCCTCCTGCTCCCACAAATCGATTTAAACTGAGGCACTAAGTCGCGACGAAAACAAATGCCACACACGAAATCTTCACTTTCTCTCTCTCTCCTTTTCTCTTTCCCTTGATACATGGTGATGCAAAAGTCACCTCAATATTTCATGAATCAAAGCAAGATTCCGATAACCCGAAGTGAAAAATTCTGCATGATTTTTTTTTCTATAATCAATCGTTTATTAGTTATTTAATTGGTTGAAGTGCCCAATTGAAGAGCTCCGAACTATAATAGACGAGCTTGAGCGTCACTTTTGAAACAGCTTGGACAGCACGAGAGTATTTATACCCAAATCTATATACATGCATTCTATATTGTACATAAACTGCATTATTTCTCTCTTGCTCTCATTCGTTTTCGATTTAAGCGTTCCTTAATTTCTACGTACATCCAGTATCGTTCTCGACCACGAGAGGAGAACCAGATGATCGAAAGTTCACGGCTAATTAATCGTGTTCTCGTGGTCAACTTTGCAAATCGTTTTCTCTATTACATCAACTGTACATCCGCTATTCTTGAATCTGACGCACACGTGTATTCTCCATCGTTCGTACAATATACCGTGACGTTTGCATATATTAATGTACGTATTCGTGTACGCGATTATAGCCACGTGATCAACGACATATTTTCTGCTTCATCAAAATTTACTCTTTGACCGATGAGAGACCGATGCTTCTGCTATACTCTGCATGTTCGACATCAATAATTCGAAAATGAAATAATTGAAACGAACCATTCATCGAGTTCAAAAATTTCTTTTGTTCTATCAAATAATAAAAGTGGAAACTCTTCTTTTTTTTTTATCAATAAACAATTGTTTTCGAGGTGTTGCAAAAAAAAAAAAGCTTAATTGCAACGACGGTAAATTAGGCCGGATGAAAAGTGAGTCATAAATGGTGTATTTAAAAAGAACAACGGTAATTTGATCCCGATTTAGGTTGATTCAGGTTGTACGAGTGGTAAGTGCGTGTGTATGTGCTTTGGTGAGATGCTTAGTGAGAACCATTCGCTCTCTCACCTCCAAAACTGCTTTTCTCGAGAGCGTGAGCTTTCTCTTTCACGAGTACCCACTACTCGAGTACATTTTCAGTGTTTCTCTATGTACGTATTATAGTTAAGGGCACGTGAAAAAAAAAAAAGCGAGACGAGGAGATGTCGACGCGACGAGCCCCGTCTTCGAAAGTTCAGAGCCTCGTGAACAATGCCAAGGTATATTTTAGTATACTCTTACACAGATTATGTGTATATTTAGATTTGATGGTGCGCGTTTCTCATGAACGTTATACCAGTTCACATATGAAATCTTTATCAATTACCGTAGCTCATGGTGAAACGACTCAGAGTTTCAAGATCAGAATTATGAAAAAAGACTGATAAGAATACCGATTATCATTACAATAAAATTTATATAGGCTTTTCCATTCGAATAGATTTCGGCGGAAAGTTTCAGAGTCATCGAGCTCACGTGACCAACTCAAAATCGACGGTGGCGCCTCTCGTAGTAAAGTATAAAACAGCAAAAATGCTGTACAAAAAGTTGAGACAAGTACATTTACTCCCCCGTTAAAGGAGCCTTCCCTCTAAATAATTAGAACCTCGTAATAAAACATCTTTAGAAAAATTTCTCCCAACAAAAAACACCATTCAAGAAACCAGATCTCCCCAAAAATCCACTATGAGAAAGCAGTTCGAATCTTTCCTTTTAAAGTAACCTTAAAAAATAATTTATCATGAAAAGTTTTGAAAAACTATCTTGAATGAAATTTATGAATAAAGTCATGAAATCGTGAAATTAAATTCTCGCAAAGAGTTGAATTAAAAGATTACAAAAAGTTGTCAAATAAATATCGATGTGGTCAAGTACGTCAGATTATAATGTTAACAAAAAAATTACAAACAAAAAAAATGATATGCAAAAAAATTACAAACAAAAAAAACTTGAGAAAAAAAAATTTCGGCTGGTGTACTTGGCGAAATGTGTAATTTACTTCTCATAATGTACTTAGACCTCATAGTTTTAGTTACGAACTCGCCAAGTACACCAGCCGAAATTTTTTTTTCTCAAGTTTTTTTTGTTTGTAATTTTTTTGCATATCATTTTTTTTGTTTGTAATTTTTTTGTTAACATTATAATCTGACGTACTTGACCACATCGATATTTATTTGACAACTTTTTGTAATCTTTTAATTCAACTCTTTGCGAGAATTTAATTTCACGATTTCATGACTTTATTCATAAATTTCATTCAAGATAGTTTTTCAAAACTTTTCATGATAAATTATTTTTTAAGGTTACTTTAAAAGGAAAGATTCGAACTGCTTTCTCATAGTGGATTTTTGGGGAGATCTGGTTTCTTGAATGGTGTTTTTTGTTGGGAGAAATTTTTCTAAAGATGTTTTATTACGAGGTTCTAATTATTTAGAGGGAAGGCTCCTTTAACGGGGGAGTAAATGTACTTGTCTCAACTTTTTGTACAGCATTTTTGCTGTTTTTTGTGATTATTTAACAACTTTTTGTAATCATCGCGAATTATTGGAAGAATCAGGTTTTTCGATTGGAGTTTTTAGTTATGACAGATTTTCAAAGGGATATTAAATGATTATTGTTTTTTTAAGAGATTTTCCGTGGAGACGTTTTCAAGGAAGAGGTTTTAGAGGAATTTTTTGTTGTTTGTCAATTCAAACTGTGTACTTGAAATTACGTGAACAGAATTGTCATTTTGCACATTGATGGGTTAACAAATGATTGAAATGAACCGGAAACAAAATACATGCTTCAATTTACAGACTCGTATGACAGAAGTAAGAACGTAGAACGAAAAAGAATCCTTTCGGCATTCGAGTTACTACAGTATTCTGAAAACATTTCTGAGTTTTAAGTTATGAATTTTCAAACTTGACAACAAATTTTTAATGCTCATCCCTTAATAAAACATGACAGCTCGTTGAACACAAAAAAGAATTAACATATTTAAAGGAAACCTCCAATTTCAAGAGAAAAAAAGTCTGATTTTCAGCTCAGAATTTGCTTGGCGTCACTTTAATTTCATAATTATTATTACTATTACGTCATAGAACCGGCATATTCGCGTATATTTAAGTGTGGTAGGTCTTGCGCGGGCTCTTTCTTTTCGTTTAATACATGGCGTCGAGCCGCTACCGCGTCTCTTGATATTATATTATATGTATTTTAGCCCAAATTCACTTCAAGGGCTAATGTGTTGTACGATTTGAAATTCAATAAGTACTGAATTATAAATGATTCAGTATTTATTTGTCAAATGCTAATTTGTTAATATATTTTGAAATTGTTTTATTTTCAAATGAAAGATTTCAAAAATATGAATAATATTCTCAATCAAATCGTTTCAATTTGTTTTTTAAATATTGCACCTTTGCTACAAAAGGTTTTGAAAACGAAAAAATTTCATTGAGATTTTACGACATGATTTCGCATGTTAAATTTCCAACTAAATTTGAATTTTTCTAGAAATGTGTAGAAATTTATCAGAATACATTAATGTTTCGTATACGATTTTGTTTCAAGACTTTGTTTCATTAAAATGACTTGCTTCTATGAGATTTGAAATGTTTTTGTCATAGTAAAAATAGCACAGATTTTCCCTTATTTGACATCAATATAAATTTTTTCCGAGGAAGATGAAAGTTTCTGACAGTGAGAACCAGAAGCGAAAAATGTTTATCAAAAACGTGGACAACGAAGAAAAAACGAGAAACATCTAAGACGTCTATCATTTATCAATGAGAAATGTCCAAAAAAAGAACACTAAAGAAATCGAAAAAACTGAATCGCTGCGAAAAAGTTGAAGTTGAAGAGAATAAGATTTTCAGCGATAAAGAATACAAGATCGTTGATTTAAGCATTGAGTCCGGAAGGTTTTCAGATGGTGGCATCAGAAAACTTTTGTGAAACACAGGTGAGTTGCAAAAAGCAAAAACACTGGTACTGGAAAATCTTACACCGTTGGTGCCATTGCCAAATATTTTTCATCAATTTCATCCTTTCGACATCCCCATGAGCTTTGGGACACAATTGTCTTCACCTCTGAAGAACTTCAAGAAAAGAGTCCAGAAGCTAGCATCAAACAAGTTGTCGATGAAAGCAAAATGACTTTTCATTGGCTCCGGAAGGATCTCAGATGGTGGCATAAAAAATTTTTTGTGAAACACCGGTGAGTTGCGAAAACACCGGCACTGGAAAATCTTACACCGTTGGTACCATCGCCAAATATTTTCCATCAATTTCATCCTTTGGACATGTACATGAGCTTTGGGACATAACCGTCATCACCTTTGAAGAACTTCAAGAAAAGAGTCCAGAGGCTAGCATCAAATAAATTGTCGATGAAAGCAAAATGACTTTTCATTGGCTCCGGAAGGATCTCAGATGGTGGCATAAAAATTTTTTTGTGAAACACCGGTGAGTTGTGAAAACACCGGCACTGGAAAATCTTACACCGTTTGAAGAACTTTAAGAAAAGAGTCCAGAGGCTAGCATCAAACAAGTTGTCGATGAAAGCAAAATGACTCTTCATTGGCTCCGGAAGGATCTCAGATGGTGGCATAAAAAATTTTTTGTGAAACACCGGTGAGTTGCGAAAACACCGGCACTGGAAAATCTTACACCGTTGGTACCATCGCCAAATATTTTTCATCAATTTCATCATTTTGACATGTACATGAGCTTTGGGACATAACCGTCATCACCTTTGAAGAACTGCAAAAAAAGAGCCCAGGGGCTTGCATAAAAAAAGTTGTTGATGAAAAAAAAAGAAATATCCATTGGCCGATGAACAATTGAGGAAAATTCTTTTTATTTCTGGAATGTATTCATAAACAACATACACTGTAAATATACATGTTTTTATGTATTTATTAGTTTTCTGCTCGATTTTCATCACTCACGCAACTGAATATTGGGAATTTGTCGAGGTTTTAAAAATTTCTTCGATTCAAACAATACCGAAATCTCTAACAGAAACAAGTCATTTTTTAAAATATAAACTTTGAACCTCATAATTTTTTTTCAACCTCATAACCGTCATAACCCTGATGACTTAACAGAATTCGAATTTAAAAAATATCTGTCAAATTTCACAGCCGCGATTTTTACAACCTCACTTTTTTCAATCTCACGACTACCACCAAATTCGTGACCGCGATCTTTATAACCTTTTCCAACATATCTGTCACTGTAATGTAAAAAGTCGTTTGACACATCAATCAATTGAACAGTTTCATCACATATCAGCAGATGTTTCTAGTTATAACTAGTGTCACTAGACAGAAACTGCGAGACGTCAAAAAGTGTGCGAAAAAAGCCACCTTTTTTTGATGCCTCGAAAAAATAAAAAATTAATATCTACAAAATGCGTTAGGTTACAGGGCTCTAAATAGTCACGATCGAAAGAAAAAAAAAATTAAAAAATACGTGAATGCGCAGCATCTTTCAAAACGCTGTAATTAATTAAATATCGTCGAAACAAATTTCAAGGATTTCAAAAAAACGTTCGACCAGCTCTGCTTGCTGTAAGGACTCTTGTAGCGACTCGTTTCTTCGACATAGTATATAGGCGTATATATAATAACGTAAATGTACTTGTCTCGAGTCGCTACCGCGACTCTAGATAAATATAGTCGCTGACACATGTCAAACGCCTCGTGTGTATTCTACTGGATTTTTCCGTGAGTTAAAAAAATTTTTTTTTTATTGAAATCGGGATAAATGAATTTCGTAATGTGCTGGGAAGTGGCGTGAATCCGGCTCTGGTCTCTTCAGTTGCGACAAATGTGTGTGCAAATTTTAATAAAATAATTATTGTGACTGGCGAAAAAGCTGTCACGGCGCGAGCAAAGCGTCTTGTAATTTCGTTAATTTATTGTGTTGATAAGAAATATCTGATCTCCGAACAGGGATCACAGCCGGAACCGGATAATTAAACGAAATTTTTCAATATTCTTTATATTCGCGTAATCATTATATTCGTGACGAAATGAAGAAACAACTGAACAAAAAAATGGCTTCTCAGAGTAACGATTTTCGAAATTATCAAATTTTTTTTTGTTTTTTTATTGTAACAAAAAATATTTATGAGCATAAAGATTTGAAAATAGTTTCTTAAGCATGGAGCATGCAAGTACGAAGTACAAACGATAATAAACGTGACCATGATCGATCGATAAAAAAAATAAAAAAAACTAGTCGATAGGTCGTAAAATATAATACAGTCGGGATTATTCGAGAGGTGCGGCTCCTCGTGGCTCGATCGTTCTTACACTGATTGCTGTAGCGTTGTCGAGTAGAAAATTCCTCATTCACGTTCGATCGAATACCTCAACCTACATATGCTCCAATTTATATATATATATATATTGCTGTATTTACTGCGCAGAAAAAAGAAAATTGTACTGTAGGACAGAGTTCGATATTTATATTCATCCATCCAAGCTTCTGAGATTTTTATTTTTCATCAGTAAGCCATTCTCTCAATTGCTCTTATTATTGTTGTACGATGCGCTGGATAAATAAATATTTGACGAATGTTTTGAATTTTATTTAAAATATCAGTTAAAATATGAGTAGCGATGTGCCAATCTCATGTTACGCTCTGCTTCGACGAAATGTTGCTTGTTATTGAACGTCATCGATGATGAATCGCATGATTTTTTATTTTTTTTTTGAACTTCTTGGTTATTTTGTGCTCGAAAGGCAAAAGACACGAGAGAAACAGAGTGAGGGAGACAGAAGAAGCTTAGAGGGAATGTTGTAAATGCAATAGCATCAGTAGACACCTCGTCTCGTGTCGACCATTTTGAATAGTTTATTTTGAGCCTTGAGGCGCGGGAAAAGCCCAAAAGAGTCTACACAGGAATAACCACCTTCTCTTGATCCCCTTCCGGAAAAGATGAATGTTAGGGAACCGCTGCTATATGTATACGTCGGAGTCGCGGTAGCGACTCCGAGACAAGTACATTTATGTTATGACGAGTCGCTGACAGAGAGTCTTTACCGGAGCGATAGCGTTTCCAATTGTTTTAGAAAATTTTCAAAATTTGTTTCTTTAATAATTAATGAAATACAATATACTGCGAAAAAAATTAGCCACCAGAGAGAAAAAAAAAAAAACGAGCTCGTCGTTTGGCGGCGTCTATCGCCAACACACGATTACTAAAGTGCATTGTTGTAGGCGAGAACACACAGCAGTAGTGCATCAGGTTATGCGCTATTATTCTCACTCTTATGCAAACAGGGACACGATGTGCAAAAATAGCCGAACGATCGATGTGCCGCGGTCTCTCCTCTGCAAGTCGACCTTCTTCTTTCACGCATTCATGTTCTTCGTATAGATATTAATTTTTCTATCGCTCTCTTCCCCCTCCACCCCTCTTTTTTCTCTCTCTCTTCCTCTCTTCAGCTCTGTTCCTTCCTCACTCGATCTCTCTCAGCTTTCTTGCGATGTCAATAATATTATTACCGGATTAGTACCGCGTCATCATCTTTCATTGAAAAATAAAGACATGACAGAAAAAATTACCATCTCGCCATGGCTCAGATCATATTATAATCACTCGGTCCACCGGTTCGAGATCGTTCTGATCTTCCTTGAGGCACGTGTCCATAAATCTTTCATATAATAGTTACTTTCGTGCTTATTTCTTGTTGTTGAAGTGTGTTGAATGACAGATTTTTTTTTTTTTGTCAAAATTACGAAAAGATGATTGTTTTTTTTTTTTGGAAATTTCTTAGTTCGCACGGCGACGTTAACAATGAACTCGAAGAATTTCTTTATCGTTTCGCGTCTTTTTATGAAAAAAAAAAAAAAAAAAGTAAAATTGAACCATTTATTGACAATTTCATTGATAACTCATTCGAACGTTTTGAACACGTGAATTTCACTCTCACCTTTATCTCAGCTCCAAATCGATTTGTTTTTCTTGTCAAACGTTATCTCGCACGTGTTTGTATTATATGAAGCGAGAAATTGGTATTTTCCGTAAATCATTCGAACGGAATTCATTCCATGGTTCATCACAGTATGTATGCAAATTTAATTTGGCCCCACAACTCGATTGCAAAACTTTGTCAATCTGAAACTAACATGCAGGGGAAGCTTTACTCACGGAAGTATCTCTCATAAGACCTGTAATTATGTGCTTTTGTAATAACCACGTCTCATATCTTTGAGGGAAAAAAAAAAAACAACTTTTTGGCTCAAACAGTGCGGTATGAAATATGCTATACGTGACCTCATTATCATTGAGGTTTGCGGTGACACAGATGTTCAATCATCCGAGGATTAGTGAATTTACATATCGTTTTACATACGTACTCAAACACGTGGATATAAAATCTCTGTTATGATAAAACTTTTACGATATAAAACGATGTAAAATTTTTCAGGAAAAAATTTTTTACACGTGAAGAACCTCGAACGTTTTATGTAAATTTCTTATCAAACTGACTTCCATTAATGATGATATCCGAATAAGAAAACTGCATATAGACAACGCGAATGATCGCGAAGAGTCAAGTTTTCTGTAAAATTATTTTTCAGAATGAACTTTCGAGTGAAACAGTCACCGATTTCGTTTCATATATTTTTATTCTATGTTTTTTTTTCTTCATGGGTATACATAAAATAAAAAATAGTATATAGATGGGGCCGGTGACCCTCTTGACGTGAGAGAGCAGCGGTACAGACTCGAGTAAGCCTCCAATTACAATGGAGAAGTTTACAACCCTGAGGCTCTCTGCCAACGAGAAGGAGAGTGAGCGAGAGAGGAGAAAACGAGCAGAGAGAGAGAGAGAGATGATAGGCTATCATACAAAAGAGACGAGATCGTGAGGAAGAGGAGAAAATGTAGAAGAGGGTAAAAGAGTTGTGGATACGGTATCAGGAGGGTGAAAATTTCCGGGTACCACCAGCCTTCTCATTCCTTCTTCTTTTTTAACTTCCTCCTCACATTTTTCCTCTCCGTTATCCTTTTAACGTAATATATATAAATATATATATATATTTTCATTCATTTTTTTTTTCCATAGTGCAACAAAGGTCAAACAGAATCATTTAATTTCACACAATCGCTGTAAACTTTCATATAAAGTATCTTCGTAATTATTATTGTCTCGAGAATTCATAATTCGTTTGATTTAACTTGAAAAACGTTACGTATTTAAAAAAAAATTATAAATATAGCAATATATCGTTATTAGTACATCGCTGATGAGGAATTTTACCATCCAAGCGTTGAAAAAAAAAAAAAAAAAAAAAAAATGGTAAAAGAGCCAGAAATTTGATGTCATTTATATGCTAAATAGATTTGAATTGAAGAGTATTTGTACGGTGAGTGACCTAATTTTTCTAGTCCTAGTGAATAGGGCGTACTTGATACGCATTTATTATTTCACTTTTTATTGTAAACCCATATACGAAGAGCACTTTGGTTAATATTTGCTGCCACTCGTGTTAAAAATCCACAGCCCAATATACATAAAATTGCGAGCTCTCATATGTTGATATATAATTCATATATATCGCAGCATCGCGATCATGAATAATCGCGTGTCATTAAACTCGCATATATTATTCATGAAAAATCGATTCAGTTTACGCTTCCCAGAAATAATAGTTTTGAATATTTTCTCTCCGGTTTATTTTTTCCCCTTTGTAATTATATGCATGTCATGAAACATCGACGTGCCACGAATAGGGAAAGCTTTTTATTTTTTATTTTTTTGATAATTCATCGAAAAACGTTGGAAAACTTGTTCATCGTGCAGCTTAACAAAAATCATCCTTTTTATGGATTCGTGATGAATGTTTTATCTCGAATCTTGGGTTTTTCTTCCTTCGGAAGAATAATCTAGGCCAATATATGTTTTCGTCCTTTTATCTGTATCGATTACTATGAATTATTCATGTTCATGATCAGAAATTTAAAAAACGAAGTAAATTTCATACCGATAATTTTCCAGAATCCCTTTGCATGATTTCACGTCTATATGAATACGAAAATATGCATTTTCGTACAATGTGCACATTACATTATATGCCGCGGTTTAATCATCAAGGATAATAACTTTATAATCCTCGCTGCTGTGACGACGAATGACTGGCCACCGATTGTATCAAGGCACGCTTTCACTTCGATTCATCTTTTGCAGCTATACGTATTCGATCTAGTAATATATCCGAAATTCATGGAAGGCTTCTAATGAGAGATACTTGAAAAAAAAAAAACGAAGTTTTTCAATCGCGAAATATTCTTTCTAAGATACCGATACGAGGGTCAGTATGGACAGGAGAAAAAAAAAATTTCACATCAATTTTACGTGTACGGAGCAAAAGAGCAGAAAAATGTATTCATTATTTTGAAACTGAGTCTTGAAACTGATCGATTGTTCTTTTTCGACAACTAGTTGTAGCGGAATTGAGTGGCAAAAACTGTGATCACCGTGTTTTTGTGATCACTTTACGAATCGTGTTTTTGTGTATTTTTGCTAATTTCATCATTACAAATCTCATAATCGATCTTTCAAACAGCCCATCCTATCGTTTGTGCTCAAAAAATAATGTAGTAAGGGTCACCGAATGAGGAATATATTAAAAAAAAAAAAAAAAGGGAACGAGAAATGATCGAGAGTGCGAGAGACAGAGAGAGCGAGAGAGAAAGAGAAATTAGTAGTGGTCTCGCCAAAACGAAACGAATATTGGATCCGTCGTGGATCGATCACGAGAACCTAAAATAGGTTACGAAAAAGCCGTGTGGAAGACCGAATTGGATGAGAGCACGGATATCGGCTCGACATATACACGTATACGGATTAGGTTAGCCTAGAGTATACTTTCGAATAAAACAATGAAGCTTCCGATGATTGCACAAAGCTTCGAACGATCGAGGATAAAAAATAAATCCTCAAAGTCAATTTGCAAGCGAAAAAAAACTATTCCGATTAAACCCATTATTTCTCCTATATTCTCATCGTAAATATATGCCTTAATCCGCGTTTTATAATTTATAAAATATTAAAACTCACCGCCGGAGAAATATATTTTTTATTTTTTTCTTTAATTTCTCCTACGGACGCTTCCTGAAAATTTGAACGGAATTTAAAACTTGAAAAGAGCTTAAAATCGAGTGGTTTTACATTTTCGGAGTAAGCTCGTCGATGCTTCATCGATTATGAATGAACCGCGGAAAATAATGTGATAATTGGAGAAACTTGAATAGCAAAACTGATGTCCAGCCAAAACTTCTCCTTCAAATTCTATCGAAAAATTATTATTATTTTTGCATTTTATTATTATTCTCATTGCAAATTTATTAAATTTATTTCAAATTATTATTATTTATCCACATAATTATTGTTTTTTGTTTTTTGTTTTTTAAAACAAATGCAAAGATACGTTTCATGTAAAAGATTTAAAAAAAAAAAACGTGATCATATTAATTATCAATTTTGTATAACGAAAATGAATTGGTGCGCTTTCTCAAAAGCAACGTGACATTCAAAAGAAATGTTTATAAAACAGGGTGGACAAATTGGCGTGAAATGCTTCATATACATTCGTAATTATGCGCGTACAAATTTATACCTGTGGCAGGTAAAGCAGCAGGGGGTCGTGCTCACGAGCACATAACAGCGCTGTATATACTCATAGCATGCACGAATCGTGTCACGAGGCCAAGGCTGACACAGTGCTGCTATTACTACTGTGTCTCTCCCTGCCACACATTAGTTATATTAACGAGCCAGAAAAAAACAAAAAAACAAAAAAAAAAATCATGTCAATATTTGAGCGTTGGTAAAAACCCGTCTGCGTTCGATGATTAATCCGTCTTTCATTTGGATCATCTATCAATTAAATTCCAGCTCGAAAATGTCAAAAAATCATGCTGCATAGAAAATTGGAAAAAAAAATCTTCTCACTACGCTTTCGTGATCGATAGCAAAGAATGACAGCGACAGAATGGAGGATGTTTTCCGCGTACAACGTCGAAATATTTCATAGTGGGTATATTCGGTCGGTTCTATTACTCTTTTTTTTTTCTCAATTTTATTTTGAATTCAGTAAAAATCAAAATATGACAATCGTCATCAAAATAAAGAAATAGCACGCTGACAATTTGTTTTTTTTTTTTCACTCCTGAAATTTTCGTGCACTATTAGAGCAACGATTCTCGTAACTTATCTAGCAATTTCAGCCATAATTTGTTGTTGCAAGATCAATCAATAGAATTCATTTTTTCTTCTTCACGTAAGAGACGTTCGTTATAAATCTTTTTCACTATAAAAATTGATTGGAACGATAAATTTTGATGCACCCTATATACATCAGAGTGCGAGCGAAAGAAAACAGCGCATACCCGTCTAGTACGGATATACCTGTAACACGGTAATGCTTGTGAGAACTACGCCTCTGTCTTTGTCTCTCTCTCTCTCAACCATGTTCTCTTTGACGCGGATTATAAATAACACCCCAGGCACACGAGAGTTCCACAATGCCAACGACGCGCTCACAGGCTGCACAGTTTTGTTGCTTTCTCGATGCTTTAGGTTTCACGTTTGGGATATCGTTTGTGCAGGTGAGCTCTATCGTTGTCTCATACGCAAATACCAATATGTATATATACCACGGATATGTCACCTCATACGATGACAGTTATAATTTATTGGTACGCAATAAGAAATTGGAATATTGTGGTTATTTTTTTGTGCTTATGATCAATAAAAAATAGTCGATTATACAGAAATCGCTTTGAGTTCGATAGACAAGAAATTATTGATATAAAATATTTTTTCTTCTTTACGAGCGAAGACGACTGTCTTATTTACTGTCCAATGAATCGTTATTTTCGTCGAAACATTCTTTCTCTAGTACGACACTCATAATTCATTGATTCGCAATAAAAATTAAAATATTATGTTTTCTCCTGTCAGAGATCAATATAAAAATAGTTTATTAAACAGAAATCACTTTGAGTTCAATACACAATGAATGATTGGGAAATAGTATTTGGCCCCCTTAGTTTACGAGTGATGAAATACGAGTGTCTCATTTGAGTAGAAAAGCACAAACGTTTTTTTTTTTTTCTTTAGTAATGGAAAAATACACTTTCAATTTGTACTGGCATACATGTTTTCCACTCGTTCATTCAGTATTGAAATTCTCCATTTATTTTTATTATTTGGAGGAAAACTCGGCATGTACTTTATCCTGTTAGATCCCTCGTGAATTGAACAAAATTCGGAAATTATTGAGGAAATGATTTTTCAAATTTGAACTCTGATAAGACATGATACGTGTATAGAAAATTCTTTTGTGGTCTTCGAGAGTTCGAATTCATCTCCAATATTGTCGATCGTCGTTTCTTTTCTTCTACCCTTTCTCACTTTTTTATAGTATTCCCGAAGAAAACGGTTCGCTGTATATTGCTCTTACATCAGAGAAACGAACAGAAAAGCTTTATCTCTTTGTACGATTGCATGGATTTTACGAGGCGACATCCTGGCGAGCGCCATTTTGCTCGCTCGGTCGGATAATCCGGAAGTAATCCAAGACGAGCCGAACCATCCGAGACGACCGCCACTCTACATCCGACTTTGACCGATCCCTTATGCCAGGGTAAAACGGCTACGACGATAAATCTTCTACCAGGAAAAAGCGTGTTAAGTTTCCTGATCTCTCGACCCTTCCACAAACAATTTTAACCCATTTTCATCTCTTACCCTTCACTCTTATATTCTTCATCCATGCGATATTCAGATAAATTGAACGAAACACGAGATGACGATAGAAAAATAGATGACTGACGAGTCCTTTTATCAATCAATTATTATTCTCAAGGGATTAAGTGAACTCGGGGTTATTCAACGAAAGTACAAAACCCATTATATTAATCGAGATTCAAAGAAGCGAAACATTTCTTCGCAGCATCATTATTTAAGCAGATTCTATAAAAAAAAAAAAAAAAACTTGTTTTTGATTCTTCAGAATCGATCTCTCATAAAACTAACTCAATCGAACCAATAAAGTCAAAGATTTGTGTCTTTGTGTTTCAGAATCATCGGTGAGATTCCAGAGTGCTGCTTTGTGCAATGTAAAAAAGATTATTTTGGAGAGCTTTGAAGGAGTTACGAATTATTGAGTGTATCGATAAAGCCAGAACAAAAACTTTTCGAGAGAGAATCGGATTGGAGAGAGAAATTGACGAAAAAACAAGGAACAAATATGAGAAGGTGCAAGAGTTGAAGGAGCTTAGTATAACGAACAGCAGCAACCTGCCTCGTCCGTTGGAACCAGCCACACTTATCACGTTAAGGTAAGAAAAATATAAAAGCCAACGAGACGTTCGTCGAAATTTGACAACATTATTTTTCGTTACAATTTGCCTAATTTCTTTGCTGATTTCGACTACAATGGTCGATTAAATATTTTTTTTTTTCCTTCTCATTCAGCCGATTGCATACCGAGAATTAAAAAAAAAATTATGTGAATGAAACCACTTCGCAATCGGATCTCAACTCATTTTTTTTTTTTTTTTTTTTTTTTTCTAATACAACGAGCATCATTTTCAGTTTGTTTTCCTCTCTCAAGTCGTGACGAGCAGCTTCTCCGATAGTAATCTCATGAAAATAAGAAATATTTTACGTATTACGTGCGCGTCGATTGTAACCTCGATATCGATATTGATGCCAGGATGCCAAATGCATATAAAATTGCTTTGCTACTCAATATGTGCTAGAATACACGTTATTTTGTAATGCACCACGTTTCACCAAAAAAGCAAGTGAACGAACACACAAACATACATATATATAGGGATCGAACGTTCGGATTCTTCCTCATCTGGATTCCATATCCAACTTCTGTTTCTCATCTTCGTTTGTATCTTCTTTTTTTTTTTTCTTCTTCTTCTCGTTTCTCAAGCTTGCTTGGTATTAGTGTTTCACATGGGGCTCTAGAAGCTGAAGAATATACGGAGGTTGGTGAAACTGTGTGTTTTGAATTTCAAATCGTATACTTCGAACGTGAAATCAAGTTTCGGCGCGAGGAAAGCAACCCCCGGGAAAGCAGAAGAGAAATATATGAGCACAAAAGGAGGACTCCGGGGGGGGGGGGGGGGGGGGGGGGGGGGGAGCAGCAATACTCAAGGAGAATAACAGAGTAGAGTTGCATGGACGAGAAATTCGTCGGAGCATAGTTCATTTGAGAATGTTAAGGACATTCTCTGAATTTATTGAATATATACATATACGTATGACAATTTGGAATCCGAGAAATTTTCAAAATTCGGAGGATTTGAAACTCCTTTGTCTCGAATTATCATTTTCGTAAAATCATACTTCGATTCAGCCGTAGTTTTGTGAAAAGAAATAAAAAGATTGAAGCTATATCCACATTCATGGTACGAATAAATGATTCGGTTTTTTTGGAAATGGAGTCATTCGAAAAAATATATTTTATATGAAATTCTGCGAATGAATGTAGCAATTTTGAGGCAGGATTTTACTTTGGACGCTCGAAAAACAAAAGCTTTTTTTTTTTTGTGAATTTTTCATGAAATTTTTGATAAAAATATTGATGTAGGATTTGTTAGGCTTGACAAATACACTCTTGAAATACATTTTTTTAAATGTTTTCATTTATTTTATGCATTTTTTATACGCAAAAACGTCATTCAAATACAATGCCACAATTAATAGTTGGGTCTGCGCTGGTGTTAGAATCTTGGAAATGGGCCATTTGAAACAGGAAAATTTCAAAGTTTTAGGTTCAATATAACACTAGCAACCGATTGAACTGGGATTTTTCATGCGTTACATGAAAAAGTAATTAAATGGGTTTTGGGATAATTTTAATCCAGTCGGTTGACATTGGTGTACAGAATAGTTTTGGAAACTGGTGGTGTACAGAGTATAGTTTTGGAAATTTTAGCACCAAACTTGGTTTTGAGAAAAACACTTTCAGTTTTTAAAAAATGAAAAACCACGAAAAAAATTAACTTACGCTCAATTTTTTTTAAGTTCCAAAGTAGAATTCTGCTTTGAAAAATATGATCGAACCGTACAATCCACACGATTTCGTCAGAATCTAGAATCGTGTCTATCCAGCGACCAAGAGTGTACAGTGAAATTTATTCCGATGACATTACTTCGATTACATTCTTTTAGTTTGATATTCGAAGCTTCGCTCATTATTGTTACTGTTATTATTCAAATGATCCGAAATAAAAAAAAAAAATAATAATAACAAAAAATCGAATGAGAATGAGGGATTGGTCTAGTTTTTTCTACACGGGATGTCAGGACGTTGTACACGTTTCGAGACCCTTTAGTCTGAAATCGCGTTATATTTAGTCATTTCGTACTATAATAAAATATCGTCGTCAGGTAACCCCCTTTTTTCGTGACCTCGACCATTTTTATTTTCTACACTCGCGAGCGCGCGCGCGCGCGCGCATGTATTAGTGTTAATGCTTTGCACGAAAAGCCCTTTCTTTATCGATTACTTTACACCCAAGTTAACCGGAGTTAAGCCTCCATAGTCGCCTTGGGGATCGTCGGTGCGTGTAGTTCTCATCTAATCGCGTATTATAACAATAACGACGGTGAGATTGTTCACACTTTAATATGTGGAAGCTCGATGTATCACAGGCGTCGATGAAGATATCTCGGGACATGCCTCGAGCTTTTACCTATTCAAGAACCTCCTCTCTCTCGTCACCTTGATCAGAAATATCACGACGACGATCACGAGATTTCAAGATCAATTATTCAGATCGAATCATCTGTGCAAACATCGATTTCATTTAAACGACAAATCAATGGACTCTTCAATCCATTGTGGCACGACGCATAGCACTTAAAATCTAGACAAAAGATTTTTCACACGTCGATTTGCTGTTTTATTAATTTTCATTTTTTTTTTTTCCCCACCGAACAGACGTCTCCTTTCATCCGTTTTTATTGCACAAAAATGGTAATTGGAAAAAATATTTAATTAGTACACGAACAAAAACCATTTACCAGAAGTACAGATTCTTCGTAGAATCGTAATAAATATTCAACGATCGAAAGTTCGATAATATTCTGTTTTGTAATTAGTTACAAGGGTTTTCCGGTGGATTCTATTACGAGAATATTCAATATTCCAATTCGAATGATTATGAAGAATTGTCAATAATTGAAAATGTTGAAATTCCGAAATTCTGCTTCAACGAAAGACCATGAATGAGCTTTCAGCATTTTTCTAAGAAGAATTTATCACGATCGACAGTTTCTACATGAAATTTAGCCTCAAGACCTTCGCTGATTTAACCCTACCAACAAATCCATCCCCAACCATCTTTCTTATAGACGTTCGAGGATCATCTCCCTATCTCTACCGTCACTAATATATATGTCCTCCTTCCTCGAAGCTCGCCCTGATCCCTTCCGGTGACGCCTTCTCGCCTTAACGACGAAGATCAGCAGCTCCTCAGATTCTGGCTCAAAGTTCTGATCTTACGAAGCTTCACAAACTGACATGTTAGTTCTGGAGCTTGCTTATCCTACTGGACAGTGGCTAGGTCACCGTCGTATAGAATTCTTACGAAAAGCAAGAATAGAGTGAAAAATATATCATCGATATTCTTTAATTCGTTTTACCGGATACTTTTTTTTTCTTTCTATTCGATCTAAAATCTAATAAATCTTCAAATAATTTAGTTGCTTTCTTGGATTGATGATTTATGCCTGTCGAACAAATTAGTCAGTAACTCATTGTAAAAAAATCGTAAAAAGTACGCCCGGTATCTGCGCGTATTCATGAAAAATGAGTGCGATGATACGAAGTTTTAGGAGAGAGGAATGATAAGTTCGATTTATCGAAATCGATGTCTCTCGTTCGTTTTTTCTTCTGTATCAAGAAACTTTTCTGCTTTAATCGTTTCGTTATATTTGTGAAATTATATATATATATATATTCGGTCATAACCAGGTCACGGTGCACGTTTCTTGTTCTCCGGAAGTGAGGTCATAAATTCAGCGTTTCCTCGACCCTTTCGCTCGTTCACTGGCTCTCACCACTTTCGCGGCTCGAAAAAGATGGTGGAAAATTTTTCAACCAGCGATAGAATTCCCCTCTGTTCATTCTCTCCTTTTCTTCGTGTCTTTTTTTTATTTATTTTTATCTCCGTCTCTCTTCATCCGGAGCCTCTTCATGGCTTGGTCTACCTCAACGAAACGTTGAGAGAGAAGGATAGAAGGGAAAAACGAAAGCGAGAAAAAAGCGATAAATGTATGAAGGAGAGAGAGAGAGAGAGGGAGCACAACGGACGAATGAAAAAGTCAAATAGCAACGGGCATGAAAAGTTAAAATTCCGAGTGATTTCAACGCCGAGTATTCGGGCCGTACTTTATTTGCGTGAAGCGTATGCACACGAGAAAAAAATCGTCCGAAGAGTTTAGACGAGAAAAACTTTCGAGAAATTAAAAAAAAAATAAAAAATAAAACACACACGCAGTCTGTATAAAAATGAATGAAAAGTGCTTCTTCTCTGCCTCTCGGATAAATTACAAATCTTGATTCATCGTAGTGAAAACAAGTAACCAACCCTTCCGCTATGAGCTTTTTTAACGTATGAACGTTTTGGATGTTGATGAAAAATAAAAATGATGATTATTACATAAACCGAGACATAAACTCAACCGTATCACGCCTAACGTAAATTTTGTATTCGCACCGTTAGGTTTTCTTTCCGAAAATTTCTCAACTATTCCAAATATTTTAAACGCCTTCGACACAAATAATTTGAACGAATTTTCCATTTTTTTCGCGACAATTGAGTATTTTTTTTTTCATGAGAATGCAAATCGCCCTGATCTTCCTGGAAAGAGTTTGTCAGTAAATCATGAAACACTGTGTAAAAACATTACAAATGGTAACTCATCGATTTTTAGCCGTTGCAAGTCGTTACTTTTAAATTTGTTTCAATTATGGAAATCCATTCAGCCAAGATTCCCACGACGTTCGAGTACCTATGTCCTTTGGCCTTTTTTATTATATATTCTCTAACACTAACGATCGTTGCGTCAGACGTTAACAGTCAGTACGGTAATTTCTCTGTAGCAGATTTAATCGTCTAGATATTTATCGAAAAACGGATGGCGTGCAGTTGTTGTTTCAGTGAAAGAGTTTTCTATACAAAACGTCATTCGCGGCTACCATGATTCGATCGTAGGTTCCAACTCGGAAATAAATTCAAAATATTTCTCTTAAACTCATCAGCAAAACTGATTTTTGTGAGGGTAAATTTGTTTTCGCATATTTTTCACGAAATGACAAAGATGATCTCGTGACAAAAAAATGATGACAAGATCCTCTGTACCGAAACGATCGTTTCGGTTTCGAAATACTATCGTGGGATCGTATTAAAAAACACCACTCTGAGAAAAGAGCATTCAGAGCTCCGAGTATCTTTAAAATGTCAATGAATTTCTTTCCTCGCCCAATGCGTCATCGATTGCTGGAAATTCTTTATAAATAATATATAAAGCGTGACACACTATATGGAATAAAAATATTTGTGAAAAATCGATTTCCTCTGCTAGTCCAAGTGTATGGAAGCCCTTAAATGTAACCGAGGACTTACAGCGGTGTAAAGTTATTCCAGATAATGTAACAGTAGTAAAGGCAGCACGTCAGCGGAAAATTTTCTACATTCATGGATTGTGCCACATGAATGTTTGTACATTCTTTAGGTCGGCCTATTTTTTTCATCCGTTCACTCTCGCTCGTTCTCGTTATTATTTTCAGCAGTAGTATACATCCCCGCGTATATATAGTCAGACGTGTTACGATCATACACTGCGCATTAAAATAATTCTCAATATATACGAGCGGTAAATAAAAAATTCATTTCTCCGCTGCTCCTGTTTTGTTGATTCGTTTTCCGAAATAAAAACATTTCTCTTCGTTAAAAGACTAATGAACCCAGAATATTAATGAATTCAAATAAAAAATACATGTGAACAGTAAACACATTCAAAATTCATACATTCCAACTGTATATTTATAATCCAACAAGATCTCTCATTACAAGAAATTTTCTAAATTCTTTACCGAATATTAATCAATGTGAAAAAATTTACATCAGGATGTTTCTTCAGTGAAATTAAAAAATATACAAAATTGTGAGTTTTCCAGGTCATCGAAGCTTTTTTTTTTTTATTCTCAAAGTCCAAATGATTTGTCAGGCAAGCGTTGATAAAATTCAGAACACTGCATGTACTCTCTGCGGGGTTTCTCTCATTCTCTTACGTCATCGTTAACGTTGCCGTTCGTTGTCCTCTTCTTTCGAGGTAAATCCGAGAATAGAAGTTTGAAAAATACGTGAGAAAAAAAAACTAAAAGAGAGTGAAGCAAAAATGAATGGAGATGGCCTGATAGTGGTATGCATATACGTTACAAAGTAGAGTTTTCTCCAGAGTAGAGAAGATAAAGGTCGTTATAACTATGCACGAATGACACCCTGCGGAGAGTTTTCCACATCCGCTGCTATGGACCGATCCTACTATCCTACCCCCGTCTCTCTTTTACCACAGGGATGAGAGCAATCGTTCGTCGTCGCTTCGTCTCATTCTCGTACTTCCGGTTGTGTGCGAATTCAAAGCCCCAACGTATTCGTACATGAGCGTGCGTGGCTATTCGGACACTCTGCTCTGTTTTTTTTCTTTCTACCTGCTTTTTTCTTTTTGTTCAACCCTCCGGCTAGTAATGCACCCTTGTAAAACTGCGCTCATGCTCTATGTAGGTGTATGCGTGATATCCGAGTGAGTTGGACACGCGGGAGGTGACCTCGGACAGGTTGAACATGCTGTTGGAAAAATTTCATTACCCCTAGCCCACTGGCACGTCTGCAGACTTTGCTGAGTTCCTCGGCTCACTTCCTCATCTCTCTTCCTCTATACCCCTTATACAATCGCCATTTTTTTTCGCTCTCTGTCTCCTCATATACACGTTTATTTGCGTGCATGTGTACACTCGATTTGTATTATTCACACGTGTCTACTTCTAGCTCTCTCTCTCTCTCTCTCTGTAACAAAAGGTCCCAGCGTTTTCCTCACTTCGCAGGCTCAACCGAGAGGATTCCGCCACTCTGTTTATCAGCACTCGTTTAATTCAGAACCTCGCAGTGAATAGGAAAAGATTTTAATACGTGCTCCCTCCTCGAACATTCAATGCGATTATAAAAGTATGCGCAGCGCACCAATCAACTAATTTCGAATGCTCGTTGGAAGCCAATTTTTTTGACATGATTACAAGTGGCCCTTGCATTTTTTTTGACCAAATATCGAAAGCCCAGTTTCCGTTGATAAGCACTTTGGGGATCATTTTAGTTTCGCATATCGGAGACTCCAAAGTCGAAGATTCAAAATCTTTTGGATCCTGCAGAGCTTGACGATTAAATACAAAATGAACTATGCTGATGGATGGAAGGTGAAAATGGTTATTCAGATATTTGGTGCAAAGCTATACTCTCTCTGCTCCAGAAACCTTAATTCAAAAAAGGTTTCTCTTTGATTATTGTAATGAATTTGGCAAAAGTAATTCGGAACATTCAACATTTTATATATATTATTTTATGAGAAGAGCTTTTTCGTTATTTATATTTCGATTTGCAGGAGTTGAGGGGTGAAAGCTTTCTAAAATTACATGTGCTCGTTCTCAGCAACCGTCGATGTTCCTGATGAAAATGTAGATTCAAGCATCGAGATCTTTTTTTCACTTCAACGTGAAAATTACTCGATGAAAGAAAATTCACGAAGATGCACTTTTCCTGTACGAAGTAAAACAAATCTTGATAAAATATCGCCTCTTCTCCGTATGCCATAAAGTTTCAAATTATAAAATATTCAGAAAAAATATAATCTGGTTTTAGAAAAAAAAAAAAAAAAAGTATGAAAAATAAAACAGGAATAAATTGTTGCGTCAGAAATACGTTTGTTCCTTTAAATATAAATATACATATATATAATGTACATAAATTCAAAGGATTCTGTAAATACCCGAGAACTTTGAACGTGTATACATACTCCACCTTTGTGTTGGTACGTATATCTTGAGGTGTCCGAAATAAAGTGGAAGATAAAAGTTAATATTCAGAAGCGGAGAGAAAAAAAAACGGATAAGAAGAGAGGGGTGACCGAGAGGTAAGAGAATGAAAAGTATACCAGAAGAACTCGGTGGTATGGGGGATGGGCTAAGGCCACGTGACTAGCTTGTATATAGCGTACCATGCCGCAACGCCCAGTATTGATCGAACAGAACATCAGCTGTACCGTTGGTAGCATTGCCTGACTACCACTCGTCTTTACCACTGGGCACGTCGCTCTCGGCGCTAAATTTCCATTGACTATCACTATATTATCTCGTACTGTCATTAATAGTGCTTGCTTATCACTGCTGATACTGTACCAATTCAGCTATCCATGCCAACCACTGTATACATGTATCCCTTTGACTGCTTCTCTTTCTGCTTCTCATCATTTTTTTTTCTTGTCTGATTCTTCCTGGTTATCTCTGACTATTTCTCTTTCCACTATTTCACTTTCTCTCACTCTCTCTCTCTCTCTCTCTTCCTATTCGTCTTCCTCATTTTGTGTCTTATGCGGTCATTCACATATCGTACATGACTCTTACCGAAGCTATCATTTAATTTGCTGAAAATAATCATGCTCCAACTACGAGCTAGAGTGCAAAAAAACAAAGATATGAAGAGAGGATACTGAGAAGTGAGACTCCAATTGGTGCTTCGAATCTTTGGCAATACTCTCCTATTATATCGCTGTTACCTTACGGATCGTCATTCCTCATTTCTCATCGGAAATCGTTCGCTCATCGCAACTAATAATACTCCTGTGACAGTGAACTTTCAGACAGTCTTTAATATGGTATTTGAATTTTTGATTGGCTGTTTGTTTTACTCAATCGAAGTAATTGATTGGCAATATAAGCATCGATTGATAGAAATGATGAGCACTTCGATCGTTACGGTACTTCCCCGCGTACGGAAGAAGCTTTCATACTTTACAATAGCAGGGTATTATATATGCTTTGATTCAATACCCTTTTACGCGATGTGTTCCACGCTTTAATCACGAAGATTTGAGACTGAGCGAGGGAGAAAATGCGTCATACTTTATCAGCTGAACCGACAATGGCGATGGAATAACCCTCATTCCCATAAAAAATTCAAAATTTATAACGAAATATTGAGCTTGAAAAAGGCTTTCACACCCTTCTCACTCAACTAATTAAGTACCCGTTTCTTTTAGGGACTCGTATATTTTCAAACTTTATTTATAATAATATTTATCTTTTTTATTAAGTTAAAAAATTCATATAACGAAGAGCGATGATCCTAATTTAAACGGTAAAGGGCCCCTGGTTACCATCTTCTTGTCACATGAGACAATTCGAAAAATTTTCATTCTGTTGAGAAGCAGGTGAAAAAAGAATCAATTCAACCCTTTCAGTCGCAGACACCGCTAGAGTGGCGTCGCTTTATTTTCAGTTTTACAATTCAATTTTTTTTTTTTTTACATGAAACAGTAAATATATTTTTCCAATGTTTTCAAAATCGAATTGCGTGACTGAAAGGGTTGATGATCAAAGCATTACAATAGGAAAACACTCGTTTTTATGTTACCATAAACTTACTATAAAAAATGCAGCAGAGTAAATAATGTTGTACTGCAGAATACTTTTGTATCCGGTCGAGTGTTTGTGAATGCAGTTTTGTAGTTAGTCATCAGACACCCTTTATACATAGACCATATAGTCGCGACTAAGCCCCAGCTGTCAGGATGGACTTACTGAGTGAGAGAGGGGGAGAGAGAGAGAGAGAGAAAGAGCAAGTGGTTTAAGCCCTCCGGCAGAGTTGGCAGGATACGCTAACGTATAGTTTACGATGAGTTAGACTAGCGCACAACTGCCCGACTGACCTCCACCAGACGCCGCCACTATTAGCTACCGTATACCTACGACTAACGTGGCCTACGGCGTGTATAAACAGCGATATCGTCTTCCTAGCTCTACATCCTTTTCATTGCAACGGCCATTCCCGAGTTCCGTTGCCTCTGGCACGTCTGACCATTGCTCGTCTTTTCTACTCGATTTGCATTGTTAACTCAGATACTCTTATCGTTGTACATGCAAAATAGTAGTACAAATTTCGACCGGGTATAATGAAACGAATTAACTTCGTCTTATCCAAATGCAAAAATATAACAATTTCTCTTTTTTTCTTTCAATCACTGCATTTATTTATTTTTTTTGATAAACAAGCTTAAACGAAGAAAGACCACATAGAAATCGTTCGACCTGATATTCCGGTGACGAATTTCTTCGAAACCCCTCATCTGTGCCTACACCACTACACTTTCCACCAATTTTTCGTATATGAAAAAAACCGAATTGCAGTTTCATTTCGTTTTAATACAAAACATCAAACTTTACCGATCAATCACTTCGCACAAATGGACAGAACTTCATAGTATCGTGTAACGTGGATTCAATTTTGTTTCAATCAATAAGCCTCGCATATATGGAAATAATTAATGAAGAGACATGAATCGAGTGGAATATATTCAAAAAATATAAAAAAATAAACGGTTCTTTCCTTTGATCTCTATCTCTCTATCTAACAGCCATTCCATTTATATTTTACTATTTATATATATATATATATATTCCGTAAAATAATAGAGAGTTTATGATATAGCACTCATGCAGATATTCTCGATGACGTGATTCAAAATGAAAACAAAACACGGACGTTTATTTCATATGGAAGATTTTTTTTTCATTCCTCAATTACACGAACGATTATCCATCTCTACTCGGTCTATTCAATTCTCGTTTCCTTTCATGCCAAGCTTTTTCCGGTTCGTACAACTGGCTAGTAATTTCTTTTCCCTTTTTTTTTTTTCATTTTTGATGTGACGACGCGTATCATACGGTGAAGGGAAAAGCCGGAGATAGGGTTTTCAGCTTGGACGAGCATTCTTTTCAGATACTCGCTCCTGAAACGCTTGCTTTTTTTTTTCCAAGTTCATTTTTTTCTCTTTACAAACGACGATTCATGACGCGAGGTCAACTAAGCGGAGTTTGCGAAATTTTTTCCTTGCCTCTTACCGCCCCATACGTTGAGAGAGTTTTAATGTTTTCACTCCCTTTGTACGGGAACTGCGTGGGTAGGACATCAAAATGCTTTTTTTTCTCTTCACAATCATACTCAATGGTAATTTAATGTAGTGCCTGTACTGATAAATGACAGTAATTAACTGATTCGCTAATAATTATACTGAAATCTCATATCGTTCTTAGTTTATTATTTTTATTCAATATTCACGGATCGACAGGTGTAGAACGAAAAATGATGCTGATATCGAACTGTCAAAAATAATATTGAAATTATTAAATCATTATGACGCGTGCATATTAATCCAAAAATTCAATTGACTGTGTAAATAAATTGTTACACTTATCGATGTAAAAAACGGATGGTTCATTTGTAGGTTATGAGACCACGTACAGCTAGGATCAGTCAAATCGGGAGAAGTTCATTTTTTATCAATGAACAAACTGATCTAATCGAACATAAATGAGCGTGTTCCAAAAATTGTTTTGATAGCTTCAAGTGTTTTCGAAATTTTTTACTAATATAGTCCACTGTGTAAGGCTACTATTTCATGAGCAGTAAGCAGCAGCAGTGGTAATGATTTTTGTATATCTATGTATATAAAATATTTATATAAAGATATACAAAAATCATTATCACTGCTGCTGCTCTGATGCTCATGAAATGTTAGCCTAACCGCAAGCGCTTTATTCCCTAGTGACCGTTTGGTAAAAGTGCCTTTACCTTAAATATTGTAGCTCAGACATGTTAACTTGAAAAAAGAACAAAAAAATCTTTTAAAAGTAAAGAATTATTTTTGTTTTAAGAAGAAATTATGTTTTGTGCGTTGTAAACTGATCGTCTTTTCATTCATATTTCATTCGTCTCCATTTAGCAGTTATTACTGTTACAAAAGTGTGTAGCTGTCGGATGAGTGTATGGTGTGGAACGTAATCATTTGCACCATCAGTGTTGAGAGTCCCAATAGCGAAGCTCATTCGTTTGAGATCTGAACTCCAAGCAACCCTAAATGACAAGGATGTTACGAGGTCAACTCGATTGGACATTTTTTCGGTTTTTCAATTGATCGCCCGATCAATCAAAAATACTGATAGATTCGTGTAGTCATCTACAAACAATGACAGTATATGTAAATACCGCAATAACTGAAGATGACAGAGCTTCGCTACCGGAGCTCGGAGTCCTCACGATGAAATCGTCTAACGTTCAGGAAACAGGAGCGATGCGCCAAAATTGTCCGAGCTATAGATTGAAAAACTCAAAAATTCGTTTGCTTGTTTAACGCGGATACGTCGAAGGACTTCTGTAATTGTCGTATCCCGTACAGTCCATTTTATAATCACCGGAGACTGATAAATCGCTTTGTTAAAAAAACTCTCTAAATGTAAAAAATCGTTTGCTCGCGTTGAGCGTACGAGCGGATGTAACCTAAAAAATTTTAATACGATTCCAATGCTCTATACGAACAAGCAGTGTGGAAATTTGAAGAGACGTGAAGATATAAAGCACGCATAAAATGAGGCTGAAGAAATGAAAAAAAAAGAGAGTCGAGAATGTGCAGTGAGTCGCGAAAAAACGAAACAGCATGTATCGTCTCCTCCTCCTGCTCCTCCTCTCAGGGGGGTTGCCGTTGGCTTTGCAGTGCGAGCCGCCGCTTCTGTATGCCATGTGGCTTGCCTCTGGAGTCTTTGCTAAGCCTGAGTGCTCAATGGACGATTCACGACACGCGACGAGAAGGAAAGACGTAAACGAGCGGTACACGGGTGAAATAAAAAGTCTAAAGAAAGTGAAGAACAAAGAAAAAAAATAGAAAGTGAAGTTCAAATGATAATGTTTCACTGCTGTAAAACAATGAAGCTGCATTCGCCGAAGCATCTCACAAAAAAATGTTCGATATCGTGTCTGTAACAGAATTTCCACATTTTTTTTTCTCTCTTCTAATGTCTCTGACGTGGTTTTCAACGGAATTTGTATCCTCATTGATAAAAATGGAAGGTAAATACAAATTGAATTCGTTAAATGATGAAAGTGTTTTGGAACTGTGAAAATAGAAGAAACTGCTCGATGTAAAGTAGCGGATGACTTTGCCAACTTTTTTCATATTCTCTCTACAAATACTTAAGTGTGAAAGAGCTAATTAAAAAAAAAAAAAAAAAAAAAAACATGAGATGAGTAAGGAAAAAGTGAGACAAGACCTCAAGGCCATCACGATTATTAAGCCCTGAAGGGTGCGCAGATATTTCTCATCGCTTTACAGAAAAGCTCTTTATCCTACTGACCGTACTTCATGGCAGAGTGTTCTGAAAGTTTTACATTACCTCAGGGAATTTTACACCATCGTTACTGCAAACAGCAAATCTCAAGGCTTGCTCGTTGACATTTTTTTTTCCCTGCTTGATCAAACAAAACAACCAAAATGCTTTCGGCTACTGACTTTGCAAGCTGTACAAAGTACATTAACTTCCTATTACGATGACGTGAAAAAAATAAACATCGCTTCGACTTTTTTCGTCTTCATATAGTTTCATAATAATCAAAATATTTTTTTTCAAAATAAATTCTTATTTATGTGAACGTCGAAAGGTGTTTTTGAAAAGTACACTTGTTGGCAGTTACGTGAAATTGACGCTCGTCGGGTTTTTCCCTCTGTTCGATGTGATAGGCGAGAGCATCGATTGCGGGTAATTGTCAAACTCATATAGGGGCTTCCCTCGATCGAACGAACAGAGACACTCAATGCCACCCTCGAGTATACATACATACTCACATATATATATGGATATAAGCCCGGAAAAGTCTACCGGACTCAATGAACGATAATACGTGATCTCGTGTGTAACGAACTGTTGGGTGAACACGATCGGATAATTGAGTCGAGCTTGCAGTTTGTATCATTTAATGACTGGTAAAATAGGTCTCAAATGTTCGTGAAAAGCGCATTATTTGTATTGTTTTGAGCTTTTTTTCTTTGACGTGTCATTGTTATATCTTATTAAAAAGGTAAAAAAAAAAAAAAAAAAAAAACAAAAAATTGACCGTGAGCAATTTTCAATAGATTTGTGTCCACGTTTCCACGTTTTATTTTGTCTATAATGTTCATTGGATGGAGATACAAAAAGGGAGAACATTTTTTACAGGCCAATACTGTTCCATTGTCGTTCAACTCATTCGTTCTGATACGCAGTTCAAAAACTCTTTCAAAATACTTTCAAGATCACAATATAAATTCTAATTTTTTAATAAAGTAATTTTTTTTTTGTTTTCGTTAAAAATAAGCATAAATTTTTCTGCGTTTTTAACATAATCTTGGCAGATTTTTTTTTGCGGAAGTGTCCTAGAGAAGCAGGAATTCTTGTATGCCCAATAAAGCTGTGCATTCGAGGAACCCCTTGAAAGCTTTTTAGTATAACGATCGGGGAAGTAAACGGCTTTGCGTATGCAAATTGGTAGGTGTTGGCTGCCTTTATCGTTGAGAGCTCTTTATCTTCCTGCTGTTTTTTTTTCTTTATTAAGCCTTCTTTCTTTTTTTTTCCTGTTCCTTCTTTTTTCCCCCAGATTCTTCCTCCTTAGCTTTTCTCTTGATTTCTCGTTTTTTATCTTTTTCTAACTCTTGCATGAGTATTACAATGTTGCATGCTTTATATATATCGAGCACAATCGTCGACTTGAAATTAGCATCGGATCAGAAACCTCACGCTCTTTTGCGAAAGTACGCCCAATCGGGCGAAAATAAAACGAGAGCAACAACGAGATAAAAAAAGGATTAAAGCGTGGAGAAAAAAAACGAAAAGGAAGTCAGAATCGCTGAATTAACATTAAAAAATAATGGATCCTGACCATAATTCTTCGTCTCTTCGTCTCACTCACGTCTAGTTTCATTCTCGCCTCTTTACGCGGGCATGCGTCTGTCATTCTCGTCCGACTTCGGTTGAGTCCAATGCCAAACGAAATTACGTTAATCTATTTCAAACGAATTAAGGCCAAACACATTTCTCTCATTTTCTTCGTCGCGTTGAGAGAAAAAAAATGTTATGTAAACGCAAAGAAATACAACCGATAGATGAATTCATTTCAGTGATCAACGAAATTAATCGGTATGATCCATTTTTATTATCTGGGCGCGATTCAATATGAACGCCGATTTATTTTTACATCTCCGTGCTTGTGGCGAGCCAATGGAAAAGAAATTGGATTAAATACCGACGAACCATTATACCGTTCATTTTTTTTTTCGCTATACACTCGTCAAAACTTCATCCCTTATGTAACAAATGAACAAATATAAACTTGACGGTTAAATAAATTTGAGGTTAAATGCTCGTGCTGGACCATGACGCAATTAGAGCTTTATTGTTGTAATCCACGTTGGCACTTTACTGCATTAAACCGCAAATTATTGCCTCGCTCGCGGGAATTTAAACTGCCGGGATCACGAAGACTCGGTTAGTTTCGTTCTCTTGTTAATGGCAGCTGATTCGTGACATTGCTCCGAAAAAGGCTGTTGGCCGAAATCCCAATTTAAACCACGAAACTATTTTTTTCAGATGCTAAGAAAATTCCTGTCGAATTATTGTGTTTTTTTGTTTTGTCGATAAATAAAGGTTTAGACAAATCTAAACATTTGTCAATTCGAATGAACATTTTTCCAAACGAATTAGACTTTTTTATATCATAAAAGAGAGAAACAAATTGCACAATGTTCATCGTGGTCAAAGAACTTTACGTTGAATCGCCAAAAAATAATTCCATCTGATGAGGATAACCGCGAAAAATTCATACAGAAGCATTAAGTCGTCAAGTTTTTATAAATTTTTTATTAACGCCTTTCATGCTGCCTTAATTTCATAAAAACTCGTGTAAATTTAATGAAAACATAAAATTTGCTTTGTTATGTTCCAGATGACATAGAATGGGTTGGGTGGCGCTAGGGCGGCGTGCGGGTGGTGGCGGACGCCTCCCACCTATCCTCTCGCTGTCTCTCGCCTCCCTTGCAAGTTCCCTCATCCTCACCACCCTTTGTGTCCTCACCCTCGCCCTAACTCTAGCAACTTTTGTTCGTGCTGACGACATGTACGTATGAATCAACGAATAATTTACACAAACACTTTCGTATCAAGCGAAAAAAAAAAACGACATTTGCATACACACGGAACACACATACGAAAAATAATACACGAATTTAATCATAGAAATAAGATTTAATAGGCAGATATGAAGTACACGTACAAACGTCATATAATTCATGATTGCAATCGAGGCTGAGAATGTACTGAAATAAGTGAAACGAAGTTATCGACAAGTCAACGAATTTACGCGTTCGATTCTAAACACCTAAAAAAATTAAATAGTTCTCAGCCTCGATGCGATATTTTATTAACGTAGAATTTTGCTCACGGTAAAGATTTAGTCTTTCGATCTTATAAATTAAATATTTCTTCATAATAAAGGCTGAAAAGGAAGAAAAAGTTTTATAGTTACATGAAATTTAGAAGCTGAAAAGGGAAGCAAGATGTTGTATCACATTTCCCATAGTGCTCGTAAGCATTGCAAATGTTTTTTTTTTTTTTTTTTTTTCTTTCTTTTCTGTATCTGAGCTCAGGTAGTGAAAAATTTGCTGCGTTTCATTTAGACGCCTTATTGATTATTAGACTTAGATATCGCGAGAAGTATCTATACGCCAAAGAAGGTAAAAATCCAAAAATATTTAAACGTACTCGACACGATCTTCCGAGGACCATTGAAGAACGATTATCCACGATTTTTTTACATCCAAGAAACGATGAAAAATATGCAATTTTTGATTGAATGAAATATTGAGAAAATTGCTTCGTCCCTTTCGTCGAGAGGATAACCGCTGGGATTAAGCAAACAATTGATTACAGCTTCGAGGAGGGAAAATCGGACAAGGAGATCCTGGACGAATTGCTGCTATCAACGCGGTACGACAAGCGGCTTCTGCCACCGGTCCAAGGTACACTGAGGCCCCCGCCCCATACTCGCCAAGATGACTACACCCCTGACCTCGAACCCAATGACCCCGATAAAACCGAGCACCTCAAACATCACCGGCACCATAATCATCACACCAAAGCACCAACGATACACAACCACAGTTCAATGCTCAATTCACGACGAAAGGGTACTTCATCAGCCAAATGATACGACCAAATACGAGCGTAATAAAGTATATGACAGAGAGAAGAAAAAAAAAAAAAAAAAAAAACGAGAAATATCAAATATAGTAAATTCGCTCGACGTTAAGTATTGTATTTCATTAACGAATTTAATACGTCACGTTGGGCTTGTGTGTACAGTATACAAGAAAAACGGGCCTGGTCTGACTTCACACGACGTCAATTGATTGATCCAACATTTCTTATTATTTTTTCAACACAGTCAGACGTGTGGTAAAAAAAAATGAGGGTGTCAAGAATTTTTTGTTTTTTTTTTTTAGGAAACGTATACTTGAGACAATAACTGAAGCCCAAAGAGAAAAATGATGTTTTGGAATATTATGATTTTTTATCAATATGAAGTACAGAATTATGATTGAAATTTGTTCGAAAAAAAGCATCAATAAGAAGGAATGATCTAAAAAAAAAATTGAAGCTAGAATACAAATGTCGAATCTTTTGTCTTTGCTCAAGATTCTTGATGACTTGAGAAAATATTTTCTCACTATAAGCATATTTCGAGCCTGATTGAATTCGTACTCGTCTCTTCGAGTCGTTAGCACGACCATCGCAATTTTTTCAAATGTATACTGTACATTTTACTTGATAAATCCAGCAGCTGGAAACGCTAAAGTATTTTAGTTGATCGAGCCAGATGTTCGCGCAGCACCGCGTGGCACTAGAAAATTCCTGACGATCTATTGAATACATTTTGTTTCGGGTTGGATCCAATCGAAAGTGCTTGCAAACGTTAAGTTAAAATTAAAGTGCTTGCAAAAAAATACTTTTAAAAGGCCTATGTCAGAGGGTCAATCCTCACGTCACGGTTAAACATCCAATGTTTTTCAAATTATTCACGTTCAATTTATGTAATGGAATTATGTCACCACGTATCTCGATATCAGCTCGTTACTCGGTCGAACAAAAGCTCGTTCTTACATCAGTCTGATCACATTCTGAATTCGATCACTAGTATGAGGACGTTAGGAAAAAAGTTTTTTTTTTTCGCTTTTCAATATTTTTTTTTCGATGTTTTCGGTAATATCGTTGCGCATTTTTTCTTCTCTAATAATGAATCAATCGATCAAAAGTCACCAATAATTTTGGGTCAATGAAAGTCTTCAATTGACCATTTTTTATCGCTCCATTGAAGTGTGTTTTTCAAATTTTACTGAAGTTCAATGAACATTTTTACGTATTTTTCACGTATTTAAAAAAAAAAATTTATTTTATTTTTCAAATTCGAAACACGAACATTTGACGAGGAACAATGTTGATGAAAACATTCGGAACTCGAATCACTCTATTATCGGTACTTCTTCAGAATCTTAATTGGGAATTTATTTTTCGTAAAAGTTCTCAGCACACTCATGATGATTTAAAAAAAAAATTCTATTTCGTAATGAGATCGTCCGAAATTTTCTTGTTGGCGCATCACCACTTTGCACTTTGTTCAGGATATTTGAGACCCTGATCCTCGCACTGACGAGCTTGGCCTGGCTCTGCGAGGCTTGATTCAAACATTTTTTTTTTTTTTTTTTGGCGGATGGTATCAGAATCCGCGAGCACCGCAGTACCAATTTGGAGTTGAGACAAGAAAACCCAAAGCCTCTTGCTAAATCAGCTGCTTGTAGATTATGGGCGCATTTTGGCGTATGAATAAAATGTTTTTGATTATCGTGTACGACACAACTCAGATGACGAATCTTAACATGAAAAAAAAAAAAAAAACAGTAAAAGGAACACACAATTTCGTGAGCCATTCAAAGGTTTAACTAAACGATTTTTTACTCCTCGCATCGGAACACTCTTGCCACACTCGAATTAAACAATAAATCAAAATCAAACGTTCGGATCGATTCTACTTATAGATTTTCCCGAATATTGTCATAAATCTTTGAAGAATATCGTAAAAATTCACGATTTTACAAGCACAAAATGACTTATTTTTCGGCCGGTCTCTGGCCAGCCCAATTTCTTCTTTATCCGGTTACGACATCATCGATGTTAGTCAAAGACATGATTACACGGTTAAGTAACACTTTGCCACGGGTGTATCAACAGATTCACCCGTGAGCACTCATTAGGGTGATTAAATCATGTGTCAAGTTATTCCAAGACACGAACCAGGTTCGTGCTCTCTTATTTGACCAAAGTTATTAAAGGCGTATCGTCCTCTGTGTTTTCTTGGAACGAGAAGATTCTGTACAGTCAAATGACTCTCTGCAAGCAGCCCTAGACGATTCTCTCATCTACATTAAAATCCAATTAGATCCATGGTAAGACCACGAGCTTTAGAGATAGGAAATGGAGATGAGAATAAAAGCATTCCAGTATAAAACTCGGATTGCTCAATCTAATTGTTTTTTTTTCTTTCACATTCTAAATTGTTCAAGAATCAATAGACCAGTTTTGTTATCGCATTCAGTCGTTGACATTCGTCGAGCCATTCGTTTGATGATTTATGCAATTGTTCACTTGGCCGATATCATTCGATTTGATCGATTTCAAGAACGCTCATTTTGCATTGACCCAAGAAAATTGAATGCAATCGAATTGTATTGGTATTGATCCGAATGAATATCTTCAATGGCAAGAGTGTTCCATTATTAGATATCGAGAAGTTTCCAGAGAGACAACAGGGAGACCAGCATCTGAGTTTTTTTTTTCTTTCATCACGTATTTTCATACGATGAGGGTGAGAAATGGTCAGCATCATAATCCGACGAAAAATCTGAGCACTAAACATGGTTCAGCTGTGAGAATTTGGGGCTGTGAAGGAGACAAACTAAAGATGAAATATTGAACGGTTCTCTTTGCAAAGTGAATTTATTTCGCGTATTAGTCGAAGAACATCAGATTTTGATTAATCGAATATTCGTCCGTTTGCTGTGAATAAAATATCGAGTAAGAATTGAGAAATAATTTTTGACAAAAATGAAGAATTCCACGAAATAAGTATGAAGGTTGATTCGTGCATTGAGAACAGAATGCATCGATCGATGACAAATACAGTATAAAAGTAAAAGAAAAAACAAGGAGAGCAAAGTGGAAAAGACGGGAAGGAGAAAAATGATTAAAAAGCAAAAGAGAGAGAAAGGAGCTTCTACCGAGGCTGAAGGAAACTGCATAATTCAAAGTTCATTACCCAGAATGCTCGAGCCACGAGCTCGTTGACGGGAACGGTTGAAAAAAGGGCGGGGGAGAGCTTTTAACATTCAAATAGTACACGTCGACGCTCTCGACCGTTCAGGGCGACCCAATTTTTTTCCTTTTTTCCGTAGCTTCAACTCCTTTACCGCTTGGTTCTCATAATCTCGAAGAAAAGATAAAGAGTTCCGAAATATACTGTTACGAAACTATATCTTTACTAGATTTTTTTTTTTTTTTTTCATTGCTCCCATATTATGAATTTATGGAAGATGCCCGTTGGAGCCTAGGAGACTCGTATTGTCAGAGGGCCACTTTGATGCACGAACGAAGCAGAAGAGAAAAAAAAACTTGAGAAGAGATACCTTTGGGTCTCGATTTTCTCATGCTTTTTGAGGTCATCTGGTCTTACAGTCTTTCAAGTTTTTTCATGCGGTCACTGCCAAGAAAAACTTTCAACGATTTTCCAAAAATAAAAAAAAACTTTTTTCATGATTGTAAGAAAACTAGTAGTCCGTGTTGCCAAAAAGTAGTTGCAAAAATGGATCTGAAAAGTGATCGTTTATACATTATACATGAACATATCGAGAATAAATGAATGTTTATTAACGCTTTCGATTGCGTTTTTTTAATTCAATTTAAATATCAAAATATCTGTATGATTGTACGATTGAAATAGTTGCGATTGCGATTCGTAAGAGCAACGTTGATTGTAAACTTGAAAAAATTTGTGAAATAATCGAAAAAAAAAAAATTAGTTCGGCATCTGTAGACTGTTGATAACAAAAAATGCTTTTCCCTATTACCATTTATTTTCTTATTGAAAGACTTGTTCGGTGAATATCTATGCATATGAAATGTGTCCCTCGATAGAGCCTATCGGCTCTAGCGGATCCGAGTGGAGCAGGTTACTCGCTTGACCTCGCTGACCATCGTCTCACCCTCTCCGTTGCTCTATAAATTATAAATAAATTCACCCTGGAGAGAAGAGAAAATAAAAATAAACGTAAGCGTCGATACAAACGCACGTAACATAGAAAAATCTTTCTCCCTGTTGGCCTCGTCAGCGAGAATCGATTCCTCGCGTTTTCTCGCCTACACTTCCCCATGGGTTAAGGGCTTATTTTATATATCAATCGCGAATGATAAAAGTGAAGTAGTGATATAAAATAAAGAGCACATCTATTGTTGGACACACAAGGTTGAGAACTTTTTCGATCTTACACTGATCGTAATCAAGATTAGTTCATTATATTATATTTACACATATTTTTGGTATGTACGTACGAACATTTGTGCTCGTAGGTTTTCGGTCTATCGCAATTAGCCGATTTTGCGGGGTATGGGAGACGTACTTGTAATTTTATTACTGACAATAGACAGGAAAAAACGAAAACACACATTCACACACAGACATACACATACACACATATTCCTGATGTTAACATCCATCCAATAGATTCGCTAACACACATAAACGCAACCTGCCACGCACCCTAATCTAGTTCCACTTTCGTTGTTAAAATTCAATGGCATAAAAGTGGATCTCGGTATTAACGAAATCACTGACAGATGTTCAATAAAATGAAATTCAATTTCTCGTTGAGATAATTTTGTACGAGTCAGACTTTTCGGATGTGGGCTTTCGAATAAATCATTGGAACTTTTTTTTTTTGAAAAAGCGTTGCAGAAAGTAGAAAAAAATGTGTCTGTTAAGCGAGACCTTTCTCATTGGCAAGGAAAATTCCTCGGTACTATTTTTTTCTTGACAAAACATCTGATTACCAAAGTTTCAAACAATAAATAAAAAACGTTTTGAAAACTCGTCTAGCGTCATCGAAAAAAAAGTGACATTTCACAGCTGTTAGTGACTTCGTATGATGATTCGTTCTACTTTGTATGTTATAAAATTAAACAATATGTATTTTTTTGCCTTGACACTCGCTTCGTCAATCCTCGAAATCACATAATATTCAATTAAATTCACATTCAAATTCAGTTGATTTTCATTCGATTATTATTTTTTTTTTTTTTCTTAGAAATGTCTTTTCAGTTTAAACGAGTTGAAAAATTGTGGAAATCTCTTGATCCCTTCGGCTGCAAACCTATTGTCACCACTTATTTTTAAACGCTTGCTTGACCGACTCAAATCGTCAATATTAAATTCATCAGGAATGACTTTTAAACCTCAAAATGTTTTGAAGTTTTTTTTCATCATGATATACCTCATACAATTTAATTTTGTGTTTCACACTGAATCTTGGAAAATTTATAACTGTTGGTGCAAATTTGTAACGAAGTGTAGCTGAAGGGTCAAGTCCAGATTGATTAAAAATCAGAATAATTGTTATTCGTTAATACTAACTGCGGTGATAACTCTTTATAATACTCACAGCGTTGCTGTAAAATGTAAGACTGCGAGACGTCTCGCCTATACTTTTTTTTTTTTCTAACCGGAGTGTGTCTTGTATATTTACATAAATTAAATTATATAAACTGTTTGTCTTGATTCTCGAGGACTCTAGCTCAATTTAAAACATTCAAGATGAAATTTAATTTCGGTGTTTCTCTCCACGTTTTATGTTTTTAATGTTCCAATATATTATTCGGCTATCGAATAATTATATTTATTATAAAAACTGAGTTCTCGAAAAATAAAAATAGTGCTTGTTTTCCAGGCGTGATAACGACAACAGCTTTAACTCTTTTTCATTATCATTTTCATATTTTCATTCTTAAACGACAAAAAAACTTGAAATTTTGTTTGTTTCTCGTTTATTTTCCCAAATCGATGCTTCAATTTTTTTTTCTCTCACGGTGCACCCAAAATATATCATGTGCGTGCTCCATCTCTCTCTCTCTCTCTTTCTCGCTTTCTCTCTTATACCATCTTTATATATATCTGAACCTTCGCCTGTTCGGATCTCTCGGTAATAACGGCCGATGCACCGAAAAAAGCGAGTCTCTCTGCAATTAATTAGTTAATGGAACTCGTAACGTATACGTGTGTGTGTGTATACGGCGAGAGTACACGAAGCCCCTACTTACAGAAAGGTTAGGGATTATGGACCGAGCTCGAACGAGAAATTTCACCCAACCCACCGGAATATTTCGCCTCGACTCGTAGTGTTTTTCTTATGGACTTGACTAGCTTAACGAAATGAAAGGAAAAAAAAATCGGACAAGCTTTTTCCGGTTCTTTCATTTCAAATGCATTTCGTAACAACCAATCTTGGTTCAGATCTTTAATAAGAATTTAGGAAAATTCGTCCCTGAGCTCAAACAATTTATAACACAATCGAATCAAATGCCGACGAGTTGAAAAATCATTTTCAGATTCTCTCTATCTTTTTTTTTTCGATCCGATCTCTCTCGCCGATCAGCATAGACACGGAATCGTTGCTCTCGCGAGGGACGTCGCTTTCCGACAAGTGTTTTTAACCGCCTTCGTTATATCGGGCGTTGAATATTCTTGGGACGAATTTTCCTGTTCACCCCATTTTAAGGATACGAATCTCTGGAACATCCGAAAAATACGTGCCCCTGAATTTATTAAAATTTAACCCTCGACACCGTTTGTCAAACAACTGAGAAATCCTGAATAACAATCGTTTCAAGGCAAACGACAGTAAAAAAGATAGAAGTTTTGTAAAAATAATAAAAAAAGAATGAAGAGCTTATAAAGCTCTTCATCAAATTCATAAAATACATTCGAAGCGAGTGACAAGGCAAAAAAACAGACCCAGAAACAATGTGATAATTTGGAAAAAAAAAAAAAAAAAACAATGTAACACTGGTCCAAGACACAGCAAAGAGGGTGAAAGGGCTAGAGGTCAAATTGTTTTTGTTTGTTAGTATGATACGTGCGGCAAGGGCTATTGGGTGTTACAGATGCGGATTTCTGCTGCGGATTGCGATGGCCTGGTGACACGGCCGGCCTGACTAACCGGTCGACGACCCTTAACGACCCCAACAACCAGAACAAGAACCAGAACAATAACCACTACACGCCGCACCAACACCTTCGCACTCACCTTCGCGGTCCGTCCCGATATTCAATTTTTTTCGTATTGCAAAAAGAAACTATCCATAAAAGCCATAATGCAAATGACATTTGATAAAAAAAAAAAAAAAAAAACAAAAAAAAAACTTATATGTCGAGAGATGAGAACCTTGCTACTTGAATTCTTGCTAGTTGGATACGAACGAACGTTACAGAAAAAAGAAAATGGCGAAACATAAAATACACATCAGAGACGCGCAGTTCGTTCGGAGGACGCCAGGCTGTCTGACCTAAAATGACTCGCACTACTTATGATTTTTATAACACGGTTACCTCGTCATACATATGTGTATATTTTAATTTTTTTTTTTTTCTTTCTTTATGTTCGCATGAATTCTTGGTAACACACGCGTCATATGGTCACGTGAACATATTGTTCCAGTAATTTTTTATTTATTCACATATCGTGATATAATTTCGAACTAATCTTTCACAACTTTTGAAAGTATAGACTTTCCTGCTATCCAACGACTCATCTCTCAATTACATTCATGTCTTTGGTTTATTTATGTTTCATTATTCTTTCATTTTTTTTTTTGTTCTTTCAATGGATTTTGGCTTTTATAGGAACGTCTGGAATTTTGAATTTAAATATTCTCGACGCGTAACATTGCAAATTCATTTTCTACTTCACTCTGATCTTCCGAATGATATTTATCACAGACATTTTCTATTCAACGTATTCCGGTATGTTTTTCATCACAAGCTTCGATCATTGTGATCTCCGAAGGAGTACGACTTCCGGGATTTATAATCCGTCGTTTTTTGTTTTTTGTTGTTTTTTTTCTTTTTTTTTCGAAATCCTTAAATTCTATAATCTGCGATGACAGTCGTTCTACATTCAGAATCGTTATTTTCGCAGCTTTTACGTAAACGTAAAGTTTTCTACGTGAAACAACAATGAGAATTTGAACGATTAATTTTATTTTCTCTCTCAATATTAATGAACTCATTTATCATCGCGTAATAAATCATGAAAAATTAGTTCCCTTTTCACCGAATACCTGATACTGACTTATTTTCGTTAAAAAAAAAAATTCTACGTAATTACGTTTGACAAAGTAAAGACGTACAACAAAAGTTTCAGCGCTCCGAACCTACTGCGTGTGTTATCGATCTGAAAGGTCGTGAGGTTAAGAGGTCGATCGATGAGCACAAAAACATGTGTGCTATGACAATATAACTATATCCAAATTTTATTGCGTTATAACGTGCATCATATATTTGCGCTGTGAACAAAAAAAAATGGTTTGTACGTCAATCTATCAGAATGATTTCGAGTACCAATCGCAAAAATCAACGTCGTAAGTATAGAATGTGTCGAAAAAATTTCAATTCATATCTTTCGGCCTCTTGTTATCTCATATCTCACATATATATATATATATAAAATAATTGTTCATATTTTGCCATTCACTTATACAACAATTATTTCTAATACTCACTAAACTTGCTCACGACTAACACGTTTACAATAAACAAAATATGCCACATACAGTAGAATCTTTCCTGAGTTCATCAGTCCTATACTTTTATTATATTACTTTTTATTTTATTTTCTCACAATTTAAATACAAAAGTATGCAAAAACTGTTATTACTCGGAAAGATTAACACGAAATATTACTATTTTCTATTGCGTTGTTATTTGTCGATCATAATGAAAAAAATTTCCTGTTTTTCTATACGAAACATGAGAAATTTTTCTCAAAAGTGACGACATACTTCCACACCGCAACCTGAAAGTCATAATTTTTCGTGGGAAATTCTCTCCGAGTATCTTTTCACCGTTCTTATGAGACTCTGCACGAAAAATAATGTTTCGTAGAAAGCATAACAGTCGAAATGGATTCGAAACGAAAACTCGTGATCTTTATGCTCAAAAAATCGAACGCTCGTTATGAAGCTTTCACTAATATTACCAAGTTATGACAGCACCTCATCGATACTATTCTGGAAAAATGATATTCAATCGATGTTCTCATAGAGAGATTAACTTTTCCGAACAACATTGTTCCTAATTAGTTTTCAATGCAACAACAATCGATCATAGTTTCGTAATCACAGCAATAATTACTGAAAATATTGTCAAGTGAGCATATTTTTCGTGCAGTGTACAGAAGAAAAAGAAGGTTAAATTTGAAAAACAAAAACGCATAACAACACGACAACAATTGGATGTTAACAATGTGCAAATTGATGTGAAAGTTTTTTTTTTCTTTTTTTTTTTTTTTTTAATTTGATTACGTGTGCAACTTTTGTTAGCACGAAAATTGTGAAAAACGTTTTGAAAATGTCTTAACTGTTACGTTGAAATTATTCGTATGCTGTATGTGGCTGGCCTGCGAAAATAATCTTGACTTTTTTACACTTCAATTATTTCATTGATTTCTCAAGATTTTAATCTTTCACACCTTGCAAATGAAAAATTTACACCAAATACATTGCTCTTCGACGCAGTCCTTGCATTTTACAATTGAAACTTTGAAAATTTGAGACTCTTAAGAATTTTGCTATTACGGTAATGAGATCTTGGCCTCACACAAAAATAAACACCTAAAAACGCATTTTTCATACCGATTTTTCTTTTCTTTTTTTTTTTGAAACGATGTATTATAAAATAAACATCTCTCTGCTTCCCAAATCAAAATTTATCAATGTGCAATCATAAAAACAAAAAAAACCAATAATACGCTTGAGCTTAAGAAAATTGTGATTTCGAATTCGGCTAAGTTCGAACGCACTTGCGATTGAATAACGTACCAACGAAAAAAAAAAGTGCTTTGACTCGAAGCGAAAAACGAATTCGAGTTGGGCTGTTGAATTTCGAATTTGATTCGACAAGAAGAAGAATTTTCTCGAATCGTCCATTGCGTATGAAAAAAAAAGTGAATAAAATTTGCTAATTGCCCACCAATTCCAGCGGATCAATTTGTAATCGCAGAATCGTTTCTTTCGCGTGTCACGACACTGGCGATCAAACTTTAACAAGCGATCGAATTTGCACCCCGCGGAGCAAAAATTCTTTCTGTTGAACGTTTTTTTTTTTTTTTTTTCACTATACCAATCGTCACGCGCACACCCTTTTATCACATATTTATGAATACATACATGCATACATATATCTACAAAATATCATTGTTGATTTGAGTTTGAAACTGCATCACACGAGAGGTATACATATTTTTTTTTTCACCTCGATCCAAGTGAAAATGACGTGCTAAACCGCAATAGAACGTTCGGAGTTTCCGTCTTATCGTACAAAGTTTGAGCCTTCGTGTTTCATACGCGGAGCAAGAAATTTTTTTTTTTTTTTTTTTTTTTTTCCAGTCGTTGCTTTTCTACGCGATATCGTATATCACTATTTTCCTATCGCGTTACTTTACGAAATTTTTACACGATATCAATATCATTTTCTCGTTTTTCTCGCTTTGTTTTCATGTTTTTTTTTTTTTTTTTTTTTTTTTTTTTTTATCCGTTCATTCGTTCGTATCTCAGTCTCGTTTTACACACCACTTGAGAAAGGTACCTAAAAAAAAAAGGCAAAAAATGAAGCGCGAGAGAGAGAGTATCGATGAAGAAGCGAAGTAAGACAGTATTTTGAAAAGTGAAAATGATGAAAAATTTCATACCTCTACAGTCGCGCGTTCGTGCTTTTGTTTATTGTTCAATCATTATAGTTCGGCTCATCTAACAATCGCGCACCTAACTCCAAACGTAAGAAACAACATTAAGATATTTTATTTCCATCTATATAACAGTAAATAACGAATAAGACTTGGATATTCATGTTGAATATTTGGTCAAATTTTCTTGGGCGAAAAAAAAAAAACAGTCTAAATACCTACGAATGAATGAAAGAGGAAAATAGAAACTCCGGGCTTAGACTCGTCGAGATTTTCCAACGAGTTAACAATATCTTATAGAAGCGCTTCACGTTCTGTGCAATCTGTGCAAACTCGTGGCTGCATTACTATTTACACATACAAAAACGTATATGAATATTATATGCTTATGTATAACGAGTCATATATATATCGCTAAAAGCTGCAGCATGTGCACAGCATGGCCTTGAGTGATTCAGCGGATTTAGTAATTAGCTTAGAAGCAAAGCAAGAAAAGAAAGGAGAATAAAAATAAGAATAAACGAGTGAAAGAATCAGCTCAAGGCGCTCGATTTTCAGTTTAAAAGTGCACGAGCGAGAAATACAATATTCAACGATAAATATTTTTTATTTTAGTATACATATCACATCGAATAACCTCAGTAACCATTTTTTGTTTTATCATATATCTTTTTTCAAATACTATTTTTAATAAGTTTGTATTTCTCATGTATTTCTATATTTCTAACTTGACACACCCACATATTTTGACAGCTATAAGAATCAATAAGCCATCAATAGCCACCACCGAACGCGTTGAATAACAAAGGGACTCTAACTGTTCTCGCTTGACACATAATTATCGGACTCGCATGTGTAACAAAAAAAAAAAAAAAAAAAAAACCATATATTTTCTATTTTCTACCCCTTACCTCGTTTCATACAACGCGAATAACTCGCTCGTGTCACGACTGCATATGAAAGAATAAGGAAAACAGCGATATTATTATAAACGTAGGGCAAATTTGAAATCGCAGCACGCTCTGCACGGAAAGGTTGGCCCGCATTCTCGGCTACACATACACGTATATAAGTAGTATACAATTAATTATATCATATTACGAAAAAAAGTTTTAAACAACACAGCAACGCGCCTCTTGCACGTTATATTTAATTGTATGCATATATAAAGGTTACGTGGGCGTTTCGTGGCGTAATTAGTAATATTACAATTCATAGATTTTTTTATTTTATTTTTTTTTTTTTTTGAAGAACGAAAATAGTTTGCCGATGACATTAAGTATTCAATATTTTTTTGTTTTCTCATGTTTTATCATTTTAGCGATTCATCGATCTGTCTATTTTGATTTTTCGATACAATTACGATACGATTGACACTCATATGAATCTTTTTTATTAAGATAAAGTAACAGTCGTTTGATCGATGTCACAGTGTCACTCTTATCATTGGTATTATTACGATTTTTTTTTTTAATTATGGTATCATTACGAATTTTTGAAAAGCCCTTCGATCCCATAACATCTGCACACGTAACCAATGTGCAAAGGTCACTTCGATAATTGTCTCAACAATCTTTAATAATCTCAGACGTACGTGAATAAATAATTGTAAATCAAGGGAGAAAAGAAATAAAACAGAATGTCGAAGTGCCCTTTGGAATTCGCTTAGTTGAAAGTAAAATAACTGTTGTCGTGTCGATAGTGCTAAAAAAAATTGAAGTGTTAAAATACGTGTGTGTATGCCTATATATAGTTATATATATATATATATACATATATATGAACGCACACACGTTATGTGTAAATGTACGCTCGTTTCTCGTGCAATCTCACTTGACTACAGGACAGTCGTACTAATGGACTTTATCATTGCCGTGTTTCAGGAACCTTGACCGTCAACGTGAGCGTGTTGCTGTTAAGTCTGGCTTCACCGGACGAGTCCAGTCTGGTAATTTGGCGTGAAAAAAAAAATCGAAAAACAAAAAAAATATATTTTTTTGAACTATTTCGTATTCCGAGGCAATGTTGCTACTTGATTTTCGACAAACAATTAAATTTGTAAAAATATCGTTTTTCTTGCTGAAAAATTACTCAAAAAAATAACGAAATTAGAAATAAATATTTTGCTACTGAAATGCAAAAGATTTAAGGATAAGTAGAGATCTAGAAACACACAGAATTCGAGATTTTGATTTAATTTTTTCTTCGGTTCTCAATTAAAACTATAATTTATTCCGGCTTCTTTCTTCCTCTTTTTTTTTTTCAACTTTTACAGAAATATGAGGTCGAATTCCTACTTCAGCAACAGTGGTATGATCCCCGTTTGCGCTACAGTAATCGATCACGATACGAATTTCTCAACGCGATCCACCATCACAATGACATCTGGCTACCGGACACATACTTCATCATGCACGGTGACTTCAAGGATCCTCTCATACCGGTCCACTTTGCGTTGCGGATATATCGCAACGGCACCGTCAACTACCTTATGCGGTATTTCTAACCCTTTCTCTCTCTCTCACTTTCTCCCTCTTGCTCTCGTCCCCGCAGCCTTAATTACAGGAAGACAGATGTTTTATCCCAATTTATCATGTGAAAAAAACTTCAACAGACAAAAATTACATGCAGTGTCATGAAATCTAATGAAAAATTTTTGATTAAATGTTGAACATGTGAATGAAAGCATTCCACAAATCTGAAGCTGTAAAAAAAAAAAGAAATTTTTTTTCTACAGCCTATGTACTGTTTCCATACGCAATTTGCGAAAACCGAATTACCTCCGGGACCTTTGTAATGGTAAACCAAATGTATCAAATTTATCGAAAACATGTGGGCCATTAAAAAAAGTGGGATAATGAATAAAATAAATAAATAAAAAAATAGTGGACGTAAAACCTTGCAAAATGTCTTGTAATAAAAGTAACGATTTGAATTGAGGTAAAAATTATAATGACGTTTTGTGGAAATGGTTGAAATATTCAAGTTATTCGATTGACGTCTCTGGAGACATTTTATCAGAAGAGTTTTCGTATATTGGAAAGATTGACATTACGTTCTCCAGGCTGAATCGAGTAATGTAACATTTTTATGTCAGTTATTTTTCATAGAGCAGCGCTCTACAAACTCAACGAATAGAATAAAAACGGATGATCGAGAAATTGTGTTAAAGAGGTTGAAAACTGTCATAAAAGCTGAGAAAAGAAGAAAATATATATATATATATATATATATATATTCAAAACGTGAAAGACGTGCCGTCGGAAAGAAATCATGTTCCTGACTGCTTTTCACTTCCGGTTCCCATTCCATATCCGAATAACGAAGTCTTTTTAACACACTCATTGAAAATTCAATTCACGCTCTATTGTTACATCTTTATTCTCTTCTTATTTTTCTTTCTTCGTTGCAGACGTCACCTCATCCTTTCGTGCCAGGGTAGACTTAATATATTCCCCTTCGACGACCCGCAGTGTTCATTCGCCATTGAGAGCAGTAAGTACATCAAAAACGTTTTATTCTTGTTTTTTTTCTTTATAATAAAACGACGATGAAAGCTCGTCGACTGGAACAACCTTTTCTTGCGAAAATACTTTTCTAAAAAAAGAAAAACCAAAAAAAAAAAAAATCAATATACCAACCAATTTTATTTCCGCAAAATGTCTCCTATTTATTTTCCAATATCTTCCCAATTTCTTTTCATCCAAACAAAAAATATCCGTTTTATCTTACCGTCAAAATAGAGACACTTCATCCCCAGTAATTTACGCCCTTTCGGCTTCAAATTATTGTTCCTTTCATACTTACACGTTTAACATAAAATGTGAAACCGTCGAACCATCAAACAGTAGAGTTTACAAATATAACTGGGCCTCGAGTGTCTTCCGATTTGATCCCCGTGAAACTCGGAGCGTGTGCAGCATCGAAAATGAATTAACTTGCTCTCGACGGAGGATAAGCACATGTCGCAAATATCCATATATGTTATTCGATGCATAACGATGAACTTACACTTTCTGAAAGGCGTCGTGACCTGGAAAGATACAAACTCTGTGGTTTCCATACTTTCTATCACGTTAGTCTACATTCTAAGTACGTACACAACATTGTATATTATGGATTATGCATTGTAGTGCACAACTATACAGCTTCACACGTTCCGAAGATACGGTAGAATGTTTTAATGCTTCGGTAAATATATCTCCGTGTCGAATCACGTATACATATATCGTACATTTATGTCCCATCTAAGCTCTTATCTCCATAACTAAAATAACGTTGTTAACACGTGAACCTATATTCTAAGTTTCATAAAGTGGACAGTATTTTGGTATTATGTGCAGTCCATGATTGCGCATAAATTATCTAAAGTTCCTGCAGTGTTCAAAATGATATTTGAAACAAAAAAAAGTACTCGAAAAAATGAACAATGCTACTCAACAATTTTATGTTGCAGTTCAATCTGCATAATTTTTTAGAATCAAATTCTATCGTTCTACATTCATTTTTTGTTTTTGAATTTTTTCTTGCATTTTGTACGAATTAATCGAAGAATTTTATATATAAATGAAAACATTTGTCGAAATAATATTTGCAATAAATTTTACGAATTTCTCAATATTTATTTATATATGTTTGTCTTGCAGTATCGTACGAGCAAACGGCGATTACGTACGTTTGGAAAAATGACGAGGCGACGTTGCGCAAGAGTCCGAGTCTAACGACCTTAAATGCATACCTCATTCGAAACCAGACACTTACGTGTCCGATAAAAGCCAGCTGGCGAGGTGAGTTTGTTAGTACTAGAAGAAAAAAAAAACAAACAAATTTTATTCATTATTGGGGACACTCTCAATTATTCGACGTCGAAGCCGGAATCACCCTTTGCTATCTTCCGATAATGATAATAATTTCGTTATGTACAAATATATATCTTTCTATAAACCCTTTCATAATATCGGAAATTGTATTATAAATTTTCTTTCCTCGTTGATCACCTTCATGTTAACTTTTTGTTGAGCGAATATCGATAAAATGACATTACTTATTCATTTACTTAACGCTATTATCACAATTTAATAATTCCTCGATTTTTCTAAAGCACTCGGGCGTTTTCTCGTTCATCATTTTCTAGTGATTATGTTTTTAAATACCTTATCGAGATACGCCCGGCTTTTTATTGCACTTTGACGATTCGGTTATTTTTTTATTCTTCAAACTTAACACCTCTTTTTAGGCAAAGGCTTTATTTTTCTCATTTACTTTAACACGCTGATCGTTCGAGATCAATGACAATTATGAAACAATCGGTGGGAGAAAAAATCGTTTCTATTGTCCGGAAATTGTCTCGTCGTTATACGCTCATAGTTGAAGCAATTCGCATCAGCAAATTCAACTGCAATTTTCTTTTTTAACTTTTCAAGCTTTTTTTTTGTCTTACAAAATTTATCAACTCGAATATTTCTTTGAGTTCGCTTTTGTTTGCTTTCAATCGACACTATAAATTTTCTCATCCGAATTTATGATTCTACTAATCTAATCAACGTGCAAATTTGGTTATGATCATATCAATAAAAAAGCATCAATTTTAAACAAAAGCTGACAATTAAGAAATCCGCGTCAAAAATGATAAATTTAATTCTTCATTACGAAACACTGGATTTATCATTATTTTTTATAAGTTGAAAAACAAAAAACATTTTTTTTCTAACAAGACCGAGATACGAATTTTGAGCACTGCTATCGAACAGAAGATTGTCAGCGCAATCCCAAAGAGGAATTAATTCACCGATTGACATTTTTCTAGCTGTTCAAAAATTCAAATACTTCAACAATGACACATTCGATTCATAAATTCGTACTATAACAATTACAATATACTTATTGCCGTATCAAACCGAGTAACAGAGAATTAGGAACAGATTAGATCATAAAAACTACTCGTACATATGAAGTAAATTTCCAGGCCGCAGTAAAAATTTCAAAAAGTAAACAATTGTAGTGTAATTAAACTTGTCGTTACAGCAGAATTATTAGAAGATTACAGTACCTTTTGTCGTATATTTGAACGACAGTAACGAGTACAAGCAGAAATTACGTTACAACCAATTAGAATCATTTATGGCTACAGTACAGGTACAATTCCAAAAAAAAATATTATCCAATTAAAATTCATACAGTGCTACGAACAATTGTTATATAGGTACATCACAGTAAAAAAATAAGAGTTTTTTTTACCATCTGGACTCTAATGTGCATAATTAATTAATATTCAGCGTTTTAGTCAAACGAAAAGAAAATCGCAAATGTATTTTAATATGTCTATGAACATCATACTCGATAAATAAAAGTCCATTATATCACTGTTTGATAACATGAAATACAGAGACCCTATTCTGAATCCAGTCGGTGATAGATTACAATAAAAATAACTATGAATAATGATCATCAGTTTGAGAACGTTAGCATTGCAAAGGGCCAGTAAAACAGAAAAAATGCTATTGTATTAACAATAGCTATTGAATTGCAGTATAATAATTTCAAATTTCTCTTTTAACTGTCAATGTATTTCCGTAAGGCCGAAATCGGATGAAGGTTGTTTTTTAAAAAAAAAAAAAAAATCACAGGGATAGTGGGTGGTAATAAAGCAAATACGGTAGATCGGTGGCGCTTTTTCTACTTTTCATGCAACAACTAAATAATCCATTTTCGCGCTTCGCGATGCTTTTCCACGACCGAATATATTTTTCTTCTATTTTCCTCTCTCTCCCTGACTCTTTCTCTTTCTCCCCCTCTCTTGTATTCGTTGACACACGACCACATATACGAAATCAATACAGACGTAGGGCAGATACAAAAAAATTTGCCCAATTTGAATTCGCAACGGCATAAACTCTCTCGGAGGTTGAGCCAGTTTAACCACAGAGCGAGAACCGAAAGCGTTAACGCGGAAGAGCGGAACGACGGAAAAGGGAAAAGAGGAGGAGTGCAAGAGCAGAATATACGTCCCATACGTTCCTTCATTTTCAACCATGGAAGCCTTTTTTTTTATTTTTACGTTTTCATTTATATCTTTATTATATTCATATGTACAATTTTTTTTATTTTTATTTTTTTTTTACAAAAGCTCGCAACAATCGTTGCACATGCAGAGATTCCGTCGTACAACTATCCAATTTTCATTCACGAAGCTGTTGCGGAAATGAACGTTTATTGCGAAAAGACTTTATTCGAAGCTCTCGGAATTCCCACGCAATCATTGTTTTTCACTCATATCATTCCAATTAATTCTCACCCGTTTTAACGCTTAATTTTGGAGGAAAAAAAAAAATACAAGGAAAATGATTTTGAACGCGAAGAGAAAACATTTTAGGCATTTCTAAGTTAAAATTTTGGCTCACATCGAATGAATTCCCTCGTTGCTACCGGGCTGTCAGAAATACTCGTTTTTTAATTAACCTGTACTCTCATCCAAACCATTGGATTTAATTTAAAATTGACAAAATACTCTCAGTTCGTCCGAGCTCTTGCTCTGTTTTTATTTTTATTGGATATCCACGAAAAAATATTTCCGGATGCTTTAAAATTTCTCATGAAAATTCATTCAGATATCCCGTAAAAATTTACGCACACGAATTGAATTAAGTTTTCTTGCGTCAAAGAGCTTTGAAACAGTTTTTATTTTTTGGACGACGATTCAAAAGCTCATCGACAAAGTGCAAATTCCAATGTTACACGACACAGATGCACGTGAATGCGCATTGCATCGAAGCTAGCAACGACATAAATAATGAATGTCTCTATGTTAAGGGGGGAAACCAGTTTAGGAGGCCGAAATTTTGTTGTTTGTCGTGAATTTTTTACATATGGAATAAATAAACAGAATTTTTTTTTAATTTGAGAATATTTTATTCATGGTTTGAAATAGACTTGAGAATTTTTTGAAGCGATTTCCGCCGGAAACAGTGTCGCTAGATCGTGCTGTCCATGGACGATTACCATCGGAGTATTTTGCTGGTGGGCATTCCTGTGGTTTCAATTTTCATCTGTAATCATCACAATTTTTTTTTTTCGTTAACAACATATTTCCTAAGAATATGAACCTGATTGTGTAAAAAAAAATTGAAAATTGCATTTTTTTGAGGTGTTTGAAGACAATGTTATGTTTTTATACCATATTTTTTCACCTTTTTCGCATAAAAAAACATATTTTTAATAATCATATAATTCCAGAATTAGGTTCATCTAGATTTGAATTGAATAAAGAATGTTCACACCAAATTTCAGAACAATTGGTCAATAACTTTTCAAGCTAGAATGCCCACAAGTGGGAAAAAAGTAGTTTCGAGAAAAACGCGTTTGAAATAAAATGTAGCGAAAACGGGATTCGAGGCAGTAATTATTTTTTCTTAATTATATAAAATTATTAATTTTATTAATATATACATTTATTAATTATATAAAAAAGTTAATTATATAAAAATGCTCACCGATTAATCAGCTATTCCAGCACCATATAACAATCCCTCTTCTTGTTCGTAAGCGTCATTTCGGGCTTACCGACGAGGCGGTCACTCAAGTCCTCATAGCATTGAAAATAATGCGAATTTTGCTTTCAAATTTTGACTACACATTCTTGACGAGTTATACTAACGATTTATGCAATAAAAAAAAAATCGATTTTTTGATCGGTCTAAACTGGTTTTCCCCCTTAATGAATAATTATTATTATTATTATTTGATATACATAAGTCCAACTACACATAGAAATGTCTATTTATAGTACAGAATCCGGTGAATGTCGAGAATGCAAATTGCGTGCATGCTGTGTGTATATTATATTCATATGATATGGTATGATAATACCAAATGTGTATGATAAATGAAATATATACATGTATTTATTATCAAAAGTCACATTTCTTTTTGCAGATCATTATAACAACAATAAAAATATCAATATCAACATGAATACAATAAATCGAATAAATTTAATACATATGTATATTTCTATACATAGAATAGATAATTTTGTAATAGTGTGATTTTTCGTTTTCTCGTTTAGTGCGTTTAGACTGTTTGCAGTAGTGCGTGTCTCTCCCCCAGTATTATTAGAGGTCTCAATTGGACAATCTTGGTTCCTGTCTCGCTTTGAACCAGAACGTCGTGATTCGTTTCAGATATTTATATCGTACTTTACTGCAAGGCTAAATGTTCACTGTTAATAAAAAAAACGAAACAGAAACATTTCTATCGCATCGGTCCTGATTTTTTTTTATCTGGAAAATCTGAATTTTCTGAAACAGTTCTTTCGCTTTGACCCGAAAGATTGTCTACCGTTATTCTCACGCTAGATAATTCATTCGTTTTTCTCACATTCATTTTTTCTGTAACTTGATGAAATTTTTTTTTTTTTTTTCGTTTTTGAAAAGATGACAACTTTGAGGTTTTTTTTTATCTTGTCGTTGTGTTGTCACATCTTTGTGACCTTTGGAATTGATCGGGGATGAATATCACCATGACTATAATTATTAGAGTGGAAGGGAACTGCATGTAAAGGTCAGAGGATAGAAAAATCGAGCTCCTATCATTTCTGGCTAGTTCAATCTCACGTGTCGCGAATGTGATGCTGTTTGTCATTTTTTATATCAATCTTATCTTCGAATTTAACGCGAGGAAGTTTTCTGAGATATCCCATTTTTTTTCTACTGTGAAAAAAAAATCGTGAACTCATTTTCCAGAATTGGTAGGATGTAGATCAGCAAACCTTTGCTGATTGATCTAATCATGCATTATTGGAACATCGAAAAATAATTATGAAGAAAAGATAATGAGTAATTCTTTGTTTAGTATTGAGATACAAGTGACCGTACTTTACGAATTTAAATATAATTCAAGCGAGAAACTGTTGCGTTAGAACACAGTAATTTATTCATATAGTTTTCTCTTCATGTAGGCGCATCAGGAAAAAAAATGACTATGAATTCATTGCTATGGTAATTTTTGAATATTTTGGCAGCCCTTCATTGGACTGGCCTATGAAAAGTTGTTCAAATATTACTGTTTGCTAAACTTTTTTATTTTCATGTTTATACTATTATTCTGCAGTGTATTTTAAGATGCCTGACACGATGTTATGCAGCTGAGTACGAAAAACATTTTCACGTCCGATTTGACGCTTACGTTATTTACTCAAATCCCAAATAATGAATCCCGAAACGAATCACGACGAATGAAATATCTGGTGTGCTTGGTCTAGTTACGAAGGTTTGAGCATTATTGGACGATAACAAAAGAGAAGAAAATTCGGATAATTCAAAATTTTGCAGTTAACGTGTATAAACATACACATGAAAATATACTAGGGTGGTCATTGATGAAGATGCTGAAATTGTTTGAATACTAGCGCCCTCTAGGTATGTTTTCAACGAATATTAAACAAATCTATATGCGAAGAGCGATCTTTTTTTTTTTATAATTGATACGTACTGCTTTTCACACAAGACCCTTAAATATTAGGATCGAATGCTTAAAAAGTTGAAGCACAAAATCTACTAAAAATTACAATAATCAATAGTGGAAATCTCTCTGATGCTCTTAACATGTGTCATCAATAATTAAATTGTGATGAATCGAATTTTTCGGAGCTTACAAAATAAACATAGTCTTTCATTTTCGGGTTCTTTTTAACGTCAATAGTTATGATTTTTTGAAAAAAAAAAATAGATTTTGTTCGAACAGTGATCAGTATTGGAACGTAGCCAAAATTTCGCGCTACCCAATGAGGGTGTTCATTTCGGCCTGATTCAAAAAGATTAGATGTTATTAATGTAAAAAAGTATTTTTTTGAGGCATAGATTTGTTTTTTCTATTCGTTTCGAATCCCCTTAGAGAGCGCTGGTAACGAAATTCACCAATTTTTTTCGTCAAGGGCCACACTAATCTAAAATAGATGGTTGAGGAAAAGAATATTCGTTTAGGAGGAAAAAAAAAGACGTATTCGATTAGGAATTCGATTAGGAATTCGCAAGTTCGGGGCTGTTCTGTTGCAGCTGGAGGACCTCTGATCGTCGACAACGAGGACGAGTTCGATGAATTTGGGGAATCTAAGTGCTCGCTGTGCCAGCGCAGGTTTGAGGAGCAAGGTAAAAGAAGACGATAAAACGATAGAAAAAGCAGAGAAAACATAGACGTCAAAGAAAAAAAAAAATTTGTTAATCGCTCTTCATCTACGTAGAACATGAGTATTTTTGTTTTTTCTTCAAAACTAATTCATGCTTCTAAATTTTGGTCGTCGAGAAGTGAGTGAATGATATGGGGAAATCAAATGTTACAGGAGAGAACGAGAAAAAAAGAGAGAAAGAGAAAGAGAGACAAGGACCAAGTTTACCAAGCGACCCACCTTATTTGAATGAACATACTAATTGTCCTATGAACCTAAATTGCCAAAAACCTTACCCCAAAAGTAGCTTCGATGTCGCTTGTTAGCTCGATGTTCACCGGAATTTAAAAATTTTTGTGTACATCACGTAATTATTCATCGGTGTTAATTTTGCAGATACAATAATATTGAATCATTAATCATTAACAAAATTCGTTTCCACACAAATGTCCTTTCAATATTGAAAATGTTTTCGTTTTTTTTTTCTTTCTTTTTACAAATCCTTTGAACTTTGATATATAACTATACTCGAATCCATTTATGTGTTTTACACTTGTCATTTCATATATTAACATTCATCGAACTATAAAATTTTGTTTAAACGAATACAAGTTTTCGCTATTCAATAAATCATGTGGACTTACAAACTTATCATAAAAACCAATTTAAAGAATCGCACGCATCTATACTTTTATCGTGCTTACATAAATGTTTTTTTTGTCAACTATTACTTGTGCTCTCGTACTCCCGGTAGGACGCTTTGAACGATCAAACCTCGTAAACGGAAATGGTAATGTCGAATTTTTTTTGTTTCAATTCCCAAACAATTTGGAACTCATAGCTGCAACGTTATATTTTAATCACGCCAATTTTCCAGCTGTACTTTTTGGCCTCACCAACACAAAAGAAAAGGACCACAAATACTTTTGACCTTCAACGAAATTTGCTTTGATACCATTTTGAATTTCTAGGTACAATGCTCTTTACACGATCGAATCGAACGCTTTTCATCCAATCGTGTGCATAACACTCATTATACATTGCGAAAATATGCTTTTTTCATTTTTTAATACCATTACAAAGCTATTCGAAAAAGTTCCCTATCTACGCATATATATTTCTCCAACAACTGAATGCAAAATAAAAACTTTTCTTTCACCTCCCAAGCATTTTCATTCAAATAAACTAAGAAAAAAAAAAACTCAAAATTCCATCTCATTTATTTTCAACGGTGCATTTGCATGTTCGTTAGTGAGACTCAAGAAAGCAAACTATTTGCAAATGTAATTCGTATTAAAAGAACGCACACTTGGAGCAAATAAGTTTTTAGGGAGCTTTTCGAGTAAAACTGAGCGGCTACTCATAATAATTTGTCATTGATTTTTTGTTTGTTATCGTTGCAAATAAAGAAACATTCCAGTGTTATCATGATTTCTTATTATTTCATTTTCTCTTACTACAATAGTTTGAAAAAAGAAAAAAAAACCACAAACATTTATACGCTTCGTGTTTAATTATTTTTCGAATAAAAAAAAAATCTACTAGCGGACATGATTCTGAACGATTTATTTTCCCTCGAAGCCTCGCTATTTTCCCTTCGAGCAAATTGTACGAACATGATTTTGCCATCTTACAAAGTGCCTCATGTCAATGTGAGAAAGGAAGAGACGGGGGATTGTCTTTTCGAGCAAAAGTTCGCTCGCACAGAGATCGACCGAGCCTCGTTTCATTCCGCGTTTCCCTCTTCATTACGCTTCATTTCCTGCTGAATTTATCTGAGCTTCTCCCGAGCTCTTTTCTTTTTTTTTTTTCAATCCCCTTCTTCCGTCAAGTTAATCCACTGAAGTGTCTCCGAAGCTCTATCAATAACTTATCGATATCGCTTATCGCGATTAGTTCGAGGAACGACTCAATTATCACGAGAAAGTAGGGAAGAAAATAGAAACTCTAATTTTTACAATATTCAATCATTTTTTTTTCACTCGAATCTCGTTCATTCTTTGCTGAATGATAATTACTATTACTTCGATTATTGCAGCACAGTAAGCTTTTTACGTTTTGCATTTTTTACGCATTAAAAAGTTACTTAGCAATAGACACTGCAGTAAAAGTTTTGACATGAATCAAGTATCGATAGCCAACAGAATTATCAACATAAAACTTGTTTTTTTTTTTTTTTTTTTTTTTTCGAAAGAATTGGTTACACGCATGACCAGCAAATCGAAGTGAGGAAAAACTTGATAAACACACAGATAAAATCAATGAAATATTCTTAATCTGCGCTATTGAAATTTTGAGTAAGCAAAGAGCAAAAACCGTGCTTCATGCCAAGTCAGAAGCTCGATTATTAACCGCTGAACCTTAACAGAAGCCTTGTTATTGATTTTTTTTTCCACAATATTATTTTCATTTAATATATGAGCATAAAACTGGGACCTCATACCGTTTCATACTTCTCAATGCTCTACACAAAACGTTAGAAATTTGGATCAATGATCGAGTGGGAATATGACAATAAAATCGTGGCAATGATTCAAAAAATCTTAAAACGGTTTAAAACTTTTATGTAGTTTTGAATAATAGTATTTAAAAAAGATTGAAATATGAACTGAATTTGAAAAATTTTCTTGACAACACATCAACAATCCAGAGTTTTGTTTTGTTGAAAAAAAAAAATCAGGTAACTACAGCTGCCTTAAGGTGGATCTCATCTTTACGCGAGATCGAGCCTTCTACTTCACCACAGTCTTCATTCCGGGAATAATACTGGTAACGAGCTCGTTCATCACGTTCTGGCTCGAGTGGAACGCCGTGCCCGCCAGAGTCATGATTGGTGAGCCTTCTACTAACTGTAAAAAAAAAAAAAGAAAAAACTTACAAAAACACAATTTCGTTCTGCAGAGAATCTTATAATTAATGAACATATGTTTTTTTTTTTATACCAAATTTTTACATTACATTGATCACAAAGTAAGGGGTGAGAGCTTCAACAAATTTGATCGGAGTTTTTCAAATTATTCTTCTTACATAGAATAATTTCACTGGAAGCAAAATTGTGATGAAATATTCAAACATTTTGTTGGAAGTATTCAACAGAATTATTTTGTTCACACAACCAAATGTTGATCGTTCCAACAAAGTTTCGTTTCGTTATAAAAAAGTTTGATTGTAATAATGGAAATTTCGTCGCCAATCCAAAAGCACGTTTTCCAGACAAACAGTCTAAATGATCTGGATAAAAATGGACTTTTCTTCAACAATATTTCAATGTTTCTTTAAAGAATTCTCAAATATGTGTGAAAAATAATTTTCAAGAACAGATCTGCAAACAACAGTACGGCTGCGAACGAATATAGAAAGATTCCATCGATCTATAAATTCTTTGACATTTGTTCTAATGAAAAAAAAAAAGGAAAGATGAGAAGGAATTTGAAATGAAAAATTTTTTGATCGGAAATGAAAATATTTCAGGTGTCACGACGATGCTCAATTTCTTCACGACGTCGAACGGCTTTCGATCGACTCTTCCGGTGGTCTCGAATTTAACCGCGATGAACGTCTGGGATGGTGTTTGTATGTGCTTCATATACGCGAGTCTCCTCGAGTTCGTGTGCGTCAATTACGTTGGACGTAAGAGACCACTTCACAACGTCGTCTATCGGCCAGGCGAGAATCCTGTCACCCAGGTACATTCCGACAACGGTCTCGTATTTATTTTTACCTATATAAAAGAAAAAAAAATGCCAACGCGGCTAATGTTGTTTGCGAAACGTCTTCTCTTTCTCTCTTCCATCTCCGCCGAAATTAACTTTTTTATAACATTTCAAGAGTACCTAAAGTACACATAAAATTGGCCAATTAACGTTGACACGATTTAGGAGGAATTTTCCAAAATGATATAAAGTTCATTGAGAATTGAGATGAACGTCCTTCGCTTCAGTTTACTTTGACATTACATTTCTCGAATTGGTAAAAAGTATAATGGGTTGAGTGCCACTAAATTTTTTCTAAGAAATTTCTTCGAGAAATGAATTCGATTCTGCGTTGCATGAACTGAATTTAACCATGGTGTCCGAAATAAATAAGAAAAAGAGTTTGTTTTCATTTTTATTTAATTTTTTCTTTTAAATCGTTGCTCGACATGTTCAAACGCTAATAAAACAATTGTCCGTCCGTGATTCACTGCTCAGTTGATTTGAAATATTTTTTTATTGGTTAAACGATGAAAAGAAAACTGAAAATGAAATGGAAGGAAGGACTTTGTTCGTCCAGCTTTTGTGCTCGATGGTATTTCGTTCATCTCGTTATATTCACGAGTGGCAAAAGGGAAATCAGGCTATGTGTACTCAACGAAGACTCTCAGGAGTCACATACAATTCGTATAATTGCATAATTGGGGGTAAACTTTGAAACTCGCTTCGTTTGGATCTCGAATGTGGATAACGAAGTGCTTGAAGATGTGAACAGGAAATAAATGTATAAGAGAATGTGTGAGCGAAAAAGAGAGATAGAAAAAGAAAGAGAAAACGGCAGTTCGCATCAACTTCCCGATCCCATTGAGAATTCTCGGTTTAACAAAAACGGACTTTGCGATTCGCCGTCGACGCTGAGACTATCGTCGTTCAAAATTCTTGCTACGTCTCGTTGGTAATGCAAAAATGAATGAAAAAGGTAAAAAAAAAAAAAAAAAAATCGAGAAGAAGATATGGAACAACGAGAAGCAGTAAAAAATCTTATTTGCAGTTTTCAAGCACAAACAACTAAAAGGAAGCGTATATTATGAAATCTTCATATCGTGTTGCCCCTAGTTTTTCAAATGTAAATGTATTTATATACATTATTTAAAGATCCATATTAGAAAACATACAAAAAAAATAGGGGCCACGTAGAAAGCTCTCTTTGGCTGAACGAAGTGCTGTATGCATAATTTACGCTACGTCCCAAAATCTTCCAGTATGCATAAGACGTTGAGGCTGGAAAGTAGAAAAATGATTTCCTTAAACACGTTTTTTTTTTTAATTTTTGATTTTCAAAGAATTTGCTTTAAGACAAATTCTCACTTACCGTATAAATTTTTTGAATCAATGATCAGAAAGAATTTTGTTTCGTGTTCATTATTGTGATTTTTTAATTCTTTTTTTAAGGTCTGGCTCCGAAATTTTGGTTTAATTTTCTTATTTTATATATCAATGTAACGGATCGACCTTTCTGATTTTATATTTGACGATAGAAGTAAAATTATATTCTTGACTCACTCGCGTGACGGTTTTTCAATTTTTATATTTTCATTCAAATTGACCAGGTAAATGTAATTTTAAATTTAAACAGTAAAATCATACCTCACATCACGTCTCATCTGTGCCCCGTAAACCCATCATCGATGTTGATGCGATAAAGGTGTTTGATGAAGAAGCACATGTTTTTTGTTTCTTAGATTTTTTCACACAAAAATCCGTGTTTTTGGTTACTAGGATAAAGGTACCGATAAGTGAACAACTTTCATTCCTACTAAAACGTGAGACATTTTTTCCGCATACTTAATGGATATGTTATAATATTGGTTAAATGTTACATTTCAAATGAAGAGTTTGGATTAACTTCCATGTTGGAGATTTAGATTATTTTAAATAAAAAATTATGGAGAGTTATTGATAGGCGTTTTAAAGGCATAAAAGAAATATTAATCGATCGGACAAAAACCATTGGCGCTTGATGTGAGACATTTAAAGTTCATGTAAATTTCACGTAAAGACGTTTGATAGTATTGATATGATTTTAAGCCTACTAATTTTTATTGTCGAAATTTTTTCGTAAAATGTTAGAGTTTAATCAAGTAATAACTTGTGTCACGACGATTATATCACTTTTTTTTATTTCTTTTGAAAAAATAAAATAAAAAAAAACGAATAAAAAGACCCCAATGGAAATAATTAAAAAATTTTTCGCAACATATTGCTCGAAGTGTTCACTTGTCGGGCACTTTACTCTATGACAAATAACATACATTTTTCTCTAACAATTGAATCGCATTTGTTTAACTTTTATCGCGTTCGCATCGTGCACCTTGTGAACTTGTTGGCGTGACATAATGCACAAACACGTATGAATTGTTTATCTTATATACTACATACTATTTATATAACTATTCATTTATTTATTTACCTTGTTACTAATTTATGAAAATTCTGTATCAAAAGATTTCAACATCGTAAAAAAAAAAAAAAACAAACAAAATAGGTATTTGGTTACATCTACTGATTATTAGTGTTATTACTTTTTCTGAATATTATTATCAAAAAATTACCACACCACACACTGTTCAGTTAGTTATCAACTTATTTGTTTTTTTTTTTTCCACTTTTTTAGAACTCAAGTCAACACTTTTTTCTAAGTTAACCAACTGATCCACTACTATTCGTTTTCTTTGTCGTAGGAAGAGGTAAAAAATTTTGTTATTTTTTGTTGTTGTGATTTACTCATTTTTTCGTTACACGAGATAAACAAATTGACGGCGTTGCAAATCGTGCATGCATATCTCTCCGCCTTTATTAGTATTTCTGTCTCTCTTTTCTTGTCGAATATCCTCTATATTAGCAGCTCTTTTTGTTAAGAAGTTTAGTTTTTCTCCACCAAATTATTTCAACTCGATACGTCACTCGGTCTTGAAATCATCTTGCGACGAATTATCGATTTTTTCGTTCTTTTGAAAATTCACATTTTCATATTGTTTCGAAATTTTGGAATTATATCTTTTTTTTTCTCTGTTCATGCGAACTAGTAGATACGTCTAACTTTTCATTCATGTCATAAACAGATACACTCAGGGTCACGTGTAATAAGTATATATAAAATATAAAAAAAACTATGGGTACTATATATACTTATTATCATGTACAATGTCACAATTGCAACTTAAAATACTAAAACTTAACAGATACTGCAACTTTACAATGGGCAGTGCTGCTAAATCGTGTTCATATTGCATGAGTGAATTTTCTAATCGTTGTCACTCCGAAATAAAACGTCGTTTTCGTTACATCGCATTCTCAAATCGGGATATTTTTATTGATTTCTTAAGAGGTATTGGGACCTTTCGTGAGAAAAAAAAACAACAATTCAAACCAAATTACTTTCGCGAATTTATAGATGTTCTATGAGCCCGAAACAATGACGAAATTCAATCCTCGTTGGTTCATCTCCAATTTGTGACTGAATTAATGTTTCCAAAATTTTTCATCGAACCAATTGATCCATAATTGCAGATTAATTTATCCATCACTTTCTGATACAGAGATACTAACAAAAAAATACACGAAATAGGAGCCACATTTGCAGCGGATAGTATTGTTTAACATTCATCAATGCAGCTCTGTGCTCGATGCAGTCTTCTATCTAGATTTATTATAATTAACGAACCGTTCGTATTTATTTCATTCAGTATTTATTGTTAATGTTTTTTTTAGCCAAGCACTTACATTACCTTTCCAAATGTATCGTCGGTCAAATTGACGATGCATAAATACGTTTTTTTTTGTTTTTCTTACTACAAACAAACTTTACAATCACATCTGTAACACGATGAGACAGTAGCCACCGAAACAGGCTGAATATATCTCAAATGCAATAGATGAACGAATCGGTCTCAAAAATATATTGACCTCAAAACAGCATTTGTTTGCATCAAACGAAATTACGATATTCCAATAAAACTTCAATCCTTGCTCGATGGATATGATTAAATCGTTCAAACTGAAACAACTTATTGGACAAATGGACGATAAATTTGAAAAGAAAAACGAGTTAAATCTCAAGGTATTAAACAAATATTTGAAATAACAATGAAATTAAACATTTTCAGATCGAAGTTTACTTTCGATTAATTATGATCATGTATAACTAAACGAACCACAAAAACTATTGACTATTGACAAAACGTGGCTAATCGAGTTTATTTGTACATTTTTATTCCCACCCTTGAACACAACCCCGCGGGAAAAAAAAAAAAAAAATCTCTTACTAAGTTTGGTTGGTGGAATGTTGCGGTGAGTAAGTCTCTTTGTTTGGTGTCTGTGATGTTGCAGCGGCTTCCAGCGGTGCTCAACAGGATAGGGATTATATTGGCCAGCCCCTTGGTAAGATCCCCGTTCACCTTGGGGCTCGATACGAAAGTCACTTGCATCTCTCCTAAACTCATTATCATGTTTTTTAAAATGAACACGAATCACGAGACCCAAATTATTAGTAGAAATCCCAAATTTTCAGCATTCGTTATTGGTAAATTATCTTGAGAGAGAACAAAACGTAATTATATCGAAAGTAATCGAGATGCATGTGGTCCACTATCGTCCCTTGACACGCACACTTTGTCCTCCGGGCCTTAAGTCTCGTGTCTTCTAATACAAACACACACATATATATATATATACAAATGTTTATATATATATATTTATATAAATATAAATACACATATACGTATAACTTTGATTTATTTTCAATCTGTCCGTTTAATCCTTCTGCAAACGTTACAAAAAGAAACAAAATGTAAGCATGATAACACGTTCGAATGAACAATAACACGATTCTTTGTCGTTAGAAGCTTTTTTCCAATGTTAATTTTTTTTTCTTTTTTTTTTTTTTAGAAAAATGCAATGTTATTTCTCATTGTTCGCACCTAACGTGGATAAACGATAACGAAAAAGAAAAGAAAGCTCTGTTTTCATATCGAAAACGATCGATGTATTGATGAAGAAGATGAAAGAGTTATTTCTTTTTCTTTCGTCGATCCATGAGTTTACATATAACGCCAATTAATTCACGCACGCAATAATTCATTGTCCCAAGGGCCGGAAGAAACGAGATGTACCACTGATATTGATGAACTCTTTTTTTTTCTGAAACGTAATGTTCGGAAAATCACCATGAATATGAACGCAATTAGTGGCATGACGAACTGAATTTTTCAAAGTGCGCTTTATCAATACGAGTCCACGTTCCATTCGCTCGTTTTCATAGGAAAATGTTATTTCTTTGGTGGCCTAATCTTCGATATATTAGAAAAACAATTGTTCCAACGTATTTTTCGTATCTCAGGGACTGGATACAACTAGCTCCCGTCACTTTTCAATTTTATACCTTCTTTTTCATAGGTTCATACATTTTTTTAAAATCTTATTCGCATCAAATTTTCAATCGATCAGGCGACTACACGTACCAGTCAAAAGTGGAAGCTGAAACTAGAATCACAACTTTAAACCCTCGTGTGATTCCGTTAGCCTATCCCACAACAGGATCGAAATCGATCGCAATCTTCGTCTTAGAATGTAATGAAGAAAATTTAACGATGAAATCTTTACAAAACCACAAAATTTTTGAGAAAATACGAAAGTGTTGAGTGGAAAGAATAATATTTTTTTCATGTATAAATATTCGTTGACTGAAGTGTACTTGTGAACTAAACATTTTTGAAAAAAAAAATGCTTTTTTCGAGTTATTGCTGAAAAATGTTATTTCCAAGATTCGAATCTACATTTATGCAAACCCATTAATTTATCAAGACACGCAGCAGTCGTTACAATATACGACTCTCGAGACTGGCCTTATTTTGGATAAATTTGAATACATCAGTGAGATATTCATATTAAGTTATGAAATACTAACGGATATTTTTAGATTTTTAAACCGTTTAACAACATTTTTTTCAAATATCCATTCTGTTCGACTGGTACGTAGAGTTGTTACTGGCTTTGACGGAGAGTCAGCTATTATTTATTTCTTAACTGACATGCATGGCGGTCTCTTGCTTACGTGGAAAATAAAACCACTAATATTGGAGTATATCGCTGCTTAAATTTGTCAACCGTATTGTTAATGAACTCACGCACATCACAGCTTCCATCACGAATCGAATCATTCAAACTAAAAAGAATTGTCTAAACTATCAATATAAAAAAAAAAAAAAAAAAAACAGTACAGAAATCCGTAACCTTGTGTAATCTTGTTAACAAAAATAATCCAAAATCATTAGCATTGACGAAAAGATTACAGAAAGATAAAGAAAAACCATACACGACGAATTACGAGAGTGAAAATTACGTCGGCGAATGTCTTCAATTTTTTACGTTGGAATGACAAGAATCGCGAGCTTTCAGTGCTAAATATATATATTTAAAAAATATATCTATATACTATAATATATGATTTTATATATGGTATAAAATATATTATATATTTTGTGAATATATATATCTATAGATATATAAATATACGTCATTGAATCGGTACATAGGTACATCGATGATCTAACATGCTGTCCAGCTTTCATTAGATAGAAAATTAGTGAAAAAAAGCCCGAGAAACTGCCGCAGAAAATCGATATTTTCAATCAAATAATTCGTTGATGAAATTTTTTTTTTTTTACCATCAAATTAGGGATAAAATGGTTTTGAATTGGTAGAACGATTTTCTGTGTATAGATAGAGGTTAACCAAATCTATAGAAAGCTCCTTGATTTTTCGCAAAGGAGTAAAAAGTAAACCGAAAAACAATTTCGAAATGGTTTAAATAAAAATCGAATCGTAAAGACCGACGTCGTGATATCCTCGATATTATTGTAGACATTATTGTAGCATGTAAACCGTAAATGAAAAGTTGAAAGGCATGTTAAAAAAACGTATATTCAGGATTATATTAACATAGAAAGGAAAACGAGAGAGAAAACGAACGATTCACTTTTTCCTATTTTTTTCTTACCGCTCGATCAATAATTTAATATCACTAAACGAACGAAGCATCAGAATATCTGCGATTTTTTTTCACAATTTTCATTGATCTTCATTCATGACAGTTTCTTAAAGAAAAATTATTGCAAAGCCAATTTATTCCTCATTATGTTGAAGGTGTAAAGATATTTATTCGATTCCATTTTTGTTTTTGTGCAAACGTAAAAAATTCAAGGATCAGAGTCACAGCATATATTTGGGAGGCTTTCAGTTTACCCTTTTTCTCTAATTGTTTTTTTTTTTTTTTTTTTATTCCTAATTGATTCGGAGTGACTCATACTCATAGCGTAATAAATAATAGTATTGAATCTCATGTTGCGAAAAGCCTTTGGTATTTGATTTTTATTTACCCCCCGGGACTAAAAGAGTGCAAAAGAAAAGATAAAAAATTTTTAATCATTGGTAAAAAAGTTGTGGAATTATGAATGAAGAATTTGAGAATAACAGAAATAAAGTTGATAGAAATGGTTAGAAAAAATACAGGAGAAAAAAGTGGATCGCTTCGGGATTGTATTATCGTGTATAAGTTTTCTGCTACGGGGACCCTGTCGTAGGGTGAAAAGAAACGAGAGGGTGGCAACACAACCGGTACCGGTCCAGGGGCAAACGAGATTATCGCCTGCACGAATTGCGGTCCAAATCCATGTACTCACACCGCAACAAATGGATGTGCCGCCGAGGTATGTATTATTCGTAAAAGAGACGATAAATCAACGTGGAGTGGATGAGTTTTTTTGGTAGCGAACGCGCGAATGCTAATTTTATTTTAAGTAATAAAACGCTTGGGTATTGGAAGGCAATCAGTCGAGACATCAACATCGATTAAAAATAAATATTTTATAACCGACTATTTACATTTTTATGAATACACATTCAAATAGCGAGTACATGAAAAATACAGGGGGCAAATGAAATCAATTAGACAAATTAGAATGAAATCAAATATGACATGAAACCAATAAAGAAATTTTTTTTTTCAAAATCTCAATTGTAATTGGTGGATTAGATTGTTCGGAAAAAAATTAACGAACATGAATGTGTCGAGACTACCGAAGGCTGGATGGAAAGAAAAAATAAAACTAATTTTTATGATGGAATTTTTCACTGTGACGACACAATTAATGAAACTTACATACATGATTATAGGATTAAAAAAACAAATGTCAAGCATGCTAAAAATATTTTAGTCAACGATGTTTCCAGCGTCACTGGAAAAGTGGGTTTATTTTCAAAATGGTGAAATAATTTTTCTGATCGTACATAGTTTTACTATTTAGATTATTTTTAATTAATTGGAAATCCGACGTTTTTTCTTTCTTTCTCATAGCTCTTGAAAGAAAACTATGAAAATGTTTCGATGAACACGTTTCTGCATATATTTAAAAAAAATTTTCTCTATATGTATTGTTGATATTATTTAGATTTTTACCCTTTAAATTTATATTTCGTAGTCTTATCACTATCGATGATTCCTATCAAATTGCATTATCATTAAATCGCTCGAAAATATTCACTAAATAAACGTTTCGAATGTGCAGTTTTTCACTGTAGAGTAACAATGAGTGTTTTTTTCTTGTCTAGATTTTGTTTCTCACTGAAAATTTTGCACCTCCTTTTTAGAGAATACGAGAAAGGTCATCAATCGGTGAATCGTTAACGAAAATAATAAGAATTATGGTAATACTCGGAGTCTAATCATTTTATGTTTTCCCCATCATTTTTGCATCACCAAAACAGAGGCAGAAACGATAGTATAATATGATACAAAAAAAAAATGGATCAAGAATAGAAGAAATGGAGCTTTTTAAATACAGTTAGTAAGATTATTCGAAAGAAAGTTTAGGAATTTAATTGATGAAAGAAAAATTTCATTGAATAATTCGCTTATAGAAAGAATAAAATTGAGTGTGATATTTGCATGCGTGGGTTACCAACCCTGTAATGACCCTGAGTAGTGCTGCTTTGTCCAGGTACGAAAGAAAGAGCCGCCACACCCGATAAGAGTTGCTAAGACGATCGACGTTATCGCAAGGATCACCTTTCCGATCGCCTACTTCGTGTTCCTCACATTTTTCTTCATACATCTCAAGGGAGTTTCGTAGATCGAGCGATTATCGTGTGTTGCATCGATCATCGAAGATTTATCCGTCACTCATCGGAAAACAACTAAACAATAAATAAAAAATAAATAAATATATACTGAACCCATTTATTTCGAGGCGAATGGTGGTATTATGCATCCGCATTGACCAAAAAAAAAAAAAAGTAAGACGATTTTGGACGAAAGACGTAATTATCCGGTGCATTGTGATTAATTCAACGGGATATGTGCTACGAAAGAATAGTTTAATCGACAGGGACAACTAAGTGCAATAAAAGAAAAGAAAAAAAAAAAAAAACATAGACAAGCTTTCGAAAGTGGGTTGAAGAAAATGCTTTGACGCGTATAAGGAAATGCTTAGCCTAGTTAAAGGATCAAATTTCACTCGCATAATTTCTTAGCTAAGTGAAAATATTAAATATACGATTACTCATTTCACGTTTCGTCGTAGATTTTTTGTAAAGAAGGATTACCGATTAAAAGCGTGCTTCGAAAATTCGTCGGACGGATTGTTTTGGAATTTGAGAACGAGTTATGAATTTAAGTGAGCAAGATGTGACACGGATAAGCGAGGAGATAAAAAATTATCTCCGTTATCGACACTTTCGTTATAAGAAGAATACATGAAAGTAATATATACTTGGTGCTTTTATCGATGATCCTGGCAATTTTTCAACGGCTAGGTCAAAAATAATAACAAAAGAGAAAGAAGATTTAAAATAGCGGCAAGCGTGAAAATAAGATGATGAAAAAAAAAAAAAAAAAATGCCATAAAACATGACACAACTTAAATAAATCAAACGTAGTTATTTGTAAAACTCATTTAATTGCGCATATATATGGTATAAATATCTCAGTAGAGCATATTTTGTAGGAGTGTGAAGAGAAAGAAAAAAAAAAAAGAAAAACAACACTAATCATCACACTATTACCGTAATTAATTATCAATTATTGATTATTACGATTACTAGTCCTGCTACTTGTAAATTAATATCATACTATAATTACAATTACTATTGTCCTTTAATGCCATTGATACGATTATCGATTAATAAGATATATAAAAAAAAAGAGATGAAGCGAGAAATGAAAAGCGTTAAAAAATGATGGAGGATCGTACGACTACGCGCGCAAACGGTAATAGAACGCTGCGTGTTGATCTGTGCCCGATGAGTATTCAGCAATATTTACAGACCAATATATTTAAATTAGCGTTATATTTCGCCATATTTACGACAATTACCGCGTTTCGAAGATAATGACGTAGTATTTAATTGAACAAAAAAAGAATAAATAAATAAAAATTAATCAATCATTACGAGGCAGAATTTAGAGATGACGCGAAATGTTCTAGTCAACGTTAAATTGCATATTGTGAATTATCATTTATGCAATATGAGGTGAAAAGAATTGATGAACGAATAGAAGATCAGTAAGGAACAAAAACTGAAGTTTTCTCACGAAATATAAAATGAGTAGCGATTTAATGACGTGAGTAATTTTCTCGGTTATCCCATTTATCTAGTTTCGTAACGCATCAACTTGATATAATTATACCAATGAAGACCAGCAAAAATTTGGTTGATACAGATGTCATTTAACGTCACATCAATCGTAAATGAGCGTTCGATGACTCTTATTTTCCCGCTAAACAACGAGTCTGAACAAATCAATGACCATTTTTACTTAGTTCGTCATATTTACTCTAGCCAACCGGAAGAAATTTAAATATTTGACATCGTTGCATTGATTCTTATTTCTTAAATTTTTGTACTCGAACATAAATCAGCAAACGAGAAATGTATCGTTAAGTCTCAAAAACCAAAGAATTCTCGTTTCATCATTTTTATCGGAAGAATACTAATTTCATAGAACATTAAAATAATATGAATTGATCAGAATTTCGGTGAATTAAAAAACGTACTTAGTGAGTTATGCATAAAAAATTACGTCCCCAAAACCATGTTGGAAAGTTCAAGTCCCAGCAGTCGGATTCACCTGATTCAACCTTCAGCTGACTCCTCCCGATAAATTAACGACAAGAAAAAAAAATAATCCAATCTGGTTGCATATCGTATTGATCGAGACCAACGATGTAATAACCGAGACGTTAAAGATTACTGCGTTCATTATATATCAATACTGCTGTAAACATAAAAATATATCCTGAATATATCTCTCTCTACACTTCAGATCTCATCTGAAAACTGACTGCCAAAAATTCAGTAGATGAGGCGCACTTTTTTTACATAAATAAAAAGAGAAAAAAAAAATAACAACAACAACACGACATGTACATGTTGTATTGATCAATATACCGTCTACATACGAAATCACGTGTGTGCGAGATGATGAATAATGGTAATGAAGAAATTTTCCTAAATAGCTCGTCAAGGAACATAAAAAAATGAGATAAAAATGAAGGATTAAGGGGATTTTTGATCGCAAATGAGGTAGAGAAAGGGAGAAAAGAAAAAATGTGTTATATACGTGAGATATAAATGTGTAATTCAAACGTCCATACAATAGTGAAAAAAAAAAAATAATAATAATAAAGTCAACATAATTAATGCACACATGCGATTATCCAACCGAAAAAAAACCGACCAGGATTTAAAATGCCCAGATCGAGAGAAGAAATACACACACACACACGCAGGAAAAGAAAAAAAACCTTCCATATCGTGACACAGCTTTTTTATGCACCGTTTATACGGTACTAGTAGCTCTCTGGTAAATCCGCGTTGCTCAAAATAACGAGGAGAAAACAAAAAGTTACGCTGCGTATGCTATAAAAAGAGAAAAATGAAAATAAACGAGATCTGACTATATGACGCCCGTTTTTTCTTTCGAATAAATGTAATTTCAAGGGAATATCATGTTACCGGTATACACGAAACTTTCACGCTAAATCCGCCACTCTAAACTTCAATCTTCTTTTCAAAAATCTGTTCAAAAAGTCTGCATTGTTCATGAATAGATTCGGTTTCGAACGTATCCTTTGCAGATTTTAACAAATATTTTGCCTCTCAGTACAATGTACAATACTTATGGGTTTATTTTAAATCTTTCAATTCATTCTCATATGTATATTCGTTTGTTTTTGGGAATAAAACTTTTCCATAAATTTGAGTTTCAATGAAATTATATTCATACTTTTAACAAATTTCGGAAGAAATATTTGTGAAAAAATATGAAATTAACGTGAAACACTCTCGATTCATATTGAAATAAATATACGTAAGTCGCTTTTATAATAAAATAAAATAAAATCAATCAGGAAAAAATAGCAAATCCCTATAAGTTTTATACGCCATTTAATGTCCATCTAAAGACAAGGCACGCTCCATCGGTTGGTTTCCGCCACAATGAAAAATTTAATGCACTCCCAGGGAGAGCGTGTCTACTGTAAATTATTCATTTTATAGCTACGTAATTCGTCATCCATTGAGCGATGAATGAATATTCGAATTGAAAAATAATATTCCGATAACATAGGCAAATTGTCAGTATATTGAAAAAAGCTGAAGAAGGATATTCGATCGAAAGAAGAAAACTGAAATAAATTTATTAACGATCATTGCGCGCAATTAGTATAAAAGAAGAAATTATTTTATTGTTTTTTGCTCTCATCGAGCTCGTGTACACGTACGAACATAAAAAAAAACCCCGTTGATTTTTATCAGAGAAAAAACGTGAATGAGAAATATTGGTACGATATAGAAAAAAGAAAATATTCGTTCGCGTACGATGAGATTGAGCCTCAAATAAATTGTAAACAATTGTTGCGATTTGACACAACGAATAGGCATGAGACTTTAAAGTGAGATTATTCGAAAAGATAAAAGAAAAAGCTTCGTGTGATTCAGTTGATTCTCAATTTCGACTTCATCGAACCTCGATAAAAATTGAAAACACAAAAATGTCAAATTTAAGATTCATTATAGCAAATGCAATAGATAGATCGCAGGTGAAAAAAAAATACACACATACATACACACACACACACACATTCACCGGTTCAAAAATGTTTCAAGATAAAATCACGTAAAAGACTACTGGAAAATAAAACCACTCTGTATACCTCAATAATGCTGATGTCGAATGAGAATATCCTGATAGTACGTAGCTAACGAAAAATAAAATAACGCTATATTATTGAAAGATATTTCATTATTATTGATGATAACTTTTAATGCTCCACGGACCAAAGACGTAAACCCTACGATAAAAGAAAGAAAAGAAAACAAAAAAAAAACAATGAAAAACTTTTATTATCGTATTAGCTGCACTTACTAGGCTGTGGCCCACATGTGAAACCCGCATAAATTGAATGCTTTCACGTTGCGCATCGTTATACATAATATATTATATATTTATTACCCAACAAACAATACATAATAAAATAATAATGATTATTACGATTATAAAAAAAGTGTATAAAATAACATACGCGAAACATCGTCCGAACGATTTTTTTTTTAATTTTCAGAATATCAAATTCAATTGATTTGAAATTTGACTCACTTTTTAATTCAAAATAATATTATATAAGAAAGCTGATAAATGAAAAATATGTTTATGATATTTTAATAATGTAAGGACGAATCGGTTGAAGATAACTATTTCTTCTCTTTTGCAATGTGAATCGCGACGACAGTCATCATCGACTTGAACTTGAGTTTGTTACCTCTGCTGTGCAGTTGATTGTTGAATATAAAAATTTAAAAAAATTAATAAATAAAGCCACGCACATACACCCATACAGACACTCTCTCTCACGCATACACAGCCATATGCACACACTTACAGCCGTACTGGGAATACAACAGACACGAAAAATAAATTTTCTTTCGAAATTCCAATATAGCTGTTCTCAATTGATCGTATGAAATATTATATTTATTATTGAATAATGTCAGATTAGTCGTATTCGAATCACGAGTTGATTTTAAGTTTTTTCAGTATTTTTTTTTTTTTCGTTCGTTGCTTTTACCATTATATATAATTCGGTCAGAAGATTTTTTTTTAATACTATTATCAATGTACATAATTTTTTCCAGATTTTTTTTTGTTTTTTGACACTAAACAATTCCTTTTCTCAGTACGCGTACACAACCACCGATATAATAAGTATTTCGATTTGCCATTAATGCTGAATGTGGAGGAAATTAACGGAGAAGAAAATAAAAACGAGGAAACTTGAATCGTTAAGGGAGAAAGAGAGAGAGAGAGAGAGGAAGCGAATAAGAAATTTATGTGACGATTCGTTCCAGAAGGCATTGTTCGGTTTTGTAATAAAAGTTCTGCGTGTATCTTCGAATAATGTACAGTCTGAATTGTGACGATATGAGAAGGTATGGCTAATTAGTTCGTAGTCAAATCAGAGGTTGCACTGAACAAACAAAAAAAACATGATTTTTGCACTTTTCAAAGCTAAGCCAAAGTTACAAATGCTGTATTTTATTCAAATAAAGTGTCCTTGACACACCAAACATTTTAAGCTATCATCGTATAAGTGTTTTAAAAAAAATGCAAAAATTACCCGATTACCCTGGTAGAGACGATTAATTATTTCGGCTAAAAGCCACATCTATACAAACACGTTTAATTCTTCTCGGAACTCTTAATTCAATTAGAAAAATACAGTCTTCATAAAACTGTTCTATTTGTACATTAACTTAATTTGGTAAATCAATTTTAGAATTTTTATCTTTGAGAAAAAATCGTTATCATTAAATTCATACGAAAAAAAAATTGTAATTCGCAGGAACGTCAAATTGCGAATAGATCAACCGAAAGAAAAATTTAAGCTGGACAATTAATTTTCTATTCTGCTGAATACCATTTTGTACAAATGACCACACAGCTCTCCTGATATTCATTGGAAATTCAATTCTTCACGCACTATTTTAATTTTGCTGCCAACGATTTTACTAGGAAATAATTAAACCTTTATAAACGAAGAAAAATTTGAAATATGAGAAATTGGTATGTATTTTAAAAAATACGTAAGAATGTTTAGGAAACGAAGAAATCGAGTTGTGTGAAGTTCCCTTAAAATTTCGAATGTCACTGGTTCCATTGATAGTAAGGAAGGGCTCCGATTCTGATTGAATGTAACCAAATAAAATTGTATCGAGAAAGCCAAAATATATTGAGGCAGTTATCAAACGAAAAATAGTAGCATAACTCGCATTTTCCGAATCCGAAGAAGCTGAAAAAAAGTATTATTATATATTTGGAATGAAACTGAGTCATATTTTGCTACCTGATTTCCCTCAATATCGACGCGACTGTTTCCTCAGCATTTTTTTTTCTTCTTCAAATAGTCGCGCATACAATAAAAAGCCATTAAATTTTCGCGTCAACGCGAAACGCTTTCGAGACAATAGTTCTTTAAAATGTTTCGCTCATTTGGATTAGTCGCGAATGAAAAATTCTATCGTATGGCTTTCCGAGTACATAAATGAATTTGTGTCTCGTTCTCACAGGCTCTATAAAAAAATGAGAAGAGTTCAAAAAAAAAAAAAAATATAGATCGTACGGTGAGATTAATCGCGAGCACTGTCGAATTCATTATTAAAGCCCAGAGAGATGCTACAAAAGAAATGAAATTATTTGAAAAGAAAAAAAGAAAAAAAAACAAATATTAAAACGCAGGAGAATAAACAAGTGTAAAAGTGCCGTGAAAAATAATAAAGTTCGTCAAAGTCCAACGAATATTGTAATTTAAAAGCCAAACCATGTAACAGCATTAAAAATTTACACTTTTTTAAGTTAATACAGGTCAACTACGAAAATATATTTTTGGATTATCCTAAGCATCATTTCGGATAAACTTGATAAAAACGAAAAAAAAAAAAAAAAAACGAGACCCAAACATCCATGTAATTGTGTTCAATGTTATTATCATTATAGTTGTACCTCTTCAAACCTTTAAAAGATATTTTCATTGAATTTATCAATTGGCTAAACAATTACGAAAAATAATTGAATACTGGAACGCATGATATCAGTTGGAGGTTTTCGAATTTTTCACTTACTTGCAATAGATTGCATTTTTTACATTCAAATAATTGGTAGAAAAGGAAAATATTTTTTCTCGGTAATTTCAGAAAAAAAAAAACTCGGGTTTATTCGTCAAAAAACGATGTTTTTTCTAATCTCAAAATCTTAAAATTTCAGGTTTTATACTAAATTGAAAAAACGATCGATTGTCTTTTTTCTTATACTACATTTACAATGCAAACGCGTTTTTTTTTTTATCGTCGATTTTTTGTTATCGTTACGACGCTATAATTTTATTGGTATTTGAAATTTTTTCTTTTATTCAACGAGAAAATGAATGATCGACTTTCATGGAAAATTGGAGTTGTAACTTTGTCGAATCTTTAAGCATTCCATAAAGATATATCCACTATACATAAAATACACGTGATTGTTTGCTCTCTATACGACAAAAATGAAATTTGCGTTTTACTGTGGTGTTAAAATTCGAAATTTATCGACTGAGATCGTGCGATCGTAAAATTGGAATCGCCTAAATTTATAAATATGTACATATACGGCAAGAGAATAGGAAGAAGAGTGCAAGAGAGAGAGAGAGAGAGAGGAGGATAATAAAACAGGAATAAATTGTGAAAAAGATGAAAACAATTTATTATAGGGCGAGCCTTATGAAAAAAAAAATATATATACATATATATATATATAATACCAATATACAATATATAATTTGATAAATATAATAGGCAGCAATCGATATTACTTATGACGCGTATTAAAATTTTACAACACTATATTTATTGTTAAAAAATGTTCATCAGTTTTTATTCCTCGTTAAAATTAGCAAAGTATGACACCATCCTAATTATTAATCGTGTATATAAATTAAAATTAAAATAACACGTAAAATATATTGAAACTGCACTTCTTAACGCCCAATAAGTTTGTCGAAATATGTGACACGATTATGATCCCCTCAATTATACCCGTGAGAAGAAAGTGTGAACACACAAATACCTGTGATTATAAACTGAGCCGAGACCACGGCGCGTCGTGCCGTTACTATTTTTCGCTAAAATATATATTACGTAATGTGCAAGAATAGAATTACGATTAAAAATATAATAAATTTCGCTAATTTGTTTCTATCCCAACGGCGACGAGATATTAAGCGTTGCGATGTACACGTCCACACGTTTACACTTACATGTATATGTAATAAAATATATAACACGATTACACATGATGCATATAAACACCGATTGAAATGCTACGATAACGCGAAATATCAAGGGTTTTCTTGAATCATCACGATAGAGTATGATACAAACCTATACATTCGACGAATAATTTTTAATCGTAAGCGATTTTATTGATTATTATATATAAATGAAATGTATATCGTAATAACGATTTATTATCTGATTTCCTCGGCTGTGTTTGTAATGTACGTGATTACATAATAAATTGTCGATTACAAAAACAACGAGCAATTTTCATTTCCGCAATTTGACTTCCAATTAACCAATCCGCGACGATAAACCTATAAGAATTCATTCAGAGCTCGAATTCGAATTTACCTGGCAAAACGGATTGAATTTTCAAACAAAGCTCTTCAAAAACTTTAGGCTTTTTTGCAATCGAATTTTCTAAATAAATTCTTTTTGCTTTTAGCTACACCCGTGATCGGGTATTGTACGATAAATTTCATTTGAACTTTTTTATTCACAGAGATATTGATACAGTACCTTTGATGGAAACACTACTAAACGGACAAGGTTTTCGTTTTCCTGAATATTACTCAATTATAAACCAAATTGATAACGAAATGATTAGATGAAATGACTAAATTTTTTGCGTATTTGAAATATTTCGGATATCAAAAACTGTGTTTCAATGCAAGTAAATTATTCGTTCAATATTCACCTTCTGGTGCAACGAAAGAAAAAGTGAGGTTATGTTCATCGTTACCACGAAAGTGCCGGTGAAAAATCGTAGGATTTATGCGTGATAAAAGGAAATAATGATGTTGGAATTCCTCAAGCAAAGTGTTTGGAATTGCCTGACATCGTACGCAAGTAAAGTCCATTATGTGGCATTCATAAAATGCGTTTCTTTTCACTCTGGAAATGCGCATACGACGAGCCGGGGTAACCAGAAACTGCACACTGGTTCATGGAGCATACTATTCTTTGGAAGTGACGATTTTGCCCTGCACAGCTTCAAAATTTTCAATGAACGATAGTTAGTTTTTCAAGTTTATTGAATATTCCTAAAATAATATTTATTTTTTTAATACCGATTAATTTTTGAAAGATGCCTGTGTTGTAGGTCGAGTAAGCTTTACGTACTTTCACTTTCAATCACATGTCTTGCCTTACACTTCACCAAAAGAAAACAAAACTTATGAAAATTTTAGACGGTAGAGTTTGCATGTCGCTGGAATTCAATAATACATTTACCGACTGTTCAAAAAATGCCTCAATGATGAAAATTGTCCAAAGTTCTTAGGCCGAAAACAATACTTTGCTCCTGTTCTATCAATCCAAACTTCAATGTTTTCGAGGGAGCACTTCCAAAACACTTCTTACTTGATGGGTGAAATGATAATGCCTGAAATTCAAACTTGTCGCATATCTAGTTTCTGTACATTTCTAATAATATATATATATATTTTTTTCAAATATCAAGTAAATGTACTTTGATCTTTTTTGCTTCCATTCAGCAGATCAAAAAATCTTATCAAACGACTGGAAGTTGTAACTGCGTATAAGGGCAAAGAGAATGCGCTGATTAATTATGCAAATAAAAATGGTATTCTGGTACACACTTGGCCACTCTCAGTACCCATTACTCAATTCGACTTGGGTGTAGTAGTTTCGTTTGGCCATATGATACCGTCTGAAGTTATAAATGCGTTTCCATTGTAAGTTTTATGACAATGTATGTTTTCTAAAAACTTTGAAGGTTCAATTATTTGCTTATACGATCTGTTATGAATGTGATAAAATATTTTCTGCGCAAATACTAAACTGTGAATAAGCATGAACGTGAAATACCGTTGAAAGTAAATTCATTTTCATTCATCTTACTGCATTTTGAAAAATGTACTGTTTTCACAGTTTGAAAATGAACACGAAATACTTCATCTTTTTATTAGAGCTAATTGAAACTTCCCAGTTCAAACCATATCAAAAAATATTTATATTTGTAATCCTAATTTACTGTTGTTTCAGAGGTATGATCAACGTACATGCAAGTTTATTACCAAAGCTTAGAGGTGCAGCACCGATCATTCGTGCGATAATGAATGGTGATTCTCAAACAGGAGTTACTATTATGAGAATAATGCCAGAAAAGTAAGTTTCATATATTACACTTCATAGTAAACTGTAATGAATTAAATCCATTTGATTCATGCGAAAGATTCGATATTGGTGAAATATTGGCTCAAGAAGAAACTACTATTCATCCTGACGAAACAATGCCTGAATTATACACTAAATTAGCCGAACTCGGTGCTAATTTGCTGATCAAAACCGTTGAAAAATTACCGGACGTGTTACATGAAGGACGTGAACAGAACAATGATGAAGCTACGTACGGTAAATATGAGGTTGAAGAAAAAATACATATTAAAAAACAAATGCACAGATATTTGATGTGAGATAGAAAATTATTCGACATTTTCAGTCTTCATTTCATTTATAAAAATTGTATTAACCGATAAATTCAGTCAATTACATTTTTTTATTTACAAAATCATTTGTTCGATCTATCATGCTTATGCTAGAATTTGTAATTATCTGGCATAAACTAAAAAATGACATTTCTGTGAGACTACCTCTTGAACTTTAATATTTTTATGAATTGTAAAGTCAAATATTTCTATTTTAATCAATATTCGTGAATGATAAATCACGGTGGATGCAATTTTTTTCATTACAGCTCGTAAAATTACTGCAACAGCTTCAGCGATAAGATGGGACAAGATGAGTGCTAAAAATGTATACGATTTGCAACGTGCACTTATTGGACTTTATTCCCTAACAACAAAATTTGAAGATAAAACGATAAAATTGCACGGTATTCGTGTTCACGAAGAGCCAATAAGTTTTGCAAGTTCCGACGAGGAAAAGCCAGGTTTTATTATTTTCCGTACAAGCTCGATCGAAATTAGAATAATTCGCGAAATAACGAATTATTTTTACTTACAGGTTGCGCATTATATGATAGAAAAAAGAATCTTCTGTTGATACAATGCAAGGACAAAACGTGGATTTCAGTCGACGAAATCGTCATACCCGGTCGAAAGGCAATGTCTGGGAAAGATTTTAGAAATGGCTTTATGTCCAAGTATAATAAATCGTCGATCATCTTTCACTAAACTGAATTATGTATATATTTGTATAAAGACAAAACAAAGTTTCAGATGTATAGTACTTTCGTAGGCAAACGATAGAAAAGTTCTGTTAAAACATTATTTACCTTTTCTTGAAAAAGATCTTTGTGTCAAATCACTCAATATCTTTTCTAAACAATCAAACATCTTTGTTCATTTATGGAATTCATTAATGGAGTCTGCAAATTCATTGTGGAATCTCGATAGCAATAATTGCATGATAGAAATGTTTTCCAACAGCTAACGTTTCATATTGCCTAGAATATTTATTATGTTCATGACTTTTTTACTATATATAATGTTTTCAGAAACTTTCATTTAACATTATTAAATTCAGGCAAGGATGTAAATAAAGGAACTCGCTTTCGCCGTCGAAATGATGTGATTTTTTCGCAAATTGTTTCATTTATTCTTTCCTTAATTGAAAATTTTCTAAGCCTAAAATTATGACAAATAACAGAAGAAAATCTCGATTTATAATAATTTTTCGTCAGTTGTAAAGGCATACAACCAAAATACAGTATTTTTTTCGTTTTTGCGTCTTCTCTTACAAACAATGCATCGTAAGTGCATTAATAAATTGTAAACAGAATATACAATATTCGATATACAATGCTGAGAAAATTCGAATAGTACCTGCGTGATTAATATACTTCGTTTGGTAAAAAAAAAAAATCTCGACTCGAGAACCGATCTCTATTATTTCATTCGCAAGTTATTCTATACAAACGAGCGATATTTATAAAGCGTTACAAAATTCAAATTACAGTTGATCATTCTATTCGAGCATGACTCGAACTTTGGGATTTTTATTATTTTGCCTCTAATCAGGATTGCAGATGATGATCTGCATTACTCGTAATTCGTGGTTCAGAAAAAAGGGAAAAAAAAACTAATGTGTTTGTATTCTCTCGGAATACAAGAAGTTCCAAAAATTCTGTTGTTTCGTCAATTATTCTATAAAACGCAGTACCCCTTTTCGTATTTCCAAAATCGACGAACATTAATTCTCGGATTCAGAGGCCTGAAAAAGAAATCACGATAATTACATGCATTATTTTTTTTTTTTTCTATGTACAGTACAATCAAGTTTAAGCAGCGAAGGTACATGTAAATGGATGAAAACAATTTTATAAATCGTCAATAAAAGAGTCCACCATTGACTTTTTCAAAAAACCTTAAAACAGAATTTCAATGTTCATGATTTTGGTCTACAACGTTCAAGCTTCCTACAGAAATTTTTTCGTGGCCATACAGCAGATTTATTATTTACCTATCAATCAATAGCTACTTGATACAACTTGGTTATCAATAACGAAATACTTGGTTAAGCCCTGCAATGATGTTTCCTAATGTTTCTGAATTTGCGGTTTGATTTATTACTGTTTACTCGATTGAAGAATGTTATCATTATCAGTTCTTTAGAATATATGTAGATGAATACATTTTTCAATGCACAAGTAAATGAAAGAGAAACAAATCAATCAACTCACACTAGGATCACAGTCTGCACAGTGCCAAGAGTAGCCTCGTCTTTTCGGGGATTTTTTGACTGGAGGATCCAGACACGTGAAATGATAGCATTTTTTGCACTCGTCACACCTGCCATCCAAAGATAAAAAAGATGTAATTATTTTGTATAAAAGACTGAAAGAATAGGTTTTTTTAAAAGAATAACATACATCACGAGATTTTGCGGTGTTCCAGGCGTCTCGCAGACGTTACATTGTGTCAATAAATCCGATTCCTTGCTCTTTTTCACACCACCCGACGACAGTCTGCTGTTGTAGCTACTACCTGGAGTGTTCAACGGAGTCACTGGTGTCGGTGGTGGAGGTGGTAGAGGCGCCGGAAATACAGGTGGCGGAGGAGGCGACGTTATTTCTGTACTTGTCGAGGTTGCGACAAACATTTGTGGACTTGATTCCGAAGCTATATCGCCTTCAGGACGCGGAATCGGTTTTATCTACAAACAATCGGAAACATTAATTATGTGTTGAAAAAATTTCTTATATCATTTTAACAAGTTCAAAACACCGGCGTGGTTTATTAATTGTAGATTGTCTTTCTGTTTGTTAATTTGTTTGTGAACGTTCGCCAAGTTTAAAAAGTGAAAGTTCTATTTATCAAAAAGCATGATGAATTGATCAAATCCCGAAGATTTGTCCAAATGTTGAAATCGTTAGTATTTTATGTGCAATTTGACTTTACCTTAATAGTAATTCTCCTGTGAATTTCCGGTTGTCCCGTATTTTCAGGATTTTCGACATCCATACTCTTTCTTTTGTGTTTGCGTTTCCTCTGTTTAACCCCAGTAATGGGGTCGGGTGTGTATCTCTTGTGTTTTTCTCTATATGAGAACAAAAATTAATCGTTTAGAACAGAAATATAAATTTTGTTAGATGTTTTCTCAGGTAAGTTTGGTTTCAGAGGTTGTTTTTAAATCATTTCTTTATTAATACTGATGATCTGAGCAAACCTTCGGCGTTTCTTCGCGCTCCTCTGCGATACAGATTCGGTTCCATCTGCCGAAGCTACCATGTACTCGGGCGATCCCTCTCTTGGAGTAATCGAGATGTTATTTTGAACTTTTTGTTGATTATATGAAAAGTCGTCTACTTGCATGGGTTCTGGAACTGATGGCTGAGGTCCCATTGGTTTGAAAGTTAACTGACAAATAATGGTTAAAGTTGTTAGCATTCTAATTTCGTTTTGTAAAATTTTTCGTACCGTGATGGCATACAGAAGTATTATTTTTTTTACTATTGTGAAAAGTTTGATGAACTATACAGGTAGCAATTTTCAAGAAGTTATCTAAAAGTTATCAGTTATCAGTCGTACGAATGTTATCTTTCAGATAGGTTCTTAACTTTCGGATGACTCCCGAGAGAACATTTGTACACCATTTAGTACAGCTTTTGGATAACGTCTTGAGATTTGCTATGTGGGTGATTTGTTTTAATATGGACTTGTCTCATTTAGAATTTGAATATATCAAGACGTAAATAAATCCAAATGAATACTTTAGGAGTTGTGGGAGTTTCCGATGTCGTCACGTTGGCAGAGCTACAAACAGATGAGTTTTTGGGTGTCGTTGGTGTACTAGGTGCGGTTGGATTTTGTTGGATATCTTGTAACGGAGTCGGCGTAGAATTGGCTTCATCCTTGCAATGACGAAGTTTACGAGGTGCCGAAGTATCAACGTGTTCGACTTCCGAACCCGAAGACTCTTTATCACACTCCGAGCATTGCCTAAAATAATTTGTGATTAATATTCAATGGTGGAATGTCGTGAATTACAGAAGCGGTTGCGGTTCTTTTTTCAAACTCACCATCCCATAAGCTTTGTTTTTTTTGGCATACGCGACAAGGGCGGGCTCAAGCACGAAAGATGATAATGCAAATGGCACGTGTCGCATTTTGCTAACAGATGTTGATTCGTCGCTCTTCTACAGATTCCGCACTGATGTCGCAGCGTCAATTCACCCTTGTGGTTTTGATCCTGTGCTTGACTACTCAACACACGACCTTCTCGCGCACCTTCCCCACCTTTTCCAACTGGCAATGGAAAACCCACGCCCATTTTTAGTGCCGCTGCCGTTGGAACACCAAGACCTGTGCCTGATCGTAAAAACAAGTTGGGATTGATATTTTTTTTACCAGTATGAATTTCGAGAAATAAAGATTTCAATAAATTTCGGACAAAACATTTGTGCGGGAAGTTTCGAAAGCAACGATTCGAGTTTTCAGTTTAGCTACTTTTTAAGAATAGTTATTGAAAGTGAATATCTCTGTTTAACCCAAGAAAGTAATTGGTGATTTCGGGATTGAGACAAGTAAAGCAATGCTGAAGAAATCAAATATCGTCGAAATGCGTTCTATACCCGTAAAAATATGATTGACTAATGTTGCAATATTGATTACCTAGAGTTGGAGCGATTCTTGGCTTGGCGAGATCGCCGACCATTGGCAATGGTTTCACGTATCCAGATGCTCTTAAAACTTGATGATACATGTCGATTTTTTCCTTCAACGTGACGTTGACTCTGATCTGTTCCTCGTTATCCTTCATAACTTCATCGTATCGTCGATCCAATCTCTGCTGCTCATTTAATAATTGAGAATTTATGTCAAGAAGTTCTTGCAGACGCCGTTTCATCGAAGTTACGCGAAGATTTCGGTCGAGATAATAGCCAATAAATTCAACACTAAATGCCGGTGGTATATGCCATTTCTTTCTGACGTCGACCAATGCAACTAGTTGTGCCTCTTGTGCTTCCAAAGCTGCCGTATCGATCCCCATTAATTCAGCTTTTTTCGCTAATTGACGACATGCCGAAGCCGAAGTCGTTAACAGTCGAGGCATTTTTTGAGTTGGTACTGTAAAAAACATATCTACTTTTCACAAAGGAAGCTTACTTATCATGTTTTCCGGCAATTAAAATCAGATTTACACTTCGAGAGACAAATTCTGAAAGAAAATGTACCATGATGTCGACACTGTTAAATTTTTGGATATTTTATAAACTTTGTATGAAACGAACATAAAATAACTAAATTTATAATAAGAATATGATTAACATTTACTTTTATCATTTAATAAACTGCAAGAAGTGGAAACAATAGTTTCCACTTCATGGCTCTTTGTAAAACTAAATTAATATTTTCTCGAAATCAATAGTGGAATTCATAAAACTTTCATCATTAATAGATGAATAACCAAAAAAGGTTAGTAAGCTGTAGAACGTGTGAAGTACAAAAAAGTTTTGAAATTTTTTTATCCCTCAAATACGTTTTAGCACAGAATTTTTCACGGATATTGAAAAAGACCAACTTCTCTGTTGTAATATGAATGTTTCGTTGAAGAACAATTACCCCAAGGTGGTGGACGTGACGCTTTATGAGCCAGATACTTGTGACGATGCTTAGCAAGTTTTCTTTGAATTCTACGCTGTTCTTCGGTATCCAAGTGATCCGGTTGTTTCAATAATTGTTGTCGATACTGTGCTCGTATCTGAAGAGCCAACCAATTGCGACGCCGTCTCCGCACGAGTGTTTTGTCCGAATGAAGTTTACAGTGAGCGTAAAAGGGATCAGCTTGGTCAACTTCTTCACTGTGCGCCTCGGATAAAAGTCCCTCTCGCTGTGCACTGTTTTAACAGTAACCAATAGACGATTAGAGAGGAAAAAAAAAGATCGCTATGATGGAAAAAATCGTTTCTGTCGAACGAATGTCAATAGCTCGTAATTAAAATAACTATTTACATTGAGAAAACTAACTTTATAAGAAAAAAAAAGTATCGTTTAACAGTTTATTAAATTCTCACCAAGTAACGTGAAAATACGTGTGACACATTCCGGCATCGCATTCGATGCACACACCTGTACGCGCGTATCGTGAATCTTCGCATAGAGAACATTGCTTCGATCCCCATTTGCTGTAAGCCATTTCGAACAGCGTAACGCTCGCTAAGCGATCGACCTGAAATGTACATTTTCAAATTATTGATACGCCACACGTCTTGCCTTGGTCGTTTGAAAATTTTCTTTCTAATACTTGGCGTCAAGACGCTGCCGTGTCTCTAGATACATTTCTGACTGGTACAAAATTAAAAAAATTACCTATGGTCGTTATCTTATGGCGTGAAAAAAATACAGAATCTACAACTTTTTTTTTCTTTTTTTTTTAGAATTTATGAAACCAAGTTCTGCCATTTTTCGAATAATGAGAACTACTGCTTGACACCTATATAAAAACGGTTTCAGGTATTTTTTTTTTAACGAACCTCTCCGAACGCAACACCAGGCACGTACAAGGCGCAAACCAAATGAACCCATTTTCCAACGTCAGTTTCTTTGAATATTCCACCTTTATTTGGACACAATTCACAGGATGGATCTTCGATGCCAGCGCTGCAAGCTTCACAGAACCAAGGTGCAGACTGACAGAGAGAATCTGTGCTCGAAAAACTTTCAACATCGGATACGCCGTAGCAACCTTAATGGAGAGACAAACAATCATCAAAATATAATTCCAAACAAAATTTTCTCCCTCTCGGTTCTGTTTCACTATCGTTTCTGCTGGCAAATATCGGAATTTCTGTCTCAGATGTAATAGGAACGTTTTCATGAAACAATAAAAGAATATATCTGATCTGTAATTTTAGGGTCTTTAATTTAGTAAAAAGTGTACACAAGATTAAAGAGAAACCTGGCATGTTCCAAGGATGCAAAGAGAGGATCGAAGAGAGGAAACTGGTAAACTGGAGAAGCGCAATCTCCTAGCGATTAATTGCCTTCCATCGCTGAAAGTTTCATGAACAAATTTTTGAATATGTACCTTCGTGTACTGTGACACCACAACCATCGCACTCGACAATCTCATTTATATCATCGCTTCGGTCTCCCAGACATCCGCAACATATGAGCATTTTTGCCAATTTCTCATCAAGATGGACACCTTTCGCAGCCTGTTGTCTAGCTTTCTCAATTACATCACCAACCGTCATTCCAGCATTCTTTTTTCCAACTATTAATGGATCCTCCAGCGAATTGTCCGACTCTCCAGAATCGTCTTCCTCTGTAGGATTAAATTTTTTTTTAGAAGTAACTTGAGTGATTAAAAAACAATACAAATAATTCAGAAATAATAAAAATTGAAAGAAGCATTGAAAATTATAAACATAAATATAAAAATATGCTGCGCAAGGCAAAATATAATGAGATGGTAGGTTATGTAAATCAATGTTCTGCTGAAAATTTGCATAAAAAAAATTTCTCTCTAATGCACGATGCTGATATTTCCCATCAGGCTTGAATGAATTAATGAATATATTATTTGTAAGCATGCACAAAGTGCTGCTCGCGTTTCTTTTTTGGATCATGAAAATTTGATTATTTTATTTTTATATTGCAGCATCTAGGGATCAAGTACGAGAAGAGTCTTTTCTATTTAATCATGCTTGACAACTGCGACATGAGTTGAATCTTTTAAATAAAATTCAATAATATCCAACAAATTTTTATTTCTGCTCTAGACAGTTGGAATAGATATTCCGGTCCAAAGAAAAGAAGTCAATGAAACTTCAGATATTCCTAAGATATCGTGTACTAGAAAACGAATAGAAAAATCCAATCAAACCTTTTCCACCATCGTTGGAATCCACAGAATCATCGTCAGACTCTTCGCAGTGATCTTCTATTCTAAAATCACTGTCGTCTGAGCTTTCACCAAGATCAAAATCCAAGAGCGATTGATGAGCCGTTTCTACAGGTTTGACTCTCCGTTTCTTTGGATCCCTTTCGACTGTTGCAAAAAAATGATGACAAATAAAAACCAATAAGTTGACACCGTTTGAAACATCAAATTCAATAAGAGAATGTGGTTATGCAAAGAAAAAACCAATAGACTTATTACGTACACGAATTGTTCATTTTTTTTCCAAAAAATTTATAAGGTTAATCGATCTACATCGACAATTTCGAAATGATCTTCAAATTCGATCGATTGAAACTTTATTATTTTTCTAATGACGCGCGACACGCGCGAAATAATAACGCCCGTGTAAAAACGATCTAATTTTTATTGCCACACGGTGTCAAAGCTCTCGCACTCCCTCTCTCGTGGTACATGCAAAATAGCCGGCTTCTATAAATATGTATCGCGTTTCACGAAAAAAACTATACAGAAAAATAATCATTTCTTTCGAAATCCAATAGTTCCATGTACTCTCGGTTTCAATGCAAGACAATATAAGGATGAAATAATGTGACTAATGCTACATTTTCGTATATTATCAAGTAGTTTTTCAATAGTAATGAATTAATGTAATAGACGAATAAAAAAAATAATCTAGTATTGAAAATACGAATAAATTACAATTTCGTAATGCCTTTAATGCGTATTTCGATAATACTGATACAATAAAGTGTTCAATTACGTTGTACTTCAATTGAAGTGTTCAATTACATGTATGTAATTGGAGGATACATACATGAATATCAATGGATATTAATAAAATTCGTCAACATATATTTTGATCGAGTTTCATTAATCGCGAGTAAAGAAATCTAACTGATCCATGTACAAAGAAAATCTGCAATAGATTGCATTTTCTAATCTTCGTTCATGATATGATAGTGCTAGAAAATTAGTTGTCGGTACATTTTTCTGTGGCAATAGCACATTGAGGCGGATTGAACTTATTCATACATATAAGTACACGTTGACCGTGTTTGTGCGTTACCATGCATAAGCGTATACTCTTCTGTTGAGTCGCGAGAAAGAGAGAGAGAGAGGGAGAGCGGCTGAGTTAAAACATTGTGCATTTCAGAACAAAATTTTAGACGCGTGTGGAAAGTTTGGAACATCGATCAAATTCAAAAGTGAACTTGAAAATATGGATGATATCTCTAAGATTTTTGTACGAGTATATAAACCGTATTTACTTACTCATAGTTTTATACAAAAACCCGACATCGTCGTCCTGGGACATTTCTGTATTGCCGAGCAGGTCCTTCGAGCAAGATCCCGAGTTGAAGTATGTTACTCGGTATTTCTTGTCTCTCGTATTACTTTCGAGACTCGAATATGAAGTAGACGAAAAAGGAACGATTTTTCAATTCATTGCGATCGTATTTTTGTATTTTCAGCTTCAATGCACCATGATTTGACGCAAATTGAACGATGAAAAATTCGTGGTTGCCGAGGATACGAGTAAGAGTATTGTGTATATTATACTTTATAGCCAATATATACGCCAACTCTGTCTCCTCTGTCTCTCTTTAACTCTCGATTTTTCCTTTTTCATCCCTCTCGATATACGTCAGGCCGGTGCTGCGTGTACTGCGCAGGTCATGGACGGACAGCGCCATTTTTAATGAAACGAACCTGAACGAACCTCTCATTGTAGCGCCAAATTCAAATTCATTTATGACAATCCTATCAGTTTTTTAACATTCCCTCTTCGTACAACATTGTATCGTACTTAAAAATGCAATATTTTACGAATTTGTTTAAAAATCGTAGAAAACGTATTTGATTAGACGTACTAATAAACTCTCACATTTTGCGCAAACTATTTCGTCGAGAATAGCACCGTTCATAAAAATTACCTCTAAAAATTACAAAATTCTTTGGAGCAAAACATAAAAACTCCCGACTAAAAATAGTAGTAAACTTTATAAAGTCTGAAATAATAAAAAATAGAGATGTCGGGATTTTCGTCGGGAGATGTCTCTAATCGAATCATTGAATAATAAGTAAAGACATCTCCCGACGAAAATCCCGACATCTATTTTTTATTATTTCAGACTTTTTAAAGTTTACTACTATTTTTAGTCAGGAGTTTTTATGTTTTTTCAAAACATTTTTTTATTTCACACTTTATAAAGTTCATAATTTTTTAATTAATTATTATAAATATAATTAATAATAAATATAATTAAATAATAAAAAAAAAATGACAAAAAAATAATAACACAATCAACCAATTAGTCACAGCAACAACCAATCGGTCACAACCAACCGAGTGAAGTATGGCGCAGATGTTGCGAGTGAATTAGTTATGGCGGCATCACCTATTGTATCGATATATGGTTGAACGGTGATTTTTTGTTTTTCTAATTATTCTTTAAATAAGCAATCGTATCAAATTACGACTCCAAACCACGTTTCTCCAATTTGAATAGAACCTGTTTCTCCAATTTGGTCAAGTAATTTTTGGCCGTTTCAACAAACATTCTGCTTAAAAAATTCGTGAAAATCAGGTGATCATGGTCAAACGCATAACTACCGGCTTTTGCCCGAGTGGGCAGTCGGGAGTTAAAAAACGTGTTATTCTTCAAAGATTAACGATTGAAATGGAAATCGAATTCTTTCAATAATAATAGTTGAAATTAAAGAAAGCCCAACAGTTTGATACTGAAAATTGCTATGCACAGAAATGAAACCAATAAAAATGATGGAATTATGTACTCACTCGTCGATGTCTTGTTCCCCTCCTCAATAATGAACCTACCTTTGGCAAAACCGAAAAGTCCGCAATTCCGAAATAGTCCGCACAGTTAATATCCACTTCCGTTGCAGGACACTCATTGCAGTTGATTAATTTCCACTCGATTTTTCCCAAATCCTGCATGATTTTGAATTCAGACGAGCAGCAGCAGCGTCGTTTTTCCAACGTTGAAAACGATAGTTCATCGTAGTTCAAAATTCAAATGCACTAATTCAGAACCAATATTAAATTTTTACATTTTCGAGATAGTAAACGCGTGATTAAGACGTCAAAATTTTTTTTAATTTCCACGTCAACAAACTCTTGCACGGAATAAAAAAATCTATTCAATATTTCTTTGTTCCGCTAACTCAAAAAATGTATTTTTCTTGTGGCACTAAACTTTCTTTTCGCAATTGAATACGGTCGGTGACGAGTGACAGAAAGTGTAATGGCAACTGGTGCCACAGTTTCGTGGAAAATCGTGCGTGCTCACGTGGGTGCACGCGTGCACGGGCGCTTGCGTTCTATTGTACTCTAGCAATTGCGATAGTAAAAACTATTCGCAATGCTGTACAATAGCTGCGGTTATACATGCCTTGCGTGCATTGCGTTGCGTGCACCGTTTGCAGCATCCGGGTTATATGCATGGATCTTGCCTGCGCGACTTCGATATGCGATACAGAAACTGTATCGCGTTCGGAATTAGCAAACTACAGAGTAGATTTATAGCTTTCGTTCCGTCATTCTTGCCGACAATCCCATGGCTTTACGGCCTGCGTGCGTTTGGTGCTTTGCGTTGCGTTGCGCGACTCGCATGTATGGTTGCATCTTAGCTCCGCTTGCGAACACGCGTGCGTGCGAGCATACACACAATTTTCGAAGCTATAACACAGCCGTCACTAGACTGTCTGTCACTCAAGACCCTTGCTCACGCTGCCATTTATCGTGATTCGGTCAAATATTCAAACTAATTCGTTCTCCAATTGAGCACGAAAAATAATATCGTGGGCAAGAGGCTTCCCTACCGGCTTATCGCTTATCACGTTGCGAGAAGAAAACTCATTGACGAAAGAGAAATCATTGAAAATTCGTTACGATTGACAAACGAGAGAATGGTGTTTTACGACCCTAATATTCTTTTCATATAGCGTTTTCGTGCATGGTTCGTTTTCGAAAAATCGCGCATATTTTCAAGCTCTAATTAACGGAAATCGCGATAAAAAAATTATGTAAAAATTATAGATTTGGATGGTTTTGATAATAAAAAAATAAAAAATTTTATCATGATTTTCCGTTTCTTCATTATCCATCGTTGTATTTTTATTTGGTTTAAACGACAATTCAGACCGATTTAAAGTATTTTATATAAAGATTTTCGTCATTAACTGACGATCAAATAGAATTTCGCTTCTCTTATTCCGCACTCTGTTTTATCAATTTTGTTGCAATCAACGAACGATAATGCGCGGTATTGCACTAGCCGACCGATGCTTATGCAACTCTCTACGCACGCTACTAGCCGCCCCGCCCCGCGTCCCGCGCCCGCGGGCGACTGAATGAACGCGAGTGCTCGCTCGCTCCCTCGTTGCCCCACCCCGCGCATGATCCAGTTCTCGCGCCTGCCCTTTCCAGTCGCCCCAGCATGAGCTCTCCCCACCATCCCCGCTACGGAACGGCTTAGCAGGCCAAGCGCGAGAGCGCGTAAACGTAAACGCAGAATCGAGGCTCCACGAATGTAAACAAACCAAACAAGCTAGGGACATTCATTCGCCAATATTTAGCGATCACATTTTTGTGCACCGCATGGATATTCGTTCAGTAATATTTTATAAAAATTCAACAACGTTTTATTCTCTCGTTTTCCCAACGCATAAAAATGCCGGTAGCAAAAAAAAAAACATAAAAACTCCCGACTAAAAATAGTAGTAAACTTTAAAAAGTCTGAAATAATAAAAAATAGATGTCGGGATTTTCGTCAGGAGTCTTTACTTCTTATTCAATGATTCGATTAGAAACATCTCCCGACGAAAATCCCGACATCTATTTTTTATTATTTCAGACTTTTTGAAGTTTACTACTATTTTTAGTCGGGAGTTTTTATGTTTTTTCAAAACATTTTTTTCTTCCGTTTATCACGAGATGCGAAATCAGCATGACTCCAACCCGAAATATCGAGAAACAATAAACAGCCAGTATGTCGGCGCATAAAATGATGATTTTATTGTGTATTTCGAAATTTTAATGAAAATTATTATTTTTTTAACTCCCGACTGTGCCCGCAGGGCAAAAAGACGGGAGTTATTTAAAGACAATACGTCAGAAATTTTTTGTTCGAAGACTCAGCAGCTTCGTTTATATGTGATGCTTAATATCATTCATCCAAACTCAAACTTAGCCATGAATGTTCTGAAGGCTTTTGTTTTTCAAAAAACTCAAAATTAGTGTTGTTTCAAAAATTTTTTTTTCTTGAATAAAAACATAAAAATTCTTCGCTTACCTGATGAATACTCAGCAACTCCGGAGATTCGTTGTGATTTATGAACGAAAGAAAGTCACCAAAATCTGTTGCAAGTGATCTTTATTTTTCCATAAACTCATACAGTCAAAGCTTTCGGTATTTTGGATTTTAGAGAGCGGCGCGCGTGTGTGTCATGTAAGAAAACGGTAGAAACGTGTGACAGAGTTATATGATTTTGTACAAGCAAGCCCCACTCATGAACTCCAAAACATTGGAATGGTGGATAAAGACAATAGAGAAAAAAAAATAGATGGGAAAAAATAAAAAATCTACAATTTGTTCTCTGGCTCTATCCTATCACACATTCCGGCCGTTTTTCGAAACGATGCTCGCTTCACAAATGTCTCGTATGATCAAATGCTTACAATACAATGATTCATTTTCATGTTTGTCAATAAACAGCAGATCAAACTTATCGTGAAAGATCATTAAGAAGAAAAAAAAAACAATTCGCTGTTCAATCTCTTTGTTGCTGTCCATTACTCGTTTCTTTTTATATAATTCAATAATATTTGATACATGAATAATGCTATGATAAAAACTATAATTTCTCGTAATTATATCTAAAATATAATTATATCATAATACGTAGACAAAAGATTAAATCGAATTGAACTGCATTTAAAAATAGCAGGCACAAGAAATATCATATCAGGGTTTCGAGTTATTAAAGTATTTTCGGTCTTTGATGTGAATGGAGTTTATACAAATAGCTCTGAGGTACGTAAATTCGATCAATCAATTACGACGTAATTTCTAATATACATATAATATGGCAAAGTAAATCCGTACGAATCTCATTCGTTTTTATTTACTTTTCAAGTTGTTCAGTTTTAAAAGGAATTTTTCGATTTTGTATGATTCAACTCATGTATACACAATGTATGTCGGACCCAAAAAGTAGCTAAATTCAGCAAAATGATTATTCGTTCCTGTTGATCGGTAAACGTACTAAAAAATCAACTTCGTTTGGTTTTGTCTCATAAAATTGGATATCTCAATTCGTATGAAATCAAATCACTAACGTCAGTTCGATTTTTTTTTAAATGCTTCATGCCATGACTATTACAGCTTCTGAATTTTTAGATTTTATTATTCTATCCTTACCCGTTAATGATTCGTTAAAATTCGTCTACGATGTGTTTTTTTTTTTTTCATTTTTTTTTTTTTTTTTTTTCAAATTCCATTATGTATTTGGGTGTTGGTGGATGAGGTGTTGTGGACTCTCAAGTATGAAAAAACTGATTATTTCAAATTTGCAAAGTTTTTTTTTTGGTGAAAAAATCCTCGTTATTATTATCGAGGTATTTTGGATCATACAAAAATGTTCAAAGCTTGAGTACTTTGTACTTTATTAGTATCGCGATAATTATCATATCAGTCAATCGCAAAAGAGAACAAAAATCATATTGCATCGTATTTCAATGACATTTGCGTACACTACTACATTCGATATCTATTGGCCAACGAAATTATTGTTACGATTATTAAAAATGGAGCTCAAAACCCAAAACTTTGTGAATCAATTTCCTTTCTCTTTGGTAAAGTTAATTAATCAGTGATTTGAAACGTTTAATTTGTCAGATCCCTCCCAATTACCATAACTCACTGCTCGTTTCATTTATTTACTTGAACTTACACCGATATAATTAATCTTTATGCATTCACACTTGGCTCGTGCAATTATAAGTGCCTTCTCATGCCAGCTTTATCGTCCACATTCGTCATTCTCTGTTTCTCTTTTTTATTTAATACATTTATTTTCATACGTTAGGCTGAGTGTGTCAAAAAGACAATTCAGAATTACAAAACCACGTGTAAATTACGCAAATTGTGATTCTTTTCCTCGCGTTTCTCCGTCCATTTTATAGTCATGATTAAAAATTCATTCGACAACTTCTTAGTACGGCGTGGCGACGTAGACACGCGATCGAACAGTTATCCTTTTTTTTTCTCTTTAATCATTAGTTTTACCGTTTACATTCACAGAATCTATTAGGAATAGTGTAATGGTAAAACGCTCTTGATGTTTAATTATGAAATAAAGTAGATGATTGAAGGCTGCTATTTTATTTTTCGTTTGTTTTTAATAGCTGTTAACGAAATATGAGTTTTTTCATACTCATAGACACACATCGTAAATACAATAAATGATTTCGTATGACAAATCCTTTCTTCGGCTTAAACTAACACCCTGGCTGCTTAAACTACGACAGTTTTTTTTTAGTCCTAAGTTGCGATTATCGATTTTATCGTTTTCATTTAATCTATTAACATTTAGTGTTTTTTTTTCTTCTTCTTCTCAATGCTTTTTGTCTGTTGGAATCGGTGTGTACTTTTATTTAATTAAGCGATTTTATTTTATTGTTGTTCGAATAGTTTTCTCGTGTGTATTTTTGTTGTATCATTACTAAAGGGTCTCATCGTGCCGAAACTCTTAATTTTTTATAGATCATTTCGTTAATGAAAAATAAACAAAACGTTTTCTGTATTCAGAGAGGCCAATTTCTGCTATAATTTTATGTTCTGTTTGTTTTCTTCCGTTCTCATCGAAGCTTCCGCTCGTCGCGAAAACGTAATGTAGACCATTTATTTATGTTGCCTCATAAAAATGGATGCAATGTGAAACACGATGGTAAACAACAGGGTGGTTAAAAAAAGTAATTTTCACCTTCTTTCAATTATTATTAGGTTTCTAAAAAACCAATGAAAAATCAATGTTTTTTTTTTTTCAAAACCTTACAGATCCAATATGGTTTTCTTCGTTAATTTGCATTTTATTTTACGACGGCATAACGTTTCTGTACAAACGCTGTTAAGGACTGTCTTCTTTCGTTAATCGTTCTGATTTATTTTATAATGCTTCCTTCGCTACAGCTGTTTCATCAATGTAAATAAACATTTTTGCTCAAAGAAATGATCACTTATATCGATATGGCAGTATCAAATACTATCGAAAATCTTTGGGAAACGATTACATTTTTTTGAAGCTTAACCGATAATAACGAATGCCTGTTTCTTTATACTTTTCTAAAAAAACTTCTCAAGTATCTTTATTATCGATGAATTTTTTTTTTTTATCAGACTCAAAGAAGGATTTCCTGCATTATCGTTAAGCCACGAATAGTTTTTTTTTTTTTTTTTTTAACCACCCTACAAAAGAATATCAACATGTTTATGAGGTTTCTCGTATGATATATCGTTACAATATTATCACTATTAATATTATTATCATTTAATGTCTGGTATTTCGCTCTTTACGATATATCGAATGTATATCTACAAAATGTACAAATAATGTCAATGACTTTGACGAGAATGTGGAACGATCGAGTGTGACATTTGATTTTTCTGGATTAAATGTAACGACTGTGTCTTAATTTTTCATTTTCTATTTCAACAGTAAAGCGATTACTCACTGAAGCTCAAATGAATAACGATGAAAACAGGTAGGTCAGTACGAGAATAAAAATGAAAAAGACTTCAACGTATTACCAGTGGTTTTTTTTTTTCCATGAAATTTAGAACTAAATATCAAATTGTCCGGAATTCTTAGAGATTAAAACTTTCGTATAGCATATCAGGCAAAAATGTCAATCGGCCATAAACGAAAGTTTCGGGAATGATGGTGTTCGTCGAAGTTTCGTTTTTGAGTGTGTCGTGTGAATTCTTATTATATTGAAAACGTGCCCGACGCTTCATGCCAATTGTACTACATACATATACCGGATTTTTTTTATTTGCGATATCTACGAGAATGAAAAGAGAGATTTAATAATGGGATCATGGTAAAAAGCGATGAGTGATGCGATTAAAAGCGACTGACACTGTCATACTTGTATAATGAGGCGACTTTTGTTTTTATCTTTTCTATTACTTCTACTTTTTTTATTCTCGTGAAAATTTATCTTCAACAGTTGGAAAAAAAAAAAAATTAACTTGTACCGCGATATTGTGAGATTCCCGTTATCACTGTATGAGATTCGTTTCACGAAAATCCCAAGCAAAAACGAAAAACTCACAAAATCGTTTGTGTATTTCCTACTTCTCGCTCACGCCCAATCGTGGTAATCGCATTCTCCTATTATTACAGCAGTGAATAATTGTGTGGGTGTGAACCCACCGTTTTAAACGATTAATATCTTCGTGGAAGAGTCATGTATACCCGGGAACAGTAGTTCGCCTTTTTTTTTAATTGGACGAATGGCTCGAAATCACGAGATACGAATAATTCGATACATGAGCTATTTCACGCGAAATTGAACGATTATAACCGTATGTTATTTCCCATTATTTAAATTCACCGAAAACAATAATGAATAATAACTGTTTTCAATAAATCAGCGAGGTAAGTTAATTGATCTCACTGTACCAGAAAATTGATCAATTGCATTTGAAAATTCTTTTTCGTTGAATTGAAAGCTCCTACTATTTTTTATGTCAAATTCGTTCAATTTCTACACAAAAATGTCCCACAGCTCTTTTCAGGTATGATAATTCATTCAACACGTACGCAAATCCGTACTGAATACAGTATTGAGACTACTTGTTTTTTATATCTTTTTTTTTTCTGTCAGCAGGATCCTCGTGCGGTCATTATGATTCTGAACAGTAAAAGAGATTTTTGCCTCAAACACGCAGCAAAGCTGGACATTTAAGACACGTGCATTCTATACAGAGATGGTGAAGCCCTAAAATGGTTTTATATTTTCATGAATTATTTTCTTTCGTTCACCTAACGAACAAACAGTTTTAGTTAAAAGTTTGTGTATATTATATATATTTATATATATAATAATAATAATGTCAATATTATTCATCGCAACAACAAGTGTAAGGTTTTTTGTTTCATTTAGTCTTTTAAATTATTACTCTCTTTTTAGTAGTTCCATTCACTCTTCCAATCCTGTTTATTTTTTTTTTTATTTTTTATTTTTTTTTAATGTTTATCCGTCGCATTGCTACGCAAATCTCCACATCAGTACTTTCGTCTTCGTCAATATATCTCTGTGTTCATTGTCACGTACATATATATGCATTTATATATATATATACTATTTTTGTGTGTTGTGTGTGAATGTGTATGAAATTTTGTTGAAATATCGTTTTACACTTATAGATTGATACCAACACGTAGTATATTTTAGTTGAATTCTTTTTCTTTATTATTATTTCATTTAACGTTGAAACATCATATGTTCGTCTTTTCGTTTTATAAGTTTTCTTATTTTCAAATCGTTTATGAGGTTTCGACATAAAAATGCACGGTTGCTATTCGAAATAGCGCGAGTAATGACGAAAAATTTGAGGCTAATTGCAAAAAAAAAAACGAGTTACTCGTGTTGAAGCTAAAAATCGCCAGTCGACGAGGTGTTATGCATTTTTTCGAAAATGGCACAATTTAAAAATACGACGACTTTTCAAATTAAGGATAAAATGTAAGAAGAAAAATAATAATGAAGTTTTGAGATTAATCAAATATTGACTGTAAGCATTGGGCATTGCTTAAACGAATAAGCAAGGATAAATTATCTTAAGCTACTAGCGATGAATAATTGATGTGAAAAAATACAAATTATTACATTTTTTCTTCTTTCAAACTATTGAAAAATAATTTTCATTCATTTATTTTCTACTACGATGAATTGAAAAAAAAAAGTGATGATTTATGATTATCTTGTTTAAGTCGTGGCTTTTCAGTGGTACAATGCCCGTCACTGATTATCAAGACGTTATCGCGTTTTGAAGTCCTCTCGGCGATACACATTGAAAAACAAAAAAACTTTGTATAAATTTAAAAAAAAACTTGAGGGTGGTGGGAACAAATTTAAACTGAAGAACATCTACGAGAAGAAAAAAAAATGCAGCATCATTAGACTACCATCCAGAAGAGATTGATGTCATTTTCTTTTTGACAAACAACAATGGACAATTCTTCAGTAGCAATAATCCATCTGTCGTAGTAACTTAACTTCAAAAACCACAAAAAATTTTAACGAAAAAATTCTCCGATTTAATTATTAGTGCAAATTCAATATCGCCGAGATTTCTTCTGAATACTCATTCCGTTGGACAACCTGCCTCACCGAGTTACTTCGTTTTTTATTGTGAGTTCACAAAAAATGTTGAAAAAAATCGTGGTAAGCTCAGGTTTCTTTTTTGCTTTACTCACGAGACATCGGTGTGGCAGTTATTCTCGATAGGTATTTCCTTTTTTTTTCATTTCTATTTTTAAAATGCTATTTATGATAATAATAATTAATATCAATGCACACGTATTATACAGAATCTCTCGGGACATTCGGAATCACCAGCTTTGAACGAACTACTGTTATTTCAGCTATGAATTAATGAGAAAAAATAATTATAGTTATCGATACATACCTAACGTTTGGTAATACCTGCTGGAAAATATTTATAATATTACTTATTGGTGTCTTATACGTAGCATGGCGATGTATTCTTTAAATTAATATGAGGCTGAGATGTTTTCTTCAAATAAATCTCTTTAATATACGTGTATAGGTATTTTAAAATTATAATCAACACACAAGATGATTCCGAATGCTCGTTCGCGCGTAGTCGTAAAATCGATACAGATTTTTGTCTTCCCCCCTCGAAACGAGAGAGAAAATAATGGCGAAGACTCGGGCCTGTTTTTTCTTTTCTTTTCAATAAACCCGATACGTTTTGTTGTTCAAACGAAACAACGATTACAAATATTCTTCATTCGTTATCAACACGAGTTTATATATAGCTCAATACTTCGTCCCACATTCGAGATTTCGAACGTTTTTTGTTTTATCCATTAAATTACTTCTTATTATTTTACGTTATTTGGTACGATTCACACGCCTCAAAGTTTATGAAAATTTACTGTTCAACTATCGGAAAAATAATAAATAATAGGCTATTCACTGGCTTGAGACCGTTTCATCGAAATCTTCTCAAAAATTGCATTCTCGCGTCTCCCTTTCAATTTTTTTTCCCTCATCGATCAGTGATCAAAATAATCGATTGCATTTTGAGACGAGAAAAGTTTCGTGCTTTCGTCTTTTCTTTTGTCACAATATTTTGTGACCGTTTTCCTCGCGTTTCTCAAGCCCTTAATTCAATAGTCCTCTTTTTTTCTTCCCCGCAATTGACATATTTCTCAAGTCATCTAAGAAATATGCAAATAAGAAAAAAACTCTCGATCGGAGAAGCCTCAAGTCACAGAAATTCCTCAGACGTAGAATATCTAGTTTTTTTTTTCGTTTTTTTTTCTTGTTTGATACCGCGAAAAAATTCGCGAATTAGTTTCTTTCCACGTTTACTTCTTTTTGTTTTAGTATGGAAATTTCCTTTAGAGGAACCACTTGGCGATGACAAGTATGATTAGATGAGTCGCTACGCTCGTCATTGACGCACCCCCGGTAACTTGAACGTCATCCGGACTAACGAATGCCTCATCGATCACGTGAATTATTCCATTGGTGCATGGAACATCGGGACGATAAACTCGAATCCATTTGCCCATCCATTCGACTTGATAGCCTGTAAATAAAAAAATAACGACATAATCACGGAGAACGATCATTTGACAAAAGTCATTGTCGAATTGAAAAAAAAGTTTATTCAATCTTTTCTTTATATGAAAAAAACAATTTCACAGCATTTTTGTTGTTGTCATTGATCATTCGGTTCCAAGCCCTCAATTAAAAAAATAATCCTTAAAAATCTGCAGGGTAAAATGGGAAAAAAAGTTTATGCTAATTGTTTTTGTTTTTGGCGAAATTTAAGTTATCCCTCGACTCACTGTCTCTCATTAATTACGCTTAACCTGAGAATTTTGGTTTTCATTTATACCCAAAATTTTGATTTGTTTATAACGGTTTTGAAAAAATTTAGAAACAAACACTATCTAATATGTCGATTTTTCGATTCTTGCGACGAAAAAAAATGCTATCGTCGGTCTTTTCAATAATTTACATGCTCGTTGAAGCGTGTCTTTTGTCTGTGAGATGAAATAAGAAATCGAGACGTTTTCAGAATGGAGAAAAATTTCGTCGTCCGATTTCGCCAACTGTGTCTCTCTTCTCGGTTTTCTCATTACCATAAGTAGTCTGAAACTTTCGATTACATCGATTTCCCCAAAGCACGGTAAAGCTCGCACGATTCGAAGTTCCGAAATAGAGTAAAATAACGGATAAATGGATGAAAAAAAAAAATGAAAACAAAACGACTAGAAAGGCAATACTAACCACGAGTAAAATCTGAAAGCTCCCTGTGCGAGACTATAACGGAAAGAGGATTTTCTGACGGTTGCAATTCGACTTTAGTCAGTGCCGCAGCACATGTACCACATCGACATAGAGATTAAGGAGGCGGATACGTATGAACTTGTGCAGTGAAAAAAAAAAAGTAACGTGGCTTCAGAAACACCTTTTGAATATTTATCGTCTAACCCATGACGAGAACTTTTCGTTCAGGGACATTGGAAAGTCTCTCGTGTACGCAGATATATGTGCGTAGATGTATATCTACACGGGTGACAGCGAGAAAGAAAGAGAATAAAAAACGAAGAAGAACATAGAGAAATAGGGAAGCAGATAAAAAGATAGAACTTTGTGATATCCGATTTTTTCCATGGATTTCAATTTTATCACTACTTTTTTTTCCTTTTTTATTTTTATTCTCTATTTCTTTTTCTGTCTTCCTGGAACGTAGCAAAACTGTACGATCGTGGATAGCACACGCGAAAAAGAGGATACGAGCACACAGTCACACGTGAGGAAAATGGTCGTACTTCGTATTCACCGGGGTCTCGTCTACTCGTGAATTGAAAAGAACATTTGCGAAACAGACGAGACACGTGGAGAGAATTGGAAATGGAAGAGGAGAAAAATTAACGCGTATATATATATATTACGTATGTATATATATTTCGATTAAATTGAGAAAAACAACTATTAGCATAGAGAATCAGAGGGATGGAAAATTCGACTTTTTTTTTGTCGTTTGTCGCCGGAGAAATGGTAAAATTAAGCTTTCTCAATTATACGAAATTGAAGTGGTTGATCGAGAAGAGAGGGGATGAAACAAACTCGATGAGTGTGCGAGTAGAAAAGAGAGAGAAAGAGAGATGATCCTACGAACTGGGCGAACTCGCTCTGTCACTCTCGTTTAACGTATACAGAGAGCACATAGCAATTAGCGCCCGTGGGGTAATCAAGGAATTTGCATGTAAATGGCGGTCGAAAGGTGCATAATAAATCGTACGATGGAACCCGAGGTCGTAATATGGTAGCTCCTGTGTTTTCACGGAGCTGTGGGAGCAACGAGCGGAATACTCAAGAGAGAAAGCGAAAGAGAAAGAGAAGAAGAGCTAAAAGGGGAGAGAACGAACAGAAGAAATGAATAGAGAGGTACACGTCGAAACGTCAAAATGTCTACACGCATGTATCACATGGGCGTTATTTATATAAAAAGGGACTCAGTTTGTTATAAAAAATCCTATAAAAACATTATAAGAAAAAAAAAATATGCTAATGATAAACCAAACAATATTTTGACAGTTCATTAACAAAAAAGTTTGCTTCCTGGTTTATTTTCCAAAGGGATTTCGAACGAGCACATTTCGAAGTCTCGTTTTTTTTTTCGTATATCGTTGAAAGGGTTCAGTATATCAAATGGTAATCTACTTTTTCGAAAATCAAATCTGCCACTAAATATGAAACCTGCCAAATTGCACTGGATTCGGTGCATTATATATAGATCAAAATTTCAATTGATTTGGAGTTTTCATAAACAGAAATAACGAAGTAATCTCGTTATAGAGTAAGCATTTTCCAAATTTGTCTAGTGTACTCGATTGGATATTTAAACTCGATACAAAGGCAAAAATTTAGTAAGATTTTTTGATTTTCACGCTTCTGCAACTGACTTTTGAAAATGGAAGTAAATTGATTTGATGAAAATAGGTAAAATTGAAGTCAGAACTACCCCTGTATTTCTGTCTCATGACCTCAATATATCTCTTGTTTTATATATGTACGTGAATGTAGCGTATGCACCTCGCTAGGGATTTTCAGCAATTAATTGGTCGGAATGAAAGAGAAAAAAATTTTGTTCAAGTTCATGCGACCCAATCACCAAAGCCCTCGAGGATATACCGTTATGTGCATTAAAACACCGACCGAATGCGATTTCAGAAAAAAAAAAAAAAAAAAAAAAAAAAAAAAACTGGTTGTTCCCGGACTAAAAAAACTTTATCCGTGTAGGCAAAACAGTTTTTCCTGAAAAAATGAGTATTATATTTCTGCACACGTATCAATTGATTGTAAAACTTTGAAACGTTACTTTGCGCAGCACACTATACTGAACACACGGTATTGATTGTTTTTATGAAAAATATTTTACTACTTACACATACAATATTTACGAGTATAAGCAGAAGAACATATTTCGAAGCTCTTGCGTGCCTTTTCATTGCAAATTACGGTAGAAAAGGGAGAAGCTTTTTAATTATGAAGCACGTGTAGAAAAAGCATTCGAAATCAAAGCAGAGCCATGTTGTACATGAGGCATCATTTTTACATTTCTAAACCCTGATCCCCTTAGATTCGTGCAAGTTTTTTATGTTTCTATATACAAGAAATAAGCGGACACGCATCATGGATTTTTTTATCAAACTATTTTTTTTTGCTTTTTACTGCTAGTTGAATTTTCGATCTCGGGCTCTACTCCTTCAGATTTAAATCGCGGTAATTCAGGAACTGAAACCCTCGTTCTGAAGGCTGAGGTCTTTAGTCCTGTAACAAAATGAACCTCTTGCCATTTCCAGTAAGAAACTGCTCAAAATTGCAAGAAGTTCATTGTGTTATGGGACCCATAATGCTTCAGTTAAAAAAAAACCTATAAAAAATTGGCACAAATCCAAAGGGATCAGGGTTTGGGAATGTAGAAGTGGCGCAAAATGTTTCATATATTTTCGTTGTTGTTTCAAACTCGTTTCAACTATACACGCAGTTTATCATTGCATTTAATGTTGATGAATATTAAAAATAAAAATGTATTCTATGAAATCATCGAGCATTGTTCGAGCTTCATTCTCTTTGATGCTCTTCTCTTTATGATTTATTTTTTTTGAAAGGCTATCGTTATTCATAATTTTTCGTTTAGAAACAAAAAATATTGTGAAAATTGGAAAAAAAAAATTTGAATTCATGTTCTTGAAGTTGATTCCTATGGAAAAATATTTTTCTACTGATGATACGCGAGGACGTTTTTAGCCTTGGCGTAAGCTGAAGAGAAAAGTAGTGCGTTTGCGATTAGCTACTCTTTTTATCTTCTTTTATAACATTTTTTCTGTGCTATTTAAAAAATTCTCTTCCATATATATTCTAAAAACGAACTGGGTTTGTAATCCTCGATAAATCATTCGACGATAAAATACTGTGATAAAAGCAACAAAATATGTTGTTCAAGCTACGAGATATTCTTCCCAAGCTGCGTCAATGAAACATGAAGTGTGTGCACAAAATTCGAGATATCTCGCCAGTCGATCGATCGTAAATGGATTTTCGAATGGTGTGAAGAAAATGAGCCGTGCTTGCTCATGCCTGAGCGCCTTAGAAATGGTTTTTTTTTTTTTCAGAAGTACTTTTTTCAGAAAAAATAAAATATCAAACGATGGTACGAAAAAAGAAAAAATAAAACGTAAAAAGCCAGCAACTTAGTTGAGACTGGGTGACTCACCGAAATAGTCACGAGGACGGATTGCATTTTCGTCGTACTTCTCATCTGGTTGTAAAAGTACTGACGATATATAACGGAACAATTATTTTGTATCGTAAAAAAAAAAAAAAAAAATAAACAATATTTGTGTGTAACATTTGTGAGCACATAACGAATTGTTGAGAGAACTTTTTTTTATACATTTTTGTTAAACTCGTTGATCTATTTTGTCTTTATAAATAATAAATGAGAGAAAAAAATTTTTTAAATTGTACTCACTGTCATCGGCCTCTCTGATTCGCAGCTTCAAGCTTCCTCTGACAGCTTGCAACGTCACTGTACCGTTGACGACCATTTTCTTCAGCTGAGCCATCGTGTAAGGTTGATTCGCCACGACGAGATGTCTTTCCAAAATTTGTTGCGTCTGAAAATTCAATGTTCTCAATATAGAGCTGATTGAAGCGATGACATGGATTAAAATATGTTCGACGAACGATTCAGAGATTGAAATCACACGTCGGTGATTACCGAATCGTCGATGAAAATCTCATGTCAATAAAGCAGGTTATTCCGCAATATTCTGATAAAATTTTATTGTAATACTGAATGGAAAAATAACTCTGCGTCTAAAAGCCATTAAAATATAATTGATTCGTCAAGACTCAAGTACAAGTGAAATAAAAGTCGAATGACTCCGAAGTGCTCAAGAAAAAGCTTATACTTACGTGGTAGTTGAATTGAGGCATAAACAATTTTTTGTAGGTTGATGGGATGCTGATTCTGGCAATTTCCCATGCCGAGTCTCGTGGAACAAAATACGTGAATCTTTTTTTCGTATCGTTGAGCTGGTTATTAAAATCCCGCTGTGTACCCAAATAATACGTCGAACTGGAACACACAAAAATAAATATAAACTTAATTATTTTACAAGACATATTGAAATCCATGAAAATGACATGAGCCTGTTTTGAAATTCTAAGCGAAGAGCAAGCATGTTCATGTACGATAAGAACCTTAATGGAAAGCCTTTTAGCTTGTCAACTGGAGGTATTTTGACTCCCATTGAAGGAGAAACAAAAAAAAAAGGAATTCGGTTGCTCGATATTGTCGCCCGGAATAGTTCGCCTGGTATAATTGACTAAACTGTTACTGTGTTAACATTAATTGTGTTAGATAATGTTGCCATGAGAAATGTCGGCTATAGTAATGTGATTAACGTCTCGATGCTCACTTATTTCGGAACATATATTTCTTTTCTCTCACCGTATTCATTCGTATTTACAGCAAAAAGTGAAAATATAAATTAGAGCGGGGAGCGTTACTTTAAATAATGAAAAGTCCGTCGAGTTTAAGAATCCAGAAAAAGTGTAGTAAGTTTCATTCGCCTAAAAATTGGCCCATTTTTTGTTTTTCTTACGAAAATTCAGTGCATGTATTTTGTAAAAAAAATTGAATTGAATAACAACACAAGTAATTCTCTTCCTTCATAACTGATTTTTGAATACACGACCAAATCGTTTTGTCTTTGTTTATTTATTCATTTTTATGATCTTAAAAATGTCTATGAAATAAAAATGTTATGTCGGTAGTATACGGGGAATCGTTATGAGCGAGTCTCATTTGTTTTATATTTTCAACTTCTCTGTTAGGGGAATGAAGCGCGAAAAGAACGAGATGCTATTTAGCCCGGTGAAACGGTAACTAAAGGTGAAATGCACGAGCCGTTTTTTAAACTTGTCTCGGTTTTGGTACGTGCTGAATATATACCAGGGGTAAAATGTGCTCTGGAGAAAAGTTAAAAGTTCTCGCTGTCTCGGTCTTTCTTTTGGTCAACGCGTGCACTGGATGAGTCACCACGACAAATTGGTAATTTGCATACGCCGTTTTTCTTCTATTCGTCGCCCATTTCGCACTTTTTAAACTGAGAATTGCATATATTTATGCATAGAATACAGTACAGTAAACCAATAAAAAAATACACGCGAAAAGTATGACAAAAAACATGAAAACTGGTGAGTCATACGATTGAAAAATATTAAAAAAATGAAATTTTGTATGAGACCACATTGAAAAAAAAAAAAACATGACAATACTTTCATCCATTTTGAAAAAATTGCAAGTTCAATTGAAAATAAAATACGGATGATAACAATAATCTTTTATTATTCGAGAGAAGACTACATTTTTCTAATGAAATTTTCGATGAGTCAAACAATGAGTTAAAAAATAAATGTAAAAATAATGTTTGTGATTGTATTTCATGGAGGTGAAGGAAGGCTATTTGAAAAAGCGCCTGAAACGAGAGATAAGAAATAGGAACAAGCAAGAATCGAGAAAAATGTCAAACGAGTGGTAAAAAAAACCCTCGAGATCCCCCATACTATTCCTGAGTTCAATTTTTCATTGTATACACAAAAGAAGTCGACTTCCTGTTTCTCGAGATGAGAATAAATGGGAATATATATATTTTTTCTATTTGCTACCTTAATGGCCAGACAACGTATTTTTTCTATCCTTGCTTTTGCTTTTCATCGTCAAAGAAGGTTTATCCTTCGTGCAGGAGAGAGGGGGGACAAAAAAATAAATAGAGAAGCTTGAGTTCATTGCCAGGGGGTGGCAGAAAGAAATAAAAAGAGCGACTATTTTCCAGTGTACGTAAGGTAATTGAAACGAGAATTTGTGCGGCGTTATTTTAATGAAATTTGAACGAGCTGCACACAGAGGAGCCCGAGTAGTTGAGTACACTCGCCTATGTTATATGAAGAAGAAAAATAAAAACAGTGAAATAAAGACGATGGTGAAGAAAAAAGAAACCCATCATGGTTGTAGTGAACGAGTAGCAAGAGGAAAACGAAGTCGTTTGCAGGCGGATAAGATTTCTTTTCGTGTACCAGAAAAAATAAAAAAAATAAAGAAATAATATAAGGAAAAATGCACTCAGGCACTAAGGTGCATTCGCATACCCACATACATTCAAACACGTGCAAATATATGAAAATACGTGGAACTTTCTGTATTAAAGTGTTTCTACATACACATTTCAGTGAGTTCAGCTAAAAAGGCTTTTGCATTTATTCACGGGGGTACTTGATATCGTCTTTTTTTATAGTAAGCCATCGATGTGTGTCCATTTGAATGTTTATATGAGAAAATACTAAAAGCGAATATATCGTTAAAGATCTCCCCAAGATTTTCGACTCAAAGGTTCTCCTCAGAAATAATCATGCAATTCCAACTGCGCATAGAAGTTTTGCTTTCTATAGTCTCCTTCAAAAAATCTTTTCGATCTTATTTATTGATTTTTACAGTGCCGAAATACTTGAGAAATTAATTCTACAGAATTTATTTCTGGGCTTTTATAAAAATAAAAAAAAACAAAAGTTGGATGAGTAACGAACGTTTAAAAAATTTCAAATACAATTATGAATTCGAGTAAACTATTTCAGAATCTCCAAAAATGCAGTTTTTCATATTTGATTGTAGGGCTAATGATAGAAAAGTCCTGTTCGTTGATCGATCAATCGATGTGTCTTTAGATAGTTCCGTGTAGTGTGAAATCTTAAAACGAAAAAGACTTGGAATTCAGTGTGGCATAAACAGGTACGTCCTTTTCATTAAAAAAAATGTGACCAAGGGGATTCGAATGTGGATTTGGTCCTACAAATGTGTGTATATTCGTGCTTTCATGGGAGCATTTGTGTTAGTGAGTATAGCTTAGCGATACTGAATGCACAGTATCCATTTGATATAGAGAGAAAATCGGATTAGATGGAAATTCAATTATCGATGCACGTCTTTGGAGTTCTTTCCTTGGAGTTATAGTATATCGAGTTTTTATTTTTTTTTTTTATTCTTTCGTCTGTTACCTTTTTCTCTTTAATTTTCTCTCTTCGTCTCTAATCCTATGTATTTATCACATAAATTATATGTATAGAGATCTCAGTGCGTACACGAATGCTGTCTGTATTTTTTTTGTACCTGCCTTTTCTTTCTATTCAATAGATTCTAATTTCACCGAGACTCGATAAGCACTCGTAATGTAGGTTCTAGTGGTTTTAGTCTACAAAAAGTGTCTCGAGAGAGAAATAAAGAGAGCAGCATAATTTCAAGAATTCATTCGATATGTCATTGGAAAATCTCTATTTCAAATGGAATTACGTTTCTCCATCGAATCCTGATTAGTCACGAGTAACCACAGATCGTTTTATTGTTTTTTTTATATTAAACTTGAATCTGGACTAAGTTTAATTTGTCATTTTTCTGTGAAATTCGAAAATTTCAATAGCCAATTCCAATATGCCAAAACTAATTAGACGAGAATCATCAATATTATTTCGATACGTGCCTGTTTCGATTTTTCATTCGTTTATGGCTTTGCACCTATTTCGGAGAAAAACTTTTGAGAATAAGAACGAAGGAAATGCTTGTAGATGGACGGGATTGGTGGAAAACGAGATTTTTGTGAAACATGAAGTAGTATTTTATGATGACAAGATCCTTGTTTCTACTCACTTTAACATTGGATCGGTCCTCAATTTGTCAAGAACAGTCGTATAAGGTACACCAAGGACTCGGTCAATTATGTGAATGATTCCATTGGTTGCAGCAATGTTAGCTGTAATAACAGTCGCGTTTACACCGCCTCCTTCCACTGTCACCGTCTGACTACCGTTAGGTCCGGTTATTACGTTGAAGTAGAGACTCTTCCAATTTGCCGCGGTCTGTACCTGGAAAATTGAAGCAGTTAGCGTTAAGGAAAACGTTCCAATCTACATGACGAAAAATCGACTCGAGGGATAATCCAACCGTGCATTATTTCTTTTTTTCTTTCCACCTTTCTTTCATTTGCAGTTTCAAGAAATTAGACGATGAAAATAAATGCTCCGATATCAAAACGTTACTTTTTTTTTTATTACCCTTGCGCAATTGCGTGCTGAGAATTAATTTTTTTTTTACATCTTATACAGTATCCGAAAAATGTATGCTTGAAGCGTTTCATACAAATTTCAAGAAATTTGGCAGCATCGAATCTCGAAAATTTTTCTCGAGTAATATTGAATTTCCATTTTTTTCCAGTTTATCTTTCTTCTTTTATTCGATAAAAATACTATAATTTCAAAATAAAAATTATTTATCCAGAGCCTGAAGATGCGACAGACGACATTCGTTTTACTTATTCTAAGTAAGAGTCTCGAATCGTAATAATATTATCTGAATCCAAAAGTGATATTCGATATAAATTGCCTTATGACTTATCGTCACTAAAAAAAAATTGAAAATTTATAATAAGTTTTGTTAAATATTCATGCAGTCATAAATATGGCTAGCGAATGTTCAATAACTGAGAACACATTGAGACTGAGAAAAATTTTACTTGAAGAAAAATCGTTTCAAGCTCAAGCATATTATTTGATCGAATCGTATTTTTTGGTTATTAAATGAAAATGTTCATCGAACAATTAACAGGAAATATGAAAATAAAAAAAAAAGTAAAAACACGAAAACATGTGCAATCATTCCCATTCTCAGCAATCCTCGAATGCAATTTAGAATATGAAAATTTCATTAATTGATACAAACAGAAAAAAAAAACGACTATTGAAAAAACATTATTTAACGAAAATTATTCTCTTTCGGTATTCCCTCTGGTTTACTCCAGTCTATGAAAAATTAATACAAACAAGTCATGCAGAAAAACAGTGATGAAGTAACGAATTGTGTGAGAAAACACGGAGCCATAAACGAGCATTTTGAACGCGATAAAACGAGCTCGAACGTATGAATGGTGCAACATTTTTTTAGATACTTCATGCCGTACTGCACTCAATAACGAGCGAAACATTGTCGATTCAGTGTCGACAATGTTTTTCTGCGTCCACGAAAATACCAAACTGAATTTTTCACAGTTTAAAGTTCGATGAGACGAAATGAAACGATGCACGCACATTGACATATCAGACTCAATCGCGCATTATTAAAAGCAAATATATATATATATAAATTTACTTTTACTAAAGTATTTGTGGACGTAACATATGAGTAAGAATGATTAATAACTTTTATCTATATAATTCGATGAATAATAATTTTAAAAAATCGAATATTCTCGACAAGAGCAAAGAAAATCAATTAAAATCGAATTCCTACATGACATTTCTTTTTTTCTTTTTGTGAGAAATGTAACATTCCTCGATTTGTCAAAAGACACGGATTTTCGTGGAAGAGGCATGAATTTTTTCTACGAAAATCTGCATCAATTTTATTTCGTGTGAAACTCAACCAGTGACTCTCTCCCAAGAGTCTTTGTAAAATATTTTGAAATGCGTTGGCAGAAGGGATGTGCGAGAAAAGAGTATATCGAGAATCTCCACTGCGACGAGCTTTTTCGATCGCAGGGAGATGCGAATATCTTTCACTCTGATCTTTGACGTAGAGAGCCTCATGAATTTTCCTTTACACTCCAATCGCCTTACGGCTACTTTTCGTCTATGTACATGTATTTTCCCTTTCTCTCTCTCTCTCTCTTTTTCTCTTTTGGATTTCTCTCATATAAAAAAAGTGTGGATGGAAAGTAGTTCAGTGTTCGTGGAAAGCGTCGAAATAGATCCAGTTTTTTCTTCCGCAGTCGATATGTAAATCAGTAGCTTTTGTCTAAAACACTTTTGTATGAGCTATTCCATCATTTGTTAACGCTGATTGATATCAAGATCTTCGTGAATATTATCATTTTTTCCACATCAATCGATCTCAGGTATAAATAAAAAGGATTCACTCATCTTTTTTCTGATTTTCTGTTTTAATTAAAGTAGCCAAAATAGAGTATGAAACAAAATATGATGAAACTAGAATTATTAAATATTTTCCCGATGTTTTCGGGCCGTTATCACAGTCATTGTCGTTTTTTTCTTTTTTTTTATAATCCGATAGTGACACTTTTCATTTTTCAAGTTGTTTTAGAAAAATCAGGCGAGTTTATTAAAAATTTTGAACAAAATAGTCGCAAAAGTCTCGCTCCGGGAGTGTAAACGTATTTACGTATACGCTTAAGAGTTGCTATTTTTCAGTATATCTGCCGAAACGCGGGCTTTAAATTGTCGAGAAAGATGAAATGGAAAAAAAAAAGGTACGAAAAATCTTTCACATTTTACGAAACACATCACGATACTAAATTAGCATTGCTCGTGAAGCAAGAGACTGGCTTGAATTGAGCTAAATGCAAATTAGCCTGGATTCGGGGGATGTTCGTTGCCTCGGTTCTCCTCTTTCCAGTATATAGAAACACCCTGCTGCTGTTTTATATATGTGTATACGCACATATAGTTATATAAGTATGAAATATTTATTAAAGAGAGTCTTGAGATCAAAAGGTCGTAAGTAGCGCGATCCAACGCTCCGGAGAATGTTCGTCTCGAGGCTTTTTGTTTAACAGTGGTTTATACAAAATTAGCCGCGAAAAGAGAGCCAAATGAAAAGTCTGCATAGAAGCGTAGGTTTTTTTCAAGTTTTTGTTCGTTTATTCAACCGGTACATACGGACATAAACCTTCTAGCCTATCTCTCGTCCGGAAACGAGAGCTTGTTTTACGGTGAAAAAAAAAAAAAAAAAAAAAATAACAAATAAATAAATTCGGTCAAAACAAATAAAATAAAGTTGAAAAAAAAAAACGGGCTCTCTCGCGAAACTGAGCGGACGAAGAAGAAAGGACATTGGTAGAACAACGAGAGGTACGAAGTATTTTTCAAAACACACCAGCGGAAAGTCACCGGATAATTTTTATCTCTTTGCACACAGTTCAGCAATTTTTTTTTTCTCTCTTTCCCTTTATTCTTCGCTCGGACGAACGTTAATTCTTCTCTCTATTTTCTCCTATGTGTTTTCTCTTCGCTGCTTTTTTTTATCTTGTTTTTTTTTCTTTTCAAGCAGAAATGTTCATCTTGCATTTTTTGTTTTTTTTTTTTCGATATCAGCCAACGGTAATGGGACAACATCAATTTAATGTTTTGGTTAACTTTTCCGTAAGACTGATAATAACGGATATATGAACCTGAGTAATATATTTATGAGTTTTTTTAAACAATTGGAACAATTTTTTTTTTGCAAAATTCCTTCACTTTCATGGTACAACATTGACGAAGATTTTCCTTCATACCATTTTCAAATTTGACTGTAATGAATAGCGCAATGTATGCTTGAAAGTGTGCCTCTTTTATGAGGATCGATAGTTTGCAATTCTCGCCACAAATGTGATGAGAATTGCAAACATCGAAATAAACGTTTAGTTTTGACAAAGATTTTTCCGTTTCATAATTCCTTTATACCAAATGCACGTGGAATTTTGTTGAAAAGTCAATTCGAAGGCTAAACGATAGCGAATTGTGAAGGTGCCTATATGTATGTAATAAATGATGACACGAAACCGTCGAATTACACGATTGTTCCTTTTGCCCGAATAATTCTAACCACCGGCCTATCCGGTTGTGTTGTCAATTTATGTACGTTTGAACTCAGTCGATTGTGCTCATTCGGTGGTCGATTGAACGATGCTTTACGCATAATAAGTAACGAGCATTCAGCCATGAGCAAACGATCAAACCAACAGGGGTATGTAGACGAAATAAATGCGTATAGAGGCCATTTTATGTTGAATCGCGAGTCTCGAACGATCAATCCTTTTATTTTTTATATTTTCGATAAAAATTAATAAATCTTTCGTATAAAACAAAAACAATCCTGTAGATTTGCTGCCGAGATACTTTACTGTAACTTTTGAAATTTTGTAGAAATATTAAAATATTTTGTTGCACGTATTCAACAAAAGAAAAATTTCAGGCAACAAAATTTTGTTTTCAGTGTAACCTCAAAACGAGAAATTTATCGACTTCAATACCGTTTATTTTTTCGTTAAATAACAATGGAGTTTACCTCCTGTTCGAAATGTTTCCAATATGTTCATGAAAAGTCAGGGAATTTTATGAATTTATTTGACGATAACGTTCGGATTGAAAAAAAAAAGAAAAATTGCACAAAATGCATCATTCGTTATATCGGCATAACTATTATTCGTATACCGAACTTGTGTTCCGAACGAAGAGCAATAAGTTCAGCGATTCGATACGCGCAGAGCCCCATACCCAAACCCAGTGTTTGTATCTGCGTATGTTTAAGTTGTATATCGTGGATGTAACATGTCACATTGATTCCAGTTGGGTTTTCCGTGTCACTAGCGTAATTGCACCACATGACATAGGTCTAGATTTCAATATCCGGAATACTGCATCGATCATCCGTATGATTGAGTTCGTTTTATTTTTCATTTCTCTAATGTCAATTGACGAAACTGTTCGAAGGATTGTTAAAAATATGTAATCGAGCTGAGGTTTGAAAGTTTGAAGAATTCAGACGTTACGAGATCTACGAATTAAAAAAAAAACACATTTAATTTAATACCCAAAAATTTTACAATTTTTTTCATAATTAAATTTTTTTTTTTTTTTTCCATTCTTATTTTATTCTTTTTTAATAGTAATTTGACATTACACGGAACGTCTGATTGAATATGCATCTGTTTTGTTCATTGGAAATTCTGCTAGTCAAATATTTTCGAATAACAACAGAAATGTTGTGACGAAAACATCGAATTAAATTTATACGAAATGAAAATTGTACCGCCAAGATGTAATTATAGGGTTTAGTTGCAATTGCTGTTACTGTAATGAAGCTGTTTGATGTTGGCTCATTTGAAAATGATATGTTCGGGATAGACGTGCTTGTTAAATTCAGTAAACGGTCGCGATTCTTCATTCGCATTGCGCACTTATACTTGGTAGTTATGTACTCTGCGTACAATTATACATCCAAATTTACATGTTAATATATTACGAACGTGTGCAAATGTATATACAGAAGTTGAAATTTCGATGTAGACTCATGTACGAATTCACGTATACAGCAACGATTGCCAATTGTTTGCAAGTCGAGTGTGGCCACTCGGGCGTTAATTAATTTACGGATGGATTATCATAAAATCCGGTACAGGTGTGCTAATGTCGATTTGCTAATTACCGACGGTCGTTATGGATAATATCCGAGAGATAGATAACGACTTACGATTCTCTATTCGCTCTGTCAAATTTTACTACCGCAGAACTCTACGTATTCGTCTAACACGGTCCTCCATGATATCATTATTGGAAGAAATGGAAAAGTATAAAGACGTATGTGTACGATTATCGTGATTTTTATTTTGAAGAAAAGAAAATTCGCATGAGATTATGTGCTGGCAGAATGCGTCGGTCGGAGTCGACTAACGTTCAACCCGTTTTGCGGTCGATTTCACATAGAAATGTTAATTAAAGGCATAATCGACCTCCGTATATCTCGTTTCATTAGGCGACATCGACTAATCAATCCGATCTATATATATGAGAACGGGATTGCTATCAGGAATATTTACACTCAGGTATATTTTGGTGTTTATGAACCTACGCGTAGCTCATTTGGATCTATGACAGGAATATTAATCATTGTAAACATTGCTTCAAATCGTTCTGATTAGTGGATTAATGAGCCTCCTCGCCTCATGTGCCAGACAGTTTCTAGTTTTAGGCATTACGAGTCGGTGCTATTGCGCGCATTGCTTATTCAGTCAGAGAGGGAGGGAGCGAGGGAGAGAGAGAGAGAGAGAGAGAGAGTGCTATCGATGAATTACACTCCAAAATTTCTCGAGTTTCAACGAAAAAAGCGACAACGTTTTATGCAACAAAAAATCAAGTTTTTAATATTGATTAATTAACCCGATTTCTCGTGACTATTAATTTAATACATAAAAAATGATTATGCGTATTTCATTATCAACAAATGTCTTGAAAAAAAAAAAAGGAAAAACGTGTTAAAGAATCGACATTGTTTCATGAAAAAAGAAGTAAAGAGTGAATCGAATGAAAAATTGAATATATTGAAAGGACAGAGCTCGTAGAAAACTTCAAACCTCAAGAGTATAGTGCACGTACCGAATGTATAGAATTTTCAATTAAAACAGCTTCGACCACACCAAATTTTAGTTGTTGTATTTCAATCAGAAATCGTTATCTCTTGATAATCGTGCATCATGAATGAATTATTCGAAGGGAACATGAAAAAAAAAAAAAAAAAATGTTATCAATTCAATATCATTTCAATGCTCGTCGGTTTTATTCGTAATGGAGACTTCGATGCTGGTATGTGTGACGAGACGATTCGTGGCTTATCTTGGCCGATATATAAGTTATACTTTTGTTCAACAGATTTTTGTGCCCACGAGGCACAAATATTGAACTATTTCGAATCTCTATAAATTCCATATCGTACAGATATGAGTGCGGGAGTTTCAGCAAATAACGAGGTTCAAAAACACGGCGTTGGTGCGTTTGTGGACCTTCCGCGTATTCGCGTTTACGTTTCCCGATATCTACCGTAAAACTAAAAGAACCTCGAAACTCCGGATTCGTAACTTGTAAAATCACGAGTTATGCCCTTTTCGTTCTAAGCTTGGAATATATACGTGAACACTCGTACTCATAACACAAAATGGTTCGAATATAAACTTGTTCTGTTGGATAATCGAGGATCGTTGGTTATATACATGCTCTGTACAGCACGCTCGAAATTTATCGGCTCTGTGCGAAGCATATTACCCCATGGAGTGCCCGACGCGAGTTAGTGGTAGCGAGAATATATAAACGATCGACGGTTATCGACGTCCAGCTGCTCTGGATTATCTCTTATGTTTCTTTCAACGTTTCGGACCAAAACGCGGAACGAGTGAATTATATAGGCTTGAACAATACAAAAAATAAAATAAAAAACCTTCTGTGCTTTCCTGCGATAACGAAATTTCAAGATTAAAAATAACTTAACGGTTCGATGGATAACTGTTTTATCAATCGACCAATAACCGAGTACGTAATTCGGATTATTTTTGAAGAATTAATCGCGATCGCGTTATCATCATTCAGAATAATTGTTTTGTCGTTCCTGCCATATTTTTTCAAAGGTTTATACGAGCTCGTCTCTATTTTCAGGGAGTTTCAATCAATTAGCAGGATGAGAAATTTCAGTGATTTCTGAAACCACACACGCTCATCGGGCATCTATCGCTGTCGGTCCATTACGACATTATACATTTATGTCATTGTAGTAGAAACGATTTGGATGAGTTGAATTCAATTTCTTGACTGAATACTTCAATGAATACTTCACAAAACCACAATATGCAGAGGCCAGAAAAAGCATAATTATGCGTTTTCATACAGGTATATCAATGTGCATGGTTATCGCTTAAAAGTACTGCAAACCGTGAATTCAATTGCCTTTATAAATCTCTGTAAAAAATATGTTTATTCAATAAATAAAAAAAATGTCTGAAAAAATAGAAATAACGTAAATTGCTCGGATCAAGTATGGCTCGTGTTTTATTTTGACAATATTGTTCATCGCAGGATTATTGGATCGCTTAAACAGTGTACGAACTCGTGAATAGTGTAGATGCAGAGGATGCAAAAAATCTAGTGTGAAAAAAAAAAGAAGAAAAGAAAAGTATTTTCGCTAAGTGATTATATTCTCGTGAATAAAAATGCTGATTCTCTTTTGCATAAACCAAAATCTTTTTGATTTGGCGGTTGTTTTTAATTACCCCGAATTGTCCGCGTCCGTCAGATGGCATCTTCGAGTAATAATTGAAGAAATGAGAGCATTTTAGTGTAATGTTGTAAACCGATAATAACTTACTGATTATTTTGCAATGGATCATGAAATTATTTAATTCTAATGAACCTGCAAAACTCGATATCTCATGAAGGAGAGTTGTAATCATAAATTTTTTAAATTATCACCAATAATATCATCGTATATTCATCGAGAATTGTGTTCGATCATTGAATTCGATATTTGACTAACCTGGTTGACACTCTTCTGCTTGATCACATCGAGGGGTAGCTTATCCTTAACGTAGTGGAGATTCAATATTTCTCTCAAGTGTTCTTTGTCCTGTAGAATGTGACGAACACCTTCCTCTTCCCAAGCTGCATTGCTCGGTGCGAAAAGCGTGATGCTACGTTGATTCGTCAACGTTTGCATAAACCCATCACCGAGATCCTTTATGACCTCGTAAAGCTTGTACACCGGTCCATCCTCTTTGTCCTGAACGAACATTTTTTTAAATCTCATTAGTCGTCGATATTCAAGCGCACAATCGATTTTTTTCTTTTTCACTACGTGATAGCTATTTTCTTTGGCTTTTAATTAATAGAGAAAGAGAGAAAGAGGGAGGAGAGAGAAAGAGCAAGAGGAGAAGTGACTATTGGAAACTTAATCCTTAGTTTGGGAAAAACAAGGAAAATAAAGAAAGGATCATTTTTTGGATAGAAGTATTGAAGGATGGTTAAAGCATAGCTGGAAACTTGTTACCGTTGCGCTGATTATATTTCAGGAACGATTTTTAATGCTGATTACATTTTCTTTTAAATTCTGGATCAAGTGACTTTTGGACTTAATCAATTATGTCGGATCCGACGAAAGATCAGGAAGCTCGATATTAATATCAACACAGTTTGAAAAATAATTAAAAGATGAGCAGTGAAAAAAAAGTTTCAGAGAAACCTTGAAAATAATGGATAACAGTATCCGATAGTTCCATTGCGATTCGATAAAAATCAATGTACAAAAGCTAGAAAATACTGAGGGGTGAAAAAAGAAAAAAGAAATAATTCGAGTTTGAAGAGGCAGCTTGATTTACTTCGGAGATAAAAGTTTGCCAGGGATGGGTTAATCGATTGTGAGAATTACATCGAACCAAGAGGAATGATTGACAGAGATGATCAACGATATAATTGCTATCAGATTTCCGTGTATAATTGACGAGAGAAAAAAGTTTTAAACTGCTTAACATGGTTACCGGAAAAATTAGGAAAAAACTCTTGAGCCCTTTGCTTTTTCGCTGATTCGTGAGGAAAACGATTGGAGAATAAGTCCAAGAAAAAAAAAAGCAGCGAAAAGGGACAAGAGAAAGAAGAAAACGGGTTAAATGAAAAAATATAGTCCGCGAAGTTGCAGCATTATCTCGATGATCGTTCCCTCGATCCGGCTTATTTTTCCGACGAGCGATTACACGGGAAACCTCGCCGTCGCCGCCGCCTCAGACCTATCGTTAATCTCTCTGCTTTCATTGAGAGGGCTTGTCGGTAGGAGAGGAATAACCGTATAGGATTAATCGTTGAAGCTGCGGTAATAGAAAAGGTGAAAAAAAATAAAAAATAAAAAATACCATTGCGGTAGATTCCGCGAAAGAAAGTCGGTAAAAAAAAAAAAAATTCGAAGCACGGAGTAAAAACAAAGGAACGAACGGAAAGGGATATCCGGAGACAGTGTTAGGATGTACTGAGCTAATCACTAAATTATACTACAGTGCTAATATTGCGAGTAATCATTATTTTATATATCGTATTAAAAATAAACGAATAACAAGAATAATCGGTTGCTATGTTAAACGAAGAAACGAATTTTTCAATAAATCTATTAGTTAGAGGTTATTCATGAATAAATCTTCGATTGTTCGGTAGTAAAGAAATCATTTTTTTTCATATCCCCAGTTAGCATATTTCGCTTGTTATTATTTCACTTGTATCGTTTCCTCTTTGAGAGGGTTGTGTTGATTTTATTTGTTCTTTTTTTTTCAATTTTGTTTTCTCTTAAATCTGTTCGAGCAAGTACTTACGATGTCCTACACGACATGCAGAGTCCAATAGAGACATGCAAAGCACCACAGAATAACATCATTGAGTCAATATAAGAGTCGTTAACCACATATAGACAGTTATATATAATTAGTAAATAAAATATATATATATATTATGGTCAACGTTAGTATAACCAAGGCTGGCATTGAAAGAATATTATTTCTTTCTGTAATAACATTGTTTGACCGTTTCGTCTATCACCACTTAATTTTTTCGTATAATTCGCATGCCACGAAAACAAAAAAAAACAAAATTGTTTTACGCGATATCAATCCGGCTTTATTTATCGAATGACTTAAGTTTGAAATACCGTCGTATCGAGTTTCAATGCATAGCAGATGTATCGCAAACGTTTCGGTTTTCATCATCAGAGACGAATGCTCCGATGCATTTGCAAGACTCGCCAAACTCTGCGGCGATACACTGAAACTCGAAACAGCAGCTATTCGGGAGCTATAGATTTTTGAAACGATAACAATCGCAGTGAAAGTCTTGAAACTAAGATTCATTTTTTTTTCATTTGGTTCATTGAGGTATCAATGATAGTTTCATAAATTTACAATGATTTTTTTTTGCTAATATGGCAAAAATTTTTCTTTCATCGTGAAAGTGTAGACATTTCGGGCCAAGTTATTTTCATTCTTTTCGATCATAATCATTTTCTTTCTATCCGAGTAGCCGGACTCGTTTTTTTTTTTTTTTCGTGAACGAGATCCCTCAATTATTTCGTTTGGTGCCACTCGCTTGACCAGACTTGCAAAAAATAAAAAAAATACACCGAAGAGCTATTCGTCACAAATCGATTCTTGAACCATTATTCAACGTTCCAATTTTTTTGTGGCAACGAAAAATCTAATTATCGATTCCGAACTGTCACGTATAAAGTTCACGCCACCAATTTCAGAGTTTCTATTTTTTGTTTTTGTTAAAAAGCATCGCGTATCGAATATTAAAACTCTTTTTACCGTATGATGCTTTCTTCGAAATCTGGAACGAAGTAATTTCTGGAGTGTCGAAAGAGATTTTTAGCGGTTCGATATATACCAAAGGGAATTAAATGAAAATCGATAAACGTTGAGAAATCCATTGGTCCGTCCATTATCATTGGATTTAGTTGTGAATATTTAACAACTAAAAAGAATCGTCTACGTTAAAGCGACTCGCTCAGTATTGCATTATCCGTCGTTATTTATACGTGCGATTTAAAATGATCAATTTATAATATTTCGGCTAATTTCAACAACGTTGTGAAATCGGCTACCTGCCGATATTCGAAAAAGCATCATAAAATAGGGAAAATTGTAACGTTCCATTGTTCCGACGCACTGATAAACGATCCTTTTGACAGTGAATATGTAATTCTGGGAAGCAATTAAATGGCGGATTTCCAATTCGTCGCATTAATCGATGCAATTTCGCGTTTCATTCTCGGATTAAAATGTTCGTTTTCACTTATATACGGATAAATCCTTTGAATAGTACAACGCAATCGATCGAACGTAATTGATGCTCGCTGTTAAATCGGACCTCGTTATACAATTCTATATAAGTACTATCCGCAAATTAGAGAACGTCAAATAACACGTGACCGCTTTCGCAAATCGTTTCGATTCGAAATTATGGAAAACTACGATATCCGTCAACGAGATAAATATTAATTTTATCTTTATCCGAGATATTATTATAGAAAACAAGTTATCCGTTGTTCAATTTGTTTTATGCGTTTGCGTGAAAAAAAAAAAAAACTCTTTCAAACGATAAACGTACAAAATAAGTTTACCGTGTAATATTGAGCCAGAAAAAAGCCTCAAGTAAACCCATATCCTGTAAATATTATTGTCGATAACACATATAACATTAAAAAAATTATAAAAAAAACGAGGTAGAACTAAATAAATAGTGAATATGCCCACGAGAAACGCCACGAAGAATATCATTGAAATTCGATATTAATTGAAATACAGTTTCGTGATTGCACACATACAATGATTTTCCTTCATTCCTCATCTCATGACGTTGCGTGTGGCCAAATTCGCGTACCTCGGTTCACTACAATCTGCATTCTAATATAGATAGTTTCTTTTTATTTTTCATCTTTAATGATTGATAAATAAATATTTTATTTATAAGGTCGAGTTGAAAATTGACGTTGTCAAAAAAATGACAAGGTGACATGATTGAACGAGTCGTATGGAATATGGTAACGCAGCGACTATGATCGTTATTATTGAATGTGTGAAATTATGACCGGATATTTGTATGATAAAAAAAGAGGCATGAACATTTTTTCGAAGAAGCGAACGAATTTCAAGTGTCAAAATGGGCTCTGAACTAACGAGTATAATTTTTGTTTTTTTTTTTCTTTTCATTATGGACTCCTTAATGTTCGTCTTTGTGTTCTCGATCAATCGTGTACGGTGCTTTCCACTTTTTTGTTCTTTTTTTTAAATTAAATTTGTCATGCAACATCCCTATTAAAAGTAGAACATATACACGTAAAAAGGATTGATGGATTAGCCCGTAGCGTGCGATGGCAGATATAAAGCGAAATTGCAGTCGAGTGCGAAAATCATTGCGCCATGCGTTCAATATTCACGAGGCAACTGCACACATATATGTACATAATTCGTAACGACTATTCAAAATATTTAATGCCTCCGTGTGTGCGAAAAACTGAAAAAAAAAAAAACATTTTCATAACGAATAACTTGGCGTATAGTAAAAAATAAATGTTGGAGGCCTGGGCTGAAAAATGAAATGGTATTTTTCAAACTAAATATTTCAATGAATCATAACGAGCGAAAGATAAAGCACTCGATTAAATCGTGCAAAAGAATTTCTCCGTCGTTACATTTTTTTGTGAAATTTCTAGCAATTTTCAGAAGAATTTTTATGTATACGGTCGAGCAGTTTATCCGTGACGGAAGATTTTATAAGAAAATGTGACCTTAATTGACGCCTTTTTTTTCCTCCCAAATATTATCCGTTTTACAAGCTCCGAAGATGGTTCGAGTGAAAACGTTTTTTGATGCAATTTAATAAGTCATATATATGTATATATATATATATATATATAGATGTATATATTATTTTGTACGATAGAGCAGGCAAAAATTATTATAGAATACTGTCCTTTTAACGATTATCTTTTGTCTTTATCGTTGAGGCATAGTAAAGTGCTCTTATGGAGGAAAATATCGTAAACAGGTGAGAGAGCTTCGCTATGGCAGGATTCCCGAGGTTTTATACGTGCCTATATCCCCTCGTTCGTTCAGCCACATTTCCCACTAGCGTTTGAACACATCTGTGTATATATACGCAGCCATACAAGGTCATATGTACTTGCATATATATATATATATATATATATATGCGTGTGTGTGAGAAAAAAAAAGATTATTGCTTTTTCCGGAGTATAATCGTATCGTATGCTCGTGCGCAGTAGTTAAATGCACAGCGTGTCATCGAGAAGAGTCGCCTGTACCATTTTGATGGTTTTCCTGGGGATATATACGCGTTCCTATATAATCGTGAGTGTCGCCCATCCCCGACAATAGATATGGCTCAAGATATATTCGACAATATAGCTTTTCCTTCCAGGACGATCTCATGAACTACGCTTAAAAATGTACTGCTCGTAAAAATATTTTCGAAACGTAATTGTGAAAAAGAAGCCTGTTTTTACAACTTTACATGCACCGACAAAGCTTTAATATCCGTTGCTGGGACCGAGCTCCTAGTCAAAATGACATGGAACATTATTTTTAAGGATATTTATTTCAACTGTTTTATTCATTCATTTTTTTCTGGAGCAGCTAACCACTGTGATTAATAAAAGTTGCAATACTTTATGAATCGATCGGAATACTTCTTCGACGATTCTCTGATTTCTTTTCCATCATTGATTCTAATTAGAAAAATTGTTTTTTTTTTCTTCGTAAAGCAGGAGATTGCCATTTTTATTCTGAATTTGTTGCGTTTTCCTGCTCTATCGGAGCGAAGTGTTTGACAAAATCTAATATCCAACAGAAATTTGCTCGTAGATATTCTTTTTTTTTTTTATGAACCTGTCAATAAAGCACTGGAAATGCCGTGTGTTGATCGCAATCGAACCGGGTGAACGGGAATTTTTTTAATTTACTACCATTCGGTCATGGTTGAAGCTGCTATCTTAGAAGATAGATTCAGTGATCGAATTGTTTTGCAGAATCAACGATAACGCGTCGATTTTCGTGTGAGGTGTACTTTTTTTACGCTCCGATTTTTATTTCTTTAGTGAAATAAATTTTGTTCTCGACGCTTGGTAGTGATTTGAAACTGAAACACAAAAAATGTTAATTTATCGAAAATGATTCTGAAACTCATCAACTTGGATGGACTGTTTCAGCCCTCTTCGTCTCTGTATTGGTTCTTTTTAATATCGGAGCTTTTCAGTCGATTCTTCGTATCTTTTTTGTCGTATCGCCAAAAGCTTTTATCATCGCTTCACCGAACGGCGTGGAAAAAAAGGACGATTCTACGTTCACACAAAACAATTTGCATGGAACATACTTGCCATCCGATTTTTTTTTATCAACGACCTCTACTCTTTTAAAATATGTATTTTCCTGTACTTGCTCATCTCTGCGTTTGAAGTCTATTCTTGCCTCTTGCACTGTGTTAAAAGTTGCGAAAGTCATTCAGTTCCATAATTGCAAAAATATTCAACTATCTTTCTTCTTGAAGCTTTTTTCAGGCGAGATTCTTATTTGAAATATTAAGTATAGTTTTTTTTTTATTGCTTCGTATCACTACGATTTACAAATAATTTCTGCCTTCTTCCCTTTCTCTTTTCCTCTGGTCAAATAGTTACCGAAGAAAATGTTGCTTCCCTTTGAAACAATTTGCATGGGAAGAGCTTTTCCCAATCGATTTTTTTTCAATCAACCCTCTGGGATAGTTTTTTTTTTTTTCTCGTCAACTTCACTGCTCTCTTGAGCTCTTTGTATCAGCCAATCGTTTGAATATCGAATGGGATCGATTGACTCTTTTTTTTTATTTTCTTCATCTCAACGCTAAGACGAATAGAATCGTTCGTTGGTATCGATTTACTTATTTTTCAATTTTTCGTAATCATTATTATTTTACGTAATCTGTCATATTCTCAAATATTCTCATTGTTCTTAGAAATTTTGGAAAATTGACTTAAAATAAATTATTCACGATTAAATCTAAAATCTTTCATATTTTCTGTACAATGAATCGAGACTTTTTAATGAACCTCAATCCCTATCATACGATGTGAGTATAATTTCGAATCAGTCGAAATTTTAGAAATTTTAAAACATACATTTCGCGATGGAGTTCAATGCAAAGTATTTAAGCCTGAATGTTAAAGTCTAAAGAACTCCAATAGTATTGCAGAGGATGGTGCAAAAATTTTTTGGCAGAAAATCGTAACGTTTCGTATGAAATACATCTTCCTCCGCCTGACTCATTCGCTTTAGGAGCATTTCCGTACAATTTATATATATATACACAGTACTCAGTTAAAGGCGAGTGTACAACGAAAATTTACGACTTTTGCTTGGTCGTTGAGTCTCCTCGTGTCTCCAGTGACTCCCGGTGTGCTTTTGCACAATGTTACATGAAAGTATTGGTGGCAGAAGCGTGAGAGTGTGCGAATATACGAGCACATACACAGGTGAGAAAAACTTGCAAGTGTCTTATTCCGCGACAACGTAGCTTTTTCAATGGAGACAGGACTATTTTTTATTGCAACCCTTCCTGCGATTCCATATCTGGTCTCTACGAGGAAAAGCTCGTGGATCCTTATATATAATAGAGAGAGGGAGAGGGAGCGAATCGTGCTATGTTTTCTCAGTGTTCTCTTACACATCGTACACGGTCCGAGTAAACTTTACTACCGCGCTGAGTTTTATGACTCCACGGATGATTCGGGACGGCATACATGTGTGTACGAACCATTTCAGACCAAATCGACAGATCCGTAAACCTCATCATTTTCCTTCTTTTTTATATCGCAGGTGGAAAGTGTCACGAGACGAAATGGACGGAGTATTTTTTTCATTTTTTTTTTTTTTTTTATCAAAACTCATTTGTGATTTATATATACAATTTCTTTATCCAGAGATTTTTCTTTTATCAACTCGTAAAAAGCTGACTTTAACGTTACGCTCTGACTGTTTTTATTTACTTTTTCAATTTCTTCATCCTGCTGTTTTATCAAGTTAGTTTCAACCGAATTACGAGTGTGGCGAAAAAAAATTGAATTTCTCTGCTTTTCTAGAGCTAAACATTTTTCATTATGGCGTCCTAAAAGTTTTTCGCGAATGTGGCTTCATCGATGGCTTTACGCGATGACACATATTTTTCTCGAAAATACTCCATTATTGATATGAGAAATTCATTTTTATTGAAATTACATTTTATCTAATGCAAAAAAGAAAAAATTATTATTACGAGTAGAATCGCTATGGATTTTTTTTTTTTTTTTTTTCAGAGTGACCTTTATATATTTCAGTCTTTAGATTCATTGTATACGTCATCGTAAAAGTTAGGATCTTACTGCCACTACACCCTCCGATGTTCTATCTGTACATCCACCCGGTATAGGCACTCGAGTTTACTTCGCTGAGTAATTGGTCATTAAAACGACGCTATTATCAAGACTGATGTATTAATTGAAAATTATGATGGTCGTCAGAGTGGAAGATTTCTCTTCGATACTTGAGTAGGTCAATAAAGATCGTTAAGCAGAAAGGAAAATATTCGTCCGTAAAAAGACATGGTTCGTGTGTTTTCAAAACTCATATTTTTATCAGAAGTGTATGAACGGATGGATGAATATTTTTTGTAAGTCAAGAAGAGTGGTTATCACATGAATAATGCACAACCGATCGAACCATATTATTTTTGATGTTCCGCTCGATTTTCTCTTTTTTTTATTAACAACAATAAAAGAAATCGTGCCTGCAGAGAAATTGATTTATAAATTAGAGATTTATATAGTTATCGCTAAATTTTAGTATAGTCTTGATTCACGTGCTGTGAAATAAGAAGTAGGGGATTGACTTTTCATGCACGAATATCGTGGTGATTCGTTGAACAAGTAAACGTGCATATAATTAGATCGTAGAATTAATTGGTTTCGGTATCTGGTGAAACCATTTCAACATGCAATTATACAGCTCCTTGTCGAAACTGAAGAGCATCATTTATACACTTGTTTATTCTCGATGAAATAATTGTTCTGTCAAAAAAAAAATATTAAAAAAAACGTTAATCTTGGAATGGGAGCATTGAACCATATTTGCAGTTTGTTCATTCATTCGATTAAAAATGTAATTCATTTCCGTAATAGCGAAAGGTGAACGAAGATCAAATTTTCATTTTTTTTTCAACTTGTAATTCGACTTGTGTTCAATGCGAGAGACGCGAAACTTAATTAGCACACGATTTAAAGATATTATCAGAGCGAAATGAATTTTTGAAGGCAACTCAATATGATGGAATGCTCGTTAATTACTTAAAGTGCTGTGATGTGTCAGCAACATCGGAATCATTTCAAACTAATTAAAAATACCATATTTTCTTTGAAGTTTACACGGCTTACTGTAATAAACGTTTTTTTTTTTTTTTTTTTTTTAATTCAGAAAAAAAACTTCAATAGGCTTTTGGCATGTTACAGTCTGACTTTTGAATACTATCCGAAAAAACGTAATAGTCCTCTCGCATGCAGAATTTTTTCTGCCAAAAAAATATGTTCGCGACCTAAGCGGGTAAAAAAAAGAAAAAAAAAACACACACACAGAAAAATGAATGAAACATACAGAAGTGGCATGAAAAAAGCACAAGCCCAAAAAACAAACTAAACACATGAAATATCTAATGACAGGACAAAATGTGAATTCACAGTGTAAACAAACATGCAGTACATGTGACATTGAGTGACGCACGAAAAAAAGGACGTTCTCACTTGCTCTGTGATATGCTAACATTGATTTTTCCCCTTCTCAATAGCTGATTTTTCTTCAACTACACTTGCACGGAACATTCAATATTTATCAGCATTCACTAATTTTCCAATGACAAATATAGCAAGAAAAACTGTGTGTAAACTTTCATAAGTTTGTCATATTATTTCTATTGTGACGAAATAAACGTCGATGAATCAATGCTTTAGTGGGATGATATGTCTGACCGCGAGTGAAAATGTTATTGGTTTTTTGATAACGATTGAAAAATAAAGACGGTATAGAAGAATGGATAGTTGAGCTGAGAAAATTAAGAAAAAAAAAAAAAAAAAAAAAAAATATCGTTATTGGTTATCGATAATCGATGATATTATCTGATTGATCGAAAATGATTCATTTTTAATCATATCGCACATTGTGCTGTTTATTATATTATTGTAACGAAATGAAACGAATTGAATGGTAACGTTTGAAAGAAATGAAAAGTAAATGAATAGGAAGAAAGTAGTTGATTTTGTGATGAAAAAGTGTGAGAGAGAAAGAGAAAGAGAGAGAGAGAGAGAGAGAGAAAGGGAGTATGTGAATTACCTGAAAAGACTGCACAGAAAAACCAGAAACCAGGGTTGGTCCGTGTAACATAAGAAGCGAACAGAAAACAGAAAAAAAAGATGACTTGTATTAGGTTGTTCGCTGCAGTCGAGTGAAATTGGTTTTAGTTTCTCTTTCATGGTCTCTCGCTTGCGAGCTTAATCTTCCTTCGTTTCCAAATATAAAACGTTCGTGAAGATGCGATCAAGCAATATGTATAATGCATAGAAAAATTCAAATTAAAACCGTTTTTGGTATTACGAAAAAAATTGCCTGTACAGTTATGACTAAGAATTGAAGAAAAGAAAAAACGAAGGAAGATTTTGCAAGCTGCTGTGTACAGAGATTTTTTTCCACCAATTTGATGATGGGTACTGGTGCTGAAGAGTGAGATTTCATAAAAAATATATATATCCATGTATATATATTGATTTTTTTTTCGTGTGTCATATTAATAATGAATAAACATAATTTGTATACTTTTTGTTGATTTACAAAAATATTTAATACACATCTCGATGTAATCGTTGAATGCTGCAAGTGTAATGTATATAAACAAGTATATACCATGTTACGTAGATATAAATCCCACTTTTTTTGGACATTTGCATATTTCTGAAAAGAGCACTTCATCGAAAGTGACGAATATTTAATAAAACCTTGAATCAATTTGTCGTTTGATGAAATATCGACTGTACTCAGTCACAGTGAATCCATGAAAAAGTATAAGTTCATTGAACCAAAATAATGTCATAAACGTATTTCTGCATGATAACCGAAAAGTTTCGACTCTACTTTGAGTTTTGTCAAATGTACGTTTCATTTTAATCACGAATATTTAAAACCAGATAGAAGCAAAAAAAAAAAAAGTGCGGATCAATATCGTCGTATGAATTTGTATCGCCGGACAACTCGCCATTTATTTTGAATACGAAATTTGCGAAAACTTTGGATGGATATCCGGTGTTTCGATCAATGAATTTATTTGCAAAAGTGTTTTATAAATGTCGAGTTTTTCGGATAAAATATTATGTAAGTATGTGTTATGTAAAATACAGAACAAAAAGTGGTGTTTCTGTCATCTTTATTCGGGATTGGCAGAGTGTACGATTTTTGAGAGAGTCATGTAGATCTATATGGGCTCGACGAATAACCCTTTGTCCAAACTGACGCTTTCCGCGTCAGATGTATTCTGTGAAATTTTCCATTATTTTCAAGCTCGTGATTGAATTTTGAGTCTGAATAAATCCGAGGAGAATAATAATTACACATTCGACACATTTGCAGATTATCGAGCATTAAAATATTCACGAGTGATTGACGATTCGCAAATTTCTCTGTATTTGTAACGAAAATTCAACGGGCCTTGTAACGTGTGCCATGTGCTTATGAAACGGGCGATAATCGAGCTCGACGAAGACGTCATGCTCGATAATCGAACGTGTAAGCTATTTTATGACGATGAATATTTATGAATCCATCGTGGTTACCAAGTTTGTACTGTGCAAAACGAAATTGTATTAACGGTGTTCACGATGTGCTCGAAAACTGTACGATATCCTACACATCGAGCCATTTCACAAGTCTCTATGTAGCCACAGCAACATATGTAAATAAATGATAAACATTTATGGAGATGATTATTCCATATATTGGAATTGTCATTGCACGACGATTAATGAAGTAAACGAATGAGAATTACCGCAGTAAACCATACAACCTATTAGTCAGATATCTGCAAACCAGAATTATCGATGAGAAAGCTTTTCATAGTCGAAATTTAAATATTTGAATATTCCACGATCTCTCATCCGACAAGAACTACCAAAGTTGAAATACTTGAGAGAAAAAAAAAAAATAGATTTCACGCATAACTGACAGAACGTTTAATCACTTAAATTCGAATTGCGTTCAGTAAATATTAAATGCTGAATATATACTAGTAGTTGGATGAAAAAACCTTTTTTCATTTTACGTATACTGGCAGTCTATGGAATGTTAATATTTGCAAAACTTTCCAAATTGCTCTGCTCATTCGGATTGATGAAAATTTTTCAATGGCGATACTCCGTGTTTGAACCTTTTTTTTTTTTTTAATTCCTTTTTGTCCACAGAATGTTCGGAGTAACTTTATTTTCTAGACTAACACAATTGTTGAAAGTATAAATACGTCATAAGCGATGGGGGAAAAAAAAAAAACATTTTTTCGAGAGTACAGAAAAAAATTTCGTTGCTAAGGAAAAATGTGAATGAGATTTTGAATCACTAACGAACCGGTAAATTGCAGACGCCCTTCGAATTCACCAGGCGAGCGTACGAAAAATGCGGTATTTTATCGGCAAATTTTTGGGAGAAGCGCAAGCGAGTGAATATAAGCGATTTTCGTGAGAAATGAGCAACAGCCAGATGCTCTCGAAGAATGAAGAAGGAGACGAGGGGAAAAAGACGGTTGAGAGTGCAGAAGCTTTTTTGCAGGCGCGCGACCGCCTTTTAAGAAATATCCGAAGAATTCAGCTTACGTTTGCAAAGAAATCTGAAACTTGTGATGGTATTTCGTCGCCCCTTGCGAACGGGCTCGAACTATTCCGGCGTCTGAAATTTTCCATTCGATACTTTTTGATTTTTTCAGTTTTTTTTTAAATGAATATACTTCGAATTCCATTGAATCTTCGAAGAAATTTTCGTAACTCATTTTTTTTCTAATTCAACGAAGAAGTTCTTATCAGAAGAATTTTTGGCCGAGATATGACACTGGAAAATCGGATGTTGAGAAAATCTGGAAGAATTTTTGAATGCTATCGTTTCAGAAAAATGAACACATCGGCATAAACAGAAAAACCTTTTTCCTTCGTTTTTCTATCTCAAAATTATTTTGAGATTCGACTGCTGCCTGCAGATTCGATTCTTTCCACTCCCAAAAAGAACTATCAACGGGGAGTATATTTCCGTGCGGAAAGACCTCTGGTTTGGTATCCTCTCGATGCGTTCGTTCTGATCATTTTGAACGGAACTTCGAAATATTCGAGATCGCTTTGATAAAGGTTATGAAGGACGCTTTTCATTGCGTAAATATCACAAGTTATGAGAACATTTATTGTACGTGTACAAATTCATACAAGACCGAGTAGCCTCGGGGACTCAATCTAGAGTTTCATTGGCCGTGTACGTTAATTTGGTATAATCAAACGTCGCCGATGAGAAGAGACTTCATCATCGCAGGGGTTTGTACACTAGCGGAGCTTTCATTACTGCGTTCCGGTACGTCGAATAACTTCAAAACGATCTGATATTCATTGCCTTTGATATATGTCTATGAAGATAGGTATTCACGCCTCAAGGCTGATCATATAACTATCTGGCTGCTGATAACCCGGACACAATTATTGGGATGTTTATCGGTTGAGCTTCCCAAAGCGCAAATTTCTCTTTCAATACATCGATATTTCGTGACTTTTGAAACTTTAATATTTCGTAACTCACTGAATCTGTTTTAATACGATTTTTCAAAGTTGTGCGTCTCGGCAGTTTTCTTGTTCTGATTCCAATTGTTTTTTTTTTTTTTCGAGCTTGAAAATATGGTGTAAATTATAAAAATTGAGATTCGTTCATTCCTGTTCTTTTATTTCCCCTTCAATAAACAACGAAAGTTTTACTTTTTATTTCTTGTTAATATCATAAGAATACTCGGGAGACTTTAAAGGGCAAGAAGTCTTGGCGTAGATCAAGTGCACACTTCTGCAGCTCTTGCTAGAGCCGTTTAGAAGTTTTGTTTTTCTTTTACTATATTCTTGCGAGGGTGTTAAGATCATGAGACATGGACCTAAAAATCGTTGAAGATGCTCTCGAAACGACGACGCAACAAGAGCTAGGAAACGAGACCCTCGTGAGGAATAAAAATGAGTCGTACAACGTCTCTCGAGGCAAATAAATATTTTACACTCACTTACTTTTATTTTTATTTATGCCACTTGTGCAAGCCTCGTAAGTACAAGTTGCACTCTTCACCCTTCAACTTTGTGCCTCGGTTCGTTCATGATTTACAGATGTACAGGAAAAAAAAAAAGAAAAAAAATGTCGTACCAGTGAAATTAAAGAAAAATACGAGGCTAAAAACCGTCACATGAATAAGTGGTTTGCGAGTTGTCTCAGATGTTTTTATAACGTAACAGAAATTCGTCGTTCTGATGCAATAATTTGTATTTCATACGTATGAGATGGAAGAGCTGTGAGCCTGGATAATCCCATCTCAAAAAAGACATTGAAAATGGACAAAGGATTTGTTCTCTCGTATACTTTCGTGGTAAACCTATAGTATGACTCTCTCAAATCGATGCACGTTAAATAAGTGTTCATAAAATATGTACACTATAATTAAAGAATTATAGCGAAAGAGGAAAGTACGATGCAGTGACGTTTTCGTTTACTCCCTTTTAACAAGTTTCAAAATCGAATAATTACTTTTACACAATTTTTTTAAATACTTTCCTTACGTAATGAGCAATTGCGAAAATACACTTTATGTACAGGAATGCATATTTACGGGGCGCGAATTACGCTTGAATTATGATGAAAAAAAAAAAAAATATATATATATATATATATATATATGAAAATCTAACAAGTGACGTATGAACATTACCTTATAATATTGAATAGATTTTTCTATAATTGATATATTTTGATCTGACGTTAATGAGCTAGCAATAAAATGAAACGTTTTTAATATTTTTAATTTTTTTTCTCCAATTCGAATATATGTACAATCGCAAAAGTTTTTTCATGCATCATTGCAACCCCACGTTGACGTTACTCGTTGTTATTTTTGTGACGAAAAAATTTTCTGCAATATGTAAAAAGTGTTGTTTGTACCGATGAACTTATCATCCTTATCGTAACGTGTACAAAACATACATCGTGGAATAAAAATCGTGGTGTTCGTGGGTAGTACAGAGGAATATAAATGTGTAGACATATGAATATAGGAGTGGATCTGTATGTATATAAAGAGAGAAGGGGCTCTTGCGGACAAAGGCATAAATATATATGATAGTAATAATAATTATCAATTAAAAAAATTAAATAATAATTTGTATTACTCTCATATACATTGACATGTATTCAAAGTTATAGAGATATATAATATATATAGACGCAGTGTGAGGCACAAGAGGCGGTGCAGTGATGGTAACACGTTTCGTGCTGCCCTAAAACATCAAATAAAGTTCATATTTTCTTTCCATTTTGTATCTCCAATTATTCATTGCTATTACTCATTTTTTATTTAATCTCTTACGGTTTCATCGATATCTGTCGGTCGGTAAACGACTCATTTGCAATTTTGATCATAGCCGATGAGTAAAACCTGCAATAGATTGATTAGTACGAGTCATCCGATTTTATCGAGACCCTGCGAGAAGACTAAATTCATTGGTCAGTCCATAGATTATTTGAGCAAATTACGTTTATTTCATGAAATTCATTCTTTGTTTATTGATTTAGTCTCGTTCGAGAGGAGTCGATTGAATCGGGTCAATTTGTGCTCGATTACGAATGCACATAACACGAACGTGATTGGCAACGGTTAACGATCAAAACGCGAGTTGATCAAAGAGTTATTATCTCGATTCAATATTTATTCGTCTCAAATAATGTGGCGATTTATTGAAAATTTTGATCATTTTGAAATGCTGATAATTATAATATTCTTCACTTATTTTCAAGTTTCGAGAATTTTTTAATTATGATTAAAACCTTGTTCGAATAATCATCATTGAAATTTCAATTTTTGTTGAATAACAAAACGGTATTCCCGAAATTTCGGAATCATGTAACGTAATATGGAATCAAGAGACTCGGTTTTAATGAGATTTACTAGTAACGAGCAGAGCTTTCGTATCGTACTTGCGAGAAAAAAGTAACACAGTCTATCCCCTTCGAGATCCGATTGCAAAATGTTTGCATGAAAATCTTTCTTTTTTTTTTCATTACGAGTTTATGAGAAATAAATGATGAGAATTGGTATTTTTCAGCAATTTTTTATCGATCACTTTATCGAGCCAATTCGAATACTTTTATCTGACATTTAAGAAAAATTATTCGTTGGTAGTTCCGCGTGCGTTAATTTCACTGTTTTATAAAAATAATTTGTGAGACAAGGCCTTCAGATATCATGCGAGCATAGAAATATATCGTGTATACGCATAACATTTACATAGAGCTTGTAGGAAGAGAGATTTAGGAGTGTGTCATCATTCATCTACCCCGAACCGTTTGTATTTCCGTTTTTTTTTTTGTTTTTTTTTTTTTCAAACTCTTTGATCCAAACGACGTTTCCATTTGTAGCAAGGTAAGGCTCAGGTGCTAACATTAGGCGACACGTGCCTGCGTAATATGATTGCTGTAAAAACATCACTAATACACATTATATATGATATTGTTTTATAAATTACGAACAAACGTGTCTTCTCTCATCCTGTCCTTTTGTATCATATAAGTCATAAATTCTAATAGTATCGATATGTGAAGATGAATGTATGTATATGTAAATGAAATTTTTTCGTTGTATCGAAAAAAGGAAATGAGTTTTACATGAAATATCTATAATTACTAAAAACATACAGTTTTCTTTTATCCATATCGAAAAAAAAATGTATCCTGTGAAGGGTCGCAGTAATATTTTTTCGGTTTACAATCCGGAAATTAACGAGGAACCTTTTTTCTTGTCATGCAAAGAATAGCCTTAATATTGTTGCAAAGTTTCGATCCAGAAATCATGTTGTCTCTGATGAAAATGGATATTCAGAGAATCCATTTGTCATGGCTATCAGTAAATGTGGTCAATAGTTGTCAGTCGTTGCATATGAATAGCCTAGCATAGTCGCTGATCGAAATAGTAAGTATCAAGAAACATGTCAATAAATGTCAAGGAAGATATTCTCAATCGGATAAGGGAATAAAAAAATATTGGCACCTCACTGGGTAGAAATTCATCGATAAAATTTTGCGAAGAATTATAAAAAACTGCGAGTTGAACGTGCTGGGTGGACGAACGAAAATATTGGGTCAATGCTGCAGAAGGATAAAAAATAAATGATTCGATGCTCTGGTTAAGTGCTCAATAGTCAAGGGCGACTGCTGGTAATTCAATCTTGAAATTATTTCTTCTCATTAAATTGGTTACAAATTGAATGGAAAAGTGGGAGTACCCTAATTGCAGTTTCGAACGTTCCAATTGCTAAGCAGTGGACATAAATGTTTGTGAGAAAAAAAAAAAACAAATTTTCAGCAAGAATAATCGATTTTCAATTTCTTCCTGCGAATCTAAACGTGAAAACAGCTTCAAGGAAGCAGTGAAAAAATAAATTAGAAGGATAGAGAATATTCATTGCGTAGTTAAATTCGACTTTAGTTCGAAATAGCGATTTATATCTGAGATCGCTAAACTCTCAGATCTAATAGATCTGAGAGCATAACCAGGAACGATCTTGAATGTTTGAAAATTTTACAGTGCAAAGTGTAAATTTTTCCTGTATATCACAGAAAATTTTATTCCATTATTATGAAAATTAACATTTTCCACTGTAAAAATTGTCAAACATTCAAGGTCGTCCCTGGTTTTCAGTGCGGTAACGGTCATTTTTTACTTTTTCCTTTCGAACTAGAAGTTCTGACATATGTTGTCGTCTGAATTCTCTTATGATCGCAATGTATCTTCAAATGCTAATATCTGACGTAAAAAAATGGTCAATCCTCGAATTCATGAAAAAAAAATGTGCTGGTTATCCAGGTACTCGAACTACCTTAACAGAACCGCAAGAAATCAGTTTGTAATTCAGCAGAAGAACCGAGAATAAATGTGGCAGTGAAAGTGGTCAATGTTAGTCAGACGTTCACGATAATTTCGCGTCGAGTACATTCGCGCTGAGTTACTTTAAACAGCGCTATTAAATATCGTAAAGAAAAACTTGAATAATGGAATCAAGTATATTTCAGATCGATGAATAAAACTAAAACTAAAAAAAAAAAATGAAAAGACAGACCGGAGAATGAGAAAAAAATAAAAATAAGAAAACTCGCAGTAGTTACCGGCGGTAATGGTCAGCCGCGTTCCAGTAGTTACGATATAGCGTTAGCTTGGCCCGTGTTCTGTGGTCTTCGGAGCTCCAGGGATTTGGGAATAAATCGGCGGGCAACTTTTCTCGAAACGAACGAGAGAAAGTCGAGTGAGCTGGAGTGAAGGAGAGAGAGAGAGAGAGAGAGCGCGAGGTTCAAGAAGTGGAAAGGGCAAAGCGAGGACGCGTTTAGAAACGGAGTTTTTTCGTCCGTTGCCTGCGACACAGTACGGCGATACGGGAATACCCGCAAAATCCGATTTACGAACGCGATCGGACCTCTTTGTGCTACCTTCTCGTATTTATGCTATACCGTAAGAGAAACCCCGAGGACACCAAAGAGAAAATACAGGAAGCAACGGAAAGAGAAAGAGAAAGAGAGAGAGAGAGAGAGAAGAAAAGGAAAAAAAAATCGAAAAAAAAAGAAAAACTATAGGCGGACGTCCGAATGGAGCTTTGCAAAGTCTTCTTTACAGTACACCGACGCCAAGAGTAGGAAAAAAAAAAAAAAAACCACGATGGTAACGCGTAACGGATGACGGATAATGAGAATTGGCGACGTTGCTCAACGGAAGAGAGAGAGACATAAAAGTTCATGTGAAAATATAATGAGACAAGATTATTTTTTATTCTAAGAATATAATTAAAGTTGTGACTTTATTCATAAAATAAATAGGTATTATTATAATATTTTATATTTTCAAAAGCATCGAGACTGAAAAATAATTAATGAAAAGTGTACAACCGACGTCGATATAGAAACTTTCAAAGTTGTCGTTTCTTCTGATATTTTTGTGAGAGTCGAAAGCATACAGAGTTATGACATATAAATGAATCTGTTTCGCGTGTCGTTGAAACTTCTTTTTTTTATTATTTTTATTTCTATAACTTGTAAGCTTTTGACCACAAAAATGCATATATAAATTCTAAAGATTTTCATGCAGTTAGAGAATTTAATATCGGTACATAAACTCCTTTATGTATTCGCGCACGTATTTAAATTTACAGAAATTGCATTTTCAAGATAATTGCTGAATGCGAGCACGGATAAAGAACACGACGAAGCTTTCGTATGCTCGTTTAATTTGAATATAATTATGAGTTTCGGGTACGGGATCTTTCGCCAAAAAATTACTAAATTTTCTCTCGGTTCCGCATTCGTTAGAGAACAATTTGCAATATTTTTCTTTAATCGCTCCTGGGGTCATCAACTTCCAACGAGATTATAACCAACGTGCAAATAATTATACAATACTCCTAAAGATTGTGTCTGTATCCACTAATAACTCGTTTGCTGGTTGTACAGTTACGAACACGATGCATAACAGACGAGCCAACGAAAATCGAAGAAGCTTCCTGAGCTCTCGTAATTTTCCAAGTGATAACTATTTTTGACATTAACATTAATGAGCAATTATAACGAAATATTCGCTAAATATTATTATCCATTCAGTATTCATATTTGATAGTGTAATGGAATTGAAAGATATTATATTGAATGTGTAATTCAATGACGTTTAACTCGATCTTGAATAACTGATGTTAAAAGCTTTTTCCGGATCCCTGAATTGCGAATATTTACAGCTTCGAGAATAATTAAACTGATAGCATGGATAAGAATGAAAAACCAAAAGACAAAATCTGAAACTTTTCAAAAAAGATAAAACGATCAACCCAATGGCAAAAAAAATTTTTTAAATAGTTTTGAAGTAAAAAACCATTGTTTCATTGGACGAGTACAAAGGGATTAGAGTATCTGAACATCGGACAATATTTCGTGTACTCAGCCTCAGGATTATTATAATTTTTTTTTTATCGATAATGACCGAACGGCTGGAGAGATGAATAATGAGACAAAGTGGAATGCTTGAATTACGTTTTGGACACGAAGATAGGAATTATAAATTCACGTCATGGAACGTGTTATGGTGGTGCATTAGTATTCGGTATGGAAAATCCGTCGGGAGGTGAGCCAGGGATAGATGGTAGAAGGGGGATTGTCGTGTTGGCTGTTTCCAGCCTCGACGTGACGTACGTAATGGAGCGCGACGGTGTCAAAGGGTATGACGTTGTTTTGACGTGACGCAGAGATGTAATCAGGGTGTTTCGAGGATCCGAAACTCTCGTGAACAATATATTCGTTTGTCATTATGAATTTCCAGGCTTCGTTTATGGTATGGATAAGAGATATGTGGGTGGAAGGGATGAAAGCTCAACGAACAGAGAGAAATTTCATTTCACGCGCGCGGTGTAATTTGTACGGTTATATCGACTCGGATGTATAATTGAAGTGAATGAAAATCTGTCGATAAAATTGATCGACCATAATAGCATTCGATGGAAAAAGCATTGACCAAATTTTATTTTCCGATATTCTCGATGTGAAATATAAAAAAGTATTTGTCACGTTTGTACTTTTTCTGTGTAGCCATTGTCAATTTGGTGAAGTATCGCTGCGATATTTTCATTTGACATAGAAAAATAAAAACAAATGAGCTTAAAGAGAGATTGTTTGATCGGAACAGCATTAGTTTTTTAATCAAATTTTATCTATTGGACAAACATTTTCAGCAATCCATTCGATCAATTATACAACTTCATTTGGTGATTGATGGGATTTATAAAACGTTTCAATATCAATCAAATAAATTTGTTTGAGGATGTGATGCTTCGTGGACAAATTTCCTATACCGTACGAAAAATCGTTTGTATTCTTTTAGTGAAAAATAATCGAACAACAAATTGTACGTAAATCACATTGAAATGTGATTCATTTTTAATCTGAATAAAATACAGATATATTCTCGTGTAGCAAAAGAATTTTTTTGTAATTTTTTCTTTATTCTTTCGAGTCAGGAATTAAAGTATCCCGTATTTAATGGAACTTTCGACGAGTGTTTCAATGAGTGTGAAATGTTTCGTAAAAGGATTCCAAGGAATGGCTCGCGCTTTATCTTTCTTTCTCTCTCTCGCTCTCTCTTTGCCTCTGTCGAGAGATTTATATTTCCGAAGTTTTTGACCACTCGAGTGTAAAATCAACGTCGAAGGAACTTTGGCTGCCTCGAAGATGGGGCTTCGAGTGTTTGCTATATTATCGTAAAAGTCAGCATTAGAATGCAATTATACTTGAGAGATAATGGGGTGCCATTAACACGTGCAACTCGATTGTCTCAAGAGGCTTTTTTCGTCGTTTTTTGTCTGATGTTCGTGACATCAAAGAAATTAAGGTAGAAAAGAGTCTTTTTTAAAAGTTTATACTTACAGATGGTTTCTTCCCACTTTCATTGCTTTTCCTATTTTTTTTTGCAAATTAAGCACTAGTATTAATATTTTTATTTATTTATAATTCAATGTTCGACCACGATAAGTGAAATGGAACGACAGCCTCGAAGCAACAATTCCACAAATAATTATACTCTCCTGGTATAATGGGGAATATTTTGCACTTTCTTCTCTTCATTTATTGACAAGTTTTTTCCTGAATCCAAAATACATTTTTTACTCTCTGTATAAAAAAACAATTTTTTCCTACTTTTTTTAAGTACACGCGAGTTTTGTGTACCTGATCGAAACTTTGCAACGGATAGTATCGGCTTAACCTTGGTAAGCCTCGAAATCGCCGAACAAAACATTATAATCATAAGGCGAGAGAATATTGCTGGCAGACAAAAAAGGTTGAAAGCTATTGAGGAAAATCATATATGTATTTCGACTGTGAACCTATGCGAAGGATCATGTTTCCTGAGTTCTTTGACTCCATTTAAAATCTCGAAAATAGCTGAAATTTTTCTTAAAGAGAGTTTGATTGAAAAATAACAAAACAGATTATTCACTGACCTCGAGAAACTGTTGGACTGTCGTGTCGACGACCATGAGGGGTCGTTGAATGAGATGAACAACGCCATTTTGAACAGGAATATTAGCCTTGAGGATCTCAGCCATTACAGCTCCAGTTGGATAATTTGGTGGACCAGCGAGAGTGTTCGATTTCACGTAGACTTGAAATAAAAGAAAAATTTAATAAAAGCTTTATTCTTCGAAAAGTAATTTTTTTTTTTGCAATACAATAATATTTTCCGAATTAATTATGTATGATGATACGAAACATAATGCACCATTGACCGTGACGTAATTCAACAAAATGAATATTAAATTAATCACGAATTATTACTTTTATCCTGTTGAGCCACAAAGCTCACAGTGACTTTGAGGTTATCTGAAAAGGCGAGAGTGTTGTATGCCTTGTCTCTTGGAGTTGGAGCCGTGAATAAAACGTGACCAGGTATAATGTGTCCATCGATAACTTGGGAGTCAACTTTGTGGGGTCGAAGATTCGGCTGAAACGATAAAAGTTTATCAAATTAATATATGAACGTTAAATCGGTCGCAACATATCATCAACCACGCGTTGAATCTGTAGTCAAAAAATCTTATTGAATTAAGAAAAATTAAATGTCAAAAATATGTTCAGAAAGATTGGCCTCATTTGGGAAGGCTGATGAAATTTTTTGCTGATTTGTATTTCACGATTTTTTCTACAGTCCATTTTATTAGCTTATATACAAGGCCATTTTCGTGATTCGTTTATTTCATCGTTGAAACTTTGTTTGTGAGAGCCAATGGGTTTTAATTACTTTCCTTAACTCTCAAGCTTTGAAATGACTTTATTTATTTTTTTTTTTAGCGATATACGTATATTTACACGCATACTTTTCTCTCTGTCTGGGCTGGAATAAACAAAAAGTATACGCATTGTGCATAAACCGTTTGTATAATCCTGGAGAAAGGCAACACCATGTTAAAGGGAAGATTGCGGTTGCTGTCGAGCAGACACAAAAGGGTAAACGTTTAATTAGCTCTCGTCGACGACATGGACGAACGAAGAGAGACAGAGAGAGAGAGAGAGAGAGAGAGAGAATAATAGGGAGAAGCACATGCAGTGAGATAGGCATTCGTCTCCCTTCATTAATTACGCCCTAGCTCGTTCGTGCGTCGTTTCCTTCCGCATTTGACCACCTGAACTCTCCATCTACATCCTTCTAGCTTTCATTCTCTTTCTCCTTTTCTCTTCCTTCTTTGTTCCTCACTTCTACAATGTACAAGGTCGTTGGATTTTAGCTCGAGAGTTGATGCACGTTGGTCACGTAACCACGATGAAGGTTCGTGTCAGGCTCACTTCGAGTGTTTAGACACATTTGACCAAAGACAGTTTTACGCAACCGACAGTAAGCCCAACAGACTGTAAACGGTACATCGTAGGCTGAACTTACAAATGAAGTGAATTGTGGATAAAGATAAATTATTCTTGTGAATTATAGAATGAAGATATTTTTTATGGAAATCCACTAACTCGATTGATCCAATAACAATTGTCGTATGTATTTTGCAAAAAGTACTAGTGCTATGAAAAATGTTCATCGATTATTCACCATTTTTTTGTAACGACACAATCGGATTCAATTTTTGTTATTCAACAAAGGATAAAAATTGATAAATTTTTGAGGAATTTAAAAAAAAGAAAGAAATACTCATAAAAACTGGAAAAAGTGAAATTCGATGAGTTCGTGAACGCGTCGAATACGTGTGAAAAATGTTTTAATAATCAGCGATCGATTCTCGCTTGTATGACGTTAATTGGATGCTTCCATGAAAGAACGCAACAACGGGATGAGCAAAAGGACGAACTCGGAAACTCCCCTTTAAACGAAAGATTACACACCAACGAGTATCTCCCGCGTAACTTTACCATCCCGTGCACCCATTTTATCATAATTTTTCTTTTTTTCACCCTCACAGGTCAAGTCCAACACGGCGTAAAGACTGTCTGGAAAAAGTTCAAGGGGTTTCTGTATTCATCGATCCACGAATAAATTCATCGTCAAAATTTGCATAATCGGGCGTTGAAAAATAATACATTTTAGGTTATTAGAGGAGTTGAAAAGCATAAAAAAAAGAAAAAAAAAAAAAAAAAAAAAAAAACAAAACTGATAAATTATACTCTGTTTACAGTGGGGAAAATATGGAAATATTAAAAGCTCTTAATGGTCAAATAAAAATCAGTATTTCAATTTTCTTTCAGTGATCACAGCAAATAGCGTTTATCGTGCAAGTTGAAATTTTTTTTACATGCCAATCAGTATTTCTTTGAGGCAACGACGCGAGCAGTAACATACATTAGGAAAAAAAAATTATTTTACTGCAATAATTAGAAAAAAAATCAACGGCACAGATAAAATCAAGTCTAGGAATTGGCTCTTTGCATTCTTTGCCGTCAATCGGAAAAGGCGACAGCCAATATTTCGTGACTATGAATCCTGATTTTGCTTCGCAATCCTCAGGCTCTCCTGTTTCGTCACAGGTGGCGAGGATTCGGGAGCTTTTTCGCGTACATACGTATATGGTTGACATTCCGTCACACCTCGAACATTCACGAGTTTTTATGACACGAGTTCCAGCATTGCACATACGTTTCAAAGCATGTATTTTTTACGCACATGGATTGGTACATATGTATATTCAAAAATATCATGTACGGTGTCAAAAAGTGTGAGAAAAACGAGAGAGAGAGAGAGAGCAGGGAATATTTTCTGGAATTCAAAACTCAGAAATTTGAGCTTTTCTGTGCGTGACATGTATACAGTATCTCAAAAAATGGAAGCAAGCATTTTTCCTCGTCATGTTTACGAATGACCTGAAAGCAAAACGAAATCAAAAAACCTTAGTTGCTCTCTTATTCTCTTTTTCTCTCTCTCTCTCTCTCTTTTTCCACCAATCTATGGGAACGAAACTCGAAGATCCTCAATGCATGTGTTAAAAAATAAAAATAAAATGTAAGTCTGACGTTTCCTTTCGTCACCGATATCCTCCAGATATGTATCAAGAATATTTCTTGCTCTCACGCCTGAACCATTTCACGGAATTCGAAGAATGTGACATGCCTATTCAGTGTTGCGTATCCCAGTGAACATTTTTATTATATTTCTGTTTGAGCTCGTGTCATCCGTTTTTTTTTTCTTTTGTACTTTCATACCATGAATTATCTACGGTATTATGAGTCAAATAATTATGCTTTCGATTCATTCGCTCGGGATGCGATCCTTTGACGATGTTTTTAAACAAAAAAAAATGTAAATCTCATTATGTTTTTGTCATTTTGTTTGTCAGAAAATGCTTTTTTCAAACTTTTTCAACCAATTCCCTTTTTCAACTGCTCGGCACACTTTTTTTTCTTTTTTTTTTTTTTTTTTTTTTTACTATTTTTTACAATTAATTCAAAAATGCATGGTTTTCAATAAGTGTAACAATGCTGCGTAAATATCATTGAACCCATGGAACAAAGTTCGTACAAAGTATTTTGATAAACGCTGTTAAGCGTATGGTTTTGAAGGATTTTACGTTGAGCGTTTGTCGTTTGTTGATAGAGAGAAAACTTTAACATGACAAGCACGAGATTCAAATGCGATTGGAGAAAGACACGAACTGGCGTAATCGGCTTCCCGTCAGCGTACTAAAACCGCTTTGCTCCGAGTCAAATACCATCTCATTTTCTGAATATACAAACGTTCGTATGCATTTTCTTTCGAGCGACGAGGTCGAACCACTGAAATTCGTTGCTCCGAGGAGTGAAAAAATCGAAAAAATAGTGAAAATACCGGTGAAAGTCAGACACATATTTGGCAGGAATTATGAACGGGCTATTAACTTTTTTGTTATGAAAAAATGAAAATTCAATAATTGTAGCGACGTAAAAATAAACGAATGGCCGTAAATTCCGTAAAATATTAACCTTGAATCCCTCGTCGATGGGAATGAAGAAAGTGTAACGTCCGTCTGCTTTAAAAACATCTTCCTTCTTGTTGAGCATCATGCGTTGGCGAAATGTTCTGTAACATGAAAATTATGAATTAAAAGTTACACAAAATTCGAATAAACGAATGTAATTTTGAAGCGAAAGCTTGAAAACTTTTTCAAGTTGGGAGACAAATTATTCTTGAGAAATGAGCATTTTTCGTTGTGACGAAATTACTATTGTTCTTAAGTAATTCACTATTCCGTTAGCCGACAAATTGCATAGCTTGCGTGAATAAATAGTTCGAAGATTTTCCCGAAAGTTTGTGTTCATCCGAATCCACTGAAAGGGGCCGCATATAAATTAATCAAAAGTCTTTTAATCCGCACGAAAATTCGTCTTATCAGATTTTTCTCCGATTATATCAGAATTATGAATAATTTCATTGCAAAAAAATAGAGCGAGATAACAAAAGACGTGATTTGAGCGAATTGCACTAGCAAGTGTATTATCGTATGAATTTGCGAGAAATATATTTGCGAAGTCGCATTTTTTTTGTTTTTTTTTTTTTTCTCCAGCCAAGGTAGAGCACTCCGTCAAAAGTATGAACCACAACTTATTCTCTCTTTAGAATTTTATTTCATGTGGTTATTTAAAGTTCGCTTTTGTTTCATTTTATATTTTTAACTTTGAGAGAATATGCACGTCACAATACGTTGAAGTTATTTCGTGAAATTACGTCGGAAAGCTCGTGGCAGTTTTAACGTAGTTGGCAAGAGCCAACAGAGTGAAGGAACGTGCGCCAGGTGGGACCACTCTTTGCATCCTCGCATTTTTCCGTAAGCTGGAAAATTGCTTTTGCATAGACAGAGTTGCTCAGGACGTTGTGGAGAGAGAAAGAGGTAGAGAAGAAAAAATAAAATAAAAAGGAGAAGAGAAAAAGAGAGAGAGAGAGGGAGAGGGGGGAGGGGGAGAGATGAGCCTGTGAGAAGGATTCCAAAACTGTTGAGCTAGAATATTGGAGAAGACCACGAGAGCTTTTCGTAATTTTCCTTAAACTCGTACTCCGCGTGTGGATGTGTGTACTACGTGTGGTTAAAGTTCATTCCACTTCGTTTCGACGGTGTCTTCATGATATATTTATGACTCTTAGTTTTCTATTAGATACGGCGAAAAAATATGCACTCGATAAATATATATAATAGGATAAAAGAGCGAATATCCAGGCTCATACCGTAATCCCTCCTAAGAAGCATCACCATTTTGCTGCTCTTTTTGACGCATAGTTTTGCATTGCTGTAACTAATTGTTTGTTCGAATAAATTCATGAGTTCAGAAAGATTTTTGTTCCAACAGCCTGCCAGTGTCGTAAAGTCTGAAATATGTGAAAATTTTTCGAGACAGTCAAAAACTTTCTCTACTCGAATGGAATGAAGGGGAGGGGTGAGCAAAAAATTGTGCTATTCCGAAAGAACGAAAAGAAAGACATAAGCTGTTGAAGAAATATTTTTCAATGTACGTTGTAAGTATATGGGGAATACGGGCTTTGATTTGGATGAAAGCAGGTCAATTTGCAACTTCTGTCTACTTAGTTATATCGATCTACGTCGACGGATCGTCAAAGGTTGCCTGGAGGGTTGATGGAATACTTAAGCAACCATCGACAGCTTTAGAGCGAGAAAAAGGAATGGATGAGAGCAGCTAAAGAAAAGCAAATGGACAAGGTTAGAGTTAGAGAGAAGTTGAATTATATGAGAACTCAAAAAATGTGGCAGTGAGAGAGAAAGAGAGAAAGGAAGAAAAGGGTATGGAGCAAGGGTGCAGTTTTACTGTAAGAACGTGGCAACGATGACGTCGAAGGACGTGGACGTCGTCTGAGGCTCTTTCGAAAGCCATGCAGAAGGACGTACAAGTTTTCAGCGTTACGTCGAACGAAGTTAGTCACCCACATCGACGTCCGAAAAGCCCGAGGGGAACTCGACCAAATTCACTTAGAGACGATTTCCAGGTCGACGTCGTCGTACTCGTTGACTCTATCCGAGTAAAACCTCCTCGCCCTTCAGGTCTCTCTACTTATGTCTGTGTGTGTCCTGGTGTGAATGTATGTGTAAGAAATATACGTATACGCATATATATATATATAATAATATGTATTTTCATCTGGTCGAAGCAGCCTCTAAGAGCAAGTCACGTGCGGCCGAGTTCGCGTGAGGCGGTTGTAGAAAAACAGTTGACTCGGGCAAACCGAGCGTCACTTCTCTTTAACGCTCCTCGTTAAATCTTTCGAGGTTTGCGCTTTTTCCAAGCTTTTTTCTCTCGCTCTTCGAAAAGGCCGCGTGTTTGGAAAACTCGATTGAAAGAACGTACTTTTTCCACAATGCACCACAATGTGCCTGAGCCAATACAATCTTCTTTTTCTTATCGTAATTTTTCGACTTCTTTGTTTATTCCTTTTTCCTTTTGTGTTCATACCCTCGTACGGATGTAACAGGTTTTGAGTTATACATTTATTAACGAAGACGCTTTTGATAAGAGATTTTATATTAATTGAAAAACTTTGTGTAGATTTTATCTAAGAATTCCGACTCGTAGATTTCTACTTCGAAAAAAATTGAGTCAGGCGTTGCAAAAATAATGAGTGAACTCCGAGAGTTAAAAAATAGAAAAAAAGTAAATTGGAATTGAGGGTGCGAAATGGAGAAAGGGTAGTTTTGCAGCTTGGCGCGACATTCAATTGGCAACGCTTCACACGACCTGCTCTGCTTTTAATTGAGTCTGATAATTTGATTCAAACTTTATATCATTTCAACGAGAGATCTATATCGTATAAACGAGATACACGTATATTTTTGCCTGCTCGCGAACTCCGACATTCGTTGATTCGTACACAAAAAAAAAATGAAAGCCACTCCAAGACGAACATCAGTTTATATTCTTAGTTAATAAAGTTTTCATCCTGAAAACTTGTATTCGATTCATCGGATAAAATCGAATCATTAAACAAATTTCAAAGTTCTCGAAAGCAGAACATGATACGTTTTATACTTTAAAGCGATAACTACAACAATTTTCCATCACTGACAAAAAGATAATCGGATCAATAAACAGAGAAAAGTTAAAGATTCACTCGATCGTATGCATAAAATTGTTGCTACGAAAAGAAAGTGTTTCGGTATAGTTGAAAGTTGAATAAACGATTTCTCATCGAAAAAAAAAAAAAAAAAAGTATTTTCATTCTCGATTCACGTTTTCGTTGAGATCAATTTTTTTGTTTGTTTGTGCAATTTTGATTTTTCTCTTCAACGAATTTCAGTAAAAATATATTTAATTAACAATTAGTTTATAGTTTACTTACCGCACTCGCATGTCACCGAGATTAAGATTGTCACTTTTGTTGAGAAATTCGAAGGCATTCGGATTGTAGATCGGATCCGCAGTCGCGATCGAAACTACCGGTTCCAGCACTTCGCTTATAATGTGCAATACCTGCGATTGGAAAAAAAAAAATCGAAAATTACGTCAGGATTCAACCATGATAAAGAAAATGAAGAGAATAAAAAAAGAAAGGAAAAAAAAAAAAATAAGAATGGAGATGTCATTCAAGATTTTATTTTTCCATCGTCGGAGCACTTCTCTGAAGGAAAAGCGCCATTCTCGAGTTCTCGATATTCACTGACTTTTTTTTTTCATTTCAAGATTCTCGAGCAGACGACAATATTCATGATAAAAACGTGGAAAAGAAATTCTCGAGGGCGGCAAAAGTAGTACAAGTATAAGAACATATACGAAGTAATAATGAAAAGTCTTTTCGTTTGTCCATAGAGTCGGCGAGACTCTCTGCAACACGTCGATTTATACGCGAACGTGAGAAAAAGATTGCTATACTTGAACGCACCAGGTATTTCGACTATTTATCCATTCCCTTTTGAATTTATTCACTGGACGAGTTGGAGTGTATTCGTAAAAAAAAAAAGGGCATTCCATGCCAGATTGAAAAGAAGTAGACATTTGAAACTAATTTTTAATCTAGAATCTCCTGACGGATTCCTCCAGAAGACATAAAAAATGTGAAAAGTTCTGCTCTTAGAGAAGTGATAATATTTTACCGCGTCTAAAAGTAGACAAATTCGAATAAGCTCATCAAAAAACAATCTTATTTTATCATTTTTTTTTACTCCATCATCTACGTGAAAGTAATTTTCGTAGACGAATGATATTTTTGAAACGGTTCGATATAACTTTCATCCGAATTCAATTATCGGAGAATGGTAACTTCCAAGTGATTGAAGCTCAATTGAAATAGAACGGTAAATGGACTCTATGACTGCAATTACTCCAAACATGCTAATATTGGAAACAGTCACATGTCGAAATTAAATTGAAGACGATAATTTCATTCGACTGCCACGAAAATTTGATTGACACTCTGAATGCAACGAGTTTCATTCAAAAGCGGAGAATTCCTACAAATACTTATTTTCGTTTCTTCAAAATCGGTCCAATTTTTTAGACAGAGCATCCAAAAAAAGTTCCACGAGCAGATCATTTTGAAGTACGAAAATTGTAGAGAAGTTCAAATCTCTTTGCTGATTCGTTCTCAAATGTCCTGTACATGGATGAATGTGCATATAGATATACGAACTGTATACGAGTAACGGAAAGATCGTATTTTTAGCGCTCCAGCTGATAAAGTTAACGTTGGTCGAGTCCTTATTCCAGCCAGCATTCGATGTGTCTCTGGCATTTTGTATGTGCAACTAAACTCTGGAGTGTTTTTTTTTCTTTCTTTTTTCTTTTGTTTCACGAGTGACTCGTTCGCGAAGAACGAAGAGAAGAAAGAAGGAGAGAAGGATGGAAAAGAAGCCCGCAGCCCTTGCCGGTTGTCCAGGCAAAGGGAGGGTGTGTCCCATTTATCCACACCATGGAGCCCTGAGAGCTTTTGCTCGAAGGAACAGCCGGAGGAATAGAGAATGAGTTAAAATAAAGAACGAGAAAAATAACAAAAGTTGAGAGAAGAATCGCACACGGAGATGGTTTTTGTCTCTGGCATGTGGGCGAAATCACAGATATTTTTTGCTGTTTTTATTATTGGATAAGTCCACGCAATACGTCGTTAGGTACTTGATCGGTCAAATATCCCATCTCCGATATTATTCAGTTACGTCTCGATTCGATTTATTTTAAACAAGCAAATTTTTTATCGTAATTTCATTATGGAAATTCGAGCGATATTTGTTCACTCTGCAGCGAATAGAAATGTGAGCAAAACTACGAATTCTCGATAATTATACGAGCAGTGAGAATCTCCGACAACTTTCTAGTGCAAAATATGTGTAAAATGAATGTTGGCAAAAAAAAAAAAGCGATGGATAAAAAGAACTTGGAAATTTATCGCATATGGATATGGGTAGTCCCATGAGAGACGGTGTAGTGATTCAAAATTTGTGACTCTTCAGTCGATTCTCAGGCGGCATCAACTTATCTGTAGAAGTTCCGAATACTTGGATCTAATAAAAAACAAAATATAATAAATGGACGAGTAAAGAATAAAAAATGAAGAAAAAGAAACTTCGCACCGCGACGGATAAACTTCGATAGCCGGTATACGTTCTATTTTTTTTTTTTTTTTTTCGCTCGGACAGAATCGGACTTTTCACACATCAGCACACCGTATAAAAGGAACGTATAGTATTTTTATTCACACAAGCCCGTGGCAGGTTGCGCGCGAGTTTGGAATGCCTTCGGGACTCTCGTACGAAGAGAATGCGCGTTTGTTTTGCGATGAGGCGCAGCGTCCCACCGTTATTACGATCACCCTTTAACCCTGAAGGTCCACTACGCTCCAACTACAGGCTATTTGTCTTCTCGAAACTTTGTTCCGGTGTGTACGAAACGGCACCCCAAAATTCTCATGGGGAAAACGGAATAAGCAAACAGTGGGTATATTAGTACTGCGTTCGAGAATGGCTAACGAACAGAGCAGCATCCGTCGGTAGCTTTCATCGTCGACTATTATACGAAGATTGAATAAATTGATTCGCCATTCGAGTCTGTCTCTGAGTTGGAACAAAAAATTTAAAAAAAAAAAACTGCAGAATGATCGATTTTAATAGATAGTAGTTACTTGTTTAAATTCATACGTTAAAAAAAAAAGTATTTTCAAGAATTTCTCGCATCGATTTGATCAGTCTTCGTGCAACGGCTCAACTTGCCTATTTCAGGGACTAACTTCCAATCAATTTTCGTTCGTTTTTCATCCTGAATTATCGCCCTTTATATTGCATTCCCAAAGTACGAGAATAATGCGAATCGCAAAAGCTTGAAAAAGACAATTTTAGTTGGACTGTGGATTTTCATATCTCGAACGAATGCGAAATAGCGGGATATAGGAAATGAGAAAATAGCGAAATTTCGTGGTTGGTGTCGCGGATGCAAATTTTGTAAGGTTTGCATTTACGCGATACCGGAGGTATATATATAAGGCCCGAAGAGAGACGATGGGGGGTCAACCAGTCGCGAGGATCAGTCGTTATCCTCTGGGCATATGAAGAGATCACATCTCTAACCGGGAGAGTCGTTTGAATAACGACCATGTTGGCTCTATCTATGTGTATCGCGATATATAGGTATATATGGAACGTGCACAATCGTCCTCCATTCAACGGTAGTATTTCTCGTTCCAGATTCATATACAGATGTATATGTTGTAATGTTCGAGTTGATTTTATTCTCTTTTGAAAGTTTCGATGAGCAGACTTTTAGTCTTTACATGTAATTCGACGTAACATAAAAACAAATATATCGGCGTGTTTTTTACAGATAGGAATTTCTTTTTGCATATGAGATTGTTACAAACAAAAAAAATACGTATCCATTTGAGTTCAGGTCTCGTTCGTGTCGCTTTTCGGTGAGTCCGGAGAATCCTTCCTGTTCCACGAACGAGTGAATGTGATCGTTGACCGGATATCGTATTTTTTTTTAATAATCGAAGAAAATTCAGATATTGACTCTCGTCGATAAACTTATTTATGAGATACAAATAGATATAGAGAGATATAGGTCTTGATCTGACCACGTCAACGATTTAATTCCTACTGAATCGTCGACGCTCTCTTCCACAGCCCCTCCTACATGAAATTTTGGACAATATGAGAGTTGGGCGTGGTAGATTTTGGAGAGCGTCAACCGAGCGGGTAATACAAATAAATACGAGATAACACACATATGACTCATTACATTATCCCCCTTCTTTTGCTGATAACATGATAATTGTGAATGGCAAAAGACAACAAATGACATTGTAATGACTCCATCCCACTAAGGATCTCGTCTTAACGTAAGGTTAATTTCGCGAGTTTGAATTGGTCGAAGATTACATATACGAAATACATTCACAATCAATCATTACAAAATAATTATTTCACATTACTTAACATAATACATATTATGAGGAGGGTAATTAGAAACGACTGGCAAAATTTAAACCATGAATCAATAGCGTCTCGAGAAATCTATTCTCCGAAATTTTGTCAATAACATAAATATAATGAAGCAACTGTCGAGATAAACGAAACCGATGACAGAGCTAATCCTGAGCCAACTGGTAATACTTTCGCAAGCTCATCCGATTATATGTACCTTTTATTTTAGTTGGTTCATTGACATTACCAAGAATAAATGCATTACGCCCCAGGACACGTACAATAACGTACGGGCCTTCGTATAAATGAAAAAATTTGTGCGTAACCCGATCGGAATTACTAGAAATATGAGGAACTCGCAATAATACTAAATCATCCACTCGAAATTCTATTGAAGATCGAGATTTTTGTTGATTTTTTCGTCTTTCGAAATTTTCAAGAAGTCGTTCTTTCGCCAAGATGATTTTATGATTATACGACTCTTCATGGCTTTGAGGAAAATTGATTAATTTTTTGATTTTATCATCGGGTTTTTTACCAAATTGTAGTTCATACGGAGTATAACCCGTGCTACAATGCGTCGTATAATTGAGCAGCATTTCAATTTTATGTATATATTTAGCCCAACGAGTATGTTGATCCGCACATACAGTTCGAAATAGCCTTCCTAATTCTCTCATCACCCTTTCGGTCGGGTTTGACTGAGGGTGACGAATGGAAGAGTGAACAACTTTAATACCTGATTGTTCTAATTTATGACTCCATGCAGCAGAGGTAAATTGAGAACCATTGTCAGATAAGATGCGTTTTGGAGTACCAAATTTCACGATAAAATGATCAAATATCTTTTTCAGCACGATATGAGTGGTGGCTTTTTTGATAGGGTATAAAGAGACCATTTTTGAAAAAGCATCAATTACGACAAATATATACTGAACGCCACCGATCGATCGGGGCAAAGGACCATAAAAATCAACCGTGACAAGATCATTTGGATGGTCGGATTTAACGAAACAATATTCGCCTTCAACCGCGCGCGACAGATACTTCACTCTTTGGCACAAATCGCATGCAAGAACATATCGCTTTACGTCCTTGGTCATTCCTCTCCAGTAAAAAAACTGTTTCAAATGGCCAAGAGTTTTATACACACCCATATGACCAAAACGATCATGTTCCGATGCGATTACCAATCTTTGAAGTTTTGCCGGTACGACTAAACTCCAATTTTCCTTAACTGAATTCCTATGAAACCATATATCATTGTAGCGACAGAATTCTTGACTACCACCACCGGTATTTCCCTGAGTACACAATCGTTGTAAATCCAAATCAACTTGTTGCAATGCGATTAAATTTCTTAGCTGTGTTTTTAGCAATGGATCAAGTTCTAATTGACAAACTATTGCGAGTGCATCGACCCCAATATTGTACGTTTCATCGACGGTTTGAGAGACGATTGCAGAAACAATAATTTTTTCACTTGAATCTTCTTGAAATACTTTGTTCGGATTTCTACTTAGAAAATCAGCCACGATATTGTCTTTGCCACTGCAATGAATGACAGTGAACGTGTATTCTTGCAATAACAAATTCCATCTCGATAGTCTGGCTGTCTGAAATTGTGTTGTGTTTAAAAATGTTAATGCTTGATGATCTGTTATTATGTCAAAAGGATTGCCAATGAGATAAATCCTGAATTTTGTAACCGAGTATACTATCGCGAGCAATTCCTTTTCCGTTGTGTTGTAATTAATTTCTGCGGACGTAAGGCAACGGCTAACTACAGAGATAAGACGATGATCTCCATTGGATTCTGTTTGAAATAAGATACCACTTATACCGGCATCAGACGCATCCGTCTGAACTTTAAATTTTTTAGAGGGATCATAATGTGCTAACTCGACTACACTCAGGAAATTATTTTTGAGAGCACCGAAGGCTTTTGAGTGTTCTTGAGTCCATATCCATGGATTATTCTTTTTTAGTAGTACTCTAAACGGTTCAAGATAACGCGAATGACATAGGCTAAATTGCCGATAATAATTGCATACGCCTAAAAACTTTTGCAGTTGCAATTGATTATGCGGTTCAGCAAATTCTTTAATTATATCTAATTTGTTTGGATCAGGTCTAATTCCACGAGTTGAAAGTACGTAGCCAAGAAACGGAATTTCAGATTGACACACCATTGCTTTACTTAGCCGTAACGTGAAATTCGATTCTTGCAATTTTTTAAATATCAATTCTAAATGATGGAGGTGCTGTTCGAAACTATTCGATGCTACAAGCACGTCATCTATATAAAATGTGACAAATTCGTGAAAATCAGTACCCATAGCGAGATCCAGAGCACGAATAAACCCACTCCCCGCGGTTTTCAAGCCAAACGGAATACGTCGGAATTGGTACAAAGTAGAGCCATGTAAGAAGGCAGTATATTGACGCGATTCTTCTGCTAATGGAATCTGCCAATAACCGTGTGTGAGGTCGAGCGATGAAAAAATCTTTTTGCCATAATGTTTTTGCATAATTTCGTTAATCGGTGGAGGTGTTTCATTGTCACCCTCTATCGCGTCATTAAGAAATCGTGCGTCTAGACATACACGTACGCTACCGTCTTTCTTCTTAACAATGCGCAACGGATTGCAATATTGGCTCGACGATCTCTCGATTATCCCCCCTCTAAGCATGGAATCTATCTCCTTTTCTACTGCAGAACGATGTGACAATGGAATTGGATATGAACGCCGTATATAAGGTTTCACTTTAGTCAACTTTATGTGATGTTCATAGGCTGTTGTACATCCTGGTTTATCCGAGAATAATGGGCGATACTTTTGTATTAGATCTAACACGGTGCTCGATTGAGTCGGGGTCAGTGACGTGAGCATACGCGCGACAGAGCCGAGATCTGAAGAGAATGATTCATTGCGATCAATACATTTTTTAATATTTATATCGTTCGGAACGTCGTGGTTTACACCTACGACTCCAATCGTAACATTATTACATTGAAAATATTGTTCATGGAATATATCATGATTAACATGTTTAGTTATTTTCTCATAATCTTGTTCAAAAATACGTTGAAAGTCGTTTGACAAATCATCATTATCTATATTCATATCCCCTTTTTCACACGGGGTAATAACTTTTCCGAGATCAATTGACATATTATCGTCTGTCTTGTTGACATGAATCGACATATTTTCTGAGAAATTCTCACTGTTTCGAATGATCCTAATGTTCATTTCGCTATTATTACGCGTAGTTTGAATCCTCTCTACCGATCCCCGCTCAAACGAAACGGCCCCAGAACTCAATCGAACGCTTCGAATTTCGATCATATTTTCTTTATAATTTATTATCGCCTCATTTATTTTCAACCAATCATTTCCAAAAATTACCTCGGAGGTAAGATATGGCACGACTAAAAATACGGTTTTTATTTTCAAATAATCAACTAAAGTTTCTATCCAAATCTGTCGTTTTACTGATGTTTTCTTTTCACCGACAGCGGTTGTGACAAATATATTCGTCACAGGCAATTCTTTCATTTTTTCATTTTTTATCTTGTTATAAAAATTTTCGGAGACACAGGTAATTTGACTGCCAGTATCCACGAGCGCATTTGTGCAATTATCATTTAATTTTACTTTAATTTGCGGGCATATTCCGATTGGTATATCTGAGTCATGTGAGTATGCTCCGTCTATATCTGATTGTAAGTCCTTAACCAAATCATCATAACTATGGCACGGAACTGGACTTTGTTGGACCGCGCCTATATTTAGTTTAAATGCTCTGTATTCTTCGCCGAAGTTTGTTGAGGTTGACTAACAATATTTGGCGGAGGAAAACGAGTGTCAGGTAAATTGTGTGAGAATCCATAATTATAAGGCATTCCAGGTATTACTGGCAAATTTTGTTGTGGTTGAAATGCATAAGGAGGATACCCTATATTTGGATTTACGTAAGGGTTATAATGACTCGTATTAACGTGTTGGAGATTATTGGAGCACGCATTATTTCGCTTATTATTGCCAGCGCGACGTTTGTTCCGACCATCTTTTTCATGACTGTCATGTGCTTCATACTCCAGCTGCATGCTGTTGACTTTAGTATCACGTCTACCGTTATTAGCGTACATATTACTGCCGTCACTCGATGCTCTCCAATTGCGCGAATCTACATTATTTTGTTCACCTTGCACTCTATCAAGCTGAGAAAGAGCCTGTGCGACCATATTCGTGTCTGCAAAATCTACTATTGCCAAGGCAGTTTGAACTTTATGTGAGAATTGCTGTACGATTGTGAAATTTATTTCGTATGGGCTTAATTGTGGCTCAAAATACTTTGTCTCTTTCAACTGTTTGTAAAAGTATGAATGCATGCTACCTTCATTTGCTCTATAACGACGGATTGACCACTGATTTTTTACACGCACTCTTGTTTGAACCGAATAAAATTCATCTTTGAACGCCTTTTTGAAATCATCAAAAGTTGTTATATCATGTTTGACGACCTCATACCATATTTTCAATCGTCCCTCCATTAAACTTTCCGCGACCAATATTTTGTGCTCTTCTCGCACGTTTTTAAATTTGAAATATCGCTCGAGTTCCTCAATAAATTCCATCGGGTTATTTTCTTCTACAAATTTAGGTACCTTAATATTTATATGGAGATATTGCAAATGGTTTACCAGTCCGCTCACCAACTGCTCATTTGCCGTGCCATCCTCTCGATTACGTTCCGATGGTGTAGGCGTATGTGCTATACGAGTACGTAACTGAGATACAATCTCGGATTGTCTATCTTGTTGTTGCCTCAATATTTCGGCCTGAATTGTCTCCAATTCCGCTCTCTGTTCCGTAATGCTTTTTTGCATGTCTCTTAAACGTTGCCACTCAGTTTCTATATCCTCGCGTGTTAGCGCTGTTTCCTTCTCTTTCGTCATGTTTGTTTCGTTTAATATTTCTGTTGAGGAATTCGATTTACTATTATTATTCTTATTAGATAGATTATTCTTATTATGAGCAACACTTTTCAAAATTTTGTCTATATTTTCATTTCGAATTATTTCTTGATCACGTATATTAATATTCACTTTGGACTTCGATCTTGTTATTCGATCACACGTTACTTTTTCATTTGTATACATCTATTGTACCGTATGATTGAAAAACTCAAGGCCAAACTTCGTGTTCACGTTCGGGCGCCAATGTAATGTTCGAGTTGATTTTATTCTCTTTTGAAAGTTTCGATGAGCAGACTTTTAGTCTTTACATGTAATTCGACGTAACATAAAAACAAATATATCGGCGTGTTTTTTACAGATAGGAATTTCTTTTTGCATATGAGATTGTTACAAACAAAAAAAATACGTATCCATTTGAGTTCAGGTCTCGTTCGTGTCGCTTTTCGGTGAGTCCGGAGAATCCTTCCTGTTCCACGAACGAGTGAATGTGATCGTTGACCGGATATCGTATTTTTTTTTAATAATCGAAGAAAATTCAGATATTGACTCTCGTCGATAAACTTATTTATGAGATACAAATAGATATAGAGAGATATAGGTCTTGATCTGACCACGTCAACGATTTAATTCCTACTGAATCGTCGACGCTCTCTTCCACAGCCCCTCCTACATGAAATTTTGGACAATATGAGAGTTGGGCGTGGTAGATTTTGGAGAGCGTCAACCGAGCGGGTAATACAAATAAATACGAGATAACACACATATGACTCATTACAATGTGTACATGAAACAAGTCAAATGGGTCACGATGGACCTCTTGGCCAACCCGATGGCATTTCCTACGGAAACCGCTACATCGGACACCGGATACGATTGCAAAATCCAAGAGAGAAAGAGAGAGAGGGAGAGCAGACAATATATTTCAGGTCGTGGGGGTTCCTCGAAACGCGGTTGGAATATCTTCATATTTGTGAAGTTATTCTAGCCGCGAAATATATATGTAGAGAAATTCATGAGACCAGGTGACAATTTCGAGGGTTGTTGTTTCGAGCTTCGTCAATTTTATTGCTTGGACGATATTCGTTGAATAACTTTGATTATAGGAATGGTGATTTTTTTTTTCATCTCGATCTAAACTAGAAAGTGTCAATGGATCTGTAAAGAAAATGATTGTATCTCAGGAGTTATAAAGCTCCGAGTTTAAAATAATTCTGAAAAAATAATTGAATTTCTGATGTTGATTTGACGTAGTTCTGAATATGAAATTGGTAGAGTTGCAGGGATATATATTTTTTTTTTTTTATTCAAAATTTCGGGCATCGTTTCAAAGCCCTTTGTACGTCAGAGAGGGTAGAAAAACGATGAATCAAGAGAGGGAGAAAGAGATAAACGTTCCCTTGGTATTTTTCAATTATATAAAATCTTTGGCGCAACTTATGGCTGCGGTAGACGTGTACAACTAAAGTTCTAGACCTTTCCACGGACTCGCAGGACCGCGGCATATTATTATAGGGTTGGGTGTTCTCCGGTGCGATATTGTCAGAACAGCTTACCTCCTCTCGACCCACGAACGCACACAAATTTTCCACCTTCCTTCTCTCCTTTTCCACCGTCTCTCTTATCTTTTAAATTAACTCCAAGCGATAAAATCGTTACCGCAAAGCTCTCGTTGGACACGAGTCAGAGCTTTTTGTGCCACTGCCTGTCCCGAGACATAATGTATATAGTATGCAGATTTACAGTACACGGATTCACCGGGAAAGGAAAATCTCCATAAAAAAAAGAAAAAAGTAAATCCTGAAGGAGTTTTAACGAGTTTCGCGTTATTTTCATCAGAATTCTTCTCGATTCAGAAAAAAAAATTCTTCGAGACTCCAACGGTATTGTTTCAAAAAATCGAAAAAAAAAAGAAAAAAAAAATACAAATAGTTTATTTCGTAATAACGATCAATTCGAAATTCTCGGTGAAAGATCTCGAGCGAGAAAGTAATCGTGCAATTTCTTGATTGAAATTAAAATCACACTAAAATTGCCGGGTATAAATTCAAGCGTTTCGCCATAATTGACAGTTCAACTATCCGAAAGGCCAAGCACATGTTCGCATCGAAAATTTGGTACGCATTTAAACGGTGCTTGGATTATACTCTATCATAAACCATGATAATGGTTTATTGTCGTGAAAGGATGTATGAGAACCTCTGCCGAGTTAATTTACCGCCACCTCATTCCCAACATTCCGTGTAATGGCGTAAACTGTGTTAGGACTGACGTTGCGAGACGAGCCAAAAGGTCTTGTATAGAGATGTCGTCGTCGTCGACGACGACGACGACGACGACGGAAACGATAACCTAACAGACGCGTCGCCGGTACTGAAAACCCGTTGTTACTATATACTCTCTGTAGATGAGACATTTAATGTCTCTACATATTTATATATCAAAATTGCAGCATTATATGGCGAATAAAACTTTTTTTAAATTCCAATTAAACCCAGAGACAAATATAAAAAAGCTTGAAGTATGTAAACGATATTTTTCAGTATATAGAATCGTGACGAATTAATGAAAATATGTATAGACGAATGAAAAATATTGTTGGAACAAAAAAAATCATTCGATATTCTAGCAGCATGTGTCTCATCAGAAATAATAAAATTGGAATCTTCATCGATGCATAAAATTGTATGATTTAGCAAATGAAGAGTAGACATTTTAATTGCCAGAATAAATAGAGATAATATTATTATTATTATTATTATTTTTTTTTCAATGATCGTCGTCTAAACGTATAAAGCAATTACTATTATTTAACGGTATATTATTTTCTCTGAATTGCATCGGGAGGAAAAGTTTGCGCGTCTAGAATGAGAGGTGTGGCGTCGCGACGCCATGGCGCCTCTTCTCGCCCACGTTAGTCAGAATCAGGCGTTTCTCCTCTTCGTTCTTATCACTCTTGTACACCATATATACATGCCTCTCTATCTTTTCCCTTTTACTTCTCTGTACCAAAGTGTAAGTATATATATATATAATGCATCTGTAGGCAAAACTCTCACAGTTTTCCAAGCGACGCTCGACTCTTCGTTAATTTCCATTAAGACGAAGAATTTGCAATTCACAAAACACCGGTAGGGAAAAGAAGCAGAATTGATAATATGAAGAATGAAAAGAGACTTTTCGTGACTGGGGAAACGACAGACACACGAGAACGAAACATTCTCTTTGTTCAATCGTTTACGTAATAATGATTTATTTCACGATACGATTCAAATATATCGCGAACCACAAAGCAATAAACATAACGCTTTAAAAATAATATTCAAATCTGTATGTTGAAAATGGATGTTCCACTTTTCTGAAAATAAATGTGAAACAAAATCGTGGGGAATTCTTCTTAAAGGACTGGATCGCTGGACAGAACTTTGCTCATGATAACACGTTAGTCGACGAAAAATATAGGAGAATCTTCCCAATTAATGAAAGAAAGAAGAAAAAAAAAAAAGCAGCAAATAAAGATCGTACAATATTTGAGATTTCGTACAGAAAAAACAAAACTAGGGATAGTGGGGACTATACGATGGTTTTGTTCCAGGGAATAACGAGTACTAATGGCAAGTGGATAATCCCTCGATGTCCAGACTTGCTGGCTATTTCTTTTTCTCCTTTCTCTCTCCCGCTTTTTCCTCTCATTCTGTCTGGGATGAATCGGTCGAAATGTACGAGATTGCTAAATCGTTTGCTCCTCGTTTAATTTTTTTTTTTTCTCTTTTTTATCCTCACGATCTATAGAAACCATTGTCCAAATATATACACGAACGTTCGTGAGTTCGCACACATATCCATATTCATAAAAATGTTTATCTATCTCGGACGAAAAGAGTAACGCGAGCCATTTTTACGAGATCACAAACCGCACCGTGAAATGTGAAACGAAAAAAAGTATCCACGTATAGATAGATATTTGCGTAACAAAAATATACGCATGCATAGAAAAAAAAAAAAAAAACAAACAGGGAGAAAGAAATTCTGACTAAAAAAACGGTATAAATGATATGGCATCGAACACAATGCATTTTACATTGAAATATGTAAAAGCCCCTCCCTCCGATGAGAGACAAGAGAGGAAAAACGAGCAACTAAAATTCGTGATGAACAATAATGAAATATGAAGGCAAAAGGTCTGTGAACAATCGATATCCCGGTGTTTCGGGAATGACATGAAAAACGTGAATTTCGAAATACAAAGGAAAAATATATATTGGAGAACTGTGCCAAACGATTAAAAGCTTCGAGGCATGCGGTATACGTATCGTGTATGAATAAGCTTTTAAAAACAACGTATATCCAATCAACAGCATCTTTCTTTTTACTCGGTTTTCAACAGTCGCGAACACCGTTTTAAATCTCAACGTCGTTTCATACAGGTTTTAAATCGATTTCGATGGAATCGTTGAAAAAAAAAATGATTTTTATAAATCTTGCTCTGTCAATAACGAAATAATGTGGAAATCGCGCAATAATCGTTCGTTTTGACGGTGTTTCATTAAAGTGTCAAAATATATTGTTGCAAATGTTTAGACACTGAGAAAATGGGGAAAAATCATTGATTAAGAAAACAGTGGATTTGTCCTGAAGCAGCCTGTAGAACCGAAAAATTTTGCTTTCATTTTAATTCATCAGGCTTTTCGAGCCAGGGTTAGTTGCATATCCGGGGAATCCCTCTGGAGTCCGATAAACTATTTATCACAAAGGAAACACGAAATTTTCTTGTTTTCGAGTTCTCGATAAAATAAAAGATTGGAGAAAATTGTTGAAAGCGCGATACAATCGTTCTCACGGGGTGATATAAAAGATGAACAAGGCAAAAATGAGGGCTCGCCCCATTACCGGAACTCCCGAAGCTTGTATACAGAACATTATACCATTTATGATCCACTTTCAAATTCATTGAATCGGACTCGTGGGTTCGCTCTCTTTTGTTTTTTAACTGAATAATCGCGCAGCAGCCCCAATTTGCGACCAAAAGCTTCATTTTTTTCACAATAAAAAATTCAACGTTTTCGTTTCGATTTCATCTTTTTTAGCAATTACTTTCTCGTGTACTGAAGAAAAAGAAAAAAAAAACTAAAAGCTTTTACTGTTTTTGCAAGAGAGAGATAGAGTTTTCGACGTAAAAACGAAATTGTAATTTCTTCGACAATCGAAATGCTTTTGAAACGTTGGATTTTCCATCGGTGGTTAGAACAACGGTGAATAATAGAAACAACTTTCAATCGATAGTGCTAGGAAATCACCAAAATGTATCAACTATATCATCTTCGTCGAAAAATTCCTCATTGAACGAAAATAATTATAAGAACCTCAAATCGAATTACACATGGAAAAAAAGATTGAATAACAAAAAGCATTGGATCGACGCAAATTGAAGGTGGAACGAGACATCGATCTCCTGACCATCGATCTAAACATATACGTATATGCTACGAAAGAATCGAGGCTTCGGAATGAGACTGAAAATGATGAAATCACATTACACGAGTGGAAAATTCTAGCAGGTGAACGATAGCAAAGAATAATAATATTAAAAAGTCTTTAACGACCAATTATTGTTTGGCATGACCATTTGCCATCCACAAAGTCTCCATTGGTATTGAAAATGTAACGATATCCACGAAATACTAAGCAATTGATTTGTCATAACTAATAGAATTTCGAATGTCACCAGAAGTCTCATTGATTCTTCGGAGCATAGGCACACGGGTTTCATGTATAATAAATGTCACTTCAGCACTGTTCGTAGCTCAATAGCTTTCCATAGAGATGGTGACATTGAGAAATTGAATTACCGATCGAGGAAAGACGGGACCCGAGGGGTTTTAATGTTACTGGAAAGTGAATAAGAGATAGGAAACTTGGTGTACTTGAGGTTTGCCACATCTGGTATATATAATAGATGTTTGCTCACTCAATTATATGTCTACGAGTAGATTGCATGTTTAACCCTTGTCGACGATTCCGTGAATTTGAAATTTTACGTACGAACAGTAAACGCTGTTAACTATACAGTTAGGTAATTTGGATTTTTCGGGTCTTTAGAAACCATACGCTTCGTGTCTTCGGCTTTCCCTCGACAGTAGAAATGGTTAATGGGATATGATTGTAAGCTTAAGGGACTATAACAGTGTGACACTTTCAAATATTCTTGACAGTTTATACTTTCAAGAATATTTTGAAAGTATAAACTTGAAATATCTTGAAAGTATAAAAATCATTGAAAGAAGAATCTCGAAATGAGATTTTTCAAATTTTCTGACGTTGTAAATCAAAGAGCAATTATCAGATTGACTTGAAATTTGAATATATTTATTCTACCAATGAACTAGGATATTTTTGATTGGATGAAAATTGACGATTTGACATTGAAAAAACGACCATTTATATAAGCAAGAAAACAGACTTTTTTTCATAACTACGCCATTTTGTTAGATTTTGATATTTTTCGAAAATCCTACGTCATTGTACAGGAAAATACCTTCCAGTTTAACGACATTTATTCTTTTTTTCGGTTTCAGCTACTGAATCGGCCGGATTCATGGCAACAGTGGAGGAACTTTTTTTTTTGCGCCTCCGAAGGCAACGTATAAGTCGCCTGGATCTCAATATTTTTCTATTATGTAATATTGGTCAAATATAGCCAAATATATTCTCAATTTTCCGAAACATTTAATCGAGTATTTTCCTTCCAAAAAATTCTCAAAAATCATCCAAATTTTCAGTGTTCACACTGCATAATCTGGTCTCAAAAATTTGAAACATATTGACATTAACTATGGCTAAGTTATTTTATATTTTTTGAAAATTTCTCGCGCAATGAGTTGTCGTTTCTCACGACGTAGAATGACGTGTATTATTTTTGAGAAAAAAAAAAGAACGAAAGAAATTGATACGAGAATATGGGAAAATTAGGTTTGAAAGTAAATCTTCTTAGATGTAGAAGTTATCAGGTTGGCATGAATCGTTCTGTTTTGAGCTAAACTACTTGAATAACCGAGTAAGTTTAGACGATTTACCACGAAACCATATCGAAGACGACAAGTTAGAAGCAGCGGTGTTCGGACAAATTCCAGGCTAAACAAACTCCATCGAACTATGCTGAAAGGAACGACACGACATATCACTACGTGGAATGCGATCTTTCATAGACACTATTTCAGGAATTTACCTTTTGACACTTCGAGTAGCATAAGAATTTAACAGCTGGTAATAATTCATGAGAAAATTGTTTAACACAGATTTTCGTTTTCCATTAACAGAAAGAAAATAAAAAAATCAACTTTTGTTAGCCTGAAATTTTGGTGTTATTGGAATTTTTTGTTGTGAGAACGTACAACAGAAAAAAAAAAAGAGAAAACGATGAAAGTTTCTCGGTTGAAATTGATACAAAAAATTCATAAATCTATCAATTCTTCATTCCTTTTGAGCATAATTTTGGTATAACTGGAACGAGTTCGATCTAGTGATCGTCAACTATGAAATAATTGATTTCATTTCATTAAAATTTTCCTCTCAAAAAGATCAGAACAAATGTTGCGTCGTGTGAATGACGAAAAAGTGTGAGAGAAGCTTCCACGAAGTATTCATATTTCCACACGATTTTTTTTTTTTTTTTTTTTTTCAACGTCGATGTTTCTTTCTTCTCTTTCTCTACCAATAAGCGTGAAAAATCTCAACCTCGCTTTTCTGTTTACTCATGTTCTCTGTTATTCCCCAACGTAAACATCGTTTTTCTTGCGCACTCATGCGCGATCTCTTTACTTTATTTTTCCCAAAGACGAGTCAGCGGTGAAGCTTGTCTCTTGCATGGTTTTCGCACTTTTCGTCTTGCTGAATTCTGTTATTGTTTTTTAGGGATTATTCAATGATGCTACGACGCATCTGAGCGAAAAAATCATTCCATTTTTATTTTGAAATAATGCTTATTTCACAGAGTTGGATTAACGAAAGAAAACTTGAGGAATTGACAAATGTCAAATCGTTAACAAAATTTTTATTGCAATTTATAAAGTCTGAATAGTTTTACTCGCTACGCCATGTGTACATGAAATGAGAAAAATAAAATCGCAGATAAGAGTTGAAAGTGTAAGAGAAAAAAAATAGATGAATCGCCTCAAAAAAATGAAAAACATTGAAACGTTGATAGAGGCAAGAAGTAAGATATTTTTTGATTTCTTGGTCTGGCTTCGAAAGTTTCGAAAAAGTTAATATGAATTTTGATAGAACCTCTTGGCCGAATAATTCACGAGGCGGTGAAGAGCAACTTTTTGCATCCCTTTACTTTCGCATTTCTCTGCAAGGAAATCTCTGGGTTCGCTGTTATTATTTTTTTCTTCTTCTATTCCTATCCTTCGTTCTCATTTTCTTCCATCTCCCTCTTTTATTCTGTCTCTCTTGTCAGAACTTTTATGAAAATACGGAAAAGATACCAAGCACTTTTTTTTCAAGAGTCATAAAATATCAAGGAGGTCAATATGCGGAAAGTGTGCAGACAACGAGATTCGAGTATTTTTTTTTTTTTTTTTTTTCGACAGAAATACCGAGTGAATTTGAATTTAATTATTCCAGATTTTATTGAGAATCTGAGTGTGGTTGTTAGAAATTTTCTTTCGATATCAACGCTCTCACACGTACACTGAGAAAAAAAAGTTATTGGAACAACAAAATCCCTCATTACGGAGTGCCAATAAAATATATGATCATCATAATGTCATAACTCATTGAACGAACACATAAATTTTTTATCAGACTGCACGTTCATTCTGCCAAAGAAATGTGCATTTCTATTGACAAAACTCTTCTAATAACATCAATTTTTTATTGAATCAACCATTTTTTTTCTCTGTATGTCGAGGAACAGTGAAAAAAAAATTGATAATATCAACCCGTCATTATTTTTCTTCCATTCAAAACTTTCATTTACTAAATTTTCTCGTTTTTTTTTTTTTAATACGAGAATTTTACGAATACTGGCTTATCGAATCCAACGAATTCATGAGCATTCACTCATGGCTTTATGAAGTTTTTATTTTCATTTCAATTTAATGATTATCTGTTCTTCTATCAATAATTTGCAATCGAGTGGAGTGAACACATATTTTTTAGGCTTTCATTCACGTTATTTTCGTTGCTCTATGTAGCTCAACTCAGGCAATCCGAGTGTAATTTTCCAAAAGGATTTTTGGTGTAGCGATCGATAGAGTCGGGTCTGCTCGATCGTATCTCTCCGATATGCTATCGCCGACGGCCTACCCGCGGCCCTCGCTCCTCTCCCCACACCGTTCCTTTCAGCGCTCCGCGAGCCCTTTTGTTATTTATTTTGGAGAGCTACAAATTTTGTCGAAATCATCTACCTCGGTGGCCAGGCCTTTCAGTTTAAATACCGATTTCACGAGTTTTTTCGAGTGCTTCGTGGCATTTCAGTGAAAATTGAAAAGCTTTAGATTATAAGAAAGCAACAATTTTGAAAACACAACTGTTCATACTTGGATTTCAAATATTTTTGACTTTTCTTCAAATCATTTTATACATACAAAAACGCGAAAATTTCGCTGAATATTCCGTTTTTTCTTTTAAATGTAGAAATCAATGTTACAAAATGAAACAACGAAATAATTTGTATTTTGATTGAATTTATACGAAATGATTTAATACTGATTGATAATTCGAATATTACTCGATCTCGTGATTAACGGTCTGCGAAATTTAAACATTTTTCAACGATATTAATGGAACAATGTCGGAAACAAAATGAATATATGTGTATAAGAAACGATCTGGTTAGGGATTATTAAAGCTCGAATCGAGTTGCGTAGAAAGAGGCAAATAAACAATGATGATAATAAAAAAAAAAGGGCAAACCCTGTTCACGTTGCAGGTTATACGATGTCTGGAATTTTTAATCGCGAAAAAAATCGTGCGGAGCTTTTTATAACGCGCGGTATAATATCTCATTATATCCTCAGATAGAGAACCTTACGAGGGTAACGGAATGTCCAACCCTCCGAACGATAAACAGTGTAGAATATCTTTACTTTTCTCACTTTTATTTATTTTATTTTAACTCGAAGGATAGAAGCATATCTTTGTTTTATGATAAACCCCAGAAAAATAAAGGTTTCATTTCCCGGATTGTGAGCTACCGCAGGCAGAATTATTTCCAGTTTTTATGAATTTGAACAAATATTTATTTTATTCGTTCTCGTTCGTTTATTTGATTTTTTTTCTTCTAATTAGTCGAAGATGGGTTGTAAAAATGTTTGTAAAATGAAGAAATATCAAGATTGAATCGATTCCACTCATTTTTTCAGCTCTTTACATTTCTGATAACATCTCCATGTTTGAAAAAAAAGAAATAAAGATTACATAAATATAGCAACACTTACTTGGTTTTTAAGATCTCCGGACTGTTGTTTCATCGTTGATTTGAAGCTGCGACCCTCAATTATTTTCGCATTATTAATGTAAATCTCCTCATTATAATTGATCCGCTTTCTCGTCACCCAGAGAGGTGGATTTCCTTCGAGTTCCGATGATATCGAGTCTCTGAGATCGTCGGCGGTTTTAGGTAGATTCGCTGAAATCACAATCATATGATTACCCATAAGATACTCTCAATTTCTTCGTTTTTTTTTCATCCAAAAGTCCATTATTGTATGATTGAGTTTGACTTTTGTATAAAAAATTTAACAAATCAACATAACTCAGACTACTTTCGTCGTAATATTTTGCACAAAAATTCGACTTTAACGATTTAAAGAATCTATAAATTTTCATGAAATTTATTGATACGGTTCAAGACTTTTTCGAAGACACAATTACAGAGAAAATTTCGTTAATGGATTCGAATTAGTGTTGAAATGTAAATAATTGTATAAAATATGCAGAAACTCATTGAAAAAAGTGTTGAACGTTGAAATTCGTTTTTAATTTTTCATCATGGATGTTCGATCGATAAAAAGAAAACCAGCGATTGAAAGCTGAATCGAAATAGCATGCACAAATCGTTCGTGTAAAGAAAAAGAATAGAAAAAAAAAATATTATTTGGCCAGCGTAGTAATGTGCGAACGCCGAAGGGATGATTTGGAAAAAAAGGAGAAAAAAAAAATTCGCGAGCCATGAAAGTATCCAGAGGGGAAGGAGTATTCATGAAAAGCTCGACACTTTATTTTCTTGTTACGTTTACTCCGTTGCTCCGTTAATTCCACCATTTTCTCTTTCTCTCTAGCGCATACATATATTTATTGTTATATATTTATGTGAATATGTATAAATTTATTCATATGTATATAAATATATATATACGTAAGTATATAGTCTTTTGGTAAAACGGTCTGAGTGAGTTGAATATAGAACTTGCAAGTGGAATGCCCCATTTTTATCTCGTCGGGTAATCCCACAGTTATTTCTCCTCCTTTTTCTCTTTCGACCTTTCTCTCCACACTGAATAAAGAGCGGCGTGGAGTTAGGAAAATTTCATATTCTTCTTTTTCTGCATTCGAAGCTCGCAACTGTGTATACGAAGACCATGAAATAAAAAGGGTGCAAGTTCTACATTCTCGTAATTAAATTTTCATCCATACACCGTCCTTTTGATTCTCAAGGTTCGGTTCAAATATATGTATGTATATATGTGCAAATGTAGATGGAACTCAAAGCTCAGTAGCGGAAGGAAATGCTTCACAATGGCACTCATTACAGGCTCGAAAAATCATTTACCCTTTTTGCCCTTAGTCCCTGCACAAACGCTTTTTCTTTTTCACTTATTATTTCACATTTCGCACAAGTTTTCTATGCTCAATCTTATCTTTCATCTCCTTTTCTCTCTTTCTCTCGTTCTTTTTTCTTCAAATAGATTTTTCATATAAGATTCTGGATCTGACCAAATGTCTGTCGGTCTGTTCTCGAATACTCAAATTCGTTTGAAAATTATGTTGAACATTGATCAATGATGATAAGAGGTTCGAGGCAATTACACGTTTTCAACCTAAACTATACGATTTTACTCATGAGTAAAAATGTTTTAAAAATGATTTTACTCATGGAATTCGAATTTTAAAAAATAAGTGATCCTCAGTAATTTTTAAAACATTGAATGAAACTAACGTATATAAAAACACAAAAATCTTTATTCGCGATATGAATGCATATTTCTAGTTCAAGATTTCGCAAGAATTATATATGTATTTCAATATTCAATTAGTTTCAAGAATTCATTATAGCGATAATTGCTTTACGGGAAATTAATGAGTCAAAGACAGTTAAAAACTTTGTAGTATCGAGAGTCAAGCTCTCTCGCAAAGAATATTGGCTAACGAGGTACATCGAAGAAGGAAAGTATATAAAATGGAAAATAATGTAAATCGAGAGACAGAGAAACCGTTCTTCATTGATGTGAGTATAATTAGCAGAAGGCAAAAGTAGAGAAAAGCTAGTTGGCAAACGAATTACGAGAGATTTGAAAGATCGTTTTTTTCACAGGCTCAAACAGCCAAGTGCCAAGTACCAATTTTCACATTCTCTCGAAGTTTTTCTCACGTGCTTACCCTTTTTTTTATGGCATCTCTAGAACATCGATAGACTGTCACAGTGAAGAGCAGTAAATAATATTCTTCGTTGATATAAAAATATTTTCGATCAACTTGGAATACGAAATCGCGATTGGACTGCATTTCTGCATGTATCCTGTATACTATTCACGAAGTCGTTGATGATAAAAATACCAGAGGGAAGAGAATAAATAAAAGCAATAAAAATTCATGCCTCATTTCTCGAATACTTCCCGACGCCGTCGTTATTGTTATGTAACGCACTCTACGTGGCATAAACGCGTATGGGAAATTCTGTACAAACTCATTGACTTCAAATACAAAGGTTCGGTATCGTTGTTGTTGTTGTTTTTTTTTTTTTCCTTTTTTTTCTGTAAAGCCCATAATTTCATTTGCAATTGGAACGAAAAAAAACCTTTGAAAGTTGAAGGTATCGCCGAAAAATTGATTCGAGCTCGAATTATTTCGATGGATCAATGCCTTTTCACGGTTCAATGATATCAACTGTACCGTGAAATAGGTGAAGAGTGAGCTCATTCGTATAAACAATTGATATAAATATATGACGTCACAGAACCGGCATATATTCGCGTATATAAGAGTGCGGCAGATTTCGCGCTGGCTTTTTTTAATACTTGGAGTCGAGCCGCTATCGCGGTGCTCTTGATGAAATCGTTGTTTCGAGACGCGGACGACGTTGAGACTCGTTCTCTGGAATGGCAATGTCCAACGTCGTAGAATCGAAGAGACGATGTTGAACGATGATGGTTTTGCTGGTATCGTATAGTTACCGAACGATTCTTTCTGGTAATAACACGAAGTAGTTTAACAAAACCTCTCCCTGTCGCTTGCGCATAAAAATAACAACTTTATTTCGAGTTGTTGAAAAGATAGAGTCGTTGAATCTCGTCGTGGCGATCATCTCGTTTCTGCTACACTCGTCATCGAAGCTACTTTTATTGTCGACGAAAAAATTTTATTCCCCAGATTTTTTCTGTTTTGCTACTCGGCAGATATTTTCACACTTTTCGCGTGAGAGAGGAAGAGACAGAGAGAAAGAGAGAGAGAGAGTAGGAGCAGTACGGTAAACACATCACGAGATAAAAGTCCATGGAAGAACGACATTTTCATGTCTTTGCGATCTGATGAACAACGATCAATAATACTACAGGTGCAATGAAGGCAGGAGTCGTCCGAGAAAAATACAAGTAAATAATGTGGGATTTGAAATAAAAAGAACTATTTATTCATTAGAATAAAATAACTTCTCTTTCGCTCAAACGTCGCCGATCAACTAACTTTTATCTCCACCCCAACGTTAGGCTGTTTTTCTTTTATTTGTTAATTAATATTTTGTAGCAGGCGTTGATAAATCGTAACAGGCATAGTAGGCTATGCACAGTCATCTGTTCCCATAATAAATAAACAGAAATTGGAGTTGGTATCAATTGAGGAGATCATAAGTAATCACGTACGCGTATTCCTGCGATCAAATTTACGAGCTAGCCGAATATTTGGCATTAGCCTAATCCAAGAATAATGATAGTCTTATACACTTCGAACGTATGTTTGTGGACCAACTTTATGGGAGGATATAGTCACAGATGCTTGGTAAAATGAAAACGAAACACGTGAATCTGGCGCAGAGCCACGCAACGTTTTCACGTTTTCCAAGCCTCGTATACTGCACCGCGTTGCCGATTGTAGTAATACATCCTCATATACATACGTATATACCTGTATGTGTGTCTTGTTTACACGTGCATTTTGTTCTATTCTCTGGTACAAAGACAAAATTCAACTCGCTACAACGTTTTCCACCTATTTCTCGTGTCAAAGCTTCCTCCCAAAATGGAAGGAAAATGAGCAGGAGAGAAAGAAATAATAGTGATAGAGGAAAAGAGAGAGAGAGAGACAGAACAGTCTTTTCGGGTTTCATTTCCCCCGACGCTCGACGTCGCGTATATTTTCACATTATGAAAATACGAATCCGTTGGTATACAAGGTGTGTCCCAAACGTCACGACGATATCAAAATCTTGAAGACTTTTTATCTTGGATATCTCCACTGAAAAATGAAATTTTGTTAAAAATATTTTGTTGCAGGTATTGAACAAAAAACTTTTTTACACTGAAACGAAACTTTGTCGAGATGATAAAATATTTTAAGGTTTCAACAAAATTTCGTTTTCAGTATCCAATTAGTTCAAAGGAATTTGAGCTTCAATGTTTCATTCGAGAACGCTTTGAATCCTCCAAAAAATATTCATTTCATTCTCACGTGCACACGGATTGTATTTCCCCCGTAGTAACCATGCACACTTCTATCGAGCATATACATATCAACCACACTAGTACGATTTGGAATTTAGCATTATCAAACTCTCGTACAAATAATAATTCAAAAGTATTTCAAAATCAGAGTTTCTTGGAGGAAAAATCCTCAGGAATCCAATGGCAATAGTTTCGAATGCAAAAAAAAGATATTTATTTAGTGAAATCATGTTATAATCAAGAAGAAAAATTTCTCAAAAACATGATTTCGGTGGTGCGAATTCGCACCAGTGTAGTAACGCTAGGATTTCGATGATGGAATAGTCGAGTATGCTTTGTAGGGGATTGCAAAGTTGTAAATAATTGTATAGAAGGATATTGCACAGTGAATTTTGTGAAGCGAGCTTGTGAGTTAGAAGTACAAAGGTGAAGTAGCACGCCTCAAGCTCTGTGTGGAACGAAACAAACGCCTTTTCTCCTGACAATTTAATTTCTTAAACTGAAGTTGCTCAAATCGGGATTTGAGCACAATAATACGGGAGTGTAGAACTGAGGATATAAATTAGCACTTTAGTTGAAAAGAGCACGGCAATGTGAAAATAGATGAAATAAATAAACTGTGCCCTTCAGTTTAGCTCTTCGTTCGTTCCTATATGTCATCTCTTCTCATGCACAAAATAATTAAAAACATGTCACATTTGTTTCGTATCCTTGAGCAACGTCATTAACGAAGTATTCGGACGTCGTTGCTCAATTCATTTTAACTTCTCAGCTTTAAGGAAATGAACGTTTCAAAGGCAACGAGTTTCAACTTCTGAAGCTGTTTTCTTTCTTTATTTCAAGTGCTGTTGATTAAACGTGTCAAAGCTGACTTTTTTTTTTTTTTTTTTTTTTTTTTTACTGCAATAAAAATGGTACAAGCTTTTATTTTATTTATTTTATACTCTCATGAGAACAATTATAGATGCACACAGTTCGTATGCTACAAAAGTACCGAGCAGCAACTTCAAGGACGAAGTCCTCTACTCTCCGGGATGACAAGTCTCCCAGTGGACGACTGGAAGTGCAGCAATTAGTTAGCACAAAAGGAGAATTGAGTTCGCTCGCATCAAGTAAGTTTCAATCGATTGTTCAAATCCCAAAGAGCCAAAAGTTTCAGAACCAATGTAGTACGGTGAACTTAGTTTGTCCGTTCGTGATATCGTCAATTTATACTCAAGAGGCAGAAATTGCTTATGCAGCAGTTAAGCCAAATTCTCTGTCTTCGACAGGAAGATTTTCGAACTTTTGAGAAACGATTCCAAGCTCATCGACTATTCTGTCCGATGGATTTTCATGAGCGAATTCCCTTTTTCGATGCCCCCCCCCCCCCCCACACACACACACACACAAATAAATATGCTGGACGAATTCTCAAACGTGAAGAAAATTACGATATGAAAACGAATTATGAGATAATGTTGAAAAATTGTTTTAACGAAAATTTTCGATCAATGACATGAAAACTTTTCACTAGAATATATGTTAAATTTGAGATTTTATAATGAAATAAAGAAAAAAAAATATTTGAAAAAAATGGGAGGAAAGAGAATGTAAGAAAATAAAATGGTTCCAGGGAAATAACGAATTCGTTTTGTGTAAAAATGAAAAAACAAAATGTCGAATGATGAAAAATATTTCGTTTTGATCGAAGAATATTTTGCTCAATCGATCGATTATTAAATTTTTAGAATTATTATTTGTGATTGTCAAAATGTTTATAAAAACTCAAAGCTACAATGGAGATGAATTTTTTCGTATTTGCGAAGCTTTGGAATTCGAACTAATAATGTACTGTTGCTGGTTGAGAAACGTGTCTTATTCGTGCTTAAATTTACCTTCTGTTTCCAGTCGAAGCCAATTTTTCTAATGTGTTTGTTGTTAGGAAATCCGGTTCAGTTTAGAAAAGTCGAAATAAAAAAAAAAAGTTGTCGATGATTCTGTGTTTACTGCGATTCATTACGTAACACAGCAGCGTCTGGCTCTACTCAGGGTAGCGACAATGGCGTCTCTGCTGTGTACGACACTGCCGGCAAACCGCGGCAAAAGTCTATTCCCACGCCTATGCTGAGTTTCGAGTTTCAAGCCGGCTCACAGTACGAAAGCCGGCTGTGACAGCTGTTAGTGCCCTTGTTATACAGACATTTATGCGTGTAGGGATTCACATTCATGCATTACGAACATTTTTATATCTGTATTCTTATAAGCTATAAGTTTTCTAGCTCCCGCTTGTTCTTCGCCTCGGTTGGGTAGTTGTCTAGTTGAGCACAAGCTTTAGTACAGTTTATAACGTTCACGGTGACGCACGATCGTCGTTTGGTGTGCGATCAATCCAATAAAGAATCTTTAACCTTTTATACGTGTTTTATTAATCGGTCATATCCTCCTTGACCATATCAAGGTTTTAAGATTTTGTCAGTTGTTACACAAAAGAAATGGAAAGCGTCTCCGTATCGAAGGTAACTGCTCAATGTTTACTTTTATACTACCTGTTGATTCTATCGCCATCTCGCTCGTGCCAACGGAGTTGTGAATCCGTTGCTCGTGCTTGCCGCGCTCCATGCGACATAACCTCACTTTGTTACGAGACTGGTCGAAAATGTCAAATTGTATAAACTTGTATTTTTTCAAATATTCATCGCATTTGCGTACCTGTCATTATCCATGACTCGTTAATATGACATTGATAATTCCTTTCATATCTCTGCTTCTTTATATTCCTTTGTAATGGGTTTGTAATTTTTGTTTAATTTCGAGATTCCAGAACACGAAAAATTTTGATACGCTGAGAATGAAAGCGAGCCAAAATTTATTCACCGAATAGTGAATTTATGTCTTGAAATTATTAAAATTATTATACAAAATTGAACAACTGAATACTTTTTCTGTTAAAAATCAAAGTTATGAGTAGAATAACTGACTTTGTATATAAATGATTTTTTTTTTCCAAATGCTTCGAATATTATTTAGGCATATTTCGAATCGTATAAAAATGTTTATGGATGTTTTCTTTCGAATTATGCTTCTGAAAAAAATTAGTGCGCACGAACATAACATTATAAATAAATTGAAACACATTCTCTTGGTACTACCTGACACGGTATCGGTAGCGTGACATCTAGCAATCTGAAGTATTTTTTACATTTTACTTCTCCAATACCTTCTCGATAAAAAAAAATCATGAGTTAAAAAAGAATTTAATTTGCCACTATGAGCAAAAAACAGTTGATAAATTCATGCACTTTGTTTAATCGAAACCCAAAAGCGGTGCTTCGATTCTCCCTATATATAAAGAAACATTGCACGATAAGAAAACGTTTTTTCTGTCGGATTGGCAGGTATGAGAATTGTGACTTCCAAATGGAACTTACTCTTTCATTCCGAGCTCCCTGTTTATTAAATTGTCAGTTCCTAGTTTTCAATTTGAGTTTTGAGTTTAAAATTGTCTCGAGTAAAAAAAGAAATTCAAAACTCAAAAAGATAAATACCGAAATACATCGGATGAATTTTAAGGTAGACCTCAGTGTCATAAATCTCATACCATTTTGCTGCACAAATAAAGTAAGAGGATTTCTTACTGAATGTGTAATGGGTTTCCATTGTATATGAACATGATCAAAGACTGTTTTCAGAGCTTTCATTTTGCACAGAGACTCTGTACGATTCTTAAAAGTATAAAGCAATGTAACTTTGTCAAATTGGATGCCACAATTTTTTCAGGGAGTTTTCGCTCACAAAGGACATTACAAGATAGGCCAAAAGAAGAAAAAGATAGAAAATAATGCATTTTTCCAGGAGCCATGGTACAAAGCTTATAAAGAGGCTTGGTCCGCTGTACAAAAAGCTGCTAAGGTAATTATTAACTCATCCCGCAATGAATCTCATTTGAGAATAAATTTGAAAAAATTAGATAAAACCCGAAGCTAACGAGAGCAACGTTGAAAGCAAAGTTTTGTTATTCATCTTTTCACTTGCAGGGAATTGATACCAACATGTTCGAACAAATTCTTCATGATTTAAAAAACTATGTAACGACGATAAAAGAAAGTTCATTGGAAAATTATTCTAATGAAATATCTACGGCTATATTATTGACTGGTAAGCTTGTTTTTTTTATATCTGACCAAAAAAAATATCATACATTTGAGAATTTTCGAAAATTGATACTGGAATTATCAGATAAATCATGAATTAATAATATTTGGTTTGAGTAAAATTCTAAGAATTATTTTCGAATTTCGTTCATGCCAAAAGTTGAAATCTAATGAAGACGTTCAGATTTGCGAATTGAACAATAATCAGTAGATGAATTATGCAGATTAAAATTTTTTACTTCCCATAGTGTTACTAGAAGATATGTCCAATTATGGCTGACGTTGCTTGAACTAACGAATAAATTTATGTTTATTCAGGGGTCAATCTGCCAGATCATGCAGTTTTATTCAAAAATTTGGCAAATGAATTTTTGAACGTTACCCAACGTATAGCTATAATACAATCTCGAGATTCTGGAAATATGAAAAATCTTATTGAAGAAACAGTGTTTCAATTGATCAACGGTCAGAATAACGTTAGTATATTGATTCATTATTGAAACTGAGTGTAATTATTCGGTAAGGTATTTTTTGCAACAAAAAAATGAAACATTTTCACATGGATAATTATGTTTATTATATTTAAGGACGAGAAATCGGACATTCGTAAAAATCAATGCAGTCTGAGACTCCTCGAAGCATGGCACAGTGAAAATTGTCAATATCACGATCCACTCGTCATTATTATACCGGATTTCGAGAGTTTTACACCAAACGTATTACGTGATTTTATTCTCGTTTTGAGGTAAATAAATCTCAAAAACTCAGAGTTATTTTGAATATTCAAAATAATAATATTTCCAATAAGATTCAAATGAAATCCGAATTCAGCAAATCACTTGCAATTTTATGAGACGTTATGGTTTGGCAGTAGAAAAACAAGGCATGAAAAAATCCTTGGAAGAATATATTATTTCAAACTTTTTCAAATCTCTGTAATTTTTCTACGTTGGAGTTTCTCATCTCCATAACACTTGTTACATTTATGAATATTTGAAGAAGATTTTTAGTACTGCACTAGTCATCAGAGTAAAAAAAAAAAAAAAAAAAAAAATCGTGCGTCATGAGAGAATCTGAAAAAAAGTGAATGCCATCAATATTGATATACGAAGCAATGAATCCACGATTGGAGTTGTAAGAGAAATTGCGGTAAAAAAAATGAACAAAACTTTTATACTGTATTGAAGCAATTAATAATAAAAACGAAACTGAATATTAACATATTTCCAGCTTTCAAAGTGACAGTAGAAGAGATAAAGCAAATAAATAGTCAGTATACGATCAAAGTTAAAAAAAAATAATGAAAATGAATGTGTATATTTTCAGTATTTATACAAAGTCGATGAAGTTTGTTCTCGTGTTTGGAGTTGCAACGACACTCCATGCTGTTCACAGATGCCTCTCTTATGATGTTACGTCGAAGCTTCGAGTGCAGGCAAGTTTAATTTTTTTAATTCTTTTTGAATTAGAATTGCTAATAAACTGCGGAGAAGCGTGTACGTTTGCCCCAGTAGATTACCTTCTTAATTGGAATATTCAAATGAAAGAAAAATAAACGGAAAAAGGGACGAAAATACGAGATAAAGAGAATGAGAACGAAAGAGAGGGAAAGAGAGAGAGGAACCAGAGGAAAGTCTCTTAGTTCACTCCGTTCTGCTACTCGGCCTCTTTTCTTATAGTTTTTTTTTCTCTGCCACCGTTTGCAGGTATTCCACACGCAAACTCAGGTTAAAAGTTTGTCGGATGTGCTCGAGGGTACGGTACTCTCTGGAAAAACTCCATTTAAGTTGACCGGAAGGGCGTTTCAACTGCTCACCGATATCTTTCTCATTTACGACTTTTCCGTACACGGCTTTCTTCAGGGATACAAGGTATACACACTCAATTATATATCCACGCTATTTTATTCTTACAGATTCAACTCGTCACTTAGATTCAAACATAAAAGAATTCAATTTTTTCCTAGATCCGTTTTTCCAACTCTTTGTTCCATCCTTGTTCCAACAACAACAAAAATGTAAATACGACGACCAGTGCGTTTCTAAAAACCCTCTTACAGAATGAATTTATGTGCGGAAATACATTTTTTATGGAAGACAAAGTTCTTCCGAGGAAAAATAGTCGCATTAAAATTTATTGTTTATTTTTATGTTTGAATACGCGCTATAAAAATTTACTCAAACAATATTTAATATGAGAACAGATGTAATCAAAACTCACTTGTTTTTACATGTTTTAATATCTGCTATGAAAATGTACTCCATTGTAATTTTTCGTATTTTATTTTATGATTGTTATCATTGAATTATTAATTTCTTTTCGTATTAACGTTTTCAGCTCTGCATGCTACAACACTTTTACGACAGTAATTACGCATCGTTATGTTGCGAGCCCGAAAATACGAGAAAAAGAATAGGATCTTTGGGCGATGATGATTTCGAAGAAATTAAAAAATTGCCTTCCATTGCGCGATATCTTGAGACTCTGAACAAGGGAAAGAAGGAACAGTCGAAAGAATATAACCAGGAAGATTTCAAGGAAATTCTTGCTAATGTCCTGGAGATTTTTCACGTTTCGATGAGCAATTTCTTCACCGTGCTCAAGTGCTTACATAGCCTTACATCGGGGCTGCCAGGTGCGCCTTTAGGAAGACAGGTAATTTGTTACAAAATTATAGAATATTTCTTTACATTTATTCATTTTATCTATCTGTTTATAATTGCAAAATTTTACCATAATTTTTTTGACTATCATTTTATTTTCTATTCATATTCAGATAAATTTTTGTTGTTGTCAATTATGAGATTTTTGACATTGAATTTTTCGTACACATTTCTCTTTGGCTGGTAGAAATAAAACTGCGTTAATTTTTCAAAAGTTTTTTGCTGCTGCAATTAAGTCTTGAAAGTTTGCGTTGATACTTTATTGAACTCTAAAAATGATTCTTCATTTAAAAAATCTCAATTACCCGTACAGAAAAATAATTTTTATGGAATATGATTTTCAGTTACGGGAGGTATATTGCAAGGCTGTTACTTCAGATATCGTTGAATCCCAAGAATACAAAGAATCGATTCAACTCTTAGGATTTTTATCCAAAGACGAATTTGTCGCTAAGCTCGAGATCGTTCTGGACATGATAAACAAATCACCAAGTCCGAATTTGAAAGACGTGAAGGAAAACTTGTCAAAAGATTTAATTACATTGAAAAATGCGAGTCTCGAGATCGCTACGACGTCGAACGAGAGTGTGAGTGTTAATGAAAAATTGAGCCGCACACAGCTCAAAGAAGTACGTATAATAATTATTTTGAAAAAATGGAACATACATGATCTGTCACAAAATGTTTAATCACTTTTGCTTGTATTTCTTTCAGAAATTATACAAAATGTCACAGCAACAATCGAGGTCACCTTACAAACAGGCACAAATCGATTTCCTTCAATATCTCGATCGTGATGTTTTTGGTGTACACTTGAAGAATCCAAGTCGATTAGTAGGGCACGAGATCTTTTGTTTCAGTGATGCGAATTCCGCTAAACATCCGATAAGGGGTTCACACAGGGCAGCTATTCATACTGCGCTGACGAATCCTCAAGCTTATCTCGAGGTAAGTTAACATGATGAAAGCCTTCGTGTACAATTGTCGATTCTTCAGACTATAAAAGTTCTACCACTTCAGTATTTAAACTTGATGTTATTCAAACGTTTGGAGTTTAAAAACTATGTGCCAAAATGTTCGCTTTTATTTTTCAAATGAACGGAAAAGTTTTGAAACTTTTTCTCAAGAAAAATTGTTGAAACAATTGTTTATGAATGAGTGGATGGAAAAACATCAATTAAAAACTTTCCCTAAAAGATGTATAGAGATAAAAAATGGTAATTCAGCGAATTGGAAGCATCTTTGTAAAGAGAAAAGGAATTTTTGAAATTATAGATTGCTTCATGAGTGAATGAACATATTGTTCTGATGCAAATTTAATGTTTTCAGTGCGGCTGCTGTGAATTGGAAAACGATCAAACGATACAAGCCACGTTGCCCGATCTCAGTATTATATATAAGCTACATTTGGAGTCGAGAAAATTAATCAATATGTACGACTGGCTGCAGGTAATGACGCATTATCGTCAGTTTTTTCTAATCTTATCTCTCCTCTCTTTTCTCCCTCCCCTTTTTCCTTTCTTTCTTTCTCTCTCGGTTCTCCGGCGCTCAACGTTCCATGCTTGGTTTACACGTTAATTTTTCGTCTCCGAGAGCTTATCGTGTCACGCACGTGGCTCATTCACGTGACGTGAAAATTCACGAGAAGCTCACGGTGATTTTAATCGTTCCCTGTTACCTTGGGAATTATTCATAATTCATGGGTGTCTCGGGTTCACGTCGTTAAGACTTTACACCGTGCCGAGGGTGCAAAATGTTCAATAAGCCTTTGATGTCGATGTTCTATATACACAGGAAGTATATTATACACCATGTCCGAAAAGTCATCGATCAAACGAACTGAGGTAACGTGGGTGAGGTCATTTTCAATTAAAAATTATCATACATATCGTTTTTCGACTGTTGAAGCTTTCGAAAAGTCGCTCGATGTATAAACTGATAAAATGATCAGACACAGTACAAGTTCTTCGGTTGAAGTCTTCGTCATAAATACTGCCAAATCTCCAAAACAAATTGGTGACACTGTTTTTCAATTATTTCGTAGATTTGCGTGCATCGAACGATTTCTCGTAAAACTACGACACAAGTTCGTGATATCGCTCATCATCTTCTCTTTCCGTTTGATCCTCACCTTTTCGGACACCCTGTGTATACTTATAACCCGACTCAGAAGATCGAGCGTGAGCTTATCAGGACGCGAATCTTTTCCTCGTTAGTGCTAAACGGATTGGCTCGTTTATCGATCGGTTTTTTTTTTCACTATTTTTTTTAAATCCGCAACCTCCATTTGTTTCTAGATATTTTTTTTTTCTTTTTTCAGGCTTTTCTGACGATCGTTAATCCAAGTTCGGAAGGCGACGAGCAAAGAGACATTGATCCGAAACTTCAGTAAGTCCTTCCTATTCGCTTGTTCACAATATCTTAAATTAGTTTTACCGTTTTCTTTTTTACGGAAATTAAGAAAATATTTTTGTGTCGTTTCAGAGGTCGTTTCACACGAGCCGTAGCCGAGCTGCAGTTCCTCGGTTTTATCAAAACATCGATAAGGAAAACCGATCACGTAAAACGGCTAACGTAATTACTTCGATCGAGTTATTTTTTTATTCACGAATCCCAAATATTTTTTTAATTTTGTACGTTTTATTGTAATATTATTATCATCGATCGTTAAGAACTTTTAGACTAAAGAGCTCATGTCGTTCATTCGTAGTAATATCAACGATTGTAAGAATTTTTTAATAAAAAAATCATCGCTTGAACCTTCGTGCGATGAATAAAGTTACGAAATAAAGTCTCGTTTTTGTTCCGACAATGCTAAAGATTTATCCTGCTTATGCATTTTTTCACGGAATTCAAAAAAATAATTTCATAATTACAAATATCTGAGACTTGCTTGAAAAATACATCTGCAAAGCAGCTTGGCGAACGATCTCACAGTTTTTAACGTGGATTATGAAATTCCTTTGGGCAAAGATTTCCGACAATTTTTGATATTTATAAAATGTATTAATTTCTCTTCGATATTACGAAATAAAATAGCCAATAAACTGTAGAAGGGGAATAAAAAGAATTGAATAATTAAGAGAACTGAGAAATCTAGTAAGAGATTGATCAAATTCATGAGATAAATTTCACCACGGTTCCGGAAGCTTTTTCAATTTGCTACTCTAAGAATTCTCCTCCGGCAGTTTAAGATTGCGAGATTTTATGCAGAAGTCGTTCGTAAATTCTTGTCGTCAAATTTGAATTACTTTCTCCAGAGTTGTGAATCGGGACTGATTCGAGGTATTTTTTTTTTTTTTTTTTGTTCCTTTTTTTATACTTCGGCTAAATTTTGTCGGAATTCGCGCGTGATTCTGGAATTTGAACGTGGGAGTCACGAATGGAAAAACGAACTAGCGAGCCGGATGGGAGATGAGAATCGAAGAATAAAAAAAAAAAAAGATGAAGATCGATGGTTGGCTGTGCGGATGAGAAAAAAGACAGAGAGAGAGTTAACATTGGAAGGAAGAGATATGATAAAGGAAGAAGGAACATGCGAGAATAATTTAACTCTCAGTGGGATGCATATTGATGACGTGTGATGAAGAAAAAAAATCTGCACGAAACTATGGGGACTTTTTCGCGGACGGAATATTAACTCGCCAATCTTCCGGTGGCATGTTAATGACAGTATAAAAGAAATGCCTGCACGAGATTCAACTGATTTTTCAAAATTCATCATTGATTTACTATCGACTATAGTGAGTTGTTCGAAAAGAGAATTGGAAAATTTATTTTTTATGATAAAATAACAAAACTTTGTGATAGATAAACGTGCTTTGAAGCTGTTAAAACTAGTATCGGGTTATGAATAATTACTTCAACGAATAAATGATAAAATCAAAGCGTAATAGAAATTTGTTCTCAGAGTTTTGTTAGCATCATACATAAATACGAAAACGTGAAAATTATCAGATTTTACCAAACATCGGAGCAAGTTCAAAAATTAAAAGAATTTATTTCTCGTGTGATTGGAGCATTTTTTTTTCCTGTCTAATTATAAAGTTCGTTTGGCGCGATCTAATTAATGTGTCTTTCGAAAGAAGCTTAATTATCGCGAACAATCCCCACGAATTCCGTAGCTGCTATTGGAAAATCTGATAAATTTTTTTTTCACCTCGATCGTTATCACAAAATTTTTCAAACATTCCTGTCTCTCGGTCCATGATTCATTTTCTCCTTCATTTCATTTTTTTTTTTTTTTCATCTCTGGTTCTGAACTAACGGAAAAAAAAATTATTATTCGGTACAGAATTTTCACCTTCGCGTTTAACGAATCGAAAGAAATCGTGTTATAATTAAGTCATATCAGTTCATTTAAAAAAAGAAGCGAGTCGTTTTTCGAGAGACTGAAGAATTTCACAATCCGACATTGCATTTTTTCTTGTAATTATTGTTTTGAGATCAAAGCGTCTTATTCTTTAAACACTGAAATATTCTTTTTTTTCAGTTTTTACTCTGTATCATGAGCTCTGTGTAAAGGAAATTCGTGTTGGCCAATTAAATGCATGAGATAAATCTGGCTATCGGCTGATCAAGAGACTCAGCGGAATCTCGAGACAAGTACATCAACAGCTCTGTCGTCTGCTGGCCCGAGGCTCGCCGAGACTATGCTATCTCTGGTATGTCATTTATTTTAATTACGGAATACAGGAGACGTTTAATGTTTTGGAATATTGTTCATAGCTCCCAAAATAATTGGCATTGATAATACGAACGCAAAAACAAATGAAAGTGATAATTTGAGAACGAAATTGCACTGTGTAATGAATGAGGTATTTGAATTGCTCAATGTATAAATATTTGAAATTGTAGCAGCAGTACATGAAGAACCACGATTCTGATCGATGCCCATTGATGATACTGGTTGCCAATTATTAATTCTCTTTTTGCGTAAGTTAATTGAGCGTATCGTTTATGCGAAATGTTAACTTTGGCGGTCTACTTTAATGTATCGGCTATTCAATTGCCAGAGATTATGGAAGAGTCTCTGTGTATTCCAATTGATATTTATCGTTCGAGCAGCTCGAATGATGGTTTAATATCGAGCATCATTGAAAGGTCATTTGAAAATAGTTGAATCACGCGAATAAATGTTTTCCGAAGAGCTAAACATTTATTTTACTTTTAAAAATGTACACTGAGAAAAAAAAGTTATTGGAACAACAAAATCTCTCATTACGGAGTGCCAATAAAATATATAATCATCATAATGTCATAAACCATTGAACGAACACATTAATTTTTTATCAGACTGCACGATCATTCTGCCAAAGAAATGCGCATTTCAATTGACAAAACTTTTCCAATAACATCAATTTCTATTGAATCAACCATTTTTTCTCTCTCTGTATCAATGTTTTTCAAAGTATATAAAAAAAGAATTGATTTTGTCTCCAATTAATGCAAACATGACGAATTTCAATTCGGTTAAATATTGAAACGTTAGAACAATAATTGGACGCTTTTTGCATACGATCACTATTTAATGATGTGAGAGGTTTTTCAAGGTTTTCAATGTTATCAATTAACAATCTATCATTTTATAACACTGTCAATTCGCTCTTAGCGTTCGTTATCGAATAATGCTATTACGTTGATTAAATCAAATTCATACTCGCTTAATTATTCATTAGTAAATTCATACACACGTGCATCTACGAAATACCGAATATAAACATGTAAATTGTAATTATGTAAATATTTTCAAGCTATTGAAGAGCAACGAGATTTTCAATGATGCACGAATTTGCAGGTGAATTCAATACAAAATTTGAAATCACATATCGATCGATATTTCAGTTTGTGAATAAGCCACTATACGATTTTACAGCGATAGATTTTTTTACTTTTACATTTTCTACTCTGACGAGCAAAAAAGCAACGATTCGATCAACCGTAAACGAGAGTCTTTGGCAGGTTCCGGTGATATTTCAATCGACAAACTTTCATGGAGTTAAAAGTCTCCTGTTCCCTAGGGACTTAGAGAAAACTGATTGCTCACATCTTCCAACGTCTAAATATTGTACAGAGAAAGATTTGAAAACCACAATATGAACGTGCACATGTGTTATAATACATACATCAACAAGTACAGGTTATAGCTGTGTGCAGACGGTCTTTCGTTACAAAGATACATACACCTATATAGAAAAAGTTATTGAGAAGACGAAAGTATTTTCTACACGTCATTCCATGCTGAATCATGAAAATTTATTCAGAACATTGTACCATCTTTCTCATCCCTGCATCATCGATAGGTTGGTATATTGAGAAAAAAAAATTAAAAACCATCGAGAGTCGATTCTGATTCTCGAAAGAAAGTAAAAATTTCTGATGTTTCATGGAGAACTATTTGCAAATATGATTCCGATTAAGTTGTGAAAGAGATAAGCTTGTTCAAGAATTTAGTGAGCTTTGACAAATAGAAAAAACGTGAGTTCAATTTGGAGTCGTTTCACTCTACATTGTTTGGCACAAAATGTCTGAATTATTCCATGCGATCGAAACTATTTTACAATAGAATAGAAAGCTTTTACGCGACTCGACGTTTTATTTAGTTCTAATGAGATGAGTGTTACAAAAGTTTCGAAAAGATGAATAATACTGATTTGTTATTTTGATTATACATGAAAAATCCTGTGTATAAAATAGAAGGCAACACGGGAAAGCACAGGAAATAGTGCCTCCCTTCGTACACTCGATAGCTTTTCTCACAGAGTTTCTCTTCTCGTGGACGTTGATCGATGTCGTTCATACAAGACTCCTGGTTCACTATATGACTTAACGTACACGTTGAAGCTCTTGTACACAATGTATCAGGTTGGTAAAGCGAGTAGTTCGCTTCGCCACGTGTAAACAGGAGGTAACTGTTCGTTGCAGCTGATGTAAAATCTGTATAAACGTCATTCAACCTCATCTTTTACCTCTTACGAGTGAAACGAATAATGAGAGAGACATTGGTAAAGAACCAACGAAAGCGTGAATGACGTATATCAGGGTACGAACAACCAGAAAGTTCTTTGTCTCGTAGTTGTATAAATAAGCCTTTTCATTCGCTTGAGATAACAAATTATTACTAAAAATATCTGAACCATTTCTATAAACGTACATGAATCGAGTTTAATTCAACACTTTATTTTGATATTCTGTAGAATTGCATGAACGTGTTATTATTTATAAGGCATGAATATCATTTGGATAAGCCACAAATGTGGATTATATTTGGGTTTAGGGAGAAATTGGGTTCTCAATTGACTCAAAATAATTCATGATAAATGCTTCCAGATTTTATTTTTTTGAGCAATGATTGATGAAAATCTGAAATCGATAGTTTGGTTACATAAAATCTGTACTGTATCCACTATAAGCTCAGAAGTTTCGCTGGAAAATTGATAGAATTGAGGCAAAATAAGAGAGATGTTTTTACTCGTTGTTTATTCTGCCTAACGCAACAATGATGACACATTCGTGTTTGGACAAACACGCGTATTCCCATTTCCTTCCTTCCTGAGCTTTCTAGGCGATCTGAATCGTCATTCCATTGAGGTAAATCGACATTCAATCTCGTTTCAAAGCGATCTCAAGGATTCACGATTCACTCCAGCAGCAGCAGCAGGTCATGCCAAACGGTTAACGATTTCTCACTGATATAAGGAGCTTCGGCTTTCCAAACTTACGGTTTAAGCTGTGCTCAGCTCCCTTGACCCATCTCACCTCAATTACATCGTTTTCCTCTTTACTCACACGAGCATGATCATAAGTGCATCAAACAGGCCTTTCATCCCATTTAGCTCTCTCTCTCTCTCTCTCTCTCTGTTCATTCCTTAATTATAAGTTGTATTCGGTTCTAAATGGTTAAATGATTTAAGTAAGTGTCGGCTCAATTGACACATGACTAATTCAATTCGAGACTCAGTAAGATTGGGAAATTGATGATAAATGTTGACAGTTTGTATGGGAAAAAAAATGAGGCGAATATAAAAGATTTTTGTTGCTAAAAATGAAATTAGGAATAGACGAAATGAACAAAAGTATTCTCAAAAAAATGAAGCTTATAAATAAAAATAAGAGATTTGAAAAGAAAAACGAACTAAATGGTTTCAGTCTTTCGAAAACGTCGTATCGTTCATCACAGTAACAAATTTCTCTGTTCAGTTACAAAGTTCCACAAAGATAACCAATCAGAGTACAAATGATCAATCTACGAATTACCGATAACAGCTGCTTAATGTTCGATACAGTGTGTCATGATAGCTGAAAAGTTTCACGAAGAGAGAAACTGCTGTAGTTAAGGGTGAAAAAGAGACTGAGATTGGAGTAAAGATCCTCGAATGATTCATGGATCGATGAGACATCGTGATAGAGGAGTAACCACCGTTGGGATACAGAAACGAGATTGATTCTCATCTCGAAGGAGACTTGGCTCCCTTAACTGCCTCACTCTGAACTGAGCTTGTGTCAGGTAGACGAGTGAAAAAAAAAAGAGAAAGATTTAGTGAGAGTATACGAAAGAGAAAAAGAGAATAAGGGAATAAAGGAGAAGCAGAGCTATATATATCTTGAAAGGAAGGGACTTCAGAAATTGGAACAAGGGAAAGACGAGAAGGCTAGGTTGCGTTGTTCGTGTCCCACGGGAAATGTCCTTCACTTCGAGTCGACGTTCCATTCGTCGTGGAAATTTCGTCCATCGCGGTACAAGATGCCGCAAAATCCCTTCCTATATCAATATAGATATAGGGGAACTGTATAAACATCTACACACATCTATATAGGCGTGTGTCAGCCCCCAAACGATATTACGAGCGCAGACAAGCTCAGCGAGGCGTTGGATGGATTCAATTATTAAATCACTCTCGTCAGGATGTTGGAGTGAAATTCTTAGTGACATCGAGACAGAAGTAACACGCGGCATGCATCTGACTAGGTTAAGAGAATCAAATAAAGAGAGACACGAGAAACATACTCATAGTTAACCTATTGCATTAAAATTTTTATGTTTTGCAAATATTTATTTCCTGTTTATCTTCTACTTGGTGGAGAACCCCTATCTATTTTCTATTCACAGGCTATCTCTGTCATATGCCTTTTAAAACATATCACAAAGGTAATAAAGTTTAGGTACTTCACCAGACTTCTCTGGTGCCTTGGTGTACACAACTGTCTAAAGCACACGATTGATGAATTCATACGAGGAGGATTGCATTGTTGAAATCTGAAAGACAGGAGCGGTACACCGGAAGCCTCGTTCTGTCGGTGGAATGTTTGATCAGTCAGTATGGAAATAAATATTAATAGCGCGTCACAAATTTGTCCAGTCAGCTATTACTTCTCGTACGTAGGTAATTCCATATGCACATTTATATTTACAATATATATATATGAGCGTGTAAACCATCGCGCGATGTTCGAACTTGGGGCTGAAGTTATAATGGCGATATAACAGTAGGAATACGAGGCTGCGTACGTTGTTATGCACGAAGGATGTTGTGACAATGTAGGAAAAGGGATGAGGGTTTGAGCACTTGTCCACTCGCTAGTTCCGTCAGGATCGTACGTTCGTTGTCGTAAACTTGAATAACATAACAAACACACAAAGCTACATTTTATATAATATGTATATGCACACGGGATACGTAGCAAGATTGTGTTTCTCTGGAGGGATATGAAGCCGCACTATAGAATGCCATTAATTTTGCTGACCCACAAGAGACGCGAATCCTCTATTGCGTTACAGGTATATTTGGAAGTAGGGATTTCCAATGGTAATATTGTTCAGACTGGTGAGAACAAATACGTCCAAAAATAGATATTCTCTCGGTCATATAAGAGAAGAAATACAAATGGATTAGATTATCGGTTTGAAAAGACCATTTTGATCGTAAATATGAGGGACCTGGACACTGATTTTCTATCTTTAGCCGAGTTATGAAGTTGAGAAAAGCGTTAAGAGGGAGCTGAATGAAGAATATAATCTAAACCAATCGCTTTTGCTTTTGAGCAGATGTAAAAATCGTATATTAGATTGGAAATTATTCAGCTACTATTTAACGAAAACGATAAAGACAAGAGAGTGTCAGATTCGCACGTAAAAATCGGTCCGCTTCAGTTTGTTTTATCCTGGTAATTTTGTTAAATTGAACATCGCACGGACGAGAAAAAAATAAAAAAAAATAAATAACCTGAAAGAATGATGAAACCGTAACAGCAATAAAAACTGAAACAAAATGTTCGAAATCTTTTAAGCGGTTAAGTACAAGTCTTCGAGTGGAGTCTCTGAAGGATCAAAAAGAAGAATCGAAGGGAACGAAGAGGATGAAATAAAGAGGATGAATAAATGCAGAAAAAGAGAAAGAGAGCATGAATGCGGTGCGAGAAAAAGAGCGAGTAGAAAATACTCTGGCTGACAGACGTCTGATAAATCGAACTTCCACCCGATAAAATGGGTTGAGGTCTGATAATACGGGGTGTGCACCCGCCGCGACGAGAGACACAGTCACACATTCAATTGAGCTTCTGCAGGGAAGGACCACGAGGAAAAAAAAAAAAAAACAATTCCTTACTCGAGTGTTCACGAGATTCCCTCTCTTCTGTGAGCACACTTTCAAAGATCACTCTGATCCCGCTCGTTTCTCGGATTCTAACAACTTTTTACCGCTCTACCTTTCTTTTTTCATGCTATAAAGAATATGTCTTAAAGCGGAAATTGGCGATTTGACATAAAATTATTAGCCGCTATCAAGAATGACTGATAATTTTTCTATGTCTATGGTCATTAACAATCGAACGAAATAACGGTACTCTTGTTTTCATTTTCTTTTTCTTAATCCAAGAAATACCGTTAACTCACTGATCAAGTTCGTTAGTATTTTGAGAACGTTTGTTTGTCGCGTAACTACGTTCGAACACGTAAACCAATCCCTATAAAACTCTGTGCAGGACTTTACTTTAAAACTCAATTTGAAGACGTGTACCGAAGGAAATTGAGTTTGTTGATAATGGCAGGGAAAAATAGAAGCACAATTAGATTATCATAGAATCTTTTCTAGCTGGAGTTTTTTTTTCGACTATAGTTTTCGAATCCAATGTTAACATTAAGGATTTTTGTTAAAACCGTTCTCCGTGTGATCCTTTTCAATTGCAGATACGAATTTTAATGGGCGTATCACTTATTTCATGAATCTAAAGATTTGAAATAACAATTCACAACTGATAGACAGATATTCGCACTTTTGCTGCTCGAATCATGTTGTTTTTCAAAATTTTATCCATATACCTTGACATGAAATAATCTCATTCGAGATAAATCGTTCATCGTCGAAATAATAGAGCTGGAGAAGAGCGGTGGAAGAAGAGACGAAATGATAAATCAGAGAGCCCCGACGCTCAACCGCAAAACAGGCCGCGAGATTATGAAAGTTTCCAGACTAATTGTGAAACTTTTGGTGATATACAAAATTGCGGAGAGCGGGGCAGTTGCCCCGTGTGCACCATCACGGTAAGAGTGGAAGGACCATTGGCAACCGGAAGATGGCTACGGTCAGATAGAAATAGCTTTGGAGAAATAACAGCGAGAATGAGATTCGCAGGAACAATAGCATCGCGAATATGAACAATCCAGTTTACTCAAGTTTCTACTTTTTTTGAATTATTTTTTATCATGCTTATTCTTTGTAACCGACAACATTGAATTCGAAATAATTATGCCTGGTATTGTTTAGCATTACCATGTTACTGCCAACGATTCGTTTTAAATAACAGATCCTAATAAATACCGACGATACATTTGAGAATCCCATTAACAATTGGCTATGTTCTGGCTCATTTACCTTTGGCCAATTTAACCGATGGTAAGTCGAGGAAAAAAGCTCAGCTGCTGCTGAAGCTGCAATACCTATTACGGAAGAACAAGCGACAAAGGTCTCTTTCATTCTTCCTTTACCCCGTGGGTGAATGTCTCATTCCGTGACGTTTCTTTGTACCTTTACCGTGTAGAAAAACTCCTATTATCCCAGTCCTCGCAGCCTCTCGGTCCCACGGAATTTCGTAGCATTCATTTTTTTTTCTTTGCCATCTTCCCTGGGCACCGAAACAACAACAATTTTCCAACTTTGTCAAACTTTCTCCACCTTGCAGTTTTCAGGAAAAAAAAAACCATAATATAGTTACGTATAAGGTTTCTCAAAGCATTCGAACGAACTGTTCCTTTTTTACTGCTTACGACGTAACATTTCGCTCTCTGAAACTAATTCTCATCGTTTTCCACATTTCCATTTGTTAATACTTCGCGGACAGTGAACAATGCATTTGATAAGCACTTCTTGTTGGAAGAATTTTAATAAATCTCCATCGCCGACTGTCTCAAGGATCATCTCAACCGCTTCTGTCTGTCTGTGTCTATAAGATAATGCGTCGAACTTAACTTGCCGGAGTTGCGAAGTATTTTTTCATTTCAAGTTTGAAATGGAGCTCGAATTGAAATTCATCAATTTGAAGAGAGATACATAAACTTAAGGCTGTACTTGAAGCGACTATGAAACGGTGGTTTAAAAAAAAAAACGAGAAATTTCATTCAATTTTCCACTCGTGAAAATTATAACTGCTATTTTTTATAATTTTGAGCTTAATTTGTAACAAATTTGCCAAAAAAGTGAATATTCGGCTTAAAAAAAAGTGTGAAAGAAACACTCATTGTTATTGAAATATTTTCCGAAACTTTCTTCTTCTTCTTCTTTATGTGACATGTGACACGTAAAAGTAAAAAAATGGAAATGCAGTTTCAATGCAAAAGGACCAAAGTTCACGAAGTCGCAATATCTGCTGTGGTCATACGATCTGTACATCGTGATAGGCCGGTCCAAAAGTTTCTGTTTGTCTTTACAGATGTTCTGCACCAATCTGCTTTTGGCAGATTGCAATTCGACCCCTATTACGAGAATCTCGACGAGAGGCCCTATCCTCGAAATGTGGTGACTGCGGTCGAGTGTGCCAACATTACTCTCTTGAAACTGTAGGAAAATCTATCCTCAGGGCTACCCTACAAAATACGGGTACACGTGCATTCGTACAACCAATATACAACTTCGCGCAGTTGTATATTATCTTAAGCTATATTACTGTTTCGGTATACACTGAGAAAAGAGAATAATTGAATCAACAAAATGGTTTCGTGAAATACGTCGAATGAAATATTCAATTATACATATCTTGGTTTATTTAACATATTTATAAACAGTTATTGGGTTTATTCAATAAAATCCGAGACAACAAAATTCATTTGGTTTATTCAATAAGTATCTTTTTTTAGTGAAATAAAATAAACAATTGGTGCAACTGAACGGTTTTTTGAATGAACAAGATATTTCATTCGACTTTTTCTACAAAGCCTTGGTAAATTCAACCAAACTTTTTTCTTATAGTGTACACAGAACTGCCAAGTTATTTCATCATTTGGAGGTTTATTGGAGGGGAAAAAATTAGTAATTCCGTTTTACTTATAATTTTTATTTGTCTGTTTTTTTTTTCATTTATTGTGATCCTTGAACCACTCGATTCCCCGCATAGTTACATATGACCGAGAGATTTTAGAATTATTTTTAACATTTTATAGCGAGTTTTCATTACTTATCTTTCATCTTAACTTAGCAAAAAATCATTGCGATGCGGGACAGTAAATGATGCTAATTAAAAATTAGGCGAGCCTAGCGAATGAAATAATTTTAGGCATTAAAAAGCTCGAGAATGCTACAGTCATGACCATCTCTTATCGTCGGTAGGGTTGGTTGATGCGGGAAACCTCGAATGACCCACAGAAACGCTATGGCCAGCACCATCGCGCGAGTCAACCCTTAACGACTTTGCTACTGAGACTCCGGCATAATTACGCAGTTTGGCGAGGCTTTAAATTCTCCTTTTTTTTTCTTTTTCTTTTTAATTTTCATTCTCTTTTCCCTGTGTCACGGAGGCTAGAGAAAAACCGGGCGGAAAGAGGGTTACGAGCGAGATAGCGATCGGCAGGACGCTTGAATTTTTCGATTTTTTTTTCGATCGATACATCACGTGAGTCCCTGTCATTCGTTTTATTATTTTTTACGGGTGTGTTTAAAAATGTTATGGTTATATTATCGCAACTTTTTAAGCTCGCCTTAATAACACTATAGCTGATGTGCTCCCGAGTAAATGTTTGTAAAAAATCAAGAAAAAAATGCGAAACTAAAGGAAAAAAAAAACACGTTCGGATTCTTACTCATTTTTTTTCCGAGTTTCTTTTTTTTCGCGAGCGAAAATTTTCTTCACACGAGACTTTTAAACTGCACGTTCGAGCTAGAAAATTCTCTCGGTCGAACGAGTTTTCATCATAGTATTTTACGATTGGAAATATAACAAAAAAAAAATGGAAGTTCAATATTCCTGGTGGAGTTTTTCAAATGCATACATTGAGATTTTCCCGAACGCTCCGATAAAAGAGAGCGTTATATATTCAGGATGGATTAAATATGAAGAAGGTCTCTAATGAACTCGCGACAGAGCTCTTTCACTTTTCACCCTTCGAAAATACGCGCGCAAGTCTGTTACGCATAAAAGTTTCCCTCGGGCAATGTAAAAATGACGGATTGATATCCATGTTACTGCGATCTTTTCCCTCTTTCGCTATCGTTACTGCGAACCCATGTAATGCTCTATATGTTACAAAGGTCTCTGGACAAACGAGGAGATGACGAGGTGGAGTTGGAACGAGCGAGCTTTTTGAAGTGTTCCAAATCCACCCTTTCTCCTTTCATCCCTCAATCACTAGATCTAAGGGTCATTGCCCTTGTACGATACCTCGAAAATATCGTCAATCATCCCCTCCGTAAATTCAGGAATGAATTTAACGATCCATTCCCAATTTTCGTTTCACGAAATTCTAATAAATAAATAAAGTTTTGAATTTTTTCGTCCCTTTTCGCCATTATCAGAGTATTTTTCGTTGGTAGATTGTTTGAAAATTTTATTTATACTTGTACTGCGTTTTAGCTTTTTAAATCATTACGTCAAAGCTGCAATACAAAATGTTTCTGCGGTTTTAATATAAAGCCAGATAAAATTAAAAACGTCAGATGAAAAGAAAAAATTTCAGTTTCTTCGCAGTTGCGAGCAATAATCTCATTTGGGTCCATCAAATTTTATTTTTTTTAAATTATTTTGGAGGCTACTCTGCAATTGAGAATTTTTTCACAAAAAAGGTTATCTATTCTTAATCTCTTTCCTCTGACACTACTCTATTCTTAAGAGTATGGATCAGTCACCTAACCCCATCTCAAATTTCTAAAATTAAAATTCTTCGACACGGTTTGACCGAATACAAAAAAAACTCTGTCAGTAGGGGCAGGATGATCAAACCGTGTCGGAAAATATCACTTCTGAATTTAACCATCTCTCTCTCTCTCTCTCTCGCACTCAAAGTGGCATAATACTGACTGATCCGTACTCTTAAATATCATCTAGTAAAAATGTATTTAAAAAAAATTTGTGTCAAAGTACAAAAATTACTCGTAGATATATTTTAGAATAGAGTCGAATGAATAAACGAGAAAATTAACGCAACAATATAAGATTTTACTTGTTCACTAATGTTCTCATATCCTTTATATTCCTTACGAATTAACGAGTTTATGGATTCACTTGAAAAAATGACTATGAAAAAAAAAAAACGAGAAAAATGTTTGAAAAAGACAAGTTTTAGCGTGGATGAATAATGAATGTGGGAATATGGAAACCTCTGGTCGATAAGAGAGCTGTATTTGATGTCTCGAGACAGCCAAGAGTGTTCTCGATCATTGGGAAGCCCTGATCGATCCTGGTCAATTAGACGGTAGGCTTCAACGAGAGGTGGTTGACCAAGGGTTCGCTCGTATATGTATCGAACATCGAGAAGGGGTTGAGGTTACTACTATGGGAAGGTGATCACCGCGGAACGATTAAATTCTCTGCATACCCCACCCCATTGTCGTGCCTAGTAATTCACCTCGAATTGTGGCTTCACTCTGAAACCCCCCTCGAGGCTTTCACACTGTAGCCACAGATCTATATACGTGTATATATATATATATATATAATATATATATCAAGAAACGGTGACAAGGAAGTTCTGCTTAATGCGAAGTATACAATCACCGATTTATCTTGACTCTTCCAATTCCTACAGGGTAACGATGATAAAAATCTTTATCAAGCTCACCACGACACCGATGCAAAAAAAATAAAATATTTGCAAAAAAAAACGAACGTAGATGCATTGAATTTGGAAATAACGAATAAAATACAAAAATATCCATGATATTTATATTATAAAGTCGTGAAAATTGATGTATTGTCAGAAATATTAGACAATGATTCAAATGCTATTTCAATCGGGAGTTATGAATATTTAAATTTGCATATACACGAAAAATGCTTATATAATTACGACGGAATAAGATCCCGAATAATAAAATCCTCATAAAGATAATAAATGACAGTTGAAAAAAAATATCGGTGCTGAAATTCAGTGGACTGGCTTCAAATAGAAATTACTGATGAGTGATAAAGACTGAGAATTTAAGATTCGCATTCGTATAATTTTCAAATTTATAAAGTGAATCATAAGAATATTTTACTCGGAATATTTCTAAGCATCAACGGAAGATTGGTACTGATTATTTCGGTTGCATAGTTCTTTGTTATTTATGATTGAGTTTTGTTTATTTAATATTTGCAATTATGAAGGCGATTTTTGGACACCCTGTAGATAAAATAAAACAAAAAAAACGACAACCCCAAATCTCTCTTCGTTCATTTGTCTGAAACGTGCGTTGCGTGAATCAGTCCATCGGGGAAGGTGGTCCCTCGTAATCGATTCCCTAATCGAAATTAGCCCCTACGCAGCTGCTGCTGCTGCATCGTCGCCGTACCTCACCGACGAATATCGCACGCAAAATTGTATAGTTGATGTAACAGATAGAGCATGCATTTTCGAGGCTACGTAAAACAGTGGTTTGGAAATTAGAGAGATCGATATATCTGATAAACTGCACTCGAGATATAACGAAGCTCATGTGTCGCTAATAATGATTTTAATGGAAAATCAACGAATACTGATTGATTTTATTATTTTTCATCATTTTATCTGGTAATTAATGCGTGGAGCTATGGACGAAATTATTTTTGTAGAAAAGAAGATAAATAATATTTGATATTATAGATTTTTTCATCGTTCAAAGAGCATACGCGATGTCGTCGAAGAGTTTTCGTTACATTTTCTTTCTTGTTGGTAATAAAACTTCTTTAACGATAAAAATATATAAAGCTTAACTATGTGAACAGAAATTTACGCCTGGAAGTGTCAACAGGACGTGTTAACTTTCACTATAATGAGCAAACATATGGAATAGCAGTCAAATAAGGTGTGAAGCCAGCGAGAGAATTTCCTCGTAACCTAAAATCGATTAACAGTACAGTGATATGGCTTCGGGCAAGTTAGCACCTCGTATTACGATAGCGTGCTTATATGTGCCTTACATCATTAAAATATTTGCAGTCATTATGAATTATCGCAACGCCAAGGTCTTACCTGTGCTAAAAATTCTATTCAAATAAATATTTAGCTTTTATGAATGGATTTTAATTGCATTAAAAACTTTCATGCACACGATATCGAACGTAATGTTTTTGGACATTTGTTAACTCATATAACACTATTTCAGTAAAAGCTTAAAATGCCAATATTTTTTGTCTACTCACACATATGATAAAGAACCAAATCTTTGATATCCTCGCTGGGCGCTTGAGACTTTTGGAAAGCTAGATTAGTCGGTGCAAATACGGTAACGTGTCTGTACATCATTGTGGTGTTCGCCACATGGCTCGCTTCCAGTAGTTGATAGAACTGTAACATGCGAAAATGCACTTGGCTGGTTAATAAACGGTTTAAACATGGTTGTATAGATATATATATCGTGCATATGTGACAATTCGTTTATATCAACAAGAAGAATGTCTTCCTCATTACAGATTAATTAAGGAAGATATGAACGATTGAAACAGATGCGATGGTTCTTCATTAATTTTTCCAGATCTCTTTTTCTTTTTTTTTTGCTGAATCACTAGCAAGTATCACAATGATTGCGATAAGAAACTATTCTGCGACTGAACAATTATCTTTTTACGAGTTTATAAGTTTCTTCATTGCCGTATTTATTCGAGTCACGAACACATCAGATTTTTTTTTTTCTCCTACTTCTTCACAATTTATTTTATTCTTTCACTGCTGCTGCATTTATAGAAGAGGAAATCGAGCAGCAGCAGCACTGAGAGATCTCACGAGATCTTCTCATCAGAACTAAAACTCAATAATTGGCGAGAATGAGATTCTGTGAATTGGAACTTCTATCGAGATATTTTCTAGCCTTTTCAGGATCTCTTGATCCATATTCAGAAATCTAGTAATGATCTCGTCTAATAGAATATTAATTAACGAGCTAAACTGGTTCAGATGAGCTAATATGAATGCGTATATTTTATCATGCATTGGTCTAGTATCACAGAGGATAATTTCACCCCATTGTCGTTATAACAATTGACATTGATAGTAAACCTCTATGGATCGGGGTTGTGGTTCTATTTCATAATACTAATAATAATTTCTTCTCGAAATTGCGGAATCCTGCAATCGCAATGGAAACGGTATCGCTACTGCGTTATTGCATTGCATGCGAGAGTAATTTCCCATCATTACTTTACTAAAGTTTATTGTACGTTGAGTCAAGCTTGAATATCATTTCCTGATGAATTTAATCAAATTCAACAAGATATTTCTCAAGTTTCTACGGAATGTTATTTGAAAACCTCGATGAAGCGTAAAATTTGAAAAATTATGATGATATTGATTGTTGTTTACTCTTATGCGATTAAAAAAACTTCGCTTACTAAAAGTTTTTGAATTTTGAATCATACAAAATATTTACATCCAAAAAAAAAAATGATCAAACACACCTGTTTTCATTTTGTATTTTATTAAAAACTTTCTGTGCTGAGTGCTTGAATTAAAGTAATCTTATTGGTACAATTAACTTGAGAATTTATATAATAATTAGATCAAAAAGAAGATGATGGAACACTTTTGTTTTTCCATCGATGTTTACTCATACTTTTGTTCGCTCCAAGAAACCAGGAAGATTGATATATATCGACGAGTAATAAGGAAACGGTTGGAAAATATTTTTTATTTACACTCTCGAAGATGGCAAATTTAGACGGTACGGCGCCAAGTAGTACGAGGTTGCATTAGTTATATCTTCTCGCCGAAAGTAAAAGAAAGGGAGAGGAAGAGAAAGATATCATGAGGAACGAGTAATAAATTACTCTGGGCTTGGTAAAACTTTTGGCCAAGTTCTCGTGTCTATCCCTTTTCGACTCGATCCTTCTCACTCACTCATCTTCCTGTTATGCCTGTCTGTCTATCCGTTTCTATCTCTCTCTCTCTCTTTTCATTTGCCTTTTATTCACATTTCTCTCCGGTTATCTCTCTCGCGATAATATAACTATTGCGACGCTGAATCCGAGAAGGGAATTAATCAATCGTTGGGAGTTCGTTAAGTTTCACATCCGGGATTTCTATCGGGTCTCTTGGTTACTCGATTGCCCGGCACAAACTTTATTGCAAAGATCGACGGACGGGTGAACTGGTTGAGAGACGAAAAAAAAAGAGCAAGCCAACGAGAGTTCGCCAATGTAGTTGAAAACCTCCACGAAAAATACTCTTAAAAATGTTTCAATGAGCCAACAAAGGTATAATCGTATAAGAAATTAAACAAAGGTATGCGACGGAGATTATGTACTCAATAACTGTAATTTTTCGATATCGAAACACTCAGTTCATTTTTTAATAACCGATACTGCCATTTTGTCATACTTTACCCTTCGCAGACCATTTACTTTATTCCTATAGGCTGAATGAAAAATCTTGTGATTCAAGATTAACGTGTACCTTCTATTGATGTTCAGGATTTACAATTGAGTCTTACGAAATATGAATTCTAATACTTTACGATAATGCGCAGCGGTAGCTTCGGCAAAGATATCAATAGGGAACTGGAATTTTTTTTTTTTTTTTTAAATAAATGACCAGTTTCGCGAACAAAAAACCATGCTTTTCGGTGTCGGAGAAGGGAGTCTCTGGAAGGTCATATTTTTTGTTAAGCTCGCTTTCTCTCCCTTGTCTCCCGTTCACTCCTTTTTTTTCCTTCTTCCATCTTCTTTTTTTTTTCCAACCAACAAGAGCTTTCTCAGCTTATTTTTTTTCTATTGCACTCTGAACCCAAGCCGCTGACTAATCCGCGAAAATAATAAACGAGCGACGATGCCCTGGGAGCTCTTTTCTTTCCCCTTCTTTTCCTCTCTCTCTCTCTCTCTCTCTTTGCTTATCCGCGGAGGGCTCTTTCTTCGTTCTATAAAGCTATACGCTCTACATTGCAACACTAATGGCGAACAAAGCGGTTTGAGTAATGGAGACATGTCGTGAACGCTGGCAATTAATGCGAGTTCGTCCATGTTACGCGAGACGAGAAGACCCACGAGAAATGGAGCGAGTTGTTGTTAATAGATGGGAACTGAATACTTATATCTATATACGGAAAGTTTGAACGAGAAAGAACAAGAGGGAGAGAGAGAGAGAGAGAAGAATGACAAAATAAGGGTTGAAAACCACTGAACAAACAAAATGACGTTCGGTGAGAAGAGCCAAAAAAAGTCGCTACGCCAGCGATAATTTATTCGCGTGGAGTAACATTCGAAGGAAGTTTTCTCTGTTTAACGAATTTCCTGAATACCAATTCATTTGAGTAATTCAGTCAGAACGAGTGATATTAATTTCCGTATTTTCAGAAAGGATTTAGCCCCCGTCGTGAAATTAATCGAAGCAATTATATGGCAATCAATTGTTTCTCAAACAAGGAAATTAATTATTAATATTTCAGCAACTTCTCGTTATTTTATCGAAAAAACGAAACCGTGCAATGTTCTTTAAAAAATAAAAAAATCGTTCGAACTTCATTTACGAATATATTTTTATTTTTTTCTCTCATCCGTGTGTATAACATTTTTACGAAAAAAATATTCGTTAAAAAATTATTTGTCCCATAGAGAGATAAACATATCCCGGGGCAGATAAGTGACATGCCATCATCCCTTTCCATATTCCCTTGGCTTTTCATACCGCACAATAATGCTCTATACAATACTGCGGTTTGCGCGATATTATATTCGATATAGAGATATTTATATATATATTGCAAGGTGACCCACGTATTCAATATCGAGACGATTGCCATCCCCGGAAGTACTTTTACCCTAGGGGCGTCACGACAAATATTACAGGTACAGTGTGTCTGGAAGGGCGGAGTAAAAGGGTGAATGGGTCCGATTGTACTATACACAATCAATATAGCACCGTTTATACCTATAAAATGTCGCAGTTTATTCTACTGAGACTCTCCTTGAGCGAGGTTATCGCGCTCGTTCCTGATACGAAAGTTTACACACTCACCACACATACAATCCTTGTCATAATACAAATTGTATCTCTTTTTATGTTGCATTATGATAAAATATTTAGTTTAAATAAAAATACAAATAAATACGAGTTAAAATATGCGAACGAAAAAATTTCAGAATACATCGTAGATGATATAAACGGTTGCTTTTCGATTATCATATTTTTTTTTCTTTTTCTAAACAAGTATTAAAAAACGACGATAAGAGTTGAGCTGATAGGAACAGCAAAAAAGTACTATATATTCCCATATGTTTCATCGACACTCTTGTTCGGCTTTCGGCTAACGGTATCTCGAAAGCCGAAACCAACGCACACGTACTTCCATATTTTATTCCTTTAGCCCTCCTTTTTCATGTCGAATTTACATACGTAAGAAACATGCTCCCGAGTATGGGCTTTTTCACGCCAATACTTGATTCGTTGCAGAAAATTTATATTTATCAACGATTTTTCAATGAAACTATATTTCACCATCTGTGTAAAATGATAAAAAGTATTGATATCACGATAGAATGTTTGAAAAATTATGGCTAATTCGGCGCGAGACTAGAATTTTGCTAAAGAACCATTTACAGAATGTAGAGATCAAGAGTCTTCGGTATATTGACGAAAATGATTCGCATGCGAACATCTTCTAGTTTTTATTTATTTTTTTTCTATTTTTATTTCATCGTTCGTCTACTGGTGTCTGGCCATTGCATTCTCAACATGCTTGGGCGTACCCACTATCAATTTACAATGGAGTGCCTCGTCGAATGGATTCGATATAACGCTCACGGTTGCAATAATGCGAGTCTTATTGTACTGGAAAGCAACGGAAAAGCTACACCATCCAGTGACAGACGGATAGCCCAAACGGCGGAGAGAAAGAGGATTTCAAAGTCATCATGGCATCTCACGAGCATGAAGTTTTTTTTGTTTCCTCGTAAAGGAAGTTTTCTTTTTTGAGCTGGAAAATCATGGATTAAAAAATGTTAGGCACAGAACAGTTTCGTGAATATTTTGAAAATTTTAGAGCATTATTTTTTCACAGTGATCATAATCTATTTTGGTGTGTCAAAAACTCGATCCAACGCTTTCGAATAGGTACTACTTTCGTAAAATTTTTTACCTTCACACGACCTTCTTGAGATATCTTCGAACACCTTTCATAATAAAAGATTAGTCTCCCTATGTCAGTAATAAACCGGCATTGATATATTTTTCAGAGAACTTCTCACGTTTTTTTCCCATTTGTCCCGAATGTTTTTTTTTTATTTTTTGTTTGGGAAAAACGACGATTTACCTTCGAAGATGACGTCATTGTGTCACGACGTGATAAAAAGGTTCATCTCTATCTTCTGCCCTTTCGCCTTAACAATCCTTTTTATTTTTCTTCGTCGCCCGCTATCCTTCGAATTGCCAGGATGTTGTTGAGAAAAAAAAGTAAAATCCTTTTTTTCTTCTCCTTCAAATGTGAAGACTCATCGTCGCGAATTTCTTCATCTCTCTATCTCCTCTCAATTTTATTCTCCTTGTCCGGGAGCTTTTTCTACGAGTTTACGGTTTACGATCTACTAGAATCGCTCAATGAAATCCACGGAGAATTGATTTACGAGTTCAACCATTCAACGACGAGTTTATTTTTATACGGTCCCTTCCAGATCAATCGAACAGTGTAATAAAACGTTACAATCTTTTTTTCAGTCAATTATTCTTCAAATTTCAGGCACTCTGCATCAATTTTGAATTTCATTTACAACTCATCAGCAAACACTTTTATTAACTTTTTATAGAAAATACAGAAAATTGTATTTAATTTTATTATCATGAATTTTGTTTATGGTACACATTTTGGACAATCTATCCATCAATTAACAGATATTTGATCTTTAAAATTCTGTATCAATTGATCAAATGGATTAATAAGTGTGGGGTGTCCTGGTTGATTTTATGTGAAATGTCCTGTAGACATTGAAGAGAGAAGAAAATACTTGGCCAGCTTCTTCAGTTCACGAGAACGTGTGAAAATTCATCGCAACGTCAAATGGATTCGACGTATTTCGATTTATGATCCGCACCAACGAGTTATCGAGTTGTTTTTTTTTTTCTTCTTCTTCTTTTTTTACAGGCGGAGGAAAAAAATGAGAAAATGATCCATCGGAAAAAGGATACCCGGAGATGAAGTGAGGTGTCGATAAAACAAGTCATAACGGCATTGTTAAACTTTTACTTGGCAGTGAGAAATGTTTTTTTGAGCTTCAGAGATGATGGAGTAAAATTCAAAGAAAAATGTTGAGGAACGGTTGGAAAATCTCGTTACGAGTGATCGTTATAAAGTTCGAGTCTCCTGTATAAAATATATCCCAGAACTCGATGGATTTACTGTATTATTGGCTGTTATTCGTATCAACTTTTTTTTTTAAATCAAATGCTACGATCGTTGACAAAGTGTTTGGAGATAAGAATGAGAATGAAGCATCATTTTTAATAGTTTTTTGAAATTCCCGAATCGATTTATCTTTTTCGAATCTATTTTGTCGTTGACTGAATGCAATGTTAAAGGAAAAAAAAAAAGAAGAAATTCCGAATGATTCAACGCGAAACAAAGAGAGGAGAGTGTGAGAGAAAGAGAAAATGTGATAGACAGACCGAGAGGAGGTTAAGTTGCCCCAAGGCTTATTCGGGACCCTCCACTGAGTTGAGGGTAAGCTTTCGTGAAAGTTATTTTGTCACTCGCTCGCGATTACAACATAGAGAAACGCCTTCTGATTTATGTGTTTCAGGGAACAGCAGGAAATGTAAGTGATTTCGTCTACGTTGTATCAGAAATAACATAAGAAAAATGACTTTATCCAAGAAGGATATGATCGAGACGATTCGATTCCATCGATGGTATTTCGAATTTGCGAACCCCTCATCTGTTTCCATTTATCAGGACTCCAATTTCTTTCATTACGAATTCATAATCGTAAACTTTAACGATGAGATATTTGCTCGAGAGAAGAAGAAAAAAAAAAAATTCAATCTCGTGCCACAGAATTATGAGGTATTTGAGGAACGAAATCTAATAATCCCCTTTCAGAGAACGAAAATCATTTATTACGCAATCATAATGGTTTCAGTCATTAACACGATAATCGTGCTCCAGAAATTTCCTAAACTGGATTCTACTGAACCGTAAATGAGTTGTATTCGTCCGCAACAATAATATTAGTAGATAAATCGATCTGATTAAATAAATTAATCATCAGCGTAAAATTGAATTAATTGAAGGCTTCATTAGTCGATTTGAAAACTTTTACGGCCACATTTTTAATGATTCAATAATCCTTGATATTATTTTTCATTTTTTTCCGTATCCCATCAGTGATGGTAAAGGCATTCGATATTCATTCTGTATTGAGCTGAACGTAAAACCTACTGAATATTAGGCTCGTTATTGGAGCTGAAGGGCATGGATACATACGTTGAAATAAATATGCAAAGGAAGATAACAATTTCAATTACATTTTTTAGTAAATATTTCTAAAATTATAACCATATTCTTGCGTGCAGCAAGAAATATGAATATAAAATACAAAATACGAACTACGCGAATACGTGATTTATTTTTACGGAATATAACTTTTTTATGGCCAGGATATTCGATCATAATGATGAATCCGTTGTTCCATTCATTCTCATTTCTGCAAACAGATGTTCTCGGTTTTCAATAAAAATTCATGAAACTGTACATATTCGTATTTTTCGTTCTAGATAAACACTCTTACGAAATGAATGTTCATTGAATACATAAGGACACTATTCGTGATAAGGTTTCTCGAAAGGATCTCGACTCTTCCCTCGTATTCGTTGGCGCCATCCTGTCGACGATCCTTTCCCGCAATATCCTTAGATATCGTGATTTCCACGAGAATCCACGAGCTTTCGAATCACCCTTGCTCCTCGGTGTGTAACCAATGCCAATCCAAACTGATCCCTCAGGGTCCATGGGGAGGTCAACGACGTCTCGTCTCTCGTAACCATAGCAAAACAGTGATACCCTTATACGCGGATAGGAAAGATTGATGAAGGAACTGAGTAATCCAAACAGCAAAAAAAAAAAAGCCTCGAATCATACTCGTTTTTTATCCTCCACCTCGTAATATTAGTTTTACAAAAGCCGAAAAATACATGGTTCGTTCATTTGAATGAATTATGAATGAACTAAATAAATGAATTCCTTTTTCTAATTTTTTTTCAGATTTTATTTGTAAAGATGGCAAAATGAGATATGAATATTTATGGAAACTGTATCGAAAATGCTGACAATCAATATGACTTGAGGCCAAAAGTTTTTTCCTTTGGATCGAATATATTGCGCGGTTCAAGAGGAAAAAATGATTAAAAATCTTGTATTTTTCAAAAATTTTGATGCCTTTTTCACAACTTTAATAATCATATTAAAATCTATATACGATGGATTCATATACATCAAGCTAAAAGTACACCGGAATCAATTTTGATCGCATACATAACAACGTTTAATTTACTGTTTGATGAGAATGCAAGAGAACGAATAGCTGCTTTTTTTTTTTTAATAATATTACGAGCGAAACGATTGCAGAGTCATTTTTTGTTTATCACACACGTATTCTCATTTTGTTTGGGTGGAAATAACGAAAATGAGTCGGACCACAATTTGATCATATTTCAAAAGCTTTCGTATAAAAACAAACGAAGCTTTTTCTTGTGCAAATGCACTGTTTTCGATCTACAACATGTGAATTTCACCATCTGGTCCTGCCACCCTTGTCGTTTTTTTTTTTCAGTCAACGGCGACTATCGTTGGAAGCTTTCATTCCATCACATGTGTAAACGTATCGACTGCATTCAGGCGCGAAAAAAATGTTGTCGAATCCACACATCGTTTGTTTGTACGCGTTTCTATTGCCGGATTCTCCATTAAATGGTCCTTCTATAGAAACTTGTGTCGATATCGACTAAGCACAGACGAACCCATTCGCTGTATAGTATCGTCGCTACCAATTTCCACGACAATTAAAAATACAAATATTTTTTTATGTGAAAAAGTTGAGGCAAATTGGATTAAAAGTAACAATAATAATAACGGTTTTCGAGCTACAATTTTTCAACAATGAAAACTTTAAGTATTTTTCCAATAATTTTCAAATAATCCGAAAAAAATTTCTGAACTTCAGCTGCACTGGATAACACAGCCCGCGAGTGACTTTGTAAATAGTTCGTCAAAAAAAATGTCACGAACGATACATTCGATTTGGCAAATGACAGAAAATGTAAAATTTGCATTACAAATTGTTATTCTATCATAAATGTGTGAATAAATATCGTCGGATATTTTTTTTTTTCTTTTTTTTTCATCGTTGAAAATAATTGACGCCACAATTTAAAGCTGTACCATGAATCAAGCGACGTAAAAGTTATAATTGATCAGAGTCATGAACACGGATGGAAGCCTTCGGGCTTCAACGGCATTCCTCTGAACGCGAATCGCCTCATCATTGGCTACTTGAACTTCCTCATCTTTTTTTTTTTTTTTAATTTTTTTTTTGATCGCCTTCGTTGCACCATGGCTGCTCGTCCTTGAGCAAAAGTTTGTGCACAACGATGCGATCATGAGGAAAGAATCTACACTTTGAAACGACTGAATATATTAAAGGGTTCATATATATATAATAATATGTATGTGTAAACTATGTAGTCTCTCAATCAAAAGTTGCGCGGACGGTAATCGTGAGAAAAAAAAAGAATTTGTATATATATATATTCATATCTATATCCGGTAGAAAGTAAGTGAAGAAAAAAAGCTGAAGGTGCAGGATGGACTCGGAGAAAGTGGTATAAGATGAGAGGGTTGTGAGTAAAGTTAGTAGAAGACATTGAGCCTGGCGATATTGAAGAAAGAAGGAAGGGTAAAAGCGATAGGTATACAAAGAAAAAAAAAGAGAGAGAAAGAGAAAAGAGACGGGTAGTAAGAAGAATTCGAGAAGCTTCCGATGGTTCTCGTGTTTCAGTAAAAGTGGCAAAATGGCGCTAGCGGATAATATGGGAAAAGCGCTGGTGGATGCGGAGTGGAGAGCAGGAGAAGCCACCACCCTTCTGGAAGAAGAGATGAAGTGCGAAGCTGTGGCTCGTTCGTTCCACTGCAAAATTGAGGAAGTGACTAATAGGCATCGCCTTAGGGCACCCCTTGCCTACTTCTTATCCCCAGGCCCGACTCTCTTCTGTTGATAATACCTACTCTTTGTTATCGCAGAAAAAAAAAAGCACTTCAAGGCAGTTGACAGCAATGCGTCAAAAAGAATGAAGATGTTCGGCGCACTCGAGCGTTTTCACGATTTCAACTAAGATTTCTCGAACGGAATAATAAAACTCGAAATTTGAAGTTTCGAGTTTGACTATATCGTATTCGAAAGATTTGTGATCAAGTGAAAAAAAAAAAAAAAAAAAATAAGAAGAAATATGATCGTCAACTTCTGAAAGCCATGAAATACAGTTCTTGAGCTCTCGAATTAGGGAGACAAAGATCCCTTCAGGCTTTTGTAGTCTTTTTCTTATCATTTGATTACGAATTCATCACCGGGACGCGTAACTTCTTTCCTCTCAGCCTCAATCTCGAGGCTATGCAAAATTCGAAGTTAAGACATTAAATACAATGAGAAAACAGGCTGATGATGAGAATCAAGGGAGATTGAGCGTTACAAGAACAAGGTATATAAATATATATACGCGACAATATATCAGAGAGAAAGACTAAAAAAAAAAAAAGAAAAACGTAGTTGGAAAGACGTGATGTACGAAGGGAAAGAAAGTGAAGCGGAAATTAGTAAGAACACAGATGCATCCTGTCAACTGACTTTGTACACCATCCGACAGTTGTCGTTTAATCCCACAAACGCCTCGAGCGAGACACGTTGACGTGGCTCTTTATCCATTCGCTCTCATTCCTTCTCTCGACCCCTCCAGCAGCTTCGTTTCATCGTCACCCATCTTCAAAAATATATACATATTTATTATATATATATATATACATATAAATGAACACAGACCCAGAGGAAATTTTATATGTACGCACACAATATTCTTGACAAATGCTTTATACCAGTTCTGCTATATATTTCTCTCCGCTGATCCTCTTTCACGTTTGTAGCGTCGAATCTGTGCCTCGTGGGCATGCAAGCTCTTTAAAACCCACGTATATATCAACGCACCATCAGTCACCCTGCGTATTAGTTGAATTGCATTCGGTAGATAATTCCACCCTTCCGCCTTCGTCCACCCTTTTTTCTTAGTTAGCCTACCGCACTTGCGTAGAATGGAACTTTGTAATCATTTTTGAACACCCCCCCGCTCGATACAACATTTTGTCAATCTCTTATTATTCGTCTCAAGAGGAAAAAGATCGTCAATGAATGAGAAGCAGTAAACAAAAAAACTATCGATTTTTTGTGTTTCCGGTCGAAAATGTAAATTAAACCGAGTCAACTTCGAAGCCGGACAATTTGAGTTTTTCTATGCTCATTTTTAGTTAAATTTCTTTTATTTTACTATTCTTTGTTCATTCAATCGTATGTCCTTCTCTCGGCAAAGCTTTTGTATATGGATCGTAGAACACCATCGGGGAAAGCTGTGAATCCTCGAGTGGTCGTATCGAAGAGACGCGCGCGTCTCGACAACGTTAGATTCACTTTGCATCTCTTATACCGGTCGTCCCTTCCCGGTGCCCAACGAGGCGAGAGAATAAATTTCCCGACGGGTCGACGCACACACCACTGGTGAGAGGCGAAACTCGAGATGGAAACTGAGAATGAAATTAGAGGGGAGATATGAAAGAGAGCAAGGCGCATATACCCGGAGAAGAAAAAAAGAATCATAAATCTGGAGTCTATCAGAAAATAAGAGAAATGGAGTGTACCGGAGGTAGTGGATCAGAAAAAAAACGACGTTGCGAGAGTGATTTAAGAAAAAAATAGTGAAAAAAAAGGAGTACAAAGTATTTGCGGGCTTCGAATTTCGTGCGCGATTAAATTGAACACAAAATGATGCATCGATAAAGTATATCTGTGACATTTCAATGTAGATATCAATGATAGTCTCCTTGCTAAATTGTTGAATTCTTTCAAAAAGATTCGTAGCAATCGACGAAGAGAGTACAAATCCAACTTGTATGCAAAATTCGGGCTAATCAACATCCATATGTATAGTAAGAGTCACAATCTTTTTTTTCTTTCTTTTTTTACGATGTTCAAAGCTCTCATCCGGTCCATTATTCGCAGAAAGTGAGATCAGGCACTCTCTCGGTAGTGTTGAATCCAACAAAGGCTTATAGGACGTGGAAAAAAGGAAGTTTTAATCGGATTCAAGGCACGAATGAAATTCATGAACTTTCCATCGATCTATATCACTCGCTTTTACGCTCAGCCTTCAATCTATTCAGCACGATCTCGGCGCTTGGCGATATAGATGGATAAATGGTTATTTAGACGGGAAATCACTCGAAAAATCGTACCTCACGTATGCTGTTACGGAAAATAATTTTTTTTTTTCTCTCATCTCTTTGGAATTCGATTCGTTGGATGACGAAAGGAAATTCAACGTACAAAATGGGTTAACCGTCCAGCGTAAAAACAGGATTTTTCAATTTATCGAGAAAAAAAAGAAATATTTTTGTCCACAGGCGGAGCAGTGACCCCTTGATCCCTCGAAAAATCCACCCACAGTGCACTTGGACATTTAAATATAGATTTTATGCAGGTAGGCTATAATAAAACGACGTATTTATATGTATTTCGAATGCAAATATATCGCACTGTAGTTATTATTCGAAAACATTCAATATCGAGCCAGAATATCATGTTTTAATGAGAGAGAATCGGTACGAGACTATCGAAAAATATTGAAATAGACAGATTCGTACCAAGTTTTGCATTCGTTTCATACAGTTTTGAATCGTGACGATTTTTTTTTCTATGATATTCTGTTTCGAAAAAATAATTTGAATTGTAAAAATGTGTCGGTGCGTTTATATTTTTACCATTCATCTAAAATCACCTTCGAACCTCGAGCTTCCTGCTCAAAATGAATCGTTTTTGTTCCTCACTGTGCAACAAATTGCTCACGCGGAAGATTTTACCCTTCGGTAAATAGAATCAAGAAGTTTAATAGGAAAAGGAGTCGAGGAGAAGAAAGGGCTACGAGAACTCTATGTTCTTCGAATGAAAGCGAATTTCTGACTATGTACGAGGTCTTTGTAGTACGAGTAGTTGTAATTTACGAAGTCAACATAAGGGCATTGGCGCGATTGCGGCTGGCAAGATATTTCAAAGAGATACATTCACCAAAGGTACGAAGACGCACGACATTTTCGAGGACGACGACATTTTCGTTATTCGACTCAGAGAAACTTAGGATTTTGTATCAACATGTTTGTGATTGTAAACAAAGACGTAATTATATTTTCATGGGAAGATTTTTTTCATTCCATAGAATCTCATCGTACAGGAAAAGTAACAGATTTTTACTTGAGCATTATACTCGTGATAATGAGTGCGGATTAAACTTTTTTTTCTATTCATCGACTTATAAGCTTCAACGTGTTCTTCACAGTTGAGATTGTTACGGACTTCGGGTTTATAAAAGTCGAATTGTATTCTTCTGGAAAAAACGTACAACGGAAGGAGAAACAATGAAAAAGAGTAACAACTTTTGAAGCATCTTTTATAAATTATTTTTCATTGAATATTGTGCTTGTTTTCAAAAAAGCTTTTCAAATATATGAAAATGACAAAAGGATGAGATAAAAATGATAAGTTGTGAGAAAATTATACTCCAGTTAGCAAATGAAATAATTAAATGATCCCAAAGATGAACGGATAAGTTTATTTTTCTTCACAAGTGGGATGTGTGTGAAAACGATTTCTCCACTTCTCAGCCGATATTACACTTCGACTCCTGGTGAAAACGTTTCGTGATAAATTTATCCGTCGTAACGTGAGCCTTGTTCCAATGGGTGGAGCAAATACAAGAGCGTAATGCGAGTACATACGAGTGCCAGAGTGCTCTCTGTTGGGTTGAATGTGCGCCACGTGCCCGACGTGAGATACGAGATAAAAATTTTTCTTCGATTTTTCTCTCCAGAAAAGCGCAACTACTGATCTGTCCAGCACGTTTGCACATCGTTACGCCTTTTACTTGGCATTCGACGCGTCAGTATTATTTTTGTTTTTTTTTTTTTTTTTTTCATTTTGTTCGACAGATATTTTCATAAATCCGGGAGGCAGAAAAAAATTTTACTTTGGTTTACTGTAATAATGTAATCTTCGGGAAGTCTTTGGGAAACAAGTTTTGTTTTTGCATTATAATCGTAAAAAAATGATGATCATATTAATAAACATTTCAATGGTGTTGCGGAGTCACGAAAAATAATTATCAAATATTAATCAATCAAAATAATGCAATTAATTGAGCTAAATTTTCAAGTTTCGTAGACGATTTAACATTAAAGTTCAGAGAGGAGAAAATTAAATAATTAAAGTAATGTATGACAAGAGCGCTGTGTAACATGTCAATGAAGACTACTCTCCGAAGCATATGTATATGAAAAATAGCGCACTGAAAATGAAATTTTGTTGAAATATAAAAATATTTTGTTGCACGTATCCAATAATTTTTTTTTTTTTTTTTTTAATTTTCTTTTTTATACTGAAACGAAACTTTGTTGAGACGAAAACATTTTGTTGCGTGGTCGATATATTTTGTTGGACGTATTCAACAAAATATTGAAAGGTTTCAACAAAATTTCGTTTTCAGTGGCGCAGTGAACCAGACAAGTAAAACTTGCATGACCAAAATATGGTTTCGGTGGTGGCGAATTTCTCAAAGCGCATGGACTCGAATACGTCCCTTAAGGGATCGTAAAGTTTCTATCTTGTTCGTCAAGAATGCACGCAAGAGAAAGTATAGTATATGTGTTACGTCGTAGTTTGAAAACTGCGGTTGGTTTGTTGGTTTGTCTCCGAAAAATCATCAAAAATTTCGACGAAATATATTGAACAAAAGAAAAAAAATTTCATAAAATTTCAATCGCGTTTATACAAATCCGACAAAAATACCGACGTGTGCTAAGAATTTCTTTGAATACAATTCCGGTCAATTTGTCAGTTATCGATTAAAACGTGTAAATATAAATTTAAATAAATTTTTTCATTCGATTCGTTTATTTCTGTAGCAATAGAATTGTTATCGTAGGTTCTTAGGGCTCGAAAAAGGGCTTTTCGAGCAAAAATTTGAAAATTTTAATATTCATATTGTTGGTTGAAGAGAAAATCAACATGATTTTTACGGAATAACTGCAACGATCGTTAATAGCATAGCATCGATATATATTATGAAATATTCTCTGTGGAATACACATATTTTGATAGGTCACTCAATATTCTAAAAGATACGATTGACCGCGGCGTTTTTTTTTAAGAGAAAACATTATTGAATAATGTTTCCGCTAAAAAGTTTATCAACGCTCTGAGATCAAATCCGTAGTAGAGGCAGAATAATAGGATAATAAAAAAGCTTACATGAAGACTAGAGAATTGCGTGGGCTGTCGGTATTATTCGAATACTCGTGGTTCCCTCGTCACTACCTCCTGCGTATGCTTTCTTTCTCGTTATCGCGTGAATTCGCCATTTTTTTACGACCGAACAAGCACTTTTTTTATGTACTTCACTACGCAAGCACAGAAGAAGAAAAAAAAACGTTGGAGTTGACGTTTTAATGTTCATATTTTTGCTTCTTCGTCGTGATGGTTGCGACTAGCTGAAATATGCAACGATTTTTCTCTAATAATAAAAACATGAAAATGATAAATTGAAAGCAACGTAAAGTATTCAGAATAAATGCTATGAAATTTTTGTCTCCCGCTGCTATCACAATAAATCTAGAATCACAAGAATCGTTTTTTTCGCGGACTCATTTCGACGAACAGGACAAAATATCCGTGCCCAAACGATAGCCTGATAGATAAAGTTGCACTTTTCAGTATTTGACAATAATTGTTATCGATCAATGATTTTCGCGCGATCAACTGGGTCAGAAAAATTTATTGGAAAGCTATGACGCCACCATATTCTTATAAAACATCAAACCCATAATATTACCGCTCCAAACGATTGTACTTTACAATTTTACATCATATTTTAAGTAACAAAAAAATGTTAAGGGAAACTCGTATAGAAGAGAATTTTGTTAGTTGCATTTGCTACCGTTAAAGCTGTTCTAACCTTACGAAAAATGAAGTACACGGGAAAGTGTAAAAATTCAATAATTGAAGAGGAAGATGGAAAGAGTCGCTTTGCCTTTTGACGCAAGAATGACACGATAGGCACTTTCGTACTGCGCGTGTATATTAGACGAAGGGCTCTTTCTACCTCCATCATAACTCGCGATTTCACGTAATTATGCGACGCTCTGGCAAACTCAGCGACAAGTTTCTTTGCGTTTGAACATGGTTTCACACATGAACGCGTGCACACATAGACATACGCACACACACTCGCTCATATTCTGTGCACGTTTACGTCCTAGACCATGCGCGTGTAACCGTTCGCATGCATGCAAGGGAAAAAGTATTAAATTATTCATTGTCACAGCAGAAGGAGTAGGTGGTATACATCGTAGACGATGGTCAGAGAGGAGAGGGTCGAAGAGCTTGTTGGCGGTGGCAGGAAGGAGGGATAAAAGTAGAGGAGTTTCTCGAGCATCCGGGAACAAGACCTAAGCACATACTAAAATATTTATCTTTCGTCTTAGCGACGGAAAGCTCGGAAAATGAACCGCAAAAGCTTCTTGTGAAAATGTTCTCGACCAATGTACAAAATTTCTCATGAAAATTCAATACATTGAAAAGGTTCGTGATTTAACCAAGAAATAAATCCCATTTTTCTTCCCTACTTTAGAAAATATGTTTGCTTCTTTTATGAACCTCGATTATCATCATTTTTTAATGAACTGTCATGAATGATATAGTCCTATAAACGACTGCATGTGTTAAAAAAATGGTAGTTCATTTTAGTTTTGAAATCTAAGATTATAGAAAATTGATCACGAAACTGGTGAAATAGATCAAAGGAGATTCATATATTTATCAGCTTTTCTGTATAAGCTTGCGTCGGAAACAGCAGAAGACTCGAAAAGGGCACTTTGCACGTGAGAAAACTCTCTTCCTCGATGCTCGGACTAGCAGCACAAAAAAAGTAAAATGTCTACACCTGCGTCCGTGTGTTAAAGACGAGAAGCGAGAATGCAAAGGACACCGGAGACAGACTAAAATTGAATACAAAAAGAGGGGGGGAGGGTGAAATTGCGAGCACAAGAAGCGTCAAAACATGATTCAGATGTAATGAGGCGAAATTCTCTTAGAACGGAAGTGGAAAATTGATCAGAACGGTGTTATAACGCAGTAAAATATCATCGTGAATTACACGTTCCTGAAAAATGGTGAGATAATGAAAAATGGGATTGTGCATTTCCCAGAATCTAATTTATCGAGAAAGCTTCATTTCAGGCTAGAAATTTTTTTATTTATTAAGGGAAGGAAGTGGAGTGTTTGTCTGCTCAACGGATTCCATCAATTTTTCCACATTCGAGAGGTTATCCAGAGTTGGATAACAGTGAAAAAAAAAGATTTTAATGCGAATTGAAAAACGCTACATTCATTTTTGTAAAGTTGCTTTTACCACATATTTTTACCACATCAGCTTTATGAAATGTATTTTCATCCAGAACGATGTGTGGAAAAAGAATTAAAAGACTGGGCGAGTTGATGAGAATTTTCGTACGAACTTATCACTGTAACTACATTTCACTTGACCATTTTTAAAACGAATTATGTACTGGTATCCTGATGTCTTCGAGGGAATAGTTATTGATGTCGACAAGATTGTTTATAAACTTGTCGATTTAACAGAATAATTTTTTTTTCTTTCTGTTAGTCTTCGTTGTTAGAAGCAGATGAAAGGAAAAAAAAATTCTTGGATCATCGTATACAGTTAAGTTAATACCATTTTGGACACCTGGTGCTTACGTTGTATGGGAGAGCCATTGGCGTGGCAGTGGAACAGAAATCAGCATGGCGCGTTTCTAAATATTTAGAACGCTCGGCTCTTCAATTTTTTAAATCAATTGCCCCAAGAATGCTTTATATGATTTCCCCTTATAATATTTTACGGTTTGCACAAATTTCTTTCTCTTCCACTTGCAATTAATGCTATTATATAAAACGATTCTACCGCATTGTATGCAGAAATTCAAATATTCAAACTTTCAAACGAATTCCTATTATTCTCGTTTGGTCGCGAATAAACGGTCTGAAAGAAACAGTTTTGCATTCCACCGTTTCAATACTGTGAAAATAGGAATCGTCAATATAGTAGTGCGCGTACAGCCGGGAGATGGATAGAAAGGACGATAGAGAAAAGCCTTCCTCACCTTTCACACGCAGGTGGGCTTCGCCTCTATTACTACTAGTACGCTTTATACACAGAAATCTATTCTATTCCATTTGGTAGAGAAGAGGACACAGGAGTGCGGTTTGTGAACCACGAGGTTCGAAATCTCGACGAATAATAAAGGGTTATATGCAGCTACGAGCGATCTCGTCAGCGGTCCTGTGACTCAACGGACACTTCAATAACGCGATACGCTCGGCCTCGCCCATCGTAATACAACACGTAATATACATACTGCCATTGTACATATATAGACATTGGTTGGATGCACGATTTTTTTTGACGATTCACAAATTTTTTCTCACTCAATTGATATTTAATTTGGCTCACGACTAATTCCTGTATATGACAGAAAAAAAAAGTTGATCATTCGAATCAAATTTTTATCATAATGAATGTATACGATTTAAAAAAAAATTAAGTTCTCACTGCCCACGCATTCCCATACGATGTGGTGTCACGAATCAGAAGGGCTTCCATTTGCTGTTTTGATGTAATGCAACACATTTTTTTTGTAACATTTAAAAAAGAGTTTACTGAATACGAGAAAATCCCAACTGCTCGATGCGTTTTTGTTTTTTTTTTTTTTTTTTTTTTTTTTTTTGACATCACCTTGTTACGAATATAGGAAAGAGAACGTTTCAATGAGTATCATTTTCTGCACGAAAGAATTCGAAATATTTTTGATTCAATAGAACTAATTCAATATCGTCATTATATGAGCTTAGCACCCTGCATTCATCAAGATAACATTTACTTCCACCACGAAACTTCTGTGGGCACCTGAATTTCGAACCCCTAATTTCGGAGGTTGCACGTGTCTCTCGTCTATATTTTCAGGAGCTTTTGTGGACAATGCAATTCGATTACAAGGGTATTATGTTACAACGAAAAGGGGAGAGAAAAAGAAAGAATCGAGAGATCTCGTGGAACAGGGAATGGCTTGAAAAGTATGCGAAGAATGATTGCCCTGAGGGCAAAAAAATCCTCAAATTTTGTTTCTCCCTTCTGTTGATCGATGTTTCGCATAGTAAGGCAAATAAAAATCAAGAATATATATCTTTCGTTCCAGTAAAAACTCCGGTATTCTATGAGAAAAAAATTATACTTTCAATTATATAATCTGTAAAGTATAGTAAATTATATTGCTTTTTGGATGAATCCGATTGATGCTGGAAGTCCAATATTGTGAAAAAACACTTTTCGTTTTTTTTCTGTCGTCCTGACCCTTTCTCCAAATCAAAGCTTCACGGAGATGCAACGAACGAAAATTGAAGAAAAAAAACTTTTGCGTCCTCCTGCGCTTGAATTTGAAAAGATTGCAAAAAAGTTCGGTAAAATTTTCAAGTGTGCACAATGAACTTTCGCTCGTTGTGCAAAAAAAAAAAAGAAGGAATGAAAGACGAGAGAGGGAGGACGAGAGAGAATAGACAAACGAATATAACAGCGGAATAAAATGTTGGTACACCACCCTGTAGTCTCGAACTTTTCGTAGTGACGACGAAAAAGTCCAGAACGAGCTAGTTTTAGAGATTGTACTTTGCCGAATAACTTTTTATCCTTTTTTTTTCTTTAATTCTTTTTAAGGACATTGCACGATGTAACAAATATATAAAAATGCATGTAAATACACCGAGGCGAATGAACCCCTAAAGAATGGTAGAAGTAACTCTGCGTACAAAAAACGTGTACAATCATAACAATTGTCATTGAAACCATTTCCTTGGCAAAAAGAAAAAAGAAGGAGATGTGGAAGGCGATGCTGGAGATTTGGAGGCACCCACTCTCACGGATTTCGGCCACAGGGGTGATTTTCTTCAGGAAAACTTGCTCGTGAGTATTGCCCCCATCGTCATTTATGTATAGCCTCCCTACTCGTTTTCTTCTCCCCTTTCCACCCCCCTCGTCTGATATATATATTTATTTCCTAACGAGATCGAGGGGTCGATGCCACTGGTACCATTACTGCTGTGGATTTTGGTATATCCGCCTTCGTTCTTTGGAGTGGGGTAGAACAGCCTTAAGAATATTGGCACGATGAATATTTAACGACTCGTATACGATAACATGGTAGTGGGTAGTGGGGTTTACTATTGATCGTTTTCATATTTAGTACGATGACTAAAAATTTGTCATTGTTTAAGCTCATGCACCCATTCATTGAGCCATGTCCATGAATATTTTTGTTAGGTATAGAAACCAGATAGAAATAATGGTCGAGATGGGTATTTCCCGATGAATCATCGAGAGCTTTGGTCGATCGTTCGAATTAACTTAATCATTCTCGATAAAATCATTCTGATAAAGCAGTAAACGTTATTATGCTTGTTACATGCGGATAGAAATTCCATTTCTTATATGTTCATTCGTTATTTTTAAACATGCATGTGACGATAAGCCATTTCAACAGCTTTCAAGTATTTTTTATGGGATTCATTGAAAAAACAAACTGACGGAATTGAAATTTATGTACAAAAGAAAAATTCTCCTTGAAAATGCTCAAAATGAAATAATTCGAGAAAAACATATCACTCAACATTTTTATTATTTATCGTTAAAAATACTTTTCAAATGAACTAAAGAAATGAATAAATCTGATATTTATGATAAGGGAGAGAAGAAAAAAACTATGAAAGTTTGACTCTCAATCTTGATTTTTCTTGCAGTAGACGAATAAAAAGTTTTAATGATCTTCGATTTGAAACCGTTACGAACGTGCTTACCAGGCTCGATAAAGGAGTATGATATCCTCGAGTTTTCATATTTATTCCAATAATGAAACAAATAACTTGGTTCATGATGCTCGAAGTTTTCATAAATCCTTAAAAATTTAATGATCGATTTTATTCATCGCATTAAATATTCATCGAGAGTCTAATATCGCTTGCATTATCTTGGACCTATGTTTGAATTTTACTTCGCTTCATGGTGTACTCTCCACTCAAAACGACCGGTAATTGAGCCCGTGGCCACCTGTGGAGTTCGAGCACCCGTGAGATAACGTTTTTGCCCCCATTGGCAAACGTCGGAAGGGCCTACAAGAGATGCCCTGTTATACATTCTACTCTAATAAGGGAAATATCGCTTTGCTCCTTATTGACACCGAAAAAAATGTGTTTTACGTCTCTACATTTATGTACTCTTCCGGGCTTTCATTTAGGCTTCTTAACTGCTTGGAACAGTCAGCTACATTTTTACTGGATTCCTGTTGGTTGACGACATTCGAAACTCCGAAAACTGTGAATCAGCAAAGTCAATCTCTGAACGTGTTTTTTTTTCTAATTTCAACCGACTGATTTATAAATATTCTTTAAATATATTCCTAATTTCTCGTATCAGTTGTTTCTCTCATCGATTTACGTTTCGAAGAATGTTTTATTTGAATCGTTTCATACGTATCAATTGATTTCATGTTCAAAATAGAAATACGTATATTTATAAAATTTATTTTTCTCGTACGATAATTCAATGGATTTCGAGTGTTTTATACATTGAGAGGGTCGTAAACAGGGGAAATGAGAATAAGATAAAAATTACCGTTAAAGCAATAGAAACTGGGAGCAACCTTGAATTTATAAAACTTTTTACAGTGTGCAGAGTGTTAATTTTTATGAAAATAAAATAAACTTTTCTGTAATATACAAATGATTTTATTTTATTATCATGACTATTTCTATTGATGTAACGGTAATTTTTATTATTTAGTTCTCTTGGTATAGCGGTTCCTAGTGGTCAATTGGTCGTACATATATATTTTTTTTTGTGAAACCACATGTAAATCTGGTTTAAAAAAAAAAATTATTCGCATGTCCTTGATTCCATGCTTTATCAGGCATCGTTTCCGTTTCAGCATAACCTAACATATATATGTTATGTTGCGGCTGTCACGAATGCGCAGAGTTGCCAGCTGACTATAGAAATTTATCAGCGCGGAATGATCGAACGGCTGAATAAAGTTTTTTTTTTTAATTATCTCGAATATGTACTAAAAAAAAAATTGCAAAAACTAATTCGGTAACTCGTTTTTTGATGTTACCATATCAATCCCTGATTATCGATTTCTAGTTTATTATTAATTAATAAATAAAATGAAATGAATAATAAAAAATTCATTTTTCACTCCAGTTGTCCGTATAGTACTCCCAAATTTTCTCTAATAAAAATAGTGACTTTAATTGAATAAATACTTAAAATCTAATATTATGTTAAATACTCGATTTTTTTTGCTACGACCTCCTCAAAGAATAAGAGTAGCTGATAATTCAATGAGGTTTTGAACGTGTCAATTAATTTTGAATGAATTCACCGTCGCTTTGAAGATTATAGTAACAAACCCATAAAACCATCCTGACGACCATTGTTTCCCATTTTGCTATTTTCATTTTCTCACCTGCAACAAAATAAAAGGTGAAAATTAGCGAATTGATAATAAGGCTTCTGGAGCTCACTTTAGGGTCGAATAAACTATGGAGTGGGTGATTTAATGTGTTAGGCATTGAGAAGTAGTGGCCCACGAGTTAATCCAAAATGTGGCAAAAGAGCGCTCCGGGGTTAGAGCTAAAATTAATATTGCTTCGCATTAGGGGCTTGAGGGTAACTTTTCTCCCGGTCTCAGGGGGTTTGCGGTCTCCGCATGTACTACAGCAAACTTTACCATGAATATATATATATATATATAAAGAGAGATATGCTTGGATATGTGAACACATTTGATTAATATTTCAACGGTGAGCAAAATCTGAAAGCTTTCGCTCCGAATTTTCAGGAATAATGATACACAATTATCGCTAGAACCACCGAAGCAGTATGGGCTCTTCGAGGAATTCCATTGAATATATTTCTCGTACATACAAACTTCAAGTTCAGAAGTGAGAGAAAATCGACCAATCTGGAGTATTGCAAACGCTGCACGTTTTGTCTTGAAAATTTTTTGTTTTTTAATACTTGGCGTCAAGACGCTGGCGCGTCTCTAGATATTCGAAGTATCCGAAAGTTCTGATATTCTGAAAAGTCATACGGTAATCTCAAAATTCTTTCCCTGCTTCTATCTCCAGTTTATTGTCTGAAAAATACAGGTGCACGGGGACCTGGGATTTTGAAACCTGGATGAAAGTTCCTAGTCACGATTGAATTTAGATCGAAAGTGCCGAGTCTATTTGATGCGACACTTAATCAAAGCTATAAATCCCAAGAGTGTCGATATCGTGAGCGGTTCTTGCCCATATTGTAGAACCTTTTTTTTACAAAATTCATTTGAAATAACATACATAGAGAAGATACTGGTAATGTAGCCTTCTCTCTCATATTTGGGAGGTAAAAAAACCACGAGCCCCATACTGAACCGATTCACTCTGCTTCAATTTTCTATCTCACAAATATTTAAATTAATGTCAATGAGAAACCGTTTCCCCACTATACTCTTGTCTACATGTACGCATACATGCAAATGTTCTGAGTGGTCCTGGTAAAATCAAAACATTTTTGTATTTCACAAAGAATAGAAAAAAGAAGAACAAAAAAATCTGCAAGCCACGGAAAAGAGATTGATATTCAAAAAACTTAAGAGTGAGTAATGAAATTGAATTTATTTTAAATACGAATTATATAATTGGACCTAACGAAAAGATCAACTTATATACAAAATAAATCACGTTCCTCTTAAACATTATAAGGGATGAGTTGTGCTGAAATGATGTGTCCATGTAAATGTATGTAAGTTACTAGTATAAATCTGTATTTCGTGCATGAGCTCTGGTTATATATACATATGTATAGCTGTATGTACTTATGGTATATTAGAACGTTCGCACTGGGTGCTATTAAAAGTTTCGCAACCGGATGACCCCGTGTCTTGTAGCGTTTGCTCTTCGCACAACTTATTATCTTCCCGTGGTGCCAGGGCTGGCGTAAGACAAGAGCACAGGAAGGCACGAGCCAAGTCTGTATCCTCTTGGCTCTCATCATCTTCGTGCTTCGGACTATTTTTATCTTTGCTAAACGAGATATATATCCTGGATTAACGTTCATATCTTTACTCCCAAGAAACCTTTTCGCTCTTATCGCAATATTATTATTATTTATGTTATTTTATAGTGAAAATGTTCCTTTATCTGTTGAAATTTACAGAATACGTTGAAATAATTATGAATTAAAAATAAAGTTGATCATTGTATATCATTTTTATTGTGTATATAAAAATAATGTATCTAGTATCTCACGTAAAGAAAAATCTCTGGGAGGAGTCTCCGGAAAATCTCGCGGATAAACCATGACAAAAAATGTATCTCTTCAGTAATGACAGTGTTCTAAGATAAGTACAAAAAAAAAAAAAAAAACTATAAATTTCATCGCACGAGTATCCATATTTCTTTTTCATTTTCTATCGTCCTCTTGCCCCTCATCGCGGCGGAGACGGGGTAGTTATCTCAAGCACGTGCAATTTTTTCTATTCCTCGTTTTTTTTTTTTTTTTTTCTGTCATTTTGCCTCTTATTTTCCAGGCTCGAGGGTCTATTTAGGAAAAAGCCAAGCGGCAAACGGAATTCTTAGTGTTCTTACGACCCTATTCGAAGATATAATACTTACTATGTGCTCTCTCTCTCATGCGACACAACAGGCATACGTATAAAAATACAGAGAATTGTAAGACGAGCCCATGGTATATCATTTCCTGCAGCGAAGAAAAAGAGGAAGAGAGAGAGGAGAATAGCGATTATATAAGGGATTTTCTCCCTCGGAAATACGAAACTGCGTGTGGAATTGTGTCAATGGATTCGGAAGCCGATATATGTATGTATGATGATGATTCAATTTAAGAAGGGTGCTTAATCATCAGGTTTGATTATACTGCCTACGCCCTTATAATGTTGAACCAAAGCTATATTCCGTGAATTTCATGGGTACACGAATCTCTATTATAGAATTCGGAAGACCTTTCGCCGCAGGGGGGTTAAAGACACCCCGTGGCTTTTCTTCTATCTTGCTCCATCTCCCTCTTCCTTACTTGCAGTGAAACGTCACCGGATTTTCTTCTTCTGTGGTTACCACTGTTGCATAAATCTCAGTTCAGTCTCGATATGGATAGAATAAGCGAAAGAGAGAGAGAGAGAGAGAGAAAGAGAAAGCGATAGTACGCGATGAAAACAGGGTGCAGCGAGGGAAGAACGGAAAAAGCACAAAGGGAGCAAAGGACGAATGTATATATATATGGATGGCGTGTCGTGCGTCGCTTCGCCACATTGAATTCGCGCGTCGAGTAATTCATGCTTTTGCTCTCTCTCTCTCTCTCTCTCTCTTCTCTCTTTCTCTCTCACTCCCTCATCCTTTCGCGACAAACGTTTTGTCCCAGAGGCTCTCAAGGATTTATGTCCCGGGTGAGAATTTTATCGAGGGGATGAGTCAACAGGGTAGAATGGAATTCACAATTCTCAATTGCTTTGAATGGGGATAAATTTTTGTAAAATTAAACGAATAATAGAAATATATAAATGTATTTTTATGAAAAAGTACGATGAAAAGCCACCACGTGATATTTGAGAAACGGAAAATGCGTACGGATGAAGCAAAGTTGATGAAGAGGAAAAATAAAATTGATTACCCATTTTCAGTTGGATGTTCCCCCCTTGAGAATTTAACGATCGATATAATCACGGTTGACAAGGTAACGGCAACCTCTTTTTTATTATTGTCGATGAAAGATAAATATCATACAATAAGAATAACCGCTATAAGTGAATAATTACATTAGAAATAAAATTGAGCGGTATAGCGAGACATTTATCTGATAGAATAATCACCTGAACTTGGTTAGTCGGAAAACTTCAATGATTTCGGCTTTCGAAAAAAAATTTGATTCAAAGAAACTCCCTGTGGTTGAGTAAAAAAACATGAAAACTGCGACATCACAATGAGAAGAGAAATGAGTTTTGGTTTCATTTAGAAATAATTTTATGCGTATGGACATTATTTAAAAAAACTTGATAAAATCACCAGATTTTTATTGGTTGAACCAGGAAATCATCGTCATATATCTATTTATTAATAAATATGCATTCCGGAAGTGTTATAGTCAATTGAACTGAGAATTAAAAAGATGTGTTTACTCCGTTTCAAATCATTCGTACCACCGTCTGATCGATGTCTAAATAAAAATCTTGTGCAATAAACGTACGGGACGGAAGGAAACTGCAATGGTGTCCGAGCGTCTGAAGAAATAAATAAATAAATAAATGCTCGATGAAGTCATGCTTGAAAAACCTACATATGAGTCAGTATCCATTTATGAATTGGGCAAAAAAATCGTTCACCCCAAAGTGGAGGATACGCTTATAATTTATGTGGTTCAACGTTCCAGGAAGCTGACACACATAAATAAAACTATCAGAATTTTTTTTTTTCTGCTTCCCATCTCACAGTGTACACGCGCGACCCCCGCGATCTCTCCTCTCTCAATGGCATGGTCGTGATGACTTACATTTTATCTATGTATATGAAACGAATGCGTATCGATGTTTTTAGCGCGAATGTCGAATTATTGCGTGACGTCGGAAATCACTTTGATTCATCGCAGAATCGTTAATACCGAGGGCGATAAAGAAAACTATTCTCTTTTCATTTTCATCGCGCAAATGCCCCATGACGAAAGGGGGGAGGAAACGTTATTTTTTTCGTTATTATATTTTCTATATTCAAATTGATTATTCTAAATATACACGTCTATCGGTTTGAACGATCATTTTACAAATAACGGCGATTTGATCTCAGCATTGAAATTATTCGACTCGTGTCGATGCGTCAGCGAAATTTTCGATATTTATAACGACGAATTTGACGTTGAAATTCATTCGATCAAGTCATCCGTGTCGTCGTACTCAATCGTTTACGCCAAAAGCTGCAAAATCTCGATATGCTCGTGCATTCAAATGTACAATTTTTATTCGAAAATATATTTGAATGTTGTATGGCATATCGGAGCTCGTATAGATAAAACACAACGGGAATCATATATTCACACAAAAGTCATCTGTCCACTTTCCAAATTGCAACAATTTTTCTCGCAGATTTATTTTTATATTCCTAAAAAAGATTATCCGAATATTGTAGTCAAACGGTACATATGAATTTCAGGGTCTACTCTAAAAAGAAATTTCGTTGCACTCAGACTATTCAAGCCTCAAAATCGTACTGCTGTATGCACATATCTATGTATGTGCTGTGTATTAGTGACACTTATTATAGCAAAAGTGTCAGAGGTCAACCATTATCCAACCAACCCTCGCCGACGATATGAAGAAATTTTCAAGGGTGTATACGTTTGGGGTGGTTTCCAACGAGTGATTTTTTCCAATTTGGTAAACGCTTCATAAATAACGAGACGCGAGCGTGAATCGGGGGGAACCCTGGAGAGGCTGCGTGAAATATATACCGAGTCGTCTTGGTAAATTGCTCACTCAAGAGAATCCTCTCCTGTCAATAATGAGATTGAGCTTTCACTGGTAATCTGATCACTTGCCCCCGAGTCTCCTTACCCTCTCTCACCCTTCCTGTTTCTTTATCTCCCGTAGTCCGCCATCCGTCTCTCATTTTTTCCGCTTCTTTTTTTTTCACGATTTTTCCTCCAGATGCTCCAGTTTTGTCTGCTATTTTCTTAAAAAACTATTTTCATTTATTATTTCTACGATATAATTGTTCTACAATTATTAATAGAAAAAAATCCGCATCTTTTAGACCTGTACTTTACATTTGCATATTATTTTGCATAGAAAATAATTCAGAATCACTAAATCGTATGAATTTTGGATTTTAGAATACAACTTTACGAGGCGTGTGATGGGAAATACATTTTTTTAACTCTCGTTTGCTTTTTCTTTTCGTTTTTCGTTTTAGTTTGCTCAGTTCGGCTTTAGGTGGCAATCAACAAGGTTCAGCTTGTATATTCATGAGTGTTGATGGTCAAAATTACTTAATCGATGATCAGTTTAGTGTCGTTTAGGATGATACTGATCAACGATAAGGAAAGCTGAATCGTAGGAACGCAGTAAGAAATATTTTTTCAATTCATTATTGTGTTTTGATTTCCGGCAGTGTTCCAATTTCATTTTCATAAAATAAGATTTCGAGGTTCAAATAAAAATTGTCGAAATATAGCCAGTACTGAGTTCTAGAAAATGAGAACTTCATTTCGGTATCAAAAAACTTCTTGTTTCTATTCTTAGCGAAATAATTAATATTAATTCAAGATTTTTCCTATTAAATCTTCCGAATGATAAGTTTTGGAAGAGGGAAATTTGCGTCGCTTTGAATCACAGATGATTGAGACACTTTGCCTTCGTGCTGTGCTGTTAAAGCTTAATAAAAAATATTAAAAAATCGTATCCCGTCAATGCAGCAACGCACGCCCGGTATTTCCGTCTACATTTACGAACATTCTGAAGTAGTGCGCTGCATGCAACAATTTTTTTTTTTTTTTTTTTTATTACTGTCAATGTGGATTTTCTTTTTTATCGCAGCGAAGGGTCTGTGACTCGTGAAATACAACGAAAAAGTAAGCAAGCGTCGTTTTCAGAATCCTACCCTATTTGAAGCGCAGATTAAACCTCCGTACCTTTTAAGCTTTAAGGCGTTTTTTGTTGTAGTTTTCGTGCAGTCACAAAAACCATGTATAGTTCCCATAATAATTCTGCTCCCTTTCGTTCTAGAGAATTTTTACCTGAACATAACATAAAGATGGCAAGGATTTTCAGATTAATGCTTGATTTTATGCTCTCAACGTAGAGCAGAATACATGACGTTATTTTTTTTATCGGATTTAAATGATGATTTTTTTTGTTGCTAGATATATGTCGATCGAGCCCTCACGGCATCGTTAATGACATATCATAAACACGTAAGCTATTTAATGCTTTTGAATTCATTTTATTATTTATGCTGAAACGAAAACCATCAGAACTAATTATAAGCGCAAGTTGAAATGACGATCTAAGCTTTAATTCAATTTTTTTTTTACATCGAAGAGTAATTGTATGTTTCCAATGTTTTGAAAATCGAATTCCGTGACTGAAATGGTTAATTCATCCAAATATCGAGTGTTTTCCGTTGAAAAATATTCTCAAAATGATCAAAGATGTCTTTGATCTTCAGGGATGAAACGATGACTCCAAAGGAGTATTGAATACCCAATCTAAATGCTAAGTATTCCCGTAACCACTGCTGAAATCTTGAAGTCACTTACACCATTATGAGAATGTCCAATGCACACGTATTGTACTTCTTGGCTCTATATTTGGCGTTCTATACCTCCGACACGACTTTATTTAAGCAGACGTCTATACATGTATACATGATATCATTATTATATGGTGTTTTCTGGTATATATCGTCGACAGAGCACAACAAGAATCGGTGGTAAGCACCAAGTCACCCTGGACTGTACTCTTGCCCACGGGAAATTACGAGTATATCTACAATTTTCTCTTCCATTGCCCCTAACTGTCTACGTCATTTCTAGCTGTGTGTAATACGAACGAACGTTGCCATGGGACACGGGCAGTTTTATTACAAAGCTCGTGGTCACCGACTCTCTCTCACCAGATAGTGCAGGGACTGGAGGATACTTGAGCGAGAAATTTTGAATGACCTGTAGAACCAACCACAATGGATAGGAACATTCCGGAAATTGTATTGGCCCTGGCATGAGTTCTGCGCTGTTCTGCTCGGTGATCGAATATACGACGAAAATTTTTGTTACACATACTGGATCATCGTTCATTAACGAGATTGTGTGTTTTTAAAGTTTTTGTATTACGGTACATATTAGTTTGGCTCAGTGCTCTAGAAAAATCCACCTTTTTTGTGCAACGTTCGGTCGTCGAGTAGCCAGCAAATGGAGTAATCTCTATCCCCATTCTTCCTTTCTTCATCGTTTTCGTCCTTTATTTTTTCTCTCGCCACCTCACGATCTCTTTTTATTTTCCTCCATTCTCCCAGACAACGAGTTTCCTCGCTGTGAAAGAAATAAGTGGAGGACAGCAGGGAACAGAGTTTTAGCTGGAAAAGTGTAGATCGCGTTTTTAAATTGGACCCAGATTACCGTCCGTGACTCTACGTGGCAGAGGTAAGAGTGAACGAGCGAATGAGAGAGAAAGACAAAAAGAGCGTTTTGACAACGAAAGGTTCAATTGGGGTGTACCGAAAACACCGTAAACCAGTGTATAATAAAAATCATCGCGGCGACAATTGACTCGATAAAGTACATCAATTGTTTGTCGATCGATATAATGTTTGGATTCAAAATAAAATGAGCCGTTGAGTCGTCTTTCCTGGACTACGAAAAAAATATGGCGGCTTCAAAAAAATAATGGATAATAAGGAACATCGCGAGATTACGAATGAATATAATTTCTTACGTTTCGAACATTTTCGAATATATACATATATTTTTGGAATACAATTTTCTATTATTATTATTATTATTTTGAAACAATGCCGTTTATTTTTATACTTTAAATGAATGAAATGCTTCGTCTCGTCAAGCTCGATTCGTCGGGAACAGTAATAAGTCATCATGACTGCCCGGGAGTATCCCAATTTCATATCACAAGAGTGAACGACCTCGAAGTCAAGCAACGAATCTAGACAGGAGCTTACTCCTTATGAATTTCCATTGTGCATTAATGTACGAGAGTTGAGTGCTGTTCGAGTCGATGGTGCATTCGTATAAGAAGTTTCTTGCCCCCCTGACTCTTGCACCAACCGGGAGTTGAAGGGTGAGGAAGTATATACGGGAGAATGTGCCGTGTGCAAACCTCTGCTCCCATCTCCTTTTACCACCCCCAACCTCGTGAAGAGAACGTCGCGCTCTCGCTTCTAAAGCACCAAGATCTATAGTACCGTTTGGACTTAGCAATGAGAGAGGATCATTTTGCTGGATGAGAGCCAAATACCAGGGCCATTGTTCGTCGACTTGAACAGAGGAAGAAAGAACTTTTGTGAAAATCGCGGCGCACGGGGAACCACCAAGATCTGATGTTTTCCGGTGAGATCGAGTCGCAAACAAAGTTGGACGACGTGTCGCCTCTTCAACGTCCATTTGAATCACCAAACGATAATATTTCTCAAAATCTATTATAGAAAATCATTCATTTGATTCTTAAAGTCCGTTTTGAGATGAAGCTAATTGAGGAAATCTACTATCTTCGAAGGACCTCATTGAAATTATGCCAATACGAGGAGGCCCTTACTAAGGCAACTTGTCCAGCAGGTTTTCTCAATAAATCGAAGATTTACCATTGCCACGCTTGAAATTTTTTAAAAGTGTATAACGCGATGAAAACATTTTTCCTATCCCCTAAAAACATGTCATAATCCTTCCAATCAAGTAACAGTCGTCGCATATAGACTGAGTTGAGTGTTGATTTCAACAAGTTTTGAATGGGATAGCTTCAACACGAAGAGACAATTTTTCGTGTGATCAATCGATTTTTCGGGGGATCACAAATATTTTTAGCACCGAATAATCTATTCAATTAGCTTCCTGACGTTGTATGCTTGAAAAGCTGTACGATATTTGTTATTTATTGAATGCTAGATGCATCATTTTATCAGGGTGAAAGAAACACAAATTGAGGTGATTGAATTAGTGTCATATGGATAGCAACAGAAATGAAGACAGCAGTAGACAGCAGCTGTTCTGCTTTGCCTGGATGTTTTACCGCAGTGCCGAATATAGGTAGATGAAGTCGAGATTCGTGAAGGGGTAACTGGGTTGCCGCATAGTGACGTCACAATCACAGTAACCTACTTCAGGAAAATAGGAAGAGAGAGGACAAGGAGAAATAGAGCAAGGTGGGGACAGTAGAGTGGGAAGGAAAAGAGAGCGATGTATATACATGCATGAAGGAAGGTACGAGCAAGGGCTCTCGCCCCACCAGACAACCAAAAAGCTCTGGCCCTCGTCTGGTATTCCACGAATATCACCCAGGAAATTACGTGTCCTTCCACGACCCTGGCACGTATCCTACGACCTCTTTCTCTTTCACCACACCTCAAACCGCTCGTTCAGCAAATTTATATCTCTTTCCACTCGCGTAGCACGTTACGAAACTAACTCACCTTGCCCTTTACAGAATGACCGAGAAATTAAGGGGCGATAAAATTTTTTACTGCCACCATTTCCATGCCTATGAAATAGAATAAGGCGGAACGCTTTCCCATCTATGAATAAAGTAGACTTGCAGCGTTTTGCCACCTAGAGATTGAGATTTATGATACTCTTTTGCCAGAATACTGTTATCATGGAAAACACTGTCTTTGAAGTACTTAAGTCCGGTTAACGATAAACGTATTATCAATCATGTTGATAAATTTTTAAAAGATATTGTTCGATCGATAATACGACTCGATGAAATAATCGGAAAGGTGAGCTGAATGAAAACAGAAATGAAATTAATATAGAAATTCTTTCTTCAATTTATCATTACTATTTCATAATAATTTCAAATTAACTACTAAATATGCAAACTGTCGCAATTGGAGAATGAAGTTACACGATTACTTTGAACCACTTGGAGCATGCAGAACAACTCCATCGACCGGTATGATGATATGCATAACAGCGTCACGACGCCGACCTAAATTCTATATCGAACGAGAAAGCCCGCAACGTATGGCGACCTTACATGTTCAAATCCACTCGAGTATCTCGCGACTTAGGAAACCTTGTTGATACAAACATGCATCCGCATCCGCAGAATTTTCGTTACGTAGTTTGAAAGCCTGGAAAAAAAAAATTCCTTTCAAAAGTGTGACTGTTGAGAATTAATTATGGACTATTTCCAATTTCCATTTAGTTCAAGTAAATTTTGATTGGAATTTAATATTTGACTTGAAATATTTAACTTGATCGAATGTTTATTGGGTTTCAATATTGACGCGTTGCATTTACTTGAAATTACTTGAAATTAAGGAAATGCTGCACCTCGGATGAGACCATAATTATACCAGAAATTACAATGGACGTTTCAAAGGGTTGAAAAAATGTATTTGCAAAAGGTGAAAAAAGTCCCATTCCTCAATTCAATAAAATGTAGTGATTCTTCGTACATAGCGTAGTGGTTTTTTTTTTTTTTTCTTAGTTATGAACTATTCAGGTTTGCCTATTCATCATCCGAGCTCTGAATTGACGAGACATGTTTTTTTTTTTTATTCGTCATATGCAAGATTGGGCAAACTCCTCACGCTCGAGAGAGAATTTGGCAAATTGAATTTCCTGATAACAGGCCTGGAGCCAACATTGGAATGGGAACGAGGACAAGGACGACGATGAAAAGAGCTGCAATATACGGCTACATTCAGGTTTTTCGATGGAAAAACTTGTAACTAGTTGGACAAAGAAGTGTAAGTTAGAACTTACGGTGATGATCGACAGGAAGTTAAGATGTGCTAGGAAAAGACGAGGACAAGATTTTTCAACGTAATACAAAGTCAACGTTATAGAATCGATGCTCGTTTCGCTCTCGCCTACTTCGAGAAACCGGAGAATGAGCTTTCGTCGCCTTTTACGAGATCCTTTTTTTTTTCTTAATTTTTCGCTTGCTTACCTTTTAGCTTTCAAACCACTTTAAGAACCAAGCCGTACTTATGACGTTGAGCTCATCTTTTTTCCACAACAAGATAACCTGATGTAAAATAGGTCGGTGCGAAAAGCTTGACACAATTTTTTTTTTTTTACTTTCTTTCGAAACTCGGCGCGAAGAAAAGTCAGGCAGTTGTACCTATCTCTTCATTCCGAGAGGTATATTTTCTTTTCACTAAATTCTTAGTAGAGTAAGTCTGCAAGAAACGGCCATTAGAATAATTCGAGCAGTGTAGCTTAAAAGACGTTGGCAATCTTCATCAAACTCAACCAAAACTGATGTTGACGTTATTACTTAACTATTTTCTTGAACCCTTTATATTCAAGATTTTGTCTAATATTTTCATTTTCATCTCGTCATAAGTCTGCTAATAAATATAAACTTTTCGTGTGTTAAACGTGAGATCTTAATCGACCACGATTTCTATGCGTTTTGTAACCCAAATAGTTTAATTTACAAACATGAATGAACGCGAGCGATGAAGAATCAATTGGTTTCATTGTAGGAAAGTACTAAGTAACGATATCGATAAGAATCTATCAAGAAAATCATGTTGACTCAACAGCGATCTCAAGCTTCTATATAGGCGAATGAAGTCTGAGTCATTGGGCTCGAATGCAGGATGAGACAATTAACTGGAATGAATGGCACGTATACTGAGAGGTCTCGGCACGAAAAGGGTCTCGGAGATGATGGTTACTAACGAGTGGATACGTCAGACCTGTTGAGTCGAGCTTCTAGACGGTTTACGACAGTTTATCTTCTGACAGCGTGACAGGCAAGGCGCTATTTTCGTCCACTCAATAAAATCTTTACGACGTCGTAGTAAAACTCTGATAATAATGGTTTTACGAAAATAGTGCACGTAATTAATTATTTGTCGCGAAAAATGAAGTCATTATTCGTGGATGCTCGTTTATTGGTATCGAATACGTTATAACATGAGAGTCTGAGTGGAATAAATCTTTAATATTAAAGATTATATGTATTGGAATTCATTTAATTTCATGATATTGAATGATACTTTTCATTTTCATCGGAATTTTCAACCCCACCAGTACCACGGTCCAAGATGAGATCCAGGAGTGATTTCCCGATGTTTTTCAATTCGCACTTCCGCGACATTGTAATGGGAACAAAATTCTAATTGCTGAAGAACATAAATGAACAAATAAAAAACATGAGATTTCTTGAAACACCGAAAACATTCATTTTATCCCGACACAATTCAATTTCTATCGAGTCGACTCACGTTGCAAAGCGCAGCATTTTCCTCTGTAGCGCAATAAACCTCTGGACCTCGATTGCAAACACTTTCGACCGTCTGAAAGTCAGATAAGTCTCGGAATGAATATTTCTAGTATAATTATTTTACTGTCACGAAGCTTAATGAGTTTTAAGTCATAATTAAACGTTATTTTTCGTGCTTTGCACCGTTCGTTTTAAAATACAAATTTTTCACCGTGTGACAACTTTGCGCTGGGATCTTCTTTAAAAAAAAATTCTATACAGTGCAACATTTTGTCTGGTGTTAATGAAATTTTTCGCTATGCAATATAATTATGAATTTTGAATATTGTGGATTTTCTAATTGGATACTTGTCTTGTTTACTTGAAATCTTCATAATCGACTTACTCTTGCGTAACAACTGGTCAGTGCGACGAGTCCAAGAAATATGATCGGAGCGATTTTCATTGCAGCGAGTTGGTTGATGCAAGGCCTACTGGTTAGTCGTACGGTGCACGTGACACTGATAGAGCCACCACTCTGTGTGATGGAGTGATCCGGTAATACCGTATCAGATATTATATACATAACACATATGTATGTACGTATACACAAAGATAAAGAGAGAGAGAGAGTTCTCAAAAGACTTGAAAAAGGCTCTAAATATTTCGATGAAATTTCTCATTGAACAATAAAAAGAAGGAAAGAACAAAAGAATCCAATAAGATAATTATCGATCGAAATGTCATTTCGATAATTGGAATTTTCAACTCTTTGACAGCTGTTTCAACTTTCAAATCTTAAGATTTATTTGTCTTCTGAGAAATAAATAGAGGTTTTAATGAAGATAACGAATTCGTTTTCATTTTTTTTTGTGCATGACCGATCCATACGAATGATTAAACAAAGTAATCAAATATGATGGAATTTGCGGTTCATTTAAAGCGTCTCTTGAAATATTTTAATGGTTGAACACGTTGGTGTGAAATCGATTAGCGAATTCATTAACACAATTATTGTGTCAAGGGAGCAAGAGTGCGGATGCTCTTTTGACAAAAGAAACTTTTATTTGCAAAGCCATGTCAACACGTCAGACCAATGAAAAATAAAAATCCATTAATGAGATAAAGATGCAAGTTCACATGCGTGAGAGTAGTGCGGAAACGTTTCTTGATTCATGGGAATATTTTTCACTGAAATTTCTAGTTTTTGATTGGTCGATGCATACATTTTTTATACAACAGCCAAATGACTATTATTTAAGTAACAGAGAAAATAAGATGTATTTGCACCATTTTAAACTAATTCAATTTCGTTATAAACTTTTTTCGATTATGAGATAATATTCCAAAGACAAAAATCGAGTCAGAAGACAAGACAGCTGAAGGTTTTACGCCATATTGATTTTTTGTTTTTGAAAAACTTTTGACAGTTAATCGGTACCCGACTTGGGCGTCGAAGTAGATGGCAACAGCTAGAAAAACCATCCTGCACACTCTGAATAATATAACTCAAAACCTCCGTGGTAAGGAAAGAGAACGTATATGATTAAAATTGTTGACGACATGATTATTGGATTTCGAGGGCTATAAGGAAAATTGAATATGTGAATGCGAATTAAGTTATGGTATATCTCGTATCCACGTATAATTAAACGAAGCATAACTATATATGCTAATGTTCCACACATCGGATCAATGGGATTCTAATGCATGCAAATACTCGGTACAAATTGAACATATCCATGCATATTCGTGCATATTAATATCAGCAATGTTTTTATATTTCAGGAGGTTTCACATCACACCGGCTCATCATAAATCCGAGTTTATGAATAGTTGGAATGTTCATGATATCCCACTGACTCGGAAACACTGACAATGTTGAATAACCGCCAGATGCTGATCAATATCACACAATTTTTTGTGCTTTGGGATGATTGGATCAAAATGAAATTTTAGCAATTCAAAAACACTATTTTCCATCACTGGATAGCTCATGAAGCTTTTTTTTTTACTGAAGAATTACCGTTGAGAAAATCTCAAATGTTTTTTGGATGTACCTCTGACATCAATCAAGGGCTTCAAAAGTCACAGCTGAGCTATGCAATTGAAATTTGAACTGCACTTGAGACGATATTGAGCTTTTAAAAGAATCGTCAATCCTATTTAATGTCTGTTCAATGATAGTTTTCATGCAAATTAGTAACACAAGGATTTAAACACTAAAATCATTTGACAACTAAGCACATATATCTGATACGAGCGCACCCGAGAACTCTATTCATGATACATTTTCTAACTGAGGAAACTTGCCGCAGCAATTTATGTTGAATCCGGATTCCACACTTACATCGGTACGCGAATGGAGGTTATTATTAGACAGAGGCCAATGCCACACACGTTTTTGATACTCGCGGCGGAGCATATTCAGGGAGATATATCTACGAGGCAATTTTGCACGAACGATTCACCAGAGACTGGTTTTGAAAAATGGACGCGAGAGTCTAGAAGCAATGCCAAGAGCAAAAAAGACTAATACGTGGTGGTCTCGTGCGACAAAGGGACCGATGCACTACTGTAAAAGCTTACTACCGCAGGGCTTTGATGAGAGGAGCAATAAGAGTGAAAGTAAGAAGTGCGGAAAAAGCCTAGAGAGAAGACGGCCCGAATATCAGAGATTGAAAAGAAAACGAGAAAAAGAGATGGAGGTAGAGTAAGAGAGCTCTCGCGGAAGAGAGGGAAGAATCCTGGCAAACAAATGAGCATATAGCTTGGAGCGGAATCTCGCAATTTCAGACTAGGTTGCCGTAGTAGCGATAAGAAATGTTTTAGGTATAAACTGCTATTGAATGATAACCTCGAGGTTTCGTTCTTATAATTCACATTAACTATGTATTAATTTTTTTATTCTTTGGAATAATTAAAAAACCATGGGAACCAGAAGCTAGTTGATTTTCGTTCAAGTCTTTATTTGATTATGCTTCGTAGCAATCACAGTGGGAATGCCTTGAAAGCTTCGACATTCTTGAAAACGTGAGTGTGCCTCGTACTTGAAAAGTTGATGTATAGGAGGGGAATGCTCAATCGATCGATCATCTTACGAGAAAGTTCTTGAGTTCCAATTTGTACTACGAGGGGTGTAGCATGGAATTGGACCTGAATTCAAATTTGCCCGTGGTAATTAGCCATTTAAAGACAGATGGAGAGCCAGCAAGAGAGAAATAAAGAGAGTTGGGTTATAAAGCCGTGGTATCCAAGGCTTTCTCCAATAATTGGAGAGGACGAACGAACCAGAGATAACCAGATGGTCACATAACGAATGGGTTGGTCTTTTCGGGATTTGAAATACTGCCTGGACGAGAGCGAGTTAGCTATCGGACACGACGAATAAACTCAGTCCAAAGGCTTTGTTCTGAGCAACAGTACGTACATGCAAATGCGACTTTCAACTGGTTCAGTAACGAAGAGAACTCATAATTATTCAATGATTTGTTCGTGGCGCTTCATAAAATCCGTGTCAAATTCTCCTTTATATGTTGGCTTCTGTATCGCATTTCGTTTCTAGAAATTTGGCCTGATGTTTACGGCATCTCGTGGACATACTTCGCTATTTATGGACTAATTTTTTTTTCTAATACGTGTAATTAGGAGTAATGTATGGGTAGCGAAAAAAATGCATGGAATCGAAGCCAACCGCCCGAAATTGGCGGTTGGCTGACTGAATAATTTTGCAGTTAATTTCTACTAAGCATAGAATACTTTTTCTGCGATACTGGCTTCTCATCCATTGTTGGTATTAAAAATGTATGGAACCTTCGGTAAATCAGTTTGTTACCGAAAAACGGATTTAAAGTTATCTGTGGCAGTGGTAATGCTTCGTTAAATTTTTGGAGGATTGAAAAAAAAGCACATTCTTAATTTCTCTGCGAAATAATGCAATCGTTTAGGTTTTCAAACACTTTGGAGGTAGTGAAAGAAAACAAACAGAATATTGTTGATGTCTTAGAATACTAAATTAGACACATTTGTGTCTAATTTATGATTCAAGTTTTGCGTATTATACAAGCAAAAAGTATCTGTAAGAAACTATGGAAACAAGCACAATTCGATGGACTGAGCATCGGTTTTGGGAATTTCGAGAAACTCTACATTTTAAATTGAACACAAAATTTTAGTTAAGAATTTCGAAATTGAATAAGTTTTCAGAATAAAATTGAGTAAAAAATTATGAGCCATTCTCGACTTCGTTCGACTGTTCTTATATACTGCGAAAAGCAAAGCAAGATCTGTATCAATGTGAATAGATGTCAGGAGTCGTTGGATGTCAATCTTGCTGTAACGAGCCCCGAAGCCACCATTGGGAATGGAATAAATGGAGCGGTCGTAGAGGCGTGAGAGACGACTAGTTATCAATATCTCTGCATTGCACTTCGATTCGCTGACAATCGATATTCGTAATAGGACGCCTCCCATGATACAAAAGTGGCGAATGATTGTGCCGTTGAGTTTTAATACCGAGAGATCTGATGTATCCAATATGGTTTCGAATTTTCATTGGCATTTCCACGAAGCTTCAGGATCTTTTAATCTTCACATCTAAATAGCTGGATTATCGGAAAAGGTTGTTAAAAGCATTGTACATCCTCGATGATATTCCTTGGCTATAGAATGAAATATCGATCAGTAATTAAAGAGTAGCAATGGGTTGGCCAGTGGCCAAATTTAAACGAAGAGTGAAGTTTTTTTTTCTTTCAGCTGTTCGTGAAATTCGGGAAAAAGAAATAGAGCAACGTATCGAGCAACGAACAACGAACAGACACAAAGAATACAATAATAAAGCCTCTCATAAATGTGATAATATCACAAAACATCAATCTGATATTTACAGGAAATATGCTGCTTTCCTATGTTTTTGTAATTCAAGTGTCGTCTTTACAAGCCTCTTAGAAAAAGCCTATCCGTAAAATCTCCAGTCCTCATAATCTTTACCAAAGAAATTTCAGCCAAGAAAAAACACCATCCAAACCTGAAATCACCGAGATTCATTCGCTATCATTCACTATCATGTGTTTTGATTAACCGAAGCCAGAATTTCCGAAGATAAAATAAATGTTTCGAAAGCTCCCTGCTACAAATATAGACCAAGGGTCGTTTATAGGTACACATCTCTCATATATGCCCGCTGTGCTCATAGACACAGAATGAGCATGGAAACACAATCACACGTATGCGACAAAAGCATCAGCAAACAGATGTGCGTGTTATTGTGGCTCCGTTGGGCGGAACCCGAGCACGCACTTTTGGGTGCGAAATGGCCGGTGCGAAGGTGGAGCACCTTGCGAAGTGAACAATAATACACATGCGAACAGGTCGGTTGGCGCGTACATTAAAGGGATAAAAGCTCGTGGAGGGTGAAGCTTCAAAAAGCAGTATTGTGGTGCGAACTCGATCGATCACAATCTTTCGTGAATTGCAAGTTCATTGCGGCCATACCATTCGTGTTTTATCGTACCTCCACGATCTAACGAGTACGAAACAATGTACCGAGAAGTATAGAAACGTAACCTTGAACTTTTAAGAACAAAGAGCGGTGGGTCTGTCTGTATAAAGGTCTCATTTCTCTTTTAGTAGCGACGAAAATCATTATGTATTGCCTCAATGTTTTATCGTCCGTATTTCGTTAATGTCTCACGTAATTTCATCGTTCCTTGGCCCTAACGATAACTCAACGCTGAAAATTTGCTTTTGAGGTATGGTTAATCGTCAGGTTTCTACGGAGGTCTTACCTCGATGTTAAGGAAAGGGTAATAAACTGCGAAAAGTGTACCAGGTACACTTTTTTTTCATTCGACATCGACAGGAGATCTGAATTATTTTCCAAAATGTTCTAAATTCCTTGTTTCCTTGTTTGAATTTTTTTTTTTTGCAACTAGTGAATACTTGAAACCGCTTACGAATAGCGCTGTTCGATAGTCCTGCATTAAAAAAAAAACATGAAATTTTGTTAATTATGTTATAGTCTCATGACAAACAAGTTCTAAATTTCAGACCATGCGATTTCGATTTCATCAGAACGGATCGCTTTGAAATTGTTTGAATACTGAGGTTTAGTTGCCGCTCGTTAGTTCACCGCTTTAATTAACCGCTCCTTAATTAACCAATTTGAGTACAATGAATCGCATTTAATTTATATTTTAAAAAAATCCATTGAATTATATTTAGCTCTTTTTATCGAAATATTCAGCTCGGGAATATCGGAAGTACGGACAAGTAGCTGCCGTTGGGTGGTTATGATTTTGCATTTTCTTTTCTATCGAAGCAGCGCGTTCAGAGAGGCTCATTATTCGCGATAGGGGAAACCGGAAGCTCGTAAATGAAACCGCGCACTGCAGGGTTTCCAGACCTCACACGCGCATTTTCTCACCGTCTTACTACTCTTCGACTATTCGCAACCTTCACTCTCACCCTTCGTCTCGCGATCTCTTGGCGACGTACGCGATCGTTCTGAGCGAACGAGACAGTCGATTAATATTTCATGAGCAAGTATTGTACATATTCCCGTCTCTACTTGGTAAAATGGAGACCGGGTTTACTGCAACTTCCGAACGGTATACATATCCCTGACAAGAGAATATGTTCCTGTATTTTAGAACCATCATTTTTCATCCTCCTTCCCGCATATGTTGGCTTCCTTTTGCCTTTGAAGTTTCGTTCGATCGTTAGATCGGTTGACAGACTCGATTCATGTCTAGTAAAATTGATTCCTGAAGTATTGTTACAAACGGTCTGTACATTGATAAAAAAAAAGAAAAAAAAAAGAGGCGAAACGAAAGGATACATTCGTTGTTAATTTTTCATTATGTATACAGGTAAATCACAGGGGAATCCAGTGCCGAGAGGTGATGGTTAATAAATTCCGATTCTTTTAGCGTCCAGAAACAGTATTTAAGTCACGTAATCCTTTTTCAGTAAAGTGTCGCGCAGCGGGTTGAAAAAAGTATTAAAAATAAAGAACATAACGAAACAAAGTTGGGTAGAGTTTATAATGAAAAAGAAAAAAAAATCAATGTTAAGCTAGTAGTGGAAGCAAAAGGTACAAAATATATATATATTTATACTGCTCGTATTTATTTCAGATAAATAAATGCATAGGAAGCAGTTAAAAGAGAGAAGAGAGATAGATAGAGGTGGTAAGCAGTGGAAAATTCGCGATGACATTTTTGCCACGTCGAGCCGAGCTGTTGCAGACCTCGGTAATGTTTAACAAAATGTTCGGCGGTAGGTAGGGATCCTGTAGAGAAGAGCTCTAGCAGGCGACACTGGAGAGGAACGAGCGGAAGATTCAGAGGAAAAATGTAAATTTATCGCGGGAGTGGAAAGCAAAAAGTTCTTCGTCCTCTTTTTTTTTATTCTCTTGCAGTAGCCGAGGAAAATGCCGCGCTTTCTGCTGTACGTATACAAGCGAGGAAAGAAGCGAAAGCTAGTGACTAGGGGATGGAAGCGACGATGGTGAATTTCAACCCCCTGTAGACGCGAAGTACTGACCAAACGGGTTGGATATGGTTGAAAGCTCGCCACAGAAAGGTGGGAGTTAATGTCTGAATGTTAATTATGGCGCGCCCAGCCGGTCTCTAAGACTTATTGTTTTCTCTTTGCTGCTCTTTTTTCTTCCTTTTCTTAGTTAAATGTCAACATCTAGAAAGTTGGCGCCATATGTATGTATATTTCATCGCATTCGATATTACATTGACTCTTTTTTTTATTTTCCTTCTTTTATTCATTTAGTTTTCTCCTATGATTATTCGCGTTTGGCACACACAACCAGTTTAGTTTCTATATAGCTACGAAAGTCTGCTCAATCGCAGATTAAAAGCGTTTCATTTTCAAGCACGATAAAGCAGAGTTCCCCAATGTTCGAGCGGTTCATGTGTACCGTAGATTTTAGCAACTTTCGAGATAATGGTGTACACTTTGCGTAATTTTGGTGGCCCATTGGCTGAAACCCTTTGTCTCAGGACAAAGGTTTCCTCCATTCCCTGATTCCACGTTTTATCCCTATAGAGAAGTGTAAAGGTTTACAGCTACCAGCCACAGTCAATGAACACTTTCTGGTGAAAGTTTTGAAACATTCACAAAGTAGCGACAAAGCTACTTGTTTCCCAAATTTTACCAGTAGCATCGTATCGAACACATGCTGCAGTCAACGAGGCATGAAATTCCCATAGTCACGATAAATGAAAAGCACACTCTGCTTTAAATGAAAACGATTTTCTAGATTGTAATATCGATCACGATATTCCAAACGACTTTCACATCTTCTCATACTTCAGTGTTAAAAACTATTTTGTTATACGATACTTATGCTTTGAATTTTTCACAAAAACTTCTGAATGAAACAGAAAAGATGATTGTACAAATACAGAAGAACGATCCAAATCAAATATACACGTGCAAAATGGAAATTAGAATAAAATTACAAAATATAATAGCGTGAAACGCTACTTTGCGTTAATTCCAAAGAAACAAAATATCATGAATAAAGAACCATGATCACACGTATAAAGACGACGACGGAAACATTTTTTTGTCTGTATACATTTTCTCGTAACGTCACGAATAAACTAGGCAACCCGCTGTTTTTGCACCTTCCAAGATAACGACATTTATCCAATCGCAACGAATTTAAGTAATAATTTTGGTGCATCGAGTTACGCAAAATGTATACTAGAAATCCGAGCTACGAGGTAATTCTTGAAACGCATCATTCTATTCTCAAAATGTAACTATATTGACCCATTCCTCTTTCTCTTTTTGGTGATTCCAGCGCGTATACGCAGTTGGTGCAACGTGCGAACACTCTGCAATCGTTTGTCCAGTTCCGGCAAACTAGAGGATGGGGTTTAACGGCACGGGGGCGTTATATTTTCCGGTGGATTCGTGCTCATGGTGGCCGGCATGAGCTATTTTTATTTTACCGCTGGACCGTGACGACCTTCGGCTCTGTGCCAACGGAAACGAGCTGTGAATTTTTCATTTTGTTTTACATTTTTTTTTTTTCTTTTTTTTCTTTATACTCACAATGCTCGACTATTCTGCAATGAATTCTGCGAGCGGTAGAAAAAAATAAGGGTCAAAAAAGACAAAATATAAATTTTTTGCACTTTTGACCCCAGGATATAAAAAAAGAGACCCGTTCTTGATATAGAATTTTATATTTTCTTTCTTTGTCATAGTAATATTATTCTAGATGTATCGACAGTCGGTTGGATCGTTTCGAAAAATTCAGTAAATGGTCTTACCAATGAAAGCGACGTGCTATCGACTAAAGTGGAATCTTCTCAACGAGCTTGAATCATTTTAATAGACCGCAATGACGAAACTCACCAATCTTCTGCTTCTCCTTTTCACCTCCCTTTTTCTCTGCGCAGCTTCAAATTGTAATATATACTTGATGTATCGGACCTACCCTCGACAGTGATCTGCATTGTTCATCTAAATTGCACACATCCTAAGGTATTGTAAAGCCAGTGGAATTAATACATAAGTATGTACCAGCATCCGTCTTAACTATGCCTAAAACTATTGTATTTGTACGAGACTCGTTGAAATTACTCAGTACTTAGTGCTTCCATTCGGCTTCAAATCAGACATGTAAATACGACCTGAAGTTCTGAAATCCCACAAATTGATGGAAGAAGAGTTGACCACTACTTCCCAATGTTTCCCAATATTGTAGAGATGCTTACCTGCAACAGAAACATATTAATCATTATACATTATGAAAAAATAACATAGAGTTATGATGGTCACAGTAGAAATTTCGAGTCGTCGCAATAGTAAGATTAGTTGGAACATTATTCAATCATAAAATAGAGCATTTCGGTCTCGGAAATACCCAACAAATGTTTACATTGAAGACGCAAGCTGATTTTAATGTTTGCATTTGCCGGTGAAGGTAGGGTAACGAAGAACGTTTGGGTTTTCGGAATTACACAAGCGGATTAAGCGCCAGAAGTGCGGAAGCGACAGACAATAGAAGATACGGGTGGGAAGACTGTCTGCTCGTTGAAATTACAACAAGGTGGTGGCCGGCGCAGAGTTGAATTTACAAACGCGAATTTGAACAGCAGATAAATCGCTCTACAGGATTTGAGAAAATTGTATCGTTTCGAGGTGAAATGAACACACGTGTGTGAACGTGTTGTTAGTGTTTTAGAACCAGAGGTGGAAACATTATGACGAGATCCATAATAGCGTTTTGGAACCACCAAAGATTGACGCAACACCCAACTCTTCAATCATCTCCAATGAGCATTAACGATTCTTGGAATCATACAATAACTTTAGAATTTTAAGAAAAATCGCATCTGTTCATTTAGTCAATTACATGAATGAAAACGAACACTCAGCCATTTAAAGATTTTTCGTAACAATTCAAATCTTTCTGCAGATTTCCCATATCTGAAATTCGAATAACTGTACAACCAACGGAGGTTGAGACTTTCGAAATTATCCAAGCGTTTTGGAATGACTATTTTCCTGGTAAGCTTGTGCAAACGGTAAATATGTATTATCTTATTCACTACACAAGTTTACGCTTCGTACGAAAAAAAGGCGAGGTTCAAGCTTTCAGCTTTTCCGGAAAAACCCAACATCCGTGGGAAGGAAGAGGATGAGAAGGAAATATGTCGAGTACGAGGCGAACTGTCTATTGATTCATGCTCGAATAATTATATCATATTCTCAAAAGCGCGCGTAGAGTTTATATGAGACTGTCGGGAAGCTGACAGGAATAGGCAATGGAGTTGAAACAAATACCGGAAATTTAGGAATTCCAGCTCAGTCTACGCTCTGATGAGCATTTATTGCCTCTTTCATTCAACGAGCCCCATTCGTTGAGGTTCGTGTTGTTTTTTATTGGAAAATAAATTGGTCTGATAGGAAGAGTTACTTCGCAGTTCCTTCTTAGAGGAGATTCATTAATTCTTTGGGATAGCGATGTTATAAAATCGTAACCGATGAATTACTCGTTATATTTAGGTATGATTCCATCATGCATGCGTCGATCTTAATGAGAAGTGTTTTCAATCGGTCTCTCGTTGAACATATTTGTTGAGTATAGAATTAGTTTCAGAATATTGTGGCAAGTTATGGCAAAAGATCAAACATGTATATGCATGCAGCATTACGATCCCGATTCGAGCTATAGCATTGTACAGCAATGATTTTAATAATCCCGGTAACCAAATGTTCTTAGCTAAAATCTATTCTATCAAAAGTTCTTTTCTTCAATGTTTCCCTTGGCATTATCATGATATTATAATCGATTTTTCAAGATGAGTCATCGTTTGGATTTAAAACGCGATTAATTTTGATGGTAAAGAAATATATCAGACGATCAAATACTTTTCAATGTCTTATTCATTATTTGCATTCCATATTGATTTGGGCTAAGCTTATGGAATATTTCAGGCTGAAATGAAGATATACGAAACGCCTGATTGCTAATCGAATAATACGAGCTTGGACTGTACACGAAATATTCATGGATCGAGAGTGTATTCAGTAAAGAAAAAAAAAAACATTCTCCTCTATCAAACGCGTCAGCGTTGTATTTTACTCTATCTATTACTTTTACCCTACCGCAAGAATAAATAAGGTGGAGTATTTGTCGCGAACATTGTGTCATTCATCCTAGGGGAAGAAGAGCCCCATGTGGCGATATTTAGATTCTTCATTATGGCTTACCGCATGGTATATACGTGTATATAAAGTAAATCCGGGAGGAATGATGAAAAGCATTCGCGTTTGTTGAATCGAACCATGCTGAATGTAGCTCATACTACGAAATACTCGACGAAATTTTTTTTTTTTTTTTGAACCTTTCTCTTTGTGTACGTAGTACGCGCATGTATACATACGACGAGGGGATCAAATTTTATAATCCCGACACCCTAAACCCGGGACTAAACGGTAGACCAACAGGGACTTTGCTTTCTCGCCTACCCACCAGCCCTTTTTCTTTCAACCTCTTTCCGCTTGTTCGTTTTTTTTTTCAACAGAAAGAACCATCGATGTTACTGAATCATGGTATCAGAATCATGACTGATTTTCAATGTTTTTACAAAATCGGTGGATGAATTTTGATTTGAAAAATAAATACAACGATCAAACTGCGCGATGTTGGAAAATAGCGAACTTATATGATAAGCGGTAAAAACCGGAAAAGAACCTTTCGAAGAATCTAAAAAAAAAGCCTACCCTCTTTGTGCATCACATAGTGACATGTTTGGGCATCGTAATCAAACCGTTGTGACACACTTCATCATAGTAGCCACTTCTGTGCATTCTTTCTTCTGTGATGCATTACACAATCTCTCTTTCCATCTCTCGACGAGTTCTCTCCCCGTCTACCCTGCTTGGCCGCCCCTTTAGCAATCTCGTTATCCCTGTTTACCTCACCTCTGTCATGCAAATGAGCCTTTCAACGATCGGGTTCTCTTTAAAATGCGGTTCACCAACATTGAGACGTGGAGCTAACCGACCGTGCACTACTGCGCAAGATTTTTAACATAATCGTATACGTGTGCAATATGTACATATATATTTGGTGCGCGTGGTATAATGCTCGGGGCGTTGACGCCCCGACTAAGAGTTGCCATAAACACCGCCCTTTCTATGCCCCTCCTGTTTTTTTGTCGTTGCTTTTTTAGATACACTGAGTATTTCCGCTTGGAGAAAAACTCAAAATCATGTTACGACGTAAATGCAATATGGTGAACGCCAGGATAACATCACTGAACGACGCGGTCGTTTTTTTCACTCGGTCATTGCAAGGATTTTTTGTCGTGTGCTTATACGAGGTTAAATAACTATTAAATGTAGCCGGAAAAGTAGCAGTGATATTAGGACGGATTATTACGAGGTCAAATAACTATATTCAGATATGAACGAATATGATGAATCAGAATGATCTCAGAATGAGATCTGTATTGCATGTTGTTAAATTTTTTCAATCATCGACCAGATTATGAATTCTGGGGAATTTCGCTTGAAAAGTTCATGTCGGGTGTACAAGTAACAGAACATCAATATTCGTGATTTTCAGAGATAATGGATTAATCCATTGTTGACGTATTAGAATTCCGAAAACTTCTACACTTGAGGCACCAATTCAAAAGAATCGAATTAATATACAAAGCATCAGATACAATGACAAAAAGAAGCCAGATTATAAGGTCCTCAGCTAGATAAACGTTCCTCACGTCAAGATTAAATGCCAACAAATTTATCTATTTAGCTTTCGCGATACTTCGAGAGTGTTAACTGTGAGTATTCAAAGGGTTGTCTTTTGTATCTTTTCGTAATGGCCTCTTTCCGTTATAATTATAACGCCTGCCATCTACGAAGAAATATATCAAGGGTTAACCAAAGCCAGGAAGAACCAAGCCAGGCAAACCATCAGCGTTAAAACTTGGGTTACTGGGAAGGAAGCAGGCAGAAAAGCAGAAGCAGCGCCTCTCGATCTTCGTTCGCCTCTAACCCCGTCAGCGACACGTCTAGCAAGAAACGCTTCGAAGCACTTCACTCTTCCCTGCGCAGCCTCGGGACTCGCTGCAAGATTCTGTCCTCTCGTTTTTCCCTCGACTTTGCTCGGTACCCAATTCTCTCACACTTCTCGCTATCACCCTGCTAACGCTTATTCACTCACTCCCGACTCTCTCTCTCTCTCGCTCTCTTTCTCCCACTCTTTTTCTTTTTCTTATTCGTTCTGTCTTTCTTGCGGAACTCTTCCATCTTCCTTAGTCCTTCTAGTCAACTAGGTCGCCTGCCCGCTGTAACACACCAATGGACGTCGTGCTTGTCGCTAGGATTATTCTTCCAACTTTTTCTTCTTTTTTTTTGTGTTATTTTTCAACTACTCGAGTCTGTCACCGGACCTTCCGATGATTTCCGCGAGTGGGTCTTCTCGCAACCGGAAGTGGACGTTGCAGGAAAATAGATAAAAGGGAGAAAAAAATAAAACAAAATGAAAAAAGTGAATGTGCACGGGGGTGAAAATTGAAGAAAGTATAGGAAGGAAGGATGAAGGATGGTAGGAGAGTTCCGGGTATGCCGGAAACCAGAAGTTTTTCTCCGTTGGTCAACTAAACAAAAGGAATGGGAAGCGAACGGAACGGTGACTACGTACTTCGGTGCTCGCTCTTACGGACCTTTTACAAATCGGAGAAATGCCCGTTGCAGTCTTCCGCACGCGTAAACTCTTATTTTTTTCGTTTAGTCGTCTCGTTCTATCGGTGTTATTCGTTTTCTCAACTTTTCGAACTTTTCATCTATTGGGCACAATACTAAAGTCAGAAACATTAATGGTTAAGACACTACAATTGATTTGTCGTTATACAATGGTAAAACTGAAGCACGCTACTTACAATCACTTGAAAGAGATAAAAATATTAAAAAAACTAATAAATTCATCTCATGAATCGAGAGCTCGGTACGATTTTCATAAAATAACACCCTCAAAAATTTAACAGTCGAATAAAACCGTTATTGGAATACGCTGGCGGTCTATCTGGCTTTCTTGACTCACGGTCCATTAACATTTCATCGACATCGAGACGACATTTCCTGACAGAATAAAATTTCTTTCAATTCATTTTAAAATCATCAAATACAGTAGCAACCAAGTCCGCAAATCTCAAGTATATTATACCTGGGAAATTTACGAGGCATAACTGGAATATCAATGATAAAATCGTGACGCGTTTTCTTCTTTATTCAACGCAGTAACGCATAATGAAAGAGATATCGTGCGTGCACGGTGAAAGACGTGTGCTGTCATGGGATTTGATCGTCTATCTAACATGCGTGGCTTGAAACACGTCTGATTCTTCATGACGCACCAGGCACGATCCTTCCGCCCCCTCTGGCGCCTATTCAAGCTTCTGCTTGGCTGCAAGATCGACGTGAGCATCATCGAGGTGACGCTTTAATGCGACTTTTATGGGACGAATGCCACGTATAAAGTTGCCCCCGAGAAAGGAAAATAGCTCGGAGATATACACTGTATATCTTTCCTCATGTCATCCATCTTCTTACATGATTTATCTGACTAAGATATATGCACAGTCGAGGCACTTATAGCAAATATACTTTTATTGATCCCATGAAGCTTTAACTTCAAAAAATGTTCACGAAAACTCGGATCGATTAATGGTTAATAGTTCAGGATCTTATATATACCGTGGCACGTTTTACCGAAATTCCAAGTAAGCGGAAATGATTTATTATCTAATAGCCCACTTGAGTGAGCCGTACTCTGTGCTTTTTCTTTGCATCCAAAATATATTTAGGAGCCAACCGAGAGAACTGTGTCTAAAAGATGCAATAAAGATCACTAAATCCGGAGACTGACAATATTTTTTAGGACAATTACTCAATTCAATATGACAAATTCTGTAAACATATTCTTCGAACAATGCGTGATCTTGTTCGAGCTTTGCTGGATTTTTATGCACGAATTACGTGCTTGTTATCATTAAGGAAAACTGGGCACGTAAATAACAAACGTTATAATCAGTCTCAGCATGTTAAAAGTGTAAGGCTGTGCAAGAATGCAAACCCGAATATGGTGGGGTAGTTCAGTGTTCTCAGTTTTAGTACAAAACAGACAAGGCTTGCCGCAAATTACGCGAGGGAGGAAAACTTCGTGGCTTGAGAGTTGGACCACCAAGGCGCAGTAAGCAACAACACCAGCAACAGTAGGAAGCCTAAGTGGCTCGTTAGCGCTAGGTACAGCTTACGTGTCAAGTCTTCGTCGGGCCATGGAGGAATAAGATAACAAGAACACAAGATGGCGCTTGCTCTTATTCCCTTTAGTGCAGTTTTGCTTTCGGCTCTTACGCTTCCCTTTCTTTACAAACATCTTGTGATGTTATTCTCAGTGTTAAAACTAATCTTCCTTTTTCGTAAAAATAAAAAAAATAAAAAATCATTGCGAAGAAGGGAAAACTATCATAGGAATGATTCCTTTCATTGTTACGATACGAGCAACTGGAGGACGCGTGTAGAACGTAATCGGGTAGAGTCTTGTGAGCTGATCGTAGGAGGAATTCTCTATCAAAGACAGAGGGATAACAGGATACCCGAAGCAGATCATTCGTCGCTTCACGGCTTTTGGTTCAATCCGTGCCCTACAAATACAAAGATGTGAAACATCTGATAAATACGCGCGCGCGTGCACACATACACACACATATTTATATAAAACACGTTACTTCAACGAGAGAAGGTGAGAGGCGTAGCATCGTTTGTCTGGATCTCGGCACATCGGTTAGACGGGAACACAATTTATTAGTCATTACGGATTGAGTGCGGAGGAGCAAGGAAACGCGTAAAAGTGTAGATGAAACGATGTATCGCCTCCTATACATAAACTTACTGGATGTATGTATACATACACAAACGTAGAGCTGGGAATGGAGCTTCCACGTGCTTGCTCGGATCAGGGAGAACGACGAGTGTAAAGGAATAGGCGAGAGGGAATCGGCGATAGTGATCGATAGTCGAAAGACTTATGAGCCTGTCCCATCGTTCTTGTCAGGCTTTCCTGACACCGAAATACATTAGTAAAGCTTTGCAGTGTGTATTGGTAGGCAAGAGTGCTAAGGGCTCTGAAACAACCTTACGCTCTCTCAGCATCCACGGAACAACGCATCCCCAGGTTGTAACATATTTTATGGCACCAGTACGCAACTCTGATCATGAGGGTTTCTGTGAGAAACTTACTGTTTCGTCGTAACATGTGGCAACATCCAGCTGTATTGTAAAGAAAAAAAAAACTCGAGTTCGTGAATGAGTTTTAAATGCACATGAATACGACCAAACGCTATTAACATTACAGTTTTCCACAAAAATAAAACGATGATACTCTCTACTGAAGGGATGGAGGTAAGAGAAATATTGGAAAGAGATCGCTTTTTGTTTTCGGAAACTTTTCTCCATTCAGCCAAGTATTTTCTTTGTTCTACGGAAATCTGACTATACCATCGTGATATTATGATATTAGTCTAGTGGAGAGTTTTACTTTACAAAAGATCAACTGGAATCGATTTTTCTATGCGTTGTTAACATTGAAACTCTAATGAAAAGTCCAAGTTTCTGACCTTAGAGAGGAACTGCGTCAGATTGCATCTTGAATCAAAGTGTCACACCTTTTTTTTCTGTAGTAGCGTCGTAGTGGTTGATCCAACAGGGAAAATGTCGGCCTCAAGCGTTATAATAATAAAAAATAAAACTCAACAAGTTATTAGCAACTGAAAAACTGTTATTAATGACGCTTGGCTAGAATAGAAAATAGAAGAAATGATTGCAAGAAAAGTAATTGAATTACATTAAGCTTTCTTATAGCGGAATAAACTAAAGTCAATTTTTGCTTCATATATGATAGCAAGTTAGTGACTACAGTAAACTACAATAATGACAAAAATATTCGGTATTTCGTTTACTGTAAGTTTTTTTTTGGACATTTTCCTGTAGGAGCAACCGTTGAAAAGTTGTTAGAAAAAAAAATGTCAGCTTTTATCCAAAATATAGAGTTGTACATCCCTTCAAGGTCGGAATATACTAACAAAGCTATAGATAACGTAGAACTCTTTTCAAAAGATTCTACATATGTTTCTATACACTTGTACTAAGATTATCACCATTAAAGATTACAATTGATATGACCTATTCGCAATTTAGATGTGAATTACAAATGTGTGTGAACAGGTGCCACAGTTAGGAAAGCGGAAAGAACGATAAATTTGATTGCTATTTGATTATTCGAGTGACTGAATCTCCGTTGAATATGAATAGAGGAATAATCTCGAAGCAGAGATGAAGTGATAGGCGATAACATTGATAACGTGGTGCGGAAGATCTATACAACCGGATGAAAAGCATGTTAGTGTGGGGGAAGAGGGAGGGGATCCATTGGGAAGTCGTCTGGGCAGAATGAGACAGAAAAGAGGAAGAGAGAGAGAGAGAGAGATCATAGGTGTGATAGTATTGTGTACATCCAAAACGGAAGGGGTCGATTGTTGGTGTTTTGATAGCATACAATACGTGTATTTCAGCAATAGAACATGGGATACTTGCATATAGACTCGACGCTATCAGTACGGCCTGATTAATGTTCTGGCTTGCCGAGAGGGCCTAATGGCGTTTGACGTTGTAACATCGGACATTCTCACTTCACTATGATACTAGCAAAGCCCGTATCCCTGTGAGCCTTGATCATGCGACCGGTTGAAGCTTAGAAAGCCACAACATGTACATATGTATGTCTACCTACCTACCTGAAGATATATACATCTTAGCTATTCCAATGTATATATAGATGGATACATATATCGTTCAAGCTTAGACTAAGGGTCACGCATACACCAGTCATCAATATTTATGTATCGTCTACTCTAATGAGGTAGAAGGAGACTCTGATAACTAGAGAGTTTGCGCATCCTTCGACTCCAATCGATTCTCAGTCGTCTTTTTAACGGTTCTGTGAAATTGCTGTTCCTACGAACGCATGAATACCTGCCGTCGCATCTCTGTGGCCAGTGAATTAGTTTAACATACGGATAACATATTGCTATTACGATAAATTGTTGATCACTACTATGCATAGGAAGTTTGAGTTTCGTGATTATTTGACTATTGATTGGTACACTAATGATCTGATATTACGACCGACGAATTCATCCAGTCGGTCGTGTTCTCATCCTAATGAAAGCTTTGAATTTGAGCTAAAATGGAAGTTGGTTGGCAGAGCGTTATGCATGTAACTTGCGCGCTTGCGGCTACATGATGATGTTCATTTCTTTTTTGGTCAAGTGATCGAGACCATGATTATGGAGTGAACTACTCCACTACTACATCTCGCAAGACACTTTTGACCCCCTAAAACAAGTATAATCTTGGTGATTATTTTTAATTATGAAGCCCTCTTGTCGAAGCCAACGTATCTAACGAGCCGTGAGAACATTACACTCGGTCTGACAATCAACCTATTCAGTAATATCAATGCTCGCGATCCTCGATAATGATACGTCCATAACAGTATGCTTCGTTGTCTTAGTAACTCTTGGACCGATGTGATGTTCCATAGAGTTTTTTTTTTTTTTTTTTCAACTTCTCCGAAACAGCAGCTTATGCAGCGTCATACACGTAATAAAATGTACATGTTTATGATGACGGCTTGTTTAGAGTTATGATTTCAACACACCCGTGAATTTCGATGGGTTGCTTCGTGCCACATGGCGGCGTTCCCAAAGTTCCTCAAGTTAAACGACCCATTTAATGAAGCCGCCCACGTTAATCCAAATATGCATTTACATCCACGGGTGTATCTGTATGACTCACATGTAAGTATGTACACAGGAGTGAAGCCAACAACTGTAAATGTTGGTATACTTGTGTTTGCATCCAGGCAATACGAACTTTTCTTCACCCTATGCCAATAAACGCTAAATCACATAACAGTATTATTCTTTTTGCCTAGCCATGGATGAATTTTCTCTTATTCGGGATTTTTAGCCATGACATTTAAAAAGTCTAAATGGATGGAACAAGGGTAGGAATGAAAATTAAATCAAGGAAAAATGGAACAGAGATTCTTCGCACGCGTTATTTCTAAAAAGTTGTAAAAATACCAATATTTTCGTTGCGTCCCATTTTTACATAATGCTCTTTTCGAAAATCAATCGTTTTTTTTATGGCTAAACAGTTTCGGAGTTATTGAAATGAGAGCAACGAATCTCAAGACAAACATTCGTGATGCTTCCATTCAACCGAATCGTGATTTTTTAATATTGAATGCTGCAGCATTAGAAATCAGAAAATTTTTGTGTTGACTTTATATTTCACTTCCACCACAACAAAACTGAGGAAAAAGTTCAACTAGCTCGTAAACTTAAAACTCATGCTGTTTAGGCAATTTATCTACACGTAGTAAAGTCCAGTGCTTTCGACCGATGGAATCTTGAACATGATATTCAACCGTTGATTCTTCGAGCTTTTGTGCAAGAATAATAACACTAATTATGCAATTCTCTAGAAAAGATTCGTTCTTTTGGTGTATTCACTTTGTGGGTATTCGGCATAGCCACGATCGTACTTTAATTCATACAATAGCATTAAGGGTGATAAGAAGGGCGTGTTGAATTACATACAGTTGTTGGTAGAGCACGCCAGCAAGAGCTACGAATGGTGAAACGTTGAGTCACGAAGACCGCGTGAATCAGCAAGCTTGTTTACCGAGAGGTAAGAGGGTTTTTGCCAACGCCACCTTTCCACTGTTAGTATATACACATACTCATGGTATATTATATATAAATTAAAACATATACATACAATGAGGTGTGTCGGTCTTACTAGAAAAGCTTGAAACTGCATGATTTCTCGCATAATTAGCTCAGCAAAATGTGTAATTGGATTTGTTTTTGACGATCTTCAAAAAGCTTCGTACCAGCCAAAAGTAGAAACGAAATGGTTTACATAGTTATTGATCAAGACCCAAAATCGTATAAATTTTCCTTTCTTGAGCTTTTCTTTCTTTAGTTGCTTGACTTCCTGTGAATAATTTTGGGATTCAAGCTTAATATAAGTCTGTCGGAAATTTCAATCACAGCTAGGAATCATAGATTTGTAACGTAATTTATGCGTAATTTCATAAAATATTTTGACAGCGCGGTGTGTCTCTATAGAAAATGTTCGAGATTTGAATATTGCATCTTGAGTCTCAGTCACAGTAAATCTCTATTTTAAAAGTAACCAACAGAGTAGTGACGATACTTTTAACCAAATTAGAAATTTCCATTACTACTTGGCTTCTCAGGCAAACAGTCTCTTTCACAGAATCGTGAAAAACGTGTGAACGCATTTGAAAGTCAAAATGATTACAGTACACAGATGAAAGGATTGCAGGCAATGGGAAAAGGCTTTAAAGTTTGTAAAACTTATTTCATAAGGAATTATGTCGTTCAGAGCTTATTCATTCGAATCGAAACACCTTGTATATGTGTTTGAACGACTTGAGCCGCATTTCGCAGGGCGCAACCAGCGACCATGAAGCTTTCGCCACGGTGCCTCGCCCTCTGATCCGTACTGCAGAACTGCATTGGCACGCTACCACTAAAGTGATGCTCCTTGCACACAAACACTAAACATAAAAAAACATACACCAACACACATACATGGGCCCTCTAGTCATAGGGATATATATTGCCCTTTTTCCTCCCCCACACCTCGAGTTACGTAGATGCACGTACGGTCTGTAAGAGCCATCGTAAATTTCATTCTTTCTCCGGTGCGCGATATCGGCTTTCCACTGCGGCGCGACGGTGGCCTATGTTACGAAATAAATTAAAGGGGAACGAGCGACGAGGGAACAGCCCGTTACGCATAACCCTCTAGCGCATCCGCAATGCCAGATGGCGTTGAGGTTACGTAATGTGATTCGAGCGAGGAAAAAACACATACCTGCTTTTTTTTTTCTTTTCTTTTTTGTTTTTCAATTCTTTACTGTCGTGGCTCTTTGTGCATATTCTTTGTTCTTTGAGCGCAGACACTAATCCGGCACGATATTCTATCGCGATTCATTCATCGCGGGATATATACAGATCGGTTATTTTACGATATCCAGGGGCAAAACAGAAGTGTTTCAAGTGTTTTGGAGAAAAATTCAACAGGAAATTAGTTGAAAAGATACTACAGTCAATGAGACTTTGACTCTGCTAATCAATAACGTATCGAGTGTAATTCAAGCTGAGGTCCGAGTAAAGTTCTTATAAGATCGTAATAAAGATTGGCGAGGGAAGTGAATGGTCAATTCATAAAATTAAATTAATTCCCTGACGATGGAATCTAATCAAAGATAAACGACTCTATTCCATCGTATACTTACAAATTAACTTGTTAAAATCGACGTGATATGATATCGCCGAGTTATAGATACGAGGCTCCTGAATCGCTTGGAGAAAGAAGTTGAATAATGCGTGCGGGTCACGACATTGAATGGAGTCGAATAGAATATAGGATGGTCGGGGGGGTTACGATCGACTGTCAAGGGGAGAAATTACCAAGACGATCATGGTAACGAATGTTGGCTGTTTCCTGCCTCTTCGATCAGGCTTCAACGATCCAACGTCACGCAAGATTCTTCTTCCGTAACCGCACCAACAGTATAGTTCAAATACTTCGAGTTTTCGTTGTATTTGATGGGATAAGTTTTATCAATAATTCAACATTGGCAAAATTAATTCTTTATTTCTCCACAAAGTTTCTGATCGAAAATACATACGCACGGAATCAATCGACTTTTTTTTTTTATTTTCAAAGTGTTAAAAATTGAGAAACTGGAGGAAAGAGGATAATATTTATCGCTGCCTTCCGGCGATGTAAACTTTAATGCCGTAATTTATCACGGCTTTGTCCAACAGTTTTAGTCGTTTCGAATGGCTACTTTGTCGAAGCATATTTCGTTGCACAAATGAAAATTCATAAAACTCGCCCGACACGTTACGAGAATATGACAAAATCTGATGTGAACCTTCTTATCGAACGTTCTTTTTTTTATCTCATTCGTTCGAAATGCTTTTCTCGCATTCTCGAATATTCAACTGGATATAACACCGAAAATCACGTAGACGCGGAGCCCGAGAGGAATTCATGTTACGAAAGACACAAAAGTTTCGTCCTTGTGGAATAATATACGTCCGCCACATTAAAGAAATTTAAAGGCACCGAGAGGCAGACCAGTGGATATGAGAGACTCGATTTATAGGCGGTGCTGAATTATAGCCCTCCTAGCGAAGTCCAAATATAGATGGAGTTGGGAGTAGGGAGGGAGGAAAATATGAAAGTACCACTTTCCAACTGAAGAACTATGTCATCAGAACTGAAATGGGAATATATATATCGCATTCGGGCTATAAATCGAGGATTTTTCAAAGTCATACGTAGATTTATATTGGCTAAGTGGGATTCGATAAAATTTTACAATTCATAAAATTATATTACGATACGTAATAGATTAGCCATTCATTGTTAACCGATTTGCAATGCTCCAAGGTTGTCAAATTGTGCATTTCAAGCTTTTACCATATAGTATCCACGCGATATTTTTCGGATTTCAAAAATTTTTTTACACATTTTCCGTCCATTACTAAGAAGAACGTATTTTTCGAGCACAGAAGAAATTTCAGAATCAATGAAGATATTTGCCACTTGGAATCACTAAACCTCTTGTCATTGTCATGATGCAGTTTCATTAAATCAAACTTGAAGTATTTCAAACTAGAAGATAAGATAAATGTTGGTAATCGGTCTTTATGACTTGAAATTTGTAAGAAAAAGGAGTAATTAGCGTGACTTGTAGAAAATTCACTGTCGAATCGTAAAAGCAATTGCTATATTTTTTTTAGACCTTTCTGTTCTCAATTCCACGTCATTCTTTCTCCTCTTCCAGCGAGTATGCACTCCCTTTATAGAAGAATCAACAATTATCCCAGCTTGAAGAGGGCAAGTGTATCGTAGAAAGAGCCGCGCTTTTTACTCTTTGTCTTAACGTTTGATGAATGTCACGAGAGCAAAGGGCCCTGACTGAGAACAATATCAAAGAGCGGTAGTGAATGAGGTGAAAGATAAAGGGAAAAAGCGTGATATATAAAGACAGATAAACCGAGGAAAAGACTTTCTCTTATCAATTTCGTCTCGTCTATTTCTGTCCAATTTCTCACAATACGAATCCTGTGGTGCTTTCTTCGAAGGATAAGATATATACGGTTCATTAGTTTCAAGTTTCGAATCCATCTGTTTCATTCAACCGACCCAAATACCTATGTATATGAACGTATATTTCTCCGATTCTCTTTTTATAGGTCTCATCCTCATCGGCCCTTATCCTTTCATTCTACCGTCCGATATCCTTTTCCTCAATCCTCATTTCTTTTACAACTGTTCGTTTCATTTCCTTGTCCCGCACTTCCGACATTACCCCTTTCGCTCCCGCTCCCATTACACCCCAGTCTTCTTTCCCCTTTGCTTCTCTTTTTCTTCTTTTTTTTTTACCGAGAGTCGAAACTTCTTTCTGCCTCGAGAAATTCAGGATTAAACGAGACCCCGAAACTCGTTCTTCCATTGGCTGATTAGCCCCCGATGTAATCACAGAAAACCGGAAAATCGTTCGTTCTTTGCTACAACAAAAATGGGATCGAAAAGCACGATTCGGGGCTTCATATCTTCTTTCTCTCTTTACTTTCAAATATATCCATTGCATTGATCTAATCGGAAGAAATTCGTGAGATAAATAATATTCATTTTGAACAGTCGAATTTTATTACAATCCAATGCATCGTCAAGCATTTAACCTCGGAATTCTGTCTCGAACGATTAGTTTATGAGCCATGAAACATTATCTCGTTAATCAAAAAGATCAGACTTCATTGAACTAGCTGGAAGAGGTCCAATCGTCAATCGATTGACCTCCAAAGAAAGATTTACCTCAGGTATAACGTTCGAAATTCTGTACTGTAAGGGTGCAGAAATCAGTGTGTATACTTCTTGGTTAGTAGAAATCTCTGTTGGGCTTGGACAGGTGGAGATAACAAGCCAGCCGTTCCGATTCTCGAAAAGTGGGAAAGAGAGAAGGGATATGTGAACAAGTTCATGGATAGATGTACGTATAAACACGTTTATATACATATAGTTATCTGTAGAAGGTAGTCCTTTAGTTATATACTAGACCTGGTTGGAAAGAGAGGAAGGGTACCTACTCGTTACCCGACCGTAATTACCGCCACTCGCAGACCTCCGACTCTCTTTCCTTCCTGCCTTTCTCGCAACGCTTTTCCCTTGCAAAGACTTCCTCTCTTACACTCATTCCCTGAATCAAAAGTCTTACAACTGCTTTCGTCTTCTCTCTTCTTTCCGCTTCGAGCTTCGTCGTTTCCTGTCCTCTCGACCTACTCTCGACACCAGATTTCTAATGAATTTTCGACATTCCAACAACGAATGAGTCAGCCACGGCGAATCAACTATTCCACTGAATTTTATGAAAGAGTCATACGTCACAACGTTTTGGAAGAAGAATTCTATTCAGGCTAATCCCGATTGTCTGTTAATTAAGAGAGAGAGAGAGAGAGAGAAAATAATTATTTCGTAGAACTTGAGAACTGAAGGGTCACGTGATTCTGTTATCGCGTGTATTTTTCTGATCTTGAAAGTTCGTTCACACTAAATAGAGCTAGTGTATTAATCGTCTGATCGCCAGATGCATTTCGTGGCGTGAAATAACGAATTTCGTCACGCCGTCATATCGCTCGCGTAAGAAAAAAAAATTTATCTCGACATCTGGCTCCCTCCCTTGTACCTTCATCTGGGCGTATACAGATATAGACTCAAACTTAAACGCATATACACTCATACGTAGATATATAGTCTAGCCACGATTCCCGTAACGTATAATGGGAAAGTCTGATCGTTCTTTCACTTTGTCTCGAAGCTGTACTCATGAATGTAAGAAGAATAACAGTTACTCTGCAAGCTTGACAGATACGTGTATGCCTTCGTATCGTGTATGTGTTTTGTTCAGGAAGAGAGAGAGAGAAAGAGAAAGGGGGAGAAAAGGAAGTAGGGATGGCAAGAACAGTACAGCAACATTGAAAGTTTGGGAAAATTGACGAGGTATACTTTCTCCACAAGACTACCGAGGGTGACTGTGAGGATTAAGAGTTGAAGTTGCTGGAGGGGTGGATTAAGTGAAATTGAGACGAGCGTGTAATTTTTGTTAGATCGTGTGGGTTACACGTTCGAGATCAGCAAATCGGATTAAACGTTGCAAATCGAGCGATCGCACGTAAGCAATTTGGGGTTTGCTGAAAAGTTGTCCGAGCAGTATTTATTTTTTTTTTCGTTTGCTACCCTCTAAAACGACCCTCCAATTAGTCAAGCTCTTGTGGGTCACGATAGAAACCGTTTTATTTTCATACATACTCCTTACCTATATACAATATTTTGGTATTCGAAAAAAAAAAAAATTTTCAGATTTTCATAAAAATATAAATGTCGCCGGAAAAAAATTTTCGGGATGAGAATAAAATTTGACGTTTACTCTATTGAAAATTAGTAAAAACAAAAATATATGCGCTAATAGCTTGATTCATAATTATCAACGAAGTTTCACATCGTTTAAAAATGTAATCCAATTTTGTATGCAGGCAACACCTAATTAATCAAATTAATTTCTCATTAATAACTGAACTAATTCTGAAAGATTTTCGTGTTTAAAATGATTCTGTAAAATAAAAATAAACAATCAATTCGGTGAAACGAGTTCAAGGAAAAAAAAAAAAATTGAGTAAAATTTATCGATACTAAATTATTTATTGTTATCGAGTTCGATCGTTAAAGGAGCTCATTAGATGAATATATATGTGACAGAGTCCATGAACTAAAATCTAGTTTCCCCCAAAGTTTCCATTTATCAGTGAACCAAGTGCAGTTCACGGTGCTTCGTCCTTTACGATTAGAGGGTTCGTGAAGAGGTCCCTTTTAATGGAACAGTTGAAACGTTTGTTTGCTAAGCTCCTCGTATATACGAATGCTGTAAGCAATGGCAAACACTACGCGTAAAATTTATTACAGAGAGTGAAGAGAGTTAATTACGAGTCATGGTGCATTACGAGAATGTTGTAACTTGGAGGCTCGGTGACATTCACTACATCCGAAATCTATAAATTCTTCTGACTAACGATAATCACTGATACAAGATGATCACAGCTGCAGGTATATCAAGATTCCTCTATTCTACGTAGGAACCGAATGTTGAGGGGGAACGTCGATGGCTCGTTATTGTTGTGTCGAACGAATACAAAAAAATATTATGTTTAAAGTATTTTTGACCATTGTCTTCACGATCCGAAAGCTCAATCTCAAAAAAAAAAAAAAAAATACAATTCGATCATCTATTTTGAAACAGAATCACATCCCGACAATTTCTCGAAAATAATTCGATAGAAGAATAACTATACACGTGAATTTCATTGTTGAAGGATTTAATAAAAAATATTAATTCTTGTTTTTCAAACGTTTTAATTTGAATGGTTCGATACGGAAATCGTAGCCGTTATGAAGCAGTACATGCAAAAGATTGATGAACTGCTTCGTCACTACGTTACCTCTATGAGAACCAGCAATTTGTTGTTTTTTTTTTTTCCTCCAACCACTTTAGAAAAAGAATGACACTCGATATTTCATTCGCCCAACACGTACGAATGTCACTCGTATTACAACGAAAAACTACAAGGTACAAACGCAGATTCTCGACGGTGAATTCCATCCCAGTGTGCTTCACCACTCTCGAGTGATGGAGAACCCAGTTAACCTGACGAATTCGCAGTCCTGGTGATATCTGCGAGGAAATCGCACCGGTGTATAAGCCATTTTTTATTCTCGGTTGGGTTCTACATCACCAGAACTCTCGCACGTTGTAAAATCGTCAGAATCTAAACCGGTGAAAATGTATTTTTATTCTCAACATTTAGAATACGGATCCTTGATTTTTTCCTAAAACCTTTGCTCTTCTCTTCTTCTAAATATTTTCCGGATTCGCAGTTCTCTTCGAGACGAATCTTCTTTCTTCGGATTTTCATCAGGTAATTCTGATTTTCACGAGATAGCGAGAAAATTACTTGTAGCTATATTTAACCGAAGATTCAAGGATAGGAAGTGCGATAAAAGAGATTGAAACCGAAACAGACTTAGTGATAGAAGAAAAACGAAAGTAGAAGCCAGAGAGAGAGAGAGAGAGAGAGAGAGAGAGAGAGAGAGAGAGAGAGAGAGAGAGAGAGAGAGAGAGAGAGAAATAAAATGTGCTAAGGGATGAGAGGGTTTGAAAATTGGTCGTCGCCGCACAAAGAATAGACGATAAATTTCTCATTAAACACCCTCTACGCCGGACTTCCGCCGGCTATTCGATTGGAGAGCCCAAGCGGGACAGATTGAGCGAGACTGATAGAGATAGCATGATGTAGGCTGTGATGCACAGAGCACGAACGTTGTAGGGTGGTAGATCGTCAATGGGGAAAAACGGCCGTAAGGGGACGAGAAATAATCAGGTGGTGGAGGGTGAAGTGCGGACCGTGTGGTTCGCCCGAGTGGGCACGTGAAAAATTACTTTTTTCCATGGCTATAGTTGCAGAGCCTCTAGCGGCAAGTATGTTACGTGTGACTACCCTTTGAGCTTCCTTTAGATCGTTTTTTTTTTTTAATTTCTTTTTATATATATCATTCATGTCTCACGAAAAAAAATGACATGTGATGTATAGTAGTGATGCCACAGGGTCGAAATTTCAAAACAAAACTTCTATTTATTCTTGAAGTTTTTAATTGTGATTTCCATGACATTCTTGTTCCTTAATTTTGTTATTTGGTGGAGCTTCTAAAAATTTCAGAAAAACGCTCTGTACAGAGTACCTACTTGTTCTAAATTTGGTGCAAAAATTGTAGGAATGCTAAAAAAAAAATTACTAACTCAAGGTTGTGAGGCGCGTTTTTTGTTTTACGTGCGTTAACTCAGCCATTTTACCCCTTAGAGTTAAAGACAAAGTAGGTAACAATGGTCGTCACAAACGAATAAAACTAATTATAAAGTACATAGTATAACGTGAAGTAACATCCGCTGGTGACTAGTGCATGTGAGAAGTGCACGAAAGGAGAAAGTGCATCGTCGTGCAAATTAGACTGTCTTAAGGGCAACAATGTAGCAAGAATATTCAAGAAAGTGACGGCGCATGCGGGGTTATTACACTCTACAGCTATTATTTGCGGAGGCGAGAGAAAGACAGCATCCACTAGTGGGGCTGGAAGGAAACTGCACCTCCTTGACTTTGATGAATTCGTCTTACGAAGTATATCAAGTTGGGTATATCACCGACAAAGACTTTGGTATATGGATGCGGAAGAGCTGGAAATGGAGGTTGAATGTTTTCCAAGAATCTCTTGTACATCCTCATTAATATACAAACGTGAAACGATCGCTGATATTCAAAAGGGCACAAATCAAATTTTCGAGCGCGTTATTTCGGTTAGCTCCGGTCCTTTTGTTTAACGAGATTAGAGCGAGCTAGTCAGATACAGATGGGAAGAGAGTTATACAAGCCGGAAGCACGCCTGCAGCACCAAAATTGGATGGTGTTTATCTTTCCTGAGATGTTTTTGGAAAATCCATGGAAAACCAAGACGAATAGAGATGATTACTTCAGTGGGAGTGCGCTAAGGAGTAACATGGATTTGCAGGGTCGTGGAATAGTTTCTTATAGATAAGATTTAACACAAGTTTCTCGCAGGAATTACATTACGTAAGAGAATCGAGAAGTTCGTAATCGAGCTGGTTCAATGGTAAGCAAAGAACCCGACCTTTCACCAAATTTTGCCAAACTTTGTTCTTTCAAATTCATTGACTCACTCCCGTACATGAATGTACAAAGTGTATATCTTGTACGGAATGTTTAATGTCTTCGGTTGAATATATCGTCGAGGTAAATTTAGTTTTCAGCCGAAATTCCAAGTCGTCAATTATTTCATTCTCCATACATTTTTAATGGGCATTATGCCTCCTGATTTCCGGTGAGTGTCCTACTTGCCGAATTCATCGCTACAGAATCATTGATATTTGTAAGTGGTTCGCGTTACAAATTTACAGTTTCATAAATATTAAAATGGAAATCGTTATCAATGTGGCGACAATATAGTTCGTGAATTATCGATCAATATTGAAGCACGTATATTCATTTTAATTGATACTTGCTATGTCATTTTCGAGTCTGATATAGATATCAAATCGATCGATACACTGCAAAGCAACGAGTATAATAAATCGCTATTCCAAGCTCAATTCTCACAGATATTTAGAGTTTGGAGACCGAAGTCCACAGATCCGATCGTGGTGTATTTTCCACCACGTCGAAATTCAACCACAAAGCCAATTCTGCGAGAATGACGTATCCTTCGGGGGTTTCGTTGCGTGCGTTCATGAGAATAAGTAGCATTTCGTGCGAGAAAAAGGGAAAACGAGAGCAAAAGGGAGAAAGCAGGGAAAAGGGGTGAGTCAACGACAAGAACATCGTGACGAGTTGCAGTCACGCGAAAATCTCAATCATTGGCATTAAGTATATATGAAAACGGCACCGCAAAATGGCTAGACGGAGGGTAAAACTTTTTTCTCGTTATTTCACTCGAATAACAGACAATTGTTGTTCAAATAAATGAAACGATACTTTCCATTCCTTTTCTGCAAAAAAAAAAAAAAACGAAAATAACAGCGGTCGACGTGAATATCAAATACATAGAAACTGTGAAGAAAATTTTGTCGTTTTTTTAAGAAACAAAAGCGATGTTTTGCCTATTTGATCCAAAGTTGAAGTACATTTTCTATTTCCCAGTAAAAGATTTTTAAAATCTGTGATAAAAAAGGTAAATACAGGTGCAGTGTTTTATCCGCAGACCATTTCACGGTTCAATATGGAATATTGTGTCTGCACGTGAAAATTTGATTCTATTAATTGATACAAATAGTGCGAAGAGAAAACGAAAGCTGAAGAGCCAGAATCGAAATATTTATGGTAAGAAAACGTTCGTTAGACGAACAGTAAATAAAAAAATAGGATTGAGTTATAATTAAAAAATGGGAATGAAAATGAAAGTGAGAAAACGAAAGCGTCCAACAGAATTTAACAAGCAGCACGATATGAATTATTATATCGATGATAAATGAAAACAAAAAGAATCTTCAACTTTCTAAAAATTAATGTCAAAGTAGATGAATAAACACGGAGGCCGAGAAAACAGGGGCTGCCTTATTGGAACCCCCGAGAGGAAGACCTTGGGTATGAAATCGGAAGGAGATGAATTTACGTGTTTAAGTTTGCGTGTCACGAGCAATCTTCGTGCTGGACCGACTGCATAGATGCATGAGTTTCGAAGTGGCAACGTGTACATTTATATATGTGTGGATGCTGGATTTCTGGCACGCTATTTATTTAGTCCGCTCTACGTGAATCTCGGTGGATGAATGGTAAAAGTGAGGCAGGAGGAAACTCGAGTTCACGTGGCATTTCTCAGAAAACGTAAGCCATGTCTCTTCGTATTAAACTCGAGTTCAAGACGGCTCAAGCCTGTTGAATTAAAACAAAAAATCTGTCACGAAATGTGTGCACAAACTATGCCCAAAAAACTGGAAAGCTATTGACAAAAAAAACTGATAAATCATCTGATAATATGAAAACAGATTTATATGCCAAAAGATGAAAAAATCTTGTTACAAATTAAAAGCGTTTTCTAATTCGATTGATACGAAAAAAATAAATGAGATTAACAAATAGAAGCGCAGACGCTTAGAAAAACAAAAAATTCTCAGCCAATTGTCGAAATGCAGGTATCGAATGTGTTCGGAAAAACGGCAAGTACGTCGAAGCTGATTCGGATCTTTTTTGTTTTTTCCGTTAGGAACCTTTATCAAGACGTTTTGTTTCGAGACGTTTTATTTCGCTCAGATATTCCCAATGGACGAATATATAGTGGTATCTGTGTGCCACTGGTTGATCGTGTTATAGAAAGAACGAGAGAAAGAGAGAGTGAGAGAAACGCCATTTGTTGAATCGATTCACAACGTCAGCGCGAATACACATTTCTTCTTGCCGCATATGAGACACACGTTAAGAAGCAACGTGCCTCACGAGTCTCATTCAATTTTCTTTGTTGCCCGGTTCATGGTCTCGTCGTCGTTGAAGTTTCGCCAACCTTGTGAGGATACCTTATCCCGAGCATGTTAATAGCCGATGGGTATGCTAACCACGTAGCAAGGGTGAAGAGAAGGTGGAAAGTGTAAGTACTAATACCAGGGCTTGGTTGTTCTCTTAGACATTGCACACGCCAAATAGTTTCTACCTAATGTATAGGTATATGAGGTATGACGAATGAAGCCATAGATGGAGGCTATGTATCTTTATGCATTTTAGCCCTATCGTCAAGGCCGTGTTGGTCGTAAATTAAACCTCCGAATACCAGGATCCTTAGATTCGGTAACTATTTGATCAATCTTAACTAAATTTGAAAATGAACGCTCCCTTGTACCTCTAGGATCGCAAATTCTTCTTCAAAAACTTCCCTTCGATTTCTACATTACACTTTATTAAAATCGTTGTTGCATTATCGATAGTTCAAAAAATCAGAACAAATTTTATGAATCTCTTTGTAACCGGAGTCCTTTTTAAATTCTTTAGGATTTTTTGTACTTTTGCTATTTTATTATATTTTTTTTTTCGTTTCAGTGTGGATACCGGATATTATTAACCGTGGCCAGCCTGTGAATCGTACTACTTTTATTACAATATTTTCTTATTCCGTGAATGCATGCACGTTACACTGATTTACTGACGCGTATGAATTCTCGATGAGCCCAAATTTTCTACACTTAAACGCATTATGTATGAGAATCCCAGAGAACAGAGGTTTGGTTTACAAACTCTTCGGTAGTGACTATGAATAGACGACGAGTTTAATGTTATATACCAACGATCTAGGTACCAAAAGACCAGCTCTACCCTTCTCTTACCCTCTCTCGTTCATTATACATGCCCCTCTCTTTGGGTTTCGCATTACACGCAAGATGTTGAGAGTTTAGCAAAGAGTTTGCATATAAAGAAGGTGTAGTGCAGTGAGGAGGCATAAGAAGCAAGTACCTAAAACCTTTACGACGGATTTACACGTCAGTATATTACATGCCACAGACCAACGGGGAACTGCGCCTCTAGCTGACAGAAAAGCGAAGACACGATCTCGTCAATGTTCACCAACGAAGCGATATAAAAGCAGTTTTTTTTCTAACGATTGTTACTTCCCTAATGGCATAAAACTAGAGACATAATGTGCCGCACGTTTCGCAACCGTGGAGTAGCGGAAAGTAATTTCGTGTGTTTTTCCATAAAATCTTTTTTCTACACTTGACACGTTTCACTTCGTGAAACTTGAAACACAAGCTGATGTAAGCTAAAGTTTGATGTTTGAAATTTACAAGTGGAAGGGATATTGAAAAAATGAGTTCACGAATGTTTCGGAAAAACAATTGGGACCTCAGGAAAATGACATTAGTTTCCGCCGGTAATCCGAAACAATCCTGGAATGTAAAGGAATCGTTTTCGAAGGAATTTGAGAAGATTTTTTCTGGAATGAAAATGAGCTTTGTTACCATCGATATCTAATCGTTGCTTTTCTTATTTGACTAATCGAAAGTTGGCTCCTTGGTTTTTGGCTAGTTGCTAGTTTTTGGCTGGTTGGCTAGTTGGCTCCTGAGTTTATTAATCGTATATCGAGTTGAAGCATGCTTTGCAATATTGTCATTCTACTAACACGCATCGAACTGTGTGCATATAATATTTAAGACTGTTGCTGCTTACGAAATGCACGAGAAAAATGAAAGAGTTACGTGACAACGTTGGATCGTAGAAAAATAATGGAAAATACTTTTATTAGACTGCAGCGTAGCATAGGGAGATAGAAAGGTGGAATGAGAGAAAGAAAAAGGATTGCTGCCTGCAACCACTTGCTTGAAGCAAGAGGGAGGCCGAGTGTCCTCTTCTTTGTATCTCGCTTAGAGCCATACGAAGCGATGTTTTTCCAACTTTTTACGAGGACACTTTAAAAGGACCGCGAACTGGATTCGCAGAAAACCGGTGGCCCGTGGAATATAATAAGAAAAGAGTAGAGTGTACCTCTATGCCGCTTCAAGCTGTCAAGACGAAAGCTATTTCGTATACTCGGTGAAAGCAAAGTGCTGAAGGAAATATAAGAATTCAACGAAAGTATACGTGAATCAAAGGGAAAAAATATCAAGTATTTTCTTAAACTGTACACAATTGAAATAGCAAATTAAAACTCACCAAACAACCTGGATATCTATTTTGATAGAGAAGTAATCGGTAACCTACTGGATTTCATGCTTTCCATACTATTCAATTGCACATCCAATAAATTTTATTTTTACAATTATCAATTAAACCATTACGAGAATAGATGTAATCTTTTTAATATTTTTTCATCATAATTCTCTACCATTCGGTGCTAGACGTGTTTTACATTTCAAGGTGTTATTTTTATTTTTCGAGAACTAGGAATCTTCGATCTTTTTTTTGTTTCCAGGGCACGTCTGACAGCCTGTCTGACTAATTATGGTCGACACTACTTGCCGAGAGTTCTCGCGTGTACGCTGTGCCTGCTTGGGTCGATCCTATACAAACTACTTAAGTCCTACTGTTTCCTACTCACTTTCTTTCTTTCTCTCTCTCTCTCTCTCTTTACGCGGCTCATTCCCTAAGTTACTGACTCTTCTTCTCCGGATACGTATATACCAGCGCATTGGAGCAGTATATTGCCCGGAAGTTTTTGCGAGTAATCAAGGGTAAAAAGAAACTCTGAGATTTTCTTGCGATCATTTCATCGGTTGTGAGTTTAGAATGAAATCAAGATTGTGTTTGAGATTGAGAGAGAGAGAGTCTTAATCGAAATGAAAAATGGCACCGCTAGCAAAGGCATAATATCGGAAAACATGAAAAAGCAAAAGAGCGTGGAGAAGTTATATTTTCAACTAAATGGCAAGCTTAATTAGAATTTTTATAGCCTTTGAGAGTGTAATCAAAGCTCGTAATTTTTGAATAATATTTTGAAGGTAATAAAAGTAAAAACATATTAGAAATGCGGAGGATTTGAACAAAATTTACCCAACAGCCTCTTTTACCTGCTGCAACTGTCACGAAATATATTTAAAAAAATGAAGACTGGCTAACTATTGCGGATTGTTTCCCAAATGGTAATAATCCAGTTCTCAGTGATCGTGCAATCGAAATACAATATAAAACTATTGAATGAAATCAAAAATGTGCTTATGCAATTTAACTTTCTCAAATAATATGGATTTTTCAGTCAATTGAATATTTCATTATCCGACATCGAGTAAACGTAAACCTTGGATGGTAGATTAATATCGGTTTCCTGTTGCCGTAATTTAGTTCGTGGATAATATATATATATATGTGCATCGATTCGACGTAGGGTTCAGAACTATCCATTTTCCATAGAAATTAAACCACCGATAAACGTAGGAGCACGAGCGATACACTGCACGTAGTTTACGCTTACATCTTGTCGGAAAATTTAATTTTCCCGTTGCAGTATTACGTGAGTGAGATAGAGAGAATGGGAAAGAGAGAGGAGGAGGAGGAGGAGGAGGAGGAGGAGGAAAAGGACCACGTCGCTTATGCACGTGGGCCATCGCTCCATGCAGAATTTTCATTAAGCGAGAGTCGTGACCAGTTCGAGCTAGTAGGGGACCAGAGCCCATCCCTTGGAGAGCTCAAAATGAGAATTACATTGCTGTTAATTCACTGATTCTAATTGGTCGCTGCGAACCAATTTTATTTCGAGCGAAACATTTATTTTTTATTTTCATCCCACTGCCTACTACGTTGGAAGGACTTCGCGAATCTAAATCTATATATAACCCATAGTGTCTGAACACCAATTAGGGAAATATATCACCCCGTTTTTCGTGAAATAGAATCATTTATAATCGAAAAAAAAAAATTCACTACGAAAATACATGAATTTATTGTAAATTCCGAATTTCTTTTTTATACTTATATCAAAGGAATTGATGCCTCAAAAGACAAAATTTTACCACACAAAAAATATTTTTTTTTTTCTACCCAACACGTAACATCAACGAAATATAAAACTGTTTCGCTCTTCCTGGGATGCTGCAGAAAAGAAAAACATGTTGACCACGTGCTCTAATTCTTCCGCTCAGCGTATCATTAATCGATGTCTTTGATGAATTTTAATGCGGAAAATATTTATCAAAGAGCAGCTAATATTTTCTCATAGAGTAATAAAGAGCGCAAATTAACTTCCGGTTCACCATGGCGAGTAATTACATCACACTTTCTCGAGTCTACTTTTTTTTTCGTCTTATTTCCCTCGGATATATAAATTCCCTTCGACATGAGCTCGATCGATCACCAAGATCGAACACTAATGGCTTGCATCTCGACGCGATGCTTGCTAGAGCGCAAATAAAATGTTTTTCAGCCTCTCCATCCCTTTTCGTGCCTTCGAACTGGCAAGTTGGTAGTCGACGTATCGACACGACGAACCGTCTATCTCCTCCTCTCTGGTTTCATACAACTATTTTATTTTTCTTTTTTGATTTTTTTTAAATCTATTTCTTCCATTTCCTTTTCACGTTGACGACATAGTCGACGACACATTTTCAAGTTTATCGGAACGGTCTCGAAGCATCATTCAAACCTTGACAAACGCATTTCTTTTTGCTTCTCGATCTCCCTTTCCTTCTGTACCCCTTTCTTCTTCAACTCTCTGAGGGACAATGCAATAATGTCGAATTTTTTTCTGCCACATTATGCACAAAAGTATGTAAATATGAACCCTGGATTTTGATTTCTCGAGCATTTTTCACAGCCCGAAAAAATGGTTCATATAATATTTAAAACGAAACTATACGATCTTCGAACGTGTACTCGATAACGCCGACAATGTCCTTTTTACATATTGCAAACATAACTGTCGCGCCAGTTGAGTTGAAGTGGTTTGCAAGAGGTGTCATAACCCTTGTGCACGCGGATATAACGTCACAGTGTAGGGACTTGAATACTCGGTACAATATTACCACTGCAATCATCCATAAACACCGTGTATATCACGTTGAAGGAAGTTGCAATTGTCTGTTCGCTCTAAATGCGAGCGCAACATTGATGATAAGCTCTTGCGGACACGAACGAGAACTTGAAACTGAACAAGAGCATTTTTCTATTTATCCGTGCAGCATGAATAGTCCATATTAAAAGATAATTCGTTCTCGCTCCCAGTAAATTACGGTTGAAAATCAAGCCTGTCGAATACAATGAAATTTGATCTTTCATGTTCCTGGATAACCAAATTTTAATTTTAGTTTTGTTAGCAATTGAAAAAAAAAAAAAAGTATTTTAGTTAGTTCGACGGATTGAAGAATTTTCTAGATCAACTTTTCAAAATAACTGTTCGTCTCTTTCTCTACGAACATTGCTACAAAAACTGGAACAGATTGTATCTTCTAAGGGGTGAAATGAAAGAGGGTCGAGACGAGGGAAAAGTCGAGAATGCAGAAATACCACAGAGCAACGGAAATACAAAGTGAAATGCGTGTAAGCAAACTGTGCTCATTTTCAGCGTGCTTATGATAGTACATATGAAACGAGGCAATGTAGGCTTCTCCAGCTAATTTTCAGCAATCAGGCTCACCATTGTGAGACTGGAGTCCTCGTGTCAGTTTGCCTCGTGTATTATTCCTCCCCGAGTTCTAAGCGTTACAGCGTGCCAGGGACCTTATAATGCATACACGTGTAAATATAGATACACGTGCCCGTACTCTTAATGCCACATGTTCCATTCATCAGGCATGTATTCTCGAGAATCGAGACGAAAATCTTTTTCTCGTGTGTTCTCGATTTAACAAGCATTTATTTCTTGCACCCTATTGATTCCTTTTTTTTTATAGTGATCAGACACGTATGACAGATCAGTATGATCGACAAAAAATTATCGATCCATCTCGAATGATCTGCTTCCGATGAAAGGAAATGAACATTTCTGAGATTGTATGACGGAAGGGAAAAGTCTTACGCGAATGAAGAAAATCGTTCACGTCAGTTTCTCGGGAGTAACATTGACCAGAATAAGAGTTAATTGATATTTCGAAACCAACAAAACAAGTAACTCGTAGTTTCTACCTCGAAAATTCTTCTCTCCATATTCTAGTATTCGTAATTGTTGTAGTAGTAGTTGATGATTCGTAGAACGCCAACCGTAAAGAGGAGAAAAATAGTTTTTACAAGAGTCAGTTTGTAGGTTTGGGTATAGCTGGATTCGTGAAAAAAAAAAAAAACATTTGTCCATCGTTTTTGTAGGCGAGCTTTTTGGGATAAAGGATAGAGGAAAGAAACAGACGAAGACAAATAAAATGAAAAAACTTGATGCTCCCATCTGTTGGGCGGTCACAATGTTTCTTCTCCACTTTGATATCCTTTTTCATGCTTGTCGTCATTTATAAATGTTTCTTTTGCTTATTTTTCCTTCTCATCCAGACAAAAGTCTCGTTCATTCGAACGACAGTCCGAAATTTTTCGAGGCATAACCAGAGAGCTTCAAAAACTTTGTACAATATTGTACAACATTGTCAGCTAAGAAATTTTACGATGATGAAATAAAAACATGATATAATAAAGAAAAATCTACCAAATGGAATAATCATTATAACAAGAGTTAAAATAGTATATTACACAACTAGGGCAGGAAAATAAGTAATGTCTCAGATCACATGTAATTGTCGGCCGAGGCGAAGCCGAGGCTGACAAACATGTGGTCTGAGGCTTTACTTTTTCCTGCCCGAGGTGTGTATACGATTTTTCTGTCCGACGTAGCCGGAATGTGGCAACTTCGGCCCGCGTAGCGGGCCGAAAGTAGCCACTTTCGGCACGGAGGACAGAAAATATCATTAATCAATCGAATATTGCTTGGAATGTTGATTCAGTTTAAAATTTGATCTTTTGTAATTCAACTATAGTCTTTCGTTGAACATTTTTAATTACTAAATAAAACAAATTCGTTTTCAAAAGTATTCCATATTGCGTGTGTACAAACTCACTCGATTGATGCTCTTTTGACCTCAAACTGCTGAATGAAGCCACTGAATCAGATTCGTAATCACAACCTAAATGAACTTTACGATGCAATCACATACCTGCAACATAAAGAGAATAAAACGTGAGGGTTTTGCACGAAGTATAAAAACTTGTAGGTAAGTGGTGGAAGTCAAAGTACGTGCAGACGAACTGGATTGCGCTTTGCACTGTTACGAGTCTAGAAAACGACGCCAGACGCAATAAAATGTTGTGTAACGTTTCTCGGTGCATAGAAATTGACTGAGACGATGCATCGTATATATATTTAATGCATCAGGGTACTATAAAAGCGAATAAGTAAAATAAAAACAATAATATTTTCACGTGTGTGAAGTTAGCGTCTGATATCTCGGCATCTCATAGTTTGGGAGACCAGCGTTATAGCGTCCAAGATAGTTTTAATGTTCCTGATATTCTATTTATCAATTGTTCTGATGAATTGAGTAAAAAAATTCGCATTTAAAAAAAATGAGGCGTTACCGACGAGAAGCTACTGTTCTTGTATAGCAAATCAACGAATGTTACGCTAAACAATAATTTTCAATGTGAAGAATATTTCGTTGTTGAATAGCATCGGTCAAGTTGTACAATAATGAATTTTCATCCGGTTTCCAATTCGATAGAATCACCTAACTATGAAAATTTTCTCTCTCTCTCTCTCTCTTTGATTATTTCCTCGCACACCCAACGCGAGAACAAATTGGATAAATGAATGTCAGTACGCGTTCTTTTTATTCTCATCTCGGGTCCCTCGTTCTTTGTGACATGGAGCGACTTCTGTAATCCCAGGAGTACTGGGAAGCTTCGGAAATAGTCCAGTTTCTCGTTACTTTTCGAGTTAAGAGACTTCGAGTAAATGGATAAACGTAAGCGATAGACACGCGATAGATATATTTAAGCATAGAGGAAAAGCGTTCTCTGGTGTCTACAGACGATTCAAACGAATCAAGTAATGGCCTCTGTTCATGAAGATCACGTTTTACAAAAAAAAAGAAAAAGAAGATGGGAAATAACTGCGTTAAAACGAACGAACACCCAATATAAAACTTGAGCCGAGTGATGTCTCTTGGGGCACTAGCCCTTGAGAGTAAAAAATTAGCGAAGCGGATGAACGACGAAAACAGGATCAACGTGCAAGTCGGGGACAAAAGAAAAAAGGTGAAAAGAATGAATAAATTACAAAGCAATTATACCATTAATAAAATCTAATGATACCTTAATCAAATTCAGGAATAACGTGCAAAACATTCGTTCGAAAATCACGAAAATTTTCTTCAAATGAATCATGGTTCGTAAGAGTTGATGTGTGGAAGGTTGAGAAAAGATTGCGGTCGCCTTTTCGTTCGCTTCAACATTTTGATCAAAAAGTTTTGTTAAAAAAAAATATTCAAATGGGGTTTGGACTCATGTCATTAGCATCGAAACAGGAATATCTCGCCATACATATCACGTACAAGAAAACTGTTTTACCACATGAATCTTGATCGGTTAAAAGCCCATCCACTTGCTTTGTCATTGACCACGACATGGAAATACGAAGGATATAAAGGATATCAACCCTCAGTCTAATTTGAAAAGCGCTCGGGCGGTTGCTCGTCGGTTCACCCTCATTGTGACATTACAAAGCTATTCATAGATCCCAGTGTTGCCACAATTTTCCAAAGAGATAACATGAGGTGAAACGAAGGTTGCATGTACACGTGTTTAAATTGGTAAGAACTTTTCGCTACATCCCTCTCGGGTATCTTTGTTTCTCTCTTGAGCCTTTAAATTCGAAACGTGTTCATGTTACGAGATTGAAAGTTGTGCACATACATCAATGTACCAGCGCGAAACAAAAACATTTAACATGTACACGAGTGTGTTGCAAACACAAACATGGTTTTTGCGAAAAAAAGGCTTTTCATCTTCATCATCGCCGCAAAGGTATTTGTGTTTCGGTGCCTGTTTTTGTTTTCATAGCGTCAACCCTTCCTGATCAAACTAGCCTTCGTTCTTCCAATGCTATTCTTTGCCATCAGGCCATCGCATCCCTCTGGGCTCTGGAATTTTCCATTTTGATCAATGTTTTTTTTAACCGGAAATATAGCCTTGTTGGAGAAATTACGTTCGAACGGTGATGCCCAGATCTGCTTTTCATTTGCCATGTTTTATTGTGCTGTTTTCGGTGCCAAAAAAATGAATAATATCGTTGATAATTCCGAATTATTCGAATCGAAATGATTCGAAAAATTCTACAGAAAAGCAATCCTTCAAACTTATCAGTTGAAACATATAGAATACAGAGATAGTCACGTTCGGAGATCACGCGCACAAGGCATGTGGTCAAGAGGATGCAGGTTTCGAGATAGTGATCGCCACGTAATCCGAGTATTCAAACTCGACGGAGAATCCTCATATGGGAAGTTTACGTCGCTTCACCGATCAGGCAAACAATGACTACACAAACGTGAATTAGTGGCCGAGAAACGTACGGGTTTATCCGGAAGAATGATCCAGCACGTGTGATTCTGTGCCCAAGGGAATAAAATTTGTTCAAGAGACGAGACTGAAGGTGCAAAAGTGAGAGCGAGGAAGAGAGAGAGAGAGAGAGAGAGAGAGAGAGAGAGGCCGGAAGAAATCCTAGGAAATGCTGGTATTCCGGAGATACTCTTGTTGGAGAAATCAAAGCAAGCAAAATTGGCGACGTGTATCTACGACTCTCGGAGGTCTCGCATCTCTGCCACGGACTTGAGCTCAGTGTAGCGTTCACCCGGAGCTTGGACTCGACGGACTGGAATTACTAGGGAAGGAATATCCTGGCAGTTGTATGTTCAAAGACGGAAGAGGATGGTTGAAACAAGCGGGCCTAGGAAAAGTGAGTGGGATAGAAAGAGATAGATAGCGAGTAAGAGAGCGACAAAGAGTGAGAGGGACATAGCGAGAAGGAAAATTCCTTTTATATACGTTTCCGCAAAGCCTCCAGCTGAGATAAGGAGTTTTGCGGATGGGTCTCTCGCGACTGGCAAGCTGAGAAAGACAGTAAACCGATGACACGTGCGACAGGTATAAAATACGAAAGAGTAAAAGAGAGAAGAAATAAAGAAGACGGGATCGTGTAGATGTTGTGCACGCTACCCTCCGTTGAATAGCAGCTTCGGTTCTACTTCTATACCATCTAAATTCGCTCCTCGTCTCCCGCGAAATCTTCAACTGTACTATTGCTGCGCTAGCATTATATCGCATACCTGTCACTCACAGTCACGCTCTTGCGGTTTCGAATCGCAAATCCATGCCACGTTTCTTTCTCAAAAGATTGTATAACCGCGACAGACTAAAATTTGAGGGTCTTACGAGGGAAACGATTTTTCTTTCATTTTTATACATACCGAAAACGATTTTTCTTCTCAACAGTTTCATCATCTTTGAGCAGCGATTGTTCATAATATTTTACGTAATCGTAAATACAGGTTGTTTGTCAATGGGTTCGTGGCAAAAATGCACGTGAACATTAAATTACATAATTTCCTATAAACTTAAAAATGAAAAATCTTTTTGGATTGAAGTGAATTGAGAATAGATCGTTTTTTATACACGATATAATCTAAAATTGAAGCTTTTTTCGATATTCCGAAATAAGAATCACCAAAAATATCGATACACGCAATATGAGGGAAAAAAAAAAAATTCTCATACAATCAAAAGGCGAACACAGTCATGATATGACGCCATTGCAGCATGGAGAGAAAAATATTACAGTTGTAGTTGTGCTCAACATAACAGACTGGATGCGGAAGATTGTGATAAGCTTATTTATCGGAAACAAATGGAAAATTCGAGTCCGTATATCACAGAATTTTAACACTGGAAAACGGATTTTGTTGGAACTGGAAATATTTTGCAGTATACGTTCAACTAAATTATTCACAGATATTAACCAAATTTTTTGTCATTTCAGCAAAATATTTGATTCAATAGCAAAATATACTGTCGAGATGACAAAAAATTTTTTTTTTATCCGTGAATAATTTAGTATACTGCAAAATATTTGAAGTTCCAACAAAATCCGGTTTTCAGTGGAAAAAAGCGAATCTTTTTTATGCCCACCGTGAAAATTCATAGCTTTTTTTCGAATTTTTTGATATCAGTCTTTCGCGTCCAGTTTTTTTCTGCAGAGCTCGGTGATTTTTAAAATATTTTTTGCTCCGTGAAAGAAGAGCTCGAGTGTCGTGCGTTCTTGGTAGAGAATTTCTAGTTTTTCGTCGAGGTAGAGCTAATTATTATCGTACGTGTACACAAACGTCGCGTGCAGTTCAAAAAAAGTTGTGCATGTTTATGTTTGTTTGTGCAACGCGAACGATGTACAGAGAACCCCAAAGAACTTGAATCTATCTCTCTCTCTTGCCAATGGGAATAGAAGCGAATGTTACTTATGAGGGTTGATTTATCAGTGGAAGGAAAAAGCTTGGAAAAAGGATCGCTGGTAAGAAAAAAAAAAGTGCGAATGGAAGTGGAGAATGAAAAAGGAGTTAAAATAGATGGAAAAACGCAGCATACGCTCGTCGGCTGGCCAGGCTAAATAGGTCAGTGAGAAAAAGGAAGCCCGCGCGCAAATATCATGCACTGAACAAAAAATATGTGGCGTTGACTCGTGGGGAACGCGCACGATAGCCGCGTCCGTCAGGTTGCCTGGCGCGAGGCGTTTTCCACTAGTTCCATATTGACGTCTATCAAAAATTAAGCTCAAGACGATCTATGAGTTGCATGAGAGCAGGAGAGATAACTGGAAAGCAGATGTACACATTTTTCTCTGACATCCTTGATATTTCGAGGAGGAAAATAAAAGTTACACCTTCATCTCTGATGAACGGAGAACTAGGTGTAACTCGTATTTTTCTTAAAATATCGAATCTCATCGAATAAAACGTGTACGACTGATACATCACCTTGAGAACGTTCCTGAGTGGGTGGAAGAACTTCATACTGGTTCTAATAAATTTCAATCATTTTTGTTTTGTTAAATGCAATAGCGGTTTGCTTCAGAAAAAAAAGGTATTTGTTATTTTACGAGTTTGATGAAAATGCTTCATTGTGTGAGTACTTTCTTCACCATTGGGAAGGTTCACATAATTGTGTGTAAATTTGAAACTATCCCGTAAAATCATTGCAAATTGTTCGGAGGTCACGAGTACCCTTCAGAGCTCCCATATATATATTTATACGAGGAAGAGAGAGAGAGAGAGAGAGAAAGAGAGAAAGTGGAAGGAAACTAAAGAACATCCTGACCGTTTTGTCGATTCTTCGAGGAGGTAAAAGGCTCGAAGGAGCTCGAGACTCGTCGAAGAGACTCGTCTTTTTCGTTACACAGCATTGCGATTCTCAAGAGTATTTCCTCTCTTCGTCCGCTCTTCGTCTTTTTTTCCTTTTTTCTTGTAGGTCGTTTATTTATTTCTTTTTTTTTTTTTTATCGCTATGTGTGCTACGGTAGCAATCAAAAAGCGGGACGTTCGCCAAGCCCTCAAGTTAAGAGGAGAGATGGAGAGATCCTCTTCTCGAATACGAATGGTGTCCTGTCCACGCTTTTCACGGTTGGAGTAGAAGGAAACGACAAATTAGGCTTGGCTTTGACGGGCGAGCAACGATTTGAGGACACTTTTTCCACTGAGGTGCATTGCGTGACCATGCGGAAGACCTTTCCCCCATCCTTTCTCTTTCTCTCTCCTTCCCTCTCTCTTCAACCTTTTCCTCTTCACCCTTTTATCTCGCCTGCCGTAGCGAATATCGATTTTTACATTCTCAACCACACGAGTCTTTGAAGAACTGATGACATGTCATTCAACGACGATTTATATAACGAAATAGTTGTTGATTACTTTTCAATAGTTGTGAGTGCTTTGGAATTTAAAAAAATTTTCTTTCATTAATCGTTTCTGCGTATACCCTCGTGGGTTTTATAACTCCTGCAGCTGTGAATACTTTTTGACGTTCAAATTCTTCCTTCTTTGATTCATCGTGTTTGCTGTATAGGTCAATTCGATTCTTGATTGAATCAGCAATGTTGATTAATAAATAGCGAAATGAATTCCATTCATTGAATGCCAATAGAATAAGAATAAGTACCTGGGAAAAGTAGACAAGTGGCTATAATTCATAGTGAATTCGAGAATCGAGGTTGTGGAAAACAAGATTGATAGAAAAATAAGTTTTTCAATATTCCATTAGCGAATATATATTACAGGATGTTGGGTAACAACGTGAAAATTAGCGTCTAACCCTCCTCAGGCCAGATTCGTGAAACTGGAGTTTTGTAAAACTACGTGACAGCCTCGACGATGAGATGATGGTTCGTGTAACCGCTGGTGGCCCTTCCGGAACAAGAACACCAGAGACAAGCTCTTTCTTTTCTTTCCCCACGTACAGTGTTGCATAAGGCATTTATGATAATTTCCTGGGATCCACGTGAGCCGTATTTCTTACATAGAACGAAGGCAGAACCTCGCCTCACGATTTTTATAATAATATGCTACTATTATTTTCGCAAGAATTTTCTGTTAATTTTTCTCTTTTATTCTTCATTTTTTAGACAAAGTCCTTGAAATATATGAAAAAAAAAAAATTATAAGGTGAAAAATGAGGGCTGTTTTATATAACGCGTCTGTATATCTGAATCGTAATATATTCAGGAAGCACAAGCCTATTCATCATACACAACACATTGAATAATCCTATGTAAATTAAACTCGTGACGCCACGTTTCGTATCAGAAAAATTGTTCGACTCAAGCCAATTTCACAAATAACGGGAATCTCGTGACAAGGACACGTGCTGCATGTTGTGCACTCATTTTTCTTATCCCTTCTGACTCTTTTATTCTCCTTTGAATTCGGCAAACGTGACGCGTGACACTTTTGCTGACAGGTGACAAATAATAAATGCAGAAAAAAGAAAAAAAAACAATTAACAAAATAAGTTTATTTATACCTTTACTTCCGACCTTTATCGTTCCATTCGTTCCATTTATCATGAATAACATTTCGTTCGCTCTCGTACTCGGTAAGGTATCGTGCGTGGGATATTATATGCGTCATTCTTTCATTAACATAGATTCGTGAAAGAATGCTCGCATATATATAAACCAATTCATCCATGTATAAATAAATATATGTATATGTATTCAAAAAGCTTTATGATTTAAAAAACCGACTCATTTGAAATAAGGCTCTACGGTTCAATAAAATAAACAAAAGAATCGAGCAGCACCGCGAACGTTTGACTAATGTTGATTTAATCACTATTATCATCGTTCATCGAATACTCAGATCTGAAAGTAAAAATGATTTCTATTTAAACAATTGATAAAATTAGTTTAGAATAAAAATATATTTCAAGAGTAGAATTGATTAAATATGAAGAATAAAATATTTTCTCCAGAAGTTTTTCGAGTTTCCGGGGTTTTTCGCTCCTGATACCGAATCGAGTATTTACGTTGCAGCGCGTAATGCTTATCAAAGAATCAGAATATATTCAATGAAAAAGTCAAGAGTCAATCATTCAAGACTGCCGCTTCTTATACGCTCGAAAATGACGGTTTTTGAACTTTTCTTCTGCTCCAAACCACTCCCCTACAGAGAGTTTTATACACACCATGGGTATAATTAAATATGTAAATTTCAAGGTACAATTAGGATAAGTTTTCAATATAAACGTTGCGAGAGTGTGATACCAGGGCGAGGTTGGTGAACCACTGCAAGTTCGCGGATGCATGAGCCGATTAGTAGACATTTGAGAAATACCAGAAATATACAAGCCGAACTCTGTAGGGACCGCGAGTACGCGTCAGTGGCTCACCAGCGTGTTATAAAACGTGAGGCTAAATCGGAGAGAGCCACGCGAGGATACTCTAGTAGAGGCAAATCAAGTTTATATGTGGTTACGCATGTATAATAGGTTTGTATGTACCCATACACATATAAATATATATATGGATCCGCAGAGGCGAGAATAACGAGCAAGGCTTCGCGCGTTCTCCATTCACGATGAATTATACGAATGTATAGTCATTGCGGGATTTCGGTTCACCATTTCACGGTTCATAGAACTGATCAACGATTCCTGCGCTAATAATTTTATAACGCACTTTAAACCTTCGTTAATATCGAAAAGATTCACGATCGCGTCATCACGAACTTGCCACTCTCACAGATGCTGCAGATTTTGAAAACATTTATTCCACGAATGATTCAAATGATCTGTAACGATCGTGCTAACTATTAACTCATTACTGATCTTTACTAATCTAATTTACTATTACTAAACTCTGTCGTAAGGCCACTCAATAATGAGTCAATCCATCGAAATTCTAATGCGATTTTATTTATTTCGCGGCACATTCCTGTATACATCTTCGTAATTTTTTTTTCTCATATTCCCCAAAGTTTAGGGTCAGAGAAAAAAAAATAAAAGGACTTGGTAGAAAACAAACGAAAAGTTATTTCCAATTTTCTCAACGATTGTTCAGTTGGTGAATCAGGATCTTTTGTATAAAAGTATTTCAATTTTTCCAAATACGTAATATAAAACGCAAAAATATATCTTCTTTATCCGTGTACTGCTCAATTTGTTTAGTTGTCACGAAATCTTCCATTTGTATTCACATTTTTCTAAAGATACATACGCATTTATATACGAATGTATATATATATTTATCATGCGTCGCATTGACCCTTCTCCACCTCACGTTCTCTCCGCATAAAGTCCTCTGCCACACGCCAAATAATAACGCTTGATTTATCGATTTACAGTGATTTATAGCTTGGTCCGCTCGTTTTACCAGCAGCAGAAAAGGACAAACGGGATGGCGCCCTCCGCCCTCCTATACAACGTCACGGCAGAAATTTCTATCCACTCGCACCATCCGGAAATGCAAACGGAAGTCCTACTCACACTGGTGCACCTTGATTCTTGACGTTGCCAAGTTTGATAACACGTTGAAGAATGAAAAAAAAAAATAGTAATATATCATTCGAGATTATTGAGGATGACACGATTCCTAAAGCAAAATGGAACACCATCAATCATTTGAGCAAATATGTATTTCATACGACGTTAATTATTATTTTTCAAAATCATCCGACAACAATTTGACTTATCACAGAACATTTTAATTTTCAAAATTTTTGAGAAATAAAAATAACTTTGTTACCATTTCGATTCCATCGACGGTTCAATTGTAAAAGTGATAAATGAAATCAAACCAAAAATTATTGCATCGCACTGACGCATAACTCAAAACCGCGATATACAATATGGTTGTCAAGTATGAAGTTGTAACGCGGTGGAAATCGGTACCTTTCACGAATCAATTATGAAGTCGAGCGGACGAAAATTCGTTAACTTCGCGAAGTATGGCTTTTCCGGCACGGTTCAAAGTGCTGATAAAACGATCCATGGATGGGATTCGCTTCGTCCGTGGCTAAATTTCGGCAGGGAAGTTCTCTAATTTCGAAGGGTAACCACCGCTTTGTTCAATAATAATAATAATAATAATAGAAATAATAATAATTATGATAATGATAATAATAATTGCGAAAGATTAGAATGCGCGGAGGCTGTTACATTCGAGAGGAAGACAGGGTTAAGGGAGTAAAAATGAAAGCATGAGATCAATCCCCCCCTCCTCTCTTTCCCTCTCTCTCTCTCTTTCTCGTTTCCTTGTCGGTTGAGCGAATTAACCCGGTCGAGCATGAGCAAACGATGAAACTTCGATTTTACGAGAAGCTTCTTGAACGATTAATCGAGTAGACTTAATTTGGTTGAAAGTTTCGCGTCTCGGAACACGACGGCGTTGTTCGCACGACCGAAACAGCCCTAGAAAAGGATGAAAAGTTATTCTCGGAGAATGTTCAAGTTCGGAAAGAGAGACAGAAGCGAGCAAGGAAACTCGCCTAGTGAAAGGGTTAAAGGTTTTGAGATAATTTCGCACGAAAGATCGCTCTCGAACAATTAATGAAATCGAGAAGCGCGCCGCCTAACAGTTGATACGCTTGAATTGACAGTGAAAATGTTTCTCAACTTCACTACCAAGTTCAATTACTATTGTTTTCTTTAGGGTTGCCAACATTTACTTTGAAATTATTGGACTGAAACTGCGAGCATTACAAATCAATAGAAAAAAACTCATATTTTTTTTTTTTTTTTCAATTTTGTCACGACCAAATTGAAAAAATCTATAAACAAGTTAGTTGCACTTTGATTCACAATAATTAAAATTCAGATATATATGTTTTGAATTTTTTTTAATTATCAAAACAATAGTCTATTTTCCACGTATCCGTTCCCACAAATCCATTTGACGTGCACAGTTATTCCTGAAATGATTTGAATTACAAAACGAAATTCATTTCTTTTTTACTTCACGAAAAATTCACTCACAAATAAGAGAAATTATGATTTTTATCGTATAACTATTTACAGCAATATTTTCTTATTCCTCGAAAGAAAAATGATGAAGAAAATAAACAAGAAATGAAGACCAAAGTTTATCGCACAATTGAACCACTTATCAAGGCTTAAATTATAACAATCGTATATGAAATGGGTAAAGTTGCGAAAGTGAAAGACTTTATTAAGGGTAGGAGAGAGAGAGAGAGAGAGAGAGAGAGAGGGGAGAGAGCAGAGGGTGAGAACCCGTCAATCGCTAGAGCTCTTATTGCAAAAGACGGAACAAAGTTATTGCAAGGCTCTTCTCAACTTTCGTGCAACCGATCTTGATGCCAGTCAAAAGGGTGAAAAGCCACGGTGCAAAGCGTATATACAAGATGAGAAAGAGAAAGGGAGAGCAGAAGGGTTGAATGAGAAACTTACGACGCGTATCGGGTGTACAGGGATGCCGTTTGGCTGGTATAAAATTATTATCAAAGTCGAAACCGGAGTGGGGTTGTTGGTTGGCGAATAGGATGTTCGAACGGCTGAAAAAAAAAAAGGAATGTGGGATGGTATTTCGACAGAATGGAAAGGGTGTAAAATTTTGTATATACTCTCTGCTACCAGGAGAGAAAGGGTCTCTTAAGTTTCATCGCCCCTCTTCAAAGTCGATAAGAAAGTTCATCGGAGACTGGAAAACTGATAGTATAGCTTCGTTGAATGACGTTTCCCAAACAGCTGCCCGGAGCGTAACAAAACTTGTGCCTATAATCGAGACTCCCGAAAGGCCATTAATTTGTTTATCAAAAATTCGTCTGCTTGAAGAAAAAAATTGTCAATCGTTCAATGATTTACCAATAAATCTTGAAATTTATTTATTCAACATGTGTATTTATTTAGTTATGTACTTTCTTCGAGTATAAGAATTTTACAAGTTTCAAATCATCAACGCAAAATGAGGGCCAAGGGAAACTGTGCAAAACCCGGCCGGTACAGGCGACTAGATTTTTACTTCGATTTTAATCTGAATTTCAGCTGGTTGGGGGACATCGGAGACTCAGAAAAACTGTCTTTCAGTTACTGATGCAACGAAAAATTGACAGCCAATCAATTACAGCTCAATGGCACTAACTACGAAAATTTTATAACAGAAAAATTATAGTAATTCAAGATCCAACGGCCTTTAGAGATTCATTTTAGCCAAATTGAAAATATCATTTCTGTTTTATACGCTGCATTCATCATGCTTTTGTCTAAAAGTAAAAGTTTTTCAGTATTATTATTCGGTTTTAGTCTGTGCTTGACAGTCATGAAAAAAAAAAAATGTTTTGCATCAGGAACATGCAGAAACGAATGTTACAGCCAAAAAAAAAAATGGCGCACAATTATTCATTTGTTTTCTTTGTTAACGTTTGGAGGTTTTAATTATCTTGTGTCGATATGCATTTGTATCATCACCCTTGCGTTTCGAGGGACAGTGGAGCGTTTGAAGAAAAAAAATGTCATCCTTTGATCCCGTTGTGGAATTCAGCAAGGGCGAATACATATTCTCGCTTCTCCTTTTTCCTGGGCTTGTTCTCGTTTTAAGGTAAAGGGGAATATATAAAAATTTCGTAATACTCGTAGAGTACCATGGGGAGAAAACAGCCTGGGGAAAATTTTTCGCTCTCTTTTTTTCTTTGTGTCTCTCTCGCTCGGTCTCTCCCTTATCGTTGCTGAAAATTTTAGCGTTTCAGGTTGTAGTACTAATTTTTTCATAGCGCGAACATACGCGACTCAACATGCCAACCTGTTTTCGTTATACGTAGTGAATTCTGTTTCTAGTTGTAGTCAATTAACCGTGCATACGCCTTTTAAAAGTGTAGAAACAGTTTTTGATCCTTGTCAATATTCCTTTTCACTGTCGCATTCTTTTTTTCATTGCGCAGCGGATATTTGAATAAATGATTTCTGACTGGGATGGTAATAAAACAGTATTTTGAATATTTTATTTATTATTAAAAACAGTCCTTCATTCTTTTGGTATATGTTTCGTTTTATTTTCATTAAAAATCGAATTTACATTTCACAATTTTATACGTTTTTCACTTCAACAGAAGAATCAAGGCTTTGAAAAAGGCTCGGAGAAAGAACGAAAAAAATATAAGCTCGAATTAGAAGACGCAAAACTTCTTGCTCGACTTTCGATTATCCAACGAAAACCATTTATAATGATTCATAATTCATTAACATCCATATATTTCTGGTATGATCATTTCTGCCACTAATTCATCAAAAGTTGTAAGCACCAGAAATACAATTTGATTGACAATATTAATTTTATCCACTCTCTCAATTGGACGGACAAGTTATATTCCTCGAGTTCCTTGTCATAGAAGTTTCTATATTCGATATACATGCAGAAATAGTATTATCATTCGTACATACATGCATACAATGCAAAGTATGAAAATGAGAAAATAGCTGCAAAAATGGAAGGGGGAAGCCCTCGAGCTCCGTTCCACCTTACCTATATACTTTTTTAAAGTACACCGAGGGTTACAAAGCAAACGTAATAGTGAAGACTGAAAGAGCAAGAGAGAGAGAGAGAGGAAAAGAGAGACTAAAAATCGAAGAATGCCGGACAGAATGGCTTACCAAAGGCTTCGGAGATTATTCTATTACAAACATCGATTTTTGCGACGTTTTAGTGCAATATAAGAGACTTGTACGGTATGTACTAATTTTTTGGTGAAGCTTCGAAACATTTACTCGCCAAGAAACTATTCCATTCATAAAAACGTTATTACAGTCATGAGAAAATTATTATTTAGAAAAATTGATGATTTCTAATAATCATTGAATCACTGTTCGAGCGATACCATTACATTAATTATTCAAAAGAATTGCAAAGCTGTATTCATTAAAATCACTCGTTTCTCAACGAAATCACTTATACTCGCGATCGTCCTATATAATAAAACGCAATATTTTACTATTTTTATTATTTTTCATCCGAGTGTATGAGTCGAGAACCATTTTTTTCGGTCTCAACGCAAAGTTCATACATATATCGACTCTTCGGTTCTTTTATGTTCGACTCTATGAATGCATTGTGCCCTGAAGTACTCGGATACAATGTGTACTCAATCTCACATTTATGATCTTCCATGTACCTGTATCTATTGGCGTATATCGTCGAGAAAAACATATGTTCAAGATGTAGCCGAGGAATACGTGATCCATGGTTTGCTTTTGAGAAAAATGCACACACGATAGCCCTTAACTATTTCATGGATAAAACATACCGTATCAAGCATCAAGCATATATACGGCGGGATGAAAAGCCACAAAGTGAGGAGATAAAAAATCTGTGTGAAAAGAAAAAGTTCCAAAAGTTATACATTTTTATATCTCATTCACCGCGTTGTGATGATTTATTGACGAATAACGTGACAACCCATGGAATGTCCTGATAAAAAATTTTCACGGAGATGCTCGCACTACCATCGTGAAAACAGTGGACATCAGCGTTTTGAGCGGATTGTTTTTCTACGTTTCAGTTTCCTATTGAAGGAATAACCGGTATGGATATTTCGAAAAACTTCGAAATTAAATTTCAAAAGAGCCTGTACTCAGGCACAAATTTCCGTGAAAAGTAAGCAGCTGAGCTTGGCAATCAGGGAAAATACTAAAATTATAATCATACGTTTATATTTAGGTGTATATACATGGAGGTAAGCGGCAATGTTCAGCATAGTAAAGGGTAGCTGGTGTTGGCTCTTTAATGAGTCGTTTTGGGCCTTTTTTTCATTTTACTGTTCACAAGAGCTACCGAAATGTGCCCTCAACGTTCAACACACGTCGCGTGCCTTTTTCTCTCATCGAGGAGCGATTATGGGACTTTCGTGAAATTTTTTTTCAACCATGCGAATGAGCTGCGAAGCTCATTCATGACACACGAAAATATAAAAATCAAATTCCATAGGTCAATTCAGAAATTGAATCGATCGATCACTTGTAGAAAAAATAATTAATTACGTTCAATGGTTTCGTAGATTTTAAACCATAAGCGCAGCAATGCACTTTTCGAATGAATCATCGAGGTAGGTGATTTTAGAGGAATTTCGTGAATTTTCGAAACATTCCGTTTAAGTAAAAAAAGTTGCCGAAGCATAGAGATTTGATATCACAAATATTTGTCTGACAAGAAGAGTGTTTGTGCTTCGCAGGAGACTAAATGTTTGTTGAAATGCTCATAGCCAAATTGGCGTCGTTTAAATTTGAGAAATTCCAACGACGTTGCAAAAACGACGGAACGTTTATATTTGCATGAAAGATGAATGAAAAATTCAAATTATTTTCGTATGGCAATGAAAAAAATTGCAGTAACTGAAACGCGAGAGAATAAAGAAAATGAGAAAGCATTCGAGTGAAATATTCATGTTCAAAGAGCTGCTTCGTTCTCTGCGATCACGGACAGCAGCGATAAAGATGGACGGATGGATGAGAGAGGTCGTAACTAATACATTTAGACCGAATGAAAGTTTGACACTTTTCAGCGTAAATGAATAAGAAAATATGCATTTTGTACGGAGAGAATGAGGGGACAATATTTCCAAGTATTTTCCAAAGAAATTGCGAACAGCGACGCTCACCGGGATGAATACGAATTTATATATTTTCATACGTCTATATTTATCGTTACGTTTGTGTATTTTATTAAATATTTACTTACAGCGATCGAAATGTGTACGAAATCAAATTTCGAAGCACACCGAAAAAAGAAATTTCTTGATTCAACAAATTTTTTGTTGATTCAACGATATATTTATCGATGTTAGAAATATTTATTTGAGCCATCTAAATAAGTGTTTGAATCCAATAAATTTTTGTTGAGTTAACGAATTTCATTCTGCTCCGCCACGATTTGTTGATGTCAAAAAAAAAAAAAATTTTGTTGGATCAGCGAATTTCGTTTATTAGTGTAATAGCATGAGATGAAAACACCTGTAAAATATAATTATGACAATAAAACTGAAACGTTCAAATTGACATCGAAAAACGAACTTGCATTCAAGCTAAACAAATAAAAAGTGAATATATTCACTGCGCTTCGAATCTAAATATATTCCCGAGGACACGAAGGTTTAAAAATGAAAATTAATCGGAAGTAATCTTATGCAGAGTATATAAAAGTGCGAGAAGCTTTTTTTATACCTCCGATGTCGAGCTACTGCTACGACTCTTGATTAAAATTCTTTATCGGTATATGTTAGCAAAGATGTTTCCGATAGGAGAGCAAACGACGAAAAAGGATCACAAAACGAGGTCGAGTCTTTTCTCTGATGAAAGGCCCAAAAGCTGCATGGACAAAAAAAGATGAGAAAAGTGTGAAAACCGAGTAGAGTTGACGACAAAAAAAAGTGGTAAAAATTTCAAGAATCATATTATAAGACATGTATATACGCGTGAATATATAAGTTTTGCTGCAAGAGCAGATCCTTCCCGCTTGATATCCTTCGAGAATTTCGTCGAGTCATCCACATTTTCCTCACGTGTCTTAACCTCACTCGTCGCCAACTTTATCTGAGTAATTTTTATTTTATTTTTTTCTATTTGTTGTACATATTCTCACTGTACTTTGATCTACAGCAGCCTCAATGGAGCCCACTTTTCGTCTTTCGTTCACCACCCAATGTATACGTATGTCCCTTGACAAATCTGAGGTTCTCTTATAGCTCAAAGTGAAGTACGAGACGAAAGAGACGAGTGGAGAGAGATAGGAGAGGAGGAAAAAAAAATGTCCAACTGCTGACTCTTCAGGTCTCAGGAGGAGGAATATCCCATGGGATAAAGAACCTGCGGTATTGTTCCATCCCTTCCTTTTTTAACTTCTTCCCCGTCACTACTACATTTCGTAGGAACGTGAGAATTTTCATCATTCCCGTACTTCGTCTCGGCGTGGCCGATCGACTGCGGGGAAGCTTTATTACTTTCTCGTGCCAATTCTCGTCCCTGGTAATTCGAATAATTCCTCGCCAACTGGCCGCTGACACGAGGAAAAATGTCGATAACGTTTCCTCCCACTGCGTTTTTTTTCCTCTTTATTTTTATTGCTCATGATTATTAGGTGGATTTTTTTTTTTTTTTCAATTCCCGGAACAAGTCTATTCGCGCGGAAAGTTTTCATGAATTTCATTAAACGCGGGAGAGAAAAAAAATTGATCAAGAGACGCGGTAGCGGCTCGACGCCAATTATTAAATTGCCGCACTCTTATATACTCGAATACGACGGTTTTCAGGACTTTTTAATATGCGTATATACGGCTAAAAGAATCATACGTTAAATAATTTTTCTTCGGTGAGTCTTCCGAAATTTTTTTTTTTTTTTTTTTTCCTCAATAATGATTCCTAATTCTGATTCCAAAGAGAATGGAATCTTGCTTTCAAAATTTATGTGAATTTTATCAATATCTTATGCTACAATAATCATTAAATGAACAAACGGATAAAATAGATTGGTTATAAGCATAGTAGGATTGTGTCAGAGCTCGATCGGGATCATCCATCAACTGACGGAAATCACGGTTACAGTCGTAATAGAGCAAGCGAAAGGTACACAAGATCGTGAAAGGTAGTTCGCTCGAGAGGTTTCGACTGGACAGGTGAAGAATGTTTTAGCACGAGCAGGTATTTTCTTCGTATAGCAAAGCTCACGATTTGCTAGAGCAAGCTGGGTTTGGAGACCACCTGTAACCAACTACCAAATGCGGGACGAAACTTCCACGGTGTAAGAACGAGAGCAACATTGAAGAAAGATGAAGAGAAAGAGAGACGAAAAAATAAAGGCAGATAGAAGAAAATTGAAGAACGAAAGAGACGGAAACACCGAAACAGAGAAAAACGAACATATGGAAAAAGCGAAAGAAGAAGAAAAAAGAAAGGAGGGCGAAGAAGAGAGACAGAGAGCACGAAGAACGATATCGTGCAAGACTCACAGGGAAGCGAGGGCGAGAAGGTTTACTCGTACAGCAGCACAGACCGAAAATTCACAAAAGATTTATTCGACGTAAAACTCTTCTCGGGCAAGAGAGATGAGAGAAAGTTTTTCTCCATTTTTCTAGCACAATAACCCCTATCCAGATACACGTCCATTTACACAGACCGCCACATAAATGCGTGTAACACAATTTATTCAACAAAATGTGTTGAATGCATCCAAGTATTTGAATACCGACCTTCTTTTTTTTCTTGTTTTCCTCCACTCACATTTTATTTTCTCGAAAATCCGCTCCATACGTTCATTTCTACAGTCGATCGGAGAGTTGGCGAGTAAAAACCCGTGTTTTTCGCTTTAACATATTTAACACGAAATTCGATCGAAATTATATGCTGAAAAAGGATAACGTGTTTCCAATTCTATCAACATTTTCATTAAAAAAATAAACATACTGCATGCGATGACAATTGAATATAAATCATTCGAAAAATGTAAATGGATTAAACACAACTAGAGTCTTCACTGCGTTTAAATTTATCAAAATAATTCATTTGCCTCGACAGATCGATTTTTATTACAAGGTAAAAAGATTACTTCACTCAATTATTTTTGTTTCTTCATTTACAACGTTGTAACCATAATCACAATGGGAATTAAGGGGTATGAAGAACGTCGGTGAATCAAATATTAAAAAAGAAAAGGATGGAGCAATTGACAGCTGCATGTAAGATCCGACCGATGCCACTGTGGATTTACACTAATGGAATCGAGAGCCTCCGAGGCGCAAGTGAATCCACGTATAGAACTTGGTTCATACCCTCAACATATATGTGTATACAACAACGCAGTCGAATCGTGGGATTGTAGCTTAGCAGACATAAGCAGCAAACAGAGTAGTAGCAGATCCACTACTCTCCAAATGTACCAAGAAAGGTGAAAGTGGTGAGGAGGGATGAGGGTGGGTGATGCCTGACGCAACGTATGCATAATCCGGAATTAGTCGGGGAAGTACACGTATTTATAGAGGATTATACACGTCACCAGTTAGAAAGAGAGAAAAGAGGAAGAGCGAGACGCATTTGAGCGAACACGTTAATTACACTTGTTACTTCGTTCATTAGCGTAGTCCATTCGTGTTGGTAATCTCGTCCCGAGGATTCCCATACGAATGGTACAGTACAGATTTTACCAATTGCAACATAAACTATGTACGAGCCGCCATGCACATATTGATTCTCGGATTCGTTTGAAGTTGTAGCAAATTTTTAAGTATATTACATTCTATTTTTAATGTGGATATCGTATGAATAACCAATGTCCATAGACATTAATAATAATCCAAAATGAAATGCAAAATATCTCATAACAGGCACCACGCGAATATGAGAATCGTATAAATATGAGAAAGTCAATAAAATTGTAATTATGGACATTACAAACCGATGAGCAAAACAAGCAATGGCATCGTTTACTATTGATGCAGAATCAGAAATCAACCGACGGTCGAGTACAAATGTTACACAAAATTCAAATTTTTTCATCAAATACGTAAAGGTACACACGAAAATCCATACGAAAATATTGCTCAATGAATTTATTTAAATACTTCAAAATAATTTCATATTTTTTTTTTTAATGTGTTGAAAAACATATAGGGTTATGAAATGGCTCGCTTTGGTTATTTAGGGAAAATTCTACTCATTATTTCAGACGGTTATGAAGATGAATAAAACATTCAGGACACGAAAACACACACTCGCTACGAATTGTTGGCGCAATCGTGAAAAAAATTATTTAAAATTTCTATGTATTTTGATTCGAAAATACTAAAAACAGGTACATCTCCTTCTCGTTGAAATCAATTTTTCATGAAAAAAAAAAACTTCCGAAAAACGACTGCTTCTAGGACCTATTGGACTTGATGGTTTGTTTGATCTCTTTCAGTGACTTCTGATAGAAAATAATTCCACTTTACCAATCGTATCCACCAATAATTTCCACTTTAGTAATGCGATAACGCGAGCTTATCTATATAGTTTCATAAAGTAAATCAGCACTTTAGGTTTCATTGATAAAACTTGTAATTACTTTCTCTATAGCAGATATGTATGAGCTATGATATATTTAGTTTGCGTATCGCTGATGATTGTTTATATCTATCGATTGATGGTTTATGCGACGAAGCCCGTATAAAAGCTCTCGCAATATCGAGAATATCGACTTCGCTATACTATGTTTTATCACGACTCGTCATCTGTATATGCCTTTGGGCAAGCAATTTGGATTTTTTTTTAGCCTGCCTCCCGCTTTGCATCCCCACTCCATTCCTGTGCGTTCATTCCAGCCATCCCTTTTCTCATTTTTTTTTTTTTCGTTTCATCAGGCTGTATTTGGAGACGATAGGCAGCAGGGGAACGGAGAAAGTTGATTCGTTGGTGACGAAAAATGCCCAACCCTTCGAAACTCCAACCCCTCTGTAGTCGCAGCCGGAGATTGTGAAGCGCATGTATATTCGATCGACTTTCAATAGGACCCAAAGGGGTTGATTTTACTTTGCCACGAATAACAATAATAACCGACACTGTGATTTTCCTCAATGGGTCGACATACGACAATTTATTCTTGTATCGTAACACAAGTTCACGTTAAACTTGTGAAAAGCGAAATTCCAGAACATTCGAAAGCCCAAGCATCTGTTACGGATTATGTTATTTTCTCGATTTCATCCGAAGGACATTCAATATAGATTTATCAAAGGCACCGATTGGCAAATTTTCATCGTATATCGCGTTTGGAAAGGTACGAATTTCTAGAAAACAATGTTGCTGCCAGCATGGAGTCGCTTCACTCGAAAACGTGAAAATTCAAGTAAAAAAACTTGTTTTGAAAAAAAAAAAAACAGAAAACCAAAACGACTCATTCAACTCAGCATACTAAAAAAATGTTCAAAGATCAATTGATCTAAAAAATCTACTAAAATTGAAGGAAAAATCGATAAAAATCATTAACTTCGGTAAGCGTATTTCGCAATTTCATTTTTTTTACCCGCAATGTCAACGAGAGAGTCATAAAAAAATTATAATTTACTAGATGGACTGAAGGATTTAGGGAACATCGAAAAACATTTTTTTCTCATTTTTCTCACCGTTTCGGCTATATCTCCCGACATTCTCTCAATAAAACACCGAAACACGTCCCTTAAAGAATGCATACGAAGTTTTTGCATTTTGCGAATCACGAGTGAGCGATACATCTCCCGACATTTTCTCAATAAACACATTCCATAAAAAATGCATACGAATCACAAGCGCTCAGACCTTCAGAATGAAAATTTTATACCGTCTACACTACACAATCGAAGGATCGAAAAAATCTCGTATACACGCGGATAAAGGTGTGTGGCAGCGTTAGGAAAATTTTGTCATGTTTTTCTTTCGACATTTTTTTTTTTCCAATACTCCGTGCTTTGTTTATTCTAAATTTAATATTCAGGGTCTATCGATCTTTTCCAGTTTGTTCACACTCTTCTGAGGCTTTGTACCGAAGTGCTGAAATAAGAATTGATAATAGGGAAACTGGAGAAGCTATATACTGACGACAAATCAGCTACGGTACTGACCATTGTGTGAGAGGAGCATGTGCTCCAGTTTGATTCGATTGAACCACCGGTCAAAGGACACACGCTGTTTCAGCTGGAGAGTTACACGATGGGGAAATCTAAGCCTCCCTAGGGATAAGGGGGTTGGAACCCAAGATATTCAATATGGCGGAATTTTTGTTATGCGGAGCCTATAGCAGTGGCGCACAGCGAGGCTCGAGTCGCGAAAATAACGCCCATATTTCTGAAAACCATTTCTGTACGAAAGTTTCAACGAATCATGTAAGGAAACCATTATTTACAGCTTCATTGGAACGACAAGAAATCAACAATTTTTTTTCCTCATAAAATAGTATTCAAGCATTTTTCAAAGATTTTTCCTAAACGGACAAATTCATTTTAGATCCACGAAAATGTCATATCGGAAATGTCATCACGAAATGTATAAATTTGATCAAACCAGAACATTCGAGCACCACAAATATTCGAAAATCATCATCGAGAGCGAACATGAAAACCACGTAAACGAGGAAGACAGACATTTTCCGGTTGTATAGAGAAATTTGTAATGTCAATTTCCTATGCAGTCGTTAAAATTCAAGAGAATTCAGGTGCGGCATGCATTGAGGAAGTATTTGACCTAGGGGCATATCAGCTTTTCGAAACCATTACGAGCGTCAAATAAATGGATATAACCTGCTCTCGTTCAACGTTCAATTAGACCAAAATGTGTTGTGATTATCGTTCGTTACTTTCAGGTACGCCACTTTTCATTGCGTACGCGAAATTCCGGAAATATAAATATCCATAGAATCAGTTCGCGATAGATATAAAATCGATGCAAAAAGCATTGAAATAGTTCAATATCATCCAGCGCTACATTCATGTCGATCTTCAGATAGATTCGATCATTTGCCAAACATTGAAATTCCACGATGAATCAACTTATTCAGTTTTATTTATGAACGTATGCTTGTGTACGTAAATCACAAGATGAATCCATTTATCAATTAGTTATTACCCGCATATATACTCAAACAAATTGATGTTATTTGGAAATACTGTACCAGCCGAAAATCGCTAAATATAACAATCATTTGCGAGCTCGTTCACATTTCGATTACATTGATTTTCACTACACAACGCATAAAGTGCCGCATCAAATCCGCCGAAATAAAAGTGATTCCCTTTCCAATGGAATTTCAACTGGACGCCAATTATTCGAGAAAAAATCAAAGAAACAAAGCCAGCAAGATTTTTAATTATAAGAATCATATCGTTAATGAATTATTTTGAAATACCGATCGAATTTTAAGTATAATTTTGGCGATTCTCCACCAATTATTCAGTCTTTTAACCAGCAGTATATTATTGCAGAATATCTTGATGGGTCATTTGAATTGAAATTACTTATTTCCTGATTGACCGTAATGAGTTGCGATTTGTTTGAAGATGGCGCAAAATAATGCAACTTTCGAATGAAAAAAAAATCGCGAGTGAAAAAAACCGTCATATATTATACTCGTTCAACGAATCCGGATGCAAAAATATCGCGAGTCACGTACTTCCGTGTGCTTTTAGTTCAAGCTTCGGAGGAAAAAAACGTTGAGCTTTTGTGATAAGGCTTTCAGACCCTTCTGTTCGCATCTCGTTATATTCGGTAAACATCGCCAACGAGTTTGGCCCGAGTTTCGATTGTATAGAGAACGGAGGAACGATATCTGGAGAAAACTTGGATGTATATATATATGTATTATCGATCAATGCATTTCAGCAGATCAAGTCCTTACAATCGAGTTAAGTTTCATTTTCGCTTTCGCCTTTACCATATAGTAACAACGACAGGGAGAAACGCAAACATGCTGTTTATTGAATTCGACATTAAATTTTAAGTGGTGAAAAACAAGCGGCTGTTACAGAGCGATATAAACGGGACGGGAAACAAAGTGGAATGTTATCCAGCTGAGAGAGAAAAAAGTGTTCCCAACTGTAAAATATATGATGAAAAATATGATGAGAGCCTCGACAACGACGATGAGTTAATGGACGGAGAAGGCGGTAGATTGGAAAGAAAAGAAAACTCATGCAACCTTTAAGTTACGGGATTCGTTGAAGAAAAAGCGGAGGACGGTTAAAAAATCGAGAGAAAAACACATAAAAACGAAGACGAAGAAGATATGAGCTGAGCATGAAGAGAGAGTAGGGTTAAAAAGAAAAAGTGAAAAGGGAAAAAAGACTCGAGGAAGAGAGATAAAAAAGCGACGGGAAACGTGCTCGGGAAATCCTGGAATGGTCGAACGAGTATACAGAATTGGAAGCGGGAAAGAAAAAAAAAACGAATGGTATGAAAAAAAAGTTTGCCAGAAAAGATTTTCTCGGTCGAGCAGCGTTTAATTTCTTTTCTCGTTTCAGTTCGAGTTATAAAAAAAAAAAAAAAAGAAAAAGCCTCATTTCGCCAAGGTCGAAGAAATATATTCGCTACCCGCTTCGGTTGGATCTTACGCTAAGTGGAAGAAATATCGTAATGAAAGCTCTTTCTCTTTCTCTCTCGCATCTCCCCCCTTCAACCTCCTCTGTCCTTTCGTCGGAGAGAGACGGCCATAGTAATATACTGGTTATATAAGGCGTAACATGGTTCATATATACGCCTAGTATACCTCTGTATAATCGACAGAGCAAAAAGCTTTTGAATGAGATACGGATAAAGCAAGCGAAGGGTCGGATAGAGTAAAAATAGATGAAACAAAAGAGTATAGCCAATTCGCGAGTTTACTATTCTCGCTGTCCCTATATACAATATCCGTAAAAACCTCATCGACAGAGGCAGAGTACGAAGGATAAGGATAGAGGGAGAGCAAGAGTGAGAGAGACATCGTTCGAATGAGGAAGCAGTGGCTGAACGGTGCAAGTTATACCGGAAGCTTGATGAGACGAGAGCTGATTAAATTAATTCATTTCGAGAGTATTATCGATGGAGCTTTGTAAACGTAAAAAGGTATTATCTCCGAATACTCTGGAATTGTTACAAGTGCAAAATCGAAATTCTCGATTATAGAAAAACAAAAAGATTTGCTACTGTGTTAATGATAATTAAATCTTTGAATGAAAGGCAAGTGTCGCAGTAGCTCGTTAAGGTTATATTCCGTTCACGAACTTAAATACTTTACACTCAACATCAGATCTTTTCGTACAATGAAGTAAAAATGCTTTTTATGTTTTTTCACTTCATCTGTCAATTTTGTTAGCTGAAGATTATATTTGAATTTACATAATTGAGGAGTGATTTTCAATTTTTTTTTTCTTTTCAGAAAGACTATCTTAAGTGATAGCCGCATAGATAGAACTACAGGCACATCGATATGACATTTCCGAACGAATTACTCAATATAGTTGATAGTTATGACTGTTTTTCATTTAATCTGATCCAACATGATTCGAAATTAAAATTTTTATTCCAGTAAAAAGAAAAAAAAATCTACTGTAATTAGCACGATCCCCAATAGTGTTCAACGATGGATCAACGCCATGGTATGTACGAACAATCTCATAATCTGTATTACAATGGATTATTTCGAACGTTAAGTCCCATAATGGGATTCCGGGGGCTCGTGTCTGCATCGTCCTTTTTTCACGAACGGATCTTATCCCTTATAAATCGAGCGTAGCATAGATTGCACAAATGAAAATTACCCGCGAGAAGAACAATAGCAGTACCAGCAGGCATGAACAATGTATTCAACAAATATGTGCACGAATGAAGCCGCCATCGTGGCTTTTGTATTGGAAATATTCGTGAAACAATGCAGCCTGGAGTATCTGAAAGCGATAAAAAAATGGTTCTTCTTGTAGAGTTTCAACATCATCGAAATCTTCGTATTAAAAAATGTTTTAATTTTTGCGAAAAAAAATGTTTGCTAAAAAAAGTTCGTATCCGATGAGTTGCGAAGTGCTTGCTTCAATACGAGTAATCAATTAAAAAAAAAACATGATGTGATTCGAATGGTATTTCTCAAAGTGTTGAAAAACTTTTTTATAACGAAAATATTCTTTGTGAAGCCTTCTAATCAAGGTACCGTTAAACTGATCCAAAGATAAACTCGGTTCTCCACGTTGCCTTTATCTCTTTCAGGAACTCTTGTCAACGCAGCAATTACTTAAACACTTGTTGTCTTTACGGCGCTACATATAAATGCAATGAGACTTTCATCAACTCCGAGGTTTCGGACGCTATGCGTGCGGATTTAGAAAGAAAAAACAAAAAATAAACGTCTGAAGTAGAACGATTCTCGAATAGAGTACGGCTTCAAATGCATTCGAGCCACGCTTTCAATTTCATATTTTTTTTTACATTTTTCAGCCTCATTGTTTCCCACGAGGACAATATTCATTTGTTACCGGATGACCCTCGAGAGCCTTGAAATGAATTTTCACTGTTACACTTGCCCTGTCCGGAGCTTTTTTCTTTACATTTTCCATCAACGCTCTCGAGACGAAAAGCTTGCTCCAGCATTAACGTTTATAGTAATGAGAAACAGTGAGAACCTTTAATTACTTTCGTCCCTTCATTTTTCCACAGTATTTTCTCTATTTTTTTTTCTCATACTTTTTTTTTCAAGAAAGCGAGCGTCAACATTGAATAGACGAACACTGCGAAAGAAACTTAATTTTTTCTTCGTTTTATGATTCAGTCAACGCGTTGCCAATGTGTAGACCATTTTTTTTATTGCTGCACCTGTCATGATTTTTTTTTCTTTTCTATTTTCATTGAAAAATGTACTTTGATTCATTGTCGCGAAACTTCATTTTTACAGAATCAATGAAAAATTATTAAACATTACACCACCTCAAATAATTCTCAGGTCACGTAGAAAAATTTCGATTCAAAACGTTTTTCGGGCTACTGATTGCTACGATAAAAAATCAAACACATGAAAGGTTCAACGACGTTCAAGTTACAACAACTAAATATTATTGACAAGATGTTTTCTGTAATAAATCGAGGGTGTATGTTTCTATGGAAGAAAAAGCCGTAACACTATGACGGAATTCTGATGAAAATAAATAAAAATAAAAGTCAATCATGTATAAAGATTCTAAATTGTACGAGTAAAATATGAAATAAATATCTCTCAGCAAAAGTTAAAAACATTTTGTTCTATATATTTACTCCGTTAAAGCTGGACTAACGAAGATTATTATGCGTACGTATCAGAAATACATCGCTATATTTATTGCACGGTATCGAAACTAATTATATTTCGTGATGATTTCCCCAACAGAGTTCAGGTTCTCGCATAAAATGCAATACATTTGGATACATCACCGCACTTTCTAAAGCGGCTTAAGAGAGCTGCACCGTCAACTCTCTTAGTCCCAAACAGCCTCCATTTTTCTTTCGAATTCTTCGCTACTGAAAGCTCTTTCATGAATACCGCAGGATTACCCATGGAAAAGGTGAAAATCGAGAGACCGTTCTAGCCGGATATATAGAAGCGATAAAAAGAATGCATCGTTGTCAAGCAAACGCTTTGTATAATACGATCACACTGGGGAAAAATATCTAGGGACGTTGTCTCTAAGCACATATTGTATACACGTATGATACGAGATTATTCGACGATTATTGCGCCAGAGTCTTGATTACAGATGAGAATATATTCATTACGAACATCTTTATTATCGTGGAAAATGCTCCGAGAGTGAAGCGGTCTTTTTTTCTCTATATATTCATTCCTTCGCGAAGAAAAAATAGTATAAAAATAACCGTGCTCTGCACAAAAAACTGGGAGCGGAGGACTATCGAGTTAATTTATCAGAAACAAATGAAAAATTTCAGTTCGTATCACGAAATTCGAATGAAAACGATGAATTTTTATTGTTCCCACTGTAAGTTTCTGATAAATTAGCTGAGTACGGTCTTTCGCACCAAGTTTGTTGTGCACAGCGCGGTAATTTTTACAATATTTTCTCTTCGTGTTTCGATTTAATATCGTAACGAATTATTTTAATAAAGGCCGGAAGCAGCGCGGTTATTTTGATTTTGCTCTCGGGAATTATGAATTGGCTCGATACCGAATTGACGGAACCGTTTCTATGTGAATTTCCGTTACGAAAAATTAATTATTCTCGAATCAAATCATAATGAGCACGGAAAGGTAATTGAATCGGTAATTAATTAATTGAGAATATACAATTGTTCTGCACACCAAGAAAGCGAATGAAAAATCTGTATAAAAGAGAAAAAAATCGATACAAATAAATGTAAAAGTAATGAGATATACACTGAGAAAAGAGTTTAGTTGAATTAACCAAGGCTTCGTAGAATACGTCGAAAGAAATATTTCGTTCATTCAAAAAATCGTTCAGTTGCACGAATTATTAATTTTATTTCACTAAACAAATATACCAATTGAATCAACCAAATGAGATTTGTTGTTGTGGATTTTGTTGGATCAACGTAAGATATTTTTCATTTAATGAAACTGATATTTAGTATAACAGAATATTACATTGGACGTATTTCACGAAGCCATTTGGTTGATTCAACAATTCTCTTTTCTCAGTGTACACAACTACAGAGTGGTTCTCGCATTTTCTCGAAATATAACCCATGTAAAAGTGATGTTTAAAACATAATCTACATGAAAGAAGAGGAGTTTAGTGGATTTTCATTAACCGAAAATCCCATTAACTTAATTAACATAATTAATAAAGGTTGGTAGAAAAGTAGACCCAAGTCAAACGACACTCTATTTTTACCTCTATCCACTATAATCATATTTTTCAACCAAAAGATCACGGTTGTCACGCTACCCAAAATCCCAAGCGGAGGCGAAAATTTTCATCAACTATCATAGTCACGATCTTTTTATAATCTCACAGCTGTCGCTTTAACCAAAATTCGAAATTGATGTCAAAGTATTGATCGGCTTTCACATCTACGATGGATCTTAAATGTCACAACAAATTTACTAGTATGAGAAACGTATGCGAATATTCAATCACGATCGAAAGGAACGAAATGTATGTATATGGGGCATGCCACGTCAAACCGACCAGCCCGTGACTCTGACCACTCCTGATTTTCTTAAAAAAAAAAAAAAAAAAAATTTCGTTAATACTCAGTGAAAGAAGTTGTATGGAATTTTTTTGGATTTTTATCTCAACCCGTCACAAGATGGTGATTTTTTAAAAATATCGCACAAAATGGCACGAATACGAGACTTCAACGGCTTCACTAAATCGTATTACAATCCAATAATAATGATACGAGTCAGTCAAAAAACAGGAGACTACGAAATAATATTAAAAAACGTGAAAAACATTTTAAATTATCAGAAATGAGCCTGAAGGCCCTTTTGAAGGAAAATTAATCCACTATGAAGTACAGAGAATTATGGTCATAGATTATTCCATAAGAAGGATACACAGAGTGAAGGAGCATCGTGTTTTAGGGATACAACGCTTAACCCTTGGATTTTACAAGCTGTCCAGCTCACTTTCTCAGACTTCCCTATAAAAGCATTTCCTACTCCCACTTTCCCTCTTTCTCCCTCCCTCCCTCTCTTTCTCTCTCTGTATATTTCATGCTCGCAAATATTTCACACAGAGTCTTGCTCGTCGTAGATCATCCGGGCAACACATGGCGCCATTCCCGACTGAGCCTTCAGTGGAACACCTTCACGCACACGTACAACCACACAACTAAGATGGAGGGCAGGAGTCTGAAGCTTTGGCAAAGGGCAGGTAGTAGATGGAGTTTCTACGAGATACGTTGGAGGGAGGGAGAAAGGGGGTTTATAGGTGTCTTAATTTATCACCTAGGCCGGCGTGACCTCCACATCCTGGACCTACGAAAGCGTGTCCTATTCTGCCCTCTCGTCCCCTATATATAACACCCTCTGTACCGTTGTGTATTCTATGCTTTCCATGAGTGAATCTCTCTCCTCATTCACATTCTCTGTTCTCTTCAATCCCCCCCTCTCTCTCTCTCTCTCTCTCTGCCTCTCTTTCTGTTCGATATGTCTGACTTTGAAGATGAATAGCCTTTGTCCGGCTTGAAGCATCTAGAGATATCTCTCTATGGCATAAACTATGAGCTGAACCTATATATACAAGAATCTCACTTCGAGCTAGAACCGTGCACAACCATACGTGTGTGTCTTCTCGCATACAGAAAACACACTTCAAAAAATTATACGTGCCATATAAAAAAAATCAACAAATTTTTTGTCCACAACGTTCATCTCCTTCTTTCGTTCTTTCTTTTTCGCTATCTTGAATATCTTCCAGAGATCTTTGATAAGTCCCAGAATTGTTGAAACAGTCGAGATTCTCATTGACATTTAATGACGAAACACGAAAGTGAGATAAGAAAGACATAGCGCAGCGGAGATTGCCAAAGAGGAACAAGGAAGTCCGAAAAAAAAAGCAGAAGGAAAGAGGAGGAGCGAGTAAAGAAAAGAAGTATATAATAGCGATATTGAGAAAAGGGTATAAAAGCGCGAGTGTATCTATGCAAAAAGGCGATTTCGTATCGAAACGTTCACGGTACGAGACTCGAAACACATATTGGATGTGATCGTAACCCGACCGATCGATATTCCGGGTACACGTCAGCGTTGTCTGCTGAGCAAGAGCTTTTTTTTATATATATAGTTAAACGAGAGAGGATTTTGGTCGTTGCAGTTCGCGCGTACACACGAACATCTACCTTCCTACTTTCCCCCTAACTCTCTTTCTCTTATCCTCGTTCTTTTGCCCTCTCGATGGTCACACGACTCTACATACAAAACCCTCAAGTTTGAGCCACGCGTTGAGAGAACTCGACAAACTAAGCAGAGATAACGGACGAACGAGATAGAGAGCGAGAGAGAGAGAGAGAAAGCTCAAGAGGGATGCTGCAAAGGACTATCTGGCACGCTCAATCTGTTCGGAAGTTCCTTCTCAAGAGACACCGAAGAAAGACAGCGAAAGTGAGAATCGACGGGTCGTTTCGCCATTGAAGTTCAACGTTCTACACACATATACGTAAGTTATACACCGAGAGAGGATTGGCACGCGCCTTTGTTATTTTACCCAGTATATTCTTCTGGGCTCTTTTGGACTTTTTTCATCCTGCAGAATCCATGGCTATATACCCCGTTGAAGCGCTCTCGATGTTATCTCCTTTAAAAATACTGTTTCTTTATTTTTATCCGATCACTTTTGTCTTATTCTTTTTCCTTGCCATCATTCCAAAATATCATACAATTTTCCACACACATACGTACCCCGCAACGAATTTCAACGAGCGAATATGAAGTTTATCCGAAACGAATGAGTATTAGGAAAAGCGTTCGATTACACAAATCCATCATAATCGACACTAGTGACCATACCTATACCGCGAACTTATTGATCGATCAAATTGCACCTACATCATCAAATAAGCCTCTCATCAACGTTTCATATTTCCCGAATAATTGTTCACAAAGGCGGAAAGTATCACAATCCAATTAGAGGTGTATTAACCAGCATTGAAGCCTCTGAAGTTCTCTCTATTTTTTTAATCCATTATATACGATAATACATAATAATACACCAACAACGTAGCGTGAACTTTAACCGGGTGGGAAATCGAGCGTGCCCAACGAGTAAACGATCAACTCCGTCATGCTTTTCTCTTTTTTACGTCTGCTCCCCGTTGTTTTTATTTCCGTCTCGTCCTACATCTACCGCGTGTTTCTCTTCTTCTTCTTTTTTTTTTATTACCCTCCAACAATCTGCGAATACGTGAGCACGCGAGGGCTCGTTTTTACTTGGCGATCGATCTGAGCTTTCGAGCGTTAACTTTTTCCAACCTACATATTATGCATATATAAACACGTGCACATCTACACACATGAAAAGTCGAATAAAAAGTTATAGAAAATATATTACAGCTATGTCGAGTTCGCTCATGTAGTAACAATAGTAAAGGGCAGAAACTCAGAATTGTAAAAATATTTGTACATGGATTATTGAAAAATTGAGATACATACGATGAAGGTGAGTAAAGAACAAAAAAAAGTGAGCGAAAACCGATCTAAATATGTTCAAGCTTCGCATATTGTTTTCGTAAGATAAATTTACAACGTAAAGAATAAGAATTAGAATCACTCAGAGTGGTATCGGAATGTCACGTTTTATAACTGATAAAAAAAAGCAAATCGACGAATACAGTGATGCAAAGTCGTTGATGAAAGCTCAACTTTTTGATGGGGCAATAAATTTACATAATTACGCAATGCGAGAGGCGTATTTCTCTATTCAACGAGATGAAGCTGCATTGAAAAGGCAACGTGACATCTAAGAGGATTATACTCGCGATGTATTGAGCAGAGATTTAAAATATTTAGAGTCTAATTTGACTCAGCTGGATCACAGCAGGTACACGTTAAGCTGGTAAACGAAAACTCATCTCTGCTTTTCGTTAGAAGATTGCATAAGAATTCTTTTTGGTAGAACGGTTTTTACAGTATTTTCGAACCGATTCGCTATCTATATTGGCACACACGAGCGCACACGTTGTGTTTCATAAAATAAGCATGAAATAGAAAATTCTCGCTATATCGACAAGGCCGCAAGGTTTCTCTTCGATTAAATGTTTCGAAATACCGCATTCTCTTAGTCTCACTTTATACAACACGCTTTCCTAGTCAATCACACTCTCATTTACCCCAATCGCGGCATGAGACTCTGTTTTACTGTCTGATAGGCGCGTAGCTCAAACTCCATGGAAACACAGCTATGGGGGATTATGCATGCAGATTGATACCCGGTCCAGTTGTTTCGACTCCCAGGAAGCTAGGCGCACAAGATTATCAGACTCAGCGCCATCCTTCCCGATAGAGCGCCCCAATCTTTTTGAATATTTAAAAGACAAGCTTCGAAACGTGCCAGCACAGTTTTGTGTCCCCATCCACGTAAATATATATCTTCACAGACTTACATCAGCATAGCTTTTTTTCACTTTCAACTCGAACGATCGATATACTTATAAATATTACGAAAAAATTAAATCAACAATATGAGTAGCAGCTTTATCGGAATCTATATTTCGTCACAAGAATTTTTCAAGTATCATTTTCATAGCTTTTCTATGTTTTACGGATAGATGTTTTTTTTTTTTTCAAGCCCATTCAATCGTGTTGTAATATTATCGCATTTTTCAATTCCAGTTAAAAGGCAAAAAATCGTGGATGAATAAATTTGCCGTTTCTCGGTTAAATTTTCGTCAGGGTTAATTAATTACGGGACGCGGGTAATCCGGGGGGAGGGGGGGAAGGGGGGGGGGACGAAAAAACGAAAGGATGAGCCGAAAATTATTATGAAAAATTGAGGTGTTCTTATTCGCTCGGTCGCCAACGAGAAGATAAGAGACAAATTGTGAGAGAGGAAGACGGTGAATACAAGGCGAATTCCGGAAAATATCTCGTGAGTTATACGCCAAGTGCAGAATCCCATTGTGCGGGACGTGAAAACGTTTGGGTGGAAAATTTATCCCTCAAGCGAGTCAACCACACGAACGCGAACACACTCGCATGTATACACATACATTTTTCTTGCTGGCTACGGAATTCAAAAGGCGATCGAGAATATAAACGTGCTCCAACGCTAATATCCCTCGTTTTTGTCAAATGTGACTTTGACATCGTATACAATTATATTCGTAGCTTAATCAATCAGATTTAACAGCACATATAAAAGCAATACGTAAGTAAAATTTTTATTATCAATTATTCCATTTTCTTCATTTTATTTCTCATCTTTTTTTTATTGCAGATTCATTGAAAATAATTTCAAGCAATAAAACTTCTACAGTTACGTGAAAAATAGATCGTTCTTCTCGTATCGCCGTGGTACAGCAAATGAAGGGTAAGCCAATGCGGTTTAATAATATACCAGCCTCACGATTCTGTAGGGAATAAAAATTAAAAAAGAAATACTGCATCCAAGCATTATCGAATTTTATCGCTGAAAACGTTAATAAAACATCTTTGAAATCCACATTTTTTCATTGCAACCTTTCCATATCGAATTTTATCGCTGCCAACGTTAACGATCTTCCTTCCAAATTCATTTTTTTTTTTTTTCGTTGCAGCCTTTTGATATGTAAATATCTTTCAACGCATCTAGAACATTATGAGGTGCTGAGCGAATCATTTACCAAAGCGGTGTTGGATACAACAACGCTATTCGGCTTTTGACGTATAACAACATCGAATAATTTTTCAACGACTGTCAAGTTAAAAATGAATAAAACATTATCGAAATATTGAGCCTGCCGATCATACAGATTTTCAATGAATTTTCATTCGATAGGACGTGATCTCGATCGATCAACTCTTTAATCGTTACCAGTTGTACCATTTTGTTAAAAAAGAAAAACATATATATGTATATGTATAAATAGCTACATATATCGCTTCATGGTCTCGTGAATTGGCTCACGTGCTCGTTTTAAGCTGACCCACGAGCATTGTGAAACCATCCTGATGCCACGTAATTTTCCGTGTACAATTTCTCTTATTCCCACTTCTTCTAACTACATCAACCCTCCTTCTCATTTTCCCTTTGCCGTGCGTGCGTGTGTGTTTTGTTGAAAGAGGTATATTGGGCTGTGAGTTATTTCATTTTCTGAGCGTTTCATCAGGCTACAGGGATAAAAAGTTTTCTAGATCCCTCTGCATGACCTCCGAAAACCCATAACCCGGTGCCTCTCCTCAGCCCCAATAGGGTGGTTACCCCATCGCAACAGTCGAATGAAGCGAGCTACGTGCGAGTGCATAAACACATTTATTTTCAACTCGCGACTCGTATACTCGTGAATATCCAATCCAAAAAATCGTTTCGCAGATTATACATATATATGAGAATTCATATTCTCTTGGTAGACGCAAGTATATTTACATTTATGTATGTATTACGTATGAATTTATGTATAACGTTACAGCGCTTAAAATAATGAAATTTTCATAACTCAATTGGAGACTTGGAGAGCGTAACTTTACTGGGAAAAAAAAAAAAAAAAAAAAAAAAAAAAAAAAAAAAAAAAAAAAAAAAAAAAAAAAAAACAAAAAAAGATGGACAGGTCACACGAACGGGAATTTCAACGATGCTTTCTCGGCCACGGATGATGAAATTACGTAAGCTACGTACTCGTACCGTGTAACGCGTGAAACATCGAAAACATTGCATCTCACTTCTCGCAAATGTTAACTAGTGAATTAAAAAAATTTCAAGGTAAAAGTATACGAGATGGGAAAATACGAGAGTGAAACTCGGTGAAATGAACGAAAATTTCGGAAGGAAAATAGAAACAGAAATCACGGCCAGTAATTCGTTAAAAATCTCCCAGCAATGTTAAAAAAAAAAAAAAAAAAGTAGAGACAAGAGAAGTATATCAGAAATAATTTACTGAAAGTAAATGTGTTGGAACGAAATATAGAGTGATAAAAATATGTTAAACTTTCCGGGAATTTTTTCTTTATTTTTAAGATTTTCAATGCCATTTTTTGAAAATTACGGGTAAATGAAACATTCGGAAAGTGAAAGTTGAAAAACTTGAATAAAAAATATTCGAATGATCTCGGATTCAAAAGTTTTTGGAGTCGACAACGAAGTAGAATTTTATATCGATCAATAAATCAATTAATCTAATTCATATAAAATGAGTGCTAGAAATTGCATTGGTAACAGGCCAACGAGCACTTTTGAACTATCGAATCGTTGGGACAGTTATTTTTATATGACAGATTACGAGGTTGTCGCAGTCGATGATCGTCATTTTATCGCTTCTCTGCTTTCTCTCACTCAGGCCAGGCATTATATCACGAAAAGCTTTCCACTCGGTTTGTGTATCAACGACAGCTGTAATCCCGAGCAATTCATCACAATTTGCTCGTCTAACTTTTCATTTTTTTTTCCCCTGGACACTTTTCGCCGCACAAAGAGAAACGAGAAAAGAGTTTTATGAAACGGACCCTCGAAAACGTGGTTTTTGGTCACCAAACCGGAGTTTGCCGTTGAGCTACGTGATAAGGCTCAATAAAGCAACGTTTTATGTAAGACGCTCGGTAGTAATAAATACAAATCTTCGCGAACACTATTATTTTTAATAAAATGAACATTTTCAAAATCCCACCCAAATGTTCTTTGTCAGAGGTGTAACCTACCAAGAATAGATCGGAAAAACGTTTCTGATGATCTACCGATAGAAATTTCGGCGTGAAAATAGTTTCAATCGCGAATTACAATTCGGATCGAAACTTTTCGTTTCTATGAATCGCGCTGATTTTTTTGTCGGCTAATAAACGTTCATTTGTTTCAACAAAACGACACAAATATTTTGCCGAATGATTAAAGTCTGAAAAATTCCAAAAGGCATGAATTTTAATTATCGATCAACAGAAAATATTCGAATCGCTATCAACAGATAAGCCATCAAATACACTTTTGTAAAACTGATAATTTTTTAAACATTGATAAATCAACCGATGTATTTTTCATTGAAAAGTTTCTGATAAATTCCAGCTTTAGAAATCACTTCCTTCTTTCCGAGCTCACGCATTTATTAATGGAATTCGTCTATAGAATATAACCAGAACGTTCAGCCCGAAAGAAGCTTAAAAAGTCAATTTTATCCGCGGCCCTGGTATTTTTCTCATTAGTAAAATCCACCCAAATAAACCAACTCCACTAAAAAAAAGAAAGAAAAAAAAATCAACAAGATGTGAACGGTGAAAATGAGCAGGAAACGTTAGAAGAGAAAACGCACGAAGAAAAAAAAAAGAGGAACAAGGAAGAAAGTGCCCGAGAACTTTGGCAAGTTTTACGGAACACACATCATAGTTTTCTCACAGAGGAAAGAAAAGAAAAAAACAAAAGAGAGCATAAAAAGTCGTTCGGTAACATTTCAGTGGCTTCTTCGATGCAGTAAATCCATGGGGATATAGAGTTGGTCGTCGAGAGAAAGAAAGAGGAGCAGGACTCGCGTAGACTCGTACAGAATGTGTGTTTATATACAGGGATGCGGATACGTGCAGAAGACACTGTATAACGGCCTCTTCTTGTCACGATACACGAAGCAGCGTGTGAAAATACCGTTAATACAACTTTGCCGAATGATTCATGTGCACATATAGGGCAAAAGCTCGAATAAACGACTGTAGATATACGTATACTTGGTAGTTTCGGCGAGTTACAATTTCGACGTTTGTTAAAGTTGTCCATTCCTGGGTATGTGTTTTCTTGTACTAAAAGTCTAAAAAATACTGTCTAAACATACAGGCTCTTTCGTTATCGAATCTTTGGCCGAACAATCATTGTAGGATAACCAAGAAGCATTTCTTTTTTTCCAGTTTTTTTTCTTTTTTCATCGATTCAGAAGAGTTATTTTCATGTCATTATTTCATATTACTGGTTAACTGTTCAAAAAATATGAAAAGTCAATGCACCGAATAACGAACTTGCCCGATTACTCCTCAAAATAAAAATCGAACGTTAAACTTTCAATTGATAATTTAAAGTTTAAAAATTTTTAGGCATTATCGACCAACCAAATAGAAATTGAGTTATAGTTTGAGTATTTTGATCACACCTGTACACGCGTACATGATAAAGGCCATAATCTTGAACGTAGGTTGCGAGAATATGCTACATTCCTGAGCATGACAAGAAACGGTGCTGATGCATATCAAAGTTTTGGTAAATGTTTTTTTTTTTTTTTTTTTTTTTTTTTTTTCGATGGTATAACTGGAATAGCGACAAAGTTGACAAAATATATTAAGCGTTGGTGTATTATAAACGTGTATACGTGTATTATACGCATTATAACTACTCCATCTGACTACTGAATTTATGAGATGATGGAGGGCCAGGGGTGGGGGCGGGGAGAACTATACGAAACGTGCAAATTCGCGTGATTGTATTAGATTTGAAAACTTGTCTGGAATTTGAATACATAGCGGAATAATCATGCAACGATAAATATGATTGTTCTCGAGGGATTTAGTGTAACAGCTAATATCATAAAGAATTTTTGAAAGACATTTTTTATCGAAACAACGAATTTGGTCGATTTGATCAATTCGTGTTTCGAAGAAATATCGTTTTGGACGCAGAAACACGACAGCGTCTTGACGCCAAGTAGGAAAAAGATAGTTTCAAACGACAGAGCCAAGACATCGTTTCTCTGTTCTCACTCAATCTCTGTACTCGAGATTGGACGATTTTATCTAAATTTCGAACTTCGATTCGTCGCCATTGTATAGTAAAAACCTTAATTACTTATGCAATTATTTCAATTTCATTGATTATGGTATTAAGTTCGATGAAACGTTTATTTATGTTCGAGTAAATAGTATATTACACAACTAGGGCAGGAAAATAAGTAATGTCTCAGATCACATGTAATTGTCGGCCGAGGCGAAGCCGAGGCTGACAAACATGTGGTCTGAGGCTTTACTTTTTCCTGCCCGAGGTGTGTATACGATTTTTCTGTCCGACGTAGCCGGAATGTGGCAACTTCGGCCCGCGCAGCGGGCCGAAAGTAGCCACTTTCGGCACGGAGGACAGAAAACGTTTTATGCGCTCTAGAAAATTCCATCGAGTGTATAGCAGCCTACGCCCCAAATGAAAGATCATTATTTCAGTTCAAAAAAATGAAATTTCAAAAAATATTAAGCAAAGACCAGTTTCCGAGACTTGTGACTCGGTTAAAAAAAAACTGCGACGTTAAAAAACATTACGGCACGCCACTTTTCACGCCAAAAATATATTCCTGAAAAAGAGTGACGAAAGGTAAATGGGGGAAAAAAAAAATAAAATTACTGACGAGCGTGGTACGAAAAAGATTGAAAGAACGAGAAGGAGGAGGAGGAGGAAAGGAGCGGACGTATATGCGGAAGGTGTGACTGACAGTCACATTTCGAATCTCAATATCCAACGATAGAATAATAATCATCGGTGAATAATTTTCAAAGTCTCATTCGTTCTCTCATTGTCAACCTTCGTCCAATTGGGAAGGAAAGAATGCAGGGAAAAAAGCTCTCATCCGAACGTAGTAAATTGACGAGTGAGCGGGCCGTCTGCGTTTTTCGTCGTTCACGTATATACGCGATATTTCACATGACCAGGCATCGATAAAGCCCGGCGTGTGTGTACTCCAAAAAATTGTCACATAGGAGAGAACGAAAAGAGTATACCTTTGCCGAACATCAAAGCCCATCGAAATTTTTTTTTTTACTCTGCTACCCTACAAGGATTCTATCATTTTTTTTCTCCATTATTCAAGTCTAAAACGGCAGTACCTGGAAAAAGAACCGGCATACCTATCCACAATTATTTTTCAGCTCTCGTATATAACGAAACTATTCGATTGTTGAAACCTGTGAACAATAAAAAATGTTTAAAAAATGTGGATTTTTATTATACGATGAATAACGACTGCGACGGCGATAGGTGCGGAGTCCCCCGGTGATCTCTGGAGTTGAGCAGCCTTGGGCGAAGCCACTACTTGGTTGGGAGATCGCTCGGTCATGCATCGACTCGGGTATCAATCGCTCGGCAGAAAGTCTTTCAGGAACATGGAAATTCGAAAATTCATTTTACACTCGAGTGAAGAAAAGTTGGGTTAAAGTGATGCCACGCCAAAATTCTAGAGAATATATACGCAGGATCAATAAAAATAATTGAAAAAAAGATGTATACAATGAATGGAGAGGAATGTATCGCATTGGAATTCAATTTTACAACATCAATACGTGAAACATATTCGAAAAATGTTTTTTTCCATACATCAGACCTTTTCAGTCGATGCGTTTTAGGGCGCAAAAAAAATTGGCCTTTGACAAAATTTACAGGCCTCGGTGCAAACCCAAAATGGCGACCAATCGACAAAATCTCAACGCACCAACAAAGTACGCCGTTGTTGAAAAAAGCTGCTCTAAAAAAAGTGTTTCTGCCCCCCGCCCCCCTCCCCCTCCCCGCTGAATGAGTATCGGAGTGGGCCATTGTTGAAAAAAAAAATTCAATAGAGGTACCGAAGAATCGATTTTGGCAGGGTAACAGGGTATACTTCAAATTTTCTATTCCATGATTACACACGGGAATTGCGAATGCGTAAATATCCAAACACGTATCTCTACTTTCATTATCATTGATCGACGATCGACAAAAATGGTTACCTACTCTTAGGACGATGCGCGTGCATGCATCATATACATTTCTTCGTTACTTTTTCAATCTCGTTTTTCCTCAATACATGTCAATATAGATATTTCTTATCACTCAAAAACCTTTATTTTTGCAGGTTTAGTTTTTTGTTTTGTTTCCTGAATCGTTCACTCCGCAACGATTGAAAAGTCGTGGCAACAGCGGGCTTCGCTGGGAACGTCACAGCCGGATATCGACGAACCATAAATGGTGTATGAGTTAGGCGCAGACCGATGGCTTTGCAACGGTGACGCGTGACGAACCCGTTTTTATACGATTTTATTATTATTATTATTTTCTTTTTTTTTTTTCGCTTTTCTCACCGATGCCTGCTATTTCGCCCAACGAATCAGCGGCAAAAGCGTCACTGCATCAGTGAGCGAAAGGCATGCATCGACAACTACGAACCTGCCTCTTCCCTCGGAATGGCCGAGAGAGAGAGAGAGAGATATGAGAAGAGAGGAAAAAAGAGAAAGAAAACAAAAAGGGAAGCCAGAAAAAAAAGGAAAAAAAATTGCCGAAACGATACGGCTCATTTTTCAATTCGGAAACCCCGAGCAAGGGCTCTTCAAATACCAAATTCATGGATATGAACGTTGCGTTTCACGAGTAAATAATTGCCATTCGTGTGTTGATACATGTTCGGTTTTTTCTTGTATTTTATTTTTATTTTTTTATTATCCAGTCCTGTCAACGGAAAACCGTTTGCAAGAAATACAGCGTAATCGAATGGATTCTGTAAATGAATTTTGACAAAAGTCACACCGTTTAAAAAAAAAAAAAACATGAACGGAACGAAATATCTCTTTTTTTGTTTGAAACTTTTTCTCGCAAATAGATTCTTTCAATTAGCTTATTATACATTTTTCAAATAATAGCAAAACCAAAACTTTCGTTACCATGGGTTTTTTCTTCAGCTCAATTATCGCAGAGTGATAAGGAAAGTCGCGTAACCAGGTTGATTTCCTTACTAGCCAATGGTCGTTGTGGTTACGGTTTCAAAGTAGATGAGCTAATTAGTGAGTCTCGTGTTTCTCTTACTCTTGTTCTTGTCTCACTTTCTCTACACATATAATTGCATGAGACCAAAAAGTGAAGGTTTGCGAGAAACTTCAGAGACAAGATAGAAAGAGAAGCTGATGAAGAGAGAAAGAGATAGGTTCTCACGTTGTAGTACCACGTGCACGAAGCCCACATACACAAAGTTTCAGTAGCAAAAGATATGAGAGGTTTTGCTTGCCTTTGGGGATGATCCCAGTACGAGGACGAGAAATAGCTCGACGCCTCTTCGCGTGAGAGAACGGTGGAACGTGCCTGACAGGCTATACCTAGCTAGCATAGCCCTTAATGCATACCAAAATAACGGACCACTCTATAGTAAGCGTTGTGAAATACCCGAAGACAAAAGCCTCCGTTTTATTTTCCCAAGAAAAAGAAAATCCCAAAAACTTGTACGAAAAAAATAAAACAAAAAATTTTAACTTAAAACGAAAACGATCGGGCTGCTTCGACTTGATGAGTATGACAAATAAAATATCATTTTATTTCAACGATTGTTGGAATCCTTTGGACAGTATAAAACTATCTCTTCTTACTCGAAACTTGATACGAAAAATCATTCGCTTACTTCTATAATTGAGGATATGAATCAGTCACCTAATCTCACCTCAAATTTCTTGAAGTTTTAATCTTCTGCCACGATTCGAATGATCACTAAGAAGCTCTCTGTCAGCCCACGCAAGACGATGGACAAAAATTGGCAGACAGAGTCGAACCGTGTCGAAAAATTTCACTTTCGAAATTCACACAGGCTGGCCCTTAACCTTGAAATATTATACTGATTCGTCATTATTTTCATTGAATGAAAAAAAAAAAAAAAACTTCCTTTATAAATTGATAAGATAAGTCGTAACGCAGTGCGGATCAGTTCATAATAAAAGAAATGAAATTTCATTGGAAATCGATAAAAATTACTTCAAAGTAACAAAGAAGTTATCACTTTTGAACTTGATATCTGACTATAAATTTCTAAGATTAGGTAAGTTAAAATATGATGTAAAAAAAGCTTATTTCTTATTCGCATTTGTTGTCTGGATTGCCTGATTCAATAATTTCAACATTGAATTTTGCGAGAGACTTGAGGCACGTGAAAAAAAAAAAAATGTTGGGCAGTCTTAACTTTGCCCCTATCTGGTTGGTATGCTGTCAGGGAATCTGTGGTGTATACACAGCTGAAAAACTGTGGCGAACCACGCGAGAAAAAAAAATTGTGATTTACCCGTGGGATTCACACTTCTCTGTCTCTCTTTGTTCTTCGCATTGGTTAGGACTTTCAGTAGTCGGGAAGTGTCCGGTACCTGATATAAAATATTTATGATAGCAAACGCTTCATTGCCCACATAAATTTCTACTCGGAAGTAAGAAGAAAAGGGAGAGAGGCAGAGCCACAAGAGATTGAAAATAAATGCAAGAAAGGCGCGTGCCCTATTCCCTTGAGAACCATGTAAAAGATTGCTTCTTCGCCTTATCACGATTAATTCTATATTTTTTGAGGTTTTCACCGAATACACATAAAACTCTTTTTTACATTCGATTCGTAAAGAATTATTTTTTCACAAAATGACAAATTTGAACTTGCACGAAAAATAACTGTGAAATTCGATGAATAAATACGAAACTATTTATTTTTCATGCCTATTTGAAATTTTCATTCATTTGGAAACCCGCACACGCGTTGAAACGTAAAAAAATCTGATTGAAATATTTCCGAGGACGTGTCAAGGACGAAACGAAAAATCGTTATCGACCCACTGCGCATATCACATTTCAGTAGAAAATACTGCATAATTCGAAATTTTCAATCTGTCACGCATATTTTGAGCGTTTTTTATCCAGCTGCTTTCATATTGAAGAAAAAATTTAAACAATCGAGTTCATCATAGAAATGGCAAATGTTCCGATTGAAAAACCTGTTCCATTGATACGATGAAACCATTCTCCAAGATTCATATCTATGCGAAAAAATGTTTTCAGTGTCGAAAAAAAAAAAATGAAAAATAAAACTGAAATGAAGCATCATGCAAATGCATTTGATCCCTGACGTAAAAATTTTTTTTGTCGCATAGAATGAGGTCTCGCGATGCGACGAAGCATAGAAGGGGTGGTAAAAATGAAGCTGTGAGGCGAGAGGGAATATCTTAGAGGGCAGCACTGAGGCATAGCCCGACCCGGTGAACTCGTAGATGCGGCAAACGCGAGACAGGCCACGAGAATCGATACCAGCTACACATTGCTCGCGACCTTGAACCATTTACTCGACAGTCGGTGGGTGGTCCACGTTAAAGACTATCTACACATAGCGGACCGTTCTACCCTCTTTCTCGAAACGTCGCTGTCCCTGGGTGGATTTCTCGTTCGGTTATTTTCCCTCTCTCTCTCTCTCTCTCTCTCTCTCTCTCTCTCTTTCACGAACGAGATGGAGAGAAGTAGAGTAGAAAGAAAGAGGAAGGAGGAGAGTAGAGAAGAGACGAGGCTGCGATAGCTATAGTGTGGTGCACGCGCGCTTCGAAAAACTGGAGCACGCCCTTAACCCTTGTTCAAAGTCACGGACGGGAATCCCGGAAAAGTTTCGGTCGACACGAGCAAAAACCGAGCGAGCTGCGCGACACCATCGGGTAATAAAAATTTTAGAGCCATGCAGCACCAGCAGCACACCTCGACTGCTACGAGAACGAAAAACGGGCGATCGGGTCTTTCGAAGATATACTCCAGACGAATAATTATTCATTTAAAAAGGTCGCGAACGCAGTTCTAAAGTTGACTCGATTAATGATTGTGTTATTGATGAAGGAGATGATGATCAGTGCGACTTGAATAATAATAAACGTAACAAAATCTTCAACTCGAACGGATTAGCTTCGTTTCGAATAATCGATTTAACGTATTTCTAGTGATAGTATAGAACGGTGAGAAAAGATCGATTGGATCAACTGTATCGAAACACGGAGAATCCGAAACGTTCGTCATCTTTTCAAGGCAGCTATAGAGGCAAGAACACACAATCTGCTTTTCGCTTATTTGCACAACTGTATCCAGCACAAATAATCGTACGGAACGGTACCAAGAGTGTAAATCACTCTGCATGCGAAGAGAGATCGACGTCAACAGATCCCAAGGAAGACATTAAACATATCGGTGAAGTAGAGCTGGATAATTAAATTCTTCCGAGGATTCAATAACATTTTATTCAATTCAATTCAAGGGAATTCAATTCGAATCAAATCAAATAATGGGATAACGATTAATTGTTTTATTGAAAAATCAATTTTTATCCCAAGTCCAAATGAATCCCGTAAATTACGTGCCAAATTGATAACCAATTCTCGTGCCACAGCAAATTCAATATACTACAATCAATCAGTTAAAAAAACTTAATCAAGACGCAATGAATAGACAATCAAATCAATTTTCACCGTAAACTGGTTGTTTCGTTTCCCGTTCGCTTTAACTAATAGCTTCTGCGCTATAAAAAAAACATACGCACTGATCTTTCGTCGAAAATCGCTAAAAAATACAAGTTGAAAAATGTTATTTTTTTTTTTATAAACTCTAAGACATCAGGAATAACGACGCTGTTATTACGAAACATTTTCGAATACTATAAAGGTCAGAAAAATTTCTTGTTCAATTCAATTAATTTTTATGTGAAATTTTTTGTTAAATTCGAATATCCATCAGCACACTCAATGTTTTATCGTATGGTCCGAGATCGAGTAGGAGTGTCGATCGCAAATAGTATTGAGTAGTTCCGGGAAGCACTCTAACAACTCCAGCGAGCGGATCTTGGAGCTGTCCCATCGTAATTCGATATTGCATTAATGCGGGGAGACTTCATAGCCCTGTCCTCGTTATTGTGAAGAGTGGAGAGGACGCTCTGACACTTCAATAGCATCGATACACAACAATAGGCGATGTAATATATACATAGACACTAACACTCTCTCAGGAAACTATAGAAGAACCTTAGGGCACGGAGATTGTCTGACAAGTCGACCGCAATCGCATGCTCTTTCTCTTCCCTTGTTTCCTTCTTTCTCTCTCTCTTTCTCTCTCATCTGAGCATCACATAGTGGACACGCATAACGTGCCCAGGGGTATTGCATTTCGGTATGATGCTAACTCATATTCTCTCTCCTTTATGCGCACGTATATATGATAAATTTCACGTGAATATACTTTCTTCCAAATCCTAAACCATTTTGATCTGTTCGAGTTCGATAAGTCTCATTTTATACAAAATATAACACGCAGATCTGTATACACTGGAATTAACCGATTGTTGAACATCCGATTCTAAGTATTATCGATTGAATGTAAACTTTTTTTCTATTCACATTTCTCAATTCAGACTTGATTCTTGCATTGCAAAACATTTAAAACATTTATAAGTTCATGAAGTTTTTCAATTTTTCTATTTTTGAAAATTATCAGAAAGTAGATATGCAGATAAAACTTTCCAAAAATTCTTATTTCCTATTCGATTAGGGTGTAAATATGTTGAAAAATAGAATTGTTACAACGCTCGAACAGTTCAGTGAATTGTATCGAAATATGTTGACTATAATCCTAGGCTACATGGGCAAATACATTTTAAAAAAGTTTATCAAGTTGGTAGGATTTTTTATGAATGTATTTTCACAGACAGAGTCGAGGTTCCGACTCGAAAAAAGGTTCATTCGTTCAGAATTTCGTGATATTTACGTAACTTCAAAGTTTACAAAACCGGAAAACCAACAAAATGTGTGTGTGTTTTTTTCAATAGACAGGCAGGAAACTAATAAAATTTGATCGAATCGTTTATTCGACAATTTTTCGAAAGTCAATAGAATGAATGTGCAAAAAAAAATTGAGCATTCGAGAATGTAGAACAGGCATACAACATTTTATTGGCATTTGCACAATCCAATTTGAAATTGCATCTTTCATTGCGATGCACCAGAATCTGTAAATATTGAACTACACAAATGTTGCTATAATTTAAATGGATGGTAATCTCAGAAATAGGATAAATTTCAATCGGCTTTGAGAATCGCCACGAGAGGGGGAGCCACCATTGGCGAGGTTAACCGATAAGCTTCAAGTTTCGAAGGTTCACCCAGGATCCAAGTTTCTATCGTGTTCATGTGCCAATGCCAATTTCGTGGTTTACCTCAAAAACTTCATGTGTCGCTTCAATGGGATTGCGCATTCTCGATTTTACAACGATTCAAAATTTCTCATAGTCGTAATGCAATACCGTAACATTTTATTTTTTTCAGTCGAGCCTAACATTTATTCGTAACATTAGCCTACGAACATTATAAAATTAATTTCTTAATGCCCCGAACGAAATCGACAAGGAACGAATGAAAAGTTAGAAAATTCAAAAATTTTGTCAACTGAACAAATGAATCGTTGTATTTCAATGAAATCGAATCAACTTTATACGAATTAATTATATTTCTCTTAATATTATTCGTTTTTTTTTTCTCGAAATATAAAGCGAAATTACGAAAAAAAAATTTGAATAAAGGAAATTGCGTACGTAATTGCTTAAAAATCAAGATTTCACAGAAAATATAACGCTCATCTACCGCATTCCACTCCAGAGTTCCTTAGCAGAACGTGCTAGGTTCTCTGGTAGGCAACTCCCGACAATCCGGACGTGCCTCGAGTGTTACTCAACGAGAATCTCGCAAGGGAAGCAGAGTCACCAAAGAGACTCGCGAAAGAGAATATAGAATAACAATGTTCTCTTTCGAGTCAGGAAAACAAAGAAATATTATCATTTATTTTTTTTTTTCGTTTCTACTCACTCTGTCCGTAGGTACTTTTTGGTACGAGCTTGACTCACCTGAAATGAAAAAAAAAGGAATTAGAAACCTTATATATATTTCTGGAATTGGCATTAGGCAGACATTTTTATGCAAATAAATGCAGAGTCTGAAATAATTATCTCATGATCACAAAACGCATCAGGCTAATTGACCAAAAATCAGCTTCATTAGCTTTCTTTTCGTAAAAGAAATGAGCGAAAAATTCATACATTTTCGGGAATTGATATTTAGGAACAAAAAATTTGAATCAATAGTTTGAAAAAGCCTTATTTTCTGTTTCGAAATTGATCGAAATGTTGGAAGAAAAGCGTTGATGCAGGAAAATCGATGAAAAAAAAAAAAAAAAAATACAAATCTTATACCGCATAGCAGCAAAGAATTAGTGGATATAAAACCATCCGAATGTGGAGGGATGCCTTTGGGGTATACGAATAAGATCCGGTTGAATTTCCGCAACGCCTCGTTCCCGAAGGATTATCCGTTTCTTTTCTACCCTCGAGAAAATCCTAGCTTTTCCTTTACGCGGTCTTTGCGATCAGCTTTTTTTTTTTTTTTTTGTTCAGTAATACGTGAGGAACCTAGCAAGCCTCTTTTGAGTCACTTCACACCCGGGAATTCGAGAAAACGCAATTCGTACAAATAGAAATGAAATAAAAAATGATCAATTTTCAATAATAGGTGTACAAAATTTGAAAAAAAATTTCAATTTCGTCAGATTTTGGAATAAACGCGCGTCAAAACGTAGGAACAAAATATTTCGACCACATCGTATTTCGCATGATCATATTTACATTCGTTTCATAATTTCGAAAAATCAACATAAACGCGAAAATTGCGCCAGTCTCAGTAGAATATTCCGTAAATCATTTTCGGATTAACTTTTCTTTTTTTTTTTATTCTCACATCCGCAGAAGGTTTTAACCTAAACTCCGACAGAGTGGCGCATCTCGCGTTAACCTACCCCTCCCATGTCTTGGCCTCCATCCACCGCGCAGTATGTGTTCTCGGAGGAGGATCGATACTTTCACGTTCTCTATCATCTCCTCTCCGTACCTAACGATTTCTTCTTATCTCGACCGAGACAGCCTCATGAAAAAAAAAAAAAAAAAAAGAAAAAAGTGGACTGCGGTGGTGAGATATCCCGATATCCCAAGTGAATCCGGGTCACGTGTACTGGACTATTTCGTAATATATGTTTGGCAACTATTTGATTGGTCTGGTCAATACAATCGTACAAAAAACTATTAAGGAAGTGATCCGGTGTGACGACCAAAATTTCGACGTTTTTTCACGAATTTTTTGAAACAGGAAAATAAAATGCGATCGTTTTGAAATTTTTAAATGTTCTTATTGGTACGATAAAGTGTACGAAATTTCTTTTATTTTTTACTGAATTTGGCATTAATTTGTTTATGATTTTTTACGTTAAAGTGAAGTCCTCGAAAAAAAGGTGGGTTGCTTCGGGGAAGCACACAGCCTTCCGTAGTCATTTGAAATAAAATATTCAAAGAGATTATCGTTCTGTATGCTTCATTCTAATGAACTAACCTATAATATGCATATTCAATAAAAATGGTGGATTTGTGGAAAAAAAAAGTTTAAAAAATCCAATTTTTCTTTTGAGAAATTGTTTAAAAAAATTAATTTATTATTAAAAAATTGAATGCTTCAAAGGTTAGGTATTTAGCTACGTGTGTCTCAAATAACGGGTAAAATCTTTAGCCAAATCGGTTCAATAATTTTTAGTCAGTGCTTCCCCAAAACTTTAAAAACGTGGTTTCGAGAAAAACGCGTTTCAAGTTTTGACAACAGATTTTTTATTTAAAAAAAATTATACTCAAATTAATCAGCTATGCCTGGTGCATTGAGCAATCCTTTCGTTTACTCAAAATTATTATTTTCAGCGAGTTTTAGAGCCCTACGTATAATACAACGAACTACTGTTCCTTAAACGAATATTGAAATAGAATATCGTCTTTAAGTTTAAAATAGCTGTATTTAAAATCAATTTATTTTTATTGAATGTTCATAGTGTGCGCCATTAAATGCCTTTTCAACATTGAGGCAAGTAAATACAGAAATATCTATATGAGAATAAAGTTGAGTTTGAATAATGGAATATTCCAATTGACATTTAATGTAAATTGTTGATCAACCATATATATATTCCCTCGTTCTGTTGTATTCTTCTCATTGTTCGAAACGTTCTTTTCATAAATGAAAGATCAACAGATTTTCAAAGCAGCGTGTCTGCAGTTATGTTGAGGTGTTATTGTTGAACATTATTTGTGCCTAACTGGAAGGTTAAAATATCGATCTTCCTGTGAATGATTGATGCCGAATGGAAAAAGTATACCATCGAATTGAAATGAAATCTTGAAGAATGAAGAGCACAGAAGGGCCCTCGAAGAGAAGAAGAGGGCCAAAAAATACAATGTGTGGAAATAGTAGGGAAAAATGCGATTCCTGTTTCTCGACCCCTCGCACACCGAGTCAATTGACTTTTGCCCGGCTCAGGTGCACCTGACCCTGGCTCTCGTGAACAACTCTTGAAAAAAGAGAAAAAAAAAAAAAAAAACTTTTCTCTCAGCGATTTTTCTTTCACCACAATGAAAAAAAAAAAAAAGCATTCACCCTCCGACGACTTATACTCATCTCGGAAGTCGACTCTTTTCCTTTCCTTTTACCTACGTAAACGAGAGTATCTATTGTCTCGCGTTTTCCAGCCTCACACCGAACCTTTAACTTTTCTCAATTTCGGTAGTTGGCCGAGCAGCGCGTGAAAATGTCTGAATATAAGTATTTTCATGAAAAATATAAAAGCTAAAGGACATTGATCACGAGAATTTCCATGTTTTTCATCGTACAAAGCTTCGAATAAACGCTAATAACGAGCGATTCGGTTATTTTTTTTTTTTATTCTCTTTTCTAAATATAGTTGAAAATAATCGAATAAACCAAATAAAGTGCTATATTCGAATAAACGAAGATTATTTCATTTTCACTCCGAACCGAAATAGACCAAATCTGCGCTGCAGACTATTTCTTTTATTCAACCAATTTTATAGGAGTCAAATTGAGTTTATTGAGTCCTCGACCGGTTGGATATTTCTGTAGACTACCAATGTCTACGCTTCACGAAACGTGTCATCGTATAAATCCGTCTGTATTTGTACATGACACAACAATCGTATTATTCATATTCGAAAAATGATTCAAAACCAGAGGCTTTTATAGATGATTTCGTAAAAAAAAAATTCCATATAAAAAAGACCACAACCGGGAGTGTGCTCCATTGGTTTTCGTTGGCAAAATGTTATACTCCAAATCTGCGTCTGAACTTCGTATTTATTAAAAGAATGTTGATAAAGAAAATTCTTCGTAAAGTATAATTGTTGGACACTTATGCCCATAAACGTTAAAAAAAAAAATATAACGTAAAAGTTTAGGCGGCAACGCTGGGGTTACACGTTCTCGTTTCCTGTTTTTTTTTTTCTTTTTTTTTTTTTTTTTTTATTAAATGTTCTTGAGTGTCCAAGCGTTAGGCCGTCCCGCATTGTCCGCCGTCCGGTGCTAGCCGCCTCTTCTCTATATCCGTTTACGCGAACCGATATAACAATAAAAGCATGTGTATATATACGTATATAGAGAGACACACGAAACTATTGCTCCGGCAGACGTAAATGTACGTGCCTCCAGACAGAGTGTGTTTATTCGAAGCTTTAACTCAACATTGGCTGGCAAACTTGGTCCGAGCTTATCCTGTGGTTGAATCGTTCCTTCAAAGAGGTCTGCGCAACGACTGTGGTTACAGTTTTGTTAAGGAAGCGAGTGGGATACACCTTACGTCTCGACGTGCTACCCCACGTTTGTGGACTTTGGGCGCAGTTCAATTCTGCAAACCACATGTGTATTGCAAGCGTTAAAGCGAACAATAAATATGGGCTATTTTATTACTAGAATTGCGAATTTTTTTCATTCTTGATCGTTGATTCAACTTAATCGTTGAAGTATCGAGAAACTTCAAAATGCGATGATATAACCGACAACAGGTTCATCGAGCATGATGATATCAATGAAGACGAATATATCTAGAGACATGGCAGCGTTTTTACATATAACTTCAGACAATTGTAGAAAGAAAAATATAGAAGAATATAAAGATCATTGAACTCGTAATACTTGGAACTTAATATCGCATTTCATAAGGATGCAGAAGATGCAGAATATTTTCCATTTAATAGGATATGATAAGAATTTAATAAAATTTAGTGATAACATTCTTTAGCATCAAATGCAATGACACAAATTTTTTCAAATTTTTCGTCTACATAGTTATCGAATAATTGGAGTTTACAATATGCAAAATATATACCTATATATATCAGAATCCTATGCTCACGGATGTAAACTCTAGTGTTAAATTACTCGAAAACTATGTAGGAAAAAAAATCTTAAAAAAATTTGTATATTCATATTTAATCCAAAAGAATATGCTCACCAAATTTCATTAAATTCTAATCATTTCGAATTTTCCTATGCTTTTAACATGGCAACATTGTTGCGTGTAGCCAACCTCCTTAATTTTCGAGACGAGACGGTACATATATGATGCACGGAGAAAATTTCGCGCGATAAGTTACCACGTTTAGGTTGCGAGCAGACGGAATCATCTCGTTATTTTTCGAGCAAAAGTGATGAGGTTCTTAATGTAGGAACTTAATTAATTTCTTTCCAATGATCAAGATAGTAACACACTGCGATGTGAACACATTGATTTTTCTTATGAAATTCTCTTAGTGCACCAATTTTGGTTGATCGCTCCGCACTTGTACGTTCGTGTGCGTGAAATAGTTCATGATCATGATCACAGATGCAGCCCGCAAGTGTACACAGCATCTAAGTGTACGTGCGGGTGTATGTATGTATATATATAAACAAAGGCTTAACCGAGGTATGGTCGACCGCAAGCTGTATTTAACGTTTAAGGCACGTAGATCGAAATGGAGAAAGGACAATAGAGTCGATTGCCCATTATCCCCCCGAGTCAAGGCAGCCGATTGGTCCTTTAATGTGACCAAATCCGTTCCGAGCTCGTCTTTTACGTTGTCTGGGTACCGCGATTGTCGAATCAATCGTTTTATTGAGCCACCACCACATTCGGACTCTTTTTAACGTGAAAAAATTTGAGGTAGAATTATTTGCTTATTTTCGTTGCATCGAAACGACGAACGATTGGCAATAACTGTTCTGTAATGACACGATAATTCAAGTGAGTTTTCTTGAAAGCAATGTGAACCTTGAGTGGAACGAATTCTTAATATCTTATTCTTATGAATAAATGCGTAAAATAAAAAAAGATCTTGCGATTGTGGCAGCACAAAATCTCAATTATACGAGCGTTTATCGGCATTACGCGTAAGTAAAAGTATTCGTATTTTGATAAATATCTTTGTTTTCTTTGTCACGAATAAAATAAAGTGAAATATACCAATACACGAACGGAGATTATAATTAGAAACTTGTCACTAATCACGATCCATGACGATTTATAAGTACGTAATCAATTGAAATTGAAAAATAAACTACGAGCCAGACTTATATCGATGAAATGATTATCAAGGCGGCTCAGAACAGCGAATCCATAAAAAGAATCAAAACGACCAGAATTATTTTTCATCCCCATTATTGAACCGGAAAGTATCAATGAAGCACGTAATTTCATAATGTAATCGAGACTGAAGATCTGCGAATAGCTTTTAATTTTGTTTAATGGAAAAAGTTGTTAGATTCGATGTTTTTCAATGTCTTTCCGGTAGCAATGACACATTTTCCAATAGCTTGGATAAGTAATCATCTGTATTTAGCTCGATTCAATTCACTCGCTCCTGACATGAAACATGCAATACCGTGTCTCATCCATATACAGGGTGGAACGATAACTTTGTCCAGTAGGAATATCGCTGCACGCGTGCAGCAGCGATGTTTCCGCTGGACCAAGTTATCAGTCCGTTGGTATATCCAAATTCGGACATATTAATTTGTGTTCATACACAAACTTAAAAGCGATGATCCTTAAATGAGATCATGAAAAAAATGACAAAAGATCTGTAGAAAAATCACGGTACGATTAACCTAATAATGTCAAAAATCACGGTTTTAAAATTTGCATGCATCAAAGCGAGAAAAAAAATAGTATTTTTTGCTCTTACATTTCTCCAGTTGGATACCATTTTCATTCGAGTACGTGATTATATCGAGAACGCGCAAGAAAATTGTGTTATCTAATTATTCGTTCGAGGCGAAGAAAAATGTAGGCGAACCAAGTAACTTTCTATGATTATGCGAAGTTTGACATCACGAAACATCGGGAACTAGAATAGCAACCGAGATCAGGGTGAAGCAACCACATTTGGCAACGAATATCTCATGTAGCTTTATAGGACAACATCGTCATACGTCAATAAGTCTCATTGTCAGTACCTACATACATGTAACTTGATGTATATATGTATAGATGGCTTTACGTAGATATCTACAACAGATAGGTCAGCAAGTCGATGGCGAAACAGGGCATTGTGCTTGCCACACCGACTGAGCGGGTTCCGGTACCCAAAGCAGGGAGAATCACGTCGGATGACGTCGCTTCGTCACTCTCTCTCTCTCTCTCTTTCTCTCTTCTGGATTAAGCGTCCCTTTGATTACCAATACCATCAAACAGGTTCCACGAAACTAACATTATATATAGGATAAATCGATCCAGCATGCAACGTCGGACGTATTCAGATCATGGACGGAACAAGGATTCAATGGCTTCTGGCATTCACTCATTGTGATATATTTTACAAACAACCTTTAAATGGATCTTTTTAACGAATCCGGGTCATAAGACAGGAAAAACGTTTTTGAGAATAATCATGAGAGTCGAATGCTGTTGACTGAATCTGAATAAAATTCGTGAAGATTCCAACCAACTTTGAACAGCATCAGGAGTTTTTTTTTTCAATGGCAAATTCATCACTGACAATGAGTTCTTAATTGAATGACTGAAGAACAGTCGTTATCATTGATAATACAATTAAATTTTCGTGGCCTCTGGAAACGTTTTCGTCAATAGAATAAAATGGCTTGAAATGATGCCAGGTGCAACAGCATACTTTTTTTTTTTGCGTAACAACCCGTTTGGTAATAACAAAAATTGACAAAAACCATGGCGGGTAGAACATGACTCCGAAAAGAGATTAAGGGGGGCCAAAGAATAGGGGCAAAATCTAGCTGGAAGCTGCTGTATCGTAAAATGGGGATATTACTGGGCGATTTATGAGAGGGTCAGAAAATTCCATCAATATGAATAAATTTTGATTCGATGTTTATAAGATTGAAGGCTTTTGGGGTAACACGTGGATCATATAGGATATATCATTCACGTGGGTCCAATTTGGTCATGAAGTGCGGCAGTTTGTGTATGATCGAGCAGGTCTTATCCCTTAGCTCCCTTTCTCCTATAAGTGGGACCAAAGGTATAAGGTTTCACAAGTGCAATCATGAGAACCAAAGTGGAGTCTACTTTCTATATACGTATAGACAGCCTTCATATACGTGTATACATGTAGATACACGATGAGAAGCCGGCTTACGTATGGTTCAGGGAAATCGGGCTTTATTTAATAAACCCGGACTAATCGAGAACAGCGTAGAGGTGGAGCGCTACCGGTTGGAGAGCAAACGACCAAAGCGACTACCGAAATTGGAAGAGGCTTAATAGACCCATGGGAGTTTATATACATATACATATATGTGGATATATGTGCAGAGGAAGCGCGAGAACATTAGAACAAGACCGGAGTAGTCTTCTGACGTAATAGGTATAAGTCGAGATACGAAGACTCGAGAACTTGGACGAAGCTTTCGAAATAATCGAGTAAATTAATCTCAAAAATTGTACGTTTTTTATGGAAATTCACAAATAATTAATTTTTCGATTGAAATTAACTGCTGGCTGTCGGTATTTACATTATTATTCGTACGCTTATTTTCATCAAAACATCGCGTAAAATTAATAAGCATAAGGAAGATCAACTGGGAAATCTTTGTGCATATTTTTTTGTCTGCTTTCTACGAGACTAAGCGAAGTTTCAACTGAATCCGGCGGTTTACGATGATCGATCGATACGAATTGATATTATGGTAATTCCACGCACGCGCGCATACGACTAAAAAAAAGAGGAGAACGGAAATTCTTTTCTATTAGCATATAAATCGCGTTGCGCTTTTTTTGGGGAGGAGGGATAGGAAAGGGGAAATAGAGCAAGCAAAGGAATAGGAAGGGAAAAAAGAGGAGACCGCGATTTCGCGATTTTATACCGACAACAACGGAATCTGCGAGAGACTGTCAACCAATACAGATATTCTCAACCGCTGCTCTGACACGACCCAGCACGCACACCCACACACTCGCGTACACGTACCACGAAACCGTGTGATACGTCAAAATCATTTGCATACGTGGCCACACGTGCGTCACAGCACTTTATATATACAAAAGAAAGTAAAGCTCTTAAAGATTCGATATTGAAATATATGTATAGGGCTGACAAGGAATCGCTTAAATTCGACTTTCTTTTATGGACGCAACTTTGTATCGCGAAATGATTTCCAACACGAGGTAGCGATTCATGAAAAATAACAAGTTACGAAGAATTGCAAAATTCTTTTTTCAACGTCAATAAATCAATTCCTCAAAATGTCATTTTGAATATAAAAGTTTACCGAAGTTCGCGAGAAGCATGTCCATGTACTGTCATGATAAAAGTTCCTTCATTATGTAGCATGATACTAAAAAATTTTGAAACTTTTAATGTACGAATGTCGCGAGCAAACTCTAAAAATATTTGCCTCGTAACTTGAAAAACGTATAATCAGAATAAAATCCGTACTAGAGCTATACGAAATATTAAAATTATTATATCAAAATATCATGCAGATATTGCACTCGACGTATGAAGAAAAAAAAAAAATTGTACCGACTAAAACTGCAACCTTTGAAGAACGGTAGGAAAAACTCGGATTTCGTTGATTGAATTCTTTTTCGCTTGCAGGTATTCGAGTATATGACGGTTTAGTTTCCCGGCAAATTGAAATCTCATTTCCATACGGAATGTATGTACGCAAAGCTTTTTATGTGGCACGAGGGTACAAAAATACATAATCATTCAGAGACATACATACTATATTTGCAATAGTTGTTTCGACGACGGAAACTACATTCACAGTTTGTATCAATAATCCGAGTAAATTCAGGCACATTGGCCGCGGCGCGGTTGATGCCACGTAAAGGGTGCAATCAATTAGATCTTCATTCATGCAATTGGTATTTACGAGGTGTATGAGCGAACCTACGCGCGGTTAAGCGAGTGCGTTGGTTGGCTAAAACATTACCGACCGAAAGAAGCGAGAGAAGAGATAATGCGAAGTTGTATGCATTTTCCAAAATTAGAGGAACGCTTCCGCATATTTGTGCATAACATAATCATCGTGATTTGTGCATTATCGTTTTATACTACATTGTATAATTATGAATTGTATTATTCCCTGTATGCCGAAGAGTTGTTGTAGAAAAAGGTCTAAAAATCGGACGAAACTAAAAAATCCTCGATTACCATTCCCCATTGATTCAAAATATGTTTGAGAAATACTGAGATCTACGTTCGACTCAGATGATCGAAAGCTTGAATGATTAGTGTTGTAAATTCCTATAAAAATTTTAAAAACTGTGGAAATAAAAAATTGTAAAATCAACAAAATTTCTGTTGAATACGCGCACGAAAAAATAGTAAAAGAAAGTTTTGTTGATTCAACAATTTTTTTGTTTCTCAGTGTGATTCGTCTCAATTATAACTTCTCCGTTCAATCATTTCTGCAGAATTATTCCTATTTTAATCAAGGACTACGAAAACATTTTGAGCAATTTATACGATTTCATTGAAAAGAAAATCGAACATCGATCATTAGATTAAAAAGCATTTGCTGAATTTCTAATTTTTGGCAGGGGACTTAAATCTATATCGGTGAATGATTGATCCAACAATTTTCCTCAAATTCTTCAGCCACGACCTATTTTTTTTTTTTTTTAGGAATTTGAATCTCATTGGAGGTTGGTGTAACGATCATACGATGACAAATATCAGCACGTATAGCAAAACGGCTTGAAGCAGTACTTCACCAAAAGCTGGCTATTGAAAGGCCAATTGAGTATCCCAATGTCAGTGATAAATCCGTCATCATTCAACAAAATTGTCATTTCCATAGGAAAATTTGTTCATGCATCCAAATGTGACAAAAGATGGACAAAGCAGGGATTTGAATAGATAAACGTAAATCCCATTGTATGACATGGACAAAGAATCTCGAAGAGATTTCCGAGTGCGTGGCGTCTTTTTAGAATGTGTCTAGTGTCGATGTATATATAGATATAAGCGTATTCGAGTATCGTTGAAACACGATATATCTACAAGTGTGACATTGCATGAATTATGGAGGTAACGTGCGAGGGCGGCATTGAGCATGTAATTGAGGAGGTAATCATGTCTCATCCTCGCTTCACACCTCGGTTATACTCCACACTCTCTCTCTCTCTCTCTCTCTCTTCCTCGGTCTATAGCATCACCGTATCATTCAATAGGAGACAGGATAGAGTCCGATATCGTTCTAACGCCTCTCAAACTCGTACGAGCAATATGCAGCGGAGATGAAGAGCCTCTTTATCTTTTTCCTCTCCCTCTGTAAAATCAACACATTTCCGAGCCGCGAAATATTTTATTAAAATAAAATATGGTTCTTATTCTTTGGATTATTTTTATTTATTTTTTTTTCGACCCGAAGAAATACGCGAACTTGTGAATGAAGCAGGCGATATGTATGTTTAATGTACACTCACATATAAGTTAACTGGAAAAACAAAGTTGTTTTTCCCGGAAAAACTGGAAAAACTTGGCATTCACGTGGCAAACATGCACGCCAGGTTGTTGTATTTTTTTTTTTTTTTTTGTTAGTAAACTTGTGTGGATGCATTACATTGTACATACGCACGATTCATGGCTATGTTGAAAGATTGTGATTTTGATTTTTTTTTCAAAGTAACAACAACAATGTTAACGTATAACTGAAGCCGCGACTTTTTAATACTCTACGTTCAGAAAATTTTTACCAGGCATAAACAGTATAACCAGGTAAACAGGAAAAATTTCAATGATTCATTTCTCGAAATGAAAATGTAGCTGCTAGAAACAATTGAGTTTACCGGAGATGCACATAAAATGAAATCCATATGAACGGGCATGACGTATAGACACAAAATTTCAAGGAAAATTGTCCTAACGCAATGATATTAAACTCGGTTCGTGTGACTGTACAGGAATTCGAAAATTTCGAGGCAGCCATCAAAGGTAGCATAGTTTCATCATGTTATGTAATTGTATATTCGCAATCGAGTAGCAGGCACTCTATTCACTATGTTCGCTGTAAAATGTTCCTCAATTATATCACATCTTTACATAGCCAGTCCCACGCATGGAAACATGAACTGTTCGTAAAAAATTCCATCCGTGCATCGTGGTGAAAGAAGAAACAATTTATGTTGCTCCGAATCGTAAAAGTACGGATAGAGTTTGAAAAAAAATAATTAAAGATATTTATCAACGAAAATATATGCGTGTTTGAAAAAAAAATGATACGTGAAATAGAAATAACGAAATAAAACGAAAATAGAGACATTACTTTGAATAATTAAAGCACTGGAAAAGGAAAAAGCTTAAAAGAATATAAAAGACTCATCAAAAATGACTATTCGCTTGGCATTGAAGAACCCATACACTGTCAGGAAATATGTGTCCAAGAGTATTCATATACATATTGTTCTCTTATGTATACTTGACCGACCAACATGAATCATTGTCGCCATTACGACTCATTGCAACATGATACGATCGTACGGGTATCTTTCTCATATGTTATGTTTCATTTTATAATACCGTTAAATATCACATATTTCAGGGTGAATCCAAGTGCTGCCATCGATTTGATTAATTATAAAATAGGTATTTGAAATACCAATGTCTATGCATAAAATTTGAGAAAATATTCAAATAAAATTTGAGGTGATGAGTGCCAATAAGATTGCACCAACAAAATCATCATAAATTTAATTCAAAAGCCTAAATTTCTTCTAAAAAATCTTTCAAAATGTTGAAAACTGTGTAGCAAAAAGTAATTTTATACACTCGGGAAGTTCACTGTTTATAGAAACGTCAGTGGCCAATTTTCACCTAACCATCAGAGTCGAGATTCGAATTCTATTTTGACCGTGCAGCTCTTGCAAGTTTTTCCTATTCTTTCACACCCAACAACTGAACAAAGTCGTTGAACACATATGCAACGAAAATGCGAGCATTTTGTTACATTACAGCGAAGCATTGCAAGCCATACTTTTGGTTGGTTGTATATTTGTCGCAGAAGCCTTAAAAGGAGTTTTCGAACGTATAACCAAACGTCCGTTTGTAGTGTAATCGTCGGATTTATTCCCATTCCTGTTCAGATTCGATCGAATCTGCGAAGCTCGAACAAACTTCGGATTGAGACCAACCGACAATCTCTGGTCAATCTAACCCATTAACAGAGATATTTCCCTTGGCTTATTTCCCTCGAGCGTTAGGAAATCTCACTGTTTCGATGACCGCCGTATCCACAACCATTTTCGCCACACCCTATACAATAGATGTATATATATATATATATATAAACACATAACCGGGCTATCTTGAAACGTTGTACTATCCTGCGGTAAAGGTATAAATTCGAAGTGCATCGATTTTGGCAGTCAGGCATTGCTTGCTTGGGGAACCGATCGAAATTGGCGAATCTTGAGGCTTCGTTCGGTCAATGTCCAATTTTAACCATTCAAACGGCAATCAAAGCAATGGTATCCCCAATACTTTATCGGGGACCAGAAAAGAGAGTATTCATTGTTTCCAAATAAATGCAGGAGCAAATGATAAATAAAATAAAATCGACAGTCAAGATATTCCTAGAAATTATTGAACAAGAATGTGGTAATGGTGGAATCCTCGTAAGCTTCCGTATGAATATTACGATTTTCAAAGTTCTATTTCTTTAATAAATGTTCGGTGAAGTAGCTTATAATTTTTCCACTCCATTTGCGTGTGCATTTTTACTTTATTGTAAATAAAAATCAGTTCTTTCCAAAGTGTTTGGGTTCGTGAAAGGAATACCTTAAAAGAAAACAACGGATTCGTGATGAAAAGATGAAAATTCATGTAAAGAAGCTTGTGACTCTCGGGCCCAATTTCAAGACAAACTTGAATCTTCCAAATTGAACCATTTCATCCCAGAAAGGATCGAATGAGTTTGTTCTCAAAACTTTGTACGAGAATATAGAGTCCTGAAAAGTACAAAAATGAATGCGAAAATCGTTGAAAGTGCGATCTGCAAAATCCATAACATTGATAATTGTTAGTTCATAATTTCACGTCTGAACAACAAATTTCAACGGATTGATAAATTTTTGTCAAATACGATTATCAAGAATACGAATCGGAAACGAGGAGAACGATTCAAATTTTGCCTACGATTCAATGGAGTGCAAGGAAACCTGCGCGGAGTATTCGGAATGTTGAACTGGAGGCGAAGCTCTCACACAGACACATGAAAAGAGCGCATACTGGATTTGCGCATTCAAAACCGAAATGCGGCCGATATATCCGACTGGATTAATCCAATTCCATTCTAGATTATGCAGATATATATATATATACATCGGTGGAACGATAATAAAACACTGTACGTTACGTACGTATGGCTCAGCGAATAAATCGACTGAGCACGTAAGTCTCGTTTCGAAGGAATTTACCTATAATATCGAGTATCGTAAATCAGCGAAAAAGCACACATGCACGTAAACACGGAAGCACACAACCGCAGACTCAAACATGTTTTTATGGTAAATTTTTACGGGATGAGTCAAATAAAATTGGCGCTTTAGTGCCAATGCTATTTCATATTTATTTTCGCAAGGTAAAAATTTACCGTGATCGTGGACTATTTACCTTCATGGATGAAAGAAAATTTATAACAAAATCTTGTGATTTTTATATTAAACTTCTATTTCTATAATTGAATTGTAGGGGGACTGGAATAAAAAGTAATGCGAGGAGACTGACCGATGACTTTTAATCGATTCAACAGATTTGTTTAACGAAAGCACAACGATTAAAACCCAGGTCCGCTCGTTTCCGAGTCTCTACGCCGAATCGGTTTATTCGATTCTCTTCTTTTTCATGAACTCAAAAAAAAAGTTGCATCCATCGAGCTTTTCAGCTTCTTAACATTTTTCCAACAAAAGTTTCTCCCTCATTTGTTTTATCACCTACTGAATCAACAAATTTTGTTCTCGATGTATACAAGTCATGGATTTCCAATCCAATTAGAGAGAAATCTACTCGTTTTTCAATCCGAATTAACAATCCTCGTTCAACATGATTGTTTCGTCTTTAACTGATATCGAATCCGTTTCATGTCTCACGGGTCTTTATATATTTGTTAAAACGTCAATTTTCAATCTCCATTGATCTTCAATGTAAATACACTCGTAGAAATTACGATGAGTCATAAATTCGAACAAACAAAAAATGTATTTACTCTCAAACTATATTCGTAAAATATTTGTCCATTCGGAAGTCGAAGCTTCAAAACTCTTTTTTGTTTAATTTTTAACGCAATAAATGAACATTTCACTTTTGAACAGTGTTGTCGCCTGGGGTCAAAAACTTTTGACGGCGCATCCGATTTTTCAATACCAACAGAATCTTGCGATGCATTACGGAATCAGAACCCGTTCGCTCCGACAACTATCAGGCAAAATATTATATTAAAAAAACAACCGCGTACCCGTTCATTCTCCATTTATCGCAGGAAACAAATTTCCTGTATAACAAAAGAATAAAAAGAATTTTTCTTCTCGCCAAATACCGCGATGATGAAAATCTGAGTGTAGACTCACGTCTCTGTGCGATATAATAATATAAAGTTTTGCGATACTCTCTCATTTAGTAAACCCGCGCGCGCGAGATTTATGTTTTCGTGTGTACATAAAGAAACATGTGTTGTAAGTAGTTTGACTGGTCGGATGGAGTTTTCATTGAAAGCGTGTACCACCAAAGAAAGCACAACGTTACGCACCATATAACACGTATGGTAAATGTGCGGAGGATGTAAGTAAAAAATACCTACGAAGAGAGAGAGAGAGAGAGAGAGGGAAACTCGGAGAGTTTTTCAACTCCGGGGTACATTTTAAAAGAGATTCAACATATAACTTTTCTCTGACACTTGAGCGAAATAAAAGTTGTATACATATAGAGATAGTATTCTCTCTTTCGTTGTTCATACATTTTGCATGGCTTACGTTCTGTGAAAATCATCGCGTAACATGACAAGTATGGTGTACACCATGGAGAAAAAAAAAAAAAAACGTATGAATCTTAACAGAAATAACTCGTCTTGATGCCGAACGAAATCAAGAAAACACTTAAATTTTTTATCACTGCACAGAATACTAAAAAGGTCATGATTTTTTTTTTTTTTTTATATAAAACAAACAAGAAACTTTATCCTCGAAACAAATGTATTGATCCAATGAAATATTACAGACGAATTAATGATACTTTTTATTTTATCGAAAATCTTACCGCGAATTCTGTATTTGTCTGCGAATAAATGACTGTGGTTATTTGGAAAATGAGCAAAGTTTCATTGCATAAAAAATTCGAAGAAAGAAAAAAAAAAAATTTTTCCAATCTCGTATCGTCAAATCGTGTGTCAAAATACATTGCAGCTTTCTCGATCTACCTCTATGCTCATTGAATGACGAGTGAATATATTATTTCGATCGTACAGACGAAAGTACAACGAAATGAAACTCGATTGAGTATTTCATATTTCGTGTGATGAGTTTTTATAAATTGGATGACTAAGTAGTGTGCAATGTACAGAGTTTATCGCTCCATAAGCGTCAACTATTTACAAGTTAATAACTCAGTGAATTAATCACCGTTGAATCAGACTTGATTGATTTCACCGAGCGGAAAAGATAATACGATGCGGGTCTTGTTTCACCATTTTTCATAATCAGAAGACGGACGAGACTTATAATCGTGTGTCGTAAGAGGAAAGATATGAAAATATTTCGACGATTAATAGTATGAAAAGCTCTTGAAGCTGAACACTGCAAAAATATCGATAAATATTTTCATAAAAAAATGTTAAACGATCACATCCGAGATACGAATTTGATGGTCATAAATCGAGAGATGCTGCCCAGCGGGTCGACGCCCGGTGTTAAAAATTAATAAGAAAAACCGCCCAAACGTCTCGCGAGCTCAAGCGCATTCTTTCATACTACGACATCCAAGTTTTCGAATTATCCTTCGTGCATGAATGGTCCTCAAGCAGAAATGGATCGCGCGCGAATGACAATCTGATTTTATAGTATAAAATAGAAAAATAAAAAAAAGTAGCCTCAAATTAGAAAATATATACCTCATTCCCGTATCTTTTTTTTTCTCATCAGCGGGATAACATTTTATTATTATTATGTTTTCTTTTCCTCCGTGAATCAGCGACATCCTCCGATTGATATTTTCACAGCGACCGAAAATTATTTTCGAATAAATTTATCTAAATGTATCCAAGAGTCGTTTTTTTTTTCGTTGCGGAAATCAATAAATCAATTGACGGTATTCATTTCCGGATATTTTTATTTTATTCAGAGAAAGTCTCCGGCGAATCTCGGGCCAGTAGACGACAGAGCTGTCAATGTACTCGTCTCCCGTAACTCTACCGAGTCTCTTGATTACAACAAAGTAGAAAAAAAAATTGTTGAACAAAAATTCCGAATTGACGATGCATACACTGAGATTGAAAATCCCACAATGTTAATTTAGGATACGATGATAGGTAGATGTAACGGCTAATTAACGGTTTACCGATTGCCGGAAATCGTTTCAAGTTCCTTGTTAAAGGAAAAAAAAGAGACTGAGAAGCGAGGACTCTTCGGAATCCAGTCAAATAGCCACCGAATCACAATGATTCGAGTATATGGGTCCCGCAAAAGTACGACGTAGACGTTGATGGTGTTCGTGAGTTATCCCATTCAGAAGAATAAAATCGTGAGGCAGAGAAGATGAGACAGAGAGAGGGAGAGAGAAAAAACATGCATGTGGTCACAGTCGAATGTGCAATCTCGTATGAAAAGGGTGGAGCGAGCGAGAGAGGGAGAGAGGGAGAGAGAGAGAAGGATCTCTGGAGCCCTGTGGACACGCTTCAATTAACCAATTACCACGGGAGTATCGCCCGTTACGACCGCGTCACGATGCCCAACCAATTGACCCGAACTCCGTCTCGTTGATTGGCCTGAATTACGGTTTCGATTCTATCTCATTCTCTTACCACTAGCTCCGCATCTTTTCTCCTCTCACTCTCGCATTGCTTCATCCAGCTTCAAATTCTTTGCACAAAAATATCATTTAGGTCCATGTGTAATTTCGGCCAAACCCCGTTATCTCAAGACGTTTCTCATATGCGCAACAACGAAGTTCATTATTTTAGAAACACAAAAGAAATGGATATTAAAACGAATGAAAGAAAAAAAAAACAACCGAGAACCCAATATCACCGTAAACAGATGAAAAAAAAAAATCGTTTCTATCTAAACCAAGATTTCGATCGTCGTGAGCTCGATTCGAGTTCACGATTCTCACGGATATACAACGTGACGTGTTTGACGCGAAGCAAAAGACGACTGTTACGAGGGCGACTGCGGGAGAAAGGATTTAGAAAAACAAATAATTCATATATAAAAATGTATCCGGTGTGTGTGGCTAATGAAACCGATTGACATGAACAGAAATTTAACACTTCGCTCATAACAATAATAACGATAATGGTAATACGAACACGAACAATATTTCTACGAATGAGCTTGGAAACCAAGGACGAAAAAGCTAGATATAAATATATATAAATTAACATATAAGCTACATGAGTTCGTGTAATAATGGTGCAAGCCAACTGAAGTAAACGAATCCGCTACCGGAATTGGTTTCGTGAGTAATTCGATCTCAGTCAGGCTGTCACCGCGTTGTATCGCATATACCGATCGATCGTGTATGCTGTGTGTCCACTAGAAGATACAAGTTGAGGAAAAAAAAAATCGAATTCGAATGCAGATGAAAATAATGATCATTCAATATCTGCAAATCAAGAGACGCGATGGTGCTTCGACGCCAAGTATTGAAAGAATAAAGCCAACTCGAGCTTTGCCGCACTCTTATATATATACTCGAGTACGACGATTTTCGGATATTTCTTTTATTTTTTTATTTTTTTTTTTTTTCAACAGATACAGAGTGTCCCGGATAAAATGAGTATTGACTTAAAGTCACATGGCTACTTCACACAAACATTTCGTGTCATCGAAATAACTTGATCGATTCAGTGAAAACGAAAAATTTTGTTGAAAGCTTAAAATATTTTTTTGAATACGTTCAACTAAGTATTTCGACTATCCAACAAAATATTTTATCGTCTTAACAAAGTTTCGTTTCGGTGTAAAGAAATTTTGTTGTAATATTCGGAATTTTATTGCCTGAAGACAAAAATTTTGTTGAATACGTGTGCAACAAAATGTTTCAATATTTCAATAAAAATTCGTTTTCAGTGCTGCAAAGAGACAAAAATATCTTCAACGATATCAGTAGAAAAGTATAAATCGCAGAACGTCTGACTATCAGCCAGGCAAGATCTATGCATGCAACAGAAAAGTGGGGATCACAATTTCTTTAATGTTCAATACGGCAAAAGGGTGGGGGGGGGGTCTACAAATAACTGAATTTCTTCAACATAAATGTTAAATTTTCGCAATGTATTTATACAACGTTCAATGCATGAATCAAATGAATTGAAATATAATTTGTATAACTGCATGCCTTAAGAACTCAGAAAAATATTGAGAATCAGTTTGATCAACTAATAACTGCGCAAATATCCACGAAGACAGATTGTGTCCGATCGAAAAATATTATTAGACTTAACAATTTAAAATTTGTTACAGAAACGCGATGTTTATTTTCTAGAAACTACCATAAAAATATCCCTGCAGAGGCTGCGCGGACAGCGGTGGGGATCATACATAAAAATATGCATCTCCAATGTACAAAAATAGATGAGGGTGGATAGTGTAGAAATAGCTGTAGGGAAATAGCTGACAAAAGTGAAACATTTCTTCTCAAATTCCATACCACGGATGAAGCTGCGAAGAAATAGAGTGTAATGCGTATCATGTATAAAAACGAGATCGTGTAACACACATATCGATAGATGCGGAATCGTTTGACAAGGCAAAACTTGTGGTCTCTGAAACTGCACTGCCAAGGGCAACTCGGAGCTAAGCTATCCAAGAATTTATGATTCAAATAAAAAAGAAAATCGAGCAAAAATGACGTCGAAGTTGGACTGTTAACTATTGGAATGTTAACAATGTTTTTTTTTTTAATTTTTTCATGATGGACAAATGCAGCAGAAGGGAAAAACCAAACTTCGAATATACAAGAGGCTTTTACATCGTTAAACTTCTCGACAGAATATTTGTTCTTGACAAATGTCGTCTACCCTGTAATCATCGCTTTATGCATTAAGAATGAATGTATTTTTTTCTCTAAATGTTTAAGTAAACACGTTTTCCATCTTTTCGTTAAACACACCTCTAATTGGTTTTTGAGTATTTATCGATTAACCGGAACGTTCTAACGTATCATCAGAGACGTACCATTAAGAGACGTTTGTGAAAAGCGCAAACCCTCAATCATTAACTAATTTGTGGAATCAATCAACATCAAATCCCCAACAACGAACTGTATCGATTCAAATATATAAATAATTGAATCATTCTCACTCTGAAACCACGCGTCTGTCTCATCCGTTCAAGGTCATCGGGGGACCATCGATCAGAGAATAAATGAATGAAGTCCGAAAAAAATATGGTTTTGCTCAATTTTCACAAAGTTCTGACAGGCTGTGTCGATCCTCGAGAACATGGAAGATATTTTTTTTTCCTTCGGAGCAACGACGAAGATTGTTAGTTGTAAAAATGTAAAAATTCTCGATAAATTCAGGGATTTCTAGTAACATTTTAGATTGAGCTCAAACAACAATTTCGTCTGAAATTTTTATAACCTAAAAATATCCTTTCGGTAATGCACAAAAAAAAATTAGTTTCATGAAAAAGTGCAGGTTTTTCATAATGTAAGGCTTCATGAGATTGAGCCAAAATTAGATAAAAAAAAGTACGAGGGCTTGATCACGATTCATCAGCACCCAGTTTCCCGTTTATTCGATTTTTTTAAATTTGAATCAAAAGTTTTTTCATTTTTGCCTCAACTAAAAAGCTGTATTTCAATCAAATAAATAAAAATGCTATTTGAGTGCATTTATTCGGGTATCCACGTTAAAGAGCTTATCGCTCCGATCACTACAACCTGGGGCAGAGCGTCGACACATTTCTTATATACTCGAATTGCACTCTGGATGTGCACAAATCACGGAAACCCAAGTTACCACTTACTCAAAATGGATCATGTCCAAAAACGAACAGACGGTTATGAATTTTTATGTCCATCCAGGCTTGCAGGCCCACAGAAAAATGATTAAATAACAATAAAAATAATATTAAATAAAATGTGAATAATATTGTAAATATTTTTTGCAGCTCAGCAACGTGCTCGTTAGAATTTGTGAAAATTTTTTGAAATTGAAAATCGCAAAAATAAATTTTCGATTGATCTTAAATATAAAAAAATCAAAGAAAATAATTTTTTAAAGTTGAATTGAGCTCTATCAAGTCGTGAAACGAAGAATTTTTTTTATTTGATCCAAGTAAATCCTAGTTGGATCTATTAGATGTTTTTTTTTTTTCTGGATGAGACAATCGTACGAACCAAAAAAAGTTTTTCCAGGCCCTAAAAAGTTTTGTCGAGCACGTTAATTTAAGGTAGATTACTTTTTCATAACATGCCAACATTTTTGATGGGTGCCCTTGTGAGAAAAAAAAAAGCCAGCGTTTTTTCAACCGCCCTAATGTGTTTACACGGAACCAGTAGTACGATCGATTGAAACAACAAGCACGAAAAAAAGGGTCAGGCAACGAAGAAAAAGGGAGGAGACAATTGAAAACAAACAGCACGCGCGCGTTTTTCAAATCGTTACAATCGGAGAGTGCTTGCCTAACACGCGTCATAGAAAATTTTCCAAAATTCGGGTCCAAAATTCGCATCGATCACTGTGCAATGAGACCGGAAATTAACGAAGCGGTCGTCGCGATAAATAAAAGAGTCCGAAGTAAAGTAAACGCTCAACGCTTAACAGGCTCGAGCGCCCAGTTGCTTTGCGCTCACCACGCCCATTTTTCATTCCTATCGGCGCACCCATTCGTCCACCATTGATTAATTAATATCTCGCATCAACGTTGAAGCGCGAATAAAAACTTGAAGCCATTTTCTTCACAAAAAAAATTCACGTGATCATGTAAAAATCTTGGCAGAGCGGAGACAAGAATTTATGGACACCCTGTAAATAAGCGCACTCGACCATAATGCAAGTTGTACACGCGGAGACCGTGGGGTGCGTGTCTAGCGTGTGTGGCTCACTCGATACACCGGAAGTGGAGGGTCGCATACGGTTTTTTTTATATATATTTTTTTTTTATTATTCATTATTTAGTCAGTCGAGAACCAGGTTCGCGTCAGTTACAGATGAGGCACGAGGGCTCAATCACGATACATCGGACAATCATATACCAACCAAACGCGACGAAACAAAATAATTTATGTATACCGTATTCGTTCTCTATAAAAGTCAGTCCTGAACTGATGTGAGCTCTCTACAAAATCTTATTCAACTGCACACCGAAAACGAATTTTTATTGAAATATTGAAACATTTTGTTGCACGTATTCAACAAAATTTTTTTGTCTTCAGCCAAGAAAATTCCGAATGTTACAACAAAACTTCTTTATACCGAAACGAAACTCAGTTGAGACGATAAAATATTTTGTTGGGTAATCGAAATATTTTGTTGAACGTATTCAACAAAATATTTCAAGGTTTCAACAAAAATTTCGTTTTCATTGTGATCATTTCGATACATACTTCTTCTGATTGATTTTTCTTAAGAAAATTACGTTTCACGGAATGCTGATGGAAGAAAAAAAAATACTTGAAAATATGATTGAATATAAGCAAGAAGAAATATTGCGAATTTTCGAAAAATACGTTTCGTCCCGCATCCATGTTCTTGACTCGAGGCAAAACACACTTGACTGATATTGATTTTTTCCCTAAAAGAATTTCTCGACGAATATTCAAACAGTTGTTTGCAAGAAATGTTTTTTTTTTCATGATTAAGACACTGGCTTTCGATGTTTTTCAAGGTATTATACCCCCATGTAAAGCACGTTTTTTAAAAAGAATTTCTATGAATTGTTTTTCAATAAGAAGATGCAAAATAAAAATAAAAAAGAATGCAAAAAGGAAACCACGATTTTTCTTTAAGACCGTCGTTTTGTTCCTGCCACCCTTGTCTCTTTTTTCCAAGACTCCACTTTGACGGTATAAATCAACGACTAATTATCGTAAAATTGACTTGAAAATTTTTTTTTTCACATTTCCTTATAAAATTTTCTTATAAAAAAAATTCATAAAAATTCTTTCTAAAAAAAAACGTGTTTTACATAGGGGTAGACCTTAAACGAAAAACACAGCGAAGATTGAAACTTTTCGAATTACGACACGAGAATGAAAACACTTTTTGTTCCTCTTTTTCATCGATAATAAAAAAAATGACAGATCCTGTATTCCTGAGAATTTTATGAAAATTTCTAATGATTCGCAAAGCGTATGCGTTCGCAATAATTTAGCCGAGGGTGTGATAAAAAAAATTCAAACTCGTTTCTAATCGAATATACACCATTTTCGGAGCGTGTGATGAAGGGTCACAAAAAAAGACTCAAAACTTACAAGTTCGGTTGAAGAAGGAAGAAAAAAAAATCAAGCCTCATCGCATCTTCGAAGGGTGATACTCGTTGGAGAGTTTAAATTTCCGGGGGATAATTAGAAAATGTGTGCACACGCTCACACGCACTCTTGACCTAACGGCCTACGACTAAAGGCTGAAGGAGCATTTCCAGTCTGTCGACATGTATACTTTGATGCTCGGCTGTCGATTATTCGAGCAAGTTATTCGAAGCGAGAGAAGTTTGGGGAAAAACAAAAAGACGATGCGGAAGAGCAATGAAAAATAGGGAAGTGGATGAAGGCTTGAAAAATTATGAAACAAAAAGGAAAAGCCTCGGCAAAAGTACAACGCACTACGGAGCAATGTATCATTCGGAGTATTGATTACAAAAATTGAAAATTCATAAGGAATTTTGAAAATTATGTTAAATTTGATTCTGAAAAAAAAAATTGTAAAAATCGTTTTGCATTTAAATATAAAAAAAAAAAACAAAACATTTTCTACTATCACTAGATCCTTCTTATGTGTATATTAGATAATATAAATATAAATATATATTCGTATAAAATGAAAAAAATGTAATAAGCTTTGTTGCGTCGAGGGCATCTAACCATAAACTTTATACTCCACGGATTTTTATGTCCTATAAAAGGCACTAAATGTCGCGATGTTACTTTCTTCCCCAACATCTTTCCCATTTTTCCCCACTCGGTGAAAAATTTTTTTTTTTGGATTATTAATTACCGGAGAATCAAAGGTGGTAATCAGCGTGTGTTCGTCTCTGACTCTGCTGTTCTAAATCCTCTCAAACACAAAACATTGCTGCGTGTGTGTTTTAACCTCGATTTTAACACTCCAATTTGAGGAGACTCAGGATATCTGTTAAGCAAAATTCCGAAACAAATTTTGTGTCCTGATAAGAATTTGACACACAATTTTCTTAAATATTGAAAATTAGAATTTCGATCGAAGTTGACAGATATTTGTCCTTCGTAATGAAGAAAAGCGAAAAAAGTCTTGAAAAATCTCACAAAGGTTCGATGCACCTTCAAGGTGAAGCGACGATTTGAAGTTGGAATTGAGATTCTCGGTTTTTCGTGTCGCAAAAAATCAATGAATGAAGATCGATAGACCAAAACTGTGCTCCGAAGATTTCTATTTGAATTATTGATATTTTAGTGAAATTATTGATTGACTGATGAAAAAATTCTTGTTTCAATGGAAATTGAGTCATTGAAAAAGTTTTGTCAATTGAGCTGCACGATTCTTGGTCAGAATGGAGGCGCAGTTTGATCAAAAATTAATGTCTTCGTTCAATGATTTATGAGATTATGATAATCATACATTTCATTGGCATTCCGATTTAACGACGATTATGAATCGATGTTAGAGGGTCATGACTCAATCATACGGATGAGGAATGCACAAAGCAGAATTCTTTAAATGACTGTATAATTATTTCCGGATTCTGATATCATTCACTTTATCACTGACGTATTTCACACTCGACAGCTTTATTCGAAATGATTTTTCGTTTCGACGAATCATTATTTCGTTCAATATGAAAAATAATCAAGACGAGAAAATTATTTTAAATCGTTGATGATCTACACGGGAAAACAATGAATCTTTCGAGAGATAAAAAAAGAAACAGAAATAGAATGAAAAAAAAAATGAATTTTTCATTGCATTCTAACCACGTAAGATTCAACGCGCAATGAAAATAATTGATGGGCACAATTGTAATTAATTGGATCTTCCCAAAAAGCTTTTTTTTTTGTTCTCAGGGAAACTGAGATATGATTTATGTTTCGTTCGGTCACTTGCCGGCAACGCATCTCACGTTCTTTCGAACGATAGAGAAAGAGGGGAGAAAATAAAGAGAGACAGAGAAAAAACGGCCTCGACCCAACGCAGGAACACCGCTACGTTGCCGTTCTACCCGCGCTAAAATGAACGACGTACGAAAAAGACGAAGGAGAAAGCAAGAGGATTCTCGTTCGAGTAACAGAGAGAGTGAAAACTCCAGCCAGAAACCTTCAACGTAGAACAGCGAAAAATTCCACAAGTTTCAAAGTCGATCGCAGTGTCGATACAAATAAACTTCGATGAGTTTACTCACGTGTTACACTCTATTGCGTTTCACACACGATATCATTATTCTCGTTCCATTGGATTTTTCTTTGACGACGAATTTACTATGGTCGATTTCAAACGTTTGTTAACTCGTTCAACGAGATCATCATTCATTTGACAACTTATAAACAAGACGAGAATGAATTACTAATTATTTTTCTCTTTATTTTCCAAAATATGCCATCTCAATTTGATATAAAAATATTCAAAACAAAAAATGAACGAACTTTTCGAGTTTTCCTTTTTCGTTGTTTTTTTTTTTTTTTTTTTTTTTTTAAAGCGTCAGTAAAAAGGTCGTTATTCTTCGAATGAAAGAATAACGGAATTTTACGAAGTATCATATTCATTTGTTCCCCTGTTAATTGGAATAAATTTTATGTCATCAGCACTGATTGTTTCGAAAAGAGAGAACGAAAAAAAAAAATTAAAAGACGACCAAGAAAACATACTTTTTCGACAATTTGATCGATAAAATGAGTTAAAAGTTTACTAACCTGAGATAAATCGGGATCGTCGCGTATCTTGGCGTCCACAGTGAGGGAATTGACGCCGGTGAACACCTGGAGAACGAGGAGCAAGATGCCACTGATCGTGAACGATGACACCATGATTGATTTTTTTTATTTACTTGTTTTTCGATTGCTATAATTTCTATCCAATCACTGTCTTTTGAAACTTGAAGCACAAGGATCACAAAACTCTCACATAAACAATGAACGAAGAAAAAAAAAAGAAACAAGATGCACGACGCGAACGATCGTCGAAATCCACTCTTGGAAAATTAATTAATCGGCGAACAAAAAAATCTCGATTTTTTTTAGATAATAAAGATTTATGTCAATGCAGAAGTAGTAAAAATTGTATTTAATCCATATGCACAAGACACAGTTTTTGTTTTATTTTATTTTTCAAACAATTTTCACGAAACCTTGTTCAAAGAATTTATTCTCGTTGTGTCCGTCTCGCTGCCGCGATGTAAACAACGACCTAAACGGCACGAAGTCAGACGAGAGACTGAGCGCGCTCTCTTCTAACGCGGCTCGCTCGACGCTCTGTCTCTCTCGCACAGCGACTCACGACGGAGACACGATCGTAGCGGCCTCGCGTGTTACAAACTTTCGTTAGTTTCGCATTTCTCGTACGGCGGACGTGTTGTGTGAGCCTGTAGAACGTGCGTGTTAATTTTTCTTCGCACCATATATCGCTGTGCGTACACACGTTCATAACAAAAATATAAACAAACATTTGGACGCGCATTATGCGACAAATATTAATTCGGAACATCAAATAAATGTATTTTGCGGACTTAAGGGTTGAACATTTCTATTTCTTGACGATTTCCGTTAACTCAAAATTATTACATCGATATACAGTCTTGTGCAAAAGTATTAGGCACCCTGCGGCTGTTCATTCCGCACAAAGAGTCTAATATCTCGGTCAAAAAAAATTGTAACTCAATTTAATAAACGCCATTTTGAAGCAGACAAATCCAGCTTCATTCTGCTTGTTTCAAATAATCTGTGCGATTTGTTTTGCCTTCGGTACGTAACTTTGAATATAGCTATTTTTCGCGATTTTTGTACCTAAATAAATCGGTTACTGGGCTCGTGTCAGTTAGTGAACTAACTTTTTGGTCGGGAACATCTTTAGCTCTGATTTCGTTTTTGAAAAAATAAAATGCGATGTTTTTTGGCAAAGTTATGTAGTTTTTTCTCGAAATTATCGTAAATAAGGAAAATTTCTGAAAACATAGTGTATCTCGAAAACCATGGGGTTTGAAATATTTTGCGTAAGAAGTAAAAAGTTTCGCTTTGTTATTTTTGATTCACCAAAAAAATTTCAGATTTTTTTCTTCAAAATTTTTTTGTATCATCCTTTCTGGTTGATAAATTCAACAACTCGATATGATTTATGATACAAAAAAAACTTTGGAGAAAAAATCTGTAAAAATTTTGGTGCATCAGAAATAACAAAGCGAAACTGTTTACTTCTTACACAAAATATTTCAAACCCCATGGGTGTCGAGATACGCTATGTTTTCGGAAATCTGTCTTATTTACGATAATTTTGAGAAAAAAAAACTACATAACTTTGCCAAAAAACATCGCATTTTAATTTTCCAAAAACGAAATCAAAGCTAAAGATGTCCTCTTTAAGGTTTCCCGACCGAAAAGTTGGTTCGGTAACTGACACGAGCTCATCAACCGATTTATTGAGGTACAAAAATTGCGAAAAATAGCCATATTCAAAATTACGTACCGAGCTCCAAAAAAATCGCACAAAATATTTAAAAAAAGCAAAATGAAGCTGAAACTGTCTGCTTCAAAATGGCGTTCATTAAATTGAGTTACAATTTTTTTTGACCGAGATATTTGACTTTTTGTGTGAGTCAAACAGCCCTTTGCAGGGTTTTGACCTTTGCCCTTTGCCCTTTGCACAAGACTGTATAATCATGTTTAAATTCTCATTACCATATTTGAAAATTCTTCATTCGACGTTGATTCGATGATGAATGAAAATTCTGAGTTCATTAATTCAATGAACTCTGATGACTCTCATCCCCAAAAAATCAGGCGACAAAAAAAATATTTTGCACACAAAATTTAATTAAGCAATAAAACGACGAAAATATTGAGATCGAGAGCAACCAAAAATGCATGAATACTAAATCTGAAGTATTCTGATTCATTCAACTTCTCAGAGGCGGCATTAACTTCTACGAATTTCACATCTACATTTTCTACATTCTACATTTTCACTATTTCCTATGGACAAAAAAGTAACTATATTTACAATATCAACTTTATTTCGAAGATTCTTCCCCGAAAAATTTGTCCCGGAATATTCATCCGTGAAAAATTTATCACCCGGAAAATTCATCTCCTACAAACCCACGTTACTGTTTCCATACGTGTCCAACGATTCCACCCACACATTCCGCGATTTTGCAAATCCACCCGACTATTCCCACACGTCCAACGATTCCACGCGCACATCCCACGATGCTAGAACGAATTTTCCAGGGACAAACTTACCGGGGGCAAGTATTCGGGGACAAATTTTCCGGGACGAATCTTCCTAGATTCGCCATTTCGAAATAACCTTGACACCAGCCAACATTTTCTATAATAACTTTTTATCTTTCAAACCAGCCAATATTATTCGCGATATATCGAGATAGCGTATACGTGTATAATAACAAAGTTAAGCTTGTATTGAATAGTGTCTGGAACTGAGAAGAGGCTATAGTTTTGTAAACAGTTTGCGAAGTTTGTGCATCTCCATCCTATACACATATATATATGCAAACGATCCTGTTTCTTCTCCCATCCCTCGTTTTAATGTCGTTCCCCGAGATAGCAGCACGATCTAAACCCAATTTGTATCTGACAGTACAATAATGAGTTTTGAAAAGCTTGTGAAAAAGGATGCATATAGTCACACGACTTCGATAAGACCGCGTCAAGTGATAACCAGAAGCGTCAATTATTTGCCCTTTCATGGACCCCATTGATATAACAAATCCGCAATAATTTCTAATTTATTGTACCTTTTCAAAAAAAATTTTTATCGCTTTTCACGTAGATTTTCCGTCATCGAGATATCGCACTTGAGATTCATTATTCTCGGTGTAATTCATCGGATACGCGCTTTCTGTCTAGATTTCGTCTTTTCGTGAAAAAAAAAAAAAATCTTCCCAATCAATGACGCAGCATAGTTTTCGATGGAGAATTTAATTCTCAAGACGAACGGTTAGAAACTGAATTTCGATAATTCAGTCTCTAAACGTTCGTGGGCATTAGATTCGCGAACCGAAGACGCGTTGCCTACTTCGTAAAAATACTTAGGCAAAACTAAAATGTAAGGAATTCAATCGATATGCAGATGGAAAACGGTCTGTGGGAATCACAACTTGCATTTTTTGTTTAAAGGTCGCTGAAGATGAGACCTGATTGCAGTCAGCTAATTGGTTATACTTCATTTTGATGTAAATCTGTGTTTGCCAATGGTTGAATGAATATTTTCTGCAGCATACTCATTTTTTTGATGATGTAATCAAAACCTGTAATATATTGTCATCACAAACACTCGAAAACTCGAGAATCATGTTATATATTCATGTTCAAGTCGAATTCTATATTTTGAGACTGAATGCATACTAGACCGAGTACTAAACATTATATTTAGAGATTGATTTTATATTTGATCGGAATGATCAATTGAAGAGAAGTATTCTTGCACACAAATGAGTATCTGTTTTCATTTTTCCCGTAACACGTGCATCTCTGACTCCCTGTTCGCGCAGATACAGTTAATCGTTATCCGTCGTTATCGAATCTCAATTTTTTCAACAAAATCAACGATTGAGTAGCTTTGCAACATTTATACGAAATCGAAATAAACTGATTATTGTTGGAGAAAGTGAAATATATATGCATATTGCCGTTATCAATAGGCGTTTAGCCACACACTGAGAAAAATGAATTCGTAAATTCAACAAATTTTTTGTTGGTTCGACAAATTTTCTGTTGGTTCAACAAATTTTTTCGTTGGTTCAACGAATCGTAGCGAACAAAATGAAATTTGTTAACCCAAACGAAATTTGGTTCATTAAAATACTTAATTTCTCACCACGACAAAAATATCGTTGAATCAACAAAAGTTTTGTTGAATCAACAAATTTAATTTGTTCGCCACAATTTCAAATTTTTTTTCTCAGTGCATTCAAGTACGAAGAAAATTTCTCCATTATCTTAAATTTTTTTACCACTTGTTCTCATCTATCTGTCCAGTGGTGTACGAGTTCGGTGATAAGAACGTTTTGCGACTTATGTCTTTGAAATTCCATCGAAAAATACATTATTTTGTTTCTGCCATCGAGTCTATTATTTCGATCGATATAAAACCTTAACAAATACTAATAAATACATTGGTGTAAATAAATAATTTAGCACTATTCCACGTACCCATCTGGGGCGGCACGTCAGTTTTTCATGCGATTAATTCCTCCTCCCCTCCCGGCTCTCACTCTCTCTCTCTCTTCCTCTGTGCTTCTTCTTCTTTTTTACCCTTGGCTGCTCGAGACAACTCATTCCTCTCTATCCGCCAGCTTTTTCTAAACATCTGTCTGACGTCAAGGATACCGCAATCGTGAGCCATCTCATTCTCGTTTTGGAGCCAACATTTCTATGTATTTTCTCATTTTATCCTATAAAGATCACACAGTGAAGAGGATAGAACAGGACGCAGAGAAAATGATTTAAATATCATTCTCTTAAACATGTCGAATAATTTTGTTGAATCGCGAACTGAAATTTTGATTTAAATAAAAATTTGATGTCTCTGTGTCATTTTCGAAAAAGAACAAAAAAATCACAACACCCCAGTGACACTACTGGGTGTGCTAGATTACAGTCACCATTTTTAGCAGAGAAGGAATGATCATATGGAAATTGGATAATCGCCCATTCAACACACAGCAATATACCTGGAGAGAAAAATGATTCGAGAAGTCCATATGTTTGGTATACTTCAAGTTGTGTCTACATACGTCGAAAACTTTACACCGTCCTGTCTCCCGATCCCACGACAAGAGCAGGAATTCTCCCCGTGCTCGCGTTAGGAACACACATGGACGACAAAGCGTGAGGAAGCGAGAGACAAGAGGGAGTTAGCTCAGAACAGCAGTATCGTTGCAACGGGCAAAGTCTAATGGGAATTACGCGAAACGACGTTAGTTTCTCGAGTTGTTGGATTCTCTTCGATCCCCCCCTTTCCAGCCCCCTTACAAGCATTTCGCTCGTGTCGCTTTTGCCCTGTCGCACGTATTTTCCGTTATATATAGTTCACCGTACGTACACGTACCCACATCCAGTGAAATCTACAATACTTGGCCCGAAACTAAACAACCTGCCACCGGAAATATTTCCTCCCTGTCACCGATAGAGGGAGCTCACCTTGGTCAATCCTCACGCTCCGGAGACTCACTTCCGGTTGCACGGATATGTGTTTATAGAACAGGAGATAGCGCGAAAGGAGCAGCGGGAGAGAAAGAGAAAAGAGAGATGGGAGGAGGAGGAGGAGGGAGAGCCGGAGCTAAAAGAGCGAGAGGAAGTTAAAGGGAAAGACGGATGAAAATCGAGGCAAACTTTCCGGGCTCTCCTTCGTCGCGTTTCACAGTGACCGCACCTCACGTGTATATACCTACACTGAAAACGACGTTTTGTTGAACTATTAAAATATTTTGTTGAACGTATTAAACAAAGTTATATTTAGGTTTCAACAAAATTTCATTTTCAGTTACATAGCTTTGTACGTTTTTCATAACGAAAAATAATTTTATACTTTTCAACGTTAAGCTATGACCATAACATTATTTTTTACAGTTACATATCGCTATGAATATTCTTCCGATAAAATATTATGAAGAGAATATCTGTTTTATTTCTCTCACCATATCCGTCGAAACGGATATAATTTTGTAAATTTCGTTTCTTTTTCGTGTTGGACAGTAATTCGGTCCCTACAATCCATGTCCGTAACGTCAGGTTTTCGCAACAATTGAAATTAAAATATGATGATTATGTATTTTTTAAAACAATGGTACATGAATTCAATGTTCTAGAAGCTCATTTTGAGGCAACTATACTGGACTGCATACTAGTCAAATGAGTGCTAAATTTTCGAAACATTTTCAGACCAAGTCGTACCAATTAAACGTATCGTTAGCGGATTTGTATTTCAGCATGTCTTATTAACGTAGAAAAATATGAAAAATGATAGTTTTGCAAAACCATCAACTGTTAAATGTAAATTTCCATGGTGACACATTTTCACTGACATTTTTCAATGAATTTTCTTGTATTTTTCAACCGATTTTAATGCATCACGTCTCATTTTGTTCCTTGAGTGATCATCTACGAATCCACCACGTAGATTTTTTCTAAAGCTTAATCGTTTCACTGTTGCAGCCAATTGTTTATTGAGCGAAAAACCTTTTAAATAAATAATTTCTAAACGAATGAACTTAAAAAAAAACAACGTGACGGGTTCGTAGAGGATCAGAGTTATGCATGTACCCAATTGTGCATGAGAGTACAGGGCTTGAGCTTGTCAAGACGTTCGAGCGCATCAGGTCCAGGCGGTATCAATGCTCAAATGGTCGGCCAAAAACACGTTTTTTTAACAGTTTCTCCAAAATGTACGCTTAATAAATGAGTGGAGCGAATAGATTCGCGTTCAGTGCGAAATATCTGTCGAAAATGCCTGTTACACCCCATTCCCATAATACGAGAGTTCAAAAATGTTCTGTGACGGAATAAAACATGGCTATATATTCATTAAGTAAAATAGTCAAATGGACAGAGGTTCAATGTGAAGAAATTGTGATTGCAGAAGAGACTTTGAAATCGACAGTGTAACAGCTGAGCTCAAATTACCGAAGGACTTGACGAAGAAAGGATTGATGACACTTTTAACGAAGCAATCAAGAGACAAACAAAATGGCCGTAGTTGCAGGAACGAAACTTTTGTTCCTATCATTAATTTTGAAATTTATTACGACTTGGTTGTAAAACGATCCTTTCGAGGGTAATTAAGACCTCCGATTCTCTGTGTCTCTCATAGTCGTGGCAGAGATCGTAAAAAGATGACTGCTGGCACAAAATCGTATTAAATCAAACAATAAATGCGCGATCTCTCTACGAGGGGAGAATAAAAATATCAGGATTTATCCCTCCTTATTTCGTCGCGTATATTTTTTATACAAAAACTGTCAATTGTTATGGATCCCAAGGATAAAAAACGACTAATGAAACCTGCTCGTAACAAAATGCTGGCTCGTAGTCTTTTCACTCGAACCCTGAAATCGTCTGAATCATTATTTTCTACATTCAGCGTTTCTTTATTGTTTACTCATATCGCCATTTGTCGAATTACTGATATTATCACCCACCAAACAATCATCTTTCTCTGATAACGCGTATGACTCGATATTCTAAAATATACGGTTTATTGTAAAGATAAAATTTCGATTAACCAGCAGAGTTCGTGGGACCGAACGATATACAGGTACATCAAAATATGATTACTTCGGAGTAAGTTTCAAACGATTTTATATATCGATCAATCCGATATCCATTTCATTATAGCAATGCCAATGCGAACTTGAAGGAGACAAAAATACATTCGAATGGAGCAAATAACTATTTTTGGGAATTTTTTCGGTTTTCCAAAAGAAGGCATTTTTTTCTATTTTCTTTTCGTTTCAATAACGGCTGCTCATGAAAATCAGAAAAAAATCATGGTATTTTTTAGACTCAATGCGATCATATATGAAAAAAAATAAATCAATAGAATTTGCAGTAAACGCATGATGAATCTGAATGAAATTTTCCAGTAAACGCATGATGAATCTGAAATGGTAAAATCTCTGCACGTAAGCATTTCAAAATTGACTACTTTCAAGCTTTTTAATAAAGCAGTAAAAATGTGAAAAGTGAAGGATGCAAAATCAGGGTTGCTCAAAGAGAAAGATATCAGAAAGGCACAAAAGCAACGACCCATTATTTGCAAAAGTCTTGTCCAAGTATAAAGGGTATTTTTTTTCTCTTACTTTAGTTATATTTTTCGTTTTTAATGTACCGCGAAGTAGGCTGAACTACAAGACCACACCGAAGTCAACCACTCGGCCGACCATGTAATCACCTGTGGCCTTAGTAATTTTTAATTACCTTCCAAGCAACGAGGCTTTTCGTCCCAGCCATGAGCACGTTACACACTTGTTTATTTTTATTCAGCTTCTGTTACCTTCTCCACAAGGGTTTTTTTTTCCTCTATTCAGTTTTTCGCTCTATGCTTTTGCTTTTTTATTCCGTGTGCCGGATGTTTTTATTTTATTTTATTTTTTTTTCTTCCATCCGCGATTTCTCCACTCAGCGCCAAGTTTATACGAGAGCTGTGAAACCAGAAAGAATGAAAAGAAAGATAAATATATAGGAACGAAGAGCGAGAGTGAAAAAGAAAAAGGTCGAGATAATAGGCTAAAAGAGAAAAAGGTGCTTTCATTGTTCGTGTCTCTCTCGCTTAATGTTTTTTTTTTTTTTTTTTTTCATTCAACTACAGTACGAGCTTTTGTACCCAACAGCTGGACCAACAGAATCAACAACTTGATAAAGCTGAGCATACGCATTCGAGGATTTTGTATGCTTTTGCGGCATCATCGTGGTGAGAATATAAAAAAAAATCCCAAATATCAACCGATTAAATAAATATTGAGATTTTCACGTACGCCAATATCGTTTGATTCTTTTTTCCATCAAAAATATCACCATCGTTACGTCCTCGATTAACGAGCTCGGCAGTTTAATTTGCCATGCATTCAATCGCGTATCCATTCGTATTGTCATACAAAAAACATGACGAAAAGAAAAGTTTACTCACTATCTCAAAATTCTATCAAATGGTCCGTGAAAATAGCGGTTATTACGTACTTTCAAGCATAAGGTTATTCAGCGGCTTTTTTTAAATGCGCAAAATTTTAGAGTCGAGTCGACTGCAACCGCACTGGAGAAGAACAGGGGAAGTAGCGGGAAGTCTTTAAAAAGGAAGAATCCCAGGCACTGACAGTCATAATGACATCGTTAAAAACTCAATAATTTGTCTCCAACAGAATTTCGGGGAAAAAAAAACTAGAATGGCTTAAAATTTATTTAATCATCAAAATCTCCTCTGACAATAGTTTCACAGATAAGAATACAGCCTCAAACACATAATCGTTCATGCGATATGATATTGTTTCGAATTCGAAATACCAAGAATTTGAATATTTACAATCATTAATCAAAAAAATATATTTACAATACTTGAATGAAGCGAAAATTTGAAGCACGTATCTATATAAAGTGTATTTGCGTAATATTATTAGTGTTTATTTAGCACACGTAGGTGTATAATATAGTACCAAGGCGAGAAACTGGGAAGAGGAGTGTCGAGCAGTAAATCCCAGAACATTAATATTAATGCGTCTTCGGCATGTACGTCTCTGGATCTGCAGTTTCTTCTCTTTCTCTCCATCCTTCTCTCGAACTTCCGGTGCAAACGGCAAAGAGCCAACCTCTGCCCCACCTGGTGTAGAACGTTGTCAACTATTGGGCGGGTGAGTCACACTCTCCTATGAGTTCTACGTTCGGTGTTGAGGAAATTCTGGTACCGTAGACATGTCGTCTATGCTAGGTACGAGAGTTTCACAGCCGAGTTTACAAGGCGAAGTGCATACGGAACCAAGTACATAGAGATGAAACACCCAGAAACAGGAAAATACCTTTCAAATGTATATGTATATATATAAGTAAATTTATAGATCATCTATGTGTTCGAAGTTAGTCTCTCCTTCTCTGGTACAGTTTGCACATACATTTTCAACATTTTTTTGAACCAATCAAATTGAGGTTCGCGTCAATCAAGACGTGCACGTTTGTTCCTCGATTAACTAAAACTTGAAAAAAACAACTAACGACGATGAAAAATCTGTGGAGAACTTGCTGGGATAACGAAAACATGTATAACATATTAAAATCTTTCCCTTTCTTTCTCTCTCTGTCTCTTTCACACCCATGTTCTACCGTGGCTCAGTTGGCATATCATTTTCATAAAGCGAGCTGATGCATTCGATGTTTTTGTACCCCGAACTGGCATGCGTGCTACCAGAGATAAGGAAATCACAGCATCTTAAAGCTTCACAAAGGCTAAGCTTTCGTTGTGGTAGCCAGACTACAAATCGCGATTCTGAATTTCAACATCACTGACGCACGTTGTTGCCGCAGCTTCTTGCGAATTAGATCAAAGGGCATGAATATCTATATGACATACATACGTATATAATTAGCTGAGCGGGCGTATAGTTACAATTGAACATGGGTGGAACCACCGAGGTGGGTTAAATATACAGGGGCTGCGTAAGGAATGTTTGCTTTAGTTTAGACTGCACTTGACGCACCTTATATACGCCCGGACTGAGCTTCACAAAAGCTTCTCCTAATCTCTCTATTCACTAACGATATCTCTCGAGTGAATAGCAAGCGATAAAGCAGGGGGAGAGAGAGAGAGAGAAAATACTTCTACTGTTCCTAGTGCAACGAATAATTTTGTAGTTAAAATGAAAAAGTTATCAACAAAGGATTCGCTCTTGAAAAAGCAGATGGTTGGATGGCCTGCGTGGAGGTCCGGCAATCTTTCGGGCTCAGCTTCAGACCGATTGGTTGGCTATGGTTGGCAAGATGATTTCGGATTTCGTTCTGAACGTCACTCAAATATCTTCGAAAAATATTTTATTTACTTCATTAACATTTTTCGGATAAATTTTTTTGTCTCACACACCTTCATCTCGATGCCGTGTGAATTCCTTGCGAACTTTGGCTCATGATTATTTTCTTTTTTGTTAAATTAAGATAAGCGCTTTTGTTTTTAATTCTAAGATTCTAAGCAGGTAGAAATATGAATATGAAATCCTTGATAATAAGAAGTCTTGGTTCCGTTCAAACTTTACACTACCATTAGCTTCGTATATTATGATGTTGGCTTCTGTACGAACCACGGGGATAAGAAGACTTCTCTTTCTCTCGTCTCATGGCTCGCCTACTCTTCAAAACAGGAACGTTACTGTTTATATTTTTCCGTTGGTCTCGAGCACGAAAAACGTTGTTCCGTGGGATTTTCTCGTCGTTTCATACAAGCTCATCCGCCTGGGGCACAATTAGGCGCGGTATAATTAAAGCTCCTGAAAGTCGAACAAAAGCTTCCTGTAAATAGAAGAAGAGAAAACTTTAGGCAACTTCTCCAATATTTAGTGTGCAGAACAGGATATTTTGAAGACTTCAGCTCTATTAAAAAAAAACATTTTCGAATATTCTGAAAGCATTTTCTTATTTTATATTTTTCCCTGAACAATGTTTTCTATAAATATTTATGGACTTATGGTATCCGTGTCAAGGCACCGCGTTAATGATTTTTTCCGCAGTGTTGAACCTACGAAAAAAAATTAGTCAACTTCCATAATCAAATCGATATATCATTGCGATATATAAGTCGTTCAAGACATTTATTGACACAAGCGTCTTTTCTTTCGTATATACTTAAACTTCTGTAAATGTTTTCGGAAGCCGAAGATTCCGTGTGGCTTAGAATCTCGCTGAAAAACTCCGTACCGTACGTATTGCGTAGATCTCAAGAACGTTTCGGAACTCTTGGTAAATATTATTTTCTCATTCGACTTCTTTTTCGTTTATGTTCAACAGCTCTCTCCCTCTTTTCTTCTCTGGAAGACTTTCTCAATCGACCAACCAACTTTTTCCCAATTCACCGTTGAACCACATGCTTCCTCACATAAGTATTCTCAGTCTCCGATTATTTATTTTCTTGCCTTTACTACCTGCGAAAAAACAATTATTGTTTATTGCTACTTAGCAAAGGCTTTATTCAAACAAATCATTTCATTTTTAGAGATGAATATTCTTGTCATGGTATTCAAATACACTTCGATATACCGAAACTTGAAGCCGTTTTTAGTCAGTTAGTGAAATTAGTGAATTCAAAACAAAAAACGCAGGACGTCGACATCAAATACCACCGAATAACGTATAAACAACGAAAATCTTCGATGTTTTCATTGGCGAAGACGAAACGATGTAAATATAATAATAATTACAAATTATTTCAAGGCTCTAACGCGTCTCATGATAATTTTATGAAGAATGTAATTTTTAATGAAAACTATGTGTTTCGAAACCTATTATAAATTACAATTATTATAAATATGGCGAGAATAATGCGCGTATTATTGTGAGAAAAGGTGGCGAAGCAGTACGAAATTGAATAGGGAAGCGGCATCATAATCCACGAGCAAAGTAGTTAGAATTATTAACTGACGTTGTCGCTGATTGTATTAAAAATTAATGTCCACAGATTATTACTTCTGCATTTACTTCTATTATGGTTTTCAATAATTATTTTTTGGACATTTTTTTTTTTATGCTGCGTAATAATTATATTACGTATCTCGTTATTGAAATGGACTGTACGAAGCAAAAGGAGGCTCTATCGAGATTTAAAATTCAAAGAAGTATCCATAGATTTTAGTAATTACTTTGTTCCAGAAAATATCAATTTTTATGTCGTACATTTCTACATCAATAAACGTGTGCGTGAAAAAATACAGTTCCGATAAAATAAGCAATTTTTACGATGGAAATTTTTTTCTATCAATATTATTACAAATGTGACGTTTGTACATAAAAATGTTATTATTATTATTGTTATTATCATTATTCATAATATTTTGTTCGGTATCAGTTGGATCAATTTTTTCAAAAAAGTTTTGTAAAGAACTATAAGCCTGATACTAAGATTGTACTGAGTGACCATGAACAATTTTGACAGCGCAATGGATAAAGTAGAATATTCTAATTTAGGATTTTTCTTGCATTGACACTTTAGTGGATTTCTGTATAAAAGTGTGAAAGCGGATTTACCGTCCAGCAGGAAAATACTATGGACCACAGAATTTGGTTACGGATTTTCCATGAAATAGTCTCGGAAATGATCGTGCCGAGAAAAACTCCGGTTGTTCAGTTGAACGAGAAAAAGAAGCATTGAGACGTAGAATGAGAGTTACGAGAAGCGATAGTAGAGCAGAAAGCTTCGACGAGTGTAAAAGTGAACGCGCGTGCTGTTCTCTAGCATCTTCTTTTTATTTTCTTTTCATTTTTATTTCTTCACACGTGTCATTCCATTTTCTGCAACTGTGTACCGAACAACCTTTCCAGCGGCATCTTGTTCAACTGGGATCAATCCTTGGGGATTTTTTTTACCTCTTTCTGAAGAACTAGACCTTTTGCCCTTTACGTATTTTCTTGTTTATTTCCTTCAAAGAATTGCGCGCGGTAATTGGAGTGTCAATCTTAACAGTATTTGAGTTTGGTTCTCTAATAGTCGCGTAAATACAGCTGCGCTTGGCTGATTAAGGCCAACATATCAACGCTGATGACGGCAAATTTAATCTACGTAACGCCAAATTTTAACTGTCGAGCAAAACATTAATCACGAATGTTCTATACATTTCGTTAACATGTTTTTCAGTTTAAATAAGTTGTTTCATTTTTCAGCAATCAAATTAGAAAATTCAAGAAGATCTCGAAGAGATTTCTATACGTTATCTCGTCAATATTTATTGCCTCAATCGTTTTGCATTTTGCGATCATTTTTTAAATGATTTTTCGAATTTCTTCGTTTGAATACATTTTTTTTTTTTCAAATATTTCGAATAATGATTTACTATTCAATTCTACAAAGATATTAAAGCCGAGAATTTTTTGTCCTAGCATGGGAATATAATGGCAAAATGGATTATGTGCATCGAAAAATGTTGAATATTCTCGTTTCCTTGAAAACGAAGAAACGCTCGGGATGTGGATATCATGAATCAATTGTGTATTAACGTACGTGACTCTACGTGACTGTCCCCAATGTCTATTCTCATAATTCAAGCTCTTCCGGCATGCGGATAAGCAGGACGAATCGATCATTATGCGTTCGAGCCGAGATTTGAGAATGTTTGCTGGACCGTGAATTTCGCAAAATTAACTGGCTCCATGATAATCATAATGCTATTAATAATAGTCGGATTAAATAGTAATAATAATGGTCATCAACGAAGTATCTACATATGTACGTATTTTTATTTTTAGATATACAATTGGATCAAGAACGGTACGTTAAAATTTCTCTTGTACATCGAATTCGAATTTATGTTCGGACAAAAATGTGAAAGGAACAAAAGTAATGGAAAATAATTATATTACGAAGTTGAAATAATTGTGAAATCGTTATTCGTAGCATCGAAATCAATGGGCCTTATTTTAGATGATTACTATACTTCTTTTAACGAAGCATTAGCGACGATGAATGTCTTCATAGTCATTTATGATCTGATATTTTGATATAAAAATAAAAAATGTCCTTTCGATCGGTGTTCCCTGAGCAATGAACTAATTTAATTGCACTGATTATAATTCACATGGGACGACGATCATCTTCCATTTGGATATAAAATGCGTAATGAACAAACGTTACCCAGTTTTCTTTTTTTAAGCAATCGGACGAATGGGAAATTAGATCCGGTCTAGCGATTTTTGCCATTATAATCGCCGGGAAAAACGCTCCCATGGGTAATATCGACTTGTAGTATCTGATTACACTGATCCCTAGTCAAATATATCTGTAGCTATACTTATCCAGCTATTATCTCGTTTCACCATAGAGTCGCGTGCACCAAATACAACTTCATATATTCTGTGCAAGCAACTGAGGTATTCCGTGTCAGCAGGAACCATAGTATATCAAATATTTCTCTGTTTGGATCATAAGGTTTCACGAACTTCAAAATATGTTTTTTTTTCTTCGTTTGACCTTATTTCAAAACAAATTTTTGAATTTCATATAGAGACTTCTCTTTACACATAATTAGCATTAGCAAAAGTGTTGTTCAAGGCTCTATCTGTAGTGATGACTGCTGGAATATTCTGTGGTTTCAAAAAATCTCATTTTTTTAGTTACGATTTATCAATGAATAACAAGTTTATTCTGTTTGAATATTATATGTTTATTGATTCATTAGGAAATCTCAAGTATTGTGAACGGTGAATCAAAAAAAAAAAAACGTTTAGGTTATTCCATGGAAAAACTGTTGTCAAGATTTCAGCAGGTAAGCAAAGAGTATAAGAAGTTTGTTGTACCGTTGAATGAACCGATCATCGATCGTTGATAAAAAAAAAAAAAAGTTTTAATAATTATCAAGTTTAAATTGACTCGAATGTTAATTTCGTATCGGCGAATACGAATTTTTTCTTCAGTTTTTATTCCGACGAGATGGGGCCTTTTCGCATGGAGTTCTTCATACATATTGTATTTGAAAAGTAAAAGCCACTCCTTCGTTCAACCGAGCTTGCAACGCCCCAAACCCACGTTTATGATAGTCCAATTTCCTGTGCTTTTCCGATTATTCTTGCGTCGTTTTTGTTCTTTAATTTTATTATCCTTCCACGATATGATCGTACTCGAGTATTATGACGACGGTGAATAAATAATTCGACGATTTCGCGAAAGGATTATTAAAAAATAATATCAGATAATCCCAAATTGACTATTCAAATTATCGAAATATCTAATCATAATTTGTATGCTCTTGTTTATCGAAGAAAAAAAAATTCTTTATTAATCAATATGGTACAGATCATACGTAACCAATAAAATTCAATTTCCGCAAGTTTGTCTCGAGTCATTCAAGGTGGTACATATGTGCCAGAATATTTGTCAACTATCAGAACAGATGATAAATAACTGACGTATACGTTATTCAAACCGGTGTGGAGAGATAGAGGCTGCAGGGTGAAATATGAAATATATGGTAATTCGTACAGCTGATAATGCATTCTATCCTCGGATGTTCCGTTACATATATAATATATAGTATGTATATATTCTCGTGAAAGCATTTCACTTTGCAAAGGATCTCACCACACTGCGAACGAAGAAGCTTTTGGCTATGACGGCGATCAAACACGCTCGCAAAACCCGGCATAATCGAGCAAGTTGAGTTGGGAGCTCGAAACTGACGTCTCTACGTGTATACATAACCATACATGTTGTAGTTATTTTATATATACAACCGTACAAAAGGGAAACGGGATGGACAGCTCGTTTGAAAAGTCCGGATACATCCCTCTTGTATGCCCTCAGCTCCATTTTCGCACCACGATTATACGCACCCAGAAACTTATATATGTCATATAAAAGAGGAAAATAAACATGTAAAGGAGATTATGATTGACCCGACTGCTTCAACCCATTCTTCAATTTTTAACTGTTTGAACAATCGGCTGGTTCACAATAAACTTCATTTCGAAAACAGTGATGATATTATGAAATCATACTACTAATTATATCAAATTGTTATTTCATTATCATCAGATTCGTCTTAATTTTAGTTTTGAGTTTATACTAAAATTAAGAAAGAATTTTTTGTTCTGTATAGGATTTAAGGAGATTGCTGTAAGAAAAAAATTGTCGACGGAATTTTCGTCAAATGAGCTGAATTACTCAATGAAGTCAGCTCCGGCAACTCTGTAAAATGCGGCGCATAATCCCAACGTCAAAGTTAAAGGTTTGCTTCTCTTGGGATTCCTTGAAGCTCGACGAAAAGTATCGATCGATCAATTCTGAGGGTGGAAGCTCGACGTAGGACTAAATTCGCAGTACACGGCATCTTAATGAAATGTGATATCGATGATAGAAGCATAAATGTCCATTCTTTGTAGCACTTCAACCGTAGTTGGTAAAATCTATGATCCCAGATATTAAAGCTCCCTTATATCGAGGCGTTATTGCTCCGAAAATCGGTTTGAGACTGATATTGGAAATCATTCAGAAACCTACTCAGAAATTCCAGACAAAGCGACTCGATTCTCCAAGAATTCTATGGGAGCGAGAAAGAGAAGGCCATGAGCTAACAGGAGTTCGTTTATTATTTTCGAATCATTTTTCTATCGAAAATTCATTTCCTAAAGGATTCACTAGAAATCTGTCATCGTCAGTGGTTGCAATAGTGGCACGTTTCCTATAGATATATTACGGTAAGATAGCCAAAGAGAAAAAGAAGAAGAAAGACCTTTGCAATTTATCTTTAAAGAAGTAAACTTGACAGCAAATCATGTAGCAGCCCTTCAATGGACGCTTAACCCTACGTGGATCGTATGGGCTATGTATTTTCGATCCAAGCATCATATCAAAGGTCATATGATCCGCGAAGGGTTAATACTTATCATCTTTTCCCCCAACATACTCCCCTTCCAAAATAAATATAGTGATACAGAATGCATGCCATATTGATAACCGTTGATCAGGATAATACAGTGATCCAAACTTTTCGATAGTATATCGCGTGTACGTCGACTATATGAATGCATCACTGACCTTTCGCGTACATCGAAACCGAGGGAACGGTCCTATGTGGGTGTGCGGTGGTGGTTCAAAAAGAGTGGTAGGTGATAAGAGAGTGTGCGTGTGTTTCACGATAGGGTGGCGACGAGGGTAGCCATCATATCCTCGAGATAACAGGTTTTATCGAGCTTGTGAATTAAACACTGTGCCTACGGCGCGCCCTTCGCGTGTATGCATCGTCAACTAGATGAGGGAAGAAGAAAAGGTGAGTGAGAAAGAGCAGCAGCGAAAAACAGAGAGGAATAATGGAGGAAAGAAAGAGAGGTCAAGCGGAAAAGAGTGAGTAAGAGCAAACGGGCGGGAAAGAAGGAAGGAGAAAGTAGTATAATCTGCCGAGTATACTTGACCTATACGGTATAGAGACCATCACCTCTGCCTCCGAGCTTGACTCATTTATCGTTTGCTTTTGTATCAACTCTTATCTCCATACATTTTCTCTCTTGTGTGTGGATTTCACCTCGCCTATTTAAGATGGTGTATAATAAACTATGAATTTTAGAAAACGTCATTAATGTTACATACCTTCGTAGAAGGATTCTATATTGAAAATTGATTTTTTAAATGAACGCTTCATTAGAGTGTTTTAGAAATTTGTGTCATCAAATATTTGTAGCTAACTAAATGACAACAGAGTTCCGATGTATTACCTTAAGAACTGGTTTCCCTATTAAATTTATCGATTTCAAAAAGAAAAGATTTTACAAGAAATTGTTCTATCCCGAATATTCAAATACCAGAAAATTCCGGAGAAATTACTTTTCCTCCTTTTTTAGAATATTTTTTTTTTAGTACTTCTGAAAAAACAGCACTTGGTGGAAAGCTTTCTTTACATTTGATCATAACGACTCTTAGTCGCGATATAAATACTTCAATCAGATACTGGTTGTCTTAACGATCGCCAAGAGTGCCTGCTGAAGGCGTCTGGGAGTCGGTTGTCGGATTCATTTTCTCTACCCGCCGTCTGACCAGTTATAGTTATTTTCACTACCAGGTCGAAGTAGCCGGGGGAACACCAGCCGTAATTCCCTCAGGTTTTTCTCAAATTGTTGACCTTTGCTGGTCACTCAAGGTTCACGGTACCCCGATTACACCTTTGAGGTACAGACTCGATCACTTAATCGACTTTGATTTTGAGTTTTCATTCATCTTAAAAATATGAAAACGATCAAATAACTTATTGTTCCGTTCTTTCGTTTTTAAAAAGGTAATTGTGATAATTTATGTTTAAAGATTTCATTATTTTGCCCATTTTTTTCGAAATATCACTCTATATAATATTGAATTTTGCCTTCGTTTTAGCAATAAATTTATATTAAAAATAACGGAAACAAAAATATTGCTACGAAATGTTTCTACTGTTTTTCTGCATCTTTATATTGTGAATTCTTACTTGTTCCTGAAAGATAATACAGGCACAATAACCATGAGAACTTCGAGTTCTATTAATTCGGTAGATAACAGTGTATATAAGTTATCGGTTTCACAATAGCCGATATTGTATCGTCAATTTTCGTCCGCATCGTGTTCGGCATTAGTAGAGGTTTGTTATCGGTCTGAGAGCAGGACGATCTGTTATCTCTCTTGCTTCGATCATCGACAGTCGTGGAAATAGTGGAATATCGAGTGAGATGAGAACGAGCAAAGTATTGAGAGAGAGCGAGAGCACGATCGGAGATGGGTATTGCGAAGGTCGGGAAGGGAAACGCGAATCTCTCGAATTCGAATCACGTCCCTTGGCTATCGTTAGCGCCCGTCGTTCGTCTCAAGAGCCTCGCTAGTTCGATTTCTCGATACCGAACGCTCCACAGTTCTGTGCTATAACGTGTATGGTTATCTACATATATTTATACCTCTAAGTAAACGCATCTCGATATACATGTATACACGGATTATCTCAACTCAAACGAAAGACTTTTCACAGAGTAATATTTCGAAAGCCATTAGAAACTTAAAAAATGTTTGTTACAGCACACGCTAAATAATTTTTCATGGCAGCACGAAATATTATATTTCGGAAATAAAAAATAAGCTAAACAATTGGAATAATAGTGATGAAAGTTTTCTTGTATGCAGAGAGACACATTCTAGCTGTCTAATTGTATGTCAAAATCGAGTTTTCATTATTCATATTCGAGAAAAATCTCAAAAATTAAAATTTAATTTGTACTAGGTCCGGAAATGAATCTGAACCTGAGCTTTAAATAAAATTGTAATGAATCGATGCACATGGTATTTCAATGAAACGAAAATGGACGGCCATTGAAGGTCTGGTGAGCCTCCGAAAACACAAAGATAAAGAATGTTTTCGGCAGTGTTGGAAGAGGCAAACGAAGTTTCTCCGATTTTTCTTAGTTTCATGTTTCCTGACCCTGATAGCCAGTTTGCGGCATAGCTCGAGAATGGATGGTCGGATCAACTTGCAACAAAGACCAATTGAAAGAGAAAAATTTTAAAAACATTGTCTCTCATATTAAAATTTTTTACTCAAACCGCCCTGCCGTGAAAGCAGTTTACAAAACATGAAAAGCTCGAAAACCGTCATGTTAGCGTATATGAGAGTTACCTAAGGGCTCGCGCAAGTTTAATTTTTTTAATACTTGGCATCGAGTCGCTATCGCGCCTCTTGATACACCCGGCGGATTGAAAGAGAATCCTTTGTCCTTTAAAACGCTGAACAAAACGAAAATGTGCAATTTGTAAAGTTCCAAAGTCCGAGAGGTTTTTCAATGATGGAGAGAACAATGTCGTTGGCGAACAGTTTCACACAATTACGACAAAGCCACACTCTCTGTTATCCAGGGCTGATAATCCATTATACGGTAGGGGAGGCCAAAACATTCGGTACAGTATGTATATGTAATAGGAAGACCAGGAAGAGCTCTGCCTGTCGGAAATGCTTCTCTGCTCTCCATACGTCGCTAATCCCTCGCGAGTCCTGGCAAGCGTGTAGTAGCCGTGACGTGTTTCCGGACTAACTACTGTCCCCTTTCAACCTTCCTATGTGGAATCAACCACGCAGTTCATTTTAAGCTCCTAGGTAATTAACCCCCTGGCAAAGACTACACGAAGGTTATACCGTCCTACCAACCCAAGAGTAAGCGCCATATATCTGCCTATTTGGTTATCCCTATGAGATAATATAATATTCCACTTTACCATTTCTCGAAATCCCCTAGCATTCCGACCATCTGTTTTATGAACTGAATACTTACTAATTCAAGAAGGAAGCCAGGAAATTGGAAATCTTTGTTATAGAATTTGAACAAATACTGGAAAAGCTATATTTTTTTATCGTTTACACTTGCCGATATCGAGTTAAACATTTATTCATTTTTGTTGCAAGAAGTTAATTGAGATCAAAATTAAACATTTAATAAAAAATTGCCTTATCCATTGCTTGTTATTTAGATCATGACGCAACGATTGTGAAGAACAGCAGAAGAATGTATCATGAGTAGTATTAATAACGAAGAAATATAACGCTAGAAGAAGGCAGAAGAAGAAACGCCATAGAAAGAAGAGGAATTGTCAAATTTCCTCTTCGATGATGTATTAGTTCAAAGTGGTTGCGCCAACATTGGCGCAACCACTGTACTCCAGAAAAGGAGCCATGGACAAGGGCGACTATCGCACAAAAAACGAATATGTAAAACACACAGGCAGGACCGAACATCCAATACTCGTAACATGAATGTTTTCGGGCCTTTTCATGTCCACATACGCAGTGAGTTGTTTTTCGATCTCTAACCCTTTGGGACAATGTACACAAAGTAAGTGTTTACCTTTATTAATTTTGGAAAAAAATAATTTCATGCTTAAAGTTATTTTTAATGATGAAATGAACCTCAATATTATTGAAACCGTTTGAATAAATTTAAAAATATAAGTTCATACATAAACGGTTATTTATTATTCATTATTTACTTATTCAGGCTTTTACAAAAGCTATTTTTTTCGGGATATATTAACGATAACTCTCATTCGCTATGGTTCTATCTTATTCACGATTTGTCAATAAAAAACTCAATTTGTCTTTGACTCTTATTAATTATTTATAATTATAATTATTAATTATTAAACAGAATAACTTCAGTGTCGTGCAGCGTCATATAAGGAACCAATTAGGATCGCATGAAAACGGTGACAAAACTGCAATTTTGTGCGTTAACTTTACATAAGAGGAGAACAGGAGTCTAACCGAAAACAATATTGAGTATCGTGAGGTTCAATTAAGCTAGGTGATAGGTGTCAGACGGTGTCAGAATAGAACGGAGCTAAAGATTTATATGCAAATTTAAATACAATATTTCAAAAGAATATACTTAATGATGCCTGACAACTAATAAAAGCAACGAACTCTAAAACTAATAAAAACTTCAGAAAATTAAAAAGTAAAGTGATAATGATTATGACAAGGCACTTTGAAGGTTGCAGAAGTATGGAAAATATCAACGCTGCAAGCACAAACAAGAAAGACAGTGAGGAAGATTCATAAGATAAAGAATGAGGGCGAGCGAACGAGATCGATAAAAAATACTTAGTTATATATAGAGAAAAATTGATGAGCCTGAAATTGACAGAGAAGAAGTGAGAACCCTGGAAGAACAAAAGCATATATCGACAGACAAAAATTGACTAGTTGAACTGCTCCAAGACGTATTCTCCATATTCTCGTATTCTGCAGTTGGATCATGAGACTTATCAATATAATAATACCCTCGTGGATGACGTGGATGTCATTACAAGCTCGCGGCTATGTACTACACATGCTTTACTCGTTGAAAATCGTCTTCGTTCCCGAAGTAGTGACTGCAGAAAGAAAATTCGACAAAATCCGATCATCGCCTCCTGAAAACGCCACAATCGACAGAAGGAATTCGAAGATGGAATAATTTGTCGTCAGCATCTACTAATTAGCATAGAGTTCCGGATCATGAATGTAAAGCAGAGGATCAAAAACAAAATAGTACACCTACTAACGGAGAACAAAACTGAACAACCATTGTATGACACAAATGAAAAAGTCAAGACAATTCTGGCGTACACATCATTTCTAAAAGAAGCAATTTTTTTTTCATCTCGTGAAACAATCCAGTTTTTATGTCGTTTAATGCTGTCAACACACAGATTATTTTATTTGATTATTCATCATATCTAAGAGAAAATGCATGGCTTTTAATAAGAGAATCCACGGTGGTGAATGAAAAAAAGTTTGAGAATCCTTCATCATCTTTTATATGACAGTTTTACCCCTACTAGGCAGCAACCTCGAGGACGTAAACCAAACAAAACGATATTCGATCGGCACTCAAACGTTACATGCCATACTGTTCATACAACTCCTTTATATATACTACATTTATTTTTCTATCGATTTTATCCTACTTTTTCCATTTTTTATAATGATTGAGAGAGATGTTTTCTCATGTATACAAGGCTTCTTTTTTTTTTTGCAAAGAACTGTTTTATCAAAAGCATTGTATTGTTGTGTACACCAAGTTATTTCCTTGTTATTTTCCATTTCACGATTCATTCTATAAAACATGCAACCAAACCTTTCATTAAGTTTATTATTTTACTATGATCTTAAGTGAGCTTACGAGGTGGTTGAACCCAGGTTTTTTAATGGTTTTTTATTATTATTTTTTATTATTTATTATATTGATTTAAAAAGGTTTCTCATTTTCTCGTGAACTATCCACGATAGAGGAAAAGTTGCAGAAGTTAGAAAAATATCTAGTTTCCATGGAAGAAGTGAAACTTTAGACAAAAATATTTAGTGTCAAAGAGAAATTGCAAACGAGGCAGAATACAAGAAAATAGTGGGAAAAAGAAGACGCTGCTGTACGAAGTTCTAAACGTTATGCGGGCGAAAATTGACGGTGCTGGAACTTTTATCTATGAGACACGAGTACGTGACGTGTGCTCGTAGATTTTACCCAACGCCCTTGCATCCCTTGCTTGAACTTTTTGCCACAGTCGGCAGGCTTACAGGCCCAAGGCCCAAGTCATAAGTTCTCCTTCGATTACTATAGTCAAAATAAACTCGAGAAAACGTCCAGAAACATGGTATGTCGTACATGATTTATTTACAAATCTATCCAGCCTCATTTTTGTAGTGAATCACTCCGTTGTTTACTAATCTTCCAGGTATTATTCATTGTTAACATGTTTTTCCATCGTATCAGATTCTCCACGAAACCGAATCGAAACAAAAGTTCAATATATTTTTATTACATTTAAATATTCCATTGTAGAATCATAGGTTTTATTCGTAAAATCATAGTATTAACAAAAGTGTCAGTATTACATGTCCTTAATTTCTGCATGATTATTTAACCATAGGAACGAATTAAAATGTCAGTGAATGCTCTGTGTATTGTGCGAACCAATCACGGTCGCGTAATCGTGTTGAAAGAGAAGCATGAATTGAGTTTATTTTTATCGTGAGTGAATAATGAAGAGAAGTTATGTTTTTAAATTAGGAAATAAAAATACAAAAACTAGGAAGCCTATACGCAAAATCGAAGAGAGACGCATGGATACATTCATTGTTCAAGACCAATCTGACGTTTGTTGCGGATTATAACGTCGGAATGAGGATGCCCATGAAGCTGTAATTAATAACGATGAGAATATTGAACCAATCAAACTAACAATGATGTATTCGATACCAGGGAATAGAATTCATTCCAATTAATTGCTTCGCTCTAATGAGTGCTCAATTTTAAAAGTGAATTTATACAATGTAGAGAACCGATGGAATCAATCAAACGTAGAATTGCATTACAGCACGAGCGTGGAAAACCTAATTAACCTGTAAAAATATGAATAATGATACGCGTGCAAAATCATAGTTCGGTATGGCGACGAACAACCAGCTGTTTATGTGGCATCATCTGAATAAGGCAGATCGTTATAATCCCTTCACAGTTATCCACAAACTGTATGTTATACCGATGAAAGAAGCAAAATGTATCACCGCTCATTGTGTTCTGTGTTTATTTTGTATTGGCAAAGCATTTGAAATATTATTTCGTTTTATACAATTATTTTTACGCACTTGGTGCGAATCAGTTGCACGGTTTCGCGAGTAGAGGAATCAACGAAAAAGCCAGATTCACGAGATACATGGCATTTCCAATGTGTTAACAAAGTTAAAACAGCAATGCTTCCGGCAATTAATATCTACATCCAAACATGCCACCTTTCGAAACCATACAAATGATTTTAAACCTCAAGAATTTTTTCATACCGAAAAACAAAAGAGAGTACTTCAATGTATGTGCAATATTTTTGGCCCTTGAAAATATTACCTACTGGCCGGTACTCTTTTTCTAAACTCAATGGAAAGCTCAAATGAAAAAAAAAAAACTGTAGTAAGAGAATAAAAGCTCAAATAGAATAAGAAAAACAAAACTTGATAGAAATTTATCAAATTTTATCGAAGTCAGCTCAATTATGACTCAATAATGAGTTTTGTCTTCAATTTTCCGAACTATAAAATTAAAAATTGCATTTTTCGAATGTAAAATTGAAATATATTTATATAATGAGTATATGCATACGTACATTAATACAATATGTCAAATACATTGTACAGTTGAATAAATACAGACATATTCTCATATGTCCATATACTTATGCAAACACAAACAGACTTATGCATCGCACGGTGGAGCAGAGGCCTCATAGGTTCTACTCTGCTCCAGTTTACCGTAATTCTAGCTGTCTAACGCCGCCGTGATGGCTTAATTGTGATTACGAGCCTCACGCTCTAACTCAGTTTGCTGATTGCACGGTTCATGGAGTCTCGTATACGCAAGAGGGAACGAAATATCTACCTGTACACATGTAGAGAACTATACGTATATATATATATATAATATAAGGGACGTGATAAACGCGAAAGCAACGCGTTCACCTGTATCCGAGTATCCGCCATGCCCACTCCCTTTTCCGTCCGTGAACTTCATACACAACATACAGCCCTTCCTGATGACGTTACATACACTTTCCCCATTTACCCTCTTGTTGATACGAGCATGTACAACTTCGATGCAACGCTTACAGTAACACACGTCTCAGGCGTGTTTATATGATCCGCATGTACTACATACGAATCAATACATACCATACATGTGCACATACATAGAATACTTACAAATGGAAGCATGAAAAAACATATACATACTATATATAGGGGAATTGAAATTTCTTACTCATTACTCAGCGAGTCCAGAAAAAAATTGTTCAAATATCAATAGAAGTTGAAGTAGTATTTATAATATTAATCATACGATAAACATGTTGGTTGGAGGTTTTATCATCGTGGAGCAAGGATACGGAACATGGGAAAAGAATTGATGATGATTTTTTTGCTCTAACAGTGGTTGAGTATCTTTGATTCAAAATCATCGTTTAATATCTTCGTATTCGACAGTTTTGTCTTGTCTCGCGTGCTTGAGGAGCCAACATAATTTTTATCTTGTTCATGAACAAAGGTAATATTAACTCTTTGGGTAGTGAATCTATTGTAGTCACTTAACGCTAGAATAATCAATACATTTCACGATCCTTAGTTTACCATTTTGTTGGTTGACGATCTCGTTGAAGCTTGATGTTAAATACAAAATACGCAATATCATCGTGATACACAACTACATTTCATCTTTTCCAGATGCACATTGCGCACTCCGAATATGAGAAATAAAAACAGGGATTTAAGATTGCGAATTTGTTTCAATCGTGAATGGACCGTACGATTGGAGGATTGGAAGATCATTGCAATTTCGCAAAAGAAAAAAAATGATATCACTCTGTATCAAATGTACCTGCGACACGTTAACTGAATTATTGAATTGAATAGTCTTCGGTATTTGTTAATTTGAAAATATAAAATCCTGAGAAGAATAAAAAAAAACAATCGTTACAGAAAATAAGGAACCTCAAGAAAATTGAGACCCGTCATGATAATTTGCAAAACGAGCATTGTCGTTAAATCATTTTGAGAACTGTTTTCGAGAGAACTTTATCGAAGGAGCCAAGACGGGAAAGCTCTCTGTAGGTTACGTTGTAAAGCTTCGCGTACATTTTGCCGCATGGACGGTAAACCATCGGATAAAATTGGCCGAGCTTGAGATGAGAGTAACTCGAGGGTGTATATGGCATGCTAAAAACTTTCGTGGGGATCCGTGATACGTTGATATATAGAAATAGGAATAGTTGAAGTATAGATGGAGAATACCACAACGTTGAAACGTGAGGCAGAAGATCCATGGTACTAAAGAGTGGTCTCGTGTAATGCAGCTGGTGAAATAGGCGACGATAAAGCGTGTGACTGTCTATATACCTAAGTGCGGAAGAGAAAGAGGAAAGGAAAGAGAGCTGGAGAGAAAGAGAAAGAGGGATTGAAGCGAGAGGAAGGGCGTTAAACGACTCCGGGTACCAAAGTACCCGACGATAAAAGCTCGCGGCGCCTTCTCGCGAGAAGGGTCCTCATCTACACCCCCAGGAAAATTTAGTCAAAGCGAGATAGAGAAAGTTCGTCGCCATACACCCCTGACTGTATTTAACTCTTCCTCCAGTTCAGTCCATCCAGTCGCTTTCTTCTTCTTATGGGATTTAGAAGAACTTGGAGCAATGTTTCTGCAAGGAATCCCCAAAAGATACAAAGCGAAATCGCCATCCACACGAGAAAACGTATTATGCAGCGTACTTATCGTTTTCATTCCTAAAACTCGTTCTTTCCTGAGTCTCTACCTCGGAAAATGGAAGCAATTTCGATGATAGAACATCTCGGACACATACCAACGTTTTTATGCATCGAGTTTCTGGACTGTGCACAAGAGATGCAGGAGACTTCTCCCGAGATCTCCTAAATTCCATATCAGCTGCCATAATTATCGTTCAATTATTCATTGATAAGTATTTTTAGATCAGAAAAACGAAATCCTGAGGGAATTTCATTATTATTTTCTTGTTTTTTTTTTTTTTCAAAGAAGAAAAGTTGACATTGACTCATGCCCTGTGGTACACACATACAAATAAAAAAAACCTGAATTCTAGGGATTTCGACCTAACAGAAAAAAATTGCACTCGGATCCACCGCCCAGCTAAATTTACCATTATATGTTTTATTCTCTGCTGTTTAAATTTCATTACAGATAATCAGCTTACGTACGCACATATATTCGTGCCTAATGCATAAATAAAAATATAAATAAATGTATGCACGTAGAGAACAAAACTATTTCTGGAATATCTATTGTACGGGTATGCACGGTGAACATACAGTCAGTAAACCGGCAGCGTTAAAATCAGAAGTTCGCTCGCGGCGTCCAACCTCGTTAGCAAACAGCCGGTGGTGAATTATTATTTCAACGTTGGCACAGCGGGAACGCCAACAGAGAGTCCGACCACCATTTCTCCTGCGCGCTCCTTCGTCGTTGGTTCAAGATACACACATACATTTTACCGGTGCATATATGTATAATGCTGGTTTAGAGAAACAGGGAAAGAGAGAAACTATATTTCTCCCCCCCCCCCCCCCCCCCCCCCCCGCGACTCCATTGTGGACGAATTAATTCAATGTCGGAACCGCACTTGATTATAATGTTAACGCGGTGTCCGGGCCCTACGCAAACCTCGTGCCTGCTCTCACCAGGTGCACTATTTGTTTATGCACACAATGCAGATATATATGTTATCAACACTTATTTCGTGTATAGAGATATATGATGCAACTCTATTTGATGTGTTTATACGATATATGTATGTACTTATGTGTGTACAGCTTACACACATAATATCATCAAGTTCAGGATGAACATGACATTTGACACGATGATAAAAAACATATTCCTGTATTTGTCAGGAAGGTAGCTCGTTTTTTTTGTCTTCGTGATCATTTCTACAAACTCTTTGTGAGAAAAAGCAAAAGTTCTGTTTAACTATTAATGTTGATTCCATTACCGGTGATAGTGCTATTGTATAATGGCTTTTTTGAATGTTCATTCGATTAAGAAATGGTTTTGAAGAGCGTAATTTTGTTCACAAATCCATTTACTACCACAATTAATTTTTATTCAGCACATTACTTTCTAGGTACTGATAGTTCGTGTATGTATCCATGTATACGTATACCGAGGACTTTACTTTGGTTTTAAAAAATGTCTTGTATTGAATCGTACAAAGTGAAATTTTTGAGTACGAAATTATTGTGCTAACTCTCGAACATTCAGTATCTTAAAAAAAAAAGAAAAAAAAAAAACTTTCAAACAAAACCTGAGCAGCAGCAGTTTGTGAGAAATAGCTGAGCTTTCGGTCCATTGCATCGGAGAATATAAGCTCGGCGAGGGGGAAGTCAATTCACAGTTTGTGAAAACTCGACGTGCTGAGAGTTAAAAGCGGGGATCTATCGCGCGAGTCACTTTACTAAATAATTCAACGTTTTGCACCCCCTCTCATCTCAAACATCGAGCTTTTTCTACCGTGCTCAATAAAATCTCCACACGCTTCGCCTTCTTTCAACAAAGTCTTCGCCACTTAATACATACATATATACACAAACACACAGACGATCCCTTTTCGCAATGAGCGAGTAAATCCCAGGGGATAAATCAATGATCGTTTTTCTAACCCTCTCTCTTTTCGTTCATGATCACTCTTTGCCACCAGCCTCATCTCATTGTCAGCCTCTTAGTATGATTATTGTTACCATTTTTTTTCTTTTCGTTTTTTTATTCGTCTGTCAAGTAAGAAGTTCTGTTCGAGGCTGCAGATAGCACCTTGCGAAAATTTATTATCAGGAAAACGTTCTTGATAATCAAATGTATTATTAACATGACTAATTTTTCAAAACCATTTCCTCTTGAATAATGTTACGCTTCATTATGTATTACGATCATTCAAAGAGCTCCATCAATCTACCATGAAAAATCCCGTACTTAATATGAAATTGCACGCCCATTACGAAATGATCATAAAACGAGTCTTTCGTACGTAGACGTGTCTGCATGTAGAAAACCAGCTAACTGAATCTACTACTTGTGTCTCCTTCATATATACCTTCACTTTTTCATTCAGCTTCAAATAGAAATGCGAAGACAAGGGTGGAAAAGGGATACAAGAAGTATACATTAGTATGAGCTTTCATAAAGGAACTGATGAACAAATGTTATATTAATGAGAACGTGCTAATGGGCACGGTAGTACCGTTGATAAAGATCATGAATATATAAGAAGAGCATATACTTTCACTTTGTTGAGCAAGGAATTTTTACCTCAACCTGAATTAACAAAAATTGATTTTCCTTACGCAATGGACTCATTAAGTAATACGTATAAGGTATACCGACTAATGAAAAAATTGCTTAAGACCTTCAATGAGCTGTGTGGGTGCGAGAGAGAGAGAGAGATAGAGAGAGGGAGAGCTTGAAAGCAGATTCTCATTTCCATTTCTGGTGGAAAGAGAATATCGTGTAACTTGTTTTTTTCTCGGAAACTTGACTGCTTTAAAGCAAAATGTATAGAGCATAATTTTTACTACATGAAAAACTGATCGGACGCTCTGAACAAAGTTCCATTTAATAATCGATTACTGCGAAGAGGTGATCGATCTTCTATCGTTAGACCTTCTTTTGCTTATCAAAAGAATCGACACGATCATTGTGCTATAGAAAAAGTCGTATAAATTTACTCTTTACAAAATATATTACCTTTACACATTTTTCCCTTTGTATATTTAGCTTTAGATTTTCGCACCCCTTCCATGACTTTTCTTGGCCCCTTGCACGAGACCGTAGAAAGCTTCCACAGACCATCGGAGCTTTGTTCACAAAATCCGTCGTAAAAGTATATATACCTTAACGCGTTCAACCAAAATCTCTACCAAACTGATCCTTTCTCTCTCTCTTTCTCTTTCTCTAACTTTTTCGTTTTTTCTGTCTCTCTCTCTCTCTCTCTCTCTCTCTCTCTCTCTGTCTCCCTTTCTTACTATCTCACTCTTTGTACGCCTTTTGTTCTCCGTCCTTTCTCGATCCTTGGTAACATTCAAGCTCTCGTTTCTTTTCCCGTTTGAGTCTCGGTCGTATCGTGTTTTACGTGCGGAATGGCCTGCCAAATTTCTAGCATGAAAAGTTCGTTTTGCTGCGTTAACCTTTTTTCTTCTTCATTCTTTCTTTTTTCGTAAGAACGAAAATACCCAAACAAAATAATAAAATGCAGTTGGATTCCTTCACGATTAACATTTTTCCCCTTAATTTTTACCTTGACCTACCATGGTCATTTTTTGGGTACATTTAATGGCTCAAACTAACTTAACAATTGAAGTTTGATCTTGATTATCTAAAGTGCCTCGTTTGACATGATTATATAGCAGTTTGCCTCTTCTCGTACAATGTCACCACTAGTTCTAGTGAAAAGAAAAAAAAAATTCCTCACTCTCCCACCATTTTTTCGATATACTTGGATAAAAACGTTGTATGTTCTTGCATTAACAATGCGTTAAGCATTTTTAAATAGCTCCATTACATTGGTTGAGCATAGACTCAGCGAGCGAAGTAATCATGATGTCCGTTGCTCCATTTGATATTCCTTTTGATGTGAAAAATACCTGGATAATCTCCCTACAGTCAACGAGAGTTTGTGAATCAATGGATCTGATGTGGACCTACTACTAAGAGAAATGAACGGTTTCGGACTTAGTTCAATAACAAGTTCACTGATCTAGCAAACGTTTCTCTTTATCCAGCGCTCTATTCAAATCCCTTGCACGTATACCGTGCGCTTATATAATAATCAATAATTGTTTTCATAATTACTCCAGAAAATGGTCATACGCATGTTGTCTTGACAATAAAGACAGTAAAACTGAGAAAAGGGGCAGATGGAACCTAGCAAAGGTTTTACCATTAAGGAGCTAACGACGGAGAAGCTTTCGCCTGACAACCACGACGAGAGAATAATCGATTATACCGCGCTGAGGAGCTTAATTTTCCGCCATTGTGTACGGAGAAGACTTGGACTGCGTGCAAGACGGCTATTATATGACTATAATTGTCCAGCTCGTTAAACATCCCAGAGTTAATTAATGAAACGACGAGAGTAGATTGAGTAAAAGTGTCCTTTAACTGCTGTGGTTAACCAGGACTCGTTATGACGTTAAAAGGCTCTACATTTTCAATTTATCTTTCGAATTTATATAAAGATGTATACTTTGAGTCAAAAACTTATAAATTCTTAGGATAAACATTCCAAGTTGTTTAGGTGGTAACAGATATGCGTCATTGAATAGGTAGAACGACTCCAAGGTCTTTCTTTTTTCAATCAAGCTTTCCCTACAAGTTTTTCAACACGATTCCACTCGAGTAGAAAGAAGCGATGGAATCGATCAAATTCCTTAATGGAAAGGATACCTATACGGATTTCGATTTCATTAATGATCGATAAATTTTACTCATCGATTCACCCGGACAGTCAATTTGAAATCTTTCGATACTGACGCACCAAACAGCGAGTGTATACCGACGTTAATCGACTCGCAACCTCGAGAATGGCAATTAATACTGCCGTAATGCACCAACAGATCGACCCAGAACATTGTGCAATCGGAATGCAGAGGTTATATTGCAGATACTAGGTGCAGTAACCCCGTTACTAAGCTATACAAGGCTTTAAGGTCGAGTGCGATTTTGAAATTCTGGGTCAAGCCCAATAGAAACGGCTCATACTGATCCATTGAAACGCCGATACACTAACAAGGCAGATAAAACGTTGAGGCACCACCATGAGCCGTATAAAAGCGCACTTTTTTTCTACGGCTCTATTTTTCCACGAAAGCCATTGCTTTATAATTTATCTTCAAATTCACTAAAAAACGATGAACCTCGACACCCTTTTATTCGAAACGATTCAAGTATGCTTTTGATCGTTCACAAATAATGAAAGATGAAAACTGTAAAAGCTTGCAACAATATGAGAATATTAAATTCTAAAATCATTTGTTATGAAAATTTGTCAAATCTTGCGTAAAATCATTTGAATTGATTTCTCAAGTCAAGCATATCTCATGATTAATTATAAAATTGTTCGTAGTTGATAAGATGCTCCGCGTAATTTTGTTTTCCATAAATGATTATTTGAAAATGTATTCTATCGTAAACGTTTTAATGACTATGACTGTTAAAAAAAAAAGCTCAAGTTTATAGTCCGAGTCAGTCGAAGACTCGGCAGTTACACGAGGAGCTTTAATGCAACATCTTCTTCGAGAATTTCTCCGAGTTCGATGTCAATTTTTTCTGTAACAAGAGTGAGCTATTGGTGAACAAGACGAATACACGGTGAAAACAGAACGCAGTTCACATCCCAAATCGAAATGGTGTATAAGATACATTCGACAACAAAGTTTAGATGGAGATAAAAGGTAGAAACCCAAGACCTATTCGTATGCTGTGGGTAGTTTTTTCTCCTTTGTTTCTCAGCTATTGTTTCGATACACCGAGAGACATGTGTTATCTCTTGGAACAAGCAGATATGTAAGTACAGGGTATGTACGATATCATCGTATCCTGTGGAAGGAATGCACTCTCGGTGAGTATCGATTTCCTCCACCGTTACTCTAGAGTTTTGCCCTTAGACAAGGTTTTATATTTCGTGAAAAGAAAGAGTCAATCCCTTTTGTTTTCTCTTTAATGAAACAACTGGTAATTAATAATAGTTATCAAAATCATAATAAATAGTCCAATAACAATAAAAAAATATTATATTTTTAACTCTGAAACGGTACTCCCAAAACATCCAATATAATAAATATATAAATAAAATTTGCATTTGCGCAAAGCATTAGATAGTGGGTCAGAACGAAGCGTGTATTGATCTCTTCTTTCCTGTACAAAACAACTCATTATTACTTCAATAATGAAACATCCGACGAATGCTTAATCAACAGAGGCGGTAGCTCGACGCTAAATATTGTCAAGAAATATAATGTTAATTATTTGAAAATATTTTGTAATTACATGGAAAAATATGAAACTATTTAGCTCAGGTTTTTCACACCTTAAAATGGAGTTTGAAATATTTATGAAGAGTTGACGTCCACGTGTGACATATTATTTTTTGCAAATAGAGAACACATTATTTTACACGAATTGATGAAATTTCACCTTTTATTACAGTATTGAATAATAATTTTTGAGGCGTTTGAAAAAACATTAAGGCCATAGAAGAATGCAGGTGACATCATAGATTAAAACATTTTCGTTTGAAAATGGTCAAACATTTATAGAGCAGCTCACGAAAAATTTGTGTGAAACATTTTTTACGAGAAATTAATAGAATTCACCGTATAATTATTGAGGTATCAGGAATAGGAGTAGAGACAGCAGCAGCTTGCGGTTCGACTCGGACTCGGACCTCTCTCTTTCTCGCTCTCGGAAGTCAGTAGACAATCAAGGTGTCCGTTGGTACGGAAAGTCAATAAGACCAGTGCCAATCTTGTTCACCGGCTGCTTCATCTCCAAGCCTTCTCTGCTCATGTTTCTAGAGCTTCGATTGTTTGTCTTTAATGAAATTATTCGAAGAGCTACTATAATTAAATTCATTTTGCGGATGAAAAATTTCGAAGTTATGAAATTTCAAACTTTTCAAATTCTTATTATTGCTCAGATTATTTATAAAAGTGAATATTCATAAGGGCAATTCGAATAGTATTTTCAGTAGAAATATTTATCATTATTGATTTTGTAATTTAATCCTCATTTACAAATGACATCAATCCACATTTGGATTCGGCTTAACTCTGCCCAACTACCTTAACGCTAGAGGGCTTATCACGAACATCGTAATACTCCCTCTTCGAAAATGTCTCGCAAAACTATAATAATCCAGTATAGTAGCCTCAGCTGGTTATATAGGACAGAGACACAAACACAGTCACACACATAGATATGCTTAGGAAATCTGTTCAGAAGGACGTTAATTATAAGTTGGCTAATTGGCTCTAAGCATTAAATCCCTGATCCTGATCCACATTTTCTGAATTGAAATGAAATAGATTTTGAATCATTCAAATAGCCTGTATATTCTGATAACGATTGCGGGTCACAGAATCACAATTAACACATATTTCGTTTTTAATAAATAAACAATGTGATGGAGTTCCCTACACATTTTCAATTTCATTAAAAATTGAGAGAGAGAACCGGGTTGATGATATTCGTGTTCACGGCATTGTTTATTAAACGTCGCAATAATAGACTGAATCAACTCTCGGAGCTGGCCATAATAATTAATAAAGAATTACTATTCCATTATACACGACAATGAGCACCAAAATGAGGAACCTTTGATATTCGAAATGACAATATATTCTCCAACGAAATCAAATCGATGCTTTAGTCATGCTATATTCGTGGCTTTCATATGAGGCTCCCAGCACAAATATCAATTCTATTTAGGAACAATGCATCACTCTCAGACAAAAATTATCTGATCGGTCCACGTTGGTTAACACATGTACTTGTATATATTTATTATGTATTCCTAACTAAATTCAACCTGATTAATTTCTATACGACAATAGACTATTGCGTTATGATGGACGCTTAAAATTTACGTTTATCGCTGATAATAATGACTCGCGTCGTTAATAATCACAGTTGTTATAATATTGCAATATTAATTGTTACCATGGGTATTTATTTAAATATATCTATAGTTGGTACGTTTTGTACCATACTAATGCGACTGAGTTATGCAATCTCATCAGGGAGCCATGATGCGATGGGTTCCACTATACAATTCTACCATTGTTACCAAGCTCAAACCATTGAAATGAGAGAGAACGATGAATAGGCGCAAAAAGAGAAGAGGATACTGAGAACGTGATCCGATGTTCACCACGGGATTCCGATCACATATGTGATTTTTCGGCATTAAATACAGAGTATTTCCCACTTGACTCAAAACAAAATGCATTATGATATAAGTTAAGTCCCATGACACGTAATTATATCATGGGAGTTGTATTTATTCGTACCATTACGAATAGATTGAAAAACTACACTTCTTTATATCTCGTCGTTTTCCTGCAGCGATCCCAGACATTGAATAGCAAAGTGAAAAAGGATTAACGTCGTTTCGTTTACGATTTGTTTTAAAAAAAAACTGTTTAAAGTGTATAATTAAGACTTTTAAGATATACTGAAACGAAACGCATTATTATCGATTACTCGTCACGTCGCAGTACGATAATTCGGATAAGCCCGTAGCTCATACCACCCCAGGAAATGCCACGGAACGAGGTTATGATCCGTGAAGAAATATCGGCTCTAGGTTTCGACCGATGAGAAAGTTTGAAGAGCAACTATAATTGAACTTCCGAAAATAATTAAATAAATCACATGCCTCATCCATAATGTCAAAAATACATTAATGTAAGTGGCCCACAGCGATGAGTGCGCGGTAGTCGTGTGATTCCGGCGATCTCCTGGGAAATTCTCACAGAAACATTGAAAATCGTGAAGTAGGCTCGAAGTCGTGGAGCAGGGTCGAAAAAATCCATAAACATATATACGCGACTACAATAAAAATAAAATGAATATATATTGGTGCAAGTAGATCATGATTTTGAGGAACGCAACTAGAATATTTTCCTAATTATATCAAACATCTGTACACAGCACAATATTCGACTAACCGAGTGTTAGGTTCAGAGACGCACTTTGATGTTAACTGAAGCTCTCACGCTCGGGAATTGTAATTGGATGTCCATATATACAATCAGTAACAAAGCAACACTTCCTCAGATATATATGGGAGTTATAGAATAGTGTTTTACCTGTGAGAAGAGATATGCATGTCACACAATCAGTAAAAACAGCTAAATTTATAGGAATCAATATCAAATATTTTCAAACAAGCACCGAATTCAACGGACAGTGGCATCGCGTGATAAAATCAATGGCTTATCTTGAAACTTATGAAAACAACAAAACAGGACAGAAGTTACTGAATATTGTAACGAGTAAAACGTATAATAATGAATTTGGAGCAAGTTTTCAGTATTGGTGAATCAGTAATATAGACGAGGTATTGATGTTTAAAAAAGTTTTATTGGATGTACTACTTGGTATGAGTGATTCGGTGTCTCAGAGATAATCAAAATGTCGTAAAACCTATTGAAATTCGAATAGGTGTTAGCTCAAGAAAGTTTTAGAACACCGAAACGAAAAGGAAAAAGTCGTGTTTAATGGAGACTTAATTGTCCTATTTTGCCTAATAAATGAACGTTAATTTAGTATCATTTCCAACGTCATGTAGTCGCTATGGGTTATAGGAGGGAATATATAAGTGAGAAAAAAAAGAATAAAAAAAATAAAATACCAGGGTATGGAAGAAGAAAGAGAAGCTCTCATCCAATGGAGAGTATGGGGTGAGAGCATAAAATCGCTCGAGGGAGAAAAAAAGTTTTTTGCTCTCGCTATGGGCATTCAAAGCTGAGGGTGCAACGACACAGACGAGAAACTCGAGTCCTCAATTTTCCTCGGTCTTGCGCCTCTCTCAGAGCCACGGGACGAAAAGAAAAATAAAGTAAAATAAATAAAAATGACATCAAGCGCAAACCACGCCTGAGTAACAGGCGACAGTAACGTCCTAAAATGAAACGTTTTGCCGTATAATACAAAACGCTGTATCTCCGGGATTTTTGTTCAACGATTTTCCTGTGAAGGAGTCACGAAGATAGTAACCCTGTTGGTTGCATTATAAAACGCATTTTATATACGTTTATTTATACGAAATAATTAAAAATAAAATTATGTGCCATGTTTTTCATACAAGAAAGAACAAAAAGAAAATTCATCAGATTTCGAGATTGCGAGTACTCATGAAATAATAATGCAATTAATCTCCAGTCTTTCATTCATTTTTTTCTACATATATACAGACTCACTTTCAATTGACACGGAAATTAACGCAACGATTCAGTGCACAATTATGCTTAACAACACAAATTTGATTTTGATTAATCTTATTACTCTTTTGCATTTCGATCCGAGAATAAGCATTTTGTTTTTGCAAATTTTAAATGAACTCTGAAAATGTGAGAAAATGTTGAATAATTAATATGAAAACTTCGGATCATTAAAAGTTTTGAATTCGCTGAACTTCGGTAATCAAGATTCTAACAGTACCGTGTTAGGCGAAGTGATTCCTTCTGATTGCAGTGAATATTTTTTTAAATAAAAATTATTATTACTGATCAGTGTTGATCACTATGATGCATCACATATCTAATTATCTGAGAAGTTAAAAGAGTTTCGAAATGATCATGACAACTAAAATCTGAACGGAAAAGCTTCGAATGAAGGACCAAGCGTGGTCCTTCGACCTAGTCAATCAATTACCAAGCCCGAAATCGATACGCTAATGAATTATTGATAGGAGAATAACGGCTGAAACATTTATCACTCATGGATGTCTAGCGATGAAATTATTCCTAACTGGCCGCGACCTCTCGTACAGTTTGTGACTCCGGAGACGAGCATCGCAGTACGAGGGCAGCATGTGCTTTATGAAATAAAGGGAAGCACTAACGTTCTAAACTTTCATAGAAAACTTGTTTTCGTTTCTCTAGTACTGTTAGCTACGAGAAAACGTACTTGTTGGTTCTTACACCGGTTCGTTTCGAAGCATCTATACAACGTGCTATGACAAAATTGAAATGTTGACGTGCAGTATGTACACGGAAGCACCTTCGAGCTACATTAAGTTCGAAAGGTGAATGTTGAGAATTTGAAACTCTTCGTTCAACGTGAGTGACGTCAGAAGTTTTCTTGTAAGTTGTATATCACCCGAAGAGAATTTAATGCCTAAGAACTGCGTGGTACAGAAAGAAAAAAAAAATTAGAGTGCAAAGAAAAAGCTTTTTTTTTTCTATATCCGCTGGACAAGTTTTTGATGCATCTATCATTGGCCCGTTGTAGTTGTTCCTTTTATCGACCACTTTTGCAGACTCTGGGCATCAGAGACCCATTATACTTTTATACTTTATGGGATACTCTATAACATCCCCGAGCGATATACTGATAATGGACGAGGTTTTCTCCGTACGGGCGAGAAAAAAAAGGAATATTGAAACAAAGAGAGTGGCTACTCGCTATTTTACTATCCCAGGTGGCTCGGGCTACGAACTCCACTAATGACGGAAATAGATACACCCGACCATCGCCTTTACGTTTCTCGAGGTTGGTAACAATATCTTTTGATGCAGTGAGAAAAATTCGTCATGATTTTTCCATAGAAGCGTTCCTTGCATCACTTCATTTCGTTTTGTCAAATTCACAATTCATAATTTAAAAAAAAAACTGAAGATAGATGATATAATTAATAATAATATTGACAATAATCGGGAGTAATGAATGAACGGGTGGTCTGTCGCTTCGGTGATCACTAACGTTAAGGACTTTCGAGCCAGGTCAGTACTTGGTTGGGGAATCGCTTCGCTGTCCACCGACTCGCGCATCAATCGATGGACCGGCGGCAGTTTTTCTGATTCTCTGATGGTTCTAATCAATTGCCACTCGGTGAAAATATAGCCGCTTGTATCGTTGAATTTTCCACAATTTCCCTTGACTCTGGGGCAATTGCGATATTGAGGGGTCTCTCAGGAACATGGGAAATTAGTAAATTGAAAATTAGTCAAATGGGGTTGAGATTTCGTTTAGGGATAACAAAGTTTTAGCGTTTCAATACAGTTTCGTTTCAGTGTAAATAAGCTTTGTTGTAATATTCGTAATTTGGTCGCATGAACAAAAAAAAATTTTTGTCTTTCTTGTACGCGCAACAAAATTTTGATTTCAGAGTTGGAATGTGTGAATAGTGGGGTTTCTCACTAAGTATTCACCCAATATTGATTCCCCTCCTCGAACTAATACCGTCAATGAAAAACATTTTTTTTTTCTTTAACCATATAACTATTTAACTCATTTATCATTTATTCATGAAATCTCTATGAAAAACTTATCGAAATAATAATCGAGCTGAATAGTTTGAAAATATTTATTTCGTCACTTCAGATTAACGCCAACTTTTTGCGCACTAACAATTGAGTTTCGTTCGACGTTGAGTTAAAAACTGCAAGACTTCACGCTGCCTCTGTGACAAACGGGTCTGAGAGGACGCTGACGATGTTCCTGTTCTGGCTCGGGGGCTTTGCCATAACTTTTATACGAGAAAGAACAATGATGATGATCACGTAGGGTTGTACCAAGTCGTAAGAAACGGACAACGATGGGCGAAAGAGTAAGATAAAAGTAAAAAAAAGTAGCATGAAAGATCCACAAGTACCGGAAGTGAAGTGAAACAGCTGACTTGAGAGTTATCTGACTATATGTATATACATATAAAGTGAAGTAGCACGGTAGAAGCTTCGAAGAATGTGTAAGATTAACGTGGAAAAAGAAAAACTAGGAAAAGAAGAAGTCTGGGCTGATCTAGTGACATTTGAGTCTGTTTTTTTTTTCCTCTCATACTTTTCACTCTTGTGAATTCACGGTGAAGAGATAGACTAACGGATGTAAAAAAGTTGCACGATGTACGCATTTATCAAACTGAGAAGACGTTAGTCTATAGTTATTGTGAAATGAACTTAACATCAAACTGCCTTTAATTATAATATTCTTTGAATTTTTACTCACCACATTTTATATCATATTTTATTCGATATACTGACACGATTACATTCTGTAATGCATTACCCGAAATATCGAGCTCGTTTAAATAAAAATTTCCCTATGATCCGTCCTCAACTTCCTCCGTTATCCCGAATCTGTGTGTTTCGAATCTGCAAAACGAGCTTTGTAAAAAAAGAAAAAGAAATTAAAAAGGCGTTAATTAAAAGAGAATTTTTAATTTTCAGGGTTGCTTCCACTTTCGCATTTTTTTTCGCGCCTCTCGCTACATTTTCGCCTCTAATAATTTGAGGGGCAAATGTCAATTAGTCGATGGTAAGGGCTTGTGTGTTAATCAGGGAAAGCTCGTTTCCAAGAAGTCCAATCGAGTGCCTGCTATATTTCCCTGTTACTTGCCTGACAAAGTAGCGTGTCAAGGGTCGTTAGCAAGATTGCATAATCCCTCGTAAGCACTCCCAATGGTGCAGCTGAGAAGTTTCCGGTTGGCTAACTATTAAGAGGCAATATAACACGTTACCTGGTATGTAACAAGAAAAAAATCAAAGACTCTCAGTTCGTTATTATCATCTTGAGTCGACAATTTCCTACGCCGTGAGCCCATCGATGACATTGCTCTCCGACTCAAGAAGATTAGCATAATTTTTTTGGGAACGTTTTTTTTTTTGGGGGCAAAGGCTTTGAAAAAGCTTGAAAGGCTTTTTTCCAGAATTTTTTTTAATCCAACGTATACTCGATGAAGCCAGCGGCTTCGGTGTCAAGGTTTTTCTTCCGTCGCTCAATACACGAAATTTTATAAACATTCACCACCCAGCAGGCTGACAATTAAGTGATCATGAAACGTCTATCGGTGTCAAGTGAAAAAATATATATTCGTATAAATCCAGTACGTAAAGATACATATATGGTAAGAACGAGAAATCTCTTCAGCGATCGATGGAAATGAAATTGAAGGTTTATCGGATTTCGTTGCGATTGGAGCGGCTTGGTCAGGCCTCTATAGAACGCTGTAATTTCAATTAGAAACGATACGATCGATTCTCCCTCTACCAGAGGTATCTCGCTGTGTATAAGGGTCGTTGCCCATGGTATATATACCGCGATTGCAGTGCTCTCAACTGTGCATCGTAAAGGCTTTCCCTGTATATATCCTTTCGCCATGAAAGATCAAGCTTTACTATGAGCACAGGCCGAAAAGCCACGAACTCGATTACCAATTTGCATCGTAAAATCCTAAATATCAAACATCACTATCAAACGAAAACTCGTAACGTTCAAGGTCTTATATTTCAATACGAAAGTTACGTCATTTCCCATCCAGATATACCTCCATCGTATAATACACAAGCGAGAACGTTTGGAGCCAGGCAAGAATTAGTAAAATGTGAATATTAATATTTTCTACAATTCCTCCAACTAATTGCAATAATAATACTTCATCGATTTTAATTCATTTTTTAAACTGGTCGATATTTATTAAACGAACGTAGAAAACGAAGTAAATCAAATTAACACAATTATCAGTATTATTTTTTTCATTTCGAAGAGAGCCTTGTTTGAAACTAAATAAAAGCATGACTAATGCTTGAAAATAGAAATATTTTTTAAGCTAATCTCATATCAGAGAATGATATACCGTATGAGAATGATGCGAAACAAGTGCATTACTATTTTCATTAAATATTATAGAAGCTGGCATTTGTGAACATAGCGATTCGAAAGACATAGACGTATGCGGAGTCGAGATGGGGAAGATATCGTCGGGAAACTGAACCCCACAGGAGCGTAAATGTACGAGAAATGGCTTCGATTATAGTAGCAAGTTCAGCCAGGGATGAGGGATTTCAGGGAATAGCGCGTATCCATCGGTCTATGGCATCATCGTTACGTTCCACAAGTCGGATTAGACGCTTTTGTCGAGTCTCGAATGCTTGGCCATGCACCTTCCTCTTCATCCTCACTCTAGAGCTAACCAAAGCGCTTCACGAAACGCTTTATATATGAATGGAAGCGAATCCCCTACCGCCCTGGGCTACACGCTTAGTCGCACCCTTCCACGTGCTCGTATATAAATTTATATATGAACGTCTATGTGTGTGCACAGATTACTTGTGCATACATAAATGGTCTTTGACAGCCGTACTTGCATTATCAGCGTTGCATTTATAGCTGAGAACGAAAAGGACGTGACCTCCATGGAGAATGCAATGACGAATGAATCTGTTCGAAACGCCCAACGATATCGAGCCCCATTTATCGGTGAAAATATGCTCCAAATTGTCAGAAAACAAAAACATTTTCAATCATTCAACAATATAAATCTACAAATACAAATATACAAATTTTTATGAGAAAAAATGTTGGCGAAATTTTTAACAAGCATCGGAGCAAACCGTCACCAAGTTGTGAAAATATGAGCACTTTAAAAAACAATTATTCGTGTGTCCATTTAGACGAAAAATCTCATCTTTGAATCCATTGATGTCTGCCAAATTCAGTCTAGCATCTGATGTTTGAAACTCTGCTTTCGTGAGTTTTGAAATTCAATTTTACGGATTAATAGACTGATCAAGTCCTGAAATTATGTTTGAATAAAAGTATTATTGATTTTCCAGTGATCCACAGAATTTTCGAATACTTCAACTGACACTTGGCTTTTCCTACAGCGATCATTCGCGAAATAGCCGAAATTCTACAATTTCGATACAAAGAAGAGAAAGAGAGAGAGAGAGAAAAAGAAAATGGTAGTTGGAACTGTGTTTTTTATTCTTTTTATTGAAATCTTTTGTTACAAGAGAATAGGGGTAGCAGCAAGGCTTCATCGTGCGCGCGTGAGTTTTTATATTTATTCATCGTTTTACTTATTTTTGTGGCTAAAGTATGTGATTGATACCTAAAGTACCATCATTTTTTATAAATATTTCATCATCTTCGATTTCTATAAATACTATGACGAACATTGACAATTGTAACAAGATCAATAAGTTTCGAGATTTATTTATATTTCAATAAAACATTGACGTACGTTCAATATGTATTTTTATGTGTATATTTGATGGTTGAGGAAACAGATTATGCGCGATGAGATCCACACCCAGACAAGTTGGTATTGTTGTTCAGAGATTAAGAGTTTGGGATTGCGCCGTGATCGACGAGACATCGCGATAAAAATATTTATAACGTGACGTCGCGACCTTTCGAGTAAGCACAAATTTCAAATAAGATCGTTTGTGCATTTTCGAAGGGAATCAAATTAATTTGATCGGAGCAATTTATCCTGTGAATACGAAAACGTTTCTCGTCCTCTCGGCATCGCTGCTCTTCGTTAGCGGTCTGTTGTACAAATTTCTACTATTCAGCAACGATGAAAAGGAGAACATAATTAAAAAAAACTGTTTCGAACGTTAAAGATGCGAGACGAGAAAATGATCACAGTCGTTTTATGGGTGTAATGAGCTTCGGAAGATGGACCGATTTTGAAAAAAAAAATCGTGCATTCATATGGGATATCGTGTTTTTTGTTGGCTTCATATTCCAACGTTATCGGGCAACATCAATGGAATCAACACGGAACGACGATATTATTTTTCACGGAAGTTCCTGTCGCTTTGTTCTCTGAACACCAGTGAATTCGTCGATTTTTTTCATTCGCCTATCCAATGTTTTTCATGAATCAATTTAAATCGATCGTATCGTACTTGGACGCTAAACACCCGAAGGCTACCACTGTGCCAAATTTAGCACGAGCGTGGACACCTGAGTATCGGTAATCAATTGATGAAATAATAATTAGACATGAAGCGGATGCGGCCGTCAAAGAAATTGAAAACTTTTCAAGCTTTTACTTGTGATACGTGAAAATGCAAGAGACGGCAAATGAACAAAAGGTCACGTGATAAATGCCTCAGTATCCCTCGGTCATACATAAACCTCTGAGCATACATTTATTAGTCGCTTTTTTTAGTCGCAGCCACCAAGTATCGCGTCATTATCTGTTTCCTCAACCTCATAATTATATGTTTATTTTTATTCTCTCTTTCGATCTCTCTCTCTCTCTCTCTCTCTCTCTCTCTCTCTCTCTCTCTCTCCCTCTCTCTCTCTCTCTCGCTCGCCTGTCTCTCTGTATTTATTAGAAATTCAATGCCCATCACAATAATTTCTGCATCATCCTTCAACCCTTTCGTTCTTTAGCATTTCGAACATAACACTATTTTGCTTTTATATTTAGCCGGATCTGGACACTTTTGTTTTTTTTTTTTTTTTTGTTATTTTTGTTAATATTGAATTCTGTTCCCATTGAAGCGACAATGCATAAAAATACAGTCAACCGTACAGTCACTCGTTATTTGAACATTCAAACACTCAAACGTACACATTTTCACTTAAGCATTCATCTATTTTCATCATTTTTTTCACTCCCTCTTCCCCCCTCTCTCTCTCTCTCTCTCTATCCAAGCATAATCCACTGAAATCGTACATAATTAATAATAGCATTTGTTGACTCACAATGATCGAACTGAAACGACATTTATGACAATATGTACAGATTTATTTCGTACCGACGCTTAAAGATATTAATAAACAGTATTTTATTAATAACGAAGAATTAATCATTGGATTAGTGATTAAATAATGTTTTGAACATCGAAGTTTGCGGGTCTGTAAAGCTCGCAAAATGCGAAATATCCTCATCCCGTCATAATGATAATTTTCATGTATCGCAATGTAAAAAATCACGGTCCGATATATATTTCTCATTTTTTAAATATTTTTTTCTTCTCTTTTTCTATATATTCTATAAGCGGATAAAGCTTAGTTGCAAATATATTTTTTTACGACGAGATTCGCTGCTCCTCTCTCCCGTCGTATTTACGTGATGTACAAATGAGAGAACAGAGAAAGATTTGAAAAAAGCGTGATTTTTTTTAATGAAGAAAAAGAAGGGACGAAAAACACTCTGAAAAAGCACTAGAGACCCGCAAATCTCTTAGGCTCGACTAATTCATAGTAGTACAATAGCTATACGCAATATATTAACTATCATTATTATCCACATGCGCAATAGTCGACTTAAATTCATCACCACGTTATATATTTATACCCGGAAATAAAATCAAGCATGAGAGCTCGATTTCAGAGACGCAATTACAAAAACATTTTTCCCTTTCGACGAATTTGTTTGATTTGAAAATTGAAAAAAAAAAAAAAAAAAAAAAAACAGAATAAGAAAAAAAAAGTTATTCAACGGAATTAAAAACGTGTGCATTGAAACCGAAATGGATTCGGAGCGGATTCGTTTTCAGTAGAAATGGTATTGTATTAATATTTATTGATTTCGAGTGCATTCGTGTAAAAAATAAATTCAGAAAAACAAATGAATTCGAAAAGTATTGGTATATCTCCAACGATTTCAGTATTTTGTGAAGAGCGGAAAAAAAATGAGTAGAAATTCACGGCAGCCGAGCGTGTCTCACATTATTGTATGGACAAAAAATTCGAACCCCACTTGACTAGAAATAAAATTCCTCGCACATAATACCAGTAAAAATTCGTATTTTTTCACGTTTTCATTCCCGTTGAATAAATATTACGCAATAAGCCCTTTTCGCATGATGCAAATGTTTTTTCAGGTGCACAGTATTGATGGGAGTATTCACGGGCAAAAATCTCTTTACATCAGGGCGAAAACGGTACGGGTATAATATGAGAAAAGGGGAAAGAAGAATAAAAATTATTAACGCGAATTGTTGCGAACGTCGTCTTGGGTTTTGAAATATGAACGCTCATGATGAATTGTAAAATACATTCTAAAATATTTATCAATAATAAAAGTGCGGAGGAGGCTGCTGGTGGCATTGTGTTCTATAATATTACATGTATAATATATCTTTGAACGTGTATATGTGAATCCTGACAAGGATTCGATCGATCTTAAATCGTAAATTTCAGGTCCGTCAATAGGAAGGACTGCGTGTTCGAGAGCGACTTAAAATAAAAGCAGTGATTCGTTGCTTGTATAGAATAAAAAAAAAAAAAAAAAAAGAACAACCAAAAAAAACGAGAATTTTTTTTTTGTATATCACGTGAAACGTTTCTCTGCGCAAAATAGTTAGATTCCGAGCCAGGATAACGCGACGAAGAAAGAGAGAGAGATTATACATTGAGAAAACTAATCCATTTGATGAAAGAAGATATTTTAGGCCGCCGATTTATTGGAAAGAAATACTATTGTTTTTCGAAGATGAATAAATATATGTTTTTTTTTTTTCTTTTTAATCAATACTTATAATAAATGAAAGAAATTTCGTTTTAATAAATCTCAGCTTGATGTTCAATAAATTATGAATACATATAATAATAATATAGATGTTCACACGTATAAAACGCTCATCGTGTCTCAAGTAAATCCTCCTTGCCAATTAATATTAATGAGTCTCTTACAATCGGCTATTCCCAAGACCCGAAGCTGTGCATCGATATTCTGAACAGACACGAAGGGGAGGATAATTTTGTCATAGATTTTCTTACTCTCACTATCTCTTTCTTCGCATTCGATCGATTTACGTCTGTCCTGCACTATTCGCGCCATTGTTATTACAATTATATATACCCCATATATACAAATATATATATGTAGATATATGCATATGTACATAACTATGTGCGTATGAAAAAGGATCTCGTTTGTAACGCTCGAATTTTTCGTTTTTATTCTTCTTGCAAGTGTGACGTTGAAATTCTCGTTCATCTCATTCGGTTTATTGCATATTGCGTGTGTTGTTCGAGGATCAATGCAACGCCCAGCCAACGGTGTAGTCTCGGGAAGCCCTTCCCATTCGACGCAAACGACCTATGAATCAGAATGGAAAAAGTTCTTTTTTAATTGCATGATTTTTATTCCATGTTGTTTATTTGTTTGTTTTTTTTAACATTTTTTAAATATTTTTTTTTAATTCTCTCTTTTAGAAGGCTCTAGGACGCTCACCAATCACTTTCGCGAAATATTATGAGACAGAGAATCTTGAGATCTTCTTGTAATTGAACGGTATTAAAGATGAATTTCTTGTACATAACTGATCAAAAAATTGATTGAAATAAAATTGGAAAAAAAAAAAAAAAAATATATCAACTACTTTACGATTCGATAAGGAAGTTAATAAGAATACAGAAAACTTGAAACTGAAACGTGAAAACTTTATTTCAAAATTTTTTCGACAGAATGTCATTCAATTTTTGTTTGCCACACGAATGAATCTCTGCAAAGTATATTTCGTTATAATTGCCACAAACAATATTATTCTTTTGCAAATACATTTTTTTTTCTGTCATACAAAAATCAAAAATTGGTTTTATTCAAAAAAAATGATTAAGACAAAAGTTTTTTGTGCTGAGTGATCTTTAAAAAATGGTCAATCCGTGATAATCGTGATAAAAGGTAATACGATGAGCTATAAATACATTCAGATTTATTTAAACAGTTTTTTTTTATCGTATGTTCGTCAATTATTAAGTGCTTTAGGAGGATTAGAGGTTCAAATAAAAAAAATGTTAGTCTTGTACACATAGAACGCAATTATACTTATCAGCATTATTAAAATTATCATTGCATATTTCCCAAGCAGTTACACGTGCACCGTATCACATCTTTTAAAAATCAAAAGAGACAGAAGCGGATTCATAAAGTATGTTACTTTTTTGTTGCTTCAATTTTTTAGTTTTTCTTTCTTTTTTTTTAAGGCACGGGAGACGGGAGATGGCCGGAGGTTTCGAAATGACCTCTTTTATTCCGTAAATCACGATCGTCCGTCACGAGCAGGAAGCCGAACTTTTGGACGCAGCTCAGAGGATTTATTGCTCTTTCAGGGCAACCGAGAGCTCGGGCCAAATTTTTTCCTTTTTTTTTTTCCGTTCATCGACATCGAAGAGAGAATCTCGTCTTCGATTATACACCGAGGGGCAGTGACATTAGCACTAAATTACAAAAACACAAGTCCATCCGATGCTTTTTTTTTTTTACGAATTTTAATATGCTCTACTATTGATTTTATTTTTATTTACTATTTGTTTTTCATTCTCGAAACTTTTAGAGTGGCAAATGACTGTTTCGGATTCAAAAAGCTGCATTCAGTCTGTGCGAGACTTTATGCACGAATGCTCAGTTTGTCGAACGTGATTCCTATTTCTATTGAGATCTCATGCCCGAATCCATGTGGTGGTCGTTCTCGACCGTCCTAACAAGATACACAAACGTGATCCACCAGGGTTACTCCTAAATTTCATTGCTTCGATGACGGAGATCGTAAATTCACGAACAAACTCTTTCGCATGCATAAAAAGTTTAAATTTTTATTGATTTTTCCTTTTTGAGCTCAAGTCTCCATTCTGTATAATTGTCGATTGCTCTGTGCCTTATTCATTTGACGCAGACTCCTATAACACTTGCTTTTATTATAAATATGACGCTTTTTTCTGTTGAACAGAACTTGAATGTATTTTAAGGATAAATTACATATGTTGTTTCATATAGCGATAATCTTATTCCATAAAAATTTCAATACTCAACGATCACGAATTTATAAAGCGTTTTTATCGAATCGCAAAGTTTCGAAATTCTGATCAAATAAATTTTTCATCCAAGCAAGTTCGTTGTTATCAATAAACAATATTCGATCACACATAATTTTTCATATGTCATCTCGAATTCCAACCGAAATTCGAACTGAAAGATGCATTTGGAATGATACCTATGTTAGCCCAGTCGGGTTAGCATTTAATCCTGCAAAAATTCCCGTGCTCAATTTTATTGTTGGAATCTTTAGGGGGGGTCAGTGGAAGTCTAAATTCAAAATGGCGACCAAATTCTGACGGTGCGTCAGCCGCCATTTTGAATTTGAGCAAAAACGGTTTTTGCTTAATAACTCTGCCACTTTCAATTATTCGACAAAAGTTTAAATGGCAAAGTTGTTGCAAATTTGATTATCTACAATTTATTTGTTGCAAATTTTTTTGTATGATCGATATTTTTAGAGTTAAGCGGCAAAATAGTGAAAAAGTATTATTATTAAGTTATCTCGTTTATTATTAACTTTTGGACATAAATGTCTTATAACAAAGTTGTAGAGAATTGAATTTCCAAGAAATTTAGTTCATAAGACTTTTTTTGTAGAATCAATATTTAAGGTGCTACGCTTGCGGTAAAGGCAAAGAGTACCGCAAAAATTGTATTTTGCGAACTCCTTTCCCATTATATATATTCTATTCCACGGTATTCCACGCCAAACCAGCTGACTTTTTCCCTGACCCTCACCGATTCGGTTAATTTTTTTATAGATGATTATATGAAGTCTAAATGCCACCCTGAAATTTTTTCAGATTTTTCTGAACAGCCATTTTTGAAAAAAAAAATCCAAAAAAGCCCCTTTTTAAAAATTTTAAAAAATTCATAAAAATCGGTGATTGTGTGCCAAACATTTCAAGCGACCGCCCGTAGTGGAAGTACGATTTTTTCTATGTATTAATCGGCTAATACCGTTAAAACATTCAAAAAAATATCGAAAAACACTTACTCCGGCCTAGTAGTTGAATATTTTTGCACTTAAGGAGTTTCGGTACAAGCGATACAATGTTGCCATGCTAAACCATGTCAAAAACACAAAAAATTTCAAAAAGTTAAGAATTTTATGAAATTTGGCGAACATATTCGTTTAGTGCCAAATTTGGCAATACCAATTTTTTCAGATTTTTCTTCTACACAGTTATCGAGTAATTGAAGACTAAAGTTCACGTGTATAAGCATAGCGTTTCCATATATATATGTATACACTTCGGGCATAAGAAATCTGCTTTAATGCATAATTACTCGATAACTAAGTAGAAGATAATTTTGAAAAAATTTGTGTTTTCATACTTGATGTTGAACAACATTATCACCAAATTTGATTAATTTCTTAACATTTTGCCTTTTGTACCGAAACTCCTAAAAACTTATTTTCCTCACAATTTTCGAACAATCAAATCAAAATTATGGACCTTGATCAGCTAGTAGTAACGAATTCCCAATATAATAAGATTATACGTACAATATTTGAAGCTATTATTGATGAATAGATGAATTGATTTTTTTTCAAGATTTACTGACATATAATTGATAAGTTTTGTCTATTTGATAAAATAGAATAAAACTATTAAATAAATACCTCAACTTTTTGCCTGGCTCAATTTTTTTTTGTCTTGTACTGGTCTAAAATATCCCAAAAAATTTTCGGGTACAAAAATATTCAACTATTGGCCTGAAATGAGTGGTTCTTGATTTTTTTAGAATTTTTTCGACTTTTATAGCTCATAAAAACACAGAAAAAATCGTACTTCCACTACGGGCGTCCGCTTAAAACTTTTGGCACATAATCACCGATTTTTAGGAATTTTTTCAGATTTTTAAAAAGGGGCTTTTTTGGATTTTTTTTTTCAAAAATGGCTGTTCAGAAAAATCTGAAAAAATTTCAGGGTGGCATTTAGACTTCATATAATCATACACAAAAAAATAAACCAAATCAGTGAGGATCAGGGAAAAAGTCAGCTGGTTTGGCGTGGAATACCGTGGAATAGAATATATATAATAGGAATGGCGTTCGCAAAATACAATTTTTGCGGTACTCTTTGCCTTTACCGCAAGCGTAGCACCTTAAATATTGATTCTACAAAAAAAGTCTTATGAACTAAATTTCTTGGAAATTCAATTCTCTACAACTTTGTTATAAGATATTTATGTCCAAAAGTTAATAATAAACGAGATAAGTTGATAATAATACTTTTTCACTATTTTGCCGCTTAACTCTAAAAATATCGATCATACAAAAAAATTTGCAACAAATAAATTGTAGATAATCAAATTTGCAACAACTTTGCCATTTAAACTTTTGTCGAAAAATTGAAAGTGGCAGAGTTATTAAGCAACAACCGGTTTTGCTTAAATTCAAAATGGCGGCTGACGCACCGTCAGAATTTGGTCGCCATTTTGAATTTAGACTTCCATTGACCCCCCCTAAAGATTCCAACAATAAAATTGAGCACGGGAATTTTTGCAGGATTCGGTGCTTTTTTTTGCTAACCCGACTGGGCTAATGTTGACGAGAGTCGATCCATTCCACGACAGAAAGAATTGGATCGGTGAAAAACGCTTCTGTGTAAACGGAAACGGAATAGAGAAACGACTAAAAGAAAGAAACAAATTTCCAATAGACATGCTGCGGCGTACATGAATGTTAAAGTGAAAAATAGTGTTAAAACGAAGCGTTATCTTTTGCTCGGGGGACCAAGTGATTCTAACCCCAATTACGGAATAAAAATTGTTTCGAATTTCTAACGAAATCTCGACCATTTTTTTCAACCCTATCTCACGATGCTACGCGTCGGTTTCCTTTTTTTTTAATTGTTATTTTTTTTTTCCAATCCTTGACCTAGCACACTATTTCCTCTGGTGGTTCTTTCACACTTTATCGCCGTACTGCCGCGAGCAATTTTACCAGGCAATGTGAAGAGCAACCGATGATTTAGAGACAGTTTCATTTTCGGTTGGTACGAGCGCGTAAAAAGTATCGGAGCATCGGGACTGCGATTTTTTTCTGTCGACATAGGGGCAAGAGCGTGTTCACGGTTTAACGGGGATTGTACGTGCTGAAATTTCAGTTAACTGGCGATCTTTCAATGATCGTTAACGCCCGGAGACTCATTTTTTGGGAACAAGCGAACCGCGAGCATAAGAATCATTAATTTCTTTCGAACGTTTGAATAGCAAACCGCTGCTGCATCTTTCACTCATTCGCTATTATTCTCTTTTCTCCATCATACCGAAATGCACGGAATCCCTAGGGTTCTGATTCTGCCTCGAGGCCTTCGGTAAGTGGACCGTTTGCAATTACTTCGCTTTCGTATTTTCCCATCAATTCACCAGGGGCTATTTTTTTTATTCCGTATCTTTTTTATTTTCTTCTTTTGTTTTTAATTTATTTGCTATTTTTCGCGATTCTATCTTCCCTGATTTTTTTTTTTTTTTTTTTCAACTTCTCCGGCGCTATTTTAGCACTCTTTTATTCCCTTCTCTTCCCCTTCGGATCGAGGTTCAATTCCTCGGCGCTGCTCTCTTCAATCTCTATTTTTCTGTTCCTCCTTCACAGTTCGTTTTTCCCTCATCTCGCTTCTAGTCGTAAAAAAAAAAATACAAAGACAGCGAAAAAAAGAAAAAGAATAGAGTTCAATTGAAATCACGAACGAGCATAAAAGATAGAGAGCATTCATAGCCCGTGGAGTTATTATACGAAAAGTTTTGGCCCATCAATATTCACGTACGTATGACCTCGCTCGTATGCACTCTACGAAATACGGATGGATAAAAGATTTTTTTTTTTTTCGGGTAGAGAGGTAACAAAAAAATTCTGGAGTCTGAAGAATTATCAGAAGAGCGAAAAAACGAATGATCGAAATTATTGAACGGCGCAAGTGTTTTTTTTTTCTTTTCATAATAAAAGTGACTGTTTTTATAACTTTTCCGAAATGAACGAATGAACAGAGTTTTCGGAAATGCTATCAATGTTGTATCAATATTGCTATCGATATAAAGACAATGATTATGTATCAAGTATCTTCCTGATAAGATAACGATAAATTAAACAGTTTGGAGGATATACATTCTTCCATTCCTCCAAATGGTTGTAGATAGAGGAAAAGTCCAGAGGACTAATCTCGTAGCGCATTAAATTCGACGCAACAAAGTATTTGGCAAAACTTCTTTGTTTTCATGAGCTTAGCTCAGGAGGCTGATTGGAAAAATACCAGGTTTTCAAGGGTCAGTGGCAGGGCAAACAATTTATTTGAGAAATCATTTTGCAGGCTTTAAAGCAGTTTCGTTCCTTTAGGGGAAAGTTGATATAAATTTGTACGACAAAGAAAAGTGCTGAGGAAGAATGTAACGAGTAAATGCATAGTAAAAATATTATTTTCCATGAGACTAAGAATTTCGTTGTCAGTGACGAAATCCACAGTTAATCAAAAAAGAAGCAGACTCAATGACGAAAAAAAATGTTAACAAATACGTTTAGAAAATAAAAAGCGTGAAAAGTTTTGGCGAAATTCAACAATTTGAATGTTTCCAAGAGACAGCAATTGGATTACGAGGTGGGGGGGGTCAAATCGATCAATGGATTGAATACAAATAGGTTCATTTGCAAACTCGAGGCGAAGAGAATGCGCCTGACCGAGCTTTTGGCTCGATAGAACGAAGCACGCCTGAGAATTCTCTTTTCATTAAACTACGTCACTTTCAATCCTCGCTAATCCTTCACACCTGTAAAATCTAACAACATCGTATATATTTATCAATTTATTGGCATGATAGAATAAAAAATTGTAAGCTTTTTTAAATAAGAAGTAAAAGTTTTTTAATTCCCTTACATTCGACGAATGAATGTTTTACATTGCTCCGCCTCAGAAAATTATTAACCATCAACGTTTGTATTAATTTGAAAGTGTTCCCGCTTCAACCAAAAATAAAAAAAATACTTTTCTTTGTGATTGAAATTCATATTTCCTCGTAAATGCTAAAGAATTCTAACCATTCCATGTCCGGTTATGTTTCAACTGGATATAGCTTAAAAATTAATCATGAACGAGCGGAGGTGAACGGTGAAAACAAAAAAAAAAGTGTGACTTCCCCCCGTGGGAAACACGGAACGTTTTGTTTTATTATTTTTCATATCAAACAGTAATTAGAAAAAACAAGAGTATATATCAAGTATTCCACGTCATTTCGCGCAGCTGTCGGCCCAACCGTTTTTACTGAGACTAGTTATTTTTACTAAAGAGAAATAAATTCAAGAAATAAAAGTTTTCAAAAGTCGCAATTACGGTGGCAACGTTATTTCAAAGTGCCTAATTATCAAATGAAACAACTGTGTTTGTGAAAAAATTCGATTAATCTTCAGATCAAATTATCAAAAATGATTACACGAACAGGCTCAAGAATTAAAAATTTTTATAGAAAATCATTTTTACTTCCAACGTAAAAGAAAATGTCGTCAATGATAGTTAATACTTTAGCATGAATGTATGCAAATTTTTTCAATCAATATATTGAAAATTGCTGATATTTATATCGACGCCGAAACATTTCCGAAGTTGAGAAATCAGTTTTTTTGTTTCCCAAAAATTTAACTCCGAAGGATTTGAGATAAAAATTTAAAAATTAGTGTGGAAACTCACGGAGAATGGCGTCGAATGCCTCATTTTTTGAATATTTTACATCGAATCTGACTTGCTGTTTTCCCAAACTTGTAATCGAATTACATAAAGGACTGAAACAATTATGTAAATTCTGTATGCATGCTGTTGAAAATCTTGTGCAAGTTCGTCAAATAAATATTATATATAAGGTTAACGCGGTAGCATGATGAAAATAATCATTCAATCGCACAAAATTGTCAAGAGATTCGCAATGAGTTTTTTTATTGAAAACATCAAACTCGTTACGTGACACGAGGATTGGTTTTTTTTTTTTTTTTTTTTTTTTTCCAATACATACCCACCTGAAAATCTGTTGTTGCGAATTCAACGGGGTCGAACATCAAGTCATACTTGATTAAATTTTTTTTAGTTTTAAATCACCACACTCAACATTTTGACATCAATGGAGAGGCTCTTCCCGAATCATAGGAAAAATAATATATTTTTTCCAGCATAACGAGAAACAATCGTAGGGAAAATGTGAGATAAATCGAAAAGGGAATTGAAAAATAAATTTAACTCTCTCATCAATACCTACATTTACCGACTATTTTCAATGCCCAGGAAAAAGAATCGTCGGCTATTGACGAGAGGGTTAAACAATGATGGAGCAATCAAACATGCGGCATGCAACAATAAAATCATTTAATTGTGCGACATTGATTAAAAGTCACGCTTTCATTATTTACTTGTTTTTTTTTTTTTTTTTTTTTTTTTGTGTCATAGTAATTTGTAACACAATACCTAGGCGAGCGTCAAATCGGATAAAGATGTCGCCACCTCGAGCCGGGACTGCCGTACTGCAACAAACACCCCAAACTGTGTCATGATCTGTCCTTCGATTTTTTTCAAAATATATAACTATCTTGAATGAAGAAAAAAAAACAATGAAAAACAGGGAAAAGAACAACCAAAAAAATAGACGATCTCATTTCTTTCATGTCATGCTTGTTCGAGACAAATGTTTAGTGAAAAATTGTAGCGTCAACTCCCGTCTGACATATTTTCGTTAAAGTGTTCAAAAAAGATTAATTAAATTTTGAGAAGAGTGAATATTTCGCAGGACCGCTGTCTGCAATACTAATTGAGAAAAATCTGCAACGAAAAGTTTGATTTTCTGTTGATTCATCAATCGCTATTTACGGAGCCAGTCAATGACCACAAAATATCAAGTGCGGTGAAACTCGTTTTTCCAAAATGGTGAAACGTTTTTTTTTTTTTTTTTTTTTTATTTTTTCAACTCCGGAAAATAAATGAAAAATACGAACATCGGGGATGCAGCGGAATGAATAAAAACCGCATCGAGGCAGCGAAAAAAAAGGAGGAACTTTTGCGTTCGTTCAATATTGGTTATTTTCTATCCGTCATGTCGAAAACATGAAAAACTAAATGAAATCCGGCTTTAATTACTTTTCGGTAGTTTTATCAGCGATCACGAGTATACACGTATCTATGGTAATTTGCCATTCGGAATGCCATGGGTTATTTCGCCATTCGGAAATTATAATGGACGATTTTGTTCGGAGTGATAGATTCTAAAATTTTAAACGAGCATTTTGAAAAAAAAAAAATGTATTTTTCGGTCGCGTGAACACTTGAACGAAAATGGTGTCCTCGATAGGAAAAATATCACTGCACTATTGTATAGATTAATTGCTGTTAATTTGGGTTCGGGACTAAAAATCGAATGCAATGAAAAACAGAGAATTTCGTATGATTCATATCTGTAAATCCTGAAAAAGAACGCATGTTAGTAATTGTCATTAGTGAACATTCGTTAATAATAAGTACAATTCGAGAAAAAAAAAAAAAAAACAAAAAACAATTTTTTGGCTACAACGCTTTCACGTAAATCCAAAGTGCCCTTTCTAATTTGAATCGCACTTGGAAATTTAATCATTCAATTTTTTTATGGTTTCCTTTGAAAGCAAAAAAAAACTTCGTAGTTTCTGTACTGTTACGTGAAAAACAAATAAATTCTTAATTATCCTGGATATTATAATTCTACGGTTATTCGTGGGATTTTATCAGTGCTTGTTAAGGGGTTTCTCAGTGGTTTGACGCTCCATAAAGTCGTTGAATTTCCCTTATAAATGTGTAGATATAGAGCGAAAAGACCGAAGGAGTTTTTTGGGCAGTCACGCGATACTGACTTTCGTGTTGCACCGGCAAACCTTGGCGTGCATATTAACGCGTGACGACTTCATATCGCTGGGCTTTTCGATAAGTCGATCTATAAAGAAAATCTTCCGGATATTTCTGGGACTATAATAGTCTTCGGAAAAGAAATTTTTTTTCTGCAATTTTAAGAAAAATCATAAAGCCCAGGATTGATTCCTTTTTTATACAAAAATTACCGGATACGTTACAAAGTATGAAAATTTTCGGATTTTTTTTTTTTTTTTTTCATCATGTGTAGAACAATAGAATTGCTCTGACGTTACGGAGATTTTTACATCTAAATTCTTAATTCTCAAATCGACATTTCGCCTGGAGCCCACAAAGATTATATTATTTTATTCAAAGCGAGTAATATCCCAATATTTTTTTATCCAGCGCCTGTAAAACGCTCATTCTCAAGCTCGTGTTAATGTCCAAGCCAATGCGCAAGCAATTCCGACACACGCAAGAGTAACGAATACCGAGATTAATTGTCAGAATTTAAAAAAAAAAAAGAAAAAAAAAAATCTCGTATGAAACTCTTCGTTAGACACGTGATCATAACAAAAAACTATATAAAAAAAAAAAAGAGAGAAAAAAAAGTAAAAATCAATTCAGCAACGCGATCGTTAGCTACCTTCACTGAATTAGGGCGGGTTTCCTGTGGTTCATGTTAAAGAATCTGAACTGTAGCCGCTGCGTTAGGTCTTTCCGTACTGTTGAGGAAATAACATTGTGTTCGTGAGTAATGAACATTTACCTGTCGTTTAAATTTGTCTGTACAAGTGTTGATTCATCGATTCAGTATTTAGAGAAAAGTTTTTCTTGAACAATATCATAATCGAATCTCATAAAGAATCGTTGATGTACTTTTGTAGCATCGAGAGATCAAACAAGCAAAATCCTTTTCCATTTCAATCGGTTTGAAACGAAAAAATAAAATAAAAATTCGTCCAGTTAAGTTTGATTCGTGGCTGAATAGAATCACTGACTTTAAACTTGGTTGCAATGTTTATCATAATTGGTTTTATCAATTTCTAGAGACTGCTGTTAAACAACTTTGTGTTGTTTTTTATCTTCATAAAATCGTCTATATGTATGTATGTAGAGAAGAGAAGAAAGTGAAAGAGAGAGAGAGAGAGAGAGAGAGAGAGAGAGTAAGGGAAAGAGGTATAAACAGAAAGAATTGAAAAGAGCGAAAATAAATGGAGCTCTCTAAGAGAGATAAAAGTGATAGATAAGAGAGCGAGAAAGAAAGAAATCATGCGGAAGATGCGTGATTGATGAAAGTCCATTAATGCCACACTACATCTCGTTCCACGAGATTCTGCTTTCACGAATGTTCGACTAATCGGAAACGTGTTCAATATTTTCTTGTATATCTGTTACAGATCGTAAAAAGTATGGTGAACTGACGGTGAAATATATATAAACATATTTTATTTACGGACAAAAATAAAACCAACGAAAAGGAGAAATTTCACGAAAACATAAAAAAAAAAAATGGAGGAGCAATTCCGAGCACAGTGTCAGGGTGAAGATAAAAGTTACTCCTCGAGGCTCGATCATTGTCGAAACGAGGTGTTTAGCTTGTTAACAAGATCACAAAATTAAATGTCACGAGAACGAATAGTAAATTTGGAATGAAATCATTAAAACTTGAGGAATGGAAAATCTCACGATAATTTTACTCACTGCGCTGTTTATAAATTGTACTTTTGTATTTTTTGACTGTATTCTTTTTTTTTTTTTTTTTTTTAAGGCTACGTTCGATCTTTAAGGGCATCTGCAGGGAGAACGGAGAAGCCACCGGGACCAGCACCGATCGCAACGGTCTTGGCACGTTCCAAAGCTTCGACACGACAAACTAACCCAGGGAAAATAAACCAATTAGAAATAACATCTCGATGTGAACCACTGGATGGTTGAGAATACATATTTTTTCTTCGAACAACAACGATGCATTTTGAACCATGAAAACAAGGACTTTTATTTATGATTTTTTAATGAAAAATTCAAAGTTTATCTAACGCGATTCGTGTTTCGTGTCAATATTTCTGAGAAATGCAGTCCTTCCAAATTTCATGATCTCTTTAATACCAAAAAACGATTTTAACAATATATTTCAACCAATTATTAAAGTGCGTGAGAGAAAAAAATAGGCAATTGAAATGGGTGCGCCGCTGATAATGCCATTAACAGAATTTCGAAAGATAAAATTTTTTTTTTACAATGGAAATTTTCTCATTGAAACTTCACCATCCCCGTAAATTTTATCGTATCAGACAATATGTGTGATTCTACCATATAATGCGTTTCGACTGATCAAAAAGATGGTGTCATTTGATAGATGGATACTCAATAAATATCTAGGTTAATTGAATTGACTAGATAAACGTATACTTTAGAGAAGAACTGTACGAAAATTAATTGTTGAAAAATTCTCACACGTAAACACGCCTAACGAGCTGGGGAGGGAAGTTTCCGGGTGATCATAATTACCTCGATGCAGCTAGGCTAGATAAGATAAATGAGTGAACAATAGCAGGATGATTTGGATGAATGGTTGATGACAAGCTCTATATCAGACTACGAAGCGATTTGTGAAGACTTTTTTTCGGTTTTTATCATATTTTTTGTTTTGTTTCTATGAGTATTTACTCATATAGTCGTCATAATCTCCCATACACTGGCTCCCATCTGGATGGAAAGAAAAGAAAGATGAAATGAAGGATGATAGAAAAAGCGTATTTTTTTCTATGCTGCAAATCACAGGATCAATAAGCAAGCTCGTAATTCGTCCAACTATATTTTTTTTGTTCGTCAAGTCCGAAAGATTTTGTCTCGTAGAAACAGTGTAAGGATGTCGTAGATTTTGTTTTCCTGTAAAAAAGTTATTATGCCGTGTATTTCGTTCCGTGCTTTCGGAGAACACGGATTTTTGCTGTTGATAAATAATCTCCTGTGATAACTTTCAATTTCAATCGTTTTGAATCGATTATCGTAATTTCCGATTTCGAAGTAATTTTTTTGTCTTTCGAACGAAATTGGGAATACTCACTCCTGTCGATATTACGCTGCAGGTGAGCAGCAACGCGATGTCTTGCATCGTTGAACTCGAGGTGCAAACCCAATCGCAATAACGTTGGATTTTGTTCCACCAATTGCGTGATTTCCATCTCGATTTTGTTACCCAACACTTGCGACCTCTGAAAAGTGTTTGTCGTATTTTAAAAATGGAGTATTTATTCACGGTTTCCTGCACAAATATTTTTGGAATGTACGGGCTTATAATAACGGTTTGATCTGACGAAAAATATTTTATAATTCTTGAAATAAAAACCACTTGAGTTTTTCGAAACAACTCAGTATTCAGTCTTCACGTTGAGCTTTTCCACGATTTTACTCATCTGCGGTTTTAATTGATAACCGCGAAAACGTATTTTATTTATTTTTTTTTTTTCAATGAACCCGATTATTTGCAGAAAAATATAATATTCAGTCAAAGCAAGACAATAACAATACTATAAAATGAATATTTGCGTCGATCACAAAAAAATGATGAAATAATAAAATAATAATGACGCGAGTTACTTTTATTAAAAATAATATCAAAGTGATATTTAAATATCTGAATCAAATCTCATGAGCCTAGTTAAAGTTTACCATCTTTATGATGTTAAAGTAGTTTAGTTTGTTAGGTTGTTATCGTTACCTGATTGGAGCATCGAAATTCCTCGATAGCTTTGGTTTTTAATAGCGCTCTTATTAGCCTCACCATCACGGTTGGACTAATGAAATTTGTTTCAACACTGTAATTAAAAACAGAGCAATCAATCGTTTGACAAACGTACGAAGAAAAACTAGTCTCCAACATTTTTTTTGCTTTTTTTTTCGTGCGCAGCTCAGTTAAAATATGGACTTACTTGAGGACTCTTAGAGTCGAATTCTTTTCCATGGCTTCTGCCAATCTTTGTGCCGTTCTGTCAGTAAGACCAACGTTTGTCAGGCTCAACGTTTCCAGGTGTGTGTTCACTTCCAAGGCTTCAAAAAGCTGTAGGAACTTTTCTTCTGAAATATTCTGTAATTTAAAGACAAATGTCCATTAGAATTATTGTATTAAACAACAAATTGGCACAGGTCCAATTGTCGTAGGTTCTTTCTTCGAATATTAAGAAACTAATTGCTGTTGCTTTTTTGTAAAATTTTAATTTTTAATTAGATCACTATCTGTGGCAAATTTATCGTCATAATAAATTAGCAAAAACTTATGCAGAGTTTAATATTCTGCAGTTGTTACACTTGTGAATAAATATTCAATATTTTAATGGAATCCGAAAACTTTATTTGTGGCCTGAATTAAATGATTACTTTGATGTTATTCCAATTGAGATCCATTAATGTGTGATCATCCTCGCGGACTTGTCTAATCGTCGAATCAATATCGGTATCGTTTGGTGGATCCATGGGAAAAACTTTTGGTTGACTCGCTTTCGTTATACCATCCCAACCCATACCGACCGGTTGACCGGAATTCAGGAGAGACGCATGATACTGATCCTGATTCATCATCGAGTGAAAACCAAGAATAGCTGAAAAAATAAAAAAATGTTAAGGTCATTGTAAAATTTTCAGTAAATTCTATTATTCTGCGTTCGTTGTGATAATTCCAAGTTAAGAGAAGAAAAAAAAACCCAAATTCAAAAGCCTCAAATGAAAATGAATTGTACTATCGCAATGGTTGATCAAACATACGCAAAATTTCTGATTAATATCGATTCGGTTCAAGTTTTATTTTTTTCTGCATCACCTTATTATTTGCTCGTTATGTAAAATTATTTTTTAAATCATTATTATTGATGTAATTTTTTTGGGATTTTCTGTAAAAACAAAAATGTATCAGGTCCCTTTATACAAGATATTCAATACACAATTGAATTACTTCTACTTTTCCAAGTCAAACTTTCAAAGAATATCGCGATGGACATCGGGGTCGAAGTAAAACGAGCGTTATTACAAAGTTTCCACGGTACCCATTTTGAGAAAATAGAAAAAATATTGAAAACTGCTATGCCTAAAAAAATTATAAGTGACCGTGAAGAAAGGAATTTACGTTGCGATTCAATAATGCAAATTTCAGAACTGTGAGGATCGTATAGCAGATTTTGATACATTAATGGAAATAAAATATTTGAATTTCTACAGAATGAGTAAAAATCAATGAATAAAGTCAATATACTGAAAATAAATATATCTATTTTTGTACCAGCAAGGTCAATGATCTCTTCCTGAGTAGCTGAAGACAGTGCGTGTTCGTACTCGTCACCGAGATCGATAGCTATTTGCTCGTCAGCTTCTTTTTCTTTGATGTTATCCTGCGGCGGTGGTACCCACTATAAAATCCAAAAAAAGCATACGTCAACGTTTTAAATCATCCATCGCACGTGTCAATCATCGTCATGGCATTAACACGGTTAATTTTAGCGAGGTAACGAGCGAAGACCCTCAAACGCATATGTTACGTAAGATCGAGAAAAAAAAACTGCATTGGTATAATTGTACGAGCAATCGCTAACTCAAAAATTTTCTATCACTCAATATCGAATGATTTTCCATGTATGAAAAACGATGTTCTCAATTTTTTTCATATTTCGATCGTCAAAAGTCTCGTTACCGACGTTGAATTTTTGTTTGGAAAGTTTTGACCGATCGATAACTCACTTTCTTTCCTCTCACAACGCCAGGCACATAGGGTTTCAGTTCAGGAATATCAGGTGTCTCTAACGCCTGTTTGTTGATGTGCTCAATGAGTTTCTTGCGGTTCAACGGCCCCGTTGGACTCTTGTCGCACTCGTAACTGCAACGTTCCGATGGTGGCATAAAACTGTCCTGCAAAAAAAGCCGCAAGTTACAAACAAAAAATACGGGGAGCCTATGAAAATAAAACTATAAATTTATAAAACTATTTCGTTATGGTTCACAGATTTAGAATGAAGCAATTTTTTTTTCATCATTAAAAATTGCGCTAATAATTTTATTGAATCTTTGTTCGAATAGTTCGTAAAATTAAGAAATTAAAAAATAACGCAAGTTTCTGTTGCATTGAAACAATTCAAAATCTAATCCGAAATTCTCTAGGACCGTGAGGATGTTTCAAATTCATTCGATAAGGAGTCATTTTTTATGCTACTCACAGAAGTATTTCAGAGAAAATAAATTGTGATTTTTATACGAAAATATTCAAGTCCTGCGAATTCATTCGAGCGATAAATACAAATTATCCTTGCAATATGTGCATTGAATTCCACATTTCCATATAAATTTAAACATTCTTCAACATATTAATATGCATATAAAAATAAGATTCTAGCTGATGCAAGGATAAACTGTACAGAGGATCTCCAAAAATTGCCATTAAATGCTCGTTAGTTAATATTCTTGAATAACCTGAACTTGAATTAAAAGAATCTGAATACATTCAGAGAGTTCCTCCGAAATATTATTTAGCGCACAATAAAACGAATACAGGAATAATCTGAATGAAAAAAGCCTCGAAAGCAATAATCGAACGAAACTGATTTGGGAGGGATTTCATAAAATTTGCACACGCTTTGCCAATAATTGAAATACTTTTGTTCATTTTTGAAATTTTTCCATGAATCTTGTTATACGAGTATTATTAGTCTGTTCTTTGGCACTGCTAATTGACCAAATCGATGGCGAAGCATAGACTGTTCAGAACACTTCAATTTAAAATTTTTTAGATCAAATAAATATTCTTATGTCATCAGAGTTCACTTTTTCATGTCAAACTTTGTTCTCATTTCGCCAGAACTGCAATGCGACGAAGACGTTGTAACTTACATCAGGATCAACTTCTTTTGCCAAAATATTGATTTCTTCAGGCGTGAGCTGGTCGAGGAGTTCGTCCACGTCCACATCGTCATATTCACTGAGATCTTTGCCATACAGTTTTGCTGCGGTTGTCATGGTGGTTGTTTTGTGGGTCGCCGATGTCTGAAAAAATAATACCGAAAAATTAGCACTTTGGAAGACTCTGTCACATTAGACAAAAAATTGTAATTTTTTCTTTCAATGAACAATCGGTCAACAAAAGCAATTCACATATCAATAACGACAGGTATAACGATGCTTATAAAATTTTTGTATGAGCCAACGACAAAAGTAAAAATAATTGAGATCAGCGAATTAAGAAAGAAATAAAACAAATCGAAGATTATATTTTTAACATTGGTGTTTTGATAATTGTGAAATAATAAGAAAAACGTTGCACTGTTATTGTTTGATGAAAAACACAAATTCACAATATTTCGATGAATTGAGGCTAATTGCTCAGAGAAAACACTTTCTGATTACGATGAATTCAACTTTTTTCTTATATTCCAATTAAAACTTCACTGCAAAGAATAAAATAGTGGCTGTAAGAAAACGTACGCAAAAAATAGTATTATCGTAAGAATTGAATTCGTAACGATTTTATTGAGATATTTCCATCCGAAGAGTTGCCGAAAGATTGATCGAAAATCCTCACTCGAGATTATCAATGTTCGATAAGACGAATAAACGAATGAAATCTGTCGACGAGAGGGGAAGTAGAAGTGAAAAAAAAAAAAGATTCCGTTCGTGAGCGCGAAGGCGATGTGTAAGACGAGTGCTACAAGAGCGATTAACTTTTTCGACAGTGATGATCTTTGTCGTCCCGTACAGTCGAATCGTATTGGCGATCAATTTCGGCAAGTTTCCAAGCCGGCTGATGCCCTCTGACCTGGATAATTAGGGATCGATTTTCATTGACAATTAATCTGCCAAAACAACGATTCTCAAGGGTTTTTGGGTGGGAACTAAAATTTGTATGGAAGGGGAGAGGACATTATAAAACGTCAATGCCGGTGGGATTGTACTGCACGATTATTTCACCAGCGCGATGACACATTCACCCACACAGACGCAAAAAAATATAGAAGACTCACACGTTCGAGCGATTTCGTCGCTGCTCGTATTTGTTTGTTTTTTTTTTGTATATATTTTTTTCTTCTCGTAGCTCAATTATTCGTGCAACTTTTCAATGAGAAAAAATGCTCTATTCAATGATTCTCGAAATCAATAAAAACATATGTATATTGACAAGTGAAATTAACTTCAGTCAATCATCCCAGGCGATCTCAATAAAACACGTTTTTACTTGACCCGTACGGAGACTCGACTGCGAGCGCGGCAGCGCCCTTTGACGCATACACCACATACGAGCTAACTTGAAAATTTAAAGATCAGTCGCTTATAACCTGGCCTCGATAACAATTTTATTATTAGTTCCCTTCTTTTATATCCTCCAAATCATTAATTTGTTATGAAAAACAGAGGTCGTTACATGAAGCGAAGCATGCTCAACCGTCTCGTCAATTTTGTGCAAACAAAGCATTGAAAAGGAAAAGAATAATACGGAGATAAAGTCGGTGTTAATGGATGAGAGTTAAGGCGAATGGAGTATAGATGTAAAGCGGTGTATGGAGTTTACGAAGAGGGGAAAGCATGCGTCGTGTATCTCGTGGGGATATCGACGTGTTGGTAATGTCGCACTTAAATACCGATTGAGAAAAAAAAAAGAAAAGTGGCACGCTCGATACGAGTTGCTGCTCTGTAATTGCGATCTCTACAAATTGCCATTATGAGTATACATTTTATAACAAAAGATTGTTAATGATTCAAAAAATATTGATGTAATAATGATAGATTGGAAAATGATCAACGAAGAAGAGCTATTTCAAAACTCAGCTGTGTTTTGAAACATTGAAAACCAATTTACTTAAAAAAAGGTAACAATATTTTTCTCGTTGTTGTTCAATAATGTATGATTCTTGAGTGATACTAGGTTTGGTACATTCTTTTGAAAATTAGACAGTTGTTTAAATTGTAGTGAAATCGTATACATAGAAATAGTGAAAAATGGTGTCAAGATCGTTGCTCAGGATTCGAATGAAAAACTTTTCAACTAGCTGTTGGTAAAATAGAAATCGTCTAATAACATGATATATTTGCGAAGCTTCGAAGTGATGTGGTTTCTGATAAACTACTGTCAGAGTTACACACTAAAAATGTATGTTAATTTATGCTAGAAACAAAAATGAAAAACTTGGAATTGTAAAATGATGCTAGCCACTGGCTGATAACTGATGGACCCTTGATCTTAGCCATAGGCCGAGAAGCGGTCCAGCCCGATCTTAGCCATAACCAAAGAAGCACCACACACTCTGATCTTAGCCATGAGCCGAGAAGAGATCTAGCTCGATCTTAGCTATAGGCCGAGAAGCAGTCCAGCCCGATCTTAGCCTCAAGCCGAGAAGAGATCTAGCTCGATCTTAGCCATGGGCCGAGAAGCAGTACAGCCCGATCTTAGCCTGAAGCCGAGAAGAGATCTAGCTCGATCTCAGCTATAGGCCGAGAAGTGATCTACCCCGATCTTAGCCTCAGGCCGAGAAGAGATCTAGCTCGATCTCAGCTATAAGACGAGAAGTGACCTAACCCGATCTTAGCCTCAGGCCGAGATGTGATCCACCCTGATCTTAGGCATGAGCCGAGAAGAGATCTAGCTCGATCTTAGCCATGGGCCGAGAAGCAGTCCAGCCCGATCTTAGCTTGAAGCCGAGAAGAGATCTAGCTCGATCTCAGCTATAGGCCGAGAAGTGATCTACCCCGATCTTAGCCTCAGGCCGAGAAGAGATCTAGCTCGATCTCAGCTATAAGACGAGAAGTGACCTAACCCGATCTTAGCCTCAGGCCGAGATGTGATCCACCCTGATCTTAGCCATGAGCCGAGACGAGATCTATCTCGATCTCAGCCATAGGCCGAGAAGCAGTCCAGCCCGATCTTAGCCTCAAGCCGAGAAGTGACCTAACCCGATCTTAGCCTCAGGCCGAGATGTGATCCACCCTGATCTTAGCCATGAGCCGAGAAGAGATCTATCTCGATCTCAGCCATAGGCCGAGAAGCAGTCCAGCCCGATCTTAGCCTCAAGCCGAGAAGAGATCTACCCCGATCTTAGCCTCAGGCCGAGATGTGATCCACCCCGATCTTAGCCATGGGCCGAGAAGCAGTCCAGCCCGATCTTAGCTTGAAGCCGAGAAGAGATCTAGCTCGATCTCAGCTATAAGACGAGAAGTGACCTAACCCGATCTTAGCCTCAGGCCGAGATGTGATCCACCCTGATCTTAGGCATGAGCCGAGAAGAGATCTAGCTCGATCTTAGCCATGGGCCGAGAAGCAGTCCAGCCCGATCTTAGCTTGAAGCCGAGAAGAGATCTAGCTCGATCTCAGCCATAGGCCGAGAAGTGCTCTACCCCGATCTTAGCCTCAGGCCGAGATGTGATCCACCCTGATCTTAGCCATGAGCCGAGAAGAGATCTATCTCGATCTCAACCATAGGCCGAGAAGCAGTCCAGCCCGATCTTAGCCTCAAGCCGAGAAGAGATCTACCCCGATCTTAGCCTCAGGCCGAGATGTGATCCACCCTGATCTTAGCCATAGGCCGAGAAGCAGTCCAGCCCGATCTTAGCCTCAAGCCGAGAAGGGATCTAGCTCGATCTTAGCCATGGGCCGAGAAGCAGTCCAGCCCGATCTTAGCCTCAAGCCGAGAAGAGATCTACCCCGATCTTAGCCTCAGGCCGAGATATGTTCCACCCTGATCTTAGCCATGAGCCGAGAAGAGATCTAGCGTGATCTCAGCCATAGGCCCAGAAGTGCTCTACCCCGATCTTAGCCTCAGGCCGAGAAGAGATCTAGCTCGATCTTAGCCATGGGCCCAGAAGCAGTTCAGCCCGATCTTAGCCTCAAGCCGAGAAGAGCTCGATCTTAGCCCCAGGCCAAGAAATGATCGACGCCGATCTTAGCTATCGGCCGAAAAATGATTTATTCCTGACGTAGTCGTAGGCAAAAAAAGCTTATTGCAGGTTGTTTACAGAGAAAAGTAGTCGGTTACTCATCACTTATGACAAAAATTTCCTAACATTCGCTACATCTTTGAGGTTACAATAAAATTCTCTAAATATCAATATCCGAAGGTTAACCTTACACTCGAAAGAAATGATCTTGTGCCACTTATAAGGATCTTTATATTACTAACCAATGAAGAAATCAAATATTTTAACGCTCCAAATGGAAGAAATTGGATACATTCGATAAAAGATTCTTTCAAAAGAAACCCCAAGAGATTATGGAATAACTAAAAAAAAATCTCGAGGATTTTATCATCGAGAGCTTGATCCGGAATGACGGAATGAAATAGGAGAAAACAAGAGGCGGATATAAGCATTTCGCGCCAAGTTTCTCGTTTGACATCGGATTGCAACGCCTTGCCATGACCCGTGTAGCTCACCTAAATCCATCATCGTCCTGGCTCGGTGAATTTCTCGTGCACATCCGAATGTTCGAGACATACCAAGTTGCCTTCTAGGAATTTCAACCTGCTTATACAGGCTGCAACAAAAATCCTCTCTAAGCTTCAGAAACCAGCGAGATCGTTAGATTTCAAGTACAAAAGTTCTTCTAGTAATGGGTAATGATCCACCTCTCTGCACTTGTTTTTTACGATAAAATACCGGATTGGTTCTAAACGATTAATCAATATCTCCTAAACGCTGTATCGGAGAGAAAAATAAAAAAAAAAAGGTTTTTTCTCTCCAGAACTTAACAATTCATTTACTCCGTAAACTTTGTGCTTGATTTTTGGAACACAGTATACAAACGAAAACTGTGCGTCTCAACATCTCTAACGTGAGCTACACAGAAGCGAAGGTGTTTTGTATGTTTTGTACACATAACAGTCTGTAATTGAATCTCGGATCATGACGAGAGTTCATTGAAGACAGGTCTTTCAACGAATCTGTCGTTTCTCTCTCCTCCTCTGGCTTCACCTCTTCCAAAACACTTGATAATGCTTCGAAACTTTCTCATGTACGTGTGAGATCGATTATGTTGAATATGAACTAATTTAAGGCTCGCGCAGAATTCTTCAATTAGATAAATTCATCAAGATGGAAGGCTCCGAAAAAAGTTATTTCCATGAATATGAAAAGCTAGTGAATATCAAAGATTCTATACGGGATAGAAAGGTTTTTAGATGAGCGAATTCGGAATAGATTTATTTTGGAAATATTCGTTTGGATTATACTTTTGTAATGACATATTTTTCTTCTACAAATTGATATTTTTCTTTGAGAAATATAGATTTTTATAAAATTCAATACAATGATGAGACAATTCGCACAGAAGCCTCTCTTTTTGTAAACATTCAAGAGCTTTTTACTCTCAGAGTCATATTATAATATTCAAGGTCATGAAGAAAGTTCATCAAGGGGCGCGAGGGTCATTGTACGTTGTGCAGATGAACCAGAGGAACAGGCAGAAGAGGCGGAGGGGGTGGAGAAAAAGGAGGGAAAAAAAAAAAATTCTACACCGAAAATACTTGCTCCATGATGTTGCGAAGGGGAAAATGAGCGAGAGAGCAAAATAAACAAGTGGGAAAGAATCTAAAGAAAAATACGTGAAAGTGAGAAAGGAGTTTGAACAACAAAGAGAGAAAAAGGTGAAAAAGTTCGACGTTGTCAAGAGCTTCCATCTCAACGTCTTTCTCGTAGTAGTGGAGGTTTTTGGAAAGAGAGAGAGATAGAGAGAAAGAGAAAGAAGAAACGTTATAGAGAAGTGAAAGACGAACATAAAGGGTGGGAGAGAAAAGTTGCAAAGGAAAGAGAGAGAGAGAGAGAGAGAGGGGGAGGGAGGGAGATAGAAAGATGGAGAAAGAGAGAGCAAGACTCTTCTCTAACCGGCGACAGAAAACCGAAATAGCTGTGAGGCCTCCTCGCGTGCTGGCATCATCCCAACGGTCTATACTTGGACATCGCCGTGCCATGATTATTTATAGTGAGCAAGAAGCGCGGCCACTGGCCTTCTTGTGAACTAACTAACCAGCCCACCCAAACGAGAACTATCCTTTCAAACGGCATGCCCGTGACCTAGGCCCGTATTAATGATGACTGCGCCCCCTTCCCGGCAAACGCGTGAAAACGCATATATGACTCTTCCCCCCCCCCCTCCCTTTTCCATCCTTCGAAATCTCCCTCGGAACTAAAGACTCACACTTTCTTTCGGTATTCATCCGCGCATGGACGAGCTTATGAGCTTCAGAGAAAATCTCGCGAATCTCGTAGCACACTCTACCATTTCGGCTTTAATATTTATCCGTCTGACACGAATCTCTCTTTCTCCGTACTTTCTCACATCATCCTCCTTGTACAATTTCGTGTCTAACAATCTTGCCAACCAACGAACAAAGCTATTCATTCACGTATTTCCTTTGCGCGAACAAAACACACTTTGTCGGCTTCCTGCGTCCGCAATTTTCTTGCACAAAGATATGAAGAAACTTTTTAAAGCGTGGATATTTTTAGCTGACTTTTTCCTACTAAAATTTGTTGTTCATCGAGACAAACTAATCGCCATTATTTGTTTACTTACTTTAATTGTACACTATTTTTTGAATTGATTTCATTCCAATTTATTTCAAAGTTTTACTATTACTGGCTAAATCTCAAATATCAAATTTGATTTAAATTGTTCTTCGTTCAAACGACATTTTTCGAGATCGCAGCTTGAAGCAGTCACCTACATAGATATACAAACTTTTTCGAATCATCGCGGTGCTGCAAAAGTGTGCTGTCAAACGAGTGTTAAACGCTGAAACTAAATATCTCACAGGATCGCGAACGAACCAAGTTGAAGCTTTTTAACGAGAGACACGTTAATGAGTGTCGGGTGTTTAGAGCATGTGACGAATATCATCAAACAGGGCAACTCAATTACGTCACGCGAGAGCGTTTCTTCGTAACTAAGAAGTTCAAGTAATCGTAGAGCGTTAAATACGAAGCGAGAAAACAAAAAACGTTTATACCATTTTTAAACAGGTATATAAATTAAAACGCGGGAAAAAAAAAACATCAATTTTTCTATACCATCGTCAATCTTGACGCCAAAATTTCATTGATTTACCATGAAAAAAATTGATTATTTATTGTTTCAATACTCGCAACATTCGCCCAACGATTATTCATTCCATCTGAATATCAGTTAAAACAGAAGTTACAAGAGTCATGGAATATCATTGAACTCCCCGATGAGAAAAGTACATAAAGAAAAAATGAAAAAAAAATACGAGGAAAAAAAATGTATATTTTACATGAACTGTGAAGCATGCACGGAACGAAGAAAAAAAAATCGAATCTTTAACGTTGAATGCCAATGAAATTACAGTAAGAAAACCATCTGCTGCTCATTCCATAGTTTTGTTTCTTCATAACCTTCCTCTGTACTGACATAATGTTCATGAAGTCTGAGCTGAAACTGGGAACGCAAGTATGTGATTTTATTCACAAATGTTAGAAGCGCTGGGATGTTTATCGATAATATGTTTTTTCATCAAATACGTTTCTACATCTCGTTATAAATTTGTAATGAACGACTCGATAAGTGCTCTGTAATTTTCCATCTGAAACCTACCGCGCCAATAACAATAATAATGAGAAAATTTCACGAATTAATGAAGCAAACTTCAAGTTCAATGAAACATCAGAATTTACTAAACAATTACATTGTTAGCGTTGTTCGTACTTCGACCATTAACTGAAAATATGAAATAAAATGAACGAAAGCACCAGCCGTTAAAAAAGAGACTACAAATCGTACTGCAACTCACAATTGCTTCAATTTTCACTATAATTTATGAAAAAAAAAAAAAAAAAAAAAAGTGAAAAATGTCCATGTTTACTGATTTATAAATGTGTGTAGGTTTGCGGGCATCCCATAATTACAGAACTCATCGAATCATTGAAAAGTATGCATACTTATATAGCGAAGTACCGGTGATACGCACAACGACAGCTCGTAACAATAATATAAAACCGTTAAATCTTCGATGAACGATTCACCGAGTACGAGTGTACGTATAATGCATTTCTTTCACAACGTACATACGTTATACACTCAATGTGTAAATAAAGAAAATTCTATAACGGTGGAGATGTATTGTAAAATGAAACTCTGAACGCGGCGTCCTCGCGGCATCCGTTATTCAAGCCGTCTCTTTTGCTCTTTCGTCATCAGACAGCGCAACGGGAAAAAAAGAATCATACAGTACAGGATAAAGATTAGAAAGGAAACGGTAAAAAAAATAAAAAATAAAAAGTATATAATTGACCCTTTGCATGCATCGTACGAAGACGAAAGCCCGTATTAAAAAAAATATGTAAATAAATATCATATGTGACATGAGAAATATATGAGGAATGGATTATTTCGAAATATGACGTTGTAAAAGTAATGGTTAGAAATATCGGGCTCTCAGATGATCACCGCTGATTCAATGTTATTCGAGAAATAGCTGAGACCCGTTGAGACTCATGGAGAATCGAATCGCGCATCAACGGAATTCAATTTTTATGAATTTTTTCACGCATTATCATTGAAACGAGATATATAAAAAAAAAAACGGGAATCCGTGAAATATCACTAATGTTCTATGCTCTCGAAAAACGGATGATAAAAATATAGAAGCAGGAAGCAGAATAGAGGGAAGACACGCGCGTTTACCTTTTACAATTTGCACATATATGCGAAAAACAATGCACGCAATCAAGGCTTAAAGGAAACTGGATTTGAAAAAATCCGCGTGATTCCCACAGACCCATTCGAGGAAACGACGCAACAAAGAGGCTTCGAAAGAAAGTAAATATTTTTATTTTTTTTTTAACGAGAAGAAAAATACAAATTGAATTATCTCGTTTGAGAACATGTTCGAATACCGCCCGAGTCACCGGTCACGCACAGATTACTTGCAGTCACGCGATGCTCTCCGGTGCATCCCGAGGATCGTGATAACAATTATAATTAACGTAATTGCAGGTTTCCGGTTCCCGAACAAAAGTTATTCGCTCACGAAATATCGAACGATATTTCGATCGTACAATTCTTCAGTAATTTTATATTTTACCAATTTTTTTTTTATCCATTCAATGCCAAAGTTTTACAATTTAAAACACGTTTGTAAGAATAAATTTTAACTTCGTTGTTGTTATTCTCAATTATCAATTCAACTTAAGGTTCATCGAACTATTTTTTTAAGGATTAAAATTCGATACGAATCTGTTATCAGTTTATTTTTAAAAAATCGTTTTTTTCGTCCACCGCTTCAACGACAAATTATTTCTTTGATTATCCGTATCAGCTTATTCCCGATCAACATCCGATTTATAAATTCGATTACTTCGTATATTGATTTTTTTTTTTTTCGTACTCTTCCATCGTAGGGAGAAAAAAAAATCTCGTCTCTTTATGAGAGTTCACGCGTTTTACGGGGTGAATCGTTGCGTTAAAAAGTCACGGTTCGTGTGGTCCAGCCGGTGTTTTTAACGAGCTCTTGTGTGCATCATAATCCGCCCAACTGCATGGTCATACGTTATGGTACACTAAAAGTGGCTCTACCATCGGTTAAACTCAGCGTTACGGTTTTTTTTTTCGTCTTGGAAAAAAACCGAGAGATAAAGAAAGAAAAAAAATAAAGTTTTTTTTTGGTGGCGTGGATTCTGGATCTTGAACCAGAGTCGAAAAGAGGATTTTGATGGTCACATTTATTAAGAAACCGAGAGAAATTATACGTTCGAAATAGCAGAAGGCTTGAACGAATGATTTATTGTTATTTATCGAGAATTATGGAAATGTCGATTGATAAATTTTGTACGAATTATTTTCATTGCCGGTTAATTAATCTGCGGAAAATTCGTCGCGTCAACTCGAAAAATAGATTCTCGAGGAAAGCGGTGGAAAGAGAGGTCGGTATTTCGAATTTTTTAAAAAATAAAACAATACTCAGAAGACAGTCAAAGATTTCTATAAATGAAATTAATGTTTTTGCATCCCCGTGCATTTATGGCCTCACGTAATTTTCCAATTACTGAATCACTCCCATTTGAACAGGGATCTTGGCTATCAAAGTGTGTTGAAACCATCAATGAAACCGGAAGTAAAGTTGTGCCGACGAATTTCAAAGCAAAAGTAATATTTTTGATCATGTGTATAAAATTTTTCGTAAGCCGCAAAATTGATCGATGTTACACCGACGAAATAGAACAGCAGAAATTATGGGTCAATGAAATTTTCCCATTTTTTATCAATGCACTAACACATGAACTAGAAAATATTTGCCTTCGATCATTACGATGGAATATCGGGACGGTTGGTGCTCAAAGAGAATTAATTCAAGAGGCGAGGCTGTACAAATCAAATAGAAAACTTTCAAATACGTGTCACATGTATTTTTAGTACTTGTACAAATAAGAAATATAATTATTTTACTACCGCGGTCGCTGTTGAGTTTTTCTTCGGACTCGAAAGTTGGGAACCTCAATGAAGAATGAATGTAAATGAAAATAAGCAATAAGATATTAAAAGTCAGTGTGGTGACTTGACTTGTCACGACCAAAGACGTATAGCAATCGCGGGATCCAACGAGAAAAACGATCCCGAGTCGTGTAATGTTGTGAAAGTGTGTATCGATTTTATGTGTCTTGAATAGCCACAGAACAAGTGGGCTGATTAGTGGGTCAGGATGTCAATCGAGGAAGATAAATAAAAAAAAATACACGAAGGCACAAAAAGCACAAAATTATTATCATGTAAATTAATAGAGTAAACAGTCGCCGCAGAAATAATGACAAATGCGAAATTCCAGCGAATAACTTTTTTACTAAAATATTCCAAAATTACGACGATACGAAAAGCAAACGATAAATCGAATAAACTCGTTTTTTTTTCGCCTCAAATACATTTCTTCTCGAACGTCATTTGCGTGTATCGAATCGAAATGAAAATTCATTTTCATTTCAAATCTGTTACTCCTTCGTTCAAATACCAATTTCCATCGGATACAAAATTGGAATGTTAACCAACGAGTAAAATCCGAGAAAAAAAATTGAGTTAAAATAAATACCAAAATTCATTATAATCATGAGTTTCTATTCAATCCATCATACTGATACCATAAATAGAATAATTCTCTCAAAAACAACTATACATTGCCATAAGTCTTCGATTAAATAGAATTTAAAAAAAATTTCGTAACATACGGGTAAACAATAGGAATATTTGCCGCAAGTAATGTGTTCAAAACGAATAAGGGAGGCGTGCCAGTTTCATTCTCACGTCATTTCCACGAGAGTCTTTCAAGCATCATTGCCGTAAAAGACTTTTGTTTTAATCGGTCGTTAAGAGCCAGAGCGAGTCAATGAAACAGCTCTATACGTATATATCGGTGTATACATAGACATACATTCTGGAAGGCTTGCCAGCACTATCTTCACGAACGACTGAACTCGCCAAAATATCGAGTTTATCGTTTTTTTGTCTCTTCTAAAGGTTGTCTATATATTTTATTCGTCATGTAATACGTTTATTATATATATATATATATATATATATATATATATGTATATAGTTGGTATATGAATATGTAAAAATACTTTTACACGTGTTCAAATATAGTAATTCACATATTGTTGAAATATATGTTATTATTGAACGATATATCGAGCCAAAATTATAGCTTATTTCTATTTAAATTTACTGGTGGCTGCATGAAGGAAGGATGCAGAGAAAAGGGGCCAACCGAACCGAGGGAATCGATCGTGAAGCACGTGCGAGACAGGAAATATATATATGAGCGATCTCGTAACTCGGTAAGGCAGGTCAGTGAACGATCAATTGAATTTTTCGCTCCAACACCCCCGTTAACAATAAAAAAAAATAACGAGTATTATTACTAATGGTAATTCCTTAATAATCGTAATCGTAAATATAATAGACTCATGAAAATGCAAATCGTGAAATGAGAAAAATATTCATTTTTTTTTGTATAATAGTCTGAACAAGTTTCCAGACTGTTTAAAAAATAAAACGTCTTTAAATTCCGTGCTTGAACTGACATTGGGCCAGGAATGATATTAATGTGAATGAATTCAGAAAAATAATGAAATGTCATTGACGAAGCTCGAGTTTTGAGACTCGAAATACACTTAGGGGTGGTGAATTTGAATTTCTGGACTTCGGAAAATCGATTATTTTTCATGATACGTTTATGAATTTTTTTCTTGAAGAAATAAATCGTTCTGTCTCGATATTGAAAAATGAGACAACAATTCTATCAATATTCGTTAGCTTCACCGAATAATGATGTTTTGGTAACTGATTAAAATCGTTAAAAAGGTCTGAAGCTTGATCAATAAAAAATCGAAAAATTTATCATCCGGGTGATAACGATGACGATAAAAATAAAAAACGATTTAAGACTTTCAAACGATTACTCACATAAAATCTTTAAAACTACCGGCAGAACAGTGTCTCACAAGCACAATGGAAGAAAAAAAAACTGTTGAACGTTTGAAAATGTCACTGAATCAGGAGTTTCGTAGATCGTTTTATGTTTAAAAAAAAAAACAACTAAAAATTCAGATTTTTATGAATCACTATGAGCAGCGAAGAAGAGCTACGGCCCAGTCAGTTAGATCGGGTCTCCACAGCGATTGGTAGTACACTAAACAAGTGAGTATTATGGAACGTGAGTCGAGGGCAAGTGAGTGAATGATCGTATAGTTGTAGTGGTTTGTGGATGTACAAGGTACGTGATAATGTGTACGACGATCGTTGCGGTGGAGATGGAAAGACAACGAATGGCGATGTGTGTAGTGTAGTGTGATACAAGGTGTTTCAGAAAAATTCATACCCTCAAACAAGTTTGCAAATAAAATTCATGAAATAGAAGGCAAAAAAATGGAAACAATAAATTTCTATAAATACACCAAATTTTAATGATTGAAATAAGTAATTTTACAAAATTCTTCTTCAATATACTTAGCAATGAGCGATATTGAAAAATGTCTCGATATTGTTTCAGCTTACAGAATTTTCGACTTCAAAATTGTGATTGAGATGCCAACGTTATTGAAAGAAATATTCACATTTTTTCCCATCAAGCAACTGCAATATCGCTCAAGTAATGACTTTTACTAATGAAATTATCGGACGAAAACAATCTTGAAGAGCTGGCTTTGCTGATTTTTAAGATCACTTAAATCTTTTCGACTCGTGCTTATCATAATTCGGTACAACGACAAAGGAATGTTTTTCAAGTGTGAAATTGAACGTTGCAATGAAAAACTGTAATTTTTTTTTGACTTTAAGCTCATAGATTCGATTTTATATTTATTGACCAAGAATACAATAAATTTTGAATAACCCTGTACGTACGACTCGAGTCACAATGAAAAAGGCACTACCGAGGAATCTGATGACTCGGATTGACCGTAAGTTACGCCCTTTCATTTCTTCCGAGTTTCAATATATATATCTGTAAAACTGAGAAACTTTCACTCCTCGAGCCACGCGCCAATAAAACCTTCCATCCCAACTGTAGAGAAGATAAGAGAGCATCAACGCTATACATGGTGAGAGAAAGGCCCTGAAAAATTTCTCACCCGTCAAAAACACTTCCGATGAAAAACAAAACCGAAAAATTGTGATGGAATTTACGGTAGTAAGTCGCTTTTCATTTGCAGATATTCAAATATCTTTTCTTTTTTAGATATGATAGAAATAATTGATCGATGATGAACAATGAATGAAAATTCAGTGATTTTGAAAAGGAGAAAATAATTTTGTTGAAATGAAGAAAATTACTGTCATTCTCAACCAATTTATTTCGTTAAATTGTATTAAATGAATTGGTAAAACGACGATGAGATCACGTCAGTCAAACGATGATATCACCTTCGTACGATCGACCTTAGTTTTTTTCACGTAACTTTTTTAACCTGCATACATATTTTTCCTTGCTTAACAAGAATAGTTATAAAAAAAAATCTCTTGGCAAAATAAAAATGACAAAAAAACAAATAAATCATTTTTTTTTTCAATCTGAAATCAGAAAAATAGTTGTTTGAACAAATGGTCACGTTGCAACAATAAACCTGTTACTTTTCGATAGCAATTTTTGTTTCTCCCGTGCTTCTCAATAGAGTGACATTAAAAAATTTTTCTTTCTGTTTTTACTATAAATCATATAAATCTTAAATCAACAATATAAAGTGCTGTTTTGATCATCGGCAAAGCCATTATAAGAGAATTGATCAAATCGCCTAAGTGCGCCCTGCGGGTCTCGGGTGATTTTTAAAATCTTTAATTTTTTTATAATTGATTCACATAATCGTTTTTTTGAATACTGTCACAGGTTTGTTAATTTCTGTGATAGAACCATCAAACAGATAAATAAGACACGTTCGATCAATGATGCGACTGCGAAGATGAGTGCGAAAAATTTTTTTGCGAAAAATTTTTTATCGCTAGCAGCATTTTCTTATCAATTTTGTTGATACGAGCTAATTCTAGATATTTATGTTTAATAAGTATTATTGAGCTGAAACCGGCGGCACTGCAATGCCGGTACAACTCGTGTCCGCCCCGAGCAAGCCCGTGGGTCCAGACTAGTTACAAAAATCAGATTAATATTCTGGCTCTCCAATGGAAAGCGTATCAGATATTAAGCTGATAAGAACAGATACTACACTTTGATCTTAGCCATAGGCCGAGAAGCGATACTGTAAGCAGCTACTGCGTCGGTTAAGAAGAAGTTTGAGCCATACTGCACGCACGAGAAAGCAAAATTCATGCGACTACTCGCGGTCGCGGCGAAAACTAGCGGTGAGCTCGCGGCGCTTTTGGTGGGGCTCGGGCACGCCCGTGGACACTCGGGATAGTCTGTACGTGTAGCCCCTTGAATTCTGAACAGATATACATATACATATATATATACATTTGTATTACCTACAGTCAAGCTGCAGATGCGAGCGAACGTGAGACTCGAGGGATGTACATTTGTTACTTGTTGGTTATTTTTCGCTCGAAAACGAACGATCGTTGCTATAGGACTGTAGAACGTTTGTGCTGGAATAAAAGAAATAAAAAATACGAGGCTTTCGATAAACATAATCTACATTCGAACAAAATTAGTAGAGGTTATAGAGAGAGTGAAAAAAAAATGTAGACATTTTCAACGATATTCTCGATTAATATCGATTTGTTTCCCGTTTCATTTTGTTTCTATCTTATTTTTTCATTCAATTAGTTTTTAATAAATTGTCCATGTCCATGATGAAACACGAAATTATTTTTGAGAGCTCTGTAAAAACTGGTAAAATATGCATATACCTGCGTTCCTTTTGTCATGATTTTACGCGGAACGAAACCCTTCGTGAACATAACTCCACAGTGGATATAAGGATCGAAAATAAATGACCTGGGCGTTTTCCTACAGTTTTCACGGACAGTATTTATTCGATTCACTCGAAAACAGTTTAATTAAAATTTTATCCTGTGAAGGTCGAACTGCCGTGCGAGTATTATTATTTTTTCCAGCGCACATTTTCTACGAAATACCATATTCCGTGAGTTTGCGATTATTTTTTTCACTCTGCCATAATGGAGATACAGTTGTGAAAAAATTTAAAAAAAGTGAAATTCTACGAAAAACATTTGCATTGAAATCTTTTCTCACGAATCCGGTGGATTTTATTCAAGCGTTAAAGCGAGACACTCTCGCTCGAGTTTTAGTGCAAAAAACCTGTGAAAATGGAGAAACAATGGCGTTTTGTCGAGCAAACGAGGTCACGGAAGATCGTGATGATATCGCGCGGTTTCTTACGAATTGTATGCTAAAATACGATTTTACTAGACAAAAGAATCGTTTAAGCGAAATTTTGAATAAACATTGTTCACTAATAATACTAACAATTACAAATAACTTATTTTTGCCAACTGAAACGATTGATTTCGAAATGTACAATGGAGATAAAATGATTTTTATGTAATATGAGACCTATCTACAAAATTATACCAAATCTAAAAACAATAATAGTAACAATAAATCAGCGATAAATCACGGGGCGCTTGTATCATCCATATTTGAGAAGACCGGAATATACTATCAATCATTACGACGTTAAAATATTTTGCGGCTCATATAATATTCCCACGCTTGATACACAAAAGTCACGCAAACGGTCGACTAATCGTGACACAGCCTAATACAATTAAACTATTGTCGTTCCGCAGATCATTGAAACGCAATGCGAGACATCGAGCATGAAAATCACTAAAAATCGTTAAAACTAAGTTTTTCGAATGTTTTAATCTAATCACCAATTTCGAAGCCAGTAATATTTGAAATAATAACAAAAATTAACGAAATACGTAATATCGCTACGACGAATCGTCTACAACTATTTATTCCGGTGGAATTGTATCGAGCCATTCAACGTTGAATGGACGATATTTTTTTTTACTTTTTTTTTTTCAAATTATTATTATTTTTTTTTGTGACCCAAGGTTTGTAGGAGGCACGTGGGACGCGCATAAAAGCTTATCGTGAGTGTGTAAAGGTCTCTTCAGGGATAACTTCTGAATTAATAGATGATCAATGTTCACCCACATACGGTTAGGCAGGCGTGTTGAGTTTTTTTTCCTGCTCTCACTCTCACGTCTCGCTCTCTGCAGTAATGCGAAACTCTTCGAGCGGCGAGGACATCCGCTCTGCATGATTTACTCGATCATTGCTTTAATTTGCGAATGAATGGATCAATGAGAAACGTCCGTAAGAGGGGTCAGTATGTCAGGAGATTGCTTTACCTTCAAACATTACGTTTTCGATTTATTCAATTGAAGATTATCCATTTTATTTGACGTCCGAATAGAAATTTTTTTTCTCTACAAATATTTTCTTTAGAAATTTTTTTTGTCCCCTCTAAGCATAATGCAATCGATTCGTAATGAATCACAAAAATTATTATGGTAAAAAAATAACTCAATAAAGTTATTTTTTCAATGCACATCTGCCGCACACTCTTCTGCCACGTATTAACGAAAAATTCTTCAAGAAAATCTCTCACTCGATCTCTGTCTAATCTCGGTACTTCGTCGCCTCACTGACCTCTGCCAAATACATTGGACCCAGGGTATTTCGACCCCGTGGACGCATATAGTTCGTCATCTTTTACGAGAGCAGGGCGACGAGCAAGGCGAAAAAAAAACACCAAGAAACAACTACAACGTCGCGTGTGCCTAACCGCGAACAAAGAAAAATGAATTTATCCCGCGTTGCTATACGCCAATTTAAATTCTAGTCCCGCGTCAACGTGTACATTTCACAAACATTATTCGCGAGCTTCATCTATTAAGTCTCTTGCTCTTTAAGTCACTCGAATAACTCTAAAAGCAGATTTCCCGTGACTCTCTGGAGAAGATTAATAACCCTAACGTCGAGTCGAGAACTCTGGTCCTTCACGCCCAATATCTGTGGAGTGAATTTCACGAATTCAAGATAGTAGAATCCCAATTCACAATTATTTTCACTTAAATCGAATTCTTGTAATTCCATTAATTAAAAAAAAATATTTATCCTTCTTTCTCTAAATTTAGTACGCAGCTCTTCTAAAAAAAAAAAAAATGAAACGAATTATCTGACAGCGTGAAAAAATTGAATAAATTTTCTTTCCTATCAAGAACATGAGTATTGAATATTTAATGAGAAAATAAAATCAACAAGTGATTCAACAATAATTTATAGATAATTCATAGTTCTTTCTCATCTACTTTTTTCACAATTATTATCAACTTTATTCCCGTAAGTTACATTATGTTTGAGAGTTTCTCATTTTTTTTTTAACAAATATTACAATAATGATCCACACGTACAAATTACTATAAATGAATTCTTCGCTTTCATAATTGAGATTCTCAGTGAATGCATCACGAGCCTCGAGAAACTCGTTTTCATTTGAAATTCTCGACGTGTCATTGCGCATGTGGCCACGTGCGACTCGTTTGTGTTATCGTCCTTTCTCCGGACATTCATTGTGTACGAGTGCTTCTCTCGAGAGGCATAATTCTTTCTCACAGAGAGTTCGTTACAAATATACACTTCATTGTTTGTGTTTTTTTTTTCCTTCAAGATTATGTATGATTAGCATTTCTAAAGTTCTTGATAATCCTATCGAGATTTTATGATTGAATTATCGGTGATTTTCATTTCGTAAAATACGATGTTTCGAATTGTTGACAAAAGAAAAAAAAAATTTTTTTCTTTACTTTCGACAATTACGAATTTGAATTTATAGATCGTTGAAAAGATGAACATGCACATTCAACTTTTTCCAAAGTAGTCATTGTGAAAATAAAAAATCGAAGATAATAAACAAACAAATAAAAATATCGTTGTGACTCGGAATTACGGAATTCGACAAGATTCTGAATGATGAAAAAAATCAAGATTTTTCTGACTTCTTTATAACGAGGCCTACGAAAAATTTCAATCGAAACGAGTGTCGATGCCAACTGTGTCAATATTATGTTTTATGCAAACCGTAATACAAACGAATGTCGATTCGGTCTCAGAGTGATGTGAGCCACTTTTGATTCCAGAGAATTTCTCTCTCCCTCTCTCGCTTCTTCCTCTATCCTATATTCTTGCTTCCTGCCAATTATTACCGCGGCACTCTACACTAATATTTGAAGCGGATAAACCTCGTGCACTCTCCGAATCATATTTTAAAATGAATCTCAACAAAGTTTTATGCAGATATAAATCGAAATGAGGCGTATCGTAATGAGAACTGCAGGCCATTTATTATGCAGGTGTTCTTGACACACAAAACCACTGACAGCGAATTATTCGTGTATTTCACTCGGATTAACGGATTTTCAACAATTATGCCATTTTTTTCTCAAACCTTTTTCATTGCTCGTAACAATTACTTCTTCAACTTTCAACATTGAATCACGTTATTGTACAAAACTAATATATGACCTTTGCTGACCAACTTTTGTTTAGTATTCCATCACCTTGTAGCAAAATGACGTGAGTTTTATATTTGAAGAATATTGAAAACCAATAAACTCAACTTTGAGTTGAGACGATACATTTGTTGGTTGAAACAACAAATGAATGTGGGAAGAGGGGGGGTATCAATTCAACAATACTTTCAGACACAAATTTGTTTTTTCACATCACAATTACATTACGTTTACAAAAAAACATTGATAAATATTTGGTCTTAGAATGATTTTTTCTCATTTATATATATTTTAGCTTCAGCACAAGTATATTGTTTGTTGTCATTTATTATCGAAGGTTTACTGTTTGAGCCCGGAACATTTTCGATCGAGACAAAAAAAAAGTTTTTTTTTTTTTGCATTTCAAGGTACTTAATCGGTTGAGCATAACATTTTGAAAGTTTTAAGTGCTCGAGTGCAATTTGCGCGATTGCGAATGAAACGTAGTACTTATCGCATTTGTTTTTTCATGTCGTCTACCGTGCTTGTTTATCGAAGATCGAAGAAGAGCTGAAGAAAAGAAGTGAGCCGGAGGGAGGGGAGGGTTTGAGATGGAAAAACGTGCAAAGAGGATACTATCTTGCTCTCAAGGTCGTTCGCGTTCTCAAAATACGACGATGAATCGATCGGGCGATTCGAAATAGCTACGAATCTTGCGAGTATATTTTTGCTTTCTCAGAGACCAGGGGGGCTCTTTTTATGATGCTTTGAAAAAATCATCGTTCACGATCTACCGTTGCAGAGCCTCGCGACGAAATTTGTTGGAAAACGTTACAAAATTTGAATAATGAAATTAAATAAAAAAAATTAAAATAAAAAAAATTTTAATAAAAAAAAAAAAACAATGAAACAAAATTGAAATCATCTCGACCATCAGGATGATCTCGATGCCTGTGTAAATGAAGTTTGTTCAGCGATGAATTTTCAACGCAACTTTCGACCCAATTCAATCTAATTGGTAAACATTTCATTGTTTCGTTTTATTTTTCATCAGTATCGACGCTATCGGTGTCACTCTGCCGTTCATGAGTCACTGACCATTTCAAAATTCACCGAGTAAAATTTTGATCAATTATTTCGAACGACCTCGAGTCAGTCGTTTTTTTTTTTTTTTTTTTTTTTTTTTTCGAAATCTATTTTTTTCCGCAACGCGTACCGCAAACATTTCCGCCCTGTAGGAAAATACGACTCGCACCCAGCTGGCTTCAACATCTTTTTTTTTTTTTTTTTTTCCTTTCATTCGGCTCGAACCGTCAATATTATTATTGGCACTTTTGGCACGTGCGAAAATTTCGCGGAGAGCGAGTTTATAAGTTCGTCGAATGAAAATTTCGACGAGGGTGGAGAATTCGAAGCAGGAAATTTGGAACGTGGTTGAACGCGTGAGACTGGTCGTTTCTTCTGAAAAACGAGGAAATGGGCGAGTTCGAAAGCGAGAAAGAAAGAGTGAGAGGAAGCGAGAGCAGGAGAAAGAGGAAAAAATATCAGTCAAAACGAAATAATAAATATTCAGCTTTCAAATAGGTACGCACGTTTCAATAAATGTTTCGAGACATGTTTTAGGGTGTACGAAGAGAAATTATTTCTCGGAAAATATGTCGAGCACGAAATATTAATACAATATTTAACTTATTTTTACTTTTATTTAGTACTTCTGTAGGTACAAAAACATTCAACAGCTCTGACGTGACGAAAATTGAAAAAAAAAAGCGATTGTTCCAAAAATTTCAAAATCCTAAACTACATTTTTGCACAAACACAAATTCTTTTGTCCATGGAATCATTACCGGTAGTTATTACAACGAAGCTTGTACCGAAACAAAATTTTGTTGGAACGATAAAACATTTTGTTGAGCGGTCGAAACATTTTGTTGAAATTTGTCGAAACAATTTTTCGCCTTATCATGACGTTTAATGCTCCTTGAATAAAACATTCTCCGCAAGTATCTAAATGTTTTTTCATCCAAGATACATTTTTTCGTAGTTTTTCTTCTAGGTAATTTTAGCTGCTTACTTGTAAAAATAATAGTTTTGAATAGAAAAATTTATCCCAATCGAAGATCGGTTTTAACAGTTTGTATATAATTACAAAACTAAAATAATAGTTATTTCAGTGACTGGCGTAGTATTCGATCGCGCCGATACACACGGGTTTAACCTCTTCATCTCTAAAGAGTTAAAACACTGTCCGATACCAGAAGCTCCATTTCACTCGCCATTTAAAATCAACATTCCACAAAAACAAGGTCGATAATCCTTCTGTTTTTCCGAGACCATTGTATTGCTACAAGCTTGAAATACTCAAATCTGGTTTTTTGTAAAATATCTTCGGGCTTTCACCAAGATATATATTTTTAGTGACCGGAAATCGGGTTTTTCCCCATGTCACCCTGGGAATCGATCACGGAGAACACCTATACTTTTAATATTTTTTTTTCTCTCTTTATTGGTCAGTAACCGAGCCTAAATTTTTGCGAGAAAAATAATTGATCAATGAAGAACGGTATTAAAATTTTTTTTCACGCGATTCCTATGACCTGCACAGAGAAAAAAAATGGTTGATTTAATAGAAATTGACGTTATTGGAAGAGTTTTGTCAATTGAAATGCACATTTATTTGGCAGAATGATCGTGCAGTCTGGTGAAAAATTAATGTGTTCGTTCAATGGTTTATGACATTATGATGATCATATATTTTATTGGCACTCCGTAATGAGAGATTTTGTTGTTCCAATAACTTTTTTTTCTCAGTGTAGGCACCGCGATGACAGGATAACCTTAGGCTTTACAAGATATTCCGTGTGCACGATATAAATACGATGCATAAGTGCCAACTGACATTTGATGACTATATTTGATGGACCCACAATAAGACGAGCTGACAAAAAAGTGCTCCGGTCTATTCGAAGGCTAGAACTGTATATACGAAAACAACGGGTTACAATAATAGACGAATGTGCCAATCAATGAATAAATCGAATAACCTTCGAGATCAGTGACCTTGGTTCATGAGATTCGAGATAGAAATTAGCGAAATAAAAGGTTCTATACAATAAAATTGTGAAATCTTATTATTGGCAGTGATGAAACATTGAACAATAGGAACGTTGCAGATAATCGCGAACAACATAAGTCCGTGCGTTCTCGAAGACGCACGTTTAGCCTTTGGCGCCACATACGTCTGGCGACTATCGACCCTGTCAACTTTTATTTCTATATATACTTTTTGTTCCACCTTCGTTAACCACCAGCTCGACAATGCTATCGTAAAATATATGTACTGCACGATTGACACGCGATCGCGCAATTTTTTTTTTTTTCATACGGTTCATTGCTCCTTCTTCAACTACTTTTAAGCGATTAGACAAACTTATTCAAAGCCAGAAATTTACGTTTTTTTTTCTTTCACTAGTGAACGAACTCTTTCATCGATTTCATCCATGAAAAAGTCAATTTCATTTATTTTTTATAACAATAAAATGTTTCGTCGATTTACTTTTAATTAGAAAGACTTCACTGTTCGTGGGATCGAGCAATTTCGTGAGAAAAAAAAAACAATTCAACGGACCCGTCTTTGTAGAAAAATAGTCCATATTTTTTCTTAAATTTAACAACAAAAAATGATTTTTCGTTACATCCCAATTGTTTTGACAGCATTATTTGCAGCGTTACAGAGATTTTGTCCAAAAGATCGTTGCTTTTTCATTTATACAAAAAACTTTGATCGACTTTAATACTGAAAAAAAAAAAAACAAAAATCTTTCAGCAGACTTAGAAAAAGAATAAAGATCTTCTGACAAGTTTTATCCAAATCGATCGTTCGATTTTCGACGTACTATGATTAAAATTTCAGGCGCTTTTCAAATCGAGGTAACATTTAACCCCAACTTTCAAGATGTCATCGAACTCTGGAATGTTCCAGAAAAAAATAATATAAAATGTAGCACTTCGAATCGAGATATTTTCGAACTTTTTCTCAACAGGCCGTTAGGTGCATGTGCCAGCCTTTAAATAAGATTCATTTCATCAAAAATTCGTATTATTCGTATAATAAAAATTCATGCATTCGAACGTCACTGTAAATCAGTGTGTTACGAAAACATGAAATCGTAAAATCCTTCGAATGCTCATTCATCGCTGACTCCACCCTGCGTTTAGAACAGCATTGACAGAAAAAAAAAAAAAAAAAAATGAAGATTTCAGCAACAAGCGATACAGAGTAGAGAATTTCTGAAGCTCTTCTAGCAATTTTCCAAGGCTTCTTGACGGATTTTACGTGTCTCGTATGTATATAAATTTACGTTCGAGAACTGCATCGGAGTATCTGCCACTCCGGTCCAGAGTACCGGAGATGCGAAGCTTTTAACTGCCACTAAAATTCTGCAGTTCGCGAAAATAAATGGGAACATGCGTTGTAACCCTCTCAGAGCGTACCGACACATTTTATCGATCAAAATTAAAAAAAAATAAAAAATAAAAAACTGTTATATACAATAAATCAATCATGACAGTTGTCATCGTTGTTATAAAAAAATAATAAAAATAAAAATAGTTCGACAACCATTGACGGATGAAAGAACAATAAAAATAATAACGATCGAAAAAGCGCAAAGATATGAGTATCGAAAAGTAACATTATCGTTAGACAATGAATGAAAAACGTTTTAAGCAGGGGGGGGGGGGGAAGGGGGAGCACCGCTGTAGGATTTTTAAAAAATCGAATTTTTTTCTTTTGCTCAAACAATACTTTAGGGTCATAAACAAATATCGAATTGGATATACATCAATATATATTATACGTACACGAACTTAAAAAACTTAAAACGCTTTTTCGGTGAAATAACTTTTATAAAACTGGGCGAAAACGTTGCTCGATAACCGTTCGATGAATTGCTTCGAAATTTTGACTGTAGCTTCAAAATCACATTATCCAAAGAAGTACATAGCCGTTTTTCGATTGAACGTAAAATTTGTTTTTTTTTTATAAACAATTTACTGAAATTTTTTTTTGCCGAAAAATTGCAAATTTTTTTCAACTTGTGCCATTTTCGCAAAAAATGATTGAAAAAAAAAAAAACTTCTATGTACTTGTCTAGCCAAAGACACACAGATTGAGAAAAAAATATTTTTTTTTGTTCTGGCTCTTATACTTTCGGAGTTACACGTGCGCCCGTGCAGGCAATCGAAAGAAGGCATTGAATTTGTGTTCAATAAACCCTGAAAAAAAGAAACCCTATTCCTTTTCCAATATTCTAAAAAAAAATTATCAAATTTAAGCCTTTTTGGCTGACTCTAGAGTAGTGGTACCCCTTAAACGTTCAAAAGATAGTATCAACGTTAGGAAAATGTGAGACTTGGTAGAAAACGATCTTGAAATGTCGAGATAAATATTGCAGATATTATTTACTGATATAATGAGATTATGCACAGTTGAGAGCGTGAGTTGGTAACGTCGTCAAAGAGCTTATGGCCGGTAACGGGTTAACAGGGACTAATCGGTGTCCCGGGTACAAGAAGATGACAGGAGCACAATATATATAGATAGAGAAGTAAGATTCGTGGGTGACATATTCTCGTGAGGCGCACGAAACGCCAAAAATTCGTGGCACATGCCAGAGGCGTTTAATAACGTGGAGTTTGCCAAGTGGCGCGTATAAACTTTGTCATTGGACGAAAAGCGTATTTTCGCGAAGACTAATACAAGAAGAAGAAAAAAAATGTATTTTATCCTATCACAGAACAAGGCATTAATAGCGATTGAATCCTGAGTGACCTAAATTTGAAAAATCTTCCATCGAGTCGTGCTAACAAATTCTTATACTTTGTACTTTGTTTGACAAGTGTGTTGACATTAAGCACTACTGATCAAAGTATTTTTATTGGTCGCCGCCAGCTGCCAGTCTTTCTCTGTCATCGAAAGAAGCTAAATTTAAATTGCTATCTAATGAAATTCAAACGTTACTGAATCTCGTGGCTACGACTGTTTTTTTTTTTTTTTTTTTCCAATTCTTCAGGTCGTCTGACACCTGTTTGGTGGCATTATTTTCAAAAATTTATATCGAAAGTATTTTTCGTAGTTACTTTCCCTTTTCTCCGCCGGTATGCACTAATTTCCGAGAACGTATTTCACAAAAGTTCGTACTTGAGGAAAAAGTTTTAAACGTTTATTCGTACATTGTTTCCTCATAATTTTGGAAGAGCGACAAACCTCTTCTTCGCTTGTTCTAAACGCAAAATTTTGCTTGAACGTTGAGCTGGTTGACAGAGATATTTTGGTTGGTATTTCAAAACTTAAGAAGGAACCACGTGCAAATTCAATTTGTACGCTCATTTCTGACGCATGAAACACAAAATATTTCGTACAAATTTTTAATCTTTTATTCTGTTACATTTTGTATGTTAAGATATGTGATAGATTTCAATTTTGGAATATTCCATTCGACCAACGATCTGAAAGATAATAGATTTGTCGTCTGGTTCAACTCGAAATAAATTTCCATCACTGGAGTCGTAGAAAAATGACTTTTTTTTAACTTGCATACGTAGTGTGACGCGTGCAGGGTTTCTCTACTCCCACGTGACGCCGTTTTCATTTGTCACTTCGAAGCGTCTTCGAAAGACGATTCTTGAGAAAAAAAAAAAAAAAAAAAAAAATTTCCATCGTTCAACCGCGCCAAATTTTATCCCGCTATATCTGTTCGGACATCACCGAATTGTCTGACCTTAAAAATCTGAATAAACAATTAATCATGCTCGTGAAAAGTTGGTATTTCCTGTTGAGTTTTCAAGAGCCAAGAAAATGTAACAAAATTTCATTCGATTTGATCCAGTGGATGGGATTGTTGACAAGGACAAAGGGTACGACTTGAAAGAAGAGAAGAAAAAAAAATCGTTTGTTTTATCGTTCAAAAGTTGTTTGCGATGAACCGCGATAAAAATTTATACCAGTAATCCAACTACAGTGGAGATTATCACGACCTTGTCGCTCGTGCCAAAAAATGTTTCAATCCTTTTCACTAAATTTTCGTAATTTTCTTCAACGTCGTATTTAGAAATATACAAAATCCGGGAATAAATTTTCTTTATTTAGTACGTCGTGGCAAATTTAATTTGGCATTTATCGCTATGCACCATGAAAATTCAGCAAATTCAGTGTTTTTTTTTTTTCAACAAAAAATAATCGCATCGTTCGGTGACGAATTCGGTCATTCCTATTTAAAAAAAAAAAAAAAATCAGAATTGAGTAACTCATCGAAGGAAGTCAACGTGGCACATCTAAAATTGCAATGACATCGAATCAAAATGGATTAATCTATCGAGGATCGATTCATGAAAATGATAAATCGTTTCGAAGAGCTTTATCACGTCGATCTTTGTATCCCTATCAGAATCATGAAAATAAAAACGAAGAGCAACGAAGATCTCGGAGCTCAATCGGTCTCCAGTATGTTTTGAGCCTCGTTTATGAACCTCACCTCATCGTCGGGAACCTTGGAGGTTGTTTTGGTAGTTTTGCTCGTTCTAGTAGTAGTAGTAGTTTTTCTACTGATCCTCGAAGTCGTGACAGTCTCATGGGGCGAGTCCCAATCCTGGAAAACCTCCGTAGTCGCCATTTTTTCAATTTATTTTATGAGATTCAAACTTAATCCTTAGGTTAACGGGGGCGTGAAGAAGCACGCGAAGATAATAAAAATTCGAAGCACAGTGACGTCGAAGATAGCACTGCACTGAGTAAGGCCCGAGAGGCAGGAAAAGGGCAAACTTCACAGGAACGAAAAGCGCCGTTGATTCGATGCACCACTATAAAAAAAAATAATAAAAAAATAAAAAAAAATATGCACACAATTTTCTCTCCCTTTTATCAACGATTGAACGGCCTAAAATTATCGGTAAAAAATGGCCGAGTTTATCGCCCGTAAAAAACGTTTTTCCGTCAATGATTTTTATCCACATTTGGGTAAGAATTTTGTAGTCGCATTTTGTTGAGGGAATAATTTTAAATAGATGGCCGGTTCCCTCTCGTATATAGGGTTCCTCCTCGTGGCCCGCGCAATCTTTGACGCTTGTAAAATGGCGCGATCTCTCGGATGGACCACGCCAGACTGAGAACGTCCAGGAAACACTCCGCCCCCGAAAGCTCGAGAGCTTCTAAACCGCTCTACAGCACGTTATAAAGCACACGCAGACACACATACACACACGCGTGAAAAGACGTGCCACAGCCCGTTTCCAGAAATACGTGGATACAGGTATAATTAGGACGTCGTGTGGGACGCGCCGACCGGGGGGACCAACGGGAGGGAGATTCAAAGATTCTTCGAAAGAGACGAAAGATCAGAACGCCTTGAGAGGGACCGAAGGGACGTCATGATGTATCAGAACGAGAAATACGCACGAGACAATGAAACGGAGAAAGAGAGAAAAAAAAGATACTAAAAGACAGATAAACGACGAAAGAGAGAGGGGGAGGGGAGGAGGGTTGCAGAAAGTGGTTGAGAAATTCCAATCATTCATAAAACATGACAAAACAACTTGTTTTTTTTTTTGGCAAACGCGATAAAAAATTCTTTTTGTAAATAAAATAATAAAGCGATGAGTCTGAGAGGTCGAAATGTGCATCATTTTTAACGTTACCAGGGAATCACAGCGCTGCCTTTTATTTATTTTTTCGTAAATAAAATTCTTCGCGGCTCATTTCGGATTCGAGTTGGTAGGAATAAATCTCATGGGTATAAGCGAATGATAATTTTTGCGTTTTGCAAATACTTATCTGAGTTTTAGTTGATGCACCGACAAATTATTTATTTCGAGATGTAGGACAAAAAGTTGCAATACTTTCTCATGGATTTTTTTTTTTTAGTTAATTTTTTACAGAATCGACGGTTAACTCTGTAGTTGAACCGGTGAAATTATGTTTATCTGGGTCGATAAATCGGAATAAGTGAAAATAGTTTAGTGTTCCTGTTCACGTTCGAGACACGCCTTGGCAAACATCGAATGGATCACGTCACGTCGGAGCATAATGACCTAATAAAATGATCGAATGAGTTCGAATAAACAAACCTTTACACAGATCTGACGAGAAGGATTATCGAAAACGTGACTAATCTCAGTCGTAACTATTGCTGTTATGGTTCTCTGTAGGAGAAAAAGAAAAGTTTTATTTCTCATTAAAAATTGTGTTTTTTTAGATTCGAATTTTCGAGAATTTCGGATTAAAATTTGATTTTTTTGTAATTCTTTGATCCTAAACAGCACTAAACATCGAAGAGATACAGCGCAGTTGCGAGAGACATTTATCAGTGACTTTTAGTTCTAATAAAAAATTTTATTTCCCGAAGTCCCCCGTTCTCGAAATAAATATAATCGAAATGAATAGAACCGTCTATGGTTATTTTTACAAAACGAAACTTTGGACTTTTCACTCGTTCGTGTCATCGATCATCCCCAAGATGATCAGATAAAAAGAAAAAAAGATTGATGATACAACCCGATTAGCATATCACACAAAATTGGAAAACTTGCCAAATTGCAATCAGTTCGAAACTTCGCATTTCCTGTCTCACTATTTTACAACGTAATGAGCGGTTGCAAAAATCTAGTTCGTTCGGTATATCGCGCGTAGGAATATCTCCTGAGAGGTGAAAGAGTTTTCGTTTCACGTCAGATGTGTGACGTTGCTGAAAATCCTCTTACAATATATATATATACGTGCTGTCAGTTTCCCAGATACTCGACAACACGACCAAATTACTGCATGCACCTTGGCAATGACGGCCATAACACTTCTGTTCAGAGAGATTTCCATGACTCGGCAACTACGAAGAGTGTAGATCATCGTGCAATCATGACGTCGCTAAGAATAAGAAAATATTTGCATTGTTCCAACAAAGAGTTGTGCGGAAACTTGAGAAATTACATTATCGTTTTTTAAATGCCATTAGGAGATTTCAAATGAACCAATTCCATGGTTCCAGACCAAGTAAAAGTTTCGCTCGACAGTAAAACCCGGATTCTGTCAATGAAACCAAGTTTTTCGTGTCTTGATCCATAAAAAAAAATAAGTGACCGAAGTATAGATGAGACAGGATGATACGTCAACGAGGATTAAAAAACTTGGCATGAATCTTGAAGCTGACGTTTCTATATTTGATGTCTCAAAGAAAAAGTCTAGAATACACTTAACGAGAGTGCACTGAGAAAAAAAAAAATTTGTTTCGTTCAACTAAATCCATTTCATCCAATCCAACAACTTTTTTTGTTGAATTCCAAACGATTTAAGCCATTCGTTTGTTTACGCATTCTTATCAGTTGTTCTGATAATTATTTTTTTAAATCTCAATGAGCAAATGGACTTGACGAAAATCGTTGGGGTGAACAGATGAATTAGTTCATTTCGATGATATTTCTTTTGGCCATAACACGAATTCGGTCAACTGTACCAAAGCTTTGCTCATTCCACCAATAACTTGTTTCAACATTGACGAATCATTTTGTCTAATTTCAAAAATATATTGATGTCGAAACGAAATTTGTTTCGATAAATAACATCTTTTTCTCAGTGTGTGAAACGGTAGAGATAAAAAAAAAATGATGTGAGCAAAGTAAATCGCTTGTACTTGAAGCTGATGGAAATATTAAAAAAATGAACTGTAAATAAAAATGTGAGCAAGAAAGGTATAAGATTTGTAACGATTTGAAAATCATGCTCGCGGATTCAACATTTCGGACCTGATCAAGAAATCTTTGTGTCATTTGATTAGAATTTTCATGACTCTACACTGCGGTCATTTCGTAATTTCAGCAGCGTTATGTTTACGCACAATTAAATAAAATGACATTTCTGTCACTTGATTACACGTCAACTGGTCTTCGGCAAAGGCGACAGAGGAGAAGGTAGATCTTGACGTTTGACCCGTTTAGTGTGAAAGTCGACGAAAAAATCAAGAAAATATGACAAATTTTCGTGCGAAGTTCGTGCTCGGGTTTGCATTCGTTTGCTCGTGGATTGTTTGACTTTGCTGGGAGGGAGTCTGCCTGGATAAAAATCGTCACGAGTATGCTGCAGGAATTGGTGGATGAATTTTAGTAACTATCCTCATCAGTTTCCGTCGGATGAGCAGGCGTAACCGTGTTTGTTTTCGAACGTAGCAGAAATAATATTTGGCACAAAGAGACCTTTCCCTCCTCTTCCACTCGTTTATGTAATATTGGATGGATAGTCCGGATAAAACGAGCGTATTATTTGTCATCTAACATACAATCGCCTCGGATACGTAGATCGAAACATCTGCACTGTTCAATTATTCGTGCGATAATTAATCAGCAGATTTCCGGATACAGTGAATCATGTAAAAACGTAATGCGACTGTTCCATATTTACCATTTTATATGAAATTCAAGCAACAAAATGCAAACGAATTTCAGTCAAGATTATTAAGATCTAATTCTCTCGTGCCTGCGGCCTCGGACGAAAGAATCTTTTGTTTTCTGCCATGTGTATACCCAGAAGAAGGAATTCTTGAAGAGGGTTTCGAAATGCTCGCATGGCTTGATGCTTCTTCGAGATCTTTGATGTAGCACAGAACGTTAGTAGCTGATGCTAAAGTTTCATTCGTCGTAAACAAAACAACAAGTTGCTTTCGAGCTCAAACGCGAATATTCCACGATCCATAGGTCTGTCTGATGCGATTAAGAAAAGCTGTGCACTCTATATAAATGTGTATAAACACATATGCGTACTATTTGCAAAAGCATATATATACGGATATGCGTTGAGGAACAAAGAAGAAAGCCCAAAGTCCTCTGAGCGTACAGAGAACTGTTGGGTTACTGGTCAGGTGGCCCTGGTCATCTGTCTAATCTCATGATTCACATCGGACGTACGCCGTCTCCTTCTTCTTCTTCATCATCATCATCATCATTTTCCACTGCTTCTTATTGCTCTTCGTCACATTCGTCTCGTCTCTTCTGGTAGCAAGGGATATTTGTGAACTTCAGGGGGGACGTGCTCGTATTTGGACCGGGAAAAGTGTAGTCTGGAAAGATTAGTCAGACACGCGACACAAGGAGAAGCTTCTTCGTGATTTCGTTCTTCCTGGATATCTTCGTTTTTATTTGTTTTTTTTTTACGATTTCTTTATCGTCAAGATTTTTTTTTTAGTCTTGGAGATTCTTTCCGGAAAAAAACGGATTACATCGAAGAGATATGTGTACCGCATGGTGCGCCGCGCGCGAACTTGGCAGATGCAACGAGACGAAACCATCCGTGACAAGACGCTGAACTACTGGACGAACCGCGAAGAGTCTGTTCAACTCGCCTTTCTCCCCTTTCGTCGCTCGTGCGTCCCGAGTTTTACGATCAAACGCATACGGTTTTAACATTGCGGCAGAGGAAACGAATGTTCAACCTGAAGGATAAGTAGAATATTATTTGTTTGATGTGTGTGTTTTATTTTATTTATTTTTTTTTAATGTCGAATCAAAGGAACGGCGACAAAGTCACATTGAAATGAAAATCAACGAGCTTAGGCATCAGACGTTTCAACGGATTAGCTAAGTTGCAACAGTTATGAAAGTTGAAAGGTGTAACTTCGCATATTCAACAACAGCTACATTGTCGTCGGAGTCTCGAAGGCGCACCAACGTTCAAATGCAGTACCAAGGCCCACAACTATAGTCACACCTTCAGTTGCAATCAGCACCTCGGTTGTTCATCCGTAAAACCGTTTCCTCGAAGCCTCAGAAGACTAATGAAAAATTCGCTGCTGGCAAAGGTTTGATGCCACAGATGCGTGCATGCGCATTTTCAGAACAGCTTATGAACGAATACAAGATTTTCTATGAAAGCTAAGATCTCGTTGGTGGGAATCCGCACGCTAGTGACAGGAATCCTTGAGCATTCGTCACATCGTATCTAGTTGAAAATGCTATCAAACGTTTTTTTTTTGTCGAATGATTTGCAACTTTGCGTCTGGAATTAGAACTTGGCTTGGGTGATTCCTTGCCAACGCAAGATAATCGGGAAATCTCTAGTGTCATGACGAGATTTACATGATGCTAAATAAACTACGGGGATAGAGAGAGGGCTAGGCCAAAATTGCAGATAACTCGCTCACTCAACGCATCAGCAAAGTTGCAGCACACCACTGCTGGGAAGATCAACCGCGATCTTAGACAGAGTTCGACCTTTGCGGGTGGGATGATGCGCCACTGCGAATCGAGTGGCCTTGACGTCAACCAACAATTTTCCGGAAGCCATATTTTTCGTGTATTATTGCCGCTTCACCAACGTGCGATTAACAAAAATGGCGACTGGCCTGTTGGCCTTCGTAGCTCTCTCTCTCTCTCCCCCTCTCTCTCTTTCTTTGTTTAGTGCCACCATTGCACACGTTACGTCGAGTCTATCAGATCTCTTTTTAGCAAAGTTCTTAAGACGTCAATGTTTCATGATGAACGATTGACTGACCAATAAATCGATTTAAGCTTAAACTGATATTACACTCCCTCCCACGAGCAATCCTACTCGAAATTTCGTGGAACATACTCGTTAACGTATATGTTGAAAGTAAGTAACCGTTTTCTATATACTTCAGCAGAGTTGTGAAAATGTTTAAAAAGCAGTCAGTAGCTGATGAATCATTCTGATCAGTGACAAAACTTTCCATGCGTCTGTAAACAAGTTTTTTGCTTCTCTTCGTTAACTCGCCGGTTGCGAAACAAATCAATTTCGTAACCATTTCAACATGCAAATTTGATCTCAACGAGAGAATAATTCGTAATTAATTGAAATGATGAATCCTGATTATTGATTCGATAATTAGCCACCTTCTGCTTCCTTTTCTACCTGGCGATGTTTTTCTCTTTCAATTGATTCAAATGTTCTCGAGACAACGCTTCTGCGCACTCACGCTGATGCGTGGGATGTGATTTATTTATAATTCAATCTCCTGACTTCGAGTTAACGTCCAACAGATGGCGGTCTTGGCACACAACGAAGCTTTACGCGACGCTTACCGGAGCCTCTTTATCGACCGGTTCGAAATCGCAAGGTTTCAAAAGCAATTTTAAATACTCGTAGAGGCCACCACGAGCTTTATGGCGCACGTGGGGGAACGATGAATCGTTCAGGATTTTGGAATACAGATAAGAATCACGATTTTCAAAATCTTTCGAGTCTTCGCTCCCATCATAAGCTACTTGGATACTGCTTTTTTCTCGATATCAAATTTGACACGAAAGATTTATTTTGGAGACATGACTGCTGACCCTAAATAGCTGGTTCGAAAAATGAACATTTTTAAGAATCCTTTTAAAAAATGATTTCCTGGCTGTTTAAACAATCTTGTTATGCGAAATGATACACGAAATGATTCTTTCATTCAAACGATGCCGGATAATTTACTATAGCCACCGCTCGGTGCCTCGGCAGCTTCAATTTTCTGTGTTGTTTTTCCTCAAATTGTACATGATCATGATGTTTTTTTTTTCGCGAAAAGAATTTCTGCTGTAAAATGGGTCAATTTCACTGTATTTTTGTTTTTTTTTCGAAAGTCTTTGACGAATACATACATCGAACAAAGTTACGATAGTGTTCGAGGAGAAGAATTCTCTTAACATTGTGAGCTCGTCGAGCTCGCAATGAGGTTTGAATTTATAGACCATTTAGCACCGCTAATACCCAGCAATAAATATAAACTCGGACACTCACACTTTCCAGTGTCTCTGGCTCTACGTGGCTTTGTCACCGACGTCTTTTTGTCAAGGTTACGAACTTTTTGGATGGAGATATTTAACCCTTAAGTATAAAAGTATTTTCGATTCTCACATTTGAACGAAAACGACTGTGCCACTGAGAAAAAAAATGGCTCATTCAACAAATTTTTGTTCGATCAACAAATGGTGTTGTACAAAACGAGATTCGTTATAGTTCAAACAAAAATTTTCTTGATTCAGCAAATTTTTTTTTTTCCCAATATGAACAAATTTAACGAACGAACATGTTTATGACGAACAAATTGATCGAATCTCCAAGTGTCATTTTCTCGAAGTTTAATGAAAAATGGATATTTCATTCGAATCGAAGAAATGTGTCCGTCATTGGCTGTAATTTCTGGTCGAAGGCAGCAGAGCAATCGAAGGTAAATATTGCCAGGGGGAGCTTTGATGGTCGATGGCGAAATAATATCAAAGTGGCGAAAAGATCACACGAATCTGTGATCACATATCGCGCGGTAAACTTTCCGCGTCTCGACCCAGCTGTTTTGTACGAAAGTTTCATAAGTGTTATTTCTGCGTGACCATATCGTCCTTCGTGTGTCTTCGATTAGCCTTCTCGGATATACCACGTTCGATCCACACGCGTCATTACGATCGTCACTTTATTTTTTTTTCGTATCCCGACTGTCCGACACCGAACTCATCCGTACTACTCTCCATAATTTGTGTGCTGCTGGCACTTTGAAAGATCTCGAAAAAGCATTGATCCAACGGAAGCATGGAAGAAAAAAAAAACAAACGGCGTCGAAGAAAGAGGTTTATATAATCGAGCGAAGAAATGATTCGTACGAAAGATCATTATTCATCGTCGAGCTTTTTCATTTTATACAGCTTCAACAAACTTTCACTCGAATAACATATCACCCGATAAAATGCGGCACCAACGGATGAAAATCTAAATTCATCAATTTAAATGTAAAAGCAGATCGAAATTAGAACAAAGGGAGGACAATGACTCGGTGGAGTGAGAAAGAGGAGACAGAGAGTGTGCAACGTCGAAGACATGTTTTTAAGGGTGTTGGATGAGTCGAGGTGAAAAGAGGAGAAGAAGGGAGGAGTGGAGGAGAGATGGAAAAGAGGTTCGATATGTTGGACAGCTGGCTGTATTTCGTTATACATTATATTGGCTCCCATAGGCCATTAAGACTGACGTTAAGACCGACGGTCCTCGGGTTACCAGGCGACTCGACACGTAGATTCACTTACTGCCGGTATTTCCATCCCGACGTCGCCGTCTTCTTCGTCGACATCGTCGACGAGGAACGACAAAAACGACTAAGGGCCGTGTACCAAAAAGAAAGATAGGAAGAGAGAAAATGAACGAGATAGAGAAAGAGAGAGAGAGGACGAGAAACAGCGAGCAATTGGTCTCGAACTAGTCCACGAGTAAACCGTCTCACGGAATCGAGTGGTTAAGGTGGACTTCCTGTTTGAAGTTTCACGCCCGCTCGAAGAGAGACACACAAACCCGGCTCGTAGCCAAACGAAATTCTATAATCTCTATCACTTTCTACGAACTATAGTTCCTCTGTATATACATACGGGTCTATGAGTTTATACGAGAGTGCACACGATTTCTTCTTATTTATCCCGCCCCCTAAAACTCGCGCACCGTCATTTTTACTTCGCATCAGGATACAATACGAGGATTGGAAGCTTGATGACATCTCATTTATTCGTTGTAACGTTTGAGTAGTTTCGCTCTCTCAAATTCGGATCAAGTGATCCAACTCGAATGCATTACGATTTTTGTTTTTTTTTTCCTTCTTCTTTCATTTGTTTTGAAATAACAGCTTCGATTGAAAATGAGGCAATACGAAGCGAGAAATAGTCTGAATTAGAAATAATGTTTTATGCAATTACATTGAAAGAAAAAAAAAAAAATTTAGTGGTATCCTTTCCATTTTCTTTTGTCGGGGATACATCGAGAGCGGGCAAGTCGAAAATGCCACACAGATATATCGAAAATCTCTGCAGCGAGAATAGATTTATATTTAGAACGATATATTAACGTCCCTTGAACACGTATTCCGTTTTTCATACCATGGTAATTACACTAGAATAAAGCTCGGATTGGAATGAAAATTTGAAGCAACGGTAGAATCATGCGCGATTTATCACCGTCGCAGTTTAACACGTTTTTCATTCGTTCTCTATTCTATCACGAAACGACGAAAGACCAGCTTCGAGCTGCAAACTGATTTATCGATGACGATGCCTCCAATTGAACGAGAAAGTTAAAAGTATCGTCCAATTATTCAAAGTCTTGTTTTTTTTTTGTTTCACGTAATAACAGTAAAATGAATTATTAGAAGGTTCGATCGAAATCAATTAATTTAAATCGGTCGCTCCACATCGTAAATCAATTTTAAAGTTGTTGAAGTTAACTTCGAGCATTACGATAAGCTCGAAACTCCAATTATTCAAATTTAAAAGCATTTCAATTACTTTCGAATTCATTTCAGAATTATCAGGAGTCTCGAAAAAGAAAATGAAAAAAATTGCGAGTAAAAAACTCACTTTTGTTGCGTTCTATAACGAAATTGACTTGAATCTCAGTCCATCGTTCCATGAATTGAAAAATCTAGAATAAAAGCGCCCATTTTTAATCGAATGCACGAGAGAAAATTTTCCAAAGCCTGTTTGAAAAAAAAAAACTGAAGTTTTTTTCTTGGACTAAGAACCAAATGAAAAATGTCGAATACAAAATGAAAATCTCCACAGATTTTGTTGACATTAAAATCCATTCCAGTATAGCAAAAGGGTGAAAATGTTTTTTTTTTTTCAATATTTTCAAGTTCCACACACTCGTGTGTGTGTGTGTCAACCGGAAGATATCAATGTTTGGATTGTTTCCACTTCCTCTGTTTTATATACTCTGTCTTATTAATTCTCGAAATATATATACGTTGGATGAGAAGTGATGTATTTGTGATGAAAACACGGTTATTTCGAGATCTCGCTGGATTAACGGGTTGGAAAAGCTCGGTAGCATCGACCTCTCTCTCGCGAGAGATCACTCGCTAATTGAGACACTTTTCTCTCTCTCTCTCTCTCTCAAACCCACATACACACTCGCTCTCTTCCCTGTTGCTTGAATACGAGACAGCACTGTACGAGATCTCAAGCAAAAAGCATAAAGAAAATCCGTCCCACCGCGGCAGTTTCAAAATTTGTACGCGGGCGACACACGTGAAGCCAGAATTTTTCCTGATGCACGTGTTTTGCCTCATTAAGTAACACATTCTCGGTGAAACGTGACGACGAGCGTCACATTTGTACGTACACACTTCCAACATAAATGTCACACTTAGCAAACACACACATATATATATATATATACGTATTCGTTAAACGAGCTTTTAGTGAATTTTAGACATCGCCCAAACAGTCCTCGATCAACGAACCGAGAGTAGCAAATTTGCTCGAATCCTTGTTCTCGTCAAAGCTACCGTTATATTTCGTTTCGTTTTTTTTCTCCCCCCCCCCCCCTCCTCCTCCCGCTTTTCTTTCACCGTTTCGCGAGTACATCCGAAAATACATATAAAAAGAGGAAAATGCTTCTCGTTATTTGCGTTCCGTGCGAATCCCAAGATTCGTCTCTATTTTTATCTTTTTTTCTTCTTTTTTTCTGCTCTCTCAATTTTTCCGCTTTTTGTTTGCTTGTACCCAGTTCCGAGGCCGCAGCAACAAATTCACGCTTTACTCCCCGTCGCTCTCCACCGAGAATATCTCGTACTCATCGACAGTGGACAGACGTTTTTTGTTTTAAAAAAAACTAAAAGAAACAAAAAAGAAAGTAAGCAGCTGTGCTCGTCGAGACACAGAGTTCGGAAATTTCCACGAACGTTCGAAATCGGTGAGGCTAAAACGTTTCGTGTTCTCCTCCTCGCGGAACAAATATCTCTCGAATCCATCGTTTCTCACGCCCAACGACTCGCGGAAACATTCGTTTCGGGAGTTTAAGACGTTCTTAAAGTATATACACGCACGATAAGAAGAAAATGTAAGACGAAGCAATGAAGAGTGCACGAGAAGAGGACCGCGGTGCGAAACAGTCAGCGTAAGAGTTTCTCTCTCCGAAACGATGACGTTAAATAACCGTTTATTAGACTAAATCCAGATGAATACGAAAGTGTTGTACACCGCGGCGCATCCGAACATGCATATTTATGTACTCGATGATCCGAGAGTAACAAAGGCGCATGTGTTATTTCGCTGGATATTGAAAAATTTGCGTGAGAAGTTCGGACGTTTTGGTTGGTATAGCGAAAATTCAATTTATCTATGTATATATGTATATTTTTCGTGTTCATGTGCTGCCGAACGTCAACGACGCGGTAATAAGAGTCGACGCTCGACAGTCGAGTGAACAGAAACGTGCGTATATTCTTGTCCGCACTCTCGTTCCCTCTGATACACTGTGTGTTCTTCACTTATGAGATCGAGTAAAACGGTACACGAGTTTTGTGGCTTTTCTCTGTTCCTCTTTCTCTCTCTTACTTTCTCACTCTTTCTGCCTCAGCCTCTGAATTTTCTCATTTTCTCATCCTCTCTCACTCATATATCCATCTGACTATTTGCCTCTCTCTTATTCATATTCTGACAAACGCTTCGACGCACCGACGTTTCAGTACCACCATATTTCACCCGCTGTTACGATCCCACCGCTATTATTTCCTGTTCACTCTCCATACCTCGAACAACTTTCATATCGAATACTGCCAAACTGCGTTTTGAGACACTCCGAAAAATTGAAATTTATAATAAGCTCGATTTTTCTAAATAAATTCTAGTCCAAACAACTCTGTGGAGCGAAAATTGCAAATAAAATTTTGACTCGAGTCCTCTAGAAACGAATCTGAGCGGGATATTTCTTGCAAGAAAAGTTATCGCTTTCGCGGTGACAGAAACTTGATATTCAACATTTTTCTAATTTTTTTAAATTTCATTTTATTTTTTATACATTCATTTGGATACGAAAGGAAATTTGATTCGAGTCAATGAATCGATAGCAATCGAACGCGTTCTACGACCGATCATTTATCGATTTCAACCCGGCGTTTTGGTCACACGCTATTTCCATCGTGAACGTCGGTCGAGATCTGAGAAAGATTTTCTCACAAATATCGTTTCAATTATAGAATTGAAAAAATATAAATTTATGAATGACTTTGAAACAGTAATTGTAACTTTTCAAGTGCTTTGTTTCGTGAAAATAAAATGAACGAAGAAAAATTCATAGTAAAGAATGAATAAAAAAAAACAAAAACGAATGAAAAGTAATCGAAAAAACGTTCGTAACGTTTGATCGATAAATCGAGTGTAGAAGCAAAGTCCTGGATCAATGTTTTTCATGCACTTGATAAAAATCTTATATCAAAAGTTAAGCGAGCCGCGATAACGTAATTTATTATCTTCATTAATGAAGTCCAAATCTCATGAGCATGCTGGGAGATTTACGAAGACGAGACGACACGGAAATTCAGGAATCATTTACAAGGGACAACATAAGTCGGACGATTCACGTTTGTATATATAGGGACATTTCATTTGATGCGTCAAATTTTAATGAGCCGCATTCCTCGACCATTGTGATGAGATTTTCAGTCACGGTTACGATCACGTGGAACGCTCTAGATCGCCTATCCTTCCAAATAATAAATTATTTCCTTGTCTTTTTCGAAGTATTTTCATATGATTTATTTCGTGCGAGTTTACGTATATGTACTCCAAAAATATAATTGTGCACACGAGTTTACCGGTCAACGTGAAGCTTTCTGGATTCGTAGATTAATATTGATGTAATTCAGAAGCAAAGCTAGTTGGGCAACGATTACAAATCATTTTTGTATTTTCGAATCAGTTTGTATTTTTTTATTTAAAAAATTTTGTTACATAGTTTCTTGACTTTCAGGAATATTAATCAAGTATCTGCCTCGAATAAAAGCTTCCACGAACATTGGTACGCACAATTCATCAGGTGAAATAAAATTATTAAACAAAAATGATGGTTCTTCGAGCAAATTTCTTTTTGTTTAACGCAATAACATTTAAAAAATTTACTTCAAACTTCTTTGTCACACTGGAAATGTCGTTCAAATTAAAAATCGATCGTCTACACCGTTTTTATCGAATTGCAAATGACAAAAACCTAAGATGCCTAACGTTCATTGGTTAACGAATAGAATAGTGAGGAAAAAATGAAGAAAAAAAAAACTTGTTGGAAAACTGCCCAAGCACTGAGTCCAAAAATTGTATAATTCGTTTAGATCGTTCATCAGTTGTTCAATTATTCATTAACGAAAACAGTGAGTTTACCCCCATCGATCGAATGTATACAGGCTTTTTTTTTCTTGGTTTTAGTATCTCATTTCATGTACAAATGTAGTTCGAGTCTCAATTGATAATAAAAAATAAAAAATATTATAAATGTGCTTGCGCAAAGATAATTTTAATTAAAAAATTAGTAATACTTTTCCCAACGAAATATTGCTATATGATAATAAGTTAGAGCTTTGCAGAAAAACAATAAAATTGTATCGTAACTCTTTTCTAAATGAAATTATGAAGAATTAGTGAGATTATAAATCATATTTATGAAAATGAAATAATTCGTATAGAAATAACATCGCTTTTTCCGGTAAAAAAAAAAAGCTCGAATAAAGAAGCCTTTCGGTTGAGCGTTGTCTTCAGAGTCTACGTCAGATGCGGCGCGTACTCAAATTTTTGGCGTCATTCGTCGAGATGACGTCTGACGCCAGAGATGAGAATGTGTATAATTCTCAGCACATATGCACAGGAAAAGATGACGTGCTCGATGGCATCTTAGTGTAGAGGTTCGTCGTTGATTTGGCAGACCGAATTTACGTATCGTCTCTTCTTGGATAGAGTGACATCTTCGTGCTCGTTTATTATCAATATATTAGTGCGCGTTTGTGTATATAAATATGTATAAAACTAAGGAAAAATAACTGTTGAGAGAAGGGGAAACGTTACGATGAATGACTTCCGCAAAAATAAATGAAAGAAACTTCTTCCAATACGTAAATAAATTTTCTTCTTTGCCATTGTTTTTTTTTTTTTTTAATCTTCGAGTTGTGTAACCATTATTTCTTCAGTTATACTTTGAAAAATCCCATTGAAAATGTGTCATCATGGAAATTCGCATTTATCAGTTGATATTTTCGCAAAATTATCGTTTTTTTTTATATTTTTCCACGTTAATAAGACACGCTGTAATACAAATCCACTGAAAATAGGTTCAATCGACACGTTCAACTTGGCCTAAAAGCTTTGTGAAAATTTATCACTCGTTTGACCAGCATGCAACTTGTGAGATTTTTCGATGATGGCGCGTGGACCCCGAGAACTTTGAGCTGCACGCTATGCATTTTTGGGGCTTCGTCCGAACGGGTTATTATCGGCTTATTCGTTGCATGTACGCAGTTGAAAATTGGTCTCGAGGCATAATTGGGAAAATGGTATTGGAGAAGTTCGTAGGAGTTTCAACGTTAGTGATAATTTTATTTAAAAAAATGAATTTAAAAAAAAATGTACGATTTTTCCAACTCGAATAAATTTCAATGTATTTTCGAGAGTGTTTTTTAGCTCGAGAGCCTTTCCAATTCTCGCTCCGAATACCGAGAGCTCCTAAATTCTGAAAATCAACTTCGTACTGAAAAAATCGTTGCAACTGCATTTTTGAAGCGGTCCGAAGTCGATTCGGTCGATTCGTAGATCCAATCCGTCAGCCAGAGTCCGAGAAGCATCGTCGAGATTCTTACAGAAAATTGCAAAACTTTTGGCGTAGGCCGAAGAACGACAGAGTCGCTCGCGAGTCGCAAGAACTCATTTTCTCGCGGAGCCCCTGGCGTATTCTCGTGTCAAGGGGAAAATTAGCGAGGATGAAAAGAATACGAAATATTGCACCAAGGTTCTGGCCCCGGAGGCGTCAAAATCAGATCTGGGCGCGTTTAACCGCAACTGGAGCAAAACGTTATCACAATATGCTTCGATTTTCATGAAATTTTATCGAAATTATGTTACCGTTGAGCATTACTAAGCTGTTGGAACTTTTTTTTCTTTTCGTCAAATCAATTTCCATACTCTTTTTCCACAGTTTATCAACTGCTGTGTTGAAGTTAATTGATTTTTTAGCATCATTCATTAATCTGGATTCAACGTCAAGAATTTTTTGTTTTCTATACATGAAATTCTGTTAATAATTATAACGATATTATTCAATATAATTTCGCCATGATTTCTTGTTTTCTTTTCGTTCAATATGATTCGTTCGGGATTACTGATAAGACGAGATATAAAAAGTGCATCGATTGGAATCGAGCGAATTTAAGCAGTGAATAAAGATCAAGCACTCGAGATTTTGGGATCGAGACAAGCACGTGGGGTCTCTCGATCTTGAAGGACGTTTGCCAAAGACCAGCAGCAGCAGCAGGGAGCAGCAGCACATGTTTCGACCTTTGAGTATTTCGACCGTCTTCAAATTCCTTTACTTTTATAAGCTCGAACACTGTCCGAGCAATTTATCAAAACAAATTGAAACGAGCTATGTTGAAGCATGCATCGTTGCGATGCAACCAAATTCCTCTTCATTTTCTTTTGTATGGATGAGCTCAAAATTTATTCCCAGTCTTGGGCTACGAGATTGAGAACGATTTTTTAAAATTCGCTATTCGAATATATTAATTCACCAAAAAATTGAAATTGGGCCAAATAACGATTTTTTTTTTTCAATATGAAAATACATTCGAAAGCGATTATCTGCGGTTACGATCAAACAGAAATACGTTATTCGTGTTGAAAAATCTTCTCAGTGTCTCAATAAACAAAAGTACTTTCGTCAATAAAACATTATCCACGAATCAGGTACGAAATTTCATTGCAATATCGAAGTCAAGAAAAGAGAACTTGAATTCGATGGAAACAGGATAATTTTGGAGAAAAAAAAACAAAAAAAATCATGTTGAAACGCTGCTGTTTCGTTGGCCAACAAAAACGAATTTATCTGCGTAAAAATCTCGATCTCCTTCGTGAATTTCTTTTAAAAATATCGAACTTTATTTTCTCGCTACGCAAAGCGTGATGATTCCGCGGAGAACGAGGTGAAGGAGAAAGTGAAAAATATTGAGAAAAATAGAGAAAGAATCGTGTTCTTTTTATTTTATTTTTTTCAATTTGTGGATGTTCGGCGAATCGAGAGAATTTTGAAAGAGACGGCGGAAGTCTCGATAGTTCTTGGATAATTGCTAGTAACATCTGCCGAATTTACGACCCGTGTGTTATTCCTCTGTACCTCTTGAACCCCCCCCCCCCCCCCCCCCCCCCCTCAAAGCGTCAAGCTTTTCGGACAGCTTTTTGCTCTCGCACCTTATGTTCGATATTTCGGTGCGAAAGTCTCTCTCTCTCTTTCTTCCTTTCTATTTCTCTTTCCTTCCATCCTCCTTTCTCTCTTTTTATTTCACGAATATACGCGGCTTGCCAGAGTTCTAAAAGCGTCTTTGACAATGACGTAAAATCTCGACAAATCGCAACCAATGAGATACGTATATGTGTGTTTCTCCGCTCGTGAGACGCCATCTACAAAAGCAGAGGCTCGTGTCAAGATAATATACCAACGAGAAAACGTATCGTAATTCGTTCATCGACCAATCGCTGAATCCGTTCGAGTTTATATTACTATATTCAAGCCTAAAAGCCCCGCATTAACATACCGAAGAGATTAAATCCCCAATATTGTTTCAGCACTGGAAATATAAGTTCATATAAAAGTATACTAAAAAAAAAAATAAAAAAAAAGTCGTTTTGTAAGACTTTGAACTTGAATATTGATCGAAAAAAAAAATGAAAATAAAATAAAAACAGTTATCGTTTAATGGTTATTTGAAAATCCATTGATTCTTGAATCGAGATGAGTTAATTGTTAGTTTCATATTATTATTGAACGAGAATTCATCCAGAAACAAGATAAATGACTTTCGTAAGCGTACCGACAGATCCATTGAAAATTAAAAAAAATTTTTTAAATCAGTAAAATAGTTTTTCTTTTATAGACAGTCTCTCGAGTGTTGGGAAAGGGCCAAGTTTCGAGGACTGCATTCATCAATTTAGTCTGATTTATGAATTTGCATTAATTCGAAAATATTTTTGATAATTGAGAATCTCCTGAATACGTGATTGGAAAAAAGCTGCGATGCTTCACCAATGCGTCACGAGCCTTTTGAATTTTAATTCATTTTTCAAAGTTTTCACTCGAGTCATGATAAACTTATTTTTTTTTTCTCAACGAATTACAAATATTACGTTTTTACAATTATAAATTAACAATCAATGTGCTCGGAATAGATCTTAATCGTTGGAATCGAGAGGAGATACTTGGATTTTTGTCACTCAGCACAACTTCTAATCGCACGTTTCGTCTTTCATCCCCTGTCGCCACATTTAACGGAAGCTTCCTGAGGCTTGTTTATAGCTACGAGGACAGAGACGCGACAATGGATTAATAAGAAAGCTCGTTAATCTTTCTCGTACAAGAAATTGCGCTAATCCGTGTACAGTCGAGAGGATATTATATTGCTTAACGGGCTTTTCACTGAGCATACTGCGAGAATCACACAAGATAAATCAATTGAATAAAAATTCATAAATCACGAAAAAATGAGAATTTTCGAAAATTCAAATTTGTAGAAAGAAAAAATGGAATTATCGATTTTAAATCTTCAAAACTTCTACAAGATTTCTGAAGAAGTATATTTTAATTATAATTTTTATGCCATTTGCTGAGATTGATAGTGAATATATTGCAACGAGGAAAATTCGAAAATCGATTAAATTATTCGACCAATTAGTACTCATTGCATGGACGTTGAATTCCAATTTGAATGAATCCATTATTTCGGCTCGAAAATGGGATTAAAGTCGATTCAATTAAAGGTTGTATAGCGATCGAAAATAAGAGATAGATTTTTAAAAAATATGAATTGAATATTCGTTAAAGTGACAAAAAACAAAAACAATTGAGTGGAGAAATATTTTTATTACAGATGGAGATAACTTAGTATTCATGAGATATTAGGAACAGTTTGATATTTTCAGGGTTCAAAAGCTTCGTAACAATCTTCAATCTACATATTTTTTTTTCTTCACAAACAATTAAAATAGAGAAAACGAGCAACGATCTCTCGATGAACCGCGAGAGCTTGTTGCAGCTCATATACAATCCTTCATCGTGGAGGATAAATTTTGGTTAATTATGAAAAGACATAAAAATCTAAGTTCAATTACATTTACGTAATTGAACAATTTTTTTTTACGAACAGTCAAAAAATGGATGAAATTGTTTGTAAAGTCTATTAGATAAACGTTGCCACAATGAAAAAAGGTATCGTTTCTTAATTAAACGCGTTATCGAAAAGAAATTATTTTTTGAGTCTCATTCCTCTGATTAATTGTTGGTAAAACTTTTTTGACGTTTGTGAGAAACTTAAAAATATTCCGTATCAATAAAAACTAATAGTTTAGAATGTTGAATAAAAAAAATGAATGTTTGAAAGCTCGGGATTTCGAAATATCTGTAGAATTAAACAGTTGTTTGTTTGGATTTGAGGTTAGTCGTATTAGAACGATTCACCCAACTAGTCAAAAGTACGAATAATTCTGGAACTAAATTGAACGATTTCTATCAATTAATTATTTGGATGGAATTCAGTTTAATTTTATTCAGAAGAAATCGCAAGTGGACTTTTGCATATTTGTATTTTGACGGACGTCGTCGTCGCTATCGTAATCGTTAAAACAGTTGATCGTTCGACCGACGACTATTCACCTCATAACCGTCTGCTAAGAATTTTCCACCGATTTACGACAAAAAATATTTTTGTTTTCGAAGCTGTCATGTTTGTTGAAACGAAATAAATGAAAATAATAACAGTCGAGCACACTTGTTCGTGAGATTTGTCAAACGTTTGAATATAATTGTCGTTCCTATACGTTCAACGTGTGTAAATTAACGATTATATTTTATGATCGTTTTTACTCGTCATCGAGTACAGATTTACCAAAAAAAAAAAAAAAAAAGAAGATTTGAATATAAAATGTTTTTACTCTACGTAATACGTGATAGAGGTCAAGAAGCAATCTCACTTTCTTTCGACTTGAGGCAAACCCCTAATTTCCTTGGAATATGTATAAAAAAAAACCGTGGTCACATGATCGTAAAGGCGAGTGTGATATAAGAAAGTATGAGATTGCAATACTGGAATTTTTGTTTTTATTTATTATTATTATTTTTTCTTCAAGATCGATGAGAGTGTGTGTCTAGATGAAGAAGAAGAGACGAAGAAGAAACGAGAGCTCGTCTCGCCACACCCAGAAAACAGAGTCTTCTCTCGAAGACTACATATAAAACGCCCGCGTGTTTCTAAATAAAAACTTTTGCCCCGATCGCATTATTAATAGCGTACATTTTCTTTTCTCGCTGTCATCAATTTTTTCAATACCGCCTTCGACGAGAATGCTTTTTCGTAATGTAAGCTCGAACGTAATCCTCGAAGCTTTCGAATATATAGTTTCACATATTGAAGCAAAAAAAAAATGAGAATAAGACGAGAGAACAACGAAACTAACCTCTTGAATTTTGTAACTGGTTCTAACAGTTTTTCGTCTGGTGGTCGTAATTTCGTATTCTTCCTCGACGGTCGCACCATTATCGTCGGTTTCCTCGACGGTTGTGCCATGATCATCGGGTTCCTCGACGGTTGTACCATGATCGTCGGGTTCCTCGACAAGACCGTCGCTCGTCTCAACTTCTGTACTCGTCGGCTCTTCCGTCACTTCCATCTTCGTTTAATCCTTGTGTATTTGTTTTTTTTTATATATTTTTCAACTATTCACAATTTTTTACTTTATCAAAACAAATTACGAACCAATTAGAAATTTCGCAACTTTAAAATCCTCGATATTTCGTAACACCGTAGTTGGAAAAGGAGAAAGAGGAGGAAGAGGATGTATGAAAAAAGGTTTAAGACGTCTGACGGAATAAAAGAACACTACCGAGCACCGATGCTCGACTTTAGAATCTTGAGCCAAGTTCTCACTATTATTTTTCGTCTCCCTCAGACGATTTCGCCGTCGTTCGTGCAATTTTATGTTTTTTATTTAATATTTTTTTTCAATGTTACACAGACAAAAACAGACGTTGTTTTGAAAACAAAATTAAATAGGTTTTGCACGGGATATTTCAATTGTACATTTTTTATAATCGTTGGTTTTTCCTTGCCGCACTTTATTTACTACTTTATCTTGATCTTTTACTTCTCCAAGTGGTTGTATCTTTGACAGAACGACACACGCGCCCTCTGAAATTTTATCTACGATTAAAAACACCACCGCATCACCGCGATACCATAGTTTTTAAGAGCTCGTGTTGTTTTTTGCTCTTTTTTTCTCTCAATCGCACATTCTCCGGGCCGGTCGCGACCTATTATTGTAATTATTATTGTTATTATGACTGAAATGAAAATTGTGACGCGTTCACGTCTCGTAAACTATTCCGGGATCGTCCGCGCTGAACGAGAATACTGGCCGAACTGAATTGCCCCCACTGGCGCTCCGCGCTAAGTCATCTTCGCCACCAGAGTCGCTGCTACCGGCTGTGAAGATACCCGAAGACCGAAAAGAGGAAAGGGGCAGGGGCGCCACGGAAACGGACGCGTTCATGGCGAAAATAGAACACGAATTTTCCTTCCTTTCGGTAATAAAGTGTAGCTGGCCTTCGTATATTCTTCGGTTATAGATATCTACATTGATATAACCTATTTGAGTCTAATGTTTTTACATATTTTCTGCATTTTTATCTTGTAAGATTAAAATTTGGAAAATAAAAAAAAAATTTCACACCGCTTTTCATTTTGTACATTTCAACAGGTTTGAGCAAAGTTCAGAAACTTGTAATCTCCATTGGTGGCAGCACCGTCTTTGCTAATTTTTTGACGATTTCATTGCGATCACGGTCGTATATACAGGTCTGGAAACGACAGTAGCATTGCATAGGCAGCATGTGGGCCTCTTAATGTCCAAGCTTTTTTTTCTCACCGCTGCCACGGCATAGCGCTGTGATAGGGGGATGTTACAAGTTATATACAGGCCTAATTTAAACCGTAATGTTCTCTCTTCACGTGTTCTCGATATTTATTTCGTAAAAAATTATTCGTGTGACAATTTAAAAATCTTTAATAAATTGATTGCATTAAAATGACGAAATCCTGTGCGGTACCTCACTGCAAAACAGGGTATAAATCGAATCAAGAAAAGAGCTCTGTTTTTCAAGTGCCAAAAAACCCAGAACGTTTTAAAAAGTGGCAGGCAGCAATTCCCGGAGTGAAACTAAAAACATCTCAATACGTTTATGAAAAACACTTGAGTCTTCTACTGAAAAAAAACTGTCAAGACTGGCTAAAAATTAAAAGTAGTTTCAAAACATCTACAAGAGTTTGTTTTTGGTTTTCCCCGAACACGTTCTCCTGCTTGATCCCAGTCCTATGTCTATCATAAAACTCCACTTGTGCTTTTTTATTTTAATTTCCCTGAATTAACGATTTCAACGAAAAACAATAATGATTTTCATACAAAAAAATTATAATGGAAAGTGCATGTACTGTGCCCAAGAGACATATGGCTGTCTCTTTCGCACACAACATCCCTTTTCCAATGCGCACCATGCGGCCAAACAGGGAAGCTACAAACACTGGACGTTAAGCGACCCATCCCCCACCACCGTCGTTTCCAGACCTGTATGTACGACCGTGATTGCGATCTAATCGTCGATCGTAGTTCCGCAATCTCCACGAGATGTCCGTTACCATTTGCATAAATATCAAGAATCGTGAATTTATTTTTTTCTGCAAAGATTTAGGGCAGAATTTTAGATTTAAGGGTTAGCTGTCTTATATTTATTGTTTGAATCGTCCGGTAGATATGTAGCGATGTTTCTCTGTTTGTGAACGGTTATTTCATCGCCTGTGATTAAAACAGCGTTCAAGGACAAAATTTCAGTGAGATTTACAATAAAAAAAAAAATCATCAAAGACGTTACTCGATTTTGAAGTAAAAACGAGAAAATAATTATTCATATGATTTGTTTTTCTATCAGATCGCTCCATTATTAGTTTCTAACCTAAAAAATGTAAATATGCACTAATGAGAATCGATCGTGAAATTAAATAAAATGGTAGTGAATAAAAAAAATTTCAGTGAATACATTCGAATAATATTTGTGACCATTTTTATTGGACGTGAATGCGAAGTAAAACAGTCACGATACTTTTTTCGCTAAAAATAATTTGTCCTATTTATTTAGCGGAACATCAACAAACACGCGCGGTACATTTGAGCTCATATATATATGTAATAACGTATACATGATTCTCGACGTAAATTTTCCATGCTCATCTCAAAAAACGATCGCGAACACGAAAGAAAAAAGTCATATACATATACAGTCGTATGTACATCTATACATTTGATATTTCACAGTTCAACGGACTCTAAGATTTGAAACTAATATACATTCTAGCTACAACTCGATTTTGTTTCTCGCAACTTTTCTGCTCTCGCCCTCTCTGACATAACCTCTTTTTTTCTGTACACCTCAGAGTCCCCAAAAAAATTCGCTTTTTTTTCGTGCAGTTTACAGAGTTTGCAATCGCGAGCAATGGAGATTTCACGGTCTTCGAAATTGCACGAATCAAGAAAACATTTCAGAACAATATTCAAACAAGCATGATGATTTGTACGAGCCACAATTCACGTAACAAGAAAGGAAGATTCAGAACCTACAAAAGACCGCGGTGCGAGGTACTCTCGATAGAGCTTGATTTTCATCTGTGTGTCGAGTCGTCGTCAGTGCTAAATTCTTAGAGCTTTTATATAAAACGTGCCTCAATTTCTGACTTGGTTGAGGTCCTTCGTGTGACATTCTAATTTTTCCATCTCCAGATATAAAATAGAATCTCCAGAAGGAAGAACTGGCTAAAGCTGAAACACACTTAAGGCGCAGTCAGGTTAGGCTTTCCCCTAACCCCCAAAATGTTTTCGCACAGCACACGAACGCCCCCAAATCCAACAGACAACAACGATGTTCATCGTATTAAAAATTCGAGAAAAAAGAATAAAAATTCTCGACGATGTTCTTTCCTGACTATTTCGAATCGTAATTCAGTAATCGTAATTGACAAAGCAATCCATGGTCACAGTACGAGCGTAATTACGAGTGAAACAGTCGGAGAGTCCGATTACGAATCAAACTGGAAATGCAGCTCTCACGTCAGTTTCCCGTACTACAGGTTATTCTTACTTTTTCTTGAACCTTTTTCCACTTACGAATAAATCTTGCTGGCATCACTTTCTCTTCCTGAAAGACCTTACGAGTCAAATAACACACATAAAGGAAATCTGGATTTGCCATATTATTTCGGTCGGGACTTTTAAGGATTTACAGATATTTTCTACTTACGCAGAGAACGTTAATTATAATGTCACAATTTCTGCGATTTCTTTTTTCTCTGCTCCAATGATATGAATCTTTTGAAAATTTCGTCCGAGTTTTATCACAAATATCGAAAATACGAAACAATTTTTAAAAATACAAACTTTTTTGACATTTTTCATCGTCTTAAACGCTTTGACTGCAAACTACTTGTACCACGTTCGCGCGTTCGGGTTGCACGCTTTCAGCGTTGAAAGCACACGATACAGTAATACCGAAGCGGGATACAACGTCCAAGTGGTACGCACTTTGAGCGCTGAAAGCGTGCAACCCGAACGTACGTAGGCATGAGTTTATGAAAATTTACCGACGACGAACCATCAATATATTGCGGCGGGACTCTTCATTTTCTTTATCATTATGGTGTTCGATCGAGAATCTAACCTCAGACCTCCGCAATAATCAATGTTTTTGAATTTCAATAATTATTTTATGAGGTCTAATAACAATAATAAAACATTAAAAATATTTGGAATGATGTGATATTGAAGCGGGGGACAAAATTGTCCTGTTGTTTTTTCTTTTTTCAATTTTCTCAGTAGTTTTTGCGAAAGTGGTTTTAGACGATTTCACTGACCAATTTTGTGGCATTCACCTTGTTTTTTTATCTCACGATCTCTCAGCGTCGTAATTCTGATGATTATTATTACTATGATTATTAATTTTGTTCAAAAGCGGTCGGGAAATATTCTGAATCAAACATATTAGCAATTTGTCACAGAAGTTGGCGAAACGATCGTAACGGGGATATGGTCCTGGTCAAAGACGCGTGTGTCTCTTGTTCGATATTGACACCCGAGAAATTGGCAAACTATGAAAATAAAGCAACAAAACAAGACACCCCATTGGAAAATAAGCTGTTGAAACGTTTGAAAAGCGAATACAACGATCTATCTGGAATCACGAAAAAAATAAGTTCGTATACGAAAGATATTTTAACTGGTATATCGAGAAAAACGAACAAGAAAAATTCGAAAACGAAAATTGAGATTATCAGTGATAGCAGGCTACTAGCTACGATGCAGCCAGTAGCTATGCAATATTTTGACAAGTCTGGACAACCTTGCCTGAAGCTTAGACTGCGCGAGGAATCAGGAGCTTCATTGTTTGACCGCAATTTCAATAGCGCTGCAACCGAACGGTCCGTAAATTCGACACAAAATATCGAAGAAGAAATTCAAACGATATTTCCTGAACAGTGTCCTCCGACTGACACTGACTCTTCAATGTACAGTAGTTCCTCAATTTACGATTATCTCATGTATCCCGTTAAAAAAATTTCAAACACACGAAAAATCGTGGCTCAAAAATATTTATAAAATATCGGGGCTATTTTCGTTCATGCACCACCCGCGTCGCGCTTGGCGTTTTTGGTTTTTTTTATGTTTAGTCAAACTTTTCACGCGCGTGTGCCTAGTACAAATAGACAAGTGTCGATACGAATGGGTCGAAGTATAACGTGAAGATTTATTTCGGTGTCTTTTGAAAAAGAGAAGCGAACGATATATGCTGAGTTTTGAAAAAAAAAAAGATTGAAAGAATTTTTTCCGCTGATTGATCAACAATGGGTTCGTAATAATAAATCTTATTCTGCTTTTGAATTTTTATTTGATGTTTCGTTACGTTTTTCAGTCCTTTCTATATTCAACGCCCATCGTGTTGCATAAATAAAAAAACTTCATCGCGTTTTATATTTGGGAATTGAATGTTTCTTCATTCCCATGAATTTTGCCCTTTTTCGTACAAAAAGTTTGGTAAATTTAAGATTTTACAGTCTCGTGTTCACGTGCAATTGGCGAAATGTTCGGAAATATGTTTTGCTCATGCAAGTGGACTTTAAGAGAGAATTTTGTACATTTTTTTTCCACGTCATGTTATTTATTTTCTCTTCATAATACTTTCTCATCAATTGAATAAAAACTGTCAGTTCAACGTTCAAATATTCAGTTTTTTTCAAACGCGTTCCTTAAAAACGTCCATTTTGTAGACCTAATCGAAAATTGCTTTGGCATGAGGGGTGGTTCGGACCAATATTTTTTTTTTTTTCAAATTTCCTCCTTCCTCGCCCCTTCCTCGTACGCACGTCATCAAGTTACGAAGCGAACCCATATGATCTACACGTATTCATCTCTATATATATAGTGGTCTGTGTATAACAGATGCGATGAAAAGAAAAATGTCCAGTCTGCTCCCGGTCTGTCACTTCAGACACTCTACAACATAACCTCAAATGACGTTTAGTCCACGGAATTTTTTAGGTTAAAATTGACTAAAAATATTTTACTCTATCAGAGCGACTATCAGTGAATAAAACCGTAGTAAGAATAAGAAATAAAAAGAAAAATTTATGAGATCAAATTGCAAAATACTTGTGAAATGGAAAAATCCAACGACAACTGGCAAACGATCGTCATTGCGGACGAAAAATATTCTATTCGATGTTTCGAACGAGATGGATTGTTTAAAATATTTCTCACGAACCTTCGTCATATTTGGATTGAGTGTCTCGATAAAAATAAAATTATACTAAAGTGCAAGGTTAGTGTAGAATTGAAATTGTTAGAAGTCAAACTTTTCAGTCTACAACAAATAAAACTTTACTGTTCATTGTTTATACACTTTTCGAAAAAAATGAATTGTTATTAAACGTGTCAATTGGTCTTCAATTTTGTATGGAATAATTATGAAATTTGTGGATCACGAATTTGAACATGACTGAAAAATCGGATTTGACACTTATCCTATGGCATTGAGAATAGAACTGAATAACAAACAATGATTTTCAATGCAGACATTGAATCCAAGCTTGAGCATCGAGGATATCGATGTTGTTCAATTCGTCGGACAGCTTCTTAAGAATATTGAAACACATGCTGTAAAAAAATCTATTAAACGCATCGAATTTGCTGAAAACTTGGACGGCGGCATTTTCAAATTTGCTATTGACTTTGAGAAAGGAAGTCCTCAGCAGCTTTCCGAAGAAGTAACAATACCACTTTGTCTTTTGGCTGGCGAGCTGCAAAGAAGACAAACAATATTATTGGATCTAGTCAGGAAAAAGGATGAGGAGATTACGGAGTACAAACTCAACGGAGCTGAATTAACAAGAAGTATACTATTTTCCAAACTCAATGTTTTATTTATATTCAATTTCTATTCATTGGAATAGAACTTCTTAATATTCAATTAGAAAGTTCGTCTATTCCTGTTATAATCAATTTGACAATTTTTAAATTGAAATTCAATTATGATATTGGAATTAACGTCCATTCAAACCTCAAATTTATCTCTGATTTTAATTTGCACATGCAAGTTGGATTATCGACATAAAAAAACACATGCAATTTCGATTAGCGTAGTGAAAATCGGACATGATAATAACATTAGGGAACAAAAAATTATCTCGATCAGAAGAATTAACTAGTTGTAGCAAATTTCTGTAGCCAGGAATGTTCCCGATAATTACTTAACTGGTACAATATAAAGCATAGTCACTTTTCTGAGCCTCAAAACAATGACAATAATTTTTGCCTGCAGAGCATATAACAACAGTAAAGTTCGATGAAGAATTGTTCCAAAGTAATGCACCGAAGCTCAGTGTCGAACAAATTTTTGAATCATTCGAAAATGTTATGGCGACACAAGCTGAAATGGAAGTGTCCATCAAACTCGAACCAGTAAGGTAGGAATAAAATTTTTATATTATATACGAGAAACTTTTCATCTGTTGGGGATTTTGTGTTCTTCAAGTTCTTCGAATATCAGTTTCCTTTGCGGACATTGAATTCCATAGAGATTGCGAACATATGCATATAGAATTTTTTTTGTGATTCATTTATAACAGATGTTGCAATTCGATCTCACATTTTTCGCCAAAATTAAACCGATGAGATATTTAAATTAAAAAAAATCCCCAAAATTTAAATCAGACAAAAAAATTACCGACTTTTTCCTTTACAGTTCGACAGAGAAAAGCAATGACGCAGACCTAATAAAAAATGAAGTAATGGAGGATCCCGAATCGACAGAACAACTCCAAAGTTCTCCGATAAATCTGAAAGAGGCAGACGTAAAAACGAAAATGATTAAAAAACCAAGGAATGACGATTTTGAAGAAAAAGATGAGGCGACGCGAAAGAAGGCACGTAGTGCTCCTGCACTAAGGTCCAAACGAACAAAAAATACTATTCATGATTTTATAAAATGAAAATCCAGAACTTTGAACAATATTTAAAAAATTGTTCAACGATTTTTGTACCAACAAATGTTGTAGGTAAAAAGTGTGCATTTTATTTATTACTGATTCAAAACATCAAAGTTTTACAATCGCTAACTTAAAAACTAATAACAACTATATGAGTACAGTACAGATTAGAACTTTTCTAGTTTTCGTTTCATTTTTTTTTTTTTTTCTTTATAATATGGTTTTCGAAAGTTAGCGAGCTCTCGCGTACTCGTGGGACATTTTGGTACTGAGTAAGTCAATTTTTCGACGAACAGTACGATTTTCAAGTGTCTTTTCAAGTCACTCGCAACATATTCCAGTGCAAACGAAGAAGAAAGGGAAAACAAACGATTCATTTGATATCGATTACTCAGGGAAAAAGCCAATTTAATCCTGTGAATAAATAGTCTATATTGATTTTAACCAAAGAGCACGGCAATGAAGAAGTATTTTAATCATTCTATTTAATTCAATATTGGACAATGTTTGTCTTGATCGAATGAATTTTATAATACAACAAATTATCATAGCTATTAAATTTCTAAGAACACTAATTCTTACTTGAATTTTGCTTTATTTAAATAAATAAAAATTTCAATCAAATTGATCGATATTTTTCTACGTTGAAATTGTTATGAATGTTAGTCCATACATATACTTTCACATTGAAATGGCGAAAATCTTCGTTTTACAGAACACCTTTCAATTGAAACGAATTCTTGTAATTTCGTGAAACATGTATGACAATTTATTTATTTATATATTTTTTCAGAACAATAATAAACAAATAAAAATAAAACCTTATTTATAACTACAAACTTAATCAGAAGACCGGCTTCGATTAAGATTTTCGTCTACATGGGAACGAACGTACCTGCGTTTATTCACAAAAGCAAAAACCTACTTCTTCGTATCTGAAACAATATTATTACTAATTTTCTTAACTCATTTCGATGCAAAACATTTTCCTAAATGTTTATAAAGTAAATATGTTTCGATGAGCTTTGTGTGGTGAAAAAAAAAAATTTAACATATCAATAATAATATTAATGACAGTACTAACGAGATGCGGGGCTAAAGTGATAAAGAAATGTTGCTCGTAGCCCCTGGATGATAATTTCGATAAGCACAGTGAGGTTTTTTCCTTCCTCCTCTTTTTTTTCAAATTTTTTTCTCTATCTTACAAACTCGCTTGCTTACAGTTATAAACATACAAAAAGCGACAATGATATAGACATTCTCGCGGATAGTACAAAGCCGAAAAAGTGGTCAAGAGCTTCGATAAAACGTAGATCAAGCTCCCTCCTCTCCCATTATAGTTTCAAAATACATCGGGGTTTTGTTTTTTGACTAATTATTTCGAAAAATTACAGCCGCGAAACCAATTCCTGCAATGCAAATGTTCGTTTTAACGCATTTTTATAAATTGCATATTAAAGATTTTTCGTTTCGTTTGTTTCTTTTTATTTGATGATTTTTTTTTTTTTTTTCTTTAATTTATTATTCGCGACGTATCGCCACCTATAATACATCTATACAAAGCTGCTTAATTCCATTCAACTTTTTCTTTTATTCCCATCTACCCTTTCACCATTTTTTTTTTTTTTTCCATTAATCGTGTTTTTTTTCCACTTTTCTCGAGCTCTCTTTCCTCTTTATGTTGTTCAATTCTTTATATTCGTATATAGGCACAATTAAGGCGTTTATTTATGTATTTTTTTTTTTGTTGTTTTTGCCAGCATAAACGAAGATCACGATTAATGACTTAGCGTGTATGTGAGTGTGTATGTGTTTTTTTTTTAATTCCGGAGATGAACGACTCTACTATATATTTGATACTTTACGAGCTAATGTAGATTTGTGCGAAATTTTTGCACCGTTATTAAATTAATAATTTTTTTTTTTTTTCGTTTTGTTTGTTTTTTTTTTTCGTACGTCGATTAGTATTCTAATTTTTTCTAATACTTTTTTGCCTGCTTCCTCTCGTGCTGACAATCTACAGCTCGCCGCTTCTTTCGTCTTAGTCGAGTAAGCTTAAGTTTTTTTTTTTTTTTTTTTTTTTTTGGCCGCAACTAAAGCGGCTGGTCGCAAATATTATAATTCAACGAAATTTTCTCCGCTCTTCACCGTACTTTTCCTTTATTTTTAAGCTGTTTCAATATAATGGAAATAAAATCTAGTTTTTCGGCTCTGAATTTCAATCGGTTCAAAAGAAGGCTCAAGAGGAGGATTCTTTTTTTTTCTGTCATCGATGAATAAGGTTGGAATGTGAGTTGTTGATTTTCATTTAAAATACCATTAAATACGTACATCTCCGTAACTTTCTCATCGAATTTAGTTCTTCTCGATGCGACTGATTAAAAAATTTAGGTTTTAAGGAATAGTTCACATGTCTTGGAACTAACAATTCAAATAATTACTAGAAATTGAATTGAAAAATATTTCAATTCCTTTTCAGTCAAATGACAGACTTTTTTTTGTTTTCTTTTCACATTTATTTCTCTTATTATTTCACGAAACACAAAATTTCGAGAGTCCACTAAAAAAACATCGTTTGAAAGCTCAAATTTTTTTTTTCTATTTAATCGAAGTTTAAACTAAAAAATTCAGTTATCACGATGAAAAAAGAACACTAAAATAATTGGTGCTTTGATCGAAGAGCGCATAAAAATCAACAACTACCTTGATTCACCCTTAATTGACGCGTAAATATAGCGAGCAACTTACGAGTTACGCGCGATAACTATAATTAGGCAACTTCAGTAGTAACGTCAAAGAGCTTCGGGATTAAAAAGGCTGGAATAAAAAAGACTCCGATAGAAGAAGAGGATTGAAGAAGAAGAAAAAAAATTTTTTTTTTTTTCTTTCTTGAGAACTAACCAAAAGTGAATGGATATAAAATGTTGATGGTCCTCGATTGGAGATGTCGCACGGCTGAATATATTTATATATATGTATACATTAATTGCTATTTCGCGATTTCATAATTAGTATTCAGACGTTAATCACAATGCGCTTGATGAAAGTCTTATTAGTTCAGATACGTCGAGTAGCAAAAAATCCAAATACTTTGTTTTCGTTTCGTTTTTCCTTCAATAAACGTGGCACGCTAAATTTTCTCGATTTGTTTTTTTTTTTTTTTTTTTTTTTACTTTTTTTCGTTAGGCCTATTTTCGTGCGAGAAATACAGTATTTTTAATGCGATTCTTTTGTTTGTGAAAATTTGAACAATCGATCTAATGAATTGTTGATAATAAATAAACGTTTTATCCTATATAAACGGGCTCCGTTTTATTCTCATGGTTTTTATGTGCGGTATTAATTTCCGGCCTAACTTTGCCACAGTTAATTTTATTGCTTGTGTTTCCAGTCAAATGAAATCTACGACTATTGTTATAAAATTACGCCAGTGTGTTGCGAAGCTTGCAAAAAAAGTTTTGTTCGTGATTTTTTAAAATTTATTTCGTTAACCGGAGATTCAGTCAAGGGTTGCTGCGTTTTAATAACATCGATACGAAAAATTGCTGGAAAATTGGGTGTTTCGTCAGTTCGAATTAATACGTTTTATCGCGTTGCTGACTTTTCTTGTTGTTTCGCTTTCGTTTTTTTTTAATATGAAACGCCCAGCTATCGTCAAATCTCTGCGACCTTTTTTCTTTTACCTTTTATTTACATGATTTATTTCCGGTTTGTTGTTTCGCGCTTCTTACTCTTTGTATCTTTACTCACACGTTGAAAACGACCGTTCGTAAACGTCGTGTAGGATATAATTCCGCTCCATTATCCGCGAATAGTTTGATCGCGATTGTTTGAGAAAGAAGACTAACACGAACATCTCCATGCGTCACCCTGCTGCGATGGTGATCGAGCCTTTATCACGCTGTCAGCACCCTCTCGTTCCGATGCTTCAAACAGACTTGCCTTTCAACGGGAAGAAAAAGATGAGCGTTAAATATAAATAAATATCTCGTCTTTTCACAAAATATTCATTGACAGAACTTTGAAATGAATTTATCGAGTTTTATATTCACTGAAAAATTTTCAATATTCATCGCTTTACGGGGTCTTCAGAAACGTGATTAATTAATGTTTTCTTGCACGTTGTCGAGTTTTCAGAGAACAAAAATAAACGTATACTCGAAATATTCAACGAAACTTCGTATGATAAGTTAGAAAATTTTTTATAAATAAAATACCAAAAGGATCGATTATTATAAAGAAGAAAAAAAAAAAAAGAAAGAAATAATTCGAAAAATGTTTCAATCTTACTCGTCGGTCCCGCTGTTCTCTTATCCTTCTTGCTAGCGTAAGAAAAGCTTCTTCAATATTTATGTTGTCTTTGCACGAGACCTCGAAGAATGGCATGTCAAAATTTTCGGCTATTTTTTCGCCCCGCTCGGCCTCCACCGCACGATGAGCCACAGCGTCGCATTTGTTCGCTGCCAAAACTTTAACAACGTCTAACGAGGCATTCTACAACGAGCAGAAACGACGTTTCTTGTCAGTTCAACATTGCTTCGGTGTTTTTAAAAAAAAATTTTATTTTTTTTTTCAAATGTTAAGTACTCGAACATTACTTCTCTAATGTTTCTCAGCCAGTATGATAAATGATTAAAACTCTCGAGGCTGGTGACATCGTACATTAATAAAATTCCCATTGCCCCTCTATAGTATGCTGTTGTGAGAGTGCGAAACCTTTCTTGACCAGCTGTGTCCCTGCAATAATTATGCATTCATATGAATTTGAAAAAAAAAAACGAAAAAAAAAAAAAAAACAAACAAAAATTTGTATTTTACGGTTAATCCGATGATCAATATTATCAGTTTTATGAAATATAATTGAGAAGCTCGCATATATGTTAGCGATTCATTGCAACGAGTTATCTCCCACCCAAATCGATTCACAGAAGAGACCTATATATATGTTACGTTCGAACAGACACAACAAAGAGGATCTATATATATAAAAAAAAAAAAGTGATTGAAAAAAAAAGTGATATATCCATAGCAAAGACTCACCAAATTTGTAGTTTTATCGGTGTGCCATCGAGATTGATGATTTTTTGCTTGAAATCAATTCCTGAAGGGTTCGTGGCATCGTTTTGAATTGAAAATACATTTATAATGAGCGTTGCTCCGGTGACAAGTGACTTATGTAAAACATACTTTGTTTCCCGACAATAAAACATTTCAAGATTCTACTGATTTTCATGAATCGATCAATCATCATCGAAATGATAATTTATCATGTTTTTATTAAACCAAATACATTTGCGGTTCATTTTTTCGTCACAAATATGTTTTTTTTTTCTTTAATGTTTTTTTGTTTTTAAATTCACTCACCTATCGTAGATATGTAAGTGTCGTAATAACGCTCGTCACAGTAACGATGCACTATGCAAGTTTTACCAACGTTCGAGTCACCAAGTACGAGCACCTTGTACGTTGCTGCAAAGTCGAGCGCCATGTTTCGGCTCTATGGTTGCTTTTGAACTGTTGTTAGGTCGTCGACGGTGTCGTCGGCCGGGGATGTCTTTCCTTAGGTACACTCTCCGTCTTTCTCTCTTTTTTCCTCTCTTTCTCTCTCTCTCACTCGTCGCTCGCTCTTTCTCCTTCCTTTTTCACCCCTGAGGGGTCGAGGGTGGAGGATCGATTCGAAGCCTGCGCTCTCCAACCTCCTCCGAAGCTCTTTCTTTCTCTCTCCCTCTTTCTACAATCATACTCTCTGTACAGCTTATCCAGGTCCATTCGCTATAGATGATATATGGATGTTCCCATATACGAACTGATCTCTGGAGAATAAACACTCTCGCGAGCTCAAGATCTCTTCGAATACTTTTCCTTCTCGCCTCTATCCGCGTCGTATTACATTTTCCTTCGACTCAGCAACCGAAATTATCATTTCTCTTACCACAGACATTTTCTGTAGAAATTTCATATCAGCAGCTGAAAAAAATCGGAGTATATTACATTTTTTTTTTGTTTTTTTTTTTAATCGAAATCTTATTTTTTCGTTTACTTCTGTACTAGCTTTATTCGAATGAAAAAAAATTCAATGTTTTTTTGAAATTGTATTCATGAAAATGACACAGACTAAAATACCTCGAAGCACGAATGTCCATTGGAATATCGTACAATTTTGTTGATATTTACCGCGATCACGCTGATAGCTCCATTCGAAATTTTCGTTATCGAAATTCAAGTCTACGATTTTAGAAATATTCGACAAGGTTTTTTTTTGTTTCGTTCTCAACGATTTGAGAAGAAACTTCTCAAACGGTGTGTGAGCATTGAATTTCGTACAGTGTGGTATAAAAGTTATCTGGACTCATCAATTTTCTTCATCAAACTTGTAATTGAAGTTGATGAACGCTGTTTTAATTTTTGCTAACGATGTCTCCATTTTTCATTCGAGTAGTATTCGTGCTCAATTATAATTCATTAAAAATTTGTTAAAAAAAACTTTTTCGAAGGCCAAAAAATGGCATAAACATTTCGTCGTCATGACAGTTTATGTCCTTCTAATCAAAATGTCGTTTTCCTGGTAAATTCGACAAATAAAATGACGAAATTTCTACACGTCAATTAATTTGAACGAGTTAATAAACGAACAGTTTTATTGCGATTTAACAAATGCAGACTTTCTCTTTCTACATGAAATTTATTTTCCTATGAAGAAGTAGAATCGCGTGGAAAAAGTTGGAAAACGCCTGTCACGATAATTCCGCCAGGGTCAGTTACGCTTGTCTTGGAAATTCGTGCACATATATATTTACGACACGCGAGACTCTCTTCTGCAGTGAATTAGGGTTAGCGGCTTGTCGAGAAAAACTGCCCTACCCGAACATATCCGTGGTTGAAGGCTGAAGGGGACAAAAACTGCCACGTTATCGTCAAACATTTATCATATGGCTCCCTAGAACGTCTCTGCTGGAACGTTCGAAGTATAGAGTTCTATGACGTCATTAGATATTATAGACTTAAGGGTCAAGTTCGTGACGGGGCGTTTGCGGTCATCGGGGTTCACAGTTCGAATGGAGAATGTAAAAAAAATGTTCAAACGTCGTTCGAAAAACTATATTATCCAAGAGGAAATAGGAGAAATTTAGTAACTGCACTTGAAAGGTCACAAAATATGACTGTTACCATTGGGGAGTACAGCAAAGTTTTATTTCCGAATGAGCTCATTTTTTACAAGTTTAAAAAAAAAAACGTGCGCATTCCGAAAGGTGAAGGAGGAGTCGTAAATGATAAATGATCGTGGACATTTTTTAACTTTACGAGAAATTTCAGAAAGTGTACGAAAACACCTTCAAATTTTTAGTTAAACTGACAGTTTTTTACGTTTTGAATAATAAAAAAATGTGTCCATCGTTCGTGTGCAGAAACGTGGAATTTTGAAAAATTTTAAATATCGAAGACTGCATGATTGATATGGAAGAGAAAATCGTAAAATTTCTATAAAAAAATTTGAATTTTTCCTATCTTATCGATAAACTTAACGATAATAAATACTCCTTCGTTGTCTGTTTTTCAAAACTTTTTTTATTAGGGAATGTAACAACTACGAAATTGATAACAATAAAATTCTACAGGGCATTTCTTTATTCGATAACAAATAGAATCTCAATGAATTCGTGGTTTTATTTTCGTTTTAGTTTTGATTAACACGAAAATTCGAGAGTTTGTAAATTAACTCGTGTAAATTAAACATCTGTCGGTTCAAGTGTCTGTACTTTCTAATCCAAACTTCGTTTATATTGATGAAAACATGAATTCTCGTTTGTTTTCTCTTTGGTACAGCATGTATACATATTTATCGGCCTTCTAAAAATGCTTTTTTTTTAAATCTACTGCATTAAAAACGTATCTATAATGTACAAAGGCCAGAAATCAACGATATTCGTTAAAATGTTGTCGAAAAAACTCAAGTCTTATCTCATAAATTTTTAGTGCCATGAAACCACTATGACGTGTGAATAACAATCACCCAGAAAAAGGCATAGCTTTATGTTCAATTTGCATGTCCTTTTCGTCTCATATCGATGTTTATAAATTACGTATGTAATATTCATTTCAAAGAAATGATCTCCCATCGAAAACAATTTGTTTTTATTCATCATTTTTTGATTTCCTTTACTACTAGTTCTAGATTTTTTTTTTTTTTTTTTTTAAACACTTGAAAACAATTTTCGAAACTACGTTTCTTTGGAATTCGAATTTGGCTATAAAATAGAAAACGTATCGTAGATTCTAAGGGGTATTTCAAAGCGACATTTAACAATTGAACTTTCAATCGCATCTATCTATTGAGGTGGCTAAAATGCCAAGATCAAGAGTAATATAAAATCATCATTTTTGTTTTATTAACCTAATTCACATTTTACGAATTTCTGAACGAAATCTACTAGAGTTCTTGTAAATATAACGGAAAATTGACGCCATACTTTTGGTTTTCAGCTCGTAGGACATTTACGTACGAGTTAAAGAATAATATAGCAATATTGGCACAAACTGCTTCGCAGGGCATCGTTCGAAGTCTTTTTTTTTCTCCATGATATGCTTTATCTCGAATTCAACGAGGATAAATTATGATCGAAATATATTTATAGCAGTAACGTCATATTTATCAATAAAAGTATAAAAACGTTGCTCAACGTTTGCTTCATCTCTTTCGTATAATTGTTTATCATTTCAATTCATTTGTTGTTATTTACTAAAAATACTTCAATTTTTCGTCGGGTTTTGAACAATTGTGCCCTTGGCCGCTTCTTTTCATCGTTCGATTTTCACTAAGCTTAAGATACTTTCTTGGCATAATTTAGCTCAAAGTATCGTGCACATTACCAATCCCATGAGTACTATGCCGAACATACACGTGAGATCTCGCTTGAGACTCGTTTGTTTCGCATCTCGTTCTGAGCCAGGCAGAGTACAGCACTTCCTCCATTTCACTGACAACAGTGGTATTAAAACGTGAAGAATGTCCGGTATCATGAAACCTAAATCTCGCACGACCTGTCGAACAGAAAACCATTTTTATCACGTTTTTTCTCTATTTGTTTTTATTTTATGTGAATTTTTCGAAATCAGGCTGTGAATTTTTTCTTTTTTACTACATTTTTTTTGTTTAGCACTTTCTATGATGGTGTATTGAAACGAAATACATTTGAAAACCTACGATAAATGGAATCATTTCGAAAAGTTTTTCTTTTTTGAGCATTTTAAGCTCAAAATCGGTATTTTCATTGTGAATTCATACTAATGCTGTTATTAGAGCTTTGAACATTACTCCATAGTTTATGAATTATTCAAATCTTTTGAAAAAATTGGCGTTTTAGTAAGTACTTGGGACAGTCTAACATTTTCACGTGGTCCGAATCTGGAAAACAGAATTGGGCAGCACAAAAAAATCTCAATGTATTCTAATAATGGTAATTTGATTATCAAAAAAAAGAAAGCAGATGTAGAGTTTTTCATTATTCCCAATTGCCAGAGTTTTGCGAGTAGTAACAGTCCCAAAAAAAGTTTTGACACTCAGCGGATATTTAAATTGGAGAAAAAATGAACACTGATACTAAAAATAATTTGTTGTGTTGCGGATACCGATTAATATGAAAAGTGGATTTAATACCTGATGAGCATATCCTTCGCCTCTCAAAACATTTTTGATAAACTGATCCCAACTGCCGGCAAATATGTGAATGAGGCCAATAGCGCTGATGATAAATGCTTTTCGATGTGTAACGGCGGTCTTTTTGTCAGCAAGTTGGATGACGAAAATGGTTGATATCAATTCAGTGACAGAGAAGAACATCTGGTGATACCATTGAGAGTAAAAATCGTCGTTCCAATAATTTATGTAGACCCACCAAGAATAATAGTGCGAAAATATAGCACTGGCAAATAGTATAAACATTCCAAATCTCAGTCTTCGATGAAACGCCAACCATGTCAAATACTTTGAAGTTTCGTAAAACGCAACTATTCCAATTACTATGCTTGCCCATATTTTCAGGCTATTCGTTGTTGCATTGAAGTACATGTGCTTGTAAGACGCAATGCCTGATTCGTAAGACCCTAAAAAATAAATACATACTTTGTAATACAATTTATAACGAACCTATGTTATACAGGTTTTATTCAAATGACGAAATTTTAAAAAATTTTGAATTAACAAAAATTTGTCTTCTACATGATTAAAGCAATTTACCTTTTTTTCAAATAACTTTTTCTAGAAGGAAAAAAATAATCAAATTTTACAATCATTTTGTAATTTATTAATATCTTTTTTTAATTTTTGCTTTTGCTAATTGAATTTTTAAGAAAATAATGACGCAAATCTTCAATACAAAACAGATCCAATTATTGTGTTTTTTCGATATATTTTTCCTGTTATGTAATGTACGATTTCTGTTGAAATTTTAGAAATGAGAAAAATACATGTGACTTTCATCAATGAATGTATAAATAAAAAATCAAACGAACAAAAACCAAAGATTTTTTTCTGAATTTAAATGTCAGGAGAGGATGGAATTTCTTACCTTTGAAAACTGTGTCCCAACATGAGCAAGAACAATATTGTCGATCAACATCGCGAGCATAATCTTGCCAGAAATGAAAAAGAAATAATATGTGTAAAGGTGGTACAGTAAGAGGTGCGAGAATTCCGACGAATTTGGATCCACAACTAGCAAGATTAGAGCACAAGGTGTGCTTGACCATACGATAAACCATCTTGAAGAACAATAAAACAGTACGTCAATTATTATCGTGAAATTTAGGACGTATTAACGATTCACGCAAAACCATTAATTCCAGTGATTATTTAAATAATAAACACACTGAAGAGAAAATAATTTATTTCAAATGTTTCCAATTTCTCGTAAAAACAATACATTTTAATAGAGAAATGGGCTTAAAAGGTGTTATATTCATTACGAGGTTTTGGCAAACTGTACGAGAACTCGTACGAATATTGCCGCTTTTTTTTTTTGTTAACAAACATTATTTATAGATCCATGTTCAGTCTGGTGTAGTTTCACTCACGAATACTTTCACTATTAGGCACGTTTGTACCCACTTGCGACTACATGTGAATTTTGGCTTGTGTTTAAGGAATGTGAGGTCATGGATGGAGGCTCAGAAGTAAGACAGTTCGAACTTTCCGGTAGATAGCGCCACATCGCAGCTTTTTGGGGGCACTCTCTGGGGTCCACACATAGAATTCACCAGATAAATATTAAATCCATTATTTATTGAATAAGAATTATTACAGAATAGAGAATTACAAATGGTATTTTGAGAAATAAAGATTTGCGTGGCGAGAGTCATGGCGCAAACGAGCGACAGTTACCGACTCGTCTTGACCTTTTCTCACGTGAGATAACGCTATCGTTGATTTTTATGGCCAGGCTACTAGCGGTGTAAATTTGGTTCCCCGCCATGGACTTTTCGAAAGTTTTCTGATTTCAATCGTTTGTGTGTCGTTTGTAGAGTATTGTGAGAACAAAATAAACGTTTGTGAGATGAATTTATTTCGAAAAAATGAAAAATAAAAATTAGCGCTAAGTTAGCCCGCCTATTCTATTTTTTAAACTTTGTGAGTCTAAATGTACGTAAATCAATGCGAAATCGTTTGTGGAATACGAATAATTACAATAAAAATGTTTGATGGACGCATATTTTTATGAAAAAGCAAAAACAAAATTTGTTCAAGTTTTTCCGAAGGGAGGAGTGGATACAGGAAAATAAATAGTCGGAATCCTGAAAATGACTGCCAGTTTTTGGAATCGTCTAGTTTTTATGAATTTTCTTTTTTATTAATCGAAATTAATTTTTTTTTACTGAAAAATTCAAAAAAGATTGAAAAAAACGAATGAAATTTAATTGATGGTCTTTTTTTTGCTGCCGGCATTTTCAAGCGTTGGGAAAACAAAAGAATAAAACGTTGTTGAATTTTTATAAAATGTTACTGAACGAATATTCATACGGTGCACAAAAATATGATCGCTAAATATTGGCGAATTAATGTCTCTAGCTTGTTAGGTTTGTTTACATTCGTGGAGCCTCGACTCCGTGTTTACGTTTACGCGCTCTCGTGCTTTGCCCGCTAAGCCGTTCCGTAGCGGGGATGGTGGGGAGAGTTCACGCTGGGGCGACTGGAAGGGGCAGGCGCGAGAACTGGATCATGGGCGGAGCCAGGAGGGAGCGAGCGAGAGTTCACGCCCGGGCGACTGGAAGGGGCAGGCGCGAGAACTGGTCATGCGCGGGGCCATGAGGGGGGAGCGAGCGAGCGAGCACGTATGTTACGTTCATTCAGTCGCCCGCGGGGCGGGACGCGGGCGAGACGCGTGACGCGGGGTGGCGAAGAGCGCGCGGAGAGAGAATAGTATGAGCGTCGGTCGGCTAATGCAATACTGCGTATTATCGTTCGTCGATTACAACGAATATGATAAAACAGAGTGCAGGATAAGAGGTGTTGTAATTCTATTTGATCGTCAGTTAACGATGACGAAAATCTTTATATAAAATACTTAAAAACGGTCTGAATTGTCGTTGAATCAAATAAAAATACAATGATGAATGATGAAGAAACAGAAAAAATTGGAAAATCATGATAACAAATAATTTATTTTTTTATGAAAATCATACAAGCCTATAAATTTTATACAATTTTTTATCGCGATGTCCGTTAACTAAGGGTTAATAATATGCGCGATTTCTCGAAGACGAACAATGCACGAAAACGCTATGAAACGAATGTTGGATTCGGAAAACATGATTCTCTCGTTTGTCAATCGTAATGAATTTTCAATTATTTTTCTTTCGTCAACGAATTTTTTTTTCGCAAGTGATAAGCGACAAACCGGTAGAGAAGGCTCTTGCCCACGATATTATTTTTCGTGCTGAATTAGAGAATAAATTATTTTGAATATTTAAACGAATCACGATAAATGGCAGCGTGAGCAGAATCTTGAGTGACAGAAAGTCTAGTGACGGCTGTGTTATAGCTTCGAAAATCGTGTGTATGCTCGCACGCACGCGTGCTCGCAAGCGGAGCTAATATGCAACCATACATGCGAGTCGCGCAACGCAACGCAAAGCACCAAACGCACGCAGGCCGTAAAGCCATGGGATTGTCGGCAAGAATGACGGAAAGAAAGCTATAAATCTACTCTGTAGTTTGCTAGTTCCGAACGCGATACAGTTTCTGTATCTCATATCGAAGTCGCGCAGGCAAGGTCCATGCATATAACCCGGATGCTGCAAACGGTGCACGCAACGCAATGCCCGCAAGGCATGTATAACCGCAGCTATTGTACAGCATTGCGAATAGTTTTTACTATCGCAAGTGCTAGAGTACAATATAACGCAAGCGCCCGTGCACGCGTGCACCCACGTGAGCACGCACGATTCTCCACGAAACTGTTGCACAAGTTACCATTACACTTTCTGTCACTCGTCATCGACCGTTTTCAATTGCGAAAAGAGAATTTATTGCCGCAAGAGAAATACATTTTTCGAGTTAGCGGGACAAAGAATTATTAATTGAATTTTTTTAATTCGTGCAAGAGTTCGTTGACGCGGAATCGAAAAAAATCTTGACGTCTTCATCATTCGTACTATCTCGAAAGTATAAAAAGTTAGTTTTGAATAAGTGGATTTGAAATTTGGATTACGGTGAACAATCGTTTTCAATTTGAAAAATGACGCTGCTGCTTGACTAGATCCAAAATCATGGATTTGAGAAATATCGAGTGGAAAGTAATCAACTGCAGTGAGTGCCTAATAGCGGAAATGGATCTCAACTGGGCTTACCACTTCGGAAATGTGAACAATAATATTAATTTTCAATCAGTGTTATTGAATTCTGAATTATGGTGCGAGTCGCGAGTGCAAAATTGATTTGAACTCATTCAACTGAAAAAAATCTAGTATCTTCGTCGGAAATGGATGTCAGCTGCCACTTTCTCGAACGATTTTGCCACACGTCGAAGATGGACGATTCACTATTCCATCATTTTTAATGAAATTAAAACTGTTTGAACTTATAAATTTCACATAATTCTTTATCACGATTTCCGTTAATTGGAGGTTAAAAAAATGCGCGATTTTTCGAAAACGAACAATGCACGAAAATTCTGTGAAACGAATATTATAGTTGGAAAACACGATTTTTCTTTTTTCTCTCGTTTTTTCTTTTTCTTTGCTTTTCTTTCTCGTTTGTCAATCGTAATGAATTTTCAATTTTTTTTTCTTTCGTCGACGAGTTTTCTTCTCGCAAGTGATAAGCGATAAGCCGGTACGAAAGCCTCTTGCCCACGATATTATTTTTCGTGCTAAATTAGAGGACAAATTATTTTGAATATTTGAACGAATCACGATAAATGGCAGCGTGAGCAGAGTCTTGAGTGACAGAAAGTCTAGTGACGGCTGTGTTATAGCTTCGAAAATCGTGTGTATGCTCGCACGCACGCGTGTTCGCAAGCGGAGCTAATATGCAACCATACATGCGAGTCGCGCAACGCAACGCAAAGCACCAAACGCACGCAGGCCGTAAAGCCATGGGATTGTCGGCAAGAATGACGGACAGAAAGCTATAAATCTACTCTGTAGTTTGCTAGTTCCGAACGCGATACAGTTTCTGTATCGCATATCGAAGTCGCGCAGGCAAGGTCCATGCATATAACCCGGATGCTGCAAACGCTGCACGCAACGCAATGCAAGCAAGGCATGTATAACCGCAGCTATTGTACAGCATTGCGAATAGTTTTTACTATCGCAAATGCTAGAGTACAATAGAACGCAAGCGCCCGTGCACGCGTGCACCCACGTGAGCACGCACGATTCTCCACGAAACTGTTGCACAAGTTGCCATTACACTTTCTGTCACTCGTCATCGACCGTTTTCAATTGCGAAAAGAAAATTTATTGCCGCAAGAGAAATATATTTTTCGAGTTAGTGGATCAAAGAAATATTAATTTAATCTTTTTATTTCGTGCAAGAGTTCGTTGACGCGGAAATAAATAAAATCGTGACGTCTTAATCACTCGTTTACTATCTCGAAAGTATAAAGAGTTAATATTGGTTTCGGATTAGTGGATTTGAATTTTGAAATACGATGAACTATCGTTTCAACGTTGAAAAAACGACGCTGCTGCTGCTCGTCGTTAGATGCAAACTCATAGATTTGGGAAAAATGGAGTGAAAAACAATCAGTCGAATGAGTGTCCTACAACGGAAGTAGATATTAACTGTGATTACTATTCCGGAAATGTGAACAATTACATCAATTTTCAATCGGTGGTATTGAATTCTGAATTATGGTGCGAGTCGCGAGTGCAAAATGTATTTAATCTCATTTAACCGAAAAAAATCTAGTGTTAATTTACATCGGAAATGGATCTCAGCTGCCAAACTCTCGAACGGTTTCGTCACACGTAGGAGATACATGATTCATTATTGAGGAGGAGAACAAGACATCGACGAGTGAGTAAATTCATCAGTTTTATTGTTTTCATTTTTGTGCATAGCAATTTTCAGTGTCAAAACGTTGAGCCTTGTTTGATTTTCACTATTATTTTCGGAAGAATTAATTTCCTATTTCAACCGTTAATCCTTGGAGGAAAAAAACGTCCATCATTGTTTCCTGGATTCCGGAAATTCAATTTTCCGAACCTAGTGCCACTAGAGCAAGTGATTGTTTACATTGCATATGTATCCAATAAATTTTTTCTCTTTCCGACCATGGATTGATTGATGAAATGAGGAATGAATCCGTCACTATTTTTTGGTCGGCAGAATTTTTCAATTTTATCATTCTAAAATATTCTTATATAAATTTTTCATAATATAAAATTTAGGAATAGACCAGCAGTGGTAACATCTGAATCAGTTCAACAGACCAACCATATAATTTCGCATTGATGAATCAGTCTTATCGTTTCTAGCATTTCAAAACGTTAACATTCATTTATTTCTAATCATTTGACCCGTATGTTACACACTGGGGTCACTCGTGATCCTAATCTTTGTTATTTTTCATTGTGAGCTCCTTGGAGCACTGCGTTTTTTCTTTGCCCAGTGGAAAAAATCGCCAAGTAGAAATCATTGGTTTTTTTTTGCAAGATCGGGAACCCACGTTTCTTAATTCAAAATAATAATTATTTTTATCAACAAGATTGCTCATGCGTTGAAACAGTTCATTATTTTGTTTATTATTTTGCCATACTTTGAATTTTTTTTATCAGAACTGTTACATTTATTCAATAGCGTTCTTGTTTCCAGAATTTTTTACATTATATATGAATATAAATGTTTTTTCGTTTTGTAATTCTTAAATTGACCGATCAAACGAGCTCGCCGATGGCAGACGAAGTTTGATTAGGATTATATGTGGTGTCTCGTTCGAACATGATGATTACTGTACTCATGCCTGTCCTGTCGAAAACTTCACAACGTTTAAAGCGTTTATTTGGTAAAACGTGCATCGTGCATGAAATACGCATATGTTCATATCAATAATTTCATTCAATGAAAAAAATCAATATTTAGCAGCTTTCAAATAATGTGACATAATTCGAGAATTTTTAAAATATTGTTAATATTGATTTGCACTGTAAAATCAACAAAAAACGATCACATTAAGAAGTTTCGGTACAAGCGGTACAATGTTGCCATGCTGAACCATGTTAGAAACAAAAAATTTCAAAAAGTTCAGAATTTTTTAAAATTTTGTGAACATATTCTTTAGTGCTAAATTTGACAATACAATTTTTTTCAGATTTTTCTTCTACCCAGTTATCGAGTAATTCAACGCTAAAGTTCACGCGTATAAGCATAGCGTTTCCATATATATAGGTATACATTCCGGGCATAAGAAATCTGCTTCAATGCGTTATTACTCGCGATAACTAATTAGAAGAAAATTTTGAAAAAATTTGTGTCTTCGTATTTGATGTTGCATTATCACCAAATGTCATCAATTTTTTTAACATTTTGCCTTTTGTACCGAAACTCCTCAAGAGAAAAAATTTTCAGTAGATTGTTGAGTAGAGTTTTTTTTTTCGTGTGTGATGAATGTGACTTTGTATAATACTCTTGATTTTTTTTCGTCATTTGTTCCCTTTCTTTAAGTTGTTTTTTCTCTAAATACATATTGTCCTTTAAGATGATATTTTTGTAAATGTCGAAGCGAGATGCACTTTTCCTGCAAAATCAGAGATCTTCGGAATGTCAAATGCTTGATTTTGGCAGGTGGATCAGCTCTTCTCCTATGATTCTCGAGCGAGTGCTGACTGTTTTACCTTAAAAATCAATTTTGTGGGTATTTTCACTATCATATTACCTACTCATCTGTGACGTCGTACTTGTATGTGCGTGACAGTCGTCCGTTTTCTTTACTAGATGGCGTTACAGTCCACGCAGTTTTTATGTTCGAGAATGGTCATTTCCTGAATTATCGTGTGTGTAAGCAAATTCCAATATGTCGTATAATTTTATTTGGTGAAATTATTTCTGGTTACTCGAATTCAATCGTTTGGATGACCATTCAAATTAATTCATTTTGATTCAATCGAATATAGGCCAACACGAGTTAATAATTATCGATTAACGAGGAGTTCGCGCTAAAAGTTAATTCGATATCGCTAGAAAATACGAAAGAGCAATACAATTCGAGATAATCTCAGTCAAAATCGTGATCTCTCGGGAGTTATGTGAACGTCATCGAAAAATGTTCTACCGTTTCGTCTCATTATTTTTATACCGATCACTTCTCAATCAAGGACTCGTCGAGTACAAACAATCGAAGAAAAATCTTTAAACGAACTCGTGGAATATGTTTATATCCCGCGTAAATATCTGAGGATTCTCGGAAAGGATTTTTTTTTTTCTGAAATTGAACATTTATTCATGATCCACCCGCGGAGGTCGTTGGCGCCATGACTGATTAGCGAAGAAATTCGTCCGAGGTCAAGCACACTCGAGAGAAATTTATTTTTCGACATGACGCGAGTTTCCAGAGAGTAAAGAAAAAAAAAATTGAGTTTCTTGGTGCTATTGACCCTTTGTTCTCAAGCGGCACTCGAATTATCAACTCAAAAGAACTGCTTTTCGTATTAAACTCTCAAATCCATTATCGTTTTAAAAATCGTCTTTATCCAAACAGGTTGTAGCGAAAAATATTGAACAAAGTTATGCACTCGAAAAAGATACGTTTTATGTCAAACTATCACCGTTTCTTGTAGAATAAATGTTCAAACGCTTCACATGCCAACTTTCGATTTTTCATGTTTTAAAATATTTAAAATATCAAAAATAAAATATTTGAATAAATATTAAAATAGTTCGCGTGATTTGCCTGGTTAATTTTTATGGTATCCTACAATATTACGTATTCGTGTCAGTATAGTATCAGTAGGGAACGCATGTTCGTTCGTGCATAATATCTACTCAATTTCGGTCCTTTTAACTGGTCAGTGTGGAGAAATGAGTTAATTACATGAGCGATTGAAATTATGTTATTATCGTTATACTTCATTTCATTCGTTAGGATTTTTATAATTTCATTACGGTAATCCTTGGGCGATGGCTAGGTCATAAGATTCGCGTGAAAAAAATTTAATGCCGTTCTTTATATAGATCATTGCTTGTTCTCACGAAATTTCAGGGTGGGTTATTGACCAACTAAGAGAGAAAAAAATGATTAAAAGTCGGTGTTCTTCGTGACGGATACCCAGGGTGATATAGGAAAATCCAATTTCCGGTTACTAAAAACATATATATCTTAGTGAAAATCCGCAAGATATTTTACAAAAATCAGATTTAAGTACTTCAAAATTGTTGCAATCCAATGGTCTCAGGAAAAAAGGGGTTATCGATCTAGTTTTTGTGGAATATTGTTAATATAAATAGTTTTAATGAGTAAATTTCTGCCAAATGTAACTTTATCGTTGCTCTTTTCGTCATAAAAAAACGCAAAGAATCGTGTCTAATTAAACCCTATTATCGCATACGAGAAACATTTTGTGCTGCAGAATAGATCGGCTTAATTATTCACCTCAATGAAGGGTTTGATCTCGAAAAAATGCATCGTACGGTTGCGGAATTGATGTTATTCAAAACATAAATTGTAAATTTGACGAATAAAATTGAACGAATTTTGAAAATTCATTCGATTTTTTCAATGAAATTTTACAGACTCTCGTGAAAGTTTTTATAGTCAATGAAATTTCTCGATTGCTCAATAAATATAATCGTAAATTGAGTCCGTTTTGTTACAATTTCGTACTTAATAAATTCGTTCTAAATTGCTTATACATCACTTGATCAAAAAATAATGGCTTCAATGAATTCTGAATAGCAATAAAATGTATCTTATCTTCGGAATGGTGAAGATGATTGTACTCGAACCTTGGCTCATATATTGTTGAATGTTCAGACATTATGTAGTTTGATGCTAAAGTTCATTCGCCTCTCTAGGCTCGATAAAAGTGTACAGCTTATTTTTATTTTTATTCTCCCCACTGGGTTTCTCACATCTCAGGATCTTGTATACGTATAGACGTGTGTGTAATACGCCAATCATTGGAGTCTGGTTGCTCATCAAATTGATCCCGTCTCCCGCGATGCTTTCTACATCTCGAATTAGGAGCAGGCAAAAAAGGCCAGAAACGAAAGAATAAAGGATTCGGGGTCAGTGTCCTGTGCTCATAACATTCTGAATTCCAGTTTCGTTGCGTTCTCATTCAGTATTTTTATACCATAGCTTCTGTATTGTTATAATAGTATCTTAAGGGGTTAGGCCACTTTGGAGCGAGAACAAATCGGTATACTTTAGAATTTTCTTTTTTGCACAAATTATGGAATCAATAAAAATTCCGTGGACAGTCCTCCATTTAATTGAAAAAAAAAATTTCTGGAATCAATAAAAAAAGTAGCGTTTGCACAGCTTTTCTCCGTTGATACCGTTTTTTCCATGGCCGGACACAAATATCAGTCAATTTTTAATCCAGAATGAAAAATCAAAGTTTTTTCGATTCTGTATAAGAATAAATATTGAAGTACGAAGGATTTTTTTGATTTATTTATTTCTGCCAAAATGGTGTCTTTTTGTTGATCCCATATTTTTTTTCTAGTCCAATAATAGTTCAATGGAGGACTGTCCACGGAATTCCAATTGATTTCATAATTTGGCAAAAAAAAAAAAATTCTAAAGTATACCGATTTTTTTCGCTCCAGAGTGGCCTAACCCCTTAAATTAATGTGATAATAATTTTCGACAAAGTGCCCGTACCGCGGAAGAAATGCATATTAAAGCTTCACCGAAATATCTGAACAAATTTTTCTGATAAAACAATCAGTGATTATCGTATAATTATGAAGTATTCAGTGATGTTGTAAGAGAGGTCAAACGATTCAATCACACTGATTAAAATTTGTCGAACGTAAACATCAACTTATCTCTGCGGACGATTGCATCGATATTGTTGAAAATACGATAATGTCTCGTCTTTTGTTTTTTTTTTTTTTATTTCAAATGTGACTTTGAAAATCAGCAAACGTTTATATCACAAACAGTCTAATGACCTTAACGACCATTGACTCGTCAATTTCCGATTGTACATCAATTCGATAGCGTAACTTTTCCGTATTTTGTCGAGATTAAATTTTGTCTCGTTTTACTCGCCCTCGCTTTGCGAAGTTGAGCAAACGTCTTCGGAAAAAATATAGTGGAGAAACGTCTCTCTTTGTAAAAAAAAGCAAGCACAGCAACAAACAGGGTTTCTAAATAGGAATCACGCTTATAGGTCAAATACGAAAACGAATAAAAATGTTGAGATACGATATTTTACGCAACTTGTCATTTAACAAAATGTTCGTTCGCAGAAATGTATAAATATATAGCAACGATTATCTAGAGTTTGTGAAAATAAATCGATACTTCTAACAAGTTTAAAATTACATTATTTGACCTAACATTTGATGAAATAGATCTGTTAATTATAGTCGTTTCATGAAGAGTAAATAAGAGGTTCACATTCAAAAGTTGATTTCGATCAAATTGACATAGAGATTGCAGAGAGATAAAAACTTGTGAAGAATCTGTTATGTTTTCATCGATTCAGCTTTAATCTTTAAAAATAAAATATTGCTTTTCGATACGCTTAAATAATTCGATGCAATTTCGTGCAAATGTTGTCGTTTTTTATCTATTTATCCTTTATCCATTTTTGTTTCCTAAAGTCATCAGTGATATCGATAAAAAAAAAAAAAAAACAAAAAAACAAAAGACAATCACGAGGCTCAATGCTTTCAGTCTGCTGTGGTTGAACGATCATTCGTTATTTTTTTTTTTTTTTTTTTTTTCAATTCTAGACGCACGTGTGTACTTTTATCCTAATAAACTTTTTTTTAGCCAACTTTTCTTAGACGTCTAGCCGTTCGATAGTCGCGAGACGCGTGTATCACGTGCGTCAATTCTGACGTACAGTATTCGCCTGTAATATGTCTGACGTTTCTCTAAATATTTAAATCATTTACAAACATATACTTTAGAGATATATATGAGGTTTTTCGTTTTTCATAAAATGCATCATCACTGAACTCATAATGAGAGAAACACTGAGCAAATCGTATTGATTTTAATCAAATGCGAGATATATATTATTACACATAAACGAAAGAATATTCGTTGAGATCGTTAATAATTTGTTTTATCTTGAGCGATTAACGAATGTGTATAATAAACGGCATTGATTAATATCAATCTACATTTCTTTCGCTCTAAACACGATTCTGCTCGCTACGATTAGGGATCGCGTCAGATTATAGCGAAAATTAGATTCAAACGCTGTGTTTTTCGTTTTTTTGGTCAATTATTTTTCAAACTTGTGCTCACGTCTGCTATATGTTGGGCTCCAAACAGACTTCGCCTTAATGTTAATCATTACAGACGTATCTGAACGTTGAGTTTGTTAAATGACATTGACATTTAGTTTCAAAGAATGATTTACTTTTTAATACCCAACAAAGTGGCCAAGCTAGTGCGATTCGTGCTCATAAAAATGCGCCCACAGCGACTAAAGAATCGTAGACAACTCTTCAGCATTTATAGTAATTGTGATCGTTCTACGTTATTAATTGTCAAAAATACCATGAGTATGTTTGTTTTGACGATGATTTTCAATGATTGCCATGAGTTGATCGAAGTACACGAGGAAACTGAATATAATTTATCAGAGTGTCATCATATTCTGTAAAGATTTTTTATAATCTTTTTTCATTTTATTGATGATCAACATGCTTCTGTTTCCTTTAATGTAAATCATACATCTCGATTGTATCCTAGAAAATTATGATTGGCTTAAAAAATATTGCAATTTTTTCCGTTCTATGCAGGTCGGATTATAATTTTTTATTTTCCATTGTCGTTCGATGATTTTACCAGGTTTTTACCTTCCAAGACTCCGAAAGGTCTTCTTGGCATTTCATTGAAAGCTTTCAATGGCGAATCGATAACATAATATCAAGATAATAAGCACCTTCGTGCGTTGCACGAAGCACGGATGCGAACAGAAAAATAAACAATCGACACAAGTATAGTTTCATTGAATTTTCCTTGGTCCAATATTCGTAATGATTTACTGTTTTTTGCTTCTTTATTTTCTTCAAGTTACAGTCGTGTCTTATTTTTTTTTTTTTCTATACGCGAAGTTACGTTATGCGTAATTTATCGCTTGCTTCGAGCTTCGCGGACGTCCGTCGTTTAAGGAAGAATCTTTCAAACAAGGATCTTTAAAAGTTATCCTCCTTCGACTGTTGTTGGATGTTTTATGCTACAAAAAAACTTGACGCACATATGTTTATGAAACATTACTTTTTCATCATCGTTTGCAGATTTCACTACAATTTGTTTTTCAATCATGTCCTTTTTCTATCGGAACGTATGTGATTGTGACAACACAATGAGATTCGAATTGTCGGAAAAAATGAAAGTTTTCACTCTGATTGAATCCTCTAAAAGTCAAACTCATCGAGATTACTGCAACATTTATTCTCGAGTAATTATTCATAGTTTTTGTATAGGAAATGTCATTGATGACGGATGATAGATGACAGATTTGTCTGAAATCATGAGTTAAATAAGTGCCATAAAAATCAGCAAAAATGATTGTCAGATAATTTTGTTGACGTCATTTATAAAGATTAGTTGACTAAAGACACACAAAAAGGACACTTTTTTTTTTCTTGTCCCAGGTGATTCTATGAAATGTAATATTGAACGCACGATTATCATATTTCATGCTTAATTATCAAGCTTATACAAGAATCTCATTAATTTCTTCATTCCATATCTTCGTACTCCATCTTTTTACGAACATTTTTTTTCTTCAAATTGTAATCGATCTCGTAGGAATTTTCATGCGATCCCATCCAGATCGTTTATCATTTTTCTCGTCCCATTCGGTCTGTTCTCACCGAACATGCAAACGTGCGCTTTTTTTTTTTTTTTTAAATCTCATACATGGCACTCTTTTACTAGGAAACTTGCGCCAAGGAAACGCGTAGTACTGAAAAAAAAAAAAAAAAAAACACTCTCCGTGCTGTCGATGCATAATCTCGATGTCATTGATATTCAATTTTAATATTGCCGCATATTTGCAAATTGCGCGGTATTCCCAATATTCAATCTTACATATCGTTTTACTAATTCGTTCATATATGTCACGCGTCAAAGGAAATTACTACTGCGAAAGCACAATCCAACGACGTTATCATTTCATTTACTATATCAGTCTGTCACTTTTTATCCACAATATTCCACCAATACAATCATTCTAGCAATGATAATACGAAATTTTCGTTGAATTATGGCCAAGTTTCAATTGATTTTTCGGAAGTGCTCACCATATATTTGGCACTAAAAACATAGAGTTCAAATTCGAAGTGAGGTTAGGTGACTCGCATCCATACGATCCATACTCTTAAGTTGTTTGAAAATTTATTGTTCCACTAGAATTCAAAATTCATTTTTGCAATCGTTTTTATTGAGACAGCGTAATCGCATGCTTGATGGAATTCTTGAACTGACGAATGAATTTTATGAACCGAATGAATCTGAATGAATTTCAATACTCTTTTCTTATCGAGAAATTTTTGGCTTTATTTATGAAAGCGGCATTCCAAAGTCCATTGAATTTCCCCGCTAGATGTCACCATCTGAGCCTATTGTGACACATATCTTAACAATTTATATCTGTGCATATTGATCCATTATCTCATTTACATAGATCTGAATCCACAATGTCGTGTGACTATGCACGAATAACATAAATTATATTTACAAGGTCCGAAGTCGAATGAGTCTAGCGAACGCGACGTTTTCCCCGTAAAGTAAAAAAAAAAAAAAAAAAAAAAAACCCAAGGCAAATCCGATAGCGATGACACAATTATTTACCTAATGATTCTGCTGCTTGCTATCATCGATACAATAAAGTTGTATACTTTGACGAATCCAGAAAAATTTACATTTGCTTAACCTGCCTCGTGAAAAATTGGGGAAAAACACTGGTCTCGCCTGCGATGTTGAATCACATCAAGCTTCAAATTTTTTACATTATTTACTAGTCCATGATCTAACAAAGAGAATATTTTATTCGTGAAATCTTTAACCAGATTTTATCGAGGGGTGAATGACATTTTCAAGCATCCACGTGTATGTATGACGAACTACACAAACGTAAAGATTAATTTTCGAGCTACCGTGAATGTTCCTTATGACGATGCACACTGACCCCAACCGTAAACGGTTCTTTCACGATTCCATTTAACATTCAATTTGCATATGACGCGAGGGGAAAAATTTCATTCTTACTCGTAGTCCCAAATTGTCCTTAAATATCCGCTAAAAATAACGCATGAATACGTGATACTGAAGCACGTGAAATATGTGCATGTACAAAAATTTGAAACGACTCTCTTACGTCATACGCTATATGAATAAACAATTTTTTCGTGCTATATTTATCAACGGGCAATTTGCAAAATCATAAAAACATGTGTGTCCAGAATTTCTCAAAAGGTGTATGACGCTGGAGAAATCTATTGTTCGAAAAAAAAAAAATAAATATAAAATGCACAGAGATTCCCACGCCGAAGTATCTAAAATCAGTCTACATATCTATTCGTTGAAGTTCCGGATGTTGTGCTTCGTTTTGAAGACTCAATGAATGTTCATTATCATTTTCAGACCTTTATAGAAAAAGCAGTTTGCGATAAACGATTTTCTTGCGCGTCCATATGTTTCGTTATAGCTCAAATTTAAAAAAATTATCGTTCAATACAAATTAAGGAATACACTGAACATTGGGAAAACAAATGAAAAAATATAAGTTTGCATGTATTTTTAGTTTAATTGAGTAGACATAATTTTGAGGATAATGATTCAGCGATAATTTCAAAACTGGTCGTGAAAATGAGCATTGTATTTGTTTAAACCCAACAAATGTTGTTTCAATTGATTTTCTTTACCGATTCAAATTTCGATGTCAAAATTTCACTGAAATTGAGTAGAATGTGACTCTCCCGGATGTTTGCTTTTATCCTTAACCGTTGGTGAAATAAAATGGAACAAATTTTTTCATAAAATCTCTCTTTCTGCTTGGGTTTCAAGAGAAAGTCTTTTCCATACCTTGCCGGAATTCTCTTCTCTCTACTAACTTCGTCTATCGCTTGGCGAAGGATGAGAAAACATCGCGGATTAGACATCGAATGAGAGAAAAGTTAGTTTGTCTCGTATTAAAATGAATATTTGAAAATAATGTACGTATATATGTATGAACATGTGATAAAAAGATTCATCAACAACGAATCTAATCTTACACGAACCTTGACCTCACCGCCAAAGAATAAGATATTCTTGGTTTAATTTCTCGCCGTCTCGAAGAATGAAAGCCATTGAGTCGTAAATCGTTAAATAAAAAAATATTTAAGATTTTTTTATTATTTCAATCTGATGAATCGCACCACTGCCCTATCGGAAATGTTTTTCTATAATTATAATGATATATTTCAATCATGTACATTGTACAATCATTGTTTCGATCATAAATTTAGATGTTTCTACATGAAACACGATCTATTTACGATTAACCACATGCAAAAAATCTTTCGTTCGGGGCTCGACTTTCAATATAAAAGAAAGAGTACAAAGTGTGTGAAAAACTATTACAATTGCTAAATAACCCAATGAATTCAAAACATTGCAGTAATATATTTGTTTTTTGTTTAGCTTTTAATTGCATATATATCGGTCGATGTGAACGTGTCTATGAGGAACCACGTGCGAATCGCATTTCAATAAAGTGATGCCACACTGCGCGTCACGTTACATTCCCATTGACCCCAGTAGAATGACTCTCATTGAATTTAATTGGCCGCAGTTGTATGACGTCGATACTTTCTGTCAATTGTAAATTTTGCTAGTTCGCAGAACATCATATCTCGATAACGCAAAAAAAAAATGTTCTTTTTTCGCCAGCACTGTTTTCGTTATTAATTTAGTTCCCAATTTCATTCGCATTCAAATACCACATTTTATTCTCTTCGTTGCTCAAAAGCTTCGCTGAAAAAAAAAGAAACACGTTCATATGGATATCCGAATTGAATAAATACGCTCATTTTTTCATTACTCTCTCCAAGTTCTTTTTCGCTCACAGCTGAAACCAGTGAAGCGATTTTTTGAAATTTATTCTAATTAAACGTTATTTGGCCCTTTCCCTAACACAACTCGTCGGACTTCTAATTCTCACATGTATATTAAGTGTCTCCGACGAACTTTAATTCTTCAGAAATACTCTCTCTATCTCTTTGAAAATATTTAACCTGTGTGTTGATACATATTTATAACTTTCAACGTGGTTACATACACGACTCATACATAGATTCTTTCGCATATCAGGATTTACGAATTTCCGTATTCTCGCTATGAATAAACACTTATTCTATTTCTAAAACCATGACAACAAATCATGTCAGTCCTGAAGTTATTATTCCATAAGTAATCACGCGATAGCAAAAGACTGAAATATATTTCAGTCTGTATGAATCTTGATCGTTTAGGCGTACAGGAAAATGCTCTGGGTTTATTGTTCATTTGACTCTCGCTTATCAACCTTTCCTGTCACAATTGTTTCGGAACCATGTTTCGTAAACCCCCTAATTCGATTTTGTCGTGCTCATTTCGATGTTAAAGCACTATAGATCTTGATACGTTGGGTAAACACGACAGGTTAACTTTTGGTCTGGGTTCAAGCTTAACGCGATACAATCTCGTTCGAGAATCAAAAATTTACAAAAAAAAACAAACGATCGGTGACTCCTTTGAACATCGCCGAGTGTCAGTACTGTGGAAGAAATTCTCGATCCTTTTTCCACTAGAAATAAAGCTCGGTAATAATCGTTATTCTTTGAAATTAAACGTAATGTCATGAAGGGTATCCACATTGTCCGAATATATGTGCAGCTATCGTATAACTTGTTCATATATTTTATGTTTTTGCTCGTAAAATTGAATCTGCAACAGCGCAGCATTTATCAAAATTCTTTTCGTTTATTTTTTATGTTTCGCGGACGAAAGATTTTTCATTTCAATGCTTAGATAACCCCGCGGAAATGATCCCTCGCACGTGGCAATACTCGTGAGTGTATGACAGAATATTTCTGCTGCACGTTTTCTGTATATATTTTTTTTAATTTCTTTGTAGGATAAGAAATGTGAGAGAAATTTAATTTGCAAATCTTTATTCAGAATGACACGGTCACGTTTTATCAATGGAAAATTCATATTGCAAAATATTGTAATGCTAGATCCAATAATTTCATGAATTACGATCAAAATCGTTGGCGTTTTATTTGATCTTGTAAGATATTCCAAGACTCGGCTGAATTTTTCATAATTGAAAAATTTCGTTATACTTGCGTATTATTCGTTATACATTTATATACAACTGTGAATATTTTTTCTGTACAAAAATATACTCTGTTGTATTCTGGAGTTCCTGCAAACAGGTTTTGATGCCATCAATATAAACACGTGGTTTGTCTGACCCTGAAATTATAATGTCTTATTAATTTGTGACAAGTCAGTCGAAACTTTGAACTAGGAATTTCCGGACTCGTTATCATCCATATATATTTACATCACACACATTTAAAACATCAGGACTTTGCACTTGTCAGGATCCTGATTTTTTTTTTTTTTTTATTACCGAATGTTTACTGCATGTGGGCCCTCGAAATGTCAGGAGTCAAAATCCACACGATTTCTAGTGGTAGTTTCTAGTGACCACTCTTCTCGTTTCATCGAGAACGTTCTTTGGATTCGGGATCGCCCAATAGTGGTCCGCATGAGTGAATGTATCGCTGTCGAACGGCTAATATACGAGCTAAAAATCAACAATTTTTTTTCCTTGATCTTCTTATGACGCGAAAATCGGAATCAAATTAACTGACTCAGAGTCCCTGAAATAATGGATGAAAAATAACTTCATTTGCTTCGTAATATCAATCGACCAAACTAATGAAAGAATCATGACGATAAAAAAAATATTGGAATACTATTCGAAGGTGGTGATGGTGTCTGTAGGGTACGACGATGTTAGTTCAAGACTCTCCTGGGAAAACCCACGTTTCTCCTTTATACCGAGTCCCTGTTCTTGGTCTTTGAACCTTCCCAATTAAAAAAAGACCAAGACATCGATTACCGGGGAATCACCGACGGCGTTATATCCTCTCTCAAGGTCTTCGAGTTTTATAGCGTTCTTACGCTGCACTTATAATCCGAGATAAATTTACGACAAGCATTCGTGTACTTCTATGTGTTTTTTACGAACATTAAACGGTCTTTGGTTTATACCTATTTAAAATGAGACTCGTAAGACAGCTATTATGCATATTTGTTACGATAATTAGTTATTTATTTTTTCATTTCAACCACATGAAAGATGGTCAATTTTTCCTGCTCCAAAATTATGACGATATTTCATCATTAAATTTTCAAATTGGATTTTATTCATCAATTTTTATTTCTCTGCAAATGGAGGCTTTGGAAGAAAATTATTATATGTGGATCAATAATTTTTGTCAAATGATAAAAGTCATTGAAATGTAACAAAATATTGTTGGGCATTTCCGTCATGAATAAATAGCGTTTTCCTCTGGAAGCAAACTTAAAAGTGAATATCAATTGCTTTTGAACAGCTCTGCTAGCGGGAATTAAGAAAAAAATCTTGACCACACACTCGTTATATGGACGACCCTTTTCTATGCATCATCGGTCCGTGCGTATGCTACATTTACCGATAATCAGACGTACTTATTTCCCCTCGCTCGTTGTCTCAGTCGAAGGACAACGAGTTTAAGAATTTTTTAAGCCAAGAAAACTTCGTGTCGCGTGATCTACGTAATTTGCATCCATCCGGATATGCATAGAAAATGGACACGTAGAACTGTGATTTGGTGAAAAAAAAAATTAAAAATTATACATATGTCACGTGAGAAATACTCATTTGTATATGATACTCGTTCCAATTCAATTCTTGCAGGAAAGCTGATATTTTTCCTCATGATTTTAGGAGCATACCGATTTTTTTATTTCGACTTTTTTATCGTCCAAACACACCATAAATGTTTACAATAAAGGGAAATTTTAAGGTTCTCTAAACACTCATATACGCAACACCGAAAAACCAAGAAATGTTTCATTTTTTCAGATGATTTTGAAAGAAATTTCTCTGACAGTTTATCAGTGGCTATTTTCTCATGAATTTTAAACCCGCCGCTTGAATGGACCATCCGAAAGTCCATGAATTTGAATTTTATTTCATCGAATATTCATACGACGACGGAAAATCAGAAATAATGATGAATCTTTATCCAAGGTCCGAACACACCCAATATTTCTGCATAGACTTTTATCTCACAGTCTACGGTGTCATGTAAAGGAAAAAAAAAAAAAAAAAAACTGTGGGGTCACGACTGACGCGTAGACCTACGTAAGAAACACGTTAATTCTCGTAGACTTACGGTTTTTTACATCAGCGCTACGTCACATCTCACGATCAACTTATTATTTCTCGGGATCATTGACGTGTTTCTCATTGCTACCTTGCGTATACCTTCTGCCGTTGGCAATGAACATAACCGCGAGAATAAACTAACGTGCTTGATCTTCGCGGGGATGTCCAAATCAGAGAGGCAATGATTTCAGGAATTTGATCAAACTCATTTGAACTTTTCATTCAGTACGAAACTTATTTTTGCCCAGTACGGTGTTTTTTTTTTATTTGTTGAAGCACTCGTTTTCGAGGGGAATGACATTTTTTATTAACGAAATTTCACGTTAAAGAAATTATCCTCCGATTAAGCATTGATTTTTTTCACTCCATTAGTCAACCGTTTCGTACTAATTAACTTTTTTTTTTTTATCACAATAAGCGTAACGTTTAGTTGAACGCACTTACTCGGGCAAAGGAAGAAGAGTCATTAACAATGAGAGTGGCATTAAGATCGGGGTCGTCATCTCGAACGATTGATGCCGGAATTTCAAAGGGTTTTCATGACCGGTGATATAAAAATGACACGCTAAAAAATCTCCTCCGGTAGTAAAACACGAATGTCTTGATACAAGACTCGTAAACTTCTCGTCCCGACGGAAGGATCGAAAAAAAATTTTGCCCCCAGAAAAACAATCACTGAGTAATCAAAGCCAGAGTTTGCGTCCAGAAAAAATTGCATCGTCCTTGATAAAGTTAGAGTGTGATTCTGTGATACTGTGTTAGTGCGCGCTCTAAAATTGTGAAATTAATGCAAAACATGTTTTTCGTTGTTATTGCTATTTTGTTTTATTTTTTGTTTTTTTTTTTTATTCTAGAAGAATGAGCTAGAAATTGCATACAAACAATTTATATCACGCTGAATATTTGAAAAAATCTTATTTTTCTTTGAATTTTCCGATTTTTTCCGGGTCTTTGAACGAAATTTTTTTTACTCGACGCACGCATCGGTTATGTCGCGAGTGCTGGGCATTCACATCGTAAATTGGTTGTGAGATAAAGTGTGTAAAAAAAAAATTCTTTAGACTCTCTTTTTCGAGATGTTTCTTCGACAACAAGGCCGTGTTGGGTCAAAACCACCGAGAAAAAAGGGGGATCCTTAAAAAAAGAAAGGATCAGTCCTGTTGCTTTTTTACGCGTTTAGAATAAAGAGAAAAAAATGATAACATTTCGCGTGCGTCATAGGTGTGCGTTCTTTCATTTTATCGTACCATTAATCCGAATATTTGCGTTGTCCGAATTCCAACTAACGACTAATTTTTTTTTCTCCCCCTAAATATTAAATCGTGAGGCACGGGGAAGCCATCGACGTGACGTCCGTAACAAAATTTTTCCTCGATTTGATTCACCTCGCTCTAAAAAATTAGAATATTTTATCAATAAATTTGAAGTTTATTGTTTAGACAAGAATCGTCGATGACGATATCCAAGAGATCTGAATTTCCGCAAAAAATTCAGAAAAATGAAAACTTGTAAGAATTTTCATTTTGCGTACGTTTATCAGCCTTATTCTAGAATCTGCATACTTTTTTTCCAAATTTTCAATATGCTTCGAATATAAAAAAGTAATTTTTTTTTCATAAAAATGCGAACATAGTTATTTTCGTATGAAATTTCTTCTTTGGAACCTATAAAAATAGAAAAAAAAAAAGATGTTTCACTGGTTGAACGATAACTCTAAATTGATCGAATGTGGTCATGAAGGGATCCGGCTTCACATTGTTTTTTGTGACCACAAATTTTTTTTTTGTCTCGAACTATCCTCATTTCTGCAAGAGACTAGAAGTTCCAACAGATAAAATTCTGCAGTTTCATCCCACTGGTACTGGGAATTCCCTGTTTTTATACTCGAATCATCAAAAAAATAAGCTGAACAGTCCCGGTGAAAGTCCGGTAAATTTTGAGCTGAACGAGTAACATATAAAGTTATACACATAAAGACACGCCTTTTGAACATTGTCTGTATACAAGTGTCTTCATATGCATCTATTTGTCTGAGTCGCCCACCTATTACGCAGCATCTGTGCTGTTTCTCGACCGTGAACTTCACTGTCTGAGCTAATATGTTTATCCAGTCTCGACTACGAGCGAGTAATTTGACGCGAGAGACGAATATCCTTTTTTTTTTTTTTTTAATACGTATGCATGATCGTCTCGTCATATGTTCTGGGTGTTGGTATTGTTAAAATATATATAGCATCGTACGTCACAGACTTTGCTTTGAAATTACTCGAGCATATAACGAGCACTTCTTGATCTTCTACAAGGCTGTCATCAAAGCGATTTGCATGCGCATCATGCACAATAACGAGTAAGATCCGAGTGATAAATATTTTCATCGAAATTTTGCGAACAACAGATCAGACGCAAATCGGTATCGTGATTTGAAGAGTAGAATGAGTGTTTGCAGCAACCTGATCGTTCCTCGACGACGAGTGTTTTTAATGGGAAGATTGCACTCTCGCGTCGTTGTACGTCACAGATCAATAAACAAAACAAAAAACAGAATAACAAATTGTTTCGAATCGTTTCATGAGTTATTGTGGCACGAGTTATATATATGATTTAATGAGGTTGAATTTCGAGAAAGCCAACTCTTTGGAGTGTACGAAGAATTATTGTTGTTTGCCGCAAATCATCTCAACCGATTATTTCTTTACGTAGCAATTATAGTTGCGATTAATCGTATTCGTTGTGAAATTGAATCAGCATTTCATCTGATTCCAGGAATACAAAATATTTTCTTTTTTTTATCCATTATAGTTGTATTATCTTTTGGGCACAGAGGTCGAATAATTAGACAGGTAAATTTATAATATAAAATGATTAAATTAGTCAACGCTTAAAAAAAAAAAAAAAAAAAAACATTCAAGCTATGGTGGTTAAGATTGAGGTCAGTGTCATTGAAAATTACTCGAACTTTTTCGTTTCCCAGACACTTATTGGCTAAACTCGTCGGTTAATTTACCTATAAATGTTGTTGCATCATCTATATTAGTCTCTCTTCTTTTGATCTACGTCGCGTGCCAAAAACACAATTAGCACTGCTCATATTTGTTTGGATAAAAAAAATGTGCAACTTTTGACGTAACAAAAATATATACAGCGATAGATAGACATTGCAACGTAGAGCTATGAAACTCAGAATTGCATTTTTTTCGATTCTTTCCGAGGAAATTATATTGATATTCTGCATGGCTAAAGCAAGTTTTTTTTATCGTTGTGAATGGACCTCGCATTTACGTGGAAAAATTGTTCAAATGATAAGAGAACAAAAAAAAACAAATTCAAAGTTTGATAGTACAAATAAAATCACGAAAATCAATAATAAAAGCATAAAAACTACCCTCGGAATTTGTATGTTATGAGAAAAACGAAAAAAATCCAGTTCTGGTGTAATTCTGCTCTACGGAAACGAAAAATCTCATCCATTTATTATGATTTTATTTCAATCATGGAATAATGTTTTCAATTCAAGTGTTTCAATTCAAGTAAAATAAAAAATTACGTTCACCGTTAGCGTTAATAATACCAATCGAAAAGCGAAATATTTCGTCTAGTTGAAGCTTTTGAAAAGTACTGTCGTTGTTCGAGCTTAAACTCTGAAATGCCTTGAAGTAAAAATAATAACTCAACAACGATTTTAAAGATTGAAGGGAATGGACGAGTTACTCGTTTCTTCAAATGCCCTTATTATTACAAAAAAAAAAAAGCAGTTGTAATTTTCATTGAACGAACGAAGAAATAAGCGATCAAAACTTGACATTATTCTTTCATTTATTATACAAATTGTTCACATGTATTTTCTCATCACGAGATTGAAAACGATGTACGCGCATTGATACCAGTTGGATCAAGAAATTCTCGGATTAATGCTTCTCAACATCCAATGGGAACATCCGATGTGAATAGATGATCGGATGTGTGTTGAATTTCTCTCTTTCGACTATCAACCAATTACTCGCTCTTTCTATCTTGTTCTTCCTAACTCCTTCTCCCTATATATATCAAGAGATATCTATATATACACATACGCAGTAAATAATGGGTAAATACAGACCCAGTAAAACTTGTACGTCAGCAAAATTCAATGAAGCTTCATAGTGTGCGTAGGTGAGGAATTCTCGCAGGTGAATTCTCCTTATCGCAAAACGCACACGCGCATATATCATGACGGAGGGATCACGATGTCGCACGAGACTGACCGACGACTTACGAAGGCCGCAAAGTGCTTCGGGAGGCCTTTAAAACGGCGGTGTCTCGCGCCAAACCGGTCATTCGAGACTGAAAGCTCGTTAAGTGCACATCGCACAGAAAAAACCGCAAAAGCAACAGCAGCACGCTGACACTTTTGTAAAAGTCAAAATAATCGAAATAACGAAGAGAAGTTATAGACGTGAATTATAAATTCAGTTTCGCGTTCGAATATAAATACATTAATCGTGTTAAATAATCTGACGGAACATTGTGAAATTGTGTCGAGTGTTGAGAACGAAATTGTTCATTTCGGTTCGATCCTGTGAAAAATATCATCGATCCAAAGTTCATCGTTTCTCAAGTAATTTGAGAATAAAAAAAATAGAATTTTGTTTTTTTTTTCCTGAGGAGAAAAAATAATATCATCGAAGATGTACACCAATCCGTTCAACCGCAAGCACAGCACGATCCGTCAGGTATTGGATCGTCTTCTTGATCCAACCAAAAAACCTATAAGACGATCGGAAAGCGTTTCAAGCTCGGGTAGCAACAGTTCCAAGAGCAGCAACGGTTCATTTGGATCATCGTTGACTTCGGGTCATGGACACCGTGGAATACTTCAATGGGGTAGAAAATGATAGGAGCCAATGATGAAAGAAACAAAACCGATATATTATAATCTTTTGATGGACAAAAGATGATTGACTTATTGTTTTTCTTTCGTTACGTTTCTGCCAATAATGCACTCTTGCTGTTGTGTTTTTTTTTTCTCGTACACTGTAATGAAATGCGAGTTGTACAATGGAAAAAGAAAAACAAAGAAAAAACAAAAAATCATAGCCGAGCTACCGATATTTACTGGTATTCGCCGGCATTTATGTCGAATATAACGACGATAAACCAGAGAAGAGATTCTCGCTCTGCGAAGAGCCACCGAACTTTCACGACGAAAAAATCGGTCAACATCACCACGAGGAGGCTGCAAAATCATTCGAGGCTTCTTCTTCTTCTTCTTCGAACGAGGATCATCGGCGAATTGGAAAGCTTGGGAAACTTAAGATTCCTCGAGGCTTCGACCGATCAAAAAAAAAAAAAAAAAACGATGTACCTCAGCAACTTCCCGAAAAACTTGCATCAATCCGGCGTGAATTATTACACACCTCGAGACTCGGATTACCAGCATCATCGAGCCTTGACAATCGCTGCTGGTTGCAACACATCGCGAAAACCGCGTGAGAGGCGAGGGGACTCTCGGATCAAAATCGACCCACGTGGATGTCAACACTGTGGCTTGTGTCACCACATCAATCATTCTTCATTTGCAACGTTTTTCGAAATCTCCCAAAGCGTATATAAAAGCAAATTGAATTGTAATTCAGCTCAATCAACCATTTTTTAAATGAACACTTTTATTATTTCATTGAAATGAGTTCGAAAGAAAAGATTTATGTCGCCAGGACCAAATACTTGATCGTACATGCAATTATCAGTTGCAATGTTACATATCGCATCACATTTCGTTCATATAATGGGCTATGTATAAACACCAGGAACCAGTTAGACATAATATACTAGTCAAAAAAGTCAGTATTAGAAGTCTAATAAATAATGAAATTCAATCGTTGCTCCGACATTGTGTTGAGATCAACTACATTTTTATACTTCGTTCATTCTCACTTATTTATTACTTCATCGAATCGGCACATTCAATCATCAATTATATGTCAATTTTCGTGAAACAATAAATAAAACAAAAAACATATTTATTACGACAATTGGAGTTTTTTGCTTATGAATAAGCGTTCCTTTCCTGTCCCTCTTCTGTCGAATATGGCTCAAAAAATCCAAATTCAAATTCAGCGATATAGGCATATGAATTTATTGATTCTCGTGTAAAACGGTTCAGGATGAGTTCAAGGGCCTTGACATTTTGGTAACTCACTCTATCACTTGGATTGATTTTGTTCCGCGCACGTGTTACGCTTTCGCTTCTGGTTGACCTCGAAAATAGCGTAACGATCGATTAATAATGATAATAGTAATCATGATAATCCAAAGGTTTGAATAATGATTTTTAGCATATGTGAAAGCGATCCTTCTCGTATTTCGCTAATATTCGCTTTCTTCTTCCGGAAATACAAGTACTAGCACGCGTCCATTAACTACGACATTGACTTTTTGAGCCTATTATCTCTGAGAGGGTTACAATAATTGAGTACGAACACGTGGAAGAGTTCAATCATCTCATTGATTATACGGTTAATGATGTCTGTGAGTATTCAGGTTCGCGTGGGAAGGAAACGAAGCTATCGAGGTCTATTCGGAGTTGATTACGATAAATAACAGAATACTTCTGTAAAAAAAAAAAATCCATTCAACTTTCACTTTATATATTTTTCTATATTATCAATTATTATAAATTGTTATATTTACGAAATTAATCGAAATGATTAATATATTGGATTGGTAGTTTCGGTACAAAAGGCAAAATGTTAAGAAATTAATGAAATTTGGTGATAATGTTGTTCAACATCGAGTACGAAAACACAATTTTTTTCAAAATTTTCTTCTTCTTAGTTATCGAGTAATTATGCATTAAATCAGATTTCTTATGCCCGAAGTGTATACCTATATGTATGGAAACGCTATGCTTATACACGTCAGCTTTAGTCTTCAATTACTCGATAACTGTGTAGAAGAAAAATCTGAAAAAATTTGTATTGTCAAATTTGGCACTAAACGAATATGTTGAACAATTTTATAAAATTTTTAACTTTTTGAAATTTTTTGTGTTTTTAACATGGTTTAGCATGGAAACATTGTATCGCCTGTACCGAAATTCCTTAAATGCAAATCCGATAATTTCACTCTGCCGATGAAACCGAATCATGAAAATCCATCATGAATTAGTTGCAATGAAAAGTCATATTAGTCAAAGTTTTTTATAAATGCTGTTCCGAAAGTTATAAAATCGTTAGTTTTAGAAAAAAGAAATTGAACCTGGGAAATAATCATATACTGGAGCCCTTTATAAGAAATATTTATTTTTCTAAATTTTCAAAAAGATTCGCTTCTACGAGAGTTGTGCAAGAGCGTTTGATCTCTTTCTACAGTGGCTGTAATATCAAGTTGTGGAGCAATGGAGCAGAGTCTTTTGAGCTTTTGACGGATCAAGGCAATTGGTCTCGAAAAGAATAATAAAAGTTACGCGAGACCTGAAGATTTCGAAAAGCAAAATATATTTTTTCGACAAAAACTTTCCTGAGCCATACTCGTACAAAATATAATGCGCAGATTTCAGAATGACAAATCTGATTTTGCAAAATGTATCTCGAATTAGACGACAATGACTTATCCATCGGTGTGTAAATGTGCCACATGTGCACCAACGTACCAAATGTGTATAACGATTTGTGATAGCATACAATTCGTATAAATACTCGAATTAACATTCACCTCGTTCCATAAATAGAAATCTTAGCCTTTTTTTTTGTTCATGCGTCATGGAAAAGCTGAAGGATTGCCGATCTATAAAGTAAGGGAGGAAGATTACAGCTGGTCTCTCGCTCAGTCGGACTGCTGATTTTCACAGTATATCATCAAAGGCTATTTCCATCGATCAAGGGCAAGTTGTTTATTTTATTTCTTCAATTCAACGTATATATATTCGGTCTTCGGTAAGCTGGTACATATAACTTTTCCTGCTGTTTCTTTTACGTCACTTTTTTTTCATTCGATTCGGTAGTACACATGTTTCGAAGATAAGAGGGCGATACGAGGGTCCTGTCAATATAGAACGGAAGAATCGTGGCGCCGGTAACAACAGATATAAATAATGTAGCTTCGGATGATTGGAACAGGTGTTTCGATTCGTGTACAATGTGCCTCAAAAGACTCATTTTACGAAGACACTTTTTATTTCTTCCGACATATACCGTTGATAATATATTATATCAATTGTTAGCCAAAGGCATGCTTCCTGGATAAAAATCGAAGAGATACAATTAACCATTTTCACTTAACGAAGGCTTAATCGTTTTTGCTCCAAACTTTTTTTACTCTTCTTTCTTTTTCACGTTAACACCTCGGATTGATTGTCACCCATAGACAAAAATCTTTTAAGTATTGTATCACATGCACAGACAGATAAGAACTTTTGGTCTGAGAATTTAGCGATGTCTCTGAATTATGTAAAAATTGAGGTTCAACTTGTGAGAGAACCTGTACAGTACTCATAGCAACATCGTTGGGGATTCAGTCTCGTTACCATGCGTGGGTGTGACCCAACGAGAATTCCAATTACTCTGATGATACTCAATTCCACATTGTATACAAATTGCATTGATATATACATCGTGGTTCGATAACCGACAGTCGAATACACGGTTTTTTCTTCACCTCTTCGTATATTCATCGTTTTTCAATGCCAGAGCTGGTAATTTTATTTTTTCTCATTCGTATCGGTGAATTCCTTCCTGCGGAACTACGAATCAAGGCCTTGACATCAAATTCCTTCCGTATTTACTATCTGTATTTTTAGATACGTTTGTAAACAGTGAACAGACGAGGCAGAAAGTAAAGAAACAGGATGTGACACTTCAGATAAATCTATTATAGATTTTTTTCTTCTTTCCTTTCAATCGATAAATTCAGTGCTGTAACGATAACTATCGAAAATAAGATCGTTCAATGAATTTGTTTGCAAATGCTCCAAAGACATGTCATGTGCGTGTTTTTTTTGTACTGCAATTTACAGTTTTCTTTTCGTTTTTGCCATTTTCGGAACTGCTGCAAAGTCAAACAAGCGATATGAAATCTTTGCGACTTTCAATGGAGTGATTAATAATCTACACATTTTTTTCTCCCGATGTATCTTCACTTTCATCTTTTCCGAGGATAAAGGTTTACCTGGTGACTTGGACCGGTACCAAGAAGCCTCTCCCCCGTTTGACCTTGAAACATTTCTGATATTTGCCAGTGATGAAAGCCAATCGTATGTTCAAACTATATCGAGTGTTCTTAACACATAGATGGGATTCCCAGAGGTTTTAACTCGAACTCAGTCGGAATTAAAAAAAAAAAAAAATTTCCAATGAAACATTATTGACATTTTGCTTTTTCTCGCAGTTTTCATTGCGCTGCAAGCTGATAAACGGTGGAGTCTTTTTCAAAATATTCCAACGTTTCCAATGTATTTGAACGTTTAATCAGTTATCACATTTCGAAATGGCTTATCAAATAAAATTGTGAAAAACGCTTATTGAGCTTATTTCCAAATTGAACCTCTTCAAAGGTTGCATTATTGAATGATCATTTTTTTTGTCAATTTTATTCAAGGTTCTTTCTGTCTGTGATAAAACGAAAATCAATATTTTCGTATAATGGAAAAAATGATCAGCGCCGTTGGCACTGGAGATCGAGAAATAATAATTTTCGAACAATTTAGAGTTTCATTTTGTCCTTTAGACGTGTCGAGACGCTCAATCTCTGGCGCCGGGAATTTTTTCGAAAAGATAAACGTACCATAAATTTAAGTAGGCCTACGAATGACGATGCGTCACACGGCCTATTAATAGACACTTGCTGAATTAGATTCAATCTATCAAGTCATTAAAAATCAAATCATCGCGATTGAAATTCGTCTCGTGTCCTCAATCATTCGATCGTTTATTGCCACACTTATATACAGTCATGTCCGAAAGTTCAATTAAAAAAAAAAAATATTAATTCTCGACAACATACGCCGTTTCGTATGAAATAAAAAATCAATCGAACAATAGTACTTATTACATAACTGTGTAGTAATAACCAATCGAATTCGTAAAAGAGAGTTACTTCCCATTAGAAAAGAAAAAAACAAAAAGCGTTTTCATCATCTTCCGTTCAAGCATAACTTCTGATTTTTAGGGTACAATGGAAAGATCTAAATGATAAAGAACCTCTTGCCAAAAAAGCTCTATCTGTATAGCCTTCTTCTTCTACTCTCGAATCGTAGGCCCGGTGTATAAATTGGCAAGTTGCTGAATAAAAGCCTGTTTTATTTTTAGCTGACTCACGCGGTGACAAACGGAATCGAGACTCGTACAGCACGTGAAGCCTGCGAAGAATAATAATGAGAAACTCTTTCTATATATTCATTTTTTCTCATTTCCAATCCACGCTAAGCACAAACCGGTAGAAAAATTTGCATCGATAAAAAAAAATTGCAACATTTCAATATGATTTAACAAATATGGAAGTAAAATCAAATGCAAATGCATTCTTCAAAAGTTTATTGATACTTTATCTCTGTCTTTATCTCTGTCTTCGAATAATTCTTTTTGGAGTTGGATTTTTGTTCTGAAATCACTGTATTTATTTCAACACGCGGACTTTTCTAGGTAAAAATAGGATTAAATGGCAGGAAACATCATTTGAATAATTTTATTTCATAAGTCTGCTGCAACGCTCCGAAATACAGTTTATTAGAAAAGTATATTTCTTCTCTTTTTTTTTGTTCCTTTTGAGAATGGTAGTTGCATGAATGTCCGGTTTCACGTTGATTGACAAGTATTCAATGAACCACGTGAACATCCAAGATCGACGAGAGTATCACGCGGAAAGTACACATGAGAACGGAATACATTCCGATAATTATTAGCGCGCGATCGCTAAAAATTCATATTGATATTTTACTATTAAAAGTAGCGTCATAAATCGTGATACTTGACGCGAGTATCGGATCCTTTCTCGCCATCAAATATTCAATGACGATATGTGAAGATTATTAATTCATCGAGTAATCACCATTTTCTCATCGCATATACGAGTCGATCAATGAATATCAGCAATCCTCGTACTATGTGCATAAAAATCGAGAATCAATAATCCCTGGTGATCAATTGATGCTGCGAAATGAGGAAGGAATAACTTATCTCATTGCTGAAGCTTTTCGGCGAGACTATATTATTACATAAAATTTATTTCCTTATCTCCGAGGTCGTGATATCTTGTTTCATTTTATCACGTATATTCTGCATTTAAAAAAAGAGCCATACTTGCTGTTCTGCTGTACACTGAAAACATAATTTTGTTGAAATCTTAAAATATTTTATCGTATCAACTAAGTTTCGTTTCGGTACAAAAAAGTTTTGTTGTAAAATTTTAATTTTCGTTGCCTGAAGACAAAAATTTTGTCGAATACGTGCAACAAAATATTTGAATGTTTCAACGAAATTTCGTTTTCAGTGTATGATTTTTACAAAAGATCACAAGAAACATGTCGTGATTCTAACATCGGTGATATGAAATTTCATCGAACGTGGCCAATAGGTCACCGCGACATACAACTTCTGTATATACTTTTGCGATTATTCCAGATCGATTTTACGTCGTATTATGGTCATGTACATACATGAATGAAATATTTATAGGAAGAAAAAAATGATGAAATCGTTCTTCTCGCGAGAACAAAATGTGATGAGGAAGCATTTACTCTTTTTACTGAATTTCAATATGACGGACAGTTTAGTCTGTATCAGGATTAAACTCGAAACAAATTTATAATGATTTAAAATGACTGCGGAATATGATGCAACTTCGAAAAGACGTAATTCATAAAAATTACGTATGTGATATCAATGAGCAGTTTGTTGATAGCATAATTCTCAAAATGCAGGGATCATCGATGTTGATTAAACATTCATAATTAAAATTTTCAGATTTTTTAAATAATGTACACTCACAATATGCTGGATTAATTTCATTGGTTGATGAAACGATCGAAGATTAGTTTTTGTGAAACAAAAATATCTCCGAGCAAATATAGAGATTAAAGTTTCAGAATCAATAAACACGTGAGATATTTGATAGACTAAGAGATGGAGGTTGAAAAATTAGTGACATAAATCGTATTTTTCGTTAAGCTTACTGTTCGCCTTGTATATACATTACGATATCAGAGAAAATAAAGTATAAAAGTCAATTGAGATCGCTGATTGTACAAACTTTGAGCACCTCTTAGTTTCATATTTGCCAAACGTATACGTATATTTTTTGCTCAAGGATTCATAACATAACGTCAAAAAATTTCATCATTCGTCCCAGATAATTACTCGTGTCGAATGATTTCTCCGAACAACTTTATTGCTCGTCAACCTAAGTGACCTTGAATTGAAAAAAAAAAAAAAAAAAAATGAAAAAAAAACACGAAGGAATTAATCGTTGATTAAGATATTTTTTTTTTCTCGATGACTTGGCCGAGTATGAGTTTGAACGAAATTCATCATCAAATCACATGACAGTTGGACCAATTGACTACTTGAGAGTGAAAAAAAGAAATTATTATTAATCGACGTCTCGACGAGACTGTATAAACCGTTTTAACATCATCAAGCCTCGTTTAATAATTCTTCGTATCTACTAATTAACCGTGGAAACTCGAGCGTATAAGCGTTTATATGTATGGATAATAAAGTAGAAATAACATTGACATCCATGTACTGCACGTGTTATGAGCACAAACTTTTGAACATTTTGGTGCAATCGCGGAAAGAACCGTGCTTTATTACGTAGCTTTTGCGAAATATATGTACAAATGTGTCCATGACAGTTATGCAATCATCGCGATACAACCTTAGACCTCGATGGAGAGCATTATTGATTGGTAATTGTACATTATCGTTGATTGCTAATCTATAAGGTTGCTATACAAAAAAATCGATGTTCAGGAATCTAGAAAAATCTCTCTTTACACAGTGTGACTCCATGAGAATGCTTTTTTGATAACTCGAAAAAAAAAAAAAAAAAAAAAAAATTCAGTAGTTCGTTCTTTGTGTGAAGCATTGGCAACGAAAAATTATATAAAATCTGTGTGATTGATGTAAATGTTTTTTCCAGTTGAATTTTTGGAAAATTGTGAATTAATTTCAAATGTAGAAGAAAAAAATTCCATCGATTTTTAGTTCGTCTTTTAAATAAATTTTCTTGATTTATCTAAAGTTCCAGAGTTTCGAATATTTTTTTCCATTTCTCCATTCATATGAAAAACTTTATTTTTCTTTTTATGTTACTTGTACAGTTCATACAGACTTTTTAGCTTTTTATCTCACAGATATAAGCTCTTCTATGACGAAGCCGTGAACACACGAACTCTAAAATCGTTGGCTGTAAAGGTATTTTTGCGAGCGAGATAAAATGATGAGAGGTAAGGTGCATTTTCCAATTAGCGGGGCTTTATGCTCGAAATACACTCGCTCATATACGACGGTATATCAGCATTTATGATTCTTCGTTGAAACGAGTTTCATTTACACCATTTTTTTTTCTTTTTTCTTTGAAACGGTGGACAAACCTTTTCGCTTCGCGTTTCACTTGGATGACTCGACTTTTTGGGTTTCAGGACAAAAATGAAGGAATTTTTTTTTTTTTTCAATGCGGTGCATCGATTTTGTTTCTTTTTTTAATGGCATTCTACGAAGTTCCATTGATACGATGTTGTGAAAAACATCTCATAGTATGCTTTGGATTCGCTCAATATACAATTCACTGCGCCATATTCTATTGACACTTTTGTCATTTTTTAAATTAGAAAATTAACCCAAATGGTTTATTCGGTAGTAAAATGATCATTCAAAACTTTTCCTGAATCTAATTATCAATTACTATTACTAATTATCTGAAACTAATTACAAAATTATTGGCATGTATTGCCAGCAATTATTGTTGAACCTCAAAATTTGCGAGAGGTCAAAAATAATAAAAAAAAAAAAGGTCGTTTCTTTAAACAGAGTTCGAATACCATTTTGCAATAGCAAAATACTTCTAAGCGATCGTTTTTTTATGTGAGCAAAATTTCAAGGAGATCGATCGAACGTTTTTTCAGTTATCCTGGTACGCCATTTTCAGAATTTACAGTTTTGAGGATTCCCGATAAATTTAAATACTAGCAGCACCAAGCGATTCAAGTTCATAGACCAGGATATATAAAAATTTCAGATTTGACTTGAAAATTCTGCCACTACATTTAAAAAATATTATGCACTAACATTCAATGGAGAAAAAAAAAATGAAATGCGCCAAGATTACAAAGATATGTCTGGCGCGAATAATATTTTTAAATAGGCATACAACATTCCATGTGAAGTTTGTGACGTTCTTAGATGACGAAGTCTTTTTCCTCATTTTCTATTAATTCGAGAACAATCGATAACACATAAATAATTGGTAATTGAGCAGGTTTGAACACTAGGATGTAAAAAAATGTGTCGATTACAAGAGCTCCATCATCATTGTTGGTACTTTGATCATTTGAAAAATCGAGCTGTTTGTTAAAAGCTGCTAGAAAAATCTCAACTGCGTCACATTATGATTGAAAAGCTCATGCCAATTTATTCGACGCGATTACTTCCTATATATTATCCATCAAAAATTCATTAACAGTCGACTGCGAAAAATTTATACGCTATAAAATGTATTTTATGACTCGATGTGTGCGACGCATTTTAAAATCAATCGTACACTTTCATTTATTTATTTAATGTGTTTTTAATATGCATGTACGAATATATATATATATATATATAGATTATACTGTACTAATATGTCTTAGCCCTGAGAATGTTTCGCTGAACACAATTGAATCGCGTCTTAGCAACATCGAAGTTTCATCGACAATTCATTTCGTCTCAATTGAGCAATTAATCTTTTCTTATTCGATGAATCACATCTTTCGTTAGAAAAAGAAGAAGAAGAAAAAATGCGAAAAAAGACTATTACTTCGATCTTATATGAGTTTTACTTATCGCTATCTTGGAACAATCCCTTCTTGACTTCCGGTCTCACGGAAATTTCGTGAATTTACATTCGTAAATATGTAAGGAGAGTTATCAGTTGGGCACAGCACTCTCTCCATTATTTCCGGCAGACCCGTGTCCGTTTTGTTTCCAACGGGTTCCAACATATTGTTCCAGAGAAGATTGGCACCTTTCGGAATCAGAAGCGAAACAAAAGAATCATTATCAAATCTTAATAATTTCGCGAATATAATAATAGTTTTTCTATAGTCCATAATCAATTCTTGAAAGATGCTGGGTCCGAGATGCTGGGTTAAAAAATCACAAAAACAAAATCTATCGTGCGATTGAGGCCTCATCCAACTCGTAATATATGTGAAAAAAAAAAAAAAAAACAAATGAAGAAGATAAAAATTTGGTTTTCGTTTATAAATAACTTAATCGGTTCGGATTTATCTGAAGAGTCAGATGCTGGCAAAATAATTATTCATCGTTTTAATTTTCAGCGATATTGACCTTTCGATCCCCGTTATCGTCGCTTCCTTTTTGATTATGCGTTTTTAATTATGATCTATTCACTCGTGTGGTACTCTCATTTAATAATCATTGGCAATGAACTTGTCGTAATATTTATCGAAAAGTGGTGCACGTGTCAGTGCTGCGATATATAAAGAAAAACAAGTATAATTCCCCGAACGCGATCGATAAATCAATTCGATCAATCTTCAGTTTCGCACATATAGTGCTCGTTAGCTGTTCTTCGATAATGTTAAAATGTAGTCCTGGAAAACGACACGACTCGCAATAGATTTTAATCTACTCGTGAATAATCAATGATCCATGTAGTGTCCCAGACATGTTTTTTCATACGCGATATTGGTGGTGAAAACGTGAATGGATCGTTGATTCTGAAAATCCATTCACCACTGTGTATTTGAATTGCTAATACTAAATCTATTGTCCTATATATTTTTTTTGATCGTCTGTCTCTCACGTTGTTGTTGATTCAATATTCATAGGCGCAATAAATTTCTCACTTGGATGCATATAGTCGACACTACAATTTCGTCAAATAATCAAACTCTTTTCCATGCATTATCGTTTACTTTTTATCAGTCTCAAAATGCTGAACACCTTCTTCCGTTCGAATTATGCCTAATCGTGATCATATTAACCCAAATTCGTAATCACATCGACGATGGATTTCATTTGTTTTCAATAATAGTTCATCTTTACGATAAAAAAAATTTTTTTAAAGTTAAAAGTTAATAGATCTCGCGTTTGGACATTACTGATTTTTTAATCCATCGAAATTTCTTGAATACTGCTATCCGATTTTATCGACTCAGTTCGTAACCGCGAAGCCCCAGCGAATATGCAACCCGTCACGTAACCATGCATTCAGGAGGAGCGTAATGCAAGAGCTTTCAAGAACTTTTAGGCCACTGTGCAAAGTTGTTTTTTTTTTTTTATCTTAAATTACTTATTAATTAGTATATATAAATTCATAATGTTACCAAGCGCATGCCCTCTTTGGCTGAAGTGAAAGCAGTCGTAAGTTACTAGACTGGAGTCCATCGGTGATGCCCGTCGCGGATCCGAATTTGGGGCATTGAAGAGTTTCGTAAATGGCTGAAATACAACTGTGAAATCCTTCGTTGTGTCGTATCTGTAAATCGTCGAAAGTTCATTATTAAGTGAATTATTATACTGCGAAAGAGATAAAGATTCTCATTTATAGAAAAATCAGTTGAACCCTGGCGGATTTCATAGAACTGGAGGCAGTAAGGGGTCTGATGAATCGCAAGAAAAATAAATTGAAAACTCGATCAGCGAATGGATTGGAATATAATGAAACTGAATTTGCATTGAGAAAAAGTTGTAGCTGAATTTATATGAATTACATCGGATCGAATAGATTCTAAACGTGAAAAAAATCAATTTTTTTTCATGCTCCGACAGTGATTTAATTGAACGATGATAAAATATTAATTTTTTTTTTTTACCTCCCTGAAGCCACGAGTGCTTCAGCGGCGTCTTGATACAGTCGTGCCATTTTTGATACTTGAATGTCAGGTCTTTTGCCCTGATGCATACAAGCGCAATAAAGAGGATGCAAAATATCACACATCATGCTCCTGGTGACTCTTATCGAAACGGTCACATCTGTAAAATGTAAAAAAAACAACAAAAAAAAAATGGCTATCAAAAAAATAAAGTTCAAAGGACATGTAGTCTCTCTGAGAAACTTAGATTTGCTTTTTAACCAATCAACCTATAGCTGGGACCAGGTTCACCAAAGTTCGTGGTAACGTTGCTCGTAGATAATCCAGTGCTCGTCGAAGATGAAGAGCGTAACGCACCGGCGAAAATGCTTTGGGATTGTAACACTGCGCCGAACAGATGTCGTTAGCACCGAAAAATATGGTCACCAGCTGCAAATTTCAATTCAAATGTGAAATTTTTACATCATGAATTTTAAGAAAATTCTATTATCTCAATAATTCATGTTTTCGATGTGGGTCGCGATAACCAATTTACTACTTGAAAATCTTCATTGACAAATTTTTTGTTTTATTTTTACTTCATCGTAGTTCTTTTTTACTTATTTTTAGTTTTATTTTTTTCTGAAATACAATGGTGACTAACCTTCCAATGTTTTTTTGAGTTCATTCGCGGATTGTTCTTTATCCTTCTCACAAGAATTTGGGCCTGATGCAACGCGTCTTCGGTAGCAGCAACTGGAAACGCAACGTTCAATCCTGCGTGTGCGGATATGAATTCGCCCGTTCCTGTAGCATAGCCCATGAGATTTTGATTGTATTCCTGTAACCAATTAACAATGAATATAGTTTTTGATATTTGAAAAGGTCCGATTACGTCAGGGATAGTAACAGTTTTTTTTCAATTTTACACCATTCATATTCGTATGTAAACATTTTTTTTCGAACTTCTCTCATTGAATTTCATATTTTTATGACACATCCGACTGTGCGCGTGGGAGAGATAAAAAAACGAAAGATAAGCATCGTGTGATTTTTCAAAGACAAATAACACAGGATTAGACGGTAATTTAGGCAACTGGATTAAAAGTCAATTCTTCTTTCGAACAACATTTGTACGGGATACACGAAAAAATAGCTGTAGAGCTCGTTCCGCAAAGTGTCAAAAAAAAAAGACTATCTTGCTACTTTCACCTTCGTTAATATAAATTTCGCCATTAGAATGGCACGAAACTGATGCTGAAATAAAAATGTAGTAGATAGCGTGACAGGAATAATTATCTCGATGTCAAAAAATCGTAATTGATGAAAGAACGAAAAATATTTTCATATGATCGATGATCCTCGACTATTCGACGGTTCAGATGATGTAAAGATATGTGTACCTTGATTAAATTTGGGAGTGTTAGAAACCTTCTCCAATTGCCTTGGCCACCTGCGCACCAACTGACTCCACGAGCTTCGATGAAAGTGCCAATGGCAAATTCCTCGAGGGCTCCGCTTCCGGCTACTAAAGAATCACCAAGACCTCCGACAATGTCGATGTCTCCAGGTCTCAGCCGATTAACATCATCCGGTGGTGACGATGATCTGCCCATTGAGAAAAATAATTATGATTATGGGGACGATAACATGCAAACGCTTTGGAAATCTTTGACTTGAAACCATCAATTAGATTCCGTTCAGAAAAAAAAAATATAAAAAAAATAAAAAACATGCGTAATACTTTTAATACTCTACCTGCCTAATTTCCTATCGCAGGGAAACGGTACTTGTGAAGAAATCGTTTGCTGTCTACGAACTCCGTCTACTATGGTCGGATAAAATATGCCGTTGTCGTCCAGTTCATTCTTGAAAAATAGACAAAAAAAAACACACACCGTCACTGCCTGTATAATTTTTTTTTGTCTCTTGAAAGTCGTTTGTGATATTCCTTCAAAAACTTTCAGAAAAAAAAAACAAAAAAATTGTTCCAAATCCCAAATGTCGCGATTAATTTCATTTTTTTCTTATCCGAAAAATAATTCAAATTGTCGCGATTATTACACCAATTATTTTTAGCAAATACAATGAATTTTTATTGTTTTTAATAAAATTTCTAATGAAATCGCTAAAATGAATGGTAAGGTGCTGTTTCGCGCTTCGAATGAAAATTTATTGAAAGATTTCCAACTTGTGGTCTAACTGTAAATTTTGAATGCATGACACGTCGACACTTTTGCTTTCTTAAATTTGCATCCCGTACGTGCCATCAATACGTCGTCTCGGTTCCGGCACATTTAACTATACGAATAAATAAATGCTGCGCTACATTGATGCAACCAACTCGCAAGATTTTAACACGTGTTTTGTATCAGCTATGAGATATGTAAGTTTCACGAGAGTGAAATTTTCAGAATTTAGCACGTAACGTTCGGAAAAAAAAAAAATCAGAAAATAGTCGCGATTTTTTGAAAAGAATATGAAAAAAAAAACGAGTATTCAACGGAACTTTGGAATTCACAGCAATTAGCGAGATTTAATTTACCCGCGTTACTTTGAAAAAATTTTTTTTTTTCAATGCACGTTATTCGGATCATCAATTGTTTCGTTTCATACATCTCACAACTCGAAATTTAGCTACTTGGTAAATTGCTGGGAAAGATAAAACTTAAATAATTCGGTATAAACCGCGTAACCATGCACAAGAGAATCTTTCACATTTATTTGCTCAATAAAAGTCAGTAAAAAGCTAAATTTAGTAAGTTTATAACGAGTCGATTGTATTTGAACGATTGTAGTGATCTAATGTTTAAATTGGGATGTAAAAACATATGAAATTTATACAAATATTTGCAATTACGAATTGACCAAGAACTTTTCTTTCCACTCGATTATAAGTGTTTTAATGACGATATGATGAAATACGAGGAAAGAAGCGTTACTACAATTGAAGAGAAACAAATAGTGAAGAAGCATATATCTTGAGAAAAGGATCGTTAGTGACTCGTGAGCCGAAAGATTATAATGTATATAAACGTATGTGTGAGCTTTCTCTTGAACCGCGAGCTTTGAATGCAACGCAAACATCCAAAAGATCATCAGGATCACGACTTTGTGTTTCATTGCGCAAGATGCATATATGCGTGTTAAAAATGTGTACACATATATACGTATAAACGCGCGCCTCCATACTACCTTGAAATTGGCATTACTTTTCTTTTCACTTCAGCCTCCATGGGCAATTATTTATGCGACATTCAATATTTATGTATTTTATACACGCACTTCATTTAACGATCAATTTTGTTCGGAATATATTTTATGATTTTTGTATATTAAAAAAATGTTAATTAATAGATCGTCGTTAAAATAGATTGTGCAACGCAAATTCGATCGACGGTGAGGGTGAAATTTGAAGAAAAAAAAAATCGATGGCAATTTATCTTTATCCAAAAGTTGGATAACCATCGAGTTTTTCGAAATAATTTTTAATAATTTATAGCATCGCGGATCGTTTTCATCGAGATTCATTACGATGGAAAATTTTTTTTTTAGGATAAACAAATATTGAAGAATGCGTAATCCGCGATATCGGAATCCAAGAGAAAGTTAAGAGTTTCGGTATATTCTCGCGCGTGTATCGATGCCATTTGACAGGTGCACGCTGTCGATTTTCGACATGACATCTTCGTATAAATTAACGAAATTTTCTGTCCTATTTTATTCACAATTTTTATTTAAATTTTATTATTATTATTGATAAAAATTTTAAAAATTTCCAGAAAGTTTTCAGAATCATTCGAGATGCAAGAAAAATCTATAAACCGCTCAATTTTTACAAAAATAACGTTCGACTTTCCATTCGTCAACATTATAGAAAGAATTTGAAAAATTTTATCCATTAGTTTTAATGATAATAATTCATAGATTAAATACTGATAAGCAAACATTCGATCGTAGTAGAGTCGCAAGTTATCAAGTTTAATTTATCACTGCGATAAACATCATTTTCTTTATTTCTACAAACTATATACCGACGTTCATGAAAACTTACCCTACTCGAGTAGAAAATACTACGCAATGAATCCATGAATGCCATTCGCACGGATGGTAATAAAGTTCCCATGATTATGATAAGTCCGGCTCGTTGAAGTCTCATCTTGAGTTTGTTCCAGTCGGTCGGCACCGTAACTAAGGCAACAACTTTATTCATATAGGTCTACGATCCCCCGAAAACATCGATGGTTCCTCCATCTTAAGACTCCCAAATTCTCCACTATTTTTCTTCACCCTCGCCGCTCGTTCATTTCGGCCTCGCTGCAACGTCCAAACCGCACGTTCGAATGACACGAATCTTTGCGATTTCTGGTTATCCCTGCCTATTGACAAGACAAAAGAAGCGAATAAGCTTGATGAAAAATGAAAATACACTATCGACAAAAATGATAAAGAGACTTTTTTTTAAAACATCGCCCCGATATATTTCACTGGTCCCGAGGTATTTCGCAATAAAAGATGAACAGCGCGTTAGAAAAAAAGAAAAAAAAAATCATAAAAGTCCATTTTTTGACGTCCGAAAGTGGCCAGCCCCTTTGGAAAAAAAAAAAGGAAGACACACAATATCGCAAGAAACTTTCTCATTCAAGCTACTTTTCGTTACAATGAGCTTCAAACATACATTCGTACAAACAACAGAGTTATAAATATTCGGTGTGTCTGATTGGCTCGCGTGCAATTTAAGGCGAGAGTTGCGATATATGCTGAATACACGGATATTTGGATGGCTACATTTTATACGGAGGCTTTGGCCATTCGTCGTCACAAATTTTACGTCCTTCCGTACTTAAAGCATTGGTAATCTGTATACATATATATATTATGTATGTAAGTAAACTCGTATGAATATTTGCTTAACGGAAAGTGTTCAAAGTAAGCGCGAGACGTTGACAAGTCGTAAATGTACCGCGTGAATATTTACACGCGTATGGATGAGCTATTTTACGACAAGAGGAATCGACTTCCGTTTTATCGATTATAAAGCCTTCTAATATATCCTCAGATCGATATCATTATTCACTAAGAAATTATTATTAAACGTTCTATGAAATGTCGAACGATTTGTTCGACGGTAGCTCACCGAAATCGTCAAGGAATTTTTACAAAAACAAAATTTATCACAAAATCCCTTTTAGATTTTTGGCAACTTTCTAATTTTTTATTGGACTTCGACTGTGATTGAATGTGACTTGAGCTCGTACGGATGCCGGGCTTTCAATCATGTCTCGTCTTATGGACTGTGAAAACAACACGCTAATTTGTCGAACAGAAAAACATCGGCTGCATGAAAAATTTTTTTTTGATGCGCTTGTTTCATTGTGCAATAAATTTATTGAATATCAATTTCTCAGCAGATAATGAAAGAAAGATAAATTAATTTTATGCAGTTTAAAATTGTATTGAAGTTTTACGTCAATCATCTTTATATTGTGTCAATTAATTTTCACAATTCTCATCAATCAGATTGACGTGTATATAAAGAAAAAAAAAAGAAATTATCAGCAAAATCATCAGAATGAGAATTCAATAAATCGATTAAGTATTGAAAAAAAAAAATTCTATAGTGAAACATAAAAAAAAAGTCGTATATTCGGTTACATTATTACGTTAAAGTGAGTACTAAAATGAATTCGAACAAAGCAGAGACAATTCATCAAAATTTGCATTTCTATTCAAATATTTGAAATTCGTTGAACAAATTTAAATTTCACTGACGAAAACTTCGATGGTCCGAAAAAAAAATAGCTTAATTCGGATGAATTAGACTCCATACGTAGCAGTCCAATTGAATCAATTACAGCAATAATTTGCATTATTGTTACAACCGCGATTGTCAAATCCGATGCAAAGCTCGCTCATTTTTTTTTTTTTTGACATTTACCGAATCAAGAATCACATCGTGTTTCCAATATTTTTTTTTCATTAATTTTACTAAAAGTTCCCGTATCCATATATATTCTTGCATAAAAAAAATTTGTACAAGAAATATTTGATGGATAAGCAGAATACGGCGAAGCTCATTTTATTTTCGCCCCGCCACACGTGACTACGTAGCTGGTAAGATATTCGAAGATATATCGTACGTGCCCGAAAATTGATGGTCCGGTGACCCCCCGGATGAAGAAAAATAAAAAAGCCCTCCGGCTTATAAGCCTTTTTCATGCTCCATACGAATTCGCCTTCCGGGTTTAAAGACCGTACGCATCAATTACTTTCCCCGCGAGGTCCGCACGTACTCGAAGACTCGACGTACGACTCTTTCGCATATACACATCGCGTTTGTTAATATATTTATGGACATGGAATATGCATGCACGTATATATATATATATATATATGAAACCATCTGAACGGGCGTTAGATTCGCTCAATCTCTTTTCTCGACGATTCTGATCATTAGGAGAGAGATTCACGATGTAGTGAAAAGGGAGGAATTTAAAAATCTCGGAAACGTGACAATACATAAAATACCGAACTCTTTGTAAAAGTTTCAAAGCCTCACGAACACGGAACACGAGAATCGTCAGTATGTTGTTTACGATAGATATCAAAAAATCTTTGTTAACCGTTAAGAAAATGTTGATTCGAATGACAAAATGATGCGCAAAATGATGCTTTTTTTTTCTTTTCATTGATGTTAATGTTTGACAAACAGTTATGATTAAAGTTTCAATATTTTAACTCACTATTGAACTTTTTATAGTGACACGATATGTAATGATTTTGTGAATGAAACTGTCATGAAAAAAATGATGAACGTGGCTTGTGAATGACGCGCGAAATTGACGTAAAACATGATAGACGCAAGTTCTACTATACAATTAGCTGGTTACAGTGTTAAAATTACGATTCACAGTGTACAGTTATATTCAAATGATCTTTCGGTAATCAGCTGTAGAACAGAAATTTAAGATTTACAGAAATTTCACAACGACATGTGTATATACATGGAATTTATGAAAATATAAACTTTGTCACTGTGGAGTGCTATTCGAATAATTGATTCTTGAAATAAACATAAATTACAGTAGGTATAAAAAAAAAAAAACGAAAAATTTTATATTCAAACCGATTCAATGAAGGCTTGACCACTGAAGTTATTTTCATCGGTCGTATATCATTGCGATAACGTGTGTGAAAACGCTTAAAAAGAAACTTGTAAATGCCACCGGCGGTACTACAGGAATGTCTTCTAAATGTTATCGGGTCTCGAAAGACTGAGAAAAGTACAACCGACAAAAAATCGATAGAAAACGACGTTGCACTCACACGATTGTTCATTCTTATTTGAACGTTTCGTCACTATAATCTACGGAATCACTTTGAACTCTTGTCCACGAAATTTATTTAATTAGAAATTTTTAGAAAAACAAAAATACAGTTTTTCCGACGTTCAATCGCAAGGCCATCCTTTGAAAAAGAAATATACACAAGTTTGAATTAAAAATACGCTAAGTGTTTGAACATGACGTATGCTTTTGGACTTAAAATTTCAGGCTCAATTTACGTTCACACGAATCGCCGATCGTCATCAATTTTTATTCAAATTGCACATAAATAATGATACAGAATGTATAATTTTAAGTAATGAATAATTGTCGAACTTACTCGAAAAAAAAAAGCACAGACGTTGAAATAAGAATGATTGAACACACTTATTTGAAAATCGTCGATTTTAATTCGATCAATATTTCATTCATGTAGAAAATAAAATGTTGTTGTAACGGACGAATTAGCGCTCGTGTAAATTATCGGTAATGAGCTGTACGAGTTTCGCGTGTGCGAGAACGTTTCACGATGTATAATATTCACTGTTATCCGTGGGGTTCACCGTACATGAATGAAGGAGTCTCGTAGACGAAGCCTCGTGCATCGAGGCCTTGTCGAAGATCCCCACTTTTTTGTCTTTAGTATATACCAACCCGACCGGTATATGGGGTCACCTTCATCGGGACCATGTTCACCAGCTAACTGAGCACGTGGGGCTCTCGTTCTTTCGTATCCATGCTCGATTTCCACCTTTTCACGTCGATACGTGAGTATGAGCGCCGGAAATCCGTATCCTTATATATATATATATTCTGTTTCAGGTGGACGTTGATGAATAATAATTATTATTATTATTTCGAAATATCACCTCGTTAGTGGGAGAAAAAAAAAACTTTTTACGTAAGGAATTGTCATGTTATCGAAAGTTATTGATATTGTTGGTTTTGAGTTTAATAATCCAATGATTTTCTAAGTATTGATGAAGATGATGAATATGATTATCATTAATAATCATCACCGTAATGGGCGAATTATGCTAATGTCGCTACTGTTTCGATCAGTCGGATTATATATAGTCAGAATAAAATTTTTTAATCTTGAAAAAATATTGAAATGAAAAAGTTGTATATCGTTGTGTTAGGCTTTGCATAGATCATTATTTTACTATTCTGTAATTTTTTCTCACAGCAATAGGAAGTAAAAAAAATTAATAATAATAATAATAATTTCCAACGAATAGTGAACTGAAAATGTATGAACATTTTTGTCGTTTCGTTTCTCCGGAAATATGTTTATGATCGTTGGATGAAGTGTAACAAAAAAAAAAAAAGATTCGAATGAAAGAAAAAATGAAAGTGTGTTTTTTTTCGTGAGACGAACGTTTTCGATGGTATGCCGTTATATCCGCTCGAGATAACGAGCCCTTTTCTCGCGCGTTGGGTGAAACAATAAATACATTTGTATATATGTAAAAAGATACTAAAAAGTGTGTCATCACTTTCAAATACTAGCTACCAATAATTTTCGTTTTATTTACTCATCTGATAAACAAGTTGGCAGAAAATTCATTAAGTTTCATTTAAGATTCTATTAAAGTAAAACGAAAATTGAGTAATTTCGTCGGATTTTATTGTAATTGTATTATTATATTTGATACAGCAATCAGCGTTAATTTAATACGAAAATTGGTGGAAAAAAAATGGATCGTTCAAAATGAACAACAAGATATTACGATTATTTGATGAATTCAAAAGCATCGTTGCAAAATTGAAATAACGAGCTTCGCGTGAAGGGAGCTGGCGAAATTTAAAGTGATTCTATTTATGCACGAATTGTATATTTTAATTGTGAAAAAAGGATTAAAAAGAACACCGTAATCTGCGGTCGTTAGTGTTCCACATCGAAATGTACGAAATGCTTCAAGATTAAAAAAAAAAAAAAAAACTTAAATTGCACAATAAGTTATGCAGCAGAAACGTGATCGTGTGATGACTTCTTCACAGTCACCACAGTATTTTAAAGACGTGTAGACTATCTCTCAGTTTCGAAATATTTGTGAGATCATATTCTAGGTTGAGAGAAATCTCTCTCTCTCTCTCTCTCTCTCAGTTGAAAATTTTTGCCATTTTTTCTACCAGCACATTTAAAAATGTTTTTATTTTGAATTTCTGTGCTTTGACATAATAATTTGTACTTGGTCCTACAATATCTTGAAAAATCACATTTGAGTATATTCTCCCGGATAAATTTAAAGGTTCTGTTCTATCGCTATTTAGACTCAAACTGGATATAATACTTCCGGTTCAGAATCACTACGTCATCGATCGTCACTTGATCGCGTCTGTATTCACTCAGACCACAAGTCCTAAAGGAGCGAAAGTATTGATTGTAGAAATAAAAAAAGGAAAGTATACGACTGAGCTGATTCTCCAAAAAATTTCTAGAACGAGCAGTGGACTCGGTGACGTTTTAGTAGTTTAAGAATCTGCTCTTCCTCATCACTTCAATCCGAGCCATTAAAATACCACAAATTGATGAAGTTTTGAAAATTCGAATTGATTCACCATCGTATGAGATTTCGAGTCACAAATATCATGAAAGATTGTCAAAGTATCACACAATTTGATTTTTTTTTCATATTGCCTTACGAATAGTCAAGAGAATGTATCTTACGAGTTGAATAAATTTGCGAACGAAATAAAAGTCGTCAGATTATGTGCGAAACTTCATTTTCAAAAGATTCGGTTAAAGAAATATCGATAACATGACAATTTTATATTTTGCACTTTTCTTTTTCCTTGACCCCTGCCAATTTGGTTCTTTTTTTGTTTTATATGATTACATCGAGTCTAAAAGATGCCCTCAATTTTTCTAGATTTTTATAAACAACCGTTATTGGAAAAAAAAATTTGAAAAAAAACGCTCCGTTTGAATAATCTGAAAAAAAAAAACCCAAAAATCCGTGATTATATGTAGAACATTTTAAGCAATCCTTTGTAGTGGGAGTATGAATTAACTTGGGGCTGATTGATTGTTCAAAAATTGTCAGAAAAATTCATTTTAGCTATCATAATATTTAAGTATCTGGCACAAAGTAAGCGGTTCTCATATTTTTCAGAATTTTATCAACGTTGATAGCTCGTGACTATCAATGTGGAATTTTTTTTTCAGATTTCTAAAACGGTGCGTTTTTTTGTTTAAAGGTTCATTTTTTTCGATAAGGGTTGTTTATGAAAATCTGAAAAAAAATCAGGGTGTCTTTTAGACTCGATGTAATCATATATAAAAAAATGTATCAAATTGGCAGGGGCGAGGGAAAAAATTTTGCCGGTTTGGCGTGGAATACCTCATATACGAAGTAAAAAAGAAAAACGAACTAACAGAAATATGATGCAAAAATCGGAAAGTTGTGGATTAACGGATGAATAATGTGTTTATTCGTATAAAAATCTCCGAAAAGAATATGTGAGAGCAACGAAATAACAGATCGTGAAACCGATAGACACGCAGTTACGAAAGTTCTAAGTTTAACCCGTCAGCAGTCGCGCTATGAGACTTTTTCTCACACTTTTAGTAAAACGATGATAACTCGAAAAAATCAAATGGTGTGAACATTTGAAATTTTTTTTATATCTTCGTCAAATTTATTTTTCTGTATGATACACAATATACAAATTTTTTTTAGAATTTTAATTTTTTATTATTTATTCATTCATCTATTCGATTGGAGTGTCATTGGATTGGTGATTTCAAACAAACAAGCATATTCCAAAACCATAATCAATGCAGCGGAATTATTTTCAAGCTTCTATCTATCGAATTAAGCAGTTGAATCTATACCGGTGAGAATATGGTGGCATTATTTCTATTTTATCAGCGTCAATGAACAAATGGAAACTCCGACTTAAATTATAGCTATATACGACTCACTAATTCCAATAATCTGTGTAAGCATAATAATTGATAAATAAGCAAGAATTAGCTATGATTTAATTAAATCAACAATAATTCGTTCAAGTAAATTTCTCCGGAGGTAAAAATCATAAAACCCGAAAGCTGCGAATCAAAATCATGTCCAATGCACACATGTTTGGCATAGAATGCTCACATGTCTGCATTTTTTTTTTTTCAAAAAACGATCATTAAACATTTTTTTCCAGCGTTATACTTAGTATATCATCAACAATAATTGTGATTGTCAATTCAATCACTTCATTGGTATGTTTTTTCTAAGTTTTTTTTTTTTTTTCCTATTCGGAACGCGTTAATATTTTTGCTAATAATATTTCAACGAATTTGAATCCTCTGAACTATTGATCAATGTGGTTATGTAGGGTTGCGATTCTGTTGGACACGCGAGAGTGTCGTCGTCGTCCCAATCGCGTGTTTTTCGGCCCACCGGTTCCAGCATATTTTTCCATATGGCGGTCGAAGCTGCAATCGAAAACGAAAAAAAAAAAAGAAAAAGAAACGTCATAAAAAGAACATCGTGCGACGAACGGCTATTAGAACATGAGAAATCCTAAAGATTCACGGGAGAAAGGAACATCGCTGCTGGTGCAACGAGCATAAGTGGAACATCGTATGATTGCATGATTCAAAAAAGTGGCAACCGCAGACTTTACAACGTCTGGAAAACGAGACAGGTGATTTTGGCGACTGGTTCTTTTTCACTCGAGTCCATAAATCAACGAATTTAAGTTACTATTATCGTGGAATCGGTTTAAGGTATAGAGATTTTTTTTTTTTCAAATCCATGCCAAACTGTTATTTATAAAATTCATTTAATTTTATCGAATTCATATAAAATAGCTTCGGGTAAAACTTGATTCTCAACGAGACTCCATAATTTAAATTTCTCCTTTATAAGTCTCGAAGAAAACTGAAATAAGTAAGAAGACTGTAACGTGTCTGCGGATGTTTTCCGTTTTTTTTTTTTTTTTAAATTTTTTTTTCTTTGATTTGTAAATGAAACATTGATTATCGAGTCACCGGAAGAACGTCTTACGAAAGCCGACGACTCGGATTCAGGAAATACTGCCTTGCACTTGCACTTCGTACGAGTAAAAGACTCATATAATCATCGAAAACCGGTTGACGCGAACGCTAGCTCCATCCGAAGTTTGTTATTCAATGGTAAACCGTAACGTGAGAAAATAAAATAAAATAAACTCCATTAAGTGTCCTTAACTTCTTCGCTATTCGGAGCAATGAAAATATTCACATTTTTTTTTTTCGTTTCTTCTCTCATAATTGGAGACCGACAACGATATATCTTAATACTCAACTCTCTTTTTTTTTTCATTCCTTCATACAGGGGAATAACGATTTGAAAAAAAGAATCGACTGTACTACTTGAGACGTTTGAAACCCAAAGCTCGAACCGTTTCAGAGCTATAAAATAATTATTGAATTTTCAAAAAGATAGTGTTTTATGCGAATTCCTTGAGAAATAAAGATTTTTTTATTGATCGGCTTCTTGCACTTTTTTTTTGTGTAGACACGTTTAATACATAACGGTGTGTATGTTTCTTGTCCGGTGAAAACTCACACGTTTCCCGCGATATAAGTCGAGAATTCAAAATTTTTCATAGTTATGACTTCGCTAAAAAATTATTTCACGACAGAATAAAAAATTCTATTGAAACAGAAATTCTGAGACTAAATCATTTCATAAAACTGCTCAATAAACGACCTTGCAGTCTGGCACGATTAACGTTTATCGCATTGAAAATTTAATACGCTTCAATTGAACGAGTGTTTATCGCATTGAAGAATTTCGAATTTGCATTTGAATTATAAAACGAACTAACCTCGTGCATTGGCAATTTGACTAAGATGAAAGCAATCGCTTGACAGATAACGCCACTCAGCGGTACCGTCAGGTTTCATCGGGAAGGTAAGATTTGTAGCAAATGGTTGAACGACCACGGCAAATTCCTCCGTCTGAAATTCCGGATAATTTGCAACTTCCTCGTCGATTCGCTGCCAACTATTTAATCACCTCGACAAATTTTGAAATCAGTACATTATTTCATTAATTATACACTGTTCTAAAAAATTACTTTTCATTTATTCAAGGAGCTCGGGCAATTGTATTTTTTATGGATGCGTGATATTTTGAAATAAATAAATAAATAAAACGAAAAAATGTATCTTATTTTACAATAAAAGCAGAAGAGTGAGTAATGTTTGTTTTTCGTTATACTCAAATGAGTGAATTTCGTTCAATGAGTTGAGTTTCGTTGTGTAAAAACTATTGTAGCAGTTGAAAAATTTGTAGAGAATAGTAGAGTCCTCTGCAAACATTCATGTATACTCATTCCCTTCGTGAAAACTTTGTAAAATTTATTTTTATAATTCGTAGAAAGAATTGAACTTTTATGTACTTCATTTTTGAGCAGCAAGCCAATTTGAATAATTCAACAAAATCATCTCTTCAATTGCTTATCTCATTGCAGTGACACGTATATCTTTTTTTAATTATTCCTTACGCGTTCATTATTTCAGAGAATTCTTTCCTCTGTGATCTCCAATGCAAGCCTAAGAGACAGGAACACTCGATATCCGTGGTGATTTTACACTGAAACGATTTTTCATGCAACTCAGCTAGAATGTTTAAATTTGGTGGCGGAACAATCGAAACCAACGTTCTCGGTAATTTTTCTTTCATTATTCGTAGTGTTTGGATCAAATCTTTTTTGTGATTTTTCAGTATACTCCATGGGCCTGAGGTTGCCCAACACATGTCGGAACAAAAATCGTTGGGTCCGATCAGAATACCGATGAGCTGAAATGATTTTAAAATAATTAATGGTCGTGAGACATAGGTAGACTAAAGTTGTCTCTAAAATTTTCATTCTCGAGCCTGTATAAAAAGAAAATTTTCCAACATGAATATGTCATTTTTTTTTTCAAAATGTTTATCAGAACGTATCGTCATATACCTTCCAATTTTTTTTTAAATCGACAGCAGGATGATATTGGATCCGACGAATCAAATTTTCAGCCATGTATGGAAGATCTCGTGACATTGCAGCGAACTCGGCAACATTGAATCTCGAGGCCTCCTGATGCGTTAATGAATCGTACGGAGCGTATCCGATTAAATTTGGATTGAATTCCTGGATACATAGAAACGTTAAGAAAAATAATGAATGAATGAAAGTTATTATTTTTCAATTGGCAACTAGAACAAGACAACGAATTTCAGATTAAATGAAATTTTTTTCATTGCCCATCGTACATCAATTGGATTCGAAAATTTCATTGACCGGAGGAATCTGGCATTGAGGAACTCGAATCTGTGTGAACATTTTCCTTTCACTTACTTTGATTATATTTGGAATCGTGCGATACTCTCGCCATGTTCCTTGGCCACCTCCGAGTGCTGTGACGCCTCGATTCTCGATCAATAAATGAAATAAATTTGAAGCAAAAATACCCGTTCCTGCTGTTAATGAGTCTCCCATTGCCCCGATTACATCAATGTCACCTGGTCGTAATTTGTGCACCGATTCCGGCACTTTCTTCGATCTACCGACTGGTTCAAATAAAACTGTCACACACTTACGGCTTTATCCACTCATAAAAAATATCTCCGAGTTTAATACGAAAAAAAAGTAACGCACAATGAAAATATTTTTGAATCAATTCCTACAACGTAATCATAATTGAATTCTATTTAATCATTGTGAAATGCAGAGCGAAGGTTTTCAGCGAACCTCGATGTCGGTAGGTCGATCATGAACAAGCACCTTTTCTATTCAGAAATTATTTTGTGAATGCCATCTTACTTTCAACTTGTGTTTTTTGTCAGCATTTTCGAATTACTATATTTGTGAATTCGTCATAGACGAAAAATAAAGTTGAGTCAAGATATCGGTATTTTCACAGTGACTTCCGCAATCTAGCAACCAAAATCGTATGCCTGCTGGAAGCTCTGACCAATTTATATTCATGTACTCGATTGACTGGTTTTCATCAACTATTCTCTACGAAAGTTTTTTTTTTTGTAACAACGAACCCGAGACGTTGCACGGAAATGGCACATCGCTGGAAAGTCTCGGCTGAACTCTTTGTTGATATCTCCCTTGTTGATGATATTCACGATCGTCTCCGGTCCTACCTGACAATTGTTGATGAATTGATTGAAATTTTTTGTAAAATAAGTTGAACGAACTTTCTTGAATTATGAGATAAAATGATATCAACGCAATTGTGAGTATTGCTTAAAACTTGATTCTTCGGTATGAACCCTCGAGCCCTTTTTTCGTACGTCAACCGTCAAACGAATCGAATCTTTGCTTCAGGATCAAATGTACCTCGCGTGCGACAACAGAGAAGTATCTAATTATGAAAGTTTTAAAAAGTGACAAAAGCTTTAGAAAAAAAATAGATCGTAGTTTTATTGGCTGAATCGTTATTGAGTTTATCCATTTATTCAAATTTCTTCATGAATCTTCGTCACTCGACGTACCAAATACTCGGAATGCAATTTCCTTCACTGCTCGATATATTCTAATATTGTTTGCACTGTCCAAAAATGTTTTTTGTCCGTGAACGAGGTTTGAAGAGAGGAACAAAAGAGTGCAAATAACCGTAATACGATTCATAATGAAAGATCAATTTTATTGATGCTTCAAGATGAACTAAAAGGGAGAAGAACTTGTTGAAGCTTAGTGGTAAAAGGAAAACTTGAGATAGAAAAATTTCGTTCGAGTGAAAAAATAAATTGACAAATCTCAAAGTGTCAGATCGTTCGAGGATTCGCGTAAAACTGAAGCGAGAACATCAGTCAAAATGCATTGCTGCTACGAGCATTGAGGAAATACGTGAAGCTTGAACAATAACCTTGAAAAAATAATCTTGGTAACATTGATCGTCAGCCACATGGGCCCTCCTATAGATGATCGCGAAGTAGTGGGGCTGCAATAATTGATCAGAGTCCAATGAGAAGGTTTAAATGTTGAAAATCATTATCGCTAACTAAAAACTGTTTCGATTAACTCGTCCATTGGATTATTTCTCATCTTGCACAGACGTTCAGGGACAACGGACCCTCAGTGAAAAGCAGATTATAGTCCTGTTGATCAAGTCGTTTTTTCATTTGCATTCTTCATCCAAATTTGATTCAGTCCTTGAAATTTTCAAATTTTAATAATATAGGTCCAATCAACATTAAATCCTCCGACAGAACAAAACAACAAATAATTTTCACCGAGCAGATAAGAAAGGTTGAACATTTCATAGATTAACAAAACGTCGCGAAAAAGATTCAACTGATCACTGAAAAAATTGATAATTGCAAGGAAATTCTGTATGGAGAATCGAGAGGATTTATCTCGCAACGATTCTTTTTCTCCTTAGAATCTTCGAGACCTTGAATATATTTTCTGTACATACAATTTTGAGTTAAAGAAGATTGATATTCTTTGTCTCGCGTAAGTCACGTACAAAACGCAATTTGCCGAATCACCGTTCGCGCGTTCTTTAATTCAACGCTATTTTTATATGCCGTGGGTGTCACGATACCGCGATTCATACGTTTTAAGAAATAATACGTCGATACGCGAGATGCATTTCCATGATTTCACATAATCTTAGGATGATATCTCGGAGTTTGAACGTGTATGGATAATTTTATGAAACACAAATGTCATGCAAAAACTTTTATATGATATATTATAGTATTATTGGTATATGATTCACATGTCATGCAACGAGCAAACGATCCGAATAATTATAAAAATTTATGATGTTTACGATAAAGCATTTTTACTCCAAACAAAAACGATCTGCGGTCAAGAAATTGATTATAAAAATTTCGAATTACAGCTTGGTACGTTGAATCTTCAATTCTATAATAATCTTTAAACCATGAAAAAAAATTTCATCTTCATCTCCATTTGAGCTCGATACTACAGACTGTCCATGACAAATGGTGCAGAATAACGTAAACTCGACGTCACAATGGAATTGTGAGTCGATAAGTTCTTTCTGATGCATTCTTAATTACAAACGCGTTTTTATCTGACTTCTGAAATCACTGGAAATAAAGCGAATGACCATAGAACTAGTTTTGTACGGCATCAAATTTCGTAATAAAACCCCTGAAACCCCTTCGGATTACTATTCGAGAAAAATAAGCGATTTTTTTTCGATCTGTGCTAGGGACCAAATTGTTGGAGATATAATTGTGCAATTTACGATAAAGAACACGTGTTCTTCAACGTCAATCCTAGGCCCCTACGTATTTTCCGTGATTTAAACCATACAACCGTACATGAATCGTACCATGCATGAAACCTGTTTTTACGGAAGAATCTCTTAATGGATGGAAAAAAAAAATGGTAAGATTTTGATTACGTGATCTACGAATGTAGAAATTCATTCAGAAATTTGTGTAAAAAAAAAAATTATATACACAGTTTGTCACAAAAAACGAGCTCGGAATGTTTGAACCGTGTAGATAAAACAACTTTTGATTGACTTTTCATCGTTTCCCAATTCCCACACGGAATAAAAACCCCTATATAATTTATCGCCTTTCTCCTATGTAGTCAATGTCGCCTTGAAGCGCGGTGGAGGTCAACAATTTCTGAAGCATAACGAAATCAGTCGAATTTTGATCAAGCGCTGCGGAAACGCTAAGATACGACGCAGATTTGTCATTATGCATGGTTTTTGGTTTAAATGTCAACTTTTATTTCCAACATAGATGTGGTTGAAAATATTCAGGGCGCAGAATTCGAGGAGTAGGTTGTATCAAGGTTTCATTCAAAGGTCAAGTCAAAGATGAGCTTAAAAATAAGTTTTAAGTTGACATTAGCGGATATTGGGATAATAGCGTGGTGAAACGGTATATCAGTAGCGATATCAAACGCACGAAGATACGTTATCGTTATACACATAAAAATTGTGACTTTCACATTATTCGCGATGATATAAAACGTAATAATTTGAAACAATTTTTGCATGGTTATATCATTTCTTATAACAACGACCCAATGAATAAATTTACGCTTTTATGCCAATTCCTTTAACGTACTCATAAATATTTGAAAAATGAATTGTTTCAGTGGGTTTAGTTCTTTATTATTTTCATAGACAAAAAGAAATACATTCATACAAACATTATTTGATAGTTGAGAAGATTTCGGCAGAGTCCAAAATGTTGTCCATTTTAGTAATATAAAAGTAGGCGTTGAAATGATGAGAACGATTTTAAAAAAATTTAAAGAAAATAACTAGACCACTAAAAACGTTCCCTAAAAGCTTCAGAAACATGTAATGAATTGGGAACATTTAAAAATGAAGCAGGTATTGACCAAAATAAGGCACTTGTCTAATTGACATTTCGTACTGGCGGGTATCTCAACTGTATACTAACTTCCGAGAGATAGAGAGGTCTGAGCCCGAATCACGCCGTGAAATACTGCTGTGTGTACTTCTACGCGTGATTTCTCAATAATGACACGAGCATATTCTTATCAATTTTTCGTGAACGATTCGTCACATATCGTAGATTAGAGCAATAATTTTTTTTGTGGATCAACGGTGAAATTTTTGAGTATTCTCGAACTAAAAGTTCTAACCTGTGTTGTTGCCTGCACTCCCCTATGCTTGCAATGTATTTTTAAAAACGAATATCTTAAAAACTAAACGATTTCAAATTTCTCCAAGACATAAAAAAAATTATTTTCTTTCATACGAAAAAGTATATGGTCAACGGTGCAACTCAACTCTTCCCAACTACCTCAATTCTACGATTAACGTGGTGCTGTCTTTTGAAAAATCTTTCATTTAGAAGAGGTATTCCTTGGTTCAATTTGGAGCCAAAATCCATTTTTAGCGGTGATAAGAAAAGATTTTTTCAATTCAAGGGGAACTGGTGTTTTTCGGCCAGGCTTGATTCGACATTTGGATAAAAGATGGAAAAGCATAACTTTAGTTTCAAGCAGTGCAAATCTATTTCCAATGCACATTCTGGGTCCAATACCAAACGGTAAAAAGGTCGATGACTCAATGCGATTTTTTCCAATATCGAGAAATCTCTCAGGATTCCACGTGGCAGGGTCGTCGAAATACTTCGGATCTCTGTTCAAAGAGTAGACTGGCAGCCATACCGTTTCACCTGGTTGGATGGTGATAGGCTTTCCACCCGGCAATGCTGGTGGCAATTCATACGGTTTTACACATTGTCTATCAAGAAAAAAACCAGGTGGATAGAGCCTCAGAGTTTCGTTTAGGATCGCGTCCAGATATTCCATTCCGTTGATAGCGTCGTAAGACACATCATCGTTATCCGTCATTTCCAAAACATGATCAATCTCATTATGAAGCTTTTGTTGTACCATTGGATTTGCAGCTATTTGATGAGCACTGAAAGCCATAAGAGTTGCGCTTGTATCAAATCCACCGAGAAAAAATATAAATGCCTGAGCAGCCATGTCCATCATAGAGAGTTCAGGACCCTGAGCAACATTTTTTTTACGAGTTTCCATCATCAATTGGATCATATCAGGTCGCGTGATGCCTTCGCGTTCTCTCGTCTCTACAGTCTCTTTGACGACATTCATGAAAAAATTTTCCACTGCTGGATCGATGAGCTTGATCCCGAAGATTTTTGATATACGTGGAAAGCTGCGAAGCACAAAAAGTTTTTTTGAAAGTGAACCTTCGAAGTTCACGACGTCTTTGCCCAGTACGTAAAATTCATTTTTTGGATTTCTCATCGAATCAATGCTTATGCCGAACGCGCAAGTCGCTATGACGTCATTCGTATATCTCATAAAAGCATCTTTCGCATCGATTTCGGAAGGTTTAATCGAACATTGTTCGATAAGATATTCAGCAAAATTTTTTGCACAGCCCGACATCAATTTAAACATCATTTTCATTTTGCTTCCCGTAAACGCTGGACTAAGAAGATTTCTAGTTTCTTTCCACTTGTCACCGCTTAGACTAAAAAGATTATTCCCGAAGAAAGGATCCTGCTCGGTATCATGCACAAAACCTCGGTGATCCACAAAATGATCGAAATGCTTGATACCAATATTTTTAATCAACTCGGGACATCTTATTATTACAACCGGATCTCCGAAGTCATAGAAACCAACGTATTTTGCGTCTTCGTTAAGCTTGTAAACTTCATCAATAACTTCAGGGAGTAAACGTTGTTTGAATAGTGGTGGTCCCATATTTCCAAAAATGGGCCAAGGCTTGACATGCAAGATTCTTAATTTCTCAAATTTGTTTATTTTTCGAAAGAAAAAATAATAGATTGTCAGTAATCCCATAAGGGATGACAGAACAATTGTTAACCATGCCATTTGTAAAATTATTCTCAAACAAAGCACTCAATTATTTTTATTTTTTCGCTCTTTTGAAACTTTTATCACACGTAGAAACTGAACGCAAAAAATTTAATGTTGACCACTGGGACAATCGTCACAGACTGCGCGAGTTTTGAGCACCGAAGTGTTTGAATCAGTTCGGTGCTCATGTATCTCCATCACTCATTTAACGATGTGAAAGATCAAGACGTAATAGCGACTCGATGCTAACTATCACGAAGAAATAGTGATTCAAGGACAAGTATAATCTTAAAATTTTGTCAAGCGCTGCCTCAAATTTTGCAATTTTTTTTTTAACTCCACAAGTCTTGCAACGCACTAACGCGTTTAGTGAATAAATCTAAGAGAATATCATGAATACATTTCATGTATATTTATTGAGCACAGAGAAAAACGAGAATATCACAGTTCGCATTCTGCTTGTCTAATGATAAATTTTTTTTCATATTTTCAAAATCGTGATATTCGATAAGATAATGCGATCTTCTTTAGAAACTGTATCTCTCAACTACACAATTTTCGATGTCAAATAGCATTAAAACAGAAAAATTTAAACCATATCTAATCTCTTGATTGGCGCAAAACAGAGATGTTTAGAAGTAGAGTTGAGTATGGAACACGGGTATGGAGATAGGAATAGAGATAAAGTTGTTATTCGAAATGATTTTATTTATTTTGATGGAAATGCAATTGTCGAGCTACTCACTTCCATCAAGTCGTTCATAATAGCTTACCAATAGAATCGTTTTCTGCATGGCCATTTAATTTGGAAAGATCGAATGTTAATCGCAAGCAAGTGGTCTCTTGAAAACGGGTGCGACTTATTTAGAGCACAATGTGATAGATCTTTTGGATGCAGTTTTCAGACAGTAATAAATCGCCCTGATAGCTAGTTTAGGAGCTATCAGGGCTCAAGGAGTATAGGTTGTATCAGGGTTTCATTCAAAGGTCAAGTCGCAGGTGAGCTTAAAAAAAGTTTTAAGTTGACATGAGCGGAATAGAGAATAGAGTGGTGAAACGGTATATCAGTAGCAATATCAAACGCACGAAGATACGTTATCGTTATACATATAAAAATCGTGACTTTCACATTATTCGCGATGATATAAAACGTAATAATTTTATACTATTTTCGCATGGTTATATCATTTCTTAACAACGACCCAATGAATGAATTTACGCTTTTATGACAATTCCTTCAACTTACTCATAAAAATTTGCAAAATGGATTGTTGATAACAAATTTTTTTTGAAAAAACAATGACAGAAGAAAGAGAGCTGTTTAAGACAAGGAAGAAAAAAAATTAACGAAGACGCAGATTGGTCGAGTTGAACTTTCCAGTTTACAAAACTCGTTGCTTATTAGCATATTGCGTTTAAAAAGTATTCTTGTTCAAACGATTTCCGAAATAAATATGTATTTTCGTGCGATAGGTAACCATTATTTTTATGCGAACTTGGTTACGCTGAGTTCGTTTAACTGACAATGAGTGTGTCGAAGGCCTGTCATTTCAGCTTGCAAATGTGTAACAACTTTATATATTTGCACAGCTATCATGCTCATTTAAAATACGTTTGAAGATTTTTAAGGATATATCTGCTTTGGTTTCCTTTTTTGTTCTGAAGATACTTTTGTCAATCATTTTACGAAATACATTTTGCACTAATGTGAAACAAGAATTAACTTATCTTGCACGAATTTTGAATATTTTCTGAAGAATTCTAACGAAAATTAAGCTGCCGGAAGATGACTTTTTTATTCGTAAAAATAACGATAATTCGCTCTATTTTGTCGCTTTCAGTATTGATAAAAAAATTACCAAATTATAGTAAGGAAAAAATTCTGTCGTGTCGTTTTTTGGAGAAATTTTATTCGAATCTCGTTCTAAGAGGCGGACTTCGGAAATTTTATTCGTATATATACGTTCATAGCTTCGAATATTAATAACAAAATATTGACTATTGCTGATAGTTAAAAGTCGACAAAACACACGATTTGTACACAGATCAAAATGGGTCAGTTCTTTATTATTTTCACATATACAAATAGAAATACATTCATACAAAAATTGTTTATTAAATTTACGATTTACGTGGCGCTGTCTTTTGAAAAATCTTTCATATCGAAGAGGTGTTCCTCGGTTCAATTTGGAGCCAAAATCCATTTTTAGCGGTCATAAGAAAAGATTTTTTCAATTCAAGGGGAACTGGTGTTTTTCGGCCAGGCTTGATACGACATTTGGATAAAAGATGGAAGAGCATAACTTTAGTGTGAAGCAGTGCAAATCTATTTCCAATGCACATTCTGGGTCCAATACCAAACGGTAAAAAGGTCGATGACTTAATGCAATTTTTTCCAATATCGAAGAATCTCTCTGGATTCCACGTGGCGGGGTCGTCGAAATACTTCGGATCTCTGTTCAGAGAGTAGATTGGCAACCATACCGTTTCACCTGGTTGGATGGTGATCGGTTTTCCACCCGGCAATGCTGGTGGCAATTCATACGGTTTTACACATTGTCTATCAAGAAAAAAAACAGGTGGATAGAGCCTCAGGGTTTCGTTTAGGATCGCGTCCAGATATTCCATTTCGTTGATAGCGTCGTAAGTCACATCATCGTTATCCGTCATTTCCAAAACATGATCAATCTCATTATGAAGCTTTTGTTGTACCATTGGATTTGCAGCTATTTGATGAGCACTGAAAGCCATAAGAGTTGCGCTTGTATCAAATCCACCGAAAAAAAATACAAATGCCTGAGCAGCCATGTCCATCATAGAGAGTTCAGGACCCTGAGCAACATTTTTTTTACGAGTTTCCATCATCAATTGGATCATATCAGGTCGCGTGATGCCTTCGCGTTCTCTCGTCTCTACAGTCTCTTTGACGACATTCATGAAAAAATTTTCCACTGCTGGATCGATGAGCTTGATCCCGAAGATTTTTGATATACGTGGAAAGCTGCGAAGCAGAAAAAGTTTGTTGGAGAGTGAACCTTCGAAGTTCACGACGTCTTTGCCCAGTACGTAAAATTCATTTTTTGGATTTCTAATCGAATCAATACTTATGCCGAACGCGCAAGTCGCTATTGCGTCATTCGCATATCTCATAAAAGCATCTTTCGCATCGATTTCGGAAGGTTTAATCGAACATTGTTCGATAAGATATTCAGCAAAATTTTTTGCACAGCCCGACATCAATTTAAACATCATTTTCATTTTGCTTCCCGTAAACGCTGGACTAAGAAGATTTCTAGTTTCTTTCCACTTGTTACCGCTTAGACTAAAAAGATTATTCCCGAAGAAAGGATCCTGCTCGGTATCATGCACAAAACCTCGGTGATCCACAAAATGATCGAAATGCTTGATACCAATATTTTTAATCAACTCGGGACATCTTATTATCACAACCGGATCTCCGAAGTCATAGAAACCAACGTATTTTGCGTCTTCGTTAAGCTTGTAAACTTCATCAATAACTTCAGGGAATAAACGTTGTTTGAATAGCGGTGGTCCCATATTTCCAAAAATGGGCCAAGGCTTGACATGCAAGATTCTTAATTCCTCAAATTTGTTCACTTTACGAAAGAAAAAATAATAGATTGTCAGTAATCCCATAAGGGATGACAGAACAATTGTTAACCATGCCATTTGTTCAATTATTTTCAAACAAAGCACTCGATTATTATTATTTTTTTTCGCTCTATTGAAACTTTTATCACATGTAGAAACTGAACGCAAAAAATTTAATGTTGACCACTGGGACGATCGTCTCAGACTGCGCGAGTTTTGAGCACCGAAGTGTTTGAATGAATCCTAAAATTTTGTCAAGCGTTGCCTTAATTTTTGCGATTATTTTTATAACTCCACAATAAGTCTTGCAATGAACTGACGCGTTTAGTGAATAAATCTAAGAGAATATCATGAATACATTTCATGTATATTTATTGAGCGCATAGAAAAACGATAATATCACGGTTGGCATTCTGCTTGTCGAATGATAAAATTTTTTCCGTATATTTAAAATTGTGACATTCGATAAGATACTGCGATCTTCTTTAGAAACTGTATCACTCAAGCACTAAACTATAACAATACAAAGTTTCCGAATTCATGCTTAAAAGTTACCCCATTTCGGCATTTTGACTGGACTAGTAGGTGAGCGCACACAAACAAAGACGACGCTAACGACATCCGACTGACTGTTACCCCAGTTTTTTAGGAACCATATAGACTGTAAGCTTTACACACTTCTATGAGGATCCATCTTCGTCGCTAATAGTGACCATCTCTCCCTGCCCGCCCGTTGGTCAATAGGACTTTATGGGAGTGCGTGTTCCAGTATTATTATAGTTCAGTAGTTTCGAATCGAGTCGTCTAGTGTGAAATATTGCAAAATTTGTGACCAGTTCTTGATCGTTCAAAAAATGACTGTCATTTTGCAACTATATAGACGAATTTCGTCATTTGATGCGGACAATTGACGTTAAACAAAAAGACGATCATTTTGACTTCGGAGAAAACGCTTCGAAAAAAAATTCCGTCACAAGGCCGTCAATGGTGGTCATTTTGGTGTCATTTGACCAGACATGAAAATGACCGTCATTTTGCATCTCTAAACTACACCATTTTTGACGTCAAATAACATCAAAACAGAAAATTTGATCCTTATCTAATCTCTGGATTTGCGCAAAACAGAGATATTCAGAAGTAGAGATGAGTATGCAGATAGGAATAGAGATCAAGTTGTTATTCGAAGTTAGTTTATTTAGTTTGATGGAAATGCAATTGTCGAGCTACTCACTTCCATCAAGTCGTTCATAATAGCTTACCAATAGAATCGTTTTCTGCATAGCTATTTAATTTGGAAAGATCGAATGTTAATCGCAAGCAAGTGGTCTCTTGAAAACGGATGCGCCTTATTTACAGCACCAACGCTACCATCTATTAACCTGTTACACATAACGGTGAATATAACTATCGCTGGATGTATATTCAATTAACACATTTTGTTTATTATTAATAATTCAATATTTCTGAAACATCGTAGGACCGACAGGTTTCTTTTCTCCCTTGTGTCGATACTCTAACCACACATTTTTCACCCCGCACTTCTTCCATCATTTTTCTTGCCTCATCTTCACTGAAATACAACAGTTCACTTCTTTACCACCACGCAACGCGCGCCAAACCGGTGAAAAGTGTGAAAACTTTTTTTCATAAAGTGGTATTTGAATCATAAACGCGACTCGGTTCCTGTTTCTTTTTCATTCTTCATCAATAATAAAAAATAAGAGCTTGTCAAATGGGGGAAAACTTTCAAGGTACATTTACGTCGGAAAAGATTTCGAAGATCAGATGGAAACGAGAAGATTTTACCGAAGCGAAGACGTTCCTTTCCGGGAGTTGGGATAATCCAGTACTTAACCTCAAAATTTTATTATTTTCAATACCATTCGAAGAATAATAGAATATGTATAATCTTTGACTCGTACACTGAAGTTCTGATCTTTTTTCTACAAGTTAAACAAGATAACCCATTGGACATTCGAAAAGAACGAAGAGGAGGAAACTTATCCCGTTGTTATAACATCGCATCCCTTCGTAGGCGACGTCACTGAACTTCAGGTACGATAAAAATTTTTTCCAGGAAAAAGGAAAAAAAAGTTGTACTTTCTTGAAAAATTTATGATATTCGGAAAATTCGCAGTTTGTGAGCAAAGACTGTTTTGTGGCTTCGTCATCCATTGGTTCGGTGAAACTCTTACAAATTCTGGAGAATCCTTATGTAGAATTCAAAGAACATGCGTCTTGGGATTCTCTTCACAAATTTGGGTAGGTCTTGTAACCAAAATGAAATGATTTATTTACTCGTTATAAATATTTTTTTATTATCTTATTTATGGAATTTCCAAGGCATCGAATGAACAATGTCTCGTATATCGTTACTGGATAAAGTAGAAGAATTCCTGAACAAGCACAGTTTCTGGAAAAATTCGAATGTATCTTAAAAGATTTTCATTCCAAAGTACGAATGAAAAGAATCATCTGATTGTTCAGTGGCCAATAATATTTTCATAATATTATTATTGCATGTCAGTTTGTGGAGAATCTAAAGGATAGCTCAATCTTTTGAAAATTATTGTCAATCACCGAGTACTTTTTAGTACTCTAGTACATGGAACTTGAGCTGTTTATTCGTAGCAGAAGACTTGTACAATGTCTGCATTTTATTTAAAAATAAGATCCAGTAAGTAAATTATAAGATAACTTGTGAAAAAATTCATTTGATGATTTCAGAACTTCAGAGACTGCATCTTGTACAGCTTTGGCCACTTTCAAACAGGACATTGCCAGTATCGGCGAAGATGGTAGAATCAATTTATTGACTGTGAACCAAAAAAAACCAGTTCGAACTATAGGTACAGTCAAAATATCTGACAGTTTTTCTTTTAACCTTGAGTTTTCAACCTCAATTTAAGGTGGACGATTATAATATCGTCAGAGTTGAATGGCTATAATCAATGAATATTATAATAGGATATTTTATGCTCCACGGAATTACAGTGGTTTATTTTGAAGCAGTAAAGAATGCTTTGAAAAAACCGAAGATTTATATATTCGGTTTTTTCACTAACGACCATGACGATTGCCTTCAGCATATACCAAAATATTATTCTTCCAAAATTACTTGACCACGTCTTTTAGCTACAGATATTGCTCAAATTTAAACCTATGACTGGTGTATTGAAGAAAAAAAAAATTGACAAAACAACTACAGTATTTTTGTTGCATTAAAATGATGTCAGTTTTAATATCAAATGTGCTCGTTTTCTATAACTTTAAACATTGTACCACCTGTTAACAAATTTCGCATTGCTTAAATGTTTTTATTTATTGAGTAGAAGAAGCGGACAGCTGTTCGTTGCACTGCGTTGATTTTTTGAGGCACAATGAAATACTCACGGGTAATTTGAGAGGTCACATGAAACTCTGGGATTTAAGAAACGAGAATGATGAACCAGCCACAACTTTCATGCTGTCTGATCAGTTGAAGGTATATTTTATTAACATGCTAATAAACTGTTGGATTCTACACATTTTTTACGTTTTTCTGGCACCGAAAATGCGGCACCCATTTTTATATCCTTTTCTAGAATGATAAGTCGTTCGAGATTGCATCTCATGCTTATTTCAAAAAATGATTATCAACATAGTTAACTACTGAATAAAATAAATTGAATAACTAACGAAATAATAATTGTTATGTAGACAGAAGCTACGAGTCTCGCTCACCATCCCACTCAACGTCACATTGTGGTTGCTGGTGGCGGAGATGGAAGTTTAACAGTGTGGGATTTGCGTCATAATACTTATCCAATATCACAATTGAACGCTCATACACAATCCGTGAGCGAAATACTTTTTCATCCTGATAGACCGGAAAATTTATTCACATGTTCTATAAGTGGTGAATTATGGCATTGGAATAGTACCCAAAACTCGAAACTCAAATTAGGTAAGTTCCGTAAGATACTGATATGTTTCATGTAAGATAAAATAAAAAATCATTATCTTATATGTTCAAATTTGCTCGTACAGATGACACGGACACGCACTGGTTAAACACAGTTGGAAACAACGGTAAAGTAAACGTATCAGCATTGTGTGGTTCCTTGCACAAACCAATAAACAGCATTGATATTGATCGATCAACATTATTGTTTGGCTGCGACAACGAGGCGATGTACATCATTCGAAATATTTGCGTTTGATATTGAAATATTTGTAATTCTCGATAAATTCAGTAAAAATAATTTTTCATATGAAAATGATGGTTTTTCAATCATTCATTCTGTTCCGAAGATTTAGTGTAAAACTTTAACGTGAAGAATACAAGTACTGAAAATGCTGCATTCGATTATGTGTATTAAAAAATTTCTAAAAAAATCGATAGCATTTCCTTGACATGATAAAGATAGTTTAGCAGGTCAAAAACCATTCTCTACTGTTTAGAATAATTTCACGTTAATAATGGCATGAGGGAATGTTTGGAAACCCGTGATTTATTTATACTTTCAAAAATTGGCGCCAATGGATAGCAGCGCCGTCAGTCGCGCCACATGGTAGATCCGTGAAAACAGAATTGGGTTTGCATTGGACAGGAAAGAGAGAATACGCTCTCCGCTCTCGTGGTAAAGTTCTTATTCTTGGATCGCGAAGGCCGTGGTAGCTTTGGCCTCGCTCGCTCGCCTCGCGCTGGCTTGCCATTTTGTGACGCTTCCCGTATAAATATTCGTAAACAAAATTACATCAGTAATACGTCTTAATAATAAAGTTTTAAAGCCGGGACGATGTCCAAACGGAGGATTGAAGTTGTAGACCCTTACGTCAAGAGACGAGCGTGAGTATAATAAAAAAAAAAAACAAGGAATCAACAATCACGAGAAAAATTGATTTTTTTCCGGAACTCGACATTTCGCGCTTAGAGCACACGCTATGAGCTATTTATCCTGCTTGCCGTATTTTTTTCAATCACGTCCATATCAACGAATAACGGTTTTGACAAATTTGACAATCTTTTTGAACAAACGATCGCAACCTTGTCACAATGTTTTTCCTCATTTTGCGCACTAAATGTGGTTTTCGTGGACGAGAGAAAAAAAATTAACTCCACACATGAGGGTCTTGCTGTTCATATTGTAACATCGCGATTTTACCATTTCAAATTAATTGATGCTCCTTTGCTTTATCAGCATTTTGTGTGAAGACTGTCGAAAATATCAAAGTGAATTTTCTGTCCTCATTTTTTTCATAAGTTCGATACAACCTGGAAAAAAACTGTTTATTACTGTGACAACCTACCATAGAATCATTACGGAGCTGAGCATTCTATCATTATTGTTCAGACCGAATAAAACTTATCCATTGGAAATTATTTGTATTCTTCAAGGTTACTCTCACAGTATAAACGTACAGGAAAAATCTTTAAAACTCCAAAAATTGTTGTCAGATTTTCGATGAATATCCATATTTATCAAAAAAAAATTCCTCCAAAATCCACACCTTGCAATTAAGTATGCAAATAGAAGCATTCTCTTGTGTATGAGAATGCTTAAAATTTCAAAATCAATTTTTATTACGCGTGGTGACGATTCAAAAAAATTTATAAACGGCGACATAAGATCAGAGTGATGCTAGTCATTTTTAAATGGTTAACCTCACTATGGCCAAATGACTCCAGAAATCAACCTATTATATTTGAAATATACAGATCCATCCAGGTTGGATGATGAAAATGATTGCTCAGGAAGATTGTAATTGCCAAAGACATTCGATTTTTTGTACAGTATAGTGGCTGTAAACTTATTTAATTCGAGTAATATATTTTCTTGTAGACAAAAATATTTTTTGAAAAATTTCGGAATCTTGTTTTTAAAATAAGATGTTTTTTGAAAATATTGTACTCAAATTATATACATTTACAGCCATTATGCTGTATGAAAGAATATAGCTAGTTTTCGAAACGATGCAAGTAATAATAGTTCAATGTGATAATGGTTCGATGGTGAATCATGGATGCAAAATGGTTTTTAATTTGAATTTTCAAAACCACTAACTACTACAGACTCAAAAATATATGGCCACTTTCTATACATTAATTTGGTACAAAAATGAAAGTTAATACTTGAAAAAAATAAAAACCAAGATTTTTTTCCATTACAATAATCAAAACTTCGACTCAACAGAGACGACCCAGTTCTAGCCCATAGACTTCTTTACTGCATAAAAAATTAAACCGAGTTGTAGTAGACTAAAAATAGAATTTTTGACAATGGAATTTTCTTAGTAATGAAGAGTATTACCCAATTTTTAAAATCAGAATTACAATACAGGTTGAAAGCATGGTGAGAAATCAATAAAAATAAAAGTCCATCACGGATCTAAGACGTGTTTTTACAAACTGGTTTCATTCGATCGGAACATCCATTAACATAACAGAGTCGATAGAACAATGTTAAAAAGAGATTTAATACTAGATAATTCATGGACTTTTTGTTATGTACAGAGATGGTCAAGAAAATGTACCATCACCGGTGCAAGTGGGAAACAGTACATCGGCACAGCTGAATCCTTACACAGGACTGCCTTACACGCGTAGATATCATGATTTCTTGAAGAAGAGAATAACTTTACCAGTCTTTGAGTACAGAAGTGATTTTATGAGACTATTGGCACAACATCAGTGTATCGTATTGGTGGGTGAGACGGGTTCTGGAAAAACGACTCAGATACCGCAATGGTGTGTGGAATATTCAATATCTGTGGGGAAAAAAGGAGTAGCTTGTACCCAGCCGAGAAGGGTCGCAGCCATGTCGGTGGCGCAGCGAGTATCTGAAGAAATGGATGTAATATTGGGAATGCAAGTTGGCTACAGCATTCGTTTTGAGGATTGTAGCTCGGTTCATACGGTCCTAAAATACATGACCGATGGTATGTTATTGCGGGAGGGTATGTCTGATCCGATGCTCGAAGCTTATCAAGTAATATTATTGGACGAAGCTCACGAGAGAACACTCGCTACTGATTTACTCATGGGAGTACTGAAAGAAGTAATAAAACAAAGATCCGACTTGAAACTCGTTATTATGAGCGCGACCCTTGACGCTGGCAAATTTCAACAATACTTCGATAATGCACCTTTGATGAATGTTCCTGGTCGAACACATCCTGTCGAAATATTCTATACACCTGAGCCGGAGCGAGATTATCTCGAAGCTGCTATAAGAACAGTCGTACAGATACACATGTGCGAAGAGGGTAGCGGTGATCTCTTGCTGTTCCTCACTGGCCAGGAAGAAATCGAGGAAGCTTGTAAGAGAATCAAACGCGAAATGGACAATTTAGGACCCGATGTCGGAGAGCTCAAATGCATTCCACTCTATTCCACCCTGCCGCCGAATTTGCAACAACGAATATTTGAGGCAGCCCCTCCGAATAAGCCGAACGGTGCTGTTGGACGAAAAGTTGTTGTTTCTACCAATATCGCCGAAACTTCATTGACCATCGACGGTGTAGTTTTTGTCATTGATCCTGGTTTTGCCAAACAAAAGGTAATTCTATCAGAATTGAAAAAACTTTTCAACAATTTTTTAAACTTAGTTTTCACCAAAATCTATTTCGGTTTGAAAATTCAGAAATTGTACTTTCCGAGACTCAAGTCAGTTTTGCGTGAAATATTATGTAATTCAAAATGATTACATAATAACTAATACACACATGAATAATCATATCAGTTGAATATATTTGAGATGCACTAGATCGAAATACGATGATTCATTACTTCGAATTTATTTGTTCTATTGGATAATATTCTCTTCACATGAACACGTTGGAAAACCAAACAAAAAATTATGTTCATCCATTCTATACTATTATTACAAAAAGTTTGAATTTTCGAGGAAACGATAGTAGAGGTAATTCGAATTATATGTTGACAGGTCTACAACCCAAGGATTCGAGTTGAATCACTGTTAGTATCACCGATTAGCAAAGCTTCGGCTCAACAAAGAGCCGGACGAGCGGGTCGTACGCGACCCGGAAAATGCTTCAGGTTGTATACCGAGAAGGCGTTCAAAAACGAGATGCAGGACAATACTTATCCCGAAATTTTACGATCCAATTTGGGAAGTGTTGTTTTACAACTTAAAAAGCTTGGCATTGATGATCTGGTAAGTGAATGCACAATATATGCAACGTTCCTTGTAGTTGTGGATATTTTTGAACATTTCATTTATTTTTCATAATTTCAACAGTAAAAATCAAATTTTCAAACTTGAGTCTAGCAAACTTGTTTGCTGTTAATTACTACAGTGGTAAAAAAGAATTTCATCCATGTACATTCAACAGGTTTTCATCGTATTTTTATTATTATACTAGAAAAATAATTTGCTTTTTTTCTGTTCCTCTCAGGTTCACTTTGACTTCATGGATCCACCAGCTCCCGAGACTCTAATGAGAGCTCTGGAACTGTTGAATTATCTCGCTGCTCTTGACGACGATGGAAATTTGACGGATTTGGGAGCGATTATGGCGGAATTTCCGCTCGATCCACAACTCGCAAAAATGCTTATAGCATCTTGTAATCACAATTGTAGCAACGAGATACTCAGTATAACAGCGATGCTGTCAGGTAAAGTGAACTAGGGATCTCCTTGAGGCGTTATACTTACTGGTGTACACACTTGGCACGTGTGTCAAAATTATCAGGCGATTTTGGAAAAAAAATCTCAATCAGATTAGACTAGTAGTCACTGAAATCTTGTAAATCATGAAATTGGAGCGCACATATCATTCGGTAGCTTCTCCCAAGGGTGTTTTTATCTCTCAACAAGTGTGGATTTGGTATTACATTCTCAAGTTCGCACTGCGAAAAAAACATTAGATCTCTGCAGACCATAGGTTAAGAGTGATATTATTCTAGAGATATTCTAATTATAGTTGAATCGGAAAGAAAAAAAAAATAGAAAAATATTGACATTTGAGTATATCAGAAAGAGCGGGATGAGGTAACGTTGTAGTATATTGACGATTGACATGCTATTAGTCCCACAGTGCTTTGTGAGACCGAACGAGGCCAAGAAAGCAGCCGATGATGCAAAAATGAAATTTGCTCATATCGATGGTGACCACTTGACGTTATTGAACGTTTATCACGCTTTCAAACAAAGTAAGTTCAACGTTTTCAACTTCTTTTTTTTTTTTTTTTTAACTGTATATAAATTATTATTTATTTTCAACGATTTCGTGTAATAACTTAGATCTGGAAGATCCCACATGGTGTTACGATCATTTCGTGAATTATCGATCCTTGAAGAGCGGTGATAACGTCAGAGAACAGTTGTGCCGAATCATGGACAGATTTTCGCTCAAGCGCACCTCTACCGATTTTACCTCGAAGGATTATTACATCAATATTAGAAAAGCTCTCGTTAATGGTTTTTTCATGCAGGTAAGCAAGAACGATACTTTCATTTGTTTGAAAAACCAATGAAAAATTGCTATATAAATAAAATTGATTATTCATATGTGTTTTTCAACGTTATGGTTTTCAGGTTGCACATTTGGAGAGAACCGGTCATTACCAAACGATTAAAGACAATCAAGCTGTACAGTTACACCCGAGCAGCTGTTTGGATCACAAACCCGAATGGGTTATATACAATGAGTTCGTTTTAACGACGAAAAATTATATTAGAACGGTGACCGACATAAAACGTAAGTCGAAAAATAACCAATTCGTTTTTTACAATTTTCTCCTGTTAACGAGTGTGCCAAGTTTATTGGTATTAGTACAGAAATGCAACTTGTCACTTTATCACAAGATTTTAATTTTTTTCATTTTTCATTTCAGCCGATTGGTTATTGACGATCGCACCACAGTACTACGATTTGCGAAATTTCCCGCAGTGCGAAGCAAAGGCACAGCTGGAACTAATACAAACTCGATTAGACTCGAAACAGTATCAAGAGGGATTTTAACTACCAAGTTTTATAGATACGATTGATAATCGTGTTTGAAGCGTTTCGAAAAGATGTTATGAAACGTGTTGAAATGATTTTTCGCAAATTAACACAACAAAGTAACACACATACAGCGATGGACTAATTTGTCGTAACATCTCTTATGTTTGTTTTCTACCAGAAGTGAGAAATACACCATTTGGAAATCAGTGTAAACGAGGGCGTATTCGCCGAAGTATGAAATTCAGAGTATGGCGGACGGTCGACGACAAAATGTACAATTTATCAGTAAACAAAAAAAAAAAAGAAAAACAAAGAAAGAAAAAAATTCGTTGAAATATTCGACAAATTTGGAGATTACATCCCGCTAGGCGAAATAGATTAATTTTTGTATCCACTGTTAAAGTAACGTGTCAAAAGGATAGAAGTAAAAAGGAAAATGGAACCCTCATTAAATATTTCGTTTTTTTTTTTCATCAGACGTGTTCTCGTAATACTTTGACGCTTCTTCAATTTCATGTAATTTATGAATTAACACGTACAACAAATATTCTAATTCATTATTACCATTTTATGAACAGGTTAAAGGGATGAAAATGTGTAGTTTTCTAGAATCTTGCTGATTTTCGTGTTTTGCTGTAAAAATTTTGACAAAAATTAATACGACTATTTTTTTTTTGTACGACGGTACTGATATGATATTTGGAATTCCAAAAAAATTTTGCTTTGTTTTGTAATGGTGTGTCAAACAATCATTGGAAATTTACACCGTCACATTCTTGATATTACAGCGATAAAGTAGGCTTTTCCTTTAATTACGATGAACCAGATAAACTTGCGATTTTTTTCCGGTAGTTATGAGCATGAGTCGAGAAGAATAAATAGAACGTCAACGAGCATAATACGGAACGAGTATCTTCAAACAAAATATTTATGGATAATCGTGTGAAAAGAAATGAAGCACTTGCCAATACTCAAATTTATTTACAATTTCATTGTATTGACAAGTCACGTTTAATTAGTTGTTTTTGCTGCATATGACGCCTAACTCTTACACAAGGACTTAAGCTGCATAGATAAACAATCAAAAGAAGAAAATTGCAGTTTCATATACTGACGCACCCTGAAATCATAAGTATATAATATTATAAAATGGCTTTGAATTGTAAAATAAGTACCCAAAGAATCGCGAAACTAAGTGTTCAATATTTTGTTGAGAAACGAAACAATGAATAGTAATACAAAATTTATCACGTTTAAAGCTGTTTTGGAGGCATAAAAAAAAATTATGATTTCAATTTTGTAAATAGACGTAAAACCGAAAATGAATGGCAGGGGAAAAAAAAACACAAAGCACTAATGAAAATGCGAGAGAACAATGATGTTTTTATTAACTATACACTGTAATTACGTGACATAATAAAATGATGGACGTATGGGGTTTGTGAGCTTTTACAAAGTCGGAAATACATTTCAAATCAAAAGACATTCGTCGATGATTCAACTTGATAAAAAACGTCATACTAGCGCCAGTGTGAACTGGTGAGCGAAAATTGAACTTCACGCCTGGATGCGGAAATAATTGAGAACCCCTGAAGGAACACGAGGTTTTATGCGCCTTGCCGCATTTCATCATTGGTCTTGGGAGTACTTTTTGTTTTTCTCGTTTTGTGAATTGTAGTTGAAATTTGTAACGTGTGGAAATGGCATCAATCGGCTTACCGGTCGTAGCAAGATTCAATAAATTTGCAATAGATACGATCTGTCAAATTACACGAAACAATATCGCTAGGTGAGTAATATCCCAGAATCATTCTTGAAATATTAATGGTATATAAAAATTTGATTTTTTCATGTTACATCGTATTCTTAAATCGATATCAATTCAGTGGGTTCACGATTAGGTAATAAACATCGCCTTTGTAGTATGAAATATTTAATATTTCATTCATCCTATTTTTTCACGTTGTCCTTATCAAGAATCGTTCATTACTTTCGAACACGTACATTTTTTTCGTTCATTCTACTTCAAATGCTTTCTTGGTGTGTAATTGAAAAATAATAAAAAATTGGGAAGCGTAAAGAAATATGTTGACGAGTCAAACAGCTCAAAATATCGTGGGTTTTTCAGAACTTCACAACCGATCTGTATACAGCGCAAACAGAGGTACGGTACAGTTCCGGAGGAGAAAAAAACTGATAATTCAGAAACATCAGAGTTAACGGAAAATGAAAAAAAGCTCAAATCTGAGATAGAACTGTTGAACAAAGATCTTACTGATCTGAAGGAACGGAACAACGAACTCAATGACAAGTACAAGAGAGCTCTCGCTGATAGTGAAAATCTTAGGGTCAGGCTTTGCAAACAAATTGACGACGCGAAGCTCTTCGGTATTCAGGGCTTTTGCAAAGATCTTCTGGATGTTGCTGATATTTTAGGTAAAGCTACCGAAAGCGTACCTAAGGATCAACTCACAGAAAGAAATCCACATTTAAAAAGTCTCTACGAAGGTCTGCAAATGACGGAAGCACAATTGCACAAGGTATTTTCAAAAAAATTTTCTGGCAACCTCTTGCAATTTTTTTTTTTGATTCCAGCAAAAATTACGTTTTAGTCAAATTTACGAATAATTACAAATATTATATATACACATCGAATGATTTCTTTATATTCTCACATTTACTTGATTTCTGGTTGGGAAGAAATAACATAAATTATTTCGATAAAAAAAAAAAAATAATAAAATTGCAAAAAAATAATACTCGTTTTCTGTATTCAAAAAGTTACATACTGGATGAATTTTGTGTTGTACATGCAATCTTGATTCTATTACAAAAAAAAAATACGTTTTTCCTCATATTTCCTTTAGTTTTTTCAATATTGTTTGTCTATACGTTCTGAAAATATTTATGTATTTCAGGTCTTTAAAAAACATGGTTTAATATCGTTCAACCCTCTCGAGGAAAAATTTGATCCGAACCAACATGAGGCACTATTTCAACAGGTAATTTTTCTCTCGTAGTAATATTAAAATCACAAGACTCTCCATTCATACGTACGACTTCGATTCTATTGCTTTCAGGAAGTTGAAGGAAAACAGCCCGGCACCGTTGTAGTGGTTTCTAAAGTGGGCTACAAATTGCACGAAAGAGTGGTTCGGCCTGCTCTGGTTGGTGTGACTAAGGGATAATAGAAATTGAATAATGGGCAAAATATTGACAAATCGTTCTTGAGATGAATGTTAAATGTGTTGAATAAAAAAAAAAAAAAAAAAGCTGTAAAAAAGCGCATTCGTTACGTTTTTTCAATTGTTCGACATGCAAAGTTATTCGATTATCAGTGAACTTTTGCAGTTAGCAGTGACTCGTGGACAGTACTAAATTTACGATTTTTTCTTTCCTTTGTAAGACATCGATGTACATATTGTCAAAACCAAATGGAGTCATGAAAAAATGATAACAATAAATAGTAAGCTCAACCTATGGAAAATATAAATATGCATTTATTACAAATAATTTCAGTTGATTAAACGGAAGATTATAATTGCAAATGGAAAATTTTGTAAAACAAATTCATGGAAATATTAATTTTTCAGCACCTCTCGAACACTTTGTACAAATCAGGCAAATTCGCAATCTGAAGTATTGTCGAATCATGAGCAAAGCATTTTGGTGGTAAAAGACTTTCTTTTATCGCTGGATATAAAACGTGCTCGACCACGTGTCTCCAATCTTGCGTCTCTTTACTTGTGTTTACATGACTGTAAAACTTTGCTGTCTCTCGACAAATACCATCGAAACACACTTTTTCTGCCCTCCAATCAACTTCAGTTGCAAGACGAAGTATGTAGAGAGGGAGTTCTGCCTCATAGGGGATGTATTTATCTGAAATGAGTAACATATTTAATAGCTATTTGACATATTCTGAGTTCTCCTCGAAATAATGCATTTCGTAAAGGAAAGAAAATATATGGAGACACAAGAAGAACAGAGTTATCGTCTGATTTTCCTGATATACGAATTCTTTAAGAGAAAACTCGGACAAAGGATTTTGCCAACTATTTGCTTACAATTTGATCTTGAAATCGAACAAATAAACCGTCGAAAGCCCAGCTTCATTTGAAAAGTTATGAACATTAGTTGTCAATAATAATAATGTTGAATATTTATTGAAAAAAGCTCAAACAATTAATGAGTAAGCGATAGGACATTGCTGTTTTCTTTATTTCAATGAATTCTCCAATGTAGCTCATTATATTTGACTGTATCTATTTTCGATTAAAAATATTGAATTAATCAGTACATACCTAATAATACTGGTAATGATTTTATATTTCCTTTTTTATCGATGTTAATTGAGAAGTAGTCGTTTAGCAAATCTGCTTTTTCAAGGAGCAATTCTTTCACCCTGGTTGCTATCACATCTTTCGGACCATCTTCTTCCTCAGTCCATCCTGTTTCTCCAGTTTCCAAACCCAACAACGCCAATTCCTCAAGAGGTAATGGTTGCTGATAAAAAAATTTTCTCGTTTCTTGAATGGTTTTCTCAAGGATTAGATAATTTATCATGCATAAAAAATCATTTTTCGTTAAAGACAAAAAAAAAAAAATTGGCATGCGGAGAACTTCTCGACAGTTGAAACCAGGGATTTGGCCATCATATTGAGAATGCAAAAAAATCTACCATCGTTCTTATCCTACTTACCGAAAATTTGAATATTCCATAATTTTCAAAATCGTACAGCATTATTTCGTAAAATAGTTCTTCGCTGAAAAATGAATTCATTTTTCACATGAATTTCAATATCAAGTGAGATTTAATTCAATATCTTACGATGGCGAGAATTGAACGTTTGGTGAAAAATACAGAGGTGAATATGTAACTAACATTTTTAGAACTTACGCAAGTTTGATGGTGTCGCAGATATAAAGATTAAGACCGCTCTGTACAAGAGCCGATTTCTCATCCACGCTACCGACAAAAATCATATTCGAAAGTATATCGCGGAGTCCTTCGTGATAATTATCTTCAATCTCTTTTCTGAGCGTTAAAATACTGTGTAATTTGACTTGAATACGAAATTTATTGACGGAGTAAGATTTGAATTCCAACGATGTGGATGATTTCGTTTCTTCGCTGGAAGAAATTGTATCGCTCTCCGATGCAACGATATTTTTTGTCCGATCAGTCACATTTTCAACGTCAGATTCCTGAGAAATCTCGTGGCGCTTACTCGTTGATTCAACATTTTCCTGGGTTCCATAGTATTTGTAAACAGTTTTTAATGCTCGATCAGCAGCTTTGGAGATCGGTACTGGTGCGCTTGGTGCGTCGGAAGACGAATCATCTTCCGTGCTCGGTGGATCCATAATGCTTGATGAATCTGTTTTTTCTGATGGTTTTCCTGTTTGCGTTGACGTAACGATCTGATCTGAAGCTTCCATACGCATTTCGAACGAATCTATCGAGGTTACTTCGTCTACGAGATTACTCCAATGCGATTTATCTTGATTTATTGAACTTTCAATATTTTTTGGAGTTTCTTTCGGCAGTAAAATGTGTGTAGCCTTATTGTTCTTTTGATTTGTTTTTTCCAAACTTTTCTCTATCATCATCGTAAGTAAAGCATTACTGTTTTCCAGATTTGTTTCAGCCATCGGAAATGCATTACTGTTTTTTTCCACATTTGTCTGTTCTAGCACGCATTCATCCCCACTTTTTGATATATTCTCCATGCTTAAGGTTTTCTCAACATCTACGATATTGTCTCTGGCAGAATTTGTATTTAAACCGCATGCGGTTGTAATTGTGCAGCCATCGTTCTGAAATTCTGTTTCAAAATCTTGTGGGTCGATAGATACGTTGCAGTCTTTATCGGAGCTTAAATCGCGCGATGTATTTCGCGAATCGTTTGCTCTGTGATTTTGAACCGTGAAATTAAATTTGTCCAATTTCTGATCGGACGAACTCGTGCGAATCATCTCGCGAGCGTGTATTTTCTTCGTATTTTCGACATTATCCTTGTCAAACTCGGGCAACACTTCTTTTAGGGTGGCCTTTGTAATGTTAACCTCTGGCATTCTCGCTTGAAGGTAAAATGTTCTGGACGCATTGTTGCTCGATAATTTTTCATCGAGAATGATTTTCATTTTTTCGATTATTATATCTTCGTGAAGAAATCGTACCTCGTGTTTCGTCGGATGCACATTAACGTCCACGTTGTTTGGGTTTATGTCCAACGATATGTAACACCAAGGAAACGTTTTTTTTGGCAGGTAAATCGAGTAAAGTTCCTCCACCATTTTTCGTATTGCTGAAAAAGAAAATAACCTTCGATGAGGAATAGTCAAATATAATTTTATGCAGTAATTGTAGAACACAAGAAATTTAAGCTTGTATGTAATTATCTAAAAGAATTGTTTGCCTCCCTTCTCCTCTTTTTTCACTTATATAGTTAAACAAACAAATAAATAATACGTAGCAAATAAATTATTGTCCAAGCAATTTGGAGAGGAACGTTGACGATTGCAGAATACCAAAAAACGTGTTTTCAATTGTAAACGTTAGATTTCATAAATGTCAAATAATTCGATAATGTAAAATGATCGGACTCACGTGTCGAATCAACGAGTCTGTTATTAATGAATAGTAGAAATGTCATTCGCTTGCTCGTATAGTTTGGATTTGTAATAAGTGCATGAATCTTGAATTTATAAGATTCGTTTTCAGCCTCCACTTCCAAAAGTTCACGGGCGACTGGATTCCCGTATAGTATCTTAACGTTATTCATTTTCGTGGAGTTGTAAGGTGTTCTAACCTGTTCGAATCACAGAATAGTTTTAAAACAGTTTAAATACAGAAATACTTGCTTCTAAAAAGACGTTTGAACGCGCCAATTCCTAAGTCGCCAAATTTAAATTCTGGTTACAATTTCGCAGAACTTTTTCTCCATTCTTTCTTTACCCATAAATGTATGTTCAAATTATTTGAAACCGAAGAACGATCACTCAGATTGATAAACTTAATGGAAAGTTATATGCGAGCAAATATTAAAAAACTATAATCTGAGTTTAATGAGAATCACCTCCTTTTCAAAACTCGTTTGAAATTGGGATTTTTTTCTCCTTTGTATTTATGACGACTCCGCTGCGATTTCCATTTTTTATAAATTCTTAAAAACTTTTTGTAGATCGAAAAAAAAAATGTGCAAAATCAGATATCGAATAGCGTATATCACCTGTGGAATAACTTCGCCTTGTTTCTTCAGAGTAAAACCAACTTTGGGATTGTGAACTGAATAACGAGTCACAACATCAGCTATTTTTGCAAATTCTTCAGATGCACTGGAAAGAGCTTTTCGTCGGGTGGCAACATTGTAAAATAAATTTTCTATAAGAATAGTTGTGCCTTGATTCCCAGCACAAGGTTTAGGAGCTCCTTTCATTTTACTATCAATATATGAAGTTCTGAAAGAAAAAACAAAACTTGGTAAATTTTTACACTTTGAATCACGATTTTATGAAAATGATTGTCAACAATAGTAATGATTGACTTGTTAAGGTTAACACGAATTTTGTACGCTCGAAGATTTTTTAATTTTTTACAAACATATAATGTACAGTTTTTCATTTATTCATTTGTTACAGAAATGAATCTTTTGAATTTGTATTGATAATCAAAAGTTGTTTTAAGAGGGAAGTTCACATTCAAGTTTTGAGCTACACTTACTTGTAGGCACACTTTTCTTCTGCAGTTTTTGTTGTGATGGTTAAAAGTGCGACATGGCTTATACTGGCCAGAGCTTCTCCACGAAACCCAAAAGTTGCAATCGACTTGAGATCATCGAAATTTTGGAGTTTGCTCGTTGTGAATCGCTCACATACAATTTCCATATCTTCTTTCCTGATACCGGTTCCATTGTCTTGGATCTTAGATAATAAAAATCTGGTTAACGAAATTCTGTATTGGCTATTGCACAAAAAAAATGATAGTACCACTTGTTAGCTTTAGCTATAAAATTTCAAAAACTGCGGAGTATATTTTCAGGGCACTCTTATATGATTACTGGCTGTATATTGAAAGGATTCACTTTTCCAGAATCTAAGATGAGAAGGAATAGAAAATTTTACTTTGTTAGATCTCTGAAACTTTTCTATAGATTTTTTCTGAAAATCCATTTCCCAATTACAGAGGAACATACATTGAAATTTACCAGTAGAAAACTACGATTTAAATGGGTATTAGGAGGTATGGAAAACATTGTTATTTCTGAGACTGCAATATTTCTATTCAAAAATTATATTTCTTACATTATAAATCGTACATTTCTATAGGACATAAAAACTATTATCACCAGGACATCGTGCAAGTTCAGGATTTTATACATTGACTGGATGATATTTAATGATCAATTTTGACTGCCTTGCAATAGCTAACTTAAGAAAGCTTTTTTTGTGTTTGCATATTTCCAATAATAGTGTTTGTTGACAAGAAGAAGACTGTTATCTCCCGATATCACACTTTGATTTGCATGCCACCAACAGTGAAATAGATAAATGACCAAGTTATGCATTGAAGAAAATGTCAATCATTCTTTTACATAAAAAGATAATTTTTTCAACATTACATATACATTTTTTAAACATTAAATGACTAACCTGCAGTAACTTAAGCCCACCCTCTTTTACCGTAATCTGTATATTTGTAGCTTTTGCATCAAGACTAAAAGGAAAAAAAATAGTGATTACAGACTTGTTGATAATTGAGCATTGTTTCTCCAAAACATTGCCAATTCGAGGTTACTAAAGTTTTTTGCAATATTGAAACGAGCGCTAGAAATTCACAATAGATTTTAATTACTGTGTTACTCATTTATTTTGAAAAATATTGATACCGATGAATTTGCAAAACCATTCACTGATGAATATAATATTTGACTGTCATATTTTCATTGTAATTTCGCATGTATTCTTGGAGCGATTATAACGAACCATTTTCCAGTAAAGAACCATTTCTAAATCATCGGATAGATTTATTTGGAGTTTACTTATTTCATTGATGCAGTCAACTGTTCAATAGGCGAATAAAAGGTTTAGCAGGTTGCTGTGAGAAAGCGTTCTTTTTAAAGAAATTGTACGTGCCATAACCTCCAATAATTTCGACTGACACAAAGCCTGACATCAATAATTAATGGAATGTTTGTAAAATACGTTTATTCAGTAAAAAAAAAAATGAACACTTTAACAAACCGATCTAACCTGTTTTCAATAAGTTCTTTCAACGCGTTTGCCGGCCTTTGAATAATTTCACCGGCCGCTATTCTGTTGACTACCACTGGATCGAGTTTTTTAATTTTCGCCGGTCTCTCCATTTTTCCTTGAAAACATTACAATAGTAACAGGAGCGATTGATTTCAATTAAATAGTTTTCAACTTTCGCGTTATTTCGTGTATAGCCGGAGGATTAATATTGATCAGACTGTTTCAAATTTCAAACGTAGTAAAAAGATTCGTTGTCTTGTTATTGTCATTGATATCGCGCGAGCTCGATGGAGGGCGCCATCGTTTTTCAGTGGTTACAGAGACAGAGACGTTACAGTCAGAAATCCATCAGTCAAGAGTTTGTTTGAAGTTTGTTTCTCTTTAAATTGTTCACATTTTAGAAATCAGATAATAATAATCCAGCATCCAGGTAACAGTTAGCACCCATCCGAAAGATGTTTTATCGACAACCAAAAATTTCGGGTCCTTTATATTCTAAAGATATATGTTCATGATTCGAGAAATGTCCTCACAGTAATAACATATCATCAAACGATATTAAAGTGTATTTACCTACTTCTATACAATTCCTATTATTATTTTCAAAAACCACGAGGTTCCATTTTTTTTTGTTCATCAAATTCGAATCGACTGGAATAGGAATAAAATTTTTATCGATCTTTATGGAAAGAAAATGACTGATGAATCGAAATGAATCTCGATCGGAAGTTCTCCCTTTTTTTTTTCAAATGAATACCATTAATCTTGACATGCAAAGCTACGGCTGGTATAAATACATAATGAGAGAAACGGCTCGATATTTTTTGTATTCTCTCTATCCAGTCAATCGTCATTTCCCTCATTTTTTTTCTAAAGCAGCTCCTGATTCAATCAAGTTTAGCCTAGATATGTTCCTGAATTCTCGAACATATGCTTCCCATTTATTATGCTAATTTACGGAGGACCCGAGGGTGATTCTTAGAGCATAGGCAAACAAAGTCGAAGGTTGTCCGAGCTCTGACCTAATTTTTCCATGAATTCGTCATGATAACAGCAGATTGAGAAATTTCAACAGATTTTCTGCTAAAAAAATAAATAAAAAATAAAATAAAACCATACAACGTTGTCTCTTTTACGTTACCATCCTCGTCATTTTTACAGTGTACACCAGTTTTTTTGTACAGTACAGTGTACACCAGAACTTTGAGTCAATTTAGTGACGTGAACTTTGTATTGCAGACAGAAATGTTTTACGTGAAGAATAAAACGTGCGTTACTGTACAACTAGACTCTATTATTTTTCATGGAATTAATCATTCTTCTATGAAGAAACAGCTGCGACTTTGTTGCACCCAGAAAAAAGATCTATTTCAATTTACTAGGATCATTTATTCGATTTTTTTTTAAATTTAAATAAAATTTTTTTTTTTATTTGCCTCAAATAAAAAGCTGTATTTGAATCAAATAAATAATGCTATTTGAGTGCATTTATTCGGGTATATTCACGTTAAAGCTTATCGCTCCGATCACTACGTGAAGCAGAGCTTCGAAGTATTTCTTATATACGAATTGCACTATGGATGTGCATACATAGCGGAAACCCAAGTTACACTTACTCGAAATGGACCATGTCTAAAAACAAATAGACGGTCATGAATTTTTATGCCCATCTTGGGCTGCAGACCCATAGAAATATTATTGAATAATATAAATAAGATGTAAATAATGTTGTAAATATTTTTTGTAGCTCAACAACATGCTCGTTGAATTTGTGGAAATTTTTTAAAATTGGATAATCGCAAGAATAGATTTTTTGATTGATCTCAAATATAAAAATGTTCGAATGAAAGAAAATAATTTCTTAAAGTTAAGTAGAGCTCTATTAGGTAGTGAGACAGAGAAAAAAATTTATTTGATTTAAGTAGATCCTAGTAGAATCAATTTTTTTTGGGTGCATCGAGAGTAACATTCATCAGGTTCAGAATGCCCGAGTATTCATTCATTTGATCTATTCCACGGTGCGTCGCTATCGTCTATCTTATATTCAATCAATTTCGTGTGGCAAGACTCCACATTTCACATCAAATGGAATAATAAATGATTAAAATGACCAATCGAACAATTACAATTCAAACTTAGTTCAACAACAATTTCAAGTTTTGCCTCTTTGTCGTAATTCCTGAATCAGATTATCTAGCATTAAGCAAAAAATGTTTGTTCATCGATTCAACTGTCCTTTTGATCAATGAACTAAATCATTCGCCATTTAAAAAAAAATTAAGTTGAATCCACTTTATTTTCGTTCACCTAAACGGATTTTGTTCGATGAACAATATTTTTTTTTTTTTTTTTTTCAGTGCAGCTCAGTCCAGGAGTGAGGGTGTTAAAAACTATGCAATCCTTATGGATAAAATGAAAATGCATGTATGTAGCGTCAAGTGACAGTGAATAGTTCGGGCTAATGAAGGTTGCGTCACGTCAATTTTCCCCTTTATTCTTCATTAAGCGTCGCAATTATAAACTCTCCGTCAATTTAGATTAACCGCGAAATTAGCCTGGTGCAATATCAATGAAATTACATAACACCATGCTCGGAGGCAATCGATTCGATAAAACTATGAGACCAATCGAATCAAGTGTAATTCTATGATCGATGAGTTCCCATATATATAGGAATCGTTATTTTGGGCAGCAATTTATTTTTTCCTGTGCCTATTCCGTCTTCTTTTTTCTTGGCAAAGTATTATTGGCCTGTTGAGGGTGAAATTCGTGTTCAGAGGGATGATTCTGCTGCGCAGGGTTGAACGTTTCGCGCGAGTATTGGAATCTGACTGGTTATAAACAACATCATATTCTGACTTCAACCCAGAGACCGACCAGTCGGTGTTTGGCTCGATGGGATCACGGTCTATGCAGGCTCTGCATTTTTTAAATTCAATTTTTCAACGCTTCGGTATCAAAATTGTGTCACGTTAATTTGAAATTTAATAAAAATCCCAAATACTCGAATGTTACATAGTGAAAACGATGAGATTCATTGATCTGATTATTCGAGCGATGGATAAGAGCCATCGGAATGTGATTTGTGAAGTCGCAACTCTAATATAAACACGAGCTCACATACAAATTAATTGAGAGAATTATGTGCGTGTGGACGTGTGTTTTTTTTAAGTCACTCTGAAAGAATAAGTGTATAAAACTATGAAAAATCAAAGTTTTTGAAAATGTGATTGTTCATCAATTTATAATAACGGTGGCAATGATTAAATATATGCAATTTCGTTCTACACTCCAGTAGCATAATTATGATGATAAATATAAATAATCCTATTTATTGAGACCGGATTAGTTGTTGATGAAATAAACTCAATCATAATGAATCTTTAATTACATACTATATCGAAAGAAAATTATTAAGGGAAAAAATGGGGCTTTCGCAAAAGGATCTTGACGTACTACCGGATAAATATCTAATAAAGCTGATGAATATCATGGATGCAGGGGACAACGATACAGTGGAAGATCTTTCGATACCTCACATTCGACCAACTGTCGAAAAAGTGTATCCCCTTTTCATATTCATGTATGGATTACTCGTGTTAGTGGGAATTTTGATGAATTGTGGAATGATGTATCACATAACAAGTCATAAACTCCACAGAGATCCGACCTACGCCTTTCTTATTAATATTGCTATTTCGGATCTCATAAAATGCGTCTTCGTTCTTCCGATAACTCTGGCTGTGATGCTTATCGAGAATTGGATTTTCGGCCAGTTCTTGTGTTACTTCTTGCCGATACTTCAGGTAAGGGCGGCATGCAGACTTTCTTATTTGAAACATTTTTCTTTTCTCTCACAATATTTCGTCGATGCAAAAATTATCATCGGTAAAACAAACGAAATTCGAACAGAATTTTCTCGCAGATTTATATGTATTTTTCGAAGATCACAAATGGCTCGAAAATACTTTACTCAGAAATTATATCAAATTGAAAAAAGCGAGTACGATTCAACATTTTATGTGAATAATTAAATCTATCGTCTTTAATCCTATGAAATTCCTTAGAGTACATTTGATAAAGGAAAATATTACCGATCAATAATTAGTTAATAAATTGATATTGGTTTTAATAATTTGAAACAGTAGAGAAAAGGAAGCTAATTTGGGATACAAAATAACCCAGTAATTGTCATCCAAAATTAGTTACCTTTCCTCTATCGAATTTCACTGAATATCATATATTCTTACGATTGGATTTTTTATCCAATCGTAAAAGAAAATTTTTATTTTTGTTATAAATGATCGACGAGGTGCATTGCATTGAGCGAGAAAAATATTACGAATAACACAGCAATAAATAGTGAAGGACCTTGTATAGTTCGTGTAGCAAATATAGAAGATCGAAAACCTTTGACGTTGGGGTGAGGCGTGAGTCGTTTCACACCACTTTTACGTTTTGAAATCCCGACTCCTTTCATTCATGAGAATTTCCCCTTCTGACTTTTAAGTAGCAATGATTTAGAAGCCACGAATGAATAGATGAAGCTTGTAAAAAAAATATTTCTAACCGTATTCGACGTGTTTGCGTAAACAGATTTGATTTCACCTAATACGATCCATTTTCATTTTGCAAAACCAAAACCTTTCAAAACCAAACCTTCCAAAATCTTTTGGTTCTGGAAGTACCAACTTGGTTCTTTGGTAACCGGTCTGTTTTATTCAGTAAAACTGTTTTTATATCTTATTCAGAGCATCGAAAATATCGTTCGCGAATATCAACCGGAACGATATATGTAAAAAAGTACGAGAATAACTGCCGTGCGTCATGCAACCGATACAACAACGATGCGATGATTTTCCTAAACTTTGACATTTAATTTTTTTTTAAATTAATGCGGTAACTACCGTTTTTCTTTCGCCAATGTATTCAGGAAATATGCAATAATAAAAAAAAACGTATTTTTTATTGAAAAAAATCTTTTTACCCCATGAATTTATAAGCACAACCTTAAGGAGTTTCGGTACAGGCGATACAATGTTGCCATGCTAAACCATGTTAAAAACACAAAAAATTTTAAAAAGTTAAGAATTTTATAAAATTTGGTGAACATATTCTTTAGTGCCAAGTTTGACAATACAAATTTTTTCAGATTTTTCTTCTACACGGTTATCGAGTAATTGAAGACTAAAGCTGACGTGTATAAGCATTGCGTTTCCTTACATATAGGTATACACTTCGGACATAAGAAATCTGCTTTAATGCATAATTACTCGATAACTAAGTAGAAGAAAATTTTGAAAAAAATTGTGTTTTCGTACTTGATGGTGAAGAACATTATCACCAAATTTGATTTATTTCTTAACGTTTTGTCTTTTGTACCGAAACTCCTAAAACTAAGTGAGGATATAAAAAAGGTTTGATTCAAACTTCAGAATGAGGCAACTTTTCCTTGAGTCGAATGTAACAGATATGAAGATTTTTGAAGTTGAACGGAATCAATTAAAATTCTTGCAATTTGTCGGAGCTGCCATTAAAATATCTGAGCTGCATGGGTTTTTACTTTAATTTAAATAATCTAGCGAAAATCTAACTCAATCGCTTTCAGAATTAAAAAAAATAACAAACTGAGATAATCCAATTATTTAATTCGAAGGAAAATCATTTGATAGAAATGAGAAAAATTATATTATTATAGTAGTTGATACAATGACATGGAGAAACTGAATATATCAAATTATATTGGAAACTGTACGTATATTTGAGTTTCCAAACAATACAACTTCATTATAACTTTATGGTTATAGACATTACGAAAGTTATTACTTTAGCGGACGCGCTTTGTTTTATCGTGCATGGCGTAAGGTGTACTCCGTACACAATTGGATATAATCCGAGATTTCTGTACAGATTGATTACATTGGCCAAATATATGAATATTTAATAACGAAAAATAACAATTTTGAACCAATTAATCTACGTTCTATTAGTTGACCAACAGGCTTGTCTTCAGCTATCGCCGAAGAAAAGTGAAAAAGTCGTTTTTACCGAGGATATCGAATTTAATAGCAATAGAGGCATATCAGAGATAAAAAATATTTTTGAACGAAAATGAAGTTCGGTGCACAAAGTTCCATGTGGGTTTGGTGGAGAATTAAGTTGAGATGACCTATGAGCTACGTGAGGCCGAAAGAGATAACTAATAAGTAGATTCGTGTTTTTCTGGTACAGGCTTGATATTTCGAGAAAAAAAAAACGTGCAACTACTTTTATATTACTGACTGCCACATTAATAGATCACTTTAATATGAAATTTACTTGGAATAGTACATTTTTCGAGTCTCGAAAAACGTGTGAAAATTTTGTGAAAAACGTGCTTAAATTTTTCAAGAATTTAAATACCTTTTTCACAAAGCAAAAACAGCATTTTCAACGAAATCAGTCACCAACATTCGAACGATATTTTCTCGGAAAAAAACATTTTCAGTCTGATTTTGAGAGTACTGGAAAATCTTTGGTCCATTCGAAATTTGTCTTGATCCATTTTTTTTTCTTGTTCTGCTACTAATCTTGCAAGAGCACGTAACGACTCTATACTCTCTTCGAGGCCCTTGAATATATAGAATCAATATTTTTGTTTGATGTTCATGCTGTAGAATATTGGGAAGAACATTTTCAAAGCATCAAGACATTACACTGAAGAGCGGTTGGATCATTGGATACACAAGTATATAACGTCAATATGCAAGTTATACAGCATGTTTATATGGCCGAAAACTTTGCGTTGAATGAAACTAAGCTCTCTGTGTAAACATATAGACACGATAAAAATCAAGTCCAGCCACAGCTTAATATCGAAGAGTTTACTAAAGTAAATCTACGCGTTCGAGAAATAATTATTCAAGTAAATCGCTATTACGATGGCTATTATCCCAATAGTTAGTCGAATATTAATAAATTATTTGAACGATAATTTATGTCAACAATCACTCTTTGTCAAGTAACAGGGCTAGAGGAAAGAATAGCGGTAAAAAAAATCAATATTTTTACATACAACCTAATTGATTTTGTACAGAATAATTCTATTTAATAAAACGATATTTTGAACTGCAAATAATATAATATGGGATTACAACAATTTTTCAAATACATTCTTTCGTGATTTTTCATGTTCCCAGGACATACCGATACATGTTTCAATGATGACGTATTTGCTCATTGCGGGTGATAGATACAGATTTCTCAGTGATTCGAGAAGGCCTCGGATACCAGCATTCGTGTGTGCCCTTGGTGCATGGTTCTTTGCCGTTTGCATTGTTCTACCTCATCCAATATACACAACTTATCTTGATCTCGAGGTAAGAGAAATTACATCGCTTTTGGTTTTCACATTTCTGAAAATGACTTACCTCGATCTTGCATCAAAATCATAAATACAAAACTCGAGAGATGTTGTCACTTTTGTTGAAAAAAAAAAAAAATTTGTTCTTTTACAGGTGTACAAAAAGAAACATTTTCGTGGCCTCGGCTTGTGCGTGACCAATCTCACGGACAATATAGAGCAGTACATGCGAGGACTTTTCTTGTTAACGTGAGTGTTTCTATGGGTAACATTTGTTTGTTTATTAGATAGATTTCTCCACGAGTTTAGGGTTGGAATAATATTAAAGAAGTTAGTATTCCAACGACTAAAAGAAAATTTTCGGGTAGTAATAGATACAATGAGCTGATCAGTATGGGACTAAAGCATCACATCCGCATGATCAGCTGCCCGCTGGGACCACCCACGAAGCCACACACCAACCGCGTATTTATCACAGTGAATTGTTTGGGCATGAATTTATGAAGATGGAGTCCGAAATCCGTATGATTGGGGGTTTCTGAAGACTTGAAAAAATGTTCAATTTTTTCCTTCTCATTTCACGGGATTTCGAACCCGGGATATCCGTAAAAAGGAGCCCGCAATAGCCCTCTTCACTGGATCAACCGCTTCCCTATAGAATAACTAACTGCGACAAAGATAATCTCATTCAATTAATTAACCTGAAATTGTTCAAGTTTTCGAAAAGTTTAAGAATACAGACAACCCGCCGGAAAATAATGATGCAGTCTTAAAAAAATATTGAGATTTACCAAATATGATTGAATGAATTCGGGTCCAGCAAAAAAACTGAGAATGTAATACTCATCAAGAACAAAGTTAGATTTTCTTTTCCCATAAAGCGACTAAACCAATCTACTAGAATACTCCTGAAATACATTGATAACTGATATATTTTTTACATTATTTCAATTTGGCATGTTTTATAACATATAATAATTCGAATATTTTCGATAACAACAGTCCTAGCGCCTTGTGCATTTCTCAAAGTAGGAGCAGAACTTCCTCAATCACATGAAGTCGCATTGAGTTATTTATGAACATTTTCGTTAGAGTTGTTTCAAACTCTGACTTGATGTCACGCAAAAATGCCTGAATTAATAAAAAATCTGAGGATATTTTACTAATATAATTCTTCATCCTCTCATGATACATATAATTATTCGTGTTGATCTCATTGTCAGTAAAATATTGATCGGGCTTTGCCTATTCGATAATTATTATCCAATGAAGTTTTGTTAATATCGTTTAACAATAAAAACCGAACATGAGAATGTTGAATAAAGTAAATAAATGAAAATGAATATATTATCAACAATAAGTTGCATAATTGCAAGTGGTATTAACTTATTTCTATGAACTATTTTATGAAATTTCATTTAATCTGAACGGCAAGTTCGTTTATTGTGTATAATATTTCAAAATTCATGTGATGCTTGCTCAAATGTTTTCAGTATATACAGCAATTTTTTAATGTAAATATGACAGTTTCTCACGTCATGGCATTTGCCTTGTGGCTCACAATTTTTCATTGCATGTTCGAAATATTTTTTACGATTATAAAATAGCACTGGATATTAAAATAACGAACTTGAACTCTTATATTATGCGCCATACGCAATGGAAGGTTCGAACGCGAGCATGCATAAATTTCTGAGAGTATGTGTGTATCTGTATGTATAAATTTCATACGAGATCAGCGTAACTTATTATCATAATTAGATCGAGAATTTCCCCTGTGTCCAAATTTTCATCTTCAAATTTTTCGAGCAATCAGTCGCTGTGAAATTTAGACCAATTTCTCGACCGTCGAGGAGACAATGTCGAAACAATGAAGAGAAAACTTTGCACGATATATATCAATATCAACGTCAATATATACGAATGATGTGGATTCTCAGTCATTCGAGAGTTAAAAAATAAAAAAAATAAAACAGAATGCAAGTACCATCAGTTTATCACCTCTACGTTGATTTGCTGATGCTGTTAAATAAATGAAAAATATCACCAGAATCATCAATTCTCCATTGATTGATCTCTGAGAGGATCGATCCAGAGCATTCGAGTATGTCCAAGGATCAAGTGAAACGATCATCTCGCTCCAGCGTAGATCATAGTGCCTCGACTCTCATGTGAGAATATTGGGATTTTCCAAACGACGTTAGACAAGTCTTCGATATTATAAATTTTTTTTTTTCACCTATATGATAGCAGATCGTGGACAGTAGATAGTAGATCTCTGATTGATTAGCAGTATTAATATGTTTACGTTTGAATTTCAAGCTATCCCAGCACCTGCATTGATCGTTAACATTGCAAACTAACCTGTCCACTGTAAAGTATTTACATTTTTGCAGACGAGGTGAAGGTAGACGTAGCAAATTCGCTACAATGGCAGATAAAGGGTTAATACTACTTTTCCAAGGCAGACTTTTTCTATTCCACCATGCATCATCAATGCATTTTATAATATATAGAAATATATACTTTTTTTTTTCATTTACAGGTATGTCGCACCACTGGCAATAATCGTATATATATACGTGAAATCCAGCAGAGAGTTACTGATGCAAGAAGGACCATTGGCCATTGCATTATATCAAGCACGCACAACAGATCGTCATCCAAGGGTCGAGCGTAACATGTGTCATGAATCACAGTGAGGCTTTATCTATGAATACCCCTTCATCCTCGTTCCAAATATAATATGGGAATGATATATAAATGCGAAGCAGCGTACATCAGTGTGATGTCTATTGATTTTCCCTTTGTGACTATATCGGAATCAAGAAAACTATCTTTTTTGAAGCTGTTACGAAAGGAAGAGCAGCGAACGTAGGATAATTATTGATAAATGAGAAAGAATTAACGGCAGTCGCATAAAAATATAGTTTGGTTAAAAAATTCAAAGAATTTACTGCTATCGTAATGAAAAAAAACGCACGTTTCCACGGTTTTCTCAAAAATTTGAAATGACAACATTAAAGAACTCTGCAAGACTTACTCAAACTTTGTAAAAATATTATTTTTCAACACTTTGCCGTGGTCCACTGCTGCGATTCTTGATAGTTGATTGCGATTGTTTTTTTTTTTTTTTCGTTCTCAGATCGATTCATAGTGAGGAGCAGAATAATGAGAGTTCTAAGCGAACCAAAGCGGCCGTCGACTTGTTTAATATTCCACGGAATCCCGATTTTTACGATGTGGAATTGGATGTATCCAAGGAGAAACGTACCCAAAAGTATCTCGCTTTCATGATTGCTGTATTTGCTGTACTTTTTTGCCCTTTAATGATCCTCAAGTGAGTATTTTGATTTTTTCTTTCTGAAGAATGAGATTACTTTCGCAACATATATTTTACAACTAGGCTGCACTTTAGCTTCATTTTATGATAGAATTTCGCTCCAGTATATTCCGTTCATAAAAGCTTGTAAGAGTTCATACGTAACCGCACTGGCTGAATTTATAAACAATCGAAATAACAGGAGTAAATATTCGCTCGAAATACGTAACTTTTTCAGCAAAGAAAAACAATTTTGAAAATAGTCCAATTCTTTTATTTACTTTGTGGCGATGACTCGCTGCCAATATTGAATAATTTATACGCGTCACTTAACATCACCCATAGCAATGGGTTTGCGGTGATCCGAGCGGAACAGCCTTAGGCAAGGTTTAATGCTTGATTGGTAGTGCGTTAGGAAAGGGTGGCTGCAGGCGACTGTCAGGGGATTTCACAGGAGCAAGACAGATAGCGAAATGAGACAAAAAAAATTAACTCTTTCTCCAGAACACCAAGTAACTTGTGATGTTCGATATGAAATGTGGAGAAAAAATGTATCAAATTGGAACGGTAAAGAAACATTGAAAATAGAATTTGGAAAAATGCGACGAGCAAACATTTCTTCGTAACCGCGACTTTCAGAGGGCCATTCTTTCTACAAAAACGTTTAGAATATTTGTAACACAGTCTCTTTTTTAGTTCTTTATAAATTGGTCCTCATTTTTATCAAATGAACTTTTCACGTATATTCATTCAGAGGTTTCACCACGTTTTTATTCAAATGTAGCATTGCCATTTTTTTTTCTTTCACGATACCAAGGTTTCGAGATTTGTACCGCGCCGAAAATAATCAAACTATTTTTGAATGCACGCGATTTATTCGAATATACAATTGTTGCTTATCGTCGCCAATTTTTAACATTTTCTTTTCTAAAGCAATTCGGTCCAATTTATAAATGATTATGAAGGACTCCGCTCATGATCAATCCCCCGCGAAAGAATTACTCCAATCGCGGTACAGTTTTGCAGGATTTATCCATGACACGAGACACGAATAATGTCGCTTGTCCTCGGAGTTGGGGCGCAAGCTGTTGGAAAATTTGACGGTAAATTTATTCGTCTCGAGGAAAAGAGAGGTTTTCAATCCCAAAAGAAAAAAAAAATACAAATATCTCTTATATAAACAATTCTCGCGAGAACACATTCGTACTTATTTCGACAAGAAGCCTATCATATATATATATCGAATGCATATAAGACAAGAAAAAAGAAATGGGAAAAGATGTTTTTTTTCGCGTATAGAGTTTGCTTTTCGCGTGAAATACTCTTTGTGTGCAAAAAAGGTTTCACATGGAATCTGGTAAAGTGCATTCGCGAGTTTGGTCTATGGTTTCGATCGCGTTCGAAAATTTTTCGTAAATTCTGTTTAGCGGCTCATAATAACCGTCGCTTGAAGATTTAAAGCGTAGCTGAGAGATTATTCTCATTAAAACTGCTCAAAACTGGCGAAAACCTCCGGGACGTCTCTCGTCATTCGTAATCTTTCAAAGTTGAAAAAAAGATGATAAGTTTGGACGTTCAATTCCTTAGCATGTGGATTCCCGAGGATACGGACATATGTTCAATGACAAATTCGGTAGAGAGACCCCACACGGTCGTTTACAGGAAAACCTAGAGTAAAGTAGAAAGTTACATTGTATATTTAAATAAATAATACAGGACTGGATGAATGGACTGACGAGTCCGTGAATTTCGAGCCCAGGACCTGGGTTTCGAGAAAAGGCTGTTTGCGTCACGAGATTTATGTGTGCCCAGCGTCACTAGGTTTGGAATGTGCTCAACAGTCTTAACTTGTTATGCATCGTTGTTATCTGTATCGTTCAAGAAGCTTAAAGTTACTAAAAGCCAACATCACAAATGTTCTATCATTATTAACAGAAACATTGTTCGTATCAATTAGTAAATTGGAAATCATATGGAAAACAAAATAGTTATAAATCATTATTATATGTCACGTACACTCAATTGCCCGTGATAATTTTATTATGTTGCAGACTTGCCAAACTCTCTACCGTCGAAACCTACGAGAATATTGGAATACTTGATATAACGTTCATCCTGTTTGTTTGGTTGGCGTTCTTATCGACCATTACCACACCGAGCTTCTATGTAGCATGGCAGATGAACAGGTATTTTATGATAAATCCCCCAGTCTATGACCCCAAACATTTAGGATTTTGTTAAAAAATAATTATTACCAGTATCGAGAGAGATTAGAAAAAAAAAACTTGTAAAAAATTCGTTACACCTGTTGCAGCCTAACAAAACACCGTCTGAGGGCTCATTTGATGTGTTGTAATCGTTGCTTGTCGCGAACATCAGAAGACGTGACTGAGATGACAGCCGGACCGGTGTCCCGAAGTGTCATGGGTGTCATGAACGTCGCTTATGGTACAAATTCGCGAAACGAAAATTTGGCGAACGAAAACAACGAAACTTCAAGCGGAATAGTTTGTGTTTGAGCATTGATTTCGTATTATTTAATTAATACTTTCAAGCAAACATTCCTTTACACGTGGATTGTGCCAAGGAAGCAATAACATTCTCAATATCACAATGGTATATTTTTAACGATAGTAAAATACGTTAAAGCATCATTGAAATTCCATGTACTTTCAAGTGGGACACGAGAAGCTGCGAGCAAAATATTGAGGCTTGAAAAAATGTCGTTTCAAAATATGTCAATCACTGTCGGCTTGAAACGATAACGGAATTTTAAGTTTAACCAAAAGTTATTAATGTTCCATGTAATCCCGTGTGGATACCATAATTTCCAGGACGCCGAACAATTTATTTAATCGAATGAAAAATTTCTAGTGGAAATCGATTTCAAACCGAAAATAAAATTTTTTCGTTCATCGACTCATTATTCCATACTGAAACTCGCTCCAGATATTAATAATCAAGGATTAGGGTTACTCTTTAATTTTCCGTTCGTAACAAAACTCAGTATTTGAGTTTGCAACTCAAATAATGAGTTGATACTAACAATAAGAACGAGTGAGAGCATGAATATTTCAACTTCAGAAGTGTGAGGGGTCGTGGAGCTTATGTGTGGAAACAAATGAAGTGGCCATAAGGGAACATGACACAAGGAAGAGTCAATTATGGTATGTTCTCTTATAGTTTGACGATAACTTTATTTGGGAAGTCAGAACTCTGCTGAGATAATGAAGAGAATAAAGAGACGACAAGTTCTTGAATGTCAAATGCCATCGTTAACGAGCTTATTTCGCGATGATCTATAGTCAGTTTTCGCAGAAATTCTGGTTGAACTGTAAACATCAATTTTTCGATCGAGTATTGAATAAACAATTGTTTAATATTTCAGATCGCTTACCGTTACCTCCGAGGAAAGATTGAATCCGAAAATCAATGAACAGACTATATCAAATGTATGAAATTGAATATTGTATGTGGTGTTGATATTAATAGCCATGTTGTTAACTGTATGCTATTGTTGGAATATATTCCATGTCATTGGGTAGTATAATCGACGTCTACAAAGGGCAAGTTCGGATCAGATTATATTAGCGAGGGGATTTGGATTTATTAGAATGAACTTGAAGAATCCAATAAGATTGCAGTTGAGTCCACAATGGGATACAAACTTCCCATTTAGATTCATAGATATTTAGAACATAGAATAATAAAATATACTCAGTTTGTACTACACTAAAGTATAAATAGAAAATGTAGGTCGGGATCGAAGGGATAGAAATAGAGACCCGGAAAAAGGCAGCAAAGTATCTGATCGAAATGATGAAAAAACGTGGAAATTCGGTTTTTCGAAACATTCGAGAATATGTTTCGAGGATGAAATTAGTAGAAACTCAAATAGAACTTCATCTAAATGAGGAATGGATGTGAAGAAAACAATGGCGGAAACTGACGAGGGACAAATATACATACATGACTAACAATTAGAGATGGTGATACGAAGCTAATGTTAAAAAGTATTGACAAGTAAAAGTGGGCTAGAAACTGCAATTAAACTAGAGAAAGATGAAGGATCCAAGATGAAGATGAAAATGAAAATAGGAATGAAAAATCACTGAGAAAAGTAAAACTTGAGCATAGAATTGAAAAAACCATGGGCAAAGAGAACGTGTAGACATGTAGGGAAGGAAAAATACGTAAGTACGATCTACAGAGAAGAAAAAAAGTCTTGGAGCACATGGTTGTTAGGAGTATAGCAGAGTGTAGAGAAATCGAAAGGAAGTCGTAAACGGGTTGATAGCTGCTCTTGAAATGTGACTCGGACAGAATGAGCGTGAAGAGCTCGAAGCTACAATCAATATAGTACGCTGTGAAGAGAATTAGCGACGACATTCTATAAAATTCCAGAATGCAAGTGCAAAAAATCATTTGAACATACTTAATTTAATTTAACTTCTGATATAACTACAACGAACATGATTTTTTATACTATTCGAAAAACCCTGTTTTTTATCGAAGTTCCTTTTTGCTAATCCGCATAAAGTTCAAATTATTTTGATAGTTATTTTTCACGTTAATTGTTGAATGTTTACCAAACATGCTCATGAACTTTGGTGAATACATTCCATTTTTATTTCTTCTATCCTTACGTTGACAGATGCTATTCTCGATACTTTTAATATTTATTATCCATTCGCACGTGAGGGAACACGATATCCTAGTTATATAAGAATTCGTCTAAATAGACCAGATTTAAGACCGTTAGCAATCAAATGCTAGTTGAGAATAAGTAAAAGTTATTAAGCCGTGAATTCAACTTAGGCAGAGGTAACTCGATAGATGCGTTTATAATTGCTTCAACGTTCTTCTTTAAAGGTCTCGTTATTTTAAGAACTCTTGTCGCTGACTTTGATGATCAAGATTGATACGTATCGTCGTTAACATGGAAATAATGGATTTTAATATTGTACGTGAATGTGATTTTTTTAAATCTTTTGCAAACATGATTCAAACCATTCAATATTATTATTTTGATTCTTGAATGAAAATTATGCAGCGACCACACAGGCTTTTTCAAATATTTTTATTTGATGATTATGTACACCGTGAGGTAACTTTTAACAATAAATATTCGTTTGCCTCAAAATGAGAAGGTTTCAGAAATTATTCCGTTGCAGTTGATGATTTTACTGGATTCGACGATTAAAATATTTTCGTGATATTAACAGTTATTGTGAGCTAACAGTCGGATTATCTGGTTACGAAGTAATAACAATAAATGTCAAAATAATTCGGATCTGTGGAGCGTAATTCGTTTTATTATCAAATACCTTTTTTTTTTTGAGCTCGACATTATTTAGAATTTCGCACGTTGCAATAATACATGTATAAAGAAATTTGTTTTTTATAAATTCAGATAAAAGAACGTATATGAGCCCGGAGTTGGACTATATTTATTGAAAAATCAATATTCGATTTATTGTTAATCGATATCCGTAGACGATGAGTTCCTCATACAGGATACCTTGAATGAATTTGTTCAAATTTGTATAAAAACAAGGCGTAAAAGTTAGAAAAAAAACGGTTCAAGTTTTGAAGGGGACTGTTCGAGTAGCGGCGATAGTAGACTTTATCGAGGGCTCTATTTTTGGAAATTTCTACTCATAATCAATTTTCTCGTCGCACGACACGTGCGACAACATTCTTAATAATTCACCTTCAAAGTAGAGAATTCGAAATTTATTTTAAGATACTCGATGTAATGCGTAGGGGGTTCATGCGCCACAATTTAAAAAAAATTCTTTTGAGCATCGTTTTGCTATCGAAGTGCTGTTAACAGTCATACGGGTTGAAGACCATTGTATTTTCATACGATTTCTAATTTCAGTCTAATTTAAATCGGTCAGAAAATCTTGAAGGGAACTTTTGAAACAGATGTTGCGATATACGATGGTTGCTACGTACGCCACAAAAATGAATGAAATCACGCGTAAAGCAAGCATTCGTCTGGTTTTATGGTGCAATCAACACTCGCAATGTAGAACGCAACGAAACATGTTGTTATTGGGACTTTTAAACGTTTTTGTTAAGGACATCTAACATGCTAAGATATCATATTTAGTGTCAAAATTGAATCCGTTGTTCGAAGTGTTGCCATAGATGAAGTGAAGATGGTTACAACTCACGGCAAATCAATTGAGTATCAATGTACAAACGGACAATGCTTTTGCAATAATAATGCGTTACACATGTAACGTTACGAAATGGACGGTCAGTTACCAGATCAACCAATGCCAAAGTACGAGTGAAATAAAAATAAAATTGTTAGGTCGCGAGTCTCAAAGCGTGTAACTACAGGAATTGTAAAAGTATATATAACACTGTATATTATATTATTGTAGGATATCAAATTTGATGGTTTTGTGTAACGCTGATGATATTTTATTCGAACGATAGTGTTGATATGAGTATGCGTGAGATACGTGATAAGCAGTGATAAATAAGTTTTCTGAAAAAAAGATTGTTGCAAATTGGGTTATGAATGGATTCGGATATACCAACTGATCAGACCGTTAATTCAAGTCAATTAAACTTCTTGTATACCACGTGGAATAAGTGTATAATGTATGGATAAATGTCAGCTATGTAAACTGTAAATACAATATCAAATGCATTAAGCTCAAAACAGCTCCACGTTTATTTCAAATTATCTTGTATGCCAATTGTCATCGAAGCATTTTCCAATTTTTATCGAATTACAATGATATTAGAAAGAAATGACCAAATGAAGAATCTGGGTAAAGAGTTCAGTGAAGTCGACATATTAACATGTATCAATCGATCAATCTACTTCACATTGCAAGAATGGATATAGAACACATACCAGGTGTATGCAAAGAATCCTGTAATTAACGCAAAGCACTGTTAACTATGAGTTCTGCCAGAATAGCAACTTTCATGTTTAATTTGCTTGAAAGCTGGATACATGTAGTATGAATTGGATAAGTTGGTTGGGTATAACATCGAAATTGCAGATTTGATTTTGTTATTTACGTTCACTGTTACGCAAATTAGTTTCTTCATATATTTAGAGAAATCTAGCTTTATGTAAACACTGACGTCCCTTCAAGGGTCGTAAGTCCCTACTATAGAATTTAATTCAATAATATTTTACAGTCCGACGAATCGTTTTCCGCACTTTAAACACCTCGTTCGATTGCATTTCACGTTCCACGAGGTATAAATTCCTGTTATTCGGTTGAGGGAATATTTCCTCTTCATTGTGGAAGCTCGCTGTTGTGTCCTTGTTTCAATAAATAGAACAAAAGCTGAATTTTATCGAGCTCCAAGGCAATTATCCGCATGACGATATGGTGGTTGAGCTATTTGTTTCCCTATTTATGTGAAAAATTGTCCACGTTTGTATCGGGTGTTCTTTTGTACATTGATTCAATATCAGAATATGGGCCAATCGTATTACTCGAGATCTGTCCCTTTAATTGTCCGAGGTTCTTTTCTGTTATTTATTCTTTTTTTTCTGGTCGACACGTCCGAGCTTGACCTTTAGCTCTCTTCAATGATAGCATCTACGAAAAAGTTACAGAATCAACGAAGATGATGAGAATTCAATAGAAGTAAGATCTTTGCCAGATCAGTGTGTCAATAGAACGATACAGATGAATTAGGGCAAACAAAAAACAATTTAGCACTTCCGGGCGTTTTCATAGAAACGAAAAAATAATGTATTAGCCCCATCGATAACGAGAAAAGCTTCTCTTAAATAATATTGACGATGAGCGTCAGAAAAAATTTTCCTAAAAGTTCTGATCAAGAAATCTTGAGGATGCGAGCGTACTCGATGTGGATTTTCCGGAATATTCAATACGTAAAAATTTTCTCTTGTGAGTTTTCTCAAGCGGGGTTCACTTCGGTAATATTCTAAACTACACCGCAATTGCAATTTCACGGTGGAATTCGTAATTGAATACGAAATTTAATCGAACAGCAAGTACTTCAATTTTTTGCTTTGTACTTTTTTTTTTTTTTTTTTAATGAGCAAGAAACAAAAATCCAGTACAATATGATTCAAAATTTCAATATTTTCAGGTACGCAAATTGAACGAACGATACGAAATTACGCCACTGTAATTAAAATGATAAATCGTGGATTTGCATGAACGATGGAGATGCTTTACGCGGTAAATTTGCACAAAAGTTAAAACTATTTAATTACTTTCCATTGGATCGCTTTCTTCTGGCCCGAACTAAATTACTTTTTCAATTGTTGCTTTATCATATTCGAATTGACATTGTTTTTGGCCGTTAGCGTCTTAATTAGAAAAAAAATGCATTCAATGTTCGATATCATTTGAAAGTGCATTATGCAAAAGAAATTTTGACTAAAACTTTCTTGAGGTGTATGCAAGAAATTTCGTATTGGTTGCTTCAGCAATGTCAATGAGCAGAAGTCCTTATTCGAAAATTTAGACAGGCATATGACGAGAGATAGGAAAGTGCGTTAGAAAGAAAAATGCTTTCGCTTTGTAAACTAAATCATCGCACGTTTTTGGATCCGCCAATGTGTTCACATGTTCAAATATCAAGTCAAGGAACATCTATGCCTCGACGTGTGTGTATTCGGAGAAGCGTGGATTCACAGAGAAAGTGGTGAATCAAGGTCTAATTTTAATAAGTAAGATGCAGCTCACGTACTTGTACCGAATACTTCCGTGGTATATAACTCCCCACGCATACCTTTCAACTCGGATTACCTGTCTGATTTTCGTTCAAGCTGTCAACGACATCGGTTCTAAATTTTATTTTATTTTTATTTTTTAACAACAAATTGTTCTCGTTAAAGTTCCGCGACATTTTGTGTCTATCCCTAGGATTTTCGTGTCGCTCCGTTGGACTACAATGATGGCAAGTTGAAATGTATTTTTTTTATTTTCGTATATGACATACGACACTTGACGAACTTGTTTTATTAACCTGTCAGCGGTCGGGCCATGTGACTTTTTCTCACATTTTTTTTCAAACCATGATAATTCGAGAAATTCAAATGATACGAGCATTAAAAAATATTTCTATCTTCGCCAAATTTATTCTTCTGTATAATAGACGAAATAAATTGTTTTGTTTTTCTCAATTTTAATTATTCATTAGTTCGAAGTGTCAGTAACCATTGCATCGATGATTTCCAACAAACAAACATGTTTCAAAACCATAATAAATTGGGCAAAATTATTTTCAAGTTTCCATTTATCGAATTAAGCATTTGACCTGATACCTAGTGAGAAAATCGTTCATCGCGCAACCAATGTTTAGAGTACAAGTATAGTGCGATCGCTAAAGGGTTAATGTGACGTGATAATAACGCGATTTTTACCAGTTTTTGCTGGAAAAGCTGCAACAAAAACAGTCAATTTATTTTTGTTTTTATTTATTATTGAATTTCCAATACAATACGGATTATTTAACGCGGTTTTCGCATTATTTTCAAATTTGTATTTAAATAAAACGACCAGCCGGTTGACAGGAAGTCAAATTGAAATGACTTGATCGGAAATAAAGTGGAAGCAATCAAGCGAATTCAGCAAAGTGTATCATGCCTGTGACAATGTAACTGAACGAGATTCAGATTGAAATAATTATTCTATTAAACGTATTGATCAGTGCACATTGATGAAAATTTCCATTTCCACAAATTTATACAGAGTTACCAATCTATCAGCGATATATTGAATCGAATGCCATATAATTTGAACACTAAAATTTCATCTTGAATTCAATTTTGTTTTGATAAATTGCACATCGATGTTAAATTAGAACGTTTTCTGTGATAGAAATACTTCGTTTTTTTCGCACTATTGTGCACGACGGTAATGGGTGGTCCTCCCTCAAATGGGATCCGACCTTCGAACTTGTTAGGAGGTTCGGATCAGCACGCTTCATTCAGTTTCGTGCGGCCAGGACTCACACAAACATCGTTCTCTTTCAACGGTCCGAGCTCTCATCAATCATTCAGTTCGAGCATCGGTAATCCTCATTTAGCTCAGAAAGTGTTACCGAACGTTGCGAACGCCCTTGCTTATAGAAATCCAGGACTCGGTAAGGCTGAAAATCAATAATCACCCTTGTTTCTTTTATTTTTATCTCTTTTACCCTGTGCTTATATTAAATTTAGTTACAGGAAAATTATTCATCGATGGCGCAGAGTGTGGAGCAATCGTTTGTCAAAAATCACGCTCAATTTTCCATTTTCTTTGTTGAAAATCTTATATAAAAACATTAATAATTCGGAAACTCATCAATTTGGAAAATGTTTACGTAGCAACCATCGTCTATTACACGCGGAAAACTATCATTTTATAGTTTTTTTTTTGCATTTTACTGAATTCATTGAGGAGTACATGTCTTCAGAATCTTTGAAAATGCAAAAATCTTTTTTCATGAAATATTGGTAATAGATGTGAAAAAAAAAAAAAAATATTATCCATTTCAAGAAAAAAAAATTGCTATGGAAATTTGATCGCGCTCATAAAGTTTGATTGACTCAATTGTACAATTGTCCTTCTTCCAACTCGAATAAAACATGAAAAATAAAATTGTGATATTCCTGAAAGGTGGAAACATATTCCGGAATTCTTGCTCTTTTGAAAATAACACGATGGAGATAATATTCATTTTTATGTTATTTTTTTAAATTTCAATCAACTTTTTTCATATATTGTGTCAGACAACTTTTATGGTAAAACTGAACAAGAGAGAACAAATTTAAATTCCAAGTAGCGCAGTCTATCAAATCAATCAATTGTGCAATGTTCCCTTGAATTTTTATATTTGTTGTGCTCCGGTACAATAAAATTAATAAAATAGGAGCGTAAGTTTCGAAAATATAAAATAATTTATATTTCGTTTAATATTCAATTACAGGTTACTTTTCAACAGCACCAATATCAAATGGTTATGCAAATTTTCCGAATTCATATCCTTCGAATGCGCCACTCAATCCGGGACCTGCAGCAGCTTATTCGTATCAGCAACAAGGACCGATTGATCAAGCGACTGCACAAACTTATTTAAATCAATATCAACATTATCAGCAGCAGGCACGTGAAACTCAAGCATATTTTCAGCAACAGAATCAACAGTATCCCGATATTTCTTCTTACCAGTCTCAATTGGGTCAACTTTTGGCCTTGAGACAGCAGCAAGCTCAGTTGCAATTACAGGCCAACGCCCAGAACCAAAATCAAGGTCATACATCACATCACGTACCGGTTCACGAAACTTCGCAGCAGGTACCTATAACGATCGAGTTTCATTGCGAAACGAGTTAGCTTACAAAAATTGGAAGGACCTTTTTTTTCTCCATTTCCTTTTACCTTCGCTCATTCAAAACCACCGGGAAAAAAATCGCTCTCGTTGTACCCGATACTATCCTTTTTCACGAATTCTTCCCTCGAGGCAGAACATATGGTTATACATACATGTTACGTCGATTCGCGTTCGATCAAATCTGCTCCAGAACACTAAAATTCTTTCGCAATCCTGACCTCGCAAATCACTGTCCATCGTGACTTTTTACGCCTCAGGCTTTTGCCTCGAAAGTTTGGCAAATTCCACGCTTTTTTTCTTTCCTTCTGCATACGTGTCTTTCTTTATTTTTTCTTTTTTCCAAAACGATTGGCTCATGGATATTATAGCTCTATTGACACACGGAATTAATCCAATTTCAATAAAAGTTCAAGTTTTATTTGGATTGAAAATGCTGCTGATAAATCCTGTTCATATATAATATCGTAATTGTTTATTAAATTAATGTTAAAAAATAGTCAATTTCCTTGACTTTCGGGATGAATTTACTGAAAACGTGATTTTTCAAAATTTATAACAATTCGTTCGCAGATACCGGAGCAAGTGCAGTTGCAGCAACAGGTCCAACAAGACCATCAGCCTGGCCAGAGTTTGTTGGGGGTTGCATTCTCGTCTGCGCCGTCCGTCGCTCACGTCAAAGTATCAGGAAACGGTTACAAATTTGACTTCTAAGCAATGCTGAATACAATTATTAATTATATCAATGTAATATTTTTTAACACCAAACTGTAAATAAATAACGTAGAAAAAAAGCTTTTATCAAGTCGTCGATTAAATTATAAAAAAATTTACCCCCCATTTTTGTTGTTAAAAAAAAAAACAGTTTTCATTCAAATCCATCGATCGAAAAACCTCATACATAAAATTTGTTCTTGGTAAGAAAAATTTACAATGACAATATATAAAAAGGAGCAGATTTATCGCAAATATAAAGACAGGAAAACATTTCGATTGGATACTCATGTACCTAATGAATAACATTGGAAAAAAAAAATCATCGCAGTAAATTTACTACAATTTATAAACAAAAAATAGTCCGCCAAATACTGTGTCGAATTCATTATTTTCTGTTTCAACTTTTATTTTTATTTTTATTGCAATTAGTATAACGTGAGTCGGTAATCCCTCGCATTTCTTCGAGAACATAAGAGGAAAGCTCATTTGATTTACGGTGTTTTATTGTCGAGTCACTGTTATACGTGACTCTTGGTGAATGGAATGTCACAAAATTTGGAGAACAGACACAAATTAGTTTTTCGCAATCCTCACCATAGAAACCGAAAAAAAATGTATAAAAAACGTATTGTTAAAAGTCTCATTTCTCACACTGGAAAGTAAACAAAAATAAAATAAAATTAAAAAATGAAAATGACGAAAATTTGACGCAAAGAAGAAAGAGACGAGATTTCTGAAACTTTGGTGTTCAATACTAGGAATACGACAATTTGAAAACATCCAATAGTTAACAGCAATCGAAATCATACTGTCAATTTATAAATTCAAATTCACCATTCATCTTCTATCTGCCTACATTTTTGACATACCGGAAACTAATCTTCATAATGCGTATAAATATGGTATATACCTATATGTTATTATTCAGAGACAATATAGTCTCGACGAGCCTCTGGCCAGCAGACGACAGAGCTGTCAATGTACTTGTTCCTCTGTATCGATTCTCTTGATTATATAGTAATGAGGTAATTAATATGAAAATAGAGATTGGAGCTGCACGTTATATTATCAGTTTCTAGTTTCTGTCGAGGAAATCGAATTATCGATAGGTCTTGTTCATCCATAAAATAGCCCGAGGTCACGTAGAATAATGTGTTCGAGTGCGCTGATGACTCATATATGTATATATGAGTACGGGGAGGGTCTGGCGAGATTGACCGAACCATGGAGTGTCAGGGTAAGAGTGTGCAGAGAAAGTAAGGCCTTGACGATCGTGCTCTCGATATTTTACATCGTTTTATCCGTTTTTTTTTTACATTTTTTTTCAAGGTGTGGTCAGGTACATGAATTACGCTTGTGAGTTGCGATCTGCCTCTCTTTTTTTTCCCACTCACTCTCTCGCCCTCTCCTTTTCTTTCTACGAGTGTAGATGTGTGATGAAGAAAACCCGAAGTCCGCAACGTCTCCAAATCATTACTGATTACCATAGCTGATCGATGCCAAGATAATATTTAGATATCGTAGAGACCATTGAGTTATATAAGCAGAGTAATAATGAATGAGCGATCTTATGCCCAACAATGTTAAATTCATTAGCGAAGCAGCAAGTTATAAGAGCGTTTAATTCGTGTGAATATTTCACATAATATTTTTTATGTGATCTACAAATATTTGTCACAATAATAAGCTCTTATGAGGAATGAATGACTTTCAGGAATTCAATTTTAACATTCACAAAACGCTGAGTTGGTATAAACTTCTTCAGCAATTTTTAATTTAGCGATAAAAAAAAAACTAAAGTATTCTCAGATTTATTGAGAAGTGAGCTTTCGTGTTTAACAAAATATAGTAGAAATTTCGTTGATTTATAGATTGATACGTTCGAAAAGTAATCGACTCGATGAACTTTTCGTTTTAATTCAAGAAACGATATGTGTGTTAGTATTTTCTATGAAAAATGGAGGATTTTTTCTATTTTCGAAACGGACAAAGTGAAGCAAGATAGAAGTACAAAATCACACGTAAATGGGTAGTATTATTCCAAATAGGTAACAATTATTCTATTTGTCTATGAACAAAAGTGACAGGAAGGATCGAATGTCTATCATGTCGAATACTCTTATACGGCTGATATGAAAACTGATTTTTGACTCTGTCTTCGTACTCAACTGCCCAGAAGCTAGCTGGTATTGCTAATTTTTTCTTAAAAGCAAAATGTAGAATAGAAAATATTTGATTTTCGAAAATATGCCAGCGAATCTCTCACATTGGCTTCACCAGAATATAAATCCGTTGGAATATGGATGAGTTCAATTGTCAGGATTCAGTAGGGATTCTCTGCATACAGCATGAAAATGAAAATGAGATAATTCAGGATCAAAGTTCCGATGAATAATAATCTCCATCAAGATGCATTGGATATACACTCGTAGTTGAAAGCCAATAATATATCAATTCCACAAAAAGCTTTTCTGATCATGAGAGTATGGAAGAAAAAAATAATATGTCGCCAATCAGTCAACATTGCCAAGATGACCTTTGATCTCCCTCTCTTAAATTTCGCTCGATCTTTCTCTTGCACCCGATATGGGTTATTTTCCTTTCTGTCTCTCAGTCCTGCTCTCCCTCCCTCATGAAAGGACATTGCTGGGGAATTAATGCTCGATCTCTTTTTCACCTTCGTTTTCAAAACCAAAAGGTAACAATACACGCCCCGAATGAATTTCTCACCGAGGGAGAAGGAGAGTATCCAAATTCAGAGTCGACCCTTCTCCCCTTCTCTCGAATCACGATCTTTAGTTTCTTTCGGTTCTACTCGTTCAAGAACTTCTCATCGTCTCCTGTATAAATATAGCATGCAAACTCTCCAACATCACACAAGTCGAAGTCGCTCCTTCGAGGAACAACCATTTGTTTAGTAAAATGGCATTCAAAGTGAGTAGATTACATGGAATGATATCAGCAATGTATAATTAAATCGATCGCGTGAATTTGGGCCTCGCTGATTTCAACCGAAAACAAGTTTACGTACTTGAATTTTATTAAATTAATATTCTCGCCTCGACCGTACGATATGTTCAATTGCATTGTTAACAAAATATGTTGACCATATTCAGAATCGAATCTTTCAGCTCAGATTTTAAAAAGTATCATCTTCGACGACTTCCATTTTACAACTTTTTTTACAAGAAAAAAGAGTCGTGCAAACACGATGCGAGGAAAAATATAATCCTTTAAATTCAATTAGCCAAAATGATCGTTAACGCGATACTGTTTTATTCATGTAGAAGAGAAGAAAATATGGAAAAACACATAAAGAAAGATTAACGTGACCGAGCATAGAATTGTAGTAATTAAGCAGATTACTTAAAACGTCATTGTCCTATGAGATCCAAAAACGAAGTTCAAAGAGGCTACAAAAAGCGATCAAGAGAAATCGTTGACCGATTACAATTCTGAAAATTGTTTTACAGCTCGTAGCCTTATCCGCCCTCTTGGCAGTGGCAAATGCCGGTGGTCCAGCTGCGTATAGCATTTCGACAGCATCTGCTGATTACTCGAGCATCGGTTACACCCAGGAATCAACGCACAAGGGTTATGCAGGCCAAAACGTTGTGACGAGTTTCAGCAAGCAAGTGGACTCACCACACTCGTCGGTGCGAGTGAGTAACAATCGTGTGAGCAACGACGCTCTTTTGACACAGACGTACGCAGCGCCGGCTTACGCATATGCCGCTCATGCAGCGCCCGCGTACGCATATGCCGCTCATGCAACGCCAGCATACGCATATGCCGCCCACGCAACTCCAGTCGTCGCGAAGGCAGCCTACGCTGCACCAGCTTATGTTGCACCCGCAGCTTATTCACCAGCAACAGCGGTCTCCCACTCTTCGTTCTCAACACCGGTCGTCGCAAAAACAACATACGCTGCACCTGTTGTCGCCAAGGCAGCTTATGCGGCACCCGCTTACACTTACGCCGCCCCTGCAGCACCGGTCGTCGCAAAGACCGCATACGTAGCACCGGCCAGCTACTCACCAGCGACCGCCGTCTCGTACTCTTCCTTCTCCAGCCCACTCGTCGCTAAGACCGCATACGCCGCAGCTCCCACATACTCGTACGCCGCTCAAGCTGCACCTCTCATCACTAAGACCGCTTACGCACCAACGGCCGCTCTCTCTTATTCGACTTACTCAGCACCCCTCGTCGCCAAAGCCGCATACGCTGCACCGGCATACTCCTATGCTACTCCTGCCGCTCCCGTTCTCGCTAAAGCGACCTACGCAGCACCTGCCTACACTTATGCCGCTCATGCTACCCCCGTCGTCACCAAAACCGCATATGCTGCTGCCCCGGTCGTGCACGCAACCTTTGCTGGTTTCGGTACTAGTTACGCTTGGTAAATTTGCTCAAATTGTATATTACGAATGAATTATTGACTAAATCAAAAAGAGAACATTCGCGAAAACGTGAGTGTTTTGTCAAGTGTTTTTCGTTTCATGAAAATACGTACTCCACTTTAAAGGTTGTTCTGTATATTTCGAGAAGGCGTTATGACATCTCCTTGAACACTTTGTATCGATTTTGTACATTAATAAATTCTCTTACTCGCTAAATTGTCTTATTCGTGCAGAATGTGTTTAATTAAGGAAATTCAAGCAATACATATAGGATACCTTGCGAAAAATGCATTAGATTCGATTATTCCAAGTTAATGAATTGAAAATTTGCGTGAATCATCTTGAACAGCGCTTAATTATGTGTGAAAAATTTGGAGAGGTTTCACCGTCTGGTAATCAAGATATTCATTGTTGAAAATGACAAGTTTAACGTGGGCTCTTATGCGAGCTTTCAAAAAATTGCGAACTTCGACAATAAATATCTCACTTTTGAGACGGTGAATCATCGGCATATTCCGCCAGAAGTTTGATACCATCTTAAGCTTTCTGTTTACAAAATTTTATTGTCCAAAGATGGAAAATAATTTTACTATAAGATTCGCTTGAACTTCCTTAAAAATGATTTGTGAAGGGTTTTCAAAAAACATTAGTTGTTGATTGCTGCATCCTCAACAATCGCCTCGAAGTGAATCGTTACAGTTACAGGGTGAAAAAAAAACAATTTTAAGGGTTCCCAACTAGACGAATGATTTATTGCTATAACTTTGATTACTTTTGTTTTATTATCTCATCATGTTTCGTATATTCTGAACGTTTGATCTTCACCGCAATTTGCCACCAGACTACTCCTTTCGAAATAGGAAATTCTGAAAACCTTTTTTCAGAGATTTGATTTATGCGAACCGGCATAAAAACAAATGTGGGGACATTTTGTCAAATTAAAGATTGAAACCGTTTACAATCACCCTACGACAACTCTCAGGGTACGGACTAGCTTAGTGTAACGCGAGCGAATTTTGAAAGTCGCGCCATTTTGGAAGAAGTTGATGATGGAGACCTGGACCGAGGGGTGCTTACCAATAAGGAGTATTAGTAGATACCCCTCGATCCGGATCCTTATCATCGACTTCTAAGACAGCGCAACTTTCAAAATTCACTCGGGTTACACCAACCCAATCTTTGTTTTCCTACATCCGTACGAATACTATTCATATGAAAAAACGTAAATGAAAACGATTTCAATGATTTCATGAAATAATTTTCCCTGGCCGATTCAAGCTTTTCATAAAACCTGACGAGCTTGTCGCCATCTGAGGGCTCTTCGGGATGTGCGATGTGAGCTGTGAGCTAGTCCTCTGCTCTACCATCCGTGTTTTTTTTTTTTTTTATCCATGCAGTCACGTACACAATTTGAGCGACAAAAAATTGAGGAAGAAATAGTTTTTATTTTAAATATTTGAAAATAATCGTTCCAAAAGTTCGAGTCCTAATTAGGACTTTTTTCCCCAGGGACTCACTGATCCGCCAATCAGACTTCTCGAAAATCGCAGTGCTCCAACGAGCTCACAATGAAAAAGAACAAAGATTAGGATCACGAGTGACCCCAGTGTAAACCATATGGGTCAACTGATTAGAAATAAATGAATGTCAAGGTTTTGAAATGCTAGAAACGATAAGACTGATTCATAAACGCGAAATTATATGAATGGTCTGTTGAACTGATTCAGATGTTACCACTGCTGGTCTATTCCAAAATTTTATTTTATGAAAAAATTATATAAGAATATTTTTTAATGTTAAAATTGAAAAACTCTACCGAACATAAAAATATTGACGGATTCATTTCTCATTTCATCAATCAATCCACGATCAGTAAGAAAAAAAAAATTATTGGATACCTGTATAACGTACACAATCACTTGCTCTAGTAGTTCGGAAAATTTTATTTCCGGAATCGAGGAAATAACAATGAACGTTTTTTCCTTCAAGGATTAATGATCGAAATAGCAATCGAATTATTTCAGAGATGATAGTCAAACAAAGCCCAATATTTTGATACTGTAAATTGCTATGCACATAAATGAAAACAATAAAAATGATGGAATAATGTACTCACTCTTCGATGTCTTGTTCCCCTCCTTATATGATGGAATAATGTACTCACTTTTCGATGTCTTATTCCCCTCCTCAATAATGAACCGTCTATCTCCTACGTGTGGCAAAACCGTTCCGGAATTTGGCAGCTGAGATCCATTTCCGATGTAAATTAGCACTAGATTTTTTTCCGTTAAATGAGTTTTAATGCACTTTACACTCGCGACTCGCACCATGATTCAGAATTCGATAGCACTGATTGAAAATTAATATTATTGTTCACATTTCCGCAATAGTAAACACGGTTGAGATCCACTTCCGTTATAGGACACTCATTGCAGTTGATTACTTTCCACTCGATTTTTCCTAAATCTATGAGTTTAAATTTAGACGAGCAGCAGCGGCGTCGTTTTTTTAACGTTGGAAACGATAGTTCATCGTCATTCAAAATTCAAATCCACCGATTCAAAGCCAACATTAACTTTTCATACTTTCGAGATAGTAAACGAGTGATTAAGGGTCAAGATTTTTTTCGATTCCGCGTCAACGAACTCTTGCACGAAATAAAAAAATTCAATTAATATTTCTTTATTCCGCTAACTCGAAAAATGTATTTCTCTTGTGGCGATAAATTTTTTTTTCGCAATTGAAAACGGTCGATGACGAGTGACAGAAAGTGTAATGGCAACTTGGGCAACAGTTTCGTGGAGAATCGTGCGTGCTCACGTGGGTGCACGCGTGCACGGGCGCTTGCGTTATATTGTACTCTAGCACTTGCGATAGTAAAAACTATTCGCAATGCTGTACAATAGCTGCGGTTATACATGCCTTGCTTGCATTGCGTTGCGTGCAGCGTTTGCAGCATCCGGGTTATATGCATGGACCTTGCCTGCGCGACTTCGATATGCGATACAGAAACTGTATCGCGTTCGGAACTAGCAAACTACAGAGTAGATTTATAGCTTTCTGTCCGTCATTCTTGCCGACAATCCCATGGCTTTACGGCCTGCGTGCGTTTGGTGCTTTGCGTTGCGTTGCGCGACTCGCATGTATGGTTGCATTTTAGCTCCGCTTGCGAACACGCGTGCGTGCGAGCATACACACGATTTTCGAAGCTATAACACAGCCGTCACTAGACTTCCTGTCACTCAAGACCCTGCTCACGTTGCCATTTATCGTAATTCGTTCAAATATTCAAAATAATTTATCCTCTGATTTAGCACGAAAAATAATATCGTGGGCAAGAGGCTTCCCTACCGGCTTATCGCTTATCACTTGCGAGGAGAAAACTCGTCGACGAAAGAAAAAAAAATTGAAAATTCATTACGATTGACAAACGAGAAAGAAAAGCAAAGAAAAAAAAAAACGAGAGAAAAAAGAGAAATCGTGTTTTCCAACTATAATATTCGTTTCACAGAATTTTCGTGCATTGTTCGTTTTCGAGAAATCGCGCATTTTTTTAACCTCCAATTAACGGAAATCGTGATGAAGAATTATGTGAAATTTATAAGTTCGGACAGTTTTAATTTCATTCAAAATAATGGAATAGTCAATCGTTCATCTTCGACGTGTGGCAAAATCGTTCGAGAAAGTGGCAACTGACATCGATTTCCGGCGAAGATACTAGATTTTTTTCAGTTGAATGAGTTCAAATCAATTTCGCACTCGCGACTCGCACCATAATTCAGAATTCAGTAACACTGATTGCAAATTAATATTATTGTTCACATTTCCGAAGTAGTAAGCTCAGTTGAGATCCATTTCTGCTACAGGACACTCATCGCCGTTGATTATTTTCCACTTGATTTTTCTCAAATCCATGATTTTGGATCTAGTCAAGCAGCAGCAGCGTCGTTTTTCAAATTGAAAACGATTGTTCACCGTAAGTCAAAATTCAAATCCACTTATTCAAAACTAACTTTTTATACTTTCGAGATAGTACGAATGATGAAGACATCAAGATTTTTTTCGATTCCGCGTCAACGAACTCTTGCACGAAATAAAAAAATTCAATTAATATTTCTTTGATCCTCTAACTCGAAAAATATATTTCTCTTGCGGCAATAAATTTTCTTTTCGCAATTGAAAACGGTCGATGACGAGTGACAGAAAGTGTAATGGCAACTTGGGCAACAGTTTCGTGGAGAATCGTGCGTGCTCACGTGGGTGCACGCGTGCACGGGCGCTTGCGTTATATTGTACTCTAGCACTTGCGATAGTAAAAACTATTCGCAATGCTGTACAATAGCTGCGGTTATACATGCCTTGCGGGCATTGCGTTGCGTGCACCGTTTGCAGCATCCGGGTTATATGCATGGACCTTGCCTGCGCGACTTCGATATGAGATACAGAAACTGTATCGCGTTCGGAACTAGCAAACTACAGAGTAGATTTATAGCTTTCTTTCCGTCATTCTTGCCGACAATCCCATGGCTTTACGGCCTGCGTGCGTTTGGTGCTTTGCGTTGCGTTGCGCGACTCGCATGTATGGTTGCATATTAGCTCCGCTTGCGAACACGCGTGCGTGCGAGCATACACACGATTTTCGAAGCTATAACACAGCCGTCACTAGACTTTCTGTCACTCAAGACTCTGCTCACGTTGCCATTTATCGTAATTCGTTCAAATATTCAAAATAATTTATCCTCTAATTTAGCACGAAAAATAATATCGTGGGCAAGAGCCTTCTCTACCGGTTTGTCGCTTATCACTTGCGAAAAGAAAATTCGTTGACGAAAGAAAAATAATTGAAAATTCATTACGATTGACAAACGAGAAAATCATGTTTTCCGAATCCAACATTCGTTTCATAGCGTTTTCGTGCATTGTTCGTCTTCGAGAAATCGCGCATATTATTAACCCTTAGTTAACGGACAACGCGATAAAAAATTTTATAAAATTTATAGGCTTGTATGATTTTCATAAAAAAATAAATTAATTGTTATCATGATTTTCCAATTTTTTCTGTTTCTTCATCATTCATCATTGTATTTTTATTTGATTCAACGACAATTCAGACCGTTTTTAAGTATTTTATATAAAGATTTTCGTCATCGTTAACTGACGATCAAATAGAATTACACCTCTTATTCTGCACTCTGTTTTATCATATTCGTTGTAATCGACGAACGATAATACGCAGCATTGCATTAACCGACCGACGCTCATACTATTCTCTCTCCGCGCGCTCTACGCCACCCCGCGTCACGCATCCCGCCCCGCGTCCCGCTCCGCGGGCGACTGAATGAACGTAACGTACGTGCTGTGCTCGCTCGCTCCCCCCTCGTGGCCCCGCGCATGACCAGTTCTCGCGCCTGCCCCTTCCAGTTTCCAGTCGCTCTGGCGGTAGGCGGGAGCTCTCCCCACCACCGCCGCTACGGAACGGCTTAGCGGGCCAAGCGCGAGAGCGCGTAAACGTTACAGAGTTGAGGCTCCACGAATGTAAACAATCGAAACAAGCTAGGGACGTATTCTACAAACGAATTCACATTAATTTACGTACATTTAAGGCGCGTTCAGGGAGTTGCTATTTACGCTACAAACGCTAACAGTACCATTGATTAATATTACTATACATTGTATTTTTAGCGCAAATAGCGACTCCCTGAACGCGCCTTTAGACTCGTAAGTTTAAAAAATAGAATAGGCGGACTAGTTTCACGATAATTTCTTTTTTTAATTTTTTCGAAATAAATTTATTTCACACACGTTTATTGTTCTTACAATAAACGATACACAAACGACTGAAATCAGAAAACTTTCGAAAGGTTCATGACGGGGGGCCAAATTTCCACCGCTGCATACTGATAACCACTAAGTGAACACCGAAAGGTATTATTATAATACCTTTTAAATTAAAAATTTAATTTAAAAAGATTAAGAAGGTTCAAGTTATCCGGCTAAGGTTATGGAAGCGTAATCGCAGTACTGGCTCTCATGATCATTGTTGTCATGATCATTCGTTTTCGAATTTCCTAGCTTACCAACAGTAAAAATGAAAATCATTTCTTAAGATACATTATTTTCTCAACCACCAGGGCGCTAGAAGGCATGAAAAAAATATTGATGTACCATTATTATTATATACCATAAACACAAAAAATCCGAACTAGCGCGTCTTGTTTGTCGGGCTGCATCTGTGACACGTGCTCTTGTATAACCTCAAAATAATCAAAGTAATTCACTTTCAACAAAAATGCCAAAAATACGTAAGCTCAAACGTAGGAAAACATATAAAGTAAATATCAATCGAAAGAGACTTCGTAATAAATTACGAAAGTTGCCGGATATTGGATGGTGAGTGGAATGAAGTAAAATTAACCTACAGCTTTTTCAATTTTCAGATTTTTTTTCGATCGAAAACTTTTTTATAAACGAGTTTCTGAATTGTAATAAATTTTTATTGTTAGGAAACTGGATGGAGAAAAAAAGTATTCTTAATTCGGAAAATTTCCATCAAGTGCTTACATTCATCTGAGGAGATGAAAAAAAATGATTTTTTAATCACATTTCTATTCCATTGTGCCACTCTCCTTACATAATTTATTGATCATTTTCAGCAAATGCTCATGTCTTCCAAGTATAGGAAAAATATTTCATCTTCATTTGCAAGATTCTCTAATCTTAGAATACTTTTTTTTCACAATCGTTTTATTTTAAACAATGGTGAGAAAATCTACTTCTAAAATTAAACGACTGATTTAACTGAAAATTGTTAGATGACCTTTATATAATTTCAAAAATGTTAATAAATTATTTGACAACAAAATTTTGAAAACACAAAAATATTGGGTTCTGCCTATTAAATCAGAATTTTTTCTCCGAATTGACAGCTATTGGTATTTTAATTTTGATTGGTTTTCAATTTCATCTTGATTTGCTTAAAAATTGTATTTTTTTCAGCAAAGACATAAAAGATGCTTGGGAACACACGAAGTCCACAAGGAACAATCTGAATGAAATGGGATTGGCTTACGATGCTAATGAAGTTTTGAAGATTCCAAATTTCAAGAAGGAAATTTTGTCTGAAGCAAAGTTGAAAAGAACAGACAATCTATCTGAATCTGAGGAGGAAAATGATGTGGGTAAATTGCCAACAAAGGGTCACGTCGCAATGAATTTGGAGGCAGAAGCAAAAGCACCGAGGGAACGATGTTTTCGTTTGCCAAATCAGCAGGTCCATTTTGTAACGTACATGATGGATAAGTACGGTGATGATTATAAATCGATGGCAAGAGATAAAAAAAATTATTATCAAATGACTTGGCGTCAAATAAGGGCCAAAATTAATAGTTTCAAAAACGTGCCTGAGCAATATGGTGAATATTTGTTGAAAAAAGGAGAAATCGTTCTTGACAAAGAAGAGACGCTGGAAGAGACAAGAAAGAGAGTGGCTGCTGAAAATGTTGTCAAATATTGCGCACCTAAGCCTAAGAAAGTGAAACAAACTTCGCAGTGGTTGGAAGAGTCGATAGACGAATTTGATACCGAAGACAAGTTGGAAGATGTTGAAGAAATCTCTGCTAGTAATACGGGCTCTGAGAAAAAATTGAAACTTTTCTCAGACGATGAGAGTGATGATGACAAAAAAAACAAATCTAAGTCCGCTGAATCAGGAAAAGTCAATTCCAAAAATAGCAGGAAAGAGAAAATCGTGGGGGCTCAGAAAAGTCAAAAAGTGGTTGATAGTACCAAGAAAAAGGATAAATATTTGGAAAAAATGGCATCCAGCGACAGTGAAAGTGAAGAAGAATATGAAGGAAGCGATGACGAGGGAGCTGGATTTGTAGATTTAAACGATTTAAGTGAAGAGGAACTTTCTGACGACGATATACTTGATGATGGTGAATTTGTAACTGACAGTAATGAAGAGAGCGATTAAAAGTATTCATTCTTGAAACAACAGCCGATATTTATCATTTTTTTTGTAGAAATTGTTCTCAAAGATCTTTTTATTTGTATACGAATGAACGATGACGCACGCATTTTTGTGAGCATCGTATATGATCAATATGTATATATTCTTATATAATATATATTTTTTTCAAGAGAATTTCACAATCAAGGGCAGATTAATTGAGTACCGAGAAAAACAAAAAATACAAAAGTGAAAAAAAGTACGGCAGTGGTAATAGAAAAGTCACAATGCATTTAGCACTTTAGACAAAGGTTTCCTTGTGATGTTTTTTACGTTTTTTATAAATTCGATTTGAATCAAGATGAAAAAATACATTTTTTGAAAAGTTTTTATCATTTCATCACCTTAAAACCACATCAACAAAAATATGGTGTTTCAATATTTTCCTATGATTACGTTTCATCATCGAAATGTTAAACGGCAAAACCAATTTTCAAATTGTCTAATAAAGATTTTTCGAAGCCGATTTTGTTTCAAGTTTACAAAATTGTTTCTTATCTTTTCGTAACCACCCGTGATGATTGTTTGAGAATTTGGTACTCGGTATTCGCGACTGCTTCCCTAAATTTTCCTCTGAAGTTGAGGCTTAATTTGTCGCTTGATACATAGCGTAATAAAGATAAAAACAAACAAAAAAATATATATACTCGTGCTTGACGAAAAGTTCGATGGTTGAAAATGAACTTTTACTTTGAACGATATCCTGAGAAATATGCGAGAAAAAGAACAAAAAATTTAACGATTCCGAACGCACCATTATTTGGAATCTTCTTTGATTTTATAATTCATAACAAATATAAAGTATTTTTTTCTTTTCGTCCTACGATTTAGTTTTTTCTTAATACAAATTAACCAGGTGGGTTTTTTTGCTCTTAATGAGCGTGACTCTGTTTTCGCTCGTCTTAAGGCCCTTCCGCGTTCATTTCGTTGTAATAAATTAGTAAGTATAGCTCATTATAATCTTCTGCTTTTTTTCTGTAATATTGTTTTTCCTTTTTCTTGTGTAATTTTTCTTATCGTTAATCCTGTTGAGTTCTTAGAACAGACCCAAGACAATTCTATGATGGTACAGCGAGTGAAAAAATCTTCTTACGGAGCTCATCGACCGATGAATGATGCCAATTGTATTCGGGCTGGTTCAGTGCCATTTCTGGTAATGGTCGAGTCTGACAACCTATCACTTCGACCTTGTGCTTGTGCGGTGAAATACTTCGAAGATCCAGAGCGTCTTTAACCTGCTCTGGTCTCAGAGCATTTTGTACATCCTGTAAAATGTTTGTTCCCCAATATAAATTAGTGACAAACTTTTTGTTGCTAAAACGGATTTTTGTCTTAAATCATTCAGAAATGTCAGTGTTGCTTCGCCTAATTTTTGATCATCGACGATGAATCTTTTCCACATTTTCGTGAATCAAATATTGGAAAGGAAGATTTTTTGATAATTTTTTTTTGTTTTTACAAGCTCATGTATCACAGATTTTCTTACCTGTTTGTTTGCCACTACAAGAATTGGAACATTATCCATTCTCTGATCACCTAAAAGTTCTTTGAGAGCTGAAACTGCTAAGGACAATTTTGTAGAATTTGATGCATCCACCATGAATATCAGGAGATCAGTATCTTGTAGAAAATTGCTCCAGTAAGTCCTTGTGTCTTCTGCTCCTTGGACTGAAAATATTTGTATTAGTCTTTCTTTCCTTGAACCATCATTTCTTCAGTAGAATGTATAACTTATCGAGATTAACTTTCGAATCAAGAGTAGGAATGTAATTCTGTTTTTTGTTTCTGTCGCATCCTCATGAGTCTCATTATAAATGAAAATATTTTTATCATAAATGAAAACAGCATCTGAACAGACTAAATTTCCTCTACACATGAATTCTTATTCTGTGTCTAATATACTTTCATATTTATTTTGATGTTTTTCATCATCAGTTTTTTAAAAATGTTGATAAAAATCTTCAACTTACTCTCCCAGATATTATAAGTATAGGGACCATTCTTCAATCTGTAGACGGCAAATCCATGTGTCGGGACTGGAGGTATTTTATATGAACTGCCATGAGCATCGGCTGCAACAGCTTGATTCATCACCGAGGTTTTTCCAGCTCCGTCGAGGCCCAAAAGTAAAACTCTTCGTTCATTACTGTCATCGATCTAAAGGTACGTACGAACATAATAATGGGTATATATAAATGACACTGATTTAAAAAAAACCACAATGATTATAAAACATTTATGAAAAATTATAATGTTCATGCAACGATAATTAACATATGAATGATTTGGTATAGCCATGAGTATAGATTATTTAACCGAGTGCTCTACTTTTAAGAGTAATGAAACATTTTTTCCATCATAATTGTTATTATATTTATTGTCAGGATCAAATTCCAATGGAAATCAGTGTATAACCAGAAAATCAACAAATTTCTATTCCACTAGCTTTTTGGGATGGGTACAAGAAATGTTCAAAACATTTTATAAACGATTGAATTTTTCCAAATTTCCCTAGCATCATAAAGTATTGAGAATAAACTTGAAAAATTCTTTTCAGCTTGAAACAAATGCATTTTTCAACACGTATATGTGTGTGTGTGTGTACACATGTTAAAATTCAATTTCATCACTTCGTGTATGCTCGATTCTCGATGAACCATGCGTCAACAAAAGTAGATGTGTCAAAAAGTTTTAAGGTTATGTTTGTTATTTCGTTAAAAACCGGTTGTTGTCATGGACGAATTTATAATTCTACGAAAATATTTCAGAATTATGTACGCCATTAGTGACAAAAAGACCATTGGAATAAACTCGTTAAAGTTACAAATAAGAAAGTTGAAAATAAAAAAAATAAAAAAATGAAACATTTGCGCCACTGTTTGTCCGATAAATTTAAAGTGTCAGTCCTATAAAAAATGAGAAGGAAAGTTGTAAGGCACACAAAATTGGGTTTAGAGGATCATTTTCATGCAAATAAATTTTCGATACCAATTGTGATAATAGTCATAGTGATGGATATTTCGAACCTTCGATACTTCCTCGAATCCTTCGTCGATCGCCTTGAATTCACGTTTTCTCCAGTAGCGATAAGCAACGTAAGCACTGACGCATGCACAACCCATCCAAAAAATTCTCTTTAGACCATTATGCGAATCGTACACAATCATGTTTCAATTTTTTTCTCGTATAAACGAGGATCCTCACGTAATAGCACGAAAATAAATCAACACGGTTAATTTTCGCTTATTTCGTTGTGAAATTTCTGCTGTCTCGAAGTGAGTTCGCGCTCCTCTGGACATGTGTGCGTATATACCTTTGCAATGGCATGTGCGTCTGTGTGTGGCGTGCGTGTATTTCGTGTTGCGTGCCGGGCGGAGAAGTCCTTCCATAACAAATATTTACGTCTTTGAGGTTATGCTCGGATTCGGAAATACGTTCATAAAAAAAAAGTGGGAACTATGTCTAATGAAAAAAAAAATGCTGCATAAATTAGGGATAATCTTTATTCCATTTCTAAAGTATCACGAATTATTATATTTAGTTCGTTACCGTTCTCGTCATACCGAATTACACTACATCCTCGATGTATTGAATATTGAATCTTGGATTCATGCAATAATATTCCCCACCATGCGGCCCGTATCGATCTGTTTTTTCGCTTGGTAGGGGAATCACACGCTCCAATCCGGTCAATCCTTTATGGACATAACCAGAGTCGGACCTGCCGCTGTTCAAAAATCAAGGTTGTAGTGTATATGTTCTTTCAGTTTTTTACATTCCGTCTTGAAAAAGAACCGAAATTTAGAAGAAATTATCCTTTTTCTGTCGTAAGTAAAAGCTTGAAAACGTTTTTTGTCGAAATCAAAATATACTACGATATGTTCCGTCCAAATTATACATGCAGTTTCTCCGGATTCTATTCCTTATGAAACGAAAAAAATAGATGAGGGTTAGGGACGGAGGGATTGGAAAAAGCGTTGAATACTTTAATCGGATTAAACGATGGATAATACTGAGAAAAATTGGTGAAACAGCAACAGTATCAACTCTTCAAAGGATCAATTGATTAGACCATATTATAGATACCTACCGAACGGTACAGTCGAATTAAAAATTGCAAAATTTGTGTCAATTAAATTTTGATAATTCTTCGAAAATTCGAACAATAGTTTTTACCAAATTCATAATAAAATATTCGAAATTTGACAAGGTTTTTTATGATTATCACGTTTCTTACAGTTTTCGATTGATCCTGCAAAAAATTTTATAGCAATTTCGATACTACCATCAATTTTATCGTCTCGGTGTTACCGGAGTGAACTAGTATAATGAAAAAAAATGTATATTCATTAACAAAGTGAAAAGTAAAAATTCACCACTTACTACATTACAATCCTACACCATTTCATATTATCACTTTATTTTTTTTTTTCAAGGGCTTAAGGAGTTTCGGTACAAAAGGCAAAATATTGAAAAATTAAACAAATTTCGTGATAATGTTCTTCAACATTAAGTACGAAAACACAAATTTTTTCATAATTTTCTTCTACTTAGTTATCGAGTAATTATGCATTAAAGCAGATTTCTTATGTCCGAAGTGTATACCTATATATATGGAAACGCTATGCTTATGCACGAGAACTTTAGTCTTCAATTACTCGATAACTGTGTAGAAGAAAAATCTGAAAAAATTTGTATTGTCAAATTTGGCACCAAAGAATATGTTCACCAAATTTTATAAAATTCTTAACTTTTAGAAATTTTTTGTGTGTTTTAACATGGTTTAGCATGGCAACATTGTATCGCCTGTACCGAAACTCCTTAAAAGCCATGTGCTCCCTTAATATTACATGAGTCATGTCTTTTTAGTGATAAAGAAAAGTAAAAAAAAAAAAAATTGCAGCTGTTTTGAGGTGGAGCCGTGATTCGACATAATTACCAAAATTTTGGCAAATTGTTCAAATAAATATAAATTTTCGAAAGGACTGTACGTTCTTATCAAGCGAACAGGATTAAAAGAGACATACTCTTCGTTACGTGATTCTTCCCTTCCCTTTATCTCCATCTCTTTCTATTTCGTTCATTTAATCATGGTCCGAACGAGTACGAGATTTACGTAGCCATTTTCAATCGGATTAAGTATCCGGTCACAATTATGAAGCTTCTAACGAGTAATTTTATTCGTAACAAACCGTGATGGGTTCGATTTTATTGAAAAAAAACTCTATTTTTCTTGCTCTCTGACTTAAAAAGCTTCGTCGATATTGAAAAATTTGAGAGGGAGATTTTTAGATTTTTCGTTAAAACTCTAGAAAGTGCAATCAACGCTGCACGATTCTTTTCCGTTTAACGAGAAGCTCAATCAAATGCTTTTTACATATATAGTAAATCGCAGCGTCTACAACTGTTTTTCAATCCGAATTCAGTGTGGAAAGATATAGTTCAGCAAATAAATAAATAACTTTAATTTTTCTCCACGAGATAAACACCATCCGAATAATCGTACCGCGATAAAGATAATAATTATTAATTCCTCCTTTGAAGTTGAATTAAATGAAGAAACAGAAAGATTTTTAACGAAGTGAAATTTGACTGGGAGAGCATGAGAGAGAAGCGTTTAATAAACAACGATATTTTCGTACGCGAGGGTGAACTTTGAGGGTGATGAGAAGGCTTGTCTATCTGTTGCAATGTCATTGACTAAGCAAAATAGAGAAAGAAAAAGAGGTCTTCTCTGTACGGTGTGGTGTTCTCGTCATCCCCTAATCCGTCTAATCTGCTCCAAATGAAATAGTTGCGATTCTTTACCATTCTCAATCCCCTCGTGTTATTTATAAGTGTTTGTAGTACACAAGGAAAAAGCTACTTGACCCGTTAGGAGAAGACTGCTCGAGCGAGAAAGAAAGAGACGCGGTGAGAAGAATATATAGGGGGGATCGTTGAGCCACGAACCAAATGACAATCGAGGGAACTTCAACCCCGTGCTGGTTGATGGTATTGCGGAGGGGGTTGATAGACCAGCCGACAAGGGCTAACTTAAGGGTACACGCACTTACGAGCTCTCGTATAATAGGTCTAACTGGCCGCTAACATATTTCGATCGTTCCGACACCATTGGCGTAGAATTTTATTCACTTTTTCACGCATATATTGCAACTTCGTGCAGATAGTTTATTCAGGCAAACAAATCAAAAATATTGTCCGAGTTGGTTACGGCGAGGTTTTACATTCTCGAAGGATCTCGGACGTTATACGAATGATATTGCAGCACGATAAATAACAAAATGTCAGCAAACAACGATTCCGTACAAAAATGTCTGTTATGAGCAGAAAAATATTTCGATTTCATGGTGATTTCAATGGAATTTTTTTTCCATCGGTAACTGTTCGTTTGATATTTATTATTAAACAAGCAGTGTGTTCGTGAAAAGCGCCGATTTTCGGGATATTAAAATCGTTGAATATGATCGCGAGTGGCATTATTATTGAATTACGAAAAACAAAGAGAAATGAAAACAATGAGAATTTAATATTCAACCCCTTCACGTGAATTTCCCTTTGGCGATGCTTGCTCAACCGCACTTGAATATTTCGCGTATGGAATATTCGCAAAAAAAAAAAAGGAAAAAAAAAAAACAAACGGTGCTCACACGCGAATATTGTGCAGGCGGAAATGAAATTGGATATGATACGCATCCATATATATATCGCGATATATTGGATAAAATTTTTTTATCCGTTACGCCGTTGTTGAAGCGCCTCGATATGCAATATATACAGCACTACGGCCCGAAAGCGAGCTTGACAATATGCCTATCTTCCTCTCTCGATGTGCATGTCCCGTTTTTTGTATTTTCCCCGTTGTCTACAAACCCCGCAAAGAGAGAAAATAGCGCGATCCAACCACCTCTGACTCCCCCACTCGTGATCTCGATCGGGGGTTGACTTTTATTGCCCACTCCCTATATTTGATGTTATAAATGCGATGAATCCAGCCATGTATAGCTAATATGTGTATATACATAGAAATTGAGGGTTCCCTTATCAGCAACAAAGTTACCGAGATTTTTAAAAGAGATTCTGCAACGATTAGGGTCATTTACAAACGAATTCCTTCGAAGCTTTTTCTCGATACGTTTATTGAAAACAAAGCTACAACGATTATCGTTTAAACGAGAGCAAGAAATATTTACTTGATATAAAAAAATAAAACAAACCAACGGTTTTTATATTTTTTCTTGAGTCGAGAACGAATATTTCATTCATAAATATCCACGAATCTCATTAAATCTGAATAATTCAAAATAACAACTATGAAATAGGTTTCGTGAATTGTAACAGAATATCTGGGATCGCTAATGGAACTAAATATTTTTCTGAATATACTTGGCGTCGAAAGCCGGTAGCGTTGTATCTGGACGATTTTTCTACTTCTTTTCTTCGAGGATTATTGATAGTTTTCGGAGTCATCTCATAACTGCGGATAATAAACGATGAGCGGGCTTATGACATCTATAATCAGGAGTCACCAGAACATTGTGCAGTATGTGGGGCGATATACGCATGTATAGTGACACAGAATAATATCGTGAAGAATAATGGGGAAATAGAGTGCAGGTGCGGTTTGCCCCATCGGCCATAGAGTTATGCATGTCGAATCGCTGATGTGAAAAAAAAATGTTGCGTTCAATCTTTTTTCTCAATACTTTTGTCTATGTACAGAAAAATTCATACTTTTTTTTAATTCTTTGAGCGCAATATCTGATGTAATATGCAATCATCATAAAAATCGAGAATTATTTTTTACAGAAATTATTAAAGAATCTGAATCATTTAAGATTAACGGAAATAAGAACTTCTTCGTATGGTCTCGACACAAAAATTGTATTCAAATATGAAAATACGAGTCTCACGTATTTTAAAAATTGAAAAACAAAAACTATGGAAGATATGAAGAACTCGCATTTCGTATGACAAGTAGTGTTGTGATCAATGGGGGAGAACTATTAAAAAAACGACGATTCGAGAATAATGTTAAAAACCATTTCGCCGGTCGTTTATTATCGCCGACAAATAAACCTTGATTCATACTGAATCACTGAGGTCTCGATGTTTCGTTTGATATGAATTCCATTGCGCGAATAAGCTGGCCTGGCTGGAAGAGAGAGAGAGAGAGGTAAAAGGGCTGAGAGGCAAATATAGAAGGACGAAGCTGGATGAAAGGGAGGGGGCAAGTTTGGATATTTCAACGAGAAGAGGAATGTACTTTGATCATAACGCCGACAAAGTTAAACGTAGAGGCTCAGCCATATTGCGGTGCTAACGTCGGCTTACTTCCTACGTTTCGAAGCCAATATTATGTGTATATATAGCAATGTTTCACGATATGCACTGTCTCGTTTACATGCGTAAAACTTATATTTTTTTTTCTTCAAATTTTTACAATTTTTTATAAATTTTCAATAACTTTTTAATATCCTCACTACCGATTTTGTATCGAAGTATAATTTTTCTTCGGGCAAAAAGTGAAATACGCTATGATAACTGATCTAATGAAAATTCATCATGGTCGATTTCAATCTGTATGCAATTCATTCTGGAGGGTTTATTTTAATCTGTCAATTCGATTGAATTCGTTATGAAAATGTCATAAATCTCTGTTCGTTATTATTTCAACCGTGCTTGTATACTAATGGAAAGATCTTGAATAGCACGATTAGTATGGTAGACATGAAATATGCAGATTTTCGAATGTATTATGGAAATTGTTCCAACAATTTAAATTTGCTGAGTCGAAAACATTCGAGCCGGATAATTCGAGTGTTTGATTCGACGAGTAGAAACTTTCGAATAATTTCGCTCCAGTGATTGTAGCCATTGAACATTTTCATCTGTCAGAAATCATAAATACAACAAGAGTATGTAAAATATAAAACATAATCAATCAAATTATTTTATCAACTTGATTCACCTACGCAGAATATAATATTTTTCAATAAAGACTGATTTATAGAATTATTTTGTGAGAAAAGTATAAAGTCGTCCATGAGCAAAGCAAGTGCTCGAAAGTTTGCAATGGACATTTATAAATTTTCGAGTTGAAAAATGAATTACTCGGGCCTTCTCGATGTCAAAAGTAAAATGCAATACAGAATTGAATCGCACTTCTGTGTCAGATGGAAAACAAGTATTGCGCGGTTATCGTTTGTTGAAAGCAATAATCGACACGAAATTGATTTTTTATGTAGCATAGAAGAAAAGTGTCTTCCCTGAAATCTCATTGAATAATATCACACCGAGAATGATTTTTCTGATTTACGCTGTAAAAATTTAGTCCTCGGCTGCTCTGCGAATTCGTTAAATTATTTCGTTTTGAACTTCCGGCTTATTATGTTACTATAAATACATGGTAATTTTTAATGTAAAAATTCCTCCGTACACTCACTTTTATTAAATCACCAGCCGGAAGAGTTATCGATGAGGAAGTTATAAATAAATTCATCATACTCACGAGCTTCAGCCACGGATTTTAATTGCTTTTTGCTTCCGTTTTTAGCGTAGTAATCGCTGCACTTTGTTTTTTTTTTGCAGCCACAGAAATATTGCGTTTGGAATTTTTATAATGTTCGTTTTACCTTATTTTATTTTTTATTTCCATCGGCTGAACCCGGTGGCAACGGGTCGAATCTACTCTTTTTCTTTTGTTTCATAGTTATCAAGAATCGCGATATCAGCTCATTTTCAAATATACATATATATACATACTTTCCATAACGGATGAATTGAATTTAACCACAATATTGTGGAATTGGGCGGAGCATGCGTGATCGCTCGTTTTCCACTTGTATATGCCTAGGGCTAAGATACAGAAGGACATAACTTATACGATTCGATAGACATAATCCGATGGAGCTACACTGTTTTTATTTTTCGTTTAAACGATGATCACTCGACTGGAAAGAGTTTTGTCTATGGCTTTGGTGAAATAACTTTGCACATTCGCTGTTTCATTGGGTTGAATAACTTGAGAAATACAACTGCTTGATCGGGATTTTCCAAATGCCATGACGAAACAAGGAGCGTTAACAATGGATTTTTCAAATCTTCGTTGTAAAATCCAGTGCACGAATTTTTTTTAATTTTTTTTTCTCTCTTTCGATTCCTACAGATAATGCTATCAGGGTTGGCAAAATTTCTTGATGACATTCGAAAAAACATATTATTTGTTGCGGATGATAACTAATTGTCTGATTAGACTTCGACATTGGAAATTTTGTAGGTTTTTAAAATAAATCACAAAAACGAGTTGTATTTTTTTTTATTTCAACTGAGTATCGAATTGCAAATTCAGCCTCCTGATTGCTACTCTACGCACGAACCGGCGGTGCATGGCAAATCGGTCACCCAGCCGAGTGGTAACTCTTCGCCCAAATCAGCTTAACTCGGGAGGTTTATTCCAAGTCGTTTTCTCGCTTGTTTCAAGCGTGTATTAAATGTCTAGAAATAAATGATGAGCGAAATACTCTGTTCAATGTTATGGTGACAATACCAGAACGATTGTTCGGAGAATAAAAACTTCGCTCTGTCATATAGTATATTGAGAAACGAAATAATTAAACAAATATAAATAACAATAAGTTACCAACAGTAACCAATCCCAAATGAATGTTTCGAACAGCATGAAAATGCCTGCAATTTAATTCCACGTCTTCTAACGGTCAAGCCATCAAAAAGAGTATTTTAAGTGCCTGAAAGTAATGAATTTCATGATTTCCCTGGAAAATGTCCCCTTTGTACACGTTCGCGAGTAAAACGGTATGCGGTATTACCGCATATAACGGTGGAACTGGAGAGATGAGGCCAGTTTTAATATTCGGGAATGATAAACAAAGTGGTATTTAACGAAGTGGACAGAGGACGAGAGTGGTGCAATAAAATTTGAGTTTACGTATTCTGGTGTTTCTCTTTTCCATTCGTATATAAACATGTACACGTATATATCTATATATATATGATAGGGGAATGGAAAAAAAAAACAAAGGAAGGAGAGAGGTAAAGGGAGGAAGAAAAGAGGACAAGAAATTCAAACGTCAGTTTGTACACGAAGCTTTTCTCCAATTTCAATTACACTGGTCCTCTTTCCAAGGGATGAGGGATGGAATATACGCTCGTTGAGGAAATCCACCTCTGCTGCGACTCTTCGTACTCATTTTGTTTGTTTTTTTTTCTTCATTTCATTGTGGACCCGCCTGGTGAACGTTTGTAATATTTCTTTTTTTTTCGTTCAGCGCTTTCGACAATGATGGTCTGATTGTAAAACGTCTCTGTTGAACAGCGTTTATTTTTCTTTTTCCTATTTATATAATCGTTGAAAAGTTATGAGAAAATTTCATTCGTTCTCTCATCAAAGAGAATGAGAATAGAGACAAGAGTTGTACGAATAGTAAAAAAAAATCTCATATAAAACGCATTACCGAAATCGATTTCAATCTCAAATTAATGACGAAGAAATAAGATTTTTATCTATTTTTTAAAACATACTTTAGTTTCCAAATGGTTATCTCGTTGATGGAAGCTTTCATGAAATGTAACTCGCTCATCGCATATGATTCGATAAATTATATGAAATCTAATAATCTCAAGAGACTCGGTAAAGTCTCGGGACAAGTACACTGACAGCTCTGTCATCTGCTGGCCCGAGGCTTGCCGAGTCGATACTTTCTACTGATAAAACGATTCGCGGTGGTTTGAGGAAATTTTTTTTATTGACGTTTTAATAATGATTCACGACAAATTTATTCGATAATTATGGGTTCCTGATCGAAGGAGATTGAAAAACCTTGGGATCATTATCGATTTTGAGCATGAATGAGTGAATGATTTAAGGGTTCTTCAGAATTCGGACACTGGAATACAGGCGTTTCCGTATTATTGAACTTTTGGGTGTCAACTATTATTTGAATTCAATTGCATTTCAGGCTCTCTGCGTTGAGATGACTGAAAACAAAATTTTGTTGAAATATTAAAATTGTTGCACGCATTCGACAAAAAATTTTCTCCAGGCAACAAAATTTCGAAAATCACAACAAAACTTCTTTACACCGAAACGATACTTTGTTGAGACGATGAAATATTTTGTTGCGTAATCGAAATATTTTGTTGAACGTATTTCAACAAAACATTTTAAGGTTTCAACAAAAAATCGTTTTCGGTGATTCAAAAATTAGATTTTGATCGATAGTTGAAGGCAGATAGCTCTTCTCGAAGTGAAGAACGATATCATCGATTAACGAAATGAAAATAGCAAATGAGGCATTGAGAAAAAAAAAAAAATTGTTGAATCACCAAAATTTTTTCGTTGAAATCCAACGAAATATTTTGTCGTGCGTATTAAACATAAATTTTCTTCATTCAACAAATTGTTTTTTTTTTCTCACTGCGTGTATGTGAGAGAAAGTAATATTCGCGCATAACGAATGAACCTGAAGTCATTTTCACTCTGCTGGTTGATGAGAGAGGACAAAGTTTCTCAGCTTCGTCGTCACGAAATGTACATAACAAGTGTGTGCATCTACGAGCGTGTGTCTGTGCGTCTGTGTGTTTATATGCGTATTTGTTTGTGAGAGTGCGTAAAGTGGATTGTGGAAACGGAGAGAAGATTTAGTGAAAGAGATTTGAAAGAGAGCGAATCGTGTGTGCATGGATATCGATGTAGCGAAAGTCCGGGTTGTGCGAGACAAATGGGCGTAACTTGCGCGATTCAATCCTTAACACAGTTCCTCTAAGTCCGTATGTTTATAAACGGTTGATATATCTAAAAACTGAGAAAGAGAATTGCAGAAAAAGAAAGAAAAAAAAAGAGGTAGAGAGAGAGAGAGAGAGAGAGAGAAGCTACGAACACACGGTGGAGAAAGTCAGGGGTTTGTGAGACCCCACAAAGGCAGTGGGGCTCTTTTGATTCGCGAGCTAATTGGAATGCCGCGGATGCCAACGACGACGGCACACACGTTTAAGGGAAGGCAAATATAGCGATAGAGAGAAAGGAAGGGGCAGAGGTAGAGGGAGAGAGAGAGAGAGAGAGCTGGCGGATGGTTCAGATCGCGGATGATAGCCCCGTTTCCAACAAGATATTCGTATACGTGTATACACAAAAGCGTTTGCTGTTGCTGATCCCGGTATTTGCCCCCCTTATAACGCGAATCCGCGGCGCGAGTGAGGGCGGAGCTTACTTCTCGATTGGGGGTGTAGCTTCGAGATATGAAAGCGCCATCTATCTATCCAACTCTCTCCCTTTCTCTCCTCCACATCTTTTCGATCTCTCAAAACAAATTGGAGAGGGAAAAAAGGTTAGAGTTTCTAAGGTGCTCCGAGTCCTATTACGCAGACTTTAAATAATTTTTCAATTTTCGGTAACTATTGACGATTCATTCATCCTGATAACTGCCAAATAATATAAATTACTAATGTTTTTTTCAAGTACCATTATCTACGATGAATTATTTTTCATTCATCTCTTTCATCCAATTCGACTTGATTAGGGTATTTGGATTAAGTTAGAGGCTGTAACGCGCTATTATTTTCATTCCATTTCATTGAAAAAACATTTAAAAGATGATTTTTACATGGACCAATCCCTCCGGTAACGTAAATCTTTTTTCACCGATTTCTCTTAAGTTTCTAATTATAATTATTCTATTTCGTAGAACAGGGAAACAATCTTCAAAATTTTGCCTCATTAGATTCGTTCGCGTTCGATCATAATCGTTGACTCCATTGCATCAAATCAAATTTTCATAATAACATATTCAACTTTTAAATATTTACGGTATTACCTTTCTCTCGTTGTCTCTTGCCCTTTGTTATCAACGATGAAAAAAATACTTGTGCGGAGTATAAGCTAATGCAATAAAGATATTAAGCTTAATTGCACAAAGCCTGAAGAAGGAGCCATAAACAAGACAGGATATTCCAACGGGTCTGCGATATTAATATTGAAACAAAAGCTGCTCGGGCGAGAGCTTTTTTCTTTGTAGCCGCGATGAGGAGTCGTTCCTGAATCGCTGGTAGTAGATGGTAGGATTTATTCGTCGACACACAAATACCCGGAGATTGTACCGTTACCACCACATTTTTGTCCTTTCAACCTGCTGGAGAGAGAAGGGGGGGGGGGGAGGGAAAATCACTCGACGATTGGTCGCGGTTCGAAAAAAAAATTATATTTCTCGATGGTGAGTTTGCAAAAAAGCGACCCTCTCGATTTCGACAATGCATCAAAAGCCAATTTCATTTCGTGCTTGAAAAAAATGAAAAATAAAAAAAAAAGCATTTTTCACGACTTTCGCATATACGTGCAGGCACTCTCGTCGTGATTCTGCACTTTTCGTGTTCACAACAGGAGAATCGCAAAAGGGGAAAAATGAGGGAGATGTTTTTTTTTTTTTCTGGTTTGAAAAAATAGTGAGTGCATATTTTTCTTCTTCAATGTACAGTTTTGAGAATTTATTTTTTTCTCTGGTGTTATACATTTACAACTCGTGTTTTCGTTCGAGTGTATTGTTGTTGTTGTTTTTTTTTTTACAGATTTTTCTTTCTTTTACTTTAATCAAACTTCGAAAGTATTTACAACTTTGCTTTTCTTTTCATTTAAATATCTCATTTTGACAGTATCAAGATCGAGTTCTCGTTGCTTGATTCAGTTTCATGAATAAAATTGAGAAGAGGGAAAATATATTTGGACACATTAAATAGAGATATGCACGGCTGATTTTTCTTCTTCTTTTTTTTGTTTGTTTGTTTTTTTTTTTTTACTTTGTAAGTTCTAAACGTCGATGTGTGAGAGATAAACATTTACAAAAATATACGATACACGACGTGTTGGTGGGTATTTCAGATTCGATGATGAAATTTCGTTTATTTTGTATTTTGGGGATAGGATTAGCGTTTGAAATTTATCGCTCTGCCCAGTGAGCCTTGTTACTTTTGAAGATTGTTTTGTCCTCATGCCGATCATCGGCTCGCGTCGAATAGCGTCTGAGATTGGTAGTTTCTCGTGAATTTTTACCACCCCATGATTTAGAATTTGCCCGAGTCTCATTTTTGTCATCGTCGTCGTAATAGTTGACGGTCGTTAAGAATTTTTCGTTAGATTCGTAAATCGGCGATCGTGACTCTTTCGATCGTCTCAACGTCGTTTGACAATTGAACGGATCCCTCGTTGGTTCCTCGAATACGTCGTCCCCTAGCAATTATAATAAGCTTCGAATCAGTTAAGCGAACTTTGTATTGGCAGAATCAAAAAAATGTGTGCAAGCAAAATAATAAAAAACATTCAAACAGTCGTTTGGTCATTGAAAAATCAAAGGCTCTTGCGAAATGACGTGATCAACGTCACAACAGAACAATCGCCCGAATATTATAATTCCCTCTCAATAAAAAGTTTATTCGAACGAAATCGATTTATAAAAAAATATTAATATTAATCTTTATTTAGATTTTCTTACCGGTTGATTTGCCGATGAAATACTGGCTGTCCTGAAGTCGACACGTTGCATTCCTCGACGAGGTTGTTCTCGGGGTTAGTCTTGATGTTCCACCGCAGCGATCGCACTTCATACTACAAATTGATTCGTACTGGATCCCCGATTTAATAGGTTTTTCCGTCACCGGTCTCATCGAATTGGGTTTTCGGCTTTGACGCTTGTCCGTTAATAGAGATCGCTCTGGTAAATCAGAGTATCGCTCGGACAATTTTCTACCTGTGTTCCAAGCACTCTCATCACGTTGATGCGATGACCAGGACGATTTTTTTTTAGTGTATTGCGTAGGTCCGCGCATTTCCAACTCTCCCTCTTCTTCCTCTTCCGTCGGAATTTCCGCAGCCTTTTTATCGGACGCACTGCGACAACATCTGACAACGAATGGAATTTTGATTTTATAAAAATAGATTTTTTTCTTTTTTTTTTTTTTCAATTGACATCAACTTAGAAAGTTCTGTATAAAATAAAAATTGAAGAATTCGAATTTCGTCATTGGTTAAATCCTCATAGAAAATTATTTGCGTCATTTTTTAATTATTGTTTTCTGTTTCGAGCATCGAAATTTCGTATTTTGATAATCACTTCGTCGATTTCAAGACTTCGGTGACTAATTCATGATCCGAAAACTATAAACCGATAAAATTCGCCGAAAAATTTAGCAATTGCTTATTGATAAACTCGCGGGCGAATTAGAATCGATCTCCATCGAAGTGAAATAGGAAGGATTACTATAGAAATTGAATTTGGAAAAATGAAAAATGAAAAACGACGACGAAAAATTGGACCTTGTACAAAATTTATCGATTTAAATGTTGAAATATTGGAATTAAATTTGTTGCGAAATAAAATTATATCCTGAGCTCTGGACACACACCTATCTGAATTTTTTCCCTCGGCACGATGATAACGCGAGGTTAAAGGCGCACTGGATATTTGATGATTTCTTGGCAATGATTCTATTCGCATTTTTCTGGATAATCTTGATTTCTCGAGGCCGCGTTCCCATGCGTCAGTTTCTTCGTCAATTTCATCGTCGGCTTCGTGCTCTTGGTAGTCTTTTTCGTTGTATTCTGTCAAATCATCGAGATGTTCCTCATCAACTTGGGTGTTCAAAATTAATTGAAATACAAAAAAAAAATAAACGCACAATGAGATTATTTTCAACAATTTTTAAGTTCCTTCACATTAGAAAGTCGTTTGTTGAGCAAAAATTTGTTAAAAATGTTTTGTTTTTCACAAATTACCAACTTCCTCACTCGTCTCGTCCGCCACGTTGACGTTTTCATTTATCGTTGAATTTTCAAATTCATGAGCATCATCGTAATCATCGATGTAATGATTTTTCCTCGCTGCAACGTTTTGTGTATACTTAACATTATTGACGAATTGTCGAAATGTTTGATTTCTCGGTAGTCTCAATGGATTTTGATTTTTATTCTGATATTCTTCTTGGATTTGTGGCACGACGTATTTTATACGCGATGAATTAGATATTCCATGTTTTCGCGCTGTTCCTGTAGCATCAGTGCGTTTGTAATGATTCTTGTTACAATCGATCACAGGATTCGATTGTCTTCTGAATTGCGAACGAACAGAAAATGAAATATTATTTAGTTTTCACTCTTTTTACAAAAAAAAAAAAAAAAAAAAAAAAAAAAAATCAAAAGAAATAAATAATAAATCTGATCATGGTTTTCCCCCATAACGTAACATTTTTTTATTTACGAATGTTTTGGAATTACGTGTCAACCCTTCGGCTGCTGATCTATTTTCACAGCTTATTTTCGAACGCTTCTTTCGCCTGCTCGAATCGTCCAATTTTAATTCATCAGGGATACTTGAATTTAAAATTGTTTCTTACAAATAATTCTGAAAATTTTTAAATCGATGGTGCAATTTTGCACCAGTTCGCAGCCGATGGTTTAACCAATAATATAAAAAACGTTCATTTATCTTTCGAAGCAGAATTTATAGAAAATAAACGAAACTTTATGAAGCTCAACAGTTCTACTATTTTTTTTGGAAGTGTCTTGTTAGTTTCAGACAGAGAGTGACTAGTGATAGGGAAGTGCTTTTTGTTCAGGGGATAATTGAATAAATGTGTGATTTTGATCGTTGAGAGAACGAGAAAATTGTCATTAAAATGACTGAAGAAATAGCTGAAAATAATTGAAAACTTACCTCTCGTTTTTTCCTTTGCTGGCATTGATCTCGTTACCCTGATAATATTTCCAGCAACTATCCACCGCTCTAATGTTTTCGGCATCATCTCTGTATCTGTCAATCGGTGAAACCGGTTGTCCCGTTGAATATTTGGGGTGACGTCGTTTATCACTTATTTTATCCATCGCGAATCGATTGTATCATAATGGAGAGTTTCGTTGAACTTTTTGATATTTTATTTACACACTCGTATCATTCGCTATGCAACGGTATCTCCGTATTGATTTATATAAAAATTCGTTTCGATGAAAATTACACCGCGCAGAATTTTCTTTGTTATTCCAAACTCAATTTTGGACAATGAGTAGGAGGAAAATGACGAAAACTTCGGGGATAGTCAGAACGATCAACGAGGAACGAACGCGATGGGATGGGAAATTTAGTGTTTTTGTTTTAGTTATTGATAATATTTTGATTAAGATTTGGCGATAGAAGAATCGCGGATATCACGTTGAAGTTGATTGGATGGGTTGATCAGGGAAGATTCATCGCTGGATGTGCTTGCTCCAATTGTACTGTTGACGCACCAATTAACGTTATTCGTTTCGTTACTCTCGTCCTCGTGAATCTCCAACGTTCCCGGCAGTGAGCAACGCTGACGATGCTCACTAACTGCTTGACAATGTTGCTCGTGATTGACCTTTCGCCATTTTATACGACGATTCTGAAACCAAACTTTGACCTGTGCTTCGGTAAGACGAAGAGCGTGAGCCAAGTATAGCCTCTCGGGTCCGACCATGTATTGTTGACGTGCAAATTCACCCTCGAGACGTTCCAATTGCTCCGCTGTGAATATCGTTCTTACTCTCTTCGCTTTACCATTATTCACGACACCGGAGACTTCATTGACGCTCGTATCCGCTATTTTCCCGGTACAATGTCCGTTTTTCCCCGTTACCTCTTGACCTACCGATCAATGCAGACAGACATCGACGCTTTAAATATTTTCGTTTTCGGTAGAAAAATTTCTGAATCTAGTCACTTTCAAAGACTCTTCATCGTGGAATGAGCAGGCATTAATTAATTCGCGCGAAAACAAGGTTCGTATTGATGTACGAGGTTACGTGTCATTATAAAATATTGAGTTTGATAGGTGACTGCAGAAAAAAAAACAATAAATAAATAAAACAACTGTGAATCGAAAGGATTTTGAAGCTCCTTCCTGATCTGTTTTTCCTTTTTTTTAATCAACGATACCGCTTGAAGTCTTCTTAAAAGTTTTCGAATGCATTTCTGAAAAATAGATGCAGTTTACGTTGCATGGCCAATTAATATCCGAAAATTGAAATAAATCTGTGAAATTAGAGCTTTAAAATAGTTTTTTATGTTACTATTTGGATTTTGATGATTCCCTCACACTTAAAATGATTCAAGTTTTATAAGAATGGAAAACAATCCGAGGCTGGAATTTGTATTTTAATATCAAGCTTATAAAGCATCTTTTTCGAAATATAATCATCACTTTTCTCGGTAGCTAAAACCTCTGGAGAATTACAAAATTAGATGTTTGAAGGAATATCCCAAAGATCATCGATATCATTTTATGGTCAAAGGTCATCATGCAGCCTGGAATCAACTCTAGCTTAAAATAATTGAACGTTTCTATTTTTGAATGCGAAAGTTGATAATTTTTCGACAACACGCCGCGACGTGAGCATTCGACCATGTTTTACTTTCAAAGTGGAACCGACGTTTCGCTTTGAAAGAGACTTAATGATAATTAGGATTTTAAAAACACAATCAAGATCAAGAATAATTGAATTATTTTTTATAGAAGCATTGAAGAATTGTTTCGACAAGTGGTAATATATGTTAAAAAATTTTTTGCGTACATTCTTGACGTACAGCTCTCGTGGTTTTCCTCAGTTGCTGTTGATTCCTCTGATATCGCTCTCTATGATTGTTTCTATGAGCGAGTATCGCGTCAATGGTGAAAGACTTGATCTGCTGTTCTTGTTGCTGTTGTTGTTGGGATTGTTGGATTTGGGTCCCACTCGTTTGGCGAACATGTAGAGCGGTCGTTAAATTTTGTCCAGCAAAGTCCATTCGATTGAGGAAATGATGTTGAGGTCTTCTCAATCGATCATAAACGATGCACTCTAAATCCTGCGGGGTCCGAGTTTGCCCGTGAAGGTTTCGATGATCATTTGAATCGAGAATACCAATGCTATTCAATCGTTCTCTGCTCGGTATGCTATTTGTCACGTTTTCTCTTGATCGTTCATGAGGCAAGTTGAATTCCTTCATTCGGTCTACAGTCAAATTGTAACCTTTCGCGATACCGTATTCCTTGATTTCACGCTCGACGAGATAATTAAATTCCTTGGGAGAGCGATCGAAGCTTGCTGCGAGATATTTCTCCTGTGCGGATTGAAGATTGTAAAGTGGATCCTTCGTCGTTGGATCCTTAGATCTACAAATTTGCGACGATTCCGTTCTCGATTCGAGATCATGAGTTCTTTCTGTATGATAGTTCAAAACATCTCCCAGATGTATATTTGGAAAATCATATTTCTTTGATTTACCGAGATTCAATGACAATTCGTGTCTATGAATATCTGTCAGTTGATGCGCGTTGTTTTGAGACTGTTCGTTCGATTCAATTTTTCCTTCAATCGATAAGCTAAAGTCTTTGCTTTTAGCAACATTTTGTAATTCGTTTCTCGTTGAACATCGTTCGCCGGCGGACACTTTTAGTCTCTTCACTAAATCATAATCCTCGAAACCTCGTGGTTTATATTCTTGTGACATTGTACTACTCTCGTCGCTACGATCCGAGGAATCTTCGGTCATGTTATGATGTTCCTGACTCGATTGAACGATCGCTTCCATTATGATGATCAAGCGCGTTAAACTAATTAGTTCACTAAATTCGCCTGCTCCGAGAATGGATTTATCCGACGCGAATTACATTGTCCGGATAGCGATCACGTTCTTCCATTCTTTTCGAAGCAGCACTTGATCAGTTTAGTTTTGTTTTTTGTTCTTTTTTTTTTCCACTGGCTGCACTACTCTGATGACAATCGCGAAAACCGCACAAAGCCTGAAAAATTAATGGAAGCGTTGATTCAAAATGTTCCACCAAAGTTCTGTGATTGAGATGATGACGTTGGTGCGCTAAAACTATTGGCCGCGTTGTGTTCGAAGCAAAAAATCAGAGACTATAACCGCGATCACCGCTCCTCACTAAGGATATTCAGCTAATAATCCCGTACGTGATCCCTTGCTATTGCACCCAATGCATCCCCCAATCAGTCGACTCACAACGCACACGTTTACCTCTGCAACCCCCAAATGGACCGCACGATAGCCAACCCCTTCCGTACACTTTACTCGCTCTCTCTCTCTTTCCCTCCCTCTGACTCTTTCTCTTTCTATTTCCCTCTGTCCCTATACCAACTCCCTCACCGTAAAACCGGTCGATATATATATTTTTTTTTTATGTCCTCACGAAGTAGCTGTTCCCACTAGTATCCTCTTTGCTTCCAAAGGAAATCCCAGTGTTGAGGCCAGAGATAACGTGTTTTACGAATCTGGACGAAGGATCAGCGATTGGGTGACTCCGCCATCTACCCTTCGGGCTAAAGACACGCCCACGCTTTCAATTCACCCCACCATCCCCACGTAGGGGCTTATTTGCGGGTAGTCCGTTACTTTTTTCCACCCCCGTTCTATTCTAACAGAAGATAATCATGTGTACGTTTATACCTCGACTTTTAAGAGTCGAAAGAGCGGTTTCCCCGTCATTCGACAGGTTCAATGATGCTGGATACGCCATCTTGCTTTTTAGCGGTTTATAGATGTTCGTATAAACCTTCGGGTATCCCACAGCACTGCTCATTCTGAACTTTCAACCCAGATAAAGCCAATCCATTAAGCAAGTACAGTGGTGAACCGTTTTCCACCAGAAGGTAACAGTTTCTACGCCTTAATCCTAGGGGTTGATCCGCAAGTCGGAAGAAATTTACTGTCTTCTGTTAGGTTATCATGATAATTAGTATAAGTATGTAGAGTTAAGAGCTCCGATGCGATCTAAATATTCGCTCCAAATCCTTATGCATTCATTGAAATTCTTCGGACAGGAGTTTATCCGCAAAAAAATGTAAATAATCAGAAATTTCTAGTCTTCTTAATGCGAAATAATAGTTCCTAATGCAGACTCATTACGAATTGATAAATATTTCTTCCGAACCATATACAGGAATATTAAATAATAAGGAAAATCTGAAAATGTTCTGCGCCACTACGGAGGCACTGCTGAGCTTCTCTCCCTCCTCTTAGACACGTAAGATGCTACGCAACGCTTATCCCCTCCTTATTTGGCTGATAGCGTCACTGAACTATACCCTTGAATGAGCTCTTACAAAGTTTCTGTATTTTGGCCTTTAATATACGAGGTGCTTTTCATCTTGTTTTATGTACATGTATATATGTAATACGACTCACATGTATACACTTATGTGCATCTAAATCCATCCTACATTATTATCCTGCTACTCTGCTCTCTCTCCCTCTCTCATGCATCCTACTCGATTCTTCCACTTTCCCGGACAATCTTCCAACCCAGGACCGAATATCTAGTAACTTGTCTTAGATTATCCTTTTCTCTTCTCTCCCTTCCACGATTTAAATTCTTCCCTCTATCCAGCTAGTGATAGCAACCCTCCACTCTCTAGGTTATGTCATCTCTCTGCGCACGTCAGAGACGCTTCGCCCGCAGCGGTAATTAGGTGTGTGCAAGCATTTTGGACTTTTCACGCCAAGCGTCTGGCTCTAATGATGATGAGCTCATTTGCCATGAACACATATTCGTTCTAGCTATATAGGGATCGGGGAAAAAAATTATCCATTGTTTTTATTCTAATATCAGACTTTTCTTTATTGTATCGTTTACATCAATCATTGTAAGCTGAATTTAATATCGTGAGATCAAATATTGACTCGACCGAAGTGGAATTAAATTTTGTTCAAGTTATTTTGTACGCCTGTGTTCAATCCTCGTTTCATAGATATTTTATTCAAATTCCAGAACTACCATGATGGGAAAAGCATCGATTGAATGATAAAGAAGATTTTGAAAGACTCAAAAATCGAATGAAAAATTTACGAAATTCTACGAAATGTAACGAAACTTTGTATAAATTTATACGAACATGGCAAAATTGGCACAGGTTCATCGTTTGGAATTCAATTTTCAATCATATTTGTTCATATTTCAGATTTATCAAATTCAACCACCATTCTTGGTTGAATTCGATAAACGACTCGTAATCTTTATATCAAAGTCGAAAGAAAGATGGCGGAGAAACCCGGCTGCTGACCAAGAACAAATCTCTTGAGACATCGAAGAATACTTTTCATATTCATTTATGTAAACCGGAAATTAATCATAATCTTTAATTATCAATACAACTGAGTTGAAGAGTGTCAGATGTTTCGTGATGTGAGAAAAGATAAGTCTTTTCTCACTTCATGAAACATTTTCGAGGTGAATAATAAGTTTAAGATCCGAATAACTTCGGGCTCTTGCAAACAGTGACGAATAGATATACTGTAAAAATAATTGCAACTTGTCATCACACAGACGAGAATCGTGTCGTATGAGAATAAATGTACGATAAGAAAATTTTTTTTTCATTAAAATTTCGTAGTTCTTTGGAAAAATAAATTTGCGATAATCATTGCAAATTATACGTATTATTATGTGGCACATGAATTCCTAATGTGCCACATAATATTTAACATTTTTCTTCACCCCAACAATGGTGAAAGATGGTGGTTGATATTTGGAAAATTACTAAAGTTTTTAAGCCCTATACAAATTTATAAAATATTTCTGTAATTAAATTTGATGCTCTGGAAATTTCAAATTTAATCGAAACCTTTATGGGAGAGGAAACTTTAACGTGTACATTACCGTAGACACGTATGTACACAGAATTACTCTCATTACTAGAGAGACGAGTTGACGAGGCAACGTGTGGCGTGTGCGGGAATTCCAGTACTTCGCACGGGAAACCTCTAAGGAGCTTGATAACGGCACCCTTCCATTGTACAACCATGAACCAGGGGCTTAATTACTCACGTACACCTCCGTCGTTTTCTTCACTCCGATCTTGTTTCTAAGAGATCATTCACCATTTTTTTACGTTCAAGAGATTCGCTAAGAAAATCAGAAAATACGACAAAAATATATGATTTTCAAATCTTATTTTTGAAAACAATTCATCGCATGACTCCGTCCGGAACAAATAAAACTTCATTCACCGTCTTCATTCTAGTTCCAACGAACCCGTTCAAGTTACGTAATCTTCGTATTCTCCTTTTTTTTTTCTTTCATTTTAATAATCTCGTCTTGAAAAAAAATCGATGAAAATTTTTCGTAAACTTGGGTCCCTGGCTCGGGGTTTGTGAGTCTAATAGAATGCGACGCTGAGACGCAAATAATTTACTACCCTCTTTGCAACTTCATGTGAACACGAACGCATATATATCCGGAGAAGCCCATTCTCCTTGTATACATATACACGTTCATCCCCGTGCCCCGTAAATATTATCCGCGAACGAATTTTCTGCGGAAGGAAACTTTGGAAAATCCGCTTACTCGCGCTCCCGCCATTATAGAGTCGAGATTGAGCTATAAATTTGAAAATTTACTTAACGTTCCTTGGCGAGGAATGACGTATGGCTGGTAATATAAGGAGTCACCGGATCTTTTCAACTAACTACAACTTCATGATATAATAATAATTACACAATTTCGTTTTGAATATTGGAGGATAAGACGAATGAAAAAGAACGTTGTTGAAGTTGCATTGGGTTGAAACGTGTGTTTCGATTTTTAAGTATTTCATATTGATACAACGAAAACCACGATGGCGATGATACTAGTGCAAATAAAAACATTTACCGCAGCCTGGAGAAATGCTCAAGGGGGCAGGGCTAGTCAGCATTTGCAAAAAATCGTTTTTTTCGGAGTTACAAGTAGCCCTCACTCCTTAAAAAATCGTGCACGTTTTTGAACATTGATTGAAAAAAGTTTAATAATAATTCTTGCAGAAAGTGCAAAGAAAAAATACATAGAGATAGAAAAAAATCTAGAATTGCTACAAGCTGTCAAGGTATTTTTGCACGTATTTTCCATCGAGTTATTTTTATTCTGAATTTTATTATAAAACTAGTTAGAAATATTACGAAACGTTAGTTTCTCGATGCGAGGGAGCAAACGTCCAGAATAGAGCATCGCGGCGACAAATGCTTGAATTAAATGGAGCCGAGAGATCCCGAGGTTGAAAAGGATGAGAGGGTGCGCGCCTATGCTCACCGAAAGAATTTCTATTGAAGCTCGATAGGGCAGCGCTACATCGCGTGGCTGCTTGTATCAAATGACTTGGCGCAGTCACCCTTATTACGTCGACCAAATTTATGACTTGAAATTTTCAAGGAGTATTTTATACGGCGTATAATTGTATCGACTTTCCGGAGGGTGTGAAATAAACAGGTTCAACTTTTACGAATTAACAGATCGGTCGTCGTCGTCGCAGTAGTTATGATCTTACGTTTGATTTGCTCCGATCGATCAAATTTCTCAAATTGGAATGACAAAATGTTTCAACTTACGTTTTCGTTTTTCTGTTCTTATTCATAATTAAATTAAGAAAAGTAAATTGTATGGAAAAATAATATTGAAAATTGAAATTAATGTAAACAGATGAAACGTCATTTTTCATTTCGACGGAGTTTAACGATTTTAACTGATTGAAAATCGAGCCCGAAGTAGAGGACTTTTGAACAACCTTTTTCATCTTTTGCTACAAGCATGAGAACTAAGGGTCATAAAAAAGAAAAAAAAAAATCATTGAGCATTGTCATGTACGTTATTTTGACAGTTAGTCTGTTCACGATGTCGCGTGGCTCGTTGTAAATAAAAAAAATAGGAAAATACTGTCAAAAATTTCTTTTATTATCAATTTGTATAGACCGACTCTCTTTAAAATAGCAAACTACGATGGAAAATGAGGAAAAAAAAAAAGTATTCTTCATAATATTTAAAACTGAATTCCTTTGGGAAAAACCTTCCCAGCCCGATAAAACATTGGCCTAGCAGTGCATCGTTACATAAATGTTTGTACGCGTCCACAGAGTATCAATTGAAGAGAAAAACGTATCCTAACTCATGATCTACACTAAAATCGCTTCAAACAAGATCTTTCTGGATCCCATAAAACATCATTTCCTTTCACCCTCCTCTTTCTCAAATCGTGGGGTTATTTTTTTTATACCTTTACCAACATTAGTTTTATTCATTGTTACGTAAATGTATACGAATTTGTTACGTCCGCGGACAGATAAAGGATGTAAAAAATTCGTAAATGTTTATACAAGCATATAGCTCGTTTGTTTATATTCAGCTATTTGTATTGAAAAACTTTGGCTCGATGGAACAAGGTTTTAGTGTACTTTAACTAGCACATCATTCCTTTCATCGTACCAGCTTTGGTACCTTTCAACAATGCTTTCCACGATGTCTCTCTTTTCTGTTCTCTCTTCCTTCATCCCTCTTCCTCCCCCTCCCACCCTCTCTCTATCTCTCTCTCTCTCTCTCTTTTTCTTCATGTATAACGCGACGGACGCGCTTCCTTTCATTCCACATGGGATATTAAAGCTAAGGCAATTAGTTCCAAGAAGGGGTTCGTCAGAGGAGAAGAGGAAGGGGTGCAGCCAGCAAAAGGAGGGAGATTTGAGTAGGATTTAAAGGGAGCTCGATGGTGGGGCTGTTTCATTTATGATTGGCTGTCAGGGAATTAATCTCGCAGGGGTAAGACCACACCCCCAAACAGCTCAATCCACCCCCGACACAGTTGTGATAGTCCAGGAGCATCGTGTACGTATTAATCTTAAGGTAGTTCTGGCCTTGCGGTTAAATCCGCATTTTACTCAATTTTAATGTAATTTTTTAAACATTACCAAAAACGCAGCTCAATTCGATGAATTTTTCATGTATTTTTTGAAATTTTTCTTATTTCGAGAAAATTAAAATTCAAGCTGATATTTTCTCAGAAAAAAATTTGAGAAAAGAAACATTATTTTTTATTCCGATAATATGTCGCTGCACAAATTCGTATCTCGTTGTTTTTCAGACGTCAATATTATAGTAGTGACGGTGGGCCTGTTTCAGTTCATTTTAGAATCATCTCGATACATTATCTTTTTCTTGATTTTTTAAACCTTTTAGATTCGACGAAAAATTCAGCAAACATAAATGTTATCGTTGGTCGGAAGAGAATACCGAAAAAATGCTGATCGTCTGACATTAACATTGACAAAGGTTCTAAGATTTTTTTTTTCAATGAAAAATCGTTTTTTTTTTTGGTATATTTTATCCACGTTACTAATTGAATGGGAATGACTTTGCTGATCTAATTATCGGAAGCAAATGAAAAATTCTAATCGAGTATACCACAAAATTTGAAAGAAAGCAATGAATTTTTACAGGTTGGTATACCCTAAAAATTTATTGCTATTTTCTTACAGCTAAGATATCTTAGAACTCTTGAAAGTATAACAGTTATCGATTTTTCATTTTTATCATTCATTATGTTCCTGATTTTATTTCACATTTGTAAAGATTTGGATTTTCAACATTAAATCGTCGTTCAGGTGAGAGCAAGGCCAACTCCTGTACGTCAAGAGTCATCTCGTGAGCGATACGAGCATTAAAAAAATTTTGTAACATTAAAGTAGCGCCATCTCCTGGCTTCATACGAAAACTTTCATTCGCAAGGTCTTGATGATTTCTTCGTAAGTTGGTAAGATGTCGCTGAAATAGAATGCCGTAGTTGACGCACGTTGCGCACGTGTACATCGCTCATCGTTCATCTGCCACAAACACAAATACACCATTTGTTTGTATTGTGATACCGCAAGGCCAAATCCTTTACAAATTTCCGAAACGACTTCTCGGTTGAGTGTTTTCCTGTTATTATTTATTCATCGAGTCGAGGAGAAGAAATCCGCGAAGTTTGGTCGAACATCGGTTTGGTACGTCATTCAAGTTTGTCAAAACTTTGTTGCGTTGATATACCTGAATTTCTCAATTTTTATTTTTAATTCTGTCGGTTATTTCCATTGACGTATTTGACGTTGCGAGCAATTGCACAATTTCTCGAGTGTTCCAATTCGCATTCGGTGTTCAATAGTCGCGATGCATAACCTCTTACGGAAAAAAAAAATGACGAGTGCCGGATGAAACATTGTTAAGAGTTTTAAGAACCTAAACAGTTCAGAACTACGGGACAAAAAAAAATAACAAGAATCTAAACCATCGACATTCGAGAGACGAGAAACGAAAGGAAAAAACAGTAATAACGAATCACTGTAATGAAAATGTCGAGAACAACTTTCATCGTTCTCTCAATCGTTTCGTACGTGTTTTTCCCAGTTTCTAAAATCGATGCACTTCCGGTAGCCAAAAATGGATCGATCTTAGATGAGATAAAGAGCGATAAGGAAATTTGTGAAACACGAAGTATATTTTATGAATCTCGTTTCGCAAATAGTTGTCAACATTACAATTTTCCTACAAATGAAAAGGAGACTATTCATGATGGAAATACTAAACAATTTCTTTGCCTTGGCTTGTATCAAAGAATATATAATTTATGTTTTCTGAGCAGTTTGTCCAAACAGGCAAATAATACAGAGTTGCCAGAAAACTCAAAGATCTTTGATGCAGGAGTCGAAAAATCATTTCCCACAGCTAGCACGAATGTCACTGTGCTTTGTACCAACTGGAAGCATGCGAGTATGTCAAATTACTCGAAGATCATAAATTACGTTGTACAACTTGAAAAAGTGTTAAGCAAACCAATCGCTTGTTTGAAAATGTGTTCTACTTTTGACGGTGAACTTGAACCGCTTTGTGCTCTATTGGCATCAATGGATGGAATTTCCAATAAATTGCAAAGCAAAACAAAGAAAATTGAGCCCAAGGAAAAAGAGGGTGTTTCTAAAGATGTCGATGTTAAAGATTCCCAAGGAATAGATCCTGAACTGTCTAAAAAAAAAGTTAAGGAAGAACAACCTGAGAGTAAAACAATGAAAGAATCAAAAGCTGAGACAAATGGTGCTGAAACAGCAGCACAGAAAATAGAGGCAGATGAAAAATCTGAAACCAAACAGCAAACAAACCCAACTTCGAATAAGAAACCCACGGTGCCTGGAAGTCAAAAACCTGAGACAATTCAGCCGGCAGATGCAAAAGCTGATACAGTACAAGAACCAAAAGAAACATCCATAGCGAAACAAAATTTAGACAAAGCTACACAAGCTATTCCGAAGCCAGTGGTTGCAGATAAAAAAAAAGACAAACCTACTTCGTCAAAAAATGTTCAGGGTAATCCTGAAACTGGTGAAAATCAAGTTCCTGCTCATGACAATTCGCAGGAAGATTTTGATAAAAATCCAGCTGGCATTGAACAGGATGATGAAAATGCCGATGTTATTTCTCAACATACGCAGGATGACGATATCACCGGTAAATAAATGTCATTTCCATCTCTTTTTAACCTATCAGCGGTCGTGCTATGTGACCTTAAAATTTTTATTGCGCAGTAAGAGTTTTTTTCACGAGTATGCATTCGATTTCCAATTTGATTAATAGAAACTCGGAAATGATAACACAGCAGTAAGTAGGTTCGGAGAAAATAAAAAAATAAAATTGACATAATTTTGAATCTTGTTTATCATACAAAAAAATAATATCTGCGGAGATAAGAAAAATTTCAAATTTTTATGTCATTTGTATTTTTCGAAATATCATAGTTTTGATAGTGTGCGAGGAATAATCCCATAACGTGACCGCTGATGCTTTGAAGAATCATGTCCAATAAACAGATTTCTTATTTGTTTATAAATTCTAGTTGATCGCAGACCTTCGGAAGATGCTAATGAGATAGGTAAGTCGATCCATTTGCTGAAAAATTTTGTCAATTCTTTCAAACTCCAAAATGTTGAGGTTCAGTCGAAATTCTAAAAATATATGTATGGGCTATTGCAATGAAACAAATTAAGACTCCATGTTCATATTATCCTAAAATTTGTTTCATTGGAATTCTTCGTACACATGTTTAAGATTTCAATTGAAATGGATTCTAATCATCATAACGGCGATATCTTGAAACCGTAATATCAAATTTTCATAGTTTGTAGAAATCGTAGCCACGCCATGCGGATGAAATATCATGTGCAAAATAATTTTCGCATTTCATCTTTACAGATAATCCTTGCTTGTATTATTTTGAATGACAAAATATAATTGAATTTTTGTAGAATCCCCGATAGAAGCTACGCACGAAGAGGATGCGAATGAAAATCCTGCGCAGCCCCAGGAAAAATATAGCTACGTTCCACACTCGTCAGTAATCCAGGACGACGATGATTCTCACTTCTTTGGTTATTTCACGGTTATCGGAGTCATTTGCATTGCTGGCTACGTGGGTTATCATAATAAACAGAAGGTATGTTTTGAATAAATTTAAAACAGGTTAACAAACTTTTGGTTTGTTAACCTGTTTTATCCGACTGTAAAGTTAATCGTTTTTTTATTTCGATTCACCAGATATTGGCGATGGTCCTTGAAGGACGAAGATCCCGTGGTGGTAGAGGCAGAAGGAGACCGAGTACCGCCAATTATCGAAAGCTTGATTGCACCCTCGAAGAGGCTGTTACGTCTCAGTGCAATTCAAACGTTACGCACGTAATATATTGATGTGAATATTAGAAAAAGTCATGAGTATCACAAAACTAATGTTACAGTTCCACACACTGGATTTTCTTGTATCATAGCGTTGTCACGTGAAAAGAGGTTTCTGTTTTTAAACTACTTGTGCACATATTATCGCGTTGCTGTGTAATGAGACATTTTGAGTGAACTGAAAACTACGTTTCAGGAGAAAAAGCACGCGAAGAGCACCGTCGATGTTCCTCAACGTCGTTATTCATTTTGTTTTGTTTTTTTTTGTCTCTCTCTCTCTCAACGGCGAGATAATAACATTGCTGCGATTCTTTAATTTTGTAGTACATACGCATAATTGGTTTTTTTTCCCCATCAATATGTGTATATTTTATATAAAACGGCTCAATCGATCCGATCTGTTGTACATAGAGAAAAAGTGAGATTCAAATCTTGCTTAAATAATCGGAAATAACGAGCTACTTGAACAAAAAAATTCGGGGACGATTTTCACGTTTTTTTTTTTTTCCACTAAACACGAAAATTTGTATTCAAGGAAACTTTGGTCCTCAGAAACTTTTGCAAAATTCTTTAAAAAACGCAGTCAACTTTTTGATTTTGAAAATATTGAGTGTCAATAATAACAATGGTCATAAAGTGTTTCAACAAAAAAAAAAAAAAAAAAAAAAAAACAAACAACCAAATTATTTGTTTTTCAACGTGTGAAATGATTTTGTCGATTTATCAGTATGAGTCAAAATCTTTTCATCAATTGCACTTCCGTCGGAAACATTTTCGTCGAACTTGAAACGAAAACTTGACCATTCAGTCAATTGCTTCAATTACTTGGAAACTACTTGAGTCTGATCTTGAATCTTTCCACAAAAATATTTGAAGAATTCATGAATTTACCATTTATTTTATGGGGTGAAAAAACAAATGAAACGATGAAACTTGTAAAAAAATTCATGGACGCAGAAGCAATGATTAATTTCAAACGACGAAACAACCAATTATTTGCAGACCAATTTTTAGTCGACGAAATTTCAAATTGGAAGCTTTTTTTTTCAAACGTTTGCTTGATTAATTAAATTGTAACTGAATATTTTTCACTGGGAACGTATGTCTATGAGTTGAAACAAAAAGTGTGAATGGAAAATGGAAAAACGACGAAATCCCTTCGAAAAAGATCGATCGATTCGAGCACTTTTCGGGTGGTTAAACAATCATAATCTGACATGCTGTTCTTGCATGAAAGCAAGATTAAAATTGCATGGAGGAAGATTGTCATTGCATTATTTACGAAGTATTCTCGGCTGAATTGGGCAGCTTTCGATCTTAACGCTTCATAATTTAGTCCGTGAACCAGTGTATCAGAAAATCCGGTTCGAAGATCGAACTCATGTTTCTTCTTTAAAAACAGGTGAAATTAAAAAAAAAAAAAGAAAAAAAGAAAAGAGAACATGTAATGACGGAATAAATTATGAGGATTCAGCGTTAATTTTTATCCGTTTGGTTGAGAATACCACATAATATAATTAGAACAATTAAGTAAATATAAATAATAAAAATTAGCATAATATAACAATATAATATATCGTAATAGTAATAATAAACGTATTATTATAGGTTTACGCTATTCGTCACATAATTTGTAAAATGATTCAAGATTTTTCACGCCAATAAATATTAAGGGGACATTTATTTTTCCTACTCGATCGAAATTTGGCTCTGGATCGTTACGCCATGTGTGTATATATATATATATTTTTTTTTCGTATTTTTACAACTGGCTGATGTTTTTCGATCCTCGAGAAATCCGAGTGAATATTCACGATACAATTACGAGCTCGCCTGCGTAACGAAGTTTATCTTCTGATTTATTTATTCCTTATTTGTTCGGGCGCGTCGAAATCCGTGACTGGTCATTAAACGCTCTTCGATCGATTTTTCACGGTCGTTATTTTCTTTCTCATCCATTTCGTTCTCTTTGCTATTTATTTTCTTTTTTCATTCTCAGACAATGACAAACGCACTATTGCCACTGGTGAAAAATCAATTAAACCTGTCGTAAAGAAAACTCGATGATTGAAGTTGATGTTTTGTACGATCGATTATAAGCACTCAGTGCACTAAGGTAGAAAAACAATTCAGAGGTCGTTCCAACTTTGCTGGATCATTTATCGTACTTGACGTTTGTCTGTTTTTTATTTTTATTTATTTTTTTTTTAATTTTTTTTATGTTTCTTCAATGATTAAAGTAAATTTCTGCTTTTATTGTTTCCATTTTCCTGCAAATGAAAAACTGAACAAATTTAAATTATGCATTTTTTTTTCGATTGAATTTTGACGTTGAATTATTGAGGTTTCATTTCAATGGAAACAAACAATAATTTCGAAAATAATCCCCTGAACGAAACGAATGCTATTAAATAATTTTAGTGTCAAGAGTAGGGGAATAAAAGTGCTACGGATTCAAATGTCGATGAATTTTATTACGATCTCGAGGGTCATGAGAAAACAGAGTGATAATTTTTTATTCCTGACTTTCATTTTAATTGTTATCTGTAGCCCAGATATGTTTGCACAGATTGAATTTATCTGCAGCCTTCGGCGTAATCGTAAATCGAAAGCGGAAAATGAAAAATCAAAAGCCAAAGACAACGGAGAGAAATATAATTCAGTGATAAAATGAATGAGAAAATGTTTCTCGTCGTATCGATTCGTTTCATCTTTATTGCTGGAATAATTGTTTTTTTTTTAGACATGAAAAATCTTCCTTCGATCTTATGTCACGATAAATTCATGTTGACATACAGTAAATCGCGTCCTGCGTCTTAGCTTTTATCCAATTTAGATAGTCCGTCAGTTTGACGTAAATTCCTGGTGAATTTGGCAAAGCGCAACCGATTCCCCATGAGACGATACCTGTCGTTGACAGTTTTTTTTTTTGGATACATGGTTTTTTAATATCGAAAGTCTATAAAATCTTTTATTTGTGTTATCAAGGACAAAAGCACTTTCTGTAAAGCACTTTTTTCATCGATTTTTTTTTTTGCAATTGAGGTGCTTGTGCAAGAAAAATGTTCGAAAGTATTGAGTATTCCATGGAAATACGAAGAATTTGCAAAGATATTCGAAAAAAAAAAAAAAACATTATCAAGAAATGAATTGAGATTTCGGCACTTCAATCTTACCTATTATCTCGTACATTCCATGCCGTTTTTCGAATAGCAAAGGTCCTCCGCTGTCGCCCTGGATGCGAAAATAATTGTACGTTTGATTTAACAGTTTGAGTATCAGCAACGAGAGCAAATTCAATCGAAAACTAGAAAGGGATAGTTCAAAGAAAACCCCTGAGGATTTCAAGGTCTAATAAATTATAAATACAAATGTATCAGAAATTTTTTTCGAATCAAAATTTACAAAAACAAATACCGTAAGCAATTGGAAATCATTTAATGTCCACTGAGATAAATTTTTTGATTAAAAAATCGATTATTCTGTTGAATGTTGCGATTAAAATATTATCGGATTAAAATATTATCGGATAAAAGATAATAATAATAAAAATAAATATTATCGGATAAAATATTATCGGATTAAAAACAATATTACATGCTCCGTTTTTAGTAATCCCGGAAACTCTATTGGAGCTTCCGGAATTCATCCAGAGCACATCCAAAATGCAATTCATATATCAGAAATGATTAAATCTTATCTGATTAAAATACAACTTTTCAGTTGAGACAAATAGAAATTTCGTTGATTTAAATTACAAAAAAAAAAAAAAAAAAAAAAAAACACGAATAAATGATCCTAGTAGATTGAAATAAATGTTTTTTTCTGGGTGTACATGGCGAGACTCTATACCTTGAAGAAAATATAATAATTAAATACCTGGCACGCATCGGTATCTGCGGCATATGCACACATCATCGATTTCGTGAGGTGATCACCGAACGAGGTGTTTCTACAGGTCGTCCAGGTCATGACTTTGAGACTAGCCTGACGAAGATACCTCGATGGTTCCCCAGAAGCGGTAACGCGACCCCAGCCTGCGACCTTAACTGTACGACCCTCATACTCGGATCCTTTGAACGGTAGGCACAACGGACTCACCGTCTTGCTATACCTTACCGGGTATTTCAATCTCATGAGTGCTATGTCGTTTGTATCATGAAGAAAATCACTTTCGAACTGTTCGTTAAGTATAATATCATCGATTGGCAGAAGGTATCCGACGTTGGGATTTTCGAGGTCGTGCATTCCGAGCCCTATGTCCAAGTCTCTTTTGTCATTCCTGTATTTTTCGATTCAATTAAAAAACGACTACAATTTTCGAATTCACACATAATTTTAAGTAAAAGAAGAAAGAAAGAAAGAAAGAAAGAAAGAAAAAAAACGACATTGATAAAAAACGACTGAACATTTCGGAGAACTGAATCGTTTCTGCCAATTTTTCACAATTTTCTTTCACGAATGAAATGTTTAATTGACGTTCTATTGGATTTAAGAGGATGGATCAGTCTGTATCTCGCCACGGTGAGTGCGAGAGAGATAGCTGGAAATTTGGAAAGTTCTTCGATACGGTTTGACCGATTACAAAAAGGCCCTGTCAGCAGATTTTTGCCATCGTCCTGCGTCCGCTGACAGAGCCATTTTGTAATCGGTCAAACCGTATCGAAGAATTTCAATTTCGAAAATTCGAAGTGAGGTTAGTCGATTGATCCATGCTCTTAAGTATGTAAATGAATAGCGTACGATAGCGATACTCAATAATGCACATCGTGTGCTCGGATTATTTGAAAAAATGTGACTTTTTGACGTTTGAATTCGTTTATCTTCGCTATTAAAAAGTTTCTCTGCTGACAATAAAAAAAAAAAAAACGTGAAGTACTTTTATCAACATTTGCAATGATACATTTGAAGGGTGTATGTAATGATGCATCAAATTAAAAATCTATTATTTACGAAATACTGCAGTTCGAAGTTTCGCTCGATCTCCCATCAGCTTCTATCATAGCAGTCTGAATGATTAACGACTACGAAATAAAATAGGAAGAATAAAAAGAGAGAACATCGATCGCACGCACCATTTAACGCAATGTCCTGCAGTGAGGATGTATCGATCGTTTATAAGGGCTCCACCACAGTGTAACAACTTCTTGTGAAAAATAGCGACAATCCATGGGAATATATGGGGTTCGGTGATCACGCCACCGACGATTCTGTTCGACACTCCCTCATTGGATTTTCCACACTCTGTTATTTAACGGGAGCAAAAATATAAAAAAGTAATAACAAAAAATAAAATACGAGAAATAGTGAGAAAGAAGAAAAAAGTATCGATATAATTTTCATAAATTTTTAATGCGATCCGTGAAATTACCACAAGTTTGATCAACTCTAGGTCGACGAAAATACTTTCGGGCTAACGTAGTCTGCAAAAACAAAAACGGAATAGCACGTCGAGTAATTTCATTAGTCTCGTTTATCGTGAAGCAAACAAAAAAAAATAAAACTTATTATCACGATTTAAATCGATCGCTTTTAATTATCATTCAATCACTCTCAACGAACGTCTTGGATAAGAAAAGCTCCGAAGGTCATCAGTGCAAAATTCGTCCACATCATTATTTCGCACCCTTTCTCGCTTCACTGTCTCTATCATTGGCTCTCGTAAGAGCTTTATCGTATTTTCCGTTTTGCCAACTCTTCCGGTTTGGGGAAATCACGTACTGCGCTCGATAGCATCGAGATACCCGAGATATATTGACTGCTCTAACCCATATGTCTTGATCTACAAGTTTATCCCCCACTTCCATCCCCATTTCTCTATCCAAATGTCTCCCCTCTTCGAACCAAGACTCGTGACACTCCATTCATTCGTGGACATTATTATTTAATGATTTCTCGTTTTTTCAACGCTTTTGATACTCTTGAGAAAACGTGCTATCCGAGTGAAGTTATTCTAACGCCATTTATATTTAAGTGGCAATCGGAACTCCTCGTTTTATTTTCTTTTCGTAGGAATTCGTTCGCGACAATGCAGAGGGAATTGGGAAACTTTTAGAAGAGTTTTTTTTTTTTTTTTTTTTTTTTTTTTCACCTCAACTTTCTTCACTTCTGAAAGACTTATGAAAGAAAGTATTTGATATGTTCAACGACTTATTTGCTCTTTTTTTTTCTTATCATTTTTATTTCTTTTATATCAGCGCCAACAGTACATTGAATCTTGAGTAGTTATTTTTATGATCCACGGTACCATTGATACGACGTCCGTGTACAGACCCGGGTATCCGTTTCCACAACCGACCCCCGTCGATGTGATACCAATCAACTCGTAACGTTCTTGTGAGTTTATCATCTGAAGGGGGCCACCGCTGTCACCCTGTGTCAGTTTGAAAGTAAATTAGTTTTTTTTTTGTTTAATTTTCTTTTCTTATAAAAATGTTACGAGATATTCATGAAATTTGAATTCATTTTTTGTTCCATTGAAATTGAATGTTTCAATTTGCATAATTTTCGTACAGTTTTGCTATTGTTCGATATGCTTACAGCCCCGAATAACCGTCTTCCGGTTGAACGCTCTAAAAATCATTTTGCACAAAAACTATAACTAAAACTTGAGTAACCGGGTAAGAATATGACTACGAAAAAGTATCACAATGAATTTTCGTTTCATTTGTTAAGCTAAACGATATTTTAAAACGCCCAAGTGGCCACGAATACGATGAGACGAAGACTAAAAACCGAAATAAAGGCGAACAAAAAAGAACAATTACGAAAAACATACAAACAATTTGCCGAATAATAATTAGTGATAAAATTAGTGATAAAAAACTGTATAGCAAGGTCATTATAATCAGGTCATGAAATCGTCCCATACCAGCACCTCATTTGACACCATTTATATATAAATAAGAAAATTATTATAAACGATTATATTATTTGTCGAAGTTATTCTAATCACCAGTTATTTTATTTGAGGTGATCACCCTTCAAAATGAGTGGAATCCGCATTGAAAAGAGAACAAATTAATTTTCTATTGCTATTTTTTTTTCATTAAAATAATTACCTGGCAAGCATCACGACCACCGTCATTTAGTCCAGCGCATATAGCCGTAGAAACTTCCCCTCGACAATATTCGGAGTGAAAAATCTCAAGATTAACGGATCGAAGAGCGCAAACTTGGTGCGGAATATCAGCCAATCCCCAACCAAGTGCGGTCACAAATTTGCCTCCAAATTTTTTTGAAGTGCTCATTCTTGATTCTGCGATAAAATCAAAATATCGATAAAAGTTAATTGAACATAAAAACGTTCTGTTAAACGTCATTCTAGTCTTTAATAGCATTTTTTAAATACCTATCTGAGGCAGACAAATTGGACGTATAAATTTGTTGAAAGTCACTTTCATGTTCAATCGCACGAGCATTATATCAGCATTTTCCGTTCTATTGTTGTAACGCGGATGAACGATCAATCTTTCGATCGAGAATCTCACTGTATGCGTGTCATCGTTACAAATATCATGTTCCCCAAGAATCACTTTCAGTTCTCGCTGTTCGTAACTAATTTTTTTTACAATAACATTTCATTATCATTGAAAATTTATGAAATTTACTTTCACACGCAACGCTTTGTAATGCAAAAAAAAAAAAAAGAAAATCACTGGCCCAGAATTTTGGTCTTTTTCAACTAATTCGAATCGCTCTTCAAACGAAAACTTGTAATTTACTACGTGCAATCATTTTGAAGTTAAATTTTTTTTTCAAAACCCCCATTGAAAATTGAAACAAATATTTGATTGTTGTGACAGAGTAGATCGAGTAATGCCTGAAATTGGAAAAAATTTTCGGCTTCTATTCTTGATATTATTTATATATTTTTCACGAGCTTTTCTATTTCAATTGAATAAGTATAAAGAATACCCTAAAGCAAGGCAGTGAGCTGCGGTGACGACGTATCGATCGTTTATCAAAGATCCTCCACAAATTAATTTCCGGTCTTTTGCCATTATAAGGGCTATCCACGGATATTCATTTTCGATAACTTGTAATCCACCGACTATGCGAATGTCTCCCACAATAGCTCTATTTTTACGCCCACATTCTGTTAATTCGTGCGGAAAAGTTTGAGAAATAATGAAATACGATCAGAGCCATGTCACACCGTTCGATCGATCGTACGAAAAGGAATTTTGCTCATTTTCGTCATTTTTTCCGCGTGAGCAAATACCTTTTTACTGCGAACAATCGAACGGTGTAAAAAAATGTTCACTTTCGAAAATACGAAGCCTAGTAGATCAACGATTCTACACTGTTTTTCTATCGTTAATCAGCTGGAAATGAACGAATATATATCATTTCAAAAATCAACCGCAAAACTTGTAAGTTGGACTTCCGTAAGACATGTCCAGCTGTCTAGTGGCTCGATGATCACTGCCGAAATGAAATTCACAGCGGCCAACGAAAGTTTTCATGATTAATAATACCAGTAGGATAATGAAACGCGCAAACATTTTAATGAAAAAAATTATCTCATATACACAGCTGAACGATGGCGGAGGAAAAATTGCGAGACACTTATCCTGCGCAGAGCCACGACAACTTTTCGAGTTAAAGTCTTTCCGAGGCTCTGAGAAGTTTAAAAGTTTTACTTTTATCTCTCTCTCTCTCTTTCTCTGTAAGGCGACCTCAACTACTTTTTTTGCGTTATCTGCAACCAATGGGTTTGCCGTAATGCTTCCGGTGGCCCACATATTCAGTTGGTCGTGTAATTTAAGAAATCACTAAAAAGTCAGTGTTCGAGTTTTTTAACGTTTATTAAGAAATTCTTCATTTTTCAAACATGGACTTAGTTTTTTTAACACGAAAAAAAAAAAATATATCTATATATCTTGCATCAATTATTTCGTACAGTAACAAGCGTCATTTGTATTTTGTAATATCCAGTCGAGATGTGGTCCGACTTTAGTGAAAACAGCTGTCCGCGGTTTGTCGTCACATTGATTCACATCGGAAAGTATTCCTGTTGATGAGTGTGATTACGATGATTTAAAAAAATAATTTCACATGACTTATCAACGTTTCAGGAGAATAGAAATTCAAAAAAAAAAAAAATATATTAGTAATTACCAACGAGATCGTAAATTCCGGCATATGATCGATACAGCAGGGATGAGCCTACGTCATTCTGTAAATTTCAACTGAATTAATACTACGATTGAATTCGTTGATGAAACCGTTCTAAAATCGATCACGTAATTATTATTTCTAACGAATTTACTCTGCGACTATTCCGTAAACCTTCAAGTGAGAATATCGTTAAGGACAAATGACTTATGATAAGCGTAGACACGAATAGGATTACTTTGAATCGTTTGTGAAATATTTTTCATTAAATTTTCAGTTGATACGATAAAACTGGGCTGCAGTTCAATGCTAATTGTACGTGAAAAATTAAAAAATTAAAAAAAAAAAAAGAGGAAAGCTCACGTTGCAAATGATGGAATTGCCACCAACGATACCGATGCAGCCTGAGTCATCGTGGTAGTCCTTCGGATCTATTCCCGATTTGATACATTCGTTATAACCGAGAATAGGCAGCCCCAATTTTCGAGGACGACACGTTCTTGTGTCGATGTCATCGGATGATTTACTCTCGGTCCATCCGAATACAGTGCCTACTTGGCCAAGATATGATGAGCCTGGGTTTGGTAGACACACCGGTGATATCCTTTTCTCAAATTTAATTGGACGACTCAGACGTACAAGAGCGAGGTCATGGGCATGGGAATCCGGATTGAATTCTGGATACATCGTTATCGTCTCGACGCTAGAGTTTATCGAAGATACGTCGATATTGCAACGATCGTATTCACCAAGAGAAACTTTGATTTCCGGGGCTGTTGCTCTGGACGAAAAAAAAAAAACAATATTTATTATTTAACCGAGCGATGAATAATTCGAATCCAACATTTGAGATCAGGTAGTTGAATAAAAAAAACGAATTTTTTTTTTCACTGCCAATCACAATCATTCTCTTTACATACCCAACGAGTTGGCTGGCCGCCGTTAACACGTAACGATCGTTTATCAAAATTCCGCTAACGAGTTTTTTTGATTTTACGTGAATATTCGTGAGCCAAGGAAACTCATGACTCTGCGTATATTCACCCCCGAGTAGCCGAGCATAATTTCGATTCGATTTTCCACAAACTGAAATTTCAACGACAAAAAGTTGATTGATTACTAGAAGTTTTGAAAAACTGTTCCGAGTTCCGATTTTAAAGTTCTTCGGATGTCGCAATCGACATAAAATAATGATGGAAGGAAATTATTCAGTTTAGTAAATCAATTGGTTGTTCATACTATTTATAAATAATTTAATGAAAAACGAGAATGACACAGTTCTGCGAACCGAAAATATATTTTGCTCACCGCAGCTACCACAAGTTCTGAATCTTCCAAAAATCAAGTCCCATACTCCTCGTGATTTTCTGTCACCGTGTTGTTCCTTGAAACATAATTTTTATTTTATTTTTTCTTCAAATTACAACAGTACAATTGTCTATTTTTCTGATCGGTAAAAATTTTTTTTTTTTGAATCTGTAAAATCAATACGAAAGTAGAACCTTAAGAATTCAAGAATTACTTTCATGTGTTTGATTTTTCGGAATGATCGAAAAAAAAAAATGTCAAAACATTTCAAAACTTTATGGCCGATCGATAAATTACTGTCATATTCGAATCATCAAACCGAAAAGTCGTGTCTTCATTGATTCTTTCATTTGATCGAATTCTTACCTCAAAATCAATGACGCTTTTCAATGATGTTAAATTTTATCGTCAAAACAGTAGTGTATTCGACGTGGAACCTTATGTTACGAAAGATCAATATTTAAACATACATAATAAAATATTCACGAATGTTTTTTACCTCTAGTCTACTAACAAAGTAGGAACATAAAATACGATGAAAAAAGAAACGAATAAAACACTTTCTTCTATGAATTTGTTTTTTTTTGCAGTTTTTTTTTTTCTTCAGTTTAAAAAAGTCACTTACCTCAGCTCGAACTGTGAATTTTTGATCTTGTGGCAGCGAGGAGTAAACGATCAAAACGCATATGAGATATTTAACGTATTCCTGAAGATACATTATTGGTTATAACTGAAGCTAAGAAACGTAGTGTCGCGTTGTTGTTCGCGAAAACGACTGTTACAGGTTCATTCGTACATCGCAGTCAGTAGGTTCGCGAATAGCGGGACTATCTTATAACCCGCATCCCGATCCAGTATAGCTGATGTACCCGGCTCTCCGACAACACATCCGCGTTGATACGTCTTCTTTTTATCTTTGGCGAATACGTTACACCTGTTCATAACCTATCGTCGATCAAATGCAACAACGATTGATTCTACATCTGATTCATTGAATTCATGATCTTTTATACCATTGCTCTCATCTTATATTTTGACGACATTTTTTTTCCAATAAGCCAATATTTTGAAGTGATTTCATGAATTGTACATTTCCACGTTCATCCTCATTCAAAAATCATTCATTTAAACCTTTGGATGAATCATTTTCGGTGGGGAAAACTTAACGTCCATTTACAGCGAAATATTATAAAAATACTGAAATACTCGTTACATTGACTGATAAAGAGATATTAAAAATACTTAATCGGAAGTTTTTGGTATGAAAAATGTAAATCTCATACTTTCAGTATAGATTCGAAAGATTTTATCTCTCGAAATCGATTCTGCACGTATTATTATTCTCATGTTTTTATTTTTTATTTATTTCATTTATTATTGATGATATTTTGTTATTCTCCCTGATTGAGAAAGACTTTATAAAAGAATCGAATAAGTAGTTAGGTTGGTAAGAAAGTTGGAAAACACGTTGCTCCATCCAGTCAGGAATGCTCAATATCATATCCCTTCATTTGGTCCTTCGATACATCTAACGACGCGTCAATGACCCGTAAAAAAGTCCCGTTACGAGCCAACTCGTATAAAAGTCGAGAGTTTCATCGAGGAAAACCGCAAAGACGAAAACCAGCAAGAGAAAGAGAGAAAAAAAGAGAGAGAAAGATTCGTAAGTTGTGTACGGTGAAAATATATGACCATGGAAATACATGGGGGAAAAAAAATTGACAAACTGTTATATTCGTGGATAAAAATTGCAGTAATAATTATTCACGTTGCACGAACAATAGATATTCACGAATATCTATTTTAGTAAATTCGTTGTTGAATCTCGAGATTAAACTGATATTTTAAATGGAAGTAATTGGATCTTTCTGGGGATTTCATATAAATTATAGTATAGCACATTTACGTTTTGCTTCGAATTCTTCATATAAAGGTCCCCTTTAAGTCGACCGAAACATTCAAAGTTAGGGAGAAAACATAAAGGCATAATCCAATGTACAAATGTGATTATTTTAAGATTGACATCTAGAATGAAGATAAAGTATGTAATTCAAACAAAGCATCGACGTTTTTGCATAGCATTATTCAGTTTCGCAATATGCTAAATATTTATATAGACGGAGCAGTTTCCATTTTGCTTCATGCATTTATTCGTCTATCTCTCCCCTTGGTTCAAAACTCTTCAATTATGTGATCAATTTTTCGATCTCGATCTGGACCATGTTGCCGGTATACAGTCCCTTTATTTTCTTCGAAGTTTATCTCAGTCTGCTGCTTTTCCACGAGGGTGGTTTTTATTTTGTGAGGGTTTCTCGTCATATTGGTCCCAGCGGGTCTGTCATTATTTGACAAATGGGTTGCTCCTGGACGCAAAAACAAGTCCGAATTATTGAGAGTGCCACTGGATGGAGTAGTGGAACTATCGAAGGAGGTCTGACGCGAAGATTAAATCAATGATTGAATTAAAATTTTTCTTAGAATAAAAATCTGTTTTTTTGACGAGGGTTACATCTATTTACGACTCAATTTGGAGGCATATTTTGAAGGGGAAAAATCCAAGGAAGTGGATAAACTATATCGATTATTCTTCCCTGACTTACATTAGTCGGTTATTACAAGAATAAAATGTTTATCAATGATACAATAAATTTATAATTAAAATTAAATGTGATTATAATCTCTAATTTTCATTGATCATGGATTTTACCCTTCTTGACATTTTTTGTTGTCATCAAAGGTTTTATAAATATCTAGGTATGTCGAAGACGACGATTACATCTATGTCAAACGAACAGGATCATGTTGAAATGCATAGAATGGTAATAAAAATGCGAATAACATACGAAACTCGATAGAAAGTTTTAATCAATAGAAAAAAAATTATAGGTTTTTTTTTTTTTTTTTAATTATCACAATACAATAAATAAAGTTTTGATTTAATTCTATCTCGTATGACACTGATCGAGAGATAAAGGCGAAGATTAACGTGATGCAAGTATTGATATATAATTAAGATTATATCACGTAATTTGAGTTGCGTGAATTATCAGATTTTCAATTTGAAACGAAAACGTTTCTAAATCAAACGTTATTAGTTACAAACGATGTCATGATGAAAAAAAAAATTGATTTTTTTTTTTTTCACTTCTTATTCTAAGATCATGCGTTTACGTTTACGTATATGAGACAAGTATCACGATAAAATTGGCACAATAAAAAATGATTTTTCGTTTTTTCGTATTCGAACTTTGTATCGTGACGAATAACGTAATTATTTGTCGCAGAAACATCCGTCCTTCGTGTTTTCAAGGATCCAATTGAGATAACGCGTTACTCGTGTGTAAACTCCTGGATATCCTGGCCTCGCGCAACCATTTCCCCATGATACGACACCAATTTGTTCATATTTTTTATCTTTTCGTTCAGCGATCAAAGGTCCACCGCTGTCACCCTAAAATCAAATTGTTCAATGAACAAAAGTCGACCCTTGTTATCAAAAAAAAAAATTAGTTTTTATTGTTAGCTACATAATTTTTGAGATACAATTTTCACAGGATTCCTTCTCCACGATTTATTTGGTTTGCGAATAAGAAAAAAAAATGAATAAATCAATAAAAACTGAAACCTCAATGATTTCATTAAACTATAATTTGGCCAATGAAATTTTCCATGCGTTCTTGTCATACGAGTGAATGAATTATTGTTCAGTGATTCAGCGAATAATTAGTATTGTGGGACGAGATAATTCGAAAAAATATCACTAATCAATTGAGCAAAGTCTAAAGTCATAAAAAATGTCATACTTGACAGGAGTCTTGTTGTCCTTTCGGATATCCAGCGCATAACATATTGTCTGATATCATACGAGGATTGTAACTCGTGTTTCGACAATCCTGAAGGCTCATGACAGGGACCTCGACCTCCTGAAGAAGACACGAAGGCTTACCATCCTCGTGAAGTGTACCCCATCCCGAAGCAATCGCTTTTGTCCCAACGTACTCGTTATCTGTGGAAACATTATATATCACCCGTATATTCCTTTGAACACGTAACTCTGTGATAAAAGCTTGTTCGGTAATTTTCCAATAGTAGAAAACGAAAGAGAAAGGAAGAGAGAGAGAGAAAGAGAGGAAGAAACGATGACAAGGGAACCAGGAAGAGTGAAGCTTATGAAATCACAGCGAAAGTATCGATAAGAACTCCCGATTTTTACCCGTTAGAGTTTGCAGCAATTTTTTCTATGTGGGAGGGCAATGCCCGAGTGAATAATTTTTTATGGTTTTCCCAAAAAAAAAAAAAAAAGCGAAAACAAATGTGCAGACACGAAGGAAATTCTTTAAACAGAATATGATCAAGAACCATCATGAAAAATTGGAAGCTCATCGGTTGAGTGGTCTATGGAATATTTCTGGTACCGGATTCTTTCGATCAGAGTGTGTATGGTTAGTCCATGGTCATTAGTCGTGTGGCTTAATTTGTTGTGGAAAAAAAAATTGCTAACGTATCTTAAGATTAATAGATTTAGGTGATGAAAATCGTTCAAACTTTTGCTTGAATAATTTGCAGATGTTTTTTTTTTTTTTTTTTTGATCACTCTTTTTATCTCTTGGGTATACAGGTGTTTCCTCAAATTTCTCATCCATATTATGTATGAAATGATATTGTATGAAACGCTGTGGTTTCATAACTAAGTGACGAATGACAAATAAAGCATCAATAAAAAAAAACTGATGTAATCAAAGCAAACGAAGGTATTCAGAAATGTTCTCGGACGCTTGTCATAAAAGTTTTCCATTTCATGATATTGCATCGATGCAACGTCCCTGTATTATTATAATATCGATAAATTGTATGATACACAGTGTATATCTTTCTGTTTTTGGGGAAGTTTTTAAACACAATTTTTTAATTATTTACATCTGGTGTGTTGGTGCAAGAAAGATACACCTTTATGTATTAATATCTGGATTCGTAATAAGATGCTTTTTCCTAAAAATATGATGACGATCGAAAAATTATAAATCGGCGTTGTTACTGAAATTCGATTTTGAGTTGTTTCTAAAAAAGAAAAAAAATTATCCACCTGTAAATAAAGATTTTTATTCCTGATTTTTGAGGTTAACGATTACTTATCGGATATTTCATGAAAATTAATATAAAAAAAAAACAAAAAAAATGCAAATTTTGTTCATGAAGCGAGCTTTAACAAAATATATTGCAGACAATATCGACCTTGTTTCGTGTTGTTCAATGATTTCAAATAATAATTACTCAATTGACTTTTCGAATGAAAAATAGGAAAAATATTTAGAAAAAAAAAAAATGTAATTAGTAATGAACTCAGATAAGTCGATTTGAGTGGAAACTTGATAGACATTTGAGTAGAAATACTGTAACCACGATTTTGATAATCCATAGTGATCTAGGACGTTAACCTTTTGCGTCATAAAACAACTCGATTCTCGTCCACCCTACTACAATCATTAATGTTATCGTTTCTATTGCTTGAACGAAGCGGTAAGGGAGACTATTATCGAATGTAACGTTGCCCCCTAGCTGCTCAACTGCAATAACTCACGCAGATCTGATAGGATAAAAGTCTCTTTGTTTTTCATGTTCGTTCTTTGATTAATGAGTGTATTATTCTCTTATGTCAGTAGTTGTAAAAAAGTATACAAAAAAAATAGAGCCAGATCGGAAGTTGTTTCAATTAGCTAATAAAATAGTGTTTTTGAATGACAAAAAAAAGTTCGAAGTGTTGTATTAGAGATCAAATTCTTCCCGAAAGATTTTTTTCCTTTCATCTACGTTGAATCACTCACGTGTCAAAAACAATATTTGAAAAATATCGCTGGACTGCTGATCGCATTTTACTACCCGTATGTGCACTTTAATTTATGACTTTTGTGCAGTAATTCGTCGCGTAACAAACGATAAGAAAACGTCCAACCAGGTCACAGGGGCTTGTGCAACACTCAGATTATACAAGACGATTCATTTGGACTACAATTAATTTTTTATTTTTTATTTTTTAATTTTCCATCCAAAATTTTCCGTATCGCTGTAACAATTTTGTATGACTTTCTTCGGATTTTGTTATTTTCAGACGTTAGACAAGTTTTACAGCTTTTACAGTTGAATCAAATCATGGCTAAATCTCAGAATGAACTTTGAAATGATTCATATTTGATTTTAGTAAAAATAACCTTAAAAAAAAGCCTGTTTCAAGTACCATAATAAAATAAATAGCGAGTTAAATTCATGTGCAATTGAATTGCCCTTTGAACTTGGACAACACATGAATTAACTGAAAAAAAAACGATCGAGAATTCAACAAGACGACGAGAGATTGGAAACATATGTTCAACGTAGTAAAATTACCTTGCACCGTTGGCAGGCAGATCGGTCTGATGGCGTCACTCAGCGGTACCCGGTCGTTCAATCTCAGAAGAGCAATGTCATTGTCAAAATTGAGAAAGCTAAAGTCACCGGTTATCGCGCGCACGACGAATCTCGACTCGGGCGTTTTTTTCTCGTCGCATCTGTCGTGCTCGCCGAATGTGACTTTTATCATAAACCACATGAACCTGAAAATGAAACTGACGAATGAACCATCGTCCAGCCTTAACTACATCGACAAAAAAAAATCTATTCGTTGAATGAAGACTATTAGACCATTAGAGCATTTTTCTTTTCAACTCGTTCCATCGAAATGCATTCGGAAAACATTTTTGTTTGTCTGCATGTTTGAATGCTCATAACTCGAAATATAAAACTCGAAATATTATGAAATTCGAGAATCGGTTCCAATAAGTTTTACACAGACAAAAATCTGCCTGTATACAACAGAATTTCAACGACATTTATATATTGTTTATCAGAGAATGATATACGATAGTTATAATGAAAATAATTCCATAAATTGAGCGCCATTTTGAAGAGGCTTTGAATTCGAATCCTACGGGCATTCGGTGGAGTCTTAGCCTCAGTATATCAGAAAAGTTGTTGATGTTCAATATTTTCACGAAGAAAAGTATTTTGATATGTTTTGATGAGAAAAAAAAGGAAATACCGATAAGTCAGATTCAAATTCGAATTTTTGTGAAGAAACTTCGAAGAAACCATTTTTCCGAGTACTTATTAGAGCGTTTCTCAATGAAAAGTCGGTAACTCGCGTTTTTTTTTTTGAAAATTCACTACAAAACTGATAAAACTATAACTGAATTTTTATAGAATGGCACCACTTTGGAAGATGAAAAAAATATCGTTCTGCGTCGGGAACGCCGGCGCCAAACGGTCGATTATTTGAATAAAACTATCGGGCAGAGATTTATCGAAGCGATGGAAATCGTATTTTGGTTGAGCAGTGAACAGTTGATGGAAATGTATTCCGTTCTGATGATAAAAATTTTCTCGGTAAGAATAAAAAAAAAGTTTTATTAAAAATAATCGAAAATTCAAGTTTTAGTTCGAGGTTTAAATTTTGAGACACAGAAATGGTGACTGAAAACATGCCATAATTTCTATTCTTTTATTTCTCTCTCTCTTCGTCTCTTCATCTTCAGCTCCCACTCGTTTTTTCATGAAATATAGATTTAAAAAAATTTTTATTACCCTTTAACGCAGTGAGCTGCACTGAGCACATAACGATCGTTGATCAAAGTACCTCCGCAGTAAAATTTATTGAGATACGATAATCTCGCCATCCATGGAAATTCATTGACCAAGGTCGTTTGTCCGCCGACTATACGGCTTTCTTCGTTTCGTACTCCGCAACCTTTCATTTTTTACATGAGATTTCAAGAATATTAACATAATTTAGCATCAAAGATTTGGAACGAAAAAAATACAGGTTTGTCGAATCGACTTGTTACATTAAAAGTGCAAAAAAAAATGAAACAAAATAAAATCAGTTAATCTCATTTCTGCTTTGTGATAGTTCGCCAAATACTGTAAATAGTACTGAGATAATATTGTAAACAGCAGGGGACTTCGAAGTAATATTTATTAATTTAATTTACATATCGATAATTAAATAGGAGCAGGTGACATCGAATTCTGTTCAAGAATCTTTTCGTTCCTGCCATAGTACATATTCAACTACAGAACAAAAAAGTGTACGCTACTTTACTTTCTGGTAGGACAATTTTCAAGAATTTTTATGTTGAAAATTCAGTCGCGGCACATTGAATTATGTATAAATTTGGAAAACATTACTCACTGCAGTAACAAGACCCTGGTGATGGTGTATCAGCTGGTGGTTTATTTCCGAATAGACCGAAAAAGTTTTTCACCATCGATCCAACCAAGCTCTTTTTCTGTAATGAAATATTCGCGACAATTGTAAAATAAGAAGTACGTTCTTCGATCATGAATGTTGGGAAAAAAAATGATCCGACGTAATGAATTCTGATCAAAATTCAAAATTATTTCTCTCAAAAGTTGTAGTACGTATGAGCAATTAAAAAAAAAAAATCAGAATCGAAGATGAATCAAAATTTTTTTGGTTGTACATTTTTCAATACTATCAAAATAACAAAGAATTAAAAAATTATTTTCTCTTCAGATTGGCTGATATCGTTTTTGTGTGTTTCAATGAATCACCGTTTTTTCTAATATCTTGATGAATACGCAAAACTTGAGAATAAAAAAATTGTCACGAGAACAAAGTAAATACCGATACTCACCTGAGTCTGATCACTCTCAGCAGTTACCACTACGAAAAGCACGCACACCAAAATCACTCGCGTCTTCATTTTAATGTATTTTTCTTATTGCGAAGAAAGAAAAAAAAAAACAAAATTTTCAATCGATAGAAACTTATGACGTCCACAGAGTGTGTAGAAATAATAGGAATAAACAATCGATTCTTAAATGAAATTCAAAAGATATTTTTCATTAAAGAAAGATGCACGAAGATGGTCGAAAACTGCGGGTGCTCATGGCACCTGAATTCGATCGACGATCAAGGGGAACCACGTCAATAGTTCCTGGCTTCTCTGAGTCAAGACTTCGATGCGAGTGACCAATCGTGATGGAATAGAGACAACAAGAACCGAGAAGAGAAGCTTTCACGACGTTTGTCTTTCTCTCGCTCTTTTACACCCGATATTCGTTTATAGCGGTATTGAGAACGAGAGATAAATATATCTATACATACACATCGTTTTCTTTCTCTTCATTTTTCTCTTTCTCTCTGAATCTTTCAGGGACTACTTATATGAGGCTTTCCGTGCAAGCATTTCTTCAGTTTTTTTTCCATCGATGAATTAGTTGTAGAAGGTGCAAAATAAATTTTCTTATTAATCCATAAAAAAAAATAAAAAAATACTTCTAATAAAAAAAGTAATTCCGTTGAATAGTTTGATTCTGAATTTTATTATTGTTTCGAGCATCTCACGGTTATTTCTATTCATTCATGATTCTTTATGATTTCATTTCACCTCACAAAAAAAAAATGGATCGATATCATGCTGGATTCTGACGATATACGATTCTAAGCCAGTGTTCTGAATAAAATCATTACCATAAAAATTGCATGGTTACCAACAATAAAATTTGATCAAAAGTAAAAGTAAAGACCGTTACTTTTATGTCTGCTTTTTTCTCGTCAAAGCATATCGCATTACGGTGTCGTTTCTTATGCAATTTACTGAACAATATCGTAACTCAGTGTGGAAGCTATACGTGTGCAGTTACCATAATAATATTTTTCTTTATACTACATAATTTCAGGCCAGAAACGAGAGAAAAAAATATTTTGAATACACGAACTGCGAGACAGTATGATTAAAAATTGACTCGAATAAAAAAAATGATTGTTAAAACTTCGCATGTTTTTGTTCTTCACAGAATTTGTGAACTTATAAAACTAGACGTTGTTCAAATAAATTATGAACAATATACATCCCGTATCGACGTAACTCAGTAACATTAATTATCTCAAATGATTTAACATTGACAATAAAAATCTTTTCACATAGAACGCCCCATGTAAACGAATAAAATAGTTCGAGGAGTGGATAATACGTGTGTTGGAATCTCTTTTTCACTCTCTCGTCTCTCTTTCTCTTGTCTCTCTCACCTGGTATTCTATAAGCTGACCAGTTTGAGTTTGCTTTCGAGTTCACGTTCACGGACACGTTGATGCTGTTGCGGCTTCGCTGCTGTCACTGACCGTAAGGCCAGCTCGTCCCTCCCGCTCTATCTACCTGTGTAGGTCTTCTAACTCTTTTCACATGGGATCTCTAGTCAGCAACAACACCTACACGATGCAAACCAAGGCAAACGAGAGAGATGGACACTCATGGATCAAGAGGACGAGTAAGAGAGAGAGAGAGAGAGAGAGAGGGGGGGGGGGGTAAAAGTACGAAGAACTGGATAACTGCGTTATGCAGATTTAATGCTCCAGGAGAGGACGAACACTCGGAACAACTTTAAGTCCTTTGGGGTAGCGATTGAAACTTGGCGTCAACTCGCCTCTCTTATCCTGGAATATATTTTCCAGCATCAGCTTTTGAAATTTAAATTTGTCCTGTTTGCGTCGCACCAAAAACCGGTTCGCCATCCTCCAACTATGGTAAATTAGAAAATTTACGTACAGCCGGACGTAAAAACCCAAAGACTATTTGGCCGCGACTATTCATTTTTCAAACTGACTACTTATTCAGTTTTTAAATTTTTTTCGTTCAAAGTGCTAAATGAGCTCGAAAAATTGCAATATACAATCCAACCATTTTTCAAATGCAATGTTCTAAGTAAAAAATTAATAGAAAAATGGTATTTTGACATTATCGTTACATTTTCGATACTCAGAATTGTCAGATAAAATTCACTATCCGTCGTTCGTTTACAAAGATTTTGCTTCTATTGTACAATTTTATTTGAACATATGGGAAAAAAATAAATAATGTACGTCATTTGATTGATATTGAATTTAATCATTGACAATATGAACTTCAATCATGCCTGAGAGTTAGACTTCGTGAATCGAAGGAGGCTGCTTTTTTATTCGAATTTTTGTCACTGGAAAGTTTCATAACGGTACATCGGAATTTATTGCATCGATAGTATCATCAAATTTGACAGTGCCTATGAGTCATTGACACCGATGATAAATTATGCATAAGTTATAGGATCGGATCGTTCGGATTGTGTGTTTGGGTACATCAATCGTAAAAATATAGGAAGAATGTTGATTTTTTAAATAATATTAATCGAATTGATTTTAGATGAAAATAATAATAATAATAATAATAAAAGTAAATGGAATGCGGGCATCATACAAAAACAAATAACAAAATTGTTTGTTTCGATTAGGTTCTATATGATTTGCTAAAATAAAATTACCGAGTGACACGAGTTTGAAAAAAATGCGTACTTATACACACAGTTATCCTCGTATTCGTAGCAGGAGGAAAAAAAAAACTTTGATCGTTAAATAAATAAATAATGTGCATGAAGCTGCAAGCAAATAAATTCAATAAATATTTTGTTTGACTGCACTTTCGCTCGCTGGTAACATTTCCGATGAATCAATAAATACGGCTACATGCAACAATGGTTTTCAACTTCAACGAGTCTCGTCGATGTCAACTGTAACGTTTCAACGACAGTAAACCGTTATGTGGATCGTATACGACAGACATTCGAAATACCTCATCGCACGAAGCACCTCGGAGTCGAAATCATAGCGGAAGAATTTTTCTTCAATCATAGTTACCCATTCTAAAATTTGACGTTATGCGTTATCAGTTTGATTTTTCAATGGTGGATAAATGGAAATTTATAATTGTAGACTCAGTCTCGACGCAATTCGGTTGTCGTCGCACTGTTTTAATTTTGCATTTGTCTTGCTACAAGTTAGAGACTCGCATGCTTTATTCGTAATTAAAAAAAAAATTTTGACACTCAATATATTTCCAGAAATATTAGACGATTAATTTAGGTTCGATACGAAATTGTGCTTGGGAACATTTATTCGGACGAATTTCAACGTAGAAATGTAACGTGTATCGTATATACTCATAATTTTTGTACAATAACAAAGTATTAAATTACTTTTTCAATTAATTGATTTAATTAATTTAATTATTTAATTAATTAATTAAATAAATAATAAGTAGATAATAGCCTGAATAAATATATGTACAATTAAATTATTCACTTTCGAAGTAATCACTGGCGCGGCCTTGTTCTTGTAATACAATATCAATTTACTCAACCGGAAATAATGATATTGCAATATTAAAAAGAAATGTTATTAATTCAATAAAATGTATAATTTCGTCTGAGTTCGTTTGAACAATGAAAAAGCTATAAAAATTTCAATAATAAATCAACTAATATTGACTCTCGATGAATTTACTACAATTTGCCGAATTGAATCGTAATTTGGCGAGTCTACATATTTAAATTTCTCTGTAGTACTGTGTTCAACGTAGTTCAACCGTAAAAGAATCAATTCGTTAAAAATTCGTACTAAAATGTTTCAACTACGATTTATGAATGAATTTTTTTATTTAACGCAAAGACACGTGTCATTCATATTCGCCTTAATCCAGTTGAGGTATCTCGTAACGCGAGTATAGACTCCGGGGTAACCAGGTCGGCCGCACCCAACACCCCATGAAACGATTCCTGAAAATAATAATTTTTTCTTTCTTTCTTCAATGTTCTCATTTACTCGACTCTCAGAAAACTGAAAATGGTGGAAAAAGGATATTATCAATATCAAAGAAAACGAATGCGTTCAATTATTCACCAGCGAGTTCGAGTTTGTCACCCTCCTGTACTAAGAGTGGTCCTCCACTGTCACCCTGACAAGAATCTCGAGTTCCGTGTCCGGCACATATCATGTTACTCGTTATTCGATTTGCCCGATATTTCATCTGTCGACACTGTTGCAAGCTGAGTATCGGCACTTTGACCTCATGAACTTCACCCGGCAACATTCCACCCTCTGTAGTACGACCCCAACCAACCACCGTACCTTCTTTTCCTGCCGGATCTGATCCTGAAAAAAAAAATATCCTGAATTATAGATCATTCAGCAATTATTTATGAATTTTTATAGATAGGTGAAAAAGCCAGAGGTTTTTTGCTACTATGATTTGTGAGACTCTTTATTAATACCCCCTGAACGATTGAAGCGCGCTTCGCGCGTGATAACATGTCTAACGTTTTTTTAAATTACGAAATAAATCTCAACATTATTCGAAACTTTATTTGAATTTGAAAAAAATAAATCGTACATAAAAGATTATTTTTTATCAATTGCTCAAGTTTTATAAAAAATTTAACTTTTCCGAAATTGAGAATAATTTTTCTTTGTTATTATTTTTCCCGATGCATGACTTGTCAAGAAGGACTCTGAGTTTTCATGGACATATGAAAGATCAGCTGTCATTGTAACATTTGAGAGGAGACATAATAAGTTCAGAGTCGTTCTTGGACTACGTGTAATGACATAGTGAATCTTTACTTTATGAAAAAGGGGAGAAAGGTAGAATTATTCACATTATAAAAACTGATTATCTCGAAAATAAGGTAAATAGTTAAAATGATTCGTGCAAACTTCTGATACCGAGCGTTCAATTCTCTGACATGGTCATTCATACACTGAGAAAAGAGTTTAATTTAATTAACCAGAGCTTCGTAGAATACGTCGAAAGAAATATTTCGTTCATTCAAAAAATCGTTCAGTTACACGAATTATTAATTTTATTTCACTAAACAAAGATACCAATTGAATCAACCAAATGAGATTTGTTGTCGTGGATTTTGTTGGATCAACGTAAGATATTTTTCATTTAATGAAACTGATATTTGGTATAACAGAATATTACATTGGACGTACTTTCACGAAGCTATTTGGTTGATTCAACTATTCTCTTTTCTCGGTGTATTCAATCTGAACATCAATGGAAATTACGGATAATTAGGATTCTATTAGTTACACTATTAGACTTGGAAAAAACTATGAGAATAGTGAAATAAGATAAAAAGCATTCCAGCTGGAACTTATTTTTTTGTAAAAAATTATCAAAAATTTTGATATTTTCGACGCCAGTTGTTAGATGGTTTTTCTTTTTTTTTTTTTTTTAATAGACTTGCCATGGCCTGGTAGACAAATAGGTTTGACAGTTTTCGTAAATTTCACGGGTTTTCGAAGTTTCAGTAACGCTACATCGTGGTTGTAGGAATTCATGTCGAAATTGCGATGACGAATAACTGCACTGACGGCTCTCATGATGGCAGCACCGTCAGTCGTGACGTATTGATCGTGATCACCGAGAATAACTCGGATTTTGGAGCGTTTTAGCCTGCAAAGAGTATTTGAATTTAGAAAATGTTGACAGAATGAAGTGAGTATTGGATAAAATCATGCGTGTAGAAAAAAAAAAAATGAAGTGGAACCTTCGCAAGCAATGAGCTGCAGTAATAACGTAGTCGTTTGTCACGAGACTTGCACCGCAGTGGAAACGGCCGTCGTAGACCAGACGAGCAACCCATGGATATTTGTGAGGTGCAGCAGGACGACCACCAACAATTCGATTTTCCTGGCTGAAGACGCCGCACTCTGAAATAAAAAATGTCCGAATGATATATATTTTATGAAAAATTAAATGAAAACAAATTTGAATGAGTGAAAAAAAGATTCAGAAATTACTCGATCTTGGAAGTAGATTCTTACTGAGTTTATATACTAAAATATTCGCACAATGCGAAAGAAAATGGAGACTCGAAAACCGCACACTCAAAAACATTACGGAAAAAATAAGCATTTGATTTAGTTTGAATTTTTTTTTACCAAAAATTACGAATCGTTTGAATAGTGAAAAATTGATAAACCTTACCACAGCTACAATTGCGAAGTTTTTGTTCATCTTCGACGTCGCTGGATTCACCACCGCCTGTGATGTCAATGCCGAAAAGGTCATCGAATAGGAATCGCGAAGTTCGATTATTGACGAGTGGCTAGAAATGATATTTATTCTTTTATTTAATCAAATAGTCAGCATGAATGAACGACGAAGAGCGAACGGAGATATACGATTTGCACATTTTTTCGATTATACTAGAGTGGCCGTGCTTCTTCATGCGCTCACTTTCTAACAGAAATTCTAGAGGTCTACATCGCGTGGAGCCGGTCATGGGCTGAAAGAAACTCATCCGAAGGAAAAGGAGAGAGAAAGTGACCATGATTTGAATTGTGTGTCAAGGTCTGAGCTACTCTCGTAAAATCAATAGTCCACTGTTTCGATCGATCCATGGGCTATTTTATGTTAATTTGGCTGCATGATTTATGGGATTTTTCGAGCCTGACGAAAAATTAAGTGCAATTTTTTTAAGACCTTTAAAATCATTCTTCAGTAAAATGAAAAAAAAAACTGTGAATCTTAATACCACCTACAAATAAAAATCCTAATCAATCTTTCGATCCATACTGTTGAACAATTATTCAAACGATTGATATGCCGATCGCAACCAAAGCTTAAGAAATAAATCAGCCACTTTCTCTTCATTTTCAAACTATTATCAAATTCTATTCAAAATTTAGTCAAGATTTCAATAGATAAGTACCTCCCACGAATATTGTGAGAGGTCCTTACCTAACTTTTTGTACGTACCAGAACGAACAAGTTCGAAAGAAATTTTATAGAAAGTGGAAGAATCAGAATTTAGGTGTATCAAAAAACATTCTAATTGTTTGTTGATATTTCTTCTAATGTTCCTAATATTTTTGAGTTTTATAATATTGTATATCAAAAATAAAAAATATCACAAATAAATGTATCTCTAGGAAATTCAAAACAAAATTATCACACCATTCAAAGCTACTGTTGAGTCCAATACCCCATGGATATATCCAATGAGCACGTTACTGATATAATGTACTTCTAAATAGTTATGTACGTTACGAACGTCTATTGTGATATAATAAATGGCTGACAACGTAATGCCGACATAGATGGGAAAGATATTCGATACAAGCGAGCAGCATCATTGTTTCCGATGCCTACGTATCTCATTGATGATACCCTGACTTCATGGAAGGAGTAGACTTGTCATGATAACTATTCTCAGTTCATTTTCTTGCCTTCAATCTCATGGAAGAATCGATTAGACACTTGAGCAATGTATTTAGAAACTATGGGAGCATCTTCGTATGAAAAATGCATTTTAATGAAGCAGAAATAATGACAAATTCGTTATTCCAAATCGAAAAAATTTGTCTCCGTTTCATTTGTGCCAAATAATAGATAAATAAAAGATTTTTATCGGGAATTATAAAATTTCGTAAAAAAAGTAGTTGCAACGGTAGGGTTGGGTGTCACGTCTGAATATTATAACGAAAAAATAACATGAAGACAAAATAACACACGAAAAAATAACAGAAAAAATAAAATCGTACAAAATGACATGGAAAACATTGGCTTTATACTAATTATGGTGATTATGATAAATACATGAATTACATTGATTTATATTGGATTATAACAGATTTATTAATTAATTAATATTAGTAAAAAAATTGAATTAAGCAACAAATTGAACACACGAATTGTAATGTTGAACACATTTTAGCAGTTGTTGAATCGTTACAATATATATATATAAACCGACCCAATTATTCATAAACGTCCAACACGCACACAACAGTGAAAACGAAATTTTGTTGAAACCTTAAAATGTTTTATCGTGTCGACAAAGTTACGTTAAAATATTTTAATATTTCAACGAAATTTCATTTTCAGTGTGTTGAAAACCCACCCAAAATTTAATTTTCAGTGAATATGAGGTGTTGAAAACCTACCCAATTATTTATACACGTTCAACTATATGATGTGTTAAATACAGCCACACAATATGATATGTTAAAAAACCTACCCAACATTTAATACACGTTTATATTTTATTTGATGGTGTCATTTTTATTTTTTCCTGTTATTGAGTCGTGTGTGATTTTGTCTTAAAATGATTTTGTTGCATGTTATTTTGTCGTCGTGTTATTCAGACATGTAACCGATAGATTGTATGAAATATTTGTCGACGACTTGTCTCTCTTATTTATAAATTATTAAAAATTTGGTTAAATATTAACGAAGACTCGCTAGAAGCGAGAATTTGACTTACGTGGGATTTTTCGTAATCGGACGAATCATTTTCGTAATTCGTGAGATAAGCTTGCGTTTGCAATACACTTAAAACGAGTACAGCTAATATTTTTCCTTGATCCGAGAACATTGTCATTTTTAACACCACTCACTATACTGACAAATACTAATTGGACGAGAGTTCACTAAAATTTTTGTCGATCAATCAATTGTTCACAATTAGTTCTCGCTCGCGTGTAACCTGCACTTTCGTTTTTCCGTAGTTCTTCCAATCTCGGTCATCATATTTGTTTTTTTTTCACCATTTGGAATATGTTTTGTTTTTTATTTCTTCTTTTTTTTTTTTCGTTTCAATGCGTTGGTCGAATATTTGAAAAAGCGCGATTACACGCGCTCCGGCGAAAATCCATGTGGTGCGCCGATCGAGACGTGATTGTCGCGATCCCCGATCGACGAAGCAGCTGTAGAAGTAGCTGCTTTCACTGGTCTCATAAAACCAGCAGACCTCGAAATATATTCAGATATATATATATGTATGTGTGAAGATTCACGTACGGATGTATGAGTTCTTTGACCAAGAACACGATGAAAGTTCTTCTTTCTTCGACACAAGTAAAAGTTTAAATCCACACGCACATTTGGATGTCATTAACGAAAAAAATTTGTTGCCCCTTTCCACACACTTTTGCTCAGGTTCTTAAAGACAAAAACAAGCTCAGAATTAACTACTCATGGATAATCGTTCAACCTTTGATAATGGTGGAAATTTGATAACACGGTTTCGGCGAGTTATTATCATTTTTCAAACTATTTGGGACGTCTGAACGATCTAAAAAATAAGAAATTAAGAAACTGTCAAAGATTTTCATTTGAAATTTTGAGATTTTTTTTCAATTCAGTGATGGATTCGGTTTCGGTTAAAATTTTTTAAATATTCAATCAAATATGTATTTTGTCAGTTTAACATTCAAACGGACTTCGAGTTTAAACTACGTACACGAATTATCTCTTTCATTTTGAGCAAGTAAACTTATTCTCGGTTAAAAACCTTCTTTGTTTTTAGCAAACCAGGCAAGCTCACACCCAAGTAGATCGAAAAGTTATAATTTAATTAATTCCTCCAGGTTTTTGGAAGAAATTAATGAAAGAGAGATTAATCAAATAGAACCTCTAGTGCTATATTTCGTAGAGAAATATAATGAATATTAGTTTTATAGATTAGAGCAAACGGATTTGTTATGTTATGCTATTTTATGTCTTTGTAAAGCAGGTGTTTATGAGTAATTTTTTAAGAAATTATCTACAACGAAGCACTCGCGTACAACAGACCGTTTAAGGCACACTAAGCAGACAGACTGGTCATATTCTGACTTAGGATCAGCAGGGAGAGTTTGAGAACTTGCGGGAGTTATGGACCTCCTCCTGTGGCTGTACCAATCTTACATCCCACCACGAGATGCATCGAAACGTCAAAAATGTTTCACTTCCATTGCGTATACTGGTCTCCCCACCATCAATAGATCCGCAACTTTCTTCATTTCATAACTTCGAGTTACCTTACAGTCAGCTGACAAAATATTCTCAAAAATCGTAACAATCATTGACAGTGAAAATTAACCATGCAAAAAATTCAGTGATAAAATCCATGCGTCATTTATTTTATCAAAATTTTCACGATAAACATTATCCAGAGACGTGGCAGCGTCTTTGGATATTATCAGCAGAAATTATGCTCATAATTTATCATTATAGCGATTTCACTTTTCAATTGTTTTTTTTTGTTACAGAATTTGATAGAAAAAATCGGTAATAAATATTGAAATAATAAAAATCAAGAATCATTCGATGATTTTAATGAATTATCTGGGTATCCATGAGTTAAACAAGTCCATCGAATTCGGAAAATATGAATTAAGAAAAATAATGATAAAATTGGATATTCAAATTCAATAATCAAAAAACTTTCATTGCTTTCTCAAGAAAATATTGAAAAAAAATCTGGTCTTTGCTAACGATATCCATGCCTTTCACCTCGAACGATAAAACTTTCGGAATATTTTATTTATTAACTTCCGTTCACGTGGTGTCTCCAAAATCGGTTTGTAAGCTTTTTTTTTTTTTTTTTTTTTCGTAGACCCGATCGAGCATTGTTCGTAACGGTTTGGTGGTTTCACTAACCCACATTCGCTTCTCGTCTCGTCGAAAGGAAAACGCCTCAGATTCCTTCTGACCCGGTTATAACGTCGCGTCACACGCTGCACACTTGCTCATCTCTCTGAAAACACATTTACTTTTTCGACTCCCACTAATCAATCTTTTCGAACTGGACTCACGAATTTTACAACCCGGTTTCCGAGTAAAACAATATCGTAAACAAAAGTAACGTAATTACAAATGGAACGAAAGAAACTTTTGTTTGAGATTGTTATGGCTTTCTAAATCTTTTCTTGCACACTGCTGAAAAAAGTAATTCTTCAGTATTTTTTTAGTGAGAATCGATATCACGTTAGAATTTAAAAAAAAAAGTCATAAAATCGGTAGAAATGATGAAAAAAGAAAATGAACAATTTTGATAATTATATCGATGTTCAAATAAAAATAACATAAAACATATATTTGGCCGATTCTAGATTTGAAATGTTTCAATGAAAGTTAAATATTAGCAATAATAAGGGAAAATCGTGAAATTTACTTAATCACGTATTATTACAAAAGACGAATTTTTTTGTAATCCTTTCTCATTTGTCTACAACTTGCGCCATTCCATTTCAACCGTAGCAATCGCAGCGTCGATTGTTAAACGCCCGATCTATGAGGCGTGAAATTGGACTCGTAGCAATGTGTTTCGTACCACTGAGGAAATAAGAAAGAAAAAAAAATATGCTTGAAGATTCTCATTATTTAATTTTTTTTTAAATTTTATATTGTTTATTCGTGAAACACCACAGCAGTAGTAAGTACATTTTAAATACATCACAGAGTATACATATATATTTTTATCAATATACAATTTTAACTTAACAATATTGGTGGACTAGAATAGTCGTTAATTCATTTGTAGAATCAACAAATGGCGGTGTATCCAGCAGCGAGATCTACGCCTGTACACAAAAAAATGTATAACATTCGTCTGTCCTCTCGGCAAGAATTTGGACGACAGTATCTCTCTAAAATGCAGTTGTCATCGATGTTACGAAAAATCGCAACTCCTCCACGATTTTACACGTATCGATTCGGTGGTGGACATACGCAATCAGTTTTCAATTGATCTTGCATCCATCCCAGATAGTTTGTCAATTTGGTGTATACACCGGGATACCTGGGCCTTGCGCAGCCACGACCATATGACGTGATCCCTGCGTGAAGTTTAAAAAAAAAATTTTATTTCTAAATTCATACATATTTATGATTGGTGATACGATTTTTTGGATGAATTATTAATGAAATATATATAATTGATCATTGAGTTATCATGAACTTACCTATGACCTCGAGATGTCCTTCAGGTGATCGAACAAGAAGCGGGCCGCCACTGTCACCCTTGAAGTTGTCAATACATTTATGATATGATGATTTTTCAATGACAGGCTAATCAATAAATTAGCTACTGGTGAATTCACAATTGTGTTTTTCTGATTATTATTTTCGTTCGTTTTTCATGTTTGGCACAATTTTTATTTTGCATGAACAGTAATCGTTCAATTTTATAGAATAAGCCTTTGTTTTTTTGAATGTATGATATGGACCTGATCATGACAGAAGATTGTTAAAAATTACTTAACTTTTTGCACTATAAAAAGCGAATTAGGAGACTGAATTTATATTCGTCTCGAGAATCGATTTTTTTTCTCTGTATCCAATACGGATTGAGCTAGAATTTTGGACAAACTTCTGTGACAATCACTTGCATAATAATATAACAACGTTTTCGACAGTTTTCGTAATGTTTTAACATTAAACGATGACGAAGTGATTTTGTTTGTGTAATCAGCAGAATAAGCTTTATCATATTATTGAAAATGATCTATTTTTTTTAAATTATAAAAACTAAATAAAGCCTCTCCGATTATTGATGGTGGTATAGAACTGAATAGACTAACGTGAGTTATTGTTGTTTCTTAAGATTTTTTCTTTACTAATCAATTCTGTTGAGTTTCTTCAGGGAATAAGAATGATCAATGGTTTTTAGTTAAATCGCGTGTACTTGAATGGGAGTCAAATACTTACAGAACAAGCATCCTTAACACCTTCGAGATAACCAGCGCAAAACATGTTTTCCGTTCTTCGTGTTTTTGGATATCCAGAGTCATCGCATTCCTCATCCGAAAGTACTGGCACGCTAACGTCTTGCAATACTTTACTGACTTCGGCGCCTTCTCTTACTCTACCCCATCCAATCGCCGTTGCCATCGAGCCAGCGTAATCAATAGCACCTAAAGCATCAATCAATGATTCAAAATGAATTACAATATTACATCTGGTAAGAATCAAAAGTGAGAAAGATGGAGCATCGAGATATTACTTGTTGTTCTAACTTAGTTAGTTTTAAAATTTGCTTACGTTGTTTGAAAAAAAATTGTATTTTTTATTTCGAAGTCTGGAGTGAATAAAAAAAATTGAAGAAGCAAACCGGTGGTGACCAGACAAAATATGAGTAAAAAATTGATCAACGAAAAAAAGGAGCAATGAAAACTTAATGCCCTAAAAAAATCGGCTGTTAAACGCTGATAAAAATTCCTGAAAAGGCTTACTGTTTTCAGGGAGACAAGCCGAACGAACAACACCATCGAGATTCACGGGCTTGTCCATCTCGAGAATGGCAATGTCATTGTCGAGATTGTACGGATTGAAACTGTCGTGAATAACCCAAGATTTTACGCGTCTACGATAAACATTTGCGGTGCGTTTCGTAATATCGTGATCACCCATATGAAGCTCGAAACTTTTTCTGTCATATCTACAAAAAAAAAAAAAAAAAAAGAAAAGAAAAAAAAGTAACGATACTTGTAAATATGATGAAAAAGGATTTTTTTTTTTATTCATACATATTACAAATTGCGTAACGAAAAATCATAATTCTTACCCATTCAGGCAATGAGCAGCGGTTAACACGTGATTGCGCGTTATCAAACTACCGCCGCAGTGAAACTGACCCTGCTTCAACATTCCGACCATCCATGGATATTCGTATATGGTGGTAAAATTTCCACCCACTATACGTGTCTTTCGTCCAATTCCACAAACTAAAAATATGAATTTCATGAATATTGATTCACGTTAAAATACTCGTAATGATAATAGTAGCAATAATAATTTGTGAATGATAAAAATATAAGACGATTCATTCCATAATAACTCTCAATAACTATAATAACACAGTCGATTAGTATAGTGTAAGGAAATAAAATATTCGAATATTTGTCAAAATCGACTGTTCGTATTGTCGTACTCGTCTAATTAATTTACAAAATTAAACATAAAAATTGACACAGTCTTCGAAAAATGTCAATGACGATCTTAATGATGTTATTTCATTTGGAAAAAAAAAAAAAAATGGAAAAAAGAAACGACTGATCGATTCAATTACCGCAATCACGGCAAACTTGTGGTCTTTTCGCAAACGTTCTTGACGGTGGTGGAAACCCGATGAAAGACAATTTTTCAATAATATCCCCATTTCTCTCACTCCGTTGTGAGACTTCCAAATTTTCATCGCTGTCCAAAGAGTCCTGAAATAGCAAACGTGTGGTTTGAATTTGGGTGTTGTACGATTTGCGTTGGAGGAATTTTCTTTGATACACATAGGAAATTCCGTGTTGAATTTGTGAGTCAACGATTTTCATTTGGCATGCTCCTTGGTAGATACAATCAAATATTCAACGGTGATTTTTCTTCAATAGGTGCCCGTTTTTTCAACGTTTTTTTTTCAGTCAGTTCAAAAACTTTCTAAACGAAATGAAAACCGGATATTAGCTCGAAATAAAATTTGAGAAAAAACGCACTGAAATAAAAATATTGTTCAGCGAATCAAATTTCGTATGCTTCAACGCCAACACTCAGCTTGATCCGAACTACAAAATATTTTTGGATAGAGTCAAAATAATTTGATAAGGCTGAAACAGGTTGTCGGCCTAGCCAACAAAACTTTAGCGCAGTCAAATAAATCAATATTAATGCGTAGAAATATCATTTTAATGAACTGATTTGTCTATTCATCCTAACGGTTATCGCTCACTCAAGACTATGATTAAAATCGAAATCAATATTTTAGTGAAACAACGAAAAAGTCACAAGTTGTTCGAATAAAATTATTTGCTTCCGATGATTTAGTTGGTTCACGGACAAAATTTTTTGGTGATTTATTTGAATGAACTGAATCATCAAATGAACCAAAAATGATCAGTAATTGGATCCATGATTTTCCGTCCAACAAAATCGATTTTCCGTTCGTCAAATCAGAATCGATTGATCAGTAGTTGGATCCACGATTATCGGTCGAAAAAAAATCGAATGAACTTCGATAACTAAATATATTATCTTAGTGCATCGATTACGTACATAATCATTCGAGTTGTTGATAAATGTATCGATTCTTAAGCTTCTGTGGGTCCTTTCTCATCTCGAATGCAGCGGTTTGTACGTACAGACATATATACGCGTTATAAATGCGGCAACTTTCACGTGCGTTATTAAGTTTTCACTTTCATGATCGAAAACTGATTCGCTCACGGTTGCAAGTGCATATAATAAATGCGGAAAAAGTGATGGATACGATAGTTTTTACATAGAAGGAGTTAACGGAGATGGAGAACGTAAAAACTGCGACTTACCACTCGCGGTAGAGCGTGGGCGACGTATATGCACGCGAAAAATGCAAGGATGCATGATAATGCCATATTCTCAGTGTACTTCGTCATAGCGGATTCGTATGTATGTCCCCGGTGCACTTTTTGACTGTCAACTACACGAGAACTGATCAAGACACTTCGAGACTCCGGATGTTTCGAGTCGTGTACGTGAAGATTTAACGTGGTTTTTGATCGTTTTTTTTCTCTTGTTTTTAAAGATTTTAAAACCACGACAAACCACTCGATAGGGACCTAAAAAATATATTGTCCCGTGGCGTGTCGTGGCGTGAAAAGATGAGGATCCAGGGGAGTTTTGCCGTTTTATAGTAAATTATAACTAATAAAGGTTGGTTCGGTGGGGGTTAAGTTACCTTGACTGGTACGCTTGCATTGGCAGATGTGCCGTCAGGTCTTTAAATCATCAGTCGCTTGGTTTGTGCTCTTTACAAATACTTATGTATTTATATGTATGTACATACATATGTTGGGTTGCGAGGATTCATTTGTATGTTTGTTGGTGCTATAACTGATGCCGTTGTTTCATATCGGCTGGAAAACGATGGCGCAATCCTGCCTGGTATTGAGCTGCGACCATCGCCCCACGCCGGCAGACTCTGCTGAATCCAATGTCACGAAAACTCCTCACGGGAGAGGCAGAAAAAGAGAGAAGGAGAGGAGGGGGGAGGGAGAGGGAGCAAAAAAAAAAAATAAAATAAAAAGAGTATCGGTTATACGATCGCACAAGAGACCCTCTTTATTTCAGGCGCGACGAACTGTACTCATCTACCTTAACGTGTCAATGTCACAAGCGTGATTTACTAATTCAGACGAATGAACTGAAAACGAAAGTTTTAATGTGTGTTCGCACATGTTCACACCATCGATGGTTGCAGCTGTACGATTTTCGTTAAGAAAAATGGAAAATTTTGAATTTTAAATGCAATTTATACTCGTTGGGAGTTGAAGGGAACTTTAGCTCAGACAATAGCCAATTGTAACATCACGCTCTACGGACAAACATAACGATCCGTTTAATTTTATTGATTTTACATTGATTATGATAAAATGTGGTCGTTATCTATAGAGCTATAATTTGAATAATTACCGTTTGAGAATAATGTGAGCAATTTTGGAAGAAAGATCTTTTTAAACATTACGAACGAGCTGATTTTATTCGATGCAAATTTTTTCAACGCGGTTGATCGTTCCGTTGTATTTCTTAAAAGGGGGTTTTTTTTTTTGAAAATTGTGACTCACAAGGCTGCGGAGCTATCGGAAGATCTAAGACAAACTGAATCATGTCTGGTGTTTGTTATGTTAGAATTTATCATCCATTCAAGCTATAGCTCAGCCCACTATATCGTGCCAAACGGTTTGTTCATAATGGAGGAATCTATTCATTCTATAGAATTGGAACAGCCGTGACCTCGCTAATTTTTCATTGAATATATTGGATTTATCCACTAGCTGAGCACGTCTGAAAATCCAAGATTATTATCAAACGTTCTCGTTCCACTAATTATTTGATTTCAATAATTCACATAGATGATTTCATGAATAACTTTGAAAACACAAATTTTGGTGTATAGCCTTCCATAATGAAAAAGATTTTCAGCAAAAATTCGATACTTTCGTTGTTGAACGAAATTTTGGAAACGAAAAAAATTATTCGTAATTGCGTTAAAAACATTTGATTATATTAGAAGAAAAGTATCTAATTTGAAATGAAAAATAACGCGCGAATGGTCATTCTAAATTTTTCCTTCTATTGTATTCCTCTTTTTACCTTCCTCTGTTACGTTCGGTTTATCGAATTATTTTTGTCCTGCAAATAATAAGTGATCTATCGATGTAAAAAATCAAAGCATTTTAGAAGTAAATAGCCAACTTTCTAGTTGATCACGTATTTCAAAGTTTTCATAGATATTTATTCTGTCGTAGAATACAAAACAAAATGATGGGAGCTGAAATCGTTGTTTTTCGATAGGGTGTTGAAAGAGATGAAATTGTTTTTTCGATATATTGGCTCCGCGTTGTTTTTCTCGAGCTGAAGGGTCTTGCCAGGCAGAAGAGCGGAGCACGTACAATCGATGTAAATGAAATTTCGTGCTTCCCATGCATAGAAGTACGGCGGGACAAGATGTTCTGAGGAATCGAGAGAAGAAAAAAAAAAATTAAAAAATATTCATTTGGGTCAGCTTTAGTGGGGTAGAGAAGTGTACTTATTCACAATTCAAAAGGAAATACCCGCAAAATTCAATTACTTCAAGTGCTAGCATACGTGCGCTATTCATTTTTTTGCCAGGCTGAACCACCTGCGTTCGATTCGCAGCAATAAGAAAAAAAAAAAAAAGCAATAGACGTTTATCTAAAAAGTAAACTCTCGTATTTTTTATGGCGCCAGAAGTGTTTGTCTACGATTTATACCACTCCTGTCTAGCCTCGTTCTCGAAATATGAACTTGGGCCAGAGATTAAATGAAATCATCGTTTTTATCGATAAACATTTGACAATCTTTAACATTGACCTACAAACAGTTCGTACTTGAAAAATATAGACAAAGCAATATTATTCGAGAGCCTTGGGGTAATTCATGAACAGGTTAGAGTTCGAGGAAAATATCAATTATGATAAAATACAAATTTTACCAAGGTCCTAAAAATCATGTGATATTTTAATGGATAAAAATGAATATTCCATCGATTTCACTTTCATCGTTAATAGTTTTGTAAACAAATGATCACAATGAACGTAATCGATCTGTTGGTTATTTGGGACCGACAGTAATGGGCATGCAGTCAGTGTATGCCTCCGGCAATCTTTCAAGTTTGGTAGCTTCGGGCAAGGCCAATGCTTCGATGGAAGACCGCTTAGCCATGCACCGGCTCACGCATCAATCGCTGAGAGGGAGACAGTTTTCCTGAGCTTCTGATAGTCCCGATCAACTGGAACTCAGTAGAAATATAGTCATCTTTATCGGCCAGGCTCTCCACAGTTTCCCTGGGCCCTTGTGTAGATGCAATACAGTAGTTCATTAGGAAAGAGCAGGACATTTCGGAAAGAGAGGAACAGTAAAGTCTGGAAGAGAAGTGAGATTGGAGCGAATGGAAGGGCTCGTTGATACCTGAAAGAGCAGTATATTAACAATCGAAAAAAAATTGAAACAGTTGAATAAAAAAAAATGTTCCGATTTTGCATATTCTATTATCATTGCTATTAATATTGTGATTGCAATTATTTTTTATTATATTGAATGTTGTAAAATTCAATGTTCCAAACTGATTTAAAAAAGAGCACTGAATATTGATAAGAATTTTCTTGTGAGGCGTACTAATTAGCGAAATGGATATTCTTGATTTTTTTAAATACTCTCAAGATCTTACTTAATCAAAGTAACTGAAGCTTATATCAATATTTTGATAACCTTGTGAAATCACATCGGAAGTCGAGAAAGATTCTGTCTCTGATAATATTTGACGACACGAATATTGAAAGGAAGTAATTAGCGATTAAGCCAATGTGTAATGACCGGAAAAATTGCTTATCATAAATTCGATTACGAGAAAGGGATTACGACAACGATCGATACGTAAAGATCAACAAATGATAAATTATTAAATCATTGTAATGAAATGAATTTTCTGTTGTTTGACACTCGCAGTGTCAATTTTGCATTGAAATTATTTCAATCTTTGGATTAAGACCTCTTAAAATTGTCCTTATTTGCTTAAATCCAATCGACGAATTTACTGGTGGGAGCGTCCGACCCTCGTCACGTGACTCAGTTGTAAATGAAGCAAGGTTCTTGGTGATAAGAGACACTGTATTCCATATGTGTCATGTACCCCATATAACGCAATAATGAATGTACATACAAATGTACAGGATGATTCAAACTAGACCCTGCTCGGAATTGAATATGGTTTGTGAGTTAATTTGCTTTAAGGCAATTTAGCAGTACACTGACAACGAAATTTTGTTGAAACCTCTAAATATTTTATCGTGTCAACAAAGTTTTGTTTCCGTATAAAGAACTTTTGTTGTAATATTCGAAATTTTGTTGCCTGAAGAAAAAATGTTTGGTCAATGCGTGCGACAAAATATTTTTATATTTCAACGAAATTTCGTTTTCAGTGATAGATACACGTTTTTTTCGGACACGCTCGATGTTTGGTGAAAACGAAGAGTTGGACGTTGTTCTCTGATGAAAAAAAAAAACATCGAATAACTATCCGCAATCGATAATCATCTTAATTAATATTTTATATCTTGCTATCGCTTATCTGTCAGTTAACAATCGACTACAGGCTGCGTATTTATTTTCCTGTAACGGAAATTCTTTTTTTTTTTTTAAAAACTCCATTTTTTGGTGTCATATCTTGTGCACTTTATTTTTGATAATTATTCCTTTTATCTGATTATTACTCTTCGTTAAATCTGAATTTATAAATGAATTTATGCTCATCAAGGTTCGTTTATTTTTGAATCAACAGCATTGTATGCTTTCATTGAAATTAATCGCTTTATCTGCAACACTCAAATAAATATGGGTGCAATGAAAACAAAACGAGAGCTGGAAATACATTTTTTTCAAATCCTCTTTTACACGATTTAGTCAAAATGCTGATATCCACAATTTTTTCATGTAAATAATTAATGTTTCAAATACCGTGTGATCATCATAGATAAATAATGATTTAATGCAGTTTTTCTTATGTATATTCAATTCTACGTAGCAGTGACTATAGAAAAACTGTTCATTTATTGACAGTTGGCTTATTGGCGATACTTATTTACGAATAGAAGTTGATCACTATCACTGCAAGTTGTTACTTATTGATTCTTCTTTCCGTGATGTGAATTCAATAGCTTTTCCACAAAATCAGACGATTCATACGTATCAGCAATGATTTTGTTTGCAGAAGGTTTTCTTCTAAGAAACTTTAGCAAAGTTTGAAGAGAAGAAAAGGAAGAAGGGGAGCTGGAAAAGGGTCGTAAGTCAACATAGCGAAGAGGGTCTATGCTCTGTTTTGAATAAGTAAATATAATGTGAGTATTATATAGTATATAAGAATGTGAGAAAGAGGAGCTGAGGCAAACCCGCATGAGGGTGGTGTGACCTATATACCTTGACCCACCGCAGTGGGTTACAGGTGTCAGAATATGAGCGCGTCGTAGATCTCGTGAGCGTCCTTAATGTAAAAAAAAAAAAAACAAAAACGTATTAACTGGATAAGAGATCCACATAACAATTTTCTTTATCTATAATCCCGCTCCATGTACTCACGAATTAACGAGCCACGAGAACGTGATTATCAATGACTTGATGCCTGAATGTTATTTAAAATCAATTTTCGTACAAGCTCAATCGTGGCCTTTCCATCCACTGTGAAGTTTGCACAGGCGCAGAAAAAATTCGATTATCTTTTCGAAGAAGGGACGCATATGAAGAGGGTACATCGACGCTCACTCTCGAGACTCAATCATGCACGACAGCTGGCAGTGAAAGTTGGGGGACGTCTATAGCTTGTGAAAAACTAAACAATCTCGTCAATCGTTATTTATTTGTTTGATTCAATCCTTCTTGTATAGAATAAAATTTCATTCTGTGGACCTTATTAATTAACTGAAACGTCGATATTCTGATAATTACAAACATCGAAAAACCTATAACAGCAGGTAAAAATTTTAATCTTTCACGATCATATGAATACGTAAGAAATATCGAGCGAATTAAAAGTCGTTGAAATGTTGACTTTGAAGAGCAAGAGGAAAAAAAAACAATACCGATGAAAATTGATATCCTTCAATAGCTGTTGCGATTCACTAATTCGTTCGAGTACTTCATCGTTTTTATTATTTCAAAGTTTCCTGTCAAAAGACTCAAATCGTTGGTCCGTCCTTGTTTACTGATAAGAAAAGTAATCCAATTAAAAAACCATCCAATATTCGACAATCCGTATTACAGAAGGAATGTTATTTTATTCCATCGACGAGCACTCGATTATTCGAGATCATTAGCGTGGTTTGGGGAAATTGGGTCACAAACGAAAATCCGTATTCCACTACTGATTAACCAGAGTTCAGTGATGTGCGGAAAAAAAGAGATAAGACGCAAGCTAATGAAGACGACGAAAATACATGGAGGGAGATTTCTTCCTCATTCCCATTTTCCGTTGTTTCGAGCCATACTGGTCGTACAGTCTGATCGAAAAACTGTTTTAACATAAAAAATCTAGATGCTTTGATATTGTACAGAACGACGAATGAGATGAAAATTAATGTTAAACAATAACAGCCAACAGCGATGGGTGGGCTGTCGGTGTGTGGCTTTACTCATCTCCCAAGTTATGCAGCCTCGTGCGATGACTACTTAGCCATGTAACGGAAGTACTCACTAACGGGAACTCAGTAAAAACATGATCTGTTCACCTCGGCCGGGTATTTCATAGTTTTTCTTTTGAGGACACCATAGGAGCAAAAGGGAATTTCAACCATCCGCGTTCTTTGAGGATGTTGTGTTGGGATCGACATACCCAAAAATCGCACACGCACACACATACGATTATTCATGTACATATAGGTTTCTATCGTTGTTAAGTAAAATAAATGGATCATTTCGTTTTATTGGCACGAAATGAACATTTTTTCATGCTCTGTTGAATTTTTTTTCTATCATTCTATCATCTAATCCTTTTGAAATTTGGCACATAGTTTGTTCAATACTTAAGAAGCAATTCTCAAATTTTCATTCGATTGTCTCTGTTACTTCGATACAAAATTTATTTATTGGAGCCTTGATGTCGTGATATTTTAGATGATTCAATAAAAGACCATGCTCATTGATTAATTAACATTTTTTCAATCACTCTCCTAAATATCGTCAAACTGTGCAACTATTTTTTTTCTGTAATATTTTGTTGCTTGCAAAGTTTCATTGAAATCTCTCTATTTTGATGGAATTTTTTCCCGCGTATCTCGAGGTGTGTCTATCGGGTTTCTAAGGCTCGTGTCCACGATCCAAGATCTCGGTTCGGGTTCTCGGATACAAATTTTTCCACCAGATAATTCTCCTGTGATGATAAAGATAATATTAGAACTTTACAGGCGCTTCTCACTCCTTTTCCTCAATGACTTCTGCCCGCAGCTCCCCAATTCGTCTGAAAAAACTACTGCAGGGAAGTCACACCTGAGATACCTTATTCTGGTTTTGGTTCCCGCTAATCGAGCACATTGGGGCCATCTTGGGATCTGCTTTTTTTGAGTGGGTTCTGAATCACCAAGAGCGCCAATAATCAAACTGGTCTACCGTAAAATTCTATTGCTACAAATTTATGGATTGTGAATAACAAACATTCGTAATTACGCTTTTAAGTAAACTTATATGAAGTATGATGGCTCGGCTCAAGGGTTGATATCCGAGGTTATCCCAGTGGGTAGTCTTTATGCATGAGGGAGAGTTGATTGAGTAATGAGATGACGTATTACTAACCGAGCCGTTTTATAGTTTCGGTCACGAGATGCTTACTTTAGCAATATTCACTTTGCTTCCGGGAACTTTGTCGGTTCAATGCATCGGGGCTTCAAGACTGGTTTAAAATAAACTTATTCGAATTCACTGGTATTTTTTTAACGTTCCTTTTCACGTTTGCTGGCGAAAATTATAACATTATTGCCTTATCGATATTTTTTTTTGACTCATTAGATTTTTTTAGACTGATAGAGCTTGAAAGAATTTCCATAATCGATCGAAAAGTTTTCTTCACTAAAAATTCAACGATTTTTTTTTATCAATTCTTTTTTCTTTGTAAAATTTAATTGATTCTTTTAAACTAATACCAATGTAGCTATATCCGTTCAGTAAAGTTTCTACTGTTGACAATATCAGAGAATGAAATATGGTTCCACCACATTTTTCAACAAATGATACCGCCTCAGGATAAGGAGCGGTCAATGGACTATATTTCATTTAGACAACACAAGAAAACCGAGGAGGGTGTTGGGGTGACGTTGACATATCATGAATGGGAAATTAATATTGTAACTGAATATAGCTGTCTACCCTTATCCACTTCCGTATAATATTTCGTGTCAGTAGGGGATTTATTTCGTTTCAACACGTTAACAATCTATGTAAATTTGTATCAATGTGCTGTCATCACCGAACAAAAGAAGACTCACACAAAATGGAGCAGTTTCGTAAACTTTTTATCTGTATTGCATGAAAAGTCAACTTGATTAAAAAAATTTTCGAATGTTCCAGCCACTTTACCGATACTCTTCTCTTTAAATGAGTCTTCTGTCATTGAGGGTTGCGGGCCTTAAATAGCTGCATTTGAAGGTACCCGAAAAATATCCGCACATCTAAATAACCAAAGGAAAGAAACTGTGACAGCCATAACCGGTGTATATAATATGAAGGCCAGATGGTACATTCCAGGCAATTTTATTAATAGAACGGTGCTTTCCAGAACTTCGTTGTATTCTTGGATTGCTCTGAAAAGTGTTTAGCCCCAGAGGGGAATTGTATATTGTTTTGAAATAGTATATGACCAAGTACAAATAGTATTTGCATGTATTCATGGTCTCAGCACCTCAGGTTTTATACATATCTGCGGTTTTTCTTTCTCTAACTGAGCATACGATTTTTTTTTTTTTCAGGAACATAATATGCATTCGTGATTTTTAGTTAAGAAATTTTTTACTGAACTTTAGCGTGTTACCTTCTGTCTCATAAATCAAGGCGAAATTCTGGTCAAGCAGACCGAGGCACAGCGTGCTAGGGTCAATTCAAGTTGAATTAATAAGATATAAGGTGAAACATGCCTTCATAATTAATAATAGTGTTAAAGTTACGTCGATCTGTATATAAGTATCTTCTTGATAATAACGGATCGTGAGTTACAAATATATATATTATTTCAATGTGATAATGATCCGTTCAACAGAAAAGAAATGCTCACTTTTATCATTATTGGTGCTATCACGAAACCCATTGTTACATATCGAAGGCTTACATTATTAAAGGTAATACTAGCATTAGGGAAGAGTATACAACTGAACGAATAGCCTGCCAAACCTTGATACGACGTCAGATCTTATTTTTATTAAAGGAATGAGTGGAGCCTCGGGTTTTAGCTTATCCAGTGAACAATAAAACGTTACAGGTATCGCATTTTACGATTTTTATACTGAAAGCATTTGTCGGTTGGGGATTTTCGAGACGAATATTGTTTCGACGAAATTTTAAAAAGACGTTTTTAAAATATTTATCATAAAAAATATTTATTGGCATGACTGTACATCGGGGACATCTATAATCAAGTACTCAGTTACTTTACTGAATCCACCATCGTGTAATTTCGACGTATACGTGTGTGGATTAAGCTCGTGTATATATCGACAATTTATGTGGTCGTGCTGAAAAAATTCGCCCACACCCACGTTGGGATTAACATACATACCGAGTAGCCTAAATTTTCACCTGCGATGGGAGTGCATAAATGTACCTTGTTAGTCCACTATTCAGTATAAATAAAGATATGGCACAAGTGAGGACGGCTTGTGTGAAAGTGTCCGTCGTGTCGATAGGATCTTGTAGACTCAATTTGCACTGCTATTCAACTTTTTTATCAAACACTTATTTTCGATGGCATTATAGAATTGTGCAACTGCGATTCTCACAAATGAAATTTTTTTAGAGCTTCAGTAATCATTGCTATTGAAGTTCTTTCCGATTATTTTAGTGGCTCCTTTTTAGTGTACGTTTCGTGATGAATTGGAAGATTTTTGGATTATTCGTCCTGGTGACATTCAGTCAAATTGGAATTTATAACACCGTGAGTACATGTACTTGTCAGTGGATTTATCTGTAATAGTTCGCGGCTGCTTCAGGAGGATAAAAAGTGCTTATTGACAATGTTGAAATCCAAATGATGATCAGTGGAAAAAATATAAGAATTGTATTATATTTTTCTTTGTATCCATCGAAATTACATTGATCAGAGCAGAGAAGGTACAGTTCATTTGGAGTGGCTTGGTTCGTCTGTTGATTCGTGCCTAATTTACTTGAACCACCGCTAAAATCGCATGATTTTTTAAATCTCTTTACATTATTTATAACAATGAAGAATTGCGAGTTCCAAGATTTAATCCGAACAAGTTCAGTCTGTTTGACGTTTCGATAAAATATGATTATTGTCAAAAACACTTGGACCATATTATCAAGAAGAGATATTGAAAATAAAGAATTAAGATCGTATCGCTACTGTAGAGTACCGTTTTTAGTGATGATTTTTAGGATTGCATATATATGAAACTATTTAAGTGTTTTTTCTTAAATTTAGGACATTTATTCAAAAAATACGCACATTTTCTATCTTACAAAGAAAATGTTCTAAGACTTGAGGAACGTTTTTCATGGATATGCGCTTGAATTGGCGATCGTGGTAACTCGATAACCAACTGTCCATTCTTCATGAAATTTGATGCGCAATTCCCATACGTTATTAGATAAAGTCTACCATAGTATTACCCTTTTGTGAATAAAATGTTTTGCAAAGTTCGGTAGCACGTTATAAACTTTCTTTAGCAAGAGAAATTTAGGAAACATGACTGGTCACTGGTCCAGTTTACTTTTTATTATCACGGCTGTTCTACGTGACAAGAAAAAATACTGTTTTTTCCACAATTCTAAAAAAATCTTATCTCACGCGTTTAAGTTTTTTCTTATTATCAAAAAGTGGTTTTTCAATTTTGTTGAATGAAAAACTTTATCAGTTGCCTCGAGTCGTACTTTGAGGGTACTCACATCATAATTCACAGACAATCTTGATAGAAAAAGCCGTCGGGATTTTCGTAGGTATGAAAATGAAAATATGGAATTTAGACTGCTGGCATATCGGCAAACTTTGAAGGACAACACGAAATCATTCTCCAATTTTCGATCATTCGTCATTGCGTAGCTCCGATGAGGGAACATCCTATTAAGATAAAAAAAAGACAGGCTCCGTTTATATACCACTCAATTTCATATCACTTGACGTTGTTTGACATTGATCGTGAAAATCAATTCTAGTAGTGTCACACTAAACTCAAGTTTAAAATAATTACAGGAGGCAAAATTGATCATCCGAATCATTGAGAATTATATGAGAAACGCGAGAGCCGGCAATTCTACCACGCAAGTAGAAACTCCGGGGGGAAATAACAGTTTTTTCGAGTGGTTTTTTGGACTCTGGGGACAAAAACCAACGACCATCACCACCACGACCACCACCACAAGACCATCTCTCATCGTCACAACACCGGAAGCTTGTCCCTCATGCAGTTAGTTTGTGAATATTTTCGCACCCTCAAATTTTACTTGTATATATGAGGTATTCTACGCCAAGTCAGCCCCTTCAGAACCTTACGTTTTTTAAAAACCGACTCCAAATTTTTTGTTATGTTCTATGCATTGAAAGTACCTATCTTGATTTTTTTTCTATACCTAACAAGATATATATATATATTTTTTTTTTAAATGAGATGATTTTTTTTTCAAAAGCTCATAACTCTTCGAAAAATAGACAAAATCGAACTTCTTTTCTCTCAAAATATCGGTTTATCATTGTACTTATTGAGTATGATAACAGAAGAATTATCATCGAATTTTTTCTCTATTTTTATTCAGATTACATATTTTGATTTTATTTTATAAATTCTCAAAAAGATTTTGACCCAATTAGAGATTTCATAATTCAAAAATTGTTTTTTCGTTTTTCTAGCAAATTAAATTAAATTTTAACAGTCACACAATCCACAATCCCGTTCTCCTGATACTGGAGATCTTCTCCTATAATCAGATTGCAAATTGTATTTTTTTTCAAATAATTTTGTTGTGGGTATAAAAAATTATCAGATAGGTAGAAAGTGAATCGATACTCCGTACATATTGTTCGTGTTTTTAATGAGAAATAAAATTTATTGATTCTTTTGGCGGTGAAAAAATGTGTGCACTCTGAATTCTGTTGAATAATAATAATCTTTCACAATCAGGGTACCCCATCTTTATACAGTAAATAAAAGGACGATTTCAAAAAGTTGGATCGATCCTCTTGTAGTAAAAATTAATTTGAAAAATTCATTATTTTTCTTACGATTTGGTATCACGTACTCATAAAATATAAAAAAATGAACGAAAAATCTCGAAAATAAATGGTTTTAGAGCTTTTTAAAAATCGCAGAAAAAGTTTGAAAATTTTTCTGCTCCTTTAATTATTCAGTTGAGTGTATTTATAACTTATTGTCGTACCGTTTTGTTGAAAAATATATTTCGTTACCGATGCTTGAAAGGTGATTCAAATATTGTAAAAATCAATTGCAGAGTGCGGCTTTGCTAATACGCGACGAAGAATAATTGGTGGAGTCGTTACGAAGGAGAATCGATATCCATGGATGATACTGTTGTTGCGAGGTGAGAGAGCAATCTGTGGAGGTTCACTTATAAACGATCGTTATGTGTTGACTGCAGCCCACTGTGTATCTGGGTAAGAATATCATAGATTTTCAAGCAAACGTGGTAATGAACTCGAAACTTTGAATAAATAAGAAAAAAAAAAATCGGTGTAGATATGACGCAAGTCGATTCATAGTGCGCATAGGCGAGCATGATAAATCCAGTGCCATCGAGGCCATCACGCAAGATTTTAAGGTTGAAAGAGTTATCGTACACGCAAGTTATCGCTCGGTTAACTTTGACAATGACATTGCTCTTTTGAAACTTCGTGGTGTCGTCGGTTTGTATGGATCGATGCGTCCGGTATGTCTTGCCGAAAAAGGTAAATAAATTATTACAAACAAAAAATTTCCCCTCTTATTCGTGTTTGGAAGAAAAAAAAAAAAATATTTGCTGTGACATTTTATTCTGGGAAAGAAATTTAATATCGGAGATGCGACCGATTCGCAATTTGGCAATAACGTTGTGTGAAAATTCAGAATTAAACATTTACAAAGAATTTCCATACGTCATTCTGAAGCCTCCGTGAAATTATAATTTACGATCTATTTTAGTGGCCTGATCATTCTATAAATTGTTTCATTTTCTTATTTAGGATTGACGTATTCTGGTGAAAAAGGCATAGTAGCGGGATGGGGTACGACACATATTGGTGGACCGTTGTCCGATAAGTTGCGCGAAAGCATTGTACCGATTTTGTCCAATAAAGAATGCCGGTCAACGAGACATAGGCCAGAACAAATAACCGATAACATGATGTGTGCTGGTTATCTGACGGGAGGCTCAGATTCTTGTCAGGTGAACTTTCAACGATCCGTTATATTTTTTTTTTACCTATTCAATTTACTATTTCGTTGATTCATTGTGTTTTTTTCAATTTTTTTTATTTCTCGCATAAGAGAAATTACATGAAGAAAAATTATAACATTTTTTACGTTTTCTTTTCCGTTTTTGTAGTTGTTTCATTCATTATTTCAGTTTATTTGGTAGTTTTTTTTTTATAGAGCTTTGGTCCAAGATTTCGAATTCCAAGTGCCAACTATTTGGCATGGTTCGATATATTTTTTAGATTCTACTTCATACTATTAGCATCCTTGCATTACCTTTTCCTTGTTTTTAATGTTGAAAAACGTAAAATCGTAGCGAGATCGGATGCGTGAAATATTTAAAATAGATTTTCACAGTGAAAGCAGATTTTGCTTCCAAAATAGCAAATAAGAGTTTCGAAAATCCGGACTCGATGAAAAAAAAAAAATCTTTACTGCATGAATTACTGTATTTTTACGAAACTCCTGACGTAGGCTCTTTGATTATCCGTAGGGTGACAGCGGTGGCCCGATACACGTAGTCGAAGAGACAAGTGAAATTCATCGATTAGTAGGTGAGGAAAACACAAAATATATTCATTAAATTCGAAGATTTATCTCGTAATATTCTTACGTCCGAAATCGTCTTCGTCGTTATCGTTAAATTTTTGCTTTCTAAATTCAGGTATAGTTTCTTGGGGTGAAGAATGTGGTTTGCCGAATTATCCCGGTGTTTACACGCGAGCAAACAGATATTTGTCGTGGATTTATCGACATACCTCGGACGCCTGTTATTGCCAATAATCAATGTACCAAATAATGAAAAAGTGATGTATCATGTGGATCGCGAAAAAATGAAACCAGATAATTAGAAAAGGTGAAGTCAACGTTTTTCCAGTTCAATGATAATATTGACGAATGAATGAAGAAACACAAACCATTTGATAACCATCTGTAAGAAACAGCCGTCCAGCATCCGAAAAAAAATAATTTTCTTCAAATATTCTAGTAAAAGAATGAAGAAATATAAATTTGTATTTTGCGAATATCAATGTGATTAATCAATCCAAATTCCAATTCGAGTGTATGGAATCAAAATTTAATGCAAAGAATTAATAAATTATTGTGAAAAATCATAATTTATTTCCATTTGCATAAGATACGAACAATATCATTTCCGGGACAACAAAATTACTTGTATCCGCATTATCAATCTTTTCCGCGACGGAGAAGTTACACTTTGTTCTATGATTTTTTTGTTTCACGCTCAATTACATGCCTAATCCAGCAAAAATGATTAATAGAGGTTTTTGGCTTGTCATAAATTTCAGAACATTTGTATTTACTCCGTTGGACTCTTATATTAAAGAGAGAGCGAGAGGGAGAGGGAGAAGGCGAGAGAAAGAGAGAGGAATGGAGAGAGAGTTATCACCGTTTCTAAGAGCATTCATTATTTGAATGATAAATACACGTTTTGACAAATATGTACAGCTTTCTCATTAATAAATACATAAACGTTTTGATATGCCGCATTTTTTCAATTTTTTTTCAACGAAATTAATTTTCATTGGTTTGTTTTTTTTTTTTCTCGAGTTCTATAACGTTGTTACGAGAACATTACCAATTGACGTTGAGTGTGATTTTGTGCTCTTGTCAGTGTCTATTTCTTCGTCCTGGCGAGTATCGTTCTCGCTGATAATTTTCTTACTTTCGTCCGCCGAGATATCCGTCTCATCTTTTTCGTATAGCCAAAAAGTTTCCATGTTTCCTTTACCCTTAAAAAATTCATCAAAGCTTAGGATATTTGTAACTCCTATTAATATATGAAACGAAATTCGATATGAAACTTGTACGGGCTCTCACTGGGAACTTGTACACTTTTATTGCTGTCGCAAAGTTTATCTTTGATAAACCGTGATATAAAGTTCCGGTAAAATAATACTTGGCGTCAAGCCGCTACCGCGTCTCTTTTTACTTGGGTCTTCCCATGATTCTTACCTTTACCCAAACTTCACCTCGTGATTCGGTGCGATGAGAATGTGGAGGCAGCAAAGCTTTCGTGTCCATGGATATCTGAACTTTTCCTGGCTTTCATACAATTTTATTGCATTAAACATATTTTATATCAATCAATAATAAACTATTCCGACCATTTACTTTATTTCAAAAACATCCGGCTTCGCAAAGTCTCACTCGTATACAATGAATAATAAAGTCTGTTCTTAAGAATCGACTTAATAATAAGCCGATTGAACTTACCAAACTTGTCGTTTGCATTCTCGATGCTGTGTTTACCGTGTCACCGAAAAAACAATATCTAGGAACTTTGATACCCACGACCCCAGCCACAGCTGATCCCGAATGAATTCCTAAACACAAATTTCCTCGTCAAAAATAATAATAATGATGCATATCCACGAACTTTCCTCGTCTTCGAGTTAACAATTATGGACTGAAGAAGAAGAAAAAGCATGAATATATTTTTTCCATATTTAAAAGAAACTCTCCTCAACTCGCAGACTCAACTGATCAATTACTTTTGTTCTAACTAATCTGTTCAGTCATAGTGATAAACTGTTTTAAATATACAAGCCACATCGACGAAACAAACCATTAGTCATACAAGTTTATAAATCCATAAATATTAAACTTGTATATCTTTAAGCTTAAGTGAGTGCACCGAACTACTTACCTATTCGAATTTGTATGTCAATGCCTGAAGGTAATTTCAGTGATCGTACACAGCTTATCAGTTCGAGCGAAACGTCAGCTATATTTTTTGCGTGATCTTCAGTTCTATCGGGTGCACCGCTTGCTGCCATATAAACTCGTCCTACAGTTTCCACCTGTCATAATATCACGATTTTCATGACAAAGTAACTCTCCCGAATCTCTACTCTTTCGTATATCAACAATCGAATATTTGAGTAAATCTGAGATAAAAAATGGGAAAATCTCTTGAAATTTCACCTTGTAAACGTTAAACTTGTCCATGAGAGAATCGAAGCAGGAAAAAACAGCGTTCATTGAAGATACAATATCCATCGCACCTTCGATTGTCGAATAATCGAAATCACAAAGTTCACAAAAAAGAACTGACATGCTTTCGAAAGTCTGTGAACAAATAGGCATGATCGTTTGAGTGAGTTAAATACTTGAATGATCAATTTTGTAGGTATGAAATGAAAAAAAAAAGAATGTTCAATTATAAGCTCACCTCACACGTGCTCATCGGTGTTGCTCCAGCTCTAAGCCGATCAGCTACCGTCTTTGGTATCATCGAATAAAGCAATTCGTCAGTTTTGTTTTTCCAACGATCTAAAAGAGCGTAACTGAGCTCCAACTCTTCGGATCTTTGCTCCGCACGCTCGAACATCATCTCGAGTCTTCAATTAAACAAATAAAAATGTATCGAGGTCAGGACCTATTTTATCAGAGAAAAAAAAAACTCATATTTTCTACTCGAAAACTTTCTAATTTCTAATCACCTTCCGCAATGCTGCCAACCGGCGAGAACCATCTCGCGACTCATACCGTGGGGATTGAGGTCGTTTAGATAAAGTCCCATGTTTGGCAGCTCGTCAAGACTGTTTATTCTATCGAATTAAACAAGGGAAAAATAATGTTGCTTTCAACTTATCAATTTACTTAATTTTTTACGATTATCAGAGTTTCCAAAAGTTTTAGTCGTTGCAGTCGTAATCAATGTGTATCGAATTCGAAGTCAGCTGTTCCATATTCAGATTAATTGAACCTGACTATGACAGACATTTGACTGCGCAAGATTAAGTTTACCAGGACGTGGAAAAACTGGCCATTAGTTTTAAAAATATTTTTTGGAAGGAAAGAAAAAAGTAGAGTGAACGATAAAATACCCAGACATAACTAGTAATTGATCGATTTTGTCTAATTTTGTGATGCTTTCTGAAATATTTTTTAAATTACGTACAGTGGACAGCATAGAAAGACGATGGCTTTGATATCTTCAATGTATCTCATCTGTCCTTTGAGAAGAATACTCCTGGCACCTTGACTTCCCTTTCTATCGAGTTTTGAATCAGCTCCCGCAGGATTTCCGCTCGAAGATGTGGGTGATCGGTTTTCCGTAGATCTTATCAACTCGAGCTCGAACATTACCGAGTGTAGATACATCACCTGAACGGTTTAAGGAAAAAGCTTATTTCTTCTTTGTGATTGAGAAATAAAAAATAAAAAAATAAAAAACACCAGAAAACAAGCAATCCTCACGTTTCCCCATGTAAATGAAATGCCTTTCGGACGTCGCAGCTTGAATACTTCCGTCACGTGTTTATTAAGAATCGATGCTCTACCACCCCATGATTGCAAAAGTTTTTCACCTGCTCCCAATATTTTCATATCGCGATTCATGATGACACCAAAGGGGAACAGACGAAGAAGGAGGCTGCATGATACCGGTGACAATTCACGACCTATCGGTAGCCTCATCCGATTATTTTTTGCGATCTGAACAATCGTGTGTGATGTTTAAATCAAGGATCAATTTAGTTACCTTCATATTTTTTCATTTTCAACTCGAAAAGTGGAGAATAAAAAATGGACTTACGTAATCACGATTATCAAAATCAATGCGAAATTTCACCATGACACTTCGCGAGCCGGGAATGCTGTTCGAGCTCTCGAGGACTCTGATGTCCAGAGTCGTTTCGTACAGATCTTCAGCTATTTCATATAGTTGACCTGACCAATCAATTCAGAAATAAAAAATTCAAACGTAATACAAAAATTTTCGAAATCACTAACTTCATCGGGATACTGTATTGGAAAAATTTTATTTTCATTTTCAGTCTGAATATATTTGAAATAACCTTTTGGCTAACATGACTTTATTGAAAATAATAAATAATTTAACATCAACTATTCTTACCCATAAAGTAATGAGTAAAACCTTGTCTAGTACTTCGATAAACGAGCACAACGCCATGTGGATCTACGTGGGTGATGTACATCGACGGACTCTTCATTTTCGGATAAGTGAATCTCATTTGCATATGAATATTGTCAACGCTTTGCAAAAAATCACAGAAGAAGCGCCCTGTTGCTTTGATCGTGCAGTCATACCTGTATATCGTACTATTTTGATTACAAAGTTTTGATGGTTGTTCGATAAACTTACGTTTTTACTGAGATTCATGGATCGTATAAGGAATAAGACTGCAGCTATGCCTGAGCTATATTTTTTTATTGTTGCATATTTAACTATAATTTTTGATTAAAAAAACGTAAAATTCATCAAATGATTTATTGTGGACACTTTTGGTGATGAAATTTTTACCATGTTCATGTTTCTATTCTATGTAGAATGAGTGTATGAAAGATGAAAAAACTCGAATTGCATTGCAATATTTCGAAGACATGAATTATTTACAGTTGATTATTATAAAAATAATTTCAGTAGTTTAAAAAAATTATTTTATGTTTAAAAAATCGTTTGAAAATAATAGGTATCGGATTGTTTTTTTTTTTTTTTTTGATTACTTGTTTGGTAAACAGTTTATTTATCCGTGAAAAGTCCGATGCCATAACGACACCGATGCTATAACGGTAGATTCGTTATTCCAAGCTACAAATCATATGAAAAGAGGTTGAAAAGAGTCGACAAGATGCTTGTGTAGCCTGTATTACGCGTTCTCCATACGCGTTGAAGCGATGATGAGCTTAGATATTCCCGGAATTCATGTAACATACACCCCATTAGGAACTTGATCGGTGTAGGTAATGAGATGTTTACGACAGTGAACATAATTTAACATTTCCTGCTTCAGGATATTCTGATCTACAAGTCTGCAGAAGTTTGTGAAACCTTAATATAGCAAGCGAAAAACGTTTATTCGAGTAAGAAAATTGATATTATTTAGACATTTTTCTTATAAATAAAATGTTTTTCTTTTCCTGAATTATTTGCATCGTTAAGACAATAAACAAACATTTAAATATATCCAAACGATTTTTTAAATTAAAATCGTTCACAATTAAGTCTACATTGTCATTGTTATAATATCAGCAACTGAAGAATTCCCAAAAAAGCTTTACGACAATCTACCGAGAGTATGTTTTCGAACCCTCATATATATTCAGCTCCAAAAAGCAATAATCCTCGAAAACAGAAGCAAATATGAAGCCACATTGAAATATAGAATAGCTAGGACAGAAACTTCGAGAACTAATATCGTTCCCTTCTAAAGAATTCAGCCCTAAGGAATGCAAAAATAAAATAATAAAAACAATAACACCTGCTCGATACGCATTAGCATAGAAAATGTCTTTCGTATCCAATATAGTTATAACTCTCCTCTTCGAAATGAAAAAAAAAAAAAAAAAAAAAATCATCATTTCTTTGATATTTACCCAAGATTGCTGAAAAATTTGACGAAACATTTTCCGAAAAATCGCATCGTATTATCGATCGTATCATCTCTATATCTGGCAACAGCAGCTGCCAGGTCCGTCATTAAAGCATCCGGATACATTTGCCTTGTGTTGAATACCGGGTGCTTTATTCCGGCCTGTTCCAATATGTCCAGCCATACCTCTTCACCATATTCGAGCTTTAAGAAAAATCAGGTTATTAAAATGTACGAGCAGTCGGTGTAGCGGATAAAGTCTTCGTACGAATCTCGGTTCCAATGATTTAATTATACGTTTGACATGACAGAATTTACTGAGTTTGTTTGCGCATGTTGTGTGCTCTTAATTTGTTAGATCATTTAAAACTCGACGTATTATTACATTTTTTTTTCGTTATACGAACTCAATTATTGTTATTTCTATCGAAATTACACGGAGAGAAAATTCCTATTAAAATTACTAATAGTATTAGGGTTCTATATCGTCAAATTTATTAATTCGTAATTTTCTACAAAGTGAAAACTTGATAAAATTCGATGTTTAATACAAGAAAAAGTATATCGTGACATGGTAAAATATCTGCCGAAATTTTGCTATATATAAATCACTCGTGAAATTTTACTGTGTGATCACAGTACGATACGCTGCTTCGAAGACAAATAAAAGCGGAACCCTCGGACCTTTACAATGTATAATGCAAACGATCGTACACGCGCGATCGAAATTTTATTATGTACCATAATAATTTTTCAAACTTTTCGGCTGTTTATCTATACTCGCACTCGAGCCATTGAAATTTTACTATGTACAATGCGCGCAAGCGGGGAGAAGGGTGGCAGAGGGGGGTATTTTTTTAAAGATCCTTCTACTTCCCGCCACCATATGGGCATCGAAATGTTCGAAAATTCTTTATTTTATCACGTGTTTTCACACATTTCAAAACCTCATAATTTTTTATGGGATGGTGAATTTCAGTAAAAATTTTCTCGTCGTTTTCCAGAAAAGTCACTAAACTGAAGAATTACCTTTAAAACTTCTAACGTTTCTCATTCGATAGAGCTAAATTTAGTCAGTGATCTGATGAAAAATTTATATTCTTTAAAATTTTTTAGTTCAAATTCGAAAAATGCAAAATATTTATTCATCGAAAAAATTATATTCAAAGATATTTTTTTGCGAGTGTTTGTTTAAAATAATTCTGTATAAATCTTGTATTCAGAACGAAACAAAAAAATATATATATTTACTGCAGATTTTTTTGCAATTATTAAGCATTTTTCTGAATTTGCTTCTATTTACGAACTTTATTCATGCAAAGACATTCATCAACGACAAAATGAAATGTGTTCAGAATATTTCTTGAATAACAATCGAACGCTTTTTTTTCTTTCTAATTTCAAAGAGACAAGTCAGAAGCAAAAGCAAATATTAGCGCTCTTGCTCATTATGAAAATATATTCTCAAGAGTACACGAGGCCTCAATAAACCCTTAGAGCTTTATGATTCTTCGAGGTGATGTTTCGCAACGAGCCCCTCCTTACCACTTACACCGAGGGTGAAATTGTAATCAACTTGAGGGTATACATGAAAACACGATACTCCAAAAAATCTCCGATCTCACATCCATATCTTTGCGACATATTTCGTATACTTTTTGGTTTAGCTTGTACACGGCACATAATGAAATGTTTGACGATCATCAATTTTGACTATGTTTGCATAGCAAGATTTCTCGTGTAATATGTATATGTTCAAAAGCGTTTTTTTTTTGTCACGTAATTCTTGTATTATGAAGACTGTCTTTACGAAATTTTATAATCGTTATTAAAAATATAGCCCTGTAAACTCCTTAGTGAATTGATTCTGTTATTTTACTTGTTGCCTCCCACACATTCTTAATAAGCTTCCTCGAAGAATTTATGTATAAAGTAATTAAATGTCGTTTCGTGATTGGAAAAAGTTTGGCAAAGGGGGCAAAATGCTTGGGGCGCGAGCATCGCGTGAAGTATCAAAAGATCACGAATCTTACGAATCTTACGTTAAGAATTAATATTAGATGGGGCTACAGAAAATAAAAAATCTGCCAAAATTTCGAGAGAAACTTAATAACCGCTAGAGCTGAAATAGTTTTGGCAAAAATACAAACATTTTTCAGACTTTTTTGAAAATGCTATGATGAATTCTAATCCGGATGGATCCAGTGACGAAAAGAAAATAAAAATTTCTGTTGAAATTGTCATTTCCTTCCCGCCGCCGGATCGTACGGAGAGTGCATCGTGATTGATGAATGCATAGTCGTTTTTTGAAGTGAAGATACTTTGATAAATCGAAAGGTTGATTGAATTTTCGGTATTTTTAATGGATGAAGATTCTGAGATTTGATTGAATTTTTGATATAAGATTAAAACAGCCCGAATCCATGGTGATGAATCTGCGATGTTTGTTATATAATTTATTACGAGATTGAAACGCTGTGAATGAAATGTCGAGTTGATCAATAAATAAAAATCAGTATTTAATCTAATTCTCTTTAGATTATTAGACATTAAAAATATGCCTGTAGATTACGATCGCATCTTTGTGATGTTATAATAGTTCGATCAACGAGGGTACCATTAAACGCGAAAGTCACCTTCTATAATAGCATTATCCTTGGTGAGGTTAAATAATGAAGCATTATTTTCCAAAGTATACTGCGGAGAATCACGCTAATACGTGGACTGAAACGATACGATTCGTTATGTTAGCTCGAAGGCTTTGGGTGGTATCTATAGACTGAAATCATTGAGTTTGGAAGTAAACGCTTTCAAATGAATTGGCAATAGAAAGTCTGCTAAGCCGGAGACGCATAATTCACATTTCTTTTAAACGTTTACGATTCAATCAACTAATTTTAACGGATGACATTTAAAAATGTGCAGTATTGAATTTGAATTTGATCGATAGTCAAAAGAAAGAAATAGTTTATTATTTTTCAATACAGTCGCATTATTATCTGCTTACAAAGTGAAATGAAATGACCGCTTTTAATTTATGTCCATTGGAAACAATCATTAATTATTTCTTTCAATACGCTCGCGCATCATTCCCATACTCGATGTACTTCCGAGTTATAACGAGTGATAGAACAAATGAACAATCGTTTTTTTTTTTTTTTTTTTTTCACTTTACGTGCTGAGTTATTCCTGACCACCAATGGGCGATAGGTATTTATCAGCATCTCGAAAGGAAGTGTTTAAAACACAAGTATCATTCGTTTCAAGTCTCTGACACAAAAGCTGTTACAACCATTTTTGGTTATGGAGTACGTGCCGTTTATCATAAGCGAGGGCTCCTGACGCTCGTTGCACAAAAAAATACCCCAACCTCCATAGCCGGTTTGCGAATCCATTTTATTATAATCCCGATATCGATGGGAAATAAGACCCAATATTCACTCGGAGAACGAAAGAGCAAACTCTTTGCTCTGCTTTCGTGCCTTAAATACTGATTCGAGGCACGATTTTTTCCTGGAAAATTCTCTACATTTATTATCTGTACATAAAAAATTGTACACATAATAAATGGTTTACAATTTCTGGAACGAAAAAAAAAAAAAAAAAAATCGAGTTGAAATTGTTTTTTTTTTTCACAAATTTACGAAACGTGAGGCGATTTGTATGCACGACAACTCTTCTCTATAAAAACTTGACATCCATTAACCTAGTACGTTGACATCACGTTCGAAGCCACTCGTAATTAGACTAAATAATGGATCGCTTTAATTACAGACTATAGAATGGGATACACTGAGAAAAACAAGTTATTGGAACAACAAAATCTTTCATTACGGAGTGCCAATGAAATATATTATCATCGTAATGTCATAAACCATTGAACTGCGCGTTCATTCTGACGAAGAATTGCGCATTTCAATTAACAAAATTCTTCCAATAACATTAATTTTCATTGAATCAACAATGTGGCCATATTTTATGGATGCATCGAGCCCTCAAAAATCATGGATACATTTGAATGGATCTTGATGAAAGCTGCTGTAACCATGACCAATTTTCATTATTCACAACGAAGAGTGATGGAAAGCTTTGGATTTATCTGGAAACTAATTTTTATCTCTCGACGAGCTGTGTATGTCGAAAACGTTCACCAGTGCTGTTGAAAAGTACAAACAACTCGAAAGTGATGATATTGAAAATTCGCCTGCGAGTCAAATTTTTCCAGGTTTTATTTTTAATATTTTGGTTTTATCGAAAATTTGAATGATTAGAAATATCGTCAGGTTCTTTATCAAGTTTCGTATTAATGAGGATTCCAAAGTTTTAATCGTTTGGTAAACGCTCAGTATTTCTACTCCATCGTACAGACAAATCCGTCAATTGTCAACGTAGTAAGTCCGTGAATAAATGTTGGAACAGAAGAGTTCATTTTTTTTCAGAGTAGTAGGTAGAAACTTCGTGAATGTCGTATGTCTTTTATTTTACAAGCATAGCTTGAATATGAAACGTTATACGTGGCAAGGACGACGTTAAAAAATTGACATTATTAACAGATGTCGATATTCGATCACTGGTTTACCGGTCTGGTACACGATTGAACAAAAATAATGTTGAAATGATGAACACATTGATTTCCATGAACATTTTTTCACGACTAAGCTGATCTCGAACTGAGTTATTTGCTCATAAACAAAAAATTGTGATACGCGAAGTAAAATCTTTTTTGAGAAAGGCAATATATTCTACCGCTGGCACACGTTGCAGATTATTATAAAGGATAGATCCACCCTTTTACACTTTCAACGTATTATTTTGAAATTCTTTTTGCACATCTGCCCTCGTCGACTGGTAATTTATTCACGCCGGGCAAAAGTAAAATTTACGTGAAAGAAGAAACGACCCTGTTCTCGGTTCATTCTTTTCCACGGTTATATCGTTTCAAAAAATAACCCTGTATTTTCCAACACGAAAAAAACAAAAAAGCGGAATCTTTCAAAGGCTAAAGTTGTACGAAAAAAAAAAAAAAAAAAAAAAAAAAAAAACAATACGATAAGGCAGAGTTCGTGCTTGGATTTTTGCCATGTATTTTCTTCTAATTTCAGAGGGGCTGAACGTTCACAAAAGGGATTAACGATAATTCCATTATTTTTTTCCAACCAAGCTCTCCTCGTACATCAGTTTATTCATACTTTTTCGTATTTCTCTCTATTTTTGTTTCCTTTCGACCTAATAAATGAACTTTCACTCATTGAATTAACCCTTTGAAGCATAGTGACATACTGGTATGTCACCTACTTTAACTCTGTTTTCCTTCAATCCATTGAAGATTGAAGGATAACAGAGTTAAAGTAGGTGACATACCAGTATGTCACTATGCTTCAAAGGGTTAAAAAGAAGATTATCATGGTTTTATTATTCTTGTTGCATATCTTCAATTAGATGTTCGTAATCAATTCGTGACTAGGCACATTCTTTTCAATCGGTGTGAAAGAGATTGAGCTTGAAAACTGTGAAGGATTAAAATAATTAAGAACGAATGAGAAATTGTTTCAATAAAATTGTTGAGGACGATTTTATTTTGAAAATTTTCTTTTGTACCAATAACTCATTCTGATTTTAAAGTAGTGTCAAGGTTTTTATAATTGAGGAAACGAACGTTGAACATAAATGTTAAAAATATTTTGAAGAATTAAAGAATCCATTTTGGCTGAGAAAAATCGTAGGACAATATTCAAATATAAATATCTAGTTCCGTTTCGTTTATATGACAAATGAGTGTTTTTGATGAACGTTTTTGTATCTTCGCCTTTAGCTATATATTTTTATGAGTATATGAAAGTAAAAAAAATGACAGCGACTGAAGTAATTGATCAAGGGATCTGCTAGTGTAAAGAAACTGACGATACCACTGCCTTTTTTCAGAAACCGCGAATTAAGTTTTTCCATGAGATTTCTTTTCCCTTCGCAAAACAATTATCTTCCAGTAGATCTGGAAAAAGTATCTACCAAGATCGTTCAAGATTCTTGGCTTTGGTCCAAAAATCCTTTTTCTTTTGTTATAAAGATACAGAGATTCGTGCGAAGACTATCTTCATCAGAGGATCGAAAAGGATTCAACAAAAAACTGTCATCCGCTTTTTTTTAGGGCACACGCGAAGTTTAATCGCGAGACAATGTTTGCGAACGCTTTTTTTTTAGGTACTGTAATGTGTGATCGATTACTTCCAATAAAGGTGTCGCAATAGCACTTTACCAAAGTAATTAATGTGAAAATGGATTTGAAATAATTTTATCAAAACGTCGAGTATTCTGGTGCACGAATTTGAATTTTCGAATAAATACTAAATTCATGAAAGGAAGAAGAAAAAAATTGCTTGGCACACATTACGGTGAACCACTAACTTATTATTGAAATTTTTTTTTAATATCAAATCGATGATGTTCTTCTTGATGAATGGATTTAAAATGAATTACAAACCTGAACGAAGTGCTGTACGCTCTGAAGAAGCATACCGTACATGATCGACGTTAATGGAAAAATTCGAGTTTCACTTTCACGGAAAATCTAAAACGATTCGTAGATCCGAAGGTAAATAATCTTGTCACAAATCGGTACACAACGTAAAACTTTGGGTTTAATCCATAGTGTAATTTGACGTGATCCTCTGAAGATCCGGTTCGTTTTATCAGAGCTCGATTCGTTAATTTATAATATCATGTAAAAAACGAAAAAAAAATATTTATGAAAAAGCACGTGTCCCAGGTGTTTACAAAGTGGCATGTTCAAAGATTCTGACGGACGGCTAATAATGTTTCGCGCGTGAGAGCGAACGAACGAGTGACTGGAGTACGGGGGAGTTTCGTAAGATACGGAGTTAGAAGACATGCGGAACTTTCAGAGTTTTTGAGGGGATGGTCAACGAATACGAGAGTTCTCTTTGATGCGTGCGCATCTCTACCCCCTATATTTTGAACGTCGTTCGAGGGACGCTTATTAGGATCTGATATCCGGTAATTCACTTTTCATGTCTTTCACCAAGTTTCATTGTCAGAAAAATAAATTCAATCTGGATTATTTGACGTACTCACATTTTGCGAACAGAAAAGTTTCGATTATTTTCTATCAATCTTATTCCGCGACAGCTACATTCAACCAATACTGTCATAACGTGTTTCCTTTTAAGGTTTCATTATTTCGTTCGACTTCAACTGAAATCAAATGAGCGGCTACAACGGCTCTTGATTAAGCCAGTTTGTCCTTTACCAATCACTTATCAAATTATATTTTTCTAGTCGCGTTCGGTTATATGAAAACGATTATCGATATTATGGATTAATCCTTCAACTATTTCTATCTCGTTTATTATTTTCATCGATGGAAAAGTCATTTGATGAAAAAACATTTTTATTTCTGTTTGATTGAGAAATTTTTATGAATATCATTAATATCAACCTTTCGAAATAAATTACTGAGATTTTTTTTGCAGCCTGAAATAAATACGCGATGAATCGATAACTTAAAAAGTGCTGGCTACTTCGTTCGAGAATATTACTTGTTCCCAGACACTGCCAGCCTAGAAAAATTACTTCTTTCAACATTTAATAAATTTTACTATGACCGTTTACGAAATATCTTAATTAATCGGTATATATATTTCGCCGATATTTTAGAATACGTATGCATGATTATTGTTCATAGGGCATTTCCATTGAATTCAGCGATATTTTTTAACGATACGATCTATAAAAAAAGAAATAAAAAAAATGACAGAGAAAGCAGAAAGATCATTTATGAAAAAATTCATCAGGCCAAGCGACTGTCACATTCGAAAATATTTAGCAAGTTTGTGCAGTTCTTCAACGATCATATTGAAGTAATTTTATTTTTTGTTTTTATTTCAATTAAAAATTTTAATTGAAATGAAAAAATTTTCAATATCAAAGTTCAATAAAAATAACGTCAACGAATGTAATGCTCAAGCTTTTATTTTTCAAACGATATGGACAAAATATTATCGATTCAAGTAACTTTACTTATATAACCAGATCAGATAATAAAACAAATTACAATAAATTCAATGCCTGCTCTAAACACACATCTCAAAATCGTGAAAATATATTTCCAGTTCAAGGTATAAAAACGTGTGAATTGTCCGTTAAATGTTGAACTTGAATAAAGCCTGCTTTCACGACGAGCACCGAATTCAATTCAAGCCAAGAGTGTATATGAATCAGTCACCTAACCTCACTTCGAATTTTCGGAATTGAAATTCTTCGGCACAGTTTGATCGATCACAAAAAGGCTCTGTCAGCCGAGGTAGTGCGATGGTAAAAAATGGGCTGACACAGCCTTTTTGTAATCAGTCACATCGTGTCGAAGAATTTCACTTTCAAAAATTGCAGCAATCACTCTCGCACTCAATGGTGGTGAGATACAAACTGACCTACACTCTTGAAACAAGCTATCCAAAAACCTACACAAACAATAACCAGCCCATTTGACAAAGTGTCGTCAGCGTCAATGATATTGGGGTAAAATGGTAAGATGAGCGTTTCTCCAATCATCCTCAACTTAATTTGTCTTTCGTCGAACGCTTGTCGCTCATACGAAGCATTTCAAAACAGGGTCGACAGATTCGCGCCACTGGTGTGTATAGTCCGAGAAAAAAGAAGGTTTGGGTGGTGGGGATGATGAGATAGAAACTTTTCTTGAGGATTGTACAGAGCCAGCTGACTGCGTGATGTGGGAGCTAGATCGAACGGGCGTCTCGCGTGTGTTTCGAGTCTCGGCCGATGGCAAGAGAGATATTTTAGTCTCGAGTCACGTCTGGGCCTCAAAGTGTCAAGAAATAAATACAAACATTATTATATTTTTTCACGTAATTTGCAATTGAGTTCTAATGATTATTTGGAACAATTCCGTTGAGACTCTTGGACAGCCGGGTTTACAGGATCGAATTCGACACCGGCAACAAGTTTTTTTAATTTGTTTTTTGTTTTTGACAACAGAGTGTTTCGTCGAAGGGCGGTTTTAGACGTAGTGAAAGAAAAAAAAAAAGCATTTCTGAAGGTGTCCACCCGCAGAGCATTACCATTGATGCATATTTTGATTTATTCGTGTATTGCATGTACCTTTATACATAAATTTTGATATCGTATAAATCGCTTATTCGCACGTGGTAAAAAAAAATGATGTTGTTGTACGGCAAAGCCCTATCGTAAGAATGAAACGTGACAAAAGACGTCAGTGAGTGCAATTTAATCCGACTTTTTATTTTACTGTTTTAATCGAATTCAAATTCGCGTCTGGTATTTATTGTTGTGAGTAATATGGCCGCGGATAACAGGGAAAGCTTACCAGTGTCACCGTCAGAAAAATCTCTGACAGGTAGCACGTTGTCGGAGGATAATGATAACAACAAAAGTGTATCAAGATCACCCTCGAGTTATTCGATAAGGGAGGACAGGTGGCCCGATCTCGTTGTATCGAGACCGAGGAAACTTGACGCCTGGTGGTTACCTAGACGTGAGTATCGTATGAATTTCACCTGTTCATTTCACACAAGCGTCCCACGTAGTCTCAAATTCAGGCGGGAAATTTCAAATAATTTTATCGTTGCGTTGCATTTCTTGATGCAAAATTTTGGAATTTTAATTTTATGTACAGAATCATTGTAAGAAAAAAAAAATCCATTTATTAGTTCTCAACTTGCTGTAAGAATGCTTAACTTCTAGTTAAAAAACATTTTATATCGTTCAATTTTTTAACTTGGTCCAGTTTTATTATCAGAGGCTATTAAAACACATGCTTTTATAAATTTTGATACATAAATAAAGAAAAATGGGACTTAGGTGCACTCTTGCATGCGTTTGTGGAATAACGAATTTTCTAACAGCGATTTGTTAGAAAACATGTTCGGAAGATCAAACCCAATTAGCTTGTATTTGTTTGAGTTTTCATGTGACGTGAATCGAAAGTTATTTTTAATTAAAAACTATGTTGTGGATATTAAAGGTGGAGCAAATTGTTCTGCCGAGTCAGTGCGAAATGGAAATTGCTTAAAAAAAAAAAAAAAAAGAAACATCATAATACAATAATTTTGCACGCAATTGCAGTTAATCTCGTCATGGTTTTGAATGGAATCGAATGAACATCCGTTTGAGAATTCGAGGCTAATGGAAATTTTTCAAGTTTGTAGATACACAAAAACTGAAGTTTTTTAAGCAATTTTTTGTCATAACACGTTCACAGTGCAGGAACTAAATCCGATGAAGTTTCATCATTTCAAATGCTGCTGTGATAAGATAATATGCTGTTTATTAGAAGATTAGAGAATAGTTATTTTCGTGAAACAAGATTTTTTTTACACTCAACTGAAAATCATATTATTAATATTCTTGAATGGTGATACGAGATATTGAAGTAATTTTGTTTTTAAATTACGTTTCACGAACACATTTTTCGAGGCCATCGACCCCTGAATTCTCTTGTTTGTCTGATAATACAGAAAACGTAGAACGCGGCTTCTGCATTATCGACCGAGATAAGTGGATGACAAAAGTTGTATGAAAAGTGGCAGCACTTGCTGGAGTCTCCCGGCTTTTACTCCCTCCATATATCGATTATCGTAGGTGGAGGCAAGGTCGGCGGTAAAATCAATATTCTTTTCTGCTCACCGGCCCTAGCTGTTTCTCGTAGAACGAGACAGTTTCACTTATCGGAGTAACGTAACCCCCTACGATTAAAAAACGCTTCTTCCTGTTGCACTTTCAATTTTACGTTAGCAGTGTCCAATCGAATGTTTAATCAATAAAGCATGTATTGAAATCGTCTCGAGAGAAGCATCGCTCGGTCGAGTGAGCTGCGAAAGATCCTAACAAGTGCAACAATCATAGCAGAAATTTCTACTATTCTCAACGTCGTCAATAACCCAGTGTGTCATCCGATATCTAGCGAAGAGTTGATAAAATCTATCGCCAACTGAAAAAAAAAACAAAAACAAAACACAATCTCTGAATTGTGAGTTGTAAAAATTGAAATAAAATTATCCAGTGCTACGCGAAGTACAAGAAGTGTTTTTTTTATTTTCTTTTCGTGACATCTCAGCCCTTCGACGCGTCAGCTGATCGATATTTGTGAAGACAAGAGGATTGAAGCGAACGCTTCGTTATACTTGAGGCCAGAAATTCTGTAAAGACAGAAACGTGGGTGAAAAAGAATTTCTGAAATAATCTCTGGTCTAAGGATCCTTCGTGATCGAGAAGTTGGGTGAAAAATTTGGAAAATTTCTATGCGGCAAGAGGGCCAAGCCGGGTTGAAGCTTCGGCCTCCGGGCCAACTCCAGCACGGCGAAATCATGATCGAACAAGATATGGCTGGTGCACAAGACACTATTTACTTGTGCAATTTTCGCGTCTCTGTTGACGGAGAATGGCTTTGTCTGAAGGAACTTCAGGACGTCGAATTTTCTATGCAGGAATCGATGCAACGTTCACCTTCGCCACCACTAACTCTAAGTGGTATAACTCTACCGTCCACGCGACAAAATCATCATCATCATCATCATGAGCTTAATCATGAAAATCATCGCCGTCAGCGAAGCAACGAAATGCCAGAGCTTTGTGACATACTCCCGCCAAGCCCACCACCGCCAATGCAGCACGTCTCGAGCATGTGTTTGTATTGCGCTTTCTGCACTCTCGAACGAAACACTTTTTTTTTCCTCAATGTATCTTCACGTCTGTTCAACTTATTTCAATGAAATATCGGGGCTGAAGCTTTCGCGGGGTGGCACGGATCTTTCAACGAATACACACGTTTCTTCTCTGTATCGCCACTTTCGTTTCACTCATTTTTTTTTTACAAAATTTGGAGCTAAAACTTTCTCGGGATAATAAGGACTTTTGAACGAATATTTATTAAAATCTCTGATGAAAATCGATTTGTTTCGCTTGAGCAAAGTTTATTTTACGAGAATGTTGGGTCATGCGATCTCATGACTCACGAATGGCCTGATTTGAATCGCCGAAAGATCGATTCGGATCAGCCATCATTTCTGAGGATGAGTTATTTACCTACTTCTATGAAATTTACGTTTTAGTGGAAATTGATTACATTTGCATTAGAAATTACAATAACGAGTCATATGGCGATTCAATTATGAGAATTTTATGAATTTTGAATCATATTAATAGCAGTTTTACGACTCTGTTCTTCGTTTCTCTACTTACAAATAACACTATGGCAAAATACCTCAATGTTGACACACATCTACTCTTAAATATCCTTGTTTTGTTTCTATTATTATGGCTAAACGTCTATACCTCACACTATTGCATTTTGTCGAGCTTATTTTCTGTAAATATTGAGAAAGTTATGTGAAACAACCTGAATATTTCATCAATAATGTTTGGAATTTCTGTGCCCAACTTAATTTGGCTTTTTTTCTTATTTCATTTTTTAGATCATTTTTTTTTGACAGATTAATATATCTTACAACGTTAATGAATTCTGATTGCATCGAAATTCCTCACGAACAAATCGATTTTCTTCCTACAAAATAGGTTCTCACCGAAATACAACTCTAAGCTTCTGTCGCAAAAAAATCACGCTTAGTGTTGCAAAACATTGCAATGTGCAAACATGAATCCCGTACAGTATTTCTTGGATCAATTTCTGTGCGTTGATGCTTCGGTGCGGTATATGTTGTTTCCAATTATCTATTTGTCGCCAAGGCTTGAAAAATAAAGCAACTTGCTCAAATTTTTTCTGCATCTCATAATAAAAACGGTATATTTGAAAGAATTATGAAATTCCAAATAAACAAGCAACGAACGATGGTGATGAAAAAAAGAGACGACGTCAAAGAAAAAAAAAAACAAACAAACAACCATTGGGCACTGTTTTTTCTCTTCTTGCAGCCCGTGATCCGGTTATAATCGAAAGAAGCAACCTCGTCAACATTTCTAAATTGATTGTTAAGGAGCTTATCGAAACTTCTCTCAAGTATGGTCGTATGCTCGATTCTGATCACATGCCACTTCAACACTTTTTCATCGTTCTTGAGCACGTACTGAGACACGGCCTCCGTCCCAAGAAGGTAAATAAACCGTTTTTATACGTTATCGAATCATCCCTTGATCAAAGTCTAGCGAGGAAGAATCTACAGCGAAGAAAGTGACGACAAGAAAGAATCAATCGTATTCTTCATCGCGAGGATCATAATGATAAGGGACCATTCGGTTTTCAGGGTCTCCTTGGTCCGAAAAAAGAACTTTGGGATATTCTGCAATTGGTAGAAAAATATTGCCCCGAAGCTCAAGACATCACATCGAGCATTCGTGATCTACCGACTGTTAGGTATGGTTATCAGAAATTCATGACGTTTTTATTCAATCATGTGATTTTTCAATGATAATTGTACAGTTAAGTTGATGCAAACCAATTGTTTTTCTAACGTTTTATTACCGAAGAAAACTTATTCAATTTTTGTTGTATTCACATACACGTACATTCGATACGAAACAAGTAGTTTTTGAGCTATGATTTCCAACAGGAATTCTTCAGCTTCTGTTATTTATTTAAAAAAACATTTACTATGAACTGGTCTTTTCAATTGATTTTTATGAATTCTATCAAATTTCCAACAAAATCTTTGATGAACTTGCTGATTTTCGCTAAGGCCATATATTTGACTCCTTGAAAATTAGAGTCTAAAGTTTATCGCATATGATCCTGACCATGCCGTAGAGAATCAATTATCCTGAGGGCCTGAAATCATTTTGTAGAACCGCAATGGGACGTGCTCGAGCATGGCTGCGTATGGCATTGATGCAAAAAAAATTAGCCGATTACCTGAAGGTTCTCATTGATCATCGAGACGATCTTTTGTCCGAGTACTTCGAGCCCGATGCTCTGATGCTAAGTGATGAGGCAATTGTCGTAATGGGTCTCTTAGTGGGTCTAAACGTTATAGATTGCAATTTTTGCGTCAAGGTCAGTAGTGACAAAAAAACAGAGAGCAGTTTGATTAAGAAAGAGTTGAAATAAGATTAAACCCTTTCGGATTCTATTATTTAACTTTTAATGACTATTTGTGTCGCACGCCCCAGGAGGAAGATCTCGATTGTCAGCAAGGCGTTATTGACTTCTCGTTGTATCTAAGAAACAGCAATCATATACCAGGTGATTCACCCGACGAGGAACTTGAAAACGACAACATGACTACAGTTTTGGATCAAAAGAATTACATCGAAGAACTCAATCGACATTTAAAGTTAATACAGTCGACAAAATATTTGATCTATATTTTGGTCTTGACACCGAGGAACTTTCGAAAATGATAAACTTTTATTTTCTGAACGATTGCAGTGCTACGGTAACGAATCTTCAAGCAAAGGTTGAATCTCTAACAACGACGAATGCTCTCATGAAGGAGGATCTTTCAATCTCAAAGAGCAACATACTCACCTTGCAAGAAGAAAATCGACAGCTCAAACGAGAGCTCGGTATTGAAATCAAAGACTCCAATGAGCTGGTAAGATTATTGAACAAAAGAAACAATTAATTTTGCAAAGAACGTTCGATCTTGAGAGAATTTGTTGTATTCCCAGAATGGCAAAGTACCGGTTAAGATAACCGAGACTACATCGGAAATTGAAGAACTCAGAAGTCGTCTCGAATCGGAGAAAAAGCAAAGACGAGATGCTGAAAAAGAAGCGGAACTGCAGGTCATTAAAATACAAATGAATATCGATGGATGAATTATTAAGAAATTTCTTATAACGATTCGTATCCCTCATTGATGGTAATATGACAAAAAAATATTTTTAATAACAGATAAGCATGAAATCAGAAATGGAAGTAGCGATGAAACTACTCGAGAAGGATATCCATGACAAACAGGACACGATTATATCGTTGAGAAGTCAACTCGAAGACATCAAACTCATCAATCTGGAGATGTACAGAAAGTTACAGGTGACAATGTCTTTCGAGTTTCTTTTTTTCGAAAATAATCATCAGATTTTGAAATATTCTTCATAATGAAAAATTCCAGCAGTTGGATGTATCGTGATCAGTCGCGTTTCATATTTTTTTCATGGCCTCAGAGTCTTGTAACGTCTCTCAAGTATGATTTTTTTAGGTCTTGTGTCGTTGCGAAAAATATTTCAGGATGGAATTGAAATTATCATCGAAACTGTGTTTCTTTTTTTTTGAAGATATATCGAGTGTGTACAGGGCAATATCAGAGATTTTTTTTTTTTCAACACTTTTTGCTATCTTATGAAAAACATGTGCATTTTAGGCTGTTCCAATTAATGAGGGAAGTTAGCAGACTCGAATAAACAGAATCTGCTCGTATCTACGAGTTCTCAATGATAAATCATTTCAGAATATGTCATTTGGAAAGTTCTTTCAAAACGAATAATATTCAAAGGGTGGAAAAAAATTGATAAAAAATCTATTCAGTTCAGTCTGAATGGACAATTGTGGTAAATGCGAGAAAAAGAGTTGTTTTTTTTTTCGGATTTCTGTGAATGTTTCGCTTGTAGGAGTGCGAGCATGAGCTGACACAGAAAGGAGAAATGGTGAGCAGACTACACGCGAAGACGAATCAGATTGGCAAGATACTAAACAACCTCGAGAAATACAACTTAATGAAGGACCTCGAGATTGGCCGATCTCCAACGACACCGGGCTCGACAAAGTCATTCGTGAAAACGAGCCCATTAACGCCGAAGCCACCGCCTCTCGGTGACAGAACTTTCGGTCATCGATCGTTCGACGAGCAGGGCAATAAAAATCGGGTCACAATTGATCGGGGCGCTATCACACCGTCCGCGAAAGATGAGAGTAAAATAATTGAGGCTGAAATCTTGAAATCGGCTAGCAATTGAACTCGATTAAGCGTTTTTGATAGAACATTTATTGAATTTTGTAACGTTTGATTTTACGTTATATTTCATTGAATTTTTTACCGGTGCTCGGTACTGGCCTAGGGATTGGTCGTCAAATCGAATGGAGAATCCATCATTTGCGTCCGGATCGAAATTGACTTGACGAGCTCGGAATATTGTTTCATTTGCTGAAAAATGTCTTTTTATTCATCATTCAAATATATTTCTAGCTGTTACCTTTTTTGCTCAAGAGTCATTCGTTTCAGGAGTGCGAGGGTTCGCTTAAACATAAAACAGATCTGATCGCCAGGCTGGAGGCCAAGACGATATCGATGACCGACACCATCCAAAAAATGGATGAGAAGTATGTTTTTTGTTGACTGTTTTGTTTTTTTTAATTTTTTTTTTTAATTTTTTTTTTTTTTTATGCCATTAATTCCTGTATTTCTTGTTTATATTTTTTGTTGTGTCAAACGAAAAGGTGTGGGTGGGTAATACTAACACTAAATTTAAGGCTCCGACATTTTCGTCGATTTTTCAAGTACAGCATGATTATCGTCGATTTATTTGGACAAAACGTGTCATCAAAATATGAATAATAAAAATATACATATATATATGCGCGGCAGAATTTTTATTCGAACTTCGTGTCGTTATCATGCTGAGCAAATTGATATTCGCGATTATTGAGTCGTTTTTTTTTTTTATATCTTGCGACGAGAATCCGAAGGATTTGACAGATGTATGTGCAGATTCGAGGAGTGAAAGAAAAATGGTATTCTTTTCGAGGCTCTACAAAAAATATAGGTATTTTGTGGAAGAGTCATTCTCTCCAAATTTTAATGTTTCGAAGACATTTTTAGATATTGTTCCAGCGACTTCCTGATATTTCTCTTTGCTATATTAGTTGCTATATCAAAATCTCGGGTCGTTGGTGTCGCACGAAAAAAAATGTTAGTATACTTGATGAGAAAGTAAATCTTCAAAAATGTTGACATTTTTATGAGATTCGTCGTGAAATGCTTAAAGCAAAAATTGAATTGAATAAAAATATCTGAAATCACTCGAGCAGCCTCTATAAATTTGTTCAAAAGTTCAAAATTTATGAAGAACTTTGCTTTTCACAACTATAAACTTGTTGCAACATCAAGAAAAATTGATAAATTCATGATTCTCAAGCGGAAGTAATAAAAAAGCGTGGATGAATCGCGTTAAGTTACTGCCGATAAACTTCTGAGAAGATTTTATCTTTGGAAGAATTCATGGAGTTCCAACATTTGTTGTTGAATGAAAAAATTGTCTGCCAGCTGTTTTGGCCGAAATTACCGAAGGGTATTGAAAAGTCGCTTCAGCATTTTCTGAAATTTTTTTAAGAACCTAAATTCCGAGAGACTCATTTTTTCAAATGTATGAATATATTCTGTAGAGGCCCGAAAAAAATGATCGCCATTTTTTTATCCATCCTGGTGTATATATTATTTCGCTATGCTCGTCGTGTGTGCACTTCGCTCAAAGCTCGCAATTTTAGGTTTATATGGAGCTCTGCATCAGGAGAATATTTTTTATTTCATAGGCAAAAACATGATTCTGCGCCAAAAATAAAGATTTTTAAGAGGAACCTCCAAAGAATCATAATCATAATACATCATAGATAAGAATTTTCCTTGAAGTTTTTCAAAGTTGAACGAAAATCTTGAATCGATAATAAAAATTATATGAAAAACAAACTTTTCGATGGTGGCTTGAGAAATGTTTGAATTCAAATGTCTTCTTTTTTTTTTTTTACTATATGCTTATCCATTTTTTTCTTCAAAAAAGTTAATAAAAAATTCCATATAATTGGTGCTACGCGGCTAAAATTATACGAAATCTCGAATAAAAGTAGAACACTTGGAATAACTTAGATAACTGCAACGAAAATGCGATGTATAAAAAACATTCGAAATCCAATTTAATGGCAGCGTTGAAAAATGTATTACGAAATATATAATGATCTCTATCGTGATGCTCTCTTTATCATTTACAAACACACCAAAATATACGAATTGTAATGGTGCATATATGATCAAACGACGGATATATTATATTACATACACCTGTTTAGTATGTATATATATATAATTCATTATTCATCAAAAACACCCACCACTTGTGCTTGTATTGTAAAAGGAATAAATTCATTACAAGTGCTACATATATATTGATTAATTTTCGTCGGTCAATCTTCACATGCTCGTAAATATTGATAGGGTAAATGATTTTACCCTTGAAAAGCCAGTTGAATCATTTTCCTCACCCCAATTCTATTTGTTTTTTCTTTCGGTGCTTAAGATAAGCCATCGATCATCGATGGACTAATCGAAGATATAAATGCATGGATTTGGATGCAGGAGTGATATTTGTTGATACAATAGGACGACTGTTTCTCAAATCCCCTTTTCCCTCCTTCCAATTCTTTTATTTTTCTTTCAATCTGCTGCCCCATCATATACTCGTTGGGAAAGGATAGAAAAACGGATTTAAACTTAATGAATAATCATGAGAGAGAAAATGTTTAAAACCTCGTGAAATCTCTGGGGCTCCCACTTATTTTGGGAATTGCTATTTCATATTTATGTCATTTATTACCTCAAAATCCTCGCATCGCAGATAATACGTCTATTTTTACCCGCGAATCTATGATTCTTCGAAGCTGATATTTTTTATTTTTCATTTCGAATCGATTTTATATATGTTGTGTCGACATTATTCAAACTTATTTTTTTTTATTCCATATTGAAATACTGCTATAAACCTTTTTCTAGGGCTTTCGACGGATTAAACTTTCGTTTCGTTACCTCAAACTAAAAGCCGCGATTCTGGTATTAATTTTTTTTTTTGCACGGATATTGTGTACGTTGATGGAATATGAATATTCATGCTCTCGCGGAGATTCAATTCAATTGAATTTAAAAAAATCTGTATGTGCTTATACGTTTATGGATTTTTGGTTCCAAACGAAAATTGTATTTATACCACAAATATTATAAAATTCCACGGAAAAATAATAATAACGTTTCTTGCTGTTATATTCGAAGAAAATAATCTCGTCAAATTATGTTGATAACGATCATGAAAAATTCCATCTCCTCATGCTGCTTACGCGATTACACTGTAATTATATTCTCCTCAATTACTTTAATTAAATTGTGAGAAAGATTGTATCGTATTATGAATTCCAATCGAATCGTGCAGTTAGTATTTTAATTATCATAAGTGAATTTCCAAGTTTTGAAAAATGTCAATGACACACGAATATTAAGATTGTTAGCGCTTTCCCAATTCCTTCTCCAAAGCTCACATAAATGTTTGAAGAGTTTTAATATGTACATAGTATCGAGGCCAGATGGTTTCGGAATGATAGAAATCATGATCGTGATTCAATTTCGATGGAAATGGTGCATAATCTTAGAGGTTTATTGTCATTGTTCAGAGAATTTTCAACTCCAACTGCAGAGCTCTGTATAAATGAAGCTTGTTACGTTGCCGAGTGCAAAGTGTCTTAGTTGGAAAATCGATTGGTGTTACGGTCGGTAGAAAAGCTCCCAACTCGTCCGTCGCTCGGACTCTGATCGTTGCATTGATTTATCAGGAGTGAAATTTTTTTTTGAAAATTAGAGAAATTTTACGAATAAAATATATAATCGAATTCACCGTACCGGAGAATTGTTAAATTTTGAAATTCACCAACCATTCGTTTCGAGAAAATTCTAACGTAACAATCTCGCAAGATTGTCAAAGTGCTAATTTTTCATGATTCATTTTTCACTTTTTTTTAAAATCCAAAACACAATTCTCTTTCGCTAAAAGTTCATTGAAAAATATTTGTTGACAAAATCATTTGATGCACTGACAGATGCAAGAAAATGGACGGCGTCAAGACCGGAGTGGAAGAAAAAGTACGAGAACTCGGTGCTGAGGTTGCCGAAACGGAAGCTCGAGCGAACGGCGTCGAAAGGGAACTCCGCGTTGAACGCGAGTGGCGAACTTTCCTTCAGGAAGCCTCCATCACAAGCGTTGAAAAGATATCACAATTGCATCAAGAAGTTGATCAATTAAAAAAAATTGGCGAGGTGTGTATTTTTTAACCTCGCCTAAAATCAATTAAGTTAACTTCTGTTTAAAATGAATTTGGATTCGTTTTGGAATTGTTCGAGGATGATTGAAAAAAATAGGGACAAGAGAAATGATTGATAGATAAACGATAAAAAATTTATGAAGCATTTGACCATCGTTTTAGTTTAAAAATCAAATTTATAAATCTAATTTTCAAATTTGAAGGCATTTCATTTTAATAAATTTTTTTTCTATTATTCGTGATAAAAAATAATTTGACTTTAATAATTATCAACAATATTTAATAACGATTTCGATAAAAAGTGCTTTTCGGACGATAGAGTATTTACTGGCTTTTCTGTTAAAGAAATAAACGACTTTTGTCGATGTATACTCCTTCTTCACCGGTAATCTTAAACGAGAATGTTACAATTGGCAAATCTTATACCTGATTGCAGAAATACGTCGCACTCCAAGAGGAACATTACGCTCTACGGGAGATTTGTGCAGAGCAAGAGAGAACTTTGGAGGAATTGGGAGGACAATTGAGTGCCGCTAAATTAGTAGCTGTTGAGCTAAGAGAAGCAGCGGCTGCTGACAATGCTGAGAATCATGGAAATCAGGACGGTAACGCTGCATGGGCTAACGATCGCCTGGTAACACACTGCAAGGGATGCTCCAGAGAGTTCAACATAACGCGTCGTAAGGTAATCAAACTTTTTAATTGCGAGACGGTTCTCTACTTATACGTATTTCTCCCTTGCTCTCTCTTTCTCTCGCTCTCATCCCTTTTCATCATCCCTTTTTCTATTTGGCTATCTTTCCTCTCATCAGCTAACCGATTTTCTTTTATTCCTATCTCTTTTTGTTTTTTTTTTTTTTTTAATCTTCTGTACACTTAAATTTTCCTCTCCAGAATCTCCTTCTGACCAGATTTTCCTTTAAATGCAGCACTTCTCTCGGCTTTGAAAGATTTCCGAGAAGCTCTCCGGATAGCTCTTAATCGATTATCGGTAATTACACTTGACGCCCAAACGGAAACTGAACATCAAATTGTTCCAAGCTTTACTCAAGATATGTATATAGATACTATTGAAAATGTATCTATGTGTCATGCATTACCGCGTATATATGTAGAATCATTCCGATATTGAAAATGTAACGAAGAGGATAGGAACTTTTTGATTCAAAGAAGAAAGGAAATAAATTTCAATTTAAAATGAGATGTGAGTTAAGGTATACCTGTCCGCATTTAATATCGTAAAAGTTCGTTACTCGGATCGTCGTTTCTCATACGTTTTCGCTGAAAACTCTAACAATTATGTTTCTACCGGTGTAATTTGCTGTGCAACATTCTCTCGGTGTCTGCCGCACTCAATTCAAGATGAAATTCTGAATTGAGAAATTCAATATGCTTCTTTGATCGTACCGAGGATCCGATATCCTCTTGACGAGTCATTAATTACCTCACTTAACAAAGTCAATTCAAAATTGTAATCAAAATTCATCGATTGCACGTAATCAGAAAGGGGATCAAGGGAAAACCGAAAAACTTTTGGGTTCGAGCTTATTTTCACGACTCGATCCTTGTTGATAGTAAACGTGCTTTATCAACTAAAAAAATCAACGATTCGTCTTCACGGGTCTTGATGCAAAAGCGTTAAAGTTTTTCAATCGTTCGAATGCTCCGAAAATAGAAAAGAATAAAGAATTAAAAAAATTAATTCCAACGATTGAAAAAATAAATGTAACAGCTGACTCAACATCGGTCAACGAATAAAAGGGAAGAAATTTTTGTTTTTTTTTTTGTTAATACCCGTGTCTCGTAGATTTCTCAATAACTCATAAAACATTATTACAGAAAGGGTGTGGCTCGTGTCGTAGCTTTTATCAAATTATGCGAGTGTACTATCAATCTCGATGACTCGATATATATTCATGTTTATGTGTCATGCATGGATTTTCATCCATATGCATAAAAAGGCGCGTGGGGCTGTTTTACACTTCCGCCTTACGAGTCGTGCGGTCCCGCGTGTAGTAAGGACACTATTACGCTATATTATATATACATATATATGTATGAAGCCAGGCTTATGTGTGGTTATACAACATACAACACCTGATAGAGACGTTGCGAAAAGGATAGCGGAGGGAAGCCATAAAGTACGTTCAGAAAGCGCCGCAGCGTGTGTTTTTCTCTTCAGCATTTTAACGCCCTCTGGGTAACCGGGGGCTAAGTTATTGCATAATAACAAGGCATCCCAGCGTGTGCCGCATCTTTGTTGTAAATTTTTTCCCCCTTTTTTTTCTCTCCACATTTCCCTCCCCCCCCCCCCCTCTCTTGATTTTTTAGTCGACTTCTAGTAACGTACATTGTGTATTTTCTTGCTTGGAGAAAGAATGAGATCGAGTGGGAAAGAGCGTTTACAGAAGGGGAAGAAAGAGTATTACCATACTGTTTAATATTAGAATAGGTTGGAGGCCAGGATTGGAGGGGTCACGTACTGGACGCGAGAGATTTTTTCGCCATAAGCGTCCCGTTAAACCATCCCCTACTACTTCGTATATACAGGCTATTCGCACGAGATTCAAACTATTTTTTTCGTTCATACTTTTCTTATATACAGAGGAAAAAAAATGTGGTCAGACTTCGAATTAGTTTTGGGCAATGAATATTTTATTTTCTCATACGGATGAATGCATTTTTTTTCTCTACTTATCGATATTTTCTTGTTAAATTGTTTACGCACATTCATATAAATCGAGTATATAAATATACATTGTATATTAAAAAAAAAAACCAATTTCTACAAAGCGAATTTTCGTGTTTACTCTGTGAAAAAATTGTCTCCGATATTTCTGCGATAAATAATCAAGAATTTGCTGTTCATCGAATCGTTCGAATTCAAATAGAATGACTCGTACATTTGTGAATTTAATATATATAGCTTTTGTAGAAAATGTCACGATAGGATAGAGGTGCAAGACTCGCATTGTCATCATGCAAAAAAAAAAAAAACCAGTGGGGGTTTCCGTCCATTCGCGGAACCAGGATATCCGTCGTGCTGTAATAACAAAGAATGAACCGATGGAAAAAAATTTTTTAACGAAGATGCTAACGCTGTCGTGGTACTCGAAAAATCTAGAGATCTCTAGCTGTCGATCGATGTTTGCGAAGGAGACGGAAATTTCTAGGCACGCTATACCGATCACGTTAACTGGGCCTTCTCGTAATCAGAGTCTAGAAAAAACGAATAATGGAAATTCGTCAAACGTTCGTCTCTTGAAGTCGAACCTAAAAAATTCGTATTATATTTATACAGAGAAAGAGATTTATCCGTGAGTTTTGTAGCCGAAGAATAACTAATGCGGCGTCGAAAAGAGATTGACTTTTTCTCCAATGTTATGAAATAACGATGTCAACGAAATTTCACTCAAGCGATGTTCCATAAAATTTTTTGCAACCTTTTTCGCCGTTTAAAAAAGTTGAGAAAAGTCCCTCGGCTTTTGGATTTTCAACGTGAATAAATTTGGGTCAAATTTTTAGAGTTCTGCAATGATGATTTCTTAATGAGACTACGATGAATCTGGGGAAATTAGACACCACCGAATATTAAAGAGAGATTTCATCGATATTTAACATTTTGAACAAACGCTTGCATGATTCAAGTATCCGAGTCTTCTTCATGGCTTAAAAATCTTTTCGAATCTCTTTATTTTAATGAAATATGTAGTTATTTCGCAAATTCTGTTCATGAGTACACGAAGTCACCATTTTTTTCTTATTTTTGATTATTTTTGTACATTATTATTATATCACGAAATGAAATATTTTTCATATCGACAGTCAAACATTTGCGCATTCCGATATTTTTTTTTGTTCTCTGGATTTTTTGTGGACGCAGCTTTCTTAGGTATAACGATCATGTGTTTCAATTTTTTTTCTCCATAATTTCATAAACAGTACGAGTTTGAACTTTCAAAAAATACCCAAAACCAATATTTCGATACAAAAAATTTTTCTTTTCAGATAAATACATGTTTTTTTTTTTTTTTTTTTTTTCTTAAATCTTTGGAGCTTTTTGAAATATCAAAAAAGTATATTTGTCGGTTATAGAAACGCCGTACATTGGAGAGGCTTTTCAGTAAATTATTGTGATTCTCGCTGAAAATATGCACTCTTTTCTGAACAAACACTGTGCACGTGAATGAGTGCATGTTCAATAAAGGAATAAATATTTCATATTTATTTTTGAAATTGGACAGTTAGAAACAAGGTGGAAAAAGTGAAATCGAAATAATTGCCAGTCGGAAAAAGAGCAAGAGAATGGAAAAATACTCGTTTATTATAGTTTTTTTCTTCACGGAAATTTCAGGCCGCGATTTCTTCTGATCTTAACCCACGGATTCAAATGTCCCGTCACACGGGCTCTGATTTATGCATTCTCGTAAGTATCTATAAGTATCCCGTTAACCGCGTGAGTGTATATACCATGAGATAAGAAGGTATATAGGATAGGAAACGAATAGTGCCTGTGCTCGAGACTCTTGGCTCTGGCGGCACTCCAACGTAGGTTAAAGGGGCGGAGGGGGAGGGGGGGGGGGGGAGTTGAAAGCTCTCAACCAGCCATCATCGGTCTCACACATTCTGAGTTGGGCTTGCACACTTTTAGTACACGCGCAGTCAGATTTAAGAGCCTGACGAACGAACAGACGTAGTCGAAAGAACTCGTGATACTGATGTCGAGTTATTCGTGCCCTTTCATTTCTCAAGGGTCGATATACCAAAAGTGACTATATTACGTGAAAGTGGGGGAGTGCGATTTACTAGCCTGAAACGAGACGATGCCATCACGAGGATGTTTGGCTCGTAAGTCACGCTCTCACGGGGATAACGCTTTCGATAATTAACTTTGTAAAATGAAATCGATTATTGGCGTCATCCAGAGTTATCCCGATTCCATCATTAATTCAGCTGTATTATAAGTCTCCTGTATAATTCATTGGTACTTACCACCCGCGGTACGAACTAATGTTTCCTCGTTTCTACCTATTCCATTTATATTCAGGAATAAATAACTTTTATTTGACTTTTACAGGAAGCACGTTTGGATAATTTTTTCAAACGTTACTGAACGTTGCACTCGAAATTATTAGAGTATGCAAAAATTATAATTGTTTTGTACACAGTTATGATTCGGTAAGAAATATTCTTCAATTTTTTTTTTTCAATTTGGCTCTCCGCGTGTATGAACAAAAATATAGCGAATCGCATTTTCGGTAATTTTTTCTTTGAATTAATTCATTTTGAAAAATTTGTAAAGATGATTCATGGAATTCATTATTTTGCTGTCCATCATTCGATGATGTATATTAATGTAAAAAATTATTTGGCGATGTAAAAGAAATTGCATCGCAGAGAATTGTGATATGAAATTAATTTTTCATAGAGGAATTTTTTTTTTTTTTTTTTTTTTTTTGTAGTCGTCAAAGAAAACGTTCTTGCTTTAAAATATTGTCAAGAGCCCTTGGTTACGTTCTAATGCGCCTATTATCCTTCGGGTATATACCTTTTACCCGCTATCGAGCTACCAAGCGTTATCTTCATCTACTCGCATATTAAATTCTCTGAAGATTCTCGAGAGACTTTTCGCTCATTTTCCTGATGATCTTTATATTGGATCGCGAGCAATTTAACAAAACGAATGGGAGAATCTTATTTGCGAATTCAATTTACCAGCGGTGAGAAGTTTGCCCCGCCACTTTTATGACCAAGCTGTCGTTTAGCATTATTAAAGACTTCTCACACCGAAAACCCGTGTCCGTGCTCAGTCGAGAGCAGTGAGAGCTTGGGGATGATTTCTTATCGATTTGTTTTTTCTCAATTTTGCAAATAAGTAGATGCAATGAAGTGAAAAAAAGTGATCGAGACATGAATTTTGTTTGAAAAAATACGAATTATTATCTTTGTCTGCTTACAGCATCACTGTAGGAACTGCGGCAAGATATTTTGTAATGCCTGCAGCGACAACACCATTGCATTGCCGAGTTCAGCGAAGCCAGTCAGAGTCTGCGACGAGTGTCATGTCTTTTTGGTCGGTCGATACTCGGTGGTTCATTGATCAATTTTGATCAACTCGAGATATCGATTGAGCGGATTACAACAACGGAGAGGGGGAATTCATTGCTTGATGCGGAGATTTTTAAAATACAAAAGAAAAACAGATGCTCGCCTTGATTGAGTTAAATGTAAATTATTGAAAAATATTTTAAGAAAACATTCAAAGAAAACAGAATTGCTATTTTTCGCACAGCTTTTTCAAAAAGAAAAAAAAAAACACATTTGTATACTCTGTCTTTACGTGTACATAGTATGTAGCTATAAACAATAGAATAATCAGACGATATTTACAAAAGAAAAATGCGTCCAGAATCTGTATTCACGGAATGATGAAAATGTTATTAATAATATTGTTACAATAATTATCGTAATAATATTGTGAATAATGTAAAATTGCGTAACGTAGCGCTATGCTGTAATAACATTAAAAAAATACACGCAGAAAAAACCTTCACGAACGCTCCGTTCTTGCTCCTCAAAATTCACTAAACGTCATTAAAATTTTGCATTAACATTTCATTTATTTTTTACTCCTCTGAACGAACGTTGTTTATGGAAACTACGTTTTTCCATAATCTCGCTAAGATTTATCTTTTTTCCTCGCAGTTTTTACCTACCACAAATTACAGCTCTAGCCACCATGCAAAAAGGGACTTTCATGGAGAGAAAAATAGTTCCAGCGGTGTTCTATGAAATCCGGGTTATTTCGAAAGGGAAACTGGACCCTCGTGAAGACAGCGAATAAGAGGTATCTTTTAATTGTGTGATGTTTTATTCGCGTGATGTTTTGTTCGTGCGATATTTTGTCGTATGTTTTTTTGTCGACGATATTATGCCGGTGTTATTTTGTCGTGTGATTTATAGTCATAAAACCTTTAATTGTATGTGGATTTGGATATTGTTCACTTTCATTTTATAGTTTTTATTTTTTCTCAAGTAGCTTTTGTCAACCCACTTAATGTACGTTTTTTTGTGACAGATTTTTCTGAGTAAATACAAATTATAAAAATTTGATCTAGTACGATAATTGGTTCCGTAGAAACGAAGATCCGATAAGAGTGTCGCTCTAATTTCAGAATTTCGAACATGGGAACATGATAATATTCCAATATTGACAATTCTGCAGATATTAAAGCTTCTGCTGTTTCTCATAACAAAACAGAACAGAACGCTGCTCCGCTCCAAGTTGTTCGCTGTGTTCTATAGCTATTTGTGGTTTTCCAAAATACAAATCACGAATCAGGAGAGAACGTGGGTTCTCGGTATCGCTAATGACTCATTCTGTAATCAATCGATAATTTCAGTATTCGCAGTTATCATTTATTAGTAGATGAGTCGTTACATCGGTAGCTGCACAATCACCATCGTTTTTGTTCCGAGAATATTTCATATGAACGAATTCGTTCATCGTTACAAATTTCACTGAATTACATTTTTTTATGGCTGCCATTGGTCTCGAATTTATGAAAAAAAATCGATGAGCTGTTTAATTGAATGAAAAGTTATTTTTTTTTTTCAACTTTTGTTGTCGATCTTTACCACGATTCAACATACTGCTTTGGAATTCAATGTTATTTTGTACGATTCACAGAAAAATCATAGAAATATCGCAGAAAAAAAGGTGAGTAAATTTTTTTTAGCACCTTATTATTATGGCTTGTTAATATTAAAAAGAGACGTTAATTATAGAATTTTCCATAACAGTATTATTCTGCAATAGAACTGGATTCAATTTCCATCGGCAAATAGAATTTTATTCTTAGAAATCGGAAATAAACATTTTACTGAATAGTCGTAACATATAAATTCGGCGCGGAATAAACAATGAAATCGCTCGAGATTCGACTATAGACATTTGCATGAGTCTTTTGAAATTTAATCTTCGAATCCAGAAATAATACCGTCGCATTTCATTTTGTTCTGACAATTTGAGCTTCCACTAGAAATACATCTCAAACACCGTACAGATTGATGCGACTCATGGAACGTTGAACTTACTCCTAGAAATACTAGAAATAACATGATGGATTTGGAGCAAAATTTATCAGATCCAATAGTGGATCGTCGAATTCGTCCGCAAACAATATCTCTGTTATTTTTTTCTAGTAACAACGGTTTTTTCGATTAATTGGATTATTTGAAAAAATATGAAAAAAAATTTACTTGTAGGCTAAATTAATTGAGTTCCGTATGGAAAATGGTAAAAATCCTGTCCGTGCAGTGATACAAATGAGGCGCAGAGTTCTCAAAATCATTAGAACAGTCTTCCTTTTGCGAAAACAATATTTTACAGATAAATAATATTTGCAGCTTTTCAAGTTAACCATTCGCAAAAAATGAGACATTTTATCGGCCGTTGAAAGACCAAAAAAATATCTCAAAAAATCAGATAATTATTGTCATTTTTTTTCATGAAAAGCAACACTTTAATAATGTTGAAGAAACCGTTTGAAAACTGTAGCGAAATTTCGATTCTCTCATAACGTATCCACGAGAAACTTTTGTGTGTACACAGAGAGAAAAAATCATTCGATCGATCATCTATATTTATTATGATCAAGAACACTGCGATTGAATCGATGAAATTTTCCAATAGCATCAATGTTATTTGATCAACGATTTTATTTTCTCAGTTTATATTGTCTGCAATAGTTTCTTCTGAAAATTTGGTCATGGACTAAATTCCCATTGAAAAGACTGCATATATTTTGTTCTTAAGCTGTCCAAATTACAGGCTTATTTCTTCCCATTTTTTGCCAGTTTCACGACATGCTTGACATTCACGAATTTCGAAATATGTTTGCCTGCACGAATATTGAGATCGATTAAACACGATTACATAAAGGAAAAAAAAAAGAAAATGAAAAATCAAAGTATCTATGAGTGTTAAAGTAGTCAGAGTTTCGTTTACCCATCCCATATGAACTCATCGCATGTACACATAGCTGATGCTGTCGGTGTTACGTACAAGGTTATAGCAGTAACGAGTTTCTATACAGCGTAAAGCCAATTCTACGCTACGTCGAAAGTTTTTCGAGAGTTTCTGACGATCCAAAGAGAAGTGTGCAAGAGGGTGAGAGGTAGAAAGAGAAATGAAGTGTGGCAGAGAGAAGGAGAGAGGAAAGATATGAATGCAAGAGCAATAAACGAAACGAAGCTTTGTGAGCTGTGTGTTTGCGGAAGGTGGGCAAAACCATTTCGAAATAGCACCAACAGGATTCTTCAGGAAGAATACGTCTCCGGGGTTGGCTATAAAGAAGAGAGGAAGTTAGGGGGTGTATAGTTGTGCAAGGGTGAATTGTGAATGTGTGAGCACGAGAAATAGAGAGAGAGAGGGAAAAAGAAAAGCGAAAGAGAAATAAAGGAGAAAGGAAAAGTGAAGTAGAAGGAGGTTTGAGTAAAGAGCGTGACGAGAAGTAAGACCGGGTTACAAGTGTGTTCAGGAGACGGCCGGAGTTGCCCTGGAAGATGGTGAACATACCAAGGGTTAGTATTTCATTTTGCGCTAGCACATTGTTATATCCAACACGAGGTATTCTACCCCAAGAAAGCTATGATTCTGCAATTAAGTTGTGAAATATTATTCGAAAACGATTAAGCTGGCAGAAAAAATGGTAGACTCAACATCGAAGGAGTGTTTTGGGTCCCCCCTTGTCTTGCGATATATCGGTAGCGCCGCAGGACCAAATACTTGTTGCCAAAATCGTCTCAATCTGATTCGAATCCCCTCTATCTGAGTTGATACTTTTATATACTTTTACATATGCATTTCTCTATACATACATTCATACATACGTATACATATTATAAGTACAGCATATATCGATCTTTATATACTTCATACCTGATGCGAGCTTGTATAAGCGATGAGTAGTGCGAACCTTTGCTTCACTTGGGTTGCGGCACGAGCGACTGGAGTTTCTCCTCGCAAACTCGTCGACCTGTCCACGACTTTCGAAAGCTCGTTAGCCGCGCCGCGAGCGAGCTTGTAAACGAGGCTAAATTGAAATCGATTCGAAAATGTTCACCCTAGATGCGGTATGGGCTACATCGATCGAAGTACCTTCTAGCCAGAGTATTTAGTAGTGCATTATATGCCTGTTTGTATATACTTATACGCGAGAATAATTCACGAAAATATACTTATATACATCTTCGTGTGTGTGTTTATTGTTCGAATGTGTTTGGTAGCCGCACTCGTGGTGCCGGTATCTCGTCGTCACGGTTTCTGTACACCCCCCTCATTTCTTCGCTCCTTTTTGCCAGTCCAGAGGAAACAGGAGTGGGGCTTCAATCCATTCGTGAAACGAACGAACAAGGAATATATATATATAGGAACGCACATGAATGCTTCGCCTTCGGCGACTCAACGATGCACGTGGGGTAGTATACAACCCGAAATGTATTCTTTGTTGTGTGCGTTTACACCGATATGTCGAAGGGACTATTTGAGATTTTTTATGTTCGTATATGGTCGCTGGATAATTTATATTATATTCCTCGTGTTATCAAACAGTTTTGAAAACCAAGCCTGTTCCTTATTTTAATTGCTCCGTTTTATTTTACTCCCTGTCGGTTGATCACGCTGATCTATGTCAATGTAGACTTGATTTCAACGGCTAAAAAATATTTTCAAGCCATTAGCTAGAAAAATGACTTTCCCTTCGTGTACAAGATGTAAGGAAAATTGAACAAGATTTTTTGTTTTTTTTTTCATCGCGCTGATACCCGTAACTCTCTTTTTTTTGCCCGCACGGTAGTCAGGAGTAAAAAAAGAGCTGATCCAGCGAACGGAACCTGGCTGGATATATTTGAGGAAATTTATTTATTTTCGAAAGATTAAGAATCAAGGGAAAAAGGAACTTTTGGACTTCGATGCTCACTGTTGGATCCAGTCGATTTTCTTCTTGAAACTTTTCAAAATCCAAACACGTTTGTTTATCCAACTTTTATATCATGTGTTGATTGGAGGCGAGATGAAAGTTACGATCATTATTATTACTAGCAAAAACATTTGGATTGTTTTTGCAACTTTGATCTTAAATTCACATGAGCCTTTGAAGTTACGAAAATTATCCAAGATGTGTTTGTTAGGTTGCATTGTATTCATCATCAGAGAACAAATTCAAGAATGGCGTAGTAGGCGAGCTATTTACGTTACTCATAAACGTGTAAAGCTCCAAAAATCAAAAAGATCGTACAAAACAAAACATTTAAGTATCACACAAAATTTCTCGCGTCGTTTTGCAATAAAAAAATTTCGAAATGTATCTTCAGGTATTCGATGCAAAAGGAAACTATTCTAACGTTCTGAACGAATTTTTCCATTTGATGCTACCCTGACCAAAGAATAGTGAAGTTTCAAAAAATATTATTTTTATTTTCATGGAAGTGATTTGAGTGCCGAGGAGCTGAACGATCTCACCTTCCAAAGCAAATATGCATTCATACCAATAGCAACTCACAAGAGGTTTGCAGACATTCCATGGGCTCATTGCTCTACAAGTATAACTACAAATCGCCTCATATAAATATTCTCTCAGTGTTCATATTTACCTTTATACGAACAAGTGGTAGGTTCAATGACGAAGATAATCGTGGAATGCCCGAGTGAAAATGAAGCACCATGGATATACCTCTCGCATACACGTTACGGTTGTCTCATAAGAAGTATATACATACATATATATAAATATGCGTACATATATATGTATGTATGCACTGAGAGGAAGTAGTTTTGTGCCTGGCAGTAACGCGAGCATTTTAAGGATCGATACAGAGTGAATACTGGCACACATGTACATGAATATTGTTTTAAGCACAGGGTATTGCGTTTCCTTACCATCGATGTATTATGTGGTTGAAGAGCGCGCACCTTTTGCCATCGTGTTCTCAGGCATATGGAACGTATTATATATATATATGTAGCATAAGCATCGGCATGATATTCACTGCGGTCTATAACGATGAATGAAAAATTCACCAGTTTTCTCTCACTCGCACTCAATAATGCAATCAGGCAGGATGGCGCCAGCCAGAACGAAATCTCGTACAGCTATCGTTCTCGAGAACAAACCCTGATACGTATAGAGATGTATTTATAGGGTGCTCGGAAAGTTCCAAGTCATCCTAACACTTCCATACCATAAGAGATCGTCCGGAACATTACGTACACCTTGTACGTACGTTTATGTATGTGTGTGTCCTTATGTGTGCTGTAGATATATATATATATAGAAGCACATATGAGCGTCTCGATTTTCGATTCTCGCAGCAATATTGAGTGCTTACGACAAAACCGACCTGGATAGAGAAATGACTGGATTATGCAGGTGATTGATTATTACGTCGTGGTGAATAAATGTTTAATCAACTCGATCAAATTATCCAGATATGTGGAAATTTCGAGAAAAATCCTTATTTTCATTGTACTAGTTTATGATCATTGTTAAGATTCTTTTTTTTCGGAAGTTCAACGCTGCGTTACGAATTGCTCAACTTTTTTTTTAAATTAGGAGCACGACTCAATCTATTCGAAGTACGAAACGTTGGTAAAAAATCTTTACATCTGCGATTCGAATGTAGAATTATGCATGATTACTGTTGTATTCTCCTCTTTTTTCGCCCTGAAATTCACGATTGCAGTTTATCCAGGCATGGAAAAATTTGATTTGGATTTTAAACTATGCGTTTATTCACAAAAATTACGAACCTACTCTATTCCGTACGGAGCGATGTTACAGGTTGAGGTTTATGAATTTATCGCGTGTTGAATTGGCGTTCATCATTGAGTTTAATGGGTGCTCACTCATAGCGACACATGTTTTTAATAGGCAATACCCACACATGCACACGAAAACACAACAGGACAGGTATGTCAATGTAAATGTGGATACTTAATAGCCCAATTAGTTCATTGGTGGTACACTCATTCAGCTTTTGTTTAGATTCGTTTTCAAATCAAAATTTCTACGTTGTTTCCAGAAATTTTATCAACAATGTGAATGCGATTAAAGCTGGCAGAATTTGTTCACATTAACGTTTAGCCATGTCGAGTACTAAAAATAATTCACTATGCAGTTCTCACGAAAACATCTCTTTCGGTGATAAGAGCAAAAAATAATCTTTTCAGCAGCTTCGCTTATGCATGACCACCAAAGGCACCTTTTCGGCTATAATAAAATTGGATACATAGGTATACACCGATAACGTACGCGAGCCCGAGTCCTCATCTACCAGGTTAACTGCTATTCTCGATAACTTTTATACATTATTTGATATTTTCGTTAATTCTGCACATATCAATTCTGAATCTTACCAAAACGATATTCGATCACTTACAACGAATAATGGATGTAGCAAACCGATATTTTTGGTGAAGCTCGTTTAGTTTTCCATATTTGTTATTTCTGTCATGAAATCGAATTATATTTGATTATTCATTGGATAAAGTATGCCTGTCAATCAAAATTCAATTACGATTCTCTCTGCACTGAGCCAAGCGTTAAGCAAAGAGTTAGCTTACTGTTGGTGAGAACGAAAAAACTCAAAAGTTCTCATTATCGTTGTGAATTTTAAATTTTTAGGTATACATACGTAAAAATTAGCTGATGGACCATTTTCATTGGGACCGCTTGACCCTTGAATTATTCATATAAAAATTTACTATTCATTCCAACCCAAATTGCACCATTCCAATCAAATTATTTTGTCTCGGTAATTATTTATTACTGAATACAATATTACAGAGTTAACTGCCCATTGTCCGTGACTCGTCTGGTATATCCGAGAACGAATCTACTCGCGATATCACTCGTTATACTGGAAAAATCTTTTCCAATTTCCAAAAAAAAATATTTTCAACATATGGCAGCCAAATGATAACGTCTCTGACTCTGAAAACGCGGTTGTACCCTTATAGTTGACTCCCCAATACAATGCAGGAATGTCAGAACGATTTTGATGTTTTTCAAATCAATGTGCATCACAATGAGCGAATAAAAAAATAACATCTTACAGAATTTTTCCGACGAATTCTTGTCGCTCGAGAATAAATCCTGTAGCATTAATTTAATTTGAAGTCGAGATTTACGCCGGCGGCTTATTTAGATCGGTAATCACTGATAGGATCGACGATCTCTTGAAATCAAAATCTGTTTCTGGAAAATATTTTTGAATAAATATTTCAAAACACGTAAAAATTTCGACACTTATGTGTTTTTTAGATTTCTTCGATGTTTTTAAATTTCATGAAGAATTATCGCGTGTACGTAATAAGTATGTCCGACGATTGTCCATAATGACATTTGATCTATGGAGGAAACGAGATACACAAGAGAGATTCGAACGTTCCTAATGATGGCTTGAAATTGTATCCGAGTTTGAGTGTTTCCAACCAGCGCGAATACTGTGTCGTTGTATGAATCATTAGTAACGAAGTATTGGAATGAACGATTTCGATTTATTTCCTTTTTTTTTCATGTTTCCCGTTCAATCATATTTTTTAAATCAGTAGCTACGTATGGAATATGCCTGACAGATTATATAGATGGGAATGAAGCACCGGGTGTTCCATTCCAAAGGCTCATGGGTATAAATTCTGCAAAGAGGCACATTAATAAAAAAAATAAAAAAATAAATAGAACAACAAAATGATTTACATCCAATCCGTTCAATGTGAAGTTTTTTTTTTTTTAATTGGAAACGAGAATGATAATTTATACGGAAATAATTGTCGTTGATATTTGCTATTCTCCAATTATTTGCACACGAGAGTTCAATGATATTCGTATCTTCCTAATTCATCAACATTCCGAATGGATTGGCCTGTACATATGTGTGAAATGAGTGTATGACTGAAAACACGACAATGCTGACGTACTCTCGATGATTTTGTGTACACAAAGTCCTTACGACTGTATTTTTTATCTATATCAGAGTGCATTCGAATAATAATAAGGGAGAGTGAATAAAACATGTATGTTTTCTCATTGAACCTTCCTTGGTCGATTCACACTACTGTCGCAAACAAACGACACACCTCATCGACATTGAGCATGCAACCGTGTTTTACCCGTCCTTGCTTTGAATTTTTCTAGAATTTCTCTCCTTTTTCAATAAACCTGAAAACACCGTGTTTATGTCGCTGTTTGTAATTGATCAGCCATCGTTTGGCTTGAACTGGATCGATTAAACCGAAGTTAATCAGGATATTTGATAACGAGATAAATTTAATATGATTTATAAAACCAAATTCAAGAGATATTATTGTTGACGTACTGATCTGGGTCACATAATTGTGACACGATTGAGAGTGAATTAACTACGGTTATTTACTATTTTATATACTTTTGAGTGGCAGAATGGCGTCCTGAATAACGAAAATGATAATAATTCTGCCACTTTTCTGCTATCCGGGAAATCTCTTTTTCTCTCTCTCTCTCTATCTCTCTCTCTCTTCCTATTTGCATGTCTATCTCTTTTTATTTGTTCGCCCCTTTCCACGTTTCTACTATCTTTCTCTTTCGTTGTTGATTCTGAATAAAACGAGAGAACGCATGCGCTCTGGTGTTGGCGGGAGAGCCCGGTCACACGGCAAACTACAGCATGAGTTTCTCGACGAGGGCATGCAACCCTTAGTTGACGTTCGCGCGTCGTGAACGTCGCAATGCTCGTTCTCGCGATTCTGATCCTTTTCCTCGCGACGTGGGCCAATGCGCTCCACGATCCGGCACCAGGTAAAAAGAAAAAAAGAAACAATTTTAAGAAAATAAAAAAATCGCTTTAATCATGTGGATCATCAATTTCTCGGTGGATTATTTTACATCGAAACTGTTAACGAAATTACTTTTTTGTTTTACAATCTACAACACAATCTATTTTCATTACTGATTTGTAGAAATTCAATGAAGTTTTTTCATCAGGATACGATCGTTTTTTATTGAAAAATTTGACGATATATATTTGACTGGACAATTTTTGTTCGGTTAAAAATAAAAATTTTCTATCCATTTTCATTGGCTTTTTGATCAATGAATTGAGAAAAAAATGTGAAGAAGAAAATTTTTTCGATCGAATATCAAAAACGTTGGCATCAAGTGATCGTCTGTCAATGTTTTGTTCTTAAACTGTGCGCAAAAAATTTTTAGAAACATTCACAGTTTTTGGACATTGAAATGAAATCACTAGCGACGACGTGAAGTTATTGAAATACATACGATTTTTTCTGAAATCGACAAAATTTATTCGTACGATGGAATTGTCAAGTCGAAACTTCGTTCAAAAGAAAAACGATGACCAAACTAAACACAATGAAATTTCAACGAAAATCGTATTATAAATATACATTTTTTTCGATCGATGAAATTTAATAAAAAATATCACATTTTATGATAGATTTTTATATAATTTCTCCATAGCTCGGTGTAATTACAATATTATTCTAAATGATTTTTCATTCGAATTGATGTCAATCTCCGTTTAAATCCCATGTAATCGCACGTGTGGCAAACCGGTTACTTAGTCAAGTGCGATTAGTCACTTGTCACAGAAAAGAGGGAAGGGGTGTGTGATTATATTCGTTGAAGGAGTATACACATGCACAAAGAAGTTTCTATAAAATCGTGGGAAGTGCATGCAGGCGTCTCGACAAAATAGAAATGTAGAGTGCAATCCCCTTCAATCCCCTTAGCCCGAGTTGAGTTTCGCCTGTATTGTTTGTGTGTTTAATGGGTGAGTGTGAGTTCCATTGGTTTCATTCTCGGTTGCACGCTTTGGCCAACGATATATCCTTAATGCCAGAGGAGTTTGCATTGTCACCCCGCGTTCCCCGGAGGTGGCAGGGTTATTAATTATAGCAGCAGGGAACGGAATTTCGCCCAACCCCAAGGTGCAAGTACAACGAACTCAAAGCTTAGACTCTGTATTCCTTGCCCCCCCTCCCCCCTCCCCCTCATCGCGTGATAATCATTCGCGTCTTGTTGTAGTGTCGCGAGAGACCTTGTGAAATTTTTTCTCACGTCCACTACTCTTTCTATCCTTTTCTCACTTCCAGTGTAGTTGCACTGAAAAAAAAATACCGCTTTTTGCGCAAATGGGACAGTATAAGCCTGCGGTGTGACGAGGATTTTGTCGACATTTTCATGGCCCACTTGGTTCTTTTTTTGCCCAAGGCAATACGGAAAAAAAAAATATATATACATATTGGAAAGTGCTTCGTAGGGGATTGGTAAAAATATAATTCACTCGTGGCTGATACTTTTTTTTTTCGTGCATCGTAACATCGAGCAAAAATTCGTATTGTTATTAATGTAGTGGGGATTTAAGAAATACGGAGATTATAATGAAATTGTGTGAATTTTGTGGAATATTATAATCACTGTGCAGACGTGCTTCACTTGACTATTGAAAATATCACCTCTGTGCTGTGGTTCTGGGTTCTGAAAACTGTGTCTCGTTATTCGTTCATTGTTTCGAAGGTTCGTGAACGTTTAATTCTTCGGGTTGTATGTATCAGGATTGATTTTGATTTAACGAAAAAATCAAATCGGTTATTTCGAGAAATCGAAATTTTCTTGACGAAAAGGGATTTTGGGAGTGGATAAAACTGCGTCAGGCAGCCGATAGATTAATTTAGGAAAATTATTTTTTTTCTTATAGTAACTCACACGAGAATGTAAGGTAGTGTAAGACATGAGATTCTGGAAAAACGTTATACCTGCGATTTCTTAAGCAGCGCATTGCCTCGCACGTGATCGTTATAGCCGGTATGGCTATACGGAAAAATGGATACGAGGATAATACTCGTTATTCATGAAACGGCTTGCTGCTGCGAGATCGTTTCAGCGTTTATTATCACTTTTGTAACGAAATTGATACGAGCAGCTTGCTATTTCGGCGAAATAACACTTCTATCTTTCATCCTTTTCTTTTATCCGGCTTCGTGGCCTTTAGTATCATATGCCTGAACGATTTTTCCCCTTGCAGAAGCATGAATAGGGTGCGCGAACTGCGTATTATTGAACGATCGTAAATGCAAATAAGTATGAATACGTAAAACATCGAGACAACGGTGTTTGTACGAATGAATATATTCGCGAATGTATATGCGGCTTAAAAAGTAAGGAAATTTCTAGAATTAGTAATACTTGCTTGCCACATTAGCGGACTGCATCGAATTTTTATTTTTTTTATATTTTTTTTCATCACACTTAACTCAAGTAAACATTTTATCTCAATTTACATTAAAAAGTAGCTGCTTCGTTGCAATTACAATTGTGTTTCACGCTGTAATTCGAGTGACTTTCTATATTAGACCACATTTTTTAAAGCTTATCGCTCAAATGCCAACATAAATATATAGATAGAGTTATGAGAATGAACAGATTATTACGACTTTTCTAAGTTTTGCGCTGTGAGAAGTCTCGAGCGCCGAAAGCACTCGAGTCGAACGTTTCCATGGACTACCAGGATCACAGATATCCTGACAAAAACAATGAACCCTTAACAACGGATGGTAACTATTGACAGTATGCAACGACATGTAAATGCACGATGGCGATATCGCATTGAATCGAGGATACTTATCACAACGATTGGATAAAAGTGGAATCGTTAGTTATTGGTTCAAAAAACAATTTAAAAGAAAAAAAAAAAACAAAATCTGAAACAAAAAAATGAGAGAAACATGACGTAAAAGGAGAGTGCAATTACATCAATTTAAATGACGTGCCAATCATTTTGTGATTACATAATTATAGCTCGATGCCTAAACGCGAGTTCGGTCATGATGTCCTCTTCTTTCTTGGTTCCACCATCCACTCAACCATCAGTCAATTAGCTGTCACGTGGATAAATCAGCATTCACATTATATTCCCACTAGTATTATTAATCCTCAATTTCGCTCGTTTGTTCCCTTCAATGAGAGACTATCCCCACTTTTGTCATTCAATTCTCTTATGGTCAAACTCACGTCAATCTCATGAAGTGCTGAAATGAAAATCGGCCTGATTTTCAATCCATACGAATCTGAGTTAAATTTATAATACCGCGCAGGATTGCTTATTATTAATTTTTACGTCGGACGATTTTCATTCTAAAGTTTAAGCATGAAAGTTAGGAGATGCCGCAGCATTTTTATAACAAATCATGGAAAGATCGTGTTATACATTTCGAAGAGAATAATCGCGAACCGTATCCAATGGATTAAGCTCTTCTCCGTAGCTTTCACAAATTCAAATTGATGCCACGTGATAACACTTCCATTACATCTTCAGTTACAATTGAAAAATCATTGAGAAGACTTTAAAAAATGACAGACTGAATATCTAGCGTAGGAATTTTGTCGGAACCTTATTATTTTAGTACATAACCAGGAAATAAATTCACTACGAATACATCTTATTTGTCCATTCAATTGTCAATGATTGACAAACAGTTAGTGAGTTGTAAGAACTTTACAAATTACATTTTTAATCATATCTGATTGGAATTCCGGACCCTTCTTTGTCATCACTACATTCTTAAAAGTAATAATTTTTCGAGTAGGGTGCTTTTGAAGAAGGTCGCTTTACAAGAGGCAACAAAAGACATGATGGCAATATGTAAGGTAACAGCTAGTCAATTCTTTAGCCTCATATTTTTTTCAATCTTCCGTCATATCATTACGCGCGTGTCACCTGTCAGCCTCGCGAAAGGAAATTTACGTTGCTCATGTGTGTGTACGTACGATGATAATAATAGGTGAAACGTAGGTGATTGGATAGGGGGCGGAGGAGAGGAGTTGGAGTTTTCCGAAGACTTCATGATGCCCTCGTTCGTTTACCGTTGCTCCGTATAGGTGTGCTACGTCATGTATTTCGAATTTTACTGCAGGCTGAGGTAATGATGGTGCTGGCTGAAGGCAGAATGATCTAAGGGCAAAACTTTAGTACGTTTACGTCATTGGAGTAGCGACTATCGTGAAGAACATAGCGGAGAATCTGTTTTTGACAATGTCGATCAATAAGTGCAACGAACAGACATTTTTATTTATCGGATTGCACGGATGATCTTTGCCACCTTAATTCCTAGTTCAAATGAAATAAAGATCATTCTTGTAGAACCACATCCACGAATATCATTCATTGAAATGAAATCTTTAATTACCAGCTGCAGCGTTTCGAAGCTCGCTGAAAGGTTTTTTGCTGTTCTAATAAGAAGCATTTAAATTAGAAGTTAGAGTATTAGAATACGCATTTAAAATTCCACATGACAAATTTCCAAATTTCACGAAGAAGAAAAACTAATTAAGAAAAAACTGTTTTTTTTTTTTTTTAATGATAATAAAACGTCTGGACATGAAAGCCAAAGAATGAAAGGTTCTCTGCTCAACACGCTTCTTCAGTAAAAACTTATGTGGAATGAATGTCACAATGTAACGAGCAGAAAAATTGTGGTTATTTTTACACAAATATGAAGTAGACTAAAGTAAATATTTTTACGTTCTTATTCACCGGCGGGTGTTTGAGTACGCACTACATATTTATGTATTTGTGTACACACGCGACCCGTAGAATTACATGTTCACGTAGACTATATTTCAAAGGGATGCAAGATTCGTTTGATTCTCCGTAGCGAAGCAGCCTGTTAAATTTTTTTCTGCATTTCATTTGACCTCTACGTACAAAAAAACTTCAGGGATTTAGTGATATATTTAAACCAAGGCAACATTGTCCACTTCTTGTGATTTGTTGAAGTGCTTACATATTTCATGAACCTAAACGATTTCGCCGATATCTCTTATCCAGTGGATGACCATTGCTTTACGTTTCTAGTTCATCTTTCTCCTTTTACTGAAACGTAGCTCTGCAAATTCGTATTCCAATTATATCTCGTCTGAGCTGCTCAATATTTCAACAGTATTTTACAGCTTATGTCAAACGGAAGCTTTCAGAATTTAGTAACAATAGAAACATTTGCATGATTAATTGCTTGAGTTGAAAATGCACATCATTGTGACCGAATGTCAAGACAGGTTATTTTTAAAACACATAATATTAAGCCTTAAGTAAGTCTGATCGACAACGCCAACTTTGATCACGAACAAAACAGGAATAAACGGCAAAACCCTCGTTATTTTTGATGGAATTAGTTTAAAAATGATATCACTCGAATACACCCTGTAACAAGATTACTTTGACATCGATCCTAATCAATTTATTCAGCAATAAGCTAGCGAGCTCAGGCTCCATGATCGCCAATATCTATTGTCTCTTGAAAAGTTTTACGAACTATTATTCAAGACTGGGTGATCTGTATTAGGTTCATGGATGCAAGAGCCTATGCAAATTCGAATGAAAAATATTTTCTGCTCTCAGAGGGAATTTCTTTAATGGGAAATTAATTTTTTTTTTTTTACATGGACGCCAAGAGTAAACATTGACAATTTGGTAATAGGTTCAGTTAATTTTCTTTTAAAAATACTAAAACAATTTAATAAAAAAGATTCAGTCGTGTTCGTTTCGAACTGAGGGTTAACACACGTTACCGCTTTTACAATTCAGAAATATGGAGAACGAATTCGGAGATTCAATTATTTGTGAAAGCCCAAAACAAATCAATCGACTGAAAGCGACTGAAAGCGACCAATTTACTAATCTGTTTTTTCTTGCATAGAAAAACATATTTAAAAAAAAAAAAAAAAAAAAAAAATCGTATGAATTAAAAAAGGCCAGAATAACGGAATGAATATATCAGCTGAAATACCTTATATCTATGTATATATTCAAAGAATTTAAAGCTTCGCTAGAGGGTGCACCAAACCCCTCATCGCCATCACTGTTCCCTCTCGCTTTAAACACCGATTGGCCGTGCAAACATCACGGTGCGTTGTGTCCTCGTCGCAGTGGTTTCCTGTTTGCGAATTAGGTGCAATCAAATGGGGAAATCTCAACCGGCAAATATAGGCTTCCAGGCCTCTCGTCAAGCTTTCCCACGTCCACTTTAACTCACGAGCCCGAATAAACATATACACACATCCATGTATTCTCGGTCTCGATTCAATTCGTTTTATTTCTTCTAACAGTCCGATAATAGGTGAGAGAGCTTTTCCAGTAAGTTAATCTATTACTTTTCTCTCTCTCTCTCTCTTTCTCTTGTCTCTCTTTCAATTCAGTATCTCTCTGAACGTACCTAGCCTCTCCTTAAACCGTTTTTTTTCGGCTCTATCCATTCATCTATTCATCTGCCTGTTCTCGCTCCCTCGATAGCAGTGATTAACTAAAAAATGGTCAGCCACGCGTTACACGAGCGTTTCATATATTCGAAAAGCTTTCGTCCCGTGTGACACTTGGATGCTACGAGGTTTAGGTCGTTTGAGTTTTTACCGTTTTCAACGCACGTTCTGCGGGCTATGCTTCGAACGTGATAAACCAGCAGGACGTTAATAAAAAAAAAAAAATAGAAAAAAAAGTAGAGTATACAAGGGACCATTTTTGTCATGCATCGCGAAACAGACTGTAAATCGGTCCTTTTGGCAGTCATCAAGCGGAGTGTTGAAAAATTTCCACCCGATGCACTCAAAATTTAGCACTCTCGAGAATTCCCGGATCGAAGCACAAATTCGTCCTCATAATGGACCGAATTTCTGTGATATTTTTTACATTTATCCTATCTCGCGTTCTACTACGATCAGATTCGATGGATAATATAGTAACCGAGATATATATATATATATATATATATATAAAGAGAAAAGGCTCGAATAAATCGAATCGCATGTTCAATTGCTTGTGAATTTTTGTTGTATCCATAAGTTATATTACTGATCGTATCTCAAACCAAATAAATTTCTTCGTTCCTATATATACGAATTAAGAAATTGGTTGATGAAAGATGTAAACAAAGATAAACGAGTTTGCTTTCATCATAATTGAACAGGCACTCCTCTTGCACTTTTCTACCATTTTATATTGCTGATATAAAACGAATTTGACCTTGTATCAAATTGATTTTCTTAAAATAAATGATAATTCGTTCCGATTTGATTTTCCGAATCATGAGCTTAACGATGATGTTAGTAATGACATTTCAATTTAGGTTTGTTACGTGTATTATTTATGTAAATTGTACATATTTATCCGTAATTGTTATCATATATTATGTATTTTATTTTATGAGTTAAACGAGTGTTACCTATGTTTCCGCGAGCTCTATTATTGAGAATTGAGAAAAGGTCTAAAGTTCAATCGAAGTATATCGGAGAACCGTTCTCACGAGAGAAACTTACGTCTAGGTGGAGATTCGTCGTCACTCTGAGTTTTGACTTTTTCACCTCACGGTAAAAGTCGTCTCCAGCCCTCATGAAAACCTTCGAGAGAAAAAGAACGAGTCTACGATATAGTACGTTCGGGATATATACTTTAGGAGAACGGGGATGCCAGAGCGAATATACAGGACTCTCGGGCGACGACAGGCGCATTATTCAAATTTTATATCGCTTCCTCCGTTCTCCGCTACAATCTCTCTCCCTCTCTTTCTCTCTTTCTTTGGTGTTCGTCAGAAACGCGAGGAAAACCCCGTCGAAGGATCACTAGCGTGGCAAAAGCGAACCACTTTACCGCGACGACGAAAAGTTTTCACGTTTTGTCGCGGTTTTGTCCCGAATCGTTCTCGAGGCCCCTTCCGATCATATTCCTCGACGAAAAGCCTTCTCGTATATATGCTAGTGGTATTGACGGTAGCCCGGTAGAGAAAATCGTAAGGCCCGCGAGTAAAATATTTATACATAAGAAATTTCATAAATGTTTCTTATTCAGTTATGTCTTTGTGAAAAGTGTCAAATTATTTATGGTGATTGAAGATGATGACTGTTAGACAAGTCATGAGTTCTAATAGGCGCATATACGGATCATTTCTATTGTCATTATTTTTCGACTGACAATAGTGACAATATCTTGCCTCATAAAAAGGCTCGTCACCCCCGTTTTCTACATGAATAATTGTGCCAAGGGCTACAGCATACCCAGAGCTGTCAAAATATCGGGTCAATTTGAATAATTTATTAACCAAAAACCTTTTCTCCACTGATATAACTCTACGACCAGATGAAAAGATATAGGAAATGAATATCTTTCTAGAAGAAGATTAGACACTAAGCTATTAATTGCAAAACCATTTAGAAGATTAAAGTTACGAGGGTTTGCTTTTTTCAAAATAAATCATTGGCCATCATCATCAGTATTCCAAAATCATGAGTTTCGAGATTGAGTTTTCGAAATCTATGCACATACTGCCAAGTTATAGCATATCCCAATCAAAATAGATTAAAAAAAAAACGTATTTTCTGAAGATGTTGCTTGATCCAAGTAATAATTTCATTTGAAATTCTCACTTCGTTAAAGCTGGGTAGTTCCCTATACAAGCGTGTGTTTTCCATGATGACTTTAGACACAGAATAAATCTAAAACTGTTCGAATTTTTTCGCTGAATTTTTTTTACACACATTATCTGTAGATTCGTTAAGAAAACGTACAAATTTTCAAAACAAATGAATGAATAAATGAATGTACAAAGTATTCTGGAGAAGTTTTTCAGAACGTACGCTTTTCAAAGTGGCAATCACAGTTACCAATGCGCATAGTGGCACAAAAAAAATTTGAGCTAAAGGACTAAGTGTATGGTTCGAAAGTGGTTGATTCGGCAAGGAACGCCCGATGCATTCACATAGCTGCACGTCATATCGATCTTCGTCTTCGCAAAACAGACCAAATGATTGACGCCAGGCTTGGCAAACACCAGTAATAAAAACTACCACTTCATAGAATTTTCGAGGTCCTTCGTTTTCTTTACTTTTTTTTTCTTCTTTTCCTCTTTATATGTCAGCGAGTACGCGCGTGGACTGTTCGCTGGTGAGCCGACCCTAGGGATAAATATATAGAGATTTCAACAAGACGATACAAGAGAACTGTACCGTCGTGGCTGCCGAGACAGCGTAAATTATGAAATGTGCAGCTTCGAAACGTACAAGCACACCGATAAACCTTTCGGTCTGTATTCGAATCGACTCGCCTGATCCAAAACACGTTCGTACTACTCGCGCGTATTGTATACTACTGGCAAATGATATTTTATCATTAATGAAATATTATTGAAATCCCAAACAATCGGTGGGAATTTTGTTGAAATTGAATATTTACATTTGAGAAATTTAAATTTGAGAAAAAAATTACGTATCAATGGATAGACGGAGATTTTTGTTTAGTGCTTTTAGAATGAAAAATTATGGCATGAAAAGTCTAATTAAGATGAAAACATGATGTATTTCATGGTGTACGTATATTTTGATGAAAACCCTTAAATGTTATTGCTACTAGTATACTGTAATACACAATGTTTGGAAAGTTTGTCAGATGCAGAAGGTTTGCGTCCATTAGCGTAATATGCGGTCCGTACTGTCTGAAAATTCATGTATGGAGAATTTATCAAATAATCATATAGAATGTTACGAATTTAATTACATTATTTGGTTTTGTGCAGTTCAAAAGCCATATTCAAATTTCATCTTTCTTGTTATACAAGATCGGTAGTTTTTTTTCGTTATATTTACATGAAAGACGAGCTTCTGGGTAATGAATTGAAATGAGCTATGCAATGCCGGTTAAAGATATGGATTTTTCAATAGGCATGCATCACCGAAAATTCATTACACGCGGATGAACAACAACAATTTATCTGTAAGGGAAACTTAAAATATTTTTTAATATCGCCATGCGTATGAATCTGTGTGGACGCGATACAACAACGAAATATTTGAAAAAAGTCTTTTCGTTGTAGCTGCTTTCTCTTTAATGGTCTAATTGTTTTTTTTTTTTAAATAAAAGAATTTTCATTCATCGTTTAGTTCGAAATAAGTGGAGTACTCGGAGTTTTATGAGTTTTCTGGTAATATATTCCCAACAATCGAGAGCGTCGCATTCGACAATGTTTTGATTTTTATATTTCGTATACACTGTGATAGTATATTTTTATATTTTTATAACTATAGAATTTCACACGAATGACAATTTTCATTACTTTCATGAAGATACACATTGGAAGATCGGTACACGCTGCACTGAGAAAAAAAGTTATTGGAACAACAAAATCTCTCATTACGGAGTGCCAATAAAATATACGATCATCATAATGTCATAAATCATTGAACGAACACATTAATTTTTGATCAGACTGCACGATCATTCTGCCAAAGAAATGCGCATTTCAATTGACAAAACTCTTCCAATAACATCAATTTCTATTGAATCAACCATTTTTTTTTCTCTGTGTGGTAACCATTTAAACGATGAAAAATGTCGTGACTGTAAAGAGTGAAATTTCATACTCGTTCAATAGCCACAAGCTTTCTCGTAATATCAAACACCATTATAATATAATCCCCTCGCTAGGTTGAGAAAGGCTTTTATGGAGTGACAAGATAATGAATATCGTAAGAACTTGATCAAATAAGATTTGAGAACTTGAGTTCTCGAATGATATTTAAGCGCTTTTGACTTTGGCCGGTGTTTTCGATACGCGATAATTCGTTTGCTATATTTCAAGTGCAGGTGGTACAACTTCAACGAGCTCTCTGGATGATGTCTACGTGACATGAGGTCTTAGGCTAACCGTTTTCCTAGCGAGAATAATTTATTTGGCGATGATAGTCCAAAGAATTTTGTTCGAATGACATTTTTTCAAGTACGAAGGTCTGTGTCTATTATACTAGTCTGAGACGACAATATCAGAATAAATCAAAGATTATTACTTTAATTCTCATGTCATAGGACTGCTTTCGTCGATCACGATCGCAGCTCCTATAAAACAGTGATCAATAATTATTGATCTCAATTCCAATTACTCAGGAAGGATCTTCGCCAGGAGAAAGGGAAAAGAATATAAATTTCGAAAATTGTTCAAAAGTTTTGTTTCATATTTTAACTTCAACAAAGTTGTTCTGCAGTATAAAAAAATCATGAATCGTATACATGGGTACTGACGGCATAAATTAAATTTATGGTTCGCCGATACGCTGATATACGATCTCGTATGAACTTTTGAGTGTCAAGCACCTATTTACTCCTTCACATGCCATGCTCGATAGTCACAAGCACGAGTGAATTACAGCAAACTGGAATTCACCATCGAGCGTAGAAGGCGGTCTTGGATTTTCTCTGCTTCTCTGCCTCTCTCGTGTTCCCATCCTGCTTCGATTCACGGTCGGACGAAAGTTTTACGCTAATGAACCTCCAGTAATTCCAGGGGGATATCCTGATGGTTTGTCGCCTTTTTGAACAGACCAGGAAGCAGTTATTTATAAATACTGCAATAGATTCTCAATAAAGCTTCGCAAGTGCCCCAATTGGAGTCCGATTGTAACGGGGTGAAATCGTCGAGTCTTTAGTATAGATACACGGCGTGACTTGCTTTTGTCCTTAAAAAACGGTCGAGACGCTGTCACGTCTCTAGATACAGTCTGTCAAATAAAAGCTTGTAAATATTTCAGAATTATTGAAAGTTATCATCTCCATTTCATTCGGGTATATATAAGGAGAACTTCCACCATTTATGCATCGTCGTGAAGGTATATATCGAATTTTCATTAGAGAAATACACTGACAAATCAGCTAGGTTTTGTCAACTAAATTCTTTTTTTGATTCAATAACGTACGTCAATACAACTAATGATTGGCAGTATTTAGTTAAATATTAGTTGTATCAACAACATTTCTGATACACGAAATGAACGAAGTTCTGGGTACGATCTGTCACCGCTGTACAGATTCACCAGCGCAGTCGCCCGACGACAATCTGATCGAAAATATATGGGCACTCATTAAGCAGTCTTTACGGGGACAGCAAGTATTCACCTTGAAGCAGTTCACGCGGGAAGTTTTTCGCATTTGCAGGTCCTTATATTGCACTAACATTTTATCAACTCAATGAGACGATGCTTCGAAGATGCCAGCTAATTATCAACATCATTAGCGACTGGATATTTTATCTTTTAATTATTCAAGATTGCTTCGTTCTTTTAATCAAGAACGATGTACTCATTTGTACATTGGCAACATTTTCATGATAAATTTCTTTACAAACGTTATATTTATACGTTTATCGTACATGCAGTATTTGATGCAGCTATTGCAATCATCAATTCCTAATGAGCAATTGAAAAGTCGAGAGCTGTGATGAAATGACTTTTTAATATACATAGACTAGAATGAGAACGAATTTAATTTCTTTCTTTTATAAGAATATTATTCTTATGAAGTATTTTTTTTCGGTTATACGCTATCGAAAGCCGGAATTGCTCGAAATTAACGAGAAACTTTGAAGGCCACATTATAAAACATCCTTCGCAGGTGATTCATCCCAAACGTACTTATAATTGCTTCCAAAAACTTTTCTATTTATGTCGGCCTATAAAGAATTTTTTTTTTTTCTATCAAGCAATGAACGAGTTTTACACTCTTGCTCTATTTTATTTATTTTTACATCCCCTTTTGCAGCCGTTCCTTCTAGTGGGGATTGCTCTGCTTCGGCCTCATGAGAAATACCCGCAGTTTCACCAAGGGTCGATCGTAGGTCCTCATGTTTATCGTTGCTGGGTCGTTATATGGTCGTTAAAGGGGTAAATTACGACGTGGCGAGAGCCGATCAGAAGTCCAGACCATGTGTGTTAAGTTTTCGATTGGGGACATTATGGAAACCCCTGGGAACGTGAGAAGTCTGCTTTTTCTGTCTTTATATCCGTAAACCCCAAATTGTAGCGAAAATAAAAACTGCTTTTCAGGAGTATTAGGGCGAAGCGCACCGCTAGTACAAAGAAATGTTTTTTCTTTTACTTACGTTGTATGTGTACGAAAGCTTTTCAAACGATATAAGAAAATGTGGCATTCGCATAACCATGAAGTTCGAACGCGTAGGGCTTTGTTGAATTAAGAGTTAAATATTTCACGAGAAGATTCACGGAATGTCAAATGGAATGAAACGACGATTGTTATGACATGCCAACTGCGTGTTTTGTTTCGTAAAAAAGAACAAGTGAATTGTTCTTCATTTGACCGAACAAAGTTTTCAACTTTGTTCCGACAAATGAAGTCTTCAGAAAAAATTGAGTTTATCATGTTTTATGAGTTTATACACTTGTGAATAAAGGAAAGGAGAAGGAGACATAAATACATAAATTTGTAATTTCTGCTGAATATAGTCAGGGCGAATATTTATTTTGACGAAATGTAGGCGTTCTTTAATCTGTTGATTATAAATGGTATAAAAAGAATTTGAAACGGTTCAGCTATTGTGATCAAAGCTTTCTACCATAAAAGACGAAACCATCCAATTGTTTTTCGTAGTGGAATGATGATCTACTTCCAATATGCAAGGTTGGAATAAAATAAATATAAACGTTCCGCGATCTTACGAGTACTGATAAATATTATCAGAGGCGATTTTTTGTTTTCGTCATCAAATTCTTATGCATTATGTAGTTTGATACAAGACAAAGGGTGATTTCCATAATGATTTGCCTTTCATGTATATGGAAATATAAAGAATATTTTAGGGATGCTGCGAACATTTATAGGTTGACGTTAATGGCTGGTAAACTGTTGGTTCGTTTTACGGCTGTTTTATAGTATCAGAAGGTATGATGAGGGTATGTTGGTGTACGTTGCACTCGATCGTAACAAGCATCGTGATAGTCTTTTACAAAGATCCCTACTTTGGGGTTAACAACAGTTTCTCGCGCGTCTTTTATCTCTATCTACACCTTTTGTCCCACCAGAATGAATAAGATGTAAACAACCTTGTTAAATGAGATCACAAACTTGAAGGAAGAAGAAAGAGTGTGACAAGAGCGAGAGAGAGATAGGTGTAAAAAGGGAAAAGAAATCTCCAACTTGCCGCAGAACTGTGTATGATATAAACGTCGTGACTCTGCAAACTTAGGCGTCGCGGCGCCGAAAAAAAAAAATGATTTAAGAATTCTCCCGGGAGGTTTTATCTCTTGGTGTCTTTTTCAGCTCTGTCTACAGTTTTATGGCGATCTTTCGAATTTTCCCTTAACAAAAAAAAAAAACAATTTATTACTTTTCATTCTACGCTTTGGCATTTTATGCATGGTGCATCGACTACTAACTCGATAGTACTGTTGTATATACAATAAAACACGTTTAGAGATACATATGAGATTCTTTACGCAAATGTACAATACGTATTTTTGAACTACTTTGTATATTTTTTCATAGCAACCGTAATGTACATGAAAAGCCAATGATTTCTTTTTCTAATTCATCAAATTTAACTGTAAAATTGATGAGATTATAGAAATGTCGTACACTTAAAGTTGGATGAAATTCTTTGTGCAAGAGAATGGTTTCACATACTCAATCGCTTTACATATTTTTTATGGATTTTAATTAATATGTATATTTGTACATATTAGTATATTAGGGTGGTCCTTATTTGGGTGTTTTTGAATTTAATTCGAAATAAATTTGAAAAAATGTGTGCCAAAGGATTTTCAATAATTTAAACAATAACACGTGCCCTTGGGTCTGCCTTTTTTTTCCATTTAAATAGCAGTCTTTTGAGGTTTTCCCACTTTTTTTTTTATCTTCCCCTATATGCATGAGGTTCAATTCCAAAACGCCTTAAATAAAGACCATCCTATAGTATATATTAACAGACGTTATTTTTAAACTTCCAGAAATTATTTGCCCCATCCGTTCGTAGTCGGATTAATTTTTCGTTCATCTCTCAACCTTCAGTAATACAATGAGACCCGTTTCCGATTCAGACATAAATAGCGGAATCATTGAAGTGTGTAATTATCTTTCTTCGTAATCTTCGAGACTAAAGGGATTTTGCATATCTTTTTTGCAGTTTTCCTGCAGAAATACCGATTTCCCGAACTTAATTTCACGATGCTCATAATTGGTTATTGAAATTTCTACCGTTTTAACTAAAGTATTCACCTTCGTGAATTTCAATAAGATACTTCTCGTTTCTTTCATCGGAAGCTCTGCACAAATTTCTTAAAGATTTGAATTGCTGTAACGAAACATCCGTTTATTCATTATTCAGAAGATCAATAAAGATTACTGGATGCAACTTGCTTGAATGGATTTCATAATGTTCACTCCTAACGAATCTTGAATAGTGCAAATAATTCAATTAATAGCACCCAGGGTGCCCAACAAAGTACACAACGTGAAAACATCGATGAGCTGACGCACACCTAAATTATTTTCAAAAGAATAACGACCAGTTGGGAAAACTTAAGCGTTTCACAGCACCATAAAGAATAAAAAATGAAAATCTTACAGAATCGACATGTTCGGCCAGGATAATTTCTTAATAATGGTTCTATGATAGCCTACCAAAGACGACTCTCTAATTACCGACAAAGATGAATAACGGGTAAAGCAGAAAAGTCAGGACAAAGGTATAACTAGTCCTCCGTATAATTCCTCGTTAGTTTCATGAAAACGTGCTGGAACTACGTTTCAACCAATTTTTGAACGAGAGAAAAATGCTTTTTTGTCCATATCGTTTGAAGTTCCGATAATAAAATCGTGATCCTGCGTTATTGGACAAAGAGTCCAGGTGAATTTTCAGTATATTCTAGGACGTGATTCATTCTGTTCCTTCTCTTTCTCTGAAGCCTCTTTTTTTCTTCTATTCTGACCCACTTTTTTCATTGACTACCTATACATACACGTATATGGATAAAACGGTCGCGCTTTGGCAGCTTTAAATCGCGAAATAATAAAGGCTATAGCTGAGACTCCACAAATGACCCTTTCCAGTGGAGGTCGGAGAGCACGGTTACTGCTGCCTTTTATAATACATATATATACCTACTTCTTTCCCGTTCGACGAACGACCGCGTCTCTCACCAGCATCCCCTAGCTGTATCCCGTGAATCTTCCAATCCCCGTACCCTCAACCGTTTCGTCGCTTCTCGAGTTCGCGAATTCAATGGACGCCGCTAATACGTTTTTCCCAAACAATCGCAGCTAAAGTCCGTTATCGCTAAAATACCGGAGGTTGCTCGCGAAAATAAATGAAAACCTTTTCTTACTCTCTTACACACGCAGTCCTACGTATATGCAGGGTTTTGCAGGTTGAATTATCTGAAACGTGGAAGAGATTGAGACTGGCTGATCGTAGGGGAAGACAATTAACGAACCATAATTTTCAAATAATCGAATGCAAAACATGTGCCCGTTTAGACTCGAGTTTATTTTAAAGAGTTGTCCATACGTGTGTTTCTTCAGATCAAAGCGATACACGGAGAAAAGTGCATATGGCCATTTTTTTTTTTGAAGCATCGAATACCAGATCTTTATCCTCAAAAAAGGCTAAATGAGTCAAGTTTTCAAGCAGGAATTCGAGTGAATCCAGCGTTTTTAACGTCTCTCCTCAATTCGCTAATTCGCTTGTGCAACGTTTTATGCTTTTCAAGATTCGTCTATCTTTATAGCCGTTGCAACGGTGTGTGGTCGATGAAAATGCAACTTTTCGTTAACTTGAAACTCGATCCACTATCCCAATTTACCCGATTGACCTTTCAATTTGAAACACCCTGCATGATTGCATGTGGATATGCTTACGTATATACATCAATGGATTTATTCCATTTTCTGCTTTGCTCTACCGAAATCATCCTGTCATAGCCAAGCATGAATAGTGAACCACTGTAGTACGTATACGTTAATAAGAATGTGAAAGTACTATGTTAGTTAATATATCTGTACTTTTCTCTGTGTCGTGTTTCGTGAGTACGAGAATTTAACCAATTAACCTGCTCCAATTTTCTGGGGCAAGTATTTAAACTTAAGCGTTGAAATGAAACAGTCCCAAGCAAGAACTCCGGGTTAACGAGCTGCTTCACTACCCAATAACGTTGCTACTGTGGATGAGATACCTTGTCAAATATCCAAAAGTCAGAAAATATTTTAGATTTTTTCCTTCGAACGTGCAAGAATTTTCTGTTATTCAGATTTTAACAGTTTCAGCCAGTGGATGAGTGCCCTCTTGTCTGACTCGAGCTTATAAATAAGAATACGTTCAATTGGACTTACTCGATGCTTCCAAAAATTTCTTTTGACATCACATTTAATTCGTGTGTTTGTCATGATGAAAAATATTAAAGGTTTCATTTTGATGATAATTTGTATGCCCTGTATATATTTCATCCAGCCCGGTTATGTGACGTTGATTACCAGTTAGCAATTCACGTCACACGCGTGTCATGAAACTTAGGTTAATCTACAAGTGCGTAATCAACTTCAGCATACAGAGAGTTACGTACTTGCATAAACTAACTCACGTCAATGCATGGCGAATCCAATTGGATCTACATCGTTTTCTTCAAGTTCATGCGCGTATAAAATTAATGAAGGTAGTGCAGTTCGTATGAGCGGTCCATTATCTATATAATTAGTGCTAAACTAGATGGATCGGCAGGCGTAGAAAAAATTGGCAACTAACTTTTCATCTCTCATGAGTTACTCTCCAAAATTTGTGCTTCGATGTGACCTCCTTTTCCTTTGAGTTCGATGACTTCTCCTTTTTTTCTTTTTTTTTTCTCGCTATAATTTTAGATTCTATACATAAATCTCATTGATAACGAAACTAGAATAACCAACACTATGTCAATCGGGAGTGTTTTTCAAGTTATTATAGGTTTTCCTCAATTGTTCGACTGCCTTTATGTGAGATGTGGAGTTTGATTGAAGCTGGATCAATTATTACAGAGGAGATTTTGGCTTTTCTATATTTATTGCATTTTCGAATAAATTTTAAAACTACGCTAACGAGAGAATTACAGGGATAGCCTCACTGAACTTTTGAGTGGGAACTCCTGTTCCTTCAAATTATAGCGATAATTTATTGAAAGTGTTCAGTCTAGATAATTGATCTTTTCAAAGAGTATAGAGTTACCGATGTATCTTCCGTCTCGTATAAAAAGATTTATAGGGATATTTGTTCAATTACTCTAGGATGAATGGCGGCGGCCATGACTTCAGTGAAAATGAATGAGTATTTTTATTTTGAAGGAACAACATTTTTGGCGTAAAGAACATGTGGATAAACCCGTCGAAACTATTCCGAATGTATATTCATTCAATATTTTCATCCACGACAGTGATAGATATCAACCGAATACAATCCAATTTCCCATATCATCCTTGAGATGAATCGACTATAAAGAGATATCCGGTGACCCCGTGATCCAACAGAGGAACTGGTAACTAACACGTTCGTTGTACGAAGAAGGCCATTCGCGTACTCTCCAGCGACCATTAACCTATACTAGATAATGGTCGATGATGGGCCCGTATCACCTAATGGGATATTCTTCATGGCAGCGAGAGTTTCCGAGTTAGGTGTACCTTGCAGACTCACTCGGTTCAACTTCGCATCGTCGGAATACCACGAGATCACCTATTAGCTTGTCTCGTTACATAGAAATCGCTTGATCATGTAGACTTCAAACGCACGCTAATTTTATCTTTCGACAATGAAAACGTAATTACTGAAAATCTACTGAAGATCGCTGAAAATTTCCTCGAGAATATTTGATTGTTATTGGAAATATCGAATATCAGCTTTCCCTCATATTTAATATTGGAATTCATCAATTAGAGAGGAAAAATTATTTTATAAACTGACCTGACTTTTGAATTTTTTAGGTTTCCTGAGGAGTTTAGAGTGCTTTACGTATGAGTTTTTGTAAATGATATGATTAACTTTTTTAAACGAGGTTAAAATTGATTGCGAGACTGAAAAATTTCTACAGCATCTTGGAAAGTCAATGGGCCTGCATAAACCGAGTTAGCGTCCAAATTACATTACGTTTTTTGGGTCAACTTTTTTTTCTCGATTGATATATTTATCCAGAAAAACGATCTTAATACCAATCTAGAGCGTAAATCAAAAAAATACTTCGATTTAACGTTACGCGATTGGATATGAAGATTTTTATCGATTCCCCAAGGCGAATTACTCGTTGCACTGCTGATGTTCTAATAAAAACTCGATTCATTATGGGCAGATATTCCAATTAGTAATTTATAGGTATTAGTACCTCGACATTGTGCATAAATGAGCGCCCGTATACAAGGAAACAGATGTACCGAGTTAAATACATCACCGGAGCAAATTATGAAGGATAAAATCGCGCTTTATACTACTCGATTTACCCAAGTTACTTCAACGAGACTCAAGAATTCTTTCGGTTGTGCGGCGATTGAGAGAAAGGGAGAAAATAAGAGAGGGAGGGTAAGTGGGAGTGAGAGAAAGAGATGAAGTTGGGGGCGGGGGTGAGGGTAGTCCGGAAGCTCAGCTACGGTAATTATTGCTATAAAATCTTAGGCTTTTTTTCCGGCTGGCGGAAATGAGTGTCTGGCTCAACACACCACTTGCGCTATTTCTATCCTTCATCGAGGATGTTCTCTTTCTCACTAACGTGTGCTATAAGACTCTTGAAAAATTCTCATTTTTTTGCTGGTGCTTTTTTTTCCTCTTGTTTTTTCTTTTTTTTTTCCCCCTCTAGCTGCTTGGTTCGGAGTGTGGGACGATAGTTGTGGAGTACAGAGTTCTGCGTCGGGGGATTTTGTATATAACTCGGGAGGAGGGTGGCTACCGGGTTTTTCGGACGCGAGGGTTGCGCAGGCAGACACATACGGGGATAGACGAAGGGAGAAGGGTTAAGAAGGGAGAGCGGTTTACCGCTCGAAAGGAAGTCTGGAAAGGCAAAATGTACAGAAATACGGCTTTCAGTTGCACGAAACGAAGCGAAATCCGTTCGCATTCTATGTATGTACACGTGCATGTATACATTTAACGATAGGATACACGGAGCGGAGCTGATGTTGCGCCGTTTCGAAACGACGCCAGTAATAATTATTAATTTAGCGCGCAACGCCTACCCACGAAAGATCCGGTAGTGAAACACGATAGAGCGCGTTAACCTCTTTGCCGCGGACCACAAGCCACATTTTGGAGAAACCAAAATGCACATCCTATTATTATTTTTACACAAAGTAAAACTTTTCGTGCTCAAACCGGTACGAATTCGAAGAATGATTCTTTACTAAGAGTATTTTTGATCAATTCAAAGGGTGTGAGTTTTACGATAGGCACAGTTACTTGACATTATTACATGTTTGAACACATGCGAAATCGTGTCCGGCTGTGTTTGTGAAAATTGAGATTTTCACTAACATTTTTGATTTTGATAATACAAATTCATTTTATGATATAGAAATAAAGAAATAGAGCACAAAAAAAACTGAAATTCATAGTTTTATTGATTTTCAACGTCTTGGACACACGAACTCGGTCGAATTTCTTATATTTCAGAGGAAACTGAATCATGAGTTGTCATTGAAATTGACGTTTTGCTCAATGAAAATCTGAAAAATCGATGTTTGTTTCCTCGTTTTTGTTCCTGCATAGTAATTTTTATATTTTCATTCTCTTCGTCAGTTCTCTCAAATGTACACAGCAACAGACCTGCCGAGTCGTTGAAAATCACATGGCCTCACCAATACCCATGTGTGCGAGTTGGCTCCACTCATCCATCCACGCAAGCGCACCAACTGAAATAGTTTGCGATATTCACGAAAGTTAACATCTGTCGTACCGATCTTACAGGTAGTCCTAATCGTCGATCATCCCTCAAAATGTTTACATAGAAAAAAAATTCAAGCCAACAAAATTTCACTTTTATAAAAAAAAAAAAAAAAAAAATCTGTACAATTCGTATAAAATTTGTATTCCGGTATTTTCTATTACTTTTGACATGTTTTCTGTAACGTAATCGAGACGATTCTGATGGATTTCACCCACTTGTCAATCTTTACGTTTTCATTTGCTACCTTGGTGCAAAACTTGGAGCTTCATGAATTTCAGTAGGATTAATTCACGAAAAAATAAATAACGAAATGTCGAAGACGCGCAAATTTTTCAACTCAGTCAATTTTTTAGTGGGTCTGTGTCGAAGAATGTTAAGAGGTTTCAGAAGCAATTTATCATAGAAAAACAGAGAGAGAGAGAGAGAGAGAGTGAGTGAGAGAGAAGATGAAATAGATAAAAAGGAGAAGAGCGAAGAAAAGAGAATGAAAGTGACTAGGAAATAAAAACGCTAAGGGGTGGGTATAGCGGGTGTAGACGGTGTACTGATCGCGTGTCACAAATTACCGGTATCCGGTTCTCCGCGAGCGCCCGCGACGTGCGGAATCGATTTTCATTCGACAGATTCACCGCTGCAAGCTTGCGGCTTGGTATCGCGAGCTTTCTCTTTCTCTTTCTTTTCCTTATATATTCTCTTCTGTTTCCCTCTTTCGTTCTCTTTCATTTACTACACCATTATTGTAGACTATATTTTCGTGGCCTAACCATCCTCCCCTACAATATCTGGTGGCTCCTTTCTAGCACCCCTACACATAATTGCCAAGTCAAGCAGTAAAACCGGTCGAAACGCCAAGAGTTTAATGGATTCACGGGACAGTCGTTATTATGACGCCATGTTTTTTTTTTCAATCCTCTAATAATTGAATTTAGTTGGGACAAAAAAGTATTTATATCAGTTTTAAAAAGAAGGATGGGCATTTTGGGCTATGGATTAACATCAATTGCGGTAATGCTCAAAGGTGCTGCGTGTACGTACTGTATAGCATAAACATTGGTTACAAGTGGGAAAAGATCACTGTCCGATATTAAAGAACGTTACATGTAGATAAAACTACGAAAAAAAATAACCCTACTTTGTTTTGAAAGATCGCTTATTTGTTTTCTCCATTTTTCCAATCCATGTCTAGGATTGCAAAAAGATTTTCCGCTCAATAGCAGGAATATGGATGTGCGTAACTTAAGAAGCATGCGAAAGTCATTCTACGGGCAAAGCAACGTAACGTAGAGAACGTCATATCCATTTTGTTGCTGCAAAGTTGAGGGTAACGGCATCTTAAAAGACTTCTTGCTGATACCTCCTATCTTCGGTCATATGCTCAGCGAGACTTTCTCCAAAAGTGTTGGAAAGCCTTGAAGTTTGATTGTGAACCCATGCTGTCAAACTAATTTAAACGTCGCTAAAGATTGAGTTCGGCAAGAAGACTTACAAGTTTATTTGGTGTATTTAACGAAGTACTCTTGGTACGCAGTAAGTCAAAGAATTTTAGTCTTCCATGTGAGTAAAGTAAAATTCGGCAACTACGCGTCTTTTGCTTTAGTGTACGTGCTCACGTAACAAGTATAATACTTCATTACGCAGAGACGTATATGGGACATTAAACGAACAGCCAACACGCCCTTTCTATATGTGTCATTGTTTTTATAATTGTTTTTTTCTGTGCTCTGGTTTTCATATTTTCTATTTCTTGTTCCCGAAAATAATTGATCCATTATACTCACAAAATATTCGTTACAAATGAACAATCATTTCTTTTGGATTAATTTGCTTTTATATAGTTGACTCAATTTACACATGTCCGACGGTTATATTGACGTCTAAGGTACTTGCACCAGCAAGCGTGACAAACGCCATCATCATGATGGTTTGCGTATCTGACTACAGGATGAGTTGCGAAAAAAATCAGAGACTGGCTTATTTCTCATATCTAGAAGATCATCTCTACGATCATTAAACTTAAAATATCTATTGTCATTAAGTCTTTCTTACGATTAATTCAAGCGTTATTGTTCGCCTTTGGCACAGGCAGCAGATGAATAAGTCCATTCTTTTTTGTAATCACTTTTAACGAGTTTGCAGGTGATTACAGCTCGATTATTTATTATTTCATTTGAAGTGCGCCATTATAAATACGATAAAATTGATGTAACGAATTTGTACATTTTTCAGAAAAATCGTTGTTCGGAATATATTAATTTTTGAAAAGTTGTAGTTGAAAATTCAACAAACTTTGGTTTTCGTTCGATTTTCAGCACTTCCGATACGTACACTTTTCTTGAGTATACGTACGAGAATAATTGGTAACAAAGTTGGAGTATTGGGTGGTGATTCGTTCGTGGCGATTCAGCTATCAGAAGTTTTGCAGTTATATTCATATATATATATATATGTGTGTGTGTGTATATATATATTTACAGGCATATATACATCTCTTGTGTTCCTCATTCGATCATCTGGTCCAGTCTGGCGAGAAATCGGATTGTCGTGCTCCCTTCGTTCACCTCGACGTTCTCGGTTCCTTCGAACTTCGGATTTGCTCCCTGACAAAGTTTAATTCGTCGTAAGGTTCGTCGAGAGTTGCACAAGGCATTGAGATCCGAAAGAGGAAAATGCATGACGGTATAGCACGGATCATTGTACCTCGGGTTTGAGTTTTTTTTTTTTATCTATATACAAATAAGAGGTACGAATATTTTTCGATCCGTTGATCGAGGATTAAATTTCGTTTCAGGACGCGAAAAAGGATAAAACAAAAGATATTTTCTATTACCTGTCACGAAGGTATAAAAAAATCAGTCCATGTTCACGCCAATTCTTTTGCTGCAACGAGGTTGTGGTTAATTAGAATGTTCACTACAGATGTGTCCTCATCAATCAAACTATGACACTTGGTGAAAAAAAAAAAAACGGATTGATTGAACGTCGTGTATATGTGGGTATATCGTTTCGTTAAATTTTCTTCTTATTTTTGCACCTATCGCAACGACTTATCCGATCAATTTGACAGTATTATTTTTGGGTCCCAGAGAAACATCAATTTCATTGCAGAATGTATATCTACCGCGGGCTGTCGGTTATGGACGCGGAATGGGAAAATGAATTACTCGAGCTCGACGAGAGTCCATAATCCTTTTCTGAAATTTCGAATCGCGTGCTATACGCAATCGTGAACTCAGCATGAAGAATGACATGTATAGAGAACCTCGGTTAGGGATTAGCCGTTCTGAGAAAATACTTCTTCTCTTCCAACTATATCTCTTCAAACCGATCCTCTTTCGCGGATTCTCTCTGGTTCTATACCTCGCTATACACTGTTCGCAATCTAATACCATTTGCTTCCTTCGTCGGCTTCTTCCGAGAAAATTATTGTCATTCTCTTACAAGATATAACATTAGCTGCCATCGTCTCTTCATTGCCGAATACCCTTTGTGGATTGGATTTCTCCACATTTGCAAAAACTTTTCACCCTCAATCTCGTTTGATGATTGAATATTCCAGGAGTTTAATATTAACATTATTCCAACTGGATCATGTTCCAACTCTAATTGTAAATTTTTCTGAAGAATACAAATCGTTACCTCTAATTCATTCCAATCTAGAAATTGTCGAATCAGTTTTCTCAAATGGTATTGTGAGATGAGAATTCATAAAAGTTCTTTCACCGATTTCATTGATAACTATTTTTCATCCGGAATCAAGTATTTACGAGGTCTCATATTCTTTGATAAGATCTTCGGACTAATTTTCGGTAATCAGTAAATAATGCGTTTTTTTTTAGTTATAACATACTGTTGAAAAAAAGATTTTAATTTGAAATGAGTTCATTTAGTCGTTGAGACCACCTGGTGGATACTAACCGAATCTTATTTTTGTTTACATTAAGGATTCAACTTTGTCCCCTTTACAGGATAGAAAACTAAAATAATGATGGACCAACGTGAGAAACATTGCACGTTGCTCAGGACACCTAAACATTTGTTGTAATATTGAAGAATTGATATTTGGTTCGAACCTTTTTTTTTTAACAATTCATACAAAATATGTGATGAGTAAATATCGCTGGTCTGCAAATACATGACACTACATCAAAATTTTGGTGACAGATTAATTGAGGCGGTTTAACAGCTGGTTGATTGATTACTCATTGGCGTCGACTCCACACGTTTTCCCACCATTGATATCGGGATCTTGCCGGGTTCTTTTTTCTCCCATGATTAACATGTTATTGAGTATCCTACAAGTGTCTTCCTGTTAAGCACCTATCAACTCGATTGTGGCTTGGGCTTCATTTTCACGGATAAATATTTTTTCATCACATTTTAATGTCAGATTTAGTGACAGCAAAATTTCTCTTGGTACCTAACTGTTTCATTTTCTTGCATGCTCACTCTCTTGTGCTCTTTCTCTTCCACACTAAATATATAGAAGGGGCGTTATGTATATACACTTTGATATCTATGTGAATGAATAATATACCTGCTAACACATATCATGGTGTTCACTCATACTATAATTTTATATATGCATACATTATGCATGTAATAACACCGAGGACGTGAGAGCATTCAAATTGAAAATTAGTAGTCATTAGCACAATGTGCAGTGGGATTAGCGAGACCGTCACGATGAGTGACACCAAATGAGGATGAGTGGATGAGGCTAGTCTAAAGAAAAAGTGGGAGTGGAAGAGAGAATGAGAGAGGGAGAGAGAGAGAAAAGTAAGGAGAGGGTGGGCTGAAGAGCGACAAGAGCTTGGAAGGATAAGGCCTGAGGCACGAGCCAGCCAGATCCAACTCTCAGGACCCCTTCCATCGCAACACTTGTACAACCATTTTTCGTTCTTTTTTTGCTGCACCCCCCGAGCAGTAAGAACACCAGTTTTTACCCCGCCCTTACAAGTCCTCGTCCTCAGAATCTTTTCTCTCCACCCCTTTCTCTCTCATTTCCTGCTGTACTCCTGTCTCTCTCTCTCTCTCTCCCTCCCTCTTTACTTTCCTCTCTATCCATGTTCTATTTCCACCCTCTCGCTCCTGGTGCAATTATCTCCATTATTTTTTTTCTTGTTTTTTTTTCTACCCTTATTTTTTTTTCTTCAGGCAATAGGAGCTTGAGCGACGGGCCGCTAGTCAGATGGGGTTGCGCGGTAAAGTGGTAAGTGTGGGGTTTGGATAGTCTTAAAAACTGAGCTTTATAATTCTGCCTGGAGGAAGATGCCTGTACCGGTCCATTCTTTGGATCAGCACCTGCGCTCGTCTCTTTTCTCGTTTGTTCTCACTCTCGTATATACTGTCCCTCGCCCTTCCACCCTTTCCACCTCTTCCACTTCCTTTCTTCGCACTCTTTCTCTTCCCTGTGTTCTTTTCTGCGCGCTGTATACCTATGAGAGACTCCTTCTCCTACCACCTTTGCTCGTATACGTTAAAACCCCCGAGGGTGCAAATTAATAGAATTTTTTAATTAAAAATACGACGTAATCGTTCCGGAGGAACTCTAAGGCTACCGAGCTACCCATTCCGCGTAACCTAAAGACGTACCGTATGCAGGAATAACTAAGTTTCTCATGGCAAGAGCGCTGAAGTAAAGATAGAACGACATAGGGGACGCAAACAATTAGAAAAATAAACAACGGAGAATTCAAGAGATCGAGTGACGAACTGAAGGGAATAAAGGGAAGAGAGGGGCGTAATTAAAGACGGTGAAATGAGAGTAGGGTTAAATAGGAATGCCGCTGCACACGTGAGAATAACATTTTCACCGTATACTATCGCAGGTAAATGCCGAAATGGTTGATAATTTATTTAGATATTATTATTATTATTACAAAATAGTGTCATTATTTTAATTTACTTATTTTATAAACAACATCTATAGCTTAGGTAGTTCCACATCCTTGCTTCAAAATCATTCTTAATTTTCTTCATTTTTTCTTCTCACTTTTTTTTTAACGCGTATTCGCAAAGTACAAAAATATCTTTTACTTCGAATGTGGTCGACTTGACAATGGCTAATTGCCAACGAAATGAATCAACACTCCTGTATTTCCCGGATAAAATTAGCTGTTCGTATTTAATACCAAATATAGAGCGATAGATTTTTCCCGCTTGTTCGCGTTATTTCAGATTCGTGTTCAATATATTCTCATTTTTCAGTGTTCCTTCATACGGCCATGCGCCTTAGACCTATCTCAATCACCATTCCACTCGTTTCCATCTCTGTTTAGAGAACTCCACTCCATCGTGGGCATAGCCAGATCATATCAGATTGTATGACATTTGCCGTGGGGAATAATAACTACAGAAAAACTTGCTAATACACCTGATACACAACCGTGCGATTTTCTCGGGTATCAATGCAAGCACCCTTAAGCAGGGCCATCAGAAGCGCTTAGGAAAAGTCAGTATTCCTGCAGTAGTACACATCTAGTTAGCGACCACCCGCACGATGTGAATCGTCCATGGGAGATACCCGGAGCCGTATCTCAATTTGTGGAGTATCACAGGGAGTCTTTGGGTATCGATTTGTTGAGGTGGAGTTCGAACCACCTGAAATCGCAGTATATACAATTGAAAAAAAGTCCATATTTTTCTTGGCATTTAGCTGCGGGATTCGATCCCCTTATCTACTGGATCAACTGCTGCCCCCGTTAGTTATTTATAAATTCGTAGCTACCAAGTTATTCAGTAGATCATCGGTATAAAGAGGAGACAAAATATCGAAGTTACTTGATTTGCCTATCTCCAAGAGTCCTTATGGGTGTAATGATGTATGTTTAGACGTCGAAGTGTCGAAATCATTTTTCGTTTGACTTATGGCGTATTAAAAAATTAGGGTGTATAAAATACACGAATCGACTAATTTATCCCGATGAATTATTGTTGAAAATACATACTAAATCCTATATAAGCTATATACCAATCTGGAAAAGTTTCGGGAAGTGGATACGAATTCCAATGAGAATGAGGTGGAATGGATTCGGGCACATATCGAATTTCGATTGTTTACGGCATATCACACCCCACGTTCCAGTCACATGGATTTGGAGCAGGTTGCCGTTTGGCTTGACAATTTTAACATGGCACATATACACAACACATAACATAAATATATATGCATATATATGAAAATTGCGATAAACCAGAAGGACGTATACCACTTGGTTGAACACGTAAAATCATTGCGATGTTCCCTTCTGAATTCTGGGTATCGATTTAAATTTATATAGAGGACGCATAGCCTGTCGTAAATCGGGAATGTCGTCGACCCTCTCTCGACCACACGACAGACTTCCACGTCGAATAACAACACCGATATATCTAATCGAACATCGACTCTCGTTAGTAGATTGCTCGATGGCGAGAGATCCCCGCCCATGTAATCCTCCGCCACCTTTTTCCGTATCCATGAAAGCTATTATTTCGGTGAGCCTACGTGTTAGCCATGTTTATGAGCTTTCATATACGATCTTATATAGAGAATGCTCAGGAAGTCATGTTTGAAATTATGAGGATAAATAAATCTCAAAACTCTGAAAATAAAAGTTGTGCCCTGCGCTTGCCTCTTTGACTTGTTCTCATTGATGAATTTCTACTAGTTGAACAACGGTGGAAAAGAGAAAAATACGATCCACAAGTTCATCGTCATACTATTCTCTGTCAGCTTATTTTGAATTTGAAGACATTTGGCATTTTATTATCATCACGAGCAACATCACTCTCGTGGAGAAAAAAGTTCCCACCTGCTTGACCATGACGTGTGAGGCAGCCGGGATTTTTTTTTTTTTTTTTACTGAGTCTCTCCATATATCGTTTCCCTATACCGGAGCATGTATCGTTCATGCCACAGGAACATATTTTACACCGTTCTCGCAACTGGTTCAACCGATTCAGATACGTGCCGACGTGAAATAAGTTAAAGTGCATTGCGTGCAGTACGTTAATTCGTTTCGCGAACAATTTAAGGAGAGTGGCGATCGTGATGGGTTAATTCAAAACAGCGGAGGAGAGAACTGCTCAAAGGCCCAAACGGTCCGAATTTCCTTAGTCTCTTTAGTACGTTCGGTACGTTTAGGCATAATTTCAATATTAATTTCTGGTAATTGAATTACGTGTTAACTGACTTGCTGGAGATTTGTTTCTAAATTAAAAAATATTGGTATTTGGACCTTTCATAAAACTTTTCAGATCGAACCAGTTGTCAAATTTATTCAACGAGTTTTATTTCAATGATATAAAAATAATTCGTGATTTAGTCTAAAGATACATTTTTACTTTTGGTCGTTATCGATAATGAAGAATCAAGTCAACACAATCAACGTCAATTTTTTTCCGCCTGACATGTATTTTAATGTATTAGTCAGGAAACAACTTTTTATATGAATGATATGGAAAGTTGGTGGATTACTGTAATTTGCTATCGATTCAAACCAACATTGATGGACAAACGAAAAGGCAAGAAGGTTGTAGGTTTGCACCTTGAACATTTTGACAACAAGAATAGCAATGCAAACAATGATGTAATTTCGTATTTTGTTCGAGTAAGGTCGATACACGTGTTCAAATCTTTTGCGATGACACACCAGAGCAGGAAACGGCATGTCGTGAAATATTCATTCCAAGTTTACTTACTATGGCTTTTCGTGAGAAATGGTGGATCTTGGACACAAACCCGATTCGATATTTGCAGGAAGGATTTGAGACCCAGCATCCACATAGCATCCGGTACATCGACAATTTTAGATCATCGAGAAGAGCTTGTCTAAGCGTAGATCAGGGAGACAAATGTCCCCGAATATCGATATCAATAAGTAATGGGTGTCTATGATGGAAGTCGGATGGTTGAGCCCCAAACGGTATCTGGTGGGAAGAATTGTTCGCAAGAATCGTTGTCATATGTATAGTACAAATATATGTATAAATGAAAAAGAACATGTGTCAAGATTATGACCATAAAAATCGACTTTTTCAAATCAAAGTTATCTGCGCCACATGACTTGACCTGTAAGACGATATGAGATTCGTCAAATATTCTACTATTTTCATGCATTAAAGAAACATTAAAAAAGACCAAAGTGGTCAAAATTTTTCAAACTAAAGATGAGCTGTTTGAAGGATGTAAGAAAGTTATCATGTATCGGATTCTGCAGTTCTCATGGAATAATTAAAATACTTTACAGTGCTGCAAGATTATGATTCTCTTTTCACGAGTCTCAACAGCAGCAAAAAATCAATTCACAATGATAATCTGTTACTTTTTATGTTGATGAGATGCTTAATAGAATGATTTAATATATTTTATTAATCGACTAATATTTACAGATGGAATTTAGCTTTTTATGAATTATTCATGAAATTTTACGTATTGTTTAAGGAAAAATGAGCACAGCTCCGAGTGAATTTTTTTTCTGTCTAGTGATTCGAAATTCGCGAAATCTTAAAAAAAAAACTCATGAAACAACGAGCTTCGTGTTGGATATTTGAAAAATATAAAAATTTTCATTTTTTTTATTGTGCTAATAGTGAAAAAATACAGTATTACACGAGTGAAAGAAAATTATTTTTCATTCTGCAACAGCAGAATATTCGTTAAATATACAGTTAAATACTTGAGACTCGTACGAAGCGTCTGTAAAACGGATAGAAGCTGGTGCACTAATACACAGGGGATTATATATATTCAAGAAAGAGTAGAATCCGGTATGGTTAGCCACAAAGAAAGGGCACACGATAAGGGCTTATCCACATGTCGGATTTATGGCCAGTGAGAACTATTGCACAAATGCACCACCACTGCTTCAACTTCACGTACTTTGTGCAAAACTCTTGGTATTTTCCTCGTTTATGTGAGAGTCCACTCATACGTAACCTTAATATCTAAAAAGGCCTGATCCACATTGTTTTGACTGGTTAAAATCATGCGGTGTGCGCCCTCTTTTCCTGAGGACTCGATACAAGTATATAGGAGTGAATTTTATGGCTTCGTGGTCGTTCCAATGTTAATTAGGAAAGCTAAAACCGCAGCAACAATCACGTCCATATGGCTCAGGATTATATTCATCCGTTCATCACAAGTCTTTCCTCGAATAATTACCCGAACGAAGTGACGACGTTGATATACCTTGGCGCTTCAGACTCTGATGGTGGTACGATAATGTCACGCGATGGAGTATAACCGTTGGACTCTTACTCCCCTCTTTAAGCTCATAGATACCGTAAAAATTCTCGAAATGTTACTTGAAAAAAAAAAAAATCTGTGAATCACTATCTACTTCGGTCGTGGACAGAGACAAAAAACATCTGAAAATATTTCGATTTCGTAAAGTCTCATTAGAAAATATGTATTTTTATTGAAATATAATCTGCGATAAATTTGTTATTTACAAAACTCAAAACTGAGTTTTGGGTGAAATCCAGTATGAGAGGGAAAATTGGATATAATTATTCATTTGGATTTGTAACGGTTCATGGTGATGCCCGAAGAAATCATAAAAAATCATAAACACCAAATCAAGTTTCGGTTTCGATTTTTTCATCGTTATGTCTGCATACGATATAGTTGGGTATAAGTCTGTGGTATAGCCGACTTATTCCTAACTGTATCGCGTTTGTCGAAAACGAAAGATAACTGCAAAAAACTTTGCCAATACAACTGGTACCTGACCGATATGCCTGGGTTGGAATACGAGCACGTCACACCGTGGCCAACAAAAGCGCTGAGATAGACACATTCTGAGCCATGATGCAATGATGCCAGCACACGCTCAAAGTGCTACCATTCATACGATAAGAACTGTCCGTGGGAGCAGGTCACCAAAGACACGAGTCGCCCGCTCATGCATCCCTGTGAGGTATTTTTCGGCAAAAATTTATGAAAGGTGGAAATCACGAGAATGGCAGTGGGAATAAGCGAAGAAAAGGTCCATTTTTTTCTATCGTTTTGGGCTGAGAATCGAACCCAGGCCTTGCTGTATGCTCTTCCCTGATTTCAGAATGTTTTAGATCCATAAATACTTCAAAAATATGCAGAGAGATTTGACGTGATATTTGCATTTTTGACCGCTGTAAAGCTGCTAATCAGAGACGATCTGGTCATGGATACGCAATTTGTTCTATGTAAAATGTAGGACTTCGATAATTTATCCATTATTCGAAGTTAAGCCAACAGAATCGATGAACGAAACGAGATCCTCATTCTTAATGCCGGTAATTTCTGGTCAAATAAAAAACATTGACGAGGTCACTATCGCGTGAAATATAGAGAATTTTGTACGAGGAAAATAGTCCGTAATGGTTATTAAGGAAAATTCGAATAACAAGAATGGGCAGGAGAACTCGATACCTCTTTTAAGTTCTCTCCCTCGTGTTTTCTTTGGCTCGTCTTATAGGCAATTGCAATTTGCATCACGGTTCAAAGAAACCCGTCCCGGTCGAGATGTTGCCGCGTTGAGTCGTGCGATTTCCTCCAAGGAACTTCCAATAACAGTTTGTGTACCAATGCACGAATATATATATAAATATATATAGGTGTGTGGGGAGGGTTATATACATATTAGGTTCACCATAGTTATACGAAATAGCGCAGAGAAAGTACATGATTCCGCTAGCCTCGAAACAAAGTCAATATCGCAGCTATTTCCGTTTGCTTCGGATTTTCTGTGTATGTAGCTAGCTTTCATAATTTGTAACATATATATGGAAAGCCCGTGTCATCTTTGCTCATCACCAATATTGGAGTTTCATGTCGTTGTTCTGCATCGTGACTGAACTGCACACTTTTAAGCTTCTTTATTTCTGTTCTATCGCTGTTCCATCCCTGTTCATGCATGAATGAAAACTTTAGTAGAAAAACGTGACTGATAATGTCAAATACGACAACAGAAAAAAGTGTTGAGATAAATAGTCACAGTCGAATATCAAACCAAATAATTCAACAAACATCGATTGTTGGACCAAAATATCTCAGAACTTGGCAAGTCAACATGATGGGAGAATGAATGTGTAAATGTTGGGTAAATTTGAATCATAAACTGTACACGAAATGAAGTTGTTTGACTGGTTGTGTTAGGAAACTTAATAAAGGAATATATTACGAAGTTTTCGAATAAACAAAGTCTTCTGAATTGATAAGACTAATGTTTCAAAATGTCCTTAATCTCCTTAAATAGCAAGACTGCACCTTGAATCACAACATAATTGGCAAGAGTTGAGATGAAGGCTACTGTAGCATCAACAGTGAGATTCGGTATTAAAAGGACAAGAGATTGAAACATTAACGAAAGGATTGAATTATCGACTTGCACAACTATGTCAATTAGATACGAGTAGCCTGAGGAAGGATCACTGAGTCATAGCAGCTAAATGTCCTCTAAACAGCTACAAGAGAACTGGTTGATAACTCGACTGCTACACTCTCTATATCCGTAACATGTCTCTTCCATCTTTCTCTCACACTCTCCTGCTTGCTCGGGCATCGATGCACAAGATTCTCTATCATGATCTCAAAAGACCAAGTCGCCCAATCACTTTACGGTATGCATGCTTGCCGATCGCCTCATCTGTCAAAGCGTTGAGAGTATCGGTTCACGACAAAGGGATTACCGGGGTTAGGCAATTTACCAGAAGCCGTACTCCATGTACAGGACGGTGCATCGTTATTCCTCGACTATTTATTGATTAATTCAATGTCAAAGTAATTCATGTTACAGCAGAATAGCAGATCGATGATTCGATTGATGACGACCCTACCTATTGGTAAAATCTAATTATCTGACGTATGCATTTACTGCATTGGTGTAACATGCTGTCCTCAGCTTCAGTCGCATTTGTTCTGTATATTTCCGGCTATTATGATATTGATCAATGACACTCACCACATTAGAAGCGATGATTCTTTAAGAATTTTTCTGTGACTGAGTGATATTCGAAATGGGACTACTGCCTTCGTCCAGCAAGGTCATTTTTCTCTTTTCCGTAACTTGGTATATCTTCTATTTGGTCATGGTTTTGTCGATATTCATTATCGTCCATTTTGAAAATCGTTCATAAAAATTGGTCGGAAAACAAGAATGGTAAATGCATTACCGACTACACTTTCAGGCTAGAAGAGAGGAAAATCGTTTCAGGTATATGTATGTATGGCCTAAAAACAGAATCATCAACATCAAGATATCTACCAATCAACCATGGATTGTGGTTAGCTGTCTGAATATAGTGGATAATTTATATAGATGTCTTGAGTACCGTTGACACCATCTTCCAATGTCCATTCTCAGTTAACCTGAAATTACCGATCGAACCAAAATTTATTTAGAGACTTGTTGTTGGCCTGTTTGCAAGCGTGGCTACATGACAATGAATCCAACGCTAGAGGCAATACTATCACACGAATATTAACATCAATTAAATTGAATAAATATTAAATATTGATGAAGGGTGTTGCGATATTTTTCATCTGAGTATTATCGGCAGTTGTGCATAACGATTATATTACGCAGAGCGAGCGGTACACGCGTGGGTATGTCAAAATTTGTCTCTTGGTGCTATGAGGCATAACAAAACGATATCCAACTATCTGTAAATCGTTCCAAAATTTCCAGAGTTCTGGTGAGAGACCGTCTACTTACCAGGACACCCCTCTCCTATATCATCGATTCCATACAAATCACGAGAGATATAAAATACAGTGATTTTCGCTTGATTATATTGGCTTCATTCAATTTAATTTGACGCGATATTTTTTGCAGCTAAATGAATGGGGATGGATGTAAAAATTTCTTACAGCTACTGCTACCTATCAAAACAAGATGGAAATAAGGTTATTCACAAAAGCCTAATCGGAGAGGTGTCATGTTGCCTCAGTAATGGATGGAAAAATGGAATGATTGGATGGTGGGTCGAGACCGTCAGAATTTACGAAATTAATGTGGATATGACGACGCTCTTTCTCATGAAATTCGTAGATTAGAAGGGAATAATATTGAAACGGTGATTGTGAGATAATTTTATGTAGATTTTTCAATTCCGGAATAATAATAATTATCATAATAGTTTTCAAGACATTCAAAACAAAAGTTATAAATTTCGAATCAAATACTATTTTAAGGCATCGTAAGAGTTCTGGGAGAAAATGATGAGAGAAAATGGTGTCTTGAACAGTTTTAGCTTACGCCGAGTACACGTAAATTTTACACGAACTCATCCAATTCTCGTATGTCTCGTACGAAGACAATTCAACTTTGGATGAAATATATATTACGTATTTATTTATAAATTATTAGTTCGTTTTATATCCGCAGACATCTCTATACATTGTATAAAACTTGGAAGTTTGCTACAGTTGAGGCGAACCAGAAAAGCGGGAATATGGGAGAAGAAAAAGAGAAGTCGTAAGAAAGGTGATAGATTGTGTATCGCTTGAATATAAGAAGCCTACAAAACGCTTTCTATACAGGGTGTGAAAAAATTACAGGATTACATCCTAATGGGAAAAGGCAGCGTTCATCTGTCTTTTTTTTTTTTTCCATCGTAACCAATTGATTTACGCATCGAGTACAACAAACTATCAAAGTAAATGAAACCGTTGTCCAGGACGCGACGATGGCATCGTTAATCTGAGATTGCGCCATGGAAATTCTTAATGTTCATTTAAAGGATCGATGATGAAAAAGCCTTGAGAAAATTATTCTGATACATGGATTCGTTAAAATATTTTTTGATCGATTAGCTCACATCGGATTTTTGGAACACTGTGTATGATTTGCTAAAGGAAAAATGGTGTAAAAGTTCACAGGTGCAACCGTTGTCTATGAACAAAAGGAGAAAGAAACCTTGAGCTTTTCACGTAGGATACCCGCGACGTGACACTCCCGAGGATTGATCACATGATATTGGCCTATGTATATATAACTCCTCGTCTCATTTTCCAAGCGTCTCAATATATCGATACGTCGGAAACTGTCATATTGTGTCCCGTTATGCACATATACACACACATTGATTTAAGTATTGAAAGTATATATATATATGTGTGTATATATATATATGAAATCATCTGAGAGAGACAGATATATTTGTCTCTCGTACAAAACTTTTTGGTCCGATGATAGGAGAAAAAAAATGGATTCGCCTCGTTTTATAGAGATGAATCATCCCTATAAAACCCTTGAGGGAGCGACGCTACCATCTGGGATTTTTATCACCGTTACACATCGGTTTTTCAAACGATCATGTAAACTTGAAATATAATGAGAAATGTATCTAATTATCAATCTGATGAGATACTTTTAAAAAAGTTTTTTAAAAATAAAAGTTATACTGATACTATCGTTACAACTAGGAAAAAAAAAAAAAACAGCATTGATGCTGTAAAAAAAGTTGAGACAAGTGCCTTTAAGACCTCCAAATAGTGGTTTTGGAAAATCATTGCCTTTCCGATTCAAAAGAATTACTGTTCGGGGAGCGTAAACGTACTTGTCTCAAGTTCCTCCAAGGTATCTATATCGTATTTTTCCTAGGTTGAGAGTCATGACTGTGTTTCTCGCCAAGAATCCCGAATGAAAAATGACGTCCGTCAGCTTTTACGTCCGGAATCTTTGTAACCTTTTTTCTTAACCTCACGACTGTCACTGTTACTATCATGAAAAAAAGTCAACCGACTCTCATATCAATGAACACAGTCATATCATTATATATTGAATGTGAAATTTAAAAATGAATCTCAAAAGATTGAAAAATGTGTGCGAAAAAGACGAGCTTTTTTTAATTTCACGATAATAGGAAATATTAATATTTCCAATAAGCGTTAGGCTACAGAGTCTCAAGTCCAGTTATCTCAAGTCGCTACTGCGACTCGAGATAATAATAAGCGAGGTAATCAATGAGATAATTTTTGGAGACTAAAATAATGGAAAATTTCCAATAATTAAGTAACTTATGAAGTCCAAAAAAAAAACATTTTGACTTTTCTTCGTCAACAATAAGAAAATAAGTGAAAAAATAATACGAATTGGTATTTCCGTAAATGAATTTGAATTTAAATAAAGGATTGAAGTTAAGAGGCTGGTTTAACGAAGCATGAGAAATCACTTTTTCCTAATTGGTTCGTCGAGAATTTGATTTTTAAAATCAAGGTACGCTAAATTGGATTATCGAATATGACTTTGGTGGAAAATAGCAGTTACTCTTTGGGTGAGCGCGAGCTTTTATTTACATTGGCATAGTACGTGAGATGCTTGAACATTAGCTACTGGAAAATGCTCATTTTCATTTCCTCTAGTTTCCTTATAGAGTTTTCCTTTTCTTGCACTTATTGTAAAATGTTATCGTTTTTCTGTAACAAAATTGCTATCTACACGTCGTTATATACATATATGAGACATTCCACGCCGATTCGACCTGAGTCTCACCCTTCTCCTGTCCGATTTCGCCCACAATTTTTTAGTGCTCCAATACCTCTACAAAGCACTTGAGAACTTTTCGAGCGATTTGACTCGCTGATAGCTTTATATACAAAAATATTTTTAGCTCAAATTTGAGCGTTGAACCACAATGGGTGCGAGCTGCTTTCTGTTCATAAAAAGCTATTTTCGCAACATAAAATTATAAGATATTAATGGAGTTCATGGCACACCCACTCTCACACACACACACCATCTGCGACTCGGTAGAGTCTCGGGACAAGTACATTGACAGCTCTGTTGTCTACTGGTAGCTAGTATCCCTGTACTATTCAATAGGACCGTTTAAAAATTTTTTTCCAAAGCGTTAAAGATCAAGTGGCTCCTTAATATTATATGGGGTACTACTTAATCGCGATGAGGAATGATAGAAACAAAATTTTAACCTGTTTTAGGAGGTTTGAAAATTTTTCTTTTCGAAAAAAGCTTTTCATGAGCAGAAAAAAGCCGAGATCCACTTTGGCTCAACGCTCAAAAATTTTCATACGAGAAACGGGATGTATGAATTTTTTCAGACTTTTTCAAATTCGGGCTGAAACATTTTTGTTTATGAAATCATCAGTAAGTGAAATCGCTCTAAAAAATTTCAATTTTTTTAAAAATCTTTTCAGAGGTATTACAGCACTATAAAAAATTGCGGGCGAAATCGGAGAGGTGGAGGATCGGACCCAGGTCGAATCGGCGAGGAATGCCCCATATGCATATATCATATATGTATATACAAGTATGGAAAGAAGCCTTTCACTTCTAGGATTATCGTTCGTGCGCGAGTTCCCCAGAAAGAGATGAAAATCCAGGCAGGCAGACAGCTAGTCAAAGGCTCTTCAAGTCTCTTTTTCTTTCCTTCTTCCTTTCTTCTTTCCTCTCGTATGCAATTTCTCTCCTATTCGAACGGGACGCGACGAGCGAGAGAATATCTCGTTCTCAAGTGCACTATCGGCCCGTGGACAACGACAATGAGAATACAGGGAAAGAGGCTGATGACGCGATTTAAATTCCCATGAGAGAGCAGAGAAAAACGATAGAAGAGATCTATCAGTGGGAGAGAAAAAGTGTAAGGACTGATGGAATCATGCGCTATGGATAAAAACGTAAATAAAACAAGAACAAATGATCGATAGAAATAATGAAAGAAGATAATTGAAAGTGTTCGGGAAATCGATTGCAATAAAAAATTTACAGGGAGCCTGTATTCGGCACCCCAGGGAAAATTGGCTGAATATGGGTATGGGACATTTGATGCCGAATTCGCCATTTCAGGGCCTTTTATTTATTCAAATTTTATAGCACAACATTTCATGTGCTGAGATTTTTTTTTGATTTAACAATTAGAAAAATTATTTATTATTTATTTTCATTTTATTATTAACTATATTTATTATTATTATTATTATTGTAAACTATTTATTGAGTAGTTATAAAACAATTATCTTTGTAATTCACGTGTAAGAGATTTTGCGTATAAAAAAAAGGACCGGTAAGTAGGTCAATATTGGTATGGGGATGATTGACGCATGTGTTCACTGCAATTTTGATGAGGATGATAAGAAAATGGGTGGAGAGACTTTGATGCTGCTTTTTTCCACATTCATTACCGATAATGATCTTCAATTTTATTCATTAAAAAAAAAAAAACGTTGAATTTTGATAAAAAATCATATCTCAAAGTGAATGGACAAAAAAAACTACGGTGGCTATTTTCAATAGGTCTCTCAACACATGAAAGTTAGAACAAAATAAAGAACTGATTTTCGGATTTGTCGGATGATTTGGCATGAAATGCCTCAAATCTATAGAAACATGTATGAAAATTATAAAATTTGATAAATACGACTGAGTACGTTTCCTGCCGGAAGTAAGTGGAACGTAAAACGAAATCTGATTCCTTCTAGTTCGAAGATAAGAGTCTAGAAGAGAGACATAAAGAGATGAGAAAAAAAGCAATTCGTGATGATCGCTCACGCAAGGGGATATTCGAAATTTTGCAATATCCTATAAAGGGATTTCCTATATATATATGACGTGGCTGGAAGAACACTATATAGCTTTAGCTCGAAAAAATAGAATATCGAATTTTTCCGTGAACAATCCATTTCGCAAAGCTCAAAACATTTAACAAATCTTATTCAAATTCAGTTAACTTTATAGATTTTTTATTCAATACTTTTCAGTTAAAGATTTGCTGTTTCGTTTTTAATAAATCTTCGGGAAAAATTGTTTGCTTTGTTCTTAATGCGGAAGGAATCTGAACGGAATCTCACGTGTAAACAAAACCGCGAAATCACCATACACTTCTTTCGTAGTTGGATTATCACCCCGAACAGGTCGGGTAATCGGATCAGTTGGTAATCACAGAGTCGTGGTTTGTGAACATAGTGGAGATTTTCGGGATGTTAAGAACTATTCTCATTCAAAACCGCCGATCTCTGAGGATTTGAGAAAATTCTCAAATGCACACAAAACAATTCGTAACTAACGATTTTTAACACTCGATCAGTAACCGCTTATTTCGAATAATTAATCGTGTCACTGGATTATGCAAACTTCAGTAATCGTGGATAAACTGAATCAGATTTTAAAGATTGAGCATGAGTCCACAGAGGTGCACAGAGGTGAAGGACCATTGAAATTTTCATAATTAAGATTTTTCGAGTAGCTTCCTCTAGCTCAAAAATATTCCCATGAAATTTTGTCAGAACATGTTGCGAGGCTTGGATTTTCAAGTTAAAAAAACTTTGATTGAGAAAAGAATTTTCGAAATTGAGCAGAAGCTCGCTCAGTACTCGAACCGAATATGATTTTCTGTATCGGAATTTTTTATTTATTTTTTTCCAACTTGAAATTAAATTGATGCAAATTTCTCGAGGTGTTCAGAATACATCTTCATCAAAATTTCCAGCTGCAAAAGACTTTATTGTTTCGAAATGCTTTTAATTGGTAGCTCAGAATATCCGCTTGAAGACGCGTACCTCTTTGATACGTCTAAGGTTTAGATAATGTCAAATACAGTTGTACAAAGTTTGTTTGACATAGCGAAAGATGTCAAACAGAACGACTTTGCTTAGTCTTCGCGTCTGAACCGCTTATCTAAATTCCTTATCTGTTTTTCCTCCCACGCCGTCATCAGACAAACAATCAAGCGAGTAAGCTGTATAGCCGATGTATTTTTAAGCGAGCATTTCAAGCGTTTCCCCTAACGACTTTGCAAATTTCAATAACACAGAACAAAAAGATTTGATGATCCCACACCTTCCGGTTGATAGACATTGTTGAAAGAGGTTCAGACAAAACAAAAAATTGAAGTCTGGAAAAAATTATGATGCACAACGAATACATTATGAAAAAGGTCGTTCATTTCAGCAAAAAGCAAATGTTAAAAAATCCTTAACGAAAATAAAACATGGAGATCGAAAGGACAAAAAAAAGGATAAAGACGACCAAGTATAGTTTTATTTTATCGCATCTGTTTCTGAACTGTGCTATTTTCTTGGGGGATTCGTTATTCAAGGTTTTTGTTCAATCAAATTTTTTTACCGAGAATTTTATCGCGGAGTCACTTAAACATGTCACCATAAAAAGATTGTCCAATTTATAAATGGAAGAGTTTTTATTCCCGCTCGTTGTCACTGCTTTCTTTTTATTACTCGGATATGAATGCAGGTAGAACGGAATCATGGGAAAAAATTGATTGAATTATCGGTGATCTTTGTATCCGTACTTTTGATGTTTGCTTCAACATACTGAAAAACTATAGTTATGAATGTTGTTTTCAGATCTGCCAAGATTCGGTAAACCCCTCAACAATCTGACGATATCGGTTGGTCGAGAAGCGATCTTCACTTGCATCGTCGAAAACCTTGGCCTCTACAAGGTAAGAAACTACATTCATTTTACTATTGCTGATGACGAGTTTCGAAGTAAATTTCCACAACATTTTACCGTAACCTAAAATGAAAAGAGTTCTGCTACTGTTAAACTCCAAAGGGGAAGGGTGACGCGAGTTAATCGATATTAGTGTAGCCTGTGGAAGAAAAAGTTCATGTCAATCAACCGTTTAACACGAAATATTTATTCACTAAATCCGAAGTTTTGTAATATGAGGATCTTTTGATTGTTTTTCAAAAATTTTATTCATAAGTTTTTTCATAAAAATAGTTTATCCAGAAGAATGAATACAATTTTATATGAATATGGAATCGTTCTGCAGCTCAGTGTTATCAGTGTCTGCGATTTTAATAGTTTATCCATGACCCAGACACGGTGACAAGAAGCCTCATGAAAATATTGCCGATTCCATATACCACCGTTGCTTTGTCAATATTATATTATTAATATGAATATTAGAAGTGTTTGGCGAACGATGCTTGAGATCGATCGTTTCACCTCATGCTGAAAATTTCCTTACGTTCAACCAATGTATTGATTGAGCATTGGCAACCGATGATTTAATTTGGACCAGTAGTGTCCTATATAAAAGACAGCGAATCGTCAAAATTTGACAGTTTTGGTTGATCATTTTCAATGATCAGGCACATTGTAATTCTTTACTTATCTTAAATCCGTTTCATTATTTATCCATAAATACTGAACAAGTTTCGTATTGCGTAAGTTTACATATGTTTACAAGTTAACATTACAAATGACAAGACCGCAAAAAATCTGTATTCAGATACTTTGTACACGAGCTATTTCCTAATTAAAATAGTATCCGAATATTGACATGAAAACGGTTTTACGAATTTTATCGTAAAAACTCACATAGCTTCTATTGAAACGGTTAGAAAATATTAAGACTCTGGTAATTAAGTTTTACCGGAGCTCTAGGATTGGGAAGAAAGTATAATGACAGATAGAAGCAGAAAGTAAATGGATATTTTAAAAGAAGTATACTCTGTAATCAGAAAGTTTTTATTGAGATAAATTGCTTCCGACAAGTTTCTTAATACGTTCACGATTACTCCATCTAAGTCTACTATCAATTTATATATACACTTATATATATATATGTTTATATTATTATATAGGCTCAAATGTGTAGGTGTACTTTGATTTTTACACACATTGGTTGAAGCAGTATAAAAAGAGCGAATAGGATTGTCGAAGAGAAGAAGAAGACGAAAAAGCTGATAAATAATAGGTTGAAGGCTATGTCGTGAACTATCTCTTTTAGCACGTTGGAACTCGATTATGTTCAAATAAAAATCTCACACGAATCTGAGAAAAAAAAAACGGTACTAAAAGAAAAAAGAGGAAAGATAGTTCAGCAGTTTGTTTCGTCGGTGGCAGGACTCTGAATCTTTTCTCTTGCGTAGACTGCTCAAATGAGCTCTTCGTCTTTTTCTCTTGTGACTCCAGGCGAACACAAAGATTTTCAACCAACTACTCTGAATTCACATCTGTGAAGGTGGTGTTGGTGAGCCAGACGTAATAGACATCGAAGCTGCTTGCACCACTTTCTTTTCACTCGGCTTGTGGTACGAGATCGGGTAAAGGCGCTATACAACCCCAATGGTCTGGCGTGCTCTAGCTCACATTCTCATCCTCCATACAGAGCTTTCCCTACCTTCATTTTCTCCACATTGTTTGTTCTCTCTCTCTCTCTCTCTCTCTCTCTCTCTCTCTCTCTCTCTCTCTCTGTCTCTCTCTCGCTCTTTCGTTCTATCATAGTCAATTGGCCATAGGAGAATTTCAATACACCCAATCGGCAGAAGACAAATCTTCTTGTACTTAAAGCTGCTAACTATCCTACTTTTAATCATCCTTCTGACCAACTTGTCATTTTTGCGGAAACGGTGGTTTTTTGTTAATCTCGAAATCGTTCAAATTACTTGTTTCGGAAGCCAAGAATCGTATAAAGAGCCTCCTGCGTTTTTAAAATTTTGCAAAAAGATAGAAGTTTTCATATTTTCGTGAGAGATACATCCAATATAACCGGAGCTTATAACGGATGAACAATACACTTCTGAACACATACGGGACTTTTCTACTCAATGCTCCCCAGCCTCAGCGAATGTACCGTAAAAAGTATGAAGTTTCAACGTTTTTTTTTTTCATTTCTTTTGAGGTGATGAAGAATAAATATGTGAATTATTCATGTATGAGGTTTATTGCATCGTGACGCAATGTAGCGCAGTGAAAAAGGTGAAAAATTGTCATTCGAGAAGAGGAATTAGCAGGCACTGTCAGCATGCGTTGTGTTTTTTTTTTTTTTTTTTTCTTGTTTTCCTTCTCGATTAATGAAACAATGTCAAAATATCTTACAGAAGAAATATATTTTATGAATGAATTCAGGAATTTAAGATAAAATCTTTTTGAATGGATTTATAGGAAAAATATAAATATGCATTAATATTTCAACCGTTATATTCTTTTGACAAAAATTTATTAGCCTTGAAATTGAAATTGAAATTGAAAAAAATAAAAATAATAATTGAAAAATTTGATATTGAATGAAACGTTGGTTCTTTTCATGCTTGCAAAAAGCAGCAGAATTTTTCCATTATTTTTTAATATGTCTACAGTTTGACGACAGATAAGAGCGATTATTTTGAAGCCAAGAGCGAAAAGTGGCGACGTATATTCAATACGCATTATTGAAGCTTAACGAAAGGGAAATTGAATGACTCTATTAAAGTCTCGAAATTACTTTCCCGGCAAGAGTGTCAAAAGGGAGAGACGAGGGAGATTTTTGACTGGCATCAACTCTGCAGCGGTGATTCCGCAACTACGACGATTTCACCTTGCCGCATTTTTTTTCATTGCTCTAAACCTAATTGAAGGAGGGTGCCTTAAATTCAAACTCCGCTTCTCTCAATTCCCTTTCCCTTTAGCCACGTTTCATCTGACGTCTTTTTTTCCCTTCAGTAAAGGGCAAACGTGGTTAGGGCCACGTAGCTGTTGCAAATTCTTATTACTTTTTTTGCCTCGTTTGCCAAATCGTTTCAATCCTCACCCTCAGCAAATTTCTCGCTCGAGATTTTCATAATTTTTTAAGTCTACTGCTTCTCTCTATTTCTTTCGTAAGCTCTCCCTCTTTTTCTCCCCCTTCCCTCTCTCTCCCGGCTTTCTCTCTCTCATGCCCCCAATTTTTTTGTCGTGCGGTGAAACTGTATTTGCAAACGACTTATGTCGTTAAGTACTCGAAAAGAAGAAGGAAAAGTTACATTTTTTCTTAACCGATCTAACGGTTGAAGCCTGCTCAACGCGATTTCGTGCTCCATTCAAATTCCTGTTTAATTTTCTCCGTTGAAACTCCAAGATTTTCTTCTTAATTCCTCTACATACGATCTCGAATACATATATAATAACACAGCAATGTACTGAGAGAATAGCAAGCGATATTGGACTCTGAAGAAATTTCGCAACTTAAGTAATTCGCGGTCTGGCTTGCCTCTTCATTTCGTACTTTTGCCGTTTTAGGTACAGTTCTTTCAAAGAAATAGCGAGCTTACCATGCCGTTGTTTCGTTCTTTCTCACTTTCGGTTACTCAATGTTCAGCGCCCTGAACTCAGCGTGATATGGAGACCACACGGGACTCATTCCTGGCTATAACATTTTTGTACATATACTACTTATATGTGTTTAGTCAACATTTTACAGAAATTCAGGAACACTTGGTAGGGAAGCAAGTCACAAAATTATCCCACATTTCTACATCCTTGAAACATATTCCCATATCCCCAAGGAACTTGACGCGGTAGAGAAGAACACCAAGGGTACGAGAACAAACAAATGATAAAGTTCCATCTCTCGAACAGAAGTGATGAATGTGATGAAACGTTAAATTGACAATGGTTCTGGGTAGAACATTTCAATCCTTCGTTATAACATCGTATTTCTCATCGACCACTTGGAACGTAGGATGAGAATGATTATGGCGATTATGTCATCAACTTTTTTTTCGATATTTCATAAGAAATATTGAAAATAGTCAAACGATTGAAATTAGTAACTAAGAATAATATTGTAATCTTTTTGTTTTTTTTTTTTAGATTCTCTTTCAATTGGCATATTCGTTTGAGATTTTGTTCGCCACTTATATTTATGTGGGGGTGAAGTAGTATTTCGTCATAACTTATGATCTCGCTAATGTATACGAGCATTCGGTTCTTGTATGATTGTATAGTTAAATCAATAAGTGGGGACTTTATGAATTTGTTAACTGATGAAAATGAATTTATTTCAATTTGTTCACTTATGTCATTCCAACTTACAGAGCTTTATTCGTTTGTAGAAGATGTAGCGATCAGATATTATGTGTATGAAAATTAACGTTCTCCGAGTACAAAGGGCTCACCGAAGCGGGCGCGTATATCGGCCAAATGTTCTCGAATGCTAATGCTCGCCTGGGGGGATCTTCGCAAGTGGATTTTGCGGAAGCAGCGTCCTTGCAAGCTTCGCTGCTTGCTCTGCGCGTTCTGTGTATCGGTGCTGGGAGAGGACAAGAGAAAGGGAGAAAAGCGAAATAAATAGGGCGAATGAGGGCCATAGAGACCGAAAGAGAGCAAGGAAGGATGATTTGAAGAGAAAAAAATATGAGAGACAGAGACAGCTAAATGAATGTCAGAAAAGCGAAGAGAGGAAGCGACGAGAAGCGAACCTTCAGGCTACTGAGAAGGTTCGAGGTTGCTGTGGTTGAACCATGGTACTGTGATTACTCGTGCAAACGGACCGCAGTATTAATTATTTGCAATACCGTTGGTCCTCCTCATGGATAATCTTGTAAAGCAGGGAATGATGGAAGAGAGAGAGCGAAAGAGGAATAGGGAGAAAGAGAGAGAGAGAGAGAGAGAGAGGAGAAGAGCGTGAGAGAACTGGCTTGAACGTGGTAGCAATGTTGGTTCCTGTGGCTAAAGACACGCTCTGCGATTTGCCAAAGGATGTCTCTCGCGCCCTTAACTTATACCATTAACCCGCGAACTCCCTTTCCGGAAGTAACGAAGTGCATCTTAGATGTGAAATGCCTGATGCTGCTAAGAGACGAGGATAATTCGTATGGTTTACGCGGTTTTGTCATCCTCCTCATCCACGTAATTCTCTTTACTCCACTTTCCTTCGTCTTTGTCAATTTACATGACAGGTAATGCGTATAAGAGTCATACTATTATTGGATCTCTCTGTTTCATCATGGCTTGTTTTATGCAGCTCAAAAATAAACTTCTAGTAATAATCATTGATTCCAGTTCAAATAACGACGTTGTAGCGCGTAAGAAATTAGGTTTAGAATCATCAGGTTGGTGCTGGTAACTGTATTCTTCTCTGGTAAAATCATTGATGATTGATTATGATATTCAGGTCCTGTTTTGGCTGCTAGATCAAAGAGATATTTTGCTGTTAATTCATTCATTTAAAAAAATGTGTTCATATAAAAAATTATGTTCAACTGTTATGCAGAGTTAAAAAGTTAAGAATGTTTATTTTTTATTTTTTATAATTCCCACATGCAACCTCTACAGACTTTACGAGGCCTTCTGATCACTTGAATCTCACTTTTTTCCCCCACTGTTCCTGTTCCTGCAGGACCTCCAGAGTCTTGCCCGTAGCCACTCTTTCCTTATTTACTACCGTATCGCATGTGCACGAGGCTACCATATTTTCACTGCGTTCTAGCTGGTTGGGGCCATCAGAAACTCAAAAAAAAAAAAGAAATTAACTGCTTCTCATTCAGAGATTGACGCGCAAGCCGGTGCACGGCTAAGCGATCATCCATCCGAGTATTGGCTGCACCCGAGGCTACCGAAGCCATACACCGACCGCATACCCATTGCTGTCAGTGATGAAAATGATTTTTGTATAAAATTTGAGTTCTCTCGTCTTATAATTTATTATATGGTAAATGTTTTATTTTGTCTAGAGTTCGAAATGTTTTGGCCACTTTAGCATTTTCTATCTAAAGTATAATCAACTTATGTATGTGAAAACACAGCTTGGAAGATACTTGTAGGAAAGCTATTGAATAATTTCTAATGGTGTTCGACCATTCAATATCTTTCGAATATATTTATTCCACACATAATAAATGCAATATCAAGAGAGCGAAAAATTGAGTGAACAGCCGATAACATAGAAAGAGAGGAAAAAGAGCTGCTTTTCATCGAGTCAAGGGATTAATTGAATAAGAATAATGTCTCATGACAATCTATAAATTACATTTAATCTAATTTCGTCCGTGGTATTGATCTATTTATCTTGCATATATAAATATATCCTCAGAGAGGAAAATTGCATGAATTTATAAAAGAATGGTCTTTGCTTTTGTAGGTAGGGGTTGAAGAAAGGATATAGGATGGGGCATAACTGGAAAAAGAAATGGTGGGACTCCGAGATAAAAGGAGATGGATAAAAAAAAGCAGCATCAGCAGCCCTATGGAACGAGTATAATTCCTACGGAAACCCTCTAAAAGTTCTATTTTTTTTTCTTGACTCTTGTATATATGTATCTATGCTCTGTACTTTGCCCAGTAGTCGACCCTCCATTATATTACGAGCAAAAAAAAACCCTTCCGGCATTGGGATATTCTTTTTGTTATTATTTTACCAGGCGAATAGTGGATCTCTTGCAGATCAAAGTAGAAATAGCTCTGATAACGAATAAGAACATTATTTAAAGTTTTAGAATTGAGAGAACCTCACTGCTCTTCTCCAGTTTTTTTTTTTTTTTTTTTTTTTTTTTTTTTTTTTTTTTTTTTTTTTTCCATTTATATTCACCTTGATCCTGCTCCGTCATTTTTCGATTTCATATTTTCTCTCACCTTCCTTTTCATTGCATTCATTTAAACAGCGCGTGCTGACTTTCTTAAGGATCCGCGGAAGTTATTAAGATAAAACTGATGAAATGAGATACTCACAGAATTCGTGGTGAAACCCTTGTGGATGACGAGATGAGAGAATTCGTGACACAAATTTCTCTTATACTAGCGAAAAATGTTGTGGCAAAAAAAATGTATTTTATGAATGTATATATATAAGTATTATATCTTCTGTTTGTTTCCATCGCTCTGTCTTCCTTCTTCTTAAACTATTTGCCCGAATTTCTTGTGCTCGGGCTTGTGCACAACCACCAACAGAAACAGCAAGCACGCGATATTAATAACACGATAAGGTTAATTGCTCAGACTCTCGTAATATACATATACATAGAGTTGGGCGCAGCTCGTACTTTTCGGTGTGTCTTCATCCGGATGTAATGAGTTTCTGGGATCTTAAGAGAAGCTTATTTTCAACTGTAATATTTATACATGAAGAGAGAAAGAAACTTGGGTTAACTTCTTCGTTTGAAAATTCCATGATATACTTTCGAATGTTTAAATGACCCCTCAATCCCGCGTTTGGGTTTTCCCGGCGTAAGCAATTATAGGACAATTAGCTGGGATGAGCAACAATTTTGTTTTTGGTTTCCTCATATTATTCGATTTTTATTAACAGTTATTAAATATTTAAAATTAATTAATTGAATTAATTTAAAAAAAATAAAAATAAAATAACTATTAAATACTAAGAAAAAAAATGAAAAAAGAAATTAATAAAAAATAGAAATTATTAATGCATGTATTTTTAATAAAGAAACACCAAAATCATTTGCTTTCATATCGCATGAATTATTTCATCAACCATCGCTTCTCTATGCTTATTTAATTTATTCATTCGAGCTTTCTGCAAATTTAATGAGAAGCTTGCTACTCTCCGAACAATACTGTTGCTCATTGAATTTTAACCGGAAATCTTATTTCTATTTTTTTTTCCAGCACATCTGCATAAATAATAAAATTTCGGGAATTTAATTCAATTTCGAATTCTGTATTCCGAATGGATTCTCCGGGCATCCATCGTATTTCCATTTATAGCCGTTCATTCTCTCCTCTGAATTCGATATTAGTTTGAAAAACTAAAAATGTTGCATTTTTTTCTCGTTAGAATAGTTGGAAGTACGCGTAGAACTCTTGCGATTATGCACCTGTGAATGGTTAATATATACGAACACATTGTATTCGAAGCCAAGCTTGTTTATTTAATACAATCTTTTATTTCCATGCAAAAAACATCCAACCGCGTCGCTACACTGCATCGTAATACATTATTCTCTAATTCTTTTTACTAAAAATTTCCCCCGCAGGGTATAAGAATCCATGTATGGATGTTTATCATTCACGAGAACTGGAGGGGAATAAGCTGATATATCTTTATTGGATCTATTTTTGTTGTAGAGTATTTTAATTCAGGGAAAACGAAGAATTCAAGAATGCATTCAACATCATTTTCCAATTGTGGTATCTTCTCCGTCGGTTAATCAAAAATGAACAGTTCATTTGCCATGCGGCACAGTAATGTGTGGATTCGGAAAGAGTATACACTGAGAAAAGAGTTTAGTTGAATTAACCAAGGCTTCGTAGAATACGTCGAAAGAAATATTTCGTTCATTCAAAAAATCGTTCAGTTCCACGAATTATTAATTTTATTTCACTAAACAAAGATACCAATTGAATAAATCAAATGAGATTTGATTCAACTATTCTTTTTTCTCAGTGTACAGTGATTTTTCGAAATAGAAGTGGATTGATATTCTTGTTTCGTTTTCAACTGGCATATTTTCCTGTACTTTATTACTACATTATGCGGAGTTATTCATTACAAGATTTCGCTTTATTAATCTATAAAAGACAACAGTTTGTTGGAAAAAAAAATAAATCAATTTTCCTAACTAAAATAAAGTGGCGTGCGCACTATCGGACTTTGAGATTTTTATTGTTGTCATTTCATTCGCGTGGTGATTGGCTACTCATGTGGATAAAGTTCAGTTATTCTGTTCACAGTTTCCGATGGCTTATACAGATGAGAACACAGCCTGTCACATGACAGATATGACTGAATGACTGGAGAAAACTTGTAAAAGTCTGAGCTAGTGGAAATAAAAAAGCAATTTATGCATCAGACTTCCTGAAGAAAGAGCGTAGAGAGAGAGAGTGTAAGAGAGAGATGAGAACAGACGTATGCCAATTGTAGATGAGAATAAGAGTGCTGTCAAATTTTGTCCTAAAAAGAAGATAGAAAAAAAAAAACTGAGGAAAATGTAGGATAACGTCATTTTCGTTTTACGTCGTCTGGCCTTCGACCTCTTTATCCTTGCCTTTTCTTCACACCTCATATGCAACGTTGCTTGGTCCGTTTGCCGGTTATGTCTTTGGGTGCCACTTTCGACGATGCTTTATCCTGGTACAGGTCGTTCGGATCTAAATCGAAAAGATTTATTAAATTTCGTCCAAAACGAATTAGGTCACTTCCATAAAATTTTTCTTTTTTCGAATCGTCGCTCGTTTCTCAACAAAAATATAATGCAAAGCTTACATTTAAATATCCCTGTTTCCGAGATGTTTTTATAAAGATTCAAACAGTTCACTATCACCAGCGTGTCTCATTCATATCCCTAAACGTGCAGAAAAATGTAGTTAAAAATTAAACAGAAATAACCAACGAATTTTTGTTACAACGCCGCTCTAGAATAATTTTTCCAAAGCGCGAGAGGTTCTAAGATCAAAGTTACTTGTGATATTTGTAAAAAAAAATCGTGCCGTTGACAGTCTTTATTTATAATATAAATAGTGTACAAGTGATTACATCGGATTCTGACATTTGAGACAGAACAACTCGTATAAAACGAATAAGATAACGCGAGTCCTGAGTATCGTTGGGATGGATAGAATGCGAGACGAGGAAAGTCTCTCTACCCGGCAGTTTGGATGTGCATCAACTCTCTTTTTCAAGGTAGAACAACCCCGATTACAATGTATATATGTATATATGAAAGAGATATATAATACATATATGCGCACGAGTATTGTATGAAAATGTGTCGGTAAAGTGGTCGACTGGTTATACCTTGCTATTTCCGGACTCTCGCCAATAGTCCAATCCAATCGATGTGTCGTTTCAAGCATTTCCATTGCTCTTCCACGCTTTCCATCTCTTCTCGATCTCTCTCCAACATTTCTAGATGCTAGTGCTTTTCCTCTGACTACTTTCGATTCGAAACAACAAGATCGTTCCGCCAAACGCATTGTGCATCGTTCGCATCGAACACAGGACCTTTCCCATTGCATCGATTTGAAAATATATAGGATTGTGATCGCATATCAGGGAAGTGAATCGTTAAACCTCGGGGGCGAAATATTCAGAATTCAGAAAGTCATTGATATTGCATATGCTTCTATACAGGAGAGTTCTAAATTCATTGACAAACTTTTCCCACACGTCGTATATATTTTTTTACCAACGTTATCAAATTTCGATTTCATACAGTTTATATGTTCTAGGCAATACGGTCAACTCTACGATCTTTTTCCTTGGTTAAAAGTTTTCGAAATTTTGTCACTATCTGTAATCATTCAATGACAATGCAGTGACAATTTTTTTCCAGGGGAATTATCCCTTAAACATTTTTTCTAGCTGACCAATTAAATATCAGTACAACCATTATCCGTTCTCCTATTCTCCGTGCCTAACGATGTAACACTGCGTGGGCTCCTAATAAATGTCTACGATATTTTGTTTCGATGGAATGAAAATATTAATGCGCGAACTAATTATCATTTTTGGGTCAATCAATTGCAGTATTCAGCACATTTATAGATCTTTTTTCGAGATACCTATTACTTCGGAGATGCAAAAAAAATTTCGTTACAGTCCAAAATATCGAGAGGCTTCCTTCGCTCAGATAACGCCAGCACTTAATGATCATGTCCTGGTCGAGAATCAGGTACGTTTGATGTACTGGAATGCGATTGACAAAGTCCTTTGAATCAATCATTGCAAAACAGGAATTGTAGGATACTGGAGATCGGATTTCTACAACCATGGAATTCATTCATGCAGTTTTTCCTCTTCGTATAGACGTTTCGTGATTCGTTCTCTCGTCACAATGAACACATTCGAAAAACACTTTCCCTCCGACGTTTTTGAGCTCTATATAATATTCTACTGGTGAACGCTATGGTGCGTTCATTGGAAAAAAGAAAAAGGGGAGCGAGTGTGTGGAAGGATACGTGAAAAAAGTCGCAAAAAATATGTAATAATTCACAGGGGAGAATACGAAATAGACACAGAAAGGAGGGCCTATGGAGGGAAAGAGAGAAGAGAGAGAGAAGCTTTTTTTTTTTGAAACCAACAAAATGTAGTCAGTCCACGCAGACGATATTTAAACAACGGTAGAAATTCCCTCTGGAACAAGAAACAAAAAATGCGTTGAAATATCCAACTTCACTTTTCCTAATCCATTTTCTCCCTCTCGGTTTATCTTATTCTCTCTGTTCGAGCGATTAACTGAGACAGTGCTTAGCACGCACTCACGCACGTACTATATGATGGATTTATGAGTCAGGCACAGAGAACATGAGCTGTATAAACATCTATTCCACTGAACACATATGTGGATCGTTTTTTCCTCGACGTTTCATTCTGATTACCGGTTTTGTTGCACCCGAAGAGAAATCGCAGCCAGTCAATTTCCGTATGGGAAAGGAAAAAAAGGAAAATATGCTTTCTACGAAAACACTTGTACCCATAATGCACATAATTTCCGGCCTTTTAGTGTTCTAGCTTAGTGTGAGGGAAGTAAAAAAAAAAAAAAAAAAAAAAAAAAAAACAATTGCTATTATACGAGTCTTCTGAAACGATGCACGCGAATGGCAGTACCGCATTCATAGATAGTATATATACATCGATCGATTCTTCAATGCCGTGGTTAAGTACTCGACAATTCCTGGAAATTCGATTGATCAACTCATCCGTTTTTTTCAAATTTTCATCGCAATCAGCTGATCTGTCCAAAATTTCTTTTTAATTCCCTGACTTCTTATTCGAATATATGTGAAAAGTCGAAAAAATTAAATAGAATGAGGGGTCACTTTTTTTAATGTACTTTTGTTTTTGAATCTGCAATAAGTTATCAAAACTTTGATGATATTCCAAATTTTTTAAATAAAATGTTTTCGGTCACCCTACCCGTCTTCTTTGATTTTCTTCGTAAATTTTCATTTAACACCGTTATTGATTTCATGAATCTCAAGTACAGTTTTATCGTGAATAAATCGTTCTTCTCAATTATAAAACCAATAAGATGAGTTTTTTATTCGAGTATCTGCAGCATTTCAAAAATTGTGTAAGTCGTAAGAAAAAGTGATTCAAGATTTCCGTTTGGTGACCTACATTATTCGAGTATCACTATACAGTTCATTTTTAACGAACTATTACAAGCGAAAAATGTCGATTTCAGATTGTGTGTTTTACGATTAAGTATAATCATTAATTTTAAGGAATCTAGGTAATTTCAATTTTTTTAAGCAGAAACTATGCTTCTAAAATGGACGACTCAATAATACGACAAGATTATAAATTATTTAATAATATTTATGAAAGTTTCAGTTGTTGAAAGTAATTTGTTAAGCTATACTCGTTTGTGAAGAGATTGATTTTTGAAAAATTCAGCCATTCAGTTTGGTATCAATTCAGATAAAATATTTGATCAATAAATTTTTTACGGGGTTAGTTCCCATACCAGTATTCCAAGTACGCCTACCGAATGCGCATTGATAGGTAAATCTAGTTCCCGTTAAACCACCTGATGCATTACACTAATGTGCTGTAGCATGAATAAGCTGCTTAAAATCCTGTCCGAGCACCATCGGACTATGAGCTCTGCTAGTCAGAGCTCCGAATGAAACATTTCACTAAAAAATTATTGAATCAGGTTGAATCGTATGGACAAACTATAGGTTCATTCTACCAAAATGTCAAATTGGGTTTGGAAAAGTTTTCAAATAAATTGAGATCTATCGTGGCATGAATGGCCGAGCACGAGAATTTTTTTGCATTCTATATAATCCATTTGATAGAAAATCATACAACCAATGTTCCAAGGTACAAGAATTCCATAATGTGGCATAATTTAGTCAGGCACTCAGAGTATTTCGTTTTGCACCGGTCTCCCCTGCTCCATTTCACTCAGAGCTCCATAACGATGCAGACGGATAGATTGTGGTATCTTTTTCAAACAGAGTTAATGGCAATCTGGTCAAGTACCGCTACAAAATTTAGTAAAAGATGCCTTTAAATTTGACTTTTATATGGATTTAGCATTAATATATCCGTCAGCTGTATTCATCAAAACGTCTAATTGGAATTATACCCTATCTCAAGTGCTCGTTGTCTACCAGTCTCAATGACGTGCTTAAATTGCCTTGACGAAAATGAAGAATTGAAGTAATCAATAAACCTCTTGAAACAGAGTGATGCGGACACAATTATGAAAAACAGGAATCAATAATCGTTCAGGTATGTTCTGAAATTTGTTATTGTTCTTAGTCGACATTTTTTCTTCCAGATTTTCTACCTGTTCTCCTATCTTTTTGTTAAAGTGTGTGTCCTTTGGAAAGGTTCGCGTGTCAAGTTTTTCGTCGGAATGAAAAGCAGAGAGTGAGCCGACGATTTTTCTCTCATTCTCGTTGCACGCGCAAGAGTTGTAAAAAAAAAAAAAAAGCACATAAAAGTGAGGAGAGAGCAAGCTGGCGGGTGGTCTTTTGCAGATGTACACGTGACGAAAGATCGATGCGAGGAAACCAGTCCAGGAAAAAGAGGTAGAAGAAGTAAAGGAAGGATAAGAGGTAGCCCGGAATATATCCGTGTGAAAAAAGTCCGAGAGTTCAGCCGCCGTTGTTGTAAGGTTATAAGAAATGATCTTTTCAGCGTTATATTTTGTATTTTGACGTATTACGAGCTCGACATTCACATTGGAGATAAATATACCATCCATGTATTATGATCTTTGGGTGTATGTTTGTATACATATATATATATAGATATAATGGAGCTGGATTGCGTGAAGGAAAAGAATGAAAGATTTACAGGGGCGAATGGAGATGTGTCTCGCGTGGCTTCAGCTCACAAACATGCGTTTTAACATCAGTCCAAATGCGTGTGGTGAAAAAAAAAGTCAAAAGAGTCCGCGCTGGTTCGCGAGAACATTTGATCACATATATACAACATAAAAATACAATCAGGCGCCTCGAAATGTGTGTATTATTAATTAGTAATCCGTTCCACATCACTTTAGTCTAGTTCGGGGCAGTTTTTAGTGCTTCGAGAATTCCGTAGTGCAGTGTAAGACCGTCGAAATTTGATAGGCTAAACATTTTCAATTTTTTTTTCGTTAAATGATCGAAAAAAATGAGCTCACAGGTTTAATTTTTTGTTTGTTTTTTTTTTTTTTTTTTTTCATTATTTTTACCACATCCTGCCGTACTGTGAATATACGCTCGAAAAATTATATGAAAAGTCTTGGAATGTACTCGCAATTTTTTCCGTCACTTTTTTACCTTTGCTGAAAAGTAGAAAAAAGAAGAAGAAAAAAAAAATATGAGTTCGCACTTCGTTATGGGGTCAGTGGGTATAAGTAGTGAGCTCCGAGGAGCCATTACTCACGTTTAATGAGATTTTTGGTAATCTCCGACAACCCTGGGGATTCGTAATTTTTCACGGGGTAATAATTATACTAGCAGAGTCCTGTAATCTTCTTTTAACACGCGAATTTCTAGGATGGAATTCACAGTCACGCCGCGGTGTCGGGTGTCGGTATTCATTAACTCTTTCGTACAACAGTAAATGACGAAATTGTCGCTCATTTCCCGGAGCAATGAAATCTTACAATTTCCGTTCTTCATTACGATCCTAATTTAAATCGGTTATTTCATAATTTATTATCAACGACAGAAAATAACGATACATATATTTGGGAATGACATTTCGGTGCATCGCTCCTTTGAAAGCCTCATATTTCTCTTACCATCACAACCCGCATGACATTTCTCTCAAAGCCTTGTGGCATTAACCGCACCTCCCAAAATGTCAGTTTGTTGGTGACGCATTGGCTCACTCATCGTCCTTTTCACGAGAGCGATGCTTTGCAAAAACATATCATATGTATATATGTATGGATACATTTTTACAGGTTCGGCGACGTTTTTACTCGTAAAAGAGAAAACGTGTCTAACATTCTTATAGTATATGTAGAAAACCGATGCAGTAAAGAAAACATTCAAGCTTTCATCGATCGTCTCTTTTAGGGATAAGAGCTAGAAGAACCCTCCAGTTCGTTCAAATGAAAATCGATGAACGAATGTACAAACATACGTGAAAAACATGTAGAAATGCGTGAAATTCTCTTCTTCGCCATACTCACCTTCAACTCTCATCTGTCTCTTTTTTCCTCCCACACTCTCTCTTTTTTTTCTCTCTTTCTTCTCTCATTGAATTTCATGACAAATGTTCTACATAACAATGCCTACGTTACTCATTTGAATAGAAAAATTTGAAGATTGCTGCAAAATCTCTGGAACAAAATGTGGGTTGGCGATGTTTTGACTGAATACTGCCTCGTTCAATAATGATTCACGGATTTTCGACTTTTATTAGTTTCCACAACAAGTTCGATTGGTACATAAATATTTTGAATATCTTGTCAATAATCATTTGAGATTTTAATTATGTTTTTTTTTTTTTTTGGTATGATTAAAAATTGAAACGATATTATCGATATTTTCATTCGCTGCAGACATCTATGATTTAAATGAATTATTAAGCAAGACCCCTAGAGGTCGAGAAAACTTTCGGACTTTGACCAATCGGAACTTCGGCGTATATTCTCAATATACATTTGGAGGAAGAACATATGCAGTAAAAGTAATACACAACAAACGAGAATTTCTCTTCCTCTCTCTCTCTCTCTCTCTCTCTCTCTCTCTCTCTCTCTCTCTATTGCTCTCTGATTCTACTACCGAAATAATTTGATATTGAATCCAAGATAAAGCAATGAATAATGCTCGCTCACTTGAATCGAGAGCCCGTATAACCGGAAATAGGAAAAATTCTGCAAAGGTAAAGCTATACATGAAGAGAGTACAAGTTTTTTAAAGGATATGCGGACACACGTGCCTCGAGCATTAAATTTTTCGAAGTCTGGTCGAGGACATGTGTATATATATAAACGTTCTCTTTCGTACTGAAATTCAACATACGTGCGCGTATTGCCTGTGGTAGCTCCAAGAAGAATATTTATTACATATTCAAGAATGAATGGTTCGTTGTCTGTGACAATTGGCTTTATACTGTTTTTCTAGAAAATCACGTTTTCATGTTTCTTTCTCTGTATTTATCTCTCATACACACATGATTTCTCCTCTTTTCTTTCAGCTTATGAATGAATGGTGCAACCACCGAGAATCATAACCATTTATTTTGAAGACACGACACAATTTTTTTGCTTGAACTCTTTCTGTACTGCAGTTTCGTTGAACAATATCAAATGGCATTTTTTTTTATCAAGCCTTAACATGAACGTCATACAGCTTAACGATAGAATTGACGTGGAACCCTTCGAAGATTTGTTGGGAATTGAAGACATTATTACTATCCATACGATGCTAGCGTAAGCTCTTTGCGACCCTGAAAGGGAAAAATAAATGTTTAGCCTGATTGTCGATCGAACTGTGAATTAGGTAAAAACAGTCATCTGATTCAATGTTATTTTTTTTTAGAGTTTCTTAGTTTTTTCTTTCTTCGGTGCCTGTTGACTTTCGTCTCCGCCTTTTGGCCTAGTCCTGCTTCCAGATTTTTCCTTTCGTTCTGATCCTTCCTCTTCTTTCTTTTTTCTCGTTGGTTATGAAGGGATTTTTTTCGCGTTTTTGGTTTTTCAATAGATTTTATTTTTTTGTGCTCTTTGGATTTTTGAATGTTCGATGATTCGATCGGATTGATACAACATACATTTTCTACCTCTTTCATATTATAACAATTACTTCCGTTGAAGTTAATCCGAGGCCGATCGTATTATCTCGCTCACGGCAGTGTCGTATATATTCATGAAAATCATTTCTCAATTCTGGACCAAAACTGTATACCATTTGTGCTTTCTGCACGTAACAGATTTCTGATAAAAAACATTGGGATTAGCCGAGGATGCGCCGTTGATTGAATGTCCAGAAGGAATAATCACGGTAACGGACGGATTTACGAGTAAAATAATCTCGGTTAAAAGGCTTTTCATCGATTTCTCGATAATCATGAAAAGGAGGGCGAATGAAATACGTTTTTTCTGTTCAATTTATCTCTCAAGATTTTGTTCACGTATGCATAACGTTCCTTTTCCAAATAGACTCGAGCCTTTGATGGTGAGCACAATAATTACCATTTCTTTGTCAGACGAGTCCGCTTTTGTTCACGTTAAGTAACGATGGAAAAGAATTTTCATTCGCTACGTCGATGTCTAATTGAATAATTACTGCATCGAAGTACGGCTAACGAATTATTGCTATACAATAAGTTATTAATCGTTTTACTAATCTCTCTATAGAATCAGTGAGGGTTCGGCTCTTGAGTTTGTTGGTATTATTTTTCATCTTAATGATTATATGCATTAATAGTCAAAAGCCAATTTTGAATGCCCTCGATCGAAATTGGGTGCTATTACTGCCATTCCATTGTTATGACTTTCAGTCAACAATAACGATAGTTAAGTAGAGCTTTTTCATATCATATTTCTTTGAAACTAAAAGCGCATTTCAGGACCTGATGCTCCTGGACTGTCTCAACATGATCTGTTTGAAGTAACTTATACCGTACGTTTAGAAACGATGTGGCGTTTCTTTGAGAAAGGGGGGGGGGAGGTGCAAATAAATTGTCTGTTCAAAAAAAATATTGAACACTTTTTTTCATTTCATCATCATCGATTTTAACATATTTCAAAAATAATATTACCACCGCGACAATAGGTCGTTGACGAGGATAAATAAAGAGTGTCTCACTGTACCCAATGCGATATAGTTATTATGGCAATTGAAAAATTTTTGCATGGAAATTTTGCTGTGAATCCTGCAACGTATTCTAGACTTTCATTTATTCCTTATTTTCATTAACCTTTTCAGGACGGGTCTGGTCAAAATATCGACCACTGGTTTAGTCGAGCACTCGACGTTAAAAATTCATTGATATTATGCACAAATTTCGTGGAAAATAAAAGGTCTATTTCAACGTAAGAATCCCTGTCCTGAAAAGGTTAATCTCAAAGTGGACATTTCGCTTTTACATATCCTGACCAGTTTTTTTTTTTATAACTGCGGATAAAAGTTCAAGAAATATGCCAAATAGCGATTAATTAATGTAGTTAGTTTATTGAAGTACTCCGACTCGTGCCAATTGATGTGTACAGACATTGAAAGAGAAAAGGTCGATAACGTTTCCACGTTTTATTTGATGTTTCGAAGTACTTCGGGAAAGCATTTCTGGTCCATATCAAACGCCCTCGGAAACTAACGCTTTACATCTGTCTGTGATGTGATTTTTTTTCCCCGAACGTCTGGACATCCTCCTTCGTGCTGTTTTTCGCTGAGAAAACTGGTAGGCTACACAACCCAAATAAAAAACTTTCTTTTCGGCTTTTCTAGCTGTATGACTCGATGGGTGAATGCTCTTTTGCCTTAAAAAAAAAAAAAAATTACTGGCTCTTTTCCTACAGAACTGGAGAAAGAAAAGAGTTCCTGATGAGGCAAAACGTAATTTCTCTTCATCCACCAACGTAGTTCTCTCACTTTCGCAATAAAATGATTGCCTCTTTACAAAAACGAAAAAATGAGCCTATTGCAAGCGAAAAGAATTTCGAGAGCGACTGTACAAACGAGTCCATAATGTACATACATTTTGATGAAATCTGCGAATGTAGTACTTCCAAAATCGTTTTAACTCTCTAAATAAAAGTGACTGAGAGGCGTATTCACGTATTTTTTTAAATACAGCATTTTAATCCCGATTTTCATATGATATGAAAGTTTTCTTTGATTTTTGGGGGTGGAAATGAATAGATGAATGAATACCGTTCATTCATCATAGTCTTATTTTTCATAGTATTTTTCAGACAACGATTGACACGAGGTCAGTGTTTGATTTTAAACGATGCTTCAACGGGGAGCCTTCCATTATGTCTATTTATTCCTTTTTCCTTTCTCATCAAGTGCCGGTCAGATTACTATTGGAAACGGTCAAATTATGATTCTAGCTACGGATCAACAGATGGAGTAGCACACAGACGTCAAATATTAAAAAAAAAAAAACCCCAGCACGAGTCCTGTTTAACGTACTGAATGTTATACAATGAGAAAAAAAAATAGTTGAATCAACCAAATGACTTCGTGAAACATGTCGGATGTAATATTCAGTTATACTGAATATTGATTTCATTAAATGAATCATATCTTGTGTTTATTCAATAAAATATCCGATACAAAGAAATTCATTTGGTTGATTCAATACATATCTTTGTTTAGTGGAATAAAATACTCTGAGCGGTTTTTTTAAATGAACGAAATATTTCTTTCGACGTATTCTACTAGCCTTGGCAAATTCAACTAAATTCTTTTCTCGGTGTACATGATATTTGCTACAAAAGTCGAATGGTCACTGTGTCAAATCACCAAAGACAATATCTTTAGTGAAATGAGAATAAAATAAAGGATTAGGCTAGTAAAAATGTTTTTGAAATAACTTACTCGTTTATTATTCCATAGTCAGTAAGCTGAATTACACTTTCAATATAGAAATAATAGATTCTTGCTCAGCAAACGATATAATCGCTTTGATGTGTGATTTTATTCATTACAATTGACGCACAGTAAAGTTCAACACTATCGGAATTTAAAACAACGGATGTTTTTAATTTAAGTAGCATGCTGGAATGCTGTATTTGTTAAAATGATAATTAACAATTGTGACCTAATTCGTATTCACTTTACGATATGAGAGCCCGACGAAATGTATGCTGTGTTTATGAAAATACGGATGTTGAGTTTTGAACTCGGTGAGATTATAACGTAACGTAACTAATTTGAGTTGCAGTGAACCGTCGGAGAAAGCAATGGAGGGCGTATCATAAAATTTACGGAAAATGAATAAGCTAGAGGTGGTTTGTACACAATATTCCCTGTACGCGGAAAGCCTGAGAACTTTTTCTCAATAGAGATAAGAGATATGAACACCAACCACGTTGTTGGTGTCGTTTTTCTTGAATGAAGCTGAAACTCATGGTTGGGTAAGAGACTCATGTGTTATTGGGGATTATTTAATCAAGAAGACGCTTTGCTCACTTTGATCGAGCAAACAAGGGTTATACGTTTCTAACTTGACTACCGATGTATCCGAGGTGAAAGACTCGTAAATTTCCATAATGAATTATCTGGATTGTCATTTGATCTCATGAAAATGGTTGGCTGGATGAAGGATTTTGAATAATGATGGCATTTGTGATTCTCGACAGTCGCTGTTGGAATGTTTTTCCTTTTTTTCCTCGGTCTGTATCAGATGAACGCAGATGGTTCGACCCTGGCATCCGCAACAGGACAATCTCTCTTCATACAAAATTCTACCTATGTCACTCGCGTGGATATCTTCCGTACGTCCCCAAGGTGAAACGGCGCGATTACAGTTACGCACGGGTGACATGGTCATCAATCACGATCGCAGTATTTTTGTACATTTGTACGGTGACTCCAAGCCTGCTTGCAAGTCTGTGTAACATGATTTTGGAAATCTTACTTTTACTATACATTTTACTACATATTGAAAATTTACTTTTATATTGATGTTTTGAAAAAACAAGAACTGTCATTTAAGAAAAAAACAGCGCTTCAAGTCAATACTGATTGATCCAATGAATCTCATTCAATTAATGACAAAAACTTGCGATGAAATTCCGAATACTTGTTCGTGAGTTTTAATTATTGACCAAACCATTCGACGACCCGTGTATATTTACAGAGTGAAAAACAAGCCATCAGAAGTATATTCTGAGCTATTGACTGCAATCGAATAGTTCCAGTCCCTTTCAAAGGTTCAATGAAATATCTAAATATCAATTCCACGGAGAGATCAATGAAAACCACACTAGTCATCAATCCCGTCGATATATGTATAGATTTAGAACTTGTGCATGTCGTGTATATATATTGAATTTAACAGTCCTATAGTTAGTGTTGTATCAACACGGGAGTATGTAGCTGTTTCCACATATATAGGATATGAAACTGTTAGTCATCGTTTATAGATATATTCAGTGACATCGATATCCATGTGCAGTAAATATATATGAGATTCCTCGAATGTTCTTCCGTGTGTTGTCTCTACCGGGCTACATAGATTAAACGAAACTATGAGCAGTTGCAGTAATGAGCAAACTAACGAGGACATCCCCAAAGTCCCCGCGAATTTGCGTGTTTATAAGGTGTCCATGGCCCGTGCGTTCACTCGATTCATCGAGTGGATGATTGGAGCTGCGGCCGTTGTTGTTACTCTTGTTTGAATTGCGGTGAGCCAGCAGGACGATGAGACTGATCGATTATCTACTTGGATTTGTATGCATGGACACACATATGTATAGAGTGTAGAAGATCATGAGTGACGCATCTAGGAGCTGACGAATTTATTAGTCACAAAATTCTGAAACGAAAAGTCTTCGTGTGCCTTTGTCTTTAGATTAAATCGAGGTTGAAATATTGATTGACGTATTGGAGCTGATACAATGTCGTTTGAAGGAGATGAGTCGAGTCAGGCGATAGTGGATCGCTTCCAGTGTATTCGCTTTATGTATATGCTTTATACGACCTTCATTTTTACCATTTATCCAAATAAGTCATTGTAACATATTTAGTATGTTATTAATGTTGGCTTTCTTCGAAAAAAAAGATAGACACCTTCCCCTCGAATAATAAAGAAAATCCGGATGTAGATTGGAGCTTGAACGTGATTTTCAGGACATCCTGTACGTATACATGTAGTACATTAGGTTGCACGCATTCAGTCAGCTAGACCTTGAACGCTATCACCAGCTTATCCGTTAAGCCTTTGCCATTAAAAAGTTCACGAGGCGAGCAACGGATTCATGTAAGTTGGATTTAGGGAAAATCGACGTAAATGTTTACTAAATATATATGTTGGTTTGATGTCTACAGGTATATTGATTCGAAGATTGAGAGAGGGGGCAAATCCGAAGGACAATAATTATGGGGATTACATTGTTCCGGGTAATTACCTCTGGTGTGGCTTGTACCACTCAGGCCAAACTCCGAATCACCCACGGCGATAACAGCGTTGCCCTCAACCCTTCTCAAGTGCACCCAAGCTCCCTTGGATCGTGTCCCGCAGTAGAACGAGCGTAATGTGATTATCCATACAAATGGATATGTGTGGATGTGTGCATGTATGTGTGGGTGTGTGAAATGTGTATTCGAGTGAAATGGAATGAAAGATGCCGAAGAAAAGAGATGCTCCTGGGCCTGAAGAATTGTGCTAAGTTTTTCATTTTTACGTTCAAGTTAATTATGTCCTTTAGTTCCGTTAATTTGATTACATAACTGCTGCTTCAGTAACCCGCTGCCTCTGTTAGAAGTGTTCAGGAGACATTAACATGCTACGGTAACTGATAATATTTTTGTTCAGATATGCGGCATCGGGTTCGATGAAACATTTCACAACTCTACACTACCGCAGGACAGGATAACCCAAATGTCCTGTCATTTTTTACTCTTTCACTTGAAATAAGGCAAATATGACATTAGCACATGGATTCTGATGAAAATATTTGCTGGGCGTATTAATGTAATGCCATCTTCGACTTACTCTCCCTATTTCTCTGTTGTTTAACATGTAAGCAATTAATGACATAGCAGTTGGATGATTATCGCTGAGACACTGTGGGCTACCCGATAACGCACCGAATTAACCCACGACCTCAGTAGCTTCCCCTCTATCGATCTAAACATCGGTTAACCCACCGTGCGTTATTCTCCTCCTTAAATCTCTATCTCTCTTCCTCCTTCTGCCACATCACGTGGGCTATGTTAATATTGCACAACACCCGTGCCTGTGCACTTGCCCCTAACTCGCCACTCGCTTTACACGTGTAGTCGTACGTATATGGGCTTCTCTAATCAAGACAATTATCATAATTAATACCAAGACCTGCTACTTACCATACAGCGAGCTGTTGAGCTTAGACAATCCTACCCAATCCTGTGGTGGTTCCTAGGAGTCACTACTATTCCTACATCTTCATGGTGCCCAATTATAGTTTTGAAGCCAGGATTTTGCCCTGTAATCATTACCGAATGCTATCTCACTCTGCAATCCCCTCGCGTTCTCTCTCAAACTCTAAATACATACAAGTTATTACGCTAACTATTTCTATGTTCCAGCACTGAAACTTCTCCCTTCCTCTCTTTCCATTGATAACTTTCTCTTGTCCTTGTAGATACAACGCGATGTTCGATTTTCCCGTGATTCAATTAGCGATATAACAGACCCGGGTATGGAATACGATATACGGGTTTCTCGCCTATTAGCTCTCACCCTAATGGGAACTCTCCGCGTGAGTGCATTCGTTGACGAAGTTGCGAGTTCAATTAAGAGTACGAGAACCTCTCGACGATCGACGAATCACGTCGAAGTTCCGCTACAATCTTGATGCAAAGTTACCTCGCGAAACAAAACAAATTTCAATAGAAATTGCGTCTCACGATAGACGTGGTTAATAAGTGTTGAAACTTTCAATGTCTCGAACGGTCTGCTGCAGCATTTTTCTGATCTACAACACGACTGAACTTCCGTTCAATTGGAAGAGAAATTTTTATTTCCCTTGCTTATACCCTGCGATAAATTTTTCAAACTTTCAAACCAGTTGAAGGAACATTTCTGACGAGAACTACTTTTTTTTCAGAATATTAAAAACTTCTCTAATCTTCGTTGAATTTGAATTGAAATCAATACCGATGATTATCTTTCAGTGAATCAAACCATTAAGTCTTAATTTTTTATCTGAAACGGTGAAGCAATGATACGTCGTTTTTTCTAACATAGACGCTATTAAGGGACTCGAAACATCCGAATTTATGACGATGGAACTTAACGATTATAACTTGAAATCATACACGGTCTCTGCTATAATTAAATACTAATTCTGCGGAGCATGTATAAACATCTACGAAGCGAGTTCGAACAAACCGTGCAAGTTATTGCTACACCGCTTAATGAGTATGGCTCATTAGATTCCTGGTTGAAATGACCTAGCCATGCTCCGAATTAAATTATTAAAGCAAATAATATATCACCAGAATCATAATTTCCGCAATTAATAAGCCATTAACAAGAGGTTAATTATCGAGTCAACAATGTGCCTGATATATTATTCGGCTTGGTGTCATTTTGTATTGTAGTATCATCTTATGATCATGGAGTCTTCTGGATTGCCACACAAACATCTTCACCACAAAAACAGTCACTTTGCATTATTATAGAAAAAAATATTCGACAGTCTTAAGATATCGAACATCGAATATATCAATAATACTTATGATAACTAAATGATAGTTAGAATTAGCTTGATGGTTAAGTAATCCTGGTGATCTTTCAGTTGCGCGAGTGCGAGAGAAATAGCTGAAAAGCAGATACACCATTTCCTGAAACACTCTTGATATTTTCAAAAAAATAAAAGTTAAACTTTCTTCTTTGATAAAAGAGGACAACGTGTAACTCATATTTTACTCAAAATGTAGCTTAGGAAAATGGTGAAAGTTTTTTCATCTGTAAGATTTAATTTTAAACTAGATAGCACGTTTTTCACAAAATTTTGTCATGTATAAAAAGTGGAACTCTTATTTTGGGAACGTTTTTGAAGAGGGACTTGAAATTTTTTTCTTTTAAACTTTATATTGTCGTTGTCATACTTCCGGAATCATCTGTTTCTTTGTACAATAACGTCTGTTCGTTGCGGCACTTAAGTACAGTGTGCGAGGGTATAATTGTCCTTCTCCACGCATAACTCGAGCACCGGGATAGTTGCTTTTACATCGCGTGTCCGTCGAGGCAATTCATTTCTCTCATTTTCGCGAGAGGTTTTCCTATTGTGATCCAGAAGCTTTTCCTCGACAACATCCCCGGCGCTATGTTTTCAAATATATTTATGTGCACGTGTACATATATAAAGCATTCCATGCCAAATCGACCGACGTCAGATCTTTTGATGCAATTGAAAAATTCATACGTTGTAAAAGCACTTGAAGATCTCTCCGGTTTTCTCAGATTTTCTTTATATTCGTCTATTATATGTAATCTCTATCTCAATCATAAATCGATGTTTCAGGAATGAGTTAGATTTCATTCGAATTGAAAAAAAAAACGACTTTTTTTTAGAAAAAAAACGACTTTTTTTTCTAAATCAGAAAAAAATGAATGTGAATTGAAAAAAAAAAGAAATTTTGAAGGATTTACATTTTGAAATCAATGATTTTTCGCTTTATCTGGGAAAAAGTGATTCAAAAGAAATGAAAATTCGAATGAACGCTACAGAAAAAGCCGACCCTTACAGAGAAAAATGTTTGACGTAGAGTAGACTTATAAAGAACATAGAAAAAAAGGATATTCTTTTGAAAGCTACAGTCACCTGAATAATAAAAATCGGAAAAAAGTTCTTATCTCACAATGGTAGAGACAGAAGTTGAAAAATCAATCGGAAGAGCTTCTTTGAGTGATCCGTACGACACAAAATGTTCAGACAGATAAAAAAATAGACGGGTCTCATGTCGATCGATTTGACGTAGAATGCCCCATATCCACATATATAAAATGCGGAGGGAAGCGCGGATCGTGAAAAAGCCAGAAAAAGAAAGAATTCTAGCCACAGAATTAACAGTGGTAGATGTAATCCAGGTGGCATCACGATAGAAAGCGGCAGAGAGCGAGAGAAAGAGAGCGAGAGAGAAAGGGAACGATAGTCTCGGAATTCCAGTAAATACATTCCTACAATTGTACTAGAATGCGTTGACTATTCTGTCGTCTACAACTATTATGCACACGCGGAGCAAAGTCTTCTTTCTCACTTACTCTCTCTTGCTTTTATTTTATTTTTTGTTCATCTCGGTCTCTTTCTATCGTGTATACACTTTGGAAGGGAATCATTTGTAAACTAGAACGGTTGGACTAGGTTCGGCACAGACTGAATAATTACTCAGCGCAATTCACCGGTGCGCCACAAAGGGAGAGAGACACCGCGACGACTGCGGAGACGAAGCCGACGATGACGACGAACCGAAAGCAGAAGCAGCGGGCTAGAGTCTCGCGTGTCAACCCCTCAGCTCTGGCAATGCGTTTCATCGTTTTCTCCTCGGCTTTCCAAAGCCTGAAGTACCGAGAACGAGAGAGATAATGAAAGACAGGGAGAAAGTAAGTGAGAGAGAGAGAGAGAGAGAGAGACGAGAATTCTCTCTCTCTCATGTCTGCATAACCCTTTCCTCGTACCCGCGCATACAATTCACGCGTACATGCTCTATATCCTCTCACATGTACCCTCATTACTTTCTACTGGCTCACTCTCGACGCAGAATGATACCGTTTTCAACAGAGGCTGAGCGCTGAGCCCCCTTCTCGACGCAATGATAACCGTTTCACTAACAATCTTCTCCTTCACGATTATGCAGCTTCTCACCGGGTACCTCGAACCATTAGTGCTCACTCTGCAGGGCAATACAAAATTGACTAAATGCCTTAATCAATGCTTTACGATAGGAGAAAATCGAAATTGAAAACGATGATTTATCATTCAATACCTGTGAATATGTGCAGCCCAATGATAGTTCTGAAATGTATATGCGAAATTTTCGGTGCAATACACATTCTGAAAATAATTAATCAGCTCTGTTTATAAATTTTGTCAGGCTTAGCTAAGGACTTTTCTCCGTGCAGGTCATATTATCCTGGGAAAAATCGATATAATATATCTGTTAATTTTTGGTGAAAATCCTTGTGCCTTCCAATACATTCGACAGCTTTGTGAGTGATCGAAATACTCAACTTAGTAATTTTTTTTTGTTTTTGCCATAAAATGTTACCATAAAATTGACATGAAATGAAACGGTGACCTTTGAGCTGTATGAAAATTAAATTTTTGAAATGTTATCTATCCGCATGGATTCGAGAATTTCATTTTCAACCGATAACGATAGGTTAAAATTTTATTTGATTCTTTATTGTGGATAAGAAATTCTCCAAAATTTATATCAGTTTCCTGAATGTTGACAATTTTTTAAACCAAATAATAAATCAACAATCCTCGGAACTTGTGTTTCATTCGAGAATTTAATTGAGGTTGTTCCTACGACGTACGCTCAACGTTCCAAATTTTCCAAGCAACCTTTCATTGTCTGGAATTGACAACAAACAAAAAAGTTTAATTAACGTTAGTGAAAATAGCCTACATACGTTGACTTTGAATTTTTCAAGCTTCGTGAAGCAATTAGCCCATAAATAAAGCAGTAAAATGAAACAAAATTGAAGATATGTTCGTTTCGTTGCGAATACATCGTATAATTGACAAACCTATTACTCTCATGGTAACAAAATTTAGAAACATTCTTTTTTATTTCATGTTATTAGGTTTCATTTTATCTCGTCACTGTATATGGCTAATTTGCTTCCCACTTCATACTGATTTTCTCTTTGCACGTTTTCTCATATGCCCTCGTTCGCGAGCTGTTCATTTACTCTACTTTTCAACCTTCAAAACCGCGCATACGCTCGTTCCTTTATGTCCTTTCATTACTATCCTTTTATCTCTGGTTCGGTATATTTTCTCGGAAATTTCTGTTAAAACATTTGTGAGACTTCATACTTCTATCATATCCCCATTATCTCGAATTATTAACATTTATAACGTTCCTGATTTATCCGGAATCATGATGAGGCACAACACAAAATGAATTATGTTCCCAAATAATATTATCAAAGAATCTTTTATTTTATTGAGTTCCAGAGCGCTATTCCATTGTAGAAATCAGTTAAAGTGCTACACTTCATATTTTTTTTTCTCTTTTTAACACTAAAATGATCTATCATTCTTTTTTTACGGCTGATCTTTTAATATTATCAAGATAATTTATAACGGTTTTCTGTACCGTTGAACAAGGAACAGATATTTTTTCTTCGACTGACGATCGAGCACGGAAAGCATCAAAAAATATTTAATTCATTACTACCATTCAACCATTAAATTCCATCGAATGGGAGTTATTTAAAATTATAAACGAGTGATCGTGAAGAATGTTTCATAAAAACACAACGCGTGGTTCAAGTCATTTGAAATGTCTGTTTATAAATTATTTTTTTGAAATCACCACCAAGTTTCAAGTGTGAAATTATTTTCTTATAATTTTTTTTTTTTCCAATACGTTTGATCGATCTCGATAAATACACATGAATTTTGCCGTATTCAACCAGAACGAGATGTCCACTTATCATGACCCCGAAACTCGGACGAGGAACAACCTATGAGTCTTGTATAAAGTGTCAAATAAATAAATTCCATAGGTCTTTACCTTTTTTCAAATCATTCTCGTACACGGGTCTTCATATACGAAAATGCTGAGCACATCATTGCATTGAAGACGTGGACAATGGCAAAGCTTTCGAAGAATGTGCGTGCTAACAGAAATCGTCTTTCTTTTCAATTCTATACTATATCCTCGTTCTCTTGATCCATTCTTTCTTTCACTCACTCTTCTTCACCTTTTTTTCTCGAGGTCATGTATATTCCAGGGAAATTCTTTTTTCCTGTCCTCTCGTAATAATATCGAGCACGATCTTCACCCCTTTAAACTGTCCGCAAAAATCTGAGTAAATGTGCAGAAGCTATCCGAGAATTTATTCATATCGGACTCAGCGAATGGTGAATAAAGCGAAAACGTGTGAATTGTATTCAATAACGGTGTTTTTTTTTTTTTTTTTCATACATAAAATCTTCAGAAATTTTCAAGACGCTGAGCTCTTATTCATTATTGTTTGTGACGGATCGTTTTCACCCTTCGCTACATCATCTGGAACAATAAACGATCGTTACAATGTTTCAACGTATACACGTCAGCTGCTTTCAAGGTTTGAACGAATGTAGTTAAAAATGGATGCCATGAGTTGTCCATTTTAACGAAGTGTTCGTCCAGAATCGTTTCGTTCCTTTCCTTCGTTGCCTGTCCATTTAAAACCAGGAATCATCAAGACCAGAGATCCGTTCTACACTTGAAGCTTTTCCTTCATATATCTCTCTGGATAAAACAAAAAGAACATGAGATAATGTTTCTCGTCATAACGTCATCTGTGAAAGGATTCCAGCGACTGCAGAAAATGAAAGCATTGCTGGCCCTATTGATGCCTCTCTGGCACACGTGTCACAAGGGATCACGAGCATGGTTTTGTTTATAGAAGGAATTATATTTTATTCATTATAAAATTGTCGATAAGCTGACACAAGGCAGAAATCGGAGCTCGTATATGATGGTAATGTGTGAACGATGTTGACTGTCACGAAAATGTGTCTTTCCTCATTCTCTACTATATATATTTTTTTTTCATATATCTAATACTATCTATGCGGGAGTTGTATATTTTGTATACGTGTGAAAAATGTCCGTCTGGTCACTTTTGCAGGTGGCGTGGCTACGGGTTGACACGCAGACCATCCTAACGATAGCGAGTCACGTCATCACAAAAAATCACCGTATCGCGGTGACCCACAGCGGTCATCGTACGTGGTCACTTCACATAAGGGAAACGCGTGTGGAAGATCGAGGATGGTACATGTGCCAGGTTAATACAGATCCTATGTCCAGTAACACTGGCTTCCTCGAAGTTGTTGGTAAGTTTTATGGTGATTCGAACAATCGGTTTTAATACTTTTGCAATAAGTATCTATAAATGTATATATAATTTTTTTCAAGTATTTTAGACTCATTAAAAACTATCCAAGTCTGTTTGGCTGGGCAAAACGATTTGTGAATACGGTCAAATAGAAAATCGATAAAGTTGTTATTCTACTTGCACTGATAATCCAATCATTCATCAACGATGTCCATTATTGATGTTGAAATGTTTCATTCAAACGGCAGTCGTTGATGGGCTGTTTTTTTGCCATGCTTTATTCGAGCTTTATTCACGTCTTTGAAAGGAGCGTGTGGTGAATCTTTGGAATATTAATTACGACTGATACGTTTTAAGGTCGATTAATTGAGAAATATCAAAGCATCAAAGTGACCTGTATGTTCTGATCAAAACAGTGACAATTGGGAATTCTGTCTGATAAATTCGAGCTTTTTGAAATTTATTTACTTTCGGTATTTTTCGTCGTTTAAAAAACACTAGACGACTCTCTGAGGATTGATAATTGATTGTAAATTTTGAAGAATAGACCGCGGACGTTTGTCAATTCAGTAATATTTACTTTTGCTGAACATTTCATGTATTTGGATTAACGAGAGACCAGGAATCATTAAGGGCGTGACCCAAACTGTGGTATATATTTGATAAAAATCGAGTGATACAGGAAAGAACATTCATCACCTTTTAACTCTGATCTCTGTCATCAATGATACTATGGTCAACCACTATTTTTGTTTAATTCCCTTTTTACGTGCCCTTAAAAGTGCCGAGTTACGACCCGGTGACGAGCTCTCCTCATGGTATCTTTATTCCCTTTATTCTTATCCATATCGTAGCACGCTATACACGCGCAGATACGTACAGACCGCTATAGATATATATTATTGTAACATTGAATGTTAGAACTCAAAATGGCGTATTTAAAACGACGCGATATAGCTAATTAAGCTGTATACGCCCGTTTGTACGTGAACGATCCAATATGTATATCCGCGTGACGAGAGCTCACTAAATATTTGCCAGGCAATGAGACGAGCCCCTTTCGTCGTGATTTTGCGAAAGTTCACGCGACCTGGAAACTCCAAGTTTCTTTTTTTTTTTCTTTCACCACTTCGCAGTACCTCGGCAAGTAAGAGACATAAGGCGCTCTTGGAAAGTTGACTAAAACTTTTCGCTTGTTTGGATATTAAGTTAATACATATGTATGTTAGTGCATTCGAGATGATTTGTAAGACTGGAGTTTCACAGCTTCATTACTCATATTCACGTCCAGGGTGATTGCAAAAATGAATTTCAAATAGATAATATCGTCATTTTTAATCCCATTCTGTTCTACAACCCCGACCTTTATATTTTCGAATAAAAATATGTTTAGACATTTTTTATCCTCATAAGAAAATCATAAAAAAAAAGTTGAAACCCATAAAAATTGATTAATGACAAACGAAAGTTTGTCAAAGTTTCAACACTAAGAAAATCAGTTTTCATGTTTTCTTTTCATTTGAATATCAATGAAAAATTACGCAATTCCAACGACACTATTTCAAATAGCTGTATGTTTATTTAAAATCGACGCAGAATCTTCAGCACGAATTTTCATCAGAGCCTCTATCAATATTTTTTCATTTAACACAACAATCATAAAAGATACTTTCAACAAGGGAGAGGTCAGGAAGAAAAACAAACTTCTCCTCGTCCCTAAGGCGCACAAAGGTGCATAAAAAAATAATGTATGCTCTCTACAAAGCGCATATATCATGTTGAAAAGTTAAGAGATACATTAAAAAGAATTTTTTTTTTTATAGTTTCCATCACCTCTTAATTTTTTTTTGCCGCTAAAGACGCCTATATAGTTTAGTAACACACATAACGCGCTTGTCACTGCTCTATCATTAAGGAGTGTATATAGGCGCATCCGAAAGTCTTTGTAGAGCTGTACATAGGTAACTGCATGCTCGGTTGCATATACAGATATATTGAACGAAGGTAGAAGTGTGGCTAGCCAAGATAGAGACCTTGCGTCCGCGTAACCGCCCATTTTGCCGCGTTATTGCCCGATTTGTGGCGTCGTGATGCAAATGTATGCAAAGTATGGTATACACGAAGAAAGTATGGTATTTATGTATATATGTAAACATATAGATATACGGATACTGAATTAGAGAGAGAATTGAGGAGAAAGCGGAGGATGAAGAGAGAAGAGAGATAAAAGGAAAGAGGAAGATGGGGGAGAGTTGGTGATTGCACTCTTGGAGGGCTATTAAACACCTTTCTGGCGACGTGAACTCGGTTCTGCCTCTTCTGCAGCTCGAGTAGGCCCTAATAACAACATAGCTGGCCACTCGATGTGCACCACTCACCAACTTCTCGTTTTCTCATTTCCCTGTTATCTCTCTTTCTCTCTTCTCCTTTAGTCTATGAGATTTTTTTTTTTAATAATTTTTTCATTCTCCTTTTCATCTTCTTGCCCCTTGCTGTCTAACCCTCATATGTATGGCCGAGTACACACTGTACATACATATATATATATTATCACAAGTTAAAGAAACTCGTGTGTTGGTGCCCATGTGGAAGAATGGTTTCGCGATCTCTGGTACTCGAAAGAGAGTGAAAAAGAAAAGAGGGAGAACGGGGCAAAACCTTCTCGTTAAATTTCCTCCTTTATCGCGCGAACGAGAGTTGCAACTACATCGCACATAGGAACGTTCACCCTTACACACACACACACACACACACACACACTCGCATATACACAGCATGAAGAGGTGAAGGAAAACAGAGGCATGGAAGCCGTTTATAAGTGTAATGTGTGAGTGTGTATAAGAGCGAACGCGAGAAGTTCGGGTTATCGAGGCGAGAGAATAACTGATCGCTCCGAGAATGCCTTTTGCTGTATATAGTAAAGTACTAACTCTTAACACTCGTTCTCCCTCTCTCTCTCTCTCCCTTTTACTCTTTTCCTCTTATCCTCCCTTTCTCTTTCGTACCCTCCTCTCCTGTCGTCTTGTCCGTTTAACCATCGATTGGAACCACGAAACTTACTTTTCCCCTTTCTTCGTGAGTATGAACTCACACACATATTTACAAAGATACTGGAGAAATTGTGAGAACTATAAATTACGCAAGGACCTGGGGCATCACTCTTGTCGTCGTACATATACGCGAAAATGCATACACCTGGTTGACACTTGAATGTTGTTGCTTGGAAAATAGGTTGTAATTGGACGTTTATGAAAGCAGCTTTAGAGAATTTTTCAAGTTAGAATAAAGTTGAAAATTCGATAATATTGCATGTGGCTAAATTACGAGTTAGTGATAGAGGATAATCAAGATTCTCGAGAACATTCTAATCATTATGAACACAGAGTAGATTCACATTTAATGGTTTGAATTCTATTGATTCGTGACAGTCAATTAACCTATTTTTAATATGCGGTCAATTGGCTCCAGAACAATCATAGATTCTAAAATTGTACAGAGGTTATTGATTAGCTATCGATGAAATAATTAGTTCAATTGATTTTTGGGCCATTCAATTGGATTGTCGAACCTGATCATATAATCGGGTATCCGGGACTTGATAGAAATTCTTCGTATCACTGCTATTCGTTTCTATTTTTGTTCAAAGTCGATGCAATTTTGAGTTACTTTACTAATTCGAGACTATTTATAAACAGTAGGATGACCAGTTTTGCTTATTAAAAGGGAAATGCGATACGAAATGTCTATTAACGTAAAATACCGATGAATCGGAGCGCCCAGGACCCACAAATCGCTGAATAACTGAAACTAAGGTTTATTCAAGATAAATTTTTATACGAACTTTTACAATACACTTACGATTTCATTCTCCAGTAGTTCCAAAAGTATTTCGCCCTTAGATCAATTTATTTCTGGAAAGAAAATGTTTGAGGAAATATATTTTACTAATCGGCAGCTCACGAGGTACAACCCATATCTATGAGAAAATCTGTGTCATGGCTTTATTCAGTGGGAGGCAAGAGTGATCGATGACGAAGACTGAGGAGAACAGATTCATTCTCAAAATAGAACGTGATCATATATGAAAAGCCGTGGTCCAATGAAAAGTAACGGAATTATTAAAATTTTCTGACGTCAGAACGAATCGTACACTCAAGTTTTTCTCAAAGCTTAAGCAACGAGGCACATCCATGTCACTTTTTATTGCACGATTCTTATATCGAGGAAGAGAAATAAACAGTGAAGCTTTCTCGTTTAACCGAAAGCTTTACCTTCTCATCACACATTGCCAGCGACAAACTCGTTCGAAAGTTGCATTGTTGAACCTTTACAAACAACGATCGATCGTTGTACCAACGATGACGAATGCATGGCAATGAATCGTACGTTATATATGTATCATACGATCTGTAAATCAAAAGCTCTCTTCCACTTTTTTCTGGCTTTTCTGTACTGAAAAATTTGCCGTGTTGTACATCTTGAATAAAAAAGCTCACGAAACGAATGAACTCTCAAAGTATTGGATTGTATAGAGCTCCGAGTTGTGTTAAAGGGGATGAGGTGGCCGTGGGGGGCTGATGAATTCTTCACCCCTGGTTGTTCTGTGAAATTCAGCTCACAAAGGCATGTGGAACCTCTACTGGTTACTCGACAACGTGTTGCGATGAAAAAAACTCTGGTAAAACCATTCTGTATATTGTAACAACGCGAATGAGAGATGGGATGATGCGACGGAAAGGGAGAAACTTCGAAAACGGGTACACTTTGACCAGAACAAGGGAATATAAGAGAACAAAAGTAAAAAAAAAAAGAAAAACAGGAATGGAAGTAAATCATTTTGTGTATTTCTGTAAAAGTTGCCTCTTACGATCGAACAACTAATGCTCGTAAATAAATACCCGTAGGTAGGCCCATGCATTGAGGCAATGAAGAAATAAAAAATAAATAACTCTCCGTTCTTTGATTATACAGTTCATTTGGGTCCGTATTTGTCGTATCAAAAAATAAAATAAATTAAAAGATACTCTAATCTATTTTAATTAATTGTTCCTATTGTATTCGTCTCAGCAGTGTTGAAATAATTGAAATGAACACCAAAATATGCCGACGAGATCGTAATTTTTTGTTTCGATCCCCATTATTGATTATTATTAGGATAAAAAAAATCTCTCATTACGGAGTGCCGATGAAATATTCAATTATCATCATGTCATAAACCATTGAACGAACGCATTCATTTTTGATCAAATTAAGCGTTCATTCTGACAAAGAATCGCGCTTTTCAATTTACAAAATTCTTCCAATACCATCAATTTCTATTGAATCAACAATGTTTTTTTCTCAGTGTACACGTTTTATTGTAAAATTTGAAGCACGCAATTATTCCTTTGATTTTTGGTACTCGAAAAAGCTCATAATTCATACCACTACACATTCTTCATGCTGTTCGTTAATTAAAATGTGCCAATTCTGCTATGAAATTTCGTCATTGTTTTTAGTACCTCCGGACATCCTGGACTATCCAACGAGTACAGATATGGTTGTACGAGAGGGTAGCAATGTGACGTTACGATGCGCAGCTACCGGGACACCGGAGCCAACAGTCACATGGCGACGAGAAACCGGAGGTACCATTACACTTCCCAATTGGCGAGAGGGTGAGTCGAACTATATATTTTTTCACCATGTTCCGATGGAAAAAGTGAGATTTCACTGGTTATATATACGTTGATCATAACTTTTCTTGTTTTATGTTTTTTGTGCGAGCAATTTATATTCGTGTCGTTGACGTCCTTGTAAATATACAATCAACGTTTCAGATTTCTTTATTCCAATAACGATTTCAATGTCAGTGATTCATCGTGAACGAGTTTTTTTTTTTTTTTTTTTTTTTATACGAACGAAGGTTATAAAGTTAAACTTTTTCACTTATGTCATTCTGCGTAAATACCTTCGAAATTGCTAAACTTTCTGTTCCACCCTGTATTTTTATTGATCAAAGCTTTTCACGTGCATAAGAATAACTCTGGTGTTTCAATAAATTTCTTCTCTTTTCTTTGGAAAATCATGTCCTCTTTGTGCCGGAAAAAGAAAGTTATTCTTGATTTCTGGTTCACTGAATAACATTCCAATTTATGTATTTTTTTTTTGTCTTGTTGCCATCAGTAAAAATATTCAGGCTTCGACCGAAGCTTCAGAATATATTTAGATCAAAGGGCTTGTCATGAAAATTATACGATCTATGATATTTCTGAAAACAATTTTCCACACATTCTAGTTTTTCATTTTTACATGTTTACTAAAAAATTGGAGCAATCTTTTCGATAGGTCATTCTCTCCGGACCGTTGAGAATTGTTGGAATCGACGTTTTATAGTTTAGTCCAATTTTCCAAGCAGTTTAGGGAGATGGATAGAACGATAAAAGCCGACTAAGATATAGAGAGATGTTTCTTTCATCGTCGGTCACAATCCCCTTTCCACGATCCTCTTTCCCAGTAATTACTCTCAGCGCAATAATTTCGAGTTCGTGTTACTCTCATGCTTTAGATATATGACGCTTTCTCTATCTTTCTTGCTTATTTTATCCACGTCCCCATTCTATCCCTCGCTCTTTACGCGACGCCGATTAATTATTGTACCCAGTTGTTCACGACGATGGAGCTGCACCAATGTTTCAAAATTCCGAACACTTTTTCTTGCTTAAAATGAGTAAAGATTTGATGAAACAATTAGCATCGCTGTGTCTAATTGTTGGTACTAGTAACCTAATGGTTCTGCTGGCCTGTTCTATTATCGCTGAAACTTTCCATACAGATCAAGAAACACTTGTTCCTTTTCACTCGAATATTCTCCGCTGAGTAACTTAATTCATTACAAAAAAAACCTCCGTTTTCATCCTTGTATACTCACTATTATATAAGTATATAAATGAGAACCGAAGGAAAAAACTTTTCGCAAAATATTTAGACATCTCTGACAGTTGCAAAACCGTCACCTCGAACTGTGCGAATAGTGCACCTGTCGTAAAATCTTCTTCAATCTCACCTCGAGTTTTTTTTTTCTTTCTCATTCTGAAAGAAGTGGCGAATCTAGTGGAATGGAAGAAAAATAAGGTGGTTTCATACAAAATGAAGAATATAGTCGCAAAGTGCATTGAACATGTAGATTTCCGAAGTTTTCCATCAGCGAAGAGCGTGTGAAATGATTTCTTTCAAACCTTTCTTGCGACAAAGAACGCTTCGTGGGGTGACATTGAACGAAAGAGATAAATGGAAATAAATAATATCGAGCCGAAGGCTTGACGAATTATTAAGCGACCCCATCTTCCATATTTTTGACGGAGTCATCGAATTTTTTAGAATTTTCGGGATATTTTAAAACTATCAGCTGTTGCAGCACTACAAGAAAACATTTATCAAACGAACCTCATTGAAGGTATTATCGCCCTACACGAACATAATTCGCGTAGTTTCTTTTAACTACATTTTTCCATTCATCCTGCCCCTTCAATTCCAGATTGACTAAGAACTTCTAAAATTACGAATCAAGAGACGCGGTTGCGGCTCGACGCCAAGTATTAAAAGAAAAAGCCAGCGCAATATCTGCCGCACTCTTATATACGGTTTTATGACGTCGTATGCGTGTACTAAAATGCAGGCAATGTGCTGCTAGTCTTTTTGGTTATTCTCTAATTTAGAAATAAATTATTTCTATACACTGGTCAATATCCAATCAGGCAATGAAAGATGATACAGTCACGTACAATTGAAACCCATCACTCTCCACTGCATTTCAATGCTACGTGATGCATTTCTATTTTGGACGTGACTATATGAAATACACAATTCGCACTATATTTCTCGACCCTCGGTTCCTACACGACTTTTTTTCCATCCCATCGTTTCTACATGGGAATAATTCGTTCCCGGTCACTTTGCGAAACTCATAACTCTGTTTGGAATCAATTAGGATTTTTTAAAATAAAAAGTAAAAATTCCACCTAATGGAATGGTCTGGGGAACAGTGCGAAAAAAAACCGACGAGTTTTTCCGTAGAAGACGTTTGGAATCAAGTGTAATTCACTTTTCACCTGTCAAGTCATTCTAAATGATAAATTTCCGTAATTTCACGACATGAAAAACTTTTGTAAATGAATGAAAGGGGTTGGAGATTTTGTTGGAACATCCAAATTGATTTTTTTCGAAACCATGGAAGAATGGCTTCTGAAAACTTAATGTTTTCTGCTGTTGTAACCGTTGGAAATGATGTGAAAATTCACACGTCCCAAAAGACGTGGACTTAAATGAAATTTTCGGGTTTTATCGCGAAAAAGAATTAGAAAGAAAACCAGTGAAAAAGATAACAAATATTCTCTCGCATATGCGAAACTTTTGCGATCGAGATGAATACCTTTCTGCTTTATCTATTTTCGAGTTTCCATTCTTATCAAATTGATAAATTTTTTTGAATTTCTTAACTCCATATCTTTTCAAACTGATATCCTCACATGTTTCAGCGGTGACGAGTACAAGGGGTCCAGAGCTGGAGATAACGCGTGTAACGCGACTTCACATGGGACCCTATCTGTGCATAGCCTCGAATGGTGTGCCGCCAACAGTCAGCAAAAGAATCGTCCTCATCGTTCACTGTAAGTATACAGGATTTAGATCCGACTCGAAAAAGTTTTAGAGAGGAGCGACTTTGGTTCGACGTGGTTTTCAAGTACGCTAAATTGAATTTTGTTTTGAAACATACTACTGTTAGGATTTCTATAATTCAATACACTTGGCTACATATAGTTTGCCGATAATTTGATCAACTCTGAGAAGCTGAATTGAGCATGGATTGAGACTTTTGTTGAATGCTGAAACTAGATCTAGGCTTTGTGCACACGACAACGAAACTTTACCAATGGCTGATTTGTCATTAAACGTCAGGACTAGTACAGAATTAGAGATTTTTTATGTGGCCAATATTAAGATTAAAAGGTCGAATATAAAGTCTTGAGAATACTTTTATGGAGAGTTTCAAGACCTTGTAAATTTTGATGTATCAGTATCAGTCGATGGTTGATGACAACACGAAAAATTGGTTTAACCCTTCAACAGTCACGCCTATTTCTGAACCGCTCGAAATTATTTACTCTGGTAGAATATAGCTGAAAAAGAGTTGAACATGACTGATATACCATTATTTTGTCGATAAGAGCCTGGTAAGTACTCTTTTCGAGCTGTAGCAAATTTTCTGTACTGACGGTTTTACGCTCTTAGTTCAAAATATTATTTTAATTCAATAACGAATCTTCAAAGCCTAGTGCATCTAGTCAATCTTCGTTTATCCAATTCGATCAGAAAATATTACGAAAATGTCCATTTACTTACTTTTTTTCAAGAAAACGGACAGCAGATGAAAGCGTCGTAAATTATCACGACAACATTGTCGCTATATTAACATAATTCATATGTTTACGTTTGAATTTCAAACTATCCCGACACCTAGAACTCTATCTAGAATAGAATGATAGCAATGCAAACTAATCTGTCCGCTATAACGTCTTTACGTTTTTACAGACGAGGTGAAAGTAGACGTAGCAAATTTGCTACCATAACAGCTAAGGGGTTAATATTTTAATTGTCGAATATTTTGTAAAATTTTACATGAAAATTAAAGGATATTGAAGGATTCAGCAACGGCTTAATAATATGTTGATAGTTCCACCGATGGTGTGGATTGAAAATCAACTAGTCGGAGCTTACGAGGGACAAACATTAATTCTCGAGTGTCACAGCGAGGCTTATCCGAGACCAATTACGTATTGGACGAAACCGAGCAACGAAACTATCGTCAGCGGTGAGTACACTAATTACAACGTTATAATTGTACGTACGTATGTAGATTAAATGTGGTCCGAGGTTATGGGGTCATGAACCTATCTCTTGAATACATTATAAGCAGTTTTTTTTTTTTTTTTTTTTCATAAATGTATACAACTATACTCCGCTCTCTTTCTCTCTCTCTCTTGCTTCACAAATGTGTTGGCGGTTCGTTCACTTTCTCGAGGGATTTCCAGCGATACTGAGCTCGCATGTCTGACCCAGTCCTGACCTTTTCTACTCATGGTCCCAAGTTCAGACTGCAGATATGCACCAGGTTCGTGAGCTCGCAAACGACCCTTCCGGAACAAAAATAATTTCTCTGCGTATTCATTCCTATGAACCGGACGTTTAAAAGCTACTCACTTTGAATAAACCTTGTCTAATTTTCGACATGGTAATACGATCCGAAAAGAGGCTCTATTTGACAGTAAAAATACGTTCGACCGAGTTTATAATATAAATGGGATATTGAATACAAAAAGTGGTAACGATTTCAATATTTTTTGTGAATTTACAAATACGCGAATAGTTTGATATATCGAGACAATGAATTGAGCCAAGTGGACAAGCTGAGCACCGTTAATGTATAGAAAAACTTCATTTATACATTGAAATATAGCATCACAAGACTGAGAGATCAGTAGAGCTGATGGAGAGAAAAAATTTTTCCGGTTTACTTTTTTTTTTTTAATTTCATTACAGTTCAGGGTTTTACGAGTTGTGTGTAAAACTCTCAACTCTATTCAAAGAGCGTTGAGCGTGTGGTTGGAATCACACACTCTTGGCGCAAAGCAAGAGAAAAAAAAAAAATAAACACATCCTAGTTTTCCTACGTTGCAACAATGTGCTCTGATTACTCGCTACAGACTGAATTTTCAAGTTATTATTTATGCATTTATCGTCTCTGGTTTCACACGACGAAGAAAAATCTCGTGATCATAAATCATTTGAATACTGCGATGTGCGACGAAAAAAAATGATGGTCAAAGCAATTGTTAAAAGATTCACCAGTTATTCAAATATCGAAATGAGAAAAATACGTTACATGCTATACTTTTCTTTATAGACCATTTTTTTTCTTATTCTTTGCAAAACGAAAAATACAAAAATCAGCCCAGAACTTGACAAAATCTCAAGATATAATCATTTTCATTAACTTCATAATTCTTATTCGATTTACCATCTTCTACATCCTCGTCAATTCCTTCTTCCTTCTTCCCATGAATGTCATTTTATGTCTGTGATAAAAACCGGTAATTTTTTTTTCTTTTTTCTTTTTTCTTAATCCCTGAAGCCCTCCGTGAAAAACACACGTTTCCTGCCGTGATCTATCCGCAAGCTCTTCATGTACGATATAGAAGTTTCATAAAATGCTTATAAGCTTCTTGGAACGTAAATAGCAAGTTTATTGCTTCCTTTTCCGGTTATCCCACTTGTTTATTCTCAGCAACGACAAGTCCTCGACAATATCCATCGTACGTTTTGCTGCATCGATCTTTTTTTCACATTTTTATATAGGTATAGAAACATACGTATATTTCAACGAATTATTTGCAATCGAAAGGGCGTAACGAGGGTAACTTTCTACGCGCTAAATCGCGTGCTCTGTCACCTTTTCTTTCTGAACGGTTTATATGTATATTTTTTATTTAAGCGCTCTCACCTCCCCCCCCCCCTTTCCCTGCCCCTCCCTCACTTCCTTCTCCGCCATCACCCCGAGTATCGTCCATCAACGAGAGAACGGGCGACTCACCCGTTTACACCGGGGCATACCGACGACCGTACAAATTAGGTTTTTAACGAGGGCCAGTTGTAATTACGCTGGGTCGAAATTGCGTGTTTCATACGTGCACGCACCGGTAGCACTGACCGTCAACCAACCCGATCGTTCAGCCTCTACATATAAAATACTCATATGGGTCTTCTTACGCGAAGTTATATATGTTTTCTTGCCCGCCAAATTTTTTAAAAGCTCTGAAAATATGTTGCCTTCAATTTTTTACAGCTCTGTTGGGTTGAACATTTTTTTTTTTTTTTTATTTAGTTTATCGCCATGGGGAAACGTCCAATAAATCAGCAACATCTTTTTCCGAAGATTAATTTGTGCAATTCTTTGTGCTCAGAGGCAGAAATCCCGGCCCAATTAACACGTGCATTTTTCATGAACTGCTAATTAGATGACTGAATTTGGTGCGAAATTTTCTACAGAATTTTACAATGAAACAGGAAAAAAACTTGGTAGATAAGTCAACGCGATTCATTTGGGATTCGTATAAAATTTCACGGTTGGCTCTGTGGAAATTCGTTGTAATCGAATATAAGTTCTCGTTGAAAATGTACAAATGATCGAATTTTTTATTCGATTATACACGAAGAAAAGCAGTTTATTCAAAGGAATGCAAATTCCACACGAAACAATTATTTCGTGGTCAATTTTTTTTCTGCATTATTGTATTTTTTTTTCTTTTTTTTACTTTAGAATAGCGAGAGGGATTTATTTTTCATTGTAGCCTGTTTCGAGTCACTGGTAATTTGTTACGTTTGGGTTGATTGTAAGCCGGAAAGTCCGGAATTATTACGGACCGTTAACATCAGTGGTTCTGTTATCTAAGCCACTTCAATGCCGGAATAAATTTTTATTGACAGTTCAGACAACTTGAATTGAAATTGATTCTATTATTTGTTCATTATTCTCCGCATCTTTCTTTACCATGAAATTTCACTCCATAAAATTGTTGCCAATAAATATCGATTTATGATAAGAAGATTGTCTCGAAATGTTCTTATTCTGAAGTATGATATAATGATATATAATTACAAAACGTACTCTGTACTAAACCTATTTACGTCAAATTATGTATAAAAACTAATTAAACGCTGACTACACAGGTGAAGTAAAAAAATTATTTAAAATTGTTTACTGGTTGATGAGGTAAGATACTCAATAAACAGAACTAAATCCCATTGGATATACGAATAACGAATTGGATGTATAAAATACGAAATTTACAAAGCAAAGTTTAAACAAACGACATTGATTGAACATATTCCTAGTTAAGCGGAGTTGTCACTAGTATGAACAACAGAATATACATGCGAAGTTTACTTTTTTCTAAAAATACAATGAATGACTTGAATTCTCGATGAATGTTTAACACCATGCGTTAGAAATATCTCTCTGGCTGCTGAATGAAACTTTTTCCATAAAAAAAGAAAAAAAAATGAGAAAGTCGACGCACGAACCAGATGCTACATTGTTCGATTCATTCGAAAGTTGACGATCGTAACGAAATTGTATAAATTGGTATCGTTATTATTATTATTTTTTTTTCACCATAAATGCGCGTAGGAAAGCCCATATAATATACATACGTATGTCTCCATTACAAGCGAATCTAGGGGCTCGTGGCACACTCGTATTTTAATTGTCATCCTGATGGTGGGCTGTCGAGGATTTCTCGTTTTATTTGCAGGCTTCATTCAACTAAAGGTAAAAAATATTGATATGCCGCACGCAAATCTCATTTCACGCTGTAGGTTTGTTTCGCGCTTTCTTCTCGCGATATACGATTTTGAATGCGAATAAAAATGAACACTATCGCCCCAATGTATAATGCTACTTTACAATTGTGATATCCAGAAACATTGGTGGATCTTCAAAGTCTACAAATAAATCATATTTGTCACAATAAACATCAAATTATTTTATCAGTTTAGATAAAAAGAAAAGTCTGATGTTTCGTCTGTGTATGGGGCAAATCGATTATTTAAGAAATACTCATTTGTATGTATAGATATACGTGATAATACAGATCCATATGCGTGCATGGTAAACTGCCGGTTCATTTCTCTCCCTCCCGTCGAAACTGCAAATCTTTACGACAAAATTGGTATAAACGTAAGAAGGAGAGAGATAAAGAGAGATAAAGAGAAGAACTTCTCTATATTCGTGATTCCCCCTATGAATACTTAACGAGTCTGTGCATAGCCCGTAGAGCTCTTTGAATATATCTGACTTTCATCGTTTGAAAACGCGAAAGAGAATAATTCAATTTCATATTAGACTGCATAAACAATTAGTTTGCATGAATATGTGGTTGTGGGTGTGACTCAATATCGTGTACCGGAATCGTTATTGTTTATATAAATGTATACAAACGAACATGTGTTCACGATTAAAATATAAAATAATTTTTTTACAATAATTCTACCAACTACTCAGCTCCGTAAGAGTCTTGCTTCGAATTAACATTTTTTTTTCGCTCGTTTTTCAACGTTACAAGAGAATGGGTGGAAGAGGTAAAAATAAAAATATCACTACGGAAATGGAACATCTGCAGATGAATGAGAAAAAAGTATCCACTGCATTCTTCAAAAGAAATATCACGAAAACGAATGGAGTAAACTCATTATTATGCATTTTTTTTATTAATTATTCCTACAGACTTTGAGAAATAGTTAGTTTCAGAATGCTTTCAGTGTATTAGTGAAAAGAATATTACGGAGTGTACTATGTATTAAATCATGTGACCCAATTGAAAGGGTGGATGGTTTCCGTTTGTTGTGAATTAGTTACAAAGTTCGATTGTGTACTTTGCAGATAACAATTACTTGGTCGAGACAATACCGATGGGTTACGAGACTACTATGAAGCTCACCGTTAAGTCTGTGAGAGCACAGGATTTCGGTTCATTCAGATGTGTCGCAACAAATTCACTCGGCGAAACAGATGGCAAGATAAAGCTTTACAGTACGTACTAACTACATTATTTATTTTTATGTATAAAATTTGCAACAACATTGAGTGGACATACAGAAGTTGGAGCTCAATTTATTGAAAAATCGAAATTATCTTCGGTAATAATAAATGTTCATACTTGAAAAAAATCATATTACACTGGTATGAATGTTGGCAAAATATGTGTATCATTCTCGATGGTAAAAACGAATACTCCATCGAGTGAAGATATTCTACTCGATTGACGTTTAATTGAGTTTTAAACTCCTGACTGCCTGCACGGACAAAAACGTAAACGTAATAGGTGTTTGATTGATTTCGAAGATTTTTTACACCAGAACGTTCACGGGAATGACAGGGTCCTCTTTAAAATAATTTTGAGTACGTATCTTTTTTATCGATGTGCTATGTTTGAGGCTATAAATCAAAATGATTATGTGCATACCAAAATGAATATTAACGCAGTAAAAAAAAATGCTCTGCCGCATTAATTCACCAATAAAATGATGAAGCTATACATATATCGTCATCCTACCAAAAGCAATGGAAATAATTCCCTCGGCAATCGTAACTTCTCATAGTTTTATTTTTCTGATCCATCAAGTATAGGGAAGAATAATTTAAGAATATAATTATAGCAGATATGATATGAATTGACTAAAAAAAAAAAAAAAACGTATCCAGCATGAAATCGTAATCGAACACAGGAGATATCAGGAAACGTTTTCTCCATTTTTGATCACGGTTTTGAAGATGTCTTCCGACATATCGGATTGTCTGGAAATTGTTCCCTCGAACGTGATCTCACGCCTTTGATAAGACACAGTGCAAATAACAGTGAAACAACCACACCTGCGCATCACGTTGTCCCTGGCAGGTACTACGCCATGTAGGTGTAGTACATGCACTCGCAGAGAGAAAAATAAAGAGCATGACATCGTTACTTTTATGTCTGCTAGAAAAATGTAAAAATCTCAAAACAGAAATGTGACATCACGTGTCAGGTTTTATGAAATTTTTTTCGTGTCACGTGTGATTCGTACGTACGAGATCTTTATATTATATGCAGCAAAAATAAAAATAAATAAAGTAAAAAATAAAAACAACACGACGTTAATCGAATTTAGGAATGCATATCTTTTTCCATTTAAAAAAATTGAAACTCGACGAAGTAACATCATGTTTTATTTTATTGACATTTAGGTACGAGTGTTTTTATGATTTCATAACATACATACCCGTCTGCGTTGCACTTTATGTAAAATTCTTCGTGTGATTTAATTTTTATGTTTGAATTTTCGATATCGAATGCGAAAAAAGAGAGGTTCTGGTTTTTCATTTTTCCAATTTTTGCAGCTATCTGTTGCTTTAATCAATTTCGTGTATATTCTGACTGATATAACTCTAAAACTACAAATACGGACATATGTAATGCCTCGTGGCGTTTGTATTCAGTTTTTCGAGTATTCCGATAGAAAATAGTTGTTTGACGATTGGTAAAAATAATTTTTTCCTCCGATGTTTTTTTTTTCCCATTTATTTCGGGAAATTTTCCCATGAGAAATGTTGATCCATTTGAAATGTTGAATTAAACGAAAAAAAGTTTCAAACTAATGTTCAATTACGTAACGGCGGTTACTATGTACGAAATTAGAAACGGAAAAAGTTTGACAGATGTTCGTTCTTCATTGACAGCTTTGGTAAATTGCAAAGACAATTTAACATCTTTGCGAAAACTTCTGAATTTGAGGAATGCCGATGTTCAAATTTAATCTAGTATTGCCTGTATATACGATAACGAGGAACTGTAGCGTGTAGAAGTGTCGTCTCTGAGAAATGGTTATGTGTTTTGTCGATGTTGGAACGTCACTTTGCTCTGGGTCACTCTACCTCGTTTTTGGAACGACTTCGGCACAAACGCGTTGTGCACATATATATATAGATATATAAAACTGTCGGAGTGCATCATGAATTCAGTGAGGATCGGATAGAGTCGCGGAAGGATATGGAACACACGCGGTAGTTGGCTATGTATAACGTTGTGAGAAGGAAATCGATGCACTCCGCCAGCAAGTGTGTGTTTTGCCACGTAAATTTTCTGTATCCATGTACGTTGAGTTGTGTTCAGTGGATTTCTTGTGCTCGTGTACGTTTCTATAAATGAATATCGACGAGCAATAGAAATTAAAAGAAGCTATAGGATGGAAAAGTAAAAGACGAAGAGAAAGAGAAAGGGAAGAGTGGGGTGGGGGGTCGAGTGAGAGAAAGAGGATGGACAGAAGTAGTAATTTTCCAATATCAATCACTCTGCTACCCGAAAATGTACTGTTTTCGTGTCTTTTAATACTCGTGCATATATCGCTCCGAGTGCGATTTCTGGTTCCTTTGGTGCTTGACATTTGTTTTCGCTTCATTTCGATACCAAACGTTTCGTTGGAATTAAGCTACCGTTGGAAACAGAAAAAATACAATCAGCCCAGAAGGCCTTCGATTTTTTTTTATCTCTCCATGTTAGCTCTATAACGAAGTGCCTCAATTTTTCTCGTATCAGGGAAAAAGCTTAATAAAAAACAATTTTTTACGAAATTTATAAAAAAACTTTTAGTCACCTCGTCTTTATAGCGAACACTTTACAATCGTTCTTTTTTAATAAATAAATTAATATATGAATAAAAAAAAATATCGAGTATTGAGGGACAATTTCGATCTCAAAAAAAGATCATTGTCTCCATCAAATGTTTTTATCGCAGTAAACAATTTTTTCAATCAACGACGACAAGTCGAATATCATAAAATAAAAATAATTACCAATTTAACAGGATTTCGTGAACGAGAAAGTTTTTTTTTTTTTTTTCTTATAACTATGGCAATACACTCGAGATATTCGAGCTTTCGTTACGCTCTTCTGTAGTCCTAATCGTTCTTGTTCATTCTTTATGTCGATTTTATGTCCAGCCAAATAAATACGAGTTCGACAACATGACGTGTATGCCATTCACCGGGAATAGAAGCTGTCATATTTCCGTTATGGATTTTGTCACGGAGTCAACTTAACAAGAATAATTTATTATTCGCTATACAGCTTCATGTGTAGATATCGTTGCATTCAACGTCACGCTCCAATCACAATAATACTTCCACTCAGTCCTCAATTACAAGACTAATTAATGAAACCTTCACTCAATATCCGAGTTACGTTTCATTGGGAACAAAAAAAAAAATAAAAAAAAAAAAAAAAAAAACAACCCCAAATCTCGTGCTCTCGGTTTTTATTTGTTGGTTTCGAAATTAACGACGACAGTACTGCGAAAGGATTTGGCATCTTTGTACACGTATTATGAGGGTAGTGTGGAAGGAAAAAATAAAATGAAAGGACAAAGGGTTCGTTGGTACTTCGGGAACTGTTCGTCAGCGCTTTTTCGTCTCATTCACGATACACATATCTACGAGCCCTAAAGCAAGAATTCCCTCCATACTTTCTGTGTGGACCGAGTTCTAGCACCGGCTCGCCCCATCCTCTCTCGGTGATTTTTTTTTTTTTTTTTTTTATTGCTCTCCTTGACGAGTATAATTGCCTCTACCTTTAATTGAACGCCACGATCGCTCGATCCCTCTTTATTTCTCCCATTCTCCCGCTCCTTTCTATTGAAATTCTATGAAGGTAGGTATATTTTCATTCGCCCGATTCCCATTTTTTTTTTTTTTTTCAACCGCCCTAACCCGAGCCCTTTTTCTTTCAGCTTCCCATTCAGTTTTAAAATTGTACTTTTTTTCTCTCTCTTTTAAAAAAATACGAGATTCGTGGCTGGAACTAAACGGATAACGGCCTCCAATCATACTAGGTTGAGAAACGATTATTCGAAAACAAGCGGTAGAACGATAGGCAATATAACTGTTTTCGTTGGGAAGAATGAACGGGTGTGTGGGCCGGAACTTTCGAATATGATCTCCAATTAATTTCGGTTTTCCCGTTTTCCTTGGATATTTATATATTTATAAAGGCTTCTGTACGTCAATTCGTATATATATGAGGTGTCGCCCGTAAAAGCGTTTTAGAAATATCGGAACGTATACTATAGCGTTGGCTTATACATATATACTCACCGATAAAATCCCCGAGGGAAAATGCGTTACTGCAAAATTGATAGTGGCCCTCCTCCAACGCCGTTCCCTGTCGATTTTTGCAGAGAATGTGTTCCATGCAAGAACCGTACGATATGTGCAAAGGTCTTCGGTTGAATTATTGCTATTGACTCATATGGCCAATGCGTACAGGATAATCCGTGTCGAATTGACTACACCGTGACCATCCTATCACATAATTTGTTATATTTTCACGATATTATTCAAGGTACGAATAGATTCGTATCTTTTTTTTCTATTTTTTTCCTATGGAAAAAAAATCGAGCAGTGAGGGTCGAATTTTTTGATACTTCAACAAAAATGCATCCACCTACATGTGGGACGATTGATCCAGTTAGCTGTATTTCCTTTGGATTCAACTTCTCAAAGTGAGATTTGAACCTTTTGCAATTATCACTGTTCGTGCGATTGAAAAAAACAGTAAAATTTTTTTTTATTCCGTTGGGATTCGTAACATGCGTGGATATTGTGAAAGCGAGTGCTCTTCCCTTTAAAACTTTTTCACCCTTTTCCTTAATCTTGAACTGTATGGTGCATTGAACCAAGAGCAGAGGAAAATTGTAGAAAATTTTTTCAATGCAGTACTTGACTAATTTCCCCTCTGGTGGCAATGCTCAAGCACGATCATCAGAGGTCCTTAGATAGGTACTTCTCCAGTTACGAAGTTTAGTTTACGGCGAAAATATCGTACGAGGAGGACGAGAACCGTACACGAGAGTCTCTCGAAGTTGTACATATGAACCGCATACGTGTCGAAGCGCGGGATTTTGCCTCAGGATTTATGAAGGTTGAGTCGGAACGACTCGAGATTGTAATAAAAACACTCAAAAACATTTTCAACTTTTCATTGGCATTTGATCGGGAATAAAACTCGTGACCCACGAGTTGTACGAGCCCGAGCTTTCATCCATCAGATTCGATAAAACTATCAACATTCATATTGGATATGAAGAATTGGTTTCGATGGTTACGGTATTAATTTTTCTTAAGATGTATTTTTATTTATTTTTTTGAGATTCAATCCAGAGCAAAGCATTTACCGCTGCCCGAAAATGCTCGAATGAAAAGTATATCAAGACCGACTTCGTTTCTAAGGTCTTGAGTCGGATCAAACTTAAGGTAGCAGGGGAATATGGGGCAAAATGAACACCGTGTCCGTTTTGTCTCATAAAGTTGAACTCCGGGGCAGAATGAACTTTTCCAAATCTGAAATTTTATAAAATTCATTGAAAACAGAAATTCTAGCCGAAACTACATTTTCACCCTGAGTCAGTCTTAATCGAGGCAAAATCGATATATAATGCAGAGTAAACACACGCCAAATATGTTCTGACCCTAAATTAGCTTCAATCGTTGAATACTGGAGTGGAATGCACAAAAAATTCAAATTCTAGAGGAAAATAGACAAACATCGAATCTGAAATTTTATAAATTTCTTAAAATTCTGACTTCGATCCCAAACTATGTTTTCATCATTAATTCTCGTTTATGAGTCATTTAAGAACTGAAATAATAATCTGTTCGCATTACATTCGGAAACAGTCGCTTCAAGTGTCTGTACTCTGAAAAATGTCAGTTTTTCGATTTTTCATGCCTCTTGACATGCCTTGAGACGCCATTGCCTGTGTAAATTTTGCCCCAAAAATTTTTTTTTTTTACGAAATTCGAGAAACAAGAACTGGGAATCAATTTTGGGACTCAAATATAGTTGAAACACCACATGCTCATCGATAAAACTTGGTTAAATCCTTAAATGTTCATTTTTCCCCATACTCCTCTGCATCTGCAAAATGATCTGAGACAGAAAGTTTTTATATTTGAAACTAATATTGATTAGATCCTGCAGACCTAGGTAAAATTTTACTTACTTCAATCATCCCGTTATTGAAATACTTGTTTTTGGAATTAGCATTTTAATACGTGTTGCATAGGTAAAATATGCACATTTACGTTAATATAAAAAAAATCGAAGACAGAAACCAATAAAAAAAAGTAGACTAATATATAAGTATTGTGCTATTATTGGCAAAAAAAATTATCACTTTTCACGTTAAATTTACAAGTTAAGAGTGTATGAAATAGGAAACACGTGATAAAATTCGTTTGGCTGGCTCTATCTTACAATGTGAGGTTAGGAGGACCCGAGCGGTACAGGTCCCGCTAGAAGGTTCCGATTGCAGACAACAGAACTATCCAAAGAATTGATTTTATTTTAGTCGCTGTGTTGCATTTTGACTTTCGAATAGTCAAATATTTTACTTATCTAAATATCGAGAATAAGTAATTCGTTGAGTTTTTTTAAATTATTGCTCATTGTGAAATCTTGAAGTAGGTTTACTTTTGAAGGGGATTGTCTCGACTGTTCTACCTCAATGGTTTTTTTTTTTACTGTGAAAATAAAAAAAACTTGTTAATGAATAGCATTGGAGAGCCTGGTGCTTTGGTGCGAGTCCCCATGCGTACTCAAAATCCTATTGATGACGAACTTTTTTTATCTCGCTCCTGACCTGTGTACTCTTTCCATTCTCAATCGGTTAGTTATTAAAAAAAAAAACTGCTCCGAGCATTTTTGGCACGGCGGGCACTTTTGTGAGTATAAATTGAATTCACTTACGTGATCATACTATATCTATAGTTTTATTCAGTGCACCAAGGGTGTGAGAATGAAAGGGTTTTTGATTGAAAATTATGTGTTAAATCAATAGGATTTTTTTTAGTCAGACGAACTAGATTCGAAGCGATAGAGTCCATTGTTTTGTCTTTCAAAGTGAAACAGGAAAAAAAAAGAAGAACGAAAATTGGATTTTTAGCTCGCTAGTGTCTAACAAATGTCCATAATAATTGCATGAAATTTGTTACGTCAAGGAGGCATGAAAAAAGGAAAAAAAATGCGAACAGACGCTCAATTTTCAGCTCGTTAATACTTCAAACGAGTTCATATATGTATACAACTTCTTTCGTAATGTTTTGATTTTCAAAAATCTTGTTAAAATAGCGGCGTACTTAAGCTTTCAAGAGGACTTTCTATGTAAAACTTATTATGTTCCGTTTCTTCATTTTTCTGCAAACGTCGATGGGGTTTAAAACAAGTCTTTTTTTCTTCGTTTACTTCTTTCATATTTTCGTAGACTCTTTTGATAAATGTTGACGAGTTTGTTCGTATTTATTTGGTAAAATATGACGCGCGTATTCAATCTGTCGAGCAATTGTTACTTTCGCGGCTTTGGTCTCTTCGGTAGAAATTTTCCCTATAACAGCTTGGCTGAATACATCCGCAGAGTATCCGAACTTCGGATATTGGATCGCTTTTTATATGACGTGGTCGACTCTCAAAACGATAACCTCGGGTCACAGAATTTCTCGATTCTGTGACCTCAGGTCCCAAAACACGAACATGAATCCGTGTTTATGAATGACACGAAGAAACAGTGACAGGATTCTAATGATTTTGGCATCACCACAGACTTTTGCACCTTCCACTCAATTTTTATTACCATCCCAACGACTAGTGTATAAATAAAAAATTTCAGTTAATCTTAATCAAATTTATTCTCCTCGTGAAGTTTCGAGTTTCGATACCAGTAGCACGCTGGTATCGAACTATGTGCAGGGCGAACAAAAATTTACTGATGTAACAAAATTTTTATTGAATTCTTGCAAACACCATGAAATTCGCTAACTCAACCAAAAATTCGGTTGTTTCTAACACTCAATTCCTTGGCTCAAATAAATATTTCTTACTACAACGAAAATGTCGTTGAAAGGATAAAACTTTTGTTGAACCACGATTTGTCGAAGGAACGAATCATTTTGCTGAATCAACAAATTTTTTTTCTCCTCGGTGTGTAGAACACTCAGGATAAAAATAATCAAAACGATTTTCTACGTGAATAAGATAGAATAAATATGTCTAATGATTTTTTATTTTCTGTTTATTCATCAATTTATTAGAATTGGCGAAACCACCAACGACAGGAAAACCGAATTCGAGAAGAGACTCAAAGAAGTCGTGGATGCACGATCATGGTAACGACAAAAAGACTGCTGGCATGATAGACGATTCGATGCTAAATGAGAGCGGTGGTGTTGAGGATTCGATCGATTTTCAATCGGCCACATCGTCATCGTGCTTTCATCGACATTTCACCAATATCGTGACCCTCGTCATCGTATCCGTTCATTTGCTCGAAAGACCAGTGACGTAGATGTTCGAAAAGCCTCAAAAGCGGAAGAGAGAGAGAGAGAGAGAGAAAGAAAGGGGAAGAGGGGAGGGGGCGGGGGGGGGGGGGGGGGGGGGGGGGGGGGGGGGGTAGAGAAACAGTCGCAATTCCCTGCAACGGTATTACCGTTTCACCCGACACACTATTCCTGTCTTTCGGACGCCGTTACGAGATGCAATTAAACTTTAAGACGGAAGGGAAGAAGTGCAAAATCGAGTTAGCTGACATAATTAATTTGGTCAGTTCATGGAAAACGTCGTTTGCAAGATTCGTACGGAACAACACGATTTGAATGTGAGCATTTCTGGCTGTCTATTAAATTTAGAAAGAAACCTTCTTCGCTTGGAATACTTTGGAATTATTTTTTATTCCGTTTTTCCGACTCCATAGACATCGTAGTTTACGAAAAAAAAATGTATATCACAACATCGAATTTACATTTATTGGGAACAGTTTGATTTTTCCGATTGAAAGCCAATCTCAAATATCAGGAATTAAATTTATTAGATGCGAATGAAATTTATTTCTTGACGATGACCGTTGTCTAAAATTACCGAACAGTTTTCATCGATTTCGTTACGCCTTGCTCAAGTACGATTTTTTTTATTTTTGCGAGTTTGCAAAATGTTCAATTTATATATTTTTCTTCCCGATATTTTTCCCGAATACATAATATGAACGCATATACGAAGTCGTTCAATGAAAAGAATCACATTTCGAAGAGTTTTGCTTTTCAAAACAAAAGGAATCTTATGAAACTGAAAAATTTTCCAAGTTTAAGATCAGCAATCATCGATGTTCATTATCTATATATATTCCATTAATTCGATGTAATCGATCATGAATTTCATTCTCCGATAGGTTTCACTTGAATGAAAGTTACATTCAATTATTCATTGCCTCATTACATTATAATTCTAATAACGAACGAGTTGAATAAGCGAAAATAATTCAACCGATTTAAGACGAATATCATATCGATACAGGCGAATTACCAACTAAAAATAACTATAATCGATACCAAATTGATCTTCCGCCTCAGAAACCGTTAATTATTACTCGATCATATATTCGTCCAATTTTGAAAGACAACCATCCAAACCCAGAGCCATTATCAGTGTACAAGAAACACGATAAGCTGTGATCTACGAATCATACATTTTCATGATTTCGGTATAAATACTCGTGCGTGAAATCCAGTTCTCCCGACAAATCGTCGCTTCAGCCACAAATCGATACTTCGAGAAATGTTGATTCCGGACCATCAAGAACGACTGCAGCGCACGAAGTGTCATGTTTCGCGTCATAAAATTTTCTACCTTTCAAACATGACAATGAAGAGCTTGTCGAAGAACTAATCGAATCTGTAGCGCATGATATAATAAAAAGTGTGGTTAGCTCTCGGGGTGATATTCGTTACACAAAATTCTGAGTTGAATGACGCATCGATTTATGAATTTTTTGATTATTTTTAAAGAATAAAAACAAGAAGAGAAAGTACTGTAGTTCACGATAATTCATTTGTCGATTCCGCAAAGATTTTTCATAAACTGTAAAATAAATTAGAAAAAAAAAAAAATATTATATAAATATTAATGTAACTCTTTGCTGCATTGACAAATAAATAACCGTGGATCTCCGATCGTAAGAACTATGTGTCGCAGCGTAAATTTAGTTTTTCTTATGTATGGCCTAATTATTACAGTCATTACCGTATAAGACGAATGGTTTATTGCACGAAAACCGTATTTGGTATATGCAAAAGTAAATTTTTCGTTTCCCGCTTTAAATTGTCTGGCAAACATAGACTGTCGCCATTATAAGAAATAATTGCAAATTCAATCACGCAATGGTTGGAAATCGTGTAGGGTTTTATGGACATAGGTCAGTTGGTATCGATCGTAACACCAAATCACGCTGCAATTGTATATAACAGACATTAAATAGTCCACTTTGTGGATACGAATACAATTTTTGGGGATAAAACCTTGTACCGGTTTTCGTCAAAAAAAAAAAAAATATTTTCGTAAAGACGCTTTATCATTTCAGTCTGAAGAGTCTTCGGCATGTTTGTCAAATTAAAAAAAAAAAAAAAATTAAGGGGAACGACGGGAACTTTGATAGCCATTAATTATAAGTGTAAAGTTATACCAAATGAATATTTGATGTTTCTTTGGCTTTCGATCGTCAATTTTGTTTAATTGATTAATTTAATATTTACTGTATATAAAATATTGCATAAAATTCTCATTGTCTATGAGAATTTATTTAAATGAAAATGTGCTATGTATTTAATTTCGATACCGATTTCCCGTCCTGAACTCGTGTAAGATAAATGCAACGTAATAATATAATACAACAGTACTGCATTTCCGGAGGAACGAGATGTAGTCATCGATTTTGAAAATGAGCGCGTATGTGTGTGTGTGTGTATGTGTGAAAGAGAATCATAGTCTCGTAGTTGCGCATACATGGATAGATCGAAATTTCTGAAATAGAAGATTGTTGGTTCTAACCAACATTTATCAAAATTACTAATTAACCAGAGTCACCGGTGTGTGGGTATGTGTTACAAGAGGGAAAAAGTGATGAAGAAGAAGGGAGAATTACAGAGAGAAATAGTGGTCTCGGTTTGTCCCCGAGGTAGTCACGTGCAATGGCAAACACACTTTGTGGCAGCGATTCAGTGGTCAAGGCGTCGGATGGTCAGACAACGATATTGTATTATTTAATGAATATTGCCTCCCGTCCAAGTCCGTTGCTTCCTCCGTTTGGCTAACTGTCTGTCTATCCATCTTTGTCCATTTTATGTCATTCTCTGCCTCGGCCCTCTTCTTCCCCCTCATCTATTTTTTCACCCATACTATTTCGATCTCGCATCTATTTGGTTAACTCAAGCGTGTGACAAGCAGTCGACAACTTGTACAACGGGGTTTGAACTAGTTCGTGTCTGACCAGCCGGTACCTTTACACCTTTAATACACACTGTAGGCGAGTTTAGATAAATTTCTATGAAGCACTTGAGAACAATTCGGGGGGATTATGCTCGCTGATATCTTCAGTTCTCTCTCTTTCTCTCTCGTTCTTTTTCTCTTTTTACTTTTAAAATGAGATCGATTAGTGTATTAACGCCAATTTCGTGACATTGTCCAATTTTTTTTCTTCAAATTTTCCGTTGTTCGAGCACTATGTCCGATTGTTTTATAAACATTGAGGTAGAGACTACGATTTTAAAAATATTACTTTTAGGAAACTGTTGAGAAGCTGGCAAAACAGGAGAAAGTTATTATCAAGTACCCAATTCTTCCAAGCATTTTTCAAGCAGCACGAAATGTCGAATTCTGTCGAACTTTAATCGATGACCGCTGAACGAATTCACGATGTACATTATTAAGTTATTTCTCATGTACTACCATGTATGATGTAACGATAGAAAAAATTGTTATATGGTGCAAGCTCTATCGATGTTGCCTAAAATGTTTCGTAAATGATAGAAGCCTTATTTGCACTTGGCATCTGACCACAAAAGTCGAGAATTAGCGATGTAAATTTGTATTCGCTATTCAGGGTAATTGAATGCTTATGTACATCATCAGAGTCGAGTTGACTGTGTTAGAGCGCTGTAAATCATAGTTTACACGTGAATATCAATATCTTCAGACATGTGTAAATGAACATGTCCGAACGACATACCGATACGACGATTTTCTTTACCATAATGTTGTTTCTCTTTTCTTAATACGAACTTAAAAATATTGATTTGATCTGTGAATTAAAAAGTCCGAGTAATTCTTAAGATTCGACATCAATCTTCGACATATTTGTTAAGAAAGATGTCCGTAATATCAATAAATTTATTAATCCGACCAGTAAACTGCTTATTCGTTTTCCGACGAGTTTTTAGTAAATTGTAAAAAATAAAATAAATAGTTATAATATGAATTAAGATTGCATCTGATAAACATGTTGGAGGGTCTGCAATAATTTACGAGGGAAATTTCGTGACAGAATAATATTTTTTTTTTGTTTGCCATTTGAAAAATGGTGTATATGTGGTTTTGCGTAGCGCTGCCATGATATTCGATGTGATTAAATATACGTAGTGAATTTTATGTTGTTCGAAAGGACGATTGAGATTCTGTGAATAAAGTATTAGACAAGTACTTTACGTGTTTCGATCGTTGCTTTCAATTTTAAGGTAAATTGCGACTGATATGTACAATGATGATTGATGATATAAAAGAAGGACGAAGAGGAATGGAGAACATACACTTTGTGCTAATAAGTGTAATATAAGTAGTTGTAAGCCTCAGGGACATGTACATAAGTTGAGTCTGTGTAAAGCTATCAATTAGTTTTTGCATTTGCGAATACGAGAAATGATTGTAAATAAATTATAAAATTATCGTGCAAACGTATGTAATAAATGTTAGACAATCCTGATTGAAGTAATTCATTTTCTACAACCTTTCTATACACTGTAAACGGCATTCAGTACTTTATCGGCGAGTTACAGCATAGCTCACTGGCGATAAGACAGGTTTGTGTAGTCGTCATCAACAGTGGAAATTGTCGGTAAGAAAGATTACATTTCAGTTTTATGTTATGTCTCGAAGGATAAAACAGGGATCGTTTTTGATCGTTGAGTGGTTTGAATTTTCTATCATTTCAATTGAAGAACAGGTAATGTCGCTGTAATGTTTCTAGGATGAATGTGCAGATGGTGTTGTAAATGCATTTCAAGGATTCTACTAGGGTTTATTCCAAAACCTACTGCCAGCGCTGCGAGGACTCAGCACTGCATTTCATAAGTCCTTACAGCGGACTGCGGCAGCACTCCGGAAAACTGTGACGTCACGGATTTTGTTTTTACTTCCTACTGTAGCTGCTGTCGCAAAATAGATGAGGTAGCTGAAGCACTTGTTAGAACAATGGAGAAAACTACTAGAATATTTTCAAAAATTTTATTGTTCTCCACCCATCATTTCAACGTCACTCCACTGGTCCTATACCTGCTCCTGCCCCAGTCCTTGCCCATTGCCACTCTTGGCTGTATCGCATTTGTACAACGGCTAAGGGAAACTGTAGAAAACCCGGACTGAGAAAAAAAGTTATAAGAATAACAAAATCTCTTATTACGAAGTGCCCATGAAATATGTGATCATCATAATGTCACATTCTTTTTTGCAATGAACACATTTAGTTTTGATCAGAGTGCGCGTTCATTCTGACAAAGAATTGAGGATTTCAATTGACAAAAGTCTTCCAATAGCATCAATTTCTATTGAATCAATAATTTTTTTTCTCAGTGCGCTTATACATGTAACTTTTGCTTTTTTACTGTTTCAACTGGTTGTTGGAGGTATCAAAAATTCAGAAATCTGAAAAAAGAGCTTCGCTACTGGATACTTCAAACGTTAGATGAGAAAGCTTATAACATTGGATAGGAAGGGTTTTACTTTCTGGTGCAAGATAATTTATCGGAGCAAGAATTATATACGTACAGAATTTACAGTCGCATCGATTCTTTGAATTTTGTAATAAGTCAGTGGCTTAAAACAAAAATATTGTCCATATTATCGAAAAAGAATATTTTTAAAGTCAACGTTGAAAAACATTAACGGATACTGCGTCATGGTATCTTGTATGCTTGAAGTGGAACACGTTTAGTGGTGTCGAACTTTGAAATAAAAAAAGTGCCTCAATATATAGTGGAATGTGTGATTGATAAAACGTGATGAATAGTGATTCGTGCACGAATAGTTTTTTTTTTTTTTTTTTTCAGTGTTCTATTGGACTTCTGGTATAGGTCGGTACTTCGTACCGTTGTCTTTTTCACATCTCTGCCAATTTACGGTCTATACTTTTTTCGTCCAACTCTTTTTTCTCCCATGTGTTCTCTTTCTCTCTCTCTTCGTTTCTATTCTCCATGCTTCGACACTACCGCAGGGATCTTGAAAATTCGACGGCATACTTCAGCGCAGCGGAAAAGAAGATAAAAAAGCACATTGGTAAAAAGAGAAGGGCGAGATAAGTTTCGAGTTTGATCGAGTCGAAAAAGTTAGCTAGCGGCGAGTTAGATTCTTCCACTCCGGATATACGAATACAGAAGTGTCGAGGATACGTGCGAGATAGTGACTTGAAACATATGTGCGGGAGAAAAAAAAAAGGAAAAAGCGTACACCACGGAGAGATATATATCGAAAGGAAGATACGACATCGTCGTTTCCGGTTCTTTTGAATCGTGGCTACATGTGCGACAAACTTTTCTTCGCAACAAATGAACACCATCTCGTACTTCTCTTAAACTTTTTTTTTTTTTGCAGTTTGATAGATTTTTTTTCAAATGCATTTTTCCAGCGGAACATATAAGTGAGAAAAGTAAAAAAGAAAAATCTTGGACTGTTTATATTACTGGAATAGTTGACTAATTTCAAATCAATTTCTCAAAAAAATATAATTTTTGGGCGAATATCGAATCGTGTGTAGGTACTGTTCATATCGTTTACAGAGCTGTAGTATTCGAGGAGAGAAAATTGACAGAGCGAAGGAAAAGTTTTGCTCTATACCCAAGAGACCAAGTTTTAAAAATCTACAAATCCTCTTTTTCACCGTCTGTACAAATTCACGCGTGGTCACGATGGGAAATGTGTTGCGAGAAAAACGCCGTTGACCCTCGTAGTCCCAACCGGACTAAAAAAGAAAATGTATTCCAGTTATAAATTCAGAATTTCCCCATAACGATGATAATAGGCGTTATATTTATAAGAGCAGGGTCATAGAAATAATATATGCGGGTCGCAATGTACGCCTAACCCACGGTTATCCCCGATAATGGTGAGAGGTTGAGGGATTAACGAATTCACAAGATATAGATGTTCGATAATACGATAATTCCCAAGGTGTGAACGATAGACAGAAAGAGAAAAGAAATAGACGGAGAAAAAGGGATGAATACAGCGTTGAAGAAAAGAATAAAAGGTTTGAAATCTTGGAGAAAAATGAAATTTTATATTGCTTTTCGATAACATAACTCCGATGTATAATTAAATAAATTAATTTTTTGTCTATATTCAGCAACATAATTCGAAATTAATTTCGCGAGTGAATTATAGTATTGAGCGTAATGAATTGGAGACTTTCAGTTGATAAGCCATAGCGTGTCTAAGACTTCATCGCGATAGACAATTGGCTTTCGTGTCGCAGCTCTGGGGAGAATGAGCAATCCGATGTGTACGAGTGAATAACACACCGTAACTTGGCGAAGTTTCCAAAACGCCAGTATTCTGCTATGTTCTGTATAACCCTCTGTTGCTGTACTTTCTCTCTTTCCCTCGATCTTTACTCGCTTTTCTCTTTCTCTCACTCTGATCTCGTGCTTTCTCCTTTCGGCCTGTTTACCCGTGCCTTCACGATTTCGCATGCTAGAGAGCTTCACAGCTACGGGAGAACTTTACACGAAGTGGAAAAGCAATTTGGGGCAATTAAGCATCAAACAACCCAAGTCCCGCAAACACTTTGTTCCAATAACTAATCCCGAACTAAGTTGACAAGGTTCATACGTATATAGACGAATAAAGATTCACGCAGTGCCAGCGATTTCAATACGTGCCTACGTTGAAAGATTCGCGTGTTACATCAAATTCACAAAATTCACCGCATCGCCTTGTATGAAAGGATTCTCTTCGATCATTTACAATCAATTATAGTTATCTCTAACATGACAGAATATTGAAAGTGAATGAATTGAGTCATAAACGAAATGTTTATAATGAAGTCAGTAATTGAGGAATTTTTAACGGTGAAAACAATGGTTTTTTTTTTTTTTAAGCAAAGTACTCTATAGAGTGATATTGAAGCAAGAAGTAGTATCAGAGCTCTCGTACTTTATTTCATTTAAGGAAATTTCAAGATTTTTTTTTCACGGTGGTATTACAGGTATGTTGTATGTATAAATATGAAAAAGTTGAACGTTCCGGTACTTCTTACTAGACGAAATAATAGACGTGACTCAACGCGAGAAATTGTATATACGACTGGATGCGGGTCTAAGTGGCTCGAAAAAGGCAGAGATGTGCATAAAGGAAATAACGGAAGGAATTAAGTCTGATGCTGAGGGAAAAGCGAGGGCATATAGTCTCAGCAGGAGAGTCCGGAGGGCGTGCATTATATTTTGTAATCCTTTCCTCGGTAGAAAAGTAAAACTTGGAAAAACGACCAAGAAAAGTGGTGATGGTGGTATGTGAAAGAAGCGAGTAAGAAAAGGATGAAACGGAGAAAGGGAGAGGATAGAGAACGTTTGCAGTAACGGACAACACAAGCCCGGTAATTGCAATGGACGCTTTAATTAGCCTTCCGCGCGTACTTGCTACCGTTTTATGCTTTTTTCGCACTAGACATTTTAACGTTTGAATCGCAAACAAGAGAGAAAGAGAGAGAGAGAGAGAGAGCAAAACAGACGTATACCCGCGATATAAACCCTCCCTACGATTCTTCTTAATTAAGATAAATCGAACATGCTCTCAACTTTTTCTTTCCTCGTTCCTGAAGATAGAGATCACTTCAAGCGACAAAAATTGCTTATTCACGATTTATTAAAGAAATTACATTGCGAAATAATGTGCATAAATGAAATAATTCGATCATGCAGATAAATGAGTCAAAGAATCCATTAATGATCATACCCTACCACGTTTTCACAAGTTCGTCCCTTCAATCTATACTATTACCCAGTGTATTACTGTATCGCATTTGCACATGGGCGAAGGAAAAGTGTGGAAAACCCAACCGATCAAGGTGGCTATATTTTTAGTGAATTCCAGTTCATTACCACTGTAGGAATCACAAAAAAGTATTGGTCTCGCTTAGCTCTACTTATCTTGAGGGGTCGCCTAGCCGTACACCGATCATATGTTCATTACTGTCATACCAGTGGTGTCTTTCTGATTTAAAAAATTTTTTTTATGAGAAGTAGGAATCAGAATCACTCTTATTTATTGAACGATTTTGGAAAAATGCTATAAACGCGCTGATTACAATATCTAATTGCTATACCATTTTTGAAAACCTAACGTCACATCAAAAAAACCTTATCGAACTCCAAGCTCCTCGTGATCGAATCTTTTACAATTATACTTTGTGTACGATGTAAAGAAAGAAAATGTATACCTCACTGGCCCGATGAGCTACGATATTAAATCAGGGATTTAACAGTTGTAACGCCTGCTCGAAAAACCCTTGAGGAAGAGGCGAAAAAGAGGTCGCAGGTTAGGGACCTCAAGTTTTCCAGAGATCACAAGAGTGGAAGAGAGAGAGAGAGTGAGAGAGGAAGGAGAGAATGGTTCACCACAAAAGTCGCTCGTTCGCGACGTCTTAGATAGAGAATAGTGGTTTTATGGAAATTCTTCGCGGTCGAGGGAACGCCTAATGCTCTGAATAATATTCTGCAACCCGTGAATGTTGCCATGGCCCGCAGCCTGTATACCTCTCACGAACTCCACTAGTGAAGTCCTCGACATGGTAAGAGCTCTTCTCTCTCGTCTCTCTCGTCTATCTCTTTTGCTCTCTCTTGCATATAATGGGTGGTATGTGGCTGGTGAAGGGCTGGTGAGAGTCCACGAGGGTTGTGCTTCGAAGCCCACACCGTTCGGTAATTGATGATCTTTTTATACCGTTGGTGCTATGCACCTTCCACGCTGTACTTCTCTCTCTCTCTCTCTCTCTCTCTCTTCCTCTTGCTCTGTTTTTTCTTCTCTATATTAACTATGACAGAACCTTATTTCCGTGTATACACTTTATTTTCCAATCTCATTTTATATTATCATTCCTCGCGCTTAAATCGTATATCCTTTACTATCATCTATGTAGTACATTGCGTTAGTTTGAAAAATCTTTTCACCATCTTTCATGTGTTCCATTTGTGATACCATTGATAATATCACAAGTGTTTGTGATACACTATTTGTGACGCGTAGTATTTGTGAGATAGCGAATGAAAATGAATGTGCGTATTCTATGTAACAATTTCATGAATATCGTGAAACTGAATTGATCAAGTGAAATTTCAATTCGATAAATGTTTTTCTTTTTTCTACGATCAAATTTCCAATTGGCCAGAGAAAAGGAATAATTTTTAAAAAAACTTGTAAATTAAGACCACTATGAAATTCTTATGCGGTTTGGATAGAGGATACTTGGTTATCATTCATCACAAAAATATTCAAACGGAAACGGACTTGCATCTCATGAGAGTTCAAACAAAACGAAACCATTTACATGCATATCTATATATAAACATATATACCTATATATAAACGCGAATCTCCTCTCGTTTCTCACCGTTTTTGACTCGCTCCAGGCACCTTTTACCGTCTTTCAGTATTTGCACGCGAGAATTCTCTTGTTCGATATCTAGCTCTCTCTCTTTGCCAGATCCCGGACGCTCATACTCCGGAACACTGGTTCTCTCGCGACCTAAGAAACTTTTATTATTGCCCGGAGGGGTTGGACTCAGCGAGAAAGGAAGAGAAGAGGACAGGGGCTGCTGGGAACGGTAAAGACACAGGATAGAGTTTGGTGTACCGCAGACAAAGAGACAATCTTGCGTGAAAAAGATAGGACGAAAATTGGGATGACTTTTTCTGGAGTGTCGGTTATAGAAGTCTAGTGCGCCGAAAAAAAAAGTGAGACGGAATCTTGTATGATTCTGCGGTTGAGAAAGATAGGAGGAATGAAGAAAAGAAGTATAATAGAGAAGAAAGAAGCAGTTAATACGCTTAGCGTTTCGGTTCGCATAGTACCGAGTAGAACAAGAATTGGTGACGAACCTCTTGAATATATCCTCGAAATAAACTCTCAAATCCTGAGGCTTTTTCTCGGACTCGCCCATCATCTTTTATACTCGCGTTCTCGCTTAAATCCTCGGAGAAAATACAAGAGTGTACGTGCTCGTGGTGTGTATATGTGTTTGTCTTTCTCTTCCGTTGTTTCAAGTGTTCTCGACGTCATTGTACATTTGCTTCCTCTGCTCTTTCAGGATCAGAATAGAAAAGGAATTTGAACGTGGTCGACTGCTGGTGTTTGACTGGGACCATAAGCCAAATTGAATCTCCGTTTATACTCTAGCAGTGGAATTTTTCGTAAAAATATTAGAACCTTCAGTCAAAGATTCATCAGCTAAAACCGTTCATTTTATCGTCATCGTTCTTTGGCTTGTTATCGTGATTTACTTTAATCCGAATTTTTGGTCGTATATAAAAAATTATTGATGATGTTGTAATATCAAAATTTTGTCCAATGTCGTAAAACATACAACGTTTGTGTTTGTCAGTTTTCGTTGGTTCATATAATAATCGTTAATGCTGAAAATCAAAAATTTAATTAACTTTGGAAGGAAACTCACGCGACAAAAGAGGTTCGACAGAGGGGACCAAACATTGAACTGGTATGATATCGATCACAAACACAAACATTAAAACGTTTGATAACCAGAAAAATTAATGACTCAACTGATAATATGGCCGATTTAATGTCATATTAGAGACAAAGATCACTTTAAATTTAATTAATTCAAGACTTACCTCAATAAGTTATTCAAATAAATCCAATATTCGATTTGCATTCTCAAAGTGAGATCACAGAAAAAAAAATTCATCGTACTCAATCTTCTTTGTGTTTCGTGTTTTTTTGACACCGATATTTCTTTTCTTTTTTTTTTTTTTTGATAAACAAGCGACATCAGATAACCACCAAGATCGAGGATGGCTACGACGATTGATCAATAAATGATGATGAGTAATTATAAGAATATAGACTGTGATCTCCATTGTTGAAACCTCGGTTCATGAAATGTCTCCCACCATGCGACCCACATCGATCGATTTGCGCTTGGTAGGGAAAGGACCCGGTCCAATCCGAAAATTCATCTGGTGCGCAGAAACGGCAGGACAAGGGGTGCGCAACGTTCTATATTTATAAGATGCAGCACCGGTCCCGTTGTCGTTCCGATAATCGAGTTCGCAGTCTAAAATCAAATGAATCATGAGCTCCGTGGATGAATTCTTATTGATTATATAATACTTTTCCAAAAAGTGTTTTATGAAAATTTTCAATGTTACTCTGAACGACCCGATCTCGAAGTATAAATTTGATTGTAGCTTCACATATTTCACAGCTTAACTGCTGTCACGATTATAATGAATTTCATTATGTAAATCCGATTCATTGAGCAGATGAACAGTGAACGAGATTGTGAAAATTGCGAAAAACCGTACCGAAAATAAAAAATAAATTCTGGAAATTCCAATTGCCTGGGTAGTCGACAAGTTTTTCAAGAAATAGTACAACAGTAACGAAGGGGGCATCGCATAGCCGTTATATATTGGTGTAAGAAAGATGACGGAATATAGCAGCAAGCGTTTTCTCCCTCTCACGTTTGGCTATCCGAGATAATTTTATCGAGTTGGAACGAGATGTTGCAGTGATTGCTGATGACTTCAGCATGCGCAAGAGGTTCAAAAGTTACAGAGGAAGAGAGAGGGAGAGAAAGATGTAAGCTAATGGGGTGGTAGAGAAAGGGAGAGAAAAAGAGATAGAATCAGAAAGCTAGCAAAGGGGTGCAGGCTATACTCTTCCTGAGTAGAGCATGAAAAGCCAACCCTCACGTCACAGCAGGGAAGGTAAACTTTGGTACTTTGAGCACTTTGGGTTATACAAACTCAGGAACTCCTCACTACCGTTCTTACTGCCATATATGTAAATTGCTCGAATGACGATATCGTAAATACATGCGACGATTAACCACAAGCCCAAAAAGAACGCTTTGAATAAATGAGGTTTGATGCTGTCTTCTACTTCTTTGTATCTTCCCCTGTCTTCAAAATTAAATAGGCTACTGTACGTCCCAGTAGGCGGAATCCTGATTCTCCACTTTACCATAAACTAAGATGTCTTCATTCTTTTTAATAATGTATTTCTTATTGATTCGAGGTAACGTTAGTCCTTCCATAAAATACTCATTATTCTCTGTATTTTTAATGTACTACCATAGCCTTCATTTTGTAATGACTTTGATCTAGAAAAAGCTTTTGATAAATTTAACAAGATCAGCTGAATAAGAAAATGTAATGTTTACTCAATCCGTAACTCAAGATCCATTTTTCAAAATGGAAAAATAGCCATTGAAAACATAAAACCGTTTTGCAAAAAAGGGTGATTTCAACAATTTTTTCAATTTTCGTTAACGGAACACCATTTCTTTCTGGGCGTCCGTTTTCAAGAACCGTATATAAATACTAGTAAAACGTCGAAAAAATATGATAGCGTAATGATCATACTATTCTTACAGAATTCCTGTTACATGAGACAAAAACAGTGGAATATTTCGTCAAATTCTCTCGACAAATATGGCTCGCTCTCATAATAGAAGAAGAAAAAAAAACTTAATTGCATGAAGATTGCATTCGAAAACGCGTTTCTGGAAGTTCCAGCGGTTGAACCCGTTTTATGAAGGACTACTTTCGGGTATCCTACGAACCATGCCACCGTGACAATTGGAATGATAGTTGGACGAATATCCTGGCCTTATTCCTTTCAAAATTCTACATTAGCTTGTACTCTCGGAGGAATAGCCAGGAATGATTGTAATTGAATTCAGGAATACGCCAGTGGAAATTTCTCTGGCAAAAGAATGGTCAGTGAACAGAGTACGAAGCTTATAGAGGATCACGAAAACCGGACGGAGAAGCTTTTTGTCTGATAATATTTTGATTGTGAGGGACACATATTTCAGCCAGTAAGAGTATGGTCGAGCACATGAAAGCCCCAGGACGTTTTTCCGGGCACGGTGTCCATCGAGAAAAAGGTTGTGTTAACGCGATGCCGAGAACGTGCACGTACGTCAACCACTCAGCTATCAAACCAACCGGAGCAAAACGGCAGAGCCCGCTTCTCGCTTATTTCTCAACACCTACTTTCAACCATTCGCACACAACTACTAGTTCTTGTCCATAAAAAAGACTCAGTACAAAGAGAGGACTAGAGAAATAGATAGATTAAATTATTTATTCCTAGCTAATTTAAGATGGCTAAACCAGTTTGATCTCAACACCGGGTTCTGCCTATAATTTACACATTATATTTTTTCCATCTTTATCTTTATATAGTTGAAGAAAGCGAGAAAAGAGAGAAATAAGCGAGTAAGTGGAATTGTTGACGTGAGGTCCCGATGGCCAACGCTCTGTTAGCCTAAAACGCTACTATACTTGTCTCCAGAATTTTCTTTTCTACGACAGGACCTCGAAAACAAGTGTACGTGTTCGGTCTTCACTAGAAGCTAAGGAAGGTTAAGGGAGAGAAAGAGGTTAAATGAGAGAGTCGAGTGGTGGTTTTGATCGAGGAACAAGTATGAAAAGAGAAAGTATAAAAAAATATGAAACAACTAGGGTCGATCGTTCATTGTTGACGTACCCAGTGACCGAAATAATCCTAAAACGGTTAAACTCACTTGCATGTCGATCTATTTTGATGTTTAGTTTTATTATCGAAACTAAATTGATACATGACATCATTGTCTCGTACATCATGTACTAAATCACTGCGTTTCCCGAGTTATACTCCACATAAAAAAAAAACCAAGATAAAATGAGGGGTCTTCGGTCATACTTTTCCGGAATGAAATGGGATGTTGATAATTTTTAAGGACGCTCGTTTTAGAAGCTTTAAGTAAATTCTTGGCATTGATGAAAAATATACGGTAGAAGAACCGAAGAAAAATAGAAAGAGAGAGAGAGTGTGTGTGTGTGTGGGTGTCACTATACTCCTCATTCACACTTGAAGACGAAAGACACTCTTGCCGTATTTTTTAAGAAACATCGGCAAGAAACATACATAATTTGAAAAATCGATCAGATTTAAGAGCCCTGTCAAACTAAAAAGGGTGTACTATACGTTCTGCCTCTCACTCACATTGTGATTGCAATTAATCGGCTATTCCCTTATAATTCAGTTCCAAGAGAGGGTGGGCTCTGCAGGGCTTGCAGCTGTCCTTCATAATGAGTCCGCTCCTTTTCCTTTTTACCTCGGTGGAAGGTTTAAACCGTAAAGTGCGTTATTCTCAATAATGGCCCATTATCGTGAATTTTCAAGTGCAGTGGAAATCGAGATGGATCGAATGAGTCTTTAATGTAGCTAAAGAATGAAAACGTTAACGGTGTTTATTCATTCAAGATTCGGCGAAAAAATTGTCTCTGGATCATCATCATGAGAAGAAACCAGAGTTTTCAGAGTGACGTTTCGGCTCGTCGTTCAAATATTATTTGTTTATCGCTTGACACAGACGGCTCATCATCAAACCCGAGCCTTTCTCATACAAAGAGCTGTCTAGGGTTCCAGGTGCCACGTCATTCTCAAACGGTACCGGGAGCTTTGGGCGACGCTCCGTACCAAGCATCACCAACAGCACGTGGTGATATATCAAATCTCTTTCCAATAAACGCGCTAGCTCGTGAAAAGTCCATGGTCTGGTATGCTCTTTCACTTATATATCTTTTTCTCAGTCCCACGTTCTCCCCTTCCTGCACCACGACGACTGGTTGCATTCTATATTATATACTCACTGCTTTTTCTTTTTTTTTCTTTCTCTCTCGCTTTCTCTCATCCTTTCATTCGCTTTATATTTCAAGAAAAATCTTAGCTTTCTCAACCCATGCCATCTTGTCACGAGAAAGTATCCAATATGGTGACACAGCGCGTGCGAAACAGTCACCTGAAAAACGAGCAACGCTGCTAAGTTAGAGCGGCCAGGTAATCCCGCAAGGTTTAAGCCGTAAGAAAACTGAGACATAAGTTTATCCCTCTCTTCTTCTTTCGTTACATGGCACGCATACATACACAAACTTACGCACAGATCCTTCTTTACACTCTCATTCGTACACTCGGTCATGTCAACTCCCTTCCCGTACGAAAATCTTCCGTTGTCTCTTTGATGGTTTCTGGTGAAACACGGTAGGAAGCGGGCTTCAACGTTCTCTCCTTTTCATTCTTTCTTTCCTTACCCGCATCTTTCTGTACGTGCAGCTTGATATGGTACTTGCAATAGGTTGCAAAAAGGTCTTCAACACATTCCCGAAACTCGTTTACTCTCCATCCCCTTCCTTGCTCGACCACTCATATATCTCGTCGTTGTCGCATTTCTCAGCTCTTCTTGAAACCCTTGAGTGTATTCTCACACGGACACTAAGGTCAAGATTATGAGAAATCCCTCCTGCCGCGCGTGATAGCATTACGGTTTACTTCCTCCCCAGGTCCAGACAACTCCCCGAGCTGTCTATTAAATACCTAATATCAGCTCATACTTGGCTCTTGATCTTTCTCTTCGTGTCATGGCTTTTGCCGCACACATTGCTTTTCTTCCTTCACACAAACGCTCACCAGAAATACAACTCGCTTTGGTTTTACCAGTAGTTTCGTATATATATATCCACCAAAACTTCCCGAAGCTTCAGCCCCTTCAGCATCGTCTTGTACCAACATTCGCGGATTTGCGAGTTTCCACCTCTTCTCAAGTCGTTCTCGCACCCTTGCAACAAGCCTTCCTCTATATTCATTCATTAACGCTTTCTCTATTCCTCCATCCTTCTCTCTCTCTTTTCTAACCATGTTCTTGGTCTCTCATCAGTGGCCCCTCTTTCCTACACTCTTCCACGTCTCCACTTGTTCCGACCATCCAACCGCTCTAGGGATCTTATCCAGAACGTGCTTCGCCTCCCATTTGCATTATCGTTCTTGTAGCAGACAACGCTAAGTTTCGATGGGCGACAGAGTTAGAGACAACCTAGACAAACTAGATGGCGAGATAAAGGTAGAGAGACATTGAGTTAGAGCGATGGAGATAGAATGGCTCGGGATGGAAAAGTACGAAAGTATTGGTGGATCAACCAACGAACTCGATCGGTTTGCAGGAGTCTTTGACGGAAAGGGATAACCATGAAAGATCGTTATGAGACATATGCATATGAAGCATACGTCATAAGGTGCCGAGAGACAAATGTGAAAATTTTGTTCTGCAAATCCGTATAAAAATTGTCAGTCAATTTTTAACCTTCAATGAAGCCTCTATAAATTGAAGCAACCGTCATCCCGAGGAAAACTAATATTTCTTCATTTCGAGAAATGTATTCATAAATGAAACACAACGCTTCTGACGTCTATATATATGAATGTAAGAGACATGAGAAGGTCAGGTAATTTAGAAAGCCTCCGGACAGAGGGTATATTGCTCGTTTGAATCCATTGGGATATTAGGCATTACCATATTATGGGAAGAGCATAGAACATCTTCTCGACTGTGTTCTAGTTTATCGTTCACAGATAAACTGATTATTAAATTCCGTGTCTTTGTTGAATCAGCTGGAATGGCCGAATGAAATTATCAAGATCTCAGAGGTTCCCAGTTACGTAAGTACTAACACGATCGATCACTCCTTTCGACACATATAACTTCATCAATTCTGCACATCAACATGCGACGAAAATACATTTTCTCGTTTACAAAATTAATTAAAAACGTTAGATCGAGAGGTAATGTACCAATGGCACCAACATCCTAATTACAAGACTCAAATTTCTTGATAAAAAAAAAAATTAATTTCTCGTAATCCTTAACTGTTGGTTGATTCCGTTAAATCGTTTCATTAAGACTTCCAAGATGAACTCCCGTTCTCTATAGTGTCTCTCCCAGAACTTATTCTTATATCTTTTCCGTAAATTCGCATTTTCTTTTTCAGGTCTTTCCTCAGGCATTGCTCCAAACTCCAGGCAATATTATTGCTCGTTTTTGCTCGAGTAGAGGATGTTTGCAACGATTCATTCAGTTCCCTCTCGGGCTCTTTATTCCTTTTCTGCTATAGATTCGAGCCCGTTTTTCGTACTTTTCTATAGCATAATATCCATCGAGAATGCAGTAAAAGATCGAAATACAGATATATATGTAGATGGGTAAGAAATGAACGGGAATACAAGAGATAGTGAAAAGAGCTAATGGAAAAATCTTGAATGCGAATAAAGACGGGATGTCTGGGTTTATTGGGACGTCTTATTTATGCACTGTGCAACCTTAATATATTACCCCACAACTTCGGATGCCGAGATTTGCGTATCAATCGCTATTCCAATCAGTCTTATTCATATTTTGTTTCACTCACAAATTCCGAAGCAAAACAAAAAATTAAAGAAATAATAATGGTGAAGTTACGTTACCTCTTATGCAGTGAATGCGAAAGTATCGATCAGTGTCTGATATCATTTTCATCGCTCAGTGAACTCGTTCAGAATGCAATATCTTATTTTTAAATGTGATTCGAATTTCAAATTTAGTTCCCAGTCGTGGCGTAGTCCTATGACAGACTGTGAAGTAGTACGTGCGATTGCTCTCAGCAAATTGCATTCCGGTTTTCAATTACACCCTGGTGTATTCCCGATCATCGAGTTGATTGCGTATTTTTGCTTTTTGATCCATAAACAAACTGGGTCTGTTGGAAAAGGTCCTAATTTTCTTCCACCCATTCGATGTACGTTTATTTTTCTTTGTTGAATTTCCCATCGCGGAATCTAACAATGCAGATGTAAATAAAGGGATGCGAATTTTTTAAATCAAACAAAAGGTACGCCTGCTAGTTCGTTTCGTTTCACTTTTATCGTCTGCATTGGGACATATGAAAATAATTGGTTACGTCCATTGATACCTTCCATGTACAAGCAAAAATAATTAACAGCTTTAACATATAAAACTTGCGAACATAGCGAAAACTCAAACTCCGCGATTGAATAAAAAAACAAACAAAAAAAAAAAAATAACTGAGTGCAAACTGACTTTGAACTGTAAAATCGTGGCTCAATTATTTTTATCTGAAAACCTAACAATCTCAAAATGAACACAACCAGAAAAACTCTTAGAAAAATAGTAATTCTATTATTAGCAACCCCAATAACTCAGATTACACCAGCAACAACAGCAACAATAATATTAACAGCGATAATAATTGAAGTTAATGATTTGAAGTGTATAATAAGACCCTTTCAGACAACAGTACTATATAAAAAAAAAACCTAAGTGGAATATTTCGGAGTGTAAACCGAATAACCATCAAAATCCATAGCAAATATAATCTTTAAAGCCAACTAGCTTTTTTTAAATGGCGCTGGTTGGTTTTCAAATTGTGCCATATGCAGCAGCTAATCAAATAATGTACTTGGAACTTCAAAAATACTCTGGAGTGCCTGAAACAAACGTAAAACAACTGATATGAGAAGCCGATTTGGTACAGTATAATCGTCTTCTTAACTGAGTAAATACGAACCCAACCAGTGGCAATTCATCTAAGAGCTTGAAATTATCATCTACGATCGAATGAAGTCCGTCTATTGGCATTGTGCAATCCGATTGATGATAAGTCTGAGATGTTGGTACGATTACGTCACAGGCGATCTTCAGGCCTGTGAGAATCGACTATTTTCGCTTGCAAGATGCAAAAGAATGCAAATATCAGGTAATCTGTGCCGATAAGCGAGAGACCAGGAAAGTCAAAGACCACGAGGTAGGACGAGTTGAGACGAAGTGATACAGAGAGGAAGTGAAAATAACGTTGGAAAATCAAAAGAAAAGCAGAAGGAGAATGCGCGTGAAAAAGAAAAAAAAACTCGGAGTTAGATAATACGCAGAAACGCAACGGACGAACCAAGTCCAAAAAACAGGAAAACTCGCTAAAAGAAACAGAGAAAAAACAAAGCTGGGAAAGAGTATAAAAAAATATCAAACAAAGAATCGTTCGCGATGGAGCTCTCGCGCCATCCGTTCCTTGTGTTAAAGAAGATTTCTAGACGGAAAGAAATCGACCGCACCAGCATCATGTCCCGCTTTTGTCCTTCTGGTTGACGTCGCTGAATCTCGCGGCCAGAAGAGAGCGCACAAAAATAGGGTGATACTCCTCCACACAGATATGTTTGTACATATAATATATACAACGGACTTTTGGGCCCTTTCACCTCGTGAAAAAGGAGGCAAGAAGGGATTGACTACGATGAGTGAAAGAGACAGGCCAACAGATTGCGGTTTCGCGCTCTTGTGCTCGCGATGTTTATCAGAGAAAGAGAAGATAAAGAAAGTCGAACAAAAACACTGTCAGCGGAGGAGCTGAGATTTCACGCTCATTTCCGAAAGGATATGAGGTTTTTTGTTTGCGCAGAGGAACCATAGCAATCAACCACATCATATATCCCTACCCAGGTTTATATGGCACGGCGTAATAACCAAAAAAATCAATACTCTTGTCGATTATATTTCTTTTTGCAATCGTTTCTCGATGCAAAAAATTATGTACTAATCATATAGACCTAACTAGGAAATCATCAATTTTCATTTACTTGTTAGGATCATAAATTCAATAGAATTAATATTTCAGAAAACTGTACATTGACGTCATACATTGGTCTTATTTTACATGTCATTAGACCATTCCAAATTTGATCGCATTTTTGATATTTATATATCCTATTATCGGGTATAGTTCCAAAATTGTCATTATCCGTTTTGTTAAGTCATTATCGACATGTATTTTCACGGATATGTGTATAGGCAACAAGTGGGAAAGCTCTGGTTATGTATAAAGGAAGGGAGAGACCTCTGGTGAGATTCTGGCGCGAAGACCCTCGAGTACCACTTTCATACGCGTTACTCCGTAATCCATATCACGAGTGCGCGATGTCGTCTCACCGAGAATGAAGGGGTGAAGTAGGAGAGGCTGATGCGAGAAGAGGGTATGAGACTATATGAAACTATGGATGCCTACGTATACATAAATACCCGTTTGTATGTATGTGAGTAGGGCCAGAATGACTAAGGGCACCTCGATTAGATACTAGCACTGCCCAGAACCACCGCACGAGTTCGCATCATCGTTGCAGCCACTCTTGCACATTCTCGACTGTATATTAGAAGGTACCAATTGCCATAAACATGAACGTGCCGACCATTTACTATAACGTCAAAAGGGTACGCGATCACGTACGTTATAACGGCTACAAGCTATCAAACGGCATATTTTATCGCTAATCGTGACTGCTATGGGTCGATTAAATAGTTTCATAGGAACAACAAACTCAACTCATCAATTTTTCGACTACGGTTTAGAAAAAAATCAGGGGGTTAATAATAGTAGACAGAATAAGTGGATAAATTGTGGATACTATTTCACTCTGAAAATATGTGTTCATGTTCTTGGTTCTGCTTTATTTATGCAGTGTTACCGTATCGATTTGCTCACTTCCCTGAATTCGTGATTTTGGATTGAATCTTAATTGGTTCCATCTGAAATACATCCGATATTCAATGAGCATCTTGTGTCTCCTGTTTAATCTTCCAAAAAGGTTCGATTAACGTATATCCGGAGCGAGTTAATGTACAGTTTGGTGCTGAGTTCGATTCCAGTCATATATCATTCAAACAGAGGATCAATGTACCAACCAGTTCGTCAAAGATTTATTTGGGTTTTTATCAATTGTGCAATTTTTTGTTGAAATGAAATCATTATATTTATCGATTTTAACAGTGATCTAAATAACGAAAATATAAGCTTAGGAAATCGGGTAATTAATTAAGAAATATCGGAAAACAAGATCATCGCCGGATACGCAGGTATAATAATGTTCTTAGGTAGTTGAAACGTTGTATAGTTAGAATTCCCGGTGGTGAATATATAACGTGGTCGACCGACCACCGACAATTTACCGCGACGTCGCGCCTGACAAATTAATTCCCGCAACGCTAACCTCGTAACACCTTGTAAACTTTGGGATGATTAAGCGAACCGAGTACACCCAAACTCGAGAAGGTGGAAGCCGAGCTGTAGTGGAAGATTCTCACGAGACAAGTAGATGGACCATGGTGGTTGATGGTTGATTCCCAACGAGCTTCACCTGCTTTGTACCTGATAAATATTAATGATCTTCACGGATAAAGTAACTCGGTTTGATTTGTAGAACTTAAATATGCTTGTAAAACCTTACGTGAAAGAAAGAACAAAAATTAGCAACAGCAAAACATATTTCCATCTGTTCTTTTTTTTCATAACGTACTTCAAATCAATCATGTCAAGGGAACCATCAATCCGGCTTTGATGGGAATTAGTTATCCAATGAGAAGCTTTATTGAATTCTCATTATTCCACAAAATGTATCTCGAATTATTTTTTTGTCATTTCTGATTATCATTCAACACTTTTTTCAATTCTCAAAATTTTCGTGATTTTGTTGTCTTGATCTACAACCGGTAACTGTTTCAGTATATAAATTTTGCTCAAAACGAATGCCATCAAAGTGTTTTACTTCTCAAGATATTACGCAAAACTTTCGTAGAATTCGCAACTTCCGGAATTTTCAAGAAATCGAGGTCGTACGTCTTATCCTCCGTTTTCGCATGAACGTGTGTTGTCACACACCACACGTACTCCCTTATTCTGCCATTCACTTTCAAGACGGGTCGTGAACGACCAACTTTCCTCGTTATTATACAATTTCCCACAAGCGCTTATACTCCTCGTGAAAATTCAACCTGATGGAATGATAGGGGATGGTATTGATGTGTATTACAGAATAATAAGAAGATAAAACTCACTGTTCTTTTTTTTTTTTTTTAACGTAAAATGATTCCGCTTAAGCTCAAGTTTGAGTTTGCTGAGAGAATATTTCTTGAGGCATTTTTTTAAATTTTCTCGAAGTCGGATTTTGTTTTATCGAGACGAAATTCTTTATTTTACTGTTTAACCACAAAATTTTCCCTCACCTGACGTGGTCGGGCTCCCTCGACTGCCAGGGATCTTGTTACTGAATTTTACATTTTGTTGAACGCCAGTTAAATCCTTTCAAATTTTATTCAATGGAGACTTTTATTTTCCAGACGGGGAAAGTTGATGACCCGAAAGTAAGAAAAACGGAAGCAGGAAAGTTTCCAATGAGAATGAAAGAATTTCGAGAGGTACTTATGCGTTGCCTTATTTTCGTGTCCTTGAATCGACTGGCCTACATAATAGTATTATTACTACGGTTCCACAGTTTATTCGTCAAAATTTATTTTGTCACAAATCACGGAATTAAGTCTTTGACAATGAATTATTTGAATAAACAATGTTATGCGAATTGTCTTTCAGCGTCCGAGGACTGATTGCTCTTTCACGAAATTCCGGCTCGTACGTTATTTTAACGAGAGAAACCTCAAGCTTATTTTCTTTTCCATTGAGAGAGTCGCAAGGATCGGGTCTATTCGCACCATTCATCAATTCTGTTGACTTCAGATCTTCTGCGCAGAGGTCAACTGAAATATTGACGAACTCGTGTACCTTCGTAGCGTGACAACTTATATAATGTACCTAAAATTAAGGCGTTCTAACGTGATGATGAAATTGGAAATGTTGGAAATCGATAACTTTCGATCGAAGGACGACTGTAAACGTTCGCAAATTTATATGCTGTTACTTTATTGTGAAATATTTGGTTAAAAATCTTGTGCAGAAACAATTTTCGAAGCAGAGAACAGAGAGATAAAAATTGGAGCTTATAATTAATTCATTTTTGGCTTATTTACTATAAAAGCTTCAAGGACAAAGGCAAATGGTTTTTTTTAAATAAGAAAGGATACTGCCTCTCTCTGAGATTGCTGTCGTATGCCAGTAAATTGTTAGAGAGAGGAACGACGTCACTCCAAAAGCTATTGGAGTCGGTAAACTTACCTTTGTTGCTATGTAAAGCAGTTCTGTCTCATTCTTTCTTGATTTCCATTTTTAGTTGAGATGAAAGAGCTCAAAGAAAAGAAAAATTTACAGGATTACACCTCTTCTCGTTTTTCTCGCCACCTCAGGATGTGAAAGTGGAAAGATCAAGACTCGGGTTAAACTTTGGAGAGAATGAGTCACTTAAGATATGACCTGAGAGATTTTGTAAAGGATAAAGCGATCATCTCGACAAACACGCTGCAAAGAGGTGACAATGATCCTTTGTTTATAGTCTCATCCTTAGTGGTTTAGGTATTTTTCCATCTTATACTGGTGTCATGTAAAAACATGCAAGAACATTTTACTTTCTTACAGGTTAATGGTTGTTTGCTAACCCATAAAAGTTCAAGCAAATATATGGTTTCATGGTATCAAACATCTGACGATTTTTATAACCATGCGAACGAGTTTCGAATGTGCTATATGGTTTTTGTGTGTCCATTCTAACCATTGAAACTAAGAAAATTCATATTCCGAAAGTTGTAAACCTGGCTGATAGTACGTATGACAGGGCCGCTGATCTTCTTATTTTATCGAAACGCACTTCGGACATGAAAATTTCGAAACATGAATAACGAAACGCTAAACAAGCAAAGCTTTAATCGCGAAAAACGTCAACGAAAAACAGTGGTCAATTTTCATTCAGCTACCACGACCTTCACAAAGGAAATCAAAAAATGTTCATTGTTATTGTTTCAAGGATTCACAGTAATCCAGATATGAAACATTATTATAACAGCGAGAAATTTGAAAAAATAGTCGTGGATGATTATTATTTGATTCGTTAATTCATCTCGTGCGTACAAATTTCGAAGACCTTCTCAAATCTACGCAATCTCATGAGAAGCTTTACCGTTTTTGTCCTTTTTTTATATACTTAGTTATTTGTATGTATGTGGATCTCACCGTGATGGAAATGCGATATTTTTTCGTTGAGTCTCAACTCCTTTCAGCACGCAGTGAAGTTCTACGGTGTGACGAAAGGTTTTCTCTCGCGCGCTATTTTTATGCTTTTGTCAGCAAACACGAAAAAGCGAGAAAACGGAAGTAAAAGAGGTCACAAATACGGCGGATATTTTACGACACTTGCTCGCCATTACTAAGTTCAGCTGAAATTGAATGGCGAACGATCGAATGTACCCTTAATCCGTCTTTTCTCTCTTCGACCCTTTGTCCTGGTAGGTATACTTCTCTCTCTCTCTCTCTCTCTCTCTCCTACTCTTCCTTTTTCCCTCTTTGTTTTAAGAATGATGCTGGTGGAAAATGTCATAACCTCTCAATTCAACGAATGATCAAGAAGAATCGTAAAATGGATATGAATAGAAAATCCATTAGCTCAGCCGAATCAAATTCACCATTTCGAGACTCAAACTTCAGTGCCAAACTTGGCTTTCCTACTACTCCGTCTCACTTTTGGGTTAGTCGCGGAAAATCCTACTTTTAACTTTAAAGCCGTGCCATTGAAATGAAACGAAAGTTGATTTCAGGAAATGTTTAAACAAAAATGTTGCAGAAAGACGGTACATAACGATACAATAACGATTCGATTATTTCATCAAATCATCGGAATGTCAGAAACACATGTTGCAGCAAAGAAAAACCGCGTTTACGTTTTTTTTTTTTTTTATGCCTCTCTCACTTTTACTCTTATACGTTCAAGATCGTTGAAGGTGTACAAAGCGTCCAGAATCCGCTGAACTTCTCCCTGAGCTTTTAATCTAATGCGTCTTTTTCTCGCTTCTTCCAAAACTCTTTACTCTCCATCGTCAGAAATTCTTGGGAATGTGCTAAGAAGAAGCTATTCAAATAATAAAAAAGTTTGAAAGCTGTATATTCATAGATGAACAAACGTATCGTAAACGTATGTGTAAACTTAAGCTTCTGTTGCAATACTATTTTTTCTTGTAAACATTTTATAATTTGGATTTTGCAATAATAATTGATAATAAAACAGCATATCAAAATTCATTCTTTTGTTTCATAGACCAAATATTCACAGCAAGTACACATTTTTCTCGAAAACTAATTTATCAAACGGTTCTTACTAAATAAATTTATATCTGTGGACATGCACCTGATGAAAAAAAAAGTTCCTCACATTCATCGAAAACTCGACGTAGACTGTAGCATTGCTGTTACATTGTCAGATTGTTTTAATTAATGGTGTTGGCCAGTAAAGAATTAGGAGTAATCTCAGTTTTCAAGTTGATCCTATTATGCAGTCTACAATGAGAAAATAACCACAAGGAAGTTGAAGAGCAATGAAGGGCACTTCATTAGAAATACAATAACGGAGGCGCGTTATTTTGTGAGCTGCTTTGAAAATGAGGTACTTTGAATTTAATCGACCAACTAAACTGGGAGTGGGAGAGCCTTCTGTTGTATACATGGTATCTTGAATCATAAAACAAATAGCATGAAAATGAATGCTAGACAATATTCATTCTCAAAGTGTTTTTTCATGTTTTTTTCATTGAATAAAAATGGGTAACCCTATTTAGCTGATACGAATATTTACCACTCGCACTTTGAATAACTAACCAACGGTCAGGTCGATCAATGCTGGCCCAATACTTACTCTCCTAGGATTTAATCCAAAATCTAATTATATGTTAATAACCTTTAATTGTGAGACATCTTGTTGATATGTATTCCGTGTTTTCACTCGGAGGCTTTGTCTTTGCTATGTGAGTACTTGCGAAAAATACCGAGTTGAACGTGGACTGCAAACACTGTTACGGAGTCGCTTTATTGGAGGAAAACTGGCAGGATAGGTGGCGGAAGACCGGGAGGGATCGTGGCACGTTTTAAGACCCCATAATCTTCCGTTGCCAACGTTAATGTTCTCTGTTTAACGTTTCCCATCAGAGTTTTAATGAACATTGCTTCTTGTGCATTTCGACCGTCCACCTGCTTTCCGTTTCCCCTAAACTGGGCTTTCATCCCTGTTTCTATATGCTTCGAGAGTTTTCTGACACTCGATAAAAGCAACCAAAGAACCAAAGCTATCTCTACAGTAACCAAAAATTGGCGAGAACGAGAAAGAGAGAGAGAGAGAGAGAAAGCAAGAGAGAGAGAGAGAGAGAGAGAGAGAGAGAGAGAGAGAGAGAGAGAGAGAAGAACATGAAGAGAGCGGACCATCATAAAAAAGGTATAAACGAAAAACGAAAAAGAATCGACGGAAAGTGCAAACATCATGATAATCGTTTAATCCCGTTCTGTCACTTTTTCATCACCGTTAACTCTGTTCGCATTTTGTTTAAGCAGCTTTTAAATATTTGTCGAATGTCGCAATGGATTTATCTTTCGCGTCAAGAGCTTTTGTTTACTTTGTTTGTTTGATAGATCATTGAGAGTTAGAAAAATAAGCAATCTACATTATAATTTTTCTGCTGAAAGACCTCAATATTATTGATATTTCTTTAGTAAAATCTTTCTTGTGATTTACTCCTAATATCGATATTATTTTCGTTATTTTTCTCAATCGTTACATCATTTTCATCTTGCAATTCGTTCGAATTTGCATATTTGAAGAAAAGTATGGTCTACACAGTAAATACAATAAGAACCAATCGATTCATGACGTTGAACTTTTCAAGTATGAGTGTTTCAAGAGCCACGAACTTTGAAATGTGAAAGAAGTCGTCGCTTTTTTATAAAGAGTTGTTCGCGATTCTATAGTAACTCTTGAGCAGCTCTAACTTCGAAAATGGAAGAGATTATTTTGCTACAGCCCCGTTAAAATCGCGTCAGTCGAAGAAACGTGAAATCTGATTACAGTTAAGATGACGACAGAGGAGATGAAGCTATATGAAAGCAAAGTCACAAGACAAGCGGAACCCAAGAGTAAAAGCAAGTAAAGAGAGATGAAAAGAAAGAGACAGATGGATAGATGGATATTTTAGGAATGCGCCAAAAGAGCGAGGACGAGAGATAGCGAGAGAGAAAGAGAGAGAGAGAGAGAGAGAGGGACAGAGAAAATGAGATTGCGAGAGAGAAAAGAGTAGAAAGATATATAGAGAAAGAAAAACAAAAAAAAACAAAAGCAGGTATAAGAATATTGGCTTAAGTTGATGGGACGTGTAAACGAGAAACGAGTAGAGAAATTATGTGAGTTTTGAATCCACTTTCTTATGGACAAATGCATGAAGATTAGGAATGGAAATTCCAATATTTTGTAGAACTTGTGAGGCGCCCAAAAAAAACGACAGGATACTTGTTTTCTAAACTGTATTGTGAGAATAGTAAAAACAACGAAGAACGATCGAGGCTAAGATCGTACAAATATCGTAATCCTTTTACGTGAGATGGGGGTAAGATAGTTGGAACTTGGGGTAATCCATCCTGAACGAATTGCGCGCGATTTCATCGTATCCGAAATCCAGAACGACGTAGGATTTAAGTTTTCTTTGGATTTCTTCGGACCTGATCCCGTGTACATACGTGTGTCCGTATATATAAGTATATAGCAAAAGAGTCATCGAAGGGGTTTAGTTTAGGGGTAAGTGAAGAATGGGGTGGTTGATCGCTGTGCCTGCCTTTCCCAACGAAAAGAAAAGAGAGAATGTGGAACGAGGCAAAGAATCACGAACAAAGCGTCACTTTGTCGAACTTTGATCGGCCTGAGAAGAGTAGCCAGAGAACACGAAGCTTTTTCGTCCGCAAATCTCGGGGGTGCAAGAGTTCGAGGTTGACTTGCGGGATTTAGAAGAAACGTTGTGTGAACGGGCTTTGTATGTCGAGAAGTTTTTGGTCATATTGCCATTTTACAGCCAAAAAAATGTAATTTTTTTTTTTTCGAAGTAATTTTGAAAAATAATTCATGAGACGCAGGGAAGAGTAGGCACGGCACCAACGTGTGATTTTTATCCACTGAAAACCGTACACTCTTTTATACATAGGAAAATTGAATTCATTCAAAGTTTATAAAGAACTAATTTTATGAAAAATGTTTATATAGACATGAAAAGTCGATGAAAAATTTCAATGTTATACGAATAATTGAAACCGATCACAGAGGTATACCTGCGACTTCTCTAACGACTGAGTATCTATAAATATGCGCCATTGCTTTTTTTTTACATTTATTAGATAGATATACTTAGCTCGAAGAGATATATTTTGCTCGCATACCTCGCTTATTCACGTGACGCGATTTGAGCAGCTGATTGTCCGTCGCCATACTAAATGTGCGCCTAGCGGTGAAAACAGACACTACCTTTTTCTCCCTAGCGGGAGAAAATTGAAACAATCTCGCGCGAACGCATATTTTTTTCTTCATTTTTCATACAATTTAAATGCTTTTTTCAAAACGCAATTGATCATTCAAATGTTCAAAAATCGAAAAGTGATTCATATGATTCTAACAGTGATACAAAAATTTTCATGCAATGAATATCGTTTTAAGAAACAAAAAAGTGATTTTCAAAATACATATTTTTGTCATTTATCATACACACCACAAATGCTCATTAAATCAAAATTAGGATATTTCATTTTGGAAAAAAAATGCTTGTTTTTGAATTGGTATTAACCCGTGAAACTTCAATGCTATGCATTTACGTCAACTGACTGTTTTATATCGTGAAAACACATGTGATTGCAATTCGTAAAGTGAGGTATTTTGTACTTTACCTACCTGATTGAATTTACCGATATCACAGTAGCATCACCATATGTGCATCCAACCTCTTTCACACGCTTACACCTGAAACCTAACATCCGCTGCATCTTTTATCAACTCTTTCCCAGGGCAGGATGTCAGCTCGTCACCGGGCAAGTGGACCCCGTATTGTTCCCGTATATCTATAATATGGAAACAATACGGGGTCCACTTGCAGGGTGACGAGTTGAGACCGCTGCGCGGATTAATACCAAGTAGCCCTAGAACATGGAGGCCTACTTGCGACGGTCCCGGCGAGCGTCCTTACTCTCGTCAGTTCGCCAACATATTTCGAACCATAAACTCGCACTCTCTCTCGAATCAGTATCAAGTCCACTCAAATAAATTACCAATCAACTTCAACCCTGTATCACATTCATTCAATAAACTCGCTTCGGTCCATCACATCGATGTCTTCATTTGATTGATCAATCAATCTCCTCAATTATTGATAGCAGTTGAAGGAAGGAGTCAAGTCGAATAAATAATGTAAAACTTTTTTCTCTCAGAAAGCTAGTATACATTTTCTTGAGATTGTGCTGCCGAGCTTTTAAATCGACATTCAAAGTGCAAAGGTACCTACAGGGTCGCTGAGGTAGTATTCTCACCACTGTCACGTTCAAAACTTCACTCTCTGGTCAATGTTCGAAAACTTGAATATAACTTGCGGAATAATCCAATAACAGTGCTTGTTAAATTTTACAGTCCGCGCAAAAAAAGATCAGTCTCAGCGGGACGTTGCGGCCGAAGTCTCGTAGGGTCTTGCTGCGAATGGTTTCCGGGACTTTTTTGAGTTCGTTCCAAGAATGTCGCCAATACTGTTGCCGAAATTTTTCAATTTTTTCCTTACGAATTAAATAGAGACTTTGTTAATAGAAATATTACAATTCAACTATGCGTTGATAAAGAATTCTGAAAATATTCTACTTCTTTTGGGGACTGGACTAGATTGGAATTGGATATTAGTTTATCTGCAGACGCGAACGCGGGCTTTGTATACGCCAAGAAAGAGTCAAGATTCAAATTTGCTTTGATGATGACAGGGACACGAATTGATATAGATGATGTCGGACGTGCAAATTTGCATCCGCAAAAAGTGTTTATAATTATTTATTATTTTTCATTGTTGTACATACAATCTATTCAAAATATGGTCATTGAAACACTTTCATGAGTAACTACAACCTGGTATATTTTGGACTGCAGCCGAAATTCTTTCAAATGAAAAATTCCTAGTTATAAATTTCGATCGATGATGGAACTTGTAACAAAAAAATTTACATGAATCGACTTACTGTTATCTATATACTTGATTATAGTAAGAATCTCTATTTTGGAATTCTTATATTTCCGTGTAGGTGGCTTTTATTTATTTTTTTTCATGGAAAATTTTAGCGTTTTCAGATGTAATGGGGTGCACGTTGCACATTCTCGAACGAATTAAATCTTTAAAATCTTTATACATAGACAAGATTCCATACGAATGTTAGTACCGACCGAGAGATCGGGTATTACGATGGAAGATCGTGCTCGGGCTCGATGGGTGGCTTTGACTCTGAGACGAAACTTCCACCAACCGCAAGCATCACCAACGGTCTCTCCTTCTCTTACTCCTTTCTCTGTCTCTTTTGAGAACCCCGGCGGCCACGAATCCTGGAAACTTCTTGGAAATTCCGTACGAATAGGGACCAACTCCTACCTCCTAGTTTCCTCATCCTCTGAGCAAAAGCTCGGGATAACTTTCCCGTGCAAAATTGTACGTGCCGAACGTACTACGTGTGTAACCTCCCCTCTTCGTCCTCTTTCTCACCCCATAACCGTGAGTAAAGTATACGCGAAGAAGAATTTTCTGCGAATGAAACAGAACGAATTCGGTGGGTGAAAACGGCAACGTGACAAGTGGTCGTGCACTATTTTCTATTTTTCTTTTCAAATTATTTTTCTTTCCTCAAATTTGCGGAACGATCATGGAGTAAACGCTCAGTAAAGTTGAACGCACTATGGTAGATGAGTTGGGTGAAGGGTAGAAACAGGTTAACTTGCAGTAGGTGGAGGTCTGTATGGAGAAAAAAAAATGCAGTAACATGAGAGATATAGGAACCAGCCAATCAGTAGATAGATGAGTAATTATCCCTCGTAGAATGAATCTACGTGCCACGACCATATGTGAGTAAATCGTGTATACTCACGGAGTAAACGTCACACATATACAATTTATCCATAGACTATGGAGTGGATTTTATCCGGTCATAAATCATTTTGGAGTCACAGGGTACCGCTGTTCCACCGTCAAGCTCTTTCCCCAGTTCTCTCCCTCTCTCTCTCTTTTTCCGTTTATCAATGTTGGTAAACCGTGCAATGTCGTCACTATCTTTCTCATTATGACTCCCCGATTGTCCCAGGTGGTTAAACCCCTTCGATGTCAAGCACTCTGACAATCAAAGTTCCCCTGATATTCGTTTAATACGAGCTTCCGTCGAAGAGTCCCTGATATTGTAGACGTTGTAACTGAATTCGCGATATCGCGGAGGGCTTGCGCGCTGATTGACAAACGAAGGGTTGATTATGACAGCCCATCGGTTCATTTCCCTTGGTTCACTAACGACATATATACCAGCTTCAAGTGACGTCTGATATACAGAAGTCAAATGAATAAAAATGAGTATGTATAAATTAGAATAAGTATTCATATTTTAGAATAATCTAAGAATCTTTTTCGATTTTTTAAATAGTGAAATTAATGATTAATCTGTTGCTTGGTCATCGAAGCCGAGCTACCTTCTTAACTCATACGATCATCACGATCATAAATAAGTTCAGATGTACGCATAATCGAAGATGTAAAGATGGGATTATATGATTATTGTTGTAATTTGTACATCTGTGTATTCGAGTATATACTACTATAAACTCACATCATAGCATAAAACACATGTAACGGTTTATTAGTTTATTAATATCTACAGACAAGCAGAGCAAATTTCAATGAGTCAGAGAGCGGAAGAAAATGTTAGCAACTGTGGGAGGAAGTGAGGCAAACAAAAAGGAATGCTCATACCTTCCCCACCAGTATACAAAGATGTAAAGAAAAAGAGGAAAAAAGCAAGAAAAATGAAGAGAGAAGAGGTAGAGGAAAATGAACTGTTCTCTCATATACCTATTTGCGACAGTTGGTCCAATGCCAAGATTGCCGAGAGTTGCCCCGCGGCTATCACAGTTGGTACCACTGTTTCTATGCCTCTTTGCTCGAAATACGTAAATCTATTGTGTTTCAACGACTGTATGATGATGGGAAGGGTCCAGAGCGAAAGTAAAGAGAGAAAGAGGGACGTGAGGCAGAAGATGAAAGATACGTATCCCACAGACAAATACTGGATCTTACACTCTAGTTCTATTTTTCAACCCATATTCCATGGCACAATACTATCAGTCCCCCACCCTTTATTCTTTTCTCGAATTTTACGGTTTACCGTCGATCTACATTTTTTCAAAGTGCAAGATTCCTTGCTCATGGAGCGAAATATTTTTGTTTTTCCAAAAAAAACTGTCCTCAACCTGGCCGAATGGTCCGTCAACGTCGAATCAGGGACTCGTTATATATACAGTTGAGCTGGAAGCATCTAATTTTCGATTCTCTTTAAGGGTGAGGGGGGGAGAGGGCTGAGTTAGCTTTCAGAAGCAGTTTTTATATCTAGGCGAGGCGACGAGTGCCAGACGCTTGGAAAAATTGTGATGGGAACGACGGCGCTAATGAGGAGATGGGTGCGCTCGGCCTGTTCATCTACGTTGTCGTGGTATTCGACACGATAGACATAGTAAGATGGTAGTGAACGATAAATACAAGGGAAGAATACGAAAGAGCGTCCGTGTGTGTGTGAGAGAGAGAGAGAGAGAGAGAAAAAAAGAGAGAACAGGATATGTTGAAGAGAGATGGAGGAAAGACTGAAAATGAACGAAGCCGAATGGAACGGGGGGCAATCGCGAAAGGAATCTCTCGAAACAAGGCGAGTAACTAATTGAAACTGCTCCGACAGCTTCAGGGATAGCTGGAATAAGGTCAATTCACCCCGAGGAGACAGAAATGCCGAGACAGATGAGAAAAGACAATAATATGACGAGAGAAGGGGGACAAGAGAGACAAAAAACGAGAGTGAAGAAGGAAACGTTGTTATCTGTGAATACGAAAATAATAATTGTTATTGAATTTCAAGATTATTAAATATTTCAACTTCTACAAACATAATTATCAATCGCATTGATTCAACTATCGATATTAATTAGTTATTAAATTCTTAGATGAGAGTATTTGATCCACTTCTATTAAGCGCACAATGAGAAATAATTCATCGATAACTCATGAATAACACGGTAAACGAGGATATCCAAGACAATCATACGTATCGATTGAATTTCAAGAGATTATTATATTAATTTCAATTATATTTGATTTATTCCTTCCAGTCTCTTTCCACATTTAACCAGGAATTCTATTAGCGACAAAGATGAGACGTCCATAGTGTTATTTTTTCTAAAGACCTGCTGCTTTTCTGCTGTGATTTCGAAACACTTAGAGTAGTGCTTGAGGAAAATACTCATAAGAAAAACTGGCTTTCCTGACAATGAGAGTTTAAAAATATGCAGCCCCCAAATATTTGTTTCCTGGGCTGTCAGCATGTCGGTGTAGACACGTAGGGTGCGTGGAAATAGTAGGGTGATTGTTGGGCATCTCAGTAGTCGTGCACAAAATGATGGAGTGCGTAAGCTCGCAATGTGCGGGGAATCATACGAAGTGCGGGGGTGTTCAGATTGATATTTTCACATTCAGATGCGCGCACACATCCATCCATCACACACACGCACACATGAAAAACTACTTACAGATTTCCGTGAAATATTCAATCAACAGAGACGAATCGTTTCTGAACGATTTTATTCAGGAACGAATATTTTTTGGGAGCAATTCTTTCTGGAAGTAAATTTTTTTTGGTTTGGCTTTTCTGTTATCTCATTCACTGGAGTGGTCGGTGAATCGCAATTTTGCATAATTAGTTCCTCAAACAACCATTGTGTTGTCCTTCGCCATCCTTTTTTTTTATACTTTGCTTGATGCAAATGTTTTAATGCAAATATGCCTCATCTGCTTTTTTATCTTATATATAAGAATATATGTTTACAACTGATTACGACATCATCCGGTCTTCCTCCACTGCCAGATCATTAGATTTCTTCATAGTCATTTTCGATTATTTTGTTGCCTCTCAAAAGTTTCATTAAAATTTATTGAAACTCTATTCCGCATCGAAAAAATGGATACACTTGTAAGAGGGAAGAGATTTTTGAAAAGCATGAACACATTTGTCGTATCTCACCGCGCCGATTCTGTTCAGTCGTCTGCGTTGATTATTAATTTCGTTACCACGTCTATCGTGTACCCTTGGGTACATACCCTTCTGCTACCACTCGCTCTCATTGCTGATGGTAGTGTATGACAGTAACGGTAGAACTCCGACCAGACCTTAAGAAATTCTGTAGAATCTTCTCGCGAGACGTGACGATAATAAACTAAACATACCTCACGAAAATTTATATCCCAGTGCACGGTTTCAGTTCAACTCGAAATCCCTGTGGCTCAAATTATTGTTCTTTAATAGAATAAGGAAAAAAAAATCTCCATTAACCATCGCTGAAATTTTGGCGCTGTTGAGTGATTGAATTCTGTCGTTTGACGGGTAAGTCGAACTTTAAAAACTTGACAAGTCAGTAGTTGTGTTTTATGTAATACCTATAATAATATGTTTACAAACAGAGATTACCATAAAAAGTCTCAAACAATTGATTCTATTATTGGATTACCAAAGATAGTAAAATAATTCGATAGCATCTGACGTGAAGTTTTTTCAGTGATAATGGACTAATGCGTACACAGTATTTTAGTGGTCAATTTTTTACATTATATGCGTTATTGAAAATTTTTTGGGGAGAGCACTCAACTGGGTTAGTTGTTCAGTATTTTTCATTTTGTTTGCAATTTGAATTTAATTCTTAGTAGAACTTGGTGACTTTGAGTCAATAGGTTTTGAAAAAACCAGTGAACTTTTCCTGAAACAATGAAAATGCTGGATTAATCACAAACCGTATTTAAGCATCAAAAGTCGTATGAACCATGTGAGTGTAAATAAGGAATTAGTTGAGTCATCAAATCAGTGACTGACATGAAATATTCACCTTGAACAGCTGATCCGGTCGCTCTGATATTATTTGTCCGTTTCAAGAAATAACTCTGAGACGTGATTGTTGATCGATGCATAGCTCGTAGAATCCATAAAAGATACAGCCAACCACTAAATTCAGGTAGGTGCGGCACTAAAACTATCTCGTACGTGTACTCGAGGTTTACGGGTAAACGAGTCACCAACGTTGACGTTTTGGCGCTTCCATCCGCCATGTGCAAGGAATACTTAAAGACGCAGGAGCCACCGTTTGTATAATAAGGTAGGGAACTCGGAAATATTACGATGCATAAATTGTTAACATAGGATGTATACATAGGGGATGGGTTGTGGGATTGCTAGGATTCTCTGGACGAGGTAGCAAAATGGGTGCTTTGCAAAAGACGGAGATGTATAGGTTGGCGGGCACTCTCCTACGTTTTCACCGCTACGGGAGCTCTCTAGGCCGGTGGTTAGCAGGGCACTGTAAGATTTAGTGAGATCTTCGGGTAAAGTGTGGATATTGAGGGTATATCACTCACGGTTCGTGGTTTGCAGCGCCCCCTTCAAGTTCCTCACTCGCTCGTCCGTATCTTTAGCCTCGTTCTTCTGGTCTCTACACAGACGCACATAGATCAACTTCTAGCAAGCTGAACGGCTTAACCCCTGATTATTCGATGTCAAAGTGATGCGAGTTCCGTCCTTTTGCTTGCTGCAATGCTATAATTGTGTTTGTATGCGCTCTGCACTGGTATTCGATAGGGAAATGACGAGTCCTTGCATTTATGGAACGAGAAATATATAGCTACTGTGCTAGAAGTTTCGGCGAAACGGCAATGTAGAGAGCATAAATATAAGCTATAAAGTCGAACTGAAATGTTTCCAGTTATAAGCATCCTAAGAAAATATTTATCATTCTAAATCGTGCCTCGGATTCCATTAATGCTGAAATATGGTCAGTCGGTATTCGGGCGTCCACCAACTGGTTCAATCTCACAGTATGTTCAAAATCATCTCGGATCACTAGGCAACGCACCATCCATCTATCTCTTGTTCATCATTGCTTCTGTGATGTAGGGCGAGATAATGGGTACAGTATATCTATTGGTTACACGTTTGGACCATCTACAATTCCAGAATGTGGGTGCATCGTCACAGTTTCGTGTCTTCGACGTATCAACCCAAACTAGCCAAGGCTAGGACTATGTAAATGAGAAACCTCCAGCTTCAATGCGGCCATTGATTCCTGGTGGAGATTCAGCATCCGAGAATTCAGAATTTTCGCGCTCAATTACTCTCTGGAAGCGATAAGCAGAAGATAGAACTACATTCTCGAGTACTTTGGCCCTGACTGTATGTATGTATGCAGACCAAAGGTAATCTTAAATTATTGATTCATATCTCCTAATTAATTGATACGGATCATACAGTTTACCTAACCATGAACACATCCACGAGGCCTCATATTCAAAAAAGGGAGAATTTTTACCAGCTATCCTCAGTAGGCTATACGGCACTTAGCTTCGATGCCGACGCTGTATTAATTTGTACTGCTCTAATCGAATTAGATAATTCAAATTAGGAGAATCTACACAGGGAATATAAACGTCTCACTAGCATGAAAACAGTACGAATAAGTACTAGGTTATCAACAAAGAGTCATTAAAAATAAAAATAATGCACACTCAATCTGGGCGAATTGCAGATCGACGCAAATTGGAATTCATTCACCATAAGATAAATGATCAAATACATGATTTCATTTACAGAGACATGGGTTAAAATGATTTTTCTCTAAAAGCATATTTTCAAAGTCACTTTTTTGAAAGTGAAATTGGTTACAGCGAAAAACTATTTCTCAAAAGCATTTCCGCAGCTAAATAAAAAATTGGTACATTTTAATGATTTTTCCTCAAAGTATTTTTCAAATAATTTAATAATTACTCAGTGAATAATTATTCTCAGCAACGTGTTGAAATTTTTGATACTTACATTTTCTTTTATGAAACCATTTATAAAAAAATCATCGGCCGTCGCATATTGACTCTTGAGGTCAATCCTAAGCTTATTTGATATGCGCAGTGTTGGATCAGGCAACTCGTCGCGGATGAATCCATTGTAGTTCACGTCGATGAAATCCTTTCAAGTATTCCAGTTCGATAGAATTCAAATTCTAATTATAGTCATCGAAAGAAGACCAAATTCTGCACGATCAGTACAATCATAATTAGGAATTTAGTGATCTGCACTTACAATTAATAATTATGTATAAGAACTTGATTAATCAAACATCCAACTGCAGGAGTAGATGTCGACATGAGTCACCGGATTATAGTGTTAGAGATGCAACCTCAACGGATATGCTAGTTCGGGGAACCGGATAACTATGTTATCAGTGTTCTCTTGTAGGTCTATTCACTTCCAGTCTCTATCTCAGATTCTCTTGCAGCTTCATTCTGTCACTGGAACATGATAGACGTTAGCAAACTATACTCAGATCTCGAAAGCATCGACCTGCGAATCCCTTCGAACGCCGTATCGGTTTCCTCCTCAATACCGTTATCACAACGCATCTAACGATCCATCTGCGTGTGTGTATTATAGGTTTCACACCAGGAGGGCATATGAAGCAAGAACATTACTAAGGTTTGGAGGACATTTCAGATTTGACTTTACATATATCCACAAAATAGAATATCAGTTCCGACGCAGTAGAAAGTTATCGATATCTGTTTGGGTGACGTATCATGTCAGTTGAACCCTCGTACTTGGTACTATTTGAGATATGTCGATTATAGAGCTTGATGCAGAAAGACAATCACACATTTCACCTGTCGAAAGCACCGAGGCAACTGAGTATGTATATACGACAGAGAATAGTACAAACCAGATCGTGCCATCCACTAAATCTGACACTCGAATTTCCTGTGTAATTTCAGGGTCGGCCAACTGTTCTACTACTTTGTTCTACTATATTTTCATAATTCTCTAGGTTTAATGGATAGATTCAATTACGCAATGCGCTGGTCATACGACAAAATTCCTCTTGTTATATCTTATTAGTTCATTATAGTTGGTTACGTTGTGATTCATATCCATCGTGTTTAGTTGACGAGTGTGGACATTTCCGAATTTTCGGAGTTTTATGTAACCTTTTAAAAAAATAATATAACCCGTTGAATCAAGTTGATATTGTTTGCAACTAGTACACAAATTTGCCAACAGAATTTGTTGGACTCTGACTACGACGCTCAAGTGTTTAGTATATTTAAGTGAATCTAGGTTCTTGTGGAAAATCGCGTTTAGAGAAAACAAACGCCATGTGGTAACTTGTTGTGGGTAAAAGGACCTGTGATAATCAGCCCTGAGCGTACTACAGACCTAATACAATTAGCGATAAGTCGAGCTTACTAATTCACCGTTAACAACGAGGATATGAGAGGGAAGAAGAGAAATGCCCTAATAGGGAAGGGATTGTTGTGCTATCCTAGATAAGAAGACGAAGGGAACGGCACTTTGAAGAACTTTGGTACCTCGACGTTGCAGAATTGATTACAAACCGAGTGAGAGAGCCACATTATTTTCTTTTCAGTGCAGAATTTTTTTTCTCATGAATCGTTGTGAATCTTTTGCAAAATAGTGAATTTGAAATTGAGTTTGAATGTTCGTTTGAGTCGTTGTTTCATATTTTAGTCTCAGAACTAGGAATCAGGTCATCGGAGTTGCTGATTGCGGATATTAAACGAGACTTTGAGCAGGTTAAACGAGACAGAACCAGGAAAAACTTCTTAAATTTTCTCTCGATTAGGTGCATTTGTGTTACGAAACTAGGAACTTCATAGGGGCTGGGATCTGCTCATTTTGGATGCTCGTGACAAATATAACATTTTCGTGAAAGTACTTGCTTCTTGATTGGAATGATTTGACAGTTGATGGGTTCTATATTGATTGATTTCAAGGCAAGATTTGGTTGAAAAACTTATGCTTGGGTTTTGTCTATTTACTGATAATCATTAGAGATGATCCGTGGTCTCGTGTTGGACTGATTTTTGATGGGACAAAAAAGTTTTAACGAAAATAACTGAAAAGCGAGCGGAAAAATAAGCCTTCATCAAAGGATTGGACAGTCTGTTTTTTATGTATTAGTGGGAGTGCCATTGATTCTGTAAACAAAAGACCGGTAACGAGGGATACGAACCCCCCGTACAGTGGTCCTTCAAAGCCAACCAGTTCAAGTATTTATTCAAATTGAAAAAAAAAATTAGTCGTTACTGCAACGGTACGGACGATTATGCCACAAGAGATTGTACCAATCACAGCATGCATGTATAGGGTGTCAATGACTGAATTCACAAATCGATAGTTGACAACATGAACTTTAAAAATGTTACAAGACAATTAGTATCGGGTATCAATAATTCAAATTTGTAAAGGGATCATCGAAATATTATGCAACCGTTATTGAACTCTACATGCCAATAATAGTGAAAGATTAATTCCGTTTTTGATTGTTAGCTAATTCATCAGTACGCGAAAAATTAATAAATTAGCACTTCATTTCCGGTTTGCACTGAAAGCAATACTCGTAATTTTATCCTCTTCTATTCCCCTACCGCTAAGAGAAAAATGAAAACATTACCTCTCGTGAACCCGCAAAAGAGATCTCCGGTGGCTTACCGGTTGTTCTCGGGAGCATTCGCGAGTCACGGAGCTTTATAGCCGCGTCCAACACTACAGAGGGTTGGGTAAAACACCTTCCGAGAGGCCGTCGAAGAGAATAGTCCAGGGAATAGAAACGATTTATGTTTGAACGCGGGAATCTCCACAAAGAGAAAGTGGGCTAGCTCCGTCGAGATTCGTCGTGGAGTTCCAAACAAGAAAAGTGGTGCTGGTAAGAAAGGTGTTATATAAAACTTCGTATAATAGGCGAAACAACAATTCTTCTTGAATTCCATATATCACGATGCTTGGTTCTCAGGAACCACATGCTGAGCATTCAAAGAATTAAAGAAGAAATCGATACAACCTCAGTCTTATCCGAAGAGTTTATCTCGATAAAACGATAATGAATTTTTTGTTTTACTTATACTGTACATTACTGTCATGAAGCAAATAATATTTAAGAAAATTTTAAAGCTGTGCAACCTGACGAGATCAAAGTGCTCTTTTCTGTTGTTTTCATAGAGGAACGTTATGAAGTTCACAACAAATATTTTAACCACATAACAATGAGCAATGGTGCATTTAATTCTGAATAGAATCGAGCGTTAACTTCTTTGAAGATTCACCCTAGTAACCGAGCCTTCCTGTATCGTATAATATCGGTTCATAAATTGCCTGATCTTTGAATGTTTCGCATGATCGGGTTTTCCCATAATATTGCAGGTTACATTAGTAATGGGAAGGTTCTAACGAGCTAAATATGAGAATGTAGCGCTCAGCTGAAGCAGACATAAAGGTGAAGAAAAACGGTGGTAAAGCTTGAAAAAAATCACCTGCGGCTAAACAGTGAGGAAAGACTTCTTGTCGAAGAGTTTCGCGATAATATCGATGCAGTACACGTATTCTTTCTTCTTCCCAAATAGAAGAAATAAGAGCCAAAGAGGGAGCTTCGAGTTTCATAGCAGGTTTGCCCATGATACCTAAACGTCGACAAAATAAAATAAATGTCCATGTATAGGACCTTCCGGCCAAATAATTTTACCTTCCTTGTTAAAAAGAAAAATTCCAATCATCTAATAAAGTGATGAAAAATCTGGTTTTGGATTTTTCGAAAACTCTACATTGACCAACACCCTTTGATATAGATTTTATTAATAGAGTCGATTGATAAATCCTACGAAACAGAACAAGAGAGATAGACCCAAACTAAAAAAGAAAATTCATAATACGGATTGTTGATTCGGGCTAGAATGCCTCATACGTATACGTCGAACAAACTCTGGAAAATACCTCGAAGCGTTTTCGCCTTTACCATGGTGCTTGTTTTTCTACCGTTGGTATGATACAGGTGTGGGGACCCTCCCTATATATTGTGGAACTGTGGAAAATGCGTGATATGATTTTTTTTTGTTCCTTCATCACGATTTCTTATTCTCGACGATTCGAACCCGGACAGAGGTAAAGTGGTGCGATGTGAAATGAAAATGATTGATAAGTATAAAGCTTTTTCACTCGGTGTATACAAAGTGGACGATATTTTCAAAGCGCTGATTAAATAGAGAATGCACTAACAATAAGAGTAACCGATTACCAGTGATCTGAAGTGTGTTAGCATCTTGGATAGAGTCAAATAAAAATTGTTGAATTATTACTTATAATCGAATATTGATCGTTCCAAAATGATTCATATTCCTGTACCACTGTAACTATTTTTTCGAAGAGAATAAATTCATTGAATTGGAAATTTAATCATTACCAATAATTTTATTCGATCGATCGCATACATCTCCATCGTGTATCGATTCTATCTTGTTAATTCAACTTCAAAGCACGGATTTCGTTTAATTGGAGGATGACGAAATCATACAGGTTGAAAGTTAAGAGCGTTTTCTACGTAAACGAGAAGGCAACAGATAAGAGAAGAAATAACGACCAAAAATTGTTACTCGGAAGACATAGAGCTAATATTTGAACAGATTGTATCGATCTCAAAAATGATGTTAGAGCGAGCGTTCCACGTTACCGTGAGACGCTATAACCGCGTACTGGTGCATCGACAAGGAGGCTTTTAATCATCCAAAGTGCACCTGTTAGCGTATACGCACCAGTGCGCCCTCTACGAACTCCCTAACGAAAATTGCTGAGAGCGTTTATAGGAGGTATCGTGAGAGGTATTAAATGTCTATGTTTCCAGTATGATATAAGATATAAGTTGTATACTGTATGTAATAAAATAGTATAGTGAGAATTTTTCATATTTACAAGGTGATGCTGAATCACGAAGTCTGACCATGAATGATATATTTATGAGTATTCTATTGAGATGAACTTGTGAGAAAACACAACTGTGTAAAAAGCAAAAAGTTCTGAATACTTAAAAGTGAAAAAATTGAATAAATGCAAGTTTTATTTTTTCGGTCTAAATACCAGCGACGGTCAGGATTTAACTCAAGCTCTTTATATCGAGAACGACAATGACATCGAACAGAACGAACCCTCGGTCACCTTGCACTCTCAAAGTCTTTGATTTTTTATATATTTTTTTATTTATTAAATTGGCTGGCCGCGCGAAACGAACGAACAGTCGTCTCAAATTTTCATGTTTTCATTCTCTTTCAATCGCCTAGACTTTTCTATTATTGAGTAATATATATGCTACATATTGGATCGTGGCGGGTAACGAAGCGGGGAAATCCATATAACGAAGGGAAAAAAGCGATCGGGAGAAAAAGAGAGGAGGGATAAACGCGGGACGAAACTCACAAGGTTTTTCGAGGTTCGCTCGTACCGGAGTCGGCCAATTTCATTCGATTTCGTACGCTGTAACGCTTGGTCGATCCTGGTCACGTCAAGGATATACGAAAGGGACCCTTGAGCTCACGGCTTTGAGGGTATGAGAAACCAGGGAATTGGAGAGAAATTAAAAAAAAAAAAAACAAAAACAAAAACAACAAAAAAACAAAAAATACAAAGAGCAATAGAGAAATAGATTTTTCTGCTTTCGCTGCACGAAGCTTAGAAAATACCAAAGTATAATTTATAATACGCGCGTCTTTTCCTTGCGTTTGACAATCATCTATATAAACAATGATTTCATATGCCACGCGCTTCTGAATTTCTAGACGCAACTCGCATAGGGACATGAATATTTCTGTTAAAAAAAAAGTTATACTTCTCTCGTTTCCAATTTTCAAAATCTTTCATGAACAATATTAAATATCGTGACATAATTTTTGTTATACTGAAATTAAAACTTTTCCACAGTACTGTGTGATAAACGACAAACGCTGACGTGAAGCATTTCGCTGATGAGAAATTTTGACGGACCTCCAAAATATGTAGGTTATGTTCACATACAATTCGAGTTTTGGTGTCGAAGCACATGTTTTTCTTTCATACAGAACTGATTGAATGACCAGAACTCTTTTATCATTATGCAGCTTCATCAGTAAAGCTCGTATCCGATAGAGAAAATATGTATTTCCAGAACGAAATTCGATGTCGATCGACGTGGATGGGGCGATTGAATCTACGAACCACATTAACCAATTATTCTTTAAGCTTCTTCACAAATCCCGTGTGGCGTAGTCACTCGTTAATTACGCACTAATTAATGGTCTCGGTTTAACTGCTAGGGATTCTTTTTGCTCCTCTTACTTTTCCGTTCCGTCTTGTCCACTCAAGAAGTGGGGCAGACATTCATCCCCTGCTTTTTTCCACCCTCCTTTTACAAGGGTAATCATGTGGTGGGGCCACGCGCAGCCAGTCGACGTTTCTCGTTTGAGAGAAAAATATGCTCGAGCTTTCGTAACATCTTCTTTGCTTAATCTATTAATTATCCGTTCCAACGAGGTCAACGTACTTTGTCGATTGCCGACATGAAATTATGGATGAAGCAGAATGAGAATTATTGTACAAGAATATTAAAGTATTTTGAAAATATTTCAAAATTATCGAATTCAGAATTTCATTATTGCTTTTTCACACATAATGAATCTACCCCGGTGTACAAAGTTTAAGTATCATCCACTCTTGCATAGTTCAAGTCTTTCATGAAAGGCTGTATCTAAATAAAAAAAAGTTTCGTTGAAAACGTTTTCTTCCACTTCAATTTTCCACTTTTCAAATCTACGTTACTTACAATTTGAAGAACTATGATTTGCCAACAGCAGTCTTTATTACTGTCAAGTTTGAAAAATACAAACGAGATTTTTCATCGATCTGAAAATGTGCATAGCGCGCTTAAAATTTTAGGAAAACACAGTCGTCGGAGAAACCTACAGCTACAACGCTGCTGAGTTGGCGTCAAATGTAGGCAAGGTGTCAAGTCGTCACCGGGCAACTCACCACCGCATTGTTTTCCTATGTATATAGATATAAATATACACGAACAATGCGGTGACGACTTGAGACCCTGCCCAGGAGTAGTTATGAATTTTGGAGGGACTCTACTGCAGGGTAAAATAAAGCAAAGTTGTTACACTTTTGTAAGACTGTTGTAAGACAGTTTCCCGGAGTCTACCTGTTATGATGCTGAATTGGCAAACCGGAAATTTGCTATGATTAGATATTTGGCGGGAAGCGTAGTTGGGATTGCTAGGGAGATAGTACCAAAGTGAATGGCGGACGCGAGACCCAAGGCAACTGCGTTGAGTATCGACCAGTATAATTCACGCAACTTCCTCTAATGGCAACGCTTCAAAAGCATCCATTGCTCCTTTAGCCAGACATCTAGCCATGGCAACCAGCCTGTTCGCAGCTCTCTGTTTTCCATAGGTCGGACGTTGAACATCACGTGACCCTATGTGTGTGTGCAAGTTACACTGGACGGAGACTGTGGTTGGGTATTCGGTTCTGAGGTAGATAGTTTTTTCTCGAGTCGCTACTGGGGCAAGCTGTGCAGTTGAGAAAAATACACAATTGGAAAAAACTAAGAAGCACTGTATCCGTCAAAGGCCATGACAAATCCTTGCTCAGGATATTTTAAGAAAGGGGGAGGGGGCAAAGTAGGACACTCCCCCAAAATGTGAAAAAATCCATTTATTTACGTCAAAAATGCCATCAATTCGTTTGCAAAGAACTCACTTTTCACTATACATCAAACCTACTAGGACTGTACGTGACTATATACATTAAAAATACTGATTATTTTTCCCAACGGAATTTGATTTTTTTTTTAATGCTCAGTGAATGCTCGCATGTACGATTCCACCCGAATCCGGGCTGTGGGCTTCATCTAAGGTTCATTTGAATACAAAAACAGCATATATTATTATAGAGCGTACACATTTACTGTACAATTAAGTCTCGGCTTCACGAAAAGTCATTGAATAAATAAAAACTTGAAAATCATAAATATTTAAATTCATGACAACGAATGAATATACCTCCTAATAGTTTCGGGTGATCAGAAATTAAGTTGAGACTTTTTCACAGAAAGTCATAACACAAATGAAAATTTCAAGAGCATTAACAGTCGAATTTTTTATTAAAACTACGAAGAAAAAGAACTAAAGCGAAAAAAATAATTCTGACCGGAGTACTCTGTGAAGTTTTTAGCTTTTCACACGATGTACCTACATCTCATAGTCACGAACTCGCCAAGTACTCTGGCTGAAATTTTTTTTGCTGTCCCACTTTGCCCCCCCCCCCCTCTCACACAAAGCGGTGTTTTTTTCGTGGGAATTATGCGTGCACGATGTTACATCACGTAATTACTGGTTTTCGTGTTCACCAGCAGTTACGCTTCCCTCATTTTTTCCATCGTAATTCCTTTTTTCATTTGAGCCACCTTGTGCATTGTATAAACGCTCAGAGAGAAGTAAGCGAACAAGGAAAGAAAGCGTGAACACAATAAAACTTTCTCACATGTGCTTTTCTCTATTTTTCCACTTTCGTGTATACATACATATACACCAACCATATAGACTGTGAGATTTCGGGATTCTGGTGCTCGTGTCAATTCTGGAAGAAGGAGGGGATGGATGAAAGCCTTTCCTTCCTTCCTTCCTTCCCTACTTCCTTCCGCGCCGACAATATCCTGCGAGTCTTGACGTAGAAGTAACACGTTCACGGGCATTAAATATTTTTATTTGTGTATATCTAAATTTGTGTGAGCATGCAAGTGTGTAAACACATGTGTATATCTGTATTGAAAGTATCCAGAAGGTACGTTCGACCAAGTTCCACCCAGGAGGGAGCCAAATCTTGCAAATAGTCGTCGTAAATCAATAAGTGTTTCGGGATACATTTATACAGGGTGACCCCCGAAATGGGCTCGAATCGAAGCAGAGAGATAGTGGACCTCAAATCTTATCAAAATAACCCTTATATGTGAGTGGGCCGATTTTTTGTAGTTCGAGAATTATATGCCCGTTTTCCTATTTCGATTGGTACAACGAAAACGTCTTGTATTTCCATTGGTACAACGAGAACGTTTTATGATGACATGAATAACTACGGTAGACGCTTGATGTCTTTCGACATTATCTGCCCGATTCGCAAATCGAACGCAATAACATTTGCTTTCATAGGTTCCATACAGTGGCGAAAAAAATCATCACTATCACAACTTTTGATAGTGTTTAAAAAGCAAATGCCCATAGCCAATAAATGTAAAACTCACACTTTTTAAGGGATCATCTCATTTTATCAACTTCGAAAAATCAATTCGTTTTTTTTTATTATAAATTTCGAAAATATACCATTTTAAAAATATTGGTGCTGGCACCGCGGATTAGCAGTAAGTATGATTTTTCAATTATTTTCCGGTTAGAAACACGTTTTCCTGAAAACTATTTTTTCTTGCTCCATTGATTTTTTCTCCAAAAATACTGAACCGATTCGTTCGAAATTTTAACTATTTATATGTCACCTCATATATGGCTACTGCTGGAACTAGAATTATTCGAAATTTTTTATTTGAAGTATTTTCGTAACCGAAATATCATTCGAGCAGTATAGCCACAACCACACTGAAAACAAATCTTGTTGGTTTTTAAATTTCGTACAAATTAACTCACAAATAACATCAACGAAGCTGGCATCGCTATTTTTCGAGGGGCTATCCGGATTGTGCTACTATCAGGGATAGATAAATCCTGTGGAATAAATTGAAACAATTTTCGTACGTTTCAAGAATTATTTTATCAAGCCATCTGAAGTGGGATGAGTCCTTTAATTCGTAAGAGCAGGTGATGAAATTGGTACAATTCTCTGATGAGGGACTGTATATTGAGGCAACAAACAAGCTTTCGAATCCATAATGATATGTATGGGTATCCAGAAAAAACTTGTTTTCATATATTAATTATTTTTATTTGAACGAATAAAAATGTTATCCGAGTGAGTGCATTATATAAAAATAGACTTTTTGGTGAAGCTACCAAAATTTCTTTATGCAAACAATAATAATAATATTGGATATAATAATAGTTGGATTTCTGGTGTGGCAGAAATCCGCTGAAGGGCCACAGGCGGAGGGCTCTTGCCTAAGAGCCGACAGTGAGCCCATGAGGCTCCGAAGTTGAATCATTAAATAACGATCACTTTAACCTATGGTCGTCATGGAAACGAGTATCTTTTTTTCGCGACATAGAAAGGTGTCAAGCCCTATCGTAAAATTAGAATACGCTAATATTAAATAATTTTCACACATAATTATGTCAAGATAATCTCTTTTACGAGAGAAGGAGAGACCTAAAAAATCGATCGATTCGGACTCTGTCGTATCTGGACCGACAGCCGCCGATGGACTTTGTCCCGAAAATCATTTCTGAGGTTATGAGACCGAAAGACATTGTGATTTTGGACTTCTATATCGGAGAGAAAGTAACGTCGATACGATAATTCGATAGAATAAGTTCAACTTTCGCATATTATTTTGAAAAAAAAAAACAAGGGAAATAAAAGAAAAATATTTTACCGGATCCAACATTTTATGTGTGACCTGAACGAAGAAGTCATTGAAGGAAGTAACAAATTTTACAAGCTCAACTCATCGAACAAGTCTGCAACTTATTTGAGCTTTTACGCTGTCTGTGTTTCAGATTCACTTGTGTAAAATAAAGATAGAGAAACTGAAGAGAAAGAAAGACAGAGATGTGAGTTCTAGTACCTCCCATCTGCTTCTGAGCTTGGCCCACGAGGGAACCCGATTAATGCCATTAATTATGAGGCACCGATTGCTCGATAGTATACGTACCTATATAACTAGTATGGATTCGAGTATATACATATATGAAAAAGACTCAAGCAGAGCCATTGTGCTCTCGGGAAAAGCGATGCTCGAAAGGAGTGATCCCCCGCCATCTCCGTAGCACACCTTGTTCTCTCCTAGCGTGTGTCGTAGGAGATCGCTATAGGAGGGGTGGAGATCGGCTATCAAGAATTCTGTGAAAGCTTGAGAGAGAACAAGTAAGAAAGAAAGGAAGATACCAAGAGAGTAGTTGAAAGTATGTGTGCTTGTGTATGAGAGAGAAGAGGAGATAGAAAAAAGGGGGAGTAGTAGAGGACACCGAGAGGTAGCGTAGTTTCCATAGCAGTTTCACGATTGCTAAGAACCTGGAAAAGTTTTCAGCGTGGCTGAAAACTTTTCTGTTTTTCTAGTCGTTGCTATTCATGACTGGTTGGAAAAATCGTGGCCATGTTGGTCATGAGGATCAAACTAAGACGAAAAGAAATGAAGAATGAAAAATAATGTAAGGGAAAGAAAAAAAGAAAAAAAAAAACAGTGTGTATAATAAAGAAAAATTCGGCATCAGAACGGATCACCAGGGAGCCTAGAACAAGTGAACAAGAGATGCATAAGCAAACATTTTCTGTTGGTTTCAATCAATATGGAAATATATTACAGAGTTGACACCATTGAATTCTACTGTTTTCAATACCATCAAAAACATATTTCACTCGTTTGTCAGATCATCGAGTACCTCATTAAAATCGTGACGAGTATGACCGGATACTCAGAAGTACTTGATAATTCCTGCCATCTTGGGATTTCAGATTCATTGAACCGGTTTCGGGATCACTTGTTTTTCTCCATTCAATTCTTTTTTTCTTCGCCGTGCCTCGACACTCAACGAGATTCTACGATAAATCTGTGTCATTTTTGTGAGACTCTCGTTCTTTGCTGTTTTCATTTCCAAGCACTCTCATATATATTCTTATCCTTCTCCTTTACTCTTTCATTTTTCTTTTTTTTTCTCTCCTTCTTTTTCTCTGTCGATCTAGCTCGTCTTGAATTAATGAGATGACATTGGCGGCGACACTCGTTGTCTTTTCTAATTTTTCGTCAACCAACCAACGATAATTACAAAATTCATTAGCTGCTTTCAAACGTTCTTTTTTACAAAGTATTGGAAAACGTTGTGCAATTTTGGTAAATAAAAAATTTCATAAATCAGTAATACGTTGTCCCGTTTCCGTAGATATAAATCGAATTTTATTGCGGTACAACTTGTAACTGAAACTTTGTTAATATTGTATTTAAATACATAGAGAAGATCCTCTTGGAGAGCCACCGAGTTTTGTTCAAAATGAAAGTCCAAAACAAACATTCGTAGAGTTGAGTCTCTCCTTTACAATTTATCTCTCCGAAGAGTTGAAAGTCACTTTTTGTGAAGGCTAAGGCAATTAAAATAAGGCAATTAAATTCTCCTGATTCATCCATCGTGTGTGCAAATTAAGTGAACAGTTTAGGTTTTCTTTAAAGATTTTTCCGAATATTTATTAGCGAGAAACGTGAGCCATCAGTAGCGAGGTCACGGATCTACGGAACGAAATCCCGAACGAGGATGAATAAAGGGCGGAAAGATCGAAAAGGGAATTGGTGAATTCTCGGATGGATTTTATTCCAGGCAAGAGTACTGGAAGATTCTTTCATTCTCTTTTTATCTTCCAAACTGGAGCCCTGGGAATTGCAGTCTAAACGTTACTGGAGGTGACGCAAGAGGACAGTAGTAACAGCAGCAATTGCGGAGGGTGAAGGGTTAGCGTGTTCGGCAGACTCGACGATTTAAATCAAGTTGATTTAGGCCTCCTCGCTTAGACGGACTCCGGGGATAACAACGCTCCGAGCATTTCGTGGCTGAACGTTTACACTGGCGATTTTGTAGCCATTCCGCTGGGCTATGAAAGCTCTGACCCTCCGCAGAGGCGAAACTTGAACGCACCGGTTTATTGGGATATATATCATGCATAACTATATATATATAAAGATACATACATAAGGTATCCTGTACAAATATATAAAGCGAATTCAATTTCTCTTCTTTGGCATTTCTTTCGATTTCCACTTTCTTCTTTCGTGTAATGCGGAATTCGTAGGTTATTTTTTCAAATTTTCAAAACGGAGTCACGATTATTATCATAAACTGATCTCAATTTACAGCCAGTTATTCCAGTGTTTTGATGCATTCGTATTATTATGACGTAACATTATGTCTATATGACCATGTTTTTCAATTGGATGATAGTTTTTTTTGGTTGAAAAAATAAGTTTTGATAATAATTTACAACTTTTGTTTTTCTACAAAAAATGGAACTTGGCGGTGGTAGGATTTGGTTGGAAGACTCCTCTTCTTTTTTTTGGCCAAGTTGATTTAGGCGATTTTAGGCAACGAACTAAAGTAGTATTATATCAACGTACGAATATTAAAGAAGTTTTCGATAGATCATATTTTACACAAAAATTATTCATTTTATCTATTACGGGATAAAAAGTTCTCGTTTTTTTTGAAAAACAAAAAAACTAAGAGACAAAAATCTATGATAAACTATAGATAAATGAATATTTTATGGGCATTGAAAGTTTTGGGTGTTTTTGTGGAGTAGTTTTAATTATATCACGATTATGTGCCACTTCCTTTTGTGAAATACTTGGCATCGAAATGTATTTTTCTACTGACAATCAACCTTCATCTGGTTGTTCCAATGACTCTCAAAAAAAGTATTTTTCTACGACTCTTCGTATCCCCTCCCAGGTGTATGTGGTTTTACCGTATGATGCCGTATTGACATAATGGCGAATTAACATTGCGTAATATAAACAATTATTTATCCGTTCAGGAGAACAGCATCGTATTACACTGAATACGACTATATATTTCGTGAAGAAAAGTCTAATTATATTTCACTCTCGACGAAATGTGGCAGGGCTGCAATATTGACCGTAATATATTACCTTTGTTCTATATTGTGGATTAAAAAAATTTCTAACATAAGAAAAACGCAAGAAACAAAAAAAATCATGCCAAATTCCGAATTCGTGTTGTGCTCAAAACAAAACAAAAAAATGTTGTTGAACACCAAACCAAGCAAATGAGAGCCATATACGATTTCCGGTAATCGAGCTAAATTATTAACGTGAACGACGATTATTATTTATTCAAGAGGACTTAAAACTGCGCCTCCCATAAAATCAATGCAAACTGATGGTTTTTTCGAGAGTAGTTATTTGAACTGGATGATTTTTTATACCTGTCATATCTGAGCAGTTGGTTTTGACGGATTGTGAGATGCATTAAAATTGTTATATTAGATAATGAGATCAGTCAGAAAATATAATTGAAGACAAGTTTTTGAGTCAAGGAGAAGATTGCGTGCTTCATTCGTAAAGAACAATAATTCAACAACTTTCTGGTAAAGCCCAAATTTTCTGTGCTGAATAATTTAAGATATTTTTCACGGTGTCACCCAGATTAACGACTAAAGTTGCAAAGGATATATCTAAGCTTCACGATTTTGTATAGCGTCGGAAGATTTTAAGAACAGGTCTTGACGCTTTGTTCGCCAGTTTCTGGCAGAAGTTTTAGCATATAAGGTCGACGTCAGTTCAAGCTTCAAGCGAAAAACGACTATCGCAAGCTCAAAACGAATTTAGGACAGAAACTAGCTTGACACACGCTCGTGCGATCGATAGTTTTCTTCCCGCTATTCTTCCCTTTATTATTCCATGGGCTTCGGGCCATTGAATTATTAAGTCGCAAGTTACATTTTCGTCTGATACCGAGTGGATATAATGACTAAGGCCGTTGCAAGAAATATATGGAATATTGAGGATGTAACGGAGAAATAAGGGATGAAATAATCTTTTTCGGTAGTGACAAAAAAACAATTAATCTGAAGAAACGTCGTTAATTCAATAATCCTGTATTTAATTATATACAGAAACAAAAAAAAAGGTACAGTGCAAATCGTTTCGCGGTCAATTATTATTATACGTGAAAGTTACGTGTAGCAATGGATCAAGGTAATCAGGCTCTGATACTGATCCTGTTGAGGGTTTCGGTTGTACGCTGTTTCGCTGAGAATCCCGAGCATGGGCCAGTGATCGTAAGGTGACACAGATAAAGAGAGAGGGGGAGAGAAATAGCGGCTGCGTCGCAGCTCTAGGGTCGTTTATAGGATGGGGGATGATTCTGTTGAGCGTATAAAGCGGCCGTAACGTTGAGCCAACGTTGAAGGATCCTTGGCGAGGGGAGGTGAGAGAGAATCAACGTTGGAACGAACACGGGGTCGACACGGTGCGAAATACACTTGTATAGCTATAGATTAGGCCTGTTACTCTCACTCGCTCTCTCCACCTGAAGTTGCAACTACTAGCTACATTCCGGGGAGGGAAGCATCGGGGTGTGATTTCGTCGGTACGAAGAGGATTAACGTGCTCTTGGGCGCCGTAAGAGTATAGGAATCGAGAGCGAAGGCGGGTTAAAGGGTTTCGTGTCCGTTATGCGAGGACGGACACGCAAGGAGGGTTTTGGTTACTACGAGAGGCGTTCGGCTTGCTTCGACGAAGGATCGACGGTAATGGCAATGGCCAAACGTTGCTGCGTCGTCCTCGTTCTCGCTAAAGAGAAAGAGACGGAGAGTGGGAGAGGAAGAGGAAGAGAGAGGAGAGACAGATAAATCCAGGGTCATCTATGTGTATGTGATGAAGCAAGAGACATAACGGGTGCTCCTTGAAGAGAAAGAGAGTTGGATCGATCGTATCTGGACTAAGAGGGTGCGACGATGAGATGAAGAAGAGCCACGTGCACGAGTGAGACGCAAGGAGGAGAGAAATGGGAACAGTTGTAGTGAAGAGAGCTGAGCCGCGTGAGACAAGAGTGCTGTTCCCTGTTACCTCTCTCTGTAACGTCTACAACGCGTGTGCATCCTCAGAGAGAGAGAGAGAGAGAGAGACAGATAGTTTGCCGCATTTCTCGTTCATGTACATGATGTCTGACCGAACTCACACCTTCGCTCTTTCATTTCACTGCTGTATTTGTCTCTTCGCAATATAAAAATCACTTTAAAGTCGTATATAAAATAACGCGCAACATTTTGAACAATTTCAGATTTTTAATTGAACTTTAAACGCTGCTACGTGAAGAGGGTTGCGTGACCAGTCGCGAATTCGCAAGGAAAAGGGCTGACGGCAAGACGGGCAATCAATTTGACGTCAAACTTCATACAAAGCAGGGTTTTATCGTCAGGAAGCCGAAACCTGACGGATTTCCCTGACTATGGTGTACGAGAATCAGCGTACAAAAATTACACTTAATACGCGAAAATATAAATTATCTTTTTTACAATAAATCGTGAAATAATTATTTACGATTTCCAATTAATTCTGAACAACAGAATGAACATATTTATATTTTTTAAATAGCTTTTTTTTATTCAATATTTTTACACCGATTGTGGTATAAAATAGAAACGTAATATCAGATTTTTTGTCAATCATTGCTTCGTCAATCGATTGGAAAATATGTTGAGAGTGGGATCGTCCCACTTCAATCAAGCAAATAATCGACGTATATTCATTTTTTTTTTGTGACGAAGGATCGTGTTCAAGTGAATGTTTCGTTAAATTAAATTCAGGCACTTATTCGACCGTAACATGTGAACACATATTTTTCATTCTAATTCCATTTTGCACTATTTCGTTTGCATTTTTTTCTGGTAAATGCTTTCGTACTGAAATATAAATCGAGCTTGACCCTGCACCAGTTGAACTAAACCCAGCAAATCAAAAACCGAGAACCGAACGAATTAATAAAAATAAATGAAAAAATAAAAATCCATGGAAGCCAAAGCATGGCACTCAACAAAAATAAAATCTGTGAACATATTTTCGATGACCACACATTCCATTAACAACGAGCACCTTTTTCCGAATTTGCGTTCGTAGTATCTATCAGATATCGAAATAAAATGGATGATAATACCATTTTTTATACGACAGAAGAGCGTGATTCTCTTTTTTTTCACAGAAATACGAATCCAATGTATTAATAATTGAAAGGAAGAGCTTTCAATACATGTCTGATGTCATTTTTTTTACTAGGGATTCAGTAAAAAAAATTTGCCATGAAATCTGCATCATTGTATGATATAAAATCTTTTTTCTTTTGGCTAGTGATTAATTTCGAAATCCCAATCAATTCAACACGCGTGTGTGCATTTGTTCATCGAAAATTTTGCGTTATCCTGTGCATATGCTTCGATGATTTTAATGATAACTTCACCATTCAATTTCATATACTGTAAATGCTATTTTTTCGCTCTCTACCTTTGTTTCCGTAGTATGAGTTCTCGTCGGATTATTCGATATAATCCTCTGATAGAAAATTTGTCTGGTATTTCATTGAATATTTGAATTAAAACCATTTTATTTTTTCGAATACCTCCGTAATTTAGTCAAAAATGATTTTTTTCTTGTTCTGCCATTGATAATAATGCTTTGAGAAATTATAAAAAAAAGTTACAACTAGTAGAGGGAAGTGCATTTTACGAAAGAAAAGCGGACGCATGATTAAACGGTCTCATTGATTATCCGGGGTATACACGTATCACTCGCGGTACTTTTTTTTTGTTCCATTATTAACTGTACCTGCGGGACAAAATTTTTAGAAAAAGATCGTTTTTTTTTTATATTTCATTGTGTGACATCGTCGAAATGAAGTTGAAAAATCTCATGATCAAATTGCTAATAGTTTACCGAGCGAGCGAGAACTTTGAACACGTTTTTCTCGAACTGGTTTTTTTTTATTATATACTGCTCGATTATAGCTGTAGAATTATCATTTTTTATTTTTCCTGTTGTAAAAGATACTCCCTTGCAGTGAATAAAATTGCAATGCAACGTATGTAGTCATTTGTGGCACTGCTGCAATGTTTTTTCTTTCATAATTATTCACCAATTATTACTATGCTCATTTTTCCAATATTACCTTTGCCATGATACTGGAGGATTATAGAAAATAGAAAAAAATGAAATAATTTTTTGCACCAAATAGTCGGCGTCCTCTGGTCGATTCGATTTATTTTTTTGCTCGTTGCAATTCAGAAGAATCTCATTCCATCGCATTTTATTTATCCTCACGACTCATAGGCAACGAGCATGCATTGCGATGAGGTTACCCGATTTGTCATTTTTTTTTTCCTTTGAAATGAGGATTTTTTGTTTTGTTTTGAATACACGTCGTGAACTCGTCGACCAGGGAAATTATTCGAACTCCCCTTAGAGGCTTTTCGTTAATTTTGTTTTTTTTTCTTCATTTTAAAACACCGATATATATATATTATATATATAAATATATACGTATTTGTTTCGAACGAGATTTGCGTTTATAGCGATGGAACAGGCGAAACGTGAGAGAATGCAAAATAAAAACGGTACGCAAGAGACTATGAGCTCAGTGTTGATGAGCGTTGTCGTACTGTAAAGATTTTTTAATGGAAAATTTTATAGTATCTCAAAGCAAAACAAAATTTATTCCAGTTATTTTAAGAAAATATCTCATACGGAATCAAAAATTTCGATTACCAAGTTAATTGAAAATATTCTCAGAAGTATGATCTTTGATTTTGCCCTAAATTAGAATTGTTTCATGCCATAACTCAACCAGAGTTTGTGTTTCGAATTTATCCTACAATTTAGCAGTGCAATCATATATGGGAAAAAAATCGTCTTAACCATATATAATGAATACGGGGCTAGAGGCTATATGGTGATTGTGAATGTCGTGTATTGTATATAGGAAGAGCGAAATGTTCAACAAAGCGAGCGCTTCAAGCACGCACCTTTGAGAAGTGCAAATCTAAACTTCGCTTTTCCTGCATTTAGTTGAGCAAACGAACCTTTTTTTATTCCTAAAATCAGTAAAGCTGATAAACGATTAGTATTTCACGAAAAAAAAACGGTTCTCGCTCAATCGATCAGTGAAAAAAAAACGTTCATTGGAAAATTTGTAATCGCGGATACTCGTAAAATGAAAACGGGCTTAAACTTTTGAAGCGGGAGAATGAAGCATCTCGATGCAGTGGTTTTTTCGAAATAGAATTTGTTGTACGGTACTCCTCGACGTATATTTTTTTTCTATGGAAATTTGTTCCCTAAATACCTTATTATAATTGAGATACTTTACTTCGATTTGGCCACGGGAAAACCAATAATTGATTATAACCAACGTTCACCATTTTAATATTGAATTGAATGATTGTACGTAAAAATCTAAGCCTTTTTATGACGACTTAAAAATATAAAAATACCGAATGAAACCTTACCATGAAACATTGATCCATCGAGTCGTAATTATAAACTGTAAAAAATTATAATAAATTCAGAACCAAGTAAATTATAATACTAATCGGTCCAAATGTCGATAAAGTTCAAACTTCTGTAATTTTTGTGACAAAAATAAATTATAAAAAATGAATAAAATATATAATAAAATAAAAAAATATTATATAATAAATTTGTCTCTACCAGCGACCACTGTACTTCGTTTTTTCTTCGATTCTTCGATCAGGTCAACTGTAAAATAGAAAGAGATGCGCCTGCCATTGCTCGGGTTCTTCCTACCAAGGAAGTGTTACTGGATCAGAGCACCACTGGTCTTTACGCTGTGAAGAAAGACTACTGCGTCCTTCTAAAAATTGTCAACACTTCTGGTCATGAACAAAAAACTTATCGATTCTAAAATTGTTCCTTTCTTTCGTATCCCACCAGGAGGTTGTGTGGAAGCTCGAACAAAAACTGCAGCCATGGAAGCATCGGTATTGAAAAAATATTCAAAATCTTTACAATCGATATATGGATATGAATGGTGTTCTATGAGTAATATTATTTCATATTTTCCAGTTGATAAAGCTTGCGAATCGTAATAGGACAATATCATTCAACTAAATGGAATTTGTGAAAATTGGCTCCGGTCATGGGCGATGGAAATTCAACGAGCTAACCATGCAGAATTGTCCATAGGTGTGCTTTTGTGAGATTATCATTAGCTGGATTTCAGCCACGAGAGACACCGAGGTAAATCGGAAAGGAGAGAGAATGAGAGAAACGGAGTGAGAGAATTTCTTAGGATCTCGGGCTATCCTTTTGAAACACGGCCGAAGCCGTGCTTGTATACCGTACTCCCCTGTATACTTGTGTATACCGTTTATATTCCAAGGATTACGAAGTAGAGATCGAAAATGTACTCGACACGAACAATTCAATCACGATAATAAAGGATTACAGTTGGGTTATGCATTGGGTGTTCTCCATGCTGGAAGCTTAGAAAATAGGAAAATGATGTTGTTTCCGTTGCGTTTCAGTATTTGTCATACCTTGCGCGTGATATTAATGAATTTTTTTCAATCTTTTACATTTTTACATTTATTTAAGCAAAAACCAATAATTCAAATTTAAATAATAATGATTTCTAAATTTTGAATCAGATTTTTTCAAGGGTTCATGCTCTGATAAGTTGAATGAGATAATTCAGAAATAAAGCGAGAATTCGACTGTCAGTAATCCGCGAGTAACCTGATTTTTTTCATTTTTAAACGATTCCGAAATTCTATTCTGTGCACCGATTTTCTAATGTGAAAAAGAATAAACTTTTCTCTTACGAAACATATATAGATTTTTCTGAAGTGTCCTTCGTTTGAGTCGAATCACATTTTTGTCAACATATTATTAATAATCGCATCAAAACAATTGAGAGCTACGACAGTGCATCAGAGAAATCATCTTGATGGATAAATCTGTTCTCATCGAAATAAATATGTCTAAAATGCGAAATTGAGGAACTGAGAGGAACGGTGAGGAATTTGGAGGGCCTTTATCTCCGTCAAAATGGCTGAGAATATCGCAAACTGTGAATAAAGCGTGTTCTCTCATATAAGGTGCAAGAAAAATTCCAGTTGAAAATTCGCAGCGTACGCAGACAGACCGTGCATGACGATTTTCCACAGACACATGTTAGCGATATTATATATAGGTAGATCTTTTGTTTGCTACTTTTTATTTCTTTTTCACTTTCTGGCGAGACGATGTAATTTATGTGCCATATGGTGCTCCAACTGGACAAAAACGGGGGTTGATGGAGAAAAGAAGAAACGTGAAAGAAATCGACTTATATCCGAGGATAAGAGTCATGTTCGCACAATTGGATTTACGAAAAAGTATTTTTTTCACAGATTTTCAAGTCGTATTTTTATATCGTGAATTCAAACTTCGCATAAAAATTTCCAGTTTCTTTTTTAATCGTTCAATCGTTAGCATGAGATCCGAGGAAAAGAGTGATGCGACCAGCAAACCCAACTTGGATAATTTTCGTAATTTTGATGTAAAAGTAACGAGTTCGTGTAAAGTTTGCATAAAAGTTACGGAAATGATTCAAGTGTGTTTGCTGAGCAAGTTCAAGAATCTACCCTCGAAATAAATTCGAGCTATAAAAAAAAATAGTAATTGCAATTGAGCAATTGGAATGGAGTAGAAAAAGAAAAGGAAAAACGGATCAGATGGATGAAAAAAAAAATGGATTATGTAGAAATGCAAAATGCGGTAGGTGAAATGGCGTCCAAGTCCGAACCTTGGAAGAATTACGCGGTAAGGCTCCAGAGATAGTGAAGGAAAAAGGAAAAATGGAGAGATAAAACGAAAGAGCAAAACGAAAAGGGCTACCTAGAAGGTTTGCAGATATTCAATTTTTTCTGTCCTCTTTTGTCGGGCGAAAGGCGAGAGAGAGACATGGCGAGAGAGAACGACACCAGCATGGACGGAAATCCCTCGATAAATGGTGCGACGCAGCGTCGGCGAAAAAAAGGCTGCTCCTCTTAATAGAAATTTAATTGATCCTTCGGCTTTACGCAGTCGGGTGGAACGCAAATTGAACTGGCCGAGCGAGTAAGAGCGTTATGTCGATAGTGACTAGAAACACAGATATTCATATAGAAATAATAGAACTACCAATATAGTCACGTTGTATGGCAGCAATAATGCAGGAAAAGAGGAATGGCGAGAGAGAAAGAGGGAGTGAAAAAGGATAGGGAGGGAAAGAGAAAAGATAAGAGACAAAAAAGTTATGTGTGTGAACCAACATGCAATGCATGAACTGAAATTTATCATTGATTTATTATAATTCCATCGTAAATTGTTCTATTGAACTATTATCAATATGAAATTAGCGTAACATCATTGTGACCATTTTTTTCACACAGATTGAAAATGCCATTTGGTTTTCGTTTAAAAAATAAGTTCTCATTTCTTTTTCACACAGTTTTTAAAACTAAAATTTTTTTTTTTATTGCCTCAGGCTCCTGATTCCTATTTTCAACATAACTCAAGAATCACCTGCGAGTATAGATACGCTGTGACATGTGTCTTTGCCGCTTAAAAACGATCTTTTCAATATTTAGCGTCAAGACGCTGTCGCGTCTCTAGATATGTCACTTTTTAGATATGATTATATGATCATATCGTTAATGAAAACATCACAGTATTTTTTCAAAACATCGAATGCACTCTCTGTAAACATTTAGTTAATGAAAAAATAATCCTTTCATCGATATTAAACGATTCGCAATTTCCTACATAGTTTTATGTTACCTCACTTCTCTCTGCTGCATTTTTTTTTCAAATATCAACTTCATGATTCATCTAGTGAAACTTGATTCGGTAGGTTTACAGAGAATTATTCTGTTGACCTGAAGGCTTGAATAAAGTAGTCTCTGAGATTTCTTTCAAATGCAACAGAGAACAATTTCTGGTTTTTACTGCACAAAATGCTTACGCTTCTTTGCTTCCTAATAGGTTTCAAAGATTTGTACTATTTTTGTGAATTCAGGAAAGACTTGTTCTCAAATAAATTACCAACATCCTCCGACTAAACTCATTTATTCAAATTTTGTCTAATTGTATTTTTCTTGCTTACGAACTGGAGCCTAGAATTCGTAAGCAAGAAATGTGGAAACACGAGGAAAACTGGTTGAAGCTTCGGAGAGTAATATTTAAGGAATGACTTGCAGTAGTAAAGGCAAAGCAAGATAGGGTATTGAAGGTTCGTCTGTGTATAGATGAATGAACAGATTTGAACAGGTATCGTAGTATAATTTTCAACAAATGTCAGTTCACAATGTTTGAACAACCTATTTCCATGGCATTTTAGGTTTTTGATGAATGATCATTTTTTTTGTAACCTTGTAGAAAATATGGAACAAGCCTGGAGTTCGATATATCGGAGCTAACAGATTTATCACTTGATATTTGCTCTTTGCATTTGCTCCTTTCGGGTCTTTGCAATTTTTCTTTATTTTAGTTTTCGTCCGGAAGATTAACGCTGGTTAATAATGACATGCAGTGATTTCATGCTAATGAAGTTCAGGAATTTGAATATTACGATCGATCAGAATTATTCATCTAAAATGGAAATGACTGCATAAATTTGTTGAGTCCCAACAAATATAATGCGAACAATAAAAATTTTGGGGATTCATTGCACTTTTATTTTGGTTTCGTCATTTTTTTTATTGTTATTCTACTACAACAGAGTTATTGAGCGGAAACCTCTGTTGAAGATGAAAACTCGCACATTTCTCCGTTATTGGCGATGCATGAAATTTATCATCAGAGTCTTAACTTTCAGAACGATCTAGAAATCATTTCGACTTTATATTTCAATTAGAAAATATCAACAAAACAATGATGAGTATTTAATATAGACTCGATGACACCGTAACGAGGATTGAGAATTCTGATGAGATACGTCGATGCGTTGATTCCGACGAAAGTCTTTCCATCAGGTAGCCAGGGACATACGAGTATCGCATGCGAAGTTGGACCTTAGTGAATGGAGGGTACGAGCAGGAGAGGCCTTAGGATTTTGGAATCGTGGATTCTGAGTATGATGACAACTTTACTCCTCTCATCAATCAACCCTCCTTTTGTTGCTCTGAGAAAGCACAAGGCAAAGGAGACAAAGAGACCACGACAACGAGGAGGAGGACGTCGAGGACGAGAACGAGAGCGACGTTGGCGTGTCCTCGGCGTATAACGTCGTCACGCTTTCGCGGTCACGTTGTTCTCGTGCTCTTAACGCTAATGCTACCCACCTCACTAGTAGTACCATGTGCTCTATCGCTAGGGATGAAAAAAGAAAGCGAATCGTATATTCGCGGCTGAAGAAATGCAGAAGAGGTGAGACGGGGAAAATGTAAGTGAGGTAGAAAGAGAAAGAGGATGGGAGCTAGGGAGGAAGCAATGGAGGGAAAGACGGAAAGTAAAAAGGAAAAAAAAAAAAGAAATGGTTCAACGTTGTTCCATCGAGCAGGGCTTTTCTCCTACCGCCATTACTCGTAACCGCGTTCTCGCCGCAAAATCGTTAATTACCAAACGGTGTTACTACCATTTCGTTCATCCGTCAGGCTGTCCGAACGATCGCGAAAATAGAATCACTTTAATTCATCGATCATGGAGAGAAAGAGAAAGCGAGTAAGAGAGAGAGAGAGAGAGAGAGGGTATGAAATTTTGTTCTCTAACGATTTATTCCCTAGATGTTTCACAACACTGTTGGATTTTTCCCTCCCAAAAAAAAAAAAAAAAATCCCATCGTTCATAATGTTTTTCTTACCATCGATAATGGACGGAATTAACCCGAGTCTTGGAAAATTGAATCGTTATTTCCGGAAGGGAGCAGAAGGTTGAAAACGGAAAAAAGAAGAAAAATACTAGAAGCGATGGATGAGCGAGATTTGTCGAAGACTCTGAGGATGAGATGAGACTCTTCTCCCACTGAGCTTGTTCAATCCACCAGTACCCATTCCCCTTATCGATCCTCTTCTCTCCCAGTCGTAAGCAGTTAACAGCTTCATCGAGAGCGAAGCATAATTAAGATGAAAAATAATGAGATTGCGCCGCCGGAGCGCGCGAGAGGAAAATTTCGTCGCGCTCTCGCTGTGCCACGCGACTATATTTTATTGATATATATGAATATAGACGTATATTATTTTTATCCAAGAATCATATATATCTGGATTCTGTGAAGTCACGAGAGAAGTGGTTTCCATCACGAGCGGCAGAAAGAAAAATATTGTTTCAAAGATAAGACCGTTTGCGCGAAATACTCGTTAAGGAATCTAATTACTTGGCTAGTTATTCTTTTGTGTTGAGTTAAAATGTAGATACACATTATCGTCCACACGTTGTTTTGGTCTACAGAAGAAAAGATAACAAGAGCTTATTCACTGACTGCCAAATTAATCAATTTTTATTTGATCCACAAACGATTCGCAATTCTTTTCATCGAGTTTGCTCATTTGCTATGAATAATGTTTTTTTTTTTCAGTCGTTTCAGTGGTTTTCGATTGAAAATCGAACAACATTTTTTAGCGGACAGATTTATATATATAGAGATGAGGAATGAATATTTATTTTGATTCTATATAAAAAAAAAAGTATAAGGCTGTTGCTGTTACGTGGACTAATATTTTTACGATTCCTTATCAATATCAGACAAAATTTACCAGTTCTCGTCTGAATAAAATAATCAAACGAAAGATTTCAACTTTATTGATTTTTTTCATCATCTCATTAAAATCGCTGTAACTTTTTTTCTATACCGAATCAAGCATTTAGCCACCGCTCATTTCTGTTCGTTTTCTAATTTTCTTTGAATTAATAACGCGATTTTTTTCCGATAAAAATCTTTTTACGTCTTACAGTTAGACTATTTTTACATTTTTTTTTCGTCATGAAAAGATTTTGTTTTCAAAATATTGTATTCTTTCAATGAAATTGAATTTTTTCTGATCAACGTAATATAGAGTTTGACGCGGAGTATTGAAAAAGAAAGTTTGTGTGAGCCCTGCCGCACTCTTATATGCACAAATACTCCAGTTTTATGACGTTATGACGTTTTCAATTCAAATTGCTCTCATGGACGAACTAATTGAGTGAAAAATCCGAATACAGGTGATGATTTTTTCCAATTTTTCTTATTCCAACGGTCTTTGCTGCAAGTAAATCCGTTCAGCAGATCTTGAGATATGATACGATGAAAGAATTCATGTAATACAGAAATAACGAATTCGGGCACTTCTGTCGATAATTGTCCCTCTTGATCCCAAAATTCTTTTTTGTCCCCACTTCCTTCATGTACCGGTATCGATTACTAGTACATTTTTTTTTAACGTATAAGAGCGAAAGAGCCACTGCATTACACATTAGTAGATATAGATGTTCATAAAAATAAAGAATCAGAAGTACCAAGACACAATGTCGATGGTAATACGTCGTTGAGAGCGTTTTGTCGTCATATTATCACACAAAGAGGAGATGGGGCGAACGAGGATCGCTGCTCGTGCGGAACAAGAAGAACATGAGCAAAAGGGAAAGATCGAAAAAGTACAATGGAATGAAATATATACGTATATCGGCGCATTTCTGACGAACTCAGACGATTTACGACCGGTTTCGAATCTTTTCTGGAATTCTTCATTCTGGTGAAATGGAAATCACGAATGAAAAAAAAAACGTGATTCAATGCAAAGATCATAAAACTTAGAATATGAAAAATTTATCGCGTTGTATGATAACTTTTTTAAATAGTCTTTTTTACACATGTTTCGTTGTCTATAAATTATTGTATTTTCTATGATATTGCGGAATACACTGAGAAAAAAAAGTTATTGGAACAACAAAATCCCTCATTACGGAGTGCCAATAAAATATATAATCATCATAATGTCATAAACCATTGAACGAACAGATAAATTTTTCATCAGACTGCACGTTCATTCTGCCAAAGAAATGTGCATTTCAATTGACAAAACTCTTCCAATAACATCAATTTTTATTGAATCAACCATTTTTTTTCTCTGTGTACATGTATGTAAAACCGATATAAGAGGAAATGTAATTGCAACGATATTAAGCGCGAATTCAAACGCATTATAAGAGGCTTAGATTTTTCCATCCGAATTTGAATAATTGACGTATCTGTAATTTCTACGATTGGAGCCAGTTGACTCTTAACCTGAGCTGAAAAAATCTCAATTTTTCTTCGTTCCTGAAAAAAAAAAAATGAAAAAGGGTGATTCTGAAATAAATCTTTCTTCCGACGAAAAATAAAGAAAATTTTTATTCACGCACAATTCATTTTTCCTTTTGAAAGCACATGAAAAGTTCATGAAAATTTTAAAATTTTACAGGTTTTTTTTTTTTATCTGTAAAACACATAATTCAACGAGTCATCGCAGGCCAAATTTCAAGGGATAAGAGCATACAATAAAAAATTCAGCGGGCCGATAAAACTGGAAAGTCGACCGAATCCAAAATAAAAAAATACTCGTCCGCTCATTTTTCGTATGAGAAAAAATTTATAAAAAATGGGTGAATGTATTGAAATACGAGAATGTAGTGGGACTTTATATATTTGAAATATTTTCGATGTAAATGAAAAGCAGTGATAGCAGCTGCATGATAAGTATTTAAAAAAAAAGTATGGAAGGATTCGTAAAAGCCGGGACGACCTGGAGCGCTGTGGCCGGTATATTCACCAAGATTTTTTCGATCATTTTTAATTTTCAGGTACCTTTCACGAAAAACGGGTAGAAATAGCAAAAAATCTGGTGACAGTCCGAAGATGAATCTTTATTTTTTTTACCACAATATTCCAACGTTCATATGAATATATACATCTATAATATATATGAATATATGTCATGTATATTGTACAGAGAAAAAGTAGTCTCTTCTACAAATCGTGCACGGACGAGCGGTAAGAATTTGGCAAGACCAGCAAAATAAAGGCTCAGTACACATACACGCGCCGACATATATACATATACAAAAAAAAACTCTATCGGTTAACAATAGGAGGACAATGCAGAGGGTAAAAGAACGTGTACGAGGGAGAAAGGAAAAGGAAATGGAGAAGGATAGGTACACCCGGCGAACCGGCACTCAAAGAAATTGGCTGGTGGTCTTCTGACCCAACCAGAGGGGGTGCTACGACCTCCACGGGATAGTTCGAAACTCTAGGGATCTCAACAGGATAGAGAAAGTGCCATGTATATATCTATGCATGCTGAATCCTCCGTTTTTCCCGTTCTCTATGTATGTACCTATCTATACACATATGGCAAGGACGACAAAAAAAGGCTCAGGAAAGAGGGAATAAAAAAGTTTTGGTTGGAGAGTAGCGGAAAGATAGAAGGAGTGACTAAGAGAGAAAAGAAGAGACAGAGCGCAGGTGGTCCAGGCAATTGTCTATGTACCTCCAAACCTCGCTTGGTCGCGTTCTTTCGGATATATATTTGCCATCACCACGACTACAACCGTACCTCATCGGAAAAGTCTTCCATATCTACCACCCTCTATTTCGCATCTCTTTGTCTCCCTCGTCTTGTTATCTTTCTTTCTTCTTTTTTTTTTTTCACTACGGCACTGTCTCACTTTGGAATCTCTTTCTTTGCCTCTCTATGTGTGCGACCATGTCTCTATCTCTTCTGTCTGTTTATTCGTCAATCTGTCTGTATGTATGCCTTTTATCTCTTTCCTTTTTATACCCCGATCGTCATACGCTCATTCTGTAATCTTTTCTCAAATCCCATTGACCGATGTCCACATACACCAAATCATTCAACAAATCCACGTTTCTTCGTTCTCTTGTACAGTTTATTCCCAGCGCGCAAAATCAGCCCTTTAAATCCTCGTATTGATTGACGAGACTCAATCGATCTTGTAATTTCAAATCCATTTTATTTGAGGGGCTTGGAAACAAGCAGATTGATGGTACAAATAAAACAAAAAATGATAAATATGTTATCTATTTCGGATATATCAGTGTGTGTACGTCTTTTCAAACTACACCTGACAAATTTCTAATCATTTACTGATGAACATTTTCAAATGAAATTCATTTTAAAAGAATAAAATAATGTGTAACAAATATCAACCGTTTACACGCATGCAAATTAATAACCTTTACTTAAAATTAATCTAGTAAAAGATCGTTTGCACGGTATGATCATTGATTTTTTACCATAATATAAATAAAATGAATCCTCTTTCACTAGGGAAAACAGTTTTTCAACAGACCATTCAAAAAAAACGAATGTTTTCCTGGCTATTACGAAAACTCGTTAATTCTGTAAACATGTGGATGCTGAAAACCTGCGTTTGAAGTCATGTTGCGTTTATACACATGAAATGTGATTGTATGTATACATATACTGTCACAATGTAATAGGGTTGTGTGGTATGTACTGCGTACAACCCTATGAATTTCTCGACTTTCTGTGTGCCATTACGAAAATGTGAAAGAGCTCGTAAAAACTCAGTACTCAATTTTTTAAAATGGTATGTTTGAAAATTGCCAATTTTTCACAGTCGTATGGCATCATCTTCATATTTGTGCAAAACATTTTTCTTCAGGTTTGATAATTAGCAATTATAGGTCGTGATCATTCTAAATTCCACTGAACGATTCGAGGATTCAAACATCAGATGAAAGTTTTTATTTTTTATTTTTTTCTAAAGAACATTTTTCAATCTGATGTGATTTATTAAATTTTTTTTGTTTTGGGTAGCAAAAGAATTGCATTGTTGTTTCGTCGAGTGTACAAAGACAGGAAATTCGGAGGATATATGGTAGAAGTATGGCTGCTCTCGACGGAGCGTTCGGATACCTCATGCGAAGAGAAAGAGGACAGTGTAGTAGTCGCGCAAGTTCAGCAGGTTTGTTCGCGAAATTCTGTCTTCCTCCGTTCCTCGATGCCAGTTTCTCTCTCGCTCTTTCTCTCTTACTCGCTTCTTCGTTCTTCCTCTGAACCGGAAGCTTACGAACCGTAAAATTAGGTTTCACGTTCGGAACGAGTAAGCAGCACTAGCAGCAAGGCAAGCCTCTCCATGAGCGAAAGGGTTCATGTTGAACTCGTGAGAGTGTCGTTCCTCTTTTTGTTGTAACGTCTTTTTGCTTTCCTTTTTTTTTTTATGTCCTTTAAATTCGAGTGCTGAATTTCCCTTACGATGCAAGGCGTTATGTACAATTCATAGTACGTGGTATGGGCCGAAAGAGTGAATTTAAATTAAATGTATCCAAATCATAAAATTTTAACCTCTCATTGGATAAAATAAATCAGCGCATTTTTTTTTTTTAATCGAAAGAATCTGCATTCGTTTAATCCTTTTGACCAAACTTTCTTTATGTACGTTATTTTATGATCGACTGCCTCAGAAAAAAAAAAATTGTAGGCTGGTTTGATGAACTAAATGGCGAAGAGCACGTTTCGATTGCTCCGACTATTCGGAATTTTAGTCTCAACGTGATCTCCCAAATTTATTTAACACCTAAATCATTAATATCTAAATCTTGTCGAAACAAAACATATCAACTCGTGAGTTCTCTTTCTCACGCATTTTTGTAATAATAAATTATTTAATTTCATTAATATCTCTTTTATGGTGAGAAAACTATGCAAACGGTTAGAATGAAATAATTATTTTACTCTAAACTTTTCTTTCAAGTAGATTTAAAAACCTGCAGCGAGTTCACTGCTGTTAATTCATTTTTTTTTTCACATCAATTAAAACAAAATCAAATGTTTTCCCCTCAGTAGATGCAATATCCTTTGATAAATTAAAAATGCAGTTACGTTGATATCCCTCACTATATCATATCCCATTTTGCTTGCTCGAACTGCTATTTCACCAGGTTTATGTGTATATAAACCTCTCGTCGCGTCCCAAACGACGATTTAACGATCCGTCGCCCGGCTCCGGTTCAACTGCCGAAACTTTCGTAAAGTCAAAGCTTTCCTGCTCGCCCACATAGCACAACCCACCGCAATCGTGTCACAGTGAATAACCGTCTTGTTAGTTGCAACTCTTGTGCGCCAGAGAAGCGGTTTCCCTTGTACAACTGTTATTCACAGTTTTCTCCAAACGTGTGAATAAATTGCTAGCATATTTTTTCGTCCTTTGTGACAACGCAGAATTACCCAATATTTCATTTTTTTTACCGTATTACTGTAAAAAATAACCACGCTCATAATCATAATTATGAATATTCTCATTAGAGAAATCAAATCATAATGACAAAATGAACTCTGCGCAGTGTGGAAGTTTTCATATTCTTACCCGACCGAACGTTTCATAATCATTCAATATCGTGCAAACGGTAATCGATACTTTCCACAAACCTTATCTAGGAACCGAATTGAGAATTAATTATATAATTATAGTAGCAATCCTCGTTGAATGCACTGTGAAAATTGATCACTGACTTTGCCGTTGATACTGAATGCCTTTTCCTATTTATATTTCGGTTGTCAAACGGATTTATCTATTAAGAAATATTTAATTCGAATAATCGTTTTATTATGACACCCTGATAATAAAAGTATTTTGATAAAATCAAAATTTCACTCGCTCATTATTGTTATTTATTTGAAAAATTGAATCTTATATTAGAAAAAAGCCAGGAAAGAAGGCACTGTTTTTATTGAAAAAGTATATCGTCTAAAAATTCAACTATTTACCGGAAAGTAAAAGACAAGACGAACAGGGATGTGATTCACATTTGGTATCCGTGTTGGAAGTAAAGAGGCTCTTGTCTTTTATCATCCACCTTGTTGCCAAGTGTTCTTGCAAGAAAACGCGTTCACGCATTGGCTCTTCATCATATCAGAACCGTGAGATATATACATATCGTATAAAATTTGTATATATATATCTATAGAAATAAATACTTATAAATATACACAGAGCACACATAAAAGCTAGACAGAGAATTATATCCCGAAACCTGGCGACGATGCACGTGCCAAGATTTCAGAAAATCTTTCCTTCGTCGTTTATATGTACTGTACTTCTATATTATTGTTGTACGAGTGTCAAGCATTCTTGAAAATTCATATGAAGTGTGTTAGTACGACAGTTTAAATGACACTAATTTCATTCGAGACTGCAAATCTCATTTTATTGACGAGTTAAAAGATGAACATGGAGGAACAACTGAACGAAAATGTTTCCATTAAATGTCCACTTGCTTTTTTATTGATTAAACCAGCAGTCACCTGTCGCTTTGCTTGATTATAAATCGACTCGGACATCAATCACTCAGTGGGACGCGCTTTTTCCAAGTTTCTGATGGACCCGGACCACTGAAAATAAGTAAAAATATAAAAAATACAGCTGTCTGTATCAGCCGGCTTTTCCACAGTTTTCTTTGGTCCTCGCGCAAATGCGATACAGTAGTGCGTTCGGAAAGAGTGGGTTGGGTGCGACACACTCGGACGAGGAGAGAGGGGGTGGTCTCACAGGAACAGGAACAGTGAAGTGGAGCAAAAAAAAGGGAAGTTAAAGTGATGGGAAGAGCTCGTAAAAACCCGAAAGGGTATACGCAGGAGAAATAAAAAAAAAAAAAGAGGAATACTCATAAAATTTTCGTTTAAAATATTCACGACTCGAAGCTGATTGAAACCCCTTTGTTGAAAGTAAAAGGCAATAACAATTACGGGCACTCCGTAAGTTGTGAATGCATGTCAATTATATTGAGAAAATAAATGAGTAGAAATGATTCTCATAAAATTAAAAATACCAGAATAATAAAAAAAAAAACCAGAAAAAAGAATTTTCCAAATTTTTTTTTCTTCAACAGGATCACTTTGTTTCATTTTGTATATCGAAATAATGGATAAATTTGATCTTCACATTATTTCGGATACCAGTTGTTTCACAAACGTTTTTTATCATCCAAATTTTAACGATAAATTCTCAAGTTCTGTGGTCTGGGTGGTACCTACGCACGCGCATTTTGATAAAGTTTTATATGCGCGTTAAACCCCGAGGTACACGTTACTTTACAAATGAACGCAAATATTTCCGAGTAAATAGTTTACGCAACATGCCGAGAGACTCCGCGGGGCAAAATTTTATATACCATCATTCTACAAACGACCCGACTTCCACTTTTTCCCCCTCAACCCTTTTCATTATTGCCAATGGTATATATATAATAGTTGTGAATCCTCGGATGCCCGGTTTTTGCGACTCGGAAACGACGACAGTTCACGTGTGTAACGAATTCCCGATTCACTATCCGCAGTCGTCCACCATACTGTAACACGATGGTACGTTTGTTGCTTTTTCTCCGGCAAAACCACTACGGATTGTATGCAAACTGAAAAATACCTAAAAACCGAGCTGTTGGCAACTATTGGGGCTTTATGAGAAAACACGAATCAAACTTGAATTTCTACGCCAAAACAGAAATATTCGTTCTGCGGAAAAGAATTTTCTATATCTGTGAAAGTCCATGATGTTCGAAGTCAAGAGACGCGGCTCGATAGATTAATACTCGAAGTAGGAAAAAGTCGCAAAAGCGGAACACCCCCTCGAAAAAGTGAATTTTTTTTCGATAGAAAACTGCAGAATCCAATAAATCAATCGGGTTCTACTTTGAAAATATAGTATTCAATAAAAACGACTAATCTTTTTGCACGACTTTTTGCAATTTTTGTTCACCATATTGCGAAAATGGCACTCAACAAAAATCGCCATCAACAAAAACTAGATTTTTTCGTCTATTTAAAAAAAAAAATTATTGTTTGATCTTTCCATGGAAGCATATAATTAGAATTGGTCGTTTATCGAATAGTATGTTTCTACCGCATCATTTCCTAAGTCGAATGATCGTATTTGACAATTTTTCAACAACAAAAAAATTTCACTTTTTCGGGGGAGTGTAGCGTTTTGCCCGGTCCTCCCCTGCAAATAGAATTCTTAGGTCTTCTATTTATTCCAAAAGATATTATTACATAAAAGTATTTGCTATTTCTTATTTAAGATATTGAGAATCAAAGATTGTACAGTTTCACACGTGCTTTTATGAGGATCGCTAAAAAATGTTTACATCATGCAATATAACTGTGAAATTTTTTCTTGTTTCTGTGGATATCCTTTCGGGTTCTTACACCAACCCAGTTCGTACCCTGAGAGTTGAAAGTCTGCAGCTTAACTCGTATTGAAAATATTAATACTCCATTTTCTCATTGCACGAAAGAAGTATCAAATAATTACCGTTCCAAATGAGTTTTGAAGATAAAGCTGAGCAATAAAGATCTTACAGAATATATCTCGAAATATGATTAAAATTTAATTCTGAACAAACCTTGAGAATATTATAAACGAATAAATGTTATATCCTTTAGCAATTATTTTGCTTATTCCCTTCATTAAACAGGAAGAAGCAAACCCAATAAGTGACTAGATCGAGATCATTGCTCTGCCCCAGTACCTTCACCGTTTTCATCACTAAAAGGCTAACTAAGGTTTTTAAGAAGAGGAAAAAAAACTGATCCTGAGGATGCAGACAATCGATACAGAATGAGAAAAAGATTTCGGTGAAATGAAATGATTTCGGTCGAAGTTGAAAAATGTCGATTGCGAAGCAACAAGAAATATAAACCTCCTGGGAATAGTATCGGGAGGAATTAGTACAAGGGTGGATCGAATAGAAGATATTTTTAATCAAGCTCGTCGTTGGGAAATCTCAGAAAATATCGTACAATTTATAAGTCAATCCCTTTGGAACGAAGAGGAGTATTTCGATAATTATAGCCATTTCTTACTGGCTGCTTTTTATGACATCGAGTACATATTTTTTTCAATCAATGTAGCCATGGACGTTATAAAATTACTATTGTTACAAGTTACATTCCTGTGTTTCCGTCCCTCAACGTATCGTTGTAAATAATGTCCAGCGAAATCAGTTTCAAGTTGTTTCAACGAAAGCTAAAATTATGACTTTTTTTGAGGAAGGGGTATTCTCCCCAGTCTGGGTGCCTGGGTGTTCTAATTTTCCCAGCCTTTCCTTATTCATACTTTTCTTTTCAGGACAAAAAAACTCGATCAACTTTATACATTGCATCCAAGGTGAGAATCCATGTGACGTCAATGAAGAGTCTCTCGATGGATACGTTGCGAACCCCGAGGGTTATCGAATCATTGGTCATCTCTGCTCCGCAACGTTTCTGTACATAGACCCAGCTTGATATAAACGAAAGGACGTAAGGCAGAAAAATCAGTGTTCGAAGCAATGTTGACTCGAGGCTTTTTGCTCGTTACTAGACGATAAAACATAGATATAGTCAATATTCAACGTACATTTTTATCATACATAGCTCTGGCTGTCACAGAGGTCCCTTCCTAGTATAACGCATGTCCGCCCGATATAGCCGTAACTGATGAACCGTACATGATGCTCGAACGAGGCACCATTCGAAGCATAAAGAAACGGGTCAGTTCAACGTATATGGCACGCTACAACGAGAGACCAGATGGAGTGAAAACAGGGGGTAAAATAGACTAGCAAAAGCTTTTCACACTCAGCGGCGCCATCTTCGACAGGTATATATCCTCGGACACGAATTTTTTGTCCCCTCTAATCTTACTCCAAGCTCTTGCTAGACTTGCTTTTAGCTATGATGCCATTATACAGACTGTGATAGAAAACGACGTATTTCTCAACGAAATGGAACATAACCTATTATCGTGCTCGATGAATCGAACTGAACCGTACATCCACGACAGATCGTATTGCACGTTGTATGTTTACTGTTTCTCATACGGCATCAGAACCTGTCCACACGGAGTAATTTAGTTCGTTCGATGTTTGCTTACCTTCATCGTGGACTCATCACATCGATTCTGCAGTAGCTACATTAGAATGAAACTAGTGGAACCGAGGGATTTTGGCCTTGAGGTATTTACATTAAATTTTCGAAAGATCGAGTACTCTTTTCTGAGTTACCGCATGGAAGATTCCTTCTGATACATCAGCGATATGAGACTTCTCTTGTTTGCTGCACCACTTCAAAGGGATAAAACGTTCTTTTTCTGTTCAGATTTGAAAAAATAATGAGATTTTCCCACGAGTCACAGAGAAATATATAATACACATCACAGTGATTTTTATTAATGTCAGAACAATCTGTTGTCTCTGAATAAAGTCAATACATCCGAAATAATCATTGATTCCGTCAGCTTTTACTTTCACGATTTTTTCAAAATCTTACAACCGTCACTTTTGATTGAAAAAAAAAATTCTCCCCGACGATTCTAACTGAAAATTAAAATCCAAAATATATCCGTCAACTTTCACACTCGCGATCCTTGTAACCTTATTTTTTTAACCTCACAACTATCGCTACCAATCCGCGATCGCGATCTTTATAACCTTTTTCAACTCACAGCTGTCATTGAATGTGAAAAAGTTGGTTGCCACATCAAGGAAACACAGTCTCACCGATGAAACAGCAGAATGTTACTAGCTGCAACTCGTGTCACTAGACAGCAATCGCGAAACGTTAAAAAAAAATCACAAAAAACAGCAAAAATGCTGTACAAAAAGTTGAGACAAGTACATTTACTCCCCCGTTAAAGGAGCCTTCCCTCTAAATAATTAGAACCTCGTAATAAAACATCTTTAGAAAAATTTCTCCCAACAAAAAACACCATTCAAGAAACCAGATCTCCCCAAAAATCCACTATTAGAAAGCAGTTCGAATCTTTCCTTTTAAAGTAACCTTAAAAAATAATTTATCATGAAAAGTTTTGAAAAACTATCTTGAATGAAATTTATGAATAAAGTCATGAAATCGTGAAATTAAATTCTCGCAAAGAGTTGAATTAAAAGATTACAAAAAGTTGTCAAATAAATATGGATGTGGTCAAGTACGTCAGATTATAATGTTAACAAAAAAATTACAAACAAAAAAAATTATATACAAAAAAATTACAAACAACAAAAACTTGAGAAAAAAAAATTTCGGCTGGTGTACTTGGCGAGTTCGTAACTAAAACTATGAGGTCTAAGTACATTATGAGAAGTAAATTACACATTTCGCCAAGTACACCAGCCGAAATTTTTTTTTCTCAAGTTTTTGTTGTTTGTAATTTTTTTGTATATAATTTTTTTTGTTTGTAATTTTTTTGTTAACATTATAATCTGACGTACTTGACCACATCCATATTTATTTGACAACTTTTTGTAATCTTTTAATTCAACTCTTTGCGAGAATTTAATTTCACGATTTCATGACTTTATTCATAAATTTCATTCAAGATAGTTTTTCAAAACTTTTCATGATAAATTATTTTTTAAGGTTACTTTAAAAGGAAAGATTCGAACTGCTTTCTAATAGTGGATTTTTGGGGAGATCTGGTTTCTTGAATGGTGTTTTTTGTTGGGAGAAATTTTTCTAAAGATGTTTTATTACGAGGTTCTAATTATTTAGAGGGAAGGCTCCTTTAACGGGGGAGTAAATGTACTTGTCTCAACTTTTTGTACAGCATTTTTGCTGTTTTTTGTGATTATTTAACAACTTTTTGTAATCATCGCGAATTATTGGAAGAATCAGGTTTTTCGATTGGAGTTTTTAGTTATGACAGATTTTCAAAGGGATATTGAATGATTATTGTTTTTTTAAGAGATTTTCCGTGGAGACGTTTTCGAGGAAGAGGTTTTAGAGGAATTTTTTGTTGTTTGTCAATTCAAACTGTGTACTTGAAATTGCGTGAACAGAATTGTCATTTTGCACATTGATGGGTTAACAAATGATTGAAATGAACCGGAAACAAAATACATGCTTCAATTTACAGACTCGTATGACAGAAGTAAGAACGTAGAACGAAAAAGAATCCTTTCGGCATTCGAGTTACTACAGTATTCTGAAAACATTTCTGAGTTTTAAGTTATGAATTTTCAAACTTGACAACAAATTTTTAATGCTCATCCCTTAATAAAACATGACAGCTCGTTGAACACAAAAAAGAATTAACATATTTAAAGGAAACCTCCAATTTCAAGGGAAAAAAAGTTTGATTTTCAGCTCAGAATTTGCTTGGCGTCACTTTAATTTCATAATTATTATTACTATTACGTCATAGAACCGGCATATTCGCGTATATTTAAGTGTGGCAGGTCTCGCGCGGGCTCTTTCTTTTCGTTTAATACATGGCGTCGAGCCGCTACCGCGTCTCTTGATATTATATTATATGTATTTTAGCCCAAATTCACTTCAAGGGCTAATGTGTTGTACGATTTGAAATTCAATAAGTACTGAATTATAAATGATTCAGTATTTATTTGTCAAATGCTAATTTGTTAATATATTTTGAAATTGTTTTATTTTCAAATGAAAGATTTCAAAAATATGAATAATGTTCTCAATCAAATCGTTTCAATTTGTTTTTTAAATATTGCACCTTTGCTACAAAAGGTTTTGAAAATGAAAAAATTTCATTGAGATTTTACGACATGATTTCGCATGTTAAATTTCCAACTAAATTTGAATTTTTCTAGAAATGTGTAGAAATTTATCAGAATACATTAATGTTTCGTATACGATTTTGTTTCAAGACTTTGTTTCGTTAAAATGACTTGCTTCTATGAGATTTGAAATGTTTGTCATAGTAAAAATAGCACAGATTTTCCCTTATTTGACATCAATATAAATTTTTTCCGAGGAAGATGAAAGTTTCTGACAGTGAGAACCAGAAGCGAAAAATGTTTATCAAAAACGTGGACAACGAAGAAAAAACGAGAAACATCTAAGACGTCTATCATTTATCATTGAGAAATGTCTAAAAAAAGAACACTAAAGAAATCGAAAAAACTGAATCGCTGCGAAAAAGTTGAAGTTGAAGAGAATAAGATTTTCAGCGATAAAGAATACAAGATCGTTGATTTAAGCATTGAGTCCGGAAGGTTTTCAGATGGTGGCATCAGAAAACTTTTGTGAAACACAGGTGAGCTGCAAAAACACTGGTTCTGGAAAATCTTACACCGTTGGTGCCATTGCCAAATATTTTTCATCAATTTCATCCTTTTGACATCCCCATGAGCTTTGGGACACAATTGTCTTCATCTCTGAAGAACTTCAAGAAAAGAGTCCAGAAGCTAGCATCAAACAAGTTGTCGATGAAAGCAAAATGACTTTTCATTGGCTCCGGAAGGATCTCAGATGGTGGCATAAAAAATTTTTTGTGAAACACCGGTGAGTTGCGAAAACACCGGCACTGGAAAATCTTACACCATTGGTACCATCGCTAAATATTTTCCATCAATTTCATCCTTTGGACATGTACATGAGCTTTGGGACATAACCGTCATCACCTTTGAAGAGCTTCAAGAAAAGAGTCCAGAGGCTAGCATCAAATAAATTGTCGATGAAAGCAAAATGACTTTTCATTGGCTCCGGAAGGATCTCAGATGGTGGCATAAAAAATTTTTTGTGAAACACCGGTGAGTTGTGAAAACACCGGCACTGAAAAATCTTACACCGTTTGAAGATTTTTAAGAAAAGAGTCCAGAGGCTAGCATCAAACAAGTTGTCGATGAAAGCAAAATGACTCTTCATTGGCTCCGGAAGGATCTCAGATGGTGGCATAAAAAATTTTTTGTGAAACACCGGTGAGTTGCGAAAACACCGGCACTGGAAAATCTTACACCGTTGGTACCATCGCCAAATATTTTTCATCAATTTCATCATTTTGACATGTACATGAGCTTTGGGACATAACCGTCATCACCTTTGAAGAACTGCAAAAAAAGAGCCCAGGGGCTTGCATAAAAAAAGTTGTTGATGAAAAAAAAAGAAATATCCATTGGCCGATGAACAATTGAGGAAAATTCTTTTTATTTCTGGAATGTATTCATAAACAACATACACTGTAAACATCCATGTTTTTATGTATTTATTAGTTTTCTGCTCGATTTTCATCACTCACGCAACTGAATACTTGGAATTTGTCGAGGTTTTAAAAATTTCTTCGATTCAAACAATACCGAAATCTCTAACAGAAACAAGTCATTTTTTAAAATATAAACTTTGAACCTCATAATTTTTTTTCAACCTCATAACCGTCATAACCCTGATGACTTAACAGAATTCGAATTTAAAAAATATCTGTCAAATTTCACAGCCGCGATTTTTACAACCTCACTTTTTTCAATCTCACGACTACCACCAAATTCGTGACCGCGATCTTTATAACCTTTTCCAACATATCTGTCACTGTAATGTAAAAAGTCGTTTGACACATCAATCAATTGAACAGTTTCATCACATATCAGCAGATGTTTCTAGTTATAACTAGTGTCACTAGACAGAAACTGCGAGACGTCAAAAAGTGTGCGAAAAAAGCCACCTTTTTTTAATGCCTCGAAAAAATAAAAAATTAATATCTACAAAATGCGTTAGGTTACAGGGCTCTAAATAGTCACGATCGAAAGAAAAAAATAAATCAAAAATACGTGAATGCGCAGCATCTTTCAAAACGCTGTAATTAATTAAATATCGTCGAAACAAATTTCAAGGATTTCAAAAAAACGTTCGACCAGCTCTGCTTGCTGTAAGGACTCTTGTAGCGACTCGTTTCTTCGACATAGTATAGACGTATATATAATAACGTAAATGTACTTGTCTCGAGTCGCTACCGCGACTCTAGATGTGTGCGAAAAACGCCTACATTTATATGGTATATAGAGAAAAAAACAGGATATCGCTGCCGGTAGCCACGAGTTGGCTGCTCGGTTGGTAATATAGAAAGAAAGGGACGATCAAGAAGAAAGAAGAGAAAGTGAGAGCCATATTTGTGTATTATATACAAATACATAAACATATATAGATGTATGAAGGAGGTTCTTCCGACACGTTTATCGACTGCTGTTGCCGTCCGTATACGTCCACGCGTTGCCCGCTTCTGAATTATACTCTCGCACTCTATTTTTCCCTTTTCGCGTGTAGTGCTGCTGCTGAAGCTGTTGCCCCGTTCCGAGAGTTGCGATACAAAGTGCGCGCCAGAGCAGACTTCAACCAGATTTCGGTAGTAAATCTCAGTTTACGAAGGATTCAACGGGCCCCGGGGCTCTCGCACAAGAAATTTATGTTCTCTTGCTGGTATGCTGCTGGAGCTACATCGCTGTACCGTTCTCACGGTAGCGCGCGCGTTGCCTGTGCCAGTTATGCAGGTGATGCTGGGCCACCCGCTCCATGGAAACGGCCTGAGTATACTGTTAAGGGAGTAAGAGGTAGAGCGAGATAGAGAGAATGCTCCCGCTAGTAGATATAAAAAGCCTCCAAAAGCTAAATAAGACCGGGAACGTTTCGACCTCTCATCCTCTTACTTCCATCATGTTTTTCTTCTTTCCCTTTTTCTTTCTCACGCTTTTTCTTTCTTTCTTTCTGTGTCCCAGTCTCCGATGAAAAACCAAGTTTCGTAGCTTTCCCGATATATTTACCACCTATCCTCTCGGCTAGTCTGAACCAGTCACGTTCCTGACCTGGCGCACAAATTTCTTCCAACATACGTCCTCCATTGCCTCAACCCCACTGTTCACTTCGCTCGAGCCCGAAATCATAAGTTTCAGAAAAATTACGCCACATCGGTACGTATCCGCCGGTTCGTGATACATATGTTTCATTGCATCTATATCTATGTATACTAGCTGTGCCCTCAGTAAGACTTTTTGATGCAAGTGTTAATAACCATTTCGTTCTAATTTCACGAAAAATTTTACGAACTCCATCACTCATATTAAGGGGTCCATATTGGTCGAGTCGCAGTAATGTTTTTATTAGGTACTGAGTACGGTTTAGATCAACACCGATACCGTGGATATGACAATGTAGCTTAGCCTCCAGGCGGCCGGCGTATGGACTAGTAATATGGCTCGACCCTGAGGCAATACCGATCGGCATCATTCCGGCCGCCTGGAGGTTAAATAAATACACGCGATTCCATATGTATTCTTATCAGTTGTACATAATATAAACCAATGAGTCTTTGAGCTAACATACGCTGGATCTGATTTTTCGGGACAGGGGCGAGACTAGCTCGTTGACGAATGCATTGTGCATTGGAGGTTCCAAATTTTATATCACGTTTTGTGGGATTTTCATTCGATGAAATAAAAACATATGTTTGAACTTTAATTGCGAAGAAAATGAAAAAATTCTCAATGCTTACGAATGTGTTTACGTGTGTCCTGGAAAGAAATACATAACACACTAAAGTTTGAAGTTGACAACTCAAATTTACTTCACTGCTTTTATTATCGAGGATCTAAGCCTTCGTAAACTTCACTTCGCCGAGCCTCGGGAAAACACTTTCACCTCAAGTCACATCTTGGATCGATGTGTATCATCTCGGAAAGCATACACTTAATGCAGCAGGATTAGAGGAAACTACATTGAACTTGCTCCATGTTCTCGTCTTTACCGAACAGCTTCGTGCTTAACGATAAGATTAGGAAAAATTTATTTTCATCACAGAAGATTTACAAATACTTCATCAGTTCATATACAACTATATAAGCTATTATTGCACGCATGTTTTTTTTCGGTATTTATGATTAATGGCCTACCTTTCCTCTCCTCTTGGTAGAAAGCATCGACTTGTGAGTGATTGTTTCGAAATCATATCCTAATGTCATGGAACATACGAGTCTGTTAATTTGTTTTTGTTTTTTATTGTTGATTATCAAGTAACTTTGGTATTAATCGATGAATCATTACCAACTGAATTCGGCATGCGTTTACTTCGAGTAATTGAACATCGCCCGAGCCTGGATACATTGGGCGAAATTGTCAAAACAGAACTTAATGGAAACGGTAGTTTTTGAGCCGACGTGAAAATTTGGCGTCAAAGGTAACCACAGTGCCCTAGTCGGCAGGTAACGTGTCTCTGGTGTAATTCTCTATGCCGCAGTCTAGGTTGATGATAGCTAAATGGACTCAAATATAGCTCCGAGTATGGAGCATGGAAACCACAATGATAACAGTTCTGGCGCTGACATCTAGCGGGGTATGACAAGCCTCGGTGAAGAAAATCATACCGTGGGTAAGCGAATCGAGAGGACGGAGAGGACTGCGGGTGAACATGATACAGGAGAAAACAGTAGAATGACTTTTCCGTGACTTTTGAGGTGGCATAAGCAGGGAAAAACGATATCGATAGCATAACTTAACTGATTCGAGAAAAAAAAAAAAAATTTCATTTGTTCCACCCGAAAGTTTTCAACCTCTCGGAAAATTTGAAAATCCGTGGAACAAAATAATCAACTGAATTCGCATCGCGCGAAAAGTCGACAATTCCATTCCCGGACAACGTAGCAATTTTACAAAAAAGTTTTAGAAAATAAATAGAAATATACTGAAGCATACATGGCAAGTATCCGAGAAGTTAATTAGTGTTTTATGAAAGTTTCAAAAAATTTGAGGGCATATTCTAATAAAGTAGACAACGTAACAAATTATTCTATGATTCTAGGCTGTACACTGGGACCCCGATTTATAAACAACAGCGAACAGGCTCCACCACGCACTTGCTATAAATCGGGGCTGCGCACTGTTCATTTTTAGATTGGATTGGGTCGGGGTTTTCTCCTACCGAGCGCAAACCGATCGATATTCAGCGCAGTGGGGAGAAATTTAATCGGTCGGCGTTTACAAAATAAGGGTCCTAGTGTAGTTCGTTTGAATTTGATTGGTAAGACCAGCGTGGAAAATAACCACTCAAAAATACAACTCGTGGTGAATGAAAAAGTCTGAATAACTTACTATACAGAATTTTTTTTATCGTGTTTCGTTTTCTTCCATTAGCTAGTCTACTAGGTGGCTTTTTATTACATTTGCTTTTGAAGCAGATACAAAGGTGAACAGCAAATATAATCTTATATTGAAAATTTTGTTGGTCAGTCGTTTCCCTATGACACCGAATAGCACTCATAATGAAGCAACCAGAGTATGAATTCTTGAATTTCAACTGAAATCTATATTTGTATGGAATGAGTCTAATTTTGTTCTCAATGTGTATGTAGGTAATTAGTTAGATCGAGAGGTTAAGCTGCAGCTTTGTGAAAATATGCAGCTATATATAGGTGCAGATTTTCATAGCGCCCTTAACAGGTCATTATTTAAGGTGAAGAGAGGTTGTGAAGAGCGCACGAAAGATAAAGAGGGCGAGAGAGTGAAAAGGAAGATGAGACTAGCTTGGCGCCGATGTCGTCACGTCTTAAGTGGTCCACACGACGGGTTTCTTACGTATAATATTTAGCTGGGTACATGTATGTGTCGTTGTATGTATGTACATTGTCGCGTTTTGTCAAGCGTTAAACCCACAGCGGGAACGTGGGATCGTTATTTCATTACGGTTAATTCGCGACTGGAGGGAAAAGCGAGGATGCCTCCATCGCACATAGACCCCGAGAGATGCTTCTGTTGATTCTATATCTCCCTCACTTTCCCTCTCCCTCTCTCGCTCCCTTTATCAAACATACACTATCTCTTTGTCATTCTCATTCTTCTTCTCTGTCTACGTACCATGTTGGTCGTTGTAACAGTACCGGTGGTGGGATTGGGGCTGGGGTGTCATTAGTCTGACGTATCTAGTGAAGATTAACGAGCCTCAAGCCCCACGATCTCTCCTCCGTTCGTTGTTCGATATGGAATAAATATTTATATTCATATTTATAACTAACGAAAATGTGTTTGACGATCAACGGTAGAAGGTCTGATAATTTTTCTTCACCTTACAATTGCTTGAAAAAAAAAAAGAAGAAAAAAGTTGTCTAATGGCTTTATCGATATTGTGGAAGAATCGTAAAAAATTACTCGGACAGACTCACTTGATGAACGAACAAAAATCAGTATTCTTCTCTTCTCGCAGGTACACTGTAGAATTGTATATAAAATAACAATAAAATAATAATAATGATAATATTGGATGAATAAATAAGTCATGGCCCATGAGTATCTAAGCCGTAGGGTCTCTGCGTCAGGGTTTTTTCATAATGTCATACGACAACAAAGTGATATGAACAATAATCGTAAGAGTAGTAATAATATTATTCCATCTCTGATTTACGTGCAGCTCGATTGTCGTTACATCGCTGTGGGAATGGGGCGTCTCCAAAAGAAAGTTATTCAATTTTAGGCATAACATTTGTTCGATAGGCCAATAGTCAATTGACTGTCCGTAATAAACTCCACGTCAATTATACGTTGATAAAGGTCAGGTTACATTTCCGTTACATAGCCTAACAAACCAATTAATGTGAACCTCTGACGTGATTTACCGCTCGCCCGAGCTGAAATCTCCGCTAGTTAATTTCCTTCCACTGGCGTGAGAGGGAGCAAGAGAATCATGTGGCGAGAGACGCACGGCATAACTTTTAGACGGGGTAAAGCTCGAGCTAGATGGAGAGTGGTATGAGCCGGGAATGGATTATCCGAAGCTCGTATACCACAGGGATGAAGTTCTTCATCGTAGTCTCCTTCTCTTTCTTTCGTACTTGCTATCGATATATTCCATCTATACACATATATATGTCGTTATCACAAGGATGGACTGAAGGCGAAGATGGTGTGTTCAGTCGATGGAACATTCTTGATATGAACCCACAGGAAAAATCATCCCCAAGTATTTTTCGCGCGTATGTCCTGAACAGAATAAGAAGAGAATGAGAAAAAAGAAAGAGAGGGAGAGAGAGAGAAAGAGAGGTTGAACTTCTAACATTTCGATTTGGTGAGAAAAAGTAGAGGAAGAAAGTGAAAATGGTCTCCTACGATTTACGATCCACGATAGGGTCCACACCCGTTCGACTGTGTGCACTTTCAACCCCTAAAAGATATTACCCCCGTTTTCCCTTCGCCATGTGCCGTTTACCCGCTTTCGCTTCTCGCGGTTCTGGTCACGCTGTTGGTCGACCAACTGCAAAAAGAGTTTTAGTCCCTTAAGCCTCCATCATTTTCACCAATAGCACTTTCTTCCTCCTCTTCGTTCTTCCTTTACAGCCGCGTAAGCATCTCTTCGTTCACTTGCTTTTTGTTTTTTCTTCTTTTTAGCTCGTGACGCTTTGTTCATCTATTCTCTCTCCTCTCGATCCCACGACACTTTGAGGTTCACGGAACGTCGAAGAAATCGCACAAAGCACTCTATTAATTTTTGTTTAAATATATTTTTTTTTTTTATCATAGCTATCAGTGAAAAAAATGGATGGAAAAAAAATTTGTATCAGTGTTTTTTTTTTCTAACAAAACATTTCTGATTCTATTCAAAATACACTGACCGTATGGAAACTAATTTTTTTATTATCTTATGACAATTTCGTGGAACCGATTCTGGCCATAAAATCGATAGAGCCAAACTTAAAACTGTCCAATCGTTTTCAAATTGTATTTTCTATAAAATTGTTAACAGCGACAACAGCGAAAGAGTCTAATTCCATAGATTGTATTCAATCAAACATACTATTTATTTTTCATAAGCTTTATTCGTATAGGACGATGTATTATAACAAATTGAACACGGATTTTCTGATAGTACAGTGCATTCTTGGAAAAATAGTGTTTTTTTTCATCTAATATACACTGAGAAAAAAAATTTGAAATTGTGGCGAACAAATTAAATTTGTTGATTCAACAAAACTTTTGTTGATTCAACGATATTTTTGTCGTGGTGAGAAATTAAGTATTTGAATGAACCAAATTTCGTTTGGGTTAACAAATTTCATTTTGTTCGCTACGATTCGTTGAACCAACAAAAAAATTTGTTGAACCAACAGAAAATTTGTTGAATTTACGAATTCATTTTTCTCAGTGTATTTGTTTTTTATTTTTCTTCAATCGTTTTATACATAAATATAGGAACCTTTACGCATGCCGACCATCAATTCATTGGATTTTAGCGAGCAGTTACGAGCCCACTTCGTGATATGTGTCCCCACCGTGTTAAAAATTGCCTCCTAATATGATATATACGCGGTGGCAATGCACGCTCGATCTTTTCTCTTTATCTCTCTTTTGTCCTTCTCACTGGTCTTTTTCACTCTATACCTTTTTTTTTTAACTTCTTTTGCTTTTTGTATATCGAATCGCCATGTGGTGTGAGAAGAGTGGTACGCCGCCGGAGGGAGAAGCTATATATTTTGCGCGTTTTCTTCGGTCGCCGAGAGAAGCTTCTCCACTCCATATTATTGGAAAGCGATAGCATTTTCACAACGGTAGTTTTTTTTTTCTCTTATGATATGAAACATATTTTACGACCGTTTGAGGTTCTTTTATTCAAAATAAAACAAAAAAATTTTTCCACAAAATTTAGTGTAATGTCCGCGATGATTCCCTCAAGCAGACTTTGAACATTCTCGAAAAGCTGTTTTCAAGAGAAATATTTCGATATCATTATGGAAAAATTTCAAACGGTATATGGTGTGAAATGGTAATTATTATTTTTTGTTTTCGTAATCATTTTTCGAAATGATTACGATTTAAGTTTTTGTCAACCACGACATTGTGGTACATCTAGCGTCGATGATCTAAAAAAGAGTTGACAAAGAAAAAAAAAGTTTTCGTACTCAGCCTCACTACGCTTCGTTTCCGTGGTTATTGCTGACGGTCGAATTTTTTTATGGCTCTGTACAGGTGTAAGCGTGGTTCCCTCGTTCTCTCTTTTTTTCTCTCGAGTCGCATCGCTGACTTCAAAAATAATGTGACAAGCAACTCGGTAACGTCAGTCCCTACGTTCCGCTCCATATTTCAAGCCACAGCTTATACGTATATCACTACTCTTCTATCTCGAAGGCTTTTCTGATTTTATTTTTGTTTTCAACTGACTACGTATACGGTCATTCGTGACCAACCGATGGTGCTAGTCGAGCGAATTTTTAACTTTCACCCGAAGCAAAACAATAGCTGAGGAAAAAATAATAGCAAACTTTTTCGCCCGTTTTCATGATTCCAGTGAAAATAGCTCGTATGGGTCAGACACCGCACAGTATGTGCCTAGGGATTTATGGAATTCAATGAAATCCAAAGCGTCCGTTTCAAATCCAACCACTGTTGTGAGGCTGTTACTGCGAATAGTGAAATACATAAACGATGAGCTACTACTAATATTCATTTATATCAGACCGTTATATCGAACTTTCTTTGTGCACACCGAAGATCTTTCATAAGACGATTAAAGCATACATAAAAACTTTGCCATACGCCGAATTTTCTTTTCGAACAAGGTATGAAGTTTTATCATAATGTTCTGAAACACGCTGAAAAAAATCTGAAGAAATCAGTGACTAAATTTGGTGTGATCAGTCTGTGAATTTTTTATTATTCGGCACTGAATTCAAGATGAAAACATTAAAATATAGTATGCTCAATGACGATATAATAAACTTAAAAAGATTACAGTTTTCAACGTTTTTTTTTTCGATCAATAACTGAAAGCAAAAAAAATTCTTGCAATTTTGTAAAATCCTAGTAGTTTTTCTTCTACGAGTACAAGAAATGATCGAAAATTGTTTCAATCAATTGTATCAGTTATACATATCTCCAGATACAATGCATCGTGTAGAAAGCTCCAGCATTCGTTCCTCTTAACGTGAGTCAGTGAAGAGATTATGGAAGACACTTATCTTGTTGTGGTCTCGTTGCATACATAATACATTTGAGGGTTTAAGAAAAGCTCTAACGGATTCTACTTCATGGTGGCCTATGGAGGTATGTTATCGTACATTCAACGCAAAATCGTCGAGGCCTTACGCTATTATTCAACCAATTATCATTTTCATATCCCAATACTATCCTTGTGAGTTGACAATTTTTTATTATTCTTGCATTTTGAGATGAAACTCTTTCAATATTTGATGCCGAAACTGTTACGAGGTATTATTTTGTTCTTAATCGGACCACGCGTCATAACAAGTGTTATATTTGCATTGAATATTTAACTAAGCGCAATTGTACTAAAAGTTAATACAAAAATTGATGCGGAAGGAAGGCAATGACGAAAAAAATTTGGTTTGCAGTATCTGACAACGAGTCTGATAAATTTGTTTTAAAACATGTATTTCTCGTAATGTTTTTCTAACGTCGTTTACGCGTGATAAATTTTTCCTTTTCAAACTCCATGGCATATGCACGTTGTGCAGTGACATTGTCACTCGCGATAATTGACAGTAACCGGAGTCGACTAAAACGTAATCCCTGTCGACGTAAATATAACCCTTTGGCAGTCAGTTTAGCATACCGACAACTTAAATGAATTACATGTTCAGTTGTCGATATCTATTTTCGTGGAGATAGTACCGCATTTCATAAACTTTTTTCTACGCGGTAACGGAACTTCCTTAAAACAACGAGTAATGTGATGACGCGGACCGATTATATCTGCTCGAGTCAACCATGGTGACATTCTATTTCTATCACAATAATTTGATCACCGTAAATGCATACATCGGGTACATCCAGTATGGATCCCAATATTACACCGGACTCGTACTGAGTAAGTAATAATTGAAGAATATATGGTTGCCCCTATGACGATAATATCGAATCATTCTGCACAGTGAAATTATCTCTAAGTATATCTTTTTTGACAAGCCTCCTCGGAGTAGGTTCACGTATGTATTTATATATACATGTGTACAGTTATATCTCCTCTCAAACTTTCCTCGTACACGATATCCCTCGGTCCCACTTTTCGCGCATCTTCTACGAGTTTCAAAGTTTCGAATAAGTTTCAGTCTCCTCCGTGGACGACATTGAACATTATATACAGTCAAATATTTATATATACGTGTTATATACATAGATAAAAATGCATATACACATTGGGTCTGATGCTTTACCACAGTCATTCACCGCGTACTACGAGATATGTAGACGAGATAGTTGCATATAGACTCTCGCCTGTCCTCATGCTTGCTCTGCCTACAAGCCTTATCCCGTCCTAAATGTATATTACACTTGCTGTATACCTTTACTATACATATATTTGTGTATATATATATGTATATACTGAGGGCCAGCTATAAGTGCTGAGTCTAGGCATGTATTGCTTACTGCCCCATGCGGTAGTGCTGCTCTGCGGCTTCTCCCTTGGGGCCGTAGCCCGTGGTCCGGACACTTTCGAGATTACGTTTTCGACCGTTTCTAGAAGAAAAAAGTGAGAAAGAGTGAGAGAAAGAGCAAGAGGGAGAGAGAGAGAGAGAGTGGGAAAGAGTAGAGAGCAAGAGAGACAGAACGAAAACGCAATCGACACCGGAAAGCAAGAGACACGTTCGGTCCCGAATTTTATATACTATAGGAACGAGAAAATCTCGAACCGAAGATACACGGGTAATAGGGAAAATATAATAACTATAAATACAGCAAGGGTCTTGAGAAAAACTTTTTTTTTTGTCAATCCAATCGGATCGTTGATTCTGGTCTCGAAAAATTCAATGAAAATTTATCTAGGGATTTTATCATGGGATTTTCATGTACATGACTATTAATCCTTTTGAAATTTATACGTTTTCAATGACGTCTTTACGTTTTATGTTTCTTGTGAAGTCTAGCCTTAATTTTTTATTACCCGGAACTACTGTTTGGGGTTAGTAAATGGTACTTGTCATAAATTTTTTTTTTACAGCTTTCATGCTGTTTTTTGCGGTTAACAAATTTTTAATTGGCAATATTACGAAGGGAAGCTTTCAATAAAAGTGATAAGTCTGATTGATCTCGACAACGGTGGCTCGAATAAAGAATCACCCGAAGAAATTTTTGTGAAAAAATTTGAAAAAAAAAACAGTTTTCTACAATAAAGTTTTCGGAAAATTCTTTGTGAGACTTTAAACTCATCGTTGAGCCCCTATTACAATAAAAAATAAAAGCACGGTCATATCCTCATTTGACTGGAATAAGTAACGAAGAGGTGAAAGTGAGGTATTTTTATTGTCGTTATGTTAAACGTCACTTATTTTGTGAATAAATAGTTTTTGTTTTTAAAAAAGCATATTATAAAGTAAATTGAATAGTGCGAACACCAATTTATAAATGATTCAACCGAAACGTATATACGTCTGAAGGGCAGAAGAAATATTTCTTGCCTTTTGTCTGGAAAATCTTACTGTTACGAAGATCTAAACGATGGAAACATAATACAAGGTCTGCATCAAGGTAGCATCATCATTACCCGAAGCACGCTCGTTTGAAACTCACGAGGCAACGCACTTGACCTGCACATGTATAGTGTACACATATATATTAAATCTGGCAAACTCGGTCCATGGTTGAACGCTACCAGGATATTTGCTTATATGACTAGAGTCGGTTCTAACCCCGACGCAATTATGATACCTTTCTTCCATTTAGTTCTGTGAATATTGGATTTTTCGTACAAAATTCAGGTGCTACGAAATTTTTTAAATAATCTAAAAAATATGGACTCAATGTTTGTTACTGTTTATTTTGGTAGTTACTAATTACATCTGTAATGAGAAACATGACTATCGTTAGATTTTATCAACATAGGCTAATTTGAGAGCGAATTCAGCTCCCTTTTCGAAATATATTCAATAAAGTAACCGAACTGTTCGCACTTATTCAAAACTCACCGGCACCAATTTGAGTTCCGGTTTCGTTTAGTGACTGGAAAAATAAATTATTCGCAGTAGTGCAAAGAACTGATGCAGTAGAGCTTAAGGCATGATTAATATGGAGGATTATTATAGGTTAATTACTACAGAGCTGCATACGTATATATGTCTAGGCAGCGAGAACAATAGATTTTTTCGGGCATTGAGTTTCTCCATTCCTATAGATATATTTAAAGCGCGATACTTTTTAAGGTAAAGTAAGATAATGACAATAAATAATATTCCTAATGACTCCGTTAAACCACGATACAAGGTTTACGTCTTTTCTGTGAGCATATAATGGCTTCAAATAATTATAAATTAACAGCTCTATTCAGTTTATGGTTAATCCAACTCGCGAAAAATATTCCAATGGTATCTAAAACCTGGGGCACTTTATCTTCCATAGTTGAAATATTATTTATAGCAAAAATGATTAATCGATTATTCAACCCTCTCAACTAAATTGTCAGTATCTGCTGGGCATTGCAATGTGCAATATTAACCCTTTGTTTGTTCCATCGCTTCTATATGGGGAGAGTTAGTTTTGAGACAGTAATTGACAATTGAATTAACTTACCTAAGTGAAGTTCAATCGTGGTTGTATGAGTGCTTCTTCCAAACAGATCGGAATATGTAGTAACCCCATTCCACAAATTTTTCGAGAAAAAAATATAAAAAAACTTCTTTTCCTTTCCGTGCGTACTGCGAAAGCCCGATAGGTGATCGTCGTAAAAGAATAAGTGATTTCTGTCCCATTCGTATATTAATTAACTCATCGGTCTGTCGTACATTTTAATGACATTGTGAACATTATAATTGTAGCAAAAATATTATAATAAAGTAAAAGAAATAACTATATAACAATATCGCAAAAAAAAAAAAAATAAAATAAGAAAATAAGACGTGTACAGATTTTGTAATTTCATCATGATTACAATTTATTACAATATTTGTTTGACCGTTTCATCATTGGAAGAGTTTGATAGAAATAGCGACAGAAGAGTTGGGAGACTTTGGAACTTATTTTTTAGTCCTCTTGGGCAGCGAATAAATGAAATAGCATCAAACAGAAACCTAACTGTGGTCCTCGGCCAATTTCAGCACATCCACTAAATATTTTGCTTGCAACAACGTCAAAACTGATGAAACTTTTAGTTCACAAAGGGAACGCCGCATGTGTTTGAATTACAGTAAGTTTTGTTTCGAATTAGGAAGCAGTAAGTTTTGGGTCAATGTTTACTGTAAAACAAACTGCGAGCGAAGGGAATTGGCATAATCGAAAATTATGTAATTGCTGGTCGAGCTCATGTGAATGAATATGTTTTGTACAACTTGTGGCGCTTCGGGGATGCGATGCGTGAGAGAAAAAAGGATGAAATTCCAATGCAAGCACACGTCGACGCCAGTTGAGTAGCAACTAATGCTGCAGTCAGGGCATGTTCTTCTCTTTCTATAGAGTATACCTATATTCCCTTCAACGTCGTCCCACTCTGGCTTCCCTTATTTCCCTCAGTCCTCTCCTTTTCTGTCTATCCGTCTCGCTCGTACTCTCGGACTGACGTTGATGCGAACACATTGAGTCGAGTAAGTAACTAGTTTAGCCACGGTGTAAATTCGTCATTGCAACGTGCGCGCTTCTCTCTCACCCGCATCAGGCGCTCGGAGCCACCGTAATTACAATCGCTTGTCGCGGTTGCCTGTGCCCTTTCCTCGCAACTCTATTCCATGTTGCTCTCTTTCTCTCTCTCACCATCACCGTTTCTCGTCGCAGCTTCATCACTGCGTGTTCCGTTGAGCCACTCTGGTGTTGCAACTCGCTGTTCGAGAGCCAGTTCACGTCGCCTCCTCTCTCTCTCTCTCTCTCTCTCTCAACCACCGCTGTGAGTACCACGACTCGATTCATACAAGCAAACCACCGATAGATATACATATCAACTGCTGCCAACCAAAACGCCGCAAACTGATACAATTTATTCCATAAAGTTGTGTGATTCAAGCCCTTTCCCCCAAGTACAGCTGGTACAGATAGATTTTGCGAGAGTAGTACGAAGAGAAATAGCAAATGAAAGTGGGATAGCTTGTAGCCCTCGTGAAAGGGTGAGTTTGGCGCGAATAGTGAGTTGGGGAGAACGAGAGAACGAAGAAATAGAGAATGGGTGGAAAAAAAGTGGCGGTTAGTCCGAGGATGTTCAGAATAGACGTGGAAAGAGAAGAAAAAAAGGACGGGTAGAGTAAAAAATAAATGGTAGTTGCCCTGATTGATTGCCATCCTTCTCCACGGAACTTACTCTCTTCAATCTAACCGGCATTTTTGTTACTTTTAATCGAGGAGCCATTTCCACCGCTGCAGAGTAGTATCCTCTGTGACGAAGTGAGAGATGTCGAACTTGGCATTATACTTTCCATATGGTTAGGCTTTTGCTGACGATTTGTGGCTTCATATGCCGCTCTTAATGGATCTATAGGTTACTCTATTCGCCGCACATTAATATTCTGTTTGAACGAAAACGACAGGATGACAAGTTGAGTATTCAAATTCAGAATAAGAAACCTGAAAATTACACGTGTATGATTAAGGAAAACAAATTCTTCTATGGAATACTCACGTTGTTTCAGTTTTATAAAAACATCGTTTAATCATTACTGAAACGTGCTGCCAAAACTATGCGTTCCTCAATCAGCCTCCTATCATGTTTTGTTTTTGTGATTTTTATTACGGGATTCATTTTTGTTTCGTGCGATATTTTTTATGCAATGATTTTTCGTTTGATTCAATCAATGTCATCAGCAGGCGCTCATCAGGCTACCAATATCATTCTCGTATTGGGTATTATTCTTTTTTTATCGATAAATAAATGAATAAATAATTAACTTTGGTCTATTGTATTACTCCTTAGATATCCCCAAACTTGTAAGTAGATAAATCTACCTGTACGAAGTAGACATATGCTATAATATAAGCAATTATGAAACCCAGTTTTATGAGCATATCAACTAAACGAAAATAATATACGACGTACAAATAACCTACGGTAAGAATGTTGAATGTATGAAATAAATCCTGCAAAAATGACCAGTCCGTAAATATCGCATGGAAATACAATCACATCCTGTGACGGTCCTGTACCCTTAATGTTCAAATAAAATCTTTTCACGCGTCAACACCTGAAACCCCACATCCGCTCTATCCTTAAACTAACTCTTTCCCCCAAACAAGCAAGACCCAACCCCCAACAAGCAAACGAACGAACCCAACTCTAAAAAAACCCAACCTCAAACAAGCAAACAAACGAACCTAATCCCAAAAAACCCAACCTCAAACAAGTAAACAAACGATTCGAACCCTAAAAATAGACGAGAAACTCAAACTTATGTTAACTGTATCTTATTCACATTGAATGGATACATTGATTAGAATATTAGTCTATCAGGGAATTTAGTTTCGTATTATTTTTACATCAGGATAGTTTTACGTGTGACATAATAACTCGGTTAATATTACTTGGTTATCATTGCATGGGATATTTTGGTCGGAACCTTTTTAAAGTTTGTACTCAATATTAGTATTTTTTTTTGCTATTCCAGTAGTGGATGTGTGAATGTGTGTTTTCGATGTAAAGAATAATCCGCTCCCAACTATACTTACCTTCAAATTCACTGATAAGGAATTCCAATGTTGGGCAGCAAATTTTCAAAAGCTTTTTTGAAGTCCTTTCAATAATCCAGAAAATATGTCTCCGTCCAAAGTTCGTATAAATTGATATTACTTCGATATCTCCATGTAGGCGTAAGCTGTTTAATACAGTGATCCTTCCGACCGATTCTATAGCTCAGTGAATCACAGCTGACTACGAATAATACGGATACGCTGAATTCCGAATCCAATACCACTATCGCGTCGAGAATATAGCGCCAACAATACCTAGGGCGTGAGTGGAACTCGATTTAATTGACAGTCCAGCTTCCAAGTGATAGTCGATTCTCCTTTTCTCTGCTTCATCGCAAGTTAGCTAGGGGTGTCAATTAGCTGCCGTGAAAAGCATCGTTTTCAAAGTGACTTTCAAAGTAACGAAAATAGAAAACAAAAAACAAAACGTTGCCTCTAATGGATCAATGCCGTAAATTAAAAATGTTGCTAGATACTGAGAAAATCGGGTTGCAAATAAATTGATGCTGATTATTTTTGTAACTGGGGAAATTTTTGGAGTACGATAGAAATTTAAAAAAGAAAAATAGCGTTTGAATATTTCATTATATTATTTATATTGGTATATTATATATATATATATATATATATATATATATATCACTTGATTCGATTATATATATAATATATAAACATTCGTCCGTCATAAATTTACGCACCATCAATATAGGAGTAATTACAACAAAGTTTATTATCTACATGGATACAATCATTTTTGTTTTTTATTTTTCGTTATTTTTTATTTTACTTTTTCGTCTTATCATTAACTTCATTTTACTAATCGATTGCGTCAATCGCTAATAATCTCTACATTTCGCACGCTCATCGATACTTGTCATTTTATCAGACATTTTACGCCAGGGTATGGGGATACTTTTTCCGGAAAATGTTTCGCCCCACGTTTTACTATCATTATACATCAATTTTTTCTGTTTTTATCTTCATTTTGAGTGTGTGTGTGTGTGTGTGTGTGTGTGTGTGTGTGGGGGGGGGGGGGGGGGGGTTCGTTTTGTAACACCACTTCTATCCATACTGTCTTTCTGTCTTTTTTTCTTCCTCATTTTCCTTCTTTAATCGTATTTATATAAATTTTATTATCTGTACAGCGAGTTTATAATTAGTATTGTTTGTCTGTGTTGTTCTGTTATGTTAATAGCTTGTGTGTTTTTTTGCCTGTGCGCATATTTTTTTTCTTTCTCTTGGCATATGAAAACTCACAATTGGAGAGCCAACTGTAGTTCAATGAAGATTTTTCAAAACTTGTTTTAATTAGTGGGGAGATGAAATGTTTATTCACAAAATTATTTCAGTAAAGAAGCAGAAAACCAAAAGTTGAAGATTCTATTTGAATCTGAAATTCTTTTAGAATCACCCTGTACTGTGGCCAACATATTTTCATTGAAAAAATTATTTTGTGATAATAAGCGTGTTGGAAAATATCAATGATAAAAATAATGAATATTGTGAATTCATTGAAATATTAGTTTTAAAAGTTGGATATTGGTTAGGTGAAAAATAAAGAGAATTCAATAAAAACGAATTGAATGCGGTAAACTTAATGATTTTCATAGCCACAGTGCTCAAGAATTGATCAAATTTCGATGGAATGTCTCGAGATCCAATTATCAGTATTTATCAACTTTTCGGTCAAGTTTTATTGTATCCTGCTGACTGAGTTCTGCAAGAGCTATGCATTTCGCATCGCTGTTAATGGATTTATAGTTATAAGAGTCTACTCAAGCTATATGATTGATCGAGCACGAATATACGCGCGCATATATAAATAGATATACACGTACGCATATATCAATGTGTATATCCATGCAGTATATATTACCGTAGTGTAGTGTACATATACCGTTTTGGAGTCTAGAGTCGTCAATGTAAACAAGAGCTCAGAAAATTAATTCGAATTACATAATTTCCATTCATTACGCACTCATTCATTACGCTAGAGCCATGATAAAGCCCCTTCTCACTACTCTCGCATTTCGTGAATTTATCGATCGAATGGAAGATTTTTCATTTTCATCATAAAAATTAGGTAATTGAAAACAAAAAAGTCTCACCTCGATACAAATTACTATCTTACGTTTATATATATAATATATATTTATGTATATATATATATATATATATATATATATATGTGTATATGTATCGTTATTACATTCAACGTTGTGTAGATATCGTGTTTGATGTTCCAATTTTTTCATTCGTTATCAAACTCACGTCTGCACGCAGCTTTAAAAATTATCTCACTCAAAAATTCTGTACAGATGCTCGGAGATATTACATATATTCATATATACATTTACCTGTGTACTTATAACATAAATTTATTTAATTTCAATCACTTAAATAATTCTTTTCGACTTTAAACTTCCGAGGTCGTATGTTATGATTATCATTCGATTGATCAATGTCGATTTACGCGCACTGCGATAATATAGAACAACAATGTGCGTCTTCATCATTTAATTCTGCGTATATAAGCGTTTTCGAAATCCCATTTATCTTTTTTTTTTTTTTTATATTTTTATAACGTTTATTTCCTTCTCATGCGGACATGCATAAACACCGAAGCGAACTACTCGTCGTTCGTTTACAGTACAGTTTTTTTTTTCTTTTTTTTTTAACGATGAGGCCTGTACCTTCCGTAACGATGACGAATATCTTATCGTATTTTCGTATGGTATTTCTTAATGTTTAGGTATCATATACGCGCCAGAAAAAAGCGAAGATGCAGAAAAAACAGTAAAATTCCTAACGAACACCTCCAGTTTGGATTCTTGTGATTCTCAAACATAAATTAATTGGCAGAGCGTCGTTAAAAGCTTTATAAATTAAAAAAGTTTTGAGACATAATACGTTCGGTTACGATTATATGAGAGACCATAGTAAACTTGATGATTACAATATCAACGTTGAAACCCTCATGCAGACAATTTGTTAGCAATGAAAAATAAATAAAAAAATCTGTTCGCCTTTCTTTCATAGTCGATAAACTTTCGCTCTGTTCAATTCATAACGACAAAAAATTGTCCATCTGATAGTATTTTCAAAAATATGAATGGACCAATAAATTTTTCTACTTTCTATCGGATACATCAAAAAATTTGAAGTGAAGACCGATTGAATTCGAATGAGATCATGGATTTTAATTTAATTATTTATCACCACCAAGAGCTGTGACAGCGGCTTGACGTCAATTATTTGAAAATTCGAACTCGAACGCTGCTGCATATTTAATGACGCGGCAGCGTCTCGACGCCATGTATTAAAAGGAAAATGGTTAACTACCCGCGGCGGGGCGTCCTAAATATCTATTCGAGATTGTGTGCAATTTTATTGGATAGGTTGAATTATTTTTGAAATTACCAAAAATAACCAAAAGATATGCAGAAATTCAAAAAATTGCTATTCTGACAGTACTGTAGATGTGATTAATCTGAGTGAGTGAAGTAATTTGGGAACAATGTAATAACATCTTTTTAGTACGAAGCAGATGAATTCCTAATATTTTCCTCATAGCCTTCATATAGCCGTAAGATTTCGTTTAAACGCAATTCTTCGAGATTACTTGACAGCTCAGTCTTGTTTTTTTTTTTTTTTCAATCTTGGTTACTTGTCTCGTTATTATTCTATAGAAATGATAACAAATACGAATCTTTCTGTGTCTGTAAATATAAATATCAAACTAAAACGTGGTAGAGCATGAAACCATTTGCCATCAAAGATAGGAAGTTCGATATGGCAATTATAGCAGTTCTGGATACTTGGTCATTAAACGAGGGAAGGATATATTTACAGAGAGGTTTTTCGAGGGTTGGGCAAAAACACGGGGCAATATAGGAACTTGGTAGAAAAGGAATGAGAATGAGAGACAGAGAGAGATCATAGAAAACGGTAGCTAGCTAACGTCGTGCTCATTAAGTCGTTGGGTCGTTAAGTCGTTTACCCGGAACTGTCCTCGAATCTCTCTCTCTCTCTCTCTCTCTCTCGCTCCATCCGTTCAGCGAAATTATCCACAAGATGAAATTGAGAACATCAACCACGTTCTATCTCGTGGATTCTAGATGATGGAATCAGGCTCACATTTCCACGTAAATTTACCTATCCAGAATAAATAATATATTCCAAGTTAGTAACCTTCTTTCGAGTTGGCTAAATGGATTCGCGATATTTATGAAATTCCCGCTTGATCGAATGACATTTTCAAATGATTGTCGAATCCATTTGAAACTTGATAATTTTGATAAATCTTAAATAGCTTAATAATTTTCGATAATTCAACGGATCCAATATTTACCATCCATAAAATGCAATAATAAAGATATCTTTCATTTAATTATTTCGTAACGAAAATTAGTTATCTTTCCAAGGGAAATGTTTCAAGCATGCAACAACACTCCTTTTCGTAAACCATTCTTGCCATATCATTTTGACAAATTTACACTCGGCAAAAAACTAAGGAATCACAAATAAGTTCTTTCTATCCATTTCAATATCCATCCATGCAATATTTACAACAACAAAAAATAAAACAAGAAAACAGGGAAAGTATTTACAAGATAAAAAAAATGGTTTAAAAGTCATGGAAATTGGGATTTACGTTTGAAAAAATGTTTAAACACATCTTGATATAATAACAACAAGCTTCAACCGCGATTCTAATCGGTCCTCTTGTTGCGTGAGTAGGAACCGCAAAATGATAGTGATTGCTGAGTCAGGACCCATGTTAGTTTGAGCCGTAGGATTCCTGGCTTAGCATTTCTCTCACAAAGTTATAATACAATAATATACTTGAATAATAAAAATAATAATAATTATGAGAACATTAATAATATTGACATTGCAAGTCCAAACCTTGTTAGTCACTTCCATTTCCATTGTCCACTTCTATAAACACGTAATATATCATTATCTAAAAATAGAAACAGTACAAAGCAGTATCACACGCGTGTCTTTCTCATGATATTCCTCCGAAGTATTTGTCTCGAATTCTTCCTGTTGATATTATTTCTGTCTAAAAGGGGTGAAGATAGAGGATGAAATGGGGAGGAAGAGGGGGTTAGTATGGCCATAGTGCGTGAAGCGTGATGGCGAACGAGAGAGCGGTGATGATGTGAATCCAAGCGGACACAGTTAAGCAAGCTGAAGTCATTGTTAGTGTTGTAGACAGCGGACAGTATATATGAGAGTAACTTCGATGTATGCATGAAATATAAGCAAAACTATTTCAAAATCTGAGTGTATGACTCTCTTTTTCTTTTCCATATCTGTTACCCGTATTTTCTATCGATTTCGGTGATTTTCTATACGGGCAATGTCCGATACACACTGCATATATATCTACTCGACGCTGGCACGTGACTCACGTTTCACATGATGCATATACCGTCTCTCTCACTATTTCTCTCTCCGTCTCTGTCTGACCCTTTCGGTTCCGGTGGATTACCAAAGCGTGTTGCGAAAGCATCACGTGCGAGATTCTCTCTCTCTCTCTCTGTCGCTCTTCTGTTCACCGTCTCTCTTAGTAGCATCCCCAGACTCGAACAAGCCTTAGATTACTCTCGTATTCTGCATGATGCATTTATAGAGGGCAATCAACGATAAATCGAATATTAAATCTTTTCCTTTGGAATATAATTTTTTTTACTAAATCCCTCAATTTGTTTTTGACAATTCATGCTGCGTGCATCGTAATAATCAAATTTCGAGTGAGAGAGATCTCAGCAGAGAAGTTCAACTTGGCACGGAACGCATCTTGCATGATGTGATTTTTTTTAAAACACGTGAAGCAGTCCTTACGGTGAAACACAATACGAAAAATAGGAACAACTAGTTCTGTTGTCTTCAAAGCTGTTCAATTGTCTAAACTTAACGCGAAAAAGCCCATACACGAAAAAGACGGAATAAGGAAGAGATATGTAGATCAGCGGACTCTCGAGTTGACAGTAATATCCAGTACTGTGTGTTCACACCCAGAGAGTTGCCATGTTGCATGATCCCATAGCCCTAGAACATGGGGAATATCAGAGGGAGACAAGGCGATGACAGAATTGTGTGTCTCGACATGCTTCGAACACGGTTCCACAGTGTGCAACGACGCTTGAGATTTCACTGGTTATATATGTGTGTGTGTGTGTGTGTCTGTCTGTCTGTGGACGTGTGTACTTCAGTTATGTCCACGGTCTTCGCGTTATTTCACTGCACTCGCCGTCTCTCCTTCGATGACAAGCCCTCGACTCTCTCTCCCTCTCCCTTTCAGTCTATGCATATACAAACCCTTAGCAAACAACAACACCTTCTATTATCATACATATTTACTCTCACTTACCCTCGTGTATTTGCACACATGCATTATTCATAAATATACTTGTGTCACTATGCGTGTGAGTGTGTGTGTGTGTGTGTGTGTGTGTGTGTATGAAGCAAAGATTTATAGATTAAATATATAATATTTGTAATAACAATCACTAAGTGACGTTCTAAAATATTAATTCAAACGCGAATATATCAACATAAAATGTTACCAGAAAAAAATAGTAGTAGTAAACAGCAAGACAAATCGAAGACAAAAAACTTACCGAGATCGTATTTCATCTTAATAAACTTTGAACACATAAATATTACAAAAGATATCGATAAGAGAAAAAGTAAATTTTAAAGAAAAATGCTAATGAGGGTAAACAAATTATGATATAAAAAACATGGATAAAAATCTCTCGGTAAATCAGAAAGATCAAAAACGTACACGTCTATGTACTAGAAAATCGTTGAAAACTGAGCTGTCAAATAGAAATCGATCGGCATGCACATTTTTCTAAAATCAATAATCTCCACTTTGGTTTAGACTCATCGATTTTTTTTTTTTAATTTCACCTAATTGGATCGCATCGTAAAAACCTGCCAAGAAGGTATTAACGTAGCTAAAGTCATGGCATCGTTCGAATCATTTTGTTCTATTTTCATAATAATAACATAATTGTACGTTACTTATTAATTATAGATACGCATATATCCATATCAGGCTATATATATATATATATACATATGTATATATATATATATATATAAATAAATGTATATATATATATATAGATATGTATAAGTATGACGCATATTATCTTCTATCATCGTATTCGTCAATTCGATTTCTTTTTTTTTTTTTAATTCTTTATGTTTTTTTAATTAATTAGTCATTTAGTACGAAAATAATTTAGCACGCCTATCGTGATGTGCATCACGATTGGCGGTGCATGCAAACTGACCCGATCACTATCGCCCTCGATTATCATGCGGCTCTTCCCTATAATGTCGTCGTTGAATCGCTGATTATCGTGAAATTCTTCGCAACCACAATCATAGTCGACTTTATAATCACCAGCATGGTCAGCGTGCACGGGATCTTTAAGCACCGACAAACACCAGCGACACTCACGATCGCGGTCAATAAATACTACTTGGAAGCCCCGTACGTGACTCGCGAATCACCTTCTGGTGACGATTAGTAAAAGAGGATTTAGGAAGAATGTCAATGTCAGAAAGAATCTATACAATGGACTGAGTGCGGTGTCATGACAGGTTGTCGAACCACTTGTTTCACCATCCTGCGGCCTTTTCGTCGGTGAACCAATACCCAAGCCTCCACCACCGTACTCCCGGTCGTAATCTGAAATGAAAATCAATGGATTCACAAATATAGACGGTGAAAATAACGTTATCGCGACGTTCGTATGGTTCACGGAAACATACGTGTATTTCATTCCTCTCATGTTCGGTCACATTCTGTACTCGTGATTCAGTTCTATTCCTTCAGTTCCTCCCACTCTCTACTCTTTCGACGCTTTCGAGTCGACAAAGCACTGTGGAAATCACGGAACTGGCGCGATTTCAACGTTTGGTAGAGAAATTTGATCACCTAATACTCATTATCGTTTCCTCATGATCGGCCTACGAAGCTTTTCCTATGAGCTGTTCTACGAGCAATACCACAATTTGTGAACTGGGTCTCTAGCATTTTTCATTCCGTACTTTAAAATAAATCATTTTCCTATAGCTACAGATATTCAATTAGTTATAATACAATATAGGTTCTGAGCCCGAATTTTTTTTTTACTTTGGACGCAATTTCATTTGTGCCGCGAAAATTAAAAAAGAATTACATTCGTTAGTGAAACATCAAGTGCTCATATACTGTTTGATATTTCAATGGCATCGAGACTGTTTCTAAAGTTCCTTTATACGGATGAATTGCACAACCTCATTTCATGAGAAATTGAGAGATTAATGTAGGTAATTGGATACTGAACTATTGTCCGTATATCATATTGCATATAGTAACAAAAACTATCAACTGATATTTGTCGTATTTCATGTGGAATAGACAATGAAGAATTTTTAGCGCATAGTGCGGACGCATGCCTTACTCACACCTTTCGGTATCTACTAGTGGCTTGACCGAGAATGTGCGGAACTACTGGCTGCGAAAGCAAAAGCGGACCCGAGAGTTTCAGCACGCTATGTATAAATTCAGTGGTGAGGGTACGTGTATGGTCAGACACCCGAAAGCCACAACACGCTCGCCGTTGAATCGTGGACCACATACAAACCCAACAGCTTATTTCATTCCCGGTGGCCACTTTGTTTCTTCGTGAAACTCAGCTGTTTTTCTCTCTCATACACACACTCTTTTTCGCTCTCACTCTCTCTCTCTCTTTCTCTTTATTTCTTTCTTCCCCATTTTTTTGACTCTCCTTTTATATTTTTTCTACTTTTTTTGTTCACACCTTCAGGATTTCTCACGAGATTTCGTAGATTCTCTTCCCTCTAACTTCCCGCCTGGGCCCTTCACATACTGGATCCTGTTGCTGCAGTACAACCGCAATAAAGGCACTCCTCCAGGAAGTACGAACGTTTTAATGTATCAAAAGGAAACAAGAAAAAAGAAGATCTCAAGAAGCAAGAATTTCGTGTTGAAATCTAAGGCACTAATTCGTTGGTAGTGAAGTAAAATGAAGAATCGTGGTTTATCGATCTTCGACAAAGACGTCATTCATTTGTTACAGGTACAGGTAGATTTTGAAGAAGGCTTGAAGAAGCTTGGTTACGAACGCCTGCGCGTCAAATACGTAAAAACTAAAAATAAAATACGATATAGTCACTTCTTCCCGATCTGCCACTTTATTTTTAATTTAAATATCAGCTCGTCTTCAAAAATTTTGTGGTGCCTGGCATCACCGCTGGCCAAAACTCTACGACCTTTCTTTAATTTTTGTTACGCTATCTTCTTTTACTATCAATTTATAAAAATATTTATAAATGCATGAGGCTTTTGAATAAAACATCTAAACTTCACCGATGAAACCGAATAATTATTTTTTCGACCATATATTTATGTTTATCAAACAGATAAAATTTTGATCAACATAAATTTCAATATATCGTGCAGTTCGAAATATAAAATGATAATCATCGCGTGTTGGAACTTGTGGAAATAAACTGTTTTCAAAATATTCCTCACAAATCTTTGAAAAAGCTGATTAGCACCAGGAAAGAGAATTGTATTTAGTGCGCCAGCAACGATTTTCCGCTAAATATGAGTGTCAGGTAGTTCAGGTGTTTCTTGCTTTTTCGTTGCTTATCTTTCTTTTCCCATCTCTTTCCTATCCCGTATACCTGACGCTTTAATTGACTCTCTCGACGCGTCACGGAATCACCGGTTCTGAGTTTCTACCTCGTATACTTTCCTGAATCGAATGATTCGTTTCGCGTGTTTCTCAAATCCGCCAACAACGACGTTAGTTTTTTGTAGGAGTTGGATGTACGCGTCGTAATTTTTCTTCCTGCGAGAATCTTGTAATGTAGAAAGGCGTTTCAAAACTGCCGCAAACTATTCCTTTCAATTTCACAGGTGAAAGTGAAGTTCGCGCGAAATTGAAGAAAACCTTTAGCCTTTATCAACGTAAGGCTTTTACTGCAGCTACCCGTTTTGTGTGAAGTATATATATAAACATATATGCGTGTTTTCATCCGGAAAAAGTTCTTGCATCGCTTTTTTCACGCTTCTTCTAACACACACTATGAGAATCAGACATCCGTGACTTTTCTTCTATCACTACTCGTAATACGCAGAATGGCCATAAAAAAGTTTCAACTTCTTTTCTTGATGTATGATCGTATTTTATTCAAACGAAATAGGTCTTTTCGTGAAATATTATTTCATGACGAAATGTGATTAACACGTAACGATTAATCATACGAAGCACTTTAATCTATCATGCCTTTGCTTCGGAAATTCTAGAATGTGTCAGAAATATTGCACGAAAATTGTGTTCAATCGAAAGTGTTTTGTGTGACTTGAAAAGAAATCACGGAAGCTTGTTATCAGGATCAATGTCGTTGGAAAGAGATACGGGCAAAACATCATTTTTCCAAACGTATTTATGTGTCAAGGGATCAGAGACGAAGAGAACAAAAGCGAACAGCTATTGTATCATGTAACGTTCGACACTCACACTGTGAAGCTGTGCCCAAAATATTGGTCCCAGCTAACTGGTCGGTGGTGATAAAAAAATTGACATCGACCTGTCATCATCAATGTAAATTCGCATCTTAACTTTTCTTTTTGATCAATGGGCAGCTCAGATTAACATCCGTGGATAGACTGACTGATTCCCATATAATTCGGTCGATCATTTATTGATATACCATAATTGATATGCCCATAATTTCATAACTTGGTGAACATTTCTTTTGAATCCCGCCCCTGGCGGAAGAAGTAGAATATTTTGAGAATTCTTCATCTATACACACTCAAATTAATAATTTTTTATTGACAAAATCTCCGTTGAAACTCTCAGAAAAAGTTTCGAAAAATCTCGGAAAAATTCTCGACTAGACTTTTGGAAAGAGTTTTGAAAAATATCAGAAAGTATCAGCGACTTTTTCAGCAATAGTCTTGATGAGATTTTCTAGAAGAATATCAAAATGTCCCAGGAATCGTCCGCAACAAGAATGAAAAATGAGTAATTAATAGCTCAGTAGAGATACAAGGAAGATCAAAAGAACATAACAGAACAATAGAAAGGGAAAATAAAGACGGAGAGAGATAGATAGAGGAAGTATGGAATAGCAATTGAAGTCTTCCGAATTCATCGTCATTCTATTCATCCTTGGCAATTTAAATTGAACCATTGAGTGCGAGTGAAGGAATGTCGAGAAAACAAGTAATATTCCAAGAGTGAAAGGGAATGAACAACCAAAAGATAAAGAGACAGAGAGACCGAAAAAGGTATTAAGCGTAGTTTGGTAGATGCTGAGCTAAAAGAAAGACCTTGTCTTGTATATACGCTACAGAAGATCCAATTTATCGAATTGGCCAACGCGTTTACCCGTGAGCAAAAGGTCATAAGGTTGGGGCTGCCGGTCAGCCCTCGATGTTGTGGTTAAGCATCGGCAATAAATATCTATATATATATAAATATATATATACGTATATTTGTATATGAACAACTTCGAGTAAACCTGAAAAAGTATACAGATGATACCAGTACAGATTGAAAAGATCGATGAAGCGTCTTTAGCGTGCCTCAAAGGGGTCAAGTCAATGTTGAGTAAGAGAAAAAAAAACGAGATAGACGACGAGAAAAAAGAATATACATAAGTTTAGTAAGCTAGAATATTCTGCGGTGTTTCGACTGGCAATCCTGGTATTCCTGAAGGCAACTTTTTGCTCTACGTCTGCGTGTCTCTCCTTTTTGCGTTCGTTTTTTGCTCTTCTTGGTACGGATTCGTTTCGTCAGTGGTGGACTAGTGGTTCTTATTTTCCGTAATTGAATGCAATCCTCGAGGAAGAGAAAAACTTTGCTTCCCATGAGATATCTACTACGCGCATATTTTTGTCAAGAAAATTATTAGAGTTTGCCTCCTAGGGATCAGGCTCTGAATCGATTGGGAAACGAGCGATGTTGGAACGCATGATCCAGTCGTAATGAGGCTTTTCACAATAACTCACAAGACAGTTAAGCCGGAAATGGTCCTAATCCGACCTGATGGATAATCTCCTTCCGATACATACTCGAATCGAGCCTCATTATGAAGCACTTATCAAAACGTCTACCTCGTTCAAGTCATCATGAAATCGTTGTTACGAAGAAAAGTGGTTCTCGTTGAACCAAGAAATCTCGGGTAAGAAATGTTTTGAAGAACGATTATACATCTATAGACTCAGTTCCATAGGCTTAATTCCGATACTGCATCGATGTATCGACGTAGAGTTACATTCTGCTCTACCGGTGTAGTTCAAAGAAAAAACGAAAAGTCACGATTCACCGCGAATCTGAAAAGGAGAACGACCTTCCCGGTTATTGTTAAGTTTCAGTCTACAATAACTTTGAGAAAATGAACAATTCTCAATCAAAATAAAAACATTTTGATACCAGGTAAAATGTATCCTAGCTCCGTCTCAGTTTTGTTAAAAATAATATCCATCGTTGAACATCAGACTTTAAACATCTGCGAACAACTAGAGTATATTTCCGAAAGTACAAATAAATAACAAGCGATTGAACATTTCTTGGGATATCGACTCTATTTTCTCGCTGTCAGCTTTTCAACTTCTCTCTCTCTCTCTCTCTCTCTCTCTCTCTCTCTCTCTCTCTCTTTCGTACTCTCTCATTTTGTCAGTTTCTGGATATCTTTCGCTGGAGAGTGTGGATCACACTTGTCACTGCGGTCAGGAAGAGACCCGGAGCAGAGGAAAGGGGTCCCGGATATTGTCATTGTTGGTCGGACATGCTGCTGGTCACGAAAAACAGAATACGGATTTATACCACCACTACCTATCCTGACATTGCTTGTCTATTCTTCTTTTTTAGTTCTCTGCACATACACACCTACATACACATACAACCATATATATATATATATATGTGGTTGTATGTGTAAATTTCTATATACTAGAATATATATATATATGGTTTGAGTATAGCGCGAACTAGAGAATCGGACAAATCTCTGTGGTTGTCGTGAAAATCGATAGACCACCGGACCCCCGGGATTCTCTCCTCGTTTAACATCCAACGCGAACTATTTCTCGCTCTCACGCCATTTCATTGTACGTCAATTTTGCAACACAGTCACAGTGATCGAAGCGAAAGCACACCTTTGCTTCCGCATTAAAAATGAGCCAATGACTCTCGAAATCACGAGAAAGAGGAAAATATATGTATATATATATATATATATATATATATAGAGAGAGAGAGAAAGAGAAGAAATTGAAAGAGAAACAGAGAAGAGAGAAGGAGAGAGAGAGAGAGAGAAAAAATGTCTCAATGCTTCGATCTATGGCTCAATGAAGACCCGCATAGGAAATGATTATTACTACGAATCACATATGCCCGCGTACTATTAATATGTTAGCGATGATATGTCGAACGATCCGGGGAAGCAGTTGAATCGAGTGGCTGCTTTATCATCATGGATCCTATCCACATACATTAATATATCTATATATATTTCCTTCACGACGACTACCCGCTATGATTAATATCCAATGGTACACGAGACATGCAGTCATCATAACCGGAAAACGAGCAAGATTCTAATTAAACCGATTACGCGAGTTATCATGATGGTTCGGATGCGAGAATATTTGCAGAAATTATGCACGCACATTTCACAAACATACTCTTCGTCTATCATTCTTTATTGCCGTATTTCTCTACTCATACTTTTTCGTCTATTTTTTTTTTTTTTTTTCTAGTCGTGGTAATCTCATTACAGAGCCTTTTAATCACGAACGCTCGTTTTCTCGAGTAACATCGTAACATATCTGGGCACTGACCTGGACCTCGCCACTCCTCGACCTCGTAGTCGTTTGGACGCTGTCGTAACTTCTTGTTACCGTGTCGACCTGGAATTATCATTAAGAAATACGATTTTCTTCCATCACAAACTTTTTTTTTTCTCGACATCGAAGGACTAATCGTCGTATCGTCATTCACAAGTTTTATAACTTTGTTACTGTCTAGTTAGTAATAACGTACATTTACAAAATGGATCAAGTTTTATGATTTTTTTTTAAAGGTAATAATGAGAGTAAAACAAATTTAAATGGCGGTTCTAGTTAGTTCTTTTGACTGTTTTCTCATAATAAGTGCAATTTATTTAATTTTATAATTACCCGGTTTTTTCAACGACGATGTAACCTGAGACGTTGCTTGCGTTGTCGTCGTCGAAGGAGCAGGAATTTCTGCAACATTCGAACAAAAGAATCTCATTACAGACGTAAGATATATACCACACTCGACATTTCTTTCGTTGTTTTTGCACGTATTTCAAGAAATACGACTATTACTTTGAAGTCATGAAAGAGCTTGAATAAAAAATTCTCGAAGCCATTCTGATTATTGTCGAATAATCATAGTTTACATTTTTATTGATTCTAATGTGCGACAATCGTGGTTGATAAATAATTCACAAAAATAGTAACTGACTGACTCAGATCAATCAGATTCTCAATGGCTCAGAAGTCACAGAAAAGTAAGGTTAGGTTCGTCGAGTGCATTGCAAATTTGTCTCTGCTATTCCTTTTCAACCAGACGTTGAAATTTTTTTGGTAATATTTCTGCGTTAATAACCCGCTGAGGTGTAATTTATTAAATTTTTAGTTTTTGCTTCACGTTTTCAGTGATTCTACTTAGGGTGTGTTTCAGTGGCTCAAAATGCTCGTCTTTACAATTTTATTGCGGATATTATGTTCGATAGAAAAACTTCTTCAAGTAAAGATTCTACCACCTCATTTTTCCTGAGAAAAATTTCAATGATATTAATAATTTATTGATTCATTCGTTGAAGAAATAAAATCGCATGAAACTGAGCAACTTTTAATGAGAAATAAGCGAAAACTTTCTGGAATAAAATGAATTTTACATGTCCCTTGATATTTGTAATTCTTTTTGCTTTACAAATGCAGAAGGATCGCAAGAGAACTTCGGAAAGAACGAGCAAAAAAACAGAGCATAAAACATCTAATTGAGTAACGAATCGCATTCGCGAGTCTTGGCATCGGACGTGATAAAAAATTCCGAACGGTACAATTAAATCACAAATTACTTTGCGATCCCGGTGTTGTAAGCCATCTGGGCTATTTTTTTTTTTTCTGCAAATTTATTTCTCAATGGTAGCAATTTTGTTGAGAAACGGTGCGGAGCGAGAAAATTTGTTTCTGAAATATCTGGATCTCTGTAACGTATATATGCGAGGCTGTATCACGGCCTAGAATCGGAAATCAATGATTTCTCTTTTGTAAGACTCGATTGAACGCTTCTATACAACCGTTACTGTATACCTCTCATGTACGCCTAATGTCCTTGAATAACCATGCCCAATTGAACGGTATAATCTTTGGCACAATACGGAAGTCCCATATGTGATTTCTCGATCCTTCCCCGCATGTATCCATGTACATAGCGCACATATACACATGTATATATACATACATACACATACGTTAGTGTGTCCTTTTCTCTGCAGCGTGGAGGCTTTGATTATTCAAGCATATTGTTGGGTTTACGACGCTAGTGGAACCGGAGAATTACGTGCAAATACGTTCAACCCCTGCGCCCACCTACTTACTCGAAATGCATGGATAACTAATCCATGCAGCAACGTGACACATCACAAAGAAAATGTATATAGCCGTTATGATTATTCCCTGATTAGAAAATAACACTCTCCTACTTGATACACTCCCATTTCCCGATAAAAAGGCTCAAAAAACGGTTCATGAGTATTTCACGGGAATTATAAACGAGTTGATACTTTTAAGGAGTTTCGGTACAAAAGGCAAAATGTTCTTCAACATCAAGTACGATAACACAAATTTAAAAAAAAATTTCTTCTACTTAGTTATCGAGTAATTATGCATTAAAGCAGATTTCTTATGCCCGAAGTGTATACCTATATATATGGAAACGCTATGCTTATACACGTGAACTTTAGTCTTCAATTACTCGATAACCGTGTAGAAGAAAAATCTGAAAAAAATTTGTATTGTCAAATTTGACACTAAAGAATATGTTTACCAAATTTTATAAAATTCTTAACTTTTTGAAATTTTTTGTGTTTTTAGCATGGCAACATTGTATCGCCTATACCGAAACTCCTTAACAGTCGATTGATTCCTTCTAGTCAATTTGAAGAGTGAATTATTGTATTTCGTTCGTCCCTTCTTTTTTGTGACTGTATCCTACTATTTTGGAATTAGAAAATGGTTGTAATCAGTCAGTTACATGAAATTGTTCTTCTTTTTTTTAGAAGATGGCTACCAAATAAGTAGCGAGAGACTCACCGTCGAGTTTGATGACTCCGTCCGTACCACCGAGTGAATTTTGCGCTACGCACTTGTATGAACCAAAATCCTTGGGTTCGACGTTTCTTATTTTGAGCATCATGTATTTGTTGTAACCGTTATCCGTGTAGAGAGCCTCGTACTTGTCGCCTGCAATCGAATGGTAATAGCCTGGGCAAGTACAAAAAAGTTCTTTGTTTGATCGAAAAGTGGTGATGTAATAAAGATATAGGAAAGACCGGGGCAAAACGGGGTACACAAAAAACTTTCGATTTTTTGTTCTTCATTTTTTCATAGTTTTTTTTTCAAAATTGAAAGAAAAATAAAACGCGATCCATTTCTCGATTGTTCGTGGCAAAAGAAGTAGACAGTGCATTGAACATTGATTTAACAAAGTATTTCGTTAGGTATCCCATTTTGCTCCTGAACCATTCAAAAACGATATTACAAGATAATCATCAATATTTTACGAACAAATTGAAATTGTAGTGAAAAAAAAAAATTCACAAAATTTTGATTACAAACATTAAGTCGCAAATCATACATTTTTTGTTTGTTAAGGGTACGAAACAGAGAAAACTTCGCAAATTTCTGAAAAGTACAATATTTCTTTAAACACCTCGTTTTGCCACGGTCTCCCCTATGTGTGTGCGCGTTTGTAAATCTTCAGATACGTGTATGAATTACGAACAGGATATTCGAAAAGCATACGTATGATCAATAAACAAAAAATTGTTGGCTTAAATGCTAAGATCAGTTGATTTACTTGACACGAAAAATACATACGAAAAAAAATTTGATAAGGATCTCTTAGTGTGATTTTCAGACACCCTATTTTTTTTTATCTATAAAATGATTTATTGTATTACAGATGAGCAGGCCCAGTTAGTAGCGGAATCGAAGTGTTCGAGAAATAAGGATTTATTGTATCTTCGGAAGTATAAAATTACCAGAGACAATCATGTCGCCTGCTTCAGTTGTCCAATAGTTGATTGAGGTCGGATAAGCCTCGGTATGACACTCAAGCGTAACGTCCTGCCCCACATAAGCTCCTTCCAATTGGTTCGGTATCGACAACATTGGTGGAACTGAAAGTTTTTTCTATTTTATATTTGTTTTATTACAGACTAGGGAAGAAAAAGTAAACAGCTTTTGATGTATTGTAACGGAACATTTTCGTCGCTCGCTCAACGTCGCTTCCCGTTGGTCCAAGTTTCGTATCAAATTTCAGAACAGGCACGAAAAACAAAACGGGAAGCATTCAGATTTGAGGTTTGAAACAATAATAAAATTGATTCATTTTATGGGACAAAATTGATAATTGTTTTCTCAACAAATAAACGATGTTGTTTTCGTTTCAGAGTGTTCGTTATAATTTGATGGTTTATGATGATGAATAAACCTACGAAATTCATCTCTTAGTTTGAATAGCCATCTAGGCAGAAACACAATTCGTATGCACCACTTTTCCTCCACTAATATATACAGTCCCTTAATTCGATAAGGTAATCTCATAACTGATAACCAAGATAGTAGGTTAGGTCCTTTTAATCTGCTGTATTTTTCTACCATTATTTTCAATGTTATAATCCTAAAAATCTTCAATTTATTATTTTCATTGTGCGACTTGGAATATTAGTTTGCTTAACGAGTGGCTCTGCATCGCGCTCATTACAAATCGGAGTTGAGCAGGGTTCATCTTTCCGTCCTTGCGCACCGGACGCAAAGCCACATTGGATCAGGTGTTTTCTTCACCGAATGTGCTCGATCGTCTTGTGAGACGATCGATGTTCGGCGCATTGGGTAAGAAAATGTCATCAATCGGAGTTCGTAAATCAGGATCGGGATCGATGAATTTTAAGATTTCAAGAGATGCCATATTTATTAGGTGGATAGAAGTTATGATTTCATGTTTCTTAATATTTTATAAACAAACAGATATTGGAAAAAACGTTGTTGAACTATACGCAACCACCGAGGTGGAGAAAAAACCACTTTTGCGAAATTAGATATTTCAATATGGACATAGAGAAACATGGAAGACGAAAAAATAACTGTTCGATAAAGATTTAAGTTCGCGAGGTGTATTAAATGTTATCAGAATGCTCTCATAATGTATCTTTTTATCTCTTCCTTCTCCTTCTCTCTCTCTCTCTGTCTCTTTTTCTCTCAAGCCTATAGATCGATGAATGAACTCGACCTTTTAATGCCTCCAGGGGTAACTTGGAAACTTTACGAGACACCGTAAATCACGTTTTTACTGCCTATATCTCTTCACTTGGAGGATGGCCCGTGTGGTTACCTATGTATAGACACGTAGATGTTCTTGTACATATATTCATATATACATTTAGTTTCCTTAAGGAGTGTGTTTAGGAATGGTGAAAAGAGGAGAAAAAATCGCAAACCGAATGTCTCACGGAGAATTTTATTATCATTTGATGTGCTTTTCGAGTCGCGATATCTTCCACAAATCGTGTGGGAGTCTCTCTTCCGAAGAACTGAATTTCACGACTCTCGAGACGAAAAGCGGAATTCGATTTATAACGAAGCCTCTTCGACACGGCGCATAGATATTTATTGGTACGAGGACAACAAAAATTCGTGATTTCGAATCGTTTATTTTATGTTCTATTTCTCGTATTGAGTTCAATAGTCGACTATTCAGGATACATTTTCTATATGGGAGTGAACGACGCTTTTACTGCCAGAAAAATACGTAGCTTTAAATTCGGGTCAATGAAAAAAAAATTATTCCATCCAGGCAAGATTTCGAGATTCATTGGTAAATGTTTCTGTCTTGCTCAAATAAAACTTGCTCAAAAAAAAAAAAGAAAAGAAATTTGAAGGCTATTGAATCGAAAGAGCCTTACGACATCCTTCAAATGTGTCAAATGTCTGAAATTCTTATTTCCTTTTGGGCTTTAACTAAATACCGAATCATAAAATAAATATCATCTCAAGTCGGTCAAACTATTTGCAGTCCTTTTGCCAGCAAACCTTTGAACATGAAGTTGAGCATTGAAACTCCAATCACGTACGTTGCACAAAAAGTTTACTTGATTGCCATATTTTTCTTCAAGATTGGTAGGCATGTTGATTAATGATAATGATAATAAAGACATTATCTTGGATCAAATTTAAAGCGAGAAGTATTTAAATTTTCAACTGGATAGATTGTTGAGACCGACAGTTTTACCACGAGCCTCAAACTGTTAAAGGCTTAAATTCAGGCAATAAATTCAGCGTACGTTTTTTATATAAACGTAATTTTATATAATGAGAGATGAGAAATTAGTTCGTTTTGGGTGCTAATTACGAGTTAACTTGACATGAAATTTTAGGCGTTTTTCTCTTTATCTCTTCCAGAGTTAGGAGCGGCAGGGTCAAAAAGGCTTAAAATTTCGATGTGGGCAGCAATATAATCAAATAGTCCTCGAGCATAATATTTATCCCATCTCAACATAGCAAAACCATAATTTTGGATCCGTTGGTTTACTTCTAGTTCTAAGGAGTTGGCAGACAGGAGACCAGTACCTGGCAAGCATATTAGTGAAGTTTGTTCAAGCATCGATAATTTGCTAACTCATTAGCGATCATCAAACTACTGCAATAAACTTTCGTGTTTAAATACGACTCAGAGATAATGTTAGAGGCAATAATTTTTCGGTAGTAGAAACATATGCATACGCATTACGCCTCGAAATTAATGAAGTGAGACTCACGCTGGTAACAATAACTATATCACGAGAAAAGAAAAACCGAAAAATAAATATTCTATCAGTAAATACACGCAGGAATGCCAAGTGAAATCCCATAGGAAAAACTCGTCATTATGGTAAAATTGATCAATTTTCTGCGGCGATATCAACGAAAAAATTGTGTAAAAATACATATTGGAATATATTTGATGTTTGTATCATCGATATGAATTCAAATTATGCGAGAGCACGTAGAGAATTTATTTATCGTGAAAAATCAATTTCCAATATGTCTCTCTACGAATTCTGAAATATGTTTAATTTTTTTTTTTTTTCATACATGACATTATTTTTTTAATTTATTATACTACAAAATATATAATACTTGTAGATATTAGTTTCCAAATTGAGGGGATTCGTTATAACGCGAGAACGACTTTCTATACTTTGAAAGCAAAAATAAAAAGAATCGCCAATGGGGCACGAATATCATGTGAGAAAATAGGTATCCTCAGCATAACGATTCAATTGATTCTATCTTGGTGTAGAAACCGATTTCAGCATTTCTTATTGCATTGATTTCGAGAATAAAGGAACGTATCGTTGCATTCGTGTGTCAGGAACGGGAGCATCTTTTCTATACGAAAGCTCTCCTTACAGAGCATTCCACTTCTGTACAGTATGGCATTATTTCACTGTTTCACATATGTATATATCGAGGTATAGATCCATGTAATATATACGCTGACCCATACACATAGATGTATGTGTAGATGAAACACATATACATTTAAAAATACATACAAAGTCGAACGTGACTCTGTGCAGTTCAAGTTGCACGTCGTCGTTTTAGCCACCCTTTTTTTTTGGATTTTTTTCAAATGCTTTGGGGTTTTTTGAATCGATCAGTTCTCTATAATGCTACGTCATCATGATGATTCAATGACTTTCAGTTTATTTAATCATGCACGACCATTTCTTTGTGGGCTGCTTGATCATTCTATTATCGACAGAACTCGAAATATATAAAGGCTGGGGGAGACTATATTACAATCGGAAAACGATAACGGATTGAAAATATAAAATATTACAAAAGCACTGTCTAAAGGAAAATTGACTTAATATGCTGGTCTTTTTCGCACTTTCAACAGATATAAGATCATGTTTTATTTAACATTGATGCTACAATCACTATCCATGAAGTTATGCAGAAAGTTTTATTGTGAATTCAAAGCGGTAATTAAGTAGTTTTAAAAAATTGCCAAGTTGCCCGTGCAATAGAAGGTTTACGGAAAAAACCGAATTTTGCTCTTTCAAGGAGAATGGATACTAGAGTCAAAATAGTTATAATGTTGTAAATATTTAATGGGATATGTTACAGGTAAAATAACTAGTACACTTTACACAAGTCTACCGAGAGCTAAACTTTCATACGATTTTCCATGTCAAGTTTAAAGCTGTAATGGAACACGATGAAGGTGGATTCGTATTCCAGTATGTCTTGAAAACCCAGGGAAATATTGATAACGATCGATTTGCGAAGCTATTAACTGATGAAGCAAATTTTCTTCATGTGGCATATTTTCATCACGATTTTTCGAAAAATAATACGTTCCTATAATTTCATAAATAGGAACTTGTAAGAATTTATATCGTGATTTTGTAGAAGGTCGATCGAACATCGTTAAATAAGATTTGGAGAATCGTAATTGGTTGAATATACGGATTTCTTCGTTATGAAATGTCAATGAAAATGTGCCATCTTCGCCGAATACTTTTATCTGTTAGTTTTGTAAATATGATAATTCCAGAAATTCATTGTTCCCCCATAACGTTTATTTACTGCATTAAACTTGAAATAAAATTGTAGTAAAAATTGAGCATTGATCGTCGATTTTATTTCAAATTTTTATCCGTCACGTTTGCGAGCACTGGAACAAATGAAATTCCTTTTTCACGAATTGATTCTGATAAATATTCACTTCAAGGATACGTTAAAACCAATATGTCATGACAAAAACTCTACTAGGAAATGGTAAAATTACAATCATTCTAACTTTTGAACTCGAGGAGCTGAAAACTTTTGTTACGTTTTTGGTTTTATTCAGATGAATATTTTGATGAGTATAAAAACAATATTGTAGATTTTTTTCCTCCGAATATATTATTTAAAAAAAAAACTGTCACCATCCTGTCAGGTACGATCAAGTTATTATCGTGATTACAGTGATAATTTAATATAAAATACGAAAAATATTTGAAGGGTTATGTAAAAATAAGTTGAAATCTTATTTGCGGTGATTCATCAAGAAATATATATTCTAATTTTCAATAATGAAAAAAAAAGAATTCAATTTTAAAGCGTTAATAGTGGCCCGTGACTTCGAAACGTAACCGCTTGCCTCTAAAGACCAACCTACTCAAGTTAGAATCGAGAAAATCCATTTCTTCATGATGGTGTTCTGATAATACGAAAACCTGGGAGAAATATATTAAAACCTTATAACTTTTTAATGAATTTCATTAAGCTAATTTTTCATTCGTACCACCTGATAGTAGAATTAAATTCAGTTAAAGTTCTCGGTAATATGATAATTCATAAATCCGAAGCTTTCGTATCTTTTGCTGCGTTGTATCCGTGATATCCTATGAAAAAACTCAGCTTTTCACGGTAGAACTGAGAGAAAGAGAGAAAAGAAAGAGCTTTTCAAGCTAACTTTATGACAGTGGCTATATGAATATTCACACGAAGCTAAGAAGCCATTTTTGCGGGTTATACCGAGCTGATATTCGGCATGGCAAGTGACTTTCATATACCAGGTCAAGAATTTAAGTCACTCGAGGCTTTTGTACAAAATTAAGTTAACCAGCTGAGATGAAAAAAGTAACGAGTAAGAAACGAAGTAGAGGAAGCGATGGAAAAAAATCAAAAAAATATCCGAATACTTGACCGTGGATAATGAAATTGCCAAGAGGAAGCTTGAAATGAGTTCTTCTCACGCTATCTTTTATCTCAACTTCCGATCTCGCGAAAACGTGCAATAATCCCAATACATTTATTTCATTTCCTCCGCGTAATCCGGCCGGATCTCAAATTCTCACGTCGTATATCTTCCTGGCATATTTCTCCACTTTTTCTAATATACTGAATCGTGTCTATTCTTTTCCTACGCTTTATACGGTTAGAAAAAAAAAAAAAATCCCAAAATTGTATCAATTCTGAAGAAAAGTCACGGAAATATTTCGTTTCAGCTATAATTCTTATGTGAAAATGCTACCACTAAACTTACATTGAACTCTCAAAGTGACGCGCGTGCTGACCGAAGGTGGCACCTGATTCGATGCTATACACATATAATCTCCCATATGTAGCCTGCTGATCTTTACGATGTGAAGAACTTCTCCGTCCACCATATTCACTGGAACATAATAAGTAAGGAAATATTATCAATTAAATATTCATATGTATCTTGAAAATTCGAGAATCTTAAATAACACGTAGTAATATTGCATGATAAATTTTGCGTTTAAATTTTCCGTACACTTTGTTCGAACTTTTTTGTTCTGATGCAGGTACCTCGAGATACCAAAATAAAATAAAAAGACACCTCGAGAAAACAATAGTTTTCTATTAGATTGAAAAGAGTCGGAGTTTAGTCGGCAATAATTCTGCGATGCATTCTTTTTCGATGCAATCACCTCAAAAAATACAACAAATTATTCACAATGTTAACATGTCTACGGAGTAACAATAAGAAGTATGCTCATTTTCTGAATTATACGTCCAATGTATGGCGTTGCAATTTAAAGAGTAGTACTCGAGAGTCCCAGTACCCACGATTCTAAGTTACTCGCATTTCGTCAGTATCACAAATGGGTGAAGAACGTAAATGTAACACACATTTGTGACAATGACGGTGCAGCTGACGGTCATATAAAACAGAAAAATTTCAGCGTATCAAAAAGCCAGCAGGCCAATAATATGAACACAAAATAAACTATTGTATATTTTATGAACTCCATTGCAAAAACGGTTTGTTCGTTGTGAATCTCTTACAATATGCGTGTAAAGTTACAGACATCAAAGTTTGTTACGACCACGTAACCTGCGTATATATTGCAACTTTCGTATCAGCCTCTCATACATAAATACGAGTACATGCTACATACGAGTGTAAGTAACGACGACGGCTAAATATGTCTACATATAGAGCTGCATAAAAGTAGGATACTTTTTTTTTTTTTTTTAAACCTTATAACAGGTTTCAATAAAATATTTTGAGTACCAGCCTTTCTGGTCGTGGATAAAAGGACGTTTTATTGTGAGAAAAGAGATGACGAATGCGAGGTAAAGGAAAGGAAGAGATTTTGAACTAGGAGTTAAAGTGCAAGCTGCTGCCGATGGACTTATTCCAAGTTTTGTTAGTGATTTCTATCTTTTTCCAATATATGAAGTTGTTTGAGTGATATGAAACGAGAGGAAGCTTCAAGTGTACTGAGTCCAATATTCATGGTACAATATAAAATCGACCGTACTTCTCGACGATGGTCAGATTTTGAGTTGATGTCGTACAGTGCACTTTATTGATGGTTAAAGTTGAATCCCTGAGACCTGACGTTTTCATTTGGCTACACAGTTAGTCACCAATCTCTAAGATTGGTACTCCAATTTCTCGTCACTTAGAGCAACGTCAGAAGATCCTGTGGCATACATACCAATGGCGTCGACTTGAAGTTTTCAAAAGTGAGGAGCAATCGACCAATGTCGAGGCGTGCAGCGTCTCTGGATACAACAACTTTTTTTTTTTTTTACTTGTCAGTAAGGTGCTGTCACGTCTTACGATACCATATTAAACCAGAAAGAAATATAACTACAGATCTGAAAAGACGCAAATCTCAGTACTTTGAACATATCACTTTTCTGTCTCCCTCACGAAAGATCTTTTTTTCTGCATTCCCCTAGTGCTATCCCTCCTCAATCCTCCATTTCGTTCTCTTCATTCCGAGAGAAGTTCTTCGCTGTGAGAATTAAACGGTTCCTTACGCGCCTGAGCGACCGCGAAATGTTCACGGCAGAGGGTGCTACTCGACATGTTCTCTCCTGAGACCCTACTTTGCTTATGGAGCAGGAATAAAGAAGAGCTGTGGTGATTCCAGAGAGTACTATGACGACTCGTGAGGACGGTCGTTAACCGCCTGGTAGAATCAGAACCGGAAGACGTATGTGCCAGGGAATCCTGCACCCTCATTTTATCCTTCTACACGCCCTTTTTGCTTTTCCTGCAGATAAACTTAGTCTAACCTCAACTCAACAAAGGTGGATAAATGTCTGAAATGTTGGGAAAGTTTGATGAAAACGAAAAGAGAACCAATGAGGGCGTCGAAGAAATACACATGAAAACAAAATCTGTCATAAATACATAAACGTTAACATTCGAAACTTTATCGATGTAACACAATGCAACCCAGTTTATCCACTATCCTGCCTTTTGTTTGCTTCGATATCCATCCACATTATGTTGGACTCCAAAATAATACCTTTGTATAGTTCCTATCATCCGTGGCTGACGTAAGGAAATAAAGACATATAACGACCCATAAAAAAATAAACAGCCATCATTCATTCTGACAGAACAAGCTCTCATTCAGTTATTTTCTCGTCTTACACCCCATAAGAAGCGCGGTTCCATTGGCATCATTTGTGGCTCGAATATCGTTGCTTGTGTTAGTCCAATAATTCATTATTCGTCGAAAACATAAAAATACGTTTTTGTTTAAAATGAGGACATACGATGGACATGCTCGAAGTGTGTTTCGGTTTTCATGATGTGGAAAGATACTTGGCGAAATCCAGTTGTCGCTGTTTCGGAGAAATATTCTCATTTTGGAAGAAACTTTATAAAGAAAAAAGCAGCAATTGAGGATTGAGTGAAGATGAAGAGATTGACACATACGATATTGTTTTCTGAAAGTCAAAGGGGAACTTCAATCTCGAGACTATTAGAGTGTGATGAAGAATCAGAAAACTGACAAAGAAAGTTCAAAAAGATAAAGAGACGTATGCATTATATTACTGCATACATCTTTCTTAACTGACTCTCGATAACTTACAAACTATATAGAAATTGGAGACAAAAATGGATTAATTACTTTATTTGGTTCTTAGAATTACGCGATCTCCCCGCACTCTGTAACTTTTGAAGCAAACGTCATGTGTGATAGGGTCAAACGTTGTTATTGGATATCGTACGTAAAGAGCACTTTGCGCCTTTGTTCCGAAAGCTATTTGCATTGCAATGCATTCTACGGAGTTCTGGTGCAGGGAATCGCGTACAATCGAGGTGGAAGGAAAAAGCACCTTTACTCGGGTGCTCGACTTTTTCTACCCCGATTCCGCCTATGTTCTCAACTTGGCGTGAATATACCGAATATATGCTTTATTTTGTTGGTCCTTTTTTTTCTTCTCTAAAGCACACCCGGTGTATACAGTGTAGAGATATGCAGAACAGCACCCTGTCGAAAGTCCTCATAACGAGAAAGAGAAAGAGAGAAAGAAAACAAGCTTTGAAATACATGGTGTATATCCTCGTTAGAGAAAAAGAAGAAAAAAAAAAAAAAAAGAAGAGAAAAGCCGCATATTTGCATTCGACAGCACGGCAATTCGCACGTATACTACATGTATACCTAATAAATACACACGTGTTAATATTATTCTTCGAGAACGAGAGAGAAAGAGAGAGTGCGAGAAAACGAAAGATATATGGAGTAAGAAAAGAGAAAAGAAAAATATTGCATAACAGCCACAAAACCTGTTTTATTTTCTTTTATTGTTTTTTTTTATTTTTTATTTTTTTCATGTTTCCAGGAATAAATTTTGCGTGACGCTGTGGTAACACGGCACAGAACGAATGCATGAGTTATTTGCAACCCGACGCAAAAAGTGTTCATACACACAAATTTTTGCTGGAGATATGGACAGAGTGCTAACAAAAACAAATTCACATGGAAATCGAAAAGAGAAAGAGAAAGAAATTATGCAAAAACTCATGGAATTTCAGAGATTTCCTCACTACATAAACATTCATAATTTGTTATGGGGATGCGAGATTTTTGGGACGAGAACCTTTCAATCGCTATTCAAACGTAGCGCGAGGAAGGATCGCATTTTTTGATAGTTCACTAGAATTAATGTAAACAAACTCTGCTAGAAAATGATTTTTCTTCTCCCAATATTAATCCGTCACTGTAACGAAAATCTAAGTGCATTTGAAGTAAGTACATTCCTTGAAGGAACAAAACTGAACAAGGCCATTCAATTTATTAAATTTTGATCAATACACTTGTTCATCAGAATGAAACACCTTCTAAAACCTGTGCGAATTCGACTCTTTAGCTTATGCAATTTTGGACCTTCGTATACGATGGGTACATGTATTTATAAATAACACTTTTATTTATATTATACGAAAAAGTTTGATGTGATGGATATATTTATATGACATGGGGGTGATTGCAGTTAACCTCGTTTCACTAATACGTAGAGTATGTAATAAAAAAAAGTATGATTCTTCGCAGAGGTTATGCGTTGCGCTAAAGTTTTATGACGACTCCCTCGTTATTTCTGAAATGCTTTCCGCGAAGTTTCTTCACGAGGTCACGACACAGGACAACTTCCTGCAACGCTCGTTTTCTGATTCTGTCACTTTTTTGTCTGTATACAAGCTACACAACTCTTACTTTCATCGTCACATCTCATGTTCGTGGAGAAAGAGATAGAGATGAAGAGACAAATATAGCGAGAGAGAGAGAGAGAGAGAGAGAAGGTTGTGGCGCCATCTCTGACCTCGCACTTCAGGATTTTTTACGACAACCACATCACGCACGTACGGGAGGGACTCCTCCTCCCTTATTTCCTTCTTTCTCTCGATCGTAACAACCCTCGATCGTCATGGCTGTGAAAATATAGAATACATATGCCGTATGTATTTCCACGTGCCAGTTACGATATTTTCGATGCTCAAATTACGTGATACGAACTAGTTTAACGCAGAGAAAAAAATCACCGAGTTTTATACACATTCTATATTCAAAAATTGAGAATAAAGAGTGAGTGAGAGAAGAGAGTCTTGAAGAGTTTTTGCTAAAAAAGTAGAGTTTCAAAGTTTTCGACAGTATTCCCTTTTATGGGCAAAAATAGTTTGAAACAACGGACTCTCATTCGTTAACTTTTATCATCAATAACTCATCAGAAGAAAAATTTTCTATTTTTCAACTCGACATTTTGTTTAGAACTCAAGCTAGCGCTCATTCAATCTAGGACACCCTGTTTATATAAATCTTATACTGACTAAAAGCAAGGAGAGACACAGAGCATACCGGAGGGGAAATAAGAAGCTCTTGGGAGTTCGCCGTTATTCGTACTCGTGTTTTATAAAGGATCGTATTAAGAACAAACATACAACAATTTGTTTTCCCCTCGTTGTTTTCTTTCCCATTCTCATTTTTTTTGCTCTCGTTTTACTCATTGTTTTTTCTGCTATCGCTAGTTTTCCCCTATACAAGATCGGAACATCTTTTCATCGTTACTATATACGGAGTCGTACGGACTGTACGCTTTACCCCAGTTCTTCAACGCCCTACAACTTTTCAGCATCCCTTTCGATTTTATGGATTATAAAAAAAACACTCTTATCTCCGACTACAAAGCTGTTACGTCTTTCAACATGGCTTCGCAAGACACTGTCACATCTTTATCTGGCCCACTTCATTCGGGGAATAGGACACTTTACACTATCACAACAGCCACTGAGGGAAGCATTTATATCACGAAAATTTTCATCAAAAAATCAACCCATGTGATTCCATATCAAATAATTTTTGAAATAAAATAAATTCATGAATCGTTATACAAAAATCAATAACTGTGACTGTTTTGTAAATTAAATTAGACATTTTTATGTACCGACAAATTGTTCTGTCATCTATCGTCCAAAAAAAGTACCCTCTGCTCTTTTACAAAAATGTGAATACATGTAGCACCCCGAGAAGATGTGACATTGAAACAAATAAAAGAAAAAACGATGAATTCAGTATGTTCAATGATTTCGAGTGGTTAAAGTCGCATCGAATGACTCGTATTTACAACGAACAAATACATGCACCGCACATAGCATGTGTACACATAGTATTAAGTACACATACAGTACTATTTGTTGAAACCAAATCTTTCGTGCCAACGTCTCGCACGTACCCGCTTGCGCGATAGTTTTGCTAAATTCGATTTGCCAAGTGTGCCTTAGTTCCTAGTACAGTGGCACCGAGGTCCTTCGAGTACTTTTCTCCGTTTCCATCCTTTCTTACACTCACTCTTTATCAGCACGATCCTCAAATTCTTTTTAACTCGTTTTTTTTTCATTTTCGTTCGGTTCATATATACATGTATATATATATTTTATTCTTATCCTTCATCCTGTCCTCAATTTCTAGATTTTTCTTTCCGACGCAAGGAGTCGGGATAACAGAATATCGCAATACATTCTCCTTACCTGTTCATATACATATATGAACTACAAACACTTTCGTCGTGTAGGGAATCAAAATAAGTACGGAAAAATTCTACGAGTTCTTGTGGACGTATATACCTACATAAAAAAAAAGCACAAGGACTGGCAAGCGCAAAATAAGGAATAATAGAGGTGTGAGAGAAAAAATGCTGGAAAAGCGTGCGAGTACGTATATAATACGTATAGACGAAGTTGAGGATTGTTGAGCTTGGAACACCAAGACAACAACTACCACTGATATCCAGACAAGAGATCTGAAGGAATGGAAAGAAAGAGCAGGATAGAACGATATAGAGGGTGAGAGAAAGAAAGATAAAAAGAAGGGGAGAGAAAGTGTATGTGTGTGTGTGTGTGTGTGAGAGAGAGAGAGAGAGAGAGAAAGATCCGGGTGTCTGGAAGCTATCAGGCGGCAAGTAATGGCGTTAGGCAGCCCGAGGGCTCTAGAGACCAACACATCAGTTAGTAGCTCCCGCGGATTCGGCTTCTCGGCTCTTTGGCCACGCTTCTTACCAGAGACTCCTTTTATATACGTGTATATATGTATATATATGCTGCTCTCAAAGAGGCCGCTCGATATTTACCAACCCCAACCGTTTGAGCAATCTCTCTCCATCTTCTCTCTCTCTCTCTCTCTCTCTCTCTCACTTTCTCTCTCTCCTCTCCTCTCGCTCACTCGCTCGCTCACTGCCACCCTCGCATTAGATCCGTTATTCCAGATTTGATGTTCCTCCGGGTCACACACGACCACCCCAATTATGCTAATAATCACGATGGGATGAACGAGCTACCTAATACTAATGTATAATTTACCAAGATGCAGCAATGCGCAAATAAATGCACCACGGTTAAGTCATTCATTACACTCGATCTCCACCCGTCGATGATTTATATCGAGCCTGGAATTTCCCGTGAGTCATCGACTCGCGTATGCTCGTTATAATGGAGAAATATAACCCATAAACTTGAAAGATGTTTTAAATCATTTTCACGATGTTTACTACTGCATAACGAATGGGAAGAAGACAATTCACAGACAGAATTTGACGAAATTTTTATCAAAATAAATTAAAAAAAAGTTTTCGTTTGTTTTGAAATTTTTTTTGCAAGATATGCTCAATTATTTGAATGAAATAAAGATTCATGCTCATCAGCATACTAAGTACTCAATACTACAGAAAATTTTTTCCATTAAATCTTTGATATTTCGTTATGTTCACCAGGGGCAATCATAGTTTAAGGTTGTGGGGCTAGCTCAAAATGTTACCATATCGGAATGAATTGGAAACATTTATGGAAACTTATGGAAACATTTCGAACATTTTTCAGTCTACTACCACGGGATTGAAAAAAATGGATACGGTTTCATGGAATATCGGACTAATTTTTGGTACCTTTGAAATAATAATTTACAGCACCGTTTCAAAGTTGTTCATGCATTTAAGCGCGAATTTTCTGTAAAATCAAGTTGCAAGTGCTCTCGGTGCCTTACCCACATTCGGTAATCATGCACAAAATGATTTTAAGGTTATGCACACAGCGTGTATATCTGTAGCCTAATGACACTGCCACCTTCCCGATCATTATCGTGTGATCCGACTTACGACTTTGCCAATTCGTCTTACGTAAATTGTGGTATAAATAATTCCATAAAGTAATGAAAATATTTCCTACAATCATCGATTCGTCGAAAATTCATATTTTTATGATCAGCCGTGAAAAAATTGTTCGGAATTATTTTTATATTAAGATTATTTCATAGCACATAGTTGGTAACAACCAATCGACCCCATGTATGACCATAGGGCACTCCCCTCGTACTTCACCCCCTCTGGCTAGACCCAAGAACAACCTTAATTGTTCACGTAATCTAACACATATTTTGGCGAATAATTACACAAAGTATAAGAGCATCTTTCGCTTTATGGCCTCCCTCCTTCTCTTCATCAACCTCCCAATTTTCATTTATCTTTTAAACTCCGCACCCCTGTTGATGCAGACGCAACTATAGCTTGTCTTGATTATGCCGCACTTGCCAAAAGCATAACCGTTTGAGACATGAGACTCAAAAAAGTATTCAATTGTTTAGTCATTAAGTAGGTGATAGTTCATTCCAAGACTATTTACTAAAAGGATCACGCTTTTAAACTTTTTTCGAGAACTTTCAAAAATTGTTTCCGTAATATTCAAATAGTTACAGAATTTTCGAGGATCCTGCTGGTCCACGTATTTTTAAATTTTTTCTCGCCAACTAGAGCAACTTCTCTTTCCAAATCTAATTATAAAACACGTAACAAGAAAGTTTTTGAATTTCATTACTTGTTGTATCAGTCCAAATAGAAGAAAAAATAATTGCTCCCTCTTCTAATCATTAACGTAATCATGTCACAATTATGAATTACAGATTACAAAACTCGTGATATCAAAAAAATTTGCAAGGTTCTTGAAAATATAAACTGTCGAAGAAAAAAAACGTGCTCTTTTTCATTGCTCCTCTGATCACAATTGTGTATACTTTATTCGAAAAATGCATCGTAGATGCTTCTGCTTTTACCATCAGTCTCCAATGAAATCATTGCGATACCGTCCTTCTAGGATTTCACGTCTTCGTCTTTATACATGTATATAGAATATATATATATATATATATAAAGTCAAAGTGAAGGAAATAAACAACATATAGATACGTACTCAGCATGTACAGTAAGAATCGACGGTCTGCAGAACGTATGAAATGTAGCGCATTCGTTGCACGTGGGAATGCTAACGTCGAGTATACTCGGTTATATACATTGTATACAGTAGAAGTGACCCCAGGGGACTCGCGTGTAACAACCCAAGAAGCGGAAATTCTTCTCGCTTTTCTCTCTCTTCTCGGATATAGTAAAGATGTAGCATACATAATGTATAAAACACGCAATGAAAAATAATGTCTTAAGTCGTGTAATTCAGTCACCCGATCGATATCCAGGGTAGAGTGGTTTCTCTTCTGCAACGGCTATAAATGTATACAACAGGGATTGAACTACGATAACTAGGAGGAAACAAAAAATAATTAGATGAAACGTATATAAACAAAAAAGAAACCAATATTACATGTGTCAACAAGAAATATTTGGACACTATGAGCGTTCATCACTCTTCCAGAGCTTGACCTACTGATTAAATTGTATCAGTAAATTGAAATTACTTTAGGACGTCGAGTATTGAAAAAATGAAGTTTCAACGAAGAAGAAGATTCAGAGATTTTCAATGTGTACTTCGCTCGCTGTTTTTCTTCTCTAGATTCACCTCTAAGCTGAGGAGAAATGATCATGCAATGAAGGTCAATATATATTGATATCATGAATATTTCACCCTTTGTGCAAAAGAGGCTCCCCTTCATTTGAGCTCGTAACTTCTCGAGAATAGTTCCATTTCTCTGTGTAAATAATCCAGTCAACGGTTACGTTTCATAGCATGAACATCGATCGTTCAAAATCCAATAGCGCGTATTCTTTGTCAAATGCACCTTTCGACAATAGAACGAACAGTAGGTTAACCTTAGAAAAGTAGGTTCATATTTAAAAAAAAAAAAGATATATAACGTTACCAGAAAGTGTTGAAAGAAGAATGCGTTAGAGCCTCTTGAATATGGCACGGTATTGAGTTTTTCCTTAAATGTGCATTGATCGATTTTCAAATGTCTCGAGGCTTCTCTCGGGAAACCTGAGGTTCGACTCTGTATCGAGTAAATTGGTACGTTCCGATATGTTATATGTATGTTGGATGAAAAAAAAAAGAAAATAACCAGAGAAAAGAAGGTAGAAAGATAACGGTGTTGTGCGTTTTTACAAACGTGGTATCGACTGCTCGACGCGTTTTTGAGAAAACGTATTTTCACTGGAAGTATACGCGCGTTACTTTGCCAAAATATTTTATAACATGATGGACATCTGTATGGCGCATTCTATGCCGCATTTACCTATCAAATGAGTTTGCATCTGCGATTCCGCTACAATTGGGATATGGTTTAGTACTTATTCAAAGACCGTTCTGTGATCTGTCTCCGGTATATCTTCGGAATCATTGAGAGAGTTCCATCTTCGTTGGAAAGTCAATAACTTGTCGAGCTAAAACCAATTGAGTTAATTTTAAAGGACCGAGTTGAACGTTTCGGTTCATCGCAGAGGTTCACAGTTCTCCAACTGAGGAACAAATTTCAGAAAAGAAAAAAACTCATCAAATTTTAAGGGATTATTAACAACGAAGACTGTGACGAAATCGACGTAGAATATCGTTGATAAGTCAATGAAAAACGATCCTTGATTCAAGGAAAGAAACTCGGTCCAGAATAGTCTAAATAAAAAATTAACCCACCAATCGATAACTTGGCGTCCGATCGAAATGAGACCACGCTTATTCGAAAGCTACCAAAACCTCCGAGAAATTTAGATTTTGCTGTTTTTGAATCGGTCCATCTAACTACGAGATAGCAAGAAGAAAAATCAAGTGTTGTTTCAATTAGACGTGCGACTTTAGATTTTCTTCCTTCCTCATTACCAGTCTGCAATGTTTTGACTTTTTCCTATTCGATTTAACTGAAGTTTGTCTCTTTAACTTTTTCCTATTCGATTTAATTATAGTTCATCTCTAGAACTTTTTATACTTTTTCTGGATGATTGTCTATATTTTTTTTAAATATATGTCAGCGTATTTCTTCTCTCTTGAACCTTTTTAAAACTATGTTTCCTTTTTCCTTGACAAGTCCATACGAAGCTTCCATTTTTTCTCGTGTCTATTTTTGGTATAATAAGGCAATAATAATGTGGCTATCGCAAGTCCAAACATTTTCCTGCTTCTTCTGTCCATTCTCTTATTTTTGTCGACTGGTGACTGTCATTTTCGTAACTTTTTCCTTAACTATACTACTTTTATTGTTCTCGCTTGAAAGCGGAGTTTTTCTTCCGAAATGTTTACACTGAAATTTTTTGCTATTAAACTCTATCTTACTTCTATTCATATCAGATAATCTAAGGCTTAATAAAAAAAATGTTGATGCTATATATTTATTATTATATAGAGAATACCTAAGATAAGAACGAAGTTTGATTACGTAACAACTGTGTTCATCCGCAATTATCACGCATCTTACACACATGATGGGAAATCGAAGCGTTTCTATCGCTGAATGTATAATGGTACAATAGGCTTCTAATGAACTCACATTGCCTCCATTGGAGGAGAGCTCCATTGTTGTGCAATATGTCGATCAATCAAGGGAAAAACAATATACTATTACAGTATGCCGTAAGATACCTTTCGATTTAAACCCTCAACGTCTGCACTATCATGAGTTACTGATAGAATCTGGAATACTCGTGAAGTACGGAAATGCCGAGCATCGAGATTCCTACCTTCCCCGTTTTCCAGACGCTCAACGAGCTAATTTCAATAAAACCGCGAAGCTCTGTGCATAAATTTGTGAAGCGTTACGCGGTTGCCATCCAACTTCCGGTAACCTAGCGTTACATTACATCATCCATCTATACATTTACTGATTACACAATGGCACAGCATGTCGTTGAAAATGTATTTGCGAATACGTATATATATATATATATATATATATATATATACACATATATGAGCGTCTATCGTCTGAATAATTAAGTTAGGCCGACCGATAACGTGCAACAGAGAGGACGTTTTAGTCGTCCAGTTGAATTTTCTTGTCGAGCACGATTCCATGAGTGGGAAAGCCCAGCCGCGTAATAATTGATCGTCAAAGTAGGATGCTGCGGTGAAGGCTCGTGGTTGCGTTCGTGACCACGCAAATTGCGATGCGTTCGCATACCTATGTTTATCCCGTTAAAATTCTCCACCCCTTGTACCTGTTTTGTTCACCATACCATGTGTCTATCCATCCACAGTAATAAATGTGTCGATGTGGTCTCGTTGGTGCTGACGCAAGGGAGACGAAGAGATTGACGAAGACAAAATAGTTTATACATAAAGTAATTCAGGCTATTGAATCATTCGATCATTTTTGTAACGAGACAAATTTAGCAATCATTAACCTGAGGTCATTTGCTAACGGTAGATTCCCACTTTTTTTTCTATTAGTCTATTTGTTTCGAAACATTTATTTAGTAATTTTAATTCTTATTTATAAGTATACGGATTGAAATGATGCAATATTCTGATGAACTATTCAAATGCGATAAGATTTTGGTATTGACACGTTACGTTACATATTGATAGAATTCGGAAACGATGAATTATTCCATTCAGCTATGGTCTAAACTTCACCGATTGCTGAATGCCTCACACATTGACAATCATCAATTTTGAAGTGATAGGGAGAATTAATATTTTCATTAATTGGAACTAATGTATCGAGAGTGTCTTAGTGTCTGTAATAAAAATGGTACTGAAATGTTTCGTTCATTCGAAATTGAGTCATTTAAACAAAGAATTATTTGAATTTTTTGAGCCTCCCGAAAGTTCACAGTTCATATTTTCGTTGTCTTTTACATTGATTTATGATATACCAGCATTGAATATTTATTAATTTAATTTCGTAAGCACTTTTTTCCTCTTTGACCTTCGAATGATCCAATCAAAACTTCATTCGATTTTATTCATTTTCACGAAATCCGGTTGAAATATTTTATTTTATGTACCTAACAGACCAATTGTCAATCGTTCGGGAAATATTCTCAACGATATTGATCCGAGATAATAATAATTCTGACAAGTACAAGAGCCACTTCAAAATTTTTGTCCCGACCTGGCATAGTGGGGTAATGCTCAGAAGCGACAAAACTTACGTATTAACTTGTACAATCAGTTGCTCGATTGGTTTTTTTTCCTTATAAAGGCTTAATATTAGAAATTAGATAGATAAATCGTTGTATACAGAACATATGTCATACCATACGAAAACACATATTATCAATAAATTATAACTGTTCACTTCGATGGGAATTCGAATTTCCATTTATTCGAGAGAATTATCGTTGCATCTCATTTGTAGTGTATTATGGGAGTATTGATTTTACAGACTTCGATCATTTAATGCACTATAGATACAGATTAATCGAATTATATAATTCACAAGCCGTAGAATACGAATTCACGAACCTATAACTCTTCTCATTTCCATAGACCATTTACGATTGTATAAAACTCTACTTTTACACACGCTAATTGAGAACCTAAAAACCATTAAATGCAATAGTGAGTAGTTCATAAAACTCTATTCAATTTTAGGTCGACCAAGAATTACCACTAACTATTTCCGGCAATGCGTGACCGTGCAATCTCATTTACGTATTACAGGGTGTAGAAACTAACGAATGATTGATTAAAACTTTTGTCCCGTACAAAACATCATTTGGTGTTCCATTTACATTTCAGCTCGTAGACTGGAAACATAAAAAAGTTTTTTTTTCTTTTTTTTCCAATTTCTGAGAGATTTTTTTCTGTCGCTCGCTATGTCAACTGTTGGTAGTTCGCGGTACCTTGCGTTCGACGGCCTCTTCAAATATGCAGATAGATCCCCGGGGAAGTTCCGGGCGTCACGAGCTTCCACTGTCTCCTCTTTTCGCTCGCTCTCCTTCTCACCCCCCCCCCCCCTTTCTCTCTCTCTCTCTCTCTCGATCTGCTTTCACACTCTCTCGGATATACGTATATGAGCAGCGTGAGAAGTGTGTTTTGAAAAGCTTCAAACGTTCTCACTTGCGTATTCTCGCTCGCTACGTCATTCTTGCGGTAACGAACCATTGCGTACATGTGCGCGCGTCGCCATATACAATTTTCCGAATACGTGCCCATATACAATGAGCTTCCTATCAGACTGGCGTAAATTGCGTAATTCTATCGGTAAAATTCAAAGGTTCACATCCTTTTGATCGTGAGAAAAATCTACATTTTTGTGATACGTAAAGTACAACAACGTAGTCTGTTCACTCGATGTATCGGCTTTGTCAACCTCGCGCGGCTTCTCTATCTCCCTCTCAGTGACCACAACCAAGGAAGGATATTTTCGAGATCGCATCCCGAGAGTGCCGAGCCTTTCACGTCATTACCCATTCAACCTTCGTATCTGACATTATCGTAAGTGTATCATCGAATCAATCGGACGCCACTACTGCGATGATAAGAGCGATAGCGTATATCAGTTATCCTGAGTATATTATCAAAGCAATTTTGATGAGAAAGTGCAGAAATACCCCATCAGAGTATTAAAATAAAAAAATAAACACTTAGAAGTCAAGACATACTACTGTGTTTCCACACTCGAGAATGGATTCTTTTCCGTCATATTTTAATTTCATGTCAACGTCGCTCAGCATCACTTTCACTACACGAGAATTCAACACAATTCCACGGATATCATGTTATTTTTTTCTACGATTGGTTTAGTTTTATTTGTTTCTGAATCGTCGAAAATATGAAAGCTGTAATATGAGTTGAATTATTTCATGAATGTGTTGTCGAAATTTGTTTTTCACATCTAAACATCGAAATATGAAAAAGGAGCGATCACAGATAAAAGAATTTTATTTTATTCGTTGCCATTTAATATTTGCTTCTAACACTCTTGTATAAAAACGTTCACGTTTATGTGTTCAAGCTGTTCAAAGAAAGTGTTCATCAAATAATCGATATCATAATAAAAATGAGTAACGTGATCGAATATTACTCACCATGCTCGCCATTGTAATTTATCCTTTTGCCGTCTTCTCGTCGCCACATTACATAAGGCTCAGGATATCCTTTCGCCTTGCAGGTTAACGTGACGTTCGATGCTTCTCTCACTACCATATCCGTGCTAGTTTCCTTCTCGATTATTGATGGTGGTACTGATCACGAAAGAAATGAGAAAGACAATTTTTTAAAATTTTCGTAGTTCAACAAAACGGTGGAACAATCTTTCCTGTCACTCATCAAAATATTTCCATTTTTCTTTTTTGTGACTCATAAATTTTGGTATCTCAAGAAAAAACGAAATATGACTTTAAACATAGCAACTATTCAAAATGATCATACAATGAATCGTTTCTGCACTGTAAACATATTCTAAATAGAATTTCTTAATTCCTAAGATATTAAGCAAGATCCTCCTCGACTCATCATAAATTGGACTGGATCTTACAACTAGTAAGAATGAAACGTTAAAACCAATTATTACTTCCAACTGTAAATAGTGATAGAAATTTCTACTCATTTATGTAAATCATACTACCAACGAGATAAATTACCAAGGTTGTTATTAAATTGGAAAAAAAAAAAAAAAATAGCGAAACATGAGTGAAAATACGTATGAACTACGCAAGGACTTTGGTAAAAATGTGAGCCAATCATCGCTGGGCAGAAAGAAGCATTGCGAAGGAAATGTAATAAAAACTGCGTTGAAGATAATATAAACCCTCAAATGTCGTTACAAAAAATTGTTTGAAAATCGTATCGTTTCAGATTAGATAGAAATAAAAATTTTCAACATTTGGTGACTGTCGTATTTAGAATTGTTTATGTCCCTCGAACCGGTTATACTATACGAATCATTTGGAGTCATTATCTATGTATAAAGGATTCAAAATAGAAATGTTGGCGGCAGGTTATCTCTATGCAGCGTCATATAAATTAGAAGGTTCGCAAAGTCATATTTTTTGTGTCCATGGCTCGGTTCCTTGGCTCGATATTGTCTCAGTTGTTTTAAATAAATATTACAAACAAAAATCTGTTTATTGTAAAACATCCGAGTTTGTGAAAGGGGTACCCTAAAATCGTGCAGTCTGTCAAATTTCAATGTACTTACCAACCACCTGGAGATAGCCTTCTATACTTCGCATGGGATCCGTATTTATCTGACACATGTACCATCCTCGATCGACTTCTTGGGCTTCCTTGATGTGGAGATACCAGGAGCGATGATCGTTGTAGGTCAATGATATACGAGGGTTTTGAGTTATGACGTTGTCGTGAATCGACAATATCGTTTGCGTGTCAACCCGGACCCAGGCTACCTGTAAATATTCATTAAAACAGAGAAAATTATGACATTCATTTAGAAAATCTGAAATCATTTAGATATGAAATACTACGGAAGAGAATAAAATACATCAATATTTCGGCATCAAATCTTGAACGATTGTCGAAAAAAGCGAATTCAAACTTGATATTCGTCTAATTTTTTAATATTTAAATAATGTTATTGGTCGTTTATCAAACAATAATTTTAACAGAGCGATATTCATACAAAAATAGCCTAAAAGTCTGATGCTCGAACAATGAACGAATATGGAGTGTAAATATAACCATCAGAACTTGAACACCCCAAATTAGAGTCTTAACAGTTTAGGTAGTACTTTCTTCAAAAGAAAAATATGAAAGAATATATGAAAAGAAATCTCAATCCCTATTTCATAGTCACATTTTGCTCTCGATTTAAAATCTTAATTAACTTATATATTCGACCTTTTTTTTTCTAGGGAAGAGCAAAAAAAATGTTATGAAAATTCCTGTAAGCATTCATTTTCCATGACCCTTCGAAGAATTCTTTGTTTCCACATCAAGGATTAAATATAAGTTAATAAATATATACATAGTGCATCTATCCATGGAGCTTAATTGTTTCTTTCACCCTGTTCTTATTTTTTCTACCTCCTTTGTATTCGCACTGTTGACGATATCATTCCTGTATGTATATTGTATTTCAACAAGATTCCTACGATGAAGCTGGCAGGATTTCTCATCTCATTCAAAACTCGTTTATAATCCCTAATCACAATGCTAAAGGAAGGAAGAAAAAGAGGAAGAGAGAGAGAGAGAGAGGGGCAGAGATTCGAGGAACGCTATCTCGTATTATCAACTGTATTCATGTAGATTTGCCGCATGAGAAAGGAACCGCAACGTCGAGAGCTTCTGATAGAATAGCTCCTCAGATTGCAATCCGCAAGTAAGCGAAATACGTTCCGCACACTCCTTTCAATGCAAACTGTCTAATTCTCGATACAGATGTTAGCAAGCATGTATCAGATACCACCAATTCCGGATATCCATCTCAACATGTGTATACAATTTCAACTTATACGGTATCTCCGATTTTCAATCTTCCCAATTCCGTCGAAGATTGGTGTTTATGGAATAGAAAAAGAAAAAAAAACAGAATGCAATGCTGGCTGTTTCGCATATATAGACATGTGAAAGGATCGATCGGGGACGGACTTTCCTGCAGTGCATTTTTTTTCACTGCTATTACATCGAATATGCTCAAGTTTCTCGAGAGACACCTCAATTTTTATCACGACACAAGCTTCTCGGAAACTGATCATTCAATTCTAGTGAGATGTGATTTGGAAATAAGATCATTTGGAGGCTGAATTACCTGCTAGCATGTAATTCAACTTAAAAATCGATTGGGACTTGTCCTTCCCGGATGAGACTCTCAATCAAGTTACACATCGCTCGAGCTTGTTTTGAAATATCTGATCTGGCCATAATCAGGTCTTCTGATAAATGTCGATCAATTAGACTAGTCTGAAGTGTTTCCAATAATTATCCAAAAAAAAAAAATCCAATCTCAATAATCATCCGGTGGTTAAAGTGCCAGTGACGTTTGCCAATCACCTCAGAGAATGTAAATACACGAGGATATAAAGTAATAAATGAAAAAATCAATGGAAATGATGTGAGAATAACGTAACAATAAACTAATGATGAAAAAAATTGATCGAAAAAGATCATCTGTACGCAATTTTATGTTTCGCATGTAGTGGTTGTTTCTTGAAAACTAGAAGTTCTTCTAAACACAGGGTTTGCTTAATCATCATCAGATAATAATTGTATCAATTTCAGGGAGCCTCCGCCGACTACACAAAAAATTGGACAGATCAAATTGGTTCTTGGCGGCAAGATAATATTGTAATTAATTGCGATTCATTAACGGCTTCTACCTGAAACATTTCACCAGCTGCTAAAATGCCTAATTTAAATCTACTTTAATCATTTATCGAAATCGGAGAGGGACACTGAAGTACATTTTTTTGCGAGACGTCACATCTCGTAACAGGGTTCAAGTTGCGTACGCCCTCATTAAAAAAAAAAAAACGACAATGCTCATAATTCTATTTTAGTAGAACGATTAGTGTGTGCACTTATGAACAAATAGTATTACCTGATATCGTTGAAGATTGTCAACCACGCAAGCAAGCAGGGCATCTCGTCCTATGCTCACCGTTACGTTCGATATGGGCTCGGCAAATTTTGGCATCGATCCATCTAGAAGGAAAAGCCGGGTATAGTAATGTTTCGTTCAATAAATATCAATTTCACTCTTATTATTGCATAAATACGTGTCATATTACATATTTGTCTGCTACATACGGGTTTTCTCGCCATCTCCCGTGTTTATCATTCAAATGTCAATGTGCCTCGACTACCATGTGTGGGTGAATGTTTTGTTGTAGGGGCGGACATGTCGTTTTAATACAAATGAATTATTCTCTCGCTACATTTGTTGCAGGTGAAATGATTGACACGGTGAATATGAGTACTCACATAGGACGTGCTCACTGTTCAACGTGCATGTAATAGTTCAATCGAATTTCGAGTAATCGAATATTGACAGATATTGTTGGAAACGGAGCGTCCCATAAATCATGTTCAACGTTACGAGATTCGTTGGATCCCAAAGAGTTATATTTTAATATCTATTTATTGAGCCAATGCGATGATTAATTTCATGCACCTGGAACCCTTTTATGTCTCTAGTGAGCCTGGGAACAAATTGTTCGTAGTTTTCGGAGTTGCCCTCAACGAGGAAACGGCGGTAGTGCCATTTCAGTTTTTCTTTCTAATATTTATTCGGAAAGTAACAAGATATGAGTATTCCAGTTGAAGAGAAATTGAAATATTCTTTCTCATCGTTTATGCCAATACATTGAATGTTTACTGATACCTTTATAATCTAACATTTTTGACAGGAAGTGAAATGCCTTATAAAAATGTTTTCTGTCTCTTTGCGAATGAAATTTATGAGCCCTTATAAAAAATGTCGATGTAATTGACATGGGAGGTCATATTTAAAATGGCAGCAGAGCCTTTAGGTTTCATCGGGAAATAGCTACTTGTTTAGGAAATATATAATATTGATAAACTTTCTCATTGATAAAGCGACCAATGATGTTTTGGGAGCATGCATTTAACAAATTTTTCGAAGCTATGTGAAAGATTTTCCTGACAATATTGTTGCTTGACTACGTCGCGCATCAACTTTGACCTTCAGACTCAATACTAACCCAACAGTTTCAAGTTTTCAGCATGGATAAATAGTCGACAACTTAATAACCAACCGAACGTCCATCTGTCAAAATGTAATGCAATCCCAAATTCATTCTACTGGGGCGGAGGTAATTAAATTCTGTCATATATTTTTCATCGTCATAGAGATGTATTTCCAAGCGCAAATTTTAATACATGTATATTTCATGTAAATATTCTGTCAAGTTTATGGGAGAATAGCTAACGTGAGTATTCGATTTTTGACGAATGCTAAACGCACATGGTATCCATGAACTGTATGACACGTAATATCTGAAACACGCCTTCAACGTTTCACGGTCGGTCTACGCACTGACTATTTCTACTTGAAAATGTACGACAAGTAGTTATATCCACAAATGACCAGGCATATATTTCTGTGAACAAGATTTTCTCGTGTCTGAATCGTTAATTATGATTATAAGAATACGTTTGTAGGTCATAATCCAGGCATATCATTACAAAAAAAAAAAAAACGTTTACTGCATTATTCATATTTTTTATTTTCCCTTGAAAAAGGTTTCTGTCGAAATCGATGAAAGACGCAAAATAATAAACCATTAAAAATAACTCGAGTGAATAAATAACATTTTTTAACATATAAAAATTTTATAATTCCCTCAAATCCATTATTTTTTTTATTTTTATTAAAGTCCATTAGTTTATCTTTTTTTCATTCGTATAATCCATACGGTGTGGCGCACCGTTTGTCAACGCCTAGCTATCCTGATATTTCTCTTGACAGCTGCCTGACTATAATACAAGCTTTGAACGCTTCCTCATTTTCTCTACCAACCATATCCGCCCATCACCTGTTCTTGCTGTCGTTGTGAAAATGAGCTTTCTCGGCTGACTCATAATCTATACGATTCGGAATCTCGTTCAATCTTTCGGCTGGCATGAAGCAGGTGGAAAACATGAATGGACGTTTGACTTTCAGTTGAGATGTAGTGATGATGACATATATGAAAGTGCGATAAGTAATGACTAACTTAATGTAGTTATGGATTTATTATCACAGTTTTTTTTTTTTTAAGTGTGAAAATTTAAAGGTTATTTCTCCCTGATGAACAAGAGTTTCGAATCGTAGTTTATACCTTAACTTTCGTGGTTGGATTATTCTCAGCCATGAAATTTATCCTCCTGCGGAACTAGGCAAAGAACTATGACTACGATAAAAGCATGTTTGGCTTATATATATATATATATATATATATATAGATATATACACGCAGACATAGCAGAATTATATGTGAGTAAAGAATAGGACACAAAGGAAAGAGGCTAAGAAGGAAAAGACGAGAAAGAAAGTGAGGAAAAAAATGTGGAAGCGGGTGAGAGAGCAGCTCTGGCGGACAAGAGAAGGTGGAAAGTTTTGCATGAAATTAACGTGGGAAAAATTACTGCCATTACCAGGCTTTGAGAGAGAAGGGGTGAAGAAGCTGTAGTTGGAAGCGACGTTCTATACCGAGTCATACATACACATACATATATTGTGCGAGCTTTTGAGGGGTGAAATTGGTTGTGGACGATCCTCGGGCTTATTCCGTTCCTTTTCTGGTTATAATACTCTAGCCTGGTATATCTGCACAAACCGTCCTCCCTAAGCTTTCCCCTTCCCCGCTTTGCCCTCTCTTCTCACTTTGAACCTCCTCTTATCACTATGTGTACTGTAATTATGAGTGTTCCTGTGACTAATTCAATTTTGCCCATCTGGATAGCGATTTGCAGACATAGGTATATGTACGAAAGCTCGTAAGCAACGACGTGGTATATACATTACGTTCTGGAACTCTCAACGAGCTTACAACGTCCCATAGCAGTTGTAGGAACCAGACGAAAAAGAGCTTATCCATTTATCGTTTACCAACACCCCAGAAAGGCCGTGACCTCGGTGGTTTAACGTAGAATAGAATTTACATTAAGCCCTTTTGTTAACCAATGGTGTTTGTCTACGGACGTGGTAAAAAAAAAAATAAAAATCGTGATTACTCATATCACCTTAAACGTTATTTCTATCCATTTTAATTTGTTTCATTTCCAGCTTCTCCGTATATGGAATAGTTCGAAATGAATAAAGATGCAGAATAAAATATTGAAAAATAAACATTATCGTTTTTTCATTACTGTATAAAAAAAAAACTCCAGCCACCGTTCAGTGCCTTCATTTCCAAATTAACTTGGAAATGGCGTTTGGCTTTTTCTTTTTTCAACAATTTTTTTGCTATTCCATTGAGAACAATGAAGTGGTTTAAAGCCGATAACTCACGGTGGCTCATGAGCTTTCTCTTTGTGAAAAAATTAACGCAAATCCGACAGACAAACTTCATTATGTTTCAGAAATTATATCCTGCGAACGACCCTGTATACTAGAAAGACCATAAGGGTCTAAGGGTATATCGCATAGTATGCACGCTGTAGCATAATAAACCGAAACTAGACGTGGAATGAAATAGTTTCCACGAGAGGCAACTCTCGCGTGGACACACGGGCAACGCTGGGATATAGCAATTTAGGTTTCCATACAAGTTTGTGTGTTTAATGGTGTGAGTGTGACGCATGTATGCATAAGTTCAACGATCGTGTATACTCAAAGGACTGTGTTTATCGAAACGTATGTCACTTTTGCACCGATTCAGCGAATCTACCAGATCGGTCTAACTTCATCAAATATGCATAAACGATTTCTGTATATCTATTGTGACCAAGTATGTTTGTCTACATAAAAAAAAGTCTTTTCACGGTGATGCGTCTCTCGTCATCAAGGGACTTCTTCCAACCAAGCTGCCGGACTCAAAAACGAGAAAACTATTATTATTTCTAATTTATTTTGTGCTCACATTCCTGTGACTGGGCGCGAGCGAACGACAGTTCGTGGAACGAATGTCGAAAGGAATCGTGGAAGAGAGGGAAGTTTGAATTTCGAGCGGGCACATAACCGTTTCGTCACATTGTGAAATCTTTAGTCAAACCCTTGTGAGAAGACCCTAAGACTCAGGAATCTCATCGTCGACGTCGCTCCGGTCGTTCTTGTAACGGAAGTGCGTAATTTCAAACGGTCAAGCGTCCTGTCGCTATTAGCTCAAAGCCTTCATCCTGAGCTGACGCTCTCGCGGTATTCGTTATCATTGGATTGTTAACATCGTTTTTGGAGCTTACGAGAATCGTCCTCTGGGTGCCATCTATTACCGAGGGTCAACGTGACCAATTTCGTTACGGTTTGAGCGTTAATCAGAGCTATCGATTCTTAGTATTGATCACCGTCGTTGAATGGGTGAGGGGGGCAGAGGTTGAGGACCCGTAACCACGGAGCTGAGTAAAATTATAATTATCGAGGGCTTGAGTTTTGGCGCTTATGGACTGATTGCGTTAGCTGGATTTTTCTCTTTGGAAACTGCAGCGGAATGTTGTATTATTAAGATTGCTGGTATTTGGTGGTTTGAGTTTTTTAAACATATTTTACGGAGAAAAGCGATATGATGAGGAACTGTAGAGTCCAAATAGATTAGACTTTAGACTCGAAAAACTGACTGAAACCTGATAGAAAATAACAGCCATCGCTGTACCGGTCGAGTTTTCTGTCGTTTCCCATGGCCCTCCTCCAATACACACTACGAAAGAGTGACTGCAGATATTAAGAAATTACACAGACGAAGGAACAGGAGTTGAGTGAAAAGGAGCAGAAGAAGAGTAGGTCAGGATAACAGAACGAGCTCCGAAATTTTCGCAACGGTATTAGGATCTAGGACGTGCTTAAGCCAATGTAGCTTTAAATGGAATGCAAAAATAAATGTATGTGTAATACATACAAGTGACGTGTGAGTGCGTACAAGAAATTGGTTCTGCACATCCATTTCGTAGTTCAAAATGTAACACCAGATATCAACGTTTTCCAGATCCCAATACACAGAAAAAACTGATGAAATATATAATCAGATGACCAAACTAATATTTCTTATTCAAAACTTGAACTCGTTGCAAGGTAAAACTCAGTTTTCCGATTTTCACACGATTTTCTTTATGATAAAAAGATACGATTTTCATTATGTCTGATCTACTGAAATTTTCCATTGATATTTACTGAGTTTTTCAAGAGTTTGTACAAGATAATTCGATTGATCAAATTTATTTACTCGCGACCCGTCAATTATAGGACCTAAAATCAGGACGATCGATATCGTTCAAATTTAATAAATCGTTGCATATAGTGTCCATTTATCGAGTGGAAAATACTCGAATCCAAAAGCCAGATTCTTGAGGATAACGGTGAGACCTTTCACAATATTAATGATTGCATAAAAGAATTATGAAATCTGGGGTATATGATTACGATTAAACGTATATATGAATATATGCAGATGTAGCCGGTCAGATTTAATATTTTTTATCATGCGGTATTTTGCTCCCGTTACATTCATTCTCTTTAGTACTTCTTTCCTCTTCGCTCATTCTTTTTATGGCGTGATAATTTCAACGGAGCGACGATAATAATGCATAATTTCTTTTTTTTTTCTTCATTTTTTAACTTTTTTCCCTTAATTACCAAAACTCCGATGCTATCACGATTTTCACTTCTCGAATCCTCGCAATCTTGTGATTTCGGTGTTAAAAAGTACAAAAAGTAGATTTCCTCGCTTTCTACTATAGTGTCCGAGATTATTTTATTTCACGTTTCTCTTTCGTTGTTCATATTCATGCCGTTGCCCGAGCACTTTGTCTTCGTTCTTGCGAGGCCCCACACTCTCCCTTCTTCCGTATCCCTTTCTCTTTTTTTTTTTACTTTTTCTTTTTTTTTACCCTCTTCCTCGCACAAACTCCTCCATGAAGAGTGTCGAATAAGTTTACCATTTTTCTCTTTCCATCGTTCTCTTTCCTCTCTCTCTCTCTCTCTCTCTCTCTTTCTTTTGGGCATCTACGTTAAGTAAAAATATTCACTTTACCCCTCCCCTCTTCCTTTTCCTTTGCCCCCTTTATTCGTTCGGCTACCACGTTCGTGATAATATTATCCGTCTGCCACAGCCGTGCTCACGATCTTTTTCTCGGATTTATGATTTTACGAATCAAGAATCAATTTCGAGACAGAGAGAGAGTTGAAAAGAAAAGAGCTTGGGGAGGGAACGTAGTAAGATTTCTACGCTGAAAGCGAATGAACTCATCTGGTCCAAAGAACAGTGAGGCTTAGGACACTTTGAACGAAACGGTGTATAAATTATTGAGAAATTTTTTCTATCTCGATAAGGAGATAAGAATTTTCTTGGGTTTCTATGCAAAAGTTTGACCTTTTTGTAGTTTATTATATTTTCGAATAAAATTTCGTTTCCGTAAGCGATTGAGTGTCCGTCGTCTTTTTATGGGATATCTTCCTTCTACTGCCCTAAGCTTATTGGTCTTACAGTGAGAGCAAACAATTGTCAAATACTCTTTATTTTTTATGTTGTTTTTTTGTTTGTTTTTTCCACTACATGATATCACTAAAACTAGGTGAGTCGTTGTTAAAACGCATCAAGCGTATTCTGAACTTGACGTCGTTACATTTTTAACACTTTTTACACATTCGAGGCGTGATCAAAACCTGTAGTTTGCCTATGACATTGAGTACAGAACCCACTTAATGCGTGTTAGCAATAAAACAGTTGGTTTTAGAGTGACGGATTAATGCTGTGTTTAAATTTAAATGGACTAATGGTTTTTAGTAACAACAGATTCATCAATTCAGATATACATTTGTAATGTGAAGTTATAAACGAGAATCTGGATATGATTTTTAAAAATTCATTCTTTCATAATTTAAAGCAGACAGAAAAGTGGTTTGCGGTAGCTAAATGATGATGCATACACACCAGTTTTTATATTTTTCAAGCATGTGGGGAAAAATGAGAAAGTGAAATATTTATATGCCAGTCAGCAGAAGTAAAATATTCATAAAATAAAGTATTCATATATACGTCAGTCAGATGTCAACATATCGGTTTAATAGGAAAAACAATGGAATTTTTTTCGTGGGTTTTATCTCACTTTGCTTTTGAATCTCAATTTATCTGTCACTTCCCTACATTATTTTCAGTTCCATTTCTTAATTAAAATTGCATGATTTTCATGAATTCTAATTTTAATGTTAGATTCCGTTCATATCCATAAATTCGGATCAAGGGTTAGAAGACGATGGCAACCCAACGTAATTTGGAATGTAGGACAATACCTTGAACGATAAAATGATGTTGATACTTCAACATTATTTCGAAGATATATTCTGTAGTGGTATAAGTATAGCATCCCCGAAGTTTAGTCGTATTATGTAGCACCACAATATCAAATTATTGGATCATTTCATAGCTCTCGGAGTTTTTGGTCTTGCACCTTTTACGTCAGCGTGAATGAATGTTTCATCCATTAATCTCGTCCAATAATTGACTGAATTTATTAATAGCCGTGACAACCACTTATAAGAAAAAAGCCAACGCGAGCCCTAACACACTCTTCAATATTTCAGTATGACGTCTGTATTGTTTTTTCAGAACTGTGTCTATAGCTGTGAAATTATTTTCATCGTGATTACAAGCAATGTTTCTGAATAAATATTCGATTCATAATTTCTACGTTATAAATAAACTGTACGGTGTATATTTCTTACTGGTCACGATTGTGCACAAAAAAAACGTGAATCTGAAGCGCACTGTTAAATGCCGTAATTAATTTATTCAATGTTACGGAAATAATTTCTAGTTAATAAGTTCTCAAAAGTAGTTGGGATTTTTGTGATTCGGATGTAGAGTCTTGGACTCGTTCGTATAATGCACTTCTAGAACTTCTTTACTCTTGAATATGTCACTCCGAAAATATCTGCGATCATGCAAAACGATTTTTTATTAGGAGAGCTTAATATGTTCATATCTATGTTCCCGTATCAATTCATGCACACAATCATAAATCTTTTGGGTGAGATACTTATAAATGCAAATATTTCAGCATGCAGATCTTGGTGAACCTTTTTTTATCATATGATTCATCGAAGAATCAGCAGATAAGTTCAATAACTGATGGAATCACTTGGAAATAGTATTTTTATTATGAAGAATATTGTTTCGGAATGAAAATATTCACTGTGCAGTTATTCACAAAAACAACAATTATAAATACAGTCGTCGTAATGCCAGAGCGCTGATTTTCATTCGTTTAGGCACATATCTCGAGTCGTTCAAAAACAATTGAAAATTAAAGTGCTTGTTCATAATGTTCATTTCCGATTTTCAATTGTTTTTGTACGAATAGAGATGAAGCCGAATAGAGAAATGTTGAAAGGAAAATATGAAACAGAAATGTGTCGAAAGGGAAATCTGTCAGAATAGATATAAAAAACTATATAGGGATATATTGGAATAGACACAATTCCGATACAAAATTTTTTGCAGTACAGATATTTTGGAGTATACACATTTGGAAGCATACATATTTAAGAATAAAGCTTCGAGAGAACCCGGTCAATTAGTCTAATAGATATTTATGAATGGAAATATCTGGGAGTACGAATATCTTATAATGCAGATTTTTGCAGACAGAGTTATCTAGGAATAGAGAAATGAAGAATAGCGTTGTAGCACGATTAGAAGCTAGAGATATTTAACAATAGAATGATTTCAGAGTAAAAAATTACCCACAGAGTTGTTTAAGAATAGAGAAATGTATAATTTGCAGTACTGTCCTCTTTTACTTTTTCTTTTCATAGAATTTTTGCAAAAACTTCGAACGAAAAGGAGAAAAGGTGTATAAACCATGGTCTTTGAAGCATTTTAAAAGTATAAACCTTGTTGTACAATTTAATTGAACAATTTCCTTGGTTCATACTTGAAATGAGAGTAATTTTAAGAACAGAAATACATTTCCCTTCGGGACAGAAAGAATACCTTGACCAGATTGGATCCAAAGCTCTTCGTCCCATCGTCAGATGGTCAAATTTTCAAATACTATTTATTTCTTCTATTTTTATCGTTAGAAGCTCATTGTGATACGCTGATTGGTGAATTAATTGAGTGTGAAACAGTTTTTGAAAACTTAACGAATGTTCGTACCCTAAATTCATTTGAGCATAAACAATAGGTAAAATTGTGTGAAAGATTGGTTTAGGTGTGAGTGCTGAAAATGTTATAAAAGAGATGAATTATTGAACGTGGAAAAGGGAAGAATGAGGTAGATGAGAACAAACAATAATTATTGAGAGTTTTTGAATTTAAGCTGAGTAGAAAATCAATGAATACTTTCATATCCTATGTTTTTTTTTTCAGTAGATTCTCTTGGGTTCTATCGTTCGTTGTTGCTTCGTGCAATCGAGTTGCATTTTCAACTCTACCGCTCTCGCTTCTCTTCCATTAATGTTTCTCTTTTTTTTTTACTATTATTTTTTATTCATGTATAGTTTCCTTTTGCTCTCTTGCGATTCGATTTTACTGCGAGACATCGGCGCCAACGGGGTCGACCTGAGCGCGTCGGCAAACTCGATCGCCAAGACCTCACTCACTGTTTCTTTCAACCTGATATTTGCCTCATCCTCTTGACTTTTGGAATGTATATCTTTAGATATACGTATCTAGAGAGACACGATAGCGTTACTGTATACATATATATGCCCATCTATCGAAATAATACATATATATATATATATATACTTTCGCTTTCTCGCCTTTCGCCGTAATTTGTGTACCCAGCCTTGGTGAAAAGGGATTCCCAGGGCAATTGCGGAATATCGTGTCATCGAGCGCACGTGGATCGAATTACAATCAGTACGTATATCCCATAGTGCGAGGGGGAAAAAGAAATATTAAAGAGGGAAAGGACAAGCTCAATTACGTTTCGTTAACGAGAATGATATCTGATAGGAAGAACCTGCTGGGTCATATATTTTATCGTGTATTTTATGAAATATATATTTATAGTGGCAGGCCCAAGGAGGATATACGAAAAAAATAAAAATCATGTACATCTTATTTAAACAGGATCGTTTGCCTCGTCGTGGGGTTAGGTTAGAAGGAAATATAGATCGGGGCTTGGTATTGGAATGAATGATTGACAGTTTTCGTAGTCTGATACTTAGACAATGCCAATCAATTCGATCTTTTATTGTGTTTCTGACATTGGCCAGTGACTGTAACATTTGAGTTCTAAAACTTGGGAGGATTAACGTGTCTCACGCGATCACTATTCGGTCAAATATTTTCACGACTCAAAAAGAAATATAACAAGAAAGCACAACATCATAAAGGGAGTGAAAAAAGTGTTGAAGCATATTTTTTATGTATATATCCTTATGGCGTATTTTAGTTATTAAACGCTTTTAAAGTTTAGCTACAGACTTTTTTTATCGTTTCATACAGCTCGACTTGTATGGTGCACCGATTAGTCCAGATGGACGGAAGGGCAAAGTGCACTGCGTCAATATCCGCCAGTATCATAATATATGTCGTCGCAGCGTATATATTCCCAACTCCTCTTGGCAAAAAAGTATATTTTTCGTTGAGTTCTAGGGTATCGAGAAATCGAGAAAAATAAAGGTCGAGTTTTTTCTTTCTATTGTTGTCATGAAATACATCGTAATAGTACACACAAGTTTACCAGAGTAGGAGAGCTCTCGAGAAGGGTGGTAGACATTACATACTCGGTTGGCGAATTGCTGCCAAGAGAGTTGGGGTATGAACGTCTCACTCTCTTGCTTTCTCCCTCTATACCTCTTATCGATTGAAGACAAAGCAAATAAAGGGATCGGTTCGGGTATAATATGTCCATGTATGTAAATATATACATATATAATATGTATATATATATAGATATTAATTTGTACGTTATTGTATGATATGAATAGTACATGTATATATGTATACATGTAGGATAATAACGTTGAGGACTATAAATTATAGCAGCGTTCTACACTATCCGATAAAGTAATGATCTAGATAAAATGCGATTTATCTATGCAGCGGATAAACTCACGATTGTCGTTATCCTCTACCGTATCCAATGGTAGAATATGATGATTCGATACTCCACCTAAAATATCCAAGTTTCTCGTTCGCCGTCCTGCAACATACAAATATAAGAACGCTTCAATAAATTGCACGAATGATTTTATAACGTATAGGCATACGGTTTTATTTATTTATTAGCTTTATTTGTACGACGTTTTCATTGAATATGTAACATGTACGATTTCGATAAACTCAGACTCACACGACAGTGACGTCTCGTTTAATTGGACGTGACGAAAGAAATCTGTGAACCTGCGATGAGAAAATTTTTACTGTCTATCTACAGCATATTTGGCTATATTTACAATTCGAAAAATTTTCACTGAACTGTGATGCATTCATTCCTCTAAATTATTTTTGTTTTTCGCTTGATCATATACGTGCAAATATACAAAAACATGAATACGTTCCGTATCAAATTTTCAAAAAAATGCGTTTGAGAGATGATAACGCCGAATAAAAACCACACGGTAAATCAATAACGCTTTTGAACAATCGTGTACCACATGGGAATACGAGGAGAGAATCCAAAAACTGAAACTCCGTTGTATCACGGCCAATATTCGTCTGGCTACTGGAACTAGGAAAAGTGTTGAATTTCAAAGCTTCCATACTGACGATTTTTTTTTATCTCCCTTGACGAGCTCTTGAAATGGTATATGATGTTTTTTTTCTTTTTGGTTTTTTTTTCGAATAAATACGTGGGTATGACCGTAACGTGTCGGTAAAAAAATAATAAAATGTTTGTTCAAAATGGAAAAGCGAAAAAGATTTTTCTCTTAAACTTTCTCTGTTTGATTCAATTTTTCATTGGTATATCCGAACTTGAAAAACAAAAAATATCGAGAATAAATCTAGTCCGCAGTGAAATATAGGATTTTTTTTTTTTTTTTTTTTTCATTTCACGCATCCTGATACGGCTCAAGAGACGTGGCAAAAGTAATTGGATCTACGCACTGTTGTACACGTATTTCATGGCTCTTCATTCAATTAAATGTTTCGACGCAATTGAATTTTCTAATTCTCTACGTTCACTAAAAAGGAATCCAATTGTCGTCATACGGGAAATCGTGAGCACGAATTATCCGAATTCCTGGAATTTCGCAGTGCGACCGAGACCAATTCCCAAATGGTAGCCCATGATATCCGGTAGACCTGCCTCGAAACGTCTATATATTATTATTTGACTCTCTTTTTTTCCACCAAGTTTCACTGCTACATCACTCGTACAATACCATTAAATTGTTATTCAGAAACGGCATAAGAAACGAAATTCTGAGATTGTTATCGAACGAAATTTTAAGTCGTCGTTACGATTTCAACAAAGTATTCTTCGAAGTTTGAATAACTGAATTGATAATAAATAATACAAACCCTTAATGTTTGATAGTGACGGGACCAAATCCACATCGCATGGAAAAAAAAATTTCTTAATAGTTTTAACAGAATTCAGTTAGAACACTTCAGAAAACTTTTTTGGCAGTTGAAAGAATTATTTTTGCGATTGGCATAACATTGAAATGATATAATTATTATGTGGTAATCATATGAAGGGACCGGTTTAAAGATGGTTCACTAATTATAGTACTTTTAAGTACCTACGCTTAGAATTCAATATCATAAATTTTTTAATTAATTTATACCACATGGTTCGAATGGAAACAAACAAAAATCCTCATTTTTCAAAAATATTTTTGTAACTTCCGCATATCCATAATCATACAATCATTAGAATGATTATAGAATAATCAGGCTTCATTCGTCACGAAATTATATTCGTTTCTGATTTTCATGTTTCAATGTCATGAAAGAGTAGCAATTATCTTCGAATAAGGATAACTTCATGTCATTACGATCGAGCCAGTCTACCTTCTGTCGAATTCAGGAATATTATGCTTCTTATTCTTTATGATTCTTCTCTCCAGCGTTTTCGATACAAACTGTTTTTTGAATAATTATATCTACATTTTTGAAATTTCCTTGCAACAAAACAGCAAAGCAATTTCTTTGCAACAAGAAAAATGCAAGTTCTCGTGAGATTTGAAAACAATATGGAGAATCAATAAGATTTCAACTAAATATTTCTGAAGTTTGGATAATTCAAGTCTATTTAACAACACTGAATGTTAATTCATGGGAACAAGACGAGTCGTCAACTTATAGATCATGAAAATCTTAACATGGATTATTTTATTAGCAACGTAATAACTATATCTTTCTTACAAAAATGAAAACTGGAATAACCCGGGCCAACTAGTGTAACATCAAATATGTACTGAATAAAAGGAAGATAGGAGAAAGATTGAAGTCGACGAAAGTGGCAAAGTTGGGCTGGTTAAAGGGCTAAGACTCTCGAGGTACTCGACGAAATTCTTCACCGGAACGCCGCAGCCTGCATATTTAAAAAAAAAAAGGGGTGAGCTGGCAAATAATGCACTCTACAGACGAAAAACAGATACAGCGAGTGTATACACAAGAAGAAATTTTGACGAGCAGTAACTGCGGATTCCGCATCCAGGTAGGCTCGCAATTTTATTTTTTTCTTCATTTTTTATCATTTTTATGTACCCGTTTCTTTTCTCATTTTCAGCAACTGCGCTCGACATCTTATTTCCGTGCTCAACGAAACTTGAGCAAGTGAATTTCATTCTGTCGATGTGCTGCAGAGAACTTCCATTTTCTCGTCACTTTTACGTATTTTTTTTTTTCTATTATGTGTATATATATACTCATCCATAAAGTACATCGCGTAACTATTATATCCGACTTTACAACCGCTAGCATGCTCAATCTTTATAAATGATTCTAATCCTAATTTCCTTATTTCATATCTCCCAAATAAAGATATTTTTCTTTTTCTCGTAGACCAACAGTCGATAAAAACATCCTTACACGTAGCTAACTCAATTTAATAATTGACGTGAATGCGGACGAAAACAAAATTTCGAAGGAAATGAGTTTTTTGGAATTCGTAGGATGTATAAAGAATTTTCGCAAACAATTCTTTATAGTTTTTTATTTCAAGCTTATCATTTAAAAAATTGTAAATTATATAGTCCTTGTACAGAGCATTACACAACATGTTCGTAAATACGAAAACAAGCCGCGGAATTTACTCTAGTGGAGTCGCCTCACCCACCTCGAGTACTCCATCGCGAATCCTTAGGTTTCTTATCTACGCTTTTTTTATATCTACTTCCAAGTTTTACGACTGTCTAGTTATGTATATTGCATGCTGAACGATTTGGAACACTATCCACGTTTCTTACGAGCTTCATTATTTTTTTACTCGCTAAGGAAACCTCCTCGACTATTCTTGGATTCATAACACTGATTTTTCTTCGTGCTACAAGCACAGATATATATTTGAAAAAGTGAGTTGTAGTGTTATAATTATTAATTATAAAACAGTTGTTTCGAATTACATTTTAAATTTTAATTCAGTCGTAGTAAACTTTGCTTTTGTTTATGGTCAATTTTGTGTACGATTCCACTGATTCATTTCTGAAATACTATTTCATTCACAACTTATAATTCGTTCATGGTTTTTGTCTATTGTTAGTATAGGTAAGCTCTATCAAAAAGCCACGAAAAGCAGCAGTATGGAGTCGATGGAGCAGGTTTTCTTGTTTCTGAACGACAAAAAAACGTCAAAGCTCGACAACGACGAATGGCTATACGAAGAGGTTTGCCACCTCGACATTTTTTGACGGATCATAAAGCACGCGTGACTTGTGTCGATTCATCTTTTTTTTTTTCTCTCCACCCTATACCGATGACGATGTCACCGTGGATAGGGAAGATGGAACCAAGTAAGGAAATCGTAGTATGTACGAGAGATGGAGAGAAAGAAAAGAGCGAGGGGAGAGGAGGAAAAGCAAAAGTGGGAAAGCTTGAAGATGGTATGATGGTCCACAAGGTGTAATTTATCAGCGGGATATTGAAGGTTCGACGAATCGACAGTGTGTTCCACAACTCTCGTATACACCCCCACACACACACACACATGTATATATATGTACAGTATGTGTGTGTGTATAAAAAGTAGAAGGAAAGCACAATGGTGTCGCGGTGATTTTTCCTCGATGACAAGGGTTCCCGTTCAGGATTGCTTACAACGATTAAATCGTTCATACAAGATGCTATATAAAAAAAAAACTATTGATAAATTATCAAAATTGAAGAGTCTTTATAAAAATAAAAGTGCCCTTAGAACTTCCATCAAAATCTCTATAGCAAAAAGCAAAAGAGCCAAGTATTTAAAAAAAAAGCCAGCGCGAGTGCTGTAGGACTCTTGTATACCCAAATATGCCGGTTTTACGATTTACGAGACGTCATAGCAAATTTAAATATCGCTTTCGGTTGAGTAAAAAATCTGAAAATTGGTGACAATTTCTTTCGATTTTCATCTCTACTGTATAGCTATGATCAGATACTATGGATAGGAATATGGATAGCGACGTAGTTTTTTCACCTCTCTCTCTCTCTCTCTCCCTCTCTCTTGCCCTTTTTCTCTTATTTAAATTTATTCTTTTCGTCCTTGTGCGTGTAATCCGAAGCCATTTCTATTCCTGGTATTTCTCCGCTGAACTGGTAACAACACTCATTTTGATTATATTTACTCGCGTTCCATTTACTACCAGAGAGTAAAAATGAGACCGGTTCTACGAAAGAAAAGAAAGAAGAGAGTAAGAGAGACCGAACATACAAGACAGAATCCCTTGTGATTTGAAGTCCTCAGGCTACGAACTGCGAGCATACATACCATAATATGTATGGGATATTTTTCTGACTGACTCACGAACTTGGTAAACGTTGGAATAGTTTTTGCATTCTTTTTTCCTGCAATTTTATGAAAAGGAACACGAAAAACATACCGGAATCTTGCACTTTTCTTACATTGATCCGGTCTCTACATCGAACATAGTATGTTGGAATTATTCAATTAACATTGTTCTCGTCGTTATTCTTTGAAAAGCGGCGATTGTTGAGGAACGTTTTTTTTTTTGCTAACTGAACTGTTCGCTGAACAAAGTTCTGGGCATAATTTCTTACAGAAAGATTCATTCTCTTCAATATGAAATATCTTATATTATGAGGCGTTTTTTGAGAGTATCAGGCGTTTTTTTTCTAATTTTTTTCTCCCCAATAACAGTTGTTTATGGAAATCTAATAAAATCCCAGGGTGTCTTTTAGACTCGATGTAGTCATATTAAAAAAAATTAATCAAATTGACAGGGGCCAGGCAAAACGCCCGCCGTTTTGGCGTGGAATGCCTCGTATAAATCAATGTACTTATCCCGAGACTCTGCAGAGTCACTTGATATAAGCATTCATTTCGATATGAACCACGTATCATTTACATACGGCTCTAAAAGGACCAGGATCATACTATATTTCGTTTTATGCACTCTGTAAAAAAAATGACAATAAAGTTTCGTCAAGGGTGCGCTGCTACGAATTAAAACGTTGTGTTTCTTAAAATAGTTTACCATTCGTTGATTCTGACTCGTTATTGGACAATATAGGATGAAAGTGTCACAAGGAAAAAGTTTCGGTTCAGAATAGCGAAGGAGGCCAGGCGCTTTTTCCTTCGATGTATATAAAAATAAGTCAACGATAAGCTTGACTGCTCGTTCTATATTTATAAAAGCGAAGCTTTTGTCGGAGATAAATATAATGCAATAAACTTGCCGAAAAAATATAATGCAATAAACTTGCCGAAAAAATATAATGCAATAAACTTGCCGAAGTCTACCAGCAAGTTTATTTATTTTTCACAGCATCCATTCTGCCTTTTTGTTTATATGCTTGAATGCTCTCATTACACCCAGGTTTCTTGAGCTCGAATATTGAAAAAGCGCATATGAATTTAATTAATAATATCTTTCCTAAAAGGAGCCAAGTAATAGGAAGGAGTTTCAGGACGAAAAAGAGAAAATTTCTCACTTTCTTTCGCTTTCCCTTTCTCTCTGTCCCTCCCTTATTCTCTATTATATCTTTTCACTCTCCCGTACAGGTCACGGAAATGAATAAGGAAACTTATAAGCGGGTATAAATTCAATTTCACATTCAAGCGAGTTAATTCGCTGGGGTACCTCGAACCATCGTACTATCCATTCTCCATCGCGACCACCAGTTGCCCCCCGTAAGAGACGTTGAGTGAATATAACGACAAGGGGCCGAGGTAGAATTTTCATTTCGAAATGGCTTCGAGAGTCCCTCGACACTGACCAAGAAAATTTTACCCAGTTCGAAGCTCGAATGTCCTGTTCTGCGTGATATCAAATTCAACGTCCTTCATTATGTTAGCGTTGAAAACTTCAAGAAGCGCGAACTGCACGGGAAACTTTGATTTTCCACCGTAGAATCAAGAACTCACATCGACGGTTAAAATTTTCCCCAAATATATAGATAAGAATTGAAATTTATACTTAATCCAGATGAAGCTATTATCGTTACACATAAATCAAAAACTTACATTTCAAATTAATGGCATTTTTTTCATAAGATTATAAGTAATTTACAGATAACCAATTTCAAGCATAGCTTAAAAAGTTACAAAGTCTTATACGTAAATATAAAAGTAGTTAGCTTTCGAAATATAGAAATGTAGCGATGATATTTTCTTCTCCCTTCGCAGAAGATTTTTATCATGTCACTTTTCCCAAGAGGTGAAGAGAATAGCTCGAGAAATTTCGCGGGAAATGAGATATCTAACGAGCCACGAAGATATTGTCTCCTGCGGTGTGAAATAGAAAATTAGCCGGCAAATTAGTAAAAAAAAAATGCCAACATTCTTTATCACAACCTCGTTTGGTACATTTTCGCCCGCTGATGCCTCTCGTCCTTCTTATCCTTATTAATCACTCTTTCTCTCTCTCTCTCTCTCTCTTTCTCTATTCCATTGTGTTTCGTTAGGATCCTCTTGCATCCCGTCATTTCTCAATCTCTTGCGCAAAATGTACTCTTTCTGGACTAAATAAAATAGGTCCGTACATGAAGAGCGCTAGAGGGATGGGAAAGAAAAATATCGAGACAGACAGAGAGAGAGGCGAAGAAAGATTGAGGTAGAGAGAGAGAGAGAGAGAGAGAGAGAGAGTAACAAACTCTCGTATAAGCACATTGCAGCTATATAGTGGGTTACCATGAGACGAGAGAAAGAGAGAGAGAGAGTGAACGGGACTCTAGAGTATGGAGCCATACACGAGGGGGATAAGTTCCAAACTTTGGCAGAGAAGAAGGCTACAGTAAGGAGGGTGGAAACTTGGTATCCGAGAATCGCGAATGCGAGTACTAACAGTGTGTACTGTAAGGAGAAAACGTGAGTGCAGAAAGGCGAGCACATACGTATACATATATATATTTATACATATACTTAGATAAAATCAGAAGACCATATATTCTCAATTTCTACATAGTAAGTACGCCCTTCTGATTTTGATTAGGGAATATATGTAATATGTATTTCCATACCTATATGTAATGTATATAAAGTACGAAGGGGAAGAGAGAAGCGAAAATAGACTTCGCACATGTAAGCTCTCGCACAGCCTGGAGCAAGGAGATTCAGCACCTCTTATCCCCCCTTCTAGCCTCATCCCCATCTACAACCTTTCCTACACTCCTATCCACGTTTTTCCCTAGTTTTTCCGCCAAACTCTTTCTTCCCGTTATATATACCTCTTTTACTCTCCCATCCTCTGTCACACTTTCTTTTTTCTTTTCTCCTTGTACATTTTCACGAACAGTCCACTCCTGGCAACCATTCCGAGCTTGCGTTTTCCTCAAATGAAAACTTAATACGAATTCTTCTGCCGCTGGCTAGGCGCTCACATAGCACTGGTTCACGTGTACCGAGCTAAGTTTTTAAATTAAATAGGGACCAGCCTCCTCCCACTATTCCTTGCGGTGGCAAGATGGACTTAAAAATTTTCCGAAAGGTGAACGCGCACTTGGTTACTCGCGATTCCCCTGTCCGTGTATAAGAAAATAGCGCCTTTTTTTATCCTCATTCTTCTCTTAACTTCGCTCACTATCCTCCTATTCTAGGTTCAAGGACATCGAAAAGAAAAGCGAAAAGATGAAAAAAATAACGGGTGATTGAGGAAGGACACTTGTGCATGGAAAAAAAAAAACCGCTCGCAATTCCTTCTGTTGGTGTCAGGCTCAATGCAAGAAGATGACATTCCTACATTATTTGATGGAGTTTCGAGAGGAACGAAGAAAAGAAATCGGAGACAAGAAAAAAAAAACGACAAACGCGAAAGAGAATGGAAGTTCTTTTGACTGTGTAGTCTGAATTTCTCAGAGATTTGAATAATCCTTGTGAAAAATACAGAGAACTTTGCCCACATCCTCTTTTTGACGTTATTTTTTTCTTCAAGTTTATTTCATTCTTCCATTTATTCTTCGTCTGTGAATCTCTTTTTGTCTTGAAAATTCTATCCACCTACAGCTTGCTCTTTTCTTCGAATTTCTCCATTTTGATCACATCGTTCTCTATCCATTGAGTTTTCTTCTAGAGGAAGACATAGAATCATGCTTTATGTCGTTATTTCTTTATGTGTGTATGTCTGTGTCTTTCTCTTTTTTCTCATTTTATTCCCCCATCTTCTTTCCCACTGCATTATATATATTTTCTCGTTAACCGCTCCAGAAAAGGTCGCGCTTATCTGCTGCAATCGTGGTTAAACTCCACCCCGTAGGCGCTACACACCAAGACCCTTTGGCGTGTATGACCGAAATTTTTGCTACAGAAAAGTCGCTTAACATGTCGGTTTTCAGCTCAGGCGAAAATACGCACACACCGTGTGCGAGTTACGACGAAGAGAAAGCCAACCCAGAATTTTCACTATTTTTCCACTCTAGAATGCGCATGTGGACTGCACGTAGAGAAACACATACTGATATTCACGTTCGTATTCTACTGGTCGCTTTTCTACTAAAGCTCACGATCGTCGAGGAATCTCCTTCGAGACCACAGAGTTCATGTCGCATAGATTCGTTTCTTTCCCTCAATCGTTCCCTTCCCTTTCTCACTCTCTCACTCTTTCTTCATTTTCTTTATTCTTCTTATTGTAGTCTTTGCATCATTTTAGTGTTGACAAATATTGTATTTCTTATTGCATCATTGCCGTAAGGATTGTATAAAACCATTCATTAGACTAGTTTCACCAAACAATGTCACTTTTTCTTCCTTGGCGAAAATTGACGTTTCCTTTCTTCAGGAAAACCACAATAAATATCGGTAAGTATAAAAATGAATGCTGCTAAAGCTTACATGCTTTGAAGTAAAATTCAGATAGAAATCAAGCGACATTACAATATTTTTTGTAATTTCAGCTGAAAATCATGACATAAGTATGTCGTAGTTCGGTATTGTAACGAACAATATCATGCAATGAAAACTGATTTATTTTCGATTGGAACGTCAAAGTTTTTTTCAAAGATACAAATATATATTATTTTGGATATTTTCTTTGTGTGTACGCATATATTTGTCAGCTACATAGAAAATTTCAAAGTGATCGAGCAGCTAGGCTATGGAGTTACCATCCAGAACCAGAGACAAAGTGTGTAGAGAAAAGTACAAAGGACTGGAGCTTGCATTTGTTCAAATTAGAAGGTAGTTTCGGAAAACGCCGGTTCTACTATTTCGCCGTGACCAAATGAAGGAGAGCGTTATTACTGCATAAAATCAACGTTAATTTATTTTACCTTTATTCGACTGCGCACGATCCTTCCTATTTCGTTGGCTTAGCATTGAGATATCCTTGAGTTCAAACAATCAATATTATGAGTTACAAATTGTACGGATGAAGAAATGAAGTTCGTGCACTTCTTTTTAAAACAATAACGTGTCGAGTTACAGTGCCCCTTTTAATCGCAGGGTTGAATTGGATTTCAACATTTTTGCAAGCTTTTATGAATCATGACGAAAAGCTTCGCGTAATTGGCCTCGTTTACATAGTTTATTTGATTTTCATATGTTTGGTAACTTTTTATGAAGCGTGAGCTTGATTTCTAGCGAGGATTAAATTATCACGTTTTTGCACCGTTCGGATTCATTAGATATTTCTCTTTTGCCTCAATATTTTTCGAGGAATTTATAATTTGTGAGAGGATTGATATTATAGGCACATATACACAAGAAAAAAATAGAATTCCACCGGTGCTTATGTGAAAAAAAAAAAAAAAAAAAAAAAAAAAAAAAAAAACTGGTAAAAGCTTTTGGGATTGACGATTCGCAAATTCGATCAGCATTTTGTTGGTTTTGATTTTTTTTTTCCATTTTTTTTATACCAGTTACGTTTTATTCACGTGGACGCTTTTTGATATATTTTGAGGATTTTTTATCGTACGAAAGTGCACATGGAATAACTCGCGGATCAATAAACGTAGCTATGACTATGCATCGTGGACTGTTCGAATATGAGAATGGACGAGCGCCAGAGTCTACGTTTGATCCATAGCTATAATACACATGTCGCATGCGGACAAATATGAGCAAGTGAATGACTGCTCTATATATATATATATATATATATATATATATATATATATATATATATATATATATATATATATATATATATTCGGAATGGCGTACATAGCATCCTGGGATACCGTGGAATAAATGGTTTGGGAAGAGCCGGGGATGAAAAGCGGATCGAGCGAAGTTACGAACGAGGAAACGAGGAAACAGGCAAAGAGGGGAGAAAGGTGAAAAACCGGAAGCGATATAAACTGGTCATTCGTCTCTTTTAAAAAGAGTTTCAAGTCTGCACACACGCTTATACGTATGTGTTATATATGTTCATATGTACAATGTGAAATTGTCACGTTTCTATTGGTCCACACTCATACACGCATGGACGAAAATCCAACAGAGACCATATTCTAAACTGCTATATGTAGTACATAGATCCTTTCTATCTCATCTGCAAACGTACATTCGACCGATGATTCCCAGATACTTTTATTTTATTGTTTTTTTTTTTTTTTTTTTTTTTTTTTCACTGAATAAAAGACCAGCCTCATTGTTCTCACTTTCAAATTTATCGTTATCGAGGACTAAAACTCGTCGTTTTTTGTCTATGGTTCATCCAAAACCCGCTTGCTGCTCCCACGTATAAATATAACATTCGAATAATTTTAGAATGATCGTTACCATTCGCGATTCAATAGCGAAATTTGAAAATGGAACGAGCCAATAGTTATTCCAGTGGCCCGATCGATGATTCGAATGCATACGTATTTTAGTAATTTATGGGAAAAGCATACTTCTGGAAGGTAAAAATAGACGGACTTCTTCACTGTACAAACTACTCTTGGGATCGATTGCGAGTATTTCATGTCCATCTTCCATTCGGTTCGATTATATTTACATTTATATTGACACGTTGAATGGAATCTTGAACTATGAAAAACGTATTTACACATACCAACCTTGCCGTCGAATAATATGCTGCGGATATTGTTCCTACAGCCCGAAAAAAAAAAACCTCCAATGCTACGGTTTGTACTAATCTTGGTGGTTCAATAACGCACAGTATTCCTATGCGGAGTCTTATCCAAATTCATGTTTACGTCCAGTTATTTCGAGATCGAATATGTTTAACTCATTTAAGATCCTTTATAAAGTTTATCCACTCGAAGCAACTTAGAATTATATTTAGAGAGCTTTTGAAAAAAGGTAGTCCTTCAAATTAAAAGAGAAAAATAATAATAATAATAAATTATAAGAGTGATTCATTGCAGCCTCATAACTTCTCCATTGTGCTAACTGTTTGAAAAAATAATATAAAACGAGAAACACATAACACATTTGATATATTTATCACAATTTCAGGTTTTAATGCTGCCATTATTTAAAAAAAAGTAATACAAATAATAATCCCTTTTTATCAAGTAGGGTTGTGACGCGTGAATTGGCTGTTTATTGTCATCGCTTTTCTGCGATTCTGATTGGTTCGCTATGTCATTACACGTAGTCCAAGAACGACTCTGAAGTTATTCTGTCTGCTCTCAAATGTTATAATGACAGCTGGTTTTTCAAACGTTCATGACAACTCAGATTCCTTCTTGACAAGTCATGCATCGGAATTAACGATAACGAGGAAAATTATTCTCAATATATTTCACAAAATAGAAATTTTATTAAAACTTGAGCAATTGATCAAGAATAATCTTTTGTGTACAATTTATTTTTTCAAATTCAATTACCGGTTCGAATAATGTTGAGGTTTGTTTCATAATTTAAGATAACGTCAGACAAGAAATTATCGCGCTTCAATCGCCTAGTAAATAAATAAATAGTAAAAAAACGAATGCAATTAAGTCAACATATTCATAAGAGCAATCAAAGAAAAAGATCTTTGATTGCTCTTATGAATATTTCTACAATGTTGACTTAGTTGTATACGTCGGAGATTTTGAAGATGGTAACTTATTGAAGTGCCACTGGAAATTCTCTACCTGACCTTCTAAATGGAAGCTACATTAAAATATTTATATTCATGTAAACGGGCGGACTCACTCAGTTGGTTCAACATCTCGGCATGGTAATTGTTTGCAGCTTGGACCCCCAATGCACAACTTTTATATATACATACATGTGTGAGTCGGGTTTATATTGAATGAATGAATAAATGGGAAATACGAGAGTTTCACTTCTAGAGAGAGTTACGAATGCGAAACGGCCAGTTCGAGATGCAGCCGCAGTTTCATATGCATGTTGTTCGATTGTAGGTGTGTTAGAGCAGGCTTGCCGTGAATACGAGAATATTTCACTGAAAATATCTACAAACACGTCGCGCATGGAAAAACAAATGTGTGTATGAATTTGTACATCGAGTATCCATAAGAGGCTTATAGGAATAAAAAAAAGCATGAATTTAGCCTGTTCAAAGAATTATTCTGGTAAGCACTATCGATAAAGATTCAACAAAATTTGAATTTTAATATTGATTAAAGTTATACTGATATATTTACAAAATACAATTGGACATTTAATCCACGATATTTGTTCATCAACTTTTTCATTCATGCCCAATCACAAATCAGGGACAGAATTAACTAAAGTTGGGAAAGAGAGACGCGAAGAAGATGTGATCGATATAAGAAAAAATCCAACAGCACAAGTCGTGACGAGATTTTGTAATAGGTAGAAAGAGAGCAAAGAAGCAACTTTTCCATCGAATATTCCCTAATTCTGATAAGAAAACACAACGAGAGTTTCTAGCTCTTTAGTCTCCGAGCGAGACTTGCCTGTATACACAAAAGACTGCACGCAGACCTTGTTACTCCTCGAACGTCGATTTCGATTTTTTTTCCTTCCCCTTCATTTTAACATTCATCCGTACATTCTCTTCTTTTTTAAAGGCAACGGTTTTAGCTTTTTTCTTGGAGAAAGGACCAACTTGTTATCGACAACAAAGGTTCACAGATTCGCTAAGGAGTACATGCTGTAGTTTTGTCTCTCTTTTCATCTCATCAAGTTTTTCCTCTTTCCGTCACTCTCTCCTTCACGTTGTAACAAGATTCGCTTGGGGTTGAACGCTGGGTGCTCAACATGTATTGCGTCCCCGTTCCTTATCGGCTGCTCGCACACAGAAGGTCATAAATTGCGCCATTTTTACCTTTACGAATATCCTTTACGCCTTTTTAACTTCAGTCTTTCCTATATTCTAAAGGAGTGTAGAAATAGAGCAGGTAAGACAGGTAGAAGCGTGGTCGTTACTCCCGTCTTAAACAAATTCCACTCACGTACTCGTTCGGTCGTTCAAGAGGGCTGTAAGGGTTTCGGGGTAGATTCGTGTACTCTCCCCCTTTTCACAACGATGCCACGCAATTTATCCCGAATGACATGCCATTAAGACAGGATTCTTAGCCTATGCTTTCTTTTTTCTTCTTCTCTCTCTCTCTCTCTCTTGCTTTCTCCCTCTTTCTCTGCATGTCCCTTCCATACTTTTCCTTTTTCGGCTTCTACTTCTTTTGCGTCTTAAACACCACGAAATATATTGATCTTACTTTTTTTTTAACGGATGTTTTTGAGCTCGCGAATGACCGCAAGGATTCGCTCCTTCTCGTTTTGGTGGTTTCATATTTTCCATGGCTGTTAGCTGCGAAGGCATCTTACCGAAAGAGCAGGAGAGAAGTAGTGTGGGAGTTGATCAGCTAAACCTTAGAGAAATGGGCAGTATTTAGGTTCAAAGAAATACATTCGAATTGTGGGATGAAAATTGAATGGGAGCTCAATCATTCAACTCGTGGTTTATTAAACAAATGTTTTCCATCAAGATGTAAATAATTTAAGAGAAATGTCAAGTTTGAGCTAGCAATTTCAGATAGAGGAAGCGAAACGGCAAACTTTTCTTCTATTTTATTCATCACAAACTGTCGATTGTCTAATAAGGATTATACAGGCTTGACACGCAGCGATCAGACCAGCTGTAGCGACGAAGTCCTTGATATTCGAATAAATTAATGGAGGCTCTTCTCTCACGATCGGATGTACTTGCATAAAAACTTTTTCATGGACGATGTTATGTTACGTTTGACATGCTAATTTTTCCGGTAATGGCAAACAAAAGTCCGTGTAAATATCAGATGACGTGAATGGATTATTTCTGCATTTATTGGAAAAGGAAATGGTCGAGCGTATTACAAAGCTATAAAGCAATTAAAGAATTAGGACTACTAAATTTCATTTTCTCAATTTCCATATTCCTGAGAGACCCCTCACGAGTGTTTTTGCCACGGCTACTTTTTTTCTAACGCAGTACAATATCGCATCTGCATAAAAGCCAAACGATACTGTAGAAAACTCGACCGGATCACGCAGCCACATTTTTACTAAATTACAATTGATTGCCATCATCAGAAACTCAGAATAGCTGCAACCTGCTTAACGATTGATGCGTGAATCGGTGTATGGCTAAGCGACATCGAACGGAGTATTAGCCTCGCTCGAGGCTGCTTAACTTTAGTGATTACCGGAGCCATACACCAACTGCGCTCTCATCGCCATCGATATAGATGTAAATATATTTATGATAAAAAAATGTATATACATATGATTGTACAATAATGTATTGTCTTCCCATCTTCTCCTTTTTCCCACAATTACCCTCAAGTTCTGTGAAAACCCTCCTGTAATGATTCAACTTGCTTCTCAAATGGTATTCCCCTCTTCTTTGGTGTCCTCCAAGCAACGAGACTATGAACTAACGACTTTCCAACTTTTCAAACGTTTTCTTCATTGAAACTTTTGAACGATATCGTCCGTTCTCTCGTCGAGAAGATTTCATCCTTATTCAGTTCTAACTGGCTTAAATAAAAACAAAGTACAGTGAATAAGCTCGATTTGCTTGCGTGCTGCTTCCACCGTATCATACCTTTCTATGTAACTAAGTTCGAGGAACAATTCTACTGAGAGGAGTTGAACAATGATTCTCCGAATACTTCTGATACTCTGCTTCCTTCTCTACGCTGAACGATTTTTTCTTTGACGAACACCATTGACTTTCAGTGCCAATTTGGAAATCGATGCTAAGTAAAAATCAATGTGATTCCTTTTGAATAATGTTCATTTTTAAAGCCTCATAGAAAGTACTTTAACATGATGTTTCCATACCATATATATATCTTAAACTTTTTCAATCGAGCTTCTGATGTTATTTTATTTACTCGTATCTAGCCCTGGAAAATATTGGGACACCAATATATATTTCATCTGGGACAATGAAATGTAGCAAATATGAATCAGCTTGACAACGATACGGCTTCGTATCATCTTTCTGAGGCGAAACATTGTTTCTTCTGTTGATTCGACACTAATTTTTTTTTTGGAGGGAATAGTTGGAGAAGAAAAGCTGTTAAGAAGCTGTTCAACGGAAGTAATGAGGATCGATGAGCAGGAAGAATTAGATGAGAGAAAGTATTCAAATGTTCAACGTTAGCGTATTTCGAGCGGAGCTTGTTACACATTTTGCATACACGAGATACACAACACGTCGATCAGCTAAAAGAAAATTTGAGAAACGTTGAGTCATCTTCATACAACTCGCATCTTCGCACTGTTCGGAAATATGGGCTCGATGTAAAATTGTTAAAGTGCATCAAATCTGAAAGAAATGAAGTTGTGCAGAATGAATAATGATTGTTTTGCCGTTTATTAGTGCTCAATTTTTGTAAATCAATGACCTCATCCATCCCAACGTCAAGAAGTCAGTCAACGGTTCTTTCCTTTCTCTGGCGATATAGAATCAAATTAACAATAATACTTTGAACGATTGTTATTCACATCTTAAATTCTCCATTCTTGAGCCACAGGCTGAAACTATTGTAACGATTTATTGTGAAGGCAGTATGAAAGCCCGTAAAACACTGAAGTTATTTTTGATGATTCGAAAGATAAAAGAAAGTATGGACATCGTAATATCCTGAGAATACAAATAAAAATCTCAGCTTTTCATCAACGTATTGTTCTTAATTATCAGAGTTATAGGAAAAGAATGATAAAAGAATGGCTCGATCATTTCATTTTACCGGTCGTAAATTCGAGAGACTTGCGCCAAAAGGTCGGTTAACCGTATATCTCTTAATTTCTCTCATCTGGCTACAATTCAATTATCTACAGGAGTTCTTCAACTCATCAACCCTCGGAGAGCCATTTCTGTACCAGTACGAGAGAAGGATATAGATTTTACTGTCGAAATATCATTGTGGCGTTCCATGAAATGCGAAACCTGAGAGAATGAGTTTGAACAAAGGGACAAATGACAAGCAAAGAATAAGAAGAATTCAAAGACGAAGAAATAAACGAAAAAAAAAAGATAGATCAGATACCAAAGAAATCTAGCCAATCGCAACGTTCGCACTTTTCTTTTACCCATTGTCTTGCGCACGACAACGAGAGGAAAAGAATAAAACAATGGCGAGGACACCGACGATTATTCCCAAGCGAACAAAAAACTAATTGACGTAAGTGGAGACTTCGTCCATTATTCTTCATCCACATTAAACCTTGCATTCAAACTACTGTTTTTTTCTCATTCAACTCTTCTTAGTAAAACCATCTAAAAGCCCCGAATTGCATTTTCTCAAGCTTTCACCATTCGGATGATTCATAAAAAATGTGAAAATAAAACCATTTTTTTTTCTACTGTTTGACGATGCAAAAATGACCTCTGTACTGATACACCTTTTTCGTAGTCTAACGCTATTCTGACGAACGTGATTCTTCGCAATTACAAAAAGATTTGGAGCCAACGTAGCGAGCACAGAAAAAAAAAAAACATCATTGTGGAAATGCCCAGAGTGAGCAAGAGATACGATGATGGGGAGTCAAGCATGGATATTAAGGGGGGAAACCAGTTTAGGAGGCCGAAATTTTGTTTGTTTTTCGTGAATTTTTTACATATGGAATAAATAAACAGAATTTTTTTTTAATTTGAGAATATTTTATTCATGGTTTGAAATAGACTTGAGAATTTTTTGAAGCGATTTCCGCCGGAAACAGTGTCGCTAGATCATGGACGATTACCATCGGAGTATTTTGCTGGTGGGCATTCCTGTGGTTTCAATTTTCATCTGTAATCATCACAATTTTTTTTTTTCGTTAACAACATATTTCCTAAGAATATGAACCTGATTGTGTAAAAAAAAATTGAAAATTGCATTTTTTTGAGGTGTTTGAAGACAATGTTATGTTTTTATACCATATTTTTTCACCTTTTTCGCATAAAAAAACATATTTTTAATAATCATATAATTCCAGAATTAGGTTCATATTCTTAGGAAATATGTTGTTAACGAAAAAAAAAAATTGTGATGATTACAGATGAAAATTAAAACCACAGGAATGCCCACCAGCAAAATACTCCGATGGTAATCGTCCATGATCTAGTGACACTGTTTCCGGCGGAAATCGCTTCAAAAAATTCTCAAGTCTATTTCAAACCATGAATAAAATATTCTCAAATTAAAAAAAAATTCTGTTTATTTATTCCATATGTAAAAAATTCACGAAAAACAAACAAAATTTCGGCCTCCTAAACTGGTTTCCCCCCTTAATGGTTTCCGCTTTGTAGAATCTCACGCTTGGATGAGGTTAACGATGACCCCTAGCGAATTGCACATGGGGAATAAGGGTGGGCAATCTGCGGATCTCTGTGTACGCGGTCGAGTGGTATCGGGGCGTATCTCTTCCTTCAGGGTGGAAAAACGATGGAGGGCCTCGAAGAAGGGTCTTCTCCGCTGGAGCATTGTGATGTGGTGTGGGCGGAATCCGTTAGGAGCAGCAGCACCGTATACATCTATATATATATATCAAGAGACGCGGTAGCGGCTCGATTATATATATACATGGCTGGGAAAGCTTTCCTGGCAGAGTTGGCTGCAAAAGCTTCACTCGGACGAGCAGAACCAAAGAATGAGTGCGTGCACTTCGAACGTGAGAAAGACGATCATTTGTTTGTCTATGTTTATATACCCTTATTCGGATCTTCACTGCTATTCCATAAATTTTGAGTATTACCTAATCCGTTGTAGATCGATGACGCATTTACGATCCGTCATTGAAATCAATTATTTAATAACCGAAGTAAAAAGAAAATGATAAAAACGTTGATTTTTATTTAAAAGCCTGAGCGACTTATACTGGTTTAAGTTACATGATTACGAGTCATATCTGTTCCAGCCGTAAAAACGAAAAATAAAATAGTCCTTTCGAAAACAAACAATACTAATTAATTTTGGCGATAATTTACAGTCGAACTGAATTATGAAGCTCTTTTATTTCTTTTTCTATATATTTTTTTCTTTCATCTTGCCATGCTTTTCTTCCATTTATCTCGAGAATCGATATTACTTTATACCATTCTGCCTTAACTTGTTTAAATGGAGATGCTGTTTGATGAAAATCCGACAATTCTTGTCGACAATTTCATCTCTACAAAGAGAACACGCGTGTGTTTTATGGGTGGAATGATAGGAGCATCAAGGCGCAAAGACAGAATCGATCGTAGGCGAGAGTGCATGAATCGAAAAAATCGCTGAGGCAGAAAACACGACATCATCCAAAGAAAATTGAACTATCGGGCACCTATTCGTTTCTCTGGCTTTTTCAATCGTTCGACTCTCTTATAAACAAATCCGTTTTATCTTCGACATACCATCGACGCAGACGAGTTTTATTTTTTATCGATTTTTACACCCAGACTTTATTTTTCATCATACGGTTTGACCAGCATGTAAATGTTAGCTAATACTTTGCGAGCCGTAATCACTTTTTCAAATAATCACGTAAATAAACTTCTTTCGTAAACAAATCGGAACGGAGCATGGTGTAAAAGTGAAACGCTAAAGGATCTCTAATAACATCGGTTATCAATAAGAATAATAATAAAAATCGTTGAGAGAAGCGGCAAAAAAATCATTGAAAATCGTGTCTCGTAAATATAATCATACAATTTTATGATGCGAATGTTTTTTAAAGATTTTGTCGACTTGTACCGTAACACCGTTCTTGCAAAGAAAAATTCATTTTTGAATAACGATTTTCGAAAAACAGCAAAATAGGTAAGAGCAATATATGAACAAATCGTATTTTTCCTATTTTTTTTTATTCAGTTTTTGGTCGTCTAGAAAAAAAGTCTGATGCGATGAATAATCTCTGTGACAAGCATTTTCTCATAAAATCCTTATAAGAGCCTCTACAGTACTTTCGCATTCTTAAACAATTAGATGATTATGAACCTGCCTTTGACGATGTTGAACCGGGCTGAGAGCGAGGTGCCATGATACAACATAGTTCCACTAGGGAGGGGGGGGGGAGTATTGCGTGAAAAGCTAGCTGGAAACGTCTTGATGCTATTATACGACATAAGACGTGAATTAGAGAAAATGAGAGAACGAGGCGAATACGTGCTGCTGTCGTAACTGAAACTCGTTCACGGGTTTTACGTAGAGCAGTTCTTCTTCTCATAGAACTCAAAAATCAAGTAAGCTCTCGTTTTGTACTATCTTTTCTTTTTACGCTTTTCTTTTACACGCCAACATCGTACGTATAAAACTTTCTAGTTAAGAGTTGCGGTAGTGATTCGAGACAAATATATTTTGAAAGCTATCAGCAATTTGTCCAAAACGAAATCAGTCACTACAAGATACTCTTACTTCACGTTTCCAATTGTTTTTGAATTTCTACAGAAATTTAATAAATTAGTTTTCTTTTTTCATGCATGTTAAAAAAGTATCTACTTGTGGACTCATGTCTATCGATGAAGGATTTAAATATCCGTTGGCTTGTCTGCTACTCGATCACGTGCTCAAGGCTGAGTACTTTTGGATCCAATTTTTTGTGTGAACGATCCAGTGATAAAATTTCTGTAAAAGTTACTCAAATAATCGCAATCGCACGCGAAGAAATTCAGGAAAAATGATGCTATTATAGAAATCCGTTTTCATGGTGTAAAATTTGATTGAAAAAAGATTATCAATATTCAGGAATGCAACGAGAAACTTTTTCGAATGAAGAAGGCTTATAAAGATCCTGTTACATGGTTGTGTTTGAGGCACTTGAATTTTCGAAAAATAAAGAATAAAAGTTACACTATGTTCGCATTTCATCAGAGAATAAGAGTCATTTTTCCTTCCCGCTTCCACTCCCTCATAGCTGGCAGAGCACCGTGTCGTGATAACGCTATAGTACGTTCGACAATGCCGAAAATCTATTCTGTTACTATTTTTACGCTGCTAAGCTGCAAAATATACATTCAAAGCTCTGACGAATCTTGGTAGCAGAAAAATCGTTATTATCAGTCTGTGTTCGTATTTCTAGAGCATGGCATATAAAAAAAAATTGTATAATCCTTTTTCGGAGGAATCGGTGAAGCGTCGTCTATTTAAGAGTTGTAAAAGGTGTATCTGGCGATCAAAATATTCGCGCTAAAAGCTGCGAGTCGCATGGCTCTGTCCCTTCTCTTGCTATCTATGTAATTCGTGCGCATGATCCTGGATCGATTACGATACAGGTGTGCAATTGCGACTGTGGCATTTCCTCTTTCATTCCGCGGTCGTCATCTCGTCAACAGCGCGCTCCTCGAGACCCATTGACATCGAATATACCGAGATCCGAAGCCCTTGAGTCTTGTTGGCCCGATCAGCCAATGCATGTAATCGGAAATCGCCTTTCTTTATCAAATCTGACGCAACAAAAATGTTCAGTGTTCATGGTAATCTATATTCTCGAAATATTTTGTAACAAAATTCACATGGAGCTACCTCTCCCCGCAAAGTGAAACCAGATGGGTTTCGCTATTGTGCCTAGTATGCAGAGGTAGCTCGCCAGTATTGTGAATAGAATCATCATTCCCATTCAAGTTTATTCATCAAATCATAGTAGAGTATCCTACCACCAATTATCTACTGCTATTTGATCCCAGCTGTAGTTGCATACCATGGAAATGAACACGAGGAATCAGGGTCCAATGAAAATATACTGTACAGCTCGGAGGGTTTACTCATGAAATATAATTGATCATGCAAGCATGAAATCTAAGTGGTAACGATATTCTGTTTATTCCATGTCAATGTCATTAGTTGTTTCAAAATCTTAAACGCTCTCACGATTAGATTACGTAGGTCTAGCATAACATAGATGTACGATCATGAAATGCCTCAAATCGCGAATATTCTGCTAAACTGAAGTATTGATCCTAACAGGTATTGAAGCAACTATTGAACTTAGTTACGAAGCACAGGTCTTGTGATTCGATACTATATAACATTATAATAGAGCAGGTATGTATTTTCCAAATGTCCAGTATTTTATCGAGCTCTTCATTTCACTCACTTAACGAGAAGTGCTTTTGAATCAGCGAAAACACTAGGTCTAGGTCCTTCGTTGCATGAGGCTTAGTGCATAATTGAATCCTCGGTTTCCTTATTTGTGTAACGATGATGATTCTATAACGATGCTTCTGAGTTTCTTGTTGTGAAATTTTTCAGAAGTAAAAAAGTTCGAACTATTACAGTTCCAACGGATTTTCTGTCTTAGTCCCAAAGTGATATTGGCTTTAACTAGAGACTAAACAGTGCGGATCAAATGATTTATAAACACATATTAACATAATCGTAAGACTGAGTAAAGGCATGGACACCTTTCAAATATTGTACTTTCAATCATTTCAATAATCGCTGTCCATTATTTGTCTTGTTATTCAAAAAACTACTACATTTTGTTTAGCTGGACATGAAACTCATTTTCTCTATCAAATAGAAAATGCTTCAATAAACGAATGTTCTATAGAAGACGCATATACGTAGTGGAATCACTTTGGCCTCACAATACTTCCTGAAAAACCAATCAAATGCAAGAACAAATTTCAGTCAATGAAACAAACAACGCATAAAATGAAATGAAACACAAAACGTTGAAATTGTCATTATGCAGTGTATCAACACAAACGATAGTTAAGGTACTCGATTGCTGTTTTAGAATGAGCTGCACATGGGGTGCAAGTGATTTTTGAATTGAAGAAAAGAACAAAATTCCCAGTGTTGCTATATATTGACATCACTGTAAGAGCAGTAAACGTGGTCAACCGTTAGAAGTTCAGCAATTAAGCTCATAGACAGTGCAACATAACATTTAATCATCCACAGAGCTCACTTATCCATGAAACAACTTTAGCTCTCATCGAAACGGGCAAAGTTTGTTCTCTTCTTATGATTCACGTTTCGTGTGCTCGGCCCACCATGCCAATTAAACTTGAAGTAAAGCAGACGAAAAATCCTATGATTCTTCCGAACGCTCGATTTAGTCCTACTAGCTGTAGTGATTTTTCTCATTCCCAGATTTGAAGTCGAAAGTGAAGGTCGTTGCTGGCACAGGGGTCACCAGAATAGCGTATACCAGAAGTAATCATCAAATAAATGTGAGACGAAGCGAAGGGTGCAGCTCCCTCCAACAGGATATTCATTCTCTCTCTCTCTCTCTCTCTCTTTCTCTCTGACAAGTTATATGGATAAGTTATCCTTGAACCGAAACTTTATTGCAGGTAGTGTGACTTTCTCGAGAAAATAAAGGTCCTGCCGCGAGTTGGTCATCTTCTACTAGGAGCTCTTCGTTCGCGATTATACTACGTATATGCACACTCGTTTGCTAGGATCCTCTGAATTTTCAACCACGAGGTTTACGGTACTGCCGTTCAGCCAATTCAAACTCAGAGCTGGGGCACAAAATATTCGAGCTATTTGATGACATTGCCAAGCGTCCTAGACCAATGAGGGCGCGAGAAAATGAGGGACGGAGGTCTCGTTTCATCCGGGTGTTAGCTGGCTTAGTTTTATCGTGGGGGCATTATCCGTCGTCCACTCACAGACGTCCAGCTGTTTTCCTCGCATATCTACAAACCACTCATCTTTCAGTATAGTTTTTTTTCCACAAACGCACAAGGTTTTCTCTTTTTCCACACGACTGGAGAAGCTGCAGTAACATACCAGAGAGAACGAGTGGAATAAATTATCCCCATACTCAGCATTGCAGGCTGTGGTAACTATTTCTCCCTCGCTTATCATGCTTCCTCCGATCTCCTCTACTCTTTTCGTTTATATTATCACTTTTTTTTCATACCACATATATGTATACAATAAAGGGACAAAGAGCATTCACGAAAAGAATCCAAAACACTTGGTACATCACCAATTTATTTTTCAATCATAGAAGCGATGACGTACTTTCTAGTATATATTGAGTCTATGACTTCGTACGATGGCTAGCTTGCTCGAAGACTATTCCTCGCCGTAGCATAACATTTGAGGGATCGCCAGTTTGGTCGCTTGAGTCGAAATAGTGTAGTTTAGCTTTTGCCAATTTTGGATAAATTCCAGTGCAGTTTTAGGGCCCTTGCAATCCATGATAATACTATGGTGATACTCCTTGTTACGCACATAAGCAGGCTCAGTGGAATTCCTCATAGAGTACCTAGTACAAATTCCTAGGTCTATTGCTGCCCTTTGCTCTGTTGGCGTATCTCTTTTGTGGCTCCATTTTCCGGATTCAGGAAGCACGCTCATTGGAGCGTTATACATGCAAAGCTTTCCACTTCCATTTCTGCAGCTTTTAGCAGTCTTGAACCCGTCTCTTCCCTCCTTAATCGAATGGGAGAAAGGGTAGCAATGGGAGAGTGTTGAAGAATTACCGAGTGGATCCAGTTCAAAGTACACAAGGTATACGTATATTTGCTTCGAATGTTTCACGTGTGGTACATCTATAACGGAACAGAGATTGGTGGAGAGTACGAGTGAGAGAGGAAGGGATCAGATACTCTCGTCGCGCTCGATTAAAGCGGGACTGTTGGAGTTCTGGACGCAGGATAAACCACGGTTGGCGGCTTTCACGTGTCCTCTATGTTCAACAACACTGCCAGGTGAAATGACCTAGCCTAGATCATTCCAGTGCGTTGAGTTTTGTGAGTTACGCCTTTCCACTCGTCAATGAGATATATACATAACTGTATAGTCTCTCTATCGTTCTCTACCCCTACACCAACACTTTTCACCAAGTTCTACACAGTGCTCTCTCGTATCTACTCTTTATCCCACTGTTCGCTAGTAAGTTTCAGTGTGTCGAGAGTTAAGCCTCTTGCACACGAAGCTATTTCTCGTGCTAAATAGCATGCATGATGTACCTCCGTAATGTGTACGTTTGGTATTCAGTATGAAAAAGAGAAATCCTGTGCAAGGGGTTTAAAGCAATGCGAGAAAGCGAATAAATGAAGTTCAGCATAAGAGCCAGGGTAGAGTGATGAAAAGTAGGGACAGGATGAGAAAGAGAGAGAAAAAGAGAAAGGGAACCCTAAAGAAGATGAGGATATACACAGAATTAAGAGATAGAGGACGAAGAGAGCGCAGATCGTTGTGTGCATTGACCACGTTGGCAGTGAAACGAACCTACTCGCTGATATGAGGTCCGTGTCGGCTTATCGGTCACCAAAGTTTCGTCGAACGCACCCACGGTACCAAAATCCTATATCTTTCTCGCTTTCTCTCATTCATATCTCTTTACATAGATGCCCATAGAAATTTCCGATAAACAAAAGAGCACGACCCGTATTGACTTATATGTTATACCGCTCCATCTATGTCGTCGTATTTGACCAGAGATTTTGTAAATCTACATATGTTCCAGGATACAAAATTCATCGCTCGGTGTTCTTCGACATTCTGTCCTCTCGTGTATATGCTTTCTTCATCTCTGGCGTTCTTTTTGAAGTGCAACTTCTTTTGACACGTTGAGGGTAAAATTTGAACGTCTCGTCATCATAACCCAACACGCGTCGTGATGCCAAAAAACTGAAAGATGTTCATGGAAAAGAGTCTAGATGAGAAGAAATTGAAGGGCCAATAGTTTATACAACGGTCCTTTTCTTAGTGTCCTGTTTATGCGAACCTTCGTTATCTCTTCCCTAGGGCTATAGAACTTATCCATAGTTATATTTCGCATATCTGGATACGTGGCAGCGTCGCTTTATGTGCGATTGTACGTTAAAACATGTATATATAATTTCAATCCATCAATTTCAATTGTATCATTCCACTTTTTCCGAATTTTAATTCTCGAACTAAATTGCGAGTTATTGGAATTCCGAATGAATTCAAAAGAACAAAGATAAGGTTGGGGTTTTTGCTTATAAGCTCAATTTTTTGGCGTAACACCCTCTCTACTCAGCTCAAACTGGCAAAATGCAATTGCAAAACTTTTCAGTGATTATTACCATCTCTCATAGAAGCTTGGGTACTTTCACTCGACAAGGAGAGGCCTTCGACAACGAGCGTTATGATATTCCGGACATGAAACCAACGTACTATTTGTAATTGGAGCAAACTTTTTTCATAAATAAGAGTGGTGAAAGAGGGTTCGAACATGGCAAACATAGCGTGAATTATCTACGCTAAAAAAGAGAATACGTGAGAAGCAAATTATAATTCTGGCTTGCAAGCTCATTTCGAGCAAGTGAGTGAAAATTTCTATCCTCCGTACATTATTATGCATGAACCTAGTATCTGAATGAATTTTTTTTTTTTATGCGCAGTTAATATTCAAAGGGTTGGTATTTACCTACCCTTACACTTCCTCTATTTAGTAGGAGAATATTACTTACCTCTACTCTTCCGTTTACCGGGAGAGTAAATACAATCTTTCTTTCGTGTCGTTTCTTGTTTATGGTAGAACATACAATATTTTATCGCTTCGTTTTGTATTCTTCACAATTTATTTTATTTTTTCATTTATATGCAAATGATTAAGTAGAAAGAAAAAATAGCACAATTAGATTATTAAATATATATAAATAAAGGCAAATATTATATGCCTTTGTGATAATCGACATTTTCAATAAATGATAAAAAGATATTTCTTATCAGTATTGAATGACACGTGCATCTCTAACACGAGTCATCCTTCAGTGATCTCATTGTTACTTTTTAAAAATCATACACACATACATGCGATACATAAAATACATAAAAACCATATAAGGTATGATACATGTAAGAATACTATGTAGAAATAAGAAAAATGCAAGTGGAAATAATCGATTGAAACAAGCTCACTATTTAAGCTGGCTGTTTCCTGTCTATCCATTAATATTCGTGAAGAGTAAAGGGAAACTGGACAATGAACGTTTATTTGCATAAAAAACTATGAAAACGAATTTTTATATGATTCGTGAAGGAACTGAATCCTCCTCTTAATACGGACGTATTTTTTTTTTTTTTTTTTTACACGTACAGACTTCAGGATTTGATAGTGTAAATAGTGACACGTTGGAGAATGAAACGCGAATAATAAGTAGAATTCTACTTGTATGAAAAAAAATTCACAATTATCGAGCGTGCTTGACAAGGGACGAGTGGGATTATCCTATTTCTTTACCGGCGCATTGCAATATGATTCGTTGAACGAAAAAAAAATTGCCTGAAATGAAATTCTTGATTTCGGTGACGTGCAAACGGCTTTCATGGTCATCTTGATAGAAATCACAGCGATTGATGAATTATCGTTTTGCTCGTATGTTGTAAGGGAAAAAAATCAAAACGTTTAGAGCTTTTGTCTGACGTCTAATCATAACTATGAAGGGGAATTAATTATTGGGACGATGAAAATAGAACATTCGTAGTATACACTACCGTCGGAAAGTTTCCGGACAAAAGTCGGAAAAAGTTGCCACACTCTTTTTCATGTTATTCCGTCGATAACGTAGATAAATTAATTTAATAAACGGCATTTTAAAGGGAAAAAATCCCATTTCATTTTGCTTTTTTTGAAAAATTTTTGCGATTTTTTTTACGACTAGGACGTCATTTTGAAAACGACCATTTTTCGTCTTTTTTTTTCCTTTTTACAGAGCGACCGCGTTTTCAGTAGAAATTTTTTTTTTAATTTCTTTGACCGGATCTTGAAAAGGCAAAACTCAAGCTTCAATTTCGTTTTTTATAAAATCCGTTACGATTTTTTTTGAAAAAGTTATCATGTTTTTGGCGAAAAAAGACGGAATTCAGAAATTCCTGCGTTACACGAAAACTATCACATTTAGAAAAAAATCTCAAAGGAGTGAAAATTTGCCTCTGAGATTGTTCTAGTCACTCGATTTTTTTCAGATTTTTTTTCCGAAAATTTTTTTTTTTCATTGATTTTAGTCGCACTCCAGGTCTATCAATTTCCGTAATTTAAAAACTATGAGTTTTTTCACCAAAAGTCCAAGGACAAAAAAGTTTTATTTCTTCATTTTAAAAGTTTTGGAATTTTTTCAGATTTTTTTTCGAATTTTTTTATCCGACGATGTTGACGATGATGATGAACATCATCGGAGAAAAAAAATCTGAAAAAATTCCAAAATGTTCAAAATGAAGAAATAAAACTTTTTTGTACTTGGACTTTTGGTCAAAAAACCCATAGTTTTTAAATTACGGAAATTTATAGACCTGGAGATCGACTAAAATCGACGAAAAAAAAAAATGTCGGAAAAAAAATCTGGAAAAAATCGAATGACTAGAACAATCTCAGAGGCAACTTTTTACTCCTCTAAGATTTTTTTCTAAATGTGATAGTTTTCATGTTACGCAGGAATTTCTGAATTCCGTCTTTTTTCGCCAAAAACATGATAACTTTTTCAAAAAAAATCGTAACGGATTTTATAAAAAACGTAATTGAAGCTTGAGTTTTGCCTTTTCAAGATCCGGTCAAAGAAATTTGAAAAAAAAATTTCTACTGAAAACGCGGTCGCTCTGTGAAAAGGAAAAAAAAAGACGAAAAATGGTCGTTTTCAAAATGACGTCCTAGTCGTAAAAAAAATCGCAAACATTTTTCAAAAAAAGCAAAATGAAATGGGATTTCTTCCCTTTAAAATGCCGTTTATTAAATTAATTTATCTACGTTATCGACGGAATAACATGAAAAAGAGTGTGGCAACTTTTTCCGACTTTTGTCCGGAAACTTTTCGACGGTAGTGTACCTACAAATAGCTTTTCCCGATATAATTCCCGATTGTAAATGAAATGAAAAAACAATGGATGATTAATTGAAAGCTGCGAAGCCAAACATTCTCATATCAATGAAGTTGTACTTGAATTTTTTTTATCCTGCAGTATTAATGTAAATTTTACAATATTTCGTGTGGATTGGCTCATATACAAAATACATCGTAAATACGGGGTTACTCGTGGATTTTCATGTATGCCGAGCAGATATATACGTCGAAATGAAACAAATGATCATGATGATCGTAACGACGAGATACGAAATTTCGAATCACCATTTCTCTGTCTGTCTACCTCTCATACTCTCTCTTTCTTTCTTTTTCGTTCCTCACACCTCTGTAGCCATAATTTTCTTTATTTACCGTTCCCGATGCGACGCTGTTACTGGGAAAATCGAAACAATATTATCTCCTCGCTTCCGCACGGTTAATTCGTTCTCCATTAATTACGCCGTTGAACAATTTATTATACCGTTTGTATGGGAACTCTCACGTGATACACATCCTGTACAGGTGATCGTGTCGCATATATTTGTGAATGTTGGATTTGATTTTGCATGTGTTCGACCACTGTCACTGGAGCATCGACCATTTATAGTACATACGATGGTAGTTTTCGCTGGCACAAAATCGAGAACCTCGTTTTCCCTGGATACACTAATTGCATCGAGAACCGATGAATATTTTGGCGCTCCGTCGTTCGACATTCGAAATGTACGGGTGGGACACATCACAGTGGGTTCGTTAGATACATATAGTTTGATTTGTCTCAAATTCAAATGGATCTGCCATTGAGAATTAAATAAAGATAGTGCACCTTTTCGATTGTGTAAAAAAAAAAAACCGTTTCTACTAATACTCAAATTTTTCATTCGAGTGATAGCTGAAAAGTCGATGTTTTCATTTCAATGATTTTTATTTCTGTTTTTAATGTACTCTTTTCGAGTTTTTATGATCATTCATGTCCCTGTCGCATATGACATTACTGTGTGGGGATCGGTTAACACAATCAGAAATTCAGATAAGCGACTACCCATCTGAGCACTGGCTGCACTCCCAGCTATTCAAATTGGAGAGCTACCGAAAAGCTACACACTGACCGTGGAGCATTATTGCTGGCGGCTATTTGTTGATTATCAATGAAGTTATTTAACGAAACGCAGAAAACAATTTAACGAAATAACGACACCTGATTATCGAAGATATTGAGACTGTTATGGAATCGTAATAAAACTCTTCGATTGTAAGACATCAAAACTTTAACATTGTACTGCTCAGCCGTATGAAGATCACAAATTTTATGGTTTTAACGATGTACCCAAAGCTCCATAACCATGAATCATTTTATTATGAGAAAATATGTCACGACACGAGTACTCGAATTACAATCTCAGAAGCATTCATTCGTAAAGCCCATTTGACCCTGATTGCACAGTTTTTCTATTACACGAAACATTCTAAAAGCAAAAAGTTTCATGGTACAAACAATACAACAATTGGCACATATAATTCGTCGATGCAGCGAGTAGAAAAATTGAGGTTTCAACAAAAAATGAGCAAATTTGCCGGTTGACCGTTGATAAGTACTGAGTGGAATGGCCTATATACATCACGTTTTGCCGCAACTACACAGCCAACACTAACTCGTTTACCACCTCCCTCGGTGCACCTCTCAACGTCCCTGCTGGGAACAAATATGTTTATTCACGCTATTATTTATTAGTTCGAGCAATTAGCATTAATTAGCGCAATCTGGCATAGCGAATATGTTCACAGGTCTACACCGGCCTAGATATGCACGTATATATTTGTCCGTGAGCATATGTGCCACTGTTGAATTTTTCTGTAGTATGTACCATAATTTAGCTACTAAAATAAAACAAACACCGTAGTGTTAAAGAAGACTCATATATCGCCCACGAAACACTGTTTGTTTAATTGAAAATATACGAGTTGAAGGAACTTGAAAATAAATGTTTTATCGCTTCACATGAATTTTAATTTTTATTGTCATATTTTTCCACATTTGATGCAATTAATGCAATTATTTTTTAGTTAATATTCGACGGAAAAGGCAACCAATTGGCCCATCGGTATATTTGAAAGATATATTCTGCATTCATTAACATGCACTTTAATAAAATCATTATGATAACAGGAAATAAATATGTACCTATAATTAAAACTCATTATCGAATTTCGACCTTTTTTTGCATTGAAAAGTGAAACTCGTTTAACAACGATCGAATATTCAGCTGGATTGTCGGAAAAACAATTTTATCGAATGAACTTCGATGTCGATACTTTAATTACAACAAACATGTGCCCTGGAGAGCTGCCGAAAAACATGCATGTTATCGTGCATGTGACAGCAGAAAGAGATGATTTAACTACTAGAACCAGAAATTCTCAATAATATCGACTCTATCACGTTTTTCGTATCGATCCAAATTTTTTTCACATTGCCAGATGCAATTTCATATAGGAATAGTGCTTTTTTCAAACACGCCGTTAGATCTTTTTTTATTCAAACCACTGGAAGGAAAGAAATTATGCATCTTTTCATGTTTAATATTGGATTGAGGTGATGCCATTGTCGGGAGCTCACGCTCTTATACTCACTTTTGCCCCCTCGTTTCCAAAAGGCATTAACATAAATCCGATTAGGTCGTATATATCGACATTATGATGCTTGGATTCTTGTGCTTCTCTGAACAGAATATGGAGTCTCCAGAAGACAGTGGAGGATTGTGAAAAGGAAGGGTGCAGTCTATTTGCTCGTGGTGTATGTTTTCGTACACGTATACTCTAGACTGAATGAACGGAGCACACGTGAGGAAGGGAGGAAATTTCAGAATGCGAAGTGTCTTATATAACCAGGGAGAGAGAGTGGATAGTCGCCTTCGTGATAATGGCATGGCTCTTGCTCCCTTCCTCCCTTTCTCCCTCTCTCTCTCTTCCTTTTTCCGAATCTACAATAATGCCGAAGCGTAGGAGCGATAATTCGAAAGCTGTGCAGCAACTCCCCATCGTACCACAAGATAAATAGAATAAAGGCCTGCACAATAGGAGATGCCCTCGGGCTCGTGAATTCGACTTCGTTAAAGCGAGTCTCATGTCAGGCTTAATTCATGACAAATGAATCTTTGATATGTCTATTTCTGCTCCAAAAAAACTCTCGAGGCGTGAGTTCTATGTCTTTGAGCATATAGTAATGTAATTAGAAAACAATCAATCCCAAACCAAGTGTACGACTCTGGCCTAGACGTGAAACTGTAGTCCAAAACAAGCCATGATGTTAAAACGACAATGAAAAAAAAATTTGTTCGAAAAAAATGTTAAACCGATTAATCATTGGGCCTAAGAAGACTTTTTAGTTTTTATACAGTACACAGCTATTATGTCAAGAATATATGTATCTATATCAAGGAAAAAATGTGCTTTCTTAAGTGCTTACTATAGTTCGCTTAAATTCTTACGCGAATGATATGCTGTAGTATTTTAAAATGCAGTGATGAGGCCTGAAATTTCTCCTACAATGAAGTTTTATTAGACCCGTGATGAAGCCAGGCAAGAATTTGAGAATAAAGTATTTCAAGGTATGGAAGGCAATGCAGGCATCGAGAAAACGGGCTCTGAGCGATGAGGAGTTCTTGGTGTACAGTCTTGTGCTGGACTGCCTGAGCTTGACCGTTTCTTTCTTGTGGTCGTGATATTTTACAGTGGCAATTTTGTGGTTTACCGCGGGAGAGCACTGTAGGAGAAGACGAAATAGAGAAAATAGAGAGGCAGAGATTGTGAGCAATGGCGAATGACAAAAGAGACCTCAAGGCATTGAGAAACAAAAAGACTACGATGTAAACGTTGGAATGAGAGAAAACGGAAAAGATAGAAAGAGAGAAAGAGAGGGAGGGAGGGGAGACAAATGAAAAAGGAAGAAAAAAGGAAAGAGGAGGGAAAGCATACCGGAAAAAAAGTATAGATAAAGCGAGAAGCTTTGCCTCTTGAGCAGCTTTTTCTTCAGCGAGAGGACACGGTGGAATTGAATCGGTTGATGCGAGAGTTCTGAGAGGCAACCCAAACGAGCCAACATAGTATAGCCCCCCTCCTTGTCCTTTTTCGCCGAGCACTGCGGAATTGCCATTTTCCTGCAACCATATCTACGCCTTTTCTCCTGTTTTTTTTTCCATCTCCATCCTCGTTCTTCCATTTTTATAATCTCACCAACATGAATTATCGCACGAAAAGAAACTCGATACGTTTATGTGCGTATCGAGCACACTTGTATCGTACTATAATAATAGGTACAACGTTCAAGTAGAATATCTTTCACCTAAATATCAATTAATTATATATTATTGATCCACTTTCTCAACAGATTGAAAGCTGTTGTAAATAGGTCATGGTTCAAAGCTCACGATCATCGTCATCATCAGATACTGACACTATCGCCATTCTCAACGCAATCATATCAAACTTGATGGCGCCACCTGCCTTCACGATTAGCGCATATCAACGTACTTGAGTACGAGATATACCGGTATCCAGTCACGATGTCAAGTATGATTTATTAACCTGATGACGACTCGGTTGAACAAGGATTAACCACATACATGAGTAATGACAATTTGGTATGGATTATTGCCATGAATTGTAAGCCCTGGTAGATGTATTCTCGTCACTCCAGTCACGCTTTGCTGATCCAGACCGACTAAATTTTACTACGCAATTTGAACAAACATACCGTATAACCATGATATTTAAGTAACTTACTAAGTTAATGTGAACATAAAATTCAAAAAGTTTGGCAGTTCAACATCTTGATGACTACGGTAGATTACTCCAATTGAGATTGCTATACTATAGGATTAAAGTGCCCAGCTGTGTTGGTCCATTACCTCTAGAATTATGCGTCCTGATGTTGGCGACTAATTACAATTGCTCTGATTGCAGTGTAGACATTGCCGGTTGTGTAAAGTGATACTTGCTAATTACCTCGATGTAATCAATGTTGATCAATTCAGAAATGTACACTCGATATCTCAATTTGCGATCCTCATTTTCATTAATTGGAGACATAAAAAAAAAGACTGATCGATCAATCAATTACTCGTAATATTTATTCTCGCTTTTCAACGTCCAACTGTCCACACGTGTGGAAGATGGGAATTTCGCGTTTGACCGCGATCAGCTGATTTTTACGAATCTTTTATGAAGAATGTTTGGTTGAACGACAGAAAATTACTTGACTGAATTTGAAATACACATTCTGTGCCTATTAGACATGGTTCTTAGCGATAATTTGGAGAAACCGTATGGATATTTACAGAATATTTACCACAAAAACCATTCACCACTTGTAACCACTTCGGCATGTTCCAAGCTTTTTATTGGTTAAGGTTTTTCATTGATGATTAAGATGTTTGTTCGTTTAATTTGTTTACTTTTTCTAACTATTTATGTATTTCTGAATAGTCTGAAAATTTGGGAAGAATAACAGAAAAAATGTTATCTTCTACTGGTTTCAAAGCTGAAGTACTTCCAAAGTTGGGCATGACTGTTCGCTCTAAAGATTCCACGAATCGTTGAACGCCGAAGCTCTTTTCTCGGCTGAGAGGTCGACGATCTTCAGTACCAAAGTGATTTTTATTTTATGAAACTCTTTGAAGTTCACGGCATAACCAATTTCAATAATTGATTAATCTGTCCGCTATTTCATACAGTTTATGGCTACCAGATCCCTGCGATAATTAAATGCTCGGTACCAATATTTGAATATTGTTCTCGCACAGACGGAATTAGTTTGAGTTTCAATACTTTACTCTGCACCTGACATTACAACAACAACCCTTGTCAGACTGCGAAAATCGAACCAGGTCACCATGAATATTTCATGTTTCGAATAACCATACCACAAAGAATCAAAGTTCGACAATACAACATTTCGATCACTTTATATGAGATTAAACTTTTCAAGTACAAAAGCTGAGGCGTCCTCAATACATGAAGGAACATTGATTGAAAAATGTCTATGCTATACACGTATAATTTACGATTGTCAATCATGCGATGATTACCGCCACATAGTAAAATGTTTATGACTTGTGCACCGTGCTAAATTATTGGATATCGAACTTCATGTACTCGAACAATACATTGGTCAGCAGTAATTCATGAAGTATTGGAGGTTGATCAATTTTATGAGTGGCGGTCAATGACCCTGCAATGTCAAGATTTCTTTCTGAATGCTGATATATCGAGCTACTACTCATTCCGGCAGTACCAAGTACAAGTTATATAGTGCAGTGAGATTCACGAATATAAAGGGACTGTAGATCAGGATTAAAACGGCGGATCCGTTGAATTGCTCGATGTATACAGGAATATAATTGGCACTCTGATAACGATCTCGCGGACATGGAACATGCGCTGTCAGGAATAGCTGGGTAGACTTAGGATGCAGAAATAGGAACCCTTGTTGAATATCAACCAAACCCAATCACCAATCTGATTTCAGATTCGAACGCCACCATTGCCCGAAGTGTACGGTATACTAGCGACCTTTCCATGACAACGCACAGGCGGATCGAATGAGCGAAAGAGCTAGAGAAAGAGAGAAGTATCGTGAGAACCTGACAGCACAAGAGACGTGTAGAACACATACAATGGAAGTTCTAGTGAACAATAGTCAGCATCGATTCGCATGACTCAATCACGCTGTCAGCTAATCCCATGCAAAACATCCCGTAGGATCGTACATATCACTCGTGAGCACGACATTCGAGCATTCACTTCATCGACCAAAAGAATACGCTCTCATTTCATCTCATAATAAAATCTACCCGAAAAACTGTCACGCTTATCATCATCATTAAAGTATGTTCCTTCTCGTATGATCGTCGCGAGTGAGGACAAAGTTGATGTTAGTATAAAAAATCCTTGAAAATTCCATGAACGACAAATTTTCATACTTCCTCAAAACGAGCATTCTTAGACTGCTCGATCCACTTGTATTTTATTTTCTGGAGAGTACAATCGTGTACAAGCATGGAAAAAGATCAAGAACGTATGGACACTCAGTTGGAATGAAAATTTTCGTTGAGTCAAATTTCTAGAGAATTTTATCGAGGATTTCATGATACAAGCATTTCGCCGAATGTCCCTAGCGGCTTGGACTGTCTTAGTGAACGTTATGCAAAAAATATTCCTTGAACACTATGAGATGGTGGGTAGTGAGGAGGGAGCAAAAAAGCTGAAGAAACCTTTGAATTTTCTCACGAAGAATGGTTATACGTAAGCACTTTTTCAACCCTTTTGCTTTGGTCTTGTCAGAAAGTCTGTTTCTACAACAGCTACCAACACCACCACCACCACCACCACCACCACCACCACCACCACCAGTACCGGTCTTTTATTATCACTACTACGGTGAAACTTGAACCGTACGATTCGAGTGGTCGAAAAGGCAAAGCAAAAGCTTGTTCTGACTTCTTTGTGTAGCTACTTCGGCTATGAAGTTCCGCTCATTGATGATCAATAGCAAGACTTTGCGGAATGAAAGTTTGCGAGAAAGTGATTAAATTTACCAGATGAAAAGAGATGAATAGCAGATGTAGAAAGACAGGTGCGGGAAAGAGGAAAAATAAACGAGGGAGAAGCAACCGGAATAGGGGACTTTTATCGTGGACAATGATATGAAAGATGGTTACCAATAAATTTATTAGTCATGCATTCATTTCATTGGTTTTGAGTCTGGTGTAAAAGTGTATTTGTAAGAGTTCTTGTATTTGTAAGCGAGAGAAGTTAAGCGAAAAATCTTAGGGATCCAACAGATAAAACTTATTTACGTAAAAAGAAGAGAACTTGATGGTTAGATCCTTTTTGGCCTCCCTTTAAATCCAAACGCTGCTGGATTTTAAGTCCAAAAGCGGGGCCGTATACGTTGGATGGTACCGTCGATAAATAATGTATTGGTATACCAAGGGATAATCGCACGTCGGCTCGAGAAAGGAATCTACGAGCTTGGGAGGGCCAATCGAGGATAAGTTTCTTGCTTCTCTTGAAAAGCCCCAACCAAAACGAGCCTCTTTCATCTTTTACTCCCCCTTTTTCCTACCATACATCCTTCGGCAAAGCAGAACTAGAAGAACTCGTTTTTTTTTCTTTCTTGGACAAAATCTCGCAAACAACTTTTTAGCGTATGGAAAGATCAATGAAGTTCGTGTAGTTTCCAAAACTGTTCATGGAACGAAACTTAGAGGAAAAACTCTAAAAAGCGGTAGTTCGTTCGCTTGCACATTTTTCGTGAGCTTGAAATATCAGGCAACTTATTACGCGTTAACATATACAGGTGCCCACTGCTTCATCGTTCTCAACCTTTTGTCAACTCGAAATTTCGAGTTTCTAGATAATAACTAATCGCGTCGAGGATCAGTGAAAACTGCCTTGCCCAAGGAAAACTATACGCGGAATTATAATCTCGTCGTATTCGTGTATCTCTCGTTCCATTATTCACGCAGAGACACACTAACACACCCACATCCATACGCGAATATATGCAACGTTGTTGGCTGCGGGCAAACACTCGGAAATGCACGACCATGGGCGAACAATGGGTGAACAGAGATAGACACCATCATGGATAATAATACCGCAGTGGAGGATACGGTCGCATTATAAAATGAGTCGAAGAATTGTTGGAAAAAAATCATTTTCCAATTCAGCACGTACTAAAAAAAAAAAACGGACAAAAGGAATAGCCGTATGCTTTAACACGATACTTAATTAAACAACATTAATATTCACGCAGATTTATAATCATTTGTTATTTTCAGCACGTGTCGTCACTGCACCACTCTGATCCGGAAATCATCAACCTTTTTTCAAACGATGCCTCCCCTAATATTTCCTCTTTTTACTTGTATCCGATCTCGTTCGATTGTTACCGTCGTCTCCAAACGCACTATATCGGACACTCGCAAAAAAAACCTCAAGATTCCAAGATTGAATGATCGCTCAGATTAACCACGTGATAAATGAAGAATGGTCGTTGAAAAAAAAACACATATATTTTCTTCTCTTTCTTCTCCTTTTGTTAATATCAGCAAACTGACCTTCCACGAGGGTTGAGACGAGCGCAACGACGTAGAGCGCTTGGACGATAGAGTGAATCGGCGACATCCATCTAGCGAACTTGTCACACCGCGACGATAAACGACACTTCGCACCGGAATCTCAGTGCGGACTGGTGGGCTCTACGATCGTTTCACGCGGGGGTTGCAAACACAACCACCACATCGAGTTAATGTTCCGTCTTCCCCTCCCTATCCTTTTCCCTCACTCAGAATCGCCTATTTCGCTCCCTCTCCCTCTCTTTCTCTCTCTCTCTCACTCTTGTATTTTCGCTTGAGCTCTGCTGTGGAAATAGGGGATGGTTCGCATGCGCTGGAGTTGGTTCACGTGTCCTCCGCCATCGCGACTCCCGTGGATCCCGCTTTCTTTATCGTGCACATATACATTCACCGTTAATCGGCGTCAGAGCATTATTTTGGTGATGCTGCATTGACGAATAAAACAAATCCTGTGACCTTAGGAACTCCATCACTTGAATAAAACAACGGAATTTTATTTGTAGAAGAATAGTTTGATTCACCGTAGATAAAGTTCCATCGAGATGAAGAGAAGACAAATTATGTGCTTTCAAAGATCAACTTCGGCGTCAAGTTTCAACTGATCGCCTATCATTTTCCAAAATATCTATCTTATTCATAATAATAGGTGAATCAAAAGTCTTGAAAAATCAAAAGTAGTTACAAAATTAACAATGAAAATTAGAACTTGGACCCACGATCAACTCAAAGCAAAGAAGTGACAGTGTTCGATAGGTGCAGCGATAAAACAAGTGACAATGCAACATTGCAACAATGCAACATGCCAGTACTATTTATGAACAGTTGCTGTCACGTGGTTTGGCTATACGATATGTGTAGTAACGTTACGCTCCTTTTGTCGACTCTATATACGTAGAATATAGAATACTTGGGTTTGAGCAAACGGCACACCACGCGCGGTGCCGGGTTTTGTTGACTCGTTCTCAACCAAGGGAACGTGAGAACTCTCTACTCGTTCTATATCACAATTTGTTTTTATATTTGGTTGATCGGCTGTGGACAAACGGGTCAGGTGGAATCGATGAAATTCGAATTGGAAGGAAATGTCAAGAAAGCTGGCGAAGCAAGGAGGATATTATATTACATAGGTTTAGATATAAATATATAAGGATCGTAGTCTTTTATCTGAGAAATGAATAAGATACCAAGCGTTTTGTTGGACATCTCGTCAGAGTAAAAATAACACTTGAAGTTTTACACTTTGGCTCGATACTACGTAAATGCATATCTTTCATATTACGGCGGCAGAAAATGCAGAAAAGAGAGTGAAGATACCGGTCCACGGTCTCGACGTCATGTTCCTCCATGGAATTCGATAATCAATTGCTTGTGAGAAAGAGGAAGCAGGTAGTATAGGTAGCAGCATATACCAAGGAAGATAGCAAAGTAGAAAGAGAGAGGGAGAGACCAACAGAGAAAGTGGGAGCTCCATTGCAGATGCGCGCATCGTGAATAATGCTCGGTGGAAATAATAATGGCTCTCCGTGGAAAAGGAAGGAACGAGCAATGTTAGAGCACCTAGTAGAAATATCCACAGCCAACCCCTCTCGTACAAAATTGCCTCCGGAATACTTTTCAAAAATATATTGCGAGCACATTAGTCGTCCCACGAATGCAGGTGAAATACTTGGCTTTACGACAGAACAGAGAGAAAACGTTATGGATCTTAGCACAATAAAGCACGTTGCCAGTATTATATATTGCAAGGATACGCGATTTAACGAAAATTTCCGTTATCTTGAACCGAACCGATTTTGTGAAAGCTGAAGTTAAAGTTATGTAAATTGCGATAACACCAACTCATGTCTCGGTACCACCATTATTCTTGAATCATCCGTTAAAAATGGAGCAAAATTTGAAATTTCCTCGTACTTTTACTTTTGAGATTTATCAAAAAATTTATCATCTCAGTTTGAAATCGAGCACATTGCAAATCTGACTAAGCCGGCACGGGGTCGTTTAACCTACTTTCTTGAAACCACCTGTGACAAATCTACAATAGCCGTGATTAATTAACTCAAATACTTTGAAAAATATTCATCTTGCAAGAAAATGTATCATATTTTACATTCCATAAAATAATAAATTATATATTTTCTGCCCCTAGTTGTGCCTGTTGAAATTATAACGTAACCGACTAATCTGTTTATAAAGAAATATAAAAAATAAATAATTGTTTATTTCTTAATAAATCGTTCAAAAATACTTGACATATTTATGTCTGTAAATTATTCTGCCTTACTAGAGGCAAAGTTCGGAAATCATTGTATAATTAACTACTAATCCTCCTGAAAACGTAACGTTCTATAATCGATTCAGTCGTTTATAAACGTGAAGGATTTGTGAACATTAAGGTGTTGGGTATCTTTGTGAAAAGAAAGAGATTCAAAGTCTACGAAAACTCATACTTTCCTCAGTTTCATATCCGACCTAAACAAAGGTAGGTGGTGGATCTTAGAGTTTAAGGAGCTAAAAACTTCGTAAATCCTGAGAAGAGAGCTCAAGCGGTTGAGAGAAAGAGCAATAAGGGTGAAAACTGGAAAATCTCTTCAACCCTCGAAAAATCTTGACGATATACTTTCCGTTCCCCTACTTGTCGCTCATTTTCTTATCTACCGTGGTATCGAAACATTTGATTTTTTTCTCGAGGCATATACCCTGAAAAAAGCTTTTTTCCCCGACTGACGATCCCCGACCTTAATTTTTCTTGTTGTAGCATGAGGGAGGATTTCCACTATCATCCAAAACTTTCTCTTTTTCCTGTGCGTGCTCAGTTAAGCAGAAAAGTTCTACGATCGTCGTTTCCGTCATCATTATACAGACTTTCGTCGCGTCGCCCAAAACCAAGAAAGACAAATAGACAGAAGAAGAAGGAGATAGGAAGAACATCAAGAACATGCAGCGGATCTCATCGCTTGTATGGCTAAACGCTTCAGTTACTTGGTGTGTTCTCTCTAGAGACCGTTCGTTCGCGTAATTGATGTGCCTGAGTCTTATATCGCCCTTCTCTCGAGCTTGGAGTGAACAAGAAAAATATGTTAAAGGGGCCCCGAGTGAAGAACCGCGTGATTTCGTTGCAGGAGGGTGGCAGAGAGTGACGAGACGGATTATATACATGTATATTATACGAGTCCCATGTGTGTGTGTGTGAGTGTGTGTGTATGGGTGCGTGTATTTCTGTTGAAAAAAGGTATCGAGGAGTAAGCGTTGTGTGAAGACATACAAAGGGGAGAATATAGAAAGGAAAAAGAAGGATGAAATAAAAGAGCGTTATGAAGCGAATCATTTTTTTTTCTACGCGCGAAGCTTTAGAGCCATTATCACGTCAGAGAAGTCGTATAGGCATCAGAACCTTTTGTCGGCGTGTATGGATGTATATAAATGCATAGTAAACGTTTTATGCCCCTACCATATCCAGTACAAGCTCTTTAACTTTTACCCAACCGTCCATCAAGTGTGTGCGCTTCGCACACATCAAGATTTCCCGATCACAACGGAAATAAATATTGCTGACGTGGTGCACATCGTTTTACAAACGTGAACAACGCGGGAGCCTGACATAGAATGAATCTTAGCTTTTTTTTTTATCTTCAACTCAAACCTTTTTTTTCCACATTCATCTGATTAAAGGTCATTTTTTCACTGGCTTTTTTTTCATCTCAACGCCCACACTCATATCCTGATCACGTAGTGACGAGAATAGTATAGAGAATATAGATCTTCGATCGATCCGATACACGCGGTATAAACGGTTATATCGGCTACCGATACTATACCCTGTCTGCCGCGCTGCCTCAAATAGCTTCGATTCGTTCTCACTTTTTCGTGTCGGTTTGCTAGATTAGGTTCGTGATTCGTGGGAGATCGAGGAAAAGCTGCTAGACTCTATTCAACCACCGTTTATATGTATATATTTACATTTGTGTGCTGGGTGCCCCAAAAGTTGCAGTTTCATCGTTATTTAAAAAGTAAGTAGATCATTCAATTCGGAAGAGAAATCTTCTGATCATTTTTCTTGCTGTTGCTATAGTTTTTTGTTCATGTATACTCTAGTTAAATCCGGGTGCAAATGATAATACACATTAAAGGGGTGAACTGTTTCATCGCCATAGATTGGCTGGAGCGTAAACTTATTAAATTCGGAATCTTTTCCGAAACCAACAGCTTCCTAAATTATGAAAAAAAAAAACAATTCCTAAAGTATTCGCAGAACTAGAATATTTATAGCTTATCTAAATTGAATATCTGTGACGCTATTTTTAATATGCTACGAAATGAAATATCTCATTGCTCCCCTAAATTGACAAGTTTTCCGAAATGGTACATCCGATTCTGGAATTAAATTTTTATCCACAGAAATTATTGAACTTCCCGAAATTTTCACGAGAATAATTACGTTTTATTGTATATAATAGAATTCATTGAACATGTTTCCCATTATTTCCATCCAAATATGCAGCCTTCAAAATATCTTAAGAACAATGCTGTTGATAAAAAAAATAGTCAATAACAAATTTGATACCGTTTTTAGAACACCTTGTATATACATATATCTCGATGTATGGTCTATGTACGACATGTTATATATATAACATGATGAACGTTACATAGACCGAATATCCATCAGTCGTAGGTCGGTGTGTTGAGGAAAGAGTGCACACGTGTAACGAATACCTTAACCGTAAAGAACGTATATACGCTATCGACGATCGCCCGCTGTCAGTTGATATCCTTAATCATCGTGCCTTCTCTCCTCTCTTTCCACTGCTTACAAGCAAAATCGATGTTTCGATGAAGGCGATTCGACACGAGGAAAACGAGGTTGAGCCTGATATCCACAAAAGTATATACAACCTTGGGTGTACATCGACTACACGCCGTATAATATCATGAGAACCAATCCAATTTCGCACGTGTAACCTAGCCAAAAGCGATGGCGAAAGCTTGAAAAATTCACGACGTAAAGTAAAACAAACCGAGAATAGAAATTACCCAATTAAAACGTTTGTCTTGGTAATTCGTTTATTCTACAAAGTGCGTTTTTTTCGAATATAAATTAACATCAAAAGAAACTATTACTACTGCATTAGTTTAACGAAACTTGCCGAAATTTTTTTATATCTTCGTACTGATAGATTTAATTCACAATTTTCAAACTATTAAAAGACTGTTACATTCCAAAAAATTTAGAGTCAATTTCTGTTGTTTCTAAAGAAATAAATTGTTTTGCCGTTAAAAGATTATCCACGAACCAGTGTCTATTTTCTAGGCAAAGCATGTATCTCCTTTAATGCATGCAAATGTTTGTCCAAACTTGTTGCACCGTGAGGGTTACGCTAGAGGCACGGGTTACTCGACCGAAACACATCTTCAGACATCGTACGCTACACTTGTATACGGATCAACGCACTCAGGCTTTTACGAGACATAGCGTCACCGAATGATGATTGATTTAGTTGATACAGGATATCAAGTGAGTCATATCGAGTATGTGACGTATTAGATCGCATTAAATTCCCAAGTTTACACGAATCTAAATGAAGGATCGTACGAACTTAAAGTTATAACGTGAAAATGATTTAAAAAAAAGGGGGGGCTAAAGAAGCACAGAAAGACAAAAGTTTCTTCGTAGACATTAGTAAACTTCTTATGTTGTTATTCATACATGAAGCATCTGAATACATGAAGCAAATGCCTTTTGAAATACCTTTTGAAAACAATATCCATACACCACGGTCTTTAGATTTCGATCTTACATCTTTCGAGAGTTAAAATTTTTCAAAAAAATCTGTTTTCAGTCTGTTCAGGAATGCTACAACGCCGATGGCTCTCGAGCTAATCGGGACTTAGAGAAAAATAAGTGTTTTTTTTTTTTTAACACGATAGCTATTTTTATATATTGATTTATGTATTTTTATTGTATTAAAATTTTACGACAATCCTTCCATCTCATATCTTATATCTTATAGATCCAGTTGTTTTCTTTGGCATTCTCAAAGAATGTATTAAGCTTATGTTCTGTGTCGTTATAATTGTCCCGCTCCATCTCTCTCTCACTCTCTTTCTTCTTGTCACTTTAAACTTAGTCTCTGGATGATCCTTGGTATTTACGTTAGCCACTGCAGACTTTAAGTTACGAAAACGAATCTCCGTAACGCTCAACAAATATATTTATTACTCAGAACATGGTTGCCAATGTAAAACGAAAATATTTTGTAAAAAATGAAATTAAGTTCGGTTTATACGGATTCATATCCAGTTCTTAGAGTTATGTGGAGCACATCGAAGAAACAGAGCAGGCGTTGCAATTCTCACGAGACAGCTGAAGTGAAAGCATAGGCATTATGGCTGGTGGAAAGGGAGGATAAGAAGAGGAAGGACTTTCTGCACGGAAGTATCGATTGCTCAGAGATAGATAGCGATGTAGCTGATATTAGTGTACGCGTCAAAAGATTCAAACGTCGCCCTTTCTTTATTCATTTCAGAAGAAAAGTATGTGCTTATGTGTACACATGCAGAAAGCTGAAAAAAGCTGGGAAATCGTATAAAGCGCAGCACGAAGGCGTACTGCAGGGAGCGATGCTGTTAGATTCGCGGAGCACACTCAGCGCTGCAACGTTGTGCGACGTCTGTACGAGGGGGTGAACGGGAACGAATGGAGGAAAACGTGTTTTCTCAACTTTTCCAAGCGACGCTTGGTAGACGCGGAATCGTAAGAGAGAAAAAGGGAACGGAAAGGAGTAAGAGAGAAAGATGAGGAAAGGAAGAAATAGAGAAAACGGAGATGGTGGCATGCTCGACAACGGCATTTCTCTCGGCAGCTTCCTTCCTGTGTGACCATGGAGCAAGAGTGAAACGCGCTTGCCGCGTCTATTCCGTGGTTGGGCGCGTCCCGTTATGCCGCACCACCTCAAACCACTCTTTGTCGTTTTCACCACATTTTCCTTTCCTCTTCTTCCTTCTTTCCACCCTTCCTCCCCCACCTTCTCCGTTCCCTGTCTCTTTTATTTTCATCCTCTCTTTCTCTAGTTATCCCACACACATACGACTGTACTAACAAAGTGATACGAAGGTCCTTCATGTATATGATATATGTTCGTTCTATATGGTGCCACTGATTGTGCCTGTGTTCCAACTGAGAACCCGCGTATACCACCATCCACAAGAAAGAAAGAGCTAAAAGATTCCGACAGAACTTTTGGCGGTCGACAACAGCCTTCGTTTTCATCGTCCATTGTGCCACTGGCACCTTGAAATTGGCAACTCACCGGTGCGAAACGTTACGTCTACGTCACAACTATGTCGAGATAACGAAAACATGACTCGCCCCTGACTTTGGTTTTGCCTCTGAAAAGGATGGACAAAATGTGAATTCGAACTTCGTTGCATTTTATACGCGATCACATTGACAGTTTTTTTTTGTTGCTGAAAATGAATGAGAAGGTACCAGAACAGTATAACGATGAATGAAAACTGTCCAGTGAGTTTGTTTCATTTGTTAGGATACTCAATAATTTTTGAGGATTATGATGATACAAGAAAAATTGGTAAATCATAATAACAAACCGGATTTTGTTTATGAAAATTTTATTATTCTGATTGGAAATGGCTGAGACTAATGAGATCAATGAAATATTCGAAATATTTTATTATCAATAATAAATATTGAAATATGACTGTGACATTCAAAACGTGGCGTCTGTTTTTCAGTGTCGAATGCCTGTATGCTCATACACATTTACGCACACGATATAGACGAGTATTTGGTCGGTGCTCTGATATAGAGAATGTACGGGGGTAGCTCCGGCAATAGCAGCGATTAAGTTTGCATAAGCCGATTGCAAATACCCTGGAAGCGAGTCTAGCTCAAGAGCTTGGCTCTCTCAATGCTGTTGAATACGCCTTCTGGCACCTGCTGTGAAGATAACTTCACAAGAGGGCTTTGGAGTCAAACAGTAGAGAAATACAAAGAAAGGTCGGATATCAATAACAATGAAAATATTCAAATTTGGAATATGAGCATTAATTATTCGACTATCTCATGCTCCTTATGATATATCGAAATTTCATCTGCTCATCTTCCACACTCAGTGAACTCATAACAAATTTTGATTCTTAACGTTGATACCTGGAAAACATTCAGAATCATTTTCACTTAATGTTAATTCACAATTATATTCATATGTCAAGGTGATAAAATTTTTATTACCGTCTTTCAAGAACGTGGATTTGCTTGCAACCTTCCAGAGATGTCAATAGTATTGAAAGATGTATAGATTTTTCAATTTTTCATAAAGTAACGTTATGACGTGGAAAACCATAAAAATGGAAACAAATTTAAGAGTCGAAAGCTTAAAACGACAACAGTTTTCATGCGATTTCATGAAAACGTAATGAGTGAAATTAAAGACGAACGAATGAGTTCGTACGCATGAATGTCTAAAAAATATACGTTAAAATATCTATTGAAAAAAGAGTGAGAGATCGATTGATTAATTAATTATTAATTCTATTTCAGGCCGATGAAACGTAAAACAGAAATGTGAAAAAAATGCAGATGAAAATACACTGTAGATCTACAGGAAAAAGAAAGAATATGAAATAAAATAAAAATGAAACTACGCGGAACAGAGTTGCAACGCAAAATTAAAAAGTGGTTAAGCGTCCGGGCTAGTGATGTCCTAGGAAAGTCATGGGTGGACAATTCAAGTCCTTGCTCAAGCATAAGATATGTCACATTAAAAATCCATGGGAACAAAAATCTCTACGAATGAATGGCCGTTATGTAAGAGTTACCGATACTATAAAACTAAACCGTTTTCCAGTCGTTTTACGGCATGTTTCGTGAAAAAAAAACATGGATTTAATGCGTTTTTTTATTTTTTATTTCCGGGTCAATTACTCATGCTAATTTGTATTGTTAAAAGACTCAATGCTCACAGCAAAAAGTGACACGCGGAAAATACAAATAATGATAAGAAATCATACAGTGTACGAAATGCAAAATTTATAGCGTTATGATCTTAGTTCTCTAACTTTCAACAGACAATTTTTTTATACAAACGTGAAGAACAGGTAGTAATTAATTTACTGTACACAATGTTCAACTCGGTGTAAAAAAAACTTTTCTACCAGTCATAAAGAGTGTATCTCCTTGCCAGCTCGACATCCTATAGATCGAGTCTCGAAAAGTCCGAGAAGAACGAAGTGTTCGTGGTAACGTCGAACCACGCAGTTCGTCTCGAGACGGCAGGAATGGAGTAAATTAAAAACAAGCGCAATGTGGCGTGTTCGTTCTTCCTTTCTTTCTCTCTCACCAAAACCGTCGTAACTCTTCCGAGCGGTCCAATGAAGCGAATGAGCACTCTGAAAGCGTGAAATTGCATGAAAGAGCCAGTCTCGTTCTGTCCCAGGTCCCTTGAAGTTTCGACTTCGGGCACGCGGCAACGCCTTTTTTCCTTCTTTCTCTCACTTTCATTCTCTTTCTCGGTATATACTCTCTCTCTCTCTCTCTCCCTCTCTGTTTCTGACTCTTTCAGTATCTCATTCTCACCGCAAGGTTTGCAATTTCTTTTCTGGGCTAGAATTGCCCTTATTTGAAGCGGAATTTGCATGGAAAACGAAGGACGTGAAGGGATGCTGGTCGTAAGAAACTACGAGCGTGTATTCAGGCCCTCAAATCTGTAAATTCGTTTATTCTTCGGGCAGTAAGCCACTAGCCGAAGAGATAAGTCGAAAGTTCGTTATGGTTATTCTGAATTTTTCTTTCGCCTCCACAATGTTCCCTTTATACGCGTGGTACAATTCAATTTTCTGGGACTACAGTTTTATATCTGCGCTGAAGAGATTGTAGAAAGATTCGTGAGAGAATGTTTCAATTTTATTTCCACAATAAATGATTATTCGGTGATGCTGATTCTATTGAGGGCTGTTAAAATTCTAAAAATAAATAAAAAACATTATATAGAGGGAACACGCTTCATCTATTTGAATAGTAGAGCCTTTCATGTCTGTTGATTCGGAGTTATAATTTTCTACGAATCGTCTCTTTTGACTGTGACACCAGCATTAGACGCTGACCCTTTGAACTAAGTTCAGCTACGCATTGAGTTGCGGGCCATATCAATTTCAATGAAGTTCTAAGAGGACTAGCTATTACCTCGTTGCCTGAAGAGCTAACTAATTAAATTACCAAAGAGCTAGTAAGTTTCACGTTTCGATACATCTGGAATTAGCATTGCGCCAGCTGCAAACATATATTTATCTAATAATAGATTAGGCAAAGCTTATCAAACTAAAAAAAATATCAAGTTTGATAGTCAGTAAAAAGGATTAGCTGAGTAATACTATGTCATCATTTGTAAATTAGACGTACCCAAATTATTTATAATAAACCACATTACGATGGATTAGACGCTGGACGATACTCGAATAAACTCGCTATTTAGAATTTTTCATTTATACGCTTTCCGTGTATACTTATTTTTTCGTAAGCTTTTTCCGACCTTTCAACCCTAATTACAAACATCCTGAATCTAATTAAAAAATCATTTATTACCGTTTAAATGTTCGATGCTATACTGTCTTTGTTGTTATCCCTCTTCAAAAGTATATTTTATATGCCAGACTATAGCGATCAAGAATTCTCAGCGTAGAAAGAGGGAAAATTCATTGCATGCTTCGGCGAAAAATACATTGCGCTCGCTAACCCCTTGCCGTAAGTACGGTCGAATGGAAAGGACCGAGAATTCCGTTCGGTCACATCAGGTTTCCAGGTATCGTAAATCTAGTGAAAGAGGAGTTCACAAATATAACCATGAAATTTTCAAATCACCAAGAGAATTCATGGAGAATGTGTCCACATTAATTGAAGCTGAATGCAAAACAAATTTCTCGAATACGTACGATAAATTCTTATGAGAAGTATATAACATTGAGATTTCGACCGATGTATGTATCGAAGGTCCTTAAATATTAATTTCAATTTGAATCAGTATTTGTGTATCAGTACTTGTAATGCTCAGTCAAATTTTGAACCGTATCCTTTAATGTATTAATTTATTTTGTATTCAACATCGAACCAACGATAATTTATGGCATTCAAATTTTACAATGATTCTCCATAGGAATTTCAGTTTGTAAATTTGATCCGATATACGTGCAGAACACACGTTCACAGTTTCGTTGGCTCCTGCAGCGAACGATCTTTAGAACGGTTTTCCGCACGAGTCAACCCCTTGAATTACTGCTGTATTTCTCGGGTGTGCAGAGACCTGAAAACGACTCGAAAACTCGTTTTCTATGCGACGATGGCAAAGTCGTAAGGAGCCAAAGCTCTCCTTTGCCTTTCCGAATAAACGGCAAAAGCTCTGATCGTTCCGAGCGATATAGCCTCAACCCTCGATAAGTCCACTCTGCATCTCTAATGTTATCGGTGCGTTTCTCTGCTGGGTAAAGACTATGGAAACCTCATTGTCACTCGCACATACTCCCCTTTCTTCCTTTTTTTTCCCTCATTCTTCCTCTATCTCTTGACTCGGCCGGTGGCTAAAGTGTTGTGGGAGACAACCGACCTCCGGCTTTTTCATTCTCTCGCAAAACGAGGATGGAAGCATTTCGAGAGCTCAAGATTGTTGGTGGATGGTATACATAGAAGCAAGAGCTTCTCGTAGAGGACTGCCGTTTCTCGACCTGCCGAAACGAGCTGAAAGGCGAGAAAGAAGAAGCTAGAATATCGCCTCAAGGGTGTTGGCCAGAATTCAGTCTGTTCTACTCCTCTTTTCCTTGCTATATCATCCTCGGTTCGTTCTCCTCTTTATTCGAAAGACCATTTCAAGTCCGAGGGTCCACCGATGTGGGCGGGTCTGGCGGTCGTCGACGCCTGAGACAATGCACCGTTTCCGAGCAGTCACCGTCCTCCTCGTCGTTCTCATTCCCGTCTTCATCAGGGGTTACTACCTTGGCGATTTCTGCTTTCGACGTGCTGCTGTATAGACTATGCTACGCTTACAACCGGATCGGAGACAGCGATTGTTTCGTCCTGAATCTTTGTTCATCCTACCCACCTATTATATTCATCCTCTATAGGTTAAAAAACAACAAATTTTTCTTTGTTTATGAAGTTTTAACATTTCATCAAATTTTCTAAAAAGTTTTCTCTCTAATTCTGATCATCGTTACTTTTTAGATTCGAACTATGTTGTGACTGTGTCACACGTGACTTGAAACGAAATCTCCTTGCAGAATGGATAGATTTTTAAGTTTCCATAGACGAATGACTTTGGCCTGATGGAACGGAGCTGAACAAGCTCAGAAAAAGGCAGATGTCAACGAGCGTCCACTTGACATTATATTTCTGTATCCAATGTCTGGCTCTCTTTATTCCTACAGCCTTCTCCTGTCCTCTCCATCTCTGTGCATATCTCTTGGTCAAGGCTAATTTCCCCATATACTAGGTCAAAAAGATACCCTGACTGACCTCTGACTGTATTCCTCGAGCTGCTCGTTTCTCCCATGAAACGTTTGGGATGAGTCGGTCGAAGAATTCGAGCGCAGTAATGAATGGAAAGTCCAGCGTTGGTAGTTGGTTGGTGGAAGCACGATGACCGGGCCAACAAAAGCACTATACTCCCTGATTCCCCGTTGCCCGGGTGCTTGATGCGACCGCTCTTGGACGTTTCCTAGTGCCCAGCAATGGTGCAAAGCTAATACCTGACCAAGCTCCAGCTCCATTTAGTTTTAACGAGGAGACAAAGGTGCCACATACGTCACAAAGCAAGAGGATGGTGTCTCTATCTGTTCACTTTCAGGCTATCCTTCTCACCCTCTCTCTCTCTCTCTCTCGCTCCCTATCTCCCTTTCTATTCCAGTCCTTTGCATCTATTCACTCCATCTCTATTCATCCTATTTTCGATCACTATATCTGCTCTTAAGAAAAGTAAGAAATTATTTCAATAACAATGTTCTTGCCTGCAGTGCTAATGAAAAGCTACTTTTAGAGGGCAAGGATAAAAAATTTGTTTAGTTTCGGAAAAAGTACTTCATGCATTAGTCATCATTGAGAGATATTCCTCTTTCACAATGAAAAAAATAAACATTCAATAGGAAGAGAGACTTTGCATTTAATTTGTAAAGTGATTGAACGGTTGTGAAAGATAACAGAGTGTATTTCATATCATTCAAGGCCATAAACAGTGGGGCAGGATAGGCAAGAAAGTGGGGAAGTTGGAAAAAAAAGTTTGATGATTTACCAAAAGCATTGAAGCATCATCTTAGTTTTAGATTGTGAGATGGCTGACAATGAGTACAATAGATACGGCAAAAGAGGGGCGGAATGATAAAATGAGTTTCCGCGAAACGTTTTTCGATTGTTCGATAATCCTTTGGCGTGAGTTCCTCGCAACGTCAGCCTAATCTGCGAGGACGAGTCTTTCTGGTGTACTTGAGGACGATAGGTGGGAAGTGCACGATAGTCCTCGGCAGTTTGTTGGTTGGTATGGTCGTTCAAGCCTCAACCTTTGTAGGTGTTTCCCGTCCATGAGGATCGAATGAAGTTATCGATTCGATAGGATAAAACGATTCTTCTACCCCCTCTCTACCTCTAAAGCTTTGCCTCCCTCGTTCTGACTACTTTTTTTTTCTGTTTGAATCTTCTCCACGCTTTTACAATCCGCTCGCTCTACCGACTATTATCCGCCGAAAGCCGCTCGAACATCCGATTAGGAAAAGCGAACATACGTTACTTTGTTGCCTCTGCAGAGACTCCGCTCCACCTGAATCGACTCCTGTCTGCAGGCACAGAGGGTGAGGTAAAAAGAAAGAGTGTGAGTGAAAAAGAGAGAGAGAGAGAGAGAAAACCTTCGGTGAAATAGACAAATAGACAGAGGGAATCTTTTCGGATAATTCAGTGGCTTGGAGTCGAAATGACATTTATATTTCTGTATTACTAGAATACATCGATCTTTTTTCAGGTTTCATGGTTACCTCATGTATTGTATAGCTTGCTGTTGGCACAAGTTTTTCATGTGGAACGCTTTTGGTTAATTTGCAACGTAATATCACATCTACAATCCTCTTGTAGAAAGCATATTTTCTATAAATTTTCATGAGTAATTATTATACACTGAGAAAAGAGAATTGTTGAATCGACTAAATAGCTTCGTGAAATACGTCCAATGTAATATTCTGTTATACCAAATATCAGTTTCATTGAATGAAAAATATCTTACGTTGATTCAACAAAATCCACAACAACAAATCTCATTTGGTTGATTCAATTGGTATCTTTGTTTAGTGGAATAAAATTAATAATTCGTCCAACTGAACGATTTTTTTTAATGAACGAAATATTTCTTTCGACGTATTCTACGAAGCCTTGGTTAATTCAACTAAACTCTTTTCTCAGTGTAAAACAGTTTCATTGTCATATGCACATCAGACAAATGATTGAAACTATGACGAATGTATCACAATATAATCCAGCCTATCAACTCGATTTTATCGTATTATAGCTAAGAACTTATAAAAGTTAACGAAATCATAGAGTCAAGTCAATTAGATTAGGCAAGAAAACAATGTATTCATTAAGATTCTAAGCTTTTTCTCCAGATCCTATTCCAAGAATGACGCACTGATTTTTACAAAGTGAAATCGATACCACACATTAAATCATAAATAAACATCACATGTTCTCGGAATCGGAGTCGAATCTCAGATATAGTCAAACCCACCGTGAAATGCTCTGGATCGTATCCAACCACTACTGGGATTCTCGGTATGTCAGGTTGTCATGGAAGCTCCAACGTAATTTGAAGCATTTCCTTGTTCTTCAGCAAATCTACCTCATACACGTAATGTAAGCATGAATGAAAAAACTTTCATCTTTTTTAAAGACCGACGTTACAGGGAGATTCGACTGTACAACTAGAGCCAAGTGCTGGTATCCCACGATTCTCCACGTCCTTATCGATCCCTTACTAGAGCATTCCGAAAGACGTTGCGGCCAGCCTCGAGCGTTTCACGGGAAACCCAGATATTCCTGGCATGCACCTCAGTCCCGTGGCCTAAGAGTCTATTGCAGGAGTCTAGTGCCGGTATTGCCACGGAATTTCCCTATAGTATATGCCATTCGTTGTATACGCCTGCCTACTAAAACGTTTGGACTCACAGTTCGCTCACAATTAATTGCTCTAGTTTATAATCGTCTTTTAGAAGGGAAGAGCGAGGGAGGAAGAAGGAAGAAGGCGAGAGAGAGAGAGAGAGAGACTGGAGCAGGAGGTTCCATTGTGAGCTTGGGCGCGGCACTCGAATTACCGGATAGCTGATGACTTTCGATGCGCGAGAACAGCACCCCGTACCTCATTATTAAAAGCAGTGGTAAAATAAGTTGTTCTATAACCATTGGTAAAACGAGAGGCGATGCTCAACGGGATGAAGACGCGCCAGGATTCAACGTTCGAGCAATGGTAGCGGAAGGAGGTAAGGAGTCCTAAGAAATTTCGACATCCGAAGGTATTATATAAAGGGACTAAAATGATTCTACATAGGCTCTTATATTCCTAACTATAAGTAAACTCTGAACAAGCAAGCACCTGCATATGGAGAAGTTGACGAGACGAAAGCTCTGTATAGAGCCTTTAAGAAGCGGAGAATTCAGGATATTAAAGGAACTTATTCAGGCTTTACCCAAAAAGCTTGCATCAAAAGCTGAGGCCCTTCGTGTAAATTATTAATGTCTCCAATCTGTCATTTCTTAATCCACTCCTTTTACATTATGTTATTATCGAGTAGAATAATGACGTTATATTGGAAAAAGGCTTCCTTCAATTTTACAACGTTTAGAGAATTTATGCCGAATCCGAAGTGCAGATTAATGCTAAAGCACTTCTAAAGTTGTTGAATCTTTGTGAAGAGCTTATTCAAGAGGGATTGCGAGCTCAGAGATCAGGGAAACTATATAGTAACGACAAAGTATTACTGTGTATGCGTTTGTGTGTATGTTCATGTATACTAGCAAAGCAGGTTAGTAAACGCTGACATTCAAAACGGGCCACGATAATCTTTTACGTCGAACAGGCTTTACAACGGGACTGCCGAGAGCCTTTGCACTAAAGCTCAAAAAACCCCGTAAATAATTCTATTCTCGTTAAAGATTTACTATAGTTTTTTACTCTCAGTTAACATTGGCTAAGACTGGCCTTTAAACATTCAGAGCAAAAAAATTCTTTGTGAAAAAGTCACATGGTGCTTAGCTCGTTAATAATGCTTTTTATGTTTCCTTATGTGCATTGGATGAAATCCGCACTTTCCGTGTATAATTCCGAAAAAAATCTCAGGCCAATTAGTGAGATAGTAACTTGAAAACTAAAATAATTTAAAAAACAGAAATTCCGTGCGTAAAGTATATTCGAAAGTCATTGGAAGACGTTTGATTTTGTTTATCGAACGAAATGAGTACAATAATGCATTGTCATTGCTATTAATATTGAAAAAAGCTTATTTATAAAATAGCAAATCTAGTTAAGAGGGTTATCATAAATTATTGTAAAAATTAATCTAATAACTCCTCATTGAACCGTTTATTTTCTTGAAATGAAAATACGTCATTATTTATTTTGCATTGGTAATAGTTTTTATATTATTTTTGGTAACACGTGATCGTTCTGCAATGCACGAATGAAAACCTGCATGACAATTGGATGTAATCGAGGGAAAAACATAAAAAGGGCCGTTTTGTGAATGTAAGTGAAGCCCAGACGAAACCTAGCCGATCTGACTGGCGCCTTGTCGAAATGGGTCGGTAATATAAAGTTGTAATAAGGCGAAGAAAAGGATATCGCAAACATTTATGGCCCCCGTCGAAGCTTCGGTGCCAGTGGAATTTCCACGCTTGCTATAAGTGCAAGATTCCTAGAGCCACGGTCAATACACTTTACGAGGTCGAATGGAAGGAGAAGAGAATGAGAGGAGGGCGAGAGATTTTATATGATTTATTATGCTCTAGCAGAGTGTGAGACAAAATAGAAATAACTAATTTTGTGTATAACTTGTGTATAAAACAACTATATAGATTTGAATAATATTGAGACTAATTATACAACAAAAATAGGATAAAGTAGAATTATGTAAGATTGGTATTCGTTCAGTATTGATTCAATGATAACAATAAGATCTTGAGATGGTGCTACGTAACTTATTAGTAGTACATACAAGCTCATGCAGGGTTTACGGAACGTAGTTCGACCTGGAGAAGATGAATAAATAGTTGCGGTTTGAACACTGTTGGAGACGTTAAGGAAGGGATTGAGATTGAGAATAAGTGCCATAGTTAAAGTGCAAATATACGATCAGAGTTATGCATCGTAGATGTGCGATGGAGAAGGATTAGAGAATGAGTTCTTGTTAAAGTGGTTACAGCCTGTTCGAAAAGATAGAACGAGTAATTACATTGTCAAAATTTGGAAGTACATTTCTCGAGGAAATAGAGCCATTTATTTTAGACGCAATTACACTATTAAGCGATACCAAAAAAAAGTGACGTGTTAATCTCTACAAAGGAAAGGGAATCAACTGCATTCGGTAATCAAATAGTTTCTGGAGCTTGATACAATGATCCATTCTTTTCTTCAACTCGATGTAGGAAGCCTTGCTTCTGTTTTTATAGTTATAAATATTGTCACATGAAGTCAGACGACTTGGATGGTTACAGTAGTTTCGTGAAAATTTTCCCTGTGTATTTTTCACTCGCTCAATTCTACTTTGTTCATTTCCTGCTCCCTTTATTTCTGACAAAGCGTATATATGTAGACTCTGTTTGTTTTTGTAATGTTATTTAAAAAAAAAATAGAACGATCGAGTGTTGTTTTCGTGAGATTAAAATTTCGATCTCCGATTCACCGGCTTTTTTGCAAGAGAATTTCTGTAATTGCCTTCCGTACCCGAGACCCAAATACAACTCAGCAACTGTTTAACAGAATGTGCATTCGTTTATTCAGTTGCCTGTCATACTATTGTGGAAACAATTTTTTTTTGTAGTACAAATTTCTTGATAAGAATACGATTTCAACGATCAAGGGAACTATCTCATAAATGAATAAAGTATAATAGAAAACTCTCATTATAATGATCGTTGATTTGGATGGACTGTCATTAAAAAGCTCCATGTGCTTGAAATGATTGGATTTATTTTTATGATCGCTGTAATGATTTCTCGTCACCTTCAAACCTATTTTATACGGACCTGATAACAAATAGTATTGCGAATCTTGAGAGTCGATGTAGTATCTCGACGCTATTGATATATTTCTGGATCTTACACCGTATATAGACTAAGAAGGCATACATGTACTGAGAAGAGATACGAAAAATGATGATATAAAAAGTTGTGAAACATTTTGAACTGGATTAAGTTGCACTACGATTAAGTAGTAGCTGATCAGCTACTTCATTGTTAAAAATTTCACCATTTATTTAGAAAACGATAATTTTTTAATTAGTTATGATTTAGTAAAATTTATTGAAAACCTGTAACAGTGAGCTACTTTTTCAAACAGAAAAAATCATAGAAGTTTATTAAAATACGTCTTATACCACGAAGTACCGTTATCCAATGCTTCCATAGATTCCATCAAAATAAAAATTCATGATCGTTCATATTTGTTCCTGCTCGGTTTATTTGCCTCTTCAACGATACGTACATATAGAACGGAATGTGTGCACAGATGAGGATCAAATGCGTACACGTATAAAACGGTATTATGTGTGCACTTTAATATGCAGGAATGAAAGTACCAGATGTCGGTTTTTCGAGAAGAAACTCGCGCGACAGGACCTCCTATGTAAAGTCCCATACAAAGATATACAAGTATGTTGTGAACGAGGCTTTCGCTCTCCAGTAACATTTTTCGAGCTTTCGCCAAATGTCTGTTGAAAAACGTGCGACGACTCGCGGACTCGCCATAAGGGAGTTTCGGATGAGATTTTTCTTGCGCAACGTTTCTCTCGTTTATTTCAAGCAAAAAAAATAAAAAGCAACGGAATTTTCGCCTAAAAGTCGTAGTTCCTGTACAAATGGAACACCATCATGAAGCGTAGAAAGCTTGAAAATATCGTCCAGCGAAAATACAACTTACTATGTTATAATAGCTTTTTTTTTTGAATAATGCACAATTAAAAAATTTGGTATTCATATTGATACTTTTACTGATAAGAATAAGGTCAAAGTTAGTAGTAAAAGGAGTTTTGTACGGTAACAGGATCTAAATCGTTTTTATTTTAAAACAATGTCACCATTTTGGTAAAAAAGGTTTTTAAGATCATGAGTTGCGAATAAAAACAATAGAAAATTGGTAAAAAGTCTGAAATTTTGATTTTACAAATTTAGTGTCTCGAAGCATGTCTATACTTTTGGAATTAGATTTTCATTACATTACATTCTTCTTTGGGAAAATGAGTAAACCCTAGTTTTTAACAGGTCGATAGAAAATGTGGCTACTGCAATAGTCGCATCGGTTTGTCAAAAGATTACCCAAAAATCGTGTGTACGTCGTTAGCCGAGAGTCGAATGTTTTAGACAACATACATGAGAATCGGATGTCTCATCGCCGTTATTCCTGATTATATTAAACTGTTGGGAGGAGAAACAGTGTGTGGAGGATTGGTGAAGCAGACTCCCGCGCGATTAGGTTGGAAAGATGGCGTGCTGCGCAGTTGGTAGGTCCGCGATAGCCCGGAACCCAGTCCATTAGCCTGACAGATGTAACGTTGAGAGAGAAAGGGGGAAAGGGGTGGAATTCGTGAGGGTACATTGGTTTGCAAATTACGACACGCTTGGTACCTGGTTCTAGGTGTATAGAAGAGCGAATGAGCAAACGCACCCTTCCGAAAGCGAGGATATGCGAGTTATACTATACTATACGATACTTATATATATACATATGTATACTGAAGGGATGGTGAATTGTGATAGACAGGTTTGCGCGTGGCTGATCAGCCAGTAGAGATAACTCGGACGGGCAATTAGTTCTTGTAGTACAACACATATGGGTACACACAGAGCGAGCGTCAACGCCCTTTCCTCTTCAGAGGTAACCGAACACTGCTCGAAACGCGAGAATCAGGCTGAAATTTAATTCTTCGATTGATCGAAGCTCCGCCGCAATGGGCGAACTCATCTCTATACCTTTTGATGATCTCTCTATGTCTTTGACATCGTCGCCATATGAAATGGAGGTGCTAATAGAATCTCTTTAATTAATGCTACATGACTAATTAACGTTCTAGTATTCAAAGAACAAGGTTGCAAGTAACAGCTATTTGTTGTTGTTGTATGTTTGGAAATTTATTGCCCACTAAAAATCCATGTGGTTCTAAGTTCGATAATAAACACAAAAAGGTGTTCGAATTTTCTACCGATTTTTTTTTTTAACGTCATTTTTGTAGCCATGCAAATTTAAGCCTTGTGAAACGATACGGTAGACCAATGAATCGACCTGATACATACACTCGTTGGTTAACGACCAAACGTATTAAATAACCCTCGCTGGGTTGAAAAAAGCGCCTCTGGGCGCCAAAAAAAGGGAGCAAAAAAGGTATCACTGAAACGGTGACAAAGGCAGATACAGAGAGAGATGGTAACGCTAGTGAGATCCCAGCTCCCCACGCTAATTCCTGTTACAGTGGAATTTATGTGACCAGCAAACGGTGTACTAAAGTGAATTACATTTTCCAAGCGTTTGTATATTTCCTACCCGTAAAGAGTATCGTGAAAATCCCCGCTTAAAACGCGTTTCGGCGACTTTTGGTCTGCTTCGCTATGCAACTACCATATAAACATGTCTAAATCCCCCTGTTTATATATTCAATATTGTGTCGAGCCACACTACATTCCCATTGGTGAAAAGTACTTTCGATCGGTGTTCTACAGCAAAATAATACGCAAAAGCTTTTTAGGTCTGCTTTTTCATAAATTTTTATGACAGTTGATTTTCATTGTTCAAGCTGTTGAAACATGGAAAAAGGAAATTTTCCAATTCCACATTCTCATGACCCGAAGCTTTCTTTATAACGACAAAATTTTTGGGAAGAAAACGTTTCAGCTACCTATTGAACTGAAATTCCTGATCAAAACCCTTACCACTTGGACGACGTTTTCATTTTTTCACAAACTATATTTGCAGTCGGTATTTATATATTAGGCGCCTTGGCAGCAATCGTCAGACAATAAAACGTTTTTACTAGATTTTTGTCGAGATCGGAGTCGTGATGATGATCACGCTGAACATGCTATTTGTTGTGTGATGAAGTATATATAACATATGTACGATGTTGCATGGAATATGATGGTGATGAATCATGTTATGGTGATGCGTGTTACGATGCGATACGACAATGAATGGTTCGACATGATGGTGTATGGTGTGAGTATTATGTATGGGGGATTATTCGGTATAATAATAGTATGATATGATTGCGTATGGTATAAATCGCGCCACTCCTCCTTTCAACTTTTCTAAAAAATATCGCATTTAATGTACAATATAATCTTTTGTAAAACTTTCGACAACTCTGACTTGAGCCATCAATCAAACATAAAGTTCTGAGTAAGAATATATCCAGAACGAAAGATTGGCATATTGAAGAAATGTGAAAAAAGCTGATTCTCAGCAATACTGTATGTGATTAAACTATATCTCCTGACCATAAATAAATTGCACATAATTTGCTGTAACGTATAGCACTCTTATCCTGAAGCGTATATGAGAAAAGAAGAAATGAAGAAAGATAGAGAACGAAGCAGAACCTCCTGCATTGCGGCTAAGTAACCACCAGCCCAGAACCGCAAGGTTATGACCGCCGTACTCGTGAGGTCATTGTTTTAGGCATGATTTACGTGAGAGATTTCAATTTGGCGGCCGAGCAGAGACGCCGGAAGAATCGTGGTTTTCCCGCGAGTTAAGCTTATGTTTCTACTGCTGCTGTTGCTGCACAATCTCGGAAAAGCTGCGTCGTCAAATACCACAATCCATTTTCCTCCTGAACCATATTTCTGCACAACCTACATTGTTATACGTAGAATTTTGTTGCTTCCTGTTACAATCGTTTCACCCGCTGACCATTTCAACGGCCAGCCATAATTTTATCACATTGTTGATTGAAATAGGAATAAAACTGCGTGAACTTGCTTCCAGTAATTTTCTCGCTGGTGTTGTAGTTTCAATTTCAGCTCAAAACCAGATTGGTGAATCAAAAACTTGAAAAATTGGCAGACTTGACGTTGAAACAAATTACCAAATAGGTAACCCTGATATACGTATTCCCTTATCGCTTGTACAAAAAAAAAAAACAGAAAAAATGCACACGAAGTAAAAGTGATCAGAGACGATGGATGGACAAGCGACTAAAATGCCCAATAGAAACTCACATCGAGTAAAATGAGATGTTTACGAATAATGACAAAAAAACAAACCATATGAAGCATGAAATTTCCCTCGAGAGAAAAACTTGGACAAATACATTGGTTTACCACCGTTTTCATATTGTTTCCAGGCCTCTGACAAAAAATCAATTACAAAATACGATCTCTTCAATTAATTCAAAAAGCCATTTGCTTCATTCAAAATGCAGTTGTTCTAACCAACAATATAAAAAATAAAAATCAATTCCGAAACAAAAAAGATATCTAACGATGAAAAAAAATAGAAAAAAATGTTTTGGCCGGAAGATTCTGTTATCAGATTACACCACTTTCTTTGACCGGACAGAAGACACTTTTATTGATATATCGTGGTATCCATTTTGAACGTAATTTTGAATAGTATGCTTTGACTGCATAAGACTTCTGGCACAGATATCAGCTAATAGCCATAGTCAACGATCAAGCTACCGCTTTCAAGTATTGTGTTGTTACCTGAGCTTGCGTTACAGCCATAAACTCACACATGCACCTCCTTAAATCTTACAACCACAGAGAAGCTCCGCGATATACTACCTGCCGGGGAATATTTCATTATGCACATGCCCGTTACAGCGGTAATTTTGCTTTACTCTCGAGAGTGTGTTTCACCATGGAGCTATAACCGCTGGTTTGGGAAAGCTTTTCCAGTGTCCTGGCTCCCACGGTTTGCGGATACCATATCGGCAATGTTCTCCTCTCGTTCCTCGCTTCTCACCCGACCCCTCGGGTACATATACAACGGTATAGGTTACCTCGTTACTATGTGTCTCTTACACTATATACCAATGTGATGTCAAACCAGAATCGAACCTTGTTCAACCCTGTTCAACTACTGATTTATAGTCGTTATTAATGCTGTGCCAATGATGGTACGTGATTCGTGCTATAGAGTGTGGTTTCAAGACCACTTTACATTTGTTGATTTTCTCATATTTCGGTTCGCCCAACTTAGCAATATTTCATTGTATTATTATTGTTGTTGCTATTTTTTTTACTATATTATTAATAGAATATTTTTTAAATTGCCATTCCGATTTTGCTGGGGTTAAATGTCGTTATTGTTCGCGCTACCGTTCCTATCACTTTTAAACTATTATTCTTAATACAGCTATCATTAATTCGAATGAAATTCAATTGGTCATTATTGAAATCTTATTCATAATAATACAAAGATTAAAGTCGGAAGTGTATCTGTAATATCCAACCTTGCTGATATGGTTGATGAACAAATATTTTATGCTATGACGGTTTCAAATTTCTGTTGTTAGTTCACACTCTTTCCGTCAAAATTTTACGTGATTTTTGTACCAGAGTATACATAATAAGGAGGAGGCCAGTAATCGAAGTAATTGGGCAAAGTTTAATCGCGTTCGAATGTAGTCTGTTTATGCAATTTGTAAATGGACCATTGAATGACAAAATCGATTTTAAAACCCAGTCTAGTTGGCTATAAAATTTATCAAATCTCATATACTCTTATGAAAAATCCAAATAACGATTGGAATTTGGAACATGCCTGAACGGATCTTCAGTATTGACCTTATCTGAGTCTGCTGAACTTGAGAAATTGGTTAAGGCCTTAATAAGACTAATGATTTTGCCATAATTTTGGTGAATTCGGATGGAACTTTCTGTCGTTGTTGAAAATATGAAGACGAATTAACGAATAATCTTATCCCCCGGGTAATTTATAGCAAGAACAAAACTCGCCAGTTACATATCCATTACGATGCGTACCGTAGTACCGTAGTATACTATATTTATCTAGTTCTCTCCGTACCTCTTTCGCTCTCGTACTATTACATACTATCGCTCACTGTATAGTTATTCCGGTTGGGTTTCTTCTCTGATATATTCTCTTGTTAGATCTCAGCCACTATAGATCTTGTCTGTTATAGCCACGAGAATCTGTATGATCGTCTGTGTATAGGAGATTTCGAAGAGGTTCCACAGGAGAGTTCACGAGAAAAGGAAGAGCTAGGGAATTCGGCTGAGTAGGATGTGAAGTATCTGATTCGGCTGCATTACTTTGCTACTAGTTTTCTGCTACAGAGTCAACGAACCGAGGCGCGCCAATGTTCTCGCAGAATATTTCAAAGAGGGTTGAGAGGCGATAGTGTTCATAAAATTTTGACTCACTCCCAGGCTCTTCAAATCGCGTCATCCGTCTGTCTGTATCTCTCTCTCTCTCTCCCTTCTTCCTCTATGTTCTATATAGCTTTTAAGTATAATCGTTATTCGCTAGACCACGTCGTTGAAAATTTCGGTCGACCGCTTTGAGGAAGGGAGATGCTGCGAGTGATCACAAAATTTCAGAATGGAGCTTGACGCGTGTGACTTATTTAAGAGTTATTCACGAAAACGAGAGACGACGAGGTTACCGATAGCACTCGAAAATTTATGTCCTGAAGAACAGTGTCGTTGCTGTCAAAGGATCCGACCCCTTATTTCCCTCTCATTGCCTGTTCTCCCACTCTTTTTTTTTCTACTATACTTCATTTTTCGTTTCCCCTTCTCTTTCTTCTTCCCTCTCTCATATAACATACCGATCATGATGATAAGCCACTGATATTGGCTATCGCGAAACGTGGCACTTATATTGAACTCGTTTTTTCCATCCTTTATGGTTTACCCACCACTTGTCCATAATCACTGAGTCTCGAGAGAAATTGTGACTGTATGAGACGACCGAACGGAGCAACGAAATGTGTTACCGTTCTCGCTCAGCCCATGAGCTTCCTACGCCTCGTTGCTTCGGAATCGATGCTATTTTCCACGTTCCTGATCCTACGAATAAGTGCTTCTCTTCTCGCTCACTCTTCTGCTATCGCTTCTCCTTTACTCCTCGTGTCTTCTCTTTTCTCGTTATCATCATCGACAGAGAGCGAGAGAGAGAAAGTAGAAAGTTATTCCCCATACCTACAATACGCATACCAATAGGTGAGCGTATACTATATATGCATGTATAATATATCTTATTCCAATTTTACTTATGGAAACGACGATAGCCTGAACCACATGTTTATGTGACCCAATATTCCTATGCAGATTATTCCCTTTCGCCATGTTTTGAATTCGTCGCAATTTTTTTTTTCTAATTTTTTGTAATAGTATAAAATTCATGCTTCTTTCAATGCAAGCTTTGAAACAGCGAAGTATTTTGAATTCAGGAAGCCATAGGAAATTTTATGCCATAGGAAATATTCTATGTGAAATCAAGTTCCAACTTTTGGAATCTGAACTTTCTGGATATTTTCATTCTACTCGAGATCAAGTGTATGGGAACTGTGCAGTTTTACAACGTGATTATGATTACGAATACTTAAAAAAAAAAAATCATACATTATTGGATTTATATATCATTCGATTACGTATTCGTCACACGAATCGTTTGCACGGATTCACGAGATTTCGTGATCACAATTAAGCGTAACGGGTTGAATATTGCAAATGTGCTCGATTTTTAGCGTTTTTTTTCCATTATTCGTATAAATGACAAGTCATTGTTTCACGAGAGCATTGTTAGGGCGTTTAAAAATTTACATCGAACCTAAGAGCTATATTGAATCGTATATTTTGATAGCTCGTCGTTAAGTGTTTCTCAGTGTTTAGCTAGTATTCGACGAACTTTGTAGCGTAGGTTGTTTTCAATGTATAATTAATGAAAATATCAATGCCTTTTTGACGAAAAACACAGTCGAAGCACGTCGTAAAATAAGTTTCGATGATAGCCCTATAAAATTCATACGCATGTTAGACAGATTCCCTCAACTTCTAAGTGCAACATTTAGCTCAATAATAATGAGACTGCAAATGAATGTTCTGTGTAAAGAAAAGTTTCACGAATATGTAATTGGAACAATTATGGTTTTGCCATGTATTGATCTCATAATCACAAAATAGATATTGTATTTTTGTTTAGGCCCATTTCCCAGCAGGAGATTATACTACATCGGATTGATTCCCCACCTTTTAATATTTTTGTCATCAAGTCACTACTAAATCTTTATGTCCGTGAAAAAATATAAATGTTCTTTCAATCACTGCATGGTGAGCAATAAAATAGATTATACAGTATGTAGGACGAGAAAGTTTGCTACAAGTTCAGAGCTATCTTTTGTTAGACTTTAGTAGAATAATTTTTTTTTCCATACAAACATCGTTTGACGATTTTCGCAACTTGTTATTGGCATTGCTCTAGGCGTGAGGTTTAATCGAAAAACTCGTATCTATGGAATGCATGAATATTTGAAGCATCGACGACACGAAGAAAAAAAAAATCAATTATACAACACGGCACATATATGACAGAAAGAAAAATCAATTGTTGAAAAAATAAAAATAAAAATAAAAAAAAAAAAAATTATTGTGTACCACAGCAATTGGAAAGTGTCTGCGTGCAGCAAAACGAAACTGCAGATATTATTTACCGGGCGTCCACTCTATATGCGCGTGCTCGCGCAAAAGGATCCGACAGACGGTTCTTCCATTGTCTACGTTCCTGTGAGCTGCAAGAGAAAGAGGGAAGGGAAAGTTGGTCGCCGCACGTCCGTAATCCCGGTTCACGCCATGCGACGAAATAGTTTTTCTACGTGACTTAAATTTATCGGTCGAAGAGTGCGAGAGTTGGAAATCGTTTGAGCCCCGGGGCCCCATTGCCCCTTCTAAATCTCTCTCTCTCTCTCTCTCCTTTTCTCCCTTCTTCTGTCTCTTTTTTCCTCTTCCTCTATTTCTCACGTTTTTGCGCTTTCTCGCATACCTCCACTGATTCCGAGATCCCCACCTTTCCTCCCGATTGATGCCACTTTGCATCGCTATAAAATGCAACGCGCATTTAAGGGAAAATTGCTGGGTACGTACGAAATGTCGATAAAACGACTGTGTGTGGTACAATAGAAATTTTCTCGATGGCGCTCGCGTGGCTGGTCAGTTGGTCCTTTCCAGCACGAAAAGCAACAACAACAAAAAAAGACTGAAGTTATCATTTCGTCCTTTATTTCTTTTTTTCTTCTCTTCCTCTCCCTCTCATAACCACCGAGCTTTCAACCGCTTCCATTTAAACTTTGTTCACTCTTGCCGCGACTCTACTACGCATAATCCTTTTTTCAGGTGCCACATCGAATAATACAGTTTTTATGTCGAATTTCGCCAAATCGTTTCTTTCTATTATTATTTAAGTTCCGCGAGTGGAATACGAATGAATCAGGAATTTCAGTGTTTTTCAAAATATCGAGCAAGACAGAAATATCGTTGAGCGATGGAAATGAGGCTAAAGAAAGATTTTTTCAAACCAAATAAAGTATCATATAAAAAGTTTTGATTGATGTCTCTTAAAATTTTGCAGATTCTCAAGGGACCAAAGTATCTTTTTATCTAAAATTTTTTTAGTTTTTCATCGCATTTATCTAAAGATGATTTTTATTTTTTATTTTTTTTTACTATTTTTCGATATATTTTTATAATGAAAATATGTTTTATCCAACAAATATTGCTATTTACAGAATATGACTTTGAAAAGTTTCATATTCTTAAATTTACGTCGCAAACACCTCTTCGATTATGAATGAAAACGGGCAATTTGAATATGTATAAAAAAAATAAGAGAAAACATCGTCGATAATTTATAAGAAAATTCGAGTTTGCATGAAGTGTCAGAATGTAGTACGGAAACAAAAGTTTTCATTATTCCAATGGAATATTTTAACAATTTAAGCAGCTTATACCTCGTGAAACAATTATTTTTAATTTTAGAGAAGCTTCGTGTAGGAAGTTTGATCGTACCATACATTTTTGACAAGAAGCGAAAACTTTCCGGATTCAAAGTTGCCATATTGAGCGAAAAGTAGAGTCGAAGTTTCGACGTCTAATCCTTTTTTTGTTCATATATGTCTTCGACATCGAAGTAAAACAGGAGCAGGAGACCACGTTTGGCATTATTTACGGGAATGATTTTGTACGAGAAATTCACGTATATAAGTCAGCAGCACACGATAAGTATGACCGAGAAACAGGGACATGTACAAGGTGAGTATAGTCGCGTGAGGCAGGGAATATTTGAAACGGACGCATAAATCTCATCGCCCACGCGATCTCCGAGCTCGCCCCCTATCCTAACCGCCCCCTAAGTTTCACGATTTCGCTTCGATTCCTACGTTCCCGCCAAGAGGGAATTGGCATGCATGAGAATAGCTTGGCATTCGATTTAATACGGGTAAAGAGATAAAGCTTTCGTGAAACATATCTATCCTGTCTTATCGGATCTCAAAGATGTATATCTCAAACGGCGATAGAAAGAGAATATTTATATATAGAAAGAGAGAGAGAGAGAGAGAGGGAGAGAGAGGGGGGGAACAAACCATTTTGGGCCCTTCATTTTTATCCTTCACTTTTCTCTAGGCTCCGTTGTCGTTGCACACGTTTTCGTTCACGAGGAAAAATATCTCAAATGGAAAAAATAAAAAATTAAGTACATAACTTTTTTGTGTCCGGATGTCCCACTATTCACATACTTTTTTGATTTCTCAGCAACCGTTATATATGTGTTCTTTCTGTCGTGAAACACTCCCTACAATTTTTGAGCGCAATCATTCGTAGCTCTCGTTTTTTTCGCCTCTAAAATCTTTAGCAACGATTACCCTGATGCAATCTGATTTTACATTTTTTTTTTGTTTTTTCATGTCAATTCTCGTTATAATTCTCGCTGTACAATTCTACCCCTCATGTATCTAACGCCTTTTTTTGCAAAGCCCTTCTCACAAAGTTTCACCACTTGAACATACACTTGTTCAGAACCATGCACTCGTTATACATACACAGGTATTCTAGTGTACACGAAAGGGTTGAGCTTTCTCGAGTATTGCACATGTCATTCCCTCGACGCAATCGATTTCCAATATCATTTTCTCTTTCACTCTCTGGCATGCATACACACACGCACACACACATACACAAGAGCGAACTCATACTCTGTCACTCTTTGTCATTTTCTTTCCCTTTCTCTTGTCCTCTTTATCAACAAATTCACGAGCGAACACGCCCAATGCGCATTTCATTTTGCCTGTGCGAGGCCGATATGACGGACAACGGGTATTAGGGGCAGGAAGGGGCGAAAGAGGAAAAGCGGTGCCGCGTGTGCATCACTGGCCAACATTGCCACAGAACGCGGTAAAGCTCGTGCACGGAATCGGCTGGCCACATATAGAAAGACCATGTAGAGCGAAAAAAAGGATAAAAAATAAAATAAAAAACCCGATGACACGTCACCGGGGACCGGGAGCGTGGTTTTTGGGGTCGACCGTCACAGGATTCCAGCGCGTCCGGTGGAACTCGAACGATAGCTCGCGTCAGTTAGTACGCTCGATCTGCGGTGTCGCTTCACCCAGCCATAGAACTCCTAACTCCAGCACCCAACATCGCTGCTGGCCAAAATGTTGCGGCTCACGATGGTCGTAGCGAAAAAAATTAAATTACAATAAAACTACGGTAATTCTTGAGCTGTGTTCATATTCATTGAAAAAAAAAAAAATAACTTGACAAAAATCGGTGAAACAAAAACTAAACATTGAGCTTGAAACACATCTGCTATAGTATCGCCTCAACGAATAAATTATTCAATAATAGGGATTTCAGAACTACGCCGTAAACACCATTAACAACTATTGACGATTCAAGGCGCAAGTTAGAGCCGAGATCTCTTGCTGAGACGCGCGCCGAGCGGTCCGTGATGCGACCTTCTCACTGAGACTTTTCCCAAAACTCTTGGAAATCTTGCTCTATTGTCTCGCCGAGTCGTCTCTTTTCAGGACTTTTCGGAATTTCGCTTGATAGTCTCGCTGAAACTCTTTCCATATAACTCTTTTGAGTACTTTTCAAAGGTCTCCTCAAGATCCTGTTGATTTTTAAAATTTTCCAAATTCTCAATAAATTACTAATAATGCAATTTTTTAAATATTATTTCAAGGCCTTAGGCAGATCGAAGTTAGTCAAAGCTCGCGTTGATTCCACCTTCGTTGATCTTGGAGAGCCGACCAAAGCCTTGATGATAAATTTAATTAAATCTTAATAATATTCTGTCAAAATGCGCACATACGAGAGGATATAAGAGGCGAGCGGACTATCTGTGGACGCGAACAAAAGCCATTTGTTGAATAAAAACGGAAGCTCGATACCGAAAAAACAAAATTTTGGATAACTTCCAATTTTACTTGACGGGTTTTCTTGACTCTCTTCGTGGGCTGACAAAGTTTTTTTCTAATCGATCAAATCATATCGACTTCGAAAATTCGAAGCGAGATTAAGTGACTGATTGATCCTATTAAAAGTAGAAATGGTTGAATCCTTAGTTACAAAATCCAGATGATATAAATCGACAGCAATGAATGAGGAGTCGGTGTGTGGCTCTGGCAACCTGGAAAGTTGAGCAGCCTCGAGCGAGATCAATGCTTGGTGGAGGGACTGCTTAGCAATGCATCAACTCGTGCATCAACTGGTATAGGAGACGCAGATTTCCTGGGTTTCTGATGGTGCTCATCAATCGGAACTCAATGAAAATATAACGACTTGTATCGGCCTAAGTTTTTCAAGTTTTTCCTTGGCTCTCGTGCAAATGCGATAGATATACCTAAGAAATCGTGGATGTGCTCAACACTCTTCGGGAGCTTTTTAGAGCTCCCGCATTATTAGAAAATCGGAAATTAGTGAAGTGGAAAAAAGTAATGAAATGGACCTGCAAAAACTCTCAGGAGCATACGCAAGAACAACTAAAATCCATGAATTACTGAATGTTACGGTTCGTAAAAACGATCGATCTATTCGTAAAAAGTTTTTGCACCGATGCATTTTTGGATGGGGAGAACTTTCACAGGATTAAAATCCCTTTTTTCACATGCTCATTCAATTGCTTTCAGCCATTTATTTTAACCGATGAAAACATTAAAAACAAATTGATGAATTGGCGATTTAAAGATTACTAAGTAATGTTTAAAACTTTTGAAGTGTTCACACGGTTCACGTTAGCCCAATGACGTTTTTTTTATCTCTTGATATTGCAGATATTGGTAATTTTGAGATATCGCGAAACTACCTTGATATTAATTTTGACAAATCGTCAAAAAAACATTTTTTTTTTAAACTGTAATTGAACAGTTTCTCCAATCTCATAAACTTCGTCATGGTGCTAATTGTATTCTGGTTTCTCAAGTCGATTAGAATTTATCGTATTTCACATACGAAATAGAATAAATTCGAACATAGTTCCGCATTCGAGTAATTTGTAAGTTTTTTTTTTTCAAAAGGTCGAAACAGTACGATTTATCAAAGGTACCGGCATTCGAAGGGATTGGGAACAAAAAGTTTGGTCACTCATATGGTATGAGCGAAACCAAATTGCAATGCAAAAAATTTTGTGATCGATCATCAATCAACCATCCTTCGAGAAAATTTGTTGGAACGTTAGAAGGACGTGGAAAAATATCGTTCTGTGATTAAGCCATCGTTCGTATATCCATCGAAGGTTCGGATTCCCAAGATCTGTTTGCCGAGCCACGGGAAATCAACGAATCTCTCGAGACAGAGAGCGCGAAGAAACACGAGACTTTTATATCTTTAGTGTGGGGTTACGGCTTGCTCTTGGCATCTCTTCCATCCCCTTGGCTCTCAGAGAGCACAGCTGTATAAGCGTTTTTTGATCCCGAAACGATGATGAAAAATTGTTTGAACGTCTCAAGCTATTATCATTTACAATAGTACCGCTGAAGAAAAAATGGATCTACTCGATTGAAGCACTTGTTGTATCCCAATTGAGTCAAATCAAAATTTGATTTTCATAGCAGCTTCTGACTCAAACGCGAAGTATATTTCAAAAACAATAAATATGAGCATGGTGATCCTTGCATATTTACAAATAATAAAGAATCGGTAGAATCGATAGGTATACAAAAAAAGAAGTGGCTTATCTCACTATTTTATGAGGTCTGCTTCAATTGAGTTTCGGAAGAAGTAAGTGTAAATGGTGGTCAGATGATATCTAGAAATGCGGCAGAGTTTGGACTTGAGACCTGTAACTCTTCTTTTTAATTCTCTTATCTCTAACACTGTCCAGTCTTTATATTCGAAAATGGTCTTCAATCGTAATTCATGTTGTTGTTTGATTGGTTATTTTCACGAATGACGAAATTTAGCAAGTGGAAAAAGTGGAATTGATGAGTCTAATGAGGATCTCAACTATGACCTGTTCCGAGGTTCTCATCATGCTCCAGCGGACTACATTTTTTAACTTTTTTTTCTTGAAAGGTAATATTTTTTCTTCTCCCGTATATATATGAACGTTTTCAATCGCTCCGGTAAATTGACTTGACGGCTGACGCTCAAAGCAAAGTTAAACTTTTCCGCTAAGAGCATTTTCCATATCGAGTCTAAAATGAGAACCATAATTTCTCATTAGAGGATGGAATAACTTTAGTTCGCTGAGCTCAACCTGTGCAGAAGGAAGATGAAAAATGCTGTATGCTCTTGCAATTAATATAAAACTCCTAGGTGTTTATGTCACTTTCGGGTTCTTGGAACGTAGTCCAACTTACTGCTGCTGTTTTCAAGTCAATGGCTTTGATCTCATTCATCATAAAGTTTCGTGCATCGGTAACAATAAAATGTCACCAAGTCGATCTGACTGATTAAATACCGTATTCGTTGATCGAATTTTTCAATTTAAGATTGCGAAACCATCATCTCCAAATTTCATCTATACAACGTTGTCAAGTGGATGTAAACTATATCAGAAATTTTGTGCTTCGATCGATATCTCGCGAGACGCGATGAGTCAGAAAAGTTTGAGAGCAACATATAAGCGGGGTATTAACGTAAACTCGGTTGATGGTGAGCGAAGCAATCCCTGAGGGTTGAGAGTAATCCACCAGGGCGGTGGTGGGAAGGAAGAGTGAAAATTTCGTTGCAGACTCGAGCATGAGAATTACGATCTATGCCGAGTTATCGGCGCGTTATTACCGTTGACGTTCGTGTAGTAAAGAGAGGGGAGAGGGTTAGCCATGGATGGAAGAGTCGGTTGGCGGAGAAGAGCAGTCATAATATGGTGGGGGAACAAGAGGGCGCGTCATGCTACCGGAACCAGGGAAAGTGAATATCTCCGGAAAATGAATCGGTAGTGGCGCTGGCGGTGGGGCTCGCAACGGCAACGGTAAGGGGAGGAGGATTGGCCTCAGACTCGTATCCGTAAAATTGCGGATCGGGTAGAGTGGCAACGTGGCCCCAACACGATGTGGCATGGTGTGGAAGCGCGCGTCGTGCTAAATCGATTGGATCAAGTTAGAAGGTACGGAAACGAGAGATGGCCAACGATATCCTGGAAATACCAGCGCAAGAGAAAGGAAGAGAATTGGAAGGGCTATCCACGACGTGAATAATATCGCTTGTGAATCGTTAAAAAATGAGTGAGTGATGCATTTTACGTCATTATGTTTACCATTAGCAGCTTAGAAGTCTTTATACAATCGAATGTGCAATATTAACAAATATTAGTAACTTATTATAAAAAGATGAAACGATGCTCATGACAGTACCCAACCTTAAGAATAATAACAATGGCAATTTCAGTACCTGTGTACGTATACAATACCTGAAATGAAGATATTATAAAGAGAAAATGCGGACTTTGCTTCGTAAAACTGGGCAATTACATTTTCTTTCAAGGAGTTTCAGCACTTTATAGATGCTTACAGTTGCGTTAAACGCTCTCAATCTCTCTCTCTCCCTTTCGTGAACTTCAAGTTTCCACGATATGCTTCTGAAGAAGAAGCGAAGCGAAATAGTAGCCTCTGCGGATAGTCTACTGTTTCCAGTTTTCCACACTTAGTGTATTCTGCTTTCCGAAAAAAAAAGAGTAGTCATTTATAGCTGTGAATGTAAGGCCCGTGATATGGAAGGTTTATATAATGAGAGAAGCCGAGGGCAAGAAAGCAGACACTCTTATTCACCGAAATACCGAGATGCAACGAGGCTACAAATGTCTCGAGAATATTCACTAGGTATACCGTTCCTCGCGCTTAAATTTAGCACAGGAATATATATGAAAATACTGGTGGAAAATGCTTTAACAGCAGAAAACAGCGGAGGCTTCTGATGACAAGAAACGAGAAAACCGTCGCTCTGCTGTCCGAGCCTCTCTCGAATCTACTGAGTCATTTGCATCTGATGAGCCTCCTTAATGAAGTCGTTATATCAGCAGTATGAAATATAAGATGCGAAAATGCTGAAATCGTGAATAACGAAATGGTTTCCACGTTAGATATACTCCATACTTTTTACTACAGGTGATACGGATGGAGTTGGTAAAAAAGTTATTCCTGCGAAAGCGGAATCTTTTACTAACTTTTCATCGTCACCTAAGCTTTCATGTAACAATACAAACTGCTCAAGCAGCTTGACTTGCTAATTCGATTAGACTGTAAATGTGCTCACAAGCCTGCCTAACACTTGGATGATGACACTCGTTGTGCTTTTATCCCCTTGGCTTTATGAATAATCTCCTTATATAGTTGGAACTGTATCATCCCTTCCAATTCTTTTTGCTTGTCGATCATTCATCGTCTGAGCACAATTGTAATCGAATATTCGAGGTATGAATGTCTACGGTTCAGCTTACACGGTATGAATGATATGAATGTCTACGGTTCAGATTACACGAGCTACCGTTAGGCGTTCCACATTGATCCTTCGCTTTGAATGATTATGATACACTGATGCTTACAATAGTATGTAAGTTCGGTTAGGACAATGTGACATATTTAACATTGAAACAAATATATAATTGTCCGTGCGATGTATCTAAAGATGTGGCAGCGTTTCTATGCTAAGTATTAAAAAGAAAGTTTTCAACCGACCAAGACAAAACGTAGTGCCCATCTATCTAGTATACTCGAGATTGAGCGATTGTCAATATAATATGAATTAGCGAATGCAGGAATGAGAAGAATACCGAATAATCCGTCTCTCCTGGGGACTTACTGACGCTAATTTAGATCCTCGCCAAAGGTATTACATCTCAGAGATGTGATTTCGTATAGTTGTCACTGGTTCAACTAAGTTCTGAAAATTTGATAAAATAAGAGAGGACGCGGCAATTGGAAGATGATGGAGAAGAAGGAGGAAGGAGAAAACATCAGGGACCGGAATTGGGCTCATAACTAAGATGGCATACGGGAGAACGACGGCTGTCCGTTGCACTACAAACATCATAATTATTTTTGCCATTTTCATATCCTCGTAGACATTTATTTCTACTGTTTCCTTATCTCTATCTCTAACGTCAAAACTTTTGTCAACGGGTTGAAGATGATGAAAATTGCGATTATTGTTGTGATTATTATGGAAAGTCCTTTTTCTCTCCTCTCCCACCTCCCTTCATCAAACTCACTGGTGTGGGATTCGGAAAGATAGAGAAATCCCTATGGATACATGTAACTTCCCTATTGGATAACCTATGCCCGCAGAGTTCAAAGTTTCTATTCAGTTTTCTCTTTTGACAAGATCTCTGTCTTTTCTCCCGGCCCTTACCGTTGTCTTCCTGTTTTCTCCTACCATTTCTACTATTTAATGCTCTCTTTGCTGTATTTCGAGAAACACGTGTGAAACATTTTGCTTAAACCCTTGAGACTCAAACCGTGTTTTTTTTTTCTGGTTCTGGTCACATAACGAAATGCACCACCATACGCAAACTCCGCGATCTTTGGCAGTACCTCAACATGCCTACCAGTAAACAAGATTTATTTGCGAAAACGTTTTAGCGAAACTTCAAATCCCACTGGACCGAGGCTTTCAAGAGGACATACCTGATCGCACAGACTTTCCACAGCGTAACAAGAAGCACAGGAAATATAGATAATGGCTTTCTTTGTTTTCAACTTTGACCTGTCACCATGGGTAGTAAGTGCTACTTTTACTTTTTACGTGGTGTTCGATTTTATCTATGAAAAACACGTTTTTTATAGCTAAGATTGCCTGAAGCCCGAAGTAGACGAGACTGGGGCGAACTGACTAACGAAAACAACGTCGAAATAATCGAATACGAAAACCTTCGCACTTATTTATTGGTACGTTATAACCTCTTCACTGTCAACACACTGAATTTATACGTTTATTAAAAGTTGGAAAGCGTATGGCTATTGTTTCCCAAATCAGTTGATTACGATAAGTAGGTTGTCAAAAACGGCCAATCACCACAACATTATTGATAGTAGAAATTGCTTGACTCATGTTTTGGCCAACGCGATGTTAATACTAATTGCCTTTTTTTTTGCCGGTCGATAGAATAGTGTTAGTTTCAGTAACACACTTAGTGAAAACTTATGTGCAATTCAAGTAGTGATAAAGAATAACTTTTTCAAAGATCGATGCTTTTGTCGTCAATTGTGTAACTAGTTGTGGGCCTAGTAATACAAAAATTGTGAGTAAATTTTCGTTCCTACCAGAATTAGTTGACAATCAGAGAAATGTGAAATTTGTGATTTTATTTTTTCGATCATCGAGAATAATTAAAAATTACATAACTGGTAGTTGTAACGATTCATTTCTTGGCCTTTCGGCTTTTTTTCTCAGACGAAACGAAACATACCCTGACATATCCGGTTATCCATGAGAGAAACGTAGCTTTGAGGATGTGAATTTTTCGATGTTCCCGTTTATTCTATATCAATAAACTAAATCAATAAAACAATTCTATTGAAGTGATCTTTTGAAAGACGGAAGTTTACGGTGATTTCCGCTCGATTATAAATCTGTTTTTGCTCAAATATGCTTGACTGAAATCGCAGCAACGGTCTATTGATAAATAAGTGATTGGACTCTGCAAAGGTTCTCTGGGCAGATAGCCTCGAGTATATAGATTTAAGTATTATATGTATCGCGAATCGTTGGGGAAGATTATCGACCACATTCTAACGGCTGAGTTTTCTATAATATTATATAAAAGGGATTAGCGATGATTCATCTCTGTTATCAATATTGAATCTCATGTATTGCCGCTTGCTTGCTAATGTTTCCGATTTGCCACTTCAAAGGAATATCCTTAAGCCCTAAAGGATAAAGCCAAGTTTCAATCTCATCAATTCTACTGTGTGCTCATCGCGTTGTTAAGAATATTTTGTAGCTGAAAAATCAGCAGATGATAACAGAGTAGAGTGCAAAGGAACGAACAAACGTGAGAAAAAATAAGCAAAGAAAGGACGAACAATTCCAAAGCCAGAGCTCAAGGAAGGAGCCAAAGATAACGTCGGACAGAGACTCCCTTAAAGAAACTTTGATGAAGTAAACACTAACAAACAAAAAAAACGAGAAAAGAAAACTCGTGTACATTTTAATTCCCTTGTCGTTTGCAGAAAGAGAACATCAAAGGTTCCGTCAATCATGAAATTTCGTCGCAGATTCCTACAAAAATTCTTTGCCAGAGTAGATGAGTACGATGTTGAGTGATAACACAGTGATGACATATAAGGTCGTAATAATATGAGTAACTATGAGTAAAATAATGGCTCAGTGCATAAGAATGGTAGAAAAGTAATGAGGGAAATCGTCATGTAGCCAACTACAACGCGTGGAACATCTCGAAACTTTTTATTTGTTTAGAAGCCGTTGAATATTGACTGTTCTGTGAACCAGCGCTACAAGAATTCCGGCACATAGCATTGAGAAACAATGGGAATCTTCTTATGTTCGACTAACAGCCTGCCAATAAAAATTAGTACGAAATAATAGTTGAAACTTTCAAAGATTCTTAGTGAGTGCTTTAAACTCATTGAATTGAAAGTCTTGTCTTCGCTATAATGATAGTGATCTTTACCCGACAAATATCGAGAGGCAGATAATTGACAGAGAGCTGTCCTTAAATACTTCTCTCGACAAACCGAATGTACTACTTGCCCGTAATTAGCAAAATCCAATTACTTGATGGCCACAGAGTTTCATCGGAATGGCATGGGCAAGTGTGTTCCAACGGAAACATTTCTCTTCATTCTGTCACGTCATACTGTCTTTGTTAAACTGACTTCAAATACTCAGCCCAGTAAGGAGTAGATTAATAGATCGCAGGCTGTATTATTATATCTTATAGTATATTTCGTTGTCAAATAAATTCATTAATCTAATAGATTTTTCAGAAATAGATTTTTTGTTCTAATTCCAATAATCAATGATGTGTAAAATGTGTGAGACGACACTATTTTGCGGCTGCCATGAAACTGTTTAACAATACTTTTACGTTTTAAGAAAGTGCACTGCGAGAAAGTTTTACATCTTTTCCTTTCTTTCCAATTTCTGACTGATTAGACTGAAAAGTACTAAAAAATATTATGATGAATAGTCCATTTGAGACTCTGTAGAGTCTTGGGTCAAGTACATTGATAACTCTGTCGTCTGTTGGGCCGAGACCCACCGAGATGATATACTATCTCTGAATAAAACGATTCGCGGTGGAGGGGGTACATTATCTTCACAATAAAGCTCAGACACTAGTCCAAAGCAGATTGTATACATTTTTTTCCAGCTCTGCTGTATAACTTTTGTGTGACATTACTTGCTTTCTCATTATTTTCTCCTTTACCTATTTCCTGACTGAAAAAATACGCGCGCTCGTATATGGCAGAGGCCTGCAGCAACGACATAATAGCAATCCGACTTTTAATTTACACAATAATTGCATCGTACCACTCGTAACTTCATTATCCCGGTTAAAAGGTATTTCATCGGTGGAGCTGGAGTTCAAGGTGCTCATGCAGGATCATATATTTTCACGACTTTTTCATAATTTTACAACTGCCCGTGTCTGCAAATTTTTATAAAAATGTAGCATTGGAGAAAAGCTGAGCGTATTTAAAATAAAATGAAAGGACAACTTATAATGGTCATTATAAAAATGGTAATTGTAATAAAATGTATAAAAATAAAAACTTTGTGAATTCTACATTTACAAAAAAAAATTTCATATTTTTTTATCGTTATGTTATATCGAAACACGCACATTTACAACTCTTTCGAATTTTGTGGAGACTCGTTGTACTTATAAGTTCTGAATTTTTTTCCAGATGATTTCCGTGTTTTCAGTACAATATATTTCTACATCCGCATATATTATACTCTAAATAATGCAGCTCCCGCGAAAGCGTAGTTATAAAGTCATGAAATGAATTCCTGCAAACGCTTTGTGAATAAAGAGAGGTCGGCAGATTAAATAAAAATTAAGGTCAAATAAAGATTTTCCGAATTTGGGCTGGATGGGAAGGAGACCTCTCAGATTTACCCCCGAATTTACCCGTGATGAGACCTATGTATAACGGAATAATCGTCAAGGAATAGAAAGAGAGAGGGAGAGAGAGAGAGAGAGAAAGGAAATCGGCGAAAAAGCGAGCCTTTACGAGACTGCCTACAGTGAACGGACGCTCGCTCGCATTCGATAATTGAATGGGGGAACGTGTGGACGAGGTCGGCACACCAACTACGATCGGCGTTAAGGTCCTTTATCGTAATCTCGCTTTGTCCCTCGTCCCGTGGGGAATACGGATGGAGGTTCAACAGGAGCGGCAGAGTCAACGCGAACAGAAACGAGCGAGCGAATTCGCTCTATCGTTATTCAGCTAAATCCGATGTCCACTCCCCTCTTTACAATCGTTGACGACTCGACGTGAAAGCTCTCATCCCTGCTCCGTTGGTCCTCTTCATCATGGCTGGGTTAGTATATACTCGAGCCTGTTCACATATAGTATAGAATTGAGCGTTCGTTGAGTTCTCTATGCATCCTTGACAGGCATTCGTACAAACGAACGAAGCACACATAAGTCCCTCTCTTTGCATTCAGAACGTATGTTTGCTGTTTCTTAAGAGTTTCGTTGCTCTCCTGTCGGATAGCCGTTTGAAATTCTATTCAAAAGCTTGATTGACAGCCCACGATTTGCTTTCAACTACTTGATGATTCACTTTTACATTTTTCTATTTCAAATGAACTCGCCACTTGCCTCAAAATTTTCTAGCTGAAAAAAGGTTTTCGTATACATTGATTAAAAAAATAGAACTTCTCCTTTCGTTATCAATAGATTAATCTATTCGCAAACCTCGATGTGATGCGAATTAGAAGTCGATTCGTATTCAACAGGTATAATACAAGAAACAACTGCCGATGGATGGAATATCCAATCTAAATAGACCCAAGTTAAAAAGTAGCCTTTAATTTAATCCGGTACAACAGTTTGAACTTTCTGATTCATATACTGTGTTGTCCGTCATCGGCTCTTCTATACTTGCATAAAGTCCAAGATTTTCTTTTGCAGCGATATTTCTGTGACAACGAAACTTTGGAGATTCGATTGAGTTACAAACATACTAAATAAGCGCCGTTTCGTGAAAGTAACCAATGGGCCTGTAAAAGAAAAAGCTAAAGCCTCGGGGCAGCTAAGTATAAAGAAAAAAGATGAACGATAAAAGGGCTAGTGCTGCTGGAAGCCATCGTGTAAAAAGTGGACGCAGGAGAAGAGTGAGAGAGTCTCTCGAGCAAGTGCACTGCAAAATTTCTTTCAACACCTCGGCAGCTCTGCATCCTCATACACACACACACACACACACACACACATGTATGAGTACACACGATACACCCACACATAGTCTATAGAGGCCTTTGGGGATGAGTAGATGGAAGGAGCGACTGGAAGAATATTTCTCATGAATGTTCCAAACGAAATTGCAGATCTAACCCCACGGCGGGGCTAAATCATTCGAAAACCCCCTTCGCAGCCAAGTTGAAACGTATCCCTTTCTAGCACCACCTCCCTTCGCCAATTCCTTCACCACCGACGTTTCCTTCGTTCACCACATCCCCCTCTCACTCCCTCTCTCTCTCTCTCTCTCTCTCTCTTTCTTCTCGTTTCTTCATTTCTTTTTAAAGATCTATATATCTCTCTTTCACTCCGCCTCTTCACGACTATATATTCATTTCCTCTTGCTGCAGGATGGCTCTTTCTTCAAACGCGGCAGGCGCAAAAGCACCAGTTTAAGAGAGAACCTAAAACGTGGCGTTGCTCTTAGTCCGAATTTCTCATACCACGTGGCTCGATCATCCCTGGTCGCTTTTGGCCATTTATCGGCCTCCCATCTTCCCATTCTCGCGGCAAAGGTGAAGGAAGAGAGGTACGGGAGAGGGAGACACTTCTTCCTTCATTCTGGGTATTTCCCTCATTTTCCTTTATTCCAACCTCTTACTCTCTACTTCCGAATGCTTATTTCAAGTATTTCCGGCTCTTCGTGCGGTTTGAACTATATCTGCGCTCCTATCGCTCGCTATCTTGGTATGTCTTCAACTCTCTTCCTCTTTCGCTTTCTCTTCTACCCATATATTCTCATCATTCCATCGTCTGTTTTTGTTCTCTCACTCACTTTTCGGACATCTCTATAGAGTATGCTTCTCTTGGTGAGAAAAACGTTCATCTCGTACTTCCAGTTATACCGCTTCGTCGTCGATGTTCAACTTTCGCTAGCTCTCTAGTTCTCTCTCATTTTCTTCAATCCGGTATTCGGTTTCTCTCTCTCCCTCGCTCGCTCTCTTTCTCTCTCTCGCTCTATCGGTGTCTTTCTTTTGTTTTTCAATTGCTGCAAGCTTTCCATTCCGCCCCATTGAATCATGCAAACAATGAATTCATTCACATAAGATCGAGAGTTGAAGCATATACACCTCAATTCCATCACTCACAGGCCTACTAGCAAACCCACACTCCAAATGGTTACATCTATAATGCATGAAATTTCTCCTCGTCTCTCTCTCTCTCTCTCTCTCTCACTCTTTCTCTCACTTTCTCTCTCCTTCTGCTTCTTTCTGTCCCATACCAGTCTAATACCAGATTTGTTATATCAATGGAAGGGCAAAGTTCTTCACGCTATTGGTTTTTTTTTGCTTATTTTGATCTTGGAAAATTTTTCGTATACCCTCAAGTTGGCGATTTTGTAAAATCGTAATATTCGATTCATAGAATAACGAATATTGCGATAGGTCAACCGGGACAACTATTCTGTACGTATTCGCTCAACATGCGATGCCGAGCTTTTGTCGACCAAATGGTTACCAATCAAATCATATTGTGTCATATACTTTAGTATCGTGAGATAATTTATCATGTTAATCAGATGATTGAATCAAGTTTTTATATTTTTGGAGCTTTTATAAGAAGAATAAGTAGATTTTAGTACAATCAAAAAAATACATTCGAAAGTGGCCCTCGCCACTTTGCGTCATTGTTAGGAGTGCGAAAGGATTGGGACTATTCGAGAACATCCAGCTGTTCTTATCACTCATCAGCGACGACCACGCTCTTCGGTTTATGCGATTAGGACATTCACGATTACGGTGATTTTGGAGCCTCTATTTTATCACGTGAAAATAATACTTCATCCTTGTCTCGCTTATCGTTAATTTTCCTAAATTTTGATATTTTCGTCCTGGTTCACATTTTCACTCATTCACAGAACTTATGCCAAATTCGAGCCAAAAGTCCCGTGGGACTATACCCATCAAGTTAAATAACATCTTGGGTTCTGTCCAATGCTTGCCGAAATCCGGGTATAATCGAGAGTTGGAGAAAGCCAATTGTCTCGCTTATGACTTTTGATTTCATTACATCTTCACAGGATATCGTGGGAGACGAACACCGAATAAATACGAAAAGCACGTAATCATTTTATGGAATCGTTCGGTCCATGGATTCGATCCGATTTATCCTCACAATTTCTTTTCTATCTGTAAAAAAAAAAAAAAAAAAAAAAAAAAAAAAAAAAAAAAAACTAGTTGCAGTTGAATATTGCACCAGGGTTCGGCTTTTGCTTGAATATTCCGTTCGTGGTTCCAGCTTAGCCCTTTTTCAGTATCATTCTCCATTCAAGCGTTCTTGTCCCCGTTAACCGGGGTTTGATGTAATATCGTACGTCGATTAGAAGCGTCGTAACCGACCGCGATAATCTCATTTAGTTCAGTGGTTATATCGTTAATCAAGTTTTTTTTTTCGCATTTGCGTTCCAAGAGAAAATAATGAAAATTGTACGACAGTGTCTGCGAGTCTATATATATATATGAACGAGAAGACCATCGCGTGATTCCGTCAAAGTAACTGTAAAAGTTCGGCTGATTAACCGACTATCGGGAGCTCAGTAATCCTCCAATTTTTCAACATTTATACCCTGCGAGAATAATTTATTTGGACTCATTTTATTTCGAGCTGAGTAACTAGGTTCCTGGTGGTATATAGTCAGTTTCATCTTCGTTTCTTCCTCGATTACGTTTTTAAATGCATTTCTTATCGTTTTCTTTCCAATATTATAATTTTACTGAGCATAACTCTCAAATATCTTGTCTCATCGAATTGCTTTTAACATCTCGTTGAACATTCTGAAAACCTGAAAAAATCCTTGCGAGAGCGAAAAATTGATTTAGTAATAAATGTTGATGGTATAATAAAAAATTCAAATGTTACTCATTTTCATTTTTTTAAATTTTACTCTGCATATCTCATTGCGTTTTATATTAGCCGGTCGATCGGTCTTTCACTTTTCCGGCGAGTTGTTCCGATGACCAGCACGCGAATTCAATGAAAATATCAAGAAAGACAAAGAGCTTTCGTAACAATCACGGATGTGAAAAATTTCGATCCGATACTTCTAGGAAAAAATGAATCGATTTTAGTGGCAAGAGCCATGAGAGAGTTCCGAACTTTTCAAGCTTTCTTATACCCTTTTGGTTAGATTACAATAACACTGTTTTGGAACGTTGAAAAATGAGAAGCCACAAGAGACTTTGAATAAAGGGTTCGGAACAGAAAGTGATCAAACGAACAAAAGAGCAAGGCAAGAAAGAATGAGGGAGAGAGAAAGAAACATGGCGCGTAGATGCTGGGCATTTGCCTCAAGCGGTTATTTTTTTTTTTTTTTTAATCTCTCTTGCTTTTTTATTTCATCCATCTCACTTTTTCATATTGTCTCATTTCATCTCATTTTTTGCAGCTTTGCATCTCTCTTCTCTTCCCACCTTAGCTTTTTTCTCCTCTCCCTTCTCTCCCTCCCTCTCTCTTTCTCTATCTCTCAAACTCGTTCGTTTTCCCGCTGGTTCTATCTTTTTCTTCATCGTCTCCGTTAACGAACGTTAAGCTGAGTAAGAACGCTAAACCGGCTTAAGGAAGAGATCGCCAACCCTCTAAAAGAGTTTCTCGTAACTCTTTTGCTAATGCTGCAAAAGACTGCGGCTCGTTAGAAAAAAAAGAGAAGAAGAAGAAAAAAAAAAGGAAAACCCCACGTAGGGAACCTCTCATGTTACCAAGCGCCTGTTCAGTTGCACGATCAAGCCGTACTAGTTATGATGAAAGTATTGAAAAAAGTTAAGCGGAATGAGGAAAAGTTGAAACTTATAAAAGAAAGAGTATCCCATTTTACGACTTGTTCCGAGTACGAAATGGAGTGATGGAGTAGAGATGAAAGCGGAAAGGAAATTACATGGTGATGGTACGTTATTTGACAATCATCACATAATAGCTGACACGAAAACGTTAGTTTAAACTTCGTTGTTTTACAAAAATTCTGGAAGTCAAAGAAGTGATAGAATGCGAACAAACTGCTAGCATCGTTATCTTTTGGTATAAGCCTTCAAAAGTTGTTAGTAATTATTAACTGTATCAAGTAACTACAGAAAAGTCAGGTATACCAAAAGGTTCGACGAATACATCTAGCCCGTTAATCATACGTATAAAATTACCAATAGCTCTTCCGATTCTATTACGAAACTAAAAGCTAACGTATCGCAGTTTCATTGTTACTATATAAAATCGGAATTCAGTTTATCTTTCTTTCGGTGAAATAGTCGTTCTTTTACTGCCTCTCATTTTTAAATTAAACAGAGATATAGTCTAAGCGAATAACGACAAAAAACAATCTATTTGGAGGCATTTTCCGTTACTTTTACATTTCAAAACACAAATCGGAGTTTATTTTATCTTTCTTATTTCAAATTACCCATTTCTATTGAAGCTTAATAAATTTTTCGTTCCAGGACTCTCGTTCATGCCCTGGAGAGCAATGGAGAATAAGGGACTCGATAAAGTCTTGGAACCAGCACATTGACAACTCTTTCGTCTACTGGCCTGAGGCTTATCGAGTCCATACTTTTTTCTAATAAAACAATTCACAGTGGTAGGGTAATTTTTTTTTTTACATTGCAGCTGATCGTCGAGCTGAAAAGGCATTAGGCGGTTCGAAAAGCAAACTGTCGAGCGATGCTCTTTTGATTAAGCTTATAATCAGTACGATTGGTTACATAATTGCTGAGTAAAAACTTGGAATGAGCTTAGAATTATGCTTGATTCTAGAGCACATTCAAGAATTTTACGTGTTGGTCTACGCACGTGCAACGGATACATGCTAGGGAGTCGGGTTCCTCCATACAACCATTTCCATGAAGTGGCCACCACAGCGACGAGAGCGACGAGTATCTGTTTGGTCACGACTGTGACCAATATTTTTCTTCTGTATCCGTAGCGCAGACAATTTGAGCAGTGTTTTGAAAATACAAAGTGCGCGGAAGGTATGGACTTATGGATGAATTTGGGTAAAACAAATGCATTCCTTGGTTCAATGAATATTGTTCGAGAAACCGGTAATAATATTATCGTTTCTCTCAATCGCAGCGATTTCTGAATGTTGGAATATTATAAGCGAAATAAAAAATTAAACTTCACAACCAGGTGAGGTTATACATCTCGCCATCAGGCAATGTTTATTTTGTTTTTGATTCTAAAAATCACCAATTTGTCGATCTTTTTCGAATTCACCGAGTTTTTTTTTTTTATTTTTCAATTTTTGTTTTTTTAATTTTTTAAAAGATTGTGTTGTTATTTGTCCCTTGCCCAAAGTAAACAACATCGGAGACTTCTTCTTGGAGGAAACACAAAAACGGTCGTCCAGAAACCTGCTCATTGCGAATGTATCGGAAGCTTCTTTTTTGACAACGATGTTTTTTTGAGTAGCAATGTCTATTTACATCCAGCCGAGCTTTTCAATTTACGGAAAAATTGAGTTAGTGAGAGAAATTTGCAAAAAAAAAATATTTAATTATATGAAAAAAAAAAAAAAAATATATATATAAGTCGAAGCACTTGGCGAGCTCGTGATCGTAACACAGATTTTGAAGAGTTAACTTCAAGTACATTTCATTTTTGTGTGAATATAACGGACTTGAACGTTTTGTTATAGGTCTTGCTGCAGCACTCAAATTATTCACGAACCTTTTATCCACTGTTTGGGAATGGAGAGAAGAACCTCGTTATAACATGAAACTTTGAACAAATGAAAATATCTGCAAGATTAATCCAATGACTTTAATTTCATTACTAACGTTTAAAAATTTTTGATATCATAATTTCATCCGTAGCACAAGAGTCCTAGTTTCTCACGTTAAATTATAGACGAACATAACATTGAAATTGTATACCATAATTTTGTACGAGATTGCATTTCCTGAAATGAACAAAGTGTGGTCAAGGCGGAGAAGCCACAAAAGTGTGGCTGCAAGTCCACGTACAACTACGTCATTTAAACGATCTGTGGCTTTCTGCACACTGCATATTGCCTCTTGCCCCGGTGGTGAATTCATCCACGTTACATGAAATAATAGTAGTAAAGAAACAACAATAACGACAATATTGATCATAATGAAGTTGAGGACGACTTAGCGGAGCGTGTAAAAGAATCCGAAGAGTTCTCCAGACGGTTGTATCACACCCTGGTGTGGCCAGAGGGTTGCGCAGTGTAATGTTACTAACGGTGTGGACCTTCTCGACGAAAAGCAGCAATGTGGCTTAAGTCCCTCGTATTCGTAAGGGTGTTTACTCAAACTCCCGCAGAACCCACGAGACTATTGTAAGAGGGTAACTGAAAGAGTAAGATAGACAGCACGAAGAAGAGAGGGAGAGAGACAGAGAGAGAGAGAGAGAGAGAAAAGAGAAAGAGAGAGACGAAGAATTACGAAGGGGAGAGGTTAGTTGAGGATTGAGAGTGAACTCACTGCGATATTACGTTTTCTGTGCTCTATACTAGTATTCCATGATTCTGTGTTCCAAAAGTCACTACTATATTGCTCTTAGTCGCATAACATCACGCGCCCCGGTTTACATCGGTGAGCACTCGACAATTATTATAATACCGCTTCCGCCCGAGTTCTCCCTTTGGGCACTCCGCTATACTTTACACACATACACACATACACAAATTCACATATACATAAATCGTTAGTACACATATTTAGATATATAAATACTGAAGTAGGAAAATTTGCACCATATAGGATGCGCTTATGTTGAGCAAGGGTGGATTTATAGTCGTAGCCATTTTATTGCACTTTTCGACAGCGAGAGGTCCGAGAAACCGAACTCCACTACCATCATGATGCAGACTTGCTGAATAAACTCATGGAACATTTTTAAATGTTAAATACGCGCTCAGCCCATAAAGTTGCGGGACCGAAAGTGCAATTAAAAAAAGTATACTTCAATCTTTTAATGGCGATTAAAGTGCAATCGTATAAAAAGAAAGGAACATTCCCTGCCCCCGTCATCTGGGGGGCTGCACGGAAAAAGGAACTTGTACTGTGCTCTCCCCCACTTCGTTGTTCACATAACTTTTCTCATGTGCAAGCACATTGATTAATCTGGCTTTCCTCATTAGAACAGAAAAAACAAGGAGAATAGCAACGCATGTAGTAGAGCATGTTCACTTTATCCAATGGCGATGTATTTCGAACAAAATAAAATGTACCGAAATAGAAGTAGGAGAGAATAGGATAGGGATTACAGGAACGGAGTTCGTTGAAAGAGAATTAGTTACATCATAGCTCTGGCAGCATGACAAGGACAGTCGAAAATAATTATTGCGCAAAGATATATACTAGGAGTTTTATTTTATCGTAAAGATTTTTGAAAATGCTTCCGACGTACTTTTTCGAGTATAAAAATATTCGTTGAAACTACCTGCCACTCGTATTAGATTATTTTTAAAGGGCGATCCATGCCACATTCTGCAAAATAAGTTTCTTGATTGTTCGAATGCCAAACTTTTGCATGCTATTTACAAACTCTAATTAGATGTGAATTTATTGAGAGCCATATTTTTGATGATTATATCAAAGGTTAAAGTGCTTCTTCAAATAAAAGCATATTTTTATAAAACTCATACGGGATATATACCGAGGAGGTAAGAGAAAACGCAGGTTGCATTATTATACCAAAAGTTTTTTCCAGGTGGATGAGTATGCGCGTAACACGCTGGTGTGACAATTAAAATGCTCCTTGTGTGCCGAAACTCTCACGGTGGACATAAATACACACGAGCACACGACTTTTCGCGGTTGTTCTGTTTCACACGTCCCGCAAGACAGCGGTGCAAAAACCACGGTTGTTGCTTTATACGACGGGCTCGATCCTAGCAGAGAAATGGCTGAAAGCTTTATGCGCAGCAATAATTCCGGCTTTTCCAAGTACTGCGGACAGTTTTCAGTAATAGGTACAGCCATAATAGCAGCTTCGGGAAAAGCAAATGAGAAACTGTTACGTGCATATTTTTCGAATGTCGAAGCAACATTAATGAGATTCTCTCCTAAGGGGAAACCCCATGGATATTGGAAAAACACCAAGTTAAAGGACCACTAACGATCGACATTTGATTCAGGAGAAAACTAAAGCTCAAAGTTATGTGAATATCATCATTGAAAGCCACAGCACTTGATTTTATTAATGTCTCGTAAGTGCGCGATTATTTCGCGGAGGAGACTCTCTATTCAAGTTTTTACGCTTGAGCAGAGTTTACTGTTTAGGGAATTAATAATTATTCCGCCGATAAGATTTACAACTTTCAAAAAACAAATCTTTATTATAATTAATAGAAATTATTAACAAATATCAAAATAGAATATAGTATAGACAAGTTAAGTTGAAGACTTTCAGAAGAAGACTGACTTTGGTGATCGGCAGCAAAACTCTTCTGCCCTTCTCAGAAATAATATTGTTTTGTCGATGAACGTTCATTGGTTCTTTCTACAAAAAAGGGCTGAGTCGCAAAATTGCTTGCTGCCAATCATCAGAGTTTGATGAAGTTTCCTCTCTGAGGAGGCGGATTTAAGAATTACCGGACCAAATGTCCGAGTTAAGAAGTTTAAGAAAAAACATGCTGTACTCTAACATTTATTATGCAGTGAAACTAATTGAGAAGCAGTCGCTTGCCAGAAGGGTCAAGCGACGCACTTTTTTGCTTTATGCTCTTTACGTGACTTTCCCAATACCCAAACGCTGTATTCTTTAAATAAAATGTACTAAAGGGATTAAAAAATGCCCGAAACCTCGGTAAATCCTGCGTTTGAAGACCTTTGAGAAACTCACGAAAAAAGTGCTATATTAATGCCATCTGGCCGCCAGACATTGGGCATTTCCCTTTCGAGTTCGTCCAATGTTTTATTACCCCTTCAATACCCGTCAAGAGAGAGACAGACGATCTATTCCTGACGAGGTATACGGGGTGTATTAAACATACACAATATTTTATTAAATTGAAAGTTGCATCTATCTTTTAGCGACAGTCACAAATGTGTGACGCAACATACTCCCCCCGTTGAGAGGGTTACGGATCAACATATATTTTTCTGTGAATTATAATTTTATGTTCATAATTGTTCATTAGTCCCCTTGCACACTCTCACGCGTAGCACTGCTAATTTCTGGGACGTCATTCGACAATGGAGCCAGCTTCTTGATGTTCCTGACGAGATGGCCTGTCGCTGTTTTTATCCGAACTGCTCGTATGATACCGTCCGGCCCTGGATGGGTTTCTACGACTCGTCCCAAGAGCCACTGTAGTGGGGGTTGATTGTCGTCTTTGATTAAGACGATAGATCCGATGTTGATGTTGTGCGCGCCCGTAGACCATTTATGTCGAATGTTAAGTTCGTTAATGTACTCTTTATGCCACCTGGCCCAAAAATCTTGTTTCAGTTTTTTCACGTGCTCCCAGGTGGACAATCGATTGAATGGTGTATCTGTGAAATCATGCTCGGGTATACTCGTTAAAGATTCGCCAATGAGGAAGTGACCAGGAGTTAACGCGATAGGATCATTAGGATCCGAAGACATAGGAGATATAGGACGTGAGTTAAGAATACCTTCAATTTCAATAACCAATGTATTCAAATCTTCGAAGCAGAGTAATTCATTACCGATTACACGTCGCAAATGATGTTTAAATGATTTAACCGCTGCTTCCCATATTCCACCGAAATGCGGTGAAGCGGGAGGGTTGAATTTCCAAATAATGTTCTTTTTTGCCAAAAAGTTATGGACTTCTCGAAGATGTTCCTCTGACGTCAATTGTGCTTGAATCTGTTTTATTTCGTTTCGGGCCCCGACGAAATTGGTTCCATTGTCACTCATTATGATGCTCGGTCGTCCTCTTCTCGAAACGAATCGCCTCAGCGCCGCAATAAACGCTTCAGTGCTCAGATCGCACACCACCTCGAGATGTATAGCCTTTACCACCAGACATACAAACACTGCTACGTAGACCTTTATTTTGACGCGATTTCGAAAACGTCGCTCTTTCATGTAAAAGGGCCCACAATAGTCAATGCCGACGGTATTGAAAGGTCTGGAAGGAGTAACCCTGTCCTTTGGTAATTGACCCATCAGGTAGTCAGGTGTTGGCGGATTAAGCCGCACGCATTTGACGCATTGTCGTACGATCTTTCTGACCTGATTTCGACCGTCGATGACCCAATATTGGCGTCTAAGGCAATATAAAGTAGTTTGTATACCTGCATGACCATTGCTATTGTGTTCATCCTCTATTAGTAATTTTGTTACGTGATTTGCTTTGGGTAATAATATCGGATGTTTACGTTCGTACGAGATATTTGCCTGTTGTAATCTCCCGCCTACACGTAAAAGACCGTGATGATCTAAAAACGGGCTTAGTGACAATAATTTGCTTTTGTGATGTAATTGTTTGCCATTTTTTAGCTCTTGAATTTCCTTCGAAAAGGCCGATGCTTGCACTAATTTCATGATGCTTATATTTGCTCGTCTCATTTCACTGACACTTGGTAGGCCTCGACATTTGCTGCTTCGAATAAATCTGAGACAGTACGCAACAATACGTCGAAGTTTCCAGATGGATGAATATCGTTCGCAAATGCTCAGATCAATTGTTGTATTGAGAAAGCATGAAATCTTTCGCATTTCCATTTCTTCTTTAGGACGCTCGATTTTCAATTGCGGCCAATTTTCTTCTTGTTGTGTCAACCACTGAGGACCGTGTCTCCATAAAATGTTCGTATGGAAATCTTTTGGAAGCTGCCCTCGCGATAATTGATCTGCTGGGTTGTCGTGTGTCCTCACATGTTTCCAATGGTCTGCGTCAGTGCTAGTTTGTATCTCAGCCACTCGATTAGCCACAAAAGTTTTCATAAGATGAGGAGATGTTTTTATCCAATGTAATGCTACCGTAGAATCGCTCCAGAATGTAGCGTGATCTATTGTGATGTTCATAGCGGTTCGAACTGCCTTGTACAGTTTTGCCAAAAGTAGTGCCCCGCATAATTCGAGACGTGGTATCGATTGCGCTTTCTTTATAGGGGCCACTCGAGATTTTGCACACAATAATTGACTGTGCCCCTGTCCACTGGAATCTATGGACCGTATGTAAATGCACGCTCCGTAAGCCTTCTCGCTTGCGTCGCAAAACCCATGGAGCTGTATATTCAAGACATTGAGGGTGATGACTTTTCTTGGAAATGATATGTTGTGCAGTTGCGAAAGTTGAGAGATGAAATTCGTCCACTGTGTGAAGATGCTAAGTGGTACAGATTCATCCCAGCTGATTTGCAGCTTCCAGAGTTCTTGCATGATGAGTTTGGCATTCACGACAACGGGTTGTAATAATCCTAGAGGATCAAAGATCTTCGCAATTTCTGATAATATGGTTCTCTTTGTTACCTTTGTCGTTTGACTTATATTTTTGATAGTATAGATTATGGCATCTTGCTGCGAGTTCCAATATACCCCCAAAGTCTTCAAAGTCCGATCGTTGGATGATTGCAACCGTAAATTGATCGATTGTTCGGCTAGCCCATGTAGTACCTCAGATGTATTCGATGCGCATTGTCGTAGATTGAATCCACCACGACGTAGGAGAGCGAACAGTTCGTCTCTCAATTCAATGACCTCTCCAATCGTAGAGGCTCCCGTTAGCATGTCGTCAACATACAAATCCCTTTTGAGAATTTTAGACGCTAACGGATGATTGTGTGCTTCGTCATCTGCGAGTTGATGAAGACTGCGTATCGCTAAAAAAGGTGATGATGCTAATCCGAACGTCACATTGTTCAGTTCATAAGTATTGATGTCTCCATTTTCGTCACGCCAGAGAATCCGCTGATACTTGCGATCTTCGGGTCGAACAACGACTTGGAGATACATTTTTTCGATATCCCCTGTTAACACATAATTGTGTGTGCGGAAGCGCGAAATGATTGAAAATATATCGTCTTGAATTGTTGGTCCAACCATTAAAGTTTGGTTCAAGGATATGCCCGTGCTGGAGACGGCGGAACCGTCATGCACGATTCTTGTTTTTGTTGTAAGACTATCTTCTTTAATTACATAATGATGCGGCATATAGAAGCCTTCTTGTATTGGATTAACAACTTTGGTCAGGTATCCCAATTTCAGCATTTCGTTTATGTTAGCCGTGTATTGTTGGTGCAGGTCAGGATTATTCTTAAATGTCCTTTCCAATCCATAAAATCGTCTTAATGCGATTAAGTATGAATCCCCTAATTGGGTTTTATTGTCTTTAAAAGGCAAGGCAACGACGTAACGTCCTTCCTTAGTACGTGTTACGTTTGTAGAAAAATGATTCTCACACGCTTGTTCCTCATTGGAGTAATGTCTAATGGAGGCGCCTTCTTCTATTTCCCAGAACGTGGAGAGGTCCAATGGAGATTCTGTGACATGACACACCATTTTGTCTGTTGATTGTTGTGATTTGACGCTACCACCGATAACCCATCCAAGCTGTGTTTTCTGCATGAATAAATCCGGTTCTCCGTCCGATGATAATTTAATTTGACCCACTGAAAACGTGGAGAGTGCAATTCCGGCGCTAAGAAGCATGTGGATCGGAGCCGGCTTATGAAATTCGGGATCTGCAAGAAATAGATCCCCGGGGATTTGTAGCGCTGTTCGATTTATTTGTGTTTCCGGCATGTTTGACGATATTCTTGGAACTGTAAGAAATTCCAGAGTCCTGCTATAGCCGTTGTAGCGTGATTTGACGGTCACAGTGACCTGATAACCCGAACGAGTGCTTACCCCATTGAGACCTTCAATAGGCATGCTGCATCTTTTCCGTGTTAGATGCAGTTTGTTCACGAAGTCTTCCGTGATAAAGTTGGCATTAGAACACGTGTCGATAAGCGTTCGACACGGAACAAGCCGTTTATGATGGTCTACAACATTGACCACTGCTGACACCATGAGTTTGCTGTGGGAGGAATCTAAGACAAAGCTGGTGATTCCTTGACATCCCTTGTGCGCATCTTCTAGTCATGCAACATTCTGTTCAGCGACTTTATCGTCCTTTTGCAAATGCAATAAGGTGTTGTGTAGCTTGTTACAAGTACGGCATCGTGCTGTCGACTTGCACAGCCTTGTTTTGTGCTTGCCGCGCAAACAATTCAAACATATTTGTGCTTGATGTGCCGCCTTTATGCGTGCTTCAATGGGCAACTCCAGAAACTTGGGGCATTCATAAATTGCGTGTTCTTCGTTACATGTCGAACATTTTTGTACCTTGGCGTCAATTGTAAAGGCTTGATGCCCGCTACCTTTTTTACCTGCGTTACCCCCTTTGTTATGCGCTTGACCCTTGGCTGGCCCGGGTCGTGCAGGCAATTCTGACCTGGCATCGGAACAATTCGCACGTTTTGCCAAAAACTCAATTAATGAAGAGTATGGCGGTAATTTGTTATCTGGGAGTGTCAACTCCCATTGTCGCATGAGCTCGCGACTAATTTTCATGGTGAGAAGACCGATAATAAAACAATCCCAATCTTTAATAGATTGCCCTAAATTTTTCAAAGATCGAAGATGTTGACGCACCGTGTCAACCAGTTCTTCGATTGCCTCGGCGCTGTCGCTCTTGAGAGGCTCTAAATTTATTAGTATATTTACATGCCTTAGAATGGCCTTGCGTGTGTTGTCATATTTTTCCATGAGCAGTTGCCATGCGTCTTCATAATTGGAATCTGTCATTTCCAAAGAATCGATGGCTTTAGATGCGCGACCCGTGAGCGATGATTGCAGATATTGTAGTTTATCGGAGTTTGATAAGTGTATGTTTTGGCCTATCATGGATGAGAAACGCGCTTTGAAGGTTGCCCAATTTTCTACTTGACCATCGAACTTAGGTGGGCTTAATTCAGGTAGTTTTTTGTAAACCTTTGCCTGTTCCGCGAATTGTGATGGCGTTTCCGTCCTGAGCAAACTTGGATTGTCCGATGAAATTCCAATCGACTGAGCTGCTCGTCTCAAAAGAGCCCGGGCTCGAGCGATTCCATGACAATAATTTGCTTCGATTTCTATCCTCGCGTTGTCATGGTCGGTATTTTCGGGTTGTTGAGTTTCTAATCGAATTTGAACTTCTTTAAATTCTTCGAAAAAACTACTCAAACTCTCCATTCGCTGCTGTATGTGGTCATAATCAGGCTCATCTTGCATGGAGTCAATAAATGTGTGGAAATGAGTAATTTGCGCTTTGATAGTTCTGCGTCTCTTTAGGCAATATTTAGTATCTTCTGATTCATTTGCCGACGCGTTGCTGGTTTCTCCAGTCATGATTAATTTATGTTTGTACGGTAAAGGACGGGGAAAAGATTTGGCTAATCAATAAACGAGCTTACCGTGATGATTTCTGATGTCCCCGTTGATGCCGATCCGTGTTATCTGGCAACCGTGAACTGCTCCTTGAATCTTCTGTTCCAATGCTGACAGAATCATCGACTTCTGAAGTTTGATGTGATTAGAATCTCAGCGTATATGTTGTCTGGATTCTGATGGTGATGCTTGTTTGAAGTACACTCACGCACAACACTTGGTTTGTCACGAGATGAATTGATAAAGTTTGTTTATTTTGCAGTGCAATACCGGAGTCACTGAAATTAACCTAACTTGTCTTTGTTCTTTCGGACTTCCTAACGAAAGAAAAATCCGGCTCGAAGGACCAAAAAATGTCTCGTAAGTGCGCGATTATTTCGCGGAGGAGACTCTCTATTCAAGTTTTTACGCTTGAGCAGAGTTTACTGTTTAGGGAATTAATAATTATTCCGCCGATAAGATTTACAACTTTCAAAAAACAAATCTTTATTATAATTAATAGAAATTATTAACAAATATCAAAATAGAATATAGTATAGACAAGTTAAGTTGAAGACTTTCAGAAGAAGACTGACTTTGGTGATCGGCAGCAAAACTCTTCTGCCCTTCTCAGAAATAATATTGTTTTGTCGATGAACGTTCATTGGTTCTTTCTACAAAAAAGGGCTGAGTCGCAAAATTGCTTGCTGCCAATCATCAGAGTTTGATGAAGTTTCCTCTCTGAGGAGGCGGATTTAAGAATTACCGGACCAAATGTCCGAGTTAAGAAGTTTAAGAAAAAACATGCTGTACTCTAACATTTATTATGCAGTGAAACTAATTGAGAAGCAGTCGCTTGCCAGAAGGGTCAAGCGACGCACTTTTTTGCTTTATGCTCTTTACGTGACTTTCCCAATACCCAAACGCTGTATTCTTTAAATAAAATGTACTAAAGGGATTAAAAAATGCCCGAAACCTCGGTAAATCCTGCGTTTGAAGACCTTTGAGAAACTCACGAAAAAAGTGCTATATTAATGCCATCTGGCCGCCAGACATTGGGCATTTCCCTTTCGAGTTCGTCCAATGTTTTATTACCCCTTCAATACCCGTCAAGAGAGAGACAGACGATCTATTCCTGACGAGGTATACGGGGTGTATTAAACATACACAATATTTTATTAAATTGAAAGTTGCATCTATCTTTTAGCGACAGTCACAAATGTGTGACGCAACAATTAATGACACTGAACAAATAGCCTGAGAACTAAAAACCTTCAAAAATTCAATATTTCAATTATTTCACCTCAATGATTGTCATCTCGCAATGCTAACGTCTATTATGGAGACCTCGGGCGGAACAGATATCCGCGAAATAACATTTTTTGTTCGAGGGGTCCGATTTTGTTTACACGTTTACTCCTATGCATTTTCGTGTAAATAACAATGTGTCTGCAATTATATTTATATATATATATATATAGATATGTTTACGTAGTTTCTAAGATAGTTTGAAAAAAAGAAACTTTCATTTGTAGCATTGCTTTTTTGAAAATAGGTTAGTTTATTTGGGTGGCATGCCTTAGATGGCTCATCCAATATATATCTCTGGAAAGGTATGTGTATCGACGGTATGTGAATGCGGAAGATCTCCGTGGCTGATTCGATTGCGAGACCGATCGTATTTGTGCGCACGTGCCTGCGAATCATTAGTTAACCCCCTCCGGCACATACGTTTGGCAAAAGGGTGGTTGAAGGGTAACCAACGTACGAGTAGGCTATAGCCTCGTCGATACCCTCTAAATAAATAACGACGGTCATGATCATTAAACGAATTAGCTGCGTTTGATTTTATTGCATCCCACCATACCTCTTTTCTTTCCAACTTCTATCCCAAACATGTCTCGATCACTTGATATTCGGTGAACTGTTCGACAACACAGAGACTCTAATTCAACTTTTCTATTATTATTGATACTCGAATAACTACTCGATTCTGCACTAGCCATGCTATTCTCACTATGTCATCTCTGACATAAAATGGCGTCAATTGACCTGTTTCTTGTCTCCGACGATCCCAGCAATATAAATAACATGCTTAATTAAATGAAGAAATTGTCAATGTCTAAATGGAACGGTTAGACTGAATCATAAATGTGATGAAATTTATACAATTAATGGAAATGTCAAATTAACAATGTATGCTTGGGTTAGAAACGATGTCGGGACAAAACGAAACGTAGAATTAGAGCTAAAGTTGCGAACGTTGAAACAAATACAGGGATTAAAAAAAAAAAAAAAATCATTATCTAAAGATTTATCATCTTCAACTAGTGTAACATAAATAAACTCTTACCAAAGCTGCATTGATTGTTGCAGTTGTTCATAGTAATAAAAATTTGCCAAACAGCGTGCGAATATTCTAGTCTGCAATTATGTAGTATGCACCTCCGACGTTAATAACGTTCACCAGGGGGTAGAAGACTGATTTTTCATAAATTCTTCAGACCAACGAGAAACTCCTGGCATCACTCGATTTCCGTACGTACCCATTATGTTTTCCATTAATTTTCTGCTACTTTAGCTACTTTCCGTTGGTCCAAAAATAATAATAAGTTCTTGTCTCATTCGATTCACTCTTTTTTTTCTCTGATATGTCGCTTGTTCGATCGAGCGTTGATTTTTGAAGACGAAGGTATTGAGCTGAGGCATTGTTGCAGATTAAACGAATCGATAATCGAGATTTTCTTTGTTTAGTTACGGTAACATCGTTCAGAAACTTTAGTGGGTGATGAGCAAAAGAGTTACTCTTGGTATCGGAGCCTTGACACCTCATTTGCTTTTGCTCGGCGATGAATCAATCTTTCATCCATTCATAGCGCCATACTAACATAACCTTTTTTATTTTTTCATTTTTCATTCTCAGCTGCAAATGTAGCATACCTGTTGGTATACACGAATATAGCAGTCAAATGGTTGAAAAAGCATTGTGATGTGAAGCCAACCGAGATTTAACATTTGAAATGTTTTATTCATTGGAGTAGTCCCACTATGCATGCCTTCACGACCACTGCGTGAGCTGATTTTATTCAGCGCTCTAGTTAAAACTTTCAATGCTTTTTTTTTTTCTATTGAAAATCAATGCATTACTTTACCTCCGTTCTGTACATAAAGAACAAAAAATGCTTTCAATTTCTCAAAATTGATGTATTGAAAAAGTATCGATTGTTTGTAGCGTTCTGGTGCAAATCGACTCATCGGTGGTTCTCCATGTGTGACAATGCCCTGTAATCGCAATTACTTCTGCGAGTTGAATTATAACATTGGGAACGATGCTTCAGTAATCGTGTCAACGGAGATTATAAAATTATTACAGGAACCTTAGGAATTCATGTCGCAATTTTCTTTTCCATCATTTTGTACACGAACTGATTGAACCTCTATATCGGTGTGACCAAAACGCTACGTTTGTGCAATTTTAGATTCAACTTTTACTGGCCATTTGCCAACAAATTTGTATTAACATTGTAACAGAATTACAGATTATCCTTATAACGACGATTCATTTACCATGTACTATCACAGGAATTTTTTTTTTTTTTCTATTGTTGATTCATTTTCTAATATATGAATAATGCTAGTAGCGATACAGAATTCTGTTTCAATATAAAAAGCATATAAAAAGCAAAGCAAATGGATATTAATGTTTCAATTGAGACTGCCACTACCGCATGATATGTGGTTATATGAAATGAACGGATGAAATAAAAAATTCACTACAAGAATCATAGTCTTCGTTGTGTAACTTATCTTCCGCATCATACGAGACAGCACTATGAAATTTAATACTACAACGTACAAAACATCGTATTGTGCCTTGTAAGAGTAAAAATGGCAGCGTTTCACCTTCGTCATTCTGCAAGTCATGAATTGTAAAAGTTATATAATTCCAGAGCAGTGAAAAGAGTAGTATTATCCACGGGATCCCAGCGTGAAAACACAAATTTCATCCTTTTGAATTGAACAAACAAAAAAATGGAGAATTCAATGAAAGGAGAATCTGGATATCACGTTTTTATTCTAAGAATGACGTGGCGATCACGTACTATGAAAAAGCTTTGCCATTATATTCGTCTCATGTTTATCTCGTATCAACAAAATGAAATGAAGCATTAAGTTTTTGAAGTTTTTCCGTTTTTCGCGTAATTAATACGTTTTTTTTTTTTTCAATATCGCAAGCTCATTATTTTTATCTCTAGTACTTGAATTTTTTTAAAACTAAATACGATGTTTACGGGCGCAAAAATGTTCTGGTCTATTTGTACCTGAAATCAATTCGTTGATCCAATATCAAATCACAAAGGTTCATAGAACACGATTACGAAAATTCTTTCACATAATATATCGAAACCAAAATATTTGCCATGTGAGGTACGATTCCAACCACTAGAATACCCTCGGTAAATTTGAGCACAACATGACGCACTCGATATCTTTCGCCTACTGTTGTATTCGCTTCAGCGATTTCTCCCCGTTGAAATACTACGGTGTATGGCAATCGTGACGGAACAGAGAGCATGAGTACGCGCGAACCGATTACCATACGGTACGGTGACCAGCATGGTGCATCAAACGCAGGATGATCGTTGAAAACAAATACATGGGGGATGAATCAAATGTTATATCTAGTATTGTGAAATATCGCCTGCTGAATAACAAAGATTGCGGTGAATAATTATCGAAAAAATGTTCTAGATACACTGAATTTTTATTGATGAATTTTGAACACGTACGATCAAGCCTTTGCAACAAAAAAAAAGAGCTGAATTTAAAAATAACTTCAGATATTCTGATTTAAGTTGAATATTCATGTTACTTATTGCGATTACTTCTAACGTGACACGTCTAGAGCAAATGATTAAATCAACAAATAAAAAGTGAAGAATTGGATCTTTGATTTCTTAGACATCAAAGAAAAGCATCGTGAGGTTTATCAAAAGCATTAGTTATCACGCGTGACGTTGTCGCAACCTGTTGGTGCTATTCCCTTTCTGACCGGAAATTGGAATTTCCACGTAATCTGATTTATACTGAAAAGTGTTATTTTATAATAGATAATATCTATAATAGCCCCTATGCCGAGGATCCTTGAAGAAGTGCTTTTGCGATGACCACGATGTTTCAGATCTGACTTATCCAAAATTGAGATAATAACAAATATTTATATGATATATCAGGTATTTATTTTCCATTGTTCCTTTTTGATAAGACGAATCTGAAAAATCGTGGTCTGAAATTCTGAAATACTCTTCAAAATAAAAATCATGAAAGAATTACTTGTTAAACATAAAATCATCGAATTTTATGAAAAACATTTGGAATGATACCACATTATTTCAGATTTCAACTGAAAATCATTTTCATAACCGTGGATGTTTATCCACCTAATAGAACCATGTCAAAACCATAGTTGGATTCGTGTTGAGGGCCTTTTTATTGCCAGGTTGAGACCTTTTTAACAAAAAAAAACTAGGTGTTTCTTTAAAACTGACTCGTGTGTGAGAAAATGTGATTAAACGTAATATATATCCAAGTTTACAATATTCCATAACTCATAATTGATAAAAAAAAAAAAAAACAATGCTCACGTACATAATTTTTTTATGTTCAATATTCCTAAAGGATCAATTCGCTGAATTGCCAACATTGCTGTGCTGTTCGTTTTACAATACGTGAAAAGATATAAGCTGTGCTACCACTTCGCCATATTAAAACCGCGAATAAAATTTTGGTACGGTATTCATTAAAATGATGGAGATGGAAGATCCTAAAAACCAGTGAGTTTTATTCGATAGGTTGTAATGGGGTGTAGCAACCGAACGAGAAAAAATAAATGCAAGGATCGAGCTGGTGCACCCTGCTGCAAATTTTTTCTCTCGTTTTATTCACCCACGTGTTAGCACATACACCCACACACACACACATACACACTTTAGACTCTTTTTTAATACGTTCAATTCATTCCACGCTACACTAATTGCACAGAGTATCTGTTCGGTTGAGCATTGAGTAAAAGATTTTTTTTTTTTTTTTTTTTTTAATAAAAGGGGAAAGTTGAATAGAAATGAGAAAAACGAAGTGGTCTAAAGTAATTCGACTCACATGAAATAAAATGAAAGCAATCGCTACTGTTCGAATGCAAATACTCAAAGAATCAATTTGAAACGGCAAGTAAAACTAAAAACGCATTAGCTTTCTATTAGCCAACGCGTTTTCACATGACGCTGAAGTTAAAGTTTAAAATAAACGGAAAAGAACCATTTTATCATATTGAATTAAACTTTAAGTTTTTTTTTTTTTTTAATACACAATACCGAGATTATCGGCTTTCTTGTCACAATCATTTGATCAGAATAATCGAAATTTGTGTTAGAATTAATGTTATATAATTTTGAATTAAAAAACATCAGACTATATGAGTTATATCGAGCAAAAAAATATTGACTGACCATTTTTATTTGGATGACGGGCATGATTTTAATGGATAAACGGTAAATGAAGAAAACACCTTTTGAAAACGTTATACTTTCGGTTGTTCAATTAATCAGTCGTTTGCCGTTGCGTCAATCGAAAAAGACGAATTAACAGGAAATGGAGTGCATCTAATATAGACGCAATGACATGGATAGAACTTTGGTGGCACTCCTTGTGAACTCTTTGCCCTGTGGATCCATTCTGACAATAGCCTTATTGCTTCTGACTCGTCAAACAATGAGCTCGCCTTTCTTACTCTATCAATGGCTGCTCTCTTACGTCAGTCTTCTTAATTGCTCGTGAATACGTACGATAGTATACAATACAACGGACGAGCCGCACCCTCATATCGAAGCTTCCACGATTGTACTATAATAATAATGAACTGTATTCTTGTACAGGCTGCTTTAAAAGGTTTCTCTACGTTGCGGAACGAGTATAACGAAATCCAATGAAAAAAAAAGTGTCATTTTTCATTTACTTCCTGAAGCAAAATTTCGGAAATACGGATTAATGAATATTTAATGGCGTAAAAATCATAAAAATGGAAATACTGCTGAATACTCGAAAAAAACGAAAAAATATCAACCGATAACAGAGTCATTGATTCATTTTTGAAAGCATCAATAGTAACGGAAATATTCAGGTGGGTAAAAAATTTTTACTGCAAGCTTTAAACTGCTTGTTCAGTATTCGGTCCGGGCTACTATTTTTTTCACAATCTCTTACCCTCTCGCCTCTTGAAAATATATGCAGTAATGTAGAAAATTACGCTTTTACCTGGAATCTAGGCTTGTTAGGGTAAAATGGCGAGAGAGAGAGAGAGAGAGAGAGTGAAATTGATAAAAGCTTGGAAGAGCCAAAGATCAAAAGAGAAAGAGAAAAAAAAGCGAAAAATGGGGACTGTAAGAAGCTTCAAGAGAAAGAGAGCAACATCCTTGGTATCATAAATATTCAAAGATAAACAGGGAAGCCTGTAGAAAGGTTGGAAGGTTTGAGGAGTTGCTCTCAAGGAACATCACACCCATGCATTTTTATTTATCCAGTGTCACTGGCACCCATGATGTTCATCCACTTACCCCGGACATGCACGAGGTGTTCTAGATCTCGGGATTTCGCAATCCCATCGTTGAAGTTAATATCGATTTCTAGACGTTTATGAAAATTATCAATATTTTTTGTTACATAAGCATATCCGATTTTATGCTTAACATTCTGCATTCGTCCTTCAGGGTTTTCAAAAATGACTTCAGAATCTTCTTCTGTATTTTTTTTCTTTTAATTAAAAATCATGAGACTGCGATAGAACATTCAAACAAATACTTCATAATGATGAGAAACTTGATATTCTCTTTATTTAGTTTGAGAATCATAGGAATGCTCGACTGACCGATGTTAATTATTATTTTTATTCAGAAGCGTCGTATGTCACATTTTCAGATTGGACTTTGCTACATAATTCATAATTATTCGTTATTCGTACAAGACAATGAAAAAATCTTGTCTGCAGTGATAACTATTTTTTTGGAGAAAAAAAATTGTCGATCTGGGTTCTAATACCCCATATGAATACACTCGATCATTTCCGGCAACACGCTCTTGTTTATATTACCTTCCACAATGTATCGTCAGCAGAATAGCGAGCACGATAGAAGAAACTTTTCAGTAACATTGGAAAGAAGAAGTCGATGAAAAAGCATATAAAACCAGGGGTTAATAGTGTACGACGAGGAAAGTATAAAGGATCAAGAAAGGGGTAGAATTGACAGAATAGAGATAAAAACTGCGGGAATGAAAAAGATAGCTCGAAAGGGTTGACAAAAAAAAAATGTTCGGGAACGCGTATAGTTTTTAGCCAAATTCTGCTGCGTCAATGTTTAGGCCAAAACTTTTTTTTCATCAAGTGAACTAGTGAAGATTTCATAATCATTCAAATGTTTTTGCTCTCATTTCGGGCAGTTCGAATTCCTTATCTCATAAATACATGCCCAAAGCACCTCTCCGTGATGCATGCGACTGATCGCATCACAACTGAGGCGTTGCCTAAGCGACTTTGGTGCCTATGCTTGAGAGTGCTCGCATCGCCATTCAAGAAGATTCGTAAAGCATCGGCTATAGCGATAAAGTTTTCTGCAGTTTTCTTTCGCCCTCGGAAAATGCGATGCAATGGAGAATATGTTAGATGCAGCCGAAAAAAATAATAATAATTATCGGAATTTATTTTTTGTTTCTATCATACCTTTTAATTTGAATTTGGCACACTTCAAGGTTTTTCCTGTTTCCACTGTAACCTTCCAAATTTTAATGAATGTTAACGTATTTAAAATTATTTAACTGAATCAGAAGTCGAGATCGTCTCTGAGACGTGCGTAGAAGTATAAATGCTTACTATCTGTGGAAAAGCAAATCAGGGAAAATTCCCTGACCTTGAAAAATTGAAAATGTGTCAGCATTTCGATTACTCGATTACTCGTGTAATTCGTTTGAGTTATACGAAATTCAAGTTCATCCATGGAGGTTGTAATTTTTTTTATTTTCACAAAAGTATTACTGAACGTGTGCAAAACTCTTTTCTAAGCTCAATCAACTTTTACATTCATGGCTAACTGGTTTCGAATTCCTGAACGCAAACGATTCATTGCAAATGTTCATTCTCATGGTTTTCACCGTAGCATAAAAATAACTAAACTCCCAAGTGACTCTGTGCATGATGAAATAAAAATAATTAAAAATAAAAATAAAAAAAACACATTTCTGCACCGTTCGGATCGTGAGATTGCAGTGGTAATTCGCTAGCGCCCGAAGCGAACAGTACTGAGAGCCACTTGAATCACCAATTTGCATTTGAAATGAAAACTTTTGTGGATCTTGATAAGTGTATATATAATTGGGAATTCAGGTCGACGGACAAAGAAGAAAAGTAAGAGAAAATCTTTACTGCTTTAGTAGTATTTCGTCCGAATTGTAACAAAAATGACTTTTAATAGGATATTTTATTCACATTACTGAATGTGAAACATAAAGTAAAGTGAAACACATTACTGAAAACTAAATGAAAACTTATGAACGCACGTCCATTTATGAAGTATTTTACGTTTTGTGTCAATAATTCTAAATATTTAAAAACAATTATTTACATGTATTTGGCCGAAATGACTTTTGTTCGTCATTTAAAAAAAAAAAAAAATTCCGACACCGAAATACTCGAACGAATGACACAAATATTTATAAATAACAAATATGTACGTCTTGCGATCAAATACAAATCGAATATTGCATCATTGACTTCCATGTTTTTTTTTTTTATATTTATACCGTATGTATAGAGCTGTACGCGTACAATATTAAAAATTGGCATAAACATGATTCAAATCTCAAAGCTTGAAAAAGGTACCGAAACAAACTAAAGGGTATACGTGTAATCTACAAAAATTCACAAAGTAAATTCACACAAAGTAAATAGCCAGCATGCATGTTTTAATGGGTATGAAAAAAAATCCATAGTCTAGAGTTTTTTTTCTCCCTCTGTCTTTCTCTCATTCTCCCTTCCCGAATATACTCGTCAATTAGGTTAATGATATGGGCCTGTAGTGTTATCAATTTACCGTAGGTCAGACGTATCCCGTACACCTTAACATATTTTCGAGGGTAGCTTTCTGCCCCTTTTCTCATCATGGCCCTTTGTTGTTATATACCGAGGACGTAATATCCGCTGATGTATCCATCAAGCAAAGTGATTTTTCGTTGTACCTGTGCAATCTTTGAATCGGTTGTACCTATATTATACGCCATTTTGACGAATTTCCCCGGAGAAAGAGTTAAAAAAATGAAATAAAATAGAAGAAAATATATGCACATGCACATTACAACAAAAGTTTGTTAAGAACAACTTTTCTCGAGTGCCCTTCAGCTTCTGATGATGTGCCTAGGGAAAAATTCGTCTTGCTCATGATCTCAAGGATATAAGATACCTTTTTCTCCATAACCCGATGCAATGAACTTGCATCATATCTACTGGAACGTTATAACGAACTTTTCCACTTGCCGTTGGGAATTCTTCTGCTATTTCAGACATTTTAATTACCATCCTGGAAAAAAAAAGTATTCTCCCCCTCTTGCTTTTCTTTCGAAAAGTAAAATTTCCGTATGTTTCAAAGAAACGTGATGAAATAATATTCATAAACGTAGATTAGTTTCAGAAAAACATGATATATTTAGACTTCGATGGAGCTTCGATGTTTTTTCTTCATATTGAAGTTATTTTCGTAAATATTTATCTTCAGTTCTGAGTTTTTGCATCTTTATTGTAGAAGTATACACCTGCCCACATGTATGTGTATAATCATTACTTATATATATATAATATATGTGGTTTTATGAAAACCTTGTTTTCAATTACATATATTTGGTCTTGCTACTCCGTTATGCAGGAGTGCTAAGTAATTAGAGCATATCGCAATTCAGGGAATAAGGCATCGTGTGTTTGCTCTCTTGACAAAAAAAAAAAAAAATGTACATTTTTTCATACCATCAGACGACGATTACTCGAGAGCAATTAAACACTGCAACCATTTACAAAAGTCGGTATTTAATAAAATTTGCAAGAGCAACCCACGAGAGAATGACTCATTTTTCTGCGAAAATTTTAAATTTCGAATACCCAGAAAAATAGTGACACAAAGAAGATAAAAAGAAAATTTGAACTGCTTCTCGTGAACTACGGTTTACACATGGTTCGAAGTATATATAAACGGTGGACAAAGTCACGTTCGTTTTCCAAACGAAAGACTCAGTTAGACAAAGAGGACTCAGTCGCGTTTTCCCTTTGCTTTTAGATTTTCTCGTGCTACGCTCCATTTTCCAACATTCCGTTCACTCGCAAGGGAATATCAGCGACATAACTTTAACGTACGTATAATCCTCACGTATTAATATGTTATATATGAAATTTGCAGACCACGTAAAAGTCCCAGAAATGGGGACGAGCTGACTCTGCTAAGAGCTTCGTTCTCTCATTCCACACATTCTCAGTCACCCTTTTCCCTATCTTCATTTCCCTCTTATTCTTGAAAGAACTTGAAATCACATCTCAAGCACAATTTTAATGAGTAGCTTCTCGGCAGAACATTTTCGTTCATTCTCATCTCTTTCATGGTAAAGACGATTACTATGTATTGATGTGAATGTGTGCATAAACGTGGGTGTGTGGTTATCGGTTCGTATAGGGAATTGGTTGATATTCCAACAAACAGTACTTTGATGTTTTTCATAACTTTGATGTAAAAATTACGAGTTTATGGAAAAATTACATGGAAGTTACAAGAAACAAAACATCTGTGGAATACAGCTGAATCAGCATTCTCGTAGCAAATGAAAATACTGAAATAGAAATGTTGATTTGATTATGCAGGAATTAGGTATGCTATCCGCAGACCCAAGCGGAAATCACCTGTTGACCGAGGCTGAAAGCTTCGATTAGATTATATCTCTGTCTGATTCCTAGATAATCCAGTCGAATATTTATCGCTGTAAGACATATATATATATCACTCCATGACAGGTTTTCTCATTTCGACCTCTGATGAAAAAAGTAGACCTACCTCTTACCACGATTCTTTTTCATCTATGTGCATCATGGATTTGAAAATTCTAAGTTGGAAAGCCTTTGTAAAACCCTGGGAACGAGTCTCGGCGTGACCATTGAACCTCGTAAAAAGCTTTAGAAACCATGGAAACAGTATCGGCGAGACTCTCGGCAAAAGTTTCGAAAAATTCAAAAAACAGTCTTTGCGAGACCTTCGGAAGAAGCTTCAAAAAGAGTCTCAGCAAGACTCTTGATGAAAGTTTTGATGGAATCTTCGAAACCTATTTCAGTGAGACTTTAAAAAAGAAATTAGAAAAATCTTGGACCTGTGACTATGATCTTGACGAGATTCTCGTTGACATCAGTTTTGTTGCGCGAATATTGTAGCGCAGTTGAAGTCTTTCTGAACGTGAAGTACGAAACAATGATTGAATAACTAATATCCTTGCTCGAAGAGTATAAAATTAAATATCCAATAACCTGGAATTTTCAGTTGAGAAAAGTTGAAAACTATACTGAAAAGTTAGGACGTAATAATAATATGAAGAGAGGGACTTTCTCATAAATGCATGATTCAAGATGAGGCAATCCACGCAACCTTAAGCTCCAAGAGGTGTCTGCGTATAACGGTGGACGAAGTTTGCTCCGAAAAATCGCTAGCAATATCCATGATCATTTCCCGAATAATGTGACTCTGGAGCCACAATTTCAGCTGTATCCTTATCTATTGGCACATTGAGTTCGTACATTTTCGCCATTTTTTTTTTCTTCTCTTTTTACATGCGAACGTGGAATACATTTGAATTTTCCAACAGTTCTCGGTGCTCCGATACCATCAATTGGTCCGGTCGTTTCAACATAAAAATATGACGATCAATACGTGAAGTAAAATCGAAGTAAAAGTTCTAGTAGTTTTTTTGTTAACTATTTTACCCATTAAGCTGGAAAGGATTTTGAGAAATGAGAGTGATTTGAGCACTTTCCCGATAATACATTCTGCAGTTGTACCCATAATTCTGGAGAATAGAAAAATTTTCTTAATCCAAATGGTCTCCGACACATGGCCAACGATACATGTATTCATTTGAAATAACTGCAACTTATTTTTACTTAAAAACTACTACACGATTGCTAAAAGTATAAGTGTATGTGCAGTAGTAATGCGGTGTATACCATTATGGGTTTAACGACCACGAAACCCTCGAAAAGTGTTTGCGGTCCTTTTGACCCCTTGTTATCTCGACCACGACCGGTGTCTTTCACGAAAAGGGAAGCATAAGAGGAGCAAAGTTCGAGGATATTTTCCGAAGCTTCTGGTTCTTTCATCTCCGTTCTGCCGCTCTCATACGTGCATGTATACCAACTGTTAGAAAAGAATGGGACAAAATAGGAAGACAAGAAGGAGGAAAATGAAGGCGGAAAATTGGAAGAGGTCCGAACGAAGAAGGAGCAACTCCTCGATAGTAGGGGAGCGAGCCGTGGTCAAAAAGTCTTAGCGAAGATATAGAGAGCGTGGACGATGGGATCTTAACGCTACGGCGTCAGGGCTATACAAGCTCGATAAGTTATCTGGTAGGTGGAGGAATTTTATCGAGCTGGTCGATAGAGGCGGTTTAATGAAGGTCTAGGACGATCCTCGACGCCATTGAATCACCACCGAGACGACGACAATTTCTACGACTATTCTGAATCGCGCACACTGCTGTACGTCGCTCTCAGATCCCATCACGATTGTAGCATCAGCCTGTCCCAATCTATACATAGCACTCTACACAAAGCCTATATTTTTCCAGATTTTTCTACTAGTCAATTACCACTCACTTGCGATCTGAGAAAAGAAGAACGTGCCTCGAGACAGAGGCAAGGATCGTCGAGATAATATAACAACAATAGCAGAAATAGAAGCTGATTGAGCAAATTTAATGGTATATCGTACAGAAGACATGTGGGAATCGATACAATGAAATATTCAAACTTAAAAGGAACGCAGAATTGACAGCGAATCGAACGATCACAGGAAATTTGAGCTTCTGAATACTTGTAATATTTGCATTAAAATTTAAATAATTTACTGAGTTTGAAAATACAAAATAGGTGTAGATGTTGACAACACACAATGTTTAGTTTTCAAGAAAATCCTCATATGAAAAACTAAAAACGATAAAATATGAATGAACACGAACAAATAAGATATATAGATGAAAAAAAAATGTGCCGTGGTGCTTGCGTGATATTCTCGGAGGCCTTACTCTGAATGGGTTCATGAGTCAGGAGAAAGCATAGAAGAGTTTTATTGCAGTTTTCCATAGAAATCCACATTCAAAATATTTCAAGCGTTTGGTTTTCCGAAGGTAGGAATTACTCATGTGTCCACGACAGTGTAAAGCGTATATGGGTATATTCACAGTTATACAGCATTCTGCATTATGCGGATAATTTACGAGGATATACCCGTATGCTTGTGTTGAAAGATACAACGAAGATATCTCATAGCTGTTAATGTAAGATAACTTTTCCATACACCATCGTTAAGATATAAAAATAAAAAAACATGGATATGAAATGTCCGAAGAGATTTTCAAAAAGCAGTTCCGTGGTCAATTTACGGGTGAGCTGCGCGTAAAAGAGGATGAATGCGGGAGAAAATAAGATATGCTGTCTGTATAATGTGAAATGCTCCTTGAGACCAATAGAAGAGAGCAAATCGCATCCTCGAACGTTAAGAGGGGATGAGGGTGGTTTATATGGCATATATCCTGATTAGAGAGCTTGAAGAATGCTGGGAGAGGAAAGAGCTATTTTTGCTTGGTTACGCGAATAGACAATGGTATAACGATCGGTCGTACCCCTTGATGAATTGACCAGCCGGCCTATAAACGTTATTCTCTCTCTTACTGGTGAGCATCGAAAAAGCCATTTCGGCTATGTGTGTCGATAATACGTGCACTACCCGTCCCACTGAACCACCGAGGGGCAAAAAAAGAAACCCTCTTGGCCTCTTCGGAGCTTTTGTCCTCTTTCTTTATGGCTAAACATCGACCCCAAGCACGAGCTATCGTGTGTCTTCATTATGGCACAGAGTACACCGTGTCCAATACATTATAGACAAGATCGCTATCCAAAGAATATTACAATACCGTGTGATTTATTATTTTACCAAGAGTTGTATTGAATAATCAATTGAAATGACTTTACAGTAATATAATTAGGATTCACATATGACAACTCGAAATCGGATAAATCCATTTGTCATCGTTCACTATCGTAAATTATTCGAAAATTTTGTGAAATGATTATAAATGTATAATCTTAATACGCTGAGATTGCATTGGTCGTAAAGCATTCCTATAAACGTAAAGACTTACCATTGAATATTTTTCAACAGCCTGCTTATACTCTTGATACCAATTGAAAAATCCTTTCACACGCTGACATTTCAAAGCCCAGATTCGCTCTATCTTTATGTTGACGCTTTCCGATGCCAAACTGTCCGCTTTGCAGCTTAATTATTTTTGCCGCTTATCGTAAACGTCGCGCAACGTGCCTTATACGTGCGCTCTTTAATTCATCATCGCTCTGTGGAGTAACACATTTAGCGCCTGGACGATGGGTCCTGCTTGCAATAGTCTCTATGAGAGCACCACCGCTCCTATCACTATGAAATTTATCTCCATCGTCTGACCCGTAAAAGTGCACTTTCCCTAATCAGTATTTTTAATATTTAAAGACCGTATATTATTATGTAGATTGGTATTTTCAGTTGTGATTTTTGTGAGGATGGAGAATTATCCGAGAACAGATTTTTCTTTCATATTTAGCTCGTGTTTTTGGACCCTCTTGTGAAAATTCGGTCAAATTTTTGGAAGAATTTAAAAAGATCATTTTATAATTTTATACGACTAGTCGTAAGTACATAGGAAAAACTTCTAATTGGTGACGAGCACGCCGGACGTTTTCTAAACCTAAAATATAGAAATCAAACGTATTCTGATCCTCGTTAGTATTATTATAAACAATGATACCAGAAATAGAGAAAAAATACATTTTTCCATGACATAGCAACGTTTTCCTTCCCTCTATCGTCTTGGAAAATGAAGAAACAATGTTTTTCACTCAATTCTGGTACTGTACCTAAAAATGATGTACTGAAAATGGGTGCTAAATTTTTGATCAACCGACCAACTGGTAAGAGTTTCAGATTAATTTAATCCTGAAATATATGTGGAAAAACAGATTTTTGGCAACGAAATGAACAAGGATATGAAAATCACATAGCTTTATTTGTTAAATGATTTTCCTTGTCGAATATACTTCCGTTGAAAAGCTGCTGAATTAACATCTCATACTCTATTCTGACTTATTCGGAAGCATAATTTTGAAGTGGAAGTTTTATTTTTATAGCAATGCAATCATGTCATTTTTTCAATGCAAATATATAATTCATTTTGTAATCGTATTATCTTAAAGAAATAGAGTATTTCCTTCCAATTTATTTGCGTTGAAGAATCTGATCATAATTCATGATTTGAGTAAAATAATTTACTGGCTCAGCATAAGAAATCAACCGTTTCACAGATTCGAGAACACAACGACGAAAGTTGGGCCGCGTTTTCCTACAGAATTTTCGGCAAAGCTTATTCGGGAATAATCAATTTAACTAAAACTCGATTAATGATATTGAAGACCGGATAAACTTCACTTTTGAATTTAAACCAATAACGAAAACGAGAAAAAATGATCCATGATGAATGAAGATATAAAGACTTCGTATTTCGTTCGATATCTTCACCAACGCCTCCTTCCGGTCTTCTGTTCGTAGTCGACGATCAATCTTGTATAAAGAGCTCGGATTGAATAAAGACAGGGATAGAGAGATTGTTTCGGGGAATTTACGTTATTGTGGATAAATGTACACCAGAATACATTTTCTAATAAAATATACTTCCGTTTGCATGCTGTTTATATATCTATAATGCAACTTTTTGTTTCCCTCTCGCTCTCTATCTCTCCCACTCTGTATTTTTCTATCTGTCTCTATTCAAGTTTACTTTTCTCCTTCTGTCTCCGGGCTATGTGTATGTACGTTCGCTCGTCTTTCTCCACATCGTCTTTCTCCACATAAATCATGCAAATGAAGCGTTTGACGTGATAAATATTGCCCCCTTGCCCGGGTAAGCGAGACTCCGTGGTGGCATCTCTCGGATTCCTCGCATCCAACCCGCGCACGATTGATTACCGTTAGATAAATCCCGACTCCGGACATTAAGCAGCTCGGAGCCAGAAAGAGAAAGAAATGAAGAGAGTGAGAGAGCTTCGGGGGAGGCCGTTCCGCTCTGGACTTTACCGGAGCTTGTAATAGAACGACATTTTAGTGGTGGAAAAGGCGACGGGACGTTTTTCAAACTCCACAGCTTTTTTCTCATCCTCGTCGCCATCGCTTTGCCACAGTGTCACCGACGGAGTAGTTTTTATGCATTCTCCTTCGGCAGAAATCCTTTACGAAGAACCCATCGTTGTCGTTCAAGTTTCTTTATACTTTTCCTATTACTATAGACACACGCATATATATATTACAAGCAAACAGAAGGACGCAACCAGCAAAATTTAGCGTGTCAAGTTACGGACCAAACATCCTTTCTAGGTGACAACAGCTCACGTATATTTATGTATATATCGTGAAAAAGTTGCGGAGTCTCGCGACGAGCATAAAATGAAAATGCGCTTCCTCACTATCTACATCCTTTTCGTCTCTCTTTCTCTCGCTATATCTTACTCGCTGTTTTCCCCAATCCCCAAATCCCAATGGAGCTTGTGGCTTTGCATCCCGATAACCCGCCGCGTGGAGCCTTGTCCTGTATTTTTTTCGCCAATGAGATCAATAGCCGTTGTAAGATATACATTCTGGTTGGTAAAGAAAATAAAAGGTTGAATGAAACGGTGCCTTAAAAGGTGTTGGAACGAGAAAAAACGATGTGCAAATTCCGTAACATCGTTTTGTTGTTATTCATGAAGCGATAGGAAATTCAAATTTCCATATACGATTATATATATACATATATAATATCGTTTTAAAGACTGATGTAAAATCTGTCTGCATTTAACTGCACATATAAAATGTGAGAATATTAGATAATGGATGCTGGTGTTGGAAGTATGAATAAAACGAAAATATCGATAATATTGACCGATGATCGCCGAATAATTAGAAGAAGAGGAATATCGGGGCCAATGGAAACTCACTCATCTCGGCCTCGTAGCTTGAATACATCCATGGAAAATGAAAGCAAGCTAAAAGAGGAAACAGAGGTGATTCTTCGTATATTATAACGAGTAGTTATCGAGTTATCTGCGAAATGGAAAGAGTTGACGGTAAAACAAAAAAGGAAAGAAGAGGGAATCGAATGACAGATATAAAATGCGGTGACAATTAGTTTTTCAATGAAACATTTCATAAGATTCGAAACTTTTTGCTTGCGTCTGTCTCTCTTAATTGATGTAAAATCGAAAAATGGTCGAGATCACGAACCGATAGATTTGGCTTGGAATGCCGCATGAATTGGTTTTTTTGTACCAATTAAACCACGGTGAATGTTCAATTAAATATTAATGCTTAGAAAATGAATTCGTAATATCCGTAAACGAATTTTCACAGTAAATACAATGAATTATTAATGTTTATGATAAGAAGGACGATATATACGATGTGAAAGAACGATCTTTTCTATACATAATGATTGCCTCCAGGTAGTTCAAAATCACGATGTCAGGAAAGTTTGGTCTCAAGTTTTTTTCCATGATCAATGGAGGTCATGGAATAGTGTCACCGCGATTGGGGTAGGAAGGGTAGAATTCCATCTCTGGATTTTTTCGTTTTCTATTTTCAAGAAGAATTTCTCAAGTAATTCTAATTTCATCAGGGATCCAAGAATCGCACAGATACCATTTCATGCTCGCTGGAAAATCACGCGACTTCGACCCACCAGCCTTCTCACCCTTCGCTTCACCGCTCGTCACCGTTTCCGGAGGCCGGATATCAATAACCGTCTTTATTCACACAGTTTACACAGTTACTCTCTTATAATTTTCCCATTTCCATTTCATCGCGGTTTTGCCGCTATGTGGATAGAAAAGAAATGTCTATAGAACACGAAACTCTAGCCCCGCGTGTTCAACCAGCGAGCGGTAGGGTAGTCACAGAGGATTCCTCTAACGTTAAGGAGCTCCTACTCGAAACTACGAGTGAAACAGAGAAAAAGAGGATGAAAGAAAAAGGGGGTGTGTATAGAAAGAGCGCGAGGAGGGGAACGAGGTCTCTCTATCATTAATATTCAACGGTTCAGTTATGAAAGTAAAGTGAAAAAGTAATGTTCCCATCCCGAAGCACAGTAGTCTGCAGCCGTGGAAAGAGAGTAAAGTATATATATACATATTGCTTGGTATGCGTACGATATATAGAGAGTTGGATGGCATGTTTAAGTCAATTATACTATTTAGCATTGTTCCCGTATAATGGCGCAAGTTAACTGAATTATTTTTTATCAGCATTCTTTTTTTCCCGAAGACGTGACGTATTTTTGAAGGATCCTCAGTATCTGCATAAGGATCCTCAAAAAAATCATAATTTCCAAGAGAATAATGTCATTTGTTCTAGTTATCTTTTGCGGAAAAGCTCGGGTATTATAGATTCGTTAAGAACTGTATTTTTATAATTAGTCATTGACAAATCATTGTTAGGATCTAGAATATTGAGAAAAAACAATCAATAATGGGTTTTCAAAATGTTTTGAAAAAAGTCGCCATAAATAGCGAATGAAAAACAGGTATAATTGATAATACCAAATTTTTCTCGAAACAGGTGTGTTTAGGTATATTACGATCGTCGTTATTATTACCAAACAAAAATTTTCCCATTTCCGAGTAACGAGCTGATCCGTGAAATCAGTTCATACATACGCCAGTTTGCAACTGCTGCATTAAGCTGTGGTTTGCAGTAGCAGCAGCAGTTGTTGCTGAAATTCCGTTACAACAAAATTACAAAAAAAAAGGGTCTTCTCCTAGGTCACATCGCTATCAATTATGCCAGAACGAGGAACGTTATGGCGATCATATTATTTTTAAATTGTCTATAAAATTGTTCCACCTTTTTATCGGTCGTAAAATTCACGTACTGTCCATGTCTCTATGCACAAACCCCGACTCTCTCACCTTCAACCAGGTAAGTAATAAAATTTATGCTGGGCCGATTACATAATACATACCTCCTACATGCCAAAGTGTCTAGAAAATTTTGAAAAAAAGAAAAAATGCATATTGAAAAATGAAAAGTCACTTTTCTCGAGTGTAGTTTTACTACTATAATTTGATTCACGATATACTGCCTTCGAATATCATAAATCTTTGAGCTTCGAAAATATCTACAAAACTACAATTTGACTTCGTTTCAGATAATTCAATTATTGAAACATTGTGCGTGAAACATTTTCGTACAAAGCGAACATTACTAGCATTCAATGACACTGTCAGGCCCAAACTGTATGCATTAATTCAAAAAGTGACTAAAATATACTTTTTGATTCGGTACACGCTTCGAAGTCATCAAAAACTCATTCAAACATAATAAAAAAGAGATATTATATCGAATAAAAATATGAGAAACTTCATTCTTGACCAAATTGAAATATTTTCACAAATTAATGTATCTGAAAACAGATATCAAATTTAATTAAGCACAACGCAGATGAAGAATGCTTAAAGTGAAAAAATATTACGTTGCAAATAGAACTTGTTATTAAGATATCGATCAATTTACATACTGCAAATGCTTTAGTCGAGAGTGGTGGATTGGGTTCGTCGACAAGTAGTAGTAGTAATGCGCAGAGATGGTCAGCCGTGATGAGGCGGGGGGAGGATGCATTAAGTAACGAGCCATACCGATCGCAACCTTGCTAACTAGACAGCGCACTATCCATCGTGAGTAGTATAGGCAGAGAGTATAGAGCGTAAGCTTTGAGCCCTGTATATCTATATCTACATGTAATGGGAGGCTCGCCATACGTGAGAGACTCACGTTAGAGTTGTATGTGCCTATGACGAGGTAAGTGGTCGCATCCGACAGTGGATATGTCCGGTAGTTGTTGGACAACTCGGCTCACACACCGTTACGGCCACACACTGGTTGCGAGACTATAGTGCTAGGACATGTCCATCACTCGTCCTCGGACTGGTGGTAATTTTCCACGTTGAACCTACTCCGATGACGGTGATGTGAATCATGAAATTCATCGAATGGCTCAAAATGGTAAACCATAAATTTACATAGATTTACTTATAAATATCATACTCCATGGTCGCATTCATTAGTATCGACATTATTCATCATTTTAATACGTTGAAACTAATAATGTTATTAGTAAAATGGCCCATAAACTTGAATAGCTATTTTATTGTTGCAATTTTTTACAACAGGATATCAATTATTTGTACAATTATAAATACTTTTATCGTTACGTATCTAATTAGAGTTCCTAAGAATAATAAATAGGGTTAGTATTGGTCGCGATAGACAGAGTATTTCCCTTGGCTGAGTTGTTCTTAAGGCCTAGCCCATATCTAGAACATTCAAAAATAGGGTTGGGATTCAATCAACTTTTTCCAATTGAAATATTTTTTTGTTGAAATAAGTGCTAAATGTATGTTGTCTGAACCTGATTAAGCTTACCAAAAAGTACAAAGTCTGCGTGCTACTTGCGTTGAGCACATTTAGCTGTAGACCGGGATAATTCTAATTATACGGTATTGATCGACAGTTATCAAATCATAATGATTACAAAATCTTTTGACGAGATTATCCATACACTCTACATTGATACGAAGCAGGGAATCGTGCTTATGCGGATTGTGCAAAAGGGAAAATAGAACTTGACTATACTGCTTCATACTCTCATGTTTTTGACTATATGAGTTCGACGATGCTAATTCTTGAAGTTCTTACGAAATCTCTCGACAATGGAAACAAAATTGTTGCATTGAAAAAAATCTTCAAAAATTAATCCGAAAAAGGTAGAGATTAAATATTTAATCGGTGATAATTTCTCCACATAGCAATAAAAAATGAATTCGCAGACATGATTATCTGTCATTACGAGTTCAAATACTCAACATTGTGAAAAAAAAAACCGGTTGCACCGACTCCAAAAAAGAAACGATCTACTCCATTCTTAGTAGCAGCCATCGATTCGTTTATTTCAAAAAAACAGCCAGTCATAGCAATGTCCTTTTTGACAGTGGCACAAAAAGTATTTTGACAAAGATGAATTTCGTATAAAATGAAGATTTATGTATGAAGACCAATGGTAACTAATAAATTTTCTCACTAATTTACGTCAATCTTTTACATAAAATTTACAATAGTCAGACAAGAAAATGATAGATCATGGTCAAATACTTCAGACAACTAGGGGTCACGATACGGTTAGGACGATCGATACAGCTTTTAAAACTTCGACGAACGTGTCACTGAAGGTCATAAGCCTTTTGTCTGGTGAAAAGAAAGCTCTTTTATATCGTAAATCGTTCGTTCTTCCCTACACAAGATACGTACGTATATACGTAATAAGTACTTTCCAGCACTGTATAGCACAAGCTGTCTGGGTGTCGTGTTACTGTGCGACGAGACCCATTCTATAACGTCTACAACGTCTAGCTAGTACGACGAATGAAGGGGGCTTTAACGACGACACACAAGAACGATAAATGCCTTCGGTGGAAACAAGATTAACTCGCTCGTAAAGCTGAGAAAACAATAACTGCGACACACACGATTCGACTTTTTGTTACCCCTTCAAAATGACATTTTGGTGTCCACTCCGAATGCGGGACGCAGCTCTCAATGTGGGACGACTTTCGGCTGTTTCAATTTTCTCTGAAATCACTCCACTCGTTTTTCTTCGCAATCGCTTGTTCTATTGTAGCGTTATAGTTGAAAAAAAAAAAAACTTTTTGAAGCAAAATGTTTCTCGCCGTACTTCTGTCGACGCGGATTTACCCAACTAGCTTGAGACCGTTAGGGACTTACTGTCGCTAAAGAGGCTCTATCTCGAATGCATGTCAGACAGCCAAATAATATTTGATTGACTATGTATCTCGGCTTGTAATGGTGGAACAAAAATGAAATATTTTTAGATCACATCTTTGCAGGATGCAAAGCTCAAATATGCTTATTATAATAGAAAGGGGGGGGGGGAGGCTGAAAAAAGCCACGATACAATTGTTACCAAACTCCAAAAAAAGTTTTTTAGTTACAAAGAAAACGACGAGTCTTTGAAACGTTCGAAAGTTTTTCGTTCAAGAAAAGCCTTTCGATGATGAAAATAAAGCGAAAAGGTAATTTTGGTTAATGTGAAAGGAATAGGTCATAATTTAAATTAGAAAAAAGGTTTTGGAAGAGATCTGCTAATAAGTATGGTCATTCCAAAGATATGAAATAAGAGTGGTTATAGAATAGAAAAGTACAAATCAGTTTCCTATAATGGAATGGGATAGCTCATTATTCATGCGTGATAGAATGAATATTTTTGCAAATACTAAGAAAATTCGTATCATGTACAAAAAAATTTTTTAAATCTACTGGTACAGAAAAAAGTTTCCTCTATATCCAACTGTCTGGAACGTGTTTTTAGGATACATCCGGTTGACTATTCATCGACTGGCTTATATACCTTTGGTTACAAGATCACACAGACTTTTAGCCAGGGATAAGCCCTTTTCCACCGATCTTCCTATCCACGTGGTTTGTAAATGCCAAGGAGATGAAATTTTAGTTCGGTTATGCTATGCTCGGTGCGTGCTTTGAAGGTTAAACTCTTTTTGTTGATCGTAAAAAAAAATATCACTTTCTACCCTATCAATTCAGAGACACTATGACCGTACACTTCCATTTGAAAAGAAAAAAAATACTCCGAGATACGCAGAGTAAAGAAAAAGTGTCATTTCTGATGCAACGCGCAAGCAGCGATTGCAAAGATCAAATACGGATAAAATATATACCGAAGGTAAAAGAAAAAATGTACTCATTGCCACAAAAATATTTGTTGAATGTTGAGCTTCAGACCTGTATATTTAATTCGATGAGAAACTATTATTCTCGTAGAATATGCGAGGATATTGGGTCTTCATAAATTGGGTGACAATAGAGTTATATTGATACGAGCTGATTGAGAGGGAAAAGGAAATAATAGCCCATGGCTTATATACCTATGCGTGCGCGCGCGCGTGTGTGTGTGTGTGTGTGTGGGTATGTATCTAATATATTATATACACTTGTATATACAGAATTCCACGGGTATACATATATGGGTATTACACATACACACGGGTTATCGAGTCTGCTGCCTGGTTGGCGAGGTGATCCAATCATCCCAAGACCCTGTCATGAAATTGCCTTCGAGCTCTATTCCATCCGCGTGGCACGGCCAATTGCCCTACTCGACCTGGCGCTTCCGAGTCAATGGTGGAACGGTGCGGCTACGAAACTTTGCTGCATCCCGTATTAAGTCCCCTCCGTGGGCAAACCTTTGCTTTACCTTACTATTTCTTACCTATCCAGCATCTTCTTCATGCTTATACCTACAGACCTAAACCTGTATTTTTTATTTTATTTCTCTTCTTTTTCTTTGCCTTCGAACCTTATTCTACTCTTTTCTAATATGCGCCCTCTTTGGATATCTGGCTCATTTATTTACTACTTTGGAGAATAATCACATGAAACGTTATCACAAACGGAAATGCGTAAATGAAGTGGATCTTGTTCGCGATCTGACACTGGTATATTCCACCGATACCGGTTCAATTATCCTTGATGGAAAATTAATCTTATAAAATGGTGAAAATAAGTGCTTATTTTTCTTATTCCCGTGAGAGAATGAGGAACGCAATGAAAGAGAAAACCTTCTTTATCAGAGAGAATGAGGTTGGTTGGTTTTTCATGTACATATACTTTTCCTTACTGTTATACGTGCGATTATGGCAACACTCATTTTTACCTGTGTAATAATTGTGTTCGGAGTGGCAACGAAATAAATTCTTTTTTCCATTACGTCTTATTTTTTGCCACAATTCTAGTGACCCGACCATTAGCTTTTGATGAGTCCTGTCCGATTTGACAGCGCTCTAACTCCATTATCCTCGATGGGAAACTGGCTTTATTAAACTATTAGAATCGAATACGGTTTTTCTTATTCTTCGAAAGATGATCAGAAAAACAATGGAGAACAGAAGGAAAAAAACTTTTCCACTGATACAAATGTTCAGAGCAGCTAAACATATTTCCATCCAAAACCAACTGGAATTGAACCGTCGAAGCGTACACCATTTCGTATGCTTCTATTTCAACGAGTGTTATGTGCTATTTCATGTAGTGTTTGCACGATAGGTAGAAGATGGTATTTGCACTGCGTGTGGCTTGCAGAATACGAGAAGAGCATTTCTAGATTCTAATTCCTGCAGCTACCACAGCTAGCAAAAAGATTTATATGAAAACGATTAATTCTATATATATATATATGTGTTTGTTCGTGGTATGTCTAATAATATATAGTCGCATCGTCTTGTCGTCTCGTCGCATAGAACTAATTAGTCGCCTATACATATCTCACCCTTATGTATCAGCCTAGTCGCTATTACATTAACGCCCTCTTCATACATTTGAACTACACACTCCTCCATAATATCCGATTTGACTTTGGTGAGCTTAGTTCACCAAAACCACCGACTTTCTACTGAAACTAAATATCAAATTCTCTTCTTCCGTGTACATTCAGCGTCTTAATAAATTGTGCTCAGTTTTATTTTTAGCCAAATGTAATCCCGCTAGGCTGAATCAATCATTCAAATTATATACAATACCAAAGTGTTTTATCATGTCGCGATGTTATCGCCTTTTTTCACCTTGTAATACGTTGTAATGTAAGAAAACAGAAAGAAAAATAAACATAAGAAATATAAAATAATCATTGAAACGAAATCATTCTCTCTGTCTTAAGTTGTCATACTGACAACTGGTCACTCATGATATCCATGACAAATCAAATTTGTTTTTCACTAGTTCCGAATAGGAAAGAACAGCTCTGAAAGGAAAGGGAAACGAATTGTTTTCAATACATTTCGAAATAAGCTTTTAAGGGTTCGTTAAAAAAAAAAACTTATAAGCACCAAAAATAAGTGCGAAAAAACAATCAAATTAACATTTCAATCACCAATATTTACAATAGGCGTTAAGCTACAAAGTACTAATTAGTCACAATCGAAAGAAGAAAGATACGTGAACCATCAATATTTTTCAAAACGTAGTTATTCATTAGGTATTAGGGAGACAATTTTTGAATGTCTTCAAAAACAGTTAAGAACTGCGGTTCTTGTTGCTTTCGCTGTAAAGTATTTCATAGCGACCCATTTTCAACGGCTAACAAGATACTTGGTACAGTCTCATGAAAAGTGCACTTGCAGCTCTGTCGTCTGCTGTCCCGAGTGCTTGCCAAGTCTACATCCAATCTCGAGTATAGATACGTTGCACGTAATGCCTTTCCTGTGTGGTAAAATACATGATTTCCTAATTCTTGGGGTTAAGACGCTGCCACGTTTTTAGATATATGGAGAATAGGAAACTCCACGATTTTAAGACGGTGTCACACTTTTTAGAACATTGTGCCAAAGACATTTCGAATTTTTTTTCATCCCATAATATTGATACAGTATTTCATTGTATTAATGAAACGTTCTGAATTTGAATTGAATACGAAGAAATTGAATCTATTTCACAAAAAAAATTTGCAAGGATATTTTTCTATAAACTATATTATCCGTTTACTTACAGTCCGCTTTCGTTTGTCTGCAACAATTCTGAATTATCGACGTTTGTGCAATCCGTAACTTTCTGTATAACTCGATAATATTCTGTACAATCTGCACTAAATATCTTTTTTGATGCAGCTAAACGCTTCTTAACAAAGTTACATTGTACACAGTCCGTATGAGATAGAAAAAATTTAGCGGTCGTGTGGATAAAAGCTGTAGAGAGGAAAAGTAAGAGAGACAGAGAGAAAAGAGAGTGAGAGAGAGACAGAGAGTGCAAAAGGGAAGGAGAAAGAGTGATTCGAATCGGCGAAGGGTTGAACGTTCCGGACTTTTACACAGCTATATGGATGGAGGTTGTTTATACATATGCATACATGTATGTGTACATATATATAAACAGAGAAAGAGGAAACAGCAGACTATCTATGTGCACTCGCGCCGCGTTATAAGTGGTAGCTCCGATGTGCACGGGCGTTTCTTGTTTGCTAATCCGTACGACCCTTCTTCCTCTTTGTACCCTCTCACTTTTACTACGTTACAAGTGTGTGCTACCGTTCTCGTTGTAAGCATAAAGCACCGTGGAATCATGTAGTGTGGGTGTAGAGCAATACGGAAGAATGCAAAAGACATAGGAAAGGTGAGTCGAAGAGAGAGAGAGAAAGAGAGACAGGCAGAGGAAAGAGAAAAGAACATAAGAGGTGTTCATTTCGTGCTCTTAGGTTAACAGCATCGTGAATAAACGTTTGTACAACACGATGTTACGGTAAAAGAACATTACAGAAATGTAATGTAGTGAATTGATGTGGGGTTTTTTCATTTGCACATTCATCGCCTTCCTTTTTTTCCAGTGGTTTTCAACAGCGATGCTATGGATTCTTTTGTATGTTTTTAAACTTGTTAATCGATGGGAATATCGTTTTCTACTGTTCAACTATTTGATCAGTAGATGAACTGAAAATCATTTTTTTTTGTTGGTTACGGTGATGCTGAGATATAGATATTTTCAAATATTAAGATAATAAAGTGGAATTGGGAGTTCACATGCACCTAGAGAGTTCAAAACATCGATTTTTTTCAGATTTTTTTTCTGTAGTGCCTCCGTTTTGTGTATGATTTGTAAAAAGTAACCAGGACTCACAAGCATTTTGCGAGTATGGGAAGAATAAGTGATGTCATCTCGAAAGGCGTTTAAAACTTAAAATGCTCTTTTCTCAAAAAAAAGTTCTATCTCGAAAGCAGATATACGACTCGAATTGAATTTAGTACAGTAGATCTTTACGAGGTCATCAAGTTTCCAAAAACACCATAAAAGAGTTTGCCATGTCAATGACTTTGATACGATTGATTTGGAGACGAAAGAAGATTGTTTCATTTGTTGGTTGAAGCGTGCAGCTACAACTCAAATTGCAACCACAACTCATCTATTTTTTTTTTTTTTTATTTATAATTTTCCAACTTTATTAAGAGCGATCAGTCTCTTTCCAATAAACAAAATGTCGTTTCAACAAATGCATTTTCTCGATATAAAAAATCGATTGAAAACCTCTAATTGGTAGATAGGAATAGGATATAAAAATAACATTAACGCTATAAATCCAAAGAAGAATAAAGAGATTTTCGGCAATTGATGAGAAAAAGAAATAGGAAGATAACGATTTGTGTTGTGACGAAGGAAGCTAATAGATTTGCTGTTACTCCTTGGTAAGATAAGAAGCTTGAGTTTGAGAAAGGGTGCTAACGTTTTGCCGTAAAGACGTTGGGTAGATGAACATTATGTTGCAATTCATCACCAGCATTCAAACGGAATTTCGACGATAACGTTCGTAAGCAGAACTCAGAAGCTCGTAGCTCTGTTTCTTTCGCTTCAAATACTCGTTTCGCGATCGACGTATGAAAGAAATAAGATAGAGATAAGGAGAGAGGGGCGGGGGAGGGGGAGGAGAGAAAGAGAGGGAAAAGATGAGAACGGGCACGTCGACGATGTAGTGGTTAAGAAGAAACGGAGAAAGAATCACAACCGCCCCCTATAGCTAAAGCTTCGCGAGAATAATAAATGTGACGTTGATTCGTCTCGATATTGACAATGGTGTACTTCTCACTTCTCACCAAGCATCTCGCACGTGAAGCAATGAATTTTCGATTGTCCTATTGACGTGAAGTTCTAAAGAATTTGTCGTCCATGAAAAATAAAAAGTTCAAAAAACAATACGAAAGATTTATCACATCTGAAAATAAGTACAGATATAGAGACATATATGTAAGACAGAAACTGTTACTCACGAAATCGATCTTTATTTCTTGAGAGTCGAATAAGCTGGATGAAAAAACATTTGACGTCAATTCGTACAGCTTTTTGCATTACTCGATCCTATGAAAACTGGACATGAATTGAATAATTCCTCAAAACAAATAAAATATAAACAACGTATTTCTTGCAACGTTTCTCATTACGAAGTAATGAGTCCACCAGATTACTATAAGGCCTTAGGTGAATGTCAATTTTTTTATCTCTCATAGAAATTCTGTAGAGTTTTTACGAGTACTCAGTAGAGTACTATGGTATGAACTCGCGTTCTGTATTTCCAACATTTTTTACGCTCCTTGGAAAAAGTACTTATAAATGATATAATATTTTTAAGAATCTTATAGTACATATGTACTGGCCATTTTTGAATTTATCATTCCATACAGCAGTTGTATAGTAACGATATAAAATTTTTTCATTTGGATTGAATCAATTTAGTGTGGAGTGACTCGTATGAAAGAACTGTTAACACCGTAAGACTCTTAAAAAAAGAGAGCTAATGGAGAAAAATAAAAGAACATGATGAACCTCTTTGAAAAGCGATTAAGAGGTCCAGCGGTAAATTTCTTCCGTCCGTGTTCTCACTTTTCTTATTTCCTAAGGATCGCCAAATTTTTTTCAAAGCTGCACCATTCTTTTCTGTATCTCTTGAACGTTTCTTAAACGGATATTTATACGTAAATAATCCTGTTTGTTGTCCGACACTCAAGAGATTTTCTGCAAATACCGTGATAAGGTTACGAGAAAGCTTGCCAAATGGTTGGGATGGAATGACGAAAGTATCAATATCGAAAGAGCGTCAAAAGTATCGAAGTAAATTTTTTTTTTTATTCGATCATTTACGGAAGTAATTATCGATTTAACCTCGAAAATTTTCCTAATGAATCTGAAAACAAATGACAATAATCAACAAGCGCTACTGTTTCGAATAAAAAATTCATATTTTCAGCATAATTTTTTCCCGAGATATCACTCGAAATGTCTCAATATCCGTAAAAGCACATGATATTTAGTCCAAATTGTTATTGATTTTTCTCAACAATAAGGTTTCTACACTCTCTGAAACTTTGAACGATTTTTTTACACTTAATTCTATAGGTTTCAATGGGTTTAAAAGAAATGACATCATTTTCGTTTTAATGCCTCAACTTTCTTAAAACGGTACTATACAAGATATTTGATACACTAGAAAAATTCATCTCCTTATGGGAATATTTTTTTGCCAACTTTTAACTCTGGATATAAATAATTTGTCCAGTACGATACACATTTTGTGATTATTTCTGAAAGTAGTACGATACACATTTTGTGATTATTTCTGAAAGTATAGTCCGTGACATATTTTCGAAATCATTTAAAAGTGTACCCTTCTTATTTGCGACGTGAAAGAAGTTTTCCCGGATTATGTATTTTTCCAATATCCGAATACAGGTATGTTTTCCGATCGATCCAATTTCCGAGTTGTTAACGGGATCGCCTCGGGTTAGTTTACATGATGAGATGGGACGTTCAACGTTCGGTGTAGCAAATAATCTTTACCGGCTACGTATACAATAACAATTTTTTTAACTTTTCATTGCATGACGCTCGGAAGTATACAGCATATCTAGAGACTATGTAGAGTCTTGACGCGAAGTATTAGAAAAAAAAATTCATCCGACCGAGGCAAGGCGAGCAGTGTATATACATAAACAAATATATACTCGAGGTTGGACGATTTCCCTTAGATAAAGTATTCTTAGACTCCACAGCAAAAATTTTGTTCTTGGATGTAAACAGACATTTGATACACGTGACTGAAACTGTCGAGTAAAAAACGCTGAAATCTACTCGTCATCATAATGCCATATCAATTAACTACAGTATTTATTACATACAGTAGTAAGTATCAGTGAATATAGGAAACGTGCATGCTTTCAAAATTATCTCCAATTATCTTTGAAAATCCACTTAATATTGAAAAAATCATATTATCAATGAAATTATTTCAGTAGACTGTTCAATGTCAGTTGAACCAAGCAGAAAATTCACCAAGGAAAGCATTTAGATAATCCGATAAAAAATGCACTCATAAATGAGAGTAATTTCGATTAGTCAAGCAAAAATACCACCATAAATCAGAAAACTCACTTCTTAACAGAACTAATGAGGCACAGTTAATAAATCGATCGCGTAAATAGAATGCTGATTTTCAGATAAAACGAGTGGTATCGTATTCAATTACTGATTTATTAACTGTGCTGTGAAAGAATCTTACTTTTTTATATCCTCGTCGCACTTATAACTCAAAAGTCATATTTCAATAAATTCATTCATTATTTCAATCAAATTTGTACGGTTTTTCGTACGGTGTACAAACCAAAAACTCATGACAGAGTCCTTAATGATTCATAAATAAATTGGTACTTTGGACCCATACTTCCAGTGATTCTCGTGTTTGGCTCCTTGATCTCGCGGCGTAAGCACACATGGAGGAAAGAGGATGTAGATTAGATATATATACTACCATAATTTATAAGCGGAAAGCGAAAATAGAAGATACAGGGCAGCTTAGGCAAAGCCTTCATCGATAAATCGATATCGTATAAGCAGCACGTTTCACTCTGTTTCCTCTCTCCTTTTTCTTTCTTTCCCTTCTGGCCTTGTAGGTGTGCGATTCATGGAGATAAGCCCTCGAGAATTCAAACGGGATCTTGGTATGTATGCAAACATACGTGGAATATTTATGTCTTCTCGTATTTACGAGAGACAGAAAGAGGCAAAGAGAGTGAGGGGGAGAGTCGTGGAGACAAAGAGAAAGGAAGAATCAAGGGGGTAGTTTTAGTATTGCCTGTAGAAAGGATCTGACGATTGTCAAGAATCTTATGAGGTAGCTTTGTGCGTGCAGTTATTGGAACTAACTCTAGGAACTTGTCTTGAATCTTATACATATGTAGTTTGCACAACACTGCACGATATCCACAAAACCAAGAGGACTGTAACGAATACATTTCCCTGTGTATTTCTAATCGTTTATCGATTTGCTTACTCGCTAAAATCCTATTCTCGTTTTATATACATGAAGTAAACTTCGTTTAAACTTAAAGTAATTTATCGACGTTGATGCATGACAAACAAATATGGTATAATTCACCATGAAATTTAGAAAAAATCTATTCCGTTTTCATTGCTTATCGAAGTACGTAAACTATTAAACGGAAGAGTCACTTGATGTATTGAGTATTTTGGATCCTGAATTTTTTACTATTTACCTTCAGGCATATTCATCGTTATGTAACATTCGTCGCTGAGCCATGAGCCTGTACATTCTATTATGAAATTCATAATACACATATATAGGATGATACTAGGGTGACGCTACTGCGTCGTAAATCCTTCTTCGTATATATGTATACATAACGATCACAGGCATAGTAATGAGGACAAATGAAGTGGCTGAATTATAGGTGAATGTCCCCAGAGAAGCACAGGTACCGGAAGGTCGAGCTGAGACACGATAGGAAGGAGTAAGCGAGACAAATGAAATGGTATAGAGGTCTCATGAGTTATTCATGGAGTCTATCATAGCCACTCCATCCAGATCGTGAGATTAATCGAGCAAGAGTACTCCTGTCCGTGTCTCGAACAATCCAAAATTCTCTTTCCATGGTAGTTTTCTCGCACTTTTGCCGCACTCTACTAGCTGGTTTCTGTCAGTCAACGGACCTTTCGTACTCAGTCCAAACTTTTCGTAACGGTATTCGTATTCAATTAAAAAAATCGATGTTTTTTTCGTCAGCAAAGTTTACGGTGGGAAGAACTGTCCACATTAACTCTTTTATTTATTATCCAAATGGGCAGCAGTGTTTTGATGCCAAGTATTAAAAATATAGTTTGTAAATAGTAAAGGCAAACTTCACCATGTATATCTGCTCGAGATTGAACAGTTAATGGCTTTATTTTTCAATGATAATTGAATCGTTTTTTTTTTTGTCGTTTCCTGCAATCAGAAATTCCATTTATATCATGACACTTTTATACTTTTTGAATGAAAACTGGAAAATTGATCGAATTCTTTCGAACCTTCAACGCAGTGTTCTGACCGCAGAGAGTGAAATCGAATATCATTATTTCTTCGCTATTGATCGGATTCGATTTTTTATTATATTTCCAAGAGCTATTTCAGGACTGAATCAGAAGCAAACCGAATTAACAAACTGATGTAAAATTTTTGACTGTAAGTGAGGGAGAAAAAAATTCGAACAATCATTGGTGTATTTTGAGCAAGGCCCGTTTGGCAATCTCCTGATTCGATTCATCGTTGCCAAGGGATTTCGTCCTGTGACCACACCAGATAATCTATATTTCCAACGGACATCGCCGGAGCCTCTCGCTACTACATCCATTGCGATATATTTTCTGTAACATATCTTGTTTCCCCGATTTTATCGTTCACCATTTCAGAAAGTATGGCTCTACAACGAAAAAATATTTTTCATCGAGAGGTAGAAATCTGGGACAGTATTTGTGATATATTCAATTTTAATTTGTGGCTTAAAATTCGAACAGCTCGGAACTCTGTCCATAAAAGCTCCATCTATAGAGTCGCGGTGACGACTCAAAACAAGTACTAAATTTATAGAAAAATGTTCGCTCCAAGACTCTTTACTACGAGGACCGCGTTTCCAATTGTTTTCGTAAACTTTCGAAAAATTATTTCGGGTTGATTTTGCCGGTTCACGTTACTCTAAATTTGTTTTGAACTACCGTGTTGCGAAGTTCACTCATCGTTTTAATTTGTCTTCTATCGTGTCCACTCTGCATGTTTAATAACATTGGAGACGCACGCGCGGTCGAAATTCTGTTGCTGAAAAAAATATGTGAATCATTTTTTATTAAGCAATTTCGTTAATCTACCAGCCATGGATATGTGGTACTTAAAGGACATCTTGTTAATTGAAAAGGGAAAAAGTTCTGATGGTAGAAAAATTGGTGTTATCCGTCTGAATTAGTTGATGCAGACGCTTCGATAATCCGTGAACCGATGAAGGAAAAGCTGGGACGTTTCGCTATGTCACGCGTCAACTGTCAGATAAGCGATGAATGGGTGCCGATGGGAGCTTATAAACAGTGGATCGAGAAAAAGATCACATGAACGTCTCAATCATCGTGTATAAGCGATAAAAATAGCCACGAATAAGAGCACATGACGGATGATCGAGGAGATGTTGAAGGAAGCAACTGGTATCTTTCACGTATATATGTTTCTTCTTCATTGAGAGACAATCTAATATGCTCTGTATATCTTGAAGGAATTTCCGATGTAGCAGAAAAATTCCTAGAAATATTATTCTAGTTGACTGGCGTGTCGAAAATATAGGAAAAACTCGAGAAACTATTTTCTAAAATTTCCAAATTTTAAGTGAGTCTGTCATAAGATATAATGAACACTTCGGTCGGTGAGCCCGACGACCTATTGAACTACGTTTCTCAAGAATACAGTTGAAAACTAAAAAAAAAAAGAGAATCTCGTAGAAATTTTCTACCCTAATCGCATTTGCTACAGTCTCGAAGGTAAAGAAAAATGATTGAAGAAATGACCATACAAAAAAAAATATAAAAGAATACATAAGAACACACGTGCGCTGCACACATACGCACACGAGTTCCTTGACACGAGTGAGCAATGATTTGTCCTCGGCTATTACTGCCTGGCGAGAGTTAAATTGAGTAAAAGCACACCCGAGCTGTACCTGGTCAGGTGTGTGTCGAAGGGGGTAAAAATAAAGGGGGCACCCATCAGAAAGGGACAGGAATAAAAAAAGAAAGAGCGAAGAAATGTGCATGTGCCTATACGAGTATGTCTAAGAGAGAAAGAGAGCGGTGTCGGTAAAAGGGTTTCCGAGGCACGTACTCGACAACGGGCACGTGTAGACGTCAATACGATGGAGAAAAAGAAGAGGGTGGACCTTTGCGTTGTGTTTCCCGTATCGGAGTAGCCGATGTTGAAAGACACGATCGGTAAAATAATAATGGCGAACGACTCGAAAAGAGAAGCTTGCAAAAGTAAAGGCATGACGAATAAGTATATGTCTAGTGTGTGCGCGTATATACATATATATATATACGACTATGTATAGATTATATATGGTCTCCGATACACAGAGGTAACCTTTCCACTACACTCTGTACAATGCATGAACTACTCAGTCACATACGGAAAAGTACATAGTGGTAGAAGTATAGCTACTCACCGGTAGGACAAGAAAGAGATCTCGCGTAGCTGTACCAACTATTTTCAAAGCTCCTCAGAGGATCGACAGAGACGCCGCCTGAGTGCGAACGTCGAAGGATAGATAGAGAAGGGGTTTAGAAAAATGGGCGTAAAAGGAATGCGAGGATAAATAAATATCGACCTAGCCTCTGAGCCATTTTGTGTGCGACTCTCTACACTTTGTACGATGCATAGTATATACATGAAAGTGTACACACATACACACACACATACACACGCAAATATATATATATATATATATATATATATTCTTAAGGGTGTTTTATCTTGCCCTGAGAGCACCAGAGTGTATCGGACCTTTACTTGACTCGGGGTTCTAAATTAGGGTGTCGATTAAAGCAGTCGTTTAGTTCCGAGCGCCTCTTCTCCTCGTGCCTCGATGTCACCCTCTTCCTTTTCGAACGGAGCAACGTCTATAGTAGACCCCTGGAGCCGTAAACAGGAGGCAAATGAATCTTGGCAAGAGGATCGCGGTCGTCTGGACTAGGACAGACTCGTTTGTCTTATCGCAAGTAAAATAGTTGCAGCCAAGTAAGTGAAATAAACACGAGTGGAAAATAATAAGTATAAGCTTGGAGGGAGATATTGCATGATTTGAAAAAAAAAAAACGAGTTTTAGGTTAGGTTTAAATACCGTGATTTTCAGGAGAGAAATTCACAAAACCAATTTGTTGGAGTCATTTCTTTTTTACGTTCCATGTACACAGTCATTACTTTAATTCAATCTGGAGAATTGCAGTAATTCTAAACATTGAATTGGGTTACTGGAGTATACTTTTTCTTAAAATACCTCCGATAGAAAAGAAGTGCTCGAACAGCTTCTGAATTTGCACAGTGAACATGGAATCACGATAGAATTGAGTCTGATCATTTGGACCGATTACATGGCAGTCAAAGGCGTTGGCGATTCGAAATCTGTTGCACCATTCCATCCAGTTTCTTTTTCTCTTATTCTCGTTTTTGTTCTTTCTTTCTTTTTTTTTTTTCGTTTCTCACCCGATACAATACATCCTATCTCGAGGTTGGCTCTGGTACGGACGAACGACCACGATGGAAACGTTAAACCCTTTCGAGCGAGAACCAGAGAGACCGACTTGCGAGGACTGGATGGTGGCCAACGATTTCGAGTGTCCGTGCCCGGGCAACCACCGCTATATAATCCAATCCTGGTTTAAGACGTTGGCTATATTGCCGTTTATATACATGTACGTTGCACTCGATTCAACAATGTCGAATCCAACTTGTTCGGACTTGGAATTTTCTCTCTCTCGCTCTCTTTTTGTTTGTCTATGCCTGTCTCTCTCTAAAAGAATTGGCATGGTGTGACCTTAACAGTAGCATCAGGGAAGGTCGGAAGCACCGAGCTTGAGCAACTGCAATAAAGTGAGAGAACGTTTCGAGGTGGATGGAGAAAGGATTCTATGGCTGTCCAAAATAAACATCCTCATTTTAGGTTTAATTACAAAATTCAAATGATGTTATTGAATATGTAAACGTGTCAAGGGACGTTTCATGACTTTTTTACAGTCTATACAATCTTGACCTTATTTGTCTTAATTTTCTGGCAAAAAGAGTTAGAAAAAAAATATCCCTTCTTGCTTTATTCATTTATAATTTTATTCACAATCAGGTGATATCATAATATTGTAAATCGTATGTCTACATTACGACAAAGAGATATGTAAATATTTGTATTGAATTTTGGCAAAATTATGACTGTAATTACGATACAAAAAGTCTTCTCATGCTGAGCTTGGACACGAAAATTCGGTAAATACACCCAGTAGAAAGAAATAGAAATAAACATTGATAATGACTTTCGAAGAATGTATTTTTTTTTCTTCGATTATGTCAAATTTGCGTAAACTTGCTACTGCTTATTTTGGTTGTAGCGATCATACTTTTTAATTTATCACAGCCTGAACACCAATGAGTAAAGAAAAATAAAAAATCCGACTGATTGGAAAACCACTCAAAAATCTATTCTAATTTGTACTATGAAATATAACGTAATAGAAAACCCTAAGAAAGTCCAAAACAGAATTCCCCCAGATATGATAAATTTAATTTCGAATATCTGCAAGTATATAATTCGCAGATTATCGTTCAAATGATCACCGATTCATCGTTGTCCGTTTCTTTCGGAGTGTCAACATATAAAAATCCAAATTCGGTGCAGTAATAGCAAACATTTTGGAGAAAAATTATGACTCTTGGCAGGTTATCAAAACTGCAGTTCGTATAAAAACACGAAAAACGGTCTTGGAGTGTAGCTGGAGTACAAGGGCGTGTGGAAATGTGCCTGTATATTCATCCACCATATGTGGGGATTTGAAGATAACGATGGGAGAGGGTTTCACGTGGGCGCATTCAATGGTCGGGAATTTCAAAGATGAGGCAAAATACACAGCGCCAGTGGCTAGCCAAGCTTAATTCAGCAGTGGCCAGTTGCATTTTAGACTGTTCACGTATATTTACGTGAGTACAGGAGTGAGTACGTGTGTGTGTGAGTCAGACTTAACTGCGCCATCTCTTAAGCTTCGTACGTCGGGCAGGGCTTTAAGCTCACTGCTGTTGTAAGTAAATCCTCGGTTACCAGCTCTACTTCAGGTCTAACCAATGTATGAAAAAGTGAATAAGAAAAATCAATATATATATATATGTGTATGTGCATCTGTATACGTGTATACATTTAATGTTCATGGCTGAAAAACTAAAAAGCTATAGGGTGATGCGGGCAAAATAAAAAGTTATAGACACTTGGAATTGTTGCAAGGATTTTGTGAAAATATTTCGTAACTCAGAGATTTGACTGGACCAATTTAGTGTCATCGAAAAAATAACGGACTGACAGATTCTTTTTGAATTGTTACAACCAAACGACCCTTTACAAATATGTCACTATTACATAAAAGATATTCGTGCGATAAGAGCGCGAATCCTGTAGTTTTGGTGAACGGTGATGGAACATCGCTCTTGAAAAGAAAAATTCTGTGAACATCATCAACGCCGGACGCGCTCTTGTGCACCGCCCATTTTGTTTTTAGTTTTTTTGTTTTTTTTTGTTTTCGTTCATATAGCTGGGTCCCAATGATGGTGGTGGCGTCGTTGGTTGGTGGCCCGTTTGGGGATTAAAAGAGTTTATCGTATTCGTCAGTGCGGAAGGTGAAAGAAATATCGTAGAAAGTGAAGAAAAAAAAACAATAGAGTCGGGAGGAATAAAAATCACGTACGCCATACGTACAGTTTTTTGTTCGTTTCCCTCATACTCTATCTACTGCTTATCGAAGCTGTTTTTTTTTTTTTTTGCAACAACCGAATGGCTTTATATAGATAGAACGACTCTTGCACGAGTGGCATCTCGAAACATTGATATTGCATGTGCATAAAGTATATCGTCGTTGCTCTTTCGATACTTCATTGTACGTTTTTTTTTCTTTCTCGACATTTACCATGATTCCTCTTTCTTGTTTCTCTCTTTATTTTTCTAAAGCACTACCATCGGTTAATACACACATCTAAATCCGTACATGCATGCTTTCATGTGTGCGTATGTAATGTCGGCAACGTGGAGTCAAGGGGTTACATATACACCACGCGAGGAGATAAAACCAATCACACGGCACGCTGGTACACACGACAATTTATTGCCATAGATTATCTGGCCTCGGTCCAGAACACAAACACATTTCTTCCTATATCTAACGTACGGCCAGTTCGCTCTTTCCGCTGTTCTACGAGTATTAGTCGAAAAGTACATACGGTGTGTACCTTCGTTTATCGTTCGCTTCAAAGGAAAAATTCTAGTCTGTACAACAAAAATTCATATCATTCGAAAAGTTACATACTTCTTCTTGACTTGTATAGAAGTCAGATATTAAAGTAGGAAAGAGATGAATGTTCAAGATTAATTTTCAGGGATGCACGAATTGACAATTGTATGCCGAATGCGAAGATATGCTGAGAGTAGATAGTCACAGCTGTGAGATGAAACCATTCAACTGTTGTGGTGTCTTCCTTAAAGTATTTTTTCACCAGTGCTCATCCGAATGAGCTATCATGTAGTGTTTATGATTTCATTAACGATACATCATCAATCGTGTGCTTCGCAGAAATCTGTCCTCTACACTTACTTTAAAGGTTTGTGAATAATTTCTTGAACATGCTGTACGCATCTGAACGCAAAGTTTGCTCTACACAAAGATGTCCTGAACACGCATTTGGTGAATGATTTCGAAGGGTTGGAATGAAATAGGACTTGGAGGAACTGGAGAGGAGTTAACTGCACGGCATCGTTGGAAGAGCACAATAACGAGAATATGTACAATTGTATTCCACAACATTCGAGCAAACTGGAGCTCGATCTACACGTTCGTACCATATGGATAGATTGACTGAAAAGAATAAGAAAGACGTAACTGCTATCGTATTACCAACTAGTTTACGTCCACTTACTCGTCAGCATGTTGATCCGAGAGGATGAATAGATGGATACGTAAGAGGATGCTGAAGCCACAACTATGGCTGGTTGTATCCTCGTATCTACTCTCCTTTCTCGTTCATTCCGTCGTCTCCGTCGCGTCTACAACTTTCCCCACTGATGTACAACATATACTCGAGGAATTCTGAGTTAGACTCGAGCATTCACTGCAGATTCCCTCGCTAGGACGTTTTTCTCTCGTACAAGCAGCTAACGCAATGCCATGCTCTAACCTCATTTCCGTCTCTCTCTTTTTTGCTCTCTTTCTCTCTCTCTCTCTCTCGCTATCTCTCTCTATTCTCTTGCTCTCTTTCTTCTTTTTGTGACAATGTTGAACAAAATGCCGAGAGTTCTGGCCGCGCGCGTTTGAATCTCGCGGAAGTAGAGGATTTCTACGAGACGTGCATGGCTTTTTATTGCCGGATAGACCATTTGAACAACAGCCAACATGGCGAATCGGAGCCCAGTAAGATTCTTTACCTCTCCCACTCTTTCTCTCTCTCTCTCTCTCGCTCTGGCACTCTCATCCTTTTTTCTTTTTCACCAATACCTCATCTCGTCTCAGTCGATGCTGTTTTCTTTATTTTCTATCTTTATACACATACGCACACTCGTACACACGAATATGTCAGAGTACACTCGGTGTTTGTTACAACCATCGTGTTCTCGCTGGGCTACACTCCAAGCAAAGATTTTGAAACTCTTTTGGCCAAGCCGATGTGGAGCGAGCCAAGCGAGCATCCATCGAAACCACTCGCCTATAGAGCTGAGTCTACGCTGCCGTAGATTGTAATAGATTTATATGTTCTGGCAGGGCAGAAGGGAGGAACAAAAGAGAAAAGAAACGGGTATATAGGGAAGGGTTGTGGATGCGACACACGCAGAGCAAAAGACGAAAACGGTGATATAAGTGTACTGGGTACGTCAACGTTTGCTGAAACCAGTTTGCTTTAAGAAAAAGAAAGATTTAGCTTTATTTTATACATATATCTTTTAATACTGAAAACAAAGAAGAATGCGAATCTTGGCCAAAGAATTTTTCGGATGTCGCAACGACGCAATCGCGCTGCTCAACTGAATTCTCCGTTTCTCCTCTCTGACATGGTCCCTCAATCGATCGGCGTTCAGTTGATAACAAAATTTTTGAAATTTTCGTCTCGACAAAGATCGTAACATTTCCAAATCGTATACCTTACGGTAGTGCTGTTGGCAGATGTTGAAGATTTTTAATTGAGCACAGAAAATCAAATAATATGATCTCGGTTGGTAAAACCAGTGTTTAATTATGAAGCTTGATAGTTCACCCAAATTTTTTAGCCGTTTTTGACACGACTTTATTTCCGAAAAAATGTGTTGAGAATTAAAAAAATATATTTACATATTTTGCTTGTTTCAAAATTGTTCACTTTTGATATCAAACACCTTATTTTCTTTTTTGCACCGTTATGTTTTTGTGAACGAACAGAGAATACGATTCAAGTTTTCCCACACTTGGTAGCGGGGTTGAAAAATATCGTAGAAGGATTTTCAAAAGAGTACATCAAATTTTCGTCATTTAATCGTCAAGAGGATTGTTTTCGAAGACATACTCATTCGAAGAAAGCTTCAGAACGCTCACAGATTATACATCTTTCGTCGATTTGCGTACGCGTTGTAAAATGCTGTAATTTCGAACAGTCAGATGAACTTTTGGAGCATGATTGAGATAATTTTTATAAAAATATCTCCAGTATGCTGTGAATCAAATGTAATATCAGTTAATTAAATTCATAGCACTTCGGGAAACCGATAAAAATGAAACCTTTCAAATGTTTTAATTTCAATATGGCATAATTCTGTTAAAAATTATAAATAACCCCATAGAATTTGAACTATAACTGTCAGAATAATTTGCGTTACGTTTGATCTTAATGAATAATTCGTTCAGAAATTACATATAAAAAGAAGACATCAAAATATGAAAAAAATGATGTTACCTAGCGCAGTTTTTTTCCACAAATTCTGGAAACAGACACGAAGAGACACTGACGTTTTCATCCGTCAACCAACGAATCTCATAAAGAGTTAATGCGATATGGTATGCTCGTTTATGGCTGTGAAAAACACACGGTCGTGAAGATAAATGAGAAGTGAGTTTCGCGAGCAGGTACTCTCGAGTTAGAGATACAAAGTTTGCTGCAACGAGAAATATGGATTTCTCTCTTTCACAGCCTATTTAACCTTTGAGTATGCTCGCAAAAGTTTTCTTGTATGCTGCGCGTTATCGAGGTTGGACTTTTACGAGTACTTCTGATATACGCGAAGAGGTACTGGGGTGATAATTATTCCTGCAGCGTCTTCGAATCATAGGGGAAGGATATAGCTGGGGAATTACGAAATTATGCAGTTTGAAAGGTAGAATGTTCTGTAATTGATACCTGCAATGGTACGTAGTTTGATCCATGTATGTATCTACGTTATGCATCGGCAATGATCAGTATGAATCGATATATTTTCCCGATTACAGTACCCTTTATTTTTGTTTTAATTAAATTTTTCAACGGTTCGTTATAAATATTTTCGATGGCCGTGCATTTAAAATTGATTATATTACGATATCCCAATTCCGTCAGGACTAATTTACTTCCGAGAAATGGGAAACGGGAAAAATACGTGATTAACCACCATCAAATTTCCGGTTTAGAACTTGTTTTTTAGTGGCAATGGTTTAATAATGAAACTTAATCGAAAAAACTTCATATCCGAGAGCATAAAGGTATGGCGACGCTCAGAGCATCAGGTCAAATCTTTTTCTCGTTCTTTCTCGTCGAACTGCCACCGCTGGCTCTTGATATTAAACTTTTTAGCTAACGTCGTTCAACTGAGACATTTTTTTGTTATTTCTGAGGCTACTTGTCGTGTTGGCTGACTGAGCCATCATAAGGACACAGGATTGATAGCTGCGATGAAAATTTCAAAAGTGCAAATTTCCCACATCATTTAACCACTCGGATTCCAAAAACATTCAAAGCTTTTCAGCTGATCTTCCATATGAGCTGCAGTATCGTGTATTATTCTAATTCTTCAAGCGATCCCAAAAATGTTTCCTTGTGGATAATACGGAGCGGCAAAGCAGTCTCATGCATTTCCTATTAGGTTTTACGTAGCTCAGCAACAAGCGTCCGATGCTTCAGGAGTGTCATTGTTGAATGTAGGCTGACAGAAAAACTGAAAGGGAGGTTTTGAAAGCGAGTGGCAAGTGAGATGCGAAAGCATGATTGTACTCCTCACTCTCTCTCGCACCTTTCCTTGGCAAGTTACGTCACAGTTTTCACCAGGCAATAGCGTGATCAGTAATAGTAGGGCTTACACATAGGAGGCGAGTAATAATTCGTGCAATTGAGAATAAAATACATTGCTTAGTCAGGTAAAAAGGACGAGAGAGAGAGAGAGAGAGAGAGAGAGAGAGAGAGAGAAAGAGAGACTATTCTCCAATATCGTAAGCATCGAACTTTGAACACTCGTCATCCTATTTGGGGCGTGCAAATGGAGGTACTTCGTATATACTAACTGTATATGTCGTGGGCCTCCCTCTTTCTCTTTCTGATGGCACAACACTCTCTCGTCACTAATGAGAAGAATCGTTCCAAACGATTCAGTTCAGAACTTCAGGTGACCGCGTTCATCCACACTCAACACACATTTATATGAAGTATTGGAAACATTAAGGGCTGCCTTTCAACGAAACAAAGTGAAAAAAAGAGTTGAAAATTCAAGAACGTTCAAGAGTTCATGGCTGCATGGTTTGAGGTACTTAACAAAACTAATATGTCGAATTCCTCTGAGAAGAGTGATCGCTAATTTTCTGCTTCAAGGGGGGAATGGACAAGTGTGAATTATATACTTCTGCTCCGAGCTAATGGATTTTCCGTGACTGAAACAATTTGTCTTATTTCACGATACCATCTTCCTCATATATAATACCGTCCGAATTCGACTCAATCTAATAGTGTGATTCATCATGGATCACCCCGACAATTAGGGAAATGATAATCATTCTCACGCTGTGTGAAATAAGTAAGCGCAAAACATCAGTTTTTCGTTGTAACACAAAATTTTGAAAATTGCAATTAATCAACAAGGGAATATATCGACGATGAATGGATGATGCAATTGTTTGATACAATGAATTATATATTTTTGAGTCGAATTACTTTTATCATCACTTTTATCTCACGGTTTCTATCGTTAAATATTGTTTCAGGAGGATACAAACTCACGAAAATATTATGAAAACTGGAAATTGACTCAGCTTTCACACCCGTACACACAGACTTTTGTTCTGATAGTATACAAGTGTGCACTGGAAATGTTAAACAACAATGCAATCTGACCAAGAGTGTTGATACAGCGAGACTCACATTTATTTAAGTCTCGAATGACCTGAATTAAGTTTCCTTATTTCATGCAAGTCCTTACGAAGATGAAATCACACTGACACTGATATGTAATCGTTACGACAGTTATTGTTTAGCTTAAAGGTTACCAAAAGAGAGAGAGAAAAATTGAGTGGAATTATGGTCGCATACGTAGGGACTCGGAAACCTTTCTGAGAGGAGAAATACTCGCGGTAGTGTGTGCACAATTTGAATAGAAGCAAAGAGTAACGTCGAGGTAAATACAGAGAGAAAAAAAATGCAAAACACTGTGCACATCTGACATTTAATATTTCGAGATGAGAAGATTTCCGTTCTTTGCATATTTTCCAATCGCGTTTTTCCTCTATTATACTACAGTCCACTTATTTTGTTGCTCCCTCTCGCAGTTTTTTTAATTCTATTGCTCGCACTTTCTCTCTCGCGAAACTCTCTTACCACCCATTAAGACGACGCGGCGTTTACCCGAAGGGTTACCATATCGAAACCGCAAAACTTCCCTTCCCGAATCCTCTATAAGTAAATTAACGATAAGTGAAATTTCCACCGGCGTTTTGCATATTTTTTGCTTCTATTCTTCCTCTCTCCCTCTGCCTCTCAAATATTACCGAAGGTATGGAGCATGAAATAGAAAAGATCTTAAACACATTTTATCAGATTCGAGTTAAGCTCACGTTGCTCTATCGATCACGGATCAACTACTCCATTCACGTCTATGACGCTATTATTCGAGGAGGATTGTATAAAGTATTTATAATTGGTAGGGCATAGACGAGTGGGTATTCGAACTGCGAGACCCACTCGCATCGGGATAATCATTCTCCTATTACGAGCGAAAACTCAAATTTGCATGCCGGCTTCAATAATTACAAGAATTGTATGATCATAATGTTGGCCATGTGCATGTCGTGATTTTTCAATTGAAAGTGGAATTTTGTACATTTATGTCTTCAATACAATTTTTTTTAGTAAATCATCCCTATTGCTTGGTGGGTCTTGTTTTACATTTAGTCCACAGTAAACAGAACAGAATAAAAATAGAAAAAAAAAACAGAATAAAATAGAAAGGCGTTCTATCTCTATATATATAAATCTGTTTGCTAAAAAATATTTGTCCGTTTTTCAATCGATAACCACTGAGCCAATTACGATCAATCTTTCACGAGATTAAATTCATGATCCAAATTGTATTTGTGATTTTAAGAAGCCCCGATGATATCTTGATTTTTACGAAAATGTTAAAAAAAAGTTAGCCTGATAGATGCCGCGAGCAAAGCCCGCAGGTACAGCTAGTTCGAAATAAAATCTACCCAGAGGTAACAGTTACATTCAACTAATATTTTCACATGTGGAAGAACACGATGACAAAATGTATCATAATATTTAAAACACCGGAGAAGTTTTTGGGCATACTGAAGTTGTGTCGTAAGCATTGAATGAGTGAAGAAAAGGCGGCTGGAGTGGACACCCCTCCCCCCCCATCCCAAAAATAAAATAAAATAATAGGTTAACCAAGAACACGTATTTTAAGCTGATTAATTACAAATCAAAACTACGAATTTTATTGGCATTAAAATTGCGTCAGTGCTACTGCAACACTTCCAATCACAAATGTTCGTTTCGTATACTCGCTTGCTTTTTCGGGCAAATCTGATTACTATTTTCATATCAATTTATGAATTGTTTCGACGCCACGAATAAACGTTCGTTAATAGTTTCTGTCCCGACGCAGCGTTGGTGTTGTTTATAGTATTTCAATTTACTTTTGTCACCTTAAACACACTTCCGATCTTTTCAAATTATTTTCCCCGAAAGTAGGCTTCTTCGAAGACCATATTATAATAAATGGAAAAAAGTTGGGAGCTCAATAAAATTGTTTTTCGAGAATTTTCAATCACTCGGTAAAAAAACAAAAAAATGTTTTTTGTTTTCGTAAAAAAGTTAACCATTATTGTAGTATTGGTACTCGAATCAAAATGAACTGAAAAAAATTTCACAGGCTGATTCCACGTGGACTCGTACCTCCGAGGATTTGCCGTATGTTTGTTTAAATATTTAATGATAAACTTTAAATTTAAATTCAAAATGATTTTAATTTTGAAACGTGTTTTCTTCATAATGTTAAGGCAGTTTTGAACGAGCGAATGATTTTTTTAGCTCGGCTACTAACACCGGGAAGAGAGAAGCAACTCTAGATCGGGTGAAGGGTAAAATTGGTAAGAGAGAATCTATATGCAAGCTCTTTGAATTTTCTCTTTTTCTACTCTTGCCGATAGTTTCTCTCTCTCTCACTTTTTGCATTTGGTGGGACTATATAGTTCTCTCACTCGCTCTCGACGGTTATCCAGGTGGAAATTAATTAGCGAGCCAATTTAACTTTAACGATCGTTCGATTTTACGTTGCTACCACCACGGGATTCGGTTACCTTTCTATATAACTACTGGTGTTGTGGCTTATGCAGCTGCGTGCGCACACATACACGTACAAACTTATACACATATAGTATGTGTATATATATACATATGCATGTATATAAATACCTATGTGGGCCGGGGGAATTGTATTCATTGATAATAATTTCACCGGATGTCCGCGGACCAGCACGCTTCAGGGGATGCGCACATCTCAACCCCTCTAAATTCTCTCGCTCTTTAACTCCATTCCCCGATCTCTCCCTCTCCCTTTCTCTCTTTCTCCTTCCTTCTGTTTATTTGATTCTCTTAGAGTCTATGTATTCTCTCAAAGCTCACTCGATTGCTTTTCTGCGCGTTATGCTGTGAGAGTTGATTTTTTGATCGCCTGTTGATTTTATGATTTATTGCTTCTTCGCAATCCACTTCCAATGCCTCGTCGTAAGGTTTCTTCAAAATATATTTTAGTTCTTGCTTCAAATCTTCATTATTTTTTGTGATTATGCAACGAAAATGAACAACAGTCCTAATAGTAACAATCCTAACACACAACTTATGTTCGCTTAACTATGCGAGAAAAGTTATGTGCACTGAAAACAAAATATTGTTGAAATATTCAAATATTTTGTTGAACGTATTCAACAAAATGTTTTAAGGTTTCAACAAAATTTTGTTTCCAGCGCGATTGAAACAGCATTCAAGATTTATAAATTCGACTATTTTCCGATGACCAATTTTTTTAAATTTAATGTTACAGTTAGTTGTTGACAAAAAAAAATGTTGAACAAAGATTCGATTTCGGTATTAGGTACCTTTCGGCCTTAATAAGCATTGAAATTTCGAATTAGTTTTCATACTACGCCTCACATTATAGCTCACATTATTTCAAAGCGATTAATTATCATGCACTACTATCGAAATTCGAATGATTGAATCGAATCGACTTATCGTATTTCATTCGCAAGGAAACGTTGGGATTAGCGTTCCTTTTTTCCATAGAAATTTTTGTATTAATTCTCCTGTTTTATTACCACACGAAATGATCATGAACTATACCCATATTTTTGGCAAATTCAAAATAGTTTTCGTGAATACACGCATATCAAAGTATTCGTTTCTTATCAACTAGTTAAAAAAATTAAATTGGCAATAACGTGACCAGCAACGAGCCCAGGGAGAACGAGGTACAGCTCGTTCCTGGGAATCTTATGTTTTTTTTTTTTTAACGTTCCCCTTTCTCTCACTCTTCGAGTCTATCTCGATATTTCTTTCTCTCCTAGCTGTGCTCCAAGAGAGCGAGGAAAAGTGTGTTTCGTGCCAACGCACACGTTACCAACGAGAATTACGCGAGTTAAGTGTTCCGTGTGGGGTGAACCACGAAAAGCTGAAAGAGGAAAAGAGACAGAAAGAGAGAATGAGAGCAAAACGCCTGGAGTCATCCGTCAAGATTTAGGACGACGGGCAACGAGATTGGCTACAAGAGGGCGCTGCTTCGTTACTCCAGGTACGTCGCCCACGCGCATTCTCCCCCTTTTTATATATATACTATAATACATATTTTATAAACGGGTGTCATGGACATCAACTATAGATATTTTATGGTATACATAAACAAATAGTCTCGAGAAATCGATTTTTCTTACACTTTGCGCGTGCATCCCTTGTAGTTTGTTTTCCATCATTCTGTAAGTGTGTTTCAAGTCAAGGTTGGAACAAATAAACAGAACTGAATGAATTCAAACGTATTCTATAACTTCAAGAATCTTCCCGTGAACTCATAGCCATACAGCTGTAAACAATTTAAATGTTGGACTTTTGGAGTTTTTTTAGGAAGCTGGAAAGACTCAAATTTTTCCAACTCCACGAATATATAAATGAATTGTTTATTATTTTGTTGTAAGTTTTATTCTTGTGAGTTCAGACATTTTTGGCTTTAGGAGCGATATTGAATTGCAAAAATTGATGATAAAAAAGAAGAAATTTAATCGGACGATCCAAGATTGAGCACCGTTTTATAATAGTGTCAGCGTTTAATACACTTGCTAACGACAGCACGTGGAAACCATTAAATCAGGGGTATCCTCGATCATGGATAGTCATCGATGTTTTCTCCAACTCCATAGAAACTAGCTCTTGTTGGAACCTCCAAACTTTGTGCCAGTTTCATCCAACATTCAATCCTTTTCTCTATATACCTTGTTTTTATCTCCCTACATCCAATCCTATATGACTACAGCGTTTCGCCATGTTCTTTATCCGCTTGAGGCCAACGAATTCTCGGCAATTTTCCAATTCTGGGTTCTTGCTATACTCATCTCTGTTTCTCCACGTTTTAGTACTGTCGACAAGACACACTCACTTGTCTACAGATGTAGATACACATGCTTTACAAATTTTATTGACGTGTCACCCAATATTTATACGATTTTACGTTTAAATATAAAATTTTCCTTTTTCTTTATATTTTATTAGAGTTTCTTTTTACCACTTGTGTGTATAAACGTATACGAATACGTTAAAAGTTAATTGCACCGAAGTTCAACGATCAACAAATCGTCGACGATTTCGCCAGTGGCGTCAATAGTTCTATAGATCTATATTTTAAATATGAAGAGAAAAAGAAGTGGCTCGTTACTTTTAACAAAAATCTGGGTCAACTCCAAATTGTGAATATCGATGAACCAAGCTATATAAACATTTGCAGACATACCCATTGAGATGACAGTATTTATACCGTTGATTTCATTTGCAAGACTTGCCCCTAAAATGAAATTCTGTATGTGTATGTGTATGTGAAAAAAAGTCGTGAAGCATTTAGACATGTAAAACATTTTTAATAGGCCATCAGAGAGACAGAAAATCGAGTTTTTATTTATTCCACTAGATGCTTACGTTTTTTTCATTCAGCTGAATGTATTCTATCAGACTTTAAACTATAAATATTTTCAATTAATACACTTGAGCTAAGTTGAATGAACCAATTGAAGAGCAGAAAAAAATGATAAAACAAAAAATCCTTGATTCTTGACAGATTTCGAAGCTTTCTTTATAATTCAATTAATTTGTCAATTTCAGTCAGATATTTATAACTGTCTATTACAATGAAAGAGTGTATTCTCATGAATATATATGTTTCGCTATTTGTATTAATTAGTTGAGGAAGATAAAACTTGTCACAATGGGCATAGTCATCAAAACAGAATCTCTTTTACTGCGAACAATGCTTTCCAAGTCACCGCGTCATCAGCTAGTCACGTGGTCCAAAGCAACGAACAATGCAGACGTATTTTTTATCCAGCATTTGAAAAGATCTTTTCACTGGCCAAAGAGATTTAAAAATTCGAGACACCTAAATATATTACCATACAGAGATGGCTAATTGGAAACGGTGAAAATAGTTTAGAAACTCTTTTCTCGTGGATGGTTTGATTCTTATTCTTAGATTTGAATCATGATTCGTAGTAGCAAAAACAGACAAATACATTTTCGAAAAAAATATACATATTGCATATAATATATATTTTAACAGCATTCATCATCTTAAGCAACTGATTGATGAACGTCATCCGGACATGTCGCACCCCCTAAGCCTTGCATCTTTTCAAAACGTCAACATCGGACTAACACAATTGATAGACTAGCAGCTGATGAAATTTGAGCAGCGAGGAGGGTTTTAACATTGACGTCGAGAGGGAATGCATATATCGATACTGGGCGTCCGTGGTAATGTTCCTTTATCACCTCAATCGTTTCATACTTGTTGATGCAGTCGAACATGTATGCAATCAAGCACCTTTCGGAGACTTCTACAGTTTCGAGGTGAAATAGTGATAAGGATTGTTAGGGCTGTGAAGTTTTTAATTCAATATAATTTGTGTTTGCTCTTCAACTTCTCAGCTTGAGTTCAATTCTGGAAAAAAACTTTTCACGCCTCTGTAAATACTGCAAGACTTTTTGAATGGAATCTTGAAGAATAATTGAAGCTCATTTTCTGATCCTCCAGACACTTATTTATGCAACTATTGTAGAAAATTGACATTTTGAGGCACATGTAAAAAATAGCTACTTTCCAACTTGATGATGAGAGTTACATCATAGTTATTTTTTCACCCATGAAATAGGAAATAAACAACTCACCAACCAGATTATCTATGATCTTTCGCAAGTCCAATGAAACTTTTTGTGTCATTATAAGTCTAGTTTTTGCTTTCCTGTAATAATTATAAGATTCGTTTCACCAATGCATTTTCTATCAATTACAGTTAAAAGGTATTTTCGCAAATAAAATTTGAGAACATGTCGTTAACAAAAAATTCAATTGACATTTGAAGCTCAAGAATTTGTATCCTTGTTGTTATGGTAGTCTGTGATGGAGGGGCTCAGAGCAACAGATGGCTAATCAACAAATGGCCAATAGTAATGCAACGTGAGAATATTGTATTTATTGTAAAGAGTAAACTTTTTCAGTGAAAATTGCCAAATGCTTTGCAAACAGTAGATCACGTTTTTCCCAAAATTAAAAAAAAAAAAAAAAAAAAATTCTTGGCGTAGAAAACGGAGACAATTTCTTGAAGAATTATTTTAAATTTAAGCCGCACAATAAGTCACTGAAAATTCCGATGTAAAACAATCGAAAAAAAATTAATAACTTCATAATAAACCTAAGAATAAATGTCAATTCTTTCTGGGTAATCTTAATCTAAAGAATACGAATAAAAACAAAACATTACCACGATGAAAATTCTGAAGCAAAGGAACTTTCAGACGAAAAACAATAAGAAAAAGGAAAAAATATTTCCAATGTGTTCCGCTACTTTTTTACGTAATTTATTTCACGTAATGCATAATTCATGGTTAATAAACGTTGTCACGAACCTTCAACGTTGAGAGTGGCTGTGATGAAAAAAGCAGTTCCGACAGTAAGGAAGGTCGTTAAAAGTGTCATGATGTCGAATATCAAATATTTTCCCCGTTTATATGCCGTTCCTCGCTTCAGTGTTAACCAACTACCACTGTTTATTTAGCCAATATTTCATTTGTATATATATTTTTCGTCAATTTATTTGATCACCCCTTCTTCACTTTACGTCACGTCTTTTTGCTGTCAACAACTTATTTCAACGTGCACTTTCATGGAGGGTAGCACAAGTATTCTAAGCTGTCTAGTTTTATGCTTGAGAGAAAAAAAAAATCTGTGTCGTTGTTTGGGAAAACGTACGTGAGCTACCGGTGGAAAGTTCGGATGCTGACTGACTCGGTGGAGCACGGTTTTCCGCAGGAGCAACATAGAGCATACGCATGCGTTCCGGTCTCCCACGTGCCCAGACACTCGTTTTAAGCTCGCTCCACTATATGTTTTCAAAGCATTACCGTCTTCCTCTGTATCCTTATGTAACTATTAATGTCTAATCTCACACCCTGTACTTCACACGTAATCAAAAATTTGATAGTAAGCGTGAAATAGCGATTGACCAGAATTATACATTAAGGTGATTCTCATTCGAGATTAAAATTTTCATTCGAATTCACCCCCGAGAGTTCGATTCCAAATGAATTAAAAAAAACTACCCGAACAAACTGGGGTCGCTGCGTCATCGGAGATTCTAGCGTCTAGAAGGTACGCCAAACTTTTAAGCTTCACACAAAAATACGGTCAGTCGTCGAAAAAAAAAAAAATCATTCGAGTACACTGCCGGCCAAAAGTAAAAACCAATGCCAATTTTGTTCGATGAACAAATTAATTTTTTCTCAGTGTATGTACGCTCGTTTGTCGTTACGTCGATTTTTTTCAAATTAAATTTCGAATAAGGTATGTTTCAAATAAGGTCAAATTTTTCTTCACTTGCTGTATAATTTTCGAGCCTTTTTGATTATGATCAAGTGAACAACGGAAAATTTTAAAGCGGCTTAAACCATTTTATTACTGATTGAACAATTTTAGGTCAGATTCGAGAAACAAAAACGAAAAAATATATATATTTTTTTTTATCACTGTAAAAACAAGTGTGTTGTTGCCAACACACATTAAGTGTGTTCTGTACTTAACGCCGTAAGCAAACTATAGATTCTTTGTCACCGTTTTCTACACGTTTTAAAGCGTGTGTTAAAAATCAACAGTTTGTTTATGGCGTTAAGTACAGAACACACGAGTGTGTCACCGAAAAAAACAGTGATATTGCCATAAATGATTATTAATAATTCACGATTTAATTCCAATCCACGTAACAAAGTATTAGTCCGAATGTTTCTATTATTGAAAATAATTAAAACTCCATGAGATTTTCTTTTTTATTTGTTTCTAATTCATCGAAAGCAAATTTTGGAAATCGTTCGCTCGCCGGAAAATCAATTGAAAAATCGTTGATTTGCTAATTGTTTTGAAATATTGTTAACGAAACTCAAAAAATTTAATCGATAAGTCATTTCTAATCATTTTTAGGAATCTCTTCCAAAATGTACGAGTAAAGCCAGCATTCAAATACAAACCGGAAAGACAGATCTGGAAATAAGGAAACCGAAAAATGGAAAGCCACATATAACAAAAATGGAAAGTGGCTAACTTGGTATGGATCAGTCCATACATATCGCCTATAATATTATATTATCTTCCCTCAATTTAGAGAAACTCACGGTGGAGGTGGATATATATATTTATCTACATGTATGTTCATATGTATACAGTACGAAGGTAAGTGGTATTGGACGACTACTAACCCGAGATTAATCTGAAAGTTTCGCACGCCCACGTCGCCCAGACCACTGTGAGCACGCGGCAATTACGTCATTAACTCATTTGGATTTGATTTTAATTTGATTTACCGTTGCCCAGACTCCCTCTGTCGGGCAATTTATGTTTAGCTGAGGGATATATTTATCGCAGCTGATTGTTTAATTCTTGAGATTATCTAAATAAAATGACACAGAATTAGTAGCTTGAAATTTCGATAGAATCGATCTAGAATTTGTGAGAGTAAATTACTCTTTTCACTTTCCATAAGAATGCTGATAGTTCCGGAAAAAACAAAGACCCTTGGTATGTAATGTTCATTTAGTTCAAAATTGTTTGTGATCAACCCTCTGGTATAAATTGATAGGTTTCCAATTAAAAGCTCGTAATTATTGAAACAGGATTCAGAGTTGTAATTAAAAAAAAAATAAAACAAAACTCGAAAGAGGGATCAGATCAGTAAAACTGAAACCAAATACTGTAATTTTCTTTGGCTAATTAAACCCAACAATGCTAAAGGGAACACGAAAACGAGTGTTATACCTGACCCGATTTCTCTTTGATGTCAAACTTCATCGTATGCTACAGTCACCTACAGTCGTCGCACAATGCGCCAGTTTTATCGATTATATCCCCCATCGTTGATCTTGAAGTGCCCTCGAAAAATGTATAATATATACAAACACTGATTCGGTAATCGTATGAATTAATGAAAAGAGCTGATTCGCATGGATTTCGAACAGTTAAAATCGTGAAAAGGTTGAATTGAAAAGAAAGACTTTTGTTCTAACACGAAAAGTCTCACTCTATATAGATCCGAATCATCGGCAATCGAAATAGCTCTTCTGAAAGTACGTTGAGACGTTATCTCAAGAAATTAATCAGAAAGTTTGCGTTCCCTCGAATTTAATGATGGCATTAATTTTAATATCCATTCAACGGCTCATATCTCATTCTCATCTGGCGGAAGTGGTGCTTCTGCTGATTCTCCTCTCGCGTGTGAAACTCAAGTAGCACACATCTCGAGTTTGAAGCTGCAACCGGTTGCTCGCTCACCTGCGAGCTTTACATCTCTTCCTTGCCATAGACTTTTCCCATCCACACCTTGAAGCTGAACTATATCTCATTTACGTTAAGTCAGAATTTAATGGTTCCGCGAAATATATGGTTGTGAAAATCATTTCGTTGTTTTGAGTATTCTTAACACTTTGAGCATGATAACGAATCTCTCAAGTACCGCTTTTTTTTATTACATAAATGTTACTTGTCAATAAAAATAGTCTCAATTTTCGATTGCAAACCTGCAACTCTATTGTGGAAGTGCAAAAAAATACGAACGAGCAATTGCATCTCCTTGCAAAATAAATTTTCGAAAAATAGACATTTTTTCTTTGGTTTTTCTTTCATTGTTCCTGCGTTGTGACAATTTCAAGGTTGACAGGCATTATTATGGTCATTTTCGGATAATAATGGTATGTTTCAGGAGCGATTTTTAAATAGAGCTAAAAAGTGTGTTTTTGTGAAAAAGCAAATTCCCATGGCAAAGTTTCTCGAATTTCTCATAATGGAGAAAAAAAAATTATTAATTAGGATGAAAACGGAAAATTTCAAATCTCATTGATGGAGGAACAAAGGCATGGAACCAGCCGTGAATCGAGTATTAAACGCAGCCACCGTTTCCGTTCTGTCGCCCATCACTTTTCGTGGCTGTCACGCAAAAGTGAGAGGCTGCATTGCATATGTAGCACGATTTAACGATTTTCGGATCCGACTATTTCTCGATCCGAGGCAAATACAACGCGGAGAGATTGAAAATTAGAATGCTTTAACAATTTTCAGGATATCGACCCGTAAATTATTGGAATAAAGCTCGTCCACCCTAAAATTGTCACCCTAACTTCCCACAACTTTAACCCTCACTTTTTTCCTCCACCTCATTGTTTCTGTTCCTGTTTCTATGCCTTCGAGACTCCTCTATAGTGTTGCCCACAGACACTTTTTTCATGCACTATCGCCTCGCATTTGTACGAGTTTCAGTTCGTTAGGACTTTCAGAAAATCGGAAACACTGCGCCACATACCGAGCCAATATGGAAACGTTGCATCGCTGTTGATAATCGTGATGAAAAAAAATACCAATTTTGAAAAATATTGTGTTGATTCGGGAGATGAGAGGTCTTCGATAATCTTATAATACTGCAGAAATATTTCATTCGTGTCCCTCCAATAAAAGTAAAAAACATTTCAGGTTTGTTTCAAATATTTTTGAATAGTCAATAACTAGATGAACAAATCTACCATTATGGCTTTTGATTTCGAGCGGCACATAAGCCTCACTCGATCGCTGCTCTTCCTCTCTTCCTCTTTCTCTCTCACTCTCTTGCTCTATCTTTCCCTCCATCATTGCTTTTCCCTCTCTTGGTCTCTCTATCTTTCCCTCTTTCACTCCTTCTCCCTCTCTCTCTCTCTCTCTTTCTCGTTCTTCGTAATTAGTGGTCGTAGAAGCTCCAAGAGCCTGGACTATGTTCGGCTCGCTAGATGTACCTTGCTACACAGTCAGTACGGATCCTTAATAGCGAAATACGGCTTGAGCATTAAAGGTGCTCCTTCTATTGCGATTGGGGTGTTGGAGATTTCTAATTCTGATATATTTCCAACGGTATAAGTGCGAGAGCCATTTGTACGGGTATAGTCTCAACACATATAGAAAGATGAAACATGTACACGTGTTTCAAACGAAAACGTTAACCTTTGCATTTGCCGTTTATAAATTATCGTTTTAAAACTTGACGTCAAGACGCTACCTTGAAATTATTTATAATATTATAATCTTCATTTCCTCGTAACAATATTTGATTCATTATAATACGTCAAAATTAATTCGAATACAAAAAAGACGGTATCCTAAATTTGATAAACGAGAATTTTTGTACATTTTCGGGCTTACTCTTTTTATGGATACGGTGAATCAAAAGGCTCCTCACGGAACTGTTCCTATCATGTATCATTGGTATGTAATATATATGGAACAATGAAATCACATTAACTCCATCGTTACAAAAATAACTTATGTTAGATCTTTGCTCTGCATGTGTCATATGATTATTATTGATATATTTTTCACAACCGTATGAACTAGTAAGATGATAAAAGCTTAATAACTTTTCGTTTGATCTGATTCAACGGTGAGTAACTCGATTCATATTTTGTTTTTTAGATAAGAATAAAATAATAATAGCATAGCTCGCAGCATGGTATAAAATTGCTCCATTGCTTTACAGCTTTAAGGAATTGTTGTAAACGTTTATATAAATCTTTTGTACAGTTTCTGTTTTCGAAAATTTTTGAATTTATTTTTTCCGCAGTATTCAATCGATAGCAGCATTTTGGAGATTATTGCGAGTTCACGTATTTTTTAAATTGTTTTCTTTACAAAGCATACAACACAATATTAATAGCGTTAAACGCTCCTGTAACGTTCTAACCGATGCATACTACACATAATTTCTTATTCAAATCGCTCCCTCTCACGTCTCATTCTTAAGTGTAGACGTATCTTTATCATTTGCACTCGACGTTGAGGGACAATATCTTTCCTCGCATCATTTCGAGCGTCGAGGAAATAGATGGAATTATCTTTTGATTTTCACAGAAAGAAAGAGCTTAATGAATAGTAAGGGAGAGAGAAAGATAGTTGCTTACTCGTATTATACGAGGAAGTACAGTCTGCTACAAACATTTGAAATGTAACAGAAAAGTACGGGGAGGAAATGTAAGAACGCATATTCAAGGAAGAAGACGTGAGACTCACTGGTGCAAAATTTCGCCAAAATTCTGATCTTCCGCAAACACACAAAGAGGCAAACACAGATTCATACAAACACATTTCTCAGCTTCGCTATCTCCAGAAAATCCTCACAGCTCTTCCGCCATGATTACGGTACGTAGTCTGAAACATTTTGAGTGCGAGAGAGCCTGGGCGTCGTCGTCTCGCTGCAGGAAACCGCAATACACAAGCAAGAGACGAGAGATGAGTGTGCCAAGGACCGCGGAGCGGCTTTCAACATGACTTGCCCCACGATGAGTCTCTACAAGACGTGTATTCGCTTGTTATGTGGCTGACTACGTACACACAATTTTCACTAACTCCCCCTGTCGCCTCTTTTGTCGCGTTTGCATTCACAACGAACGGAAAGCTTTCACCACCAACAGCAACGAAATGTGATTTTCCTACGTACTTTCCCTTACTCTCGTGTAATATTTGCTGATTTCTTTCCGTTCCTTGCTGTGATAGGAGTCGAATGTTTCCAGCATGATTATTCACGAATCAATTTCGAATTGATGAAACTCTCGATGCAAATTTTATTCAAAAATTTTGTACCTTCGTTTAGTTCTGTTCGTAGATCTATTTATTACTTTAGTTTACGCGAACTTATTTAAACTTTAATTCATTCCTTTAGGCAGAAAAAAAAAATCGAGATCCAGCAATGCGGATGCAAAGTAGGCAGAATTGACCATTCAAGGAACACGTAACGCATGAACGCCAATGATTTTGATATTAGAATGACAGATAATTTCATGTGTCTGAAATGACGTATTATCGGTTCTGAAACTGATTGAACATGATACGTTTCTTTTGTTAGTGATTTTATTTCATGACTTCTACAAAAATTAACGAACAAGCGAGCGCGATAGATGGACCATATTTTTTTCGGTCCGTAGGCCCAATAATATGAACAGTAGACAGCTCAGGCTCAATTACCCAGATGTCATGGTTCCTTTCCTCTTTTAATTCCTAGGCTATAAAACTCTGACAACTTTCTCACCTTTTAAAACATAATTTGCAACAAAAAATTTTGTCTTCGGGTGCTAAATGGTGGATACGAATATTCATACCAATTCGGTTTTTGATGAAAACGAAAAAAAACTGTCATTTTGAATTTCTCACAGGAATTGTTGAACTCGTGACTTCTCATCCACCTTAATTTGTCAGTGATCAAATGAACAATGACGTTACGAATGAAACGGGCAGATAAAATAAAAAAAGAAATTTTTCGAAACGATATATTTGGGTGAATGTCATATGTGATTTGATCGCATTAATTGTCCTACTGAATGATAGTCCAACATCAAGTTGTCTATGATCATGAATCGTCACAGCAGCAACACGAATAAAACGAAAAGAGATTCGTTCCGACACTCGTGATTATGAATCTGAATTTTGAACACAGCACGAGAAAAATGCATGTCACGTTTGATTTCCTCGTGTCAACTGTCGAACTATATGACAGTTCAACATGAAGCCGTCTGCTATAAATCGATGAATTATATTATTACTAGGACGACAACACCATGAACGAATGAAGAGAAAGAGTCTCGTTTGGATATTTGTCATTTGATATACCGATCACCGATGAAGATAAAGAAAATTGTGTTCATTATTTTAGGTAAAACGCTATTCAATCAATTCTTCCTTTTATCCAGTGAATACGTTTGCTATGTACATTATTCATTGAATATTTTTTAACTTTGAGATTAACCTATAACAGCAGCTTCAGGGGACGGTATTTTATTATGGAATGGTCAATGAGGAATCGATTATTGATTCAGATATTATTCAAATAGTATTACGGAAGACGATAATATTTTATGTATTTGCCATGATCATTTACAATCAATCTGATTTGGCTTGAATTAAGGTTACATAACATTCCTACATCGAAGATTTTCGTTATAATTGTTAGGTAACCTCATTTCTTTTGATGAAAACACGCTCAACTGTTCGTTTCTTTCGTTCAAAAATTATTCTCACCTCTTCTCGAATATTTGATAATAATTTACGACAATAAATCTAATGGTGAAAGCTTCATAATCATAATTCAAATCTCTGTTGGAACGGGACTTCCGTGAGATGTGAGTTGAATTTCGAGATTTCATCGATCATTTATAGTGATAATTATTAGTCGGGGTGGGCTTTTAAAATTTACTGACTTTTTTTTTTGTATATTTCACCTGTCGAATAAAAGAACAAACTCGATATTGTGTATGAATAGGGGACGCTGTCATTTTATTTTCATCGATCGTATCCAAACGCTGTTGATAGAAAATTAGGACGAATCAACGGTCAAATCTGTATACTAAATAATACGAACGAGCTCATTATAAATAATTCTTTAACTTATACTCTTGAAAATCAATGTTTGTCTTTGTGATTCAGAGAAAGAGGGAATGCGTTCGTAAGCTCATAATTTCGTAATATATGCATGTTATTTACATTTTTATGGCATATATACCAGCATCGTTAAATTTTTTGTAACAATCATGAAGAGTAAAAAGTTTTGCGAATAATGTATTTCAGTATCAGAATACTGATTACGATCGATTTCCACCGATATTGGACTTTCTGGAATCAAATATTTCCTAGAATCAACTGCTCTGCATCCTCCACGATTTTCATTGTTTCAATATTATTGGATAATATGCGATAATAATATTGGAAGAATAATGACAATCCCCTGGCATCAAACATAAAAGAAAAATGAATGTCGTTTGAGAATATCTTGTTTCGCAGTGCGTTCTATCTATAACAACGAAGAGCGGAAACATACAGAGAAAAATAAGCTCATCTCGGCTAGAAATATAAGGGTGAAATAAGATCAAAAAATTATCTGTCTGTTTCTCTCATGGAAGAAATAATAAACAGATTTTTTTATACGGCAGTTAGTTGATACTAGTGAGATTAACACGCGAGATACTATATTCAGTAACGATCAAGCTTCAGTGATTCCAGCGCTCTGTCCTCATCGCAGTGAATTCCTGGAAAAATCTCTTTTTTAATCCGAAACTCCAATAAAAAGTTGTGTGAGAGAGCTTTGCAAACCCAACAAAAAATTATGTTTAAATTTCACCCAGCGTCACTAACTAAATAAAAGTCGAATACATTACAGTCTATATAAATCGCTGATAGAAATTCTTTCCAATAATTTAAAATACAGTTATTCTTTCGTAAAGTCGTTTTATACATCAAGAACAAGAATAAAATATAAGGCCAACAAAAAATTCCAATATAAACGAAAAATTTGATGTGTAATAGAAAGATTGAAATGAAAATGATGGCCTCGGTACTTGGTGTCATTTCACCAAGTACGTTGACTGAATTTTCTTTTTCGATTTAATTTTTTCATTTTGATATATTTTTTTATATCGTCATTTTCGATCATACTTATTTTTCTTATCATGCTATTACTATATTATTTTTATTCCTGTCGTACAGCTGTATTTTAGCATAACGATATTTTCAATGAGTGAGACGATTTTATTAGAGGCAGATGGGTTGTATTGTATTTGACTTCTTGGTGTTGTTGCAAAATACTTTAAAGTTTAATAGAAAAACGATTCATTGAAAAATTGGATCTTTTAAATAAATTTTAAAGACCGCTCCAGTAATTTTTTTTCCGATTTCAAATAAACGTGAATGCATAGTCGAACTTCGAGTAACAAAATCCAATTTTGACAAACAATCATGTCTCAGAAACGAATGGATAAAAAATTCAGAAAATAAAACAAAACAGTTTTTTTTTGAAGGGTCTCAAAACGCATAAAATTTTCAGCGGGATCCGAAAATAGGAAGACTCATAGGTCAATCTGGTGTGGAATGCCCTGCCCACAAGCGCGTATGTAAAAATCGGTTAATATTATTGGATATCCTTTGGTACATCGCTGCATTCTGAAGTATTCTGAACAACAGTTTGATTGAACTTTCCCTTTCACTACACGAACAAAATTATACGATTGAAAAAAATTCCGTTTGTTTCGATCATGTGTTACGAAATTGTTTAGAGAGAGAGAGGAAGATAGAGAGAGAGAGAGAGAGAGAGCGAGAAAGAGAAATGTGTACATGACACGCATCATATGTAGAAAAAAAAATCCATATTCGCCGGAGCTCGTGATGACGTACTGTCACACCTGTAACATCAGCGTGAGGGAAAACAGAAATGTTTTGTCCTGAATCGCAAAACGTAAAAGACGTGAGAAAACGTTTTTCGAATCAAGAGTTTTCAAGCGATAAAAAAATATGAGAAATTAAAGAGGAAAAAAAGATAGAAGGTGAGAGAAAAAAAAAGTTAAATTATTCTCGGCTAACGGCTGTCCAAAGCAATCAACGAGATTTTTGTGCAGCTTCATGCTCGTACGCAGACAGTGTACGAAAATTTCTCATACCGAGTAACCCTCGCTCTTCTCCCTTTCAAACTTTTCATCAAGATCGATTTATCAGCGCGTGGAAAAGCAACCGGAAAAATGGTAAAATAAGTGGAGCATGTGTTGAAATGAACAAAAAAAAACGGTACAAAAACGAAACCACTACAGTCTAGCGAGGGAAAGAAGAGCAAAGTGATGGAGGAGATCGATAAATGAGAGAAAAAAGACATAGCAGAATCAAGGGTTTTTCGGTGCGGTGCTCTCTAAATTCGGCTAGTTTTTACCGATGAATTATAGCATCAAATTTGAAATATTTAAAAACGCTCAATCCAAAACGTATATTAAATCAAAAAGATTTGAAATCCTGGTAAAATATTCTTTTCATTTTGTATTGTATGCTTTTACTATTGACTTTATCGACTATCAAATATAAATATTGAATTGGGAATACTCGCGTTCTTCATAGTAAAAAAGTTATTATTTTCTCATTGAATGTTTGACTAGAAATCTTGCAAAATAACTTGTCAAACTGTAGATGGAGTCTTGCAGGAATCACCCAACCAATCAGTGACGAAATGAAGAGAAATGAAGTGTTCTGAACAAACTGAAAGCTACACAAGATCATTCGGATATTCGGCAAATAATTGTATTATTTTCATTTTCACTCTGGCCGCAAGTTACGAAAGTGAGTGCAGGCGGTGACATGCCAATCTGTCTTTTCCAACAAGAAACCTGCTAGCGTATATACGATAAATGTGACCTATTCTTCCACGAAATACAGCGAGACGATGCATGTGTATATTTAATACGAGTAGTAAGAAAGGGAGAGAGAAACAGTGCTCAGGGCTGCAGAATATGAGGAAAACTGGTGTATACAATTCGTGTATACGAGACAGTTGGAAGACGAACAGTCAGACATGCCAAGTCATACAACTCTCGCACGTGCTCTTCGTGCGGCTGTCTTACTGGTATTTCGTGATTCCATATTAGAGATGAGCCATTGATATGATGAAAAAATTTCTGGTACAAAATATTGTTTTCAGGGAACTATTTATTGCTAATAAAAACAGAATCCATCGGAAATTTCCGGTTCAGAGAATGATTAATTTCATCTTTTCATTGAATGTTTGAAATCAGTACATTAATTTTGAAAGTTGAAGACGAAATATTTTAGCACCGTGAGAAGATGAAAAGAAGCCCAAATATCGCATGGTATGCATCGTGCAATTCTCCAAACATAAATTCAGAATGTTTTCCAGATGTTGAAATCTCCCCCATCGATATTGGCAAAATGGGCAAAAAAAACTGCAGGCATGTCTAAGATTTCTGCTCAAATTTGGCAAATTTTTTTTTGAGAAATAGAAGTAGATCTCGAAGAAGAAAAGAAGAAATGGATTTCGCTGGTATTTTTCATACAGCATCTCCGAAAAGTTTAAGTGAAATGTTGGAAGGGAAGAAGGGTTCACTGAAGGCGTGACTCGAACTCGTATGAGCTTCCAGCCAGATGTTACAATATTAACTGAGTGTCTGGAAGCTCAGAGTAGAAAGCTGGGAAACTCAAGATAGAGGGTTAAAGAGACACACTATTTAATTATTTAATTTTTTCATTTTCCTTGTTTGTTGCATTGAACGGAGAATTCTCTTAATAATATTAACGATTGTAGCCAGATTCATCTGATACCATTTTTTTTTTCTTCGAATAATTAAATATCGGGGAAAAACAACTTCATCGGTGCGAAACTGTGACTGGATCATTATTTATATTGACTTATAACAATAAACGGTTCTTTAGAAAATTTAGTAAAATTTAGTAAATGTAGTAGCGTCCAATTTTTTAAGATGATCCTAAAAACAGTAGACTTGGTTGGTACTGTATTCCATGCCAGCCAAATAAGAGCTAAATTTTCATAATTGTTAAGGTCTAGTCGGCCCAAATGCCCAAAAAGCCAATAGCAAACTTACACTTTTTCAAAATCATTAATACATCAGTATATTATTATATCGACCCAAATTGTGTCTTAATCTGACGATTTCTCAAGTTCAGTAGCTCCTGGTAAGGCTAATGATTGGATTGGTGATCATTCAGCGATCCATCACTTAGCAATACGCACCTTTTTCTCAGATTCTCAAGCTAACCAACTTCAAGTAAGAAAAAAATAGCTACCTGCATTGGTCGGGGTCACCCGAAGTTCTTTTTACTCCTTTTTCAAAATGTAGTAATAGACAGCGATTAAGAGGACCTTACAAGAACCGCAAAATTATCAAAATGGGGTTCTATCGATTGGAAAGGCTTCATCGAAAGCGAAAATCGAATAAAAACTTACATTCAATTCCAACTGAAAAAAAAATGAATATATTCGAGACGAAATAACACGAATGCAGGTGAGATTGAAAATTTGAAAACAAAACTTCTGTTCCGCCCATTAGAGAATGTTTCGTTTTGGCTGGCAATTCTTTTGGAATGTGAAGCAGTTTCGAGAATTACAAAGCTTAAATCCGCAACTGTATACCGAAGCAACAATTCCAAAGTACGTTAATTCATCAGACGAGTAACTCTCGAACAGTTCTCCATGAATCTTCAAATAACGCAATCGATGAATTTGCATTTATTCGGGGGAAAAAAAAGCGATTGCAACGATAAGCGAGCGAATGGTAGAAGTCTTCATATCTGGTGGATCGAGAGACTATTCCGCTCGTCCATGGGGCAAAAGATAGGAACTCCCGACCGGAAGCGCGCGTCAAATGATGTAATGCCACTCTGTGCCTTCACCGCAAATATTTTACCTTCCATTCTCTCATGGAAGACGCATGGTCCTGGCTAATATGACATTTGAAATATGGCGCAACTCACCTATTTCACCTTCTCACTCTTTCTCTTTCCCCTGCCACTGCTGTTCCTGCTGCTTTTATGATAACTCGTAAGGATTTGTCGGACTTGGAAAGCGTACCGTGGCAAAAAGGTACGAGATTCGTTTGCAATATCATTGGCAAAAATATGAAAATTTGATTTTAGGATATGCTGCGATCCGCGAGAAAGATCCTTAAAGTATATCCGATAGGTAATGGAAAATACCATTTCGACGAAACAGTTGAATTTTTACTTAAGGAGGTTACGCCATGACGCAGGATATGTACTATGAAGTGTTAAACAATCCCTACAAAAAAGTGACGATCCACTTTCAATTCGAAACATTCGAGAACGTCAAGGTCCTAAAAACTACGAAAAATCCAATTTCCCGTCTGTTCTGCCGATTCTAACTATTAATTTCTCCTCCAAACATTCGTTGATCTTACTTTTTTATGATTAATTTGGAATTCTGAGAGTTTCAATTATAAATGGAGCTTATGATGCGCAGTTAAGTATTTTTAATATTTTGAGAAATTTCCATAAAGCTGACGTTAAATAAGGTGATTTTTGACTTAGAAAATATTCCTTAAAACTACATTGGTCCATAATCAATCTTACAGGGAATATAGTTTGCTGCTTAATGAACAGCATATTCCAGTTTCATATTTATATCAATAGTTTAGATTAATATTCCTAAAATATCGTTAAACAATTCAATGTCATTGCATGAGATATTTTAAGCTTGAATCACGCTTTCATTCTGAGATGCAGAAAACTTTGATCTCCAATAAATTCAATAGCAAAACCTCGTTCGTCTCTATTTATATAATAGTCATTAAATTTGATCGTCGCTCGGTGCATTGGAAATGGAAATCACACTCCTGTTGGAAGGATACAATTTTTATCATATACAGAAAATATCTTATTTCTCGTACGCTTATCGTATCCGCACTGCGGGATTATCCCACATCGGTTGATTTCTTCCAAGCTTCTCTACATTCGTGAGAGGAAAGCTCAATTCCTTTAGAAAATCGTGTGAGCCACCCACCGTTGTATGTATATATAAGACCTTTGGGTCTCGTAATAGACTCGTTGTAGATTATTGATTTCATGAAACGCCACGAGATTGATACTTTGTCTTTCAGACTTGCGAGACGAAGGTATCGAGCAATTTTATAGATGAAAGTTCAAAACAAATGAAGATTGAAAATTAAGTTTCAACAAATTTTGATAAAAATTTTGATGAAAAATTTATTGTGCGGCAAATAAGTGAAAAAAAAAATAGCTTTCTCGCTCAAAATCTACCCCGCGGAAGCGCGGAGCCATATTGTGCTCACACTCTTGTGTCCCGTTACCGAGACAAGATCACTGATTTGAAGATGTAGAGAGAAAATGAGTTTGAATAAACAGATTCACATTTTGCCTAACTCCACTGCCCCGATGAATATTGATTGAGCGAACTCGGAAACAAATATGTCAAGGCTGTGGTGGACTTACGGTATGTCAAAAAATTGCTCATTGTCATAATTTTATTGAGGTTACACCTTCGTAGGACACGATATGCGTGCTTGGATACTTCGTTCAGGTGAAGACCGCGGCATCAACTGATTTCCTAATACGGGGTAGAGTACGCATCCTATATTTATCCTGTTTTCTATTTTCTATAAATATTTTTATAGAAATTTATTGTTTTCTATATCTATAAAATTTATCCAAGCACAGGTTAACATACAGAGTGGTCTTAATATTCGAGTGTAATCTCGTCCACCGCATTCTCACACCCTCTCATAACCTCAAGGCATGCCAAGCCTGTATTCTGTATGTACATGTGTAGGTCAATATATGAAGATAGAAAGAGAGACGGAGAAGGAAGAGCGAGAGAGAGAGAGAGAGAGAGAGAGGAAAACGGTGACAAATTCCATTCCAAGCTGACCGAAAATCGTGGTCTCGTCGCTGCTGGTGTTGTAGGTCGTAAGGATTACATCCGAGCCACTAAAACTTCTTGATTCATGTACGACGATTTATCAGCATCCCTCGGTTGTAAGCTTCGAAAATATTGTGGTTAGAAACGACTGGTATTATCCGAAAATTAATTTCACTTCGAATTATACTTACACACGAGTCGACGAATATACAGCTACTACAATATTCTGTCACTGTGTTGATGATTAGCATTAAGTATTGATTTCTTATGACAGGTTCATCAATATAAATAGAAAGCTGCAGTCACTGAACTTATGTTGGACTATTGCACTGCGTATTTATCTTCATACAAATTTCATCATCACAATAATACGATAAAATGCATAAAGCTCCTAATATCAAAAATCAAATTTAGATGAATACGATCGCCTAGGGGAATTGACTAAAAATCAATGATATTTTGTAATTACAAACCAATTTTCGGTGTATTCTACCACTAGATATCTTGCCTATGACATTTCATACATTTTTTAAAAAAGAAAAAACAATCGTAACGTATTTTTAACCATAAATGTGACGTTGTGGATTCAGATTTACCCTGACCCTCGGGGGTGGTCCTGGACAGCCTTTGGCGTGAATCTGAACAGGTTGACGTTTTTGCAGACAATTCCAATACAAGCAGTCACACATATCCTAAACATTTTTTAGTTTCAACTACGTTACTGATACGCCCACGAAACTGGAGTATTAAGTTGATTTCCCTTATGAAATCAATATTTATCACGTAATTTTATTAATTCATATAATAGACAAGAGTTACATGAAAATGGACGAAACTTTATAATCAATCTTACCTCGAAGGAAACATGACAATTCACGCCTCGAACGATGTGACAACAGTAGACATCGATGAGACTATCGCATGAGTCAAGGTGCATGAAACTTAGGGTTTCGGAATATAGAGATATTGGGGTGTTCAGATTTCGGCTGCGTCCATAATTGCCCTTATTTTCCTCAGAGCAAAAATTCGAAAAGGAAAAATGTGAAAAAATGTCGAAGGGCTTGAGTTGTCTAAAATAGGTACAACATTATTACCCTATCTATACTGTGTAAAATGATACACAAAAAAGATCTAAATTGAGAGGCACAAAAAGCTTCCCTTTACGAATCATGATGCTCTCGTACAAGAAAATAAATTACCCCGATGTCTTGTTCGGGACAGAAAGTCTTGAATATAGTTTTTCCCCTTGTTAGGTGCGCAAACGCTTTTGAGAATCCTGCGAGAGAGCCCTCTCCCGCAGTCACCGCGATCGGCTCGTCAAATTTATCAGCCCTGGCACATCGTCTTGTTTCTGTTACAACGCGCATTGAGCCAGAATAGGGGGATGCTCCCCGCGGCAGGGCCTCTTTCACAGTTTAGCAGACTTCTCGCCCCATTTACGAACGCGTGCCTTCTCCAATCTCCGATTTCAATGTGATTCAGTGTGCGTTACTACGTGCCAGGAATCATAAACAGAAAAGAAAGCGCTTTATCACCGCACGTGGTGCCTTTTTTCACTCCTTGCCGTTTTCAGAATATTGTCATCCTCTCTTCGGAACAGGAAAACACAGTTCCACTATTGCCGTATGAATGTTCTCGTTGTAGGATTTTGGTCGTTCTGTATATCCCCAACTCCTTTCACATAACAACATGCTTTTTTTACTTTGAAGAAGAAACCTTAGCTATACTTTATCACCGGTAACAATGTTGATTTTCAATTGTCACCATCTTTATTTTGAATGAAACAATCTAATAGAATCACGAGCTGTTGTGGGCTGCGAGTTTGTTTTTTTTTCTTCATTTTTTCGATTGCTTTCAATAATCGAGTTGCTTTGTTGAGTTCTAAAAATTCTGTCGAAATGAGTTGAATACAATGAATTTAATGGAAATTCTTCATAATTTTTAGCTGACAAATACTTGATGTTGAGAATATGGATATGTTTGGCAGCTCGTCGAGATAATTCAGCACGCCAGAGATCAGAGTTTCCAAATATACCTGTCTTGATTCACTACTACGAATCTTGATGCTGCTTCGTGATGATACAGGTATTTTAAAAAAATTCGTGCAAAGTACAACGTTGAATGGTCTTGTCGTCTGAAAATGGATGAGGATTCTTGAAAATTGGTCCGATTTATTCGATCGTTTCTATTAAAATTGTATCAAAAGTGCTGAACTTTCAACGGATTGTCATTTGATGCATGAAGTTACATCTTTATTGAGTTCGTATCCCACATCCTTTCACCATAAGCCCTCGAACTGCGACCGTTTCCTATCCTTTATCTCTCGTTTCTCATTCACTGTTTCACAAGCTGAACAGATGCCACCTTATAAACTTTTATTTTCAAAAGAAACCTCGCAAGAGTATGCGTACTGAAAAGAAAAAGTAAAAGAGGAACGAACACAGGACACTTTCAGAGGGGTTGAAAATATGCGCCGTTGGAACTGGGAGAGACTTTTCTACAGAGGGAGTGAAAAAGAGGAGCGTATGTTCTGTCAAGCTGTCGCTGAAAAAGGAAAGCTTGCCTGCCAACTTATGGGACACGTAGATATCGCGAGACTTGGAATATTGCACTGAAGCTTCTTGGCTTTGAGCTTCATTCCCCAATAACTATTTCACATATAAACACATGTGAATTATATACCTATATATGCCAATCTTCTCTTTTCATTCCCCTCTTTCTCAATCTATCCAAAGATTTTGCTCGCTCATTTTCTTATCTTTTGTCTCGCAAAATCTCAAATTCCATTCTCTAACATTCCTTTACAAGCGTTCTTTATATAAGATCTCCCAAACGGGTTTCATGAAATGCTGTTCTGCTAAAGCTAGCGTATGAGATGACCGGACTGGGAAAAATACACGGCGAGGCTTAGGTCAAGCGGGGCTTCTTGTTCATCCACTTCGCAATGAAAGAGACGCATATTGCAGGAATCGGGATAATGATATTCATGTTTATCCGCCCTTATGGCTCACCAACCATTTTTCGTCGAAAATTCGTTCCTCCGGGTATTGAAATGTACTTAACGTAACGTAAAAAAGAACGAACATGGGATTATATATTTCCAATATGAATATCGACGCTTGGGCAATGAAATCTTCGGATTTCATGCTCCATCTCTTTTCTCCCTCTCCCCTCTTCTTCTCTGTCGGTCGCACCCTTTCTTCATTCTATCGTCTCATTGATTCTTTTTCTCTCTTGCTATACTTTATACGAACGATATCTCATACCCGTCATCGCCCTTGATGCATCGTCCATTCAAAAAGATTTTCCTGCATAAAACGAGAGAGAAAACCGATGCAAAAAGGTTGAAATAAATTGACAGCAATTCCAATTCGTATCCGTCTTTCCAAAATAACTAAAACGTAATCCTATACTGTCAACGTATTGAGTGTCAAAAAGTTATATCACGATGTGTATGAATATCGTTGTTGAATAAGTGTTCTCGAGAAATCAATTTAAATTTTATGAATAAAGTTCCAAGGAAAAAGCTTTATTTTCACTAAGTTTAGATGAATCAATGGAATTCATCTTTTATATGTCATCGACCAACTCAAATATGAAATGTATATTAGAATATAGTTGCTATCGAATTTTCACGGTATACCGTAGGACCGATGCACATCGTCACTTCACTAATAGCCGTAACATTCATAAATTATCTTGATAGCGCTTATACGTGCCGCGATTTTTTATGTGATTTCCATCCTGAAGCTCTTTTTCCGCATCTCCATCGTTCTTGGGTGAGTATTTGACGATTATATCGTGTCGAATCTCTCTTCTAGTTGGCACCTACACCCCTTGTGCAGAGCTATGCTATATTCTCGAGATGGTGGAGCAAAAAAAAACGAAAGAAAAAAGTTTTCAGCGTGAAACACGAGAACGTGAGAAACGATCGTGAAACGTCCTCAAGTGATTTACGCCGATCCGCTTTCGTCGAGACGAAAGGAGGAGTGTGAAAGATAGAGACAGAGAGAGAGAGAGGAAGAGGCACGATTTTAGGGAGAAGAAGCGGAGGACCGTGCCGGGTGTTCTGCTCGACCAGCCGAGCGAATTCCCGATGGCTGGCAAGCATACTTTTTTCGCTCAAGTTTTCCCGATATTCTCGATAGACTATCGAATTGGTGCAAAATGATAAAAAAAAAATTATATTCTCGTTTTATACATTTTACAACAATTAATGATATTTTCTCCATCGGAAAGTGAAATTCAATATTTTATTTTTTCTCTTTTATTTTCGATATTTCATAGAATATGAAAGTTTTTCTATTTTCTGAACAACACGAGCTTGACAATCGATATAATAAAACTTTTATATCCAAACGTCATCGCGGATTTATATTGAAGGACGTTCAACGTTTCGTATATTTTCCATCCAACGAAATACTCGGTAAAATGTTGTCTTTTTTGAGCACCGACTTTTTTTTGTCCTTATACGTGACACGTTATTTTGAGACGCACAAATGCCGCAAAAAGGGTTGGAGACGTAAATTTACAAGAGGCGAACAGACGACGGTCGTGTGCTCGTAAAAATCGGGGGACGGTATATCGGAAACGACTTTGGAAATAGTGATTTGTAAAGCTGGGCACGTACACATATCGGAATGTCGCGTTTTCGGGTTGAGTATGTGACAAAGAAAACGATGGAGAAATGCCTCCCAGTGGGGGGTCTGATATCTAGAAATGAGAGCCTTGTCGCTACGTCCATGTAGAGAGGCTGGGAAACTTGCACGACAAGTACTAAATGATTTCTTACATCTACAAACGTGTTTCCATATGCACACAGGATGCCAAGTTTGAAATCTTTTAAGATTTATTTTCATTCAAAAACATACAGAACGACAATACGTTTTAAAGCATCTCCTTTTTGTCATACATTTTCACAACGATTTTTTAAAATCAATAGTCAATGACCTCTTCAGTAATAACATGAAATAATTATTGAACCATTGAAGAGCCTCAGACTTTAAAGGAAAGTATGTAATGAAGGATACAGACTATTAACCTTAAGGCAATCTATCAGTTATACGATCGGTAAAAATCCTGGTGCCCGGTATATTCAGAGGAGCTTGATATTTTAAGGAAAAAATGGGTTACAGGCTATTCACCTTTCATCAGAGAATAATATGTAACTTTTGTTTTTCTCGAAATTTCAAGAATGTTCGAGTAAACCGTTTTTCAGTTATCTCTCTCGCACTCACGCAACTGATAGATCACCTTAAAAGAAATGCAAAACGATGGAAAGGGAACGTGTCAGGGAACAAGTCCGCCGGTTTGACGTGAAAATCATATACATTACGCAGCATCTCTTTGGATGGTCAGTTGATATTTTGCTGGTGAAAGATAAATCATAGAAAAGAAAGAGAAACAAAAAATAAAGGAAAATCAAAATAAAAAAATTCAAAAATCACATTACGAGTTATTGAGAATCTGGATGATAGATGTTTGCCCAGTTGGAAAACCCACTCAAGCATCTTAAAGTTGTATTTTCCATAAAGTATAAAAAGGATTCGATGCGAAACGGAGGAGTCCCGTGTCGTTTTGTTACAACCCTCATAAGTTCTCTCCCCATCATACAGAGAGCATTGCCAAAAGATATCAATCGGCGTCTCGTTTGTTGCACCACCTGGAAAACTCGGCGATGTTACTTAGCGTGCTAAGCTTTATCCCAAGAAAGTATGATTAGATCCTCGATTAGATCGCAGGCGATTGACGGACAATAAGATTTCATTCATGATGTCGTTCATGATGTCGTGGCCGAGGACTGCAATTATAACATGTTTCAATATATATTAGTTCCTTTAGCTTGTTCTGCGGCTATGCACGATGCATGAAATTCTTCTTTCAGTTGATTTTTTCAATAAGCCGTGAAGTCCGAAACGAGTAGGCACAATTTAGCTGTCTCGTCAGCTAGTTCGTGACCTAAAATTAACTTATGCGCTGGTATCCAGCCAAGCTTAACCATTTTCCTTGTTTCATCTTAAATATGCAGTAGCTTAAATGGATGTAAAATAATAAATAATTTCCTTTGTAGTTTTGGTAAACCTGAAAGTGCACCTATAAGACGCTTAGAGCGTTGGAAAAAACAGTGAAAGATGATCTTTTTTTCCCTCTCTCAAAGTGTTCTCTCATCTGATCCAGTAGCGTTACCTCTGAGAGATTCGATGGAACCTCAGACTGCTTTTCTTATTTAGTGAAACACTTCTCTCAAACTACATCCCTTGTCAATGCAGTATTTCTTTGCCTAAAATTGTAGACATTGGAGTTACCAGCGGAGCCGGTAGTCGGTGGTATTTCCCGTCACAAGAAGGATACTATCTGCGTTGACATCAACTGGTTAAATCTATCGTCGGTAAAAATGTTATTCATCGAATTGGAGATTCTTTTCTGTAGTACATTGCCGGAAGGGTAGCTGTGACCAATGTGGTAATGTACGAGGTAAAACAGATTTAAACCCTAAATTGGCAGTGAATCATCAAACTTTCGATGTTGTTGCACAGGAGGACTTCGCAGCAATGACTATTTCGAATTCAAGTTTGAATTATATATCAATATCATGAGAGACCAATAAAATTTCTGCAGATCTTGCTTTGGAATCGACCATTAACAAATAATTCGATTTTGCTTCTACGATTCATTTGGTACGCGCGTGAACTCTTGACTAGTTGCATTGACAAGTGTAAAACATAATTGCATGCTATTTATGACTGTTATCAATGAATGTAACTAATAAGTAATCAAGTTGAACAAAATACAAACGATGAAAGACCATGTTATAATCATTTCGAATATCAAACGTTGGTAATATAGGATTTGAGGAATTTTTTATAACGCATGAAGTATGCTACTGAAGGTAAAATGGTGACATATAGTCTGTTACAGAGATGAGTAGAGAGACCGCTGGTGCCATAGGGACAAAGTGGTTCCAAAAAACGGCGCTTTTTTTGTAGCGGCCAACTCGGGATATGTTGCAAGCTAAAACCCAGCCTCGGTCGAGGCCTAACAGAGTCTCGCAATGAGAAACTCGTACCGCTACTCGGCTACGATTGCAAGTTTCTTCTTCGCATAGTGTATAGCTCGGTGAGCCATATATGTGAAGATAGCACATGTGTCCCAAGAACCCGAAGAGATGTGGTAGATCTAGAAAGGATTTGGGTCGTAAGTGTGTTGGCTAACTGTGGGTTTAGGCATAACTTTCGTATCATGTCGCTATATTCCAAGCGTTGAATGCAACGGACTACGATAATTGATTTTTTTCTTTTCGAATCCCCCATTTTTCTCACTTCACATAGTATAGCTCACCGAGCTGACTATATTATAGATTATGCGTAGAAGAAATCTGCAATCGTAGCCACGTAGCCATAGGAATTTTTCATGGCAGGGTTCTGTTAGAGCTCGACCGAGGCTGAGTTCGAGGTTCTAAGGGCTCCCGGGTTGGCCGCTACGAAAAAGTACCACTTTTTTTTGCAGTAACTCTGATCCTATGGCATCAGCGATCTTCTTACTCATCTCTGATCTGTTATTCTATTGGTTCATCGGATACAACAATTTTTGTTCGATATATTAATATTTATATCAATATACAACTGGTGGAATTCAACAATAAATCAACCTCTTTTTGTGTTCAGGTGATAGTCTAATGAAGCTTGATAAAAAGAGGCCACTTTCTCGTTAGAGAGACGAGATAAAAATTAACATCCAAAGAGACTTTTCGGTTCATCCAATCTCACTCTATCTATCTCGTTTCCTTCTCTTCTCTCTCTCTCTCTCTCTCTCCCTCACTCTCTAATTCCTTACAAGATGGTTTGGCCAAATATAGTTTTAGCTTGCACGGCATCCAGTATATTGAGATATAATATTTGAAGCAAGTCACGTGTCTCTGCTAGCCTAGCAAATAGCCTCGATATCCTTTTTCTCGATTGGACCGGTGGAGAGTTTGGGGAGGATTGGGCACTACCGACTATATATAGATGGGTTTTGAGAACTTTATACTCTCTCAAACGGGAGAATTTCCGGGTCGAGTTTACGACGGGACAGAACAATCCCCTCTTTCGTACGTGAAAACCAAACAACTCTTTTCGCTCAGCTATTTTGATGCATACAAGAAAGAAAAAGAACTGAGAAGAGAGAGAGGAAGGTTAATAAATAAAGGAAAAAACGGAGACAAAGTAAACATGCTTTGGCAGAGATCAAACTTGGCAAGGAAGTTGTTAATGAAAATGTTAATCGATCGTACAAACTCATCTCGTTTTTTTCCACGTGGAAGAGTAGATCGTTCACCATACGAAACAACTTTCCAGTTTATTTTGATGTATTTATGCTACTTTAGTATCATATTCGTAGAATGAGTCAATAAGAGTTTTTATATATTTTAATATACTTTTAATAATCTGCGATTCAGTTCATTGTAAATATTTGTGTTTTTCTGCACAACCTTTGAAAATTTACAGAAAACAATTTTGAATACAAAAGAGATGGTTGTTCCTAGATGTTTGCATAATATTTAATAAAATCGTAGTTTCGCTGCGATATTGGACGTTGCTACTCTAATTTAAAAAACAGTTCTGTAGTCTGTTGAAAGATATGAGGGTAGGGAAGCGAAATTTGAGTCACCGCAGAAATTATCATACAATTTTTATTGAAAAACATCGATTGAGAATAAGATTTGAGCGAAAAATGCCCTCTTTTCAATTGAACAGGCATAATAGCATTTTCAAATTTGATTTTCCGGAAATGCCGAGTGAATTTTATGCGAAGGAAAACCAATGCCAATTAAAAAAAAAAAACGAACTTACATACATATGAGATTTCTTTCTTTTACAGATGAAACTCTAAAGATGAATTTTAACCCGGTATGGAGAATGATAACACGAGAAGTAGTCAAAACTGTGAACCAATGTCACAAACAAAAAACTAACCAGACACTTTCATCAAAAGCACGGTGATTCTACCTGTTTTCGAAAATTGTTTCTTTAATATAAATTAAATAACAACATTCTGGAGATTCATTTAGAGCCACGTATTTTTTATTTCTTCCCCTTCTGATCTAATTAGAACTCTCGCGTCTAATTAGAACTCGTAGATTAAAAAGTATTAAAAATATTAATTTTTTTCTATACCGTTGAGCTGAAAAGTTGAGCATTTCTGCTCACACATTTTTAATGTTTATTATTTGTTTCGCAGTCGCTATCTTTTTTTCGTCGCGAATTTTTTTTCTGTATCGGTATTTGGATGCCGAAAATCAATCGTCATGTGGTTCTTGAGTGACTGTACATCCGCGTTCCAAAATATTAGAGAGACGAGATACGTATTTGCTCCACACTCGCCATGCTCATCGGATCCATTCTCGTCGACGCTCCTGATTGAATATGTCCAATTAGTTGATTTCTCATTAATAGTCCGGTGTTTTGGTCTACTGGCTAGCGTGATCGGCTCTGTGTGTGACCAGAACATGGGGAAAGTGCTTATTCGAATCTCGGTTCCGTCAATGTTTCACGTGAATAAAAATATAAGTGTTTCTAATTCTAGTGGAGCGAACTCAACGTTTAATCTATGTTTAGCTGTACGTAGTACGTAAGTCATATGGGAATAGCCATGGTTTTTATTTATATTTTCTGAATACGATGTTACTGTCCCGAGAGAGAGAGAGATCTGGTAAGGATCGTGCGGTCGCCGATTAAGATAGCGAATTGTCAACTTTTATGACCTTGGCTGGTGAGTCCTTTTTAGGACTCACACGATTCCCGAGTGCATATCAAGACACTCGGTAGAGTCTCGGCACAAGTACATTGACAGCTCTGTCGTCTGCTGACCCGATGCTCGACGAGACTATGCTTTCTCTGAATATAAAACGATTCACGGTGGTGCGGGTAAAATTGGCATGTCATTTCGTTTAATATTATATTTTTGGTATACGTGACCTTTTTATATACGATGTTGTGGATTGAAGGGATTCCCAATCACAGGAACGATGTTGAAGGCCGTTGAAATAAATATTATTCGATGATATTTTGTTTATTACAAAATATAACATTTTGATGGCGTGGAGATTGTGATACGGGGTTATCTGAAAGTGGTACATTTTACAGGATGTACTTTAGCCACGGTCAAGAAAATAGTGATAGCTAATGAATAGGAAAAATACGTTATTTCACGTCTGTACGACGTGCTGTAATTTATAACTAGAAATATTTGTACCGCTTACGTTTTTATTCTTCTTACGAATATCGACAAATGAAGATGTTATCGGAGTCTACTGACCGGCTGTTGGTACGTCATTATCGAGACAGTAAGAAAAAAGTGGGGCCACACAGGCGTGTAGGCTAAGATGTACCAATAGCATAACGTAGCTCTGCCAACGAGAAGCGAACTCTGAACCGGCTGTTGTGGTACAGGTTTGCGGTAGATTCCCTGGGCTTATAAAATCGAGTGCCATGACCTATACGGAAGTAGAAGCTGGATGTTGCCGCATGGGTATCCGGTTACAGACTCAAGTTGATCCTGTAACGAAAACGAGCCCGCAAGCGGTTCGAAATGGCAGAAAAAAAGCGATCCAACATCACAGGCGTATCGAACAGCAAGTTTGATAAAGACTTTAATATTTTTTTGTTTTCTATTTTTTCGGTAATATAAACTTACCTTTTTCGATAATCAGTATATTCATTAACTCAATATGCTTTTTTCCATGGAACAGCTCGTAAAATGACGTAAAAGTAAAATTCTCTTTTAGCTTTTCATAAGCGAGAGAAAAAGGTTATAACTGGAGCTCAAATATTCATGAAACTTGAAGAAGCAGCGTCAGCTACTTTTTACCATGGCATGTAACCACCTGAATTTACCGCCATGCCACAGCTACGAATTTATCCTGCAAAACCTATTAATCCGCAATTACCGTCTTCTGGCCAACCGAACCGCGGTAATTTAAACACAAAAAAATACTGGAGGCCAAAACGTTGAATGGTGTTTTTACTTTAATTTATCCCCTGGCATATACCTAATGACGAATTGATTACATAATGATTGGGGAAAAGATTGTTGAAGAATGTTGATGTCGAGAATATAAATGCTTGTTGACTTTTATTTTTTTTACAGAATAAAAATCAACCGCATGGACTAAGCTTCTGTACAAATAGTAAGCTTATGTACCATAGTATCAAGAAACCTTTGGTACGAACAATTTCTTTGCGAGGAAATGCGTATCAGCCAAGAACTTTATGAAAACACTTGAGTTTAAATCTGAAATTCTTCTAGAAAGCAATTTATAAAATTAAACGGTTTAAATCAGTTACGAAATGGTAATTCTTGACTGTTTAAAAGTAAATCGAGATAAGAGTTATTTTTCGCGTTCATTTAATATTGAAACTGTATTCGAAGCAGCCTTGGAATCTCGAATAAAACGACTCCAACCAAATCGAATAAAAGAAAATTCATTTTGCAAAAGTGTTTAGGTCGTCGCACAGCCCGATAAGAGTTATCGAGAGCTGCTGAGATCGAACCAGTCTCTAAACTCTCAACCTTCTCTTTCGCTGAAGCAGGTTACAGAGCCTCTTTACCACCGAAGCCTTTCGAGGCTGCATCGCTGACCCCGAAGGGCTGACCTCATCGTCTACGAAACTTCGAACGAGCTTTCATCGTCTCACTTCGAGGAGAAATATCACGCGGTAGGAGTCTGGCGTGTGAGGTTAGGCTAAACGCTCAGAGACCGGAAGACCAAGACCACACTACTCTTCGTCGTTGTGGAGACGAAGTATCTCACTAGGTCACCTTTTCCTCCCCCTCTCTCTCTCGCTCTCTCTCTCAACCTCTTCTGAAAGATCGTCAAGCTTTCTGGTTTTACTCAGTAAAGCTTCGTTCGGTCTCGATCGAAGGAGAAAGACGGGTAGCGAGGTAGGAGGGGGTTCTGCCCTATCGTCCCAATCTCGTATTCGAGTTTAGAGGGCTGTTACGCGTCGACACGCTCGTAGGGTCGACCGCGAATGCAAAATCATTTGCATAATTCAGGGTTTCAACTTACTCGCGCAAGAGGCAAACCGGTGTTCTCTCTACTTCAAACCTCGATCTACTACACACATTGAAAATAGCGACGATGAAAGCTGTTTCTAAACTCATACTCTACACCTCTGTCGGGTTTCCCGTTGGCCAATGAGATTAGCGATTACTTCGCCAACCTATGGGTCACAGCTTCTATCATTCCCGGGCACATACGTGTATATTTTCTTCGGTGAAGTTTTGTACGCAAATTGGCATAGGGCTTTCTGTGTCCTCATATTATTGATCGCACATGTACCTTAATGGTCAGAAATATAATACAATCTTCTCGTTTTACATGTTATTTTCAAAAAACTTTTGCTGTTTTTTTTTGAACTTGTTAACCTTGCTAACCTTACCGCCAAGCATGAAAAGGAATGAGTTGAAACGACAAAGATCGCTTTGAGTACCTCCAAGATTTGACTCTTTTTCGTCCAAACTTTAAGACGTCACACGAAAATGCAGTGATTCATAAAAATTCTAATGCTATTCTACTCTTCCAATGTGACCAAGTCCGCTTCAATGGTACATCATTATTATTATTTTTCTTCTCGTGACTCATAGAAACTCGAGAACTCGTAATACGAGCCGAAATATTTCGTTCAGTCATTATCGAAAGTTTTCTTCCATACATGAAACACTTCATCTTATCCGTAGAAGATTTTCATCAATGCGGAAGATAATACAAAGCTTCTGTAGCTTTTGAAGATGAGCTTCAAGCAGGGCAGGGACTATTTGCACTCTGCACTTGCACACTTCAAGACAAGTGAATGTCTCACGTAGCGGTGCTTCAGAGCTCTTAGTACTTTGCACGAGAGTGATGCGATTTCAATAATCGACTTGGATGATGGACTCTCGTCGAGCAGAAAACGTGCCAAATTTATTGATGAATCGACTTACGAGCATAGAGGGTTATAAAATTGAACATTGCAGAAGAAAAAGCAGTTTCTTGTGATTGAAATTAAAGTTTATCCGAGTGAAAGAAAATTTCGCTGCCTGAAAAAGTGTCAATTTATTGAAGGAATATTAAGATGTATCGCACGTAAGAGAAAGAATCGTAAAATTGTTTTAAAATTTAGACTGTTACAATAATTTAATGAATTGTGAAAGCAAAATCGTTAAGAATTATTTTTCATCATAGCAGACAATTATTTTGAGTAATTGTCAGATGCTTTTTCAATCATTGATAAAGGAAAATTTGAATTGCGTGTTACGTCCACACGTTCAGGGAGTTCAAGCATTTTGACGTACAAGATCCTTGAATTCATCTAAATTTTAATCGACAATTATTCTCTTTTCTTATCTCTTTTTGTTTTCCTTATTTTTCTCGTTATTTCTTCGTCAATCGGCTCCTCTGCGGCAAGGTTGAATGATGTATAGGTTGAAACCATATAGTACAGTATCGTCTCGAGGGACCATGCTGCTCGGTACACTCGTTTATCGGACGTATATTACGTTTGCCAGTAGTAAATGCAATCGCTCACTACTTTTCGCGAATATTCGTGTTTCTATATATGGAGCATTCCATGCCAAATTTACGTGTCAATTGAGTTTGCATTTCCGATTTCGCTACATTTGGGATATGTTTTAGCCCATTATTCAAAGACACTTCTACGATTTTTTCGATTTTTCCTGCTAATAGTTTCTGAGGAATCGATTTTTTTTTATAAATTCGACGATTTCTTCAATGAAATATTCATCGATTTGGTGTTTTTTTTTTTTTTTTTTTTTTTAATCATTCGTTTTCGAAATTATACGTTTCGAAAAACAATAATGAAAAAAACATTTGCCGAAGATGTCCTGAGGATGTGTGGGTCCTTCAATTTTTTTCAAATAATTCTCAAAGAAACTTGACTTGATTGAAGTCATCGAATACATTATTACAATGGAAAAAAAAAAAAAAAATACAGACAAGACAGTTGCGACTCGTTATACCGCAAGGACCGTGTTCTGATCCGACTTTCGAAATTTATAATAGTGGTACTTTGCATAAATTGTTATTGTTTGAGAAATTTCATGCTAGCAGTTTAAAAAAAATTATTTGTTCCTCTGAAACACAAAAAATCAATACTGTAGCTACGTGCCGTACGGAGAGACCATTTGTGTGAAAATGTTTGCGACTTCTAGTAGCTTGCTCGTCATCACCACTGAAAATTATATATAAATATTATTTTTTTTTAGTTCTGAAACCGGAATGCGTCTGAAAAACATGCGTTCCAATTGAAACGTTTCAATTTATGGAGAAAAAAAACGATTGTATTGAAATTGTAATCAAATTTATGTAAAGCTTATTTCAAATACAGCTGGAGAAAATTCTATTGGAATTATTGAATCAATGGATAATTGTTTGCTTGTATCGTCAGTGTATCGCTCAATCGATAAGCACTTCATTCCGAAGATTATTATTATATTCGTGTATCGATGTGGAATTTTAGAATTCAATGTGATACTTCGAATGCATTACAGCAATTTTTTGCATGCTTGAATAATAAAAAGAATGAAATTACTTGTATATCAGATAAAATGAACCTTTTTTTGAAAAAAGGATCAAAACAATATAGATAATTCTCTCAGGGCGGATTATTGTCCTGGAAATTGAAAAATGCATGGATTTCAATCCTAAAAATAATAAAACGTCATATATGAAGTTATAAAAAAATAATCTGGAGACAAAAAATGCGAAACTGCACGGAAAAATTTTGAAATACAAAGGCCGAGCTTAAACTCAATAGACCCGATTTTTATTATCAACAGAGACTGGTGAATATTAAACGTGATGAAGCATTTATAACACGCTGCAGTTTGAACGATTCTGAATTCAACGACATTGGAAATGTTTTGCGATAGATTTTGAATGAGGTCATCGAAAAGTCAATACCGGTGACAATTTTTTTTTTTTTTTTTTTAATGAAATCTTAACTTCAGTATATGAAACATTGGGAATCATTACTTTCGAAACCATATAACAATACAAAAACTATGATGATTCATCGTGAAAAAAATTTGGAATAAAACATTTTTTCCCACTCTAGCGTCGAGTGCAGCCGCTCAAAATAATTCGTTGATATTACTCTAGATGAATTTAATATTTATTCCATTTCATCAGAATTCATGGAACGAAATTGGACAACATAGGATCGAAAATTAAAACTTACTGAGACATGAAGTAGGAAAAAATGCTGACAGTCTTGTTTTGCATGTTTATCGCTATCTCGATTTTATTTTGGTCATTTTTAGTAAATACCACCAAGCTCTATTCCATATACGGAATTCAGAAATGATTTTGCAATTTTTTTTCCATACAGCTGCAAGTTATGGATTAACACGTAAAAACACTAACCCTAACTCTATCCAGCTTACTTTACAGTAACTGTACTTTCAAAAATTTTGTATAAAAACAGCACGAATGTCATCACACAAAACAGCACATTCGTGCTGTTTTGTGTGATGACTTTCCAAAAGAGACATCAGCTTTATTCTGTACAGCTCTATGTTATCAACCCGTGAATAAAAATAAAGAAGAAATAGAAACTCTAAAGCAAATGCGAAATGAAAACGGAATCCAAAAGAATGATTGATGCGTAAAACGATTGTGTTATTGCGTATATAACAACGACGAAATTGTATCCCACTTGAAATAATGTCTGAAGATTTTTATTTAAAAAGTAGAAAAAAAAAAAATTGCTTGGCGTGTTGCTGTATAAATGTATATATCAGGGAAATGCAAAAACACATGATCGAGAATAGATGAGATATCGCGAAAACGAAAAGGGAAACGAATAAGGGTGAGAGAAAAAATAACTTAGAGGTAATCCATCATCGGAATGAGAGAACTAAAAGTGTTTCTCCTGGCTGAATGAATAACAGAGATTGGTCTATCCAGGGCTATAAGCATAAAATTGTACTCGCGATGACTATACGAATGGTGTTTCTTCTTTATCTTCTTCTTTTATGTATCGCGAAATTGATCGTCTTTATTTTCGATGATAAGACGATTGTCGGTATAATTTTTCGTTCGTTCATCTAATTTCTAATAAAGACTCGATGAGTAGGTTATTCATTTCCATTTATTTACATTTTATTTTTCCAATTTCATTAATATTAACAAACTCACGACAAACCAGAGGAAACGACTAATTGTACGAAATTACAAGAATTTTAGAATTTGCGCTTCACTGCAAACTCGAGAATTGTGAATTTTTTTATTAAAAAATGCACAATAGATACGTACGAGAATTAAGCAAAAGCTCGTCAAGTACTTCGCCCGAAATTTTTTTTTTTTCAATCAAATTTTTCCAATTTCATTAATATTAACAAACGACAAACCAGAGGAAACGACTAATTGTACGAAATTACAAGAATTTTAGAATTTGCGCTTCACTGCAAACTCGAGAATTGTGAATTTTTTTATTAAAAAATGCACAATAGATACGTACGAGAATTAAGCAAAAGCTCGTCAAGTACTTCGCCCGAAATTTTTTTTTTTTTCAATCAAATTTTTCCAGCATGGAATATTTCTTCTGTACCGGGATTTTTTATTTTCGATTCTGATTTTTCTTTCGTACATCTGTACATTACAGCAGCTGTACGTGGAATGAATTGAAGAATTTTTCATTGATGCGTTTCAAAATGTATTTGACTTTTGATGCTCTTGAAGTTTTCATTGATTGAATGACTCTTTGTGAAGTCATGGCTTCATTTTTAATCACAGAACTACGGTTTGGGGGGAGGAAGGTAAATGTGATTGTCTCAAATTCTTTGACAGTATTATTTGCCGTTTTTTTTACTACGATTTGGTGATTTTTTGTATAAAATTCTCAGCTTGTAATTAAACACATGTCAATACTTCGTACAAAATGATTCCAAATGATAATCAGATTTTTTATCGTTGTTACAGCAAACTTGAACAATATTTAAAGACTTCAGTACCGACTTGTCTTCAGCATTACAGTATCAAAGCATCAAATGACTCCTGAGCTTCGTAATTGAACGAAATGACATGCCAATTTTACCCCCACCACCGCGATTTGTTTTATTCAGAGAAAGTATAGTCTCGGCGAGTCTCGGGCCAGCAGACGACAGGGCTGTCAATGTACTTGTCCCGAGACTCTACCGAGTCTCTTGATACGTAAATGTACTTGCGTCGAGTCACTACCGCGATACTCTGGATTTTAGTTTACATCATTGATCATTCGTTCCAAGACAAACACTGTCCACCCAAGTAATATATTCGGATATTAAACTGCAAATTGTTAAAAACGGACGTTACCCATTTAAAGCGAGTTCTTATCAGTTACAGGTCGTCAGGCATTGAAAAAATAGTCTATTCAAATGGTTTTTCGGTTTATATAGAATCGCTTAGATAATCTAGTTGGAGATATGCTCAGGATGCGTTTATTTTCATTAGATTCATGTGCACAGTAACAAAGCCGGTAGAGAACCGTTGGATATATCGACTTCACGCTCCTCTCCAGCCCGGAATATATGCATTCCTATTCGATTCCCAGAAACCGCAGAGATTATAATGATCGCGTAGGAGGGAAGAGTGTGGTCATGTATTGTGCACACGTGCAAACATAATACACGAAACGTTAGACCACAACGGTTACTACATCCACTTCGTACAAAGCTGCATTGCGTTTCCATCTCTATCTCTCTCTCTCTCTTTTAGTCTCTCCTACTCTCCAAGTTCTATCTCTTTCTGGATTGCCCTGTATACGACCAACACATTGGGCCGATCTATTACGGCATACATCGTCGACTGTGCAATGTACAGCCCCTTATTAGCGCCTGGTGTAACGCTTCGATGATCATTACTTACGGCTACCCTACTAAATTACCAATGGAGACTCGTAGCCCGCAAAACCACAGAAACGTCGAAAGACAAAATCTCGATAATTTCCCTCCCTCGTTCATCTTGTACACGTTCTTCCATCCTCCGCTCTATGCTCACAAACATTAATATCCCAAATGTACCGTAATATTGGGAAAATCGATCAAGGATGTATAGATAAAACGCTATTAGGTCATTTGCCACTTTGCCAGCAACTGGAGAGCTTTGGTGGCAGCATGCGCAGAAAAGAAAAAAAAGGGTGCTCGCGTTTTCTTCAAGATCGAACAAATACGAGGTTTACTTCCGTAAGTTTCCGTGAGAAATTTTTTTTCAAATGGTTCAACAGAGAAAATTTTACAAGAAAATTTGAATGCTAATGAAAAATGTATTTTTAGAAAACAATATGACATCAACGATATTGGCTTTTTTTTGGATAATCCGTAGTGCGCAAAAGTTCGATTGTCTTCTAAAGAACGGAAGCAAATTCATTTTGAACTCAGAGGACACGCAATCACGGTGCTCCATTCTGGAAGATTTAATTTTATTGTTTCTGGGGGCGCATTTCTAATTACGGATTTTGTGTACCGGAGAAAAATTTTTGCGTAATCATTATTGCTGAAAATTACATTTTACACAAAAGCAGAGTGAAAGTTCAATTGGTTCTGTAGATATCCTGAGGATCCGTTTTTTTTTTTACTTTTTGGCAAGGATCCATCATCATCAATATCCTCTAAATGACCTACCCTATCAGCAGAAAATCTTGCAACATTATGAGGAATCATCCAATTCATAATTATAACGAAACAAGAATGACAGGATTGTTTTTTTTTTTTTTTCTTTTTTTTTTCGTTCATGAAAAATGATAGTCACAGAGAAGTTGAAGAAGAAAATACCTTAATAGCTTATTTTTCAAGAGGATCTCCTTTAAGGTATTCTCCCTTGCCTGAATGTCACGAAATAATTAATTAATTAATTCCACAGTCGCGTCTTAACGATGTATGTTCAGTTGGACCTTACTTTATTCGAGATGGCAACGAGAATGGTGAACGAAAGAGAAGACGAAGGAAAGAGAAAAGAAAGACTCGCCGAGGATCGTCGAGTAGTCGGTAGCCGTAAAAGCCGGGTCACCACAGGGCTATGTGTACGTTAAGATCAGAAGCATGAAATTAGGACGCGAGCTTCTGGTTAATTCCTCTATACATATTACATCTGCTACCCAGAACTAACTGAGAGGACGTAAGGAGGAAAGCGTCGAATCCAAGTATCACGAGTATAAAGCTCTTTTGATTGATTATACTAGCATTTAGGATGTGATAAGCGTTACAAGTTGAGTCGATCCATACAGAGAAGAATTTTGTAAAACCAATAGTCGACTTAGCGAGTCAATTGGAATACGATATACGGTACGATCAATTGATGAGAACCGCAGAAACACAGTTCTTGTATAGCGGAATACAACATTCACGTTTTACACAAAACAGGAAAAATAAATCGCGTACTCGAGTTACAGAAAAAAATGGGGGATTCTAACTGAAGATCAAAGTGAATATATCATTTCACTAAAACATACAAAACTCTAACGAGAGAGTTTCTCTCGAAATTACCATATAAATCAACAATTTTTTTGCTTTTCATCTGATATCGTGGATCTTTGATATGCTTCAAGCAGCATTGACTAGAAAATTACGAAAAAAAAAAAAAAAAAATTGTCGATGAATAGTGACAAATTTCCACGAAAATGTGGTTTTTTTTTACAGAAATTTTGGGCTTTAGAAATCGTGATGAATATATGTATGTACAGAAGGAAAATGGATGGAGGGAACAACGAATGAGAGAAGTGGTATGGGTGGTGAGACGGTGGCAGCGAGTCCCGAGTGAGCTGTTTGCAGTTCCTTCCCACAAGCCTCCGGTTTGCATTAGTTTGCATACGTGAGTGAAAGTTTAAAGTTTAGTTATTTAAACAGCTCTGCTGTCCTCAGGTTCTGGTCTTTTTTTTTTGTTTTCCTTTGAAAATTTTTTTGTTTAAAGCCTCGAAAAAGATCGAGAGAAAGGAGAGGAGACGAGAGGAAAAGATCGAAAAGTATATATATATATGTGTGTGTATTTCATGTATTTACAGAAACATATAAAGAGTAAAGTTAGAATGGAGACTTTTACATAAGAGGAGAGGGGAGCAAAAGGGCGAACGAAACGTGGAAAACGAACGTTATGTATTTATGCTATATATCTATGCATTTATTGTAGGGTGTATATTGCATTGTACATAAGCATAACTACACCGCCAACTCTTTATCCCCGACGAAAAACAGAAACTTGTTTACCCTCAACGTCGATGCTATCTTTGTGTACGTATATATGTATAGACATATGTGTAAGAAGTTTTCGCGTGCTCATTCTTTTTTCTTTCTCTCCTGTACCCAACCTTACCCGTACCTCACTCGTTTTTCTTCTCTCGAGCGAGTAACTTCCCCGGTGCGGCTTGCCAACTCGTTATATGGAAACTCATAGGTTCGACAGAGTCGAAAATAATGTTAAAACTCTTCCATAGCTCGGATGGACCGTGCATCGCGCGAAAGCATTGCTATTTTGTGGAGCAAGAAAATCAAATAATTTTCTGACGAGCCCGGTCGAGCTTAGTTTGAAATAACGGGATTACGTAGCCATTGACATTTTCACTATTTCCACTACTATTGTACAACAAACTGTATATTTTTATGCGAGTGTACATATATGAGAGAGGGAGAGAAAGAGTGACAGAAACTGCAAGCTTTTTTTTTTCTAAAACTCGGAAAATTAAAGCTTTCGTTACGTAATTCAAATCAATACATGTGGAGCTAGGTATTTCCAGGTCATACAACTCAATCGTTATGGCCGAACAACAGATATTAGATTGCAATACAACAAATCTGTTGACAGGAATAATTGATCATTACGGCACGATGACTTGATATAGTTAATTTTGGAGTGCAAAAAAGTGTAAACCTCTGGTTTTTCACGAAAAAATTGTGGGAAAAACGACTGAAAATGAACGAACTGTGTAAGCAATATGTTCAATGAGAATATTTGTTTTAGAATATTTACTATTTAGTGGGGTTTTCCTATGACTTGACATTTTCTTTGGCTTTTATGTTCGTTATATATGCATTGAAGAAATCGTATCGAAAAGACTTTTGAAATCTATCAATGTGTTATCAAAAATAGTTTCTCATGGAAGAAGTCAATTAACAGATTTTTTGATACGCTCAATTACTATGCAATAAGGTGAAATGAGTCTGAAGCTCCTCCGCGTATTTACATAAATATAGAGGAAAGAGAAAAATCTTTTAAATCTCATAAAGAATTTACTACTTCACCACTGAGAATACGTAGCAGCCTGTGAATCGGTGAGCTGAGCAATTAATACTGGGCTAAGCCAGCCAATCCGGCAAAAGCTCTCTTGCACCAATTGTCGTATATTTTTCGTTCGCCAAGTACGATTCAATTAGATTGCGAAACTCTATAGATGTGAGAGCGGACAAATAACAGTGAGAAAATCTAAGAGCTTGTTCTCGTTCCTTTCGATCTCATCTCTCCTCGATCCTCCTGCTGTTGTCGTCATCGTGACGTCATTTTTCACAGGCTAATTGAAGAATAATGTACTTAATGAATTTAAGCTCTACGCGTCTCCACTACGGTATTAAATTTCTCGATATCTTTCTATTTCACTTCTCACTCGTTCGTTCTCTTTCTTCTCTTCTCCATCCTCATTCACCTTACATCTCCTTCTTTCTCTTTTTGTGAAAGCCAGATTATAATTAAATTATGCGTTCCAATTCAATTTCTATCCCAGCTGTGTTAAAAAATAACTGGAAAATTCGATGAAAAATTACTGCACTTCTTGGGGAAAATTTCAAGAAAAATAAACTATCAATTCAATACTTTTGGCAACTTTGGAAAATACTTTTCCTTCTTCGCCTTTACGTAATTCCATCATGGATACATTTGTTAAAAAGGTTACAAGGATATAGGAGTATTTCAAATTTTGAAAAATTTTACAGAATTTTCATTATCTAACGTTGTGCAATATGAAATCTTGCTTCGAACACAATGAGTTCAAAGCTTATGACCATTGATTCATGCATTAAATAAAAACTTCATTACAATCATTTCTAATGCACAACTTTGATCTCGACTTTGATCATTTGTTCAATTTTGTTTTATTTTTATTTACTTTACATTATTGTACATTACTGTACATTAATAGACATTCCTGATTAGTTTCTGAAATACTTTTTTACCATGAGTTCGATGAAGATTTTTAATCTTTTGCAGTTAAAGAATTGTCGGGGAAAAACAAATACGTTTTACAAAAGCAAGTGTCCATATCCAAAGAGGAATTTTGCAACGCGCTTAATTAAAACGTTACAGAGTTAAGATTTCGAGGATCTCAGAAAATGATTAGACGTTTCGAAGAAACTATTACCCGAAGGTTTAATTTTCATACAAATACCTCATTCCTATGATATTTTCACGAGAGCGAGTTAGATAATCAGTGATAACAGAGCGATTATTTTTTTTTGTGAGAGCGAGAAAACGACTTCCGTCAACAAAAAAAAAAAAAAACTAATCACCGTTAGAGCCTGGAGCAAAGTGTGCGAAAAACTCTATCTCTACAATTTACGCTAAAAATCCCGGCTTCTTCGCTGAGTAGTGGGAATATTTTCGTTGAAGAAGAATTTTTGTGCCAACGTTTCATTTTTTCTCCGTAACGTGTAAGTAAGCTAGAACTAATCAATGCGTGTGTACACACAGGATTGTCTCTAAATAACATGAAAAAAAGAGCAAAAATTACGGGCTGTAATAAATACTCGTATCGATTTTTTTACTTCCTTTACACATTAATGTTTTTTTTCTTGTTGAACATATGCCAAGTAAAGAATAATGAAGATTTTTCATTCCTGCAATAAAAATTTGGTGCAGAAAGAGAGACAGGAAAAGAAGAAGGAAAAGTCGAAAACTATTTTAGATGAAAAAAAAAAAAAAAAAAAAAAAAAGTGTCTTCTTTGCCAGTCAAGGGGCTTTTCACTTGAAAAAATAATATCATCGTCAGCATAGAGGAGGCGAAGTATTCGCGTTGATGAGAAGATTCTCCGATCTTATCAGCTAGATATATATTTTCTTTCTCTTTCTCGACTTTCTTTCCATGGCAACGTGATGGGCGAGTTGTTTTATATTTTGCTGCTATAAGACGTGAACACCCCAGTACCTTGTAACCACCTCTGTGTTTCAGTACTCCGGTCACCAGGATACAGTCGCACACATATTCTCTCGAAATATATGAGTTCAACAAAAATTCCGACGGAAGGAAAATATCTTTTTCAAGAGCGTTGAGGGAACGGAGGAAGAAAAAAGCCTCGAGCCCGCACTGGAGAAGAAGACTACTTCTATTCACCCTGGCCACGTAATGCCGATGACCCTTCCCCTACTACCCCGATCCTTCGGAAACTTCGAGTCCCCATAGTGGCACACCGCACGTAATACGTATTACCGCTCTTGTGCAGAAAATGCAAGAGGGAAAGAGAGGAAAAGCGTCGCCAAGCCGCTAAATTATGGTCTTACTTCCGGCTCCCGGATTTTGCTTTCCCTGCTGAGAGGATCGTTGCGTATTCACGTATATATCTATAGATACCTCTCCACGCAGTTCACAGTATTTTACAACCCTTAAGACTTCCGGAAGTTCCGTGCAAATAACTGCGGTATTTTTTTTTTCTTCTTATTTTTAATGATTTTGAACGATAATAATTTTAATTACCAAACTGTTACCAAAAATTACAGTCCTTCAATTAACCACCAATTACCTTAAAAAAATTGATATGAAAGAGTTTAGCGAATACATAATTCACAAGAAATTACCGTTTTTTTCTATCAAATTCAACATTATTCATTGGTTATCTAATTAAAATGTTGATGACACTTTTTTTGTACTTTTTTTCCGTTTCACCGTTCGATTATTCGACGTTAAGAGGCTTGATTTTTTTTAGGATTCTTTCTACAGTTTTTCTAGAGTTTTGAAATGCTGCAGACATTGATTAACATGAGAATTGGAGCAATGCATTACTGTTTTGAAAGTATATCCAGGTTTCCCTGTACACTTTAAGTATCGAATTAAAAAAAAATCAAATTTGTCTCTAATAATGAGGGTCGCGACAGTGCAATTTTAAATGAAAGGGCATTTAATTTTCGATTAATCGAAGCATTTCACACGGTATCGAATTGAAATTTCAAATTGACTGAAAAGAATCGATTCTCGTTTACGAAGAGCGACGTTTTGATCTCTGGGGCTAAAAGTTTTTTTTTTTTCGTAATACTTATCATCGAGATTCAGTCGAGTATCACGAAACTTATAGTAAGTGAAATAGTATTCTTGGCCGTCGTTTTAATTCTGAATACGAAATTCAGTAACGAACACACCCTTCAACGTATAGTCAAAAGAGGCTTGATTGTATACGGTAAACGCGGAATAGAGTGATACGCCTTCTCGTGGTTTGGCTTGAAACGTAAGTAACCACTTATACCGTACGCGTGGCTTGCGGCTTGTCACGTGAGCGAACGAAACTCTTTAATGTGGCAGCACTAGGGTACCCATATGCACACAAGATCTCAAAGTTACTCTCGTGAACGAGAAATACGACCACTTCGTGTACACCAGCAGCCATTTTGTGGTTAAGCGACGAAGTTGATACAGCGTGATAATCAGGTACACGAAATTGAAAATAAATCATGGTGAAATAATAATAAAAGAACTTTACTATTGTAACCTTTGGCGAGAAAATTATATTCGTCGTCCTAAAAGTTTTACATTCGAATGCATTTCTTATGATTTTTGATTTATGTGTGTCAGAATAAACCCATACCTGAATGAATTACGATATTGGTCAGGGTGCACCGGTTATGTAAATGCTCCCGAGACGATATTTATTGCAAGAAAAGTTTGACAATAATAATATAATAACACCAATCGTACTGAAGCTACTAAAAAATCTAGGTAAATACATTTATTGTAACTACTAACTACTGGTTAGAAGACGAGTGACTCCGAAGCTCGTTGTAGCAGCCATCGAATGTCAAACTGTTTCCAAACATTTTCCAATATTTTTTTACGAAATATTCAACAATCAATGACAGCATTTTGGGGGATATTGCTGCGTTGTTCAGTTACTTTTCAGTTTTTATTTTGGGTGTGAGTAATTGGAACTTCGTAGCTCAGAGCGTATTAAAAATATTGCGACGCCATTTTTTTCGGTGCATCGAAAAATTGCACATTTTGTCGCTTACATTTTTGATCCTCATGTTTCAATGGTAAAAACTCTGGTAACATTTGAGTGTGGTGAACGTGGATTTGATAGCTCTGAACGGTACCGGTGACTTTGAGGAGAAATATAATGAAAACATGAGGAAACTGTTATAACTTTTTTTTTTTTTTTTTTTTTTATCAAATTTCACAAAAAAATGTTGACCACTTTGACTAATCGGTTGTTCAAAATGTCTATGTGCTTTCAACGGCTCGATATGAATATTATATATAAACATTTTTCCATTAATAATTTCCTATGAACGGTCAGCAGATTTGCAAAGTGTATTTGACCAACAAACCCAAAAAGTTTTCTACTGGTCGAAAGGTTGTTGTACTGTCCATGATGTTACAGTTTGTTGCTGTGCATAACTCTGATCATTCGAATTCCCCGCCGTTTGAAAAAGCAATCAATTCATTACGTGTGCTGCGGTCGACACGAGCTTGACCCTTAGAAGCATACATTTACCTCACTTCTGTTGTCCTTCCTTTTCTCATCCACTATCGACGTCCAATTTTGTTCGATATTATTTTTTACGCGAAAGCATACAACTGCTATTTTTAAAATCTTCTGAAAAGGCGTGTTCGATCAAAATAGACTCTTCTACCGATGCGGCTTCATTGATTCGCTAAATCTTTTAACTGATTGGCGTTCATCAACTATCGCCAAATTTCGATTTGTATGAATCTCGAAAAAAAAAATAATTTCTTGAAAAACCAAAAAATCCGACTTATACATACGTGCTGTGTGATAACTGAAAAAAAAAAAAAAAAACTACACTTCGATTGGAAAAGCACGTGAAACGAATTTAAAAGTGAAATTCACTCGAGCTCGCTGGTTTCGTTCTTTCTTTCTCGATGTTACTTCGCGTTTTATCACGTACTATCTGGCACACGGTCGAAGTGCTAGAGCACACGCTCCTATTATAGAGGAATAGAGAGATCGCTTTTCACATCCTTTTTTAAAGCCAGAGTCCAGAACAGAGTAGCCAGTAGCGCCATCTCTATACTCGAAATTAGTGTAATCGTTTGAGCGTGCTTAGCGTGCTTGCCGTGTTCGGCATTACACGTTCAGATGGAACAGGACCTCCGTGCTAAGCCGTGTGTCCAATAACGAGTTCAAATGTGTTTTGCACCTTTTCAGTTTCGGATCCAATATCCCGTGCATCGAAGCATCCTCAAGAAAACAAAAATTCAGCTTTTTCAAACTAACAGTCGAAATTACGTGAATTACGCTCTTTTCTTTCTGCTTATTTGACTTCACGAAATGTTATTCAAATAAAGATCTACCGATATAGCACGATAATGGCTCAGTATGTGGAGCTTTGTGATATCTATAAAAAAGCTCCGAATAATGTTGAGATACAAACTCCAATCGTCTTGTAACAAGACAAATTATCCTGCAATTCTAAAGCATGCTACACACTGAGAAAAAAAAATAGTTGAATCGACTAAATAGCTTCATGAAATACGTCCAATGTAATATTCTGTTATACTAAATATCAATTTCATTAAATGAAATATATCTTGCGTTAATTCAACAAAATCCAAAACAACGAATCTCATTTGGTTGATTCAATGCGTATCTTTGTTTGGTGAAATGAAATAAATAATTTGTGCAACTGAACGCTTTTTTGAATGAACGAAATATTTCTTTCGACTTATTCTACGAAGCCCTGGTTGATTCAACTAAACTCTTTTTTCTCAGTAAACAGTACAATTTTTTCTATCATAAACATCAACGTATGTGTGCTTTACATTTGTTAAACTCTCGATTATATTTCACTGCATTTCCCGTAAAAATTCATGTAAACAAAGTCGAAAAATAGGATATTCAAATGAGCTCGGGTGAGCATTTATTATTATTTTTTTTTTTTACATCAGATATGTAAACCTAATACACTACAATCTCGATGTATCGACTCTTCATTCGTGCAATATTCCCCACTACGCGACCCGTATCGATCGCGGTGAGTGCTTTAGCAGGGGAAGCGACTGATCCAATCCAGCTATTCGTCGGGTGCGCAGAAACAGAAAAATAAAATGTGCGCAATATTGTATATTCACAAGTGCAGAGTTGGTCCCGCCGCTATTCAAACAATCAAGATTGTCGTGTATTCTTTCGCTTCACAGGAAATTCAGATCGGACCTGCAACTGAATTTTCAAAATATCCTCTTTTCTAAGGCACATATTCGCGCTCAACACAAAATATATGTTCAGTCAGTGGAGGAATGTCCGTGGAATTTATCGACCTCGTACTTTATAGAATTGGAAAATTTGCAACATTTTCTCAGATAATGCAGAAGGATAAGGTAAAACGGATGTAAAACGATAGGATAAAGAAAAAGAATTTTATGCTTTTTCTCACGACCATACGATAGTTGAGCGAAGGACGTCGGTAAATTTTGACGAGGGAGCAAAAACCGAGATATATACACAATGGAAAGGGCGGAACATCCCAGTTCTCTAGCGACAACAAAAAAGCACTATTCGGCTCTTTTCTCCCTTATAGATCGTAATAGAGTATGCTATATATACGAAATACAGTATAAGCACGAAACGATGTCTTTATGCCCGGAACAACCCCGCACTGAAAACCGTTAAATTTGATACTTCTTCACGCCTTCTCTTCTCACAGAATGGTCATCCGTCACCGGATATTAACCCCATGAACTGTCACTTTTATTTTTCGTTGGATCTCCGTTCTTTTTCGCTGTCACTCATAAAAATATTAGAGTCCGTTACTCGAAATTTTTCATTCAAATTTTTCTTCATGCAAATATTTTTTTGATGAGTATCAAAACAAAAAAACAAACAAGAGATAATTATATTTTCTTTAACATAGAAAAAAAGTGAAATGAGGAAGCGACCGAGTTTTGAAGGGACTTTCAAATATATTCATTTTTCACTTCATAAATCTGCAAACAAAAAAAAATTGGGTATAATTGCATAAAAGTAATCAACGAGTAAAACAATCGAATATTAAGAGAAACAAAAAAAAATTCTTCGTAACGTCGGTAATAAATGATTCGTGGACAATCGATTATTCGACTGAAAAGCGATCATTTAATTAAAAAATAAAAAATATTTTATTTGCTGGCTCGTTAAAAAATAGCTTAATATACACAACTCAAATGTGGTTTCGTTTTTCCCCGGACCCCAGAAGTGAAGAAATCGTGCGACTGCGAAAATTTGTGCGGGATCACGGGTAAAGAGTGCTGTCAGGCGAAATTTTCATTCAGAATAATCGATTTTTTTTTTTAATACTTGAATTATGTATCAACATGTGCAGAACAGTTGGAAACAAATGATTGCTCAGTTGTTTTTTGTTTTTTTCTTTTTTTTTTTTTCAATCCCGAAAAAGGCCGATTTTAGCGGAAAAAGTGATCCTTCCCTCAAGCAGCCTCGGGGTGAGGTCTGTACTTGGTTGAATGACCGCATAGCTATGCATTGACTCGAGCAGCGATTGCTGAACGGAAAGCAGTTTTTCCGAATTTCTCATGGTACTGGCCGTCATAACCACAATAAAAAGATAACCGCTTGCATCGGCCAATATTTCAGGATAAAGTTGTTATGGTCAACACTTTGAGGGGTCTCATAAAAACAGGAACCGGAAGTTAGTGAAGTGAGTTCAATGTAATAGGATGGTCTCAAAAAAAATGCAAGGCTTTACGTAAATAAATAAAGAAAATGAAAGGGATTCATAGCTGCTGTTATAAAATTTAATAAATACCATCATGAATATCGTATTCGCTTGGACGTTTTGGTAAAAACATTCTGGTGGAGAATGCTTGTCTTGATGAGTTGCGGTTGGAAAACAACTATTTTGTATCAACGATCACATTCGCTGCGATCCATAGTTAAAAAACAAAAAAAGATTCATACTTGTGTCGGTAAATGAATTTGCAAACGTAGACTCGATACGTGAATTCGAAACGGTGCAGGAACATGCCAAACAATGATGAGTCTTCTTTTGAATAAATAGCTTGAAGGCAATATGCAATCATAAAGCTATCATAATCGATTTCGGGATGAAAAAATCAGTGGAATTTGAACGAATGGTCGATACTGTAATTGATTCTTCGGGATCGGCATTTTTTTAAACCGTACTCTTGCTGGTACCGCAACGAGACTCGATGATGAATCTACGGTATTTGTATTGAAATAGAATGAGTATCCAACACTTGGGTAAAACGAGCAAGCGTTTACGAGAGAATATATGTAAGCGTAGACATAAAATGGATAAATGAAAAGGGGTTGTGTTCACTGAACGTTTTCGGGTTTATGTTGGAGAACATGAGAGAAGAGAGAAAGAGAGAAATGGAGAGATGAATTTGAGGTGCATTGCCGCGAGATTGCTGTTGGAAAGGGGTGAATGGGGAATTTGTGGTGCGCGTCGAAGCGGATGCAGTTTTAAAGCCGTATGTCGCCGTTGTAAACGATATTTCCAACCTCTTGCCTGTCTGTCTCGTTCTTTTTTATCGTATCAAGTGAACTAGATAAATACATAGGATCTTTTCTTGAGCAAAATTCACTGATTTTACTAGATCCAAAATCAAAAAGTCTCTTACACATTTTTGGACTTTGTTATTCTCAGAATACGTACAATAGTAAACAATAGTTTCAAGCTTTCAAATGACACTGAAGATATTGCATATTCTAGACCACCGAGAATCGAGCGTTTCAAATTTAACGTACGGGTGTACGTAACCCTTTGTGTCAAACAGCATTTTGAAACATTTGATATTAGGAAAAAATATTGACTGTTAATTATTGTGTAAGGTTTTATTAACTCGATGCTTTCTGTACTATCATCTCTCATGATGATAACAAAATGGTGAAAAAGCAAAGGTGATGAAAAAACTATTTTCCGATAAAACAACGTATCGAACTACATTCTGACATTGACGTAAAAAAATTGAAAAAAAAAATGTCGTTTTTTCTTGTCATTGTTGTGAAATATGAGCATAGAATAGTGAAATGTTAGAGATTGTAATGGAGCCCGAACTTTTATGAAAGGATTAGTTTTTCCACTGCCAACATTTTTTACGCAGGAGTTGATCAATTCAGAGTATGATTGACGCATCTAACGAAGCCATTGAATCGATCTCGAATATTTTTCAACGATCTTCTCTCAAGATTTTTTTTTTTCAGTTTTCAGTAAAATACAAAGGATTCCATGAAAATTAAACGGCTGTTCACACGCGATCCATATGCCAGCACCAAAAGGCTTTCACGATTAAAAGAATTTGCGAATCACGTAAAGAAATTAAAGTTGAAATAAAAATTAAAAGAACTCCACCCGATGCGAAAAGCGATCTGCTAGAATGGGAAAGAGCCTCGATAGTATAAATGAGTATGGAAAAACAGTGGTTACAGTGATTCAATAAAAAAATTGAACCGGTTATTTTTCAACTACTGCTATTAGTCATACAAAAAATTAAGGGCTCAAACCCTAGATGTGGCTGCAGTTCATCAAAATTATTATTCATTATTTCCTGTTTTCTATTACTTTCATGAACCGTTAAAAATTTCATTCAACAATTGGCGTATGCAATCAGTATCCAGAGAATCTAATGGAAATTGAATAAATATGACGTTTCATTTTACATAGTTTTAAAATTCAGTGGAGTAATTTTTATGGAGTTTTGAAATTATGTCGTTAAAAAAAATATGGAAAAAAGTTCATTATGTACTTGATCTCCTATTGTGACTTCGACCATTATGTGTCCCTTATTCGTACCGAAACTAGATATTTTCGTTTTTCCACTAGCCAGAGAGAATATATACATCAAATGGTTTCGTGATGATCCTCGTGAGAGAATTTTTCAGCGAGGCCGTGGTTTTAGAACTAAAGAAGGAATCAACTGGAACGGTAAATGAAGTAGAAAGAGTGGATGGTATCCGTTTTTCGCCGAAACATATATCTATCTCCCGTAGAAGAAGCGTTATGTACGCGGTATTTTGTTGATGGACTGAAAAAAGTCAGCGTGAGCAATATTTGATCAAACTCGATAACAAACAACCGGATAGCTATCGCTTATACCATACTTGTTTTCATCAATTTTAGTTTCCAAATATTGAGGCTCCATCAATATTTTTAACCGATGGGATTAACGGTGATGAAGAGTAGATAAGGGTTAAAGGAAAATGATTTTGTTAAAATCACAAAACTAGAGGCAACAAATGAAAGATTGAAGTGATGTTTTCACAGTGAAATTTAAACTTTCGTTGAACAATATTCTATCCCAATAGTCACGTTACGTTAATTAAAATGTCACAGAATATATTTTTTGTTCTTCTATTTTTTTGAGTTGAAATTCACAAGAATCTGATTGTTATATAAATTAAAAAAAAAAAAAAAAAATAACTCTCTTAGAATATGTAAAAACATAAATCCATCCGTAATGATCACTTATTTGATAAAAGTTTACGCATTTATCAACTTCCAGAATCAATAATAACTCGTGAGATGAGACCGATAGAAAAAAAATATATACATTCGTTTTTTTTATACCTGAAATTCGATCAAAAATTTGAATTTACATTATTCATCATCGGACACGTGGACAACCCTTGACACTTGTATCGACGATATAAATCTTACCGGGTCGTTTTGTTTCAGTTTATTTTTCTTTCATCGCACTCTCCGAGCTCCGTTGGTTGGCTGCACGCTCAATTTCGAAACGGTCCCACCAGGAATCCTATTTCCTTGTGAAATACACACGCTTTTCTGTTTCGTGTCCTTCCGAGCTCACCCAGAATATGAACACCTATACATACGAAGCATTTCACTCGGATTTGGAATCCGAAAACCCTCCGGATTTCACCGTTTTTTCTGCGTTTTTTTTTATATGCAAGAGATAAGCACACCCGTGCATTAGCATTTTTCGATTTGCTCATGCTTCTGACTATTATGGTCAAGTCATTTTTTCAATTGGTTCCCAATCCCCCAGTCATTCCGAACCAAATTACTCGGCCCGAAAAATCCAAAGCTCTGACTATTCGCTACGGTTTTTTCCACTTTTCACTGCCATTTTTTTTATTTCGATACACAAAAACAAAAAAAAAAGAAATTTTAAAGTAATGGACATCGGGTAACATTGACCATTTATTTTGGCACTCAAGATTCTTGAGCCATTTCTAATCTTACATTCAACGTTCCTATCGAATCAGCCGAAATCAACAACGCACGACGTAAAGTTAAAGTTCACGGATTGTGTACGTGACCGCGAACATGAACAAAGTTTGCATCTCTCCCTCGATGAATTGAATATCGTGTTTTCGTCGGGCGAGTTCAACTGTTAGCAAAATTTATGATCCTGGTGCTGGGATTTGCGATATCCAACAGCATACAGTCATAGTATTTATTAGGCATTATTCGTGGATACATACTGTACGCTCTTCTTCCCATCCGCTCCTTTCCGTTCTTTCTCTCTCTCTCTCTCTTGCTCTCTCGCTCTCTCTTTTCCTTTCTATCTCGATGATCCTTCAAAGCTTTGTCTACACGGTTGATCATGCACGTGGAGCTGCATTCGGCGTTTCCCTTTTTCCCATTCCCTGTACCGCATCCCTACCGTCCTCTATTGGTATATTGGCCTGCGAGAGTTTAATTATTTATGAATTATTACCGCGACTAGTTGTTTATCCTTCGTTTTAATTGCGCTCGGACGTCGAGAGTTTCGAGCACTACTCCATCCTCTTTTTTTCTGTATACATCTATTTCTCCTCCACCATATCTCTCCCACTCTCTCTCTCTCTCTCTCTCTCTCTCTTGCATTCACATATACTCACTGTTTTTTTTTCTCTCTTCCTTTCCTTTTTTCTCTTACTCCTCTTCCTGTTTTATCCCCATTTGCCTTGAATCCCTCACGTGCGTTGTTTACCGCGCTGAACGTATGAATATATTGATATACAAGAGAGTGAGGGAGGACGAGAACGGGCGTTTTCAACAACCGAGTATTGGACATTGTTGTACGTTGATGATTGACTGACACAACGGCTCAAATCACTTCATGTTATTCGTTGAAATGTCTAATTTGCGCCCTTCTGGTAGATAACTGTGCGATATAAATGTGAGTCGTGTACGGTTAACATGAATTCTCGAAATATAGAGGCAGGCATGCTCAACGCTACCAGTCCCATGTATAACTATATATATACATGCGTTACTCTTTCTCTCTCTCTCTCTCTCTCTGGCTCTTTTCCTTCCCCTTTCTCTTTCCCAATATGTGTGTGAAACATTCGATTTTGGTTATGGAACACACGGTCCGTCTCTTGGGCTTTTGCTCGTATCGTCATTCGTATGGTCACTTCATCGTCCAGAGGACGTTCTGTCCGGAATTACTAAACACGAGATCATAAATGTTTCATTTTCGGTACGATTTCTCATGTTTTTTTTTTTTTTTTTTTTTTTACACGTGCATCATTATTATAAATATATTTGCAATTTGTTGACAAAAATTTTGTATCGCGACGAAAATGTTTTATTTATCGATTTTTTGAAAATGAAGGACACGATAAAGCTTGAACCCGAGACGCGAAAATTTGGTATAAGACTTTCAGAAATATTTTCGGAGTGCTTAATCGGTTTTCGGACAATTTTCAGCAGCATAGGTAATATTTCCACTATAACCGGCGGGTGAAGCTTTAGCTAAGACTCAAAGGGCCAAAAGCAGTTATATAGTCTGTTTGTGAATTCGAAAAGAGCACTTAATTTGATTCACTTCCAAACTATGGCTGATGCTGTTTGGTCTCTGAACGAATGCGAAAATGATCAGGATTAAAAGTATTTAGGGCAGCAATGATTTCGAAGGCTGCACGACAGAGTAAAGTATTTACCTCTTCGACGTACTTTTTTTTATTTGGCAGACCGAGAAATTTATTTCATCAATGAATAAAGACTATCAGAATTACTATAACTGAAAGCGAAATTACGTAAAAATATTAAAATATTTTGATGCACGTATTGAACAAAATTTTTTTCTTCAGACAATTCGAATATTACAACAAAATTTCTTCATACTGAAACGAAACTCAGTTGACACGATAAAATATTTTGTTTGGCCTAGTCGAAATATTTTGTTGAACGTATTCAACGAAATATTTTAAGGTTTTAACAAAATTTAGTTTTCAGTGATATTTACAGCAGACCTGGAATCATAATGCTTTTGAACACTGAAGATTTAATTGGCTTTGAATCACTCCAAATCGGCTTAAAAAAAAAAAATTGGTAAATGTGCATGTGAATATTGTGAAAAAATGGCATCACGGTGGATCCAGATAGAACGAAACCATCAAAACAAACTGGCACACCAGAAAAAAAAAAAGAATTCAGATATACCAAGATTATTAAACAGTGTTAGCGAGTCTGTTAAAAACAAAATTCCATAAAATCTGAAAAGTATCGCCGATCAATGATGAAAAAGTTGAAATTGTGGAAAAATAAATTAATCAAAATGTTTCAGGGATAAATTCGATAAGCCCACGTATAATCAACCTCGTGAATGGATGGTTATTAATAAATAATTAATAAACCACAATTCAATGAGCTTTGAAATCATCGTTGAATGTCCCTAGTCGCTATTGAATACACCTTAATGAAATAAAAGGTGTATATGCACCTACAAATCGATGGATGAATAATTAGTTTGAAAGTAATATCAATGTTCAGGATTGGGATACACTGAGAAAAAAAAGTTATTGGAACAACAAAATCCCTCATTACGGAGTGCCAATAAAATATATGATCATCATAATGTCATAAACCATTGAACGAACACATAAATTTTTTATCAGACTGCACGATCATTCTGCCAAAGCAATGTGAATTTCAATTGACAAAACTCTTCCAATAACATCAATTTTTATTGAATCAACCATTTTTTTTCTTTGTGTACCGGTGGTGCTCAATCGTTCGTGGATAATGAATCGACGAACCAGTGTAAATCACTACACAAATTTTCGACGATTTAAAATGCAAGCATATGAAAAGCTCAATCAAACACGGACTGAATGGAAAAGCCGTGAGGTAACTTGGAGTCGAATTACGCTGAGCGACCAATAATATATGGGCGTGACAAAAGTTAATGAAAGTTATGAGCACTGCGAAATTAAAAATGAGTATTTTTTTAACATTCATCATGAGTTTCACCAAAATGAAATTCGATTCAGAAGCAGATATCTTCTTAAATCCATGAATTGTGCGAAAGAAATCAATTTTCATCAAACCAGAAAATCAAATTATCTCTTGAAAATCATAAACCGAGTAAGAAAAAAACTTATTTATAAAAAGCAAGAAAAAAATGAACATGCATACCAGCCTGAGGTTGCGCCTAATTTCATGAATTTTTCATGAGTGTCCGTTTTTAATCAAGTACATAAAAAGGATTTGAAAAGTACATAAAAGATTTAAAGGCCTGAGTGAATTTCAGCAAATCTTAATTTGTTGAACGACGATTTTAGTTTAGTTTTCGACAATAATTTATCAACCTTTTATCGTTATTTCGAATGCTGTTTTTATTCGTGTGTGTTTTATAAGTGCTTGCGGTATGTGGCAAGGTTATCCATGTAACATGTCAATAAGTAACGCAATAGTATTGAAACACACAATATTATTGGTCTACATTGATCATTCTGAAGTTGTATAAGAGAAAGAGTAATTTCGTAAGAAAAAAAAGGTCTGCAAACTCAATCGACAAGTACCAGATGGCACAGGTTGAGAAGAAACATAGTCTTTTCGACTGTTTTTCTCTTATTCACCAGATAGTCGTACATGGTTGAAAGTTTTATTTTATTTTTTTCTGTAGTGAGGAAAAGTATAGGAAAAGAGAGAGACAACTAGTATTGGCCTCGAAAGAGCTGGTCGAGTGTCGAATGGAAAAAAGTAGCTGAGAAATAAGCTCAACGGGAAGGTATTGAGCGAGACACAAGGAACAGACGGCAAGAAAAAGAGGTCCATATCGAAGTGACAATCGGGAAGATTGGAGAGTGTCTTGTCGTGTCCCTTCCTCCTACGTTTATTCGAAGATATATAAATACATATAAAAATCTCATATATACGTTGGATAAAGTTTTTCAAGTACTATAGAAAAGTCTGTAAGGTCAAAGAATAAGGATTCGAAACTGAAGAAATAAGTGTCGCTGGAACAAAATCGACGCAAAATATTGCAACTTATTGGATTCACTGGGCACGGGAAATAATGATTCCATCACGGAAATATTGAGAGAAATTGTTTCGGAAGTAATGAGAGTCCATAGATAAAAACGGTTATTACAAGTTGAGATGATCAATACTTTCAATTAACCGACAGCGATGGATGTGCGGTTGGTGTATGGCTTTCGGCGATCTCTACAAGTTGAGCAGCCGGGCGAGGACAATACTTGGATGACTGCTTATGCACTGGCAAATGCATCAATCACTAAGCGGCGATCAGTGTTTCATTCGTCCATGTAAATATTCCAAAATGCCTTATCACGTTTGTGTCTGAATCCTCATAGTGTGTAATCTTTGTCACCCTCATTATTTTTTTTTTACGTTAGTCAATCGGTCATATTTGGTTTCCGGGTAATTATCAAATATAATTATACAATTCATTCCTAAATAAAACAGATGTTATTACATCCGTCCACCATTTATGATCTCTCTCCTCCTTGCACAGATATCCTCGCATTGAGATTTCCTCTAACGTGCTCTACGAAATTTTATTAATAAAATTTTATTATTCAGACGTATACAAATGAAAAATGAATAATGTATCGAGGCTGGACAATCGTAATCAATTAATATTTGGCTTGTATTCAATATTTCATAGACAATCAAATATAATTGAAAATAAATTTAATATGTTAAAGGATGGAGAGATTGATCTTGAATTCATTTTTATTACACCATTACAGTTTTAAAAAAATTGTTATTTGTCTAATTATTATACGAATGACTAACAAGATATGTAAATATTTGAGTACGAAATTTAAAATCATCCAGAAGTTTAAAAATTATTGATAGTTTATCGGACATACATCCATTAATATTTATTTTTCTTTCCACCGACAGCGATGAGTGGCACACGATCGATGTGTGGCTTCGGCGATCTCCCAAGTCAAGCACCCTCGAGCGAAGCCAATACTCGGTTCGGTAACCGCTGGAGTGCTAATCAACTAAAGGCAATACTAACCGGCGTAGGCAACACTCTGAGGGGTCTCACAAAAACAAGAAAAATGAAGAGGGGAAAAACGTGAGGTTGAAAATGAAGAGATGCGTTCGTAAAAACTTGCAATCGTGTACGCAATAAAAAAAATTTCTTCGTGGCACTTATAACTGGAGAATGAAAATAAAAATAAAATCTGCTCTTAGTACTAACAAATATCAAATGGAATTCATTTTTCGAATAATGCCACAGAAGAAAATTTTACTTCATTTTTATCCCAACAAGACAGATCTGAGAAGTCTGACTATTAACGTCTTGCTTCACTCGATACAGCAGCTGCTGCCTAAAAATGATCTTGGCTTCTTCTTTATTTTTCATTTTCTATGAAAAAAAATTCAAACTCTGATATTATAGTATGAAAATGAGAATTAAGAGACAAAAATAAAAGCTTGAAAAAAAGTAAAAATTGAAATTCTCGCTTGTGCCGGCAATCAAACTACTATTCTTTTTTTCGCGTTTCTTTCATCTCACTGTGCAGCACGTTTCGCGCTTTTATATTTTATGAGAAAATCGTGAGTGTCCTTTGTATCGGTTTATTTCAGTATATGGGGCTCTCCGTATGCGAACTTAAATAACGTCCATGTGGTTTTTAAAAATTAATGTTAATATGCGTGACCTTCTATGGTAAAATGCTAATAACACATTTATCGAAAATTTCTAATTAAGGAGTCTGGAATAGAAGTGAAAAAATTCGATATATTATCAGTAAAAAATGTTGTTGACGATGAAGCATAAACATTCTTATTTTGTCATTAACTCGCATACCTCTATTAATAAACCTGATGGAAAAAAACGTTACGGAACTTTCGGTATGAACTTTGCTGCTTCAAATTAATATACGAAACAACGCTATGCAATGAGAAAAGTGTTTGGACTTGCTATTTGAATGGATGGAACGGGGTAAATAATCATTTTGCTCTTCAGGTTTTCTCTAGTGCTGAAATGCTGCGAGTCATTTTGAAATTATATCGGACAAATATTCATAACCTGAAGCGAAATGCCATAATGAATAGGGATGGAATATATAAAAATTCGAGATCGATGGAATAAAAATTGCAGTACATATACAGGTCAGATATTTCTGAAGTCAGCGTGAAAAGGCCCATACATACCATCATAGTTGTAGCCTAACTGGAAGTTACCCGGACAAAGATAAATATAGATATACATGCTCCAGTAAAGATTGTTCGTGATCACGTTTTGTGTGTGCCTATTGGTGCTTATTCGTGTGCTTTTTTTTTTTTTTTATTGACGCCAGAGAGCACGCATTCACCACCCTCTGGTTTCTTTCGATTCCATAAAAAAAAAAAACAATTTCGTTTCTTCATCTATCATTTTCCCATGAAACTCACCACCCGAATTTTTTGTTCGTCTCTTCTGTCATTTATCTTCAATATTTTTTCCCTCCACTTGTTCAGTGTCGTCGAATGAAATTCGGTCATTTTGAAGAGAGTTAATTAATTCTCGTTACATCCAATAAACGATTCGTTGCTCTTTCTATGATAAACGTATTGAAATTAAATTAGTGAACAATGTGTGAAATAGATTCAATCAACTATGTCACCCTTTCAGTTTGTTCATAACCACTCCGGCTCATATTTCATGAAAGTTTTTCCATTTTTTTTATATCGATTTTAGATTTTACGATTTCTCTCTTGACTCAATTTTCAACATCTTACTTTTTACTCATTGTCAGTGTATAAATATTATTAATATACTGGTTAAGCTTTACGATGATACTAACTTTCACTAACAATATCTTTTTTTACGATGCCATGTTGTCGGAACTTTCTGACACCAATTTTACAAGCCTCATTGAACAGTTTTTTTACAACCTCACATTCATTATTTTCCTTGCGCTCAAGAACGTTTAGCTTCTATGAAATTCTTACTACCCTGATGTGTCAGTGATGAATAAATGATGAAAGATTTTTAACAATGTTTTTTTTTTTGCTAATTAATAGAGCGAGTTTATTAGGAAAATGCCGATCTCTTAATTTCTTCTTCACAATCTTCACAAATCTTCATAGATTTGGCATGAGAAAATGTACATTATGACGATGAGGATAACTTGAAATTTAAGAATCTATCCTTGGTAAATTGGACGAAGAGTTCACATTTTCTTCAAAAAGACATATTTACAAGGACTAATAATGATTTCATCATTATCGCCATGATTAAGCTACGGAATTGCTTTCAAACATTCAATCTAAAAACTTTTCATTAAGCCTGAAATGAAATCATTGGTGTAATTTGAAATTCCCATACTCGTAAGCTCTTAACTTTATAAAAGGACAAAATGGGTGACGGGTGCCAAAATTGTACGCGAAACAGAAACTTGGACGCACTCAACCTGAGTTACGTTAAATCCGTCCTGCGTGAAAGGTAAAAAAATCGTGTTAACTTCTTTAGGAATGTGTATAGCCACGAGTGAGTTCGTGAAGACCCAAAATAGTTTGGACTCGCTGCTTTCGCATCACCTCTCAGCTCTTGTAAATGAAATTTCTCTGTTCAGCCTGATCCCGGATTGTCCTTTTATGTTCTACCACTGTCTTCCCTTTTTTTCTCACTTATCCACGAAAAACAAATTATTTTCAACGAAAAAAATGTCTACTTAGTACGAATGAAATTAACGTGAGTAAAAAAAAGGTGAACATTTTTGGGTAATTTGATTACTTGTACGAAATACTTTTTATGCTGACTTAAATTATATTCAATTCAAGTTTTCATCAATATGCAAATTCTACTGTCAATAAATATTTCGACTATTGAAATATGCGTGGACTTAGAATCTTGATGACTGTGCCAAACTTCAGCTTTATTAAGCCAGAAAATCTCTTCTACGAACGACACATAAACACACGAAGAAGCAACCTCACAAAAGTAGAAAATGAATCAAATAAATTTTTTATCGGAATTAATAAGGAGATTAAAGAGCAATATTTGATATTATGGAAAATTTAAGTTCCTCGTTCAGGGAAAATTTTCTTGTGGACCAAACCGTTTTATGCTCTATAAAGTCGCATGGACGAATCTAGATAAAATAAAACGATTTTCTTCTAATTCATCGAACCAAAAACTGAGTGATTTATCTTGGTTAGAAAAAGTATTCGGAAGCAAATCTATGAAGAATCTCATAGTACGTGATTTTTTCGAATGACTATTCTAGGTTGACTGGCAAAAAAAACAAAACAGATTCATCAAAAGATATATTTCTCACATGCTTTTGAATTACATTCAATAATTGCATTTGATACGTAAATATATGCAACTGAACTCAATTTTCAGAACGAGCGAAAAAGCTTTTTATTGACAATCGAGAACGAACGGTAAAAAGAGAATTTAGTCAAGTATCACCAAACTAAAGAATGCCTACATATTGAATATAATGTATACATATATTTCTGTTAGAAATACTAAAATGTGGTAAAATCCCTTTGGGTCCGATTCGTGTTCACAGGGCGTGATCAATTCATCCATGTGTCGATATCTATCTATCTATCAATGTACAGCCTTGGCCAAAAGTATTAGGAACTCTAATTTTTCTCTATGGACAATAAATCGAGTATCTTGACGTGAAACTATCGTAAACCAATTTAGCAAACGGAGTTTTGAAGCAGAAAAATCCAGCTTTATTTTGCTTATTTGTCACCATATCAAGAGACGAGGTAGCGGCTTGACTTCAAATATTGAAAAAAAGCCAGTGCGAGCCTTACAGCACTCTTTGCAATGTGATAAAAATTCTATCATGTATCTTTTTTCTTCTTGTTTTTTTTTTTTTTCACTGAAATATCTCTGTTTCAAAGTAATGGTGTTGAATTAATATGACAAATTATTGACTAACTACAAATAGGGATAAAAAGAAATGTTGAAAAAAAATTTCATGCAGCATTTTCAAAATGACGTACTGGGTGCAAAAAAAGTCGCAGAAAGAAATAACAAGAAGCAAAATAAAGCTGAATTTGTCCGCTTCAAAAACCCGTTCATTAAATTGGTTTACGATGGTTTCTTGCTGGGATATTTGATTTTTCGTCCACAGAAAAAACTGACAGGGTGCCTAATACTGTTGGCCAAGGCTGTATCTATCTGATTGTGACTTATATATGTGAGCACCTGTGTATATGCGCGCGCGTGTGTGCACAAGCACATGTGTGTGTATCTGCGTATGCCAGTGGACCTAAAAAACATGCAAAATCTCTTCATCTCACCCCTCGGTCCACTTTGAACATCCACGTTCTCCCCTGTTCACCCTTGAACCCCCGCAAAAGAGCTTCGCGATACACAAAATGTTCACCCTTTCTCTCGCCGGGCACCAATAACCGTATAGGTGTTACGAACCCGTTCGTTGAGTATTCTCTGTGGCTGATGGGCTTGCGTATGTGGCCGATATATGCCGGAGCTCGAAAAGACCGAACGAAACGCGAAATGGTCTCGCTAAGCTCGCCGTCAACAAAGCTTCGCGGGAAATCCAGGTCGTAAAATTTGTAAGCTAAATGTATATACATAATCCTATAGGTAGATGACTGTTCGACTTTCTATCACCCTTTGACACCTTTAAACATGGTGACGATGTATGGGTCACTATAAAATACTTCGCGTTCATATATAACCTCGTATAAAATTTAATTTCCGACTTCCATATTATTCTTTATCGTGAGGCATTCTTGCAAGAACCTGTGATCGAAAAAAAATTGAAATGACAATTTAGCGTAATTCTTTTATTAATTAATATCTGATTTTCGATTACGTCGTTGATTAATGTTCAGCTGTTAATAATTATTTGACGAAGAAAAAATATATTCAATATTCCAGTCGATGTAACTTTTCGTTATAATGTCTAAATTTCGACGTGAATTGAATCGGATAAATTACGAGAAGCATTGATTGAATATACTGGATATTTGGGGCATAATTATTCTTAGAATCAATGTTGCTTTACTAGGGAACAAAGTAGTTTCATTCGTAATATTATTCACTGCGTTTTAAATTCTCAATTGAGAATTATGAATTTTCGAGTTGAGTATATGATGCGACTATTTGAACAACACAATTACATCGATTTTATCGACTTCCAATACGGATGATGCAAAACTCTTAGGATTATAGAAAGTATTGTGGGAAAACTCGAGAACTGGAGTGTTCACGAACTTATCGATGTCTTTTTATTCCACGGAGCAATAAAATGAAAGCCCAAGAACTTGGCTGGCAACGAGAATAGGGTATTGCAGATAACATTTCTAAAGTCCTCGAGAAAACGGCTGTGCTGCTTGCCCATCAAATCTCGTCATAACCATTGAAATCATAATCAAAATGTTCTGTATAAAAATTCATATCGATAATTCTGATATTGAAAATAAAGGAGATACAACCATTTCAATCGTCGATTCGAACGAAAGATCCGTTAAACAAAATAATTGTGGGATCTGAAATAAAAGATTTATCGATGGATGAATATATTTTCCGAAATCATAAAAATAGCGTGAAAATCAAATGCATCAAGTGAATGCCAATGAATTCTTTTCCAATGAAAATACTGTCAGGGACTCTGAAAAAGTATAAACTGTAGAAATTGTTCTGCATATTTGTCAAGTAAACACTCTGCGCATATATGGCATCAAGGAATATCATTATTTTAGTTGAAAATCTTACCCCCATCCGTCTGAATAGCATTAATTGAACGTCTGACATAACTCGCGATATCATTCGATCCGAAAGGCTCTGGAGGATGAAGGGGTGAATCCGTAGCGAAGGAAATTTTGCGAAAGTTATGCAGAGCATCGCATATTTCGACAGGAAATCTGATCTCACAGATTGTGCTGAATGTAGGTCCTCTTGCCGTTTGCCTAAACGATGCACTATCTACAACACATACCGCAGTACGAAACGTGGTACAGACCGCGCGTTACTGCATCAGGAATTACTTCGCGCCGTTGTCGTTCACTGTAAAGCGTGCAAACGTTCGAATATGGTACTACACATTTGGCCCAATCGAAGTTTATCAAATAGTTGAAGAACATAATATAATATGTGGGGCATTGCGATGTATTCTGGAACAATTCCTCATTCGCTACAAAAATATAAGAGCGAAAAAAAAAGAAAGAAATTTTTTTTGCGATATCTGTCCTCAACAACGTTACCGTTAAGTGTTTGATTTTAGATAACGCTGGTGTATATAAATTTTTGACAGGACTTAAGAAATCGGAAGGAGACGAAGAGGGAAAGTTAGACAAGGTCAGATAATACGAGGGAGCTTTTGGCGAAGCTTTTTTTATCTTCTTTTTTCCAATATAACGCTGCGTGCCTTATCTCACATCGGATTCTCGCGCTTTCACGGATTCTCGAGAGCACACTTCTCGATGCTACCTCATCTCTTGACGACGAACTGACCTCGAGATCCAGCGAACATTTCCTTTCCCTTCCGAACTCCTTAAACGCTATCGATCACCGAGAATAACAGCTGCAAGAGAGAAAAGACCTGTTCGAGCAATGTGCCGATTATAAATTCGAGCCAACCCACAAATTTGAAGAAAGGCACGAGAAAAAAAAAGGAAGATTTAGGGTCTCCTGTGCCAGCAGATCTTTTTTGTTCCATAAAATTCATTATCAAATTCGAATTATTTTTCTGAACAAATAAACAAGAGTATTCGAGTGACTCAGCGTCTTCTATTTTTCTTCATTAACGTAATAATCATCTTATTTCTTTCACGTCTCAACAATATATTAATAAAATAAGCAATATTCGGTTGAAATATCGTACGCAAGCGGCACAGTCTGGAAAAAACGTTGAAATGAAAGGAAATTGTCAATAGGCTCAGGACTTCCGCGTGTGTCTCAGCAATTGTTGAAAATATCAGAAAAACTCAAATCCTTAAATATAAAAAGTTCACGGGCAATCGAATATCCAACTGCGAATTCTCCTTAATTATTTTATTCGTGCTGCGATTTGTCGTTGAATGACAGCCCAGCTTCATGTTTGACTGTCACTGTGGCAATTAACGTAATTAATGTGTCCATAACAACGAAAATGAAACTTTGTCAATTGCTTAGCATCAAATTAATAAGCAAATGTGTCTATAATGAATAATAAATAAATGTGCCTATAGCAAGAGAAATACAAATTCTGTTAAGGAATAGCTTAACAAAGAATAAACACTGTACGTTTCCATAATAACTAATAAACAAATGTATCGATAGCAGCGAAACATTGAATGTAATAATTATTTATATAAATATGACACGAATATCAATATCAAAGAGGAAAAAAAATGTTATAATGATCGTATTTTTTTTTCGTATCCCAATACGACTTTACCTGTCCCTGTTATACTCGCGCTTTAATTGTTCGATTAATCAAGTGCAAGCTCATGTTTGTGAATAGTCACGAAGTTCGCAGTTTTCTCGGAAGGATCGAACTGCCAGCTTTCTCATATGTTTTAATCATATTTTAAAATCTTATCGAGAAGAAAATTTGTCAAGTTCTTTTTTTTCCATTGGGTCGACTTCTTTTATAATCATCTTTGTGGGGCCATGCATTACTGATAACAGAAATAGAGAAAAAGGGAAAAAGCGGTAGATGCAGAATCAAAGGTAGGGGTAAAAAAGACAGTGACAGAGGCAGAGGCAAAGGCAGTAGTAGAAGAAGCTGAAGTAGAAAAAGTCAAAGCAGAGGCAGAAACCGAGGAAGCGAGAGAAAGAGAGAGAGAGAGTCAGTTGGTACAAACGCTGCAGTGGGAGAACCACAGAGTCCGCGCGTGAATCTCGCGTTGCTTTCCCAGTATAACAACAAAAAGTCACAGCTGGGTGAGCAGGAAAAAATGACCCCTGCGTTCACAAAAAAAAAACAAAAAAATATGTCTAACGTTGGGACCCTTTGGTGCTCGTTATCAGCTGATTTAGAGGAGTGACATAACCTCAAACATTCAACTGCTGTCACCGCTGTCGACATTTTTTGTGCATAAGCATATATGTGTCAGTTATAACATTATCATGAATCGCGAATAACATGAAAAAATCATTTTTGTGGTGAAAAATAAAATGCATGTGGTCAAATAAGAGTGCAATCAGAAGCAGTGTGTAATCAGCGATTGAAGCAACACGTTCAGTCAGTCTTATGTATTTTCATTCCGGCTACCTCGATGGTTCTGCGTTAGCGTGTCTGTAAGATCGTCAAATTTCACAAAGACATAGCTTAAATGTTCGACTATACCCACTGCGTAAATTTCGAATTTTCCTCATAAAACACGATATCCTTCTAAACAACTTGAAGGTAGACTGCGAAAGAAAAACAATGTCATGTGAAAGGGTGAGGAAGGCAGAGATTTTTTCTTTCTTTTTATTCATCATTATTCGCGGTGGTATCACGATCGACATAATTCATCGAGATACGGGAAGAATTCGAGTGGAATCGGAAGAGATAGAAAAAGGAAGCAGGAAGAACAGGGATAGATAGAAACTACGTATGAAGAAGAAATGGAAAATTTTTTACACGAGTCGAAGGTGCAAAAGAGACAAGAAACGTGAGGGTGCAGATCGTACGAACGGACCGATTGAACAGTCAGAACGTGGGACGATTGCACACGGTACATTAGCTGGCGTGAGGTTAATAAAAGAAATGGTAGACTTTTTCTGACAACAAGGGAAATCAATTCCATAACTTATGATCTTCCCGCAATTTCCCACTCCACCAAGAATTTTAGTCTTCTCTCTCTCTCTCTCTCTCTCTTTCTCTCACTCCCTTCACTCTCAAAGCGAGAGGCTCCATACTCTCTCGTTCATGAGTATCGTCTCCTAGCGTTGAGACGACTGAGCCCTTTCGCCTCGAGCTACGATAGAAAATGTTGGCGTATCTGCTCGACGTCGTATTTTTCTTTACGTCAAAAACAGCCTGCTGCATTTTTCCACGAACCGTACGTGTGCCTGGGCGAGCAAGGGTCGAATGAAGAAGCGACGACGAAAGGGAAACAGCGACTACGCAGACGAGAAAAGGGATGCGCTGGTCTCTCTTTTTCCTCCTCCTCCTCCTCCTTCTCTCTCTGTTTTTTCACCCTCTGTAAGTTCAGTGCTGGAATATAAGCTTGGAATGATGTGAAAGGGGCCTGTACAAGGAGAAAGGCTCTTTGACATCTGAAAAATTATAGTTACTGGAGAAAAATATAAATAATCGGTTGCCACACCAGGAACGCCTACAGAAACATATATTTTATGTTACATATAGCTTTTTCAAGAATTGTGTGGGAAAGATCGTGTTTCACTTTCAAGAAGTTGTAGATGTATCTTTCGTTGAAGTTATTCTATGTTCGATCTTATATGTTACAAAATTAATTAACAGAGACAATTTTCAAACGTTAAAAAATAAGAGAACCAAAACAAGAATTAATTTAGAAAATACATTTCGAAACTCTTTTCAGATATCTCACTGAGAAAAATTTTTTCTGTGTGCCAAAATCGCAGAGCAATACTGATACGGATGGCCAAAATTGAAAAAGTCGAAAATCTCCCTTCGTTGAGTTCAATGATCGAGCAAAACCATACGGTCGATTGTAGAATCAAAAACCTAGAACGATGAAAAAAGTGTTTTTTTTTTTCGTTTGAAATACGTGTTTGTTTGCTCCACTCTTTGTATTTTGAGGCAACCAATTATCTGTAGTTTCCGTTTACAAAGGAATTCAATTAATTCGTACTTCTATAAAGCATTGATGGAAGAAATGCGAGAAGAGCTCTTTGCGCAGGGCACGTTATTGGTTCGACGGAAGCATTTAGCTTCGAGGAAGCAAATTTTACTCACTGTTTCCTAAAAATCTTTTACTACAACGCAGCAACATGCTCAAACGTCAGTAATCTAATATTTTCGTCATGTGAAATTTGACGTGTAGAAGCGCATTTTCTATTGAAGTGGAAACTTGCTATTCCACCTCAAAATTGTTGGAAATAAACTAATTTTTCAATTCATCCACGCAATGGATTGTTGAAATCGACGTAAAGTTGCTGTTTGTTAAAAATGAATAGTATCTACAATTTATTTTATTGTATTTTTATAATGAATACATGCAATATTAGGTTAAGATTTAAAAAAAATTGACTTTATTGTATGGAAAAGCTTTCAGAATATAATAAAATTGATAAAGTGGCTACAACCAGTCACCATTTTCATAGTATTCCCTGCAAAATTTCATGCTGCAATCCTAAAGGTAGTTGAAAAGAATATAAAATGAAAAATATGATTTACCTCAGTTGATTTGTTGATTAGGCATACAATGGGCCTTATCAAATCACAGGAACGCATAATTTTCATGCGGAAACAAGACTGCGTATTCACTTATACGTATTCGGGAGCGATAGTGACGATACGCCTCATATGAGGCCATAATTTACTATGCACGTACAAACTAGTTGATATGCACTAGCAATATAACGCTGTACTCGACTTTAAGCCTTCTACCTTCCGTTTCCCACATCCCGCCACTCTTCATCATGAAGCCAACATTTCTAAAGTGCTTTACTGCCTCGCAAATTGAATTAGTTGTTACGCCTTGTGGTGTTCGCGTTACCGTGACCTCCTGTGCAACAACGTTCGAACTTCACCTCCAGAAAAGTTCCCATCTGCGTTGGTGTGCATGCGTACAGGTTAAGCTTTGATACATATTTGTGAAGCTTTTCGTGAAATCGTGCAGTTCGCGAGTATTATTTATCCATAATACATAATATTATCGTATCGTTGATATTTGATATATCGTGTAGTTTTTATTTTCTATAAGTTTTTGAAAAAGTTAAAGAAAATTAAGTACGTTATTTCGTTACGGAAATATAAAAAATAAGGGTTGCAGGAAGATAATAATTTTTTTATTTAAAAAAAAAAAAAAAAAATTTTTTTGTTCCTGCGCATGGGAAGGGCTCGTAAAAACTTGAAAGAGGTTTTGCAGTTTGGTATGCATTATGTACTTTCACATGCAATTCCAAAAACTCTCAATTAACTATATTGTTACATGGCAGTGACATGATTCTCCGTTAATACTATTTTTCATTTTTTTTCAACAAGACTATAATATTGATTCAAGTGAGAGGAAGAGAAACAAATAGAGTGAGGGAAAGAGAGAAAAAAGAAATTGTGCGTGATCACAAAGCGCTTATATAGCTGCGATTCGCTTAAACTTGAAGCTCTTTTATCGCAGATAAAAAGAAGGAGAGAAATTTGAGAAGATCGGCACATGATAACAAGGAGATCCTGCGAAGGGTAGTAAATCACCAGATCTTTCGATGAAGCAGCTAAGAGAGCGTGAAGGCTTCTAGTGATAGGGAAAAGGCATGAGGATCGAGAGAAAACGACCATTCAACGCACCCTTTGCCTTCGTCGTCGGAAATCGCCGATAACGCATTGCGAGCAGAAAAGCTTTCAATCCCGGCTAGATACGGAACAACTTTTCTCAGCAATAGTCGAAAAGATTAATCGTGTCGGGTTAAAATATTGGAGAGGTAGACCTTTGAGTCGTGTTAGCACGCGGGTAACAAATGAACGGTGCAACTGAAATCTCGTCTGCCTGTAACAGCTGCACTTATGTATGAATTTGACCAACATTTCAAGATTCTAACGGTGTTAGTTTACTGTACACACAGTATTGCTGATTACATTTTTGGCGGTGATGCTTCAAGTCAATTGGAAAAAAATTGCGATGTCATGTATTTGATTAACATCGAATCAAACTTTGATTAGAAATATTTCAAGTGCTATTAACACTTACTAAACCAACAAGTGCAAATGCACTATGCTAGAAAAAAAGTTCTTCCCAAGATCAAAATAATAAATAAAGTCATTGACACACGTTTCATCGGAGATTAATGATGAATTAGTGAGAGATTTTCGCTAAATAGATTCCTAAAATTTCAATTGTATAGATCAACGGAGTAGCGCGTGAACAGTGCGTGCATGGTTATACCTGAATGCATAAGTAGGATAGCATACTTGATTCCGGTAAACGGATTTAATCAGTAAATTGATTGGTCTAACCCGATCTCCACATCATGGCTCTATGTCTGTCTCTCTATCTCTTTGATCATAGTCATTATGAACAGAAATCAATTAACGTGTTTCATTGTTGACGTTCAGGAGACCCTACTAGACATTGGACTCCTTACGATTCTCGTTCAGCATTTCACATTCCTCAGGGTGACTGCGAACAGTCAACAGCCTGTGAAGCCAAGAGCTAAAGTTGATTACTCAATCGATATCGAGTAGTATCACATAATCAGCGGATTGAATAGTTGTGTACACTCCTTTAAAGAACTCATGGTCTCTGTTCTCTTTGTTCGAAGTTTGTTGAATATTTGGAGAAGATTAAAAAAACAAAAATAACAAATTATCGTGCAGAGATAAAAATGAGAGACAACCGTAAATTTTTTGTCTTCAAACGAAATGCAAATTGTCAAGAAAATAGAAAAAATCTTTTAGTTTAGTTGGTAGTTTAATCACCTGTGTCCCTTAACCGTTTACCAGACGCTTCCCACTCCTTTCCTCAATTATTTCCGTGCCCGCAATTATCCCTATTCGTTGTCTCTGTTATGATTTTTTCGGCCAGAGGTGGTCACAACTCACTAGACATAAGTATCGGAACTGCTATACAGTGCGACTCCGATATTCTGTCGCGTCGATTTTTTCTAGTCTTCTGAATTATAACCCTGATACTATTTTGTCTCACTGAGGGGCATAGCGACTGTGGGCATCCACTGTCCAGACCACAATCATCTGACCCGTTGACATGGCGGCACTGCGGTAATATAACCGCAGACGTATGATGTTTGAGTTACACCTCTCACTTGAGACTTGATTTTTCATCAGTGTCCTCTCCAGAAGTTGTAGGAAATTGGGTCTTTATTGTAGTTGTGCTTACAAATCCTATATCTGGACCTACGTTCTAGTCCACTGGATTTTCGTCTGTCGAGGTTGGGGCAAGGGCAATCACAACTTGGCCTCATTCCTGGACCTGCATTCTTTGAGTGTATTTCAAACAAACTCGGATTCACTGGTGCCATGGGCCAAACACGTTGTTACTGTCCAACTGCTTTTCAATTTGAAAAAAAATTACATCTTTTGTAAAATATAGAAAATTTACATTCCATTTTCATGAAAATCAGCGTTTTATTTCATATTAATTACAAAAGTTAGAATTTTTTCCCATTTCTATCCCTGTACGGTAGTTCTCTTATTTTAATTCTCTTCGTGTGTGAATCAGAATCATTAATGACGTTCATGAGATCTCGTATAATAGTGATAATGAGACTCAATACATTAGTGTTCCGTGCCATAAACAGAACCTAATTAGGAACAGTCGAGTCATTTACGAAGTGTTCTTATTAATATTCATTGTCACGTCACATCTATAGATTCAAGTATATCCCCATACAGAATGGAGTGGATGAGAAAAGATATTAGAGGTCCTGGCTGCTTAGTCCGCTGCTTGCAATTTTAGCTGGTGCTCTCTAACGGTCTCGAGAGAAACAAGATTACAGATTCGCTGTTTTTGCAGCCTGGTACTCCTCCCATCTCGGCCGCTGTGCTTTACTCCGTAATTTCTTCGCAAGTTCTCGAATTGTTGTTTTCATTCTTGTCTCTTCCTCCTAACTTCTATCTCCATCCTTCGCACACATACTCATGCACTCTCTTTCATTTTTGATTCCCTGAGAATTCTGAAGCCACTTTTTTCATGTTCACTGTTTTTCGAAAGAAAGTGCAACAACTCACAAACCCGATAGGGTAAAAACGAGCAAAAATGAGTCAGAGTGAGGGGAAAATACAGGACAAACTCGAATATTTGCGAGAAAAGAATATCGTGATAAAATCTGTGCACCGTTGGATAGTAGATTCTCTTCACTATTATCTTTCTACATCTTGAACTCGGAAGAATGGTCTTTCGAAACACGTATGCAGACATAATAGGTTTCAACTTATATTACTAGAGGTTGCTGCGAGAAACTGCTAACTTTCCAACAAAATCTTTCCATTCTGCTTACGCTTTCTCAGACGTCACTTCGTTTAATAGTTTAAATAAGAAGTAAAAGCTCAGGAGGCACACATTCCTGGCTCCCCAATCGGGGAAAACTTTTTTTTGTTATTAAATGTGTCACACTAATAATGACATGCCTTGAACTCTATGTAGATTCGAAAATTAACATTCTTTCATGAGAAACATTCTTCAATTGCAATGTAAAATAGGAATGAAATATACTGTCTGCTCAACGTGTCTCTTACCAATACTCATTTCAGGAACAAGGTACACTTACATTCAGCGATGGATCTATAAGTTTTGTTCAACAAATTCTGGGAATCATGAACTTGAAAAATATTTCATTTCAAATATCGACGTCAACACCTCTAAATAATAAAAATTTCAATTGTGTTACATCTTTTCGTTTTATTCTTCAAAATCATCTAATAATTTTCATGCAATAATTTTATTTTTTATTTATCGTCATTCAATTATGAATTTGTGCAAATTTCTAATTATCAAAGTCTTTTTCAGACTCAAATCTATATAATCAAGATTGATTATATAGATCTCACTCTGAATAAGTTCTGGTAAAAAATCTCACTAAAGATAACTCGGTTACGATATCCCAATCGAAATATCCCAATATTCCAAAGCCCAGCAAGTAATGTCCCATAACATCCCATGGAAAATAGTATGGAATTGAAATACATATATAATTATATATTCTGAGATTTATCGGTTCGAAGAATTTGTAGTTTTGACGACAACCCTGTTTCCATTGAATGAATTTTTTGTAATAGAAGTCCTATCTCCTCAAGACCGCACAGTCACTGTAGGCGTAACAAAGTTTTGTAAAAAAGATCTGCGTTCTACGTAGGAGGCAGACTCAAAAATTGCTGCTCGTGCTATTGGGTTTCCTATAGAAGCGCGTCTTTGGCCGTAAAAGGTTTAGAGAGGTGGATAAAGAGAACGAGAGAAAGAATGAAAGAGAAAGAGACAGAGGGAGCGAGGGGGGGGGGGGGGGCGGGCGGGAGGAGAGAGACACGGGATATACCTACGGGATATATCTTTTCCAAGCATCCATGGAAGTTGAGATTATATTCAGGTCAAATGAGAAAAATCAATAGCGTGGAGCGCGGAAATGAGATTTCAGGTACTGGTCTCTTGATATACGAGAAATGGAAGTGGATAGAGGCAAAGTAAAAGGAAAAGTATGGAATGGAGTGAGGAGGATATGGAGGAGTACCGAAGAACCATCTAAAAATATTGATACTTTAACTAAGGAGAAAAGTTTAGTAGGTCTCTCCGTCGTTCTCCTTTTCCTCTCCCTCTTTCTTTCTTTCTTTCTTTCTCTTAGCCTCATCCTGCTGTACTTCTTCTTTTTCTGTATGTCCTTTTTTTCGAGGGGTTTCCTCGTATAGGAGTTTGGCATCCCCCAATAGTAGCGGCTGGTATTGACGGTTCTCCAATTCTATCATGGGCTCTCTCACTCCTCTTATTCGATATACACATCTATAGTAACGTGTTGTGGATCGCGCATTATCGCATATTAGTCATAAAACTTTTTCCGATTTCTTCACCCATCCTTCGATATTTTCATTTTGCTTTCTCTTTCTCTCTCCCACCTAGCACATGTGTGAAAACCCGTTCTTTTCTTTAACGTTCGAAAATAAATTGTCATTCGTGTCAGACGTCCGCGAGGATTATCATCGATGGAAAGATGAGTGCAACGGACGAGTAAGGAGTGAAAAACGGAAGATATCACCCGGAACATTAATCATATATCTCTACCTTTCCAAGACCCTCTCCCTCAATTTGCCTGATATCTTTTGGGAAATCACTTCCAATCCCAGACATCTCTACCGTGAGAAAAAATTTCTCATCGCGTTTTTATACATATGTATTTTCACGTATTATTTTCAAACGTATGCAAAAGTTTTCTCGTTATCTTTTTTTTTCGTTCATTCTAACGATTCGTCCATGAATATAAAAATGAAACGAAAAATATTAGATAATAGCTGCGCATGGAGTTTTTATGATATTCCACTCAACATTTGAATGCTACAAACCGGTATCCAGAATGATTCAGTTTTCGGCTCAATTTTATTACGAATTTTATAAAGAATAATATCTGATGTCTGCGAACCAGCAAAGCAATTTTGATTGATGATAAGTTCAAGTAATTAATTACAATGTGAATAATAAAATGTGAATTTTGAAACCAGCTTGGCAGAAATTTGCTAACAATTGCTAAATCTTGAATTCAATCTGGATGGAGAAAAATCTTCTGGAAAATACGTCAACATATCGAATGGCAAATTGGCCTAGATGTTTCGCTGTCGGGCATTTCTCCAAGAAAGTAAATGATGTATCAATGGAAGAGTGGAAAACAGAAAAACCGAAAGAAAATGAGATGCTGTGGTCATGTATCGGCGATGCATTCAATCTTAAAAACGATTTTGCTCGTACGTAAATCATTACGAGTGAATGAGGAAAAACTCCTTGGCAACCAACATGAACACTGATAAAATCAATCCATCTTTCATACATTTTTGGGTAATTTTATTCTTGTTTCTCGAAGAGTTGAATTGAAGAGAGAAGAAATGGAAAATATTGGTATCACTTTTTTAGGACATTACGTTTCTCGTTGTCCTTAGTTTTTTGCAAAAATATGTTTTCAAAATAGTTGGAGATTTTTGAAAAAAATAAAAAAATCCTCAACATTTTCTTGATCCCAATCTAAATTTCATATCTTTTACTATATGTTCATAATGAACTTATCAAGATAAAAAAATTATTAAAATGAGAAAATTTCTTTTTCGGTTGTTTAACAAATAAAAAGATGCAAAAAGCTTAACCTTCGGTTGATACGGCGTGGAAGACCCGATACATTAATCAGCAGAAATAATTGTCGATTATTAAGCTAGTGTTACGCTCCATTCAATCTCATCTTCAGATGGCTCGTTTTATTTCAGCTTAAGCCTCGATTACTATCCGATCTATACGGGTATATTGATCAATGAGACGGAAGAAATAGTTGTAGGTTGCAACCGTTCTGCTTCATCGAACACGTAGCGTTCAATACCCAACAATACCCAAGTTTGATTTTGTCACACTGGAAATATTACAGCACAGCAAAATCTGAATAAAGCGTCCCTGAACTAGTTGTTTTGTAAGTTTATTCCCACGCCGTACCGATCTGTACTGTGTTTACGTATTAATTTATCATATCTTTTAATTCTAATTCAAAGATCCCGGTGAGACGGTCATTCCAATGCCTTTTATATCGTTACAAAATTAAGGTCATTTGCTTTCAAATCATCTTGAGTACTTTTACTCAATTTTCTGTAAAATTCGAAAGGCTCCTTCCACTTCATCTATTTATGGGTCATTTGGAAACTAATACCCTAGTGACATCATATGTACGCATACATATGTACGAGCGAATGGAACGAAATCTTTTCTCTGCCTCTTTACCTCTTGCTGTTTCTCGATGCCATTGGTCAATGAGCTACATTACGAATAGCCCTGAATGGTATAACTATAGTTATATATTCACCTTTATATCCTCGTAATCACCGGACTGTTGCGAAATTCGACGAATGCGGTCCCATCAAAGCTTCTGTACGCACCAGCGTTCGGTTTTCGTGGTTGCTGATGATTGCGGCTAACTCAGGATTGCCAGCCTAGCTCGGCTCCAGTTACACAACCACGGGTGGTATGCTTAACGAGTGTGAGATTCGAAGGACCCTGATCATTGTAAAGGATGCTTGATTTCAATGAACAGCTATGAAATTTCAGTTCCTTTCCAATTAAGTGCGAAAGAATAATTTATTATCATGGAAATCACAGCATTGGAAATCTTATCGCATGAATTAATACCGATTAGAATTTTGCTCAAACAGTTCATGTGCAAATAACCGTAAAAATCAGATAAAGCTGGCGACGCGAGTAAACCTAAGCGATTAATAAATAATTATGCAGTGTCCAATGATCATTTAGTGCTTTTGAATTGAAATCGTTACTTGAATCAATTGAGTGATTACTTCTATCGCAACTAGTTTGAATATCGAATTAAAAAATGATGCGTTATTTCACAGTTATTTTTTAGTATTATTAATCGTAATCGTAATCGAGACTATAATATACAACTAAGCTATATATAACTAAATACTGTAATGGTACGCTCTTGCCAATCGCTAACGGTCGCTACGCCTTCGATTCGAGCTTCTTGAATGGATCCTATGAATCAATCACGTAACCTCACCTCGAATTTTCGAAGCTGAAATTCTTCAGCATGATTTGACCTATTACTAAAAGGTCCTGTCAAAAACCATATATTGCCATCGTCCTAAATTGGCTCACAGGACCTTTTTGTAATCAGTCTTTTTTTTAAATTTTACTTTCGAATTTCGGTGCTATGCACTCACGGTGGCGAGATACCGACCGATCTGTATTCTTAAAGGAAGCAGGTATGAAACGCGCGTCATTGTTTGTTTCACATAACGAGAAAAATGTCGGGGAATCAGGTAAATTAAGCCGCGATCGGGTTAATAAGAATGCGCCTAAATGATTTCGGTTAAATACGTACCAGTGGAGAATTCAATTTACATTGATCTGGACAATAATAAAAATCGTTGAAGATGTATGAAAGAACGATCGTTCTCCCGTATAAACAGTATTAATTGTTTATTTATTTTTACTGCTTTTCCTAGTGAGAAACCAGCGGTTTTGACCATTAGCGATTTCAATTCTCATTGAACTGGCCAACGATAACAATCGTTTTTCTAATAAACAATAAAAATTGTTTCGGCGATTTCTGTGAGATCCTTTTCTTTCGAGTGCAAGTGTTGCTAACGCACGCGCACATACACGTGCACGAAGCAAACGTCTCGCATAAGGTTCCTCGTGTACGCCCAGTGAGTTGGAACTTGATGGAAGACGCGTGTCGTGACATCTAGCGGTAGTGTGCGGTAGCTCCTTGTGAGCTTTGCAGTACCGCCGAGCAGAGGGGACAGCGGCGGAGTGTTTCATTGACTGATCCATCCTCTTAAAGTGAAAATGGGAATTCGCGTTCATGTTTGTTGGAAAAAATCTGTAAAAATTTTTCTTTGTACCTCTCAATATGTAGAATGAATCTGACGAATTTCCGTTTTTTTCTCTCCTCTTAAACAATATAAAATAGATAAAATCTCTGTAGTGCAGGTAGCTGCAGCATTGATGTATTTTTACTTTTAGAGGGCTGGGATTTGATGAGTTGGGAGTTTCTATGAAAATTGCGAAAAGTAGTAACGTATATCCCCTATCTATCATATAGATCGTACCACTCATGGTTTGTACCTATATTTAGGCTTCCCGGCCCTCTACAAGCTAATAAAAAAGAAGACCATAAAAAAGCACTGTCAGTATCACATTGATTGGTCATTGGTTGGTTCATCGATGGCAGTGAGTGACACGTCATTATTTTCATTGGAACGAAAATGTTTTTGTCTCGATTCGCTACTGCGCGTCTTAACATATGTGTGTACTAATCGTTACCCCGGAATATATATGTATACCCTCCCCCTCCCCCACTCTTTTTACATGCTTGTTGCCAAGGCATTAAAGACTCCTGTGACAAAGTCGGTGAGTTTGTCTTTATTACATGTGTGAAGATGGGAGAGTTTGAAGGAGTAAAATGGGAACGTAGTCGAGGCAAACGAGAATTGCTTTGGTTATATCAAATCGTGAGAAACACGGATTATTGAAACTCCGCTCCCGTTGCTAGAACGGGAGTGAAGACTATGTAGAGAACAAGCGAGCAAGAAGAAAATCGTGAAGAAGCGAAACCCTCGTAAAATTTCCATGCCGAACCTAACGTTCTTAGAATGCGAAATTTCCGACACTTTTACCGACTTCCTTGAGAATCAGAGACGAGAGAGAGAAAGAGACGGGACCATTCGAAAACGGAAAGAGAAGGTATAGGAGGCGAGAAAACAGAAAGAATAAAACAAGAGCGAGAATAAGGCGTCCTGCTTATTTCATTCTCATGCACATGGATCTGCACGAGTTCCTTTACGTGAGTTAGCCAACGATTGAAGGTTTTGTGGCGCCCCAATCCAAATTTCAGACCTGCTGTGTTTATTTATTATTCGATCCACTTATGGAACTTGGCGAAGCGAAATATCTTTTTATTGATACTAACAAGAACTTTCAGACTAACAGAAGTTGAAGAATAGGTTGAGGGAACTTATTTTCCTAGCGCTTTTTCCTCGCTTCTCCCTTTCATTCTCGTATTCAAATTTCAGTCCGATCGAGTAATAGTGAATTTCAAGTGACGAGCATTGTAATTATAGGACGGGAGAATTGAGCAACTTTAGTACGAATTTAATACTTGAAATTGTACGAATTCGTTATTTTCGTCTCATTTCCCTACAGTATAGCTGCGAATAGTAACATCCGAAATATACATTTTTTTAAATAATACCATAAAAAGCGTATTGAACTCAACGTATTGGGGAACTTGTGTTTCCTCGGTAAATCGCAGTCTCCGTGTGGCATCGACTTAAAATTTTTTAATATGGAAAAGTTGCCCAATCTTCACCATAGATATTCGGTGAGTCTTGGATGTTCAACACTATCTTTTTTTAAAAACCTAAAACTGTTTCTGAATGGAAGGCTGATTCTAATAATATTGAAAATATTACAATTATTTTCATGCTCTAGTGCATTGGAAAAAATGAAAAAAAGTATTAGTTCACTTCAGTGATGTGAATATTCAGAAAGCTACGTGAGTCCCAGCGAAGAAAAAACTTGATAGAGCTCTGATTCTCTGGTGAACAATAAAACAAAAGCCAAATGAAGCTGCATTTGACCCTTTCAGAGGGTCGTTTATTAGATTTATTTATACTCCAAGTCATATTTGGACTTTGGCCCGGAAACTTCACTTTCCGCTAGAGTAGATGTTTATATGTTGCGGACCAGACCCGATTATCAGAACGAGTTTTTCCTTGACCGGATAAACTAATTTGACGCAGGAAAATCCAGTTTGTCTTGGAATCAGGTTTAGCCAGTAGCATATCATACTTTTATACATACATAGATATAAATTTAGGGGAGCGTCCAGATTGCATGCGAAGCTAATAGGGGAGTAGTGTGATCGTCGTAGGAGTCTTAGTCGACGTCTTGCGGTTGTGAATGAAGCAGGGAGACTCCGACACGTTTTCATATCATGTGGCTACTGACGTCATAACCCGATTCCTATTCCTCTTTGCTTTTCTCCTTCGCTCTCGTACGTTATGAAGTTCTTGTCATGAAAAGTGATCGCGTATATATCGTCGTTGCTAGTGCAAAACCTCAACTGTTACACATTATTTCCATATAGCTACGCGCTATCGCAGTAGCACCCACGATATGATACGCAGAACAGTTGATATAGAAAAATCTGGATAACTATTCGACGAAAGATGAAGTGAACGAAAGATACACGTGCGGAAATAAAAAAAAAAAATCAAGAGGAAAGATTTGGAGTAAAACAGTGAATTGCAGTAATAAATATAATTATCGCTGTGAGTAAAAAAAAAAAGAATAGTGACAGGTCTCTGAGATGAGTATAGTCACCCATTCTTGAGTGAAGGTGCCCGGCACGTGTCGTCTTAGACATCGAAACTATTTTATCAAAACGCTACCGTATTTCTCGACAAATCTTAAATCAAACAAGAGGATTCATAGATGAATGTCTGGAAAGAATAGGTTTGATCTATTCGAATACATCCGCGTATAAATCGCGTGGAAAAATGTTTTATATTCCAAGATGAGTTAAGGATAGAGAAGATAAGCCCGAAAACATTCGTGTATAAGAGAGTGGGATAAGGCGGGATCTGCCTTTTTTTTAAATACTGGACGTCGAGCCATTATGTGGTCTCTAGATACGAAATTTGAAACGATTTTTTTTTTGAGATATTTGATTAATACTGATATCGATATGATAAGATATTTGATATTACTGGAACAAATACAAGCTGTTTGCACAAACTAATCTCAATTCAACACTTCAAATTTGGTCATTTATGGTAAGTGAGTGATCGTACTTCGTAATAAATCTGGTGTCAGTTGACGGAGAGGCGGGAGCCGGAGATAAAAAGAGAGAACCTGACATCACTATTAACTTAATTTCGATAAGTGTTTTCCGATCGATTTAATTCGTGGGTAAAGAGTTTCCAGCTTGCGCATCAGACCCTAGAACAAGACGTACGAGAAACTGAGGGTCGTTTACGTTCGCTTACTTCATCGCATATAGCTCAGACCAGTAACATAGTTATATGGAACAGGAGACCACCAAAACTACGATCCACTATTTCGAGTAACATTCTTGTGTCTCAATCCGGAGTTCCTTGCTTCGTAAAGTGACGCAACCGAGGCGACGTCAGAAGCCCAATTAATTCTGGGATCCCGACTTCTCCGTCTTAGCGGGCAAATGACACCCGTCGCGCAAGGATCGAGGAATAGAGAAATCGAGCGAGAGACAGAGAAAGAGAGAGATAAGGCGAGAAGGGCTTGAATTTCGTAGAAATTCACTTCACTTCCCCACTTTCCATCTTCCTTCCCTTACTCTCTTTCCGTGAAATGTCTTTTAGTAAGATCGCTCGTTGTGTTAGTGTATGTGTTTCTTCTCGCGCCCTTCTTCTTCCTCTCCTGGCAAGTTAATTCTCTCGCTCCCACCCATTACCTTTATCTTCATATCCCTTGCTCCTTTAACATCCTGTCTCCACTACTATTCTCTCTCGTTCTTTCTCTCTTCAATTATGTTTTCCTGAGGTATCAGAGTGGCCAGTTTAATTATTTTGAGCGAGAAAATTAACTTCAACCTGTATAGACGGAAGGCATTGGAAGACAAAAGCGTCTTGACATTTTTTTTCCACGAGTTTGATATTTCACTAGTAGAAAACTATCACGAAGTCACAGAGATAGAGCTATTTATAATAGCTGTATGACGAATCCCATCCAGAAAACCCGGCGAGTTAGATTGTGTGTAATTTTATAATGAAAACTAATTGTTACTGTACTATAGAGATGAAATCAATTAAGTTCGTGAGAAGCTCTTTTTTGTTTGATATCTTCTCATTTCAACGGATGGACCCCACAACCCCGAACATCCTCCTTCCGAGCAGTTATTAAAACGACTCACGTACTCTTTACGACTTAACACGCACGAACGCGCTGCCTATTACACCATTGGTCACACCAGTGATGCATATGTTACCGATCCAGAAAATGATAGCTAGAGCCGAATGCGTCATCGATACAATAACATTTTCACAAAAGAAAAAAAACACGTTTTAAATAGAGAAAAAAAATGAAAACTAACCAACTAATTTTGTTAGGCCACGCCCCCATATGTTGATTCTTAATACCTAGACTTTCTATCTCGGTCGATCCTGACCTGGTCTAATTGTTTCCTGATCAGATAAACCTTGTCATACTGTAAGATATTTTATTTCTCGTTATCATGACATGGTTGTCCATGAAGCTTGATCACAGGTAAACATTACCATACTAGAATATATTTTATCTTAGGTCATCCTGACCTGGTTTCAAATGTTACCTGATTGAGTGAAACTTGTCATACTTTGATATATTTTATCCCTGGTTATCCTGACTGATTCCCGAATGAAGTCTGATCAAGTCAACGCTGTCATATTTGAATAAATTTTGTCTCAGGTTATCTTGACTTGGTCCTAAATGTTATCTGATCAGGTGTACTTTGTCACACTTCAATATATGTTATTCCTTGTTAACCTGGTTGAATCTCGAATGAAACCTGATCAGATTAACCTTATTAAACTTTAATATATTTTATTTCCGGTTATTCCAATTTATTCCTGAATGAATCCCAATCAGTTGAACCTCGTCATACTTGAATAAATTTCGTCTGCGGTAATTCTGACTCGGTCTCGACCAGGACCTGATGGGGTTTGTCTGTTCCGGGCATACTTGACTACAACCTGGTCGGTACCTGACACATGCCCAGGTAAAATTCTAGTCGGTTTATTTCTACATCACGATAACAACATATTATTATACATTTTGAGAACAGTGGCTAAGTGGATACGGACACCGACTCGCACGTCAATTTTCGGTCAATGAAAGGAAAAGCCCCATAAAAAATTGACGTGTTTCGACCGAAATCTTGGAGCCTCGTGCAAAACCCAACGTATGCTCTGTACTACTGGAGTGGATGTCTTCGGGAGTCTTGCATGGTCGGTTTCCATCTTGTGGGAGGTGGTCCTCTAACCGCATAGTGGCATACTACTATCGCGCTGCAGCTGAGAAGATACCTACTGCCAAAGTGCTTCGCCAGTTGAGCTTGAGCGTGCTCACACTGCAACGTGATGACATTCGATGGGTGCAGGGGATATCACCAAATTTTTCTGCAGTTTTTCTCCAACCCTAGCAAATGAGCTGCAGTGGCATAAAAAGTGAGAGGTAAAAGAGGAAGTGGAGTAATTGCGGTGAAAAAAGTTAGGACTTGATCGAAAGCATAATAACAGCATGGACGCTGCACATAAAGTTCAGACGACCAGGTGAGCATTTACTCTCGACGAAAAGTAGTTCTCCTGAAAAATCTCGAAGAAACCAAATGCCTTCAAAAAGTTATTATGAAAAAGCCCCTCTTGAAAAGATTATCCAATCACAAAAAGATACTGACCTCTATGAAAAGTCATCACCTGTAAAACTTTCTCTTAGAAACTTCTTCTGAAAATTCAATCCTCATGAAAAGTTATAAGCGAGCCCAGCTTATGAAAAATTATCGACGCCAAATCGTCGAAAATGATGTTTCGCGCAGAAAGTTAATGAGATTTTTAAAAATTTTCTGAATCAATCGATTTCTGTGAAAGCATATACAACCATTTATTGAAGGCTACGCGTTTTAGGAAATGTTTTAATAATGTTATATGATGATCCTAATCGTCTGATCAAATTCTTATATCAGAAGTTATTTCAAAGTACGGGAATTCTTAACTATCATGTAATTTTATTAGTAACGATTTGATGAAAAATATAACACTGTATGTATATTAAAAAGATAGACAAAGAATACTTTTCTCTCTCTCTCTCTCTCTCTCTCTCTCTTGTTCTGAATATTCAAATACCATTACACAAGTTAATTCAAAGAAAATTTATGTTGATAATAAAATTCGGTTCAATCTAGATGCTCCACATCCCTAGAGTCAGGTATTACTGCGCGTGGTACACTCTTAAGCGCTGCAATACTCGCGGGAGCCATGTACTATTGAGAGTATATGCATACGAAAGGTTCGACGCAACATGAGGGATCCAGGGAAAATAAACCCAAACGCTTCCTCTCTCTCGCTGAGGTGAACTCATTTTGTTGACCTCATAGTAGCTGAAGTAGCTTCAGCCACTAAAAACCATTCATCGACTTGTGATGGTTAGCCTTTTCAGTTGTAAACATAAATGGCTCAATCTCCTAGAATACGACGAATACCAAAAACAAACTATATTAAAACGAAATCATATTATATAGCAGAAAATAGCTGCTGGTTACGTTATATGATAAACATAACCACCACTTCTCACGATTTGTTACAATAAAAAACCAAAAGATTCATCTCGTGACGCAACAACGGTAAGTTATCATTTCAGTATAGCACATTCACTTTCGGGGAAATCCGCATGACAATGAGATATATGTATGCTCTAGCAGCTCGTACATATACACTAATCTGCTGAATACCAATTATACACTAAACTGAAGAGAAACCAATCCCAACAATCTAACGACTTATCATACAACTGACTTTACTTAAAAAAAAAAACTGCAAAAAAAAGAACTCTAATCGGATTTCACTCCAAAAGCTGCTTTAAACAAGCTCGAAAGCGAAAATGTACACGTCTATGCACATTAAATGTATTCTGTGTTTCCACTTATGAAATATGTGAATCAATAACTACAGTTATTAACTTACGATAATAACAAAAATCTTTTCTGTCTAACTCGTGCCATCCCGCTCGTATTTCTTATATTGGTTCAGGATCTCTAAGAGAGGGTGATAAGTACCAAGATGCTTCCTCCCGGTAGATAATTAGCCTTAGGTCGATAGACCGAATTAATGTAAGGTCAACATCTAGGGTCATAACAACTTGTTATACGGTGTATGCGAATAAGATGAATCGATGTACAAGAGATAATACCAACCTCTGTTTCTAAACAGATGCATGTTAAAACATTATTTTATTATAATCAACGATTGATCAGCAATTTCAGATTGATAAAACAATATTCTTTATATATTGTAACAGCACGAGTTTTCCAATACGCTGTCAGGCGTGTGGTTCGAGCTACTCATTATAAAGAAGCAGGTACGAAGGTGGTAAAATATTTAATCTAACAATAAGGAGTAAAAAGTTGAATTTTTTTCAACTTTTTTGAGGCCTGTCATATTTTGAAGAAAAAACTACATAACTTTGCAACAAAACGCAGGAAAGCTTTTCAAAAACGAAATTAAAGCTCACTGTGCCCTCTTTGAAGGTCTTATCAGTAAATTGTGAGATCACTACGTTTTTGAAGCCGAACAAGTGCTTTTGTGAAGTGCAAAACTCGTGAAAAACCGGCATTTTGAAAATGACTTACCAATGGCAATAAAAAATCGCAGACATGGAAATATAAAACAAAAAACAAAGCTGAAATTATCCGCTTTGAAACCCCGTTTGTTAAATTGACTTACGATCGTTTTTTGTTGAAATATTTGATTTTTTGTCCACAGCGAAAACTTATAAGATGCCTAATACTTTTGGCCAAGGCTGGATGTCAAATCATTAATATTAAATGTCATGACACGGTCCGAAGTGTTGAGCCAGGGGTCTTGCGACTCCAACACTCTTCGGTCCTGACTCAGCGATCTTCATCACTCAGTGGCTCCCATTTTCTCAACAAAAGGGTTATTATTGTTGCGATTAAGATTACTATTTGTCGCTATTGTTTTATGTTACCGGTGTATTAGGTGAGATAACGATTAGTGCAGTATTCACTCATGAAATTTTGTATCTGAATACATCATAATAAACTTATCACAGTACATACGGAAAATACATATACGAAATTTAAATTAAAACATATATACTACGGTTAGTTGAAACGACGATTCTCACGAAACGTAAATAACAATTTTTTAATCTTATATTCATGATCTCCTAACTCATCAAAGATGCTACTCGAACTATAAATTACATGCAAAATCAACATACGATGTCCTGATGACATTATACTATAGATGCTCTGCGCATCAGCTGGAATGCTGATCATAATGGAGGTTATTTTAAGAAGATATGAGACGACATAGGACGCGAACACTTAATACGATAATTAATCTTGTTCTCTCGTAACGAGATGGAATGACGAGGAGAAATGAAATTGATTGAGTGATACTCTGATGAGTGATTTTCTATACACATCTGTCTACATGGATCCACACTCAAACACATGTGGAAATATTAATATGCTGTTATATTTGTGCCTTCATATTTCATACGAAATACTATGTTGTCGCATATCTAGACAGAAAATAATTCGCTAGTGGTAATTTGTTAGAAATTATTTCTTATTATCATTACGATTTAAGTAATCATACATCATATTGATTGCGTTGGAAAGAGAAAAAGTATTGAATTTTAATAAAAGTCCATAATATTTGTTGGTGGAACTCATTCGAATTGTACTTTCGAATTTGTATTCCAGAACAGAATGAGTCAATTCGGCTCCATTGAATTTTGCCTTTTATTCCGTGTTACGAAGATTTTGATTTTCTCGACAACAATCGTTTGGAGGGCCCCAATGTCCAATGTTTGATTTTCGGATAAGAATTCGGGAAAGATCGTTGGGAAGAGTTGAAAATGTTGTTATTTCATGAAAATACACAAATTTTAATACGGTATTCGAATATAATCTGATCCGTGTGCGTATAGTTTGTTTCCCGTGCTTACAAATAAACATCTCCCCGGTGTTGGATAGCATAATCAGAATTACAATATAGATTTGAATTATTCGCGTCATTTTGAATATTTGAGTTAGACGGAATTCTCCCTAGTAGTTCTCAAGCGCATTTTCTTGACCTCTCACAGACATCATTTATCCACGTTTTAACTTTGCCACTTGCTTTGAAAAAGAAGTCATCTGACCCAGAAAAAGCGCAAAACTTCGAAAATTAATCAGTCGGGAGAAAAAAGCTTAAGAGGGTCCTCAATCATTAGACAGGAGAGACAGAGATAATGAGATAGATAGGAACGAGACCATGGGATAGATAAAGAGAGAGAGAGAAAGATCAAAAGGAATTGAACGGTTGAGAATAAGTTTCCGAGGATGGATGATGGGTTTGCGCAGTTTTTTGCAATCAGGTGCGTTTTTGTTTGAAGGGATCTCTTTTCTCCTTCTCTCTCTTTCGTTCTCTCGCATCTTTTAGCTTTTTACATCTGTGTCACGTTATTTTTTTGACTGCGAGACTTCTTGATTAATTTTTATTCAAATCGAGCCGTGATGTACGTAAATTTGTTTTGTTCTTCTCATTCTGCAGCACCACTATATGAAACCTTTCAATTAGGTTACATTATATTTAACGTAAAATCGATCGATTTCGTTTAATCTTCCCTTTTCTTTATTAAGGTGGAACGAATAAAAAAAAAAAAATTTCGATACCAGTTTTCAAAAAATTAGGCGAAATTATTTGTAGAAAGAACATAAAAATTCATGCAATGAAAATTATTTGAAATTAAACCTTGAAATATTCCACACCCAGAAGTTGGAAAATCATAAGATTTGTTCTGGACAATATTTGTGAATGAGTCGTCCAATTGATTTGTTATTTTTTTTAACATACTTTGAAAACATACCAGTAGATGTTGCCCGAAGTTTTTGATTCAATTATGATTAAATTGAAAAGGAAAACATACATTGCATTACCTACATTTGCTCACTGTTTAGTAATCGTACATGACGCCATTTTTGGAGTACTGGTCAGCGTAATTGAATTATTTTTATGGTGTTCAATAAACTGTATACTACTTTTCAATATTTAGTCTTAATCCAATGAAAACAAAAAAATACTAATTTCACAAGTGAGCGAACAAAAATTGAGATTTGATAGAGAATTTTGGATCATTGGCGTTAGGAACAAAGTGAAAAAATGTTCGTTTTTATTCTTTTTTGGACTAGTCTAATTTAATACTTCTGCAGTTTTTTTTCGGTTGAAATAAATTTCGAGTTATCGAGCTCGTAAAGATTTCAAGCATCAGTAGCAGCTGCACGGACTTTTACATGCCCAGCATCCTCCTCTCTCTCTCTCTCTCTCTCTCTCTTTCCCTCTGCCTCTCTTTCTGCTTCGACCCATCTCTCTCACCCTATTGCTCACGCCTCGCGAACGTTTCTTACGAAGTGGAAAAGTTGGTTTTCTCGTCGACTACCCTTGCCAGTCGACGTCGTCGACGACTTCGACGATATTTGCTAACATATATGCGTATATTTGCAACGAAAAAAGAGAGGGAAAGAAGTAGGATCTGGTAGTAGCCTGGACTTTTCGAGAGTTTCGTACGTATGGTATTCAATGAAATACCGCAAGCGAGGAATCCCCATAGCGGTAGAGAGTTGTGCGATCAAATCCGCTTGAATTGATCGTGACAGAAAAAATGCTCCAAAAAATCTTCTGTTCGAAAATTTTCTGTCCACTATTTTTCTTCCACGGTCGAATAAATGTGCAGATTTTATTGTAAAAAACCCTTTATAAATGGAAAAATAATATTCGTTTTTTTATACAAAACGAAAATAAAATTATTCAACTCCCCGTAATGACGGTAGATATTTTCCGATATGACCGTATGCAGCAAAGCATTTTTTCTCTTAATAATCCATATGAGTCACTCGCGGACACAAAGTTTTATCGATTAATGAGAAACCGGAACGAGAGGCGAATCACAAAAGCATTTTTCTCACTTCCTACCTCTACTGTCATTCTAGAGTTTTGCAAATTAAATGTGGCAGACATGCGTATATACGTGATCTATGTAATAGAGGCTGAATTGAGTCCATTTTGAATATTCGTAAAATGTCACCGCAAGTCATTTGTAATCTTATACATCGAGCTTGCGGTCCTGCCAACGAGTAGCCTCTTTTTTCTCCCCTATTTTCCCTTTTATTTCCACAACAATTATAAAAATGAACACAAGTCTTTGGATAATATTCGGGAACAAGACTAATTATTTAGACTCTGATGATCGTGTACAGGTCGTCATCAAAAAAAAATCGCCACCTTGTACGGCATTCTGTTTTACTATCTCGTGAAAATATTTAGGAAGTCAGGATAATGTTGAAAAATGACTGATAATAAATCCTTCCAAGTTCAGGGCCACTGATGTTGTCCCAGGGAGGATAGTTCGGTTGAATAACAATAGGTTCACTGCGTATAGGGGAAGCCAGGCTTTCCCTTTGTATGAAAACAAAACAAATCAAAGTATCGTAAAAAAAAAAAAAAAAAACAATCGATCCAGGAGTACTAGAACTTTTCCAATTAAAGCACTCTCAGTCTTTCCGATGATCAGGCGAGTGAGGACCAGGTATCTAGTAGGTCGGGCTGACGGACTCGAGTTTATATATGTATGTATTATATGGGGGATTTCACATCACCTTTTCATTCTCAAACGCAGATACCTTTTTGATTCATAGATTATTTAAAAAAATATATTAAAACCTAGAATAAAGGAAAGCGGAGTAATGTTTATTGTGATGCTCGTAGTTGGTTTAGTTCTCACAGCCTGAATTCAGCTAATAAAACGAGAAGTCAAATATTAAATTGACTGAAAATCGAGAAAACTGCCGCATCGGAGGAAATCTCAGAGTACGTCTGTCCTTATTTTTGGTGTAGAAGAAAAAAAATTTCATCAATCAAAAAAAATCGTGGTCCGAAATTTTTCAAATAACGTGAAATACCCCATATATTATACGTAAATATATATAGATAAAAAAGGAAATGAGTGAAAGAAATAGACAGGAACGAGAGACGGGCCAACAAAAAAATAAAGTGGTACTCGCCGGTCTCATTAACGTCCAGTGTCGAATGAAACGACAGATTCGACCAGCCAAAACGAACTTCTAGGAAGCTTAACTCATGTATGCATAATGGATACATTTGTATAAAGATTTGATCCAATTTATGTGGATGGAACATTTGGTACTGAATGGGCTACCACTTGTAATTTAATGTTGAATAATACTCGATGCAAAGATTTAAAAGTGGTGACAAATTACAGCAGCGAATAGAGAAAAAAAAAAAATTCCATCGTTTTTCGGAAAAGTCCCCAAACTGCATAATTACTATAAATTCAATCGAGCACTGATTATCAGAACGAACAATAAGATAGCAATTTCCATCTGCAGAAGTATACATAACCAGAAAATTCAATAAGAGTGATGCATAACAATTATATCGGAAATTTTACATATTAACAACTTTAAGTAATCATTTTAATGCTTCAATAGAATAATCTCATCACTTTCTTTAATAAAAATTGTAATTATTGAGATTTTCTGCTTTAAAATGGTAAATCATCGATTTTTAATAGAGGGTCCGATATATGACAGGGAAAGAGAATCATAAAAGTAGATAAACTGTTGGCGCGGTGGGTCGACATCGAATTGCAATCGGAATTCAAACCAGAGGGACAGTGCAGTTGCTTGTGTTGATCATCATTAGCCATTTCATTTCAAAAACATCCATTCCATCTCGTATATTTAGAAGGGATGGTTGAGAGAGATTAATAGTAACATAGAATATTGCTGACATCTGGACATATCAGCTACGATGAAATAAGCGAACCTCCAGCTCTCCATTTTCATCGAAACTAGCTCGCTTCCTTTTTTTTCTGTGTGCTACACACTCGAATATATAGCATCGCGCCCGAGCGAATTCTCACTCGGTGGATTTTCCAATGTGGTCTCTGTTGCCCCGACATATTTCTATATACATTGAAAATCCATATGCAAGTGTGGGCGTATGTATGTACGTATATATGTATATACGCGTGTTTGTATGTATATATATTTTGCCTGGTATTGAACGAAAGGGCTTAACATATACAATATTTGGCATTAAATTGTGTAGTTTACGGCCTTTTATTTGTGATCATTCAATATGCCTAGGAGACTCTGCCAACTGTTGAAATTCGTTTTCATTTTGGTTCAAGCTCGCGATACTTCACGAACGTTGGTATTTCTGTTGAAAATCAACTAGGCGTTAAACTATGTTGAATTGAAAATCGATATTTCATTTTATTTTAGTGCGGTATATGGTAAAGCAATATATATGGCAAGCTTCAAAAAAACTTTGGCTAAATTTTTTTATCCCGTTTCCATACAAAAAAAAGTAAAACCTACCTGGATAACTCATAGGAAAAAAAAAAAATTCAAATCAAACCGTCACCATTGATTGATTGATTAATTGGCCGATACCATCCGTTCGACCGTAGTCATAAAGAAACGTTAGGCCTGTATTAACAAACTGAAGAGTCAAACTGGTTGTGTGCGGGGAGGTAAATGTTATAATTTTCATTGACGACCGGAACTAGTTTGGAACAAAGAAGATATTTCGAGTGTGTTCAGATTTGAACAATATTTTGTTTAACGATTGAGGGATAAAGTATTATATCGATGGACCTGGGTCCACCGGATCTGCGTTTTACAACATCGCGAGATAATCTGAATCGTCATTTCAGATCACTCGTTGCTATTATGAATGTTAATGGCTGCTGGTTGACTTGGAGGATAACTATCTTCGATAGTGATTCAAAGGCGTCGGTTGAAATTCGTTCTACAAGACATTTTCAACCATTTTAATATTCATTTATAATTTTTTTTGTTCATAATATCTTGACTACTTCGATGAAGTTCTACATGAGTCTCGACTAGTTTGATGAAAAGTCCTTCGCCCTCTCTCACCTTCCTATGGATTTCACCAGGATTCTTTAGCTGTAGAACGCACAATGAGAAAAAAATCATATGAGAACATCTAGTATGAGAAATTTGAGAGATAGTGTGGTGGCAAACCTGCGGAATATATTTTGTCCATTCACATGGGTCCTTGAAAGTAGACCACACTCGAGTCATCGTCACAAATTTTCGATATTTCTCCACTTCTCATTTTCAATTCCCACTTTTTATGCTTCATGTTTTGGAGCTGTTTCATCTCCTCTTCTGAACTCTTTCATAGGCACACCGTTTATCATGTTTGGCTCGATCTACAACATTTCTACCAATGTAGATTTGTACCATGGGATGGTGCGAAGAGTCAAGAGTACTTGGTCTGAATATAGTACTGAATTAAGTGCGATATATCACACATTTATAGATGGAATCTGATGTAGATATCTCAAATACAGGGTGTTCCAAGAAACTAATTAATAATAGTTGAAAAGGAGTAGGCAACAATATAAAATATTTTTATCTCAACTTATTTGACAGTAAAGAGAATAATTTTATTCAAAATCTTTTTTTACAGCAAGATGTATACTTTGATTAAAAATACTTTCAACCCTTCGAATTAAACACCCTGTACATTCGTGCATATATATTTCAAATATCTTTGGTAATGAGAATTCAGGAGAGCGGCAAAGAGTCGAAGAAGCAATGTCGTTTGCCAATTCCGCATAGTCGCTCCATTTGCGTGCGAATACAAGGCAACTCTTAAGCGGAATGAGGAAACGGCAGTTTCTGCATCCTTAGGCAAATGCCCATACGCGACAACAAATATGAGCAATGGATAAAGAAACTTTTTCATTGAATTGATCTATTTCTCACCCTTTCGCAATAATTCTCTTGGTCGTGTTTTTCGTACTGTATCATCTTGATGGTAAAAATAATTTATTAGTTCGCGCACATAACAATATGGAGTTGTCCAAGAGTGGCTGCACCAAACAAAGGATGCGGGGTCGATGAAAATCCTTATTTTACTTGGAAACGTTGTAGTGTGAGCATGACTTGGATGATATTCATGGATCCTTGTAAAACATTGCTAGAGCGAAAAAAAAACATACCTACACTGTTAACAAAAATTCAATTTACAATACTATCATAGTAGATTTAAGTGGGATTGTAATGGTGAGCTAATCACGATTATGCGTTTTTCATTAGATTAGCAGATTCTATTCTTTCTGTGATCATTTTCCAAGGAAATGAAATATGAAGCAAGTGATGATGTTCGAATTAAACAATTGTTAGACCCTATCTCACTCTACAACTGTCGAAACAAACAAAAATTATATGTTTTACTGAATAAGGGTATCTGAAAAAGGGAGAGAGAGAGAGAGAAAGAGAGAAGGGGCGGAAAAATGGCGTGTTATCGTTGGAACGACGAGGAATTTTGTTCCTATCATAAAAAGAACAAGACCAGAGGATTTACAGCGGTCTTCGTCAGAGCGTTCTTGATGCACGAGAAATTTTCTCGAACCCGGGGACACTGTAGGGTAATTCACTTAATTCCGTGCTCGATGTGTATTTTGTTTCATTAGGAGTGAGAGAGGAAGCGAGAGAAAGGAGAGGTAAATAGAGGCATATAAAAAAGTGGAAAAATTTCTCTTTCTTCGCGACCCTTGCCATCACGTTTCACCCCTGGGTAAGTCGACGCCGAGACGCACTGAATAATATTTCAACGTTTTAGCTCTTGGACTTCTCCAAGCCTGTTTTTCTCTATTCGTCTCTTCTCTACCGTTTCGAGTCGTCGCTAGTTTATGCGTCCGTTCACCGTTAGTGGTTTCGTATGTCGTTTTACTTATTTCAACAGTCTTGGATAATCGTTTTCATTTCGTGTAAAGCTTTCTCTTTTTTTCTCTCTGAATCTTTGTTCCAGTCTGCCATCATCTCTTGAGTCTTATTGCAGAATCCGTAATGAATTTTCAGAAAGATTATCCTGACAAACACAATTTTCGCGTGAATCAGAGGCACGCCCTTGACAAGAAAGGTTACCGCCTGGTATCACACGAACATTGGATCGTTCCGTAAAATTTCCATACAATTTCTATTGACAGGGAGATCATCAAGTGGAAACGCATACTCTGAGCCAGAGGAAAGGAAATCAGCCACCATAGAGAGAACAGTGGGAGTGACACGAAATCCATTGCATTTCCGCATGTGTATAAAGACATTTAAGCAAAGACTATCCAGACACAGTCACGACTCTCCCAGTGATTGACAAAGGGATCAATTAGTTCGTAACAGAGGAGACGAAAATTGTCAGTTCTCGCTGTCTGACTGATTGCGCTTACCCGCCGTATTTGCTTCTTTGGTTTAGGGTCTTGTTTGACTTAATGTGATCATCTGCTGCGCAGGATTCGCTCGTTATTAAGCTCCCATTGTACTATATATGTATATACAAATGTACGTGTGTAATCTATGTATATGACATCCATGTACTACACGAGCATCGTCGTTAACATGAACGTGACCTGTGATCAATCTGCTACAATCTATACGATAAAAAAAAAACGATGTGTACATCCCCATCTTTTCGCCTGTTTTCGAAAACCTCGCTCGACTCGGTGCCTATCCGGTCACTATCTATAACTTACAAATGAAGGTTTGTCGGAAAAGTTTATAGGGCTATCGTTTTCGTTTGATGTCTGCCTAAAATTCTCAACGTTCACCATCGTCGCTGATTTTTATACATAACGAGAAGTATTTGGAATGATCTCTCATTGTACGTTTCATCGATTTAATTGATTGATCGTCTGATCGATTATACGATTCATCGATATTGCCTGCATGAGAATAGAAATGCAGACAACAGTCTTGGGGGTCTCACAGAAACGAGGAAATTAATGTAACATTCATATATATTGAAAATAAAATCTCCCCGTAAGTTTACTCCGTGCTTTCACGGTGATTTGAGAGCAGGGTGCAGCTCTGTAAGAGTGTTTTCAAGGCATAAGGTTTAGCTCTGTATGCAGTTAAGGGCTGCAGGAATAATAAACATGCATTCGTTTTCGTCCTCCCTTCCTCTTTCTCTCTAACTCTCTCCCTCTTCATGTTATTTTTCTCCCTGTGCCTTTATTCCATTTTTAATATTACAATGACAATTGAGTAATTAATTACAGTTATCCTTCACCGTGTCATTTGTGAGGAACATCCTTTCTCGAATGATGTCGTATTGCCCAAGACAACGAGCGCACGAAGAGATGCTAGTCTGACAATAAGAAAGGGGTGCTAATAGAACACGTGCTATATCTTCGCATCCCTGAGCAAGACGTTATGCCGAAGGGTCAAGCTCAACTGTATATGGACATCGTTAAACATGTACAGCTTTCGACAATCCTCTCTATCTGTCTCTTTTCTTCAACCTCCGCAATCATTGTACACTTTCTTCCTTCAGGCTATAATATAACAAATAATATGTATACGCCAACCTTCCGTCGCAAAAGTTATTATACGATGAACGTTATGGGAGAAGAAAAACAACTCAGGATAGTAACGATCTAATAAACTCTGTGAACGTGAGCCTTGGTTACTGTTGTGAGAACGATAATGTCGCGACATTTATACTGGTCTATGGAATTCTCACGTGTATTGTGCGAGGGTTTTCGGATCTCCGCCATACACACTCTGCGGATATTTATTTCTAACCCTAAAATGAGTGCGCCCCTTAAGATGTGAAAGTACCAGCTGAAGCATGAAGATGAAGAGTAAGAGTTATATACACCGAAAACTCTTGTATATGGGTATCCACTAAGCCGAAAATATTCCCTGGAATTCACCACCGTCTCACACTTGTTTACGATTATGTCTAGCCCTTTGCAAACAGATGTTTTTTTTTTTTTTTTTTTTCATGTAATTTATAGACTTTTTGTATCACCAACTTTGTATGCTGATGCAAGCTACGACGTTCTGTGATTCGAACTTTTCAATTTCATAATGATTGGAATTTTTTCGTTTATCGGTGAGCCCTTCAAGCAGTGATGAGTCACAAAAATTGTTAAATTTGAAAGACTGATTTATAATTTACAAAAATGATTGAATAGGCGAATGAAAACAATAAAATATGTGCTGCTCTCTAGATCCCAAATGGAAGAATCTGAACTTCATCAGAGTTCGGGATTGGTCAACTAGATCGTCAACCATATATGTGAAGGATTTCACATAAAGTTCACGAAGTGCTGGTGATTTTCACCCTTTTATATAGAGGACTAACAGAATTCCTTCATATCTATAGACACGGCAGTGTCTTGACGCCAAGTATTGAAAAGATAATTTTCTCCTTGAAATAAATGCGTACTATGCCAATCTTTTCATGAATTTCAGGACGGAAAGATCCCATTTTACTGATCTATTTCGGTATTTTATTCGTCTCATTTGCGTGTTTTTCGTTGAATCCCGGATTATGGTAGAGGAGTTCGCTTCCGAAATATAACCGGAATCTGAATGAGAAGTGCTCCTACAACCGTCGACGTATGTATACATGTGGGCTAAGGAAATTCCCCCGATCTAGCTGACTTGTGAGTCACGCGAGTTTTCCACGCCGGATCTCCGAATAAGTTTTACGAGTGTTTAATTTATACGATTCGTAGTCAACGATGCGGCAAGTACGGGATAGAAAAAACAAACACATCGCCTGTTCCCGTAGAATCGTATCTTTGCCCGGAAGGCTCTACTGTCGTTGCTGGAAATTCGATTCGGCAAAGCGAGTATACATCCGGTTGCGAATAGTCCCGAGGGTATCGATATGGCAAGTTGGTCTCCTGTCCTTTCGGGTACCCATTCCGTCGAACAAAAAACATCGCGATGCACAAAGCGACTGGAAAGAGCAGGCTAACGTCGAGAATATAAATGAATACTAAAAGAGGAAGTCTCAAACAAATACTAATGCACAGGGAATTGGTCGACCGACAATCCATTTGCTATTTACATAGTCGATATTCGCCTGCATCCGTAATATTAGTCGTACCATGATAATAATATAAGTAGCAAACTTTCGTTTCTATCGACTTTCGCAGAATTGATGATACTTATTCTGTGATAATTCTACGGATTATACAGATATTTTCAGCTTCAAAATGTTTCTAGGAAACAGTTACAAAAAGTCTTAAGTCACATACTAATTGTTCAAGTGGCTAGACTTGATAATATCTCGTGAATTGAATGGTGAAGTTGTAGATTATATACCGAGGCGCTCCTCGATAAGTGTTACAAAATTACTTGGTTAAAATAAGACATGTGCTCCATGTTTCTCCGCAACTCGTACTCTTTTCATTTCTATCTACTAACAAAAAAAAACGACAAAAAAGTAAATTTTTTCGCCTACTCCCTTAATGTCCCTGTATCTTGCCCCTTAATGTAATTTTTGCCTAGTCTTATAGTCAAGAGATTACAATACCAACGTATTAAGCCGCTCATACACGATTGTATTATTTTGATTGATGAAAGACATTTTTTTTCATTTCGTTTTCACCAATTTTGCATCAAATGAAATATGATATTATGATAATAAAACACCAGAAGAATATTTTCAATCGACAACAGCCTTAATTTTGGAAGCCTTCCAGACGACAAGAGAATAAATGAGAGGTCGAAAAGTATATTTGACCGGTGGATTGGGGCATGAAGAAATTACTATCGACGGATATGGCATGCCAGGAAATTGAGGGTCTCAACAAACAGTACAAGTGTCTCACAATTACTTCTTGGCACGGTCGTTCTTTCATATTGGAAATCGCCTTGGCAGGCGGAAAATTTATTCTTTTTCTTTTATTTTCATTTTTTTCTCTGGCCTCTTTTATTTCTGAAAACGGAACGATAGTTCACCGATATACTCGTGAAATTGAGGTTATCAGAAACCAAAAAGATTATACTTGTTATGAATGCGTGTCTCCAGATACGTATGTTCGTCACCCATGTATAGGGACCATAAATAAATTACATGGTTCTTTGAATAGTTGCGAGCGGGTTCATCTAACTAGAGAAACGTTGAGAAAAATCCTTTAAGGGGTAAAATCGTGGAAAGATCCGTCGATATTCACTTTAAATATAAACGCGCGCATACACACACACACATACAGAATTCCAAATGGTCACGATCAAAAGAAAAAAAAAAACTACGTCAACAATTTTCGAAAATGTTAGAAAACAGTTGGAAACACGGTCCCCGCTGTAAAGGGTCTTGGAGCGAACTGGTTTATAAATGTAATTGTCTTCGAGCCGCTAATACGAAACTGATTAATTGAAAATCAACACTTGAGAAACCCCAATTTCCACGTGCTCTTTAGATCGCAGATTTTTATTTCTCGCATTTAGGCTAATGTATGAGCGGAATGAAACTCGTAGGATCCGTGACTCATGCGCGACCTTTTAGAATTCTATTTCTACTTCTGTGGCTTTGGTGTTTACTGCTCAATGAATAGCACTGATTCATTGAATATTCCTGTAGAGCATCGTCAAGCTTCACCGCGTAATGTACACAACGAAAAAGGGACGCACTCTACGTACTCACGCTATTGAAATTCATTCAGTCGTGAATTATTCCTACCAATGCACTCGTAGAGCTTTTCAACGTTCTTACGAGAAACGTTAAGGTAACGGTTTATTAACCAAAGTGGAGGATCGAGTGCATATTCTGACTTTGCTTCGGAACGTCAAATGCGTACACGTAACCAGGGCAGTGGTTAATTTCCATTTCGTGGAGATTTTTACGGATGTATGCACACAAGCCATCATAATCAACCATAGGTAAATGCGAAAGAGCCGAAGGCTTTTAAAAGAGATGCAGAGCGAAGAACTCACATGGTTCAACATTACGAAAGTCAATATTTTATCGTTTTTCTCATTTTCATCGTGATGAAGGATGGTAGACAATATATAAATTTCTGGTCCATTGAAGAATTTATCTTTACACCAGTCTTCGCATGACTGACGCTATTCTGATGAGAATCTCGTATTGTGTTACGTCGCGAAGCTACCACGCCCAAAAAGTTCAATGAATACAACGTGGTTTGCGGTATGCATTGAGTTCTTGAGCCTGCACCTTTTTCTTCAGTTTTTATCCGGAAATCGGTAGAGAAACACATATACTAGCTCCCGTCCCCTTATTTTTGCTGATGACTTCCGTACTTCAATGGTCGATATGGAAAGTTACAGTCAAGCACACTGTAAAAAGGATTACAACTTAAATGAAGTTAGGGTCTCGTGGTGTACTGGCGGTGGGGGTTTTTCCTCTCTTGGTTTTCTATCGTGTAAAAGAAAACGAGGGACGGAGGAAAAGAGAGTCATCATATAACTGGGATAAAGTAGACGTCGGTGAGCGGAGTCACGGAGCCAGGCAACGAGAAACGGAAAGCCGCAAGCCTCAAGAAAGTATACTCGACCACCACTCTAGGGATCTCGGAAAATATTATTTTCCGCAATACAGGAATAGTACGAACAAGCTCGACGTCTTCAAGTTTCAAACCCCCCTCCAACTCTCTCTCTCTCTCTTTCTCTCTGTGTCTCTCTATCGCTTTCTCTCTTTCATTCATTTTTTTGATCAAATTCACTTCCACCTCGTTCTTTTGTATATAGTATAGTTCAACTATTTCTGGGCACTTTTTCTTCTCGTTTTTTCACGCTGTATAACGCTGTGATTCAAACGTACTCGTACTCGGCGAGAAATCCATTAACGTCGCGTCATCGTGGTTGTAATTTGTTGCTTTCGCCAGCATTTGGAATGAAAAGTGATGTATATACGAAGTAAATAAGTAACAAAGTAAGTGATTATCAAATGGATATTGGACATTTCAGGTGAAGTCAGAAAATCCGGGACAGTTTTAAACGCGATTCCTTTATAAATTTTCCTATGTAAGAAATAATGGAAATCAGATTTTTTCCCCAGCTGTATTCTTTAGGAATTTGGTCTTGTACATTTTTGATCATCAAATAGACGTATTGTTTTATTATATAAAAATATTTTATGCACACAACTTAATGGTAGAATAGAGAACTAAGAATATTATTCTGAAGTGGGTGTTTGCAACCGTGTAAAGTTAGGCTGCAATCCCTTACATCCTGTACAAAGTATGGGGTCGGAAAAGATTACGACTTATTTGAACTATGGAATGTCGTTTCCAAGACTCTCTGCACTCAAGTGACACACTGGTTTTTACTTTGCAGCCTTCAAAAGGGTGGAAATTTATAGGGTTGCGGATGAAATTTTCAGTTTCCTCAATCACAAGTTCTTATGCTATATAATACATATACATAACAGCTGTACGTTTTCTGAGACGTTATAGACCCTTTCTTCGAAAAGGAAAAAAACATCCACCACTCCCAATAAGATTGGAGCTAAGGGTTGAGGATGAAGTTTGCACTTTTTTTTGCAAATTTTCAATTTTTTTAGCTTCTCTTCAATGTAGGGTATGAAAAATGCTAAATCGATCTCAGAATAAATTACGATCACACTATCGCCTGTATCTTCTAATAGCAGCTTATTCGATTAGGAAGATTCTGATGAGTAACTTTTGCAGAGGAAGCTAGCGATACTGATAGAGAACATAAATCATAAGACAACCTGATGAAAGTTTGGAGCAACAACATCTGAGGGATTTTGACTCTAATGACATTCCCTTAACCATGAGATTTGATCAGTTGAAAAAAAATTCAATTTCATCTAACTACGGGAGTATAAGCTGCAAATAGTTAAAAAAAATTTTAACTATTTTATCCAAGTTTCTCAGAAATGATCATTCAAGCCTCCATTTTGCGGACAGCATTTTGAATTTTACCATACTGATCCATTTTTTAAGTAGATCATTCAAAATAACGGTTGTGCGCCAATGTTTTTTTCTGATTTGTTGCATATTGAGAAAGTTACTAAAATTTGTAGTATATGTATGATATGCTAACAGAATTGGGAAGACCCCGAGTACCGACTTCCACTGTCATCAAACGACTTTTCGTATTCCTGGTCCATGTTGGAGCCGTCATCTTCAAATTAAAAATTTTGAGAGGAGATTTGTAATCACTGGCTCTCAAAACCCCAATGTATCAATTTTGTAAAAATCGGTTAAAGCTGGAGAAAAGTTATTTCTATTTGTACATATATGATACAATGCCCGTCAACTGGTTAAGCTGAACGTGCAACCCTTCAGAAATCTCGAAACCTGTATGGGAAAAACCAATTTTTTAAAAAGCATGGAAGTAAGAATTGAAAGATTCAGTACCCAGCCATTCAGTTCTCTTTAATTCTCAATTGCTTTTTCTTTTATATACTCATGAGTTCCAAGATTCGTGTATAATACTGCGTAAAACTTCATTGCTTTGAATAAAAATTTCTCCGGAAGTCCACTTACAATAGTGGAAAAATATATATATATACCAGTCGCAAGGTGAGGTGCTTTGTACAAAATTTGTGGAAAGTAAGACTTCGAGGAATTACTTACTAAAGATTTTCGCAGATCCTCTGAATTCCATTTTTCTTTGCCGTAACGGGATCGAGCATTATATGATGTGAAAATACACCCTCAAGTGTATTCCAATCATAAAATCCATTGGCGTTTCGAAATGAAAAGTTTCGCATTCACGAAGTTCATAAACAATAGTAATAGATATACATCAGCATAGAATTATTTCACCCTAGAGTTAATTAAGAATGAAGAAGTAAAAATAAAGTTGTGGTACTGCCTACACAGCTGTGAGAGAAATTTCACGTAGGTCAAAGCAAAAGTTTACGGTTTGCGAGTTTCAACAAATGCGCTAGTAGACAACCTTTAGTTTGACGATGTGACCAGCCGCCAAATGCTTGTTTTTTTTCGTGGAATCAGTGTGAGAAACTGAAATACGCGTCTAAACGTCAATATTGGTAAAAATAAAAGCACGGCAGCGCTTGAGCTTGCGCCGTTGAAATTGCAATTTTCAAAACTTTTTCAACGCAGAGCCTGCGAAGTTCCTAACAACAAAGAGACTCAAAAGTTCAGCTGACCTTGTAGATTGAAATTTTATCAGAAAAAAATTCCGAGAGATTGGATTTCGGAGTTTGTCTCAAATTCCAAAGCAGTCCTGTGTATATATTAGAAAAAATAATCTGATGACAAAATTCGCAGCTAACTGCTTAGGAGTAGATTGACGAATATATTCTTTGGGTGCGGTGTACAAGGGTTAACGAAATTTCCGACATATAAATTCCGACATACGTATTACATTTACGATAGAAGAGCTTTATTACCGAGACCGGAATGTCTCATGCCTTGTTGTCCATACAACCATTGTCGTTTTCATTACAGGCTATCTCTGCAATTTACATACTTCCAAACCACTTTCACCATCGCCAAGAAAGCTCTTCTGTCCTGTGTATACACGTTAACACGTATGAATATTTTCATTCCAAGGCAACGAGGACAGAAGCAATTTGGAGTAACGTTGCATTCCTATGCAAATGAAGGTCACATCACGTTATTGTTTTGCGTGCCGAATGAAGATGCGTAACGGCCAAAAATTGTTTTCAACAAATCTCAACGGAGATGAAATCAAAATGCTTTTTATAATCTGTGATTTAATTTCGCAATAAATGCATGAATAATCCTCGGGAACAATGCATTCAGTTATTTGATACTAACTTCTATGAGTTTACCCATTACTTTATATTAATTTGAATGAAATTTCCTCGATGCCCTTTTTTTAAAAAGGAAATGCTGGTAATTCATCCGTGAAGTAAACATGGATATCCAGAACACGAAAGAGAGAGAGAGAGAGAGAGAGAGAGAGAGAGAGAGAGAGTATTTTTTAAAAAATGCTAAACACTTTACCGTTGTGTTTGAAGTGCTCTCTTTCGGAATTCCGCTGCCATTACACTGTATCCGATATCGTGTGACAGATAAGACAGTTTAACAGAAGGTTTCAGTATACATAGGCTGCACTAGAACTACTTTCACAAATCCCATTCTGGAGTACCAATGGAGGGTTGGTGTAAAGGGGTAAGGTCGCATGGTTGCAACTTTGGTCGTCGCTTATATCGCATATACTGGTACTAGCTGACCCACTCGTAGATTCAAGACCTACTCGTTAAATTTCCGTCCGGAGTCTTGAGTGTTCCAAGATCGCGACCGGAGCACGAAAATGGTCGTTCCACGCATACAAGGATCTGCGAACGACCGGGAAGTATAGAGGAAGAAGTAGAGTCTCGTAGATGAGAGAACAGGATGAGATCGAGACAGAAGATCAGAGCGAATGAGAGAAAAAGAGACCAAGGACCATAGCAAGAGCGAAAAGAAGAAAAAGAAAGAAGATGCGTCGCTTGGAATGGAGCTTTGGACGGTTCGACCCATCTACCCCATCCGGAAACTAGACTGTTTCCGTTAAACGTTGTAAATTCCGCATGAAATGTATGAGACGGTTTTACGACGAGTTGGTCCTCTATCTACTACGAGAGAGAAGACGCGAGAATAAGAAAACCTGGGGAACCACCAACGAATACACGATTCGTTCTAGCAAGAACGGTACGTTCAATTTTTTTATTTCTATTTATCGTCTCTTTTTTTGGTATAAGAACGTACAGCGTGAAACGTTATTCTTTAGAACCTCATTGCTAGATCTTTATGTGAAGTAGAAAGAAAATATCTCCCTTGATCAACTGTTTTTGAAGAGAGCTCTAGCGGGAGAATCGCCGTATTAACGTGCTGCAGTATTCTACACTATTTTTCCGTATCTTCTCACGACAAAACTCACGTAGCAAGACTAATTCTTCACAGTAATTCTCAGTCTAAACAGTAGAAAAATAGAAAACAGATGAACGGTACTTTCGATTTGAGTGAGTTCCAAAAGAGTAACAATTGAGTTAAATGCTTAATAACATGGAGAAAACGAGGTGAAGGTAATTTAGACCACATCGTAATAGTGCTGAGCCAGAAACCAAAGGAATGATTGCAGAAAAATAAAATTTCGAACGTACACTCCACTGAAAACATAATTCGTAGTACGCCGATACGAACCGCGAGAACAGGCTCGTTTGGATGAGAAAACACCATGGAACCGTTAAAGCATGCTCCTTGAACTCGTCAACAACCCTATTAACGCGCCATGACTGCACGAGAGTAGCATGTAAAGACGCAATTGTCAAGAAACTGGGTAGGGTCTTGGGACAAGTACATTGACATGTCTGTCGTCTGCTGGCCTGAGGCTTGCCGAGACTATACGTTTTCTGAATTAAACGATTCGCAGTGGTGGGGATAAAATTCGCATGTCATTCCAATCAATTACGAAGCTCAGGAGCCATCTGATGCCTTGAAAAATGAATTGGAGACTAATTGAGAAATTCTCTTTCGATCGGGCCCAAAATCAGCATGATCGATGGCGTAATGCTAAGAAATAATTTTGCACAGGCTCAAGATTACGAAACAGTTACTAACACGTTCAAGAATTTTTTCATTTCCCTTGTATAAAAAGCTCTCTATTAAATTCAAAAAATATTCTCATATATTGATGAGATTGATGCATGCTCCTTCTGTATGTGAAGGAAAAAAACTGTAAAAGTCTTCGAAAATTCGTGTCCGATGAAGGTGTTAAGATCAATATCTTAAAAAATGGAGCAAGCTGCTCTGAATGAACTCTGATAAAGAAATGCCTTGTATGCTATGAATGTTCATGTGTTTAAGACTGTTTAGAATATTTCGAAAAAATACCTTTCTACAAATATTTTTTTTAAATAACCGTTATGGCTAATGAAGCATTTTCGTAAACCTAGTCTTCATCTCTCTAGTGTACCTCAGCAGTGTTTATCGATGCATATATCATCGATGGTTCAAGTAACTTTCGCTGACATCGACGCCGATGTTAGCCTCGGGACACGAGACACTCTATCTATGTCAAGCTGGGGATGCTATTGCTTTAGAACTGTACTAGGAAGCTACAGCTTGTACGGAGTACTATGAACTTCCCAGGACATTTCGACGCGACCGCACGAAAGATCGCTCCGGGAGCGATAGCTAAACATTCATGCTCATGAAAGCATAACTCCATAAAGTTTGCTCAGACCTGCAAAATCTGCTGAAAATGTTGTAAATTAATATACAAATTATTCACCTTGAATGCAACAATTACCGGTTCACGGTTTTCTAGCGCTCGATTTCAAAATTTGATTCGAAAATGTTTATTATATGAGTGAAACTAGAAAAAAGGAACAAAATGTTTTCAATGTGCGAATTAATACGTCGACAGATTTCATTACAAATTGTCTCTTGACATTCTTAATTAATAGAAGTTCCCTTCAAAGTTACGTGAATTTATTTCCTTTCGTTTTGTCAAATTTTTAAATATCGTCAGTATTATTTTCATGAATTATTCTGAGTTTATTATAATTTTATCAACTTAACAAAGAGACTGGGACGATATCATATTTAACATCATTTCCTACACAATAATTAATGAAACTTTGGAGAACCCTGACAAATCTCACTCTCAGGCACGGCCTTGATCTGATGACCAGGGTGGGACATTTTACAGGGATAAGCATCATAATGCAAATAGTCTCTTCTGTGGCGACAACCATTCATGGGAGAGTAAGAGGCGTAATCTATCCCGAATCGTCCAGAAAAGTATATTGAAGCGACAGAGGGAGAGAAAGAACATTTTTGGCTCCCATCCATTTTTATGTCGTGGTTATAGAGTAATATACGTACTTTCTCATCGTCGATAGAATATAAAAGAGTTCGCTGTGGTCTTAAGAAACGATAAAAGTTCAATCATATCAACGGATCATTCTCGAAAATATATTTCTTCATATTTTTCAAAAAGTAAGTCGCAAACGTTATAATTTTTATCGATTAAGCGTGCATGAGTAAAAATACGTCCTACAAAAATCTCGTTTGCGGTTACGGACGCTTTGTGCTTGAATCTATGCCATGAGTTTTCGGTTTTGATAATTGATACTTGACACAAAGTATACTGGTTTTTATGTAACTGCTATATTTATATATAATATACATACTATGTGTTAGGGAATCTCTTTTTCGGGATTCAATTTTTTTTTTTCGAATTCACCTCTAAGATCGACTCCAAATGAATGAAAAAAAAACGTCCTGAAAAAGCTGGGGTCTATACGTTACCGGGAAAGGGTGCCGGCGTGTCTTTAATTTAAATTAAATTTGTGTAGGATAAGATTACCTTTTGTTCAGTGAAAAAAAAATGAAAGTATTGTCAACTACGTGATGAGGTTGGACGATTTTCGCTGGGTGAACAGTCATATAGCGTTTAGTTAATCAACCGGTGGTTGATTCATATTGAAAGTCATGTCGTTCAGACAATTATACCACGATTTTGCTGCCAAATTTGAATTCATTTGAGTTAAGCTCGTTTCATATGATGCAACCCCACTAAATAGTTCCATAAAAAAAAAAGAATTAAAATACACACACAGAATTGAATTCAAATATTTTTTTAGCTCTGCGGAGGTCGGGTCAACTACGCCATTGGTTTCACCGTATCAAGCAACCACCACAGGGCGCAGTTGAGTCAACTACGCCTCCGTTCTTAACACTATGCCTCTTTTTCAATGTAGCTGTATACTAATGTCGACCGGGCCTAGTTGAACTTCGGAAGCTTTGGTGCATTCCTGTTAAAAAAAAACAGCCGATGAAGCCCACGAGGAAGTAAAAAAAAAAAAAGCAAAAGCCCCGGGGATACAAGATTTTTAGCCTAGTTTGTAACCTGAAGGGTGAAAGTTTGTCCAGCTTGGTGTCTATAGATCGAATGAGAGGAAGATACGCGCACATAAACAAGAGCCATGTAGATAAAGTTATAAAAATCAATATTTTCGCAATTTCGCGCATGGGTTGTAACGAACGACAGTTCTTTCGTTACTTTTCACGTATCCCAGATTTCTCTTCTATATCATTTTACTCTTTGCAATTCGAGAAGTTTTCATATTTGCTAACCCTTTGAAATCCGAGAGCGGAACGAACAACCGGAATATTTCGTGCCGGAGCGTTAGGGGACGCGAAATATTCAACTACAAAAGTGTATAATCTCACTACAAAAAAGTATGCAGCGACGCACAGAAATCGATAGAGTATTTTTTTCATTTGCTTTACTTCGAGTCCCTACGAGGCATTTGTTACTAGGGCATACAAAATAAGTATAATATCGATTATATCAAATCAATGAAAGATAAACAGACAGAGAAAGCAAAAAACGGCGATCCACAAACAGATTGATTGATTCATTTACTGATTACATTTATCATGGCTCGGAAAGTAAGTTATATTCGCATAATTACTAATGTGCAATAAATGTAAAGGATGCCAAGCACTATCGAATTTGAAATGGCATTTTTGTATCGGATCGGTATAGGCCAAGAGCTATTTTCGAGAGATCGAAACTTGAAGCTACCGTGAAAGTTATATTACATCGTTTAAATCCTCGAGTGTGCAAATTTCATATTTGGATTTTCCAGAGTCCTTTCGCGCAAAAACTGTAGAGTGCTTGGCCCACACCTGTTTTATCCCTAGCTGGTTTTTACGTTCACGACATTTGAGAGGTAGAGAGAGAGAGAGAGAGAGAGAGAGAGAGAGAGAGAGAGAGAGAGAGAGAGAGAGAGAGAGCGAGGAGGAGGGTACAATTTTTGTGCTAGAATATGCACTTGACGTGGTCCAAAAAAAATAACTTGATTACCCGTATGCTACTGTATATACATTTAAATGGCATTTTTTAAAATAGCTACTTCGGCTTTATTAAATCAAGAAAAAAATCGTGTAAATATGTATATAATCCCTTATCGTGATACATGGAAAACCCGATCTCGTAATTCCCCAGAAACGTTTTCTATTGCATGGGAGAAATCAGGGGGTACAATTTTTATGCTGGAACATGCACTTGACGTGGTCCAAAAAAAATAACTTGGTCACCCGTATGCTACTGTATATACGTTCGATTAGCGTTTTTTAAAATAGTTAGTTTGGCTTTATTAAATCAGGAAAAAACACGTGTAGATGTGTATATCTAGAGTCGCGGTAGCGACTCGAGACAAGTACATTTACGTTATTATATATACGTCTATACTATGTCGAAGAAAAGAGTCGCTACAAGAGTCCTTACAGCAAGCAGAGCTGGTCGAACGTTTTTTTGAAATCCTTGAAAATTGTTTCGACGATATTTAATTAATTACAGCGTTTTGAAAGATGCTGCGCATTCACGTATTTTTTATTTTTTTTTTTCTTTCGATCGTGACTATTTAGAACCCTGTAACCTAACGCATTTTGTAGATATTAATTTTTTATTTTTTCAAGGCATTAAAAAAAGGTGGCTTTTTTCGCACACTTTTTGACGTCTCGCAGTTTCTGTCTAGTGACACTAGTTATAACTAGAAACATCTGCTGATATGTGATGAAACTGTTCAATTGATTGATGTGTCAAACGACTTTTTACATCACAGTGACAGATATGTTGGAAAAGGTTATAAAGATCGCGGTCACGAATTTGGTGGTAGTCGTGAGATTGAAAAAAGTGAGGTTGTAAAAATCGCGGCGGTGAAATTTGACAGATATTTTTTAAATTTGAATTCTGTTAAGACATCAGGGTTATGACGGTTATGAGGTTGAAAAAAAATTATGAGGTTCAAAAAATGTTTGTATTTTAAAAAATGACTTGTTTCTGTTAGAGATTTCGGTATTGTTTGAATCGAAGAAATTTTTAAAACCTCGACAAAATCCAAGTATTCAGTTGCGTGAGTGATGAAAATCGAGCAGAAAACTAATAAATACATAAAAACATGGATGTTTACAGTGTATGTTGTTTATGAATACATGACAGAAATAAAAAGAATTTTTCTCAATTGTTCATCGGCCAATGGATATTTCTTTTTTTTTCATCAACAACTTTTTTTATGCAAGCCCCTGGGCTCTTTTTTTGCAGTTCTTCAATGGTGATGACGGTTATGTCCCAAAGCTCATGTACATGTCAAAATGATGAAATTGATGAAAAATATTTGGCGATGGTACCAACGGTGTAAGATTTTCCAGTGCCGGTGTTTTCACAACTCACCGGTGTTTCACAAAAAATTTTTTATGCCACCATCTGAGATCCTTCCGGAGCCAATGAAAAGTCATTTTGCTTTCATCGACAACTTATTTGATGCTAGCCTCTGGACTCTTTCCTTGAAGTTCTTCAAAGGTGATGACGATTATGTCCCAAAGCTCATGTACATGTCCAAAAGATGGAATTGATGAAAAATATTTGGCGATGGTACCAACGGTGTAAGATTTTCCAGTGCCGGTGTTTTCGCAACTCACCGGTGTTTCACAAAAAATTTTTTATGCCACCATCTGAGATCCTTCCGGAGCCAATGAAAAGTCATTTTGCTTTCATCGACAACTTGTTTGATGCTAGCCTCTGGACTCTTTTCTTGAAGTTCTTCAAAGGTGAAGACAATTGTGTCCCAAAGCTCATGGAAATGTCGAAAAGATGAAATTAATGAAAAATATTTGGCAATGGTACCAACGGTGTAAGATTTTCCAGTACCAGTGTTTTTGCAACTCACCTGTGTTTCACAAAAGTTTTTTGATGCCACCATCTGAAAACCTTCCGGACTCAATGCTTAAATCAACGATCTTGTATTCTTTATCGCTGAAAATCTTATTCTCTTCAACTTCAACTTTTTCGCAGCGATTCAGTTTTTCCGATTTCTTTAGTGTTCTTTTTTTAGACATTTCTCATTGATAAATGATAGACGTCTTAGATGTTTCTCGTTTTTTCTTCGTTGTCCACGTTTTTGATAAACATCTTTCGCTTCTGGTTCTCACTATCAGAAACTTTCATCTTCCTCGGAAAAAATTTATATTGATATCAAATAAGGGAAAATCTGTGCTATTTTTACTATGACAAACATTTCAAATCTCATAGAAGCAAGTCATTTTAACGAAACAAAGTCTTGAAACAAAATCGTATACGAAACATTAATGTATTCTGATAAATTTCTACACATTTCTAGAAAAATTCAAATCTAGTTGGAAATTAAACATACGAAATCATGTCGTAAAATCTCAATGAAATTTTTTCATTTTCAAAACCTTTTGTAGCAAAGGTGCAATATTTAAAAAACAAATTGAAACGATTTAATTGAGAATATTCTGCATATTTTTGAAATCTTTCATTCGAAAGTAAAACAATTTCAAAATATATTAACAAATTAGCATTTGACAAGTAAATACTGAATCAAAATACATATAATATAATATCAAGAGACGCGGTAGCGGCTCGACGCCAGGTATTAAACGAAAAGAAAGAGCCCGCGCGAGACCTGCCACACTTAAATATACGCGAATATGCCGGTTCTATGACGTAATAGTAATAATAATTATGAAATTAAAGTGACGCCAAGCAAATTCTGAGCTGAAAATCAAACTATTTTTCTTCATACCTCGGTCGAAAGTACGCTCTTTCCGCATCAATTTCGATGCAGAAAGACCGACTTTCTTGCATTGGTAAAACAACTGAATGACGGCGGGAGCAAACACTTTTTCCACGCACAGCTGTATGTGAGGCTCCCGCAACTGTCACCGGTGACAGTTGTCCCTAACCATTTTTTGTCTCTGACGTCAAAGCTGCTCTTTTGTTTACGCTGGTTATTCATAATTTGAAGCATCATATAAATGGACAAAAATCAAAATATCTGTCTGTCAATGAAAATCCACATAATTTATTCGAAAACTGCGTATTTCATGGTGACATAATTAACAATTTTTATTATGCATGTGACCATGGTAAAAAAGAAAAAAAATAATGTACGCATTAATACTATTGATAATTTTACGTTTGTTTAATTTATAAAAAATGATGTTTGTTTCATTCATTTGGATGCTTGTTTAATTTTAAAAATGTTCATGTTTAATAAATTAAAAAATTTTTCTGATTAAATGTTTAATTGTCTACATTGGTTTTTTTTTTATTATTTATATATATTTTATATAAAAAGAATAATGTACGCATTAATATTATAGTTAATTTGCATTTTACGTTTGTTCAATTCAAACAAAATTTGTTTGTTTATTTGAAAAAAATGTATGCTTGTTGAATTTTAAAAATTTTCATGTTAGTTGAATTAACAAATTTTCACATTTGTTGAATTAAAAAATTTTCATGTTTGTTAAATTTTTTAAAATTTCCGATAGAATATTTAATTGTCTACATAGATTTTTTTTTATTTGATGCCTGCCCCCCCGACCAGCAGCACTCGCTTCGCTCGTGCCGCAAATGTCGGGGGCAGGCATCAATTTTTTTTTTGATGCAATACATTTAATATTTTGTCTCCGTACTTTCGACCGGCTATGAAGAAAAATAGTATACACCACACGGGCAGAAGTTTGAGAGCCCTGAACTGCGCGTCAAATGCCCTCGGCTTCGCCTCGGGCATTGTGACGCGCAGTGCAGGAATCTCAACTTTCTGCCCTTGTAGTGTAATATACTATTTCTCTTGAAATTGAAGGTTTCCGTATAAATATGTTAATTCTTTTTTGTGCTCAACGAGCTGTCGTGTTTTATTAAGGGATGAGCATTAAACATTTGTTGTCAGGTTTGAAAATTCATAACTTGAAACTCAGAAATGTTTTCAGAATACTGTGTAGTAACTCGAATGCCGAAAGGATTTTTTTTCGTTCTACGTTCTTACTTCTGTCATACGAGTCTGTAAATTGAAGCATGTATTTTATTTCCAATTCACTTCAATCATTTATTAACCCATCAATGCGCAAAATGACAATTTTGTTCACGCAATTTCAAGTACACAGTTTGAATTGAGTAACAACAAAAAATTCCTTCAAAACCTCCTGTAGAGGGTTTTCGAGGGTGCTCATTCAGAATCCGGCATGAATTTTTTTAAATAATATCAAATTCTTGATTATTTTTACGTATTAAATTGAAGTTAATATATTTTCAAGTTTTTAAAAATTTTTAATTGATTTTTTTGTTGTTACTGCACTTAATAACCATATTATTGCAAGTAATGGCGATCCGAATGTCTGACCTTTCCGAGACTTTGGTAACGAACTTTTTTCCTTTTGATCTTTTCAAAAATGGCGGTTTTCGCAGAACAGCATGATGTAAAGTTCCATGATTTTTTTCCTCGACCTCGAAAAGTATCGACTTGACGAAACAATTTTATACAATAAAAAATGTTTAGAATCATCCAAAGAACACGTATGCTTTTATGAATGATGCTCTTATCTTTAATGTCGCTAAAGGTTCAGTTTAAAGATTACAAACAGTTATTAAATAAACCTCGAAAAAACAGCATAGATGCTGTATCGGATCGGCATCGTTCGGAGTTCGTGAATGATTTTTCGCATCGTTTAAAAATAATCGAAAACGTACCCGTACGATGGTGCTTTACTCCCTCTTTAAAAGTCTTCTGCTGTCAACAATTCTCCTCATAAAAATAACTTGTGGAAAATAATTACTTGTGTAATAATTCGTGCCCATAAAAATCTTTCTCATCAAAAAACTAGACCTTTCAAAAAAACCGCGGTCATTTACAAAAAATTGTTCAAGTATAAATTCTTCCCCTGAATCTAATTGCTTCAAATAAGCAACTCATTACAAAACGTTATAAAAAACAATCTTATATGAAATAGAAGAATAGAGTCGAACCTATAGAATCATGATAATTCAAGCCTTGCAATAGATTAATTATTAGAAAAATTGTTAAATAAACCATGAATAATTAGTATTGCGATGCTGTTTATTCATGGTTTTTCCACCGGCCCCCACGGGTGGATCACCGACACTCACGGACACTGAAAATCAAAAGTGTCGCGATTGGTCAGGGCGAGACTGCAAAAATAGTTAAGACGGGAGTCCATTTTCTCTTCCCAAATAATAGTTCCGGGTGGTGAAAAAGTAAGTTCCGGCTTCACGGAACTCATTGAATATATAAATAAAACTTGAAAATTATAAATAGTCAATTGGATAAAAACTAATTAAAAAACCGCTTGATTTTCGGTGATTGAAAACGTCTCCACGGAAAATCCCTTGAAAAAACAATAATCATTCAATATCCCTTTAAAAATCTGTCATAACTAAAAACTCCAATCGAAAAACCTGATTCTTCCAATGATTCGCGATGATTACAAAAAGTTGTTAAATAATCACAAAAAACAGCAAAAATGCTGTACAAAAAGTTGAGACAAGTACATTTACTCCCCCGTTAAAGGAGCCTTCCCTCTAAATAATTAGAACCTCGTAATAAAACATCTTTAGAAAAATTTCTCCCAACAAAAAACACCATTCCAGAAACCAGATCTCCCCAAAAATTCACTATTAGAAAGCAGTTCGAATCTTTCCTTTAAAAGTAACCTTAAAAAATAATTTATCATGAAAAGTTTTGAAAAACTATCTTGAATGAAATTTATGAATTAAGTCATGAAATCGTGAAATTAAATTCTCGCAAAGAGTTGAATTAAAAGATTACAAAAAGTTGTCAAATAAATATGGATGTGGTCAAGTACGTCAGATTATAATGTTAACAAAAAAATTACAAACAAAAAAAATTATATGCAAAAAAATTACAAACAAAAAAAACTTGAGAAAAAAAAATTTCGGCTGGTATACTTGGCGAGTTCGTAACTAAAACTATGAGGTCTAAGTACATTATTTGAAGTAAATTACACATTTCGCCAAGTACACCAGCCGAAATTTTTTTTTCTCAAGTTTTTTTTGTTTGTAATTTTTTTGCATATAATTTTTTTTGTTTGTAATTTTTTTGTTAACATTATAATCTGACGTACTTGACCACATCCATATTTATTTGACAACTTTTTGTAATCTTTTAATTCAACTCTTTGCGAGAATTTAATTTCACGATTTCATGACTTAATTCATAAATTTCATTCAAGATAGTTTTTCAAAACTTTTCATGATAAATTATTTTTTAAGGTTACTTTTAAAGGAAAGATTCGAACTGCTTTCTAATAGTGAATTTTTGGGGAGATCTGGTTTCTGGAATGGTGTTTTTTGTTGGGAGAAATTTTTCTAAAGATGTTTTATTACGAGGTTCTAATTATTTAGAGGGAAGGCTCCTTTAACGGGGGAGTAAATGTACTTGTCTCAACTTTTTGTACAGCATTTTTGCTGTTTTTTGTGATTTAATCCCTTACCATGATACATGGAAAACCCGATCTCGTAATTTCCGAGAAACGTTTCCAATTGCATGGGAGTTTATGTCATATGCAGCGTACCCTCTACATAGTTAAATTCTATCATGGAGGAATGATCAAAAAGAAAAAAAAAATAAACAGAACATCATCTAAAGACGAGAATAAAGCGTGCTCGAGAGATCGAGAACAAAAAGCGTTATCCCTCGAGGTCGGCCCCTGCATGTGACGCAGTCCCTATGCCATTGAGCTCGGCGTTTTGCCAATAACGTTTGAAAAGCTGTGCCGAATAATGTGACGTCGGATATGTGATGTATGAAACCGCTACGAGTTTTTCACGTTTTCCAAATCTTTTCCACGTATCATTTGTGCTCGTCGAGGAATCGAGAGTAAAAAGAAAAAGAGTTAAAACAAAGAAGGGATGATATTGTTGAACCGTTCCGCAGTCCCACAAGCACGTCGTCGTCGTTCTGACAGCACCGACCAACATTGGTACTGAGAAACTTTAATTATTCTGTCAGTAGAGAACATGAGAGTTGTCCCAATGCACCAACGAGCAAATTGCAAATAGCAGTAACAGAGCGCAAACGATGAGCCGAGAAACTCATCGTTTTGATCGAGACGTGGATGAATTTATATGCAGAGTTGGAGAACAGAAGATAGGCAAGGCCAAAATTAGTTGGGATTTGGTTAGACGAGCGGACAGGCTACACTGGGGAATTACATGCCCTTTTTTCATTACTCTACAGCCAACATTCATCTACATATATACACATATACGTTCATTCTTTTTTTGTGCACTGACTTTTTTATTTCGTCTTCCTCTCGTTTTCTCAATACGATTTTCGTGGTCATCTCTTTCACAGTCAGCTACTCGAAGTGCCAGCGTTTCTTTTTTCAATTGAACCATAAACCTTGTCGAAGAGCCGATACCTCATCGTGAAACCAAGCGGAATTCATTGCATTTGAGAATTCACCACACAGTTGCGATTGAAATCCATTTTCGGACTTATTGCAAAAGACTGATTTGATTCCACCATGTTCTACCCCAACTGCAACGTCGGAAAACTCGAAGTTTTGTTCATCATGAAAACACTACTAACAATGAGATAATAACATTAACAATGAAAGGTTGTAAATAATAGGGATTGATTTCAAAAATTTTGAAATTATTGGTGATTTTCTTTCTTAAAAAAAGACATTTCCATACATATATCGAAACTAGAAGCCGTTATTCGTTGCCATGGTTTTGTTTATTCGATGCCATGGCTATGTGTATTGGCTGCCATCGATTTATTTCTTGTTGGCAAACATATGCCAGAACTCAAGTGTTATATTAGGTGCGTTCGACTTGGGCGCTTTTAGCGCTTAAAGCTGCTCAAAGCGCAACGTATAGTAATACTGCTCCATGGTTGAGCTATGCTTCCAGCGCAAAAGCGTCAAGCGTCTGATAGTTAGGGAGCTGGCGAGCAAAATATCTATATGATCAGCACACGTGGCAGTCATTACGAATAGCGATGATTATACCCTAAGAAACATTAAGGACCGCGTCGGCCACCATGGTAGCGCTGCGTTGTTAATTGACAGTGCTTCGAATTTGTTTGAAAAAAGGGGGTACTAAATCATTTGCACATGTCTGCCTCTGAGGCTGATGATCACAATCATTCTGTAAACAAAGAAAGTCGAAGAGGCAGACATCCAGGGCTCTGACTTTCATAATAATTAATTCTTTAAGTTATTTTTATTATTTGAAAAGATATATATGAAGTGCATACTTGGCAGACTTGAATCGTTCGATTAAAAACAATGAGAAGGACCACAAAAAAATGGTCTGCCAGCATGTTGCCTCTGCGTCTTCAATTGACAGCGCTTCAAAAATGTTTAAAAAAAAAAGCAATTTGCAATTATATTGACCGATTGACATTACATACTCATGCATTCTTCCATTCTTCCAATCACTATTTTATAAACTAATTTTATGATTTGAAGAAGACTTTTACATTTTGCTTTTTTTGAGTCGATACAATTTTTATTTAATTATTTTACTCATCAGATCGATTGCCACTAATCCATCAGTGGCTCTTTCTCGTGCTTCGGGGTCTATAATATTCCTTCTGCTCGATTTATTTCCTAATAAATCCGGAAATATTCGGGTTATTGTTGGCAAGTCGGGCCAACAAGACTCCTCGAATTTGGTATTCAATGTTGATAGACGGCGATGAGCGGATTCGAACTCGATGTGAACGTAAAAATGACGCTGGAGCGAAAGAGATCGAGCCCTCGGACTAATCGTCGACGTCCCTAGTAATAGTAGAGAGAGGAGGGGGGATACAATTAAGTGGAGACATCTCGACATCGCAATGATCAATGTTTATATCGATCGCGACGGAATTGAGCGCGGGTAAAATACAAATGTTATCTTACAAATTATAAAACTAGATCTGCTTATATATGTGTGATCTAATATCCATATCGGTTTCCAATCAACACTACGTCGATACGAAGTACGTCGATCTCTTATGTTTCATATCAAAGTAATTAGAGAAGACCTTTACGTTCACTATTTATGCATCGTTCGACAATAGTGCATGCTGTATGTATGTAGTACCATTAAGTTTGGACAATCGTTAGGAAATTTGCCAAGGTCTCTGCATTTTTATTCAAACGAAAAGAAAAAAAAAATCTGAGTGTTTAAGTGACGTTCGTCGCAAATGTTATACCTGTAGTTACAGCTTGTCGATAGCGTAAAGTAGCTTTCGTCAATATCCGGGCCATTAATGAAAATCGATTACCCATCAGGGCAGCCAGGGTTTCTAACGGCACGGTGCACAACTCGCAAAACATATATGCACATTAGGATAATTAGAAAAAATCGTTTTTTTTTTTTTTTTAATTACAAGTGAATGTAATGGTATTTTATCGAAAAGCAATTCTTTCGGAATTCGGTTTTTGAAAAAATATTGAGACATAACGCCTGTTTCACTTAAGGATGTTAAATAATTACATCAAAATAGTGAGACTTAAACATAGTAGTTGATCGATTAGCATGGTCTCTTATGAAATTGTCTAAAATACCGTGACACCATGACTCCAATAAAAAAAAAAATTTATTGAGATTTAAGAATGTAAGCGGGTGATATGCATTTTTTAAAAAGAGAAATATTGACATCATTGTCGCTAGTAAATAAATTCTTGACATCAAATATCCTGAAATATAGGCGACGATTTTTGACCGAACACCGCTCCATTTTCAATCGATATAGCGGAGCGAAGAAAAGGGAGAGAGAAACAGAGGAAGAGACAGGACGGAATTCCACGCTGTCAGCGCGAGTTTTGCTTGTGGCTATATGTAGTGTTTCGCTCTGGTTAATCGATGAATGCCATAACTAAAAAGCACACGACGACGGGAAAATCAAGAGAGTGGAAGAACCTCGTGCGCAACCCGCAGAGTCCTTGAGAAGCCACTATAAAGAGAAAAGTCAATTAGTGCTTGGCTGTGACAGACTTGCGTCACTATGATTCAGAAAACCAATAAATCTAAAGTGACTTCTCGTACGTGCACGTACATACACAAGAACTGATGCATATATCGAGACAAAATTTGTTCGCGAGTAAAGGCGCAGAGGCGTTGGATAACGGAGTTAGCTGAGACTACGGCAGGAGAAGCTATTGAGGCTAACTTAAAGGTCTTGGCTGTATTCCCTTGACATGCAAATTGTTTGTCTTACAGGATTCTTCACATAACATGCTATTTTGTAAACGGACTCTCAACAAGGAAAGTGGAAAATTTGGTCGAGAAACGTCTCTAAGCTCGTAAATGATTTCACGATGAATAAATCGTCTCTTGACTTCGGTTCGATTCTAAGATTTTACAATTTTTCAAAGCATTAATGTTATTGTAATTTTTTCTTGATATACTTGAAAATTAGTAACAATTTCAAATTATGAAACAAAATCATCGTATCGTTGTTGTGGGTGGTTTGAATTTATTTTGAAACTTATTGGTGGCTCGAACACTTTTGGAAGAATAAAATGGATGAGTTTATATTCTTCTAGACCGATGAAAACGTATTCAGCTCCATTCACTTACCGCAGAACGTTTTTTCGAGAGTTTTCAACTAAAAGTAAATGGTATAACAGATGAAACGGAGCTGGGCCAGGTGCATAGGTGGGTGGGAAACTCTCTGATATTCTCTCAACTAGGTTTATTACGTCAATCGTTGAAGCAGAACGGAGCATACGAAAGACTTTGAGCACTGTTGAGAGAGCATATATAATCATCGTTCTGCTATATCACTTAAATTGCATTTTCCAATTTTAGAAATCGCTTGGTGTTGTTTTTGCGACTGTCCAGTGATAAATGTGTCCTCGCCAGTGCGATGAAGACTTGCTAGGTTTGCATGGCTGGAGACTACGATCGAATGAGTCGGAAAGTACAAAAGAATCGTTAAATGAAAATGATGTGAAACGGTGGTAAAGGGCATAGACAACAAATATTTGTAACATAAGTTTGATCATCTTACAAAAATCTGTTCAGTGAAGGGAAAATTAATCTCTTTTTGGTACTCCTCTTGGGTGGTTGGTTTTGAAATATTCAATGAGAAAACCCTCTCTTGTTGCATTCACTTGGAAACAGGAAACTTGTCCCAAACATATCCAAGCTATGTCTTTATCAGGAGTTCCAAACGATGAAATTTGTACGTAGCAGCTTCATAATATGCGGATAGTTGATAGAGTAGCTGTATAAGGAAGTTCGTCACTCGTGTTGAATCACCAATCCGATCACAGAATTTTTGATAACGACATTCACTAAATAATAAAGATTTGAGTATCATATAACATGGTAACGGTTTTCAGTCGATGACTAATCTTCTCGTCTAGGAAAAGTTAATTTCCTTTAAATAAAAAAGCTCGCTTAATGGAAGCAAGTATATCTTTTGCGATAAGAAAATGTGACGATGAACCAAGATCGTATGGTGCAGAAACGAAATAATTATGCAATATATAACTTTTTGATAATGTAACAACGAGAGTTCTGAGAGTACGTTCCAGCATACTATAGTATGTTTCCGGGAAACTATTCACACAAAGTACCATCCAAAAGTCCTGCCACAGCACTTTTGTGAAAATGAGTACTGCGACTGGTTCTGTAATCGTTCTACAATCAATGAAAATGAGTACTGTGGCAGGTGGCGCGGCTTAGAAGTTCTAGAATCGTTTGTAGAGGATACACTTCGCGCAAGTTTTTATGCGCTGCGCGAAATGCATATTAGAATTCTCGATAAACCTGTAGTACGACAAAAAAATTTCGAGTAGAAATTTTGTGTTTTTCCATGTCTATGTTCCATAGTATGTAATGAAAAATGAGGATCCTCTGATACCAAAATAGTTTCCTATCCTCTCAAAAAGGGTCACTAAGAAAGACCAATTTGTTTATCACTATAAATACTAAAAAAAATGTATCTTTATTAGAAAACTTTTTTCTGTATGACGTGTCCTGCCTGAAATAAACAGGTGTCTCGCAACTTTAGAAACGCTCTGTACAGATCTATATATATATATATGAAGATGGAGTACCAAAAGAGAAGAGTTGATGGGCTTAAAGCCGGTGAACCCGCATCAGTATTGCCTTCTCTCGTCGTACTTTCTTTTCTCACTCTCTTCCTCCATTCTCTTCGCATAAATCCGCGATCGAGGTCGAGACTGGGTGAAGTCTCTACTAAGTTTTTCTCGGTCTTTTTCTCGTCACTTCGTTTTATTCGCGATCTATCTCTTTCCCCCATTTATAAGAGCGTTGAGTCACACGAATCGCCGAATTCTAGGAAACTTCCCCCCTTTACTTTCCAAGCTTTGTTTTGTACGTGAGAGAGAAGAGCTCCAGAGGGTCTGGAGATACGGACCAAATTTAAAGGGAAAAACTCGACTAAGTATACCAATCGTTCTGGAACGTTTTAGACGCACGGGTTCAAGTATTATATTTCTTGTGACCGAACACAGAAGACAATTAAATTTGTTTTCAATAGTTCATCTCGTTCCTTCACGTGTTATCGTCATAATGTTGATATATTAAAAATGAACGAAAACCTTCATATTCAAAGCAGGGTGCGGCAGGGCTCGCCCAAGCTTTTTCTTTCAATGCTAGGAATCGAGCCACTACCGCGCGCTTCTTGATATTTCATCCTGAGGATGAACGATGAGGATATATCAGCAGGGATATTTTGACTTCAAGATATTTACACTCGGATATTTTGTCCGAAGATGTATTGCCATGCGATCGTTTACGAAGAAAGAACAATGAACAATGAACTAATACCTCAAGATATTCTGATAGGTATCGGCTTTGTATCTCGTCTAAAAACGAGCGTACGAATTGACACACATACAATAGTGGAAACTGTGAATTGAAGCGATAAACAAATAGAGGGTGGAAAATGATGACTGCTTCCTCAAATGAAAAAATGGAGTTCGGCATGTGGAAGTTTTATCACGAGAGTGAACTGCAATAGGTGCTGGATATATCGGTCGAGCGAAAATATCCGGTGCGCCGAGCTCTCGTCAATATAAAAATCGCAATTCACGGTTGTATCAGAATCGATGACGGTGGTCATGACGTGCGAGTCTGATAGGAGAGTGAGAGCATAGTACTTGGAAAGCGCAGCAGTTCTTCCCCTCTCTATTTTATCCTGTGCCCAGTAGTTTCTCGGAAGGTTGGATGAACGAGCGATGAACTGTTCATGATACTCACAGGAAGAGAATCGAAAGAATTAAAGAAAAAAGAAAAATATCCATTCCTGTTATATTCAATGCTGTCCTCCAGTTGTTCAATTGATGTTCAGATAGCAGCTACGCTTTGTTTCGTTGCTGCATTATCTTCAGCCTCGTGGTTGGAGGAGGATGACACAATTTCAACGGTTTCAGGTCAACTGGAAGTGAAACCTGCTACTGCCAGCCATCGTTCTATCATCACCCTTGCGGTAACCGGATAGAAATACCGTCACCAATTTCATGGAGCTTTGCCGCCTACCTAATGACTAAACCGGCTGCCTTCGAGCACAAAATACGTATATGCGAAACCGATAGTTAATTGGTTAATGCTCGCTTATCCCTGGTGTATGTAACTTAGTTCTGCACTTGCTTGAACTATATAGACTATATGTGATCAGCCAGCCAGCCTTGTTTCATATTATGTGAAAATTTCCATAATTTTTTTGTCATAATCGCTAACCACAATTTGATTTTCGCGAATGCCAAATACTAAGCCTTGAAGGATAAAAAACATACGTGGCATGAACAAGGGTGGGCATAGTTTGCCATTATCACCACTTTTACATTATCATTTATTTTATTTCAAAGACCTCAAAAGATTTAATTCTTCTAATACATAGTTCCAATACAATTGGCCATATCACTTTTACTGTGAAAAGGAATGACCCAAGTGAACTTTTTATAGCTAACAATTGGTGTTATTTAATTGCGGGAGAACGAAAGAGACGCAGTGTATGTACAATTCTAACGTGAGAGAACCACCATAGGTAACTACTACACCAAAGCTATTTTATAATTCTAGCCATTGGGGTTTCGGATTACCGTTTCGCCGGTTCCATACTACACGGGCAGGATTGAATTGGAAATGCTAAGCCGGGCTAGCCTCATCCTGGTATGGTAATCACAAATTTACACGATGTAAATTGCAGTATGATTCGTGATCACGCAATGTAATAGCTGCGACACGATGTAGACAAATTTGGCAGCATTCACACTGGCTGATTTTTATTTCAGAGTATAACCTATGATTGCTTTTTCATCCACGTCGATATCATTGCGTTTATTAACATCGCGTTGTTTATCAATTATACTTGTGATGAGGCATATTCAATATTGAAGTGTACACCAAAGAAAAATTTCTGAAAATTCTTCTCTGGTGTACATTTATTACGTAGTTATTCTTTCACGATTTTTATATAATTGTATTGTGTAAAATGGTGTTCGTGCAAATTTGATTATTATGACATCGTGAAACTGCTTACATTTTACGATGATAGTTGCTCATTTGACAATTATTTTACTGTTAATTATTGAGTCATTACTTATTTCATCATTATTTATCTGATCCGGACTTATTTTCGTCGATTATCGTCAAAAAATTTCATGGTGTTTACAGAAAAAAAAGCGGTTTTGCACTGCAAGAGCAGTTTTCAGGAATTTGCTAGAGTCGCATGCTCAATGTGGATCGTCTATTACCAGTTGACTTTTACGATATAATGTAAGTCAATGTAATGCCAATTGATGCTTTTGGAGGAAATCCGTTGATTTAACCGCAGTAATTGATGTGAATTTTGAGTTGAAATAGATATGTATTTTTTCAGAAATTTATAACATTGTGATGATTATATATGCCATTGGCACCCCAGAATGAGAAATTTCGTGGATTCAACGATGATTTTTTCCAGTTCACTTCCTTCACATATACGTGAAAGACTCTACCCCTCCCCAAAAGCATCCACAGCCACTCTCATTCCTTATGCACTACTGTATTGCATTTGCCCGAGGGCCAAGAGGAACTTTGGAAAACCAGGAGCTATATTTTTACCGAGTTTTCATCGATTGGCATCATAAGACCATAATACTTGGTCATCCAACCAAGTATTGGTTGGATGACCGCTTGATTTCGACACTGGGCAGCGCGCTCATCACATGTGGCCGTCTTCGTTATTTCGAAAAACAGACGGGGCCAACAATCTAAAGACAAAATAGAATTCACTTTGTGTTGTTGAAAATAACGAAGGAGTAAAAACGAGGCAAGAATTGATGCACATAGAATTATGTATTAATGATGTTGGAGTTTTTATTTTCACTTATACAAGCATCGCCTAATCATTGATACCCAACGTACCGTAACGCGAGAGAGCGTTTAAAGTATACCTCGAAGCAAAAAAATTTTCCGTTAAAACATTGAATCACTTTGCTACAAAAAAAAATTGTCACAAATATTTCCAATTTTTCATGAATGCTTGTATTGTACAAATTTCACTTCGAGAACTTGAACGATTTAACTCATCAAAACCAGCAACTACGAGACGTTAACATTGTTGAGTGGTGATACGGTTATCATTTATTAAAAATGGAATTTATTATAGTCGTTATAGTGTTACCTATATGAAGTGTAATAAGAACCATCAGAAACATGAATTTGATTTAACGAGGAACTGTGTCCGCACGGAAATAATGATTTACTTTTAGATTGTTTACAGCCTGAGTAACTGTAATATTGTGAACTCATGTATATGAGAATTGGAGGTCGATGAAAGCCCACTATAGAATACGAGTTGTTGGGAGTTTCCAATTTGAGAAATGTGTGCGGATTTTCCACACATGAACATCGAATTACGATGAAAGTACGTAATTTACTGAGCTTCTGGCAAACATAGAACAAGGGTGTGCAGAAGAGAATTCAACTATACGAATAAAACATACGAGACCCAAAGTGGAAACAGAACAAAGTGTACTCCATAATCCGGTCAAACTATACGATTTAGTTAAACGTGATTATAAGCGAATGATCATTCGCCATTAATTGAGGCCCGTATGAACGAGGGATCTTACAGCTGGGTTCGCTTTCGGAACAATCTCGAGTATCGGATTTTATCAACTTCACCTTGCTCCTACACTACCGGCCATCCTACCCACCCACGTATCCTAGTGTTTTATCCGTTAATGGACGTCGAATATTTTCTTCTACCCACATCTTAATTATGTCACTATTATTAAAAATAAATCCAGTAATTAGAATTATTCCACTCATCGGAATATGAGTGTTTATTTCGACTGACAGTCGGAAAATAGGGAACAAAGGCATGTCGTCGCTTTTGATAATTTTGATCTCATCGCTGACAAGACAATCCAATATTTGTTAACGAGATTAATAATAGGTGTTGACACATAACTTTTTCCTAATTTGCTAAGACAAGTTTTAGAACTCAGAGGATGAGATTTGACTCACTCATTCACACATGCATGCACAGCCACTTAGTATGTAGGATACAGCCCTCGTCCAATTTATTCGCACCAGCAAATGGATTCTCTGTATCATTTGTCGTATTGACAGAGAAGTCGATGGATTTTACCCGATAGAGCATTCGTGGCGCCCAAGCACAGGAATTACGTTCAGCAACGGGCACCACCGTGTCTCTCTGTTAATTCTCACTGAGCTGCGACAAAATGTACCCACTTTCTCTTTCTGTCTTTCTTTTTTTATCTCTGCTACTCTCAGTTTTGTGACCCCGTCCTGCTCTGTAACCTCTCTAGTCCTGTCAATACTTAATTAAGTGACGTAACAGTAATTCTATGTACAACGGCAATAGCGTGGTTTATCCAAATTTCTTATGCTATCATCTCGTAAATCGATCTTTTTAAAGTTTCGAATCGAACAATTTATCCAACTAGGCGTTTACTTTGGTATCTATCGTTAGCTAAAACAGATCTTTACATGTCGTTTAATAAAGAAATTATTGATCTTTGTATGTACTACATCCGTTAGTTTTAGGAGTACTCAGTGTGGTTTTTAATTCATCCTTCTCTCCTGAAAACACAATAATGTAAATTAAAGAAAGCATGAACTCGTCATAGTAATGCTTCATCGGCAAATCACAATTATGTCATATACCAGCAAGCTTTAGCCTTTCGGAAATGGATCAGCATAACACAAAAGACCGAATTAATTAGTATTGGGTAATCTCAGTGCCTCGGCTTCCTATCTGTTCTGTCGGCCTTCCTACTATTCCTTCCCCGCCCGCCTCTTTTTCTCTCTCACCCTCTTTACTCCTCGCTATTCACTCGAATGGCTTCGATTTGGTAGAATCATCCTGGCAACGCTCCAGTGAACAAGTAGATATTGATTCGAATGGCAAAGGTTGAGCGCTTGGTATGACCGGGAGTTTTGGAGGTGCTATGCCGCGCATCACTTGACGAAAAGGAGGGCTTGACGGACGGGTGGTCCAAAAATTCTGCACGTTGGACAGCGTGAAAGGGAGTTTTCGTCGTGAGATGCGAAATAGGATAGCGAAAGAGAATAACCGAAAGTGGAATAAAGGGAAGAAGGGCCACCAGCATATACTACGTTCGGTCGTATTAAAAGGTTTCAACATGTATTAAAGTACATGAAAAAGTACTGTTTGATAATTTACTGGTCCTTGAACACGGCAGTCAATTGAAACTTCATCGATATAAATTATCAAGCTGCACTATGAAATTAAGAGCGTCACGAATTTGAAAACGTATACTTGTTCTATACGACAACAAATTCCAGAGATTGTGCACTCCAGAAGTTGTTTCATTTGAAAGTGACGCACAGTCGTTCAGTATTTCGATTTGTCAACCTTTCTTCATGCAATCCTAATAATAGTCCTGAATAACTCTGCTAGGCTGTTCAAATGTGGAAGCAAGGGATTGGATTGGTTGTTAATCTAGAGCATTGGGCTATCGAACGGTATCATCAGATATCATATATGTAGCGTACTATAGCATCCTGTCTCACAAAGTAGTGGAGCTATCGGTCACGGATAATTACTACTTCCACACGTAAATCGGAGAAAAAAATCAAATGTGGGGTTGAGGATCGAAGAAAAGAGAGGTTGAAAGCGGGGTGGAACTGTGAAGGTAGAAGGAAGAAGTGGTTTCGTTCGAGAGTCATATATTGAAAGCACCGTCACTGTAACCTGCTCTTCTCTATACCTTTTGACAGATACTGAAACGTTCAAGAAATTGGCTTATCGTTGGCTTGGCTCTTCAACATTAACTCAGAAAAATTTCTATCGTCCACCAGATTAAAGCTCCGGTTTTACTGTTAGTGACGAGTTTTCGCATGAGCCCCAGGTTTACAAGTTAGGCTCGTTTCCTTTTGTTTTTGATTGACCTCCTTCATGCAGAAACTTCAATAAACTTGGAGCAGAACTATCTTGAGAATCTGACCGCTTATGTGACATCGTATACACGTAGGTCATGAGTAGATGAAACGCTCGCACAAAACTGGCAAAACTTTTTGTTGAATCTGCCGAGTATACGAATCATATAAACATCCAAAGTATGCTTAAAAATTACAGGGAGGAATAGAGTAGCAACAAGGAATTCCGGCTAAAATAGAAGAGAGACATCTCCGTATACTCTATTTTCTGGCGCAATGCTGCAGTACAAACTAAACCTCGCCATCTTCCCCATCTTTCTCCCACGTTTCCAAGAATGTATACAGTACGTGGTACTACTTTTGCCGGACATACGATACACGGATGTTACATAGATGAAGGAGTGTAGTTCTTTTCTTTGGTCGACATCATCCCCGTTTGGTTTTCGTGAAAGTACTATACGACGAGGAGAAAAAGACGAAGCGACAAAAGAGAATAAAGAGAAACTTTTCCCATACTCTTTGTCTGATATTGCTGGCTGTTACGCTGCTCTGATACCGAGTTTGAGCGAAGAAAGGCGAACGAATAACCACCAAAAGTCTCTGCTTGGCCTCACTCACCGTCACATTTTTTCAAACGGCGTTCTCTAACAAGCGGGCAATCTCTTCCTCCACTTTTTCCTCCCCTCTTTTATTCTTTTATATACTTTTTCACCCTCAAGAAGTCGCAGCGTCGAGGATCGGAGCGTGTGAGATGCGCTTGGGATATTTTTCGAAATTCCCGTTCCTTTTAGCGTCTTGGAGTCTGACCAAAGTTTGTCCTCTTCACGATGGTCGATGGCGTCGACGATGGCATCACCCCCAACCGACGATGGTTGCTCTCTCTTATACTTTCCGTCGGTGACAGCCTAACTTCCGTCTCGAGAAGAGACGAATGAGCGGGGTCCCGATCCTGCGGTTCAGCTGACCTATGTCTCGGAGCTGCAGAGAATCTTTCAGTCCGGGTATACTTTTTTTCTGTTGTTCCTCTTTCTCCATGTACTTTTTTCGTGGTTAAAAGCGAACTCTCTCATCAGTTCGTATCAGTTTCTCTTCTTCTCCTACGCTGTTCGTAAATCTCATTCTTCACTTCCTCATTCGAATCTACTTCTACCGGACAACACGCTTCTTTTGCTGTTCGCGACCACTAACATCGTGAGCATCATTCAAAGCATACACTGAATCTTCACTTGTATATTAGATACTCTCGTTGCATTAACCCTATGCTTCTTCCTCCCTGCCCTCTTTATATCTCTCTTCGAATCCTACAGCTTTTAACCGCTATAAGATATGTTCCATATATTCGGAACCTCCGTGTCTATAAACTTCGACGGAAACTTGCTCATAAGTTATGTTTTCGAGTGAACTTCCCTGGCACCGTCTTCAAATTTTTGCTGCTTCTTCCTAGCGATCGGAGTCCGACCAAACTTTTAATATTTAATAACTTTTTTCGTGAGACTTTCGTGAGGTTTCTTTTAGATCTTGCTTTTTTCACTTCCCCTCACTCTCATGACGACGTCCGTCCCACTGAATCAGTCTTTCTCTCCTCCACATTATCACTCTTAGTATCTGACACTTCCCTCCCCTTCCCCTACTTTTCTTTTTTTTTCATTGCAGTGGTTTCTAACCGTTCTCCCAAGATCAAATTACTTTAGCAAAGTTACACATCACGTATAATTACAAATACTATTTGGTTGGTATGGTATACCTACTACGTGAGGACAGAGAGCACTCTGTTGCCTCTACGCTCATGATTGCGCATAAGGAATAACCATGAGCGAGAAGAAACTTTGCACGGATGTGACAGCAGTTGTGGAGCTCGTTGAGAAGAAGGGGTAAACAGGGAGGTATACGCAGAAAACCCGAATGACAGAAGGAGAGTCGAAGAAATTAAATTTACCGAAGTGAAATTTCATCCGAAGGAAAGTGTGTGCGCAAGAACCAACGGACTCTCCCCTGTGCCAACCCGTTTTCTCCTCTCTCTCTCTCTCTCTCTTCTTTCACACTTTTCATGGCTATTGTGCACTCCGCGAAAACGTGATCATGAAAAGCTCTGCGAGGTCGCATGCTTGGAAGTGGGTGTTCTAAACTCCTCGTAGCCTCAACTAAAGCCCAGAACGAAAAGAGTATACAATAGTTCGTCAGTGATGTTGCCCAATGGCCATTGGTGACCATGATGGTGGAAGCATGTTTTTTTCTTCACTTCAGCACATTCTCACTATATTTGATATATGGTATATACAAAGTACATATATATCATTACATAAAAATCAATGAGCCCTTCTTCATCCATTTCAGTTCAGTGAGAACTTCGATGAATGGGTAGGAAAGAGTAAGAAAAGTTATGGGGACGGAAGCGTCGTGGCATCGAAAGATTCAGTGAGTCACGACCACCTTGAGTTAGCGTTGTTAAAACCTAGCCGAGCTCTTTTCCAGAAACTTCTGAGCAGCATAATTTCTTTATTATCGATTTTGCCAACCCCACCTTAAAAAAATGAGCCCTGTTTTCTATATTTGATTATTATTGGTGCTCGTGATACACACAAAATACGCTGAATTCGGGAGCACACCTGAAATACATTAGAAAACTGGACTTTTCACCAAAATGAGTCTGATTACATTCGGGAAATATTTGACTTGACACCTAATGGTCGTTCGTAGAAAAATTTACATCCTTTCATGCCATGCCATGCCATGCCATGAAAGTTCCACTTTCAAAGCACTCCTCTGAAGTCATGGGACTAGTACTGCATTATTTTATTATCGGTGCATCAAGACTCATTCAAGCATATTTCTCTTGTGCTTCTCATTGTTCCTTTCTTCCATCGAACGTTAGTCCATCCTCGAGGTTTTATTTTTCTTCTATTCCTTCGGTTTATACATGTTTCCTCTACCTTTTTCTACCTTCGACCATTCTCAGTGGTTTTTTTAGGTACTCAGTTAGCCTCCATCCTATATACTAACCTCAATATAGAACCCGGCGGCCTTCCGTAATGGTACAGCACCCCGGCCTTGTGAACAATTCTCGATCGATGAACCAGCTTTTAACATTCTGCAACCGACGATGCGAGAAAAAAACTGCAAGAAAATGGCAGGTCAACAGGATAGCATCCCTTCGGTCTTAGTGTTTCCATTCTTCTGATGCCTTAAAAGGAACCAGAAAAAGAAGAAAAATCAAAACACTCCATTGTTGTGTTTGACGACTAGTTGAGGTATACTACTAGGTTTAAAACTTTACGGCCATCGTTATTGTTACGAAAGTTTTCAATTTTAAGACGGATATTGTGTCAAGTTTTGGAGTTGAAGTTTAACAAACATTAGATTTGCCTCACCAGGACTGACAGCTCCAGTACTGAAGATCTTTCTCAAATGATCCTTATTTTTCACCGAAAATTATTAGTTGTTCGACAACTCAAAGAAAATCACAAACTAATATTCGACAATCTTTAAAATTCTGTAAAACAAACTGCGAAAACTATTCGTTTTGCTCTAAGAAGATTTTTTCCATGTAATCTCTGTAAATAATAACTAATCCCGAGGATCCTTAAAATACACAACATCTGAACTTAAGTAGTCACCACGAAACTGGCTGTAGTCACTATTATTTTTTGCACATTCTTCATCTTCATTTAATTACCCGATTCTAAAGCTATTAAAGATAGTGAAGTATGAAGCATAGATAAGCCCACGGTTTGACCCTTTTCTCTTTTTGTCAAAGACAGATTGAATCCAACATTATTGGACTGTCAGTTAAACATTCGTGAGATTGAACCTGGTGCCTGACGAAAGCACAAATTTGCCTAAATATGTTTTAAGACCTGTATGCTTTCACGAAAACTGATAAACTCTGGGAAAATTTATTCATTTTCATTCAAAAATGGAGTTGAAGTTACGGTTGGCCTTTTTGCATTTTTCTTTAGCAACGAGTCAAAGATTTACGGAGGAAGAAATTCTTAACAAACAGCTATTTCCAAAAATAGGACCCGGGTTCATAACTTGAATAAAGTAGCACAATGCTGTTATTAAAGTAGCACATCAAAAAGCTGTTTGCTAAATTAGTTTGTGGATGTCATGAACTAACATAAAAATATGTAACAATTTCTCGATGTTATAATTGTAGGAAAATATAATGAGACAAGACATAAGTCGATTTGAAAGACTCATGATTATCATCATCGAGAAACTGCTCCATAGAGCGCATAGAGTTTCTGAACGCTGGTCTGCTCTAAAATGACACGGCTGAACAGAAATTCCCTTCTTTATGCTTTCAGTTTCTCGATAAATGCCTACAGTTTCTGCCGGTGAGTATCGTATCGTCGTCGACGTCGATGTTGTCGCCATCTTGCTCATCGTTCCTCTCTCCCTCTTTCCACATTGATCGATTCTGTGGCGCACTATGACACACGACTCCTCCGCCTCCTCCTCTTGTTGCCCCTGCACCAGGATGTCCCTGGGGGGATTTGGCACAGGGCACTTCGATGATTTCGCAATCCGAAGAGTTCGAAAATAGAGGAACTCTTGCTCAATAATCAGACATGCATTTCATCTGAGCAAAAGTAAATAGTAAATGGTATGGACGTTATTTTAACCTATTTCCGGATGGTTATTGCTTGTTATTATAAAATCGTTGAAGAGGCTACAATAACAATAAAATATATGTCGGAGAATGATCGATATTCAAACACGAACTCTTCATTTGGCGTGTGGGACGCGTAACCAATCGTTTTATTTGATAATTAACTTTATAAACAGGACTTGTTAAGAAATGTATATTTGATTTGAAACAACACGTCAATTCCCTTCTTCGTTTTCTCGTTGACTCTTCCTTCGTTCTTCCTCTATTTTTATAAATCGATCTTTTAAACAAAAGAAGATAGTATGGACCACTACGATCTTTATATCTCCGATATATATATTAAAGTCACTGCACTTTGGGTTACATCAAAAAATTTTTTCCTTGTAATAACGCAATCGAAGCGTATAAAAACATTGTGACGTAGATTTGCATAAACAACTACTTTCAACCTATATAATTCTAATTCAGGAAAAAGTTTTAATTTTGATGTATTTTCGGAAATTCGAAAGATTTTTTATTCCTGTCGATGACCATATTTCACTAAAGAGCCAAATTTTGGTACTGCGACGTACTGAATCATCATTCTAACAAACATTCAACATTTTAAACAAAGTTACATTTAATCAATGTTCAACACTGAAGTCTTGAATGAGTAACGTTAACAATGGAGGAGAAAAAAGATGCGAACGAGTGAAAAAAGATCGGTGGGTTGAAAAGTCTGGTAAATAAGTGGGGCGTGTAAACACATCTTTGCGTTTTATGGACACAAGTATCGACGACGATGAAAATAAGGACGAAGACGAGAACTCGGTAAGCACCGCAGGAACGTTGAAGTGAAACGACGAGTATGGAATCACTGAAGAGATTCCGGGGCAGTGCTCTTCTACCGTTACTGATACATACACTTATACTACACCTGCAATTTTTTGGGTATAAGGTATTCTTGGTCGAATGAGTCAACTCTCGATCTTGACTTTCTTCAATTGCGGCGCCCATTTTCATGCCAGAAAATATTACCTAAAGTCAAGTGCCAAACGACATTCAAGTGTTTTTTTTTTTTTTTTTTTTTTTTTTTTTTTTTTTTTTTTTTTTTTTCAATGGTGAGACATTTCGTGAAATTTTGATTATTATGCGAACAAAATATATTATTGTGTCGTGTCGACACTCAAAGAACATTGACCCGTTATCCTGACAATTTCTCGAACTTTTTCACTCGGGAGAGAACGCGTCTCGTCCATCATTTATGCTCTAGCATAGTCTCGTATAACAATAAAGAGATTGAGCACATTTTTTCTGCCTAAAGTCTGAGAACCCATCATCGTTATTTCACCGTCGTTTCCGTTCTATATTTCAGCTTTTTTTTTTTTATTTTTTCATCTGTTTTCTCTTGTCACATCTCTCTCCTGTTTGCGGCACGTACAAAACGCGATTTTCCTTGCCTGAGAACTCTGGGAAAATACAAGGCAGCCAAGCACACGACGGAGAAAGTACAATGAACGGAGAAAAGGGCGGGGGGGGGGGGGGGAGGTAGAGAGCGAGAGAGAGCACTAGTTTTTCAAGATTTTTTTGCATTTTCGCTCGTTCGTCGTTCACTTGAGATTTCGTCGTCACAACTTATTCTCATCTTTTCTCACAAATTTCGTTTCTCTCTCAGAAGTAAGTGATGAGCGATTCGTCGAGACGTGTGAATAAAATTTGATGAGGGCGCATATGTTGAGGAAATTGAGGAAAACCATTTCAAGCAAACTTGAAAAAGTTTTTTTTTTCACATGGAACTAAAACTTGCATTGATAAGATAAAATAACATTTCAGAAAACACCTGCGATTTTCCACTATAAATATTACAAATAATGATTTGCGGGATCAAAAAATTGAAAAAAAAATTCCGAAAGGATTGAGAATAATCATCAACAATCGATTTTTGTTCCAACACACGACACATCAGTAATTGCATTACAGCTTAGAGTGAGTAGCGATTATTAAAGCCATCGATTGAAGCATTTTAATTAGCTACACTTTCCTAGGAGAGGTTTCCGGAGAGTAAATGTGTGGTACATGTACGAGAAGGTTTTGCTCATCCTGCCCGTTATCAGGACATTAAAGCGGCCCTTGGCCAAGAGCTAATGCCTGAAGTAATTGAATCTGGCTAATCAGGCTCACATCCCGCGTTTCAACTTAATCCTTACAGCGACCTGTTGTTCCTATCGCGTCTCACTTTCTCTCTCTCTCTCGCTCTTGCGCTTTGCCTTTCGATATCCGGTTGTTACCTTTCTTCTCTTCGACTCTCTGCCTCTTTCTTTCTCTTCCCTTATCACCTCATTTCCCCCCTTTCACACTGTGATCTAGCATGATCACCGAACCACGATCAAACCTGTCATCGCTTTTGTACATGAAAATCAGCACGTAACTAATTCCATCATTTCGTGGGATTATGTGTGACTGACCTAAAGATGTACTAAGTTTTTCAAAAATGCCTGTGGCGAGACTTCTCTACGACGTCCACAATCTTTCACAACCAAAGCTCTAGAACCAAAGATTTTTCGTTTTCTGAAGTGTAAAAAAAATGTTATCATTGATTTTTCACTCTGAAACTCTATCACTATCATATGCTAGCGTCGTGGACTGAATCCCAGGCTAAAACAATATGGTTCCAAAAAAAAATTGACTCATAATCACATCAGCCATGATGAGTGGCTTACGCGAAAGCTTCTATTCCGAGCTTTTTCTTGGAAAGCTTTTATGAGAATTCAGTGTTATAAAGAAATTAATGGTGCATGTATTTTCAATTTTCAATAAACGCGCAGTCCAGGACTGATTTTTTTTACCGTCACCTAACTTATCTTTCGAACAGTCGAGACGGAGAAAGTCAAGCAGTCTTCACTCCCGCGAAAAAATTGATTAAAAAGTTTTGCCTTTTCTGGTCAATAACCTTTTTGGATTTGAGCACCACGAGTATTGGATATAAAAGTTTTTTTACTTCTTTTGTTGTAGCGAACTCTCTGCGTGCCATTAATTTTTTAATAGCATTAATATCTTATATAAGGGTTTTTATTTGTGTTCATCTGCAGCTCTCTTTTTTATGAAATTTTTTGAAACTAAACTCGACGAAGTTATTGATGCAAAGTATCAGGAACTCTGCGACCATATTGGGTGCCGTAAGAACGCTTCTCAAAATGTGAGATGCTAAGACGTGCAATGCTTATTTCAGGCAGGTCACGAAACGAGATAAAACCGTAGATTGCTTGAATCTCCGCCATTACCCACGGGAGAAAAGGACCAACGAACCGCAAACGAGCACAAAGAAAATTTTGCAACAGAATCCAGCGATAGATAAATAGAGAGGGAGAGGGAGAGAGCGAGAGAAAATAGTAGGGCAGAAAAATAAAGTCATTTCTATCTCGCAATCCTACATTGGAGCAATCAGTTCCACATGAAAGCCCAAAAGCGATGGAAGGGACAAAAATACATGTATAAAAGCCTGAAACTGATAGAAAGGAAAACGAGCGGATCAAGAGCTTTATATGTATTCGCATGTGTGATACAAGCGATATAACTTGGCAAGCCATACAATATGCTCAAGCTGAAGACACGATATTATTATTTCGCGGAGGGTCTCTCCTCTCGGAATATCGGCTCTCGTCGCCTCAGGTCATGTAATCATCGGGTTGGTTGCTTCACTACGGATGTAGGGATTGCGTTGTTCTCTCTCTCTCTCTCTCTCTCTCTCTCTCTCTCTTACTCTCGCTCCCTCTTTCGCCGTCACAAATACTGGTGCTTGATCGGAAGGTATAATCAACCACGCGATTCCTATCCTCACAGCTACGTGCTAACCATCTACACGAGATGTGCTCACGTACACACCCCCAATATCGTGCTGGATATCTCATCCCTGGTGTTTGAATGACGCAACGCTAAACTATCAGGCGTGCGATGTTATACGCACGGGATCGATATAGTCGACAATCGAAGAGAAACATCCTCGCTCGTAACCCCCTTCAAAGCATCTCACACTTGAACGGTCCTACCACCAGAAGACGAAAGCCGGTTTGGATACGCGCGTAACCCCTGCTTTCTACCCCAATTGATAGTCAGTTTCCTCCCACAAACTTCCGATCAGTTCCAAAACCTTGTAGCCGGTCGCGAACGTTTTCTTTTCTGGTTAGTGGAATACGGAATTAATATTAAGGCGATGTGAAATTAACTTTGAACATCTATTTTAGGGTTGTTGGGATAAATTGTTATTTTTCTTTAATTTTTTCAAATTTTTTTACCCAAACTTTGTTTTCATAAGGCGAACTCTCTTATATTTTTGACAAGTTGCACTTTTTGTTGTACTCATTTCGAAATTCAATGAGCAAGCTGAAGTGAATACTGAATATCGTTCTCCATTGGAAAAAAAAAAAAAAAATTGTCAGCTCTCATCGCGTGAGGAGAATATTTGATATCGCAGCAGCGCAGAAGATTAATCTTCGTGTAGTAATATGGCAGCTTAATGCAAGATTTACGGACCAAGAATTTCGTCAATGGAGTCCCCAGTTAGATCGTGAGTTATAAGTTCGCACATTCATGTGGAAGATTATATAATTCAAAGATCGAGCCGACAACCACGTTTGCGCCAATTCAATTTTAATAGGTGGAAGAAATATTCAAGGCTGTCGTTACGAGTCTTATCGTAAGAATATTTAAAGCTTCTCTCAGACCAATTTCCACGAATTTATACCTCTATCTTATCAGATATTCTTACTCTTTTCGTCATTTAGACTTTAGTAGCACTGAGATGCACGCGTCATTTTGCAACTACCTAGACGTGCATCGATTGCTTTCATATTCTGAGTATCAACATACACACAGCCCAATATGTCTTATTTCATAATAAAAACTTTTATCACGAAAGCTCTGCTGATCCAAGTAACTGTTTTGAAATTTCCGGGTATTGATTCTTGTACGAACCCAAAAAAAATCCGAATTTTCATCGGTTATCCGATGAATGTGCTTGAATATCCTCTAAATTTTCATCTACTAGGCTCGCTAATTTTTATTCTAAAAATATAATGCCAGATTCAATGAACCCTAAACTTCCGGCTATCATATTCAGTGGAAATCACGACAACATGAGCTGTTTTTACAAAATGCATCATACACAAGGGTAGTGCGACTTTTTTCTACGCAATATGCATCGTACATAGCGAATCGGTTAGGAAAAACAAAAAAAAACGCTGGGCCATTATTCAGATTCACACAAACTTTTAGCAGTTTCAATTTTACTTCTGACAAGCGATACTACTGTAGTGTCTACCTTCGGTTTTGAGATAGCTCCCTTATTTGAAAGACCATCCAAAATTAAAGGCCTTCCGAAACCATTTTTTTATCGACAGAAAAAATTCGCGCTTCAAGTTTCGGATCCTTTTCCACATACACAAGTTACAACAAAAACGGAATCGGACACCGAAATAGTGTTGCCCGAGAGATTCATGGTATGATCATGTATCTCTTCACATTGAGTTGATTCATATGGAAAAGTGTCTCAAAAATTTTGGAGAAATATGATAAATACGCATCAGGAAATGCATAGAACACATCGTGTTTCTCCCAGATACTTCGAACATAAAAAAAAAAGTAGAACCATTGTATCTCAACTGGTTTTCAGCCTTTGCTGAAAGAAGCATGAAAAATGTTATCCCTGAATAGTGGAGAATGGATTCTCGAAATGCGATAAATTGAATTCTTTTCCATGATGCGCGCGCGCACTCACAGACGCACTCATATTCTTGAAACATTTGCCTGATTTTCTGGCTATCGGAAACGAAATGTGCGCGATGAATATCTAGATAGAAAAAAAGTATCACGATAACGTACATTCCTCTATGTAGAGGCAAGAATTATAATAAATTCGAACGAAAAAGATACATCGCGAACTTGGTGTACATAGAATCAGGGATAAACGATGAGGAACGTGGGATATAATGTGATCCGTGAACACTATCTCGAGGGATGTGAAGAAAAGGTACGGAGAAAGAGAGGAGAAGTGTGATACGACCAATAAATTTGAACGAGTATTACACAGCTACACGGGAAATAAAAAAAAGTGGTGTGGTAACGATTTCGGCAACGATAGGGTAATCATAAACGGAGAGAGTAAATTTGCGGTGGTACGGTAGGGGCATTGAGAAGGAAGGGATGGTTAGAGGGGTAGCGGTTGATTTTGTGAGGTTCGATGTTAAAAGGGCGGTCTCTGGTTGCTGTACCAGATAAGCTAAACGCTGATATCGCTGCAAAATTACGATAAAGTTTTGTATGTGTATGAATAAGCGTGTATGTTCGAAACTACGTGTGAAAGGGAGTTGGGGCAGGTGGCGAGTTCGTGATGTTATAGGGTACTTGAGCGCTTCTATGTCGGGTGTGCCCTCTATACTGACTAAACTGTACAACAGCAGAGTAGAAAGGAGCCCCCGAGCAACCGACCGACGAAAAATTCACTTTCTCTTCCTATCTCTTTCGCTTTCTCTCTCTCTCTCTCTCTCTCTCTTCGTCGATCGCGCTCTCTTTATCCCTCTGGACATGCTCTCTTTCTCTCATCATTACTAGACTGCGGGTTTCACGCTATTACTCCGAAAATCCTCGGATACTCATGCCAGCAATAAATAGCAACTACCGGATTTTGAGAGCTCAACGCTTTTCGATCCTTCTTTCCTCTCTATTTTCCTATCCGTCACTATCTTGTCATTTCCGTAGCTATATTTAATTCTGCGATTCTCTCTTTTCGCGATGCATCAAATTTTCGTTCGACGGTATACCATGAACTAACCTATTGAAAACTCTATATCATGCGTCTTGAGGTATACGTATATGAAATTCTGCCTTTATGTTTATGTGCTTATACATGGGAGAAAGATCGAGTTTTAGTTCGGTGGGATTTGGGATACAACGAGATCAAAGTATTCCGTCGGTGTCCTCTAGACCATTCGGTATAACACTGTATAACTTTTTCTTTTATTTTTTTTAGCTTTCAGAGTTTCATTGGGCAGACTCTGCTTAAGCATCATCCTCGTGTGTCTCAAACTTCTGTACAGCATGGACAACCTTTTATCCCCTCCAGCATATTCTAATAACATTCACTAAACTTTGGGACTCCTTTTTTCCGCTTTTGACATGATTCCGAGAAAAAAAAAAAAAAAAAAACAAGAAAAATATCTTCTTTATCTGAATACCGTACTATATGTTTGCCCCGATGCAAGGCATGTGTATACTCTAAATACTTTGAGGCTGGTGAATAAATAATAAATAATTTTAACAACTTGGTTTCATCGATAAAGTTGTCGTTATTGTTTTTCATTCTAATTTTATATTTGATGAATGTATTAAAATGAAACACATCATACAGTGATATCTTACACGACGATTTTCCAGGGAAAAATGAAAGTTTTTCAAATTATACCAATTCTTCTAATACATGCAAGCATTACGTGGCATAAAATATTTTAGGAAATGCTTCCTCTTTTAAGGATGTAATAAATTTTGTTCAATTTGAAAACAAGTATATGTGAAAGGTTGATCATTCCAGAAATCGGAAAAACTGCGACACTAAATTTTTTTCTTTATGGGAATATAGCTAATGTAAAATAAAATGTGTTTACAGTCTGTTATTTAGCACGACACAAAGGGTATAAAGTGGGGTAATTGCAGCCGTGGGGTGAATCAGAACACCGCAATATATCTCGATTTTCCGAAACCGCCAGTTTCACTCACCTGAACTCATGCGATAGCCTCATCGTTGTTGAATGTTAAATATTTTCATATTGTTCGAGGCGTAAAACTCCATGTTTTCATCGAGGTAAGATCAATTATAAAATTTCGTCCACTTTCATGTAACTCTTGCTCATCTACATAAATTGATAAAATTACGTGATGGAAGATTTTTATGTTATTGAGATAATTAATTTAATATTTCAGTTGAGTGTATCGTGAACGTAGCTTAACCTTTTTTTCCATTTATTATTATCAATCAAATTTTGATATTTCGTCGCTTGGGGTAATGTGGACATCCGGTTTTACCTCACATCGATTTATGATTTCCAGTACAAATGTCAGGTACAGAAAAAAGTACAATTTTATGGCATCGGTAAATTAAATCAAGCAGTGAAGGATGTGAAGAATAAAAAAAATAACATGGAGGATGTGTTTGTGATATGACCGACAGGGATGGTTCTGCGGTCAGTGTATGGCTTCGGTGATCTTTCAAGTGAAGTAGCCTCGGGCGAGGTAAATTCTGGATGAATGATCATTTAATCAGCATCCACCAGCTCGTGCAGCAATCACTGAGCGAGAGGCAATTTTTCAGAGTTTTCGATGGCCCCAACCAGCTTAACCTCAATAAAAATGTAGCCATCCGTATTGGTCAGCTTTTTCACAGTTACCCTTTTGGACCTCGTGTAAATACGATACGGTGGTGCATTAGTAAAGAGTAGCTGTGAGCAACACTCTGGGAAAGGCTTGCAGGAACAGGAATAGTCAGTGGGGGGGAAAAAGTGAGGTCGAAGTGATGGGGAGAGTTTGTAAAAACCCAAAAGGGCATACGCAGGAACAATGGAAAAGTGTTCGTAATATATGCAACAGCTTGTAATTGAATCGTCCGCAATAACCCCAACTCGATTTACTTCAGAGGGTCGGGATAAATCCAAATTTACAACGTCTCATTTTTTGGTAGATATTTAACGATTGTTTTTTTTTCCTATTCATCTAAAATTTCATGGAATGTTTTACATGAGGCAAAATATCAAAAAGTAAAATACACCGAAAATTAATTTTGTAATTACGTAGAATGATTGATTTTCAGTCATTTCCTTAGGCAATCGTAATCACCACAATACAATACAAAAAAAATCTCATACCGATTTTGGAATTGATACCCGATTACGAAATTTTTTGTTCGGACATGCAGGGAGAATCTGGCAACGAAGCAGAGATCACATACGCTTATCCAGCAGTCATATTTGAACTATCAACACTCAAAGGAGTTCCATGAACTAAATTTCCAAGAATACAAAAGTTCGCCCATAAATATGGCAAAAAACGGCTGAGGCTTTTCCATTTCGACCGGACAATTCATACCGAATATGACCATTCGAAAAATTTTCCTGTACTTCTCTCACGTCATAAGAGAATGAAATAATATTGATTTTTCAAAATTCCAGACTCAAATACTAGCTTCAGTAAATTCTTCAAGAACATCGATGCAATAGCCATAAATAAGTCAGTATTTAGTACTTTGCGTTCGAGTGTAGAGAAGAAATTCGTGCGCAACGTTCGAGTTCGTCCCTCACTCGTACCATGTTCACGATGGGAAGCTAACTGTCGTGCCTCCTACGTTTTATCTTGGAAAAAGTGCTCTTAGGAACGTCGAATTGAAAATTCCTGATTCTCGTATCACAATCTGTTGCAATTGGCCTGCATAGCGTTCACAATTGATCGAGGATACGATTTTCCTTCTTTCTCTCAATACACATAGTCCTTCATTACATCGGCATTGTTTCAAATGATAATGCATGAATCCTCAATAAAAATGGCATGAGGTACGAAACTTTGTTCGTAAAATTTTGTTGAACCAGAGAACTGTTTTTGTCTTTTTGAAAAATTATAACTCAATTAGATAAGAAAAATTACAAAATTTTCTTCGAAATCATTAATAATAATTTATGTACTTTCTAATTTTCTCAGAGGTTAGAACACATTTGTACATATCGATAAAGATTCTGAAATACGTCTGTCTATACTTACATCTTCTTTGGGGTTTTTGAGCTTCTGCGATGAAAAAATATCAGTATGGACACGACGAAGTACGCGGTTAAAAAATGTGTGAACGTCGAAGAGAATAGGAAAATAGTATGGAAAAGATTGGGAAAATGCAAACCTTAGATATCGAGAACAGTTGGACCTTCGGAATCCGTTTATTCTCCTCTGACTCGTTGCATAAACCTAGCTTTCTTAGGATAGCGACCCTTTACATACCACCCTCGTTCGTTACGTCCTCACCCTTGTTCACTCTCTCTCTCTCTCTCGCTCTCTCTCTCACACACACACACACAAACACTCTCCTGCACTTTCTCAGTCTTTTGCAAGACACACTTTTGAGAAAGATGGGTTGCAAGAGCACGCCGGAAACTAGAAGCTCGCTTTGCTCGACCGTCTATACGGGTGGAAAGGCATGGCCACGAAGTAACTTATCGCCTAATAAATTCGAGCCATTAGACTACGGTGAAGTAATGGATGTACCATTTGCACCCTCCACATCTCGTTTTATTCTCTCTCTCTCTCTCTCTCTCTCTCTCTCTCCCTATCTCTGATACCGACACATACACACTCATGTTCTCTCTCGATCCTGCACGCTCTTTCTCGATATTGAAGTACCCATTATTTCCGAAATGCGCAAGCTAGTTCATGTTCAAAATCGTTTTCAATGCACCGCTTTCCCTTTTCGTTCATTTCACTCGTTCTTCTTCCGCTAATTCAAGTTACTTTGTTCATGCTTTGAGCTTACGTAAATTCAGAACGAAAGATACATATATCGACTGAAAATTTTGTCGTCCATTTTCAAGTGTTTATCGGTAAAATCCTATCAGAAATTTTCACATGGCTGGCCTCGAAGAAGCGATTCATACGATAAAAAGACGCTTACCTATCGTCTTGATACTATTTTATTGGATTCGAATCAATTGTTACAGGAATCCACGATATATCATGCATGCAGATAAGCTGGAGTCAAGAAATTACGGTTTAAAATCCGTAACCATTAAACGGAACACAACATCGCAATTGTTTTTTTTTTTTTTTTTTTTTTTTTTTTTTTCAATAAAATTGCATTTTTGATGTTTTCCTTTTTTTCAACTGACATTTTTTTGAATATCTCGAAAAATTTCAATTTCATTCTCTATCTTTCATTTTTTGAGATTTGATAAAAATTTAATATCAAAACGTACGTTCAATGGCGTTCTTATTATTCTCTTATCTATAATTCTTATTATTTTCATATCTATTATCATATTTATAATTCTTATTATTTTCTTAGGGGATCGTTGAGTAATTTACAATTAGTGTGACACAAAAATCAATAGGGTAAAACTTTTGAAGCATGAACTTATCAACTTCTAGTTATTCACGTTGTTGTTTGTCATATAATGATCGAAGACAATGAGAAAGTCGAGATAACGATAATGGAAAAAGCGTGCCACTCAAGAATGATTCCTGGAGAAGTTCTTTTCACTCGTACTCGAAAGATCGTCATACTCGTGATGACGAAGAATCAAAGTTACACATTTCGATTTCGCAGAGGTGGTTATTATTTACTTGTTAATGAAGGTAAATTCGAGTGGTTGTTGAAAGTTTCAAAAAGTCCTCAAGCGTTACCCTCAAAGTTTCGTTGAAAAAAGTACGCAGTCGCGAGATTTGTCATGAGTGCAAAACAAGTGGTCGTTGTACGCATATCCTGGTCCCGAGAAAAAGTTGAAACCCGCGAGTGGTGATTTTGGTAAGCTTCAAAAGTCGTAAACATCAGATCGAAAAAATGATGGTGTAGAAAAATGTATAAGAATAGATTCAACGAATAATCTATGCAACATAAACGCACTTATTTCAACTGGACAATCCATGTATTTGACGACTGACACAATGGCCTTTTACGACCTACTGCCTGATGGGATTGGATAGGAAAGAAACGAGTATTTCTTTACGAAGATGCGTTGAAATATTGAACCAAGTAAAACTGAGAATATGTAGTGTACTGAACTGTGTATTGTGTGATCATCGAAAAGATTTGTATCTTTTTTCGTCTGCTGTTGTACGTGTTGCTTGACAAAAGATGGAAAAAAAGAATAGAAATCGAGAGCAAAGATCGGGTAAAAGTCATCCGAATATATGTAGTATATACTACACACGCACGCACACACACACGCATGCACGTCAACGTATAAGTAATCGAAGCTTTAGGTTATATTTACAATCTTCGCAGAGCCCCTATCGTCCGATTTTACTATAAATGGTAATAATACCTATGCGAGAGGTATGCGGTGGAGTCTGAATAAAAAGCTATGGTCTGAGAAGAAATCGGATAAAGTGGGAAAAGTGAGAGAAAGAAAAAGAGAGAGAGAGAGAGAGAGGAAGAGAAAGTCAGATGCTGAAATCATGAGCACAAATGGGAAAATGAAGGGAGCGATGCGAGCGAAGGTCCTGTAAGTAGTCGATAAACCGACTCTCGATAGACAAAGGAAATTCTCGTAGCCTCTTGTAGCTCTATATAACTTTACCCTCTCTTAAAAATGCTCGAACCGACTCTCCACTGTGTACAATAAAAATTGTAGTCAGCCTCTTTCTATTTCGTTCTTCCTCTCACTGTCCATAATCCTTTCGTGCGGTGAGAAGCGTTAGGAGATGGGAATAAAATGAATCTGCTCCATAATGCAAGTCTCGACATTCGATCTATCGTTGTGCTGAAGAAGAACCACGAGAGAAGAGACAAGGTGCAAAAGGGGAACTGCGGGAGCTGCTAAAGAGATACAGTTGCGGTAAGAGAAAAAGAAAATTTTAGTGAGAGAAAAATCGTAGTGATCCTACCGATTCTATCCTTTTGCTTTCGTTTTCTCTTTTACTCCTTTACTTTTTCATCCTTTTTCTTCCTATTCTCTACGCCACTTCCGTTTACACTGGCCATCGATTCCCTTAGGGTATTTCCACGAAACAGTCGTGTAGCCACGGTAAATGCCTTTTGCCTTTTCTCCTTTTCCTCTCCAAGATTACTGCTCGAACTGGTCGTAAAGAGAATAGCACCAGAAACTTAACGTCATACTCTTCTATAATGTAATAAGATGGATTTTTACGCAAATACGTGAGTACTAGGTTAACGTATGTGCATGTAGTTACAAACAAAATATTTCATACCAAAGTTTCATCACAGACTAGTAACATTTACTCCCTATAAGAGCTTTATCCTTTTTATTTGGTAAGATTCGTTCTCGAGCAATTGCTCCGAATTATCATTATAGCTAGAACCTTGATGATATAAAAAGGACCCTTTATCATGATACCTACTGTTATTTTGACTATTATCAACAAGAATTGAATAGAATCACTATCCTGAATAAGCTACTTTCGTAGTTGCTTAATACGTCGATAACTATGCTTCGTTTTAATTATTTTTTTTTCATGAAGTATAGAACACGATGCGAAGTTTTGTAAGTGATTAATGGTTTTTTGTTCAGCTTGAAAATTTAACTGAAAGGCTACATCGTCACGTTTGCCTGAACTATCAGGTGTAAGTACAGTGTTTAACTTTAAACGAGTCCTCACATGATAAAAGTGGAGCGTGAGAATTGCTGAACCTCGGCCAGAAGGTATCTTTATATTCGTGAAAGAGCCTATATATATCGTGCGCGAGTGGAAGATAGCAATGCAGGTGTTTCGAATATAGTGGTAAATGATTTTCGAGTACCATTCATGAGATCTCGAGCAATTGTTTCGAAACGATACAGACGTGAGTTGAATTGATGTAAAAATACGTTTTGTATCTAGGAGCTACCCTTCCTTTGGAGATTTTCATTACGTCTACTTACGAATCCAATAAAACTGGAGCTTTTGTGCCCTTGTCGCAGTAGCAGTAAAGAAAATGTTAACCTATCTGACACCGAGTAGTGGAAGAAATTATTAACTTTTTTTTTTTATCTCCGAATAAAGTCTTTTCTACAACATATTTTAATACGTTACAAGGTATCAAAATTGTGCTGAAACATTTCCGCTTTCTGCCGCGATTCCACTACGGTTTATTTCTTTTTTCATTCTTTTTTTAAAATATAAAACTCAAATCCAGCGGAAGCACGATTGCGGAGCGAAAACCGTGAGATTTATCAGTGTAAATGCAGCACCCAAGAATGACTGCAGCATGGAGATCAAGTGCAGACATCGCGGGACGGAAGAAAATGTAGGATGAGAAGAAGAATGAGTATACGGCTACGAAAGAGAAAGGACGTGGTAGCGAGGAGAACGTTGACGAAAGCACGACATAAACCCTGGGTGGTTGAACCGTACGTCGTATCGTAGGCCAACAAAAAGAGTGAGAGAGAGAGAGAGAGAGGTTAAGCAGAGATAGTAAAAAAAAAGTAGACAAAGAGAGACAGGAAGCTTTGCAGAGCATTTTCTCTAGGGTATTACCTCTCGCTTCTTCCATCCCTGCTTTATCCTCTCCCCCAACACGTTGCGGTTATATGCCCGCGGTACTTTCGTGGTTAACCGATTTGAATAATGCAATTCATCCCGGTAATGAGCGCACCGACGTAAGACAGAGCTATATACACCAATCACGACCATAAGACTTCTCTTTATACGCCTCTATATCTATATATTGTACAGCCATATTGGTATAGTCGGCTCATGTAAACGTGTCAGGGCGGCAGCTGAGTCCTATTCTAAAGGAGACATAGAGCAGCAACGGACAGAACCAGACACCTCAATTCTTGGACGCTGAGGCACATTCGGATTGAGAAACAAACGTAATAAAAACTTATGCGCCAAAATTGTTAACATTTCAACGCTTTTTTTTTTCAATTTTGCGTGAGTGCTGAAAAATGGAGGTATCTGGCAGATACACATATACGTGGAACTAGTTCCATTTACAACAGTTGCCGCCACACATGTTGCATAAGAAGCACACTCATGTGTGTTGCTTAGGATTTTCTGAAATCAATGGACCAAAGAAATCTTTGCCATTAATCCCTTGTTAATATAAAAATAAGTAAATCTCCGTTTTTCGATGATAGTTCAGGAGCTAATCAAGTCTTTGTCTACGGAATTCTCGGGACATGATTCCATATAATCTCTTTGCCATTCGTTGGGTTCACCTCCTCTGATATATGCTTTTAAAGTAGAGATCCTGGACCCCTAGCATTTCTTTGAAACATTCTAATCGATTTTTGAAAATTAACCAAGGTGAATCCTGCATTGCATCTCGTTATAAACCATAGCTGGCATTCTAACGAACAAAAGAACCCCAGAAAGCCTTCAAAATGTGGTTGATTTTGGGTTTTAAAGAAACGTATCAATTTTACTCAATTCGAAGCACGGAATGAATGCGAAAAAGCGAATCGCTTGTACAGGACGCAAAGTCCACTCTTTTTTCAAAATTCTCTAGGACTAACGGAATTGCTTCTATTGCCAAAATCGCTGGAACGATTTTACCCATTTCGCAGCACGGGCTGTATACAAAACATCTAATCGTTTTTTTTTTTTTTTTTTTTTTTCAAAACGCAAAATCTACTTCTTCCTATGGGCCCTCTGGTAATATCGGAAATGCTTTTCGTTCAATGGAATGCTATATCTGGAGATTAAGATTAAACTTGAATCATTTGAAAAAATCGATCTGTTTTGGTGCACTGCCTGCCGGGGGCTCGAAATCGCCTCTTCAGCAGCATATATCAGAACAGGTGATCACACAAATGATCACAAAAGTTTTCAATAGAAAGAACGAACCAACAAATTCTGAAGGATATAGTTTAATATAAAGAGAAAAACTTCAACACAGTATTGGGTGAATTAGTTTTTAATTCTTGACGACTTGCATAAGTAAAAGCTACTCGTAATTGTATCAATTTGAAAATTATATGAATTTTTAAATGAGGGTAGTTATTTTGTATTTGTAAAGTGTTGCATCAACTCGATGAAATTTTGAAAATTCTACAGGGGAGGAACATAAGTACACAATTTTCCCTATGACAATTTAGTAATTGTCCCCTCGAGGAGAAACATATATTAAAACGGCAACTCTTCATTTGCTCTTTTTTCCGATATCCAGTTTTGGTAGATTAATGAATGACAATTTTTCCTGTGTCTTTTATGGAAATTCATTCATGAAAAATCGACTATAACGAAAGCGACGATACTTTCTAACCCACACTTAAAATATACCAGGGGAAGTTCCATTCAAAACTCAGCGAAGGTCTACTTATTCTGCCATGTGCTCCAGAAAGTTTTACTAAAATGGAAAAATTTGAAAAGATTTTTTTCAGTAAATTCAACTTCGTCCCGGTATCTGTAATGGGCACCTGAAACCATGGGCCATTTTAGCCGTTATTCGTAATAAGAGCTCCAATAATAATAGTGTTAATGAATTTTCTTTTTTTTGACTCAGTTCAGGCGGAGGGTCAATAATCACATACTATCAGTCTTTTATTATTATTATTATTATTATTATTATTATTATTATTATTAATATTAATAGAAACGCTTGTTTTATTAAGGGTATAAATGGAATTGTATATAATTAAGGTTATTTACGAAATACGGTTACTCATACATTCAAACATTACAGCGAAGTCACGCCCAAGGCCACGTGCACAATTCTAGAATTCCCTTTAACAATAATTATTTTGAACAGGATTGAAAAGTTTTAGAACTTAGGACATATTTCAACAAAACATAGACAAGTGATCGTTAATATCCATTTCGCAATCAGTCTGACTGCGTTATACAAGCTTACGTTGCTCATTCGTTTTGGCGTATATACTGGTATGACCAGATTGGTACACGAGTTTTACGGGATCAATGAATTTGGTAGTTTACTAACAGACGCGCATTGAAGGCGCATTCATCGATATTGCTACACTCCTAACTCTCCAACTATTCAATGACAGTTTGCGCAGCAAGGGTGACCTGTCGTAAACCGCGAGAACGCTCTATATCATAACTGTATTCCGTTGACGATGTATGGAAACTAATGTATCAGCGAGTACTCCGAAGAGTTATATTCGGGCTGCGTATCTTCGGGCTTCTTCATTCGCTTCACTTTGATGTTAGTTTTCAGATAGAAATTCGTACAGTCTGCATTAAGAATACTGTGGCATGCAGTCACCGTGCAATCGCTGTGCCGCTAACTGGCTATCAGGATTAGTACTGTTTGTAAGACGATAGTAATTTATAATTTCGTGGTACCACGATTTCATAAATATCATTTGTTATCATCATTCGTTATTCGCATCGTTTGTTTGCATAACGATGAAATCTCGTCAGATTTTAAATCTCTGCAAGGAGAGTCTCGTATCTAATCCGATAGCCTCAGACCTTCAGTCTGTGATGAATCGGTCCACTCGTGGAATGCGTCAGAAAAAATTTACCTCGTTTTACTATGAAGATGTGGCAAAATTGGCATGGAGAAAGAAGGTATTGCTGGATGATCTTGAATGAAAGACGCGAAATGCAGTTTGTTTCAAGATTCGTTTGCATCGAAGAAGATACACATGGATCACAATTTGAATGCAACTTCGAATGAGCAAATATATTTTGAACTCGTAGGTCATCGAAATGTTCAGTATCTTCATTACCTTTTCTTACATTCCAAGTACATATTATTTAAACTCCATGAAATCTCACCCTCGCATTATACCTCACGCAAAACTCCAATTAATTACACGATACGAGGTAAACAATTAAGTAATTAAAAGAAAAATTTCATATCCACTCGAATTAAGTTTTTAAAATACGTCCCGTTTCACCCTATCAGTGTACAATTCGGTCATACATATCAGGATGGGTGCGACCGAAAACAAGCTGAGGAATGGCGCGAAAGAGGAAGGAGAAGAGCCAGATAAACAGAAGGGTAGAGAAAGGAAAAACGGAGAGAAAGGAGGAGGACAGGGGGTTACCGACTACGACGACGTTGCAATCAGCCTAATTCACTTTTAATTAAAATAATGCTTTGGCATGGAGACCGCACTCGCTTTTGCTCACGAGTGAAACACGCTTATCTCTTTGTCACTCACTCTCTATCCTTTTCTCTTTTCTCTTTCTATCTCATGCGCGCGACATTAAGCAACATAACGAGATAAGTACACGCTAAAGTCACGCGACACAACGTTCACCCGCTCCCGGTTTCCACAACGTTCTATCCTACCGTTGCTTTCTGAGCGTTTCATCGCGTGACATCTCCAGGAGGCGACCTGTAACGACCGCCATGGCATACACCAAAAGCGAGTGAACGGGCATGTACATGAATATGTATATATGTATATAACGATGTACATGGTACAAGTACCGGATGGCTGGGACGTTTATTCTGTTCGATGTCGCTGTCGTCACCATCGTCTTCCTCGTCTTCTTCCTTGTTTTCCATCCACCCAAGCCCTTCCCAACGCCTTTTCTCATCCACCGAAAGTGCAGAGCTTCGGTAGACTTCAACCTTGTTACCCCTTTTTCCATACCAGATATATATATACATGTTGACCTTTTCATAGATATCTGTATACATTAATACGCGTCTCCTTTGCATGCTCACAGCCAAACCGACTCCTCCCTTTTTCCGTTTTAAACGAGTCGGAATACTTTTTGTCCATTAACATGATTAAAGGTCGTGGCAAATTAACCTCGAACCGCACCGACTCTAAGTTGCTGTATCATGCAGTAAATTCACATCAGGGTTCGTTTAATTACCAGTATTTCCATTTGCTCTGGAATATTACTGTGACTTTTCTGAATAACGAAAAAAAAATGTCATGCTCCCATCAATTATCTAGCTATGAAAACCATACTGAAAATGTTTATTTTCTGTAGTTTTACTCGAGCGAAAAGATTCTAAACAATAAAGAATTTTTCAATTATTACTCAGACTATAAACTTCAAACGTTATTGGGACTCGCATCAGGTAAGTTGAATATTAGAAGCAAAGTGATAAGAAATAATAAATGGATCTATCGCATTTCACATTCACTGATATCATTTATGGCGTGAGATAACGTATGGATTTGCTGACATGTAAATTATTAGTGAATAAGAAGTCAAAGGGAGAAAGAGCAAGTGAGCGACAGAGGCTACAATTTTGCAGAATGGAGAGAGGATAGTAGCAGAGTGATGTTTCACTTTCAATAAATTATTCGCGTCCTCGTTCAACCCTTTTTGCCTTTCCCCATCTATTTATCCATACCCCTTGGCAGTAATCAGTTTATAGCTTGTACACAATTCTCGACGGTTTAAAGGGTTGGTCCCGTTTACCGCTTTGCAAATGCACGCACTTTGTACCAATGTGTATTTGACGATGTGAAATGATGAGATACGGGCACGTTTTTATTACTGAATTTCTAATCTTCAAGTATTCATTACTCATCGCGTGCATCACAAAAAGCCAGAACATACCCAAGATTTTTGTTTACGATCTCCAGTCGGATGAGTAGAAAGGATAAAAAAAAAAAAACATTTAAAAAACGTATTCGAAAGTATTAGTTACAAGTTTTTCATTAATACGTTAGCAGTATCCTGTTTAATATTTTTTAACCGTTTTTCGTGCCACCGTAGTGAAGTTCCAATTTTGAAATTGAAGAAAAAAATAAATATCTGATTAATTTAATTCAGAGATGTGGAGGTAAGAAATAGGGAGGTCAATAAGGGAATTGGTTAAATAATTTCATGGAAACAGTACTTGAATAGAAATCAAAAGAACAGGTATATATTTATGAACAAAAGTTAATAGAATGAGAAAGTACAAAAAGGATTAATCGTAAGATAAATTATCCAAAGCCAAATGCCCTGCGAATCACTCGTTCGAATTTTGCATTCGAAAGAGAAAATTGAATTTAAATAGAGCTTTGCTGTTTGTTTGGAATGAAGAATTTAGGGTAATATTGAAATACTTTCTGGAATGGGATTTGAAAATTTACATTTATGAATTCTGATTGAAGATTTTCGGATGAGAAATCCGTTCTTCTCTTTGTGCGGATCCACTTATTGTTAACAGTTAAAAGTATGGGTCAGTCGGTATCTCGCCATCGTGAATGCGAGAAAGATAGTTGCAAATTGATCCTGTCAGCCCATTTTGCCATCGCCCGACGTGGGCTGACAGAGTCTTCTCGTAATCACTCAAACCGTATCGAAGAATTTCAATTTCGAAAATTCGTAGTGAGGTTATGTGACTGATCCATGCTCTTAGCTAATTAACAATTAATTATGCCATAAAATAAATATGTATTTCATAACGGAAATTTTGATGTTCCTGTCGTTCTATCGTCTTTGAGGGCAACCCATCTTTTTATTTCAAATTAGTGCTCGAAAACATTAATCGAATACAAGCTTTTGGAAAAAATATAGTCGAAAAATAATATTGATATGAAATTCACTTTCATTGCACAACCACCCATATGCGTGGCTTCGCACGTATGCTTATTTATAGACGTATGTATAGTCAGATAGAAGCTTAGTCGGTATACTTGGCGACTTTCTTTTCCTCGCTCTAGCTTTCCACCATAGTGTCACTTGCTGCTTGAGGGTTGTTAGAAAGGACGTAACAAATAAGGTAATCTTTAGCACATATAGTCGAGTTGTTGAGGGCGGATGCTCCTCTGACTTTACAAGCAGTTCCCGAGTGTTTTTACTACATATATATGTACAATACCATTGCTCCCTAGGCTATCCCCATGTTGCTTCTGGCAGAAGGGAAGAATGCTTATTTCGTACGCATAAGGGTGCTATGGAAAATGGCATGTACTACTACGGCTATAGGGGAAAAAATAAGAAAAAGAGGCAGAGAGGGAGAGAGAGAGAGAGAGAGAGAGAAAGACAGAAGAGCATCTAAGGAAAATGGGCAAAGAGAAGGTGAACGAAATAGGAAAAAAGGGAGAGGAACGAAGATGTCGGAGATAGGAAAAGCATGTGTGCATATGAAGAGGGAAAGCTTGTACAATTCGTCCGTATGCTACATGTATAGCTGGAATCACAAGGAATTTCGACCTCACTCTTTCCCCTTTCGTCTTCGTCACGTTCTCATCTTCTGACTCTCTCCAACCTGGTTCTTCTTTTCGTAGCATGTAACAAGAGCAGCACAAGATGTATATGCATATATCTTATGTACGAGTATACATGAATTCACGTATACTCGTAGATAGAAAGAGAGAAGAGGATAAAAAAAAGGACACAGGAAATCGAGTGAACGCATGCAGGAGACCCCCTATGGGTGGTGTACGTGGCTAGAAATCTGAAAACTTGCTCCATTGGGAACTGCGCGGCTTCTTTATTCTAGATTTCTTCATTACGCTATCATATATGTACATAGCTTATATCGCGAATGCCCGTGGGAAGATTTCACGTCAACCTTTCAAATCTCCTGAGATATGACTGTTAAAAAGTTGCATCCTCATTAGCCTCAATTAAATTATTATAATGACTTCTAGTTCCAAATGCTTTCTTCGTTTTTTCTTTTACATGAAATTAAGTCAGATCGAGTAGAGAGATAAAGAAGCAATTAATGTACAAAATATACGTAAAATTATTAGAACTACGCGAAAGAAAATAATTTCGAAAATTATACCTGCCTCGTACTAAAAAAAATCTTCAACATGTCACATTTTTTGGAATTTACACTCAACCTTTTGTTGCACCATGTACACCAAATTTATTCAGGAGTAGGAATAGTTATTTGAGTTTTCTGAATTTGATAATAAATCCATTGGACATCGGTATAAAAAAATATATAATTTTCATCACCAGCGGATTATACGTCAGCAGTACAAAAACGATACGGTAACGTGGTACGAAGGTAGAAGTTTTAAAAATTGAAAAAGCCGAAGAAAAAGCTAAAAAAACGTAGAGAAAAAGCGACTTCATAAGATGGAAGTAATTACTGTTTAGTACTTTTATATTTCACTTAAGGATTCAATTCTCTGCGTAAGCTAAAAGAGAGAAAGCGGAAGAGAGACTGATTCAATAAAGAGCACGTAAGTGGGGGAGAGAGTGCGTGAGATAGAAAAGAAGCGTTTGTATGAGCATTGTCCTTTTTTTTTCGTTTCCAGCCCATAAAGGGAGAAAAAATATTAGGAGAGAGCGCTATGTAGAGATGAATCGAAAAAACGTCGGAGGAAAAGAGTGAATAAGAGAGTCAAAGAGGACAGGAGGGAGAGAGCACGGACAGATATCGGATTGAAAGAAGAATTTTTCAATAGCGAATAGCATTCTGAGCACAAAATTCCTAAAAAGGCATAACTTTATAAAAATTCTCTAAATAAATTGAAAATCATTTAAAGTTATAAAGCAGCCTCGCAAAAATATCTCCCCTATAATATAAAAATCTTTCATTTCATTAAAGAAACGGTTCCTACTACCATTGTTCCAAACAACAAGAATAAGAATAAAAATCAGTGTTGAAAAAACTTCAATACGAAAAAAATTTAGAACGAAAAAAAATTAATTGGAGTCTGGAAAAGATCGGCAAAAAATAGTGAATATGGTTGACTCACGATGGAACTAGGCTTCAAAATTTCCAAATCGAGTCAAGTTTTTTTAGAATCTTTTTTAAAAATCGAAAAGAAATTCCAATTGTAGCGAATTCCAATTGTATTTTTTTTTACTATTTCATAAATTTTTTTAATATTTATTTTTCATTCTTTGGCGTTCTGTTAAGTGCAATAGCCGAAATCATTAACGCAAAGTAAATCGACGGGAGATGAAAATTACATCGTGATCAGTAGAATTAAAAGCGCGGTTTGCTCGTAGCCGACAGTATGTTACCGTGGAAAGAGTGAATTCGAGAAAAAGATAGAGCGAAGGTGCAGGAAAAAGTATAAGGAAGAGATAAAAAGAGGAAAAGAGGTTTGAAAAGCAGGAGAACGTTTCAAAACACAGGCTACAGGTGGTGCATGAAGAGTTTTAGTCTCTCGTCTTTTACCCTAGCTCTCTCGCGAGCTACGCCGTTGGTCCAAAAGCTTTTTCACCTACCAGGTCAGGTTAACCTCTCTTCTCATCCAAAAATTTTCTCGATCCCTGAGAGACAAACGTGGATAAGTACATTTATTGACCCTTTTTCCATATTTTTTCACAACCAACTTGGTGAAAATCAAACACAAAACCCTCTCATCAAATTATTCAATGAATTCAACATACAGTTGTTCTATAAGAACAAAAATATGAAATCAATATGAAACAAAACTCTAAACCAGAAATAGATTTCGAACCGTACAATTAATACCGAATACCGTACAATTTAATACCGCGTAACGTTCTCGTACTTCTTCCGACCATACGAGTTCTCAATTGCTTTCGAACTAATCACGAAAAGCACGTCTTATCACGAGAATTTAAATTTCTGCGATTCGTTGATGTTCGAAATAATGTATAAAAATTGAGCATATCATCCCTGTGCAAAGTGATTCCTCAGCAATGAGACTGTGATTTCATACAATGTTGTCGTATTTATACTCCTACCTGAAGATTTATAGAGTTCCTTGACAAGTACCTATCGTTGATAAATACCTATCCACGAAAAAAATGCAAGATCGAGTACTCTTCAATAATATAATGAGTTTGAAAGATTGGAATCCTGATGGAGCTTTTTTCTTTTTCTTCCAATTGACAATTTTGCAATCTTTTTCTTGTTGAAAAGGAACGTTCAACCGCATTTGTAAAAAAAAAAAAAAAAACCAAAGAGCCTAGGCAATGACGAGAAAGAATATTCCTCACTGCTAAATCGACGATATTTGTAGTTTATTTTTTTGGGAGGTTTTTTTTTTTGGTAAATTCGTGAAAGCAATAGCCTGTCGTCGGAGCCTTCGCTATATACGATTGAGCTCGCTCGGGTGAAACAAGTTTCTGTCCCCGGAGTGCTTTCCCTACTTATACAAACGGTAGACAAAGAGAGCTAGTAAAACAGAGAGAGAGAGAGAGAGAGAGAGAGAGAGAGAGAGAAGATATCACGTCGCTGCTTCACAAAACCCACCCCCGTAATTCTTCGACACAACACGTGGGAATTCAGGCTCGTGCGAGTATATAGCAGGATAGTCTACGAACGCGCATACATACAAGTAACTTTTAAATCCTCAAAATACGCTGGCGCGCTAGGATATTAATATTTTATATGTACGATGGGAGTTGAGTAATCACCGTCAAGGGATATGTACACTGAGAATTTTTCAAGCCGAGTATGAAATAAGAAAAACAAATTTTTCCTTGAGTATGCTTTCAGAGTGTTTCCAGTGTAGCATTAATGTAAGCAAACCATTACTGTCCTTCGTTCTCTATCCTCCACGCGAAGACAAAAATTCTGGGTCCAAAAATGCCATACGAAAACGTTATACGACCAACTATAACGAACAATTACGAGGTTTTAGAGCACGATCGTAACTACAGCGATACGAGCCAAATCGTCGCCGCAAAACTCTCATAACCTCTTAACTTAGACCCTCGTGGGAGACCATATTAGGGGGGACTGAAAAAGACTGCATCGAGTTGAATAGCTTTACTGTCCTAGTTACCCTTGTAATAAAAAGAAAAAAAAATTGTTCCCCTAACTTTTTGAAAATCGAACGCGAGAGTGTTGAGCTCTGGCCTGCTCTGGGATATTTCATTTCAAACTCCTTCGCCTTATAATCAGTGGATCGGATTTTTTGGGCATGAATGAAATTTTTGAGGTAAATTTCAGCGGTTGAAATTTTGCACGAAATTCATAAAGTTTTACTGAACGAGAAACATTTGAAACTCGTCTAACAATAAGTACAGATTGCTGCATGACAATTTTTCAATAAATTACTATGGCCAGTATAATGACAGAATGAAAAACTTCAGACGTTTCTTCTTCGACACACTTCCTCTTGACACTCCCGCGGGAATATTGTGGAAAAATATAATCACACAGTCAATAAAAAGAAAAATTTATCAAAACAAAATCCCATCAGGGTGACTCATTCAATGTACAAATGCAGAGATCATCAGAGATACACCATGGATGTCGACGTGTGCTCGATATAACGAAAAAATCGAGATTTATATTCGCAGCGTTTAATGATTCTGAGCTAAAAATACAGTTTCCGGTATATACAAAATAATATCTTGTGCACAAACCGTAATGTCATCGCGTGGATAATTGGATAATTATTATAAATCAAAACCTTATAAGTAGAAGCATACAACCTGACTGATTGCATTATTCTTTCTTTGCGTGCATCTAAAAATCGATGAAGAACAAATTTACGCGTAGCGATCAGCTGACGTCCAAATGTGTTTGGTTGGAATGCCTCTCTTCCATTCCAGTCAAAAGGGAGTAATTCACAGAGCAAACGTCTTCGGGACATCCCCAGTTTCAAATAGAACGCTCATTCTTATAGCTCTGGTAAAATGGAAGCCGTGCATATAGCTTTGGGACGAAAAAAGATCCTCGACAAGAAGAAAAGTCGATCGATCTCTGGTCTAAGGTGAACCAATATGTGTAGAGAAAATGGAAGCCTTTCAAGGAAACTCGAGAGTTAATTTAACCCGAATTACAGATTCACGGACGACTCTCGAGTGTCAATGACACCTCGTGAGCAACTAAGTTCTAGAAAAATGTGTAAATAGGGAAAGAAATAGCGAAAAAGAAAGGGAAGAGAATCAGAAAGAAAATTGAACAGCCAAAGAAAGCAGGTAAATAGTTTGCAAGATCTTGTTTGGGCGAGATTCCCTTGGAGCCTGGGTTGAGAGGTAAAGTGAGTGAAACTGAGTGAGTGACGAAAGTTGCGGGTATATACCCAACCTAGGCTGGAGAGATCACAGGAGAATAAGAAGAGCAAAAGGAATAACAGTCCAGAAAGTCACGAAGAAAGCCAAAGAGATTAAGGGTCTACTCAGGGGCTAAAAGTGAGGATCGGTTTTCTTCCATCTAACAATCGATCGTTTTTCGTATTTTTTTTATTTCTCTTCTGCTGCTTCTTCTTTTTTCACTTTTGTGGAACGAAAGTGTTGAATGCAACGAGGAACATATAAAAATCACGGTTAGTGAGATCGTGCTTTTCTAACGCACAAATTTTTCACATGGATAATTCTTTCCATGTATCCTGTTAACGTTTCACTTTCGATTCCGCATAAGCTTTTTGTTTATTAGAAAACTGCACATTATTAATCCATTTAGTGCTCACGTACATGCATTTATATATTTATTATTTCACTAAGCATATTTTACTTTTTTTCTCGTTCGTTTTTTCAACGGTTGTACTCGCGATCACACAGAAGTGCGTTAGACTCGTCTCTTTCCAATGATTAAAGCTCCTTTTCTCACTCACACTTCCATTTCTTCGGCATCATCTTACTCTTTTTTCCCTCAATCCCTTATTTTTTCTTACCCGCTTCTGCTCTCTTTCTCTCTCTCTCTCTCTTTTACACTTTCATTACGTGAGCGGCTTCTAGAATTCTCGCCACCCATAACTCACAGAAAGCTACTCCTGTAGAACCGGAAGGTTGTGAGTGCTGAATGGTAGCACGAGGAAAAACGAAAGAGAGAGAGAGAGAGAGAGAGAGAGAGAGAAAGTTCCATCGTGGTACATAAGCTAAGAACGGAGAGAACGAGAATTGAAACAAAAATAAAGATGAGAGACTGAACGCGATCGCGCGGAGCTACGCGATTAGAATTTTCAATCCACAGTGTGAACTTCGCGGAAAAACGTCTTGCTCCCCATACCGGCGTACACCCACGCCGGTAATAATCTCACAATTATTCCGTGCGGAAGTGCGCCAACGAGAACGAAAGCGTACCGGAGTGACAGAGGAGGCGTGCCACGGTTCACAGAGCTCGAAGGAAAAACATTATCTACGCGGGACAAAATGTTTCACGCTACATTGCGAACATGGATTTAATTATTAATGTGAAATACTTGAAAATTACCTTGCTCTATAAAATATAGAACTAGAAAAATGAAAGATTATCACTCGTTTTGTAGTTATACAACTGTCAGGCTTTCACAGACATGGAGGCAGAGTGAGAATATTTTATAGATCTGTAGATAAATTGTGTTTTTGGATTTTGAATAGGTTCAAATGATTTACGCTGCGATCAGGTTATTAAAACTTCTAGGCACGAATGAAAACGGGAAATTTTGACAATACCGCAGATATACCTAATGAATCTTTGTTTTTGGGAATTGATTTATGGACTCGCAGTAGAAACACCTGATTGTTTTTCAAATTTTTTAAGACCCGTCAAAGAATATTATGACCTCTACATTATGAATTCAAGTTAGGGATATGAGAAAAATATAAATGAACTTAATGAAAAGAATGGGAAGAAAAAAATTTGCTGAATTATTATAGCGTTGAAAATTTTTCTTTTGACAATGTTATGCAAACAAATCCGGGGTGGGCATTCATCCCTCGAGCACAAAGAATGCACTAATTAAGAAAATCATGTATTCTAGAAAGGCTCACGATTCGACGAAGAGCTCGAGGGAAATTCGGGATTAAACACGGAGAGAGGGGCGGTACGTATGAAACACGAGAGACGAGATACGCTTCAGTAGAGATTTTATGTACCCGGGCGACGAGCTTCAAAATAAATATTGCTCTCGGTATAGTGAATACCTTTCAGAGTTCTCGCTGTATTGCGAAATTTGGCAGAGAACGTTTAATCATTGGCTTATGAATATGAGTTGAAAATATGTTCGTACGTGAAATATCCTCGATAACGAGGAAAAGCTAACTCAACGAATTCACATTTGCAGACTGTCTCGCAAATATGCACACACAAGCTTTATATAGCCGGTCTAACAAATATGTTTGCAATTATTGAGAAAAAATGCAAAAAATTCTGTTGTTTCTGCCGACTGTCAAAAAAATCTCTCACTGGAATCCACTCGCAGCTTTTTCTGACTCCATATGAACAATCGTTTTTTTTTTCACATAGCTAGTGAACAAGAGAATAAAGTTGAAACGCAGCTAACAGTTTGATTTTTGTTTTGTTTTTTACAATATATGATACCAAAACCACAAAACAGACTGTGATTCGATGTCTGGCTTCAATTTTATTTCACACTCTTCCCAACTCTGTATCGTTGCAGCGCAACAGATATGCCACGTATCGTTCAAGCGGAAAAATAATTCAACATCGATGGAAACACGTGCCAATAACACGCATCAAACATTTAAAAAATGAAATTTCATGCTAGCAGCTAGATCGATAAATGTGATATGATAAATCGTGCTCGCTTCATCGTAGGAACAAATGTGAGAGAACTCGTTGATTTAAAGCTATTCCTAAAATTTTCGAAGTGATTGGATCGTCCTAAATTTTTACTATTCGTTAAAGTAAATTTTTAGAATACAATGGTTTGCTTATGTCAATGCACGTTTGGAAATGTAGCTACAATGCAAGCAGTAAGAAAATCACCGCGACGATTTGAAATTTGCTACAGTGAAATGCGAGTAAATAAGAACTCTTTTTATTTTATTTCATTTCTCTCAATGTTGTTATGCTGCTCGCAGAATTGAGAATGCACTGATTCGAATCTAACATCTAAAAAATTAGAAACGAAAAAAACTAAGGTGATACGATCCTAAACTTTGATCAAATGAATAGTTTTCAATTCTGGGGATTTTTACAAATATTTATAAGCTCCGTATACTTAACTTTAAAGTTATCTTCAAGTTTTATTTCAAGAATGAGCCTTCCTCAGATACATACATTCGTGAAGTTAAATTTTCAACTTCTTTGTATTATGAAATAAAAATCAATCTTTTTCCGGACTGAACACCGACATTGGAAATAAAAAAGAGTTCTTCACTCTCAAAAAAGCTTCCGTCATAAAAAAAAATGACTACCAATTTCATAAGTAGTCGTCAACACTGAGACAAAAAACAGGCGAATGGTTTCTGGTAAATAAACAAAGCAGTCGAAATGTATTGAGCGGGAAAACAAAATAACCGTGAAATAATACGGGTGACATTATTTATTCCGGGGACAGTTTCAGCTGCATTGTCTCTCTCTGTGACCGTGATGACTGCCTTTTAATTCGGAGCCTCCCAGAGATAAATAAAAAAAAAAAAAAAGAGAACAAAGAAAAGGGATAAAAAGGCGAAACTGCGAGATGGGACAGACAATTAATTCGACAAAATATTCAAACACATGGACACAGATACGTAAAATCACGGCCACCGTTTGAAACGAGGCGAGACTCAAGCACATTGCAGTTAAAGAATAGAGCCAAAGACTAAAAGGGTTGTTTCCCTAAGGGGCTGAAGGAAAATACTGTAAATATTTAAGTCACCTAGCGTCGGAACATCGCACTAGAGGGATTATTGTCTCTGCAAACAGGTAACAAGCGAACAACTCGTCGTTCTCTCGTAACGCCCTTCTTTCCACCATGTCTCGCGGCTAGACGTGCGTAGCGCAAAGAGAGAGTACTCCGGGAGAGGGTTGTAGACACGTGCTGAGAAAAACACCGAAATAAAGAAGTTTTTTTTTATGTACGAGGGTTTGTACAGGACGGTCGTTATATTGCCTGGCTCGAATTCATAATGATCTGGTCTCTTTTAAACTTTTCGGAATATTTAAGTAGTTCTGACGATGTGTCTAGTGGAAGATGACAAAATTAACGTAGGAATTATAACTTATCTAAATTTGATATTCAAAATCCAGCGTCAAACTTATAACGATGATGAAAATCAAAGTATTATATTTTTCAGGTTCTTTTAAGAACGGTGAATATAAAATGTAGTTTACTTTTTTTCACTTGAAAATTTTCTTTCGTACAAATTCACTTTTGAAGTACTGTTCGAGTTTTACTTCCATTCAAATGAGTTGTCATGAAAATCTTGTGTTTCCATGGATGGATGTTTGTTTGAAAGAACTTTTCGAGTTTGCTTTTAGTCGAAATGAAATCCGATGAAAGTGTTCTTCCTTTCAACGAATGAATTTTTTAGCAAATTTCAACCGATCGAATATGGTGTAATCGCCATAGTCATCTTAAGGACTTCATTTCTCTTAACGTGCTGCTAAACCTATTCACGTGCACGTATTTTTTTGCGAAATATAAAAACACTTGCAGAAAAACTGTTCGTCTTTCATGGTTTAGACGACGCGTCGTCGGAGCGAGGAAAGGGAGGCGTTATTGCAATTTGAGAGAAAAAGTGAGAAAACGTGCATATAAAATAGAAAACTATGAGCGTTTGCCTAAAAGCTTTTGCTAAGAGAAAATGGATGACAATCCACTTAATGGAATTTTCTTTACCCCATTATTCGATAGGAATGTCTATTTATTTTCATCAAAAAATTCTCTGCTCAAGGATGGTCGCGCGGCAAGCATATTTTTCATAGACTTTATACTCGCCTCCTTCCGATACAATCACCAGATTCAATGAAAAAAGAGATGTCGATTATTGGGCTTTTGCATTTTTCTAGCGCATTCATTCCGTATATCTTAATATATATATAATATTTATATATAGATATAGATATATAAATATATTCGTGACTGCATAAAAATGTGGTGGTTGGCCGGGAGGTTAATCCTTTGATACCGTGATAAAATCCTATTTTACTTTCCACCTTCTTCGCCCTTTCATAAGCCGATTGTAAAAATTTTTCGAGGAACACCCAATAATATTCTGGAACTCTAACAAGAAAAAAATCACCTAAATATACTTTCATTTCGTTAGTCAGCCTCTGAAGAAAAAAATGCTCTCATAAAAATCAAATGATGTAATACCGAATTGTAAGAAACTCGGAATAAGATGGATAGAGCATCTGGATGCAGCAGTTACAAAAGTTTTGTCAACTCTGTAACTCTCCGCTTGGATATATACGAAAGACCGCAAATCAACGACCAACTTTTCCACATTTCCTTTTCTTTTTTTTTCTTCTCTTCTAAGTCTCCATCATTTTCGCTTATTGATTTCGAAGAGCTTCTGATTTTAAGAACATGTAACGTTTGAAACAAAGGTAGCACCAATATTATTCCTACCAATATTGGCACAGCATGTGAAAATAACTAAAGTCATAGTGGCAGACACATATTTGTTAGTAAATATATGAAATACTTTTTTTTCTTGTTGCGATAATGTAACATTTAAAAAATTACGTTCATATAAGTATTTTCACAAAAATAAATAATTATATAGGTTAAAACGTCCGCAGTTACAGCAGCCATATAGTGAAGGGTCTGCTGTAAGGATACTTCGTATGACGGCGAAGAATGCGGATCGCACCTTCTGCATACTCACCAATCATACGACGCTGACTACTGGTTAATGTGATTTAATCTATATTAAAAGAGAAATAATCGAATGAAAAAAAAAAAATTATGAAAGCATTAACGATAAAAACAGGGAGAAAAAATCCGTAGGAAATAAAATTTCTGTGTGAAGAATAGTTTCAAAGAAAACAAGTTGGATCGATTATCAAATTTCAGACAACTTGCTTTCTTTTGCTTAATCGACACAATGTAGCACTCATGATTACGAACTCGCCTAGTATTTCGGCTAAATTCTTTCTGTTCATATAATTTTATTGATTTGAAATAATTAAACGTATCTTTTAACGGACATTTATAAAATGTGTAAAAATGTCTTTCATAACATATTCAAGCAATTCAAAAGGTGAGTGATAGCTTCTCGCATATAGTGAAGACTCGGTGTACTGTTGAGAATTATTGTCGAGAGGGTTGTACCGGCTGCGCAGGATTAGAATTATCCTTGACATAGTCTTGTCTCGTTCACTCTCCCTTGATCTCCTTCTAAGTTTGTGTCTATTAGTTCTACGGACTATCTAACGGAGATTGAAATGTATTTCAGCTAATGCAGCCCTATGGCTACGTTATATCCCTTGTAACCTACGTGTAGATCATTTTGACATAGTATTCGTGGAATTGTCATCTCAAACCTTGAGCTCGGCACTATCCAGACTAATTACGTCATTATGAACTATATTTCGTAATTATATTACGCTTAAAAATAAAATGATACATCCGTACTCATTACTGATACACGCTTGATCTTGACATTCACTCATTTCTCGACCAGAAACTCTATTTTCTAATATGCATTGTGCAATGTAAAAAAAAAAGCTCATGCGAATGCTGCCGCACTCTTTTTTACTCGAATATGACGGTTTTGAGACTTTTCTGTTCTGCCAAACCACTCTTACAGAGGGACAGGTATTGAGTGGAAAATCTGATAGTAGAGAACCATTTTTTTTTGTTTTTACTACCGTTTACCGTTTAGGAATTTGCCGTTCTTAGAGTCGGTATAACGCTTGGATCGTGCTTATTTACGTTGGACGTATGCACGTCTTTCGTAGTTTTATTTTTTCTTATGGAATATTTCTGAGTACTTTTAAACTGAAAATAAACCTTCCTCAATTGTTTTTCAATCTCTATCTCAATCACATGTTCATGAGCATAAGGAAATTACCGGTGAAGAATTGATTAATTATGATTTCAAAGGACAGCTACAGAATAAGTAATATTTCGAATCTTTTTCGAGTGTAAAACATCAAATGTCATTATTTAATTCGGTAGATAAATGATTCATGAAAACCATGTTTTTGTAACATATACCATGTGTTTTGAAGCAGTTTCCAAAAGCCTCAATTATGTAGGGAAATGCATATATAACGCTCACAAGTGTTACAGCGTTTCAAGCAATAATATTGCTCCACCCCTAACATAGCAGTTCACTTTTCAGAATTGAGGGGTTGAAAATTCTCGAGAAAGGAAAGAGGGATGGTGGGGGGCGAGGGGGGGGGGTAAAAGGGACGCCCGAAATTCGACCGTTCTATATCTACGAATGTTATAAAAGCCAAGAGGGGGATAAAAAGTACTTCAACAAAGGGTGACTTCTGCGTGCTTGAAAAAAAAAACTTCCTTCGCTATTTGGACTTGAAGTAGATAATGCTTCAGGAATAGAATAAACAACCTCGACTTTCAGTTTCCTTCCAATGACAAGTAAATATTAAAAAGTCGATAAAATGTTTCGATCAGTCGTATAAATACTGTGGTAGTGCGCTCTTCGGTGCGGTAAAAAATTGCAATGAAAGAAAAATAAGCATAAAATTGAGAAAATTCAGCACTACAGTTGTCAAGAAGTATCGACATTCATCATTTAGCTACCAGAAAATCGGAATTGATAAATTGGCATTCATACCGAATCCTCTAAAATAGCCTAGTAATCAAATGCCCCGGACTCTTATGGTATACTTTATGGAGCAATGTTCAGTTTCAATTAGGGCACGTTCAGAGTGATACCTTGAGAAAAAATATTATCTTCACTGACCCGACGCATTTTCGCCAAAAATAGTTAAACTTTGAAAAATATGATCGTTAATTAACTCATTTAATGCTATTTTTAATAATAGAAAATCATATATACAACCCCTTGGGCTTTAATGCTGTTCTCATCGTGTTCATATTCTGAAATTCTTTCAGCTACATCAAATGATCTTATGCACGAGGCTGTTTGTCGATTTGTAATTATCGGGGCGAGCAATTAATGAGCCAACAAACCATGTGCATCATGAATTTTTTCACCAAATTAATAAAATATTCTAGAAAGGAAAACTGAGAATGAGCGAGTAAATTCTGTAATTCCAGTCTGCTCTACATTACAGTAGACTGAACAGAAATTTTTAATTTTCGTTCAATTCAGTTATCACCGAGTTGTTTTTACTCATGCGTAGCACGTTCCAATTCTTTTTTCGAATTAAACAGATTTGAATAATATATTCGCGAAACAACGAGTACGTATGATGTATAAAAAATGCACATGATGTGTCTACAAAATATTCCATTTGATTTTTTAATTAAGGAAAACTTTCAAGACGAACTGTCTAAAGAGCACAAACGATTTTAAGTATCTCGTACTTCGAAGGAGCCTCAATTTAATACAACCGTCTCGCATCCGTATAAAAGTATCCTTTTAGAAATTATGTCACTGAATTTTCAAAGGAAACGATTTACCTTTTGTTAAATTATTGCGAATATTTTCTCGGTATGAAGATTCAAGAATACGACAAAATGTTGAGAGTTATTAAATTTATATTTACTCAACGTTTTTCTAATAAAGCACTGCAGTCAGAATATTCTCCGCAGGCATACAAAGACTAATTAGAAACGGATCGTTTTATTACGCAAAAGCAATTAAATTACTAAAAAAAAATCATACCATAACTACGATTGACGTTAAAATCAATTTATTCATGTCGCATTTCATTTAGTTCTTTGATATTTACCTACGCTCCCTTCCTTTCGTTATTGATTTACCCGGAATCTTCTTGGTCCAATGATATCCATCACAAGAAATCTTATAAAATGAAATATGACTATTACGATACTGTGTGAAAATTCGAGTGAGTGATCATCATATTAGTCCATAAATAAACATATGATTAATCAAATAGTGGGAGGACTCGTTTTCTTCGGAATTCTAAGGGAACCATCAACAAAGTATACATTAAAAAGGAATATTGCGAATGCAGCCACATAATAACGTTCATCATAGGAATCGCATCTTATTCCCCAAGTGATATTTTCATCAGATTCGTCTCCCGTTTATTCATGTTGCCAGCAGACCAGGACACATTTACGATTCAACCAGTAATATATGTGTTTCTTCCTCTTCCTTTTTCTTCCTTTCTCTATGGCGACCAGGATTTTTCGGATTCTTCATGTGAAGAAAAGGAAACAACATGACGGAAAAGGAATGATGAACGATCGGTTTTCCCCGAGGTACATCAAAAAAAGAGAAAGAGAACGAGAAGAAAAGAGAGCGGGTTCATACAGTTCTCGTGTTTATAGACATCAAAATGCTTGTCAAAGAGAAGGACGCTTTATCACGTAACTTGAAACCGCTAATGTGCTTGGTTACGCCCTTTTACGTGAATCAGCAGAAACGATATAAAAGTGCATAATGTATACGTGTAGACGTTTTGGGGAGTGGGGTCAAATAGAATCGTCGAAAGGCCTGTAGCGCACCACGGGAGCGGCGACATCTTCGAGGAAAACAGAACATAAACATCCGCTATATATCATATTCGCACCGACTCGCGTTTTCTCAACTCCCGTCGCGGTCGACCGGTCGCGCCTTCTGCTGTTCTACGAGTGTCAGATCTTAAAGCTCACGTTTTCCTATCTATGTACACATTGTACACGCTTGCGGAATTGCTTGGTAGAAGTCAGAGAGATTCAGAGGCTCACTTTGGTCGGCTTCATCGTTTCGTTTCTCTTTTTCGTAACCAGCTGTGGGGGGTTGTCCCAAAAGCGTTAAAATCCTTCGGGGCTATCTCACTCGACTTCGGAGTTGAATCGTACGATGCGGCGACCAAGAGAGCATCGGCCCCAGTAGCTTTGGTGCTTGGAGCGAGGTTTTGTGCTGTGTATCACTGCTGCCTGCTTTGGAAAAGCTCGCCTAAAGAGCCTGTACGAGAGAGAGGGTCGAAAAGACAGTGAAAAAGAGATAAGGAAGAGAGAAAAGAAGACGGAGGTGGATAAATGTCGGGTCGAGTGCAGCGAAGCAGGATGACGAAAAGTTTTGTTGAGTCTGTAGTGTATGGTGAATATGGAGGCAAAGAGGAACAGAAAGATACGGGGAAGAAAGAAGAAGGAGAAGGAAAACGCTAAAAATATTACCCGCATTTCGCGGAAAAAGCCACTTTTCTTCGGAACTCGGTACTCTCCGAAGACGGTGGAGCAAGATCAGCCTCCGACGTTTCTCTCGCTCCCTTTCACTCTCCTTTGCTTCCTTCTTCCTGTTATAACATCGTCTTGCTGGCCTCTTTATATCCCAGCACGCCGATCTCTCACGCGAAACGCGACCCCCCCCCCCCCACTTTTTCTGCTCTCGCCTTTTCACGCTCGTAGTCCTATACGTCGTCTTACTTCCATTTCTCCAATTTTTATGTACTACCCTTCAACAACGTATCTACTTGTCTTTCTCGCTCTGTCTCGAAATCTTAGAAAATAATGGTTACCCGCTCGACCGCGATTCTTGAAGGCGACGGGTTCTTCACACTGGGCACATAGTACTGTCAGATATATGTGTATATGTATGTTTTTATTATAGGTACTTCTGACAGACAACAAACCTAGACCATATTGATTTGTTGTTTCAGTAAGTTTTGTCCAATCATGCAACTCTTCGAGGCCTAACCTCGTGTATTTATTTCGTACAAAATCAGTCTCGACGTTTACGAAAAAAGTTTTTTCAATATCGTCAGATTTTGTGAAAATTGTTTGTTCCTAATGATTTGGAATCGCTATTAGAATATTCTTCTTCCAACTTCTAATCAAATTCCAGATTCATTAAAAATAGAATATTTCTCAGTTTCTATATATTGCGCGAGACTTTGATTTCCATTTTTACAGTTTCCTTCAAGTAAACGCTTCACTGGGATGAGCGTTCTGGGGAATTCTTATAACAAATTATTGAAAATTGTCAGCCGACAAAAACTAGTTCAAATGTCCGGGCGATTTCATAAATAAAGTATATTTTCGAGGGTCAATAGTGGTTACAGTCAGTTTCCATAGAATTAAACGAAAAAAATTAAGCTCGTGTAAGAATTTGTGCATTTACCGTTTGTTTTCCAAACATATCAAATTTCTAAAATGGCTGCTTTTCAATTTTTCGTTCTCGTTCCTTCTTAAAAGTACACAAATATCCAAGATATTTGAGCGTTCATTCAAACTTATCTGAAAACGAGTTGTTTAGATGCTTCGATGAAGACCGATAAAATGATGTGCGTATCAGTCATATTCATAAAATATAAAGTTTACTTCAAACTTGTGTCCGAAACCTCCATAAATTCAATTAGTAACTGGAAGTAATTAAAAAGTGGAAATATGCCATCATCTCATCTTTGACATTCGATCCGCGCACGTTGTTATTAAATAACTTTCAGAATGAAGTAAGTCACTTCATAACGAGTACATCATTGAAACTCATTTTTCCGCTTGAATTCCATGAAGAGATGATGATAACTTTTTCGCTTTACGACACAAAGTATATGCGAATAAGCGACCAGCATTGTAAGCGTTGAATAAAATTAAACAAATTAAAAATAGGCATGAGATATATTTATTTGAGATTCAAGAATCGGTTATCGTATGAACTTGAAATGATTTCTCATTTATGTCAAATTTATTACTAATCTCGATCTTCACGACAGTGTATATCCTGCATGTATGGTTTTATTTTACAGAAAACATTTAAACTGTCGCTCGGGGATATAGCAGCAAATGATAGCCTGAAAAATCGCAGCGACATTGCTTTTTTTTTTCTATTTTTTGAAATTATTTCTTTCTTTCTTCCAAGGTTTTTGTCGTCAGCACAACGCAGCGTGTTCGCATCCCCTCGTATACGCCACACCGATGGACCTCGAAGAAATATGTACTTCCGTGTTGAGGAAGTCGTGAATCGCGTGGACGCTCAAGGGATAGAAGAAATGAATATAGAAAAGACACGGATGAACGAGAGAGAAAGAGAGAGAGAGAGAGAGACAGAGAAAGGAAAGGAGAAAAACAGAATTGAACCCCTCTGAAACGTAGATAATGGACGGTATTTGCAGTACAATACAAACGTACGCGAGATTCTACGGCCGAGAGTCCATTTAATGTCTCGACATACGATTCATCGCAATGTGGCGCCAACTAACGCCATCTTCCTCTTTTCTGTCGCTCTTTTCTCTCCAACCAAAACTTTTTTCTCAAACTTGCGTTCAGAGAGTTTTGCGCGGCTTTTCAACGCTGAATATTTTTCAAGCGTGTATGGAAAATGAAAAAGTGAGGGTGAGAGAAGACGAGAAGAAGATGGAGAAAAAAAGAGAAATCGAAAGAGAGCCAAAAAGAGGAAGAGAGATAGAACTTAGGAGTGTAGGAGTTGGAAAAGAAGATGAGTATTAAGTTATTGCGTCAGCAAAGTCTTCAGGGGATTATGAAAGTGTCGCGCAGGCACCGTGGAAAAGAGCGGATCGTTAATATTTTTTTTTTCCGAGTCCTCCTCACTTCGTCTTGAAATAGATTAGTTGAAGAAAAGCTCTCGGGAGGCGCGAGAGATGACTGACTTTTTTTGTTTTCATTCCATTTTCCGCCCTCTATTGCGTCCCTCGCGGTGTCTCATCTTTCCATCTTGAATTCAATTCTATTTTACGATACTTCTTTGACGCAGGGGCAAACAGTCGAGAGAAAGGAAAAGTAAGGGAGAGTAAGACTTACGCCATTATGGTTAGGATATACTGGACGAAATTTTTTTTTTTTTCCTTACTCTTCTGTCCACTCAAGCCACTTGCTCTACGGCCATGACACCGTTTCTCAATGGATGACTCTCTCCGGTAAGGGTGAATCATTGCCCGTAAGTTACCACGTGCAACATATCTGCAGGATTCAGTTTGTTTTTATACTCATTCGTGTAAAAAACCCATAGAAGCAAAAAAATATTTTTCTCAAATGATCTCATTTCCATGCTTTAACGTAGTGGGACAAAGTAAAGGAAGAAAATATCTGACAATTTCGGACGATCCTGAGTCGTTATTACCATGAGAATTTATACACGAAATTAATTTCTTGTACGAGAAGATTGACCACCGACATCATATCTATAATACTAATCGAGGGATCTGTATCGGTCCTTTCATGCTAACTCGACTCAATTGTTTTTTGTCAATAAGAGTTTCTACTGCGTGAACACTGTTTTTCCACGACGAAAAGTAAACTCCTTCATTCTATACAAACTCTTTTTTTCGAACTTCCGGACCAAAAAATATTTCCATTGAGATATATAATTTTACTTTCAACAATAGACTGTCATTAAACAAGACTGCATGTAATTCGATGATCTAATGCTCTGCTACTCATTAAAAATCGCAACACTTAGCAGCTATATCAATAATTTGTGACATATTCCAACATTTTTTGACGGAATGCCCCGTATATTTAGTACACGTAAATCATTAGATAGAGATGTATCTATATACACAGTGTTTCACGATTGACCATCAGGAAGAACTGTCAGTTCGCATCTGCCTCATGCTTCCTGTACGTATATATACCTATATAATTTCTACCGATGCTGTTGGCTCGACTACTAGACAGTCTCTGCTCTCATGCTCAACAATTCTCTATCTACTCCGGTCTGGTGTCAGAACAAATGATCTTTGCCCTACCACCAAAACGGTAGCTTTCAGTCCCGAGGTACACCTAATCCTCCAACGTTTAAACACCCTTTCTATCTGCCCTTTTTCCTTCGGCCCGCTTACCGTCCAATGAACGTTTATATAAAAGGTAACAAAAGTGTACAACAGCAAGGGTACCGTCTCTTTTTATCATTTTGATGTTCCAAGCTGGGTTAACGTTGGAAAAACTCTTTTCCAGAATATTGCAGCCCAGTGTGGGATTCCGCGGTCACTCGAGTGATAATTTTTTGTTGTGCACGTCGTGAGTGTGCCAATCTCAAGTTAGGTATGGGTCTATTTGTACATGTTTTGTGTATAAGTGTGAAAGGGTTGAAGCTTCCAAAACGTTGCCACTTGCAGAGATGCATTACACGTGCGACACCCTAAACTCTGCAACCTGTTTGTTACGTTAGACGAGGCATTAGGTCACCGGGCTTGAAATAGTTTTGCCCAGTTCTCAACGCAATATACAGTTCCTTTGAGAGAAGCGAATATTACAACACCCGCTCGACTTGTCCGTCAACACTATTTTCATCGTCTACCTATATTTATTTTTATTTTTTATTTTTTTCTTTCGAGCTCTTATTAAAATTTTTGTATCTCGACCGGGAATTTAGAAGAACATTTTTATGATCGCATTCGACGTAGCTAACTTTGGCTTCGAATTAATAGGTACCATGAAATTTTCGTTGGATCTTTTATGAAGCCCTGGCGCAAGCTCAAACTTGAAAGCAATTTTAATTTTAAATCTGCCATTCGCGATGTCCCATGTAGACGAAACATTTTACACGTTTCACAAACGTTAAATGAAAAAAGAAACAACAAATTAAATGGGTGGACGTTTGAAGGCAGGAGAGACCAAGACTGAATGACTGTAAGAGCAAGTTGAATAACTCGCAGCGACATTCAAATAATCGAATGTTAAAACGTGCTTGTATGTCACGATGTTCATTGAGACCTCGCATTTATTCTCGTATCCTAATACGTCTTAACGACAATTTGCACCTAAAAAAAAGATCTATTTCAATCTACTAGAACCATTTAAACGATTTTTTTAAATTCAAGTCAACAACATTTTTATTTGCTTCAACTAAAAAGCTGTATTTGAATCAAATAAATAATGCTTTTTGAGGCATCTATTCGGGTATCCATGCTAAAGCGATCACTACGAGGCGCAGTATAATTTATATAATATAATATTCATCTACGAATTGCTGGATGTGCAAAAATTGCAGAAACTCAAGAAGGGTTATCAAGAGGCACGGTAGCAGCTCGATTATAATTACTCAAAACGGGCCATGTCTACAAACAAACAGACGGCCGTGAATTTTCACCCCCGACCAGGGTTGCAGATCGATGAAAATGTTATTAAACAATAATAACTCAAGATGGTTACGATTATTATTAGTTTTTGCAGCTCAACAAAATGCCTCTTATTTTGAGGAAACTTTTAAAAATTGAAAATCGCAAAATTAGATACTTGATTGATCTTAAATGTAAAAATATTCAAATCGGAGAAAGTAATTACTTAAAATTAAATATTATTTTTAAATTTATAATCGTTTTAATTTCGCAAAATTTCGAATCTTTTCGAACGAAGAAACAATTGGCAAAGTCTTCATCGTCGTCATTGTCATTGTCATCGTCTTTATTGTTCATATTGCGTATTTTTTCAAAAATAATTCATTCAAAGTCACATTTTGTTTTGAATTATCGAGAGACGCGACAGCGGTTCAAAATAAAATGTAAAAGGCATATTATCTACATCGTTTCGTCCCTGGCAATAAATCCATCCATTTCTTCGTTGCTCGTAAATTCTTCGGTGATATTTAATGTCATCATTCTGCGTTTTTTTCTTCTTCCGAATTCATTAATTTCACTAATTGACTGTAAACGACACTATAAACCCTTCTTTTCAACAGCCAGAGTGGTTTTAAGTTTTCACTTCAGCACGTAACATGACGTTTCAGTTCTGGCAAATGCTTGGCAACGAAAACCATGGCAACGTATAGCTGCAACAAAATTCGATACATCGAATTGTCTTTTTCAAGAAAAATTTATAGAGTAGTGACAATTTATTAGAACAAGCATATCTTCGAGTAGTAATATTTGAGGACGTATTTTACGATGATGAGAGACGTTTTAAATTATAGATGTTACAACTGTAGACGTAATGATGTTATGTTTTTTAAGCGCTTAATTGTTTTGAAATTGAGTTGGTAGAGATAGAACCGCGTTGAGACAAGAATTTATGTTCTGCCAAAATGATCAGTACTCAGAAATTCCTTTGCTAGGCACCAATCAGATGTCTTATATCCGTGTGTATTGTCACGTATATGCAATTCTTTGTGTACAGGAGAAAATACTGGAGTCATCTCCCATCAACCCCTAACCGTTGTACTTTTAATATTCTTCCGGATCGTACGTTGACGCTTCAAACAAAAGCTCAGAGATCTTTCATGAGAGCCAGACAGAAACAAAACCACGAGACATTTCACAGCAAATTTTCCACCTTTTTTTTCCATTGGATTTTTTTCTCTGTTACTGCTAATCGAAATCAGCCTACATTTGTGTTTTCATTGAATATGTACAACTCTATATAAAAAATCAAACAGAAGTGACAAAATTTTGATTCTCACATGTTCGTACGTTTGAAAATATGTGAAATACTATGGGATAATAATACTACCAGTATTTCAGGTTCGAAATTAAAAATATATTTTTTCGATGATCTTCGTGAATTTTCATATTAAACTGATATTTTTTTTCTCGAATTTCAAACCCAATTCGATCGTAAGTAGACTGTTCTTAATATACTTTTTTTTTTCACTAAAATGCGATTTTTTTTCTCTCTTTGTCTCAAGAAAATGTATACACAATCAATGTAGGCATGCAATCCATGAAAAAGAAACAGTTTTTTTCCAATAATTTATCATGAAAATCGAAGTGGATAGACAGAGTGAGAACAAATATTTTTCGCATGCCATTAGAATCTAAAACACTAGTAGTATTAATGTTTTTATAATATTATACATATTTTCGAACAAAAGTTTATATCGAACCAGAATTCAAAGAGTGCAAAATAATTTAAAAAAAAACCGCAATATTCAAAAAAAAAATCGTATCAAAAAAACGCATGAAGATAAAAATTGATAAGGAAAATCAGGTAAATTGCTTTTGGAGCTCTAACAAGAGAAATATATTCAGCCAAATTGAAAATGCAAAAAAAAAAAGTTTGCAAATGTGACATAGAATGACCTACATGCATATACGCGTGGAAAAACTTCTTCAGTATGAAAATCGTCGAGTTTGTGATTTGCATGACGCGCCTTGATAGAAAAAACCTCCCTGATGAATCTCTCAAGCACTATACACTTTGACAAAAATGTAGCTGCTGTGAAATATTAAAAATTATGTCTTCCATCACTCCTTATAGAAGAATTTCAACTTGAAAAAAATAAAAATAAATAAAAACTAACAAACGAAAAACCCTGGCCTCCGTACATTGAAACCCTTGTACCAAGATTAACGAGTATTTCAAGACTTATTCCTTCGTATTTTTTGTTCCTGTTTTCACCAACAACTCTCGTTCTTGTTTCTTTTACTCTTTATCTCCCACTCGGTATAGCTTTTTTATTCCATGTTCTTTTCTCATCCATCGTTCATCTCCAGTTTCTCGGTGTGTAAGCCCACGAATACTGCGGGAAGTAGACACGCGCCATCGTTGATAAAAGGCCGCGGCGCCGATCCCGATAAAACTAAAGAGCCAAGGAGTCATCAGCACACAAGCAAAGAACCACCATCGCGAATGGTCATTAGTTCGTCAGACACTCGGAGAAACGTTGCTGAACCACATTTTATTACGAAGTTGGTTACTTGACCGACCAACCGAGAGAGAGAGAGAAAGAAAAAGAAGAAAACGGAGAGATGTGTTTTGCGATCTTGAATATATAAAGAATCCTCACATAATAATATCTCTTAATCTCACACCAAATGTACACATGAGACCTTGGAAGATTGCAGAATCGTTCTTACATTCGCTTCTATGTTATTGGTGCTTTTAATGTATCAGTAGCAGCGATGAAGGCCACTTACGAGGATACTATATTTTGTATTACAGTTTTCTTCCTCATAGAGAATGCTTTGTTTCCATGACTGATAGATTCATTCAAAAAATGATTTAAAAAAAAAAAAAAAAAATTATTTTATTTAATTCATTTTTCTGTATACATATACGTTCTTTCTCATAAAAATTTAGTCATATTAATATTAAATAACCATAAAACCACGAAAAGATATTGAATTACCATTTTAAAATGAGATAAAATTTTCACTACATTTTGGACAGTGATGCCTCAAAAAAATCCTCGGAAAATTACATTTTCACGCATGGTGAAAAGGCTGACGACTCTCAAAAAAAATGTTAGACACCGTCAAATCATACGAAACAAAAAAGAGTCAATCCTCAGTGAAAACTGAGGTTGAATTTCGCATAAAGTTATGAAATAAATTTAGCTCTGCTCAAATATATGTATACAGCCAAGTACGGAGGTTGTACACTGTACAATGTACAGTGATCAATGAAATCTTCAAATAATGTTGAATGTCAATGGGAATTACAATAACGTTAAATAAAAAATAAGGTCCTTAGAACAACGAGAACGAGAATATTTCTGTATGAAAAAAGTCTGATCCAAAAAAGATAACGAACGACAAATAATTAAATTGCTTAATGAATTCTAATCGAAGTTTTTGGTGAGTTCGTGACAATGAGTAAGACATTATGAGAATTAAGTGTTTGAATTTAATACTCATTTAGTCTACCTCATAACGAGATATTCGACGCTGTTCGACGGAGATACTTTCGACAAAGGCTCATCGCTCGCTCATACATGATGATGAAAAAAAAAAAAATTAACTAACGATAGATATGCTCGTGTTTGACCTTTTTGAATGAACTCGAGAGAAAAAACGCTTCTTTTTCGTGCCGTGACAATATTTAATTACGATATGACGTGGGTAAAATTATTTTCACAGCAGATAAGAAAAAAAATTATACCACAGTATTTTCAAACAAAAAGCAATTGTATTCTTATCAATCGCTTAGAATTCGCAGACGTTCTCAGACATTCGGTTCATATTGGGAACTCAAAAGTGACACCCTAATCTCTGGTGACTGGTGACTAAATATCGAACTGCTCATTGCCAGTCGTTGCCTGGTATTTGCTATGATTATGTTTAACGAATATGGCCGCTCAGTCCCAGCCATATTCGCTAGGCCAAGCCTTTGTGTTGATTCCCAATACGCTCGCAAGTATTAATCGAAATTATAATTTGAAAAAAAAAAAAAAAAAAAAAAAAAAAAAAAAAATACAATGAAACAGAGACAGCAGTAAACAAACAAATCAATATGATCATTTCGAAAATCGCACTTATTGCAAAGTAACGTTGAATCTCTGGACCATCCTTCAACGTGAACTGTAGAAAAACGGTGATTTTTGTTCCGATAATTCGATGCATGTATGAAGGTTTTACTCGGACGAGTCGATGAGATCTCGATGTGAAGCGTGTGCATGGATTTGACCCGGATATGGATTTAAGTGCTATATATTTGCCTCGACGGTCAAACTGTCATATAATTTTTTTCTTGGGGGCATGGATTCTCGTTATTTGTACTAAATTACGGAATTTCAATGCGAAGCGTTGGCGGGTTGATTCTTTCAACAATGCACAACTGACGGAGATGAGAAGTACTGCAGTCAAATTTATAAACATGTAATTTAAACTAAAACAAATGCTTTGATTAATCTAATGGGACAGATAGAATCATTACAGTATAGATGGGGAAAGCTTGTCTCTTGCCCGATAAATGCATTAGTACTTAACATAATCTTAGGACTGTGCAAATTTTTTTCTCAGAAATTATGTAAACAATCCTGTTGATATTGAGTTCAATCGAAAGAGCATCGCTCAGAAAGCTGAAGGCTCGTTTTTCAAACTGCCAAATAACTCCTCAATTTTATAATCAGCCAAAACGCCATGAAGTTTTTACCTCTACAACTACAAATCGTTTTGCTACGAAATAATATAGCCAGAAATTCTATCAAGTCTTTCGAGGAACACAATTTTAATGTAATGCCTCAGGTGTTTCTTTTATATCATAAATGTGTTTTCATGCTTCTTATTTCACATGTAAATAATCAGCAGACAACGATCTAGACCATTTTAACTTCTAAAACTGGCAGTTTTGTCCCTGCGTCGAACGTGGCGCGAATAATCTATAAATTTGAACAAGCAAAATTTGTTTTTTTACTATACTTCAAAAAATCTTTTTCAACAAACATTTAGTACATTTAAAAGTTGTGTTCATACCTTGTTTTCCAAAATACATTTGCATATCTTAAAGGTGGTTTCACAAAAGTTCTCACCTCCTGGACAGGAAAACAAACGTTTAAATTCGAAAATTGGTTCAAACGAAAAATTCTATTTGTGAGTGTTTATTTATTTTATACTTACTCTTACGAGCACATTTTTTGTAAACGTTAATGATTTTCTCTCGGTTTGGAAGATCTTTGCGAAGATTTTTCACTGCTCTATTGATATTGAAATGTCCATTTTTTTTCATCTGTCATTTAAAATAATTATTCGTTTATAAAGATATAAATTGACAGTTTAGGATCAACTCAATTGAAGTGATAATTTCCTTGTAACCTTGGAAAACACGAAGAAAAAAAAATTGTTACATAAAAAATTGGAATAAACGATCATTCAAAAAATTTACTGGATTCAGATTTTTTTAAATTATTTTTCCACTCAAGCGTGTCTCCAAATGTCTCTAAAGCTGTCTTTTATTCGAGCAATTAAAAAATACTTAAAACCGTAGAAAATCAGGACAAAGCCCTAACGAAATGTGCGACAAGAATTGCTTGATTGAAAAAAATAAAAAATAAAAACCATATTTTTTTTTCTCATAAGTATTGAGATACTGGCATTTAAAGTCACGTATGAGATTTCGAGAAATCCATTTCATATCAGTTAACTACGAGTATAATTTTGTAATCCATAACTTGAAAGAAACCAGTTTACTTCCCTGAAAACCAGCTTACACTACTTACAACCGAAATTTTACGAATTTATGAAGCTTTATCCACAGTTCAAGAACATTATTAAGATATGAAACTCGAAAAAAATTGTATTGTTAAATTGTCGATAGTTACTAACCGTTCGCTGCTCTCTGAGGATGCATGCCGCGTAACATCTAGTCGTAGAATTATATAACAAGGAATGCAATTCATCAAAGTGTCCTTTAATATATCTTCGATCGACTCCAGCTTCCTTGACGCATTTCCGCTCATCAATTCCAAGTCTGTGACTAGCGGTCAAAGTCAAAATCTAAAAAAAATGTCATTCGCAATCATCTTACAATCAAATATTCCGATCGGTTGATTTGATGATCTGAAGCGGGTTATTAAATCGATAGAAGACAGAGTTGAAGTTAATTGTTAATTTATTAATGTGGATTTGGTACTTGGAAAAGTGCACGTCTTAGAACCACTTTCTCCATCTTCAGGTAAAATTTATTTGGAAGTTAAAGGTCTGTCAGCCAATGCTACAACTGTCAGGTAAAATTTACCTCGAGGTGGATCAACCGGCCCTTAACAAATCGCATGATAACAGAAGCAAGGATGCACTTTAAGACCGTCACAAGTATTGGGGCCCATTGTTTTTAGGCTAATTGGCGTTACACTGCGAAACAGAATTGAGATGGAGAACTGGGGCACGGTATGTGGTGTCTACCGAGAATCATGAGACAGAAATGGAATGTTTGGAAAATGCTGCCTCTGAACTAACCAGCGACAAAAGAGACTAAGATATTGCGCATTAAGTTGAAACGTACACTGAGAAAAAAAAGTTATTGGAACAACAAAATCCCTCATTACGGAGTGCCAATAAAATATATGATCATCGTAATGTCATAAATCATTGAACGAACACATAAATTTTTTATCAGACTGCACGTTCATTCTGCCAAAGAAATGTGCATTTCAATTGACAAAACTCTTCCAATAACATCAATTTTTATTGAATCAACCATTTTTTTTTCTCTGTCTATAAGAATGGAATGGATGTATAGGGTTATTCAGATGTTGGCGGTAAAAGGTATGAGCGTGAGGAACAGAGGCGTTATATACATTAGTATGGCGTTTTTAGATCAAAACACAATATTCAATCGATTACTTACTGAAACGAGGAGCAGAAGAAACACAAATTTTCCGCACATTTTCAGGTCGATCGCTGAACGTAAGTGAAACGAAACCAATAATTCCACAATTATTTATAAGTTCCACAAGTCAGCTACGAAGTGGGTCAACGAATGAAGTAGGTTCTTTTGAGCATCTGTTCACGCATATTCTTGTGTATGCTTACCATGAAATACAATTATTGATGAAATAAAACGGTTTCGAAAAAAATCAATAGACTCGGAACAGCTCTCTAAATTGACGACTAAACGGCGTCAATAACTTCTAACTAGAATATCGAATTTGATTGACGGTTGCGGAAAAAAAACAGATGTTTATTACGATAACATCTTGCAAGAATGTCGTCTACTTATTTTACAGAATTGTCTCGAAAAAATATGCTTCCAACACAGAGAGAGATTTTAATAAAATTTCGTGAAGTGATAGAGATAAAAAAATTAAATTTTAACTGGCGTAAACGATAACTGGCAATTTCTAGGATTATTATCAAACAAATATTATTGAATTCTGTAGGTATATTCTTGACAGGTGTTGCTGATGTTCCATGAAAAAAAAAAAAAAAAAAAGAAATTTTCGAATTTTTGAACGTTCCAAATCCATTCCCTGCTCGATTGATAAGTAATAATCATAGGGCATATGGACACAAATCACTTTTTAGTACTTTAATGTAATTTATGGTTATCGGGTATTAAAAAAACATCTGCGGGAGGAATAAATTATTAGAGCGTCCATGCTCCTGAGATGTTATAAAAAATTGGCTTCAATGACGTCATGAATTTCATTTTTTTCGGTTTCAGATGAACGTTTTATCAGTATTATATTACTTCATGGCAATTGAGGTAAAAAATATCTTGATGAATATAAGTATTCTGATAGCAATATTATAATAGTGATAAAGAAACTCCCGATCAGCTGGATAAATGAAGATGTGCTTTCAATATACCGTTGAATATATTTTCAACTCGTCAGCATGGGTCACACTTTTATCGGAATGATGATAACTGGAATATTTCAAACGGCATAAGTATTCACAACATTTTTAATCTTCTTCAAATTTTGTCGACTGCGTGTTGAGAGAGACTAGTAACATTCAAAAATTAATTTCGTTTATGAAAACAAAGGTTCATTTTCGATTTTATTTTATTCTTCATTGTATCAATTGTCATTAAATTTATGGGCATTTTAAGAAGTACAAAAAAAGTCACAATGACTGTCATACAATTATTTTCGAGCTTACGTTTATTAAAATGAGCACTTGAAACTATAAACGACCACCGAACAACATTGAAATGAAATTGCGAAAATGTCTTTGAAACATTTTTTATGCTAATTCGCTGACAGTGTTCATATGTAGCGGATTAAGTGAATGATATTTGGAAGGGTCGAAATTTAATTTCTATTCCAAGGTATTATATTCAAAGCAACGAGTAATTCTTGATTCTCAAAGCAACGAGCATTCAAAGATGAAAATGCTCTTTTTTCACCTTGACAGGTTGTAACAGGATTAAAAAAATTGCACAGTTCTTCAAAAAACGAAACTCAACGACTTTTACCATGCTTCAAGACTACGCAGATGTTCAAAAAATTTACCGTCGCCCACGACTATGAATAAAAGCTGGAAAAAAAGTGGATATTTTGTTTTCGTACATTTATCGAACAATTACGTACAATTTTTAAAACGAGATATTTCAAGCTGCAAAATGTTTTTTTGAAAAATAAAATTGTGGCCATTTTCGGCAAAGCAGGTCGCCAGCAGTTTGAAAATGGCCAAAAAATTCGAACGAAGAATTAATTCGTACACTGAGAAAAAAAACTCTTCCAATAACATCAATTGAAACATATCGTATCTATGTTTTTCTCATCGAAATTTAGTCGTGTAGCGGTGATGAATAATTGAACAAATTTTTTAAAAATACTCGTTATCCAGTGAAAGCCAACGATGTAAAAAGTTCTACCTTTTTCAGGAATATTCAACATTCTCAATCTCGACTTGGATGACGAGCGGGTTAGTTATGTGCGGGTCGTTGGGGAAAAGAAGATGGGATGAGGTCAGATAGCGAAGAATGAAAAAAGAAGGATCAACCCGAGGAAGTGGTGAATAAGAGCAGCGGATGGATAAGCGGTGAAAAGATAGACGGACATGGAGAAAGGAAGAGAGAAGGAACTCGGATTGAGGTTTGAAAATGGTAAACGAGAGGGTTGACGAGTTCACCAGCAACCGGCAAACGATAGCAAAGGTTTACCTACGACGTACATAGTACATACTGGCTTCACGCTTCTGGTAGGAATTAGTGTCAAAGCCCAACGCCTTTAATAAGTCTCTTGAGCTTTCGGCCCATCCCTTTTTCCATCTCTCAATCCCTCTAATTCTCTCTCTCTCTCTCTCTCTCTCCCTCTCTCTTTCTCTTTCTCTCCCTCTCTCTTTCCCCGTTCTTTTATATTTTCTTGGGTGACTGGAAAAGATTTTAATATGCCGCAGAATTTCATCCAGCTCACGAACTCGTGTGACTTCTTTTATGCTCAGTTATAGTGATTATCGTTTCTTATCTCTTTTCGACAAACGACCCGAAGTATCCGAATTAGTGAACATATACTTTGATTCTTCCGCTGAATTAGAATTCTAATATATCTAACTAAGCGTGATTACGAGAACAGTGAAAGTTCGACGAAATTAAACATTGGAAATTCATTTTTTTCGCAATACATAATACGTCAAGAATTTCATTCGTCGGAACTCTGGGGTCCGAAGGATCCACGGATGACTGAAATTACAAGATTAATCCGAAAGAAATATTCTATAATATCTTTTATACCGATATATGGTATGCTGGGATTGCAATTTCAATGTAGGAATTCATATGGCCTCCTATAATTGAATGATAATCATCAATGCTGTATGTTTCAGCAAATTTTTCTCGTTTTTATAAAGAAAAAAAAAAAGCTGGTTCATTTCCTTTACTTCCGATTTTTTTCTTCGGTTTACTTTTATTACGCGTTTGAAAATATTTCTCTCCTGATACGAGCGACCACGTTCGAACGCACTTGCAAGGCGCTTGAGAGACGTATGCTTAATCCTCTTCACAGTTTACCCAACTTCGGTTGAACGGAGTTTATAGCTATATTTTTTTCACGATACCAACCTATTCAATTTACGCTCCGGATTGCAGTAACAGAATTGATTATCATCAGTCATGCATGCATTCAATACAATCAAGCTCTGCATTACTATCGATGACGAATCTTAAACATCTTTTTTCTCATTTGTAATGCCCAGTGATTTGATACTTTGACAAACCAGATCGAATTGGTTATCACGTTAATTAATAATGTAACAGTAAATACCTATGCAATTTTCTGTACCGCGTGAAATTTTTTGACAATAAATAAAGATATAACTATAAAAGAAATAGTATTACTTTATTTGTTGGAGTCTTTTCGACTTTTGAGAGCTTGGAAAATCGAGTGAATTGAAAAATCGTTGAGAATATATTTATTGCGAAAGCGGTGCCATTCGGTCCAGATCGTCCTAGTTATATATTTTATATATACGTATATATATATATATATATATGTATAGATGTAAGGATAGAATTCTTAGTTATTTACATTTCTACGTAGCAAAAATGGGTGGTTGCCGAAACGGTCTGGGGATCGAAAAGCTAATGCTCAAGAGTGAGGTAAGGATGGGGCGTGTGGGAGGATGCCGAAAAGCCGGAAAGACCGCGACTCGCAATGGTGCTGGCTTCCTGTTATCGAGAGACCACGAGGGAAAAGCGACGAATGTGGAAAGCGAGACCTGAGAGAGAAATTTCGCAATGTTACACTAAAATGAGAGAGTATTTGAGCACCATTTCACATCTAGCATTTTCGATGATATTGAAGTTTACATCCTCGGAGTAGGATGAATTTTATTTTTTTTTATTTTTTATTTTTTCATGTATCATGGAGCCTTCGAATCTCCGTACAGCCTCTAAGCTCGGTGTTACGAATTCACATATAAAGTATGCAAAAAATCTGCATCATTTGTTAAATAGCGATGTTGGAAAATAAAAGTAAGTATTTCGTTGCTCTTTTTCAAATATTCTCACTTCCTTGCATCGAGGCATTATGAGTGAAAAATTTGTTTCAAAAAGTTTTCTGTATGCATTCCAGTTTTCCTCTTCGGTTGCTCTTTGCCGGACGCTATCAAGAACTGGGCCAAGGGAATGCGATGGATACAACTAAACTTAATTCATTTCCTCGGGCATGATCTGTCCTGAATTTGGCAGGATAGATCAATATATAGTTTTAAAGTACTCGTAACATATTATTCGAAACTTTTGAAATTCAATAAGAAAATTAAAATAGCTGTTACCTCGGGTTTTTAAATGTTATTGACAAATATCGTGTCACCTCGCTGTTGATAAAAAAAAAAAATAACACCAAAAAGTGCATGATTTTTCAACAACAGATTCAATATGTTTTTTCTTTAAAATCGCGTCAAGCTCCTGATTGTATATTTTTCTGTTTCTATCAAAATTATCAAAAAAATCTCGGATAGAATGTGATTCAAAAAATATATCAGGAATACCCAATGTTGGAGTGCGTGGTCTGCTTGAAACCCATGTCAAACATGAGCTGACTCTTGGCTCTGCAACTGGAATTGTAATCTACTATCTAGGGTGTCACACGATTCAACGAAAAGTTCACTGTGGTTTGTCGTCTCTCGCTCTCTTCCTCTCCTTCTGTCGCTCATTCTCGGTAGTTCTCTTCTTACCAAAACATCTTGTACATATTTGGCGGCATTGTATATAGGTACGGCGACGGAGTGTTTCTAATTACCAGCACACTAATACGCTCGTCTCAACTCCCATCCTTTGTCGACGTTCTCTCTAGTAACCGAATCAAGTTATACCATGGAATAGATAATATCCATATAGGTGTCAGCAACAGGCGAAACAATGATGTTCAGTATTTCAGGGATCGTTATAGAACAACTATTGAATGAACGATGAGGTTATTCTGTCTCGCTTTTTGAGTTCGTTTCTTAAGCCTTATTTTTCATTTTCTTCGAACTTGTATGTTATGGGAACTTTGAATGAAAGTCTTCCGATTTATACGCTTAAATTTAAGGTTAATTTTGATACGTATGCACAGACACATTTTAACGAACCTTTGAACAATGATGTGTGCCTGTGAACGATTATCGCTCTTTTTAATTTTTTTTTTTTTCAGAAATTCCATGGCAGCATCTATGATGAGACGAGCTTATATAAAAATTAAACAACAACACGTTTGAGTGTTCCATTCAAAAATTTATTCATCTATTTATATCCCGAGGATCAACCGTGAATTGTTGGCACCTTCATAATCCACTCAATTATCTAAAAATATATTATAATTCTTTTATCATTCGCACTATACTTCTTTTTCTTTGGTTCAATAGCACCATTTTCCAACAGAAAAATAAAGATGAGTATCACCCTGTCGTGAGAACAAAGAAAAAATAATTCAACTAGACGATGCTTTGTAATCTCGTAAGGACAAATTTATGCGAAATAAATGAAGGCAAGTAGATAGCATTTTCCGTGTCGTTGCTCGCATAAAAAAGGAACAAGAAGACGCGAAGTGAAAAAAAAAAAAAAAAACGAAGAGTTTTTGTATATCTGTGTACAGAGAAGCGAATTATCGTGACTGCGCATTAACGCCTCAAGGCACACAGTGAGACGAGGCTGCGAGATGTTTTTAGTTTGCAGCATCTCCAGTAGTGCCCATGAGAAGTCTCTACTTCGACTTCTTATTCCCTTTTTTCTTCTTTTTCTTCCCTTACTTTTACTCCTTCTTCTTCTTCTTCTTCTTGTGTTTTTTCTTTGCCAAGACTCCCTTCATGGAAAATCGTAAATTACGATCGGCGATAAAAATAAGGTAACTGAACGAGAATCCCAACGACTTTTCCTACGAGTTTTCTATCTTCTCTTTTCTTATCACCTCACACAAACGAAAGAAAATAAAACATTTTCGTCTATATGTGTGTCATCGACGTGAAATCAACTTCGTCGTTACCTTCAATTTTTGTCCCATTTGATATATATACTTTGGAGACAAGGAAAAACACTTTACATTGATTTTCAGATTTTTTTAACCCATTCTGAAAGAACGATAATAGTTTTAAAAAATTATTAAGTCCGAAGTAGTCAAGCTAAATAAATTTGTGAGAAACTGAACGAGCTTTACTTGTGGATTTTATATGCTACTCACAAAGAAAATGGTTTCAGGCTTATTCAACGATCAATTCAATTTATCTCTTTGCCAGAATGATCCGTACGAATTGCAGTTGTTTTCGACAGCTCGCGTTCTTTGGCCAAATAAATTTAGCCACGTGGACATCTCAAGATTATACAGAAAGGATCGAAAAACGTGTCTTGCATGTAGTTAAGTGAAAGATAAAAATGCCTATCCAACACATGTGCACGAGCATTTTCCACGTGACCATGATCCAGGAATATACCAGAGACAAAGTCGTGACTTCACGCCTGAACAATTCTAAGAGTATGGCCACAAACTCATGAAAAACCAAATACTGAAGCTTCCATTCTACTAGCTAACATTCTACTTCTTATGCTTAGGAGCACGCATATTTCCGGAATGCTTAAGCGAGAATTAATGGACATTTACTCAGCGGAGAATCTGAAACAAGCTAAGGTCGCGGGTGATAAAAAGAGAAAGTAGAAAGACTCTATGTTTTTCTCTATTCCAACATTAGAGAATATTCCCTGAATAATTTCCAACGTTGCCCGATTCAGCGGAAGCGAAATCAAAGAAAAACACGTGGCTAAACTCTCGGAAATGTTTGTGATTCTTTTTGTTCGCTTTTTCACGAGCGTCATATTAATAGCGCAACGGTAAAATAGCGTGTCTGCGATTCAAAAGTGAACGAGAAGATAACAGCGAAGATAGCGATCGAACAAAATGGATGTAGAAACTGATTGATGAAGCACATGTGAAAAATATTACTGAAACTCAACTTTATTGATGCACATAAAAAATTTTTCCTTCCTACTAGACATATTTCTACTGTCTGAAAAAATTGATTCTCTATACCATCGAGGTTGTTACATTGATTAAAGAAATTCGATGTGCTTTTTCGTTTACTACATTCTACTACTACTACTACGTCTACTACATACATATACATATATGACTGACTTCGTTAAATTATCGAAACAACATTAATTAATAAATTGGATATTTGATATTTGCTGATTACTTTTCAAAAATATTTTTCATCCGATGTACTGTTATTTATACTGAAAAACGGGAGCAGCGTGAAGAAAGAAAAAAAAATATTCCGGCATTAATACGTAACCGAATCTACCTGTTATTCATGCATCTATTTCATTTCTGCCCTAAAATTCCCCTTAAGTGATACCACATAGGATGGATCATTAGTATCATTAGTATGTAACGGAAACGTAAACGTCAAACATTAAAAAATGAATAGGTAAAATTTTTTCTATTTGTTGACTGGTCAAGAATTTTGTTACGTGAGTATCGTTTCTGGAAATAAATTCAGGAAAAAAGATGAGAGAACATGACGAAACGTCGACACAAAAGTTGCCTTTGTTTGCCTTTCTCGCTCGGCATCTTATCGCTTCAATCTCATACAAATAGCTTGAGCTTCGATACAAAAGGAGTTTAATTCAATTCGTCATTGGAATAAAATAAATTTTTATACCATCTGGCGCTATTTGATGTTTGGCACATCGATTTACAAATCCACACATGCATTTCTCACCACGAACATAGCAAAAGAATCTTACTTTTTGTCGTCATGACACCAGAATGTGTAGTGTAACACAGTGAAAATCCGGAACCTTATAATATTGTTAAATATTTCTAGCTAATTGACCCATCCATTGAACACTGAGAAAAAAAATTTGAAATTGTGGCGAACAAATTAAATTTGTTGATTCAACAAAACTTTTGTTGATTCAACGATATTTTTGTCGTGGTGAGAAATTAAGTATTTGAATGAACCAAATTTCGTTTGGGTTAAAAAATTTCATTTTGTTCGCTACGATTCGTTGAACCAACAAAAAAATTTGTTGAACCAACAGAAAATTTGTCGAACCAACAACAAATTTGTTGAATTTACGAATTCATTTTTCTCAGTGAACAAGACTTGGTTTACGTATCCTAGAATGAGCATAGTAAATAAAAGCGTTGAGATCACGTGCATCTTATAATTTCACATGGGATTAAAACAAATAATTTTTTGCTTGGTGTCTGTTGACACTCTGTTGGATAATTATTATGCTCGCGATATTTATTGCCTGTGTATAGAAAAAAAAGGCATTAAGTCATGAATATTTTGCATAAAAATACAAGTTACTGACCAAATTCTTGGACTGAATTAATACGAACGACTAAACGCGTTCAGTTCGTAGAATTCGTGTTCGCCACAGAGTGATGCTTTGTATGTAAAAAGCTTCGGAACTCTGCGCCGCGTAGCGGTGGAAGTATGGAAAAGGGCATTATTTTCGTTTCTCTATTCGGTATTGATTCTACTACGCTGAGAAAAAAAAATAAAAACAATTGATGTTATTGGAAGAATTTTGTCAGTTGAACTGCGCGGTTTTTGGTCAGAATGAATTGACCATTTTGATTAAAAAAAATTAATGAGAGATTTTGTTGTTCCAATAACGTTTTTTTCTCAGTGCAGGGATAAGGATTTTCAAGTTACTTTAATTACATAAGAACGGAAATCGATTTGTTGAATTACGCCTTTTCTCATTATGGTCTATCTCATTAACTTGGCATCCTACTGTCACGCCATCGATCGTTTTCGAACGTTCGTTTCGTGATATTCTTTCTACAAATTGTTTGTTATTTCAACATAATCGACTGTTGAGGTCACTGAATCCGGAAAAACGTCAGCTTCTTCAAATTCTGTATTTAATTCACGTCAGCGTTTCAGGAATTAATGTAATCCGGGATCGATAAAAGTTGTCAAGTACAAATCTCGTTCACCCAATCTTAATCGTGACAAATTTCCCCACTTTCAGGCTCTTGAGAAATTTGAGAGGTTTAAATTTATCTACTTGTTTAAATTTATCACCTGGCCTATATTTGTACGAACTTGTATCGTCGAACGAGGAGGTCAACGGTGTGGCTCATCGGTACGGAGGAAGAGTACTTATTTGTCGCGATGAGGATCTGGTGGTTGAAGAGCCAAGCTGAAGGAGCTCAGGTATAAGAATTGTGGAAGAAAAGGGTTTGAACGTGTACCGGAGAATTTTATACGTGAGCTAACATTCTCCGGGACAGGGTACGTGGCTCGAGACACGGATTTTTCGTCTCTTATAGAGCGCACTCTATAAGGATAACAATGACAACAAAGAGCCGGGGCAGTGACCAGTTATCTCGTTCTTTAGTTTAGTTGAGTTAGAAAAGAAAGGAATAAAGGGAGGCGAAAGGAAATGGCGAAGACGATGCTGTCGATGAGAAGAGAAACGTCAAGTACAGACACTGCAACTTTTTTCTCAACCATGTTACACGTACATGCATAGTCACGTAGATATCGTATAACTGTGCAAATACATAGATCTTTGTTCACTTCCATTTCGCCAGTCAAACTCTTGACATTTTTTTCTTCTTCCAATTTTGCTACTTCGTTGAAATTTTTTCTTTTCAAATTTATTTGTTAGCACAGCCCAACAACAAAACAGTCAAGTATATATTTTTCTTCCTCTAATAATGCTGAGGAAAAATGTTCGGTAGATATTCACTTGTTTAGCGAATCCTGCGAATAGGCCGTCAATTTTTTACAGTAAAAATAAAAAGGTAACTTTTGACAATTCATCGTGAACTCATATCTCCTGAATGAAATTCTTTTTGTGCGCTCAAACTATTTTTCTACAAATGCATATTGCTTTTCCTTAAATTCCATTTGACTCTCATATTTTCATCATGAAAATATTTAACGTTCAAAAATCTGCATCTGTTTTATTCGTCAAAAGATTCATCTGTAGCAGAGCAATAAATTAATCTATCTCGCTCGTCGATCTACCTGAATTTTATGTATATCCTCGTATGCCAGCAGCATCTACAGTATTCGGTCACTCGTGAAATATTTATATGCGAAGGGAGAAAAGAAAACATTGGCTTCGCCTGCTTTGGACTCCGATTCAGAGGCATGGATATACGCTAGGGTTGTCCACGAACGAGGAGAGCGAAAGGGCAAGCGAGAAGCGGTACAGGGTGAAAGGGAAAAATACGTGATGCACTCGTCTCATCGCAGAGGAAGAAATGCACCCCCGATATCATGCACGAAGTATAAGACCAGAACATCAGTAACATCGGCAGTTGCCATGAGGATGTTGAGAGCGAGGATCGATTTGAATTCAAAGGGAGTCGGTCAGCCGGAAATTGTATCGGTGCCTTCGTTATATACGTCACCAGCGTTTATGCTACTCATGTATGACTCTGTATTCATGTGTATAAGTGCTGCTTGATTTCTCTTAGTTTTTGGTCAGTATGATTATATACATACGAAGCCGTGTTTGGGTCTATGTGTATATGCGAGTGTATGCACGCATTCGTATTTGAGATAGTTTTACAATTTTTCTCCAAGCCTTTTAAAAGAACGATCCGATTTGCACGAGCGACGAATGATGCTAGCAAAAGAAACCCATAGAGCTCTCTGATTCGTTCCGGCCAGTCGTGTTCGATCTTTTTCTCTTATAAATGCACATATGTGTGTGCGTTTGTGTGCGTGTGTGTGTAGATGTGTGTATACATGAATCACTAGCTGTTCAGACTCGTTTCTTCATATAAAACACGTCCCACTTCCGACATTGCGAAGTTCTCGCTCGCATAAGCAGAGCAGAGAGTTCAGGCATATGCACTCCATCAATCTAGACATGTTTAAATATATATTCTTTAAATTTGAATTCAGCGCAACGAAATTTGATGGCTGTAGAATTTTTGAAAATTTTAAATAAGTACATTTTTTAGCCATTTTCACGATTTTTCCATGCGAGCTCTGTGAAGATTAAAGATTCATGTGAAGCGGCATTTCTCTTCTTCAATCTTGTACTTTCGAGAAAAAAATTATTTTTTTTTTCTCCAAACGAAAATCCAGTTAAATTAGCACCCTTTTCTTGAATTATTATTATTACATAATTTTTATTTTGAAGGCTCATTGTCGAAGATTATTCTGATTCTGTCATGTGCAATAACGTCAACGTCACCAATGGAATTCAACATCTTCAAGAACTATAACCATATTCAGAACAGCTTTTCGGTTGTCTATTGAAGAATCACTGACTAGGGAATTCGCACGATTAAGACATCATTATTCCCAGACATGATTGTTTTTCAACTCTTTTATCATTCCATTGCAAAATCAGTTTCATGAATTTTCAACTTCAGCTTACACCATTAAACTATCCCCTTGTTAAATAATCACACAGTAAAGCTGACATCCTGGCAAAAAAAAGAAGGTGAAAAACTTCTTTATTAAACACATTACCGATCAACATGAATGTTTGGAAAAATGTGTCAAAAAATTTTTTCATTAAAAAACCGAAGAATCGACACGCTGTTTTCAAACTTTTACGATTACAAACAAATTCATTTTTCTCCTTTTACGGTATAGATGAAACATCCCGATATTTCTCGCTCTATTAATAAACGAACTCGTATAAATTGAGATTGGAAATGAAAGGAAAAAGAAGTTAACATAAAAGATCGAGGCCCGGTCATAAAATTCTCCGGATGTGTTGGTGAGGTAAGGAGTATGTCGGGATCGAGTTTGTATTCTTTAATGACCTAAGAGTTTAGTGAAACTGTACATATTTGACACGTTTCGTACGATCCAGCTGGTTCTCATGTAGCGAGTAATTCAGCGCCATGGACACAAAATCCTGTCGAACGCCTTGTTCAATATAAACTTTAAGAGGGTTCCACACGGTGTGGCCAAATTCCCGGGACCGGCTCTCTCGTCTCATGCGCTAGTGTCAAATATCAAAAGTGACCGCTCAAAACCATTCCAAGATACACAAGATCGTCAAGTCGGAACAATACTCCCACCAAAGTGAAAAAACTAAATTGATAATTATAAAGTCCTCTTCATATACCGTGACATTAGCGTGTAACATATAACAAAAATAACAATTGTTTTTGACAAATTTAATTTCATTACTTATATATCTGTAGATGCATCAAGATTGTTTTTTTTTTTTGCTCCAGATGTGTGATAATGGATTTCAGGGTATTAGAACTGATGTAAAAAATACGATTTTTTTTTTGGAAAACTTGAATTTTTGAGAATTTGATAAAAAATTCTAAATTTTCTAAAGAAAGTTACCGTGAATCTGGCATACTTTGCAGGAGTAGCAGTGATGATCGAGGAAATGTTCTTTTTCCGATTATCACTGCTGCTCATGCCTTGTACTAACCGACACAACGAAAGAAAAAAAAATTATTAAAATTGCAAGTAAGACAATTATTTTAAATGTCTTTTTATAAAACTTTTTTTTTAATCTCATAAAAAAAAAAATCCTCTTGCCATTGACGTCAACAAATTGGCCAATTATTTCGTCAGTCTCGATGAACTCGGTGTGTGCATTTAGTTCGTGATTTCATTCTCTCTGTTCTCCGGTATTCCAAGCAGTTGATTTATTTCATAATGCAGAAATAAGGGCTGTTGAGCGGGTTCTCGAAAACTTACGGAAGCATAATTTTTTAATTCTTGGAAAGATTAGGATTCCCTTACAATTTAAAAAATCGTGGATAAAAATTCACAAACTTTTCCAACGACGATATTAATATTTCCATCTCATAAAAACGGATTTGTTTTCACTGTTGATTGCCGATAATAGAAAAGAGAAAGCAGAAACGTTGAGAAAAAATTATTCAACGCTGTTTTCAGCGGATGACGGAAACGTATTTGAGTAGTTACTAGTTTTTAGCTAGAGACATGCAGTCGCCAATCAGGCATCAGTGTTCAATTTCTACGAGTAGAAAGATTTCTTCCGAAATGAACTCTTTTTTTTTAAGAGACAGGGTAAGACACTGGAAGAAAAAACGATAAAAATTGAATATCTTATGTCTCACGGTGCATGATATTTATTTTTATTTTTTTTTTTATTTTCAATTGCTGAATGCCTACATGTCAGTAGTCGTTAAAATGATATTTTTGGTCTATGAGTATACTGTGGTTTTCAATTATTAAAAAAACATATTGAGAACGAAAAGTTTTGAAAAACGCATTGGATAACTTTGGCGAGCTCCGAAATATTGATTCGAAATAAAATACTTAGAAATTTAATATCTCTGAACGAAAAATCCGCTATACTTCGATTAAACATTATGAATGTCTTATTATTTATATTATACTCTATTATATTATGTCCTGAGAGAACGTGTATTCATTTGACGCCTAAATTGCCAAAGATATATAACTCGAGATGGCAAATAACATGTACGATTATCTTATTACCCATTTGAGTCAGATCCCCTGCAGAGACTATTATTACGATCGGCGCCAATAGAGCAGACAGTCTTCATAAACGAATAGGCGATGTACGCAATCGAAGCACCCTATTTCTTTTTCCGTGTTCGTTTCCGTGTTTATTTTTAATTTCACTCCTGAAAGCTCCAAGTATTCCTACTGGATCAGATGCACCTTCGAATCATTGGATTATAAACTTTAGCAGTGAAAAGTCTTTTACGCTGAATCAAGAAAAATTTCGAGCGTAAAAACTTTCATGAGTTATCATACATTCGCCGTAATAGAAAATAATTTTGACGAAAGATCGATCGAATGAAAATGAGAAAAGAAAAAACGAATTTACAAATTACTTCTTAATTCTTTTCTGCAGAATAATCTGACAGTAAGTACTGAAAATTGGTTTATTTAAAATTTCCACATATATTTCTGGTGAGTAAATAGAAAATTTGATATTTTTTTGTTGTCATTATCTAATTTATTACTATATGGAATCAGATAATTCTTAAAAAATCGTCGATTATCGATTTTTTTAATGATTGAGCGACGTAAAGTGTGAAAAGATTTGTCGGTTCTAATTGCAGATTTGATTGAACCAAACGATAGTAATAATTTCAACGATAAATTACGGTTCATTTGTTTAGTTATGAAAGTAAGATGTGAATTTGACGAAATGATACGTGTTTGTGGTAAATTTTCATAGATGATATTTCGTTGGATGCTGTTTCGAGTACTTCGAACTGTGGGCTCTTTGAATTAATATACGACGGTTATGATACATACAAATATTATACACACGTATAACCGTGGAATCTGAATTGCCACACTCGCAATTGCTCCCGCTTAAGCAATTGGTCTCAGGGCAATAATATGCGACGATAAACATAATTGTAGTACGTGTATATATCGCTCTCGTTCGTGTGCCGAATATATTCTATGACGGGGTAAAATATAAGGTTAAAGTATCTCTATAATATACGACTGTACAGATCTGTAAAAGGGTAAAAAATTAGCTGCCAGTACAACGATTTTCATGGAGGGATCGAAATATCTGAATGTTTTCGGTTGAAATTTTTTTTTATCAGCTTATATTGTTTATTATTTGAAAATCATTATGAACCGTTTTTTTTTTTCTTATTGATCAATTAAATTGAAACGTTACGTCGTTCAAAAACGATACTCGAGAATGCAGTTATTTTGTGATTTTTCTAGACAATTCACGTGAAAAAAAATTCATGAAAATTTATTCGAGTTTAGTGTTCACACGCTTTCCTATGTATGTGTATACAAACATTTATATTTCGCATCAGAAAGAAATGACCGATCATATAAATTCAATCTTTGATGGTTATTCCCTTATTCCGAAAGGTCTTATACGATCATCCATAATCTTGATGCATTCTCATCTTGTTTTTCATCTATGAGCTATTCTCCCGTATGGAATCGTCAAGTGGCTCTTGATATTATTTTAATAGCTGTATATTCTTTACACATTTGCAATTATGCAAATACTAAAAATCATCGAGAAAAATTATTTATATTTCAATTTTTCTTGTTCTACTCATCATGCTGTTGAAACTTGTCAAAGCGTATGATCCCTTTCAACCTTATTACTGCCAATCTATTTTTAGAAAATATTGTAAGACCTGAACTTAAAAACGTTATTTTTTATCGAAAAAAGTGAAAAAATCATTTTCACTCTTTAATTCCATAAAATTCGTGGGAAAAACTCAATATTTTTCAGCGCAATTTCAGAGTGGACTTATTTTTGTTTTATAAAAGCAAACAGTTATTCGAATTTATTTTGTTTGAAGAAAAAAAAATGAAATAGAATGTCCGTGGTCCCTTTTACTCAGGAGAATTGTTGCCGGGCCGGGACGCGAATGGTCCTCGTTCCGTTTGACGGTTTATCGCACGACCCCGAAACGAGAGGCAAAACTCTTTTACCGACAAACCAAGGTTCGTCTCCATTCCTAGAGAAGATGAAATTTTTACGCTTGTTGCACACATGAAACGGGATACACCGCGTTGGCCATTCGTTATTTCTTATTATTTTTTTCGTCACAGCGAAGTGAGTATACTTGTTCGTACGTTTAAGCTATGCGTGTGTGTGTGCATGCGCGCGGTTACACACGCACACACGCCTGCCGTCCTTTTTATTCTCCTACGTTTCTTTTGCACGAAATTAGGGAAAAGAAAACCGTAAACGTGTGGCAGTTTTGTACCAGTGTTGCTGCTTATATGGGGTTGTCCCTTTTGTTGGCTAATAAGAGCACGTAGTACAAACGATGGAGAACTCATTTCGAAGCGAGACACGCTCTCGAGTTGAGATCCAAGGTTTTCTTAACTGTTATAAATTTATTTTGTTTTCAATCTTTCTTTCTTCCCTGTAAAAAATGCTTCAATAATTATGTACAGATTTTGGCACGTTGAAAATGATCAGGTAGGTGACAGTTAATTTCTGGCAAGATGATCTTTGACATAATATTTTTGATGATTTTGCACGGAGTCATTATTAGAAAAATTTTCATTTATTTTCAACAATAGATATATGTTAAAATCGATCCTTTCAGAGTCTCATGAAAATGGACTGATCATGAGTTAGAGGTTCGAGTAGATCGACAGAGTCGATATGGTCGGAAATTCATTGGGTGAAAAGATTTATGCTTTCGGCAGTAATTTTTTCTCGATAAATAGCTTCGTTATCAAGCTTCTTTTTTATAATAAATTAATGAGAGTTGATTTACTCATAATCCATTCATTTTTTATCGTAGGATTCAAGGCGAGGATACTACGTAATATATAAACGTAAATATATACATGCAGAACTCTTAGGTCCTTTGCAGAATGGAGGGGAAGCTCCCCGCAACATAACCCGAAACGACTTCAGTCCCCTCGATCATGAATTTCGTCGCGAAAAAATTATACAACGCCATAAAAGTGATTTGTTATTATCGAAACTTCTTTGCTCGTACACACAGAAAGCTCAGCCTGTGAGAGGGGTGAGGAAAGACGAGAGAACGAGAGAAAAATGTATCAAAGTCGCGTCCCGTACCATGTTAAGATTACGATGAAACGGATGCGAGTTCGAACTCATCGGTATTACGTTAGTATTATACTTCTTCGATCATTTTCTTCGAACAAGATTTCCTTTATTTTTATTTTTTTTTTCCACTGAAAAACAACAAACTTTACCTATTCGTAAAACTTTTCCTTCACGACAATATCGTTATTCGACCCTCAATTTAGCCTATCTAACTCCAAAACGAAATATCGTAGCGGGATTTGGTTCTCCGATCAGTTGTAAAAAATGACTTTGAATTAAGTTTATATGTTGGAAGTTATCTCAACATCATACCCACCCTTTTAATTGATTTTTTGGTATCGGAAAAAATGTTGTCATAAACGTGAATAATGACGAATTTATCATAAAAAGGTTGTATGAAGGAGGAAATTCCTTCACAGTCTGTCCAATAAACAACTTAATTGAAGAAATTCAAGAGTAAAAGAAGAAACAATTTATTCGTTTTCATAACTGAAAGCTATTATATTTGTAACGTTGAAACGTGTACATGCCGAAAATTGACGTTCATGATGTGAAAAATGTATAAAAGCACTCTGCCCGCGGACCTTTTATCTCGCTATGGAAGATAGAAAAATAATTGAGAGATAGAAGATTCCGTTTTGTGTTGTTATTTTCTAAAGTTTCAATTACCTTGAAGAGATGACTACATACCAGGTGGAGTATGAGCAACGAGAATAAAGGTAATCTATTCACGATGCCCTGCGTCGACACCCTTACGTTTTACACATGAATATAATACGTTCACAGTCCACACTAGCAGATAGAAGCATAAAGGAACACGAAGGAAGGAAAGAGCAAGAGACAGAGAGAGAGAGAGAGAGAGAAAAAAAAAGAGGAGAGAGACAAATAGCACAGAATAAGCGAGGAGAATACGCATTTCCGTGATAAATAATGGCTCGTATAGGATGGTATTATAACAAAGAACATCGTAGCTGTGAGAACGTTTTCTAAGGGAAAGATTTTCACGTTTGTGAAGGCGTGGTCTCTGGCGATGCCTTTTTGTATCGCGGACTATCTAACCAAGAGCGAATTTTCATGGTGTTTTTTTCTTTCGTTAGTTCTTGTAAAAAAAAAAGGTGCAAAACTACCAGGGGAAAAACAGATGAAAAAAAAAAAAATGGATGAAGAAGAAGAGGCATGGAACCAAAAACACGAGCACGTGGTTGAAACGCCTGAAAAAAAGAAGTGGCCTGGGGTTAAAAATTGAAGATCGTAAAACATCGAAAGTAATAGAATATGAATGAGGAATGGCGAAAGAGAAGGAATTGATGGTTGAATAGTAGTGACCACGGCTTTCCGAAAAGGATGGAGCTCTCTTGCATTATTTTTATCCTTCCTTCCGCAATAGTTCATTTCTCTACTTTTATTTCCACTGAGCGAAGATATCTCGCAGAATTGCGAAGCTTTTTTTTTTCCAGCAATTTTCTTATTCGTCCGTTCGTGAAAAAAGATGAGGATGAAAATAAAACATGCGGGACCCCTTCTCTCTCCCCCCCCCTCCCTCCCCCTTGCAAGCTATTCATATTCACGAAAAGGCGAAACCGAAGAAAAATAAAGAGCGAGTAACCCTCCACACAGCGATTTGTGTATATGTTTGTGTAGAAGTGAATATATATGGCTGCATAACTCGTGTACTATATCTTTCCTCTCACTTTCGTATATCACCTGTATACATAACTGTATGTAGATAGATTCATGGATAAATATAAGTATACATTATCGGGATGGTAGTCAAAAGGAAAGATCTCAGCCGCTTCTCTCATATACAGAGTACGTGGATCTTGCGTGTGAAACGCCCTAGCTTTCCCTAAAGTAGTTGTGTATACATACGTTTCACCGCGTATTATATATATAATACACATCAGTGTGCGAGCATAACTCTACAAAGAACGGAGATAACCGACCTAGAGAAAGGAAGAAACAACTCGCGCCACGAACGATAATTCAATGGCGGCAAAGAGAGGGTGCAGTGTGAACCCTCTACAGTTCCGGGTGGCAAACATTTCACATGAGATGGAGGCAAAGGATGTGCTACGTGCGTGTTTCTTCGTCTGTATATATTCATCTTCGTATGTATGTGTAGAAGAATCTCCATGAGACCTGGTGGGCCGCGTAGAAATGAGGGTTTTGTCTCGTCGTTGAAAAAGCTCGGCTCGTCGGATCCCCTCGTGGCATATACCTTAACCTTCTACTCCTATAATAACATACGTATCTCGCTCTCTCTCTCTCCCTCTCTCTTCCATTCCTCTCTTTTTCTCTCCCTCTCTCTTTCAACGTTTTATAAATATATACATATGTATATGGTACATATATGAGGAGCTCGTTTCGCCTATCACGAGAGATAGCACTCGGGGTCTGCCTAAAATCTCGTCCTTCATGGCTGAGGGTTTTCTCGCTATTAAAACGCGATCGCCGCCCTGGGAATGTGTCTATGTATGTGTATAGATGTATATACATATACATATATACACGGGTGTGTACTTTTCCCAACTCCAATGCAAAATGCGGTGGAGGCTCACCTCGCTACGTCATCCAGTAAAACGTATATTGTTACGGGGTATGTTTGTGCCGTCTGGGGAGGCTCTGCAAGACGTCCGGTGGTCCACACCTGCTGAACATGACCGGCGAGAATGGAGAATGTTTTACATGACCTGTGGGGCTGTTTGTATTGCGTAGGCTGCATCAAGGGTAATACTTGACTCTCGCGGGTCGCTCATTTGGGAGCTAAGAACAATGAATATTTATGTGGCAGAACTTCTGACTCCATAAAATTCGCGATGAACTGTCATCGATATAGAGTCCGCTTTATGGGAGAAAATATATTGTTTAGAGTATTGGTTTGCAGAAATTATGAAAATTGTCTGCAGAGTTGAATTTGATCATTACGTACGCCGCTCGTAAGGTGTGAAAGAAAATGTAAATTCGACTTTTTATTGGGGGAAAATCAATTGCTTTCTAAAAACTTTGTGTCAAAGACTGGCTATTCAGACAGCAATTTGCGAAACCTCAATCGTATCCTGAAGCAGGGCAGAGTCGAAGCAAGACCATGTTATAAATATGATATAGACTTTAATGTGAAATTACAATAGGGCATAGGATTGGAAACGTGTTTTTCAGGTTCGGAATAATTTATGAAAAATTAAGATTTTTCATATCACAAAAATATTTGACGAAAATCTTTTAACAGAATTTCTTTTCCCAAAATTTGTGACTCATTGACAAGCTCATGATGACTCTTTATCAGTTGCAGAGTCTAGATGTTTCCGATCTATCTTTCCGTGTACCAAACATCCAATGCCTCATTCCCTGTACTTTTTAAGTCTGTGTATGAGGATTTCGGCAAGACTCTTGCTCATTTTGCCCCGCGTCGTAACGAACGGAAGATGTTCTCGCGATATTTCAGCGCACAGTTCTTGGTGCACTTCCGGTCGATCAAGAAGATTCATGGCTGCGTGCGCTGAAAAGTATACCAAGGGAAAACACCGCAGGGGCAATGGAATAGAAGATGAACGGGCAGGAAGTGAACCAATCGAGATTGCAGCTAGAGCTTCGAAGCTATATTCCGACCCAGGATTGATATATGCAATACTTCCATAGAGGAGAAATCACCATTTTGGGAGGCAATTTATTCCTATGAAAACTGGAAACTGGACGCGAGCGAAGAAATGGAGATACTGCTGCGTCATTCGAAATATAATACTCAAATAGTAATTCGTCGAAGATGAATTTCTCGATAGAAGGAAGACAAAGACCAGCGCATGGGACGGCAGATATAGAATTGAATCAAGGTGCGTTCAGAGCGTTGGATTCATTAGAGAAAGAGGGAGAGAGAAAGAGAGTTGATCAGAGCTACCGTAAATTTCCTGGAGAAAGCAATTTATCAAGAGTATTTTGGTCCCGTGGAGCATCGCTCACGTGTGGAGAATCAAGATTTCATTCACAAACTGAAGCTCATGAATGCAGCGGGTAATTCAAAGGAGCAAGGTAAGATCCATCCTGATGGTTCGAATTACGTGAAAAGATCGTAGAATAAGACTAATTTGGTCCCGAATAAATAAAGAAATTGCTTGCGATCCACAAGGAATCGTGAATTACATTTTTCTGTGTGTGTGTTTTTTTTCTTTTCTTTCTTTCTTCGAACTTAAGATGACTTCAGGATTACGTAGCTTCATGCGGACGTGTTAGCGATTCAAGGGACATTTTTATGTTCGATTTTCGAGACAGAAAGAGCTGCGAGAATCTCATGAGTCTCTCTTGACAATGCTTGCAATCGATGAAGGTTTTTTCTCTTGCGAAGGAGTCTTTTCGATTGGTAACAAACCTCATTCAGACTGTGAAAAAACTTTTGGCGCTAAATTGAATGGAGTCTGGTGACGGAAAGATCACCCTTGTTCTCTCCCTCGTTCGTACTCGGACATGAGAGTCAGTCACATCAGGCATGAGTGGGCTTGCTTAAGAGGTTGCGGTGAACAAAATGAGAAGGAAAGCGGTGATAAAGGAAAAGAGAATTGGAGCGAGATAAAGAACGTCCGGGTTGGATGTAAAGTATGATAATGGAGGGTATGAAAAAAAAGTGAAGAAAATTCTGTAGAGCTGGATGCGTGAGTTTCATCTTCATACTTGTACAGAAAAAATGAGAGCAATGACATCTATTAAATCATTCCTATATCTATGTATAATGTGTTATTGTATACACGTGCAGTACAGAAATTGATATGTGGTGGTCATGTTCTGTCGTATCTGTCTTTGGAGAATAAATATTTATCATTGAAATATACGATGTTACCATCCAAAAGAAACGAAACAAAGGATAGTTTTTTTTTAATCAAGCAAATTTCCTAATGTCTGCACTATGATTTTGTTTTGTTGATCATCGTAAATAAGTGGTTTGAATCAATACTGATGATTAATTTCAATTTAGCATTTCAATTTTTTTTTTTCATTCAAAAAAAAACCAAAAAGCATGAATATGATTCAATTTTTGAGATTGTCACATCCAAACGCATTAGCCTACCATCAAATATTATTTTTTCTGTTTTCCTATAAACATTTTTTTATACTTTCAACATTTTATACAGTAGTTTCGTGGAAATACATTTCCATCGAGTTTAATGCGAGGTTTAATGGCTTAGAATTTTTGTATGTTTCAAAATAATTTTTGTTTTTGGTTTCGTTTGCAATATATTTGTTATGTTAAACGAGAATCAGATAATCCCAAATAGTGGGTGATCAGTATCTGAACGTAAATAGACATGGAGATCGAAAAAAAAAGTGAAAATGTAAAAAGTCGTTACCTACATTGATATGTTTTTGAAATATTCGGCACAACGAAAAAAAAAAAAAAACATAGTATATAGAAAAAAAACGTATAGGATACTATACTATATTTTACTATAATAAAAATGAATTTAAAAAAATAGTAACAATTAATAATAAATAAACTAAATAGTATTGAAGATATTAATGTTTTTTTTTCCTCGCAGCTTAAATAAGCTGCGCGAATTGTGATCAAAAGAAAAAAATATAAAAAATACGTGAATTTAAATGAAACTTGAAAATGCTGTAATTTAGTTTATATTGAAGAAACAATTTTCGAGAACAAGTATATAGAATCTGTATATAGAAGTCCTTCCGGTAAGTGTGTTGTGCGACTCGCTATGTGAATGTACTGGTCTCGAGTCGCTACCGCGAATATTAATTCACATACATAAGTATGCAATAATAACTCTCGATAATTTTTATTCCTGAAAACCAGAATACATAATGGAGCCTTTTCAAGCTGGATCAAAGATGATTCATTCATCTTGACTTGAAAAGCTCATCTATGGCTGAAGTCTAGTCTTAACAAGAACCGTCATAAGACAAAATTTTCTTAAACTGTAAGAAAAATAAATATCGTGTATAATAATAGAATAATTTACTCAAAAATTTCACTCCATATCGGATTTTAAATAATTTTTAATGATTATCACGGTATTTTATTCATCGCGTATGTAGATTCTCAAAACTCTGGTCAGCAAATATATACAAATATTGAAAATTTTAACATCATTCATCATTTAAAACAAATCAACTGAGAAGATTGATTGAACAGCAATTCATATCGTTGAAAAATTTCGTTGGTTTTAACTGCAATATTTTTAATCAGAAAAAACGTGCAACTCAATTTCAAACTAGTTTATTGTTGAATGGTTTACGATGTTAATGTAATCATACTATTCATTGGCATCCCATAACAAAAAAAAATCGACTTAATCTTAACCTACAAAGATCTTTCTGAATGTTATTAACAACTGATCTTTCCACAAAAAGTTTCCTTAATTCCAAGGTGCCTTTAACATTCGAATCATTTTCATAACTAGCAGATGCCAAATTTCTTTGAAATTGGCATCAGTGTGCAACATAATAAGCTTCAATGATCTATTGATTGACAAAGAAAAATTAAAATATACTTAGCTTTAATTAGGGATGGCAAAGACATCGGACACCTGAGCGTAGGTAGTTTCCTTGATATAATTACAAATTGTCAAGTAAAGAGGGCAAAGGACAGGAAAAAGGGTGAGTAGCGCGGTGACTTGGTTCTCGCAAGACGACCATAATATCGATGGGTTTGTATATTGATATATTTGAAGACGACCTAAAGTAAGGTTGTAGGGCCGATGGTTGCCGAGGGAAGAGGAAGCACGAGTTTTTAGAGGGGATGTTGAGAAACGTGATGATTGGAGGAGGTAAAATTCAAGTGGGGGTAATACCGAGGAACGAGGACAGCGTTAGAAAATATTGGAGCGCATGTGCGAGCTCATGGACTGTACAGCTTCGCGCGGCGACGTTCAGTCTCGCCGGTAGCAATACGGTGCAGATATACACGCAATTACACCGTATAAACAGATCGAGGTACCGAAAAATTCCTAGTTTTACATAAAAGTTCATCAAGTTAACACGAGAATTACATCCATCGATAGTGTGACTTACAGATCAAATAATTTCTGACATTTGTGTACTTTGACGCAGATTGTGTAACCGTATAGAAAGATTCAAAGCTATTTTCAAGGGTTGACAAAAAGTTTGAAAGTTCTCGTTAAAAGTTTTCGGGACGGTGTGTTGTTATTTTCTCGTGAGGATATCTTACATTATTAGCCAATGTTAATGGTATAGTTCGTGATGAAACAATGTGTATTAATTAAATACGAAGGATTTACAAACTAAAATTCGATATCGTAAAGTTTGTGGTTCACCATAATCGTGCATAATAATTTCTTTTTTTTTTTTTTAAATCGTTCCGGTTATCCATCGACGAAGATTCAAGTGGAAAAATTTATTCTCGCAGCCTCACAGCTACGATGACGAATAAGTGCCGAAGAGCGTGAAAAGACCGTCGTTAGTGAGGTTTATTTGTATTGCTGTAGTGCCAGCACGCGTTGACAGTATCTTTCTCCCAACTTCTTTCCCTTTCTTTTTGTCTTTACATTCTGTCTATCTATCTTTCATCCACGTTGTCAAGATTATGGAGCTCTACTGTGCATACAAATGAGTGGGAAAAAATAAAAGTAAATGTGGAATGACTCGTGGCGATAGGTGAAATTTTTTCACGATCGCTGTTACAAGTCTTCGAATCGAAGAAGTATTTTCGTACAAGTGATCCATCCAGAGATCAATGATCGATCGTCAAAAATCGTGCTCCGGGTATATTATCGTCGACAAAGTCAGTATTCGCAGCGGGACACTTGTCTGCTCATATCAACTGAACGTGTGATACGTGACTACTGATTTTCGCGGTCCAAGTGGCCAGTTGCCGTATCGCTCAGACAACTCGACGAAGAATTACGTTATTGTAAACAAATTTAACAACGAATATCAACTCTTGTCCTCTGAAGTTTACAGTGTCGTTTAGTTACCACGGATTTGACACGTTTATTATTATTCTTTTGACTTCATAAGCTTCGGCTCAAAAATGTCCCGACGCTCCTGGATAAAAGTGATCATCCTCTTCGTCGTCATCGCAGGTAAGATTTCTATCTATTCAACGATTGAGCGATAAAATTGAATAAAACTTCGATAAAAATACATGACATGACTTACATTTACTCCGGTTGATATTATTATTTTGTTATGGTATAAAGAATCGATTTTCCCTACTGATTTTTTTAGTATTTTCGTGGGAAAATAAGTACGCGAAAAGATCTGAGTTCGCTGAAAAGATCAGAGAAATGAGTTCTTGTTCGTTTTTCGTCTAGTTCTTCAAGGAAGTTGAACTTTTCTTTTCGATAGTTATACAGTCAAGCGATTACTACAAATGCTTCTGATTGAACAACGACTCATAGTACATTTTGATTAATATAATTACGAGAATAACCGTTACATTGCTGTAATGTGGTTTTTATTTAAGGCTACAATTTACATATGATTATAAATATTTTTTATCGATAACAATCTCCGCATTTTCCATTCATTCTCATGAATTTCGTTGAATAATTAAAAATATATGCTCCTGTAAACGCGGAGGTAGAATTATTTCAATTAATATTCAAGCCTTTCCATGCAATAATCGTATTCAGATCAATACCAAAATCATGTTGCGTATGAATCTCACATCTGCAATTCACAATAAAATGTAAACAAAATTTACGTAATGATAGAGGGAAGAAGAGGATAGTTTTGAAAATATGGACGTATGAGACAAATTCTACGACGAATAACTCGTAAAATTTTTAACGAATTGTACGACCACTTTGTGCGATCAGGGGATACGTACAGCATGAAACGAGAGAACGACGAAGAGCAAACATAGCGTGGAACGAGTTAGAGGATTAAGAGTAACAGAGCACATGGAGCAATTTAGTTACAGAGCTTCGATGCAGTCAGCGAGGCTCACACTGTGGAGCTGAACAGTAAAAATACTAATTTCTGGGAAAACAGAGAAAAATTTTACGAAACGATCGTTTATTTTTCGTAAGTTTGCTAACTCGTGGAACAAACAAAATTTGAAAACGGGTGAGCATTTCATTTTTATGTGAAAAAGTCCTTTTGAAATATGATGAAATCTCTGAAATAAAAAATTCAAAACTCAACACAAGAAGGATACAAGAATGGTTTTTTTTTTTTTTTTTTTCTAATGTTCTCATCCGTTGAATGAGAGTCGAAAAACATATTATAGATGCAACCCAACGAGAAAGTGTTGCAAAAATAGTCGAAGATTCTTTGCCAACAAATTGAGAGAAATTTTCCCACATACAGTGAATGAGCGAGAGCAGAAGAAGGAAAAAAAAGAGGGAGAGAGACGGAAGTACAAGGATCTTAGTTCCTCTCCCGGAGATTGCCGGAGTATTACATACCCGAGATCTCTCTCTCTCTCGAAATTCTCTCACATCCCAGAGTGGTAACTTCACGCTGGGACGCGGTGTTGTCGAGGCACGCTGGCAAAGAGGGCCACAAAAGAAAGGGGAGAAAAAAAAATACATAAACGACACCACAGTGGAGTGAAAATGATCTTTTCCGTCAGAGCACACGTGAAGTCAGTATATACATTATGTATGTGAAACGAGATCGATCGTTTTACGAGAACCGTTTTCTCTATTCGAATCTTGTTCTCTGTGCTTGAATTTTTTATGTGAGAAAAAAAAACGCTCGAGTAAGATTTACCAAAGTCTTCGATGTTGAAATAGACCCAACTATAAATGTAAAGAGATTTTTATAGATGTGGTGTTGCAAAGGAGGTGTACTTTCATTGTTAATGCAAATATTTAATAATTGAGTGAACGGTTTTGAAAAATTCAACGAATAAAGCACATCGTTTCACCGTTATCTATCACACTTTCCATCAATTCGGCTATTCCAGTTTAAATTGTTTTTATTTACTTCGGAATTAAGATTTTTTGTAATTACAAATAAATTACACGAATTCCTTACTTATCCTGAATGCAATCATTTTCTCGGGTCGAAAATCTTCGAAGGTTCAATTCACAACTTAGTTCATAATGATCGAAAAGTTTTGATCCTTATATTACCCGAATTGACCGGAATTTACGGAACCCGAACGAAATTGTGTGATTTCACTGAAGAGAGAAAAACTTTCGTTAACTCTTCGCCAAATATTTGGAGCACCGGAAAAATTCGACTGTTCGGAACGTAACGCAATTTGTTCTACTCTCGAGCTACCATATTTTTCCGAAGTAAGAAAACCTTTTTTAGCTGACATATAAATTCTTACGCAATAATTTTTCGTTAATATTCAATTACACCTTTGTTTTCCTTTGTTTTCCGCGTCAACAATAATAATCCAATATCGTTGAATAAACAATTTTCTCCTTAATTCGTTTAATTTGTGACTTTTTTCAAATATATTTTATTCCAGTAATAAATGAATATTTCATTATTTAATTAAGTTGTTTGATCGATATTTAATTTTTTATGACTATAATTTGAATAAATCGATTATCACCGAGAATTTGCTGTCCATTTGGCGATGCAAAAAGAGCTGTGACGTCTGCATCCGTCTGCTTCGTAGGCGATTAACACACCAACACAAATACATTGAGTTTTGATTTAGTAAAGTTGTTAGTTAGAGAAGCCGGAACCGACAATCAACGCGAAGATGGTAGTTATCAACCCTGGTGAATAATGAGCGACGGGTTTCTTTTCTCCTCCATAAAAGTATATCTGTACTTATATGTGTGTATATCTACAGCCATAGGATGTTCCAAAACGTGTATTTGAGCTTCGAGGAACAGTTAAAGTGTATGGAGTTCGCAAAGGAAGACTTCATCATTCGTTCTCCTTTTCATGCATCGTTACGAGACATTAATCAATTTCAAATGTCACAGAATTAGAAGTGCGACGAGAAATTCCACTGAAGCCACTGTATTGTCAGAATGATCAAAGGTCTCGCCTCGCACTTTGTCTATCCAACGAATTGGATCAACTGTTACTAATTATTTTTTCGTAACTAATTAACTACATGGATATGAGACGAGACGAATACGCATCTGTGAATATTTCCGAATATGATCTCCTTTTCGTTCGGCTAGTTCAATGCGTAATTACGATTTTTGTGGCATCCTGTAGACGTCTATGTATCATGACGATCCGGTAGCGCGCGAAAATCCTTTCGTTCCCGAGCACGAAGAGAGTACCTAAAGCATGAACGCGCTGCCGAGGTAGCCTTCAACGGTTCTTGAATGCCGTTATCGGATTACGTCGTGGCGCGCCCAGCGATTCATCGCCTACACCTATAGCATTATGTCAGGTATTATGTACCCTGCTTCTATTTATTATATATAACTGTATATAAGGAACAAAGTACCTGTAAGGGTTTCAATATGAACGAGAGGATAGACGTGTGAGAGCGATCAAGCGATGCATAGCCCACTTCTTAATTTATTATTATAATCTTTAATCCTAAATCCTCATCCACAAAGCCAGATACTTGACTACCTGCACACAGGAAAGAGACCTTGAGGTTACCTAGACTTGGATAAGAATTCATGCTCTGCGAGATATTCTGTGAGTTCATATCACATGTTCTATGAACAAATTTCGGTGAGAATGTAATATAAATAAATCTACTTATGGAATATGATATATAACGAGAAACTTAGCGTGAGAAGAATCATCGGAAAATATACGTCAATATCGCAAGCGATGGGGTATCAAATGTTCTGCGTATTCGACGAGTAGTGAATCAGTTTAAAACATCTCACTGGAATTTTTTCTCCGTTTCATGATCGCATTGCTCGTCAGATCCGATAATATTCCTTTCATTGATATTACCGTTACATTTGGGAGAAAAATGATCAGTTCACAGAAAATGTTTCAATAAAAACTGCGCTTTAAACCCGATGATATTAAACGAGAACTCATAAATCTGAATCAAATTATTGATGTTACATTTTTCGTTTAATGAAATACCAATTGAAAATCAAAATGTAAAATAATGAAAATGAATCGTGGAATGAGATTTAATAGGAAAATGGAGCCTTTGAGTTCAAGTGTTTCTCCGAAATGAGACAAATTCATACGTATGATTGGAGTTTCGTTTTCGATTAAACGAATTCGTGACATCTCTTTCAAATGGATTTCAGGCCCCTGAAAAAATGAATCCACAATTCCTGTTCCATTTTTATTTCATAAAATCTTTTAGTTAACGAAAGCAGATGCTGCTAAAAAAACTGCTGATTTTATTCAAACGTCATCCGCAACCATCAGTCCTGTCTGGAAACACACGTCGCTACAAACATGGTGATAAATCAGCAAAAGTTAAACTTTTATGCGGGGAGTTGAACGTTAAACTTTTAGCGATAAAAGTTCGTAACAGTGATTTTCTGAATGAAGCGGTTATTTGTCTGATACGTAATACCCGTAACTACTTAATACCAAGTGTTTCATTCCGATCCATGTCTGGCATGATATAAGCCAACTCGACTGTTCTCGTCTTCACGTGTTAGTTTGCAGATATCGTCGAGTTGCATCCCAACAACTCTGTGATGAACGCTAGTCTCTCTATACGTCGTAGCTTTTCGACTACTCAGCAATGACGATCAGAACTGGCAGAGAGAAGGAGAGTCATATGGGGAGGAATAGAGAAAGAGCCTGCAAGCGAACGGAGAAGAACAACAACTTTGTAGCACACACATACTAGATTATATATTATATAAAGCCAAGGGTATAATCGCGTCTCTCGGTTACAGTACGAACGCGTTTGCCAGGGTGATTTTGCCAGGTCGGAGGGTTTCAAGCCTACACGTTGCATCGCCAAAAGGGAGAGAAACAAAGAGGCAGTGAGACTCAATTCTCGTTCTGTATGTACGTGTGGTTCGCTAGGTTACGAGGTATTAAAGCCCACGTGAGCCCACGAGTTTCCCAAACGCATTCTCTCTCTGTCTCTTTCTCTATTCTTCCTATTCTCTTTCTTCGTGTATATTCACTCCTGCAGTACCTCAAATTTCAAACTTTACGAACTGTCAAATGACTAGCCAGTACACGGACTGTTCCATCGTTACGCCTCATCAACCAACAACTGAGTCGTCATCTCATTTTCAGTCTTCTCTATTTTTACAAACATTTCTTTCTATTTTCCTTATTCTCAGCCTGCATCATAAATACAATTTTTTTTAATATGACTGTATATCTTTGATTTATGCGTAGAGTTAAACGTTATTTTTAATAGCTCGTATTACCCCCCCCCCCCCCCCCCTGTACGTTTTTCAACCTTTCTTGCCTTTCGAGCTTACGAACCCAATTAAATTTTTCCGCACGTCCTCTCATGTCTCGATCCAGCATTACTCTCGTTCCTTGTATATGCACTTGATTGAGGATACGCAATTAAAATGAAAGAGACCCTATTTCATTTCACTATCTCCTAGTAGTCAAATTATAAACTCAAATAACGCGAACTCATATTATATACACACGTATTATGGTGATCTTTATTTTGGGTGTTTAAGAATTTCGATCCTTTCACAGGCCAAAAAATTTGCAAAGAGAATTTCAATTGTAAATTAGAAATCTTCAGCATGTGAGCCAATTCTTGAATTTGACTCCGAAAAAATTAAAGTTTTCATTTAATTGATAGAAAGTTTTGATAAATGGTGACATACTTTTTAATATTCTTAATATTATTCGGAAAAAGCTTAAATGGGGTCAAAAACTTCCTTCTTAGTTTGAGTGTACCGTCTCTATAGTATTTGCCAAATTGTACAGTGGTACGACAGTGATAAATCCGTTTTGATTAATTTCTCTCAAAGTAAATAATTGATAATTAGCGAATGTGAGCCCGAGGCTACTTCACTTGGGAGATTTCCGAATCTCTTTTTTATATATATTATGTTCATCCTTCTTCGAGTTCCTTCATCATCGGAATTTTTTTTTTTTCCAACAAGCTTCAGCCAAAGTATAAATTGACGTGAAAGATAATATCTGACTTTTTCAAATGAGCACTTCACTCCAACGGCAGAATAACAGCAGCTGTAAAAGTCACAGAAAGCGATAGAAATGCGATATCGAACAATCGAATGTAATAAAGCGAATGATATGAACGTTTAACTTCAACATTGAGAGGTTATCAACGGTCGACCCATGGGAAGTGTTGAGAGCTCGGTTACGTTCCAACGTGGATTAGATCGGAAGTTGGAAAAACTCTTGCAATGTGTTATATGAATGGTTCAAATGTACGAGGACCACGCGCGAATGTCCGCACGTCGCGATTTTCCTCCATACCCTTTCGTCGGCCTCGAGGATAAAAGGAGTGAAATGGCGTTGGAGATGGAGAATCAGAGATGACAGAGATATAGAAAATATATAAGGATGAGAAGCCGAGTAGATATACGACGAGGATGTCGAGAGTGTCCTGAGGCTACAGAAACTCACAGTGACAGAGTCGTTTCGCGACACGATGAGGCTCAAGATCTGTGTGTATGTATCTATATTACTATACACAGACACACACACACACATATATACATATATATATATATATATATATATATATATATAATATTAAAAGACGGCAGAAGCAGTGAGTGTCAAGAGAAAAGTGAGCAAAGTGAGAAAAAGAACCACAACGCTTTGAATGAACTTCGAATTTCCGGGACGTGTGTGCGCTTGGATAAAACGCCGACCCGAATCACGTCGCATCGTTGGCCATATGATAGGCAAAAAATGGGGCAGGCCACAGAAATAAGGACACCCGAGAAATATATCTATAAATTTTGTCGATTTTCGTGTTGATCCCGCAGGGAAAGAAGGAAGAATAATTGCTCTAGAAAAAATCAGGACAAAAAAATCTCTCTTGGCTGTAGTAGAATAACACGAATTATTTATGTGCATAGATACGAATATACAACGAGTATTATTACAGGCTAATTACACTCGGTGGAAACTGTGTTATTTTCGTGTTGTCTTCTGATTGTCCATGAAAATACAATCCGAACTTACAAAAACCCTCGAAAGTATGTTATAAAATGAAAATATATATAATCTCATGATTACAGTTGTTTCATTTTCTTTTTTACTTTTTTGTGCAAAACTGATTCGTTCAATTTCAACATTTAATTGTCAATCAATATAAATTGTTTTATTTCTGTGTTTCAAAATCAAATGTTTTTCGTATTTCTTTGAATTTCAATCTCAAGAAGAATCATTCACGAAAGAACAAAGACGAATGAAAGTTTGGCAGAATTGCTCCGAGCCAAACTTCGTTTGTCGGACAATAAAAAAATTCTGATCTCTGACTGTAACGTGTGCCCATAGAAGTGTGTATCTTTGAGTGTAGTTTCAGTCATAGTATGAGATCAAAGAATTTCTGATACTGCTTTCGATTAAATCCACTTTGTTCTGTTGTACTTTCTATTGTGTATACCACAGACATCCATGAATTGATGTTAACTGACAACAGATACTTTATAACTAAAGTCATGGAAAAGAACAAACTAATCCCTGTGTAATATAAAGGATCTGACATTGTAATAATGGTCCGATTGAATGCAATGAAAATGGAAGAGATGAAAGAAACATGAACTCTACCGGAAATGCCTAAAACAACTATTCTCTGAAACCCCCAAAGAATAATACCAAGTAAAGCAACAACTACTGCAGGTTTCCCATTTCGTATTACGATTCCGACTCATTTTTTTCTATTTATTTTGTCACGTTAGATTAGACATGAAAAACTTTCACCGACACAAAAAATTTATAGTATAACATAGAATATTCTAGCCCATCTTCTATCGACAGGAAAAGCAATGAGTGTTGCAAGAAAATGAAAAAAAAAATGGAAAAGTTATGCCAATTACGAATTTTTTTTTTTATCTTAACAGCAAATTTCAGAATCGTTTCATGAGAAAAAAATTATACAAAGTACCCAACGAAATATGCATTATTTTTTCAACATCGATCGAAAATCATGATGTAAAAGTAGCAGCTTTTGGATGCTTCAATAAAAGATGTAACTTGGAAAAGATTAAATTTGAAAAAAAACGTGATATTTCCAAAATTGAGGTGCTTGCAAAAGTGTTATGAATAGACCTCAAACGACTTTTTGATTTTTTCCCATTTTGGTAGAAAATTGTGAAACAGAGCTATTGATTTTCAAAGGTGTTGCACTTATTTACAAAAATACTTGATGAAAAAGTAATTCTCCTGGAATTGGAAATACTAAAAAAAAAAAAAAGATTTTCAGCGTTGCTTAAGCGAAACGAAATTGCTTGAGCGACCTTTCTACTATTTCGTTTCGCTTGAGCGTTCTACTTGAGTCTGAAAACTTGTTTAGATGGCGTAAAGTTTGAAAGAAATTTTAATATTACGACAAAATATCGTTAAATAGCTGAGGCCCGGTCTTTGAAATTTTCTCCTCGCTGCAACAAAAGATGTTAGTACTTGATAAAAATATATAATTTCCTTAAAATTCTAAGCATTCCGAGAAGATGCTTAGAGGCTGCTCAACCGAATTTTTGAAATTTTTCTTTAGTTTTGTTCGGTTAGAGTTTCCTTCGTAGATTAATGCATTTCAAAGCAATAACATCGAAAAGTCATTCGGGTCTTGTAAAAAAAATTGAAATTACAAAAATTTTCAGAAAAATAGTGTTTTTGCGTGAATAATAAAAACAAAAATAAGTGACAGATAGCGGGACCAGCAATTAACGATCGAACGTAGAAAAATACAAAGAAACATAAATATATATGTACGAAGAAAATAAGAGAGAAGTGGCTGATTGAGACAAAAGCCAGTAATTCTGTCAAACTTTGACAAGTTCAGGCGAGATAGAGACATTGCTCGATCGAGGTGAAAAGTACATGTCCAATTGGATGTAGCAGCAAAATAGAGAAAAAAAAAGACGAAAGAAGGCATAAGAAGAGAGGAAGAAAATAAAGGGCTGGACAGGGGAAAGACGGGAAAAATGTGAAAGATATCGACACGATTCGCCTGGGGATGAAACTGAAGAACGTTTTACGAGGCAGCGACAACAGCCCAGCAAAATATATGACGTAGAATAAGAACTGCGCCTGGAAAGTCTCGGGCGATTGGAAAAACCTATAATAGCTTGGTATGTATTGACATATACACACATATATATATATTTATACGACGAAGGGAGAAGAGCGATTCGGCCGGGAGAGTAAAAGTGGTGGATAAAAGAATTGATCCCTTTGCCACGAGAAAATTCCCACAGGACAACACAAAACACACGATGATATTCTGTATCGTAAATGCGCTTGTTTTATGGATATATGTGCATTTTTAGAAAATCTTTTTGTTTTTCATCCATCAGATTATCTCTGAGAAAAAAGAAGTCTGTTTTTTTTTTATCAGTCGTGATCGTACAGGAGTAAGGAATTATGAAAAAATATTTTAAATTTTCTGTTGAAGAAATCATTTTATTTTCGACAGCAATTGGTAACGTATTTTTCTTTAACTTTTAAACATTATTATATTCTTGGTAGAATGAGAGGTAGAAATAATGAATCTTGCGAAAAGGGGGATAGTTTCACGAGAATATCCGACGGATCTCGAATCTTGAGATTCAGATTTTAATACTCACGTCGAAAAATACTTCTTTTAAGAGTCCCGAATTCTTATACACATTTGGAATCGTGTCTTTCTTGTTAGAAAATGGAAAAGGATCGTGTGCTGATTTTTTTTTTTTTTTTTTTTTCCCAATCGTTATCACATTCGATGTAGAATCATGCATGCATTTTCAAAGTTATTTTAGCTATGTGTATGTTCAACTGTATACATATTGATGCGTAGCTGTGTGAGAGGCAATCATTGTGGAATGAAACTGGTTGGACGATAGAAGTACAGGATGAAAATTACATCAGTGAGCACACAGTGGCTTCGTTATAGGAACGAGAGCAGCTAAACTCTCGTCTCCAACGAGAGAAAAGAGAAGATGTGGATGAAATAGAAAAAGAGAATCTTTTCTCTCGATGTTCACGTCGAGCAGAGTTAGCAAACAAGTAGCAAAATATATAGTTAGCATCGAAAAAGAAGAGAAAGAAAAGGAGAGTGGAATGGACGAAAACTTCTTGCTTCCTCCTGGTGCTTTATGGAAAAAAAATTTTAAAAAGTAAAGAATAAAAACAATATTGGAAAGATTTTTAATGTCGATTAAGCAGAGATATGCTTTTGGATCACCAAAAATATGAAAATTTGTGTTGTTTTTTTGTAACAGATAAAGATTTGTTCAATTATTTGAGAATGTTTAGATTTTTCGATTCTTAGTTTTTCTCAGTACTTGGTATTTTTTTAAACTTCGAAAAAAAAAACGTTTCAAGATGGCGGAGTCATACGGCTACGCTATTTTCAAAAACGCAGCTCTGAGACCAAAAACTTCACATTCCTAGATTAAAATTCATCTATCAAAAGTACCTTGAATTTCGTTTGAAAATTTTGCAACTATTTTTAAAAAATCATAAATATACTTATATTCCGATGAAGAAAAAAAATGATGTTTAAAGGTTCTAAAAGTATTTCTCCCCGTATGTTTCATCACTGAATACTCCTTTGGAACAGGGCATTCGATATGCCGTTTACCGCATTTTCTACTTTCCATTTTTTTCCATACTCCAAGTTCTGCGATTTGCGTCCTGAGATAAAATATATTTATTGCTACAGAAATTGAAGAATTTTATTACGACCAGAGACGGATTCTCTTTTTTTTCTACAGAGCAATATGACGCGAGATTCAAAATAAACTTTATGAACGTCATTCGTCTAGATGGGGCGGATGCTAGTGAAGGACTAATAAATCGAATGAATTTCCGAACCTATTTATGAATAACTGTCAGCACTGTTTCTCATAATTTTCCTGTAATTTGCAATCCACTACTTTTACAAATTTTTTATTTTTATTTTTTTTGTGAAAATGGTTCAATGAAAAATTAATATTGTACCATGTTGACAAATTCTATTTCAACTAACGACACCATTTCATTGGAGTGGAACTTTCTACATTTAAAACAACTTAATGGTATCGTTACCTTCTATTTTGTTCTATTAATACTTTTTTTTTTTTTTTTTTAAATCAGTAGTAAAAAATATCGCGATCATTCATTATTAAACACGAATAATCTTGAGCTTTTTTTTTATAAACATTTTTCAATTGAAGTAAATTCTAAAAACCGTAATTAAAATTTTTTTTTTTTTTTTGATAAAATTGTTGAGGTCGAAAGTTGCTATTGAAAAACGTCGGTATCAAACAAAATTTTGTTGATAGAACGCAGGTGCAAGATGTCAACTCAACGCTTGTAGGTTACGATAATGGGTTCGAATTCACACACGGGTCGTAATAACGAGCTCTAATTCCCATGTGCTCTCGGATGATGACTCATCAATATCGTTTCATCTATAAATTAGTCAAAACCACTTCAATAGAATTTAACAGCGATTTTATTAGTGATTAAACCGTCGCGTATCGATCCTTCGTAGCATGAATTATCGAGTTTTCAAATCATTTATATGATTTTTGAATTTTATCGATTCGAGATAACGATAATAATTTTTGGTCCATTGTATGGGGTAATATTTATCAGAGATAGCACGTAAAGCTTGAGCTTAGAATCTCAAAATGATTTGACAATGAACAAATTGTGTATAATAGTTTGAAAGGAATAAAAATATTCCGTGGAGATCATTCTTTAATTGAATTGCTCTTAAAAGTGCTCTGTTCGAACGAACGTCTCATTCAGTGTTGAAAATCATACACACATATATATTAATTCTTTTCTTGAACATGCACGAATGCATTTCATTCCTTTCGTTGTCCCTGACAAAAGACGAGAGCTCGCCAATCGCATCAACGTCGTCTGCTCGATGTTCTTCCAACACGGCGAAGCATTCAGAGTACAATAAAAAATTCTTGCGACTTGTAAGAACGATTCCGACGTTCTAAGGAAAAATTCGATTCAAGATAAGATTGACAATGAAACGTCTTACGAATGGAACATATGAGTACTATTTATATTTCATCTAATGCCATCTTCCCTCTTCTCGATCACGTGTGTATACATTATATGTATGAACTATTTTGTATCCTACCAGTTTTCATGCGTCAATACAGATAAAATGTTGCGAAATAACATAAATTCATTCGTCGATGAAAAATAATGTTTTCAGAAAGTTTACGGCTCTGCATTCTTTCGTTACATACAATTTTTGTGTTCAATCTTTTTCGATTGAACGTCAAAAGTGAAACAAAGATTACAGAACGAAGAAACCTTGCGATTCAATTTCAATAAAAGTTGATATTCATTGAGAGTCTATTTATCGATCCATGGAAAAACAACGAACGTGTGTTTCTCTCTCATTTTTCAAGACTGACTGCATTCTATCCGAGTTAAAATACGAATACAAAGTTTAGCTGTAATTTGTTCCTTAGTGACATTTTACCAATAATTCAATTGCTACAGCTACGAGGTTCGGTTCTGATATGTGGCTAAAAACAGCGGTCTTTCATTAATTTAACAATAAATTTGGTGTTGACGTAAAGACTAATACAAACTTTTCATGTACTACAAAAGTATTTTCGAGCGCGTTAGCAATTTATTTTCGTCCACTCTGAAAACATTACAGTGGTAAATACTACACGATTAAGCCTTTTTACCGTGGTTTTTTTCACAAGTGTCTGTTTTGGGTACATGTGCTACGGTGTTCTAGATTTTTAGAGTTTATTGTGCACGCTCATATACACACGAGAATAAGCGAAAGAGAGAGAGAGAGAGAGAGGGAGAGAGAACTCGGAGAAGAAGAGTTAGGATCGGACAGCGTGTAAACTCACCTCGGGAGCTCGCAATATTGCACCGTTGGGGGTAAAATTTACGAGCTCTTTTCTCACGCGCGCTCCAGACCATTTGTGTCATTTTGTTCTGTTTTTTCATCCCGTAAAGCTCGAGAAATCTTTCCTTTTCCATCAAACAAGCACACAAACAAAGGAAGGGAAGATGTGACTCTCTGGTAATCGTTCAACCCTTCAAATTCTGTTCCCATCCTACAAGCGATGCACACGATGCATTAAGCCTTGAAATCAATCAACTGGAGTAAATTGATAAATTACTTCAGTAAAATTGAGGATCTCGATAGATCAAAGTCGTAGAATGAAGAAAATCGATTGAGGGCTATTTTATTATTTGAAAATTTTATTAATTGTTTCATAAAATGTTGCTTATACATTTATTAAAAGCACCAGAAATAAAGATAAATTTTTAACATGCAATCTTTCAACAATTCTTTCGAACGATCTCATCTTTTATCTCGAAACATTGGAGAAAAGTGAATATTTTTTTAAACCACAGATATTCAAATTATAATTATTTACATAGATATAAAATTGAGAAGCCCGTGTATAAAAACCAGAGAAAGATTCAAAAAGCAACACAATCAGTGACCAGCTGCACTGTGTCCCGGCTCAGTTCTTGTTTTTATTAGAAAAAAATAAAAGGAACAAAATATCTGTCGGAACCAAGGGAAACACGTGTGGAAGACGAAGAAAAAAGAAAATTTAGTACAAACCACGAGAAAAAAGGCTTGGTGGCATTTTGGGTGCTGATCCACAACGAGTACGGTTGAATGTAGTTACGTCGGTAAGGAAAGGATAATTTTAGAAATAGAGATGCGATTCGTTAGTACGCTTCTTTCGCGTTCTCCTCTATTTGTCTCGTAAAGGGTTAGGACGGAAATATAAACGAGACAAGGGGAAACGAAGTTGAGAAAGGATCTCTTCGTTTTAATAATATACATTGCGCTGCCCAACTGGCTCGACCCAAACACCATAATAAACGATGAGATATGTATTCCAACGATATCTACGAAAAATTCCTTTCTATATTTGAAATGTTTCTGAGTTTCTTTCAGATTTTCTCCATCCCGTGTCATTCCTTGTGTTATTTCTGTCTCATTGTTCTCTTTTATTTGCATGCTATGGCATTTTTTTTCTGTACAGTACATTGATATTTAAATCAGCATGAATAATCGATTATCAAGTGAAAAAAATATGAAAACCATTTTTTTATTTCAATTGAACCCTGTCAATCCAAGCAGTGTCAATTTGCAATCGAATATTTTGTTTCAGTTTTAATGATTATAAAATATCGAACTTTCAGTTTCGCACATCGTTACAAAGTGGAAATGAAAATTCATAACAATTTTAATAGACATTGTTCCTACTGGAGCGTTTGTTAACTGTTTCGACGATTCGTTTTCAATTTAGTGCGAAAATTAAGAAATGAAAATTTTCAAAGAGAAATAGACAGCGAAAGTCTTCGTTGATGAATAGTATCATTCGTTTTCTTATTACTTTGCTGCTTTATTTACATTTTCACTTTGTAGCTTACGGAACAAAAATTATATCACATTGCTTAACTTCGTTTGCGACCTATTTTTTCCATCAAACTAACTTACTATTCGTTCATTAAGTATTAAATAATTGTAACTATATTTTCTTCTACGGATGAGTTTAAATACGCAATGCAGAATGTTGACTTCAAATATCCGTTGGTAACATTGAAAGCCTCACATATAAGCGTAAATTAAACATATCGATGTACATACATAGCTCCCTTGATATTTCACCCTCTCGCGGCTTTAATTGCTTTTCCATCCACAACATGAAATTTTCTCTCTTTTCGATTCCCGTTATGGCCATCTCGAAACGTATCGATGAAAATCAATGAAAATTTATTACCTCTATCCATCGAATGATTTCACACCAGGTGTTTCACTCGACCGGTGTATTCTAGCTATTCAACAATATCTAACCGACACATAATGACACGAAATTGATTATATGTTTCATCGAGAATTACAAAGAAGTCAAAGAGAATGACACTTTTTTAATCAATCAACCGAGAATCGTGTCTATTGGGTTAAACGACTGAAGTAAACTCCCTGACGAGTAATTCTCTTCCTCGAATTGTCAGAATATCCTATATAAGATGAGGTTTTACCATGAGAACCTATCAGGAAAGATGTAACTAAATATTTCGATGCTTTTTCGCTTCAAAGAACATTCAAACCAATTAATTGAGTTCTTATCTGAAAAACAATTATAGTGATCCATCAATGTATAGATATTAATTCGTCCATGAAGCAGTATTCAAAAATTGGACGACGAGAGTGATTTTTCTCACTTTACTCTAGAAGCTGTTTTACTTGAAATCTCAAACATCTCGATTAATTGTGATCAACATTATTTAACAACAATTGCATGTTATCTAACTCCAAAAATCGTTGAATAATTTATGGTTTTCATAGTACTGCGCGTGTCTCGTATAGCTGAAACTTTTCTCTTTTGTCACAAGAGCTTCGCACGTGGGGTAATAAAAATATTCTCCGGCAACGTTCAGTACCGACCAAGTATCGAGATCACGTTTAAACCGGTGACCCCTTATACAGGGTGAGTCGAACAGCATTGACGTTAACATTTTTCAACCTCTTTTATTGTATGCAGATATTTTCGTATCTGCTGTAGGAATTCGAATAATTAATTTAACATTATCGATTGATAAACGATAATCAATCGAAAAAAAATAAGCTAAAAGCTCAAAATCAGATAGTATGTAAAAAAGAATTTTCTAAAAACATCCGTTTCATAGGATATGGAAACTGCTATGAATTCTGTAAACAAAAACAATTGTCGTCATTTAGCAGCCGTTTTTCCATTCAACTGGTTTATCTCGGGTAACACCCTGTATACCGTTGAGCGTTATCAAAATTCCAGAATACCTCTAGCACAGTCACCCCTACGAGGTACGTGGATATTTGTCTCGTCGTATATAAGTGAACGTTCGTGACATAGTGAATGTCGTTGTCGTTGTAGAATCTCTTGTAGAACAGACATTGGTTCCCACAGCGTTTGAGATGTCTATGTCGAGAAATTTCGCGCATAATTCGAGGTAATCTCCCTAGAGTTTACTTCAAAAGTTCTAGAGAAATTTGGAGGATCAATGAGTGTCATGTGACTGTGCATGACGGTACAGTGATATCGAAAGTTGATGGTATTCTGTCACATCACTTCGTCATTCATTTGAGTGACGTATTTTGTATTTTGAGTACGAAACTGAGAACGTTTGAAAAACTGAAAAGCAACCCAAAATTGGAGTACATCCAACGTTTCAATTATGCTTATGGATATAAAAAATATTTGGACTCAATATTTTTTTAGACCTTTTTCTCTCCCGCAAGAGAGACCATTGTGGAAGGCCGGATACTTTCGATTGGATGGTTTGGGAAAGAGCGGGCGAATAGGAGTGACTGGGCTCAATAGCGGCTATCGTTACACAATTGCGTCGTCAGTCCGTGCCACCGCACTGTGTGATAGGTCTTCGTATGATAGGTGTTCTCGACAACCATCGATCAGGTGTGCTTGATGTTTTTATAGTTGATTGTCTTTTTCGTACGTTGCAGAAAAAATCGTCCAGCCAATAGCAGTTGTTTCATTGCAAAATTTTGTTGGTTCGATCACAGTATTCTTAGTCATAATTTATAATAATCGTGCTGTTTTATAAAAACGAGCTTATTTATTTAATGCTTTATTATAATTGTAACGATTACCGACAGCGATGGATGAGCAATCGGTGTGTGTGGCTTCGGCGATCCCTTGAGTGAAGCAGACTTGGACGCGAGGCCAATACTTGAATGACCGCTTAGCCACGCATCAATTACCAAGCGGAATACAATTTTCCTAAGTTTCTGATGGCCCTAACAAGCTGCAAATCATTGTCAGTAAAAATATAGTCGCCTGTATCGGTTGAGTTTTTCACAGTTTCCTCTTTTGGCCCCCGTGCAAATGCGATACACTTAAGTGCATTAGAAAATGGTGGTTGTGCGCAACATTCAAGCAGGAACCGAAATAGGAACAATGAAGTGAGTGGAAATGTGAGGAAAAACCGAAAAATTTATACGCAGAAACAATTAAAATTAAAATTAAAGTATACTGAGACGTTTATAGAATTATTTGGCACTTCGAAATAAGATATGTGACTTTACCAGATTTTCACCCCACCAAAAATCGCGCTAGAAAACAAAGCTGTCTCGTTAGCTTATAATCATTTCAATAATGAAGAAAAGGCCTGAAAAGATCGCAGAAAAGCAATCACTCATACAGTTTCCATGTCAATTATTGTTTGTTTTTTTTTTTTAATTAATTTTAATTACTAAACTTTCTCCATAACTATGAAACAAATGCTGAAAAGAGCTCAACATTGGTCCCACGAATAATATAATCTTATAAATTTGTGGCTGGTGCATCAGACTTGGCTAGTTTCAATTATTTACCTTCTGTATTTAATTTATATTTGTCAGAGATGAAACAAATATGGGTTCTATAGAGATGAGAGAAATGCCACGCAACTAATTTACTTCGACATCGCAAAGTTTACGACAGAGACACGGTAGGAGGATAAGCTGCAATGGAGTGGTGTGTTATATGTTGTTATATATACATCGCACCAGAGAGTTTCGTTACCCCTATTCAATTCTCTTTTGGTTGCTATTCTCTTTTATAGCAGCGCAACAACCCCTCGTGTTAACGTCCTCGTCATTCTGTGGGCTTTCCTTGTACCCAGACTCATGTGGTTGGCAATGAAGAACGACAGTCGACGTGGGGCGGTCGACACAGAGAAAGAGCAAGAGAGAGAGAGAGAGAGAGAGAGAGAAAGAGAGAGAGAGAGAGAGAGAGAGAGAAGACATTGTTTCGTAGCATGGAGCTATACCATTTATACGTATTTCACGATTGATTAAGATACTTGCATTGTCTTTCTCGGTCTTGCAAGAAGGAGACGAGATTTTCCAGAGCTGCACATGTTTGCCAGATAAACATATTACGAATACTAGCGAGGAGAAATTCTCGCATCTACTGATTATGTTTAGCAAGAAAACAAGGAAACACCAGACATTATTATCCTGGCAATGGCTGTGATAACGTCATTTTCCAGTCTATACGAACACGCACAGGAGGTATCGATGTGTTACCTCCGCGAAGAAATTTTTTCAGTAGATAGGTATTCTCCATGGGATGAAGAAAGTTACTACTTTAGAGAGATCAGTTGAATATAAAAATGTCTGATAAAAAATCCTTTTTTTTTTTTTAAATCGAAAATGATGTTAACAGAGAAACAAAACTTATTTGAATAGTAGTAAAAGAGTGAAATGAAAACGATTACATTATTTCTCATCATCTGCCAAACGCAAAGTTATGTTCTGACAAGCGACGTGAAATGAAGATACTATAAAAAAGATTTTTTGACGGTGAAATATTATGAGGAAGCAATTTGCAAATGTACACCTCCTATTTGTATTTGCGCAGCCCTTGTGGAAAATCGTGAGGGACTGAACGATGTGAAAAAGGAGGGCCATGAAGAATTCAGATGATCCCTAGAGAGGGTTGACGCAAATGTAGAGTATATGTAGACGTTGGGGTCTGGTTCCCTCTTGCTTCGTGAAGCAATGATTCGATTTGGCTGGATTCGATTCGTCACCCTGCTCTCCCTCATAGCGAATCCTCCATTCAGAAAACCTATATAAAATAAAATGAAAAAAAGTTTTCTTTCATGTTATTTCTGAGGTCTTATCGGTCCAAATATAGCTGAAAAATAGGGTGGTAATATAGAGGCATCAACAAACTGTAAAAATTCCTATCACGATTCGTATCACTTTGCGGTTATTCAAGTACAGTGCTCGAATTCTATTAAACAAAAGATCACAATTTGCAAAGTTTAATACGCGAGAGGAATGTGGTTAAGCTTCCCTGTTTGCTGGCAGTTAATATGAGCACACAAAGGGTCGAGAGGAATGTCCGAAGATGGAGAAAGAGCGAGAGAGAGGAACAAGAAAACCGAGAAAGACTTCGCGATGAGTTACACAAAGTTATTCCAAAGACGGGGGAAAGTTAAAACTTAAAACTCGAGGTGTGAGAGGCCATTATGAAACGAGAAGGGAAGTAGTTTCGCGAAGATAGAAAAACACAAAGATGAGGGAAAGTGAGGCCCGAGACATTATCTTAGCTCGATTTGACCCGGAAAATTCAAGATCTTACTCAATTCACCTTGCTCTCTTCTCTTCTACCGTTCTCTCTCTATTTTTCCCTTTTCTCTATCTCTCTTCCAATTCCTCCAACTATATTCGGTCCTTTGCTCAGGCTCTCTTATTGTATTCTCGACTTTTCGATCAACTCGTAGTCTTCAAGCGTTCATTAACACTAGTCAAAGTCTTCCAATACCTTTCATCCCTTATTCTTGCTGCTCACAAAAAGTAACTGTACCGTCCCGAATATCCGAAAAATCGCTGATGTGGCTTGTATAAAATCTCAACTATAAAAGAGAGAGAGAGAGAGAGAGAGAGTCATTGAACACGCACGTTGATGTATAAAGGTATATGATTCTTACGTTGAAAATTATTATTTCCTCATAAAACTGCCACTTCAAACGCTCTTTATCGTTTACGTTCTACTTCATCGTTTTGTAAGAAGATAAGCTAATATACTCTTCTGATTTTGTTATCTCCCTTAACCACCTTGTTCAAAAAATACTCATTCGACCACCGCTTATGAACGTTCTTGCTTTCACTACCACTTGGTTCAGCTCATTATTCTTACAACTTAAATACTAAATGACAAAAACTCAATAGACGCAAGCAATGAAAAAAAAAATTGATTAATCACCATAATTAATGAAATCGGTGTATTTTAATTGCATCCGTTGGCATGTAGAAAGAAAGACATGCAATTAAAAAAAAAAATTCGACAATCGAAAAAATTAAACGAATGTTTTGAATTTTGCAATTTCGAAAAAAACCATTTCTGTGGCATACATTTTCACGAGTTTTATGGCAAAAATAATTTTGCATTGTGTAACATTTTTTTTGCATAATAAGTCAGAAATTCTGGAGATGCAGAGGAGAGGAGTTGACTATGATTTGTGTGAGATATAGTATCATAATATATCTGTATCTACATGAGAATTAACGTGTATAGGACGGAAAAGCGCAAAATGAGGGAGGGCAAGTGGCGAGTAGTATAAATCCAATTTGCGAAACAGCATTGCCGAGCCAAGGGTGCACAAATGTTGGAGAGCTGTATATAAGTCTATTGCTATGTGTGGGTTCACGTTAAGTTGGACAGCCATGATGATAGTGGCAAAGAGACATGTATATATAACGTACGTATGTGGATAGCACGAAGTTTCATTCATTAGCTCTTATTAGGCTGCATTATGCAAAAATGAGTCAACTACCTCGTCAACCGAAAATTACATGAGTTATAACGTACGTTACTCTTGCATCAGCACGTCAGAATACAGAAAGAAAGAGCCAGAGGCTGAGAGAGAGAGAGAGAGAGAGAGGAAGCGGGCAGCAATAAAACTCGTAACTCTCTTGAAATAAATTCGAAACTCATCCTAATTGAGTAAAAATGTTTTACTGATTGCCATCTCACAAAATTTACAATTATTTGATTTTTATCTCACATGTTATCAAGTACCATTTATTATAACAGGTGCTTCCGAAACGATATAAGATTACTTTGTACACGAAGAGAAAATCCATGACAAATTATCCTGTTAACACATTCCCGTCGAAAATTCTTGAGCGATCTAAGTCTCTGTATACAGACACGGGTTATAAAAACCTCGTTCGTGTTTACGGCGCGATATAGCGAAATTAACGGATTTTTTATTCACAATTATTTGTTATTACTTTGTTCAATAAAATGAGCGGTGAAAAAATGTGTGAAGCCGTAGCTCCGATAAAAATTACTACTAAATATCAATGGGATTTTTTCTCCGTCCATAAGAGCCCTTCTAAAAGTAGTAAACATAATTTACTACTGCTGCTCACTGTTGAGTGAATGCATGTTCAAATATCTGTTCAGAGATCTATAATATTAGGTATTGCATATTAAGATCACAAACGTTCTGCGGTCATTGCAATGACAAGGAATAAGATGATAAAATGGTAATAACAATAAGAATGTTAATGATATGATAATGAAATGGATGAAAATTTTTTCAATATCCTTTCTTAAATCCTCCCTGGCTTTTAAGAATCCATCGCGCAGCTTCCGAACTCTAAATACTCTTTCCTCACTCTTCTTCACTGTTATCGTGAGACCCCTAGGAATCACTCGTGTGAATGGCTTTGTACTACCGACAGCTAATTTTTTTCAAACGCAATACCATATCACACTTATGGGCCATGAGGGCCAGAGGAAACTGTAAAAAACCCCACTTATACAAGTCGCCATATTAATACTGAATTTTAGTGGGTTTTGTGCATTTCAAACCTCGATGAGAATCGGTAAACCTGGAATGTAAATTGTACCGGAATTTAACAGTATTCAGGGGGATGCGATTCTGACCTTGAATCCAACTATTGGACTAAAGTTTTCAATTTTTTATAGCCGAACACTTCTTGCATCTATTCCCAAAAGTGAAACAATACTGATCTTTTCGTTTTCGCGTGCTGAAATTGAGAAGCTGAGCATTTCAATTGTCAATGCATGCCTTTCATAGAGAATGTCAGAAGATGGAACGTTTCAATTTCAAAAAGAGAATAACACTATCGACATATTTGTTACGGTCGTGCGTAACAGCGGATGCTTTCGGTAAATTAAACTTTGATTTTATTGAACTTCCAAGTACTCGAGAATCTAATTCTTCATTTTTCATTTCTATAAACTGATAATTCATCATGATTGTAGCACATTGGAAACAATCATAGGAAAAGTATGTAGATTTGACACGAATCAAAAAAGCTCTTGACATTTTTTATTCAAGCCTTTTTCCGACCCTGAGAAAAAAGACGTACCTTTTTTTTTATTATCAAAACCTCGGTCTGCGAGCTACTTCGTTTATTTTTCATTTTTTGTAAAATACTCCATGAATTTAAATGAAAGAAAGAAGAAAAATAATATTCTTTTTTTTTGTTTCATCAATATTTTATCGACGCTCGCGCTCCATGTAATATAATTTGATCAAATCCTCGATTGAAATGTTTCCGTTTCCTTCGAGCTTACTCTCAATTCTAATTTTCATCGTAAATGAGAATCGCCGTGATAGCAACGAACCAAATAAAATACGAGGCAGATTAGTTGCTCACAAATATTACTATTGATATAAACCTTCGCCAGACATAAGCTGCTATATGGAACATTAGCACCACGTTCGTACGATTCTCTAAGGACTGAACCACTCTACGAGTTTCCTCTTCCCTTGCACTGGGCTACATTGAGATTATTTATGAGACCACGCCTGGCTGCAACACGTTTTGGTATTGGCAGAGAGGCGTACACTAGAACGCGCCGAATACACGTACACCATAAACATCGGGAATTTCTATTACCTATAGGTACCCCATAATAGTATACATGCGTAAAGTAATGTACGACATTTTACATACCTCTCGTGTACATAAGATACGTGAATACTTTTAATAATAGTTGCAACTATCACAGCCTCTGTGCAGCGTTTGAGGATACACGTACTACAACGTGCTGTTTATATTCGTTAAATATATTATAGTCAGTCGTATCCAGAAAATCCAAAATTTCAAGCCGATAGTAAGCAGCTTTGTACGATTGAGTGTTTATTACTTCTCTCGTCCATAATTTCTATCCTTCAACGAATGGTTACCATTGAAAAAAATGTATTCTATTCTTATATCATTATAGATATAATTACCATAGCGAATCAACGTGAATATCGTGCGAACGACGTCAATAATATTGCGCTTATTTTGATTTTTTTATTTATTTTTTTTTTATTATTATTTATTTTGAATAATCTGAAACGAACAACGATTAAGCGTCCAATTTTCGAACCGAACTCAGAAGATGAAAGCCAAACACTCTATTTAAACATAGTTCAACCGTCACAGCCTCTTTGCCCCTCCCATTGTCATCGTTCCTCTCAAAAAACGTGCATATACTTACATCATCGAGGGATACAGACAAAATTTAAGTTAACCAAGTAACCTAAATACCTTCTTTTGACCTTATATAATATAGGTATTTTCGGAAAAATAGATTGGTCGAGAAATTTGTGGTGATCCGACTCTCGTAAAATCGAGCGATCTCATCACAGTAAGCCGAGAACGAAAAAGATATTATGTAAAAGGGGTTATTCGTTTTGCAGGTTTGTGGTCATCGTCCATGTATGAAAAATTTGCCGGAGGTGGTGAATTTTCGTACTCTCATATACACTATACGTATAGGGGGTACTTCAAGTTTTTCGTGATATTCTTTCGCAATCTCCGCCAACATTTTTCCTTTTACGATTTATCCCTTACCTTCTCTTATTTCCAACGGGAAAAGGGCCAGCATTTGCCTTGATTCCACGGTTTTACAACCCATCTCATTTCGTCTCAGTGGACGTTATGCGTCACTCCATATACGTACTATACACACTATTTACATACATATTATATATTGTACATACGCGCATATATACTACAGGAGAGAATCAATATCGTGGCGAATATTACGCGGTGAGATATAGAGAGAAAGGATACCAACCATGCATTTCTCTACCAACATTCTGGAAGCTCGATATTCGATGGGGTCTTGATTGGATCAACGTTGGGGGCTAATGCGCGAGCATTAGCGGTCATCAATATAGCATGTACCTATTCAGAAAGGTCGCGATAGAGAATGATGCTAATGATGCGGGCAAACGTGGAGTATCACGAAGATTGATCTCATTCATTTGTTAAGCACTTTATCGATATGCACTTATGTTTTATCCAGATATAACAATGCGTGGCACACAGTATCCTTGAGCTTGCTGTACTCTAGTTACGAATGACAATGTTGCGAGGAAAATTATTGGTTATTTGATTGTAAAGATTATGATATTTCATTACTTTTATTATAAAATCGAATTTAAATACCCTTTTTTTATTTTTATTATTTTATTTAATTTTAAATTCAAATGAACTTTGACATAATACTTGGAAAACTGGAGTATCATATTCCAATTCGAATGCATTAACTCCGTATGAAAGGAAAAGCCCTGTTTAGATTGTACCATCGAGTAAATGATACTCAATCGGCTGGAGGTCAAAATGGAACTTATATCTGCAATCGAATGAACGCACAGCTGCCGGACGAACTTAATATTTTTCTTTTTTTTTCGTACATTTCTTCATTTCCTACGTATTCATATGGATTCGAAAAAAAAAAATTGTATTTTTTCATAAAAAATTAAGAACGAAAGAAACATTACCCTGTAGCTATTTATGTAGGAATGGCTGAACGACATCGAATTTTGTTTCGATTTTTATTAATTCTGAAGACAATTGAAAACTGTATAATCAGTAACAAGTACAATTTCTGTACTTGATCCCATCTTCCAGGGTGTCTCTCCAATTTTTTTCTTGGCATTCATCAGAGAATTCAATTTAACATTTTTGACGTAAACTTACCGTTATTTTCATAATTCCATAGGCCATTTTACTTATGAGAGTTGACCATCGATAGTCCTCCATTTCTTGATAGAATAATAAAAAAAAAAGGTACGAAAAACCTAGTCGTAAATATTTTTATAAGAAATACCCAAGTTCCTGAGCTTTAACTTCATCCTCTCGTCAACCCAGTCGATTAATTTCACTTCGATCCGCAGTCTCGAGAAGAAGAGCTTCAACCTGAAACTGAAGTAAAAAAAATGATGTATATATGTCAGTCGTAAACCGAAATGAAAAACTCCAACTTTTGCTGGAATATTAATTTTTCTCTCTTCCCCTCTGCCATGGACTTTTTCAGCGTCGGTTGGTCTCCTTTATACTTTTTTTTTCCGCTCATTTCATTCTTTCCTACTTGCTGCTCTCACTCTTTTACATTAAGCGTCAATAAAAAGTTTTCAGTCTCCGACCACCGTTTTGCTCTAGTAAAGTAGAACGAGCGTATGATTTTTTCGGTTCCACCGCTGCGTTTTTTTTTTTTTTTTTTTTTTATTAAATAATCAGTCGCATTATTTTATCTCTGTCTCTTTCATTCCGGCACTTATTTCTTTTCACAACCTCCGTTTCATCTCGGGGATTTTCTCTACAATTGGAAAAAAGAACGGATGAAATCGTTGTCCGTTGAGTACCAAAATCCAATATATGTAATCCTCTGCCAATTTGCGAAACATATAGTGAAGTGAAGTCGAGACTCCTGCGATGAATTAAAAAGCTCTGTCCTCGAAAATTCGTTGAGTGGTACTCGTGCAAGCGGATCCATTGCACCTCAAAACCATCAGGACGAATCTCATGAACCGCAGAAAGAATAAGGAGAGAGAAAAGAGAGAAAGAAATGAAATGCGCAACTGTAAAATTCTTTGTACGTATTATGACAACATATAAGTATATATCCAGACTATGTAATTCATCAACTGGTAATTGTCACTAGCAGTTATGACGCTACATCCATGATCATCAATTAACTCAAGAGCACTTGTCCACTTCAGGCTTTTCGCGTAAGCATCTCTGAACTCGACATTTTAACTGTGCACCGTAACGAATTCATTCGACGATACGGAAATCCCTCGCCGAAGGTTATTTTGGGAAATGCAAACAACGGGGATACAAACATTCGTCAGTTGAGCAAACGAGGATTATCCAACGACGAGGCCTACACAGTTCGTTGAGAAACGAGCGAGGAGTCTATGAATCTCGGTTTATTCACGATATCATTGCGCAGTGTATGCTGCTCGTCAGAGAGATCTCCGCAGATCTCAACCACCGGCTCATTCACTCATTCTCTTTTTCATCTCTATGATGTCTTTTCTTTTTCATGCATCTCCATTTAGCTCACAAGTGCCTTCAAGTAGTGTACCATACACGCGACTGGCACTCAGAATTTGTCTCTACTATACTCTCGGCCTTTTTGTTGACCCTTTTCAGACGCTTTTTTTTTCCAATCTTTTTCAAACCCGAAAAAATCATTCCTGTCATCTGGATCCCTCTTTTACATACAGATTTTATTTAGAATTGAATTCTCCTTGGTAATACGTCGTTATAAACATCATTGCATGGACAGGGTTTCGAATTAATTCCAGATGAAACAAAAAATTATATTTTACTTCTCTGCTGTGAAAAATTTCGATCTTCCCGCAAAATTCAGAAATCTCTTCCTTCGCTAGCATCTTTCAAGGTTATTGAAATTGTAACGATTGAAATATTAAGAATTCAAGTCGCTCGTTACTCTCGTTCTTTTTCGTTCCGCGGTCCTCGACGAGACAACAACGAGACGAAGTTCCTACCGTCAGTCAAATCGTTGAAATCAAGGACTTCATTGTCGTGGTTGGCCACTTGGTCATTATAATTTCTTCCGGTGACTCTTTTCGAGTTCTGAGTAAAACCCCGGAACTTGTGAAAGAGCCAACGAGGAAAAAGAAACACCAACGAAATATAAGCGCTTTAAAATCTTTTCTCTCTCGTTTTTTTCTGCATATTATATGAGATATCTCAACAAAGAAAGTAAATAATGTAAGATTATAATTATACGAATGATTAGTGTGAAGAAATGAACGTGTCGCGTATGTCAATCGAATTTGATTGTAGTTATATATATATATATATTAATGATTATGCTACCAATTCCATTCGCTACTACAGAAAAAAAATAAAACAAAATAATAATTGTGACAATTATTTTCATAAACTTTGTTCAAAATGAATCAAATTACATATTACAAAACTGACCCTTGTTTTCGTTGCGGTATACAAAAATGATACACAGAATGAATGATCCCAAAAATGTTCATGTTTGCACAAGAAGAATCGACGGATGATTCGAAAAATTCCATGTGTATACATGAAATCCATTTAACGAACTATATTCGAAAAAGATGCACTCTCCAAGGATTTTTTTAACTTCCTTACACTTTTCCTATATATCATTGAAACGACTGCGTGCGTGTTAAAGAAGTTTTCCTGAAAGATGCTCTTCGGCATCACAGCTTGAGTATAGGCTGAAAGTGAAGAGTGAAGTTCTCTCTCTCTCTCTCTCTCTCTCTCTCTCTCTCTCTCTCTCTCTCTCTCTCTCTCTCTCGCTTTCAATCCTGGATAAAGTGAAAGAATTTACGAGATGATTTTTAATCTACCAGATGTGCGACGGGTGTGTGAGAAAGCAAGTTACGAGTTCGAAGCTTTTCTACTTCTGGTTCGTCTGGAAGGTTCATTCGACCCTACATGCAACCCACAGCCACTTAGTACTCTTCCGGACAAACACGCGAACTCTACGATCCCCGTAGTAGAACGAGAAAGGGTCGGAAAGGAAGAAGGGAAGAGGGGAGGCCGTTTTGCTATCACTCTCGTCAGCCCTCGCTCATCACACGAGTCCGCTCCAAGGGTCTACTGGTGATTTTAGCTGGGAATGATTTACCGAGGCGACCCCGCCCCATAGCCACCCTCAGGCACCCTCGGCAACATACGGTTTACATAAGCACGTCGTTGTAATTCCCGATGGGGCCCGACTAGGGCAAAGAAAACTCTTCTCGTGTGTATACACCAGGTTTCCGACAGATTTTTCTACTCTTTTTATCTCATTTTTCTCCATCTTCTTACTTCACTCATGCTCCATGCGACAACTGTATTACCGTCGAGATATATAAAAGAACACACAAGAAATATTTCTGGATACATTTTTCTCTTGACCCTCAGACCTTCGGGCGACATGAACACGCGTTTATCGTGATTTTCACACTTCATGTTTAGAGAAACAAAAAAACAAAACAAAAGATGTCCCAAAAAACTTGTTTTTTTTTTTTTTTACAGCGGATTTTTCAAAAAATGGATATTTTTTGGTGCTGTGTAAGAAAACGAACGGAATCTACATGAAAATCATTCAATTTTCTGGATTCGTGAAACATTCACGAATTGGTGTATCATCGGAGAGAATTATCAAACATGAAGAAATTGTCTGTATAAATTAATCCTCTAGAAGCCTAAATAATGATTTAAAAAAATGTTTTATGTTTTATTTAAAAACAAAAAATGTAATTTAATGAACGAAATCAATTTTTCTTCATGTGAATACAATCATTAGATCGTACTCGATCTTCGATTCACAAACTTTGCGCCCACACTTCGGATAAAGAAAATTGCCAATCGACAGTTACATGGAGAGGAATCGAAGGATAAACGAGAAAAAAAACTCAGTTTCGCGTAGCCCAAAAAACGAAAAAAAAATATATATATATATATCGAACTGCGAGAAGTGCCTGAGAATCAGATTCCAATCCATAAGATGTGATTAAGATAGAGTCTTCGAGGCCGTTTTCCCATGATTTTTATCGACTCCAGAGTTCGACGGCTCGAACTATAATATACTCATACATACGTAGGCGCTCTATATATTTGCGAAGCTGAGGGGAATCTTCCAATGTCCGTCAGAGAATAAATGGCTGCCAAAGAAAGCTTTCTCTCTCATTTTCTTTATTTCTCTTTCTTTTTCTCTTTCTCGATTTGCTCAAGATTCAAGAGTCTGTCAGGTTCAATGACGATCGTTTTCCTTCTACCGTCGTGCATTTTTATTTAACCAATAAATATATATGCGTCAGTATAGCATCCTTCGTCTATAACGGAATAAGGTATTTTCAACCCATTCAAGGGTTTTTTAAAAGTGCTTCGTTCGATATCTCTCTCGGCTCATACCGTTATTTATTAAGGATCGTGGTAGTACAAACATACTCAGCCAAATGGCCTTTAATAAATCATACTTATTTCGTGACGTTTTCTCAAGTCTCAACTCAACTTATAGTACGATATCTAAAATGGTAACTAGTTTTTTATTCGTAACTAAGAAAAATTTTATCAATTAAAATCGAAAAAGATTTTAATCGATAATTTTTCTGGTTCTTTACAGTTTTTGACGAGGTGAGCCTTAGCAGATCTCAACTTGTTTAATAATTTTTTGTAAAGGCTGGACTCGATATCAACACAATTAGAATCAAAAAGGGACATTAGGGAAAATGAAGAAAGTTGGAATCGTTGTCATTTTTTCTCGATTCGAGTTTATGTGATAATTTCGATAACTGGGTGTCAACATTTTTCGAGGGCGTGATAATTCTTGGAAATATCTAATGTTTTACGGATTTTTTTTTTTTTTTAACTTTAAAACCTGAGGGTGAACAACTTTATGGAGACGATCATTTTTCGCGGCGCCCGCGATAATATACTTATCGCAACGTTTTTGAAGCATGCGTGTGCGTGTTATTTCTTGCCGTATACATTGCCACAGAAAATTGAGCCAGCGTTTTCCAAGCAGGATTTAGCGGGAACTAAGGGGATAACGGTGTGAGAGCTTCACAGTCTTTATGGCTATTTTCCCCTGTCGCTATATCAGCATACAAGTTTCTACTTAAACATATATATATCTGTGGTGAAGTCTTGCAGAACAAATGAAACCAGGGATCGAGAAGAGAGATGGAATTTGGTGTGGATTCGACAAAAGTTCACGCGGATTTCGCTCGTGTGGGACAACCCTAATTTGAAAATCAAACTACAAGATTAAGCAGGATTTCGCTGAGACCTTTCACGAATATTTCAGAGATTCTACCTCATCTCCAAGATATTTTGTTTAGCTCCAAAAAAGACTTCATCATGATAATAAAATGGATAAGAAGCCAAGATTATTACTTCTCGCAATTCGACAGAACAAAGTGAGACACAAAAAGTATTGTCACCTGTTTGTATCAGGAAGAAATGAGAGTATGGAATGAGGAAGATTTTTTTCGTAATCTTGCTGTGAAATTTTTTTTTTTATAGTTCATATTTATCAGTAGAATATGAGTGTCATTTTTGTGGATATTCGAAAATAACATCGTATCAACATACACTCACAAAATATGATGTATTATCGACGTCTAATCATTATGAAATTCATCGTGATTCGTTATTTTGTTAACGCTTCAACAAGTTTCCATTATGGTAAAATCGTTTATCGCAGGATACATTCATATCAGAAGCCCTGATCATCATTGTTGCAGTTATTACCGATCCTACTGTTAATTATTGATCTTTTTTGTGAATTCACAACTCTGTCATAATGCGTTAATCTTCGATTAACAATCTCACATATGTAATAACTGCTTTTTCGTAATCAATTTGTAATCAATAAAAAATTAATCAATTTAACAGTGAGTTCGGTAATATTACCGGGACATGGATAATCCAGTGAATTATTTAACAATCGAATTTCATTGCATCACGTACATTTATAATAAACAATATGGTTATTATCATTTGAACAAAATATAATAACTTCGAATAGGATAGAAAATATGAAACTTTTGATGTGACGTGCTGCAAAAAAAATGGTTGACATTCTCTTAAGATTGAAAATTTGAAAAATAGACAGTTCTTCAAAAAAAAAGATCGAACATATGCGTGAAAAAGGTATTCCGTTGCACGACACGCGAACCTCATTATACATACATAATCGATTGGACTAATAGGTTGACATTACATATACGAGCATCGTACAAATCGTGTCTCAGCGTGGGCGCGGCACGTCGTAAAAAAAAACGTTGGGGTTGGAAAAATAGGCAGTCAGAGTCAGTTCATGTGCTCTGTCACAAATCAATTGACGGGAAGAGCGTTGCTATACGAAAAAATATATAAAATTCACTTCGAAAATACATACTGAGAAATATATTGGTAGAGAGTGTCTAAAAATATCAACGGTTTACCTCCAAAACCAACCACCGTTGAATGTAAGAGAAACGAAGAGTCTCAAGGCTGCGTGATGATTGTGAGCAAGTCGTGAAATCATTTTTTGCTCTGCTTGGCGCGTGAGTCCTCAGAAAACATATGAAAGGCGAGACACTATATACACTGTGAGGGCAGGAAGATATTATGTAGCGACCTCTCCGTTTGGGGATATAAAAAATATGCCCTCCATTCTGTCACAGACTCAGCCCAGACGGCGTAGTAACCCATAATATATGTATTATTCACAAGCCATTGGCACGTGTTCACAAATAAAAAAATAAAAAAAATAATATCGTTGGCTCTATCATCGCACGGACGCTCAAAAAAGGATCCGGTGAGCTTCGAGCCATCAATCAATCTGTTGGATTGGACGCATCCAATTTTTCATCGTATCGCTGAAAAATTCATTCGAATTAATTTTAATGGATCGTTGTTCATTTTTACACTCCATTCTTTACACGATACGAGATAACGTTTCTAAGAAAAATGAATAAATTATTAAATATACTTATAACTTATATGCCAATATAGATCCGTGTTATGAGAAAGAAGTTCATCATTAAAATTCGTCAATGATTAATTTGGATCGTAAAATAGAAATAAATACGATTCATTCGATTATTACAAGAATACGTTGCGGGCCGAACGATTAGTAAGAACGTCGACAATTTATTAGTAACTGATACCAATTACGCCGACAACATTTTGTAAAAACGCCAGCTTACGATATGTAATATTTGTTTTAAGTGTTGTTCATTTCGATGTATCTTGGTTTCTATTGTGTGTAACTTCTGTAAAGTATGTCGGTAATTGCCGGTCGAGGGAATGACATTTCGAAGTACTGGAAGAAACGATCACGTATTCTAAAGGATAGTTGAATCCAAAAGAAAGAACTCTCATCCGAGATTATCCAACGAGAGAATAAATAGATAACGGGGCGAAAGGAAGTAGAGTGGAAAAGAAAGAAGCTCGAAGAAAAATAAGGACAAGATGAGAAGGTTCTCTCTCTCCCTCTCTCTCTCTCTCTCTCTCTCATCTTGCACTATCTCACTCCTTTGCCTCAGAGTTCAGCTTTTTTCCTCATTTCTATCTTTGCCGTTCATTCATTTACGCACTGCATCTCACCTTCTCTCCATCTTTTAAGCACCAAAGATCCTACCTAGAGTTTCATCTCTTCGTTCGTGTTCGAACGAGATAGAGTTAACGGAGAGGTTGCAGTTTTCACGAAGCATCAGGAAAGCCAGTTGCAGCAAACCTTTTACCTTAAAAAACTATATAGATTACTATATATAAACGTGCTCTCGTTCAGGAAATCGACACTCGTTCACCACTCGTTAGGAGATAGTACGGAGGGTGCTCATCCACCGCCTAACGAAAGCCAATTCGTAGCCAATGTACTTTCCAACAGTTTTGGACAGTGATATAACAGCCAGGGTAGAAAAGCCGGGTGGGTTTTTAGCTTCCACGTTCACGAATTCTCAGCTCGAAATTGAGTCTCGAAGCTTTCCTCCGTCTCTCTACCATCTCTCTTTCTCCCTCACTTTCTCTCTCTCTCTCTCTCTCTCTCTCTCTCTCTCTCTTTCCCTCTGTCAGTGCACTTCGAATTTGGTCCGACTTTACCGATTCAACCAGAATCACATTTCCAACCGGCGAAGTAACACGGCACCAGATGGAGCGATATCACGATCGTATAGAATAAAGCAATTGAAGACAGAAAACTAACCTCTATATTTCAAAGTTCAAAATGCAAGAGTACATTATTACTTTTTTCGTAAATAAAGATGTCAAATAAACAAGTTCAAGTATTCTATTCGATTCAATACGAGTTTTTGGAGCTATATTAATTGAATCAAAGTAGAGTTCCGTGGGTATTTTTATTCGAGAAAGCTTTTTAAAAATTTTTAATTATAAAAGAAAAGTGACACGTGATAAATTACATTAGGTACTACATGCTGGTAAGCCTGAAACAACATTAAATAATCCAAAGGCGGGTTTCGTTGTGTCAATCTTGATTTTAGATGGGCATTAAGAGCAGATGGTAATGCAAATCTTTGGTCACGAAACCACAGTGGCAGGGTGTGGAGAATCACCGTCCGTGGAGTAACTCAATTTTGTTGGTAAAGTTGAAGACGATTATCGTTATCTGCTGATGTGTCAAGAACAGTATTTTTTTTTGTTCACTGTGTACATGTACAGGCTACCCACATTCATTATTGTAACTGGAAAAGATACCAGAATGTTGGGAAAAGACGGTAATTTTTTCCGGATTTTTTCACAAATACTCTGAGATATTTCTCTCCGTGTGTTATGTGTGATTTCACGATCAATAATAAGTTGTAAATAAATTTGATCATCAACTTTGTTTATGTCAATCGAAAATGGAGGACGTGATAAGTATTAAAGATGATTCGAGAGATAATGGTATGGAAACGTAAACTTGAGGGTTAGAAATCGGCGAGACAAGATTATGAGATAAGATTATCACTGGCACCTTTTGTATGCGATTAAGGGAACCGAGGGTATAGAGAACGAGGGAAACTCGGGTGGCATGGTACGACCATGAGCGATGGAGATTGCTCCCTCTCTTTTTTTTTTCTTCCAAACAGTCTTTCGACTTTCGACGGCTTGGTCCGACTTTTTTTGAATCAGTAAATTTCGAAGTTGTGGAAAAAAATTCTTTTTATTTTCCTCTCTCCCTCTCTCTCTCTCTTTCTGCACTTCTGCCCTGTCCCATTAACGGTGAATAGTCTCGTATTAAGTCGTTGCAGAGACTACCTTGGCTCGGTACACACCCCAAAAAGGGGACAAGGGGCCGTGTAACCAGGGTTGCAGTAACAAAGCTCCAATTATCTCAGCGATTTGATTGCCCATGTTACGCCCCGAGACCATACGCCGCGATAGCTGCAGACCCTATAGCACGTGCATGTATGAATGTTGTATGCTGGGTAAACCAGTATCTGGTGGCTGCCTGGCACATTTTACCTACTAACCACAATGTGGTACGGGCTGTGGGGCGCGCTCTATTCTCTTCTTGAAACGAAGAGTAAGCATTTGAAATCAAGACGGCGAGACTCGGGCCATTTTCCTCGCCAAGTTGAATGCATTCGGTGATTTTATATCAAATGTACGGTTATGACTCTTGGCAGAAGACTATGTACACTAAGGAAGTTAGAATCTGATCAAAATTAACCCTCGCCGGGCACTTGGGATTCGGATGACACCATCCTCCACTTTGAAACTAAATAAAGGTAGGTTCTGCCTGTCCACTCAGGATATCCGCCGTCCAGTCCAGTTTTGAATCTCCCCCTGTGTCAATCGACGGTCTTTTCATCGCAGATCCAGTTTCCGATTGGTAGCCATCGCCAAACGATTTGCAACTAAACAAGGCTTCAATGTTTTTTTCTGTACTTGTGTTCATACAAATGTCATTCATGCACCAAGCGTAAATCATTCTATTTAATAATTTTTTTTCGTAGATACAAATCCATGTATAGGATCCGATTCATACTACTTTTACATTTTAAAACGAGGATCTGAAATCATCATGTGATCGTAATTGTTCGTTCCTAGAAATGAAATTATAGGAGGAAATATTGCGAAAACCATGTATATTAATAACTTCGATCATACACGATCTTCCTTCGCAATGATTTAAGAATTCGAGAATCAGCGGAGAGCCCGTAAAACCAAGTCTGACGAAGAAGCTATAAGTTCGAAAGAGACTGACGCAAAAACAATCTGTTGGTTCTAAAACGATCGTACACGAAGATATAGATTCGTTGAACCACATATATGTACATATAAACGATCCGTACCATGGTTATTAGTCAAGTTTAAATTGCATTGGACCATACACAGTACACAGTACCAGCGATTGTCCATCGTGCAGTTGGCAAGTACAATAATTACCAACTTGCAGCTGTCTCCGACACTCCATACTCTCTATCCTCGGATATCCTCGGACTCAAGAATCTTCCGTGGCACTCCTTGCTCAAAGACATCTCTCGGATTGGCCATCACAGCATTCCTTACCCTCCTCAAACGCCTTGGGATCTCCCCACCGCTACGTCGGAGCTTAACTTATATACCCTGGCGTGACTTTCCATCGCCTCTTCTCTCCACAGCGTGTTCTCCTGATTCTCCCAAAAATCGAAAGATCCCTGGATCCTCAAGGATTTCCCCAGGATGCCTCTTTGAGAACCCCCTTGTGAGTCTGCTCGCATCTCTGGTGGCTGCTCTCAAGATCGATCGTGGCAAATAGCTCGCATCCTCCATTCGATTAGCCCGACGGGGATAGAAACGAGCAAGTCTTCTCCGTTATACTATCTCTATACGTAGTCTTCACCGAAGTGAAGCACTTTAGGGCTTCTTGATGACGAAACGAACGCCAACCCATACACAATGCCTGGGCTTCCTCGCCCTTTTGCATGAGAGAAATCTAACTATAGTGACAAAGATAGAAGCATAACGAGTGAATTCTCTGATGTGGAAAATCGACGGTCACCGGATGGCTAACCTCAGAGTGGCGCTTTCTCACCCCTCTTACTCACTATCTTCATTTCATCCTAGCTGCTCTCTAGCAGTGTCGTTCATCAAATTTCCATCGTTCATTAACGCTCGGATACCGAAACGGACCCAAGACTCGAGAGTTCTCAATTTAGCTCTATTGGATATATCCGCTCTATCGTTTTTTTTTTTTAATAAAATGTATTCACCCATCATTTGCAGAATTTCGACATTCCGGACTCTACTGCGTTTAGTGAGGCCCAACACTAGTTATCAAAGATTCAAGTGAATAGTTAGTTGATTAGATTGAGAGATCGGATTCTACTCTGTTCTGTAAAGAGAGGAAGAGAACAGGAATAAAACAGAATACACAGATTAGAACAGACTGCAGTTTAATTGTTTTGCTTGGTTTTACTTAAAAACAAATCACTGTTAGCTACAGACGTATTTTTCAATTTTTTCAAGTGAACATTCAGGAATGACTATTTTGAATGTAATGTCTCAAGCCACTATCTAAGATGAAGAATTTTTGCTCGATACGAATAGTGAAGGTATCGAATTTCCAGCTATGAACAATTTTGTAAGTGACATTTAATGAAGCTATGTTTGTCTACTGTAGGACTCAAATATGCCATATATACTTTTCTTGACTATATCCAGTGCTCGTGGTTCAAAATACATGAATGAGGTCGTCAGGCCAAATATATATGTCTTCTGGCACGAGAAAATGATGACGAGGATTTTGCGCCATGTGTATTACGTGAGCTGACTAGATCCGCGATAAGATTTCTAAAGGAAGCAAAAGATGAAGAGCACCAGACTTACGATTTCTGAATTTTCCACAATTTATTAATTATTTTGTCAGATTGTTCTCATGATTAAGATTAATGCGTATACAATCCGCGGTTATTCATGCCTTGCTATACAGATGTTTGCAAATTTTACCATAAATTAATTATATTGTTGGATTTATTCACATTGACAAATTTCAAAATCACCTGGATCATTTATCTCTTTTGATGAACGTTACTATTCTCTCTGAAAGTAAAAAACTCTGGTCTGAATGAGCTTTGAAATCATTGAACTCAAAACCACCATTTGCTTTCTGGTTCGTTGAGAATTACAGCACTCTTTGAATCTCGTTCATTGTTGATTTTAGTCTTGTCTTCCCGTTCGTATTTTATTTGCAAGAGGAAATTATCTGAATTTTCTGTACCCTGGTTTTCAGCTCAACGAGAAAAATTCGACGATTCTTTTCTCTCTATTTCCCTTATTATTGTCCTTGGCTCAGTCTGTTTCTTCTACTGGTCCACTTTGCTCACACCGGCAGGGAAATTATGGTTACATGAAGCAGCTTTCTTCTCCCTGACTCCCTTTTTCTTTCGCTCTCTCTCTTTCTCTCTCTCTCTCTCTCTAGTTGATTGTTCAACGTAGCGGCTTTAAGAATCGTGCACTCGCCAGGAAAACGAGGTTGCCCAAAAGTAGAAGACATACGCTCAGCAAGGCTGTATTCATGCAGCAGTCTGCGACAAGAGCCAACAACCATTCTCACTGTTTTATATATACATGAATATAGAACATCTAGATGCACCCATGTTTCGTTTGTTTCTCCATCTCTTTCTCTCTCCCTTTCTCTTTCTCACTGGTGCTCATTTCGTTTTTCCTCTCACGCGAAAACCGAGCCATATAACCAACTGTTTCGTAATTTGATACTTTATTGTCTCTTCGTTAAGTCTCGCATTCCTCGCGGACTGCACTATACATGTCTACTATATATACATATATATATATATATATGTACACATATTGTCTAGGGGCCTTAAGTCGCACAAAGTGAAACGAACCAGTTGAGTGGTAGACTTGTGCAGTGAATTCCCCCGCTCTTCACGTCTATTAGTATGTATGTGGTGTCGCTTGTCTAATTGAAGAGGGTAGTTTCCAAAATAATCACAATGCAAACACTTTTTATGTGCGCGTTTTTTGTTCATCGTTTTATTTTTTCTCCTGCCATAATGACGAGTGGGTGACAAAAAAGTTCATTCAAGCTGCGAGGGAACATTTCTTTTCGACAAACATTTTCACATGGCCTGATTCAATTTGACGATCGCGACTGTATCATGGGTGTTTTGTGTATATAGACCTGTGTATTTATAACACATTAATGAAGTATGTGGTTACTTCGGATTCGCAAAGAATATTTTAAAACGAATGATAAGCTTATTTACACAATCATCAACTTCTCATTTTCATTATCGAAAAAAAGGTCTACGAAACAACATTGTTTCAAAACATAATCAGGATCTGGGGAAACATCTTTTCATTTAGAAAATTATTTTCAAGTATCATTCATCACAATACAAGTTTGAGATTCCTATTGAGTCGATTTTGGACGATGAAAAGAAGGAGTATGAAAGAAAATACCAAAGTTGGAAGTGCGTAGGTCCTTTCTTCCTGGTTTTCGTGTCTATGCAAAAAAAATGCGAGGGCTTTGAAGACCACAAAAAAAAAAGCAAGAAAGCAGCATTTGAAATTAAGTTAACATTCTATTTTATCACGCATAAATTATCATAATTCTTTTGGCATAATAACCTATGCATGCTTGTAGCTATGTATGTATGAAAGAAAATTAATAGATGCTATGGAAGTTCGAACAAGGGAATTGCGTTACAGGTTCTCTGTGTAAAAGTAAATGGAAATAAAGCGACGAGGAGTGAACGAGAAACGAAAGAGTATGCTGAAAGAAAAACCCCCAGACGAACGTGCCTTTGTAATGCTAAAATGAACTTCTTATTGTTGGGCGATGATTTCGCTAATGGTGGCTTTTCGCCGATGGGATAGAGAGACTCTTGGGTGACTTTCCATGCTCCATCTCGTAACTTTATTCAGTATCTCGTTTCGGGCAGAGTAATGTTATATTTTACTCTCTTACACTGTTTCTTCTTCTGTTCTTTTCTTTTTTTTTTCTTTTTTTTTTTTTTTATCCTATCCAACTCTTAACGTTCTCCCCAGTGAATTTTTATCAATTCTTCGAAAGGTTAAGTGGTTGGCCCATTCATTGGCTCTGGGGTAATGCAAAAGTTGGTTACTCAAGAGTTACGCGACACAGTGAACGAGAAATTAAATTTATCACGATCCAAGTTTAAGTTCGCCCAAGATACTGTAATATATATTTCTATATACAATATTGAATATATCGAGGGTGGAAATTTAACGGAATTTGTATTTGTCGTTTAATAGAATTAACTGTTGTACGTAATTCGCAATTACTTTCAACTTTAATCACATTCTTAAGAAAATAAAATCGGATTATCGCTTTGTAAGTTGAATTAAAAGCTATATAAAAAAATAAAAAAAAACGAATTTCTCTGAAAATCTTCTTACGAGGACAGAAACACTGTGTCAAACCAATTTTAATAATCCATGGAGCATTGATTCAACTGAAATAGAAAAAAAAAAGATTTTTAACGGTACAGAGTTCAAATGAATGCACTCACATAGTAATGGGTGTCTTCAATTCCTGTTTAAAACTTTTTTCAACCAATTCTTCCACTTCAAAAACACAAGATTTTTAGCGATAAATGAAAATTTTCTGATATCTAGTATTTCCTTGGCGATGCAACCGAATAATATATTATCAGAGAAACAGCGAATTGGGCAGCCTGCATATAAATAATAAATGAAGCCTCATAGATTTTTCAAGGAAACGTTAGATACAGTATCGTTGTATGATTTCGATGGCATCGCATCGAAACACCGGGAAAAAAGAATTCGTAAAAAAAAAGTATATTTCGCTTGAAGTTTTGATGCGTAGAGACTGATAAAAAGTTTTCGACAGATCAGAGGAAATGTAAAAATATTGGAGAGTGCTCTCGTAGTTAGTTGTCTCCTCGTATGCAAAGGAAAAGAAGTGCACGCGGGTATATGTTTTCACAATCGAAACGAGAGACGTTAGTGGAACGACCGAAAAGCGAAAAGGAATGGGAGAGAAAAAAAAAGAGCAAAAGAGAGACAGATAGGTGTGATTAATCAAAACTAAGCGACAGAAACTTCGAAGAGCTGGATGCTAGCACACTGGTATCAATGATCGCAAACCATAGTCTGTACTTTTCCTACCTGTGTAATTTGTTCAGAACGGGTTTTTTCTAGCTGGTCTACATTTTAGAGAACGCCGCGCTTTTAAAAAAAATCTCAACTCATGTACTTTTCCTTTGCGTTTATACCTTACTATTTATCGTTTTATCTTTTTCTTTTGTTTTCTCTCAATATGTATTTTTTATCGTCTGCTTTACTGTATTTTTTATTTCTCTCGGAATTTCTCAACATTCCCGATTTCTTGAAGTTGAAGATGGAACGCGAGCTTCACACGACCAGACGCTCACAAATCAGACACTCCTAAACCATATCTTACTATGTTTGGCATAACACTTTTTCAATCTTTGAACCTATTGAAATGAACTCTTTTGATTTTTCTCAGAACTATTTGTCTTTCCACTAATAAGATGATTTTAACTTTCAATGAGATTATTCGTTCCATTTTTAGCTTTACGAAAATCGTTTCAATTTCAAAGTATTCAAATTTCTATGCTTATACTGCAATCCTTTAATTCAAAACTTGGAATGGATCCCCTTAAAATACATATAATAAATGAACCTTTGTCAATTTTTCTTCTACTTAATATTTCTCTCATGTTTTTCATTAAATGCCCCTCACATCCGCCCAATCTGATTAATGTTCTGAACTGATCATCCATAAATTGCACTTGCCTCTACATTTTGCCTGCAGCACTTTTTTGTTTTCTTTTGATTGACCATTTGTTCGTGAAGCCATTTACTATCCTCTTCTTCCAATGCAAAATACCAATTTATTTTTTTCTCTCTTGATTCGTTCTTTTCTTTCCTAGACTCACTCTCTCTCTTTAGCGGTGTTTACACCCACGAAAAAAACACACGCAACGTTCTTTCTCGTTGTGCGAGGAAGTGATGGATTCTTTTTGTTCCCTCCTTACAATCAACCTGGGAAAAAAAGCACCAATATAAATGGTTCAACTTGTATTTGAGCGTACCTGAGGGTGAGGGTAGATAACACAATAAGAAAGAAAAAAAAAAACTTTTCGATTACGGATTTACGGAATGGCAAAAAATTAAAGTCTGTAACATTTTTTTCGTGTATTATATCAATTTTATCTCCTGCAGAATCACTGACTGATGAGGAGCATACGATCAAGCAAGTTTATCGAGTCTACTTTTTTTCCTTACGCGATATCGAGATATAAAACAATTTTTAATTTCAACAAAACACAAACCTTCTATAAAAACATTGTGGTGATCATCATGTCATGATCACGAAATTAATCTCAAAAGCTCTTTCCGTTCAACAAAAAAGATTCATCCATATGTACCAACTTGATAAAAATTCGTGGTGTAGATGCATTTGAGAAATTATAATCATAGGATGTTCAAAAATTCACAGCATTATTGACAAGACATTTTCCAGCACGGGCTAACAAGTACATTTTATTCTAATAACGTTAATCTATCGCTACTGCGACTTTAAACAAAGTTTTAAATGGTATGAATAACTCTCTGATTTTAAACATAAAGTGCTCTCTTCAGAAGATCCATCAGGTATAACGTCTGAGCAATGATTTTATTTTAAGAGCAAAGACTGTGTAAAAGACTTGGAAATCTCGAGCAAAGATATAGCAGCGAAAAAACCACTGGAGAACAGAAAAAGCTTTTTTTCCCTAGCCGGATGAGTCGTTTCGGAAGTTTAAAGAAAAAAAAATCGTAAAATAAACAAGAGCTTGAAACCACTGGTGCGGTCGTGGGCTGTAGAACACTTAGGAACAATCTTAGATAATGCCTGGAGGCTATTTCGCGAATCATCTTTTCGCATTAAATCTTCATTATATTTTAATACGCAAAAATCTTATTTTCCAAAAGAATTTCTTAATTTTTGATTACTCGATCCCGCATCTCATTTAATTTTCATTTTTCCGAGAACAATGACCAATCTTGATATAGTGAAAATAAAAAAAAATGGCTTCACACGAAGCTTATTATCGAAATATGGGATTCTTCAAGTTCCGATTCTGTACGAACCCAGAAACTTTGTAGCTATTACCGATACATTATATTCGAATTGTATCGAGTTGAAAAGTCGGGAGGCATCAGAAAATTGGAGAGACTCGAGTAAACCAACTGGATAATGCTGCAAAAACAACATTTGCTAGCATCAAAATTTCTTAAATGTACCATATAAAATCCAAAAAAAATTGATTAATTCCCTTTGCGTCCCTCCCTCCCCCCGCCCTTCCATTTCTGTTTTTACCTATGATATCCATTTTTCACACCCTTCTGACGAGAATATACGGAGAATTTTTTTCTTCTTTTATCAAGCGTCGTTCTCTCACGTCCGAATAACGAATAACTCGGGAGTTTACGCATGCTCGAGATCTAATAAATAATACCCTTTTCTTCCTTCACTTTCCTCTGCTTTTCTTTTGCTTCCAATGGCTCTCGTCGCTTCTCTATCTCCCTCTTTATGTCCCTTTTTTTACCAACCTCGTTACTCTCGCCCACGGAATCTTTTTCTCTGGGGATTTAGAATTGCACGGAACTTTTGCTAATGCTGTGTCTGGTATAGAGTACTTCTCTCGCTCTTAGATACATATATGTATATGGTGTACACACAAATGAGAGGGAGTACACAGCGGTGTGCTAACAAAAGCGATGGCAAAACCTTCAGCGAGATTAATTGGTATCATTCACGGGTGTGGTGGTGCTCCTGGGGCAACGAGGGAAGAATCACGTAATAACTTTGCTCTCTTCTCCTGACAATCGACTTGGAAATTTCTTCATGGCCGGGAGAAAAGCCAGGGCACGTGCTCCATTATTTCTTTCTTTTTTCCACATTGTTTCTTATTCACATATACATAATCCACTACCAGCTAGCTCCGCGTGGTATCGAAGAGACTGAAGATCTCACAAATACGAGGGATAAGACTATTAGAGTTCGCCCTTCTCGTTGTAAGCTTTGAATGCACGTAGATTAGCACTACTTCAAATAGTCTTAGCTACTTTCGCGAGACCTTTTTCTCCCAGAAGTCTAAGTGTTTTGCTATTGTTTGTCACCAAGGTGAGGCGAATAGAAGGTTGAACAAAATAAGAATGGATTCACGACAGTGTGAACAGTACTCAAGTTTCTTACTTAAATTACCTTCTCTCTTTCTCTCTTGCACACACTCGTCAATTTTTTATGTTAATAATCTGACGTTCGTTTTTCACCAAGTTCTGAACGTGCTTTGAACGGCAAATCTCGGTACTCCCAGGAGCACCGGATCTTACTTCTCTTCCATAGACAGATTTTCGAACATAGGGGGGTAATGTTAATTACATCGTGTAGTGTACATTTTGTAGGAGAAAATTTCAGAGGGTTATATTATTTAATTGAAATATTTGTGAAAACTAAATCGATTTTTTTTACTCGCAAGTCAATATTGAATTTTTATTTACATACTGATACCAATTTAAGTCAAGACTCATGGAAATCAATGGCACGATTGATAAGAAGAACGTGTCACTTCAAAAATGATCGTTTAGATTTTTTTTTCTGGTTGACTTATTGAAAACGCAACTGGTTTATTAACCCATAAATAAAATTCATGCCGGTTCGTGTTAAGAGTTTTAGAAATCCATATCACATGATAATGTCTCAATTGAAAACTGAGCATTGAAAATTCATTTACTCAACACTTCTCCCAAGAGTTCTAGCTTCAGTCTCATCTTCTGCCCCTATCTATCTCTTTTACTCTTCGATACCTCCAGTCACCCGTCTCATCAATTTTCTCGCTGCATTAACCAAAATCATTTGACACGCACCGACCGCAACATTTTCTGCCGCGACCCCAATTCGGTACTGGAAATCCCGCAGTTAGAAAGAGAGGGAAAGAGAGAGAGAGAATTGTGTTGATTTCCGGTACAGAGAGCAAATCGGTCGGAGCACAGAACGGGAAAAGCCGAGGAAAAGCTATAAAGATTCGAATATAAATCGCCATTTTTATTATTACCAAGGGTATACCATTTCTCAATCTATTAGCTTCTAAGTTTCGTCAATTTCCCATCGATACATATTTTTATTTCTGAGAGATTCAACATAAATTCGAAAAGAATCAATTTTGTTATTAAAAAATTCCACTTCTTCGTTTCAAATACTACATTGTTCAAATTTCAAAGTGATGTTTCAGTGGAACGAGTGATATTTATGAGTAACAATCGACATGTTAGTTTTTTCATTGATTCAAACTTAAAACAATTTTTTGTTGCTTTTATTCTTCCTAGACCTACCTAACACCTACTTGTTTCAAAAAATTACCGTTGAGCTTCATAGCCTTTCGCTCCTAGATTTGTGGATATCCCATTTCCAGACAACTAAGGCGCAGTTTTCAAGTACAAAAGGTGATTATCGAGATTTTTTTTTCCAAATGATCGAAGATTTTTTCGAAACTAAGCTATGGTTTGAGTCCATAAATGCAATAGCTCTATCGCTAGCTTGCTAATCATCCCTAATCATTTAATCTTTAAACTTCGATAGATACTGTCCCATTTAAGATGTTTCTTGAGTATTTTTATTCACAAAACAATATTTGAAAGTTGATGATCGAGTTGGAAAGCCGATTACCAGGTGCTCTACGCTATCACTTATCGAGACTTTGATGTGAATTGTTATTGTTTACGAAGTTTTCTTATTTATGAGTTTAAAAAAATGTAGAAAATGTAAATTATTTGCATTCATCCCCGTGTTTTGTGTTCGTACGTATTTGTGTGCATATAAAAGTCTTCTGCTGTAACGTAGGTATACATGCCTGAGAAATTCTACGCATTTTGTGGAGTCCGATCTCCTCGAAGTCTCGAGGGTGTTTTCGTCATCGCGTACGGTGACGACTAGTCGTGTTGTGCGAGAGAATGCCGCTGAAGGGGAAATGGAAGCAAGAAAACAGCTCCGCTGCCTTTCTTCCTCAACCCATTCCATGCGGTTATACCGCTCTAGAAAGAATCTTGCCGACGTGTGTCACGAGAGAGTAGAGAAAAATAAAAACTTGACTCTGTGTATTCGAGGATTCAAGGATGCCTTGATATGCAGTGTTCTATAAAAAGAAAAAGAAAAATCTGCTGAGGACAAAAATAATAGAATAAATATTTACTCACTTTTCTTCAACTGATAAAATTCTTATGAGTTGAAATTGATCTCATTGGAAGACCCGTTTTTCATCAATATAAAATGAATAACGAATTAAAAATCGAATTTTTCGTAATCCGTCGATAATAAAAGTAGCATCACACCAATAGTTTTAAAAAAAATCCTACACGAATTCTGCCGCACGCCTTATATACTCGAATATGACGGTTTCTGGACTTGAAAAAATATTGAAAAGTCTGTCAAGTACCTAATGGTGGTATTTCATGATAAAGAATGGGACTGTTTTGATTTATTTACTTCGCAATAAGTAATTAACAATTTATGTTGACAAAATTTTTGTTTTTATAATTTTATGAACGGAATAAAACCCGAACGTGGTTTCTCCCATACCCGGTTTATATTGGAAAGCTGCTGACTAATATCAAATGATTAAAAATCGAATCGTTTGCATCAACATTCATTGAAGTGTAGTTCATCACTCAGGAGTGTAGTTCAATTGTATGTATCTACAAATATTTATATTCTTGTTCCTCATTGCTCTCATATTCCCATGCACTACGACGGTGAGCTAGGTATCTTCTCGAAGCTGCTCTCTATCTCCATTGTGCGCACATTGAAAAAGTTTTGAGAATCACCAGATCCTAGTTGGATTTTCCTCATATGGAATTGAAAACGTGTTCGAGAAACATGAATTCCATTGAAAAAATGATTTTTTATTGAACCTTCGTTGTATATTTACATATTGTATCTTAGCAACCACTATACCCTATAAATTTACGTAAGCCAAAACATGCTAACAATTTGTCTACATAAGCTATCAAGTAGACAGGGGCATGAGGATAAATGCATCTTGAATCCTTCGAAAAGCAAGTGGTCCAAATTTGCACCAATTTCTTTACACGTATATTTATGAACAAGGAAACTGTTTAAGACGATAAAGACGCTTGCGGCGCGTAACATAAACTAAAACTAATACGATCAGATTATATACATTCATGTAAAGATATACGTAAGTCGGTATAGGAGTGTATGTGAGAAGAGCCATCTCGGTAATCTACGTCTTCATTAGACTCTACGGAGCGTACTAGTCTCGTAAATCGTAGAATTCTGTCTGCATGAGAGTTTCCTTCCAACTACGACATGATCTATGTATAAATATGTATACGTACATGTATACGGTATCACTGTACGTTACGGCAATGTGTACATAACTTTTACGTTATCAGCGAACATCTTCAAAGTTGTAAAGTGTATGCATTTCTTTCGGTGTACGAATAAACCAAATGATAAATAATCAAATTCTTCGTTTAAATGGCGATTGAATAAATAAAATTCGGATACAATGAGAACATACGAAATTTTTTATGCTGACAATTTATCCGGAGAATAAAATACCGAAAAGAGACGGAAAAGAACCAGAACCCTTACACAAACGAACACCACGAATCATAAAGACGTAAGAACATTCATCGTTATTATCATAAATCAAATTCAATCACAAAAACAATCACGCACTCGTTACAAAGCTGAAAAAAGAACACCCAGCTCTAAATAAAAACAGTTAACTACCGTGAAAAAAATATTTAGTTCTTTATACAATGCAAAGAAAAAAATTAGTATATGTACGTATCATATAAAAATCATCCTTTTTCACAATCTCTCACGCGACCTCAAAATCTCACAGTTTTAGATTTCCCAGAGTGCGCCATAACGTTTTGCACGATTTTTGAAAATGCTCTAAAACTGAATCGACATGGAAACTAATCCCAAGTTGTGGGTAAAATTTTGACAATGAAAGAGCGGCCACCTAGTAGTTCCGGAAAACCTACGGGAAATGATTCATTTCGCCCATTGAGAAAAAACCATTTGTTTCTGCCGAATCCGAAGCGCAGGCTAAATGCAAAAAATGGAATACTTTGTCTCTCAAAAAATTAGCGATTCTGCCAAGTATTTCGAACGAAGGATGTTGTGTTTGAACTCAGCATATTTTGGCAGTGGACATTTTGATACCAGGATATTCCGTCTTGGGATGTAGGTCCGGACAGCAAACTTTTGTTCAGTCATTCGTTTGCACTATTCGTAAAAATTGAGTATTAATATGCGACAACTTTATGCAACGAATTTCAGCGCCAACTACATTTTTCATAATTTCTTCGTTGAAAATAACAGAAAAAAACTACAGAAATAATGACAATAGCAAAAGTGGCATAGCAGCTTTAATGAAACTCTTCACCAGGAGCGGTTTGAGCGCCGATGCACTCCCATTCAAACGGGTTGCGGATGGTGTAAGAGATTACCTCATGACGAATTCATAATATACAATGCTGTGTTCAGGGAGATCTATTTCCTTCGGTTTACGATACGTTAACTTCGATGCACAGCGTCCAATATATTATTGAATATTCTCCATAGCTGCATATGGGGTTACTCATGCTAATCCAGTAACGTTTTGTTAATAAAATGTAATAAATATTTTCGTGCAAAACTTTATAAGAAAACAAAAATATGAAACAATTCGATAAATTCGATTTGATACTCAATCTTTTATCAATGCACTACGAATATCATAAAATTAGTGAAGTTCAGAAGGAATTCCTTTCCACAAATTTTGTTTTGTTCGGACCATTCTTTCAACATCAAACAGTTGATACATTTTCAATGGTCTCGAGAGGTTTTGACCATTTAAAAAAAACAGTACAGATACCATTCGACATTTGAATTAATTTTTTTTTTTTTTTTACATTAAATTGGTTTTTACACAATAAAATTTTGACACTACGTTGAGATTCATGATACAAAAATCGACTTTTATCGATCTTTAATAATAAGCAATGTAATTCATTTTATTTTCGGTGTTCTATTCCAATTTACAGCATATTACAACGAAAAGAAATGATCGAAACTGTTAGCGCATATAAGAAGTAAAGGAAAGAGATCGGGTGAGGAAATCCTCTTACGGATGGAAAACCAAACAAATCGTTGTACGTGAATTGAAGATACGCGGTACATAGTAACATCGAATTTTTTTGATTGGAAAATTGACGCGATACGACGAGAAAATCGGTATTCGCGAATAACGTTATCGTAAGGACTAAAAAAAAAAAAAAAAAAGTAACAGCGACAAGACAGAAAAAGACTCATGGATGAAAAATCAGAGGAATCAGCGCGAGCTCCCGGCGATCGATCGCCTTTCTTCTTATCGACATGACTTCGATGGAGGATTGTGCTTCTCTGCTTTTCGAAAGAAAATCGAATTCGTTCGTCTCACTGATCATTTCGCTCGTCCATGATCCCAGATCAGTTGAGACACGTACGATCGTGCTAAGAAGACAAGAGGCAGATGTAGAGCAATATTCTTTCTCAAGATCTCCTTATTTCTTTTTTTCTTTCCCTCCTCTCCTTCCATCTTACTCAAGTCCTATCTCGATCTCATTCGTTCACTACATTTTTCTATTCGATTGTTTCCTCTCCTTGAGATTTCTCGTCGAAATCTTCACGACGACTGCAACTTGAACATTCATTCCACGAACGAGTTCTAGTTGTTCGCTTCTTAAGGGTGGTCTCTCTCTCTCTCTCTTTTATATCGAATGGGAAAAATCGTTGCTAGAAAAAAGCTTTTTCTCGCGGGAAAGCCACCCTATCTTTATTCTTCTCTTGTGCATGTGATATACATTTTCATGTTGAAAATCGCGAGCGAAATAATGAAATTTTTCCTGTTTTCCTATTCGAAAGTTCTTTACGGTTGTGTGTTTTCGATTTTGTTTTCTGTGTCCTTTTTGAGGAAAATTTTTATGTTCATACATTGTGCTAACTGTATTTTAATTTTCACAAACTAAGAAAAACGATCTCCTTACAGTGTTAATTAATTAATGACCCTTAGTTAATGTGAATAAAAATGTATGCAATTCGGTTTTATATATTTTCTCATTATTTACTGCTGAATGTTATTTCAGACAGCGTCTATAGTTTTCAAAATATTTAGTTTTGTGTGAATCAAATGAAAATCCCAACACAACCGTATAGCGAAAGAATTTTCAGCTGCTACCTTCGATCATTGAAATAATGATTTTCTTGAGTGTTTTTTTATTTCCCATGTGTCCTACATGCAAAGCCGAAGAAAAAAACGAGAGAAAATGACGCAATATGTACTTTATCTTCTGGAAGGTGAATAAAAATTGGAAAAATGGCATGTGGCTACATAATGTACAGGCGCACTTTGCTATATTTTCTTGGTCTTCGATATAGGTAGATCATCCTTGTACCACGTACAGTATATTGAAGGGAGAAAAAGAGAATCATATATTTACAAACGTGGTACCTTTTGTACACCATCTACTCTCAGCTGTTTTATTTTCCAATACAAATGAACGGAAAGAAAAAATATTGCGGTTCGAGGACCGCAGTGCAAAGCTGAGGACTTTTAACTTCAGGGTGCAAACACACGGCAAAAGCGTAAGAGAAAAAGTGGAAAAGAGAGGGAGAGAGAGAGAGAGAGAGAGAAAGAAGAGAACGGAAGAAAAATCGCCCTGGCATAACGAGCTTTCAACTCTTCATCACTGAGCTTCGAGATTTTTCTCCGGTAGTATTTTTCTCTCCTTTTCGTTTCCTCTTCTTTCCCTCTTTTTTTCTCTTTTACCTCCTCCTGTATTTCTCGTACGTTCTCTTGTATTCTAGCTCTTATTGGGTTCCGTATACACATACAAATATACACAATCGCTATGTGTGTAACTCATTCCCATCTTCGTTGCTTCTCAATTTTCGCTTCGATTGCATTTCTACTGTATTAACAACGAAAATTGTAGAGAGGAATATGTTAAAAAAGAAGGAAACGTATTAACGATAAATATGAACTCTGAAAAAAAGGCGTAAACAAACATACACTACGTGTAAAAATGAAAAAGAAATTTGAGAGAGAAATAAGGGGATAAAGGCAAAAAGGGCAACTCGTTGAGCTTCTAGCATATAGTGGATTGAATAGTCTTCATCATTTTGTTTCCTTTCGTTTTAAAAAATCTATGCATACACATTCTTTTTGTATTGGAGATGAAAATCTATAATGTAAAATAAATACGTCTTTTTTGTAACAAAGGGCAACTAAGAATTCATTCAGTATATTGCTTGTCTTCTTATATGATCGTGAAAGCTAAACCGCACTTCGAAAAGAGCTGACTACATCGGTCGAAACGAATGGTAATCTGATGAGAGTTCGTATGTCCGGTAAATACGGCGGCTGTGTGTTGAGACCTCCGAGCCAAACGATTCGAAACTTTCTTTGACCAATTATCGGCATTGTTGGTTCGATTTTATTGCAATACCTGATCGTCAATTGACGTTTTATTGGCACGAAATTTCTCATTTTGAATCGAATTGAAAAAAAAAAATTCGATTACACCCTAACTAAATGGCATATACTGTATGTAAAAGCTCGTATAAAGTAATTAAATATAGACGCGTGACTGTGTTCAATCCTCTTAAAATATCACTAATTGAAACATGCATGAAAAAAAACGATAAATATTGATTCCCAAGCTTGATATTCAATTGTAGGATTTTCTATATTTGCCGAAGCTCAAAAAGTATTTACTGAGCACAAATTTATTTCAGATATTCGTAATAAAAATAATTGATGGATCTGTCAATAAATATATATTCTTGTTATCTCGTAGATTTATGTACCTAATCTATAAACTCTCATTCATTCTGTATAAAGATGAATAACAATGAATCGTTGATCACTACCGAAAATTGAAGACATTTAATTTAGAAATTATTAAAACTATTACTTTTTATATGATCGTGAAAGCTAAACCACACTTCGAAAAGAGCTGACTACATCGGTCGAAACTAATGGTAATATCTGATGAGAGTTAGCTGTGTGTTGAGACCTCCGAGCCAAATGATTCGAAACTTTCTTTGACCAATTATCTGCATTGTTGGTCCGATTTTATTGCAATACCTGATTGTCAATTGACGTTTTATTGGCAAGAAATTTCTCATTTTGAATCGAATTGAAAAAAAAAATTCGACTACACCCTAACTAAATGGCATATGCTGTGTGTAAAGCCTCGTATAAAGTAATTAAATATAGATGCGTGACTGTGTTCAATCCCCTTAAGGAGTTTCGGTTTCATCCTCTTGATGTTATTTTTTATCAACAGCAGTATTGAAATGACGAACAAATGAAATTTTTTGATTCCCGTGTCTACAAATATACACGGAGAACTTGAGGAACGTGCGGTAGCTTTTTCAACATTGCATATTTCGATGCCAATGAATCCAACATGTATGGGTACGGGTGTTTTTGGAGTTTTGGAATTTGGTGTTGACGAAATGGCATACATTCATTCCGAAAAGAAAAGAAACGAGAGGCTGACGTATGGCACACGGTAGACAAAGTTTATGTCTCCCCTTTTTTTTCACAATTCTTCTCATATGTATATAACTCCGTTGCCCACAATAGAACGTTGCCAACGTTATTTATACATTGCCACCAGATGGGACCATACGGTGGAAAATTTTCGAGTCTGACGAGGCGCCCTCTAACTCCTGATGCATCGTTCATTCTGCTTGCATTTCTCTTCGCGCCAGACTGAAACCTTTGACCCTTGAGAGATACAAGCCTCTTTGACGTCCGTGTCAAACGTGTACATGGCGTGATGAAAAGGGAGATTCTGCGTTCAACAAAGCTGCGATAGGTGAAACGCATTTCGAAAAGCGTGAGCGAAGTTATCTTGAAAAATGGAAATTATATTTAACTTTACGAAAAGCCCTTTTTCGTTCGGATTGAAAAATTTATCATCTCTGGTTGATAAGAGTTTATGAATTCTTTTCATTGTGCGTTATAAATTTTGACATTCAGCTTTTGCCTAAATTATTGTTTTCCGATTTACATTTCGAACATTTCAATTCTGTCAAACAACTACATTCAAAATTGCTTATGAATAATCTCGCTTTTTTTTTGGCATGCCTGCAAATTATTGGAACTAACTTTCTCTCGTTTTGCAAAACACAAGGATGATATCTTTTGAACTTTGCATCGAGGCCTCAGGCGGTTTCTTTCGATAAATATCAGTGAATCTCTCTACAAATAGAGAACGAATAGCCTGTAAATAAGACTTCTAACTAGATAATATCAAATAAAAAGAAAAAAGCCTCACGATGAAATCCGGCTGGATAAACATACACACTACTGTCGGTTTATAGTTTTACTTTCGTCCACAGTTATGTGTATGCCTGTGTGTTTAGTTTGTTCACGAAAGGATAGAAAAGCATAATGCCCGGTGACAGAAAAATCCACGATAAAAAATGTTTTATAGTTAAAAGTGGGGAGGTGGAGGAAAAAAGAATAGAGAATATTCGTCGAAACGAGGGATTAGGTCAGCGCGTTTGCACAGAAGATGCCCGGAAAGAACACAGAAGGAAAGAGAAGAGGAGAGAACAAAAAATACAGAAATGAAAAGAGACAGAGAGAAGACTAGACATGGAGAATGCGAGAGAAGAAGAGAGAGAGAAAGAGATCAGCTGGTTGCAGAGCCATGTGACCAACACTCAGCGACGAGGGGATGAAAGCGTGGAGGAGGAAAAGGTTTGCCCAACGGGTCAACGAAACATATGGATCCCAGACCAGTGAGGAGATTATGTGAATATGGCAGTACCAAGCAGTGCACATTTGAACTCCTAAATCAAAACTAAAACCGACCGCAATTTCCGTTCCTCTGGAATATGTACTCGTATTATAGCTCTATACATAATCGTACATACATATAGAATATTTCACACGTCAAATTCAATGGCTCAACCTTGTTAAGAGTAAAAGCCTTAACCTTTTGAATTCTCATCACACTTCAAGAGTTGTTAAGTGCCTCCATCCCAAATTGATGACCTTCAGTATAAAATGAAGCATTGATGTATATACATAAACACATAAACTATTAACTAACAGAAAATATTCCATCTTTCATTGCTTCTGGTACTAAATTTTATGGAGAAATGTGAACAAAGAAGGATCTAACTCGGAAAGTATCAAATGAATGGGTTTCACACTCGCTTATAAGCTATTTGTTTTTTTTTTCTTTTCATTCGATCCATTGATCATTTATTACGTTAAAATTCTCATTTTTACACCAGCTACGCCCGTGGCAACGAATATAATTGTCAATGGAAGTATTGTGGAAAATCATGCGCGTGATAATATATTGAGATGACGAAGCCATGTAGCATATAAATAAATTATATCACTCTATTCCATTGCTATTTTTATCATCGGTTTTACGTAATGTTTGGTAACACGAGGATATTATTGAATGAGCCAACGAACTAATATATCGAAATGATACGAAACGTGAATCACATTTAGTTCCTTACGATTTTGATTAGAAAATTGTGTGTTTTTAAAAGTAACACATTATTTTAAAGAATTATTCGACAAAAATGGCTTCTTCTATCTGAAGTTAGGAACCACCCACTGTTTATCTCTGTCATCTTCAAAGTATTGTCCACTTCATTATTCGTTTTTCTTTAAATGATATAATATCTTATTCAAATTGAATCCCCAAGAAGTCACAACATAATGCATTTTTATAAAAATAGAAAATACTCGATAGTTCGAGTAAACGTAAAACGAGCGAGCTGTGAAATTCATCTTCAATTCATATTGGTGTGAAAACATTAAATTTATCAAAACGCATGTATGTACGTACTATTGAATACGCGGTTGAGTATGGCATTCTGGAATAATGTGTATGGACAAATCTGCACTTCAGACGTTGCTCGACGTCTTTGCCAACACCGACGACGATATCCCAGAGGCCCTTTCAACCCATTTACAAAGGAACTTGTATGGCTATGTACAGTCATCCGTAATATGCATGAATATGAATGTATATATATAGCTTGTAGCTGCATGCCTCACGAATGTCGCTCGGCATTTCCGCAATCTCGCATGTTTTGCAAGCTCTTACGAGCTTTTCCTTTCTCGAAAAGACACAAGGACGAATTGGCTGAATACTCGGTACATACATGTGTTTCCGGTGATAAACGTGCGTTTTGAACAAAAGCGACGAAGGAATAGCTCTCTTTGAAGCAAAATAAATATTTTTAATGCCATAGCAAGAGCGTCCTTGGAAAGGAATTTTTGGATTGAGTTTGTTTTTTATGGACTGAAGCATTTAAAAGAACGGATTACACCTGGATTTGTGAAAATACTAAACGTATGAAAAATCTTATTTTTCAGCATTTTATTTATCAATGGTACTGGAATAAAATCCCCATTATCTTTGTATATAACTAGTTACGCGAGTCGAACCTACATATTTTTGTAGTTGAAAACCGTCCGGGTTAACGAGCTATTTTCGTAATGAATTTGAATAATCTAGATGGATCATCTACACTCATTTCAGAAATGTAGCAATAACGACCGGAAAATTGGATACGAGTGCATGATCGTTTTTCTTTGCCAACTCTTCCTTTTTATCCAGATACTTTGTACTGACGACGTACAAAAGTTCAACACCATATATCCGTTGAAAATCCGTGAATAATATTCACGAGTAATAATCACACGATAATCGACTCGCATTTCTCTCCTTCGTTCTCCAACACTTTTGAGCTTATTCGCATTGCTTGATGGGCGCCAAGAGAACCCTTGGATTCGTACTTCTGGTCACCAAGCTCGTTAAAATTCCAGAGCGAACTTTTTTCCCGTGACAATACCCTCTCGTAACCTCTCATGAACGAACACATACACAGGCACATAAAGGTGAAGAGCCTTTCATCCCACGTAGGCGAAAAAACTTCGAAAAATTCACCATTTCATCTCTGAAGCCTGCATATAGAGAAGAAAACAGGAATGATGTCGCTTACGGTACAACGTAGTACGTTTGTTATGATTTTTTTGTTCGTTAACTTTTCTTCTCAGACTACCTACTGCACAAAAAAAATGAACTATGACTATGAATCATAATAATCGAATGATGAATGGATGTTGAAAAGAAACGATAAAAAAAATTATTAATGGCCGAAATAAACTTCGCAAAATTCGCGAGAAGAATAGCTGCAAATTTTAAAAGTCAAATTTTTCGTCACGGTTTGACTAATTACAAAAATCCATCATCCTGCGAGGACTGCCAGAGCTTTTTTGTAGTCGATCGAACCGTGTTGAAAAATTTCAACTTCAAACATTTCAGGTGAAATTAGATCACTGATCCATACTTTTAACATTGCAGATAAACATGATTTTCATTGAAATAACGAGAAAATAAACGTCATTGCCCCGTTGAATGCTAAATGACTACTATTCTCGTCCAATAAATTATTCAATTTTAGAATTGAAGCATGATGCTATTCGTGGTCAAGTCTTTTGAATATTTTTCAGAATAAATGGAAAGTAAATCAGTGGTACACGTTATCCGTGATTTAAATATCAAAGAAATTTAAAAACAACGCAAAAATATCTGTCGTCACACAATCGAGAATGTCAATTTTTTCAAATTACAAAATGACGAGAATATTTTTTTAAAAAACCTAAAACATGTGCAAAAATTCATCTAAATTTTTTCATAACCTTACTTCGTTATGACATGATCAACAGATTTATCGATAGACAGACAGTTGTTAATGGGGTCGCTATACCACTTTATTTATACAGTTATCTAAAAAATATTGAATGGACTTTATTCACATTAATGGTGGCTGAATCGCAATGTATCTATTCGAAAATAATGAAACGTACGTATGATGAAGAGACCGATTGACAAAACTATCAAGAATTTTTTCATTCCGGTAACGATGTTGAAATTCTCCAATCAAACAAATCTGCGTTTGGGGAAAATCACGCTTACAACGTTTCGCTTTATTTCTATCTGTATTCTTAACACGCCGTTGGCTCTCTGTATGCTTCATGTGTCAATGAGTCATATCACAAGAGCCTGATGATTCCCTGTCCATCGAAAATGTCAGTTTAATTGGTCCGCTGCCCAACCTAAATTACGATGGGACAGTATTGATTGGCAGGGAGACATAACATAACGCGGTAATCCAGCAACGAGTGAATATTTGCCAATTACGTATCCACGACACGTATACAGATATATGCATATACGCAAAACTATTGATACATGCATATACATGTATATCGGTGAGTAATTTAGTTATATACATACCAATCGTTTCATCTCTCACGGGTTTCATCCTGCCATGCTATAGTTGAGGATACTCCGCACAGTAGAATAACTGATTTCTCTCTCGACCCACCTTCAGCCTCTCCGTATTATATTCCCGGCCGCCAAATCGCTGCAAGGAAATGAAATCGAGAGCGGCTTTCAATATTTCGAATTGAGTTCTAGAATGCTTTGGCCAAGCCGCATCCATGACTCTACTTCACCCCTTCTTCGCTAACTGCGGTGATCCATTCATCATTGAAACAATATTAAATAAAGGCGAGGAGAACGAACACTCGCGTTCTTTCTCCCTCTCTCTTTATATCGTCTTGCTGCACAGTCTATAGTTCCATCGCTCATAACTGGGTTATCGCGGAAAGCGACCATTTTTAACAATGCAGCGACCACGGTAGGAACAACCGAGATGCGTCGGTTCCCCCGTCAACCGGTTAAACCAATCACGTTCAACTCAGTCTACTACTTTATCCCGCAGTACATGCTAAAAAAGGCTTTGCGAGTATCGACTGTATCTCTCTGGGGGCACTCTCCATGCCACAGTCCCACAAACCAATCACCCTCGTCCCTATATACATGTGCATATATCAATTCGTCGATATATATCTTCGGGCACTAGGTTGTGCCCGGACTTTAAGGTTTATTCGTAACGAGTTTGGTTGCTAAATGGGCAAAACGGAAATAGCCAGCTGGCTTTTTGGACTCTATATTTATCTTCGGTCACGCTGACCGTTAATCTCTTCAGGCACATCTGAGCTGGAAACTTGCTCGAGATGCCTAAAACTTTTTATTATCAGTAAAGCCGAGCTTAATCTTCAAAGTAGTAATATGGATTTACCAGGTTGAAAAAATTATATGGAAACAACGAAGATTCGCCTACTCTAGATTTTGTCAATTTTCAGCAGCAATCAAATTTGTTCTTCCTCTCTACGAAAAGCTGTTTCTTTGAGAGAAAAAAAAAACAACTTTTTCCCATAGTCTGCAGTGCTAACAAAAACGGGAGGTACACAAAAATACGTTTAACTTCTATTGCTCACACTTCCCTTTTCTCTCTCTCTTATCTGCAGCCCTGCAAAAGACAAGAAGGAAAATACAGAGAGAGCAATGAAAGAATTGTGATTTCCTTTGTTCGAGCTGTTCCCTCGTACATTTCCGGCACGTGCGTCTCTTTTATCATTGAGAAAAAAGTAAATTCACCCAAGAGCTCTCATCAGCATCTTGTCTGCATCGGGAGAACAACCAACAAGAAATTATTTTCTTTTCTCTCCAATTGAGACTCAAAAAAAAACTACAAAAGGTTTGAATAGCAGTTATAGAGAAGCAGAAAGCATGTCAAAAATAAAAAGGAATAAACTTATTTTGATTAATAATTCTCAAGTGCAAGCAACGAGGAATGTGATGGTACATCAGTTGAAATGGTTGAAATGGCAAACAAAAGTAGCAATTCATTTTTTGAGCCAAAAAATTGGATTGAGTCACACAGGGAAGAAATGTGTAAATGTGAATGAGATAAAATCAACTCATGTACGCTATTTTATGTATAACTTTAGTTTTACTTAGTTTTATGATTGGCGTCAGTAATGTCAATGACGTCCCAAACTTAGTACGATGCAATTTTTCGATGAAGGCCACATTGGCGAGTCCGCAGCGTAAATTTATACACACTGGTACAACCAACGTGTACGAGTTTGTAAAAACCATTAGAAATATAGCAATAGTCCGCGGAGCTAATCTTATCTCGGTGAGCCTCGGGCCAGCAGACGACAGAACTGTCAATGTACTTGTCCCGAGACTCTACCGAGTCTCTTGATACAGTTAGATACAGTTCACGACAAAAATATTACTGAATGCAATTCTCTACTTTTACCAAGAGACTCGGTAGAGTCTTGGGACAAGTACATTAACAGCTCTGTCGTCTGCGGTAAGCCGAGACTCACCGAAACTATATAATTTTTCTGAATAAAACGATTTGCGGTAGTGTGAGTATATTTTCAGTTTAGTCCTGAAATGAAATGAAATGAAATGGTTTGTCGCATCACACACAAAATTAATAAAAATAGGAAAGTGTTTTCAATGTTGTGGCAAATGTTAGGTTTTGTAAAATTGCTTGTACATAATTTTTCTCTACATCTATTTGCTTCAACGGGATACATGGAATTTATGTTGACCGTAATCTCAATTCAGAAAAGAATTTACAGTGTTGAGTGACCATTTAACATGTAATATCCCGTGGATAGAACAACGTTCCAATTGGCCAGTTATGATATATCCCAGCTTTCTTGATGATGAAAACACTACTCTCTCATTCTATGCCTGATACCCTCGTTCACGTCTCACTTGTGGGTTTTATGTATAATATGCGTGTATATTTGTGTACATTTGCACCTATGTGGCACTTGCGGAGGGTAGTTACTCTCGTCTGCTTCAACATATATGTACAGAATAATCTACATATACACTGTGTACAGGAGAAACTCGCTATTTGGACCTCTGTTCGAGTACGCAGCCGCAAAACGAAACAGGAAATGTTTAATGCGATTTTCAAAATTGTTCTTTGGTATGAAATCTTATCTACTATTTATTAATAATTTTTAAAAAAATAATAAAACAATGTTTCATATTTTTTTGCTCGTGCTAACGATGAAACTGATGACTTTTCATGTGAAATTCGTTGTAAATTTAAAGCAGAGATATAGTTAAAATTATTTCGGATTCACGCCTGCACATGACCGAATAAGGGTAACTACCTCGGTGAACCGACTGACCCCGGTTTCTAACGAGAGAATGTTCGGTCGTTACCACAAAGGGTTACAATGTTCGTGAGTGGAAACAACGTCTAGGCTTACACACTTCGCTTTCTCTCTAGCCCTCTCTCAGCTTTACCGCTCGATGAGGTTCATTAGAAACCGGCGCCAAAAGTGTCCTTGAGTGTGTATACTCTGGGAACCCTAACGGCTTATTTCTCCCACACAGCCTTTATAGATATATATATATATATATATAAGAGAATTGAAAACAATTAAACATATATGTATATGCTTCAGTAAAAGGGCCCAGCTCATATTCTATGCAAGCACCAGTAAATCTGGGTTATGCCATTCTCGTTGTTAGTTGGCAACATATGTATACGCCATATGTTGTATGCTTCGAACCTTATGACCTCTCTATTTTTTGTCACCCAGGTTGTTTGTCCAGGCACATGTTTGTCCACTTATAAAAAAAAAGATTTGCCCACGTACCAAGTTGAAGTTTTTCTGGTCCACTCATTCAGGAAACTTGAGATGTCGAGTCCAGACAACTTCTCGCGACAATAAAGTGCTCTCTTGATAATCTCTGCACTTTCTTTCAGTTCTACGTCGAAATTGAGAAAGAACGATACGGAATATCGTAACGACAAGTGTGTCACTATGTGTTTGTGTGGCCAAAAAGATCGCGCCAGTGAGTCCCTGCCAGGATTTATTTGTCTCTCGTTTCGTTAGAAGAAAAGTTCACCGAGTCAGATTTTTTCTTTTCTTTCTGTTTTATTCTTTCTCTTTACTCTTTTATACATGCCCGCACCTCTTCTTTTCTCCGATTTTTCGTCCTCTCATCGTTCGTTCTCACGCGAGTCCAACGGCAGTCGTTTTTCCGACCCCCCCATTTCACCCTCATCTCTCTTGCACTCTTTCTCTCTGTCTCGCTTCCGATGAGGCTTCCTCGAAACGCTCCACTTTTACCTTTTCACTTCCGGATCCTGCACAACCCAAGCTTTCGTCTTCCCAGCTCTTCTCTTTCTCTCTTCATTCCATCAAACCTTGGTGTCTGCCTTCCAAACTCCTCCTTATTTCACTCCTTTTCGCTGTCTTTGAATTGAACGTCGATGAACTCTCTGATCGAATAGGACTTTCCTTCAAAGTCTCTCTCAGTCTCTTCTTCTCTCACTGACATTTTAAGAGTGACAAAGAGGAGACGGCATCAGTTTAGTGTCGAGTGATGCCAAGAAGGACAAGAATGAGTGAGAAAGGCTCGAGAAAAAGAAGAGAACACGACGTCTTTCTACTTGAGAACTCCGAGATCCAGAGGAAAAAAAAAAAAAAGCAGAAGCAATGCAATATAATACTACAGGGACACTGTATATACAAAGACAAAGACAATAGAGACAGGCAATACGGCACAAAATGGAAAAAGGAGATGAAGCAACCAGAAGGTCTTGAGCGTAGCGGACGGCTGCTAAATTGACGCTCGCCAGGTCTGAGGAAAAAAGAAACTGGCATTGCGAGGGTAGTACCTTGGGACTTGCGACGCTGGCAGACGACAACGTATAACCTTCAAATTTACCCTGTCTCACTGATTCTTCGTCTCTCTATATCGCACCATCAACGTGCAAAAAAACATAGTGTGACAAAAATTTTGCTGCACCTTTTTTAGCTGCAATTGGAGCAGGGAATACTGACCTTACCATAGTGAATCATCGGTATTCTGGGTCTGGGAAACGGCAATTTCCTGACTGAAAACTATTTCTTCTGTATTTTTATTCAATTTTCACTGAATAAAACCATCCGACCTTCGAATGCATTTTCACAAGAGAAATTCTTAAGGATAAAATTTCGAAATGCCATTTCTACAACTGCTCCAACGTCAAACGTCAAACAACAAATGTCAAACGAATGATTTTAACAAAAAAAAAATTAATTTTTTTGACGTTATTTGTTTCTTTGCAAATTAATATTGAACATGAGTGTCTTTTTAAGCATTTATTCTCATATAGCCATTCAATTCGACAATCACAATTGTTTGAAATGGAATTCAGTACAGGAAGGCCCCAAATTAATTACTTAAAAACATTCAAGCCTCCGAAGGTTTCGTCGAATTCGTCTCTATTCTCTATTAAAATGCAATATCTACAAGACGATGAAGTTGGTGTACATATTCTCTCCAATAACCGGGTCGTTCCGGACTTTATCACAAACAAATTTTGTCTTAGGAATCCGCTCACTTAAACCTGCAATAACGCGGATTCCATATTTTAGTAATTCAATTAATCAGAATCACGAAATACTATTGCTGCACCTGTTATGTTCAAGGATCGTTATACCTATTGTTTTAACGAGCAATAAGGCACAACCCAAACAAGTTGGCATCCAATGTGATTTTATTTACACTCTTCCGTTCGCTAGTCACTCTTGTACACAAAAGCACAACGACAAAATTATCACGGTACGGAAATGCCACCCTCTCTTTCTCTGAGCCATTCATGTATTTTCATCCAACATTCATGCGTCGATACTTAATGGATTGCGCATATTCTCATTTATCACGTATATGCGATCCATCACGTACATAACGAATGGCCAATGCGCTACTAATTTTGATTTTAATTTATGCTGTCATATACGAATGATTTAATCGTTTTACGCTGATGCGTAATTCAAACATTTTTTCATAAGTCAACCATGACCTCGTCCGTTTGAGAATCTCGCGCATCGAAAATTCAGGTCTATGAAAAAATGGTCACAAATTGATCAAGCATATGCACCAATCCATTTTATACTGTGCCTGAAAGTGCTATACCATTACTCCGTAATTACCAAACCTCCTTCATAGAATAAATAAATAACAAATCAATTGCTGGCAATTAAATATAAAAAAATGATAATGAGGCTTTCATCAAAAAAATAACGGGCCCTCAAAAGTTCTTCTCCGTTTAATTTCCCTAACTTTGCTTGTGCCATTCCCTTGAAGCTTTATTTCCATCGCTCTCTTCAATCTCCCATTAGTACAAATCAGAGTAATCAGATAAAAGAAGGAAGTGACTTTACGGATCTGCGGATTGCCATAGTCGCTTTGAAAATACATGTATACATTCTCTATCGTTTCGCAGATGCAAGAGTTCATCGTCTTGAGAAGGAGTATTTCTCTACCTTTTGAATCCTCGTCCTCGCTCTTGAGAGTTCTGCCTATACAGAGAATATCTCCGGGGACGTGACGACACTGTCTCTCGTCCATTCTTTCATCTTCCTCATTTTCCTTCTCCCTGTATTTCTCTTTTTTTCACTCCAAAGACTCTTCTATTGTTCCCGTTTAATCGAAATATTAAGGTATTCCGTCCATTCTTGGCTCATTGCCTCTCGTCGTCGTGAATTTTCTGGAGAAGCGAAATAAAAAAAAATTGAACGATAACAGCTTATTCACAACGACCACTGAAAAGAAAATCTTTTTTTCTTATTCGAAACTTGTCTAGTCCATTTTCCCTCTTTTTATATTATCCAAACATTTTATTATCCCCATTTCGTTCCGGATCATTTTTTTCGTCAAGCTGCATCTTTCTAATCTACACAAAAGTGCCACCCATTGATTTTGCTCAAACGGTGCAAGCGTCGCACCAAGCGTGTCATCTGTTGTTCGTACTATGATCTTCATACAGCCTTTGTGTCGATGAAACTACGAAGAACAATGCAAAAAATACGTGTGAAAACAGAACACTAAATCTCCCACGGAACACTTCTCTATACGAGTATATCGCGAGACTCAGCAGGAGGAGAGTTAGGCATTTTACGTCACTTTTCCTTTCTTGAAAACTGGCTCTTTATGATTCCCATGAATTTTGAACATTTTCCTCCATTCAAGAAGTAAGCGGACACGTACTTTACTATTTTTCGACATTTTTCAATTAATGCCACTCGCTGAATTTCCGATTCAAATAAAGATTCTTCATTCCCTTCAACCTTCAACCACAACTATACTGCAGTTAATCACAGGTATATAAATATTTTGTGTTCATTTACGTTTACTTGTTGTACAGAAAAACATGAAAAATGCATACGAATTAAAATGGTTCAGGTTCTGAGCATTTAAAAGTGATGTGAAGCGGGCAATAAATATGGAATATTATATTCGGGGATAAAAACATCCAATCAATTTTCATCAAAATCACTGAATATATAGACTGCGTGAAATCATGAGTATTTGTCCTCATGAAAACAAATTATGTAGTTCAGAATTCACAAGCAAGGCCTTCCGTTCGAAGGTATCGAGACAAAGCATCTTTTGCACAAACGGCTGATACAATGTGCTACTATTGCTGCCATTTTCATTAACTTGAAGCATTCATACTATCGCTCAAAATCGAACGCACACACGAATTACCGGGCATGTGCACGTTCAAATCCCTTTTAGCTCAAGACCAGGGACAGGTCTACACGCATCATTCTGATTTCTCGTGAATGAGCTGAAGCCAGCTCATATCGCTTCTATCGTTATGTGTCGTATACAACAACTTGGAAAGCTGAGTTTCCTTGCAGTTGTTGCAACAATTCATGTAGGTTGATGCAGAACGACAAAATACGAAGCAACGCAGGTGAAAGAGCCAAACGAGCAGCAATTCTGCTTTCAAATTCAATGCTAATAGCCTTTGCTGCAAATAGAGTCTCTTTAAACGGTAAAATGTGCAGTGTCTGAAAGAAGAAAGGGAGAGAGAGAGAGAGAGTATGAGAGAGAAAGGAAGATAAAGAGATCAACAGGCAGAAAGGGCGGAAATACTGACGAATAGAGACAACCATACAATACATAACTGAACGATATAAAAAAGAAAGGAAAACCTGCTGTGAAGCTTTTTAAAAACGCAAACGAAGCGATTGTTTTATTCTACTGTAGAGAATACGAGACGGTATTCACTTGTGTAAATTTTTTTCCTCTCAGTCTCATTTTTTTTTTTTTGTTTTTCGCTAATGCTACGAAGCGTATGAACAAAAGTTCAACCGAGAGCGGTGCGTTTATTGTTCTTATTTACGATTTTTTGTTCTGCCCGCCTATGGGAACCAATGCTCAAGTGATCGTTTTGAATTTAAGGTTATATTTCACGCTCAAAAACGCAGTCTAAATTGATGACGTTTCTGAAATGTTCACTCTTTCCACTCCGCTGGGCTCGTCTCATAAAAAGTGAAGGATAAAATGAATTACCGCTCTTAGGATTTTGAGGGTGCTGTGTGAAAGAATATTACAAAAAAAAAAAATCATCCAGACGGAGATATTCGAATGGTTAGCAAGTCATGTGAACTTCGATGATCCAGGAAAGATGAAAAGACTGATGAGGAAAAAAAAGTATTAAGAGGGATGAAATGAGAAAGGGCAAAAATCGAGAAATACAAAGATATGGCAGGGCGAGAGGTTTAGTCCGAGTATTAGCTGGTCTGTATTTTTTCTGTCGCCTGTTTTTTTTATCTCTAAATCGCTTATCGCTCATACATATTTTCGTAAACTACTAAAAATTTGCTTGTTTTATATTTTCGTAAGCTCGATGGACATTTGCGTAAACGGTATAGATAATCTCTCGATGAAATGATGCTATAAATTTTCTCGCAAGAGCATTTACAATAAATGCGAACATAAAAATTGATACGCCAAAACTTATACGAGCACAAAAGAAAATTTCATTTGAAAAAAATAGAACAGTACAAATTCCGCTTGATTCAAACCTGTTTACAACAGAATCAAGCGAAAATATTAATTCCAAGGATTTTTACAGAACATGACAGCATAATGGACATTATGCAGTGAAGTTGAGTGAATTTATAAAGCCTTTTAAATGTAAAGAGCAAATACGCACAATGTCAAACAGTCGTTGCATCGAAGGGATGAATCTACCACGTATAGCATGTGAGTATACATGCCACAGAGTTTGCGTCAGCAGTTACGAGCCAATTCACCTGTGTAATTACGTGTACACACATCGCCCATGTACGAATACGCACACAAACAAGATAGATAAAAAGAAAACAAAAGATAGAGGAACAAAAAGAGAGAGAGAGAGAGAGAGAAGGGGACTTGCACAGGTTGACTATAGCTAAAGAGATGGTTGGCTGACTTTTTGGCTAGCGACTGTTAGGGGTGGATACTCCAATAGGGTTGGCACCGTACAGACCAGAGAATAGAAGAAAGAGCCCGCGATAACGCCACGTTTGCTGTATACGACTTCTTCACCCTGTTTTCCTTTCTCTTTTTTCATTCATTTTTTTTCTATCCTTTTCGTGGCTTGAAAAATGCAACTCTGCTGTTATTTTGTTTGTTCGCTTCCGCCGTTTTAATTCAGCACTAGGGGGAAAACGTTCTCTTCGTGAGTTCAAGCGCGTTCAGGTTCACTCTTTAAACTTGCAGTCGTATATACATGTGTAAACATTCTATGCATAAATGTATATGTGTATGCACATTATTTATCACCGTACACTTCCTATCACTTTTCATAGCTTGTACAGCTGTCGATTGTTTCAAAATTCAGCTTCCGAACTATCAGGTGTCCTCCCGATATCAAATTTACTCTTCGTTATTTTAACGCTTTATTTTTTCACGGTAACCTAATTTTGTTCACAATTATTTTCAAGAAGTAACGAGTTTTAGTATTCAAGAAACTTATCACAGATATTGGAAAACGATTCCACTCAGAAGCACTCCACTGATTTCGGTGATACGAAAATTCGAATGTTCCTCATCCACAGCCATAGAAAATCAACCACACTGATGAAAGAAAAATGAAGGGATGAGGAACATTTGCGTTTATATATTTTTTTAATCCGCCAAAATAAGAACTAATAAAATAGAATGGAAAGGGTTTTATTTGCATGAAAATGAAAATGAAGCTTACGCTCGAGCTTACGTGTTTCAGCATTTCTCCAAAATAGCAGCGTTGAAAGGATAAACTACCTCCTACTTGAAGTAACACAGTGCCGAGTTGTCTTTTTTTCGTTTTCAATGTTTTTGCCAATTCAAAATGCGAATCAACGTTTTTTCACATCGTAAAATTGATACACGTGATACTGCGATTCTGGTTCACTTTTTACTTATTTTTATGAACTTAGATTTAATCCCATACAACTTCGAACCGCTCTCGTGTATCTCTCTAGATATTATTTTTCACATACACATACATATTTTCATCGCGAAGCGAAGGCAAAAGGAATTCAATAAAATTGTGTACAATTGTTCGGCTTTATACAGACATTGTCCGGTTCACAGATTCTTCACGCTTTCTCCCTCTCTTGAAATGGCTGCGAAATGATTGATACGATTGTCAACGTACTTTATCACTTTTCGCATTCACTCGGAAATATTTCATCCCTTGAGGATACGCGCACAAAGAACAGAGAATCGTCGAATTATCCCCAGAGCGAAAACTCTCTCACGATACGATCGGTTCTTTGTGTATTTATGAAATATTGCAATTCGTTTTTTTTTTTCCTTCTCGCGTCTAAGCGAAACACCGTCTCCGACCCCACTTTATAATCCACATCGAACTACATCGGCGTGTGCTCACCTTTACGACCCTATAAACGAGAGTCGATAAAAAGACTCGTTTTTCAAATAAATCTTAACCAAGTTTTTTATCAACTTTTTCTAAGGATATTTATCTTGGGAGAAAAAAAAATCAAGGCACAATGCCAGATTTATTTCAATGACAATAGGAAGGTCCAGTTTTTTTTTCTCACAATTTGCTGATTCGTTTGATCGATATTTTCCAAGCCATTCGTACAATTTTTCTTATTCGTATAAATTTTATCTTAGAAATATAAAAAAAACTAGGGAAAAGAACATTTTTTCACGCTCCTACAATTGATGGATATTTTTTGGAAAAATCTGAATTCCATCATTATACATCATATAAAAAGAGGGAATAGCAGAGAAAACTTTCGTACTGCATTGTAGGTGAAAATAATATACTACACATAATGACATTTACAGCAGCAAGATTTGTTTTTCCACTCAGATCTTTCTGGAATTGTACAGAACAAAAACCACACTATGAACGTGTATAATGATAAAAAAAAAAAAAAAAAAAAAAAAAAAAAAAAAAAAAAAAAAACAATGAAAGCTAAGCTCACGTGTCTTCTCTTTTTGGTTAACTCTCATCCTTCCGTTCTTTCATCATTTGTTCGTGCATTTCCCAAGGCCAAATCCAACTGTACCATCACATCTTCAAAGGGGAAAAAAGGCTTTACGACGCAAAGAAAAACGGTAAATTCTGTGTTTAGTTTGCTTTTGGCGAAAAAAAGGAGAGATAGGAGCTTGGACACAACTCGGCTACGTGCCTGTCCTCCGAAAAGGCCAAAAGCAAAGAGAAGGAACGATAAGAAACTGAAAAAAAAAAAAAAATGGCGAATGAGAAGAAACAAAACAGGTACACTGACGACACACGTGTAGAAAAAAACGATTGAATAAATATATGCAGTATGCAAAACAAACCGTGATTATTTTCTTTCCACACGTAGATAAAGCCTAGAAGTGTATTGTACCAGTTGCATATTAAAAAAGATCGTTGTCTCGTAGCTTTAAAGTTAGATTCAAGTAACGATACAAATTTAAAAAATGCATGGAAAAAACTTTAAGATGACAGTAATTGGAAATCAGAGCTATTTCCATTCCGACCAAAGTAACATTTTTTATAAGAATATACACGAAAAAAAGGTTTTATTCGTGAATCGCTCATGCAATCTATCATCTCCGGTTTTTCAATTATCGACTATATTACTCTTTTATTGTAATACAAGTTTTTTTTTTTATGTTTTCTTTTCTGTGTAGCACTTATCTATTTTTGTGCAACTATTGAACGGGAAAATTCCTCATTTTTGCCATCATCAACGCGATCTGACTGATTATTCATCTCAGCCTAAAATCGTTATAACCACTCATGAAAACTTTTCATTACTGAATCACGATAACTCTAAAAGTTCAGTTGGATAATAATGTTTGTAGAAATACGTATTTCATAGGTATCGTACAAACGTGTGTAAAAAAAAAATAATTTTTCAACACACAAAATAGTATGACGAACCCTTCGATTTTCCCTGAAATAGTCGAGAAGCACGTACCTTTTTTCTCTGTATCGTTCTGTTTGTAACGTAAATACGAAATATATACACGTACGTGTATATAAAGATGAACAAAAGAATGCAGCAAATAAATAGAAAAAAAGATAAAGTTCTCGGCAAACTCAAAGACATATATAAACGGAGAATCGAGTCAAACAGTTTTCCTGCCTGGTCATAACAAAATACAATAGTTTCACTAGTTTAAAAGCAGAGAAACTACCAGAGAGTAGAAAAAAGTCTCTAGCAAAAGACGAAGTCGAGAAAATCCTGTGTCCTACTTTTTTTTTTACATTCTTATTTTTTCCTCTATATTACACTAGTATTCTATAAGAAATAACTATGTATATATTCATGTAGATATAGATATTAGTGGTTGGTATGTGGATGAGTATATATATATGTACAATGTCTCTCCGTGTTTCGCATTCTTGGTTCACTGCCTGCCTGAATTCTTCTCTATATTTAAGGGCGACGAACACAAAGATCTGTTTTTGTCTCCCTACGCCCTCGAGAAAATTGACTGCACCAATGCGCAAGTTTCGAGTTTTCAAGTTTGCCCCCTTCTCCTAGCCTTACTCCGTGTGTGTTATGACAATTCAACTCCATCCCCTCATTCAAAGAAAGAAGCGAAGATAACGATATATATAAGAAAAAAACAGCTAGAGTTCATCGAGAAAAAAATTGGTAAAGTTTCTTAATATTGGCAAGAGGCAGAATTGCGGCATAATTCGAGCTTAAAACTTTCAGGCGGGATGTAAATTTTGTGAAACTGCTTGCTTTATTATGCTACATGCTCGAATGACAAAAAATGGAGGAAAATTAAGTTTTTTTTAGTCTAGCGAAATAAGTTGATTGGTTATGAAAAATTGCTTTGGTTAAGCAGAGTTTAAATAACGTTTAAATAATTTTTTTTTATTTTTTTTTTATTCACCATAAAAAAGACACATTAAAACTCGATGTATACGGAGCAAAATTTTTCAATGTAAAGTCCCCTGTTCGAAATAATTTTCGATCGGTCCAATAATCTCTTTTATGCACCACTTTTTTTTTAATTTCAATAGCATCCTCTTTGAAGCATTATTTTACTTGTAATCGTCTTTTCAATAGGTAATTTATCTCGCTGAATGAAATGGTTGAAATGGAAGCTAATAATGTTTTCATGATATTTTAAATCTTTCACTGAATACCCAAATACATCAAATGATACTAAATTTATACGAGGGACGTGCATTTTTTGTGAAACAACCTTTTATTTCAATTGAGAAAATATGTTGCTTCGAAGAGTCTGAATATTTATCACCACTCGTGTCATCGATTTCTGTGCGACACTGGCATTTCATAAGAATAATCGCAATATTTGTATTTGAGCGTTTTTTTTTTTTACAATTGATCATTGAATATGATTATGCCACGAATATATTATCGTGTGTATATGACATAATTCCCCAACAATTTTCATAAGCTCCAGGATCCAAAGATCAAAGTTATATAAGAAATATTTTCTACGTGTGCTGAACGGACGATGGGGCTTTCCAGGGTAATACCGACAAATAAATAATAATAAAAGCGCCAATATTCTCGAAATTAGGAAACTACGAAATATCCTATTCAGACGATGTACAGTTCTTATCCTTATGAATGTTGAGTTTCACAAATTCTATTTAAAAACAAAATAAACTATTAGCATATTCGAAATATTAATGAAAAATCGAATATTCAGTGGCTGTCGGTTTTTGGAATTTCAATAATGACCAGTAATTGAAATGAACAAATCCAAACGAATTTACTCGTAAAAACTCATTGTGTTATAATGATTATTATATTTTCAATGAAAAATCTAATGTCCACTGGCTACAGTTTTCCAAATTTTAATAATGGGCAGTAATTTGCAAAAACAAAAAATCCAATAGAATTCAGTTGCAAAAACTCATTTAAAAAGTATTAACTTGCGATGTACACGAAACAGATAATTTTTCGAATTGCTAAATTGTTTAACATGCACATTTAATACATTGATTTGTTCGTATGGCTGGTACGTTTTCCTTTTTCGTCTCTCTCACATCCTCTTTGCAGTTTTATCGGTACTATATATATTCACATGCTCAGAGGTTGATTCAACATATACTATGCTGTGTGCATGTGTGTATAACTATATATATTTGAAGTGCACTGTACAGGGTGCCTAATGCACGTGAGCAGGAGTGAAAAACCTCGTGGAACCGATGCAAATTGATATTTATTCGTATCGCGTATATGCGATAGGCCTGACCCAAGTGGCTCACTCCTCTTTTCTCTCTATCTCCGTTTTCCGATCGAACGTTGTAAATGTTTATTGAGCTGCATACAAATTTTGCTGGCCGTTACCTGGGTAGCGTTCAGTCATGCAATCTAGGTACGCAGTGCAGTCACTCGTTTTTTCCACCGACAAAATCATATGAGAATTCGCAGCTTCTTTGACAACTACAAATCAAATTAAAAATTAGAAAAATAGATATTATTTGTATGAACATTAATGGACGAATTACGATTTAAAAAAAAAATTTTTACAAAAACGAAAAATAAAAAATTCAAATTGTTTTCTTCTATATTCTTTGAAAAATAGAACCAAATTTTTTTTTCCAAATTTTTTCTTTCTCATATTACTTGAAAAATGGGAGAAATTTTTTATTTTTTCGTAATTTTTGATGACCGAAGTCATTATTAATCTAAAGCTAATGTCTGTGACCGTAATCGCAAACAAATTTCTGGGGAGCATAATTTCTTGCGACACCTGCATAGGAATTATGTGCCCACCTCGCACGACTTTGATACTGAAACCATGATTCGGTGGATTCGGAATATAAATTTTCACAAAATGAACATTGACAGTCTTCGCCATTGCTCGCATCGCTAAACGTGCTTTTTCTTTGCGTTTGCCTCTGTCTTTGGTGTTTTTTTCTTTTTATTGTTTCAACTTATTTTGCCGTTCTATTAATCCTCGGTGATAAGTTGAGCTCGAAAAGACTCAAGTTACGGAAGTGGCTGGACGCTATGAGGTGTAAATTACCGGAGATTCATGAAAAAAAAGAAATCTGTAAAAAAAATTTTCACGAATCTTTTTAGAATTTTTTTTTGTTTTTTTTTTTTTTTCAAAATTGAGAACAAGCGCGATGCTGTTCTCGATTATCAGTGGCAAGAAGAAAACAAGGTGATTTGAACTTTAACTTAACAGAATATTTTGTTAGCTACCCCGTTTTGCCCCTGAACCATTTAAAAAATTGTAGCAAAAAAAAAATTCACAAATTTTTAAGGGTTTTGCTCCAAATTTTTTTTTTCTCCTGAAAATTACAAAAAATTACAGTACATTTCGTGGTTGTGAAGAGTACAAAACAAAAAAGCTTCTAAAACTTCTGAAAAGAACAATATTTTTTTAGATATCCCATTTTTCCTCGGTCTCCCCTAAAGACTGGAGCAGTTTTCAAATTTATCATAGGGGATTTGAAAAGGCAGTAAACTTTGTTGATATCATAGATTGACTTGAAAAATTATGGAAAATGTGACATTAAACGAAAATTTATAATTCTAACGAGGAGGATAACTATTTGAGGTTATGAACACCGAATCAAACACTCATTCTTCATTATTGTACTATATTTACGCGTAATTTGATGATAATTGGATAATAAAATGTTAATTTCATTACAGTCTTGAAAATGAAGAGAAACTTAAAAGAAAATGATGGGACAGTTTTATGAACGGAGATACCTTAAAACACTTAAGTGCACAAACACACAGGAAAAGAATTTCCTTCCCGTTAGGGCGTGATTGTGAAAAGATCTTCGCATTTTTCAACGACACATCACACACACGAGAAGGCTCATTATACAATGTACACCCTGGTGCAATGCCGACAACCATCTCTCTTTTTGTCACTCCCTCCGTTTCGCCATTCACAAGCTTGGCCGAGAAGAACGGCAAAGCTCTATTTACTTTCATGCTGCGCACAACCCTTTACACATATGCACAAAAAGGTCTCGTCCGGAAAAATTTTTGAGAAAAAAGTTTATTTTAAAAATGCAATCGTAAAAATTGTTTTTTTTATTTTATTTTATTTTTTTAATGATTTGAAATACATCGTGTTGCAGCTCTTTCGAAAATTGTATGACTAAAGTAACTTAAATCATTCAAATTCATTTCAAAGAATGAGAATTGACAAGAACAACAAGCTGCAAATTTTTTTTTTTTTTCTGCATTGAAATTTGATTGAATACATTTTTTATGGGTTGTTTTCATAATATCCAATTGATGGAATCTTCCAATTGACAACCAGTAAATCGATACGGAGCCCGAAAATTAATATCCTGATAATTTTTCATTTTCTTTCTTGTCATTGTCTAAATTTCGTTGTAAAAATTGCAACTCCCTCGTGCTTATATAATTAGGGAAATGGAGCCGAATAGAAAATTTGAATAAAAATATGGTCACTGCTCCATTCCAATCGAGTAAATCATCAACAAAGTTCATGGATTTTTTTGTAGTATAGCAGCATACACATGCGATTGGATACGTTATCCTTTAAAAATGTGTTCCCTGGACTGAAACGATTCAGTCGGTACATTGCAGTTATTTTCCCCATTCAATCTGCTCGACGCGTTTAAATTAATTTAGCCCTTTTGAAGTCGAACTTTTATTGTGCGCGTTTTGTAAATATCCTTCATCATTCATAAAGTAATTTAATGTAGTCCTCTCGATAAAATTCCTCAAATTAAAAGCAGTGGTTGCCTTTTCACTCTAGCTGTTTCGCTTTAACTCATGCATTAAATGATTATCAAATCGACATGTGAAGTGTATTTAATTTTTTTTTCTGTATAATCTGCATTCATTAGTGTTTTGTGTTATTAAATTAACCCGGATAAAAAATTGATTAATCATTAATTGAACACTTTTGAAGGCCTCTTGGAAGGGCTTTCTGAAGGACAATAGCAAAATCGTACAATATAACGAAATACTGGATGATGAAATTGTACACACCAATACATCAATTCTACCTGAATTATCTCAAATATATGATGCATCCGTGTACACATAATTTGATGTAAATTTTTTGACAAAGGTGACACGAGAATACTAACAACTACCCACGATTCTTTCATTTATCCTGTTTTCTTTTTTTCACCCGTAAAATGCTTGCTCGTCCATTCACGCTATGCACCCACTTCCTTTATTTTTATTATCTCTTCTTCTTCCCCCTATAACTTCCATTCTCTCATGTATGTGTCTGTGTGTGTGTATGCAATTTTTCCCATTTTTTTCTACTTTCTTCTTACCTTCTCTCGAGTTTGGTCTCTTTGCTCTGTACGTATGAATTTATACATATATCTGTATATATATATATATTGTATGTAAATACACCCAGATATGTAGGAGGCCTCGGGGCGCATTAAACTCTTGTATATACCGTACATATGTACTGTGTGTTTCGCAATATACACTCGTATTATGGCATGTACGAGTATACTATGTAACCAAATACGCGCACCACCTGAGCTGCTTTCACTGCATGATTTTTTTTTGTTTTTTATTTTATTTTATTTTTTTCATTTATTTTTTTTTATTCTCCGCTAGCTTTATGGTAGCTGCGCGCAGGATCTCCTTTATCCCTTGGATTATCACATCTTCCGCGGCCATGTACGCGTCTCTTTCTCCAGTGTATTCTTTTTTGTACTCGCGATACAGAACAAACGTCTCTTTTGCGTCTCTTTTCCAACCCGAAGCTCTTCGTCTACCGCGTTAACACACATTATACACTTAATATATCCTTGAGTTTCTGAGAGTTACTGCATATACATGTATTGAAACATAATTTAATAGAGTCACGAGAGACTAAGAGGTAGATAGAAAGGGAAATGGAAATGTGAAACGACGATGCAAAAGCTTTACGAGCGAGAACACCCCAAAAGCTAGTAAAAAATTTGAATTTTTTTCTCTCTTTGTTTTTTTTTTCTCTCTCGTTTTAATACACTTTTATGCACGAGGAATACAAGCACTCGAAAATGACTAAGAATTGTCTGTATTTTAGACCACTTTTTGCTGGATGATAACATCTTTATCGTGTTTGTGAGAATAATCATGTGCGAAATAAAACAAAATTCGTTTAACTTCATACGATACGAAGTTTATTTAGAGCAACCGAAAAATAACTTCATTCCCGTTCGGTTCGTTTTTTATTTTTTTCAGATCAATTTCATTTGGTACCAATAAATCTTTATCGAACGCGTCCCTATAAATTCTACTCTGCTGCAATAAAACGCATTGAAATTGGTTACTGTGGTTCTTCCATGTTATCTGTAATAGGATTGCAGAAATGAATGACTTTTCTATTTCCATCGTGCGATATACAGTATTCCTATCTTATTTTTTTGATATTTCAGTATATAAATCTACCGTCTCTCCGAATGAAATGTATTACGTGTAGACTGAAGTTTCCGCAAAAAATCAATATGATCTGAAGGAAAATACATGCCTTTTACATCGCCAACGATGAATGTGCGATCGGTATATGGCTTCGATGATCTCCCAATTTTATCCACTTCGGGAGAGGCCAATACCTGGATGGGTGACCGACGCTTAATCATTCACCGACTCACCCATGAATCACTGAGCAGCAAACAGTTCTTCTCAATTTCTGATTGCTCCAACCAGCTGGAATATAGTGTATAGCAAGGTCAACCGGTGCGAAAAAAATGAACATTTGTCCGAAAAAACAAGATGGAATGTTTTATTAACAGGACTTTTTTTCCAATAAAAATAATACGCTGAAACGTTTGTTTCCGGAATGTTTGCATTATAAGAATACGAAGAAAGCATTATGATCCGTAATGGTTTTTGGTTTCTTGAATAAAGTAACGGTAAAAAGTTTTTCACGACGATTGTTCGTCGGCATGTGGAGTTATTTGTCAATTTATCGATAGCGCATGGCTCTGCATTCACACATTCCTGGTGAATTTGCCTTTCCTAGCAATTCTGCCGTTCTTTTTTTGATCCAATTCAGCCCAATTTTATTTCCCAATTCTCGCTCTGCTTTTATTTCCAATTCAAAAATAAAGTTATGCGAGTTACCAGAGCTTTCCGCGTCCCTTGTACAGATTCTGAAATTTTTCAACTTGGAACAAAAACTTTCACGTGCGCATGGGTGTCGGATATGTGTATTGAATGACTAACTGACTAAGCAGAGTGAAACTCATTCGATGTTATTTTTGGACACGAACGAGCTCTCTGTCTGAAAAAAAAAAAAATCTTGCTACGATGTCAACTATTTCCATCCACAGATGAAACCATTGGTTCAATGATTTGCAGTGAAAGTATCGATGAACTTGGCAAATACAATACTATTTCTTTCTCGTCGATATATCTTTATCGAAAACAGTTGAAAATGAGTAATTAGAAATGTGATGAATCCTTACTTCATCTCCTTTGTTCACGAGTGAAATTCGATCACTGTATACGTTTGCTCGCATTCATCTGTCGCAGAAATTTTTTTATATACGCCTGTTTCTTTGTGTTTTTGAAAAATGAATTTTTAAGCCCAAAAAAATCTCATTTCTGCTATTATCGTTCTCATATAAATTAAAAAGTTACACTTTTTTATTCTCCACCTCAAAACTCTACAACCAATGAACGAATCGGTGCAAGATTCGATATGCGTACAGTTCGTGCAAATTAGGCCAATATACATTAATTTCGTGCAAATTAGTAGCAGTTCTAGTATGTTAGTAAAATTAAAAAGTGACGAAAAATCATCCAATCTCGAGTATTGATACGCTGCAAGTCTTGCCTTGGCCGTATGTAAATCTTTTCGCTGCGTCTTAAGATAGAACGACGGAGATTTTTGTTAGTAGAAGTATTGGATTCCTCGAAAATCACAAAAGTTCGAAGAAGTTCTAAGCCATTGACGCGTATGAATAAACATTCACAGAATTCTTTCAATTCATCGCGATATCACTCCTAGCGATGGCTTTGCTTTCGACTATACTGTCGCTGGGAAACGCTGCTTATCCAGAACTCAACAATATAGTTGTATACTTACTACTTTCTTAAAAATTAAGTTGTTGTTGCATCAGCAACGGTGCAATTTTTTCCAATGTACATGGCTATTATTTAAGTGGATACTTTCAACGCCAGTTATTTCTGCAAAGATTATTTTAGTTATGGGTTATATTATTTAGATGTTTGAAATGAATCTACTCGAATACGATTATTCGATATGAACAGTGTGAAACACTAAACTTATTTTTTATTTGGAATATGGGCATTTCAATATTGAAAACATTTTTTAGAGAAATATTTTTTTTTCAGTATTGACGAACATTTTCAGCTCAGAGGTAATATAAAATCAATTTTTTTGTTACGCAAACAAAGGGCGGAGTATGAAACAGCCGAGAAATTTGAATTCTCGGGAAGCCTAGAAAATAGAGAAGAAAAGGGTGGGTCATGCTCGCGAACAATGACGACGACGACGACGATTTTGTTTTCTCTCCCACTCGTCGCACCTCCACGATGCGTTTTCCCAATTGGTGCCATTCGCTCGCGTTTATATGCGTTCGCGATGCTACATTTTCATTTACTGTACGGCGCCACACTGCCAATTCCCGAATGCCAAGCAACACGACGCCCAGTCAGAGCTCTCATCGAGTCTCGACAATTTTTTTTTCTGCGTTTTTTTTTTTTTTTTTTTTTTTTTTTTTTTTCATTCACGTTTGCTCTTTTAACGATGACCCAGCCGTTGCACTGTCGTTATCCCACATGCATCCACGATTCACGGTGTCCCCTTTTCCCCGTTGGTCACTCTTTTAGCGTTGATCAACGTTGAAATCCTGCATCGAATTCAGTCCCGTGCCGTCTCTTGTCTCTTTTCTCCCTCTCTTCGTTTTCGTTTATATTTTTATATATATGCTGTGCGTTACGCGTTTCATCGACTGCATCATCGAACTCACCATCGTCGCGAACAAAAATGTTCCGATGAGTTTTTCAACCGATGAGAAAAAACAATTTCATTTCGCCTCGAATGACAGTTCATCAAATAGGCGCGTGATGAATGAAGGATCACTTTCGTGTCAACTTAAGCAACTGGCAATGCAATTAAAGAATTTTGAAAAGATGTCATATTTATTCGTTCATTAGTACTTGCTACTTACGTTTCTAAAATATCGTTAATACATTCGATAAGTTCTTAACATAAATAAATATAAAAAATAAAAACATTGAACCCTAACACGTTCTTTGGTCTTTTTCTCCCCGTTATGAAAATCTTTAACAAATCAGAGGTTTTCGGTATTAATTATTGACGAAAAAATTATACGGCATTGAAATCCTTATTGATAACTTTCGGCTTATTAATTAATACTTTGTGGATCAGAAGTCGTGTTCCGTTAAGACACTCCGCAGTACCATTCACTGGAGGAAAAGATGAGCAAAGTTCAAAAAGTAAATATGCATCTTATCAATTTACCAAACTTGCCCTATTGTCATTCCTGACGCAAATCGAAGCGTAGCGCATCGCTCGTTTTTCAGCTTGAATGGCAAAGTTGGTAGGAATCTGTCGCAGTCTTTTGCTTTTTCATCCCTATTTAATATCGAGTATGTATTTATTTTGTATAAAACCACTGTCACAGCATCAATCCCGTATTTGTGTATTCTCCCCTATTATTTTTCGATCCCCAATGATACCGGAACCAGCCAAGACAGAAAGAGAGAAAGGGACAGGGAGATAGAGAGAGAGAGAGGAACGGGAAAACAAAGTTGGTTAAGGGTAGACAATCTGGGGATGCTTGACACCGCAATCACGGGGTAATTACGAACGAAGGCGGGGTAGAAGAGATCGAAAGAGGTTTGTTTCGTATTTTCAGTCTGAATAAGGGGAAGGAAATCATCACACGAAAATATATCTCTCACTCTCTCCCTTTGTCTTTCCCTTTCGTTTGACTTGCTTCCATGTTATCTTTCCTACATCCGAAATCTTTTCTACCATCGAGTTGGATCCCTTGGTACGTGTTTGATATTCCTAAAAAAATATATTTCTTTTCGAGCCCTAGCGATAGTCAACCCTTAAAGATGACTGATTAGACAGTCGGGTTACGCGAGAGAAAAAGAATCAAGACAAAAATACGACAATAGTGTTTTTCTCGTTTGCCTATAGACGAAGCTTTTTGCAACTTTTCGTTGAATATGGAATTCCTTGTTTATTCTGCGCTGTGTCTGCTTATTCACAATGTAATAATCATCTAGAATGATAAAATTCGAATCCAAAGGAAACGCCTCGTCATAACATTGTTTTTTATTTATTATCACAATTTTTATTTTGTAACGTAACTTACTTTATGTAAACCTAAAGCGTTAATTAACATGAGCCGATATTTTTCAAAATATAGAAAGATGTGAAAATTATAAAAAATAGGAAATAAAAATAAACGCATGCACCCGAGTCGTTTTCGAAAGTGTGTAAAATCATAATGAAGATTAAGGAACGGGGTTTAAAACCAGTTGCTTACTGTCTACAAGTAAATTTCTTCAAGTGTTTTGTAGAGTCTTTGGTAGAAAGCGTGTGTCGTCTGCCTTACAAAATGCATCGATAAAAGGCGAAATTTCATTACACATTAAGAAAATCATATCGAAAATTCTTGTTAACGTCACTGTGTCTGGTATGAATATCTCGTAGAAACTGTTTTATCTTCTGTAGGTATATGCAGCATAGTAAATGTACTCGTTTTAAGTAACCAGTGGGATTCTTCATACTCAACTATTTGTAAAATTCCCGAAAAAAATTGTCACATTATTTTACATCAAGAATACATTGTAATTTTGATAAGAAGAGTGAGAGAAAGAATTTGTACTGGAAAAAATATCTTTCAGTTTGAATTGATTAAAAATATGCCGAGCTCATCAGATAAAAACACTTTCCAATGTATGTACTCGAGTCGAAACTGTGCATTAAATGATTGGATGAAACCAAGAAACATCTGGAGTTCCCAAAAAATACATTATTGGTATTATATATACCTGTATAACACTGATGGCGAAAGTGAAGCAGGCTGGCAAAGGGAGGAAAAAGAGAAGTAGAGAGGGAGATTGGTAACGACCAAAAACCTTCGCTATTCGCTCCTATAAATTCGATGACACATACCGAGAAGCGATCTATACTTCGGTCGCAAACGAGGTTCTCCATCATCTTGGAGCAGTTGCTAGGTGGAGAGACTGCGACAGAGATATAGAGGAAAAAAAATACGCGAAAGAAAATGCTTACTGTTGCCTGTATCGTTATTTTCTGGTTCTCATCTCTCTTACTCCGTTGCCAGGTACCCAGCACCGTAAAGAGGACAATCAGGAATAGGTATAAGGAGAGAAAGGGCAAAGAATAGGATCGAATAAACTCTCGAATCGCGTGCAATCTCGACGACTGATCAAGTCCCAACGCCTAGTATGAAAAAAAAAATTTGAAAAAACCAGCTTGAGACATGCCACACATTTATATACGCATAATATGCGGGTTTTCTACCGCGAGAAATAGCGAGAGTATGAGAAGAAAAAAATGGTAACGAACTTTCGGCGATAACTCAGACCCCCCGGTGAAATGCTAACGCCGCCTGGATTTTCTTAGTTTTCTGCATCGTTGTCGGTCTCTGATTTCTGCGTGCATCGAATAAACAGCGTTTACGAGAAAGTGAATTTCGATTTTTATTCTAAAATTTCTATATTGTCAAATTTAGCTCATGATCATCGATCATGTCTTGTTGAGAGATCACTAGGAAAGTAATCTTCACACTAGGCTAAATAATAATTAGTATGAGACACTTCTCTGTGACGGAAAACAAATGCTCTTTAGAAAATCGATCAATTATTATCGCGTCACCAATGAACGTGCTGAGCTTTTCAACGAAACATTTTTGTTTATCGGAAATCACAATCGACATTCGACGGATTTTCGAATAAACTATTGAGTGATGATACAATAAAAATTTGTAAATGTGTAGACACGCAAATGTGGCTACACTATGTCTACGCCAAGACGTGCGAAGCCAATTAAAATACGATCACGCGGATTCGATGAGACGGATTTATTATCGTCGACGGAAATCGAGTGAATAATGAGCCTGAGAAAAAAAATTCAAAAATAGGAGACAAAAAAACGTAAACGTCCTAGGTAACTCACCGTGTAGTACGTTCATCTTATATATATTTGGTAAAACTGCTTGTACGATGCAAGACCACGTAAGATCTGTAGACACTAGCGTAGACATCCGAGGAAAGTCTCTGAGAGTTATTCCGCCGGAACGACGATAAGCCGTCGTACACAATGGGGTTCGAACCCCATTCCGAATTCTTCGGTTCTTCGGAACGTACGAGAACGAAGAAATAAAACGAAGAACTTACTTCATGCACGTTTTATATATATACATATGAAAAATGCATGTATAAGGGATTGAGTATGTGGAAGGGATGATCGCGGAAAACCACCATACAGGATTTCCGGCGAGACGATCGTTCTCTATTCCTGTTCACAGACACACCGAACACCACCGAAATACTTTTTTTTTTCTCCGTCAATCAAGATTTATTTTCTGGACCCCAATTTTTCGCGTTCTTCGTGAAAAATAAGGTTTTCCAATGCGAAAAAGAGATAAATGAAAGAGAATCTAGAACGGTATCTCTCTTAAAAATTTTCCAACTCAATTTACCTTCATTCCTCGAGTTAATGTTTCAACGAGGAAGCATTCTTCTTCTCTTTCTCTTATTTTTTCTCGTTCTAGATCATAGAAGCTCTGATACTTCTTTCTGAAGGAATTTTTACCAGCCAGTTATTAGTTATACTCTTGTGTGCAAGAACAGCGTTAATAAATGAGCCAAGAAAAAAAAAATCTTCAAGCGTTCAGATGAGCGATCCAAAGATGCATGATCCTCACTTATCGATTTTTTTTTCTCTACACTATACTTCTCTTTTGTCTCTGAATATCTAGAGTTATGCTAACGACTCAAGAATAATACATTCATTCAAGGTAAATGTATTCGCTTTGTGCATTGGGTCGCTGAAGTTGAAAAAATGTGACTAACAGCGTTTGCAGTGGTCATTCCATCCACTTCTCGCAGTCTTTTTAAAATACGTCTTATTTCTAGAACACTTATTCTTCATTTGATATAATGCAAAAATATACCATCAAACAAAAGTGTAACATAAACGATTGATGTATGTACTCATTCGAAAAAAGTAAGTCTGCTTAAAAAAATTGGCAAAGAAAAGTAACTGCACCTATGTTGTGGTCTTTCCCATAAATATAATGTTCGAATGAACTTTTTCATCTGAATAGAAATGGTGATTCGAGGCAGACTTCTCGTTTCATTTGGAGTTTTCGAATTCTAATTAGTATTGCATTGCATCACAAAAATAACGATTAAATAATAATGAAAAAATCAAAAGGGCAGCACTCGGTTTATTCTTACGAAGCAAACTTGTGTAATTGTAGACAGAAGTTTCTGAAATCCTTGATTTCCGGATATTTATTTATTTTATACACCTTGGGTGGAAAAATGGCGCATAAGATAATATTGCCGATCAATTTTCAACGGGAGTACTTTGTTTTAATGTTTGAGAGTTATTTATAAGATTTTTTTGTAAATTTCATAAACTCTATTTCCGGCCAGATTTGATATTTGGCATCTTCTGAAAGGTTATGATACTTTTGGTACATGTTCCGGGGTGGATTGTTTTTCATGGAAATACTATTTATTTGAGAATATATTTGCAGAGTTCTTCTACATTTTTCGTGGTTCATTCATTAATTTTTTTTTAATGAAGACCCAACTCAACTATTTTATCAAATTCCATTATCATTTTTTCAAGCGATTGCACTTTACTCGACAGTCATATAATTTTCCAGAATACGCTGAACAGTTCTTTGTTTTAACGTATCACGGTTAAATTTACACTTTTTTCTCATTGCAGGTTATAGTTCTGTTGCACTGAACTAACGAGCGGACATGTCACATTTTCAAACATCCTCTTCCAGGTTAATTTTTTTTTTTTTTTTTTTCGTGCTTTGCGGTCTCACCAAAGACTGTCCTCGTATGAGAGCCAGTTAATAATGAGGCGGTCGTTGGCTGCACGTGCATTACTTCATATAACAGTGAATATAACAAACACATTCGCAATTACGACCATGCTATGCCATTCTTTTTTCGTAAAAAAACATTTGCTCCAAATATTTCATGTCCAGAATAAAATCAGAAAGACTCTGGTTGCGTTAACTATTTCGATCCAACTTCCGCATATTGCATGGCATCAGTCCAATAATACTCCAGTCGAATCTTTGGAAAAATGAAAAAAAAAAGAAAAGAAATAAACAAAACACAAAGCCATGAAAAATCCTACGGACAGTAGATAATCCAGAATTTGTGATCCTCCTGGAAAAATAAACAAATTACTGTGGATAGAGATACGGTAGCGTCTTGACTCGATAGACAGAAGTATCAGGTTCTATTTAGCACTGAGGTGACATTTTTAGACTCATAGTAGGACTTTGAGCATCGAGTAGCATAAAGTCCGGTCCAAATGGAGTCTGAAGGATTCAAAATAGGACACGAATTTCGAATCGAGAACACTTACTCCCAATTTTGCTTCCATGACACAGTCAAAATACTATGCAACGAGACATCACAATACAGAAAATCTCACACAAAATACATCACGACGACAATATATATATCATAGCTGGGCACGAATTTTCCAAATCGTTCGCATGCAGATAATCATAACGAGGGTTCAGTATCAGTTCTGGATTGATATAAAAATGGTTTTTCTGACAAAATCATTGCTGGATGCAAACCCAACTCGGTGTCCAACCACCCTTGAATCCTTTGGAGTCAATTTATATCTAATATTTTTTTTTATTAAAACCAAATATCATTCTGTAGGTTTTATTAGTAAAATAAAAGAAGATCTTCCACTATTCGAGAATTCGAAAAAAATTTACGCATGTACGTATACTTGTATGAGATTCCAAATGGAGGCACATCTTGCGCGCATGACAGTAGTCACAAAGATGAAAGAATTTTCGGTGGGCTACTGGTACACTTTCTACCCTTTTTCACTACTGTATATACATGCACGGTATAAATGAGTCGCGTCCAATTGACCCCCCCCCCCCCTCGCCTAAAGCTTTGCCAATATTCTTTTTGCTATTTAACCTCTTGACCGAAAACCATTCCGAGTTCAGTTCAGCACAGGATAATGCAGAAGGTGAATCTTTGTATCGTTTTCTTCGCATTGGTAAAAGCTGCAGCAAGCCAAAACGAAAGAAACAGGAAGAAATGTATAGGACAAGCAAAAACGACTTTTCCGAGTCTTTGTTCGTTTACAACACGGAACGATGATCGCACGGGCTATCTGAACGGTTATTAAAACTTCGTTACAAACTTCGAACCTTCTTCGTCCTGAGTGGCCTTATAGAGAGATGAGAAACCCTCAGTAAGAATATGGACGAACGAATGAAAAAAGATATACAAAAAATAGATATTTTTTTTTCCTCGGTAAAGTGCACTGGGTCGGTTCTTGGAAATAGAGAAAAAGCTCGCTAAAGCGCTCATCCTTTTTTTCTCCCCGTCTCTCTTCCGATCTCGCTCTTACTCTCTGTTGGGTAGTAAAAGTAAAATAATTAGGAACTCGTTTTTCCTCCACCTTCTTTCGCCCTCTCCTCCTCTCTCAGGTCCCCGCACCACCCGTAACGTTTTCTTTTAATTAGCCCCTTTAAATTCCGTCGAACTCGCCGGCTTTCACGCCCCTACACTTCCTCATATATTAATGCCGGATGGTGTATAAGACACGCTGCCAACTTGGCAGAAGGGCCAAAGTATCGGAAAAAGAATTCTCAATCTCTCGAACGCAATATCAATCGGTTAATATAAAAAAGGCGCGGTAACCGGGTACGAAAGCTGAAAAGAAGGGTTTCTAACGTCCTGTAACGTATACCACGATCTAACATGTATGAGAAAAGAATGACGAGACGATTTTTCTTTACCATTATTATTTTTCCCCGTAAAAAGGGCTTCCTCGTTTCTTCCGTCAGGGAAACAGCTTGAAAAGTTTTTTAGGCAATTCATGCGAGCTTTCGTGACTCGAAAACTCGAAAAGAGCCTCCTCGCCTCTTTTTTTTCTCTATCTTTTTCTCTCTTACTCCGTTGCCTACTTTCAATCTTCCTATATCACTTCTTCTTCCTCATCTTCAGTTCTACATTTACATTTTTTTCTTGAGCTTGGTAGAAGTTGCATCGTCCAGTTCTTGTACACACCAGCGCCACTTGCCAAGAGAGCGAGGCAGAAAATTTTACTCCTGCTCTCTCATCTCTCGACACGCTTGACTAATTAGCCTTCTCTTTTCGAGCAATTAGTCGTAAAAACGTACGGAGTGGATTCCATGTGCTCTTGAGAGTGAAAAAAAGGTGACGGCAGCAGGAGCAAAGAAAAAACCAACAGGAGGTAAAGAACATGAGCACTGACCATTTAAGCTTTGTATGTGTATACTTCGTGCATTCCTTGGGTCCGTGATAGTGCGGTCGACTTGCAAGCACTTCTGAATAACGACGATATATAGAACTGAGAAAACGTGTGGAATGAAACCACTAAACCTTATGTTCGAATGAAAAACGAGCTACGATTCTCGCACTGTCCAGGGCAGCTTCTACCCGAATTCAGAGTGCCCACGTCACTCGAGATTCATTCTGCCAATGGAAGAATAGCTGACGATGAAAACAATCGAGCGGTTTTTAGGTAAACCGTATATCCAAGACTAGACACGCTATTATTGATCACTTTCTATGAAAGCACAACTCAACAACGATTACTCGCTTTATCGGTCCTAATACAGCATGCCTCCTACATATAATATAAAGATACAAGAAAATAATCCACGTTGAATACCATATTATTAAACAATAGGCGAAGGTTGAATGGAATGGTTTCTTAGAGATTTTCATTGTCTTATAATGGAACTTGAGCCGTACAACATTACACTTGGTTTCAACTTTTACTGACCAAACTCAATTTCAAGTTTGTATAGCTCTGGTATACATTTTTCTTCCTCATTCAATAGATGTTGGCCGAATCTTAGCAGTGTGTATCTTGACTTCCTATTAGTCGAGTTGGTTAAATATAGGCTGCTCGTATCTTGTAACAGCTTACATCGTTGTACTTGAAAAATGAGGTATCGCAAGTTCATTTTACTGGAACAAAGACTTGCTCTACGTAGAATCAATAAAATTAATGAAACTGCATGACGATAAGCATTTGAAAAGTTGAATTTGATATACGGATTATTCGAGAGATAATTGATTCAGCGAGATTGTCAGCAAACGCGAAGATTTAACGAGTAATAATGTTGCACAATATCGTGAACGGTTGCAGCAGTTTGACGCCAAGTGTTAGAAAAAGAGGCAGCCCGATTTCCGGCGTACTCTTATACTCTATTTACCTTAAAATATTTCTCGTTGTTGTCTTGTTGTCGTGGTTTGTTGCGAATTAAGGGGTGGAGCTACGAATTATTTGATAAGATTGCTTCACATCGAGCTCTCAAACCGAGTGTTGTTTTACGAACAACGAAGATAAAAGCGTTTCTCAAAGTGCGAGCTTTTGAAGCTATAAAGTTTCTTCGTTTCGAGTCGTTTTATAGTCGAATTACGAGTATGGAAAGGATTTAATTTCAAGGAGATTGGTCTTGATACAGTATCCTGTGTGTTTTGACGTAGTAAATTTTCTTTCGGTTAGTTCGCCCATTTGATATATCTTGAGTTTGACGATCCAAGACGTACTACATGAACTCGATTGTACGTGGCACATTGCTACGCGAAACGATCTAGTAACGAAACAACGGAGCCACGATAAGCTGTCATTATTCAACGGTATAATAGTAAAACAATTGCAGTTTTTGTAATATAAAAAGAGCATTGTATAAGAGCTGCAGCAATCGAGCTTCTATCGAACCGCAGCATCGAGTTTTCGCGTATCAATTTTAATGCAGACTCGATACGTTGCTATATAACAAAGTAAATATATAGCTCATATATACATGTTGGAAAAACTGCAGCGTATGTATGTATGTATACATATATATATTGAATTTCCGAACAATGAACAAAATACGCATAACCGAGCATAATAGACGAGTCGAGAGAGTTCTCGACGTTGTGATATCGATTCTCATAACCCAACGGATGAAAGATTTATATCCATGATCGAGAATCGGCTCATTCACCAAACTCCTCCTCCTATCCAGCATCTATCGCGACCCCAAGCTACTCCGACGTGTGCTCGCTGCAAGCACACCCCATTTGAATATGAATTCTGATCGTACGCTGGCACGATTTCTTTCCGGCTTAACGGACCGTTGGCTAATACGAAAACGTCAATAAACCTAGGAGGGGAAGAAGGGTGCAAGCGCAATCTTCGTACATGCAAATTAAAAAGACGCGAAAACGTATGCATGTTTCTGCACACGTATATGCACTTGTGACGCAATGTGTACCTAACCTTATTTGGGTTCACCTCGGTTTGATTAAAAAATATTAATCAGCATGAGAAATCTGACCCCCGTATACTAGATAGAAATCTTCTTTTTTTCTTCTTCGCTTTGGATATTCCTATCGTGATACTGTAATGGTACTCGTGGTTCGGAAAATCTTATCGAATCATTTGTTGTGATACTTTATTAAACCGACGTAAGTCGAAATGAATTCTTGTACGCAAATATGCAGGATGATTCTAAAAAGATTATTCTTTTAATTTACGAGAAAGGAAGAAAATCTTCGATAACTCTAATGAATGGGCATAATGCATTTTAATTTTTTGAAAAACCTTCTTGAAAACCTATCTTATTGCCTTCATCACTGGGTAATCGTTATATCTGGAGATCAAAGAAGATTCACCAAAATAGTTCTTTACTAGACATTGACATCGTCTACATCACATTTAAAGATGCAAAAAAAAATATTCAATTGCATTCCTGAGTCTCTCAGGAGCATGGAAATTAGGAAATTAGAAAATTAATGAATGGTAAAAGGTGGGGTTAAAGTAATGAGATTGGCTCGAAGAATACAGCAAGAACGGCAAAAATGATAATAATTTCCCCGAAATTAAAGAAACAATATAAAATTTATGTCCAAGTGTAATTCGTATTTTCCGGCCTCTTGATGAAATACTTATACGGTGTGACAAAGAATTGCCATGATTAAAACAACAATACACGAAAAATCAATTTTTGTTTGTTTAACTCGATAAAATGCACAGTTTTCAAATAAATTTACCGTTGCTTCGTTCAATCCGAAGATCTATGCTTTGCGTAAATTTTAGCATTCAGAACCAAAAGTCCTGTCATTTTCGTGTTCCATGAAGCAGTATTCCTCGTCATCGAACGTGAATTAATTATTGAATCATTAATGTAGCTAATGAGACGCGCGTTCTGCACTTCAACGGCGAGGCAATGGATATAGGTACAGGAGAGCAGCGAGGTACAAATCTCAACGGTAATAACACGCGGTTGAGTGTTAATCTCGTGAAATGGTCACGTATATATATTCCGTGAAAATCAAAACAGTTAGATCAGAGCAATCGTTTTAATCTGCCTTATTAATTCATTTTAATAAAGCTTTTACTCTTTAATGTTTATAAAAATATTAAATGTTGGACTGCAGCTCTACATACAACTCGGGGGTTACGCGATGGTTCTTGGATACCCTGTATGATAACCTATAACAGCCTCCCTCCCAGCGTTCCTGTGTGTTTGTGAATGAATTGTGATATATATATATATATATTTATATATCTCTTTCTCTCTACGTATACTATATAGAAACGTAAACATATACACATAAATTCTCGAAAGTGTTTGTGTGAACTAACCGCAAGTGCAAGAGAGGATCATCCAGCAATTCGTGTGATGCACGCGATGAGGCTAAAGGACCGCGGTAGAGGCGAGAAATTCTGGAGGAGCCCGCTGGGAGTATGTAGGTACTCTCAAGCTCCATCAACAGCACCAGCACCGGCAACAAGAGCACAAAACTGCGTGGAAAAGAGAGACAGAGATAATGAGAGATAGAGTAAGAGTGAGTGAGATAGTGAACAAGTGATAGGCAGAGAAAGAGAGGAAAAGAAAGAGAGAGAGAGAGAACTAGGGTTGCAAAGGATCAACTGTGAAGAGGTTGAGGTTGTCATTTGCTGGAATTGCAATTTCTCGCTGACGCGCGGCAACCTCCGTTACTCTCGTGCTATACTTTTCCTTTTCGCTGTCCCTCTTTCTCATCCTATGTTCCGGTCTCTTTTTCACTGCCATGTACGCTACAAGCGAAAGCGGACTAATGATGTACACTGAACTTAATGCATCGTTGACTGTTCTCCTCTCTCTCGCTCTCTCCTCTCCCGATTTTTTTTTTTTTTTTTTTCATTTTTCACCCATACCATTTGAGTTTTATCTCCATTTCTTGCTATCTTCGTGCTCGTCAAGTTCTCTAACTTCCATTACAGCTATGCTGCACCAGCGGCTCGGTCCTTTTCGGTAACATGGCTAGAAGGTTCAAAACAGAGAAATGTGTAATTTTCCATGTTTCTCGTCATGTGCATTAATTATACGCAGCCTTCGTGAGATAAATGATTAAATCAATGATTAAATGTTTTGATATATTATTCACTCTCTACCATCACTTTTAAATGTACAACTCTATTTAAATTCCTATACTAACTTGTGTATCTGATTGCAATCGTTTTCTGTTTACTCTCTTTCTTGATCTGTCCGGATGGCTTCAATCAACAATTCGAAATCATCCAAAGGTGTTAAATGCCTCAGAGACACCAGACTTGAAGTGGTACCTGAAATCGTTGAACGTGGCAGCGAAGCTACCCTACGATGCCACTATGTTCTCGAGAATAACACACTCTATTCTCTCAAGTGGTACAGAGGAAAACACGAGTTTTACCGATACTCACCGAACGGAGATCCCACCATCAAAGTCTTCAAAATTTCCGGACTCGAAGTTGACGTAAGTTTTATACAAATTTTAAAATGCTTAGCATTCGTAAAAAATGAGATCAAACTGTACAAGTAATATTTTTCACGTTCAAGTGATTGTGCGAAAAAGCCTGTCGAGAAGCTTAAAACTTTTAATTACAGATTCAAGAACGTTAACCAAGAAAAATCTTTCTTCTCGACACTGCTAATTTTGATGTATGCATTTCAATTAGATGCAACAATAACCAAATTTTTCTTTTTTAATTTTAACATAAGAAACAATAATGATTGCATATTAATATTGGAATACTCTTGATAAAGTGTCATTTTTAACAAACAGGAGAAATTCTGCTTTTGTTCCAAAAGCTAGTACCGCCTCTTCTCTGTCATAATATTTTTCCTTTCTGCATTTTTTTCTTTATCTAAAGTTCACAATTGGACGCGGTTTCGTTTTTCACCTTTTCGGTGTCAAAGCATTCACGAGGATGTTCTTTTAGTTCTCTTCGACTACAAAGGTAGCTAATCTCGAACACGCTTCCAACCTTTTTTTTATCACTCACCCTCTTTCACCCTTTCCTTTTTCTTCTCATTCTGTCCTTACTTGCTCGTCGATTTTTTTATATTCCGCTCGTAAGAGGATGCTACTAACAGCTTACATATTGTGTATATATGTATGTGTGAAATATACATATATATGTGTATATAATCAGAATATTTCCGTCCCTTCTAAGTTTTTCGCTCTCTTATTATACTCGGCGGAGCGTTATTTGAAAATTTGCTAATTGCTTGAGCTTCCTATCCTCAAAGTTTCTTCTATGTACTTTTTTCTTGTGCGACTCTTGATTAATCTTTAAAAGGAGTTCTTCGGGTCTCTCTGCTAATTACACATACCAAACACAGATATACACCGTCACGTATACTTGAAACGCAGCGATTTATATTTTGTCGTTCTCGTGCTCAAATAAGCCCACTCGGAAACATGAAAGTAGAACATTGCTTGTAGTCAATTTTAGTATCATCTTTCGTGTGAGCTTTCTTTGATCGGAAACAAGTTGACCGATTGGTAGCTGGGTTGGTGAATAAAAGAGCAAAACGCGCCTTTGCCAGGGATATGTTCCTGAGGTAGATATTTTGGAGCTCTCACATTTCACTGAAACGATCCGATACATTTTTGAAAAAGTTTAATTTCCCATTGTCAATTATCCCAAATGGTACCCGGCGTTTCAACGTAAAAAAGCACTCGCGATACTCCCAGAGAGCCTAGGGGAAAGAGTTGATTCCGCGCTGTGAAAAAAAAATAAAATAAAAAATCGTTTTTATTGAACTCCCAACCACGAGCTAAATGTAAAAAGTTGACCTGGAACTTCATAAAGAATAGTCATACAGAGAGCTTATGGACAATTTTGAAAAGCTAAAAATAAACTCTTTTACGATTCCTGGCTGATTGTTAGATTACATAAATGTTTCATACTGTGAAATTGATTACTAAACAACAATAAAAAGTCGTGCCGTAAAAAACACGAAACCATTCAAGTTTTCGCGCTTTTCATCAAGTCAAAGGTTCCGTAAAAAGTATATTAAGACACTTGGGTTTCTTTACTAAGGCTCTTAGTCGTTGTATGCGGCACTTCAATCAGAATTCTTGAAGAATCACCAGGTTTACGTCCACAATTTTTTCGTTTGACTGAAAAAAAGAACTTTTATTTCAAAACTTCATCTCTTCGCATCCGATTTACCCATCCCTATTCTATATATTAGGGTGCCCGTTCTATTCAGGCTCTGAGAGCCGAAATCTTTGCATTATGCCGAAATAAATAATTATCAAATAGGAGAGCTCAAAATAAAATAGTTTGGTCCATCTTTTCTCGTTTTACCATAACAGATTTGAATGACACGAAAAAAAAACAACATGACTCAACAGATATTGCGTCGCAATATCGATTTTTAGACTTTCTCCTTGTCAATTTTGAAAGTAATCATTTTGTCATATCATAAAACGAACAATTTTACATCGGGTACAATTGAAATAACTAATGATAATCACTTTATATATAAGCATTAACAGACTGCTTAATTTCAATGGTTATATTATAAAATGTAAAATTTTATGAACATATTACCGGACGTTGAGAGTTCCAAACTGCTTGTCCATCGGTGAACAAAGGGGTGGAGGAGTGGCTGAGGCGTGATGTGAATTGGCTCGTATTATGCATACATATATTTGTAGATATAGATGAACATAGACATGCATATATATGGACACGGAATCCTCTCGGCTCTCCGATCGCACGCTATCTCTCTGGGACCAAACCCTCATATCCTCGCGCTCCGCGATTTCCCGCTCTGCTTCTCCCTGGCTGACCCTTCTAGTCCTATCTCTCCCCGATTTGTCGAATAAAACCGTCAATTTAACACTCGGATCTTGGCACTTCTGCCCATTGGCGAGGCTGTCCTATATCTACCACACTCGGATACTTTTACGATCTCTATCTCTTTTTCTCCCTCACTCTCCCTCCTCTTCTCTCTCTCTCTCTCTCTCTTGCTTTCTACTATTTGCCGAACCATCGTTTGCACCCAATTGTTTACCGTCGCCTTTAACAGGATCTCCGTGCCGATCCATGAATGGTGAACGCAAATATGCCCATTTAAACTCACGCTGGTGAACGGTGAAAATAAAAATAAAAATACAGGTATCCTACCCATGGAAATGAGTTGATGTATGCGGTACATAATCCTGATAAACAAAGTAGTCAATCTAACTTTTCACCAATTTTTGTTATTCCGCATCAACAATCAAACATTTTATTGTTTCCAACTTTATATTCAGTTTCGATTGAAAAAATGTTTTCTCAAACTGGGTACTGACCAATTTTTTGGAGAATCCATTTACGATAATGGAAGCAGATAATTATTGGAAAAAACTATTGCAGATAGTACGTCGTTGGTTTTTACATCACGTATACGTAATTCATATTTTCAATAAAATTTTTTTTCGTCTGAAGTTTCATCGGAAAACTTCAAAAGCTTAGTTTCATCGAAGAGGCTCAACAATTTTTCCTCGGATAACGACATAATACTGACACTAAAACCCTCTGACAACTATACTTCATTCGATCGCATTCCGTATACACCGTTTTTCAATTTTTGGGTTTTTTATTTGACATGAAATTGCCTACGTATGTAAATGCAGCCGTAAATAGGATGCACATGGGGCGTTTGAATCGACAAGCGTTACAAGGGCGTTTCTGGATAAAACGATAGGTGTAAGAGAGTATTTCATGCGAATCATGAACCCAACAGGAGCGTATACACCAAACCATGAATTTAAATTGCTGCTTATTTCATTATTCTACCTGCTAGGCATTTCAATCGGTACATCACTTCAACCCGGAATATATGTATACGTATGTATATGCGTCAAAACATGCACACGTATACATATACATTCGTATTCTTATTTTAAAAATACGAGCACGGACTTAAAATACGTGAACCGACTGTTCGTGAATTCGCAAAATCGTTTATGGATAATTCTACAGGTTGAATCTGACACTCGATAGTCTTTTGTTAAACTACTAGTAATCCCCATTCACAATTCATATGCGAGTGATGACTGACGAGAAAAAAATGTTCTTTTAAACTCTTGCTAAACGAACCAATATAAAAACATCTATAGAAAAAAACAAACAATCATTATACAATAAAACACAATACAATAACAAGCTATTCAATTGGATTCTAATATTATGTTACAGCGATCGAAATCGAACGAGAGTCAAGTGACTATCCGTAACGTGGAATTCGCAGTTGCGGGAAATTTTTCGTGTGAAGCTACTGCCGACGCCCCTTCATTTACCACCGAAGTGGATTGGAAAAAGCTCATCGTTGTTTGTGAGTATTCTAGCACTATGATTTCTGTTGTTTTATAAATGAGGGTGTAGATTTCAAATATTCTTTTCAATTTTACACCAACTTTTTATACAATATATTTTCACTGATAACGTCTGGAAAATAAAGGAAAAATATATAATGATAACAAATTCATAATGGTACACTCTGCCTTTAATGTTTATTGGATGCTATGGTGTGCTCCATCCCTTCATTCTTTTACGTGCATCAACACATTGTTTTTGCGGTGCTTCTATAGTCTTCTATAGTGAATATGGGAATGGATAACCGAGCTAGCTCATTCTTTTTCAAGGACCATCTACAGTATCTCATTTTTGTACGGTATCCTGTTCGTTCCTTCACGTTATAGAAGAGTTTCTTTTGCACGTCGCATCGCTAACGTTCTCAATTCCCTTTTATCTCATATATGCTACTATGTGATCCTTTTATCTTCCAGAAGACGGTTGAGGATAGTTTAATCAGAATGATGGTTATATATAAACGCGAGCTCTCGTACGACGCCGCGTCGAAGTCGTGTCTTACTACTTTGGCAAGAGTGAGATAGTGAAAGAGTGCGAGAGATGAAGAGATAGAGAGCGAGAGATTGAGTGAGTGAGTGTGCGAGAGAGTGAGAAATACCGTAGCAACGCCATCACTTTGTGGTGACGACGTAACTTCTTGTGGCTCCTTCGACAGCCTCTCATTTTCTTCGTAGACTCCACACTTCGTATACCCTCGTCTTCGTTTCTTGATAAAGGACCACAAAGTGGCGAAAGAGCTTCTCGTACATATTGAGCTTTTTACAACCCCTTGTCTCAAGTACACGGAAGAAATAATAACGTGCAAAGCACTTGCGAAGAAGATAGAGACCGCAACGATCAACCTGATTTGGCTGGTTCGAGACCAGTGAAGACTTTCGTTCCTGTGATGTCACAAAATTCATTTGAAATACAACATATGACATTAATCAAATGTTTAACAAAACGTTTCACTATCAGTATCATAACACTACATGAAGGCTAATCGAATATTCATTTTCGTTATAATTCTGTACAGAGAATTAAAGAAATCTATTGGACGAGCCAATGCTTCTCTACACTGAGAAAAAAAAGTTATTGGAACAACAAAATCCCTCATTACGGAGTGCCAATAAAATATATGATCATCATAATGTCATAAACCATTGAACGAACACATGAATTTTTCATCAGACTGCACGTTCATTCTGCCAAAGAAATGTGCATTTCAATTGACAAAACTCTTCCAATAACATCAATTTTTATTGAATCAACCATTTTTTTTCTCTGTGTAGAGTTTTGTCAACGGTTTTCCCCATACTCGTCAATTCCTATTTTTTCTACGAAATTTCTATGGATAATGGCTATGAACTATGCATTATTCTACAGTACACAGAGTTTGACGATTTGCATGCAAGCAGGACCACTCTGAGTTTCAACAAACCTTTCACAACGCTCCGACATATATATTAGTTAACGTGTATGTGAATGGTGAAATGTATAAAACATTAGTATCGTATAAAGAAACGTAGATATGCTACGTTTTTTAACCGTCCAGAGCAGTAAAAGTAGAGCCGAGGTATGGTAGGTCATATAGTTCAAACGACAACAAAAAAAAAAAACAACAACAAAAACCGAGGAATGAACGAAATTGAGGGGGTTAGACGAACCTCGGTGCAGGATGCGTGTTGTCGATGCGCATATGCACTCTCCCGCTTGTTCTTGTCCTTCCATTCCGATTTCATCCCCTACCCCTTTCTCTCTCTCTCTCTCTCTCTCTCTCTCTCTCTCTTTCTCCCTCCCTCTCTCTCTCACTCTGTTTCTTCTAGATTATTCTCTTTTTCCTCGCTTACGGTCCTCATTCACTGGAAAAACGCTGGAGAACGCGATAGAAATTTTCATCACTGGTTCGACGAACGAACGCACCAAGAATTTTAAACGCGTAATTTCATTCGCTCTTCTTAACTCTCCGGAACACTCTTCAACTCTCTTTCTCTCTCTCTCTCTCTACTCCCCCCCTCTCCCTCTCGGGCTCTCTGTCTTTCAGTTTTTTTCATTTTTTCCTCTCAATTTTATTCCTCTCCGTATTTTAACTTGTATACCATCGTGATTCCATGTACATAAAATAATCGCTTGCTATGGTGCACTCTATGCCTGTGCAGCAGGCTGTATAACTCAGTGAAATCCTTGACAGGAATATGAAAAATTGAAGGTTTTTTATACCATTATATTTATCGTATCTCTGGTATGTCCTCGTCTCACGGCACTCTCGATACGATCAAGTAAAATATGAATTTCATACTTCAAAATAATACCCAGTTTACCAAGTTACAGATCAAGAGGAGGAGGAGGAGGAGGAGAGAGAGAGAGAGAGAGAGAAAAAGGGAGGAGGGAAGAGCAGGATAGACAAAGAGAAACGGCGAACAAGCCGCTCCTGTTATAAATATTAAAAAGCTCTGTCCGCGTGCTCGGCATCGAAAGCCTCGTTGCAGTGAGAGCAGAATTATTTTACATTTTCTATAACTAGTGGGAATAAAACAAAAAACAAATGTGATGGACGATATCGGTCCCGAATAACATTCGTAACAACCTATCACATCCCAATAGGACCTTTTTTATCACAACCACATAGGATCTTTTTTTATCACAACACTCGGTGAAATTGAAACAAGCGATGTATAAACATTTGTTCTTCTGAAAAATGTCTGGATCATCATTACTACTGTATTATCAGTACAATAAAGTGGACCCTAATATCTATTTTAATTCGATTCAGTGAGAATACGCAATACTTAATAAATATTATGAAGCACTTGATGAAAAAATTATCATTATCAAAATCAATTCCATGAACTATTCCAGTTTTGTTGAGGTAGCAAAGAACAATCAAAGCGCTATCCTCAATTATTGTAACCTTTCATTATCAAATTTAGATTTTTATTTTCAACGAAGCATATCTTTTGAAGATTTTCTTTTTTAAAAACAGAAACTCATTAGCATCTGAGAGGATAGGTACACGTGCGTGGTATTTCACATGAATATGTGTCTTTCAATGTGTTTACCAACCTGCCGAATCGTCTACCACAGCAGATTGGGGAATTCCATCCATTTGGCAGCATCCACCAAATCTCTATTCGTTACGCGGCGTTGGCTATAGATTCTATGGCGGAAGTTCACCGATCGACGAGGCAAAACGGAACGAGGGGAACGGTGGGACAGAGTTGCGATCGCGGAAACCCCGGAATCGACGATTCGATTAATCGTCCTATCGTTTCGTGAAACGCGGCTGTGGAAGGTTCATTTGCCATTGACATGCTCGTGCATTGACGGAGAGGAAGAGTGAGACAGAAACAGAAGGATAACGGGAATGGAAAGGTACAAAGACAGACGGAGAGAGAATACTCGAATTTCAAAGGTTTTAGCGGCCGCAAACCAAACCGTAATTCCATTCACGTACGCGGCAGCACGTATGGTCTACAGAAAGCGAAAATCGTGGCGCCGTGGGCAAACCATTGCGGCCCAATGGGCAATGGTCAAACCCACCCGAAAGGACGATTAATTGTCATAGTTATTCATCGTAGAATGTCCGTGCAATCAAAAGAATTCAATTGAAACTGGGAATTCAGTAGGAAAACGAGAAACAAATGTGAAAAGTTTCAATTAAGGTCTTATGAAATATCAACTAACAATAAGCTGCTGGATGTCTTTTCGTGTTCTCTAGACTTATTCTAAACAACAGACATTGAGAAAAAAAATATCACTTCCTGCTATGTTGAGAACGAACAGAGTGGTGTTCGTTATTTGCTCGGCAAATAATCTTTATAGCAGAAAGGCTGAATACGGCTTTTGGACTAACACTTTTTTTTGTTTCGATCGATCGAACGATGTGAAAATAATTTCACTCCGCAATTCGCAGTTATATCTCTAGCAATAATATGAGCTCGCAAACAGTCAGAGTACAACACTTGCCTTACGCGGAAAAATGGTAATCGTAGAAAAGTTCTTGAAGTAGCTTTAAAAATGTATGCTCGGGCATGAATTTAAAGTGAGATGACTTAAGAAAATTTTGATATACACACTCTGAACTTTGGAAATCTCTGGAACTTTGTAGGAATTTAATATTAAGAATTTCGTGTCAATGACAAAGGTTATGAGACCAAGATGCAAGTCAAAATGTAGTTTTATTCAGATCCTAACGAGATTAGAAAAAAAAACATATCGTTATTGTTAAGTCAGTATTAGCAATCGATCACTCAAGTTAAGTTGTAGATGGGATTCGATGAAGCTCATGTATCGAACAAGTAATGATAAAAAAGGAATTTCGAAAGAGTCGCATTAGTGTAAAAAAGCTGCGTATTGAACGTCGTGTCTGAAGTCGAGCATTCAAATGATTGTTCTAAATTCTATGACATACTAGCTGATGATCCTACTCGACTCGGCAAATTTTTCTACTTTTATTTCAACGACATACACCACGTAACCTAGCTCAGTCTCACGAAAATTGGATAAGTTCCGGCACACTTGCGCGTGCCGAAGTCACATTCATACGATTCGATGTAACGTGGATGAGCGATCCCACCCACGATACACGGAGCATCGAGAGAGCAAAAAACTGTCGTGATATCAAGACTACGGGTCACGTGAACGTGACGAAAAAAAGTCACGTTTTCGATATCTCGTATACATATATTCGTGTATTACGTATACTCCCTGGCAAGGCAATGACGTAGTAACGATCTTTTTTGTATAGCTGGCAAGGTTGAAACTGGAACTCGTCAGACGAGGGTTGAGTTCACAACAGTTTCGCTTCGAAGACCTTGTAGTAGTTTGCACCAGTAAAAGACACCCTTGCCGCGAATACAAAAAGAAAGAGAATGACGGAGAGAGGTATTTCACTCCAGGCGTTCTCTAAGAAAATTATCATTGTGTTTCAGCTCTGCCAATGGGTAGCCCGGTTATCGCGACGGAGCGAGACCGTTATGACCCCGGGGACACCCTGAAAGCAAATTGCACAGCTCAACCGTCGGAGCCACCGGCTATCATTTCCTTCACGCTCAACAATCAACCGGTAAGTCAAATGCTAAAAATACAACAGTGTGCGTGTACCGAACACATGTACAAAAGTTTTTGTAGACTTCGTATCTCGTAACCTATTAACGCCTGGCTTTTTTCGTACTCGCGAACCAAGAGCATATTCCAGTAGCATAATAATTATGCGATAGTCAAACGGATAGGCAAAGGCTGTATACTCAGCCTCGAAATATCCGTATTGAAATTCACGATTCCTTAGATTGATAGATAACATTGGACGGCGTGGAATACTTGAACTACATTTCCCTCGTTGAGCTAAGAAAATAACTAACTACCGTGTAAACCTATAAATTAAAAATTATTCCTCGATGATTGATCGTCTACTTACATTCGTTATTATTTCCTCATAAGCAGACATATCTACCGGGTGCCATCATTGAAAGGATTATATCAATGCTATGTAAATGAAAACCACAGAACTTCGTTCCAATATATTCCACCTTAACGGTATACAGCTCTAACTAATTGGAGCCCGTAGGAGGGTTAAGACTTCCGTAATCCTCGAGCCCGTTTACTCTTCGTTGTGGCTTCGCGAGAAGACTAGCCTTCTCCCGAGGAGAGATCGCTTAGAGAAATCCTCCGAATTTGTAGGGAGTGTCTCTCTACTAGTTTCGATGTCAAACCCAGCGACGTCCAAGTCCACAACCATATCCTCCACTTCCTCTCTATGGCAGTATTATGTGGCTATAGCTTTGCTAGAGGTCCAGAAGCGCAGAGACGAGACTGGTTATAACCGGTAGCCTTGATGAGAACAGCTCGCTCGCTGCGGTGTGTTCTAACTGCTTCGTACCTCTAACAGATAGTGAGAAGGAGAGAAATAGAGAGAGCAAGAGAGAGAGAGAGAGAGAGAGGGAGAGAGAGAGAGAAGAGAGAGGCAACGAAGTCAAGAGTAGAGTACACGGATGGCTCCTCTAAATCAAATTTAACGGGTGCGACGGTTCCGTTTAATCCTCCTTCAGCCTTTCTCACTCATCCTGTCTTTCTCGGTATCTCTTCTATCCACTTTTTCTCGGATCCTCGGTTTTGCTTGGTCGTAACCGCAGTGCGCTCCTACGCCGTTTGTGACTTTGTATATCCAGCGTATATACTGAAACCGAAATTAAACTAAGACTCAAGGATTTACAATGTGAGTTGCAATATCCCTGGTTTCCATGGATTCACCTTGGTATGCAGCAAGCGAGTCTGAGGCATAGGAGAGGCGGATTGTGGAGATTGGAAGTATAAATATTCACATCAAATCGTGTTGACGTCGCGAAGAAATGTGCTCGTAAAGTAATATAGCGAGACGAGCAGGCGCTCATATTTTTCAGAATAACTTATACTCACACTCAATGCAATTGGTTTATTTCATTTGCCGAAACAGAGCGTGGAGAAGAGACGTAGAAGAATGAAGTTCGAAAAACTGGCATATTCTACGTGATACCATCGTTCCAAACAGTGTCTTGAATAACAATCAACTTCCCGTCACGTACACACTATGAACAAAACCTCGCCTTTTTGCTTTTTTTGATCAATGAACAATGGTGAACCCTCGTGTGTACACCCGTAACGATTCAGCATTTCCTGCATTATTATCAGTAAAACGGAATGAAACAGAAAATCTTTTGAGAGTTTTTGATTCAGATTTGATGAATCATACTGAATATGTCCCAGTGAAAGAAATGGGGCGTTTCTCCGCCAACACATGCTGAGTCACACATACAAATTTACGTTGAACGTTACCTATCTTACCGAGTAGTTAAACACCAACACCACGAGGAGCACACACTTTCAAGGTGATAACATTGTAAGGTGTATATATGTATATAGTGGAACGTTACATAGATTTCATGCATTTGTTTCGCTTTGCGTAGACGATCACTCTAAGGCTTAAGAATATTGCAGTAATTTCCCATGAAGCGTGTACTGACGTTTTGAAATATAGCGCGCTTGACAAAGTCGCGGTGGACAAGAGGAATGAAGGGGAAAAAATTGGAAATTCACTTTCGCGTTTAAAGTTTCAGGGTTCACCAAAACAAGCTGTATCGGGACCTGTCAGTGAGCGAGGTGGAATGTGTGTTTGCACACTACACACGTATTCAGGCTTGCGTATTGGTATGACCCGTAGAACAACGATATTGTCATACGGAATTCTGAAACTCCACGGGTCATCACAGACGACCTTTGATCATCCTTTAAAGCCGCGTTCAGTAAACTGTCCTCTCTGGGCTGCTGTCTGGATAACCCTATAACAGTATAGTTATAGGTTTCCGAAGCTTTCGGAGATGTTGGATGGACGGTTCTGATGGACCATTAGTTTGCACCCAACATCGCTTCACCGGTCGCTTTGCTTCTCTTTGCCTTGCTTAACCGGATAGAGGACTGAACCCTGCTTTTACATACGCGGATCCACTCCTCATCATCTATTCTCACACAGACACACTCGACTTAGCGATAAATCACGCATAGAGCACCAAAGTTAAGAAACCGAAGTTCCGGACTTTGTTGGATAACATGGCTGACCGAATACACGCTGACCGATAAAAAAAATGAAAACGACAATCTGCTTCGATCGCCCCGGGCCTCGTATTCTGGACATGGGTACATGTGCCATTTTACTTTCAGCATTATATATATAGTGTGGTATGTGACATAAAAGAGCCCATTGCTCTCGAGCAGCTAGAAAAACGATCGAACCTTCCGGCCTACATATAACCAAGACGTATACATGGCACAGTGTACGAAACGATAACGGCGATCTTGCGGCGATAAGAATGCGTCGTTGGCTCCGAAGCTATATTCTCGGAAAAATCCATATAGAGAATGAGTCCGGAGAGCAGAAAAATCGTTCAAGAAAAGAAATCGAGATTCTTTCAGAAGCAACAAGGAAAAAAGAAATAAACACAAACGAGCTTAGTTGTTGTACGTACGTGTACGAGAAAGCGATAGAAAGATGAGAACGTCTCTTTTTCACTCTTTTCCTGAAACTGTACGAACGGTTGTACTCATATTTGCGTGTATATGCTTTTGTACGATCAATCTAAAAACGAGAACGTGCGAACGTCCTCATGGCTTCTCAAATAACGCCTATCGTTTCGTTACACCCTTTTCTCGTTACGATGCCACTTCCGAATTTTATTCGGTCTTCTCCTTTAGAACTCCTTCATTCCGCAATAGTACCTCCTGGCCAAAAATAGTAATATACTGATTGTAGTACCAGGATCTTTTCCAGACGCTATTTGATGGCTAGAATTCGATGATGATCAAACGACGATGTGGTTAGCGGCTGACAGACGATTATATCAACCCCGGAATACAATCAAGTGAGTATTCCAGGATACATCGAATTGGAAATGGCTAGCAGTATGATGAATGAAACGATGATTGAGGAAGTATATCGATCCAAGTCTCTTTGTTATCTCGCTTATTTGTTCTCAGATAATGCCTCTTATTTCCTCGTTGAATTCCCATATGGTCATCTCCTACATTCAATCAAATGTTTCTTCCTCCATTTATCTTCCAGTTTTCGTCTGCACACCGCTTTTCCCAAGGTCACACGAAGAACCCGTTTAGTTGCTCCCCCCAAGGTAATTTTTCTTTCTTGCGTACTCCCTTTCTTCCGTATTATAACTCAGTAAGAAAAAATAGGTTTCATCTGAAGTTTGGATCATAATGGAATTCAAATATACACGAATGTTAAAATTGCAAAGATATATATGTTATGTATAAAACCACTGAAATAGGGAAGCTCCCGCATAAAAATAATATCGTTTCAATTTTATCACAAGTTGTTCCAGCATATGCTGTACCAAACGTTCCGATCCAATATTGACATGTGTCACAAACCAAACGACCGCACCAAAATATCAATTTATTTCACACCTAACGTTGCTCGTGACCCTTTCGCCCTTCGATTTCCGTACTTCCGAAGGATTATTCATGTAATATTATAGCCATGGAACAAATCCATATTCTTTCTAAAATAAATAAATTTCTTACTTTACCTCCATAATAGAGGATATATTCCAAACTTTGTTTTACGTCATCTTGTCCTAAGTATAATTCATTTCGATCCAGGCCATCTTCGTGTCCGGTTTCTCCTCCCCTTCCATCTCTACTTTCCAGTTTCCCTCTTCATATATAATGGGAAATACAGGCAGAGGTGCGAAGACGTGTACACGACATGTCATTTGTTCTACTCGTGAAACTCGAGATGTGCCTCTTTCTCTTGGATAACACAGGCCTTGTCCAGGCTCTGCTCGGAGTATCTGTCCCTTGAAAACTCCTATACGTATCGTACAAACTTAAGGAGCAAAATGAATGGAGTTTATATGCATGGAGAACTTTAGGCGAATACGAATGCTTTCGAATTTTTTTTTAATTAAATATACGAAAAATGAGAGTAAATTCGAAGTTTTCACATTGATATTTAACTTTTTATCCTCGAACGTACCCTTTCCAAAATATTTGGCTTATTCTGCCGCTTTAAAGGCGATGAATCTTAATTTTTCTTTGCTTCCACTCTGAATAATTGTGACATAGAATTGTAAATCTCTTCGTACAGATTCATATACTAACATAAAGTATCAATAAATTGAATTTACTGGACCCCAGGCTATACTAGCGGCTATGGAATGTATCGTTAATAGAGCTAGGAAATAATGAAAGCTTCCACCTGTGCGCGATCTACGCATTGCTGCTCTGGCTCTGTACCTCTCCGACTCGTTACTAGGGTGAATTGTTTCGTTCCCATGTCGGGTGCAGGATCATATTCCAAAGCATGTATATCGCTATCGTTAGAGAAACATGCAGGTTTACATTCAAAACGTTGCAAAAGCCGCGCTTGTAACCGCGACGAAACGACTCGGTAACAACCACCATATGGGGAATTTCATACCACTTTTAAATTCCTAAACCCTGACCGCTATTGATTTGTGGCATTTTTTCAATACATTTTTCCAAAGAAGAAATTAGTGAGCGGTTGAATTTTTCACTTTGTACTTTGATGTACTCTTCTGGGTTTAGGACGCTACAATTAAAACGATTGGAAAAATGTTTACACTGTTGTTAATGCACTTTGAGATCAAGTTGTAAGAACGTGACTCGCTCTAAAATAGTCAAATATTCAAATAGCTGTGCGTTCCGAACTTTTTAAAGTGCAGAGAGTGCATTTTCATGAAAATAAAAGAAAATTTCCTGTAATACGCAAGGGATTTTATTTTATTTTCACGAAAATCAACACTTTTCCCTATAAAAATTTCCGAACCCTCAAGGTTGTCCCTGATTTCAATTACTGTAACGGTAATTTTTTACTTATAATTCTCTCCGCGTACTCGTTATTTTAGTATTTTTATAATCCACACGTGTAGATAGGTTAAACTGTGCATAACACGTTGTCTAATTGACTTTGAAATAAAATTACATTCTTTGACATAGCATATAAAGGAAAAACGAACCATGTATTTTCAATAGGTTTTTAAATATGTAAATTTGCGTAAATTCCATTGCTTATTTCATTCGTTTATTTGGACAAGCTCTTGATTATTTGAGAGATTAAATATTTTTATTCTCGAGGCGAACTGCTTCATGGTACCAAGCCAATTGAAGATTTGTGCCAGGAGCATGCAGTCCGATAGATCAAATTAATTGAGATCGGGCCGATCAATTCTTTTCTTGCTTATATCTGGCTGTTTCAATTTTTATCTTCTCTTACTGTCGAGGAGTTTCGAGGAGAAAAGCAACCCATAACCTGTAGCGTTTAAAAAAATTTCAAGAACTAATAAACATGTACAATAAGTTTTGTATAAGAATCAGAAGTTTACCGAGTCAACACCCAAATCTTCCACACATATTTTTAATATTTTTATAGTATGTCGAAATATAGTTCGAATCTATTACAATGCTCGCTACGTAATATGGTTAACAACCTTGACAATAATTTCTAATCAGTTCTTCACTCTGCACCCACGGAAAAAACATCCGGTAGGCTCGTTGTTCAAAATGGCATTATACAAATATCAAACTCACGGAGAGAAATAGCGAAAGACAAAGGTGAGAGTCGTTTGGTGCGACTAATTCGATAGGAATAAATGAATATACAATTATTTCATTAATATTTTTAATATATGAACTTGTGAGAAATTCATCGCGGAAATTCGTACGAATTTCTCGCTTCGAGTTGATTGTACCATGTAATTTGTCGTAATACCAGTCTAGACTGTTCCAAATACGTATGGAAGACAAATTGACGTCAAAATTTACTTTGATCATATCAATATTTTTGCCCTGTTAACCGAACAGCTATGATAAAGAAAAATGTTTTCGATCCGGTGAAACCATCAGTAAAACATTAAAACAAATTAAAAATTATCTGTGTATTTGAATAAAACTATATTTACATTCGTCAACACATGTAGTATACAATGATTGGTAAATTCATGTGTCCAAATTGGGAATGGACGTATGCTGTACATACAGAGGCTTTGATCAGCAGTAAACTGTCGCTTCAGTATTTAGAAATGCCCACATTCCCTTTGGCTCGATCTAGTTTCCTCCAAATTCCCCTGATTCCGAGTAGTCAGCCTAAACAACCCTATTATCGTCATCGAAGCGTCACATAGACGAAACAAAGAACGAACGAGGGGAAGGGAAAAGAATAGAGAAACAGGATCCCGTACGCAAATTGTTACACAAAATAGCGATTGATTCGCCCAGCAATGAGACGCACAAAACGTACTCGCTACTCCCATCATCTGACTGAAGTATGGTTTACGAATCCTTGGCTGTCGGCCAGTACAACAGTATAATATTCGATTAATGTGTACACACTATTTGGCTACACAAAACGCGTGTATGCGGGAGCGTACCTGACTGCTGGCTAAAGCCACCACACGCTCAATGCTTGTTTTCCAGTTGTCTTGTATTTCCTGTTACTGCACAAGCAAAACAAGACATAACATGATCAAATAGCGTCCATCTCCCGTGAGCTAGAGAAGAGAGTATTCGTAGTATTTAAAGATAGTCATCCTTGTGGACTATATTTGTGGTTAAACATTGAATGGCAATCATCGCATTGCATATCTCTCCCACTATCTATTTTCCTAGCTCTTCAGAACGTACTGTACCTTCGAGAGACACCGATTCCATCGGGTTCTCCAGAGGAACTCTGACCACAACGGGACTCCTAGCTATTATGCGGTTGCTTTCCCGTGTATTAGAAGGAGCGATGCCTATTACTATTTAGACAAACGTGGTTGTAGCACATCTAGAGTAAAGCAGCCATAGAGAACATATAACATGGTGGCCATCGGTAGAAGGCTAATTGTGGTTAAGTTCGATTCAACCTAGGCAAGCGAGTATACTATTTACATCGTACGGTTAGTGAATTGTAGGCTCCGTCACAACATGTAACAAGTACGTCGTACGAAACATTCCGCAGCTTGCAGAACATCCAAGTTCTACGGGCTTGCATTGACGTATACCTTGAGCTGGCTCCATTTCATTTTGATGCACGTGATGCACTTTCATGAGAACTGCTATAGAAGATTACAATATGCAGGTCGTCCAGTGTATTGAAAGGGTTAGTGAATCGTAATGTACGGCGGAACCCCGTTTTGTATTATTGCTATATAACGCGTAAGTGTATCGAACGAGGAATATTTCGAACCAAACAGCAATCTGTCTCGTTGGCCAGAGACGTCCTAGTCTGGTTGTCGGAAGCAGTGCCACTGACGTGCTTCACCGAAAGACCCCTTTCCCTGTTGGTACCCGATAGCCCCGACACGTTCAGTTTACCGCGAAGTGTATTTGGGTTGAATCGAGATAGAAACAGAAAGAGACAAGGTGAGGGATGAAATAGACCATGGAGAAATAGTCGAATCGAAATCCCACTCTCATACACTACTGAAGTGTGCACGTTGAATGTGATACTCCTAAACTGTCAAGTTGTTCTGATGTATAAACCAACGCAGGGACTTTGGCATTATAAATGTATTATATATAGGCTAAAACGTGACCATCGAGTGTATTAGAGGAAGAGAGATGAGAAAAGAGGATCCTTCTAATACTGAGACCACTGCCGTTTCAGACAGGTTCAACGACAACTTTGGAGCGGGCGAATCCTCTTGTCCCTCCTAGTGGCCGTCTGCTAGCTCTGGCCGCGCTCTCCCTACGAATTCCATTAGGCGTTACGGGAGAACCCACTTATCAAGCCGAGCCGATAGAGGCGCCTGAACGCCCCGTCTAACAGCAACCTTCTCTCGTATACTATCACAAACAAAAGGAGAAGGTATGAGAGAGAGAGAAAGAGAAAGAGAGAGAGAGAGAGAGAGAGAGAGAGGAGAGACTGTGTGTTACTCCGAGTTCAGGGCACTCTCAACCCAACTCTGTTCACGGTACGATCACGTAATGGGAAGCTATGGATGCAGATGGATCCATTGTTTTCTCAGGCGAATGCTGGAGTTCTTCGGATCCTCACTATTCTGGTCTCTCGATCTCGCACCCTGTCTCAATGCGATATATATTTTCATTCCTCAGAAACCTCAGACAGAATCGTCGCTGCTGGGACAACCATTGAAATGACGTCCTTCCAAAAACCCTCTCGGACGTTTCTCGATGTCCTTAAAGCTCTTTCGTTTCATCTATTCCTCTACGTTATCCAACGTTTCTCACTTTGCTGGTAGTTTGCTTGGAATCACTATGTAGATTCACCTATACCCTAATGATACCTCTTCTATCTATTTACCTATACATGACACGCGGATTGTCTTTCTACGTTGCTCCAGCACGAAGCTAAATCCACTCCAATAACTTCCCTCCTCTTCACTATTCAGCCGTTTCCACAGCGACTGGATGTCATCTACGAACGATCCACTTTGACTCTGATCCTTTCCCCGTGAAAGTTCACCCGGCGACCCTTCGTCCACAACACCGGATTCTTCAACGTTTTGGTTTATGTAAAAAGAAACTTTCAAGAAAATGTATTTCCTTCATCTCATGGTTTCAAGATTGTCTATTACGTATATACTTTCTTCGACCATTGACACGTACTGCTTCGTGTTACAAGACTAGATATCGAAATTTGTAGAGAATTTGAACTCCAATTTTGATGCCATAAAATTTTCGAAGAAATCGCACACTTCATTTCTTGTTTAAAGGTTAATAGATCGCACGCAACTTCATTGAGTTTCCGTATTGACTTAATAGGGAATCAATAACTAGATTTTTTCCAAATTTCAATGGAACGTACATTGTATGGATTCCGTTCGTGCCAGATAGAAAAATTGAAGTAATTATTGTTTCGCCACATCAAAAAATAATTATTAGAATTTGAAAGGAACGTTAGTCTGTCAGGAGAATCATTCATCGTTTCATCTTGTCGTCTTTGTCTTCAAGACAGAGTGTGCACGCTCGTGGTCCCATACCGCGTCAAAAAAAAATCTTTCAAGTTTCGCTGATTCGTTAGTTGGCTACTAAAATTCTTTCTACGCTCAGCTAACGAAAAAGTGCACCAACGTGACTGCTATCTGTGGGAAAAGCATGTGTAGCAATGAAACGTCAGAGTCCTGTAAAGGCTTTGGGGAAAACCACCGCGAAACGGCGGCTCCAGCCTAGCCGCAGAGCCTTTTACCCGTATGCCAAAAAGTAGCTGGTTTACGAGACGAGTCAAGCATGCAACCGAAAATGTTTCGAGCCAAACGTTGCTAGTACATATACAGGTTGAGCAAACTTTTCGACAAACTGAGCGTGTATACCGAAAGTGTATACGCTATAACCTCTCGACAGTTCTACCCGAAGCTCCACCGTGGAAACCGCAGCTTAATTATTTCACTGAGCGAATAATTATAATTGTTATATCTGTGTGTATCGTTTTGTGTATATAGAACCTTTTCTCTTGGACAACAAGCCGAGCTTTTAGTTCTCAAATGCGGGAGTTTTCGAATTACACGCTTTTCATATATCTCGCTAAGTCGGATCCTCAAAGTTCAACATTGATCGTTAACACAAAACAAATAACGTGAACTATCTCACTCAACATACAAGATAAATAGTCCGTTTGCATGTCAGTTGTCTTCTGGCAATTAATGACATGAGACATCAATTATAGAAGTTGGCCTTTTCGTTGGCCAAAGTGAATACCAATGTTTTCAAATTCTAAGAATACCAATTTTTTTTCTTGATAAAAAATTATTCATAATAAAAAAAACTGAATGTTTTTTTATACTCATCTGAAAAACATATCCGAATTTGTGCTTCAAAAATAATCCCATTCGATCATTTTCTACGTCAGTTGCCCTGAGCATGATCCCATAAAGGTTCGTAGACCTTTGATACTTGCTACAATAAAAAGTAATAAAGAATTCTTCATGTAGTTACAAATTAAGTTTTAAAGTGTCCTTGTCACGTAACACATGGATTCTTTTTTCATTACTACGGTATGTTATTGCCGGACGTTGAGTATCGAGTTACGAGATTGTTGATATGAGAAAATCGAGTTCATGCCCAACACGCAAGAGCGGCAGAATGTATAGTCATATGCCTATATTTATACACGTATACGATTGAGGCTCAGCTTACCAAACGGCCAGCAGTTGACGCCAAAAGGGTTCGACGTGGACGCGATGGTGGTGCAAGCAAAAACGCGAAAAGCGTGAGTGTACGAGATCAATACTACAAATATATATGGTTATTTTTGTAGATATATCAGTTAAGTAATTTTGGCGAAAAATATTTGGACAAAAACCAATATATAGTGAATATATGAAAAACTAAATATACAAAAATGATATGGATATATTGAAACCCGTAATATAAGATAATGTAGTGTTGAAAGTAATATTTCTTCTGAAAATTCAACAAAGAAAATTCAGATTTCGTATCCTGTCATTAATAATCTCAAAATGACAAATAATACTCCTCCTAAGCAACGACGATTATCAGGGAAATGCAATTCCATGAAAGTTAGTGGGGAATATTCAAATGATGAAAGTATTAGATTTTTGGAGTCATAATTTCAGAATGCTAAGACTCTTTGTGTGATACAACTTGGTGCAATAATGCTTCGGAATGCCTTTCAGAACAGTTAGACGGTGCAATGAGCTCCACATTAAACTTAATTCCTATAGTCATACAAGTCTCTTGCCAGAACCGATCGAGTAAAAGTTCTCGAGATATTCAATCTGCTTCTTTCTCTTCTTCTCACTATACACATTCAGATGCTTGTATAATACAGCATATTAAATTACGGAATAGATGCTTATACAGAGTGCAGAGCAACGAAGATCTTCAAATTGCTCCCTGCAACTCAGATACATTACATGTTCCAAAGATAGTTACTAATTAACAGATAGAGAACTTGTTGGCCTCACCTGTAGTATGTAGCTAGGTGTATAAATGAAATTAGCTCGATTGTAAGTAAAGATATAGCGAGGAAACATATACGTTCTATATGTAATCGATTATTTCGGTGCACTAGATAGGCAAGGAGCCCTGAGGAATCCGATTTCCGTTTCTCCGGTACAGTACGTGACTACATACTCCAGAGATTAGACACGCGGTCAGCCTATCATACGTCTATATATGGTGTAATGTCGTTAGAGAACAGTCGAGTTTGATCGTGCCAGTCTCCATGTCGATCTCGAACATTACGTGTTCCGTTTCCGCTGTAAACGATTATTTATCCGGATATGAATAAAATCAATTGACAGGTGACAAGACGAACGATAGACTGTCCGTCTCATCACGGATCACCGCGAGGACACGTTCGCACCTCGACGATAATAATTAAATTACAAAGTTATTTTTGGAGTGATCAAAATTTATGGGCGGTTACTCGCAAACCTCTCTTTTTGAGCTTTATCGCTTATGGTCTCATAAAATACACATTTTGATAGAAAAGTTCTCGTCACCAGATCAACACATGTGAAAAATTTCAACGTTTAATTACGTGTGACACTTTACACGTATCAATTTTTCAGAAGCGCGTATGAGTTGTAGTCTTCGTAACTGCAATAAAGTAGAATGAATTAATGAAAATTTTGCGTCTTCGTCATCTAGAGAAGTGTCCAAATGGATTCGTATGTTTGCAAACACTCGCTGCGTCTTATTACGGATAAGATTGGTGAATGAGGTAGTGCAGATGAGGAAGCTTTAGAGGATGTTTCCATGGTAGGATGGTGAATTTGAGAACGAGGATGAAGAACCATAATGACGGAAAGCTTTGAAGTCACCGGTCTGTGGTGAACGTGACGAGCGAATACTTGAAACTATATTTGTATGCATGTGTTTGTGTGTCTATGCCTAAGGCAGAAGGAGAAGAAGAGAGAGAGAGAGAGAGAGAGAGAGAGAAAGATTGATTGAAGAAAGAGAGAGAAAGCGAGGGAGTGAAAGAAAGAGATAGTTGAGGGATGGAGATCTAGTCCTGAGTAGAGATAAAGGCATTCGTCAGTTTGAGCCCGTGATAGCGGAGACCTTGAAGCAGATGATTTTCCAGTACTTCATTCTGTATACGACTGTGCTTCATCCACTGTGGTGCAAAGAGCATTAGTGGTAGGAACCGCTGAATATAATAGTGCCAAGAGCGACATCCCTGCGGCAGAATCGTTAAAAGGTATGAGAGATCACGTGATCTTTACTCTCTGCTTCTCTCCTTCTCTCTCGTTCGCTCTTTTACGCTTTAGAGCTCTCACGGTCTAGCGCTTCGTTGAGAATCGGGTGATGGTGCGCACTGTGGTGCATAAACCTAGGCGTGGTATGCAACTAGGAAGAGCCTGACGAAATGAGAAACACACACCAACATCCTGCACATACTATTCGTAGTTTGTGTGTATGACGAAAAGAGGGAAAGAGAGAGAGAGAGAGAGAGAAAGATCGAAGGAAGAACAGAGAAGAGAAATGTAAGATAAAATAAGACAGCTGAAACAGGATCCAAGAGCGTTTCCTCGCGCATCACCAAAAGATAGAACACATCGCTTCAGTACCTCTCCATCACTACGCCCTGTCCTAAGATCCAATGGTCTGGAAATTTGCACCCAGGCATATACGTTTATGTCGTATCTTCGGCGAGAGTTATATATACACGCTAAACGACACATTCGTACGCCGCTTTACGATGGAAAAGCGTTGCTGGAGATGAAAAAGAGGGATACAGGAAGCCTGCACAAAATTCGTCTTTGCTTGCATCCTCCTCTCCCTGCTCCTTGCCATTCTCTCACGTGAACATTATAATCTCAATTTTACGGAACACACAAGAGAGACAGAAAGAGATAGCTAGCACATTTTTACCCAGGTGAAGGCCAATTTCGTATGCATACAACGACGAAAACTGTCAGATTTGAGTATATAAGAGTATAGCATGGTTCCCGCTAGCTTTTTTTTATACTTGGCGCCGAGGCGCTACCATGTCTTTTGATATACGTATTTACAAAGATATACAGTATTTTGAAATGTGGCCATTATCGATGGATGAGAGTGTAAGCGAGCGTTTCCCATCATGGCGAAATGGGCTTTGATACGTGTGCGCGTACCCCTAACCGCACAGAGTATTTTCATCTTTCTCTGTTCCTTCTTGTACATAACTAACCATCCCTCGTTCACTGGTTCAACACCGAAAGTTCTCCACCACCTGTCATGTCGTTATCCAAACTACTTTCCTATATACATACATATATATATACATATATATATATAGATAAACATGGATTACGGAAAAACAGAAAAGTAGAAAAAGGTGTAAGGGAGCACGTTTCACGAGTACGCGGATCTCTCGTTCCCCCTTATACATAAACACACACCTGCATTAACTTCTACTGCGGCGTTTTACTAACCGCCCAGGAATCTGTGGCAGAGTGCACCATTGCAGTAAACGTAACTTGGTATGGGGGCCACAGTAATGGCCAGTAATATCTTTATCGCTTGAAAAAAAAATCCATAATGGACGCGTTACGGTATAGTTGCTGTACGATCGAACAAGTAACTAGAGAATTAGCTTAGTCACGTTACATTTGCAATATTCTCCACATGCGTTTTCACAATTAAGTTATATTTTATGCGAGGAATGTCCATTATTCAATTGATGTGATGTGTGTATTTGCTGTAAGCCACATTCGATTCAATCGTATTTCTCTCAAATCACCGAGTAACATATTTTATCAAGAGACTCGGTAGAATCTTGGAACAAATACATTATGACAGCTCTGTCATTTGCTGGCCCAAGACTTGCCGAGATTATACTTTCTCGTAATTGCCTAGTTCACTGAAATTCACATATATTTCTCGATGAGTTTCCTGAGCAAACAACACTGGGATAATATTTGGAATTTTTATGTAATATCATGAAGTATATCTGTGTACTTTTAACTAGGGTTTCAAATATTGATAATACCAGTTGAACATGGTAATCATTTCTCTGTGAAGATTTTATTATCATAACGAAAAACGTACCCAGGGCTTTATAAAAAAAAAAAATTCACAAGTTATCCAAACAAAGACTCAATATTCTAGTTTCGAAACTTTCACGGTCATCATTGTTGGAAACGTTTAAGGCTTCCAGATGGATGCGACGTAGTGTTTCAGCATGTTATCATCACACTAAACGGTATCCATCAGGAAGCCTTAAACTTTTGTAATTCAATATTTCCCCACAGAAATGACTGAATCTTCTAAGATAAAAATAGAATATTTATCAACATCACAGTCACATCAACATAGATATTTCTTGTTGTGAGCGAGGCAATGGGCACTACAACTGCATGGATGATATTACAAGCCATGGAATCTCGATACGCACGTGGATGTCATTGTACGCAGCGAATAGTTGACTAGCAATATTCAAAACATTTATACATAGAAATACATGCCAATCAAAACCTGAAATGCCATTAATGTATCTAATGGAAGCTTTCTTCTTTGTATGGTATTTGCATATGGTACCGGGAGGAAGTACGTAAAGTGTTTCCGAACGTGATATTCGTTTGATGATTCGCTGGGTCTACTACTACCCCATGATTGCAACAGTATGGGATAGGATCGAATATCCATTATTCCGATGATTGCAAGATGATAGCATTTCCCATAGTTTTCGGCTCTCTCGTTATCCGTCCTACTAGGGAGATCAATAGATCTGCCTATCCTTTTTTATTTTGAATTTCAGGGTGTATGGCTCGTTATCCAAATGTGCTTCGCATCAATTTGTTGAACATTTAGGTAACGTTTCAGGTTTAGTATTCTGTTCTTCCTCCTCTGCTATCACGTGCGGATTTCCGTGATGCAATTGGGCTTCGGGAGTTTACGATTCTCATCGGTTTGCCAACTTTTTGATTTATTTTTGAATAGGGTATTATAGATGTCAATGTTTGCTCTTCATAACACTGATTTTGCATCTTCAAAGTAGGTCGGCAAATAAGTTGAAATTGAATAAGTTCATTTTGAGAACAATGTAATTTGATTATCCGAATCAATCGAAGTGATTGTGTGGTGTTTTCACAACGGGAAAATGAAAAGCCATTTTTAAAATGATCAGAGCGCAATGATGAGAAATTTTACGAATGAATTTGGAGACGTGGCATTAAAGTTATTCACGCAGAAATACACAACCGAACGTGCAAACCTGCCTTAAGAAAACTGAACACAAGTACGAGCTTATTCAAAACATATCGTACGGTAGCACAGAAAACATTACCATTAAATGGAGTTTAACCAGATTCCTGTGCGACGAAACAAAACTCGGTCTTCTACGTTTGAAAGGTAAATTTATAAAGAGTGTAACATTCAAATGATTTTAACCATTTCGATCATTTTTTACCATAAGAGGTATAGTTTTTTCGTATTTCCTTTTCTACCATCTTATGAAGATTACACTGCGACCTCGACTGTCAAAACAGCGACGGGATCGGCTACGCATCTTACTTATAAATATAGAACGTATGCGCAAAGTTCGTCTTGCCGTTTCCGCGCACCAGATGAATGATCGGATTGGATCAGGCGCTTCTTTTATGAAGCGGAAACCGATCGATATGGGTCTCATGGTAGGAGACATTTCATTTATCGAGGTTTCAACTATAGAGGTCGTAGTGTATATTAAAATGTTATGCAATCTAAACGCTGTTGTGGATTATATGTATTTGCTAAGTTGAAAAAATTATTGAGTTCTAATTGGTCAAACATAAAAATGGACGGACAGATAGACAGACAAACCTTCTTTTTCCTTAGAGATTCAGAGCAGTGTGATCTTAATAGCATGACCTTATTACGTGTTGGTCATTAAAAATTTCACGAGCGTTTGATGACGGGTTGCAGTAAATGTTGTGTCGGACAATTAAAAGTCTGTTGTCATGCCACAAATTACAGTTTCGCATCACCCGCATACAGTAAAGCGTTGAAATCCATCGCTAAATTGGTGAAGTTAGTGCGTAACGAATCTGCGTATACTTGAACCAATTCTTATGAAACTTAGAACAAGCTAAAAGAGCTTGTGTGCGTCCCTATTTTCATTTTTATCTACCAAAGCAGCATGGATATCGTTGGTACTTCGTATAGCTCGGATTTTCCTGCTCCATGTTAAAATTCTCATATGTACCGGTATACATACATATCTTTTGATATGCATATATGTACAGCGGGATCTCGTTTAGCCACGGGACTTTATGCGACAATGATAACGGGCGAGTGTTTTGACCCTTACGGTTATTAGAAGAAAAATGATGGTGATATACCCATGTACTTCCTATACATATATATATATCGACCTTGCAGTAGTACGTAAAAAGCTCATCCTCCGGGCTCTAAAAACGCTCTGAATATTCCTTCGCACACTATTTTTTTCATCTTTTTTCAACATTTTTCTCTTTCTCTCCTTCTCTCAATATTACACGTTATAATATCGCAATACTCCGTTTGCTCAATGGTCGCGTATTTCCAGTCCTATAAAACCAACGTGTATAGGAAACTGAGCAAAGCAAAGAGGCGAAACGAAATGTATTTTTTTTTTTCCAGAGTTTAATTAACTTCGTCTATTTCGTTTCAATTACAATTACGGATCGTACTATGTGTTTTTAATGTTGAACAAAAAACCAAATTCGGTTCAAAATGAACCAACCCTAAAAAATGCGTAGATATTGTTTTTAAATAATGTATATTTATTACTGTATAATACCACGTGAAAATAATTGCCCTCAAAAATGTTCCTACGATCAGTGTGGAAGTTCATTGCTCCGTTTTTAAATCAGAACCATAGCCAAGTATACTATTTTCTCATTATCATATTACGAATTATTAGCTTTTCGTAGCAGTGATCCCCCAAAATTTTCTTCTATAGGTTTCCTTCGAATTTACCAGGTTCCAGATTTGCAATATTTTCTGTGATAGAATCCGCGAAATGAATGCGTCTGTGACGGGGAGTAATGGAAAACTTCACACTTTCGAGAATTCCTTAACTGCTGTACAAATGTTTTTTTTCTTTTTCTTCAATTGCTGAGGAACAAATTTCGAAGTTTGTGAAACTTAAATCATCACATTCGACATTTCATCTATTACTCAATAAGTTTTCACACATTCCTTATAAGACATAGTAATGACTAGCACTATAAGATGATGGTATTCCGCAAGTAATATCTAAAGTTGAGAAGAGAGGAAAGTTGTTAACGTAACTGTGATGAGGCAACTGCATTTTGAAATAGTATAGATCGACAGTATTTAGTGCAAATGTAGCAGAATAAAACAATTTGATAAGAGAAATAACTTTTAAAAAAAACACAAAATGAAAGCTTTTCTTGTGAAAAAGCGGTTTTCTCGTTTTCGAGTTAATATGTAGTTAATATGGGTGAATAAACAAAAAAAAATCGAAGAAACCCCAATTTCAAAGCCAACTTCTACTGAAAAATTCCTTAATGTGTTCTATTTATTTATTATTGCAACAAAACTATTATTGTTAACGTCTCTCGAAAGTTCAATTTATCTTTTACATGAAATTTTGTGCAGGTTGTTTTAATGGAACTGATAGTTCCGCTGTAATAAGCAAAAACCACCCAAATTGACGGTAAATTTAACTTTGACCTTGAATAACTTCTGAACGACTAAGCTTATTAAAAAATGATAGGAGACATTTTTCGTAGAGCGTTTAATATCTCATAAATAAATATTCGTAGATTTTTTGTTTGACGCATGGTCAGTTAGTTATAAAAATTAGAAGATGCAAGAAAAAATTTTCCCATATTATTCTTGTGGAAAATTAAAAAGTGCGATGCGGAACATCTAAATATTAATATTGAGAGCTCAAATTTTAACGGATGTATTTTTATACCTAAACGAAATTTTTCAACTTGTTTAAGGATTTAAAAAAATGTTCGTTTTTTTTTTAATCACCCTAATGTAGAATAATAAAAAAAAGTGTTATTTTTTTCACCAACTGTTGAGGTACCCATTGTCTGCTCGGCATACTACACTGTGCCCTGGTCATATGCGATTAGAAAAATGAGGATGGTATTGCAATATCAGCTGATAAAAAACGGAACGTGAACATTTTTATTTTTATTTCTGTGCTTTCTGAAGCTCTAGGCTATCTATTCGGAAGGTTTTTGTACTCATCACAAACCGACGAACCCATGTCAAGAGTAATTTTGTCCAAGGTTCACATGTAAACCCTCAATTCTCTCTCCCTTGGCTGTTTTCTGTCTTTCTCTCTCTCTCTCTCTCTTTCCCGCGTCCTTTTTTTTATCTCTTTCTTGCGCTCTGCTTCACTTTCCGCAATCAAACGCCCTCCTGTCTCAGTTTTCCAGTGCGGTGGGAGAAAAGAGCTGAAGCAATTCGAGGCTCCGATAGATAGATAGGAAAAGAGCCAGAGTGAGAGAAAGAGATGAAAACAGATTCAAAGTCGGTTGCCGACCGATCGACTCCATAAAGTTTAATCACCTCCATTTCCGAGTAAGCGAATACGGGAATCCCACTTCTCCGCTAGCCAACATTGAACGTACTCACGGTAACCACTACAGCTCTATACATAGATATATATATCCACCATCTGTATGAACAAAATGGCATGAGCCATGCGATGTAAGACGTAAAGGTGGTTGCAGGTATGCTTGTTTGATAACAATCGCTATACTTTCCGCTCCAGCCGTGCACCCGTCAGCGCACTCCTTCTTTGCACAGCATCGCTAAAACACTAACGACAGTATCCTCATTCCCTCTACTTTTCTTTCACGCTGACCAGAACAAACCACCTCTTTCTGATCCCTGAAACGCTTTTACGTCGTCGTAATGTCTAAATAAACTCCTAGAAAACGAGACGGCCCTGTTCATGGCATTATTTTATGTGATTCGAACTATTTCACTCGTAAATTTTCTCAGCTGCAGCATTTACTGTAAGAGGATTACCCAATTTTGGCTTATTCGGTATTTTTATTGAATATACTGAGGAAACGATTAGTTTGATACTTCGGCTGGAATTGAAACGTCCTGATATATGTCTATCCATATCAAGATGTAGTATACTTTGAACTCTGCGTATGATATCATACTATAATTCACTAACACTCGAAGTCTCTGCTTCCCAGTCTTCTTCGATTATATTTCAAGAGACTCGGTATACTTCCAGGACGAGTACGTTTGATGTTATGATGTTCCAAGCACTTGTCGTGTCATATTATTCGCTAATAAAACGATTTGCGATGGCAAGGGTATGTATACGTGCTCTTAGATACATCGTGGAAGTAGTGGACGTAGATTTTTGTACTGGAATTCTGAAAATCTCAATGCCGTAAATTTTACCTCCACTGTTGTTTCCCTTCGCACCACTTTCACTGACCATTTGTTTTTTATTAATTTTTTGTACGAGTGTGTATATGCATGTGTCGAGTGGGGTGACAGAACTGTTAAAAAAAAAAAAGTAAAAAAAGAAGAAAAATGCTCGAAAACTCGAACGGGTGATCCGGATGTTTCGAATTTAATGCTTAAAATAAACCTCGCCACTGGGGAGTTTCTTTAGTTTTTTTCTTTCATCTATGATTATAATAATATTGTAAACGTTCCAAAATCCAATATTATTCTGAATAATTCGGCTCGCATTGTAAATTCGTGTCTTTCCGGTAGTCGCAGAAGAAAAATATATCATTGAAAGTGTCATATTAGGTGAGAAATGTTATTCGTTAAACGATGACTCTTCGCATGATGTCCATTTAAAGTTCAAAAGTAACGGGCAATCGTCTAATCTTGACTTTTGATTTTAATGACATATTATGCGTAAAAATACATGAAAATAATTAAATATTTTTTAAGTATCACAACTAATTGGTGATGAATTAATGTACAGTGTTTGAATAAAAAGTGACTATTACAAAAGTTACTGTTATGCAATCGAGTTTAAAACGGTGTGAAGCAAAATTGAAGTTTACCTCTAGAGCAAGGAATGAATTTTTATGGAACGCAATGAAATAGAGTATACTACACGATGAGAAAACAAAGGATGGAAAACAAGACTCAGTCAAGAATATTCCGGGAAAACTTTATTGCTTTCATTACATTTTACAAATCTGTGGATGAGATATATATATACGAGTTTACTTAACCATGAAATGTTCGGCTTATCTGGATGAAGTGCGAGAAAAAGTTATCTAAATTCTCACTTTCCGCCTCATTTTAAACTGGTTCATGTATAGGGTCAAGCAGTATTTCTTTTTTATTTACAAAGAAACATAGGTATATTATAATTGCAGAGAGAGCGAGCCCCTTGCAGTTCGCTCTTATATCGCAAGTCTGAACTCCACAATCGTGAGCAATTTCACCCGTAACGAATTCCACTTCACCCGTTCGCACCTGAAATACGTCCCGGCTTCCTGCCTCCTCCCTCCGCGCGAGAAGTTGCACCAAGCAATTCAGCCACCAAGGATGTGTAGTATCTCGATTCCCGTAAATCTTTCGCAATTCAGGCATCGAGACGGAAGTGTAAGAGAGATCGCTATTGGAGTTTAACTTCACAATGTATACCACTATACTTGTGCATTATATCAATTGTTCGCATTCAGAATGGCGTAGCTGTAGAGATTATTAAATAAACATACGAACAATTACGCCCTTTTGTTTTTTCATCAATTTATGTAAAATATATAATACATACATATGTATTATGCGAACCGTAGAAAAGAGGGAGAAATAGATACGCATATACGGTATTTACATCATGAAGGGGCGTGCTATGGCTACTTCTATCTCCTATTTACCTTCTCTCTCTCTCTCTCTTCTTTTCTCATTCTAGCCTCGATTACAAACGATGGTAAGTAAATGCCTGTTGAACCAACTTTGCATCGGGTTCACCACGATCTATTCATCGAAAATCGATAATTCCCCACTCACCGGTTGTTCAAACACTCGAACCAAAACTGGTATACATTGCTCTTCTTTTTCACACACAACAACGTTACTTCATACGCTGAAAAAAAAAATTATGTTCCAGATACATGATACTGGCATAATATAATATTTCCAAAATATTTTCACGTATTTAGAAACGAAGCAAACCAACTTTGCTTGTGAAACAAGACGATATGGATACAAAGTTATAACCACAAGCCATTTTGTATTTCGTATGCACAAAACTTTTACTATCAGTTTTTCAAAAATCGGGCATAATATGAATTTGTTCTTAATGGAATAATAAAATCATGACCCCAGTCAACGATTAGATTCTTTTTTTACTTTCACAGTCAGAATCAAATTCCGTACCTTCATTTCACGAGCTTTTTCTTGGTTGATCTCTCTTCAATTACGAAATTCTTTACATTTTATTACTCGATATCTTTCTCGACCACTCTCGAATTTTTGTCTTCATCCTCTCACAGTACTCACCGTATCTTGTAAGTTGAAGGTGTATAACAGCTCTCGAAAGCTCTTCCTTTTTTTAGGCTGTCGTAAAGAGGAACGGTAATAAAAAAAAAGAAACGCGTATAGACCCTTACACGACGATTTACGTAGGGGAAAAATGGACAAACTGTGACTAGGACGAAGTAAGACATTTTCCGCCTCCTCCGCCCCCGTCGCGTCCTCCACAATATATGGAAAATAATTTTGTCGCTTCAAAGCTTTCATAAAATCATCTACTAAGATTACACGTTTATAAATATGTAGCTGTAGATCCGAAATATTGTTTTTTTTCTTGTATTGAAATTCGCGTTTTCAAATTAAATCAATACACGAATAGACGAGTCTATCCAGAATCGACTTGAGACATTTTTTTAATTATTATTATAATAGCACATAAATTTTTTCAGCTGGGAAAAATATCTCATATTTTTCCAGAGGATTTGTCATATTGTTATAAAAAAACGTTAATTAGACTCTCTTTTTATTTCCTCGTTTGGTATTATGTTTACCACAGTCACTGCAAAGTTCTCGATAAGGGAAATTACATCTGTACTTGTGGAAAATCGGATAAAATTGCGCAAGAAGAACCTTCTGACTGGAATCTCATGTAAAAGAGAAATAAAATCAAAATCACGGTACATTTTTATTGAAGTGTCCAATGCGGTTTTTACGTTGATTCATTGATTTTTCTACGGGATGAGCTTTGATTAATTACAGCGAGTGCTTTTACCTCAAATGCAGAGACACAGGAGAATCAAGGATTACAGGGTGGTAGGGTAAGACAAAAGGGGGAGGAGGAAAAGCGGTTCAAATGCAGTGGTATACGTATATGACGAGGTCGAATTAATGCGGTAACCGCAGCGGGCTATTCGCTTCATTGACGAAGAGCAAAAAGAGGTGATCAAATAGATTTCAAGCTGACTACATTGAGGGCTAGCCGGTCTCTTCGAAAGCTTCAAAGCATTTGATGCTTCGAATACTCCACCGTTGGTCTATTCTACAAAATCATGCTAAAATAGCATAGAGAGAGAGAGAGAGAGAGAGAGAGAGAGAGAGAGAGAGAGAGAGAAGCGTCCAAAGAGAGTATTCGATTTCCGATTTATTATTAATGATCTACAAGAAAATATCAACTCAGAATTGAAATTAAAGCTAGAGGAAAGCACGTAAAGAGTTTCAAAAATCATTTAGGAAAAAAATATATATATTTTTTTGAAAAAGTATTGGAATTATTGGATTACAGGTTTTCGTTGATTAAAATGTACATTATGAAAAACTGTTATATTTTTTTTTCACTTTGGAAAAAAGAGACAAGGTCAAAATACGGCATTATAAAACAGAAGCAGTTCCAAAAGCATTTTAGAACGATTACGAGTGTACCTTCGCCACATCTACTCACACAAGAAATGAAATAGAATGGAATACCAACATTTACATACTAACATCTTTGGTGTGACATGGCCAACTTCTGAAGAATTTATTTTATACCAATAGGTGAGCTTGAAAAAAGAAAGCAGGTTTCGAATGAAATCCTTTTGGCATACGTTCGTGATTGGGTGAAAAATGAATATGAATATTTTTCACCAAATCGATAGAGCAGTTTTTTAAATTCAGCAATAAAGAATTCTTTAAATGTTATGTGATTCACGAAGCTACGTCGCGTTGTGTGCTTCTTTTTCTCACGTGACAACAATCAGGAGTACTTCTCGGAATTTGTATCCATAGCAGAATAAAATACTGCTGTTTTAAAGCGCCGTTCTCGGCGTCTGAATCGCGAAACACCCGACCGCTACAGGTAGCTACCTGTAGCGTATATATTTTTATTGATTTTCAGTTGGTTAGCACCATCGGAATTTAAACTCAGAAGCACTGCTCCTACTTAGCGATTGATGCGCGAGCTGGTGCGCAGCTAAGTGGTTATACCCATCGAAGTACTGGCTTCATTCAAAGCAGCTTAACTTGAGAGCCATACCAAAGCCGAAAACCAACCGCGTAACTATCGCTCTCGTTGCATTAAGATGTATATAAGTAAATAAATTAAATGCTGACGGGTGCGTTCGATTTCGAAATCATAAGTTCGATTCATTGAACTGTTTGCATCCAAAAGCGGCGTATATTCAATGTAGTTAATGAAACGTTTAATTCTTCTCAAGAATAACGGTTTGTATCTAGTTTTTCATATTGCTTAATCCAATTCTGAATTCAATAGTATTCACTAATTGTGAATGGAAAATCTAATATTGCAGATTCATATTTAAAAATGCGTTTGTGTTTTAAGAAATCCTAATGCATGGACATTACGATATCCGTCTCACAATATCTAATAATATACAATACCGGTCAAAAATCAGCCCATTCCCTACCATTCCGATACTGACGCACGGTGAACCTTCGCCGTTGACAGTCGAAGCAGAAGATGACCTGAGCTGCCAGCTTGTTTTGTGCCAATATTGACGTGTGCTCCCGTTAAATAAACAGCTCATCAAAAAAAAAAGTGCTGGCCGTTTGACCACTGTTTCGTTTTCCCATCCTTTTGATAGAATTACTGTGCCACGATCCAACAACTCGAGACGAGCAAACTGTATAGTTTTTCGTTTACGATTAAATATCAAAAAATAACAATTACTCAGGCTAAACAACGCTGGATTGAACAAATATTGGCTACCAATCAGCATATTGGAACGAGATTATATACACATCGTCGTGCAGATTCGGACTTAAATTTGGCAGATAGGCCAGTGCCAATTCTACACCAAGCATAGGCCGTCTATATGCATCAGCGATATTCTCACGATATTTTCTGGAACAAACTCCTGTACGATCATTGAATTGCCATCAAATATTGGAATGTTATTGAATACAACAGTCTTCTGATTTGAAATGATATATCGTTTTCCATGCATCTGCATTACCCATTTGATAGCATTTTCATCCGTATCGAGTCTGTAAATTGAAAACTGCATACATTATTTTCAAACTCAACATTCAATATTCTCTGTTGATGTATATATATAATTCATGCAACAATGAATGAAATGAGTATTTTGTTTATCAACGTCATGCTATTTAATAACGGCATCTATTTTGGTGCCAAATTTTCTAATGGGTCAAGCCAATAAATATGTAGGCAGACATACGAATACTATTGAACAAATTTCATTTTCATTGAAATATCAATAATCGATCCGCGATAAAAGAACGTTGACTAAGACATTACTTTGAGAATACGAAAATGAAATGGCAGTGGTATAACAGGAGAAGATTCTCGCGTCCCGTCCATTAATCAGAAGCCGAAAAATTGATTTCGCAGCTCTTCCTCGAGTTCAAGTAATTAAATATATCCTAGCGAGATCGTTATTTCATACTGCTGCGTATCATTCTTTTTCTACGGTATAATAACTGCTATTCCTTAGCTTCTTATATCAAATTGAATTATACCAGTAAATGAAAGTCATCTATTTTTGAAAAATCAGCTCATTCGACAGCTGATTTTTCGTTTTTTAACTTTTTGTGAAATCCAATCTTAGATCTTGCAATAATTGTATCACCCTAGTCTTATTCGATTCAATTTTACTTGATTATTTTTCAAAAGTTATTACTCTCATAACTGTAGGTAAGGATTTGATTTTCTGATAGATTTTTAGAGGGGATGAAATATTTCGTCACGAGATTGAAGCTACTATTTGGCTATTTTAAATTATTGACGTCAAGCCATATCCCCTATGACTCTTGATATCACAAGCTTTTGTCTTGAGTACAATCAAGAAGCTTCTTGATTAGCCATTTACGAAGGTATGCGGAGCGAAAACTGATCGGAGGGAAATTTTCTGGAAATAATACAATGTTCCGATCTTTTAAAATGTGTAGGAATACGCCTGAGAATTGAGAAATTTTGTATTTATCTGGGGGTATATTATATACGTATATACTGAACGATCCTTTTGAACGGATTTGCATACATATACGTAGGATCTCGAAGGATATTCTGTAAGACTTGGCTCTTGTGTGTCCTTTCACATGCCCTCTTCACCGGCACATACAGACGATTTTCTCGTGAAAACGCGATAGAGATAACTGCCGTATTCACGTTGGTGCTATCAAGCTCCAATGAGACGATGAGGACTGTCGAGATATAACTAAGGGGAAGACTGCGTGTGCAAGAGAGAAAGAAAATGGTATAATTGCTTGGAATTTGAAAACTTTACGGAACGCTTGCTTGCCTTCTAACGTGAGAAGTAACTTTTGTTTAACTCGATAAATTTATGCAGCTACTATAGCGTCAGCACAATCCTACATTAAAATTACATACTTTCTGAGGTCCCCCGAAGATTGTCCTCAGCACGACGACAATGTTCCCAAGCCTATGAACACGAGAATCCCGTGATTCGACAAACTTATTCAAATGTACGTTTGAACTCCTTGAAATCACCAACTAAAAAAATAGAATGTCAAATTACAGTTTATAATAAATTCACGAAAGTTTATGGCCTCCGTATAATAAATTATAATAAATTTACCTTGACATTTTTTTTTTCAAGGTAAAAAATTCACATTGAACAATCTGACAATTGTTACAGACTGTAAAAACGTTCATTTCAACATAGTTTACTTCAGAACAAAAATCATACTGAAAACTATTTTTTTCATCAATCCAAAACCGTTTCTGAGAGGAAGTGAAAAAGAGTTACTACGTGAAGCCAGAGAGCCAGGGTTTGTATTTATTCGCATATTAGACCATTTACTTTAGAATCTTCCATAAGAATGAGGAAGATTCTTTGTAAAACCGAGTTCTAACATGCTCAACCATCATCAATTCAAACTAATCTCTGTACAATTACGAGAAATATTATTTGGCTTCTACCACAGGGGTCTATTTTTGTAAGCATCATTCGCATCGCCAAACATATTTCTGACCTCCCTCGTTTTTATACTAGAATTTTGAACTCTCGTATTTTCAGCCAGTATCCTGACCGCAGAAATTTTCAAGACGCATACACTTTTACGCGCATGGCAAGTTACAACCCTCTGTACATTCGCTTTCGCTAGAATCTGAAGGCACTCCTCTAGACGTGTATACGTAAATGTGTGCGTGAATAGTATCCTCGTGTATTAGATCTAGCAAGCCGAGCGTCCTGATACATACATTTCGTAGTGCACGAGAAGAAAACTGAAGCTCGTCGTAAGTGTAGATAGATATAGCCGCAAGTTTGAAACTCCTTAATGAGAGGGATAGAGAAAGAGAGTGGCATAGACTGTACAAAGTCATCTCAACGAAGCTAGAGAAGTTGTTCGTTGTCGAGGTGTTGAACTTGTCGCAAGTTTTCACTATGTCGGATGTACACATACATAAATGTGTGCAAACACAGTTGTATATATGTGTACGCCCGTATTCATATATATATATCTACATATATATATCTGTATAGAAGTAGATGCTCACAATAAATGAAGGTGGCAGGAGACAGGACCTTACTGACGTTCATCCTTATCCCTGTTATTCCTGCTACCTCGCCATTGATATATCCTAGAGCTCACATCCTCTTGTCTCATGTCAACTTTAATTACGGAACATCACGCATACTATATGCTGCGACCAGCCTATACTCACTGACACCGATGACATATTTCAACACAACACCGGGCCAAAGTTGCGCTAATCTGGACGCCAAAAAGACACCTTAAAATATTTTATACCATCAAGATGTTCCGGCGTGACACAAAGTTTTATTCGATTAGAATTTCAGTACTTTCAAAATTTGAAAGGATTCATGAAAATAATATCCTGAACATAGGCGAAAGTGCATCTTTCCTGTAGAATCATAACTCTTATGACGTCACTGCAGAAAGATGCGAAAATTCTTATGAACTCTTGTCACCAGCAGTATGTCACACAGTCCGATAATTCTATGATCATTTCTTTAGTTTTTTTTTACTAACTTTCGTCTGTACCTGAAATGCGGACATGTTGTGAATGCGCACATGAATCATTACCTTCTACCCATTGTACGGTTGTTGCCCTCTATACTCTCCTTCCATTAATTCCTTTCATTTTGCACATTTCCGACAACCCGGATGTAGAGGTCGCACGTGGCAGAACCGTTTTTCCCAAGGTTCCTCTAATTGAACGGAGTACATAATGATGAAGTCCTCGAACAAGGGAAATACTGAGAAAACGACAGGAAAAGGTATCTTTTCGTGCCTAAACTGAAGATGAAAAAAAAAGAATTGCTTAAGGCTACGGAATACTCTAAAAGTTAAGGGACTTGGTACAAGCAGCATCAGTGTTTCCCTCCTTTTCCCTTTTATCGGCGATCTTTTCACCCAAAATAGACAACAGCTTTACACTTTGTCTAGCCCACCCTAACCACCCGTTTCTCCTTCTCATTTTTTTTTCTGTTACCGAGAACATCATTGTTCCATCCTTTATTCGGTGAACAAAAAAAATCACATATGAGTATACAAATCAGTTGTATGAATGTATATGAGAAAGGTAAAAGGAAATGAACAGAGTACATATAATCAAGCGAGTGAAAATTCTCATGCATTTGCTGAAAATAACGGCGCGGGCGAGAAAAACGTAGTTTAGCCGCGTGATAACCACAAATTTTAGTGAATTTTTCTCAACCATTCAACTTGATTGAATAACTGAGAGTTTTCCAGCACGCAATGCTAGAACTCCCAATTTTTTCACCAATACTTGTTTTCAAAAAACTGGAGCAAAAAGAGTCGAGTGATTTTCAAGGCACGAGCGTGGGTGACAAAATCTTGTAACGACAAAAAAAAGAAAAAGACAATGATCGATGAGTCAAGAATGGAAACGGATGGTAGAATTTGTCTGACAACCTGCGAAGATTGGTTGAGTGTCCCAGGAGATCTAAATGTATGTACGATAGGAGTCGTGATTGGTCACAGCACGAGCCAGAGCAATATTAAGCGCTCGCTGGCTCCCGGTGGCCGAAAACAATAAGGACCCGGTTAACGACGAAAACGTGCGTGTGTAGCTGCAACGACACTCTTCTTCTTGGATGATGGCAATACTGATATTGAAGTACAAGAGCTGAACGCTTCCCCACTTTTATCTCCGCTTAATCGACCTACCGCTCGTTGACTTTGTATCACATTAAAGAAGCCTTCTTTCTCTGTCATAAAGCGGAGGATGTTTACCTTAAAGACATTCAAATTCGAAAACTGATGACGCCTATTTTTTGTAACTGTTATGTCTTAAGTGACATAGCAGTACGTAATGTGATCCAAAAATGAATAAAAAGATATAAACGTCGATGGTGAAAGAAAAATACAAAGTACAGTTGGAGGGCCATATGACCGAACAATACCTATAATTTTTAATTTTAACTTTTTTATATCAATATCGGCATCGTCATGCCGAAGATAAATGGAGCTTGACAAAAAAGCGAGATGAAATCGGGGAACTGTGGCTTGAAGTTAGGAACGCAGTGTTGCAAAAAAATAAAATCATCGTCTTGACAAATGTGACATAAATCGATGTATTCTGAACCACGTATACATAAAAAGAAGGGGGGAGACTTTGTAATTTCACATGAACAAGTGTTTCCTTTCGCGATGTTCAAGGGAACCCAATAGTGAATAAGACAACTTGTTATATCGAATCGAATCAATAAAACCTCGTCGAAGCTGTAAAACCTTTCCCTTTGTCTTTCAGTATAACGTTCTCGTTTGAAACTAAAATAATCTGCTCAGAGATAAAAACAACATTTTTATCATCGTGGTTCCAAATTTGGTTGAATATGCTTCAGATGTTTACATTCTCATTCCTCAACTAAAAATTGTACATCACAGCCAGATTCAAGTCATAATTGAAACATTCAAATTATTTTCTAATATTTCATTCGTAAGTTTTTCTCATTATACTTGGCAACATTTTACATAGATTGTTTATTCATTATTTAATAAGTAACAAATTTGATGAGTTACCATTTTTTCCAATCATCGACATGAAAACAAAACGATCGAAATTCGAAGTAAATTCGAATGAAGAATGTAACTTCGGGCATAGTAACATTTCGGTCTGAATTTCGATAATATTCTTACTCGACCTGAGAACTTTGAGAGAATAAGTGTAAATATGATGAAAAAAAGATTGCAACCTTTCTTTTTCATGTAATTTTCAATCCTCTTTGTTTATGATTAACATGAAGACTTCAATTGAGATTCTGAGCGTAAAATAAATCTGCTGTGAAACTTGAAAGACGAATTCATTCGGTAACGATCTCTATGTCTTCTTCAAGGAACAACAGAGTTAAGAGCTGCGCTAGTTCAATGGACGCCTTGTAACTCTCAGATGATCCTTCCTCCTTTCCAAGACTGCAGTCTTCTAAATTCTTCGAACTTTTTTCATCTCCCTCTCTCTCACTCTCGCTCTCTTACTCTGTCTACTTTATCCTATAGCTTCACTACTATCACCTTTACTAATACCTCTCTCGAAGTCGAAGAACACTACCGGGAAGAGAAATAGAGATAAAAAAGCGATGATAGGAGAGGCTATTCTCTCTCACTCTCTCCTTTTCTCTCTCTCTCTCTCTCTCTCTCTCTCTCTCTCTCTTTCTCTCTCTTACGCGAACGGACAAGCTTTTAAAAGCGATTTCTGATTACACGAATAAGTACTAACGTGCGCGAGATCGTCTACTCTCAACTGCCATGAGAAAAGCTCGTCCCATAGACTTTGTCCACATTTTCTCCTGCTCCTCTTCCTGGCTTGAACCACTTCATCTTCCACGGCTGTCTCATCCTTTTTTTCCCATCCTCTTCAATCTCTCGATTTCCGTTAATTATCATCAGCCCTCGTGAAAATGCTGATTCTCGCGTCTCTCGAATTCCGTATCTCACCGAAGCGTTTTCCTGGAAATTCTTACGTGTTGCTCTCTCTCGTCCGGTTCCCGTTCCAGTGCTCGGTTCCGGTGCCGTTCCTTTTTTTTATCGACTGTTTTTATGGACTGGAGAATAATGGAGAAAAAAAGGCTGAAAAGCTTTCTGCTTCTTTTTCTATATAATACAAGTGCGCATACATACAGAGTGTAAAATGTCAAGTGATGATTTCAATGAGATATTCTAGCCGAATTATTTATCGTGTATTAATAAGCAATAAGTTTATTATTGACGGTACATTATTGTACGATTTACGATTATTGTATATATATGATGTACGATCACGATCTATCGAATCAATTAGATTTTATGATCAATTTTTTTTTTTCTCGTTTGGCTCAAGTGATATTCGATCACATTGAAATCCATCGAACATATATGTAACTTGCCTATTTGAAACTTGAAGAAGAAATTAATAAAAGGTCGTGGATGTTAATTAATTTTAACTCTATCGATTATTTGTTCCTAGGTTGGAGAATCGAATTCAAAACGATTGTCACAACATCAGTACAAACCAAATCATAACAGTAAGGAGAAACTAACTTCATCATCGAGCTACAATGTTCATCAGCAAGATCAACAACACCAAGTATGGGGTAACTTGCAATGGAATGAGTTGACGCTGACCCTTCAGCCATTTCATTACGTCAACGGGCAATTGAATCTTCGCTGCATTGTGGAGATACCCAAAATCTACAATGCAACGAGCGAATTGCAATTGGGCGCCGGACTACGCGAACCGGTACCAGAAAGAGGTGAGTTATATATCGACAAATTTAACGAAAAGAGACAAAAAACATCTATGATGAAACAAATAAATTAAGATATATAGAATAGAAAACTCGATTTTTTCAAAAATCAACGGTTTGTTTGGCTGATATCACGCCAAAATAAATCAACGACGAAATAACAAACAACGAAATGAAATGAAGACGAAAAAATTGCACAAAATTACATGAAAAATGTTATTCATGTCACTATCTTTACACGTCCAACGATTTCACACACACTTTTATTTTATTTCATGGTTTTATTTTCATTTTGTCATGTTATTAAGGAGTTTCGGTACAGGCGATACAATGTTGCCATGCTAAACCATGTTAAAAACACAAAAAATTTCAAAAAGTTAAGAATTTTATAAAATTTGGTGAACATATTCCTTAGTGCCAAATTTGACAATACAAATTTTTTCAGATTTTTCTTCTACACAGTTATCGAGTAATTGAAGACTAAAGTTCACGTGTATAAGCATAGCGTTTCCATATCTATAGGTATACACTTCGGGCATAAGAAATCTGCTTTAATGCATAATTACTCGATAACTAAGTAGAAGAAAATTTTGAAAAAATTTGTGTTTTCGTACTTGATGTTGAAGAACATTATCACCAAATTTCATTAACTTTTTAACATTTTGCCTTTTGTATCGAAACTCCAATTAAGTCCTGTGTTATTTTGTGTTCAAATTATTTTGTCGTCGTGTTGTTTAGACGTGTAATCCAGTTCACTATTGGCATGTAAAAAAAATGTATAAGGAAAAGGAAGAATATCAAACCCTCTGTTATGGAGGACTTCGGATACTCGCTTCGAATTTTGAAATGTGGGCTGTATAAAAAATCGTTAGTAAATTTCGGAAGCCCGGAAAAACAGTGCTATACAATAGGCACCTTTCCTCTATAATCTTCATTCAACTGCGTAGTACTCTGGAGATGACATACCCGATCAACAAAACCAGCATTACAATTGTCCTCATGGTGCAATTGCCTTCACCCTCCTTTATACACGTATATCGCGTTATGCATGCCTGCTTCGAATCCAACGTTGATTCTGACATTTCCGACATTCTCTGCAATGTCAGAACGACGAATGTTTAACATCTCTCCCATCTACATTGTTTCCACATTTCTCTCTAGTGCAGCCGTTCATAATCCTCTCGAGATTTATCAACCACATAAAAATATTCATGACAAAGTCAACCCTTCAATCGCAATTCTACACAAATCGTCGGATAAAATTCTTATTTGACTTTCTATGCGAGTGTAATGAAAAAAAATTGACTTGCGATTACACTGTGCTTAAAATTCATCCACTAAATGACAATTTTTATAAAAATGTATGGAGGAAAATATCGAGGAAGATCATTAATGTAGGAAAAGTGATTTCATGCTCAAAATTGGGAAAAATGAAGATGCTTCGCTCAGTTATTTTCGATTGGTTTGCTTCATTTTTCGTTGAATTGAAGTAACTTCAAACAAAAATCGCAAGATTTTCTAACAATTTACACTGAGAGAAGAGATTTGTTGATTCACCAATATTTTTGTTGGATCAACAAATCGTGGCGAACAAAATTCAATTCGTTAGCTCAAACAAAAAGTTGATTGATTTAAACACTTAGTTTGTTCGCTCAAATAAATATTTCTCCTTAAATCGAGAATATTGTTGTTACGACAAAAGTTTTGTTGAGCCAACAAATTCAATTAGTTCGCTATTTCTTGATGCGACGAAATTTTTTGTTGAGCCAGCAAAATTCTCTTTTCAGCGTAAATCGTAGAGAGAAAAATATCAACAGGAAAAATCACGCGCACTTGTAACAGTGGTCGATGTGACGTGAAATTCCTTTTATTCAATCACAAATATCAAAAAATTTCTGGCAAAAATCCTTGCATAAATATATCTAGTCTAAATATTCAAACTACACTGAGAAAAAAAAGTTATTGGAACAACAAAATCCCTCATTACGGAGTGCCAATAAAATATATGATCATCATAATGTCATAAACCATTGAACGAACACATGAATTTTTCATCAGACTGCACGTTCATTCTGCCAAAGAAATGTGCATTTCAATTGACAAAACTCTTCCAATAACATCAATTTTTATTGAATCAACCATTTTTTTTCTCTGTGTATTTCGTTCAAAAAAATTATCTCCTCAATTCAATTCAAACTATTTAACAAGTTAATGAAAGGCGGAAGCTCTATACTCGTTTAAAAAATGGATAAATATCTTTCAAATGTGATTTACATTTCTATCCATCAATAAAAATAAACTAGAAACTCACTCCCATTCGAGGCCCAAAAAAAATGATATTCCATTTTCGAAATCGTATAACTTTCCAAAATGTTTAACTTTCCAATAAACTATTCCTTGATTCTGTAAATCATACGAAAACTCCAAACAAAAATTAAGTCAGAAAAAAAAATATCGAACATTTTTTGGAGTTTGTACAATATAGTAAGAAAAATAATAGGTCAAACTGAAAGACCCGAGGCGTGTGAGTTTGTTCATCTTGGTTAAGAATATCATTTTTTGTATATATATACAACATATACACTCATATCAGAAAGGCTGAGGTTACTCGGGAACATCACGTTTTTTTATATCTTGAGAATACAGTTCCCAGGGGGTCTCTTCACGTATTATACATTTTCGTATATCTAAAGTATAATTATAGAGCTCGTACCTACATGTAAGAGTGTACGAAATGAGAGACTCTCGGGCAAATATCACGTACAGTTTAGCCATGCGGCATATAGAAGTTATATATGTATATGTCTAGTACATATACGTGTACACCAAGGTTACACATTTTCTTCGATATGTATACTACGTGAATGTTGTAAGTCGGAAATGCAAGTTGTACACGCAGCAAATACCAGGAGACGTACAAGACTGTACGTACCTGTACATGTACACGTAACACAAGTGCCTGAACCTTCGTTGGCGCAAAACAACCATAGATGGCTGTTGCTCAGGTATATGCGGCAATCGAGCTTCAGTAGTTTTCACGTATATTACACTCACTGCAGTTCCAACTCTATCGTCTTCCTCGCGGAGCTCTTACTTTCTACACTTCGTACAGTAGTCAGACGAAATATATACAGTTTTTACTCTACGAGGAGAGAAATTATTTGCTAGAGTAGCAAAAATGTTTGCAGTACTGGGAACGTAATTGCCAGTCTGGTAAATAACTTCTTTATACAGTTATATAAATGCATTGAGATCGAAAATATATCGAAAAAGTAGTTTATAGGAAATTCTCGCGACTTTTAAATAAGAATGTAGTTGCATTCGAATGCCTGGTCGATTAAGTTTTCGAAACAGTTGGAAAATATTATAACGTTTCACTCGTTTTGCTCGTGGCTGTATGTATATATCAGTTGATATTTATTAGCGACTCGTCAGCAAATTTTAATACCACGACCAATCAGGTAGATTCGCTGTGCGAATGGAGGAAAAAAAAAAAAAAATCTGTGCACGAAACCTGCTTCGGGGTTTAATTGAAAAGAGGTGTCTGAAAATGGGCTTAGCGTGGGATTTTTCATCCCATAAATAAAATCAGATGATTTAGCTCTTCCGATAATTACTTTTCTCCGACGGAACGTTGCTCGAGATAGTTATATATGTTCGTGAGTGAGCGGATTTGAGCTTTCGTGATTTTACAAAATTTTATAACAACCTGAATATTTTTCATAAGTACGGAAATTGAGCAGATAGAGAAAAGATCGATTGAAGCGTTAAGAAATTTGTTGTTCTGTGTAACATCAACAAAATAAGTATACACGAAACAATTTTACTATTAAATAAAGAACTAGCTATGTACCCCACTTAATTTTGTTTTCTCGAAACTTATCGAAGAAGCAATCGTATTCACTGGCTTTTCTCCTAAAAATCGCTCTGATCTATAAACATAAAGAAGTCATTTTCTTTGTACACCTATGCACGTAGTGCGAGAAAAAAATATGCTTAGTGTGAATATGAGGTTGAATGTGATCGGTACGGAATGCTCTCGTGCCAAAAGTCTTACTAGTTCTTGTTATCAGACCTTTGCATACTTGATTATTCGAGACGTTTTACCCTCTCACGTAAACTACTTCGCGAAAGCTTCGCGGAACCACCAGGCAATTCAAGTTTTTGCTATACCCATATGCACTCATAACTATCTATATATGTATTAATATATACTCTGTATACGTCTGCACACCCCTATCCAAAAACTCTCACATACAACTGTATGAATATATATATATATATATATATATATATATATATAGGTAAAACATCACATTCGCGAGATCTTACCTGGGTAACGTCTCAAGCTCGCTTATCGACTCATTCCCTCTCACAGTCCCGCTTTTCTCGCTACGCTTAGCAATCCCATCCCTTCGCCTGTATTTCTCTCACCCCTTTCGACTTCAAAGTCTTCGTGCCCCACCACCTCAGAGATAAGAAAATCCTACTAGACCAGCTCACTTTTACTGAGATACATATAAACCTTGCACCCTTTTGTGCCTCATCAGATCGACGCATGAATATGGGGCATTCCGTCTTCTATTAAAGCGATTATAAGATCAAAATCTGAAACTGAAACATGCTGTTGATTAGGCAGCAAACTATATTCCATTTAATATTCATTATGGGTCAACGTAGTTTTAAGGAATATTTTGAAAGTCAAAAGTTATCATATTTATCATTAGCTTCATGAAAATTTCTTGCTATTATGGATTGGAAAAAATGTTAAAAATACTTAACCATTAGATGAACTGCGTATTAAAAGCTCTATTTGTAAATGAAACCCCCAGGATTCCAAATCAGTCATGAATAAGTGGGGCCAACGAATGTTTGGAGAAGATATTAATAGTCAAAATCGGCGGAACAGACGAAAAATCGGATTTTTCATAGTTTTTGAGAAGCCCTTGACGTTTCCAAACGTTTCAAATGAAAAGCGGATTGTCATTTTTTTGTAGGGATTTTGTATCACACTTCATAGACCGTATCCAACGTCATAGCGCGTATGAGTCTTTCATCCTTTCATTTGACTGTATTTTTGTGATATTTGTGGTACATGCTTGTTCCAAAGTTCGCTTCTAATTTTTTCAGTACTTTTCTTCCATTCATTGGCGAGATAGGATTTTTTTTTGTCGAAATTTAATTTGTCGTTCAAATGTCGACTATAACTTTTTGAAAATTGCACCAAATCCCACTCTTCGAATCCACGTTTTCAATTTTTCACAGCACTTTTAAAGAGAAATAATGAAAAAAAACTATTAACGATTCTCTTCTCTATTTTCATTTATTACAAAAAAAAAAAAAAAATCAACGATTTGAACATGATTACATACGTTGACTTTGTCCTAAAAAATCTTGAAAACTTGCACACAAATATTTTTCGAGACCGGATCTCGTGAGCCAACTTTTTGTCACTTACCATTTTTATTTTTCGAACCTATTTTGCCCGATTCCGCTACACTCAAATTCCCTCGAGTACAGCTCACGGTCACGTAGCCTTTTCTAATGCACCACTCTACTCCGCATGCACACGAGAGCAATTTGCGCGAATATGACTGGGGCTATATTGTTACCGAATATCCTTTGAGTCAGTGCTATTGGCATCTCAGCAAAACTTCCTCCTGTTCAGCGATGGATTAGTGCAGGTTTAGTGGTCCCCCATCCAAATACTGGCTTTGTCCAAAGCTGCTTGATCTGAGGGATCACAAAAGTCAGCGACTCCCGACGTGCACCCCTTAATCGTCAATTTTTTTTGTCCAAGTAAAGATCCTCGGTGGTTTTAAGGCGAAACGAGACTGAATTCATTCTCGGGGAATAAAATGGTAATGTGAAAAAACTTTACAAAAAGTTCGCCCATGATGGAATCGGTCTTGGAAAGAATTTGATCAAAGTTTTTTTTTATTTTGAGAAGTAATGAAAAAAAAAAAAATCGGAATTCGTAATCATCTTTAAATCATTGATTTTCTCTTTGGGGTTGCATAAACTAGTATATAATTATCAATAATAATTACTAATAATCAATATTTATATAATTTTTTCTCTCGTAAAGAACAGTAAAAGTGATTCCATTTGTTGTTGCCAAGCTGCGTTATCTTGTTGGGTTTAAGCTAGACTGTGTATGTGTTCTTCGCAAGAATTTTTCGATAATCGATAAATTGTCGATTTTAAAGCACAAACGTTTGTCCTCCTCTCGTTTACTACACCGTATGCATTCATAAAACGTTTCGCAAATAGCGTATTTATGAATGTAAATCGTTCGCTTCATGCTAAAATTTCTGTCCCGAGAAATGATGGCCGCGATTAATGTTATTTCCATGGATAATTGATGATTCGCAATTCACGAATATTTATCATAATTGATATGTCCATTGTACGATCGAAAAGCGCGGCGTGTAATTAAATTTCCTCCGCTCTCGAACGCCGCGGAAAATCCATACGTTGTACGAAAACAGAGAGAGATAGAGATATATGTTCCCGAGGATATTTAACTTGCCGGAGGCTAGGCAGCTTGAATGATCGAATTTTTTGGCACACACAATGTCCTACCACCGATAGTTCCCACTGCAATTTTGTGTCAAGACCGAGATTTTAGTTAGAAAGTACAATTTTTATGATCTGGTCGCCTTCGGGTGAGTTTTATTATTCAATACGGCAAAAGAAACGATGCACTTTCGAAAATTCATTCGAACAATCCTACGCAGCATGAATTTTCCCACAAAAAAAATCGTGACAAGATTATTCATCTACCTTGAAAAAATCGAAAACCAAAAAATCGATCCGATTTAACCATATTACTTAAGCGGATACATAACCGACGCATACACATACGCACATTATATTTAAATAAACGAAGCTCAAACAAAATTAAATGATTAGTATTTGTTATAATTTTATTCAATCATCAACAAATGACAAATGGAATGAATCGAATTATTAGTGTTTGTTATCACTTTATTCAATCACCAACAAATTACAAATAGAATGAGTTAAACGTATACGAAACTCCTATAAATAACGATTTCATCGTGCCAATTGCATTGAATTAACAATATAATCTTCAAATCATGTCCAAATGTCATGTCACATATTTCATTGTTTTGAACGATACATCCGGAAAATTACAGTTTTTTTTTTCGTACCTGCTCCGAAGAATTCGCGTATAGCTCTGAACGAAAAATCGTGTTAAAGTTTCCGGTTAAAGTATATCTTGCCTGTTCAATTTTCTTTTTATCGAAACCCAAAATCGTTTCTATTAAATATCATTTTTTTCAACATCTGCTTTATTTTTATGTGTTTTGACCGTAGTAACGATAATTTTAATTCAAATGCTCGTGCAAAAATCCACCGGGATATTCATTTATGAATGTAGAACTACAATCGTAAACAGTTACCAAGATCAATGTAGCTCGTAACACCCTTACGAGTGTTACATTCGTTGGTTGTAGAACGAGAATCTTTATACTTTCCACGAGCTCGTAAGTTCGTTTCGAAGAGGTAATATTGTGACGGCCCTCTAGCCGCGCTAGCCGTGACTGGAATCTACTTCGCGGTAAGAGTATAGCATACTCACGGGAGGCTGCAGTAATAATTCCATTTCGTTCCTTCGTCCACCTCATTCGAACTATTCTCAACCCCTCCGGGTCCTATCAGCTTTCTTGACCTTGTTACCCCCCACCTCGATTTTCTCTATACATAAATATATTTATTGTGTGCGTGTGTCTGAATGTCTGTGTATGTGTATATGACGCAGTAAGAAATAAAGTGAACTAAGCCCCGTAAGTAAGCATAGGACTTAATCCACTTTGCTTCTCACCGTCCAGCATATACGCTATGTGCGTATAACTCGACCTATACAAATTCTCTCATTCCCTCTTCTCCTCTTTTGCTTCGCGCTCTCCTTCTTCCTTTCTTCCTTTCATTCACTCCCCACCATCGGACGGAATTGTTTTTAGGAAATTGACTTTTCCCACGACGGAAAAGAGACCTGTACATCGTAGAATGAGTTTTACCGTGAGCTGCTACGACCACTTCGAGTTTCGCGATTCTATCGTTCTTCATCTCTTTCTCACTCTCTCTCTCTCTCTCTTCTTCTCTTGGTCCGCAAAAGCCTAGTTACTCTTAAGTTACTATAACCGCCACATATATATACATCGGAGCTTATCAACTATATTCTTTCTCCCTCTACCTTTTTCTCTCTTCTCCCATTTTGGCTCACTATTTCTCTCGTATATATCTGCTGGCTGCCACTATACTACCCCTTTTATTATATAGTACTGTGAGGTATATACTGAAAGGTATTAGCCGACAATGTAGCCTCTATTTCTCCATCTCTCTTCCTCTCTCACCGTAACAGCTGCCTTTCGTGTCGTCCCAACGTTTCCAGGCGAGAAATATTGACTATCGTTTTTCACTCCTTGATGTATTGCTCGATGTATTTTCCAAGCCAACCTCTCTGGCATGTGTGTATACGTATTGTACACGAAACTATATCACTCCTCGCTTCCGCGTCTACACGTGTGCCCTTTTACACTGAAAGACACGAATTGAAACGAAAAAAAAAAAAAACATAGAAAACCATCAACTTTGACCCGAGACTCTCACTTAAAGTTTTGATAAATTGGAACTACTTATTTTCATCGGGTCGATTTTATACTCCAAAAAAACAAGGCATTCACAGCTTCGTGGTTCACTAATTCTCTAATTCAACATGTTTGAACGGATCTGAACTGGTTTTATAGCTATTTGAACATTACGGAGCTTCCATGGAAAAAGAGAAAATATTCCTTTCAGGAAATTTTTAAAACCACGCTCACTCCTCGCAATACGATTTTAATTATTCGATATTCAAATAGAATCAAACGAAAAAAACATATACGATTAATGTTCCTCGAAATTTTCATTCGATAACGAGAATAAGAAAATTTCCGAATCGCAATTATACGCTCGCCCAACATACTGGATTCATCGAATTTCTCTCGGCCCCTGTTCAAATCAGGAAACAGTATAATTGTAAGCAAAATTTCCAGGAAGTCTCGCAGGTACTAAAATTATTAAAATTGGTGAAAAATGGATTTAATGTGATGAGATGAGCCCGTTAAAACTCACGACGATATGCGCAAGAACATTAAAAATAAAAATATGTTATTTCAATTAATGATGGAATCGATCCATACAAAAATGGTGATCGTAATTTAAAAATGAGAATTACATAGATAAGAATATTAAATTTTTCCAACTATAATGGTATGTGTCGTGTGTTTGTATTTAATTAATATATTTTCAATTTGAAACGAAATTTTGTTCAATACCCTTTATTCTTATTTCTATTATAATGTTGTAATTTTCCGCTTCTGATTTGTCTGTTTCAGTGACGTCGGAAAACACAGCGATTGTGGCATCAAGTTTTACCAGTTTGACGTTACTTTGTCTCAGTCTCTTGCACACGCTCATGCGATAGTCACCGCAACGCTTGTAAAAAAAAAGAAAAAATAAATAAAATTAATAATAACAATGAGAAGAGCAACAAAAATTCTTCCCCTACAGGAGGGCTTCTCGTCGGGGCGAAGAAAGTTGAAACTAGTCAGCGTAGCGCGAAGCCTACGGCAAGCATCAGAATTTCAAGCAAACGCGATGACATGTAGAGAGTGAAAGAGTGAAAAAAGAATGAACGAAAGAGCGAGAAAGGGAGAGAGAAAGGAAAAAGAGAAGAATTTTCGGTAATGAATAAAATTTTAGAGTGTAATGAAAAATAAAATAAATATAAATAATACTATAAATTGGATATAAACCCTACGAGTGTATGTATATGCAGCGCGAATGAGAAAAAGAGAATAAAGCGTCTCGGGTTTGATGCTTAAACATACGTTTGAATATACGTATTTATAAAGAGGAAAAGTTTCACGTGAAAATTCCCCATACGGATGCTGCTCTCGCGAGGGATTCAGGAAAAGAACGAGTGAAAAATATAGCATGCATCGTTCAACAGCAGCACAACACGAAAGTGGATTAATTCATACGAAAATCAGCATGTTACGCAGGAGCAAAACATTACACGAGCAATTACCAATGAATTACCCATTTTTAATGAGGTACCGTTGATGGACATCGACTCTGAGCAAAAAGAATTCAGGACAGACTTTTATAAGTTTATCGTTTCATAATAATGATTATAGGAAAGGTGCACCTTGACTGCCAAGCCCCTAGTCGGCAAAATTCAAAGTTTTCATCGGGAATGTTCAATGTTTAAAGTTTACATACATTTGAGCATACATATATTTTATCACTAAATATATGTATAATTTAAACATCGGGGATTGCTCTCAAAAACTCACCATCGATAACGCCGGAGGCGCTACGTGTACTTTCGACCTGCCCTCTATTGAATCGCACCATTCCTATAAATGAGATATTTATATTTTAATGAAGCCTCCTTTACGGAGGCGCATATGTTTAGTGTAATGTACTATTAATATCGTATCTATTCATAACGTGTATTCTACAATAATACTATGAAGAAAAAAAAATGAAAAAATCGCCGAGACTACGAAAATCATATGGCTCGATCAATGTTCACAATTTTGCATCGTATACGATGCTCACTTTTTCCCATAGAAATCATTTGAAAACTATTTTCTTCTGTGCTTGATCATTGTGAATTATTGATCAGAGAAAATTTTTAATTTCCAAATCATTCGTAAGCATAAAGTTATATGTTACTTTACGTTTCCATAAAATTGGGCCTTAATTATTTTGTCTTCAATACAATTATCAATAAATTTTAATTTAGTATCTATTGCAGTGGTATGTGCAATAAAATCGTCAATATATAATTTGGTTAAAAGAAAAATGTTTTGGCTATGCTCACTGCGACTTTACTGCTTTGTGACAAAATGTATAACTCATGAAAAAAAATGAAAATCAGATAATGACACTGTCTCTTTGATACACAAATTGTAAAATGCTAATTCGATCATTGTAACATGGAAGAAAAAGAAAAAAAAAACAAAATGAATTGTTATTACACTGATAATGAATGATTCTATTTCTCTGTCAATGTCAGCCATTTTTCGTAGCGTTTTATAAAAAAAAAAAAAAAAAAGTGATTCCCCACCCGAAGCGAATAGAACAACTTTGACGAAGCACCGGTGGAGAATAATCATCCAAAATTCATATTGACTTTTCCCTTTTGACACAAAAGTTGAATCCCAATGACCTACGCCGTGTGTACAAAATGAAAGTTATCGACTAAGCATACTTAGCAGTTATCAATAAACGACTAAGCATAAACGTCTTAACGTCAAATTTGCACTTTTTATGTGTGACGAACGTATCGCAAAGGAAATAATCTCAAATGATTCAACTTAAAAGAATTTTTATGTTTAATTGACTCATTTGCGTCCGACCCCTAGAGTCATAGATGAATCCTTCAATTTTTATTGAGGAGAGTGCAACTTGTCCTTTGATACGTTCAATACTTTTTGAACGATACGATGACACGTTAAAGCTGGTAAATATTGCATTCAATATTGCTACACCGGACAAACAAACAATAGGGGCGTAACTCTCACAATTTAATGGGGGAAAAATGTGTAAGCTAGGCCCTTTTGTTGGTTGGAAACCGTATCCATGGAATACGTATAAATACACTCCATCCATGAATATTTCATGGAAATATCCATGAAATACACAAGTGGAGTGTCGGACTAAAACACGGTATCTACAGAAAATGATAGAAACAAAAACTGGGAAGCCCAATCAACCTTTTACCATGGTGATTTAACATTCGATGGGTATCGACAAAACCGAATTTCTCGAAGATATGTATGCGTGCTTAATATATTGCGTATGATCCCGAAGTAGTGATTGTTTTCCTGCTCATCGATACATGGCCATTTCGTCTTAAATATAATCTTTAACAATTTATTCAAAGACTGCCATCATACCGTTGTTCAAAAATTCGGCACTTTTCATAGACGTGTACTTTCTATTACTCGAAATAATTGGGTCGTTAAATTTTCAATAATTTTATAAATCTTCCTACATTAATTGTGTTAATAATTGTATAAAAATACATTTTTCTTTTAATACTTGGCGTCGAGCCGCTACCGCGTCTCTTGATAGTCGATTTAAATTTAGGATCGAACATCGATATTAGCGGAACTGTGCCAAAATCAAGCCGCTAACCTATAAATAGAAGTTTTGAATAAATTCCATTATTTCATTGTATATATATTTTTTTTTTTAATTCTCTACTTCTCATACGAGTTTCAAATTTTGATAAACGAGCGAGCAAAATTGAAATTGAATCTGAACGGTATAAAGTTTAACCAGATGTATACACGTATCTGAATACTTCATTTCTGAAAAGACATGACAGAAAATATTTTGCCAAAAATGTTTAGCTGTAACTTTTTAAAGAATGTTCATTGCAGTAACGTCTCCCTATGGATTTATCTTTAATATCTTTAAATTTATCTCTCAATGGCAGAAATCTTCATAAAACATATGGAAACGTAAAAAAAAACTAATAATTTATGATGAAAACGAGTATCAAATCTTGATGAGGATTTATTGGATTCGTATCGCCATTCGAGGCTTCAAGCGTACAAAAATTTATTTAAAAAAATAATTCAAAGCTGAAGAACTACAATTTTTCTTTTAAATAAGCACTTTTTAGAGTGTACATTGCGTAAATCATCGGACGGAACTCATTCCATGCTTACGTATTTCCAAAGTAACTTCATTTTTCATGAGTAACCGATAGATAAAGGACAGAAATTTTCGCAAACAAAATGGTGAAAGTCGATTTCGATGCGATCGTATTTTATGCGAGGACTTCGACTCAGTTACGATATAAAAGGTTTTTATTAAAGTTCATTAAAGAAAAAAACTGCGTGACTAGTTATATACAGACACAACAGTCATTTCACTACCACTCGTCGAGAGCTTTCCACCTCATCCGTACCTTCATTGGAACATGACACAGAAGAGATTATTGCTGAAATTGAAGACTGTATAATCGAGGTTCGAGTGTAGAGTCTCAATCTAGTAAATTCTACTCCTCGTTATTGTCGCTCGCGATACAGATCGAAAAGATTCAAAGCTGAGATGACAGCGACAAAGGAAGGAAAATCGTTCGCTGTCGAAGCTTAAGGGTACGTCGGGTACAACGGGTTGCACAGTCAATACGCAGGTTTCCTTAATTTACTGTAGAAACAGGAAGGGAGAGGACAGACTTTGCTAGTCAGGTTAGTATTCCTCTAGCCCGAGGCAGCGTCACAATAGATTTTCCAGTATCCTGTTGAGATCCATACTCTATATTTGCGGTTCTAAACCACTTGGGTGAGCTTCCTGCGTGTGTCTGTGTATCTATCTAGCATTCTCTCTCTTGCTTTCTCTCTATTTATCGTGCTTAGCAGTTTCGAGACTATTTTGTAGCAATTGACCAATCTGCAAGATCACAACCCGATCGGATTCCGGATCAGCCGATACTAAAATCAATTAAGGAAAAAAAAAAAAAAAAACCCAACGCTTGCTCAAAGTAAAGAGAAACGAGAAGATTCGCGAATAATTAGTTAATCCGCGAGTATGTAGTAATAAATCGACGTAATTATGAAAGATCATTTGAGTTGAAACTTTTTATTTATTACACTGAACGAAAAACTTGCACATGGCTACAAACAGATAATAAAAAATGGGAACAAGATTTTTCTTGAACATCATACGAGAATAAATGTTCGCTCCTTCTCGACATTCATTCGAAATCCATGAAATATCTACTGTAAGCTCATTGCATTTTCATTGTTTTTTTTTTTTTTTTTTCTATATCCTGACATTGAGTTCCGTGTGTTTTCATACTTTCTGAAGATCCTCATTTCGTTTGTTGTCTTTCTAGCTTTCAAAAGATCACGAAGTTCGTCCAAGCGTGTACTCATCGTCCTGACACACAATTTTCTTCAGTCTTTTTCGTACTCCAAAGCGCGGAACAGAGCAAACATTTCAGATGCATCATTTCCTTTCACAAAAATAAAAAAACCTAGCAAAAATAAATTCGACGCGTACGTACATATATTTACCATCTATGTATATATGTGTATCAGGGTGATGCCAATAAAATCGATATTTTTTTATGTTTGGATTTTTGCAGAAAGGCTATCAGTATATGGTAAAAAAAAAATAGTAATTATTTATTTTGGCTGAGCAGATTTTTTCATTTTTCTTTTTTACAAATGAAAAAATATATTGTTAAAAGCAATCTTTGCCATTCATTCACATGTTTTTGAATGTGTTCGAACTATTCCTTGTGTTTAGGGCCAAAAAATCAAACTAATGATTGTTTGTAAGTCTCGGTTTTTTTAGAGGTTCACGCGTTACTAACGCTAATAAAAAATTTCGAGTTTGAAGTTTAAAATTTGGAAATATCATAGAAAAATAAATACCGTAAATCTAATACCGGAATTATTTTGGAATGCACCGTCTAGTTGTCGAGAAATCAATTTATGAAAATGACATTGTCATAGGCCTGATACAGAAGCCTCTTGTGGGAGCCCCAACCTCTTATAAAAGGTTAGGGGCTCTTACATGTATGAGGCCTATGCCTATGTTATTTTCTCGACAACTAAACGGTGAATCCCAATATAATTCCAGCGATGTGCGGTATATTTTTTCACAATATTTCCAAACTTTTACCCTTAAAGTTGAAATTTTGGATTATCATTAGAAACGCGTGAATCTCCTTGAGAAGAAGAAAAATTGATTAAAAATGAACGTTCATAGAATCGGTATGATTCTAGCCTCAATAAAAATCAAACCAAAACCAGTTAGATACAGAAAAGGATGAAATATCGAGTGAACAAGATCACCAATAGTTTCGTCGTACAATTCAATAATGGAACGTAATAATTCTCGTCAGACTGTGAGAGGGAAAAATGAAAGGAGGAAATTTCGTGCAAAGTTGTGGCAGATCGTGCTCGATATATTTTTCTAAGGATACATATAGAGAAAGGATGATGATGGTAGCACGTGTTCGCCTAACACGCTCTGTTTTCTTCCATTTCCCGAACGTTGGTCGGCATAGACTGCGATTCCTTTATGACCCAACGTACGAAAGTTTCAAAATTGAAACTACTCGTTACCCCATTCACGTTTTCACCGTGAATTTATTTGGACATAGAGACACGAATGCGAAAGCGAAACAAAGAGAGAAAGAGACAGGCGAAAAGAGAGAAAGAAAGAGAGAGAGAGAGAGAGAAAGGAGATAGAAAAAAAGCAACACGAGTAATGAAAAAAACGAAGCAGGAAGATCACGACGCTGTCGTTGGTCCTCGTGTACGAGAGTGAAAAAGTTGAATCTTTTGGCACGAAATAAGGTAAAGATATTTCAGCGAAAATAAAGAATGCAGATAAATTTCATACAAGCACGGAGCCTACGTATCTCATACAACCGCTAATATTCTCAAGCCGCACGTCTTTGCTCCTCCTTTAGCAAACGACGAGGAGAGAAATGCTCCAATTTTCAAGATCATAAAGTTCAATATCGAAAGGTCAATAGATTTTTTCAAATGGCTCATAAAGGATAAAGCACAATCACCATCCATGATAAAAAAGCTTTTGTATCAGAGCTTTTTTAACTTTCCCTCGCGGTGGCAGTAGCGAAGCATAGAATGTATCGACCGCTTGTCAAGCAAGCATTAATGAGTCTACCATTTTGAAGGAACGATGGAGGCTTTAAATGATATAGCGAAGATTATGTGTGGTATTCATAAATTACTATTGACATCTCGAAAAAAATGTTAGCAGATTTTCACACCGACGGTTTTGCATGAGGTTCATTCGAAGTACTCTAAAGTGTTGCAAAAAAATACTAATGGAAGCCCCAAGTTTGATTGCGATTACGAATCATCTTTACAAGTATAATGCTGAACATTTTTCAACTTACTATCTTTTACTTATTTTTTTATTCACTCATACTTAAACACAGTGTTTTTATTTAATCCTTAATATTTTGTTTGTAGACACTTAGACGTTAGATCTATCGGAAGTATCAGAAACATTATAATTTTTTTTTTTTTTTTTTTCCATTTATATGGAAGAAACATTCGTATTGAAATTCGTCAGTAAGGTCACCGACCAATTTCAATACGACTGTCAAGCATCCTCCTACATATAAGCCCAAAATCTAGATCGACTTCTTCTAAGTGTTGCCCGTGCGAATGTGAATGAATGCTGATGCATACGCAACACTTGCTCCAAATATAACTTGTATACGTGTAATTATCGACAGTAAATTGTTGCAGCATCGCGCAATCGCGTTATAATTGTCTGTATCCGCATTGACTCGTGTTCAACAATATTTACGAGATTCCGAAAACAGAGAAGTCTCTTTGAAAATAAAATCATCTTAACGAATATTTGAATGTTACAAAACAACTATGGTTTTCGTTTCATTTTAATCCCATGTTGAATGTTCATGCGAAAAAAAACTTAACCTTTTAGCGTACCTTGTTATACATCATGAAAATGTTATACATTTGACAAGTATAAATTGAGTTTCCCCGAAGCGAAATTTTTCTTCTTATTCTCATCATCGGTGTTCCAATTTCTGTGAGTCTGATCCCACTGCATTTAAAAAATTGTAAGTCGTGCCCACAGTCAATATTATCAAATTTTATTCGCTCTGTGCACACCCATACACCCTCATCAAAGTGAGAAAGTGTAGTCGTGTATATGCATACTGGTGGCGACGCCAATAGTGCGGGAAAGGCATTTTGTGCGGGACAAAACGTATGTATGTACACGACTACACATTCTCACTCTGGTGAGAATGTATAGGTATGCACGGTCCCAATAGCTTGACGAATTTTTAACTATCGACCGAGTTCAACGGTTTTTTTTTTTTAAGAATACGTTCTTATTTTAAAATGAAAAAGAACTTTCAAATGTACAACAAATTTCATGTAAACATTACTGGACATAAATTATATGTAGATGAGATAAATCTTAACGAATCATACGGAAATTGTGTGAAACGAATGCATCACAAATACCCTCATGCCCGAGATCGCCCTACGTATGTAATAGAAAATGGAAGGACGCAAAGATAATGAATTTAAAAAAAAAAAAAAACCGCTAAAAACAGATTAAAATAACGAACTATTCAAATGCATATTTCTATATACATATATATATAGATATATTAAACAAAAATAATGATGGGAAGGAAAGCAAACAGACACGGTGTATGCGGGTTGTGAGGAAAAAAAAATCACGACGATTATTCGGTATATTGAGTATGTAACTTGATTAATTAAGAATAAATATGAAACGTGTATAGATATGGAGCGAAAGTGAGAACGTGAGTGAAGAACACAATTTAAATAAATGACACAGTTGTTCATTCATGTAATATTTAACCTTGTTTGTTCTTTTGTTAATAAATAAAATAAATGTTACAACCAAATGGGTATGAACACTAATTGTAATTCTGTACTGGAATACGAAGTTTTTTTTATTCATATGCTAAGAAAATTGTGAGAGCACAAAACTCCAAATATCTTCAGAATAATTTTCGAAAGGACATAAAAAAAGTAATTAAAAAACCCTCAAACTGGAATATCATTTACTAGGTATCATTATTTCTAAATTTGTTAAACCGTTAAAATAAATTATGAATCAACAAATAAAAAACAATTGAGTTCAGCCAATGTTAAGAACTTCAAATACTTCGATCTTTTGATATGCTTCGAAGTGATTCCAATCAAGAGTCGTTAATTATACAGCTGATCAACAGTTTCACGATGTACACTTTTTAATCAATAACGATTGACTGGAAAAAATTTGTCGCTCTATGTGTTGCAGAAATTATAATTACGCACGTGATAATCAAATCTCTATCATTGCATAGATTATATATTTTCTTCGATTCTAGGATCACTGTTATTTTTTATTTTTTTTCATTTTCTTTTGAGAAAAATACCATCATAAGTACTTCGAAGAAGCAGACAGAGGTAAGGAACAAAGCGTAAGGGTCAGTGGGCAAAAAACGATTGTTTATACGATACTCATCTGAAGAGGGATTTAATTCGATCTGAAACGCGACCAGGTTGGCGTTGTTTAAACGCAACGTCAAATTTTGACAGTCCTCTAGCATACTCACACGTCCTTTGAGCGGAGGAGCACATATACTCAATGTGCTGTGTATCCATGAGCACAGAATTTTTTTAAACCACGGTCACACTGTGCAGAACGCAACGCAACACCTGAACAGACCATTCTGCGATGAGATCTGACGTGAATTTTCCAACAGAAATCATATCTTCGTATTTTACAAAAAAAAAAAAAGTGGTGGATCCGACGTCAAAAAGATTTGAATGTCACTCGAGACAAAGATACCCTGACAATTTTTTTTTTTTTCCAACAATAATCAATAAAGATTGTACCTTTTGGATTCTGTGCATAATGGAAGAGTGTTAGAGAAAAAAAAATTGTGATGTTCTCATTAAGCTTGTTCGAGATGGACGGCCATGCGTAAATGAATCAGAGTGTGCAGCAGAAATCCCATGCATATCTATTGCTGCTCAGCGTCATAAGAAAAATTACGAGGGACTAGCATACCAAATTCCAATCATAAAATTTATTTTTATATACATCGCACGTTCCTAGAATCTCCTATCAAACGAATTTCACGGTATATAAATTTAGTGACACCGTTGTGAGTTCTATGCAATTTTTGTAGATATTATCAGCTAGTTTGAAGTGGTGTACTTTGCAGTTGCAAAACTGTCATCCACATCGCCTTCAACAGACTTTCGCAGAGTTTCGGTAGCTTTCTGTATTCGAGAGCCCTCGAGAGAAGGAGGACAACAATACTTTTGTGAAAAATAAAACATATGAGGTAAATATAGTTGGTTCCAGCACGTGGAAAAGCTACTTCTTCTGTCACATACTTCAGAGCGACATTTTCAGTTCTCGATAATTGAGATACTTTATCGTGAAAAAAAAAAAACAAACAGAAACTGCACCGAACTACGAATGCAACTTTCACAGGAAAGAAGCTCAATCAATTTTCATCCATAATAATTCGAGGGTATTTACTTTCCGCGTTTAAGTTTCTAGCTCATTTTATTTTGAGCGAGCAACGTATACTTCGTAACTATGAAAGTTGTTTTCTGCTCACAATCCTTTTATCGTGACATTTTGAACACGCTCCCATTGAAAACACCGCAACCATGTTTGTTTTAGAAATACCTTCGATTAGAAAAATTCTTGAAGGATGTTAGGTGGATAAATTTTCTATGCTACAAGTTATTATTGTATATGTATACTCGTTAAATCTAAATCACAATTCCATTGTTCATATAGCGAACTAGAGATATAGAGCAAACTGAATTTCGAGAATAGAATCTGATTACAAATTAATATTCATCAATGGAACCCAAAATCTTCATTCGGTTAAACGTTCTTGGTATTCTTAGAGATATAAAGTGAGTGTATATTTTTATCAATGAGTGATAATGTGATAAAGGAATAGTCGCCAGTGGAATAAGTGACAAAGATCTAAGACATCGTTTCAGGAAATAATTGTGTCCTTTAGCTATACGGTTAACTGATTTACATAATAATCTCGCATGATATGAATCATATACGGAGAATGTATATTCCATGTGCAAGATCAAGGTGCGTCGAAGCAAAATAATATTGGAACAGAGATCGAGAGAATTGTCTTACTTCATAATTTGCCAGTACCAAAAAGCGACGGTATGGATTGAGACTCTCATCTCAGGTACCGAATATAGTTTAAACTTACAAACCATCATAGAAACTAATGCAGATGTACGGTTGACGGAACGATACGCCAGTTCGAATCATTTAGCCATTATTACTGTCAGCGTTGAATGTGCAATTGATGCGGTCGCAGTAAACGAAGAGAAAGACATAGAGAATTCCAAGTAATGAAGTCACTGAACTATGATGCAAAATCAGCTTTGTCTCAGGCGTAGAATTCCTCACTGTACAATGTATTCAGACTTAGAACAAGGATCCTCCGTCAGAGAACCACGAGTCTCTTTTGGCCTTATACGTCCTTTCAATGAGTTTATTGGGTTTGTGTGTTATCGTCCGAATCCACTCGTTGCTTTCAACTCGAGTCTGACAGTAAAACGTTGGCAGTCTCCACCACTCTGGGTTACCTCGGGGTTACCTAACAATTATGTTCTCTACGTATACCATGAGTAGAACGAAGCAAAGTTTCTACGAAGGAATGAAAACAGCTTCGAGTATCAACGACATCGAAAGCAACTCGGATGGTCTTAGAAATTGTGATCTTTCGTAGCATAGCTTTGTTCACTTTGTCTTACCAATTGGTCCTTTGCGCTCAGTATTAAACCTTGGTAGTGCACAGGCAGCTTGTTATATACTGAAATGTTGGGTCTAGACTCTCGGGCTCGTGGCATAGTATTGAGGAGAGCGCAGCACTTTAATGGGATTCCGCGTTTCCAATGTCTCGGGTATCTTGTACGATTACGATTTCTCCGTGGTTCTCTCCGCTACCTCCACGCTTTGTCCCTCCTCTCATTCTGTCTCCGTCCTATTCCTCTTTCTCTCGTTCTCTTCTACCCCCATCATCTATATTTCTCTTTACATATGTAAGGTAAGAGAGCTCGCCGTTAGACTAAGTACACAATGAACATCGTCGATCCGATGTGGTTCGGACACATCTCCCATTCACCAAGAACTATCCTCATTATCTACATACATCTTACCGCTTTTGAAGATACGAGAGGTATCAATTTCCACGAAAATTGCAATTTGCCCTGGAGCTGAAGAACATTATAACGGAGTTTATCTATAACGTTATAGACTTAAAACGGACACTATACATATATTTATGTTCCTAGTGATGTGTTTTATATGTGATGGTTCAAGGAACAAGAGAAAAGGGTCAAGGAAAGAATTCGTGGCACGTTTCCACTACGCCTGAGCCCCAATAAGCCATACACCATGCTTCATAAGCCCTGCTCTCAGTGGTCCAACTCTGTACATATCGAACAGAACAGCAGCTTGTTGCTGGCAGTAGTTCGAGTCGGCACTGATCAGCCTCACCGGATAACACGTTGGTAATACACAAGCCAGACTTCGTTTCTCCTTGCATCGTGCTTTTTTTTTTCTTCTTTCTGTTTGTTGGTTTGTTTGCGTTCTTTTTATTTTTATTTTATTTTTTTTCCTTCGCTCTCGGTCACTATGATATACTACTCTTCGGTGCTTCTTGGTCACGGATCTTAAACCCTAGCAACGTGAAATTTATCACTTTGAAAAGTTCATTGTTCTCGAAAGAGCGAAAATACGTAACGGCCACAACGTGACGATCGATAAATCAAAGAGTACTAAAGTTCCAAAAGCGCGAACGAGTTTTAAAGCCTGAGATTACATGTACGTGGGTTTTATTTTTCCTAATGGTCTGATAATGCAGCCCAAAATCCACAAATAATTCACTGAAAACTGTTACTTCTACAGCTGAATTCTGAGATACATATTTTTCATACTTAGTGAGAATGAAAAATATTCAAATTTTATCTGGCGCACTGTACTTCTGTATAGCAAGTACTACACCGAGGAAAAAAATGTTAATTCAATAGATATTGATGTTATTGAAAGAGAGTCAATTGAACTGCGCGGTTGTTGGTCAAAATAAACGCCCAGTTTCATCAATTACTAATATATTCGTTCAATAATTTATGACATTATGATGACCATATATTTCATTGGCACTCCGTAAGGAGAGATTTTGTTGTTTTAATAACTTTTTTCCTCAGTCTCTATCTCTATACTAAGCAACTCAGCAACTCATTTGATGTCGCTATCCATCGTCATGATTTTGTTTGTTCATTGCTAAGCGTTGTTTTAATCATGACTCTCCAAATTTTATAATGCTGCTATTCTATATTTGCAGCTTGCAAATGATGTGGCGAAACATTGTTCGAGAATGACCCAAAAAATTGTTGTTATATAAATTACAATTCCTCGTTCGTGCAGAGCTATTTAGAATGTACGTAAAAAAAACGCGAGTTGCGAAAACTACAATGTCTCAATGCGACTATCTCTGAAATTCTCATATTTGATTCGATATTACTGGACATTTGAAAAACTTGTCGCGAGACTCTACCGAGTTTTTTGATAAAAATTCACTTCTCACTTGACAAAGAAAATCCGTTTCCATCGTATGCGAAAAATTCAAGTTGAATTGATGGTTCAGCAAATTTTTGCTTCATATTGGGTTCTTCACTTTTGAACGTTTTGTTGCCTTATCGACAATGTTAGATCGCATTAGGCACGACATTTTGAAAAAATTCTTCTACATCGTTCCTACTTTTTCTTTCGATAACTTATTCTTATTGGCACAGGGATATTCAAAATATATTTTCAATGCGTCAATATTTTCGCTATTCAAGCCAACAAATATACATTGGGGAAGGAAAGAAAGCAAGTTACCGTTCGTCAACATCTTTTGACCCAGTTGAACACCAAATTCGGTGTTCATTGGAATGGAAGCGAGTATACATACAATATGGTCATAGAATTGGAGCGCTCTGATTCCATGCCACAAAAGAGAGTGAGTGAGAGAGGCTATCAAAAACTTTGTCGGATTCTCTCTACCAATCGTGTCATTTTTCCTCCTGGTTTCTGCCTTCGTTTCTCTTTATTTTGTTGGAAAATCGTCTTCATTTTCGATTACACCCACCCACACACACACACACACACACACACACACACACACACAGACGCACAAACATACACATGCATACATATGATGTGATCTTTTTTGGTTCGATTCGTGGGGCATCCTGGCAATAAGCCGAACTTTTGAAGTGCCGAGTTTGAAATCCAGCCCGAGCAAGAAGGAGAACAACAGAGAAAGATCAGAGAGAGATTCGAACCGCAAAGCGTATATTGTTAAGGAGCATACCTCCTGCCCGAGTTTTGTGCAAGTCCCTCTCTTCTTACTGTCTACGACGATATCAGCCACATAAATCGCAACCTATCGCCGCCAGGTTGGAAATAATCGGAATAAAGTGATTCAGCGGAATAATAGGTGGAACTTTAGATATATACATATAGTTCGAGTATGGCTGGACGCCGTCGACGGGACACAGAAAGATAGAGTATGTGTGAATTCCCATCTATGTGGGTAGATAATACGTGTTTACGCATATACGTATGCTTTATGTATGGGTACATTATATATACATGCATGTATATTATATAATGCTGTACCAGCAAAATTCATTGTGTGACAATGCTGCCGTTCGCGTTTGTATGCTCCCGTAGTGTGTTCCCTCCACTCGCATTCGGGTCAACAATATAGTCGCCTCCCGTGGCCATAATGGAACGCGGAATAAGTAGATATGTATGTATATAAGCCATGCTACGGTGACGGGTGAACAGAGAGAGAGAGAGAGAGAGAGAGAGAGAGAGAGAGAGAGAGAGAGAGAGAGAGAGAGAGAGAGAGAGAGAGAGAGAGAGAGAGAGAGAGAGAGAGAGGTAGAATTGCGAAGGAAGAAAAACACGAGAAAAAAAATGTTGCCAACGGCGTACATCAATTGCCAGACAAACAAAATGGCGTAATCGACATCACTGACCTCACCGAAGCACGCGGGGATTAAGCCCTTTTGTTTTTTATCGCCGAAATGATGTTGAAAAGGGCTCATACTTATCGTAGAACAAGTGGGGTGGCACGTTATTTTACTTCGTTCAATATAGCGAGCGCTTTGTTCGCACTTGGCATCATTCCGGAAAATCCCAACTCTTAATGCGGCGCAGAAGTTTTTTAACCAAGCAATTTCGGTTCTCCGGTTTGAATAGTCATAGTTTCAAAAATGTTGCCAAAACGAAAGAGTGAGTGGAAGAGAGAGAAAGAGAGCGGAGCAATTTTTGACTATTTTAAACATTAGAACTACGAGAATTTTTCGATCGTACAGAGATATTTTTGGATTCATACAAGCGTTATCCAAATCATCCTTAATATAGATGAGTTTGCTGTTTTCTTTGAAGATCATAAAGTGACCAAGCAGTATATCCTTCTACATTAGTCTTCAAAAGTCGTATATCCGCATTTTTCTTCCTTAGCCTCCCCGCTGCTTCTCATCCAACACGTATACTTTCATACTAGTTCTTTTCTTAAAAACGTCAATCTTTTTTGCTCAGATAAATAATAAATAAAATAAGAAGCTTCAAAATGAGTGAGCAGCTTTTACAAATCAATTAAACAACTTCACAACAGTTTGAGAAGTATTTATGTACGAAACCTAAGCTCTCAACATATTCGCATTCTAAACTTTCATGTTCTGAGAAACTTTGATATACAAGACCTAAACTGTCAATATATTCGTATTCGTAACTTTGCGCGCTGACTCTAAAGTTCCACCGTTTCTTCTATTCGTTTCAACATTTGTTTTCAATTTCAAGCACAATCGTAAATATACATATATGCATTTCGAAATGTTCAGGAAGCCACGGCGGCGAACTACCACCCCGGCTGGGTTCAACTACCCCCGCGTTAACACAAGCTATATATCCGCCACTCGGTCATTATTAATGCGGACAAATTACTCAGCGAAATTTTACCCGTAAATTTACAAAGCTTTTGGGCGCCTCGACACGTTTGTTATATAGGTTATGTGGATACCGATATTCATACATGTATGTATTCATATGATGTGAATAAGAACGACTTAAAATTACAAAGGCGTATCGTAGAGTTATTCAGAGCGTAAGAGGGATTAAAATACGACTTTGATGCTTTTTGGAATGGGATGAATTTACATGGATGTATCTGACACGCTCGTATATACATGTGTATAGATGTCGCATATATATATTTGTGTTTATTGCTGCTGAACGGCCTGTCGGGAAAGTGGTCCAAAGACATGCCGTCGGGGGGCGCTCGTCACGTTACGCTCTACCACCCCATTTTGTATACTTCCGTTTTCGGACTGTCAGTTCTCTCTCGCTCTTTCCCTACCTCTCACTATTTCTCCCTCTCTTTATCTCTCTCTCTCTCTCTTGCCGTTCCGCATACTGGTCCATTGCTCCGGCTACCACGACCCCATTCATCGCTCAAACGATGACACGTGATACTGACTGATATTCGCCGCATAAGCGCGTGGAGCTCGCGAGCTTGCACTTACTCACGAATACAATGCTCTTCCGATTCCTCGTTTCTCTCATTTTCTCCTCCTTCTCCCTTTATTCTTCGTCATCATTCCTTTCCTCTTCTCGCTTCGTATTTTCGAATAGAAGATAACTGAAAAAAGCCTACTACCCAACATCATCCCGATGTTTCTTCATAACTGGAAATAAAACATTTGCTATTTCACGACCCTTTTATTCTCACCCTCGGAACGTTCTTCGCTTATATGCTCTTTCTATACAAATCGGTTTTCAAACTTTAAAACTTTCATGTGAAACTCTCGCTCAATAGAATCAAAGTTAACATGCTAAATCATTTGCAAACAATGATTATACAAAATAATAAATATTATTGACAATTTACTGCTCCCCTATCTCATGAAGGGTGAAAAAAGTTTATGTCCAGAATTTTTATAGTACTTTCACTATGATACATCTTGAGCGATTAGTTTTATTCTCTTTCCGCTTGTATAGAGAATTTAAAGTACACTGGACAACAGCTGTTTCAACGAAGCGAATTTTCATCGTCGAAATTCCCCTGAGAGAAAAAAGTGATAAATTGATATTTAAATAAAACATTGTTTGGAGAAATTATGAATTTTTCTCTCAGTATATTCGTACATTGATTTCTGAAATTATTCTGCATGCCTGTCCGTAAAATAAAATTAAAAATTACACGATAATTCGTCAAGTTCATAAACACCGTTGTCCATTGTTCTTTATTTTTATTAATGAGATATCTCTGATTTATACCAGAAACCAATAAATTCACTGAAAAAACGGTAGCAATTGAATGAACAAATATTTTATCTACAAGAGGATGAAATTGATCGTAAAGCTTTGTTCGTCGAGTAGTTTTGCTCGACTACCGCTTCTGTGTCGACGAATACATGAGAAAAGGTGTTTATTACCTTGAAATTCGTGATACGAGTTTGTATTATTGCCTCGCGATTCCTGTACTCTTTCTCTCTTGTTCACTTGCTCTTCGTTTCGATTTATCTCTATTCCTCTGTTGCCTCATTCCCGCTCTTTAGTCTCCTACATCCTGTACACGCCAAAGTTTGAATGGTTTTCACTCGAGATTAATTGTCGCGTTCGCAGAGTTTCAAACTCATAGTGTATACAAGTATATAAAACGTTTCGACGTATTGCCACTATGGTTGGGTAAACCGGAAGCTCGTTGTACGGCTTCATATACGTCACACTCTTTCTCTCATGTGTACAGCAAAGCGAATCTTTCCAGAAAGGCTACATACCTCTAGAAGGAAAATTGCATTGACAAAATTCCCATAACCCACACGAGACACAAATATTTCTGGGCACTCTAATATAAGTCCCTGTTAGCTACGATTGCTTTTGCAAAAGAAGCATCCTAAGCTCGAGGTCAAATTTAATTTTACCCGTGCTCAACACGAAGTAATCGTGGAGTTTGCTGAAATTTTACTCCGAAATAATGTTATATTATTCTCCTCAAATTGAAAAACTTTCATCGTGTGAATATTTGAAAATGTAACCATTTGAAAACACGATATTGTCCCTTCTCTCGATTTTTATGTAACGTATCAACTCATTGTGCGGTGATTCTGAGCCTTTTTCATTGGCTTTGTCATCAAGAGATTGTGACATGAATGAAAAGCATTATAACGAAATCGTGCCAACCCATGGAATCCCATGAAACAATTGAACTTATTTATCGTTTACAAAAACATTCAATGTGGATTATACGCCTATGTTTAATTGGTCGGTAACTGATACTCAAACCGATATGTAAATTTCGATCTGAAAAACCACGATTTTTTGTGTTTTTTTTTTTTTTCAATAAAATTTAAATTAATCAAACAGATCTATCTCAAAGCTTTGAAAACTGCATATTCTCTGATACTTGGACTATCTATTAACACAAAAAATCATTCTTCTAGACCCTCACTGGGTTGAGGAATCCCATAATACAATGAACTTAAAACAGTACATTATTTTATCTTCATTATTGTCCAAACGTTTCTCAAACGATCGTTCTGAATACATCTTTTACTACACGAGGAGTTGAAAAATATCAAAATGAATCTGCAATGATCTATTTCAATCGTTTTGTTTTATGAAAAAAAAAGAAAATGATTGTGGTTGTTTTGCGCGAAATTGGCGTCATATTTATCAAAAGCAATATGCAACTGTGTCGATTATTGAATAAACTAACTCAATTTCACTCTTTGTGGTTATTAATAATTACGTGATCACAGTAGTGCGAGGTCATCTTTTATAATAGATCGTATACAATAATACTAAATCGCCTTACTATGTCGTTCAAGAATGGTTCTTCTGTTCTCACCGCGATATTTTCTCGATACTTCATTTTCCAGCACTCTTATCGCAACTTGTTCAAATATTCTTTTAAATATTCAGTATAGCGCGGTATAAGTTGAAAATAATTTATTCAATACAGGTGTACTACATTGAAAGAGAGCCAATTAAAATGAGTCCGATTGTGTAATTTTTTTGCTATTGATTTCAAGAGTGTTATCCAATCCAAGTGATTAAAATTGAATCGAGCTGATCTCAGCTAGAGGTCGATTGATCTGAAAACATCATATTCGAAAATAACATGTTATGGATTAATCATACTTTTTACTGGAAAAAAAAAAAAAAAACAATTAGGAACAAATAAAGTTGGAAAATCTGTATTCCCTCGTTTAGTAGTCCGGGCGATCCGCATTGAAAACTTTCTGTGGTGAGTTGGCAACGATGCAAATTCGTAACGGTAACATACGCCATGCTGTGGTAACAACCTTTGCCGAAACTCGAATACTAATATTGTCGAATACGCTAAATCTGCGGTTACAGGGTTACGAAATGTTGCGTTTTTCTGCTGTAAAAACGTATAAAGTCACTGCTTTCAAAAGAGGCAATGAAGGTGAGATAAAAAATCACATTATTATCATAGTTTATCAGTTGAAAAATGAACTCTCGAACCGGCTCGAACACTCAATGGGTTGATCGAGTGATTGAATATTGTAACGGTACGGTTTCGCGACACGGCGCTGCGCATGAATTCAAGCTACTTAAAATTATCGAGCAGGCGTGAAAGAAAGCGAAAAAGTCGAGGGTTCGATTTTAACCAACACAATGATGAATTTTATTCATAAAACATGAATATGAATTAAAAAATCGTTTGTTTGATGCGTTTTTGATATCACGCTTCGATTGCTTAATCGCCTGGTTTTTATTCTTCACACGACTGAGAGAAAATAATAATATAATTAAAGAAAGATCAATTATTAGAGTCGAAAGTAAAATTCTATTGATAAATTGTCCAAACTAATCAATTACAAAAGTATTATTGACTCTATTTCTGTATTCTGAATTTATTTTTATTCATGATTCTATATAATCCAACTACAACACTTATTAAACTACTTACTACTTATTAAATACTCTCGCTCCGACACTATGAACACTCCAAATGATGAGAAAATCTCAAATTAGAAAGAATAAAGAATATCTTATCGAGCTACAGATTTTTATAAGGAAAAATTAAAGAGTTCCATGCCAAGAATCTTCATACAACACGGAATCGCATAGTCGTCTCCCCTCAAAATAAAAAAGTAAAGGAAATCCTGAACTGAGAATCTTTAAATCAAGCGGAATCGAGTGATTCCCTCCCTCTCAATAAAGAACAAAAAGGAAATGGTTTTTCACACCAAAAATCTTTGACCCAAACGGAATCGAATGGGTCAATGGTCCATGGTCCCTCTCGTGCCGAAATTCTTTTTCAAAATTTTCCGATTGGACAGCTTTGCTGATTGGCTGCGTTCAAGAACAGTCCAGAGCTTGCATGCGCAGAAATGCTCGCACTACTTTTTCTTTAAATTAAATTTACTGCATCATAATCTTGGATCACTGTTTAAATAAAAAATCTCATTCAATTGTTTTTATTTTTTAATAATTTAATTTGTATTAATAAACATCAAAACTGTCAATAGAATAAGCAGTTTCGCGTTCATGACAAACACGTGTGCCTCGCTGCTGACACTAGTGTATATTTCCATTACTAGTCGCGCGCTCAATGTGGTGACAAACGATCAGCTGATTGAGTAACAAGCGAGATAGTTACCATATGTTGATTCTTATATTTCGTCTTATTTATTCCGAGGAACCGCTACTATCTGATAAGAAGTACAAAGAACCGGATAAAATGATATCATTTGAGAAATACATTGGACGAATAAACATTGAATTTTTCTAGAATAATTGGCTATGCAAGATCGATATCAATCGATCATCCCTCGTTACAAGAACTTTGAACAAATTAACATAAACGATGAACGGTGAATCACCTCCTTATTATTATCAGGCTGTAAGAATTAAGTAATTTATTTGCTCTACATCTTTTGGCTGAAACAAAATGATGAGAAAAAAAAACTGGCGAATACCTACAGCACGTGCATTGGCTTTCATATAAATTAATCCAGTCGTAAATATTCTTCAAACTGGAAAGAATGATGGAATGAATCAGTTTCGATAAATTACCTCGCGATAACGAGAGCTGCAACTTTTCGAGTTATTATTGAAGAAGACATAAACCTTTATGAAATAAAATGAAAATTTTGTTCAAAAATTGGCGTGAAAAAATTTCCTATTTATATGACAATTATTTCAATCGTCGTTCTGAAACATTCGATCAACACCATCAATTTTACTATATTTATACAGTGGGAATTTCCTGATGCAAGAACACTTGATATTCCAAGTTTGACATTCCAGAGAAGAAAAATATTAATAACTTACGGATAAAAGTGTTTTTCTGTCTTGTCACTCGGTTCAAATGTATCACCGTTATTTTTACAGTGAATTTTACGATACATAATAATTTCTAGTTTTTCCGGGTTTCTAAGTTTTTCCATATCTTTGCACAATACAAACTTGCCTATATTTACTGTCGATGCTATTGATATTCACATAATAATAAGGGTAATATTCTCTGGGTGAGTACGTTTAGTACCACAGGCTATTCAATTTACCGTGTACTACGAAATGATAAAATAAATATCCTATGAAATACTGAGAAATTGATACGGTGGAAATTTTATTTTTATTTATCCATTGACAGATTAATTTTTAAAAAAATACCCATGAGATACGAATGAAATAAAATAAATTAATATCAGAGAACACCGCGACCATTGATTACTCATTATTTTTACTGTTGGCTAAATTCAATCGAATATATCTACACGAGGACTATTATTTTAGTTATCCAAGCCAAAACAATAACCAATTATATTTTTTTCGCAAGCATTGAACAAATGATTTTATTGCCCCGCAGATATGTTCATAACGATCTGCGATCTGTGAATATTTTCTGCCAACACATACAGTTCAAAATGAATTTTAACAGCAATATACATAGATAGAAGCGAGTGAACAAGATAAATATGTCAGTTGGGACGTCTGCTCTCTTCTCAAGGTCTCGCTGCGATAGTTGTAGTAATATTCTTGAGCATATATGAAAACCCCCGAGAGTCAAAAGACCACGAATATCCTTCGTATTGGGATTTGGAGACCTTCTGTCTTTATCTTTCTCTCTCCCTGTCCTGGTGTGTTTGCCAAAGTTGTCCTACCGCTTAATTCGTTTGGTAAAGCATCGTCGTTGGCGCCCGCTCTTCTCGCGGCTTCTCTATTGCTCTGAAATCTTCGCGGATATTCCAACCGGATTCTCGTATTTTGCATACTGCATAAATTTAATCTTGCGAGACCTTATGGTCCATAGGATATGCCCTCCATGCGTACATATTGGCTGCTTCAAGTCACCTCAGTCATTATCAAATCTTTCAAAATTCTTCCACATTATATGTATTTTTTTTTTTTTTTACCATCAGATTACCACTCATTCCACTATCGTTTTTTAATACGTTTCCGATCTAAAAATAAAATCAACATTTTTGAGCAGTTAAAATTATAACTAATTGTGCACGAGATACTGCGCTGATTTCCCAATTAATTCTCTTTCACACGTTTTCAAAACCTATGAAAAGAAGCAGGAAAATAGTGAAAAAATTATATAAATGCACTTTTCAAAACGTTGACATACAGAAGCTATCATATATCGAGGTTTTCATTGGCATATTAATTAAGAGCAAATGTATCAGACGTTGTCATAAAAGGCAAACTTTATTCCTAACCTTTCGAAGCTCTGCACCTTGGACCGCAATAATAACTTTTTGGAAAAGCTTTTAAAATTGTCAATTTTATACCATTATTATATGTTGCATATTCAATGCTTTTGATTGCGAGTTTAACGAAATTAAAAAATAAAATGAAATGAGATTTTGCGGTGAGTGGAAACAACCTGAAAAGCCCTCTACAACAGCCAATATGTAGATTTTGATTGCTGTGAATCGAAAGGTCGTATCTTCCTGAATTAGCACGCAAAACGGCGAGGAGAAGGTCGTATTATTTATCAGCGATCGATGTAGGCTCAATGTTTCCTCAAAACCGTATAAATCTCATCCAACTTTCACTATATCTGTGTTGATCTCCAATTCATGGTCCAAATCACCTTTACGCAATTTGCCCGTATTTTGGCTATCGTAACGATCTTGTTTCTACGAAATATCGAGTGATAAACATTTTCCGTTGCTCATCTTTGCTGTTCAATGTATAATCAGACTGCAAATGAGAAATTGAGTAAATACAAAGTTTACAGCTGCGAAATTAAAATTAATATCGTAACCTATATAAAACGCATAAAACTATGAGCACGTGAGTTCTCATAAGTAACATCTACAAATCTGTTTGCTATTTTACATCTTTCTCCACCTGGTTCTTGCACGTGAAATATTTCAAATCGATATGAGCTACGTCTTAAAATGTTCCAATCCCACCCAGAGGACAAGCAGCACGTGCCACATACTTGTAAATGTCTTTTGTATAAATTTCATTCGTTTTTATCATCGCGTATAAAGTTTGAGTGAAGGAAAAATCTAGTGGCAGTTTAGTATTAAATATCCAATGGACGTGGTATGAACGTTGTTGGTTTTACACAAGGATACACGATACGTTCGTTGAACTCTCAACCTTGTAAGGGTCACCGATTCATGTGCTTATATTAGACCTAAGCTTTTGCTCAGCTTACTTCGCCATTACTGAAATGAACCACATTAAAGTTTTCACTATTTTTAATAAGTTGTATTCAGGAGTTCAAATGAAATGTGTAATTGATGTGCAAACACAAATATACGTATAAGTATTTGCAAAAGCATCGATGCAATTCGATATATCGGTATGATGACCTACTAAAGCCCGACATTTTTAAGCACCCTCAAGAATATTTAATAATAAACCGCTGAAACATCAGCTCCCTTTCGCTGTTGTGAAAACACACCCACCTCGGGCACATCTGAAGTCATGAATAAAGCGAGTGAGTTTTGATCGCGCCAAATGATTTTGGTCTGCAGGTGCATTGAATACTTCATACCGTATTTCAGGGATGGTGCTCAGATTTATAACACTTGCTATTGATACTCACTTATGCTTCGAAATTTAGCTTAAATGATTTTTGACGTGAAACAAAATTCAATCGAAAAATACATATTTTCTTGACCAATTACAGTGGTGTTCTGTCTTGAAGGCGATGTATCACAGCAACAAACGCCGTTGTGACCGCGAGAAAATAGTTGCAAATATTAAAAGTTAGAATTGCCCGCATTTGACATATTCTTTCCTTAAATATCTGTATTGATTCATATACAGTTCTACAACTTTGATCACTCTTATTCTCGCGATTACTAATCATTGAAAAACAAGGAGTCTTGAAACGAAACCACTGATGCTATACTAAAATGTATATTCTTCATAGTTGAGTGAACATCGATCATTCATCATTAGCGGTGTGCATCACTATTCTATCATTTTTCATATTTATTTGCATCAGCAAAAAATTCATTAGCATTAAAGATGATCTAATAATTTTTAGTATACTTCGAAATCTTCTTCAAGTATTATTCATCGAGGGTGGGTATTTTATCGAGACTGGGATATTTAAGAATTCAATTTTTTTTTATTTTACAAACAATTTGAAATACGTTATAAATTCGGTCTACGTATACAATAATTCAATGACTAATAGTACTAGTTTAATTACTCGTGTGAAACGGTGACACAGCTCTGAAGGTACGAACAAATTCAACCAGCTCGTGATTAACATGCACATTAAATTGGTTTCGTCGTTACTCGTACTATTCATGCACCGTTTCACTTCGTGAAATCAGATTGAATGTTAATTACGTGAGCGGATCTAATTTTGTAATACTTGAGAATTCAATGTTCGGTAAAAATTACCAATGTGAAGAAGCGAGAAATAGAGAGAGAGAGAGAGAGAGAGAGAGAGAGAGAGAGAGAGAGAGAGAGAGAGAGAGAGAGAGAGAGAGAGAGAGAGAGAGAGAGAGAGAGAGAGAGATGATGATAAATTTATTATGCCCTAGTAAAAAATTATGGGGCATAGAGTACAAGTAATGGATATGATTTAGTGTTAACGAATTCAAATAATAGTCTAAATTCCATATGCTAAAAGCGAATAATAGCACATTATACCCTTATATACTTATATACTCTTAACAGAGATAAGAATATAACTGATAGACACGCAATAAGCTTCAGAAAAAGAAAAGAAAATACGTTGTATGACTCCTAGTCACATTAAAGCTTGAATGTAAATGAGAGAAATTTCTATTACAAAATTTGAGGGCTTCATTATAGATAAGAAAAGAGCAATAAACTTTATTAGCTTATAAATGTATGTAAAAAGAGCGTAAAAAGATAGAAAAACACGATCGAAAAGCTCGTTAAGGTTGATTTCATCTAAGCGCGATTTAGAGTGCTTTGTGCGCATTTCGATAAATCATTTTTCGAATGAATAATGACGGGAGGCTGGTTATCACTTGTTTTTGGAAGAATCGTATAATTCCAATACCAAGCATACTTGAAGCATGATTTCGATCGGCGTAAAAGATTTTACATGCGTTGGGGGGGAAATTCATTTATCGAAATTTTTCTCAGACCAGCCCCAGCAAAAACCTCGTCAATTTGTAAATCTCGTTTTGTTCTTTCGAAAGGATGTGCGAGGTTAGTTCCGTAATACCCAATACGTTAAAATCTTGTAAACGATATCACGAGAAGTGTGTTCCAGCCCTGAAGGGCGTCCTGATATCGCAATATCATTTGACGAACTGTTATTGGTTTTAAGCTGAGATTTGAGATTAGAAATTTCACCGCGCAATTCGAGAGTGGCAAGTGGCAAGTTTCAGTTTCTTAATTTCGCCTGCGGTTAGTGCTACAGTTTCAACGAGCTTTTGCAGATGTTTTCAAGCAAAACATTTGATATCATTGATCGCATCACGTTATTCCTTCATAAATTTTCATAAGATTAAATTTTGAAGACTCGAACCCAGCTGTAGTTTGCAACCGTTGCACCGCGAACTGAGAAAAGTTCTCATCAGTTTTGAGTAACGATGCGTATGACACATGTTAAAAAATTAAATGAGTCCTTTTTCTATGTTGTATTTCTCTTCCGTAATCTGATAGATGCCCACCGTTGTGACATCGATAGAGCTTCACAGTTTTCCGCGATCTATTTTTGGAGTACGAGTGTGAGAATTTCAACTGACTATTTATATTTGAGTGCCCATATGTGAGTACCTCTGTATACCAAACATTCCATATACTCGTGTATGCGAATGTGTCGTTCGTAATTGTACGAAATAAATCACTCGCATAATTCTACAATTTATATTTATCCGTTATTACGATGAAAATTATGCTGAAAGAATTGGCACATTTATATTAAACTTGACTCGATTACTTATAATTTATTTGTCTCGCGATCTACGTATTTATGAATTTGTGCTATGGGATCATGTATGATTAATGATATCAAAGGTACGTGCAGTCACTAAATTTTTGGCGAATCTTTCAAAATGAATTTTTCAAACTCGAACAATGATTTGTATATTTTTTGAATATTGTTTTCGTCCCATTAAAATATAATCGATATTTCAAGTGTTTAGAAATAATTTTTATTTGTGTAAATCCATAGTCGAAAAGGAGTCGAAGTTTTCGATAGTGCAAAATCAGCGAATAAATCGATGGAATGTCACCTTCTATTTTTTATTCCAATGCTCTCATGCGTATGTGACGCAGTAGTGCATTATTAAGTAGTACCTGGGGAGAATTATTATGGGAGCATTGACAGAAATTAATTGAATAAAACCTCATCGAAACGTGAATACAGAGACAGAAAGAGAGAAATACGTAATCTTCTATTGATTATCATGGTTTTCGAAAACGTATTAGCTCAATTTGTAACCTTGGAACTGCTGATACGTGACTGAATTCACGACGGAATGTCGCGGCTTCGACAAAACGTATATAGAAGGTAGTATTACGAACACCTGGTATTTCACAATTTATTAAAAGCCTCGGCGCCGTTAAATACATCGATGCAGATATAAAATTAATATTCATTAAATGTTCATAAATAGGGAAACGATGAACAGATATATTTTGTGTATGATATGTACCGTTAATTTTGGCCACATTTTTGCACCACATCAAAATTGCACCATTATTGAGTGACATTCCCTAGACGATTTATTTAATCGATTGTTTTCAAGGTTCGTAAAACAGTTTGAATTTTTAAATGGGCTGAACGTATCCAGAAACGTCTATTGGTTCTGTAATTTTTGAAGTGTTCAACATGTAAAATCGACAATATTTTTTTAATTATGAAAAATATGCTCTTGCCTCAGTGCCAAAGGAATGTGAACTAGAAATTGATATTCAGAAAATACTATAGCCGGTCTTTAATGTCGGAAAACAAATATTAATACAACACTCGTGAGTTTTTTTTTTCCCGCATCAGTTTTTTTTTTTTTTTCCAAGCGTCAAAAAAAATAATGAATTCATCGTTCCAGATGATAATAGATGTCTCTTTTTTTCCAAGATAATTGTCAAATATTTGGTGACTTGACTGCTGGTCATGGAATCCTGTCGAACTGCGTATATAAACCCGATGATTTCGTCTTTTTCAGATCATGTATTTTCAGTAATATTTTGCCTGTCGACGAAGTAACATATTTTCTTCAACCATGAAGCCTGCCATAGTACTGAACCACTTTGCGATTATCTGTGTGTTCGTAGTGAGTATTATGAGACCGATCGGATCAGAACAATTGACAGTCGATATCGAAGCTTCAAAAAATGTAACTATGTTTTATATCTTATTTTGTTTACTAATAATAAAACAGAACTCGACTCAACTGCACACATACGAATATAAGAATAAATAAAATGGGGACATAATAATAAACGCTCATGATCGACTTAATGATTAAACTCAAAGTATATTGTATTGAATGTATTAGAAATTCGGTAAGAAGAATGCGTGGTTTCGTGGCACGAAAGACCGGCACGTTGCGATATCGTTTATCGTAAAGACACAAATTGAATAAAATAGAGAACGAAAAATACACTAAAATACATGTAAAAACCGGGAATGATTTTTTAAAATTACAATTCGATTTACATTATTTCTGTAGAATATTATTATTTCTGCATAAAAATTTTCCTATATAAAATAATGTTCTTACGTTTTGCAATTGTAATTTCGCGTGTATACCACTACCAGTGCTACCAGTAGTAGTTTCGTTTCCATCAATGGTAATAATTTGGTTGCGATGTTTAAATAAAAAATCAATCATTTTATTTGATGACAGTATACATAAATGCCTTGATCGCTCGAGAGTTGCTTTATGATTTTTGGTAAAAACAGAACGAAAGAAATGATTAAAATAAACACATGACAGATTTTTAAAACACACCGAATGTTCGTTATTAATTCTACAAGAGAAATTATTAAGTACAAAGAGGTTGTATCTGTATTTTCTATAAAAGGAGTATTTTCAAAATAACAGATTGAAGATGGCCGCAGAAGCATGGCAATGAAAAGAGTAAATGAAATGAAATTCAACGTTATGAAAACCACCAAAGACCTGAAGAATTATAGCACATTCATATACTTGTGCATGCGTGCTAAGAAAAAACGTTTCGAGAAAGTCAGCTTGAAACTTATCCATGAACGCATTAATGAAAAGCTAGACCTTATGTGGGTAAGTAAAAAATTTGCCAAAAATCAACGAAATAGATAATAAAATAGATAACCAATTACCAACTGGACGGCGATCTGAAAAACCTCAAATTTTTCGGTCTTTCATTTGTCAGCCAAAAAATCTCGTAGGGCCAAACATATTCGGATTGATTAATGTCTTTTTTTTTCAGAATCTGGTCAGAATTACGGAGAAAAACGGCGTCAACGTTACTGAATGTTACACATCAACAAAGACGAACATGACCCGGTGTATTGAAGATTTGAAGAGGAGCAACTGTGATGCAGTCGACACTGTGCCAATTGATCGATTCATTCATAAAATCAACGAAACGACGGAAATGGGCGATAAAATTTTGTATTATCTCGACAAAGTTATCTTCAATTGTTGCACAACGAATCACAACCGGTTTCATAAATGTGTGATCAATAATGTCAGCGGTACAAAAAAAAATGTCACAGATTATCGGCAGAGTTTGAAAACCATACGAGAAAAGGGAAATAAACTTAAAAGTAATCACAGCAATTTTCAATGTTTCGGAAAACGTGCTGGCGAAATCTTACTAACGAAACTCGACTACATTTATAACAATGGAACGCAATGTATTCTGAAGCTGAAGAATGGTCCCACGGCCCATTGATTGGGAGAACGGTTAAGTTAAATTACATGTCTTTTATGACTATAAACTGAAAAGGTATTCGGATTATGAGGGTCAAGTTTTTCCCATCACTTTGATCTCACTTTTTCCCCTACTTTTCTGATTTGCATTTGCATGAGAGCCAAGGAAAACTGTGACGTATTGTAACTCGCTCGAAGATGCAACTCGGAAGATCGCCAGAGCTATACACTAACCGCACACCCATCAATGCCCATTATTTTGAGCGTTGTACTGTTTGTAATCACCGTCCTCAATGTATACGATAACGAATTTATAAATAAATTTTCGTAAAAATATTCGAAAAAGTTTTATAATCATCAAAATATTTCTGTTACACACTATGTAATCAGAAAATGAAAAAATCAAAATTGACGAAAGAATCAAATAATCAGGAATGATGAAAAACTATGGAAAATCGTAGAACGACCAAGCGTTGAAATTCAAAGAGAAAGATCGAGGGTATCAAAACGTGCACTGTAAACATAGTACAGCAATCGGTCACAAGTACTGCACCACAACATTCTGCGGTTTTCCAAACCTCTTCTGGAGACAGCAAGTTTATCCCACCAGAGAGTTTATCTTCCCCACAAAAGGTGCCGAGCTGAAGGAGACGGAGTAAAATACCACTGCGAAGCTTTGATTTAGAGTTTTCTCGAGGGATATGATTCTGCCGGAAGACATGAAAGCATCGCCAAAAAGAAGATAAGCGTTTTTTTTTTTTTTTTTAATAAAAAAATTATTTTATTAGAATTTTATGCTGGGTTCAACGCTTCCCCACAAATGTAATGCTCATAATAATTTAATATTACCGATATCTCTTTCTCGAAAGTTATATAGAAGAAAGACACTTATTTCAACGTATCGATAATAAAATATTTCATTGGAAAGTTATATGTTGTGACGTGGTAATTTTGTCCACGTCACGGAATGATTAAAAATTGGCACGGCGCGAGAAAAATCCGACGCTGCCAAATTATCGATGGAGAGATTTTCCGTGATCTTTTTCCGCATCTCGTCCTACTGAAACTATAGCGGTGAGCCGTCGTTTCGCTCATATTTTCGTTTTGTCGTGTTTTGTATCGAATTTACTCGCGAGTAAACGAGCGACATTGTTCCGGGGTACGCACGTGTTTGGAAAATTCTGGTTACGCCTTGTCTCGCGACTGAAATACTTTCTTGCATGAAATTTAACAAAATATTGCGTTCACGCGACAAAATGATTTAGCGTTTCAACCAATTACTTTGTTGTAATAATCGAAATCTTATTGCCTGAACAGTATTGTGAAATGCTTTGATGGAAAAAATTCACGATTACTTCAGTAGCAACTCTTCTGTCTGGTGGCGACATCTATACTCCTGGGTCTGATTTGCCATTTTCTTTTCTTCCGACCGTCGAGTATTCAGGAGTTTTTAACCTCTGAGCTCTTTTGAAAAGATTATTATTGATTTCAAACCTAGTTGAGAACTTGAAGCAAGTGATTGTTCTTGTTGTTTTTGTATCTGTACACATATCGTCTCTCAATTTTCTCTGCTATTTATGAAAACTTTTTTTTTCTCTCTTAATTCCGAACCATATTCTACGATCTATCATGATGATCATCGAAGCTTGATCAACTAATGAATTTTCGGTAAACTTAATTTTATTTCAATATATAATGTTATATAACTTTAATGCTAGAAAATATCTGGAGCTGCATTAGTAAAAAAAAAAGTGATCTATGTTATTTATTATTACACTTTATTTCAAATCAGTTATAGTTTCATTTCACTTTTATTCTTTTTTTTCACGAAGTCTACATAAAAAAAGACTTTCATTTATTCACAGTTGACATTCGCGGACACTGGTGCACAGAGTGAAAACATTACGCACTGCTTAGATGCAAAACGCCTAAAGATTGCAGATGTCGAAACGAAAGCCATTGGAAATATGAGTATATGCTACGAGACTGCAGCATCGGCTGTCAATAAAATTAAGGATCAAATCGATATTATGGTTGAAATCAGTAATCACCTTATAAATGATCTCGACGGGATCATTGCCAATTGTTCGTCGTTGAATGCAATGGAGAGGCAAGATTGTGTAACTAAAAAAAATTCTGAAGCACGATTTAAGGCTGAAACATTCGATCATACCACCGATATCATAAAATATGACGGTAACCAAACTGTCACTAACACCACTCAGGCATTGAATGATTGTAATGAAAATATCTACACAACATTACAAGAAATAGCTAAGTCAGTGATGATGGAAATCAAAAATTGTTTCAACAACGCTTAACGCGAATTTTATTTTCATCGCTGCTGTTATTCTTTGAACTTGTTTATTATTTGCTGTACAAACACAGAAACAAATACGATGAAAAGAAACAAAAATGTTAGACTATTGTGGTCTGTTACGCGGAGAACCAGACATTTTTCCGCTGTTTGCCCTATAACATATGAAGCCTTCTTCATCTTCTCCAATTTCCTGAGGCATCCGTATGCCTCGAGGTAAAACTGTGCACGTTCCTTGGTAGCAAACCTAAAACGAAGAAATTCGAGTTCAATTCTGTTATCCTTTATTCCAATGAATTGCACCATTGAATTTTTGATGTTCCAGCTTCATTCTGTACGCATCTATGAACTCAATGACCTTCAGGTCATTGACCAACAATAAAGTTGATTCAAGTTGAATGAAGATTTTAGGAGTAAGATTATTAAATAAGTTCAAAATTGAAAAAATGAAATTTGATGTATGCCTAAGGAATATTTACTCGACGACACGCATTATGGAATCATTTCATCATAATAAAAAATTTGTTTGAACAGCTTGAACCGTACGAAATACTTACTTTATTGTAGGCACAATGTGTACCATCAATGGCGCGTCCGATATCCATTGCGCGATGGTTTTCAGAATTAACACGGAGGGGACCAGCGCACTCGACATTACCACAATTTAATTCACCATTAACATACATACGATCCTACAGACAAGAAACTTAGATTTGAAAAATATCAATCCCTTAAAAATACAGCATGAAAAAATAGCATCAACAAATGTTACCCCGCACGATCCCAACCATCCTCGTGCTCTGCATTGCTTGTCCGGATGATCAACAGTAGTTGGTATCTTCGGTGTGTGCAAAAAAAAGTGATAAAAACAAGAGGATTAGTCACTAATCATTAAAATTTATGTAAAAATATTTATTTGTCTCACGGGAAATTTTCCACATGCCGCCATAGTCATACACAGGAAACATGCCAGAAAAAAAGACGCGATACGAGACATTGTGCCCTGAAACAAAATAGAATAAAACGATTTCAATCTAATTTTTCATACCATTGTTTCTAACACTTTGATTATTCTTGTGCCGGTATTGACTGGTTGGAATCTTATAATATTTGTGCAAAAATTTATCGTCCTAATTCTGAAAATTTAAATAATTTTTTTCGATTTTGAACCAGTTTTTCATCAAAATTGATACACCATCGTTTTTTTGGATGGTTTATATAAAGAATTAGTTCGTCTGATAAAATTCGATATGTCGGTCTTGAAATGACATCGAATATGATAATTTTTAAGAAATTTCGAGGAAATTCTTTTTGGCTGGCAAAACAAAAATGAATTTTAAGGATGGAATAGCAGACTCGAAAACCCTTAGAAACAAATGAGTGTGTAATTTGTAAATAATTTGCTTGTACCAGTTTTGGCACGGAAACTGAAAAAAGCCTACCAGTTAACCGGTCGAATCACTGTCTCGAAAATGAGATCAAATTCTCTTAAGAGCAACAGGCTGACAAATATAATGTTCTATTCTAAGACACCTAAAGTACAGCTATGCGTGACCAAATAAGGCGGAGGAATCGTGCGGTTATCAGCGAATTAGCCGTATACATTTCCAGAAATAAAAAGAAGAAATTTAAAAAAATTTAACAACCCATAAGTAGCAAGCAATCATAGTACGAAGGGGGAATTAAAAAAAAATTGAAAATAACAAATATCTCCAAAACTGTACTGACCCGTTGTGTTCGAAATTTCAATATACATAGTTGAATCAATTACATCAACTGTCAAACGGCTTGGTATAGAGATAGTAAAGGTTTTTCACCAAATGTAACCTTATAAACCTTCATTAACGCGGTTGGATTATTAATTTTTTTATTTTCTTTCCAACACGGTCGGACAACGTGATTTCAAAAACGATAAATTTCGTTCAATTTTCCGACGTACATTTAAACATATAAGCAAAATTTCAACAATCGGTGAAAGTTCATTAGTTTATTGTTAAGTATCTTATTATATATCTTACTTCGAAATTTCTTTGGCTGGAAAGCTTCGTGAACTTGTAAGCGACTCGTGGAGAAATCTTTAAAAAAAATAGCACGTCTCGCTGTGGCAGAATAAAATTATCCTTACGAAACGAAGAATATATGGAGTTGATAATGTCAATAAAAGAAAAAAATTGGTAATGGTATCAATGCAAATTCGGCTACGGAGAATCGCACCTGCCTTCCTTATCTCGATTTAATTAAACATTGATAGACTAATTGCTACCAACAAGTCTATCTTTTCATTACGAACACGTGATGTTCGCCACTTTGCACACTTCAACTTCGTGATAAAGTATTTTTTACGATCGTATGCCAGTAATTTTCCAATCTATCTCATTATCGAATACATACATTTTATTTTTTGCATATCATTATGAATTAATAATACCTAATATACATAAGCCATATCAGCCCAAACTTTTTGCGTTGAAATTCAAATAATGCTTTCCTGTATATGGACAGCGTAAAATTCTTGCTGATACTATTATCAAAGCACGACTGAAAAACCAAAGTTTTAAGAAAATTTGATTTGGTCGATTTTCCAGGAAGTTCCGGGCATTTGAACAAACGATTGATTAAATTTTAACAGAATAGGTATTATTCCTAATCAACGAGAGGGAAAAAAATCTGAAAAAATTGAAGAAACTTCTTGTCATTCAATGCCCTATACGTATCATTTATAGTATAAAAGTTCAATTGAGATTCATCGGTTCAAGTGATGTGAAAATACTTTCGTGCAATTGCAAATCAGAAGTGTATCAGAAGCGCTCAGAATGACTGCTCAATACTCTGAAGGGCTCTCGCAGGAACAGGGACAAGAACGCTAACATTGAAGTGAGGGGAATAATGAAGTTATAAGTGATGGGATTGGCTTTTAAAAATCCAAAAGGGTACACGCAGCAAATATACATATCTATATCGTTTATCGTACATAAGTTTTTGTATGAAAAATGAATACTTTGAAATATGTTTTATCGTTTGTCATTTTTTTTTCGTCATTGACAACGCGACGATCGCAACCAAAGCATTTTATGTCAATCGTTCAAATTTTCAGTATTCTGACACTTAATCCCAATGATGTCGCGAAATCGGAGATAAACTTACAAAACCAAATCACAATTCCTTATGCCAACGATTGTCGGGCGTCTTACAGGAGCCTCTTTCCAGACAGAACTCTTGGTCATGAATCTCCTGGGTTTGGTGAGTCCCCGAGAGTCTGGTGAGTCGGTGTCGTACGTAAAGCTACAAATCTTCATAAATGAGACCATCAAAAGATTGGGAGATATGTACAGTTTTTTTTACAAATAAAAAAAAAAAACACTATTTTTACCAAAATATCATCAATTTTCAGGTGAACAGTCTGAGGAAGTGGGAAATCGGCTGGCCGCACCAGGTTGATGCAATAAGGTCCAGCGAACATCTCGGTGAATTCATAAAAATCAGTCAGTTCAAGTCATAGTCAAATTAATCTAACCAAAATTACAAAATATATCGATTGAACGCAATTATAAATTGTTCGCAGTACTAACCTGGATCGGAATAACACGAATATTTACCGCGCACATTTACACCATCACTTATCTGGCAAATTTTTATTCCATTTTAACATGGTGCCGTGGAAGAATTCTTATTCCATGGATGATTGTCAGCGCATTTGATAATTTCGTCCTGGAACTTACCAGTTTCATAATAACTTTATTACTTTGGCGGAAAAAATCAATATCAAGTGCTTTATTCATTGAATATATGATCGTCCGAGCGATACCTCGAGGTAAGCACAAAATTTAATCATTCCACGTACGGCAGCATGTCTTTTAACCAGACAATTCTGTTGATTCCTTCGCTAACAATCAATGTCAACACTCACAAGCGGAAGGCGCGCTCGTGCAAACAGTCAGTCGACTAATTTGTAATGAACCATAAGCCAGTAAATCAATTAAATTGTGCACAAAATACTGATGATTTCAATATAACGATTGAAATGAAATTCCTTTACCTGGTGAACGCTTAGACAATTTTTCCAGAATATGATTTGAATGAGCGGAATATAAGCAGAAGTAACATAATGTTATTTTCAATTCTCTATCAATCAATCCAAATAATAACACATAAAAAATTACTTTTTTCAGTACACATTGTAAAAAATGAAAGATTGGTTAATCCTGGACTAAATGAAATGTTGATCCTTTTATTTAGTGCCAGCTGTTTATTACTGGTGCATCATCAACTTGTTGCGGAATGACCTTCATGAGAATAAACGTCGAAAATCGAGGCAAATAAATTTTCTTGCGCACCAAAGCGTATCACGAATTCCGGAAATTGCTGAACGTATACGATTCGGTGAAGTCTCTTACAGCAAAGATTATTGCGAAAAGTCACCAAGATTTGCGAGTCTTACAAATCTCGATGAATTTTCATTACATTCATCATCACCGAAATACGATGACGAGTTAGATTCTTACAAACGCTCTAAGTCACTCTTCACGGTTCTGTCGATTGATAGTTTAGGATCCGATGATGTCGATGAATATCGTACTGTAGATATCCGTATTTTAAACGATAATTCTCTGACTCCTACGGAAAAAGCAATGAAAATATTGAATATCGATGATAGTGATATTGATGAGGCTCGCATACGATTAGGAAAAAGTACTGTGCCGTATAGATCAGAAGGATCCATGGAATCGATCCATAAAGTCATCTCGACTTCCAAGCAAAACAACGAGAACATAACAAAGACGAAACTCGTTAGTAATGTGTCGTCAATAGCTCTAAATAGTGCATCAGAAGTCGAAGCAACAGACAATGTAATTACGAATCAAGAAACACTTCCAGGAGCATCACCAGGCCCTGGGAACATTGAAAAATCCACTGGAATCGGAACAATGGTTAAAAAAGACGAAAACGATAAAACAGCGAGTAAAGTTCGTTCACATGATAAAATTCATCTTCAAAACGTTCTAAAAATTTCCTTGCAAAATCCTCTATCAGGTTGCACCTGCGGGCAAGAAGATGAAGGATCAGTGACACCGGATATTGCTGACTCAGATGGAGATCTCGGAGAATCGTCGGACGAAGATCATAAATGCCAAAGAGATCGTGACAATTCTAGTAAAGACATGACTGGCATGGAACAATCATCAAACATATCCGAGAAAACAGAGATCGAAGCTGTTGAGTCCTCGAAGTACCTAACGACCAGTCGGGCTGCATCAGATATTTCCGATGATACTCCCCCTTTTCCAGAATCGTCAATCATTGATAGTGTAGAATCTGTTTTAAAAACGCACATGACCCAGCCTTTCGAATCATTGCTTCCCCATAACTTTTATGAGAAAGAGAAACAAGTAACAGACCACAACTTGGAGTATCCAAAAGATACGGAGACTGTGAACTATCAACTATTCAGAATCGACGATATCACTATAGATGCAAATGAACAGCACGATAATTCTAAAAATATTGCAGATCCCAGCATGGCAGTTGAAGAAACGCTGAGGCAAAAAAATGAGAAAAATATCGAGAGAAGTGGAAGTGGCAATGCACAATCAACAAATCAAAATTTTCCTAAGGATTCTATTAGTGCGTCGATATCATCACAAACAGATATTAGTAACTCATGGGAGAACCATTTGAAACGCGACAGGGAAATATTAGACGTTTCGATCAATCGAAAATCCATTAGACTGCCAATCACCCACTTTTCTCATTCGAATATTCCTGACCGCCTATCAAACGCAGCTAAATCATCCTGCAGATTTTCGGGAATTAAAAGAAAATGCGAAAAAGTCAAAGATCACGAATCCCGAGAGATGAAAGCTCTGAGAGCTTACAACAAATTAACTCTGCTGGAAGACAGACGTGAAATGGAAGCTAAGAAAAATAAATCTACATTTTCAAATTGGATAGGTGTTCAAGATTTGATCTATACGTCTGACTTTACGAACCGCCCAACGAGAGAATTGCATAAATTTGGAAAATCTATAGCAAATGATAATAAAGAATGTAGAGTGAGACGAAAAAAATTGGACCACGTGCCGAAGAGCCAGACCCGTTCGAGACCTAACGAAAAAACTTTGAAACTGAGTGCCTTTAACGTACAAATCGATGCTCTAAAAGCGTCAATTTCTTCTGGTTTTTCTGGCGATAACAAATCTCGTTATAGGTCCCAAAATGGAAACACCAAACCTTATAATACAATGTCACGAAACAATGAAAATTCCAGGAAACAATTATCGAAATACAGCAAACCTATCAGATTTCAGGAGAATAAAAATATTCCCCATCAGTCGACAAGAAGAATCGAAGATGGCAAGGAAAATTGCGAAATTGTGAAAGTTGAACAGAACGTAAATGTTATCGACGGTATTCCATTTTCAGTAACAAACCGTGAAAGCCTGAAAAATATCTTGCCAAGTATTTCACCATCGTTATATTCTGCGAAGATTCAACCTGATAGTGATACAACAATAGTTAACTCGACTGGTGAGATTGAAGTTCAGGATAGACGAAGAATTTCCAGTATGCATGAAGCAATAATGAGCATAGATTGGGACTTTAACGGTCGGAGTTCCAGTGCGATGAGTTTTATGCCACCCTATGAAAATATGGATTGGCGTCATGAAAACTTTCTGTGGGATATTTTAGACGATACCAATACAATGTCCCTACTTCAAAGTGCCTTTTCTTCAAATCCGGAAAATTCATCTCGTGGCTTTTATCTTGGTCCGGGTTCAACTGAACTGTATTACGTGTCGAATTGTTTGGACGGAGTCGTTGAAGAGATCATGAAAACTGCGAAATTGAGAGTTCAAAAAGATGTTTGCCCGATCCAGTCAACATCTGAAATTGATTATGGCGATTCTTACCTCCAAGAATTCACGGTTACCGGCATCGAGAATATTCAAGATAGCTCTGAAGATACTCTCACTGATTCTGACTCTGAGACATGCGAAACCGGACCGGATAATGCAATGACCGATTTCACTGCATCAGATCGAGAGGGAATGTGCCGGAACAGTTATTCAGCAGGGAGATTTGTGATTCCACCGAATGACTTAATTGAAAAAAAAATAATGGATGTTAAAGATAATCCTCAAGAAGAGGACATCGAGTGGAAATACCTTAAAGAATGGACCTCAAAGAATAAAGAGAAAAAAAGCATCACCGATATTTTGGGCCATCAAGAGCTGTCCCACCTAGAATATTGGACACGGGAACTGAAGAAACTTGCGTCAAACAATCATCGATCTAACAGTTCCGAATTTATAAGACATATGCAGCATTTAACAGCACTGCCAGGTTTTTGTGTGGTTAAAAAAATTATGGACTTTTTTCGTGATTTTGTTGCCGTTTCACAGTCGACCATGACGTCTGGCATTTCTCTGACAAGGAATGAAACTGTACCGTCGACTTCTCCGAGTACCAACGATATGACCAGCCAGTTGGATCGATCATCCGACATGAGATCTTCAGATGCAAACACTATCAATGATGATGTCAACAATTCTTCACAATTTTATTTTGGTACACTGAATGATCGCCATTTCCTGGCTAATGAAATACTACCTTCCATACCAAAGGAGCACAATCATCGATTGAGTATACTCGTCAAGGAGGAATTGGATGGTTTGCAAAAAATCGAAACAAAAGTCATTCCCGAAAATATTCAGATATATCCGGTAGTCAATCAATCATTTGCCAGAACAAAAAATAAAAGTAACCTCTGTAACCATTCCTTCCCTTCATCTACCATCGAAAGTTCGACTGAACTTCAAAATGATGACGTTAGGCTACAAGAGGTTCAACATCCTTTCAAATCGGATCCGGCAGTCGACAGCTACGACAGTTTATATTCGGCCACAGGTCATTCGAATTGCTCTAATGACACTGTTTCTATCGGTTGTCATAGTTCGATGGAAGAATTCTCGACGGATCTTTCACACACTGCAGAAACTCGCCGTTAAACTTCGAACAACATCACCCATCCAGAAATTGATTATTAATATCACTATTCTATAAAACTTAATTTATTTCCTTCTCGATAACATTTGATACAACGATAACACATAACTATGTCATGTTGATAATTAAAAGTGAAAAATGGAAATGCCTTTAAACTACCCAAGGATCATGAAAGATGTAACACACTTTGGAATGATAAAAATAATCCTGCTTTTACAATATTCGCTGAACAACTTTATCATGGACAGATTCAGACTCGTATTGAAGACTCCATCTGTCAATACTCTCAGAAATATATTTTTGTGCCGTTGCAATTTCCAAAAAAAAAAACTAATTCAGCTCATGACATATCACTCTTTGTCTACCATTTTTTAGTGCTTTGGACGGGAGATTTGTATCATGATGTTGTTTAAATCTGTGGTAATAAATGACTCCAATTTTCTTACATGACAGCATTCTTTCACTTACTACAAAAAAACTTTTTAAACTCATATTTTCAGCGTGTCAAAGTGTGCCACTTCCTTGATACAAAAACGGTAGAGTATAAAAGTATTCTTCACAATAGAAAACATAGTACGGAAATGATATACATACATACTCCTGCATGTTTAATAGCACTGTAATGAGCATATTTGCACCGGGTACTATTTATTGTAAATACTATACTTAGAACTTTCTTTGCCGGGTTTCTCAAGGATCCAACTCGGTCGCAGAACACGACGATATACGACGTTGCACAGTATACTTTCATTTACTTTCGGAGTCGTTCGTCTTCAAACTGACGATAAACCCCTTCCATTTTGTTCTCGCTGGCTGCGTACATTACGCGCGCTTTGCATGCTTTACATACTATACATAGAGGAAGATCATACTTTCACATTTTTCAACAAGTCTCGTCGTAGCCTTGCTCAGATTCGGGCACCACATAATTCGGATCGCATACAGTGTCTTTAACAGCATCCTTGACACTGGCTCGAAAAACACGAAAATTCACGATGTATGGATCCCAAGGTCCATAAAGGTACATTGGTAGACGATTTGATATCGTCCAGAAGCTTTGATCATCTTCGAGGTCAACCCGAAGATCATTTGGGAAAACGAGAGAGACGTTACTTACTCCAACCACACCAAGATTTTGAGGTATATATTCTTTTCTGGTATCCCAACACCATACGGAATCACGGGTCACCATATTAAAGAACATGACTCCATTACGATCGATCGCCGAGCCTGAAGAGTGTCCAAAGTCTTTTGCTCGTGGTCGACCAATCGGGACGAAGCTCTCAGGACTACTGTCGGCAGTTTCTTTGTCACGGAAAACCGTCGTAGACACTGCGAATTCACGGAAGCTCGACATTGGATGGAAGAACAGTGTTCTGTCATTGTTGATGTCGAGAGGACTCAAAGAAATACCAAAAATTCCATCCATCCATTGAAAACGAATACCGTGAAGTTCGTATCTCGATGATAATGGATCAGGCAAGAAGAAATGATGCTGAATCCTGTAAGAGGTATCCTTTGCATGATCATAAACGATCAACGCGAAACGCCACACGTCGGAGAGATAAGCCACTGCTGATTCACAATCGTTATTGCGGATATCCACAACTAAATTGGACCACAAAGAATCCTGTTTCACTTGATCTTCCGGTATTTGGTAACGTCTCAGTAATCTGTCGGTACGGAGATCGAAAATGTATATCGAAGGTGGACAAGCCTGATACGCTGTATTGGTGAGATTCACTGTTCCCGAATCCAGCACCCACAGGCGATCACACTCGTCTACTTGGATCCTGAATACAGAGGTAAGGCCACCGCAACTTCCTGGATATAACGTAAAGAATTATTAATACGGCAGTTGTGATTCTGCTACGTCTCTTGAATTTTAAGCAGTTAGGCACTGAGCCCATTATATCGATATCTTCTCAATTGTAGTTTGATGGCATCTAGAGAGTCCTTTAATGTTTATGAATGTATCGACCATCGATTTCCCTCATATCACTCATGTTATTAAAACTTGAATCGTTAAAAAACGACGGAAAATATTTCTGTTTTTTTTTTTTTTTATCAATGTTTCAGTTTTGGGAGAATTTATTTTCTACTGAAAACCTCTAGAAATTAAACGACGCAATGTCTTCGGACACGTCGAGCAGTTGAACAAACTCACCTTCGTGATGCCATCCCCAGCTTGGATAAGGTCGTAGTTTTGGGCTCTTCGTCTTCGAGTTTCTCGGCACGGTCGCCAATGTAGCAGGGATTCCATTTTTCCACTTAGGCAGAGTAACGAACACTTTATCCCTCCACACACCTAATCCAAGTGGCAGATTGTTTTCGGGTATGAATTTACCCTCGAATATTGCTCTGTCACGAGCAGTCTCACTCTCAAACTCAAAATCCACGGTTTTCCAAGCATATACCTGAGAATAAATCCTTGCAATAAGATACTTCGATGTACATAATTAACTTGCTTCGTAATTATCGTGAACTAACGAGCTGCATAGCTGGGCCAGGATAATCATCCTTCGTCTCAAAGTTCATCTCGATGGGCGGCTCGTACATTTTGCTAGGTACTCGAAACCCGTCTTGGCCAAAGTTCGCTTGGACGCCATTCAATCCTCCAGAGTCACGGAAATGGTCCACACCTTCCATTGATCCCGTTGCATCCAGTATATTAGGTTTCGGTGAATGCAAAGGAGGCTAGAAAACATGAGAATTATAGTATACAGATAATAACACGGAAACATATGAGTAGAATTTCTTCAATTTTACGATAAGAAAAACGACTTTTTTATATTATATAAATTTATCAAGAAAAACTATTTGTCACCATGTATCAAAATTGCATAGCTATTATTCATTCGCAGTATTATGAACTATTACTGAAAGCCCAGTGGCACGATAAAAAAATATATATTTTTTTTAAATACCATATTATAAACAGATGAATCCGTTTCAATATTTGCTGTTCGGGATGATGGAGGTAGGGGAGCTTCCAAATCTTGAGAAATTTGATTTATACCCTCGTTGTTGTTTGTCGTTTGAGCGGCAAATTCTTGAAGACCTAGTAGCGTCATTGACACCAGCCATGGCACCACATTCATCATACCTGTGTTTGCGATTAAATAACAATAATTCTACATTAATGTCATTAGAGGCAATTAAAATACCAACAAAAGCCCATTCACGTGAAGTCATAATTTCTCAATTTCTCTCATAAAATGGTTTTTGGCAACGAATAATACTGTGAAGCGGCTATTCTGGTCGGGATTTTGATGCCGGTAATGAGTATTATAGCTTCGATTATGGTACAAAGGTAGTATATGTACAGTATTTTAAAGCGACAAATCATTTATTGCGGAAAACGTTTGCTGCGAAAATTTAATTAAACGTATCACTATTATCCAATTCAAAACTCAACACTGCTATCATACGCACCATTGTGCGCGGCAATCACAGGAGTTTATAATCGGTAACAAACTACTGTGCCTCTATTTCAATGAAATTGTATAAGTGGGTGTGCACCAAAGGGAATATCGAAGGAACATATAAAATCGTTCATATTCAACATTATTTTGATAAGAGAAACCATATCGTGTGCAAAACAATTAGAATTCAGACTCGGGCGATTTCATTAATCCATGTTCGTGCAATCTTCAATTCTTTCACCAATGAACTCAATAAATTAATTCATACTCCATCCTACCGTTGAAATCTATAAAATAATTCACGAGTCTCTGAAGCCAAATTATTCGAAGCTCGTAAAATAAAATGGATCATATATGCAGGCTGGGAATACTGATATTTCTTGAACAATTAAAGTGAAATCCGTGAGTTTAGTTTGCAAAATGAATAAACTTTTTAAAAACGCACTGGGGTCAATCATATTACAGCACGGAACATGGAATTTTGCGAATAAACTTTTCGGAATGCTGTTAACAAGACAAGTTCAGTAACAGCGATGTCGATATCTTTTAAGTGTATTTATTCGTTGATTGTACATTGGCAACGCCTTTATTTTCCTGTCTATTATGTTTTGAAATGATCACAATTCATTAATTTAGTAATTATTTGAAAACACAAAATCCCTCATCTATGGAGCTTAACAATTTTCTCTTTATTGCTATAATTGTATTTTTATTTTCAATTTTTATTCCATCAACACTTTCTCCACTGGTTGAAAACTTTACGATCCTTTATTTTCGTTATTATTCCAAAAAATATATTTAAATAGATATAATTAATGAAATACTTGATCAAAGCGCCGCTAAAACTTCACTTGTTTGGATAAAATAACACAAAATAGTAAGAATTTTGCAACGAAAAATTTTCCGGTGGGAAAAAAATTCGCGAAAGTGCTCAAGATGAGCGCGTACGAGTGAACGTGATCGTTAGACATACGACTATGGGACTGGCTGTAACGTCCATGATCTCGGATTATCCGGGTCGTACGTGGACTCCAAAGGTACGAGGGAAAGAATATTCTGTCGTGCATACAAGTCCCCTTCTCCAGAGCAGATGAGTCTGAAGCACCTTCTTTATACACCTCTCTCCTTTCCTCTTAATCGTCGTCTGATTCTTCGTCGCTCTCGCCTACCTAGTCTTTCACTCTAGAAAGATTGCCTCTCTAGTACACATTACCATTCACACTTAACATGGGCAGGTCACTGGCGTCAGTTCCGTGGGAATCGAACAATACCCGTGGGCATATCACGAAGAACCACGCGGAAGAAGACTTGCACTCTCTCCTTCTCATACTTTCCTCTTTTACAAATGCTTTACAAGTATATTCCCAACGGAAAATGAATTATTAACCATTGAATAAATGCAAAGAGTATGAAATAAATTTGATGTGTCAGAAATTCTAGAAATATCTATTGATTACGTAAATAACGAGATTACCAAACAGAAGTTGAACGTAGAATATTTCTTCGAAAACATTTCATGATGTCAATTGTTTTACTACATTTTTTATCTATTAAACAATCGAATATTCAATTTTGTAGATTATTATCATTCTTTATCGTATGTCACTACTTATAGGATTGAAAATCATGGATTAAGGGAATTTCATCGATTTTCATCATACCGCAAACACTCATTCCGAATGCTCAATGCCTGGAGAAACTCAATGATTTTGTTGAATCAATTGATTAATCGCTTTGCCCTATTATTGTTATAACGACAAAATTTTATCCAAACTTCAATAATCCGAAAGCTGAAGTGAATCGTGAGTAGAAACTCATCAATTATGAATAACATGCACGCGTGACGGAACTCCGTATTAACCGCGAAACATAGCAAGGTCATTCACCGGGTCGATTAATAAACGTATCTGTCTAAAAGAATCTTGAGAAAGTTCGTTCCAGACAATTTATCTGGCACACCGCTTGACTAATGAAGACTATCGATATTGTATAAAATGCCTGTACATTTCAGAAAAATAATAACAGGAAGAAAACGTTCATTTATAATTCAATTAAAAAGTTTTCAATCATAATTATGAACGTTGAATAAATTTAACAAATGCATTAATAGAGATCATTAACGCGGATTCGAAGAATATACAACTATTCTAGCACCAACACCGATCGGTGCATTGTCAGTGCAGGGCTCCAACGATTTTACAAGTTGAGCAGCCTCGGGCGAGGGCCATACTTGGTTGGGTGATTCCACGATGCACCAGTTTGAGCATAAATCACTGAGCTGAGATAATTTTGCTTCGGCCTCGTGAAAATGAATTTAAAAATGTAGCTGTGAAAATCATTTTTAAGGGGTCTTACGACACACGGAAATCAGGAAAGTGGAAGAAAGGTGGGGTCAAAGTAGTGTGAGGCTCGTCAAAATCCGGGATGGGTTATTCCACGTCCCACACAGGAACAATAAAAATAATTTTCAAATTAACGATCTAAGCTTTCATGACTAATAATAATTTTAATTTTTCCAATGTAAAGCTTACGATTTGGAAATCATTGTTGTTGTACTAGATTAGCGAATACCTTTGATATCCGATGTAACTTATTTTGGTATATGAATGTTGAAATATAATTGCTATCGCGTTTCATCAAACATAACTCGTGATAATACCCGTCAGTCTCGTAACCAGACAAGTGTTAATTAAATTTGATAGATACCTTCAAATATATGAATCTGATCATGATAAACTTGCTGCTAGAACTTCAAATTGGGACAATGGAAGATGAATCATTAAATTTTTGCTTGCAGAGAAAGTTTAGATTATTTTTTCTTTATGAGCTTTTGAGAAAGTAAATTTAATTTTGATGAGGGAAGCAATTTAAAATTGCAGAGAAGTCTACTTGTTATTTTTATCTACATTATTCTTTTCTACAATCAAATATGGAAGATATGGATGAAAATAATTTACCTACTGGTATCAAAAAGAGTGCAAACTAAAATTAATTTGTTGATATAAGAAGGTTCATTAGTAGTTAACACATTATTTTCCTGGGTAATTTCATAATTGAAAGGAGACTCGTTAAAGGCACAGAAAAAGTCACAAACTTTTCGTCTACGATTGTTTGCTTTCACTCGATTACTCAATGGGAAGGCGCCAATTAATGAAAAGATTCCATGATACTTTTATGTTCTCTTCCAGGTGTCTTGAGATCGGCGCATGCTTCTGTTCTTGGCTACTGATTACGTCGGGAAACATAGTCCCGTTTTTACTATAACCTGATCTTTTACGAGTCTTACTCGTGACTTGTGCAACGTCACGTCTGGTCTTTATCTGCATTCAATAACACCCGTGGAAGAATGTAGTAAAAATATAACATAATGAGAATTAGTAGAGCAGAAATAGAATTTCAGTTCTTTTCATCGATGAAGGGATTTAGAGACGATCGGTACAGTTTCTGCGGTTATTATTGTGTTTAATATGATTATTAAAAATCGAATTTTATTCGTACTTTTATTACGTACTCAAATAATATAATTGAACTTTCAAGTAAAATATTTAAAAAATATAATAATAAAATTTGCAGTTTCATTATTTTCGGATGGGACATTCACCAATTTTTATTCAGTAAATTTACTAATATTTCAGACAAGATTCTTTTTATAAATATTAAAATCACAGTAGCTCTGGCATTTTGTACTATTTTTGTATAATGTGAAAATCTTTCTATTTAATCTTCCGGCGTTAAACCGTAAAATGTAAAAGTTTGATAGCTACTCTATATGAGGAAACGGGATCAAGTTCATTTACAGGAGAGGCCTTTCTGATTAGACAACGTTATAAAAAGTTGGATATATAATTTGAAGTTGCTTTTCGGTAAAATTTGCAGCTCAAATCATTAATTAGCTTAATTAATTTTCATTCATATCAGCATATCCATATCAGACCGTAAATCAATACTTCGTATCCGACTGAATCAATATAAATCGACAAATGATCAAGCGTGTTCTAATACGTGGCAGCAGGTTTTATGCTACATTTCTTAATAAGACCACGTAATTTTTGCATCTGCTCGACTGAAAGAAGTAAGTTTGGAGAACTGCTGATAAAAAATCTACACTGAACGATTGAATAGCGAAAAATTATCGTTACAAAGTCTGTAGTCTCTAGAATATTTCCTTCAAATACAAATCATTCCTCAAACGTGAATCACTGTTTATAACGCGATGATTTCATTTATTGAGATTTTTTCGTCTCCATAATCGTTTCTCATGGCTCCATAATCGTCTCTCATGGTTCTGTACATCCCACAATACTTTCTACTAACCCAAAGGTGTGCGATTGCATTCTACAATCCCCGAAATTGTTGATATCGAAAATTACATTATTGAAACTCAACGACAATGTTTCTTCGAATCAGTACTTCGGTACAAATCAGTAAATCAGTACAGTAAAAAAGAATACTTCGAACTTGTCCTAGCGATTTGTGAATCTCTATACTTGGTCGTGTGAAAATTTGCTTTATTCTCATTTAAAAAAAAAAAAAACTTAAAATCTTACACTCTAAAAAAATCGCAATATTTCATGTAACGATATGAGTTTCACATCATTCAAACTATTTGGCATTTTTAAATTAGGATCTTATTTTATCTGCAAATACATTCAAACGTCACATAGTTTGACAGCCCTGTAGGCCGTTGATCGATTAGAGAAACCATAGTCTGACGCTTCCATTCACAACAGATTCCAATGAATCTTATTGATTTTTATTTTATTTTTTATATTAAGTAAAAAGCCCTCTTACGTATCTCATTGTAACTCCGTAGACTGGTCGTTTGCGATCGTAATCCGTGGGTCCGTAGAAATTCGTCATGATACCGAAAGATTGGATCATTGAAGGAGTAGCCCTTCAGGTGGCCACTTTGAGATCGAAAGTCATGCTGAAAAGCCTGATCCGTCGGAGTTCTTGTTTGTGGCCAATTGTACAGCCAATTAGATTCGTTATTATCGACAGCGACGTTCTTCTTTCTTCTTCGCATCATTATTTCAATCGAAACACGGCCACGTTCATCCGATTAATTATCTTAAATCCATATTATACGATGCACTCAATAAACACTGCAATCTCAACTAAGTGTTATAGTTTTTTGATTTATAAAAATGTCTTGATCCGTGCTGTATGCAATGAAAATCAAGAGTGATCGATTAAACCCTCGCTCGAGAACGAATAGACACTAACATGCGTACCGGAGAATGTAGAGTTCAGAAGTGGCTCTCTGGAGCAATGCTTCTGAGCGTTGAAAAGTGCATGCGAGAAAATGTACTTTTCTTGCACGGTTTTTCCGTTTCGGTCCGAGAGAAAAGTCGGACACAAGTCAGTGTTAATATCACGGTTGATGGTCCACTATATAAAATCCAGAATCACTGGTTAGCCAAACGAGAAATTTAACGAAGTAAATATGGTCATTTTGCTTGCATATATATCTGCATGAGACTTCCGTAGTTGAAACCGTAAAAGGAAATAAAGTAACCGATCTCGAAATAGCGTGCGATTTCCAATGGCAAAACATCTTTCGATTGTCCTCTAACGTTGAAAAAAAAAATTAAAAATTGACAACACGCGATAAAACTTAACAGATGCCAGAAGAGAAAATGTTGAGTATTTCAACGAAAGCACTCGTTTCAAATTATTATAATGCAATTATGCTGGCAATAAAGAAAGATGTGAGCATACGATTGAAGGGAAATTACATCACAGCATTAAAAAGATCTACGTTTTTCTGCTATTTTAGTTGATTTTAATTTGTTTGCACTTGACACTTTTGAACGAGATAATAGTTTTTATTTACGTGATTAAAAATGTTAATCTTCCTTTCTCAAAACATTCTGGCACAGTTGCTTTGAATGTCATTTCAGCCAACGCTATCATTTTTACACTTTCACCGTTCTTTATAATTCCGATTTACACCAAATAGCTGAAAAAAGATTTTTAATCCAAAAAATTGATCACGATTTTATTATTGCCCTAAAACTAGTTGAAAAAAGGAATAATGTTCAACTGTGAATCTGATAAACCTGTATATTCAACGCAGAGTACCCCATATGATAGAGTCGAGAAGTACGAACAGGTGCAGAGAGAAAATAATGAAAGGATAACGAATTTTTTGTCTCGATTCGACACTAAATGGACAAGAGCAAAAGAAATAACTTGCCCAACGAGTATTAAAACGCTGCAGGTTCTCGAGGTACATTATTCAACGATTGTTTCATTTTAATGCGAAAATGCATTGAGCAATCAACATGTTTGCACTATCTCCGCTCTTCTCTTTCGCTTTTTTTTTTTTTTTTTTTTAATATTATTAAAAGAAACTCGCTACAGCAAGTGTTAGGAAACTATTGACACACTTAGTAACTTTTTGGGAACAGCCAATTTGTTTTCCAATACGATAAATTGAAATTTCGCTCTGTTTTGACTCACGATTTATTTGGCTAAGTATGTTTTTGCTGATTTTCATGAATCTTTGGAGCTCGTTCGATTCATTCGAAAGTTTCTAAATGAGCACGAAATCAATCGCGACAACATTGCCGAATAAGGATCACGTAAGTCGCTGAATGTTCTTTACTGGTCACTATCAAAAAGCGATAATTAGACTCAACTAGTCAGTTATTCAATAATTACTAATTTACATTTTTTTATAATTGATCTATCGTCTCGAAACTGGTTGGTCCACATTCTAAAGAATCTTTTTCTCTCTCAGACCATCTTTCACTCTCGCAAGATTCTTCGTGATTTGCCACACAATTTACCAGCACTTGCATGATTAAACATACCCACGCACAATCCCCACCTGAAACACCGTTTTTACATGTAACCAATCTCATTAAAACATTCTCCCGAACTATTTATCGATGATCCATGATTCACGCACAGAAACATAAAAACAAAAGTCGCACACAAGTATAAAAAAAAAAATCTCCCACTCCACGTGATTCGGAAGGAGGACACTAGGGTGCGCGAGAATTTCTCCAGTGATGCTGATTACGCGTGTCTACTCTCTCGTGTTCATGGCATGAGACGTCAATTTAACCGACCAACAGTCGGACCCGTAGCCGTTAAAAATGCGAGTTAAATAAGGTAAAATCTCGTGAAACTATAGCTGGCCTGTGGACATAAACTTTGAATACGGAAACGCTCAACACGCCATCTTTACATCCGTTCGTCTGTAACGCCGCATGGTCGAGGTGAAAGTAACCCCGACGATTTCTTCTTCTGATCTACTGTTTTTATTTATCTCTTTCTCACTGCCTTCTCTCGTCTTTCTTTACGATCGTCTCGCCGGAATCGTTCATTTCTCGACTTCAATTACCTCGATTAGATCCGAGGAACCCTGCGCGCGTGTTCACCGATCGATCCATCGTTAGTTCATTGTTTCCAGACATTGCACGCGAATAAAACTCCTTCCGAGTTTCCAAGATGCTTCTCGATATACGAAATCTCATGATTATTTTTCATCTCAAAATAATTTTTTTTTCCTATAAATTTTATCTACCGACTCATCCGTTCAAGAATTCATTCAAATTTTCATTTAATATGATTCCAATTTCTTTACCTGCGGTTGATCAAAATATTATCATAAAAATGTGAAATTATTGATTACTGAAATACGCTTAATGGAAATGTATCGACGTCTCAGACACATCATTTTGGAAATAGCTTTTATAAAACAATTGAAAATTTCTTTTAACTATAGCGTTTACGTGTTTGCTTATTAGAATTTTATAATATTTAAATAAACGAATAATCTTGTTCCATCAGAGTATCAAACGATACATTTTTCTGACCAGGAAAGATGGATGAGCTGTATCAACAAAAATTCTTTCAAAAACGTAAGTTGGCATCAAATTAACTATATTTCTTCTGTGTTTATCAAATGCTAAATACTAGAAAATGTATGTATTCATTTTTCATTGGTTTATATTTCATAAATCTCTAGCCATTTTGAGAGGATGATCGTGAAATTGCCTCTCCTAAAAATCTTTTGCATAATTTCATCATGGTTCGATGGTTCTAGCGTAACGTTCGTATAACACGGATATCGCTTTGATCGTCGCAGACAGTAAACTCACTTCTTTCGTCGTGCTACGATTAAATAGTACATAATTATACAATTACAAAGAAACAAAGTTTTTCATGATAATTCCGTGAAAGAATACGAACATTACAACCCTAAAAAATGTTTGGTAAATATAAGGTGAAAATTGCAATTTCATTTGCACAAAAGTCAATGGTTTTGTTGTCCGTTGAAGAAAAAAATGTAAGCCATACAGATTGGTTTGAAGAAGGGAGAAAATTTTTTCAAGGTTTTATTTATTCAGTACTTCGAATAATCCAATTCAAATTATTTATAAAAATATTTTACATTTTCAGACATTCAAAAAACGTATTTTCCAAGAATTTGAGGCGAGAATTTTCTGATGGTGAATTTATCACTGGCATCTGGCTCGGCATAATTATGCACAGCATATTTGACGCGTAACTACGCGTCATAAAATATGTATTCAAACATTTCAAACATAACGAGAAATAAAATTAAAAGTGTTAAGTCACGGAGTATTTTACGAATTTTTTTTCTTATTGGAAGCAAGTAAATTGAAGAAGAGATTCTTGATTCAGGGCGAATAGTACCTGCATGACAAGAAAAAAGTATGTTTTCGTCTTTAATTGATTTTTTATCACTCTTATTTCCAAGCAAATGGAAAAAAAAAGTCAATTACCATGAAATTTTGGCAATAGAAATAAATAATCAAATAAAGTATCAACAAGTACCATTATTGTTTACAGAAAATTTGTCTGAAAATACGTTACATTATTATCAAAGTTGAATGGTTTTTTACGATTCCAGCAAGCCATCGCCATAACGGTGCAAGAACTGTAAAAAGGTATTATAAGATAACTATTCTATAATTTATAAAAATTATATGTTTTTTTTTACGTATACGAAAAATAAAAACGGATTAAAGCGCGCGAATAGAGCGCGCGTAGACGGCAATACATGCCGGTATTGTCTACGCGTTGAGAAACGAGAACGAGAGACAACGCGCCATGCCAAGGAAGAGGGAACGCGCAGCCGCGTGCTGTCTCTCTCACTCAGCGGCGCGCGAGAAGTGAGGGTAGCCTCGTTCAGTGGACTGGGGCGACTGCAAGGTAAACAAATATCCACCGGTCTCGCAAAGGGCTTATGTCCAAATGTAAACGAACGCTCAATACGCTTTTTTGACTCCAAGAGAGAAAAGTTCCCGAAACATTCAATTTTAATTCACAAAATTATCATATCTCGAGATTGGCTGAACGGATTTACTTGCAACAAGGACCAATAGAGAGAGAAAAATCGAAAAAAAATCGTCACCGATATTCAGAATTTTAACCGAAACGGTTAAACCGTGAGAGCGGTTCGAAAACGTTGTGACGTCATAAAACCGTCATATTCGCGTATAGAAGAAAGAAGAATCTACGTATTTTGTGCGATTCCGTACGAAAAGCTATGACTGATGGATACGACTTTAAATGGTTGAGTTCAGTGATTTTTACATAGGACATCGAGAACGAAGCTAATGAACGAAAGTGTAGACGACGTTCGCCGTAATTAGCCTGACCTCGCTCGATCGCCATACCCAATATACCGTCTGGCAATTCAAAACGTTCTCCCGCTACCCTAAAGGGGATACCAGACGTTTCAGGCATATAAAATATGAGGATTCGAGTCGATACAATTTTTCACAGTCTCTGCAAATTGTGCATGTTTACACTGAGAAAAATGAATTCGTAAATTCAACAAATTTTTTGTTGGTTCGACAAATTTTCTGTTGGTTCAACAAATTTTTTTGTTGGTTCAACGAATCGTAGCGAACAAAATGAAATTTGTTAACCCAAACGAAATTTGGTTCATTCAAATACTTAATTTCTCACCACGACAAAAATATCGTTGAATCAACAAAAGTTTTGTAGAATCAACAAATTTAATTTGTTCGCCACAATTTCAAATTTTTTTTCTCAGTGTATGCATGCAAAACAAAAAAAATTTTGCAATGTTTACAAACTCATTGACAATGCAAAATAACAAAGTTTGTGAAATTTATTCACTAGCTTATGATCGCATGATTATCGGAGTAATTTATTTGTTATTAGAATTATGCCAATCTCACAACATACGTATTTATTAAGGGAGAAATATTAATTGATTATGATATAAAAAGATGATAATACTCCTGGAAGAAAATTTGAAGAAATAAAAATCTTTTTCACATAATTTATTCGAAGCGTATTTTCAAATAGTTTATTCGAAGCATGCGTACACTTTGTCATTCAAAAAGCAGATCCAAGTGCGAATCTAACTTGAAAATAAAATTCAATTTTTAATTTTAATCGTTTCTCAAACAGAATTTCGTACCGAAGTTGAAACTCAATTCCCAATTTATAACACAACCTGATTTAGGTTTAGATTTCGTATAAATATGCTTTGAAGTTTAAATTTTATGGTAAACTTAGATTCACAGCTTGTAGCTTAGATTTTACAAAAAAGCAGGATCGATCTATCAATTCTACAACTTTATTCTTCATTTTTCTATTCTTCTCCTTCTTGACTCTGTAATCTATAGTCGTCGTACTACAACTTTATTCGTCATTTGTCCTTTCATAACTTTATTGGCGAAAATTTTATTCTGATATCTCTTTCTCAATCTTGTAATTACCAGCTTGATTCTTTTTCGTTACTTTTAAGCACTATTATATCAACATTATATTATCATTGATTTATGGTGATTGTAAAAATATTGGTCATCCTGCCTCAAGGTACGCCAAGGCAAAATAAATCCATCATTCAATTAATCAATCAATCTCTCTCTCTCTCTTTTTCTATTCATAAACATGTATATTCTAAAATATTTCTTTGGCTAATGAACGTATAGAACCTTATCCTTAAATATGTACGCTCGAAAACGTCAACTAAAAAATATCCCAATTCTATAACAATAACTATACCATAAAGTATGTCGCATCGGAATCAATTCTATTTCGGTAAATTTTTATTTCTTTATATCTCTGTTTTGACAGATCGATTTTTGACTTATCCGTGTTCCAAAATATCTCTCTTTCAACAAATCTCTATTCATGCAAAAAAAAAAGGAAATCAAAGTGCTCGATAACATTGGGTTTTCATTTTGCACGTATAAAGATGTACCCGGATAGAGAAGCATTGAAAGAGAGATACTTTGGAGCACTGAAATGTTGATAATGAGATCTGTCAGAATAAAGATATTAAAGAATGCAATGTTTTCTCATAAAAATTTTTTTTTTTTAATCATTAAGAATAGAAATATATCGGAATAGTAATGATTCTGATGAGTAATATTTTGAATATTTATATTATTATTGAAATATTTATTCATGTTACTTGTCCCGAGACTCTACCATGTCTCTTGATATTTTGAATTCGCTGTATAGATATTTCAGAATTGAGATATTCTGAATTAATAATATTTTCGAGCATACGCATGTAAGAATAAGGATTTGTTACACAGTCGATTATAGTCACAGAGTAATTTCAGAATAAATATATTTAGAAATAGACGTTGTGGCAGAGTGAAGAAATTTAGGCATAGAATAATTAAAGAACAGAGAATAAATTAAGAATAAAGTTGCAGTACCGTCGCACGACATTGATTTTACATTAGAATTTATACTTTATGACAAGTATTTCGATTCATGTTGATTTCATATTGTAGATTGCAACTTCGAACTTGATTTAAACATTTATAAACCCACGTCAAGGCTTGAATTCAAACTTAAATTTAAAAATCAAGAAACATCAGGTTTCAAGTCAAAGTCTAGAATAAATGTGTAGCCTCAAATGCCTCGAGCTTATACTCTCGAATCAGGGTTATATTATTGCCATTAAAATGTCACAATCACAAATCTAATGTCTGTGATGATGAGGAATTTGACGACTGAAAACAAAATGATTATCATCGTTGGGTTTTCTATGTGAAAGTTCACATTTCGTACCACGTACTAATTCGTCGACGTAAGCTGCTTGAATACGAAAATTCGTTACATTCGGCTTCAGCGAACCATTCATCACTTTTTGGAAAGAAACCGTCATGATCCAAAGCTCTTCACGTTTATTACCTTTTGTATTTATCACCTGGAATGTGAAACAAAATATGATAAAAAAAAATCACATGCAAACAATTTTTTATATAGCAGAGTCATAAAGCGTGAATGAGCTGTTCAATTGTTATCGCCTTTTCTTAATTCCGATGTCATTCTACGTAGCTCGTGTATCGTGTTAGAGTTCAATTAAAATAATGATACTTGAATTAGCCTGTCTACTCTGAAAAATCACAATGTCAGCTGGTCCTTCACAATATCAATGACAATCCAAATTCCTTTTGACGAATCGTGTATATCAAAAAACAGGAGCAAATGATGATCGTTTTCAAAATATCACGAAAAAAAAAACAGATTTTATTGGAACTTGATGAAGCAAAATAATAAATGATGTATATAGAAGTTTTTCAATAACGTTGATATTTTTTTATTATTGACAATAACGTTGGCCGGGAAGTAATCGCTTTGCGAATCGCGCTTTTAAATCGTCGAGTATTTTCCTCATTCCCATTTTATAGTGCTCATTCGATTGATTTTTTTTCTTGAAGAAATGCATGTACGAGGCGTTAATGTCATTGACAAAAGAAATAAAAACAGAATATATAAAAGAAGTCTCGGGATCGATGGTTCATAGAATGAATTTGATTCGTGATCCGCATTTTCCAAAATTTGAAAAAAAAAACAAAAATTCAATTTCTTACCTTCATCCCAGAAGCAAATTGTAGAGTTTCTCTGTTCCTGCTAACTATTTCAACATTACGTCCTCCGAAATCAGGATAATCAATGCTATTCCAACAGCCGATAGCCACGTCGGACATGAGACCATAAAATAAAATGCCATCGCGATCCATTGCCTCGGCTCCTGATTGCGATGATCTCTGACGCGGGAAAGATTTAAAAGATCTCGGTGAAGCTTCTGCGTTGTCTGCAAAAGTTGCGTAATTTCTGCGCACAAACAAAAGATTTCGTGCTTATATACGGTATAAACATAAAATAGCTCTGAGAAAAATTTCTAAAAAACAAGTTTCAGAAATTAATGTAAATATTTAGCTTAAGCTTAACATCGGTTCAAGGTTCACACAACTTTATATAGCATTTGCAAAAAAGAAATATCTTTTTTTTAATTTCACCTATGTATATCTATCATCTGCATGAAATAATTTTTATTTTTCACAATAACATCCTAGTTTTATGAACAAATTAAAAGAAAAGAACGGATAAGAAAAAAAAATGGCACTGATCTGAATCGTTTAGTAAGAATTTCTTTTTAAACTGTTGTATAAAATATCTATCATCTATTATTTAGGATACATGATGGAATTTTTTCGTTTAGATGCCGGGATAACTTCTCTGTGATTTTGAAAACTCAGCAATTCGGTGTCGAATCGGACTTATTTGAAAGAGCTCTCATCTCTAGGAAAAATTTGATTTGTTAATTGCACCGAAAGTGTTTTTGGTTTGTATTTCAAACGAAAAAAAAATTAAATTCTACCATCGGCAAGGAAATGTACAAGAGCGAGTCATTATATTTCTGTCATTCGAACATTTTCTTATTCGTTTGATCTTTAATTTATTCACAAAACGATTCATGTGTTCGTGAATATATAAGAATTGTATATGTCGTACGTTTGACAAGCGCGTTGAATTGAAAAAAAAAAAAAAAAAAAAAAAATGACACATTTCGCCGAGCACGAAGGTGATGGGACCCTTGTAACGAGAACGGTAACTTACCGTATCACGGATGTTGGTACAAACGACTCAACACGACTGGCCAATGAATGGAAGTACAGCATTCGATCACCATTTGCTTTAATCGGTCCAAGAGCTAGTCCAAAAAGACCATCCATGAGATCGAACGATTCTCCATTTATTTCGAAAGTTCCGTAATCAGGATAGGGATAAAAGAGATTATTAACGATCCTCCAGGATCGAGAATAGCTGTGGTCGTAAACGATCAAACTAAAACCAGTCACGTCAGCGATGTAAACGTATGCATCGTTGCAAGAGCCACGTATATCAACGACAGGGGTAACGAAAAGGGAGGCGTCACTATACTGAGATTTTGGGAACGTATAGCGACTTAATAGGATATTTGTTTCCAGGGAATAAACGAGAAGCTGTGGTGGACAAGTCTGAACTTCACCGAGCTTTCCGGTATCCAATACCCACAATCTGTCGCAAGAATCAATCTGATAAAATGAATAATAAATTCATTATTACTTGTACTTTAAAAGATATTCAAATAATAGTAATAATAATAATGTATTTCGAATACTCAGTGAGGATATAATAAAACCATTTTATTTGTTTTTTTATTTATGAAACCGTTACTAACCGCAATTCTGTAAACGCTGGTAATTCCTGAACAATCTCCTCCAGACTTCTGCATATCCCAATTCGGGAAAGGAGCAATTAAGGGATTGCCCTCGGAATTTGTTTTATTTGTGATATATCCGAGGGTAACGGGTACTCCGTCTTGAAATCGTGGCACCGTTACGAATATTCGAGCTCCCAATCTATTATTACCTGATGAATATTGAAAAGGAATTTTTATCTCATTTCCTGCGATGTCAGCGATTCGTTTACCGTGATGATGGACAAGAATTGATCATTCGATTGTTCATTGAATGATCAAATTCGCAATGACTATCGATGAACATAAATATTCGGGAAAAAAAAATAGTTGAAACTTTTTTTTTCCAAAAAGACAACAAACCTTTGGTGTATACATCAACGTCTAATGGTACCAAACCACCGGGAATAAAAGTTTTGGACCGAATCGCAGCATCCCTTAGCGCTTGACTAGGATAGTCGAAGTCTAGAGATTTCCATGAGTGAACATGTTTAAGCTGCGGATTAGCCGATGCCGATATAACGAGAGATCCAAGAAATACCGGAATTAGCAAAAGCCGTAATCCTGATGAATATTTACGCATTATGCCGTTCAACTGCAACAATAAAAACACAGTTTTAGATCAAACGATACGAGATGTTGATTCGCGATAATCGCACGATGCCGAGAGCACATGACCCAAAAACAAAATCTACTTAATGGGTTGAACAAATTTAAATAGAATATTATATCCATTTCTTTATCAAAATATTATCATAGCCGTTGAAATATTTCCATAGGCATTATATTTCATGTGTGGCAACAACGCGATTAAATTATACATAAACTCCATGATGAATGATAAAAATAGATTTGATTCATTTCGCTAATCAACAACTTGTTTTGTTTGTTATTATGAAATTAGGGCTCCACACAACAGGAAGTGGTTGGCGCAATCACGAAGAAATTAAATTGTTGCAAACAAGTGATCAAAATAATCAGAGTTTTAGGGTCAGCGACGGAAAAAAAAACGATTACGTTATCTGTTTGGGACCCGGAAAATGTAAGTAGAATAAGATTCTAAATTAAGTAGCTTTTTCAACGAATTCTATGGATGCTGGTTGTGTAATTTGAGTGAAATACGTCAAAGAAGTTATAAGTTAAAATTTGTCGGTTCATTTAATTTTAAAAATAAGTAAATGAGTAAAGAAATTATGAGTAGGAGGTTCATTCAAAAGGTAATATCATCGATTGATTTTGTACATCAAAAACATTTTTTTCTTAAAAAATAAGATCATACAAACATTGAGGCCAATTAATGTAAAACAAGTGTCGATAGTTTTCTTTCTTTCTTATGTTTGTTCAATTCCTCTGAGACATTCACAAGATTTCGCTCAGTGTCCACTAGCCGGTATAATCAGTGGTGCGCAACAATATCGTTTTTTCCTTATTTTCTTGAATAACGATAATAACCAAAACCAACACATAATTATTCTTTTGTTATATCTGCTCAACCAGAATACAAAGAACTTTCACCGAAAGAAAATTTCTTTTCTCACTCGGCATCGACAGTCTGACGAAAGATTCTCAGTTATAATCGTTGAATGTTTATGAAGAATCGTGTTAATAAAAAAGAGAGCAATTGAAAAAATCATTTACGGTTTTATATATTTACATAGAAGAAGATTTTTTTTCAATGATATCAATCAGGTTCGAGGGAAGCTGAGATAAAGTCTGAGATTGACCGGACCAACGACGTTACCGGTTAGGCGGTCGAAGACGAACTGAAATTTTCGTCATTCTCGCAGACGATTCTACGTCCCGTAACTATAAATATATCTATACGTTGAATAACGGAATATCCAGTACTTGTTTCAAAGAAATGAAGAATAACGTAATTTTATTCCGTCGCTGTTCGAAGATAAAAAAAAAATCCATCCGATTAGATCGGTCCAAATGACATTTCAATGAAACAAAAATATACAATTGAATATACATTGAAAAAAAAAAGTTTCTGCATCAAAAATTGGATTACTCGTCCACAAACATTTTACGCCGCTCACAGAAATTTTTCAATTCGGAAAAACAAAAAAGCTCTATAGACAAGTTTCTTAAGGCTAATTTCATGTCTTCCTTATATGCTAATAATCAATTATACCGTTTATTTCACGTTTTTGTTGCTTATACTCACGTTTTTTTCCAACATAACCAGCTCAACCACACGCCTACGACAATATGTACGAGTTTTTTTTTTTTTTTTTATAGCTATAACGTTGTTAAAAAATGGATGAATAATTTATTTGCTGCGGTGACACACAAATGTAAGGTTTTTCTGTGACTTATGTTCTCACGTGTGACTTTTATAGTCGCGGTTGACGTACCGAATGACAAAAATACCAAATGAACGACAAACGTACCTACGGATCGTGAAGTTTATGAGATTACACAAATGACTTTATACAGATAAAACACTTTGAATTTCGTAATATTGCTCTTATTTCAATAATACACCGTCACATTTCTCGTTATTCATTATCAATGATAATCCTCAGCTCAATTCACCTTAACATTCGAACGGGAAAACGAAGAATATATTCTTCTTAATCTATTCATTATGACGTCATTTCCGCAACTCAAATTTAAGTAAACTCCGATCTATGATTTATATTGCGAAGATCATCGAAAACAGAATATATTCAACAAATTTGAAGTGAAAACAAAATGGTGTTGACTCATAATTTTTCTGCTCACTGAAAGCCTGCTTTGCCGGAATGCCAGTACAGAATAAAGTAGTTGCTCATCGTTGAAGAGGATTCTAGAATGCGCATAAATTCAATGAAACCGTATGATGATTTTTACTTACGCGCTTTCAAATGATCTGACAGGTGAATATTTTTTGATGAACACGAGCACTGAAAAAGAAAAAAATGGATTCCAAACGTGATATAATTCGACGCGACAAATATACTTCCACGAAGAATTTTTTACCTCGCAAAAATAAACCATTTCCTAAAACATTGCTTTAAACTTGAGATAATAGATAACAATTAAAGAAATTTGATTTTCATATGAAATATAGCATGAATTTTAATAACAGACCAATGTTTTATTCAAGACTTGCTAGAATTAATAATTACAAGATAAAAAAAAAAAAAAACATTTCACCGAAGATCGAAGAAACAATCAACTTTCGGTATCCCAGAAGTCATTAACAAAAACGAAACGTCGAAGCTAAATGCAAATTTCATGATACTATTCATAAGAAAAAAATGTAAATCTTATGTGTGCCTTATCGGTAATGACAACACGTGTGCGCTTGAAAATTGAAAAAAAAAAAAATAGAGTGTTTGCGTCTACAAATACTCGGACGTATCCTTGAATTGTTTAAAATGTTCATTCGAATCTGACCTGGCAACTAATTATTATTGTAAGGTCATAAAAAGTAATGAGCTCATGAAGAAATAGATGGAAAAATCGGGTTCCTTTTGTTAATAAATCGTTCGATTATTTTCATGTAAATCTCATATAAGAATGAATCTTTTTAAATTATTTTCATTCAACGTTTATGCTTCAAGTATTTTTTATGTGAACTAAGTATCTATGTAATGCCTATAAATTCTTATGATGAAGACGTTCATCTCTTCTACTTAACAAGGCTGTTTTATTTTATTCTAATATATTTATCGACATGGGTTTTTTCATCGTTGAAATATCGAAAACAAATTCTTCAGGGTCAACGTTGGATTTAATCGAAAAGTGTTACTCGGAATTATTAAATACCGCGACATATCATTCCCGAACATCGTTAGATCACATGTGTGATAGTCAAACACGCAGTCAAACGGGCGACAGAACTACGCGTAGAATTCGATATCAATTTCATTGGTGTTTATTATTTCAAGGCTACAAAAAAGACAAAAATTTAACCACGCGTCGCATTAATACCCAGAAGTGACGGTTTTCCCTCGTTTCAATTCGTGTCAAATCGATGTAAACAAAATTGTAAAGAATTAACCGAATAAAACATATCCTGTGAGAATAAATTGACACCTTCATCTATTAAGTTTGAGAACAATTTTACTATCCATTTTTAATTGGAGCGGATATTCATGCCCAACGATCAAATTTTTTTATTCAAACCTCAACAAAATATTCGACACACTTGTTGTATCGAGTAAAAAATGCAAAACCTTTCGTTTTGTGTGTATATAAAAAAAATGTGAATATAAAGATTTCATTTTTCAAGAGCATGTTTTTATTTCATTGATTTTATTTATGAATAAATGGAACATAAAGATGAACCATAGCAGAAGAATAATAATTTGAATCTTATTTTTCCTCGTAGTATTTTATCAAACTTCAATGTTTCTTCATCGTATTAATTAATTTCTTTAATTTTAACCTGGTGAGCATGGAATAATCACTGTCAAAAAAAATATATCCAGCATTGAAGTATATCGCAAATCGTAAATCAAAAGGGAACGCGACAGCGGTGGATAGTAAATTTTCATATTTTTCAAATTACGTAAAAATTATTAAAAAGATTTCGGTTTATCAAACGGAAGTCAGTGTCGCAATTCAAGTTGACGAGTTACTCGATGTCAAGAAAGAACCGACGGAAAATATAAACTCGTTTTCTTCCTGATAACCGTTCCCGACCTTGTTGTTCCCCGACTAATATTCGCAGAGCAATGAACCGGTTTAAAGTACTTTTTTTTTTTCAAACATCCATTATTATCGCATTGCCCGAGGCCAACATGACACGTGGCCAATTTATGAAATTTTGATAAATGCTATTTTTAAAACAGCATGAAAAAAAAAAAAACTGAAAATTGAGAGAATAATAGGAAAAAAAAATTCTGCACCGCTGCCACTTTAGAGAGACGAAAATTGAACCAATGAAAACGGCCGCGTACAGTGACATAACCCTTCACCAAAATTTCGCATGGAACAATAAAGAGAACTTTTTTTTCATCACGTAACGTCGCAAATTCCTTATATTTTTTAAAATAAAAATCAATATTTTCATAATTATTTACCGCTGTAACAAAAACACTCCCAAAACATTCGGCCCGCAAAAATAGCGCTTCCCAACAAGGAATGTAAATCGGAAATGTGAAAACCTCCGTCATATACAACTAAAAACTTTCCTCCGAAACGTAATCATCAATAAGTTCATTAGAAAACATTTTAAGCAGCGATAACATGGAAATACGATTCTTCCAAACACTGATAAGAAACATGTTCTTGATTGTCTACTGATAATAAATAATTAGCCAGAAATAAGTAAGCAATCAATTAGTAATTGAGAAAAAAAAAATGTATTTCTGTATTCAAATCGTTAGAAAGTGAGTGAAAACAAAAAAGTCGCAAGCAATGACGGCATAGAGTCCACTTTAATGGATAACGCTCGTAGACTATTTCATAACCCACCTACGACTATACATGTTTTACCTTGACACGATTTATAAAAACCAGTATGCTTATTTGTAGGAGGTTGACGCGAGTGATGCCATTGGCCTCGGATACCGGTCAATGAAGATCGCTGACATTCAGCGCCTCGTTCCCCGCTGGTAACGGTCCGACAACGATATATTTCTTGCCCCTGTGCAGATGGCAATTCGGTTTGCACCTTTGCTCACAGTTTCAAACTTCAGGCGCCTCGTTTATTGTAATTCGTAGCACAAAAAATTATGACAACTCGGGATCGAGTGGATGGGAATCAACTTTTCCAGCAAAGACCAACGGAAAGGTAAATAAATAAATAATAAATAATCCCGACAATCCAGATTTTCTAACTCGACGCATTGCTCCATGAGAGCGGTTTGAAAAAATAGAAAAATCCGAAAACTGCAGTTGAAAGAATTTACAAAATTACGTATTTGTAAATACTTTTATAGAAATTAAATTTAAACAATTTTCTCTTGCTAATAAATGATTCGTGAATAGACCGATTAAAAAATAAGCCTTCCGTTACGAGAATCACGATTTTTTTTTTTGAATATCGTTTATTAACTAAATGAAATGGTATACCAAAACTAGTATTTCGTTCGTCACAGATTACGATAAAGTTGAATCCTATAAATATGCGAATTCCGGATGCATACTACGTATAAAATAATTCAAGTGCAACGTGAGCTCGATGGGTCGTGAACATTCACAATTGAATGCCGGAATATTTTTATTTTCAGCCGAAGGTAAAAACATACCTGAATGCATACGTAAAATTGAGATTCCGAAGGGAATTTAGTGAGAGGTAATTCGTTCACGAAAAAAAAAAGTATGGAATGGATTCGATAGAGCTGAGTCAAGAGAATCGAACACCAAAATATACTGAAAAAATGTTACGTTTATTTTGAAGCTCGCTGAAGGATCATCGGGTTGTTAATTCCATCGATTTTTAATACAAGTTCAATAACGTATTTTTGTTTTAATAGAGGAACAAATTTTACGAAGACAAAATTTCCTCAATTCCTACACCGAAAAGAGCCTTCTTTTTTCTTTTTAATATTCATTCGTTTTCATGCTCCTGTTACCCTCCTCTACAGAATGAAAACAGAGTTCTATAATAGTTCTGATCGCACGGACTGCATCATCTATCTACAAGCCGATGCGCAATTCAACAGAGCATTCATTAACGAATGCGAAAGAAACAAAAGATATAAAAAAGAAGGCTTGCTAAACTCATGGGGTTTTTAAGACAAAATTGAGCAAACATGAGATTCTTTACTTTTTGGCATAAATGAATAAATTTAATTATTCATAGTTCCTGACTCAAATGCAACACACTGAATAAAGATCAGTTCCTTTTTGCTAGTCCAATAATAATTGTGAAAAAAATTTTATGTTCGTCATTTCAGCACAGATTGAAAACGACGTTTGAGTTTTTTTAAACGTAAGACGAAAACTGAATTTTACGGAATCACATGCGAAATTTTAAGAATATTTTCGAAACACGTTTACAACTTTTTGAATGTTTTTTATAATTTAAATTCAACGAAAAAAAAAAACATTTAAATAATTAATTCCTCCTTGCAGACTGCTACTGGAAGTGATCGTTCGAAGAAACGTTCCCACGTTCTCGAATGCTCAAGAATTGGGACGCCGAACTAATCCAACCAAAAAATCAGTTATTCGTAGACATACGATGAAAAAATTGAAGTTGAAATCTTGTTTTTTTACTAGTCTGAGTAATGATACAAATATTGGTAATCTTAACGCGGTGCTTGACTCTAGCTGACTCAAGTCAATACAATTCTTTAAACGATTAAATCCATAAGTACCATAATATGATAACACTTGTACAATAAAAACGCTAAAACTTGTATCCGAGCATGAGGTCGAACGGAAAAATGACTTTTTAAAATGCACTTAGACCTTCTAGTTTTCAAAACTTCAACGGATGCAACATCTCCCAACTGTACACCGAGAATATCGATCGATCTGTGCTCAACGGGATAAGTGCCCGGCACGATTCGCCCCTTCGTCAGATATGCAGACACGGAAGGACGAAATGTGCTCTGTTATTTCTGCAAGTACGTTGCGGAACAGCAGCACCGCTGTGTCGAAAATAGGGATCTCACTACAAAATCCCATACCCCGGAATAATATTTCTCCATCGCTCTATATGAACTGATTATTCAACATTTTTCATTTACTCACGAATCAAACCAATTTCTCTTGCTACCGCCTTTTACAATTGGTCAAATATTCAAATGGAATCGTACTTCGTATCCAATATTTTGAAATTCGATGTATCGAAATTTACGTGTTGTATGAGTTGCGAATGCAATACGTCAGAAATGTATTCGGATGCGTTTCAGTATCGTTATAATTGTCAAAAGAGTCGATTATTTAAAACAAATAATTTCTAAATAACCGACGATATCGTCTGTAAATACTTTTCGGCTTGAAAAAAAAAAATATATATATATATATACATATATATTAACGCATGTTTTTTTCTTTTTTTTTTTTTTCTTAAGGAAATGAAAGTTTGTCAATGTTTTTATGTTAGAAATATGTTCCTAATGAGGCAAAGTATTATTATAGATATTGTATCCCCAATGAGGCTCGATCTGACGATGAAGAACCGACGGTTTGGGTTCTCTCGTTTCCGGGCGAATTTTTAATAAACGAATATTTATCTCTCGAGGATCAGCTCGTCGCATAAAAAATTTATGAAATCTTGACGTCAGAACCCACAAATTGCCGTTATCTCTCTCGACCCATCGTATTTCAGCGGCGAATTGCAATTGCTCCGGGCTGTAAGCCAAAATCCTTGGGAAAAAAAAAAAAAAAATTATACCGTTACATCATTGCCGCTGATATGTATTGAATAAATTGCGTCATTTTCGTATTTTCATTCACCTTTGACTGTTTGTTCTGGGTTGCCAGGATGCGATTGCAGTTTCTGTGAGCGGAGAGAAGATAATTGTGTCGTCCCGAGGATCAACCGTTAGACCTAAGCCCTGACTTGATTTTCTCCCGACAAGAGTTACCGGAAGTTGTTCCCCGAACGCTGGTGGTCCTGCCTGCAAAGCTGAAGTCGCTACGCTGAAGAGACGATCCGAGGCCAACGGCTGATAATACAAAAAACCCTGCTTCGGTGAAAATCCTAATCCAACTACACCGTCAAACAGTTCGAAACTTTCTCCGTTTATCTGAAAATCATTTGAAAAAAAAAAATGAAATCAATATTCTCCGTTCAATTTGAAAAACGAATACCGCCAAGAGATTCTCAATCGTTCATCCAGTTTTCAGCAATTTCATTTTTTCTCATTTCTTATTTACCTGGTACGTGGCGTAATCGGGATCAGGGAACATCGAAGCATGTAAAACTCTCCAGCTTCGATCGGTTGCGCCATCGAATATTAAAAGTCCTGAAAAAAAAAAATAATCCATCGTTGCCACAAACTTCCACGGAGACAAAGAAAAAATGAAAATTGCCTTTACAGCACCGGAAACCAGAGACGACCGTGAATGTTTGAAAATTTTTACATCGCAAAGTGTACATTTTTCCTGTATAACACAGAAAATTTCATTTCATTTTTATGAAAATTTATACTTTGCACTCTAAAAAATTCCAAACATTCAACATCGTACCTGCTGGTTTCCGTTGCCGTAAACGGTAATTTTTACTTTTTCCTTCTCTCCGTCATCCAAAGAATATACTTCCATTTATACAAAACAACAAAATGTTTATTTTACCTGGACCTGTAGTATCGGTCATGTAGATGAAAACATCGTCGCAGGTTGTAGCTGCGGTGTCATCGATGACGAGATTAGTCAGCAAACTGTTAGGCCTCAGAACCTTTAGGGAAAAAGGGATATGATGTACGTATTAGTATGTATCAAACGGAAACGAATTATCCCAAAATGCTTGTATAAATACGAATAAGATTTCATGGTCAAAAAATGCTGATGAAAACATGATAATTAATTATTGAAAAAAATGTCGCCATCAACTGAAGAAATAATCAGTCGAAACAATGTTAAACTCAAGAAAGCTAGTAACTAATATGTTATCTGATTAAAATGTTTGAAATAAAGAAATATACCTCTCGAGGAAAGGTGACTTGGCGAACCAAACGATCAGTTTGAAGATCAAAGACGAGAATTTTGGGTGGACAAACAACCCTAAAATCATCGATCGAAGTATTGATACCGCTGTCGAGAACCCAAAGTCTGTTGCATCGATCGGCTCGCATACGATAAACCGATATGATTCCGGAACAATTGAAATCGCCTTTTCCAGCAGCATGCCATTCCCACGATGGATAAGCCTGAAGCTGCGGGCTACTGCCAAGTGGCAAATCGCGAGGGATGAAGCTTAAGGTTGCTGGTACACCGGCTCGGAGTCTTGGTGTAGATATGAAAATTCTGTGCCAAGCGACCTCGATTCCTGTCGGCACTACGTTTTCCGGACGAAATTGTTCGAGATACGCTGAATCGTAGGGAAGAGCGAAATCTAAGAGCGGCCATTGAGCTATCGTTTCGAGGATCTCGCAATTTATTTTGCCGACTGCCAACAACCCTGTCAGTAAAACCACCGTCAGGAAATTCCTGAATCGATAATTATCCCGTATTAAATTTAATTTTTTCAATAAATACATGTATTACAATAAATATTTTTTGTTTTGTTTTTTTTTTTTTACACAGAAATAACAATGACTCAAAAATTCGAATAAATTCAATCAGTTTTGTAATGGTTCCTCGGAATGTTGGATGTTTTTACAACGTCTGTTGTCATGTATACGACATTCGCACTACTTTCTACGCTTCAGAGACTCCACGAGCTTCGATCAACGTTTCATCACAGTCATTGGATCAATCAGCCTTCGCGTGACCGCGAACTCCTCATAAGTGAAAAAAGAAAGTCTATGACTACCGTTGATTCTGCAAATGTCGTACTTTCGATTACTAAAATTGTATGATCATACCCATTCATTCAGCTGAACCATCGAGATTTTTTTATTATTTATTTTTTCCATGCTATTGTATCATCACATGTCTGACTTTTATATTGTCCTCTGAGGAATTTCAACGGAGGTGAAATTCAAATCATTTAGACACGAAAGTTTTGTTCGTTGAATATGAATTATCCGACCGAGGGCATTGATCGAAACAATCGAAATGTTTTCTAATAGCGCTCGATGAAGAAAAAATGCGAGAGACGACAAATAATGGCGAAAATTGAACTCGAATTGAAGCGTGCATCTTTTTTTTTCTCGTAAAATTTTCATTCGTTTTCATCTACAAAACGGATATGTCTTTAAAGTCTTATTTTTTCTTACGAAAAATACATTCAGCAGTGTCAAGTGAAATTCAATTCACTATATCCTCAATTACTCATTTTTCTTCAAAATTTTTTCATCGTTGAATTTCTGTCAATAAAATTGTCAATGAATCATTTGTTTCATCGCTTTCTTTATTAAAATGAAAATCTTATTCTGAGAAAATAAAAATTGAAATACAAAAATTTCGAGCTTTCGTATTATGGTTTTTTTAATCAATAATCCTAAATCAATTATCTCGAAAACAAAGGTACATAATAAATAAATAAGCCAAATAATTGTTTAAAAAAAAAAAAAAACAAAGAAATTCCAATGGAATTTTGTGTCTCATTGAAGTGAAATGAATCAGATCATCACGCGATTATTTCAGATGTTTTTCTTTCTCTGAATCATTCTTGTTCGAGATTGAACCATCAATGCATCCAACAGGCCGACGATGTCTTTTTTCATTCTCAATGGTATAATTATTCCGAACACGTGTGCTGCCATAACGATACCGTAAACTTTACAAAACGCTTGAAACTGCCGTAGATCACGAAATGAGATTTAAGTACCAGAAATACCAACACACATACATACACACGCGATTCAGCCGCAAATTCATGGTCACTTGCTCAATTATTAAAATTTCGTCACGAAAATCGTTTGAAATATTTATTTTTCGTATATTCAAGTTTCATGTTTCTCAGTCATATTAATATTATCGGTTTATTCACTCGTTGCTATAACAATTGAAAAAGGATGACAAATCTCTGAATAGAACACATCCAAAGATTCTTTATTTTATTTTTTTTTTTTTATGGAAAATTTATGGCAAAAAAAATACAACAACGTATATAAATTTAGGAAGTCTCGAACAATATAAAAAATTATTAATGTTACTATCCTCAAACTGAGATATTTATATCGAAATTTCGAGATTCATTTTCACCAAATTAACAAGTACATAGAGAATCGTAGGTTTCTTTAAAAGCCTTCCGTAACAAAATTTCGCTTTAAACCTCACGAATATTAACGACTATATAAAATTGGTCCATAACTCTTATAATTCCGCATTACGGAGTGCCAATAAAATATATGATCATCATAATGTCATAAATCATTGAACGAACACATAAATGTTTTATCAGACTGCACGTTCATTCTGCCAAAGAAATGTGCATTTCAATTGACAAAACTCTTCCAATAACATTAATTTTTATTGAATCAACCATTTTTTTTTCTCTGTGTACAGATTTCTTTCGAGTTCATAGAACATTTACGAAATTCGATAATCCATCGTGGATTTCGCAATCAGAGATCATACAGAAAGTGAATATAATCGACCTGTGATGTTGTTTCATTTGACCTCAACGTGGCATAAAGGAACCAACCACATTTCCACTAATCATTGAGAGCAAGAAACGAGAAAAATCAATGGGAACTTCAATTTCTTATCATTTTTATATGCATATTATGACATACCCATATCCATACGTTTTATAAATCCCTGTAACACGGTTTTACGTCAATACATATGTATTTGTAGATGCAAAATTATATGAAATTATATCATAGCAAGGGATAACTCGTATCTAGATCACCCAACATTTGACGCGTATATTGTATCAATCAATTTTTTTTAAATCATCGGAATCATCGAAAAAGGGATCAAATACGATGGAGCCTCAAGTCTATAAAATCATGGAAGCCATATGATTCATGGAAAATGGATCACGTTGTGTTTTTTTTTTTTCTTTTTATACATATTGAAAATATTCTCATTCTTCGTACAAACGATCTACGATTCGAATAATCGAGAGTGATAATCGGTAATACCGACCTCATGACAACGTTGATTAATCCATAAAATGATGATCAGATAATGATTGATGCGATGCACACTTCGTTCACAGTTTGACAAATGAATCGCTCGATAGAACGAGAATGGAATGAACTTTGAAAAAACGAATGGAACAAATGATGCTTTGTCTTATTCGATACGATCAGAGAAACGTGTTAACCACCGTGTACCCAGTCTCGTACTGAACTGCAACGTCGAGTTCCCTGCTCTAATTTCCTAACGTTCTCCACGACAGACTGTGTGCACTTTGTGTATATTCGAATCTGGGGAGAATTATCGAGGTATGTGACCAAACCCTCCGTATCCCGTTTGACGATACAGGGGAGAGGAGAAAGATCGGGTGGAGGACAATCAAGAGTCAACATCGAAACAGGCCCACGCCTCCTGATCTCCGTAACACAAAGACTCGCGAAGCGTATAACCACGTAAGAAGCGAATTGGGTTTCAGTTATGCATACGTATGGGAGGCTCCATGTCAGTGGGCACCACACTATTTGAGCGAATGAACAAATTTTTTTTTTTTTTTATCCATTTGAACAATTAACCTAATACTTATATTTGATCAAGTATAATTGAAAGGAAGCAGGTACTAAGTTCATCGGAAACGAGCAAATACAATTATCCACAAATTACGTTCTCAAAAATAATTATGAAAAATGTAATCAAAAAATAAATTTAGAAATATATACTTATTGCTTACTCGCGTGATTTAGAAATTGGGTTTGGTTTCAAGATCGAAACTTTGTGTGTTCAATTTGAGGATAATCTAATCTGATCTTAACGTCAAATAAGAATGGAAACTGCAATAAACCTTTTCCCTGTGTGCCGAGGAATATCGACTATTTACCATCGACTTGAATATTAATCAAAGAATAAAAGACGATAAATCGTAATTATTATGACGTAATTCTGGGCATCATTAGTCAGTAGTAGTTGACATAAACTTTCGTTTAAATTAATTAAATTTACATTATTTAGTGTCTATACCAGAACCTTCATCTAAGAATGTATGGAATTTATCGAAAAGTTTTACTCAAACGAGTCCATTAATCCGAGTCTTTTTTAACTACGTGTGAAATACAGTCAACTTTAATATTTACTATTTATTTATTACTTATTATTTATTATTTTATCGAAATAAAATCAAGTCATTAGATAATAAAATAAGCGTTACAAAATTTTAATAACATTCCATGACACATGATTATTATTTTATCTTATGTTTCGTATAAACAGCGATCGCGTTATTGTTTTTTACAAGTCGAACGACACTGAAACTCGTGAAACTTGAATGGAAAGACCCGTATATGTGAATCGACTGCTTGAAATCAGAAAGACGTAACTAAATGCTATTTCACATGAAATCAACGTCTTTTTAGCGTGATCATCATCATATATGCATGTATATCTTTAATTGTACGGTCGAGTATGTGTGCATTGAGAGTGCGATCGTACATTTTCCACTCTCTGTTCGGTCGCACGGTGCGAGTGTCCTGATTCCTGACTCTCATGAATCTTGCCGAAATATTTCATCTCTCTGCGTTCGAAAGTCTTTTTTCGCGCATGGGAGTCTGTGACCCTTTTTCGAGATGAAAAAATCATATGCGAATTGACATAGGAATCAATTTTGCTTCGTTAAAACAAACACGTTTTTGTATCGATAGATAAAAATTTTAAATGTCCTTTTTAAGTTTTCTAGCAGTTTCTCTGGCGCAAAAATATCTTTGATTTTGAAGACTTTATCGCGTGAACTCAATCGTAAACCTTTGAAACGACGAGACGTAACGTGACAAAAAAAAAAACATTTCACGAGTACCTCGCTTTCGAAAGGCGCACGCCCGAGTAGTCTACACGTATAAATAAATGTATTTACACATATGTTTGTGTGCATTCGCTACAAACAAGCGTGATGAATGCAGGATATTCATTTTATTCACAAGGACGAGAGTGTCGAGGAGCCGACATTGATAAAGTAAAAGGATACTGAGACATTTATGCACAGAATAAAAGTCAGTTTACTCCTGTTTTAAATTGTACGGTTTCAAAATTTATGATCAATTATAAATCGACCGAATTACTATAATCCGAAAAAGTCTGTTCCGATTAAATCAAATGTGGGAATTGTGTAACCAGCGATTATATCGATTCAACTTCTGAATATTGAAAAAATAACAACTATTTCTTGACCATTCAAAGAATCATAGTATTATCAATAATTCAATCCCTATCGAGAAAGTTCGTTTTTTTATTTTAATTCGACCAATCGTAGAAGAACTAGAAGGTATCCTGCACAATAAAACAGGAGAGATGGAATTTTGAAAAGCTTACAGTCACTCGAAAACTCGAATATTAATGACTTTCTTCATGCGGTTTAGTTCAAGGAATATTAATGTATTAATTATTTTTAATTCGGCCATTTTAAATAGTCTTTTCCAATGCACCAACGATTTATAAGCTATTAATATGTATTTATGCCAATCGTATAATCACTGCAATGCTTTACCAACAGAAACATATTGGTTTCTCGTTTCTATTTTATATGTGTCTACTTTTTCAAACGTTTGTGAATAAATTTGAAGAAAAAAAAAAAATATAGCTGACCAAACCGAAGAATGCACATCAATAGATAACGCTTATTCTATAAACGATTCCATGAATTGATAATAATTTTATGCGAAAAAAAAAAGAAATTCGATTCAAAATCGCAAATAGCCTAAGAATCTTATTTTATTCTTCAAATAGATTTCTTTGAGTCACAAAAAATGGAGAAAAAAAAATGTATAAAATGAAAACAAGAATCTTCGATTCTCTTTGTCATATTCCCGAAGCAAAAAGTGTTCATCGAAAACTGTTTTATCATTAAAATCAAATAATTCCAATGCACGAGTCGTTGACTCGTAACATAAATAGAAAAGCTCGGGCAAGGACTGGATTCATAATAAATGCATGCTCGACACAACATATTGTCCGAACCGTATTTGAAACATAGGAGCGAACATTTTCTAGCGTAGTAAACGTTTATCCTGTTCAAGACTCGAGGTGGTTGGATACTGGCTCTGGTATAAGAACCCACGTGAATTGGACTTACCGTAATGTGTTCTCGTGTTAAATTCTAGCTGGAATCGATCGTACTCATACGTAAGTACTATGTAACGTACATTAGTCCGTCCTTGATTCCTATGTATATAAAAAAAGTTCTTGAGAGAGTACAGCCAATTGCTCGTTAGAGATCGAAAGTTGCCGGAACTGACCGCACCTTTTTTTCGTTTTTTGTATCTCTTTTTTTTTCATAATGCGATCAATGGTCCTTCCGATTCGATTGTACCATTTGCTTGAGAAGGGGGACGTCATTGCTTTTATTTATGAACTATATTACGTGACGAAGCCATTTTTATCGCCGATCATTTAGCAGCGGTCCATTCCAGTCACATCACACTCCGTGAAATTAAAAATTAGCTACCCAGCTAAAATCCGGTCGATGGGCTGAATCTCGATATTTTTTTTGCATCATACAATAATTGATAGAAAAAAAAATGGAGTATGCGTTTATAAAAAAAAATTTATATACTTCTCACGAAATATACTTTCTAAAATATCCAGGTACAAGTCACCAAATTCTACACTCAGAAAAAAGATCTATATTTCAACCTACTAGGATCGATTATTCGATTTATTTAAATTGAAATAAAACAATTATCAGTTGCCTCAACTAAAAAGCTGTATTGGAATCAAATAAATAATATTATTTTAGTGCATCTATTCGTGTATCCACGTTAAAGCTTATCGCTCCGACCACTATGTGGCGCAGAGCGTCGAAACATTTCTTATATACGAATTTCACTCTGGATATGCATAAATAGCGGAAACTTACTCAAAGAGGATGTCTAAAAACAAACAGACGATCGTGAATTTTTACGCTCATCCAGGGCTGCAGATCCATGGAAATATTATTAAATAATAATAATAATAATATTGAATATTATTTCCAGCTCAGCAACATGCTCGTTAAATTTGTGAAAACTTGTTGAAGTTAAAAATAGCAAAAATAGATTTTTCATTGATCATAAATATAAAAATATTTTTAACAAAGAAAATAATTTTCTTAGAGACGAAGAAAAAAATTTATTTGATTTACGTAGATCCTAGTGAAACGTGACTTAAAGTTTTGTCTTTATTACTCTATAATTTTAGTAGCTTTTTATCATTGTATTTCAAAAAAAGGAGAATTGAAAAAAAAAAATTCGTTTCAGTGTTTCATTTTGTTCACAGGAGCTTTTCGATCTATGAAATATTTGTTGTAAAAAATATTGTCACGTATCATTGCAGAATTAGTCGAGACTTACTATTGAGTTGTTTTGTACCTATGATAAATTTCATTGAGAACAAATAATTTCTGTCAGACTTGGACATGTGACTGACAACATGATGTTTAACAACGATCAATTAGGCGAAAAGCTTCGAGCATGAACTTACTTATAAATTAGTACATTGGACAAAGTGGACGAAACACGCAAATCCACATGAGTCGCGTGTCTAATAAAACTCGTAAGACAATATCATCGATCTCAAACTCGCCGGTATGCAAAATCTCGATCACGCGTAGCGCAGTGAGCTTGTTACAATCACGGAATTATTTTTTTCAGTCTCAAATATACGGACCATATGTCACTGTGGTCATTTATTTTTAGTTATCAATTCAATGATAGTTACAAAATATTTTGTTATTTCTTTTTTTATTGTATTGAAGGGAGGGGGGGGGGGGGGAAGCTTGATTGTGAGTGAGAAAACTATGAATCTCACAGAGAATTTTTTAGGGAATTTATTGTACAAAATTGTTTTTTCTACAAAAAAGTTTTAAGGCGATTCTTAATTGGAGTCACGGTTGTCGAGATAAATAAAAAAAAAAACTTATTTTTTTTTTTCCACTTTTCTACATTATATATTAACCATTTGAAAATTTATTTATAAGAGGAATTAGAATATCAGAGAACGACAGCCTTGACACGTGAAAATTTTTACAACAGGAATTGTAGGAAACAAAATTATTCTCATTATTCTCGAGTATTCATTTTATTGATTAATCATCCATCTCACTCGTGCGCACATACACACATGCACGTACACACAAACATCAACGTAGGAAAAAACATTGTAATGCAACAAAATGTAATATGGAAGAAAATAACGAATGAACGATCGTTCACACAGGCTTACCAACCTTGCCTTCAACTTACTTCTTTTAATCTAGAAGAATGAAAACACTTCGGTAGAGCGAAGAAGCTTCGAGGTTGCCATCCTCTGATTTTCTAATTTCTATTATTAATAATTTTTCAATTATCATCACTTAGAAAAGTCATTTATATAGAAATAATAAGTCTGATCTATCTCAACAACGGTGACTCTAATTAAAAATCACCCAGGACTTGTTTCTTTTTTTTTTTTTTATTATGAGGGGGTTGAGTTTTACTCAAGATTGCTGGACGCCCAAGATAATAGAAAAAAAACGGAGCACAATAAACAGCGAGAATAGATAAAAGATCGAAAATATCGATGTTTTAGTAGAATCGAGATGAAAATGAACTAAAAATTACAGAATTATTGAAATTTAAATAAAATTGGAAAAAAAAAATTTCAAATTTCGAACCGATTTGGCTTCAATTTAATTACCAATTTCACGAATCTATTAATATCGAATTCTAAATTGCGACGATGTGCAAAATCGAAAATATTTCACGCTCTTTTAACTCAATCAGATTGTAACTCGCTGGATCAAACAATATATTTCTTTATTATGTGATCACGGTCATTCTGATTTACGAGCAAACTTTCGCATTTCATTGCTGGTTTTGTCGATATCGTTTCGATCAAATAGGCACTCCGTAGGATCGTGAGACATACCCGAAGGTTGAATCTGTCTGTGGTAATATCTTTAATGTCAGCACGAGTTCGACAATCGAGAATAATTCTTAACCCACTCTCGTCTCGGTGAGAGAATTTCATAGTTCGCGGAAAAGAATTATGCGTCACTTTGTAGGTACGATAGAGTACATCATGAAATTTCAAGAGTTATGGCTGTGAGGCTGGAAAGAAAACTGGAGTGTATCTGACACTTTGTTCATTTTACACGCTCCACTCTTGAATTTCTGCGCGAGCATGTACCATAACGCAAATTATTCTTTCTTATAACACTATCTACGTATTCTTGAGAACCGACACTGCGTGCTCGTGTTACGTCGTCGGCTTTTTAATAATAAAGAATATCAAATGACATAGGACCACGCAAGAGTTTCGTATTAATATATCGGATTACGATTTTAAAAGTCAAACCTTTCCTCAAATGCTTTTTTTCGATCATTTCGCGCTAAGCATTATTGCGATATAATTTTCATGAAGAAAAAAAAAATTAGAAAATAAATAATAATCTAAGATTCATCAATCACTGTTTTACACATCAAATCTGTTTTACAGTTTGAAAAATTTGACTGATTTCAAACGAGCAAATGAATCATTTACAGCAAATTTTTTCAGCTATCGATTGTAACACTAATTGTTGCATTGAAAATTTTCAATCGATCAAAATGTCGAAACAGTCAGAAAAAAAGAATCGTGTTCCACCGGTTTTGCACGTTACTCTACGAAACATTAAAATGCGTTTCAAAGGCATAATTTTCTTGATATTTTTTATGAAAGGATAATTTTTTTTTTTTTTTGGTTCATATTCAAATAATCATTCAGGAAAATTATTCGCTTTTTTTTTTAAATCGTTCTCGAGCATTTTCAGTAGGCTCAGCATTCCAAGGAAGGTGAGAGGCGGATACATGCAGACCCTTCAGTGAGGCCAAGTTGATAATGTCAAACGTTTGCAACGTGATACCAGCACATAATCAAAGTTTCGTATGCAGTTCAATTATACATCAAAATAACATTTAAAATCGCGGCTTTATTTTCTTCTCACGATTCCACAAATAAACTTTCCTTTAATTATACGCGCAGTCTTTAGTTTGCAGTATCAAACGGTTCTCGATTCCACTATAGCCGCATGCTCGCAGCATTGGATTTATCGTCTCTATACCTAAAATGGCCTCTCGTATTAAAGAATTTTTCAAGACTTACTATTTTTACGAGACACGTCATGAGGATACTTAATTTTTTTGTTTTATTTATAATAATTATTTGTCGATTGAGTACATTAATAGCACGTTTCAACATCAACCTTTCTCAAGATTAAAGTTAAAAATATCCTCATTCAATGACCCTCGTGCTAATTATACGTTTTTTTGCAAATCTTTTACACACGAGCTCTGAGATTCCGGACTCTGACAATTAGTACAATAAATTAACGTCAGACGCAAGTCGTTAAGACCACATTCCTTTCATGAATGATAAAAGATCTTCAATATGCCGAAATAAATTGTGAAGCTTTGAAGTAACTTTTGTCACTACTAATTAATTTGCTGTGTCACTACCATTCGAGGAGTGCAAGAATGAAAAGTATCAATAAACGCAACAAGCTGATATCACTTATTGATCGAGGCTTGTTATTTCCACCAACACGTCGAGAGAACACAGGATTTTTCTGTAATTGTTATATAATTAGTGTAGCACCGGGTTCGAGGAACAATCCTGCATTCAACAGCTCGATATACATATGAAGTACATACTTTTCATTCTTTTTTTTTTCCTCCACCAACTCGAAAGTCAACAGTATGTCGTTGCATCACACTGACGTGTGAATTATTGCGTTGAGAAACCGACTTGTGAAATATCGATCATTACCAAACCTGTGTTCCATACACGTAATTCCTTTTTGTTATTTATTAATTAAAGTTCAGAAAAAATAAGGAACGAAACAATGTTCGCAATTTAAAATCTAAGCACCGATCGTTCACACTCTATTTTTTCGTCGTTGCACGAAAAGTTTTAGTCAAGATTTTAAACATGTATTTTGTTTTTTTCACTTTTATTGTTACCAAAGAGTGGTCCGGGGTTGTTCTTTTCCCAATGCACAACCGTGTCACATTCCACACCGAGATTGACCAAACATTTTTTTTGGATCACCAAATCGTGGCAAAAAACATGAAACTTGTTAACTCGAACAAAAATTTGTTTGATTCGAACACTTAGAATCGTTTGCTCGTATAAACTTTTTTTTTTACTACGACGAAAACCCCGTTGAATCAACGAAAGTTTTAGTGAACCAAAAAATGTACATTTTCTCGCAACTATTTCTTGATTGAAGGGAAAAAATTTGTTGAATCAATACGTTTCTTCACTCAGTTAACGAGTGCGCATCGATCTCTGTCATTTTTTAAATAATTTTATAATATCCGATAAGAATTCTTATTTTAGTTCGACAATTTAATTGAATTTTTTTTTTTATGTTATTTTGATATCATTAAAATAGATTGAAAAAATTGAATGAAATTTTGATTCGGATGAATGAACAGATTGAATGAGCTTGAGGTATCGTTGTATATCGATAAAATTGAAAATGTAATAATTGAATATACCGATTGAATGGAAACATCTGTAAGTGCGTATTTGGATGGAAATCTAGTTGAACTTATCGAATCAAAAAAATGAGTTAAAGCGAAATATCAAAACATTCGAAGTTTTGTTGGATTTTGAATGAACGCTCATAAATAATAGATGCATAAAATGCAAATGTTAATATTGCTTTTATATCATTGTATAAAGCATCGTCGCGAGGAAAGGAATATATGAAAGGTCACAGACCCGTCCATTTCAACTGGTAAGCTCCATGTTTATATATATATAAAGAGGATTTTCATACATACATGCAAAACTAAAGGAACACACGCATATATATATATATATAAATACAGATAGACATATATATATTAAAGAGATAGCGGAACTCGATGAGCCGTTCGAAAAGCCACGCAGTGCACAAGAGGAGCGACATATACGAGCATTTGTAACACACACGGTTTATGCTGACAAAGAGTTAGTGGTGCTTGAACCGGCCGGCATAGCCAACATGAAATTTATCGCTCGACCCAGCCCTACTTTCACATGTACATACCCGAATATATGTATACGCCATACCTTCTCTTCCACATAAAATGCATACGTATGACCAGCGTAACCATAAAAAAAAAAAAATTTAAACAAAATACAGTCTAAACACTTTGTATATCCGACTGCATCATCTATAAATGCCACATTTATCTCTGAAATACTACGAGAACTCTAATAATTCTGTCCTGCGAATAATAAAAAAATATAATGCTACGATAAAAAATGTTTTTCCCATCAAATATATATATATATACATATATATATATTTTTTTTCCTCTATTCTTATAAGTCAAGTTACTGAAACGAATAATATTTTGCTTCTGGCTCGAATAGTCAGAACTTCTGATGATATTGTTTTGCATTGAAAAAATCAAGTGATCAGTTTTTGCCATGTTTTTTGTTGGATCGATTTCAACGACCTTTCGAGTAAACTAACTGCAACGAATACATTCTATATGTACGGCTGATTCAATAACATATTTTTATTTTTTTATTTTTTCAAAACAGCTTTTGTACATCCAAGCCTCTTGCAACCAAAAAACTGTTATGGTTTATTTAGATTTTGATCGTTTATGCCTGTGAAAAATGGAGGATGGAAGGTACATTTTTTCTCAACGCTCCCGCCAATTTTTAGAGCACCAGCGACGATGAAAAAAATCTGCTGTTTACCAAAACGCTCGTAGATTTCATGGAGAATTCAATCGTTACGCATACAAAAATATGAAAAATTGGTAAATCATTACACCATTTTTATAACAAAAACACCCGATGTCACGAAACCTTCGAGCTCCAATATTTCATCGGTATAAATCTCTCTCCCTCTCTCTTCCGAAATTGCCAAATACGGGACAAAAAGTAATTTCCTGGAGTGCGAAAATTCATCTTCGTTAAGGTATTATGGCAATAGCAAGTAATTCATTCGCGATTGAAAATCGAGGAATAAATGTTTCAGAAGAATTTAGTTTTCTCCATTTCTCAGTCATTGATAAAAATATAGGAATAATAAACATTTCGTAATACAATTTTTCTGCTCCGTATTTTTTGTTTTGTTCAGTTTCATTCAGTCGCTTACGTTTATTTATAATTACATTAATTTCTTATGCTTACATCTCAATACGAGACTTCACAATGCATAGTGTCGTCCTCGTTGATTTATTTACATGCTCGTACAAAAAAAAAACATACTTCAATATTTAATAATCTATCACAGAGCGTCGTCAAATTATAAAATAAATTTGCCCATTTTCTCATTCGTATGATTAACAAATTGAACAGTACAAAGTTTACGAAAATGCTCATGCCGCAGTGCTGGAGGACCAGTAAAGAGGAAAAAGTTCTAAATGATAACGAAGGCATGCTCGACCCCAACACCGACAGTGCCTTGAAAAAAGTCAGGAAAATTCGATTCCATAATTCTAATACGTCCTCGTCTGCCATCAGCCGTCACTTGCGTCGTCAACGAACAGTCGTTACCGGAATAAACTTTTTCAAAGTTTTCAATGTCAAATCTGTTGGTTGTGTCCCAACGATAAACCCCCGAATCGCCTTCGTAACGAAAAAACATAACGCTGCCTCTGTCAGTGCCCAAAAGAACCATTTTCTTGGGTTTTAAACCAAGATCGTTAACCTTCCCGACCGAAGTACCATTTCTAAGCTTGTTAGTTAGTAGACTGAATATTCTATCTCCGCCGAGATAAGTAAAAATGAGACAGGCTGATCCGTCCGAACGGCGAAGAAGAACCGAATAAAGTACGTCGGGAGTTGCGGCACCGGCTGTTACGATTTTCGGCAAAATCATACGATAGCTACGATCGGAAGTCACATCGTAAACGAGAATGGCTCGGGATGCTGCATCGGTAACGTATACGAACACGCGACCGTCATCGCTGTAATCGGCAGTTACGTATTGTAGACGCGACGCCGGAGTCGCCATCTCGTCTAGTAGGATCGTCTTTACGACCTGATGAGGCATGAAAAAAGAGAAAAATAATTGTATTACCGCTGGTCCGTACTTCATAAATAATTCATGGAAAGTTAAACGAATGAATGATTGAAAAAAAAAAATATATTCATTAACTTTTTAATTGGAAGAAAACGTTGCTATGAAAAATTGAAATCTTTTACTTGATAACCTCATTAACGGACTAATCGAAGCTTCGAAAAACACACACACACACACAGACTGATAATATAATTGAAAATAGAAATCAATCGATCAATAATTTTTTCAATAACTCCATTTCGAAATGATTAATTTCATGTCCAATAATGAGTCCTTTTGTAAAGTTGATTTTGGAAAAAAAAAACCCCTATCAATGTCCCATCATTTGGAGAAAATTTGCATAAAAGAAGAAAATTGATAGTCTTCGATTAATCAACGAATATAGATATTAAGAGCAGACCCCGAGGTTTCATCGAGAGTTTCACTGCGTGCAAGCAGGAAACCCTAGATTACGCATCCGAATGAATCTCGTGTACCTTTCCGGTCTTGAGATTGATCGCGACGACTTTAGGTGAGCATTTACGAATTGGATCTTCGAGAGAGCGTACGACACCAGTATCGAGAACCCATAGAATAGTATGCGGATCGAGAAATACATCAACGGCACTCTGTAAAGCATCGCAATCGTCTTCCTCCTGGAAGGACCAGCTTGGGAATGGTTTGAGCAGCGGTTGAATACCGAGTTTATTCTTCAATGGTAATTTTGCCAGAGTTACTGGTACTCCGGATTTGAAGCTATTAAAGGGAGAAGGGCGAACATAAAGTTTAATTGACACCTCAATAAGAGTATACCAAATATTAACCGGTTGACTGACAGGGCATTTTCGAGTTTTCGTGCCAAAACTGTTAGGTTCACTAATATTTTTTACTGAAATATACGAAAATCTGTTAGAAGGGGTTTTATGGTGTTGCTGATTCCATTTCTAAACTCACGTTTTTACTTTGCACCCTCCTAAAAGGGTGATACATTTTTTTTTTTTGTACGCATATGACACAATAACAGTCAATCGGTTAAAATTAACAAAAATTTAACGTATTCAGTTTCTACTTCAATAACAATATGACACGAACAGTCATGGTTATCGTTAGAATATTTTTCTATCAGTGAACAAAATAATAATTTATAAAGTATTGATTGTTTATTAGAGCCTTCTACCGCGTTGCGTTTATTTTCTTAAGCATTTCAAGTTCTGGATTCATAATGAGTATACTCGTAGATAAAGATCGCGAAGTATTAAACTCTAGGATTTCGCAAAAACACAATAATTACCGTGGTAAAGTAACAATAGCTTCGTCCTTGTACACAACAGCTCTCGTAGCGATGACGTTTTTACTTATGTAGCGACCACTGCTCTTGTACATGTTTTTAGTGGTTTCGCACGGCCAATCGAAACTACCACCGACCCATTCGAATCGTTTTGCATCGTAATATTGTGCATCAATTATAGAAACAACGCCTATGGCAATGATCGACACGAACTTAATCATTATTTCCATTCGCTATTTAGGTCGATATTTACTAAAGAATACTTTCTTCTTTTTTTTTATTATCCAACTATTTGCAAAACTCGTAAAGCACACCGTCGATTAAAGGAGTCATTCGCTCACGAACTGCCTGTGACATATTCGTATGCCACATTTATATACAGTATACACACGAACGAAAGAAGAGTACAAATTGCGAAAGACTTTTGCTCGATAAAAGAAAAACAAACAATTGCGTAAAAAGGTGGCTACAGAGAATAAAAAAGACAACGTTTCAATTTCAACCGGGGCTTGTGAAACGGAACTTCCGCTCCGAGAAGCTTGGATTTCAATCATTTCCTTATCGTATTCGATGTTTATAAATATAAATATCAACGATGAAACGTTCGGCTTGTGTAATCGTTTGCAATTCGATAATATTTTTTTAAAAAAAGCGAGGAAACGAAAAAATAAATATCATACGCAATTTCCATCGTTTCCAATTTGGGAAGGCCCGGAAGTAACGGACGCTACATTGTACTTCCGTTAACATTTATTCGAAAATAACGCATTGTAAACAAAGTGTGTGGATTTAGTTAGCTTACGACTATATATAAAACCGTTTTCGCCATGTGTAGCTTCCATATTCTTTACAATCTATCTCGACTCATCTTCATCTGCGAACGGAGTACTCGTAAGTACACGTTTTTCTTTATTCATCAAAATACAAAAATCCTATGAATTTTTTAACTCTTCATCTCTGAAAGTGTATTGACATTATTTATCGAAAAATTCAATGAATTAATTCATTGTCTTCGATAATTTAGAATTTTGTCAGCAGATTTATTACCTTCGATCTAATTGAACGCAACTACATGTATAAAAAATTATTTTTTAAACATTTAAAAACTTGAATGACAGTAAGACGATGGCGAGAATGCTGAAGATCAGTGTCGGATTGATGCTCGCGGCGATGAGCTTAGTCGCACTCGCTGATCGCAGTTCCATTTTCGATCTGACCTTCATAATTTCGGGAAAAAATCTGGAATGGCCCGGAGTTAGTGCAGAAAATGTTTACAAGACGAGCGGACTTTACGCTCCTCGTAACATAATAGCAACGAGAAATCAGATTTACAAGGATGAAGCTATCGTCGTATTTCCACGCTGGAAGCCTGGAGTCCCGATCACACTCGGTGTTGTTAAATTGACAAAAAAAGGGTCTTCCAGTAAACCAATCGTATCACCATTTCCATCCTGGGCAATGCAGGAACAGGGCAATTGCGAAGCGCTTCAAAACGTCGTCGACATTGTTCTTGATGTTCAAGATATTGTTTGGGTACTCGATGTTGGTACGGTTAACACTCTCGAAAAATCACTTCCATACTGCTCACCCAAAGTGGTGGCAATCAACGTCAGAACTGGTAAGGTGAGTTTTGCTCCAATTTTTTTACTTCTCCTGTGTAAAGCACGTTTTTTTTTAAAGAATTTTTATGATTTTTTTTCTTTTTTTTAATAAGAAAATACGTTATTATTGATAATTAGTCATTGATCTATACAGTCTAAGAGGAGCCTTATAAAAGAAGACAAGAGTGGCGGGATACGTCTAGAGGCTGCTGTAGTAATCCGAATAAAAAAATTCAAAATGATTATTGTTAAGTAGGCTTGCCGCTATGACCTGAACTAGGATCTTTGATTTTTATGGACAATTGACACAATGACAGATTTAAAAAAAAAATCGTGTTTTTTTCTCGTTGTAAATTGTTTAAAAAAATAAGAAATTATTCGTATATTGAAAAGATCCTAGTTAGAGTAAGAGAGTTATGTGAATAGAACATTGTGTCAAAATTTGAGACCAATCGAATAGATAAAATTTTGTGGGCGCGTAACCCGCGACAAAAAAAATGTAGTTTCGAGAAAAACGCGTTTAAAGATTTTATAACCAACGCGCACTAACCTGACGCGGTTTCTGTTTAATACCATAACTTCGTAAATATTCTAGATTTCGATCTGAAATTTTTACAGTATATTTTCAACGTGTTTTGCTGTGAAAATATGCTATGAAAAATCGATTTTTTGAAACTGTCACACAGGGCTAGTACTTTAATAGAAATCTTATGGAATAAAAGTAGACAAGATGTGAGTTGAGAAGCAAACGAAATCGAACATGCAATCGACCAGGTCGTCGTGGCACGTTGCCACGAAATATTCAACATTTTTTGTAAAGTTTTATACACAGAGCTGGAATCCATGATTATTGCGAATACTTTAAATCCGTTATTCCGTCTATAGAACATTGGAAATCCACCCAATTTGATTTTTCAGCAGCTTTGATTGTTAGAACTCCAAAATAATTGATTTTTTTCTTTTTTTTTTCATATCAGGTGCTCAAGATAATTGATCTAAAAACGTGGATAAGCTCGACATCGCGTCTTCAGTATCTAGCTGTCGATTATGCGAAAGATGGAAGAATTTTTCTGTACATTTCGGACGCATCGACGCGTGCAATTATTGTTTACGGCGTGACAGAAAGTCGAGGGTTCCGAGTTGTTCTACCGAAAGCGGTAACACAAGGAAATTCTCAAAGGGATGTTTTGTACATAAGTCTCGTACGAAAAAATTCGGGAGCTTCGGTTTTGTATTTTACTTATTTAAGCTCGAGCCGCATGTACAGTATGAGAGTAGAAAATTTGAGATCCGGCGCGACAGGCAGTTCGATAACTGACGTTGGTCCGAAGCATACGAAAATAGTTATCCTCGGGACCGACGACGGCGGGGCTATTTTTTTCCGGAAAAAAGGACACTCGGACATTTATATGTGGAACGTTGAAACAAAATTCTCAACGGAAAATTTTATTCTCGTACAAAAAGGCAACGATAATCGTTTACCAACTCAAGTCGCTCCTGGCTACAAACGACTCATGTGGGTACTCGAGAGCAATTTTCACGATTACTTGGAAAATACTGTTGGCTGTGGAGGCCCTTCAGTTCTCTTACATCCTCTCGTCAAATCAGCCGAGTACTTATAAGCAAAAGAGGTCAACAGCCACTTTGACTCTTTGAAGGAAAAAAAAACTTGATAATTATATAATATGATTAAAATTTATTTGCGAATGAAATAATAAAAACATCTTCAGCTTCGAAACAATGCTCTTCAGGAATAGAGTAAAAATTATAATTTATTCATATGAAATAACTTCATGCGTTGTTCATCTTTTTTTTTTTTTTATTTTTTATTTTTATAATTCACCTTTGAACGATCAAACGATTGTTGTTTCAATTGTATATAGCCACAGGAAAGAGAGAGAATTGAATAAAAGAAGAAATAATGAAACAGATGCTTTACTCACATTTGTTTATCATTTTTTTTTGTTTGCTCCTGTTGTTGATTTGTAAAAATTTTGTAAACCTTTACCACCACTGTCCAGGGTCCAGGAAAACCGACCAGGGATTTTCTTATCCCTGGTTTACGATAAGACCGCGCATTAGTTCTAAACGCCTGACAATGAAATTAGGCATATGAAAAAAAAATGCCCAGGATAAAACTCGAGCACATGTGAAAAATGTTATTGATCGATAGTCAAGCACATCTATTTTTTTTTCCAACGTCGAACAACGAAAAACATTTGCCTTGAAGAATTTTTTAAAATTATTCAAAACGTTGCCTTTCTAAATTTTTTTCAAATACCGCTCCAATTTCGTATATGGCGTTCTTTGAACGCGATTTTTAAACTTTTTCAATGCCTCTCTCTCTCTCTCTCTCTCTCGTATTCGCTTTGGTCAACCGTCCATTAGTTTCACGTCGATTACGTAAAATTACGCTATTGCATAACAAATATTTGCTCTACTATCTTTTCATTCGATTCAAAAGAAGCGAAGAGTCGCATAAAATTCAAAATATATTAAGAGAAAGAGATCGTAGTTATTCGCGTTTGGACGTTTCATTTATAAAATCTATTTCTGTAAATAATTTCAAAACGTTGACGAAACTCCGTCGCGGTTGCTGATCGTTATTTCGATGCGCTCACATCTGTTTTATTTTAACATTATTTTCATTGATCAACTACCGAGAGCAGAAAAAATAATAAAATGAAAAACCAACTGCCAATTCATTTGTCTCAAAAATTTAATCCACAAAATTCGATATCATCGTATAAATAAAAATTAAACTATTTACCAAAAGAACCAATGAAAAAAAAAAAAAAAAAAAAAAAAAAAAAAAAAAAAAAAAAAACAAGAAAATTTAATGCACGAAATAAAAACAGAAATCAATAGATTTCAAAGCTTTTGACAAGGAAATACATACTATTGTTTTTATGTAAAGCGAGACGAGTGAAAGTCGTTTGGATTTTATTCGCGTAACACAGTGATTTTCTTCACGCGTGTCTGAATTTGATATCATAGTTAAGTTAATTCATATTCAAGCTATACATCTTTGATCCCGACGATATGAATTCACCGCGATCTTACGATAGTCACGTGGCAACAGATAAGCATGGTAGCAATTATGCAATGAAGGAAACAAACAAACAAAAAAAACAAATAAAAAATAATGAGAGCACGTACTTTCGCTGAGAAAAAAAAAAGGGATTTACGAGTATTGCGTTTATTCCGAACGACTGTAGTTTACGCCCTTTTTAGTGCGATTTTGTGCGAACAGATGGAAAGTAGTTCAGCCGATTTATACCTAACAATATCCGAGGTGACAGGACACACCCATAAAATTTGCTTGTTAAGGAACTTCGTGGACACGTATGAAAAACAGAAGAAAAAAAAACACGATTTTTGCCTCATTTGGTTTCATGGGAGTCATTCACGTACAATTTTTTTTTTCTCTTTTTTTTTTTCAATCCGTTCGAAAAAACGATTCGCATAAATTCGCTTCGAACTCTTCGCCCCTTATTCTGGGGTGTTTGATCTTTTTCAGCCTCGTAACGAGTGCTTGTGAATATTCAGATTTTAGCTTGTTTATACGCTCGTTTTGTGAAAATAGTCATGTGTTTGTTGACGCTTGTCAGCTTTTTCTTCTCTGGGGTCAGGTTTTTTTTTTTGTCTCTCCGAGTCGTGTAACGGGTGTACGAATCTGTGATTTTTTTATATTTTTTTTTAATTTTCGGATTCGTTCCGTTAAGTAATAATGTGTTTGTTTGCTGTTTGTTAGCTTATCGCATTTGAGAATTATTCTACATGATTTTTTTTTTTTTTTCAGAGATAATATGCCACTGGAATATGTTGACTCGGATATTTGTTCCGGGATGTATTAAGTCACACGACTCTCGATTTCGTTTCCTTCAGGCTATTCATTGAACTCGTTTTATTCTTACTATTTTCGTAAGATCGATCAACACGTGTGATCTAACACACTCCATATAGACTTGTTGCGAAATTCCCTTGTTGCAATTTTAAGAGATAACGAAAACCCATTTTTAGAGCTATCTGATCGAATGGGAATGATCCAACGGAGAATTTATCATTTTCAGTCAATTATTTTGAATAAAATTTACTCGATTGAAAAAAAAAATTCACTCATTATTTTTATCACTTTGAAAATGACATCTTCAGTGCTTTTAAAACCAATTATTTTCCAACGATCAACAATATTTTTGAGCCAATTATTTTAAATACAATTTACTACATCAAAAAAATCTACTCAATTATTTTATATTTTTATTGCGAAGATACTTTGAAACGACGAGCGTTGTAATGACATTTGAAAATACATCTTCAATATTTTTTGCTGTTTCACTTTTTTTTCTGTCGGAAATTCAACGATATTTTTTAATTTGAAAAAACGCACTTTAGTCGATCAGGGTGAAGAGTAGAGTTTCGCGGTGACATCGACATCAAACGTTCGACTATCTTACCACGATTTATTTTCTAGACACTTTGATGAAAAAAGAAAAAAAAAGGTTGAATCAAATTTTTTTACGTTCCATCACTGCATCGTAATTCAACGTCGAAACTTCCGGAAATTGAAAATTCATGTGCAATCTAATGCTCTATTTATTTTTTCATTATAAAAAACAAAAAAAAAGAAAATGCTTGGCAGTTTTGTTCATCGTCGATTCGTAACATATTTCAAGGACTTAATTGTTCAATTCAATATTAAGGCGCGAAAGAATTGTGCTTGAAAATTCGAACGGTGCGAAAATGACCGTGCCATTTGCCTTGATAAATGGTGTTCGAAGTTTTGACGAGGGGATTTTCAAGATTAACGAGACCCCAAACGTTTCTCTGTGGATCGAGTCTATAATCAGTTATACAAGGAACTTGTGCGCTCTGAAGAAGAATCGAGTAGCTGTTGGCCTGAAAAAAAAAAGAAAGAAATCTAGATTAAAAAAAAAAATGGAGTATCGAAAGTTTGGGAGATATTGTGATCGAACCACATATTCGTTACTATGGTAGACAGGAAATTATTCGATTTATTTTGTTTCGCCGTTATTAAACTACACTGTAGAAGGCTAAAACGTGACTGTGGAATTTTCGTCGCTCACTTTCAAATCGTGTTTCGTGTCCCAACGTACACTCGCATGTTCCGTGACCAGGAAGTAGTGAAGGCCACCCCTTTGATCGATAGCCAGTCCCGACGATTTGCCCATTTTTCTTCCCAGCCATTGGATGCTGGAATTCCGTTCTATTTCCTGTGCGAACGACATTATCGATTAATATTTCTTTAATTTACTTAAACCTTCATCAATTTCAACCCCCCTCCATTCAGTTTTTTTCTTTTTTTAATCATTCATCTTAGTTAACACGAGCCGTGTATAGTTATATACTTTCTCGCGAGCGATCGAAGGCCCTTCCTCGTTTCTCAACGTTTCAATATCGATACCGAAGAGATCTTGTGACCGAGAATCCGTCAAATAGAGAAAATTACTTTTTCGTGAAATTGCCATTTCGGTAGGACTGAAACTCGGTATTTTACGGTCGCTCATCAGCTTCACTCGCCACCATTTTTTTTTAACTAGTCAAAAAATTATTCCATTATTTTCTACAATGATAAAGCATTTTTTCAATTTTATATATTTTATTTTTACTCACACAAACTGTAGACGATTATCGACTCATCACCAGGATCACCGATGTAAGCTCGTGGGCCCCAGAACCCATAGACAGGATCGATTACGAGACTTTTCAAATTGTTTTTTCGTACACCCCACAAATCAGTGCGAACTACCTATGAATAGAGATGTATAAATATTATCATAAATAATTGAGTGAATAAATGCTGAAAAAGAATAGGAATAAACGAGCCTTAAAATATCACTGAATTATTTCCAAGTAATTTAATCTGTCGCGACATCAGAGATCGATATTTTATCAATTATTCATAATAAAACGTTTGCGAATGTTGAAAAGCAGCTTGTCAACAATTTGTTCTCTCATTTTTGTAATATTTAAAATATTTATTGAAAACTTAAGGATACGAGAACAAAGAAAACTTTTTACAATGTTTACGCGAGCACGGAAAATAAATTTAATCCGCAGGAGCCAGAACGTTTTAATTAAAATATAAAAAAAAAAAGATTTTTATTGGAGATTAGCGAGTGAAAACGCGCTAATAAGCAAACGTTCGGTTTGATTTTATCACCGCAACGAGTTTTATCACCAACGTCATATATTTATCTGCTTCTGCTATACGTTCGTCTAATGCAGAGAAAAAGCTTTTAAGAATAACATTATTCGTGAGTTAACCGTAATTATTCTTACCTCGAGATCGTTACGTCTGAGATCGTAAATGACAATTTTAGCCGAACAATCGATATCTTCGGGAGAATCCAAAATCCAAAGTCTTCCACGTGACTCGAGATCTAATCCAACGACAGAAGAGAGCTTTTGACACTTGCCGGAACCGATCAACGACTTTGGGAATATTCGTACATCGTTATCGGCAACCGTTGCCACAAATCCACTGTCATTGCTTCTCGGTTCGGGCCAACAAGACTCGAGAAGAGTTAATTCGCTATTTGTAGCTTGTTCACGTCTGGAAAAACTTGGTATAGCAAAAAATACTCTATTTCTCCAGAAGGCGAATCTCCATATAGGAACGTCGTTCGTTAAATTTACGTTCGAGAAATTCCACGAGGATGAAGAAAAGTTTATCATAAAAACGATAATCAAAAGTGAAAATATATTTAACGATAAAATTCGTTCGAAAATCATTCTTAATCTGCTTTTGATACACGTTCAATAACCTCGAGCTTTATTTCACGACACTCTTTTTCGATGAATTATCAAGACTGACTCCCCCATCGAGTCATCAGCGTAATAAAAGTTTCATTACGAAACAACGAGGAAGCAAAAAAAATTGCATTCGTGCAAGAGAACATGTAAATTGTGTGGATACAGCATTTTCATCGATCGTATCCAACACTCGACGTATCCATTTTTCTCTCAACGATTTTGTTCAATCCGATCGAATTAATCGAGCCAATAAATAATCGTGAATTATGATACCGAGCTCCGAATCCCTATAATTATATATAAATCATGGAAAACGCTTCGAAAAAAGAAAAAAAAAACAAGAACTGTAATCGTACCTGATGAAGCATAAATTTACGATCGCATGAACCAATTTAGCAACAAAATATAAAACGTTCAATTGACAAGCGTTGAACTGTATTCAACACATGCGAACAAACTCGTTCGAATATAACGAAAAAGTTATATAATTACACGGTAATCGAATCCTGCTTCAGATATTTCGATTATTAACTCATTCGTCAATTTTTATAGTCCCTTGTCGAATTTTGGTGAAATATCACTGAATATATATATTTTTTTCTTTTTAATTGAACGATTTAACAAAAAAAAAAAATGGCCGATTAACATTTTTCAACGGTTTGTCTCAAACTCGTAGTTCTTAGCGTGGCCGCGGGTGCCACGAACCTGTTAGCATAAAATACAGCGATCATGTCAGGTTTTGAGCGGTCGTTAACACCGCACGCTCGTAATTGCATATTTCATTACCACATAAACATACTTTACGTATCTAATTTCTCATGACAATTGGATTAAGTATCATCGTGAAAAAAGAAAGCAAAAAAAAATGAGAAAAGATACAATTAATTAATTGTACAATTATTGGTCATGTAACACACCTGAAGAAACGTGCACTAACAATTATTTCGAAATGAAACACGTATTCGGTCATCATCCAATTAACTGAAACGAACAATCGTTTCGTATGTTCGCATCGACAGTGATGGACTATTCGAGATACTTCGTGTGCTTTGAAATGAAACAAAAGTGCCTGAGGTTGACGAAAATATTTATCTGGAGACGCAGAGAAAAATGTCGATGTTTTACCGCAATAAAATTATTATCCCGCGTCGAAAATAATTGTTAAAAATACAATATTCTACGTGTGATATAAAGTTCATTACGTACGATGTTATTTGCGCCGAATTGAATATTGAAACGAAATGAATTTATTTTGTAATTCATGAAAATTATTTATTTATCGATTGACCCACAATAGCTATTACATAACCTCTCATAATCTCATCAATTATATTTGCATTTATTCAACGACTATGAAAATTGTTTCAATATGGAAATTTCCATTGTTTTGAATGTATAAAACAATTGCTTACCTACTTCGACTCTCTGAAGGACGTAGCATGGATGTTTTGGGGCTTCGTGCACGGACAATTCGCGTACCGTCCATTGGACGTTTGATTCTGTGAAAAATAACATTCCCAGTCCCAGACAACGTTGCGAGCGTACTTATTCACTCCGAAAGACTTTTTGGTTCACACCGGGCTCTCGCGGTACTGATATTTTTTTTGCTTTTCGATCGCTGATAAAGACAACAATTCAATAAGAAGTGCACCATCAATTGAATAACAGGTAGTAATTTCTGTTCCAACAAAGGATACTAATTTTTTCATGAAATTGATTTTACCGACTGTTGGTAAGCCGTGAGTGTTTATCTGTATTACTTTTTTTCGCCACAACGCGACACTCGATCGTCGTAAGATTCCACATTTGGATGCGCGTCGAACGATGGCCGCGTGGAGGTTTTTCTTTCTTTTATTTCTCCCAACTATTCCCTCCACAGCGGGATTCTCTCTCTCGTAATCACAGTGCGAGCCCTTGGCGCTTGGCGCAAAAGGCAAATGGCCGCCGTCTCGTACTAAACACCGTTGTAACACTCCGCTTTTTATTGCAACGATGTAAGTGAACATTCCGGAAAATAAAAAAATAAAAAAAAAACAGTTGCTTTAATATTCACGATGCAAGAAAAACAAAGGAGGATATCTCGCCGTGGCGGAGATAACTGAAAACAATCGGATATAAAACACAGTGAAATAATAATACCGGAGCACCGAAAATAGCCAAAATAAGAAGTGTTTTCCAACGTCCGTGATGTGAGGGTCTGTGCGAAATTTAGTGCGCGCGGTTCTTTATTTATTTTTTATTTTTTTATAATTTTCTTTCGTCTTTAGGCGTAAGAAAAGTTAAACCGTCAAGTGTCAATCTGTTGAAGCGCGAAAGGGTCTCAAAATTCTTCGATAAATAAAAAAAAAATAGAGTGAGAGTCCGAGGAAGCCGGGCTATGAGCATCCTCGTCGAAGAAACAATACCAGTAGCTGTTATGAAATCTGTCTCGGAGGGTGATTTGGGTGTGGATGAGGTTAACAAATCACAAAATTCGATGAAATCGAGTTTACCGACAAGAACTAACGAACGAGACAATTTAACCCTAAAACGTACGTTTACACTGCCGAAAAATCCATTTCAAAGTGCAACAACAAGAATGTCAAAAAGACGGAGTGGTTCTAAACAGTGGAATCGTTCCGATAACAATAATACCACGTCACGAGACAATACACGCTCTAATATGACAAACGATACGAATATTGGGCCTATAGGGGCTTCCCAAAATTTTCATCCTAGTTTAGCCAACGATAAAACTGGCAAAAAAGTCTTTAGGCGTCCGCCGTGGAAAAAATTTTTCAATAAAATGGTACAGCATATATCCAGTGTCGGGGTACAATCTAAAACCTCAAACAGAAACGATTTAGGCTCAAGTTTAAACGACGTTAGAGTACCGCCGCCCAGACCTGCTCACATCCCGCCAGATCGTGTACCCGGTGTTATCGGACTTAGAAATCATGGAAATACCTGCTTCATGAACGCCGTACTTCAATGTCTCTCGCATACCGATATACTCGCAGAATATTTTGTACTCGACACTTATAAAATCGATTTATCCAGAAGGAACAAACTAAATTCTAAAAAATATGGTACCAAGGGCGAAATAACCGAACAATTGGCCCTTCTCCTCAAAGCTATATGGAGCTGCCAGTACGATCCTGAAATGAGCACCGCTTTCAAAAGCGTCGTCGATAAATACGGCAGCCAATACAGGGGTAATCTTCAGCACGACGCTCAGGAATTTTTGCTTTGGCTACTGGACAAAGTACACGAGGATCTCAATCAGGCTACCAAAAAGAAGTACAAAATCATTAAGGTATTTTCACTTTTTTTATTTTTCTCTTAGCAAACTCAAAAAAATCTTGTTTCACCTAGTTTGGCCCGTTCTTCCAAGATCATTGGAGCGTTACGGAAATTAATTAACTCGCTCTTCCAAATCTTTGTATTCAGGATGAAAAAATAGATGATTGCGAAGAAAGCTTCGTGCTTTAGAGTCGGTCGATGACTTAGTAAAATGCTGTTGGACGATCGCATCGCAGCATGAGTATTAGACAAACGTATTTCGAACAGTAAAAAATTAGAGAAACAGCTAATGAAACGGAATATGTATTCAAACGTTACTCGTCTTCGTTTTTTATTTTCAAAAGTATTTTTTTTTTCTTCTTTATTATTTTTAAATGGTAGAGAATTGAATATTCATCGGCTCATAATTAGCAAAATTGCATGAATCGTATAAGCAAAATATGGTTTCTGGTAATTTTACAATTGCTAATTCATTACAGAAATTCAATGCAAGTTGAAACGTATATACGAGTTTCTTTACTCGAATAAATATTTCAAGAATTCATACCACGTGGCTAGAAAGTGTGAAGACCAGAAATAGTTAAAGAAAAAAAAAAAAAAAAAGTATGGTCAGAAGTGGAACAGGAAAATGATAATTGTCGGTGTTTCGAGGGGTCTATCGACGAGAGACATTAAAAAATTGAAGAATTTTAACAAAAAAGATATAATTATTAAGAAATATTTATACCTCGCGATAATTTGTGGCTCGTAAAAATAATTTATTTCTCAATAATTCTTCGTTCATACCAATAAATTTTTTTCAAGATTCACAAGAATATTCATCACATTTTTCATCTTAAATGCTCTCGAAGAGTGTTTATTATGCGAAACACAAAACATAAGTGGTACACGAATATAGGTCATGTGCCGAGTTGTTGACTGAAAACCCGTAATCGTAAAACGTATCGAAGTTTTTTGTTCTATTTTCGATTAATCAACGCGATATCAAGACCGATTGCCATTCGATAACCGAACTTTACGATTAATTATTATTTTATCGTCCGGGGTATACGTCATTGAATTTTCGAAATTTCGCATAATTTTTCGAAATAATTTTCAGCTCTATTTTCATTTATTTCATACTAAAAGTTTCTGAACACGAAAAAATCTTTTGATACAGAATAAAATAACGGTTTTACTATTGATTCTGTAAACTTCAAAATAAATGGTACATTGATAAACGGATACCACGAGACTAGTCGTTCAAATTTTTCAATATATCATCAAACACGTTTCATTCGAATTTATATTTATTGCCATTAATTCGACGAAAAAATAACAAACAATTTTCAACATTTTATCGTCTTTATCCATAAATTTTATTCGCTTGAAAAAAAAAAAAAAAAAACAAAGATGTGAAGAAAAGAATTATAACGACACTGAAGATCGATGGATGGAAATCTTTATTCTCAATAGCTATGCCCATAAGTACTTTCAGCTTTGATTTACTAGACTTTCGTTATATTTTCATAATAAATCATGACGAATATCTTCCTCACCGACTTAGCAATGTGTACTCGGCGTGATTTTATTGAGAATAAAAGAGGAGCTCATGACGATAAAACAAATAATAGTGCCTCGTTCGAATTTGCACAGACACGAGAAGATGTTTGCATATCCTGTATTCACAGAGATTATTGAAAACGTTTTAAAACTCGAACGATATAAACGCAAACGTACAGCATTGTAGACTAGACGTCGTAGAATTTAAATCGTTCGATTCTTTCCGGGTTGTTGGTGTACAACAACGACTCTGATTGCGTAGCAAAGAGAAAATGACATTGCACACGTGGACGAAATATATAAAAAGCATTGTACTACAAGAAAAAAAAAAAAATTCTTCTTCCAAATCGTACAAATTTTTTCATCAATTTACTTTTTTCTCACAGCTGAAGGTGAGGCTTTGACAAAAAAAAAAACTGAATTTAAAAACAACAACAAAATAATGTTTTCAAGCAGTAACGAAGCGTGGAGAGTGATTTTAGTCGGATTCCAGGCCAAGTCGCGATTCTGAAAAATATAAACAAGGGAAAACATCAGTTTTAAGGCCGCAAATCTGCAAACGAATATCGAGTAACGCTATAAGTAAAGAAATTACGTCGATTGCAGAGGAGAAGCTCATCGTGTACGCGGAATAAAAACTCTACCGTGTTTGTATCGGAGTTTAAAAATCGGAAGCGCGTTAAGCGTTTATTGCGTTGACACAATTTTGAGGCTCGATGAGTGTACAAATTGTGGGGGCCAATATACGAACGAGAGGTGCGTGGGAGCTCTGTGCATTGAGAGAGCTCCGCGATAACCTATCGATGCGTTGTAGAATCGTTGCACAATATAAATTAACATGTTGTACACGTGGTCAGTCACGTCGAGACGATGTTCGTTTGATCATAATGCATTTGATGCCTCGCCAGCTAGAATTAAAAAAAAAAACACCCACACAGTAAGAAAAATCAATTTTGTCAATATAACTATAAAATGTTTGAAATAGAAAAAAAATAGTGTTACAATAATTTCAAATTTTTTTATTATTTATTGAAAATTTGATTATAAATATTACAAAAATATTGATCAAAGAAATATAATAGTTTCAACCACAATAATGATATGTTTCTAAGCATATTCTCGAACTCAACTATTAACATTTCAAACTCGCCATCAAGACCTTAACCGAATTTGTGATAACCGTTGGGATAGGAATTGAAATGAGAATAGAAGAAAAAAAACGGCAGGCTCTGCAAGAATACGAGAAAACAGAGTGTTGATACGAGTTGAATACGAACGCGAACGTGGAATTGTATTCGCGAAACAAAACGTTTTAATCGCGGCGACAATGATAAGTTGGAGATATATTTCTAAAAGAATTGCATGTGTGAACGTATGAACGTTAAAAAAAGAAATCAATAACACGTTGAAAGATGGAACGAGACTTCTCAGGTGATGGTCTGGAAGCTTTCCGTTCAACTCGACACAAATCTTGTAGATAACGGCGAGACTCGACGTTCCGTTAGACGACGTCGACGGCGACGCTTGACTATATCGTCAAAGAATAAGAAGAAGATACGCATGCGGTTGCAGCGGGGTAAGATTTGTGCCATACGACATGAAATTATAGGTCATTCGGTGCGTGAGAAAGCAGCTCAGCAGCTTTCCATCTATCTAGAGTTTCATCATACGAAATTAAAATCGTTACTTTTTTTTTTTGGACGGCCATCACGTTACTGAGAAAATAAATAAAGAATCCTTTGTTTCTTCAAATCGAGTACTTACCGTAGGAGGGTAAAAAAGATTTTAGAAAGTGACCACTTCTCCCATAGACGAATGAAAATCCCCTGAAACATAGAATCCAAATAAAAATCTTCGAACATTCCAACATTTTTTGGACCAGTTGATAAGCGAATAACAACGAATTATTCCAATAGCTATTTTACCTCGCTCGAATGTATTCTTCTTTTTTTGAAGAAAAAAAAAAAAAAAAATTCAGAATAATCGAATGTTTTCTCGTTTATATAACAATTCAGAATCATATCTTCGATCGATCAATGCATTTAAATGCCTATTCCAGACGGATTAATGGACCTTTTTCGATACAAAAGTTTCAAAACTTCCTTCCTAATCGTCATTTTATTAAGCTCCGTGCATTTCGAGTTCTTAATACCGATTACGATAACAAATGACGCAACGACAAACAACACGAGAAGCATAATGACTGTGTGGTATTAACGGTATATGTAACGTAGATGGCATATATATATATATATAGAATTCACGTATATGAACATATATGTACATGTAGGTGCCAAGTATACTGCAAACTGAGATAGAAAGATGAATCATCGCTCGTGAAACGATGCTTGAATCTACTTATGTATGTCGTTCAGAAAACAGTCATATTTATACACACGTTATTATTGTGCTATATAAAGGGCCCAAAAAGTCGCGTTAAAAAATGTTGCGAGTAGCGTGTAACAATAGAAATTGATAAAAAAAAAAAGGAAGTTTGAGCCTCTGTCGATAGTCATTCATCGCACTGAAAACGAAATTTTGTTGAAACCTTAAATTGCACATTAGAAATATTGTAAAAAAAATAATAATAAAATCGTACTTCACTGGGCTGTTAACACGCAGTAATATTAAAAAAAAGTTTCGATTTCCGGTTGAAAAGGGAATTACAGCTACGAATTTCGTATGGTCGTGAAAAACACAGCTGATGCGATCGACGAGCCTAATCTTATTCTTCTGTGACTCCCGAGTCATTGGGTAACCGATTCGTCAGTTGTTATTTTTGTAAATTAATTATTAACCATGATTGCCGCACATTAGAATCGACAAAAATAAAAAAAATATGAATATTCTAGACAAATCGAAATGGCATCGAGTATTTTTTATTCGAAACTCATTCTTAAGACTTCAAACGCAAAGTAGTTATTCCTTGAAAAGGTACCGCAGGCTCATCCATCGCTCTGAACTGCTTGATTCGTATCTCGTGTGATTCGCGGTGTGATGAAAAAAAAAAAAAAAAAAAAAAAGAAAGGGCGAAGAACTTGACATTGTCGCAGAATTTTGAAATCTTCTTAAGGTGCATTCTTCGATGGGACTTTAGCGACACGTTGTAACGAATGATCGTATCGTCACACGTTGGTGGACGTCGTCTAGTCTCACTGATGTGGTGGGTGACCTCGAAACTCCCTCACACTTCTCTCGAACGAAAATCATCTCTGTATTATTCTCGTCTGGATTCAATTTGTAAAAGTGTTTAGAGCTGAAGACAAAAACGTCACCGGTTCGGTCTCTTTGGGGAAAAAAAGAAGAAAAAAAAAAAACACAATGTCAAATCTATTTCGGTCTGCGCATATTTTCTTGTAACAGTGTTGTTTTTGCTGCTCGAAAATGCTCGCGAGATACTCGTCATTTTTATATTTAACATCACGCAACTTTTCACACCGATTTACTTCTCTGTTACTTACATTTTTATACACGCACTTACATACATTACTGACTCGTTTTTGTACTATTTTATTTTATTCATATTTTCATTAGGAAAAACGAGGTGGAATGTGTTACTTCGATAATTTTTTTGAGTTCAATCGTCCTTGAATTTTGTTACAACACACACCGTACATTAACGGACGTCAAATTTTCGGAGTAACATTCGTTAGTACTCTTTGATATTGAATCTCTGTACCGAATTATTATTTCGTAACATCAACTTTCTCCGCTCTGTTACAGAGAAAAGTTCGTGACATTGAACGCTGCGGTTTGCTTCAAATACATATATTCATAGGACGAAAATACACAGTCGTGTAAAAACTTGAAAAGCGATTGCAATAATTATGATCTTAGATCTGTTGCGAGCGTGACTCGGAATGAAAATGTAACGAATATTATTATTTCTTTATACAAAAACATGCAGATTCGAAAACTGATTTCTCAGTGTTAGGTTAGTTTTAAAAATTATAACTTTTTTTCTAACAATATATTTGCATGAAAATTTTTTCATGTACATGAAATCGATACTCGTGAATGGAAAAGTTGCAATGCATTAAAACTTTTCTCAAACTTTTCTCTTATAGAAAAAAATATATATCATTTCGTATATTTCACTTGCGGTTTTTCAAATGTGCTTTAAGATAGCACAATCGAGACAGTCCCCTTCAAAAGTAAACCTACTTCAAGATTTCACAATGAGCAATCATTTTTAATAACTCAATAAATTACTTATTCTCGAGATATACATACGTAAAATATTTGACAGTTTGAAAATCGAAATCTAATACTGACTAAAATAAAATCAATTTTTTCGATAGTTCTGTTGTCTACAGTAGAAAATTTTTAGCGAGACCTGTACCGCTCGGGTCCTTCTAACCTCACTTTTTAACGTCACTGGCAGGGGTTATGCATTGTAAGATAGACTCAGCCAAACAAATTTTGTCACGTATTTCGTGTTTCGAACACTCGTAACTCGGAAAGTTTACGATGAAAAGTGATAACTTTTTTTTCGACATTAATCGTACAATACTTATTTATCATTCTACAATTTTTAATTGGTTTCTGTTTCCCCATTTTTTTAATATTAACGTAAATATGATACATTACAGGATTCCACCTGTGTAACACGTGTTAAAATGCTAATTTAAAAAGCAAATATTTCGACAACGAGACGATCGATATAAGTGAAATTTGACCAAAGTGTGCAGGATAATCTAAACAATATTAGTTTCAAACATAAAAATTTTTCTGTCTCAGACCATTTTCCATATGTAATGCCTCAACACGCGAGGATACCTCGCAAGTATTAATTCGCGTTCGAAGCTCGAATGTATAGTGGAGCAGAATATTTTCATTTGGAGCGTTGGAAATGGATTGTCAACCGGTTTTACTGTCCTACGATGACGCTCGTATTTACGTGTGAACGTTAATGGTTGTGTATTCCTCTCTCGATCTTCAACAAAATTCCGTTCGTCGATTACGATACTCGTTTAAACGTGTGCCACTTTACGATGGACCTGTTGACTTGAAATCTGGAGCGTGTTCAAATCATCTTATTTTTATTCTCAATTTGACAAAACATTTTCAACAAATTTAAGAGACAGAGAGATGAGACGAAATAAGCAAATGGACATTTTTACGTCATATTTTATTTCGATTTAGCTACTTGTATTCAGATTTCTTATTAGTTCATCGAGTACACAATTTCTGCGGGCTCTGGAGTCACTCTAAAGGTGAAGAATCTCCACCGGAACGGGAAGTCATAAAACGTTATTTCAGCTCCTCGTGCCATAGTTAGATCTTCATCTCTTGTTCGTTTTTGTCCTCAAGCTCTCGTCGTTTATTGTACTCGTGAGTTTCGTATTTTAAAATTCTTATAAACTTTGCTCTACCAAACCTCAAATGCCTCGGAAGTATCGTTTTTTTTTTATTTATTTAATTTTTATTCAATTCAATTTGCTTCGTCGTTCCAACGCAATGCAGAATGCTGAGATCGCTGTTCTCGAGTCTACGCCAGTCTTTCGTTGCAACGTATAGGCTAGACAATTATATTTCACAAACAATCGTGCCTGCGAATAAGACAGTTTCACGGCCATGCGTCAATAGATAAACACACATGTGCATAGCTGATTTTTTTTCGTTAAATAAATCAACAAAATACAATCTCTTCGAAATTTCAATGATTGCTGTAATAATTATTATTTTTAGATGGCAATTGATCGTACAGTGAAAAAATGATCAACAGACTCTATTCCTTCGTGAATGGTTCATAATCTTTTACACAAAATCATATTAATTTTCCAGTAAATTTCGAGCAAAATTTTCATGTTTATTTCATGCATGAAATATTATCTCGGGAAATTCGATTATTATTCATTCCCAAACGTGACTGTAAGCTGCAAACGGTCATTATAAGATTTCAGTGGTACTCCGCTCGGAATAAAATACTTCTCTCGGTCAGGCATGTGCAAATTCCTGAATATTTTATCCCTTCGAGAATAATAGAAGAGATTTAATGTCGTAGCTTTTGTCACTGAGATTCCATGCCCATGTGGATGAATTGGTTTACCTGAAACGACGAGGCATCCTACTGCGCAACTATGAAAATTTTTATTCTAAAATGTGATCCAATTATTGAGTAACAAAATTAATTTTGGAGTAGCAAGAAAAAAATTTTCTCAATTCGTTATGATTCGTAGAAGAAAATGATACTCTTATTAAAAAACAGTCGAAAATTGTTATCGATGATTTAAAAATGTTCAAATAAATTTGGAGTAAAGAGAAAATTGGAGAAAAGTTGATGGAATCTTCATGGCATAAATTACTACTCTGCTGGTTCTTTCGTATTTATAAATTTACTCATGAATAAATTGGATGACGTGGACGTGGAGGAGCTTCGCGTTCAATGAAATTCAAACAATAGAGACCGGTTGAAAAAATGAAAAAATAAAATAAAATAAAAACAAACGGCATGTAAAAGAAAAAAAAATGAAACACATGAAAAGGGAGGAAGAACGTCGCGACGATACGCGTGAGTGCCAAAAATATCCGGAGTTGCAGTCGGTATGATCCGCCAAGCGACCGGAAGAATCACGTGCCCAGAATAGAACATGTATAATGGCGTCGACTGCGTATCTCGTTTTATATCCAGCATACATATATATTTAATTTTTAATGAAAAAAAGGACAAAACTGTTCTTTTAACTTTTTTTATCCTGGATAAATCGGTGTATGTCAATCGATATTTTAAAACTTGTTTGTTTTGAACTTAAATTGTTTAAGTTAACTTTTTAATGAAAAAAGATAAAACTGTCATCACTGAGCCATCAAATAGTTTAAGAAAACTTGAATTGTTTGTGAAAAATGAGGATTTGAAAATATAGAATAAAATTTCACTTTCATTTGGATCGATGTTATCGAGAATTAACGAATTGAAGAAAAAAAAAAAAACAAAAAAAAATATTGACTTTTTCAGATTTTTGCATTTGCCCACGTATGCTAAATAAATTTTATGAAAAATTCCTGTTACGCACGGCTATATAATACAATAATTGGATTAAGGAGAGTGCGGAAGAGAAAGAGATGGATAGAATGAGGGGTAAGTCCAGTCGGTCTGGTCTCACGGGAACACGAATATTTCGGTCGGGTCTCTGTCTGTCGGTCGCTCGGTGAAATCGGTCACGGTCATGCTTTCGAGCCTTCGTCAGTCTCTTTATCATTATTCGGCTTTGCCTCTGCTCTCTACCACATTTTCACAACTATATTTTGCTTCACCGCGTCCTCGAGGTCCCGCCAGAAACAAGAGCAAATTTCATTGAAACATTTAGCCGATATATTGATCGCGTTAACGTCTCGTTGATTGCATCAAAATTCGTCAATCACAGTTGAACTCGGTGCTCCAAACTCTCCGAATACCTGTTGATAATTCGAAATATTATTTCTTCTTCGAAATATAAAGAATTTTTATTCTCTTATTTATTTCAGTTGAGAAATCGGATGAAAATTTCAACAAAACATTTTATTCCTCTGTCAACAATTTTCAAAACCGTCATTTTTTTTTTTCCTTTTCTTTTTCATTTTTTACACTTTTTCCCGCCACAGTATGCGAATAAAAATTTTCCTAGGCATTGCCTCAGCCATTTGGAAGCGATAACGTTGAGAAAAAAAAAAAAAATTTGATATCTTATTTGAAAAATTGGCGAGCATCACATAAGATCCGAAAAACATTCTCATCGTTTGGTGTCAACACAAACAATTGTGAATACAAACTCACAAAATAATTTGAATTCAACACAAATTATGAATTCGACAGAAATTTATCAGACCAGTATCTTTAAACATCGATATTTAAAGCATCGAAATATGAAACATGTGCTGCGTCGATTTATAAACCGTAACATATTTTTATGTAGCATGAAACACAAAATTTTTTTATTTTTATTTTTTCATATAATGTGAAAATTTAATTTATCCCGAGCATTTTGAGGTATGGTACGAGTAAACATAAAATATATCGATGTCCAGAAGCATGAATATGTAAGGGGTATTCATATTTGAAAACGCATTATTTTATTCGTCTCGTAGAAACGTTTAATGATCATTTTAATTAACTTTCGTTGTATAGGCTACCGTATCGCGAAATAAGCGCGTTTACGAGCATTCTATTTGCAGACGAATCTTAAAGGCAGCAGACTGTTTTATTCAAAGCTTTAGTTTGCTCGAACTTCTGTTTCTTTTTTTTCCTGAGATCTGCTGTTTCTCGAAGACTTGCGTTAATTATCATTACCGTTTGATGCTTTGTGCCAGACGTGATCACGAAAAAATCTATTTTTTTCGACTCATAATGTTGCGTCGATATTTCAACGAACTTTGTTTCTGAAACATTTACGTTGTTTTTTTTTTTTTTTTTTTTTTTTTTTACTATCCGGTTCTTTATAACTACTATTTCTGGCGAAGGTAAAGATGAAAATCTTTCGAAAAATTCACATTTTTTCTATCGTAAAATATCTTCCAGTGAACATCGAATTTATATACGTAAAATATAATTTCGCAGCTTCCTCGATCTCTTTAATTATTTTCGTTTCTGTATCTCAGACCCTCTTTCTTTCACGCTGTATCAAGCTCGACCTCGCTCTCCAAGAGGGGATTCATTGAAATCAGTCGGGGTTAAAAAAAAAAAAAAAAACAGATTTCGCTTATAAAGATATGAGTTCGTATAATGCACGAACGCTGCATCGACCTAAGATGCACTCAGACGAATGAGGGTGTGTGCTGCTGCTGCTATACATGCACCAAAACTGCGTGGGTGTTTTTTTTTTTTTTTTCGTAGGAGTATGCATGCGTGTCCGTACAGAAACGTAGATGTTCGGGTAGACCCATAGTTACGTATACAGGGTGACGATTTTTCAAAAATGTTTTTACATAAAAATTATCCAATTTCTTACCAAATAAACAGCAATATTGAGTCCACTACCCTTAAGTGCCTCAAAATAATACACGAAGAGAAGGAAAAAATAAAAATTACCTTTACAGCACCGGAAATCAAGGACGACCTAGAATGTTTGAAAATTTTTACAGTGCAAAGTGTAAATTTTTCTTGTATATCACAGGAAATTTCATTTCATTTTTATGCAAATTTACATTCTGCACTGTAAAAATTTTCAAACATTCAAGGTCGTCTCTGGTTCGTTTTTTTTCTCTCCGTGTAATAACACGTGTCCGAGACCAGGAGGCAAATATTCATCTATCGAAAATACTCACAGAACTGATAATCGCAGCAAAAAAAAACAATAATAATCTTAATCGTCTGAAAATATTGTTTTGAAAGAGTCGTTCGCGAATTAACATCTTCGACTCGCAATAAAAAAAAATAAATTTCCGATGAAATTTATTTTCGTAATTAAGAATTGTTGAGTTGAAATTTAAAGGAATTGTTGAGAGAGAGAAAAAAAATCATTAATTTCAGTCGAATTTGGATCAATTCCATTAGCACTCATAATATATTTACGTAAGCAAAAGTATATTCTCATCAAATAATATATGATTTGGATACCTGAATGTATTCGATAGAACGAGTATCGAGCATTTCCAGCAAATATTTGATGTCGCGAAATGAACAAAATGGAAGATTGAACGTATTTAATTTTGTCATTAGTCGTGTCATGAAATTTTAGATTGAGTCAAGAAAACTCTCGTTCGTTAGTATAATCGGTACCACCCTCTCCATAAATTTGTACTTCTTATATGCACACACATGCACACACACATATATATATTGCTTTTTGTTTCGTCTCTTTATTCGAGTTAACGTTTCATGGTCATCGTCGTCTGGTCGCACCACGACGTAGGAGTGCAAGACGTCCTTCATGGTAACCTGAACATGAAAATAACATATAGCCCATCAAGGGGGTGGGGGAGGGGGGGGGTAACCCTTGTTAAATTTCTCGTCAATTTAATTTTTCCCACAAGCTCACGACGCCGAATGACCCTCTGGTCAATTTATGTGTCCTTAAACTTATGGGGTATCCCATATAAAATCGATCGTTGATGGCCCCCAGAGAGTCTCCGTTACTGTTGTCCGTGAGCTCGTATAAGAGCAAAAAAATATTCGAATAAAACTGTTGAAATGTCGACAGTCTAATTTTTCTGACGATCGTTTTTATTTCATTTTCTATTACGATCGTTTTTATCGTCTTTTATTTATTTTATCGGTGTATCATCGCTTTTGTTGCCGAGCACCTATTTTCTCGATACTAACAATTAGACACGTGTTTATATTTTACAAACCAACAATCACGCCATTGGACGAAAAATATGGACCCAAGGTGAATGGGCGAGATTCCAAGTCAAGGAAGTCTAGGAACAACAGTTAACGGTCTAGTGAACTTTAGAAACTCTGTTATAATATCATTATTCATCTAACAATGGGTTACTATAATAATGGCAATTAAAGAATATTTTTGTCTTTTTTGATTTGTTAAAAATTCTCGCTAAATAGCTTACGGAATGCAACGATAACTTATTTGACTATTTTTTTTCACTATTTTTGTGTTAAATCTGAGCCCTCCGTACGATACTTCTATCAGTGAGATAAAATCATGAATAAAATGACATCGTTTCTCTTCCTGATCGCTCGTAATCACATTTTTTTTTGTTATACAAAAAAAATACGTGATTTTTGGACTATGACGGAACGTAAACGTTAAAACAACGCAGCTGTACTCGTGTTCACGAGAATAACAATTTTTTTTTGTACGTATTATGTGTGAATTAATCACTACTGGCTACCGAAGTATCACTGAAATGCATTTCTGATAGATTCGGCGTGACGCAACCCTCTGGCATCACACGAGACTTTGATCTCGTGACGATGACTCGTCCGACTATTTTCATATCGTACATTGTTTTTTGTCTCTTATTTTACTCTTTTTTTTGTTATTGAAAATATTCTATCGGCTTGAAACGAAATTGTTTTCACGATTTTCCAACCAGGGTTAATACTTTTGGAATTATTTTTCTCTCTCAACCAATGCATCGAATAAATTTTTTAGAATAATTGAAATACGTCGAGTGGAATCTTCTCGTGGTGGTGATGATAAATCAGACAAATAATTAATTGTATAGGAAGAAAATCATCGCGCGTTTGAAATGACTCAAACGACTCCTCTTACAAATGGGTTTGTTGAAAATTGTGCCGAACAAGGGTGTCGTGACGTAACATTAAAAACTTTAATTCTTATACGATTTTTACGAATAAATGGACGATAAAAATAAATTTGAAAAAATGATACGAAGCAAATAATTTGTGTGACGTTTAAACGTGCATGCAATGGCAAAACGTTTGCTCGATTTTGACGCCATATATTGAGGAAATATGAATTCGCTTGATCATCGTTACCGCTGGATTTCCTCTATATTTATTTATTTATTTTTTTTTCAATTTTTTGCATCGCTCATAAAAATAAAGAAAAAGTGCGCTGACCTCGGTTCGCTCCGCTTTCGTTCCTTTGACAATAAAATCGTGCTAATCGCGAAGAAGTATGTTTGCTCTCGGCTTTCTCCAACTTGACGCGAGAGCCTTGCTCCCCCGTCAAGAAAGCATCGAGAATCGTATATACGATCGAAGTGCGTGTGTACACGAGCTGCATCAATTATCGCTGCAAAATACGTATATATTCACCCCACACTCGATCTCGATGCGTCTATCGTGTGACAATCCAGAGAGAGAGAGAGTGGAAAACAAAATCCAACAGACCGTAAAACTCAATCCACAAAGTTGCAATTTTATTTTGCAAATTCACGGTGATCGTTTCATTCTCAAAGAAAATCGTTTTTTTTTTTTTTTCAATTTCTACATTTTGATTTAATTTTCTTTTCGTTTATTAAAAGACTAAATTTATTTATCTCTCGACAAATAAATGAGAATTTTTTATTACCCTTACGACTATTTCGTATTCAGAATAATAATATAATAACAATAATAATAAGAATAAGAGGAATAAAAGAAAAATGAAAAGAAAATGAGGCGCGTTTCGCCTCATTTTCGTATATTACAAGAATAATATTTCAAATGATTCATTCGAAATACTGCGACTGAGATTCTTTCGTAAAATTAATCAGATTAAATGTTATCGATAAAAGTAAGTATTGAAATTTTTTTTGTATAACTTAACGAACAATAAACATTTTATCATACGAAAATGTTCAACATCTCTCACACAGTTGTTGGCAATTCTTATTTCCTTACATCGCATGGTATACGGGATGTATTTAAAAAAATTCAATCGTCGTGACTTACAGTTGAAAATCTTATTAATTATGTACGATTGAGAGAAAGAGAAAGTCGCGAAAGGGCGATATCTTGAGACTGAAAGAGCTTGAAATTCCTTCCACCAGAAAGCGCTTGTGACGATAACACAACGAATCAGTAAACTGCTACAAATTATTATCATTATTATTATTATTATTACTGTTGTTGTTATTATTATCATCATCATCATATTACTACTTCAGCTTTGTACACGCACACATACATAGCCAAGAGTGACTCTTCGATGAGAACGGCCTAATTATGAGAGACTTGTATCAAGTCCATTGCGACGAGCATCTTTATATGAGAAGAATGTTCATGGCTTTAGCGCATCCCGCCTCATCAAGAATTCTCCAGGAAAACAATTTTGCGAAAGTACAACGAGAAATTCCAAGTTTTTTCGTTCACAATTTTTATCGATGTTACACAACAAGAATTTCAAAGCAAACAATAACTCGGAATACACAGTGAAATTTCATTACGGTCAATCGTGAAATTTTTTTTTTCTTTCACATCCAAAACATTGAAAAATTCGAACAAATATTGTTAAAAATATAGTAAAACGATCAAAAGATGAATTACAGTAATCAGGCGATGAAAAAAAAAAAATAGAACAATGATATTAAGTTTCGTTTTCTTTGGCTTGAGTTTTTTGTTTTTCTGTTATTCGGGTTTGAGTCTTGGCGTGATAACGAAAAAAAAACCAACAGAAAAAGGCTTATTGTACAATTATTAAATGAAAAATACATATTGTTGTTCATGAGGAAGTCTCTTCTTTTATATTATCGATCTCTAGCTGGATTTTTATTCCTCTATTCATAGAAAGAATAAAAATTGAAGTAAGTGTTATTGATTAATGAATTTTATGTTTTCATCATCTCCCGGATTTTCATTTTTTAGTATCAATATCTATGCTTTCATAAGACGATACATTTATCATTAATTCAAAGTTATTTATTAACGTCATATTTCATCTGTTCTCATCGTGGGGATAAAATCAATGAAATCGATCAATTATCTCTATTAATGTGAATAGTTTTGTGTGACTTCGTATACTACGAGTCCAACAAATAAACATCTCAAACCTCTCCAAAAATTTTTTTCTCTATTCAATAGCATTATTATCAATGGATAGTTTCAATTCTTTATAACGTTTTTAAGAAATTGTTTTCCTCTGTTTACTGCAACAATAATATCGAATCTCAAATTTTCAGATTAATAAAAATCTTGAAACTTTCATAGTGGCACCTTTTCTCAGTAATTTTTTAATCTTCGAATGTAAGTATTTGTCGGTTCTTAGTGGTTCGTGTAACAGGGTTAATGATGTGTGACGTCGTATTTCTGTCTATTCATTTCCGCGTTCATCCGACACGTCCCGACATAACTTCTCGCGTTTTTGCACATCATGAGGTTTGAAAATATTTTTTAAATGCAAAAGAATTCGCACATTTGTCGTTTCTCGATAAATAAATGTACGTCAAACGTCATGTTTCTGATTCGATTGATGCAGGATTGTCGGATCTTATCATCTGTACATATTTTTAATTCACCTTTATATTTTTTAATTCCGCAAGTCGAATGCCATTTTATCCGAAGTTTATTTAAGAGATGCTAACTTCACAGAAGTGCCAATTTCAACGATAGAGACACTCGATTTAGCACGGAATATCCCATATATATACACGCGTTTGTGTATCATATGGGATATAAAATGAAACGACGTGCATAACTTAAGTACACATATGTGTACTAAGATGACCGTTCCATTGATCCGATTAGAAGAAGCCCCTTTCTGGTGTATATGTAACTCTTTTTCCATCTCTCTCTCTCTCTCTCTCTCCCCCTTTCGTTGTCTTTCTTCCTCTTTCTCGCTTTCAGACACCACAAGGTTTGTAAATACACCAGGAAGCAGCAGAAGCCAGGCTAGAAGCCAATAACGAAATGCCACGCTCGCTCGCGACGAAAATGTTTCTTCTTTTTAACCGAGAATTATTCAATAAGTCATTGGAGATGATAAAACCTTTTTTTTTTCTCTCGGGCTCTATTAATATTGAAATCTCTGGCTCATTTTTTCAAACCGATTTCTCTAACCGCGCACACACGCCGCCCGTACTGTCATAAAATGTCCTAATGAGGTTCTAACGATATTTAAACAACGATTATATTAATTCACGTGCATTCTCAAAATATCTATGAATATTTATAGTTATATTGGAATTTTCAATGAATACGAAAAAAAAAAAAAGAAACAGAAAATAATCATTCAGTCAAAACGCATTCTTCGTTGTGGTAGGTGGGGAAAATTAAATTTCAACTGTTGAAGTAGAACTCGAGTTGACTATACCAGTTCATGAATAAAAAAAATACTGTATTTTTTTCAGATAAAATCTGAAAATGTATATAACTTTCAATAATAATTTCCACGAGGATCTAAACAAATCGAATTTTCGTAGCTCCATGATAACGAGAATGAAAAATTGATCGTATTTCTTTGCACTTGTTGAGTGTCATGAATCGTCGAGCTAATCGTTACGGTCGTTTGGAACGCGAGTGCGAGTGTACCCATCGGCGATTTTCTATGTGTATATATGTAATGTAGGATCGAGAATAATGAAGCGTGTCAGGAACAATAGTGACGGTCAGGTAACTCGTTAAATTTACACGTCTCTGATGTGTGCCCGGATCTCGATCGTTACTCCGAAATAATCGCGATTTCCGTTGGACTCCCATTCTCGTTACGTCACCATTTGTGCACTTGTTTCTTTTTTTGTTTCTCTCTCTTCCGGTGTGCAGACTTTTTCCTCGTATGACCTCGGTCTAATCTGGAAACCCTGAATACATTTTCAAGGCTGTAAAATCGATCGAGCGTTTGATTTGTCTCGTTAACAATAATATAACAGTAACGAGAACAATTACACTAGTTTACAGATTTTTCGATGGATTTTGAGTTTCGAATAATTTATTATTGAGTCTATGGCAATTTGGAGACTGGCAAAAAGCCAAAAAGCTCGTAACAAAACAAAAAAACATTCGTTTTCAACTCTATGTCTGTCGATCCATGCTGAGTAATTCTTTCGTCTCACTCTTATGTCTCTGAACTTTGGTGATTTTTACTACACATGTAGGTCTGGTAACTTTGTACGTACGTCAAAGACTGCTTATCGGCCTCATAAATATACACGATGTGTAACGTCAAATATAGATATCCAAGAATAGATAGGCTGTCTCGTTTATATTTAGAAAATAGAATCACGATGGCAATGTTCGTGAGCTTCTGTCGGCCACTTTAGCATGCATATATCTATATAATCAGAAATTGCACATACGTGCAGGGTTTACGATACCTTACTGGTATCGCCTAGCCCCCTGCATAAAAATATTTATCAAACTATACATTTTTTTCGATGTTATTCAGCAGTTATTTGATTTTTATGACACTTTTTCTATTACTCTTGACTTTTGATGAGTCGAATAAAAGTTAGGCCAAGGTGTTGCGCCTGTCACAATTTGTCATTATTTCTTTCGTTCGAAATAATTAAAAACGATTTTCCCTTCGTAGTTCAATATTTTGCTCTAAAACAATCGATTATTTGTTATTTATATTTGGTGTCGAGTTTGTAACGAAATTTTGCAATACTATGGAGAACACTTTAGTACAAACAGCGTTGAAACATTTTCTCAGCACACCAATATTTAACATATATTTGAGAAATTCTTTCGAAGGATTAAGGTTTCGAGTAAAATTGACTTGCTGAATGTCGATAGCATTAAGAATTATTGTCTCTTTCATTCTTATTTATACTGATGTCAATTATCGTTTTATTTCATTTCATTTTTTTTTTTTCACAGAATTCATTTGGAAGACCGGACTCTATAGTGGCGGCGGAAACTCTAGCAAATCACGTGCGATGCAACAATTCTTTCGTTCATGCAGTTTTTCAAGCTCAATTTCGCTCGAGCCTGACGTGTCCGAGATGTCATAGGCAATCAAATACGTTTGATCCTTTCCTCTGCGTATCTGTGCCCGTACCGCAGCATCATCGTCAAATAAATCTATACGTCAATGTTTTATACACGTCGCAACAACCGCGACAAGTAAGAATTGGTGTCAGCGTTAATCAGGCATCGAACGTCAAAGAACTGAGGGATATACTCGCAAGTGATACTGGCATTGATGAGAATCATATGCTACTCACGGAAATTCACGACGAAGGTTTTCACAGGTACAATCTTATTTTTCCATCTCGCTTTTTAAGTATTTACGATCATCGGAAGCATCGATTACTCATTTTGGCCCTGAATTTATGATAATTTGAACAATTCAATAGAAACGTCAAGCGATAATTATTTATTTAAGCGACAAGTGGCGCACTAATAAAATTTCGAAAGTTGTAAGCAAGTTAATAGGTCTCCATTTCAGAGATACTTGAAGTATTCTCGGTTTCCAAAATATCTTTATTGATGAAAATGCTAAAAAAAATGTTTGAAAATACTCACAGAAAATTTTAAAATTAAATTATTTTAATGGTAATCCATTTGCTTCGTTAAGCATATAAAATAATGAAGTAGAATATAATATAGAATGAGAAATAACGAATGTTAGATTGACCGAAATTGTATTAAAATTTACAGAACTTTCTCGGATTGCCAGCCATTGTCGGTAATAACGGAAAACGATCCGCTCTACTGCATCGAATTACCGCAGTTGAAGGAACCAACGGAGCAAGCGTATATCCTTTTGGTGTGGGTGAACGTTTTGGTCAAGGGTGAACTGCGTGAGCGTTTCGGAAGCCCTTATACGATGCAAGTATCGAGGGAGACGTCGTACGAAGATTTGCAAAAATTGTTATTAAAAGAAATGCATTCGACGTTGAGCGATGACGTTTTAACATCGAGCCAAAATCCTGGTTTGTTTAATATTCGAGTCGCCGATCCGGCAGCCACACCGATACAGGACGAGCATCCGTGTATAGATCCGGGCGTTGAGCATCCTCTGTACGTCGAACAAATAGAACAAGCGTTGTCGCTGTGCGCCGATGATTCTGGACCGCAACACGTAAAACTTATCCTCGAATGGGACGACGCGACGAAAAGTAAAATTATTCAAGACGACACCGATTCAATCGAAGAACACGCTTCGGTTAAACAATTAAAAACTAATTCCGAGCTGGGAGGAGCTGTAACACTGGAAGAATGTTTTGATCTTTATACAAGAGCTGAAATTCTTGGCGCCGAGGATGCTTGGCACTGTCCTTATTGCAACAAAAAACAGGAAGTCGTGAAGAAACTTGGATTATGGTCGTTGCCCGATATTTTGGTTATACATTTGAAACGTTTTCGCCAACAAACCCGACAACGATCGACTTCGAAACTCACGATACTCGTAGATTTTCCTCTTTATGGATTCGACATGACGCCACATTTGGCCCATACCGTCACCAGTCATACCAACAGCGTAAACAGCCTCGTTGGCCATGGTTGGTCACCTTGGAAAAAGCCGAGACCACGCAATCAACCAAATTTGCCAAAATACGATGAGAATGTTTATGATCTTTACGCCATTTGTAATCATCACGGACAGGACCTTCAGGGTGGACATTATACCGCGTATTGTCGTAATCCTTACGATACACAATGGTACTGTTTCGACGACACGAGAGTCGAAACTGTCACCGACACGAATCTCATCACCAATTCTGCTTACATGCTCTTCTATCAGAGACGAGGATTGTCCAATAATTCAATCGGAAATTCCTCCGCTGCATCCACAAGCTCCGCTGGATCGGGGCTCGATCATTGGGTTTCTCGCATGCCACCCTTTCAGTTTAACAACAAAAATTCTTCCAACACGGGCAACAACAAACAGAGCAAATCACAGGAAATGCTTTGCCAGGAGAAAATTGTCGAAGAAAAAAATTTAAACAATTTCAGTCGTGGTTGTCGAAATTATGCGACTTTACAACCCAACAAGAGAAACGTCGCTACGGAAACTGAGACTGGAGAAACCGATCATTATTCCGACGACGAGGCACCCTCCAGACGAGAATGGGTTAGTTTATTTCTAGTTATCATCAATCCACCGTACACACAAAAAATAGAGTTTCGATAAGCTCAAAAATGCTCATTTCTTCGCATATCTTCCAATGTAATTATCGCCATTGCTTCCACATGTATTTAAAATTTATTGATAACATTCGGTCGTACTCACATTTCAGAATTATCTTTGAATAATTTCCCTGGAACATTGGATATTGTACTTTTAAAATACAATGATCGAACAGTTTCTACGAAATAGGATATTCAAAAGAATACAAAAATACCAGAAAAACTGTGGAACGTAGCAAGCAGTAAACCTGTTGAAATCAATTCAATTTTTAAACGTTAACAGCACAAAAAAAAAGTCAAGAAGTTGGTCCATACACATTCGTGAAAAAAAAAACTTTATAAATAGTTTGAAAAACGGAAGCGAAATTGGTAAATTAAAAAACCGACAGCAATGAGCCAATACTTGGTTGGGTTATCGCACCGGCTTGCGTTTCAATCGCTAAATAGAAGGCAGTCTTGAATAAATATATATAAAATAAACATAAATAAGAATACATAATAATTGGAGCTTTTCGATTACAGGCGTCACCGAAACCAGTGAGAAAGACATCGTCGATAACACTCTCACCTCTGATGCCACCCCCGGTAATAGATGACGAAATCAACGATCCAGAGACGGCTGTGATACACGAGTCAACCTTGTAACACACGATCTAAGCCGGACTCGTGAAACAGTCTTGGCTTCTACAAATTCGAAAACCGAATTACCAATGAGAAAGGAAAGCGATACAAAAAACAAAGACAAAAATTTCCTTCGGGCTGTGGTATCCGCGTGCCAATGGAAAACCGCGCCGAGCAAAGACGAAAGTTGAAGAACGAACTTTAAAAGAACGAGCGACAAAATAACATCTATATATGCAGAAACGGTAGAAAAATAAAATATACATAGAGAAAAACGAGAAAAAAAAAAATACAAACCAATAACAATTTCGTAAGTTGCCAATGTCCGTAAAACTCGTGATAAAGTGAAACGGCGCTTAAGAACTCCCAGACCATAATTTCGGAATATTTCCCAATTAGATCACAACATTTCTACGTCTTTTCATATACATATAAAAATATTAAAAAATTTTAAAAAACGAAAAAACGTGCCCAACGTGAGATCTCAAAAGCAGACATAGAAAAAAAAACAAAACAGAGAAATTACTACACGCGAATCAACTACGCGGCAAAATGTCAGTATTTATTTTCACTTCTTTGCCACACAGGTAATAAACCTGTGAGATTTTTCTTTCATTCAATATCTGTAAATTAAATCGTTCACGACCGTTATCAATTTTAGACACGGTTTTACACGTGCAAAAAAAATTAACAATTCCGAAATGACGTTTGGAGATCATCTTTACGATTTTCTACTAAATTGAAACGATTTTAAAAATAATCATTGACGTTCGATGGCGGATATGAAAAATTTATACGTGACCATTCAACTTAGCTCGAAATGCTCAAGTAAAAAAAAAAGTTTGATCGTAACAATATTTCGAAAACATATGTTACCTGCGGGAAAAGGTTGAATGAGTTCGTATTCTGCAGAATATTGATAGCCGACTGAAAACTTTGGAAAAAAAACGTTCAATGATCTTTGTGTAAAAGAAAACATAAGCCTACCATTATGAATTGAGAAAGTATTATATCTATTTTTTCGAGTTTGTTAACAGTACCAAAATAAGTTTATGCTTAATATTTATACAAGAATTATTTCGAAATTCAATTCAAGACAATTTAAAGATTTGACCACATTTTTCCATTTCATTATTTGTGTTTTTAATGTGACTGGCAGCGCCATGCAATGAGATTGGACAAAAATCGACGAAAATATAGGGACTTTGAGATGAAATCAGAATTATTGAAAGCCACCGACATAATTTCAAAATTTTCAGTTGTGAATTTGGCTGGCTTTTGTTCATGAACGCAATTTTTTTTATAAATCCAGTCGGATATTTAAGAAAAAAAAATATTCCACAATCTCTCTTTTTCGAACAGACCACAAAAAAGAATTTCTAGAAAACCCGAAACGCGATTCACGATCTGTTCTCCCTGCACGACCTGCAGCCCAACTTTTTTCCGAAATTTATTTTTGAGCTATGATCAGTTTCAGTGATGCGAATGGCCTGAAACGTATAAATATTCATATCGTTGAAAATTTATAGAACGTTGAATACAAAATTTGTATTAAAACTGCTTTGAGACATTGGAATTATTTTTTGACATCACGATCTACCAGTTTTGATGATATAATTACTTTTATCAATTACCAAAACTAGCGGACTGAGATGAATAAGAAAAACAATTACCGAATTTCATTTCAAACAGTATTAAGAAAAAAAAAACAAATAGAAAAAAATCACACAAAAGATTTTTATACAGTTTTGTTATTCACAGTTGGTTCAGTTATTTATCTCGTACCCATAAAACATGAAATCTATGAACTATCAAAATTTTACACAAGGAGATTTAAAATCGAACTATAACCAAACTGAAATCTCGGGATCTGAAATTATCATAAACAAATTCAAAACCCAAAGTGTAACATACTTATCTGTGAGAGGTATACATATTCGCTATCGATTAATTTTCGTTAAAGTATCAAAGATGATTGGAAATCATGTTGTATTACTGAAAAACAAAAAATTAATCAAATGTCTCAATTCAGGTCAAGTTTAATTTTTAATTCTACAATTTGGGAAACTTCCGTTTGTACGATTAGACTGTATAAGTAGAACCGAATTTTTCTGTGGTGAGTTCAGTAAAAAAAAATGAAAAACAAACAAACAAATACATGAGACTAAGCATTTGTCAAAAAAAAAAAAAAAAATGATGAAATTGTTGAAGAAATGAAATTCTCCACGAGGTCTTCTGTCCCTTAGCTTAGCACAATATTGTGACAATAAGCACGTTTATCCTCGGACGTGGCCATCGTTGCATGTGTTGAGTTGGAAATAACTGAGAAAATGCTAAACAAGTCTCTGCTGTAAAAGTTTTTTTTTTTTTTTCTGTCATTTTTCTGGACACTGTAATTAGGAGTTTTCGCGGTTGCCAAATCTCGAAGGCGCCGATTCATTAGTCGTAATATTTATATATACATATTGTATTTGTATCATCCACTAGTGGCCTTAAATCTCGATATAATTGATATAACCGATACAAGCTAAAAACCAGAATTATTTTGAAAACACACACACACACAGACACACGAACAATTGGATGGACGTAAGTAAATGTGTGGATAAACAATGATAAACAGGCGGACATTGATATTCAACATTTGTAAAAAAAAAAAAAAAATATCGTTCGCTAATTGTTTAAAAAACGAGCATTTTTATAAAAAAAAAAAAAAAAAATTATTGCAAGCAACATTCGTTCGTTCGCTCAGAACAAATAATTCGTAGGTAAACGATCTGTAACTGCGCGTTACTTCTTAATTCGTACAACTCTAAGATGACCGATTGAGACAAAAATTAAAATAAATAATGAGGAAAACCAAAATACGAAAATAGTGAAAAGAATAACTGGTAAAGACTGTACGAAAGCTTCCGGTACTAATTAAATCGTCATTTCCGGCCTTAAAAATACATTTTCATCTTACGAGAAAACGTGCCGATCAAAATGAAACCGCGTTTAGAGAGCCAGTAACGAAGATTTGATAATAAATCTAAAAAAGGAAAAAAAAAAAAAAAGAGGAAATAATATTTGCTCGTGATTTTTACTCTAGGGATATTAATTCTCGCTTGTTAAAAGGGCTTCTCGGCGCCGTTGCAGGGACAAAAGACTATACTGTTATCCACGCGAATTATTTCCTCATTTTTTCGTATTTCAAATACTCCTGTATCATCCCCCCTCGCCCTTCAACGTCCTTAATAATCATTCCACAGATAGTTTTGAAATTTCTTAATCGAAAAAGAAAGGAAGAGCAAGATAATAAATCGCGAAAAACTATCGATCGAGATGTGTACCAGATTTTTTATTTATATATGGTATATGTACAGTACATATATATAAATATATAAATTTTGAGCGATTGAGAGAAAGAGAGATAGAGAGATTTAAGTTATATATAGTACATATATATATATTTCGAGAGCAACATTTATTACTAGTCACACGCATTGTGGACAGAGGTAGAAAAGCGCACGCGAATAAATTAAAAGAAAAACAATGTGAGGACGAATTTGATTGCGACGAATGCGAAATTGTCAAATGAAAATATGAAACGAATGGTTTTACAGTGTGAAGACGTGCGGCTATTACTGGAAAAAAGAAAAGCCTATTATTCAAATGATTTATTTGTGTTAACCGACTGAGGAATATTATTATTATTATTATTATTATTATTATTATTATTATTATTATTATTATTCATCGCTGTAATTTTTTTTTTTTCGGTTCATTTTTTGTTCTCTTTGTTCAAAATAAATAGAGAATGTATATATTATAAGAAATGAAGAAATTTGCGATCGACGTATATCCACCGATATTTCATTGATAATCATCATTATTCTTCCTCCGCAATTATAAATTGTACAATGCCCTTCATCTTAATAATAAACAATTTTATTCGTATTCTTAATGCTCACTGTTTTTATTTCTTCCACATTTCGTTCACATACAGTGGCGCCTCAAGCGCTGGAATTTTGGACAAGTTTAATGATATACTCTTCTCCAAGATTATTACGAAAATTTGTTCTCACAAATCCCTTTTCCATTCAATCATTACTAATTATACCGCAATCACGTTTTTCTAAATTTTTTTTTACAATTTGCGATAAGATTTTGCTCTGACAAGGCTTTAATTTCGCTGAAATGGCGCTACAGTTATCTCAGTTTTTCAGAAATATTAATGGCTTTGTGGAAAGTGGTAATTAACTGTTGAAGTCATTATTTTTGTCTTGAAATTCTACGATAAATACCTTAAAACTTTCGAATTCTTATATCAACACGAAGATAAAACCTATTTTTATATGAAAATGAAACGAAATCAACCAAAATTGACACGACATCTTTGACAAAATTAAAGATCAATCGGAATTCATATAGGCGGCAAAAAAATAGGAAACACACTTGTTGTTGAAACACATCTTCGAAACTCGAACCGTTTTTATGGTAAAAAAATTGGAAGCGAGCCTCGAATTTGTAATGAAATAAATTCATGTGCACGAAAAAAAAAAAAGATTAGCAAGCAATATTCAAAACGCATGAAAAATAGTTATTCCATGTCATACACAAGCACACAACCGTCACTTTCGTTATCTAAATATGGCGGCCGGCGTCGCGCGCTTCCTTCTACCCTCTCGTTATCCCCACCCCTTGATCCCTCGAGTATTTCTCAGTCGAGCTCGAGGCTCCGTGGTGCGTGGTTTGTGTGTCGTGCGTCTCGCGTGTGTTTATCGCTCGGAATTCTCATTCAACAAACAACAAAAAAAAAAGCAGATCGAGGTAAGCAAAATTGAGACACGTGACAAAAGAAAACGTAACCACGGGAATAGAAAACCTGTTTACGGTCGTCCGATTAGGAAATGCAAAATAAGATCGAGCTAAACGAGAGTGAATGAAAGAAGCGTCCGTCTGACAGTGCGCGTTCTTCGATACTGTTACTCTCTTGTACGTGACGAGAAGATCTTACAACAGTACCATACTTTATTCGCACGTAAAAAAAAAAATCTGGAGTATCTTGTTTTTTTTTTTCTCTCGATAATAACCAGTTCGGTATGTTTTTGTTTTGTTCTTATTTTCTTTTACGAAAAATCTGTTTCGACAACGATACGATATAACTATTCGACCGAATTCAGGCATGAACACGTTTGTCATTTCAGCCCTAAAGATTTACGACAGTTCACAAATCATTTTTATTGTCATAGTTATAAATATGATTAATGACAGTTGAGAACGTGGAAAAACGTTTCACCGCTCCAATACCCCTGCTCAAAAATACGTTCATTTTCTAATCTATAAACGTACGTGAAACAAACTTTTTTAAATGAAGTTTTTTGCATACGAAAGTTAAGTTGGGATAAATAAGATTCAACGTTTCAGTACAACGATAGTGAAATCGACTGAACCTTTTTTTTCAGTTTAGAGTGAGGTTTGTGCATGTATATATGCACATAAACCCAAGAGATTTTTCGGTCGCGCCGCTCCCTACGAAACCGTGTGTGAAAGAGTGAGTGGGAGAGAGAGAGAGAGAGAGAGAGAGAGAGATAAACGTGGTGGTGGCGCTCGCGAACGCTTTTCGGCGTGTGCTCTCTGCGATCGATACACACGGTTGAAACACACATAGACTCACCACATACACATTTATTCTCATCAGTCGGTTTATAATATCTTTCTCTCTTTCTCCCTCTGCCTCTCGCACGGTCCTGGTCTTTCACTCTTTCGCGTATATAGAGAACGCGCGCAGCACTCGTTTTTTAGGTATAAGGCTTTTCATCTTAAATCGTCAAAAGTTCTAACACTCACGTTTTTCATCTTTTATTATTTCCCTATGAAACATTTTGATGTTTTAAAATCGTATAAAAATCCTACAAAATATCCAGCAAGCAAATATTCGAAAAGATTGAGCAAAATTTGTTATTTTCCTGGTAAAATACTAATTCGATTCTCGTATTTCGACACGTCAATAGAAAAATTATTAAAAAAATAACAACAGCTGTACCAACGATATCATCGTTTTTGACGTTTTTTAAAAATAAGGCTGACTCCTTGGAGGATTCTATACGAGTGAATATACTTGTAGTTTCAAAAATTTGGGAAATACTGTAAGAAAATAATCTTCTTTAATAGTGTATATGATAGGCGAAAAATTTTGAAAACGAAACTTGAAAATATCGCTCGAATTCGTCAATTCTGATTTTTCTATTACAAATTTTTTTTTAAACTCCCACAATAATCATCGAAATCTCGTGATATCGAATCATAAATTTATTATGCGGATTAAGCATAATAAGATGATCCCGATTTTGAGTTTTACAGAATTCGGTTGTTGGAAATTCGATCTACGCTTAAAACGAAATTTCGTTGAAATATTCAAATATTTTGGTGCACGTATTCAACAAATTGTTTTTTTTTTTCTCGTTCAGGCAACGAAGATTTTGAATATTACAACAAAACTTCTTTATCCTGAAACAGAACTTTGTTAAGAGGATAAAACATTTTATCGTCAACATATTTTGTCGAACGTATTCAACAAAATGTTTTGAGATTTCAACAAAATTTTATTTTCAGTGATACGAAAATTGAACAATTTTTCAAATAAACTACGAGAAATAGAGGATTATTCGGATACTTGAATTATTGTTTAGAAAAATAACGTTAATCGACAAACGATCGTAATTGAGAAATATAAAATAAAAAATCTTTGTTTCGAAAGTATTCCTACCTAAGAATGGCCTGAAAACATTTTTTTTTAATTTTTATTCGAAGCTTATAATTTACACGCAGCGAATCCTTTTGGCCACAACAATCTACTCGAGTGACTATACTCGCGTCGTTGAAACGCATATGGGTGAGTATAGTACTCAGCCGAAAAATACCTCACATGTGGTCGAAGAGAATAAATATACTCTCGTCAATAGTACCCGGGTGTAAATAAGATGGAAACCCAGCGAATTATTTTACTACTCATTATCGATTCAAACGATATTTCATTAAAGAGGTTGGCTACACACAACAATGTTGCTATGTTAAAAGCATAGGAAAATTCTAAATGATTAGAATTTAATGAAATTTGGTGAGCATATTCTTTTGGATTAAATATGAATATACAAATTTTTTAAGATTTTTCTTCTACATAGTTTTCGAGTAATTCAACACTAGAGTTTACATTCCTAAGCATAGGATTCTGATATATATATAGGTATATCTTTAGCATATTGTAAACTCCAATTATTCGACAACTATGTAGACGAAAAATTTGAAATAATTTATATCATTGCATTTGATGCTAAAGAATATTATCACTAAATTTTATTAAATTCTTATCATATTGTCGTATGTAGCCACCCTCCGTAATTAAACCTCGACTTCAATCATAGCTCGAAAGACTTTAACTAAAATTGTAATCGAATCATCGTTCCGATCGAATCTTTTTTAATATTGAAATAGTGTTTGAAAAAATTGGTTGAAAGCCAACAAGATTTTCATGTAAACCTACCAATTATTTTTCGTCGAATTCGTCGATATAAGCATTTCATATGGAGCATTGGTGCTCCAATAAAATAAAAGTTATTTTACAATTTAGCATTTACTACAACGTTTCAGAGTAGAACCAAAAAATGATTTTAATCAAAACTTTATCCGCTTTTTAAACGAAGAATCTTTTATCATGAACTCAGCTCAGTTGTTATAATCTCACGGCGTTGACAGCAGTGAAAATTCGTCGTCATTTTCAAATAGCCAACCTTGAAAATATAACCGAGTCTTTAATTTATTTGCCAATGAAAAATAAAATTTTAACGAGTAGTCGATATGAAAAGCGTGCGAATATCGTAGTCGTACGTAAATTTTAATAAATACCAAAAACGTAAGAGAAAGAAAATAAAATTCGGCACATTCGAAGCACGCGAATGTAAACACAAAATACGTTTCGTCAAGAGGCAATTCTTTTCTACAATCTTTTTTCTGTTTTTTATTTTTATTTTTTTTTCTCTTTCCCCTAGAATTTGAACTCGGTATGATAAGCCAAGAGAAATGTACGCCAGTTTAGTCTACGACTGTATATGCGAATTTTACATCAAAATAATGACTCTGTGCCCAACGAGTACAGAATTCGTTCGCCATGTTGTAAAACCGGAAGTCCGTATAGGTATAGAATTAAGTATGTAGGTATAGAGACAGGAATGTATTGCATAGCAATCGTTTCCCGTAGACTCGTGTGCGTAAAGTGTTGTTGCGTGAGTTCGCACGAGCTATACCGAAACAGAAAGGAAAAACTGCGAAGGGTAAAAAACGAAGTAGAAGAAGAAGAAGAAGAAAACAAGAAAGCGAAACGATGAGGAAGGAAAGGGTTAAAAAACGTGAGAGGCTAGGGTGTATGTGCAGAAATACTGTGTTGGGACGCGAGGGCGAGCCTCGACAGGGTGAAAATTGTCACTCGTACGCGCAGAGGTATTTTATTTTCGTCGAGCATCGAGCGAGCAGCTTTTTTTTTTTTAATATTATTATTATTATTGTTGTATTCTTACGACGATATATGCAAAGTTTGTATGGAGCCTTCGATTCAAAATAGAGCTTTTCTTTTCGCTCTGAATCATTATGAAAAATATTGTTTCTACGTGATAGTAAAGATATCAACGTGGATAGATGAACAACGAATGAAACGTTACAATTCGGTTGGAAGTAGATAAAACATTTTTTTTTTTTCTCAATATTTTAGAGTTTATAATTGACTCGTTACGATTCGAAATATCAAAAATGAGTTGGGAACAATGCTCTGGATATTTATTCGTCAAATTTTGGAGCTCATCAGTAGTGTAAAAAAAAAACATTTATTACAAAATGTGTATTCGAAAAATGTATTGCTAAGAAACGAATGATTTTTTACTATTTATTATTCGTTGGAACACCGTAATATACAGAAAAATAAGTGAGAAATTTATGCATAGATAAATGTGAAGAAGGACACTAAAATATTCACTTTTTTGGGACGGAATTATTTTGAACATATTCATGTGATATAGTTGGGTGTAAAGCAACTCAATGGTAGGGGTCGTAGCTTAGGAAGGGTTTAATGACGAAGAGCGTAAGAGAAAAGAGAAAAAAAACAATGGTAAGGCTTGTTGACAGGGTGGTACGAGGCTGACGACGTCGACTGCTATAAAATTCGAGAGCATATGCAGTCGAATAAGAATGAATGTTGAGCGATAAAAAAAATGTTTGCATATACGAGTAGAATAAATTTGATAAATTTTTTTCGTAATGCTTCAATCGTAAAAAAAATTCAAAATATTATTAAAAATTCTTTGAAAATAATTCTTCATTTTTATTATGAATTTCAAACAGCTTTTGTGCACATACGAAAAACTGAAATACCCTATTTTTTTTTTTGTTCCCCCCCCATAGAAATTTAAAATGAACGAAACTGACACTTGAAGAACTCGATAAAGAAATAATTTCGTCCGCTAAAATGTTAGAATCTTTGGAAATTTTTAACCAATTAAAAAAAAATCGACTCTTTTTATGCACCACAAAAATTCAATATTTTTTTTCTTCTCGTCGATTACAGAATTTTCAACGTTCCTTCATCCCTCATGTGAATTTTTCAACATCTCTCGTTTCCATCCCGTATATCAAATGTAACGTGTACACGCACACGATGCTTTCTCGTCGAACCCTCATTACAAAACAAATACCCACATGCTGGTAGCTCTTGATTTTTCGTTGGTTAAAACCGGAGAAGAAAGAAAAAAAAATACGCGGGTGGTATAACCGTTTCGAGATCAAACATTGTACTTTGCTTGCACTTTTTATCCCTTACGACATGCATTCTTCTTTTATGCGTTACAGTTTCTTTCGCCACGAGCTCAGACGTTAAACCATGTACGAATGGACATGAATAAATACGTATGTATGTGGACGTGTGTCTGTGTCTGTATTATTTTTTTTTTTTTTTATTAGTTTAAAAGGAAGAAAAAATACTGCGCGTCAGCGCAAGTGTTATTACGAAAGTTTTTTCATGCATATCCTCATGCTTTTAGGTCAAAAGACATAAATTATATATATACTTTTAAAAGAAATATATTATACTTTACACGTTGACATTAAAGTTTTGGTAGTTGAAGTTGAAGTTGAAATGAAAAGTTTTCAATGTTTTTTTTTTTTATAATAAAAATCTAGTAAACTCGTGAATGATCAAAAAACGTCTTCAATCTTCGTACTAAACAGACGTATTTATTTGTCATATTAAGTATTCTATACGTACGAATTATAAATGTACATATTTAAATGGGACAGATCAACTTTTTTTTTGTTTTGCTTAGGGAAACAGTATTTGAAATTCGTCGCTTCTCTCTGTCTGACGGTCTACGTAAGTCGACGATTAAGCTTGGATAATACCACTCGTAACACGGAATTGCTCGTGTAATGTTTGTCGTACATTCTTGGAATTACTTCGCGTCTAAAATATACACAAAGTCCTTAGGGGCCTTCCTTTTGTCCTTTTATTTGAGACGTCAACGAGTTCATAATTTCGTGTCTATAAATTCTCGAATATTAAACAAGTAGAACGAACGAAATGATACATTTTTCACAATAAATTCTTACTCCAACAAGCTTCATAAAAAATGAATAAAAAATAATAATTAAGTCTGATAAGTATGTCACTCGAAACCTCCTTTTCTCGTACCGATTTATATCCCTGCGAGCTGATCATCAGAATAGCTTATTACGAATAGAGTTATTAAATTTAATAGAAACGCGAAAGTCAACGTAATTTGAACGTTTAATCTACTAGAATCCATAATCGTATTCCTTGTAAAAAAAAAATCTTATTTAAATTATTTTTTAAATGAAAAATTAGACGATTTCGTTACGAAGCGAAAAAAATGTTATTTCTATTATTTTTCCAAGGTATTTTTCGAGTCTTTTGAATATTTTATTAATTTTTTCGACGGGATGAAACGTATGATCGAAAATTCTCTGAGGGTATAAGAGAGAAAATATATTTCAGTTCATCGCTCCAATATTTTAACGAAAAACTCATGAAGTTGTTTGATAAACGAAGAAAATAAGGGGAACTAGAAGGTTTAAAGTGCATAAGGATCAGCGAATATATCGCTTATTTTCCATGCAGTCATCCGACTCGACGTGCGAAACCCACTCATGAATATTCAGGGTTCATTGGCACGCGCGTACTCCTCTCATTTTCTCTTATTTTTTTTTTGCTTCCCTTTCACGAATTCTCTATTTTCCATTTCCCTATATTTCTCTCTCTCTCTCTCCGTCTCCCTATTTAACGAGCTCGGGGTCTGGCACACGTGATAATAATAACACACGTCGTCGTCCACGAGAGTTCGTCTGGCTAGTCTCGTGATCTTATGTCATGTATTTATGATCGCGTCTCTTGAAAACTCATCTAAACATCGCCCAAAATAACAATATTGATATTGCAATAACTTATCTAAGTTTGCCACCGAATATACCCACAATTCAAATGTCTCGGGATTAAATCGATTCCAGAATTCTTCGAGTTCAACAAGACTCAAGTAAGAATTATCTAAAAATTCAAGTTGGGCCTGTGACGAGTTGGGCCATTCGTAACGAGAATTTTGCATCGTTATAAAAATGTACAGTTTGCCGTCAATGACCATACGTACAGTCTCGTGTACAAGTATATTGGACACCCTGTGGCTGTTTGATCAACATAAATAGTCAAATATCTCGGTCAAAAAAAAATTGTAACTCAATTCAATAAACGTCATTTTGAAGCAGACAATTCCAGCTTCATTTTGCTTTTTTTCAAATAATTTATGCGATTTTTTTGCGCCGCTCGGTACGTAACTTCGAGCATGGCTATTTTTCGCGATTTTTTCACCTCAGTAAATCGGGTGCTAAGGCTCGTGTCAGTCAGTAAATTAACTTTTTGGCCAGGAAACCTCAAAGAGGACATCTTCAGCTTTAATTTGGTTTTTGGAAAAATAAAATGCGATGTTTTTTGGCGAATTTATATAGTGTTTTATCTCGACTGTTCCGAATTTTTCAAGACACAAATATATTTGACGGCGTTTGATCGAAAGAAAGTCTCAGCCTATTTTATTTTGAAAGAAAAAGAACGATTGGTAATTGACGTCACTTCGGAGCCATCGCGATCAATCTTTAACTATCAACTAAATATATATTTCATGACTCCCGACGAGATCCAATTGAATCTCGATGTATAGATAACACTTGGGATATGCTCTCGTTAGAATGAAGATTTTTGGTAATATCTATCAACGAATATCAGAGAGCCCGAAATTCCCGTAGTGTTCGTAAAGGGAATAAAATTTTTTGGACATCTGGCGAACACGTTTATTTATTCGAGAGTGTGTTTAGGATGTGCTCTGACTCGCTCTCTCCCTGTTCTCTTCCTTGTCCTCTACGTTTTTATACGTCAGATTTTCCATTTCCTTCAGCTTTCTTCACGCTGGCCTTGGTCCTTTTTCTCGCTATGACTTCCTACCCCTGGTCGAAGGTTCCACATGTGTATATAGAAGAAACCTCTCGTGTTTACCGTTGAGATCCGAGAAAGATCTTTGTAAATCGTCTGTCGAGCTCACGTAAAAGAAAACGGCCATCTGTCCACATACACGAGTAGTTACGCGTTGTTTCCCTCGTTCCCAGAGGCAAAATCTCTGCTCTATTCTATATAGTCACTGAATGACACGAAACAGACCAAGAAAAGAAAATTTCTCGTCAGTTTCAACGAAGAAAGCAACGAAAAAAAATCAAAAAATGCAACACGAAAGAAAACGAAGAGTTGAGAAAAAAGTGGATGAAATGAAATTTATCAAACAATCATTTTATATCAATTGTAAAAACTTGAAATTCTATTATTATTTTCTTCCTGCGACGTTTACTTGATCGCACATTCGAATGATATAGAATCTCCGCCTCGTTGGAATGCAATGAACATTCCTTATCAGTGTTTTCTTCTAATTTTTCATTTTCGTAACAAACGAGATTTATTTTCCGGATTTACTACGCAGGTTTTGTCAACAAACTCGTAAGAATTTATCAATTCTCGATGCATAAATCTACCAATAAAAAGTTGCAATGAGAATAAAACTACTTTTGCACTTGAATGAAGCAGCATCGCAAACTTCAGACAAAACATTTCTGCACGTACGTGTGATAACTCTGATGTCGTCAACTCGATGCACATGGAAAAAAAATATTATCACTGCCTAAATATGACACTGCGATCTAAAAGAAAACGAATTAATCATAAACATTACACAAAAAATAATATCTTATATGAAACTTAATGGTTTGTTACTTTTCCGAAAGCTTTCGAGCAATTAGCTTTTAAAAAGGAAAACAGAGATAAAGAGAAAGAGAGCGAGAGAGAGAGAGAGAGAGCGGAATTTACACCGTCGTCTTCTATGACTCACAATCAGTCTGAACTCGAGTCTCCCTTCTGCTCGATGCACTCGAAGGGATTCTCATTGTCGAGGAAACTTACCGAGCGAACATTGTCCAGCCTGAACTTCTTAAACAGTATGAATATACATGGCTGGCTACAATCGTATGTAACTGTATATATAAACCGTAAGAATAAAAAAAAAAAATAAATAAATAAAAAAGAAAGGAGCGTAAAGAGGAGCATTAAAGTTTGTTTGAGTCGAAGGGACAAAAAGAAAGAAAACTACGGAAGATAAACGCGAGCAAGGATGCGGCCAACATTTTTATCCTACTTTTTCTTTTCCAGTTTCTTGAGAGTTTTGACGCGAAAAAATTTCAACTGAATCATCAGTGACACGTGGTATCCTCGTGTCGACCTCGCGTTGTGTTAACCGAGAAGCTCTTTTACCACTTCCATCGGCTTGCGCTGTAAATTGTCTTTGTACCTCGAAGGATTACCTCCACACACACATATATATATATATATATATATATATATATATATATATATATAAATGCATGCGTACACAGCTACGAAGCATTTCAGTTTACAGCTCTATTGGGTGTCCCAAAAACGACACTATTATTACACAGTTCCAGTAAATTACGAAATTATTAACTGGAGGAAGCCCCACTCTGCACTTTCCACTCCGACTTTGGTTCACACCAGTCATCGAATCGATCATCACTATTTTTTCATTCGTATCTCTGATAAATAGTAAACCGTGTAGATCAAAATATAAAGGATTTTTCGACGTTACACAATTGGCCAATTCTTTTCTTCAATTTAAGATAATCCTATCGACTTATTGTTAGCTGGTCATATGCGCGGGATTAACCTCTTCATCTCTAAAGTATCAAAACACTTTCCGATGCCCCGGAAGCTCCATTTCAACTCACAATACTATTCCATGAAAACTAGGTCGACAATTGTTTTTCTTTTCTGAGACCATTGGATCGCTACAACCTCGAAATACTTAAATCCGATTTTTTAAAAATATCTTATGGATTTTCACTAAGATATATATGTATATATGTTTTTAGTGACCGGAAATCGGATTTTCCTATGTCACCCTGGCAATCCGTCACGGAGAACATCTGCTCTTGATAAATATATTTTCACTCTCAATCGATCGATAACCGACGCTGAATTTTCGTTTTTCACCCGAATTCTATGACCTAGGCACCGCGATAGGATTACCTTAATTAGCAATTTTTTGACACAGTTATGCGCTATCAACTGGGATAATTGCACGCCGCATTGTGTGCACACCCGATAGAATTAAATATTGACTCCAAACGCGTATCATTTCAAGGTAAACTTTTTCCTCATAGACGCTCATTTAAATATTTTTCAGTTTATATTTAAAAAAACGAATCCTCAATGAGAGAAAAGTGTTACTTCATAAACATAAGAATTTTCTCTTTCGTCATTATTTTTGGAACTTCTTGGATCTGACCTCCATTTCATATTGTGGCATTCTACGTATGAATATTTGTCAGCAATTAAATTCTTTAAAACAGAGTATTTTGAGCCAAGTCCATAAAACCAGTAGTTTCTGAGTCATTACACCGGGAACAACAATACATTGAATCGATAAATTGCGAAGATGAAAATGAAATTCGTTAATTCAACGAATATTTACTCTAAGAGCTCAACAATACCGATTGCAATAGATAAAAAAACACTTTTCCAATGCTGATTACATGAAATAAACTTGGTTAAGAGAATCACCAAATATTTTTTAACAGCGCGCTTCTTTTTTTGTTTTTCAAACAAAGATTTGTTTAAGATGTCAACTCTGGATTAGCTTTGAACGAGCACCGTTCAAGACAAATCTTTGCTCTGTAACGAGACATCCTCACCCATAGATTCTCAAGAGATTAATTCTTTTTAATGGAACCATGTTAGTGCGCGCGTATACTCGCGTATATATACTACTGAAAAATTGAATGAAAGAGCCCGCTTGTGAGACCTATCACAAAGATACTCTTTTTCCTCTTTCCCCGTGCTCGCATATCCATTTATATTCATATACTGTACTTAGTATAATAATAATAATATTCTGCACACATCAAAAAATCAAGTCTTGCATTACATTCGCACAAACATATGAGTCAGTCTGCCTTGTCTATGTATATATAATTCATCGCGGTACAGATGAAACACGATGCCGATTTATATGTGCTGCTCATATACCTTTGCGTATAAATATTCCATAACATATAAGCCGCATAACGACGTTTATGAGCAACACTACCAAGAAATTGTCATAAAATTATATTCCGTCCATTCGGTTTCTCACAATTCCGATACATCCCTGATACATTATATGTACTCAATGATGTATATCAGACGATCTAAAATTTCGATCACATTCAGCTATTCATGGGGAAAATTCAAAGAAATGAAAATATGCAATTACGTCTACGAATGCGATAGTCGCGTGTTAATTGGATGCTTTCGATACAATTTTTTTTATACATTACTACAAAAAAAGAAATGCTGGATTATATATAATTTACAAATCCTAAATATAATCAGTAACGTCAATGAACAATGTATAAAACAAATTTTTTTGTACTAAAAAATATTTGGAATACAAAGATATATCGAAACACCGTGAGTACCTGATTTTCAGTTTATCGTGTCCATGACGCTTCTGTGTCAAATTTCTATCTCAACGTTCTTCACCAAATAATTTCTACACTGCAGACATTTTTCGTCCATCGTGTTTAGAGAAATTACTGTGTTTTCGTTAGTTATTTCTGAACTACAAAAATTGAATGTAACTCAATAAATTTTGCAGTACACTGGGAGAAAAAAATTTTGTTCGTCGAATAAAATCCCATTCAGTTGGACGAAAATATCGTGGATTCAACTATTCTTTTGTTGAATAAACTAACTCATTTGACGTTGAAAAAAAAATTTTTTTTTTCAAATTAGTTGAATTTACTATATTTTCGTCCATTAAATGGATTTTGTTCGATGAACAATATTTTTTTCTCAGTGGACGATTTGAAAATTTTATTAAAGACACTACTATTCCTTATTTGTATGTAAATTTCACAGTACTATTTCAAAGCTCACTGTACTGAGAAAAAAAATGTTGTTCATCGAACAAAATCCCATTGAATGGACGAGAATATGGTGGATTCGACTATATTTTTTTTTGAAACAGCAAATAATTTGAATCGTCAAATCATATTTTCGTCCAATCAAATTTTCAACCGCACATGTATCGATCACGAGACGATCAATATGAGTGAAATTTCACCAAAGTGTGCAAGATAACCTAGACAATATTAGTTTCAAATATAAAAACTTTCGGTCTCAGACCAATTTCCATATTCACTACCTTAATTTGTGTAGACGGTCGAATTTTTCATGAATGCCGTTTATCAGCGGTAACATCGATGAAACATTCCCAAACGAAAACGTCATCGGGACTGAATCATTTTTATTCAGCCTCGTAGGCAATCGCACATCTTTTCATACCGTATTTAAATCTACTTTTTTTTTTTTTTTACTTAATCAGTGTCTTTACAAGAATTCTTTCAGCATGATGAAAAAAATCTCATTCAATTTATTTCAATCTTTCACTTCTCTGAATGCCAATTTTTTAATTGGATCAAAAAATGATCAACTCGCAATTTTCTATCGTCGACGTAACCGTACGCCGAGCGAACACTCGACGGTTATCGAGTGACCATTATTTGCTCGGAATAATTCGATTCGTAACGTTGAATTGTAATTGAACAGATTGAATATACTGGAACCTATCGTTTGGTACCGGAACTGAGAATTTTTTTTAATTTTTATCAATTACACGCTTGTGTTAATTCATACTTCGAATCACGTTTTATCGATCGAGAATTTTTGACAGATAGTTGAAAATTTTTTTTCATCATCACTTCGTACGAATGATTCATATTTCATAGGCAAAACCTGACAATTATTAACAACTTTTGTACTTTGTAAATATATGAAGTTACAATGTGGGGCGGTGAACTTTTCTATAGAGGGCACGAGGAAAGTAAAACTCTTCATCTTCTCTACACCGCCCTATAAATTTTAGCGTCGTATTCCGTGGGAACTTTAATTGATTTTTCTTTGAACGAGAATGAATTCTTTTTTTCAAAGCATTATTTATTAATTTTATTGCCAATTGTCACGAGATGTAATTTTTTTTTTTTTTTTTCTCTTCCTTCGCGTGTTTTTCCGTTTACCTTCGGGACAACGACGGCGACGTCGAGGGTGAACCACCCCGTCGATGGTTTAACGGTGACGAAGCGTGTGTGTGTGTGTGTGTCTGTGTATATGTATGTGCATGAGAGAGAGAGAGAGAGAGAGAGAGAGAGAAAGGAGAGACGAAGCAACAACTTCCGTCGATCGATTCCTGGGGCTCGCGGTTAAACTCCCTGGAGTTCCTTTATGCCACGCCTTGTGCCGTGTTTGTCTCTTTCCCGCGAGACTCTTGGCTTTAATACCGCACACATTCAAACAACCACACGAACTCTTAATTTCACGTAACAATTGCGGTGAAGAAAAATTTATTCAAATCAACCAAATAGATTGGAAAATATTTGAAAATTCGAGCAAAACCATAAATTCCAACTGGTCAGAGACACATGTGTTTCTTGAATAAATTTTCAAGTAAAATGAAAAAGTGTTCATTCGTTAAATTATTGTTGCACAAAAATATTTCAATTTCTAGATAATCAAATTTCGCTCCAAACAATAATAGAGTCAACTTTTCTATCCATTTCGGTAAACCTCGAACGTACCAACAAAAATTCATTGACATTCGAATAGGGCGAGTGACTTCATAATCAATGATGCTAAGTTTTGACTGCGGTCGCGTCAATAGTTACGACAACAAATATTTTTTATTACGGTGAAAAATTGAGAAAATTTATATGAATTTAACGAGCACTTTTGCTTGACCGAAAACGCGAGAATCCCGAAGAAAAACACTTCTATGAAAGATTGTTGGAGTGAATTGCATCTAAAGGCAATTCAATGCAACCAAATATATATATATATATAATATGCATATACACATAAACGAATTTCAACCAAGATTGCTTTGCACAATTCTCGTTTCTCTCCTTTGGTAATATCTTTCTCCTGTCTCGTTTGCTTCGTTTCCGCCTCAACTATACAAGCTCATTGTTCCCTTGATTCGCTTGAATTTCCGGTCGAGAAGGGGCGCGTCTTGTAGAATTAATGTTGCACGAAAAAAAAAAAAGAAAAAGAGAAAGAAATCTCATCCTAGCCTCAATTGACAATCAGCCTAGTCATATAATAATAATTATATATAACAACAATAAGATCGACGGGGAGTACAAAAGATCAAGACAATTGACGCGACCTTAATAACGGTTATCTTTGCAATTATCCTGCTGATTTTCCTGTCGTGGGCCATGTCTGTGGCCGATCTAAAACCGATTTTTTTAGGTCCGTTAAATGGATTAAACGATAAAAAAGAAACAACGATAAGTATTGTCGAATAGTTTATCAATTAAATCTCTACTTCTGCAATGACATTTATTTGAATTTATTGTTATTTTATATCAAACGATTGACACATTTTTGTTGTTTTCTTTCAATCAAATAATCGTGTTAACGACATCATTATTACGATCTCATTACGATTATCGTTATTCGAATAATTGTTGGTAAAAATAATACACTAAAAATACTTTATATACGATCATAATTAATTGTAGTTGGGAGTTACTAATAATAGTCGCAGGTCGATTAACTTCACGGTATTCTCTATTCATATAATCGTTTCTGTCGACCAGAAAAGCCTCTTGATTTAACATCTATATACTAGATAGTGTCGCTTTTAGCTCCAATAAAGAGTCCTCCTGGCTCCACTCGTGAGGGGTCATCCAGAAGCTTTTAGAACACGATGAAGATCTATATACCTATGTGTGTGTGTGTATATATGCCTGTTATACTCTCGAGAGAATACGCTATACCACTTTGGAGAGACACAAGTGTAATGCACGAGTTATCCGCACATTTTTTTCCGCCGTAAACGTCTTGAAAGATGCATAAAGCGTGGATATTTATGCCAAGAGTTTCGAGCTCGTAACATTTTTCGGTCATTAGCGACACTAATTTTCTTGTCATCATTTTTCTTGTTCATAAGACTGATGAATTCAACGAACATCAATTTTATTATTATTATTTTGAAAGAAATCTGCGTACATTTTATTGCGACTTTATTTTGCGCTCTTCCATTCGTTTTTTTACTTCTTTTTCTCAACACTCATTTTTTTTTCTCTCCAGAACCGAATGAATTAACATAACATTATAAAATCCACCACATCGGTCCACGGTCGATTTAGCATTCCTGCAAGTGCATCTCACCGATCGGCTTTTAGATCTTGATCCTCGTGTAGTACATACGTCACGAACATGAATAAATAAAATATCGTATGCAAGCTCTGCACGGATAATTCATGGTAAATTGAGGTATGACGAGTTTTCATATTGTTTTCAGTCTCGACTCGACTTTGGATCGTTACTGACGCGCTTATAGGTCAACATCTAATTATTTCGTGAAGTTTAAAGAATTCCGAAATAAACAAAATATCGAGGTACCACTTATTTTCGTAGATTCGTTGAAATTAACGTTTTTTTTTTTTCATTCCCGTCGTGTTGAGAGTTTTCCGCGCTGTTCTCATCGAGAATAGAGCAGCCGATTGATGATACAATTCAACGTTTAAATGTGAGTAGAGAAAAGAACATTGTGCTTCTCAGCGAAGATAGAAAATTTTCGATTTTTCTTTATCGAAATGGATACTAATAGTAATTTTAATAAAAATTCAAATATCAATAAGTTCAATCAAACTACGACTCTGCTCAATCATCATTTTTATTTTTATCTTCCTTTTTTTTTTCACTAGCACAGGTCACAACTGAGGAAAAAAATAACTGATAAATTTTCCTCAAACAGGCGTCATCGACGATAACATAATTAAACTGTATATACGATCCAAGTCGCTTTGCCACTTGACCTATTAATTGCCCAGCTGAACTTTATCGCAGATTAGCAAAGACTTACGATACGAAAGCGCTTATTACTACTATTTTTATTTTTCGTTCGTATTCGTACATCTCGAAAACACTAAACTTTATATTATATTGCTCCCAGTGATAAATCATGCGGATAAAAAAAAAATACGTTTACGTGAAAATCTCTTTTTCACTAGGTGTTTTGTGAGTTACTCCGAATAAATTCAAAATACAAAAAAAATCGAGTAGATTCGACATTCGAGGAACAACACGCAACGTTGTAGAAGTAAAACTGAAAATTATATACTTTTCCAATAAATCAAATCCAATGAATGACGCGAGTTCAGAAATTAGATATGGAGATTTATAAACGTTTTTGTTACAACATGATGAATCATTGACCAAGAAACACCGCATTTTAGAGTCAGATCGAATGAGAACGGTATATTTCATCGTTTTTAATCGATCGATTCGAACTTTTGGGAAAGAAAAAAAAACAAATAAGATAAACGCCTAACATTAGACCGACGACCGATATAGAATAGGTTAACATGTTTTCCAGATTTATCTTGACACTCATATATATACTCTTTTTTTTCATTCGCGTTGCTTTTTTTCTTTCCGGTCCAACCGGGAAGCGACGACTTAAATCGAGCTCCGACATAGCTCCGTAATCTTTTTCTCCAGTTTCACCCTCGTACGCTCGTACAGTTCACCCTCGAGGGGACCATGGGATTACTTCTCATAAATATAAAGGGGAGCGAGACGGATATATAGAGAAAAGCCCCCATAACACATACACGAGGCATTTCATACCAGGCAGTCCATCGTCTGGACTCCATCGAAAAAAGGCTAATTTACTGTTTCTTCCAAAATGATAACCACTCTGTAATGGCAGAAAAAAAAACAACAACACGTTATCAAATAAAATGAAAACAACATCGTTCCATAGTTCTCCCAGTTCGCCCTGTATCATTTCACTCATTTTTACGAACAAGAAACGTCTCTTTATTATCGCAATTTCATGATTTTTTTTTGGCCCCAGATAATTACTTACGACGTACAGAATTCGTAGCGACAATTAAAAAATCAAAAAAACTGCGCAGAACTCTACCAATCATTCAAGTATCGATGCAGTATTTTTTTTTTTTTTTTTAAATCTTTCCTTTATCACGCTCGAAGAAACCAAACCATTTTCATAAGGATTGGTCCACGTACGACAGAATGCCCCATACGTCGATTCATCCTCACACCCATACAAATATCCATGAATAACTGCATTTTTCGCTATCAAATAAAAGGGCATAACTTGTACGATCTATCGGTCGATTCACCACGAGTTTCCTTCTTTATCTTTCTCAGCCCTTATACAAGCATGCAGGCGACCAGCAGAGTGCTCGTGTTAAGTGCCACGATCCCAAACGATGACGAGTTACTCTCTCTCTCTCTCTCTCTGCTTTTCGCTCTCCCGCTTGCAAAAGTGTCATAACTAATAACTATGTATCGCAACAGAGGGGTCTATACGTATGTATACACAAATGTTATAAGTTATTTACCTCTTGAATGCTGATTACTCCTCGGATTACTCGCTTGAATCCCTTTTCGTATTTTGTAAGCCTCGTGTCACACTGCCCCCTGGCCTGCAACCTCACGATTACACAAAATACTTACCACCGTTGTAATGCATATTACAAAAAATCTAAGTACCATCGAGTGAGTGTAACACACTCTGTGAGCAAATTTGAATATCCCAATTCTTTGACATCAGTTTAACCCGGGATTCAGTCCGCGAGGTAAATTTATTAATCTCGAAGAACCGTAAACAGTTGAAGCGTCATTGAGTAATGAAAAATCTCTCAATTTTGTAAAAATGGGAACTCTTGGCTCGACACATTGACAGTGTCATAATATTAATAATAATAACAAGACGAAATTCAACTGCGAAAACCTTTCGCTCCAAATTCTTTTTTTCTTTCGCTCGTCTGATGTATGAATGGAAATAATTAGAGAATAAAATTTTATCGGTAAGTTTTTAGACATTTTTCTATATGTAGTCGGAGTGGCTTTGAATATCTCATCGAAGTACTACTTGCGGTGACGAATTACCTGGCGGTGTCGGTTAACTAGCGGTAAATTGAGAATTTCTTCAATATTCCGATGCATTGTCTCCGGATTTATTGGGCTGACGAGAACATTCAAAATTTGATGACCTCGGAGACTTCCGGAGATTATATATCTGTGCATCCATAGCATAGAATTATTTGATTTTTAACTCCCGACTGCCCACTCGGGCAAAAGCCGGGAGTTATGCGTTTGACCGCGATCAGCTGATTTTCACGAATTTTTTAAGCAGAATGTTTGTTGAAACAAAAAAAAAAATTCTTAGGACGTAGAAAATCCAATTTATTTACAATTTATAATTACGCAATGAATTTGAAGAAATTTTTTATTTTTACTTTGTTGTCTGTAAGGAAAAAATCATGCGATTTCCCTAATACCGTTGCTGTGATATTTTAACTGCACAGACGATTCTCAGTGGATACAATAAATAATAAAAAATAATGGCGTTATTTAACTGTCACGTTACGTCGATCGCTCGCTTCGATTCTCTGAACAGTGGGGAATCCCGTTCGGGTAAAGAAAACCTTCGGTAACATATCGATTTTATTTTTCCATTGCTAAATTATCCGCCCTTCCTATTCGATTATTTCCGGCCGAATGGAAATCGATAGCGAATGGAAAGAAACCATTTATTGATTCATGTCTACGGTGTCCTAGTTCGATCGAGAGAGTTCGCTGCCACTCAATTCTCATATCGGCGTAAAAAAAAACAGCAAATGTAGATTTTTTTTTTTTTTTACGTATGCGTTGTAGCTATTTTATCAATTTGGCTAAAATTTTACGTAAACGAACTTTCGGTCGTTCAAATATTCCAAGGATCGTATACTCGAGAAAATCACAGAAAAATGAATCAAACAATTTTATCAGAAACATTATTACACATTTTTTTAAATGGATTTCCTTCCAATCTGGTGAATTGAAAAATTCCTTGAAATATGATATTCTTTGTCATAATGTAGTTCGAATGCTTGGTATGCATCGCTCGCAAATCGCTTGCGAATCGCAACGAAAATCCTTTATACCATATCTTTCGACTTGTTGATTTGCAAAATTGTTAACATTCCATTACTGATTCCGTTTGCAAACTCCTATAAGCGTTTTGAAACGAAAACTCCAGGGATATACGTGGTTGAAATATTCATGATAATTTTAGGACTAAAACAATAACAGAAAACAGAAATTTCGTTGCACGTGTACGATGCAGACTTCAACATCACCATAAAATATCTCATTTCCTCGTAAACTATATATACAGAGCACTGAATTTTTGTTTTCTTCTATTGAAATATCTTACGTATATAAATTCCAGTGTCTCTCGTCTGTGGAATTTTCTCGCTGGATCAAACTTTTTAAGATTTCGGTTAAAACCCCTCTCAATGCGTTTCTTTTTTTCTTTTTCTTTTTCTTTCTTATATGCAGCTTCTCTTTTCGTGCTCACGCACTCGAAATTTTCGTTTTTTTATTTCACATCCCTTTAAGTAGACCCCGCGTGTCCCGCTTCTACATAGCCCGGTAACGATAAATTTCTTGGAAGACCGCTTAAAAGAACGCGTAAATGCTCTCATGTATGACGCAGTCGCGAGGGATAAAAGGGAAAGAGAGAAAAGAATCGACGAATAAACATCTCGGACGCACAGTAGCGATTCTGAAAACCATTTCGGTAGTCCCGACGAGCACTCATAGTGTCGATTATAATAGGAAAAAAAAAACACTTTCAATTCATTAGTGCGAGAACCGCCTTTCAATTATTTCCCTCTGAAAAATATATACACATATTTTTCTTTGTCATTAGGACTCATTTCCAAAATACTACGCAACTTCATTGGAGAACAAAATCTTTCTTACTGATAACGAAATTTCGTTGAAAGCTTAAAATATCTTGTTGAATACGTTCAACAAAATATTTCGACTAAGGAAAAAAAATATTTTATCGTCTCACCAAAGTTTCGTTTCGGTATAAAAAAGTTTTTTTGTAATATTCGAAATTTTTTAGGAAATTTTTTTTGAATACGTGCAAAAAAAATATTTTAATGTTTCAACAAAATTTAGTTTTTCGGTGCTTAATTCTTGTCACTGAATTCAAAGATTCGAAGAATATTATTTTGATTTTTACACAATAATCGGGGGTGTCTTCTCATTATTTATCGGATAAAATATTTCGTTATTTATTTATTTATTCGAAACAACATTTTTTTTTAATTTCGGTCCTCGAGCATCTGAGTTTTTAATCAAATAAAGTAGGATTGCAGCAGACTGGTCTCTTTTGAGTTTTATTATATTTCTCACGCTCAGATGTAGAGAACGTTAATAAGTGGAGAGAGAGAAAGAGAGAGTGCTCAGCGATTTATGGTCTTTCCATTTATCATTTGTCGTCGCCGTTGCGAAAGATCCATATGGGAAGGTCGTTGTGGCTCGTTTGGCTACCGGGTTCACTTTTTTTTCTTCACCCATATATCCGCCCACTCATTTTTCAGACCCTATTGAAATAGATTCCAGTGAATATCGGTGGTCGCAATTGTGTCATTTAACGGAAAAGGGTTAACGCTTGTTTGCCATATGGCAGATTAATGCCGTTCATAACACTTGAGATTATACGAAAATTATATATGGTGTGTATGAAAATAAAATAAAGTCTCTCGGTTTCGCGTGAAAACGATCTGATTCGCTAACAACCTCCACTTTATTTCAGAATAAAACATTTCTTTGTCGCAGCCACTTTGTGTGTATCAAAAATATTCTCTTCAATTGACCCTAATTGATCCCCGCATACTTCAAACGTTCATTTATACATAGCTATATCGGAGATAATTTAGATGAGACTTTCAACAAATCCTGTCGCGATAAAAAAAAAAATAATAATCCTACGAACAAACAAAAGAAAAGAATTTTTTTTTCTTAATCTCAGTAATGTTTGTCATAATTTTTTATCTTCTTTGATGAAATCAGCTTCTTGTTCCTCGTTAGTCTCGCATAAATATATATTTATGCGTAGACAACTCGTTGTTTGATCCATAAGTTACGTGGTTATTTTCCAACTTGTAATCATCCGCGAGTACGTGGCAGCCGGCGCACGGATTTCGTCAATTAAGCTCTCGTTCGTGCCAGAACAGTAAGCCTTTCGAGATAATTGAATCAAACGCGAAAGAGTAGAGAGAGCGAGAGAGTGAGTCGAGAGGAAACGCTAGAACTCTCGTTTATTTGCCGTCAGAACGAACGACAGCAAAATGCTTCGATAAAAATTGAATCACATCAAACCACGTTTATTCAATTGTGTTAGATTAAAAAAAAAGAAACATTTTTCATTCCAGTCCAATTTAAAATCTTTCGTAATTTGCTCCAAACGCTTTTTTTTCACACAGAATCTCTTTCTCGTTGATTCTACTATACCGATTTCAGGCTCATCGAGTTACACGATCTGTTGTTTTTATTCAAACTTACAACGCATTCCGACAGCCGAATCGAAAGCTCTTCTTCATCGTTTTTTTTTTTTCTCACATTTTTGTTACAGAATCACTGGTTATAGCATGTCTTGACAAGTGAGGAAGAATTTATCAACCCGGGGGTCTCGGCAGGTCAAGGGTTCAACAATATGGCGAACGGTCATCAACAACTTCCGGAACAATACACCGTGCCCCAATTGGCAAGGGTCTTCCACAGTCTGCCACACCTCAACGTATCACTTCACTGGGTCAACAATACCTTCAATCCACATTCCGAAATTTACCTCGAGGTACTGCGTCAAATTATGCAATTAAACATTTTTCTTTGCTCTCTCAAAAAGTTCTCCTTTGTTACCTCGAAGTTTGACCCATTTTTCATAAAATAACACGAAGATTATTCTGACGCATTTTATTCATCTTGAATTCAACGTTAATATCATTTAGAGAATGGAATTCCAAATTCTCTCATTAAATTCTCATGTGATGTTCCTCGACTACGTCAAAAAAATTCAAATTCTTTACTTACCAGCATACGAACAATGATCATGTCACATTGAACGAAAAGTTTGAAAAAATTCTACAACCGTCGCGCTTGCCAATTTTTCCACAGTTCGAACGAAACGTATCGTATCAATAAACATGGTACCTGAATGAAAATCGATGAAGAATTTTCACAAACTAGCCAGTAACGCTTTTCTGTCGTCCCGAAGGAGAATAAAAATGTTGTAAACAGGACAGAAGTAACAGAGAAAAAAGAAGGACCACCAGCGACTCGGTAACACACGCGTCACATGCTCTCGCATCGAGAACTTTCAGCTTGTGTGTTGTGTTTAATATACGCGACAGAGGAAGAGAGAAAAGCAGATAACCTGAGAGAGAGACTCAACAAAACTGGCAAGTACAAAGGCCCGGGCAAGCAAAGCATACGAACAATGCACAAAGGGGGTAGGTGGATTCGGAGCCGACGTGGAGGAATATCTCCACATCGTCATAATGTTCCCTGGGGCAACCTAAGGGCGCCGCAATTCTTTTCTCTCCTTTTACTATTCCTTTCTCACACGCTATTCGTTCACCTTGTCCGTGCTCTTTATCACGCCAATTGGGGTGAAAGAGACGAAAAAAAAAAACACGAAAATTCATCATAATTACCATCTTCAAACGCTTGTACGTTAAAAATTTATCGATGTCAACAAAAATATATCGAATTCGTCTATCTTATGCAGGTAAAATACGTTCAAACACACGGATTGTCTCGGATTGGTGGATAATATCATAAAATCCAGCATTAAATCGATTTTTGCATAAAAATGTGTTGTACTGTCTCATCTGAGATCCTCCTGACGAGTTATTAATCATTAAACCTCGAGGTGGATGAAAGTAGAGCAAAAATGCACGAGATATCAATTTTGTTAAGCATACAATTCGTTAAAAAAAAGTCTTTTGACCGAGAATTTTTAAGATTTTGTTTTCAATTCCCTCTCAAGACTCAACCATTCAAAATATAAAAGCACTCTCAATGGCTTTTCTGTGTGGAAAATTGTGTGCCTGACTAAATTTGTTCTATCGAATTCTGATCTAACATTCATCGTATTGACAGTGTCAGCACAACCGTATCAGAAGACTGGTAAAAAAATAAAAAGCAGTATCGAGCTTTACGGCTCGAAGTTAAGTCGAGTTACATTATTGACCATTCAATCTCGGAAAAATACTTGTATCTACTGGTTAAATGAGGCGGAGTAAAAACACCCGCACGAAACTCTCTCTCTCGGATGAGATAGAGAACGAGGCACTTGAAGATCTCTAGAGTTTAGAGAAGGGACTTGAGTCTCCTCATATCTCTCCTTCTCACGCAGAATGAAGGGAAAAAAAAATAAAACATCTCCGCCAGACTGAAGAACGAGGAAAAAATATACTTCGTGACTAAGTGCGCTTGTATATAAAAATCGCAATCGGTATTTCAGTGAAAAAGAGAAAGAGAGAGTGAGAGGGAAGAAAAAGAAGAAAGACGAACCGGTTAATCGATCGATCGTCTGTAGATCCGGAGTTATTCGTCACGCAAGCTTTTTTTTTTTATTTTATTACCTTGCCACCTCTTGGCTATCGCAAGACTTTTATGAAAACAGATATGTGATTATATTGTATGGACGGAGAAAAAACTGCATGAGAGATTCTATGTTACGAAGCCTTGTTGAGATAAAAAGTAAATAAGAAGAAAAAAAGCCGTTCAATCTCGAGGAAGCAGCCCGTAAGATCGCAAGAGATGCATAACTTTGAATATACGAGCCGTTCTGTACCAGCTTGATCTCGATTTTCAACAAAATTTCTTTACAGTACACGAATAATTTTAAAACTTCGATTTCGATTTTTAATATCAGGAATTTAGAAGAATTATTTTCCTTAATGTATTTTTTTTTTCTTTTTTTTTTAACCACTTAATTAATATTTGCGTTCGATTAGTTCGGTGTTGCTTTCGGTGAAAAATTCATCGTAGACTGGAAGAATTTCGTTGACCCACATCTGCTGATGTAATAAAGATTTTCAAGGGGAGAATTTTAGGACCATTTGATAGAGAATGCCCGATATATATATATATATATATTTACATCCGTATATATGTAACGAATAGAGAAAAGCTCGCAAATATGTAAGACTGCAAATGGATTCTTTAGAAACAGTTCTCCACTGACTCTCCAGGACCATCCCTCGGCAAGCCTGGAAGCCACTGGGGCGGTTAGAGATGCAGAAGAGAGCAAAATATAAAAGAAACACGAGAAAGTGCACTCGACTATCACCGAGTTCTCTCTTTCCCTCCTCTCTCTCACTCTCGCTCTACAGAGGAAAAGTTTTGTCGAAATAGAAGAGAGAGAGAGAGAGAGAGAGAGAGAGAGAAAGCTCGGAAAACATCTCAGTTTTCTTCCACCGAGGTACCTCGGAGAGTTTTCCTCGAGCCTATCCCGATTTTGCAAATATATCCTACTATTGCTGTTTATATATCAACCCCGTTCCCTCACCCTCACCTTATTCCGGTGATGCAACATAAAAGAAAAAAATGAATAAATTTATTTCAGCTTTTATGAGTTTGCGAGTGTTCGAGTGTTGGAGTCAAAGAAAAATCGATCAAGCATCCCGTGCTCAAATCTTTTATGATTCGGAGTAATGAAACACTTTCGAGCTACGATCCATCGAATTTTCTTCTCTATTTGAAATCAATTATTTCAGTGTTTTTTTATAAAGAATAAAAATACAGGAAATAAGTTTTTTTAATTTCGTTGAATTTCGAATAAATTGTTCATTCAATCGACACGATCAATAGAAATTATCTCAATGTCAATCCTTGTTCGAGGAGGACATTGATCGAGTCTTCTGTCACGTGTATCCTCGAGCAGTGACCGTCAAGTATAATTTCCACTTTCCACCCGTATACGTCAATTAATTTCCCCTCTCTGGCTCTCTCTCTGTCTCCGATGACCGAGCATCAACGACGACTTTGATGATCCAGGAGAGCTTCAAATACTGATTATAGCACATTTCGAACGAGAAGATTTAATCGATTTATAAGCATCGAGCATGATCGTTTTAACAATTGAAATCTCGCCTACTTATAACAATCAGTATCTCATGCTCTCGAGAATTCGTACCTCTTTAAATAATTGTATAATCGAGTCCTTCAAGTCCAATTCATTGTCTATAATAAATTTTTTCGAATCGATTTTTTTTTTTTTTTTCAATCGCAAATTGATAATACATTTTCCCTTGGATTTTTACTTTTCATTGGAAACATTGATGATTTTATCCCAACCAAATTCGTAATTGTTATTTTATCAATATCTAATTTTAATAACGAAAACATTTTTACTTTTTATACTTTTTTTTTTCTCCAGAATATTTTTTCTTCATTAACCAAAATCGATAAGTTTGATATTCTATTGTTGAAAAATCACAATTTTCTTTTTAATCCATTGAATTTCTGATGAAATGAATAAAAATATAAACTTGTATGAAGTCGTATTTTCGGATTGGTATGAGAGGAAATGAATATCATCGAGCATCTCGACGATATGGATTGTTCGAAACGTTTTGATATAAGAAGGAGAATTTAAAAATAGATATTATTTGTATGATTTTCAGAGCCTTGGTATACTCGGGAGTATTCCAGCTGCTTGGCTTATCCTGACGCTTCTCGTTCTATTAGTATATCTCGTAACGAGATGCTGCGACCGGAAGCCACGTCCTCGAAGGTCGATAACCCTGCTGAAGTGGACACTAGCTATTCTCGCTGTACTTTGTTGCGGTGCCATTGCCGTTGGTCTCTACGGCAATGATGACGTTCACAACGGCCTCGTACAACTTCTCGTTGCCGCTAAGAACGTTGATGGTATCATAACAGCAGTGAGAAATCAGGTACGAAGTTTATTGCAAACGATTACAAATAAACGAGACCTAAAACGTTCGAAATGCAATTTTACTGCCCAAGTAGCAGCATCTCTACAAACTTTTGTAGATCAATTTCAGTATTTCAGCAATAAATGTATCAGCGAAATAAAAACTAATGGATAATGAAAGAAAATAAAGAAATTTTCGTGGTGAATCTTCTTCGAAGTTTTCTCAAGTATTATTTTCAAAATCATTGCTATGGGAACGTATAACGAGTATTGCCGCGGAATATTCGACACACCATATCTTTTACCCAATGATTTTATCTTCTAATGTATTATTTTTTTAAATTTAAGGTAACTACTGTACTACATGCTAGTCAAATGAGTACTAAATTTTCACAAAGCTTTTAGGCCAAGTTGAACGTACCAATTGAACATACTGTTAGTAGATTTGCATTACAGCATGTCTTATTGATGTGGAAAAATATTAAAAACAATAGTTTTACGATACTATCAACTGATAAATGCAAATTACCATGATGACACATTTTTACTGGGATTTTTCAAAGAATAACTTGTATTTTTAAACCGATTTTAATGCACCTCGTATCATTTTGTCTCTTAACTGATCCTCTACGAACCCAACACGTAGAATTTTTTTAAAGTTCATTCGTTCAGAAATTATGTATGAAAAAGTTTTTTCGATTAATAAACAATTGGCTGCAAGAATGAAACGATTATGGTTTAGAAAAAATCTACGTGTTGGATTCGTAGAGGATCAGTTGAAGAACAAAATGAGACGTGGTGCATTAAAATCGATCAAAAAATACAGATGATTCTTTGAAAAATTCCAGTGAAAATGTGTCATCATGGAAATTTGCATTTATCGCAGTTGATGATTTTGAAAAACTATCGGTTTTAATATTTTTCGACGTCGATAAGATATGCTGTAATACAAATCCACTAACAATACGTTTAATTGGTGCGTTAAACTTGGTCCGAAAGCGTTTCGAAAATTCAGCACTCATTTGACTAATATGCAGTACAGTAGTTACCTTAAATAATAGTGAAATTCCGAAACATTTTCAATTCTTTTGATAAAAAATGGAAAAAAACTCAGTATCGCAGCAATATTTTGATCACTAATTTTTTTTCACTTATTCGACTAGAATAAAAAAAACTTTCAACGAATAAATTTCTTCCATGGCTAAATTGTCGAATTTCACATCCTTAATAAAATGAAGATTTCGATAGAATTCAAACGATTCCTTATTTTGGCTCTGTTTTCAGACTGACACCATCGAGAGCACGTTAAAAAAAAAGATGGAACCTCAACTGACATCATTGGGGGATGCATTCGATGCACCGGTTAATAACAAAACGACACTGGATTATTTGCTCAAGGCGTTAGCATACATGAAGCAAAATACTAGCATCGCAGTTAATCGTAGCTTCGAGATAAGAAAACCACTGAGTGGTATAAGCTTAGCTGGTGCTGTTGCACTTGGTGAGAGAATTGAAGAATTCAGATGGCCCATTACAATGGCAGTTCTCAGCGCCCTTGTCGCTTTATGCGCGGTTCTGCTGGTCGGAGTCGCGCGACATTCACGATGCGCTCTCATCACGTGAGTTATTGCTATTTTTTTTTTCTTATCTTCTCTATTACATTCACTCGAAATTACGCTTATCATGGTAATAATTTTAAACATATTCTTATTAAATTATTGACACATTCGTTGTAATCCACATGCAGAATTTTCCAGAGTTTTGAAGTTTTAATTATGAAAATTAAACTTGAATGTTGTTTTTATAATTCCAAATTATTATATTCAACCTAATCGTTTTGATGAATTCGGTACGATTTTATTCTTAAATTTAGAAACTGGAGGAAAAACACTCCTTTTTTCTTCTGCTCTTATTTCATTTATTTATTATTATTTTTTTTTTTTTTAGGTTCTCGGTTTTTGGGCTTTTCGCGGTCATAGTCACGTGGTTAATGGCTTCACTGTATCTGGCGACTTCGGTTGCGCTTGGTGATTTGTGCTTCGCGCCTGAAGATTATCTCGCAAAAAATGTACCAACGACCCTGGCGTCTGAAGTTCTGTCGTATTACACGCATTGCGAAGCCACACGGAGCAATCCGTTTACTCAACGTTTGCGGGAAGGTCAACGCGCCGCTGAACACATGAGAACGAGCCTAAACTCCATCGACCGTCTTGCAATTGAATTGTTTCACGACCAACAACTAAAGCCTAAATTCAGTAGTCTTATGACCGACGTTAACTCCGTTGATCGTCTTATATCCGGCCTCGCTACTCTTCTTGATTGCAAACCACTTCACAAGCAATACGTTCAAGCTGCTAAAAGCCTCTGTCATTTGGGACTGTAAGTCTTTGTTCAATATTTTATTAACAACAATTTTCACATTTTCAACCAACGGATCTCACTCACTAAACCCTTCTTACCAACTAAATCGGTTTTCCCTATATTGAACGTTGATTTTTTTTTTCATTTTATTCATCATCAATTATTATTTTTATTAATTATTTATCAATTATTTTTATCTCTCACACAGGTACGGTCTGAGTTTTATGCTGTTATCCAGTCTTGGCGCCGGTCTCATCTTCACCGTTCTCGTTTGGGTCGATTCTCACACATGGATTTATATTAGAAAACGGTACGTGAACAGAAATTCTTAGTGTATCCATAAACTGATCGAAAAACAAATGAATTTATCAATAATATTCGGATATATTTTTAATGTGGCTAAGGCATTCTCCTGTTAGAGTAAGAAATAAAATTACAATTACATAAAAGAAGAAGAACGTAATTTAAATCAGATGGAATTGTTCACGGCAATCTTTCGTCGCCGACAAAATGACATTTTTATTCTTGTTTTATAAATAATTGACGTTACTCGAATAGTTTATCTACTATGTAAAATTTGTTCCAGAAGAGATTACCACCAGGTCGACGAACAGGATCCTTATTTACCACCGTCGGCGGCGTCGCAAGCCATTGCAGCTCGTACTCTTCGTGGCCAAGGGTCGTACCCGCCTACAGCCCCTCCTCTTAATGCGAATGCTCATGGCACGAACAATATAATTAAGCAGCCTCTCCTGCTAACGCCGCCCCCGCCGTCCTACGCTACTGCGACAGCTCGAGCACGTCAGCTGCACGAGAGCATGTTAAAGTTTGTGCATGTTTCTTTTTTCTTTCATTCGCCCTTTTTTTTTAACGAAAAGTCATTGATCATCGTTAAGAATCGATTGATTCTGAGTTATCAAGATAGATAAGTCTTTAAATTTTATCGATTCATCTATGGATTGACATTATCGAAACTTATCGGCCGATTATAATAATACATTAATCATTGTATTGACAGGTCGTTTACCGATACATCGATCATTAACGATTAATCCACTCACCCAACGTTTTGAAAGTTTTTTAACGATGTTGTTTTTTTTTTTTTTTTTCGTTTTTATGTCGTCTCGTTTTCACGATAATAGCAACTAACGCCGTGCTTTTTCTTAATCGTTGTAGAAACTGAAAAATTTGACGCTATGTATGTTCAGCTTATGTCGTTCTTTTCTGAATCACAATGATTTATTTAATTAAATACATAGCCATTAGGGATACATCATAATTCTTCGTTTCGAAGCATCATTTATATTATTTATTTAATTTTTTCTTAATTTCTTTAAAGAGTGATTGTTGTTCTTTAAAGTTTGGCGAATTGAAAAGATTTATTATTTTATTTCGCTTTCGGTGTAACACTCATATTATGTTTCGTTATTCCTTGGCAAGACGCGTTTAGCGATAGCACTTATTTATTAATAATAATAATAATGATTATTATAGCATTTTAGTCATCAACATTTCCTTAAGTATGTGTGGTTTCTATGTATATTAGAGTTGTCCTTTGAATAGTCGATAACGATCTTTAAAAAATTACGAGTTCGAATCACTTCGGAATCAAAACAAGTTTTAGTGTGAATTGTAATATCGCTCTTTGCACGATCTGTTCTTTTATTGTCGAAATTAACTGAAAAGTTCAATCACCTAAGGACCATTCTAATACATAAGTACACATACGTATAGAGGATTTCTCAGCTTGAATGATCAATAATATAAACCTAAGTTTTGGACTGAATTCCGAGTCGGAAAGTCCTGAACCAGCTTCATCCAGGGTACCACCGAATGTCTAAGCATAAAGCATATTTACATTGAACCAACCTTATAAAACATATGTTCTACAGAAAAAAAAAGTCATCGACGGTCCATTTCTATCTTTTTTTACGGGAAATTTTCGATCAGTTGCGTGAGTCCGAGAGGAATAGCTTAAAAGTAGATTCACATTTTTCTTAGAGACGCCTGGCATTTTGAAATAAACGCAAATAACGAAATGTTCTCTGATGAAAGATGAAACAGTATATAACTTTTTTTTCTCTCGACAATTAAAATGTGTCATAGAAAAACGTGCAGGAGAATTTTTATCAGCCACAAGACTGTTAGATCGTCTTAAACATACATTATTGATCATTGTTTCTGAGATATCCTGTCCTTATATAAGATCAAATAAACGCACATATATATTTTGACACTGCGACTTTATTATTCATTTTTCGACATTGCCGATTACAGAGGTGGGGGCATTAACGGTAGCGGAGGAGCCAGCGATCACAAATCTGCTCAGCATAATCAGCAGTCAGCGAGTGGACGAGCTGAGCACCGTTCTGGACTCGGAGATCAACCTGGCCAGTACGCGACTTTGAGCAAACAGTGTAAAACGCTGGAGTCAAGTGACTTCTACTGAGGGCACGCCCCCTCGGGACCTGGTGAGGGAATAATATTTTCATTCAATATAGCGTAGTGTGACCACCATAAAAAACTTCACGGCCTAGTCAATTCCTTGCAAATGCAGAAAAATGTATTTTTTTTTTTTTTTTTTTTTTTTAATTTGACGTTGCATCCATTTTAAATTTAGTTCCAATTTTCCCTCTACTACTATTTCAATTCTTTTATTGTCGATTGATACTTATAGTGTACAGTCATAAATATTCGATGCTTACACTTCCCAAAACCCTACCAGTTCTTCCCACTTTGTTCAGTAAAAATTGCAATTCGTACCATTGAAAATTATTCAAATATGAATAATGTTCAATGATACAACTTGATTTGATTTAAATTTCGAAACTCATCGAATAGGCTCCGTACAAAAAAAAAGCACTGCCCAACCACCGTGTAACAAAATATGTGAGACTTAAATATTCAACAATTATGTATTGTGTTGTAAAAATTGAACAAAAACTTTCTTTTATTTCTCTGATATTGACGAAAATAGGTCGAGAACCGCCGTGGACACCGAGTGTGGCGTCATTCACCGGCACCTTGTCTCACAATTCACACGGACCCGCGCACCTCGCTACATTCCAAGATTCACGAAAGACTCAAACGCTCGATCCGAAAAATTTGGCTAGCCTTAAGCGTGGACCGACACCGGCATGGAATCAAAATCGTCCGTTACCGCCGAATCCATCGGCTCAACCGACGTGGGAGTTCGAATCTCGTTCACAAACAAACATGAATCAATTTCGTTCGTTAGTACGTAACAAAGCGCCGAATATACGTATACAAGATCAAATGCAGGATCAGGTTAGAACGTTGGATCGTAATTTTACGCGGGGTCAGTTCAACGGTACGGCGCAAAACAACGCGGTGCCAAATATGTATGGTACTTATAACAGATCGCAGGCTAGGCAAGAAAAAACAGCAGCAGTACCGACACTCAGTCAGGTACAGGGCAGCGACCCCAATCTTTATGCCGTAACTGAGCTGTGAAAAAAAGGTGACGAAGTAAGTGTGGTCTGAGATAAAAGCGAACGCCAAGAGAGCTGTGCCGAGGTACAGGCCCGTAAAATCACACATTGAAAAAAGAAAACCAAAGGGAGAAATCGAACGACACGAAGTGAGTGAAAACCCGCTGCTAAGATTTCAAACTTCGAAACATTTCACTTCTTTTCTCTACTTTACAAAATAAAGAGGGCCCTGGAATGACTTACGAGACCGTGCATGGTTTTACGAACCGGAAGACGACGAGCGCGACTAGGAAGAGGGGGCAAAATAATCTCGGATAGAGACGAATATATTCTTTTCATTTTTCTCTTGTTGAACAAAGGATCCTTCGATGATCGGGAAAAACTGGGAATCTTTGAAACTCGGTTAGTCAACGAGTTTCAAATAAATGCGTTAATGGAAAATATCAATTCCATGAATATTGTCACTTTGGAATTAGATATTCCAAAACATAGGAGAAAAAGAGATAAGAAAACGCATGGCAAAGATATCGTATAGATAAGATCGATGTTATGATTTTACAGTAACGTTTTAACGAGGCTCGATTTCTATTATTTAATTCGTCGTTTCTTTTTTTGTTTATCTTTGTTGAACACCCCAGGGAAAATATTCTCCCGTGAATATTCGATATATTATCGATACACGAAAAACTTCACGCGAGATTATGTATTTTCGCAAAATAATGAAAAAAATGAAACAGCGCAAACCATTCGATGTACAACTGTTCGATCGTCGAACGAATTTCCAGTTCGATGATTTTTTTCTAAGATTTTTTTATACGTACACATTTTATTCGCCATTCAATCGTTCGTAAAACGATGTTATAACAACAAATAACGATTGAACATTCAGCTTAAGCACAAATCGAGAAATCTCACATTCATCTTTTTCATCATAAACAAAAGATTGAAAATACAACAAATCACGCTAATCTCACCAGTGCAGAAGTGCACTTAATCGCGAGAATAAAATTCATCGAGCATATTAACAATGAACGTGAGAGAGGAATACCAAAAGACACTTTTATATATACATATACACACGCATTTATAGATATACACACATAGTATATACCTTTTACATGAAAAAAAAAAATTAAAATTGTGCTCAATTTTCGAAATGTTGAGCTCAATATCCGATTCTCTTTCTATTCTTTCGTTCTGAAAATTCTAAAAATTATGGATTTACTGCTCATACATTATTCAATTCTAAAATCAAGATTTTTTTTAATCATTCGCGCTAAAAATAATAATCTGGCAATCAACCGAACTCAGGCATGCCGAGTACTTCAATTTCGATATTTCAACATGAAAAAGTTCTTGATTAGTTGAAAAAATAGCTTCAGTAAAACGCGTAAAAATGAATTTTTCGACCCCACTAAATTGTTCATTTTTTTCATACATAAAAATTTCAAGAGTTTATTCTCACTTTGAAATATCTCATTCTAATAATCTTCGTATTAGAGGGTTGCCACGTTTGATAAAGTTGTTACAGGTAAACAAGTACCAATCTTTTACAATTTAATATCACACGAAAACGGATACCAATATATGATAAAATATCTTTGCCGTTTCAGTACGATTGATTTGTTACGAATTTTTTACAAATTATGAAATAGTAAAATCCCATTAGAGAGTTTGGTGAACAATGTATCGAGCATAAAATCTCAAATCGGCAAATTTTGGCCTGCTAAACAGCCAATGAATGAACTACTTGAAATTATTACTAGAATTAACAATTTTTTTAATTCATAAAGCGTTGAGGAGTTACCGAGCGATCGTCAGCCGAGTGATAAGAAGATGTAAACAAAACAAAACAGGAAAAAAAAACATATTTATTAAAGCTTATCCGTATCACAAGGCCTTCAAAATGGCCTCGATGAATCTTAATCGATAATAATCGAATTTACATTTAAAAAAAAAAGAAGAAAATACTGCCAATGCCGAGGCATATAAAAGTTTTTAAGTACAAACCCCATATTGCGACGAACTTTTCTTTATGTCTAATCGCACTTTATCGCGATTTGAGACGTTCAAATAAGAAGAAACCACTCTTGTTTTTGTACTTCTTCTTGGATTTGAAAAAAAATACTTTCCTCCTAAGTTCAAGAAAAAAAAAACAAGAGAGGGAAACGATTTTCCTCGCGTAACGAGTGTGAAGGGTGAATTTTTTTGTCAAGAGACAGTGTCTCTTATGCTTTTCCAACGAAACGAAAGAACCTCCGTAGTAAAGTGTTTCAAGCAGATTATTCGATCACCAATCCTGTAAATAATTAGTAACAAACAAAAAAAAGCGAAAAAAAAGCGAAAAAAAAGGAAAAAACTGTAAGACTAAAACAATTAGACGTATATGAAGTGTGATAATTTTAAACTCGATGTATATTCGAGAGTATTTCGAGAATGAGAGTTTGGTTTCTTCTCTCGTTAATGGAAATACTGGGCGAAAATTAAATTCAAGGATCTTTGTGTCTCGTGAAGAATTAAAATAATTTTTTTTTTTTGTTTTTGTTTTCTACTTATTACTAAAGTTTGTTCGTACAATGTGTAGGAGCGAACAGTGCCATTCCACGAGCATTTTTCGTACACTGGGTTCTCGAAAGATTTTTTCAATGTTCTTCGAGCGTTCGAAGACTGAAAAGAGAAGTCTAATACACAAGAAAAATTGTAATTTTGTAAAATGTCACATCTCGGACGCTGTTTTTTTCCCCCGCGAAACTTGTAGGACAAACTTATATTATCTAGCGTGAAATCCGATACGAAACCCGATGTAAATACTTGTAATATTTATTGTGAAGCAAGAGAGAAAGAGCGGAAGATGCGAAGGTGAAGAGGGGGGAAGAAAACGAGACGTAGAAACTCAGTTATATAAACTTAATCTTAGTACATTAATTAACCTTAAGAATTTCTGATCGCCAGAGCGTCGAATCGCTACATACGCAGGCACGCAAAAAAAAAAAAAAGAAACTGAAGAAAGTCTTGTGTTTTTTTTCTTCTACTTTTGTTTTTTGTCGACGTTTCGTCGCGAAGTGAAGACGAAAGCGAGAGAAAAAAGTGAGAAGGAAGTGTACGAAAGAATTTAGTGTCCTAGTCAGTAAATAACGTGGTGTATTTATCGTCGTTGTGACGAGGAGCGAGGAAGAATAATCGTAACATGGATCTCTTGCCAAATTCGTTGTGAAATGGCTCAATATATATATTTTTTGTTCTTTTTCTTTATTTTGAAAAAGTAGCGAAATTACGAAATAAAAACACAAGAAAACGATTTAAAACAAAGAAAAAACAACTACTCTTTCTCAAGTAATCTTCTATCTACTACGCTACTCAAAAACATTTACTACTCCATACTATAAGTAAACAAAAGAAAATAAAACAATTTAACAATAAAATGATCAAATAAAAGATTATCTTAATGTAGCGTCGAACGCGATTGCGTTAGACTTTCGATTAGCCGATAAGATATGAAAAGAAAAGAAAAACCATAAATAAATCGAGTTGGCCTCTAAACAAAAACAGTCCCGGAAGTAATTTAGTGAAGTGGTGCACACATTGCGGAATTTTCATCCTTCGTTTTAAGTACGATAATTATTGAGATAACTATTCAGCTATTCCAACTGGTCGAACGAGTGTACGGAAGAACATTTTCTCTTTTATTTTGTACTGAGTTGAGAAAAAAATGTTCACCTTCTTTTGTTAATGAACAGTGGCTTGGATACAATCATACTTTATTTAATTTTTCAAATATTTTACGCGATATTTCAATCAAGAAAATAAAATTAAGTACGTGGAAAAATTGACGCACCTAAATTGCGACTTTCTTCCCTTGCCCAAAATGAAAACTCACGGATTATCCTGCCATATTACGTTGACAGATATGTTTGAGCATGTAGGGACAAGAATTTTTTCATTTTGCACTCGTTTGTCCAGAAAGACTGAATTCGAATGAAAAATTTTTCAAGGCCCTCTTGCATCCATGTAATTACCATTTATTTAGGAAAAAAAAAATAAATTATTTTAAATAATTTGTACTTTTTTTCACATTGAATAAAATGTTTCTTGAGCAATTTTTAATTCGAAACTCGTCTGAAACGGATGGCTGTAGATATCGTTACATAGTCAAATGTAAAGTTTCCCATCACTTATCTACCGACTACCAAAATGTTCGAAAATATACGGGAGATTTTAAGTATATAATATATATATATATATATATATATTGTTATAACGAACAATCTAAATCGCACACGAAAAGAAACCAAAACAAAAAGTAAAAAACCACCGTTTATTGTCGAAGACTGCCACGAGATATGCAAACGGGATCAATACAGTATTCTGTACGAGGAGTCTTTCGAATTTCGGAGAAATCGATTCGTTCTTTTTTCTTTTTTTTTTTTTAAATATTCACACGAATCGAATACATCCCGAGACTATGGGATTTGCCAACAGTACCCGAAATAAGTAAGATTTGAAAGCATCAGATTGAATAAGTTTCCAAAAGTAGCAAACCAGAAGCGTTGAGGAATATTATTCCAATAGTTCGTCAATTTATCTTGAGATAAACGTAAACCAGTGTTTTTACTCGTGTGAATGACATTCGAAACACTTTTTCTAATATTGTTCATTTTTTCACATAATTTTTATACGATAATAACCGCAAAAGAGAGACGGTGTGCATGTGTTTGTGAGTGTGTATGCGCGTGAAAAGCGATCGGTTATTGAGAAAACATTACTGGTAGCGAATAACTGTTTCGCTAACAATTTAAACAATTCCAGGCATTTGTGTATAGTCTCACGAAAATGAAAAAAAAAAAAAAAAAAAAAACAAATAAGATAGACAAGTATATTTAAATCAATGTTGAGGTCTTTGATGTTGGCTTGAGAGTCACATTTTACAAGTTGAGATGTAAACGAATGAATAAATAAAACTCAATATGTAAATCAAAATAGTCGATGATCCTTCGTAAAAATGAGAAAATTAATAAAAACGAAACAAATTATAATCTTTACAAAAAATAATTAACAGGTGAAGGATAAAGCGTTCGCTATTTCTTTACATTCACGGCTCAACTATCGCTAACTACACGCAATTTTTTTTTTCTTTCATTTTCGTTAATTACATTATCCTTGTTTAATAGTGAAAAACGTATTTTTTATTTATAAAAAGTGCGTAGAGGCTACCTAGAGATGCGAACGAGAAAGAGAAAAGGAAAAACCATAATAGTTATAAACTACAAGGAGAAAATGCAGATCGAAATGAAAAACTTGAATAAAGTATATAAAATTTGTAATATCGTTTCATATGAGTGACGTGCATAGGCTTTAAGTATAGAAAAAAAAAGAAAATAATTATTATTTCCAGAGATATAAAAGAAATAATACTGGATGCAAACTTGTTAATTATTATTATCGATATCAACATTGATTTCTGTGAATTAAAATTGTGTCTAATTGCCATGCTACAAACTTTATTCCTCCTATTGTAAACGGTAAACGAAAAAATATTACTATGAGAAAAGAAATTAAAGAAAAAATATAAGAACGTTACTAATTTTTTTCCGACTCCAAATCCAAAATAAACACATTGTTGACGATTAAAAATATTGTAAAAGGCGAACAAGTTGCCCTTGAAAAAAAAAAATCAGTTTTAACACTCACTGAAAGAAGATAAATGTATGTTGAACTTTATTTTTATAGTTTTTCATAATCATGAATGCGGTAGCAATACTTTATTACAACAGTTTGGTACATAAATATACATACGAGCTTAAATTAATGTTTATTATCTTTAGGTAAGTTTCAACAATGTGTGTGTGTTAAAATGTTCCATTTTTTTTTTCTTCGTATATGAAGTTGTTTTTTGTTGTCGTGTATTTTGTTTTTATTTTTTTTAAGTCCTAGTCGTACTCGCAATGTACGAATTCATTGTATAATTACTAAACCTAGTATTTTTCGTTTTCTTTAATACCCTTCGAACCTTCTTCCAACTGTCGCGTACCACACGAGGATTTACCTAGTGTAAATTGTAAATTTTATCGGAAGCAAAAGGCCCGGATCTTTGGTGGAACCGTTATTTTAATATTGCATCTGGTAGTATTCAATTATTCACAAAATATCGTCAATTTCTGAAATTTCGAGATCTCCATTTCAAATTTTAGCTCTGAGAAATTCGCGTGATGCGTGATGTACTCTAAGTAAAACAAAAAGATCTCATATGCTCACAAAGAGAAGGAACAAGAGGGAAACAAAATTGAGAACGGCCTAAATGTGAAAACCTTAATACTCGAAGTTAATCACAAACGGTCTCGTCGGTATTTCTTTCTCGTTTTATCACATATTCATAATAAACATAAACATTTGTGCTTGAGGAATAATTCTTAATTACAGAATTGTGGTAAAAAGAAAATTGAACAAATAAGTGAGAAGAGATATTCAAATTTTATCGTAATTATATCCTGGGCGGATTAAAAACATTTTCGATTGTGCTTGTTTGCTAGAAGAAAGTATTCGATCGATAGTTGGTTAACGAAATCGACAGGGTGATTGAGAAAAACATCGAGGTCGACATGAAACGCCGTAAAAATAATGAACACGTAAAAATGAAACGAAAACGATTCTCACGTGACAAATACTGTTCGAATATGTAGGTCAATGTAAGCAATTTTGTTATCCTTCATTCCGTTTCCTCCATAACGAGATATCACACGAGGGAGAAAAAGAGAGAAAAAGAAACTAAAGAAGGAAGCCGTACGTAATTATGTTTTTTTTTAATTCCATTTCTTTTAACGTACTAGAACATCGGTGGGAAAATAAAACGTTTTTTTACTGCTTCGGTTACCAACGGGCGCCTCACTGTCGTACGACCTAAGGTATATCTCAAATTTCTGACGACTCGAATATATATACATATACATATTTATTCGAATCTTCGTCTCCGTTGCAAGCAGGAATGAGCATCGTTTGAATGGAAAATTTGTAAAGCCAAATTTTTTCACATAAACTTTTTTTCCCAGCAATAATTATCGCGAAAAAAAAAATATTCGTATATTTTTTGAGATTACTTTTTTTTGAGACAATTATTTATAATTATTTAGTCAAGAAAATGCGATTTACCTCCAACTGCAATCAACGTTGATTTGGAAATGACTCATGCTCGTTTTTACAAACAGACGAAACCATTTACAGAAGAGAGACTATAACTTTGTTCATCAAAATGATCAACGTATTGAATATTATTGAAGTAAAAAAATTGTAAAAGCTCTTTTTAACGAACTCAAACTAACGCAATAAACGTGAAACCCAAACAAACGTTACAACATGAATATAGAAATGAGGGCACCTAAATGCTTTCTTATTTAGTCCTATCATGAGCTGCTGATAATTATCGTTTTCAGTTAATTCTTTTATTTGGGCATTGAATTAATGCGAAAATTCTGGAAACTAAAAAAAAGAATTCCCATCAATTTTATCATTTTTTCTGGATGATATTGTATAGAAAATAAAAAACGACCGACTTTCAAAGGTATGTAAATGTCAGTTAAAATACTGAAAATTTGTATTATATTTGGTTCATTTTTAAATGTATACCGACACTGAAAATATTAGGAAACGGAAATCAAACAGCCTCGATAAATTTTCATTTTTGAAATCTTGAATTTGTGTGAATTGATCGTATGCCCAAATGAAATGTAACCTCTTCCTGAAATTACCAGTGGCTATCTATTTTCATTATAGCCTCTTAGGAACACTTTTTTTGAATGTAATACGGCTTGAAGGATCTTGGCAGAGCTTCAGAAATCGTGGAAAAATGATTAGTTTTTTTTTTTTTCTTTCTACTGCGAAATGGGATTGATAAGGAAGCTGACTACTTTGCTCGAATAATTTTTCATTCGAATTATGCTCTTCTCCGATTCCAAGATGAGAGACTGAAACGAAAATTTACTACGAGCGTACTTCGCCAAGAGCCTCCTTCGTTTGCGGCTGCGGTGATGAGTTCGCTATCGCTGCTATGTTGCTTTTGCCACTCTGGAGACTGGAATGACTGGACGAACGACTGTGACTCTGACTTCCCGCACCGACTGGAGTCTGTACGAGTGGCTGCGGGGGTGTTCTTGCCCCTGAACCGTTGCTGTTAGTCGAATTTGGCTGTAGTTGCATGTGGTACTTGTATATATTCTCCGTACTCTCGACGACACCTGAGATTAATATATATTTCGAGACATTCATACCAGAGGCTATGAGAAGCAAAGACCGATGAGGACAAACAATCAAAACGGAATATACACGTAATTTCCGTCAAAAGGATTAAGATATTTTTTTTGCTACAATCATTACGATCGTAAATACTTTTTAAAGTGATCTGTGATAATGACGCGGCGCAGGACTAATCTCTGACGCAACAGGTGGACTTGAGCATTGAAAACTTTATAAACGTTCTAACTGTGCAGGCAATAAAACAAAATACAAATAATGAAAAAAAAAACAAAAAAATACAACGTGGAAACTCGTCTTTTAAGTGTTTATTTGTACAAGCTTACCAGCTTGTAAATTCAAACTGCGACCTCGTACTCCAGCCTCTTTTGAGGGCGGACTCCACCAGTTGACGAACGTTCCGACAACCGGCACATGACGTAAAATTCCCTCTTGCCAAAGTTTCTCCGCGTTCTCGCGTTCCAGATCCGTTTGTGCTGCTTCGATACCCCGCTTCACGACTTCCGACATCGTGTCAAGAAGTTTCGAGCTCGCTTCAACTTCTTGACCAACTTGCAATACTAACGATAGTAATTCGGCGACATCTGCAATCAAAATGTTCACCATTCAAGTTGTTATACGTTTCGAACACCGCCAAATTCGCGGAAGTGATGAAAATTAAATAGTTCTTCTGTTGTTATCGTTCAATGGAAAATTCGAATGCTAAAGAAATAATAAACTGTGCAGAACTGTTTCTGAGTTAAAGAAACGATGTAAAATTTTGCAGTTTCAGGTTTGAAGGAAGAAAATTTTTAAATTTTACTCCAAACACGTCGAAATTCTAAAACTTGCCTGTATCCTGTGTAACCATTCCAAAACGAACACAAGCAAGTCCATCAGCACCTTCACCAAGTGAAAAAGCTGCGTCTGTGCTTCGTAGCGCCTCGACGAGCTGTATGTTCAGTCTGTTCAATTCTTCTTTTGCTTGATCGGTCATTACGTGAATCCAAGTTGGTGGAGCATAACGTACGCCACCCAGACCCGCCCAACCAGGCATATCAACGAGATGAAGGCAATCATGATCCGTTACGAGACGAACGAAAGTATCTTTATGCTCAACGGTTGCCAGTAAAATTTCCTATTGACAAATAGCCGCGATAATAATTAGTTTCTTTTGAAATGTAACGCCAGGTGGAATCGTGTTTCAACAAAATGGTCAAAGACTCTACCGTATCAGATTTTTTTAAAACTGACAATAAGATAACAATTTTCTTTATAAATCTGCAATCCTTATTTCAACCATGAATTTACACACGGTAGAGGAAAAAAATTGAATTCATTGCCGTTGGATAATTATCAATAACATAGTTTTGACCAAGGAAATAGCTGAAAATGTTTGACGTATAATTTCTTCAAATAAACTATCACGAACGTCAACTAAAAAATCGTTTATAAAAAAATTCTTACCACTTGCTGCTCCAGGCAAGCAATGACATTTTCAATGTCTTCATCGCTGGGTGGTCTCTCTGGATTTTCAAGAGGACACATTCTTATAGCTACACCATGCTGCTCGATTTCGCAAAGTTCAATCTGCACGTTGCTGATATCACGTTGTAAAATTTGTCCAAGCCACGAATTGAGTTTATCGTAATAGGGCGGTATACGCTCAGTAGATTGTGAATCGCGATCGGCTGGTGCAAATTGGAACACAATGGCGCTCGCTACGATCTCAAAGAGCTGTGGGCTGTTTATAACAGCCGTCGAGAGATCATTTATCGTGTATGTTCCATTCTCACCACCAGGAGCTTGACTCTGCAGAAAATGAACAACTTTTTCTTCTCTACACGTAACAGTAAGCGACACGAATTTTCGAGAAATGGAACATACTCTCCAGTTATGAAATTCGGAAAAAAAACATATTACAAAAAAAAAACCTTTGTGCGGAGAATATAATTCCAATTTTTTGGACAAACAATTCAATGAAATTTGATAGATTGTAACAAAAGAAAACAAACTTACCAGCACACTGATGCAAGGCAATTTTTTAATTTTGTGATAGAATTGCTCAACGACAACGAAGCACCTTTTGAACCTATTTTGTATACCCTCTCGACCTAGAACCTGCAAAGCCGCCCATAGAGGTAAAGTCGGTAACCTTCTGGATAATGAATCCGCCATTAATCCGGATATAAGTGATAACGTTGTGTCTCTTTGTGTCGGTCTCCCACCCTTCGTATCAGTCAGTCTGTACAATGTCTAATTACGAAATCGTTAAAGAAATAAGCTTAAAAATTTCTTCACGTTCCGACATAAGTTCTTCGAAATGAAAACATTTTGTGCAACTGCAAGTTCAACTTCAACATCAGTTTTTTCCACGATTGCTAGTTTTATAATAAATTTTTTTTTAATAAAATGGATTTTTTTCGAAAATTACAAAAGGATACAACCACCGGCAATGAGGGAATACCCAACCAGACTCCGAGAGGCAGTGTAATACTGTCGGCGATCTTAGAAGGCTAGAACAGTAATCGACAATAAAGTGAAATTAAAATAAAGGAAAAAGTATAAAAATTGAAGAGAAAAACAATTGCCACAAATATTACCAAATCTTTAGTGAAATTGTTCAATGCCAGAGCGGCTAAAGAATGTCCTCGTAGATGAAGCCAGACATTATATTTATCGCAAATTTCACGTAAACGAGGTATATTATCGCAGTGACCAGTAAGTACCGAGCCGGCTTCGGCTAGAACTAAAAGTGGCGTAACGACGTTCGATTGACTGTCTTCAGCTAGTCGACGCTCTAGTGCTGATACGTCCATACTTTGTGGCGATCCAAACATCGTATTGTGTGGAATAGGCCGAACACAATGCAGCGGCAATGATAGCTGAATATTACGAGAAAAAACAATTCATTTGTTTCGATTAGTTAATTACCAAATTAATGTTATTTTTGTATGATATTTACAATATTTTCTTTAAGTTCGTTTCAATAATTCACTTCAAATTCATTTTCTTTCAGAATGCAAGCTATTTAAGCTATTAGAGAGTTTCATTTATTGGTTTAAAAGAGGCAAAGGTGGAGGACAAAAAAAATGAGGTACATTTTTTAATATACAAGAAAAAATTAATCAAACATCTTCTCCCATCAAATATACTTTCATAAATGCATACCTGGCGACACAAGTGTTGTACGACACCCAGAGGAGCAGCAATAGAGCTATATATCAAAGGTGGGGATGAGGCTAAAGCAGTGAATCCTTCCTCCATGTAGCGTGGATATTTTCTATGAAGCGCGAGTCTGGTGACTCGGACCAATCCTTCGAGATGATCCTCGTGAAAGGATGAAGCACAGTCGACAAAATGGAATATGTGACTTAGCCATCTCGTTGTGTCAGCAGCAAGACGTCCTGCCAAACGTTGAGCATGAGGCCTGGGTAAAGCAACTGCATAAGCAGAAACAGAATGTACTACAAGTGCCAATTTAGCAGCTTCGGTCAGAGGTGGTAAACTCGTTATTTGGCTCACTGCTCCCTCAGAGGTCCCATCCTCGTTCGTTTGCGGCGAATCTTCGTGTATAACGAGGTCCTGTGTACAACGGAACATAAAAGTTTTAATTTGTGTAGGAGGTCGCTAATTGCGATGCAGTAACGCAATCAACACTGCATGCAATAATCTTATCGGCTTGAAAGGATATGTTTATCTGAAAGACCTTCTCTGTTGTTCGTGCTCTCAATAACCTCTCTTTTATTCAATCATCGTAGTTAATAAATTACATACAGCAATATTCTTCTGTACAAACTGCCATATTCTTGTTGCTTGTACACTTATGGTTAATGTTGCTTGGTATTTTTTTTTGCAATTCTTCTGCTTGAGATTCATTATATTTTTTGTTGTTTTATTTATTAAAACATTTTTTAACAATTATTGGATTCTTTCAGTATCTAAATGGTCCCTTAAGCATTTAAACATGAAGTCGGAATTCTTACTTTTCCATGGAAGAATGTTATTTCTCGGAATCCCATAGGAAAATCGAAATGACAAAACAAATGACAGATTTTTGAATACCCTGCTCATTGAAGAAAATATATAGCAGTAGCGACTGTACCTTGTGTTAATGGCAACAACTTTTTATCGTTGCTATACAAACTACTTTCTATACCATTTCTAGAAATACGATATTGAACAAATAATATAATAATGTAAATACCAAATTAAAAGTAATAAGTATAATAAATTCTTATACATCGAAAGCCATTAAAATTGACTTATACATAAAATTCAATGAAAATTTTCAGTGTATGATTTTGATCTAATAAAACTGTGTGCTGGCATAACGTTTCTTGAACGAATAATGACAATATTTTTTAAAACCAAAAACAAACTTTTCATTTATTTGTAATATTTCCTAAATGGCTAGACGATTTACCGATAGTCATCACTTCAAAAATGATTAAGATCGATTTGGATTCAATACGATTCTAATAACCACATAAATCATTGATAAAAGAAAATGGGTCGCGTTTCATAAAAAGCGCTTGAAACGAACCACGTGACCTACATGAATACGGGAGATCGAAACAAACGGAAATGTACGAATGGCAGAGGAGAAAAGAGACTAAACAGCCAATAGAAAGGTTGATGTTTTCGCGACTAAATTAATGTGATACGACTTGCCTGTATGAGTGATAAAATTTCTTGGGCTGTTTTTGGTTGTGATAAAAAACCTGATGGATTGTTCCATGTTGTGCCACCACCCTCGGTGGCCCTTTCAACAGCTTCTTCGAGCCTTGAAATAACCTGGGACGCTTGAAACTCGAGTATACCAACTTCGTTCTCATCGTTGTTAACTGTCGGTCCTCCGGCACTGACCTGTCAAAATCCGCAAACACACACGAGATCTTTGAGTAACTTGTCACTCTTTTTCACATCCACCCCTGATAATTATGTTTAAAACCCATTGTAAAATACTGTCACTTCGTTTATTTTCGATTAAACGGTTGCACGATTTTTTTATACCTTGGTCTCATTTTGCGTCACATTTTCCATCATCGCTCGTTCGTTTGGGTCGGGCTCCTCGGCCATCGTGGCAGTAGTCGTGGCGCAGGGCCGTACTAACGAATCTTACTACCAAATATTCACACGTCATGCGAAAAAAGTCGTAAATTTACGAGAAATCCATCGTTTGTATGAATGCCCCACAATTTTTTATGTTTAGAGCAAACAGCTTCGGATTTATTTGAAATTAATTCGTAGTCATCAATAAGTTGATCGTGACTTTGTAAGTTGAAATCATGGGACATCATCTTTGTGAGTTACTTCAATTGTTTTGCTTAACTGGGTTCGCGCAGAATTAAATACGACCCTTATTTTATCGATAGGATGTTCACCGCTAAACGACGAATGAAAAACAATTTGGCGCCATGATTTCATATGCATATTTTTTTCCATTATATTACGTTGATACGTCTCAAATTGCTCAGGAATATTGAATACGACAATGATTTTGCTACGACCTATATTTCTGAGAGTTCAATCATTTCACATTTCACGTACAAAGTGTGAATATAGTGTCTCCAAATCGTGTACACTTATATATCCCTTTACGATTATATATAATTTCAAACTTCCACGACCTGCTACAGTCTTTTTAATCAAATATATTCCATTATATACGCATGGCAAGTGGAGTCAATTATTCTAAATCAAAATACTCTCTATTGCACAATCTAAAAAATAAGTGGCCTAGTAGTCAACCCGAAATTCATAACTAGATCAATTTTTTTACTACGTGGCATTGGATTCATACGTCACAAGAATGAATCGTTATTTTTTTTATTTCATATATTCGAAAATTAAGACGAACCACTCCATCGGTAAGAACGATGACGTGATTATTAGTTATTTATATATATAGTGGCTCGAATCCTCGAATTATCAGCTGTCGGAAAACGGATGTAAGAGAGAAGCGCCACTGTCGTTAAATTTCGTCAAATACAATTCGCACATAATCTAGACCTTATTTTCTTTTTTTCGTTTTCGTTTCAAGTTTCGATTGTAAACGTGATATAAATTTAATAGAAATGTGCGTGTCATGAACGAGGAAGTATGAGGTAGAAAACAATCAGGTAACCGTATATATACTATAATGAAAGCAAAATTTCACTATGTGCTGACAATCGAAAGAAATATAAATAGTATCTTCGCTAACCACCGTTATCATTGGCGAACAATATATTATTGCTTATCTTTACATCATTACGTTCAAAATGAATAACGTGAATAAACGGATAACCCATAACCAAAACAACTAACCTGAACCTGAACTCTAAAATCAGTTGAAATCATTCGGAGTATGATTATTATCGTGGTCGATTCGAGTGTTACGTCTTTTTTTGAAATATTGATGAAAAAAAAGAACAATATAGGCAGCTGTCCGACTGTAACGAATCCAATGTGTCACATTCTCAAATTGTCAATGTCGTTAAGTCAATTCGTACAGTTATTCATTCAAAATTACAAATATTGCCGAAATTGTTGGATTAATCATCAATGAATTGAAAAATATACGGAATTTACATTAATCTATCGTCCAATATTCAAACTCTACCACTTCAGAGTACTTTTTTGTCTCACAATTTTTTTCTCTTCGACACAATAGAATTTTCGAGAACAATCCGATTATTTAGCTATTCAAGTATTCGATTCCCAAAAAAAATCGTCTTCATATAAAAAATTCACAAGTAAAACCAAAGTTAAAGTGGAATAAAAACAGACTACATCTGTGAATTGAAAGTACACCAATTTTCCTTATTACATTTCAAAGAACACCAGGATTTAATTCAGAAAATACCATTTTGCAGTATGATTGAAGATACCATGAATGGAAATGAGACCATATTGAATCATTAGAAAATGTGAAAAATGCTAAACAATATCATGGTTAGTCAGTTTAACATAGTCAATGACTTTTCAAGTATTTTTCAACTTCCACACATTTTTTGGTCATTCAATTTTCTAATTTCTCACAAGGTTAAAAAATTGATATGCTTGGTTCATAGGCGAATCCACCTAAAAGACGTTGTTTGGACATACATTTTGAGTCGGTAACAACACAGGCTGCATCGATACAACACGAAGATATGTTCTGCTGGGGTAGCACGGTCCATGGTGAACTTGGCCTGGGTGGTATCGAAGATGAATTTATTCTGGCGCCTCGTGAAGTCAGTTTCGAAAAGGCTACACAAATCAATCAAAGTAATAATATTTTGTTCATATGAATATTTTTTCGATCACAATTACTTTTTGATAAGTTAACTGAATGCTGTTAAATCAGGACAAATATTTTTCAACCTTAAAATTAGATCCTGACAATACATTTCTTACCTTCAAAGTCTTTGTACCTTTGATGTTTAAATTTGAAGAAAATTATATAATTATATTGCAATGACTTTGTAAATTGTTGTATTACAGTCGCATGTGGCGATAATTATACTGTCATCATAACGAGAGATGGCCAGATATATTCATGTGGAAACAACGATTACGGTCAACTGGGCCATGAAAAGCCGAGAAAAAGGTTGCGTAAGTGTAACCCTTAGAAACATTTCGCCAAATAATTGAACTGCTACACCGCATCAAGAAAAAATATCATGCAACAAAAATTAACATGTGTTTTGTATATGCAGAACTGATCCCTGGCCTGGAATCATTTGTATTCAAAAAAGTCGCATGTGGATCCAGTCATACAGTGGCCATTAACGAATGGGGCCAATTATTCAGCTGGGGTTGCAATACCGACGGTCAACTAGGTTGTCACAATTTGAGATAATGAATATGAAGAATGATGAAACAAGGCAACAAGATTGATGTTGTTAACAGTTGTAATTTTTTTTTCTCGCAGGTTTCATTTCACCAAATGCATCGGAGCCGACACCTTGCATGGTAAAAGCTTTAGGCACAAGCGTTATTATTCAAATTGCTTGCGGATTGAAGCACGTTGTTGCGCTCACGAATAATGGTGAGCTTTATGCATGGGGCTCAAATGACGACGGACAATTAGGATTTGGACAGGAACTGTTATCGTCGTACAAGCCATTACTCGTGAACAGTTTGGTTTCTATTCCAATAGCGTTTGTAGCCTGTGGAGGATATCACACCATAGCCGTTTCGAAATCAGGTATAAGTAATAATTTTTTATACCTTCGCGATTTCGAGGGAAAAAAAAACATTTCTTTACATCGATGGAATTTGAATAAGCGATATGTTCAATTTACACTAAAAAATAAAAATGTAAATGATTCTATTTGAGAATCCACTGAGATTCATACTGAGAAGCATAGTCCTGGATTCCTGTGAAAGATTCATCGATTAACTTGTACAAAAAAGTGATAAAAATTGGACAACAATCGAACGAGTGCAACACAAATACGTAAAATCATTGGAATTGAAAAAAATCACAAAAGTTCTATAACTCAAATGATCCTACACATAAAGCATCCATAATTAATATTATCAATATCGTTGGATAAATAAGTATACTTTGTTGCTAATCATTAATAATAAATGAACGAAAATTGTTTCAAATAGGAGCCGTTTACGGTTGGGGAAGAAACACTTTCAGTCAATTGGGTGTCAGTGGCACGGGCAGCATTTATTTGCCATGCCAACTGAGAACTTTAAGAAGTGTAAAAGTTCGTTACGTATCATGTGGCGAAAATTTTTCGGCGTTTCTCACTATGGTACAAAAATTTACACGTAAATCTCGAATAATTAATTCGTTTATTTGATTACTTAATGCGAGAATTATTTTAGGATGGCGGAGTGTTTACCTGTGGTGCGGGAATGTACGGGCAATTGGGACACGGGAGTACCGCAAATGAAATGCTGCCTCGTCAAATTGTCGAACTCATGGGAAGCATCGTTACTCAAGTAAGATTTATCCTCTTTGTCTCTTTCGCTTTCTCTACTTTCAATCAGTTTTTCCATGCTACGTAACAATCAAAAGGATTTGAGGCGTCATTGCGATTAAGCATTTTAAAAATGAGACGACTGACCGATTAAACAAAAATATCACAATTTTACAGTTTCCACACACGAAGTTAAATAACATTTATTACATTGGAAATCACAGAAACGAAAAGTAATTTCATCAATATGATCGCGTTCGTATTCTTACGGCGAGAAACGCACTTCCACCCGGCATGCCTCTTCGTTTTATGATTGCGAGAAATATGTTAGCGGCAAATTTCAAACAATTTTTTTCAAATGCTACGTGCTATGGATAACGTTTTCGTTATTTTGCACAAACTTCATTCATAATTCGCACGCATATTTTGTAACCGGCGCTAATAGTAACCTGCTGAATTCAGGATTAGAAGAAAACCGTAAATTATTTACAAAATAATTGATACTTTGTAAAAATCACTTTTCATTGTAATCGTAGTAGTGATCGAAAGTAGTAACATTTTATGAACATTTTCGACCGAAATTAATCATCAATTGAATTAGAAATCTTTCAATGTTGCGATTCATCGCTTATTTTTCAATTTTAAACTTTACTTTGATCCATCAATCTTTACGTATTAATAATCGATGTAGATATCGTGTGGAAAAAGACACATGTTAGCGGTCGTTTCGTCACGTGGCAGAGTTTACGCTTGGGGCCTAGGAGGAGCCGGACAATTGGGAACCCGAGTAACACGAAGTGTAACAACGCCACAAGTCGTACTGGGACCATGGGTATCACCAAATGGATCAGCGTTATGCAAAGTAGACAATCCAATAAGCGAATACAGTGTTGACTGCGTTATAAAGCGAGTATATACTGGAAGCGATCACTGTTTCGCCACTGTAACCCAAAGAAAGGCAAGCCATGGATATCTCACGTTTTGTATAATTTGAGACACCAATTATTATAATTGATTCATTGCAATAGACAAACGTTATTATTATTCATCAATTTTTCAAATCAAAGGCATCTCTGACCTTCAGCCAATTCAAAGGTTAGGAAATCATAGCAAAAAGAATATTCTAACTTGAGTTGCTCATTTTTTCGCAGGACGATATTCCGCCTGACGATTTCAGAGTAGTTGACGCTGAATCGCAAATATTAACGCTGACGAAGGATCGAATTTCAATTTGCCTAGGGTTACCGATGGGAGCACCCGTCGATCATGATCTCATGACGTCAGTTTACATTTTTCAATTATCCTTGTGTTGCATACTGCTTTGAAGTTGAAACTTACTGGATTACTGTATTACAGATATCTTGAGACTGTTTTTAGAAGTCAAGCTTGCATGAATGGATCGTTCTTGATCGATAATGATGAACACTACACCTGTTCGAGCAAGCATCATGGAGTTGATGTACATCAAGCCGTTGAGATTTATGGAACGATTTCGGAACTTGTTAACACGACGATTAAGGAATTGGTGAGTTAGTTCTCGCATTTTCCTTGTCTATTCTCAAAAATATTCATCTTCATTTCTTACTTTCGTTTTTTTTAAATATCTGTTTAGATATATACGAGTATAACCGAAGGTCTAATACCGTCGCTCCGTTCATCACCCCCGGATGTAGAATGTTTAAGGATTTATTTGACCTTACCTATGTACTCTGCATTTACGGAGCCCGAAAATCATAGAAACTTACAAACGCCATTTGCCAAAGCTATTTTACGACTGAAATCCGAAGCTCAAAAAATCGTTGGTTCCTGGTGGTCAAAAGCTCCCGTACAAATATTCGAGCGTCTCATACGTATATACAAATTACTAGTTCTCTATTTCATCAAAGAAGCAAAAAACAAAGAACATCAGGCAAGTATTGCGGAATATTGACCAATTTATAAGTCGAACGAAATTTTTGAACTCGATCCATTTTTTTAACGATTTTTATTTAATATTCATACACGCAGCAACCGGTGACGAAAAACGTGGAATTGAAATTCGCTCTAGATCTGTTACATTTTATAAATAAACTAAATCAATCCGCCGATGATGGCTTACGCGTTCCTTATGGAACATTTCATTTACCAGAATTGAGAGAATTTATAGACGTCAATACCGACTACGTTGAATGGTTGATGGATAAAGATTCACACATGGTTAGTTCCAATTTCGTCACGTAAAATATTTCATTTTCGATCATCAATTTTCGGTATAATTTTCTTATTTTTTTTTTTTTCATCTTATTCCAGCACCAAAAAATCTACTTTTGCCACTATCCATTCTTGTTCGACGCCCAGGCAAAAACAATTCTTTTGGAAACCGATCAAGCCATTCAGGTACAATAAATACAAAGTATTTTTTCATCAGCGATAAATGTTTTTGTTGCGTTATGACATTAGAAATTTTCTTTTGCCCTCGAAGTATCAAGTGTCTTGCGAAAAAACGTGTAGCAAAATTATTATCGATCGTGAGACTGATAGATCACCATTAGTGCAGGCAGTGCATTCATTTTCAATTATAATTTTCTTAAAACGATATTAAAATCCTTCCTAATTGTTCAAACAAAGCATCGTTCAACATGAAAGCTTTTGTTTCAACAAAATAGCTCAAACTTGTTTGAAAATTCAAAACATTTTCCTCTGAACTAAATTTTCCCATGTTTTTGTTGACCCATTAAATGCTGGCATTCTGATCGACCAACATTTTTGACAAAAACGATGTACACCCCGAATACAAAATTTGTTTTCCAGATGCACTCAGCGATGAGTGAAGCTGCTACGAGAGCTTTGACGCATATGTTATTCGCACCCTATCCAGCTGGTTCAGTCGACGCTCGACACGGTCAATTTATAACTTTCAACGTTTCACGTGAAAATTTGGTTGCCGATACATTAGCTCAATTGTCACTGTACGAATCGAGTGACCTGAAAAAACCTCTCCGAGTGAGTTCCTAAGAATTCTTAAACTTTTAGCTACGATATAAAAAATAAAACGAAAACAATAAAACACCAGATGAGAATATATTTTTTCGTAGGTCAAATTCCACGGTGAAGAAGCCGAAGATGCCGGTGGAGTTAAAAAAGAATTTTTCCTGTTGTTGCTCAAAGAAATTCTTGACCCTAAATATGGAATGTTTAAACAATATGAAGAGACTCGTACTATTTGGTTCAGCGAGGAATCTTTGGAAGAAAAAGTCATGTACTTACTTATTGGAGTTTTGTGCGGATTGGCTATGTATAATTTTATCATAATCGACCTTCCATTTCCACTGGTATTATACAAAAAATTATTGAACGAACCGGTTGGATTGCCTGACGTAAAGGATATATCGCCGACTATCGCGAGGTATGCAAAATATTTTTCGTCATGTTTCTAGTGAATAGAAAAATACTCATTACTAATTTTTTGATGACAGGTTATAAATTCAATAATTTTCGAAGTCATGTTGATATTTGATAATTGAATTTTTAGGAGCCTGCAAAGTCTCATGGATTATCAGGAATCTGACTTGGAAGAGGTGTTTTGTTTGAACTTTGAAGTTTCGAGAGAAGTTTTTGGCGAACATGTCGTTCACGAATTAGTTCCGGGTGGCAGTAAAATGCCAGTCACACAAAATAACAAGTAAAATTATTCACTGACGTTTGATTACCGGAATAAGGCTATATATATCACTATATATTTTATTTTTTCAATATCTTTATTTTCAGAATGGAATTTATAAATTTGTATGTCGATCACATACTTAACAAATCTGTAGAGCCGCATTTTAAAGCATTTTACGAGGGCTTCCACAAAGTATGCGGTGGCCGCGTCCTGGAGCTATTCCACAGTCACGAATTGATGGCGGTAGTGGTTGGCAACGAGAATTATGATTGGAACGAATTGGAAAAAAACACTGCCTATAAACATGGTTACTCGAAGGAAGATCCGACAATAGTTCTTTTTTGGCAAATCTTTCATGAGCTTTCGCTCGAAGAGAAGAAAAAGTTTCTGCTATTCTTAACCGGTAGCGACAGAATTCCCATACAAGGCATGAAAGCGATTAAGGTGAGGGTTTCCGAATAGATTTTTGTCATCGAAAAATGGAAAGAACTGAAATGTAACAAAACTATCTGGAAATCGCACGGCCCCATTAATATTTGTTGACATTTTATTCAATGAGGTCTACTATTAGATTAAATTACAATTTCTTTGTTGAGCAATAGTTGAACTTAAAAAAAAAAAATCTTCTGTTCCAGATAACGATTCAGCCGATGACGGACGAGCGTTTCTTGCCAGTTGCTCATACATGCTTCAACCTATTGGATTTGCCCCGCTACAAAACCCGCGAAAAGCTTCGTTACAAATTGCTCCAGGCGATACAGCAGACTCAAGGATTTTCGCTGGTTTAGTATTGAAAATTCGAAACGAATTTGTCGAAAACAAAGAAAAACGAGGATATGTAAAATGGATAAGAATGATCAGTAATCGGGAAGTCTTAGAGCGTACCCGGATAAGCCATACGGAGGAGATTTGGAAAAACAACGATGATCGACTTGTCGAACCCAGGGAAATTTTTTTTCACTTAATTTTTTCCATCCTCCAAAGCTCTCCCCCGTACGGAAGAAATGGTACGCCTAGTCGAGCGATCGGATATTTAACGGTTGTTGTTTTCGAACTTCGCTTGTAATTAATAATAAATCTAAGTCACGTCGTATCCGATCGCAGCCTGTAAAGATACGGAGATACTTATTTTTTTAACAGATTTTGATATAACTCACGAAGCTCCACGGTAAGATTACAAATTGTCGATAGCATCGACAAAAATTTTATCGAGGACTTATTTTTCGACCATGTTTTTAATTTTGTTTTTCTTTAGTTGAGATCAGATTTTTAAACTGGAACTTGAGTTACACGTCAACCAAAATATAACCGTATGCAACGAAATTTTATGTTTTCAAGAAAATGTGTGTGCCTTGACTTAAGAGTATGGATCAGTCGATATCTCGCCACCGTGAGTACGAGAGCTAGCAATTTCGACAGTGAAGGTTTTCGACACTGTATAACCGATTAAAAAAAAGCTCGACCAACGAATTTTTGCCTTCGTCTTGGGCGACAGAGCTTTTTTGTATTCAGTCAAACCGTGTCGAAGAATTTCAACTTCGAAAATTCGAAATGAGTTTAAGTAACTTATCCATCATCGTACTACTGATTTTCGCAATACGGAAGAAAAATGGATCAATCAAATTCCATAACATACATTCTAACCGAGTCAGCATTTACTAAAACTCATTACCGTTTAAAAAATATATATATATCGATAAATACAAATACAAATATTTATTATTTTGCTACTACCAAGAAGTTGTTGCGTAGGTGGTAATTTAGATACATTGTCGAACCGACAAACCTCACTTTACGTGGGAGATAACGAGATAAAGGAAAAATGACCGATCATTGTGGTATTGTATACATCTTACACGTTTGTTGTTACAGTATGAATCGTTATGGAATTCGCTGTCGATATTCTGTCTGAGGATACTTCGATATCCTTGCCAAATTTTTTAGCAATTACATCTCAAACCATAATCGTTCAGAATTTGGCTCATACGAAAATTTCTCACAGAATAATAATGATCTTTTTTTTTCGCTCGGATTCCGACCAATAGGAGCTTGGTATTTAACATTACGTGATACCAGCACGTCGATTCCCATATTTACTGCCAGTATATGCGATAACACCGTAGATTAAACCTGTATGTAGGACTCGCAGTAACTTGCAGTGTATATCGGAATAGGATCCATGTTGGTAATTTTTTCCGAAAATTTTCCTGCTGTTGTGTCGGGTAACAAACAAATATTCTCAACAGCTTGTAACCTATAAAAGTGTCAGAAACGTCCAAGTTATCAAAATGAGGAAAAAAAATCTATTCCATGAATCCCTCGGAATGTAATGTCAAATACCAAACATCTATTGGTTAAAATTCGGGTAAAAAAAATGATCCGCCGAATACCCCTTGAGTTTTAAAATTGATTAGTTGTTTTCAAGCTCTTAGGGTATTAAAGCTGAATATAGAGTAATGCAAAATAAATTAAGGGAAAATGTTGAGAACTCTGTTCGAAATTGAGATTTACGTCCTGAATAATGTATGATATTTTCGGAGATGGAATGAAACCATGACAAATGTTTAAAAATCCGCTCATGATTGATTGTTAGACGTGGAATTGAGCTATAATTAAATTTTTGTAACGCTGTAATAATTCACAATTTTTATTTAATTCGCTTGTTATTGAATTTGTTGAGGGTTTTTCAAAATCAATAAAAAAAAAGATGGTGAGTCATAGAAAGTAAAACTATGAAACGCCCCTCTACCCGACAGCATAAATAATTGCCATGTAAATATTTATCATAACGAAATTATGATTGATTGTTGTTTATTCTTTCAAATAACATTTTTAAATACGATACAACATCGTTAAAAATATATCGTTAGTTGACTAACTGACAGTTGGTCGGTTTACGTTGCATCACATTACATTAAAAAAAAAAAAATATAATAATAAATAAATAAATAAATCCGCCCGTTTCATTTTTATCTCCAAATTATAATGTTTGTACATTACGGCGTGTTATATAAATCGACGATTCGTTCGATTTTTGTCGTTCGTCGTCAAGCCGGTTGTTTCGTTTCGTAAAATTGACACAAAAATATTTCAATCCGTGCTTGATTCTTCGGTATCGTTCTCTATTCTCGACGCTCTGTTTTTCATTCCACCTATTTTAACCCATCCCACGTTTCATGGAATCCATTCGTTGATCAATAATCTCAGTTCCATGAGCTATCGATCTATACCATTCATAAGTTAGTTTCGGCCAGTGTGATGCGTTAACAAAAAAAAGTTACAATTGCGCGAGATTGTAAAAGAAAAAGCAAAGCAGACACATTATCTCTGCGAGGTAATCAAAGTAATTTGTAACCATTTTTCGTAAACTATGAATTATTATCGTAAATTGTACTTCAAATGTATCAATTGTGTTACGGTATTGAAACGCAGTTGCGTTTCAGTTGAAACTTTCAATTCGCTTCCAGCACCTGCAATTTTTGGCTCAACCGTAATAAAGCATTGAACTTTTCATATACGTTAGAATCGATACAACCATATTTCATTGCTGAACTTTTCCACTGAATCGTAAATATGACACTTGAAAAATGTCATTCATAGTTAATAAAAAAAAATTGACATAAACCTCAAGTAACGTGTGTAAAAAGCGTAATTTGTTACAGATTGACATATTTCACTGCCGAATTGTGGTTCCCAAGCGTATTTGTAGCTCAGTATCTAGTATTTACATCGCAAAGTGAATTATGACGAGCATTATAAATTATCGAGAACTGGAAACACAAGCGCAAAGGAAACTAAGTTCCCTTCAGCTCTCGATAAAATAAATGTTATTGAATTCCTTTTCTTTCATCGATCTTCCACGAGCCTGTTTTCTTGCTCTCACCGACCCTAAAACTTCGCATGTTGGGCCAATATTATTTTCATGTGAAGCTGGATTTCGATTGAAAAAAAAAAAACCAAAAAAAAAAACGAAATAAAAGTACAAGACTCTGAAGCAAGTTGTATAATAGTCTAATATCTTAATGTTGATAGCTGGGTGCGAAATATTGAGTGCCAGGTGGTGCTCGGTAACCGGGATAAGTGCTGTTAAGAGCGTGTTGAGCGAAAAAACCACTGTAATCTTTGTGGACTCTTCGTGGTCTCACAGCTGGTCCCTTTGCCAATTCCAATCTCGCTCTGTTCTCCGCCTCTGTTTGAGCTTTGACCGATTCTGGTGGCCACTTCGTGTCCCCTCTCATGTTACCGCTGATCGGTGCCATTGTTGCTGCGGGTTGAGCCTGATAAACTGGTGCCGGCGTCTGTGAACACAAAATGACTCTCTCAAAACTATGAAACTAATCCAACCTACTTGTAGAAGTTACTCTAAATGAACAAACAGAGTAACGACAATTTCAATAATTATTGCTACAAAACTACTTTGAGACTGAAATAAATAATGGAAAAATATTGTTTACCATTGGCATATCATTCAATTGAGGCAATTTATTTGGAAGGTAACAAATGAAAAGAGGAAATTAATGTTTAAATTCAAGTGAATTTGGCGACGAATGAACGATGCGATTAATCCGCGACTTGTGAATTTCGTTTTGAAACAAACGAGTAACCTCGTTAATCACCCTCTTTCGCCACGAATCGTGTTCCTTGTTCCAAAATATACACATGATTTTTATATATATACAGTTTGATGATATTGAGCCAGAACGAATTCGCCACATCGAGACGAAGTTGCGCTTTTAGCATTTTGAAGTGAAGCCAACAGAAAAAATGAACCAACCACTTATACAGGTTGTCATAATCCGTAACTGTTGATACGAATAGGCTTTTAGAATTTAGCAATGATCCAGCGATATACTTCGAATCTGACCCAAATCTGCTCAACTCATACAAAAAACGTATGAAGAATTTCCAATAATATGACGATTCCATGATTTAGAGTGGATCATTCCAGAGATCAAATATTTGGGACTCGAATTCTTTTCGCAAGTTAATGAAAAAGAAAATATAACAAATGAAGCAAACCTGTGATATTGGTGGCTGGGGCCTGAGAGTTATGAGAGACGGTGGTGGTTCGAAAGTCGATTGGTTGTAAACCGGAATCGATTGAGGCTGTATCTGCTTCGGCGTCGAATGATCGTAGGTGTCAAAAGAGTTTTGCTATAAAAGGGATGAATAAAACAATTGAAATTGTTATATCGTTGATTACAATTTTTAGTTTAAAAATTGTTTAATTTTCTGGATTTAGTGACTCATCGACATTCAAGGGGATGTTGAAATAAGTCATCGTGCTTCAAATTCTTATGATTTCGTTCATGCTGCGTGCATATTAAACAAGTTCTTTAGTTGACTACATCGCGAGGAAGAAGTCTTCTCCCTCATCATCTATATTTTTTCCTTGTTCATTTGTTTATTTTTTTTTTTTTTAACCTTTTATAATCAGTTTTTGTTGTTGTTCGTATTTTTACCTTCCAAGGTTGCTGCTGAGGTTGATGAGATTGCTGAGGGTGAGTATTGTATTGCTGCAGAGGAGATTGTTGATGGGGGAGAGGCGATGTTGCAGGTGGTGTAACGGGTGCCCAAGTTTTAACCGGTTGTTGTTGGTGAAAATGGGAAGGTTGTCGAAGAGTACCCGAAGGACTTAAAGGCGAAGGTGAAGACGCCTGTGGTGAGCCACGTGGTAAAGTCCCTATCGTAACCGGCGAGTGGGGTGATCCACCAGACGAGAGACTGCTCTGGTACGTTATGTACTCACCTCGAGTCTTCCGTGATATTCATTTTTAAAAAATAGAATAAAAATACGAAAATGTGATGATAATCGTGAACGTGAGATTTTCTGTTTTTTTGATGTACCAGGTAATGTTTTCTCTCGCCAAAAAATACATTCAGCGACGATGTAGTCAACCGCAAACTTAAAATAAAATAATAATGTGCATGTCTCATGCAGTAATCATTTTGGCAGTTATATTACATGTTACATCGGTTAAAAATTTATTATTTTGTTGAAAAAAAAAAAAAAAAAAAAATCTTGTATGTACCTTGGCTTGCACTGGATCTTTTTCGACGAAGTCGACGCAGTCCTGATCCTCAGGCGGAGGTGGCCAAGCTACTCGTTTCAGACCTTCAAATAAAAAAATTTAGATATTTTTATGCATCGACTAAAAAAAAAGTATTCGGATGACGGTAATATGATACGTCGATAAATGAATCAAGCGACATTCGATCGAGATTTTTTTTCAAATGTTCGCAATATTTTTCACATTGAATGGATAAAATTTAATCGACGCTGAAGATAAACATTGTATCCGTTTTTAAAAAATTGGACGCATTTTAAAAGGAAGGAAAAAGTTTTATAAATATTTCTTTAGTACAAATTTCAATGGTACCAATGTACATGATTTTCGATAATACGAGCGATGAATATCATGTTCCACGTGAACATAAACATCAAGAATTTTGAAAAGCAAGTTTTTAAATATTGGTCAATTTAGATGAATCGCAAAAATCAAATTTCCTTATTATTAACAATTTAATTCACAATTAAGCGATATTTACTCTGCGCCGATAACGTTTCGGTATTATTCTTAACACAGAATAACTCAACTCGATATTGCGTTTATAATATCAAATAGCGGGATGAAGCAAAGCTATTAATAAAATGCAAGGTGAAGGACGAGGAAAAAAATAATCGCGAGATGAAAAAGGTCATTGTTGCGTTCGACAACCGGTGGATGGATATTTAGTGTCATTTCATGTGACCTTGGAGAAAAATAAAATTGAAGCAAAAAAGAAAATGATTATTTCTTGACCTCATGGGCCGTGTGCATTGAGTGGCCTGTTGTGCGTCACCAAATATTTTCTGACTCACGGTTTTGTCTCCTCTAACGCTCAGGTTTATTTATATAAATATCGTTTCAGGGATCGTTGAATCGCCCTGGCATTGTTCGATTTTTAAAAATCGCCTCAAAGTCACGAGAACCTCGGGAGATTTTGTTTTTTTAATCGCACTATTTCAATTCTCTTCCAAGATCGTGGGAAGAGAAAATTGGAAAGATGAGTGGATTCTCTCGTTTTGGCAACGATACATATTGTAAACACACGACACGTATTCAACTCCCGCGAGATCACGATTTCGTAAATACATGAGCTAGAACGCGGAAATAAGTTTTATACGAAACAAAACGATTTTTTTTTTAAGACGAGAAGAATTATGAAAATTAATTCAACGATATCGTGAGCATTTCAGCTGAAAAAAAAAAAAAAACGAGTTTGTAGATTGACGAAAAAACAAAACTGCCGAATCCTTGTTTACGCCGTTCGCGGTAAAGGAAATTTTAAACAGCTATAATATTGCGACAGATCCACCCTTCATGTCAACACTATTTCACGGACATTCATATACAAACGAATTATTCTGTTCGAATCGCCAGCCAAGTTTATATCCAACGACTATTATTGCTCCCAAATTTATGACGGTTTCTCGAAAATTTTTCATCCATTTTGCATCTCCGGTACAAATATTCAAATAAATTACAATCGACTACAAATTAAGTGGAAACTCAACTAGGGACAAATAGATAAGTTGTGCTATTTTTTAGTGAAAGATTTCACATTCATTTTCAGCCTAATACTATATGATTGCAAAAATTGGGAGGATGGACGGACAATACAGCAAAATATTAATGTGAAAGCTGTTGTCGACAAATTCATCATTTTTTTTTTTGCAGAAAAGAGCTTATTGAGCTAAAAAACAGCGATAAAAAAATAATTATCGCAGATAAGTATGCTAAAAAAGAATGGTTTACTCTTCGTTGACAATTTTCTTCAAAATCGAAAAATATCACAATTTTTATTAGATTTTTATTATTGACAATGGATTGTCAGGATTTCCTTCAATTTTACGTTAACTCTCCGATGCAATTTTAGGTAAGAAGAATCATCAAGTAGACAGCATAGGTAGTTTGTGAAATAAGGACGACTTATCAGCATAAAATTTGCCCAAAAGTTCCATTTACAAACGGTATCCTATTTATAGTCATAGCTTGAGGAACATTCGAGACTATGCGTCGAGATTTATTCCTGGTTTAAATGCTCGTCTCTGCGACACCAATTTCAATTATATTCACCAAGTTATATGTACGACAAATGTACGTGAAACTGTGAGGAATTTAGAAGCCAGCGACTAAATGGAATTTTCTCATATGCAGAAAAGATTAATGAGGTTGATGATTAAGATCGTTGATTTAACGAGAATTGCACAAATCACCAAGATCGTAAAATATCGCAAAGAGATCATTATTCGACGACGTATAGAAGCCGTGAGATGGCACGTATCATTTTTTTTCTTTTTCACGTCTAAATTTCTTTTCTTGGCAAGGTCAATATGAAGAAATGTATATGACATGGGGAAGCGAATATTAATATGGATGAAGACGTACCAACACCAATTTTCAGGGGTGAAAAGACGCGTGTGTGGGTGTGTAGAAACAAAAAATAATCCAGTTGAATTGCTCCGTTGCGACTGAAAGTCGACTTTGCCAAAACGAAACCTCGCCAACAACTAAACCCTCGTGAAAATCTTCGACCGGCATCCACCTGTGTTAAAACACGATGATAATCGCGGTGAGAAACCCGGCGAACGATTTTAGAGTCTCCACACACTAAACGGGAATTTGAGAGAGGTGGGGCGACGAAAAATTTCGAATCTTCGACCAATGGAGGGAGATAGTAAGAGCTTTTAATCCTCCCGGGGGTTGGGTATGTCTTATACTAAAAATGATCCAAGAAAATGGCCTCGAGAAATGTCATTCGCAACCCTGAATTTATTTCGTGTCGTTGGAAATTTAAAGTTGCCCGAAAATTGTTCTTTCCTCTCAACGAATTATTTCGTTATACTCATTTTTTTGCACCAGCATAAATTTCGTTCAAGACTTCTTCGAGTGTTCATTCCTCTTACAGAATGGAGATCTGAAAAAAATCTTCCAGTTTTTTTTTGCTTTTTTTTTTCTTCTAAAATCAAATGAATTGGGTATTAAAACTAATATATATTATGACGTAATAAAAATATCCATGGTACAAAATTAATTGTACATCATTAATTATACATCAATAATGACGAGAATCATGATGAATTGGGATTCCAATGCAAATGAGAGAAAACTGTAGTACCTGATTTTGGCTCAAATAATAAACGGCAGTGACGACCATCCTGAGGACAAAACGGTGGCCAATATTCGCGAAAATGACTTCTGGGCCTTACAAGACGTCGTACTTCAGCGGTTGACATCGGACGTGGCCGAGGGAGCCGTGCAACGGGATCCACGGCTTTTCGTGCATCATTTTCAAGGAGAAAGCATTGGGCAAAAGCGAAGCATTTTTTCTTTTTTAAGCATTGTCAGTCGCAAAATTTCGTTGTTTCACAAAAATGTGGCTTCCTCAGCTGTTGCGATGTTAGTTCCATGTTACTGATCACGTCCTCATTCGTCTCGGAGATTTTGGGCCGGATCCCTTCATAATGACGTATTATTTTTCATTGGACAAGTAGACGAGAGACGAATATAGTCCCGGACAGGAGATAGCTTCGAATAATTCAATTTTTTGGAGACTTTTGAGCACATTTGACAAATTTTGAAAAAACTCAAATTTTGGACAATGATTTTTGTTACTTTTTCAGTTTCTCGATAACTGTGCTAAAGTGTCCGGAAATTGAGCTCTTCGGCACTACCCACGACAATGATCATATGAAAAAGACAAAAAAATAAATAAAAGAACTCGAGTATTATTTTTATGAAAAATGTTCTGCATTCAATATTTTACAGTGATTTTGAGATATTTATTTTTATTGCAATAAGACAAAAAAAAGATTTCTCAGTCTAATACCAAAACATATTTTTTTTATTATCAAACGATTACTGTTTTGAATTATGACAATTGAAAATGTTTTTTCGATATTGTATGCTGTATCGATTGAAAGCTTTGGAATATTTCTTCTGAACTTTCTGAATTAGAATACAAATGAAAAGCATTAATATTATTTGAAAATGAGCCCTTGAAAGTTAGTCCACTACAAAAACGTGCAAATAAGTGTTTTCGAGCGAGTTTGCGAGTTAAGAAGAAAAAATTTTTTCTTTAATTACTCACTCGGATGTCCAGCCCGTTGTCGCGCTTCTTCTTCTTCGAGCATTCGTAATACGGCGCTGTTCTGAAGATTGGCAGGTTTGGCCAACTGATTGAAGTCAATTCTGAAATTTTCCAACACAAATGGAACACTTATAATAACTTAATTTACAAAATTAAAAAAGAGCTCGACAAATATTATGATACGTCAAAGACGCTTATCTATGCTTAAGACAGCATAAAAAATGTTGTGACAGCTACGAGAGCATCACTTGGACTGAAAGATCATTTTGACAGGCTGTTCTTCGCGGATGCCTCGAAAGGAATTTTTGTGCTATATGCAACGTCTATCATCGTGATAAAGTTGTCAGATCCTATTTTGCTATTCTTGAACCCGTTCGGGGGTCAAAAAGCGTAAGAATACACGTGGCAGCATCTACAGTGGAGGTGAGTTTTACGAACGCTACAGTTTCAATTTCATTACCACTGCATAATTTTTCTACAAAACTGCAATGTTTTTTTTTTTTTTTTGGACAAACAAAGAATACAATTATTCATTGGACTCGCTCGAAATTCGCAATCGAATGGTGATACAAATCTATGAAATTTCGATAGTTTTCAAACTTTTATACGAAACTAGGCATCACGTGATTAGCATTTTCCTTGATCAGCAAAAAAGCATAGAATGCGAAATTACTCATATTCTTCTGGAATCGAACAGTTGGACAAAAAAAAGGAATGTTTGTCAGAATGATAACAGTTTTAGCCTACGCAGGGGAAGGACATTTGCTGTAACATTTTTGCATCGGTCGACGTTTTTGTATCGAGAAATGTCCCTTTAGAAATTTGCAGCCAGGCATTCATTACGGCTCATGGTCGACGAATCACGTTCTTAAATTGAGACTGAGATTTGAAAAACAGACAAATTTGATCAAAGCTTAGTTCCCCCATCACCTAGCTCCAAAACCGCATCTGGAATTACTTTCGATTAAGAAAAGTCCTGCGTAAGGACTCCGTTTAAAAAGAAAGCTTGATCTCATCAGAGACTACAATCCGCGTTTTATGTTAAGTGATACCGAGTGAATATTGGACATGCAAGTTTTAAATTACGATTAAAATCATTGTTTGTAACTGGGAGAGAAATCAAAATGGTAAATTAATCAATTTCCTTGTATGAGGTGAATTTTTGTGAGGAAAAAAGACAATGAATCGCACCTAAATTCTAGCATCTTACAGTTTTGAGTTAAACTCGATATAAGAGATTGAACTAAATTTCAAAATTTTGGATATGAATCTAAAACTCTCATAAAATTCGTGTTAAATAATTAATGAAAATTCTACTGTAAAAGTACCACCAGCCGATAAAGGTCGTTGGTATATGCCCTTGATGAAAAGTATAAGTACAAGATGCGAGCATTAACGGAGTTTCTACAATAGCAATTCCAACAGTTGGTAAACTTTTTATATGTCTGGATCGAAATGTCGGTACAATAAATCAACAAAAATAGAGTTTAAACAGTAGATTTTTAGATCTTTGCCAGCAGCCGGTAAGCAAAATCGAGAAAAGCGTTTAACGAGCAAAAGAAGAAGAAGAAGAAGAGACGGAGACGGAAGAATGAGAAGAAAAAGATCGGCCGTCAAAAGTCCGAAACTAAGTCAAGTACGATCGGCGACTTTTGCGCAATAAATACACGCAGAGCTAGGCATCAGAGTTTATTTCTAACCGTTGTGATTCGTTCATCTGAAAATAACGCAATCGCAACAGTGACGAGACACCGCGTTTCTCTAGTGAGCTCTTTCTCTCTCTCTCTCTCTCTCTCTCTCTCTTTCGCTTTCTGTCCTGTTGCTTTTTCGGCCTTTCCCGCAACTTCAACTTGGGAGATCCACGAATCGATGGGCAAAGAGCCTTCTGAATCATTCTACCCGAAGTCATCTATACGTTGTATACTCTCTTCAGCTTCTCGATATAGCATTTCTTCATGTGTCAATTCGTGACGTGCAGACACACCAGAGAGTCTATCTACCTCCGTCGGAAGAAAACATCCAACACACGAAGAGTGATGTTTTGTCTCTCGGGTACGTGTGCTCTTCAACACTTCGGACACTCGTGGCTGTACTTCCTTGCCAAACTGCACAAATTGACGAGCTTCTTCGTTATTTCATTTAATTCTTGACAGTTCATTGACTCTTAAAGCATCGTTGACACACTGTAACCAGTTTCAACGTCGTTTAACGTAACAACAAAAAGCACATTGACAGTTTTTTGCTCAAAAGGAGTGAGCTCGGTTAGTTTTTATGACGGATACAAAAGAATTTCATCGACAAAAATCCCTTTAAGTTGATAAACTTGAAGCGTTTTTCCATCAACCAAAGCAAAATTGGTTTGCGACGAGAATTCATAAACCGAAAAAAACTCCAACAATAATGGTCCTTCAACGAGAATTAATATAAATTAAATTCGATCTAAAACGAAATCGAATACATTTGAAATTTCTACAAAGACGAGTTCGCTGATAAGAAAACATGTAATGTCAAAATCGGATTGTAGATTGATCTTACCCGACTGCTCCGTTGGACAGGACCTTTGCTTGTCGTTCCAGAGTTTCTTGAACCGCTTGGGGCGAGTAAAGGTTTATCGGAGAGTTGAATTGTTTGTTTACGAGCTTTGGCCCCGGGACCGACATCTTGAAGTTCAAATTTATTCGTTAGTCTCTTGATGATATCTGGAAAAAAAATATGATCCCATTTGATTATTACGATTAAATGATAAATCGATGAGCTTGATTTAATCATGATATTTTCAACGAAACTTCGATACCAATGTTACTTATGATAGTAGGTTTTGTGAATTTACTCAATTCATATCTCTCGATATACTTAGATCCTAGGATAACAAAATAAAATTGAATAACGCCTAGAAATTATGGGAGTTGTCTATTTTTTATGACTTTGCATTGTGAATGTCACAAAAATGTTAAAATCGACCTTGACGTTGACCTCACGACAAGATATCCAGCTTGAACTCCATACCAATGTGGCTTTTTCATAGGAAAATTCAATTTTAAAAGACTGCAGTATCTCGCTTGAAGTTTTAAAATGTTCTTTATCGCTTAAATATAACGGTACCGAATAAATGTTCAACAGAATTGAACAATCCTTAGAACCGATACTATTTTAGTACAAACAGAAAGGGTAACTGTTACAATTTTGAATTTTTAACCGCTAACGATTTCGTTCAGGCGTCTCGAATTTTCGTTATTCGCAGAAATTCGTGCCAAGAAAACGAGTATAGCTTTATTATAGTGTAAGCTCTACGAGATGAAAATGAGAATGCTGTGAATCATCGTTCGAGTTTGGCTATATCAATTTTACCCTCTTATACAAAAATAATCCAAATTTTCGAAACCGTACACAAAATTCGAAGTCTCGCACAACGAACACCGATACGAATACGCCTACAGTCGTACTTCAAAATAATTCTACTTCATTTTCTGTGCTCGAACGAGCTAATAAAAAAATTTATAAAAAAAAAAACAGTTTCTTACAAAGTTTAATATTTTTTAAATAGAATTTTTTTACTGAGATTCTCCAAATATTATCGGAGCTTATAAAATATCAATGAATTTTTTTGTGAAAAACAAATGAAAATTCTCGAATGTTTCTACAACGAATCGATTCTTTTTAAATTCGTCCACAACTTCTAAATTCTCTTGAACCGTTAATTCTATTTTAAGACTCGAATCCTACTTTAGAATAATCAAAGTAAAATATAAATTGCTCAAACTCATTTTGTACACGATTTTGCAATGCAAACGATATTCCATTTTATCGATATTGATGGGAATTAAAAATTCGATTGCAGAGTTAAAGAAATTGTAGAACATTTTTGGAAGCCGAAAAACTAAATCTGCAATATAAATATGTCCGAAAACGGTTAAATTTATAACTATCTACTTGTAGAAAATAGCTTGGATTGCGTGAAATTATTTAAAAAAAAAGTGAATTCATGCTGCGATTCATTAACAGGGACATTCTAAGCAGTGAATAAATAATGTGGTAATTTAAAACCTCTACGTCGGGAAGGACACACCTGGTGAACAGGGTGTGTTCTCGTTTCTCTTTCAAAAATGCGAAAAACAAGATTTCCATAGTGATATATTGGGTGAAGAGGGGAAAAAAAAAAGAAAAGTAATAAAAAAAAAGATGCTCTTAGATCACGAATTCTTGTAGAAAATGTGGATCCCATCCGTGTAGAGTGCCGTGGCCCACCTCCGGTTATTTTTGCTACGAAATTCCTCCGAATATATAAGCATAGAATCTATACAGATACAGATATTGTAGCGGAGCGCAAAATCTTTCGGCCTCCTTCTTCATTCTCGCAGCGTTGTGTGTGTGTATGTGTGTGTGTGTGTTTGGAATAGGACACGGCCGCACAAGAAATATTCTGTTTCGGGTGTGTTAGAGCTCTTATGCATGTATACGAAGTGTTAGGTTACGTGAAAATAGATTCGAGAGCGTGGACCATATCTTTCGCTACCGGAAACGGAGGCAGAAAATTCTCATCTTCGCAAGAATGGATATGATTTTTTTTCTCTTCGGAAAAAAACAAAAAAAAAACATCTCATTGCAGAAACGCGAGAATTTGCATCAAGATCCATCGAATTGATTGACTTTTCCTGATGTTCAATATCGACATTGAATGATACAACAGACCAATTGATATTACAACGAAGTAAGAAAGTGGGAGTGCAACATTTTTTTCATCCATAGCTGTGGGAGTTTGAAAGATACGTCAAAAATGAAAATCGATTCGTCGACATTATTATAAAAACGATGAATGGTAGAGAGAAATATAAATGTCACAAAACAACGAAAAATAGATTGTCTCCAAATAGCTTCATTGTGTTTTGCCAAATTTCGATGAGTCACCCTTCGGTTTAGCTTACATCGATGAGCCAATTCTTATTACCGATAAATCGTTTTGCCAAATGACTTCGGTGATGAATTTTAACTTGATTTATTTTATTATACAAAAACACTATTCGTCATGGTTTTTTTTTCCTCTTTTCGCATCAAGGTCTCACGTTAATGGGTGAAAAGTAACATTTGATTGGACTTTTAATGAAAACGGCTCGCGGCGTACGACATATTATCAAAATTTCGAATTCAGTTTGATATAACAACGTCGAACAACCGTTATTCAGACTAAAACCCGTCACTCAAATAAATATTACGTATTATTGTAAAAAAAGATATTCGTTAAAACGATTTAGCAACTCGAGAAAAGTACATTCACAAAGCGAGACGCACAAAACACATATTTACCGAAGGGACCGTTATTCTACTTATTCTCGAAATATTGATTACTACTTTTGACAAATGTCTGTAATTGAACGAAAGAATAGAAATAATAAAAAAGATTATTAAATTAGATTATTTTTACTGGAACAACAATTCAGTCTTCATTAATTTTCAATTTCAACACAACTTTTGTTGATAGCCATCATCACACAGGCACTTTCTCCGAAAAGTATACTTTGAGAATAGAAAAACTTTTCCCTGCCCTTTATCGATAATTGTAGTGTTTATTACCAGACCGTATTGTAAAGACGTTGAACAAGTTAAAAAAAAAACACATTTCGTTGCTTCAACTATCGCATATGCTACAGTGATAATGGATGAGGATTAAAAAAAAAAAACGATTTGCTAACCTTAAAAAGAAAACCATACGATTTGAGAATTGATGAATGTCTTTATTTGACCGGAACTAAAATCACACTCTGGTACAGATTACCAGGTACTAACTCTCGAGATCCGTTTAGAAACGTCTTCTTCATAGTAGCACTCATTGGAAAAACAATAAACACGATTCAATGTTTTTGTAGCCCATTCTATACGAAAATAAAAACTAATACTCGTGAGAGAATATCACGCGGGAAAGGTAATAAAAATGCATCACTCTAACACTCATTTAACTACATCGAAAACTGACGAAAACATCGATCGATATAATACTGCCAGGACTGACGGTAATAACATTTACAAGTAGTGTATATAGAAGTTGGCGATACATTCGTTGCGCAACTTCACGTAAACACACTTTCTCTGTTACAGAAAGACGTGTAGAGAGGGGAATAAGGGATATGTTGATATGTGTCTTACGATTATTGGATATTTTGTATCGATGTATTTGTGGTTAAACACGCATTTGATGTAATAAGAGAGAAACTGGATGGTAGACATGTTTATAGACAGACCTACCTTGTCGAACGGACAAAAATTATTGTGTAGTTTGGATATGAAATAATGGGAGGAAAGAATGAAAGATTTTAGCTTTCGCGCTTTGAACGTAAGACGAGACTAACGGAAACTCAAAAGATGAAAAGCTCGAAAGTCTAGCCACCCCGATTTCTTGTATCCGCCTCCACCACGCCAGTCCGTCTTTCATCTTCCTCTCCTACTTCTCCTCTTTTTCCATACTACTCACGGAATACTCTCTTCGCTAAGTTATTTTCGAAATCTCTCTCACACGCAAGCTCTCTTTCTCTCGTTCAACAGCCTCTTGCGCAGCGATAACGACGAAAGATATTTGAATTGGAAAAAAAAAAAAAAAAAAAAACAAAACAAAAGATGAAAAAAGATTTCTTACGTTACCGATGTTTTCGATTTTCAGGAAAGTACGAAACAAACGCGGGGAGCAAGAATAAACATACTTGGCGTCGAGCCGCTACCGCGTCTCTTGATTTCGCACTTAAAGTCGTTTCCTACACACGTTATATTTATAAGCTCTTTTTTTGCGAAAATTCAAGCCGGCAAACTCAACTCGATAAACACACGAAATTCCCAAGCTTTCATGTGCCCCCAATAATCATAAATATTTCGTCACAACGAGCAACGTGTTTCGAGGTTATGCGGAATAAAATATTGTTGCGCAGAGAGTTCTATGCAATAATGTATATTAGTACATATTTTTACAACGAATCGACCTACCTGTCGTCTATCTCAAATGTTCCATCAGACATTACCCTACTTTATAATTCCAAAATAATGTACATTTTCATCTAAATCGATTATAGATAGAAACGATCGAAACCAAATCGACTCAGTAGCAACCGTGCAAAGCGTTAGAAGAGTGTTTTCGCACTCTTGTATACAAAGTATGGAAAGATATATTTCATGATTATTTTCGGTAACGATTTCTTTTTGCAAGAGGAAAAATTCCGTATACTTGGGGCCCATCATATGCACCTATACGCATGCTTCACTTAACAACTTAATTCAGTTAAACAAAATAAAACAAAGTCTTGATGGATCATCGATTTTTGTTGCTTGTTTATATTAGTCTGTGTTACTCCTTCACGGGATAAAATCTCCATAAGGTTCATGGATTTTCTTCGGACTCTTCAATTAACATTTTAGTTCGGAAAAAAAAAATGTTTGCATATTTTTTCAGTAAAAATCGAGTACTTGTAGGCATTTAATACTACAAAAGATGAGCACATAAATCACTCAAAGTTGAGATGATAATGATTGAAAATTTGAGAAATAATTGGCGATGTAATTTCGCATACATTTTTTTTATATTAAAAAGTCAAAATAATGAACTGTTAAAAACTGGAAAAGTAAGCTTCGGGTTGTTCCAACTTCGAGGTAGCCTATCTAACCGGCCCCAAAAACACGTTAACACTAATAAAAAACGGTGGAATAATGCACCAAAAAACATTTCAAAGGAAGTTATGAAACTAGCTGAGGAAATAATGATTGCGAATGATGGGAACTGCACGTGGGAAAAACGTTTACATTTTTTCATATCGAACGTCGATATGATTATTGATTATTTTAGTTCTACGTCCTAACGTGATATATGTATCACTTTCCTAAACCAACGGAGCCAATGGGCGTTGTTGGAACGTGGTTGGAACGACCGACAACTTTCCCGCTATTGAGATAAGAGGCGGTGCGAGGGAGAAACAAATCGATAATAGTATACTCTTTTACCGACGACGCTCAAGGAGGGCGCCAGAGTCGTGTATCTTCGACGGAAGAAGCACACACACTTCACACTTGTAGCGCCCTCTCTAATTCCCACTCTATGCTCCGCGTCTCGACGCTGCTGTTGCTTACCAATGGAAGAAGAGCGGGCGCGCGCGCGCTCGTTTATAGCGTCCTTTCCTTGTCGCGCACAGAGGCCCCTGTATACTCGGCAGCGACGCTCGGATCGCGCCCCACCTCTGTTCTCGAAAGAAACACACGTATACATAGACGTTGAGTGGGAGAGAGAGAAAGTGAGAGAGCGATAGACGAAACGGAAGAGACGCTCTGCCATTTTTAACGACATGACCCAAAAGCCAGAGTTCCTAGCTATCAACGCGTCGCAACAGCCGCCATTATAGATTCCGTTGTGAGTGACCGAGGAGAGTCTCTCAGAGTCGTCCAAACTATACTACTCCGTTGTTCCCGTGTGGCGTCAGAGACCGCGTATTTTTTTTTATCATCCGCATTTAATCGTGATCGAACGTTATTATTCGTTTATTACATACTTTGTTTCAAATTCAACAAAACGCTCGATCATCGAGAAAACAAAATAATTCCGATTGTTTCTTGAACTGAATCGTAAATACAAAAAAACAAAGCTGGACGCGATGAAAACGTACAGTCGTAAGAAGGGCGACAGCCCGAGCAACGTTATTATTCACGTGAACGAGCTATGCCGACTGTGCCTCGCCAAGGAAGAAGAAATGGTGCCGATTTACGACGATGAAGCTATTCCTCTACCGCTACGGATTATGGCGTGCGTCAATCTCGAGGTATTGTTAATACATTTATTCGTCCACGTTTTCATTCCCTCCGCTTCACAAGTTTTTTTCTTTTTTAATTCCCGAAAACCGACAGTTTGTATACCGGATATCTATTACAGAGAATTTCTTGAGTCGCTGATGAGGTTTCTCCCTCTCTCTCTCTCTCTCTCTTTCTCTCCCTCGCACTCACGAAAAATAGGAATCTAGTTTATCGCGTTTTGATTTTATCATTAAATCCATCGGTACGCTGCAATGATTCCGCATGCCTCCTTTTCCACTCCTTTCTTGTATAGACATTTCCATTTCGAACGCTTTCCATATTTTTTCACGTCACGAAGACTTTTTTGTGAAATATAAACGATCTGTATAACGTATGTAGACGAAGTATGTATATGTCGAAAATGTTGACGCTCCGCGCGTATCGACGTCCCTCTCGTGCTGGGCTTCGTGCGCAATATAGTCACCCCCTACCGTACCGCTTACTTTGCCGCCTCCTGCTCGTCCCCGACCCGCCATTATCGTTCCATTTTGCTTCCCTTCCTCGAGATATGAAAATTTTGTCGAGCATTATCCTCCTTACCGAGTTATCGACTTTACGAATATTTTCATGCGCGATACTCCTTCGAAAAACGGGTTACCACCGTTTTCGACCATTATGCTGCAGGAATCTTTGCAAATATTTTCCGAAATAATCCGGTACTAATATTTTTCGGGGTAATATTAGTAAATTTTTTGTATTATTTTTGGGCTTTTCAATAAATCATGTCATCTCTATTAAATTAGGTAATGACAAGCGAATGTATTTCAAAACGCTTGAAAAAAATTAAAACCAAAATTTTTGTCAATATGTAAAATGGTTTTCATAAGCGTTGAGCCAATTTTACTGTTGAACTTTTTAACATCTCATTTTTTGAAAAATTATGGCTTCAGGTGGAACTTCGATCGACTAAAGCTATCAAAATTATTGTTTTTTCTACAGCAAAACTGAAATCTTGATTGATTGTTTTTGTAATATGAAAATGATTGCAATTCCAATATGCTTCTAAATCCTATCTCTATTTCTACGTTGTATAGTTCAAACATTGACAATAGGTTTTTTTCTTTCCTTATACAAGAAAAAACTACAGATACAGAAATTTGAAAGATTATTAATAAAAATATGAAAAGTGTTGAAGATATTTGTAGTGTAATTGAAGATAGTTGATGAAAAGTTTGTTGAATAAGTTTGATTCGTCAATTTTTTTTTTCCAAAAACTTGAATTTATGGAATGTAGCAATTTTAGTAGAAATATCTGTTAATCAAATACATATATGCTTAGTTTTAATCCGACTGTGTAAGAAACTTTTTTTATTGCAATAATTAATAGAAGATATGAATAATTAAATTACAGGTCTGGGAAGAGGATGGCTTACCAAACATGATTTGTCATCCTTGCAAATATCAGTTGGAAAAATCTTATCAATTCAAAAAGAAGTGCGAGGCAGCTGACACAAAACTGAGAAAACACATGAAATTGATACAACGTTTGACGGGCCAGGACGAAGAGGGAGAACGTATGGAGGGTAATGAAGATTCGGAGGAACCATCAAGCAGCAGCGGTAAATCTCGGCAAGTAAAGCAATTGCTCGCTGATCTGGTAGCTACGAAGGGTGATGCCAATCAAGAAGATGGAGATCCTATACAAGTTACAGAAGAAGAACTCGTCGGAGGTTACATATTGGGTAAGTCCAGCCACATTGTTATTCACTACATCAACCATTCAATTATTCCGCTAATAGTTTCACAGTGAAAAATTCTATTTGCATTTTCTGCTTGTTTCAACGACAAAAGTTTTATCACGATAGAAAATTCCTTGTCTCTTGTTTCTAAGTCAATGAAATGTTTCATAGTCAAAACTGAAACATCAAGATATGAATAGTCATTCTAAAAATGCCTGGAAACAATTGTATTTCAAAAATGTGCTACAAGGGGCTTGAATCTGATAAAGAAAAAATAACTTGGACGAGAATACACCTTCTGGAGGTGACGCCCTGAGTCAAAACAACGAAGAACTTGAAAGAACATCCAAGAATCAATAAAGCCTTTCAACTTTCATTGAATTCAGATTCCTCTAAAAAAAAAAAAAAATTTACAGCAACGAATTAATGAATATTAATTACCAGGTATGGCTTCAGAAAATATAGAAATGGAAGAGTCAATTCCAGAAGGTCCGGCAAATATAACTCTGGTTCCAGCTGAAGAAAAAACGGCGAAGGCGCGTTGTACGATGCGTGGTGCACGTATAAAGCAAGAACCGACTGGTGAGTCAGAAGACGAGGCGGAAGAAGTTCAACGAGCAATCGCAAATGCTGATCGGAAGAACGTTTTTATGATGGAAGTAACGAGCAACAATTCTGGACATGGAGAGCTTCAACTGCAGCCAGTAACCGATTCCATTGGTAAGACTCGAAAACGCTGCACCCAAAATTATGCAATAAAAAAATCCTGAAAGAAACAAAAGTTATATGAAGTTAATATTTGTATAACTGACATTAATTTTACAGTCGGTGGTAACGAAGAACTGAAAGTGTTCCAATGCGACAAATGTCCGAAAGCATTCACACGAAGAATCATGCTAAAGAGCCATCAATCGGTACACTCGACTCAACGAGGCTTCACATGCCAGGCCTGCGAAAAATGGTTCCCAACGAGATCAGCTCTCATACGCCACGAACGTACTCATACAGGTAAATTAAAAATTCGATATACACCGAAGTTTTCGTGTTTTATCTTTGTATAGGTAGTAAAACGTGACATATGATGATCTTTTCGCGTTTTTGCTTCATGGATCAGAGTAGTTATTTTGGCTCGATAAAAAAATTCAGGAATTAATTTCTTTGTTCATTGTTGATGAGATGCATATCAACAAAATTTCCGGAATGATTGATTTTTGACGTTTCGACAGAATATACTTCATTGAACTATTTTTGCAGGTGAAAAACCATTTGGCTGCAACATTTGTCATCGAGCGTTCGCCCAAAAAGAAATTTTGCTACGTCATTTGATGACCCACTCCGGTCAAAAGCCATTCCAATGTCAGGACTGTGAGAAGAGCTTTACTCAGCGTGAGGCTTTGAGAGTTCACATGAGACGTCATCAGAAACTCGATCCAAATGCTATCCAGTTGCATCACTGTCAACTCTGTCCGAAAGCGTTTTGCCACGCTTCCGGTCTCAGTCGACATCTCGTAACCCATACAGGAAGAACGTACAAGTGCGTCGAGTGTGAAAAATCCTTTACCGATAAAAGCTCATTGCTCAGGCACAGTCGTATACACGCACCGAAAAAAATGTAAAGAAGATTGGCTGAATGACGTTTATGATAAGAATTTTTATTTCATCGTAAAAATCCGGATATTCACACATCTTCCTTGTTGAGGAAACTAATGCCAGAATGACGATTCAAAAATGGAATTCTGCGAAGAAATACCGCTGTTGTCTGTAATTTTCATCAAATTAAGTAAAAAAAAATTATTTTTTCACAGTTTAAAGTCCATTCAACGCTTATACTGTTTTGTGGTTTAAATTTAACATTGTAAATACCCAATATTGAAAAATTTGATGTGGAGAATAACTCCTTTTGAATTAAGTCACGGTTAAAAGAAAAACAACAAATTATTCCATTGCTAAATATGAGTTGAATATTTGACATCCTTTGCGGTAAGATTCAAATTTCGAGAAAAAAAAGGAAATCGAGCGTAATGCAAAACTGAAAATCTTGATTTTAAATAATAATGGCACAAGTTACACTAAACTAAAAAAAAAAATAGAGAAAAAATAAATGTGAACAAATATATGCAACTTCATCGAGTTTTGAAAGTGAATAAGTCATTTTTGGTTTAACACCGACTTTGTAACAACAAAAAGATATCGAATCCTCATAATTCCATACATATAAACACAGGCACTTTTATGATATTCTTCATTATTATTGTACTCCCGCAAGTAACTGGTGAATAATTATTTTTCTATTTTTCGAACAAGTCGAGCACTGAAACGCTCAGTTTGAGAAAAGTTGCCTCACATCTAACAGCTTGCGAATAAAAAAAATATTACTTATTCAAAGAAACCTAATCTTTTTTTCTTAATGTTCACAATCTTTCACATGTCTATTCACTTGGAAAGTAATGAAGACTTCATTGTGTGGTTATATAAAGAAATTTACAATCGAATCTATTGTATATATATATAATAATTAAGGATAAACTTTACATTTTATATTGTTACGAGCTCCCATCGTATATTCCAAACAAAAAATTTCATTACTGAAAAGTTTCATTGATTCGTTCTAAAGGGACCTATGAAAGGGTCATTTTGGGCCACCAAAATTATCACACTGTATAGCTTACCTGTATCGTGAAAAACAGTATCAAGATTTTTATGTAACAACGAGGAAAGATTAGATTTGAATATGCGTGTAGTCACGCAGACGTTTGTAAAAAACAAAAAATATCACAGTAAAAATAAATATGCGTAAACTATGAAGCTTCGGATTATAATCAGTTTTTTCAACTTGTTAACCCGTCAGCAGCCGCATTACGAGAGTTTTTCTCACAATTCCAGTTAAACAATAATTATTCGAAAATTCCAAATGTTATCAAAGTTCGGAATATTTTCTACTTATTTTATATTGAAAATATTCGAATTGTTTTTTATTTTTTTTTATTTCAGTATCAATTGATGCTATTGATAAATAATCGAATTAAAAATTCACTGATACGAAATGATTTGTAATGTCCCATTCATTGAATGAAATAGTGGAAACTATACATGTAAAAAAATGTCCCACTGCGCGACCAACGATCAGCAACGGTCTGATGTCTGGGAATAACTTATTAACGAAAATAAGTTTTTGTTTTCAGTTACACTGAAACGACAGTAACGTACAGTTGATAGATGATGTTTATTTTTTTAAATATTTTCACATATCTGATTTCGCGGATTCTAACTATAGTATCGAAAAAAATTACATTTGAACATATGTACGTGTATACAGATTTTTTTTTAAGTATCTTGCTCTCCATCCAATAATTATGATATCCCAAATTGACGATTTTTCGTACCATCTGTTTTGCAATTACAAATCGTGGTTGGCGAATCTAACGATTTTCAATTACGATTTTAACCTTACACTTTCTCTTCTCGTCACTGGTATAAAGCTACATAAATGTAATTGTCTATTTTGCAATCGAGCTAGACTGAAACATTTCATCGAATTCCAAACGAGTAATGTTTTAGTATTGATTTTTGTCATTTTTCATTTTTGGAGAAAAAGTTGCAGCTTCTTTCTTTCTCGCACTTTATTGATTAAGTCTTCCCATAGATTATTGCTTCGTGAAAGAAAATGACAAAATTGGCGGTTTGTTTTATTAAAAAATATGTCCTTTTTATTATGCCTTTTGTATTATGTGTTTGTTCTGTTTTTATAGAACGATCTTGTGCATCTTTACAGTGATACTGTTAACGTAAATATATAAAGATATATTTTCGTTATGCATTCTTTTATTCCGAGGTCTACGTGACTCATTTGTTTATTATGGTGATTGAGTATAATTCGTGTGAATGCATTATGAAAAATCAAGGTCTGAGAAAAATACTTATAAACTCTCTGTCTAAACGTGTTATTTTGATCGATATATCATTTTTTCCAATGCAACGAAAATCCGAAATCAAATAGATAGTCGACGAATCATGAAATATACTTTGAATCCAGGAAATATATTATCAAAAGACAAAAACTAAAAAGAAAGCTGGGTTTTGAGCATCAATCATACGACTCCTTTAGCTCTCTCCATACATTCCCAACTGAAAGTTTGTTTCTAACCGTTTTCAATTGAAACAATAAAAAAAGAAAAACATATTCATGGCATGCAATTCAAGAATCATTCAAAAATTTGACTTTTTCAAACCAAAGTTTTCAAGAATATTTTTGTCAAATTTTTATTTTTCTTATCTTTTAGTCAACATTGTGAATTCCTTAAGTTCTAAAAACGCCATAATATATATGCAGAGGCTACAAATTGACGAGCACAAAGATTGTAAAAGAGGGACTATTAGGAAAACGTTCACGTAATAAAGGGCAGTGTCACGGACTAGAGGAAAGCGTGAATGCAAAAAATAATTGCAAAACGCGTTTTGTACTTTCATTGAAACGATAAAGATTTTCAGAAACATGCAGGATCTGGCCACTCTTACTAAAATTTTAAATAATTTTCAAACGGTCGAACGATATTTCGAACACCAATAAATGTTTTAGAGATACAACACGAAAAAATGTTACCGTTTGGGATTATTGTATCTGTTTTGATAATCAAAATTTTTTTGTATACCCATTCATTTTCAAACTAAATCTGGTTGGGAATGTAAAGGCAATGGTCCTTAAACATCAAATTAGTTTGGAACATGGAAAACATTGACAAAGAGTAATATTTATTTCATTTTTTCTTTTCATTACTGAGGCTGGCTCGCTTTCCAGGCGGAACAATTGTTCAAACGCTTTTCCGAAGCACCTCATTTTCTAGCCCGACAGTTAATACTCCCTTTGCGTGCCTTGAACTCGATATATTATCACACGTACAGCACTTGTCAATGATTCATCGTGATTCGGACTTTTAATGCAAAAAAAAAAAGAGAAAAAAAAGAGGGAGAAAATTAGAAGTTTTACTCTTCTCTTGCACAATTAGTGAATATCTACATAAAAATACTTAAAACTGTATAGCACTCATGTCGGGCTTTTCCCTTCGCGTACATTCATGTATTTTTTTTTTCTTTCAAACCACTAACATATTGCTAGAAAAGAAAAGAACAATATTTGACTTTTATCATCGTAGTATAACGTAAAACATGGTCAGATCTCAATTGATTCGTGGTTCTCGTACTTCTAGTCGTCACCCGTGATCCATAGTAACGCAAGAAAATATTATCTACCGGTATGTACACAGACGCGGCTTTATTAGTTTTCTCTTTACGAGTAGACAGTTCAAAACTATGAGAGACCTCATGGAGCTTTTTGTTTCTTTTACTATTCCCAAGCTATCTAAATCTTGTTGAAACTTTTTTCCGTCTTTTGTACGACTGAGTCATCAGGAAGTGAAACCGGTCTCACGATTTTTTGTCAGGTTAATTTGTACTAAATTTTTTGTCGTCCTTTTTTCGAGGATAAAAAATAACAGAAAAAAATGGCAACACCGCTTTTTTTCTTTTTCACGACTGATAAACAATCAGAAAGAAAATTGTGGTTCATTATAGGTCGATCACGGGAACTTTTTTTATTTTTATTTTTTCAATGGTTTCGACCGGTTGATCATTCGCGCCCGATTCGTATTTTAGTGATTTGACACAAAAAAACTGTACGAGTTTTTATGTGTGTCTTTTGATGTTCGTTTGTGTATATGTTTGTTTGTCTGTATGTTTGCAGATAAATACAACGCGAAGTACTTTGGGCAATGTCTCTCGCTCAGTCACTTTCTCATTCTCTCTTTCTCGCTCTTTCTCTCTGTGTTTCTCGATTGGTTTGCTTATAAACTTGGCGAGATATACTGGGTTCCTCGGAGAATTTTAGGAGTTGTGTGTTGTTGTTGTTGCTGCTGATTTTAAATTAAGAAACGACAAATGGCTTATAGATAATCCTCTCATCAATCGAGGTCCAGTGGCTTTGGTTGCTCCCAGGTGAATCCCTCTCGTCCAAAATGTCCATATGTGCTCGTCTGTTGATATATTGGATTGCGCAATTTCAAGTCTCTGAAAATGGAAAAATAAGATATACAGTAAGAAACTAATCGGTGAAAACAAGTTTGAAGCAGAGATTCTTTTTTCACTTGATCAATCTGACTTGCTTACCATATCTTATCATTTTAGAAAGATGAATAACATTTTGTAATGTTACTCGAACGAGTAACAATATACCGCAATATCTTATCCAACTTAATTGTGTAAAATATTCTGAGCTTTATCGAAATGATCGTTGAAATGAAAAAATGTATTGTTTTGATAAGGAAAAAGATGCTTGCTCCAGATGACGGAAGAAATTAAATCTCAATTTACTTGACAATTTTTCCAGGACGAAGATCGAAGTTTTTGTTGACGATACCGAGGAGATCCTTCTGGGAGAGTTTCGACGAACCATAATCAAAGACCGTGATTGATAGTGGCTCTGCAACGCCAATAGCGTAGGAAACCTGAAACAAACAAATAATATATAAAGTTGCAATACAATAAAATTTTAAAAATCCTTTTCATTACTCTCAACGAAATTTACTTAGTATCATTAGATTTTTACCTGGACTAGGCAACGTCTGCAAAGACCAGCCTTGACAAGAGATTTAGCGACCCATCTCGCCGCGTACGCCGCCGATCTGTCAACTTTTGTAAAATCTTTGCCGGAAAATGCTCCACCACCGTGGGCTCCCCAGCCTCCATAAGTATCGACGATTATTTTGCGTCCTGTGAGACCAGCATCGCTCTGTTATCAAACCGAACGAAAAAATGAAAAATTAATAAATATTCGAGTTAAATAAATATAATGACTTAAGTTAATTTGTTTACTGATGTTAAACCGCAGTAGTAAATGATCAGACTCATGAAAACTCTTCCTCATTCTCTCTTCCTCGGCATCCATTAATGGCAAACTCCAAACTATTAATAGACGAGCGAGAATAAACACCGAGAGAACTGACCTGAGGTCCGCCTATGATGAAGAGTCCGCAGGGATTAACATGGAAGACCGTTTTCTCGTCAAGATACCTCGCTGGAATGACTTCCTTTATGACTTTGTCCATAACAGCTCTGCGGAGTTCCTCGAGTGATATTTTTTCACTATGCTGAAGCGATACGACGACTGTGTGAACCCGGACTGGCACGCAAGCACCGTGATCCATTATGTATTCGCAGGTCACCTGAAGAATGCAAAAATTGAATCTGCTTAAGCATCAATCTTTCAAAAATCATTTATTTGTCATTATTTCATTTGATCGATCAGATTTCTTATTTTAGATCATGGCTTTCAGAAGTAGCAAATAATAAGATAAAACATCATTGGATTAACCCATCAAATTTTAATATGTAATAAAGTTTGGTTGAATAAGAATTAATTTTACCTGCGTTTTCGAATCGGGACGTGCCCACCACAGTTCTCCGCTTCGCCTTAGTTCAGCAATTTTTTGGTTCAATCTGTGCGCCAGTACGACAGTCAATGGCATACATTCGTCTGTTTCATCGGTAGCGTAACCAAACATCAAGCCCTGTTTTTTTTTTTTTTTTACAATTGGTAAATTAATAAACAAGAAATAGGTACTCCAATTACTGGAAACGTTCGACCATTATGTACAAGTTGGACGAAGCTGAATTTTGACGATTTAATAAATCTGGATTTTTGAGTTTTTAGTAACGAGTCAGAGTGGTAGGTAACGGAACAGAATGAGTTTGCGATTTTTATGAAAAAATCGCAAACGATATCTCGTACAATACCTTCGTACACAACCCATAGATACATGGTCGAACCTAATTAGGTTGAACTTACAAGCAATTAGCTAGAGTTAATTTTTCCAATTGCTTTGCCCGAAACCAATGAATCATACGATGTCAAAATGTCCAAGTGTTATTTACGATTTGAGCGAATATCGAGTTCGGGCAAAGAACAGAAGAAAAAATAATAATGATTCGTGCTTAAAGAAAAAGGTGCCATACAGAGCTGAAAAATTGATTGTTACTTCAAATAATCGACATTAATTGTTAGTTAGGCATGCAAGCATACAAAAATCATACATGTTGATCCAAACAGTCTCATAATGGAAAAGGAAAAAAAATAATGAAAAATTTACGGATGCAATCTACAGGAAGTGTAAATCTACCAACCCTAGAACTAAAAGATGTTCATTTTCCACACTGATAATCCCTTATCTACGTTGTTATGGAGAACTTCCACCACTAGAGAGTATTACAACAGAGGAATATTCTAATGCGAAAACGGAAATGGATTTCGTACATAGGCAAAATTGACGGTAAATCAAAAAAGAAAAAGAAAAAACAGGAAAATAGCAATTTATTAAAACTGAAGGGAAGGAGAGAAGAAAATATTCAGGTGATAGAAAATAAAGAAATCTCTGGATAGCATTATTTTTCGATAATAAGTGAGGGAGTTCAAATTAAACACTGAAAATAAATGGTGAAGAGGCTTGCTAAGAGTTTGGTTAGTTACAGAATACATATTTTTCTTTTTTTTTTATCTGTTTAAGAAGAAAAAGGTAGTGCTAGAAAAATTTGCAGAAAAAAAGAGAAAAAAAGTGACACAAATGCTACTGAATTGCAAAATGGGAATTGACCTGATCGCCAGCGCCAACTTCTTCGTCACTTCGGTTCTCGTGAACCCCTGCCGCGATATTTGGCGATTGTGCATCAATTGCCATCAGTACGCTGCACAACTTGTAGTCAAAACCTGTTGAAACGACGATTGTTTTTCTATCGTAAGATCGAAACAAACATTCCCTATTTCGTTCGTCGATTAGCGTGGAAAACGATTGTTCATTATGCCATTATCGTTTTTATTTTATATTTTCGAAATGTTATTGTTTTCAAGTCAAATGAGCATGGACCTGTAGAAGAATTTTCGAAGTTTGCCATTTTTTAATCTTATGTATAAAAAATAATAGGTTTGAATTAGCAACCACAAATATCGATAAAGCATAGGTATCTAAGGGAAAAGTAATTTCGCTAATGTTTTTTTTTTGTGGGAAAATAAGTTGTGGATGAAAAAACATCATAAAAGAAATGAAAAAAATTCAGGGCCGGGATATTGTAACTAAAAAAACACTCGAAAAACTAGAAAGTTATCAATATATGACAGGACAAATGTTTGATTGCTTCAAATTGATTGGACGATAACGCAAGAACATTTTGTTTCTCATTACAATCAATGAGCACAAAAATGGAAAAAAATATATGTACAAAGCTATAAAAGACAAGTGAACATAATTGATGAATCTTCATTTGATGATCAGTGTAACAGCAGCATTTATCGATGCCTAGTAACCAACCGTCTTATCGTCTGGTAGACCGATACAATTCGCACAAGTTAAATAAATACGCATAAAAATGTATGTAATAATGCCATTCAAATATTAAATCGGATGATGGTCGATGATCGAAATTAGAGGATGTAACACCATAAAACGATGCGAACGCCTGATGCAGTGAGCGAATAATGATTCGTAGATTTTTTGTATTATTTGAAAAAGATGCAGATTTCAGCGTATTTGATGATAAATTCGGTTAACAATGATGTATTTTCGGTTCTAGAGAATGCCATGAAATTGTAAATTTAATCAGCCCCGTGATATGTATTCATTCAGCCCTATAATTCGAACCTAAAATGTGATTTTATTGTTTCGATTTCATTGATCCCTGATGTTTCCCTCCCTTTTCACATGCATACACTCACGATCTCATCCTCTGTCGCATACCAGTGATTGAAAAGTGTTATAAAAAATGTATAACACTCGGGCATCATTTAAAAATTTTATGAAATCGTCGAATATCGAAAGATTATTGTTTTGATTTGATCTTTTTTTTTTTGCCGCTCTGTGGCACGGGCTGAGAATGGGTTATGTACCTGATCACCGGCACCCACGTCCTTCTCTTCCCTATCCGTATGGACTCCGTCCGCGATATTCGGTGATTGTTGCTCGATCGCCACCAAAAGATTCAACGTGCGCCAATCAAATCCTGCCACCACCATTACACTCTTACGTTATTATATTTACAGAATATTTTTCATCTTCTCGTTCTTGATACATTATGAAATTTTGTTTCTCTGTTCTTATCGAATGACGAAGCGAATATTTTTCTAGCGAGCCTTGCGAAATTTCGGGCTTGTTCATTTTTTCTTTTTTTTCAACAAATTAATCTGGGTTTATATTAGAATAAAAACTTTTCATCGCGTCCCGATCATTGGAGTTTTAGTTTATGAACAGTGAGTGTTTTTTCCTTCTTTTGTTTCCATAGAAAATGCCTCTTTAAAAATTATCTGCAGTAAAATGTAAATTTTCGTACCTCGTTCTATCTTGCCGCTACACGTCCGTATCGTATGAATAAAATCGTATGTATTTGATTTTTTTATAAGTGACTTGGGTAGAATGGTAAAATAAGTGACTTTTTCAAGACTGATTGATGTCGTTCTCAGAGTTATGATTTTTCATCATGGCACTCAAGAGTAGCAAATACATTGAAACGTACATCATTGAACGATCTCTCAGCCATTGAACGAAAATAAATAGGCGACCTTTGATGGATCGAAGATCCAAACATAAGGTAATCGTGGAGGGTAAAGAAAAAGAAGAGATTATATCGTTGGAATTCAAGGGTATTTGATGTTTTTTGATTTTTTTTTTCTCATACCTTTGGAAGAGTCGTCGTAGCCGATGTGCTTGACCGTGTCTCGTACGATCTTTTGGTAATCCACAACCGCTTTCGATGTTATTTCACCGCAAAGAAGAATCATTCCGGTTTTCGTAACAGTTTCTGAACGAAGATAAACAGACATAAGAGAAGTTGAAAAAAAAAAAGGTTTTATCCCTCCACATTCAACGACCCAGTCGCTATAATCGAACTTTGAATCGCTCGAAAAGTTATAACAAATCAACAGAAAATTGATCATTTGTTTGGTAAAATATTTTCACATGAGAATTCTAAACAATGTATTAGCTTTGATAATTAGCAAAGAGATTTTTTTATTTATAAACATCTGATATGAAGGTAAAGTAAATTGTCATAATACACATTTTTTATGAGAGCATAATGCATTCATTTTTTAAGGTTTAATACTTTTTCCATTTTTCATTATCACTATCGAATATCAAACGTTTTTTCAACACATTTTGGCTCGTTGAATCTTACATTTTGACACATTTATTCTAACATGAGTGATGTGATTGTATATTTACCACATGCAACTTTTGCATCTGGATCCTGTTGGAGATGGGCATCCAGAATGGCGTCGCTTATTTGATCACACATTTTATCTGGAAAAGCAAGACGAAAAAAAATTTGCTTTACACAAGGAGGAAAACTGGTTATCGTGACAATTCTTCAGTAGAAGATCCATCAATTGATATTGATTTCAAAGGTGTATTTTTTTTTTTCTTCGAACTTCCTTACGCAATACATTTTTTTTCCACAAACTGTATCAATACTGATTGAGCGTTGTTGATTTTACACATCACCGAGCTAACGAAAAGCTATATCTTGAGAGTGTGAAAAAAAATAATTTCATTCGTTAGGTTAATGGAAAAAACCCATTAGTTCTTTTTTAACTTTCAATTTATCGATAATTATTAATGAAAAGAAACATTTCATCCAATGATAGCAATGATATCAATGCTTAAACTATATTCAAATTTGTTGAAATTTTTCATATAATCAGGTTGAAACTAATCCTTAAATAAAAATATTTGGAATATTCTACAAAATTGCGAATTCAATTGAAAAATCAAACGATTTATCAAGTTTTTTTCAAGATTTCCTCGAAACATTATGTTTTCCAAACAAACTGTTGCATCAGCTCAAGTTCAGTCCAAGCTATATGATTTTCCAGTGCAACCAACATAAGATCTGCAATTTTTTGGGCTTATTAATAAAAAATGAAAAAAATTATGATCCAAGATTTTTTCATTCTTCAATTTTCTTCTAAATTTCGTAGAAAACAATGTTCCTTGCAAACATGCTCATCTGCTAAGCTGATTGCATCAGCTCAAACTCTGATCAAGTTTTCCAGTTTTTTTTTTTTTTTTTTTTTCTTTTCAATATCGATATCAGCAGCAATTAAATGTTTTCAAATTTCCCAAGTAATAAGAGTAAATAATAGTTTTCCATACATCAACTTTTTTGACCGTCATTGCTGCGATCGGAACGTTCTAGACAAAAAAAAAAAAAAAAAAATCTGTTGGCGAGCACATGGCAAGCGATGTAACGCGATATCGTGCTCTCGCGTTAAAAAAAGAACAACCTCTATCTCTCCATCTCTCTCGAAGCTATAGATGATAAAAAATTTGGAGGTTAGAAATTTGAATTCCCAATCTGTAAACCAATCACATCCGGTATTCGAGGGAGAATTGAATGAGGGAAATAAAATTGTATGAAAAAAGGGAATTTCTAAAAATACATTTTTTGGTCACCAAATGCATGGGAGAGATATGGCATAATATATAGACAGTAATATTGGTAGGAGAGAGTGATGCGCACGCGGGCACGGAAACGGCGCTTCTCCCCGGGTTTGCCATGGCGGACACGAGGGGGAGAATTGTCCCGCGCGCACGTTCTCAGGTGAAAAGGAAAAAACAATAGAAACTCGGGGGGGTAATAACATAATTTGTTAACATCGTAAAAAAACGTGGGGGTATAAAAAAAAGAGGGAAAAAAGAAGAAACAAATTTACCTGGATGTCCTTCGCCAACAGATTCGGAAGTGAATAAAAATGTCGTGTCTTGTTGTAGCTCGGCCGCTGGCGCGTGCCCGTTCGCGTATCCGTTCATGTGGTGCGATGTTTCCGGCATTTTCGTTCTTTTATTAGTATTTCCAACGTTGAAATGACGCCTGTTCTCAAGCTTCGAACCCTGTTGGCGTTCAAGTCGTTGATAACAATTGTCGCGTAATGTCACCGCAAGTAATGATTTAACGTTTAATTTATATGCCGTCGTCGTCGTCGTTGTACCGTGGGCGCGTATGCAAGAGCCACACAGTCGCGACACTCGACCCAATGGTCGTACCAGCGCAATAATGAATGCACTGTTGGGAACGCTCGGGATGTAAAAGAGGCTCCCCGCTAGCCCACCCCCGGTATTTATAACCTCGGTATACGTACGGTTCTCCTTTTCTCGGTTATCTTCGGATCACGTGGTCACCCTCCAGATGGAAACGCTATTCTGGTTGGCTAGACTCTGCCTTTTCCTCGATTGAACTACTACGATGGCGGCATATTCGAAAAACAATTCACAAGTTTTTTTAATACAGGTTTCTTTCATTTTTTTATCATCTGCTTACAAAGTAGACGTTGATATAAGCGCAGGCAAAATTAAAATAAATCTACCGTTCGTACTTTCACATAGACAAATTATTCATTTCATTATCCTAACAGATTATTTGAAAATTTAACACTCTTTATCTATTGGAGTCTGATATTTAAAATCATATACGCGATTTTTTATGAGTTCAACAAATCTTTGATTTACAGAAATAAAAATGAGTTTAAAAATATCTCCGGTTAACTAATAACGAGACTAATACTGTTTCGTTCAGAAAAAAACCATTGTTTGTCGTTTGATCCCATAATTATTAATAAACATATCGAACTACTTTTCGAATTTTTAATGTATTACAGTAACACTTTCGCAATATATTTATAAATATCTACGCGTATCCCCATTGTTCTTTTTATTATAATTACTTTAAACCCTAGAAGTAACGCTAACGTCATCGGTGTAAAGCCTGACCTTTTTCGAAAAATAACGGAAATTCACGATTCCTCCCGGTCACCGGATTCGCCAGGGATTATCCGTTAGCTCCTCTCAAGTTAGAGAAATATGGATAGAAATGAATGAATTCTGTTTACTATATTCAACGATTGGAAACTTGTTCGACGAAATCTCAATTTCTGCTTCTATAAGTTTTTTTGTTTTTTCTTTTTTCGATTTCTCTCCAAGAGCTTTTATCACACGTCCAACCGCAAATGAAGAAGGTTCGTAAAGAAAATAATTTGAGTATAAAGAAAACGAAGAGAAGTGATAGGGGAGGGGGGGAGTGCCCAAAAGCTGAAGTGCTCTCTATCGGCCACTTGTTCAATTTAACTAACAAAAATCCAGCGTATGCTTCGAGTGTGGAAAAAACACGCGATATGAAGATCAATGTAGCTACGGCCGGTTTTGAGATTAAGAATAATCGCGTCTATAGTGTTGGGATAATTCTGCCGCAATTCGTTCCACGCTTACCGTGTCAAAAAAATGATAATAACAATCAGTTCAACCGATGCGGCGATCACGCGGGTTCAACAATAACGAACGTTATGGGGTTTGTATATAATAATCACGATGTTTCTCCGACGATGGCTCTCGAGAAACTGACTTCGTGTAGTCAGTACTCCGTGTAGATGAGTTGCTTCTATTATAAACATTCCGTAGAGACGGCACATTCAATAGAAAAATAAAAAATATTTTTCATGAGTTGATGAGATTGAGCACGATTAACAGGAAAAACTATCGCGATAACACACTACCGGATATTAAAGTCAAAACGTCCGATGTCTTCACTGACAAAATATATATATTTGGTTTGTAAAAAAAAAAAAAGATGACTAGTGAGCTTTTTATCCGCGTTCGAGTGCACAGGACATATCGCTCATGGCTTGCGTCAGTTTCATAAAGTATAATAAAAGATAGAAGAAAGAGAAACAAAAAACTAAGGAGGGAATTCGTCGCGCAATCGGTATTAACCTTCGCGCGTAATCGTAACTTTTGATGTACACGAGTTTAACAATAAAATGATACAGAAAAGAATAATTGACGATATTCTCAAAATTATCAAGTGGTGTAATAAGCTTTGAAAATTTCGGGTTTCCTCACACCGTTATTTTTATTTGCTATACGACCATAACCAATAAAACGAGGTCTCGATCCGATTTATTCTATTTGATAAGCTTTCAAGTTGACCATTAGAAAAACAATTTTGCTCGAAAGTCAATATCCGAGTGTGTCGGTATTATGATTGAACGGTAAACTCTTATTTCGTCGTGATTATTCTGTGAACTTGAAGAGTAAAATGGATATGTCAAAAAAAAACGTTTACTTATTCTGTCAACATTATACAAGCCAACGAGAATAAATGAATGTATAAACAAAATGTAAATTTTCGCCATGTTTTATACCCCCAAATGTTACAACATTTATTTCCTCAAAGGTCTGTATACTAAAATTCTTCAATGTTTTTTTTTTCTCGAAAAATGAGATATGGACAAACAAACGATAAATCAATGCTCAGCGATTAGATTTTTTGTCCGTTCTGTGGCTCTGTGGGTCGCGGCGGCCGTTTTGGGAACTCAAGAATCTCTTGATACATAGATAACAATAATAATGATGACAATAAATGAACGATAGGGACAAATCATTTTCGTTTCTTTGCTTGTACGGCGATTATCATGAAAAATAAATGTGCTGAGTGGTGCAATGTGGCCGGATCAACACGTGGATGGTCTGTTAGAGCTGACGAACGCGAGTAATCGTCTTATCAATGATTTAAAATAAATGAAAAAAAAAAAATATATATATATACAAGAACCACGATAACCCTCGTGACACATTCCCCCTCATGAACAGATGGATATATATTGTTGAGGGTTGAAACTGCATGGCGAAAGATCTACCACAAGTGAGGTCGACGAACGGCCAAATCGTTCCGAGCCCGTTCCTTCGTTGCTCAAAATAATAATTGCTTACAAATACAACACAACGAAAGCAATAATAACCATATTGTTAATCACATTATAATTAATAATCATAGTTAAAAATAACAATAATCATTATTTTTTTATTCTACTCGATCGACGATTGTTCCTTTCTGCACAATTTATTACAGCAATATTTCCAAGTAGATTCGATATTAATGACTCAAAGAATAGAAAATAATGAATAAAATTCAGAAAAACCATCGTTGAGACTGAAAATAAAACAACCAGTGAACAAAATCATATCATTCGTGTCTTGTCAAGAAAGAGAATTTGTTAATAAATTTTTCTGTATATGCAATGAGAGGATAAATCTGCCTTTAGCACTATTCAATATTTTTCTTCTTACGATGTAGACATTTCCATTTGTTTTGGGACGAGTCTTCGATAGTTCGAAGTTGACACGTGATTGAGCGCTCTCGGGGAGAGTATCACGAATGTCGAAAGCTTTGCTTTCGGTTCGAAACAAAGAGAACAAAGCTCCGATATAACGTGGATATTTTTTTTTTTTTTGACATACGAAAACATTACAAGATTGATCGAGAACTGTAAAGTTGATCGATGAGTGTAATATCATTGAATCGATCAGTACGTCGGTTTTTTTTTTTAACATAACCTATTCCGCTCGAGTGCTACGAAAACGTTGAGGAATTATTCACCCAAATGACGAAATACGCGAACGTTGACGAAAATTTTTATACAGTCAGAAGAGTGGTTTCGTTATCTGAAAAATGTCGGACAGTCAGAAAAGATAATAACGAATCGTTGGAATTTCCAAAGCTAGAGATTAAATAAAAGAAAGGGTCGTAACATTCGTCCTACAGCTACATTTTTCAAATTTCCTTAGCTCCATCTTAAGGAGTTGATGTTTGCCGTTTTTCGATCCGATACGTCGTTCTTGATATGCAAATTAATTAGAACTCTAATCCGATGACCCAATTACGAAATAAGATTAGACAAGTGTGCCTCTAGAAATCTATATTTATACGTGAAAAATTTATCAATTCGTTCATCATTTATATGTACAAAACCAAAGTTTCATTTTATGGTTCAATTTACGATAAGAGATGAATATATTTTTCAAACGTTTGGCGTTTTAGTGAAATATTTGTCACCGAAAATACAATATTTTTTTTTCAATATCATTGAAATTTGTACTTTGAAATGAAACTCGGTGTTTCAATATCACGCTGTACTTTGTCGAATATACAGCACTAAGAAATTATCATGTCTGACAAAGAATGGATTCCCGTTCATAATCGTTTTCTATAAATGCGATCCCATTTTTTCCATAGATTTAATTTTCAAGTCCCAAAAAGCTCGTCCGATTATCGTTACCGCCAACGCTACGAATAGAAGAGGATTAAAGGAATTTTGTTGCATACCAACTACGCAAACTTCAACATCGAAGTTTTTCTGTAATAACTTGATGAAAATGAATCTCTCAAATTCGTTAAACTCAACAGCTCACGTTACATCATTATATATTTAGCTTGCATAGTGATTTTTGAGACATCTTATACATATTGCCACGTGGTTTTGTAAGACGAAAGCGTGATCGTATTGCGTATTAGGAAATAATATGGTCATAGTGTCATATCGTGTGTGTGTACACGAAATTAGTAAACACGATTAAACTCTGCTAGTAGCCTTATTATTCGAAGCGTAACGCACAGCGCTTTGTAGAGCATATTGACCGATAATAATCATGTTTCTCGCTACGTGTCGAACCAAAATTTTTATCGTTTATAATCTTTCCACGGTTACACGATATATTCGTTATAAGTAAAGTTTTACATCCGGATACATTCGACGTAGGGTAATGTAATAATAACGAATAGCGATAGAACCGAATGACTATGCGATAAATGGATGATGACACTTTCGTTGAACATTTGTATTCATTTTATCATATATTTTCAACTTTGAATTTCTATTCGTATAAAGATTTTCACATTACACGTTATTTAATTGCGTGTTATTTCATCGACTTATTTGCGCTTGAAAATATATTCTTCCAAATACAAAGTAAACCATAAACACTGATTATTTTTTTTTATTCGATACAAACTGTAATTATGAAGTAGAATTTCAAAGTTATCGGAAGCCGCGCGCGGTAGCTGCTTGACGCAAGAAATTAGATAAGAAACGAATTTTTGATTTTGACAAATCACTCTCACGGCGAAGTGTTCTCGTTGGCGTTTCCATCCTCTTCGTTCATCGGGACACACGATAATCCGTTTACGAATTCAGTCAATGATACATATTTATTCAATAAAAATTTTATAATAAACACTTTTTTTTTTTATTTTCAAAAAAAATATTCTCGTTTGAATTACTATTTATGAAATAGCTAGATGAAAATGTTGCTTTCCGATTGAGTAAAGATCACACCTGTCGATGAGATCGATCAAATATTTTGATCTCTTCTATTATCTAGATTTAGAAGAGCTATAGTATATATTATCAAAATTCATGATAAATTTAAGTCGATAAAATAAAATATATATTTTTTGTGTTTTTCTTATTTCCTATAGAAAAGATTAGATGTACAATAAGCTTTCAATCTATTTCGACCTTTGAGAGCTAAAATTATATTTTCTTTGTAGTTCGGAAACGGAATAGCTGAAAAGTTCGCTGACCTTTAGAAACAGGGCTCTTGAATGGGCGCGTCTTGAGTATACGAACCAAGAAATATTTTCCATACACGCTCCTTTTTTTGTCGCATTTGTCTTTGACCTTGACCCTCGTCAAACGTTCTACACTTTTTTTTCCATTGCTTCAAATACTTTTTTCACGTGTATTCATTCTCTCAATGTGTCTTAAGGTCATACAGAATTTTTTTACTCCCCTGCTTCCACAATATACAACGCATATACTACATACAGTCTTGTGTAAAAGTATTAAGCACCCTGCGACTGTTTGACCCACACAAAAAGTCAAATATCTTGGTATAAAAAAATGTTAACTCAATTTAATAAACGCCAATTTCAAGCAGACAATTCCAGCTTCATTTTTGCTCATTTTAAGGAGTTTCGGTACAGGCGATACAATGTTGCCATGCTAAACCATGTTAAAAACACAAAAAATTTCAAAAAGTTAAGAATTTCATAAAATTTGGTGAACATATTCTTTAGTGCCAAATTTGACAATACAAATTTTTTCAGATTTTTCTTCTACACAGGTATCGAGTAATTGAAGACTAAAGTTCACGTGTATGAGCATAGCGTTTCCATATATATAGGTATACACTTCGGGCATAAGAAATTTGCTTCAATGCGTAATTACTCGATAACTAAGTAGAAGAAAATTTTGAAAAAATTTGTCTTTTCGTACTTGATGTTGAAGAACATTATCACCAAATTTCATTAATTTCTTAACATTTTGCCTTTTGTATCGAAACTCCTTAAAATAATTTATACGATTTTTTTGCGCTCGGTACGTAACTTTGAACATGGCTATTTTTCGCGATTTTTTCACCTCATTAAATCGAGTGCCAGGCTCATATCGGTTAGTAAACTAATTTTTTGGTCAGAAAATCTCAAAGAGGATAACTTGAGCTTCAATTTGGTCTTTGGAAAAATAAAATGTGATTTTTTTTGGCGAAGATTATTTCACACAGATTATTTCAAAAGAAGCAAAATGAAGCTCGAATTGTCCGCTTCAAAATAGCGTTTATCAAATTGAGTTACAATTTTTTTTTTTTTTTTGACCGAGATATTTGACTCTTTGTGTGGGTCAAACAGCCGCAGGGTGCCCAATACTTTTGCACAAGACTGTATGTATGATTTTAAAAGGTAAGACTCTCGACTCCGGTGAGTTTATAGAAGAGACTCTTCCGGTAGTCTCCGGGTGTATAAATTTTTCGTCGGTTTTCATTTCACTCTAAGAGTGCAGACGATCGATATGCAAGTGAGAACTGAAAATAGACGCTCCTTTCAAAGAATTTATATAGACGCGTATATATATACATTATACATGTATCTTTTCTTCATTTATATGTACGGAAATATCCATAGAATGCATTTTTCATATCGTCTCGTCTCGTCAAAGAATTTTTATATTTCAGAGGAGTGAGGTGAAACAAGAATGAAGATTTATTCTGTTCGATAGTTGAAAATTTTACCGCTTGTACATGAATCATAAAAAAATTTCAAGTGTAACAATAATTTATCTACTTTGGATTTTCGTATTTTACGCGCCAACGAAACATGATTTTAGAGCGAGAGGGCGTTGCTGTACGGTAAGACGCTGAGAGTTTACCGATTACGACGACGGATCAAAGCTCGAGTCGATAACAAATTGTCTAAGAAATCTCAGTTTCGAAGTGAGATCACTTTCCTTGAATCGCACGACCGTCTACGATTTCTGCTTCATTCGTAGTGGCGTAAACATGATGACAAAAAAAGTCGGCAGTTAGCTTACCAACATGCAATGAAATAGATGGATTATTTATTTTTTACCAACAAAGTTACGATTGACCAACCACACTCTCGCTTTTATGCTCGACTGGCGGCCGAGTACTACGAGTAACGTGCTTTGGTACTGGACTCACAGCGCTGTCGCGGCAGGTTTTGGAATGCAGCCGATGTACATGCTAGCAATGCACCGGTAGTCAGCGTTATGAAAGATTTCTTCTGCATTTTTGGGTGTTTTCGAGTAAACTTTTGCCGAATTGCGCTAAACGCTGTATAATCGCAATTCGGAAAGCGATCTGAGCGAATTATGATTTTTCGTCAGTCGATCTCATGTTTTTATTCAAATGGATAATGACTCATGATCACATGGCTGTATGCTTAAGTCGCTGTACAAGAAGAAGAGCAATAACTCCAATTTTTTTGCTCTGTGGATGTGGTCAGGAGTTAAAAACATTTTGATAAAAAATGTCATTTTTATTTCGTGTATTTTTAGTTCGAAAGACTTGGAGGACTCGCGACATAAATTGCAGCTCCCAACCGTTGGGGCCGTTTTCTTCAATGTCGTTTAAACTCAGTTCATTTAAAAAAATATTGTTTAGACATAGGATGCGGGGCGAGTTATATTTTAAACTGTTCCCATTCATATACAAGTCCGACTATTGGTTGGGGGCCGACAATTGGGTGGTTTACTTTTTACCAATGAATCGTTATTTTATTTTTTATCGCCGGACAACCTCAATCGAAGACAAGGATCATTTAGGTTCCACCAGAGGTTCTTGCGATTGTAAACACAACAAAGAAAAAAAAACGACTAATATATAGGAAGGATACAAATTTTTCTTCAGCTCATTTTTGCTCTCAATAGTTGGAATTTTTATGACTAACCTCAATATTAGCTATACTGTAATTAGAAACGATGATTCATTCCGCTCTCATTCGGCATGTTTGTACAGTGCTGCCGAAGTTTCAAGAAACATGCGACATTCATGATGACACACATTATTGTACACAAAATATGAACGGAAATAATAATTTACACATTTTCTTCGCTCAGGATAACAATGACGATGATTCAATTTACCGACAATAGTTATGAAAATGAACGAATTTACATTGAAACAAATTTTCAACATATATAGGAACTTACGAGAAGGTAAGAATTTTGAATGCAGTGATTTCAATTCTGAAACCAAACATTTTTGTTTTTTTTTTTTTTTTTTTATTGTTCATGACACTACTTTAATTAGACTATTTATTTTTTTTTATTATTGCAAACATTCAAATCATCGTGCTTTGATTCCACAATTAAAAATTTTCAATAATTTTCTTGGTAAAAAAACTGAATCAGGATATAGTACCGCATCACAATATTATTTATAATAAAAACCATAAATTTTCTCTCCTTATTATCATTGTCCTTGTATGGATAGCTAACGTACCCATTATAACATGGATAAAATAGAGATATATGTATTATTCCAAGTCACAAGGATATCGTATATCGCATATAGTTGACACAGTTATATCTGTTGAAAAAGTTATTGTGACGAATTCCAATTGGTTACTCGCTATCGCCGCGTGAGGCAGCATTGCGCAATTCTTTACAAGGAAAGAGATTTCAACGCTATCGTCTCCGCGTTCGAAATATAGAAAATACTCTGAGAGATTCGAAAGCATGTGTCGACTTGTGCGTGTTATAAAAATGATAATAATAAATTAATAACGACCAATGCGGTGTATATGGAATATACGTGTATTTGTATTTGTGCGTATTCATACTGCATGGAAATATAAATAGAGTTGAAACCCCTTAAGCTGTAATTTTAGTCTGACGCTGGACGCTCGAAGCCAGCGTCTAGCGTCAGACTGAAATTACAGCTTTAAATTATATTGCCGATCGTTCCACCTTCCGGTAAATTTTACCTGACCGTTACAGCATCGGATATCACACCTTTAACCATAAGATTAAATTAACTGGAAGGTTGAAAAATCGAATCACAGTAATTTACCTCGCACAATGTTTTGTACGTCTCCCTGTTTATCTTCTCAAAAATCGGTTGTCAATATCTTTGTACATCATATCCGATTTCACGATAAAAAATATAACATGTATCGCATCTAATCCATATTGAAAAATTGATCGATAATTTCTCTCTTAGCACAATGATTCATAGTGTATCGCAGTGTGAAATTTACTTATTTATCTTCTAAAGAATCTCTGAAAAACCATACAATATCGATTGAACGGTGCTGCCCCCCCCAAGCTAGTCGACGAACCGACCAACGGTATCGTCCGAGAGAAATAGATTTCTGAATTTCTCCAGATACTCATCAGTTGTGTACCGTGTGTGTTTGTGTCATACACAGATCCTTTGGTCGACTTGACAAACGACATTACGAGTTTTTACGATGACCAACAACCACCGACGTAAGTTTTTATTTCTACCAGCTCATCACAAAAAATAAAGCAGACGATGATAATAGTTCTCGTATCGCGTCGATCGGCGATGTAATCACAACATGCGATATTAATAAAAAGAAAAAAAAGTCGTTGAAATCTCGAGGACTAGGCACCGAATGTGACAACAATATATCCGACGCGTAGAAGGGATACGAACGTATGATGAGTGGCAATGAAATGCAAAGGAAACAGGAAAAAATTGAAAAAAAAAAAAAAAAGTGCCGCGTCGAATATATACATACATATGTACACACACTTAATATACTTATATACGGATGTTCTATTCAACTTATCCATCAAGGTTACGGCTAATCGCGCTTTTTCGTTATGTCAGCGTGTATCACGCCACACCACTACTTATTTGCCACATGTTTCCAATCGTGCATATGCATGTCTAAACGAGAAGTCATGTATGTATATGTACACATATACGTTTGTAACTATGTATGTGAGTATCTTCGTTCGACTTCCGCGTCTTCTTCATTGCTTAGCCGATGGGGTCAAAACGAATTATCAATATTCAAACACTTTTTTTTTTACTGTGCGTATTTTTTATATGGATCCCTAATATCGATGAGATATAAATAATAAATACACATATATTCAGCACTTCATGTCGATTACATTTCGGTTTATTAAAATGACAATAAAAAAATTCACGGAAATATCTGTATTTCATAAATGCCGACGATCGTTAGGAACGTTTTCCAGGAATCTTTCGAGCGTTGATCGTACTATTCGTAGCCACCTGGATATGTATATGTATACATATCGAGCCGCTTCTGCGGCTCTCGATCTAACCATCCTTTGTAGTAAACAACGAATGATTATACAGTCGTATTCGCATCGACAAAAGCAGTAGTTTTGTACTTTCGTAAACCGATTTTCTCTCAGCGATTCGTGACACGTTCAGTGCGGTATCGATTGACTTAGGATCGACATCGCTCACCCAGAGACACACGCGTCGCGCACCGAAATATATGCACAAATTTATACACGTTTATTATAAATTATTATCGAGTTAATTATTATTAAAAAAAAAAAAAAAAAAAAAAAAAAAAACAACGATGCTCAGTGAGTGCTTAAGGATTTATCACACATTCGAAGAATATAGGAAAAAAATCGGTTATTCGTGATACGTTGACAACAATGATTTTCAGTAACTGTAATAACGCCGGGAAGCAATTAATTATTTAATTAAAAAACAAAAAAATGAATGAATAATCTTTTTTTTTCCTTGTTCGAAATGAATTCCTTGATTTTTCTAAATCACCAATCATTTTCCAAATTGTTTCGACTTAAAAAAAATTTTTTTTATTGAAAACCCGAGGATCAAGAAATTCTGAAATTCTTAACTGACGGTTTATTTTTACATTTTTTAATTATATAAAATTTTATTATTTTAATTTTGATTCTTAAAACTTTGAGTTTTATATTCATTTGTCAAGACAGACACGACATCCGTTAAGTCATCAAAAAAATTAACTATGTAAATCGTGTGTTTTTGACTTTAAAATGATGAAAAATGCAAATCGAATAATGATAAACTAGTTTATGAACGACGATTTACTAAATTTTTTAAAAATTCAATTCGTACTATTCACTTCCCAATAAGCTGATCTTGTGCCAAGATAACAGTACGTCTATCTTAGAATAGAAGATTACATTATTTCACGTTTCTTTACACTTGCCTAACTCTTTGTTTTATTAGCCAGATAGTTGTTGTTCTCTCTGTATCAGGTAAATACTCCAAATCTGTGTGACTATAGTTCTCAGCATTTTTCGTCGTTGAAAAAGGTCTTGTAACGTTTAAAAAAAACTTTAAAGAGATTTCTGATTCTTTTCCATTCCGTTGGAAAAAAAAAAACGTGATGATTCTATTGTCGTGGAAAAAATAATTGTTTAAAAAAATATTCTGTGAAAGTAAATGGTTGATAATTCGTAGGAGCGTCGACAGAAGAGAGCCTGATTCTCATCAGGCAATCGTTGAGATCGAAGGAAATGGATCATATGGAAGGACATCACTATGATGGCGAAATACCTCACGTGTTTGTCACCCTCGGGGCCTCGGTAAGTGACGCGTATGCAAAAATCGCTCGGAGGCACATTTTGATTATTGCAATTATTCGTAATCGACTCGAGAATAATTCTGGATAATGGAACATTCTACAGGGTGACCTTGCGAAGAAAAAAATTTATCCTACTTTGTGGTGGCTCTTCAGGGACAATTTATTACCAAAGACTACAACTTTCTTTGGCTATGCAAGAAGTAAAATGACAGTCAGCGAGCTGCGAAAAAAATGTGATCCTTGGATGAAATTGAAACCTGGAGAAGAAACGAAATACGAGGAATTCTGGAAACTGAATCATTACACAAGCGGTAGTTACGATTCCAATGAGGATTTCGTAAAGCTTAACAACGAGCTTGAGATACAGGAGAATGGTGTCTCTGCTAATCGATTGTTTTACCTCGCTCTTCCACCCACTATTTTTGAACAGGTCACCGTTCACATACGATCTTCTTGCATGGGCAAAAAGTTTGTATTTCAATTATTATGTTCCATATTATTTTAAGGACGATGCTCAATTAAGGGCCGTCAAGACATACGTTTTGAGTTGTCTGGATCTTTGATTTCCAGATAAAAGCGTGTATTTTCAATTAAACTGCTTCATTTTCATTGTGATGATTACTCCCGGAATATCACGAATTATTGTACATGCTCGAAATGTTGTATACGACGCAATTGAAAATTTGAAGGTGAAAGAAAATCAAATTTTTGAGCCAGACTTTCAGTATAGCAAAGAGAAAAAAAAAAAAAGAAACAATTCTCAATCGTAGATTTGAAAATTGATCAAATTAATGAACTCGATTTATTATTACAGAGGATGGACCAGAATTATAATAGAAAAACCATTCGGACGTGACGCGCATACCTCAGAACAACTGTCAAAACATCTCGGTAATCTTTTTACCGAGGAACAAATATATCGAATCGATCATTATTTAGGAAAGGAAATGGTACAAAATTTGATGACATTAAGATTTGGCAACAGAATGTTCGGACCAACGTGGAACAGAGACAATATTGCTTCAATACTGATTACTTTTAAAGAGCCTTTCGGTACTGGAGGCAGAGGCGGATATTTCGACGAGTTTGGCATCATTAGGGACGTTATGCAAAATCATCTTTTGCAAATTCTCTCTCTTGTTGCCATGGAGAAACCGGTATCTTGCAGTTCCGACGATATAAGGTGATTTTTTTTTGTGTAATTATTTTACAAAGGGTTTTGCCTTACTCCGAATCGATTGAAACTCAAATAACAACTTCATACTAAAATTTGCGTTATATTTCATGAATAACAGACGCGTGAAAGGAGATGAAGATAACGATTGAAATTTTGGTTCAAACATCATTTTTTCGATTCAAAATTTTGTATCATTAATTCATGACGTCATTAATTACAGTAATTAATCAATGTCTTTTAATTTCTTACACATATGTAATCCAGAAGAATTATTTAAGGGCAATGCAATAATGTTTTATAGAAACGAAAAAGTCAAAGTTCTTAAGTGCATAAACACATTGGACCTCGATGACGTTGTACTCGGGCAATACGTTGGCAATCCAAAATTGGAAGATCCTGAGGCTCAATTGGGTTACCTCGACGATCCAACCGTTCCATCAAACTCTAATACACCGACTTTCGCCCAAGCCATTGTCAAGATAAACAATGAACGTTGGGACGGTGTACCGTTCATTTTGAAATGCGGAAAAGGTACCAATTTATCATATTTACTACCGCCGATAAACTTCAAAGGCAATATTTTCTGATAGAAAGTATTTCTTTCTGCAGGAAAATTATTTTTTGGAATGAAACTGCACGAACTTGTAAATCACAAATTAGCGAAATGAATTTTGAGTTTCGATTTGCGAATTGTCTGTATTCTCATTAGAGTTAACTTTTTTTTTAGAACGGTTTTTAAGGATTTTTCGTATAAAAAACATTAGTGCTAAAATATTAAAGATAAAAGTTGCATGTTGTTCACAGCAGACAGTCATAAGAGGTTAAAAAAAATGTACCGTTGGCAAATTAAAAAGTTGCGAAACCATTGGAAGCCCAAAGTCTAAAAAAAGTGTCAAATTTCTGAGAAATCGGCTCTGTATAACGGCATAGTTTTTTGCTGCTCTCATCATTACTGACTTTATGCACGCACAGCCTTGAACGAGCGTAAAGCGGAAGTGAGAATTCAATATCGTGATGTACCGGGTGACATATTCGAAGGGAAAGCGAAAAGAAACGAGTTGGTCATCCGAGTACAGCCAGGCGAAGCACTGTACGTGAAAATGATGACAAAATCACCCGGTATTACATTCGACATGGAAGAAACGGAGCTCGATCTGACTTACAGCCGGCGTTACAAGGTACAACGATTTCCAAATGATCATTTTTTTTCTTTTTCAAATCATCATTATTTTTTTATTGCTCCGAATTATGTATTCGTATTATTGATAATCGATTAATTTTCAGGATTTAAAACTACCGGACGCTTATGAAAGATTGATCCTCGATGTGTTCTGTGGCTCTCAGATGCACTTTGTCCGTAGCGACGAATTATCCGAGGCGTGGAGAATTTTCACGCCGCTTTTGCATCGTATAGAGCAAGAAAAGATTCGGCCAATTCCTTATGAGTTAGTAAAACTATATATTGCTCTTTTTCCTTTTATTTTTTATTCGTCGAAATGAAAAGATAATACGAGTCTAAAACTGATGAATCACAGAAAATATAGTAAATTATTCAAGTATATTAATAATTTTACAATGGAAAACTTCGTATTTACAGACATTCATCGCGTGGACCGCAAGGAGCTGATGAAATGGCAAAACAAAACGATTTTATATACTACGGATCGTACAAATGGATCAAACACCATTAATAGCATGTTCTATAATGAATTCTGTACACTCACTTCGGGTTGAATTTTTTAATGATATTTGTACTTGTTTGTATATAAAATGGATTTATATTTTTCAAACTACTACTGCTGTCACAGTTTTAAAAATGGAGGGAAAGAATAAAGTTTTTTTACATTCCAATAATTCCTGAGTGAACGTTGCTTCATTCACCAAACCAAGTATCAGCCTCTGCTCAAACTATTCGTGATAATCGACGATTAATCTTTGTTCGAAATTTCGTTTTTCATTTTATTCATCGATGACTCACTTCCTCATTGGTATTTGAAAAAAAGTAGTTAATATTTTCATTTAAAAAACTAAACATTTTGTTAATTATCGCTCTATTTTATTTTGAACGATCTCGTGCTCTGAATTTCGAAATAAAACCTTGATCACTCAATAAACAACGTTTCGAAATGAAGAAACGAATTGATTTTTTTTGTGTATTATTTGTATTTTATTTTTCAATCAAATATAATCATATTGTTACATCAATTGGGCATTCTGTGACACAATAAATCGCGAATTAAGAGGGATATTTTATACCAACAAGTTCTTACATTTTTCCAAATTTACCATAGTCCAAGAATCGGTCCACCTGCATTGAGTCCATAACCATTCACTGCTAATCCTCCACCAAGACCAGAAGGAGCAAGTACTGTGGTTACACCTTGTCCTCCGATCAAAGCTCTTCCTCCAACGATAGTCGTTCCCAACGGACCTACATACATTATGATCATCATTGTTGTTAGCACTCATTATAATGGAAAAGTAAAAAACACGGCAGTAAAATGTATTTTCAACTTTAGTACAGAGTTAGATGAGTAGCAAAAATAGATTTAAAAAAATTTATTCTCATATGGAAATTGAACGATAAAAAAAAATGTTATTGGAGAAACATAAAATTTGATCGCAGGATTGAAGAAGATCATTCTCATGACAAGAAAAGTGAAGAAAAATTACAATTCGAGGAAACAAATACAAACCGATTCCTCGAACAATGTTGGAAGATGATGAAGCTGTTGCAATGGTCGGACGAAGAGCCAATGTCGGTTGGACAGCAGTAACTGGAACACTCGTGAGGAGTCCTCCACCGATTAAGCCAGCATGGGCCACCGCCATCAAGCATCCACAAATAACGATAAACTACAAAAAAAAAAAAAATAAGGGAATTTTTCTAGAACGTTTCCATTTTCCACTTTTCATCAACTTCCTTCTTACCTTGAACATAGCTTTTTTGTGATAAAAATTGTTGTTCGTAGAGTTCGTAGAGAATGTACTAGTTAATAGTAGGCAAGATACGAATCGAATGATTTCAACAATTGGACCGAGAGCCTATTTATACGAACGAATCCATCGAAATGCTAGAGCAAGTTGCATCAGCAGCTTTTTCAACGAAGCTCTATTTTATTTATAATAACGTGCAAACCGATTTTTTCTAACTCGTTACGATCGTGTAGAGTTACCCTGGCCGCCATCCGGTTTCTAATTTTTATTTGTCTCCCGTTTCTCGTTGACATCAAGAAAGACCCCGTCCTTACCCGCCTTTCTTTCATTATTATTCCGCATGACGTAAATTAGGCTCGAGTTGCAATTTGGAAACTCGATATAAAGTATTAGCGCGGCGGCATCGAGGAATTGGGTCAGATCTGACCAAATGCGAAATAGATGGAAAATCATAGAGGCAATATTAGTTTTATGTAAATTTTTAGATACAATCGAAGCCTTACACGCTCTCAATTAGTCTGCTGTGAATATATAATTGATTGTTAGTTCGAATAAGAATAATACATATTGCTCAGGGTGCGATAAAAACTTGTGGTATTACATAGAGGTTGGGGACCAAAAATTCATTTCCCGAAGTTCCGACGGCTTCGCTCTAAAAACATTTGTGTAGATGCCCGAATCTTTTTTCGAGTCGTCATCACGTTTTTGTGGTTGTTGTTGCTGCTGCTGATGCTGTTGTTGCAATTGTTCTTGCAGCTGTTGACGCTGTTCCTCGTTTCGGCCGAGGTACGAAAGATTTTGCGATGAAATTGATTTTTTCCGGCTTAAAAACGTAGACGGCACAACATCGAGAGGAGGAGCTTCATCCTCATCAACTTCCTGAATTCTGTGACTCGTGCCGATTCCGAATTCTCTAGATTGGCCAAGAATACTTGACAACAGCCAACCCGTTTGGTACTTATTGTCACGATCAAATGTTCCGGTAAAATATCTGTTAGTATTTCCTCGTCGTCGAGATTTCGGTGAAGTATCAGGTGTCGAAGTCGGCGATGCTATTGGCGTAACGGGCAGTGATTTGCTTCCTCTTCGCATCAGTTGTTTTTCGTTTCGTCGCTGCTCTTCCATTGTCGAATTACTTTTGAAGCCCTCCGCTGCTTCATTCACCGTATCAAATTTCGCAAGATTCTTCGACATCATACGATTGGCAACGTGAACTATTGATTTACCGCATAGAGCTGGCTCACTGTGGAAACCGTCGTCGGTTCCCTGGGATTTAGCGATTTTCGGTTTATTGCCCGATTGAAATGCTGACGGATTCACTTCCTTTCCTCCTACGTAGATGAAACAAGATATAAGTCTAATTTTTTCCCTTAGCTCTTAGGCATTATGCAATGCCCTAACACCGTATGAATTACCGTAAAGCCGTATGAATTCCTGAAACGACACAAGTCGTTTGAAAACAAAACAAATGAAATGGTTGATCTACACGTCAAATCATTTAAATACAATTACTGCTCAATCCACACAATTCCTAATACGAAAATATGAGAGCACTGAATCATAGTGTTTTTAAAGGTATATATATATATTCTGGCCAGGAAGTTTGAATTCAAATATATATTTATACATCGAAGTTATCTATCGTACAAGAAAAGATGAAAAATATCAATCAAGTTATAAGCGTGAAGGAAGTATTCAGTTATTTTGATACGTATATCTATATTTACATAAGCGGTAAATTATTATTACGAACGAACAAAAAAAAAAGAGAAGAGTGCGATAAGAATGTGTGTGTTACCTGCAGCAGGTACAAACGGTTGGCATGGTAATGGATGTTTGCTGAAGTCGATGTTTTTGAAATCCCTGATGTTGGATAAATCGGATGATGTATTGGTGGTCGACGATGAGGTGTTTGCGTGTACGACGGTAACGTTCGAGTTAGTATTTTCGTTCAATACCTGGCTAATGGGTCTATAGCCGTCTTGGCCGCTGGTCGTGGCCGTATTATCGTTGATTTTTTCCTTCGACGATTTAACCGCGTATCTTATGCAGAAGAAATTATCATCGTGAGAAGGTGGACTGAACGAAGCGTGATCAAATTCGTACCTGTAATACACGAGGATAAAAACTCATTTTCAATAAAAGCCAAAATTTTATGGGTAGAATTGCGATTAAATATTGGCCGCGATAGGAGCTCGTATTCTCGTAGCGTCTTGTCTTGTTTTATCTCTGATTATGACTGAACGCTCTTCAAGTACGTTACTTTTGACTCTGACTGTACTCTATTAATAACAAAGATGTTGGGACATCGCAGTGACGATTAAAACGACACGAAAGCGCGCGCAATTTGGAATTGGAGTCAAAGACGCAAAGCGAGAGAGCACCTGTGGATTTTTTCTGATAAATTGAAAATTTCTACCTCGCGTCCCCTCGTCCTTTCATCCATTGCGGCAAAGATATCCCAGTGCCAAGGCTATGATCTTCTCCTCTCGATGAACCCATATTTGATGTGAGAATGGCAAAATTTGCACGTTTGTTTTTTGGATGATTGTCAATGTTAATACGAGGATTTTTTTATGGATATGTGTCTGTCGGCTGATGTTTTGTATCGGAGATATATATTTAATATATATATATATATCAATATAGAAGTATATATGAGCAATATAATACTATTTAAAATGAATGTTATCTCCAGAAAGCAGAGTAAGATATCGTGGATACCTGCCCTCTAGGAGTTGGTCCCTTTCACCATTCTACTGATCTGAAATAAAAATTTGAGATTTTTCAAGCTTCCATGAAATTTGAGATTTTTCATGATTTTATTTTTAATCGATTGGTCGATTTTAAATACGTTGGTCCGTGATGAAAGTATGGAGTTTTCAAAGAACTATTTCGTAACTGCGTATGTTTACCTTGCTCTTTCTGCACATTGTTGATTTCCTCATCGTGGCACTATTCGAGCCCATAGCTGCTATTGAAAACGGAGCACAAGAATACTATGTTTGACCTTTACTTCCCTCTCTCTCTCTCTTCCCCGTTCTCTATCCGTCTTTTGCTACGTCTCTCGCTTGCTATCTCAATTTCAGCCACACTTGCGCTCTATTAATTGCAAGCAAATTGAGCTAGCGGATAAAATAAAAAGGGCGAAAGTATTGATAAGTCAAACGCGTAGAAAGACTACAACAATATGGCCGCGCTGCGCACAATAACAAGCTAGTAGAAATGTAACACTCAGCTCTCAACTACAGCTGGTTTACTCCCGATTGTTTAATTTTTTTTTTATTCCTCAATTGACGTAAGAGATGCGCACAAGAGCGCGCTCTATGACATATCTCAGCGTGTTTATTAGCACGAGTTTTTCCACTGGTTTCCACACCTAAGACTTGACAGATAAATTATCGACCGAGCTGAAAGTGGTTCCCTTTTATTTCACACTTTTCAAAGTTTATGACTATTATTTTTTAATGCAAAATGTTTGCATTATTTTTTTAATATTCACTCCCAGTTCTCCGATATTCACTGCCAGTGCTGCTAGTAGTACATGGTATAAATACGAAACAATACATATTTTTTGTCACATTAGATGAAAACGATAACCCAAAAAAAAAAATATCAAATATGTATATACGAACTACGAACTGTGTAGAAAGCCAGTTCGGACTGAAATTAGCAGCGCACAATGGTATGAAGTATTCGATGATCGAAGACTGCCATATATGGTCATATTGCGATATATTCAAACAAAGTATAACGTTAAAGTTAAATAAGCAAAGAAGTTCATGATGAATTTTGACATACTACAAATAAGAACACACTGTCCGGTACATATAGAAAGTGATGTAAAAAATTGAGCAAAACAATTAATTGTCACTGTTTCCGAGAAAACTGGCGACAAAGGAATATCCCCCCACGCACTGATCGCAGTGAAACGCATAACTCCCGTCTTTTTGCCCTACGGGCAGTCGGGAGTTAAAAAAACGATAAGACTGATTAATAAACGCGAAATTATATGGATGGTCTGTTGAACTGATTTAGATGTTACCACTGCTGGTCTATTCCTAAATTTTGTTTTATGAAAAGATTATATAAGAATATTTTGGAATGTTAAAATGGAAAAATTCTACCGATCAAAAAAAATACAGTATTCATTCCTCATTTCATTAATCAATCCACGATCAGTAAGAGGAAAAACGTTTTATCCTTCAAAGAATAACGATTGAAATGGAAATCAAATTCATTCAAAAATAATAGTTAAAATCAAAGAAAGCCCAACAGTTTGATACTGAAAATTGCTATGCACAGAAATGAAACCAATAAAAATGATGGAATTATGTACTCACTCGTCGATGTCTTGTTCCCCTCCTCAATAATGAACCTACCTTTGGCAAAACCGAAAAGTCCGCAATTCCGAAATAGTCCGCACAGTTAATATCCACTTCCGTTGCAGGACACTCATTGCAGTTGATTAATTTCCACTCGATTTTTCCCAGATCCTGCATGATTTTGAATTCAGACGAGCAGCAGCAGCGTCGTTTTTCCAACGTTGAAAACGATAGTTCATCGTAGTTCAAAATTCAAATGCACTAATTCACACAACACCAATATATATTAACTTTTTATACTTCCGAGATAGTAAACGAGTGATTAAAACGTCAAGATTTTTTTTATTTTCGCGTCAACGAACTCATGCACGAAATTAAAAAATCCATTCAATGTTTCTTTGTCCCGCTAACTCAAAAAATGTTTTTCTCTTGGGTCAATAAATTGTCTTTTAGCAACCGAATAAGGTTGCCGACGAGTGACAGAAAGTGTAATGGCAACTTGTGCCATAGTTTCGTGGAAAATCGTGCGTGCTCACGTGGGTGCACGCGTGCACGGGCGCTTGCGTTCTATTGTACTATAGCAATTGCGATAGTAAAAACTATTCGCAATGCTGTACAATAGCTGCGGTTATACATGCCTTGCGTGCATTGCGTTGCGTGGACCGTTTGCAGCATCCGGGTTATATGCATGGACCTTGCCTGCGCGACTTCGATATGCGATACAGAAACTGTATATCGCGTTCGGAAACAGCAAACTACAGAGTAGATTTATAGCTTTCGTTCCGTTATTCTTGCCGACAATCCCATGGCTTTACGGCCTGCGTGCATTTGGTGCTTTGCGTTGCGTTGCTCGACTCGCATGTATGGTTGCATCTTAGCTCCGCTTACGAACACGCGTGCGTGCGAGCATACACACGATTTTCGAAGCTATAACACAGCCGACACTAGACTGTCTGTCACTCAAGACCTTGCTCACGCTGCCATTTGTCGTGATTCGATCAAATATTCAAAATAATTCATCCTATAATTTAGCACGAAAAATAATATCGTGGGCAAGAGGCTTTCCTATCGACTTGTCGAATATCGCTTGCGAGAAGAAAACTCATTAACAAAAGAAAAAAAAAATTGAAAATTCATTACGATTGACAAACGAGCGAATTGTGTTTTACGACCCTAATATTCTTTTCATAGCGTTTTCGTGCATGGTTCGTTTTCGAGAAATCGCGCATATTTGTAAGCTCTTATTTTCGTGCATTTTTTATTTTCAAAAAATCGCGCACATTTTCAAGCTCTAATTAACGGAAGTTGTGATAAAAAATTATCTAAAAATTATAGATTGGATGGTTTTAATAATAAAAAATTTTATCACGATTTTCCGTTTTTTTATTATCCATCGTTGTATTTTTATTTGGTTTAACGACAATTCAGACCGTTTAAAGTATTTTATATAAAGATTTTCGTCATTAACCGACTCTTATTCCGCACTCTGTTTTATCAATTTCGTTGCAATCAACGAACGATAATGCGCGGTATTGCACTAGCCGACCGATGCTAATGCAACTCTCTCCGCGCGCTACTCGCCGCCCCGCCCCGCGGCCCGCCCGCGGGCGACTGAATGAACGCGAGTCTCTCGCTCGCTCCCTCGTTGCCCCGCGCCTGCCCCTTCCAGTCGCCCCGGCCTGAGCTCTCCCCACCATACCCGCTACGGAACGGCTACTGCTTAGCAGGCCAAGCGCGAGAGCGCGTAAACATAAACGCAGAATCGAGGCTCCACGAATGTAAACAAACCAACCAAGCTAGGGACATTCGTTCGCCAATATTTAGCGATCACATTTTTGTGCACCGTATGAATATTCGTTCAGTAATATTTTATAAAAATTTAACAACGTTTTATTCTCTCTTTTTCCCAACGCATAAAAATGACTGTAGCAAAAAAAAAGACCGTCTATCGAATTTCATTCATTTTTTTGAATCTAGGAAGATTCGTTCCCAGAAAAGTCCGCACCGGAACTTTTAAAGTGCCCAGAACATATGCCCGAGTCCCAGCATATCATGGTAGGAAATTAAAAAATGTATTAAATCGAAGAATTATACAAGAAAAAATTTTTGAATCACATCTTGGGACCTAGTACTATCCAGGTTCATAAAGATCAGCATTCGAACGATACGTTGAAACAGTAAAACCGGATTAGTAAAAAAATTAATTTCGATTAATGAAGAAGAAAATTCATAAAACTGGACGATTCCCAAAACTGGCAATCATACTGCGCACGCGCGGAGCTCGACTATTTATTTTCCTGTGTCCACTCCTTCTCTCCAGTCTCCCTGACTTGTTCAGAAAAATTTATGCGTCCTACAAACATTTTTATTGTATTATTCGCATTCTACAAACGATTTCGCATTAATTTTCGTACAATTAGACTCATAAAGTTTGAAAAATAGAATGAACAGGCTAACTTCAAGCTAATTTTTATTTTTTCGCGACAAACTCATTTCACAAACGTTTATTTTGTTCTTACAATACTCTTCAAACGACACAAAACGATTGAAATCAGAAACCTTTCGCAAAATTCATGGCGGGGAGCCAAAATTACACCGCTAGCAACTGCTTCTATTATAAAATTTTATTGTATAAAACAAGTGGAATGAATGTTCAAGTATCGGTAAATATCCTCAGAATGGAATTCAATCTGATTTAAAACCTCTCAAATCGAGGATATTGATTTTATTTACGAATCATGTGAGCAACTTATCTAATAAGGATCAATGTCAACTGTAGTAGCGTACAGCCTTTGTAGGATTTAAGTAATCTGTTATTAACAATACCGACGAGGAAATAAATATATAGACGCTGTCAAGTTAAAATTTAAAACCCTTCTCTTTTTCATATCTGACTTACAACGCACGCCGCTTATCCTCCAGTGGCGCTCGCGTTCATATACTACGTAGCACAACTTTCGATAATTCTTCCGGTTTCCCTTGCGGTTATATCTCCCATCATCGGTGAGTTTCTCTTACGAGAATCCTATTAATCTACAAGAATCAGTGACGAAATACACGAAATTCTCGAATAATAATTAAAGCTTGGATATCAATTTACCCACAAACGACAATATTTCCGTTCAAACAAAACTATTCTATTTATAATCGATCGCGTTAATATGTCAACCATACATACCCGCTCTCAACGAGCGATACTCGACGCGTAACCTGTCTTTAACCGTCATACCCATTTATTAATTGCAACAAGTTTTTCACAGGAGACGAGACAGCAAAATGAAGTTCAACAAATTGGTATCCTTCTCGAGGAGGAAAAACCGCAAGAGGCATTTTACCGCACCTTCTCACATACGACGTCGTTTAATGTCCGCTCCACTCTCGAAAGAACTTCGCCTTAAGTACAACGTGCGTTCCATGCCCATTCGCAAAGACGATGAAGTCCAGGTAAAATATTTTCTATTCCTTTTGTTTATCTTGTATTGCAACCACAAATATGTTTTTCCTCAAATGTTATTCGATGTAGCGAAATCGATGCATAACTCCAAGACTAACAAAATGTGTTGGTTTTTCCTTATGAAATGTTTTCTGTTATGAAAACCATGAATAATAGAATAAAATTCACTAATTCAACGTTGAGATTATTCACGAATATATATTTTGAACGATTTTGATCCCAAATCAATGCATTGAAAAAACTGCATATACTTTTTAAAAGAGTTGTACGTGGTAACAATACGGGTAAGACCCAATTTGTACACAAGATTTACTGTTCTTATTAAGAATTACGATGAAGTTTTTCTGACAACACTAATGTTCTGATTGAAAATAAAATATTGATTCCGATAAAAAAATTAAGACAGAGAGCTGCAGTTTTCAAAGTCTAAAAATCAGTGTGTCGTACATACGATCAAATCTGCAGTATATTTTTGTGTCAAGTATGTCCATAAAAAGTACAGAAGAATATTTGGGAGAATTTTCTCAAATTTTGAATTGCATGACGTTGACTCATAGCTTGTATTAAAATCATTCGTTTTTTTTTGGTGCTTATTCAATGAGAATATTAATGAGCGTATGTTTTGGATCAAATACGTGGTTTATAATTTACTTAAAATTTGATATCTAGTTATTTCCTGATGGAAAAAAGTCAACAACTGCGATTGCAAAAAATCTTCACAGTTTTGACATGAAACAAAATCCTGATATTCTTTACAAAGAAAAGCATTAACTAGGAATTTAGAGTTATTTTACACTTGGATAATTAACAGGTCGTGAGAGGACATTACAAAGGGCAGCAAGTGGGCAAGGTAATCCAGGTGTATAGAAAGAAATTCGTGATATACATCGAAAGGATCCAGAGAGAAAAAGCCAACAGCGCCAGCGTGTATGTCGGCATCGATCCTTCCAAGGTAAAACATTTTTTAGTTGCATTAAAGTTATTTGTTTCAATGCAGCAGAAATATCCATTTATTTGTCAATACTGTTGACCAAATTATCACTATTTTTCTATACAGTCTAATATCTCTGGAATGAAAGTAAATTAAGACTTTTAAATAAATTGAAACTGATCTATTCAAAATTGACATGAATTTCAACATGATGAACCAAACCATTCACGAAGAATCGGAATAACGAGTGAAATTTGTTGAATCTTTGTCAGGGTTTTCCTGACATCGAGACGACTTGTCGAACTCCGTCTGATTAATGCAGAAAAATGGCTCTGATCTTTCTATTAATTAAACAAATCTTCGTAGAATCTGCTTAAAAAGCGTTCCGTCTGATCAAGTCTTTTTTCTCGATTCTTTTTGCAGACTGTCATCGTGAAACTAAAGATGGACAAGGACCGTAAAAAGATCATAGACAGACGCAGCAAGGGTCGTCTTGCTGCGTTGGGCAAGGACAAGGGCAAGTATACCGAGGAAACTACAGCCGCTATGGAGAGCTCGTAAATGTCTCGTGTCTGTCACATGTTTACAAATAAAAACTTAAAAAAACCACAAAAAAAATTGAAACAAAATACTGTTGTCATTTATTATCACTATTTTTAGATAATTAGCGTAATGACTTGTAGTCATTTTAACATTGAGGAAACAAAAATGTAGGAAGAGCGAACAATGGGAATAATTTATTGCCTTGAGGCAGCCAGTGCTCGTAAAATATGTAAAAACAAATTAATTATATCAAGATAGATGTTGATAGTAGCGAGGATGTATTCCTCCGGCGATAAAGTGTGCATCAATAATTGTGTATCGAAAATGATGAAGATCGAGAATAGGACAGCACCGGCTATGCCAATGAAAAGTTCCAAAACAGTGCTCTGTACGAAGAGCTGAATAAAACCACCCACCAGCAATCCACACAATCCGGCAAATAATCTGTAAAAAAAAAAAAAAAAAAAAAAATTGATAAATCGTCGTTGATTGTTGTATTCACGTAAGGTCACGAACAACCGACTCACCCAAATCCGAGGAAAGAGAAATCTCGTTTTGTCTGAAAGGTAAAGGCTGTTAACCCGCAAACAACGACCAAAGTTATAAACAGCGCCTCAAGCACTATGGCCGTATCGTACATCGACACTACTATTCCCACTGTGTACGACTGGATTAAAGTCTGAAATCAATAATACATATTTAACATTTTTACGGGTTCATATTATCTATATGAACGATTACAATTTCTTCAGGTATAAAATATCCTCGCACGGTATTCATTATTTTTACCAATAATGTAACAGCCTAACAAAATTACAGCTTCTCACCTCATTCAGGGAAATTCCCTTGTGAAAAAAATTATAAAACCAGTGATGATACATCATTAAGTTGAAGAATTTAGTGACTACAATCTTTCCATTAAAAAAAATGTTTATATTACTTCGAATCCTCCAATTATATTTACGGTCGGTAGCATGAAGAGCTTTGTTTTCAAATTAGTATTATGAGATGGTATTGAAGAATAAATATTGACATTATTTCTATTTTTGAAGACTGCATTAAACTCAAATCAGTCAGCAAACGTATCAGTTAGTGAAAAATTCGATAATCGAGTGTTGGAAAGAATTTAATATATTATTTTTTAATTTTTCATCAACAGCTTCTTATTTATCAATATATGACAATATTGGACCCTGAATAAATCAAAGACAATACAATAAAAAAAACTTACAAATGCTCCGAGAAGGATTAAGTTGATGGGATGTTCTCGTCTTTTGAAGTGCAGAGCTATGAGAATTCCCATAGTCAGAATAAATGACAATCCAACCGTCCAACTACTGTAAATATCGGACAGTTGACATGAATCACATAAGCTATGTTTTTGAAGTTTGCTGCCTTGGCATTCAATTAAAAATTATTGAACGGTTCTATCATTTCCTGATTTATGATATTCTATGCAATTTTCATTGATTTTGTTTTTACGGTTCCAAGTTTTAATTGTCAAAGTGACATAATAATTTGTTCATTAATCAATATTGAACTTTTGAAAATTATTCAATTTTTTATAGCAAATTGCAAATTCAGTTGCAAAAAACCTCTGAATAAGTTCAATAGCTCGATATTGCGTGTAAATTTGAAGAACTTCTGAAAAAGTGGACAAAAAATCATAAAATTTCTGAGGCTTTTCTGGCTTTATTGATATTTTTTTCTTACTTCTGTTGAACGAAGAGCTTGACAGAATCGCAAGACATGAAGGCAGCGGAAACGATAACTGTCATAAGCAGCTGAATGCTCAGCAGACCATAAACTTTCCGCAAAAATGCTGGAAATTGGAATAGAACGAGAGTATTTTAATAGTGCTCATCGATTAAAAATATATAGATTTTGTTAACAGCGATATTTTTTATGGTTATACCCATCCGAATCTTGATGTGAGCATTGTTGACATTGTTGTTATAGGCGAAATCATTTTGTATGCCTCCTTCGCCAATATGTTCTTCTTTTCCACCAATTTCGACATCTTCGTCGGCCAATAATAATTGTGTTCCAGCCATCGTACGGCACACTTTTTTACTCAATCAATATGGAATATGCACTGCGGATTTTGCTTTAAACTCGAAAGTTGTATTCCACGGTGTCACTCACAAAATGAGACCTCGTTTCGATAAAAAGAAACTACTTTCCTTGACAAGTCGTATGACGTATTTTTTGTGTTACTGAAGAACACTCACCACTCACACTGAGAAAAACGTATCAATACTAAAACCCGAATTGTGTTGTAGCATTCAATTCGTACTGATGACAAAACACGCCTGGTACGCTGGTAGTAGCCCTGGTGTCGGTTGTCATAATTAATCGCGTATCCGCACGAACTGCACGTATCTTTTGATACGAAAAAATGTATATGTCAGAATATATTGTGGATGAAGAATTTTTCTGTATTTACTCAAGTGATCAATATTCTTTACGAGCCATCAGACATAATCATGTATAATCCAACTGTCAAAAAGGGGAATTGGCTCCAGAAACTTGAGTTGGGAAAAGTAAGATATAATACTTATTATATTTTCCCAATTATATTATCTGGTCACTGATATCCTCATATTCTCATGTAATTATGAAACTTTTCTCCCTGTTTTTCATGAAAATAAAGAAGAATTCTCATGTTTTCCCAAAGAATGTGTTCCGAATAATACTACGAGATAAAATTCTACATACAGGGTGTCTCAAATTGAATCGTTATCAATTTTGAACGAAATTCCAGTCGCAAAGTCTAAAAATGAGTTTTTTTGGACCCCCCCCCCCCCCCCCCCCCCCCCCCCCCCCCCCCCTCGATGATTTATTAGTTATTCTAGGTGACGAGTACGCTCTTTTTATTACGTGCACTGCCGAATACTTTCAGCAAAATCAACCAAGTTTTTAAATATGCTAAAGGTTTTTTAAATCTCCGTAGTCTAAAAGAGAAAGAGAGTTAAAAAAATGTAGATATTCTTTCCTTCACATTTATTTTTCTTAGGGAATTGAGTGAATAGATTTACAAAGTATTATTTACGTTTGATACACACAACTAATTCAAGTGAATTATTAGTTTTACACGTCATACCATGTATATGATTATGCCTTAAAACAATTTTGTATTTGCGTAGGAAAAAGTTGCATCTTTTTTAGAAAAACGAGAAAAAGGAGAATTACTTGTACAACAGACGAGAAATATGTTCCACAATTTATTGCAAAAAACACGGTTGTCGAAGGACATCGATGGTTTCGTTAAATTCGGAAGTTGTATACAACTCAAAGCACCTGATATGCCCAACTCTCCTCCCCCAACGTCCGGTATTGCGATTGAGGATGATAAGAATGGTTACGGGGTTGTTATGACAGGAACAATCCATGACAAACACATCTCGAAAATGTCAAGCTTGACAAATGATTGCAATCTCGTTGCATCCCCCTTACTCGCTCCTTGTATGCGCAATAGTTTTGTCATCAAATCGGCCGACGATTGTCAAAGAGATGGCGAAAATTTGCTCTTCGGACAAGAGTTTGTGTTGCAGGTATCGGCTTGATTGTATCAAAATTTAAAAAAAAAAGATGAATTCCCTTGCTTGGAAATTATTTGTTAAATTTAAAAAAAAACATCGCTTAACAACATTTCGATCATCAATGTTCAGGTGATTTTATATCAGAATGATGTTAAAAATTATTTCGATTTCGGTTAACGCGTTTGTTTTTCTATTTAATAGAGTCCAAATAATTGACTAAAAATTTTTTGTTCGAAATTAAAGAAACAAAGACAATGATTTATAACGTAAATATATATTTTTTGGATGTACGTGTATGGAAAAATCCTAAATATTGTATAAACGTACATAGTTGATTTTTTTGGGTTCATACGATATATAAAAGATCGTGAATCCATCGGGTGAAGAATTATATGCGAGATCGGAAAAACCATCAATCGATGGGCTTTGGGGTCCATTGGGACATGAACCAGTACGTTTGAGCAACAAGAAAGATTGTTACGCCTTGTGGAAAGTTCTTTACTGGGACAAGGCGATGAGAATAGAGTCCGAGGGTGCACCTTTTCCTCCGTACACCAGGTCCTATATTCTTTATCTTTGAAGATCATTCATACGACCGTTTAAAAAATTTTAGTTGCCAAAATGAGACGAAATTTCATGTCATCTGAGATTTCAGTCTGATGATTATTAGAATTTGGTAAAATCTCTGTTCATTATCGAAAAATGAATTTTCCATTCGTATCTATTTATTGTAGTCGTGTTAGTATTGTAGTATTTATATGATCATGATATATTACAATTTTTGCCGAATTTCTAAGCACTCAATTTCAGAACGAATTAATTTTTTGGTTTTCAACCTTTATGTGAAACGTCTTCAATCATCAGTTCTTTGGATTGAGAGATTCACGAAATATTGCACTTTGAAATTGTGTGATATCTTCTCCTGTCACGGATATTTCATCAGCCATGTAAAATTTTACAGAGTTGTAGTGAGACATGTGATGAGTGGTCGCAATTTGGCGGTCGAAGGTACCGTTTGGTGGGTAACTCTTTTCGGCAACGAATGTGGGCTCTCCGTTCACACGTATCTCGATGTGGCGAGACGGGATACAGCTGAGTGCCTTTGGATGTTTGTAACTCAAGAATCACACGAATCATCGAGCAGCCTCACTCGTTGAAGAAATCTCCATTTTTCGACCCACTGACTAAGGAACGATCGATTTTTTTTCGTTTTGGCTTTAAAATAAAATTGTCCATGTTCCATGAACTATTTTTCCTTTTTTTCACTTTTGGCTGCTTCTCTTTTTTGTTACCATCGATTGGATCAGTATTCTCGGAAGACGAGAGCCTGGCTTTTTTCTCCACTAGCAATGGATTGCGTGATTTTATATTTTTCGGGAAAGGCACTGATTTTGGTAGAAGTGATGCTTTGAACGGTATCATTTCTTCATTCGTCGTTCGTTCGTGGCGAACATTGATTGAACAAATAGGTCTGATGTTAACTATAATGAAAAAAAAAAAAAAAATTACGACAAATTGATAATGAATGAAATAGCAATAATAAAAATATAAATTTCTTATCATTTGAATAATACACTCTCAAAAAATCAACACTTCTTCTATTTTTATTAAGCCATAGAGAAGAGAAAACTTGATATTTTCCTTACCAGCCTTGTATCGTGTTTTCTTCTTATTATTTTTTCGCAAAATACAGGACACCGCTTCGATGTGCTTGCGAGTAACATTGTAGTTTGTTTCTCCAATTCTTATTTCGTCTTTCTCAATGACGATATTCTGCCCGCATAGACCAGGATCTGTTACGATCTGTTTGAAAGTACACGTTAAATAAATAAAGAAAATAGTAAAATTCGATTTCTCAGATAAATGGATTATTTGGTTAATTCTTACCGATCTGGGAATTTCCATCAACCAAATATCCTCATCATCATTTTGCTCCTCATCGATCCTTGAAATATCTTCGAGAGTAATAGTAGATGATGTAGTTAAAGGAATTAATTCCTCTCTTGCAACGAAATCGTGTAGCTACAAAAATAAGTATTCTTATTGCTTAATGTGGACAAAAAATGAAAAATTTTCGTAATCAAATTAGGTAAGGTATTGAAAGAAAAAATGAAATTTATTCTGAGGTCGTTAGTATGAGATTAAATTTTGGTAAACCTCAATTGGTCTCGGTAGATTTTCTTCCGTGTTTTGTAAACGTTCCTCGACACGGTCCTCATCATTGTAGTTTCTTCTAGAAAGATTTTTCAAAACGTATTGTAAAGACTCTGTCTCATATAATACTTCATTCTTTCGTGTTTTTCTCTTCGATCTATTGCCGTTTCTTTCTTCAGTGACTTCAGACTGATGATCCTCTGGACTCGCATTTTCTTCCTCTTCTGTATTATCCATCTCTTTTTCGTCTTCACTATTCGCTGTGTTTTCCTCTGTCTCATATAATATATCATCCTTCCGTTTTTTTCTCTCTGATGTATTGTCGTTTCTTTCTTCAGTGACTTCAGACTGATGATTCTTTGGACTTGCATTTTCTTTCTCTTCTGTATTATCCATCTTTTCTTCGTCTTCACTGCTTTTTCGCTGCTTTTCCTTCGCTGCTTTTTCCTCGTTCCGTAGTGATGATTCGACAACAGTTTGTTCTTTGATTTGATCTTTGATCGATTTATTTGCGAATCCTCTGCTCCACAAAGGTTCAATTTTTTGGTGTTCACAATGAGCTGTTAAGATGGTTTGTTCATCTTCACTATCCGAGATGTGCAGGGCTAAGGAGTCTGAATTTTCGGAATCTGAGGGATCACTGATTATTTGAGAACTCAATTTAATAACTGGGCCAACAGTTGTTTGCTTCTGTTCATCATCTTCTTCGCTCGAGTCACTGTCTGTTCCACTGCAGAGTAGATTTATGCGTTTGAGTTTACCAACTCGTTCAGCCTCGGACGATAATTCATCGAATTCTGTCAGTTGATTGTTGTTCTCAACAGTTTCGAGCCTCGACGATTGATTTTCCATATCCATTTCTGTCTCACTCTCATCTCGTATTATAGTGTATTTAGATGTGACGATCTCTGTACATGTTATTGTTGGTTGGGTTTTTTTTTTAAATGAATCATCGTTTGTATCCGAGAGTAATGATGTTCCTATGCTCTCTTCTCTGGTCGACGATTCGTCGATTCGATCGTCATCTACATAATTAAATTGAGAAATGTTTTGTGCGCTCTCATCATCTGCTGAGATCTTCTCGATTTCATCGTTGTTCTCATCGGACTGCGATAATTTTTCTACGATCTCTTTTACCGAGGGTTCCTCAATTTCATCACCACCTGTATCAGCTATTTCCTCTTTCAAATAATTTTCAACATCATCGTCGTGAAACTGTAAAGGGTTTGCCGCTTTCTCTTTTAACAAGGTGTTTCCAATTTTATCATCATTCACTTCGGTCTGTGATGAATCCTTTGTTATGTCTCTGTTAGATAGAAATTCTTCAATTTCATAGTCGTTTTCATTAGACTGTGATAAATCCTTTATTGTGTCTCCTTTAGGTAGAGATTCTTCAATTTCATCGTCATTTTCATCAGACTGTAATGATTTCTCCATTATTTCTTTCCCTAACACCGATTCCTCCGTTTTATCGTTGTCTATACCAGTCTGTAATAATTCTTCCACTCTTCCCTCTTTATTAGATGATTTGTAAATTGCATCATTCACTGTATTAGATTGTGACAATTTTTTTGTCTCATTCTCATTGAAAGACGATTCCTCATTTGCAGCCTCGGCAACTGGCATGTTATTTGCTTGTGTGAAGATGTTTGGTAAACCATCTAATCCTTCTTCATGCCTGTCAACTCCCCGAGTGTCATCGGTGAATTCTGCACCATCATCATGATTACTAGGCGAAGAGTTGCCTTGAGAATTGTCATCGATTCCAGAATCTCCAAGAGGAACATTTCCAACTGGAATTCTTAATTCGCTCGTCACTCGGCATAAGGATCTGTCATCGCTATCAATGTATCCATTAATGTCATTGACTGTTTCCAGTTCGTCCTCTTCAAGATTCGTTTTATCCAAGTTTTTTAATATTGTACTCAAGTTTTTCTTTGCTCTTGAGTGATTATCTGCTCCTGGACTAATTTTAGCTTCGTGGACAGGTTTATGATTTGTACTGTGTCGAGTTTTGCTACTTTTTCTGCGTGTCTTTGACAACTTTATATTGTTTGACTCAGGTACAGAAATTGATTCTTGAGATGATTTTATTTTACTCACACTGGTATGTTCAAAAAAATCTTCTTCAACAAACTCATCCTCCGATACTTCCCTTAGTACTTTTGTTTTTATCTTGACATACTGACTGTAACTCTTTATTTTGGCAATTTTTTTTAATTCTTTGTTCAGAATTCTTGTCCTCCGTGTTATTCTTTTCACGGGTTTTGGCTTTGGGGATGACGAAACAATTGTTGATCTTATCGCAAATTGATTATCGACAAATTGCCATCCTACAGCATTCGATCGAGTATTGTGTTCCATCATTTTTCTGAATTCGTTTTTTCAATATCTGTAATGCAATGAAGAGCTATGAAATAACTTCAACATTTTGAACTGTTAATCCTGGTTACTAACTCATAAAATTATACATTGTATTGACAAAATTTCGTTGATCAATAAATGAGACCAATTACATAAAAACTGAATGAAATGTGAAGACATGAAAAAGGCATGAATTTTTGACAATTAAAACAAAAAGCCTACGTTTTCCAAAGTCAATTTACTTTTAGAAACAAAACATTGTTGTATCATAACATGTTGAGATTAAATATATGGAGTTTGATTGTTTGAATTTTCATTAGAGTAATAATTATCATGCTTATCGAAAGAAATAAGAGGAAAATGTAATTCGAAATGACATAGAAGTCTTATAAAATTATAAATAATAATGAATATTTACAGATTATCCAAACATGTTATAGGTTATGAACTTCAAGGTTCAAGCACGTTGTTGCGAGCAGTGCGACCGCAGCGACGTTCGTCGAACTAGTGCGGTCGCGAGTCGATCCGTTTTCGTTCATACCGTGATAATAGCGACTCACTACGTATATTCGTGCATGTATCCAAAGGCGAATGAAGAAGTGAAGGGTGAAGATGGCTTCGCTATTGTGAATTTTCGTAGAAAAATAGTTTGCAATAAATACGGCTTACTTCAATAATAGTTGGATGTACTTATGTACCAAATTCCTCCATGATTCTTTGTTAATAATTTGTAAGTATCTAGCTTAATTCAAAAAAGATTTTTAATAAAAACATAAAATGTAGATTTGCAGTCGGGTGCGCATGTTCATTACTATTTGTTATTATTCTTTCTCAATGCGTTCTTGCTAATATATATTAGACGGAAGTTCAACTTTTCAAGATGCTCAGAAAATTTTGTTCAAAATCATACATGATTATTGTACATAACAAATTTCGTCATGTAACATTCAATTGTATAAAAATGATTAATTTTAATGCAACTAAGAATTTCTTATTCCTATTACAGAATATTTGTTTGATATATTTACTTTTTCATTTTAATTATAAATGAAACGTTTTTCTTCAATTTCTTGTAATTGGGAAAAAAGATAGTAAATTGTTCATTGTTGCAGACAAATTGTATATCGTATTATTCAATTGAAAACAAGATTTCTGATCTACAGTGTTCAATGCCCAATTCATGGAAATCCTAGATGATTTTACTTTGCACGTCCTCAAGATATATATATTATGTAACAATTTACTACAGTTTAAAAATCGTTACGATGAAAATGTCGTTTTGACAGAAATATAAATCAAATTTCCAGAGGATTTGGATTCCGATGATCAAATTTTTTACAAAAGCTTTAACAAAAAGAAATGAAATATTTTATGATCTGCTTTAAAATTCATCAATGTAATGATGGAAAAAAATATTCATATGAAAATAAAATATTGAGAATTAAATTTTTTGAAGACCAATATTTTTGTGACATAGGTATATTTATTTTTTAATACTTTTCAGATATAGCTTTCAAATTTGACAATGGGTGACTCAGAAAGGATGACTAAGGATGGAAGCAAAGGTGAAGAAACAAAAAATGTTAAGAAAAAGGATCGAAGTCACATAACTGTGTTACCGGGTACAAATCCAGAAATGTACAAATGTAACGTGTGTGAAAAAATATTTCGCAGCAAAAAAGGAAAATGCTATCATGATTCTTGTATAACAGGAATTAAACCATACAAATGTAATATTTGTGAACAGAGCTTTGTAAAACGTTCCCATTTTGAGTACCACGAACGTGTTCATACTGGCTATAAGCCTTTCAAATGTTCCTTATGCGACAAGGCATTTCCACAAAAATACAAATTGAATAGACACATGAATTCGCACAAACGTGAGTTCTAAACATAATTCATCGCATACTCCAATGATTTTAATATTTTTTATATCACAAGATCAAATTATAATTGGAAGGATGCTGCAGATGAGAAAGAATTTGCCTGCGAAAAATGCGGCAAGCGTTACAGCAAGAAGGAAGACTTGAATAATCATGAGACACTCCACACTGGCCAGAGACCGCACGTTTGCAAAATATGTGGCAAATCTTTTGGAATGTTGACGAATTTGAATCGGCACTTGCGAACCCATTCAAGTAAGTTTGGGATTTTGTATTAAAATGTTACTTATTTCCAGAATTTTGTTAAAACCACAAAAATGCTTGCCAATATTTAGACAATTACTTTCACGAAATTGAACTTGTGTTTTGATTCATTGAACGTTTCAATTTAAATGTGACTAAATCACGCTATTGGTATTTTGGATCAACGGTGTATTCAGATTACGTGCGAACTTAAAATTGAGAAAAAATGTACAAATTCATCGTGTGACTCGCCGTTTTCCTTAATTTATACATATTCAATACTATCGCAACTCACACTTGCATTAATTCCTCTCAATGTATCAACACCTTCTGAGATACGCTTCAAAATTACAGAGGAAAGACCTTACACGTGCGATCTGTGCAGAAAAAGTTTCAAAGACAGTTCTTTGTTGATTCGCCACAAGAAGATTCACGGCAAAGAGAGGCCATTCTCGTGCGCTCATTGTAATCGGCCTTTTTTGTCCAAGAGCGAACTCGCTCGTCATCTCGTGATACATACGGGTAAGTCTGACTCACGTGTTATAAAATGTATTTTATTTTTTTTCATTTCCAAAAAAATTGTATTCGACTAACAAAGAAACTTAATTATTCATGTAATATACTGCTCGAAAATTCTTGGCAAGTTTTTTGTTCTTTTTATTGAAGGAAGCGCGTGAAAAATTTACAAAGATTTTACATGTATTTTTTCGTCGATAAATGGCACTCAATCAGCACGATTATTCAATCTTAGCAATTATTATTGCTGTTGACGCGTTTTTAATATGTACAAATATCTGCATTTTCTAGAAGTTTTTTGGATAATTGTGAAATATTAATTGAATTAAATTTTTCGCCAAAAATGTACGTGAAAAATATTCTCAACTCGAGTACTAATATTTTTTTTCTAACTTCGCGTTTCAGACGTTAAACCATTTTCCTGCACCCACTGCAGCACCATTTTTCGGAGGAAAGACAATCTTGATCGACATATGAGGCATCATCACGCCGATAATGACGCTGAAACATCACCCGTTGAACCGGAAAAAGAAACATCGGATCAGCCTATTGCATCCAAGCCAAAATTCACCAAAGTAAAAAAATCTTTGAGAAATGTAAAAACTCCAAAGATCGTGCCAAATTATGAAGAATCTACGGCTGCTGTGGCCGAGCTTGCTCGAGGAAATTCTCAAAATCAAATAAATTCTCGGATGGATTCTCTCGGTAATATAACTCCAATAATTCGAGGGCCTGGAGAATTTAGTAACGCAGTACCGGTAATAAATGGTCCATCAATCGGTCCGAAGATACCGGCTGTTATAGCAGCCGTGGTTGAGTCAGAAACGAGCATGGATCCAGCAACGAGAATGAAAAAAAAGACATGCATTTATACCGAACCAATACCATTGGCCGAAGCTGTTACTATAAATCGAAGAATCGAAGAAAAATTGTATCCACAAAATTCAAATCTTGCAAACAAATATTATTTCTTTCGAAAAAATTCAAACGCTGTTGGTCAACAGGAAAGTCCAGGACCTATGGCAGGAAACAACTCCGTACCATCGATTAATTCCAGCACCGGTTGCCATAATACTGATACGACTCATTGTGTCAACAATAAGACTTCAGAGATTTCTCAAGACGTTGATAATTTTGTTCCCACAATAAGAATCAACGAGAGCTCGCAGCATTTTCAGGAAACGATCAGTATTCATCACTGGAGACGAAGAACTGCTGAATTGTATAGGTCATCTCGTTCATTAGCCGACTAGCGTACTAGTCTTCGTCAAATTCGTATTTTCTATACGTCCGATATGGCACACCGACTGCAGCAGCCAATCTTGTCTAAACATTGACAAAACGTTCATTATTCCTTAACAACCCTAGTATTAAGCATGTAAATATGTATTTTTGTGAGATGTAAATGGTACGACGAAAAACTCAATTTAATTGTTACTCATGTAATTGACTACGTATATACAGTTTGAGAGTCTCAGAATAAACGCAAACTTGACTTTTATTGTGAATTATACCTCGCTCCAAGATTATCGAACTTCGAGCATATTCACTGCTGCGTTGATTTAGTTGTGTACCAAGTTAGCCTATCCTCGTAAAATTGAATGACTACCTGTGGACACAGGACATTTGCTTCTTTGGCGGTTACCAAGTCGGATGCTTCTGTGCCTTTCCTAGACAAAAAAAATTGACTCAAATCTTTGTATAAAATTGTAATTGAATTAGATCTTAGTTCGAATCCACTAATTTGCCTGATGAGTTTGTGTTCTAGTGATACCTTTGGTGTTCGTATATCGTTTTTAATGTAAAAATCAAAAATACTTTTCAATGATACCTGCAGAAATAACTTTTTTTTTCTTTTTTCTTCAAATACAAAACTTTGAAAAAGGAGATTTTCTTGTAATAGTATTTAAGGAAAAATATGATACAACGATAAATCTCATTTTTTCAATTTCTTTGTTGTATCACTCGAAACAAATGCATCTCAATTTAGGCTGCTTTGAAAGGGATTGGAAATTAAGAAACGGAGTAAGTTTTCCACATAAGTTTTCTAACATATTTCATGATTAATAACACCAATTTGCTAGAATTATCTAGGAAATGATCAGATTACAACAAAAATGGAATAAATATTAGTTACAACCGTTACTTATTTTCACAGAATCGTTAAGCAAGAATCAACAGAAAACATACTTCACACATTCAAAAATGTACCCAGACTATTGGAATAAACAAGTTAATGTCGTGAGAAGTTGTAAAACTTTCGAGGTTGATTAGTTCTAGAAATTTTTGGAAAAGAAAAAAATACATAGCCCAATGGAAGTTGATTCAAGAAAATTGCATCATCTCAAGAAATTTCTAAAAAATATTTTTGAACATGAAAAATTCTTTGTTATAAAAGAAAATTCTGGAAGTTTTTGATTATTTTAGATTACAAAAAAAGTAGGCAAAAAGCTTGACATACTTTCAAAAATGGAACTGTTGTGAGGTAGGTCAAATTGTTACTTTGAAAAACTCCATGTTTAAAAAATCCATTTTAAATCCATCCATTTTAAATCTCCATGTTAAAAAAAGTATTTGAGAGCATAAAACTGACCATTTCATTAGAAACATAAGTTCTCCACTGGAATCGGTAGCTCCGATAATTTTGTCAGGTTGTAATTCTCTGCTGAATCCGTACGGTTGTTTATCTTTAGGAAGAGAGTTTCTTTTACTATCAGTGTCCATTGTTGACCCAATCGATTGTCAGAATGATTGTTAGCTATTGAAAAAATGTTAGAGAAAATCACAGTCCAATATTTACAAATAATAAATCATTTCTAAGAAAACAAAGCCAAAAATCTACTAACAATTGACAATATACGCACCGACCAGGGGCATTCACACGTTATATATATAATTCTTGTTCGAGTGATAAGACAGATAACATGTTATTTTTCTTTTTATCCATGGATCGTTCCCGGTCGTAATCGTATGAGGCATTTGTACGTACAAGCTCGAAAAAATACGAGGCGCTCCCAAAACACTTCTTCACAATTTCAAGTTATGGAAAACATAGCACTGTAATCTATATTTTGTTCGATGTTCAAGGTAGAATCAAGGTTACTCGAGAATATCAACTCGCCGACATTGTCTTGTATAGCTTGGGGCACCCTTTTCGTAAACTCAAGTGTTTACAAGATGGTGCTTTGCTGCGCATGTTTCGGGAACTTCCTTTGCGATTATATTTTCGCCGAGAAAAACCTCCGATATATGTTTTATTTTCAATCAGTTTATAATGTTGGTGTATATCAAAGGCATAAAAATTAGGGAAAAATAGCTCCAGGACAGAGACACGTATAAAGTTGATTTATTTCGCCAATAACAATAAACATTTCAAATTCACCGCTATATTAAAATGCGTTGACGAAGAGACCGAGGCTACATATTTTAGTATGATTTTTCACCATAGCGTCGTTTTGGGGCTAGCATCACATGATGCGAATGATCGATATTAAAATTGAAATATAAATTACAGTGTCCAATTTCAAAAAATTATGAACTCAATGAACACATTATAATGTTTTAATTTCGTGGATAATTAATTTTTATCGATAAACCTTCGTATTATTCAGTTTTATAAGCGTTAGTCATCACTTGACGCATGCGTGATAGTCGCGTGCTTCGGTGACTTCCGGAATGAGGGGTTCACTTCAGTGAAGAAAAGGACTACTGAGATGACGCATAGCCCGCAAGGACCAATAAGGACGACGAACCGATGAGAGAGACAGAGAGCTAAAAACCAGATAGAAACGTTACGTTGAAATTGTAATCGATCGGCATTCGGGCACACACTCGACTTTGCGTTACTCGGACCAGAAGATCACTGCATCACCCGGACACTGCATTATTATCAATCTGTAAAGATTTTACTTTTTTTTTGAAGCTACAACGCTTCAGTTGTGCTTCTCAAAAGTAATATTGGGGCTAAGCTGAGCCCTTTTTTTTATTCGATTTTTGTGAATATTTTGCGGACCTTTGTGCCCCCGCAATCCATCCAGAATGGTGAAAATGGAGCATGAGGTGAGTCAAATGATTTGTTTTTTTTTTTTTTTTAAGAATTCAATTAAAAATTGTATCGTATTCGTTCAACAATGCTTTTGTTCGTATGTTATGTTGAAGGTTTGCTTAAAAATATCACTGAAAGTAAATTCGTGAGCGTGCAAAATGTCTCGCGTATACATTTTATGCGCGCCAATAATTTTGCGATATCATCTATTGAAAAAAAAAAAACCCTACATTAGTCGCGAACACGTCTCCAGGGCTTCCTGTCTCGTTTTTTTGTTCGGGATACTTCAAATTTCGAGCGAAACAACGCCGGCTTCAGATGAAACTTGTTTGTATAAAAAATGACGGAGCCGCGAGACTGGCCGGAAAAAAATATGGCGTCTGCGAGCGGTTCTTTCCGCGTTGGTATGCTACGAAAACGGAGCGACGCGACGCAATTAAATATTTGCGCACAATATTTCTCCAAAATGAAAATGGTCGCCACTCGTTATAAATATTTCGTTTTTTTTAAGCCTTATTCGATATTATCAAATAATTCGAGATTTCACAATAGGAGACTTATAGTATTTTCTCTTGTCACTATATACACGCACACATATATATATATATATATATATATATACAGATATATGGGGTCTCCCGCGTCGGGCAGACAAGATCTTTGGCTGGGGATCAGGGTTTTTGACGCACGGCTAGAATTTATTTTAGCGACTCGAGGCTTGTGTCGTTATAGATTGCTTTTAATGCCCAAATTTAATAGTACAAAATCGCAATGAATTTTTTCTTTTTCTATATTCCTTCGATATCAATTACCCAAGACTTTTAGCAGAAAAAATGAGAATTTTTGCTGTCATACTCTTTTACAAAAGACGACTATAAAATCTAGAATTTTTTTTCACAAAACAATCTTATGTTTTACTACAATTAATCTCAAATTATATCTAAAATATTGAGAAAGAATTAATCTTTTTTTTTTTTTTAATAAAAAAAAATGAGACTGGTAGAAATATAATGCGTGACACGTTCCTTGCACATTTCCCTGTATAAAGAATACTCCCCCACAATCCAGATTTTTAAATCAACGTGTTGCTTCATGAACGTGATTTGGAAAAATAAAAAAGTTTAAAAACTGGCATATTCAAGTATGTCAGAATGCTGTACGGCCTGCCTTGGTGCGTTTGAAATATTTGGTGTCGAGCAGCTACTTAATAAATATCATTTATATGAAATGTTTTAACTCGAAACCCCTGGAATATAGGTTTTTGAATATGAACTCCACAATGCCATTGAAGACAACCCTAATCATTTGGAATAAAATACTTTATCTGCAATAATCGAATAAATTATACACTTTTTTTTTTTTCGTTTTTAAATAAGAAGATTCTGTGTAATGGAGTCATACTTAATGGAAATTCAATGACAAAAACTTTGTAAATCGAATGAAAAGTGTTAGGAAAATACAAAAAAAAAGTCGTTGTGTAGTAAAAAATATGTTGAGATGATCATATTGTTGCCTAAGTGGGGAGTCAATAACTGAATGGAAGATACACCTTTTTCTCGGACACCCTTGATATTTTGAGAAAGAACGTGCAATTTTTAGATCACCTCAAGGTCGTTTCTGATTGAATGTAAGGCTCTTGTGGTTCATAACAATTATGAAAGAAGGTTTAAACACGTTATGAAAAAAATGACATTGTTGATTTTTTTGCAACTATCATGCATATGAATTTGAACAGTGCCCCAATAATTGAGCAAACGTAACGTTAGAATGTAGTAAATTTGAAAAGACGGGATGAATAATTATACAATTTGTCTGTTACTTTAACAGGACAATAAAAACGAACCAGAACACGTGCGCAAGTTATTCATTGGAGGATTAGACTACAGAACAACCGACGACTCGTTAAAAAAACATTTCGAGCAATGGGGTGAAATCGTAGACGTTGTAGTGATGAAAGATCCCAAAACCAAGAGATCCCGTGGTTTTGGTTTCATCACGTACTCCCGTGGTCATATGGTTGACGACGCTCAGAGCGCAAGGTATGTGTGATCGAAATACGTGAATTTCAACTATTGAAAAGTAATTCAATGATCATAATCATGTTTGGAAAACGTAAGTTACGTCAATCAAAAACACTGAGTAGTAAACATGAAAAAAATATTTTTATATTTTGTAGACCTCATCGCGTTGACGGCCGCATAGTTGAGCCAAAACGAGCAGTACCGAGGCAAGAAATCGGACGACCTGAAGCAGGAGCGACGGTGAAAAAATTATTCGTTGGTGGTCTTAAGGACGATCATGAAGAAGAAGATTTGAGACAATATTTCCAAGGTTACGGTAGCATCAATTCGATAAGCATTGTGACCGACAAGGAAACTGGTAAAAAGCGAGGTTTCGGCTTCGTTGAGTTCGACGATTATGATCCGGTTGACAAGATATGTCTTCAGCGAAACCATCAAATACGTGGGAAGCACGTTGATGTGAAAAAGGCACTCAGCCGAGCGGAAATGGCATCGGCCAGTGGTGGTGGTGGCGGCGGCGGCAGCGGTGGTGGTGGAGGTGGGAATAATGCCGGAGGAGGTGGTGGCCGTGGAGGACAAGGTATCGGGGGTCGCGGTCCTCGTGGTGGAAATCAGGGTGGCGGTAGCGGAGGCGGTGGAAATTGGGGAGGAAGAAATGTCGGTGGAGGTGGTGGTGGTGGCGATTGGAACAATGGAGGTGGCGGCGGTGGTGTCGGTGGCGGAGGCGGTGGTGGCGGTGGTAACCAGGGTGGTTACGGCGGAGGAAATCAAGGAGGCGGTTGGGGTGGCAATGGTCCATGGGAAAATCAAAACCAAGGTAATTCACAAAATTCACAAAAGGTCATTTGTGAATTACCTGCACAAGGTAATTCGCACGAACAAATATATTGTTTTTTTTTTAGCATTGGACTAACTCGCGAAATACTTTCAATCGATAAAAATCGTGCTTCCAAACTTATGCTGACATGAATTATACTTTGAACAAAAAACGAAAATAACTGCTGGCTATAACTTTTTTGTATTAATTTCGAATTTTTTAAGAAGAACGTAATTTCGTAGCTTCCAATGATCCCTTACAAATAAAATGAATACATTGAAATTATACATCAGGTCGTAATTTCTACTGTGCTTGTATCAAAAATATTTTTAAGATCTTGAAAAAAAAAAAAAAAAAAAAATCAAGAAGTAACGTAATAATTCGGTTAATGTCTATCGTACTTTTCGTAGGTGGCGGCTGGGGTGGCCAAGGACAAGGACAAGGCCAAGGTGGTTACAACAGCGGGGGTAATTGGAGCAACGACAACTTTGGAGGTGGCTATCAGCAAGGATATGGCGGAGGCCCCGTACGAAACAACTTCAACTCAGGCGGACGGCCAGCACCCTACGGTAGTAATATGGGTCCTAGTGGCCGTCAATCCGGAGACTCGAGATGGCTACCGCCCTTCGGTGGACAAGGTTGCTTCCCTCCTTCTGAAAAAAAGCTCCTTCACCCTCAAATTTAGAAGAAAAAAATTATAATAACAATAATAATGCCTGTAGTAGAGTTCATTCATACTGATGCTAAATCTCGAATCTCGTCCCTAGTCATAAATACAAACTAAACTGTTTCATCGTACATGACGTAATTTCTGTTTCATTCACAATTCTCGTCTCATTTTTCGGTATTGTCCAAAGATCGAAAGAAAAATCTATAAAAAGTAGGTCGGATTTATAGCTGATAATGATAATTTTAATTTTCATAGTCGGTCGAACTTCTGTAGCTCGGTGAATATTGGAAAACGGAATTAGTGCACCACTGAAAAAATATCAAAAGACGAAAATGGTTTATGAATTAGAAAAAAGAATACGTGAGGTAAAAGAATTCTGTATTAACAATTTTTTTCTTTCTGATTTTCAACAACGACAGGTCCAATGGGCGGCGGAAATTCCGGAGGCGGTGGTGGCGGCGGTGGCGGTGGTGGTGGTGGTGGCTATGGTGGTGGAAATCAAGGTGGATACGGAGGTAACAATATGGGCGGTGGTAACATGGGCGGCGGCGGAGGAGGCGGTGGTGGAATCGGCAGACGATACTAAAGTCAACGTTAATCTATCCAACCAGCGACAGTTTCTCGTTAACGGTGAGTATGGCGTTCATCTCCGCAATGTTGTCGTATTAACTAAACTGGCTTCATTCATCGAGAGCAACCTTGTCCAGCTCTCATTCGAAACGCACATCTTCCGAGCTATACCGTATGCTCACATACAAAAATTGCGTATGTTCATAAACATCAACGTACATAAGCAGTCAGAGGCTCGTTTGTTGTTGCAAAGCAAACAAATTTACATACTTAGGTTCTGTATGCAAAAAGATTATTGTTCCGAAGGGCCGAGAATATTACGAGCGTTCAAGTAACACGGGATTGCAGTGCAATTTAATTTATATTGTCGTTTTTGTTCCTGTTAAGTACTTATATATCTACTGTGTTGAGTAATCACAATGAAAACGAGTCTTTGACGATTAACGAAAAAGAGCTCGGTCGAGTTTCGTGAAATTAAAAAAAAAAAAAAAATAGTGAAAAAAAATCAAACAAAAAACGTAAAACTTGTTTGACTCAATTGTGTGTCCGTTTATTAATGAAATCTAACGGATTTGTAAATTTTAAATCTCAGGTCAACCCCCCCTACTACTTGTCTTCTAGTCGTCGGTACATGTTGTACCGTTTAGTTTGGAGCAGGCAGGGCTAAAAGGCTAGAGAGGCAGGACAAGGCAGGACAATCGTACAGGATACAGGAGAAAGAACAGAGAAGCGCTTCACACCCCCTCTCTCTTGTTTAGCTTGCAGTAAGGGAGGCTTGAGTGTCTGTAAAATACCTTTGACGTCGTTCAACCACTATGCCGCATCCGTACAACATGCTTCTACGCCCATCGAGAAACAGAAAGAAAGAAAGAAAGAGAGAGAGAAAGAAAAAGAGAGAGAGAGAGACAGACAGACAGAGAGTGTGTATGTGTGAAATACGAAAAGAGACAATCTTGTACGTCACATTATCGATACAGGCATATAATGTTATATGTGTATATACATATATATAAATATATATATCCACTGACATACATATATATATATATATGAATATGATTATCCATTAGGCCATCTTCGCGTCCCATGCTATACACAACCATCATCTTAATGTCTCGGAAAAATAGTTCATACATTGATCAATTTTCGTCCATCATCATTGTTGTACGTGTATTAATTATATAGGCTGTACGTTGCGGCATATTTTCAACATACTCTGCTCTATACACGAGTTTTCGATTGGTAGTAATTAGGCCAAAAGTTTTGTTCATCTTTTTGTTTTCTTTCGTTCATATGATCAATTGATAAAACACACATTCGATGGGAATTTTGGCGAGACGATGAGGTTCATAGGCGGTGGGAGGCCTAGGGGACAGTCGCTCGATGAATTGTCTTACATTATTGATGAACAAATATGACTGAAGATAAAGAAACAAACAATAATCAAAGTCCAATAAAAGTGACAAACAGTCGGGCAGATGAACGTTGACAGCAGCATTTCGTAGGTTACATAGGTTAACCAAATTAATTTATAAGCTGTAATGTTTTAAGATATTAGCTAATAAAAGAATGACCAGCAGAACCTTTTCCACGTCACTTTTTCATCGTTATAAATATAAAAACTGAGCATGAGAGAGTTTAGGTATAAGGTCAAAATCAACATTCACATACTTATGTTTTTATATAACGACACCGTTATACGTTGGCGCGCGAAATTATGTAGGTCAAAACACGATCAACATATTGAGTTTTTTTTTTTTCTTAACTTCCAATGAATTTGAAATAGATATTTGGTGTCCAATCATCAATTATATATTATTATTACCAGTATGATTAACTATTGTTATTTTAACTGTCGTATAGGTATAGTAGTGATGTAGTAAAGAAACAAGCAAAACCAGCAAACGATTAACAAAAAACTGTACCATCTGTGAAAAAAAAAACGTTCTGTGTCGTCGGTTATATAGGACGAGGCGATCCTCCGGGAGCCTGTTCTTTTATTATTCGTACACGTGTAAGCGCAGTATTAAACGATTTGTACATAATCAGTGTATTTCGTTGTTAATAAGTAGTTGTTTGACACGGCATGAAATTTAACCATATTTTATTCTGTATTAAAGACAAAAGGATAATGTAGAGAGAAGAAGGAAAAAAAAACATACGGAAAAGATGATGAAAGACAAAAGGTCGAGTATGTAGGTTTTCATATTTCATTATGTTAGCCAAGAATCGAAGCTCAATTTCTATGATTCGAGGTAGTTCTCGTGCTTGAATTTACAAACGCTACCCAGGACGTAGGACACGAAGTGTTTGCTACCGTGACATAATTCCAATCAATTTATTGACTAAATGAGTCGGACAAATAGAAACATCTTCGATTGTTAATCTCAATTAAAATTCAATTTTATCATTAGTTTCAAATCGTCAACGGAATAAGGATTTTTTCAAACACGTTCTAAACATCTCAAACTATGACTAGGCAGTTTTCAACATAATCACACATAAATCCTATTGACATTATACCGAAAAGGATAGCATCTGGCATTGGTTTATATTACAGGTATGCAAAGCGTGCCAGCTTCGATACGAGAATTCTTTCGAATTCAAAGCACAGGATCATTTTTTAAGGTCACGGTATGCAAACAATGAAACGCCATTAGATTTTAGTGTTCGAAACATGCAGTTGGTAAAATAGTATATTATTCGCACGAGGACTACCTTCGTTAATAATTCCTTCACCCATCACATATAACATTTCTGAAATAATTTTGGTGGGTATTTACTTTTTGACACTTGCAATTTGTTTTAAGTTGAGAGGCACGATAAAACTTTGTCAAATTGATTTGTCCTATTGGACTATCAATATTTCATTCGTTCAGTACTGTATAAAATTTTCATCGTGAATGTTGCGAAAGGGTGATGGCTGTCAAATGCAAACCCGATATCGCGATAGTGACAACGTGGAAAACTACAGAGGTTTGACCAATTTTATCATAGATCAAAAACGTTTTATTTAACCGTTTAAACCTATCAGAATTCGGTAGATCAATAGCCCGTCTTTCCTTTGGCGCGTCTTGGATCGAATTCATTTAGTTGGGCTTTATTTCAATTTGAGGCGATGTGAAAACAAATCGAAGCTCAGATCAGTCGGTTATGAAAAATCAAAGAGTATTTCTATTGCAACTTGAACCTTTTTAGAGCATGTGTTTTTAGACGTCACACTCCTGTAGAAAGAAAATCATTTTAATCCTCTTCTGAAAAAATTAAAAAATAGGTTTTTATTAGGATAAATACTCATCTTAAGGGCATTTTAATTACAAACTGTGCCGCATTTCACAGTTGCTGTTCAATTTTACATAGATTTTCTCCATCTATGTTTTAATGAAGAGCTCCATTTTTTAGTTCAAGTGGTCACAAAAATTTGTATGCTTCCACAATCATCTTCAACTCTTATATAAGAAAATCACGAATTGAGGTAATTGTATTTCTTTTACAAATCAAATATTTGTAATGAGTCTAAAAGAATTTGAATATCGCATTTATTTGCAGCTGCAAATTTTCGAGTTATGCTTCTCACACATTGATAATTGGTCATACCTCTCAAGTCTGAATCTTCGTACATAGTATATTATATGTCGCTGGTATGTATGTATGTGCGTGCGTGTGTGTATATATTTATAAATATATACTTACCGAACCGGAAGATGTTACGAACTGTAAAGCTCTGCCAGGAAGTGTTGCGCTAACAGGCAGGTAGCGAAGCAACTAGAGAGACACACACACATCATCCTAGAGGCTACTCGCCAAGCCTTGTGTAGTACGAACAATGAAAAAGAAAAGCAGGTAGGCAAGCTCGTTTTTAGTTTCAGCCGAGGACAAATTTGTAGTAAATATGAAGACAATACGTGCTCGATTTTATTTGAAGTACGTTTCCCTCGAGTATTCTATTGAGACGTACTACTTTTTGGAAAGTGCCCCGAGGCAGGGATCAACCTGCTAGAGAAAAAAAAAATTTATTGTATAGAAAACATCATTGGGAGGAGGTGGACAAATTTATCGATTAATACAAATTCTATTTGCCGAGCCATTAGATTTTTTTCCCCGTGATTATATAGCAACGGCAAATAAATCGCGTTATTAAGAGGCCCGATTTACGAAACCCTTTTTTTTTTCATTCATTTACTTTCAACCTTGTATTAATAGATGTTTTCGTTTTCATTAATTTCTGGTTTACCGTTTCTCTGGCCTGGTACGTCGAGAAAAGTAAAACCTCGAGACACGATGAGTCCCGCGATCAACAACTCTGTTCCGTATGAGAGATACTTTGAGGTAAGTTTATGTTAAAACGCACATCACTTCAGCAAATATTCATCCGCGTCTACAAATATTAATATCATTTTCAATAGTCCACGAATTAGCTATGTAAAATGAGAAGAAAAGATTTTTGTACCGCACGTGATGATAATGATTGTGCGATTTGTAAATTTGTGTAAAAAAATGTTCTTCTATAAGTTTTTTTTTCGATTATAATATGGCTGATTTTATTGTCGGTGATAATAAAGTTTACTTTCAGTTCAACAATGTCTTAATCTTTCTATGTTTGTAATATTGAACTTCTTTTCTTTTTTCCTTTCTAAGTTCCTTGTTACCTCCATCGCTGTGTAAATACAATCTTATAGCGTCGTATTTCGATCATGATCACCTCGTAAAATTCTGTCAGTGTTACGAATTAATTATCAGCAATAATAATAATTAAGACATAGCAGCTTATACATTATAACGCCCTCGATACACAGTTCCACGCTTAAACAAAAGATGATTTCAAACGCTGATCTTGTTGTTTCCATGAAAATACATAGAAAATCTGATAAACTATTTCGAAGATATGAAGAGTTTAACGTTTATCAAACAAAACACGACGAATAGAATTTTGAAACAATTATATAAAAGAATTTGAATGAACAGAATGAAATTTTCTTTACTTTTCTGAAAAAATAAAAATTGCTACACGTCAGCACTCTTTTGTATGTACCTTTGCTATTTATTTCAGTATTGTTATGAATATTGGAGAATAAAAAATTCTTTCAGTTTCTTGAAATGAATATTGTGTTTTTATTGGCAGTAATTCTTTGATAATGTATGTAATAAAGATTGTTGTTATGGATCGATCGTATATATGGATGTACGACCTATGACAAAACGATGCTGTTAGAATAACATAATAATTTGCAAGTTCACGAGACGACAACTCTCGTCGGATTTATAAGACTGGCGGTGCCGTTGTTTTCGTCTTCACTGTCATCAGCATTATTGAAATTGTAGCCACCTCCGCTACTGCTGTTACTGCCAAGACTGCAATTACTGTTACCACTGATATTGTTGTTATTATTGATGCGAGGACTTAAATTTTGACGCTGTTCCTCTGTGTAAGTTGTTGATGCTCCAAAGTGGTTCATTGTAGTTGAACGTTGAGCTATTTCCGATACGAGACAATTGCACAGGGCGTAACGACCTGCGGCGTTACTTTTTCCCAAGCAAAATCGACACACTTCCGATTCCGTTGTCGTTGCAGTTACAGTTGCACCGGCATTATACAACGCCGAAAAGTTTGTCAATCCGTTAGATGCGACAACGAAGTTTCTGAAAATCCAGATAACAAAATCGCTTACAATTGATTCAATATGGAAATAACACGAAATATATGAACTTGGGTTTTTAATGGTTTCATAACATTCGATGAAATTAGAATCTTTTAAATATGTAAAAAATTTGTGGATTATTAGTATAATGTAAATAGTACAATTCTTATGAGAGTCTATAGGCCAGAATTTTGTCAAATTTTTAAACAGGAATAAAAGCATGTAAACAGAAAATGTTTGAGCTTATTTCTCTCATTCCACGTTGTTTTTATGGGCCGAATGGAGAAAGAAAACAAAAATATCAAACGATATTCTACAAACTCGGAATCTCCTCTCTTTTTTTTTTTATGGAATTGACTTTGGAGATGTCCTGGGGATTAAATTCTAATCATCTGTCGTCTAAGAAATCACTGTTCCGCAACGGTTTTAGTTACTGCGAATTTTGCAAAGTATACATCACGTGTGAAAGTACATGATATTTTCCAATTAATAATTTTCCGTTATAAACAACTGAATGAAAGATTGCGTGAGAGCTCGAAGAAGCATAATGTACAAATAAAACAATATCATAGCGTAGGACACGCTGCTTCGCATCCAGCAAGAGGAATGGCTATGTTTTATTTATGATATTTCAGAAGCACGAGAAAACCATCAAGTTGCAGGATAAAGAGAGTAGAATGCATGAGAAAACCCAGCTGGAACACGCGAAACAAACTATTGTGGTGATACATGAATTGGGGAACTACTCAATTCCCCCTTCTAATCTGTTTATCCAAAGCTCTATTATATATTTGTTCCTAATTGCTCCATCAGATGTCTTATTACATTACTATTATCATCGTTTTGGCACATTTATACCTTGGGGATGAGTCGTGGAAATTAATAATCGACAACAACGACCGGATATTTCTGTTATTATCGCAGTCGTCGTAGCAGATGTTAAGAAAATATCGGAGCTTCGATATAAAGAACGTACTTATACAAAATGAGGACACTTTTGTCGCTGAAATTTATAATTTTATCAAACAATCATGTGAACATATATAAAACGTGAGATTTTAAGAGCAAAGCAATCATTTTGATATTTTCGATATTTATTAACTTGCTGTTGAAAAAAATATGAGAAAAAGCTGATGAAATACTCTTATTTTTAAATACATATTTTGTCGAATGGGTGAATTATGAGATTATTCGGCGCTGCACATGCTCGACGAAACGTCATATCCGTATTCTATGGAATTACACTTCACCGATAATCATCAACGATATGTATACATACCCCTAATACTCGAAGTATAATGAGGGTTTAGTCGGGGAACTGCGCAACATTTTGAAAATTTCTCACGAGTATCATATATTTTACAATTCCATCACACAGAAGGGTGAGCAATTGAAAATCGTATCGATCTCGGACATTTCTGAACCGCTGAACGTATAATTTGATAAAAACACGTGCAAGTTGAACGTAAGTTAATCCATTGGCACTTACGCCCGCTTTCTCCAACGTCAATCTAAGTGTAAACTCGGTTTAGCCTACGTCGTAACTACATTGATTAAATTTGATTGGATTTAAATGGCGTTGGAGAAAACGCGACCCTTGGCATCGCGACATTAACGAAAATAAAGAGAGATGAGCGTTCGCTTACCGATATCGTTGATCCAACTGTGCTTTTTCGATCCGTTTGTCTTTGGCACGACGATTTTGGAACCAAATTTTTATTTGAGTTTCTGTGAGCGCTAACGACGAGGCGAGTTCAAACCTTCGTCCACGCGATATGTACTCGCCTCTGTGGTATTCGGACTCTAGACGAGTCGTTTGTTGTAAGCTGAAAGTCGTTCTTTGTCTCCGAGGTCTGTTCTCCTTCCGGCTTCTTCGACGCGCGACTTGTGAAAAAAACATTCACTGTGTTATGATCTTTTAACACTCACACGGTCAAAGTTCAACGTTTTTTTTTATATCTGATTCCGGTCGGAGGAGTCATTTTTCATTGAAGTAAAATGTTGGAGAAATATTCCAAAATAATTTTCAAAAACCAGTTTCCAAGTAGTACAATTACAAGCAGGATGACAGACGTTGATGTATGGCTTCGGCGATCTTTCAATTTAAAAGCAGCCTCCGGTCAGGTCGATTTTTGGATAGGTGACCGCTTAGTCATGCACCGGCTTGCGCATCGATCACTGAGCAGGAGGTACTTTTTCTGAGTTTCTGATAGCCCCGCAACCAGCGGAAACTCAGTAAAAATATGGCCGCCTGACATTCATTATTTTCAATGAATATTAAAAATTTTCTGGATTAAAAAATAAGAATTGTCCGGCTAGAAAGTTCGAATATGAGTCAAAAAAAAATCAATGGACCACCCATTTTGATGTTTAATATATAGCGATGGAATAAAAAAACCGCAGCAATTACCAAGCATCTTTCAAATTCATTGAAGAGATTTCTACTCGATTTCTAATAATTTCAAATAAAACGTCAAAATTTTCTGTTTCTGAGATTTCGTTTGAATTATCGCCGATGAAATGCTAACGTCCTTCGGAAGGGGCCGATGTTTGCAATTTTAGATGTTCCGTACCCTGGGAGAAATATACGCTGGAACGCGATCTTTTACGTAAAAGGATAAAAGATTTTTTTTCCAATGTGATTTGAACCTTTTCCGGAATAGGTATTTATAAGGCGATCGAGAAAGTTGACAGGACTCACAGTTTCTAAATTGCGTGTGGACAAAAATAAAACCTCTCTAACCGCGAGTAACGGTTAGCTATTTTCTACATAAACGAAATTAAATATTTAGCCAAAATATTCTTGCACGTCGTTATAGAATTGTACAAGGAAGAATTTATTCAACAGTTGGACTCGAGGTGGCGCTGTCAAAATTCGCATTCATATACGCTGCAAGAAACTTTTGATGATTGTTTTGTTTACATTACACTTGAACAACGCGTATTGCGCGTACATATGTACAATTTCGAAAACAAAAGAAAGAGATAGAGAGTAAATAAGCGGAAGAGATTTATTTGAAGCTGTGGAATATTACGGATGGATGGATTGCTACTCCCGAGAGGAAAATTCGAGCGAGCCGAGTATGGGACAACAGTTATACATAATAGAGCGCTCCTCACGGGGCTTAAATCCTAACGGGCTCGTGTCGACGATATTGAGACGCGGACAACTGTGCCCGCGCGCGGGCGTTTCTATCTCTCGTAATCTCATAACAATATGGTATATGCTGTGGTGCTCGAGGTGTGTGTGGAACGCGGGGGATGGGAAGATAAACCTTTCTCGCGTGGGGAAACAGTTCTCGCGAATGTGTTGTGTAGTAAAAACGAATCTCGCACATCGTTTGCTACCGACGAAGCCGGTATTTAAACGTTTAAAATGCCAGCTTCGACGTACGTATTTTATCATAACATATACATATTTTAATGTCTAGCGACTTGAGTGCAGGACCATCATGAATTTGACCGTATGAACGTAAAATGCTTTACGTGAAACGTAAAACAACACACGCATATTGAACCTGTATCTAGATATATGCGGGTATAACTCTGCTTTTTTTTTATACATATTTTATTATCGGAGTTCAATTATTCGGATTTCTGGTGTTCAATCAATCATACACGGTTGGTTAGGCTACGTATTCAAAGCTCTTTAGACTGCAACAGGGACACGAAAAATTTTGTTTCCTAAATTCGTTCGGTTTCTCCAGAGCTGAGCATCTTCTTCGAGATACTTTATTCGATGTGGTTTGATTTTCGAAGTATTAAAAATGTTTGTGAAAAGTTGATTAAACGACATAATTATTCGCCGTAGTTGAACTAATTGAAATATAATCGATATTAGTTTTGTGACGTGGCCTCGCGAAAGCATGCATGAAACATGAAACGAGAATAATATCAACCTCTAAGAATAATCAGTTAATGAGGAATTTCTATAAAATTACTGGCACCATCTTAGTAGTAAGAATTTATGACTTTTTTGAATTTTAATTTGAAAGAAAGTCAGATTCAGCTTTTGTGATTATCTCTCTTGGACGTACTCGTGTATTTCGCGAGTGTAACCTGCATTTCGTTGAAGCTGAAAACGAAACTTAGGCTCATGCACGAATTATACTCAGAAGGGACGACTAATTGTATGATTGGAACATTATTATATTCCACTAAATTTATTATTTTGTCAATTACTTCATCAAATGCGTTTACACACGAATACAAAAAGAAGAAAAAAAAAAAGCATTGATAATGCTTAAATCATCGGATAGACAAAAAAAGACTTACGAAACGCTGAGAAACCGTTGAAGTGTAATTCGGTGTGGGATGTACGAAGCGGAAGTCGCCCGACTGCTCCTCGATGCGTCAGGTGGTTGGATGTAATGAAGCAAGCAGGATCAGCGACACTATTACATATCGGTAAGGGGGCGATGGCAGATTTAGTCGAGAGTCCCCGAGCCGGACGTGCCAAGAGAGGCACGATAATGGGACACTGATTGCCGGATTCGAGGGTTGTACTTTCAAGGTTTCGCTCATCGTGTTTCTCAATTTTTTGCACCTTTCGAACTCCCTTTTCGTCTCTCTCGTCGATTTTTAATTTTTCCCTTATCGAAACGAACGAACCCTTAATATCCGTTGACGTCGATGAGCTTTGATTCGACGAGCACACTTCGGTTACTCGCAATAGTTCACGCGGCAATCTTGTCTCGCGAACATGATTACGATTATCACGTGCTGTTTCAAGGTGACCGTAAATACGCGCGAAAAAATCCCGCGGTGACGATGGTCGGGTCACTTTCCCGACGCTGGATCCTTTCATTTGTCGTTTTCTCTTCACAAACTTTTTATACACTTCAATTTCCACTTTTCGATCTCCGATTACGGGATTTGAATAATTCAACCGAAATTCGTGGTCAATTTTTTCTATACCCGGCCACTTATCGCACAATTAGCAAAAACGATTAAAACCTGTACTAAATTTTCGAGTATTATTCCACTAGTCCATTCGTATTAAAATATTTAAATTATTCGAGGCGTTCAAATTGCGTGTTATTCGATCATAATTATTTCACTAAAACTGTAAATACGTTTTTGAATATTTGTATCGATTAAAAACCATGATTCAGCTCGAAAAAACTCAATCTCTCGAGAACATTATTCGCACAGATCGCCAATAATTATGAAATTCTATTCAAATACCCAAATTATAGCAACTATGTACTCGCACATATAAATCTCATTTAAAAAATATTTCAGTCTGAATAATCGAATTCAACACTTTGAATAATTGAACGCGGGAAAATGAATTGTCAATACGGAACACGGAATTCAAATGAAAAGCGCTTATTCAAGTCTTCTGTTGTAGCCGTGTTTTCCTCACAGAGTGCAGTTTCGTATAGGTCAAACTGCCCTCGTGCAGATCACGAATAGTGGGGAGCAGCACGATGTACTACATTATAGGGGTAGTAGAGTACAGCGGGGGAGGCCTTACCGGTGTAGCCCCTCCAAAACTTCTACTATCGTCCAAACTCCATGTTATGTACTGGCAGAATGAAACTGCAATTGAAATATCTCGCTTCGTATATTCGAGTGCACTCCCCTCTTCCTGTACAACAAATCCCCGAAGTATAACATTAACGTTCCGATTTTCTCATGCCTTTGCTTCGGTTTCGCACGCGCCTTCCGAAAACTCTCTTTATTGGTCGTATCCTCCCGCTATATTTCGTCAGTCACTCCCCAGGATTTCCACTCTACCTCAGTCTTGGAGACCCGCCCACTACAAATTCGTCTTCTCCCTCTCATGAATGATCTCTCCATTAAAACAACCCCCGATCCATGATGATTTCATCGTATTAACTCGACTGCTATTTCTTATTCGAATGACATTAATTAATCGTCTCAAACGTCACTTAATCCATAACAAAACATTTCAAATTTTACCAACATTTTTCTGTCGTCCTAGAATCATTAACCCTTCGAATAACATTTTTATTTTCGTTCGGAAAAAGCAAATGTTTCATCCATAATTCGACGACAGTTATCGACAATAGACAATAAAATAATTGTTGTAATGTGTTATTCTTAATTATGCAAAGTTACCTTTGAGCGTGTCTTGAAAAAATATGAAAAATTATTGTCGTTAAACATTGAGACGCGGCAGCATCTTGATACTAAGTATTCAAAAAATATTGTTGAACGTCTGAGCCAAGACGAGCCACATCTTTACCGATTAAGTATGTATCAACTAAATTGAATAATAATGCTAGTATGCAATATTCATAAGATTTCATATCGATTTATTATTGTGTAATCAAATAGTTATAATTGTATACAATTCTACATTAGGTACTGTTATTTTTACACAATCTTTTTTCCTTGTGGTGGTTTCAAAATAATATTTTCTACCTATGTACAGACACAGTGCAATGTATATGCAATATGATGATGATAATAATATAATAATATAATAATAATAATAATAATAATAATAATAATAATAATAATAAATGTTCTATAATACAACGTGGTCGATCCCCTTTCGATTGGCCTACCACTCAACATACAAAGATACAAACTTTCTGTGTACACGCACGCACGACCCACTAATTTGTTTGCCCTTTTTTGTTTTTCCTCGCGTCTTTTTGTCGCTTCTTACCGCGACTGTCATAATATTATACAACGTGATGAAAGTTAATTATTTTCTGCTTATTTCTTCTTTCTTTCTTTCTCTCTCCCCCTCTCTTTCTTTTGACCATCCTTTCTGGTTCATAAAAGTAAAACTAATATTGTACAACTTTGGAGGAATGTTGTGATGGCGTAGCACCAACTTCACTATTAATCGATTAGTCAAACTGCAATGGCACTTTACAAATTAAATAATATGTCTATTATATATATAATATATATATTTATATATATAATATATATTTGTTTTTTCTTCTCAATGTAAAACCTACCCAATAACGTAGCAACAATAACAAGAGTGGATCGAGCTCTTTAGTTCATCCACTTGCGGCAGTTAGGCGCGGCACATGCGCATGCTATCTTGTGCTGGTCATCTTCAATATCAAATTTGTAGTCGTATGCCAGCTGCAAAGAAAAAAATAAATAAGAAAATAATTAATTTATGTTTTATTTAATCATTACGAGCGCTGCACGGTTTCTGAGAACAAATAAGAAACGTGTGAACTTTTTTAATGACCGCTACGTATCGAGGAACATTGAATATCAATTTTTTGTCTCGATTCAATTGAATTTTAAGGAAGTTCTGCTCAAATCTCAAAAAAATGGCAGGTCTTCAACATTTTAATGGCACGTTCTTAAATATATTCCGCGTGTACCTGCAAAATTTGAACAAGATTGACCACCTACTTTCTGAGATCATGTAGTATAAATGGTGATGGTTCACCGCAAATTCGATCAAGTATTGACTTATACATTACAGTGACATGAAAAAACATGGACCTGATGTACCACGTACCCGCGCGTCTCTCAAAGTAGAAGCAGACTTCCTTAAATTTCTAGCCACTCATGGTTAATGTTCTCCAGTTTTGAAAAATTATACGCAGGGCATATATAAACATTGGATGTTTTAGATTCTCAATATTTTTCGTTTTTGTATACGCAATTTTTAATTAAATTTTTCGTTTATAATGCAGAGAAAAGTAAAATTTACCTCTTCACCACGTGAGATTCTTCGCTTCGCAAAGATAATAATTCTAAGATCTCGTTCGACCTCAACGATCTCAGCGACGCAATTTGGGTTGCAGGAGTGGTTGATGTAACGGGCGAGTCCACCGCTCAAAGTTGCATCTACTACCCTTTCTTCGTCTAGACGGAACATGTAAATACCACGGTTCTGCAACGAAAATTGAAAAATTATTTATTTGCATTATCAAACGAATATTTATTAAATTTGAGCTATACATAAGCCGGTGAAAAATTACTTTCTGTCCGGAATAAAAAAGGGCTTTTTCAAATATAACACTGCACGAATATTCAATGTGATGCAGTCAAATTATAACTATATGTTCAATTTAAAAAACGAAAAATGGAATTTGTAGATTGTATCAGTCGAAAAAATCTCACAATCAAAACTTTTGAAATCCCATTGAGTAAACTTTCCATTGAGATATCAATAAATTTAATCTGAGTTCAGAATAATGGAATATTAGAAAAAACTTGTTTGATTTGTGGATGAAAAATGTTAGTGAGCTCACCCTAGCTTCGTATTGCTTTTCTCTTGTTTCGGCGAGCTCAGTTCTTATAATTTCGCCGATATACTCGATGACCATGGTGTGTTTTTCAAGGTCACGAGCTGCATAAAGACCCAAGCCTTGAATTTTGGATCTCGCGAGATAGACGTTGTTTCGCCATTCTTGCTTCATTTTTTTGTACTGTGAACTTTTGGAGTGAACAAACTGTTTGGAGTAGGGACAAGCAACTTCGCCAGCAACGGTCGCAGTTGGTACGAAAGTTGCACGTGCTGAGGACGCTGTTCTTTGAGTGTGAGGCCTTTTCCAGGGCAGTTGATTTCTTAAACGTGCCTCTGTCCTTGCACTTCCCGTTGGATTTATTGCTAGCGGAAGTTCGAGCAGCGGATTACGTCCGTATTTGAAACGATAATCGGTGAGGGTCTCGATACCGGGAAGGGACTCGAGGACTCGAACTACCGCTGGTTCCGTCAGACCAAAGAGATCTTCGCCGGAAACATAACGGGGAAAGAGCTGAACCGTGTGAGTTGTTCGTCGCAATTCGGCGAGAGGTTCCAGTATTCGACTCCAAACAGCGCGCGGCGTTGCGTCACGCAGCTCGACGTCTTCTTGCGATGGTTCTTGCACTAGTACTCGAAATTCGGGCCGTCCCGAAACGTCGTGAATCGAGCACACGTAACGACACCGCTTGTTCGGTCTTCTCATGCTCCAATAAAATCTTACGATCTTGTAACCAACCGGATATATGTAATTTGGCGTGTGAAAGTTTACCAATTGATGTGGAAGCAACTGTCCGACACTCAGAAATATCAAACTTCCAACGCGCAACAAATGATTGTGCTCCGAGTGATGCATCACTGCCGCAACTTGACGATTCTCGTCGCGATTCACGTAAACGCGCCGATAAACCGAGAGGGTCGTCAGCTCGTTGTCTTTTTCGTGTTTTTGAATGTGCTGCGAGCAGTAAGTACTCTGGAAATATAAAATTATTCATTTCAGCTTAGCTCTCACGTAATAGCAGTAAGTACTCTGAAAATATAAAATTATTCATTTTAGCTTAGCCCTCACGTAATATACAGTGGATTAGAGATTTAACTATTTTTTCTGGCTGAGTATAGTAGAAAAACCGAAATTGCATATTTTCAATTTTGTATGCTGCGAGTTAAAAAGGAAGCGATTCCATTTAAAACTTCGACCTTTGGAAAATGATTTTTGAAACGCGAACAATAATGAAATTACTTGTATATATCCGGGAGTCAGTTTACGTCGTGATTAAACAATCATTTTCTGGAATCATAAATTCCAAACGAAAATTTCCCAAAAAAATTAAAAATTATCATTTGAATAGAATTGTGCATTTTCAAGATTATAACTACAACGAGTTGTTTTTAGATATTTCTGCGGACCTTGTTCTTATAGAAAACACAGCCGTCCTTGACAGCGCAGCCAAGATGATAGACGTTCGTACAACGCATTTTGAAGCATTTGACAGTAGCTCCAGGTTTTTCACAGATTATGCAGTTGAGAACGAGGCTGTGCTGTAAAGCTGTGTCTAAATTCATAAGGGCACCGTTGACGGTCTCGTAAACATCCTCGGACCAGAGTGCGCAGTTTAAATGGACCCATTTGTCAACGTCGAAATTAAGAAGTCTTGCCGGACCATCGGCCGCACCGTCACCTTGACTTTGACAGAACATGCAACGACGACTGTCTTCCGTTTTTGCAGGTACTACGGTTACTCCCATGCGGAATAGCATCTGCGAATGATTTTTTTTTTTGTAAAATTTATATACTTGAACGTACCTTCTCAGTGAACTTACGAAAAAAATACCATCTAATTTTTGTTCATTCAAAACTATGAAAGAAAGCGAGCTAATTTATAATTTGGGGTGGTTGCCGTTGAAAGTATCGATAAAAATGTAATTAACTTACTTCGGTAATCTCTCGATCAGTAGGCTTTTTGTATTTATTGAGTGGCTGTATTGCGCCGAGAGACCAAGTTTTGTATCTAAGACCACGCCATACTTTAGTTGGTGGGGGTGGTTCAGTGCCTTCACTGTCATTTTCTTCTGAGGCCGGATGTTTCTTCGGCCTTTTTTCGTCGATTTGAACTTCTTCGGCCATCTCGTTCATATCCAAATCTTCCGTTTCAGTCTTTATTTTCATATCCATGTTAACCTCCATGTCCATATCTTCCGAATGGTCAAGAATCTCATCCTGTTCCTTTTTCTCTGGTATTTTCGTCTCTAGTACTTTTTTCTTTAATGTGTCATCGAGCAGTTTTGCTTCGGCCTTTTGACACAAGTGGTCCACGATTGTTGCAGCCTGCACAATAAAAGAAGATACATAAGATGCGTAAAATATTTCTAATGGGATGAAAATACGTTGTTTTTTGTGCAGCCGTTGATTTTTTTTGGGTGCCTTTTCGGATACTTCACGGATGAATGAGCTTCATGAAGAACGGAGATACTTTTAGTCCTTACCATTCCTTGCGTGTTCGTAGGTGTTCTGTGCATGAGGGCGAACTGCATGTAACAAGCTGCCGAACAAAAGCACAATTCATCCCCTGGATCAGCCTCCTCTTTGCTAAGAAATGGCAAATCCGATACTTTTTTTCGAATAAGGCTGCTCAGTATAACGACATCGCAGTGACGACAGAATTTTGCTGCACCGTTCAAAATACTTTGAATGTCGATTGGCGCTGTAAATATAAATTAATCATGATAAAATAGCACACAACAAAATGAAAATAATCTATAGCAACGTGAAAAAAATTAATTGAAGATGATAAAAAAATGTACGAACGTACGAGGTGATTCATTAAAGGACAAATAAAACTTTTTTTCTAAGAGAAGGGAATAATGTTTTCAGTATCGTAAATGCATATAAGAAAATTTGATGTTTTTATAGCTTACCGCCTTCCTTTCCATCTTTCCCCTTGGTCCTGTAAAGACCTAATTTCTGACTAGGTGGGGTGGTCGTGCGTTCGACAATCTGATATCCAGGAGGTGGTGCAATGTTGAGAATATTTGCCAAGTCTTTAAGTACTCCCATTATGTCGTCTGCTGCTTGACTATTTAAGGTAAGCGTGACGGTGACGTTTCCGGTGTCTCGCAAAGGTAACGGTGGTGATTTTCCCAATCTGCGATTATTCGGCATTTTTTAAATGTTTCATTGAAAATGATTGAGTGCAAATTTTGTAACGTTTCCTTATCTTGTATACTCGGTTTTGCTGGAATAATAAACGAGGATTAAAGATTGACTTTCTGACACTTACCTCGACGAGCATAAGTTTTCTTTGTCTTGTTTTGCCGTGTCCTTCAAGTACCCTGGCTTGAGTCTGATCGGTATTGGTGAAACAATCGGTATAACCGGCGACACTCTTTTCAACCAGTCCGTTTCCTCATCCGATTCCTCGTCGATCAATCGCAAACCAGGGAATTTATGAACGCATTCGGGTATAACACATTCCGGTGATGATGAACTGACTATTGTGTCCGGGGTGTCAGCATCTCGACTCATCGATAATGAGTTTTCTTTCTTGTCGACTGATGAATAAAAAAATTGTTAATATGAATGCAACGATCTTAAAATTGATAAAAATTTCCATGAGTTATACGTTTGATGGAAATATCGACCGAAACAAGTTTCTGTATCAAGTACCGATTTTATCGCTTTCTCAGAAGAGAAAAAATAACGAGGATTTAGTGGTTCGGTCATTTTTTCCATCTTTTATATTTATTGCATGAAAAAAGTATTTTGATTTTTCTCTATGAAATTGGAAAATCAAATTTTTTTTTTTAATGATGTATTTTTTCAATCCGCGAAAAGATGAAGTAGCAAAATTTTCAACGGGAGTTAAGATTACTTACAGTCGTCGAGCTTGAGAGGTGGAAATTCTTGATCGTAAAAGCCCCTTTGGGTGGAAGCGGGTTGTTGAGGAGTGGAAGGCTCAAGTTCGCCAAACGGTTGTGTATTGTAATGATCGGAAATCCCAAGAAGCGTAGCGGCACCGTAAACGCCGGTTAAATCGCCGGTTCTTGTATTGTAATCCTTCTGCATACCGATTTTAGCAAGTTCGCCCGAACCAAAAATCGGACAAACCCCATAATTTCTGCCCAACAAAGGTTCCAACACCGACATCGGTGGTAGCTGCCTCAGTTGTATCATAAGATTGTCAATAAACGTGTCGTAATCTTCATCCATACGCGACACCTTTCTCGAACGTTTTTTCTGTGTTGGTGCGGTAGCATCCTTTCCCTGGCTTTGCCGACGCTTCTGCTGGTACTGGCGTCTCCGTAATTTTTTCAGATCTATTGTAAAAGTACGGAATTATAGTACTAATAACGTGTCTTAATGTTTAAGCGGAAAGAAGACTTTTCATGATAGATGATTGAAGCAGAAAAAATAAAAATGAAATCTAAATATATAATAATTGAAGGGTTCACGGCAAGAATTATAAATTTTCTAATTTGCATACACTTAACTAAGTTATTTTACTTTACTCATAGTTTAACTTGTTTTTTTTTGTCGACTTGTGGATACTACTCATAGTTTTTGAAAAACCTTTCCTTTTCGAAATGTCTAAGCGTTTAACATACTGAACTTTTGAAGCGTTAGATAAAAATATGTTGAAATTCAGATCGCTCGGGTGGACCTTCTTATTTTATGAGACATAAAAGAATATTCACCAGTTTTGTCGTCAATGGAACCATCGATGAGCTCTTCTTTGGCAGTAAGAAAGTCTTTGGTATCGGATAACTGGGTAGGATTGTTAACGGACAGAACTTCGTCGAGAATTTCCTTTTTAACTTCCACTAAAGGCACTGTGTTTTGCGAAATTGCACCCTGTGGTAGGTGAGCTTGATGGCCCAAAGTTTGGGCTATCGTGTGAGGCACTGACGGTTGTATTGTATTTGCGATTTGCTGCTGTTGTTGATGTTGTTGAATTGGTTGTTGCTGTTGTTGCGATTGTTGCTGTTGTTGTAGAACGTTTGGTCTATGAATGGTTTGCTGTTGCTGTTGAATTTGAGAAGTTTGGGATTGTTGTGTCTGAGCAGGAGCAACAGTTCCGGGTGTACTGATCGAGGCGGGTATGCTGGAAGTCAACATTTGGGTGTTGCTCGAGCCTTGTGAAATAGGTTGAACAGGTTTACTAGTGGGAATCGGAGCTACGGTGGGTTTGCCCTGTGGTATACTCAATCTCGGATAACCTGCTGTCACCGTTGACACCGTTGTTACAACTCGTTGGCTCTGTTGTGATTGTTGCTGCGTTTGTTGGTTAGCATTTCCGATCAAATTTTCACACTTGATAGTCGCTTGAGTCTTTGGACAATTGTTGTCCGTAGTTGTTGGAGTTTCAGCAGTTTTACTCAACGGCGCGGTAGTTGTGATTTTGGCGCTACTGGTCGATGACGGGCCCGTTACTGCGGCCGAAACCGCGGGTATATTTTGCTGCAGTGTTTTAGTTGGTGGTTTCCCCGTGGAATCGACGTTTCGTTGATTCAGTGATGTCGTTTGATTCAAAGTAACAGTTGAAGACGAGGCTGTTGTCGTCGTTGTCGTAGTTGCCGCCGTTGTCGTTGTGGAAGTCGTTGCTGTTGTTATCGATGTCCTCATCGTAGCTTCTTCCTTCATCGGTGGACTTTGAATCTTCGAGGGTACAACGGATTGCGAAACGAATGAAGTTTCGCGGGTTAAAATTTGTTGTTTCGTCGATGTTGTTGTTTTTGTGGTTGTGGTTTCGTTCAAAATGGGTGGTAACAGCGAAGATGGAGTTGGTGGAACTGGGCGAGCTAATTGTGCCTCGAGCGATGGTACGAGGGGTAAACTCGGTCCACTCTGGCTCGTACACGATGAAATTCCCGTTGTCGCGCAAGCTGTATTCTGCAACAATTGCTTCAACAAAACATTTTGTGACTCCTCAATCCTGTGAGAATTCGACAACGCCGGTTTTCCGATCTCGTTCTCGGATCTTGTTGTACTGATCGTTTGCTTTTCCGTAGTGCTAGGTGTTTTCACCAAATTGCTGTCGGTATCTCTTTGGGCACTTGATACCCCTGTCGTACTCTGAGTCACGTGAATCTCGTGATCGTTGCCCTTGTTGTCAATAGGCAACAATCCAGTTGACTTATAAGGCGCCGAACCAGATGTCAATTGAGTGTGTAAAAGTGTCGGTGCCTGAGAAAGAGTCGATTGTAATATACTCGTGGTGACACTGACTGTATTTACGATGTTACTGGTTGTGACAGGTGGAACAATGGTTTTGGGCAATGACGATGGGGAGGGAGAAGCTGTTGTTGTTGTTGTCGTGGTGACGTTTGTAGTTGTCGTCGCAGGCAAAGTCGTTGACAGTGCTGATGAGTTTCCCATATTTCGGGGTTGCAACGAAGAGCTGCTCGTCCCGACTTGCAGCATAGATTGTAAATTTTGACCGCGTTGTATCGACGGTGTAGGCATAACTGAACTCAAAAGATTACTTGTTTGCGTAAGCACGGTATTTCCACGATGTCCAGCGATCGATGGTTTTGCCGAATTCGTACCGGCCAGCATTGCATTTAACATAGCGTTCGAAGTAATAGAAATTCCGCAATTACCGGAATTACGGGAAATCGATGTCGATGCAGATGACGAAGCGATCGCAGCGCTATTTGACTGGAGGTTTCCTATTGAATAAGATTCCGAACCTGCCGGTTTTCCTGTTAGTGATGGGACGATGTTTAACGATGTATTTGATGTTTCCTTTGATGTCTGAAGACCGTAGCTGGTCGTGCTTTCAATCGGTGTTTTATTGATGCTCGTTGTTGCTGTAGTTGTCGATGGAGGTATTGATGTTTGCACCCGAAAGCTTGTGTTTGTTTGAGAGTTGTTATTGCTCAAAGAGATCGAGGTAGTACTCGAGACTGTTGTGACACTGGCCATTTTTGAACTGGTAAAAGCCGTCGATACCATCGTGATCAATGAGTTCTGCGACGAGCTGGTATAATTTTGTGAATTATTCGTTTGCAAGGATGACAAAAGTGTTCGCAATTGATGTGATACATTTGCCACGTTTGATGTCAACTCCGTAGGTTTGGATATTGGTGAAAGATGCGGTACTGTTGTCGTTGTCGTAGTTTTTTGCAATTGTGCAGTAGTGCTCACGATCTGTGTGGGTGGCTGTTGTGACAATGGTGGACTTTTTCGTGCGTTTTCTAAACTGAATGATTTTTGAGTTTTTTGACTTTTTCTCTCATTTTGATTGATTACGTGTTGCTCGGTTTCCGGTGTTCCTTGCTCAAGATCCATCAGAGAATCTTGTAATATATTTAAAGGAAGGGTATCTAATGGTGCCGCCAAATCGTAAATCATACTCGATTTTCGCGTTCTATCCTCCTGCAGTATGTCGCTGTTAGCCATTTCCGGCTTCGACGATATTATGTTGTGTAACATGTCCAAAATGTCCTCGGATGATTCGTCCATAAGATTCTTTTCGTCGTCGTTTATGTCGTAGGATTTTTCCAAATCCAATTTTTTATGGTCGCACTTTTCCTTCGACGAGCTATCGTCGGTTTCGTCAACCTCCATCATTGATGAATTACTCTCTTTCGCTTTTGTTATTTCCACGTTGTCGAGGTTTTTCTCGTTATTTCCTTTCGTCTCGTTCATCATCACGGGTTCAGTGTCATTCTCGAGTATATTAACTAATGATAAATCATCCGATACTGGTGACATTCTTTTAATCCTCGACACGTCGGATTTAATTTTTTCAGTACCTGGTTTTTCACCGTTCATCGCATTTTCCGCTGGATTGTGTAAAGCTTCGAGCATACTCTCAAGTTCATCCGTTGTATTCAGCGAATCACATTTCCGGTCTTCTTGTGTACGACTGCAATCGTTCTCCGGATCAGATAAATGATTTGTCAAAGGTAAATTTTTCGAAACTTCGATAATGGTTTTTTCTTCGCCTTTCACTTCCTCGGCCATCTCACTCGAACATTCCATCGGCTTATCGATCGAATTCATTTTTTCAATTTTCAACGGTGTCTCTTCTTTCTTAGGTAATTCAGCGATTGACATTTTTGGCTCAATCGACGTTACTGACGTTGGCTGGACGACGATTGACAATTTGGCTTGGGTTTTTGACAACTCCGGTGATTCGACTTTGACTGATATTGTTTTCGGGCATTCGTTAGCGATCGTTGTTTTTTCAAGAACCAAGTCCTTATTGGACAGTATAGGAGCGGGGGTGGAATCATGAATAGCTGTTGAAACGATCGTTTCCATTTTAGACGGTACATCGATTGAATTAGTCATTTTTGTGTTTATCAAGGTACTTTCCAATGACGTCAGTTTCGCCGCGATTTTGGCATCAGCCACGAGACATTCTAAATTTTGTGATATTGTTGTTGTCGTTGTTGCGTGATCTTTAGTGATTTCCGCAGCCGTCGGGGTTACGATTTCATTCTCTGGGTCATCGGAGATCGTCGGAGAAACAGTTTTAACGATTTTATCGGGTGTCTCTGGGGAGCTTGTGATTGAATCTTTCGTCATCGTCTCACCTATCGTGGTCGTCGTTGTCACTGCCGTAGTCGTCGTCGATGCAGTTGTCGTCAAGGGTGACGGCACAGTCGTAATTGCCGTCGTAGGACTTTTTGATATAGCTTTTTCCTCTACCGTGCAGCTTTCGGACTCAACCCGATTCAAGCTCGTTGGTGGACTTTCATCGCTCTGCATTTTTTCCGTACAAACAAAATTAACCAATTTATTCTCCTCTTTCTTCTCATCGTGATTTAATTCCACCGTTCCCTTCTCCTTTTCGTCGGCGCAAGTTTTGCTCGTTAATGAGAGTTCATTGAACTGACTAACGTTCAAAGTTTGCAAAGTTTCGGATTTGCCAGGACTTTCTTCGATGCAGGATTCCTTCGAGCGATTATCATCAGGTGATTTTGTTCTCGGATCAATAATAACAACCTCGGAATCATTGACGAGCGAAACCATGAGTTCGGGATCAGGAGAGTGATCCATAAATCGGCCGGGTGAAGTGTCACCGAGTAGTTCTTCCTGATCTGGCGAATCAGGGGTGTCGGTAACGGCGACGAGTCTTTTGCCGCTGGGTAAGCTTCGAACGATGTCTAACCGTAACGATTTTTTATTCCTTGTTTGTGAGATTTCTTCGTCGCTCAGCGTATGATCGTCGATCGGTCCCTCGGAATGTTGTATCTCCAATATCTGTACCAAATCGTGAGCAGCGTTGGTGTTGTTAACAAGTGCGTTACTCAACGAATCGTTACTGTCGACCGACAAATCCACCACCATGTCAGACTCAAAAAGTACATATTCTTCCTGCATATCGCCCTCGAGGGTTCCCGATATAACATCAACTAATTCGGAATCTCCAAATTCTTCAATGACAGTTATATCGTCGTTGTCTCTTTGAGCAGTCGAGCTAAGAGTTACTTCTTCATTAACGATAGTCTTGTCGTCATCGTAATCGGTAGTATCGGGAATATTCTCGATTTTCTCAATAGAATTTTCGATTGGTAAAGTAGGTGTTTCAGCCAGAGATGATGTTCCTGTAACAGGTTTTGGTTCTAGCGTGGTAGGTGGTGTTTGTGGCGGTGTATGCGAATCATCGTCGAAATCATTGTAATCCGCGCATACTAAAGAATTAATTTTTGACTGTGATATACCAGTTTTACGATGAACAACGCTCGATGTGTTTGGTTTTTCTTGCTCGTTGCTGTTAACGTGAGACTCGGCAGTTTTTCCCTTGCTTGATTCTGCTTTGGTTGACCACATCGGTGAACCACCACGAAGACCGAGTTTTATGAAACCGAATCTCCCAAAATTCGGTATCATCGGCATTGTATTGAGAGGATTATGTGGATTGCCACCTCCTCTGCTCGAGTGATCAAGGCTTGTGGTCGTAGGGGTAGTCGCGGAGGACGATGGATTTTGTTCCTGCTGTTCGTTCGCCTGATTCCCAGAATTTTGAGCACTGTAAGCATGAGTAGCGTGTGGTGTGTGCGGTGTTCTTGGAGTGCCAGGATTTTCGACGCTCTGCGGACGGTCGGGCATCGCAGGACTGTTCCCGCTTGACGTGCGTCTCTGAATCTGCATCGGTGAGCCTCCGACCATCGGACTTCTTGGCATTGGTGAATTCGGCGTTTGCGACTGAGGTGGATGGTTGATATTGTTCAATTGATGCTGAAGCATGGGCGATGTGGATGGATGACTTCGGGACATTGGGCTGAGTGGTGGCTGATACTGCGATGTAACCATCGGTGAATTTGGTGGATGATGCATTCTTCCGCTCATTGGGCTTGGCGGTTGTGAATTTTGAGACAACTGTTGTTGCAACATTGGTGAGCCCATAGTTTGCTGCTGCACCATTGGACTTCTTGGCATTGGTGAGCTCGGTGGTTGCCCGTAATTCGTTTGTTGTATTTGTTGCTGATGTAATTGAGGGCTGGGTGAGCTTGCGGGTTGCGATACCATTGGCGAATTTGGTGGTTTTTGCATCATCAATTGTTGCTGCTGTTGCTGTTGTTGTTGTTGTTGCTGTTGTTGCTGCTGCTGCTGCTGTTGCATTTGTAAGAATTGTTGTCTCTGCTGTTGAGCCATTGCCTGTTGTTGTTGTTGTTGTTGTTGTTGTTGCTGCTGTTGCTGTTGTTGCTGTTGTTGCTGAGCCTGTTGTTGCTGCGCCAGTAATTGCTGTCTCGCCTGTACCATTTGGAGCGTCCGTTGATTTATAACAGCCTGATTGTCAACAGTACCAACCTCGTGCTGCTGTTGAATGATTTGCTGACGTTGGAGCATCGCTTGATGTTGCTGTTGCGTGAGAATCGGCGGTTGTTGAACAGCTTGCGGACTACCAAGGGGTGAACGTTGACCATAAACTATATTGGCTTGCAGCTGCATCCTCGGCCGTTGTCCGCCTGGATCGGCAAGCGTAGGTGGACGCACGAAACGTTGTTGAAGATTGATTATTTGCTGAGATGATCGTGCCTCTGGAGCGAACGCTCCGGGACTCGTTGCTAGACGATTACCGATTACCGCTCGATGTTGAGGCGATGCCATACGCGTTACCGTTGGTCCACAGATTCCCGGGGATGGCATTGCACCCGGGCTGAATGGACTCTCGTCACCCTGAGAATGCGGAGTACCGATTCGGGGCGATGCTTGCATACTATGTGGCGACATCGTGCCGGGATTCGTTGATTGTGGATTACCCGGACTGTGCTGCAGCAACGGTGGATTTGGACTGTGTTGGATCATCGATGACGTCACTGGTGAATGTTGTATCATATTTGGCGGAACACTTCCAGGTCCCGGACTGTGTGATACCAGACCAGCTGGACTATGCATTGGTGACGAATGCTGCGACGGTGACATCAATGGCGAACACGGCTCGGTCGATTGCGATTGTGGCTGCCTCTGCTGTTGTTTGCTACGATATTCTTGTATTACCATGCCATGCTGACGTGTCTGCTTTCTACTCGCATCTAACTGCTTCTGTAGTATCGCCTGTTCCGCTGATATTCGTTGCAACTCTGCTGCGTCGTTATCCGTTAACTCGTTACCGGATTTACGGAGCTGACGCTGCTTACTGTTCAGCGACTATTCCAGAAAGAGAAAAACGATGGGAAATTGTTATTTTGTTCGTTAACAATTATTTAAGAATTAAAAAAAAATACAGGAGTGATCAAACATCGTTATTTACCTTTCTGACCTTCCGTAGCTTTTGAACCTCAGTTTCGTAGTACTTTAATTGCTGTGAGAGTATTTGATGCTGATGATTCAACCATTGTTCGTACTGCAGCTGCATTTGACGGTCTTGTTCCGTGACGATGGTTTCCGGAGGCGCTGGAGGCGCCGGCAACTGAGGAATGTTGAACGTAGCGATTCTCGCTGCAATAAAATGTTTTGAGCTTAGAATTGTAGTGAATCATCAATCCTTTAGATTTGGCAATAAGTCGGATATTTTTTCAAAGCAAACCATTCGGATTCCGGTGAAAACTATATTACAAAACAGTTCGTTCCACCGGAATCGAGCGTCTTTCCGTATTTAAATGTGAATGATGAGACATTGATTAACGACTCAATGATATTTTGTTGGATAAGTAATTTTTGTTTTTGTAGATGGTTGAAAAAATCGTTATGAACCTTCGGGCGGAGTTTGAGTAGCTATAGGCTGTCTTGGTGATTGTCCGACTAGTTTAGCAGCATCCGGAACCCCCTGGGACCAATTAGAGCCTGGTGCTGAGGGTGGTCTCGGATTGCAAGGAGGTCGTATGACTGGCACACCACCGGGTATACCTTGGGGAGGTGAACCAAGTGGAGCTGAGCCCAATACATCAGCACGGAGTCTTTCAAACTCGCTGTCACTTAGTAGTGCACCGCTCGGCGCAGCTGTGTCGACATGCTGTTGTTGTTGCTGCTGCTGTTTTTCTTGTTCACGTTTTTCTTGCTCCAGCAGATCCTCGAGCAGCAAAGGTTGCTCCTGTGAACACGACTGCTGACAGTTAAGGTCATTTTAAACTGAATCAATCAATATGTTTGCGAAGACTATATTTATAATTCATCCATCAACGCCGGAATAAAATTTTGATAACCAATGCAAAAATACCATTTGAAAACCATGAATTTGATAACTCGAGTTACACGCTTTTATCACACCTTTACGAAATAAACCAAAAATCATGCAAACGAGTGACTTTGATTCCAGAATCGATAAACCACTTAATTCAGTCTCTTCAATTAATGGCTTCACATAGGGTGCGTTCGACTTGGGCGCTTTTAGCACCTAAAGCTGCTCGAAACACAAGCTATGGTAATACCATTCCATGGTCGAGCCACACTTCGAGCATGACAGTGTCCGAGTCGAACGCACTCATAGTGTAATCATTATTTATTCAACTGTCGATCCACTGTTTTCCCCAGGAACCGTTGTTTCAGGATTTTCACGATTTTTTTTTCTCATAAGTGTCAATGTTCTAAAAAAAAAAAAAATATACAACAGAGTATTTTCCTTAGGTTTTTAATTCGAGAAATGATTATTCGAAAACGAATGCGGTCTTATGAAGAAATTATATTTTTCTAGGATCAGAAATGCACAAATCTTGTTTCTTTGTACGTCATGTTTTTATCAGATTTTACAGCGGAAAAATGGAATGAACATTTTTCATATCACAAGTATGAATGAATGAAATGTTAATTTTGTGTTTTTGATTTAACGATTCTCGAACCAAAATCGTTCAAGTAAACAATTGCCGCTGCAGCCAAATACATCGAGATTAAACAGGTGTACGTTAATAATGTTTAATTTTTTTTCAGCGTGATTAATATATTGCGTAAAACCAAGTATTGTTTTTGTTTGTTTTTTTTTTTTTTGAGAATGTATATTGTGACGGGTAGAGAGTACCGTCCAAACCTTTCGTTCTATGTGCTGTAAATGCCCCAAAGACTTGCTCACCTGCAGAAGCAAAGGTCTCCGGTGAGAATGCTGCAAGATCGAAGGAGCACCACCGGTATGAACGACAGGGGCCATTGGTGGTACGGCCACCGGCACAGGGTGACCTATATGGACCGGTGCTCGGGCCATACCCCGCCCACCTGGGCACATCCCCATCTAGACATGCACCAACACCAAATGCATTGCAAACACCCAGGCCAAAAAAAAACACCATTTTACTCAGCCAAATACATCTTAATGAACTCCAGTCACTCATCTACGCCTACGTCCGATGAAAAATAATTTATCTTTCCCTTCTCAGTGAATTTGAATATTTCATTTTATTCGGTATCATTTGTAATTAAAATTCTGCTGATTTGCAAACTATTCGGATTCGAAATTCGAAAGACTAACGTAAATTAGGAGGGTGTAAGTAAATTGTTAATCGATTTTTTTATTACATAAATAGCAACACATGCCTCTTATATTTCGAAGAGGAAAGGAAAAAATTCCGTTAGTTTTCAAAACCATACCAACACCGAGCCAAATATTTCCGGGGTAAAGAAACAAAAAAGATACTTTATTTTTTTATTACAGCATGATCGTGATATGTAACGATCTGCAATTGTTAGCATATCGAACGAATTGTTAAAGAATACGCAATTGAAAGCGATGCATAAACGTGATGAGACCTTAATTCACGAGGACGTTAAAGAAATTTTACAAACCTGTATCGGTCCTGGATAAGGCGGAGGTGGTCCTGGATAAGGAGGCGGTGGTGGAGGAGGAGCCAGTGGCATTCTCGGTCCCATCATGTGATTCACCGAAACAACTCTGCCGGCAACTCCTTGAATCCCAGCTACCCGCATTCCCATTCTTTGTTGTTGCGGGACTGTAGAGAAAATGCATTTCGTTATTACGGATAAAGGATATGGAAAAAATTCAGTAATGTTCGACGCCACGAAATTTCGTTGAAAGGGCAAATGTAGCAATTCGGTTCGAAATAATTTTTTTTTTAAACGAAATCACTTTCGATGACAATGCTCTCGTGTGAAATGATATTCCGAAAACTCTCAATATTTCAACCACTCGACTGGAATTACTGTTTAATGATATTTCTTACCCTGCATATGAGGTGGTGGTATGCGTTGAGGGTGTCCCGGAAATGTTGCAGGGTAACTGACGGTAACTGTATTAGTGGAAGTGACGACACCTATAGCCCCATCCGGTGACAAAAGACGAGTTCCTGGTGGCATAGGTCTTCCCATAGCAGCTGCTTGTTGGACATGTTGATGCATTTGCTGTTGAACGGCGACAGCTTGAGGATGATTTTGTGACAAAATCGGCCCTTGTTGTTGTTGTTGTTGTTGTTGTTGTTGTTGCTGCTGCTGTTGCTGCTGTTGTTGTTGTTGTTGTTGTTGCTGCTGTTGTTGAGGTTGCGAAGCGGGTGGTTGTACAGGTGTCATCGTTTGAGCCTGAGGAGGCTGGATGTTCTGCGCTTCGGGAGGTGGAGGCGCGTTACTTTGAAGATTCGTTTCATTCAAATCGCCATGACCCGTCGCCGAACCACCAAGATCCTTGCTTTTGACTTCCTCCTCTTTTGTTTCTTTCTTCTGTTTGTTGTCCTCTTTTGTCTCGACTTCAACTTGTTCCAAATCCAAATCGAGAATATTTGTCTTCTCTCCACCAGTTATGTTGTCCAATTCAGGATCAGCATACTCGAGGATGTTGAAATCCGCACCCATTTCAGCTGCGGGAATAGAAAACGTTAATACGTAATAAAGACTTTTCGCGGACTATTCAAATTAACAAAATCAGCGGATAATCAAAATTAGTATAAAAAAAAAATAAATAAATAAAAAAAAAAAAAACATATGTATTTATTCAACGTCAATTGAAGATGAATGTTAAATACCGAGTAACTCATCATCGTCATCTCCCAAATCTCCTAATATTGCACTAACGCCCTCGACCTCGACCATTGGCGCGCCTTCCTGTTCGACCTCGACCATTGGTGCGCCTTCCTGTTCAAGCTTTTCAAGCTCTGCAGTAACATTGTCAGGTATTTCTGAAGCTTCCGATGAGACAGCATTGTTGTCGTTAACAGGCTGTGAAATAAGTGGCGCACGAACCATTCCTTGCGAGCTCATCATCCTTACATTTTGATTTGTCATGTCCGGTCCGCCTCGTACTATTCTCTGGCCAATGGTCGATCCTTGATTGGGATCTGCAAATAGAATGTCGAGAAATTCATGTATTTTTAATAGTGCATAGAATCTACTGGACTAATTTCGTAATTTAAATTAAAAGAAAAAAAAAAAAAAAACAACAACAACAATAACAGATATCGCTGCATCCTACCACCAGGTACTTGAATATTGAGAAAAAAATTAAGAAAAAAATTCTAAATATTACCTGGAAATCTTGGCTGGTGCAAAATATCGTATTGTTCGGTTAATGAATTTCTTGGGTTTGCCATACGCTGTTGCATGACTTGCTGATTTTGGAAATGTTGTTGCTGTTGCTGCTGCTGTTGTTGTTGCTGTTGTTGTTGCTGCTGCTGCTGTTGTTGCTGCTGCTGTGGTGGCATACCAACACTGACCGGTGGTCTTTGATAGAGCATTCGCGTCCGTTGATCGATTCCTTGGAGTCGTGGGTCGATGTTCCCTGCTGCAGCATGTCTCGAATTTAATCCTAAATGCATTCGGCATGATTAATCGAATCAAAAAATCAACTCGCCCGAACGGGAATCCAGATTAAATTCAGATTGAAGTTGTTGCATAGTTTTTACCTAATGTTGTTCGTATATGGGAATTCGGCTGTATTCCCGGTATGGGCATTCGAGGTCTACCAATTCCAGGTGGAAGAGGATGCCGGAATGTACCTTCAACAGGATTACCAGCTGGTTGGAGATGTTGAGTAAGCTGCCCGTGACCCGTTTCAAATTGTTGTTGTCCCGGTTCGCCAGGATTTTGACCATCTTGAATTCATACAAGTAATCATTTTTCATCAAATCTCAAATCGTAAAATTACAATTTTACCATCGAAAAGCACTTGCATCATTTCGAATCGGCTCGGTGTTTTACTAAGCATTGTACTTGGGAAAATATGAGTTTTTTGGTGTACAAAAACGTTCTCTTGAATGAATTTCTCTTAAAACACTATCAATTTGTCACAACACGATAACATTTGATATTTCGTTACCATTAACGTCACCGAAACTTTAATTAATCATTTCACACTCTTAATCGATTTACCTTGAGTCCACGTCGAAGTGAGAGGATCCATCTTTTTCGTAAGCTGTTGACGTTGAAGTAAATCGCGCAGTTGCAGATTGACCTCTGGTTGTTGATTAAAGATCTCGGTAGAGGGTGGTGGATCTTGTCGTGATTCAGGTCTTGGTGAGGTGTAACTAGGGGCAGGCGAGGGTGTGGATGGTTGATTGCTATAAGGATCGGGAGTACGCGATGGAGCATAGACATGAGTGGAAGAACGAGGAGTAGGAGGATTGAATACAGGTCGTGGAGTGCCAGGTGGCTGAGAAAAAACGTCGTTACGCGGTGACGTTGCATAAGTCGCCGTACCGGATAACATTGACCTCGGTGTTTGGGAGCCAGCCGGTGGATAAGCCTCATTGTTGCCAGTGTCGAAACGCTGAAAGTGATCCTGTTGCGATTGCGAGGAGGCGGGCGATTGTGGAAAATCGTGCGGAGATTGCGGAGCTTGAGGTGAAAAAGGTGACGGTGGTTGAGCGAATGTGTTTTGAATTCCTGGTCTTACAGCTGTACCAACTGGTCGCTGGACTATTCCACATTGCTGCTGGTTCGGCAACCTTGGAATACCCTGCAGTGGACTTTGCGGTGCTACACCTCGTGTGACCTTCATCGGGGGAGCGGCAAATGTGCCGCGCGAACCAGGCGATGGCGAAGCCAATGGTACCATGAGATTACCGTCCTAAAATTTCAAATGATATTATTCATGTTTGCCCGATAATCATTCTTCATAAAAGGCTTTTAAATGAATTATTTTTTATTTCAGGCCAGTGTCCAAATTAAAGTTTACGACTTTTCTGGAGTAAATCTTCGTTTATGAGTTAAACAAATGCTGGTATGAGAACCTCAAAATAGTGTTTTTCATATACTATTGTAGTGATCGTAATTATCATCGCGTGAAGAATAATTAACACTATTATATTCGCTGTAATAATGTTCGTACCTGCGACGTTGATACTTGTAGCTGCGTTGTCAGTCCCGTTTGATTCTCTGCATTCAATTGAGAAGTACCGTCATCACTGATCTGTCGATGAACCCTTGCTATTGCTAGAAAATAAACGAGTTTTAAAAAGTTCATAAATTATCTTTTGCAGTACCAAAAATATTTATTGCGCCATAATAACCTTTAACTACTGTTGTTGTATTTTTGGGAGCCCCTACTACAGTGCAATCTGTAAAACCACGTCCTTCAGTGTAGATTCGCAAATGATACAAATAATAAAACAAATAATAACAAAGCAAATGGGATATATTTATGATTAAGCGCGTCGAGGCGGATATTATGATATAAAATTTTCCACTATTTGAATTTTCATCCACTCACATCATCGAAAATGTTTGTTTTTTGCACTCTCACGCTCGTAATCGAATGTGCTATCAATCGATAGAGTGAAAATTTATGGAAACAACAGTCTCGAAAGTTGGGGAGTCCTTAATCATTTGGAATAGTTTCACTGAGTTGAATAGCTTCTGTATTTTTATAAAATTTGAAAAAGGTCAGCAAGGAATTGGTCAACAAAATACTGAGGAAATGAGGCGGAACCTGATGGCTATACTGAAGGATAAATTATTTCATTGACAATAATATATGCTGCAACAATGATTGTTGCTATTGAACGTACCATAGACACGATGGTCGTGAATGGATTGTTGCTGGTGTTGCGCTTGTTGCTGTCGTTGCGCTTGCAATTGCTTCCACTGTCTTTCTTGTTCGGCTTCTCTCGTGGACCGATCCCGATTCGTCAAACGATCTTGTTCCTATAGGAATATCAATGAATTACATCCGGATATCCGATTCCCATACCCCGGGTTCATTACATCCCTCGATTAAAAATTATACATTTCTTGATTTCTTTTTGGTTACATGTGCAGCTTCAACTAAGGATGTAATGACCACTTCGGGCATCGTATTTTCAAACAAATCCGGACAAGGCTTCGTAGACAATCAGCCATAATAAATTATACACCAATGTTAAACATTCACACGAAAATAAATATTTAAAAAAATTAAAGAGCATTAATCAAGGTTTTTTTTTTTCCCGTTACTAAAATCAAAGATAATATAGTTTTAGAGTCCTCTGATATTCGAAAAAACTCGATGTTTATGCATTATCCAAAAATGAGCCAATCAACCAGCCACCGTTGAAAGAATAATAAAAAAAAAATATGACACAGAAAGAGAGCGAGAGAGAGAGGGACAGACAGAGAGAGAAAGATCAAAACCAAAGACAAAATAAATAATCGAATAAACATTCATGTTTTCGCGCAACAAAGGTTTTTACTCATATGGCAGCCTCTGGATTGAAATCATAAAATATAAAATGAAGAAAAATTTCGTGCACGTTATCGAAGATGACGGTGAATTTACTACACTGAAAAAGTAAAACTATTCTTCGTCGTATCCGACTGCTTTGATTTTTTTTTGCATTTGTTTTTTTTCCGACTCACTCTCCGCGTAATAATTTTTTCCTCTCCTCAAAACTTCGAGGCATGGCAGTTGGTGTTAAATACTTTAATATTGAATTTACGATTATTCAATCGTGTTGTAAAGAAGCGTCTAGAAGGATAGAACTTGAAAAGAAAAAGAAAAAAGAATAAACACAAATGACAATTTCACTAATTATGAAAACAATGGCAGATATACTAGCAACGTTTACGATACGAATCTACAGCCACCCATACGAATAATTTCAAAACAAAAATCGTAAAGAAAACACTGATGTTAGTAATGGGAGCGGGGCATGGGTCGCAGGGATTTTTGGACCGTACAAGGATGAAGGTTGATTTGTGAAATTCCGAAATAGGCTGGAAATTTTTTTTTTCAGGGATAGCGGAAAAAAGAGATTCTTCTACGAGACGTCTGTAACATGCCAACAACGAAACATCATGGGCTATATCGATATAATGTAAAGACGATCATTTTTATAAGAGATCAAAAAAATAATTATGTACCGAACGACGTAACTTAATTTTTTAGCATTATATATATACATATAATACATATGTACCATATAATCAGTCACCCAAAAATAATTTGAACATAAATTGACAGAAAAAAAAAGTATATTAAATGAGGTGAAATTTTCATTTAAAAAACCGATCATTCGACATACTTAACGAAGTGGCAACATCGAGACAATAATCGAAACACGATACGAGAACGTTGATTGTATAATTTTGAAAAAAATAAAAAGTTTAAAAAATAACAACCCTTCGCTCCATACAAATGGTATCTTGTCATGTGCTGAAAATTTACACTGATTTAGAAAAAGACAGAAAACTGTTGAAAATTGGTGAGAGTTTAAATGTTAGCGATAGAAAGATCAATTCTTCCTAATACTTTTAAGGATCTTGTAATTTTTCAACATATCAAAGTGCTTGTAAAAAAAATTATGTGCAATCTTTAATATAAAAAAGCCGACAATATCGATCCAATAGAAAATTGTTTAATTCACAAAAATGTATAGTTTTGTGAATTTGCGGTTATTGATAGTTCACATACTCTTAACAACGTGAGTCGTCGAATTGGTGTTTGAAAAACAAATGTAGGAGCGATGGGCTCGAACAGAGCGACTGAGAGAAGAAAAAAAGAATGAAAATTTGGAAGCGAAAAGGAAAGAAAAAGAGAGAGAGAGAGAGAGAGAGAGAAAGAGTGAGAGAGAAAGAAGAAAAAGATGTCGTTCGGATACGTGGTCACAAGGCAAGACACTAGAGGCACAGAGATAGATGGCTCACCATAGCCGGGGACTGTACAGGTACAGTGTGAATAATTGCAGTGGGTGGCGGATCGTAGTGCTCCTGGCTGAGGGATGGGAGGGTGCGCATTATTTCGGATGGGGTGAGCACTCTAATTTGATGATCTATCGAGGACAATTGTCGTACATTGTTCGTTGACATGATTAACGGGCATGTAGAATTTGGAGATGTTTGAGATACGCTCGTACCACCATTTATGGGAGTATTGGATGTATTTATAACGTTTGATAATTGTGAGGATGTTTGTGTATTGCGTTGAATTACGTTCGGTGATGATTGACGCTGAGGATCGACAACGATCATCGTATTGCAGTAAGTGGAAGAAGAAGAAGAAGATGAGGAAGAGGAGGATGAAGTTGATGAAGAAGACGAGGAGGATGAGGAAGAAGAGGAGGATGACGAGGAACATGATGAAGATGACGAGGAAGACGATATTAAGGACGAAGTAGATGAAGAAGAAGAAGAAGCGTTCGTCGTTGTGCAATTATTGGAGGCCGGCGAATGTGTTAGTCTAGCATTTACAGCCGTTACGTTTACGTAATCTTGGTGCGATAGGCTGTTAATGATGTAATTATTGGTGGAATTTACGGAATTTGGCCGTGGCGAAGAGGAGGATGAGGTTGTCGAGGATGACGTTGGACTTGGGGAATTAGATGTTAGCTGCCTCGGCGGCGGTGGTCCCTGTACCGCACACACCTCCGCAAGATGGCCACCAATCGTCGCGACACCTGTCGTTAATGCTGATGATAATCCGCTCGGGCATGTTGTACCGGTCATCATTCCCGTCTTCTCCTGTATCGACTTATCGGTACCCTGTACAGAGGCCAAAAGTCCAATTTGCTTTTGACCCACTGACATTGACAATACCGGAGTAACCTGAGCCGATGTCATAGCTGTGACGGGTTTGGTCGTGATGGTAGGTGAACTTGTTGCAGTGACTTGGGTCGTGCTTGGTATATCCTTGGGTATCTGTCGGTTTCAACGGGTCTCACGTTCACACTTACAATGATTTGTTTCTTTTTCACATCGTTTTTTTTTGTTGGGATGTGCTTTATTTGTTTTTCTCATGTTTTTACGACGTTATAGGTTTTTTTTTTTCAACGGGATTCTGTTAAGTACGAGACTGAACAAATTTTTCGGTTACTAGAGACTCTCGCGGATTTTCCTTTCTAATCCTGCGGGTTTTTCATATGGGATAACAGGCCATCATCATCGGGGCGAAAATACCAATGAACAAAACGATAACGATACGATACTTGTGTGATCAAATAAAATAGACGTGAGTGTTTCCAATGGAAAACAGTTTTTTCTTCTAATGATCGATATGTATAGAAATATTTTTGCGAGCATCACAACCTTAGAAACGATAGATTTTTTCAACGTTTCATAATAACTCAGAAACAGCCTTACGCGTTTGTTCAGGTTCAATATTCAATTAGTATCGTAATTTCAAACAATCCTGCCATGGTAAAATTGAAACTTTCTGGTGAAATACTTTAAAACACAAAATATTTTCATCTCCAACTTATGCAAGATAGTTCATTCAAGAAAAAAGTAGACATCTCACACGAATACGATTTTTTATTTAGAAATATAAAATAAAAATGATAATAATGTTCGATGGATTAAAATTTATTGCAGGCTGTGATACTCGGAAAAACCTTACGCAATACAAGGTTGAATAAGGGGCTGTAGGGGAACATTTATTGGAAAAAAAATGGTTGGTGTTTCATTATCGCCAATTAACATAACTCCTATCATGTTAGGCATTGATTTACATTAATTTACGGCATTCATTCGAATCGTATCATGTATCTGGCACGAAGTCGCGTCAACCCCTCGAGATTGAACTCGTGGCACATAACGCTATTTTCATAAGTGCTTGGCGCTCTATTATTTGCGTAAGAGCAAGAGATACAACTCAAGAACAGATCGAATATTTCGAAAAAAAAAGACCGTATTTTCGATAAAAAGAGAGCAACGTATAACTTTTATCTTTTTCGAAAACTCATCTGTCTCGAAGAAAAATAGGCAGCAGGATTTTTACCGACTGGACGACTAATATCGTCTTACTTCTCGAATAGTAAGTATCATCTTATTGGAATTGAGCAAAGAACAAGTTATCCGTAATTTATGGATGTGAGTAAGATTCTTTCATATTGTGAGTAGAGTAAATGACTGGTTGTGTTGATCAGTTACAGTGTAATATATGATTCCGACTAATTCGATATAGTCTAAGAAAGCATAAGTCGGGGCAAAATTAAGTACTTCAAAAACTTGATCGAAGTACTTATCATTTTTGAGCATTAAACAATAAATTTTACAGTAATAAGGAAAAAAAATGATAACTCTGTAACGATTGAATACAATAAAAACATAAAAATAAAAACGAAACAAATTTTACCCGAGCTGGGCATAAATAAATTGTTGACAATTGACTTGAAGCGATAAGGACTGAGAGCTTAACCAATTAGATGTATAATGCCAAGTGATAAATGCGACATTATTGCAAGGTCATGATAACTCAATATCATTGGTAAATGCAAAAAAAAAAAAAAAAAAATTCAACTACCGATTTCAAAGTAGGAATAAAAATTAGCAAATAAAACACCAGCCATTTAATTGATTTTTTTTTCTTGTGTATACATTGACTAATTGCTAGACGTAGAACAATGAGACACAAAAAGTGGGGCGAGCTGTTAGTTCGACTTATGTGTTAGCACAAGAAACCTTCGTATAGAGATGGACTACATGTTGCGATATAGATGATTGAAAAATATATACGCATATTAATATAAATATAATTGAATCCGAAAATATCGTTTATCACTGTCATTGTCATTATATTTTTGAAGAGAAGAAAAAAACTTATGCTTACCGGTTGAGTCTTCTTTATACGAATTGCAGCTCTGTTGTCACGGGCTTGTGTCAGATATGGTGCTCTTTTATCGTTCGGTAAGGCACGCCATTTCTTCAATATTTGTTTGCATCGTTCGGACCACGCTGAAGCAGGAAATTATCGTTAACGAGTGATAGTCAATCGGTGGCAAAAAAAAAAACGTTTGTTTGACTAATAACAAAAATCGGATTATCAGGCATATTACAGTGAGAAATTATGAGAAAGATCTATTTCTTGTTCAATATTTAAATTTAACATACTCTCAAGTGTACATTAATAAAATTGTGATACAATTTTCAAATTATTGCCGAACTTTAGTATATTTTTGAGTTTTCAAACATCTATAAGATTCGAACCCGATAATATTAATGACAGAAAAAAAAAATGAATGTGAAAACTATCAGAATAGAATATATTCAAATCAAATTAAAAAAATGTCGACAAAATGTGTGATTACCGAATCGTTGGAGTAATATTTTCATTATAATAATTGCGCTATTGAATAGTTGGATAAAATGTTACCTGGATACTCGGATTTCCATTCCGGATGATTGATATTCGCGTATAGAACCGAGGATATTGTTGCATTGGTGCCCAATGCTTCGTCAGCCTCCATTTTGAGATTGCTTCTCTGATTGTAAGATATAGCAGTTCCACCGGGAGCTCCGGTGGTCTCATCATCAGGGTTCACCCAGGGACTCGGTGGTTCCGAAAATGCGGGACTGAATTGGGGGCTACTGTGAAGTCGAGCGTGACACGTAAATTTTTGCGTTTTTTAACGACAATTAAGTTTTGAATAATGTCGAGACTTACTTGCTGCTGTACTCGGAATGATATGGCGATGGCGGTGGGAAACTCATCGGTGAGTTCAGATTCGATTGACCAACCGATGGCAACGAGCCCGGTACTTGTGGTCGTCCCAGTGGCAAACCGCTTTGCATACCTACAAACAGATCATGTATCAAGTTCCCAAATGAAACGAGAGCTCAAAAGTTTTTTTTTTTTTTTTTTTTCGTAGCAAAATTGAGATAGAAATGTTAGCACGGCTTTATTTTATGCTGAAACGTGATAACTTTTGATATGGCAAATTGAACTATGACCATGTTAATAATCTGATTGAGTCAAATGTGGTTGAGTTTGATAATTGCAGTTTTTATAAATTGATAGATATGTGAATTGTAATCGAATTTGCACTATTGATTGTAACCGTAATTTATTGAATTATTGACCAATATCAAGTTTATAAGAGTAAATGATTTCTAATTAGTGAAAAAAAAAGTAAATAAAAAAATGACAAATTGTTAAAAGGTTTATTCGTGCTTACCTGGATGCGGTGAAGGTGAGACGAGAGGTGTCGTAGCTGCAGGTGTGTGCGGAGCTTGTGATTGTATCGGAAAAACAGAAGATTCCTGAGACTCCTGTGACTCGTCGGTGAGAACACCTTTGAAGATTTCCTCGACATCTTTGCTGTCCATATTCGGCAAACCAGTGTCCCGAACCATCGATTCAAGATTGAAATGAGGACTGAGAATATCGGTAAGTTCATCTTTACTGGCACCCGGTGTGTCGTCCAATTCCTCGAGAGCTTCGCTCGCTTTGGCCAAATCCTCATCCTGTTCGTTCATAATGGTATTGACGAGATCGTTGTCGAGTAAATCGGATGCCATTGGTAAAATATCACCCAGAGCCTCTGTATCGCTTCCCTCATCTTCCATAATTTCTTCTCTTTTAATATTCGTCTCGTTTGGTAACTTTTCATCATCTTTTTCATTATCAATCTCGTTTTTGTTCTTAACCTGTTCGATAGCTTTCAATTCATCCTGCGAAAGTTGTATCGTATCGACGCTCGCTGACACATTTTTCTCGTCCTCAGAATCACTGCTGCTCTTAATATCCTTGTCTTTGGTCGTATCCATAAGATCTTTACCGAAGAACGCTTCCTGCATATATTGAGGAAAGCATTCCGAGAGCTTGGTCTTTGGTTTCCTTCTCTGAACTTTTCTACGTGGTTTTTCCTCGTTAATCGTCAACGACGTACCTTCGATCGTAGGTTTTGTCTCAGCTTCAACGATTTCGTCGTCCTTATCCTTTCTCGTGCCACGCAGTCTCACGAGAAATCCACCGATGCCGAGTTTTTGCAAATTCCTCTGTCGTTTTCGTCGCAACACCGGTACACCATTTTCCGTCGTATAGATACTGAATCCTTCGGGTGGCGGTTGATCGCCCCTCGGCGTCCATACCATACCCTCTTTTAGTATCTCACAGCCAGCTTCATCTTTGACGTCCAGGAGATCCAATTTACCACCGTTTTCCTCCAACGAATTGTCCAAACTTCCGCCAGCTACGACGGATTCTATCGTTGCCATAATATCAGCCTCTTTGTCCACCGGTGGTAATAATTTTCGTCTTTTCTTTCGCGTCTGTTGTTGTTCAAAGGTCATTGATTTAATGTGAGACATACCAGCCTCGGAGAGATAAACACCATCGATCAAATACTGCTGTGGCGTAGGTTTGTACAATTCTGGACTGGGCACTGTTGGTGGGGGTGGTGGCGAACGTACCGTAAATTTTGGCTGTGGTTTCGGCAAATTACACGCTATGTGTGGTGGGGGTACGTCACGCGGACGACAAAGAATACAATTGTAACCTTCTTCGGCGCATTTCTCAGCCTCAGCCTCGGTCTTGATATGATCACAAGCGCAATGTAGCCATCTCTCGCATTGTATACATTGTATTATGAGATCACCTTCGTTATAAGGTTCCTGACAAGAGGTACACGCGGTGTGAGACGCGCAAGGACCGCATTGCGTGTAATTTTTTTGCCAGCTGCTGTTGAAGCCAGGATCGTTCGAGCCGCAAGTTTGACACTGAGCGCACCATTTACATTTCCACGTGCCGTGCGGCACGTAATCCAACGGTGGATCCATACAATAGATATGATAACTTATGTCGCAATCGTCGCATAGTATCAATCGTCCTTCGTCGTTACGCTCCCCGCAACCCTCGCAAACTGTACAATCGAGGCAGCGCCATCCCTTTTGTAATATTACCTTTGTTACTTTCACGTTCGCGCAATATGGATGATAGCACTGTCCGCATTGGGCGCAAGCTATCAAACAACCTTCTTGATCGGTACCGATCGCTCCACACATTACGCAGATATCTTGCGTGAGAACGAACTTGTCCTTTGCGGAGCAAAGAACCAAACGATTTTCCACACCAGGCTCATCCTCTTTCGAAAACGAGTCGGAAATTGGACGCTAGAAAATCAATTTTAATGTTATATTCACATCGAGAAATGGTTTTTTTTTTTTTTTTTTTTTTTTTTTTCCAGTTTTATACTTTGTGGACTTAATTTCATGTAAATTAACAAATGCAACAGAGGAACAAAGAAAGTTTACCTGCAAACCAACTCCGGGTACACCGAAGATTCCTCTCATTTTAGCTTTCGGACCTCTTTTACGTCCAAACTCGTTCATTTTTTGTCGCTTTTGATAGCCAAGTTTGCCAACGCCTTTAGGCCGGCCAACGACACCACTGCTGCTGAGCCCGAGTCTCTTTTTTGCGATTTTCGAAGCGCAAAAAGGTTTTCCCTTGCCTAGACCAATGGAGAAGAGTGAATCCTCGGGTCCACCAGGATAATCAAATTCCGAGGAGTCACCGTCACCATAAAGACTCTCTTGCGACGCGGTTAAACTCGAATCACCTCCGTAATCGTCGATATTGTCTTTACGTTTAACAAGAGCCATGTTTTTACAATGAATACAAACGTATTCGTAGTCCGGTTTGGCTTCTTTGCGATGTTGATGGGTTATTGGATCGGCTTCAGGATCGCAAGTGCCGTGAACAAATTTTTTACAAGAGCTACACTGTACCATTTCTCGATAAGCTGCTGCGCGATATGCTTTGCGACAAAGAGGACACGAGAAACCTTTATTTCTTTGTTGATAACACGAGTCACAAACCGTATAGTGCGAGTGCCACCGTGATGACAAACCTGCTCCAGGCGTCCGCGAGCCACAGTCAGTACACACGCGACAACACTTGCATTTCCAGCCGAACTTTGGTATCGATGTTACGATCGGACGCAAGCAACTCGGATGATACGCTTTATCGCACTGTTCGCACAACATCACCTTCGAAACTTCCTCCGGTTGACGACATACCTGGCATAATCGACACGTGTTACATTGCCATCCGGCTCTTACGCCTGGTAAAAGCGCAAGACCCACGCAACTACCGTGATAATGCTGACCACATAACGAACACATCACTAGATTCGATACATCGCCCATTCCGAAACAGTGCATACAGGTCACGTCACCGTTCACTGAAATCATTACAGAACAAAATAGTATAATTCAATACGTTGTCAAATTAATCTCTTGTCTTCTTTTAAATATGAAGTATTCTTCATGATACAAAACATTAATTAAAATATTCAGAATTAAAATTTTTTCTTATGAGCATAAGATCATTTGAGTTATGGAGCTAGTGTGTATGTGGTTTTTTTGTCAATGATTATTATTGATTTCTCAATAATTAAATTGAGTTCAAAAATTTCAGTACTTACACAACAGAGGAACCTGACCAAGATGTTGACTGCAGAACAAAGACAGGGTTTTAGTATCTTGAAAAGAACTGGATGCAGCAGCACACGGTAAATGGAAGTAACGATTGCACGATCCCACCTAAAAAAAAAAAGGAAACGTGTTCATTTAATGCATCGGGTGGTGATTGAAACGTTTGTTTAACCAGATAAAAAACTTTGGCAGTTCTCCAATATTCATTGAGTTTTCGGGGAAGAGAGCACACCCCAAAAAAAGGATTAATAAGCAAAACGAGTTTTTTTTTTTTGGTATAAAGTTAAACTAAGTTTTTAAATAATTTATTCTTTCCTGTTTCAAGATGATTGGATCTGATAAAATCATATATGTAAATATCATTATAATTGACATAGGTTGAGAAAAATCTATCCAATTCGATGATTCGAACAAGTCAAATTTTTTTCGAACTTCAAAATACAACTTACTTTGCAAGGGATTCCCGCTCCGTAATGAGTACAATAAGCGCAACGACGGGATGAAGCTTGAAGTACCGCTTGACACAATACTTCGGTTAACAATTCTCGATTATTGCTTGTCCATACGGCACAAGATTGATGAACGTAATAATGACCGCTCGGTTCGAACAGTATTCCTACTTCCGGTTCTTCCAAATATCCTACTATGGTTAACTCTTCCACCGGTTCCGTGAAATTCGATAGACTAGGATTCCTGAATGTGAAAATTTTATGAACAAATTATGAATTGTATCGGTTTTGTAAATTTGTGGCTAAGAAAGAGAGACCGGAAGTGGGGAGAAAGAGGTTCATTCAGAGGCAACCGATTTATATTATTGTCGATAGGATAAAAAACTTGGGTATGATAATCTGATGATTATTTTGAGAATCGAAAATAATCGAACATAGAAAAGTAAATTATTTATGCTCGATTTCTGAAAGATTTATTTCTATAATCGTTGATGAATCATTTATAATCAAGAGTTACCAAAAATCAGTAACAGTTAGAATATTGACTCATTTATGTCATTCTAATGTATAAAAAATCATACTCTCGTCTGGTATTACGACTGTTTGAGATGAGGAATTGTATAGTCTTTTAAGGACAGAGGAAATCTCAGTTTAGATGAAGTTATCGAAGGATGTCTGGAAGTGGTAAAACTTGATTCTTGTGCAGGGATATTTCCTTGAGTGGGGCTCCAATTATTCACCACCGTGCATATACTGTTTAAAAGAAATCAACAAACAATATATTTTAATTTGAAACTTGTAATTACTGATCGTCAAAATTTAACGATTTTCATTCGGCAATATATATTTGATTGATCGTTACATTGAAGGGATGGAGTTTGCATTTTTTTTTGTTATCCTATTTACCTAAATAGGATAACAATGATGAGATTTTTAACGTACAAAGTTGAGGCCAATATTTGATATTGGAAGGTTTTGAACCTCTGGAAACGTACCTGCATTTGGCCAGACTCTTCTGCCGGCGGCATGTTACGGCCCCGGGTCCGGCGGTTCGTGGGCTCTTATCACCGGTGGAAGACATATCAACTAGAGACAATTCGGTGCTCTCATCACGATTTATACTTTTTTCTGGTACGAAACCTTCCGGACATGAAAATCTCACCAATTCACCTTGACCCAACTGGCTTCTTTCACCCAAATTACAAAATGCACACACTTTTCCAGGCCTGGTGGGAAAAAGACAAAAACAAAAGAACTGTCAGTAAAAATGATTTTTTATCCACGTAGATTAATGCAAGAAAATAATTTCGAACATTTCCGTGAGAAGTTCGATGGATCTCGATGAATAAACAATATAATTCATAAAATTGATCAAAAGAATAAAATGTTTGTACCATTGCTCTGGGAAATACGGAGGTTCTTCCGGTGCGGGCATCGATCTATCAACACTAGACGATTCACCGTCACCGCTTTGATCATCTCCGAGTCGTAAAGGACTTCGAGACTCTGAATGATTATCATCATCTTTGCTTTTTGTACGACGCGGCATACCCCTCGAATATCCCAGTCTGAAATATTTATTCGATTAAACTCATATACAAGAAGAGAGTCGGTTGAACAATGCACATTTATCCAGCGTAACAGAATTCTTACTGTTATGTTAACATGAATTGTATACCATTTTTCTTGATTTAATGAATTTTTAGATAGAATTATCGAACGATTTACAACCATAATCAATTCGTGACTATGGACAATAAATATTTTACGATGTTTTGTCATTGAAGACATGTATAGTGCAATGAATAAACGGATGATTGAATATGCGCGAGAAAGAGGAGAATAAATGGAAAAAATCCTTACCCTTTCCCTCTAGTCGATCCTCTACCGAAAGGTCGGCGTGTCCCGCCCCCTCGAGTGTATCCTAGAGGTCGTTCTTTTCTCGGCCTTCCAGGACCCCGCCTTATATTTAACGGTTTTCCACCAGGGAGAGGAAATTTTTGATATGGCAGGGGATCGTGAAAAGCCTCGTCCGGGGTCACTGAACACAAAAGTATCATTGTAGAAAGCTAAATATTATTTTTATCGTTCTGATGAAATCAAGTAAGTTTACCATTTCCTGGAGTGGGAACGACTCCCATAAGTTGATCCGAATTCGCAGGTGATACTGGTATCCCTGAAGTCTCATCGTCGTCATCGTCCCCGTCCGAAGCTTCGTCGAGCTCCATTTCCTCGTCGCCTTCAAGACGCTCCTCATCGTCCATGATACTTTTGTACTAGACACGCGCCTTTGCACCTGTATTTATTGAGAAATCTAGTTAATGAATTATCATAATGGAGGAATCAAAAATTTAACCTCTTTTTCTGGAAAATCATTATTTATTATCTGCTAAAATATCATGACTTTCATTGTCAATAAAATTTCAATGAAAAAAAAATTATTGATAGATTCATTATTATTTGAATAAAAGTTTCACAATGAACTTGATTATGAACTTGCCCATGTGACAGTTGGAAAAATAAAAGAATAGAAGAGGTTTGAATGCTGCTTTCTGAAAATAAGGCTTCTGGGAGAGCAAAAAAATTGCTGATAATTCTTACATGGCAGAAAATTTGTTGCACGAGCATGAGGATCGAATTTGAAAAAAAAAAAAAAAAACCATGTTTCTTCTAGAAGTATCCTATAATGAAAAATGCATCCGATACAAGACCGTTAATGAAAAACTGTGAAAATGACTACGTAATGATCGATTACAGTTCTCAATTTACTTGAATCCGAGTGGCATACTTCTACCAATTTGACTCTTGGTTACGCGATCAAACATAAATTTCTATTAACTAAAACTGCGGAATAACGAAATAATTGTTGTCTACCTTCTATATTTGATTGGGTCAGGTAAATTACTGTTATACTTAGAGTCATTTACCCGACGCTCGATAGTGAGAAGTCTAGATAAAATTATTTATGCAAATTTTGTTTCTCTAATGTACACGATATCGCCAAATACCATGTCCAAACATCATAACATGATTTCTGCATATTTACGTTGTTAAATTTGGGAACTTTTTATTTCAATCTAATTTTGTGGATACGTTTTTAATCGTGTAACGTAAGGCTTCAGCGATAATTTATTCAATACGGCAAAACTTTGATATCAGAACAATAAAACAACAGCATTTCGTTTTTAACTTTGAAAGTAATTCGAAATGAGAAATATTAAATCAACAATTTAGATGGATTCGGTAATTCGAGTATTGGAACAATGTTGTTTGGACTTCAAAATTTTGGACAACTGTATGGTTAAATGATACAATGACTTTACAGTTTTTTAAATGAGCCGATGCATTTATAGAAAAACCCATTCAACACACAAATATGATTAGTTCTGAGTAAAAATTTTGGCATCGCTCGACCGATTATAATTGAACAATTTGAGAAAGTACGTACAGTTTAATGAACCGAGCTCGCACTTGAAATGGTTTCTACGTGTACTACTAAAAATGATTTATTCCTCTGGCTATAATAAGCAAAGAAAGGGTGAAGTATGGAGAATAAGCATTGGCAATTCTTCCCAAACGCGTGAGAATTTCTTAAAAAATTTATCAATTTTTTATCAATTGTCTTAACTGTTCAAGCGGTGGCAATTTTTTAGTTCAAAAACAGCAAGCTAAAAAGTAGTTTGAAATTTAAACAATCACAGACTTTACAAAAATGATGCTTACCACAGTGATAAATTTGTTACGAAAAACGGAAAAATAAACAAATTCAATTATACGGAATGAAATCGCGATTTTGTCACTAATTGTTTTTTTCACACGCTCGGTTTTTCCCCCGCCCGCCCTCGGGCGAGCGGTGACCCTCCCCCACGGCGGAAAAGTATAATTTTTCGTATTTATTTGATTTTTGTCTAGTCCGAGTATCAGCGCGTTTTGATTTTGCGAAAATGAATAGCTATAACTGGGGTACAAAAGAGGGAATATAGCTAGAAATTAATAACGCTCGAAAAGTTACGAGGACGAGAAAACCGGGGGAACGGATAGGGCGGGAAGAGGGGCAACAGGGGGGTCAGGAGGGGAGGGCGGGGGGAAACTCCTCCGGCACTCTCTGGGTGCTTTGGTCGCGGCAGGATGGCGTGCCGCTCGTCGATCCGCCGCTTCCGACCCACTGGGACACAGAGATGCACGATACTACACTATTCGCACGTAAACCACTCCACCACTCCTTGGAAATGAAAAAAAATACATCGTCCCTCGAAACTCAAATTTTTTCAGACTCGCGAAAATGCAATTCAAACGAGTTGAATATAGTTTATCGATGAATTCGCAATGATAAACTCTTTACTGACGGTAAATAACGAACTCGTCGAGTTGGGGGTTTTGTTGGCACACGGGGGACTCTGGGACGACAGAAACGCCATTGCTTTCTCTCTCTCTCCCTCTCGCTCTTTCTCTCTCTCACTCTCTGGGTGTCAGGGGATTTTGTAGGCTATAAACACACATACCCGTAGCGACGCGGTTTCGGAACGTTTTTTTTTTCGCTGCTCTTTTAATTTCTCTCGAACTCAAACACGTACCTCACGATTTAGTTTAATTGAATCCCGTTAACGATGCCATCGGACTTTTGTATCCTGATTTTTCGTGCGCAAAGGCGAATTTCTCACAGTCGATACGGGTAAACATCTTGTAGCAACAGAAAAAAATGTCACAAGCTACGCGAACGGAAGAGTGCGCGACGAACAAAACGCTAGACTCACGGAAGATCCGAGTCTCTCGTATGATCCTCTCCTCCTCTCACTCTTTCCTATCATATTCCCCCACTACTGTTGCTCCACCAACGCGGGGAAAATGTGCAGATAGCGGTAAAACGACGCTCGCAAAACGTGGCGCCTCTAGCGACGACTTCAACCGACTGAAACTTTGTGAAGTTGGCTGTATAAAGTTCGCTACGAACGTTAAAAGGGTTGGAGGCTCTCGAATTGCATTATAAATTAAACAAAACTAATCATTTCGGATTTTTATTGGAATGAAATTGAAATTTAGATCAGCAAGCCATCGAACAGACTAATCAACGGATTCGTGCACATCACATCATCGAGTAGAGGAATGGCTTTTGGATACGTTCTTAAAAATCATGCATACATGACCCATAATCCAAACTCTATGGGCGTGTTCAAAAATGTTCCTTTGTCTTTTTAGCACTCGAAATTGTTACTTATTGTTTAAACATTACGATAATTACATAAAATTATTTCATAAGAAACAAGTACACATTTGAATAAAGAGAAATTGTATTTTCATACGAGATAAAAGTATTATACGTTCAGAACGTTTAGTAACAATGAACCGCAGTGAAGTAGAAAATTACCAGAGTTAGAAAGTTCTGTAATTCGTCACAAGTGGCGCCGTCAGCGTATCTTTACCGAGCCGAGTGATCTAACTGAACATAGCATCATATTACGATGGTACAATAAAAATTGTGGAAACCAACAAAATGTTCGATCAAAACCATAAATAAAACGAAGTGATGATGTTTTCGGGAAAATTATTTAGTTTTTAATACTCATATGGTTTCATGTATTCAACGACGGTTCTATTATCAACCAACCAAGATAGGGGCGGATCGTTTGCTCGACTTGCTCCGGCGCAAGCGCGAGCATCGAAGTGGTGGTGCGACGACGACGTGCTAGGACTAGAAGGCCGCGGTCGCGCGCAGCATTTTAACTCTGGTCGCGATCGAGGTCCGTAGATTGGTAGCATTGCATAAGTAAGGTTTTCTCAAAGGCGGCCATTTTTGGTCCCCGGAGAAGTGTATTGGTCATGACGGTACTAATCGGTGTGCGTTTGTGTTGATATCCGTCAGTGAACTATAGATATAGTACAGGCGAATATTTCTTTCCGCTATTATCGGTCCGCATATAGAAGAAATAAATGAGAAGACTTTACTATAATGCAATGCTACCGAACCACCATTTCACGGACCTTGGTCGTGATGAGCGATGGACGTAGGTATTATTGACCAAATTATTCGAATTGTCATTTCCAAACTCGCTCAACGATCATTAGGTCAAATTCAAGATTCTGACTGAAAATTTTTACATGATCTAGACGAACATTTTACAAAATTTTTGCCAAAATTTGGGCTGGATTGATCGTCTTGTTTTTCCGCTAAAAAATTGCAAAATCGAATCTTTTGAGCTACCAAAACACGTCGTCTTTATTATGTAAACGATCGACCAGTAGTGCCGGGAACACGGTTTTTCTCTCTCGAAATCCAAGATGAGCCGGTGCAAAACTGGATCCTGATAGATTGGATATTAAAAATTTTATAGAACTAAAAAAAAAAAAAAAAAAAAAAGTATAACTCCTCGGGTTGTTAACCCAGTAATGTTACAAAAAAAAGTTTCAAACTTCCGATTGATATAGGGAATAGCAGTGACAGATTTGGCATAGTCGCGCGCGTAACACAGCTGATGGGATTGGCAAACCTAACCTCACTTTTCTTAGGCTCCCGACCCGAGTCATTGAGAATGTAATTTAGTCAGTTATTATTTTTGTAAGCTAATCATTAATCACGATTGTCACACACTAGAATAAAAAATAAAAAAAACGAAAAATAGGGACATTCGACACGAGATTCATTATTGTGTCACTTGGAGCATTTTTTATTCAAGATCTTTCTTGACTTCAAAGTACTAGAGTTTTCCTTCCTTAGAGTAACATAAAAGGTTGAGTTACCGTACAACTGAAGTAAATGTTTTTCTTAATTATATATTTTGAAACGTAAATGTGCTATAGTTTTTGACATAAACATAATTGTAAACAGTATGTTCGCATTATAATATTGTTAGGATTAAAAACCCTATTCACCTTCGGAAAACACAGGTCATATTTATTCATAAATACACAAGAAAAAAAAAAGTGTATTTTACACTGGTATATCGTATATCTTCCGTAATTCTCGGGTTCGGTCTGCCAATTTCTGGCTGTCCAAAAATGAGAAAATATTTCGAAGAGCTGTAACAACAAAAACGAAAGATTTTTGTTCACGTAGAGCGAGGTAAGCATTAACGTTAGAAATATTAAGACACAAAAGTAAAAATTTCACGATTTTTGTGTCAAATTTCTTGAATTTTTTTTACAGCAATATTGAAATGAAATAAAATGCTCGAAACAGTAATAAAATCATTTGAAATATAAATGAGAATCTAATTAAAAAATTACCAACAGAATATTTTACCTTTTTTGTCCTTCTCGTCCATGAACATTCTGACGATCGAAAAGCGTTTGACTTGTCCCAAATGCTGGAGAAAACGATTTAGTAATTCCACATTTTCAGGTGTGCAATAATGTTGCTCGAAGCAGGTGAGAATCAAACTCAACATGTCGCCATCCAACTTGTTGCCCACAACTACGATTGAATTTTTTTTTTAATTTTAGAACAAAAGTCAGCTTTTCCCGCCACAATATATTTCTTGAACTTTCATATACGTGTGTGTACACTTAATAAAAAAAAATGAATAAAAAATAAATAAAAATGATTGACCATTTACCTGCTTCTATGTTTTCCGGGGGTAAAGCTTTTAAGAGATTTGCATGATGAATCAAATGAGGATCGTTTCTGATAGAATACCAAAATCGTATAAACTCGTAGGGTGATTCGATTTTCTCGAATTCAATATTTTCCGTTTTTTCTACCGTTGCACTTTCGGTTTCTTTAGAAACAGAATCATCGATAAGCTGAGATTTATTACTGATATTTTCTTCATGGTCCGTTGCGAAAGTCACTGTTTTTCCAATTGTTTTAGATACTTTTGGCTCGGCAGTCCGTTCATCGGAATTCAATTTTTCGTTGATTTTATTATTCGCTGTAGATCCAACGTCTTTAATGTTCAAACTCGAAGATTTTTCGAAGAAGATTTTAGTGTCTTTGTAAACAGAATTTGGCTGGATCGTCGAACTTTTTGAAAATTCCTTAAGATCATCACCGCCTTTGATAGGATTTTTTTCACACTTTTTGGAATTATCTTTCGTTTCACTATCATCTTCGTTTTGAACAGATTGAAAAAATTTCTTCGAAATCGTCTCACTTTCTGTCAGTATTTTTTGTCCATTTTTTATCTCCGAGTAATCACGAGTATTAAAAAATTCTTCGTTCGATATCTCTTTGATCACGACACCGGAAGTTTTGGCGAATGGCCTTCGAGGATTCGTCAAACTTTCGGTTTCTTTTATCACCTTCGAAGAATTTCTTCCAATTATTTTTTCAATCTTCGTTTCACCTCTGGAATTATTGTTTTTCTGTGAATCCGTTGATACGAAAACGCCAGTTTTTTTGGCGTACATGTCGTTATCACCGCCTCCGAAATTCCCGAAATTTTTGCTCTGATTTTTCGTTAACATTGTTTTACATTTCTCCTTATTTATTTTCTTTCCCCTCTGATTCTCCTTGTTTTCCGATTTCTCGCACGGCTCGTTCGGAATCTCTTCGATAATTACGCTCGAAGCTTTGCCATACGAGACTTTAGTATCGGTAAAGATGCTTTGTGTTTTCGGTGATTTACCTGAGTTTTGAGACGTTTTCGGACAATAAACGTCTCTGAAGTGGGGCTGGGGAGTCGAACGTTGTGACGAGCTTGGCGCGTTGTTACAGAAACAAATTTGTGATCGTATCTGCGAGTTTGACGTTGAAAATTCTTTCCCATGTGTTCTATCGAGGCCAACATTTTCGATATTCGTTTTGATCTCCATTAAATTATTATGACCGTTCAGTGGGGAGTTTGAAGCTTTATCATCACTCAAAATATCGATTCCCTTTTCGCTTCTATTTCTCGAATCCATCGTTAATTTATCGAGCACTTTATTCTTCAATTCTATTGTTTCTTTGATCTCTGAATTCTCATCCGTTTTAGCTTCGTCGTCTATTCTCATTCTGAAATAACAATAATAATAATAATTCCATGATTATATTTTCATAACAATTTGTAAAAAGGTGAAATGATGCAAAACGGAATCGAACGATTTATAACTGTAGTGGAAAAAAATGTGAAAAATATATTGCAAATTTTAAACAATGAAAAACTTCATTTGCATACCTAATTTTTTTGGATTTACACGGTCCTCTGAGTTTGTTGACAGCTCCTATTGCAATTTTGTTCGCGGGTTCTATTTTCAGTACCGCCTCGTAATCAGCCAATGCCTGAATGAATAAACAATTGAGGTTTTAATAACCATAACCCAGCGCGATAAGAATGAACGAACGATTTTTTATATGAAGCTACGAATAACGGTACTGCCTAAGATAGAGAAAATCGTAGCATCGGGCAGACAATTATTTTATTTAAAAAAAAAAAAACACAAATACATACTTGAGTTCTCTTTGCCAGACGTTCGAGGGCCAATCCTCTACGAATAAGGGCTTTTATGTTTGTGTAATCGATACTTATTACTTTGTTACAATCGTTGACAGCATCGTCGTAACGTTCCAATTTGATGTAAGTTATCGCACGATTGTTGTACGCGTTTATCGTCGGGTTTATCGCGATGCTGGATTTGTAAAAGCAAAGAGCCTCTTCGTAATCACCCGCTTTAAATGCTTCGTTTCCCTTTTCACGATCTTTTTCCGCCATCATACTCAATTCAGTTCCGGTCAGAGCGACTAAACAAAAATTTTTATTCCTCTTATAACTATTTTAGTAAAAAATTAAAAAAAAAATAAAAATCTTGCAACAAGCTTTAATTAGTTTCAATTCTATGAGTTTATTCAGATCTCTGTAATTCAAATATATTCTCAATTGAATCGAATAAATGTTTGTCATGCTCCAAGCTTACGAGTCTTCGAAAAAACGGAGAAATATGAAAAAAAAAAAAGCTCAAAAGTCAGTTTCTGAACTTTAATCGTAACAACTTGTTCGAGCTGCGAGGTCGAGCAACAAACGAAATTATGATTCAGACAGTTTCGGTGAAGTTCGAAAGAGTCGTCGAGCGACACACATATGAGTTTTTAAAACTCACGTTTGTCAACGATTTCGTTCCTAGATTCTTTCTTCATTTTATCTTCTTTGTTGCAAACGATTTTCTGTGCTCTTTTCGCTTCGGCTTGCTCGACGTTGTGTTGTAAATCGATTCTATTCAATTCTGTTTCAGCGTCATATTTATCCCATCCGGCATAGTCCCATGCTGCGATGCGTTTATGCTTTTTAAGTTGTTTCTGCGACAGCTGTTTAGTTTTCTGTAGATAAAACAATACTTTTGTCATATTTTGGGGAGAATAATATTCGCATCCGAAATCTAATTGCACCGAGTCTAAATCGTCGATAAGCAATAAAGCTTACTTCCGGTTGTTCGAACATTATTTTTCGAACAGCAGGCTGTGGAATCATCTCGTTCATACGCATAGCGCGCCCTTCATCTAAATCTTTTTCACGCATTTTCATCTCACTCATCCATTCGTTCATGTCATTTTCTAAAATTTCACGATTTTCGGGCTCGAGCATATCTTTTTTGAGGACTGGTTCGGCCACTCTTAAAACTGTACTCAAAGGCTTCAAGTCGGTTAAACGATTCTCAGCGTGTTTTGTCAAGTCAGGATAATATCCTTCCTCACCGGACCTAAAGAGAATCGAAAACGTATTAAAACTTTTTTTTTCCCCTTTACTTACCAAGTGGTTTATTCAGCTCGAGTTTATACGGGAGTAAATCACGAAAAATCACTTTCGGATACTCATTTAATGGAATTTTAATGAATTTTTTGAGAAACGAAATTCATTCGATGAATTCTCGAAAAAAAAAATTGAACGAAATACGAAGAGAATAGCTTTCGTTTCGTTCGACGTCGAAACTCAGTGGCCGATAAATATTTAGAGGTTCGAACAACATTTCGCTAAACTTCGACAATTATTAGAGCTCAATATTTCAATGAATTTTATCCGATTTAACTGTAATTGCACATTAACCCTTCTCGTACACTGGGGGTCCAGTGGCCCCCACCGCCAACTTGTGCCCTAAATATGAAACAGTTAGAGCCCACAGCCTGAGTGGCTGAATGGCAGACCTTAAAAATCTTTTCTTTCTTTTAATTTCATCCCATCGCATTCTAGATGATTTAAGCTGCATTTTCGTTTTTTTTTTTAATTCAAATCGGCCAAATAGTTTTCTCACAGCGAGCGTTCAAAAATCGATGGGGGCCGCTGGACCCCATGTGTATGTCTCGGTCGAGGACAGACGTGTGTACGAGAAGGGTTAATTTTTATTTTGGTGAAGCGAAAGTTCGGATATTCCATTTATAAATAGCTTCACGTATAAGCATGATAAATATATTTCAATTTTCGACTCCGTATAACAAAGCATGTTTAGAGTGCTGAATAAAAAGCATAATTACTATGTATCTCGAATGTAACGAAAGCGTATAAGCCGAGTTAAATTACCGAAGTATTACAATGATACGCTCCAGCTCTTTGGCATTTTCGCACTGAGTTATGTACTCGTAAGACAAGTGTTCGATCGGTATGTCGTATTTTTCAAGCAACGATTTTTTATTCTCCACAGTTTTATCAACGTGATCCATATCCTCGCTAACCATAATGATGATCTTATTTCAATTTAATTGAATCAACTGCACTCAAGATTCTTTATTCGTATACTGATTAAATACTGCTAGGCTAAGCTTTTGATTACTCGAGTTACCATGGTCACACGTATTCATTGTTTACGGTGATTTATTAGTTGCGTTTTGTGGGAGGAAGGAAACACGAAAGGGGGAATATATGAATCGATTGAAAAATAGTTCTAAATCGTTTTTCATCTTTTCGTGTCAAGTGTCAAGTTCTTTCAATTCGTGGCCTCTTTGGATCAGGAAAGGCACTTTTGTTTGAAGAATATTTTGTCAAGATTTTCCGCGCTTGGCACGTGTTTGACAGTCGATACTGTTCGATCAGCCGATGACTTTGATCGTGAAAGCAAGAGATGGCAGCACCATTCAGTTCTTAATGGTTAGAGTTTGAAAACAGTGAAGAAAGCCGGAACTCGGGGGCTCAAATTCATTCATCTGTGATGACACGAGTGTGGGAAGGATTTCTTTTTTTTTGTGGCCTCGAAAAGAGAGAACGTGTTTCCAAACACTATGTAGAGATCTGACATAGCCACGGTTGGTACGCGACCACAGTTTTTTCTTTTTGAAAACATTTTCTGCTTTCTGTATACTTAGATTGTAAAAAAAAGTAAAATTTATTGTTCGCTTTATTATAAAAACGGTCGAAATCATTTTCGATCGGAAAATAATGTGAAACATTTAATGTCAAGGTTTGAATGAAATTACGGTTTGTGTCGCGCCACAAACTTCGTAAAGAATCTTCATAAAAATTTTATTCCGTTCTAAACTGACCGGGCCACTTCGAGTCCGAATGAAATAGTTACGTTTCCATTCCTAAATTATTTCTCAAGCAATAAATTCCAGAGAAAACGATAAAATCCCTTTTTTGTTTATATATTCAAAGGATCTGAGTAGAAAATATGATAATTTAGGGTTTTACCGAACGAACTCGTTTCTACGATACCTCGGAAGCCTTTAATTGCAATAAATATTCGAGGATCCGTAAACTTTCATTGGGAATGAGAGAAAAATTGGTTAACATTTAATTTTTAATTCGTTATTTAATATTCGTTAGCTTTTTTCTTTTATTTCTTGTGGATCATTCGTGGAACGTTCCCTGATTGTTTTGTTATCTAAGCCAGAATTTAATTTCTAACTAGTAAGCGCTATATAACTTGTTGCGTCTGACATTATTTTTAATTATGAAAAAACCCTCAACATTATCCGAACCGTTGATTGAATTTGAAAAAATAAATTATTCATAAAAGATGATTCTTTTTCAATTGCTAATGTTTTAATAAAATTTCTCTTTTGTGAAATTTATTGAGAATAATTTTCCTTCGTTATTGTTCTTCCAGATGCGCGACTTGTCAAGAAGGAATCTGTGTTGTCATAGACATATGAAAGACCAGCTGTCGTTTCAACATTTGAGAGCAAACAGAATAACTTCAGAGTCGTAATTTTCACTTGAGCTCTTTAAGACTACGTGTAATGACATAGCGAACCAATCAGAATCGCGGAAAAGCGATGACAATAAACAGCCAATTCACGGCGTCACAATTCTACTTTATAAAAAGAGAAGAAAAAAGTTATCAGGATCGTTCGAATCATTGTTACAAATAAATATAAATTTCAATGGTTTCAATTTCGTACCCTAATGAATCAGCTGATTAAGACAAATTAAAATTTTCGAGGTGCGTATTCGAAAACACAAAATATCAAAGTTTATTAACTTTGTGAACCTCGAGGTTTTTCATATCTGAGCACCATCCGTATGTGTATTCGTAGTGACGACTCTGTATCACGGTGAGATATGTTTTATCTGCTTGATCCTCGCACATTTTCAACGCACAACAAAGCGTCGCTGCAATCTGTACAGTTGCTCGAGATAGCGAGTGTATAATTTCGACGAAAACAGTGCAAGAATTATAGTAGCGAATGATTTAATTCACATCCTCATCGTCCAACTAATAAGGTACTCGAACTGCTTTTCTTATCGAATAATAAATATTTTCTATTTATCATTTATTACTTCAAGATGCACGAATAAAATATTATACATAGCGAATAAAATAGGCTGAGTATAAGAACAAAAAGATTTCGCATGCAGAGAAAATAATTTGAATAAATGGATTATAAAAAGGTTTTTTACCTGTAAATTAACGTTTGATTTGTGATTTTGTTAGAAGTTGTCGGATAGTTTGCTGACAGCTTCAACATCGTCTAAAAAATTTTTGAATTTTTGCGTATATTTTTGGCTCGAAAAACGAAATAATTTAAAATAATACAGCGATTCCAAGAAATTTCAAGCCGTTCGCACGAGTTTTTTTTTTTATTTCGTTTTATCGCGTATTCTTTCACCGTGCGTTTACCTGGGAGCGAAAATTATACGGTGGCGCGAAAATCATAAGAACTGTACCGAGAGAGTAAAAGAAGAAAATAGATATACAATGTGACGCAATGACTCCTACCCCCTTAATTATGTCGAGAACTACAAAAAGGTTGCAGGAAAATATTTCTATCGGAAATTGTACTATTCGAGATCGAGGATCAAGTGGCGCTATTTTTATTTTTATTTTTTTCCACGTAAAGGCGCCTTCGCGATTTCAGGGTCGGTTCATTTTTTATTAAAGTATATAGTTATCCGGGAAAATGTAAGAAAGAGATCAACTCGAAGTAATAAAACTGAATGGAAACGTTCGTATGATTATGCGCATTTTTTTTTCTAAGATAGAAATATTTCTGAGCTCAAAACTGACGTCTCAATTCGCTCAGTTTTTTCTTTGTTTGATCATTTCTTTGTGAAAATGTCGCCCTAACCTGATCCACATGAAATATTTCGCATAAAAGATCGTTAAATGTAATGAACTACGAAAATCTGTAAGAAAAATCCGTTATTTGTATCGAGAGCTAAATACTTTGGTCGCGAAATAGATTTCTCTGTCGGAATATTATAGCGTTGAGTAGAATCTGTTAGGTTATGTTCGCTTACTAAAATTGACGCCATTGAATTGAGCATCCAATACGAACTCGTATTACGGTCCTGTGCCGCTATAAAAGCAGACGAATTTTCATTTTTACCACGCTAGTCAAATGCGAGCGCTAAATTTTCACAAAGTTTTTAGGCCAAGTTTAACGTACCGATTGAACGTATTTTTAGTGGATTCGTATCACAGCATGTCTTATTTAACGTGGAAAAAATATTAAAAACGATAGTTTCGCAAAACTATCAAATGCAAATTTTCATGATGACACAATTTCACTGGGATTTTTCAAATAAAAACCTGTATTTTTAAATCGATTTTAATGCACCTCGTCTCATTTTGTTCCTCAATTGATCCTCTACGAATTCACCACGTAGATTTTTTTTTCAAGTTCTTTCATTCAGAAATTATTTATAAAAAAGTTTTTTCGCTCAATAAACGATTGGCTGCAACAGTGAAATGATATTGAGCTTTAGTAAAAATCTACTTGGTGGATGCTTCAAGGATCAGTTAAGGAACAAAATGAGACGCGATGCATTAAAAACGGTTAAAAAATACAAATGATTATTTGAAAAATCCCAGTGAAAATGTTTCATCATGGAAATTTGCATTCATCAGTTGATGATTTTGCAAAACTATAGTTTTTAACATTTTTTAACATCGATACGTCAAATTTGGTCTGAAAGAGTTTTGAAAATTTAGCACTCATTTGACTAGTACGCAGTACAGTATAGTTACCTCAAACGCACTATAGTTTAACGACTTGATAAAATTAGTCGACAGTCGAATATAATGGCTTTGAAAATCAATGTAGAAAATACGAATTGAGCATATTTGGTATCCGTACAATTTGTGTATGATATTGGATTCGAAATTTGATGCGCTCACTTCGTATACATATATTTACTACCGAGAGTGCAACTCGCAGTGGACCGCGAATACTCGAGTGAGTAGGGATGATTGGGAAGCACAATTGACGCGTGGAGTCGCGAGCGGGCGCCTTACCTGCGTTAACACACCAGTCACCTTGTAGCGTAGCGCGCGCGCACGCGGCGCTGTTAATTTTGCTAGAGCCGCGCCGCCGCCGTCGCCGTTGCCGCGCGTTATAGCCGCAGACGCGAATAGCCGCTGTGCTCGATGCGAGTAAAACGTGCAGCGTAGCCGGTAGTGGATATTAGACGGTGCACCGGGACGAATGCGAGCATTCGCCGGCGAGCGCTCGGCGCGAGTGGTCATATTTTCGTACACGAGAGGGTGCTGCTCTGCTTACCATTTACCATTTTTATTCTTGTTATGCCCTGCTCACAAACGCACACATCCACACACAAATCCGTTGATTTTTCAATATCCAACGAATCGTAAAAATATTTGATGAAAATTCAGTACGCATATTACCGGTTGCGTGTTCTTTCGACTGTACTCTAGTAACACTGATAAGTCGATCGAGATAAATGAAAAAATAAATACCCATCGAAAATATATCTCCCGTTGCGAACAGACTTGTGAGATCATAATTTGTGTCACGGAAAAACGTTAAATTATAAGGAATCGGAAAAATTAACGTTTATTCATTAAGATATTTGTGAGAACGGTCGCGAGAATGAATATAGTTGATCAGTGCACCGAGCAACAAACGTGCTAATTCTGTGTATGTGAAAAATTTAAGAGAACTCTCATTGCACTCGAGCTTTTGTTGACTCGACTACAAAACTTTGATTTCAACGAGTCGCGTGCAATTTTTACACATCCCTTTGCTTTATTTTTATTATTTCGCCCGTCAGAAACTTCCGGTCAACCGACAAGATTTATAGGGATACACGGAAACTGAGAGTGACTGTCGCGAACCAATTTAGAAATCCACTGTGGGCGCTCGGGATAACTGAAATACCCGTACTGACACGCACGCACAAATACACGTGTGCTCTTTTCAGCCGATTTTTTTGTTTCTTTATTTAATTCAAAAAACAGTGAACGCGGTATAAATATTTTCCGTTGGATTCAAAAGAGCACGCGTACTCGTTGTGTACACACACGAATATCAACGGTTAAAATGTGCGAAACGGAAATCCACGACGCATCGCCCGCGCTTCTGTGCTCCCTAATTCTCGATGTAGCTCTCATACCGTGGTAAAAAAAAAAAAGAAACTGTAAGCGACAGTGACGAAACGAGATAAACGAAGAAGGATACGCGTACTTGTTCTACAGTTTATTTTTCCCATCGAACAAGAGTGTGAAAGAAAAGTAAGTTTTTCAATTGTTCATCTCACTATTATCATCAACATTAATAATTAATAATGAAAGCCAAATTTTTCTTTGTTTCGCTCTCTTACATTTCGTAAATTTCAGTTTTAATAAACGAACAATGTTCGTCGACACGTATATGTACGTTAATCGCTAAATTATTTTCTACTTTCCAAGTTTGCACACAAACTTTCGTTTTCAGACTACACATTACGTTTTGCTGTACAAGTAATTTTTTGTTTGATGTGTGCGAAGATAAACGTAGTCAGAAGTATCGCAAGTTTTTATAACTGATTCGTGGATCGTTTGATTTTTCACGAAATTTATGGTTATCCGGTTCATAGAAGTAGGTAGCGATTTATATTAATTTGGATCAGCTAAAAACTTCATCTGTGTTTGGTGCGGATGTGATTGATTCTGGGTGAAAGGCCTCGCTCATAGTTTGGCAACATTTTCCAAGGATTCAACTGAGTAAATATGAAGATGATTGTTTTGATATTAACGATCGAGGCAGCCTGACATTTTGAGGTTGTAGCAATGTTTTGATTTTAACGGTAATTATCGTGTGGGTGTGTATGAAATTATTTGAATGCGAATCATGAAAGATAAACAACGAGAGTAAAAACAACATTCGTAATCTTATTAATGACTCACGATATTCTTCATTTTCACCGGCTTCCGATTTTTTAATCAAGCATATCGAAATTCATACCACGAATTAAGGTAATCGCGATGCCTAGGTCATTGGATTCCGGTGAAATTTTTTTATGTCGTTCTTCATAGATGAATTATCGTTCTCACGAAATTTCAGGCTCGGTTACCGATCAATTAAGGGAGAAAAAAAATTATTAACAGTAGGTTTTCTCCGTGACGGATGCCCAGGGGTGACGTAGGAAAATCCGATTTCCGGTCACTCTAAAAATATACATACATCTTGATGAAAATCCATGAGATATTTTACAAAAACCAGATTTTAGTACTTCAAGCTTTTAGCGATCCAATGATCTCAGAAAAAAAGCGGTTATCGATCTAGTTTTTATGGAATATTGAGTCGAAATGGAGCTTCCGGCATCGGACAGTGTTTTCACACTTTAGAGATGAAGAGGTTAAACCCTCGCGTATCGGCGCGGTCGATCACCACGCCAGTCACTGAAATAACTATTATTTCAGTTTTGTAATTATATACAAATTGTTATAACCGATCTTCGATTGGTACAAATTTTGTAAATTGAAAAATATTATTTTTACGAGTATCAAAAATTGGAATAGGCATAAGTTTTGAATTCAGTTATTAGTATGATCAGCTGAGGACGATAGGAATACCTTAATTCATTCGTTTCGATACTGTCAAGTTGAATGTCAGAGAAAAATGATGAATAACGTGTTTTCTCACATTTTTTCGAATGCTATTGAAATTGATCAGGATGAAATTCACCGTGTTGATAAGATTTTATCATCGGAGCGAGTTATTCAGATATGCGACGACGATACAGTACGAAAACGTTCGTCGGATGAGTATTTCGAAAAAAAAAACTCGTGTGTTTTTTCTAATGAATTATTTCGACGAGAAACTCGATTCTATCAATTGTGATTTTGGCGAGGTTCCAAAGCGAGCTCGTTGTTCGCGTGTGACCATCAATGACTCGTTCGGTTTCGTTTAAAAGAAATTGAGGTAGGTCCAATCATCGATATAGAAGCAATTCGCGATTACTTTCAACTCTTCGTGTATTCGAACTTTTTTACAAAATCATAAATAACCGAAAAAAGAGGAGAATTCGTTTTATTACAAACATTTGATTTGATCTCAGCAATGTCGAGAGTTTCTTCAACTAAAATTTATCACCGTACGAATTGAACCCCCTGTACGATAATCGAATTGCTATCAGTTCAGCTTTTCGTTGAATTTTCATATCGTTCAGCCCGGTTCCGGCTGTTTTTAATCAAATGAATATTATTCATATTGAATCCAGGTCCATTCGATGTAACCTCAATTTTTTCAACCTCGATTCCGGTAGCTGACTGCTCAATATATTTAATACTCGAGTGCCACAAATCCTCAAATGTTCAACACAATTCAATTTTTCGATGTAATCATAACATTTGCTCTCCATCAGCACAACTTTTATTCTGTCATTCGAATGGAATCGTCACAGTTGTGATTTTTCTTCTGAGCTATATTTTCTAATGTTAATTTTTGAAAAAAAAAAAACGAAACAAAAAATAAGTTATCAAGTGCGAGCTTGACATTACCGGTTGTAGTCACTGTTGAAAGAATTTCTTTTTTCAATATTCACCATTTCGCTATCATAAGTATTTATCTCGGTTTGATCAAATCATGAAAAAAGATGTTTCGACAGGAATTTGTAACATTTAAATCGACATCGATTGTCAAGAGTTCTTTGTATTTTGTCCCTGTTCTTTTGGTTCATTAAATTTTATACAAACACAGATACGACTAAATAAAAATAAATAAAAAAAAAATGAAGCAGAGTCTCGAGGCTGAGTTATAACAGAAAGAAACGATACATCTATAACGTTTCTCACCGGGCATTAACTGCGACAATCTACCTTATCAGAACTGCTCTCTCATGTGACACACGATACTTGAAAAGCTTCGTCTTTCTTTTGAGCTCGTTTGTGCGAGTTGTGCGAAGAGCGTGGTTTTTTCTTTCATACTTTTAACATTTTCTCTCTCTCTCTCTCTCTCGTGATCCCAAACGTTCGCTTCATCCGGCGACACAATCTCGTCACTGATGCTGTGTGTATGTCCGTTTGTGTATCCGTGTCTCGCGTTGTTTTTAGCCTCAGGTTTTGCTTTCACTCGGTATCAACGTGTTTTGTGTTCTGTGTGCGCTGGCGGTCTGGTAGTAGTCGCCTCCGCCGTCGTTTCCCATCTCATCGGTATTCTCTTTCATCAAAACATCGGACTTGACATCGCTCCGATAACGAGAAAACGAGTCTTTGGAAATCCTTCGATAATCACTCTTGGCGCGCGGTATTTAAAAATTATTTTTTTAAAATGACTTCCACATCGGACCAGTCTATAAATCTTCTGTAAAATAAAATCTTTGAATGTGGTAATCTTAGAGTTGGGGAAAAAAAAAAAAGAAAAATCGTCGTTGTATATTGTGACGGTCAAAGTTTTATGACGAATCGATAAAACCTTCAGTTTCTATCAATCGCGTGTATTTTTTTCTTGTTTCCCCCCGCCCCCGCCCCCCCTTTAATTTTGAATAAATAAACGTGGGATCTTGATTACGTCCGAACCTTTTCGAATTTGTCACGAAAATTTCTAATCCAATGAAAAAACCTTGCGTCATAAACTCGCCCAAGATAAAAATGAAAAATGCTTTATTCCACCAACGAACATTCGTCTTTGTCGATGTTGTTTCGCGCTCATCGAAACTTGCACTCAACTCTGTAACGGAACTTTTATCTTCTTGTCACACACCATTCTAAAACGTTTTCGTAACAAAGATCTTGAAATTTGATGAAATTTAAAAAATAACAAATTCTCTCAATTCCAATAGATGACTGTAATAAATATTTATAAATAGAGGACATGATGCTATTGAAACGAGGATCTACTTCACAGCTCAAATATCTCTCTGTCTTCAGCTCTCACGCGTCAACCAATAAAATTCCACCAACGGCTACGATAATTATTTTTCCGGGATCGTATAACAAACTTGCGTTGCGTCGCGTTGCGTTGCGCATACCGAGACCGACGACGCGACGGCATTGCTACCGGTGGGAGATTACAGCAACGTGTATCGTCGCCCTCTTCGTCGTTCACGTCTTTTCTTTTATCTTTCCACATAAATTTCGCTAAAACGATCGTTTAACGTTTATTTCCTTACGATCGGCCAATTAGTCTTCGATATCCCAGAGAGTTATTCGTCATATCGAGAACGAGAAAGTCCACGATCTAACTGATAAGCGTATACGACTGTGCGAAAAAAAAAAAAAAAACAGAAAAAAAAAAACATGGATTATTAAAAAATAAATGATATCGATATCGTGAAGTGTGAATATGAAACGTTGTAATTGTAGTCTTATAATCATGACAAATATTCGTTAACTGCTCGATACGAGAGTTTTTTTTTTTTAACGTAGAAAGGCAAGGAAATTGGATTTTAGAACAGAAACTTGATGGAATAAAATTGCGAGTGAAGATTGAAAGAAATCGATGACTTAAAAAATTGGACGAATTGTATTTGACTCAGGAAGCAGTGACGCGAAGAGACTATGGGGAAAAAAAAATTAATTGCGTTGAAAGTAGAAGGAAAGAAGTGCCAAGTTGGAGGAGACGAATTTAATGAAAATTTGAGTTTAGAAGATGTTTTGGAAAAATGAATTAAAAATCGATTCAGCAGTTAGAAGGAACGACTCTCGATTGAGGCATCAAAAGTTGCGTGAGAAATATTAAAGAGAAAAAAAAAAACATAATTCAACAGCAGCAATGACAATCTTGGCAAGGAGAATAAAAATTAGAGCGTATGACGTTCTCAAGTAGGCTGAGAAACACGCTGAAGATATTGGCAGAACTTTTAACGTTTTCAGAGTAAAAGGAAGTCTTGAGAAATAGCAGAGCTCAATAACGTTGGCTAATCCATTATAAGTATGCATCGGTATGGTAATAACGAAATCTTCAAACGAGCCTACCATAGAAGTAGCGGGTATAAGACGAATTATACATACGTATAATAGACTCGAAGTGCATAGCGAATTCGTTTGAATTGTACGAAAATAGTATGTACGTATGGCATACAATGGGAGTCTACTTGTTTTTATAATACTTTCAAAATCGTTAAGAACACGATTCATTCGGTGACGACGTAACGCTTGTCGTATTTAGCAATACGCCTTGGTTAGTTTTAAAAAAAATCGCTTGCTTTTCGTTATTTCAAAAACGTTAGCCCGAAGAGAATATTTTACCGAATCATGTCAGATCGAGTAGAGATTAACGATCTTGTACTGGCATATAAAAAGCGTGTGATTTTTCTGCGATTATTATTATTACTTTTTTTTATTGATAATTAATTCAATTAAAGAGAGTATATATTCAATTTTTATGCACCAAATTTTTTTTTTTTAAATCGATGAGAAATAAGAAAAAGATGAAACAATTATAAAAATTGGCACGAGTAATACGAATTGAAAGAAAAATAAAATTATAATCGTGATGATGAAAAAACTTTTGCAATGAAAAATGCAGCAGTTTTCAGAATCTTACGATAGCGTGACTCTGTTCTCTGTGAATAACAGAAAGTTGTTTTCGAAGTATTATTTCTTTGAACCTCCAAAAAAAATAGAATATTTTCTCTGAACTTTCAATCCGGTTGAATTACATTTGTGCCTCTTTTCAAAATCTTATAAATGAAATTGATTGCCTATAGTGACTTGACATGTCACGAAAAACCTTCAATGTCACGAAAAATTACATTTAGCCCTGAAAAAGTCATGAAACGTCATAAGAAATGACCATTGAACCTGATTTCTACGAGGTCTCCCCAGGTTTTCATTATTTCGTGTGGAAATTTTGAAAAAATACCAAACTGTTCAAAATGAAAAATAGCTTTGTTTTGTTTCTTTCCCTGATTGTTAATTTTCTGAAAACTTCGTAATATCCTAATTATATCAATGGATCAACGAGACAAATCAATTTATGTCGACTAGAAATACTAAACTATGAAAAAAACGAATTTTTTTTCAATGCAAATGAATACAAAAAAACCAAAATACAACCTTGTAGATTATTCTAAATCTCATTGTTCACGAACTGAATTTTATTTTCTAAAAATTTCTTAATATACCAAAGAGCAGAACAGAAATATTAAAATTCTGAAAATTTTAATTATTCCTTGGTCATAAAATTTTTAAAAGTCATGAAATTTTAGTTCGGATCAAAATTAAAAAATCTGTAAAATCAGAAAGGAAGCATCTTTCACGAATTCGAGTAAAGAAAAAAAAAAAAGATGAGAAAGCAAGAGTAAATTCGTAGCATCGTAGTACGGTGCAAACTTGAATTCCATTGGAGGTTAGGGTCTAACAGAATTTCTCTCATTTTTCTTGCAGTTCCAAGACATCGGGCTGTTCCGGTGGTCGAGTCATTGTGGATTTAGCTCTCAGTGGTGATTTAAGCAAATTGTTTATTTTTTTTTTTGTTTTGTTTTGTTTTTCGTCGACGCGAAACGATCCGCGGTACGAGAGTGGTAATATACAGAGGTTCGTGAAATCCGTGACGGCAAGAGGAGGAAGAGACGGAGGAGGAGGAGGAGGAAAAAGCATCACGTACATACAACGGTCGGGGACGTGATGTCGAGACATCAGCAGCGACGGCAGAATCAGCGCCACCAACACCATCAGCAACGACAGGGGAAGCCTCTCGTGTTCGGTACGAGAAGGTCCGTCGTACTCAGAGAAAGTGAAGCAACGGCCTGTTGACTACAGTCGTGCGAAGACTGTGGAAGAACGTTGAAGAGAACTTCGTTCGCTCTTATGCACTGCATATACATAAACTTATATGTGTCGATATAAATATAGATATACACGAACATACGTATATACATATATATGCACGTGAAATATATACAAAGATTACTAACGCCGCTTACACCGCTACCGTTACTACACGTTAGTATTCCCGCCAAGTGGCAAAAAAGCCCAAGGCAGTGGCGCCACGACACGGAACACTTGAGGAACACCGCGAGACTGCTTACTCGATCATTGGAAGATTCCCCTCTACGAAACTGTAAACAACAAAAAAAAAATATGCGGGAATAAAAAGGTTAGGAGACAGATACGCGTACAGTGAAAAACGATAAAAAGAATCGTGGTCTCTTTCTCCCAATCATTTTTGCATCGAGTCCACATGACAAACGGATACGTCATCGTTTCATCGCGTTTCCATTAAAATTGTGCAATTCCCTGAACACATTGTGTCTGTTGTTTTTTTCTCTGTTTTGTTTTGGTCTCTTCATTTTCTTTTCTTTTCTTTTTTTTTGATGAGCCATCGTGTTTGACACTTTCAAACAGTGTGACAACGGTTTTTTCTTCGATTCCAACGTAGTATTGTGTGAAACGTCGCAACGAGGAATCATTGTTTGCACATTCTTTTGTAACGTTTAGCGATTAAACTCGCGAACGTCGTCGTAACTTCCCGAAAAATTGAACTTCGGTCGCTTCGGTTGGATTATTCGTTCCGAAAGACTCATGAGACTTTCTTTTTTCTCTCTCGCATCGAGAATCCCTGAATTTTGTTTTATTCCTATTGTTCCTCTTCTCGTTCCTCGATATTATTATCCTTACGTTCCTGCTTTTCAAACCCGGTGAGCATAAAATCCTTCATAGCTAGAAAATAGCCACAGAACCCTGATCGTTTTGTCGGTTTACCGCGCTACCGCAAGACTCATTGCGAATCCGCTGTCTTGTTTCTCGCATTCTCCCATCTTCTTTTCCTCTATTTTTTTTTTTTTTCTTCTTTTTTTCTCATATTTTACACCGCGATTTTGCGGATTTCTCGGAGATCCCTTGACACAACAATTTCAACTTATCTCGAGAGAAAAAAAAGAAGAAGATAGAAAAGCCGCAAAAACTCGTTGTTTTTCGATCCCTCTACACGGGCAGGTTCGTTCGCTTAGGATCGAGTTGACGAGAAATCTCGAGATGCGTGAATAATTGTATCGCGAGCTTTTGACGTACGGGAACGAACAGAAATAGAATAACAAAACACAGACAAAAGATTCGCTGATAATCAGGAAGTTGTAATTTAAACGACGAAGTGAAAGAGAGACAGAACAAAAATCGAGCTGAATGACACGCCGAGAAACTGTACATTACCTGCTACATTTGGGAGACTGCGGATATCTATTTGGTATTTAATAAAACGCTGCATAATTGACTGGATCGCGTAATCATTGTCGTGGATAATTCAACGAACCTATTCTCTTTTTATTTATCTGTAAATGACGCTTTGAAATAATTACAAAGCGGCACGAGGAGGCTTTTGCAGTCACACATAAAACTTCATCGAGGAGGTTGATTACTCGCGTTGCTCGTGGCGTTGTCGTCGTCGGATCTCTCACGTACTCGGAAATCGCGCCCACAAACACACGCAAAAGAGTCTCACGGAACACCCAGGTGTGTCGCTCCGCGGTGACTGAACAGTGAATCGGTAAAAGACGAGCCAATAGGATCGAATGAAAGTTACTGGCGGGCTTGTTTCGCTAACAGTGCGTGCGCAAACGTCGTACAGTACACATCGCGGCCCGGATTTTGTCTAATTTTTATTTCAATTTTATCTTTTTCGTACGACTCGATTTTTTTTTTTTTTTTTCATTCTTTTGCGCAGACACTCGTTATCGGAACGATTTGGAAATTATACATGGCGATTTGAACAAGTGCTTCTGAACGAAGTGTCAACCGAGTGAAATATATCCACGATAATTGATGATAAAATCGTGATTTTGTGACAGTGCTGCGGATGTTTGTGAACGAATTTTTCGTTTCTTCGAATTCACTGTTTGTTCCCATCGCTGCTGTTTTTTTTTATTCTTTTCACGGATTTTTATACTTTCTTTGTAACGATAATGTGCGGTGATTCGAACGATACCTGACGAACGACAAAAAGTTCGAGCTTCTTTATCAGACGAATATCATAATACCGTGGGTTTCTTGGATGATGACAAACGTAAATAGGATCAGGGTGGTCGTCCTCGGCGGCCCCAGAGTCGGCAAGTCAGGTAAGCATTTTTATCATTTTATTCTCTCTTTTACTTTACATCATCATTCGTACTTTTACTTTTCAATATTTGACACCGAAATTAAATCAATTGCCCAAAATTCGGCGTTACGGAAAAGAAAGATGAACAATTACTGAAAATCATTTCTTACCTCTTTTTTTTTTTATTCGTGCTACGATATTAGGTCAATTTATTTGTTGCCGAGATTTGTGGATTTTGCTCTGTATCAAGTTTCTCAATGAATAGAAATTCAACAGTTTTTAAAATCGAATAAAAAAATAATGAAACATTTTCACTGCATTTTTCATCGACAAAAATTGCGATTCCGCTCAAATCCGTTATTGCGAGAATGTTTTTAAACGTGCACGGTCACGGGGCTCGAATTTTTAAGATTCTCACGAGTGACGATAGAATAAAAAATCGTTTCGTACAGAGAGTGAAAGGGTAAATGATTGGGACCAAAAATTTTTGGTTTTTTCTATCAATCGCAGTAGTTTTGTTACGTTCACGTTACGTTACATCAATAGTTTTTTTACGTTCGCTGTGTACAATTAGCCTCGACATTTGTTTTTATTTTTATTTTTTTTTTTCAACACATTTCGTGGAACCGTAGAACTCGGTGGAAGATTCTTTACAAAAACCTGTTACCTTTACCGCTTCTTTTCTCTTGATATTCTTCTTTTTTATTTTTTCTCGTTGAATCCGAATATCTCGCGAGTACATCGAGAGTACAAGCACCTCGTTATTTCGCGAGAAATACGCAAGGGAGAAAGAAAGAAGTAAAGAAATGAGAATAAAGAAAAGAGTTTCGGTATGTTTCGTTTAGTGTAAGTACGAATCGTCGGTAGCGTACATTCGCGTAATTCATTCTCACGGAGCTTCCTTTAACCGGCTTTAAATCGATATCATACCGGGATATAACGTATCCCTTTGTATGTATTATGTAGTATAGTGGTGGAAGCAGTGTTTTTTTCACTGTAAAAGTGCAGCAGGTCGAGCACGAAGAATCCGTAAAAGTCGTTGTCGTCTTTTCCTTTTTCGCATCTTTCGCTGCTCTCCATGCCACTCCCTCTCTCTCTCTCTCTCTCTCTCTCTCTCTCTTTCTCGAATCTCGTATCCTCGCTATTATAAGGACCTTCGTCGGGACGTTATCGGATATCAATGGCGGCTCTCGGTCGCAGAACCCCGGAACGCTCGAGTCCTTCAGCCCAACCGGAGGCGTCGCTCCGATCAGACACGAAATTCACTACCCTCTTTCCTCCTCCTCCTCCTCTCAACTTTATACCTCTCCTCTTCTTGTCTCTCGGCGGACGTGCGCTCACTCTTTTCATTCAGCAGGTACACGCACACGCGAGTTTCACCCCGGATAACTCTCGAGCCTTTTTCTTCCTCCGGGCAGGTGTTAGAGGGAGACGCGAAACAAACAGATGTGGACACTCGATATCAACGTCCGTTGCACTTATATTTATACTTATTTTTCTTTTCGGTAAATCTCTCTTCGTACTCTTACGAACTTGATTACGCTTGTAGTAGAATTTTTAATGATCCGCGCTCTCATTTTTTCTTCGTTTGGCCATCCTCGGATATGATAAATTTGTTCGAAAATGAAAAATAATTGTAAGGAAAAGGATAGCTTTTAACATCGAACACTATCGACCAGAATTTTTATTCCAACGATTCATGAACTTGTTAGACTCGCTTTTTTTGTTTCAACCTTCCATTGCGCGTACGTCGAATCTCGAGCCCATCTTTAAGGTAGTCCTATCCCGGTGGCTAGGTCATAGGATTCCGGTGAAATTTTTTTATGTCGTTCTTCATAGATGAATTATCGTTCTCACGAAATTTCAGGCTCGGTTACCGATCAATTAAGAGAGAAAAAAAATTATTAACAGTAGGTTTTCTTCGTGACGAATGCCCAGGGGTGACGTAGGAAAATCCGATTTCCGGTCACTCTAAAAATATACATATATCTTAGTGAAAATCCATGAGATATTTTACAAAAACCAGATTTTAGTACTTCAAGCTTTTAGCGATCCAATGATCTCAGAAAAAAAAGCGGTTATCGATCTAGTTTTTATGGAATATTGAGTCGAAATGGAGCTTCCGGCATCGGACAGTGTTTTCACACTTTAGAGATGAAGAGGTTAAACCCTCGCGTATCGGCGCGGTCGATCACCACGCCAGTCACTGAAATAACTATTATTTCAGTTCTGTAATTATATACAAATTGTTATAACCGATCTTCGATTGGGACAAATTTTTTAAATTGAAAAATATTATTTTTACAAGTATCAAAAAATTGGGAGAGGCATAAGTTTTGAATTTAGTTATTAGTATGACCAGCTGAGTCGATAGGATTATCTTTAATAGTAAACCTGGACGTTTTTTCCTTTATCAATTATGTTTTCATCTATAGGCATGTGTTCAGGCGAATTTCGCAACGAAGAAATCATGGACGATATATTATAAGCATTACGCAGGCATATCGATATGCATTCTAATCACAATCTTACGCAACAGCCCTTTCCGAGTGCCTTAATTAGTCGAAAATTGAAAAAAAAAGAAAAAAAAAAACGATCGGAAAGAATGAAAGCGATCGAGCGGCGCGCGTGCAACTTATTTTCTCCAGGTTGATTAACCCCGACGATCCGGAGATCTCGGCAGTGCAATTCCCAATCTCTCCGCCCCTTGCCCTACTGCGCAGCTTGTGTTAATCGTCCTTTTCCTTTCATGTCTCAATGTGCTCACCATCGCTCGATATAAACCGCGCAATATCAATAAGTTGGCAGCGTCGTGTCGGCAATTAATTTCGTGCTTCGTAGTCTTCGATTGTACAATTATTTCTCGTTTTTGTATCAAATTCTATATTATTTTATTCAGGATCTAGAAACCGTCTAATATTTTTGACAAATCTGTCTTAAGAGTCATCGAGCAGCCAATCAAAATTGACGGTCGTGCCTCTCGTATAGTTGAAGATTTTTTTTTTTTCCTCTCGATGACTCTTGACGCGATCCTCTCAGTATTCATGTGCAAAAATAATATATAAACATGATCGATGGCGCGCATACGTAGCAGTGTCTTCGTACGATACCGTGAGACGAAGTTATAAATGGAAACATGCCAAATAAATTTAGTACCATTTTTTTTTCTTTCTTTTTTTTTGTTTTCAAGAACCCACAAAACACAATAAAGAACGTGCTCCAGTTCGTATTACCGCCATTAATCTGTGTTAAAGCCTATTGAGGACTCGACTCTTTCTCCCTCTTTCCTTAGCAAGAGCAATTGAATATCGTAGCAGGAGAACTGCACTTTCCACGTGCCGGCGGATCCACGTGCCACGAGCAAGTCGATGTTCTCGGATAACACGCGCCTCCGGGCCCTCTCGGACTCTTTATAAATTCATTTGGAACGAAGGCGGAGGTCTTCAACCTCCCCGTAATGATCCTTCGAATTGTTCTCCGGACACGATAACCCCAGTCTTTCGTTTATGAATTTCTTCTCCCATTTATTCGCAATTCGTAACGCTTAGCTTTGCCACGTTAAATTTATTTTCTGCTCATATCTTGCAAGGCAAGAAAAATAAGAGATTTCGTAAACGATCTTTTACGCAAATATCGATCAAGTTTTATTATCCTCGTTCGTTAACTCGTCGAGAATATTTTGTAAAAACGGGTTCAAAAAAAATCATGGAAGAATCCATGGGACCTCAATATAACCATCGATTGATATAAAAACTTTTTGGAATTATAATTCGAGCCTGCGAGAGAGCTTATGGCTTATGGATACAGCTTTTTATCGATGGACGAAAAGCCTTCTTATCCACTCACTCTTTTGTTATTATCATCTCGACGAGTACGTGATTATTGTTATTGAAATATACACTGAAAAATGTACAGAAGAGGTAATTAAATAAAAGGGATGACGCACAACGTTATTTACCGCTTTTGATTCCGTACAATTGTTTTTGAAAGCTGTGGCAATGCAGAGGCGAAGAAACCCCTTGAGTTTTTGGATTTTCATATATATAGCGCGTGTGCTAAACTCCTTCGTCGTGATATAAAGCGAGATTTTGGCGGAGTCGCTAACTGGTACGATCATTATATATTTCTTGGGTTATGGTAAAGAGAAGAGCAGTTAAAATGAAATTAAATATAAAGATGGAATTACGAGAACGATAAATCGTCGATCGTTAAAGCCAACACCGGACTAAGCCTCTCGTTGCTTCTCATTTCTACTGTATTATATTCACTCATTCGCCTCCTCGTCACAACGATCGTATATAATTCAACGGGGTTCAATGTTTCCTCGAAATTTAAACTACTCGTTTTCTTGTCAGAAATATACTCAATAACGTGTAGACGTACGCGACATTATGGATTCATGGGCATTGCCCAAAGATTTCTCTCTTTCTTTCTTTCTTTCTTCTCGTTAACATTTCCGCTCCGATGAGATCTCCGGGTGGACTCGACACGCGCGGTTCAAGGCTTTTCTCCGCGTAAGTCAACTTATGTTTTTTCCACTTGAGAAAATATTTTTTACCGCGGTGCCTGTGCGTAACACTCGCGGAAAATCGCGTTCGCGTATTTTATACACAAATTTTTTATTCGGATTTTTTTTCTTCTCGATGTGTCATCCATTTTTTTTTTTTTTCGAACCCCGCGCGATGCATAACGTCGAGACTCACATTGCGGACGAATTCAACGAGATTCGTTTTTTTGGTCGTTCGTATTTTTATCTGTGAATTTGGATCGCTCCGGCCGACGAATTTTTTTTTACTTTCAGAAATTATATTTAAAATTTTTTTAAATTAAAAATTACAGTCAAAAAGTGTTGACAGAGAAGAAAAATTAGTTGCATTCCAAGGATTTACCTTGAAAATCTTAACGTCGGATTCGTACGACGATTTTTTATTGTTTGATAAACTATTTAAAAACTTTGTCGAGAATTAATCTCTTTTTCTTGAAGTCTCATTGACGTGCTAAGAATTTTTAGTTCATCGTCGCAGTCAGTTGACTTATTATGCCAGTTTTATAAAAAAAAAACTGTGCTGTTCACTGAACTTTCGAATTAAAACAGATCTATTTTCTCTCGGTAACACGAGTTTCGAATATTTGTTTTTTTTCGTTTTTTTTTTTTCACGGGAGAATATATTACGGAAGAAGCTCTCGAAAAAGAGAAAAAAAAAATTGAAAATTGTCGCTCGAGAACACGAGATAAGAGGCATTAAATCTTGTGAAATTTGCAAAAGAATTTTAGCAAAACCGTTCGTCTATATTCATTTCGGTAGGATCCTAATTTTTCATTCGTGAAAAATCGAGTTCAATGACTCTTATAGCGGAAGGGGCCTGAAATAAAATGTCAAATATAAACACGCGAATTCTATTTCGAGGGTGATTCAGCATTCTGTTTTATTTTTATCTTTTATCGTTGGTCGAGTACACAAACATGACACGAAAAAATTCTCAAACATTTCATTTATTTTCAACCGGCGAACGCGCGCCCGTTATTTCGGGGCATGTTCACATTTTTCTAATTGTTTGTAAAAATTTTCATCATTCCAATTCGATTTTATATCGTTCAACGAATTTCTGGGACACATTTAGTAAAAGCCTGCTAAATGTCAGAGGATACAAAAGTTTATTATCGAATCGTAACGGTGTCGACGATTGATACTCTGAATTCGTTTTCTCAACACTTCAAAAATATTTATCATATTTCAATGAAATATGAGATTAAACACGAGTGTCAAGAAGCCTCGAAATTAATCAACGAACGGCTATTCTCTCGATGGAATAACAAATTAAGTCGGTTAATCACGAGTACAAGTAGATATACGAGTCTTAATTCTTATTCGATGTTTCCTCTCGTGATTGTAGGGCGTCGAGTTTTCCTTTTCTTTTGTTTGTTTGTTTTTTTCTTTTGTTTTATTATTGTTGTTTTCTTTTTTAATTTTTTATCAATCCGAAGCTAACAGACACTGAGAGCTTTAGCACGCCTGATATCAGAGCCAAACAGGCACAAGTCGAGATATATCTTTGTGCGAAACGAGGCTAATCCTATATCGAGTGTGATCGCGAGCCAACAGTTCTTTCTGCTCTCCAAGAACTGCACTGGGAAAAATAAAGAGAAATGATGAAAAAAAAAAAAAAAAAAAAAAAAAAAAAACACGTATTATGCAAAGAAGCGTGATCGGTAAGAGAAATACGTTGTTCTTAATTATACCTCTAATTAGTGTATTAAGATCGCTATTGAAGACTTTACAATGGTATTAGCGAAGTTTCTGTTGAGAATCGCGGAGTAGAACGTGGGCGAGAGCATGTTAAAGCGTTTTCTCTAATATGGGCCACTGGGTAGCCAGATTAAAATAGCTTCGTTTACGAGATAATAACACGCTTCTTGTATCCTCCTTTTCTCTCCTTCTTCTTCTTCTTCTTCTTCTTCTACCCTATTTTCATACCTGAATGAATCGATCGCAATCAATGAAAATTAAGAACGAAAAAAACAAAATGTTTGTAAACCTAACTAGATTCTCGAGCAATATATAGAGCTACTATAGAATTCTGGGGATCTTCTTACACCGTTAGATCGCGGCCAATTCAATGAAACAAAAAATACGGATAAGCTTTAACGCTAAGAACCATATTTCTTCACATATGAACTGGCAAAAGTTAATTCAAATGTACGGAGGATCGAAATTTCTCGATGAGGAGAAATGCCAGAGCAGCAGGTGTGTATGTACATATGTGAGATGAAAGAGAAAGAGAGAGATACGCGGTCGCGTTCTACAGCAATCTCACGACGTGACGTCTCGACTGTCCGGTTCTTTCGTCTCTCTCTCTCTCTCTTCCTCCCGCTTCCTTCGCCGGTATGCACGAAAAACAGCGTACAGGAACTCTTGGTACTTGAATCACCGAGAGAAAAAAGTTGCGGTTAGATTTTTCTCTTAACAAATTTTATACACATTTTAGTATTATCAAGAGACGCGGTAGCGGCTCGACGCCAAGTATTAAAATAAAAAAATGCCAGCGCGAGCCCTGCCGCACTCTTTTATACGCGAATATGACGGTTTTATGACGTCACAAAGTTTTCGAACCGCTCACACGGTTTAACCGTTTCGGTAAAAATTCTAAATATCGGTGACGATTTTTTTTCGATTTTTCTCTTTCTATTGGTCCTTGTTGCAAGTAAATCCGTTCAGCCAATCTCGAGATATGATAATTTTGTGAATTAAAATTGAATGTTTCGGGAACTTTTCTCTCTTGGAGTCAGAAAAGCGTGTTGAGCGTTTGTTTACGTTTGGACATGCCCCCTTTGCGAGACCGGTGGATATTTGTCTACTTTGCAGTCGCTCCAGTCCACTGAACGAGGCTACCCCCACTTCTCGCGCGCCGCTGAGTGAGAGAGACAGCACGCGGCTGCGCGTTCCCTCTTTCTTGGCATGGCGCGTTCTCTCTCGTTCTCGTTTCTCAACGCGTAGACGATACCGGCATGTATTGCCGTCGACGCGTGCTCTATTCGCGCGCTTTAATCCGTTTTTATTTTCCGTATACGTAAAAAAAAACCAAATAATATAAATTATAGAATGGTTATTTTATAATGAAGGTCGCGTCTTTTAATACTTGGCGTTCTTTTTTTTACTTTTTATATAATAAAAGTATAATTTAAAATTTACTCAAAAATAAATTCTCTAACACACAAAAAAACAAATAAAGTAAGGAATACGCGTGCAAGAAGTGAGAGAAAAAGAAAATCCACTTCAACTCAATCCGTGAACATTTCGGCAACAATAAATGAAAGAATCTATTATAATCAAAATATCTAATATTAACAGATTAAGTAATTTCACTGCATATATTTCCTTAAAAAAAAAAAATGAGAGGAATTTTTTATTTTCATACCAAAAGGATTCTTCTATATACAGATTTATCGTTTGGGATGCTGTGTTACATAAGCCGTAGATTCCGTGCCAATTTTCATTCGTGGTTCGTTACCGATCGCTTCCGATTTAATCGTTGCTTTGAGAGCACCGAAAAAATGTAATCTGTAAATGTACCAACCCGGGCAATAATCGAAGTGGATGTTATTGAACATCGAGGAATGAGCAAACTGTATGAAGATATGACATAGTGAGAACCGACATAGTATTCTAATATACCTGGGAGTAGTTTTTTTTTTTTTGGAATTGTCATTGTGTCTTGCTTTTTGTGATATTTATCAATATTAGGCTGCTTTGTTCGAAAAAAAAGTTCTCTTTTTAAATGAATCTTTCTCGGAGGATAATGAAAATTTTCCAGCTCTCCGGGCCACGTACAACCGAATGTGAATCTTCAATATTCTCTCGTGTGATCCGGCTCTGTTTCCGTGGAATTCACGTTGCATATACTTATATTTATATCGCATTATATAAAGCTCCGGTGACCTATGATACGTAAAGATATTCGATCCGGTTGATTTGAATCGAGCACATGAATTATACAGCAATCTCGATGTGACAATGAAAAGGGGGAGATCATTCGAAGGACAAAGATTCAGGGTTGGTGGTCGCCTTTTCTTTTCTCTCTCTCTCTCTTTTCTATCGCTGCTTGGACGATGTACGATAATGATTCGAGAGAGAAAAGAATAATCACGTCTGGTGAAGCATGAGAGACATAACGAGCAGAGAATAAATACTGAGAATTGTTTTATAGGATTCTTATCTTTGATGCTACTGAAGTTCGAATTGGTCCAACTGCGACGAGAATTCTTCGTTTTTTTTTTCTTTCAATTTTTTAATTTTCTAAATTGTGACAATTTTTTTTGCTAATTTCCTAACGCAAATTTGTAAAAAAACAAAAACGTACCGAAAATAAAATTTTGTTACCTCAACAAAAAAAATTTGTTGAGGCAACAAAATTTCCAATATCAAAACAAAGCTTCTTCATGCCGAAACGAAACTTTGTTGAGAGGATAAAACATTTTGTTGTGTCGTCGGAATATTTTATTGAACGCATTCAACAAAATATTTTAAGGTTTCAACAAAATTTAGTTTTCAGTCCATTACATTATTCAAAGTTTTCGATGCTTCTCGTTCAATCTGTATTCTGACAAATAATATGAGTTTTTTGTCATAATGTCAGCAATTTGTTTTTCCATATTCTTCATCATCAATCCATAAATCGATATCATAACTTTGTTATAATACAGTCATTATGCATATGAGGGCAACGCTTTGTGGACGTGAGCCAGAATAACGTCATCGTGAAATTCACGACTATGGGATCTGCAGCACATCATGTCCTCGTGTATCTTTTTCTGGGAATTATCGAAAGACATAACATTTAATGCATTAATTCGCATGCATCGGTGCACGTAGCACATGATGAATTATGCTTAGTGGGCGCTATTGGATTCGCAAGGGGGGGGGGGGGGGTTCATTTATAGAAACGTAAAATGATATTTCTCTTTTATTTTCTACCGAGATACATTTTTATTGACATGAAATTTTCAGCTGCAAAAATTGTATTATTCGTGTCATTAAGGAAGTACGAATATTTCTTTACGGTCAAGAAAGAACTTCGATAAATAATGCTCGAAGCCATTCTGATTTGTGTCGAAAATTCATATTTTTGAATTCTTAATCCGACGAATCAACCAACACAAACCAACACAAAAATTTTAGTTGCATTGACAAAACAAGTGTGAGATCATACGTTATTGGTCTCGATCGACAACGATAACTGTGAAGTTCTGTCTAAATTTTAAACAAAGAAAGATATAAACAAAAAATCTATGGAAGCTCGTGTTAGTTCGAATTCGTTATTTCGTATAACTTAAAAACTCCTCGAAAAATTTGAATATTTCTCTCTCAACTTTTTCCGAAGTTTGATCATTTTACAATTTCTCTTTATTTTTTTTCTTCTGTTTTGCGAATGATTTCTTATATTTTATGTATCGAAGAATACTAAGAATATGTGGAGTGGAGATTATCGAAGTAAAATTTGGCCAAAGTGAAATTGGATCAATGCGCGGAGGAATGTATTTTTTCATGAATCACGGGATTAATGTTTGCCCGGTGAATATTAACAGGCGCGAGGGTTCGGTAATACGTGGTCGGGTTCATAAATTTTGTCGACACTCTCGGGTGGTCGCATGTCTCTGCGCATTGAATTAAACCGTATACAACATATATATATATATATATTTTTTTTTTATTACCATCGAAATAATAAATCCAGCGTGTTGATTCGAGCGTGAGACAATTTCATAATTTACGAGATGGACCGCTGAAGAGATAGCGTAATTTTTTGTGACAGGGGCTCTACTCCTCGCGGTAATATCCGGTGCGTGTGTAATCGCGTGCGTTTCAAGCATCGTATTTTTATTTTTTTTTCTCTCCACGCACACGTCACATATGTATATGCGTACGCACCCTTCGTCGTACTTTCGGATGGAAGACGAGAATTTTTTTCGTTTCGCTAAATGTAATAACCGTAGCGATAATAACGCACCTCGGTTTCTCTCAATTTATCGACATCGATATGAACGTCGTTTTTTTTTTCTTTTTTCTTTTTCCTTCTTTTGCCCGTTACTCAGCGACGACCAATGAATAAATAATTGCTCTCTCGTGAGATAACGCTTATAGTTGAGTGTCGACGCTCGAATTATTCACGCTTGTCGAAATTCTTTGCAGCTTCGTAAATACTCCATATCCATCGTGAATTTCTGTAAATGATATCATTTCACGCATGTTCTCACTTAACGCTCGTTAAAAGTAATAGAATTTTAACGAAAGCTGTTGAACTTTGATATTTTTCAAATCTTATATACCGTAGTCAGCGAAGCTAAATTTTGTAAAATATTTTTAATCGTCGCGTTTTCAACGACTCTCAGGCTCATTCGAATATTATTTTACAATCGTTTTTCCACAGTGGGCTCATGACTATTGATTTTTTTGGGGGGAAAAACCGATATTTTTTTCGAGTGATTCGTTATTCTATTATCAATATAATATTCAATTTTGTAGAGATACGAAGTTTATATTCGAACGTGAGATGAGATTAGAAATTGATTTTTCCTGATACGAGCCTTTCGGAACACCCAACGCTTTCGACATTCCTACATTCGTATGATTCAAGACGATATTCGTTTTATGTAATATTATTATATTTATTCAATTGTATCTCTGCGTAATTCTTTCGTCATTAATCACCGATCGAACGTGATTTATAGATGCACTATTTATTCAGAATGATAATTTCCTTGAATTTCGTCTGTTATTAAAATTACTCCTAATCCTCATATTTATCGTCAGCCCAGACTGATAAAAATTCCCGACTAAAAATAGTAGTAAACTTCAAAAAGTCTGAAATAATAAAAAATAGATTTCGGGATTTTCGTCGGGAGATGTCTCTAATCGAATCATTAAATAAGAAGTAAATACATCTCCCGACGAAAATCCCGACATCTATTTTTTATTATTTCAGACTTTTTGAAGTTTACTACTATTTTTAGTCGGGAGTTTTTATGTTTTTTCAAAACATTTTTTTATTTCACACTTTTTTAAGTTCATCATTTTTTAATTAATTATTATAATTTTTTTGCCGTTTCAACAAACATTCTGCTTAAAAAATTCGTGAAAATCAGCTGATCACGGTAAAACCCATAACTCCCGGCTTTTGCCCGAGTGGGCAGTCGGGAGTTAAAAACGAACGTTTTACAAGAACAGTACCACCGACGATGTTATTTCAGTATATATATTTTGTTTTAAATCAATGTGGCATCGATTTCATTATTTCTTCGATATTTTCTTAAATTCTCAGATATAAGATTTGAATTAGAAATCTTTAATTTTTTTTATGTTATTATTTGTTTATTTTTGTTTAAATATCATGAAATTTTATTTTAGATCTCGCGTCAATTCACTTTGACCTCCTTTTCTCTATAACTGAAAACAGCATTTAATTGGCACTGAGGAATTATTACGAATTTATGAGGGCAAATTTCCATTCGTTCGAAACTAATCTTCGTACTTGAATTCCATTTCATTCTCGTTGTCGAGAAATCAAAAGCCGATCAGAATTTTCACACCTCGCGAAACGTATATATCTGTGCGAAATCGCATCGAGCCGACGTGCTGGTGCACGCGCTAATTAAAATTAACGGGCTCGTATAGAAAATATCGAAAGGTTATAGAATTCCGTGTCAGTTATACTCCCGGGTGTTCAATGAGCAAGACGTTTATAATGTGCCACGATACGAATTTCACTCCGTGGCAAGATTCAAACTCAGTTTCTCTGCCGACTACTTCGCTTTTATTCCTTTTTTATTTTTCCTTTTTTTTTTTTATTCAATCTTTAATCGAGTGTAGGAGCAAAATAGCGTTAGCTCTCGGGTTTACAGAGATAGGAGGCCAGGAGCGGACACTTGACGCGACTCTCAGCGATTCGAGTCAGGTCGCATACGTGCGGTACCTGTATCGTGTCGCGTTTTGTTGCCCCCCCCCCTCCCCTCCGCCTCCTCACCTCTTCTTTGCTCGTCCCTTCCCCTTCGCCCAACGCGATCATCGAGTGCTTCGAGAGAATCAAGCGCGTGCCAGTTCATAAATTTCTCGCACTCGTGCACTTGGCTCTATTGCTTGCACGTATATATATATATATGCGAGAGAAGCTTATTGAGATCCCACCGCGTGAAACGAGTTTCCCCTGATGTTATACCTCTGTTCCCTTCCAGTCTCTCCCAACCACCAACGTTTCTTTCCGTTGCACCGCATGGTCCTTACGAATGAACTTTCCGATTTCGAAGCCCCCCCCCCCTCCCCTCTCCTTCCAGCATGTCTCGAACGTCATTGAATTTTATCGAGTTTTCGCTTACATTCACGATTCGAAGATTCAACGATCAATATTAATATCCTTTTTGATCAAAGTTCTATGAAAAATATATTTTCACTGATCAATTTTCGCGTGTGGTCGAAACGTCATGAACTTTCTGGCATTCGTATTTGTACTTTCGGGCATTCGAGAACGAACCTTCCCCCCCCCGCGATATCGAAACACTCGACTGAGCAATAAAAAGCTTTCGAGATTCGTTAAAACTGTAAAGCGAATGAAACTCGAAGCAACACGAACACGAAAAAAATCAAGCGATTTATTCTCATTGTGTTCTCAAAAATTCATTGCCACGGCTTCGATTTTGAATATGGAAAATTCATTCGAATAACGGGCGAATAATAAATGATTTTTCGTTTTTGCACAAACTTGAGAGAAAGTCATGAACTTTCATTGCGTTTTATTGCATGCTTAGCCATGTAAAGTGCTGTTTGAGAGGTAAAGATTAAAGTATCATTACAATAATCAGCGTCATATCACATATCGACAAGTACATTTTTTTTTTTCCTCTAAATTACACATTGACCTTACTCTGCACGAGAAGTTGATTATTCTGCTCCTCCTCCCCCTCCGCGATTCCAACTTCTATTGGTTACAAGACCTGGGATTCACCGCACAGGCACTTCCAATCGGGGGTTTTGTCTCACGTGGACCCCATAAAATACAATATTTATATATTTTACAAATATACAGATACACGTATCTATAAAAAAAATAAAAAAGAAGAAGAAGAATATCTTCCGATGTCTTACGCTAAACTCAGTTACTACTACGGTTCATAAATTTGTTTTCTCTCTTTGACTTGACTCGAGAGACTTGTACTATGACCAACCTCAAGCTCACGAAGTCCTTGCGCACATTGCACTAGAATATCCTATCCATTTTATACACGGAGACACACACGATATATAATGTGCAGACTTGAAATTCCGAGGGGGCTATATATATATATATAGGCTGCAACAATCGATAGGAGGCACTGCACATCGAGGACGCTTTTTCTCGAGGTTCCATGCGATACGAATCTACAATGACTGTCGATTATACGTACATTGGCTTCTCGTTTAAAAATTCACATGCCCATTATGATGAACGTATTCACGATTATATCGCATTCACGACCATTTCACGGTATACCACTTCGTCATATCCAGAGAATGTTTTTTAAACATTTTGTTTTTTTTTTTTTTTTAATTTCGTGGAGGAATAATTTTCAGTAATAAGCTTGAGAAAAGTCTTTGAAAAGGTGAAGAGAGTTTCGCGACTGCTTCATTCTCTCGTATTTTGTCTATTTTTTTTTTTTTTTTTTAATATGTTGGATGCAGTAAAGTGTGGTTTGTCGGGATGATGGAATCCTGGAAGGAGTATGCTTCGAATATGAGGTCATTCGATAGATTGAAAATTTGATGAATAACGTAAAGAATAAACTTTTTTTGTCTCTAAAAAAAAAACGGGTTCATTGTTTGTTTGATGAGAAACGAAATATATTCCAAGTTTTTCAACATTTTATGTTGAACAAAAATTTCGGAATCGAGTGAATCTGTAAAAGGAAATGCTCGTCTCTTTGAAATTTTTCTCAAGGATGAACGAATGATGAATTTGACAAAGAATTTGCAAGCATCAATCACATTTCGAATGATTCAAACTGATAACAACCTAACCGGCAAGGATTCAGAAATGCCAGTCAAATGATATTTTATGAATAACTTATAGCCCATCTCGTTCTCGCATTAATTACACAGGCAAAAACATATATATATATATATATAAACGAGCCGAGACTCTCAGTGATTCAAGGAGAGTTCCGATGCTGGGTCACTTTCAAAGCAATGAGCTCGTCGCATCCACCACACTTCTCGTATCCACACGTATATAAATATATATATCCACACTCACACACACAAATATATATATATATATTTATGAATAAACTTGTACACCTAGAGCTCTCACGCGACTCTCGTTTAGCTCGGTGATTTGTGATTTAGCGCCCGCGTCTCACTTTTCTCGCGTGCGAAATATACAAACAGGAATCCGCAGGATATCCTGCGTTATATGCGGGGTATATATGCATACACACACACAAATACACACACCAAGAAAAAGACAGAAAGAGCAGCCTTTCCTGTCTGCCCAGTGGCTGACGCTCGGAGAGCCCCCTCGAGAGATTTCCATTGCTTCAAGAGACCGCATAGTATGTGTTTCGACCGCGATCTGCTTTTAGTATATCTACGTTATATACAAACTCGTGCATATTCAAATACGCGCGTGTATACATATATCTTGAGATATAGACTCAGACGTATATTCATATATGCATACATATTAACGTTATCATGCAGGTGGTGCCCTCTACGCGTCACTTATAACTTGCAAACTGAGAGTAAGACTACACCATAGGGGATAAGATATCTAGCCAGGCGCAACAAGCAGAGATATTGTGGGGCACGTATATACGAAGCGGATAATTGAAAGCGCAAAGTTTTCGTGCCCGGGGATGTAAAAGTGACGTGTACCGCAATGCAGTACAGATAATATTTATGTATGTATATATAAAATATGTACATATACGTATATATGCTTGTATGCGGTGTATATGCATACCGTATATGAAGTGTACGAGTCTCCGCGTACCGTATGAGAGTCACTCATCTACGGAAGGTCTACCCTCGTCTACCAGGATTCTACGAAGCCCGGTGGCTTCTTGGATTTCATTTTCTCGCGACGGCAGATTATGCCCCGTGGGCAAAATCGCTCGTTCTCTTGGGATACTCGCGGTTCCCGCCGTGGAACGTTCAATCTTCCCTCTGCGCGCACCGCACTACTCCACACGGTCTAACCTCTATCCGGTGATGGCCGCCGCGTATGTATACGAAATGGGAAACGAGATGCCAGCGTATAAGCTAGCTCGTTCGAGAATATAAGGATATAATATGATGCTAATAAAAATCATATCGGAGAAGGTGTTGGAAACTTTGATGTCAGAGAGGCAAATGCGATGATTCCGCGGAATCTTTACGAAAATATTTCCAAGTGAAACTTTATTCCGTTTCGTCCAAGTTCTTCGTCGAGTGAAGCAGGGCTTTTTTCTATAGATTCATCTGTACAGCTTGTATGCACGCTTCCTAATAGTGAAGAGAGTATTTTTGTAATGAGTTAAAATTAATTTTTATTGGTGCTGATCATGTTTATTTTCTTTTGATATTTCTGACGAACTGCTGGAAGCTCGTGAGATATATCAGGTATGCAGTTCATGTTTTTTTGAAGCTCTTGATTAATGAGTTTAAGTTTATATTTGACTGATGTGTCCTTCTCATGTTGTTGGTGGTATGCTTGTATGCAGTTGATAAAGACGATAGAGAGGTTCTTTGCAAACAGAGAGAGAATATACACGAGTTTGGTCAATGACTTTTCTAGGTGTTAGGTAGTTAGGAACCGGTGTGTATAATTAGCTAGTGATCGATGAGAGAATCCTCATAGTTTCACGCTCTTCAAGCTTGCACCGATGTTCTTTTTGCTTTGCTTACGATCTCTCATTCGGGCCTGAGGGAACTAGCATAAATGTATGAGGGCAAGTCGAAGCAGGCGAGAGGCAAAATTGCAGGTTTTATCGTCCCTTGCAAAGTCTCTCTTCCCTCTCTAACAGCCACAGCACAATGTTGGCCCTCGAAGCATTGGCTTGCGATGTTGTGCTCAAAACAACCGGCTGATCTTCCTCTTCTCTACACGTTTCCGCGAAATATTAACCAACGGAGCGTGCACACATTCACTCGTTAGAATAAAGCTTAGTCTTCGAGTTTTTCGAAGCCCTTGAATAACCCTTTATGGTTTCTAGAAAAAAAAAAAAAAGGTATAGGCCATCGGGAAGTCTTGCATGGCTTACCCGATGGGAATCAAGATGGCAAACCAACAATTTGGCAACCCGCCGACAAGAGAGGCGGAATTCACGGTGCAATAATTCTTCTTTTTTTACTAAATTTCGAACGAAAATTATAGTTCGATGACACGATAACACTTTTGTAGAATTAAAATCGATCAACTTATTTCCAGTTATTTGGGAATCTAAAAGTTTTTATTGTTCTTGAGGTTATAGATATTTTTCTCATTTTGTAGTAGGTACTTGTCCATGATTCGGTACAACGTTCGTAATTATTCTCTGTACAGGTTAAAAACAAAGTTGTACTTTTTTTCCCTGCGATTAATTTCATTCGAAATTGTGCTAATTAACGGGTCTACGTTTCGTCAGAAACGATAAAATGTTTGTTCCGAATGATAAAACGATGAAATTCAATTGGTTGTGATGCTGCACAGTACCGATGAAACAGGAAATACAAGTGTCCGCGTTAATTATTCTCGGATTACCTCAAAGTGAATGTAGCCAGTACCGGGTAAGCCCTCTTAAGCCATCGCGGTCGTTGCGCTGACAGGATGATTAAAAAATAAGTAAATAAAAAACTGTCGCGAAATTGAGGTCAGTTTTTTTTTTCTTTTTTTTTTTTCTCGTAGCTCCGTGTCGTCCCTCGAATGATAATTCATTTTCTCGATATTTTTTCATTGAACTCTTGAAGATCGCGTGTAACGCCATTAATTTTTTGTATGGAAGAGGACGGGAGATCATTAAAATATAACACGCTCAAAATCAATCTTTTCACTTCTCGAAATTTATTCCGAATTCAAATGGAAAACGACGTGCAACGATCAATTAAGAGAACGCATACATTAATTTTTTATTTTTTATTTTCTTAACATTCTTTCCACTTTTTTTTTTGTTGCAGCTGTTGTCGTGCGATATCTTACGAGACGCTACATCGGGGAATACAGTTCGACTAGCGGTGCGTAACATTTGAATTTATCAATATTTTACCTGTTATATTTGCAATTGTATACCGAAAAATCTGATTTTAAAATAGTATTCGATTCATGCACGCATTTTCAATCGCTATTGATATTGTTATATAGCGCGATTAAAGCTTAAAAGAGTTAGAAATTGAATTTTGTAGATGCATCATTCAACGCTGATAAATTGCTCCTCGATAATCAGGCAATCATAGTTTTTATTTTAATCCAGAGTCTAAAAAGGCTCGAGAAAAGTACATTCGTGAAAAAGAGTTCTCTCAAAGGCTCAACAAGAGCGAGAACTGCCTTTACAAATGTTCTCGAAAACTTTCAAAAATTGTTTCCGTAAAATTTGAATAATTACAGCATTCTGAAGGATGTTTCGGGCTCACGTGTTTTTTCTTTCTTTCGATCATGACTATTTGTAACTCTCTAGCGTAACGCCTACATTAATATTTTATTTTTCGTTCCGTTAAAAAAAATTTTTTAACGAAAGTTGAATGCTGTTTCATCGATTTTGAAAAATAATATCGCTAGAAATAATTAGGACAATTGGTCAAACATTAGACCAAAAAATAGTCTTTGCTGCGTTCCACCGACAGATACAAATTTGAATTTCATATTTATAAAAGACGTTTTGTTATTAGAGATTAGGCAGCGTCTCGACGCCAAGTATTAAAAAGAAAATCGGTCGACGCAAGACTCACGGTGTATCTGTACTCGAGATTTCATTACAATACTTGAAATTGCTGCTCAATCTATTGCTTCTGATTAAAAATCTTTACTCATCACGCGTTGAATTTAATATCAGTATAAAAGCTGCTTATTCTTCTGTAATCTTATACTCCTATTAAATCGTATTAACCACAGGCTTTCGACTAATTGCAAAGAATATAAATCATTCGGGAATTAAATAATTGCAACCCGCCCCCCCTGCCGCCCGCGCGTTCGGGCCGTTTAAATTCTGTTTCTGTAACATTCAAGACCCCAATTTGCACGTCTTCAGAGGGGGTCCGATGCCGGTGCCCTTTTTTTGCGTTTAAGAATTCATGGGTGGCTTTGCCAAGTACCGAACTCACCCATCGTCATTCTCATTCAGGGGGAAATGGCATCGTAAAAATTCGTTATTGCACACTCCCTACCCCCCCCTCTCTCTCTCTCTGTTTTCAAATCTCATACTTTTTCTCTTCTCCTCCTACTCTTCTTTCTCTCTTCCTAATAGCCTTCGGAGATTTGGTAAAAGTTAATTCCTTAACGTTTATGACCTCTATCTCGCACTCACTCGTCATTCTCGAGGTTTAAAAGGACGAAAAACCAAGCGAGAGTCCCCGTCGGCCAGTTATCCTGCTATTTTGCTGCGTGGCTCTCATCGTCGTATCTCTACCAGAGCACGAGGGTAACAGGTAAAATATATAGTTTGATGCTGCTATACACAGCCAGCTTGTCGGTCTAGTTTTTGCCCTCCGAGACACCAGCATGAGCTCGGATCTCAATACGCAGCACAGAGTATATTCATACACACGCAGTAACATACGTGAAACATTTCGAATCACTCATCCATTATTTTTCATCTATAAGTGGTCTTTTGAAATGAATTGAGTCGTATTATAAAGTCGTAAATGAGAAAAAAAAACGTGGATTGTAGTCCAGAATGGATTTCTTGCAGAAACTCTCTGATGCATCGACATTGATCGTACATCAATATCACGCAAATTTGTCGACGACTGAAATATTGCTTGCAAACGTTGTAAAGAATAGCTGCAGTATTTTCATATTGCTCTCCAAGTCTTTTTCGATTTTTTTCAGCTCACGAGCGTTGGGGATTTATCCGATATCCACTGGCTTCATGATTAATTATACGCTAAGTTATATCTATCAACTGCAACAATACGATCAATTTTCGACCATCGACGAGATCCTTTCATTCGTCTATATTAGCATTTCATATGTGATTTTACCGGTGAGCAAGCCGAACAAATCGCTGTCCAGAGATTCTCATTTTGTACAAACGCCAAATTTTGATCAAATGAAATGCAATAACTTGAAGAGCCGAGTTTAATCTTCGAAGGACCGTTTGATCGAAGAATTCTGAAGACAACAGACCCTTTAAAGTTTTTCAAGTCGATGATGAGTCTCGGTCCAATTTCTTAAACATTCCAGTTTTCCGATACTTTTTAATTATCATTTTATACTTTATCTTGAATATGTAGATTATTCATTTACGAGTTGGTTTAATTATTTTTTCTAAGTGAAACTCTTAATTTTTGCATGAAGTCCACACAAGGATATTAGGCATTCGGTTTTCCACTACGGTGAACGATCAGTTTATTTATATATATATAGTTGTCGCAATACATGTACGCCGAAGGGGGGGGGGGGGGAGGACAAGATTGCGCTTGATTGCTTTATTACCAAGCACTGCTGCTGGTATTCGTGCATCATTTCCATTCGTGTATCCGCAATTCAGCATCTCCTTCGACTTCCATATCTGACATCTATCTTTCTTTAGATCTTTTTGTATTTTACGACGATGGCACTCGTAAAATAGTGCTCAGAATTTACAACGTTGGGATCGTGGCCATAAACAAGAAACAGATCCGAGCAAAGAATAACGATTCAGCTTTGGATCAATTGACGATTTAATTGTATTAATTGTTTAATGCATCATCGAAACTTTTTTTTCTCCATGGTCATGACAGTTTCACGTATCCAGAAATATAACCGAAGCATCCAGTACGATTTTCATTTACAATCGATCTTCGCATGTTTAGGTTTATTCTAACTTTCAATATGATCCGCATAAAATTGCGACCGAGTAGAATGTATCGCGATCATAAATCCCAATCGAGGAACAACAACATTTTCCCTCACTATAATAGATCAAAAGTCCTCATAATTAAAAGGTGCTCGCCTCGTTATTTCGATCTGATAACTCTGAGTGGCGTGCACCGGAAGGGGGATAAAATAACCGGGAGGGGGGGGGAGGGATGAAATCGAGCGAGCGTAACGCACATCGGAGCGTGCCACGAGAGAACAAGATGCAATGAGAATGTTGAAAAGAAAAAAGAGAAAAATGCTTAAAACGAGAGCGAAAAAATGGATGAATGATTCCGCTTGCGTGAGGCTGCTGGGAGAAGGTAGGAGAGGGGGGGGGGACTCGAATTCTCGGAAGACCGGCGTTTCAGGTTGCCATATATATACCATAAATTATCTAGTCGAGTTGGCAGCGTTTGTATCGGGTACATGCAGTTCCAGTTTATTTAAGGTCTTGGCCGTCGTCGATCGGCTTACACACGTCTATACGCACATAGAATCTGTCCTCACATATGAATACCGAAGCTGTTTCGGATGCAAACACATTCTGCTCCAAGAGTCCTTTGGACCAGGAACAAGACAAAAATGTCCGTAATATCATCAAGAAATCAACGAAATAGTAGCAGTAAAAACATTTCCGTTACACTATAATTTTATATTTTTCTCTGCGACCGCGTAAAGAACCAAACCAGTCAATGAGACTCGATCGATCCGCCAAGAATAGAATCGTTTGAGTTTCCTGGAAATATCAACGAGCATTACTTTTCCGCGGCTCTGAGTCTATGTATCATTCGTACTCTACGCACACATGATTAATTGTAAGAGATTTGTTATACCGCAATTGACACGCGATCTATTATATAGATGAAATGAGGATATACCGGAAGTTTGAAACGTTTTCATCAAAAGGTTATGTACATGTGTGCGGGGTTGAAACGTGTGCCTGATCGCTTTCTAACACACGAGGCAGTGCGAGCAGATGACCGGAGGGTTACATAGAGTTGAGATACACGCGCGCATACGTATATGAACTGCTTTACTTGAATATATATATATATATATATATATATATTATATTTATATACACATGCTAGGGCGGAGATTTAAAGACTCGGTATGAAATAGAGCCCCAGGAAGAAGAGGAAGAGGAGGCCGCCAGAATGCAGATCTCTCTCCCATAACTCATGCCCGGATACAGTGCTCGCTAATAATTGCTATACACCCAAGATATTTATATTTATATATACACTGGACTACACTCTCTCGTCGAAATCCCACTCTTTAAGATTCTAGAACTGTTCGGGTTCTTTCGATCTTCCTCCTCTTTAACGTAAAAACAGGTGTTCGTGGGTTTTACTCCTATAAATCTATAGTAATCGTAGATCGATGCAGTTTATGGAATGCACAAAAATTTCGTTTTATCAGATTTAAGAAATTTTTTCTCGAAAATTTCATCTATACGATTGCATGGTCTCTAATTTAGACACAACGCATAACTCTCTTGCCCGAATTAGCATCTTTTTAATATTTAAATAATTTCTTATTTTTTATTTCAAACAATTTACAACAAAACAAAAAACACGATTTTTTTTAGTCAGCCATTTCGTTAATTATGCATAAAAATAAAAGATCCTAGTTCAGGTATCAGCGGCAAGCCTACTTAATAACAATAATTATTTATTTCTCGATTCAGATCACTATAACCAGCCTTTGGATGTAGCTCGCGCCACCTTTGTATTTTTTTCTAAGGCTCCACTTCGATCGTGTAGTTCAATGACTAATTATTGTAAAATTGACATTAAACATTTTTTTTGTATGGTATCACATGTCGATAGTAACGTATAAAAAGATTGAAAAGATTGTATTCAATTTTCTTATAAAAAAAAAAAAAAAAAATTCTTTCAAAAAATGTGCTTTACATAGGGGTAATCCTTAATGATTTTTCACGAGTTATTGTGAATATGACCGACTATTCCCGTTAATGATGAAATATATTTAAGTAAGTTCTTCAGGAAACCTCGATAGTCTTGTCTTTCTTGAGGAGAATCAGTACGAAAGAGACGATAAAAAAAGAAAACATTTTGTTAAAAGAAAAAAAAAATGATTCGCATCCATCGATGCTTCGTTGTCTCTCGATCTCATAGATCTGTCAACTCGTCTAAACGGAAAGACGATTTCCCACGAGGTTGGCAACCGAGCAAAAAAGATCTTTGATTACAAACCCCGCGAACAAATTGTAATGGTGATGGATATAGTCGATATGTACGATGGAAAACATCGATGGCTTGTAAAAGAGATCCGCTCGATTCGATTGGGAAAGCGGCGCAATAAGGGCGCTCGTGGCTCTTCCGTCTTTATCTATATACATACGGGAGATATACGCGAATACATCGTGGTCGGTCGCTAAACATTTCCAAAGGAAAATACAGACGTGACGAATTTTCATCGACATACGCGTATGCATGTTTGCGTGTGTCGTGTCCATATGTACAGGGGCTTGCGTAAATTGTGTTGTTCTCAAACGTATACACGATACGGGGAGAGTGATTATCGAGAATCGAACATACACGATCGTTGATCCGCAACGGAACATTCTGTAACAAGGCAATAGGTCTCTCCAACAAACCCTGTGTGACTCTAGATCGTATAGTGAATTTCTCGCTAGTAGTATAAGGCAAAGTATTGGCACCGTTGTCTAAACGACCTGAGAGAGAAATAGAGAAAAATACTGTAAGAGAGAAAGAAAAAGAGAGAGAGAGAGAGAGAGAGAGAGAGAAAGAGAACTCCGTAGAATCAGTACTTTTCATCGCAAGCCTACGGACTAACAACGATATAATGGAGAACATGGCGATGAAACATAGCGTGGTTCATCGAGTCTCTCGACCCACAACCAAGTGTAATCGAATGAAATCGAACGAGCAAGGCCCGCATTACTCCGATCATGATTAACAATGCAGATTTCTTCTTCATGCCACAGCCGTACAACTGATTGAGTAGAATAATTCTCGGTCGCAATCGTTTAGAAAGCTGTATTTTTGCAACCACAAAAGCGAACATAAGATATACTATTGTGTATCGTCAAACACTCACATCCGTAATTCCATAAAGTTATCACATGAAAATTCTCTTTTCATGAAAAATGGTGCTTTGCAGTGCTCATAAAATTTCAAAAAATATGAGGCAGTTGGCCGAAGTGGCTTTTTTTCTTCTTCTTTGTATTAAGAAACTGCGGTGAGAAAAGGCTCATTTCTCGAATATGAGAATTCGCGAGGATGAAACATCGATGGTTATAAATCCGTAAACTCCATCGTGCACGAAACAAAGATAAACGCGTGTATACTAAATCTTTGGTTAACGGTGTACAAATAATATCGATGTCAAAAACACAACATTTTCATTCGTTTCCCCACGATATTTTTATCGATCAGAATGAATGATGGTTAATGAAGCAAAATATTTTATTGCGCTAATCAAACTTTATTTCCACACCACTGACCGCGGATCTAGTCCATTCTCTCTACGATTCGTTCTTTGCGTGCAGTTATTTTTGTGAGGTCATTAGGATGTTCGGTGGTAGTCTTATCGGTAAATATATTTCAGGAACTCTCGTTCCGGTACTGCAATAAATAACTCTAACTCAGCCAGCGCTATAAATTTAAAGCCTGTCGATCCTTCTCCCCCCCCCTCCCCCCTTCCCTTCCCCCCCTCGAAGTGATTTATTTTCTTTGCTCGAGCGTAAAGTAAATTCACGATTGCGGGCTCATAATCTTCTGCAAATTCACAAGAGTGTATCGAGTCTCCGAAGTCCCGTCCGGAGTATCTCAAGTATATCTCGCTCGCGTCCATTGCAACGCGACGGTGAATGATGCCTCTCGCGTGATTCCCTTTCATTAATTCATACCAGCATGTGCTCTTCATGTTCATATATTTATATATAAATGGGTGTGCTATATATTCATACGTAAAACTCATATACGTGTGGCGGAGTTGAGGAGGAAGGAAGCGAGAAAGGCGTCCGGTTACTCCCGAAAAACGAGTTCGCGCGACGTGCAGGATGCACACGCACAGCTTGTGAAAGCAACAGAAAAAAAAAAAAAAAAGGATTGCCAGAGACCAGAAGAGAGATACGACTTATCCACTTAGCGAGTCTCGTTATTTTTAGGCATCGTTAAGTATGCGAGGATAAAAGAGTGAGAAGGATCACTATTTTTGCCAGTGCGAGGTTGCCCCTGTGAGCCAAGACATTTCGTCGTTCACTCTCTCCAATCGCTTATACCCTTCATCGTTACTACGTTTTAGCTGTGGCCGAGCTAAAGTATGTCTCAAGAATTCATAAGCCTTCGAATTAGCGATAGTGCTGTCGAATTGATGTAGAAGATCGCATCTTTGGAACGCAAGAATTTTAACAACGCAAACTTCAATATGATTGATTGCCAAACTAAAGTACGCTTTAGCAGATTTTCTTGAAAAGTAACGAGTTTTCAGAAATTTTACTTCACCGTCAATGAGTCTTTCAAAGTTCTTGTTTCGATGTCATGATTTTTTGCAGATAATCGTGTAAAGTTGATAAAATTAAAAGGATTCGAGAGAATTGGTACAAGTATTTGCTGACTTTTGTCCCAAAGCAACGGGGATGCTGTAGAAGTGGAAACAATATCCGAAAGAGTAGAAAACAACACGTTGCGGCCTTGATGGGGGAAGATTATCCAAAACTATGGGGCCTTGTCGATGTGGGTAACAGAAAAATTTATCCGAGGAAAGCTCAACCTCAAATAACTAAAATCCTTACAAAAAAGATGCTGAAACAACGAATAACGAAGAATGGACATTGAGAAAAGGAAACCCATAGACCCACGTTCAAATATACGGATACAATTAGCTGTCGATGCACACACAAGAAAAGATGGTCAGACAGACATATACATGTAAATAGCTACGGACGCACACAGAGATAATGTTTTTATATATAAGTACAAAGATATTGTAGAAACACAAAAAGAGGGAGCGCGATCTTTCGAATACGAACAATGCACTGGCCCTGGCACCTGGCTATAGTGCACAAAGATCTCGTTACAGAAAAAATCAAAATCGTAGTGCAAAAGTATTGCGCAAAGTACGAAACGACACTTGGTAATCACCCGAACCCTCTAGCATCGAACCTTCTAGACAGAAGAACCATCTTGAGAAGGCTAAAGAAATATAAACCATTGAATTTACGGGAAAGATTTCAGGATGAATAAATCTAAAGCAAAAAATACCTGACGCAGTGACACGTAGTGCAGCGCGCATCACTGGATATGCACCCTCTCAAGTGATTCGCGCTGTTATGTGCCAAAGTATTGATAAAAGATAAAATTGTACAGTATTTTGTCTGAAGCAATGGCGTTGAATAAAACCACAGTGCCACGATACTATTTAAGAAGAATCAAAAGCTCGAAAATTTTTCTATAAAATACGCCCGTTAAAAGACACACGTTGGATGATACAGAATATGGTTGGAGTTAACGAACGATCTGATTCGAGGGCTTGAGAGGTAAGCAGTAAAACAAAAGTATCAGCAATAGAAAAAGCGATTTCAAAGCCCCGGGCCGAGGAGGAGGAGAAAAAAAAGTACGAAACAAAGAAAGATGATCGTTAGGGCACTGGAAAAAGCCCTCGAGTTGTTAGCGACTGTTCTTTTCTTTCTTTTCTGATCATCCGCTCAGTCTCTTCGCGAGACGAAATAAACTCTATCAATGACTATATGCACACGAATAATCATGAGTGCAAGAAAAATCCGAAATGCGCCGACCTCGGGCCTTGTTCATCGCATTTTCATAGGTTAACACAACGAATGTACTCAGTTATGAAATGGGAGATTTTGATTTTGAGTCTTCAAGCTGAAAGAATTCGAATTCGGCCAGATTAATGAACGAATATACAGACGTCGCAGGAGGAAGTTATAATCACATACTTATATTTCGTCATTCATCTTCTTTGTGATAATCTAACAACGTTTTTTATGTAATTTCAATGAGAAATTCCGAAATTTCGAAATTTATGGTCGTTTCAAGAATACAACATTCTGATCTGTTGATTCGTCTCAAGTTCCCAGCAAAAACCGTGACTGAAAAAAAAAGAAACGAAATAAAGTTGATAACGATTGGATATTTTCGCATCGTTCTTCGTATATATCGTCTTTGTAGCCTTTAATGGCAGAGAAGGTATAACTCAACAATATATTCCTATCTATACGTGCTTGTAACTCTCAGCCACTGTTTATATCTACGCGCAAATTAGCCTCGGCCTCATCGCCTCGGGAAGCAACCCTATCCTTGTAAAGAATACGTATAGACCGTGCTGTTTGCTGGGCTTGTGAGCAATATTGCCTTGTGCTGTAACCCAGTGAAGAGAGCACTGAGCAATCGGAGTGCCGAAGCAATAAAGTTAACATTAACAGCAACCGCGTGGCATTCGAAGTTGACGACTCTATGCGGACGCTTCGACAGCAATTTCTGTACGTGTTTCGTTGCCGATACTTTTTTTTTTTTTCTTTTTCTTTTCATTAATTTCTTTTCATCTCCACACGCTTATACAACCCGGATACGTTCATTATAACATAAAATTCCATGTTCTGCCTTCCAGCGAGAAAATAAGAAGAGAAAAAAAAAAAACGAGAAATACTCTCGCACACACGCGTTGAGTGTGTGAGTTTCGATTGCTGGGAAAAGACCTTGTAAGGGATGGGTCAGAGATCGATGCGATTCCAATTCTACTGTCCTCCGAAGCTTGTCGAGCTCGTTAATTTGATTTTTCCTTTGCTTCTGGCTTTCTTACCACCTCAGTTATGGAGCCTCGCTTACTCACCTCAGCTTCGTTCGTTTTCAATTCCAATTACACTTTATTACAATTAGAACATATTGAATATTTTTTTTCGGAATTCGATTGTGAAAATGCGCAATCAAACGGTTTCATGTTTAACAATCAATCATTCTTCCAAATTCTTTCTTTTAAAGTTGTCAGAATACGTGTTTCACAACCTTTTGAAGTACTTCCCAATCAATTTTGCAGAGAAAACTCTGGCTTTCGCTTCCTTAAAAAGTTTTTTTCTTTTCTTTCGAGACAGACGCGTTTTTTTTCGGGCTATACTCGACGTAGAATTTTCGTTCTGGCTCAATAAAAACGTCGGTTACTAATTTCCTTTGATTTAGTGTGCACCACCCATTTTTTTCGCCTTCGACGACTTCTTATTTTTCCCTTCACCGCAACACACGGGCTATCTCTCACAACCGAACGCTACACACGTATTCTATATACGTTTACCGCGGTATGGCACATAAAAAGTTAGCCAACCGCAAGGTGCGTGTAATATATGTGTGTGTGTGTGTGTTGGCCGAGTGCTAATAACGTGCGAAAATCATATCCTCAGTCGAGCGTCTTGTGTTTCCATTTCTGTCGAGAGAGGTTGCTGCCGCTGGTGGTGGTGCTGCTGCTGTTGCAATAAGGAGTCTTCGATTATTAGAAGCGAAAATCGATAAGTCTTTTATGGCTATATTTATCGGTGTAAAGCGTTGTACAGGAGAAAACTAGCGTGCACCCGTTATTCCACTTCCGGAATTACTGCTTATCCTTATAGCTCGCTGCCCACTGTACTACCAAACAGCATACACTTATAAATATAGTATTATATTTATACTCATATTCGTACCCAGTTACACTGATCCTCTGATAAAACGTATATCATTGGATCTACGGAAGATTTCTATCTTCTCGTTTATCCCTCTTTTCCTGTCAAGCTTCGACGTTACGACTTTCAAGTTCTTCGTGCATAACGCGATATATAACGCGCACTCCGGGAACGAGTTATTGCATTAATAAACGTGAAACAAGAAAACATTGAAGAGTCAAAGTCTTGGACGCGGGATCACGAACACTTAAACGTAAGACATAAACGCGTTTTAGTTGCCCTCCGAGGCGAACCTATCTCCGCGAGAGTATCTAAAAGATGGTGGGGAACGCAAGGAAAAAAAAAAACAAACAAAAAAAAAAAATCATATCCAGGCCTCCCTTACGAGAGACCAAGGTGTACTCGAGAGAATTGCCGGCTGTTTACAGTTTATGTCGACTCCGTGCACTATGAAGATTAACGCAATCGCGTGTGTTTCTTCAGGCATTTCATCGTGTTTTGGATTCATCTTGCCACTACGAATGATACACACCCGTGTCAAATTAAACATTCCCAATTCAAGCATCCCTGTTGCTAATCCTCCGATTACCTTCAGGCTTTTCATTTAATTTACGATTAAAACGATCATTTTTTTTTACACGCTGACCCCTCTTTTCCCACGTAAACTTGTTACTCTTTTTGTGTTCCATTGAATAATGTAATCTTTTTCTCAAACATATATAGCAATGAAATCGTTTTAAGAGGTAACTAATTAAGAATTACCCAGCTACTTTCATTACGCTGTAATTCTATGTTTTAATTACACTATATTCGAACGTACAGGAAATGAGACTATGAGTATCGGTAGGTTTTAATAAATTTACAAGTTAATTACTCTCGATCACTCGTTTAATCTTCGAGGCTAAAGAAAAATTTTATCTCCGCATTGATATCGCGCGTGAGTCTTTTCTTCATCTATGGTAACGTTTTCTTAAGGAATTTCAAACAGTCGCTTTTTTTTTTTTTTTTACAACAGCCGAAACAATTTGTTCTCCACACCATGTTGACCACGCGATAGAATATCTGAAGGCAATCATCGTTGTTATTGATGCAAATGCGATCGATGAACTTGAAAATCTGTCTTTTTTTTTTATTGTGAATATCAAAAAGAGTGGTCCTCGTGCTCGAGTCGTCAGACAATAAACCTTCGGGCTAGTTCTTTTTTTCTTCTGCTAAACAGAACAGTGTTGCGGTGTGGTGTTGCAGAATTTATGAGATGTTGAGAAAATACAGTGAAAAGTGCCCGTATATTGTGATAGATACTACGAGCTCTAGGAACTGTTAAACCCACATGTGATAAATATACATGAAACTTATGTAAATCTATTACACGTGGGTTTGACGGCCGTCATTTCCTCATAGAAGAAAGTCCTCATAAAAGTATTCCAAAGCTTCATCCGAACAAGCTCGAAATCTTCAAAAAGTTGATCAAGAAGCTTCGTTTAATTGTGCGAAGCACGCAACTTGCGACTTTCGTCATTTTTTTTATCTAAAATCCACTAGAAAAATTATTTTTTCGAAAACACACTTTTTAAAAAAAGAACTTTTGCACCGTTGATTCAAAGACGAAATACAGAAACTTTTATGTTTAATTGACAGTCGTCATATAACCGAATAGTTTGAGAAAGTGACTTTTATTCTTTATTTCTTCCATCGGTTTACAATACGCTCGAAAATTTATTGTCGCGTTTCTCACGCGTTCGAGAGGTGGACATCCGTAAATCATAGGGAGTGTGGTGCGTTTTGTTCCTTGATGAATTTACAAGGGGGTACACACACACACATACACGTGAGTGTGAGAAAATCGAGACGCGAAAGTCTCTGTCCTCTCGCGTCTCGTCACGGAGTTTATTTTGTCCGCGAATGTTGGCATCGCTCACAACGATAGGGCCTCTGGAGTCGCATATCGGTATACCGGTAATGACAGAGCGGTGGAGAACTGCAAAAAGAAAAAAAAAAGAAGAAAAAAAAAACGAAAAAAAAAAAATAATATAATACGCGAGTCTCGGACTTGAGAGAAAATAACTACGTCATCCATCCGCTTTTACAACTATAGCGAGACCGATCGAAATTATTATTGTCCTGTCGCGATGTGTGCCCGACACTTTTAGTATACTTTCACACTATCATTGTGCTGCTTGAAACGATACCGAGACGAATTAGAATGAAGTATTGAGGCGTATAAGTCAATGGCATAAGTGGAAGAAATGGAACCAGTCATTGTACAAATTTATTATATCGCTAACTTTCCGCCTAATATTACTTTCACGTTCTATTCGCAAAATATACGGTAAGAGCTCTTTGTTGTCTATCATATGTAGAGAGTTCCTGATACAGAGTGAATGCGAGAGCATGTCAAACGTTTCTTTAAGCCCCTGAACGGGTCGCATTCAATTCGTCAATTTGTGAGATTGAATCTTTATGTGTCGATCGTTTAAAGTTTTAAGGAAATTCTAAATCTCAGAATCTTGCTACGTATAACAATATTGCGTTTCAAGAAAAACACATGCAGCGTTGAAGCTTGAAACATGGTTTTATTTTTATTGATGATACAGAAATTTTACTATCGAATGTTATATGCCGTTCGAAACGGGCATCTTTTTCAATAACGAGATTCAAAAAAGTTTCAAATTTTTTATTGCGTTTTAGGGATTCGAATTTCATTGACATTTGAAAATGGTATTTCTGTTTCTAGAAAGCGGTACAAGTTTCCTCATTTTATCGATGTTTTTAAATGCATATAATTCAAGGTACTCGTCACACGTACGCAATATCATTCACTGGAATCGCATATGTCAAATCATTTCCTAATCATATATCCTAAAAATTTACAAATAGGGGTATATTGATTCGTGTAATCGTAAAATTCTCGACTTCGACGTTGATTTTAAGCGCGAGTTTGTCGTGAGGATTTATAGAATAGGCTTTTTGGCTCGTGATACGATAATTCACACGCTGTTCACGAATCCGTGTATTTTCTCCTTCCCATGCTTTCGACTTCGAAGTACATACGTACCACTTCGCATTTTTATGAGTTAAAATACGGGCTCCTCTCGCAGCGGGTGAACAGATTTTCGTGTAGGATTCCGGGGCCACGTGGCGGGTCAAATGAAATAAACAATACAGTAAAAAATAAAGCTCGTAATAAAAAGGAACAAAAGTTCGATCGACGCTGAGACTCGAGGTGAGATTCGCCGGAAAATAAAGACGGAGATAAAAAAAAAGGGGGCGAGAGAGACGGGGAGATACGCGGAAGTCATTTCGAAGCCATCCAAGTTAAGGCGAATATTGTTGTTGGCGGCCCACATTTTTAGGACGCCTTGACCTCATAATAAGACGATCCGGAACTAAGATCAGACGACGATGCTAAAGAATTCGGTCAGGAATGTGAAAAACGAACGAGAAACGAAAGAAGAAGAATAAAAAAATTTTAAAAAAATTGAAATTAAGTCATGTCGCCTCACGGGACACCGTTAAAATTTTATTTCCCGCTGCGACAACCACAAAAGCGATAAATTTCCAGCTGCGTATGTTAACCCTCACTTCAACGAGAAATTTCATTGTTTTCATGAAATCTCATGGTATCTAAATAATAAAAAAATGACCACCTTCTCGATTTTAGTCTGTTTGAATGGAATAATTTCTTTTTTTGAATCACAATCCATATTTTTACGCCCAAAAATAACCAAATTGAACATCGCCTTGTATTTTAATGACTTTCATATGATCCTCATTATTATATTGCATCAAATTAACGATGTCTAATATTGCGTACTTTCATTCCGAATTATGTGATAACGATCATGCCGAAAATGTGATTGCAATCTGTTTCGCTCGTTTTTATAAAAGTTACATTCATCGTTTTCCATAAAAAAAATATAAATGGAAGTTCTGGTTAAAACAACCTCGCAAAAGATGCCGATCCAAACCCGACCAAAAATGAAGTTTGAATTGCAGTAGTAGTCGAATACGTTAAAATTTTTATTAATTTCTTATCAAACGTTAAATTGAAAGAAAAAATTTGGACCCAGGTACTTGGCGGATTTGTGACCACGAACGGGACTGATACGTCAGGCGAATCAAGTTAAATATTTTGCCAAGTAATGCGGTTGAAATGTTTTTCTATCATTTACTTTTTTTTTTTTCAATAGAATAAAAATTTTGTTCAATCAACAAATTTCTTTCCTCGCAACATGCATCTTAGAAACGCTCCATACGCTTTTTCTAAAAATGTACTACGATCAAGGTTTTTTAAAATCAAATATTTGATTTTTCTTCCAGTAATTTGAAGAAATATAACGATTAATTGAACTCATTGTTGTATGATTTCAGATTTTCTTTACCGACACAGTGTAACAATCGACAATGTTACGACCGAAGTCGAGATATTGGACACTTCCAGGTGCGAGGTAAGTTTTTCATTTATATTTCATAAAAAACTTATTTCATGCTCAAAGCTCATGATACATATTTCCTCTAACAGAAGTATTTGAAGAATAAAAAGATGAAAGTTTAGCCAATAGAGTTTGTAAATTACGATTTATAACGATTGACTCTCGCTGTTAAAGACGCGAGCACAGCTGAGACCGAGCTCTCCGTTTTTCTCTCGTCTCAGCTTCGTAGCCGCAGGCTTTTTGAGAGCCAAGAAGGAAGGAGACGGCTGGGCGAGATTGTCGGGAGATAGACTCAGTTGCTGGCAGCACCCGCTAAATATATCCCGCGTGTACTGATCCACTCAACAGACCTTTGAGTGTGTATAGTTATAAGATGGTGGTGGCGTGACGGCCTCACAGTCTCTTCGCGACGCAGAGTAGATTCCCGCGTGGACCCTTCGGTGACGTATATACTTCGACGTATGGCCCGAAGCCTTAGGGTCTCCGGCACACGTCCGTCATACGTTGACCGTAGCGAAATAATGAGCTGACGGACTATGCGATCACAGTATATTTCCTCTCGTACGGTTATTCGACGGTGCATATTTATTATATACGATTCTCTTATTATAGTGTGAATATAAAAGTATCCTGATGAGAAGGAGCGTGATGATTCTCTTCCTTAAATCACGCCATCTCGATATTTCTAAGAACTCATACGCTATTCGCTAACTGCTAATAAAAAACGACCAGGACTCGACGTTTATTGTCCTAGAAGGCCTTTTATCTTGTGTTAGTGAGCCTCGGGGACTCGTATTCTTTTTTGAAAAACACCATCTTTCTCTGACTTCTTGCCTTGGAGTCTCGATTGCGTTTCCATATTGTACCTGCCAATTCTTCATTTTTTTTTAATGAACGCGTTGGATTGCCATAGTTGCAACACGAAGCTACCGTTTTTTACTTCTACTTCAATTTCATTTTCATTTTTAGGTCATGCAAAACGATTTATTTGAGTCGAATATTTTGCACTCTTGTAAATCTTTGCCAAAAGCTGGAAAATTTAACAAGAACGTTCTCATCTGATTACATTTGACGTGACGCCAAATTATTAATTCGATTAATAAAATTTAGGCGAGTGCTAAGTTTCAACTGGCTTGTCAGAGATTCAGCATCATAGCGCAAGTTATTCCTGTCAGTCACAAAAGTAAACCATCTCCTTTCGTTTTCTCGTTTTTGTCTCGTCGCGATGTACCTCAACGAGCTGTTCGCCTGCAGCACTTCGAGAATACACTCCGACTCGGCTATTTCACGCGTCCATATAGTCGCACTCGAAGAGTTCCTCAGTGAGAGTGAAACCGATGCAAAGTGAAACAAGAATTCTCATAGGCGTTTCGCTCGTGATGTCCATTAACTCATTGGTGAGACTATTCGAGAGTATATGATCGAAAGAAATTGAAAATTCGTTGCAGGATCCCCGCCTTCAGGCTCATAAACCATATACTCATGCGTTATTTCTATCGAAGTGTTATGTTATGTACAAATGACAAGATGCTATATAATTTTATTCATTCTACTTTCAATGTTATACTCAGAAATCATACGTTGACGAATCCTTCAATTCCATCACTTTCTCATCATTTGTATTTATTCATACTCCTGCATGTGTTTACACGATGCAGATTTGTCACGAACTATACGAGAACTATCCTCCGGTTTGTCTACTCGAGCCAGCCCCTCGTTTCTTCTTCTTGGTTGTTCACGCTTTTTGCACAAAGCTGTTCACCGGTAACACGTAGATGTGAAATGATCGTGAAAACGTTACGCGCCCTGTGCAAGCCGCATCTTGTTTTCTATACGGAGAAGTCAACCCTAAGACTTTTCTTGTCATGTATATCGGCCATCAACACCTTTTTATTGCCACTTTCCCTCCCACTGCTCGCTCGGTTGTAAACACGTCAATTTTTACCTCGCACCTTCCGTCTGTGATCATCAGCGTTCGCACATATGATCGGATCATACTTGCTAGGGACACGAATGTTACGGCGCAAAGGATATACCACTATAAGCTGTACCAGCGCGGAGGCGTTGCCAATTTTTTCATTCTTCTGTTCTCACACACACGTGATTCTTCACTTCTCTCCCTCGCTACCTCCTGCCACTCCTTCGTGACTCTCTTCTATCCTAAGATCCACGACGCTGACGACGAAGCAAATCGTTCATCTCTGTTTCGAGAGGAAGAGAAGTTCGACCTCACAGGTCTTTCGATGATGACGAACCAAACACAGCCGGATGCTTCTGCGCCATCGCTCTGTGCTCTGTCTTTCGAACTTGCCAGTATGTCCACCGAGATATGGTCCTGCTTCTTCAGCAGTCTCGAAAGACTTTCGCTCGACACTCGCTGCTCTAACCCGCCTGCTTTATTCCTCCATCCTTATTCCTACTCTTATTCGTCTCATGCTCGTTTCGTCTTCTCAGAAGCTGATACGTGCATCCTTCGAGCTGTCTCGTTATCCGCTCTGACCATGAACTCTTAACGTGAGAGCACACGTCCTTTGGTCTTCATCCATAAGATATATATCAGAGAACGGACACAAGGAACTCGTTGAAAAACATGGAACCGTACTTTGATTGAATAAATCATCGGTATTTAGTGTGGCTCCTCGCATATTTATGACTTCGATGAAAGCGGAAGCAACGAGGTGCCACCCCATAGCGAAAACGCGTATTTCTTTTGCACACGGTTTTCATATTCTTCTGTAAATCATTTTATTATTTTTTATTTTACTCCTGCACAATGGCATAAAATAACATTTAATGAAAAAGAAATGCTGATCAATCTTTTACTTCTATTCGTTGCTGGATAATCAATTCACCGCGTATCCGAGTCATGCCCAGGTACTGCAGAAATAAAATTTATTAACTCCTGAGTTGTGCCAAAATTTCGCTATTTTTAGCGTCATATATATTCTACACTAAACTATAGTCCCGTTAAAAATGTTCATCTCTTGGTATGAAGCATCTTGAACCTCAAGTGCAAATTTTAAGGACTTGAATAGAGAGAGAGAGAGAGAGAGACTCCACGAATACAGTCTTTTCACGCTGCGCGTTGCTTACGTGTTCAATTATAGCGCAGATGTATCATGTTTGAGTGTGAAAATTTCAGTCTTATCTCTAAAGATTCCATCCCTAATGCATTTGAGCAACACTTTCATCCCGATGAATGCATGCATTGCTAATAGTAACGGCTGTCAAAACTATCCTGATAATTGACCGATTATTACCGTCCACGCACACAAATTTACTCGCTACATCATTTTTTTGTCACACCTTCACCCGATATCCCACATCGCCACACGTTTTTCACGAATTGAATAATCATCCTTTCGTGTTAAACGATCATGAGAACTGGAACTATGAAATGACGAGGGAGAAAAATGCGACGAAAGGGAGAGACGAACTCTTGGCACCATTTTTCTCTTGTCTTCTGCCCTTCGATATTCTAGCGGTGTCGTTTATTCGGATGGTTGATCAATCGCCATGCTAAACTTTCAAGCTTCTATCAAGTGCCCGATATGTTAGGTTACAGTGCATTATAATTTCAGTCTGAAACCGGATGCAACGGAGAAGAGAGTCCGGATAATCGCGGTTTAGTTATTTCTCAATACAGAATTTCAGTTTAATTGAAAACATCTGAAATGGCACTACAAATCGGTGTAGATTTTCTTGGTACTGGTTTCAGTATCTCCTTGTCCTCATCAGGCTAATCGCCTTGTCACTCTGAGCAGACTGGATACATCATCCTGGCCTATAAAAGAACATATCGTCTTTCGACATCTATATGTGTCGTTTCACTTGGGTTGATTCGAATCAGCCTCATTCCCGAAGAAGCCTACCACGTTTCATAGCAAAGTTCCTCTTAATCGGTCTCCATATCCGATAGTCAAAGTATACCTCGCCGCAAAGAACTCATGTTCAAGAGGTCACTCCTCTCTTTCTCATCCGCATGAATCTCAGATTATACCGACCGAGATTTTGTTCATTCTGACGTTGCTCGATGTAAATGATGCGACCGGAAATCAAACTACCGTTTCAATCTGTCAATCATGAACTCGACTACCCCATCCCGAGAATGACCGAGAGGATGTTCAGGTAGGCGAGCTCCTAAATTTTATACCTTCCTCGCTGCACTGCTTGATGCCATCGACATGTAGTTATCCATTTCGTACAAGTTTTTTTCGCTGCATCGCATCGTTCCTCTTATTATGCGTTTCAACTTTTTGCTAGTGCTTGCATAACTGAAAAAAAAATGGAGAGGAATCTCGAAGGCCATCAATTTCTCGTTTCGGAACTTATTTTTCATTGGCAATATTTTAACCCTCAATCGAAATTCTCGTGAATTCGTAACAATGGAAATGAAACCAGTTTAGTCGTAAGATGAGCTTTTGTTCACATCTCGAGAGGAAATTTCGAGTACAATAGCCTCGTTTGCACCTGCCTCTCTATTGTCATGAAATATATATGGCTTTATAATATACATACTTATACACACGGAAGAGTTGTGTATATGAGAATGTTTCAGAGCATTAGGTGATTAATTATGAGTCTGTGTATAATAGAAATAACAAGAGTTCCTCCATTAGCTTGATGGAGCTTCAAGCTAGATATGCTACCGAGAGAAATACTCGTAAACCTTGTTCGGTTTGAATACTTGAATAAAAAAAAATAGACGATAGAATTCAGTATTTTCCTACGAACTCGTATAGTTTCTTTCATTGACGTTTTTTATGCTAATACATTAATACTTGTGGAATCTTTGGAATGATTATTTGTTGAACGCGCGATCATTATCTTTATACTTCCGGTTGAAAATCGAAAGGACAATAAATGACGTTGAATCTAAAGGTCATGAGTAGTAAATAGAAGAAACGATTTGGTTTATAATTACACGAATTTTTTTATTTTATTGCTCTTCAATATGGTTCAAGAAATATAATTAGTTTTCGTCTGAAATGGAAATTTGAATGTATACACGCTTAAACTAATTTTGCCCACTGATTGTACACTCGTCGAGTCGAATAAGACGTAAATTATTTCAAAGATCATTTCTTCCAGGTGTGTGGTCTTCGGTGTACACATTTCACTGCTATTTAGATATAATCATTTTCTTCGTGTGCTGAATTCTGAATTTCCTCTCGTAATTATTTGGGAAAAGCACAAGAAGGCGAGAGAGATGAGGTCAGTGTGTTTCACGGATGTAGCAAAGTGGATCGTGTCGTACGCGTACCACAAATTGGAGGATTGCTTCGTGAGAATAACCATATATGCCATATATATATGAGATGCAAAAAGGAAGATGATATTGAAGAGGAACGAAGTGGATATGGTGGCGAGAGTGTGCGTATGTGTAATCGTTTGGGGATGAGTCTGCAAATGCGTTGGGGTCAGATGGTTTGTCTGCGAAACACGAACACACACGAAGTGATAGAAAGCTATATAATATTGGTCAAAAAACTTAATTACTTTTTCTATTCATTGAAAATTTGTTGCTTTCACAAAAGATTTTTATTTGAGCAGCAGTAATTCGTTTGATTATTCAGAGTTTGAATATATCAGTTTTTAGCATTTTTCAACGACTTTCGGTCACTGATTGTAATCACGAATCGTATGTGGATTTTTTTTTTTTTTTCAAACAAAAAACGATGGAAGGCAATAGCATTCGGACTGTGATTCGAATATTATGAGAGACAATGTAAGTTCGGCTGATTGGGATTATCAATAAGATGAGTATTCGTTCAGCAACCAATTACCAAAAATTCTCTTTCGGCAATGGGCTCGATTGAAAAACAACGGACCAAAATAGCCTCAGGCTTTTGTTGTACTTTTCAATTCGCCTCGGTTTTCATAACTGGAACGGGGGGGTATAAAGAACGACGGAGATGATGGTAAAAAAAATAAAAATAAAAAAAAATAAAAAATGAACTGAGAGACAGGTTGGAACAAAAACAAGCAATCAAAAATCGGGGAGGGCAAACGGGAGCCCATCTTTCCGGCTCATCAGGCACAAGCCGCCGTGCAATTCCAGTAGCCGTTCAACCGTGCAATCGTCGCTCATAAGTCTGGAATGGGGAATTAAAAATTCTTAAATAAGCATCCCGATACATACGAAATTCATTTGCAATTTGCAGTTAAATTAAAACGTATCCGAAGATAACATTTTTTTTTTTAGATATAACGATGCAACAGTAACTCAAATCTCACATTTTGTCTATGATTTTTGATACTTTTTTGGCAAATTTAATCCAATACGTGAAGAAAACAAGAATCATATTCAGAAATTTTGATAATTGCTGGGATTTAGGACTTGAAAAAAAATTTAATTAACCTTAATACTGATCATTATTATACGATGACAATGAGTTATTCATTATATAGTGCGATAATCTAGTCGGTACCATAATGCATGATATAAAAACGTGTCTCAAAATTGCCCAAGTGCCCTCCGTATTTCGTGTCAATTATAATTAAGGTCTTTATCATTAAGAGGCTCATTGACATTATCAAAGAAACTGAATTGTACACACGGCCACGACATCGTACACCGATTGACGTTCGGTTTGCCGATTAAAAGCGTCTTACTTGTCATGGAATACGCCATATAAAATGATGCTGACGTACACGATCCAGAATCTTTTTGCATGTAAATTATAAATATAGCCATATACGAGAGTACACTGTCTACACGACTTATCGCGCCCGAGAGGAACCGTGCGTAACGAAAAAAGAGTGTGAAAGAAACGATTGAACGAGAAGAAGAAGAGGAAGAAGAAGAAGAGGATGGAAAAAGAGAAGAAGGAGAAATAAGGGGGAAGGGAGAAGAGAATCGCGAACGATATGATGCTGATTTTTGGGGAAGAGCACACGCGAACGTGTATTCGGTAGCCCCTTGGATTCGAACAACGTGCGTGATTGGCGGGTTGTTTTTAGCAAACTGGTTTTACTCGCGCCATCGATTACCCACCGTGAGCTCCCGGTTCCAGGGCGAATAAGCAACAGGAAGAGAAGCAAGAAGAAAGAGAGATAATAAACTTCTTTCGATCCTTTCTCACTTTTGAGCCTTCCTCACGACGCGTCTTCCTGCTTAATTTTTCTCTTCCATGTTATTTCAATTTTTTTTTTTTTTTCATTCAAATTTCCTTTTATTTTTTTTTCACTCTCTCACCTAGCTCTTATCTTCTCTGATCCCAATGTGCTTGCTCTGATTAATCTTAATTGGTCGACACAGTCCGTCGATCGATTGCGGACGTTTCGTTATTCGGTTTGGTATTTTTATCGAGGATTCATCTTGGAATTTAATTCTTTTCAAATTTTTGTATGTCGTGTTCATGGACTACAATGGCTAATGTTAAAAATTCAATATGCCTCTTGTTCGTAGGATATACGAACGCTCTTTTCATCACGAAAACGAAAAATCGTTTTTTTGAACTTCATCGAAGATTTTGGTCAAGTAATTACAGACTTGTCGGGAAAGCCTTTCAAAAATAAATCTAAAATCATACTGACAAACTCATGTGTTTGAACAAAATTCCAACCGTATTTTTTCAACGACAGCTATATCTTGACCGAGTGCGAGAAACTCTTGATGATTGAAAAGACACGTTGAAATCATAGCATCCATGAAAAAGCATTCGTTAGCTATCGTGTTTCTACCATACGATTCACGGAATTTCGATTCTGCTCGTGTAAACAATTGTCAGTCCAATGGTTTATACGTACAATATATAAACACATACATTTTGTATGGTGCCACCTATAAAACGTGAGTTCACGTTTGGCCGGCGAACATGCTAAACTGCGAAAGGAAAGAGGGATGAGAAAGAGCAAGGTAGAGAAACAGAGAGAAGTGAACGCGTAAGGAATGAACCGTTAGCACGAACGAGGCCTGTTCTCGCATAGATCCAATAAATAAGGGCCGCACACGGTTCTCATGTGTGTTTGATTATGGGCATCGACCAAGCGATACTCCGATATCGCTATATCGATATTCTATTAGAAAATACAAACTACAAATCTTTCAACGATTTGTATGTACATAAGTTTATACACGAGACTTGCTTCAAATTGTTCCTCATTAGAATACTGACTATTCGTAAATTGTGCATGAACATTTTTTTGTTACAAATATATAAATAGATGTGTCGTTACTCCAACGTATGGTTGTATAAATGATATTTTGTTTTTAGGACCATTTTTAATTGAATATCGCATAAACCATAAAATTTCAACTTGATCCAACAATGAAATGAAAAAAAAAACGATGAAAAGAGGAATCGAAATGTCTATTCATTTAACGTAGCATCCTAATGATGAATACCGTTGTAATCCCCGTACCGGTACGAACTTTGAACACGCTTTTATATATTTATAGTCCGAGAAAGAGCAAGCGGCTGCGGAATCACCAAAGAAGAGTCACAAACGCGCGATTTGTTCGATTCGCCTCGTTACGCGTATAAATAGATTCTCTTACCTACTTAGGCATATACGTAAACGTAGCAAGTGTACTATATACTCAAATGTTACATTATTTAACGTAAACTGGTATGCACACGTGTGCGGTATATCGTAGCAGGGAATATACCGACTAGAGCTCGTAGCGCAGAGATCTATCCGGTAAATAGTACATCGTTTTGGTATGCTCTTTATGTACACGTTTATATATATATTTATAGTGTTCATACGTCCCTATCATCTTGAGTGCTGTTTGGAAGCCTCCATTGACCGGCACTAAGTATACCACGGGTACTGTCAATTAAAGTGATTCCGGCGAGTTCCTAAGGGAAATACCTATTTCACTGGAGTGCTTGAGTATATCTGACAGGTGAGGAAAAAATTCGTCGGAGATAGACGGGGGGGTCGAGGGATAAAAGTCAGCGCATATTCTCTCAAGTCCCTTGTATACGCTCGTACGCGGAGAATCCCTTTGCTAAGATCGTACTTGCAATTCGTAAGCTCTTTCACGCCAATCTGTGTATACGGCTGAAAGCTCGTTTTTTCTTTCTTTCTTCAAAGTTCACGTCTCGAGTACCCAAGTTCCGGGATATTCGTAGAATATCAATTTGCTTCGACTCGGTACACCTGCTGACTCGGTCTACAGACTTTAACTTTTGGCAGTAATCACCCATTAGGCTCATAGAGAAGAAGTAACAGTTGTTGGAGCGAGGAGTTTCGAAGTCTCAATATCAGATACGTCGAAACTGAGTTATTCGATTTTTTACTGAAATCCGAGCTCGCAGAGCAGAATTCAACGTATCCAATATGCAAATTACGGAAACAAATGTTCAATCGGTGATACAATAACGGATTAGAAAGAAAAAAAAATCAATGACATCCGCGCAGCAGTCTACAAACCTCATAAATTTTCAAGCCATCGCAACACTTTGGTATGAATAAAAAATGTAAGCTATAGGAAAAGTATCTCAACGGAAGAGTGAGTGGTTGACGGAAATGGCGACCTCGGAAGAGGAACGACGTATAGCGGTCTCGTTCAATAGTCGGTCGGCAGGTGGACACGCGTCGGCTTGAACGTGCTGGAAAGTCACGTGCATATAGTAGTCAGGGGGGAAATCGCGGTTACGACAGAGAGAATACGGTGTTGCGGCGACAATCGCGCGCCGAGAAATCGTGATGTCAATCACCAATGAGACTAAGAACGAGTCACATTCTATCCCCATAGTGCTTATACATTCAATGTACACATGTACGCAGTCTCATGGACTTGAACATTCGAATATATGTGTGTGTATAAATGTTTTTGTGAACAATCAGTGGCACTGATGCGAGATCATGTCTTCTCGCGCTCGCTGGCAGCTCTGCTGGCCTGCATTCACTGACCGCCTCGTGTACACTCTGGACACGTGACACGCGTCCAATTATACGCACTTACGAATCGCACGGGAGTCACACGTATCAACCTCTTCTTCAACGTGTGCATGTTCCTCAACGCGCTAACCTGTGCACGTCAATTATTCCCAATGCGCATGGACAAAAAAACAAAAAACACCGGAGAGTGTGTAACAAGTTAATTGCTCTGTGCAAAACGCATTCGTCTCGTTGTCGATTATCCGTCGTATAAGTATGGTGCATTGTATTCGCAGCCATACGTACACGTAGTTTTGTAATATTGTCGACGAAAATCAATTCAATGACAGTATCCTATTCTAAAAGTTTTTCTCAGCATTCTCCGAGAGAGCACACTCGATGGAATAATTGTTGAATACTTCGATAATGCTACAGGGAAAGTACGAATGTTATATATTCAGAAATTTAGTGGATGAAAGTTTTTCAACTTTTAACAGAAGTCGTAAAATTTCGAAGACTTCAGTTAGCTAAATCATTATGCATTGTTCAATGAATTGCTATCTGGTGCATATATTTGTTGGCAAAAATTAATTTTACCCGTTTCGGAGAATATGTTGTTTTGTGAATCCGTCTTTATTATTATTATTATTTCAAACTCCAACGGGAAGCAGTAAATACTTTTTGTATCAATACAGAAAAAAGAGAATTTTGTAATGATTTTATGTGTGATATGCTTTTAAGGACGTTCTGCTCGAATCTCAAAAAGATGGCAGGTCTTTGAAATTTCAATAGTACCTTTTTGAACATATTCCGCGTGTACCAGCAAAATTTGAACAAGATTGACCGCCTACTTTCTCAGATAAAAAATCGTAAAGTTACCTTGAAATTGCACAGGGTCTTATGACCATTACTGTTTTGATGGGAGAAATGATTTAACATCAAGTAGTAAAAAATGTGGTGGCTCACCGCAAATTCTATCAAGTATTGACCTAGACATTACTGTGACATGGAAAAAAAATAGACCTGATGTACCACGTATTTCATGAGATATAACGAATTAATTTGGCGCGGCAACCGAACAGAGCAAAAGAGAGAGAGAGAGTGAGAGAGAAAAAGATAGAAAAATGAGGCTTGCAACATTGCTGCTAGCCTGTGTATAAACACAGGGACCCTCGGCGCGCTCCGCGCATCCTTCAAAGTAGAAGCAGAACTTCGGTAACAATTTGCAAATCATTTCACGATGTGCTTTACGAAATTGGTGTTCGGTTCAATTAAAAATTGCATCCCTCACAGCTTATAGATGATTAGATAGTGCGACGAAATATTCGTTTTTGTTGTTAATCGCACGGTTACTTTGACTGTGTACTATACGTGTCTTCCCGTGTAAATTTTAACGGTAAGTAGCGAAACGTACGTACGGACAGTCGCTCCTACTTAGTAATCCGTACGTGCGAACATTAGAGCCGCGTGAAAAATCGAGTTCTGTATTACACAACCTTTACCGCTATTGAAAGGACAGTCCAACATTATACCGGCATGCATGAATAGTAAGGATTCTTCGTAACTCCATTGTCTTGTGGGCGATGTTCTCGCGAGAATTCGATCTCGTATTCATTCAAATACATTTTGTTATAACCGGGTTGTTCGCAGTACCGCGGGAGCCCATTCGCACGTTTCAAAATCAATGCGGTCAGATATGAAAATTCAAAATGTTGCTCAAATCAAACGGAAATTCTCCTTTTTTTTTTTGCAAAAAGCGAATGTTTGTGTATTCGAGTTTATTTATGAATATTGAAATACTTTTTGATTTTCTGCATTTAATAATTTTCTCTAATCACAATTACACCTCGAATAAAATCTATCGATCAAATCTCTGCTGATCTCACGGGTCTCTCAGATGTTCACATCCGTTATAATCTAAACGCCATTTTGCTGAGACTATTAAATAAAAAATCTTCGAACTTCGATAAATTAACACAAAGAAAATTGGAGGAATAATGAAACTGGCTGCCACTCCTAGTTGCTTGTCTTCAATTATGTTAAAGTTATAAACCTTTTGAGAATAGGGATGGTTTTGAAAAGGTCGGAAGATATATATATACATATACGGTTATGTATCTTTGTATTTTTCTATATACATAATAATGTATCCACGTTTGCAAAGCATGTAGGAATAAATTGATACACGGGATTCTGTAAGCGTAATGCTTCATCCACCGGAGGCCATGTGAGCAGGATAATGCCAGTTTGAATATATATGTATACATAGCGTGTAAACTCATGTCTATATACATATATACACGCAAAACGTTTACCTGCGCGCAAGAAACAGTTTCGATATGGCACACACATTCGTAGAATGAATCTTCGCGATAGACAGAGACAGGAGAATGCATCCACAACGTATCATGAAGAGGCATCGAAAATGAAGAAGAAGAAGAAGAAGAAAAAAAACAGTACATCAGGCCTCCTCTTGGCACACTTCCCCAATTCTCGCATTGTTCTTTATACCGCCTTAAGGAACGAAGATTCGATAAATGATCGATGCTGCTCGAAGCAGCTGGAGCTCCCCGAGCGACAGAGTAACGCCCTTCTCTCATTTATATTTATTTTCATATTATACATTTTTATTCGAGATCACGAGGTCGATGGGCGATCGTTTCTTTCATTTCTCCATCTGTATATACTCTAAATATAATAATATCAGTCTCTCATTCATCCCTCTGATATTTCACTGTGATTCGGTAATTACTATTCGGAGTGTCGAGCGACCGATAATATTTTCGACCTGTTTATCATCTGTAGTTTTTTGATAAATTTAGCATGATCGAGAGCGTGTTCGTAAACATACTTTTTACCGGGGGAAAGATTTTCGTATCTGTTCTGCACACGACAAAAATTTATCGTTAATTAACATAAATATTATTTATCTATTATAAAAATAGAAATTAAATATAATTTTGTAATTACGAGTTACTTGACACTGGTGTGAGAAAATAAACTTGTCAATTCAACCAAATATTTAATGATTCAACAATGTTTTCGTTCGAATGAGCAATATTTATTTGAACAAGCAAATAACGTGACTCAATCAAATTCATGCTGAACGAATTTCATTTTGTTCAATCAATAAATTATTTTTCTCAGTGTACGCTGGTTTGTCTTAATTTACTGAAAAATACAATTTTTATCGTTATAGTTGTATCGCACAGGTTTGGTGATTTTTCAAATACTCGTTAATAACGTCGTGAGTCAATATTTTTTTTGTATACAAAATTATCGAGACTACCGAGAGTCTCTTGATACACCCGAGGTGATAGAAAGTGTATCGGAGTACGATCGACAACCGATGTGTTTCTCAGTTACTCGATAACTCATCCACGATAAATACTAAGTCAAACAGAACAAAAAAAGGAGGGAGAGAAGAGAAAAGATTTCACGACTGCCAAAAGAGTTTAAATTTTAACGACACCATCAGCGCACAGCCAAAGTTGATTATCATTCGATGCGAAGGATCTCCGAAGTGCGCACGTCCGAATGCCTCGTGCCGTATATTATTGTGCGCATGAAAGGCGTTCGAGCACACTTTGACGTGAACCGGCTTCTAATTAGCAATTACGACTTCATTCTTAAACGTCCCTCAGACCCGCGTCAGGTTCGGGAGTCTCTTTCTTTTTCTCTATACACGAATACGAACTCGAAAAGTTATGAGTCTCTCTACAGGAATCTCGCTCTTTCAGTGAAGCTACGAATATACCTCCTTGTTTTTTTTTTCCCTCTCTTTTCTCCTCTCACAGATATTTTATTCGTCTTGTTACTTCATCCTTGGCTTCTTCATTCTTTTCTTTCAAGCAGTCTCGCGTGTAGTACACCATCTCATGGCGATTTCTTTTTTATGAGCTGGTTTGTACAAAACGTTAAGTGTTTCGCTTCTCTTCTCTCTAAGATCGTAACCACTCCATTACTTCGATTTTTCTCAATTCATTCCTCGTACTTTCTTATGGAACTCGATATATTTTTTTTTTCCGATGCCAATTTCACGAGAGATCATTGCCGAAGAACCGCGAGAGGGTCAAGCATTATTTCATCAGTCGTTTCAGTACCCGCAAACAGTCATTTCGTTAATTCACACATTCTTCAAGGTTTCGCATTTACTGGGAAACTTATGTAAAGAACTTTCACAGATGCCAAAAATATATCACAATTGGCATGTATTACCTGTAACTATAAACAGAACATTTTTGTATTCATTTTTCTCATGTGTCGTGTGCATATTGACGATTTGTTGGATTCAAGGAGATCGCCAATGGTAACATTCTTCACAGATTTCTCAGTTATTGCAGAGTAGCATGCGATGATCTAGAATAACAATGAAAATCGAAAAATACTCTTTTATCGTTCGAGAGTAGCGCAAAGATAAAAACAAACTCATAAGTAATGACTCAATGGACATAATAATTTCGTATCATCCTACAACGTTCTTTTCTAATACGTGGCAGAGTTTAGAAACGAAAAAAATCATTGATGTTTCCTATCATAATTTGCTGGGCGACTGGGTTAAAGGGTTCAGAGAAAACGTTGAAGACTGCATGGATTTATACCGTGATTATTGAAGGTATCGATAGTAATATTAACGCCCACATAACACTGTAAATGTCGAGTTGAAAAAATAATTTTAATGTGGAAAAATCTTTCAAGTAAATAGTTGGCCGGATGAAGAATATTTCTTACGAACAATAAACTTTCGTCCGCGTCACTGGAAATTATTACTAATCATTTCGTGTGATTCACAAGCGTGCGTGTCTGTTTGGGTTTAATAAAATTTGCGAAGGTGGAAAGGCGCGAGAAGGTAATAAAAAAAGAGATGAATGTTGAGCAAAGAAATTCGTGGGGCGACTGTTAAAATTTAATAAAGTACCGGGACAGACCTCCTGACCTCGTGACCGTTCGGCAATTAAGGCCTTCCGAGAGTCGCTCGACGTTTTTCTTCTCTTCCTGACTCGTTGTCTCTCTGTCAACCCTAACCTACGTATTAAATATTATACATGTATGTGTCCGGCTGAGAAAATATCAAGGGCGCATCGATGTGATATCAGCACACTCTCAACGACGTCGGTTACGCCTTTTTAGTTGCTAGAATTCGACATATAAATATACGACTTTACGTTATACGATTCTTTCGCCGTGGCTTACAGAGGACGCGAACAGCACAGCGACACCGCAGGAAATTACGATACGAGCCAAGAAAAAAATCGTGTAATTTATAATTACAAGAGTCGCAAGGCCCCGAGAGTACGAGCATACGAATAACCACATGCGCACAGATGTATATACACACGCACACAGACATATATGCGAAGAGTGTGATGATGCCCACGCGTTTCGCATGCAGGCGTATATATTTCGCTCGACTCCTTGCTTCCCCGTTGCTCCAACTGGCTGCTGCAAAGCTTTTGTCAGGACCGGATACAGCGACGTTCTCATCGTCGTCGTCGTCGACGTTGTCGTCGTCTTCGTCGTCGTGACGCATAAAATTTAATGTCCGAACGCGGAGAAATCGTTACGCATTTCATGTGCACCTCACAGAACACATATACGCGAGCTGAAGACCTCTCTACACACGTGTACACGAGAATGTGTGAAACCAAAAGGGTAAAAGAGAGAAAGGGACGAGAAAGAAATTAAAAAAAACAAAAAAAATTATGTACTTTTCATTCCGGTTATTTTTATCTGTTCACCAAATTCATCTCTCAAATCTGCTAAAATCAATCCCATTCGATCTACTCTTGTAGTCCATATTTATTGGGTCCAGTCTACACTCTCGAGTGATTAATTTATCTCGAATAAAAAAAAAAAAAAAATCGCATCGGAAATTGTATTCCAGTTTCTGTGAAGGGGAACCGCTTCGGATCGAAGGCTCATTCAGCGCCAGAAAATTTCTATATGTTTTGAGGTTGTTCGTCCAGCTGACGGATATCCTGCAGGTCGGATCTGCCCCGACATTATTCAAGAGCGAGAAATTGCTCAGATTACTCAGATTATTGCTCGTTATATTCTCAGCACAGTGTACAACATTTTTATTAATCTTACCAAAAAAAAATTGTGGTATTTTGCGGCTTGAAATATATTTTAACGAATATCCATCAAAACTTAAATGTTCCTTCATTTTTTAATATCCATGTCTAGTTCAATACCGTTGCGTTGATAGATCTAGAATATTAAAAAAGAAATAAAAAAAAAAAAAAAAACAATACTTTTCATGCTCGTCTTTGGATGGTCTGGAGCGATCCAGATACCTACCTACATGTATCTATGTATCTATGCTCAGTACTTAGGCTTATATTCTTGCATATCCGATAAACGACTAGATAAAGCCGAGGGAAGTCCCACGATCGAGTTAACCGGTCGTCGAACGCGACGCCCGCTGATCGTTTCATCGCGCGCGCGCGCGCGCGCGCCCGCGCCCCCGGACTCTCTACTATGCCGGGCTATATATTCCACTATATATTACGTGCTTGCATTTATAGTGGACGTATTCACCATTCTTTACATATTTATTCGGAAATCGCCCGCACTCTCGGACTTCAAGCTTACAAACTATTAGTGTGCCTAGATTCTTCAAAGAATTAGATAACTTCGAGCATCTCATTATTTTCAAGTAATTCTCTTTATTTCACATAAGCATGAGAAAAATTGGTGTAAATTTAACAAATATTTGTGAAATATAACAAAAAATGAACATCCATTAGAGAATTGTTTGACGCTTCGATATAATTCATTCGCATTTCCTTCAGTCAAGGAAGTTCAGGCGAATTCAATGGACTGTCAAAAATTTTGAATTCGATGATTGAAACTTGGAAATATTGTCGAAAAATACAGCGCACGTTGGTCACTGAAATTATTTTTGGATCAATCATCTATAGTTGTCCAGAAAACAATTGATGGAAATCACATTTTTTAAATCCTTATACATAGGCTCTTATTAAATAATTCTTGAATGGCCTGTATGATTTTCGAAAATTGTTTTCTTGACCATTACACCTAGGAAAGATATTTATTAAGTCAACGAAAATGATGTTGGATCAACGAATTCGTCGATTCAACAAAATTTTGGTCGATTCAAACACTCGATTTGCTGGCTCAAATGAATATTTCTAATTACGACCGTTACATCGTTGAATTCAACAAAAGTTTTGTCGAATCAACAAATTTCATATCGAGTTTTAAAATTTATAGTCAAGTGTTCGAATTTCGTACACCTGAGTATAAAATCAGTCCTGTAATACGAACTTATAACGTGTTCAACTGTAAGTAGATTTCGTCGGAGCGACCCCACACGAGAGTGCAGTATAATACAGGCTCGCATAGCGCAGGCACTCGAGATTCTATTTATAGGTGAGGTTACGTGGGTAACGCCCTTAAAGCACCGTTCTTGTGCCACGAAACCGCGAATTTATTCGTTTATCATATATATATTTATATGTTTTATATATTGTATGAAGCGAATATATATAAGAAAGTATTGTGCATGAAATATTCCGAAGATCAAAGAATCTACGAGCGAATCTGTGTTCGTCGAGATCGTCCCAACTTTTCTCTGCTTCACCGTATGAACCGTTTAAACCTATATACGAAGAAACCACGTATAAATGATATCCATTGCTCGTCTCTGTATATAACATATACGTATACTATATACATATGTGTGTTGTAGATAGACATAAATGCAAGAACGCGAACTCGGTAGGAAGCGTTTTACTGCAATAACGCGGACTTCCCGCAGTGTCAGACCTCGTGAACGCCCTCGTTACGTTAAGATAGCGAACGAACCCCGCTATTTCTCTCGTACTATTACGAGCTGCCCCGTACTGGGACCGGCTCTCCTCACCCTCTTTCTCATCCTTCTTACGACGACCTCAGTTGCCCATGTGAGAGATACGTGAACGCAAACTAAAACATTCAGCTACGAGTGAACGAGAGGTTGCATAAGTTCGCCTCATCTTCAGGAGTCACGAGCATACCGGCCTGAGAAAAAGAGATTAGCCTCGTGCCTGCTTATACACGGACATCATACACCACTGCCGTACACTGAGACAAAAAAATTGTAGATTCAATAAAAATTGATGTTATTGGAAGAGTTTTGTCAATTGAACTGCGCGGTTCTTGGTCAGAATGAACGCGCAGTTTGAATCAAAAATTAATTTATGTTCGTTCAATGGTTTATGACATGACGATGTCATTCAACTCTGAAATACAGTCCCGTTACGAGGGAAGGAATGTAAACCGTCAAAAATTGGGTGTCTATATAAAAAATTCTCGTAAAATTTCAGGGAACATTCGGGATCCTTACCACCATTTATCTCCATAGATTCTGTAGAGGGTTGACCTTAACGCTTGCCTTTAAATTTGGCTATCTATCCAAGTTTCTTCTCGCGTTCAATGACTCATCACGAAACGGTGAACAATTTTTCAAGATCACAGTCATAAGAGCACGGATGTGCTTATACTTGTATGAGATATTTTTCAATCAGTGGATACGAGAGGGAATTTATAAGCATGTACTCAAAATAAAATCTTATCTTATTATTCGTGATTCGATGATCTGTGTAAAAAGAAGACAAAGAAAAAGATCGAAACGTAGTGAAAGCTGGATTGAACCTTAAACCTCAATTTTATTTCTTCTATGAAATTCTACTTTCAATTACAACGCTCAACATATATTTTGCAGTTTAATCTAGACGGGGTATATAAACGATACCGCGAAAGATCTATTTTCCTCGCCAAAAACAGCATCCGGAAATAATTGTGATGAATTTAGTTCAATCGAACAGCTAAGTGTTATTACACAGATATAATCTTCAGCGGTTATTAACTTTTTGTACGTTTCAAATTGACCAGATATTGAAGATAATAAATAGTTCAAAAAAAAAAAAATAAATGAGACAACGAGTTCGAGAAGGGTGAAGGGGGGACGTGGAAATGCAGGCATAATATGGGTTGGATGCCAAGGAAAAAAATGTTGTTTGCTTCGTTTCATGCGTATAGCTTATCGTTAACATCTTGAGTATACATACCAATACGTAATAATAGTTACAATAATTGCCCTCCCCCTTCTCCCTCCTCTCTCTCTCTCTCTTACTCTCCACCATTTCAATTGATATCGATAAATCCGGACGAGGCGCTTTGTAAGCTCCATTATATCCTGGAATATTGAGTAAAATCACGGGATCGTTATCTCGGGTAGCGCAGCGTAACCGCTTCTTCTTACTCTTCTTCCTCTTCCGATAAAGGACGTAAGAAGGTATACGTAGTCACACAAAGAGATCATCTCTCTTTCGCAGTATATCGCGTGCAAGGAATGAGGGAGTACGAGATCAAGAGAGACAGAGAAAGAGAATCGCTTGGTAAACTGGGCATTTGCGTGGGTGGCAAAGAGCCTTTGGTGATGCTGTGTGTGCTCCCTCGCGCCCACACGAATCGATTCCTTCGACCGGACAATGTTACCGCCATTCTCGATACTGACGTTCTATGTATATATCAACAATTATACACGATATGGCCATGCAGTAAAGAAAACGAGACGAGAGACCTATCGAAAGAGTCTTGTCCGATTAACGGTTAGGCGTCCAGGAGGACTCACGAAAAATAAGAGATAATAATAAAAAAAATTGAAAAAAAATGTATCGTGAAAAGAAATCGGAGAAAAGAAGTGTCGCCGTGATCTTTACGACTTTATCCCCTTCCGATCGATAAATCCGGATTCTTACGTTCGTCCGTTACGTATATATGTTTGAGAAATGAAAAAAAAAAAACCGTCCGGCGAGAAGTGAATAACATTGTAACTCAATTCCTATATCGACTACTCTTCGTTTCCTGATTTTTGAAGATATTTTTTTCAATAACCGTTCCCAATGACGATTATTGAGATTACGATTGTTATTATTCATATTTTATTTTCATTTTCATTTTTTTTTTCATTAGTTCATCCATTTTTGCTCATGTGGGCTCGAGAAGACTTCAGCACTTTCTCTCTCTGTCCCTTTTTGATTTCCTCCCCATTTTCCCTCTCTTTTTATACGTGCTTTAGCCGACTTATCCTCGACTGTACCTCATTTGCCGGGGGCAAAAGGAAACTGCACAAAACTTTACCGATCTAATACGTACTCGATTAATCTTTCGCTCGAATCGAAATTCGAACACGATCAAAAGCATGACCACCAAAAAGCGCTCAGGAAGAAGCGCCTTTGCTGTGACGCTGTGAAGCTGTATGGCTCGGGTATGGCTGCTTTAATGGCTCAGGCATTATACAGAAAGATGTTTTGGACACGTATTCATGAAGGTGGAGTTCAAGCCACCCACGATATTGCAGTAACACGTGAATATTTTCCAAAACTTTCGTTGCGGTGTTTGGATGGGTCCCGAACCCGGGCCCCCGCGGCAACTACTATTCATCCCATCGTAACAGTAAATAGCTTGAGATTTTTACATTTTCGTAGTCTAGCGATACATTGAAAAATAATGAAGATGAATTTCATCGAATTTGATGAGAATATGAAAGGCATTGTAAGCGAGTGATCCAATTTTCATTTCTTGGCGTTGTTTCTCATATGCGAGCTCTGTCGTGGTAATTGTAACAATCTTTCAACTCTTGTGTATATTGTATATTATCTGTGGATACACACAATGTTTGAACGATCATTATTTGAGCAGCGATCGATAATCATTATCCTTTATTCTCGCCCTGGTTCAGCCATAAGCGTCGGTAAAGCGGAACGTGTGTTACTCATTGATCAAAGCAAACGACGAGCTCCGGGTCGAGCATCAGTACCGTTATATTGCGTAATTGAGAACGCGTAATTCTTAAATTGCTAGGTAAGTTAATTTCGGGGTTAACGTAGGTATAATGTAAGTTCTAAGAAATCTTCGCCCCTCGGTGACTTTCACAAGCGATAATAGCTTTGTCTCTTTTTCACTCTTTATTTTCGTGCTCCAATGATATATATACCTGTATATATACGCAAGAAACCTCTTAACCACTCTCGGTTTCGTACAGTTTGTATGTTATGCACAAAACTAAATGTTTGTCACTGGATGGCAGCGAGCACTCAACTCCTGCATGGCAAACCGCGAGTTGTCTTCGTTGCACAACTCGCGTTATCGATTAGCTTATTCTTATAGAGTTTCTTTGAGACTAGAAAGTGGATCATAGATCTTAACCGTCTCTTTAATTTTTCTTGCCAATTGATAATTTGTCTTGTCGATATTTGACCATCAAATGCTTAAGTTGGACGATAAAAAAAAAAAAAATCACGAGACCTGGATAAATAACTTTGCACTTTAAACCAACTGACACTAAACTAGAAAAGTTTTATAAAAGAAAATAGAATATAATCGTCCAAGTTTATATTTAATTGAAGAAAAAAAAATACACAAAAAATCTGATGAAGTTTACATTTGCTCGTTTCGTTATTTAAATTGTATTATGTTGGGCCTCGAATTTTTTGAGACTGCGATCATACCCAACGGATTTTAGTCCGCACGATGATGTTAAGGAAACATTCCATCCGTTGTTTAGCATTATTTCATATTTTCATTCCAACTGTATCAAGATCTCTGGGTTTGGTTGTTGGGTTCGATTGAATCAACCACCCACTGTACGACACTCGGTCCATATCTCAGCAGCCACGTTTTCTCGAGCGGTGTAAGGCGTGTGGAGACAGAGCGAACACATGTAGCGAATGTATTCATATACTCCGTAGAATAGCTTCACCGCGTATCGAATACAATTGTCCTGATACCGATCGATCAATAAATATTTATGAGCAATTACAGTGCGTGTTAGCCACAACGTTGTGTATCAGTAGATTTAATATGTGTACGCATGTACGATGACGCGCTGTAGTTGAAGCACGTTTGCAGGTACTACTATCATCACCATCATCATCATCATCATCATCATCGTTCTCATCGACGCTGTCGTTGTCGTAATACATCGTCTGCGTTTCGTAGCCTCGTATATAGCAGATCCGCGCAAAAACTCATCTCGTTTTTCGAAACGATTACATATCTATATATCATTACTTTCGATAAGAGATCTGGCTAAAAAGTTGTATATGAATGATTGTATCAATTAAGATGATTTATTATATGAAACATTACACATGTAAAGCTACGTCGTGTGAAAATTTATGCAGCGTTACACTTCATCATTGCAATAAAGCATATGCAACTCTATTTTCTTATTCTTCTTTTGTCATAGCATCGAGTCATATATAAATAATTAATCATGAATTATTTCATGATTCATTAGTCTAATTGATGAAAACTTTCACAGCGACAGGATTTCGTTGATCGTTGATCACCGTTTTGCGAAAATTATATGTTTTTAGTTGGAATTTAAAGATACGACTAGATCTCGTGTGTTACTTATGATCAACGAAATTTGTTCCATGATGAACTTGAATCGGTTACGAATGCATGATTTTTCGTTATTCATATGCTGCCATTCATATTTTACATCGGGAAAATGTTCTACGATTGACAATATTTTGGGATTGAACGTAGATCTTTCAATACTCGATGATGCTGAGGCCTCATCTCCACCGACAAAAATGCTCACCTGTTTTTGTTCGCCAGTTTCATTTATCGCCATGTTACACGCGATGTTAATTCGACAGGGCTTGATGTGAATAATGATTGGTCACGATTGACCGCCCGAGTGCTGAGGATGAAAAACACCTTCCTCTACAGTTTATTCGCAACGTTGCGTTTAAGAGAGTCCGCACAGGCATATATACATGCATGAAAACATATATACATATGTACATACAGAAATAGCAGTAAAGGAAGTCCAGCGAGCAATTGCAGGCTGTTGAATTCGGGGCAACCTTAACCTTACGCGAGGCGACCTTAATCGACTCGGATGGAGGGCACAAGCGGTGCTTGTTGGCGCGAGGAGCTCGTGATTTTTTTTACGCCCACAGTACCCTATGTAGTCGGTCGAAATATTTTCTTTCTCTTTTATTTCTTATCGCCCCCCCCCCCCCCTCTCCCTGTAATTCTATACCTCAGACGCGAACAAAGTAATGTCGGTGCGGCGGAGGATAATAAAAAAAAAGAAGAAAAAGGTCGCAAAATATAAGTATAATATTATAACAAATGTAGGGAACACGATCGATCGACTTTCATTGATGTGCGCCAGCTTTATCTCCGAGTTTCAACTTATTTGGATCAGGCCAACGAAGATTTATACAGATATATTAATCAATTAATCGCATAAATATATACATACGCTATCACATTATTATGACTCAAGTATGCTACGATATTATATATATCAAGCGGGCTGTATTTGCTGAGAGATTATTGCATCGATCGATAAATCGATCGAGGCAAAAATATATTAGACTGTCAACGGCGATCTAATTTTATGTTTATACTACTTTTCATTTTTATATTTCTCGAATTTTCGATTCGGACGCGCGATAAATTTGGCTAGTTCGATTGATTTCAAAATAACTCCAATTCGCTACGAGTCATTGGACTCGCGCTGCTTTTTTAAAAAATATTTTACTCAATTTAGATTTTTTGTTATCGGTTATTGTTTCAGGAAAACGGTTGTTTATACTCTCATATCCGATGGGGCGAAGCTTTCGTAATAGTGTACAGCGTCACGTGCAAACGGAGCTTTCAAGAGGCAAGAGGCTTGCTAAAACAACTAGCGGATCTTCGATTGCCCTCGTACTTCACTGCACTTTTACTCGGCAACAAAAGGGATCTCGACCATGCAAGGTAATAATTTAATCATCGAAGTTAATTCACTTACTTTTACACAGTGATATGACTCGATACATACTTCATCACAAATGTTAACTAATGAATGATCTTTTTGTGAAGACAAATGAAGGTAAATTTGACTCAAATTTCATTCAAATTCATCGTTGTATCGGTTCTGCCTTGATTTAACTGTCGATTTCGTCGACATAGTCGGCGGATTTCAGTAGCCGTTCATAACAGCATAAACGCTTACATTTTTGTTTTGTAGAATATTTAATCAGAAATTCATGTCTGGAAAACCATCTTATCGACATGTGAGTGTACGCAAAATTTTCACTCAATATTCTCTCGACAATTTACTCGTCTAAAAATCACTTTTACGCCGCACTGTCGATTAAAATGCAGCATAAACCGAGGAATCAGGTTATTTAAAGTGAAAGTTATTCTTAGCTGGTACAATTTAAAGGCGGTTAATGAAGCGAAATACCATTGATTTTATGATAGATTTTTGAATAAAAACTTCGTCCCAATTTTGCTTGATGTAGGGTAAACGTTGGATAAGCTCATATTCACGCTTTTCTAAGTATTTACTTTCCCTTTGTATTTGGCTTCGAATTAAACTCTAAATTTGATGAAACTTAAGTTGAAATTTGACTTTCACTTCGCAGACACTTTATTACTTTTTCCGTAAACCAAGAATTTATTTATGACTTATGCTCTCTTCTATGAGTGTACGGCTCAGATGTATGTAAATCTGAACTTTTAAAACGATCGGTAAATCTCATTTTCAGTTGAATTCGATTCGTTGCCAACGTCTCCTGAGTGTTTCCTTTCTAAAAAAAAATAATAAAAAAAAAAAAAATGAAAAATCGAATCTGTTAACCTTCAAAATCGTACAGTGGCGTGTGATATTTATGGCGAAATCCGATAACCTCTGTTTTATTTTCTTCTTTTAATCAAGCGCGCGTTCCATTTTCTAATATACACGTAGCAATATCAAAAGTTATAACATCTAAGATTGCCGGAGCTAACCTACTAAATTAATAGAGAACACGAACGTACGAATATGGTGATTGTGGTAAAAATGTAAAATCAGCTATTTGTCACGTTTCTACTTGATCCAGTGCGTTTTTGCTTACGTGGGAAAATGGCTTGACCTACCTTTTCTTGAATCGAACGAATGGACACTCAGGTTCACTTTCCACCTTGCGCCAGACGTACCATAGCAATACACTCGATGTAATAGGATCTTTGCATCGTGTTTCCTGGACGATTTCGAAAAGCGGCGGCGGCGGCGGCGGCATCGTCGTTGTCGTAGTCGCCATCGTCGTTGTTGTTTCAAACACGCCGTTTCTTCACCGTCGCGTGCACGCGACTTGCCGCGCTTATGAGGATCGGATTCTCGAGTTTGTGAAAATATCGAGTGAGGCTATGGCGCCGTGACGCCTTACCGCAAAATAACCGATTGGCCTCTCGAGCAGCTTCTCGCGTCAAAGTGACACACCCGGCAGTGGTTGGCAGCGTATCGATCTCGTTTCTCTCGCCACGTTCACCTAGAAACCGGGTTCACGCGATCCTCAACGATCTGAGGTTTCCTCCCTTTTTTATCCGTTATTTTTCTCACTTTTTTTTTTTATCACGCTTACGCAGTGTCGTGTCGTGTGGATCGATACAAAATATCTATATGGAATCACGAAAATCGATATGCTTTCAGCCTATTATTAGTTTCGATAATATTCATTTGACCAATGATACGCCCAGCAAATGAAATACGGAAAAACCAATAACCTGAATAAGTTTCAAATAATTTTCTTCAATTTTTAGCTCCGACGAAGAATCAAACAAATTTTTTTTTTTACCAAGATATCCTGACAGCAAGACTTCTCTTCTTCTGGTCGCGATAGAGTGAAAGAAAATTAATCGAAACATGCTGGACCGCCCGCAGCGCGTTCAGGCATGATTTTGTTCGTTAATTATTTGCAAAACAAATATCCGTAACGTAACGTCCGTCTTTCGGTAACGTACCGAAACTTTTCCGAAAGAGCAACGAACTGGTTCAACGTTCATATAGCCTAGTGTCTTTCGGGCATCGAACTCTATTTACAATGTTACATTCCCAATGGAAAGCCTCTGCTGAACGATCTCAGCTTCTCGGAGAGCACTAACAGTGCCATATTTGCAAAGACTCACGAGCAATCTAACGATTAATCATACAAACTTCATACAGGTCCGTCTATCTTTCACCGGCGATAAAGCGATTTGTCTGCGCGTGATTTCACCGATAAAACCGTCAAATCATCGCGACTCGTACGTCTCTTCTATGAGCATAAGAGTTGTAGAAAAATGAACAGGTGTAAACGATACAAAAAAAGGAGAGAGCCAGAATAAGTATATACGTAACGCGAATATGTGAAATGTGAAAACATATCTGACGACAGGGAACTGTCGCGAAAAAAAGATCGCGTACGCATAAACTCTCGTACTTTGGTTAATTCGTGATCGGGATTCTCTGCGTATTAATTTCTGACGTTGCGGGCGATTCCCGTCAACGAGTCCCTCCTTCGACGACCTCTTTTCATGTTCTTTTTTTTCATCTTGATACCCCGTCACGCTAAATACGCGTATTCCCTGACTTTGAATCGTAATATCTAAAGCCTCTCCTTCTGAAACTCGGACTGACGGGAAACAAGCATATTTGAAATCTCTCGCAGCCTATGTAGCCGTATCCAGCGATGGTTTCATTTTTTTTGTCCAATGGCAGGTCAACACCTGTCCACCAAGAGCCATCGTAATATCGGGCCCAATATTCTTCGAAATGTTGTACATCTGTTGGGCAAATATCTCCAAATACCAACTGTGTACTTGTACACAAATTGGTCGCGTCTACGGATACAGGAAGATAAATTTTCTCTTACGGGATCGTATATATTTATTCATAATCATCTGATTCAGCGCAATCTTCAATTTCCTCATAGTTACGCTTGAGCGAACTGACTCAATCTACTTCAAATTCCACACTTCCCTGTCGAGCAAATAAACGATTTGGAAGTATCAAAATCTAAATGGGATTGTACGAAGCGCTGACTCTATTAAAAAAAAAAAAAGCTAAACTCTACAGGAAACTTGAGTGGAATCCAAATGGTTTTATTTTGATGAAAAAGTCTTTCCACCGACAGAAGATACCATAGGAAGATGACAGCAGCCCAATACGGATCATCGTACCTGAATCCATATTTATTAATTATTCAATTATCTTACAGCAATTGTTTCCCTGAATAGATTATAATTTATTAGTATGTTTGATCAAATTGGAAGCGCTGTTGTCGTTTCAGACATTAGAGTTCTGATAAACTCAGGAAATGAAATGGAATCTGAGAATCGGTCCGATTAGTCTAAGGTGATAAAAATATTCAATATCGGTATATTCATACGTTGTCACTCAATCGTCGAATAAAACGTGCAACTAAAGATCCAGGAGACTAATATCTGGTAGACGTTGAACCGTTTGCCGTGACAGTGGGGCAGCAGTGACACCCAGAGGTAAGCATTTTTCGCTCAACTTATACGGTAGCAAGAACTGCTTCATAAAGTCACCGAGTCCGACAGCTCTTGACAGCTTACTAAAGTATATCCGCAAAGCTCTGCTGTCGCTGCTGTTTTGTTCGTTCGTGGTAGACACGTGAGTTGTTATCCATGTGACCGGTGCGAGCCATTCGTCCATGAGCTTGGAATAAAATATAGTATTAAAGAAAAAAAAAAAAAAGAAAAAAATAAAGAGGCGAAAAAAGCAAGTAGCTGTACATAAAATTCAGGATGAAGAGTTGAGCGAAACAGTGGAGGAGTCTGAACGGCTTAAATCGGCTGTTGGAAATTTTCGACCGGAGACATCGCGAACAAGAAGGAAGGTAACAAATAAGGAATGCGGAGATGAAAAGAATAAGGAAGAAAGGCAAGATGCCGCACCACGTCCAGTCCATTCGCTTGTCGAGACCTCGAGAGCAAGATGTTAATGTCGTATACCCTTCGTGCCCACCCCCACTTCACTCCCGTTACAATTCGAATTACGAGCTTGTTTATCGAACGACCTTACTTTTCAAAAGAATTAACGCGCTAATGAATAAACGAACGAGAAAAGATAAGGAAATTTGAATGAAGACTGAAATCGACTGATGATATCAAAGTTTCCACGATGACATATAACTGTGAAAAGGATGTCATTTCTTCTCTCTCGTTATTCTCATTCATTGTTTTTACCTCGAGCTGTGTCTGTTCAGGTTTCAATTTTTCAATCAAACTGTTTGACATACCTTAAAAAATAAAAAAACCACTCCATATTAGCCATTGAGAATGCCAAACTTTTGACAGAACAAAACTTTATCAAATAAATTCTTCCAACGAGGTGTGAAAAATTCGCAAAAAGTTTTCGAAAGATATTAATAACGAGCTAAAATTGGAGGAAAATAAGAGAGAAAAACAAATTGACTCGTATCAAAAAGAGAAAAAAATTCGACAGAGAGGCGGCGAAGGCGAACGCGATTCGGACAGAAAGAGATCGACGAGTGGTGGGTAGAACGACTGAATAAATATAAGTGGCTGGATCTTTTTCATCATATGCCTGTTCTGTCGCAACCAGTTTCCGGTCGATAAAACTTTTAAGTTTCGCGCGCGGGATGCAGCAGCTCGTGACTCGTTCTCGTCCGTTGGCGTGTAATCGAGGAGGGGGTTATTGGCGCCCGCCGTTTGACCGCGTTGAAATTTCAAGATCGCCGACTAGCGATAAGTTTATTAATGTGCGATTTACGCCGGATATATAACGCGTGTGCTCCGCTGAAGGTTGACGCCTGTGTGTACGTATACACATACGTATTTCTTAGTGAATGTATGCGTGGAGGAGACATTTGAAAATGTACGCATAGACTCGGAACGAGGAGAAGACATGTGTGCGGTGTGCGTAAAGTCCGTTCTCGTTACACCGCGTGGATCAAACGAGGAATGAAGATGGCGAACAGAGGAGGAACACCGCGTGCGCGCGCGATATAACTCGTTCTACAACGATCACAGACGCACGTTGAAACGCACACAAAGACATAAATACCCGGGCAAACGCGTCCAAGAGTCGTTTCGCCGTGTGGTGGATACCTTCTAATCTTTATGAACTCCATTAAGGCGACGAGAGGGACTACCGGTGGCTTGGATGCAGCATCCGCGAGCTGCCGAACGTTACCAATACGATGATAGAGCATAGTTAGCCGGTATATATTAATAATATGTGCATACATATATCAACAAGCGGAATAACATATGCGAGGCAGCGTCGCCGCCAAGACTAACGCTATTCGTCCTCTCATTCCAGTCCCGGCCTATACGGAGATGAACGCGATGGAATTTATACGTACTGTACATGTCCTCCACCTCAAGTGCAACTGAAAGACCACTAAACCTACAGCCGGATCTATATTATATCATAAAATATACGAGACTATTCCGAGCTAAGTCGAGATTCTCTCCATTTATCATTCCTCCTTATATTGAATCTATCGTTTATCGATTCATTCATTGGAAAAATGTCAAATCTATCACGCTGATGAACAAGAGAATTTCTACGTTCTCTTAAGCAGTTTCGCTGTTATTGCTCGTTGCGTCACACAGTCCTAACGAGAGAACGGTATTGACGTCGAATTCACAATTAGATCGCATAGCCCTCGAAATTCCGAGTTATTGCCATGTTTACATCTATGTTATGCAACTTTACGAGCTTAACACATTATTGGCTTTCCGATGATGACGCTTTTGTCGTTAACAGAATGTTTCGCTATTACGCATATCGTATGGAAATTCAGTCATTAATCAACCTAGAAGCAAACACATCTTCGATACTCATTTAACTATAGACATCAATGAGGTCGATAACTTATTATCTATCGACAGTGAGATTATAAGCACTTATTATTGTCAAAATTAATGATAAATTTCGCTCGAATGGTCATAATATTAGATAATCATGATACCAACATTGCTTAACGTGTGAATGACCCCTCCCGTCTTAATGAACTGCTTGCTGCTACGATATCCTAGAAGAGGACTGAGTTGTCTCTGGTATTTACAGAGCCGATATTATGTCGGAGCCCCGTTCGAAGGATACTTAACTCTCTTATACCCATGTTATTCGCAGTAACTATCTCTTACCCGATAACATAAAATTAATTAAGAGAGACATTTTCATTGGGATTTTTAAATGAACTAGAAACGGGATACTATGTAATTGAAGAACCGGAGAGTACGCGAGGATGTGACCATAGCGATATGAAGAGGGATCTATAATATATATAGAGAAAAGGATTCTATTTCAGGTTCTGGTACTTGATTGCACAATACTAATAATATCATACTCAACCACAATATGAAGAAGATTATATTATATATGCGTTAATTATACAAAATTATCCACATGCCAAATAGGTTATCGAATAATTCGGATTATACGAAATCAATTAATTTGAAAATCGTTCGAGTTTTCTTGTTTCGATTGATTTCTCGATATTTTTCATTCGGATTCAAGTAATAGTGTTTTTGTTGTTGTTGAGGTAACACGAGGAGATCGTTACCTCGTTTCATTATTAAAAAGTTTTGTTGTTGAGCATTTCTTCGGAGCACTCTTGTCTGAGCTCGAAATATTTTCTTTTTTAGTACAATTCACGCGAAGCAGTCTTTATTGGAAAACGTTGAGAAATTATTGTTTTTATCGAGACGCGGTTTTATCTTTCGCCTCGTATAATCGATTCGCAGAAATGGAGTTTCGAAAAAATGTCTATATGTACGTCTTAAAATTTGAGAAACTGCAATTGAGCGATAAGCGAATTCAACAAAATACTAATCAGGTACAAACCCTCTAAATCGTTTTCGTTGTTTCGTTCAATTTCGTTAAACACTTCACAGTCCTCATTCCATTGTGTATACCAATTAAAGGAAGATCATTTGAAGATGCCACGCGCGTCTACATGGACGAGAGCGGAGCCAAATGCAGGATAGCACTACCGCTTTCTCGTCCTCTTGCGAAGTATATTCGACACAATATTTCAGGGCAAAGTCCTCAGTATAAAATATACGAAGGGTCCGGTGAACGGTCGCGTTTCTGCATATATAAATGGTCTGTCTCGGGCCTCGTTTTCCATATCCTTTCTTTTTCTTTTACTCGCATACGCAACATCCTGAAGTTTTCTGTTTCGACGGTGGGGATTCGCACGAGAATTTAAGATCGGGCCGTGTGTGTCGTTTATTCGTGCTGTGCTAGCACGATACGTACAGTATTTTGCAACGTGCTGTGTTCCTTCGGGTGTGCAAGCTCGCTCGCGAGCAGCTACGAGGTGTACGAGAGCCCTCCCACGCGTTTAGGGTCGATCGCCTTTGCAACTTGCGAATATCACGTGTTCCGCCAATTTAATTGCGTCCATAAATATCTTAAAGTGGAGTGGGAGAAACCTCGGTGGGCTAGCTTCGGACTTGCTCAGTCTCCACTCTCTCTCTACCGTATTACCACTTTTTATCTTGCCTAATGCCACCTTTTCCTAACACCTCGCGCTCGACCACCCTCGCTATCTACCACTTAAAATACGAGTTTCGACTCCTGTCATATTATACTTTACAGAATCAAGCGAATACTCGTGACTTTTCCGGTGGGTGTTTTTCGCAATATTGGATGGACAAATTTACGATTCAAAGTAACATTCGGAATCTTTCATTTTCACTGCCCATTGAATATATTTCCATAGTGGAATACCAATCGTTTCGCTATCTCGTTACATTGTTAAAAATAGAAATGGCATCACCAAATGATTCACCACCGAACAATCATTACCCTTTTTATTTTTTATCTCAATACTACAAAACTAATTCAACGATTTCAACATGTTGAAGCGGTGACTAAAACATTTTTCAGGATATTACACATTTTTTAGGATTTTTAATGTTCCTGCGTACAGGTTTTTCAGTTTATTTGAGCCTGTTTCATCAATTCAATCCCAGTTCACTAACTTTCATGTCCAGTGAAATTCCCTGAGACATGGTTACTTTTCTCTAGTATCACATTCTTGTATTGTATATTGATCAGTGGACAGAAACTGTGGAGAACCTAGTCTGGTACATGTACCAGGCTAGGTTCTCCACACTTAAAATTTTTTTTTTCTGAACCAAATTAAATTTATATAATGCGAATAAATCAATTACTTATATATTATCCAGTAATTCATGATTGGTATACAGTAAATATGTTTTCGACACAAATATTATGCTTTCATGAAAGCAAATATCAAATCAATGGAAACAATGGACCTTCGATAGACACGATTGCACGATTATTACAAACAATCGGTCGATTTAATTCATTTAAATAAATGAATAATTGGATAAAGATTTTGACTGCGTAGTTCCATAAATTGAAATGTTTTATCGATCTCAATAGCTGTTTGTACTGCTCTCTCTCGAGAGAATATTATATAAAAATGAAAAGAAAAAAAAAAATTATTTCTTGTCTTTCGTCCGTTTATCGAATCGAATCTAAATATGACTGTATTTTTTTGTTTTATTTTTTTTTTCAGAGAAGTTTGCGTGGACGAAGGTCAGCAGTTGTCTTTGGCCCATGGATGTCAATTTTACGAAGTTAGTGCGGCAGAAAGTCCGGCCGGAGCGGCTCTAGCTTTCCAGGCATTACTGAGAGAGGCGAGGTCGGTTCAACTCCTGCGAGCACTTCCGATACGTCGGAAATTAGGTGTACATTCGGTCTCACGTGTACTCGGTACGATATTCGGGAAGAATACGACTAAGGACAGAAAGAGGCCATCGTTGAGTATATGACATCTCCTGTGCGCCCTCCTCTTCGGAGGACGTGACGAACCTGGTAGAAGAAAGGACGTCGTTGTACTGAGCAGTACGGTTTACATCAATCGTTGAAGGAAATATCATGAAATATTTGGCGGTGAAAAAAAAAATAAATAAATAAAACAAAAAATGAGAATCAATACGTTCTGCTTGGGTTTATCGAACGTGGAAATAATGTCGAGCTAATGCGAAAAATCCTAAGCGAAATAGAATAAAAACGGATTTCGTAATGAGGATGAGGATGAAGAGACCAGTGTTCGTCACGCTCGTAAAAAAAAGCTTTTCGTCCCGTGGAACAGATCGAAAGAGAGAAAGAAGTTGAAAAAATAAATTCACCGATTTTAAGATGAATGAAGAATCATTGTGAAATATTCATTTTTTATAATAATATCTTTCTCCAATTTACCGGGATTGATTACTGTGATGCGCCACTTCGAGATTAGCTACGTTTCGATCAAGAGGCTGGAGGTCGCGCACGGGATATATATTTTAATAGAACATCTCTAATGATGACACGTTACGAGCTGCCATTTTACGTATGTATACAGATATATGTACACGTACATCTGAGGCCAACGCCGATGCAAGTTTTCATCAATACTCGAACAATCGGTTCGTTCGAGAGACGAATGAATGTGCATAGAGCGAGCGACAGTGAGATTGCATTTGGGAAATATGGGGCACGCGTGTTTGTGCTCAATAGTATGAGCTCGTGTATTGAGAACATCCTTAAATTCACTTTCTTGGTTTACAGAGTCAAAGATCATGAATCCCTGGAAAAAAACGACTTTTTTTTTTCAACACTCCATTGACGAACAGTCGAAAGACATTTCTATTCCAAATTTTACGATTTTTACACTCTGATAATTTTCTTGGGGCACTCTATTTAAGTAAATTTTTTACAATTATAACGCTGCGGCACAGAACTTACCGGGATCTGAAACGAAATTTATATGATACGCGCAACACCCCACCCCCCGTTCTCCCCTCCGACGTCGTTCAACTCCCTTCTTTTTTACTTTATACGTCGCTCCTCAGACTCGTGGATTTGCATATGGTATTTTTGCGTGTAACAATTTATAGAAATTCCCGGGGGCAACACAATTGAAATCTGTGATAAAATAGCTCGTTTTTTTTCTTCTTTTTGCTCGGTTACTTTGTCGCGTTTTTTTGAGAAAGTAATTGTACCGTTTCTAAAGAGGTGTTACTGGGGTGTAATTTGAAACGCATTTTTTTTTCTATAAATCGAGTTAAGAAGATTGAGTCACTTATTTTCCCCAACTTAAAATCGAAGTCTGCATTTCGTTAAAGATTCGAAGACCGGAACATACATTTTGGTTCTCCGCATTGAAAATTTTTTTTTTTTTGTTTAATTATTGTTTTTTGTTTCACGTGGCCCCAAAGTTTCTACATTTGAAGCCGTTCGCTGTTCTGTATAATTGTTTGAACAATTTGTGTGGATGTACGATGGGTTTTGTGGTCACTGCGGTTCTGGATTGACAATTATATAAACTAAATGTTATAAAGATAATAATAATAATATTTTATTATTAATAATTGCAATCGCAACGAAAATGCAACTCGGAATACTTTGAGGATAAACGATATTTTCGTTGTGCGGAGAAACTCGTAATTTAAAGTACAAGCACTTACGAATTAATATTATTGGAGAAACAATAATAATAAATTAATTTTACCTGGAGACGGACAATTTTTTTTCTGCGCTTATAAATACGATTTACGAAATATATCAAGAACAAGTCACCGGAGAATGATTTTTCTTTCGATGAAAAATCAGATTCTCCACTCGTGCAAAAGCGATTTAATCGAGGGAATTGAGCGGAGATTTCGTGAGTGATTTTCGAATGAAGGGTAGACGTACCGATTTTTGTGAACTTTATTTTTATTTAATTTCTATTGGTGTTTTTTTTTCTCATCAGATTCTAATTATTTTTATATACCATAATGCTCATGGCTTTACTTATCATAGTTCATTAGAATTTGGTTTTAATTTGATTAATTCGAAGTATACGTTCAGCATCATTCCTTCGTTCCTATTTATTAGTGAAATAATTATTAGGTGTTGTTTTTTTTAATTCAAGGATAAGAGTACTCAAAAAAAAAAAAATCTTCAAGTTTTGGCTTTAAATATTTGTAGAAAATGATCGTTACGACGTCAAGCACGAAAACTCGCACATCTACCCTGAATAAATAGCGCAGAGTCTCCGAGGGTTTCGTCGAGATCTCAATAACAAAAGCCACGAGGTATCTTCGTCAGTAATAATGTTCCTATAGAAGAGATTGAACGGCAGTTTGTAAATGAGTACTTTGGTTTCGAAAGTAGTTTCAAATGCTTTGAAATTTACCTTTTTCAAAAATATATACGAAGAAAAAAATGAAAATGAAAAGGGTAACATGTGGGAAACATTTAGAAAGAACATATCACCCTTGTGATCTCCTTTCACGAATTTCTGCAATATTAAACTTTGAAAACTTTCGAAACAAAAATACTGAAGTAAAGAAATAAAATAAAAACAAACGAATTAGAATAATTATTTTTATCGTTAGGTCACTAAAAATTGTTCTATATATTAGTTTTACGATTGAAAGGAGTATATTTTATGAAAAAATATTCCACTTTTTTCAGTCGCTTACCGTATGTTCGAATGTTTCGGAATGAAAAAATATGCCTGTAAATACAGTGAATTAGTGTGATTTTGTGAATCGAAGCGAAATGTTGAAAAAATGGACGATACTCTCGTCGCGACTGATATAATTGACGATTTTCAACGTTACGGATGGGAACGCGAAATAAAATCGTACCTCCTCTATGCCTTATTCAATTGATTATACAATTATACATTCCAAAAGCAGTGTGAACGTTTCGGTATGTATGTGTTTGTATGTGAATGTACGAATGCTTGCGAAAAAGCAAGAAAACAGATAAATCATGAGATTTTTTCTCTCTCGATACTTGTAAGAATTCCGACGAAGATGAATTATAATTTTTAAGTGCTAGTCACTTGTTATCCTCGATTGAAGAATAAAATTCTATGTTAAACGTGGATCATTCTCATTTTACCACTACATCATCTTTCTAACTCAGCGAACTTTTTTCAATACCATTTTATTCGAAGGATATCGAACGAGCCTCACTAATCTTCTATGAATAATCGTTCAACATTGGTCCTCGAAATAAATTGAAAATAAATTGAATCTTCAGTCGTTCAGTAATTTTTTTCAATGTGTACGCTTAAACTCCAATTCATACGAACTATTTATTTCAAGTTCAACCGTGACACTTGGCGACCTCATTTTTTAATACGAGAAGACAAAACTAACCTAAATTCTTGCTCGATGATGAAGTTCATTGAAAATAATATAGCCAGCTACTGTTCTTGTATTTTTGTCTTATTTGTATACAAATTTTATGTCGCTCATGTTGCATAAAGATTTAAGCTTCTGGCATTTATGAGGGGACTATTTCAAGGACAGGATCATAAAAAAAGCGTTATTACGTATTTAGTTGAAGCAGCAGCATAAAATGTTTGATGATATTGACCAGATGTTCGAGAAGTTGATAAAGCGTGCACCGCTGCATCTATAAAACAGATACAAGAATTAGGCCGTCGCCAAAAATATGAAGAGGTCGAAAATTCCCCGAAAAAAGAATAAAAAATGACAGAAGTCGAAACTGTGGAACGAGAAAAATATCTCGATCTACAAAATTGTATGAAGTACTCGTCCCAGCAATTTCCTTCATAAACTCGAAGGTACATAGAAATACAAAAATGATTCTTAATCGAAGTTGAAGAATTGGCGTTAAATGGATAAATTATAATTGAATTGGTCATACACATCTGAGAATGTTGATGGATTCGAGAGAAATCGTTCTTCGCGTTCAATTATTCGATCTTTCCGTTGAGTGAAAATTTCATCTCAGGCTTCTTTCGCTGTCGTCTCGTTCTCTTTCACAATCTCTTTCTCCATTGCTCACTGATATCAAGATCGATGTTTGTGTATTTATACCAGCGAGAAATCGGACAGATAAGATTTGCTCGGCATGTTTTGGTACGCTGCTCGGAATTCCTCGGTGTTATGACTTATTGACGTCTCCGGTAAGCTGCGAGGGTGCGAACAATTTTTCACACGTGTTTTCCAGCAGAGATCTCTCGGGGCACAACGACGAGATGATGATTTTGCATTCTGCGAGAATCGAAGTGAACATATGCCGAATAAATGAGAGAGAGAGAGAGAGACCTCTATTTGGGCCAAGGTTTCTTTTTGAATTGGGGCCATATGAATGTGCTCTCTGACTACTACTATTCACGTGATACTTGAGATTTCGAGAGATATTCGCTTCAACTTTATACGAAGTTTAAAAATAAATTAAAAAAAAAAAAAAAAACCATTTCGGATGAAATTCTTGGAATAATAAATCATTCGACAATAATCATTTGTAACGCGATTGATAAAAACAGATAAAAATAACAGGACTATATGAGAGAATTCGGTCGTTTCGTCGTAAATTTTAATCAACTGTATACAATCAAATTTACAGAATGTATTGCAAAGTTTTATCTTTATTGTAATAAAGCTTCACCCATGAGAGGCGAATAATTTCTTATCTTATTTACATGCCGGATGTAGTCAACGTAATTTGCCATGAGAGTGGTTAGTTCCTTATACGGTAGTTAGAGCTACGCGTGTCAATGGACGACTCACTAAGACTCGGATTATCGGAAGTCTCGACAAACTGCGTCGTTTACGCGGCGATTTCACGGACTGAAATATGATAATTGTCTTACCGCTTACGAATGCGTAATATTCGACGCTAATATAGACAGACTGCTTATCCACGGAAGTTGAATCTTTCACGTTTCGCATGAAAAAGAACGATTTACACAGCGCCGGCTTTTTCACCGACGTCATGCCCCCCCCCCCCCCCTCCCTCGTAATACTTATTGCATTTTATCCTTGAGCGGTTTTTTCACCAATCTACTTAACTATATTCCAACTTATTATCGTGATTCCGGTTTACGAGATTCATTCGCTTAGAAGCATGTTTCAATTCGACTTGTATGTTTATAATATTCTGTAATTAAGCCCTATATAACTTGTTTAAAAAAATAATACGAATTTTCTATTCATACTATTTTCCATAATTCGTATACGTATAATCGTAGTAATGTATAAAAATTCTTATCTCACGAGATGAAAAATGATGCTTACAAAAATTTTACCAAAGGGCCTAATGCTCTATTAGGTCGATAAATAAATTTGGTCGCTCCTTTCGAAGCTACAAAAAAAAAACAAATGATAGACAACGTTTCCTCAGATTCCTGCGAATTGAAAATAGCTAGTTGAACAAAAGAGTTTTGTACGGATTTGGAAAAAATCATTTTCTCCCCTACATGTAGGGGGGTCTATGGATGAAAGGACTGGCTAATAATAACATTGATTTTGTGTCTTCCAGAACCCTTATATCGAAGTTGTTCGAACCAACACATTGAATATAAGATTACAAGAAAAATGTTCTTATATCCCTGCAAAACCTCGGAAAAATCGAACAAGTTAACTGGCACCCTCGGTGGCCTTCGTGAAGCTATACAATTTTATTTTTCTTACAGTTGGAGACATCGAGTTTTCACGATGCTCGTTACTAATTATTCAAGCAGATAATTGCGAAGAAATGCAATAATTAAATAACACGAGATGAAGGAATCACGAAACTCTCGTGAGAAATACAAAGGGACTAAAAGATGAGTCGAGTGCTCGTAAAAAGGCGATTTTAATTCAACCAGGTGTATTTTTGTTCACCGAAGCTCGTGTATATATATGCCTCCGAGAAGATAAAAAGAAGACGATACAATGTTGGCATATATATAGAGAAAATGAAATAATTTAATGATAAAAATGAGATGTGAAAAAATAGTAATTGCCGGAATAAAAGCAGAGCTCTGGACGTTTTGCACGTGGATAAAGTGTGTGCAGCCTCTCATAGAATTCCACGACGGCAGGTTCAGATATCGTATTACCAAACCGACACCTCTCTCGGTGTTTTGCAGAGCGAGCAAACGAGCCACGTAGGAGAAAACCCTTCCCCGCTATTCGTTAGCATTTCTCAGTTCGCACCTCGCCCTACTCGAGCCTCTCTAACTCGCTCGTGGTTTGCGAGAGTGTATGGCCAAGTTCTCTCAAGACAAACGGTCCAGGCTAGACGATAAACCCTCGTTAATTTATTGTCGTGAAACGTCACAAACCCATGACTCTGACCTGGTAACAATGTCTTTCTCTGTAACTCCTTCCCACCCCTCTTTCTCCACCTCCTTCATTTCCTTTCCTCTGCTTTTTCGCCCTGTGTGTTTGTTCTGCATCTCGAACCATACTTCGACTGCGTTAGGGTCCAAGCCCCTTGTCTCGATTTCATGTTCATTCGGAAAAAGCTTATATATACCAATCTTATTTGCGATTCGTTACCGATACGTGGAATTTCACGAGTGTGAACATACTCCGTACCTATATTACGAAATAACGAAAGAACGAGAGAGTCATTTTTCTCGATGGATTATACGAATCGGTACTAAAATTGCAACACATTTTCGAGCTGTTCATTCTTCGTCGTGACATATCGAATACTTATCGTTTACCAGGAGCTGCCACAATATATTCGTCGAACCTTCATCAAGCTTTGGCTCGTAATAGTAAGCAAAAGAACAAAAGACATTTGCTGAATCAATACGATATTTTAAATGACGTCAAAATCGACTACTGGCCAGCTTTTTTTTTTTTAATGTTAGTCTTGTTTTTCGATACACAATTAAATTATCGGAGTTTCTTAAATATTACATTTTGCCAAACGATTTATTGTACACATCATTTTTCTCAATAATCATAAATATTTCGATCGACAGGGATTCGAAAAAAAAATGCAGCGTTAACTTGTAATGTTTGCGTTTAGTTAGAAATATTTATAGCTAAGCATACAAGTGTGAGTTAGCAATCTTAATTACTCTCGACTTCTTTACCACCACATCGCCATCAGCTGGCTGCAAATAAAGGCGAAAGCCTGTAATAGTGTTGTACGTATATAGCTTTTTCTTATTCGTGTATGACCGACGTGGCCCGCAGGGGAACCTCGCTATTGCGATTCGATCCGCCAGTTCCTTATTTTCTTCTTCTTTTCCCGCTTCTACTCTCCGAGGATGACTAATATGCGATCCTTCGCGCTGTTATACCAGACTTCCCCGAGGAACTTTCTGTCGATCCCGGGTGTCGATAGGTCGAGTGAGATCATCATATACTCCTCGCCACCTCGTGTATAATTCTTCAAGGATTCAAAAGTTTCAGGACATCCGTCTTCACCGAACAATGAAAATACTCGGTTCAAATGACTTGCAACGATTACGAATTTCCACTTATCAACACGAAGGATTTTGTCTAGGTCACTCGAATTTTTCGACACATTTTATAACATCGCTTGATACACAAGCACAATTGCTCAAACAATAATATTAGTAACGTTGAGAACTCTTTTTGCTCATGAAATTAGTAACGATTTATTCCCTTATTCATCTGATCCATGTGAGACTGGGTACGTTCCGTCATATCTCTAATAAAGTTAAATTTTGATCACGAGCTTTTGCCTATTCCGCTGGTTATTTGATTACCCATTCGGTATCTGGCGCGACCTATTCGGCTTGATCACTTCAAAGCTTTTGCAAAAATCGTTCAACGACAATTTGTAATATCCTTTCGTTTGTTCCAGTACTATAGTCCATTCTTTGTAGACCTGAATGTATCGAAAAGCTCGCTCCGTATAATTTACAACCGTGAAACATCAAGTATGGCAAAAAATCTCAAAGAACAGCGACAGCACAGTCTGATGCTGACAATTTTCATTTTATGCCACATTGGAAGTATCAACATGAAGTTTCATGTACAACTTCAAAAATTTTCCGTCCCTGTGACATTTTCCACTTAATGCCTTTCGCGAGTATTGAAAGTCAGCATTCTTTTAATGAAATCCTCGTGAGGGCACAATTCTGGCTCCGCGCAATCAGAATCTTGGAGGGTCAAAATTCGAAGATTGAATTCTATTGAATCTCATGCACTTTTTGTATATACCTTCATTATTAATAAAAAAAAATGTTAATTCACTTGATAGGCATCGACAAATTTGAAAATGGTGGCCAAAGTTTTCCGAGGATGGTGTTTAACCCTGCGGATGAGTAGATTTCCCGAAGGTTAAGATCCGTAAAGGTGGTGGTGCACATCGGAGAATCGTGACTGCGCCAAGGTCGTAGGTCGGCGCATTGCACCTTGCACCTCTCCACCTCCGAGCGAGGAGAGTTCGCACTCCCTAGGGACCAAGCGAGTCTGTGTTCTCGAGGCCGAAGGTTGAAATTAAATACATGTGCATAACTCTATATTCAAGCATAGCACACGTATAACGATGCTTGCGAAAGCTCTTCGCTCACAAGATGGAGAACCTGGCGCCAAGAAAAACCCCAAAAACGTTGTCGTTGTCAATTAGTTTCACTGAATCCAATGAAACGATTGAGAAAAATGTTCACTCTCTCTCGCAGTCCCGTCAACTATTTCGCAGATTTCTTCGTACAGGTATATACCGTTAATAATTAAATAGATGTGAGATTGAAAGGTTAATTTTTTTCAATGAAATAACGTTTAATTAAAAGTTTGAGTGTTCCGGCAGATTAAATAGAGGTGGAATCTATCAGAATAAAATAATTCTACAAGCTTTTTGTATATCATTGAATTTAAATATTGAAGTATACTGGACAACATTAGTATTTGATTTCATGATGTTTCATTCTAAAAAAAAATGCAAATTATCTTTATTCTGTTTCTAGCCCTTATCCTTTGCGTGTATACATCAGTACCTACGTCTGGATCTCTAGTTCATGTATCGTGTCAACGAGTGGTTCAGAGAGTTTGCGAAGATTGATCAAGGACTTTGAACAAGTCGCCCTTGAAGGTGTTCAATTAAGCGGATAAGCTTGGATAAGGTTCAATGAAGTGTATATTGAAACAGTTTATATCTAATTTTCTAGGCATTACGAGGGTTAGAAGATAGCTGCAAATTTCGAAATCAGGTTTCGTCAGAATGGCACGAGTCATTGATTCGAAAAGGATTAAACCGATTTATGTTATTTATCTGCCGAAGTTTCATATATATATTTATATAATTTTTTTTTCATTGTGATCATGCACGTATTAACTCTTGATATTCCTCAATGTACAGTAAACGCCATATGAAAAATCACTGAGCCATCTTATTAGGCTCAAACAAATTACGGCGAAACAACATTTATGATGAGCTCATAATTTATCGAAATTTTCTATAATCGAAGCGTCTATCATGTAACCAGTCAATTCTCAACACATTTTACCCTGACAAGTATCGATATTGTTGCGATGTGTACCTGGCAAACGATAAAGTATATGCGCACATAATGTACACTATAAGTTGCTGTTATTATATAGTATACGTGCTCGCACTTTACTATACCGATGCACCCATGAATCCAAGAGCAGCAACGCAATAAATCAGCTCGTAGCGTTATACGCCCGCTAGAGAGAATATCGTAAATGTCCAGCGAGAGCGACGGATGGACACGAGCTCGCGCAGAAAACGAGAGACACGGGACCACGTAGACGTTCTATTGATATATATTTATACACATATATTTATATATACCTATAAATGTAGTTACGTCGTCGAGTTTGAGATTCAGGTGTACGATAATCTGAGCGCGAGGACTTTGCTATTCGTATTATTGCTCGAGAGAGTTCGCAATGTCCACCACATGAATGTCATGTTACCAGAGCCATTTATTTATTTTCTTACATTTCATTTTTTTTTATTTTTTATTTTCCTTTAACTTCCTCCCTGTTATACTTCGTGAAGTATGAAGAACTCTTGCCTTATACCTCTCAAGCAAGTTGAAATGTCACACGTGTATGGTATGTTCGGCATATCCGTCTATACTTTGTTTCTCGTTTTTTTTTTTTTTTTTTTTTTTTTTTTAAATCTTCACATTTTATCATGCTGCGTTTCTCGTTCGATTCTCCTGTCGGTACGGGGCTAGAATCTTTCGTATACGTATGCCAGGCTGAAGCGGCACCGATCAAAGAACCGGCCAAACGTCTGAAATACACTCGAGATGGGAGACTGAGTGTGCACAAGACTGGACAACTTGTCGACGTGAACTTTTGTCCTGCGTCCTATCTCGTACTCCCCGCAGTCATCGTTCTTCTTATATATACTTGTGACGAGAGCACAAGATGAGAGAACGAGCGAGACAGAAAAAAAGACTCGGATCTGTCAGCAAATGGATAATGCTCGATGAAGAGACACGAAGACTTCTCGGTTGTCAGTCTATATGTAAAAGAATCTCTCTCTCTCTCTCTCTCTCTCTCTCTCTCTCTTCCTCCCTATTTTTTTCGCCCTTTTTTATTCCTCCTCATAATGATGAGGGGGACTAAAAAACGTGCGGATGCAAAGAACGAGAAGTCGTGTCGATTTAATCAGAGCCTGCTTCATTAGCTGAGCAAGACAGCGCAAGTTCGAATTGTCTCTCGCGTACAATCAATAAGTCCTTAATATGTGAGGTTTGTACGTATTTTATTAGCAGAGGAGGAGGAATTCATTTTCTACCCTTTATCGGAATTCTGTCTCGAGTCGTAAAAGGTATGCAAATCGGATTGTTCGATTTTGCCGTATTCAAGCAATGCTCTGCGAAAATAATTGATTCACCAATGAAATTTTATGTAGAAATAATTTGTAATCTGCTATTTTTTTTTTTTTTTTTAATATAAGAATAACATTGCTCCTAAATGTAAAAAAATTCTTGCACAAATCAATCAAACGATAACATCTATGAAAAAGTTTTAAAGCGCATTTTATGTAAGTCGTTTGAATGGCGTTAAAAATTTTTACCGACTATTGACCTGAAATGTATTCTTAAGTATTTTTGCTCGATGTAAGCAACGATAAATTCTCCCGATGATTCATGATTTCTATCATGGATCGTGATCGGTATTTATTCTTAGAATCATTGGCAATCGACATTTTTTTATCGATCGTTACAACTGATGAAAATAGAATTTTCCGGTTTCTTTTTCGTTTAACTGGTCTTATAATCTGCATGGATTTCTACGAAGGAAACATCGAGCGCGATGGTTGAGTGGGTAGACGTCGTTGAGTATTCGTGTGGGGTGCTCGCGATCATTTGTGCACGGTTTCTACGAGCGTGTGACTGCTTATGAGCGCCTGGGAATAAATGTGGGTGTCTGTGAGTGCAAATGTACCAGTTGCTATTTTTGTGATTTCATAGAAACTGACACTTTATTATTATGTAGATAGATAGATTATACGGTAAGATCCCATTTTTTAAATTTAAATCGACCGTATTTCAATACTGGCAGCTCAACAAATGCTACTATTTCTCCGATGATATTCGTACAATTTTTTAATAATAGAAATATTGTAAATTTTTCATGTATTCATATTATGGATCGCGGACCACTTCAAAATTTCAAATTTTTCGAGATATTCTACCAACTAATTCAAGTGGTCAAGTTTTCGTTCATCCGAAATGCAGATTTTTTCGTGAGTTCGAAATTTGCGAACGGCTCGCAAGCACTCACGGCGGCTTTAACACGCTTTAAAAATTGTTGAGATCGAAAGAGAAAAAGGATGCAGTGATAAACGTGCGGAAGTGCAATAAATGCCGTTTTCACTTGGCTCGTTTGTTCCCAAGTTTATATAATATGATTCTCTAGCACATTGCCGATTCTTCTTGGTGAATCCTCTTTCTGATTCTTCTCTACCTAAGTATACCTAATCTTGAAAGTAAGTATAGCGCATATACACCATATCGCGATAACGTTCTATCGCCCTGAAAGAGACATTGAGCGATAAATAACTCGTGTGGCTTTCTTTTAGTCGGAATAGTGGGAAGGTATATACCCTGGCGCTATCTCGACGAGCGAGCCGCTTACGGATTAGCGAACATTGCCGACGCACCAACATGGAAGATGCACGGGCATCCAATTTCTCTTTCCTTTTGTATATTCCAGACCATTTTTTCCGCATACAGAGCATTATATATAATCAGTCATTGTTATTGTTCTTGGCTACGAGGATATTGCGAATTTTTCATTGTTTCGTGAACTACAATGATAAAATGATTGTTGGAGCTTTTATTGTTACAAAGATTTTAAAAAATTGTCGAATCATTTGATTTGTTCAATGATACATTTTAACAGTGACTTGAGAAATCATACTTATTGATACGAAAAGGGTAAATTGAAAACAAAATCGTTATCTACAAAATGTCAATTGAATTTATTCGAATTCATTTTCGGGACATTGAAAATCAATATCATAAGCCAGACTTCACAGCCGAAATAATTGGGAACGTCACGAATAGATACATATTTTTATATTTTGCGTATATTATCACCGAAATAATCAGAAAACCTGGTGAGATAAGTCATTGCTTTTTTTTTTTGTTTTCAAAACAATTTTGATGAATACGGAAGATCATTGAGGCTCCACCCTTACTTTTTGAAAATGATTCGATTCTATTTATCCAACAATTCGTGTGTTTCGAATTATTTCCTCTTTCTTTAACTCCGCCGACATAAATGTCTGAAAAAATGGTCGAATCGTTTCTTAATTTTCGCAAAAGTATTGCAGAATTTTGTTTCGGACTCAGCACACAGGTATTTGTCAGAGTAGGCAATGCTGGTAATAACACTACGTTATTTAAAATATTAGTTAAAATCAATATCAGTTTATAACATTAATTTCATTGCAATTCGAAATCGATGGTGTATTTGAAGTGAAAACAAAAATAATGTATAATCAACAATAATTATATGAAACAAGAATTCGAATAATTTCGATATTCATAAAATCATCTGAAGACCTATGCCGGGACACGGATTAGATACAACCATTTAGATTTTTTACATTTTCTAATGCAATTCCATTATCTGCATAGCAATAAAGTAACAACTGCTGCGAGGGCAATGTTTGCGATGTTTTTCATAGAGGCCGAACAGTCCAAGGAAAGTTAGCGCGCGAGTGCATTCAGCCGTGTTCGACAGAGTCTAAGATCCGGGGAGAATCATCTTGGGCTTCTTTGCTATCCGGCAATGTGACAATGTTTAGATATCTATTCACGTGGTGTTAAATCTTTTTATTTTCTTCCTACGAGGTTAGAAGGCAGCTCGAAGGTTTAATGCTAGAATCGTACCATTTGCTCGGGTTCTCGACAAACTCAACTTTTTGTATCAACACACATACACACGCGAACGTTCGAGTACTTGGTATTGCGCCAAAGTCAGATATCTCGATGTGACGTTGCTAAAATCTTCAACCGAAAGGCCCTAAGATGCGAGCACTATTATGCTAGAAGCCGGTTAAACACTACTAAGGATGCTTGCGAATATTATCTTCAATATTCATTGTCATTCCTTCGTGCATTGACTGCTTTACACCGATTATCTCACCTCTTCCAATGTAACGACGATCTCAACATTTCTCACGTTTCCTCAGGTATTTCCAAGAAGCCGGAACTCTATGCACTTCGGTGCATTGATATTTCGCTTAAGTAAACGGGCTAGAGAACTTGGCAAATCCATTTCGTAATGTGGACATGTAGTACTTAAATTACGGGCTGCTACGAAATATCCGATGTCTAGAACGCGGTGACGAATTGTTGTGCCTAAATTTTGAAAACATCATTCAACATTTGTAGTCAGTGACTTTGTGGGTTACTTTACAAACATTCAAATTTTTTTTAACGTTTTCAAAAGTGTTGAGGTAGCTATAAACTTTGTTGCCTCGATCACAAATCATTTTGGCATAGTTGCAATTATTAAACAGAATATAAATTACTATTTATCATGCAATCCATTAAAACGAATTTGCTATTCAATTTTCTCGTATTTACAAAATCATAATGATTGATAAAATTCTCACACGAGCGTTGATATAATGAACGAGATACTTAATCCGTACGCTTCCTTTCGTAAATTATATTACAAAAATTGTGTATTATGAATTATTAAAAGTGTGGTTTAGATACTGGTCTGATTTCTGATGAAATTGTGGATACAAAAGTATTATAAATTTGCCAAGGGAATTCATGAGCTTCGTTTATATTTACCTGAGGAGTAAAGCACGTTTCCTGAATTTTCGCTTGTATAATCCAGTATAATCCTCCTGAAGGAAAGTCAGGTCGTTTCTGTGCAAGTACAGGACACCATAACGTCTTCCGTGGTGATGGTGGTGGTAGTGGTGGTGGCGGTAATAGGCGTTAGCAACGCTAAGATACGCGTGCAAACGCTAGAGTCGTGATACGACAGTATGTATATCGGGTGAAACAACAACTTTTGCTATCTCCAACTTCTCGATCTTACAGTATAAAATTTTCAAAAAATTTATCGATTTGAATTCTCTACCGCTCGAGTAAGCCATCACCGAGCAACTGCTTTTTGGTATAAACATCTTTCGTGTGATACACCGGTTATCACGAATGTGCCAACCAATTTAAATCTTGTATTTTTAATCTCATTCCATGTATTCAGACGTTCGATTCGATGGCTCTTTTTCAACGTTGGAGCTTTCGTTCGGAATTTCATCACTATCCGGAAACTTCCTGGTTTGTCAAAAAAAAATTTACCTTTCGGCTGCACACTTATTTTCAACGCTTATTTTCAGACGCTTGTTACTCCAGCTTAAATCGTTCAACATAAATTCATCACGAATGATTTTAAAGCTTCAAAACATTTTCAAATAATTGTTTATTATTAATGAACGAATCTGATATTGTGTTCTACACGATATCCAGAAAAAATACTATACCGTTGGTGCAAATTTGGACCAGAATGCAGCTGAGGAGCTAAGGTGGCTAAATATGTTATCCCACCCTGTATACGTGTGTTTGTGTGAAGTTATCCGGAGAGGTGAACGTTTATACGTGATATTAAGGTAAAGGTAGATACCGGATGCAGGATAATACCTCCACGACGATGAAGGCCCGAAGGCTTGTGTATACCTATAAGGTATGTATCTCAACTGCACGAGAAACATTGTAGAAAACGTGGAGAACGAAGTTGGGTGAAGCAGAAAGAGAAAGAACGATACGAAAGGGGCAGGGGGAAGCTGCATTATAGCATCACCATATCGTGCCTAGTTGCTCGATGTTCACCACCAGAACAACGTCATATTGCACGCAGTAATTGGCTTGCATTGTTTGTTCTTGCTCATTCCTTCGCTCTATCGTGTTAGCACCAAAATGCCGCAAGGGTGTCGATTAACTATTATTCATACCAGACTTCTCGCTTGTGTATCTTATATCCACGGATGTTCGAAGAATGGTCTCTCCAGTTGATTATCTGACAACTGTCTGCTCTGAGATATTTTCGATTTGAGTGTCAATAGCAAATTATCGTAACAAAAAATCACATTCGTTACAGCAGTGTCAGCCTTCATATTTTAATATTCAAGCGCACTCTGGATAAGTCGCACATCCAAATATCGGAGTGGCCGATGCGGTAGAGTTGATGCATTTCAAATGCGCGATTTTTTGAGGTTTAAATTTCATATTTGGAATGAGCAAATTCAGTTTGTCGGAGTATAATATGCCAAATCATATAAACACAATATATGTAGTGGTAGATCAGAACGCAGACAATAAGTGTACCAATAGGAGTGTGCAAACACATGCGGTATCGCGTGTCCGACTATTGTCAAGTGTCTTAGGCACAATCGTGGGTCACCTTTTCGCCTTTGTCTGTGAGAAGCAAGCAAACCTGTTGCTGGATGCAAGACCATTGTTCCGTGGTGAAATTAGCGTAACGCGTGTTTACTTGCGGCGGTGCTTGTAAGGCTTTCAGTTAGATTGAAAAAATTCAACAGACAGAGAACAATATTTTTGCATGATATCGATAGATAATCTCGAAAGAATATCAATATACTTCTTCACATTTCAATACATCTGTAGGCATGAATATATAAATATTATACCGCACGTACACCTAATTGATAGCGGAGTAAAGATGAATATTCTGACCTTACCGCCCCCTATTTTCATAGTCGAGCAGACATCACCTCTTGGCAATTGGAAAGTTGATCTCGGATGTGTGCACCGATGCGCTTTCAATATTCGATGAAGATCCCACGTGGTTCTTATCGACGCAACACACCAACCCTGCGGGTATCGAAATTTCTTATTGTCTTTAAAACTCGTAGTAACACTGCGGCAAGTTATCGTAGACGTATTATTATTCGTTGCTACTTGCTTCCAATGGAAATATAAATCTCACGAGCATAGACTCACGAAACGTTTCCGCATATTGTTTCCTACTGCCAGGATGAAGAAACGCGATCAGGGTAAATTGAGAGAGAAAAATCAATATTGGATGAACGTGTACATACATATATATGCAGCGTGTAATAAAGATAGAACGAAAGCAACGTAACGTCCGAATGCACTCGCCAAGATTGCAAAGTGCAACGTGACTATATGGTCATTGTGGAGTATCTAGCACCCGTGATATCACGATTATATTGTTACTCCGTACAAGCGATGAGAAAGATCGAAATAGAAAGAAAAAACAAAAAAATGATACATGAAAATAGAGAGACCAGCCTGCATGGTTATACATAAAGTATAGCTCTCGATCCATTAAAACCGAAGCGCGCGCACACAGCCATGAATGCTTGAGACAGAATAAAATAGAGATGTATTGTCTTCGGATGGGAAAGTTGGTGCACCCAGCCAGGGCCATTTGGTATACATATATGCGTTTACATATTATATACAAAGAGCCTCTAGCAAGAGTATGTGTGTACATCATGCTCGCACTCGCGCCATTTATTACTCGGTTATACCGGTAACGACCAGGTACTATGGTACACGGTATATTGGTAGTTGGTACTGTGCACAGTAGTCCATATACCATCCATACTAAACCTTGGTAACGCCCTAGCCAGCAACGAGTAAGCTCCATTCGCGGACCTTGTGTCCAGGAAACATAAAATCAAGGTGTGCGATTCTGGTGTGGTCTTAAGACGACTTCAACCAACAACTTCGTACGACAGATTCAGCGATGCTTATTTTCGCTGAGACCAAAGCCTCGGGAATGGAGGTCTCGAAACTTAATCTATGTATTGTGCATGCATATATTTAGGTGAATATACATTTTCATTATGTGTGTGGTTCACCACTTTTCTATACACGCACTAGAGCACATAATCGTATTTTAGAACGTGACTCTTTCGCGTTCAGGCCAAAATATCAATTTGGTCTTGTTCAGGAAAATAGAAAACTCACGAAAGGGGCTTCCTTTACTCCGTAATAAAGTTTCAATGTTGACGATTATTCGTTCATGTAATCTGAGCGTTCAATAACACTTGCCTCGTTAAAATCCTATTTTTCTTATCATTCGTTGCGATATCAACTTCTCATCGAAATAACGCGTTAATTAGATATTTTTTCTAGTATCTGTTGCATTAAGTGCATTGGGAAGAAACTTTTTCGATCGAAACGATACGCTCTAAATGATCTGTTCGTAACTTTCAAAAATGGCGTACACAGGCAAGAAATTTCGATCGGCGATTGAGTTCATGCGGAATCATTGTTTTACTTATTTTTAATGATCTGCAAGAAGAAGTGCATAGAAGTGTAATTTAAGAGCGTGGACGAGAATATTCGTAATAGGAAAAGAAGGGAAAGGGATGAAATTGTACTGTGACTAGTAGACAAATCTAAACGCCTAGACTAGATGGAGAGTGGAGATCTTGTTCGAAGTGGATCGTGACGCTTCGTAACGGTTCGTGATAACAATGTTATCGAAGTGAGACAAAGAACGATATAAACATACATACAGCTCAAGATCGGTGTCTAAGAGGAAGAAATAAATGTAGAGTGAGAGAAAAAGCCTTTTGCAGGTTCTTCTTTTACTCTCATCCGGTATGCTCGCAAACAATTTTGCACTTTCATGTACTCCTCGTGTCCGGCAACCATCCGAACAGCTCGTTTAACATTTTTCGCTTTATTTGCTTGTCCGTTAATCTTGCTGGTTGGTGCCTTGAACGGACTACAGTGAAAGTCATGATAGTATCTACAGTGACAGTAATACATACTAGACCTTCTTAAGATATATGCGTTTCTTTTTGCTATTAATTTGATTTGTTTTGATTCATTGACTAATCGATCCTCAACAGCTATTACAAATGTTCGGTTAGAGACCATCGTCGGAAATTCTGTAACGCTTATAACCTGAACTAGCCATTTTGCGGAAATCAATAATTTTTCATTGATAAAATAAGTATATTGAAGCTTCACATCACGAATAGAGATAGTTTAAATTATCGTTGAACAATGTCAATTATGAAAGGATGTAAATGATTGGAAATTACAGTTGAAAAGTTCATAAGAAAAGCATTATGAGGATGAATGATGAAATAATGATTTCGATAGCATTAAATGTGTATACACGATATTTGAATAATGATCTCTGAACTCGTGTTCATAGAAACTTTGACGAAAACGGAAATAGCAATGATAATCATTGATCGTAAATACAGGCGCGAAAAAAAAAAAATAAAGTTTAATGATAGGAAAAATAAAAGAAAAAGTTAATTGTTGCAAAGTACTTAAGATTTGTTCAGAGTTGGTGATCGTAAATTGGTTGTTTTGTCTGTAAAACGGGGAGGGAGAGGGGGGGGGGGGAGAGGGGGCAAGCGATTAAACAGCTCGTTCAATGATTTGATCGTTTTCTTTTATTTACCACCGCCCCCTGATCTCGAGACGTGCACCTCGAATGAATTGCAGTGAAAGTAGATAGTACCTGTATCAAGCCGGCCTGTTGTATCCAGTGTAGTTATAGTGTACACGGTCAATAGTACATACATCGCAGGTACTCCTATTGTAGGTGAGTTAAAGAGGATTGATAAGCCCGGTATATATACTAACTGTTCGATGTATAAGCGAGAGGTGAGATAGAAGGGCAGTAGTAGATAATTTAAAGCGCTTGCTGTAGTATCAAGTTCATTTCACATCTAGAAAACTGGACTAAACCGTTTCTAATGAATCGTAATAGTGGCTGTTGCTGGTGGGTCGAGGAAGCTGCGAAACGACGGGAGCTCTCGTGCGGTTAATCGTGACGTGGAAAAGTTTAATTGCCCTCACACAATATATACACTGGACGTTGTTAGTTATGTTGGTAAACTCTCTTTTATAAACACCTATAGATGCATACGTGCCACTACGCCGATCTTTTATAATGATATTCTTAGCAGGGGAATTGTAATTGAAATCTTAATTATTATTCTGCTAGTTGAAATCAGGATAGTTCCTGACTATTTTCATAACAATCACGTTGCTATTGAAAGTATACGGGCTAAGGTCTAAATGGCGAATATGTTCATTTGAAAATTTACATCGGAAACTGTTTTTTGCGTGGACAATTCTAGGCCACATCGACTTGTACCATGACGATCTCGTTGGTATGGAAGAATTTAGAAAATATTCAACAACTATTTTCAGAGCTTTCCAACAATTAGTTTCGATGCAATTAACCAAAGTGTTACGTTCTTACTTGGAGGCCTAATTTCAGCCGCTCATCGAAATACTTTTGCCTGCTGTTCATATTTTCTGCTTATAATAACCGGCATCGCTGATTTTCATTACTCCTCTCGTCATATTTCTGTGAGCCAAATAATTTCTTCTGCATTTTTTGCGTTCAACTTTAAGTACTAAATTAAGCATATTTAAAAATTTATATTTATATCGAGCAATAGAATTTTTGAACCTATTTTTGTTACTTCTCTGTACGAAACGAATTCATTATGGATTTACGCACATACACTGCGTCAAGGCATTTTAATATGAATATTTGAATTCATGAGAATAGCGGAACTGTGCATCATCGGTAAAATAAAAATAGATAGACTGCCGTTAAAAAAAAGATCATAGATCATTCAGAGCGGGTGTATAAACGACTAAATGGTAAAACGAACAAATGGGCGTTCTCTATAATGGGAAGGTGATCTAGGTATGCTCATCATTTCGGTCTCTTCGGTGATGCCTGAACTCTCATAGCTGTTAAAGCACTTCAACGGTCTTATCGTTCTATTTATAATAAAGTCTCGACGAGACTCAATCCTGAGATAGGCCAGCTAGCCAGAGAGAACTTAAATGCACTGATATATAGCCTCCGCGTACACGTTCTTCGGATCGAGAAGAAAAAACAAAATAATAATTTCTTCTCATCGCGTCGGCGCACGCGCTCTGAAGATTCGATCTTAAAATGAGAAAACGAGAAAAAGGGCCTGCCAAAAGCAAAGTTAATGTTACCAACGGTTTAAAAACCGGCATACCACGAGGAGTAATCTCATGCTCGTGGTTCATTGACCTAAAGAAATGTATATTTTCTAGTAAATAACCAATGTGCGTTTATAATATTCGTCTATTTTTCGATTTATTGGAAATTTACTTTGATCATTTGAACAGTTTACGTCCGATGAAGTTCCGGGAGAAATACGGTCATGAAACTAAGATTGAAAACATGAAATTATTGTTGAGACGTTTGTCTCTGCGACGTCGTTATTACCGGGAATACATAGTCGAGAACCCATAACCTCAACATCTCGATTAGACGCGGATGACAAATCGAATGCTACAGGGTACCGTGGCGGGGCTAGCATCCGGAAAGACATTACTCGACGATGCTCTCAAGAGTGCACTTTCATTGAATTTTCTGCATATCCATAACAATGTTTCTGTATATTAATAGAAATGTTTTATGTTGAATATTATATATTACGAGTTTCGATATATCGACATCAATTTATATATTCAGAGTCTGAAATATAATCTTGACAGTTACATTTCATTGACAAGTTATTATATTTCTACTCTCATCCCTAATCTGCTTCTCTAATCCCTTTGAAGACTTTACTGAAGCTCGAAACTACTTTGGAAGAATTAATGTTATTTTTCGTCTATGAAGAGACAAATATCCTTTTAGTTTTGGTTAAAAAAAAAAAAAATAGATTGAAGGTACGCGGTGGCTTGTGTGATTTATTATCAAAATAATTATCGCACTGCTCGAACGACTGACTTTACGACTCGCTGACTAATAAACGCGCGGCTAATTTCCCTCGATGTCATTGTCTAGAGACAAAACATATAATATACAAAGCGAAGCAGACCTTGAAAAGGCTCCGTAACGGCGACCCGTCAACGACTACATGGCAAAAATAAAGAAATAAAACCCAGAAAAAGAGAATTTGAAGAATAACTCGCAACAGGAGAAGATCGCTCGGAGACGAGAGTGCCTTTTCGTTCTCTTACTGAGGATTCTTCTTGGAGCACGTGTCCCTCCGGTCGTATTTCAACTTTTCAGTACGTGTGCTACTCGTAACTGCTTCCGAGCCACGCGGCTCTTCGAGTTTTGCTTCTCTGGCGGCGTTTCTCACTTCGGATATGCTGTATTCGACGATTCTGGTACCACGTATAACACCACTGCTGCCAATAATAAATTTGTCATCGTCGTCATTCGCCTCGACGTCGTCTGGAATCTCGAAGAATAAGCAACAAAGACTTCTACTGCCTACCCAGTCGCTCAAATCTACGCGTTAGATCGCGTAAACATTGAAAAAAAAAAAAAAATTTTGGATAGTAAATTTTAAATTTTCTAAACAGTTCGACTTTTAAAATCTTTTGAATTTTCAAAGTGGTCAACAGATACGAAATTGGAGAGAAATATACAAATTTTTCGTAAAACAATATCACAATTTGCAGATATCTTATTGAAGAGTAGATAAATTTAGTAGCACAAAAAAGTCGTATGACATTTTAACGTTGGACTGTATTAACGGTTGGTGCCAGGATATTACCGACTGGAGTAGTATGTGTACCGAATTTCGGGAGCATAAATTGCTCGGGTATATGAGAGAGCAGAGAACTATTAACAGGAGGATCATTCAAACTGAAGATAATTCGTATCCGCAACTGTGGCACAAAGGCCAAACTTATTTTTGTCGAAAAGTCATTTGGCGAGATCCGCAACGCGAAACTATCAGAGCCCCGTTCATATGTGTGCGAGCAGCGGTCGTCACTGCTGTAATTTAACTTGAAAAGACAGCGGATGGAATTCGGACTGAGCGTAAGTGAGCGACTTATTTTTTTGTCCTATACGCGAATAAGTAGAAATTTTTATTTTTTATTTTCACATACCAGCGGACAGATTGGGTCACTAAATTCAGGGGTCACGAAACAAGGCAACTTTACGAGTATATACTTCATTATTACGAATGAACGTGTAATGGTATTCAAAGTGTTTCTTAATGAACGGGCAACATCTGTACTCGCTGGTTCTCATTTTGACGTACAGTTTGTAAATAATATGATTTCTTTATATTCCATGTGCCAATTGTGTATTTCTTAACCGCACACACCCTCATTGATGTTGTAATCTAAATACCAAAGCAAATCAAATGGTCCATCGAAAAGCATTTTAAATAATCACTTTAATGCTAATATCTTAATGTCAAACGCAGAAAAATGATCAATAATTCAATTCTGAAAGTTTGTATTATGGATAATTAAAAAGAACTTTTTGTCTTGCTATTTCGTCAGTAAAAATGGGACAGAAATATTACAGGAATTCTTCGCAACTGAGAAGTTTTAACCATGTGATTCCGGTAACATTTAGCAGCACGCATTTTACTTTAGCAGCACGAAATACGTTTAGTATACACGACACTTTTATGCCCCATGGGGTTCCTAATGTCCCAGGGGGTCTGTCATACTTTAAATGTTCTTGCAGCATATCTTCATTCCCATAAAGCGACACGATAAATGTCTACGTAATCATTATTGCATTTTTATTTCCATCATATTACACTCGTTGTGGTTTCAGTAACTAATACAGTATCTACGATTATTATTACGCCTTGGTAATTTAAGTTATTTATAGGAATCAGCATTATTAAACATGCAATCTTTGATGCTTACTGCTAAAATAAAACGATGATTTTTTTTCTGAGACGACATGATAAATCATCGATTTTTTCTTTAATCCGTCGATCAATCGAACTAATATATAACCTTGGTTATTAAGCATTGCGGAATGGATATTTCGTGATTATAATTCTCATTTTTCAACTGGTTCGTCGGGACTTTTCGCCACCTATCTATTGCACTTGCATCTTAGGAAAGGTTGATTCTATTCTCACCCTTTTTTTTTTAATACTAATGTTGAACAGCCTCTAACGAACAAAACTTATTTCGAATTGTTTTTTCTCACGTTTTTATTATTATTTTTTTTCTAACACGTGTAATGATGTCGAAAAAACGTCTGATGATAAGTCGAATCAAGGATTTCTATCGAGTTAATTACTATTCAATGATAAGAGGCCAACCAAGTCCGAGAGAAATCATCGAATGCTTTGCACACGTGCAATTGTATGTTTAGCTAGTAGTTCAGAAGAGACACAGAGGCATGGATCGTGATGACTTGCATCTCGAAAGGATTTTTCGTTACTCTACCACTGTCTCTTGGTTGTATACTCTCTCGCCCATTTACAAGTCTCATCGTGAGCGATCGATCCGCGCAACTCCATTAAATACGTTCATTAGTCGAGGTGAAAACTCAGCCAACGACAAACGACCTTTTGTCCGCTATCCCCGCAAAGTTCTATCGCAATATCCTTACGATATACGTGTCGAACAACGACATTACAGTTTATAAATAATAGCTAGCATATGAGAGGGACGTTAATGACAAGGGAGAATACTATCATTTCATGATTACTTAAAAACGGATTATCTCATTTATTAATGGAAAATGTTTCCAAGGAGCATGAATAATATGCTGACCTATTGCGAATGCATGAAATTCCACATTGTTAATTGTTAAAATAAGCATTCCAAAAACTATTGAATTCCAACACGATGATCTATTGAACATCGCGTTTGAAGGGTACGAATCAGTCCTTCTACCCTTTCGAATTTTCGAAAGTGAAATTTTTTCACGCCCTTCGTCCAATATATACACAAAAAAGGTATCAGCCCACGCAGATAAATGGTTACAACGCACTGATAGTTTTTCAAACCGATCAACCGAACGGTGTGGAAAAATTTTCAAATTTACAGCTGTCGTTCTCGCTCTCATGCGATTGATTCTTTCTTCAAAATGAGGTTTCTGCCGAGGCACTAGTAATACTTGAAACAATATTTATTAAAAAAAACAGTATTGACTAACACCTGCTCTTTTTTCAGTGTTTTAAGTACATTGTAAATCTGATATAGAACGGATAAACGAAATTTGTTAAAAACAGTTGAAGCAACCTGTTCAAAAAATCAAATTACAGCAGTGCTCTGGAAATAGTTGGATGTGCGGCAAGGCCGTGACGACCGCGAGGACTCTGACGAGTGTTTTAATCTCGATATAGCCCAAGTTTCTATAATTTCACTCGATCATCCAAATATAGATCTTGTTTGTTTTGATAAATTATTGATTTTGGCTACGTCTTTTGAACGCTTTCATAGTCGACGGTGATGCATTGGTCTCATCTTTTGTTGGTGTACCATTTATCGAGTGCACTTCAATGAAGCAACGTGAGCATATTGCCACAGCTTGCAATTATAATAAGAAGTCGATGATCGATCTTCGATGTGATTTGGCTCGGGGCCTCGAGCAACATGAATTTCGACAGAATTTCGTATTTTTATTGATTTATCAACTTCTAAATATTTCCGCTTAAAATTGGACAGGATGAGGAACCTGCGCAGCGGATCTACCGTAAGAGTAATAATTTATTGATAAAAATAATTTTGAAATGAAAATTCACTTAATAAATTATTACCCTTGCTTGACCTAAAATCTCCTACATAAAATCGAAGAAACTGAAACGTTACGATCGAAATGAAAAGAACGACTGATGAAGAATTTCAAAAGTAATCTAACGTGTAATGCTCGTCGACACGACCAGCTAGAACGGGGTTGATAACGCGGAAAGAGATTAAATATCACTTGAAAAGTACATTAGACGTATGAGAAATGGATAATTATCGCGAGATGCGTCGCTCGGGCCGTGTGAAAAAATTTCCGGCATCTTTTACATCATCGTGTTTTCACGGGATCCTCGTGTGTACCCACACCTTTTCGGTATGATCTAACGGTGCAACATGACTCTTAGTCTTGCGCGTCTGAAACACGAAGAACCCCTGCTTCTTAACCAGCAAAGTAACGGAGTTAATTAAAATCCTCCGCGAGAATACATTTACCTGAAGCTTGAACGTCCGATACAACGCGTGACCGTGCAAACGCTATATAGGGAATTTTCTGGTGTCGGTGCCATTAGTCAAGGCTCTCCGTTCTCTCGTGACAAACAACGCGTGAAAATAATCTCAGCACGAAAATAGTTCTCATTATTTTTCTTCACTTTTTTTATTTTCATAATCTCTTTACGTGTTCCCTCAATGACACATGAAAAACAAAATTTCAGTACGAAGAATGTCGGACCTTCGTCGCAACGAATTTCACGTCAATAAATCAAATATTCAATTATACCGAATTTCACGTAGAGATTGGATTTTGGCTTCGATCGCTATTGCTATATTCGTCGATCAATGCTTCTTCTTCTTAATTCTGTGGATTCTTCTATCCCCCAGGGTGGGGCATCGTTTCTAGACATTCTTACAATGAATATGGTGTATACTCATTCGGAAAACAGCAACAAAATGAATGCCCACATGCTTATTATTTTGTCTCCGTATGAACGGTAAGTTTTACTAGTTTCATGATATTTATTACCAGAATCCCCGGTAACTTCTACACCTTTATTGTCCTTTCTTTTCGTTTCGACATACATCGGGACTTTTAACATAGTAAAAAAAGGTGCACATAGGTTAACATTACTTTCTGCCTACATACCAGTCATTTTTTCAGTTCAGCCAGAAATTCATTACGATAATTATTTCTATCTTTGTAGTTGTCGAAACTAAACGCCATGAATATCTCTTTGTAGAAAAAAATAATGACTGTTTACTTTGATTTGGCAACTTTGAAAAATTCTCAGATCATTAGCATAAATGTAAATTTATCGGTCTTTTTTATTGACATGAGAGATGAGAAGCCCACGTGTAAATATCATTTGAAAATATGATTGGTAATCTCGTTTCTAGTATGATGCTGACTATGAAAGATTTTTATTTCCTCGATGTCTGGCTAACTAGAACGATCTGTTAGCCAGAAAATTTTTCACATTTGTGTGAAGTGTGGCCTTGTGAAAGAATTTAATGAGCCGAAGCCCTGCAGTACTGATATTTCGAGAACTGTGCTGAAACCTTGTAAAGCTCTCTGGTAACCATCAACGGAGAGAAATCCTGTTATAGGAAAAGTCAGCTTAAGTGAGAATTCCTGATAAATTTACGAAGAGGTTGTATAGTATATACATTTCCATACCAGTGTGGTGTGTTTACAAGAAAATGTACTTGAAATAGAGCCGCGAAAAAGATGTGAAAAGCAGAAATAAAAGAAAGGATCGGAGGGCAGGGAAAAGAGAAGATGCGAATACGAAGAGAGAAGAGAAAAGGTAAAAGGGAGAAGAAGAGATTTGAGCAGCATTGACAGGCCAACGGCGTTTCGCTCCATTCTAGTGTCGTATACTGGTCGTATCGAATGAAATGAATACGAGACTTTCCAGATCTAATAGATTGATCATGCACAAACTCTTTTGCCAAGCACACATAATTCAATGTCTTGCTTTTTTATGATTTATCAACAATTTGAATTTCAAAGGAAATATAATTTTTTTATGGTTCAAAGATTGTTTTTAATGATAGTAAAATCTCAATCACGTATGTTGTATCGAGTGTTTTTAATTCAATCCCATTACAATTTTTAAAATCACTCCAATTGATTTTTTTTTTTCGTTCCTGACGCGCAACTGACAGCAAACCAAAAATGTAACTTTTCAATTTCTTTCAACAACTAACTTTAATTTTTTATTTATTTTTTAACGAATCACTTTCGAATATTCCTGATCAAACACTACAGGAATGATTTGCAAGACTTTGATTGCTACAATTATACTTTTCTCGTAACCGCGTGCGATTGTTAATTGACTATAAAGTAAAGTAGAATAGCCCATATGTTAATATACAAACACATATGTACACAAAGTCGCTATGTTTTATATGTTCTATGCATATTGGTGTAGAGTAGCACGTCGCATGTATACTTCGCTTTGCGGGAAGTAAGCCGATCTTATCGTATGTTCGTTGTCCGAGAATTGTGCTGTGGGTAAACTATATACCTGACAGAAAACACACCGTATCTGCATTCTGTGTAATGAACTAAGAGCTATAAATTCATCGAAATCCTCCCCAACGTAAAAGAAACTTCCTCAATGCACTAATCAGGAATGAAATAGTGAATTAAAAAAGTATTGACATGGACAACATGAACAGAGTTTTCCGATAAATCGGGACTCGATATTCTCAGAATAACTTTTGCCCTAAGAAACAATACTTTTTTTTTACGCACCCATATAGAATTCCAACAACTTTCTGCCATTTGTTTGAAGAATGTTCAAAACCGTGACGTATCTAATATTTGATTTCATGCTAAGGCAACTGCATTCATGATGGAATGAAATGAAGCTCAGAAAGATGTAAGAAGGAGCAGCTTAATATGATAATATGTATAAGTCACTATTGGCAGAATAAAAAAATAAAAATGTCAGCAAAAATATAAAAAGAAGAAAAACAAGTAGATTATTCGGCTAGTGAAAAATAAAACTTCCTGAATATCGTCGACGTAACATTCTATAGGCCAAGATTCAATTTCGTCTTTAAAATCGTAAATAAAGTGTCAATTGTCATGTACAGAATTTGGAACAGACATTTATGTTGAAAATTATGCTTTGACAGGTTCACGTACATGGCATAAGAACGTCGAACACTCTTACGAATGATTCAGAGTACCGAGAAGAAGTCAGGGAGAAAAGAAAAATTGTCTTTTGCCCAAGCACGAAGAGCAGCACCCTGTTAAACTGCATTTTTTCGTCCTTATACTTTCTTTGTGCCTGAATGAGCTATTGAGCTACAGCCCATGGTATGGCATGCAAAAGCAACACTGCCTACTGCACAATTTCGCGCTCCGGAATTTATTCATATTTTATTTGGCAAACTTGAATTGTGATCTACTGGAATATCTTACCGATGTACACTGGTCTCGGCTCTTCGACTTTACCATCCAAAAATCCTGTTCCAGTGTTATCTCATTTATAAATATATTTGCAGCTGCATGAAAACCTGACGAAAGTCATGTTCGAAAAATCTGAATTATCGAGCACTATAATTTTATTATATGTTTTTTTATCTATATTCACTGTCGTTTTCGATACTTGTCGGCGATTAGCACATTATTCAAAGACATCAATCAAGACAAAAGCTTAAAAAATGTTCCTCGAAGAGAAGTCAATCCGCTCTTTTTCGTGTAAAACGGTTAGTAGCAACTCGTCTTCGTCAATATACTTTAGTTGAATGTTCTCGTCTCGAGTCGCTACCGCGGCTTCAGATGCCTGGCGAGTAGCCCAGAATATTGTGGTATTGCTAATGCATTGTCCGTCCAAACAAATCTGCAAATAAAATCCATCCGTTTATTCTATTCATCTTCGTTGTAACTGTGATATTAAATGGTCAAAATTTGTTTAACCTGCGCTGGGCCACAAGTTGTTCCATCGGCTGGAGCTCCACTATTTCGACATGGGCTGATCCATCCATCATTTGAGCAGTACAAATAGTCACACGTAACTTTTTCCTAAAAATTCAAAGCACATCCAAAAGATACACAAATGAAACTAAATGTGTCATAAAAGCGTTGACACAAAATGTTTTATACCTCTATACTCATAGCTCTACCAGTCTTATCAATTAAATAGTATCATGTGTCAATAAATATTATGAAAAATTATATACGATGTAATCGCGATTAACGTGATATAAAAGAAAGTGTGTGTGAGAGCAACTAACCCAACAAACGTTTCCATCCTCCCATCCTCGTCCCTGACATTGTTTGGACGCTGGCATGAGTTTTCCTGGAAGAATCGGTTCGATCGGTTTGCCGGGTGGATAAAATTCTCGCGGTTTTTCCATGCACCATCCTCGACTAAAATAAGGTACACAAGATTACACTACACACTTTTTATTCTGAAATGATTCAACAAATGATTTCTAATAAAAGTGAACAGTATCAATTCCCGTCAGAATAAAAATTGAGCAAATAAATTATTTTCGAACTAGCTAATTCATTTTCTTGAAAGAATACCATCCTAGAATCCTGGAATGAGTGTTTCATTTTTATATGTATAATTTTATGGATATACTAACGAAGAATTGGAACTATATGGAATCTTACTCAATGAGCGCGTTCGATATGTGTCGCAAGCTGCATTCTGACCACTTTCTACCAACAATGCTCCTACCGGGAGCAAGAACGGTGCCTTTTTCCATGGGACATCCTTCGAGATCTCCGTCATGTCTAATTGCACCCAGTCTAATGATCATGTAATTAGAATACATAAAAGCTTTGATTACTATGACTCAAGGTCACCTGGGATCTTGATTACACAATTATCTTAAATTCACAATGTTTATTTGAAATGCTGTAATGCAAATATGACAACGTGTGTCCGTCGATCCGCAAGCTATTTATGATATTTATTATCGATAACTGCGATAAAGATCCGAACTTTTCGGATATTAGGATCTGAGTATATATATGCTCTTATCGTCGATACTAACACATGGGCTGTTTCATGAACCGCCACTTGGATACCACTGAATGCTAAATTGTCAGGAAACATGAGACCCCCAATGTCTTCGCCGTAGAACGTACAGGGAGGTCCGGGCGAAGCTACGGCTGAAAAAATATTACTTTTGATATTTCACAACTTTTTAAGGAATTTCAATCCATATTGTGTAGCGTGAAGAGTCTTACCATAAGCTTCTGATCCAAACCAATCTCCAGGTTCTGTACTGATTGTCGAAAAAATTTGATTGACATTAATATCCACGCATCAGAAAAATATTTATCAAGTAATTTTAGGACTGAATTTCACACAGTAAAAATTGTAGACATCAAACACCATGATACTTTTATTCTGGTGTTTGATATGAGTGAAAAAAAAACATGCTTCTTCTAACTCTGTCATTGTAGCCACGATGTGGTAAGCATCCATTGGAAAATTCTCTTTTAACGTAGACAATTCATGCCAATAATCGAGCATTGGTCCATACGCTTTTTTCATGTTAAGACCGGATGATCCTTCGCCTTGATACAGATATGGGGTAGCTTCTTTATTCTGTATTTGCAATTAAGAAATTTCATTTTTCATGGAATATTATATTATTGTTCACAATGGACGAAAGTTAATGCGAAAGTATAAGCTGAAAATTTACCTGGGCAACGATGATTCCAGCGATGCGTAAACGCACTTTTGGATGATGAATATGACGTAATTGGAGATCAACTCCGTTCCAAAATGCCAATGCGTATAGAATTCTCTCGTAAATCAATTTTTGCTGATCTCTATGATTTTCAATCGCGACAAGATATTGAGAAAAATCAGTTATGAATAAATACGTGGAAAAGATTGATACTTAAAAAGAACATTCGATCGATGTTACTAACTGCTTTTTTTGCGGCCAAGGGGCTGCATAATCCATCATAACCAAAATGGAAGGGTAAAGAACTTCTGCTTGAGTTGCTCTTCGTTTGGTACGGTGATTTTCCTCATTCTCACTAATATTTTTGGTTTGTACCGAAAGGCTTTCAACTACCGAATACCAAAGTTTCTTGCCCTGAATTTTTTATATCAATGCTTGAAACGATGAATATAGTTTGTAAAAAAAAAGAACCGCGAATACAATTCGGTGAACAAAAAACTTACTAATTTAGAGTGTTCATTAATGCTCCTGGCTTCTCTGTTTGTAAGACCGCTGAATTCCGTGGATTTCCAGTAATCCACAGCCTTTTTCACTATCTAAATAAAGAGATCGAATTCAATGATTGTTTTACAATTCGAATGAGCTAGTTTCCAAACGTTCAGCTATATCATTAAAATTTCTTTTCAACAACTATTTCTACGGAGCGCTTACTCCATTTTCCAGTCTTTTGTATTGGACGCGACTACGAGCATTCATACGATGAGCTATCCACACAGGCGTATTTTCACCAGCCAAAAATCCTGCGCTTGAATGCAATAGTTCAGCGATCCATTCATGAGATAATTTATCAGTGACACCCGGATGTGCAATTCCATCTGGAATATTTTTTCATTTGTATATACGAAGCGATACTAAACAAACTTTCTTCGACAAGTACTTGACTAGCAGCATTTCTGAACGTTATAACGACCGAAATTTCATTACCACGTAAACCTCGCTTCGTCCGAAATTGATTTTCTTCCCTGGCTTCTACGTGTGTCTACGAAAAATAACCATCCAATTATTGGTAACTGTTGTTCCGAAGATATTAGAATTTCACAAGTAAATCGTCAACTTCTTACCTTGCATTGTAATAAATTAAACGTCACTGAAGCAAAAATTGCGAACCAGTGTAACGGCGACATCGTATATCACTTCTTTCGAAAACAAACTTAAACTTAATTATAATGTGAAAAAAATATTAAGAAAGGTATTCAACAAGACGAAACACCTTTCGCACACTCGTCTAATACTGATAACCGAATAGAAGAAATGAAAAATTCAAGCCCATGATGACATATTCGATTGAAGAGTTAATCGGCTGTAATGTTCTGGGAAGCTCAGTATCACCATTATTTAAGCAGCTAATCAGAGAGCATTGAAACCCCCTCTGATAGCCTTACGTCATTAATAAGCGAAATATTTGGTCACGCGTATCGTGAATATTGAGTATATTTATTTTTTATCAAAATTGAAAACCTCGGGAGTATTTACTTCTCGCGTTACCTTGATACATTCGCGAAGTCTTTGTACATCATTTGCGCAAGGTCATATAATCATCAAAATCAAATTTATTCATTATTCTGTTCACATACAAAGTTTTCGCAGTATCGCTCGAGGTAATAACATTGAATTCCGTTAAGAGAAATTGTGTGTTAAGAGGATGGTTCGGTTCGATTGAACTTTTCCCGCAATCAATTGAAGTTATTGACAATACCAAGGAACCGTGATGGTCAAATCCCCCAGAATTGTAATTAAGGTACTGATAATGACGAACACATCAAATTCATCGATTATATTGAGTGCGCAATAAGATCACAACTACGGTTTTCGAGCGTTGATTATAGTACAGGTAACAGGTAATACTGTCTGAACAGCAAAATCACTTTGTAACACGGTGCCGAATCATGAAAATTGATTGTGTAGAAAGAAATATTTTTTCACATTTTATTTTTTCGCGTATACGTATTAATGAATTAAAATTTTTTGAATCCCACAGCCAGTAAATGAAATTTTAAAAATCAACAGATATTCCTTCGATGTTATCATTTAGATACTGTAAATGCGAATGGTCTGGCGACAGATAGCTTATAGACCAGTTTCAGCAATCACGTTTGAACAGCCTGTTAGCAACTTGTATTTCGCTCAACAATAGAACCAACAGTTTCGTGACGTGCGACCGAAGAATACACGTTTCCCGTTTGAATTTTTAACATCTTACTGCGAATCTCGTAGAGCTGAATAAATTAAACTAAGACGCAAGAGTTACGAAGGAAAATTCATAATAATTGTGTATATTATAAACAATAAAGCTTTAAAAAAATATGACATTTCATAGCAGGGTTGTTTATTAATATTGAAATTGTATTCGTGTCGGTCAAACACACAAACACTCAATATTCTATCTACGCCACACGAATAAGTCAAACGAACGCTACACATATTTTTCTCAAAAAAACATTCCTGTGTATTTTTTTAGAATAAGCTATAGGATAACGTAAACAAAAATTCTGTTACGTATAGATTGTTGTCACAATCGATGCCGTGTTCGATTTTCCTGAAATTACAAGTAACAAAGAGCATATGTAATCTCGTATATTATCCGCAGCGCGATTAATTTTCATGAAAATAAGCGGTGGAACGTATAGAAGAGAAAGAATGTGAATTTTCAGCGGTTAAATAGAAACGATAGACGCCAAAGATACCGCATTCTGATAAGACAATCGAGATTCTCATTACACAAGTCATATATTACTATTATTATCATACATGTACAGAAGATATTCGATATCGTTAGTAATGATCATACACCTTTGGAAGAAATTTAACGATAATCGAGGGGTGGGTTTGGGGTCTCGCGAGTGGCGCCTTTGGTTATTATATACAGACCTATTCATACGGGTTTAAGGTATACATGTATAGGTGGCACTGAGTAATGCACTTCGCGCGTTCACGCGCCGCTCGCGCGGCACGTAATCGATCGTATCGAATCGAAGGCTCGACGCGGCTTTCCTCTACACCATGCCATATACTACATATATATGTTGAGCATTGACGCCGTGGCGTCGATCATCGAGAGGCGTGTACCATTCACGAGAGCCTTAAGATTGCAACATTTCTCAGTCACGCCTGTCCCCTTTTTTTCGATCTCATCTCTGCAGCTTCCTCCCCTGTCGTCTCATTTCCGAATCCCTGGCACTATCTTCCGCAGCGATCTTCCAATGGCGACACAATTCACTAATTCTTCCACACGGCTTATCATTTTGCTTTTTTTTTTCTTTCACGAATTATCATTTTTTAACTCTCGATTCTGTATCTATCTCAAAACATAATATCACCGATAACAGCGGTTAAAAGTCTTGAGGATCGCGAGTGGTAACTTGCTCCGAAAAACGCTTCCTGCGCTCTTCTCAAACCTCAACGCCTGACTATTTTTAGTATTCTTTCATGCAGATAATAGTACGATTCAACAGAAAATCAATGAAACTATTTGTTTTTATAGTATTTACTTGTTCATAAAATCCAAACTTTCCATACTGCGATAACCAAAACTCGTGGGATAACCACTGAACGTGTTCTTGAAATTTGAGCACCGTTTACACCCTATTACAGTAACCAGTAACGTTTATTCGTGGAACTTTCAGATAAGCAACTTACACGGTTAATCAACTGAAGAAACTTTCAGAAAAGATATATATCGGTCATTTGTATATATGTATACAGCTAGAGTAGCCAACACACATTAGCATAAGAAGAATGCTCATCATGATTGCAGACATGCCTTGGAACGTCAACCTGCAAACAATTTCACTCATCATTCCCTTCCGATCACGATTACAGAAACAAAATTTGGTGTTACCAATTTTTTCTTCCGTATACATGAATATTTGATTAATTTATCTCCTGCTTATTTCTTATATATTTTATACATCTTATAACGAAAAGAGTGTTCTATTAGCAACGCGGATGAAGACGAAAGATTTGGAATTTATTGAGTTTCGTTATCATGCGGTAATTGTGGTCTATCCGTGGTTGAGAATATTCCTTCGACCAGTTGAGCGGATATGCGAGAGGGTGAAGGAACCTCCTCTCTGTTATGAAGAAATAAAGATTGCTCAAAGATCTTGGGAGGATGATACAAGGGAGAGGCTAAGAAGAATATAAGGCGGAGGGAGAAACGTAAGAATCTTGGTGCTCCTGCAGGAGCGCCAGAGTGCAGATGAGATCGCAACAGCTCGTCGCGTGTTTCGTTATCGGGCATCGAAGTCTGGGTGCACCGGCCTCATCACCGAGAGAGAAAGAGAGAGACTCGTGCGACCAGCGTATATCTGTACTTTAGTGGTAGTACGACACTAACCAATGGCATTACTATTACCGTAGACACGCCGCAGTCTCTCACCCCTTGAAGTATCGCGACTCCGGTCTCCAGACGCCAACGCTGACGGCGAAGCATCTACCACCTTCTTCTCAAGCCCCGCGATTCTATTCCCTTTTTTTCACTCGTTTCTTGTTCTGTTGCAATGATCTTCGTTAGCAAAAATTACGCAATTAACGTATTAATTATTCAGAACATACGAAGCCGAATAATGAAGGTTTGAAAGAAATTTTTGCTCATACCTGACAAGGGTAAACCAAGGGTCAAACCAAAAATAGCTACATTTGTACAGACATTTGAAAAAATTATCAGATAAACCGTTACCATGATTTCCCTAGGACAGAGAAGAAGTAATTTTTTTCACCGTTGTAATTTTATGTTTTGTCTACCACAGTGGCGTTCCCTCATCCCTCAAACCTCCAACCATCACCCTACATGCCTCCTTCTCCATTAGCGTTATGTTTCAACGAAAACATAAATGTTATTTCCATCGGTATTCAAAATTATTTAATCTATTTGAGGAATTTCAGCAAGAAATTTCATCAATTCTTGTTAGAAAAATATTGGTCGTTATTCTCATCAATTTTATGTATGGGTATTTCGATTAAATTGATGCTATTTTTTTTTCATTTCACATGATCATTTCTAGATATCGAGTAGAAAACTTTTAGCCGAATGTGGCCACAATTATTTAATTGTATCAAACGTAACTAATGTTACGGTGACACCTCACACTATTACGTCCAAGATATGTACAAAATATCTTTGAAAATCCAATGTTAGATCAGACATGTCAAGCTCGAGTGTAGATGTAGTAAGAATTATTCGATTCTCTGAATAAGGAACATTGAATTTGTGTTCGTGTCCGTCTACTCGAGACGAAAAATATTGATTAAAAAATCACTTTCGTACATTTTATCAATAGCTTATGAATTTCAAAAACTATCGATATACTAAAAGTTTCATATAGCGACAGATTTTTCGATAGCCGATAGAACGGGCATAGAACAAACGAATATTGAAGGAATAATCAGTTAATGTTTGAGCTTCGGAGTGTCAGCTAATTAAAATAAGCGAAGCAGCGCAGGCATTCAGCAGGACCTACAAGCGCATACATAATTATAATGCCCTCAGAAAATACAGATATATCTCGGTTCAAAAGTGAAAGAAGAGATGTCTCTCCTTTTCTTTCTGTTTTCCCTCTCTATTTCATTCTCTTTCTCTCTCTCTTTCTTGCTCTTTGGCGTTGATCAGCGATCAGATACTATCGGGGTTCGTACAACGAACAAAAACCTTGGAATGTTCGTATGAGAAGGTTCTCCACTGTACGGAGCTTTCCACTGTATATCTATCTATATGTGTTATATCCATTTATATAAGGATAAGACGCGCAGTCGATGCTGGAGTCGGGGCGCGTTTGGACAACTGAAAAAAAAAAAAACGAAAAAAAATCATCAAAGAGATGTCCCGTCTGGGTGTCCGGAACGTGGCTGGCGTGGTGGCTGCCATCCTGTCACTTCTTAAGCTGTTGCCGATCTTGTAATTAATTCCTATTAATTAGATTTCTTGATCCACGATCGAGCTGAATAGATATATATATATATAGAACGCGCAGGAAATTCACCGTGAACATCGATAATCTTGAAAGTATCAGCCACCGATTCTATATTCTTCGTTTATTAGTTAAAAACACGGAGAAGGAGAAAATTAACTGATCACTGTACCGGAAACGTTCGAGTCGCTATTTCCGGCGCGTTAGAACGTTAACGCCCGAGCTATATGATGACGTTGTGCGTTAAAGGTCTTAATCATTTTCATTGGAATACAGCATATGTCGGAGGAAAATATTCTTTCGAACTTCTCTTTATTCTCCCTTGTGATAACTGCACTTAATAATGAATCGCTCGTGGTTTGTATAGAGTATAGAGATAGAGATTTAAATAGGATGGGAATTAGTGTCGGCACGTTTGTTTCATAATAATTGCGTGCTACGGTCGTCGAACCCGTTGCATCTCCTCCGATGTGATTCGGTTTCTTCGATAGATCGACCGATCAACCAAATGATTCTTTCGCCGATCCGCTCCGATCGTCTCAGGTCACGATCTCGCGATGTCGTAACTTCTAATACATATGAATGAACCCCTTTTCTCGACAGTCTCTTTTAAGAACAATCACTGAGTTTACTTCATCATAAATTTACAATATATATATGTTACTTAGAAATTATTCTTACATCAAGGGATCGGCATTGAGAACGTATTTTTTTTTTCGGATTTCAACACCATCTGGATGTTTGGTACAATCGATCGAATAACAAAAACTAAAAATTCATTTGTTTCAATCGCGTACACACTAAATCATCAAATACTTAATAATACTAAAATAAATTATGTTTAGCGAGCCATAATAATTTAGCAGCTTAAAAAAATACTAAAAGTTCATATCCGCTGTTTATATAACTTTTGCTCGCGTGACTCCGTATACCGATTCGGTCTCCCTCGTGACCGTCCAAAGAGCGAAATACTAATTATCCGTTGTCCGTTTATGAAACTCAGAAATTACGGGTGACTACCCTAGCTGGCGCTCTTTTTAGAAGGGATAATTACGTTGAAAATTGACGGTTCTCCTGAGACTTAATGAGCGTGTAATAATAGTTAAAGGAGACGCCATGAAAAGGACTCTAAACTGGTCTTCTCTCATTCGATAAAGCATTTGCCTTTGGCCAAACGAATGTTTGTTTTCATCGACTTTATTTCAAAGGTTTTAAAAATCGTTTCTTCATTACGCATGCTTTTTTTTTTACTGTTTTTCATACGAACGATGTGACAGTAAATAAAAAGAAGAGTTCGTAAATTCGATGATTAGGGGTGTTGGCCCGACCAAATATTTTTTCTCTCTTTAGGCTTACAGCACGAGTGGGTGTTGGTGTATACGTCGCAGAATCTTGTTCTCCATTACGTTTTACGTACGCCATTCAAATGCAACGATTTGCAAATCTGCTTTTCGTCGGCCTGCGTGCTTGTTACAAACAGTGGAGGAGCATAAATTTTAGCCGATCTTATAGGAATGATCTGCGCACACGCGGACGCGTACAAAACAAGATTAAAATTATAGCGCGACGTTCGCTTAGGCGATAAACTCCGATACAAAAGAATTTCTTGAATAGAGTGAAAATTACTAAAGGACCACACCTTCGCAACAAAATACACATATTACGAGACCACGTTAACTACCGATTGGAAGTTCCACGAATTTTTTTTCACCAAGACTTATGAAAATGTAAAAAAATCAACTGTTATCATATTTTACATCGAATTTTCATCGTTTTTCGAACTCGCATGATAGATGACAAACAGATGTCAAGAATACTCCAATTTGCTGATGAATGCCTATCAAAATTGCTATGCTAACACGCTCATTCACTCGCCCATTACGAATTCGTCAAGTTGGCTGATCCGTTTTGTAATGGTATCAGCATTTACCATATTACCATAATAAATATCCCTTTTTTTCAAGATAGCAACATGAACTCTATCACTGAGAAAAAAAGTGGTTGATTCAATAGATGACAAAAAAAGTGGTTGATTCAATAGATGACAAACAGATGTCAAGAATACTCCAATTTGCTGATGAATGCCTATCAAAATTGCTATGCTAACACGCTCATTCACTCGCCCATTACGAATTCGTCAAGTTGGCTGATCCGTTTGTAATGGTATCAGCATTTACCATATTACCATAATAAATATCCCTTTTTTTCAAGATAGCAACATGAACTCTATCACTGAGAAAAAAAAGTGGTTGATTCAATAGAAAATGATGTTATTGGAAGAGTTTTTTTTCAATTGAACTGCGCGCTTCTTGGTCAGAATGAACGCGCAGTTTGATCGAAAATAAATGTGTTCGTTCAATGGTTTATGACATTATGACGATCATATATTTCATTGGCACTCCGTAATGAGAGATTTTGTTGTTCCAATAACTATTTTTTCCCAGTGTAGTGACTTTTGATAAAGGCTACCAGACGTGTAAGGGTTTCGTATATATATTCTCACACAGTGCCATTTAGATTTGTGAGAATATTTCAGATCTCATCGACCTCCAAATTCTATTGATAACGAGTGCGATGTGAATTCAAAATTCAAATTCAATCAGTTTCAATTATCTTTCCGAGGCCTTAGGACCAAATATTCTTTTGTGGAATTGACTGAGTTTAAAATGATGTTCTAAAAAAGTGTCTCAAACGAAATGACATATATTCCATGCCTGAAAAACTTCAGAGTTGTAGAATGATTGTAAATATGAGTCAACTATGTGAAACAGAGCAAATATAAACAAACTGACCGAACAATACAAAGCTCAAGAGAATTTTTCGGTAGTGTACGGTGAGTATAGACTGGTATATTAATTGTAAACAGGCTTGGGTCGCTTCGTCAGATCAAAAGTTCTGTAACTATATCTAAAATGCCGTTCCTAAAGTGTCATTGTTTCTTGTTTCTGTTCAGCAGGAGATCGGAAGAACTTTTTACTTCTACAATAACTCGCACAAATAATCAGATTTATTGATAGCATTCATAACTTATCTTAATTGAAAAGAAAAACTGACGAATATAACAGCGAAACGAATTTCGCAAAAAAAATGGAGAAATATTAAGTTTTTCATGGGAATAACGCGTCAATGGAACTCAAGTTTGATCTCTAATCCATGGGGCCACGACCCCTTGAGACACAGACAAGTATTCGGCGAAAAGGTTGCCCTATGTTAATTTTGATAAAGCTCACAAAGGCTCTAATACAAGTCCTCGGTATTCTCACACTCGAGTAAATTTTCATAGCTTCGGTATCGTGATTTTGTATGCACGAATGTATGTGTGAATAAATAAATATTTTCAATGTGTGTGAATCTGTAGAACGCGACACATTGAAACCATTAATTGATCACGATTTTCATGACATCTAGAACGTATACTCGCTCATGTATTTAATCTCTAGCGCGAAAGACTGTGATGCAAAACAGGGTGCAGTCATTGGTTATATACAAAATCTTATCTACGTAATATAAATTCATATATTATATTATTTACCAGAAGCAAACATTTTTTTTTGGTTTTTTCACTCCCATTAGTATTGCCAGTGACAAAATCTGATGGGCATACGAAAAGATTATTGGTCGTGGCCTACAACTAACATCCCTCATTCTGAAGAGACTCTCGTTTACGATAATTCCGTTAGGCCGAAAACAGGGTTGATCATTTTTAAAAATGATTCATTCAAAAGAATAATGTCAATTCCAAAGTCAAAGTTTTTATTTTTCATGTTTTTCATTTTTTTTTTCATTCATGTTTCAAGTTCTTTCATCAATTCCTCTACATTACAGTCTAGTTATAAGTCTCAACCAATAGATTAATCGTTTATACGAGTTTGAAGTTTCCGAACGATTGTATTTCTGACAAAAGCCGAGCACGGGACGACGATCGCTTGTAAAATTACGCGAGCGCAGCGTACTCGAACGAAAGTGCATTACACGCTGTTCGAGTAACATGTAAACGTCTGCGGGGATGTAATACACGTGAGGAGGCGAGAACGCTTAATGCATACCTACAACAACGTGTTCCTCTCTGTATCATTTACCTAGTAGCAAGTATATATACCGTGATGTACCGAGGTAGCAGAGAGTAAAGATTCGGTCTTGCACAGCGCTCGCGAATCTTAACTCTTGAATATAATTTACCGGCTTACCTACTCACCTACATCTAGTTATAATAACAAGTAAGCGAACCACTCTCGCTGATTCCGATGCGTTCGCTACTGGAGTCTTGGCTCAGGAGCTTGGAGTAGATGGCTGCTTGCTGTTTCTTCTTATTATATACAGACAAAATTCATTTATGGGAGATCCCTACAAAAATTTTTTAGCATCATTTTGAAAGAGTATCCAAATATTTCCACCACAATGCTCAAAGTACCCCGCAATTATAAAAGCCATATTCAAAAGCAGTAAATTATCATTCTCAACAATTACTCTAAAAATGAGTTCCAAACACTTGGAAGAAAGCCCACGCTGAAATAAGGCATTCTCTTTGGATCTTTCTTGATAATAAACATTCAAGTTGTACTTTTGAACTGCAGGAACGTTAAAAATGATTAAAATGCTCTGTTCATTCTATAATTTCAATAAATATATTCTTTTCCGCATCCTAGATTTCAGCTGCATGCCTCTTTCCATCCAATTTTGGGCACCTCATCCATCATTATCATGTTTACATTGATAGATTTTCTCAGTATTCAAGAATTTTGAAACAAGTTCACTTTCAAGTAATTATAAAAAAAAGTACATGTTTTTCAATGACGAAAGAAACGAAGGGTCGCGAGAGTCACTCGGCCAGCAGCGAAACGATGTTCCAGTGAGTTTAAAAGTTATTTAAGCACAGAATGAAGCAGGTATACACATCTGCAATGAACACGGCATTTCACTTAAGCGAACAAATATGTGAATAGCGGATAGAAGCGTAGACAAGGAACATAATATTTCTGCGACGTTCAGGTTCGAAATATGCTTGTCGTACTTCGCACGGTTGATGCACGCGACCTCGATTGTCTTTTGCCCCATGATCTCAGCAGCTTAATACTTTGGAGAGTCATCGATCCTCTTCCCAATCTAGCACTAGGCTGGATTATTCCGGTAAGTGTCGACGTGTCCCCGAGCCCCCGACGCAAGATAAGAACGAGTTCTATGTTCGCAAATATTGTCTCTGCAAATCTTTGAGGTTCTCGACAGTGGCGTTGTCTAGGACAATGTACACTCATATACATATTTGTCCACTCGTATAAATTTCCATATGGCCTGCGGTACATACGAGTATTTAACAGATTGTTTAGAAACCCAACACACTTCGGGATTCCTCATTGACTCTCAAATTATCTATAATATTAACATAAATTTTACTTACAGATAATATTAAAAATAGATTTTAAAAACATGTTGATGGATTAAGGTGTAATACGGCGAATCGTCACAAAAAAATATGTTTGAAGCCATGAATTCCGTGATCGCTGATATTTCGGAAACAAAATTCCATTTAACCCGTAACAGATCCAATTTTTTCGAAAGCCAATCGTTGGATTAATCGTGACTGTAATTCTATCAAACTAATATCAATTTGAAAAAAAATGTAATCGTGACATCGCTGTTTTTAGGCACATTGTTTTTAGACGAAAATGGTACAGTGCTTCGATCCAGGCGCGATGATTGCTTATGCGTTTACAATGCCCTGGAACGTATGCTAGTTGTAGCATTTAGCCAATAACCGATACATCAGATGTGATCACGTATGGATTATATTACGGAGTACAACAGATATTCCCTCGTGGGTTGATGGAAATGCGATAACATTCCAAAGCTGAGTCATGGGAGCGTGAAATTGTATTACAAGTGGCGGGTAACTTGGTTGCGAATTTGGTCTTGGTGAGAAAAGGGCTATATTATATTTACAGAAATATATTCAACATTCTGACGTATTTGTACCATAGACAAGTCGTATGTAGAAATACAATTTTGAGAGCTCTTCGTGGTTTCTAAAAATGTCCGTTGACACATGAGTTATTTCTGTTTCTAAGAGACAAGTTGTCGTGAATTTCTACTGCTTCAAGATGCACGTTCACGCTCAATAGGTAAATCAAGAAGCTTTCAGGAAAACTTACAGCGCAGATTTTTGGATCGACATCTAAATAGTAAACTAGTCGAATGTGTTGTGAAATAAAATGTCCGAGAAAAGAAAAGGTGAGAGGGGAAGTACGATCGAGAGAAGATGCCAAAGAGCTTATAGTGGAAGGGAAATTTGCATTATGCAAACTATAGGGCGCATCGAAAGAGCCGCGAGTACACCAGGCTCACAAGAGTAGATAGATCGAAGTTGCATACACGCAAGTATAAAGTACGCCTGCGGTTCGATTGGTAATATTTCAGATGGGGATAAATCGCGTCTCCCTTTGCGTTCGGGGTCCAGAGTATCTCTTTGGGTACGCATTGAATATGGCATCGCAACTTACGCCAGAGACATTGGTGAAAGTGCGGGATCAAAGTTGCCAATGGGACGTTCGTCGTTGTCGTTCTTCTCGTTTACTTCAACTGCCATTCGTTTTCGTACCCCTCATCGATATGCTCGATCGAACTCAGGAACGAATATACTTAAAGCCTCGCTAAAATATATAAAATTACATAACTATTGTGCCAGCAGCGTTGAATATTTTTTCAATTGGAATAGCACTTATCATTTGCAATTTGTATTTTTAAGAACAGTCGAAAAAAAAAACAAAAAAATCTAAAAAAATAACAATAACTAAGAAGAAATGAAAACGGATGAAAAATCAACAAATTCAAACCGAAACGCTTGTCATTCTCGCAGAATGCAAGTTCAATTAAAGTCGGTAGACACGAGAGTTGGCGAGAAAACCGGAAATGGATTGGAAAAGGAACCCAAGCGAAACCGAAACCCACTCGCAAACGCATAAACACAAAATGTATAGTTTTGGCATCATGCCGCGTGCTACCAGCGCGTCAAGTGAAACAAATTGGAATCGTGAGTCACCAATTTTCCTTGTATTTCTTATTATTCTTCATCTCATTCGATATCCCATGTGCGATGGGCGTTCGTTTTGTGTGCCAAGTAGAATGCTTCCAATGCATGCAGATGCAAAAAGTACTATGAAAAAAAAAAAAAAAAAAAACTTATCGCAATGGCCGAAAGCAAAATTGTAATTGAAACTTTCAAATCGATGCAAATTAATCATAAACAACCGTTTATGATTACGTGATGGCACGGAAATGAGTGTTTGAAGGGTCAATTCCATTGAAACATTGCCATTAAAACTTTGATTCCTAGTCGTTGATTTTCAGATTGCATGGAAACTTCACTCATTTTGATGTCGACGATGTTTTAGAACGTTTTTTTTTTTCGATCGTTATTCTACAAAATTGTATCTCCATATCTGAATTTTGATTATTGACTACACTTTAGCCAGCAGAAAAAAAAAGTATTAATACGATTAAAGCATTGTAAAAGTTATTTGATAGAATTTTAAATGAATCGAATTAAGTGCGATCATAAATACGTAATTGAAACTGCATTATTTTATTTGCTAAATGGTCAGAATTTCGTTATGAAACTAAAAAAAAATAATTTATTTTACGAATCATGTGTATATTGATTATTATGTTTCTCAGTGTTTTTTTTTTCCATCCACGATATCAATCGGGCACGTAGGAATTTTTACTAGACACTATAAGCAGATTCGCCATGTAACGCACCGTTATGGAACTATATATTTTTACAATGTGAAAAAGATACCATATAAGAATTGAGACTCGTGGGATATATATTTCGAAAATACAAATACCCAAAAGGGAAGAGGGTGAGTAGCACTTGGTGAGATTCAGGTTGTCCGCATGTTACCGTCAGTAGAATAAGAAATAACTTTCACGGGGTAATACTCGGCTGCTATAATATTTTGCCTGCTCGATTGCAAAGCCAGGATAAAATGGCTTGGCAGTGTGAACCGCCAATAGGCGCGGCCGGAAACGTCTGTTTCGTCGAGTTAATCCGTAACCCACAGCTCTCGTAGCACACACAGCTCGCATACACTAATATAGGTGGGCAAGGTTATGAGAATTCAATTCAATGTGTTCGGGGTCTAATCGTTTCGTCTTGTAAACTCAGAATGAGACGAGAGTGCGAAGGAAACAGCTCTGCAACGATGCTGCCTTTTCTATATATGAGACCCTCCGGTAAAAAGGATCGTTTCAATTAAATTAGTTATAGCGCTGTTTCGATTAAAACCTTTTATTTCTTGCCCTCTTGAAACTCTTGTTCCCGTGTAAAATATAAGCGATGAATTAGATTCACTTTTCTTCTCAAGGTATATACATACCGGTATTGGATTAACTGTCTATGAATATTTACACTTTCTTCCTGTACATATTTCCTCTTCCATATAATAATAACACGTAACCGAACACTTGTAATCGAACACTTTCTTTAATGTTCGACAGGATGATATTCAATAATTACAAATCTCATGATCCAAAGTAAAATTATAATCAAATAAGACCGTCGTGATTATTTTTTTTTTTTTTTTATTTATCTCCGTCACGGTCATTCAACTTCCGGCTTTTTATTTTGCCGTTAACCAAGATGAAAAACGCTGATAAAATACTGTTTGAAAATTGCTCATCTCCGCGCATCAATTGGTCAACGATTATTACATACCAATTTAATCTCTACACTTCGCGAGATGTTCGCAATGACGTGAAAAATTCAGCGTGTCGTTTGTATCAAGCGAGAGATTTACTTAAAATGAATTCTCCATTATGCTCATTACGCATTCGGTAGCCGCACATAAGAACTAGCTCCGGCTACTACACGTTTTGTCCACGCGTTATGTGATTGCGATACTATCGCTGTAAATAGCCGGCTCATCGTTGTCCACTGCGTACATAAATGCATGCCACTTATATATACCTCTATGCAGAGGCTACGGGTTCGAGGCACTAGCTACCGGTGACGTATGACTATCGTGAGTGGTAATACTCCTTAGCATCCTCTTCTAGCCGTCCTTTGACGTCCTTCTTTCACGGATACTCCTACCGGGGTATGTGCATAATCCCAAGTTGAGGTAGCTTTTACAAACCTGCCTTGCTTGGAAAACAAATGTTCTTTTTTTATCACTGGGTGATCAAACAATAATATTTTCGTCAAATTCATGGAAATTAATCACCTGTTTTGAACATGGCATATTTCTTATCAAATTGAGCACCGTTGATGTTCAAATTCTTTGTAGAAACTAGTGCCGAATGTACTATTTTCGATAGAACAGTGAAATGGCTCTAACGATTTGGTCAAAAATCTACCTTATTTTTATTCAACATGAAACAGATTCGCTGAGTTCTGGATACGAATTATGGACTCCTGTCAACTTGTGAACGAGAGGAAGATTAGCCACGATACTGTACTTTTTCACCAAAAGATAGTTCATTGAAATAAAACACTATCGCATGGTCGACTACATTGATATGCCAATAAACAGCAGAGTGACGTATGGCTCAAAAAGATTGTTCCCGAATCAGTAATCATATTCATTTTATAATAAATCAAGAGGCTATGGAGGATCTGAATATTTATGATTTCATATATTTCTCATTCATAGATTTTTATTTAAAAAAATTTTATGATAATTTATTCAGAAGAGTAGCAACTTTGTACCAATCCCAATATCTTCGCGCATATATTCACCAATTATCAACGGAAATCATAGAAGCATGTGAATGCATCTAACTGACGTTAACACGCTTGAGATAAAACCTACAATATCGGATAGCGCAAGAATACTCGCGTTGCTTGTGAATATAATTAAGTGATCGGTGAACGTGATCTTTTCTCGGGTATATAAGGCTACACCGAGCAAGGGGTTGGGAAATGAATTTGCGGGAACACGGCGTATGTTTCATCGCGACATCGAAATTTCCTGGTTTATCCTTTAGTACGGACCAAACAGGATATTAATTACAATTAATTTATGTCCATATCTTCTCTGGAGGATACTTACGCACCTGCAGATCGATTATTTATTCTTCCAGGAAACGAAACGTTATACTAGAGAATCTTCTTTAAACTATTTTAGATAGATAGCGTTGATAGCGGTGTCGTAAATACCGATTTAGTATGCGAGGATCAAATTTCTGTTTCGCAAGTGGGCTGATATTATTTTTCGGTTATGTTTCGGTAACCGACTACAAATTTTCTCATAATTTTCTTGACGCTTCGTTATGATTGTGATATTTACAAAAAATTATGAATGAACGCTACATTCGACAAAGATGTACAACTTTCGCCACCAAATTTTCACTATAATATACAACAGCTTCGAAATCCAAACATGAGAAATACAAATTAAAGAACAGATAAAATTGTGTTCTAGTGAAGATACCTGAAATGAGGTTTTATGAGAATCAATCAGAGCTTCGCTCGATCTCAGACGTTTCCGTACTGTACGAGTCTACCCATAATAACGATATACATAACGATCAAAATAAGGTTGTCGTAATACCTACTGGCATAGTGAAGAGATGAGCAGATGAGCACACACGAGGCTCAATTATAACGGCTCACGCGAAAATGCAGTTTAAATTGCACGGTTCCCATCACTTCAAATGTGTGACCGGATGAGATGGTCCTGTATTCTCCATTACTCGCTGATCTGAACGATCCTTAAGAACGAATGTGGGCTTATGGTTTATTTTTTTTTTATTTTTATTTTTTTTAATGCACTTTCCAGCACCGAACGATCCAATCAAATATTTGAGCTCTTTCGCAACCCTTTTTTTCTGTCCAGAGCCCTTCTCTTACCAGATACGAAGAGGCCAGTCCGTTATATCGAAATAATCATCTTACACGTAGTCAAAAAAGAAAGGAGAAATGCAGATCGGTCGCGGAGAAGTAGAAGATGTGCGTGACGGTTGGTAAGATGAATCGGCCGATGACCTTCATTTTTTAACTAGACACACACGAGGCTGAGACTGACGTTTTCATCGAGTTTTGTTCGCGTATTATATCTGTTTCTCTTAAATAACGAAGCATTTTTTTTCCTCATTTATTCTCTAATGAGCAGTTCGCGGTTAGTCGGTAAAAAAAAAAAAACAAGGTTTATCCAAGATCGACGGTAGGAAAACAAAGTTGATTTATTTTATAACACACAGGGCTTTTTGGTATTCTGTGGATACGGATGTCTGCGACATTTCGAGAAAAAAGTTAAACCTGTAAGCGGAAAGGGGTGTAGAATAGATAGTAAGAAGTTAGCTCAGTTAGAGTAAAATACGCCGTGTAAGTTTATTGCCATAAGCATCTCTGTCGCCGCTATATTGTTCAGTGCTGGGCAAGCGCACGAACCGAGACACACGAATAGCCAGCCCATAAGTCATTAAACGTCAGGACGTTGATTATGATCTCCATTGTAAGGACTGCACTATGTCGTGAGGAGCATTGTTCCAGCCGGATATTTTCCCTGTCGCCCTCGCGCACACTAAACTCGCGAGTACAAACATACCGAGTTTCAGCCACCTGTATCATATATATACTCTCGTTTATTTCGTTTCTACACCCATGAACAGCGATATTAGAAAGCACTACGTAGTCCAACTATCACAGTTTCTCTAACGCTACTCAATATTTTCCGAATGACGGAAAATCCTGTACATATTTATGGAGTATCCCATTAAAATCATGTAAATTTTTTTAACTTTCTGCAACGTGTGTTCTCGAATCGACGTTAAACTTGAGCTTCTCTTCTGCAAAACTCAATCGCATTGATTAATAATTGAGTTTTAATAACTCTTGTTCAACGACACACTTAACATAATAATTTCCATTATTTTACATTTCATTAGCGTTATTAAAATTGAATATTTATAATTTAATTGGACAATGACTGAATTGTTACCATCTTCTGTTATAGTTTACGAGGTATAATTTATCAGCAATAACCAACGCTTTACTATGCAACACTAAAAATAAGATTACTATATTATTGTTGGTTATCGCTTATTTATCGCCGTTATAATATGACTAGTATCCATCAAGTTTATTGAGCATATAATCATTTTAAAAGACCATAAATAACATGACTAAGTGCATAAGTGCATGAATGATTTCTGTTCAATGTTGAGCCATATTTACGATAAATATCAATCTACGCTAGATATGAAAGGATCGGTTTGTTCTGAGCAGCGGTAACCAGGACAAAGGATCTTTAAGTTTGTGTAAAAAAAAAAAAAAAAAAAAAAAATGTATGGGAATTTATATCCGCGAGTATATCTGTGTCAAAAAAGTTGGTTTACAAGAGAAAATAGAAAACAATGCCTAAAAGTTATTGATTCTCACGATCACGGAGGGTTTACCTAAGAGCTCACACAGTGTATATATACAGTGTCGCATGATCGAATCGAGTGAGTTTCCGCGTTATCATTTACCGTAGATGTCTCTTCATCATCTTCGATCGTAAATATCAAACGGGGATTTCGCTATCTTTTATACTTTCTGTCCTTTCCATGTAGTACAGAATATCCTCGAGATTCTCGTCGATTCGGTCCGAGTCTCGAGGTCGACGGGACTCTTCAACTTCCGCATCAGTATAGTACGTATTGTAGGTACGTAGTAAATACGTTCTGTGAGCATAAAGTCGATGCGGTATACTCGATAGTGTATCCTTTCGTAGGAGAGAATCGTTCGAGTGTGTCACGTGGCTTGTGTTCTCTCGCACAGATTCACAACGGGACCGCGTGTGGAAGAAGACGCGACAAAAAAAAAACAAAAAAAAAGGAAGATTTGTGATAGAAAGAGGAGTAGTAAGAGAAGAATAAAAAAAAATATATATGATTCTTGGAGAGTCGTGTGCGAAGAGACTTTTCTCGCGTGGAGAACGTTTCAAGCTCGTGCTATAGAATCGAAGAATCTCTCACCAGTTTAGAAGATATCTCTCGATTTTACTCTCTACATTGAGACTCCCAACAATGTGTCGCTCGAGGAATCGCCCTTCGGAATACCCGACAGCTACTGATTTATCGATCCTCTCCGGACAACTTTCGGTTCATATTGTTATAAACCACGAAGGAAACAATCTCTTTTGGCACTCCTGCCGATGTCATTTTATGACTCGCGAGCTTTCGATACTACTTACTGAATTATATCGTGAGAAGATTTACGAATGGTTCTTGGTTTTCTGAGGATCCATTGGTTGAGGCGAGAAACGAATACAGAATAGGATCGAACGAAGCGGAATATCCTTCGAAAAAAGTCAAATATGTATTTTTTTTTTCTTTCTATCGAGAACTGAAAAACTCAATCTTATCGCTAATGATATGCGTTGGGAAAGTAGGTCGAACACAACCAACGTTTCTAATATGAAATAGAAAATATATTCAATAATTTGAAAAAAAAAAAAAAATCATATTCAACAAAAGTTCGTACAAATGAATTTCGTTTTTTAGAAAAAGAAAACAAATCTAAATCACCGAGAATGTCGAGAGATATTTTTTGAACATCATTTTCAAAATTTCTTCTTGCTGAGTGTAAGAAGGATTCAAGTTCACAAACGAAAGTTCTTTGATCGACATTTGATCAAAGTAAAATTTTATCTCAATTAAAATTATACCATTTTTTTTACAATTCCTGACAATATTCGCAAATCAACCGCGTCTTTAGATATACATATAATGATAACAAGCAAATTTTCTCAAGATGTATCGTTGCCTAATTAAATTCCTTGGGACTCGAGAGCGACACACGAATCCTGTAAACGTGTGTTACATCCACTGTATACAGTGTTCCGCATGTTGCGTGTTGATAATATCGAGATTCAGAGGCGGAGAAAAGGCGAAAGAATGAGAAAGAGAGGAGAACGAAAGAGCTTTAAATTGGATGATCCGCGATTACCCGGTAGCAGTGCTCGGGAATCGATCACCACACAGAGCTCCGCAAATGCAAATAAGGCGAAATAACCTTATTGCAATTCGCAGCACTCCCATTTCATGAAACGAAAAATAAAAACAAAAAAAAAAAACTTTCTGTACGCTAGTTATTCCATCGTCGGGTCAACAGAATTTATGGATACTAGAAATAAAATAAATTTGATAACTCGTTGAGCCTGAGAAGAGTTTATTCGTGAAATACGAGGCTTTTATTGTTATCACTATCAAAAATGTTCAATTGACCTTGAGAATCTTTCGAGACTCCGGTGGAATGGAAGAAGAGTGCAAAACGAGTACCGGGTGGTCCCGATTTTTGTGGGCGAGAAAGGATCTCGGTATCCAGCCCAGTCACCGGGCACATGCGCCATCTCTTTGAGAAAGAATATCATCTGAGCCCCGCGAGCAAGCTAACATAACAAAGGAAAGAAGAGTTTTAATCTCAAGACATTGCGGAGGTTCGGTGGCTCTGCTGCTATATACGATTCGGGATATAGTGTCCGCGTTGTCGCACACTCTCCAAATCCGCGGCGGGGATTCCCTGTAGTCGCGGGTATAGATATCACGGACACTTTGAGTAATCCTCCACCGGAGGCACTACGAAACAACCACAGAAAGTTCCCATGAGCGATAAGAACGACGCCAGAGAGATTTAAAAATGATGCAAAAAGGTTTGAGCATTGATTTCGTCAAGGTAGAAAATGAAGGAAATTCGCTGACAGGGATAAAGAGCGGTAAAAATATACAGTGTGAAAACACAAAAAAAACAGTCGCGCGTACGCAGAAACCAAAAAAAAAAAATTGAATTGCTTTCTCGAAATCTGTATTTATATTTGATTGAAGTTCATTGTCGGGAACAGATTTTGATTGAAGGAAAAGACAGCCAAAACTCTAATACGCGGAGCAACTTGTCTTGCCGTTTCAACAATTTTTCTTTTTTTTTTTTTAATACTTGACATCCAAATGCTGCAGTGTCTCTCGAAAAATTTGTCCACTACATATTTGCGCAGGAAAAAATTAATGTATTTAAGGACAAAATATTCTTGCTTAATTCTGGACACGAGTTGCACTCTTCTCCGTGTGAAAGTGTGCAATTCTCAAGCGTATAATGTATCGCACCTATACAGTAATCCTTACGTACACAATGGCGGGGTGTAAGTCTGGTGGACGAGTGTTGAAACATTCACCGCCACCAGAGAGCAGTTTTTTAAAGTTGCATACAAGATGGGTATGCATATACCCGGGCTTTCGCTCCGGAATGTAATAAAAATAAGGAGTTCGCGAAACGCGCTTGACTGCTTGAATCCTCGAAGGAAGCAATTTATATATATACATGCACACACATATAAATATAAGTCGGTATGTATTTCTTCGAATTCTCACTTCCTCAGTCTGCTCGTGAATGTTGTCTGCATATCTCAGCTGTTATATTCTCACTCCTTCTGACTGTTGGTACACCGAAAATCCATAAGGATTAGGCTCCGCAGCTCGAATTACCGATTTCCGTAAGATCGAAAGAAAATTGCGTAACCGCATCATGGCGACTGAGCCGGCTTTCGATTATTCCCGCGAGTCCTGTTCGAGAGGTACATACCCTAAAGTGTTTTCGAAAGAGTGTGAGTGAGAGCTATAGCCCAAGAGGCGCGCGTTTATAATTCTTGACCAAAGAAGCAAAAAGCCCACTTCGTGTATACCAGGTCATAAATTTGACGACGGTTTATCGAATCTGCAACTCTGTACGTGTATGTCCCATGGACCATTCAGAAACCCCTCTCTCTCTCTCTCTTCCTCGCCTTTCTCTCCCAATCCTTTTATCTCTTTCTCCGTAGATATGTACAAGCTGAACGAGAAAGGGATTCCGGTTTCCGCTCTCGAAAATCCTCGAGAGCATGGAGCCATACTATGCCGCAATCAAACTTTGCAAGCGAGAATGCGCCTACATATATATTGCTTCCTGCGCGAACAAGAGATACGAGCTCGTCTCGTTCGATGTGTGGGACTCGTCGCCCCAAAGGATACGGAGCAAATGCGTAAAGCATTAACAAAGACTTAGGGGTAAAAGCGAACCGGAGTGAATACAAGCATGACCCTTCGATTCAAACTTTCTTCATCGGTATCTCGTACAAATTATATCCGACACGAGTCAAGCTTGCATTATCCCCTTAAATATAAAATATCTAGTGTACTACGATTGTTCTTCTCAGACACAATGAAACTGTTGACATTTTAATGAGAAATTTTCTAAAAGATATTTCTTAAACAACAAAATAAGATCATTTCAAGCAATGAAGCAATGAAGATAAATAAATCTATTCAATCGATTATATAAATATGAGAAAAGCGTATGAAGAATAATACGCCAATGAAAATCGGTCCTGGTCCCTTGTACTTTACAACTTTAAACTACTCTCTCGTATAATTCGCTGTCAACTAAGGACAAAATGCAATTGCACGAGTACACACCGTTCACCACGCATCCCTCGACAAACGAGTCTTGGAATATATCCTACGAAACTGTCATCTGACGTCTGACTCGTCGTCACTGTCATTGCTGGTGAAGAATAATGTTTATGAAAATAGCTTGCATGTGTTCCGACGCCAAGCCATATCTAAGGAACGACTTGGGTGACTGCGAGAAATGGCGAATGCTGTTAAGAATTCTGAATGAAAAAAAAAGCTTCGAGTTGAGTGCATATGTGAATTGCGACATTACCACTGCAGATATCGTGAACCTGCATACCTATACATATATATATATATATATATACATATATATATATATATATATATGTATCTGTATATACATATATATATATATGTATCTGTATATGTATACATGAACATATAATAGATTTTACTAAATACTTATACGCACAGAAATAGCTGTGCACAGTTGGCGGTCGAGAAGATGCTACTGAACAGCGTTCGCCGCCTCGTGTACGTAATACAAGAAATGTTCCTGTCCCGCGATTCTACGATCCTGAGTATCCAGTAATGTTCAAAAGATGCTCGTAAAAATGTATCCTACTGTATAGACTTGGCAATATTCTGTCACTTATTCATTGCATATCGGACAATTGCAAAATGCCCTTTCGTATGTATTCATAAGTATCTTGCAATGCGATACAATTTCTTTTCTCCTTTTATGATCCGAATTATTTGCTTTAAAAGATTTTTTTAAAGCAGATAGAATCCTAAATTTCACTCGTCATACATACCGGAATGTGGTAATAAGGAGTGAAAAGATGATGGTTTTTATGAGTCAATTACAGTGTTCTTTTTCGTGCGACCTGAAATAATTTAGATACAGATATGTGCAATGTCGTTTCATTATCGTGACGCTTAAAATTAATTGCATTATGTAGTAATGATATGAAGTTATACTAACCCTGAAATAAAACTTTATTTGTGCGGCACGGAAATTTTAAAAGTTAAAAAAATGTTACTGCACCTCCTGAACCATCATTCCCGGAAAATCAATGTGTAATAGCTATATCAATGGCTTCATGAGTCATCAATGAATATCATGGGATTCTTCAAATAATTAAAACAATATAATCGAAAGCATTGCATCAATGGCTCGTCGAGGCTTTATTGAGCAGAGAAGAGAAAGAAGTTGGCTATGCTGAAATCACAAAGAACTTTCGTTCATCTTCACTCGAGTACCCTCTTAATTCTCATGGTGCCCAACCCTTGAAAGATAAACATAAGAAATCTGGAACTCTTGCACTACGCAATATGAATTTCTCCTCATCGGAGTGTACAAGGCTTCCGTTGTTTATAATGAGGAATTAATTTCTCTTCACGGACCGAAGGAAAATCAAATATTTACCTGATTCACTGCTATACTCGAATAAACCAATGTCTACTTCCTGAATGAATGACTTCCACTGTCTTACGAAATGTTCAACGATTTTTTCCATGCATCGAGTACGCATGCGGTACTGAAATCTTCCGAATAGGAGGTCACATTGCGAAATAACATTTATTATCTTCACAAAAGCTTTTTTTTGCCTATCATACATTGTACAGCATCAATATTATACAAAGAATATCCACTTTCTAGGTAGAACTAACTGAAAAGCAAAAAATCTTTTTTCTCTGATATACTCCCTGGTGGATCATAGCGACCGAAGTTTTCGGTCTTTTTAGACGTCTATTTTGCCGAACATTTGGGCCCATTTGGGTCGTTTCAAAATTAGTCACTTAAATCGGGGTTTTCACTTGACAGCCACATTTTGGTCAGTTCATATGAAAAAAAAACTTAGAAAAAATTACGAAAAAGACTTAATTGAGTCTTTTTTTCGGCACATTGGACGTCTAAAAGAACCAAAATTCTATTCGGTATTATTTTCGGTCCCTATGATTCACCAGGACTTCAACGAGAATATGTTAGCTTTCATACTAAGCGTTGAAAAAAAGACCTTACACTGCGTTTCGAGCGTGTACTTCCTTTTTACTTCCATTCTAGTTGAGTTGATTTTTCTTCACGACAAAATGTCACCGAAACTAGAGGAACCCAGTTTCAAAATTTTCATGACTATTATATCGCTCCACCATTCCAAAAGTAATCGTACAAGATGAAGGAAACACAAATTTAATATTTCGTTGAATGTTTCACGAAGACCTCCTGAGCCTGTCCACTATAATGTTCGTGTTGAAAAAAAAAAAAAAAACTATGAAGTTGTTTTTCATGCCAAAAAGGCAGAAAGAATATTTTAATCGAGAAATCACCGTTGGGTGCTCTCGTCTTTGAAGACCAAGCGAAAGCTATAAAACGCACGATATAAGATGAAAAACAAGGGAGAAATTACAAGTATAAGTGTGTACGTGTGTGGGTGTGTCTATCCAGATTCGTCCTCGCTGTTCCTGTCGTTCTTTTGGATCTCCCTCTACCACCGGTTCACGGAGTGTATTCAAAACTGTATACCAACGTACGAGTAACAATTAAAAGCTGAGACTGAGGTCACGAGCTGAGAATGCCGAGCCGCCTCCGTGGCGTCACCGTTGTCTGGTTCGAGCCTGCAATCCTGCTATGGATCTTTGGAGACAAAGCTAGTGCTGCAACTTCGATTTGTCGTATGAGAATTGACACGATCTTTCGCGTTATAGAAAAATAATTCCTAAAAAATCTGCGCGAAGCTGTGAAAAAATTATATAAAAAAAAAAAAATCTGTTCGATATACCTCAAGATAATTTTTTCGATTTTGAAAAGTATCGTTTGATTTCCTTTCTGTTGTTTTTTCAATTATTTATGCTATTTATCAATTTCATTGGCACAAATAGTACAGCAATAAAATCAAACTCATGAAAAAAAATGTTCAATTCCCTAAAAATATAACCGCGATGGTGATAAATGATTTTTTTGTTACGATTATATACTGAACTTTACGTCTCTTTTATGACTGAACTGTAAACTTTGGCAACTGGTGTGAGATGTGCACGTTCGAAGAAACCTCGCGAAAAATGGCAACAGTTGTTTGAAAAAGATGATGCATATCATGGGAAAAAGATGTTGAAAAACCAACGAAATTCCTCTGTATAATATACTCAACCATAAAATAACTTCAAATAATAATTATATATAAAATTCACACGATCTTGAAGCAATTAATTGCAAACTAGTTGATATTTGCTTTTGCAATTGTGATGAATTAAGTGAAAAGGTTCAGATATACTCTATTAGAATATGTAATATGCTTTGAAAAGCTGTTGCGTGAACAAGTAAATGCGCCAAAAAAATTACGTACAAAAATACCATGAGAAATTAAAGATCAAGCCATCGAAAACGTGCCGACTATATCAAGCAAGAAATATTGATTTGAGATGAAAGACCTTATGTATCGTGTATATATAGGAGTTGGAAGAAATCGATGAATGGGACGATGATTAACTGACTCCTTTGAGAATAAATAGAAATTCTGATTAAAGCTACGAACGTCACGGGGATCTCGTGGATGCGTTGGGCGTGTGGGCGTCGACAGAGAGATCGTCGAAAGATGCACGGGGACCATGTGTTGCTTGATTGAAAATAAATTATAAGCAAGCAACGGAAGAAGACCAGTCGACAGACTGAATACGCGATCGGGCGGTTCATCGATCGCTCGTATCGATGAGATTCACGATCCAACTGAGAGATATACGATGTTCCAAGAAGCGACGAGATCGCGGTCATTTTCGAGAATCTCGAAGGAAAACGGAAATGGCCGACGTAAAAAAAAAAAGAATACAACGTCCCAGGGTGAAACTTTTATTACATTGCAAAGTCTCATATGCAGACGTTACATAATTATTGTAATTTATTACCCATATATGTGCTATAGCGAATGAATCACGTAATACAAATACAATATTTTCATAATAAAATATTGTATCTGTATCAAACTTTATTTTTATTAAGAAAATTTCGCTTATCCATAGGTCCAAGTGAATAATAATACAAGTATAAAACAAGAAAAACTAGGAGTTGGACAGTCCGAAGTTCTTCATTTGACACGATTAATTCTGTCGATTTTCTATACATTTTAAACACAAATATACATTTGCGAAATACGTTATTCATAACAGTGAATAAAGCGGTAAATTACTTCTACGAGTAGAAGGAGAGCTTATTTATTATTGATTAATCATTACCTCAGCATGTGTTTCAAGAACGTGTGTACACGATACGTTTTATTACTTAAGGAAGGATTGTCAGGATATGTTGTGCCACGAATTTAATCTCAATCCGTACAGTTAATGAGCGATCAATAGATAGATTTTAGCTTTGAATTTGATGGTTCTTGGATTCAAATTAAGAAATATTATCATGATGAAATCGAGTCTTGACAGAAATATTTAGCAATATGTTGCACATTTTTTTGAATGTGCGTCACGTGTTATCTCATTGTACGTTTCCACGAAGCTGATAGATTCACGTGCTCAACGATAATTGAGCGAGCGTAGTGGATAAATTTCTCTCATTGGAAGTATCGTAAGTTTCAGCATACGAGGCAGAAATTTCAAATCGATTTATCTACCTCATTTCTTAAGACATTTGAGGTGTATCATAATCTCGTAAAATGCATTCAATAGAAAATTCAGTCTCGACATCATCATGAAACCTTTTCCATTTCATACTAGATTCTCTTGATCATTAATCTTTATATACTATATATTATATAAGAAATTTCATCGTGATTCAGTAATCACTAAGGTACGACAACATTATTCTAGAAAAAAAAAATATCTATGTAATAGAATGTTGAAACAATATTACCAGAAAATACATTTTTGTTTTCTCACGATCTATTCAATAATCAAATCCACTATCAATACGTTTTTTGTTGAATTGAAAAATATCTGGTAGTATACGGAGGAAATGAATTTTAGATAAATCCATCTTCCAAGATATGCTACTCGCTTATGCATGATCTGATCTTCTACTATGTCTTTTAATACGATGTTTATAGCTCAGTGAGCAAAAAATCAGTAGTTCAAAGTCCGTTTGGGTTGACATAGTAAAAAAGAATCTGAGGATTCTATGAAAGACGAGCATGCCATTGATTCAATATCATCAATCTCATTTGTACTCATTTTATTATAAGACATTACTACGTATATTTAGGTCATCGATTGATAGAAAATCATTCATCTTCAAATTTTTTTTTTTCCCCTCTTTTTGTACATTTTTGTCATTTCGAAAAATGAAACACTCTTTTGTGATGTGCACGGGAAACAGGAACGTTAGCTGAATGACATCCGCATAGTCTACCAGGAGCGAAGCTGAGAGTCAGATAAAGAGTTTGCTTGGCATAGTCCGCAGAGGATAAGAATAGTTTAGCAGGTTGAGACACAATCGTGGATAGACCGTTGTTACTTTGTAGAGTGAATTGTCACCCAGATAATTGAGATTCAAAAATTACCTTCACGGCAACAGAAACATTTTGTAGCTATTACTCAGCGAAGCGTGAATTTTCCTGAGAAGAAAAGAAAATTTCATAAATTAGAGAAGTAACGCTGTTCGATTGCTGTAACGGTAATGTTCTAGATTTCATTTTCTACGTGAACATGCACATATATACGTACGACCGTATATTAAGCCAGAAGACTGGAGGCTCAGATATTCCACCATGACGAATTTCCACGCTCGAACTAGCTCTACTCTTCACAAAGCTGATCCAGAGGGTGACTCGGTCACTCAACTGACTTTTTTTTTCCTCGGTCACGTCGCCGAACAACGTATGCAAAAAGAGGGGTACGACTCGTCGTACATTGCGAGTATTTTGAAAAATAATTTACATCGCATACCCCGATGATGCTCGAACTTAAGAGCGTACGCAAGCACATTGCATTTATTTTCCAGTGTGGCTCTCGAGATGGCGGTTATTGGCTGAACGATTAATCGTCGAGTCGTCCAGGATTGAGTGCCTTGCCAGACATCATCCTGCTAAATGCGTTTCTCCGCTTGTTTTTTTTTTTTTATATATTTTTTTCAATATTTTACTTCCTCATCAAAGAAACTCAGTTCCAGGCAATAAAATCTTGAAAATATCATTTTCCATTATTTCACCAATGATAAATGTAATCCAGATTTAAGAATTGAAGTTTAGTGTTCGAAATATCTAAAGCTCATGCGCTATCCATGGACTCTGTTGTTACTTTTGCAACAACGTTGCCCATCCACCCGGAAGTAAGACACTTCTGATTTCTTTACGCCGTTACACCCGAGGCTACCACAGCTTATTTATGTAAAAGAAATCAAGGTATATGTTTATCGAAGAGCGTAGGTAGAAAGGTAAGTGAGGTATATATACATGTAATCCGAAGTGAGAGATTTGCTGGTAGATTATTAAAATTCTTGATACTGTGCAGTAAGCACTCGCATATTAAATTTCGCTGCTCTCGCTTTTAACCCGCTACGAATATACTTGGTTTCACTGAAGTTGCATTAACATCTACAACGGTGAAATTGCTCGTTATTGTGACTCCGTACGATTTTTGTGATTGTCGGGGGTACCAGGTTACCGTTGATAATCGATTTTTTTCTCTCACCATATCGCACGCAGTTAATAAACACGTATGTCGTAAATTTGAAATTATTAAGCCTAAGTGAGAAAAAAAAACCAAAAATTATTAAACATACCGGAATATCATGCTAGGGCAATTGGAATTATCCGCTACCAATGTGCGTTGTAAATTCAAATTTATTAAGACCGATGTTAAAAAAAAAATTGAAATTATTTAATGTCTAGAATATCTTGGTGGGGCAATTCGATTATCCGGTACGACTCTGTGTCCGCTTACTCGCACGAATGTTACACCGCACAGAGACTGGTTCAGGACACGGGGTGTCTCGATACGTAATATTTTATCGAATTTATTACACAGATTTTGGTATAATTTTTCTTTTATCATTATTCAAAACTTTTGATCGCGATACTTCGTGAAATCGAACCAACCCCGTTCGTGTTCAATGAAGGTAACGAATCGTTTGAAGAAAAAAAATTAATAAATAAGAGCTCTGACATTCTCTCTTTTAGCAATTTGAGTATCAAGAAATCGGGCTCGATGATGATCTTTTTAACAGAATTAATACTTTTAGACACAATTGAAAATAAAAATAAAGCTTGGAGAACAGAACTTCGATATTCAGTCGTCCAGATGGTTTATACACACGAGAAATATTTACTACTAAACATCGTATAATACTCGTAGCATGATAATTCTTCAACATCACGCGACTGCCCTCTTCATCTTTCTCTTTCACTTGTAAACTAAGCCCGACGAGTGCGATTACTAGTACCCGAAGTCAACAACCACAGAAGGATCATACGAGTATCTTTTCGCGTCTTCTGAGCAAAGTCTTCTCCGTACAGGATCCTGATTAATAGTTTCGGTGCCTTACGGCCCTGTAAACGGTATTCATCAGGATCAAATTTACAAAAGTCTCTCTGCGCGCATCATATCTTCAAGAACTTCCTCACCCTCCACTTTCGTTCTGTTTATTAATGTGTAAGATTTATTTCATTTTCCACTATATTAATCACTATCGTCGTAACTCTCGTATCGTTAAGTGACAGGAGAAGGATTATTCGAGTTGACACAACGAAATGCTTGTGTTTGTTTGTAATCATTTTTCATTTCATCTGCCAACTCTTCGCACTTTCTCCAATTTCACTAAAGCGCGTCGTATATTGTTTATCTTTATATTCTTTTATCACTAATAAAATCGACGAGAAGGTTTAATATCGAAAATGTTTGGCTTTATCAATTTTTTATTTTTTTTTTTTCACACATTCAAGTCCAAATATTTCATACAGATGTAAATTGAAATTCTATATCTGGTTTTTGAGATGAAAATATTTTCAACGCTAAAAAAATATCGTTGATGAAGCAAATGTTGTCATTTTTTTTTTCTTTTTTAATGAAGTGATATATTTTGAAACGCATTCTTCATGCAATCTTTCATGAATCCACTATGTTTTTAAGGGTATAGTCCGAAGATTTGGTTTTGAAATATCGATTGATGCTGAAAACGATGCTTATGAAAGAATCGATGGATCATTGTATCCAGGCATAGACGATTGATGTATGCATTTTTTATATAAAAAAAAAAATCTGTTACTCAAACTTTTAACGCGTTTTTCTCGAAACAACATTATTACGATCGCCTCAGGCAAAAAAAAATCTATCAATCAGATTGGGCTGAAATTTGGATATGTTATTTTAAACATCAATGGCTATCGCAGGTAGCAGGATTGTTTATTTTCATTAAAAATTTCCTATTTTTTAGCCCAAATTTCGAAGAATAAAAATCGTGATTTTTTATTTTCACAATTCCGTAATTGGTTTTTTTTTTTTTTTTTTTTTTTTTTTTTAATGTCTAATTCTGCTACCTGCGATAACGACAAGCTTACAGAACAATAATCTTTTCTAATTTTTTGTTTCAGATTACCTGGACCGACGCTACCGCCTGGGCCAGTCACATGCCATTTTTTTTTTAGGTATCCACTTCGGCCATATTAAGCACGACTTAAATATTGTAAAATTAACTTGATAAAAAATTTTTGTGATGTTAAAGATGTCAATAATAACATATAAAAAATTTGAAATGATTGGATTTTAAATTTGTAGTAAAAAATAAAATTCCTGAAACATCCTTGTAAAAAGTGCAAAACCTCCGGACTAACACACGTTCCCGTTTAACATCGAGTCTCGATTACCAATAGAACAATTCATGCAATTGACACGAATTTTCTTCTCAGCCTCATTTCGCTCGTGTTCGATAGCAATAATTTGGAGAGATCCTCATCAATGAGTGTTAGCAGCAGTTCTGACTAAGGAAACAACAGGCAGACACGAGGGGCGTTAACGGATTGTTGAGACACTCGTTGAGTTAACCGAGCACCGAAGCGCTCAATCGATAGTGTTTGTGAGCAATATATGTTGGAGAATTTACACGTATACTTTAGTACCAATATGAGAATCATGGTCCCAAAGATTTCGAAATCGTTCGTAGGGTTCCGGTAAAACACTGTATTTCACAGCGTAAGCGTGAATTCGCTATCCTCACGGGGGATCTACTACATAGAAAATTGATTGTGCCGTCTCCGGATCTTTCGGTCGATCGGCCAAAGAGATCGTGAAGTGTGCTTAGCGCCTGGTCTCAAAGATTTCAAACGGATAATATCCAACACCTTTGCAACGCATATACGACACTGAGCAAAATCCTGAGAAGAACTTAACGTCCAAGCGTCAGTGAATTCATTCAACGACGACAAATCCAAGGACTATATATAGGGCGAGGAATGGTTGGCTCGGTTTGCCATATCGCTAATTACGTGATGTTATCGGCGTGCTTTTCCTTCGTCCTGCGGTTTTGCACGCTTCAACGTACCACTTATCCTGATGTTTTTGTCTCGTTGTGCGGTGTGTATGTGCGGTGTGTTCACGGATTGGTAAAATTACCGCCCTCCATTTTTTTATATTGCCCGATAAGCCGGAGCAGGCCGCTATACTTTCGAAATCGTGCAAATGACAATGGCATCTAGGGGGGTTGGTAGACCGAACATTTTCAATGAGCTCCATTCGTTGTGGTTATAAAGAGAGCGGTAAATAAATATTTTAATTCAACAGCGTGAAGTTTTCCGTTAGAAAATAACTATAAGAAAGATCCTCGTGAAGCTCGACCTCTGTTCGATCCGAATACCATTGAAAATTGTACCAATTCGCATTGGTATAATGCGTGAAGAAATCATTCACGAATTATAAACAATATGTAATTAAGATACGACTCTTTAATCATCAAACTCGATCTCGACTCTAAATTAATGTACTCAAATTCTAGGATGTAATCGAAGCCTTGATTTCCTTAATTGGCTGCCGGCCAATCACCTTATAAAAACCTGATATCCATGAAGTATATATAACGAAGGGAGCAGGAACAGCTAATCTTTCGTTGTAACCGAAGGAACCACGAGGTAAGTATACTTTCCACTTTCGCTATTTCTTTCTGGCTCCCTGCTCACTTTTACATATACCACGTTTGCATATTCGAAGAAGAGTTATTTTTTTTATTTTACGGTGTGGGTCACGTTGCGCTTCACTTGTCCATACGCATCGCATTTCGCATACTTTCAAATTCTTTGCGTCAACTGACCAAAGACATTTCACTTCTTCAAAGAAAGATCTTGTCGTTGAAATTTTATTATAATAGTTAACATTTCCAAGATGTCTATAATCGTCAAAATATGTTCCTTCTCAACTTGGTTAAAATGAAATGGAAAAGATAAGTGCACGGAAGACGAAATATTGTTGCAATTTTTTTTGTCAGATACATCCAACAAAATATTTTGTCAACGCAACAAATATTCAAAATTTCGTTGCTTGAGCCAGAAAATTTTATTGAATTAGTGAAAAAAAATCTTTCAATATTTCGACAGAAATTTTTGGTAAAAATTCGGTTTTTCTAGACAATTAAAATTCCTAAGAAATCAAAAGATGGATACACTCCGTTTGCTCTGTAACACAACGTAGAAAACTAGGAGTTTCCAGAACAGCTATCTCTTTCACACTCATGGGAGTTCAGTACACGTGTAATTTTACCTTAATAACAACGAAGTTATCTAGAAATCGATAAATTTAACATTCGCCGCAGACCTGTACTCAAAATCCATTACAAAGAAATCATCAAACCAATTTTTTATAAGTATGAGAGTTAATTATCACCCTCGTTATTATCAGGCTCCAACAGTATTCATTTGTCCGAGATACTCCTCTGATTCACGCTCCACTGGACCTCTGAAGTAGAATCGGCGAGAACGGATTTTGCTCCAATTCACCAACGAACCGGTCTTTACACAATTTTCGAACTTGATTGCGGTCGAAGGTCAAATACCAAGCAAGTTATTGGACTTTACGATACGTGCTTTGTTGGACACACAAAATTCATTTAACGACTGAAGTTTTTTTTTTCACCATCGTATCCACAATAATTCGTTGGGCATACACCCTACGCCATGACTCGTTGCCACTGGACTCTTTCGAAATTTTATGTTCCGGTTCCTTCCTTCATCCAAAACCATCAAACTTTTATCTCTTTTACAAACAGTCATTCTACCAATAATTTATAACGTTGAGCTATCATTAAATTGACACCTGACCGTACGACCAAACTTTAGAGACTTCGCATACACGAAATCTTCAAAAATCTTTTCGTTGCCTTACAAAAGTATCTGGAGTGATTGCGATGTTATATCTCGTTATGGACTCAGGTTACCCTTGAGGTCTTAAACCAAGACATAACTTTGATTGTTTATTGCGGATAAATAAATTACTGTTCGGAAGACCATCGAAATTTTTATGCGTATGTCGATATTGTACAAAACAATTTTTCACTTGTATTTCATGGGTAAAATGACGACGCCCACGTTCAATGGTCAAATCTGTATTTTTTTTTTTTTTTTTTATGTAAATGCAAAGGCGTGGACCATTTTTCAACCATACAATTTTCTAAAAATACCATGCTCCAATAGCCACATGTAACGAAGCAACGAACAGAAATTTTTTTTCAGAGATATACTGCGAGAAAAAAATCGTGATTCAACAAAATTTTTGTTGGATCAACAAATCATGGCGAACAAAAATGAAAACTCTGTTAACTCAACAAAAATTTAGTTGATTCAATCGCTTAATTTGCTGGTTCAAATATATATTGGAAACGAAAAAATTGTTGATTCGACAAAAGTTTCGTTGAATCAACAAGTTTAATTTTGTTCGAATTTCTTTCCTTAGTGTACTTTTTCAAATTGATAGGTATTTTTATAGAAAAACAAAAAGTTTACTTTGAAACTACGGTTCATTAAATTAAGAGTAACGCAATCGGTGTGTGGCTCTGGCAATCGCAAAAGTTGAGTTAAAGACGAGGCCGATACTCGGTTGGGTGACCGCTTAGCCATGAGCTGGCTTGAGAACCAAAACGCTGAGCGGGAGGCAGTTTTTTTTTAATTCTGAATGGTTCTAGTAAATTGGAAATTAATAAAACTAGAGCTATTTATATCGGCTGGGAATCTCAGAAATATGAACTTAATGATAAATAAGTAATGGAATGGGCTCGAAAAAAATCGTGAAAGCATAAGTGTCTCTGTGTCGGGACATGGAAATGAAAGAAAAAAATCAATTAAATTCCTAATAATCCTGTAAGGAAAAAAATTGTTTAAACCTCACCGATTCGAAGCCTTCCTGAAATTCTTCTTCTGAAAACGGTTTCGAATTGGTCGTTTTACCAGCTTGCAAAAAATTTCTAAAATTCGTAGCGTCAGTGATTTTGGAGCACTATTATATTTTATCTTCCAAAACGTAGGGATGTCGAGGGAACATTTTTAGAGCCTAATTTTGATGGCTGCGAGTAATCTCTGTGGTGTGTGTGTGTGAGTGTAAGTGTGTGTGAAATTTGTACACATAAAAACGTAGAAAACGAATGCGTGTGCTCTCTACGTTCGAACGAACGTTCTTCGAAACACATGAGAAAGACCATACCAATGTACCGCGGCCTAATAACAATAATTTCATTCGGCGTGCTCGATGCTGTTCTCTCACGTACGTGATGGCATGTAGACCAATAAAAGTGCGCTGTGCCTTATACTCAATAGTATAATGTGCTACGTGCAGAAATCAGGCTTCGGCATATGCTCTATCAGAATGGGGTACTTTAGATTTGTTTCATGATCTTCATCTCCATTTTCCACCAAATAAAACGTTACAAGCGAAAGGGTTGGTTGAAATCGCCCTAGAAATCGTATTTTCTCTTCCGAATAAATGGCTCCCTGGTGCTGAAAGCTTGAGGCTGATAAGTAGCTTAAAAATATACATTTCGTTCGTCCATACAGAGGAACTTGAGATTTCGAAAAATATTTAAATGCCACTCGATTTAAAAATTCTATACAATTAAAAATATTTTCGTACGAATAAATATATGAAAATTTGTTGTCATTATACATACAAGTTATGGATAATAACATTTCATAATATTCAATTTATCATGAAGAATGTGCTGTTCATCGAATCACCGAGAAAATTCTTTCGGGTGTCTCCATATCACTGAGTGTATTACGATCCACAGAGAGAACTCACAAAGATGTAGGACGCAATTGCTGAAACAAGCGTACACAAATAGGAACGACTGTAAATGTCGAATCTATGCCATGACTTCGCGAGAATGACTGTTCGGTAGACATATAAATAATTAATTAGAGTGTACATTATATTTCAAAAGGGTAAATATTTGCGAATGACGTTCAAGTATATTTCCATCGCAAGCTGTCTGGTAAAATTTACTATTCACTACCCTACTCGGTTTTGCTATTATCCACTTCTTATCTGCTATTAGCACAGGTGGCATTAGAATCGTTGCTTCTCTTCTGATGTTCTGCGCATATCGTCCATATATATAAACAGTTAGGATCAATTTAACAAAAATTAAAAAGTACTAAAATATCGTATGACTAATAATTCGTATTAACCGACAGTTTTCTATCGTTGAAACTGGACAGCTGAAATCTCTCAGCTTGACTTTGAAGATCTTTGCAACTCCGTAGGAGCAATAAAAGCAGACTAGGATATACCGGTATTCGTTTCAACCGTAATTACTTCGAAGTGACATTACCGTATGCACGAAACGTGCTCCTATTATTGGTATATATACCAGCTCGTGCAGCAACTCCTTTGAACTTCGGTATACCGGCTCTCTGCAGCAATGCAATATACAGACTTTGCACCGGTTTCTGGTTCACCAATGGCAAGCGTAAGATATGCTAATAGCTTGCTTCAACCGCAGAGTCCGCAGACTTGAGGATCTTTACTAATTACCGATATCCGCCTCTGGACCTAACTTGCTTTTCTCTTGGTATCCCCATTTAACTCGAATTCATGTATGACCACGTGTTAAACACTGATATTTCATCTACTCCCTATCGAGATCATACCACACGACTGCGTCCAACTCCGTACAGTTCTACCATCGACCTCGATTAAATCACTTACCGAAGAAGTGTTTTCACGCCCGAGTTTATATATTCAATCAAACGTTTGAGCAGTAATACGAATGATTTTATCAAACTTCGACCTCTTCGTTCATCACAATTTCGTGAGTCATTGATTTTTTTTTTTTTTTACTCATTTTCTTCTTCAAAATCATATTTCAAATGGTCAAATAAGATTGTTTGTTTCAATTTCGTTAATTTGTCAGAAAATTAAAAAAAAAAGAATCAAGTACATAAGTATCCTGTCACACTTTCTATCAATTTCTCTTCTTTTCTAGCAATCGAGGTTACGAAGCATAGTAAAAAGTAAATCGGAAAACAAAAAATACAAACGAACCTCTCGTTTGAAGATAAGGTCGTTCATCTTTGCAACGAACTCATTGTGAAAGAGAAAATAAATCTAATTATTCGCGTCAACTTACATGGATAAAGTACGTTGCAACAGTTTGATGAAATCAATGGGGTCATTAATACACCCCATGGGTTGGCTGTATGGCATAGACAAAGTCCGCGAGTGCCCTGTATTCTGGAACAGCCAAGTTGTTGTGGTGATTCTTTCGAACGATACTTTCTCTGCATTATGCTGTTAATTGCCAAAGTAATCAGGCGCATAGGACGTCCATGCAACGCAGTACACCGATATATCATTGTCGCATGCTTCGTCTGCACGCCGCCTTCAAAGACGTAATGAAAAAATAAAAAAATAAATCTGTCACGAATTGAAAGGGGTTAAGATGTCTCTAACTCACGCACTCCTGTGGTGCCTGATATAAAAACTATCATTAATCTAAACATTGTCAACGACAAAGAAGATATAGTCGATCAAAGATTTCACATTACGAACACACATTCCATCATACCTTGTGGATCTTAAATTTCGAAAGATACATAAATAATCGTAAAATAACATACTAAGAAGTCTGAATTCCTAATTATTCGTATAAATATTATAAATTAATCATCAGATTTTCCTTATCTCCGATTTATATTTTACAGCATGAATTATAACGACGAAAACGAAAGATCAAAAAACAGCTCTAGAAGAAATTCGTGGCAGATTCCAATGGTAGCAACGGAATGCCATTCGTTCGAAAAGTTGATTTATGCTACGATAATTAGAATATTGATTATTTACAAACGTGTAAACACTTGTGTAATTATGCCGCATGATCATACGTGCTATAATTTTCATTAGTCCAACGTTTCTCAATCGAGTATGACCGTGCTAATCGAAACTTTGATTAAGAAATTCTGAAGGTAATTATGCAGTTTGAGTACCTTTCAGAAATTTTGTTTTTTGTTTTGTTTTTGCTATCTGTTCCTTCAACTGATCACGTCTAATCATATTCCGTCGGGCAAGGCTGACATTTTCTGCTAATTCACTTTTTGCGTGCACGCGTGTCTCCGTACACGCGTTCATCAGCATGTTCGAGCAATTAGCACTATCCATGTTGAAGCAGTGGTGTTAGATTTTTCAAGATATAATCGAGGCTGAGCGGTCTTTGTTATCTGCTTTCACTACTCCACTACTCAGGAAAGCACAATTATGGTCGCCGAAATCAAAACAAATTTTATTATATTCCATAATATATACACTTCTTTCTACCTTGATAATATACACTGTTAAAAAAAATTTTTTGAACCAAATAAAATTTATTCAAAGCAAATAAGTCAATTACTTGTATATTATCCAGTAATTCATGATTGGTATATAGCAAATATGTTTTCGACACAAAAATAAGTTTTCATGAAAGCTAATATCAAATCATTAGACACAATGGACCTTTAATAGACTCGATTGCACGATTACTAAAAACAATCGGTCGATTTAATTCAGTTGAATAAATGAATAATTGGATAAAGATTTTGACTACATAGTTCCATAAATTGAACTGTTTCATCTATCTCAATAACTATTTGAACTGACACAGGTCATTTACTATTATTTTTATTATTTCGATCGAAAGACTAATCATTTCGATTAATAGTTTTATTTTTGTATCAAAGAGAATCACACTGAATGTAATAAATGAAAATTATTTGTTTCCAATGCGTTGGGCTTTTCCAAAAAAAAATATTACAAATTTCTCGCGAATAACTTTTATTCGTGTTGTTTAAATAAACTATTCCGACCATAAATATTAATTATCTGCAATTAAAATTTTTGGTTTGTTTTTCGTAAGAATACTGTATTTAATTCAAATATCGATAATTAGTTTCAAAGATCTCGATTATAACGATCAATCAATGGCTACCAAGAAAACAACTTACTAAATCCAACGTGTGATTTTATTCAATCCAAATCAATATAGCTTAGTCTCCAGTGAATTCGATTCAAATAATTTGAATTACTTGAGTCGAGAAATTTTTTCTAACAGTGTACAACCCACAAGGAAATACGTAGCTGTTTAGCAAAAAACAAGTAAAATCAGGCAACTTGTGTGCGTGTGTGTTGTATCAATTGTATTCAAAGAGTTTATATATCCCCGCACCTCGTACATAAGCGTTGAAATGTTCAAAAATGTTCTATTCAATGATGTGTTTCCGGGAACTTAAAAACCTCAAACTTATAAAATTAATCGAAAATCACAGCCTCAAGATGTCAAATGACAAAACGTTCATGGCGGAAAATAAAATTTCTCGTTGTTGCCTAGAAAATTGTCCAAACATAATAATTACCGGAAAAGCGAATAGGTTGATAAATAAAAAAAAAGTTTCAGAGTTCTGACTATTTGATCAGCTTCTATAGTTATAAAAATAAGTAATATGCATATAAGCAACGTACAATTTATCCGTGCATCCGATGGGCACAACTTGACACGATAAGTGAGGAAAGTGAGTGATTCACTGGCGGACTCTCGTTAATTATAATGGTTCCTCTTGCTCGGTGGTTTTCAATCTCATCACTGTCCGGCCCGTTGGATCTGGCGAGGAGTTGATGTTCGCATATGGGGATCGCAGCATTATCGGAATATACCGGGGTCCAATGTTGACCGGAGACTTTTCGCATCCCTCTGTTTACGGTGTGTCTTTGTCGTCATAGCTGGATTCTCTCTTGATGTGGGCTCCTGCGTGCACGCACCTTCTCGGTGCTAATTGATACTCTGGCGCCACACCGCTGATCCAGCTTGTACGCTAGCTATTTCTTCGAGGCCACACTTACTCGTGGCAGCTGTTGCCTGATACCCGACGCTCGTAATCGTTCCCTCGGATATTTAATTATATACCTTGAAGCGCGCGAGCCCCCCGTCTACACTATTGCACTACCGTGCAGCTAGATGTTCGATACGTACTAACTCGCGGTTCACACGTTCGGTCATCCATTCGCACTTGGATTATACCCAAGACCCCTAAATTCCACATCAATATTTGCGAGAATTCTTATTAAAATTATTAGCTTTTACGACATAAAAACCTCTCAATATTGACCCTTAACAAATCACGCCTTGTTTGAGACTAAAAATCATATCCGAAGCTTAGCACGTCACGAAGAAACCATTCTAAACTTATATAGAACAATATCTGGAGTACAAAATCTGTCTAGCATAGTCTTTGCTCAATCGTTCCTCGATCGTACAAAACGGACCACGTCGAAGCCTCTCTGTTGCGGCTTTCCCGTTTCCAACTATCCGATTTAATCTACTTACTTTTCTCGTATACATGAGGACTTGATGAATGCGTTGAACTATTGCTGATAGGGATAAACGGCGACAGATTGTATCGATTCTGGTATATCTTGAAGCGTGTAATAAACGATGGCAGCACTTACTACGTGATATTGCGACAGGATTCTGAGTGAGAGAAAAATAGTCGATTATTCGTACGTAGTAGTATATTATTTATGAGATAAATAAATAAATGTTCAACGTATATACTTCTCTTCCTTTTCTTTGGATAAATCAATTTTTTACTCGAATGAGAATCAACGATAAAATTAATATCATAATTTTTTTGATGCTCCGTACGTTAACAGTAGAACGAACAGTGTGTTAAGGAGTTTTGGTACAGGCGATACAATGTTGCCATACTAAACCATGTTAAAAACATAAAAAAAATTCAAAAAGTTCAGAATTTTACAGATCATATTCTTTAGTGCCAATATTGACAATGCAATTTTTTTCAGATTTTTCTTTTACACAGTTATCGAGTAATTGAACACTAAAGTTCACGTGTATGAGCATAGCATTTTCATATATATGGATATACATTCCGGACATAAGAAATCTGCTTTAATGCGTAATTACTCGATAACTAGGTAAAAGAAAATTTTGAAAAAATTTACGTTTTCGTACTCGATGTTGAAGATGATTATCACCAAATTTGATCAATTTCTTAAAATTTTGCCTTTTGTACCGAAACTTCTTAAGAGAAACGTCGAAATAAAAGAAGAGAAAGTGGTCCATCGCGGAGACTATCCGAATACAATTGCACACGTAATCCACAGCTTACCGTAAGTCTGTCGGCATATTCTTACTATAATAACATCGATATATCTCTATTTTTCCTTATGAGTGGAGAAAATGGTGAGGTAACTGGCGCCATGTAGTGCTAATAATTTGACGATAATTATTAGAAGCAGTAGCCTTGTGACTGTACAATATCACAATTTATGGAGCACGACTGCAATACCTCGCTAAACTAGCTTTCAGTCGTCCAGTAACTAGCGTGCACGTGCGTGTTACCTCCTAATCATTTTGGCTCATTTAATTGCTACTTTGTCGCTCAACATCACCCAACGCTCTAACGTTTTATGAGCAATCACGTGCCATCCGCATAAATAACATATTTATAATCAACCGTAAATATAAAAAGCTTATACGTGCAAGAAATTACAAAGAGGAAGTATCGAAACATAACTAATTATGCATATATAAAATAATCATATAATTTTCTTCGGTCTGTACGGCAATGTCTTTTCCACTTATTCTCACGTGTTATGCAAGTACTATTAGGTCCAAATTAGACAGAATAATCGTGACTGCGATACGTTCGAGTATGTTGCAATTCGAACTCTTTTATTTCTCGCTGAAAATCTAATGAGGATTATATCAATGAAATTGATATCGGAATTCAATATGGAATAATTAATTCTGAGATCATCAAATATTTGATAGATTCAGGATTTTTAATGTATTTTAAAATGTCCAGTCATTACCAGTTGAAAAAATAATCTATAAGCTTAGCACAGTTTTAACTGTGCTGAATGAAAAAATAAATAAATGTTTGACCGAATTATTTTTTCAAATTTCTCAACTTTAGTCAAGAGATTTGGAAAAACGTTTAATCGTTTCTCGAAAGAATTCAAATGAAAACGGAACCATCAAATAAATGGCATATATAGTTAACAGGTTCGACAATAATTTTCGTTCATGTGAAATACCCGAAATTCAAACTCATTCTACGCAAAAAGATGGTGAAAAAAATACATTCAAAATGATTCTTTTTTAACTGATCAATGAGAATTGATATAATTTTTTTTCTTTTCTGGCTCAAAATACAGAAATCCAATAATAAATTTTTGCTCTTATTATATGACTGAATAAAAAAAATTTGAGGGACGCGTTTATGGTATCAATGCGATTAAAATTCAAGCAAAAATTTGTAACAAATTTGGCCGCACTCTCCCAAACACTGTTCGATAATATAAAGCAGGAGATAATTTTTCCGATACACTCATCGCAATAACTAGCAGTGATTCCCCATAAAAACAGTTGTCCGAATGCTCGATTCGAAATCATTGCAAAGCTATTGACCCAAAAGCGTGCCATTGATTTGCTGACCGATTGGAAAGGAAATATTAATAAAAAGCGACAAATATACATTGCCGCATGTGTAACGCGTGAGTTGGTAAGTGTATCTTCATCGAGCCATTTCGTGAGAAGGAAGTCAGTGCATACTTGAACGATTCGAAAACGACGTTCTTTTACCATAAAAAAAAAAAAGAAAAGGGAGGGGGGCAATGAAGAAACTTTGGTACACGTGTACAGACTTTATCTTAAGAAGATAAATAAAATTATATTCTCCCTTCTACTCTTTTATTTTTTATTTCAAAGAGGCCTGCGCATTCGAGAAAATCATCGACGCGCTTTAATTCGCATCGCCCTCGTGCGAAGAGCTGCTGGACGACAGTGATCGAAGTGCCATGCGCGAGAATATTATCTCATCGAAACGATGCACACGCAGACGTTGGAAAAGTATAAAATTGAGTCAAGGGATAAAAAAGAAATGAAAAAAAAAAAAAGACTGGAAACAAATTTCTTTCGAGCGCACCCACTTGTTCGTTGAATACGACGATGAAACGTTAAGTTTATTTTTGGGCAACACCTGCCAGGGAGTTTGACATGACGTGCAGCCGTACCGTTGATTCGCGATTCCTCTCGTTTATACGTTACTTCGCACGAAACTTTCTCGCCCCCTTCATATGCTCATTTTGTTTTTTTGTTTTTTTTTTGTTTTTTAACCCGAGCTCATGGCATTCAATACAGAAGCTGTTCAGACTTGTATCATTCACTTCACTATGCCGATATTATATCATAACGGCCCACTCGCGTGTTGTATGACGAGCCGCAACGGATTCCGCAGAACCGAGAATAAGAATTTTTATTTCTGCATGTCCGCTTGTTCCTGTTCCTCCGCTTCTGAAACTCCATCCCTCGATAGTGTGCAATGTTATTTCAGAGGCTTATTAACGTTTCTCAAGATCAACGAAACGAAACCAGGACAAATATATGATAACTCTGATCGACTAGTAAATTCATTCGAAGGTTATTGGCTTCTCATAAAACATGCACGATCTAAAACCGAAAATGTGAAAGTGGATCACAGGATTCTCTCGATCATTATTCAATTCTGCGTTACACGAAATAGTCCTTCAACATATTGAGCTCCGCTAGCACGATACTGATTCGCGTTGAAAAAGAATTTTAACGCGTAACGACCAGTATCACTTGAACGTTTAAACATGCTCGTTAGAATTTAGAACAAAACAGTAAAATCGATAGACACTCATGATTAAGAAATCGCATAACGAAATAAATGTTTTTCAAAGTTACGAGTACGAATGAAAATTGAGTAAAAAGCATAAATCCATTTCGCACGTTCCAGAATAGATACAATAATACAATATCGTAGCGCGACGCATGCTATCAGCTGAGTATAATCGATTCTGGAGTTCTCGCGATTGTGCTCACACACACACACGATCATTCCAGGCCTTTTGTAGAATTTCATTTTGCCCTCTTCGTATATGAGGTTTCGCATTCTATGCTGCTAAGAGAGAAATACGGGAGAGAAAAGGAAGGAAATAATGATCGTAAGTATACAGACCACGTGGTATTCACGAGCGTATATATCTGCACATATATGAGTGTATAAAACGTGGAGGCGGACTAACTCAGGTCGGACGTCGTGCTGCGACTATTTATAGGATTCAATGGACCCAACAACTGGACACTCGCACACCAGACCACTCGAGAATCGTTCTTACCTGCTTGCGCACATTATATACGTTACGTATGCCACGTTCGAGCTTTACTCCCAATTCACCAGATTTCGAAAACAACCAATACCCAGCTGGTGATTTTTCGTCTCGTAATTTCCGTTTATTCAGTTGATTCGTCAGTTTCATAAGTCTTCCATTTTCTCTCCTTTTCTTCGTCGACTCTTTTCAATCCAAAATTTTACGACAATTCATTGCAACGTTTCATCATCCATGAGTCATGGATCACGTGAACATTTCTACGTAAATCAAGTTTTTGGGGTCTTCGGTACAGTCTTCAAACGTTATTGCAACGTGAGCATTACGCGAGTACAATATATCAGAGTAGAATGCTGACATTTATAAGAGAGGAGAGTAGCAACGAAGATTCTATTTTTTAGTCAACATCTTACCGACTCTTGTATAAATATCATTTTTTTTTGTACTGACAAGACTCGATAGAAATGAAATAGTATAAAGATAGAAGAAATAGCTTTGATAAATATATTTCATCGGCATAATTACTGAAAGTTTAAATCGACCATGAACCACGATCAGGCATCGCTCGTTCCGTTAAATTGACCGATAATGTTGCTTGACACTGATTGTTGGATAGCAATGATAAATGTACGAGATGGAAGAGCCCCGAGGCTCCCGTGACCGCGGTACAACCTCAGCATCCTCGTACTCGATTCAGTATACAAGCATGGTGCAGTTCTTTACCGTATGTACACCACCTCAAGGTCGCTAACCTTTTAAAGCCCTCGGGTACACTTTGGCGCCACACTATCCCCCGTGCACTTTTCATCGACGTTCACCCAGAAGCTCGTATATGGATACCGCGATTGGCTTCGTATTCATGTGCAGTTGCCGGTTCTCTAGTCCCATGCCGCCAGGGTAACTATAATACAGTTACGCCTGTTTTCAGTGAACCTGACAGCTTTACGATAATAGGAACGTCTCACGTTAAATTGAACCTGCTTCGGGCACAGAAATTCGCAACGCTATTGGGAAAGCTGTTACGAATGTTCTCAGACACACGCTGCTTTTTCAAATTTCAATTTCCTTTCGTTTTCGCTTCATCGCTACTTTCATCCATTTTTTTATTTCATATATTTCGAGCTCGAATTTACTGGTATCGTTGTACTGATCTCTCGAACAGGCCTAAGAAATTATTCAAAAAGTTTCGAATGAACCAATCGATCGAGTGCTATTGCGTAATAAAAATATTGCATTTACGAATAAACAATGATGAGATAATTCTTTGATCAAAATGAATTTTAATTGTTACAACGAAAAGGCATTTACTCGTTAACTTATTTACAGGTTTCAAGAGATGAAAAAAAAAAAAAAAAACGCTCAATAAATTACGATGGAAAGTGAACGAGCGAGAGTCCATTACTGGAGCAGATAGAAAACTGGAACGTGTGGAAATTCGAAATAAAAATATTCGCAACGTGAAACTGTGCCCGGGGTGTTACGCATCAATATATTATATTTTCCCAACTAACCCAGAGGGCACGTATGAGAATGAAGATTGCTGAGAAAATTTATAAAATCGATCGCAGAACGTTGAAACAAATGATGGAGGCACGCGTGCTCTCAATATTTCATGAGTCTTCGAAATAAATAAAAATTACCCATTTTTTCCTTTTCCCAAAGAGCACAAATTATTGAAGATATAAAAATTGACAAAAGACATCTCAAAAATTATATTTCACATGACGAAAGTTAAATGTCAAACGATTCATGAAACATCTCTGTTCTGAGTATAAACATTCACGACTGAGTATGAAAATAATGATGAAATTAATCGATCCTCGTCAAAAACATCGTTGTTTATATTCTTTTCATTTTCTCGAACAAATTTTGAAACGGATCGATCAATCTCCATCCATGTTTCAAAACTTTATAGAGTTTTTTGAGAATTTCAAAAGCTTTTTTCGTAATTTTCTCACATTCCTTTGATTCAACAAGTTGAAAAAGAGGAACCATTTATTGCTCGTAGCCCCATATATAAATCTATATATGTATATATATCGCTGTAGCGATAATCTTCGATAAAATGGAGTAGCTATTCGTAGCCGGTTGAGCCGAGCAACGCGAAGGGCTGTAGCTGCACTACTTTATCACGATTCTTCGCAAACGATACAATCGTGGCGAGAGAACTTTTCCAGAAGTATGCATCGGCAGAGAGCGCGATGACCTTGAACAGAGTACCATGGAGCAAACGATAGTTATCCTTTGGTGCATTCGCAATGTTGTAAGCATGCGAGAGCACATGAGCGATCGATATACAGCGTGAAAAACGTCCGCTCGTATACTTTCTGCATTAAGCCCTTTTGCTTGCACAAAAGGAGTCTTGGAATGCGTATGGCTCGATTTTCAACCGCAAAAAGAATTTATATGTATAAAAGGATTGCTGAAAGCATATGCAAACACATACGCACACAAACGTACACACAAACTCACATTTATGTTTATGTAAAAACATATATAAATATAAATCTTCGTATAATGGAAACATGATATGTTTCCGTGTATATATATATATAGTATATATATATATATATATAATTAGATAATCATAGGCGCAGAAGAAGCACGTGTGTAAATGAAAAAAATTGTAACATCATTAAAACCAGTTAGTCTCGATACTCGAAATCGATTCTTGTTGCTCAGCGTTCATTTCTAGTTTCTATATAATTGACAGATTTCTCAACTTTTTGACAAATGAACGAAACTCTTCGATTCGAAGGGCCTCGTGTCTTTGTGATGTCGATTTTGATTAAATAAATGCACGAGATTTTATGGAAATATCGATTCTTTGTTTTTTGCTACAATGAGAAAAAAATGTTTGGTAATCGAACAAAATCTCATTTAGTTGAACAGAAGTATGTGGTAGATTCAACCGTTTTTTTTTGTTGAATGAACTAAATCATTCGCCACTATAAAAAAAAATCTAGTCGAATCCACTATATTTTGGTCCCAACTGAATGGTATTTTGTTTGATGAACAAAATTTTTAGACACTTGGGATCCGAAGAGACAAAATTAATGATGTGCGAATCTATTTCTATATTTTTTTTTTATCGATTTTTTCGAACACTTCACACTTCGAACTGGAACGTTGATGAATTGTAATTATTTTTAAAACAGTCGTCGTTTTCTGCCTTTTTTACAACTATTCAAAATGGGTTGTACCGCTTGTAAAAAAATTTTTTTATTGATTTTTTTTTACAGAAAACTTGAGAAAAGAAGCACAAGATTCAATTCCGTTTTTTTTTCCTAATTTCCGTGTGATTTACGTTTAAAAAATTGCTTGCGAAAACTATTTACTCGTGTGAAAAAGTCCATTTCCGGAAAATGTTGCGTAACTAGAAAACTAAAGAATTTTGATAAAATCATCAGAAGAGTGAACAGGTGACCACGCATTAATGGAGTTCATGTTAATCAGAACCATTTTTGAAATCGTAAAGTTTTATGGGGTAAAAACCGGTGGTTTCTAGAGTAGAAAATACCTGAATCAAGGACCTGATTAGTAAAAAAAAACTTCATTTTGATTAAAAAAAAATGAATAATTGATTAAAAAAAAGAAAAATTGATGAAAAAAAATTATGGAAATTGAAAGAGTCCAAAAACTGAAAACCATGGCTGTGCAAGCGAAGAATGGTCACTTTAATCGTGTGGACTAATTTTATTATTATACATGTAGGATCTTACACCTGGTGGCAGATCTAAGAACTCGTTCGAGACAGGATGTTGAGGACGCCGTTACTACTTATTTCCTATGCTGTGTCCACTCCTTTTTCTCAAGTTTTTCTGCCTCAACTAACCGAACAAAATAGACGTGAACTTGGCCCCCGACATGAACTTTTCGAATTTTGTCTGATTTCAATCGTTTGTAGAGTATTGTGAGAACAAAATAAACGCTTGTGAGATGAGTTTATCGCGAAAAAATCAAAAATAAAAATTAGCGTGAAGTTAGCCCGCCTATTCTACTTTTTAAACTATATGAGTCTAATTGTACGCAAATCAATGTGAAATCGTTTGTAGAACACGAATATTACAATAAAAATGTTTGTAGGACGCATATTTTTATGAAAAAGCAAAAACAAAAATTGCATAAATTTTTCCGAACCAGGCAGGGAGACTGGTGTGTAACATACGGGTGAACTGATTAAAAATGAATGAATCTTGAAGGTTTTGACATGCTAAAAACGATAAGACTGATTCATAAATGCGAAATTATATGGATAATCTGTTGAACTGATTCAGATGTTACCACTGCTGGTCTATTCCTAAATTCTACTTTATGAAAAAATTATATTAAAATATTTTGGAATGTTAAAATGGAATAATTCTACAAACCAAAAAAAAATACAGGATTCATTCCTCAGTTCATCAATCAATCCATGGTCAGTAAGAGAAAAAACGTTTTATCCTTCAAAGGTCAACGATTGAAATGGAAATCGAATTCTTTTAAAAATAATAATTAAAATCAAAGAAAGCCCAACAGTTTGATACTGGAAATTGCTATGCACAGAAATGAAACCAATAAAAATGATGGAATTATGTACTCACTCGTCGATGTCTTGTTCCCCTCCTCAATAATGAACCTACCTTTGGCAAAACCGCTCGAGAATTTGGCAGCTGAGATCCATTTCCGATGTAGATCAACACTAGATGTTTTTTCGGTCCAATGAGTTTAAATACAGTTTGCACTCGCGACTCGTACCATTATTCAGAATTCAATAGCACTGATTTTAAATCAATATTATTGTTCACATTTCCGAAATAGTCAGCACAGTTAATATCCACTTGCGTTGCAGCAGCAGCAGCATCGTTTTTCCAACGTTGAAAACGATAGTTCATCGTAGTTCAAAATTCAAATGCACTAATTCAAAACCAATATTAACTTTTTATACTTCGCCGAGATAGTAAACGAGTGATTAAGACGTCAAGATTTTTTTAACTTTCGCGTCAACGAACTCATGCACGAAATTAAAAAATCCATTCAATGTTTCTTTGTCCCGCTAACTCAAAAAATGTTTTTCTCTTGTGTCAATAAATTGTCTTTTAGCAACCGAATAAGGTTGACGACGAGTGACAGAAAGTGTAATGGCAACTTGTGCCATAGTTTCGTGGAAAATCGTGCGTGCTCACGTGGATGCACGCGTGCACGGGCGCTTGCGTTCTATTGTACTCTAGCAATTGCGATAGTAAAAACTATTCGCAATGCTGTACAATAGCTGCGGTTATACATGCCTTGCTTGCATTGCGTTGCGTGCACCGTTTGCAGCATCCGGGTTATATGCATGGACCTTGCCTGCGCGACTTCGATATGCGATACAGAAACTGTATCGCGTTCGGAAACAGCAAACTACAGAGTAGATTTATAGCTTTCGTTCCGTCATTCTTGCCGACAATCCCATGGCTTTACGGCCTGCGTGCATTTGGTGCTTTGCGTTGCGTTGCGCGACTCGCATGTATGGTTGCATCTTAGCTTCGCTTGCGAACACGCGTGCGTGCGAGCATACACACGATTTTCGAAGCCATGACACAGCCGACAATAGACAGTCTGTCACTCAAGACCCTTGTTCACGTTGCCATTTATCGCGTGATTTGGTCAAATATTTAAAGTAATTCGTCCTTCAATTTAGCACGAAAAATAATATCGTGGGCAAGAGGCTTCCCTACCCGCTTATCGCTTATCACGTTGCGAGAAGAAAACTCGTTGACGAAAGAGAAATAATTGAAAATTCATTACGATTGACAAACGAGCGAATTGTGTTTTACGACCCTAATATTCTTTTCATAGCGTTTTCGTGCATGGTTCGTTTTCGAGAAATCGCGCATATTTTTAAGCTCTAATTTTCGTGCATTGTTTATTTTCGAAAAATCGCGCATATTTTCAAGCTCTAATTAACGGAAATTGCGATAAAAAATTATGTAAAAATTATAGATTTGGATGGTTTTAATAATAAAAAATTTTATCACGATTTTCCGTTTTTTTATTATCCATCGTTGTATTTTTATTTAGTTTAACGACAATTCAGACCGTTTAAAGTATTTTATATAAAGATTTTCGTCATTAACCGACTCTTATTCCGCACTCTGTTTTATCAATTTCGTTGCAATCAACGAACGATAATACGCGGTATTGCACTAGCCGACCGATGCTAATGCAACTCTCTCCGCGCGCTACTCGCCGCCCCGCCCCGCCCCACGTCCCGCGCCCGCGGGCGACTGAATGAACGCGAGTCCCTCGCTCGCTCCTTCGTTGCCCCGCGCATGATCCAGTGCCCCTTTCAGTCGCCCCGGCGTGAGCTCTCCCCACCATCGCCGCTACGGAGCGGCTTAGCAGGCCAAGCGCGAGAGCGCGTAAACATAAACGCAGAGTCGAGGCTCCACGAAGGCACGAATGTAAACAAACGAAACAAGCTAGGGACATTCGTTCGCCAATATTTAGCGATCACATTTTTGTACACCGTATGAATATTCGTTCAGTAATATTTTATAAAAATTTAACAACGTTTTATTCTCTCTTTTTCCCAACGCATAAAAATGCCGGTAGCAAAAAAAAAGACCATCTATCGAATTTCATTCATTTTTTTGAATCTAGGAAGATTCGTTCCCAGAAAAGTCCGCACCGGAACTTTTAAAGTGCCCAGAACCTATGCTCGAGTCCCAGCATATCATGGTAGGAAATTAAAAAATGTATTAAATCGAAGAATTATACAAGAAAAAATTTTTGAATCACATCTTGGGACCTAGTACTATCCAGGTTCATAAAGATCAACATTCGAACGATACGTTGAAACAGTAGAACCTGTTTAGGAACAAAAATTAATTTCGATTAATGAAAAAAAGACAATTCATAAAACTGGACGATCCCAAAAACTGGCAATCATACTGCGCAAGCGTGGATCAGTCACTTCCACCGATTCTATACATGTAGGGTTTCCAATTCCGGTGGCAGATCTAAGAACTAATTGAAGACGGGATTTTTAAGATTTCGACTATTTATTTTCCTGTGTCCACTCCTTAAAAATTTCTGCAAATTTTGTTTTTGCTTTTTCATAAAAATATGCGTCCTACAAACATTTTTATTGTAATATTCGTCTTCTACAAACGATTTCGCATTGATTTACGTACAATTAGACTCATATATAATTTAAAAAGTAGAATGGGCGGGCTAACTTAACGCTAATTTTTATTTTTGATTTTTTCGCGATAAACTCATCTCACAAGCGTTTATTTTGTTCTCACAATACTCTACAAACGACACACAAACGATTGAAATCAGAAACCTTTCGAAAAATTCATGGCAGGGAGCCAAATTTACACCGCTCCGAATAAACTTTTCGAACGTTTCGAATTACGTACAAAGAGCGTCACGTGTGCTTTAGAAAACTCAATCGATAATACTCGAATGAATTAAGCGGAATAAGGGTTGCACACTGAACTCGAAGCTCTATCTAGCGGCGTAGCCGCGAATCTGTGCCACTGCCGCATTGGCCGGCGGTCGTGTCGAAGGTGTATTTCGTAACCTAAGAAAAAAAGCAGAAAGCACGAAAAACTAAAAGGAGACTTGGTGCAGACAAAAAAACGGAGACGACACTCGAAAGAGTGTCTAAAAGTGCATTAATCAGGATTTATTGAGTGAAAATTATCGTGAAAGTCTCCGTCGACCGTAGATTTCGAAATGAGTGATGACAACGATCAGGATAATGTGATCGAGGAGGATTATTACACGTTTCTGAATCTACCACGAAACGTGAGTACAGCTCGTGTAATTTTCCGCTATTCTTTCTAAACGATTCTTTATATATTACAATAATTATTCAATCGACTTCGCCAATAATTAAAGAGTTGCGATAATTCAGAGTTTGTCCATTATCAAGAACTTATTTACAGCGATTTTTTTTCCTTTTTCGCCAAATTCTGATGTAATAAGATTTTGCTTTTGATTTATTCCTCGGGAAACCGGCTTTAAAGAGATCGAAGCGTTGATGTCTGATAAAAATTTGATAATCTGCTCTAGTGCGTTTTGTTGATAAAGAACTGACATGTAATGTTCATTTTTAATATTGTCTGCATGAAATACACGATTGTGACATCAACGCTTCAATGTTGCTCCAAATACATGTGTCTTTATGGCTAAATTTGTATCATCAAAGTAAAGGAATTTTTTCAGCATATTCACAGTCTTTTTTTACGAATGTATTTTTTGAAAATAAGTCAGTCTTTTTTGGGCCTCTATTATAAATTCACAGACAAAATTTATACAAAAAAAAAAAAAAAAAACATCAATCCCCAAAGTACACTGACGATTTAGAAAACCAAAAATTTCTTTTTCCAAGTAAAAATAGAGGTCTAAACAAAATACAAATCATTTCCCTTCTAACGCCACAGGGTACAAACAACCTCAAAGTTTTCTCAAATGGAAGGTCAAAGTGTTCTAAGCTCACATTCTTCAGATTTCTCGTCACAATTCCATCATTAGATTTCTTGCATTAAATCGTTACTTTCATGTTTTTAAATTTTTGTTACCCAATCCATATTTCTGTGGAAACTATTAGACTTCAGCCTTTTATTCTTCATTTTCATCATATTGGTATTCAATATATTGTGAGAACGTGAGAACCATCAACAAATTAAAGTCATGAATTGCTTAAAACTTCCCACAAAATGAACGTTTTCTGGGAACAGACCACTCCTCTCAACGCGAATGCCTGAATCAGCAATCTTATACCAATTGGATTCAAAAAGGCCTATTCCGCTATTAAATTTTTGAGTAAATTGTCAAATTTTATAGATTTATAACTTAACTTAAGTTGTCAAAATCACTCAGTGTTTCCCTGATCTGCAGATTTGACCAGCAATGTCAATGTTATACATAAAACTATAATTAATTAATAGAATATGATACATAATTCAACTGATCATTATTGAAGAATAAAGTCATTTAAAAAAAAACTGAAATATTTGTACCCAAATAAACAAAATAAATGTACAAAAATAAACAATAATCTTCGCTCGACGTTTGGCTACTACATTTTTTTCATTTATTCATGTATAGGCAACTCCAGAGGAGATCACCAATGCTTATCGCAGACAGAGCAGGCTATATCATCCTGATAAGCATCTCGATCCAGAACTCAAGACGAAAGCAAAAGTTCTGTTCAATCGAACAAGCAAAGCTTACGAGGGTATGTCAAAATGGATAAAATACTCCTGTAATTTCAGTGTAAAGAAGAGGTGGATGCTGAGCTGGGTTTAAATCATATAAACATTAACAATATTTTAGTTCTGAGCAATCCGCATCAAAGGGCGATTTACGACTCTTTGGGCATTCGTGGGCTGGAAACCAAAGGATGGGAAATAGTGCAAAGAACAAAAACTCCCCAGGAGATTCGGGAGGAGTACGAGAGGATAGCAAGGGAGAAAGAGGAAAGCAGGCTTGAACAGAGAACTAATCCAACAGGGAATGTAACCGTTAACATAAACGCGAGTGATTTATTCGCCCCATACGACGATGATTACGACGATCGGTTCGTCCACAGTTTCACCATTTGTTCCCAACTCCTAGAGGCAATATTCAACAATGAGTTTATTTCTTTTTTTTTTTATTTATAGCCAAGGAATGTTCTCGTCCGTTGAGATCAGTGGGATGTCATTCTCCCAATCTATCCAAGCACCTCTCACACTGCGAGATACTCTAATGATGTATGGGCAGATAGATACTCAAAATGGCACTGGTTACGGGACTGTCAATTTTGCTGCCAAAAGAACTTTGTCGTCAAAGGGCTGGATGGAAGTTGACATTGGAGTTGGTGATGGACCCAAAATATCCTTAAGCGGTCAGAGAATATTGACTGAAAAAATATTCTGCAACGCTGTTCTATCATTGAAATTTGACGCCCATGAAGCTCGACCTGGACTAGTTGGACGTAAGCAAACACTTCCAACGAATTACTCAACATCTACTAAACAAAGAAGAGACCATTCAATTTTCCTACAATTTGCGGATATTTCTTCAAAATTTTATTTAGCACCATATGAAACGAAGATTGAAAAAGACCACTTCATTCATCCTTCAATTATTTTTTTGTCGAATCAACTTGTATATATCGCAAATTCCTAAAAAAAAGTATCCAAATCAATTTTCTTCAATCAATTTACTTCACACTTTCCGACTGTGCTTTTAATTTCAATTTAACAAAATAAAATGAAACCGAAACTCGATCAAAAGTGAATCGAACGCTTTTTACTATTACTCGAATTCATTGCACTGTTTGAATGTGTTTTTGAAAAACATAATTTTAAAGAAATTGGTCAAGTTTATAGTAATTTAAGAAAAAATATCCTTAGGAGTTGGAATGCAGTTGGACAAACACACAGCTGGATATTTGACGTACAAAGCTGGTGACCAGACATCGATGAGTACGACAATCGTTAGAGACACCCCTCGTTCTCGCTCTTCTGTTTCGATAAGTTTTGGTCTTTTGCACTCGCAAATTACCTTTGGTTATACCTACAAAATGGAGGAAAGGCAGCTGAAGTTTCGAAGCAGTATTAAGTAAGTGAAATTAGCTTCGAAGAGTTGAGTACATACAGCATCCCAACAATATGAGCTTCAAACATTCAAAAAAAAATTTTTTTAATTGTGGCGTTTTAAAATGGAATGCGCGTTTCTAAGAAATGACTCATCAATTGTTGATAAGCGAGCTTAAAAGAGATCAATGAGAATCTGACAAATTTGAAATCGTGGCAAAAGAAGCAGGTTTCGGGCGCTGCTTGCCACAAACACCTAGTCGAATATGGGTTCATGAAGATTTATTCATTTTTTCAGACTCGGTACTGCCGGCGCGTACGTGACATACGGAGCAGAAAAGAAAGTATCAAAGCACAGCGCATTATCGGCGGATGTGCGAGTCGGTGTGCCAACGGGAGTAACGTTAAAAGTAAAACTAATAAGAGCATCTCAAACATATATATTCCCGATCCTTTTATGCGACGAAATACTGCCAGCTCCAGTGTTTTACGCAACCGTAACTCCCTTAATAACGTGGACGATCGTGAAGAAGTTTATCGTCGATCCAATTGTGAAAGAGCGACAAGACCGCGAGAAGGAAAAACAGAAAGAATTAAACAGAACGAGAATGTTGGAAAAACAGCGTGAGGCTAAAAACGCCGTTGAATTGATGATGGTGACCTTCAGTAGAATTCGAGCCGAAGAAGAAGCCAAGAGAGGGCTCATTATTACCAAAGCACTTTACGGACGATTCGTTTATCCTAACGGTCGAACTAACAGCGTCGAAGCTGCAGAACCTCAGAACGATGAAGTCATTGACGTCACTGTACCTCTCCAATGTCTAGTCATCGATTCCAAATTAGTCCTTCACGAATCATCAAAAGTCAGTATGATTTTCAAGGCTCCATTCAAAATCCACAGTATTTTTTGCATCGTTCGAACACAACCATTTCCTTTCTATTCTCAAATTCACGTTTCACAAAAATTTGTATACATTTCTTATGCGTTCTTGTATTTTACACGTTAATCGCTGCAAATATCACAAAATTCATAACGTCATAAAACATATTTATAATTTTCACATACAGTAACCTGAAACATTAAGGATTCCCGATGTAAACAAACATTTCAATGAACCGCTCAAAATCAATGGAATGGTTTTTGAGATAGTTGTCGTATCCATTTGAAAAATATACCGAGCTTTGTACCTTTTTGAATTATATCTCGAAATTTTTGTCACTATCAAAAAGTTGATTTTGAAAAAATGCAGAAGTTCACTTATCTTTTTTCTCAACACTAATAATGTCCCAACCCATCAATATTCTGTGTAAGTATTCTTTTAATGGATAATTCAAAAAATGTTTCTTTTTTGCAGAGCGAACTGCCAGGATTCTACGATCCATGCTTTGGGGAGGATAAACAACTGTTGCTCCAGTACCTATTTCACACACAGACTCACGAGTGTATAATAAAGGACAACGAAACCCTGAGGATACCACGACAATGTACGTAAAAAATGATTAATGAAAATAATAATGTAAATAAAGTGAGATGACCAGGAAAATTGATGTTATATACGATATTTTCAGCACACAGAGTAAACGTTACATGACGCCGCCGTCGGGTTCACAACATCAAGCAAATGACCTGAATGATTCGAATGACTCCCCGTACTTTTTTTTTATCTCAATTTTTGTTTCGTTCGTTCGAAAAAGAATGAATCTGTGGAAGAGGGAAAAGAAAAGAGGAAGTAAATAATTGTGGTCGAGAACCCTCGATGTTCATTGTTCGCTTATGCTTTGTACAAGTGTTTCAATTCTCGAAGGATAAAAATAGCAATTTTCTTTCCAAATTCAATTGATAGTTTTCAGTTGATTCGATAAGTACAGAAAGAGTTAATCGTTTATCGATGAGGAAAAGTGCTTTTCGAAAATCTGCGCTCAATTCTCCTGTAACTCCCTCGAAGAAAGAGCATTCAATGTTTCCCCCATGTCGAGGAAAACTGAGAAAGATACTCGCAATAGCGAGAATCAATTCGCATCTCTAATTCTTCCTCCACTCGTAGTCTTACTCTTAGAATCATTCTTCGCTTCGGGGCCTTCTATTTTTCGACGATTTTAAAATCGTATGTGTACACACAATCAGGCGCGACGAAGCGAGGGATTCTTTAAGGTACGTGCTTGATATTTAGAAGAAAAAAAAGCACACATCCTGTCGTGTGTTCAGAGAGAAATGTTGATACCACAAGTATTTTAACTTCACTTTCTCTCTTAGTTCAGCATCAACAGTGATTATCACTATAGCGTGGACAAAGATTAACGGGTAAATTACAGTAACGTGTATTTTTTTTTCTTTCGCTCCATGAAACCATGAACTCGATCAAACCTTCGTTATTTTAATCCTTGAAAGAAGCAACTATCATTTTATACATACGATCGTCGATCGTAATTGTATCAATCATTTATTTGTTTAGAAAATTATTGACGAACATTGTTAGAAAGCTGCATCGAGTGCAACAATAAACTGCTATTCCGTTATTGTTTTATCACGCTCAATTATTTTATATCCGTAGAATTCTCTTATTGTTAGTTGTAATATTATCTCGATATGTATATTTCCAACTATTGAAGATATTTTTTATCCATGTCACACAGTGATTTTAAAGAAAATACTTTTATTTCAATATACAAGCTATTACATTTCAATTCGGACCGTTGTAATGCAACGTGATTATTTTCATTTCTTATTTTAATTGGTAGCTCTGAAAATTTCGTTCTTTTTATTGAAAATTCAAAAAAAAATGGAACGAATAAATTTTAATCAGATTTAATTCACGTTGCATTCCATTGATACAAGCCTCAACATCTTTATACCTGCAGGGATTATTCGAGACATTCTTATTAATCGATATGCATGCTATTTTGGCCCAATTCTATGGTGAGCCTCGAGTTCGAGTCAAGAAGTTTATTTATCATCGTGAGTTCATCATCTCTCGAATTTATTTGGGATACCGGTGTCCAAGACTGATCATGTTCCAGTCTGAAAGATCCTTTGTAATTCTGTCTTGGTGCTCCATTTCCCCATTCCTATAAATGAAAGAAAAAACTTAATTTTTTAGACACTTCTTAAATATTTCATCATCAGACCTAAGATTCAAAAATGGACTTACATCTGGACTCAACATCGAGAAGTAACATTGACCGGATTCTCTCTCGTACAAATGATAAATTTGGCCCGAGTGTTTGACGAAATTGCAAGCAGCATGATGCAAAAACGTTTGTTCTTTTGCTTCCAGGAGAACTTTCTCAGCTTGCTTTTGAAGGAAATGCATTTGTTCCGCTATTATGTGCAGTTTATTCTGTGCATTTGCTCTGATAAAGCTGTCAGCCTGTTATTTTAATTTTTATCATTTAATAATAATAATAATTCAGTAAATATAGTCGTTTTGAGATCGTAATTATGGCAGATTTTACAAATGAATCAGCTGAGTTTTAACTTTTTGGAAATGTTCTGTCTTTATCGAATTTCAGAAATGCACAATTTTTTATACACTTTTGTGTTTCAAATTAATGAAGTTATATATTTCTCGGATGGACGTGGTAGTGTCATTAATTTTGAACACATACTCCCAATGAATAATTATTTGTAATGAATTTGCAAAAAATTGTATTTTTTTTTTAGCCTATAGTAATGCCACATATTTTATTGCTAATTATGTTTAAAAAAGTTGGAATGAACCAAAATAAAACATCAAAACTCGTAACCCAAATCAACATTTTTTGGGTTTGCATCCGTTTTTCATTTCAAGGTTTATTGAATGATCGGAGTGTGACTAGACCTTTTGGATCTCGGAAGCCAATTCCACCAGGTCGTGAGCAGATTTTTTGGCCACTGCGTAAGGATTCAAAAGTGGTATCCCTTGCGGTGCTGTGTTCCTTTCCACCAGGGCCACTTGAAACGAAAAAAAAACACATTTTGTGTTTTATTTTGAAAAGTGAATAAAAATAATGAATTACTCTTATTAATACAAGAAAACGTAATACCTTTATTTGGTATACTGTCTCCACTGTCCATTCCTATATAAACACGTTTCATTTTTGTTTCACCAAACTGTCATTGAGCAGACGATAATGTTGTTATAAATAAATAGCCCAACAATGCTGCAACCAACATAAGTCGACTATTTCTCGTTCCAATCAAAGTAATAAAAATATCTGAAACGAGAAAAATGAGAACGGATTAATTTCAAAAATCGAACATATGATAAGAATCATGGCACATAATAAGATTTGAACTTTTTTTCAACGAAGAATGTATTTTGACACACACATTACAACACGATTCTCATTCGAGTATGACGAGCACACACGTTTGTTGAGAGAGGTTACAAAGATTTGAATTTGAGATTCTCTTTAAACGACATAACCTAAAAAGTTGCTTGTCAAAAAAAGTCTCGTAGGCTCGCCGAACTCAAAGTGAACCGGAGCCTTTTTTTTTACAAATCTAATCTTAAAGTTCATAGATCGAGGGCTATATGAAAATGTAAAAGAATTGAATATTACTTCATCCAAGTCGATATCGTTGAAAGTTCACAACAGATAACACTTGCAACTTTTTTGTTGTGACATCAGAAAGATTCGGTTAACTAGCAAATATTTTATTAATTATTTTGAAAAATTTGTCACAATGACCTGTGATCGTTGATATGAAAAAAAAACATTGTTTACCGAATATGATTGTTAATTATGGGACAATGAAGTGCAAAATTTACTGGATTATCTCTCGAATCCACTGAGTGTCCAAAGTGAATAAAACACAACAGATTTCATTTCAATTGTTGTACATTATTTATAAATCGAAGATAATAAAAATAAGTGGCATGGATTATGCTAGCACTGTAGAGGACGCGGTGAAGAGATTTTATTCTACAGGATCTAATGAAGCTCACACATGGATTCTTCAAGTCCAGGCCTCTACGGAAGCCTGGACTTTTGTATGGCAATTGCTAGACCCAACAAAGGTAATGATATTGTTGTGAAGACAATAACCAATGAAGTAAAGTTATAAATAAATAATAATTGATTGGCATTATTTGGTTTTTATTATATTATTTATAATTATATCCTCCATTAATTTTTTCAGTCCTGGGAAATACAATTTTATGCTGCTACTACTTTACACACTAAAATATCAAGACAATTTCAAGAAGTACCTGAGAACGAATATCCTGTGCTTCAAGCAAGGATACTCAACAGTATGAAGATGCCAAATACTCCAAAATTAGTATTATCAAAGCTGTGTCAAGCGGTAATTACTACAAACACTTTCATAATTTTTCAATTTCCATCATTTCAGTACCACATGTTTTTTTTTTTTTTCAGTAGAAATCAAATTTATTGCTAATGTGAAGTTATAAAAAATGGACAATCTTTTTCTGTATTTAAAGATTTTTATCCACAAATAATATATTTTTGTAACGACAATATTTTTTTAATTATTAATCTTTTACAAGTATATCGAAGTAATGTTATTTTTAGGCAGCACAACAGCTCTGCTTTCTTTTCTACTCCTAAAAAGGTTTATTGTATCACCTCTACCCATTGAAGTATCTGTTTCCTGTCATCTGTAATGTTCATTATCTATAGTCAGTGGAAAGAATATGCTCCAAAAATGATTTTAGAATAAAAATATTCAATCGGAGGCCCCTACAATTCATTTTCGAAATGCAAACCCTTCAACGAGGTTAAAAATAATTAATAGAGAAAGATAAACTTTGTACTGGATAAATGAGAGTTGTTTTCGACCCTATTACAGAGATCTAGGATTGGAGAAAGAATTTTTTAGATGATTAAAATTAAAAAGTGCACATGTTGTTGCGCTTATAATTGTAGAGTCGCTTTTCTACAATATTTTGGAGTAAACTTTTCCCAGAGTAATATTGCTTTCATTTATGTCTATTCTAGCTCGCATCGTTTCTCGCTAATACCTACAGCAATGAAGCAGCAGCAAAGAATAATAGTCTCATAGAAGAGGTGATAGAAATGTTGCCGTACAATTCAGTGGAAACTTTAGATCTTTTATTGAGAGTGCTTGCGGCTATTCCCAGTGAGGTAAGTCATGCACCAAAATTAGTTGATTAACAATTTGAAGCGTTTTGTAGCCTCAATCGTTGGAAAGACACAAAAATTTGTTATCTTATTTATTTAGTTTCTTTATTATTAAAATTGTATTTTTGATATATAAAAATATTACAATTTTGAAAAATAAAATTTTGCTTCGGTATCCCAACGATGAAATTTTCGATACTCTGAATTGGAATTAACAATATTTTTCTTTCAAGTTCGAGCGTCGTCAGGAGATAAGACCATCGAAATATCGAGAAAGTTTAATCAGTTGTTGGGGCAAAACGACCTGGTTACTTCAACAAGTATTTCGATCGTACGAACGATCAAACCCAGGGAGCACCGAAGAATCTTTGTATCTTCTTAGTCTCGAATGTACTTTGGCTTGGCTAAAGCTTGGACAATTATCTCTCGATATCACGGCTCAAATTTATCCTCACTTTCTCGTGGCAGCGGCTAGTTACGCACCTGGCAGGTAAAATGAAGAAAAAAAAACAAAGCACAGGTGTGCAGAACATATCTGCAATGATTGCCGACATCTTTGACTTTTTTTCTTTTTTTTTTTTGATTGAGTCAAATCTTTGACTCTATCTGCACGCGAGTTCTGAAAATTGAATAAAAGGAGGTCACGAAATCTGTAAATTTTTTAGTACTACCAGCAGTCAAAGAACTGCAGATTTTACTCTATAACTCTGATATCATAGCCTGGAGTAATATTTTCATCCATCGAATCAATTGAAAAAAAAAACAAAATTGAACTCCGAAATTCACGTTTTCTTTAATTTCCAGAGACGACGACGAAGAATTGGATAGTCGGGGTTGGGGAGTAGTACAAGAATGTCTGATAATGGCAGTGACCCATTGCGAACTGTACAAAAGGCCTCAATTGCTCTGGGACTGGTCGAAGGGCTTGGTTTCCTTGGCACGACAGCACAACGGCAGTGTATTTTGTCGAGTATTAACAGCACTCGGTGAAGCCGGCAGCAGGTTATTTTTACTGGCCTTAACCGAGGACACGGACGTTTCTCATAGATGGACGTCGGAGACACTTATCGAATTGTTGCTTGAATGTTCTGAGCACAAAGGCCGTTATCCAATCGATGAAAGACGCAGTTGTATACCGTTTGGTTTTTGGTACGCTTTGCAAGACGATCTTCGTACTTTGGATGAACCACTTGAGAGCAGAGCTTTCAATGCTTTACACCCGATTTACGTGAGGCTCACTCATGCTCTTTTACGCAAAGCGACATTGCCCTCATCCCCGAGCGAAGCGGGCCACGATCAGGAACGTGAACTTCTCAGATGCTATCGACAAGACGCTGCTGACACACTCACTCATTGTTACAACGTTCTTGGTAAAGATCTCCTTGTTCTTCTTGGACAACGTCTTAGTAATCTACAAACTGAGCCCCAAAAGTGGACCGATGTTGAATCGACTCTACACGCTTTTAACGCCCTCGCCGATAGCGTCGGAACCCAAGAAGACAGTTATGTTCCAGCACTCATGGATCTCATGGTTTCTCATATTCCATATGGCCATTACCCAGGCGAGGTAGATAATTATTTAACAATTTTTACTTATATTTTTAAATCCCAGTGGTACTGAAGCTCATATTGTTCGACAGCAACAAAAACTATTTGATTAAAATGAAGTTGCCACGCTTCGGGTATGTTGAAAAGTTGAGTCTTCGATCGAAGTATTAAAACTTAATCTCATTCAATCATTTTTGACTCGTCAAAAATCTTCATAATTTTATAATGTCTCAGAGGAATATCAAAAGGAGTAAAGAATAGGCAAAATGCGTGATAAGAAATTTAGAGTGGGGAAAAAATAGCACATTTCGTAATACCGATTTTGACTATATATTCGATTAGCCGCAAAATTGAACAGTTGAAATCTAATTTCTTTCTTTTATAAAAAATTTCAAAATTATCATTAGGAAAGTTTTGACTTGTTCTGCTTTGTATTTGCAAACTCAATAAATTTATGACAGGGATCCAGGAACAAAAGCTAAAGAATTTTCGCGGCTTTTACAAAAAATAAAGATTAGTAGCACTAATGAAAAATTCAACATAATGAGAAAGTGACACGTTGCTTTGACGTCCTAATTCAAGTTTTATCTTTAATATAATAAAATCGACGATTTTTAGGTTCTCGCATGCGCTTGTTCAACGGTTGGTGCATACGCAGAGTGGATAGACGCGCATCCTGACCCTTGGCTCGAACGAGTTCTTCAGCTGATCGGACATGGTTTGACATTGAATTCGATCACATCGACGCCAGCGAGTATGGCGCTAAAAGATATTGCGAGAGAATGCATTGCGCATATGGCGCCCCTCGCACCAGCGATATTAGAAACTATTGAAAGAACTTTACCGAATATTCCATCAGGTGGTGGAGAAGGATTGCGTTTAATGTACGCAGCAGGAAAATTGCTCAATTCTCTGTCGTCGATGGAACAACAAATGGGTCATTTAGACGCGACGTTAGGTCCTTGCATCGGTAGGCTACGAGAACTTTTGCAACATCCGGTCAGTTCAGCCAGAACTGCGGTGGCTAGTCAATTGAAAATGATAACGATGTTCCTGTCAACCCTCGTGGGAAACATCGGCAAGGCCGTGCTCGACGGACTGTTACCAATATTCGTGCAAATAATCGAACATCAAGAATGGTCCCGAGACGATGTGACGCTCGAAGCGATGCACAGCTGCGCACAAAAATCGCTTCCGTCTCTTAGAAATCCGGAAACTGAAGCACGTCCATTATTGACGATTCTCGCAACATCCTACAAAACTCATCCTCATCCATCGGCTCTGATCCTTTTACGAGAATTGGTACTGCTCTTTGGCAAAGATCCAGAAAACATCGTTGGCCCCGTATTCGCCGAACTGAGTGCTCACACTTTGGGCGGATTTGCTGCTTGTCGATCAGTCGGTGGCAATCTTTCGGATCTATGCGATCTTCTCGAAGCTTATCTACAACTTTTAGCACAAATTTGTAAAAAAAATCCGAGAATGTTGCTCAAAGTACCCGATCAAATACCGGAAATGCTACGCTGTGGTGAGTTTTTTCTGTGATTCTTGCTATCTCAATTCGCTCGAATAAACTTTGTTCTCGAACCGATGAAACTTGGTTTTGTTTTTCGTTTATGATGCATACAGGAATGGCGTGCCTCAGTCTTCCAGAAACAAGCACCGCCAAAGCGGCTGGAAGCTTCCTCAATCATGCCATCATGCAAAGTCCACATTTACGAACTTTTATCCAACCTATCGGCCAGGAACTTGTCTGTGTTATTCTTCACTGCATCGGTAAGATTTTTCGATAAGGGGACTCGGATTTTTCGGTCTCCGTGTACCAAAGAACACGATCTATTCAAACGCGTCTCGCAAAGCCTGTTATTGAGAATGAATTATACGATCGTGTGAAGAATTTGATTTGACTAGAATTTCAGTACTCAAAGTTGGCAAAAAATTTGGAAATATTCCGCGACCTTCAGGCCATTACGATCATTAAAATGCCACAATGAAATTATTCTAAAATTATTATCCAATTATTCGATAAATTTTCAACGATTAATAAGACGATTCGTTTCGTAAAAAAGAGCTTGTTGATTTTTTATAATTTTGGTTTTTGTTATTTCTCGTTAAATCATAGAATTGTTGAATTAGTCAATCAATAATTTCCTCGAGATCTCGACTGTTAAAACCGAAAGAAATTAGAACCTTTTGACTAGGTTCCAAGGTGTGAAACGTACTGGAATTGATTTTTTCCATAATTGATGGTTTTTTTTAGGCGGAAGTGTGGCCCGTATGCATTTGGAGCCACACGCGGAAGTGTTATTAGCGTTGAACAAGACTTGTTTGGAATGGACGAGCCAATGGTTGCGATTAGCGTTGGCGGATGCTACAGCGCCGCCGGCAACGGAAGTGCAGAAGCAACATTTTTCACGGGAAGTACTGAAGGAGCAAACAAACAAGTGGCGACTCTGCGAAGTCATCAAAGAGTTTAGTCTGCAGTGTCAGTGTGTTAAGCAACTGTGACATATTGTTTTAACAGTAAGATAATTAATCGAGCGTATAATGGAAAAAAAAAAACAAAAAAATCATGGTAAAATGACAAAGGCCAACACATTTTTTGGCTGTGTCGAATCATTCAATACTATAATGTAGAGCAACCTTGTACTTTGTGATTATTTATTCGTGTCCAAGAAAAATGTATTTTGCTAATCTACAAAGAGCAGATATTGCTGTACCGTATTTCGAGGATTATTTAATTACGGATCCACACAGTGAATGTCGGGAAACGGATTAAGGGAGAATGAGCACTTAAAAAAGAGAAAAAAAAAAACAAAGTAAAGTGAACACGTATGTATCAAACGATAGTCGATTCATTAAACATACATAAGCGGGTCTAACGTTGAGAGAAATCTCGTTCTAAAAGCCCAGGAGGAATACATATGTTCGGACACACATCGCGTGAAGCTTCGTGTTTCTTTTCGTTTTATTATTTTTTTTTTATACTAACAGGATTTCCGTCGTATCTCAGGTAATTGCAGTCTGTAAAAAGCGAGTCCCACTCGTCGACACCTTACTTTCGAATATCTGCTGCGTGGTTCGATATCGAAAATAATATAATGCAGAACTTTGACGCTTTTCGTTACGTATTTTTCGTGAGAAAAGGACGGAAAAAGAAAAAAAAATGAAAACAAATAAAATTGATTCGAAGTTTATAAATGTACGAAATGAAGAAAAAAAATAGTCGTTCACGGTTCAAGCGTAATCAATTAAAATACTATTTTTCATCAGTATGAATTGATAATTCGTGTAAATATTGTTAACTTTACAGTCTGTACAGAATGCGGACATCGTACGCGATCTTTAAAACTACCAAACGTTTTGCTTGACGCTTCAAGCGTGTTAATACGCGTGTACGTTAAAAAAAAAAACTCTTCAGTGAAACATGATTTTCCAAAATCTTATGCCAAAATATTAGAAGTCGGTCGATCGTTACGATTTTTAACCCTCAAAGTACACTCAGGGTCTATAAGACCTCAGGCCCCCGCACCTTCTTTATCTTACTCCAAGGCAGTGTATACTTTAAGGGATAAATCCCGTCCGTGCCACTTGAACAGTCAAGGAGCTCTGATCATTACTCGTATGTTTCATTTTGTTCTCGTGAAATATCATAGTTTTCTTATGTCTACTGTGGCGCGCTTTTTATGCACGTATCACGGTTCTAGCGTTGTCGAACATTAAAGTACACATATACGTATTTATTGTGGCGCACTTCCGTTAGGCGCTGGTACCGAATTAAAGTTGGCAGCAATTCGCGATCTTCTCTGTTTCGGAGCCCTCTGCACTTTTTGTGGCGTTTGAGGAGATTTCTTTGCATCCATATCTTTCCTCTCGTTTCCACTTTTATCCTCTTTCGATTGCTGCAACAAAAACATTTATTTGTCAATAAATTTTCCCACTTTAAAAGTTTAATATTTAAGGGAGAACTTTTATAAACATTCGAATTGTGGCGGCTTTTTAAACCAAGATAATACTTCGGCTGAGTATCACAAAGCGAATTTCGACGATTCTTCATTTTCTGCCCTTCTCGCGCGTTTATGTTTTGAAGTAATTTTTATTTTTTTACAACACCAAAAACGTATGTATTTTAAACATATACGAACCTTGGTCGAATCGTCTTGCATTTTTCTCGGTTGTGTTTCATGAGACTGGTGCTTCGTTTCCTTAGCAGTTTGATTAGGGTTTCTCGAGGTTTGCTTAGGTTTTGGATTCGTCGATTTCTTTTGTGCTTGAAGTGGCACGAAAGGTGTATTCTTTTTATTTTTATTTTCCGGTTTGATGACGTTGCGCGCTATTTCCGGAGGATTTGGTACTATTTGCGTCGAGTTTTGTGCCGGTGGTGGTCTATTTTGATTGATGTTCGGATGTGGAGCCTGGGGGAACGCCGGGGCTCGTGGCATACGAGGATTCCATTGCGGCATGTGCATCGGTGGATTGTGCATGTTTGGAAAAACTTGCGGCGAACGTGGTGGCATCATCGGTGGTGGTCTCGCACTGTGTGGTGATTGAGAAAGGTCGTTTTGTAAGGGATTTAACCACATCGGTGGTGGAGCACCCAATATACTCAGTCCCGGTTTTGAAACTGTGTCCAAGTGTAAGTCCTTCGAAACAGAAAAATCCTTCATGTAGTTTAATTCAAATTCATTTATCTTGACCATTACGAGAAAAAGTATGCGACAAATCGGTTTGAAATTTTAACATGTGATGTTGAATATCGGTAGCTATCGCTTCAACTAAGAATGTAAATGAATTAATATTTCCTAATTTTTCCAAATAATTGTATGGAATTAATGAAATGAGAATGACGTTGAAAAATGATCTGTCCCTGGCGAAGGTATCAGTGTCGAATGGACGAATCACACCAAAAAAATATAATTTTTTGTGTCAACATCAGAAGAAAGTCCGCTGATGATCTGGTGTTGCGATTCAAAAGGGTATTAACTTACGATCGTAGAGGAAACATTAAAAAGCCATAGATACGCGTACCTTGCAGGCGATTTCGGCAGCACTTTCAGCAGCTTCTGCGCTAACTCTGCAGAATTCACCACAATAAGTTCTCATGTCGGGCATAACGATTTGTGCACAAATCATGTTCTGCTGGTTGGTGTGATAATTGAACCTGGGCATTCCACGACCAGTTAATTGCGAGTATTTCAACAACTTAGCACAGTATGAAAGATTTTCTTTGCGACTGGCTTGTCGAGCGTGGTCGAACAACTGTTGAACGAGTGGCGGTGCCCTGGAGGTGTTGGAAGGTTCCTGAGCGACGACAGGTTTACTGGCTATCGAAATGCTCGATTTTGAGGACGAGCTAGAATTCTCGTCCGATATTTTGAGCATTGCTTTCAAAAATGCACTCTCATCTTGAAGCGAATCGTTCGCGGGTGGTGGCAAAGAAACAGGTTTTGGTTGAGACATGATTGAAGGCATCATTGGCTTTTGCGTCAAAACCCCGGACGGTGGTAGAGATGATTTGTACAATTCGTTCCACAACATTTGAAATTCAGAGGTCTGATCAGGCCTTGGTGTCTGTGCCGGTTGTTTTTGTGGAAATATAGTATTCTTAATATCCCCGGAATCGACAGTGCTCGTAGGAGCTTGGACTTTTGCTGAATTTTGTGATTGCTTCGTTCTCTTCTGTGCCTCGTAAGTAGGCTGGGTCTGACGATTCGTCGTTGTGTCGTTCTTTTTCATAACTCGTATTTGCTGTTGTTCCGTATTTGAAACTTTGTTGTTTTGACTAAAATTAGGAAATGGAATTTGACGTGGATTCCGAGCACTCGAATTCGGGAAATTCTGTTGTGTCTGTTTCTTCGAGTTTGCTGAATCTTGCCTCCAAGATTTTGGTGGTACAGGCGTTTGCTTCGGGATTCCTGAGGCTATCGACGCGATATCCAATTCTCCTCTTACACCGTGGCTTATGTTTATGAAGTCGGCTTCGTGAAGCTTGTGGCGACGATTCACCGCGCCACCGCTGAACGAAACACCTCCTACGAACTCTTTGTCGAAAAGTATATCGTACACCGTGTCCGAAACGTCCTCAGCTTTTTGTATACAAACGATAGTTCCTTTGTAGCCAAGTGGAACAGTAGAGCTGTCCTTAACGCTGATTATTCTGTCAAACAATTTGTGATGTGCTTTTGGGTCCGGAGGTAGATTTCCCGAATGCAAACCGGGCTTGAACAACAAGTGAGGTTTTACTTGCATCAAAACAGTCTTTCCGGTATCTTGATTCTCTGAATTTTCCATGCTTTCAATCTCTTTTTGCAACTTTGCGATCGTATCACCGTCGAGACCGATCGAATTGCAGGAGCGAGTGTCGACACAAGCGAACGGCTGCTCCTTGAGCCATTCGACAACTTCGCTCAGTTTTTCCGGTCCAGACTCGAAGAGATCATCCTCCATGTAAATATCGTTCGTTACTCTCTTTGCCAAACGCTCGAAGAGCAAGGGATATTGATGCATGTAGCTGCGTATAAGACCAATCGATTTAGTGCTGTACAACCATTGGCCGGATGACTTTTTCGTGTACCCGGGCAACTCCTCGTTTCTCTTCGTAAATTTCAAGTTGAGACCAACGTTCTGTTTGCCATTTTCTGGCGCTTCGGCTGAACCTTGAGTGACGTAAATCGAGCCAGTTATACGACTAAGAAAATGATTGCTCACTCCTAATCGCTGAGCTGCTATTCCCGTCGACATCCACTGTGCCTCCGAATCACCGAATTGCCTTTTAATCAACTCGAAATTCGGCTCGCTTTCTATTCTCATCGCTACTTTTATTCGTCCGGTTTTTGCGTTGAAACCCGGCTCGATCACTTCTCCCATTGCTCCGTAGTGCGGATGCCCGAGCATAAATACGATACTTTTTATGGTGAACACGTCCGTTATGTTCAAATTGTTCACGTAACCGGGATCGTGAACTGCTATGTCCGTCACAATCGCTTGGTGAGCATATGATGTCGGATACGTCGACCACGTTTTTTCTAAAGACATTCTTCCCTGAGCCGTCAACACGTATTGCCGGCCACACATCGGTAACGCGTACACCAAAACACCGATGTCTCCAACGTCGATTCCAAAACGACCTTTGTAACTGTAAAAAATGATTATTATTGTCTTCATCGATTTTATGGATTAAATGGCAGAGTAATTTAATATAAATAAATAAAATACTGAAATGAATTGAGAATCACTCTCTCAGCATCGAAAATGGAAATCAAGAAATGTTGCAAATGCATTTCGTAGCTTGGAATTCCTGATTTTCGAACCTACACCCAAATTTCTTTGCATTCTGTCTTTTTCTCAAAATTTTTTGATTTGATTTTAATGAAAGCTTTTCAAAGCCCCTCATATTTTGATTTTCCTACAATTTTGTTCAATTTTTTTTACACAGTTGTGACCTGTCGAAGCAATAAATGTACTTTCAACTCCGAACGATTATAACTCGAGAAATAGTGATCGCTCAACGTTTCGTGAAAAGATCTTTGGAAAACTGGAAGTTTATATTATACGCTGCTATATCTGAAAAATGTTCTGGTGAGCTTTTTACCATGCACCTCAATTAAAATGGTGTAGTTAAGTATTTTTTTAAAAGATTTCAGTAAATCATTCATTTGCCAGCCACACCAATAACAATCGTCTAAATCTGTTTACACACCCATCGTAAACGGAACGACACTGCGCTGACCATTGCGTCGAAAGCCCAGTGTTCAAGTCTTCGATACGGACGTTTTCTGGACTATAACCTTGCTGCGTATTAATTAAAGTGATTTTACGATCGTTCGTTGACACTCCGACTACGAGAGCCTCTCGCATTTGTGGCCATCCCACAAAAACGCTTTTGCCCAAAATTTTTCCCGCCACGTCATGCAAATTTGGTATTTCACTGGGAACTATCGATATTATCATGTTTTCACGTCTCGATGGTTGTTCGAAAACTTTGACCTGTAAAACAAAATGAGAATTTTCAATGTTTCTCTTAATTGATGAGATTTTAGAGATTCTCAACTTTTTATCAATTACTCAGATTTTTTAAGAATTTAGAAAAAACCAAAGGGGTTTAAAAAAATTAACAAACTCCATGGAACTATAATTGTCGAATCGTTTTCAGATTTTTCTTCCAACCGCCAAATACCAGAATGTTCAATGAGCAAAATATTTGAGTCACCAATTTGTAAAATAGTAACCTTGGCCATCTCGAACGCTGCGGTATGTTTGATATGCTGAAAAGTTGGAAAACCAGCAAAATATGTACTAAGTTTAACTCCTGGGCATAATCCTTTGACTAATTTGTCCACTGGTATATCGATGGCCTCGCGATTGAGCGCAACGACTCTGGCGTGGCTATGAATAGTTGGAAAATACTGTGGAGCTTCGTAAAGGCCGAGATCTTCTTCGGTGTACGTGATAATGGACATTGGGCCATGTTTGTTTCGCTTTTGTTCTTCCGGTGTGAGTTTCACGTTGTACGGTTCCATAGCTGTGTTTAAACACTGATTAAACCATCTGATAATCGAACGAAGAAAAATATATATCTAAACGAGATACGTACCATTCAACAAACTTTTTTCGTCGATAAACGGAATGAGAACAACAGCTTCCCACTCTTGTTTCTTGTGATTGAGATCCGTCTTGAAATCGAGCGGATAATAGTCGATAATTGGAGACTGTTCTTCCGTCAACAATCCTTGATACGCTTCAGGTAACAACTTCCTGCTGGCCGCCGGTAAAACGGCCAACAATTGTTGAAACGGCAAAAATGGCTTCGCCAATTCGAACTCAATCTTGAAATCTTGGAAACCTTTTATGTCCGAAATGTAGGGCGCGTAATGATGCGGATAAAACCAAGACCAGCTGCAGCACCCGTTGTAGTAATAATTCAAATTCCACTGAATCGCTGTCACGTACGCCACCGCTTGAGATCGTAAAACTTCACTGAAATTTGATGATCATGTGAATGGAAAAATCTATCGTTGTCGCCCTCTAGACTGGTGTAAAAGTATCAAAGCATTCAAACTTGGTTCTTCTTTTTAAACTCTTGAATTCAAAGATTTTCCAACTTTCTTGTTTTTTTAACGATCCATATCGAAATTCGAAAACATTCATGACCCAAGAAAACAAAAATTTCGGGTTTTTATGAAAAATGAATTTGGGAGTTTTTCAACATTCATTTTCCAACGGAAAAGTAACCCGACGATGAAAACTAACAACGATGAAAATAGTTGACAGTATTTACAGAAATTTGAAAAAAAAAAAAAAGAAATCGGCTATTGGTACCGAAAAAAATTGAATACTTCTGACATGAGCGTTTTTTGTCGTTATTTAAAAGTTATTCAGCTAATAGAAATTCAGCGACTTCAAAGTTGCATCGAAATCCCTCTCAATTGTTTGTACACGAAAGATTAGATACGTACGCATCGACGTTCTCGTATTCGAGTTTGTTCATGTAATAATCTCGTTTGTGTTGTGAAAATTCTTCGTTGTGAGTCTCACTGTCAGAATCCAAAGCGGAAGAATCTTCTTCGTCCGAATGGCCTATCAACTGTGACAAGATACAAATGTTAAATTGGTAAATGTTATTATTCAAGATGGTAAGAATAACCAAATATCATAACGATAAAAGTCCTTGTACCATGTCGTTGGTCGATTGAATGAGAGCACTCAATTCTTTGTTCGCTAATTTTTTTGGCGAGGCTAAATTTTCTGGTGAATCTTTAGATTTCCTGTAACTCGTTCTCTCATTCTCGTTCGGTCGTCTACCTGTGTGAGCCTCGAAATACTTCAAATCAGCTAAATGCTCCATGAACTGGTCGGTATCAACCTGCGACAATCTTTCCATGAATTTTTCAAACCTTTCCAGATTCAAGGTACCAGCCTCATTTATGTACCCTAAAAAAATTTTGAAAAAAATGAGCCATAAAACGACGGAATCGCTGCTGCACCTTTGTGGAGAAATTTTGTATTTTTTTTTTTTGTTTTTTTTTTTTTCAACATACCGTTCAACGAGGGTAAAACTTCCATGTACGCCTTATACAATATAGTAAGCGCACCAGTCTCGATGTGAAGATTTGGTAAATTGGGTATAAAGTCATTGCCGACTAAAAATCCCATCAATATCCAATCGTCTATTATTTTTTCAAGGTCGAATGGGAATCCTAGTTTTTCCTTGACAGGAGCAAATTCGTGCTCCATGTACTCTCTTAAAAGAGATATGTGTAATAAACAAAACCTCGTTTTCTCCGGGGATGCACTTTTTTTCACTTTTCCGTATTTCACTTCCTCGCGCAAAACGGCAAAGTGCGGCTCGTGTGTACACAAACTCAACATTATAAGATCTGCGTCGAGTCCATACAAACAATGTCTCGTGTTTGAATCGTAGTCCGGTTGAGACTTCATGTATCTTATGTAATCCATTATTTTGTGTTCTCCTTCACCGGGTACCTGCAAATGTTGCAAAAAAATTTCAGTTTCGTTCCACAATTTCATTTATTGTTCTGAAACAATTATTCATTGTCATGCTTCGAAAATGACTTCATAAAAATTCTTTTTTCACTTGGTATTCTTCGAGCTAAAATAAATATTTAGTTCACCCGGTAACAACGTTACAATGGCAAATATAACCGAGTACGATGTCCACGCAAGCCGTTTTTCTGGAAACTACTTTTTTCGTGACTGTTTTATCGAATTCTTTCAAATGTTATTGTTCTCCACTTTTACCAGCCATTTTTTGAACTTTTAGTATAAAAAAATTGGTATGAAATATCGAAGAGGCAAGTTGTTTGTGAAAAACGCCATACTCCATTTTGAAGTGCTACAATTTTGAATCCATATTGTCCTGATAATATGTTACATTCTACCATGAAAATGTTTCGAATTTTAGAAGTCGATTTATTCCTAGTATGCAGATATGCAAGTTTATTATTTCACTGTCAACATTGGTATTTGTCTCAAAGAAAGAGGTTAAACTTTCGAGGTTAAACACTCTAAACATACTGAGCCGACTACGCTAATCGTGACAATTATTTGTTTTGACTTGTTCGGTACCAGATGAACTTCCTAAAATGCATACAGCGATTAAAGTTTCTTCACAAACCAAACAAAAATTTTTACCTCTGGTCCACTGAGTATAACTTTGCATTTCTGCCAAAGTTTATTCGTCGATATTTTCCATGTCACAAAATATTTCAACTGTTCTGTAAGTCTGGCCATGAACAAAGTTCCAGGTGTGATACAATTTGAGTCAAATCTTGCTTCTTTTGGAATTTCTTCGCCTTTGGCTCTGGCTCTCGCTTCGACGGCTTCAGCTTCTTTGGCCGCTCTGAATCTACGTCCTCGCTGTTGATTGATTTTAGCTCTCGGGGCAACTCCGTCAACAGCCATGAAGAATAATTTTTGTGGTTTTATTGTATTGAACAATATTTCTATATACTGGAAAATATTCTTGAAAATATTTTCCTCCGTTATACGAAAATGAGCGTCCATGTCATTGGGATGTGAACAAGTGTGTATTATGCCATTCATGTCTAAATATAGATTGTCGAATTCGGGAATCTGAAAGTTGAAAACAAAATTTAAAAAAAACAATTAACGAGCAAATTGTCAACAGCTGTAACAACAAAGAAATCGTGGTTTTTGTTTTTCATTTTCGGAACACGACACCTAAAGAAAAATTCTCCTAGAATTTTTACGCAATTTCAAGGCCATATCGTTTGTCAGATTTGTTTTTGGTAATAATTTTCCATTTTGAAGAAAATATGACAAAGGCATCGATTAATTGACCATTTTCATCGAATTTTTTTGCGATTTTGACCACCATTGTTCCAGACAAATTTTGACATACGTTGAAATAAGGAAGCGTGAACAACGTCTTTTGGAATAACGAAAAAGAATCTCGGGATATCGTTCGTAAATAACAAATCATTTGATATTAGTCGTGTTACCTGATATTCATTCAGTAATTCGAGCAGACAGGGGTATCTCTCACAGATATATCTACAAAACTTTGGTACTCCCATTTTGATCGCGACTGAATTAACAAAGAAAAAAAACTCAGAGTACGAAGCGCTATTACTGTCTTCGAATACCGATCCCAATCGGTTCTTTATTTCTTAATCCTTCTTATTTTCCACTACGATAATATTGAGTTATGAAAAAAAATTAAAAACTTCGGGCATAGTTGCACCGTTTGTAATCACACACTGCTGTGCTGTTTCCAACAAAGTTTGGTAATCGTTCGTAACGAAGCGGCGAGCATCGGAATCACTGAAAAAATTATTGCAAGAATGAGATGTTGCCGGATTTTGCGCATCTGCTCGTGTTTTTTTCTTTTTTATTCCAGCCGGTCAGAGATTTTGCTGATTTGAGCGCCAGCTTCGGAATTATTTCGTAGCTTACGTTACATTTATAATTATTGAAAATGAATCGTAACCTTCATTTCCCAAAACAAACCAATTCAATTATACACCATTTTTAGCTCTAGTTAAATAATTACAGAACAATATTATACATATTTTTTATAAATTTCGAACGAAATTAATGTCTACAAACATCGTAAGTTCGAAAATTTTTGTCCGTGTTCGATCTCTATTCATTTTTTTTCCATGGTTTCGGTGAGTGTTTAGCCGCAAGAGGGCTACGATGTTGGCGCCAAAACGTTACTACGATGTTACGCATGTTTTTTCAGTCTCCTGTCTCCTGTGCCGACAAGTTTAATCCTGTGCCCAGTTTGTGAACAAGTGATAATTATTATCGTTTATTATTTGCAGATATAAAAAAACGTTGTATTTCCAAATCTGCTTTAAGAGCTAGAGAAAAGAAGCTATATCGTGGTTCTGTGAATTCGATAACGTATCAAAATGATCGATTTGTCGGAAGGAGCGTTGGACGTAAGAACCTTTCATAGCGACATGTTCTTTATAAGAAAACAAACCGTATTCTAAAATGTAAACAAAAGATACATCGTATGTTTGCAAAAAACAAACCATTCTCACTTTTTTTCCAGGCTATCATGTCTGGAGAGACAATCGAAGGTCCAATTGTGCAAATATTGGTAAATAAACGCTCGAAACTATTCGTTATTTTTGTTTTCATCCTCTGGTTACACACTCAACACACTCAATTTTGATGTTTGCTAGGGACACAAAAAATTGGCCAGTTCTACTAGCGGTGAACGCTACAGACTCCTGCTCTCTGATGGAAAAAGAATCAATTCGCTCACCATGCTTGCCACTCAACTCAATCATATGATCAGTACTGAACTCACAGAGTTTAGTATTTGCAAAATCAATCGCTACGCGATGAGCAACGTCAACAATGCTGGAAAACCAAAGTAATTCAACTTTTTCCATGAACTGGAGCTAGAAAAATAACATTGAATAGAAAAGATTCATATTTTGATTAGTGAAAATTTAACAATCAAATTTTCAATGTTTCTTGAATATCTATTTTTTTTTTTTTTTTGATTTTGAGGAAATTGGAATTTTCATATTCCCTGCATTATTTTTGAAGCGTCGGATACTTTTATGTTTTTTGCATTCATTTTTTAACATAGGTATTAACAGCTCAAAATAAGAGATCTGTACTGCATAAAGATTGTTCGATTTTTTCAACGCCATGAAATCAAAAAAATAAAACATGAGAATGAAATTTTTCAGTTTTTATTTTATAAATGATTCCAATGAAAAGTGGTAATGGGATTAAATTAATTTTGTGAACAGACGAGTTATGGTCATTCTAAACATAGAAGTCAAAACTCCTGGAAGCGAAGTTGGTGGAAAAATTGGAAATCCTACGCAACTTGATGCACAACCTGAAACAGAACAAGCATCCGCTGCTCCTCAACCCAAGCCACAACCACCACCTTCTCCGAAAGCATGTGAGTTTTCATCTATGTTATTATTACTACTATTACTATTATTAAAAAAGAATCAAAATTATAAAGAATTTCTGAATAGAATTACATAAATGATAAATCCAATTGGAAAAAAAAAAAAAAAACAAATATGCAATGGCTGATGTGTTATTACAGATTTCGGTTTAACCTAAGGTTTTTTGATCGTTTTTCTTCACAAAAATTCCACATCCTTACGTCACTCTGGGAATGACACACTATATAAATAGTTGAAAACGACTGACATTTTGCATTTCATATTTGTCACCTTTTATGATTTCAATCGATTTCTTTTTGTGGAGAAAAACTTTTGTTCTTGTATCTAAAAATTGTTAGAGATTTGTGAATGATTCGAGAAAACTGACTACAAGTTTACAAATTTGTTATTCTTAGCCACAGCTAGCGGCTTGCAGAGGAAACGTCTTAACGAATCAATATCGTCAGGTTCTGATATCACGACCACACCGATCGCTGCTCTTAGTCCATATCAAAACAGGTAAAATAAAAAAAAAAAACAAATGTTCATGAAATAAAGAACAAAAAAATTCAGAGTCAAAATAACATTTCTAATTGATTCTTCTTTATCAGATGGGTTATCAAAGCGAGGGTTAGCAACAAACAAGGAATCAAAACTTGGAGTAATTCACGAGGAGAAGGCACTTTGTTCTCGATGGATCTTGTGGACGAAAGTGGCGAGATAAGATGCACCGCGTTTAAGGAACAATGTGACAAGTTTTACAACATGATCGAGGTACTTTCTATTAATAACTATCCGACCGAAACGTCAAAGTATTATAAAATTATAAATGTTTTTGATTATTCTACAATCAAAATCGATGTGGAAAATTCTAGAAAAAATAGCAAACTCGTTTCACGTAACAAAAATATCTGTTTGATTATCTGTCGAAGAATATTTCGTTCGAACATATGTTTATGATTTTCCCAAACTATTATTGTCATCAAAAATCAATGTGTGTAAAATTTCGACAGCATTTTTTAAGATTTTCGTTCAATTAAGAAATTACAAAATTCGAAATGAATTATCGACCCACAGACATGTTCAACCTTCAATTAGTTTTGCATTAGATAAAGATATTTGTTATAACGCTAATGTATTAATATCAATCATTAATTCCTAGATTGGAAAAGTTTATTACATATCGCGGTGCACATTGAAACCAGCGAATAAGCAGTACTCGACATTGAAGAACCAATACGAAATGACAATGAACAACGACACCGAAGTCGTTGCGTGTCATGACGAGGTCGATGACATTCCAACAATATCGTTCGATTTCAAGCCTCTCAGTGAAGTCGAGACCAGAGAAAAGAACACCATAATGGGTACGCATATTGGAAAATAGACTGCCCGGAAATTCTCTCATTGCTATTGAACTTTATTGAAAATTCCATTGACTATACGAAAACATGATTTTGCGTTTTTGACGTTCAAAAGAACATTTCCGGTGTTTTCATTATCACGTAGCACCAAAAAATTTAATCACTCAGTTTATTATTTTATATTCACGAAAATATATAAAATTGAACAGGATCTCGTGACAATTTGATTGAAAATTTTTACTTTTAGGCACAAATATTTGTGTTCTTATAAACACCAAATGTTATTAGTGTACTTAAATTTATTTTAGATATATTGGGTATCGTGAAATCTTACGACGAAGTACAAACTCTGACTGCAAGAAACACCGGTAGAGAACTCCGCAAGCGGGACGTACAGTTAGTCGACATGAGTAACGTTGCGGTAAATTAAGAATAAACAACATTTTCCATGACAATTTGTTGAATTTTTACTGAAAAAAAAACTTTTTTTTTTTATTACAGGTAACTCTTACTCTCTGGGGTACACAAGCTGACGAATTCAACCCTGTCGATAACCCTGTTTTAGCTGTCAAAGGTGCACGTACCGGAGAATTTAACGGTGGCAAAAATTTGTCAACTCTCCAATCCTCGACTCTCCAATTAGATCCTGATATCCCGGAAGCTCACAGGCACGTATGAACAACTATGAAATAACGATCAATCAATAAATTATTTCTTTTTTGTTTATTGGAGTAATCTTTCATTCGGAAATATATCGATGAACTGTTTTCGAAACATAAATTTTGAAAATACCGATGAAAATCTTCAGGCAGGGATAATCAGTATCACTCAATTTTTTCAAATATTTATAAGCCGATCGTATTCAAAATAATTCTTTATTGTTAAATGGCTAATGAAATTATAAGAAATAAATTGTGACAGGAGTAATGTCCGTTCCTGAAAATAACTCTAGCTTTACTGCACTGAAAGCATGATTTTTGTTCTATAATACTAATTTCCTGAGGCCACGTCTTCTGTTTTCAGATTGCGCGGTTGGTACAACACAACAGGCAAAGAACAAGAATGCAAATTCATATCAAAGGCTGGTGGCGGGTCTTTGAACGCTCCATTGACAACGGTTTACGAGGCAATGAAAAAGAGTCAACAACTGACGGATGGTACGGAAACTTTCATGATCAAAGGTTGCGTCAGTTTGATACGAACGGAAAATGCATTATACAAATCTTGCCCGACGGAGGGATGCAAAAAGAAAGTCGTTGATCAAGCAAACGAAATGTACCGGTGTGAGAAATGTGACAGAGAATTTCCAAATTTCAAGTATCGGTTGTTGGCGAACGTGAGTATTCATTTACTCTGAAATAAACATTATTTCAAAAACGTTTCTTGTCGAGCGTATATCAAAACATTATCGATCGAAAATTTAATGATGAAATCGTTCTTACTTTTTTTGTTATTCAGATGAACATTGCCGACTGGAGCGGTAGTTTTTGGGCTACGACATTCAGCGACGAGGCCGAAAAAATGTTGGGTATGTCAGCTGAAGATATTGGTACACTTAAGGAAAACGATTGTGACACGTACGACGACGTCTTTTCCAAAGCTCTGTTTGTACCCTCTTTTTTCAAGATCAGAGCAAAAAAAGAGACTTACAACGTAAGTGCAAAGATTTCATAATAATTGATCAATCATTCTATCAAAAAACATTGATAACAAAATATTTTTAAGGACGAAGTAAAGGTGAAATCGGTCGTCAACGCTGCGGGACCAGTCGACAGTAAACTATATCTGAATCATTTGATGGATGAAATCAAGAGACTTGCAAACGTTGATGTCAACATGGAATAGAATTTCCCCTTAAAATCGACACAGTATCGAAATTATTTTGATAATTTAAGAAAAAAAATGGAATTTTCCTTTACTATTAAGCAAGACTCTCCAAATATTCTCTCGTTGCATTTCTATGGCGCGAGCCAATCACAATAATAAATTTGTACTGTTCTAAACGATTTTCACAATAAAAGAGAAAATAAATAAAAACGTTGCAGTATTATTCACCACTGTTGAGGTAAGGATCCCCGCGAGTCGATGATTTATGGATCTATAAAGCAATGTATAAAATAAATCATTTATTTACTAAAATAATACACTATTCGTAATACATGCCTCAGCAGCAGCGATTTCCATAATTCTTTGATCATTGGAAGATTGAAATAATAGAAGAATAGACTCACGTTATATTGTATCGGCTTATAAACTTTAAAAACATAATGTAGCACAACAGGACTATTACAAAACCATCTCATATATATATATATATATTTTTTTTTTCATCTTTTATAGTGTTTTGATTGATTAAAAACCAATAAACAGCTCGATACAATCTTGTTTACGTATTTGTACACATAGATTGTCCTTTCATGCTGCACATTTATGTTTCATCGAAATGAACCACTTAATAGAGTGCTAACAAAGACTAGTTTAACACTTTAATGTTAAGGGACGATCCCCATGACGGATGTTCAAAAAATCGATCTTTTTTTCCACATAACATTACTCATTTATGCTCACAAAATACTGAGTCCCAATGACTGGTGAAAAGAAAACACAAAACCTGACGCGTTTTAACCACTACGATTTTACAATCGGTTCCAGAAACTTGAAAATAAAAGTTTGTTTGGCCTTGAAAAATCGAAGTGAAATACGTTTTGGCTGTTTCATCACCAAATGCAAATTCGTACCTGTTTTTCAAGTTCAAGGTAGATGAAGGTACGTAACTTTATTGATTCAATTAAAAAATTCGTTTCGTTCTTTTTTTCGACGTATCAATTGTTACTGGAACCAAAATCAAGGGAGTGATTTCAGAAAATTGATTGAAATAGTGAAACGAAAATGTATCAAAATTATTTAATTTTTTTTTTTTACCATTGTCACGGGAATCCCCTTTAATATAATCGTGAATAGCACAACATCGATAAAGATACATCCCACCGTGCTATAAAATAGTTGATTTCTGGCAACAAATTGTAATTCTTTGAATTCAGTAGTGCTCTGTAGGAACGACATTAGGCTAGTTATTTTAATAAAATTTCATTGTTCCATCATAAATATTTTAAGTTTCTTTTTTGTTTTTCTAAAAAATAAACAAAAGGCCATTTTTCATATAAGAGTATTAATCATTGATTGAAGGATCGACAGCAATGGTGCAATTCAAAGAGTGGGAAGCTTTTTTGTTACTCTATCGATGACATTGTTATCTACTAAAAAATAAAAAACATTTTAAGAGCTTCCCAAGTCGATATCAAGTTCCATTCAATAGATTTGCTGATTATGTTATAATTGTTTAAGCGTCTTTTATGTCAGGATTTCATCGAATACAGTAGCAGAAGATAATTAAAGTGAGCTTTACATTCGTTCGATAAGAAAACTTTTTCGACGAAATCAATGTAAGCCTCACCTTAATGGATAAAATACACCATATTCCACACAATATACACTTATACTCTAGATTAACGAAAATACTGACAATTTGTACGTAACAAAATTATTGTCATGGAAAGAAAATAGTTTTTGAGAACGAATAACGCGGGCAAATGGAGAGAATACAAAATAATTATGAATATATTCGTTAATAGCAGATCTCGCGTTAAATATAATTTGCCTTTAGCGATATTCTTTGGGTACATAGCACATTATCGTAGTATACAATAGAATCTGTTCTAATTTTTGTTTGTTTTTTTTTTTTTTTTCTTCTCTTTTCTAATATGTTATCACACTCTGTTACCCAGGAAGCTCTCGTGCCCAATTGATCGTAGGAACGAAATTTTTTTTGGTTGATTTTTCCATTTAAGAATATAATTTATATATGTATGTATATACGTATATAGCTTTTTTTCATATATAGTATGTTTGTCTCGCTTTCGCACTTTTCTTTCATTTTTTTTTTGTTGATTTTTTTCTTATATATATTTACAGGATACATGGTGCAGCACAGCATGAAAGAACATTTGACTCACAAACTATGCTACTCTCATGTGATATTAATATTGGTCAAGATAAGTTCTAATGATTGCTGACAACCGATAATTGATGTATTTTAGTGATTTTTGTTTTGCTTTGAAATTGAAAACTGTTTGGACTTTCCTCGGTTATTTGCATATCGGGTAAAACAATAAGACCCCGTTGGAACATGCAATGCTGTGTTGATGCCTCGCCACCTCCGTAATTCGATAGAAATTGTTAAAAAATCGTCACCAGTGAAAAAAGTTAGCGTTGCTCCTGTATTGTTTTATGTTTTCTTTCGTTTTATTTCAAGTCTTTCTTTTTACGTTGTTTAATATCTATTTGTTATTTCTTTTGCAAGTCTTGTCGCGGGAACTCTCGTGCTTTAATATAAGTCGATAATTTTCCTTATATCAAACGTAAAGCTTGGGACGTCACGTAAAAATAAGCGGCGATTCCAAAAGTCACCGTAAAATGTGGCTTTTCTGGTACGCGAGTACAAGATTGTTTATGACTTTTCTCGAGTGAGAAAAGCGCGAATCGGAATACGTGCATTGAATATTTTGAAATTGTTCTTTCATGTCTTTTGATATATAGAAAATTTATATGTATATATTATATTATATTTATATAATATATCATATAGATATATGAATCGTAGATAAATATTTCGGATATGATACATCGAAAGTGAGCCAAACACCCGGGAAGATTTCGGATAGAATGGGGAAAAACGATAATTCAATGAAGCTAGATGTGGTCCTCGTCCTTGTGAATTTGAGGCGATGCAGGTGTTGGGTCGGCGTGAAACATTGGATTCTTCACTTCCATCTCTCCAGCCTTTACAACAATTATTTACAAAATTTACTATCACATCTCAAATTTCAACAGACAAATAGAAAAGTTTGATATGTTAAATTTTTGCCAAAAAACGATGAACATTTGTGAGCTAATCGACTGAGACTAACTAAGAGGTTTGCCAAATATTTCTTGTACCAATTTGTAAATGATAAAAAAAACTGCAATTATCTAGAAATATTTATATTTTTAACCACGAAAAACTTTGGTCTAATAGCTTCCACAGTTTGACGAGTCGATATTGTTTCATTTCTTTTTTTCTTTTCTAAATATATATGCGCTTTCTATATTATTTCAATTATCAACGATTCATCGTTCAGTTTATTGCAGACTCACCGATGCGAGACCAGGACACTCGTACACGGTGTAATCTCCTTCCTCATTTTCCTCGTCACTCTCCGCTTCTGAGACGGAGCCTGGATCTCGCGACGCGGCTGTTCTACTGAAACGAATTAAAGACTTGACTTTTTGCCAACTTGAAATAAAGATTGTTACTTATTTTGTACTCGTAATTACTGAAAACTTGTCAAAATAAACACTCGAATTTCCTTCTGAATTATCTTGTATTTTAGCAGGTCGATAATGTCAACTTTTTCCAATTCTTCGAAATTCTTTTAAAGCGACAAAAATTCTTCCCATTTTTTCAATTTTTAATCATTTTTTTCAATCAATTTTTCCATTTTTTAATCATTTCAACCGATTTCTATAGAAGAAATTTTCATAGATTGCTATAGCATTGATTCGCAGAAAACAAATATGGGAATACTGAATGAATTTAGCCACTGGGACTATGCAAGAAAATAGTAATTCCTAAGGATTCAATATCAATCATAAAATGGAATAATTTCGAAAAACTCGACAGCATTACCGATTGTAGGATTGTGAAAAAGATTATTTTAATAGATTGAGAGTTTTTTCCCATAATAAATTCATTAAAAATTATTGAAATTAACGCTGTATCAAAATTTTATGGAATCAATTGGCAAATTTTGAAAAGTGAAATAAAATGCAAAAAAAAAACGTTTTTCTTTTTCAATGAAGCGTATCAGTTCATTGAAACACAGGTCATGCGACACGTGTATTAACGCCTTTGGGGGAAAAAAAAACACGAATGAATTATAAGAATAGCGGAGAGAAAGAAAAAATGAAAGAGAAAACCCACTTTTCCATGGCTATTATCTGTTGTTTTTGATGCTGAAAATGATACATTTGTGCCGAGTGGGCGAGTCTCTGGTCTCCGGACGGTGAAATGTCTTTGTTCGGTCCTGTCACGCCGTAAGCCGGGTATTCGATATCCGCAGCTGCTTTAGCCCCTCGCTGAAGTCTATGGATTAAACGACACTCATTTGAATGACACTTGTCATCGTCATCGGAGCAATGTTCTTGCACCGTTTGACTCTTGAGGTAAATATAATGATGCGTGCTATAAATTCTTATTCATAAAACAAAAAATGTACATTACCTGCACCACGTTAAGCTGATTAACACGAGAGCAAACATAGCAGCTGCGCTGCAACCGGCTACGATTGCTGAACAATTAATTATTTCATTTTATTTTTCAGTCCAAAAATTGTGTAGTATTTTTTGCAAAATTTTTCAAGAAGTTGCATACGTTAAAAAAAAACGTTTGTTTCGTAACATTTCAATCGAAATTCAATAGATTTTTTATCGTCCTTTTACATATTTTATTTTTTTCCAACGTTTCTTTTGGAGTTTCATCAATTTTTCATTTTTAACTACGAATCGATAGATTTTTTTTATCCATGTGAAAAGTTAGCACGATATGGAAAATAGCAAAATTGAAAAATGTAGAGAATTCCGGTCAAGTTGCAACGTCGTAAATTCCGATACCTTATGAAAAGTAATAAATTTGGCTCACCGATGAAATAAATATCGTTAGTCATGAGACGATTGGAGGAAACGATGACGGAATCATCTTCGGAGAGTCTGTGATTTTCGGGCAAAACAATTTTCATAATGGAAAATTTGTCATGGCGTATATTTTCGGTGGAGTATTCAAGGTCAGTTGGGGACAAATGATTTTGTTCTTTGGCTCGATCTTGATTCTCGAAGCGATGGAAAGATGTGATGATATTTTGTTGTTTCGTCGTTGTTTTTTCGTTGATTGGCTCAGTGCTCGAATCGTCCTTTTCGTAATATCGTGGATCGTTGGGTTTTATAGCAAATTTGCGTTCTTCCATTTTCGGCGGATCAAACCTGTAGGTGAATTCTGGTGTCTCGTGCTCCGGATTATGAGCCGAAAGATCTTCGTCGTTATTGAGAACGCGATTTCGATTGAGTTCCATCAATTTTCCTTCGATTTTTAAGAGACGTTCCTCGGCACTAGTTTGCTCGGGATAATTTTCATCGGTGAACTCATTCATTCTCGATGAACGTTCCGGTAAAGACGGATGAACGTAGCGCGGTTTTTCATTTCTGAAAATACTTTTTGCATAAGGAATTTTGAGGTTTGAAAAATCTTCGAAACGATCGGAAAGCGGATCGGGCCTGCCGTAAGAGCGTGGCACTTCCGGATCGGGAAGCTCTCCTTCAAAATCTTCCGGCACGTCATAACCCATCGGTGATTGCGGAATTATCGTTCGCTCCTTCGCCTGGTTTCGCAATTCCAGCGCGTCAAGCACACTCGGATTTTCCAGAAAAGCCTCCAACAATTTTTTCTCTTTTTGCCGCTGATAATAGAGATACTCCGCGTATCCCCATGGCAAATTCGGTGGTAATCTACTACGACTCACGTCCCTCATGTTCGCCAGCTTTTCCGCTTCCAGGTACCTCGCGATTTCCTCGTAATTAGCGTCCATTGCTCGCTCTGGCTCGACATCTATAAAACCACACACAAATACAATTATTTTATTTACTGTTCAAATATTGTTATTCCTTAATTTTTTATCTAACAATTCCTTCGGAAAAATGCACAACAAAAAAAAAAAAAGTTTCAAGTGTTATCGTCGACGAAATGTGAAAGAAAAAATTACAAAAATCATTTGACTTTTCACACATTTGTAGACCTTCGAATGAATTTTATTTCCTATTTTATTTGGATCGATTTCCCACGAAAATGTGACACAATATTCAACAAGTTTTTATCTTATGTTTCATTTGCGAAAAAAAAAAAACTAAGGAACATGGTCTTTTATTGCGAAACGTGGAGACTTAATTTAGAAAATTAGCCATTAAAAATACAATATTTCGAATGACGAAGAAAAAAATATACGTTGCTTTTGAAAATGTAAGTGATGTACTCGCATACTTGTATATAGTTCCTCCCTCAAAGAGAGCTCTTGAACGACCATCTGTTGCGCCGAGTTCGCACGGAAAATCAATTTCGAATGCACGTAGCCCAAGAAAATTAGGTCGAGGGTCAAATGTCCTTAATATTTATCAGTTTTTCGTACGAAATATACGTTTCTGTATAAATGTGCTCGTTCCCTAAATGCTATCGTAATATAATAGAAGCTCACATTGTCATCATAGACAATTCAGCACACTTGTATTCGAACACTTACGTATACGTGCATGTCAGATAAAATAAAAAAAATATTTTATTTTAAATACAACAATATTTTTGTTCATTTCTATTCAGTATTCAAACTCCTGTGAGTCTCCATGTGAAACACCGGTTCGAATAGAAATGTCACTGACATTTATATTATGAAAAAAATCGAGGGTGATATTGAAATGTATTTATTCGTTGTAAATTTTAATTAAACAACTTAATTTTGTTCTACGAGGCTTCCGACGATCAATGATCGTTGATGTAAATACTTGATTGACAGTTACGAAACACGATTATCTTTTCAGAAGTACTGGCCTAATGAAACCTCGTAATGTTATTCGATTGAGCTTCGTGCTAATGAGTTATTAATTATTAATGATTAAATGTACTGATTTTCTGTCGTAAATATAGACGAAACGGTTGGAGATAGAGCAAAATATCATGGAACCAATATCGTAGCTCGTCGAACTTCCTACAATAAAGCTCTTTACGACTTTCCTCTACCATTGATAGTTTCGTCTTGACAGCTATCGAAAATACGTCTTAATAACGTTGGCCCTACGCACAACTTATGGCAACCAGAACTTTTTTAGAACACTCTTCAGGACTAAAGTACTGGAAATAGAAAAATGTCGTCGAATACTTTTTTTGTAAAAAATAAGATGAAAAATTGATGGTTCTATGGTCTGTATATCCTCAACAGTTTCGTCGGCAGTACGGACGATCAAAGAGAGTCTATACTCATTGTGAATCGAAAAAAGTTTTGTAGTTTTGTAGCTTAACTTTTTGTGGTTAGGTTTGATTCGACGCATTTTTATTTCTTTCGTATTTTCAACGTATACGCGAGGGTTTACGTTAAGTTTATCGATTGCATATGACAAACACACGGTACGAGGTGTCTAATCAACGTTTTATTTCAAATGAAAAACAATTGAAAGGTGTAGAACGATGCGGGTTTGTCAATTACGTAAATGCGTACGTAAAATTGGAATAAATGCAACGAACAATTCGTGTTCGAAAAGAGTGATGATGAAAAGAGAAGAAGAAAACGTTATTTTGTTGAAGCGAACGGAATAATTGATAGATGTTTGACGATATGGGAGCCCTTGAAACGAGAATATTACATAATCACCTTGTAAACAATATTAACACATAGAATTAGAAACTAACAAATAGAATCCTCTGGTTATTCGGAAGCGTCACGAATGGTTAAAGAAAGGTGGAATACCGAGAAACAAATGAAACACCGTCAGAAAACCAAGAAGCCGCCATTGTTTTAATCCGGATCTCAAATATCAGCCCATCAAAATAAATACAAAGTTTGATCGTTAACATCGACAAGGGAATTTAACAAGATGCAGAAATAAATGTGTTTGGCTCAAAATTTTTATGATCGAACCCGAGAGAAAAATCAATTTTTTCAAACGTTAAGGTTATATTGCTCTGAAACAATAAAAAATATTCGAAATATCAGAATTATTTACAGATAAGATCCAAAGAAAATTAAGAAAGAAATTAAACTATTTCTAGCACAACGAAACGAAAAGCTTTCAATTAATTATTTAGGAATCGAGTCGAAATTTTATTCACTCTGACAATATGGTTCAAGTAGAGTTCAACACAAAAGTTGAATTTTACTTTTTCGCCAATGTTAGACCACATTTTCACTGATTTATATTTCGATGTGAAGAATTTTCAAAAATTAAAACAACCTTACGAGCATTGAGTTGCCGAAAAATGTAAATGATCAACAAGAACATAGAAATAATTGCAAAAACCCTGGGATTTTGTAGTCAGATGTTGTCAATCGATCCATTTTTTTCTCAGAAAAATATATTCTGTCGACAGTTCTCTCAGGAAATTCGTTCAAAATCGTAGTAGCAGCGAGAAACACATATTTTCTTCATATAAAAAAACCCTAATGTTTCGTACCATATGCAAAATCCTTGATTCTCATTCTCCCCTCGATCACTTGTAAAACGTGAATACAATTATCGAAGTACGTTATAATAAAAAAAAAAAATAATAATAATCGTAATGAAAATAATAACGATTAATTATTTATTTTTGTCAATGACGATGAATATATGGCTGGTAAGAATAATAATCAATCTAAGAAAATGATCCTATTCAACGAATAATCTGAATTTAGCCATAATCTTTACGAAAATTATGATAAACGTGGCCTCGTTCACTAGTCTTTTGTATAGCATAGCTATGGACAATCGGTTTCAAGAAGTTTTCGAGTCTCAAAGGTAAGAAGCAAAAAAAAACAGAACAATTCAATTATTTGTTAGAAAATTGGATAAATAATGAACTTTTTGAAACATTATCCGCAGGCACGTAGAGTCGAACGTTATACGCGGAAGCAAACAGGTATTGACACGCTCGTATGTAACATTTCTTCTTGACTTACCCTGATAAAACCCGAGGTTTTCAGCATTATCGAGACGAACAAGTAGGACCAAGAGGATGATAAAGTGAGCCAAGAACCTTCTCCGGAGATTCCCGGATCTCATTATCGCGCGAGATCTGCCAGGTGTTAAAGGCGAGATGAAACACAGCTGGTGTGTCTTTGAATCGATGATGTACACACGTTTTATTGTTGAAACTGACGGGTTAAATCGCGTACAAGTCCGTAGAGAGTGACTGCGGAATGTCCGCACGGACTAACGCACGGACGGGTCGGTACAGGTTTTTCTGTTTCTTTCGGTTTGTTTCTTCTTTCTTTTTTCAGTGTACGTAAGCACGTCATTCATCGAAAAGGACGGAGAGCTTGCGCGGTCATGGTTCCGCGCAATCAATACTACACCTACGCATTCGCGTGTCTCTCCTCCACCTCCTCGGCACACCTAACTCTATCTCACTTCCGTTCGTTCTCCCTTTTATATACAGAAGGGTGAGAACACGCGAATAAAAACACTCGGTCCTCTCCCCGCGAGCGGTACAAGTTCGCGGTTTTTTTCACTTCAAGACACCTCACTTCACACGATCAAAACATTGGCTGGTTCGACTGTAAGGGGAGATATCAGAGTCCGTACGGACAAACAGAGGACCTTTGCGCTTACTCTCTTTCGGTCGAATGAAGACATTGACGATTCTGTTACGCGGGAGGGGATAGGACGAAACGAAGCGCCACGAACGGGTGTCACATTATCGCACCCCCACAGTTGTTGTTATAATACTTGAGCCAACGTTTTTTTCTCAGATAAACCAAAATATAATAATTATGTCTCAATAATCTTGTTTGCACGCACTATTTTTCCCTTCAAAATGGCTCCTCTTGTTTCTCCTTAGAACTTCAGACCGTGGGCACCACTGTACTAATCGACGATATATATATGCATATGCGTGCAACTGTAGGTTACATCGCCCATGAGGCCAATGTCACAGTAATGAAATTGCGAATATAAAAGCTGTTCATCCGACGAGTCGATAAACGACCTTGAAACCTCCCGGATCAAATCCGGGACGCATAAAGGGCGTGATGACAAATGGGTTCAGGTTATGTCAGTTTCTGATACTCTATGAAGATATCCTAATTAAAAAAAAAAAGCAGTGGGCACAACAAGAAGTTAAAAATTCACGTAATTCATATTATGCAACGAATATTCTTTCGTCATATTTTTTTTTCTTCATTTTATTCTGGCTAATGTCAATTTCTGTACATTCAGTTTGGGAACTGCTTGAAAAGCAGATCGAAGAAAAAGATTTCGCAATTTTTGTAACGAAAAACTTGTAAGTGAAGCATAAGAGTAAAATTTCGTTATTTTTAACGATCCAAACGTCATCGTTGTCGCGGAGTTCGGCTACTATATAGCTGACCATGCGACGAATGAGGACAATGAACGTTGAACTTACGTATGAGTAAAAGAAACAAATGAACTGCTACAAGCTAAGCATTTTTAGTTTCAGTATATCGCAATCTCCTAACCACAAGAAATCTACTTCCTGCGTATAATTATCATGATTCCGTTCACGACACCATGACTACATTTTCGTGTGATTTCTCAAATCCAATTCTGTTTCGCCGAGAAATTATTCTATACATTTGTTGAAACCAATTTTGAAACAATTCAAAAACGGGTGTCACGATTAAAATTTTACAGTTTACTCGATAACTTCGGAACTTATTTATCAATATTTTTTTTTCTCTACTCCCGTCATATCTTGTCACTGCTAAAAATAACGGTTGGGACATTCCGGAAATTACTCGAGCATCATACATTGATTAAATTTCCAACAATACTTTAGTCATGTTGTTTTTGTTTTTGTTTTTTCACAAATTTGATGGAACTTATAAGAACTTGAAAAAAAAAAATCAAAATCGTGTAGTTTCGTTTTGCCGGATTTTTGCGCCATGTTGGAAAAAGTTTAGACCACAAAACACGGCCGCGCGTGGGCTGAACATTTTTTTTTCCATATCCCATAGGTCAACTTGTTCGGTCGGTAAGATTTTGTTGATAGGAATTATATCTCGACGGAGAGGGAAACGTATGTGGGAACAAAAGCATAAAGACCTTCCCATATATACATACACAATTCCATTGAATAATACACGTAAACTACACGTGTGAGATTTGCAGTGTATGTCCGTTCAGCGATAGGAAAACGTGTGTATACAGAACAGAGGAGAAACGAAAAAAGATAACTCCTCATAATAACAACGGTTCAGGCGACAAAATGCAGGTAGGTCCGATGCGAAAAAGGGGAAGAGAGAAAAATCGTGCTGCCGTTTTCATGACATTCTAAAAATAGTATCATCGAATTAAAAATATGCAAAACACGAATTTTCATCGACTCTGAATATTCCAAAATATCAATTAAGTGGGTTTTGAATTATTCACTCATTCGCTAGCTCTACTAATTATACATTGAATAACGATCATTCATTATTTATGTAACTCTATTCTTAGGCAAGTGAATTGTTATTTATTTTCTTTTGAGTCACGTGACTATTGTTATGTCGCGTATTTTTGTCCGTTTGACTTGGTAAATATTTATTTTTGTTCGGAATAACGATAAAAACGATCTACGATTCGGAATGAGACCGTAATTATTGTAAAGGCGAATGATGAACCGCATATCGGATATTCTTCGATAATTTTTTTTTTTTTTTCAATTCAGCATACGGGAAATAACGCTCACGCAATATAGCAGACAAATTCACTTCCTTCACTGATATACGTTATATGTATCAAGGCCACTTGTTAGTTTTTCATCAAGTATTCCGCTAGCTCTTGTACAAGAAATAAAAAAATAAATCGTAATTTTTCATTTCGTGGGGATTAATGGGAACGTGAAAAGAATCGAGGGGTTGAGTGAAGATTAGTTCGTATTCTCAAGAGACTCGAGGATGCAATTAAGCGACTCTATATCTATGCTGTGTACCGCCGAGACTTTAAAGCGTAGAGAAAATACATGATGTTTCTAACCTTGATTGGAACTCTGAAAAGTCGCAAAATTTCAATTTTTTTCTCTGCTGCAATAAAACGATTTTTTTTCGAAAACTTTCGTCTGTTGTATTACATATTTTGACATATTGAAACCATTTTGTTAATAAAAACATCGATTTTTTATGTAAAATATTTTGAAATGCCTGGAATATGCGTCACGTTGCTGAAGGCTGGTGGTCTTGATCTTCAACAAAACCAAGGAATTTCATATTGTTTTGTATCATACAAAAATACGAATCGCTAATTCGACGAACGAATCTCCTCAAATGGAGTGTTTACCTTATTTTTTAATGTATGAAGGTTGTCATTTAAGAAAAAAACACAATAAATTAATTTGACGATGAAAATTAAAAAAAAAAATTTCTTCTCAAACTGTTATATTTTTTCATCCAATTACTAAATCTGTTGTAACCACGGTCGTACATACAGGTCTGGAAACGACGGTGGTGGGGGATGGGTCGCTTAACGTCCAGTGTTTGTAGCTTCCCTGTTTGGCCGCATAGTGCGCATTGGAAAAGGGATGTTGTGTGCGAAAGAGACAGCCATATGTCTCTTGGGCACTGTACATGCACTTTCCATTATAATTTTTTTGTATGAAAATCATTATTGTTTTTCGTTGAAATCGTTAATTCAGGGAAATTAAAATAAAAAAGCACAAGTGGAGTTTTATGATAGACATAGGACTGGGATCAAGCAGGAGAACGTGTTCGGGGAAAACCAAAAACAAACTCTTGTAGATGTTTTGAAACTACTTTTAATTTTTAGCCAGTCTTGACAGTTTTTTTTCAGTAGAAGACTCAAGTGTTTTTCACAAACGTATTGAGATGTTTTTAGTTTCACTCCGGGAATTGCTGCCTGCCACTTTTTAAAACGTTCTGGGTTTTTTGGCACTTTAAAAACAGAGCTCTTTTCTTAATTCGATTTATACCCTGTTTTGCAGTGAGGTACCGCACAGGATTTCGTCATTTTAATGCAATCAATTTATTAAAGATTTTTAAATTGTCACACGAATAATTTTTGACGAAATAAACATCGAGAACATGTGAAGAGAGAGAACATTACGGTTTAAATTAGGCCTGTATATAACTTGTAACATCCCCCTATCACAGCGCTATGCTGTGGCAGCGGTGAGAAAAAAAAGCTTGGACATTAAGAGGCCCACATGCTGCCTATGCAATGCTACTGTCGTTTCCAGACCTGTATATACGACCGTGGTTGTAACGAAGGAAACTGTAACGGTGCGAAATTTCTCATTCAAACCTTCCATATGGATCGCGTCTGGTTTTGAGCTTTTTTACACGAACGATTGCTGATCGGTGGCAGCACTTGACGGACAGAACTACAAAACAGTTCACCGCGATTTTCTAGGTTAAGACTCCTTGTGACATGTGCGAACATTATTGAGTTTAATAAATGTTTAACTAAGGATTAAAGTAACATTAAATACTAAAGGGTGTAAGTGAAATTCGGGATTTTAAAATATATTTTCCAAACGACCCTGATTCCGTACTTCCAAAGTTTTACCCCATTCAAATAAGTGATTATAACCACGCACAAACCGAAGTTGACCAGAAATCAGACAAAAAAAACTCGATTTTTTTACAACTGGCTCGATTTTAGTTTGACAAATGAAAAAAAATGAATAAATTGCGCATTACTCATTTATTAAATTCACTAACTAATAATACAACAAACCAAAGTATTCGTTCGTAAATGTAACATTGCAATGTCAATGTTTTGATTAATATTTCTGTGCAAGGCATCATTGTCATCAATTTTCGAGTATTCGTATCTAACGAAGATATTTTCAAAGTATTTATGTCAAATACTCGTGAAAAAGTAACGTCTCAATTGTTCTTACATGATAAATGAATAATATTGGTTAAAATGAGATAGAAGTAGAAAGACGAAGAGAGAGAGAGAAGGAATGCATCATGTACAGTGTCTCCCCTTGTGACATTCATTGAAACTAATATCGCCGAAGATGTGAATAAAAAATATCAGATTTAAATCGTAAAATATCGAATGTAAATGTTTCAATAATACGTAAGATTTGCGGTAAAAAAAAAAAAAAAAAACGTAACATTTCTTCGGAATTGATCGAAATATATAAATCTCAACATTTGTACTTCGACGCTAATCTATGAAAAATAACAAAATCATGTTTCAGAGTTTTTTTTCCCCACTGCTGGCATTAGAGTTCTGATTTCAGCACAATGTTGACGAGATTTTATGTACCAATTTCACGACATGCACGTCAGGTGAGCCAAGTGTTTCTTTTCCATTGAAAGTATTCAATCTAAAATAGTTAAAAAAATTAAATGCGCCATTTTAAACTAACAATACACGATTCGCAGGTTGCAACAAAACAGAAGGAGAAACTCGGTGTGATAATGGACGAGAAAACTTACAAAAAGATCGAAAATGAGGAACTAAAAGCCCGTAAACATCCAGGAAGGATCACAAACAATAAAGCTACGTTACCTGTATGGCTTAATGCCGCATTACAAAAGGAATTGGAAGGTGAGAAACAAATTCGTTGAATTACACAGCGAAGAAAATTCTTTGCTATGTAATTACTGCATATTTTGTTAAATGAGTGGTAAAAAAATTAAGTTATTTGGAAATTTGATTACTATTATTTATTGAAAAAAAAAGAATTTCAGTTAATTTTCATTTTGGAGATTCGACTATTCCAACAACTGATCATTTCGGTTGTTGTATCTCCTAGCAACGTAAAAATTAACGAAATAATTAATCAATTGCCAAATACAAAGTATTGTTTTTTTTTTGACGAATTTTGTTAAATGTTCTTGTCTTTGGTCTCTAAACTAATAAATATGAAGTAAAGTTTCACAGTTTTCGTAAAAAAATTCAACATTTTCGATTATTCTCTACGAAAAGTGTGTATAAAACTTGAGATCTTTGGATAAAAAATATTTCGAATACAAATTTCTTTTAAATTTGGGGAATGTTGATTAAAAGAGCTCCGAAACTATTCCCTCAGTTTTTTTCATTTTCCATTGAAAAAACAAGCTTTGGTGAATGGATTCTCGTAACAGGGCCCAAATTTCATTTGCATGTTTGCGGTAGAACATTATAGTCTTCTGAAAAGAATTTGAATAATTTAAATATCAAACGATTATGATTATGAGATTTACTGTTTGTTACAGACACGCCGACACAAACGATTATCGAAGACGGTAAAAAATTATCAAATTTTTTAAGCGGTCGACATTCACCACCAGAAGTATCAGCTGTGAGAACGAAATATACACAAATAAGAGAAGAAATAGCGATATCGCGAGAACAGTCGAAAAAATTTGAAGCATCAGTCGAGGATATGGAAAACGCCGATAAAAATAAAGCCTTGCGTTTATTAAAATGTGCTTTCCATGCTTGGTCTCCTGTTAATTACAACAGATACGCGGGTTTGCTGTATCTCGTATCACGAAGTGGTCCCGATTACGCTGTACTTCATAGAATATTTCATGAAATTAAAAATCGGGATCAAAATTTCGAACCCAAGTCTTTAATGGATTTTGGATCTGGTGTTGGTACATCCTTATGGTAGGAATTTATCTAAAACGCTCAAATCCACATCGGTCGAAAATAAATCCTAAAATCATTTCGGGTTGAGATTGAAAAATTGGAAAGAAATGACAGAATTTAAGGTTGCATCGTTGTCTCCATTGTCATTATCAGAGATGATCTTCAACACATAATAATTCTCAAACTATTTGAGTTTTTTATTTGACATACGTGTTTATGGATCCTTTAGAACTATCGACAATTAATGGGAAAAAATTATTAAATATTGTTCCACAATTCGAAACGATTGAGTAAAACGGTGCACGGAAAAAATTCCCAATTGACGACCACAGCATGACGGAGCTTGGTATGCATCCGGAAAATAAAAATCAAACGTATTTTTATTCTGTATCAGTATTGTTAGTGGTTCTTTCACTAAATTACAACTTTTTAAACTTTTATTATCGATTTTTCTCCTTGTCGCGGTCTTGTTAGAGGAGAAAATAACAATCACTTCGAACTGGTTATCGAGACATTATGGTCACCGATTAAAAAAGCACATTAAAAAAAAAATCCGATCCGAAGTCTTTTATAAATGTGTTTTTATTTTTCCGAAGAATTTTTACGTTTTCTTAAATAATCACTAAATATGTGTAAACGAATTCAGAAATACAACTCAAAAAGTTTCAGATTTATTCTATCCCCAAAGTCGACTTTGAAAACAGGATCCAAGACAACAATACGGCCTTAAACATCATTTTTTCAGTTCAAAGTATTTTTCTTCAATGTTTTTTGTGCCATACGATTGAACAAGTTTTTTTTTCAGGGTGACATCTCATTTTTGGCCGCGAACGATCAAGGAACACATGTGCGTTGACGTGTCACAGGATATGAGTGATTTAGTGGAATCAATTGTTACCCACGCAAAACCAAAAATCGAAAATGTTTTTTGTCGACAGTACATACCATTATCAAACGTACGTATAAAATTAAAAAAAATAATAATAAATTATCGGACGGTTTTTCTATCGAAAAAATTACATGAATTAATAACCATAACAAACTAAATTTCTCGTAATTCATTTTTCGAAAGATGTTTCATTTGATCGAAAGTTTTTATTTGGACGAGAATTTCGATGCCTAATTGAAAGAAAAAATGCTCATGTTTTTTATTCTTTATTCAGAAAACTTACGACATCGTCGTGAGCTCTTACACACTGCTGGAATTGCCAAACATGCAAACGCGTCTGGAGAGCATTTCGAAGCTATGGGCAAGAACTCAACGATATTTGATTCTGGTTGAGCAAGGAACGAACGCAGGATTCAAAGTAAACTAGATTTTTCCAAATTTTACATACAAATCACTTTTCTTTTGTTATTTCTTGTTCTTGTTGTTTTATTTTTATTTTTTACGACTCGATGCTTATTTTCTTCCGCAGATAATCAACGAAGCTCGAGACTTTTTTCTTCACATGCAAGAAAAGAACGAACAAATGAATCCGGAAAGTCAAATCTTTTCACCGGTAACGAATATTGGACGAATTTTTTTCTAGAAATTGATTTTTTAATCCGGAACTCTTCTCATGCTTTTCGAATTTTTTCCAGTGTCCTCACCATTCAAAGTGTCCGCGTTATGCCACTGATAACACACCGTGTAATTTTGAAGTACCTTACGATCATGTCAAGATTGGAAGAACAAGGAGACAAGGAACGGAGCGTTTTTCGTACATAGTTTTCAAAAAAGGTAACGATCGATTTTTCGAAATTTAAAAACTTCTTTCGAACTCTGCGAATCGTTTTTCCGTCTAATAAAACTTCGAATCCGTCAGGCGATGCTGAAGACGAAACGAAAAATTGGCCACGCATTGTAAGACCGACTCTCGTACGATCTAAACACACAGTTTGCAGGATGTGCACCGCAGACGGAAAACTCAAAGAGATTATATTCACCGCTTCCAAACACGGAAAGTAAGTTTAGGAAAGATTTATCTCAAGGTGTTTCGAACGTTCATTTCCAAATATCGATTTTCGTTGTTGCTCATTTTTTTTTCCAAATACTCAACGAAACAGAAAAAAAAATCGTTTAAAATAACATCAAATGCAATTCATAATTGCTACTGTCAAATCGTTTATTTTTTATAATTTTTTATTTATTTATTATGCACCTGAGGTTATAGAATATGAAAAATGTATTGTTACCAGATGGATGTATTGGTGTGCGAGATCCAGTAAATGGGGAGATCGTCTTCCTATGGAAATAACGACTGAGACAGTGGAAGAAGAAATCAGAGAAGACGAAGAAGTAACCAGGTATGAAGAAGAAGGAAAAGAAGAAGAAGAAGAAGAAGAAGAAGAAGAAGATGAAGAAACGGAAGAGGAGGAAGCAAAAAAGCAAGAAGAAGAAAAGAATCCTCGAGACGAAAAGCCATGATATGTCTGGCTACCTTTGCACGAATTCTTTGTAAATAACAAATATCAGTATCATAAGAGAAGTCAATAAAAAAAACTTAAAAAATGTATAAAAACCTCTTGTTGATTTGCGATTTCTGTCTCGAGTATAATAGAAGAGAGAGAATGTCTATAAAACGGTGAGCTGCGGCTCGATGCTCCCTTCCACTCGAATCCCGAGATGCATTTTGAACGCGGAGTATCTACAGAAGATTTAAAAGCAGCTCGTTCCGTTCTCCGTTGCACAGTTTCTTGTTAACGATGAACGAAGTAAATTCTCTTGACTTCAGGTATGATTAGTTCATTATTCGTCCTCATTTTCATCTTTCTTCTCTCTCTTGTGTTAAATAATCCACGATTATTTAATGCAGGCGAAAGTTACGTTTAATGAGTTTTTAACAATGGACTCTGCAATATTTAGTAATGGTTTTCTCACTCGAGCCTTATATTTGTCCTCAATTTCCTGTTACGTATCCACGTTCTGAAACAAACACATTCAATGGGAAATTCAATTTTTATGGTTGAATAAAAATGAGTAAGAAGATTTTTTCAATTTATGTAAAAAAAACTTTTTTTATGTTTAAAGTAAGCTTTAAATAAAAAATTTTCATATTTAATTTCTTTTTGGCTATATTTTCGATTACAATTTTTATTCACAATTCGTGGAAAAATACTTTGTACAAGTTACATAAGCAATCGTGAAATGATCGAGGATAAAGTACTTTTCGCAAGTCATGCATTGCTCCTTGCGCCGACAACTTTCTCCCATAAGATCACTCCACGTTTCACTTTCTTTATGATCGTGGTGCAACAATCGTCTGTTACCGGTATCTCGGGAGAGCCGAAGATATGTACGGCCGTTGCGCAAATTTCCAATTTACCTGATTTTACACATGCCCTCAATAATACATTTTGATGTCGGGAATTATCGAATTCACTTATTCCCTGTGATACAATTTTTTCAAGCAAACTTGAGATTCGTTTATTAATTAATTCATACAAGGAAACTGTCTGTTTTCATTCTGTCAATCATCAATGAAATAATCATTTTTTTTCACGATATATAACATTGAATGAAAACAATATTCTGTTTAAATAAACAAAAATAATACATTAATAAAATTATTAATTTATTTACGACTCCATAAAATTGGATCAAAACATTTTTTGTTCAAATATACAAATAATTTTTTTTTGTTTTCTCGAAAATCGTGAAGGTGAGTGATATTTATGAACATTTTCAGTTATATACTTTCCCGTTGAGTCGTACTCTTGCTAGTTTGATGAAGTTTGATAAATAAAATTTGAATTTTTTCGTTTCTTTAATTATAAAACGAGAAATAGATTTTTTTTCTCCAATGACTGTGATTTGAATTTCATAAAATTTTTGGGTACTTCCATGATCACGGATTTGAGCACCGAAATGAAAGTTTGCTAGAACATTGTTTAGTTTCAAAACGACAAATACACTTTTGAAAATTTGGAGTAAAAAATGACCGAATTGTAATTAAACTCCCACGAATTGTTGCCGTTCAGTAATTTTTACGATTCTTCACATTCATAACGTGCTTTCGAGATCCTTTAAAATGTTCACTTTATATATTGAAATAGTTATTTTTACCGTAAAATTCATGGTAACGTGGGGACGAGTTTACAAAACGTATTTATTCGTAATCGATAAGTTTTTTTGAATACGCGAAACATAAAATTTATTGCGATGCTCTCACCACGTAATATTTGAAAATAAATATTAGAATAATAGTCATAAGTAATTGAATTTGTATTCTCCATATTTTATTAGACATCAAGATTTATCAGAACATTCAGTTAAATGTCCTTTTTCGAACCAGAAATTAAATTGATATTTCGTTAAATTTGCACGCATTTTCTGTGTAAAAATGTGGAAGAAAATATTTGAAATTTCCGTAAAAGTGAAAAACATGAATAACGATGATGTAAAAAAATTTTAGAATGCTTCTACCGTCGGTTTTGCTGTTGATATTGTTGTTGCTGCTACTGTACAGGAGTTCAATGAAACCGAAAGGATATCCACCAGGTAATAATTCGTAGACAGGTTGTTAAAATGAACGAAAAGAAAACAAGAGAAAAAAAATAATAAGAGTGACGTAATAAATGGAGTTGTTTTGATCTGTTGGAAAAAGGACCACGTTGGCTGCCGATTTTGGGTTCCGCGCTGGAAGTTGCACGCATCCGAAAGAGAACCGGTTTTCTTCACAAAACGTGCACTGAATTATCGAAGAAATACGGTTCCGTGTTCGGTCTGAAAATTGGCAAAGATCGCATCGTTGTACTCAATAACTATGAAAGTATGCGTTCGATGTTGACCAGCGATGAGTGCGATGGAAGACCCACAGGACCGGTATACGAAGCACGCACTTGGGGCGAGAGAAGAGGTGAAAATAAAACGGGTCTATAAATAAGACGAAATAAATTTCGAATTTTCGTTTCGGACACAAAAAGTGATGCTACGAAATGCTAATTTCTCTTCGTTACTCAAGCTTTAACGTCATGAAAGTATGGTAATAGAAAAACTAACGGAAATAATAATTGAAATGAATTATTAACGTTCATAAATAAATTTAATTCACGCAGAAATATTTTTCTAAAAAAAAAATTCTATTTCATGTCGTCAGAATTTTCATTGTTATTTCGAATGAGTCTGGAGCTTTTATATGAAACGACAATATAAAAATTTCGAGTATATTGATAACGAGAGAATGAAAAAAATCAATTTTTTTTCTCCGATTGTGAACAATGTTTTGAGGCAGAAATACTCTTTGATTGATTGGAAATAAATTTTGTTACGTTTATTCCAGGTGTTCTAGTGACTGATGGAGTTCTATGGACGGAGCAGCGTCGTTTCTTGTTGCGTCACTTGCGAGATTTAGGATTTGGAAAAAACGATATGGCGACGATGATAAAGGAAGAAGCATCGCATCTTGTTAATAGTTTGCTCAAGCGTCTCGAGACGAACTCATCTATTCGCAAAAATTTGGTCAACAGTAACAACGTGAAGAACGATGGGCGAATTTATCAGCTGACGAAACAGGAGAATCTCTGGAAGAAGAGAAATTTATCGGGCAACTTGAAAGATCATGAAAAATTTGAAGCTCAAGATAAAACTGTGAATCGCCCAAAGTCATTGAAAATCGAAGATATGTATGTCAAAGCCGAAGACTACGACGAAGTCCGAAAAGCTTCGAATTTCTCGGAAATTATAATTCAGATGGACGATACTTTTGGTGTTCCGATTCTAAACACACTTTGGAGAATGATGGCTGGCAAAAGGTCTTTATAGAGGAATGAAAAAATATCTTAATCGATGCTTCTAAAATTCTTTCATATTCAGTGATGATTTATGTGTTTTTTTTTTTTTTTTTTTTTTTTTTTTCGTTTTTCATACCATAGATTCACCCAAGATGACAAAGAACTGATCAATCTGCAAAAAATTCTCAATAAATTGTTACGAGAATGCGATATGATCGGTGCGATGTTCGGTCATTTTCCAATACTGCGTTACATCGCTCCAGAAATGTGTGGATACAAAAAATTCATGGAGACTCACCAACAATTATGGGCCTTTTTATATGCAAGTATTTCTCAGCTGCAGATTTTGGACCATTGAATCTTCGCTCGAACTCCAATCTTCTCTTTTGTTACAGGAAGAATTGAATCTTCACAAACAAAAATTCGATCCCGATGCTCCCTGCGATCTCATGGACGCTTATCTCAAAATTCTTCAATCTGAAAATATGAATGAAACGTTTTCAGGTCAGTTTATTCTAAGCACATATTATAAAAGCGAAGTCTTGAGGCAGTTATATAATCAGTAAGGGTGGATAATAAAGTTTAAAAAATTCAACAATAATGAACAAGCTGCAAAAGTTTGTTTCCTGGTTAAAATCATGTCAGAAAGTCATTAAATAATCTTTCGAAAAATATTCAATATTTTTCTTTGGTTATGTTAAATTAATGACTCAATTTTTTTTTAACAAAAAGCCATCAGAATTTTTTCCTTTTTTTTTTCAATTATTTTCTGAAGAAACCATCCAGTTTTTTAAAACGCCAAGAAAAAATTCTTTGCAATATTCACAAAATTTTAAAGCTGGTTCAGATTTTTTTTAAATTTTATGCAACTACAACCACCCGCTGATCGTGAAGAACAAAAATCAGAATAAAGAGAAAAAAACACATGAAGCTCCGATGACTTTCTGGCAAAAAACTATTTCAGATGATATTTATTAAAATCAAAATATGACCGTAGAAAAACAATTGTTGGCAATTTGCGTGGATCTCTTCATGGCTGGTTCGGAAACGACAACAAAAGCCCTGAACTTTTGTTTCCTGTATCTGGTCCTTTATCCGGAAGTTCAAAAAAAAGCGCAAGAAGAAATTGATAGAGTGATAGGTCACGATCGTTTTCCCACTCTTGCCGATCGTCCCCGGATGACCTACGTCAATGCCATTGGCCTCGAATCTATAAGAATGTTTATGGGCAGAACAATGAACATACCACACCGAGCACTCAAGGATACGCATTTAATGGGATACAAAATACCGAAAGTATGAAAACAATTAAAAAATAATTAATTATTTTTAAAAATAAAAATTTGAAATCTAAATTCAATTTTAATATGCAATTACAATCAAAAACTACCATAAAATTTGAGAATCTAAATCGCCAATGAGTATAAAATTCGAATTGAATTCTTTCTATTAAAAAACCGTAAAACAACATTACGCAATTTTATTTTTTTAACGTCGTTGACGAAAAAAATGATCAAACATTTTTTTAAGCGCGATCAATAAGAGTGATATTTGAAAAATTGTTAATCTCTTAAAAAAAAAATGGAGGAACCATTTAATCAGAAATAGCCATTTTATTCTGTTGATTTTTAAAAATCGTCATTTAGAAAAGTTGTTCCTCCGACTAAGTATCCTTCGTAGCCCTGCGTCTGTGGCATCGCCCGCTGCATCTAGCAGGCGATACCACAAACATTTTTTAACGAACAGATTTATATACATAAAGATTTGACTATTTTTACTTAATTTCAACAAATTTAATTGTTCACATTTCACTACATACTTGACATTTACTAATTTAACTGAATTCAAACAAGTTTAATAGTTTCTTACTTATTAATGATAAGCCGAATTTATCTCCTCAATTCGAGTCTTCGAGATTGAATTATTATTTTCTTTGTTTCTGAAGGATTCAATGATAGTGGCGAATTTCAATAGAGTTCTTATGGATGAATCTTGGGGCGATCCAGAAGTTTTTCGTCCAGAGAGATTTATAGATGAAAAAGGAAATATATCGGTGCCGGATCAATACATGCCATTCAGTATAGGTAATGAATAGAAAAATTACCGAAATTTGATGTAGTTTTGTTATAAAACAAAAAAAAAAACGGAAAAGTGGGGTCATTTTTCCTACGGATGGGTTGGTTTCGTAAAAACCCGAAAAGATATACGCAAGAACATTAAAAATAAGAATAATAAATTTTAAAAAACCAATCGATGATACCTTTTTTGTATGCAACAGGAAAACATCATTGCATGGGAGAAGTACTTGCGAAGAGCAACATATTCGTGTTCACGGCTGGGCTCTTGCAAAATTTTGTATTTTCGGTTGTACCCGGTGAGGAAAAACCAACGGCGGCGTTTACGGATGGTGTTACCGCTGGTACATTGCCCTTCAGAGTACTCGTTTCTAGAAGATTCTGAAACATCAAATTTTCAAATGCCAAGTTATACAGTACCATTGCGACGATATATAAAAAAATAATTATTTGCAAAGTATGAAGAACCCATACCTGATCATGGAGCTGACTAAATGTCGAGCTGCACGAACCAAGCTCGTGGAAGATTTATGCTCGATCCGGGCTCTAGTCAAACGAATCTTTCAGAATCGTGTGAAATATAATTTGATATTTCTAACATAAAAATATAAAATTAGTTCACACGAATTTCTTTTTTCTGATCTTCTTTTTATTTGGTTACAATCACTTTACAGCCACCGATATTAATCGATTAATTTTTTGCTTTTTTTTCGTAGAAAAGTAGACTTTTTCTACGAGAATTTTCTTATTTTTTTTTTTTTTTAATACATTATATATATTTATATACATGTATAATATAATGTGTAAATCGTGTCAAAAGACACATACCACATGATTTTAATTAACCGTCGATAATTGTCGCACATTATGTTTATTGATTCAATAAATATACGCGTCGTTTAGAAATATTTCAATCGCTCGAGCAGTCTTTCCAATCAATGATAGATTTTAATTCAGATGTTAAAATAAATCATGTGCATCAATGAGATTCGGTACTTCCGTCAGTTCGTGTACGTTTCTTTCTTCATGTACTTTAAGAAGTTTCGGGATAAGTGGCAAAACGTTTTACAGTCAAAATTTTGAATCGTTCGTCTACACCGTTTATGAATAAATGAATTTAAAAAAAGAAAAAAAAAACACTTTTTAACATGATGAGATGCCTACAATAATTGGTGAACGACAGTTTTACGGATAGGATAGTGAGAAAAATATTGAAAACTTGTTGGAAAACTGCCAAACCACTAAGTATAGTGATACAATTCCAGTGTCCAAAAATGTCCATATAATCACTTTATCTTTATCTAATTAATCATTCATTCTAATTATTCACTTATTCATCAACGAAAACGGTGAGTTTTTTGTCCCCATCGACCAAACGTACAGGCTTTTTTCTCGCTTTTTTTTCGTTTGTTTCGACAAAATATTGCTATGTGTGTAGTTATCGTTTTGCTCCAAAACAATGGAATAGTACCGAAACTTCTTAAATCGAGATCTTCGAAATATCAAAATGTACAATGATATAACAAATAGTACAGTAATTAGGATTCACCTAACTTCACAATGTAAAATATATAATTATAATTTGATTGTTATAGATTGTGTAATAAAACGCATTTTAATGTCTAGAGCAGTCACAATATTAACAAATGTGTGTAATGTGGGCCATAAAAAGTTTGTTTTCTCTTCAATCACCTCTAGTAGTCCACTTTTGGGTCTGCGAGAACCTAAACGAAACAAAAACTCAAGCACTTACACTCACGCAACATTGACATAAGCGCAAACAATTTTTTTTTTCTCAGGAAAATAACGAATTTTTTGAATGCCTTTTTTCAGTATTTTCTAGAGGCATTATTGAAATATTTGTTCGTCCGTTGTCCTACAAAATGAGAAAAAATACGAGTGGAGAGAAAAAAAATCAGCAAATCATCAGAGATTCGGTAAAAAAATTTGCGAATAACTTTGACGAGTGAATTTCATAACAAATCAATGTTTTAAAAGTTTCAAATCAGTCCAAATTTTTCGAAATTCGGAAAACAGAAAATTTACGACTCGACCAGGTCTCGCAGATCCAGTGGGTGGAAGTAGTAAGCGAAAACTATGTGTGAACTTTTGTGATTGAAAAGAAACGTCGAAATGCAAACGCGTCGGAACTCTGCTCATTCGTAATTCTCTATAGTTTTTGTACGATTGTGCATTCGGTTACTAGACATTGGTCGTGCGAATGCAGTACGAACAATCGTTTGTCATGAATTATACTCAAGCGAATGCAGAGGTGGTCCGTTCTGTAATAATCTTAAGCATTAGCGTTGCAGAGAGATTATTTTCGTTTCTTTGTTCTTCAATTCAACGACAATCATTCGTATGGCTAAATATTATATTTTCGAGACATCTTATAGCATATATTTGTCGCATTCTTATGATATAATTAAGTACAAAATTTGCGAATATCAGTTACCCATCATTTTTCAGTATAGCAGAGATTGTTTGTTTATTTTTTTAACGAGCTTAATTCGAGACATAGTTATATGGCGATCAGTTAGATGGTGAAATTCTAGATTAGTTAGGCACAAGGCGAAATTTAGCGACAAATATTTGTTCACGTACGTTTATATGTAGACTCCACAAGTTGACCGATAAACGAGACTAGAAGTTAAATAGAATCTTTTCTTTGCTCTTCTTATTTTTTTAAAATGGTTATGCCCTGTATAGCCTCTGATTGAAATTGTTAAAATTGTACAATAGGCGTCGCGCAATCTCCCACTCATCTCAACGTGTTTTGTATTCGACTGACAATACATTGCATTCTTTATCATGGTGAATAGAGTGTACTTTACAGTTTTCGATTTGGACAACTATGGAAATTTCCTAATTCGACATCAAGTTTTAGTCTTTTCGAATTGTTTCAAAAATAAAATAAACATTTGAAAAGGTGACATGCTAGTGAAATGAGTGTTAAATTTTCAGTAGGTTTTATACTCAGTTTAACGCACTAATTAAACATAGTAAAGATGAACTTGCACGACAGCTTGTCTCATTAGACTAAACAAATATGGAGAACGATAGATAGGCGAAAAAATCAGCTGATAAATGCAACCATCTATGATGCCACATTTTCATTGTCATTTTTCAGAGAATCACTTGTATTTTCGAACTGCTTTTAATGCACCATTTTCATTGATTCCTATTTTATTTTATTTAGTCTCATACTGTTTCTTAAATGGTCCCGTTCAAATCCACCGTGTAGATTTTTTCTAAGTTCGTTTGTTGAACTGAAATTATGGAAATTCGTTCATGGGAAAGTTTTATTTTCTCTAAAGAAATCATTTTCTTCAATAATGAAAGAATCGAGCTTAGAAAAAATGTACGTAGCAAATTCGTAAAGAATATATTGAGGGACTAAATAAAATGGAAATTTGCATTGATCAGTCAATCGTTTTACTAATTCATCGTTTCCAGAATTACTATCCCTTTATAAAACATGCTGTGACTGAAATTCACTAATGTTACGTATAACTGGTACATTGAACTTGATTCGAAAATTTAGCAGTCATTTGACAATAATGTAGCCCTTTAATTTCCTCAAATAATTTTTGACAAATCCTAATAAATGTGGTTCAAACTGCTCAAACTCAATTGCCGCGAAAACAAATATTTGGTACATTTTATTCACGGGGATAATCGACATGAAAAATGATTTGAGTCGAAAGCTGGCAGATTTAAGAGGATAAATTTCATAATATATAAATATAACATTATTTCATTAAGCTTTACAATTCTCAGCGATCTAGTTTTGGGATAAAAGTAAGTTTTGCCTTTTCGGAAAATTCGTTTGACTCGTATTAAAAGTAGGTATGTTAGCGACCACTCCAGAATTAGGAAATCCTGATCGGACGAAACGCTGCAACCGTTTTCCATACCGAAAAGTGGGAAAAATGAGCTAAAACTCGTTTGTTCTAATGGGTAGCATCACTTTCCGGAATTATGATTTAGAAATTTACATTCATTGGCCGCTGGGTCGCTACAATACATTGCTTTACAAAGAAAAAAATATTTAATAACAAAAAATAAAGAAACGAATATCAAAGGGTATCGAGGTGTATAAATATCGTTTCTTTTCTGCATAATTATCGACGAGGCTGAAACTTTTCTTTATCACTTTTTGTTCCTCTAATTGTTCTCTTTACCATACATAATGGATTTCATCGACTCGAATAAATGGCAGCAGTGTTAATCCGTTTTTTGTCTCGCAATATTTATTGCAATAATTGGACCGTGTTATTCATATTTTGTAAGTATTTCGTAAGCTTTGAGCTGTTGAAACATCGATTAGAGAGACAGAGAGAGAATATATATATAGAAAGAAAAATGAGAGTGTTTTAACGCGATACTCCTACAGCGAGATCGAAACCGAGCTCAGTTTTTTGTAGTAAAAAACTTATTTTTTGCATTTTTTCGAACCTATTCATCTTTTTTCAGCGCTTTTCCAGTACAGGAATTATGACTCTATCAAAGAGCATTCTTTTCATTATTAAAAAACGAAGAGAACGGTATACAGCCAAATCTTATTATCGCATATGAGGAACATTTTATGCTAAAATAAAGATTAGGGTCGTTTTCGACCCCGTTGTAGGGTTTACGGTCGAAACTATCTATGATAAATAATAGTAAAACACGAGATAACAACGTTAAACTTGAAAAATGATAATAAAATCGGTGAACGGAAAGTTCATATATGTATATATGTAATTGCATACTTAATTCGAAGAAGGTACGACCGTGCATGAGCCACCACGGCAACAAATTTGTCCTTCAGATTTATCTATGGACACTTTTTTTCAACAGGCACTTAAAAATCCTTAAATTAATGCTGAATTTTTGCGACTATATTGAATAATTTTTTTCGTATTTACGCTTTTTCTTTTTTACTTTCACATATAACGAGAAGGAGCACAACAATGCTTACGCCAATTGCTGAATTTCACGACTTTCGATGGGAATCCAATTTCTTATTACGACCTGGTATATTTATATTATTTTAATGTATTCCGTATCGAGTTATTTTACCTCACGAGCGTCAACTGAGATTGTCTTCTACTATGTGGATCTGTTAAAAAAAAAAAAAATAGAATTAATATTCACTATAATATTTATATTTAACCGGTTAACTGGTAGGTTTTGTTCTCCAATATTCGTGACAAAACTGGCACAAGCAAATTATTTTCCAAATTCAATTAACCCAAACTTTAGTGTTAATCCAGTTTACCAATAATTTGGTTCTGGACGTTTTTGAAGCTGCTGATTCCATTTCCGAACTTAGTTTTTATTCTGCAATCCAAACAGTATGGCACCAAAGTTTCTCATCGTGCATGACACTATTTTACGGTCGACATCTTGAATTTTATATACTCATCCATTTTTTAGATAGAGCATCTCAAAAAAGGTTGTGTATGTATTTGTTGTTAAAATCAATTGAACATGAAGAAAGTTATTCAAATTTGTACATATATGATACAATACCAGTCAACCGGTCGCTTAAAAATTCATCGTTCGATTACCTCGGACAGTATTGCCCAATTTTCACTTTCATTGTGTACCGTCATTCGAAGAACTTTAACACGCCCCAATTGTTTATCCACTATTCCACATGCTATTCCAAGTGCATCGAATTTTCCTACATGAAATAAAGATTCTTTTTAAGCTGCAATTTCACCTTTTTTCGATTTTATTTGTGCATCTTATAGAGTTTTTATCATTAAATGTACACCAAATTCGACTTTATCGTTCACGATTATCTTTGTTGTCGGAAAACGAACAGAATCCTGTATATAATTAAACCTCACTGTGGCATACGAACAACATTTTATGCTGATAAGAAGATTCGAGTCTATTTCGACCCTGTTCTGGGATTTACGATCGGAAAAATGATCAATTTGGGTCTAGAAATAAATATAGATTCACCTATTATAACGTAACCATCTTCGGTAACATCATTGCTGTTCCTGTTGAGAGTACTCGACGATTCCGTCAAAACTTCTATTGTTGTGTTGTAAAACTTGTCTGAAGGATGTTCGACATTGCCACTTCTGAAGAAATACCTAGAAATTTGAAAGAGAAACATTAAATTGTGCGGTACACCATAATTTTTGAGAAAATTCATCGGATCATCGGACCATTGGAGTTTTCAAACATTTGTTATGCCAAAGTTTCCTGACGTCGTTACTAGAAGATAATACTTGCTTCTTTATAAAAATAGGTCGCGTGAACTTGAACTTGACGTGATCACCAGGCTGAGGCAAGAGACCCCAGAAGAAAGATTCCCCCTTGTACGCTTTATGCAAGGTGAATTGTTTATATGGCTTTATTTGAGATTCAACGGTTGCGTCTGGATTTTCATGGCCATAAAACAACGTAATTTTACCGAATTGTTTATCCTGTTGAAAAGAAAAAAATTATAATCAGCCTATTTTTCAATTTTTTATCACATTTTTCTACATATTTAATCTCTGTTTTTAATAACGATTTCATAAAAATATCTGATCAACTCTCCGGCAAATGGTTTGTAAGAAAACGAAAAATAATAGCAAAATAAAATTATGGCGCATCCCAACGATACAATTTCCTTATTTTTTACTTATTGACAACAAGAAATCTATTTCCATAATAAACGTACCTTCAACTTCTGCACTTTTCCTTTCAATGAAGAATGCGTGCCTATGTGTTGAAATAGCGATGGTTTGTAGTGTAACCATAGCTCGGCTTTGGCCATTTTACAACGTTTCTGGAAGGAAATTTTCAACAAATTTAATATAAAATAAAAGACGAAAGTGACAATCGAAAATGTATGAATTTCTAGCTTTATTGAAAATTTTCTGAATGATATTAAAATTTCCGATAAACTTTTTGTCATTGCGCAATTATTAGTACTGTCATACTCACATGGTCCATATCGAGAGAGCAAACCTTCGTCGCTATGAAATGGTCGAGCAACCAATCGACGGGTTTGTCATTGTAAAACATGAAAAAAAAGTGCACGAGCCATGGTAATTCAACACACTTGAACAGTTTACCTGAAATCATAATAGAGTTTTTCAGAAAAAAGAAATAAAAAATAAATATGAAACCTTGCGATCTACTGTTATCAACGTGTTGAAATAATGAATCCTACCGATAAAACCGAGTTGGCAGAAGTCGAGAACAAACCAATTCTCCTTCATACTGATTTTTTGTAAAGCATACGATTTCATGGTACTTATAAAATTCTTTTTCGCCAGAATATCGTCTTCCAATTGTATATAAAATGTTCCTTTAGTTTCGGCGTATGACATTAAAAATGCAAAATCTAAATTTTGTTTCGATCTCCATATAACACGCTGATGATCGTCGCCTAAGGTGTTGCGAAGTTTCGACAAATCAGGATAATAGGAAGCTGACGGTGATATCACTTCGATCAAACCAGCTTCAGATTCATTGGGAAATCTGCAATAATACACATGATTTTGTAACAAAATTTATAAAGTGACAGTCGAATAAGTTTCAGCTCAAAAACGTAGTCAAGTTAAAATTAACGGATATCAAGTCGCGAAAAAATTTCCGTATAATTCTCAAGTTTCTTTTTTCTAATAATGAAGAATGTATTATTTTTCGAAATCAAATATTTTGCAATTTATTAGTCAAAACGATCGATTTTCGAAATTCAAATTTTTAGTCAAACTTTGTTTTGGGGTATTCCATGCTTTGAGGCTTCATGAAGTAAATACATACTGCACTTCGATCTGCTTTGCAACGTAAGTCACGTACTCCAAATCAGTCTGCAAATATTTTACAATTAAGATTAGTTATAAAACCATAACATGATGTCAATACTCGAAATAAAGTCCCCTAAAATATATTAATTCAGATTGCAATCCTCTTATTGTGCTATCTTTTCAATATTTTCTGATGACTCAAAATAATTTTATTCCAAAATAGACAGTAATTGTCATTCACCAATTGAACTTCATTTACGACGAACTATACACTGTTCGAATATTCGAAATTTTCCAGCAGCTTTTTACAAGCTTTGTGGACAAATTTTGAACAAACAGCCATAAAAAAGACTGACCGATAAAAGCTTTAGAGAAGTTTAATAATGGCAAAATGATATTCCTTTTAGGAGACGTTGATGAAATTTCTACTATTATTTGTAGTTGAAAAAAACTATTAAAAAAATCTGTAACATGAAGAAAAGAAAAGAATTAAGACATTTATTTACCTCTGCGACTAGTACAATGATCAACGTGTCAGAACTTTCAGCAGGAGTCATGCGGTCCAAAAGATTCTTCAATGTGTTTAGCAAGTAGCTTTGAACTTCACGTTTGACGGTAGGTACACCAAGTACCATGCTAACACCGCTGCGTCCTTTACTCTGAAGAAAAGCTGGTCGGAGACTGTTGGGATCACTCAAGAAGTGAGGGAAAAAATTGTAAATCGACGGCAGCTTAATGCTGGAGATGTTGGACGTTCCGTTGTTCAAAAAAATTTGTAAATCCGGCGAAATATGAGTATTTTCAGTGAGCGTAAGTAACTGATGCAAAAGTACATTCATTCCTTCTTGGGTAACTATGTGTTTTGACTGCAGGTGTTCCAATTTGGCTTGAAGCTCCGCAATACTATTTTGCAATGAAGTTTCTTCGTGCATATCCGGCGACGAGACAAGATTCAGGAAAGTGCAAGGTACCAGCACGATTAGCAATGTTATGAAACATCTTCGTCGTACCGGCGTCAAAGTTATAATGTGAGGTATCATTGTTGTTTCATTCCTGACTACATCATTCCATGTTTCCCAATATTTTCTCTATGTCTCGTCAGTGAACTGTTCTTTTTCCTCCTTTTCTTATATCTATGATCAAATAGTATAATAAAAAAATAAATACTTAAAAAAAAAACAAAGCTATGTTAAGGTTAAATCTTGCTAGACTCATGTCCAGAGTTTTCAAAACAATAATATTCTCCCCATTTCCTGATATTAGCTTTCACTTGTTATTTATACGCATGAAACTGAATATTTTAAATGCATGCTTTATTTTACAAATTCTGACAAATAAAGCTATGAAATTATTTTGACAAAAACTATGTTAATTCTGGAATATCGAAAATCGTTATATTATTCGAAAAATAATTCTACGATGGAGTGCTGAATATTTTTGAAAATACTTTACCAGGCTGACTAGCTCAAAATTTTTTTTTTTTCTATCTTCCGAAAGGAAATTCTCCTCTTTCTTTTGTTTACGCTGTCAAAGTTCACATAAAAGGAGTACCATAAATTTTTGTTTTTTTTTTAGCCAGCATCTTTTTTTATATAAGTTATATAATAATTGTCTTCTTTTGGCATTTTTTGAAAAACCCATGGTTTTTATTGAGTGGAAAATGTTCAGGAGATTCGAATACTGAAATTATTGAATTTAAAAATATTTTTCGGTTTTTTTTTATGAACTATGAAAATAGGATGTTTTGTGACGCTGGGTTAATCTTACTTCGCACATGAGTTTACCAGTTGAAATTGGGAGATATTATCGAGTTGAAAAAGGTGGTGGAACAATTTAAAAAATCAAGAGCATATAGTCAGTGCATTAGAAACACACTTATTGCACTTTCATACTAACCTGTTTCAACGTTTAACGAGGTATTCGTCGATAAACGTCCAAATGTAATAATTACATAATGTAACATGATTTGTGGAAAATGTTGACAGTCATGTAGCCTCCATTCGATAAATCAGTAGAAATATCATCCACGATGATGGTTAACTTTTGGTCTATTGACACAGTGAAAAAAAAAAAAAGAAAACAACACACCGAGCAATAATTGGCGAAAATCACGCTCGAGATAAAATGACAAATAAACATACAGCGAGAGAAGTGACAGTCATTTTCACAGATAATTGGCGTTAGATATATTTTTTAACACAACAAAAACACTGATACCGTAAGCATTGTAACAGAGAAAAATGTTAGTTTATAGTTGATGATTTTAAATAAAAAATCAATTATATTTTGTGAATTAAAGGCTTATTTGAACAGGACTTTCGCGCACCTCATGGGCTTGGATACCTTTTACATTTAGAAACTCGTATTTACGACGCGGTACTTTCATCTCGTTACATCAACACGCGGGAAGATAGGTTTGTCATCTGAACAATCTGAACTGATCGAAACCGTGAGAAACCAAATAGAATGGTGTCTAGCTACCATCCCCTCTACCTGTCCTGACATTCCACGTATTATCTACTTACACATATAATTCGCTCGTGTGCAAACTAGGACATAAATAAACGAGAGACAAACCAATCTCGGTTGAGTATTAAGCTGAATTTCAGTCTGACGCTAGACGCTGCTGGCTTCAAGCGTTAAGCTACCACGTGACTTCCCCCTCCATAAATTAAGCGACAAAATCGCTAAAGCTAAACTCGTTTTAGCTTTTACGCTTGACGCTGCAACGCCCCCTACTATCGGCATTGTGATTGGTGTACCAGTGTCCGGCGGGAAAAATACGCTGATTGACTGGACCCTAGAAGTTGAACCTCTCCAGAAAACGAGCGTCAAAACTGGATACCAATAGCGTATTTAACGTTTGAAGCCAGCGACAAGGGGATATCTGGAAGGGGAAGTCACGTGACCCGATTTCACGCTTGAAGCCAGCGTCCAGCATCAGACTGAAATTACAGCTTTACGCGCCACTGTGCAAACGGTAAACGGTGTAAACCGCGAATTAGCCGGCACGCAGAGACGGGCGCTATTCATTACCTTCACTGAGTTAGCGCATTTAGATCATTGAGTGGTTTATCACTTTTTTAAGAAATTAATTTCAAAAAGTACCCCCAGAGTTAGCTCCCCCCCTGTAATGACTGTTTCAACTTTTTTCTTACAAATCGCTTGGTGGTCGTTTAGTGGTGTACGGTGTCACATTTAAAACATTCAGTGGTTCATCACTTAAATAAAAAATTTCAAAAAGTACCACCTTCGAGTTAGCCCCCCCCCCCCCCTCCCCCGCCATAGTCACTATTTTTTGCAAATCGTTTTTGGTGGTCATTCAGAGGCGTATGGTGTCACATTTAAAATATTCAATGGTTCGTCATTTGTTCGAAAAACAAAATTGAAAAAATTGGTCAATTTTTCGGTCAAATTTTTGGTCAATTGGTCAATTTTTGAATCATCTGTGTCAAGGTTTTTCGGATAAATACTCAGTTCTATACTATTTTCCATCAACTATAATAAAGTTTGCTCAAATATTTTCGTCCCCATAACACACTCAAGTATCTATTGTGCATTGTGCCATCAAAACCGAAGAAATAAAAAAGAATGATGGGATACGTGTCGATTGTTTTTTTAATCAGTGATTCAATCTTTGAGAATATAATATCTTATATAGGGCGCAAATAATGTTTCCATTATAAATTTACACAAATACCATACGTATGCCTTACAAAAATAACGTAGTAGGAATGTTGGACACGTCGTGCAATTTTGAAATTGCCACACACACAGGGTTCCTTAAAAATGTATTACCAATTCAACTATACACAATATAAATTGACGGATGACTAGTTTGTCTTCTTCTCTTCCTCCTTAGAGCTGAAAATATTAATCAAAAGATTATCAGATGTCTAAATACTGGTTTGTATTTTTTTTTTTTCCAAAATAATGAAAACATTCCGATAAATATTTAGTTTAACAAAAAGAGTGGGGAATTTCGATGATCGGGCACGACAAATAAATAACTCACATCGTGTACGAACTGCTCTTGGCTCTTTTCATAATGAAACGTTTTTCAATTCTTCTGAATGGTCCCTCGACGGTCAATGAAATTAACAATGACAAAAAGAACGTGAAGGCCACGTCCGGTATGTAATCCCATAACTGGAAGGAGTACACATTCGTTTAAATCGCGATATTCTCTCTCCGTGTGGTTTTGTTTTGATCCATGAAAATATGAAGCACAGCAAACAATTTGATGACATATAACATTGGGCTGTGAGAAAAAACTCTGAGTGAAAGAAACAAATGGAAAGAAATTCGCAAAAGAAAAATAAAATCCATACCATTTTGAGAATGGCAAAATCTCTAGGGCTTCTCGTCACCCCGACGTCATAGAGCTGAATGATTGTGTGGACGAGGTACGCACCGTACGTTAATCTGCCCAATGGTTGAGCCCAATTCGGAGTCAAAAAATTGTAATGAAATTCTGAAAAAAAAAAAAAAAACACATTTTCGAGTGGAATGTAAAAACGAAAAAATTGCTACAATCAATCGTAATGCCAATGAGGAAATGTATCAAAAGTGAAACGGTAGGAAAGTCATTGATCTGTTTTGAAAAAATTGTTTGACAGAACATTTTGAAAACATAAAAATATTCAACATTTCGATTGCATAGTTGTAAGTATAAACATATTTTACGTCGTTTGATTTTCACCACTTTTTTCGTTACGGCTTTGACGCATCAGGAAGTAATGCTCGTCGCCAGTGTCAAAACAAAGAATAAAAAGCGTTAACAATAGGAAATAAAAACGGCTCTGCAGTATTTTAAGCCGATTGACGTCAACACTGCGTTGAATCTTCGACAAAAAAAAACAAACAAGAAAAAAATAATGTCCGTTTAAAAAGTAAAAATAGGAAAAACTTTTTTAACAAAAGAAAATTCGAGTTATTCTAATGCATTTAAAATCAATCGCGACGTCGACATAAACACATGGCCATTACCTAAGCCTTGACCGACCGTGATGAGTAATGGAATAGAACATATCGCTAAAGCGAATAAACCTCGATGTAAACAGGCGTAAATAGCTTTATCAAGACTTGTTGTATTCGAATTCGGATCGTAGTACTTGTGTCCGGTTATCTCAGTTCCAAGGCTCAATACAACCACCACGAAAAAGAAAAGAATGTTTGAGGAAACCTGAATAACGGGAATGCTCCAATTAAAAACGATTCATAATAATTAGCAACGATAAATAATAGAAAATACCGATGATTCAATCGTGTTAATTGTGTAATACGTACTTTGCCCAATTGCCAAGGAGCCCGAACGTGATCATAAATAATGGCACCTATCAGTACTCCGATAAAATAAGAAGTTATCCGTTCGTGTGAGCTGATGTAGTGTCCAGTGAAGTAGGGATCTTCACGAACTTCCTGCATACTGTAAAAGTAAATCGTGTTGCTGATTGAAATGAATTTATTTGTTAGACCAGGAAACGTATTCAGAAACTACGATGTGACGATTTGCCAAATTTCATAAAAAATCACAAATCTGGATTTGAGTTATCTGTTATCAATGATATGACAGCTTTACGTGCGTTTTTATGGGGATTTATAGAAAAGTTCACGTTGTTCGCAATCACTTTAACAAATTTGTTTTTTATTTAATTTTGAAAAAAAAAAAAAAAAAAAAAAATTATAGAAATAACAAAAAAATAATTTTTGAAACTCAGAACTTGACATTTGTTTCGATAGTTCATAATGCGATCCTATAAACAACTCACATTCCATTATTAGTTATTTGCATGTACAGCAGCAATTGCTGACCTTACAAATATGTTTGAATATGGAAATTACCTTGCAATGAAGAATTTTTTATTAAATTTTTTTCATTGTAAGAGCGACACGAACATCAAAGTATGCGAATAACTATAAAAAATGTGAAAGAAAAAATAACAGTTGATACTCACTATAAGAGACCTTTGTAGAGTGGTTGCACGTCGTAAACGTACGTGTATACGAACGGCACAATGCAGCCTCCGAGAATAATGGATGTAAGGAACGGATAGCCGAATTTACGTGGCATTCGCCAAAAAATATAAATCACGGGGAGTGCAATAATGTACAAGTGATAATCAACCGTAACGTACCACGATTGAAACATGCACTGAAAAATAATGACATTAAATATAAACATATTTTAAATATATTTTCATAAATTTCATCGGATCAAATGAAACTTACTGCCTGTTCAGGGTTTACATAATTATTGATGTACAAAATATTGGTCCACCAATTATTCCAACAACCGTCACGCTCCAGTCCAACTTTCCATTCCCAGTAAGGTCCAGATCCAAGATACGGCAGTATTAAGGCGTTAAAAAAAATTATTAAAACGTACGACGGCGTCAATCTAAATAAAATAACATAAAAATTGTTATTTTTTTTATTTACTTTCAAAAATTATTGTGCAAATGTGTAAACAACGAGTTTTCAAATTGCCCCAGTTCTACTTTGGTTACAAGGGATAAGTTTTCCGCTTTCAGCCTCAGATTTTTTTCTTAATATTTCAGAACTTCTTGTATGAAAAATTAAAAAATAATTGTGGTTAAATAAAAAGGTTTTCCATCGTTAAAATATGTAATGAGACCGTTGAAACGTTGCCAGCAGATTTGTTTCATTCGAAGTGAGAAAAAAATCGGCGAAGCTAAACTTTTGTAGCGTTCTGATTCAGGTTCGATTCTCATTGTACAAAATCTTTGAAAGATAAACAAATTACGCATCCCACACTCACAATTCAAATGGTCTTATACCCTTTTTCAATTGTTTGCTAATCTAAATTCTAATAAAATCTAAAGATTTTATAAAAGTGCGGAAACAAGACATCTGGAAGAGACAATTTTCGAATACAATGCATTGTTATATGTGAAAAATATATGATAATGTATTTTAGCTGACCTGATGAATCGGATGATGATTAAACCAAAGAAATTGATTTTTTTTTTCGCGTCAAGTTCGGTGAGCAAACCGTACATCAACAGCAGACCACCTATACCGAAGAAAGCTTCGACCGTTTGGGGCCCAGCAACCACCAACATTACTGCTTTGTACTTGTACAGCTAAACAAAAGGTTTTTCATCAGGTTAATATCAAATTAGAATTTTGGTCTGTAATTTCAAGGTTAAACAAAAGATTTTTCATCAAATTAATATGTAATTAATGAGAATTTTTTTTTTCTTACCGATTCCATGTACTGTATATTTAGCACAGGGCCAGTGAAATATTGCACCGTCCGATGACCAACCATCGTCAAAGTAAGGAAAAAGAATCGAACCAAATGCAATGTATGCAATCCCCGATGGCCACTCGTTATTTCAATGATCGAATTAAAATTACGACGCGCCGAAAAACACAAGACTAAATCCTTGGTCGTTGATGTTACGTCCTCGTTGTAATCCTCCAAAGTGAAGTCGTAACATGTACTCGCTACAACCAGTGTTATCAGACCCAGGAGTATCAAACTGCCGGTGGATAGTTATAATTATATTACAAAAAAAAAATGTCAAAAAAGTGAAACAATTATCAAAAATCTTAAATTTTTACTCATATCTAATTAAGATTTTTAAATTTGAAGTCAAAAAGTCATTTTAAAAGTATGGTTCAGTCGGTATCTCACCACCGTGAGTGGGTGAGTGATAGCTGCAAATTTCGAAAGTGAAATTCTTCGACAGAGTTTGACCGATCACAAAAAAGCCCTGACTGCCCGTTTTTGCCATCGTTATGCGTGACCTGACAGAATTTTTTTTTATAATCATTCGAACCGTGTCGAAGAATTTAAGTTTCGAAAATTCGAGGTGAGTTTTGAAGACTCATCTATCCTCTCTTAGACGATTTAATTAGAGGTAGAACGAATATACATAGAACCAATTTTGTAGAGCACAATTTTTCTAAAACAAAAAGTTCTTGCCAATTTTTCTCTATCTCTAGTACTTAAAAGAACGATCTGAACAACGATCTGAACAACGATCTGATTTTTAGGAGGTTTTTGGGGTAGTTAACGTAATCAAAAACTTTTGCAGGAAATGTTATGCTCTACAAAATTGGTTCGAGTTATTGCTTCATCTCTGATAATTCTTGCAGTATACGTTCTGAAAGTGCATGCATTTATGAAATTAAATCATTTTAACTGGTCAGGAGGCGATTCGATCCAAAAAAAGCTGTTAAACTTTTCGATTCAACGTTATGTTCAAAAGTGAAGTTCACATCATTGATCACCAATTCTATATACATTTTTTTTCAATTTTGTTGCAAAAAAAAAAAATTTACGTTAGTCGAATACATCGAAATTATTTTGATTTACCTATAAATTTTAGAAGATAATGAAAATTCCGGGGCATCTTTGCGCGCTTGACAAAACTTTGGTTCAACGGAGACTTGGAGATTCATTTTTTTCTCAATTCCGAAGGCTTTCATTGGTCCTCGTAGAGCGGCCTCGACGTCGGAATAACTGCAGACTTCCGGCACGCACAAGGCCATTTGTAACAGGTACCGTTTGACTCGTCGAAAGTCACCTTTTTCCTGTACATTGAAAATAATTATTCAAAGAAGAATCTGCTGGTCTCCATTGTTTTTCCGTTCGCTCAATGATCTCGTATGTTTACGTACTCGAATAGCTTCCCACGCAGAATCATTAGGATCAAATTCGAGGTCAAGTTTCTCGTTTTTTCGAAGTGTAGGCAAATTTTGTTTCTCGTATTTAATATCGACGAGACAATATCTACCGGTTATTTCTTCTTCCTCGTTGAAATGATCCTTGTTTTGGGAAGGAACAGCTGGTAATTTCACTTTGAGATTGTAACATCCATCAAAATCACCGAAATGTCTCGTATGGCCATTGATCAAACCATCAGGATATTTCGTCGATGCATCGTACACTGAAACAACAACAAAAAAGTTGATAAATAATGATTCTGTTTTTATTTTTTATTTTTTTTTTTTAATTTTTTCATTACCATTCCTGGAAATAATGAGGCGGAAAAAATTACAGCAGAAGAAAATTGCAATTTTTTCATCTCATTCATTCTTCGTGTTGCGTTGAATGCAAATGGCAATTTTGACAGGTGCAGTGTTAGAAATCGGTGTTAAACATGAATAAAAGATTCTTCAATTGTATGTCGGAATCAGCATTCATTAGAATGTAGTTAAGTTGTCCAGTTCCGCGACTACGAAATAAACTCACGAAAGATCGGAGCGGTTTGGTAACAAAGAAAATATACGTGTCAAATTTGAAAAAAAGAAAAAAGTTTTATAACAACATATCAGAGTAGTGCGATCGTGAACTTATTTGCATAAAAGGCGTAACGAGCATTGAACGAAAAAACGGTGCGTCATTGATTAAACGAATAATAAATTATGCATAAACGCATTTAATCGCATAAATATCAATACTCCAATGTAATCGTTTTTCAAATGAATGTTGTAAACAGGTCATAAAAAAACTCGAAATCTTTGGCTTGTCCTACGTTGGATGAATGATTCTGTACTCTGTGATACAAAACAGGTGAGATAAACCGATACTTTTATGTAATGCTACTAGAAACAGCTGGCATTTTATATAACGAAAACATATAAACAATATTTTTTTATATTCATCATGCTGATTTTAATGCGTTTTTTTTTCAGTAAAAATTGTCGATAGTTTTAGAGTTAACTTTATAATGATTTAATCATATTTTATGGATTAAGTTTCATGGTATTCTGACGTTAATATTTTTTCTCCGTTTGTTAACAAGTTGTAAAAAATAATCAGAAATTTCTGGTTTATCAAATGAGATAGATTAAGTTATGCGTTAGATTTACACGATGATGATCCTAGAGACGAAGAGACTGACAAAGTTTTTTAAATCAGCATTCCGCGCACGAGTTAAAAATTTTTTAAATTAAAGTTTAATTAGATTTCAATGTAGTTCATTTAATTCAATTAATAAATTAGTGTTTAAAAAAAAAAATTAATCCGCTTCCTTTTATCGCACGTACCGCCGAAACGCTTGGAAATGAAGCATAACATTTTCTATGATAAAACTTGGGACTGCAGTTTTCTATGTTTTCAGTACTGCAGTCCAGAGAGCCGATCGAAAATAAAAATTCGGCTGGTTTCGAAAGATCCTGGAGGAACGTTTTCAAAATATTTCTGCGATTTTCTCTCATGGACAAACCACTGGTGATTGAAAAATGTTTTTATAGATTTATTGGTAAGGAAGCTTTCGGTCTAGAAGTTTGCTTTTCGTTTCATTCTATTCTCAAGCATTTCGGCAGTTTGCTCAATATAAAAGCAGATATCATTCAACCCCACACGCACCGTAAACGAATTTCCGATCCATCGAAACAAACTGAATAGAATTTCATATCAACGAATACGAACTGACTCACGTTCGAGAGTTTTTTTTCAATGAAATATTCTCGTAAATGTTGTGCTCGTAAAATAGAAATTGTTACAAAGTGTGTAACTATCCAGGCACGTTTTTTTTTTCCAACAAAAAACACGCGCGTCAACGTGAAAAATTCCGAGGAAAGCGACTGCATTTCAAAGCCACAGATATCGAGGTACGTCAAGACGTTATGCTAAATAATCGCGTGACCTTCCCAACCATGATCTCTGATCAATACTGTTTTCATGTGTATGTTATTAGCGGAAGACCGTATCACACATCCTACTAAGTAAAATCTTCCATTTCGCGTGCGAAAACGAAAGTCCTGCGATAATTTTAACGAACGTTCCCTTCTTCTTTTCCTACAACGATTAATTAAAAAAATTTGTTAGCAACATTATAATCCATCGATATTAGTACAGTGTTCATTCGTTATTTTGCTCTTGGAAATGTTTTAAATAAATTAACGACTCATATGAATCGCTAATTCGCGAACAACAATAAAATTTTGATTTAAAAAATATTTTCGATTGTATTGTTGAAAAAAAAAATGACATATCAATAGTAAACAGAAAAGAAAATTCAGCGATTCTGCGTAACGAAAACTGTCGCTGAGTCATTTTGTCGTATTTCATTGAGAATAAACATCGTGTGAAAAACTTGAAAGAGAATCAAGTGTGTTTTGAAAATTCATGGTAAAAAAAAAAAAAAGTACAATGATAAGAAGGAATAAATGTGTTTCGCTGCTTCTGTGTACTTACTTTGAGTGGCCCACAGAGTGCCATTTCTCAAGGCGGTCAAATAACGCTGAGCCTGCACTTTGCAGGGTCCATCAGGCAAAGTCGAGGAACTCGCGAAGATGATAGGAAGTAGAGGAACGTTGGAGTACCACGGATGGACGTGATCCGATTGGTCGTTTACTGGAATTTCATTTTTTTTCTTCGTCTCATCTTCGGTCCACGTATTCTCGCTGATATGTTGGGTTCTCCACGGTTCCGTTGATACTGAGCTATTCGTATGATTTTCTAAGACATTCTCGGATAACGCAGCCAGCGAAAACACTTGCGAATAAGCACATAAAAGTAAAAATCTCGAAATCATCCTTTAACGAACTCCAGTCAAATAATGAATAAACAAAAAATTATATGAAAAAAAAAACAAAATAACAATAAGAATAAAATATTTTATCGACTCTCTTTGGAGTCCCTGGCGTCGAGTTAGTCTTCAAGATTTCATTGAAAGCTCATGTTAAGTCAAACACGTTTCAATCGTTTGCAAAGCGAGTCGTGTTCATCCCTCGCTAACCACTGAACTTTCTGCGCCCCGCACATTCTTATTTACGTTAAAAAGACCGCGTGCAACACCGGAGTCGAAAAACATAGTCGGGTAGGCGTTCTCAACCTTTGAGCTTTCTATCTCTCGCTACTATTGTCCCCTCTTATATTATTATTACTATCGATTTTCTTAACTATGCCACAAGTTTCTTTCATGATACTTATAATTCTTCAATTGCGATAGGTACGCTAGAATTTTTTTTCTCATATTTGTGATCTCTGAAATTCTACGCGCTTATTCATTTGAAGAGTAACACGATCGCTGGATCGTGAAGATTTTTTATCCTCTTCCATATTTTACTCATACGAAAACGGTCGTACAAATAAGACAATTCGTATGACTCCTGTCACATTAACTCGATAGACGTATATCTTTTTCATTGGCTCGGATCAGCGTGCAATTAAGGGGGGAAACCAGTTTAGGAGGCCGAAATTTTGTTTGTTTTTCGTGAATTTTTTACATATGGAATAAATAAACAGAATTTTTTTTTAATTTGAGAATATTTTATTCATGGTTTGAAATAGACTTGAGAATTTTTTGAAGCGATTTCCGCCGGAAACAGTGTCACTAGATCATGGACGATTACCATCGGAGTATTTTGCTGGTGGGCATTCCTGTGGTTTTAATTTTCATCTGTAATCATCACAATTTTTTTTTTTCGTTAACAACATATTTCCTAAGAATATGAACCTAATTCTGGAATTATATGATTATTAAAAATATGTTTTTTTATGCGAAAAAGGTGAAAAAATATGGTATAAAAACATAACATTGTCTTCAAACACCTCAAAAAAATGCAATTTTCAATTTTTTTTTACACAATCAGGTTCATATTCTTAGGAAATATGTTGTTAACGAAAAAAAAAAATTGTGATGATTACAGATGAAAATTGAAACCACAGGAATGCCCACCAGCAAAATACTCCGATGGTAATCGTCCATGATCTAGCGACACTGTTTCCGGCGGAAATCGCTTCAAAAAATTCTCAAGTCTATTTCAAACCATGAATAAAATATTCTCAAATTAAAAAAAAATTCTGTTTATTTATTCCATATGTAAAAAATTCACGAAAAACAAACAAAATTTCGGCCTCCTAAACTGGTTTCCCCCCTTAAAAGAATACTTTGTAACGACGCAGCCTTATTTTGTTTCTCGTACATATTCATAAATTATGTTAAATTCATTTTTTTTTCAGCTGTTGTATAAAATATCCAGAGCAAACGGAGCGACGCGACGCCGAGTATTATAAAAAGAAGAACGAGCGCTACCGCATCCTTACAAACGTCAACCTCGTCAAGTTTTGTCGTCTATTTTAAATGCTCTATGTAAATTCATTTATTATCGTTTATCGAATAATAAGAAAATTGCACAAAAATATTTAAGCTTACCAGTAATCCTGAGATATTGATTAATAAATAATTAACGAAGCTTTGTCGAAAAAAAAAAAAAAAAAAAAAATGAAAAGATTTTTCCCGTTTACGAGCTCGATTACTTGAAATTTGGATTTGTGTCATTTTTTCAAATATATTATTTATTATATATCATTATTATATATTACATAATAATATATTATACAATATAATAATAATATTAAATAAATAAAATATAAAAATTAAAAAAATAATTATTTGTCAAATTTTTCTTTTCTTTATTCAATGACGCTTAGCCATTTTTCGTTCCATCTTTCGTTGCTTCTTCTCATCCATTTCCGGCTGCTCCTGAGGTCCAGAGAAAAACCATGGTGCGAGAAGTTTCGACCACAACATCCAAAGGGCTCTGATCGGTGCCTGTGATAAAAAATCGTTTTTTTTTTATATGCATACCTCAGACATAAATTTTCGAGATTTTTTTGTGCACTCACCAGCAGCCACAATAGCCAAAAATAATTCGATGCTAGTGACAAAACTTGAACACCCGCCGTAAGAATTATGAGATCTTTGAAATTCCTAAAACAATATTATTATATGAGATACCGAGATAACTGAAACTTCTCCTCGTTATGACTAAAATTGTCAACAATTTCTCATTTTGTAGCATTATCAATCTCATTTATTTGCCTAATGACAATTGTTGAAAATTTTCAGTGGAAAACAGAAATGGGACTCTACGAATTATCTACGTAATAAAATTGCCAACACATTTCAACATTAAATCTACATTTATGGTCATTTGAAAAATTTCAATTTTGGAATTATTTTACTAAATTGATTTGTTACTCTATTATTACTTTTTTCATTAGGGTTATTCGATTTTATTTTTACTAAAAAAAAGGTTAACCTTTAGAGGGGAAATTTTCAGTGCACATCGACCTCTTTCAAATCGTGTAATTCATATATAAATCGAATGAATAATTCAGGACGAGTCTCCGACCAAACCAAACAGGTGGTCCCTAGAGGGACCGATCCTGTCCTCTAAAGATTAAAGAATCTGGAAATGGGCAGCTATACTACTGATATGACTCAGTGAATGGAGTTCATGGAATTCCATATTTTTTTACTTCATCATTACAGTTAAATGTTATAGAATTCTTTTATTTTATCAATGAAAATGCTAAAACTTACTCCGCTATGCCACCATCCATATTGAGATCAACTCCTGAATCGAGCAATTGACCTGTTTCACTGTACTTTGTTCTTGCCATGTAGATCATAAATTGATAACTTCCAAGATATGCAAGAGCAGAAAATATAGTTAACGTCTGTGGAGAAAGGTTTGAACTAATGTGAATCAAAATGGAAACAGAAGAATTTTTACAATAGCTTATAGCAATTTTACTTACAATTTCTAGAGCATTAAATTGGAAGAACACCATCATCGTGGTAAGATAAATGGCAACGGCAGCAAAAACCATATTTCTATAAAAATTGAGAGTCGATACATTTTCTTCGACTATTTGTTTAGCTCCTTTCGTTGCAACCTTGCTGCTTTTCTTTTCTGCCTGTAAAGTTTGCAATTTGAAAAATACATATTTTGCTGAATCATTTGTGTATGAATTTTTTTCATTTTCAATAGTTTCGCTGTTTTTAATTGAGATATTTTCTGTCCGCATGTGTTTTATATGGAAAGCACTTGAGACTCATATTTCTCGTAATAATTTTGAAACTTTATTACTAATTCTTTCCAGAATTTATAATTCTTTGATCGAGACATTGTTATAACATATTGAAACCAACATTACTAAAACATTGAATGAGTTCGATTTTCAACGTGCTAGAAGCGAGACTACATTAAAGTTAAAAATAAAATTGAAAGACTACTTAAAAAATGAGTGTAACAGCCATACGTTTTGTGAACTTTTAGCATATAAAGTTTTCAGTTTGTGGGTTATGTTTTTACATGTCAACAATAATTTTTCTTACTTGTTTTTATCAATAAAACTTACCGCCATCGTTGAAGCTCTGGTATTTGATCAATGCTTTTTTTAACTGAATTTTTATTTTATAAATTGACGAATTTCAAAATTTACAACTGTTCCCAAAGTTTTGTTCGAATTGGGATTGGATTATCATTTCGCTTCACAGACTTTGCAGTCAGCTCTCGTAGTGGCAATCATCTGAACCCTGATCAAACGACGTGTACGGGACGTATACAACCAACTGTAAACACATAATACCACGAATCTAACCTCACAAAAGATATCGACTTTTGTGAAGAAATTTCAAATCTGTTATTAACAATTTTCAACTTCTTGAACAAATGTCTGGCTCTCAAAAGTTAAAATAGACCGACCTTGTATACTCGTATAAGTAAAACTGTTGATTTCAGCTAATCAGAACGTCCCCTCCTGTCGCCTGTTTGGCGATCGACACGGTTTCCTTCTTCTCTGGAAGTTTAACATCGAGATTACTTGAGTTTATATTTCATGTTTCGGGTTGAATTGCCTTCATTTTACAAGGAACCCAAATAATGATTTTAGTGAACATAAAAATTGTGATATTCACTTAGAATTTTTCATATTAAAGCGGCAAAAAAGAAACTACGTCCGTCAACGGACGCTCTTTTTGAGTAGAAAATTTAGACTAAATTAGACTGAAAAAAAGTAAAAATTTCTGAGTGTCAAAAACTTGAAGAGCAGAGACGAAAAATATGTCAATTTTAGTACCGATAGATAATGAAAAATATGTGTTACGTTATTTTACGTTTCTCAATGTCGTTCAATTGTATTTTGAATAATTGGCAACACATAAATTTCTAACTAAATTTAATATCAAATTCCCGCCCTATTCGGACTTACATGGGAAGCCATCCGATTGGTTACAAGAATTGCACTTTGCTCCACGCATTTTTCATATGTGCATATGGTTGCGCATTTGAGGCAAGCGATTAAAGAGGCTGAAAAGAGAAAAAGTAGCAAGTGCATGATATCCAATAGAAACGATGCTTCTGCACTCATGTGAATACGAACACGCATATTTCACGGTATTACAGGGCGAAGGGGACAAAGAGAGAAGAAATGAAAAAGCACGGGACACGCGTGGCGGAGGAGAGAGAACGCGAAACGCGACGACGACGTATACCCACATAATCTTCTGCTGCAGCTTCGCACGAAATTCACATGTGCATATACACACATATACTTAAACAGTACTTTAAATATGTTATATATACGAATGCATACATCTTATGATTCATGGAATAGTTATGCGTTATGTCTCGGCAAACGCGACTCGAATTATACGAATATCATCATCGTCATGTAGTTACGAGCAACAAAAACTTGAAGCACGCACATAATAAAACGTTGAATTATACGATATCACTAAAATGTCACGAAACATTACGAAATCATTGTTCAGCTGATCAAACTCAAATTTTTCCATCTAATACGTTGATCCTCATTGATAATACATTTTATACAAATTACTTGACGATCAAAAAAACATACGTAAAAAAATCTTGTTCGCGCAAACAAAGTATTCTCGCGACTGTGCATGTCGATGACGAATTACGTATATTCTTACAGTCATTCAGGATAAAGTGATTGGTGACATCCAGGTAAATAAATCGTGTAAATTCATCACAATAATTGAAAAATCAAATATTCGATATAATAAATCGTCGATAAAAACAAAACAACGTGACTTTCATTGTCGTCATTTGTTTGTCGAAATACAAAAACAAGGAAATGTTGATAGTGGCCATTTGTGTTGAGCCAAGAAAATAGGCATTAGCAAGCCTTTGTTTATACACGAAAAAAATATTTATTCAATTTATTGTATGTTGCTTTTTTTGTCCAGATTCGAACGTAAAATAATATCATGGCGGGTGAACAATTCTCACTCGTTTGGAACAGTTTTCCAACAAATTTGTCTTCCGGTTTGTACACTCTTTTGACGGATGAACATCTTGTTGATGTTACACTTACTGCCGAGGGCCAAATTCTCAGAGCTCACAAACTTATATTATCCGTCTGTAGTTCTTATTTCAGAGAACTCTTTGAGGTAAGTACAGTGCGATGGATTATTTTGATTTTGCATTACAATTTTATTCTCAAAGTTTGCTCAAGGTCTAAAATACTCGAGGCAAAAGTTGAAGCTAAATTCTCTTTTTGACATTTTTGACAATCGATCAATTTTTGTTTCTTAAAACCAAACACAAATTTTTTCAAGCTTCATTAATCATTACTTCTAATTTGGCAATGATCTAGAAATACAGTCACAGTCCGAACCTTTATAAACATTGATTTTCAAGTCTTATTGAACTTTCGAAGGTATATGAATTTCAAGATCGAGAAAAGTCAATTAAAAGTGATCTAATTCAAGAAGATTGATGTATAACAATAAGATAATCAGAAATTTGACAAAGTGTTATAAAAAAATTGTTCGATAATTGATCGGAGGTGGTTCTTCCATTGCATGAAATGTGTTGGTTGATTTGATGAAATTCGTTAGTAGTTGGTTGATAAAATTCTTCAGAATTTTTTCCCTTCTCATCTTTTCCCCTTTTTCTGATGTTGAGTTTTATACAAAAATAAATGCAACATACTTGATCTTTAATGAATTGAAAAGAAATATGTTGCCAAAATCAATAACGGATAAAATCTGGATTCGAAAGAACGTTTGTATGCACTGGGGAACACTTGTTAATAATTCCACATAGTTATTGACAAATAACTATTTGAGATTATCGTTACTAAAAATTTATGTCTGCAATGTTTCAAACTGAATTTTTTTGGATTTTTGTTACATCATGAAATTTCGAAATTCTTGTGAAATAATATTTCTCATCAACGAGAAATTTGAAGAGTAGCAAACAAATTTGAGTCTAAAGTGTATTAAATGAAGTGCAAAGGAATGCATCCATCTTATTTACATTCTTAATGTCAAAATCAAAGATCTAAAGAAGTTGTTTGCATTGCATTCCAGAATTCAAATTTTCATTAAAAAAAAAAAAAAATCACCAATTTTTTATTTCTTTTTTTCAGGGAAACACCTGCAAGCATCCGATAGTTATACTGAAGGATGTCAATTACAGAGATTTGTCAGCAATGCTGCATTTCATGTACCAGGGAGAAGTGAACATAAAGCAGGAAGATATATCAAGTTTTTTGAAACTTGCCGAAACATTGCAAATAAAGGGTCTGACAACTGAGAAGCGCAGCGAATCTTTTATCTTTGACGAGAATAAAAAAGAGAAAGATTCATTCGAAACAGACATGTGCGAAGATTCGGAAGACCGAAATCCAGAAGAGAAGGTGTCGCAGAGATTGGAAGATTCTGTTGATTCTCCCCATCGAGCAAAGTCTCCATATGCGAGAACTGAACAATCTAGTATAAAAGTAACATCCAGCAAAGTTTTTCAACAGTCCGGAGCAGACTCAGACACAGAAAATGTAATGCACTCGATGAACAGAATGTTTCACGAAAACTATGAGGACAAAACGAACCAAATGACAACACTGAACGAAGAACCATTGGATTACACTTCTGAAGTGAGAACGCAGATGGATAATGGCGAAGAACCATTGAACTATAGGTTAAACGCAAGCGATCATCCTTCCCAAGATTTCGTTTTGAGTTTGCCTTGCGGCCAGAATTGTGAAAGGGAGAGCCTAGGTAAGCCCAGCCGGAAGATCTCACTCGACTGGAAGATATTTTCATTTTCTTTTAAAAGTTTTACCACCCTTTTTCTCAATACTTGAAACAAAAACAAAAAGACAAAATGTAAACATGAATATATATACGTTAGGGAACGAAAATCAACCGAAAGAATCAAAGGATTTGAACTGCGAAGAGGCGAGTTTTTCGAGAGGGAAAAAAACAGTCAAAGGATTGCCAGGCGGTTCTTTGCCATTGGAAACAACGTTGAGAGTTGTCTCAGAAATTGGACCGACGTTGAGAGTTGATAGGGGCAAAGTCGTTCGCATGTACTCGTGTCCATGGTGCTTGAGACATTTTACGCGAAAAGAAAATCTCAAATTGCACGTACGTTACATTCACGGTCCCCTCGAAAGTCTCACGTGCAAACTTTGTGGCAACAAGTACAAGAACAGCAACAGCTTACGCGTACACTCGTATCTTTATCATAATACAAGACGCAGCAAACACGCTAAGCCATAAATCTTGGGTGGCAATGTCTGATAATGTTTTTTCCCATCCTCTCATTTGTTTTTTCTTCCTTTTTGTTTTGCCAAACAGAGCTTTATTGGCGTGTCGCGTGTTATTTGTTATATTATTGAATTATACTTATAGGATTTGAATAAACATCGTTATTATTGAATAAAACGTTCAATTTCATCGTTGTTACTAATTCTTTACGATCTTTTTTTATGCCTTAATCGTAGTAACACGTACGATAATGCTTTTTCCATTTTTACCACCATTGCATCGCTAGAATTTAACGAATGTTTTTAAGCTAATCGAACTTTCTTTTTCGGTGTTCGTTACAAATCAACAAAATCGACTGAAGATTCTGAAATTTTTAAAAACTGCAAAATGATCTACAAGAAAACATTCCAATTACTTGCCGACGATCGAATCGAATTAATGTGAACTTTCTAATGCGGTCGGGACGACTCAAGTTTTTTTTTCTTTTTTTTTCCAAGTTCTCCCAATCGGAGTTTTGAGACTTTTTTCTGTTGTGCTTTTTTATCATCAATGTCGTATGTAAATGGTGACTAAACATTTAAAAGGAAAACTCGTAGAAATGTTAATTATTATTATTTTATTGGGACGATTACGCCAGTACACGACTCTACCTCAAATTCGCAAAGGGACTTATTAAATAGGAATTAGATGAAAGAAAAAAAAAGAACGAAATGAATTAATTTTCGGACTCTGTTTTGTCCTTGCTATCGCTGTAATCGGATCCTCCGCCCCGTGACTTTTCCTCGGACTTGGATTCCTTATCCGCTCTTTTATCTCTGCTCGATTTTTTCTCGCTTCTCTCTCCCCTATCGCTTTTTTCGCTTCGATCTTTATCCCCGTCGCTTTTTTTTCCATTGCTATCCGATTTGTCCTTGTCGCGCTTTTCCTTGTCCCTGCTCTTTTCCGAATATTTAGATTTGGAAGATCTAGATTTGGACTTTGATCTGGAACGACGCGTCTTCGACTTGGAGCGTTTGCTGCGCGATCTTGATCGACTTCTACGACGTGACGACGGCGACGACCTCTTCTTTCGATCTTTCGATCGCGTTCGGGAGCGTCTCGATCTCGATCTTCGTGACCTTGACCTCGAACGATGACGACTTCTGGAACTACTTCGTCTCCGAGAAGCCGATTTTCCTCGGCGTTCTTTCGATCGTGAACGTTTCGATCGTGATCGAGATCTGCGACGATGCCGCGAACGTGATCTTCTGTGTCGAGAGCGCGATCGCTTGCGCGATCTTGAACGTCGACTGCGCCCTCTCGAACGCGATCGTGATTTGCGACTCCGCGAACCGCTACGACTTCGCTTATCCTTCGACAACATTCCAATTACTGGATCGATCGCTGCTGATATCAAATTGTGAGCTTCCTTCACCCTCGACATCGCCTCCTCGATCTCTTTCTGCGCCGCTTCATTACTCTTCGCTTCCGGTTTCGCGATCGCCTGAGTCGAATGACATAGTTTTATCGGCTTTTCCGCCAATAATTTACCGTTCAATTGCAATGCAGCAACCACGCTCGACTGTTCCGATAATTCCAGAAGCGCATAATGCTCCGTGTCAGAATCACGAGTACATAATCTAAGATACTTAATCTCAACACCGTTGCTAACAAAAAAGTCCAACAGTTGCTCTACCGATACCGAAATATCCAGGTTTCCTACTACCAGCGTACGCCTTATCTCCTCGATCCTCCGACTGTCCAAGTGTCCCGGAAGATGAGGATATCCCGGTAATCCATTTGCGTCGAGCTTGGGATCGATTGTAGCTATTACATGATTCGGTGGTATTCCTTCTATTGCGTTCACCACATTCGGAGGCAATTTTGGCTCTGATGGATAAAGTCCTGTAAGATAAACAATCTTGTCATTAGAATATTAATATAAAGATTCCAAGATGCATGAAATTGCAAGTATTTCTACAAACATTGAGGGAAATTCAGGATTTACAGTAAAATTCATTATGACAGAGAAATGAAATATCTATTTTTTTTTTAATTCGTTATATTTGACTGCTTGTATCTTTATTTCAGTGACCATTTAGATGTAGTTTGATTCGATAAATATTAAATAGTTAGAATTTTAATAAAAACAAATGAAAAAAAGAATAGACATGGTTAGATTTTTGAAAGAAAACATTTGAACATTTGACATTTTTTTATAGGAATTGCAACTATAACTCATGAGATACGAAGAAAAAAAAAAATGTATCAATCTTATTTTCTTTTCACATAGATAAATGAAAAAAGGCAAAAGATCAATTGCAAATTCAAGAAATGCTTTACAATAATATACAAATTTTTTTAAGCTTCAACATCTATTATTTTCATCTTAGCAACAGACTAATGGTATTAAAATTGAACATAGGTGGGACACAATGAAAATTTAAAGTTTTCCTTTTACGCATGCATGTCTCGGGCCCACATCAGAAAGAGACAATCTGACATTACTAACCAGCAATTTCATCATCGCTTTATTACGTTTGGAAAATAAACTTTCATTGCTTTTTTCATGCATGCAAGATCAGTGAACCATCTTCACAAGCGAAGAAAATGCACGAATTGAAATATTTCAAAGTAAATTTGCTCGAATCTCTCAGGTCCGAGACTTACATAGCGTTGAATTGCATAATTTTTTTTTATATTGAATTAAAAAACAACAAATATACTTTTCAATACTTCGAAAAATAAAGATGAATGAAAAAAAATATTCTCTGCTGCTTTCCAACGTTGCATTATCAATAAATTACGTGTGTAAATTAATGAGACTTTACCTGGGACAACTGTGCCGTTGTTTGTAAGTTCAAGTGCTCTTTGTTCGTCAGGAATATCGCCATTCTGATAAGGTATAACAATAAGGGCTCGGTCGATGAAAACAGTGTTGGTCATATGTTGAGCAACGGCGACGCTACTATGATCGTGAAATTTGATGTAGCATATTCGGGACTGAACAGGCACAGCGACGTCCCGAATAGTTGGATACAACCGGATATCCTCGATTTTGCCCAAATAACCAAACAGCGTTTGCATCTGATCTTTGGTCGCTTGGGGTGCGATATTCGTAACTTGTACGACTTTCGTCGAGCCAACCGCCATTTCGTTGGGATTACGTTTTATAATCGTATGACACACGAAATTTGTAGGTTAGTTTGTTTCCCGGTGCGTTATTACACCGAAAATTTCACGAATACGAGACTACCGCCGAAGTATCTGTCACGGCGACGCTCATCGTGTTGAAACGACGCTTACGCGTGCCCTTTTAAACGATTGATCGCGTTCACTTTATATTTACTCTATTCACGAATCACAGAAAGGACGCTACTATTTTTTCTCACTCACTCTCTCCTTATTATGACCGCTTTTTTGCGAAAACCCGCAGTCTCCGTGGGCGACACTTTGCCCCAACAACCGCAAAATAAATCACAGACCGGGTCTCTAGTTTCGCCGGAAATTGCGCATACCACCAAGCGCGCGCAGAGTGCTGCCGCGTATGACCGCTAGGCAGCGTGGACGAGTGCGCGCGGCAATTGAAGAAATTACGATATAATTATGATGAAATGAATGACGCATTTATTTGCTCGTTTCAACGTTTCTTGATTTATTCAAACATATCGCAGGAGCCAGGCATCTCGTTGAAAAATTCAACCAGTTCCTCGCGATCGTACACAACGTTTTCTTCTATTTTCGCGGGTTCATTGACACCCGTCGAAAAATCTTGTGGAATGTAAATTTTGTCATCGCAACTGAGAAATTTATCATCCTCATGGATATTTTGTAATTCAAACCATCTAGCAGCGACAGCTCTATCGATGCATTTTCGAAAGACGAGACAATGAAGATGTCGCAATTTTTCATAAACTATTCTCATGAAACCCATTCTGGACAATACGTGTCTCCAGGATTTAATGATTTTCGCATTAGCTCCAACATGATTAGAATCTGGTGTTACAATTATCAATATCCCACGCTCCTTTAACAAATTGTAAGCTTTTCTACAACATTCGAATCTCTGCTTAGGACATGGAAAATATTCCAGAAGCAGAGAAAAAACGACTGCGTCGAATGACTTTTCTCCCAACTTTTCTATACTTTGCTTGTCGCTAGACAAGGTTGTCTCAGAGGCTAATTGTACATTGAGAAAATCACATTGAATTACATTGGGAGTTGACGGCGCTATATCGATTGGAGTAACGCAAAATGTTTCTTCCGTACCCAGCGGATTGTAACAACTTCCTACATCCAACAGTCCAATCTTAGTTGCGCTAAGCGTTCTACTCTCATTCTCAATACATTCAGTGTCTAAAAATTCATTATTATCGACACTAAGTCCTACGTCATTCATTTTAGACCTAATATTTATTTCTTTTTGATCAAGTTTGACTTTGCCTCCTTTAAAAAAATAATCATAACATCGTGACCTTATCCACTGGTTTCTACAGTGTATTGCTGCTCCTTCCTGCTTTTCCGTTTTTAGTTCGTTCTGCTCCCAGTGATTCGTCGCTAATTCCCTCATCGTTGTCGCGTAATTCTGCAATTTTCAAATCAACCCTCATTGAGTTGCCAATTCGTCGCGGTTCATCACGCGATCTAACCTTAAGGACCTCCGTACGAGCTAGATGCCTTTCCCATGCCTCCATCGGCCCATAAATACGAGACTCTTTCCGCAATTGATTGTGCGTCGATTTTATAAAATTCGCTAGTTTCTTGTGATCGTCGCTTGCCATTTTATGTATGATAAATCAACGAAAAAAAAATAAAAAGGAAAGTTTGACGAAAGAAATAAGCAGCCTGATCTTTCGTGGGTTTGTTTACTTTGGACAAAATAACATTGCGCCTTCTCCAATGACATAACGGAAGTGCGTTCGCGGCGGTGGTTCACGGTTCACGTTGTCGTCAGGAGTAGTTCAGCGATTTCCCGTTCGATTTTATGGAAACTACAAAAGTCAGGTGAATATTTGTATATTATGGATATTTTGTTCATACATTTCGAAATAAACGTTGAAAAGCCATTTTTAATTCATATCAGTCGTAGGCGTAAATATATTTCGATTTGATATAAGTTTTTGGAACTTTTTCGAAATTTGGTAAGTCGTCGTTTGAACACGACGTTTCCTCCCCTACTTTGAGAGTTTCTTTCCTCTCGCTGCTCTTTGGACGCACGAGGTGAGGAAATTATATTTTTATTCGATTTGATATTATTCTGTGATCAATATAAAATATTCGAAATTTATTGGTATTCTTAATTACAGTTTTTTTTTCTTTTACTAATCATTCGAATTTGCTTTATTTGAAAATAACGATATCATGGTAAAAAGCACATGTGTCAATTTTGCACAGTGCACACCACGGTTTCAATATTTGGAGTTTTAGCGTTTTTCGAGTTTCTATCAAGTGTTTTTATCATAAAAACATTAATTAAGGTTTTTCTTCTGTTTCTATGTACAACAAAGTATTATGCACATCGACCGTCGACGAATTTTTTTTTTTCGAAGACTTCTAACCTCACTTTTCCGTACTTCGAAGGCAAATTACGATTCGAGTTCTAAAAACAAAAAATTTGTGTATTTCAGGTCATTCGTCATGTCGTCGCACTTGAATTGGATGATTATTCGCAACAACAATGCTTTCCTTCTTAAAAAGCGAAACATTAGCAAACCTTTCTCAACAGTAAGTACAACAGAACTCAAAGTTGATATGCAGTACAGTTATTACATAGACGCGTGCTTTTGTGGAACAAGAATCCCACTAATCCAAAAATAATTAGAATCTTCTCGAATCTTCTTTTGAATTATTCTTTCAGTTGGAATATCTCTTCAAATCAGAGGAAAGAGATAGTTTAGTTCTGTTTTAGCCTTTTGAAATTTTTCTTAACACATAAAGCAAAAAATATATTTTGTTCTCTTCAAAAAATATTTACAAAAATGATAATTACATCTTTAGCTCATTATCTCAATTCATACTTGAAATAAACTTCTAGGAACCCAACAATCTGACAAACCTCAGTAGTTACCGTTACTCCGGTATTGTCCACCGCAAAAGCGTCGGTGTTGTAGACACCCCAGACAAGAAAGGTTTCACGGTAGTCTACAAGAAGCCAAAGGCAGCGCTGAAGCCTGCCAAGGCAACGGTCAGACGTACCATGAAGGCAGGAGCTCGCAGATCTCTTTACAAGCTGAAGACTCTCCTTACAGCCAACAAGTACCGCCGGGATCTCACCAAGGTTCGATAAATTACTATTATTTTTCAAAATGTTGATTGAAAATTGATAATTTTAACAAAATGCAGCTTTGAAACGTTTGAATTCCTGCAATAATATCATTTTTCACTCAACAGGTTGCGTTGCGTCGTGCCAGTGCTGTTCTACAATCACAAAAACCTTTGCCAGCCAAGAAGACTCGTGCTCCTAAAAAAGCTGATTAATTCATGGATTCCATCAATAAAATATTTAATAAATATACAAAAGCTCACCGCTTGCCAAAAAATACCGATGTTTCAATCAATTATCAAATTTCATTTACCAAAGCATTTAGTCGAAATTTTCATCATCATTTCAAACTATTCTTAAATAAGACAAGTATTTACGAAATGGGAAACAAATATCAAGTCACGAAAAATCTTCATGAGATCAAATGTTTCAAGGTAAAGCAAGCAAGGATTCATATCCATCTGTGTTCTTTGGTGATGCGGTAATTATTTTTTAAATCTTTTTCCATAAACCTGCTTCGATCCATCATTGATTATTATTTTATCCTACATGAAGAAACGAGGTGAGAGTTTTATTCAAACTGTTTCTTTGTATCTTGACATAATTATTCATATCAATTATTTCTTTTAGACACTTCATTCATCCGGATGTTCTAGTCTACTGTAACTTCGCTCTCAACAACGAAGGTAAGTTTCTATCAGTGTTTCTGAATAATTATGTGGCATTAAACCATGATGAAATGTGCAACCACCAAGATCTATGAATGCCGTGATTATTTATAGTATTTGCTAACTGAGTGTAGAGAGAAAAAAAAATGAAAACCCAGTTTTTTGAAAATAGAGCAGTAACACATTTTCTTCTTTACGATTGTTTCAGGATTGGTTAAGGTCGGAGGTCGAACTGGGATATTAGGTGAGCTCCTACTTTACTTTCATTTATTTAATTCATAAGTGAATTTCATTGGTATGATGATACATGCAACCACCAAGATCTATGAATGCCGTGATTATTCACAGTATTTGCTAACTGACCTCAATTCATCATATTCAGCTGGTAATTGTTTTAATTTCTTCGACTCAATTTTCAAGAGTTTTCTTTTTTTTTTCAACTTCAGATTCTGTTAACCGCATTTCTTGGTGATTCGATTCATGGAGGAGTTTGTCAGTAAGAAAATGAGGTAAGAGTAATTTCTATGCATTGTCAGTTTTTTATTTTTAATATTTTGCGTGATGAAATATGCAACCACCAAGATCTATGAATGCCATGATTATTCATAGTATTTGCTAACTGATTATACAAAATTAAACACTGAAATATATAAATGAACGTTTAAAGAATCGAATTGTAAAATTTTTTATGATTTTTTCAGGGCTGGTTAAAGGCGAGAGAGCAGTTTAGAAACAAGGTAAGCTTTTTTCATCTCAAGCTATGTATATATTTATCAATTTAACATTTTTGAATATTGATAAGTAATTTGTTGTGATGAAATATGCAACCACCAAGATCTATGAGAGCCATGATTATTCACAGTATTTGCTAACTGATTTTTAATCCAAAACTATCAGATTTCTAACTCTCAAAAAAATGTATGTTTCATTTAGTTTTTTTCATCTTTTCTTTTAGTGTGGACTCGGATCAAGCCGAAAATTACACGAAAATGCTGATTCCATCGGGTCATTTCTTTTTTGACAAACACGAGTCACATTGAAAGGTAAGAATATAATTTTTAACGAGTAATAGTGCTGTCATAGACATAAACCGCTAATAGAGATTCAAAATAAATCAAATCTTGCAACAAATTTTATTTAATGAATTAAGATCATAAACAACACTTATGATGATATAGCAACCACCAAGATCTCTGAATGTCGTGATTAACATATTTGCTACTCTGATTTAAAAGAAAAGACACTTCAACGGTAACTATTCAAAAAACATCAATATTTTATATCCGTTGCTTCTTTTTCAGAGTTGCAAAGTTTCACTCGCCTGGCAGTTCAATATGGGAAAGAAATGCTTCTAAAAAGGTAAAAAAAAAAAAAAAAAAATCGTATAATTTTCGTCGAATCCGTTTTTATCCGAAATCAATTTTTTTCTCAACTTCTACCGATACAATTGAAAATTATGATGATATAGCAACCACCAAGATCTCTGAATGTCGTGATTGGCATATTTGCTACTCTGATTATAAAAAAAAAAAAGGAAAACTTGAACGTTAACGATAAAAAAAAAATCGATAATTTGATATTTTATTATTTCTTTTTCAGAGTTGCAAAGTTTCGCTTATTCTACACTTCGATAACGGGAAGAAATTTTAGAAAGGTGAGAAAGGTCGTACAATTTCTTTCCAATTCATGATGTAATACAACGATTTACGTAACCAAACAGATCTGGGAATTCCATACTTGATATTCGATACTTTTTCAAGATTAATAGGTCCGTCGTCGTTTCGGTCGCTACTGCTGTTATTAATAAATAAATCAATTTTTTTTTTTCATTAGAGTTACTGGGTCAACGTCCTCGATGCGGAAAATCTATGAAAACAGATACAACTTGAATTTTGCGCCGTACCAAACGGATTTAGTAAATACGTTCATTCAAATCTTCGTGCACTTTTTTGCCAACGCACCGGGGTAACAAATACGAGCGAGAAAATATTAAAAAATAAAGAAAACACCTGTGACGGAAAGTTTTATGAGCTCGTTCGCCGAGTCCTGTTGATTTTTTCCTCGAGGTCATTCGGAGAAGAAGGTCAATGGTATAATAGTCCGAACGCCTGCTCCCGTCAAACTCGTACCTGTTGAAGGTCAACAGATCTTCGTGATTCATCGCCAGCTGGTCGACTTTTTTTTCCTCATTTCCGAACTACAGTGTATCGCTTATGGAAATTCGTCTTTTACTATACTTAAATTTTTTTGTATTCGGGCCAACTCACAGCAGGATGGAACGATCGGGGATTCCCAAAATCATTTTTTTCCCTCGTTTTCGTGATCTCTCGGTCTTCGAGCTTTGCCCCGATGTAAAAAAAAAGAGGCTCACGATTTTAAACGAGTTCTTCGTGAAATATAGACTTTTTTTTATGTTTCATTTTTTATTAGTTGTCAACAGTTACAACATTTATGATCAATACGTTTTGCAAGTCTGAACGACTATGAAAATAAAATGCGGAAAAAAATACCCACATGTTCCATATACATCAAAAAACTTTTTGCAAAAAATGTTTTAAATTTAAAACTGTACGAATTTTGAAAAAATAAATGGTTTCAAAGTATTTGAAAAATATTGTACTATTTTTTAACGACGCAGCGACAGATTCTAAAAATTCGATAACTATTGATGCTTTTAAAAGTTTAAATCGCCGTTGAGAGACCTAAGATATGTGTTCCATTTTATTCCCCGGTTTCAATAGAACGATCACTTTGAAAATTTCGGAGCATTTTCTATTTTTCAACATCGAAATATTTTTTCTTTTTTATATCAAACGAATTTGGTACAGTGGTATGCAATGTAATGTCTGTGATGCAAAAAATCGAATAAATTTAATTTTTATTCTATAATCCAATATAATATAAATAATATAAAATAAAAAATATGCATCAGTCAAAATAATTTTTAAAAAATCCGAGTTTTATTATGAAACTCGAATTTTTGTGAATATCTCGAATCAAACAAATTGTGACATTAAAAATAAAAAAAAAAGTATAATCTGCATGAAAATATTTCAACGTGGTTGTTTGAAAAGTTGTTAAATTCAATTGTAAAAAATCTGTTTACATAGAAGGCAAATAAAAATAACAAAATCAATAGATCTGCTTCAAGTTTTTTTGTTCTTTATCTTTTTTCATGTGTTGAGTCTCACTTTCATGGTATTCCCCTGATTCTAAATTATTCCGAAAATGAAATAAAAAATTAATCGTTCCACATCATGCCCTTTTTTCCTGCCTGGACAAAAACGAATCGGCTATTAATCATCGATGTCCATTAATCAAAAGTCATGAAAGCAAAAATCTAACAAAAACCATTTTGACCTTTCAAATTCCCTCGAAGCGTCAAAAAACGAAACACGAGGAAATTCGAAACGAATATATTTGAACAAAATAGTGAAGTATAAAAAAAAATCATTAATTCAAGATGTAATCGATTTGATATAAAGAAAAGCGATTTTTGTATGCGAGGTTCGAGAAATTTCTGAATTGTTTTTCTGTCTCCATTGCGACAGAGTCTGGCACTCATTTGCATAAAGGACTACGCAGGTTGGATATAAGAATGTACATTACGTACTCTCGGGTGGACCTGGGTGTGTCGAATAGACCTGTTACACATGATGCGAGAACATCAATCTACCTACGCAAATTCGTGTATAATGCGAAACTCGCTTGTTCATACTTCTTTCAACCAACGAACTCATTAAAATGACTAAAGGCGAGAAGACTATTCTTCAATTTGCTGTGAACTTATTTTTCTTGCTCTTTTTCTATATCCAACAGCCAATGTCAGTATCGTCGGAAAAAAGGGGACAAATAGATAATTTAATAAACATTTTCCAATTGGTTTCGTCCAAAGGAGATATCCCGCCAGTCTCGGGTTTTTCAATGCGAACCTACCAATTGTAAAAAATTCTATCGACGTCGATGATAAACTTCGAAGATAACAAAAATTTTAATAAAAAATTAATTTTCAATAAAAAAAAAACTAAAAACGGTTTTAGAAAAATACTGGAAAATCAGAATCAAATTTATTGAAAATTGATTCGGAACCATTGCATTTAAAAAAGAAAAAAAAATAGAAGTTGGGGGCAAAAAAATGAAAAATCTGTAAGAAAATTTCAGATGTATGTTTTTTTTTTCAAATAGATATTCAAAAATTCGTAGAAGCACAAAACGCGGGAAAAAATTGAAGAACATTCGAGAGAATATGGCAGAAATTTTTGAGATTTTTCGAGAACCGTTCAATTAAAAAAAAATACAATATTTTTTGGAAAATTCTACTTGCAAAAACTAAAACTACGTTATCTCATGACTCTGAATTGTCGAAACTTTAGAACTAGGATTTTATCAAAATTTATTTGGTACTAACTTCAAATTTTGGTAATTTATTTGTTTACTCAGGCACATTGAAAAATCATTTTTTCGATTCGAAGTGTTTGCAGTAGTTTCCTAAAAGTTCCTCCATAAATTGCTCTGAAACAGAAAAAATTGAAATAATTTGAAGAACCTCATCATTTGTTATTCTCAGGATTGAGTATGGAAAAATACTCATACAAAGGTGAAAGTTGAGAGCAAAAAATTAAAGTGAATAGTTGCTTTAAATGAAAAAATTGAAATAATTTAAAGAACCTCAACATTTATTTTTCTCAGGATTGCGTATGGAAAAATACTCATACAAAGATGAAAGTTGAGAGCAAAAAATTTAAGTGAATAGTGTATTGCTGCTTTATTCACGTACGTACGAATCCTCAGAAATGGCATATCATCAGTATTTCGAAATATTAGTACAAATAATGAAGCCTGCAAGCAATGGTCAAACTCGCAAATATCAAGAGACGCGGTAGTGGCTCGACGTCGAGTATGTGTACATAGCGATTTAAATATATTCATGTACGTTTACGTGTATGCGTATGTAAAACTCGAGGGTAGGACCACGAGTGAGAGAGTTCGGCGAATTAGGATCTTTCTGGACATCCGTTGGGTATAAAGAGCCAGATCTCGTAGCCCCAGCATCAGTTTCTTAACTTCGCAGTCAGCTTACACACCAAACATGAAGGTAAAACATCGCAAAATTAATCGAGAGTAAATACAGTGATTATTTTTTCGCGCTCGTACATTCGCTTTGTACTTTCACGATTCACCGTTGTTTTCAGACATGAAAATTTTCACTTTTTTACAATTTCTGAACAAAATAAACCTTACGCGAGTTTTTATACAATCGATCGAAAATTTTGAAAGTGTTACTTCTGTCAGGTACACTGAAAGAATAAGTGACCATCGTGTCTTGGATATACCAAAGTGATGATTTATTGCTAACCCATATTTTTCAGAATTTGTTCGAATTTTTATTGTGCGAATTCTATCCAATGATGACCAAAAAAATTCAATTGTTCACATCCCAAAACTCAATTGAAGTTTCATCGGTTAAAATGAAATTTTCGAAAACCTCCTGCAGAGGTTTTTTCCGAACAGTTTAATTCTCAATGTCGGTCAACGGGTTTTTTAAATTATTTTCTACGTGTTTATGCGTGACTGGTTAATTTTCAACAAACTTTATAAACCTTTTTCTTTAATTTTCAACCCGAATTTACGGTCTGGGATGACTGTTTTCTCTCTTCTACGAATGTGCTCGTTTTTTGAATTCAGGTAGCTGTTGTCTTCCTCGCCATTGTAGCGTGCGTCGCTGCTCAAGGTACTTTTACAACGAAGTACGACAACGTTGACGTCGATCAAATCCTCAGAAGTACTCGTCTCCTCAATAATTACGTCAATTGTCTTCTCGATGCTGGAAATTGCACTCCCGATGGTAAAGAGTTGAAGAGTAAGTGGTCGATCTGCAATGATAAATAGTTTTTTGTTGTTGTGGTTTTTTTTTTTTTTATTCGGATTAAAAAAATTTCGTATAGTTTTTGTTTTTCGGAAATTTTAAAGAAAGGACAATTTTTTTTTCTCGATTTTACAGAATCTCTGCCTGATGCTCTGGCCAGCGGTTGCGCCAAATGTAGCGAAAAGCAGAGGGCTGGCAGTGAGAAGGTCATCCGGTTTCTAGTGAATGAGGTACGTTCACCTTTTCTCATTTTAAAAGTCGTTAAAAAAGAAGAAAAAAAGAAATGAGAAAACGAAAACAAACGACTGTTCGTAAGAGTAATTTAAAGACTCTCGAGTTATGTGATCCGTCCCAATTCAAACTGCATATACGCATGCATTCTCTCCCTATTACAGAGCGAGTATCGGTTGCGAATGTTCTTCCCAACTTGCATTTCAACTTTCACGATTTATTGCAACGTTTCTGATCCTTTTACTGTAATAAAATTATCTCGAACGTTCGTAGAAGCATTTTTATGCAACATTCGTTTTTTTTCATTTATCAACTTTATAAAAATTTCTACGAATCGTCAAATAAAATAAGAACAATTACGACTCGACTGTGTTTCGCACGAGCTTGAATTTGTTTCGCTTGAAAATCTTACAAATAATATTAAAATCTACGAAATTTCTGCGACTTTTCAGATACGAAATAAAAAAATTTGTACGAATAAGAAAATTGCTTTAAAGATTGAATAGATATACGGTAGTGAAATTGAGGGCCGGATACGAGTAATCATGAGCAAATAAAACTGGAAAATAATATGCAAATTAATCATTCATACAGTTTTTTTACAACAATTCATTTTTATGTTATTTTAACGATTTGTTTTTTTTTCTCTCTTTCTTTCATAGCGTCCACAAATTTGGGAAAAACTCTCCGCGAAATACGATCCCAACAACGAATACAAGAGCAAGTTCCAAAACGAAGCTAACAAACGTGGAATTGCCGTTTAAGAAATAAACAAAAACGAATGAAAGGACGTTGGAATCAACGTGATTGAACAAATCTCCTAATTATCATTGTAACGATTCTCATAGGGAGTACATTTTAAAATTGTCTCGACAGCGTTACATATCTTGTGTGTCTGTTTTTTTTTTTGTTACCTTTTTTTATGCCATTGTAAATGGATTTTGAATAAAACATTTATAAATTATGTTGGAACAGATATACGAATTCATTTCGAGAATTTTTACGAGTACAGTGTAAAAGACGCTAATATCTGCTTTCGAATTGTCGTACGAGGAGTGGGATCTGCAAAACTGGTTGAGAAGGCGTGGCTCGAGGGCGCCATTCAAACCGTTCTGTTTCTTGTTTTTCGAGTAAAGTTTCATCGTTTCGAGCTTAATATAAATGAAACGAAAAATTTAAAAAATTTCGAGAAAAACCTCAGAAATCAAAACCTCTTTTTATTACTATTAGAGCAATAAAAAAAAAAAGTTTCGATTTACCTTTCGTCTCAGTTTATGGACGTTAGTATAAATACTGAAAAAAGTCCTGTACAAATATGCAAACAGCTGAATGCTAAAAAATTATTTTTCGTAAATGTGTATAATAAAGTGAAGTTTGATATTCGAAAGAAACATTTGGTCGTGGGAGTGGTAGCTCGCATTTTGAAAAGCTTTCGTTACCAATTAAGTGAAATTCAAAGCCAATGCATAAATGATGTGGAAAAATTTTCGGTGTCAAAATTCACAGCTATTCCTTTCGCTATACGATAAAATTATTGAGATTCCACTACCTCGTGTTACTGAATTTGTTGAATCATTGATTCATTCACTTATTTATCTATTCTCGTATTGCCACATTCATTCATTACTTATTTATTTGAGTGTACGTTTTTACTATTTTTAAGAGAAACTCTAATTGCCAACACTTTTTTTTTCGATAACAGTATTGAAGGCTGTAAAACAATCTCATGAATTATACGCAATTTCGCTGAAACAGATAAGTACGTGTTTTTCTTCAACGTAAATCGAAATTTAAGGTAATTACTGTACTGCATGGTAGTCAAATGAGTGCTAAAATCTCACGATGTTTTCATACCTAGTCGAACACTATTTGAACATGCAAAGTTGAATTTGTGAGACAACCTGCCTTCTTAACTTAGAAAAATATTAATAAGGATAGATTTGCGAAACTGTCAATCGATAGATGCAAATTTCCACGATGAAGTATTTTTCTCAGAATTTTTCAACGAAAAATCTGTATTTTTTGACTAATTTTGATGCACCACAAAAAAATGTTGCCCAGCATAAACAATTAGCTGCAACAGTAAAACGGTCAAGCTTCAGAGAAATCCTCGCGGTGAATTCTTTAAGAATATCTTGAGGAACAAAATCAGATACGGTGCATTCCAATAGGTTAAAAATTGAGAGTTATTCTTTGTCGAATCACAATAAAAATTTGCTATCATAATATTCTGCATTTATCAGTTGATCGGTTTGCAATACTATCGTTTTTAATGTATTTTTACTCCAATAAGTTACGCTGGGATACAAATCTAATAAAACTATATCCAATATTGGTGCATTGAACTTGGCCTAAGACGATTGTGCAAATTTAGCACTCATTCGAGTAGCATGCAGTACAGTAGTTATTAGTTCATTCTGACCAAACTGTATTTCAAACAATTGAGCTGTGTTCAGATTACGTCAGAGAAAACAGCCAAAACCTGTAGTTGTTGAATTCTGTTTTTCAATTAGCACAGATAAAAAAAAAAGCATAATAATTTAAGAGCTGTTGACCAGAATTATATATCTTATCGGCAAATTGTCGCTACGAAATAATTTGCATATAGTTTAATTATGATTTTTACCATTAACCGATAGTGTTAATTCTTGTTAATAAATGTGTACCAACATTCGGCACGTATTTATCTTGGTTACGAGATAAATGGGGCCGCTTCAGTTTCGATTTTTTCACACACCGTCGATAGCTGTCGGCAAGTTCTCGGCTATCTCTAGAGCTCGGCGAATGGGTTCGAAGTGGGGCGGGATCGTATCTGTATTTCGAAGACGCAGTCGTAACACTAGCATCCTAGCCGTTCTGACAGCTGTTACTTCGATCTCTGAAAAATTGAAAAATCATTGAAATTTCTGGAAACAAAAGTGCGTTACTTATAATATTGAGTGAGAATATTGTAAATTTCATAAAAAAATATTGAATAATCAACAATTCCAATAGAAATTTAAAGTTTCAATCGTTAAATAAATACAGTTTTTTTCATAACATGCTTGATAAATGAGTATGAAATTAATATTGTTTTATTTGACTCGCAGTCACCGATTTTCATCCGTTTCATTAACTTTTTCGTTTCAGCCTTTATACGACTGCCAATATATTTTCGTTAAATCGACAGCTCTTCCTTCTCCCGGTTATCCCAACCGTTTTGTTTAATCGCGCAAGTCACTCATTTTTTCGGCTCCAATCATGGTTGATGTATTGTCCGGCAAAGTTTTCCTCATTATAACGGGAGCAAGTCGGGGTATCGGCGCTGAGATAGCGCAACAATTCTCCCGATTATTGGCCGAAGATTCTCGCATTCTTCTGTTGGCGCGAGACCTCGAAAAACTGCGGGAGAATGCTGAAAAAATGCCGAAATCTGTAACGTGTCATTGTGAAAGCGTTGATCTTTCGGTTGCCACTAAAGATGAACTTAAAGGTAATATTTCTTTGTTATTCTGGTCCTCTGGCGAGTTCAGGGATTCAATATTTATTGACAATAATCTTATAAATGTGCTACGATTTTTATTCAAAAAATTTTCACTCATTTCGTGAAAAATGTTACTCATACGCGAAAAAAATCAAAACTGCTTTCCGAGTATTTAATTTTTTCTTCAACAAAAAATTAAATTTACAAAATACTGCAGAAATAAATATCCTCAACTATTGATTTTCGAGGACGAAATAAAACTTCTTCTGGTCCGATAATGAACAAATGGGAGAGTTGTGTTGATGTTAATTTTTTTTTTTCACCCGATTCACAGCAATTATTTTGAAATCTCTGGGAGATAAAGGTGCGAAACAATACGACAGAGCAGTGATCGTTCACAACGCCGCGACAATTGGCGATCTCTCTAAAAGAACGATGGACATGGACGATATTGACGAATGGCGACAATACTGTGATCTCAATTTATTCTCTCCCATAATATTGAACAGTATATTCATGAACATATTCACGGACGTGAGCAAAATAGCAAGATTGGTAATAAACATTACCTCACTTTGTGCAATCGAGCCTATGAAATCGTCGGGATTTTACAATACTGGAAAAGCAGCCAGAGAAATGTTCTTCAAGGTAATCATCAATAACAATTTCAATAATAATAACAACATGATGTTATATAACATAACGATATAGTGTTACTATATTATTATCAAGGGACATCCACAGTTAAAAGAGCAAGAATTTTTTCAGCTTGTATGGGAGAAGAAACGGGAGAAACATCGTAATTTAAATAATACATTTTGAGAAATGTTTGCAATTTTTCCATTTAAAAAAGTGGTACATCTTTGTAAAAAAAATGAGGGTTTTTAAAGCTCATACCTAGAAAGGCGCCAGCGTCTTGACGCCGAGTATTAAATTTTTTTTTCGGATATAAGCATTTTATTTGCTAAAACATTGGCCATTTTGTCAAAAATCAAGAAGAGTTGTTTGTTGAACGACGTAGAAAAAGAGAAAGCGAACGTTTCTCAAAATTCATGTTTATGATCTCGTAAATCCAAAAGTTTGACATAAAAAATTATTCAGTTTATCACATTCAACTCTAACGGGTCGATATTTATCCTCAAAGATTAGAATGAAAGCTTGATTGAAAATGTCGATTGACTCACGCGTTAATAACTCGTCGCATTTTCTTCCTCACTCGATGCTGATTCGACAAAATTTCATTTGGCAGACTGTCGCCGCGGAATTTCCTACGGTCAACGTTCTCAACTGGTCGCCTGGTCCAGTCGACACCGATATGTTCGACACTCTAACAAAAGAATCCGGCGATCTTCAATTACGTGCTAAATTCAATGATTTACGAGACAACCATGACATATTGACGCCCGAGCAATCGACCAATCGATTGATTATGGTTTTGAAGCATCAGAGTTACAAATCTGGTGACCACATCGATTATTACGATCAATTGTAATGTACCTTGTTACGATTTTTTGTATCTTCAAAATCCACTGGAATTTTTCGTTATTTTTCTTTATAAATTTCATTTCTATGATCCAGTCGAGACCGATATGCTTGCACGCACTCATGAAAGAATCTGGTGACGCTGAATTACGTGCTAAATTCCATGAATTACAAGATAACGAGGACTTGCATTTACGACCAAATTTGAACAGCAGTCGATCGATACTCATTTTGAAGAACAACGTGCAAATCCGCTGACCAGACATTCGCTATTCAAATTAATTTCAATTTTGCATTTTTTTTCTCCAAAACCCATCAGGATTTTTTAATCTAATTGTTTGTGATAAGTATCGAGATCACGCTGAATATAAATTCTTCATTCCTGTTCTCGATTCGAGAACGTCACAAGTGTATAAAAATAGAGCGTTTAAACAAATTTTCTTGACCCGCAGACATTTTTTGAAATCCCCTATTGTCGAGGATGTCAAAATCGGTACTAGAAAAAAAAAACTTAAATTACTTTCAGTCCAAATTTTCAACGATTTCAGGATCTATCGCTTCTTTAGCTTTCCCGAGAGCATTCCTTTTTATCTTCCATTGTATCGTCATTACGAGCAGGATGATTAAAGCGTAAAATCCAGCGGAGAGCAGAAAAACTGGAGACGGATAAATCGGTGGCATGAAATGCCCGTATATCATCGTGTAGAAAGGGCCCGATGCCAACGCGATCATCGCTTCCATCGATGTTTCGAAAGAGAATACTTTGCCTGTTTGCAAAAAAAGAAAACGTACAATCATTTTCTAGGCGATTCCGTTCAAAAACTTGATCGACTTTGTTTCTAAAGGCTTTTTCGGAGCGAGTTTATTCTCGGTTTGAAAAAAATAGAGCACACGTAGACGAATTTGAATAACCATTATTTTTCGCATATGTTTCCCGGTGCTCAGAGATACGAAAAATGAATCATTTTTTCTTTGTATTTATCTCAGTCAGCTTATCTCATTCGTTCCAATTTCATATGACTTTATTCCAAGGAATATTGTACCGAGTTTATTGCTTCGAAATAACGATTGTTGAAAGATACTATTTTCCAAGTTTAAATATGTTCAATCTCGTACAAAAGAATTGCACGAATTTATTAGAATGTAAAATGCAAATTTCCTGTTAAAGAAACAAAGAAAAAAATACTCAAAGAGTTTATTCGGTTTCTAAGAAATCGTTCTCATGGACAGTTTAGCAAAACTGAAGTCGACGAACAATCTTTTTCCATCGTATTTAGAAATACATTAAAGCAAATATTTTGTCTTTAAAATAAAAAGTCGACCTCGCGCGAAGATTTTTTTTGTTTTTTTTTTTTTTTTTTTCGCTTTGAAACGCACCTGTATCTGCAGAAGGAACAGATTTCGATAGAGCAGCTCGTAAAACTGGTCCGCAGAGTCCATTAAACATTGCGAGACCGGTGGATAAATAGAAGTGCCAAGATTTCGTTGTAAATGATTTGGTGATCGCACCGGCGAACGAGGAAATTACTGCAACTATAGCAATCAGCATGTCCGCCATACCTGCAAATATTTTTCCATCATTAATATTCATGAGTTGATAAAAATTGATCAAAATTAAGGAATTTCGGTATAACATTCGATCCTCGTCATCGAATGAATATTATTGAAATATTCTTCTTTTTACAAATGTCAGGTATACATTAAAGGGTTGAGTGTATAGCAATTGAGAATGCTTTTGATTATGAGGTGGAACATTTTTTTCAGAATCGAGAACTTTTAGATAAATTTGCGAATGAATATATTGATCTATTATTTTTTTTTTTTAGGTAAGTATCTTAAATTAACTGTAAAAATGATAAAAACAGATGCTCACTTTTATCAACGAAGGATTTGAAGACTTTAGCCCCAACCAATGCACCAATAACCGTCAGTAGGACAACGATCGCTTGATAAAAATAATACTCGTCGATTCCCCAACCCATTCTCGCACTCGCGAACAAATATGCAATGCTCAATTCTCCCTCACCAACGAGCATTACGATAGCGAGACTCAAAATGCAACACCATATGATGAGACGATCGGTGTTTCTGCGTTTTTTAACACAAGTTTTTATCATGTCCTTGATCAATGCTAAATCGAAGAGGCTCCACAAACATTTCTGAAAAATTAAGATTAACGAATAAGAATTTTTTATTTCGTTGAAAAATGTTTGGTAGTTTTAAACATTTGATAAAACTCACTCCTTCGCTAGCTACAGTCACCGTCTCCGGGACAAAAATTAATACGTAAAGCGCTGAAATCGCTCCACCCATAGAAGCTGTCGCAAAAATACCGACATATCCAAATTTTTTGTAAATCGCTGGCCCAGCAAAACTCCCCAAAAATTGGCCGGCCGGTATGACAGACTGCTGCCAAGTCATGTGCCACGCTCGCTCACTTTCCGACGTTATATCCGTTATGTAGCAATAAGTTGCGAGAATGAGGCTGCTGTATCCGCCAACGAGAGCCGGTGGAACAGACGCGATGAGATACCACCAGGGATTCAGCTCCATTGAACTTAGAACTGACCAGAGGAAAAAACTGATCGCTGAACCTGCAATGAGATTTTTTAATTTTAGAACAATCGATGATTTGAAAATTATGATTCGAACGCTGCACACGATAAAATTTCCGGGAATACCGTGCTGATAATTCTGTACTGACACAGCTCACATGGAATTCATTTTGAGATCGTTTATTCGAAAAATAAGATTTTCTTCTCGATAAAATTTTTGTTTGCCGTAAAAGAAATTTCCAAATTTTTGTCAGTTTTCGTCAAAATTTTCAAAATTCGAAGCCCATTTTGAGGACACCATCGTATGACTGCTCACCAAATTTCGACTGATTTTTTAAGAAAATTCTCGTTTCACAAAATTGTATAATAGAATGTAAAAAGTAACATTTTTCTATAACGGTATCACGAAAAAACGGAAGAATCAGTTTTTCGTTCATTTTGTTGTGTTTGAGCAACTTAAATTCAAAGCAATAAATCACCTGAATAACTCGCCAGTAAAATTGGTTTTCTTCCATATTTGTCACTCCAGGGTCCCAAAAAGAATGAAAGAATCGCTGGTACCAAGCCATCGATAAAAGATTTGTTCATCACAATGTAACTGACATAAGGCTGAATTTTTTTCTGCAAATTCATTGCTTCTAAGCTTGAACTGTTCGAGTGCAGGATGTCGCAATTCTCTTTGTCAATACCCAGGATAGCTTGACAACTTCGAAAAATCATAAGATCCGAAGTAACGGCACCTACAAAGATGAAATAAATAAATTCATTAAAATATAGATATCAACACGGCAATATTGAATTTTTTCAAAAATAATATTGAATCAGTTATTCAATGACTTTATCCATTTTTATTCCTGTCACCGAAAGAGCAGAAACATTCGGACCAAAATCCAATTAAAAAAAAAATAACTGAATTCAATAATTTCAAATTGAAAAGAAATACAAAAAATATCGTCATACCTATAATTGCCTGTCCAAAAAAATACAACATTACCGGCGGTTCAACAAGAACGTAACTGCGCCAACCCTTGAAAGCTGCATTTCCGTTAAACTCCATTATTTATTTATTTCCAATGGTCGCACCAGATATTACAAGAAAATACGATAAAAAAACATGTTCCATTAAGTTTTTCACGATTGAATAGTGATTCAGTCTGCCTTATTACGCTTGCACTACGATAAAAATTCAAAAACACGGTGTGAAGTTTTTTTTTTTTTTTTAACTAAAACATTAATTTTCACCATTTACGAATAATTCACTGTTTTCAAACTTGTCACTACTTTCAAGAGATTCTCGAATCAGAAGTGCTGTTTCGCTAGCGACCATGATCAAGTATCGACTGCGGCAAGAGCAACAGCGATTTCTAAACGTACCCGTAAGCGGCTCTTTGTTTACATCAAAATTTATCACCGTTCTGGGTGTAAAGTTTCCGTATGAGCTATCAAAATCCGATAGCCAAGGTATTGTTATCGTTTTTCAATGCTGAGAATGAGATACTGAATACTTTTTTAATATGATGATTGACTTTTCAAAATAAACGTTGGCGCTCATATGAGTTCGTATCGGATGTCATTTTTCTGGTATAATCTTTCAACGATTAACGACTATCTCAATTAGTACTAAAGTAAAAAATAAATATTATTTTTCTCGTAAGGACACGTAATAAAATGACGATGGTATTTTTTTAGAGACGCAAATAATCTTCAGGAAATTAGTCAAACAGCTCTTTAACAACTGCGATAATAATCGTTATTATATATTTAATTTCGTAGAAACTGATATACAAATAGATCTATCACTCGAACAATAAAGTTGTAAATATTATGCTTTATAAACTTCTGCACGTAGAATGTAAATATTTACAGCTGCAATTAATATACAAATTGTACATTTTATTGTTTCAATATTTCTTAGTATCACAGATGAAATATCTTATTGAGCTTCACACAAAAGTTTAATCGTTAGGCACATTGACATTTATTTTTTTTTGTTTTTACGTTCTTCTAGCTCAGCTGAAGAAAGGTAAGTGCGTAGAAAATGGCGATCGATGTATCGCTTATCAGGTACTTCAGCTGTTATCGAAGCTTTATAGAACCTCTATCGTTACTTGTAAAAAAAAATAACGTTTAGTTCCAGAAGTTATCAACACTTTGAACGTAATACTACATTATAACTATGTATACTACTCAATTTTTATAAAAATGTATCGAATATATTGAGTGTTGATATATTTATATCAACACTCACTCACTGTTGATATATTTATATCAACACTCACTCACTGTTGATATATTTATATCAACACTTTGTGGTCACACCGAGACTAATTTGAATCTTGAAGAATCACGTGTAAGAAGAAGGGTCACCTACAAATTTATGTTAAAAAAATAGAAAATTCATATTTCAAGATTTTTTCGAGTATCCTATCGTTAATCTAGTAATGTTGTGCTCATGATTGTTTTTCAAAATATCTCATGATTCAGATTATTTGTCTACACGATGCATTCATTAAAGTGCAATGTCCATTTCAACCTCCGACGACTATTGTATTAGGATTCTTTCGTTTTCGATGTGACTACAGAGCGTTGATAAAATAGAATATACTAAATGTTGTAAATTTTGTTTTTTCGTGCAGAGAAAGTTCAGTTAACATCTTCGTTGATGCTGACGTATCGCGAATTTTTCCATCTTAATAATTTCCAGTCTATCAAAATAATGAGAATGAGTATAGCTGAAAATATGCCTGCGGTTATGAGAAATACCGGAGATGGATAAATTGGTGGCATGTTGCGCGTATAAACCAGCGTATAAAGAGGGGAAGCTGCGAGCGGTATGACCGCTTCCATAGATTGTGCGAGTGAAAAGATTTTGCCTGAAAAAAAAAAAGATACTTTTGGAAACATCACAACATTTGTAGAAGTTTCATATAAAAATGGAATAATTCTTATTCCACGTTACCGGCATCTTGAGGTGGTCCAGATTTCGACAATATGGCACGTAATACGGGCGCCAATAATCCACTGAACATGGCGAGTACGGTAGCACAATACAAATGCCAGGGTCTTCTTACCAAACATTTGGTCATGGCCCCAGCGAAAGCAGAAATATTGGCAATTATTGCGATTCTCAAATCCAACATGTCTGCGAATTGAATACTTTGAGTTAATACTGTTCTTTCGGGATTTGATGTTGAAAAATTAAAAATATTAATGAATAACGTGCCTTCAAATATTTTAGCGTTGTTTTTTTTTGTAGTTATAAACTGAATAATGAATTATGATTATTAGGAAAATAGTGCTGACCTTTGTCGACGAAAGTTCGAAAAAATTTAGCCCCAAGTAACGTTCCGACGATACCGAATAATATAGCAGCTGCCTGGTAGGACGAGTAGTCACTGACGTTCCAACCAAATTTAGCGCTCGCGAATAAAAATCCAATTGTATAATCTCCTTCCATCGTCAGGACATTTAACGATAAACAAGCTATGCAAGACCAAACGATAACGCGATTGAAACCATCGCGCTTTTTTGAACAAGCGGAGAACATGTCTTTGACCAACGAGACATCGAAAATAGTGCACCAGCGTTGCTGAAGATAGAAAAAAAAATCATATTTTGACGTACGATACCGAAGAAATGTTTACTCTTCTTATGAATTCTAAAAAATTTGTATTTTCCTCACCTGCGTGTCAGTTTGAATCACAGTTTCAGGAACAAAGAAAATAACGTAGAGCATCGCGAGAGCCGAACATCCGCAAGCAACACTGAATACTGTAGAATAACCGAATAACTTGAAAAGAGCGGAACCAGCAAACGTGCCCAAAAGTATTCCTCCAGAAATCATGGCCTGCAACCATGTCAAGTGCCATGCTCGATCTCCTTCGCTTCTGATATCGGTAATAAAGCACAAACTTGCTAGAATCAGACCACTCATACCACCCAAAAGAGCCGGAGGCAACGAACACAACAAGTATAACCAGGGATCCATGGTTCGGGTGCAGAGAATTGTCCATAATAAATAACTTACCGCTGAACCTGCAAGTTGATCATGAGAATTTGTTGAATTAGTATGTTTTGATAAATTCAATCCGCAAAATAGATAAACAACTCAAAGATTTTTTACAAGTACACAATATTTTCATTGAAAATTTTTTTTCCGTTATGTCAAAGTATATAATCAAACAAATAACAAGTATCGAAAAGATACTTTTTATATATTACAGTAAAAAGAAATAACTTCAGAAATTTCATTCCCTTCAGCATTTTCATTTGACATTCTGATCTTAAATTTGTGTATAAATCTCAAAAATTCTTATCGCAATAGGTTTTTAAAAAAAAACTGACTCACCGCTGTATCCAGCGAGCATTAGAGGTTTCCTGCCATACTTATCGCTCCAGGGACCAATAAAAAAGGACATGAAAGCAGGTACGATGCCATTGACGAGAGATTGACACATGAGAATTAATGAGGCATGCGGTTGTGCCTCTGCCTCTAAATTCAAAGCGTCTTGGCTTTGACTATCGGTATGAAGAATATCACAGACACGTTTATCATCGCTGTGGATGGATTCACAGGTCCGAAAAACCATAAGATCAGTAGTAACAGATCCTTAAATTAAAATTGAAAACTCGAGTACACAAAATCGCTTGACAGTGAATAAAATCAGAAAAAAAGTCAGTATTTACCACTAAGTGCTTGAGCAAAAAGATATAAAAAAAGGGGAGGTTCGACGAAAGTATATAAACGCCAACCACTGACATTGGGATCCATTGTAAACTTCGTATGTTGTAAAAACAGTCAAATAAACGCAACTGATCTGTTGTGGTCAATGTAGAAGTTTGTGCACTCTCTATAATTATTGTTCTCACAATTTCCTCGCTCGTCAAAACGCGATTACGCGTCCCATATTTGCTATGAGTAATTATGTTCAACCTTGGAAAAAAATATTGTTGAAGCAATTCGCGCGTTTATCGGTGCAACAAAACAGAAGGATTATGACGAACTCTACTGTTTCAGGTCTTTCTGAATTCACACACTACAAACGCACTCATACTGCAAAATGTCTTTATCTCCTTCCCTGTTGTTGTCATGCAGAAGTAGGCTTTGTTATTTCCGCAATACACTAAATGTTGCGTTTTTACTGAGATAGACATTTTGATCCTTTTTACGACTTTCTTACTTCGTGCGCTATTACTGTCGTTTATTTTGTAATTACAACACACCCTCGCTATACTTTCCCTACTGGGTCACACTGATCCCACGTGTTGGATAGTTTGATTCTTCCATTCTTGAAATAGTATTTTGTTATCAAGAGGCTCGGGACAAGTACAGTGACAGCTCTGTCATCTTCTCTTTTTATTTCCCGACAAAAATAGGGTTAATCTTTTTTATGTTCGTTTTGCATATATATTGGAAGATGAAAATTGTCCTGACTCATAAGTGAAATTGTATATTATGATTTGAGTCTCAATAGAAACCTTTGTCAAAAAACTCAAACGTACGTCTGAGTTCTTTGCCTTTGTCTTTCTCTATAGAGAAAATTAAACATCTATACGTAATTCAAATATGACATGTGAGCTAGTCGACACACTTTTTGCATAGCATATGGTATGACGTAGCAAAAAAAATTTCAACCAATTACGTAACTCGATCGGTGTATATATATCACAACGCGAGCAAATACAATTATGTGATTGGTTCAAGTTTTTTATGCTGTGTTATGCCAAGCTATGCACGGTATGCCAAAGCGTGTGTGAATGTGTGTGTGACTAGCTTCAGTTTCGACGTGATTTTGACAATAGTCAGCTGATAATTTCCTTTTCGAAACAGCTGTTATGATGATTATTATCTGGAGTCGCGATAGCGACTTGAGACAAGACATTAAAATTTACAAAAGAGCGTTCTAGAGTATTTTTTAATTTTTTTTCTCTTTCTATCGTGACTATTTAGACCTCTGTAGCTTCACGCATGTTGTAGATATCATTGTCATTTTTTCGAGGGATTAAAAAGAGGGCACCCGTACGACTAACTCGAAAAAAAAACTCTGTCAGGAACATCTCAACCAATCCAATTTCCATCATTCCCACCTCCACCAGACAAAACTCTCCCAGGAAAATCTCTATCGTGGTCAATCTTCGGGCTTGAGTCAACGATTTGGCTGTTGATTTTTTTCAAGAAATTAGATTGTAATAGTTGTATTGAAAATTAGATTGTATTGAGTTCACATTTGGAGGATCGTCCTTTTTTATAAGCTACTCTTTTGGAAAAAAAAAAAAAAAAAATCAGCAGCCAAAACACTGACCCAAGTCCAAAGGCTGCGGTTGAGAAGTAATGGATCTGCCCATATATAAATTTCAATAATCATTTTCATCCACCGGAAATACGTGCTCGATTGATTCTTTATTGAATTCTTTACAAATCTCTTATTCATTCATAATATATGAGAGAATATAGAGACAATAATTGATGGGGATTAATAAATATCCTTACATTGTTAATGCTCTGTTTAATAAAGCTCAAGAGGACCAGCCCAATTTTTGTACCCAGCATTAGATACAAGTTACAATTTGAGATCTTTATAGTCGTCCGTTACATGTATAGCGCAGTCGATCCTTCATCTCTTTTGATTTATCCAGTGTGATTTCAATACCGTCAAGGCCTATTTGCAGAAATGTTTTTACACAGCAGTTTTCCCCTGGAATTATGAGTATGACACACTTGAAGCTCCTTTTTTTATGGTGCCCAATCAGTTCTTTAGTACTAAGAGTTCTGTTAGCTTTAATGTACTCACGTCAGATCCAAAAAAGTTTCAGGTTTCAAGGATATTTTACAAACATATAGCTGTTTACAGACATTTGTTGGTCGTTAAGAATTCTCTATGGAAATAATGTTGAAAAGCTGTCATGAAATTATCGAAATTGAAATTTCTCCAATACGTCCGTCCATTTTTTCGGACATTGATGATCAGTCTCTCGAATACTATTATTCTGTACAAAAAAAAATAGTTTCAAGTGTTATTTAAAAAACGTACAACAAATATCGGTAATTCACAACTTTTCGTGATAAAAGATGGTGAAGATGAAGGCAGATTCTTCAAGAAATCATGGGTAACGAGAGTATCAACAGTTTCATATTGAGTGACGAAAAAAGACGTCCAAGTACTTGCGTGAAAACCGTATGCTTAAAAAAATATGTTTAAACCGATTTGGTGGCATTATTATAATTGCAATGAAATTTCTGTAACATCTTAGACCGACCGAATCCTTCAAGCATTCATCAAGTCGGTGAATAACGCGAAGTAAAACATCCTTAAAAACTCCTGACTTTTCATGAGAAATGGAAATAGTGATATTTAAAATCAGCTGCTAATGCCCTAGTTTCCTAATTTTTAGTCGTCATTTAGAGTCTGCACAATGGCTTTTTACAGTACGAGCTTTAAGCGAAACCCAGAAATGACATTTCTGATCATAAGATGCAAAGGAGCCTCTAGCAAGCCGTTTTTAACGCTTTACTTGTCACTGACGATACGGCTGTAGAGTATTGTACACAATGTTATTGCACTAATGAATTTTTCTTTAATAATTACTATACATAGATGATTTGATGCTAAAGGGGCGTAAACTGTGAATATAACAAAAGAAAAAATAGAATATTCATTGCGAGAAGAGAGTAAGCGCTAGCGGCTATGCATTGCTTGATTTATTTATTTTTGAAAATCATTTGGCTCGACGTTTACACCCTTTTAGCAGTAACAAAATTGGTGGCGCTTACGCCTCGCTCGTATTAAATAAATTAACAATAAATATATCTAAATCACGATCACGCATTAGCCTCACGACCTCTATAACATTTGTCTGTTTATTTTTGATAATACTTATTATATAATCGAACGATGGCACCAGGGAACGTTTTGATATTCTAAGATACACCGCAGTTATAGGGTGTGCTACATAGTAGAGCGCGAGCAAGATACGTCGAAGATGCATATTAATAGTGTGTCTGTGTGCAACCAATCGTAAGCTACACGAACAGGACCAATCGAGTGTCTTATATATCTGTGTGCGCGTGTGTCCGTGAGGCTTTCACAGTAAACATAACATTTATCTTTTCGAAAAAGCATTAAATTATGTTCGGTTTCAATCGTGTGAGTTTATGAGATTTTCCCAAGAAAGAAAGAAAAAAACCAGTCGCATTCAACGTTCTTCGTAGTATAATATCATTGTTTTTTTAATAGAACATTTATGTATTACTCAAAGAACCGATATGGCATTTCTAGGCCCAAACTCGGAGTGTAGCGTCCCAACTTCCGGTCGATAGAGCGGTCCCATCCGGAGATACGCGAAGACACGAGACTCTATTCTCGTGACCGTACAGTATCGTTATCCTCTGACACTTGAGTGTGTCCCAAACGTTAATCGTGTAATCGTTGTAACCGGCAAAGAGTAATCTCCCACTGATACTCAAATCCACAGCGTTAGCGCCGAATATAATACTCTCTTTGGCATATACAGCGACTTCCTTGTCGGCACGAAGGTCGAAGAGACGACAGGTCGCGTCGTCGGAACCAGTAGCGACCGCGTCACCGCTTGGATGAAAACGCACCTGTGATAAAGCATTTATGTAAAAAAAGTTTTGATTTTTGGGAACACGGTAGTTTTCGATACTTTCTCGCGAAAGAAAACTTTGATATTAGAATTACGAACCAAATGCGTTGTCTATCATCTTATCACAGTGATATTCATTAATAAGTCTCGAAAAATGCAGGCATCCTTGAAACGTTTGAACGTTGATATTTAATCATAAAATTATGAAAAAAAAATGATTGTCTGATGAAAAATTCGGCGATTTTTTCCCATGAAAAAAAGTTTATTTGTTTTTCTAGACTGCTTGTGAATTTTTTCAGATATTTTTATTTTTTTAAATACTCAAAAACGTTCCAAACAAAAGAAAATATCCTAACAATTCATTTTTACATAAGAATGAAAAATGGTGTGATTACTTTTTCTTTAAAACACCATTTCGATAAGTTTTTTTTTATTATTTAATTATTGATAATCAATGCTTGTAGCGTCTTAAAATTAACTGTATTTTTTCAGACTTGGATATTTTATCGTTTATTCAATGACGTTAGTCTGATGTTGAAAAAAAATAAATTTTACGTACCGAGTTTACATCCGATCGATGACCTTCGAAACTCTGAACGCACTGTCCGCTTCTCATATCCCAAATGAGAATCATTTTGTCACAACTACCGGAAACGAAGGTGTTACCAGTTTCACTGGGCGCAAGATCGATCGACATTACGTCGCCCGAGTGTCCATGAAAATTTTGCAAAAGCTGACCACTCTCAACGTCCCAAAGGGCACACGTGCTATCACCGCTACCTGTCAGTATTTGTTGGTCGCTGTTCGGAAATGCACAGCATGACATGTACGATGTATGCGTCCCAACAGTTTTTTTCCTTGTTGTTACATCGTCTTCCAAACTTAATGGATAGACCGTTACTTTGTTGTCCAAACCCCTGAGAGATCATTCATTCAACGTTTAATCGACTCTATTGCTAAATCGATTGCTATCGAATATGACATAAAGTTAGCGCACCCGCAAGCGACGAGAGCTCCGCTTGGAGCATAAGCGCAAGCCATTACCCAGGTCGTTGGCATCGTTACAGCATGCTCTTTGTTGGTTGTGAATGCGTCCCAAATTATCATCTTTCCATCCTATCAGTGTTTCAATAGTCCCATATGCATTAGTGTTTAGTTTTATTTTTTGAATTTTTACAATAATATTTTATTATATTCTTCTTTTTCTCTTCTGATAAATATTTAGTGATACTGTATCGAATCACTGGCACATAGTATGCATAGATACATAGTATGCTAGATACATAGTATGCATTTCTATTTCATTTCAAGACTCTTATAGCAGTTTTCTTCCTCACAAAGGGAATTGTAGCTTTGAAATACAGTTTTGATAAGGCAGGGCTCTACTTTAGAAGGTCAAGAAAACGATTGTATCTTTTTGTTTGCATGTAGTTTTGACTTTCAATTGAGTTTTCTTGTTCAAAGTATTCAGTTTTAAAATATTGCTGTACAAGGATGAACTCAATTTTTTCTGACAATTTTGTGAAACTTTTTTTTACAGATATTCCGGTATATGACATTTATACATAATTGTGTTTGCACCACATGCCCTTATTGAAATCCGTTTTCAAAGATGAAAATTCCCTCATATCCTTTGAAGCTTCCAATTAGAGGAAAAAACATTTTCCAATTTCAAATACCACCAGCAAAAATGGTAAAAAACATGCATAGTGTAAGGATAATACCTGAGAAGAAGAAACAATGTGCCGTTTATCAGGGGACCAGTCGGAACACAAAACTTTAGCTTGGTGGCCTTTCAAAATTCTTCTTGGTTTGACAATTATGGCGTTAATAACTTCCAGCCTATCCGCCACACTGGAAACTAAAAATAATAGGAAGGAGAAACTCAACCTCCTCTTTCTATGCGAAATTATTAAATTGAACAAATAAATTTTAACATACGTGTAACGTCATTGAGTTTTTGTCTCTCATCATCAAGACGAATTTTCAAAGTCTCCGCCTCCTTTTCCAACCTCTCAATGTTCTCCGATTCAGTGGCTGTGTCCATTTTACATTCGTCGCAAACTCTCTTGCGACAACCCTTACGGGGTTATTCTACTTGATCCAAGTTCATATTATTTCATGACTTCCAGTAAGATTTCCTTCATCCCACCGATGAAAAAATTTCAATCATATCAATACTGATTTTCGACGACACATCAACGAAATTCACAATCAAAAGAGATGAGAGCTTTAACATGGAGCAGAATAATGATAAACAGTGGATTGTTTATATAAAGTAGTACGTATGTTGACAACTAATCATGAATACCAACAAGTCGAATAATCAAACAAAAATATCCACCGATATGACACAATAACGCAATGATAACAGAATAAGAAAATGAGGGTTGTAGGGTTGTGGTGTTCGGAAAATTTGTAATCAATACGCATCGATAACAACTCGGAAGAGTTCTACGAGGGTTGGGTTTGGCGCCGATGCAGCTTCACCTGCACATCAGTGCCCTCACGCGTAAATACGAGTGTCACGCCAACTACTGTCAAAAGTACGAGACTTGTGTTTTTGTTGGTACCGTTGGTACATTCGAAAAAGCATTTTGTATATGTTGTTTCAATCTTAGTTTTCGTACTAAATTTTCATCATCAATAAGTATGGTATTGTGAATACAAAAAACAGCAGGGTCTTAACAAATAATAGATAGTGGGATTGTGAATTTAGTGATACCTAGGACCAGTTCAAACGCACGTGTGTGAAATTATCAAAATTTCTTATTTTTCTGTTCCAATGATAAAACGCAAAAGAACTTTTATTATTTTTTACAAATTGTAAATATGCGGAATTAGGTATATTATGGACAAAATTATAACTTTTATCGATGTTGTATAAAAATGTATGAACATTTGGCTTTGTGATTTATTATTTTCAGTTTCAAGCGGACAATCGTGTCAGAGCTTAAGCGAAATAAAAACATCTTAGTGTTGTAAAAATTTTTCCAAAAATTCATTCTGTACACTGACTGATTTCATGAAAGAACGAAAAATATACAAAATACAAACTAAAATGTCACCAGGAACGTGAGGTGGAACTTCTCTGCCGTAAGATTCAGTTCGAAGTCCACTTTTATCCGAGTCATTGGTCTCGTTTGTTGAGAACAGTTTTTCATTAAAAAATGACTCAAAAAATTTCTTGCTAGACTTTTTTACGGCACTTTCCGGTACCAACAGAGTTAAGAGTTTCATGAAAGTCTAGTTGTTCAAAATAACGTGTTTTATCAAATGGAAATATTATTTGATGGTTTGAGAAAATTATTTGTTATTCAACTTTGTAAACTGAATATTTTTAAGCACAGAAGAATTGTGGATCATTCGAGCTTGTCATTGATATCATTGAATGACACGTTTTAGCGAATCCACAAATAAAATTTAAAGTTTCCATTCAATTTACTTAAATAAAAATAATTATCAGTGGCACTTTCACAAGTTAGTTATCTGCAATAAGCAGAATAAGGCACTTTTCAACAGCTGCTAAGCCGTATCATTATTATTATTCTAAAATTAGTGTCTTGATTTTGTAACAGATCCAACACTTTTAATCACTGGAGTGGCAATGCTCTTTGGTTGATTACGCAGTGTTATAAATGTGTCCGAGACCCTGTTTTCATTAGGACTGAGAAATACAGAGGACGAGGTAGTGTTTCCCATCTGTTCCGGAGTGAGAATACTGGATTCCATTTCAGACTCTGTTGTAGATGAACTGTCATTAACATGAAATAAATAATGAATATGAGTTAGTTCCTTATTGATAAATTATCTAAAATTCATGGAACTCATGGAGCCTCAGTTTACATTTTTCTATTAGGGAACACTCTGTGTATATATATATATACATATATATATAACAGATAAATATGAAAATTATATGCAGCATTTGGCTTGAGTAGGTCAAGATTATTAAGACATCTTTATTACCATTGAGGATATTCTATCAATGATTCATAGCCGTTTTCAGAAAGTAGCTTCTCAACCTCTTCACATTGTTGTTTAAGTTCTTCATAAAACTTTTTCGCGTGTGACAAAAAGTCATCAGTCTCATTTATATGTGTTGTTCGAGTATCTAGGTTTTCAATCAGCTGATCCTGCATTGCAAATGTATGAAAAAATTAAATTAAAACGAAATTGGAGATGTTTTATGTCAAAAAAAAAAAGATTAAATTGATTTCACTGAATTTCCAATTCGAAAAATATGTTATGAAGCTGTTTTTATTTTTATTTTTTCCTTACCTGTATTTCTTTGATTGTACCGAGAAAGGCTTCAACATAGGGACTCGCTTCTTCCACATTGTCGCCATAACCACTAATGAAACAGAGCGGCGAATCCCAAGTTTTCTCCAATTTTTTTAATTCACTGTCAATCTTTTGACCTAAAGTTCTGAGTTGGATAAAAATGGCACTCATTTTTCCAAATCAGATTTTCTATTGACAGATGTGCTGTTATGAATTGCGGTATCTCACGATTCAAGATTTAATTTTTTGTTTACGCTACTGTAACAGTTTTCCAGCGGGTAGCGGGTTTGAATCAAGTGCAGGTTGTATTCGCTATGTGCACACCCATCGCACTCACCAAAGTGAGAAAGTGTAGTCGTGTATATGCATACTGGTGGCGACGCCAATGGTGCGGAAAGGCATTAACTGCACATTAAAACGTATGTATGTACACGACTGACATTCTCACTCTGGCGAGAGTGTATGAGTGTGCACATAGCGAATATATATAGTAATATGTCAATTCAGTGACAGGTTTGGCGGGAGCACGGTCGTACGTCGTACATACAGGTCTGGAAACGACAGTAGCATTGCATAGGCAGCATGTGGGCCTCTTAATGTCCAAGCTTTTTTTTCTCACCGCTGCCACGGCATAGCGCTGTGATAGGGGGATGTTACAAGTTATATACAGGCCTAATTTAAACCGTAATGTTCTCTCTTCACGTGTTCTCGATATTTATTTCGTCAAAAATTATATGGACGTGAACTTGGCCGCCCGACATGAACTTTTCAAAAGTTTTCTCATTTTAATCGTTTGTGTGTCGTTTGTAGAGTATTGTGAGAACAAAATAAACGCTTGTGAGATGAGTTTATCGCGAAAAAATCAAAAATAAAAATTTGCGTCAAGTTAGCCCGCTCATTCTACTTTTTTAAACCAAATGAGTCTAATTGTACGTAAATCAATGCGAAATCTTTTGTAGAACATGAATATTACAATAAAAATGTTTGTAAGACGCATATTTTTATCAAAAAGCAAAAACAAAATTCGCACAAGTTTTTCCGAACCAGTCAGGGAAACTGGTGTGTACCATACGGGTCAACTAATTAGAAATGAATGAATTTTGAAGATTTTGAAATGCCAAAAACGTTAAGACTGTTTCATAAATACGAAATTATATGGATGGTCTGTTGAACTGCTTCAGATTTTACCACTGCTCGTCTATGCCTAAATTTTATTTTATGAAAAGATAATATAAGAATATTTTGGAATGTTATAAAATGGAAAAATTCTACCGACCAAAAAAAATACAGTATTCATTCGCCCTCATTTCATCAATCAATCCACGGTCAGTAAGAGAAAAAACGTTTTATCCTTCAAAGATTAACGATTGAAATGGAAATCGAATTCTTTCAAAAATAATAGTTAAAATCAAAGAAAGCCCAACAGTTTGATGCTGAAAATTGCTATGCACAGAAATGAAACCAATAAAAATGATGGAATTATGTACTCACTCGTCGATGTCTTGTTCCCCTCCTCAATAATGAACCTACCTTTGGCAGAACCGAAAAGTCCGCAATTCCGAAATAGTCCGCACAGTTAATATCCACTTCCGTTGCAGGACACTCATTGCAGTTGATTAATTTCCACTCGATTTTTCCCAGATCCTGCATGATTTTGAATTCAGACGAGCAGCAGCAGCGTCGTTTTTCCAACGTTGAAAACGATAGTTCATCGTAGTTGAAAATTCAAATGCACTAATTCACACAACACCAATATTAACTTTTTACACTTCCGAGATAGTAAACGCGTGATTAAGACGTCAACATTTTTTTTAATTTCCACGTCAACAAACTCTTGCACGGAATGAAAAAATCCATTCAATATTTCTTTATTCCGCTAACTCAAAAAATGTATTTTTCTTGTGGCAATAAACTTTCTTTCCGCAATTGAATACGGTCGGTGACGAGTGACAGAAAGTGTAATGGCAACTGGTGCCACAGTTTCGTGGAAAATCGTGCGTGCTCACGTGGGTGCACGCGTGCACGGGCGCTAGCGTTCTATTGTACTCTAGCAATTGCGATAGTAAAAACTATTCGCAATGCTGTGCAATAGCTGCGGTTATACAAGCCTTGCGTGCATTGCGTTGCGTTGCACCGTTTGCAGCATCCGGGTTATATGCATGGACCTTGCCTGCGCGACTTCGATATGCGATACAGAAACTGTATCGCTTACGGAAACAGCAAACTACAGAGTAGATTTATAGCTTTCGTTCCGTTATTCTTGCCGACAATCCCATGGCTTTACGGCCTGCGTGCATTTAGTGCTTTGCGTTGCGTTGCGCGACTCGCATGTATGGTTGCATCTTAGCCGCTTGCGAACACGCGTGCGTGCGAGCATACACACGATTTTCGAAACTGTAACACAGCCGTCACTAGACTGTCTGTCACTCAAAGCCCTTATTCACGATGTCATTAATCGTGATTCGAATCGCTCAAATATTCAAAATAATTCATCCTATAATTTAGCACGAAAAATAATATCGTGGGCAAGAGGCTTTCCTATCGACTTGTCGAATATCGCTTGCGAGAAGAAAACTCATTGACAAAAGAAAAAAAAAATTGAAAATTCATTACGATTGACAATAAACGAGCGAATTGTGTTTTACGACCCTAATATTATTTTCATAGCGTTTTCGTGCATGGTTCGTTTTCGAGAAATCGCGCATATTTTTAAGCTCTTATTTTCGTGCATTTTTTATTTTCAAAAAATCGCGCACATTTTCAAGCTCTAATTAACGGAAATTATTACGGCGATAAAAAATTATGTAAAAATTATAGATTTGGATGGTTTTAATAATAAAAAATTTTATCACGATTTTCCGTTTTTTTATTATCCATCGTTGTATTTTTATTTGGTTTAACGACAATTCAGACCGTTTAAAGTATTTTATATAAAGATTTTCGTCATTTATTCCGCACTTTGTTTTATCAATTTCGAACGTGTTTATCAACGAACGATAATGCGCGGTATTGCACTAGCCGACCGATGCTTATGCAACTCTCTCCGCGCGCTCGCGCTACTCGTCGCCCCGCCCCGCGTCCCGCGGGCGACTGAATGAACGCGAGTCCCTCGCTCGCTCCCTCGTTGCCCCGCGCATGATCCAGTTCTCGCTCCTGCCCCTTCCAGTCGCCCCGGCGTGAGCTCTCCCCACTCCCCACCATCCCCGCTACGGAACGGCTTAGCAGGCCAAGTGGCACGAGACCGCGTAAACATAAACACAGAGTCGAGGCTCCACGAATATAAACAAACCAAATAACAAGCTAGGGACATTCATTCGCCAATATTTAGCGATCACATTTTTGTGCACCGTATGAATATTCGTTCAGTAATATTTACGTTTATTCTCTCGTTTTCCCAACGCATAAAAATGCCGGTAGCAAAAAAAAAAAGACCGTCAATCGAATTTCATTCGGTTTTTGAATCTAGGAAGATTCGTTCCCAGAAAAGTCCGCACCGAAACTTTTAAAGTGCCCAGAACCTATGCCCGAGTCGCAGCATATCATGGTAGGAAATTAAAAAATGTATTAAATCAAAGAATTATACAAGAAAAATTTTTGAATCACATCTTGGGACCTAAAACTATCCAGGTTCATAAAGATCAGCATTCGAACGATACGTTGAAACAGTAAAACCGGATTAGTAAAAAAAATTAATTTCGATTAATGAAAAAGAAAATTCATAAAACTGGCAATCATACTGCGCACGCGTGGATCTCGACTATTTATTTTCCTGTGTCCAATCCTTCTCTCCAGTCTCCCTGACTGGTTCGGAAAAATTTATGCAAATTTTGTTTTTGCTTTTTCATGAAAATATACGTCCTACAAACATTTTCATTGTATTATTCGTATTTTACAAACGATTTTGCATTGATTTTCGTACAATTTGACTCATAAAATTTAAAAAATAGAATGAACAGGCTAACTTCACGCTAATTTTAATTTTTTATTTTTTCGTGACAAACTCATTTCACAAACGTTTATTTTGTTCTCACAATACTCTACAAACGACACACAAACGATTGAAATCAGAAAGTTTTCGAAAAATTCATGGCGGGGAGCCAAATTTACACCTCTAAAAATTATTCGTGTAACAATTTAAAAATCTTTAATAAATTGATTGCATTAAAATGACGAAATCCTGTGCGGTACCTTACCACAAAGCAGGGTATAAATCGAATCAAGAAAAGAGCTCTGTTTTTTAAGTGCCAAAAAACCCAGAACGTTTTAAAAAGTAGCAGGCAGCAATTCTCGAAGTGAAACTAAAAACATCTCAATACGTTTGTGAAAAACACTTGAGTCTTCTACCAAAAAAAAAAAACTGTCTATCATAAAACTCCATACTTGTGCTTTTTTATTTTAATTTCCCCGAATTAACGATATCAACGAAAAACAATAATGATTTTCATACGAAAAAATTATAATGGAGCAGAGTGCATGTACTGTGCCCAAGAGACATATGGCTGTCTCTTTCGCACACAACATCCCTTTTCCAATGCGCACCATGCGGCCAAACATGGAAGCTACAAACACTGGACGTTAAGCGACCCATCCCCCACCACCGTCGTTTCCAGACCTGTATGTATGACCGTGGGCGGGAGTAGAACTTTTTATGCTCTGCTGGCTAAGCAAACAACCTGTGATACCGATTGTGTCAAAGAATAATGGACTTTGTTAGTTCACGATCACGATTGTGAAAAGCAGTATAGAGTTGGCGCAACGAGTACGTGGACTTGCAGAAATGGGTCATCGTTGCCGTCACTCTTCTCGTTAACATCATCATTCATCGGAGAGTTATCAATCGAATGAAACAGAATCGTGCCAGAATATTTCGATTTGCGGAATTTTACTATTCAAAGTGTACCCGCGAAATTGCACAAAAATCATAAAAAGGTTGGTTACGTTTCGAGTGAGTATGACTATCAATCAGTTCACATGAAATTAATTAATATATAGTTTCGGAGCGATCAATGATGACTCGTCAAAATTTTCTTTTCAACGCAAAATCGATGGAATAAAACGGAAAAATACATTTTCAAATGGTTTGTTTCCGAAGAAATGGATACGCCACCGATTCCCGAGGGACAGTCTCAGGCTGATTTCATTAAAAATGATCTCAACTTTGACGTTGATCCTGATGATCCTCTGACCCAGGCTGCTCTCCAGGATCATCCTGAACAGGAATGGATTGACATTCTCGGCAATGGACAACTTAGAAAAAAAACGATATCCAAAGGTCAAAAGGGCTTTCGGCCCAACAGATATGATCTTTGTACCCTCAGGATTACCTGCAAAATACCAGAAAGCGATAAAATTGTCGAACAAGTCGACAACATTACCATACAATTGGGAGATGTTGAAGTTATTCAGGTATTCAATGAATATGGAAATAAAGTAAATCATGGCACAAACTTGAACTCAATTACGTGAGAGTTTGTAGCATTAAAATTCAACAACATTTCTCAACTTTCATTATTTTACAAATAACACAATTAGAAGAGGGAAAACAATTTTTTTTTTTTATTCCAATCAAAGTAAACTTTGACACCACTGTATTTTAGAATAAGAGAAAGCAGTTGGTCTGGTGAACAAGGGCTTGCAAGCTGCATGCCCTGGGTTCGAATCCTGGCCAAAACTCCAATCATAATAATAGCAATGCTTTAGAATAAACGATTATTATGTTTTTAAAGTAATGTAAAAAAAAATAATGATTTCGGCAATATTTGAAAAAAAAAAACATTGCTAATAGAGAAGAATTTGAAATCTTTCTTTAATTTTTATGCCTTTACAATATTGTCATTCTCTTGTGAAGGCGGTTGTTTTTTCAAGTGATATACAATGTGTTATTTTTCATCACGAATAATATATATTTCAGGGGCTTGATCTGGCTATAGCTCTTATGGAAGTCGGGGAGACAGCAGAAATAGAAGTAGCTTCTAGATTTGCTTACGGTGATACTGGTTTGCCACCTGATATCCCTCCTGGTGCCACTCTCTTGTACACCATTGAATTGAAAGAAATGGACACCGAAACGGATATTGAAGAGCTCGATTTCCACAGAAGGAAAAAGATAGGGTATGCAAGTTATGAGGAACAATTTGATCATTAAACTAATCAACATAAAATTAGAATTGCCTATCACATCAAGTTTTTCAATTAAATATGTTTGATCTGAATACAAAAGATTTTTTTCTATAGGCACAATGAAATTGAAATAATCAGATAAAAAATTCAAACGATGGTAATTAAAAAAGTACAAAAATCGAACCATTTTCTCAACAAAAAATGCCCGTAAATGAATTTCTAATTTGAAATTCCAATTTACGAGCCTCATTTGAACACTTGTTGAAAAGCAACACATCGTTTTCATATACTATGAGCTATGAATCCTCAGAAATGTCCTAAACCATGTTTAAGCTGGATAAGCAAATTTGACGATCGAATACATGTTCGGGACGCAAAAATCTATAGAAAACACTTGACCAAAAAAAAAATTGTAAAAATGTTGCCAGATGTTATTTTCGAATCATAGACATTTTCGATACAATTTTGTTTCGTTCTACAATAGTTCTACAACACTATATTTGTCGTAATATTAAAGGAATAAGAAACGTGAGCGTGGAAATTGGTGGTTTGAGCGATCCGAGCCAACTCTCGCAATTCAGTGCTACCGGCGGGCTCTGGATTTTTTGCATCCCACAAACAGCGTATCAACCGGATCGGGCGAGAGTGAATCGGATCAAGGACGAAAAGTTGAGGAATCTATCAGCGATGCAGATTTGCAAGCCCTTCTCGAGGACAGAACGGTCGTTTACAACAATTTGGCAGAAGCTCAGATTAGAATCGAGGCGTACGATGCAGCGTTGGACAGCGTTGAGAACGTATTGAGATGTCAGCCCCAAAACGTTAAAGCTTTATTTAGAAAAGGTAGAAAAGAACACCGTAATTGAAACCATTCTTTTTCGTTCTAATTCACTCTAAAATGTAATATTTTTGTTCGTTCAGGTAAAATTCATCACAAGAAAGGAAACCATGTAAAGGCTTACGAAACGTTGCTCCAAGCTTTAAAAATCATGCCAAACTCCAAAGCGATTCAACAAGAATTGGCCATACTCAAAAGCAAGACGGTCAAGGACATAGCACACGAGAAAAATCTTTATCGCAAAATGTTGGGCACCCCGAAAGAAGATCATAAAAGGAACAACCAAATATTTACCAAAAATAATTCAAAGGGACAGGAGAACTCCAAAAGTGCAGCAAAAATAGCCGCGTGGAGTCTAGCCGGCGGTGCGGTGGCAGCGGTCGCTGCTGGGGTTGCTTACAGATTCGTCTTTTAAAAAAACTTACTACTGGTACGGTCACTTGGTCATTACTTGTACATTCCAAGTGCATTTTTTGAAAACATTTTTTTTTGTTATTTATTTTTTCATTTTTATCGAACGATCTATTCGAGGATTGGTTATTTTTCCATTTGCAATACCGAATATACGACTTATTTATCCATCGATACAATAAATCTTTTAACTTCTCGCAAATCGACTATTGTTTATAAGATAAAACAACCATGAACAACAACAATAAATTATGTAATTATGTATATACTATAATATTCGAAATCGTTTACCCAGCCCAATAACGTTTTTCTACGGCTTTTTTTTGACATTACGATATTTTTTTACGCTCCTAATCACTTTTTTCTCCAAACCTCGATAAAATTACAGGGATTTTCATAGTTAATCCGGCAAGGATTGAAAAATTCATTTTCTACTGGTTCCAGCGATCCCAAATTCTTGAATTCGTACAATGAAAAAAAAAAATAAGCTTCATAACGTAAGTTTTGAATCGATCAACAAAATAATAATCGGAGAAAAATTGTTTCCTATTATTTGTCGTTTGTACCCAAAAAAATCAAAAGAAAGTTCAAAAAATCATATCAATTTAAGCCGGAATCGTCATCGACGGAATCCGATGGTATAACGAATCATGCAGAAAATTTTGATCGAATACTAGAATAAACGTTATTTTAGAGAACTCGATATATTCAAAATAAAGCTCTGGTATATTAATTGTGAAAAAGAAGGAAAAGATTCGGCGAAAACAAAGCGGTCTCTATGATGAAGTGAACAAATAAATAAAAAAAGGAAAAGAGCAAAATACGCGTACACATAAGACTCGCCGATGACCCCCGGATGGAAGATTAATCGGCGAATCCCCTACTCTCTAACGATCGTGATAGGCGCGAGCATATCAAAGGGTCAATGATATACGAGTGGCCTCTGGAATTAAACTAACTCGTGTTGCAGTGCTTTCATACTCGGAATACCATTGAAACAGTAAATAATATATTTCCCCGTGTTTTCCCCAATTGATGAAAATTTCCTAGAAGAACGTTTGTTTTGTAATAAGTTATAAATGGATTGCAACAATAAGACTAAAAAGTAACAGTCTTGGTGCTTAAACGAGAATAATAAAAGTGACAGGAAGGGGCAAGTGTGCTCGGCTATCGGCATATCGAGCAAAAGAGACAAAGTAATTCTAGCGAACGAGCAACGTGATGTGGTAAGGAGGGGAGAGAAGCTCCGGACGAGTTGGATTCCGTGGGGTCGAGTTCTTTAGAGGCACTAGTATGCTCATTCATTCTTTATAGAAACAAACTCACGCCTCGTCCGTCTATTTAGAAGATTTTCATTTTTCTTTCATTCGTATAATCGTTGGTGAAAATTCTTTGGATTATTTTTACTGCAATATAATCAAAAATCAAGGAAAGAGACAGTGAGTGTCAATCGTATGGCTCGAAGATCGAGCGAGCCGTTTTGAGATTCGTTCTCGATAAATCGTGATCGAGAATGGTTTCCGGTTCCGTTATATTTTGTCTTTTGGGACTGACGAGTTTGGTTCGATGCAACATTGGTCCGGTCGACAGGTAATTTCATTTCGATGAAATTGTAACTGGAAATAATTCGTCTATTTTTATCTTTTTTTTTTTTAATCTTATTTTACTTCGTTTTTTTTTTTCAGAGGATACGTGTTTACTGCACCGAAGAAATTATTAGCTGGTGAAACTGAGAGTGGCTGTCTGTCTTTACACAATTTGGAAGGACCTGCTCACATTCTTCTCGAGCTTCTGTCACCATCTTTGGCAAATACCGACGATGAAGTTCTAGCCAGCACCAGTAATCTCCTTGAAACTGGCAAGTTGCCCTTCTTCACGTAATTTTCCGACTCGAAAGAACGAGTGCATTATAAAATCACGTTATATCAGCGTCTATATGTCGCTGATCTTCATCGCGCCGGTTCCACACATGTTCCATTATCCTCTAATGTATAATGATCGAGAGATGAGTATGCGGTGATATATACGTATATTTCGTATGTTACAACGCAATAAAAGAGAGAGAGAGAGAGAGAGAGAGAGAAAGAGGTAGAGAGATCGTGTCCGCATTTGTTCGCTAGACGAGTTAATCGTCAATTGAAATTGTTGCTTCCTGCGGCACTTTGAAAAGGGGACCAGAAGCTAACACCAGGGTAGCTTGTACACTTGGACACATAACTTCAACTTATAGAGACTTCACTGATCAATCAAATATTCGAATTTATTCAAACAAACCGTAGTATTGACAAAAAATCATGTTCATCCATGCAAAAAAGAACCGAAAGGCTCATTTCAAAATCAAAGTCTTGAATGGTCGTGTATAAATATATTTAAACTAATTTCAACGGTCACCTAAAAAATTCGATTCACCACTTGAATAAGCCAAAGTGAAAGTAGAAGAACCTTATCCGAATGTCACGGATGTGCTTCCAGTACTGGGCCAAACAGATTTTCTCGAATATACGTATTTAATTGTTGAACAAACTTTCGTAGAAGATAAAATATCTTATTTAGGCTTAAAATAAAAATAAATGTGGTAATTACAGAATCAAATCAAGTAAAATATTCTTTATGGGAGCTAGATTGTTTATTTATTTTTTTATATAATTGACTCTATGGATTTCTAAAAGTTTTACAAGTTGAGAAAACTAATCTGAAAATAATTCTATCCAGTTTCGATGTTGCATATAATATTGAAAAAGTTAAAAAGCTTTCTCCACTTTTTAGAATTTTTTTGAGCATCTCCACATTCGTGAAAATACCAATTGAAAATGATACGAAAAATTAAAAATGTTTTTTTAGTCCAACGAAAACCGAATTAACGCGACTGTACCACTGTAAGCTTTTGCTTAATAGAGCCACTTTATCGAACGTGGGTTGAAACTTCGAAGTACCGGTTTGATCGTCAAAGTTGATGATGTCGAAGTGGTGATATTTGCATTTGACATTGAGGTGATTGCTTCTCGTTAATAACTTATGAACAGGGGTGGAAACATGTCTGGAACTGGCTGTACCGGATCATACTCCAACGGCCCATTCGATCGCACGATTAAGATTGAAAATCCGATTCGACAAGTATCCCGAGTACCACGTTAATACGGAGAAAGAGGTTTACATCGAGCACGACTCGGTCATCACGTTCGTCGAGACTGACAAACCGGTGTACAAACCTGGTCAGGATGTTCGCGTGAGAATTCTTGCGTTGACGCACGATCTCAAACCGTGGAAACGAGCGGTTCGTATTTCGTTTAAAACAATTAATACTTCAACGTTGTTTTACATTATCATTAAATTTTTTATTTTTCTCAACAGATTCCAAAAGTATGGATAGAAAACCCATCAGAGGTGCGAGTAGCTCAATGGACGAATTTGAGTATAGATCGAGGAATGGTCCAGTTAACGTTTCCTCTGTCTCCTGAATCAAGTCCGGTACGATGAGTTTTAGGAACTTCGAAAACTGTCGAAAGTTACACAATAAAAAAACGAGACGGCGTGAATTAAAAAAAAAAAAAATTACAAAAAAAAACATTGTTTTTCCTCACAGGGTGCTTGGAGAATTAAAGTCGAGAAGAAAAAGTCTTTACCTCAGCTTATTCACACAACGACTTTCGAAGTGAGAAAATACGTTTTGCCAAGATTTCAAGTAACTATCAATTCTCCGAGATACATACTCGCTGATGCTGATAACGTAACTTGGACGGTGTGCGCGAGTTACAGCTACGGAAAACCCGTTCGGGGAACTTTGCTCCTCAAATCGAGCCCTCAAACTCCAAGCTGGAGACGGAAACTTAATCTCCCTGAAATTCACAACGAAGTACAAGTATGTACTTTTTCGATTCGGAATGATGAAACCGTAAAATTAGAAGAAGAAAAAAAAACATTTAGTATTTCAGAAAAGAAGCTTCAAGAAAGAAGGGGAAAAACATACTTTTTGCATGCTTTTGCATATACTGAGAAGCATAAATCCAGTGGAAATCTAAAAAAAAAATTTAGGACTGTAAAGTTCATGCAATACGTTCAAACCGTTACGAGTAACGAATAGAACAAGAAATATACAAAATATCATGCTTCGATTCAATTATTTAAAAATATTTTAACGAAGCCGCGTATTTTTTGTTTCGGTAAATATTTAGACGACAAACTTTTTTGAATGTCAATGGAGATTTTTTTTTATTGTCCTTGTTATAGAAATAATTCAAACCAATCTTTTATGACAGAAAAGGTTAATACTCGGTAGAAAGAAAAGCAAAAAGACAAAAAACCATAAACAAAATGAGATGATATATTTCTATTGAGAATAGAGAATTTGTGAAGATCTATTGTTTCTCCTAAAAAATATCAACGAGCTCAATGTTTTTAAGAAGAAAATTAAACATTTCTGAAAAACTCTGAAAAAAAAAACAAGCAATGCTTAAATGGAAATTCGTCGAGGATTACTTTTTCGATGACCCGAGTGAATGATATCGTCAATTAAAAATGTGTGATTAGTTAACATCAGCAGACGGATGCACAAAATTTACGGTGACCGGTACGGAGCTTGGACTGGCGCATTGGCAAGTAGCACCGACGAGTATAGTTTTGAGCGCAAATTTGACAGAGGTTGGCACAGAAGTTATCGAGACTGCGACAAGTCGTACGGTTGTCGTACATCAAGCGTTGAAGCTCGAATTCGCGCCACACACACCAAAATATTTCAAGCTTGGACTTCCGTACCATGGAAAAGTGAGTTCTTAAAATTAATTGTAATAAAATTTGAAATAATTCAAATAAAAATAAAAATAGAAAAAAATAGAATTCTTAAAATTGCTCTAATGACTTTTATGTGAATCGATTGATTGATGTATTTGCAGCTTCGAGTATTGCGCCAAGATCAAACACCCGCAGTCAGTGAAAAAATACAATTGTGTCTGAGGGTACGTGGCAAAGACGAATGGGTTCGCGTTGTCGTCGAGTGTCGCAACTTTACTTCGTCCGTTGGTGGCTTCGTCAATTTTATCGTACCACCCCAACACAAGAATATCGTACTTTTGAGTTTCGTCGCTACCGCCATCGAGTATCCGACCAAATATTATTCACCCGATAAAAGATGGAGGGTACGTCTTTCTTAGACTTCCAATTTCACTCCTCTTCTTTACCTCCGAAAGAGAACTCTTTCAGAAGAGCAATCGATTTTAACAGCATAGATTTAAAGAAAAAAAAACGTACTAAAACTTTCTGTTTCTCTTTTTTTTCTTATGAATTTATATAGACAGAAGAGAGTTATATAAATCCAATGATTTCTTTCTTTGTAAATTTGACTCCATTTTTTCGGTATTAAAATCCGATTTTGAATACGAGTCTCGATGTAAAATCGCCGAAATTGTCATCCTTTTTCGCAAACTTAATCTTCCTTGCGGAAATCTCGAAAAACGCATTTTTCAGAAACTTTTTTAATGTTACCTCAATATGATTGATTGAAACATCGAATTCGTTTGAGAATTCTTTGAAAAGGTTCGGGACAAATGAAGAAAATTATTTTTCATTTATACTGATATTTCAATTCTTTATGAAATTGTAATGATTGGAATTTAGAAAAAAGTGGAATGGTGGATCGAGATGTAGAAGTTTATGTTCGGATTTTGAAAAGAATGATCGAAGATAAGATTTCTGATGCATTCGATTTAGAAAAATCAACGATTTAGAAAAATCCGAATTGAAATTAATTTAGTGATTTTTCTAATTATTTGGTAAATGAAACTTAAGAAAAATGAGAACAAAGCTATTGACAATACAAATATTCACATAACATGATAATGAATTTACTTTGCATTTTAGGTGTTTATGGATCAACCTTCGGCTTACATCGACGTTGGAGCTTGGTACTCGCCGTCCGACAGTTACCTCGCTGTTGCTCGAGGTTATCAGCCAATTGTATGCGGCGAAAAATATCCCTTCAATGTAATGTACACGATGCCAACGAGTGGAAAGATCGTTAATGAATCTTTGGCTTTTCATTATTCCATCAATTCGAAAGGCGACCTCTTGATATTTGGTCACGTTAAGCACAAACCGCATCAAGATTCACTTCTTAATTATTCCGAATTTCGTAACGTTCTGGGGGCTGTCGAGGCTCCAAATAATAAGAGCGAACATTCCAGTGTTGTTCACAGGTACACATTTTTATCATTTTTTTTCAATTTTTTCTCTATTGTAATCAATAGAAAAGACGAAATATCAAAAGATTCGTTTTTTTTTAATTACTGATATTTTTTATCAATGATGCGTGGAAAAAAAAATATTCTCACGTCATTTTTGCACAATTCGAAACACGAACAATTACTAAAACGATTATAGAATCAATAGAATTGTATTTTTTATAATATTAGTTTCGTGTCTCATTATAGATTTCCACTGAGTGTCAAAGTGACACCAAGCATGGCACCGTTATCAGAATTATTACTGTATTACGTGCGCAACGACGGAGAGACGGTAGCAACGACTTACACGATCGAGGTTGGCCATTGTTTTGAAAACAAAGTGAAAACATCTTGGCACGCGGAGACGCAAGTACCGGGAGAACAAACGCAGTATCACGTTGAAGCGGCTCCGTGGTCGCTGTGCGGTGTTTCCGTGCTTGACAAGTCGACCCTCTTTTTGGCTCGCTCACAATTACAGCATCAGGGATCGAGCAAGGGCTCTAGTCTCCTGGACGCGGAAAAAGCGTTCGAAAAGGTTAAAAGATTTCATCTCGACGCTGATACTCCACTTTATCAGAGCGTTTGGAGCCATTGCGAAAGTGAGTTTTCCATATTACTTAAAAAATGGCATTAATATAGTGAGCATGTGGCATTTTTCGATCGAGAATTTATCGAAAACGTGATTAATTAATGAACTTGACTGAGAGTTGTGCGATGATTTAATAAATCAATATTTTTATATTTTATATTTTGGTAGAAACGACTCAACCCGAGACGAGTGTCGGCGAAATCGATCATCTTCCGAGTCCAGCGGTCGAAGCACCGCCAGTTTGGGATCTCGTACGAGAGAGACGAGCTAGACGTAAACGTCAATCCGGCCTCGGAGCTACCGTCACCGGTGGTGGTACTTGGGTCAATTACGTCGATGCTATGCAGGCTTTTGACGTACGATTTTTTCCTACTCCATTCTCTCATCCCAAAACCGTCATCGATTTCTTACTTTGTATCTTTTTTCTTCAGGATTTCGGGGTTATCGTTATGAGTGATCTCATCGTAGAATCAAGACCTTGTCCTCAACACCCATGGATGACGAGTCGAGAAAGCATTGATTTTCGTATGATGCGACGTGGAATGGACGAACCCGGTGAGCCTGTCACTGCATTCTTCTTTCTCTTTCGTTTTTTTTTTTTTTTTTTCAAAAAATAATCCGCAAATAGATCATTCTGAAGAAACGAGACTTTCGTCTTTGTTCAATTTTTTCAATCCAGCGGTCTGCGCGATTCTTAATATTAGAATTTTATTTCTTTACGACCTACATCCATTTTTTTGTACGAAGACTCATGGAAAGTAATAGAAAAGATTTCAATCCACCTTTCGTTCGCATTATTAGGTTTGTTTTTTTTTTTTTTCATTTTCTCGCATTATTTTCATAAAATTGATCGTTTGCAGACAGAATATGGATGGCCGCGAAATCAATGCCTCAAGCGTTTCCTTTGCTGTACGGTCACGAAATGGGTCACGAGATGGGTTACGTCGATCATTTGACAGATCATGCGAGTGCGACACTAAGATCATATTTCCCAGAGACTTGGCTTTGGGAATTGGTGCCGACGGGGTTGGTAATGCGCTCGTCTTGAAAAAAATGTAAACGTGTTAAAAAAGCAAGATATTTATCGTTTGTTTTACTATTCAGGAAGGATGGTCGGGCAACTATAAAGCATAATATTCCGCATACGATAACCGAGTGGGTCGGTCACACGGTGTGCATATCACCGAACTACGGTCTTGGTATAGCGCAACCGGCCAAAATCACAGCGTTTCAACCCTTCTTCCTCGATTACACTCTGCCGTACAGTGTCAAACGGGGCGAAACATTGCGAATGAAAGTATCGCTTTTCAATTATATGGACTACAGTCTTCCAGTAAAAATCACGTTGGTCGATGCTTCTGGCTTTGATCTTCAATTACCACAGAAATTCGGTTCCTATTGCATCGGTGCTAAATCGAGCGTTGTTCACGAATATCCGTTGAAAGCGCGCTTGATCGGTGAAATAAACGTAACGGTTAGCGCTGCTGTCGATCCCGATTATGGAGAAACTTGCGGTCCGGAAATTCTCGTAAATACGCGGTAAATATTATTGAATATTCCAGAAAAATATAGCAATCTAACGTGTCAAGTATTTTGACTATTATAAACACGCGAATGCCAAATTTCATCTTTTTTTAATCTTCATGACGCTGAAGTTCAGATCGATGGAAGTCAACGAAATTTTTTTATCTATTCGAAGCTATTGAAATTCCGCATCTTTTGAGTTCTAAGACGCTGTTGATGGAAATTGATTAAAATATTTGAAAAAAGGTGAAAGAAATATTGGAAGTAGCAAAATGAGATAAACAATTTCGTTGCGTAATCGAATTTTCGTAAACAGTAAATTGACTGATTTTATGTCAATCTGTAGAACCGTTGAAAATACATTTGTACCTCGATACAGTGAAAGTGTCATTAATCACGTCGTATATATTTTAACATCAATCCAAATAGCAGTAAAAACGTGAACTTTTGTCTCAATACAGTGACAGTATCGTGAAACCTATACTGGTGTTACCAGAGGGTTTCCCAATTGAGACAACCGAGTCGGCGTTCGTGTGTCCAAAGGATTTCACCGATGATTCGTCGATAGTTTGGAATCTCGATTTACCGAAGGATTCGTTGGTCCCGGATAGTGCGAGGGGTTACGTTTCTTTGGTCGGTGATCTTTTAGGTCCGGCTCTTGAAAATCTTGAGAATCTCGTACGTCTTCCGTTTGGTTGCGGTGAGCAGAATCTTATCTTGTTCACTCCGAACATACACGTAATCGGTTACCTCGAAGCGACTCGTCGCAACAATCCTGAACTTCGACGAAGAGCCATACGCAGCGTAGAAAAAGGTAAATTAAATATTACAGTGAAATACGTTTACATTTTCCTGCTCGCGAAATAGAAGTGAACTTGTAACGTTATTTTGTTGCAGGTTATCAACGAGAATTGAACTACCGGCATCCGGATGGTTCGTACTCGGCTTTCGGTCCACACAGCTCCGAGAGCGGTGGTTCAATGTGGCTCACTGCTTTCGTCGTAAAGTCTTTCGCTCAAGCACGTACACTGATACACGTTGACGAACGTGACCTTAAATTATCGGTCAAGTGGATCGTCAAGAAACAATTGGAGAACGGTTGCTTTCCACTGATAGGAAGAATCTTCCATAAAGACATGAAGGTTAATCTCGTCATAAATTCGCTATTATCTAATTATTCTTTTTACAATCTTGAGCGAATTATTACAACTCTGTTCAGTACACAGCCCCAATCAAAAACAACTCGGCTATCCTAAGCGCAGAATATTTCTCTACGGTTCATATGCCTACTCTTGTGTCATCCCTAACGCTTTTTAGGATAGAAATTTCCAACTGGTTGCCCTAAGACTCTTGTTATTTTTTTTATTCAGAAGAAACATATTTAGGATTCTATATAACTGTGCCAGATTTTGAAGGGACCAAAGAAGTATCCCAGATTCGAGAAAAAAAAAAAAAAATCATATATCGTTCACTTTTTTATGCATTTTTTGCAAGCAGCATTAAAAAATTTCACACTTCTCAAGATAACTTTCGAACTTTAATACGGATATCTTTCCGGGAACTGCTTAATTTTTGAAAAATAAATGATGGAGTTTGGTATAAAATCAGTAAGCTAATTTGGATGATTCTCCATAACTTTTTACATCCCAACGAGATAAACAGCTAGCATAAACATCCGTTCCACAAATTGTATCCAACCTTGCATACATCAGTTGGAAAGTCGACTTTTGAAGATGATTTTGACCAGATGACTGCGTCAACAGCGGAGTTACTATGCAGTAGAGCTGTGAAGACTAGAAATTTTTTAATTTCTTGTTTTTTTTTTTAACAGGGTGGCCTTCAAGAAGATTCGGAAACTTATCCCTCGGCGTTAACGGCTTACGTGCTCATATCGCTCCTCGAATCTGGCGTTCCTCTAGCTCCCTCACTCATTAGCAACGCCCTTTATTGCTTAGAAAAAGGTATGGCAGCCAGTGAGAGTGATGGGAATCCATACACAGCTACTTTGTCGACTTATGCTCTTGCGCTACTCGAACATCCCAATGCAAATGCTAGCATGAAATCTCTGCTCGAAAGATCAACCCGTTTACACGTAAGTTTTCATGAATTGTTGAAAAAAAAAAAAATTGTTTAGTTTGTACTTAGAACTCTTTTCTCACCTCTTTATATACGAATGGAAACATGCAAATTTATGATTTCGCCCCCAACTTCTAGATTAAAATAGTTTCAAAAAAGCATTCGAAAGCCCTTTTTCGAGATAAATGAAATATTATATAATCGATTGCTTACGTAAAAGAAAATATGAATTTTATCTTATAATTCGATGCACACAGGATCTCATTTGGTGGGAAGATAAAAGAAAGCCATCAAAGGGTTTGAGTATAGAAATGACTGCATATGCGGTACTTTCTCTCGTGAAACTCGGTGGCGAAGCAAATATGGCGGTTGCTCTTAAAGCTGTGCGATGGATGGCTAAACAGAGAAACGCAGAGGGTGGATTTACATCGACTCAGGACACTGTATTGGGTCTCGAAGCATTAGCCAAATATGCGGTTGCAATGTCGAGCAATACCACGGATCTTTCGATCCTCGTTACCACTGGTGAAGTTGATCAGGTTTTTCACATGAACGAAGAAAATCGCATGGTTTTGGCACAGGTTCGATTACCAGTTTTACCAACTGTCATCGAGATATTTGCTGAGGGTGAGGGATGCGTTCTCGTACAGGTGAGTTCAACCGACTTCACAATATACTACAGACAATCAAGCAAAATATTCAAAAGTGAATTTCGCTTTTGTGAATCGTGCTTTTGTCGGGAAAAAAAAATTATATCCCAATAAATGTTTCAATATTTTGATGCCTTAAACCGCCACGAATTTTCATCGATTATGTTCTCCTATTCAACGAGGAATAACTGTTAATTATCAACAGGCCAATCTGAAATATAATGTTGCACATGCTACGGGATCAGAGGCCTTCGATCTAACGTTGAACGCCGAACCTGTGCTTTCCGGTGGCGAATGTTCTATGCAAAAACTCACAGTTTGTTCCCGCTATAAAATGGCTGACGAGGAGACTAATATGGCATTATTGGAAATCGGCATGGTCAGCGGATACGTTCCGGACAAACCGAGCTTGCATGCTCTCCTCGAAGAATCAACTACGAGTAAGTGACGTCGATTACCGTATCGAAAATTTATCTCAGCTTTTCAGTGTATCTGAAAACATAAAAATGACATTACACTTTATTATTTACTTTGAATTTGAACGCAGAGGTCAGGCGATTTGAGGAAGAACGCGGCACTGTTGTCATTTATTTTGACAAGTTAACCAGTGAGAGAACTTGTATATCTTTTCTTGTACTGAGAGAAAATATTATCGAACATCCGAAACCAGCAAATGTAAAGCTCTACGATTATTATCAACAAGAGCTCGTAATTACTCAGGTGAGAGACAGTCAATTTAGATCAAATTCGAAAATGCCTAGCCACATAAAAGATACTTTATGTCAACTGAGGACAGGTCCAATAAAATATAGAATTATTAAAATTAAAATGATTACATGAAACACGATGAAAAAAAAACGAAAATCTTACGTTTTTCAAGAGTTACGAGTTTTCTCGAAGTTGCGATGCGATCGACGACGACGAAGAGAAGGAAAAAGAGAGAGAAATTGAGGTGGAACACAACGATACTGGTGACGGTTTGGACGAGGTAATTCATCCGATTGCACTGGACAAGTCGTTGACAGAGCGAAAAGAAGACGCGATTAATGATACTTTGAGGCCAGAAGCGAGTATTCAACGATCGTCTAAGATAAGTGCGACATCGATAAGTTCGAATGAAGAATTGACCTCGGGTCATGCGACGGATAACAATCCGATAAGGGAACTGGATCAAGAAGCTTTGGGCCATGTAGAAAAGCTTCGTGAAATAATCGCTTTCGAGATGGCTGAACTGGACAAGAAGAAGAAAGTCCAAGAAGGATCGACGATACGTGCAACACCGATTAATTTTATTGACACAGCGACAACGTCAGTTTCAAATTCACCAGCCGATGACGAATTACGTACGTCAAATGTGGCAAACGTCGATGAGATCGTTGATGCCGGATCGAGTCGTTTGGACATTGGAAGTGGCGAGGAACCCGAAACACGATTAAAAACGACTGATTCGTCGACTAACTTTTTCGGTAATCCTGCATTCGTCATTATCGATCATGAACTTGAGAGCCCCGATGGTGTTGAAGGGCCTCCTCCTGTCTACGTGAAACCCTCGTACAATTTTAATTTTCCTAAAGAAACGGTGGGCACCGGTGCCAATGGAGAAGAAACCTTTAGCGCCAACCAATCGGAATCCAAAACTCTCGCTCCGATCGGAAGTGACAACTCGTTCATTACAGGTAAGATATCATATCCCAAATATATTTATTGGACATTATTTTATCGCAATTGTTATCAATTTTATTAGATGAAATGTCCTCGAAAGAGCAAACTCACCGCTTGAAAATTCTTGTTTCTCAATTACCCGTTGATGTATATCTTTTTTTCTTGCAGTAACGGAACACCAGGTCGAATCTAATTCTACGGCGTCAATTTGTCCTGTGTGCGAGGAATATGTCGGTGACATGAAAAACGTGTATTGCAGTGGTAATAGTTTCCTCAGAGTAGCAATGGGCAGAAAGCGACGAGCCAGAGTATTGCTGCATTTCCGTGTACCTGATCGTCCTGAACGTCTCCGAGGCCTCGTCGAATTCGTTCTGGATCCACGGTGCACATGCAGACCTCTTGACAAAAGTAAACGTTGAAAAATATTTTACACGCTTTTATCGGTATGGATAATGACAAAAAGTGCCAAACAATACGCTTTTCGAATGAAACAAAAGAATGCAAAAATGATATTTGTGCCGATATTTTTTCAATTTCAATGGTTAAATGACATACGATGCAAATTAATTTTCGTCATAACTCATACAGATGCGATTCATAACGTAAGAATTGGACATGAATTAACATAGAACATGAACTTACGAAAAATTTGTTTTCACAGCTGGAAATTTGGTTGTTGTGGTTATGCGTTCGGAGGAAGGCGAACGGTTTGCCCGACACAGTAAGAAAATAATTCCCGACGGAACCTACGCGATCTACAGTTTGCCGAGAATCGGTTGGAACAATTTCTCACAAGAGATCACAAATGCACGAGCTTCTTGTCCGTCGCCGATTGTTGCGTAATGGATCATCTATCTCCAATTATCTCATTAATTAAATGAACTTTTGTTCAAAGATGTGCAAAATCCAATTTGTTCCTTATTACGTTTGCAACAAAAATACTCGAATGTCATAATTGTCATACCTGATCAATAAATATTAAGATTCAACTTCTAGCCAGATAAACCTTACGAAAACTGAATTACGAAAAAGGGCGAACATCAGCATAACAAAAAAAAAAATACAGTTATTTGTAGATGTAACGAACAAGAATTGAATATTGCTCATCTCTGCTCTGGCTTCGTCACTTTAATTCGCTGCATCGCTCTTTATTTTCATTATAATCTTGGCGGCTCGCCGCTTTTGCAGGGATCATTACAAATAAACAATTATATTTTTTAGACGGTAACCCTACCATTACAGAGTAGCATGTGTTATATTTACTTTTATTTTTTCATAAACATCTACGGCTCTAGCATTTGTCGTAAACATTTGGTTACCCGCATCTCGTGACTTTCGACACATTTTTTTAGCGTTACATTACGGCAAATATTCGGCCTTTTGATACTACGTATTTTTATCTGCACTGCGCTCTCTCTCGCCTCCATTCTCTCATGTATAATGAAGATAATAATGATAGAAATAATAATAATAATAATAATAATAATAATAATACTCTCCAACGTGGATTTGTCCGAGCTCGATACATTGAAGGAATGAAGGAATAAATCTGCGCGTCACCATCCGAACGTATAAAAGTGGCAGTAAGTAGCGGTATAGATCCCAATATTGAGCTTGTGCGCATATCAGAAGCAAACGGGAAGTAGAATCTCAATGAACACGACGAGAACAAGGAAAACTGGAATAGTCAGAGAATAAGAGATAGTGAATGAGAGAGAGAGAGAGAGACAGAGAAATAGGGAGAAAAATACTCCAACTATGAAACAAATACTCGAATATTAAATCTTTGTCGCAGGGATAGTAATGAGTTGAATTTGGGTCGTTGGCATATAGCGCAAAAGTGCGACCAATTAACGACGAATAAAACGAGGCGGATATGCGCGATTTTTAGTGAATATATAGATCATACATATATATGTATATTTATATATACGTATTTTTTTTTATATATGTATATTTAGTATCGTGTATTGTCAACGTCGTACTGCTCGGTGATAATTAAATGCAACGATAAAGGTGGAGCAGAGAGGTGAGAGAGGGACTCTATGGACGTTTGGTCCGCTCGGCAAAACGGAGGAACTCGCGTGCTCGGTTCAACATTGAGCAATCAATGGAGCGTGTCTCGTTATTCGATATAAGTTTAGTATATTTGCGGTGCCGAACGATCATTTATAGGACCGCTTGTTTTACGTAACGAGGTACCACGTCTTATCTGATCCATCAGAGAGACCCTGACTTGTGACGGATCTATTATCGGCACTCGGTTCCCCATTATTCGTCTTACACTTGCTGATCTTGTCGTGTTGTTTGACCTCCCACCGCCCGCTACGATTGACCCTCCCTGTGGCACTGTTGTTGTTTGTTGAAGTTGTGGCTGTTGCGGTTGTTGTTGTGGTTGTTGTTGCTGTTGTTGATGTTGCTGATGCGCCAATTTCGCGTTAAGACTCTCCAAAAAGCTTGCCGGACCTCTAGGAGCTTTGCTGCTCGTCGTTTCCGCATTGATATGTTTACGAACTGATTTTGGACTACCACCGGAAGATCCTGCGTTACTTGATGTACCGATCAACTTCGAACTCAACACCGCCATGAAACTATGACCGACCCCACCAGGCCCGACAGTTTGAAACGTACTTGTACTATTCGTTAAACTCGATGATGCCGTCTCAATCATTTTCATCGTACTCGTCGTGCGTTCGACGATACTCGTACGTCCCGGAACCAACATTATTTGTTGTTGTTGCTGCTGCTGCTGCTGCTGTTGTTGACTAGCCACTGCTTTTCGAAGAAATGAGGGGCTCGCTGGTGTATGACGCAACTCCGTCAACGTTCGTACCGTTTCTGATACTGATATCGAGCTATATTCGGAGAACGAGAAAATCGGAGATCAGTATTCATAAGAACAGACCGAAGGACTTTCGAATGCAGACTGCATCCACAATTTCGAAACTATTTCTCTTTTAGTGGAATAAAATAGTTGAGTCAAACTCATGACTAAAAGATAATTTCGAAAAGGTCTCGACGTTATTTATATAATATAAGATATATATCATTGAACGTAACATCAAGTAATAAACTCGAGAGTAAAATTGACGAAATCGGAAACAAACATCAGCTAGTCCATGGAAGAAGCAGAAACCATTGAAAATGTTAGATGAGGCTGAAAAATAGTTTTCGTATTATTTTTAGTAAATTGAGCCTCAGGATTTTCTTTGCAGGCGTATTTTTTCGAGCATTTTTTTCCCGATTTCGACGCTACATTTCCCGATTGAGACTATACGATTTACGAAAACCTTTATGAAATAATAAGCATTGAGTTTTGCCAAAGAAAAATATTAGGTCCAACGTTTAAGTGCAATTGTAAAGTTCGAAATCGTTGATTACCAAAGTATGCCACTCACCGTTGGGGAGTTGGACTAAGAGTCGGAGATGATCCCTCAAGCAAAAAGGCCGGTGGTGGTGGTAGATTTTCCGTTTCGTCGAGGCAAGACGATGTGTTTATTGATTCGATAGGATTTTCGATCGTTGTGGAAGCTGCAACGATTCCGGTGGTGTTGGTTCCGGTATTGCCAACAATAGGTGGGGCAACAACCGAAGATATGCTATAAGTTCCACTTATTATGGTAGAAGTACGCCTCGTTGGTGGAGGCGGTCTTGTTGTCTGTTGCATTGATCCTCGCCGCGATAATATACAAGTAGGCGGTGCGGTACCGGTGTTCCATGCGTTCGTGTTATTGCTCTCGACAATATTATGATTTTGTCCTGACTGCGAGTGAGGCAATGTAGTCTGACTCCCGTAACCGCTGCTCGATTCTAAACTAGACTCGGACGTTTGACTTCCTCCGCCGTCTTTTTCTGTTGTTGGTTCAGCCTTTTGAATGGAATGTCAAAATGTGCACATAAGATAAAGGATCAATTGATTGGTGTGATTGTTGACCTATTAATTTCCAAGATGAAGGAAAAGCACAAAATATAATAACATAAAAAAGTTAACAACATTGGAGCTTTTCGGGGGACAGAAATTACTTTTTATACCGCTACTTCATAAAAATTCTTCTCTCAAACACTTCTGCTCAAAAATGCATAACGTCTGCATACTTCAATTCTTCTACTCCTTCGTTATCTCTAATATTAAGGCGATCCATTGGAGATAGCTGAAAAGCAGATGCACAATCTTCTCGAAGACGTTTGACAGTTCGAAAAAAGCGTAAAGTTCTTAAGAGCAGAGACCGTAATGAAGTAGAACTGCAACGAGTAGAGTTGATGTACTGCTCTCATTAGATAACTATGAAAAATACAATATAAAAAAAAAAAAAAACAAAACAAAAGAGGTCGAATATCATTTGAATGGACAGGACAATAGAATTGTTATCAGAATGAGAGAAAATAAATGAGACAATGGTATAAACCTTGTCAGGAGTTGTTCCAGCGCCGGTGGACGGTGATGTGACTGCGGAAGATGCGGAAGCCGCAGGGGGATTAGCTCCAGCTGCTGGAATTTGATGAGTGGGTGGTATTTGTTGCATCTCTTGAGCACGATTCGCAGCGAGACTTGCTAGTTCGTGCATGTTTACGTACATCGGTTGAGCCAGTGGATGACCTCCCAACTCTGTACACAATTGATTACGGGTTAGTTCGATGCATGAAAGGTGTGTTCAAATTTAGAAAACCGGATGAAAAAGAATGAAGAATAAGGGAGAGGAACAAACCTTTGGCTAAGTGAGCCGGTATAGGTAACTTTGGTTTTCCTCGCCCGCTGCTTGGCGGTTCATTTTTAGCAGCGGTTGTCGCGGAAGTAGGCCGCTCGAGACTGGAGCATCTGTTTGGAATCGGTGGTCTGGTGCCACCAGCGCTGTTTTTGCGCATTTGAACACGGGCGAGTTGTGGATTCGACGATGCCGGTGAAGATACCGGTGAGGCCGGTTGACTATGACAACAATTGGCATCACGATCCGGTGGTTGGAATGTATATACGCTCAAGGCCGGTCGCTGATGACCCTTTTCGTACGCTGTCGAAAAGTTAAAAATAAAAGTAATAAAAAATCAAACGTTAGTCTATGAAACTGCTTCGAAATACCATTCGTCTGACACATTTTTTGAGAAACTCACCCGAGGATATTGTGTGAGGACGTTCGTTTATTGTATTAGGACTTTGTCGATCGAACTGAACCCCTGTAGACTCTTGAAGATCAGGCCACGTAGAGGTCGTGAGAGGTCGTGATATTGTTGTGCAGCCGGCGCTCTGATTACTCTGGCTCGAAGCGTTTGAGACCTAGAGAAGAAAATAATTGGGGTTCGTGCCCCAAAAAAACGTTATTCGATAGGGACTCGCACGTACAGTGACTGCTACCAAAGTTACGCAGCTACCGAGCAACGAAAGTACAAATAAAAAACTATAAAAGTGTGGGTGTGAGAGAAAGAAGACGAGAGAGAGAGAGAGAGAGAGAGAGGAACTAAAAGCGCCAGATATGTCGCTAAACGACTGAATTAATTACCTGGTGTTCGAAAATGGCTTGCTTATAAAGCGTGTCCTGAGAGGTAAAGCCAGAGTCGCGAGAGCTGCTGCCACTGGTCGAGTGACGTAGGCTCATCACCGTGGCTCCGATACTCGAGGTAGGTCTGAGGCCGAGGGGCTACAACGTATACAACATCGAGACTACCAACACAATCATACGCAAAGCCGACTAGTCGCATGCACGCGAAACTTGCCAGCGAGCCAGTCGATAGACAGAGAGATCGGAAGAAGGAAGATGGAGATACGACGGCTAGTATAAATAATTACAGCTACTACAGCTAGTGTATATAAAATACATACCTATTAAATGATAAGAAAAAGAGAAGAACAAAAAGAAAAAAAAAAGCGGATCATCTACTCCCGTGCAATTCAGGCTCATGTGGAGCGAGCACGCGAAACACAATGGAATTTCGTTTTACCTGCGAGAGTGATCTGTGCCAAGGATGCGTGCAAGAATTGGAGTGATTCTTGCAAGATCCACTGCTGCTACTCGTGAGAGAACTTATCGAGCACATCGAACTCTTACGGGAACCTAGCGATAATGAGGGGCTCGATGGTGGCGTTGCCAAAGCCCACTGACCGCTCTCACGTGCTTTCAAATCCGTTATTATTTGTTCTGAAGCAGCTGGTAAATCCAGTGGTGAGGCTGCGTGCCTCTCCAATTGATCCGACACTTCTTGCAGATGCGTCAGTTCCATTAGCATCGCTATTTCCTCGTCCTGCTCGTCGTACAAACATTGCAAATATTATTCAGTTCTTTCTTCGTTCTTATTAACTCTTGAAAACTCAATTTCACTTACGAGCACGGGCTTCAGAAATCTCGCTAATAAACAATATCTGCCTCGTTCCTCGAGAAGAGCGGCACGCACCGCTTTTCTCTCAGTCTCCTCAAGACTCAGTCGTTTCTCCTGCACAACAGCCGTCGAAGATTCCAACAACCTCGCCAATTCCTCTTCGGTCGTACGACCGATCTGACCCTGGTGCGATTGACTCCCCGGACCGTGACCATGACCTTGCTGTACTTGTCCTTTACGCGCCTTCTTCTTTTGCAATCTGAATGTGTCTGTCGAACGCTTCTTCAACTCAGCCTTTGCTCTTTTGTACTCTGCCGAACACACGTTTACGTTATTTGATAAATTTGATCATTATTTTCTCCAAGTTACAATGTAACGATCAACATCGATCGACGTTTTTCTCTGTATTTGGAGAGATTTTACAAAATTACTATTTTTTTTTTGTTCTTCAAAACTTAGGAATAAAATTTCATTGATGCCTTAAATTGAATATCAGCAAATTCATCATTTTTTTTTTCCTTCGAAATTTTCGAATAAAATTCTATATCTGCGGTTTTAGATTGTATTTCGAGAGGATCCACGAAAGGTAATCGAAGTTTGAAAAAATTCGGTACGTTAGAGTAACTAACGTGCTTTACATTAGTCTGATGGTCAATTTTTACAATGGTTTCGTGCAAAGTGTAGTGCTCTCAATTAACCAAGCGAAAGTGGATTTGTATTACAGCATGTCTTAGCGACCTGGGAAAATATTAATAACGAGGGCTTGCGAAATCATATACTACTAGCGAATGCGAAATTCTATAAAGTCAAATTTCCATTGAATTTTGCCAAAGAATCATTTGAATTTAAGAATCGATTTCAATCCATTATGGTTGATTGGCAATAGTCGAACGATTAACGTTAGAGAAATTTATGGGTCAAACCCACAAAGGATCTCTTGAGCGATAAAATAAAACGTGGTGGTTTGAAATCGTGAAAAAAATTAATAGGAACTACTCTTAAAAAACGCGTCCATCGTTATTAATATGTTAAAAAATTTATGAGACATGCTGTAACGCAAATGCAAGGATTTGTGTTTCCAAATTTTCAATCTCCTTTGAAAGTTTAGCTCTTATCGAACTAGCATGAAGCACGTTAGTTTTCTTGAGTTATTTGAATGCTCAATTGGAATAATCGTTGCATTCTGCTTAGACTATATAAAAAATTATTTTTGTAGATTCCTTCATTCACCATAGAAATTTACTAAATAATGTAGAGGAGCAAACGCTGTAGTTGTATCATTTTGCATAGCTCGCTACTCGTGTTAAATAAATTGAAAAAGCCACTCTGTGCCTCTTTATAATTGTACAGTGCGGTAAAAAAATACAAACAAAACAAAGGATGATCTTCAAGATAGTGTGAAGATTAATGACACGAAAGCGTGTCATAAGGATAAGAACGAACAGTGTTTCATTTCATGGTAGAGGAAAAAACATGTCTGTTGTTATCAAACAAAGTTGCGAGAAGAATTTAAAAAAAAATAGATTCTAGACTCGATTGTACCTTTGGCGTGCTCCTTGTCCAAATTCACGAGAGATTTTTTCCAATCCTCGAGCTTCTCCTGAAGCGGTATAACCAGGCAATCCATTATCGCGCTACGTTGAACAAGTAGGATATTGAATAATTTGACACGCTATTACGATTTTTACCAGGATGAAATATATTATTAAGAATGTTGATTATAAGCGGACTGACCATGTGAAAGATTTAACACGTGTCTCGACAGCTTTATGCCTGAGACATATTCTAGTGAGAGCAGTACCAATTTCCTTAGTGGCGCCTCTTGCGTTGGTAGCGGCATCTGCTATTTTTTGAAAAGCCTCTAAATATGCAGAAACAGCTAATATCGCGGCTCTGAGAATAGGAAGAAAGTAGTTAAATCAAAATTTCTTCTGCTTGATTATTAGGTATCACGGACAGCAAGAATTTTATTTTACCTGAGGCAAGAATGAAGTTTAGTGGCTTTCGAAATAAGATCCTCCCAGAGAGGGGCTCCATTCTGTGAAATTCATAGTTTTTGTCAATAGATTAAATTGAATCAAAGTTAAAAAAGAACTGTAAATTTTGGGAAAATATAAAAAAAGACGAAAATTCACCTTCATATCTGTGATGATCTGTTGGAAAAGACCGCCCAGGGCGCTGCACTCTTTCTCGACGTTGACGTCCATGTTTCCGCGCTTTTAATACCGTTGTATTCGTTTGAAGACGCAACCGCAACAGTGTCGTATTTATCTTTTTCCCTTTTTTTTTTATCTCGTACTTAAAGAGTTTTTCTCTCGTCAGCTGTCCGGTGTTGAAGCGTTTTATTTATTTCTCGTGTGTACATGTATATTTATTAATTTTTCGTGTCTACGCTGTTTTCTGTAAAGCGTCGCACTGTGTAGAACACCGTTGATGAATTTAAGCACAGGATTCACGAGAGAGACGAGAGTTGTTAAAGAGAAGGAAGAATAAAAATAGGACAACACACGGGAGTTTAATCCTTCCGTGCGATAATCGGCGAAGCGCAGTGTGCGATAATTTTGCACTTGCACCTGCAACGATGCCCGCAAGGAAGCATCACAAAATTTTTTGTTCGAAAAATTGCACACCGGGTAATACGTGTCTCTCTGTATAAGGGCGCGCGGGAGCGCTTTGTTTGGACCACAAGTAGTAAACGAGAGGATCCACACAGAGGACACAGACACCGTACACACATACACAGGGTAATATATCGTAAGACTCGGAGAGACGGCGCGTCTCATAAAGATGCAAATGCAGGCTTGTTTATTGCAGGATTCAAAACGATAATTTGACGAATTAGGAGGTAAACTGTAAAAACTTTTCTTTTTAAATCATACGGTGGAACAAGACATCGATTCGATTAGCACACTCCCCGGACTGAAAACGAGTCAGAAAAATTGTGATGGTCCGACTGATGTTACGACGATTAGCCCCCACATTTTTTACTATATATAAAGCTTCAGACCAATAGATTATGAATATTTCTGTCTGTCTAATTTTCGATCACTTTCGCCCCTCTCTCTCTCTCTCTCTCTTTCTCTCTCTTATCGTTTACTTTTTTCACGCTCAAGATTATACATACATCGTGCGTCTCTATCGCGCTTGCTACTAGCCACTAAACAGTACGTATATGTAAAACGTACGACCCTCCCGATCGAGAACGTAAACACAACTGAATTGACATACGGGCCTTTACGCATTTACACACTACCAAGCTTCCTATTCTCCCTCTCTCACGCGTTCATTCGTCGGTCTGCGTCTCTCCCACTCGCCTCGTATTCCAGCACTCTCTGTTCGTTTTTTTTTTCTTCAACACACTTCCTCTTCGGAATATCCAGCACCTTACATACATATATATATATATATTATGTTGTACCCTCAAGTTGTACATACACATGCGCGTATATGTTGGATAGAACGCGCTTGCGTGTGTTCTCTTATACTGTACAATTTTCCTTCCATTCGTGCAGAAGGGCGCGGGAGTACTTTATACCTGAAGCAAAGCTGGAGCCATATGTATCAGGGATTGACCCGAGTCTTACGCTTGTTGAAACGAAAAGACTTTTACGATTGGTGAAGTGCAGCTATAGCGCAGCACGAACCTATCTTTCTCTCGCTCTCTTTTTCTCCCTTGCAAGAGCTTCCATTTGCAGCTGGCAGAGGCGAAGAGCAGGTTTAAGCAAAAATATTAAAATACGATATTAATTACAAAACAAATTCTATCAAACCTGAAATTCAATCGAGAAAAATAATTGAAAAAAAATGAAATAAAATAACTGTCGAAACTTGTCAAATATAACTGCTCATCGTTTCCCTCAAATAATTGATTATATAAATTTTTCATTTTGAGAAGAATTTTCTTTTATTAGTCAAGCTCAAAAGTTTCCCTCCAGTAAACTGCGTCAGAGACGACCTAAAACGAGAAAGATTCGCGAACGTTGCGGGGGTATCAGATTCATCAGAGTACACGATGTCCCGCTGTACGTGTACTATATAGGAGTCTGGAAATGCAGGTCAAAGCTGGTCAAAGAGCCGCAATAAAGCTTGCCGCTGCGCCGCGAGGGCACCAGAGCGCAGCGAACGTATATATATTCACGTAGACACACACTCGTGTCTGTACACGCGCGATCAGTGCAATACGTTGTATTATCATATTTATATATATATATGTTTCATGTAGATATGGAGTATCTTGAAGCTGCAGTATATATCTATATATAAAAAATAAAACCACGGCGGTGCAACGACCGAATAAAGACGACGAACCTCAGCAACGTCGAAGAGCGCGCGCGCTCTCTATCTCGTTCTATTCTTTTCTGACTATATATTTTCTTGTATGCTCGTCTGTTACTTTGCAGCTCCACGAACATTGGTAAGCTGGCTCACGAATTTTTCTTCACTGTGTTTCTATACATATTTATATAGAGAATTGGTATACATATATATATAGACTCCCTCGCGATCAATCACGCGATGACCCGAATTCTACATTCGACAATTCGAAATACTGGAACATCGTCGACTCTGCTTTCTGCATTTCGTCCGTTTCGGTATATATATGTATACATGTTCCTCGTCCCTCGCACGTACTTACCTCCGCAAATCGTGTGGTCTGATTGTAACGATCCCGCCTTTCTGCCATCGGTCGACACTAGCGCCAACAAAGTGCCCGGAAATACTTGAGAAGGACGAACAGGACATGTATTGCAATTCATTTGCAACTTCGACGCCTTTTTGACACTAACATGTGAACTATTAAATCCTTTCAAGCGTGTGATATTCAAATGATTGATTCGTCGTCGTTATATTTGATGTTTGAGCGCGATTTACTTTGGATATCATAGAGAAAAATTTTTAACGGCTGGCTAACCGGAAGTTCGAGGACTTTTCGTTTAAGCGGAATGCTGATTATCAGTTTATTAAATAAAAGTGAAAATCTTTTAAGCCAATTAAACGGCGAGCCTGCAAAATGACAAATAATATGTTTCACTAGTTGAATCTTGAAATCTATACACATTTTTTTAAATACACAACGGAGAAAAAAAAAGTTCCACGAAATTCTTATCGCTCGAAAACGACAAGTATTGACAAATTCCGGACACCATGTAGTCGAAAATGATAGCGTATCACCTATTTTTTATGTGCTAGATTTTAACCGGAGAGCCTAGAGTTTTTTTTTTCTTCAACTCACATAGGAAATAAAAATTTTTGAAGCGTGTCACGCACGCACTCGCGAAACACTTGCACGTACGAAACGAACATTGAATCACTCGGAAGAATTGCTGCGTGAAATTTAGCAAAAGTGTGGAAGTTTATAGCCTTGTCGCTTTAAGTAGATCTTTTTCTTGTCGGGCCAAAACGGTGCGGAGAAAAAAGAGAAAAAACGCGCCGCCCCTTTATTATTTCAACACCGCTAAATGCGTGTGCAGTGGCAAAATAACGCAATTTTCTTTCACAACGTTCACGCCCCCACTGCGTAAACCCATCCGAATATGCTAAGCTTCGATATAAATACTTCTGTCATATATACTCACACGTGCAACAGACATTTTTTTTCTTAACACATGAGAGGGAAAAGAGTTCGGAAAAGAAATAAGGTCGTTTCTATTCGTAGAGAAAAAAAATTTCGTTGGGCAGCATCCTCGTGAAATTGAGAAAAAAGTTTCACGATTTTTCAACAAACAAAATATTTCCCTCCCCTTCGCCATTACGGAATATCATGTTTGCTTTGTACGGACGAGAATAATTGGATTTGTAAACTGATACGAAATTCCAAAAAAAATTTGTACCAATGACTTCGGGAAAGAAAACAAACGAATCGTGTTGAAAAGAGAATAAAGAATTTCGGCTCGTGTATTGTTTTGTCGACAGAGATGTACTTCTTTTCCAAAATCGTACAGTCGCGATCAGACACATTTTTCCGTTTGTTCCAGTTACGGGAAATCGGGTCACCAATACTGGGGACAGTGCTGTTTCACTATCGATCTAGAAACATCAGCGTGACCTTTGGAGAGAATACACAAAACGAATATTAATACCCCTGCTCACGATTTCTTTCTAAGCGTATTTATCGTGTCAACAATTATTCATTAAAATTTCACCTAATTGAAGCTCGATGTAAAGTGCCAGCATAATAACGTGTATTGGAACATCACAGTTCGGACCTTTGGACAGCCACACTTGCTTCAAAATCTCTCCGGATTTGTTGAGTTCTCCACGAATCGCATACGCCACTGCCAGATTGTATTTTATAATCGATTTTGCTGTTTGAAGACTCGATGGAAACCAATCTGCGAAATAATAACAGGATCGAGAATAAATTATGGAATGATATGGAATGATGAAGTTGAACAATTTTAATAATCAACTATCAGGACTCACCGTTGCTCACACTCGACATCGGCTCTTCGCTCTTATCTTTGTCCATTGAATCATTGACACAAGTGGTCTGAATTCCCGTATTCAAATCCTCGATATTCTGTGGCTTCAAGTGTTCAATCGCTTCGTTCATCTTGTCCACGAGTATCAAACTCTCAGCGGCGTAAAGATTAGCCAGCATTTTGTACGCGCCCGGTAATTTTTCAATATTCAGCATTGATCTTGCATGCTCCAGAGCAACGAGGTAATCACCAAGACACAAAGAAACGTAAGCACTCGCTGCTAATACGGCGATTCTCAGGTTCAAGGTTTGTGTCCACGCCGTTGATATTTGGGCGGTTGACGGTGATTCTTGACTTGGTCCATCCGCTCCGACACCTGATCCGTTTCCTCCTCCTGCTCCCGCTGCGGCTGCAGCTGCTGATTATTCAATTTCATCATTAAATACGAAACTTTATTTGTAAGAATAATAATAAGACACAAATATCAACAAATTGTTCAAACAACGAAGATATTCGACGAATAATCAAGCCCAATTTTTTCGTTTTATCAAAATATTGGATGTTTTTTTCGAAATTATTCTCAAATTTAATGAATTCAGTGCGTTCAAAATTTATCAACAACGAGAATATTCTAGAAATATATGGAATCTTTCGGAAAATGTAAAAACCTGACATCTCATTGTAGAAATTTTGTAGATTATTCCAGAGTCTTCTAACAAGGTACAAATGAATAAGAAAGTTCTACGCTATTTGAGCATTATTGTGGAAGCTTAACGATTTCTTTCAATTTTTTTTTTTAAAGAACAAATAATTTCTCAATGTATAAGGAGATTATAAAAGTTTTTCATCCTTTTATATTGAAAATTAAGCAAACAATAAACACAAAGCTTAAAATTTTACGGATTTGTCGAATCACAGAAGGTATGAATGTCTGGGGAAAAAAAAAAAAAGAAATTGAATAAAAATAGCTGTTGAGGAAAAACGCGCTGACTTTTGCCAACAAGAAAATGATCAGTTCTTGAAAAACTTTTTGTTTAACCAATTTTTTTGCATTATGATAATTGAAAATGGATGATTGTATTATCGAAGTTGACTTAATTTGATTTAATTTTTTTGTAAAATCACAGAGGATTAAAATTTTGGTGAAATCAATTTTTTAGTTGTGAATTGTGTGAAGTATTGCAAAGACAGTGTATTTATACCGAGGCCACCACTGAGCGACATGGAGACACTCGTTGAGGCTGAAACAACCGGACAACTTATTGGCAAACTGCTCGATTCGTCATCGTTCGCAGGCAACGCAAAAAGTGCGTTTTTTAGGCAGAGCATAGCGAATTCCATTGTCGGTTGAGGTATCGCGTACGAGAGGTTCTCGGTATGGTATTTCGTGTCATTGGATAATGCCGATGCTAAAATGATTTTTCTGTGCCTCCCTGCTCCAATGACTCTTTGTACGAGGTCTTCGCGTCGTTTCGCGATGTCAAAATCAACTGCGTTTGTCTGAAATATTTTTCAAATTATTCATAAGGTTTACATAATCTCTTTCGCCTTTATCAAATAAAACTTAAAATTTATTTACAGTGTTTTCAAAAGATTTAAAAACTAGTAATTTGACTGATCTAATTCAAAAATTGTGACATACTTTTTAGTTAAAAATTCCGAAAGAATTTAAGTTTAAAAAAATTAGAAAAATAGACTCACCGGTTTATGACACTGTATACAACATTCTGCCATACGAAGCCAAAGCTGTGGGCGATTTTGCAGCCTCTGGGCCGCCTCAGTCAAACAATCGAAGGCTCTTATTGGTTGACCGGCGTGCAATAACGAGACACCAAGATTGTACATTAATTCGTGATGCTTGTTAGCATTGAGCGTATAGAGCGGTTGACTCGAGGTTGATTCTACAATGATACAAAATATTTGTTAACTTTCCTATTTTTTTTTGTTCTCATTCGAAAATAAAAGAGTTATAATCGTTATCGATCGTACACGCATACCGGTATCTTTCGATCTTACACTATCCATCGCTCGTTGATTCTCTTCGAGAGCCTTACGCAGATAAAACGCTGCCAAATTTGGCTTCCCACGAGCCTGGTGGATGCAGGCCATGTTATTGTAATAAAGGACAGCTGCTGATTCGCCGCTCGTTCTGAAATAAAATCAATGTTGTAGCACAGTGAAATGTCACAGGCAAATGTACACAAATAATCGGAAATCAATATATTTCGATACTTTTGAAAAACAATCTTTGTTAATTTTTTCTAAAATTTTTCTTGGATATAAAGTGTCATCTACATAATCATGGTAAACTGAAAAATTATAAATAATGCATTGTCGAATGCTTACTTAACATCCAACGTTTCGTTCGTTACGGAATTCAATAGTTTTATGGCCTTCTTGTGATTTCCTTTGGCACATTCTAAATTGGCTTTAAGAAAGACAGTTGACAGATTCTGAAAAAAAAAAAAAAAAACAACAACAGTTAGCACATGAGAGAGAACAAGTTGAAGAGTTGATGAAAATTATTTTTACCACTTTAGCTCCAAGCGACATCAGAGTTTTCCATTCTCTCTTGCACAATTTTGGCTGTTGGAGCAAAAGGTATATTCTCGCTTTGTATTTCAAAAGTTGGATTCTAAACGCATCAGTCGCAGCATCCAAACTTTCTCTCTTTTGTTCCTTGTGGTCCTTGAGCGTGGAAGATTTGGGCACTATGCCGCTGAGATCTTTCTCTACTGGTCCACCCAACTTTCCAGCTTCTTTAGAAATAAATTGGCTCTCTACGTAATTCACTATCGACAGAGCAGCATCCGGTCTGTTCGTAGCTATGTGCAATTCAATTACGAGCAGGCACACTTTGTGAGCTAGACTTTCCTCTGAAAGATTCAATCATAATTTATTAATTCACGAATAAGCACCCATGACTCACGGTAATCGATTCTCAACAAGAACACCGTTGATTCGCTCCAAAATTATAAAATGTCGAAGCATCGATAGCAATGGGAAGTTTCTTTTTTTATAATTTTTTTAATTTACCCAATTTATGTTCAAAGATTTTCTTTCCAGATGCAGAAAAAATTGTTGAATTATCATAGTCAAACACTGCAAATCAATTTTAGTATGCACCGTAGAAAAAGATTTGGGAGAATTAATTTGGACTTTTTTCAAGGAGCTGTAAAAGATTTTGTTAGAATATTAGAACATGACAAATGATTCAGATTATTTGGGATTGGAAAATGAAGACTGTTTTATCACTCTCTTAAACGAGAAGCGCCATGAAGCTATACAAATCGGTGATATAAAAAAATATAAAATTTTAACAAGATTATGAAAGTGCAAAGTCAATATCAGCAGTTTCACCGGACGTTACAAAATTTTGGGTTACTTACCCATAGGTTCGACGAATGTGAAGAGTCTGTTTATTATGCGTAGTGCACAATCGTATTGTCCGGTATGATAGAAGAGTACGGCTTGATTATATCGCATAACACATTTTTCAACATCGTCTATGGCATCTAAAGGGGTATCCGGTGTTGTTGTAGCAGCACCGCATATAGCATTCAGACTCTTGCCGAATAATTCAGTTTTTTTTAATTCTCCTCTGTAATACTGCGCAACGAGTCTGTTGTGCATAACTTTTAAATCTTTTGGTCTTAGCACCTCTAGTTTATTGAGATGCGAAAGACATGCGGCGAATGCACCTTTTTGAAATTCTACAAGAGCATTTTGTGCCAATTCGCGCTCAGGTTCGCTTATAACCGCAGCTCCGCTAGTTCCCGATGTTCCATCTTTACTCGATGTATCTACGCTTTCGTTCATTGTTGCCATGATTATTTTTGTTTAAACACTGTTTTTTAATATTTGTACAATTATTTAGCTACAAGGGGTTTTATTATGGGTGACAGTTGCGCGTTGTTTAACACCACGGTCTAAGTTACTTGACAGTTGTAAATTGTAGGTTAGGGCTGCTACACGCTTCGAGGATTCTTATTGGTTTAGCATCACTCCTCTGAAAATTTACGGGGACTTTTGGATTACGAATCTTTTTTTTTTCGACTTCGAAGCACTGAACATGGAAGAATCAGGCAGAAAGCTCGAGGGCTGCATAAATAAGATTTTTTCCATTATCACTTTTCTCCAATGTATCCGATATTTCTCCAACCTAATCCGATAATGATCGAGTTCATTCCATCCCATTTCCAGGACAAACTAATTTTTGCGTGACCGCAAATGAATTTATGGTACCCGATGTATTAGGACGATTAATCTGGTAACTGTTCGATTTTTATGCTTGATTAGTTTTTCCTAAGAAATATTCGAGGTCGAACTAGTTGAATTTTTTTCAAAAATCAACAAGTTTGCCCGTACTACATTTAGATCTATAAAACACGTGAATAATTTTATTTTATTCTTCATATTGTTCGTGGCTTCCATTGTATGGTTCGATATCGAGTATCGGGAGGAGGATCCAACCGCTATTGTTCCTGGATTAACATAGACATCCATGCTGGTATCAAGCACGCATCATACTTATAATATAAGGTGGCTCAACCCCGTTGAGACAGATTTATTTCTAATCATTCCGAATCGATTATTTTTTCAAGATGCGTGTAGAATAACGTGTAGAAAAGCGGAAATTTTCATGAATAACGTAATTCATGACAAGATCTAGTTTATACTTGTTCCCTTATGTCTTTAAACGTGCATTATACAAATATTCGTTTTGAAAAAAACGAGTAGAAAAGTGCAAAAAAACGTAAATTTTCAAAACTAATCTGATTCATGTATAAAAATCGGATTTTCTTGTTCCCGTGCGCTTTCAGCCGTAAATAATCATACTTCAAAACTTTTTATCGATTTTCGAGACTGCTGTAGACGAAATTTTTTTTCGTAACAAAATGTCTCTACTCGCTCCGCTCAATTAATTAATTTTATTTATCCATCGATCAAGATCATCGAGAATATCGTTTAAAAGCTTTTTAACGAGAATTCGTGAATACGAATATCGTCGATACCAAATTAATCGTTTCGGTGTGTCAAAGAGCGTATTGGAACTATTCACTTTTAGCCGAACTGAAACTTGTTGCGTTGAAGGGTTTCCGCGAATAAAATAACCACACACTCTCCGCTTCTATATTGAACTATGTACTGTACGTCGACATTTATTCGGAATCGGCGTTTTTTTCAACGTTGAAACCGATCGACAGGGATTGGGGCGACTAGCGAAAGACGTATAAAACTTCACATGTCGAAAATTGCAACCCGTCACATTGAGATTGTTACAAGCACTAGCACTACTCGACTCATCACATGAAAAAAAGTTTCTTTGTACACTTCTATATCCTACACAATCGCATGGCACGTACGTATAACGAGATGAAAGAATACCATATGAGGAACAGTCAGAACGGAATAACGTTAGACCGACAACGTAACTGATTCTATTCAACATTTTTTGGATAATCGTTCTTTATCGCGATAATGTTTCAATTATTATAAACCAAAATGGAATTCATAATTGGAAGTAAAAATGCGAGAAAACATCGAAGTTTCAACATGTTTGTTTTGCCCTTCTCCAGATCAAAATCGAATCGCGCCATTATTATTGAAATTTACTTTTTAGTTCAGCATATACATCTATCCTTTTCGCTAACCTTCGTAGCTGTTTTTTCGACATCGTATATGTAGAGAAAATAAGTAAAAAGAGGCTCTAACTCTGATAGAAAACTTCGAGAGACTCTACGTGATAGAAGTGAATTTTGGGTGATGTTCAAAGTCTATGAATATGTTGAATACACAGAATTTTGTAAAAACCCTCGTCCTTTGTTTACTTACCACTTTTATTCTTGTGTGTTTCCAAGTTTACGAAGTTAAGAATTCTTAACTTCGGTCCTCGCGTACTTTACCTCTTGATAAAATATTTATTCTTAACGAAAGCGTTGCACACATCACTCTTCACAAAACTCGGATCAACGAGAAACTGTCACTCCCGATCAGGGCGCACTGCTGATTTATTTTTAGCAAAAATGGTAAATGAATAAATGAATAATTCTCCACAGGAAAGTGACTAACAAGATTTTTTAGGCACAACAGGTATTTTCCACAATCACCGTTAAAGATTAATTGTGTATTCTTAACCTCAAAATAAACAATGAAAAAAAGGCGCGCGAGTGATCATAACCCCAATTGCATGGATATTATTATTTTACGTGTTTAGGTTGGAAATGGTTTTTTCAGTAGTTCATTCGACAGAACGCACTTGCAACACGAAGAACGTCACAAAAATAAAAACTAGAAATGATTGGCAAAAAAAAAAGCGTGAGAAATCAGCGATTGTTGAAAAAGCAAGTGACTGCTGATTTCGTTAAAGATTCACGATGATTTTTTTCTGCTCGTTACTTTTGGTATGGTTATATTCGTCGAGCAACGTGAATATTTAATCCAAATATATCCAGGAACAGAAATAAGATTATTTGAATGGATTTCGAAAAATTCGAAGCGGCGGAGTTGTCTATATATTTTAGGTACCATGACGAAGGAAGAGGTTTTTGCGAGAACGAATGGAATTTATAGGAAAGAAAAATAAAATGACGACCGCAAGATCTGTATATCGGTATATATTCACATACATAGTTTATGGTACATTTACTTTTGCGTTCTGCGGCACGACATATGTATATATATGTATGCATATATAAGAAAGAGGAAAACGTGAGAGCGAAATTCGTTTGCAAGGAATACGGGAATCATTCTTAAATCCATGATGCATTATTCATTTGTAAAGGAGAAAAGTGAGTGACGAAACGAAGGAGTTTTTGCTGGGCTAGACGACTACTACGGAAAAGCTCTCTTCCGCAACGACATTTCGCCTTTCTTTTTTTTTTTCGACAAAAGTTCTACGGTCCTATGAGTTTTCTGACTCTTCCACATTTACCTTTCCACCACCCTACCTCACATCGTGCATGTATAAAATGCTACATAGTTTGTTCTTATTCCGGGACTCTCTCGTCTTATGCGAATTACGGTTAAAAAGAAGAAAAATAAACGTGATTGCATAAGATATGCGTCGCAATGTATTGCATTTACCTTGAAGACACTGACTTCAATCGAGTCCGATCTCTTCCTCGAATAACACAGTACTATTGTTTAAAAACAGATTTTTCTAGGTTAATGGAGTGTGTCGAATGTTTTTGACGTAAAAAGTTGTCGAGATTTTTTGGTTATCTACGTTTATCCAAAATTGTTCAGAAGGATTTTTATTTGAAGTAAATCATTTGTTTTTTTTTATGCTCGAGAATAATTAACTTTTAAACGATTTTCGTTCGGCATCGGTGAATCAATTTCACAAGTTTTCTGAACGAAGTCGGTCGCGAAGCTTCTGGAAAGGGGAAACTGCTTCTCCTTCAAACCGTTGGCTATGCGCCGGGTGCACTGGACATTTTAACACGTGTTTTCACACCTTGTCGGCGATGAAACAAATTGTTCTCTTGAAAACCCACACGGGATGCCTTGATCTTGGTAATGTGTGTAGCGGTGTGCCTCTAAAGTGGCATTTTCCAACCGACACTTCAACGTTTTACCCCAACAATCCGAAACTACGTATACGTTTGAACCGCAACAAAAGATTAATGGAAACGAGCTGAATAGAAAATGAGAAACGTCACCGCGCGAAATCGAGAGAACGGACGAAAGAACGTCTGGTTTTTGCTATATTGTGTTTATGCCACCCGTGAGAAGACACGAAACATCGAAATAAATATTAATCCGCGTAAAAAATAAAAAGCGCGTCGTGACAATTTCTTTTCAACACAATTAATTAAACAAAAAGTCTTGAATTATTTTGTTGAAAAAATTTGAAGTTTTCGCATAACAAAAGATGGAAGTTTTTTCACAATCCGTTATTAACGAAATCGTACAATTCAGAATATTTATTTATAATTTCAAAGACTTCGTTATTTTAATTCGTTTAATTTATTTTTTGATTCATCAAAATGAATGTGAAAATCACGATTTAAACTGATACTGTATTAAAAATTAAAAATGAGGGTTCACCCACAATTGATTCGATGAAAATTGAAATATTAATCGATGCAGCAGCAATGTTTCGATGCTGATCGAAGTGCCTGTGACCCTGTGTACTGTATGTACATAATAATATATATAGGACACAGGCTGCGCCGTTAGTTTGAGAATCCGCCACTGCGTGTCGCATTACTTCGAGATTATTCCCGTAAGAGGAGCGAGGTCCGGATGGTGTTATAAGCTCGTTCGGGCAGTACCAAAGCATACTTACCTGGCGCAGAGGTTACCGTGATCAACAAGGCGGTTCCTCCAGGGCGAGGCTCTTCCATTGCACTTCGGTCGAGCTGACCCTTGCGAATATCCCTAATGTGGATATCTCGGGCGTATAATTTTTGTTAGTCGGGACTGCGTTCGCGCTATCCCGGATAATTTCAACTCAAATATAAATACTTCCCTTTAACCAAAGTGCAATCTCTATTTGTCCAGGGAATATGCCATTATAATATCTCTTACTTCTCAATTCATTAACATCCTCCGAAGCTTTTGAATATTAGAGTACTTTTGACTGAACGTTAAATAATGCACAGTTCATTGCTTTTTTGGCTTCACCATGCCGCAGAGTTGCGCTCTCTTCTACAGTGGAATTAAAAAAAAAAAAATTAAAACTCTTCATTCATTACAAAGTATGGTCCATTATTCGTTAAATATCAAACGGCTCCGAGACGAATGAGAGTCTCCTATTCGGTTTTTTTTCTTACATTCATGGTATTAGTAGAGAGCTTCAAAGCTAATTTTGAAATCGTCGCAGCATTTTAATTCAATAAATTTTGTTATTAGAATCAAATTCAGTGACGATAAAATTATGAACTGAAAGTAATTATATATTAATAAATTATTTCTCGTATTTTTTATTCAAATGAAATTTATCTTCTGAAATCGATCTGCAAGGTATGTACGATAAATATATTCGATATACAGAACTGCATATAATACTAATTAGTTTTCGGATAATAAATTGGTAAAGTCATTTGTATAATTTAGAATTTATACCGTATTGAAATTTTCTTTGGTTTTTTTTTATTTCATGTTATCGGCGACGCGAAATTGCATGTTCAAATATTAATCGTAAACTGAGAAAATTGATATGATAAAGCGTTTTGAATGAAGTTTAATCACGAGAAATGAGCTGAAAAAAACTTTTTTTTTTCTTTCTTTTTCTAGCCAAATCAGTGAATTTCAATTGCTTAGTAATCGACGAAGCTTTTGTTAGTGCAGCCGCGGTCGTTGATCAATCGTTTTTTTGAAAAAAAAAACTTTACGCATCGCTGATAGCAGTCGAATAAATAACTCGAATATAGAGATTTTTCAATAGAATTGGCTCCAAGCTTCTATCTCTTCGCCCAATCACTGATGCACATGTTCTGTTTTTATTATTTCGATTGAACGTGAAATACGTTGGTCGATTCATGAAATAATATGTTTAACTGCTGCTAACACAACACCAGAAACTGCTGTGTTAATAATCGCTGCTGTAACTTCGGGAACCTGCTTAGATTGATGCAGAAAAAAAAATGAAAACAGGATAATTGCATTCGGTTCATTAACTACATTCGAATTATTTAACATTTTTTGTTATTCAATGTCAGCACGAGTAAAACAGTCGGATAAATAATTTTTATAAATTTTTGCTGGAAGAATACGTTTGTACAGGAAAAAAAATCTGGGAAAAATATTTTCCATCTCAGATAAATAATTCTGGGAAAAATATTTGTTACACGAAATTAAGCAAATTCGATAAAGTGGTCGTAAGTGTCACTCAAAATTTTGTTTGTTCTTCGAATCGTCTTAATCCACCATAAATTAAACGACAATATTTTTATTATTTTATCGAACTTCATTTTTCAACATTGAAGTTGTGATATTGAATTCTTGTGTGTCATTTCTTCCGGGCGTGAGTACATCAATTTATTTCATCGTACAGGACATTTGCTTGCTACGTTTGTACATAGATGGCGTTGGCACCGAAAACTTTCTCGTAAGTGAAAGAGCCAGCTGGGTTAACTTAAGCGAGCATGAAGCAGGTCAAATCATACTTACCTGGCGCAGAGGTTACCGTGATCAACAAGGCGGTTCCTCCAGGGCGAGGCTCTTCCATTGCACTTCGGTCGAGCTGACCCTTGCGAATATCCCTAATGTGGATATCTCGGGCGTATTATTTTTGTTAGTCGGGACTGCGTTCGCGCTATCCCGGATAATACTATTGCAAACTGAATATTCATCGACGATTCGTTATCTTCCACCCTTATAATTTTCAAAATTCAACTTTTTCGACACCGTTTTATCAAACGAAATATTTAGATCGCGGACGTAATAAAAAGGGTGAGGAAATTACATCGCTGTATGAAAAATTGCTTAAAGGAAACTATACACGTCTAGAAGGGTCGAAAGAGTCGACTTTTCTCTCTCGAAATTCGTGGAACAGTAAAGGTTCTTTATGATCCCATAAAAATATAGTACTCTTGGAACAGTGAAGCTCGTTCGTGGACAATAAAAAATATGCATTGTTGAAAGCAGGATTTCCAATTTCTCATTGTGATTAAAAAAATGTACCGCCATAGTGTGACTAGCGATTTGAAAAGCTGTCGATCGATTTGTTTGAAGTTATTCATGGTTACTCTACATACTACATTGATGTATCACGGATTATGTAGGATTAACTTTAGAACACTGTTATCGTTTCTGGCAGAATATCAAAAAGTGTTGGTTTAGTAGTTGTGACTCTTTTTTTTTTCTAGCTCCCTATTTTGTCAATAAAACTATACACAAACTTTTCTCGAAATTCATTTAATATTATTCATTTTCAACTTTATGGGGTGTTGAACAAAAATTCCAAAATATAACGACCGGCTGTAAAACTTTACAAACATTGATTTTCAGTAATTTGAAAACAGTGTCCTTCTACAGACATTCGGAACATTTTTTTCTTTTTTTATGTGGAAATACGTATTGGAATTCTCTTAAAAAAAATAAAGAATTTCGGCAGAAATTTGTCAATAATCACGACTTTTGTACACGTTTTTGTTAAAAGATTGAACCCTTGAGTAAAAAAATATGCGTGCATGTGTTGATTATTTTTGAAAGATTTTTTGATCATTTAAAATTTTTTGTTTATCAAATATCAATACCTATTTGTAACTTCTCAAAAGTGATTCTTTTTCTCCAGATTTTTTGAGAACCATCGAGTACGGTAATTTTAAGGACGCTCTGCCACTAGCGTAAGGGTGAGAAGAGAGATGCTGATGAGCAGGATCTCAGTTAATCGGAAAAAGAAAAGTTGCACTTTGTTCACTGTTAAAAGAGAACAACGCGTAAGTTTTATTTTCAACGTAAACTCCATGATGTCAGAAAAAAATAAGTAGCAAAAGAAGAAAGTAGATTTAAAGCCGACCCTTAAATTATGAAAAACGGATTTTTCTTCATTTACACAATTGATGAACTTGCCAGATTATTCTCTTTTCCTCGTTGCCTTTCTACCTCTCTCTTAATATCTCTTAATATTGCACAGATTTTTTTTTTCCATCTTCTAGAGCTTCCAGCTCGTTCGTAAAAATAATTAAGCACCTTAGTAAAGCGGATTAAATTCTAAGCGCATTTCTCTTAGGCCCTCCGCCGGTAAGTTATTTATCCTGAAGGTATGAATTTTCAGAACGGCAAAATACACTTTACCGATTTCGTCTCTTTTGATAAATTAATATTTTTTTAATGTTTATTAATTGTTTTATTCCTGCCTAAAATGGCATATAAAAATTGATCAAAGATCGTGCTTCTCGTATCCGCATGAACTTCTTCCCGTTATTTTTTTTACTTTAATTAAACGATACTTAATTCAACGATGTGCCAATTTCTCACGAATGTTCCGGAAATTTTTTCTCTGATACATGAGAAATGATTTTCTGTAAAATACGTTTCATTCCAAGAATTCCTCACGCAGTTTTCGATAGTTGATAATCGTAAAATTTTCTATTTAATAAAAAGAACGATGCTAGCAGATAATACTTGCAGTATGTATAAGCCATCAATTTTATTCGGTTATAAAAGGGGCTTTCGTCACCAGCATTGAAAAGTCTTGTAACGCGACCACCACGCGTTGCCAGGGGCAACCAGGTCCAATGGATTGCGCGTCGCTGCGTGCGCGTCGGCCGTAGTAGTTCATCGATTAGCCACTACGTGTCGCATAGGGTCGAGATTTTTTCGCGCAAACGATCCAGCCTCTGGCGTTTATATAATCTCGTACGTGCCGTGCTTAAGCATACTTACCTGGCGCAGAGGTTACCGTGATCATGAAGGCGGTTCCTCCAGGGCGAGGCTCTTCCATTGCACCTCGGTCGAGCTGACCCTTGCGAATATCCCTAATGTGGATATCTCGGGCGTACAATTTTTGTTAGTCGGGACTGCGTTCGCGCTATCCCGGATAAATTATTTCAATCATAATATTGTCTAATTTTAGTACAATCAGTCGACTTAGAAGAAATTCAAGAAATTGGCATTCTTTTAATTTCATGCTGTCAGCAGCGTAAAAATTTTACTTTTACTAAAAATTACCTGCGATTTTCTCTTACGAAAATAGTTAAGCGAAATTTTGAGCGCTTTCAACATTTCGAATTTTAATTTGATTTTTTTTAAATATCTGAACAAATTACTGTCATTTTTCGAGGTTATCAATGTACATCGACGTTGTGTTTTGACATGATGAAGTGCGCACAAAAATCATTTACAAAATTGTGTTAAAGATAGTTCTTTTTTTCGGGATTTTCTTTGACTAAAATCCTCTTTCTCTGATGATTGGTCGATACGTGAATTCGTCGTTTCGTAATATTGTCGTCTGTAGCGAAAAAGCTACGAATACTTTTTTGCATATTCTTTTGAATCGTTACACCAACAATTTTTTCCCCATGTCTAGAAAAACTTTTTAATGAAAAGTACAGTTAAAAAAAATGCATTTATCGACAAAAGGGGGGAATCAAAGTTTTTCGAGAACAGCCCTACAGATTTGAAGTTGGTAAACGATATTTTTGTTTTCATTATTAAACAAACGATCGATTTAAAAAAAAAAAAACATTGATTTTATTCAAAACGATATGTTTTTATTTGATCGCAGCAGCATTTATTCAGCTCCGGTGCGATCTACAGTTTCCGTTTCTACATTTACAACACGAGATGACCGTTTATCATATTATATATCCATTAGTTATTCAGGTTGATCCGTTTCCCACGAATATATGGTCGACGTGGTTGTATATTTTTTTTCTTCTTCCTTTCGGGTTTCAGTCCTTCGCACAATTTCTCTCTCTCCTATACCTTTTACCTCTGCCTTTTGTTCACGTCATCACCACCGGCCATTTCAAACGGCTGCGCTGGATATTTCGGAGAGTTATTGCCGTTTTATCGATAATCGTGCTACGCATCCGAGTTTATCTCTCTCAACGTTATAATTTCGAGGTAACTCTCCCCTCGTAGCGAACTTCAGATTAAATGACAGTAAATCGTCTTCTTTTTTTTTTTTTCCTTGAGTAAAAATCGTTCGAGGAACGAAACGTTGAAATATCGAAAATTATCAACGAACAATTCTTGTAACTTCATTGCGCGAAAAATTCTTACCAAAAAATCAAAGATCAATAGTCAATTTTTTATACAACTTTTAATACAATTCTTTTTTTTTTGTTTTTTGTATTTATCTCGTAGGTGGATATTGGAATCGAAGGAAAAAAAAAAAAATCAACAACCCACACATAAATCGCGAGGGTGGTTAGGCATGCGCTCCAGGACTGGAGTTTTACCGCTAAGCGCGGACGTAAGGGTTCGCGTTATCGTGTCGATGCAACATCAGTCGCTGTACGTCAGTGCGAGAGGCGCGTACGTGCAAAGTTTTCACATTCCCGATGTACCGGCAAAATTGTTGTTGATAAACCGAACCGTTTAAGAAGAAACAAAAAAAAGAAAATAAAATAAAAACAATGAAAGAAGCAATTTTGTCCATTAATATACTGCAGATTTTGACAGTTGGTCGAATAAAAATAAAAGATTTGTAATTGCAGAATCGAAACCGCCGTAAAAAAAAAGTCATGAGTTTAGTGATTCGGTGAGGGTTGAATTATCTTTAATAGAAAAATGATAAAATAAAAAGTTCAACGAAGAATATATCGAATTATCTGTAACGCAATATGAAACGGGCAAAAGATAATTTCGTAACAGCGAAAGTAGTTCTACCCTAATTTCATTCGGAATCCATCAAAGTTTCGAGGTGTCACGACAGTTTTTGGGGGGATATATATATACTCGTCGATCTTTTTGTATATCCAGCGGTGACATCAAACTTTTTCCGATAATTGTACTCTCGTATTATACGCACGTGAAGAAAAGTCGTAACGAAAAGGAATGAAAATATCTCGAGGTGCAAGTGCAAAGATCGTTGGATCCACAGGGCACACGAGCCTCAGTAGACACAGCGATCTCAACGGGTTTAATGATCCGTAAAATCTCCAATCAACACGATTTTCGTGTTAACGATTCGAGTAATGCGTCAAATTTTTGTTCAGTTAAAGCGTGCGACGTAACTCGTTTTATTAAGAAATTAATTGATCATGAGAAAGCTCCGGTATTCCTGTTGAGCTGTTAAAAATTGCGAGGCAAATTTCATCAATTATACAGTTATACAAGCGAGTCGCGTTTATATACTTCGTTCATTAAAACGCGTCAAAGATGAATTCGATAATAAGGGTTATTAAAAAATAAAATTACGACATCAAGAATCAATATATGCTGGGATCGTGATTTATTCATAACCTTGAGAGGAGACAAAGCGACAATTATGGGTCCAGCGATCGTTGAATTGTTCGCTATCGGGATGCTGTCGATGGCGAAGATTAGCGCTGGGGGCAGTTGCAGTGCAGCGAAGCTGTGCTGCGAGGGACGTGACTCCGGATGCGTTATTCAAAAGGCTTCACCGAACGCAATCATCGAGACCCCTCAAGACAAACCCTGTTATTGCGATCACGCGTGTCTCAAACTGAACGACTGTTGTCATGACTTTCGCGATACTTGTCGAGGTAATAACGGATCATGGATGGAGCGTGTAACTTCTTTTTTTTTACATTTTTTAATTTATTTTTCACGGAGAATAGTTTTGATATGAATCTTATCGAGCTTTTGCCTACTTGGGATCAAAAGAAATCATTATCGAGCTTTGTTTTGTTGATTCGACAAAATTATTGTTCGACCAACAAATCGTGGCGAACAAAATGAAATTCGTTGATTCAATCAAACTTGTTTAATTTTTTTTTATCAGTTTTTTGTTAATGTGATCAATATTTGAGACAGCGAATCAAACGATGGAACTAAATTTTAGTTGAATTAAGAAATTTCATCTCGTTCGCCACGATTTGTTGATTCAACAAAAATTTCGTTTAATCAACAAATCTTTTCTCGGTCCATTTTGTTGGCTGAAAAATAGAAAATTCAAATGTTTTTTTTTCTTCTGTAATTAGTTTTTTTAATTATTTTTTTTACCGAAATATTTTTTAAACCTCAATCATCGAATTGGGTAAACGGTATTGTTACTGGGACAAATGAATAAGTTTATTCGAACGATGTTTCGTTGCAGCATTCACGAATTATTTTTTATCGTGTTTGAAAAATATTTTGTCGTCCACATAGATGTGAGTAATTTGATTGGAAGGATCAAAATTTGTTTCGATCACTAACATTTTTTTCTTAATCCATAATTTTTAGTTGTAAAAAATTCCGTTTCGATTCTCTTGAGTTTCTGTATCTTTTTATTTTTTTTATAAAGTAAAATGTTTCAAATTGTTTTTCATATTTTCTCTTCAATCGATCATTACAAACTCTAAAATAATACTATCAATCGTTACATTCGAAGACGAATCATTTTTATATTCAGGCTTTAGAAAAAATATAAAAAAACAATCCAATTGAAGGAGTGCAATGAACGATAAATTTTCTAATTGACAAACTCGCATAGTCCATTTAAAAAAGGGGGTGAATATTTTCGTCAGAAAAATCTTTAGCGTAAACGTAGAATTATTGATGGCTCGTGTGCGTTGAGTTATAAAATTTTTTATGCTTTTTTTTTTACGATACTTGAACGCGTTTTTCTCGTTAAAATAGCCGAGATATAAAAAATTCCAGGAGATTTTGAAAGAGGCCTAGTCCAAAGAGAGAAGTATCGTGGGTGGTCGATACAAAATGCCAAGATGAGAAAAAGAGAGTGAAAAATATATTTGATGATTTTACAAGAACGTGCAAAAAAACGAGAAAAGAAAAGAAAGTTTGTATACACAAGCTGTGAGAGGTTTCCTGCTTCGTTTTTTTTTTTTTTTTTTTTTAATTTACGACTCAGTCCTGTAGCGTGAAGAATGAGAATTGGAAACAAACCAAAAAGAACTAAAGTGAGGCCAGGTATATGAAGAAAAATAAATGAAGAAATAGAAAACGAATGGAATCAACGTTCGTTTTTTGTACAACACAAAAACTCATACATACATCTTGGATAAAACGATTGTACAGTTTTAATATATATAGCACAGGTCGATCCGAGTGTCCCGCTGACGATAAATCCCAGTGACATGTACACAAAAGTAACGCGTGCATCTGTATATATATCTACGTGTACGTGTGTGTGTTGGGTCCAAAGATAAAAATACTCGAGGATATATTCAGCACTCGTAAGGCGAAAGGCTTATCGCGGATTACTCGGTGATCCCGTATGCAACGACAGATAAATGGGAGAATGGGGTTCCGGACGATTGTTCGCCCATCCACAAGTATCCGATGAAATAAAACTGAGCGTTAAACCGTTAGATTTCCAAGACCATTGTTTTTTGTTCTTCAATATGCTTAGTTTTTGTTCGCGTTGTTCAGTTGCTTAAAAGCGGAGAAAAAAATTCTTCTCGTAAAGTATCAACTTCGCGTATTATTCGCGATGTTTCAATTGAATATTATCTTTTCAACATTATTCCTCATAATTAGTTACCAATGAGTCATTGCTTTGGTTTAAATATGGTCTTTGATTATACATTTTTGTATTTTTATTCATTAATTCTGATTCTGGCACAATGCCACATTGGATATAATTGAATTTGGTGATAATTATGACTCCTTAACAAAACGTGCATGAATTTCATTGATATTTTTCCCGCTTCAATTTATTCACTATAATTATGGTCCGATAACAATTAATGTTTACTTTAAACGAACGACGATCATATACGAGTAAAATATAATTTTTTTTTACAGTATTTTCTTAAATCGATAACGATATCGGATCTTTGAAAAATTTAATCCGTACGGAATCGCGTTCAAGCCTCACGTTCCGATTCCATTTGCCAATATTTGAGCTTGTATACCGGTTACAAACGTTTTGTATTTCGTTTTCATCTTTCGTCGTATGTATTTCTGGGCAACTGGACTTTCTTAATATTTTTTGAGGCTGCTTAAACGACGATAGATCCATCGTCTCTCTTTCGAATGAGACAAAAGTCTTGCGTCGTCATTTCTTGTCATTTTCTTTACGTGCCAGACAAATCGACTTTCGGGCAGTTAGTTAATGTCAGAGAATATCGAGGAAAGATAAAAGTCATGATAATCATGAAATGTGAAGAAAAAAAAAAATAGATTTTATCGAATCAGGAAATAAATACTTGAATATTACATCCGCATGACGAAATATGGTCGAAGAAAATCGAGTTTGTACTGCTTACTACCGAATGATGATTATCGAGATTAAATATCCAAGAAACTCGGTAGAGTCTTGTATACAAGCGTTCGTCGACTATTCATTATCTCGTAACAAAGCGATCGACGGTGATACGGAAATAAAATTTTTATGACTATTCAGCTAATTGTTAAAATATTCTCGAACTCTATCATGAATATTGAAACAGATTTTGAAAAAACTTACCGACGAGCGACTTACAGACTATATTAAATCGCAATAGATTTTCGATAAAAATTCCTTTTTTCGTACAATCTTATCGGCCATAATTTTTGTCCAATCTTTTAACAGAATTTCTCGAAATATTATGTTCACGTCGACTGGTACTTATCGCGAGCATACTATTTAACATTTGCACGCGATTTTCCGTTTCAGTGGTCGATTGTGTCGTCGGTGAGTGGGAAGAGTGGTCACCATGTGAAGACAGATGTGCTCCCGGTGTTCAAACTAGAACACGTTCTATCGTCCAACCGTCGACGAACGGAGGAAAGCATTGTCCGCAACTCGAGCAATCGAGAACATGTCACAGTTTCACCGGATGTTCTCGAAACTCCCGTATGTCCCATTTCAAAGGTGAAGCTTTTTCTGAAATAAGCTCATTTTATATCGAGAACTCTCGAAGATGAAGTACAATGAATGAACTCGAACGAAGGCGCATAAAAGAATAAAAATACCAGTTTCAATAGAAATTTTAATATAACTGTGTATCTAATTATAACGATGAGGAGAATATTAAAGATTTTTATTCATTATTCTGTTACGATAAACCGACTAATGGTTTTTTTTTTTCCCCCAAGGTGCGGCTCTTCTGACGATGGCAAGCATGGGAAATTTCGTTCCGACGAATTCAAACGAAATAAACGAGGATGGGTGAGTGATTGTCAAACGGAGATACTATCGAATTCGGAATTCCTTTACTTTTCTTTTTTTTATTTCGTTTTTCTTTCAATTGTTTTCGTTGCTCACGAGTTTCCTCATTATCCACTCACGTCGTCTCTCATACTCGCACATAGTTTCTTCATGCACATGTATCTTCTCTTAGTGCTCCATTGATTTTTTTCTGTATCTTTTCTCTTGCACTTCGTTCCAACCACCTTTTCACACAACCAATCTGCTTGTTCGCAAATTTCTGTTTTTATTTCTCAGCACTCACAGCTTTTCTCTTAGTCCCTTTCACGCTATCTGCATTCGTTTCCTCTTCACTCCCCGTACTCTTTCTTCTCTCATATTCCAAAATCTCATTACTCGTATTCTTTTGTTTAATTTTAACATCTTTTTTCTTTTCTCAATATCCTTTACCATTGCTCTTTTTTTGCTTCTATTTTCGATGCGATAACTTTATAATTTCTTCATATTTCCGCAAAAAAATTTGATTTTTCGATTTTCTTTTGGGCCCAATTACGAAAATTTCACGGTCTTTGAAATATAATCTCATCGACCACGTTGAATGGGTAATTCGATTGATCTTTTCATTGAATATTATTTAATAAACGGGCAAAATCAATGTTTAATGCAAACGACAGAATTTTCATCGAAAACAGAATATTTTTAACGACGATAACGAATATGCCCGATTGTGTGTTTCTTCAAATTTCAATGTTGTGTATCTGTCATACACGCGTATATTTATATGCCAATTGAAATTTTTATAAAAATGGTCGCTTGTATTCTTCAGCATCACCGCAAAATCAGAGGATGAGAGAAGCACTGGATTTGGCATGGTGAATTGGTACTGAACGTGAAACCAATGGCTTTGAATGACGTGCTCATAACCCCCCCCTTCTCTTTTCCTGTTTTTTCTGTTTCTCCTCAGTTTCTACACGAGAATTTTTACTCCTCGTACACGGTGCACATCAAAACTCGAGCTATATTCACCGGTAACTCGAAATGACTGTTATCCAATTAATATACCGTTACTATTCGTATTCTCGTATTTTTATTTGCCAAACGATATATATTTTTCTTTCACAAATAGCAATTATCTAAAGAGCAACGTTTTACTATCTCTGGCATCGTTTTATAAATTTATAAAATTATAAATATCATACGCGCAGAATGAGATATTTGTAGATTCAATAACTTTTGTTGCTATTGGAAGATTTCATTGATTCGACTCCAGTGTTCTGGGTCATACAAATGTGGTGTTTGATAAAAAATTAAAAAAACCAGCCACCAAAAACCATTTATTCAAAAATTTCCGATTTTTATGCATACGATTATCATCTTTCGGCATTGGCTGGACGGATCCACTTGCAACAAAAACTAAAGAGAAGAAAAAGATCCACAGAAAAGTGGCCTGCACGCTTAGGTTTTTCACCCGACATGTTCCTCCGGGTAAAATAGATTTGAAATGAGAAAAAAAACGAACAAAAATGGTCGAAAATTGTCGTATTTGAGTTTATGCATTATTGAAATTTCTGTGGAGTACTCACGAACCTCTATGGTTTGGTAACACGAAAGTTCGTCAATGTTGAAATGAGTGTAGTCGAGTGAAATTTAAATGATTTTCAATCCTCTTTCGAATCAAGCTCATTTCGGTTCGAAAAACCGGTGCAAGTTTCCCAAGTTTGCATTATTTTCCGGTCAATTTATGTAATAATTACGCAATGATACACAATAATGATATTACGTAATAATTCTAATTATTACATAACTGTACTCCATACTTTGAAAGAAGTGAAAAAAGAACAGTGAGTATTAGTAAATCGTAAGTTTAATTTTAAAATGGCCACTCAACATTCTCGTTATTATTTCAACGGTTACTTAACTTCGAAAAAAAGCAGACTGAAAAATGTCTGTCCTTGATTCGCAAAGAATTGAATAAAATCAATTTTTGTTTTTTTTTTTCCCTGTAAGTTATAGGACTTTACGTAGAAAAAAAAATTACTCAATAATATGCTTATGACTTGGAAGAAAATTTATTCGAGTATATATTTATTATATGAGATTGCGGCAAGGTTCGCGCACTCTTTTCTTATAATACCTGGTGACCATTACCGGGTCTTTTGATACTTGATAATATTTCGATGATGAAATGATCTCTCTTTCATTTCGTAACGAAATATGTGATTGATGCATCGATTTTTTTTTCGCGTTTAGGCACGAGAATTTAAGCCAATTTTTCATCAATATTATTTGTTTATTGACGCGTGGTATGTATCGAAAGGAAAATAAATTGTTCAATTTATTAATAAAGGACAGGAGCATTGAGATAAATTGGCATTGGTGAAATTGAAGAGGAAACGAAGTTACATCCATCGACATGACTGCGGTGATGTGAGACAAATCGAATTTCTCGATGAATGATGGACCATTTGTAAGATTCATACGTGTGATTGTACGTTTGTCGATCTCTAGGGCTCACAGGTATTCAATTGCTGATTGTGGCATCGATCATTTTCCCACAACGTATTTTACTGAGGATATTTTATATGTTGTTTTTATACGTTTTTCAGATCTCACATATTTCGTGAATTGTTGGATAATAGAATGAAAAGCTTCACGTTATTGCTATTTTATTCATGAAACCGATGAAATAAAAAAACAAAAAATCCATTCCAAGTTTCATCGACGTGTCAATTTGCGGAGTTCTGTACCTGCCCCTACGTGACAATTCTATCTTATTCGATATTGTACTTTCTGGCTTTCAGATATTGCGCCACATTCACTATCGTACGAGTCTCGAGAGCTTGCATCAAGGAGTTTCCAACGTTGACAGAAGGTAAGACGAAGAAAGGTCCTTCTTTGCAATAAAAAGTGGAGTACATATATATATATATGGCAATATACTATCAGGAGAAATATGTTTGATTGGCTTTTGTATATATGCACGTAAAGTTTCTGCCTTCCTAACTTTTTCTTCCCTTTTATTACTTTTCTACTTATTTCTTACCCTATATCCAAGCGATTGTTCGTCGCAGGCTGACTTTTTCAGAGTTATCTCTTCAGCCGGAAAATTGTTATCAGTTGCGTTCTATCGCGGCTTTTTTTTTTCAATTCTTCGTGAACTTGGTTGGGCTGGTAGGAAATTCTTGTGTATTTAGTAAACTTTTTTGTTCATAGGATTAAAAATTATTCTTCGGTCGAAATATTATTCAATGGTTCATTGAAAAATCATAACTTCCGTGTAAAAAAAAAAATGTTTCAAGTGATATTCTTTAAGTGTCGGAGAAGAGAATCGAAATTGGAAGTTCAGGTTGAGACTGAAGAGGACTTTGAAGCGTACAAATCCATCGATTTAGTCCACTTTTTAATTACGTTACTCGAGCATATGTCAAAGTTTGCTTTTTCAAGATCCACTGTCGAGCGTTATGAACATGAATTTTGAATGTGACAGGGAACTTTGTTGCGGATCGAGAAAATAATAAATATGGTCTGAATTTTCGAGCGGTTAACTAAGTTTGAAAATAGAAAGTCATACTTCGGAACGATTGATTATTTAAGGAGGTTGGGCACAGGCGATACAATGTTGCCATGCTAAACCATGTTAAAAACATAAAAAATTTTGAAAAGTTCAGAATTTTATAAAATTTGGTGAAGATATTCTTTAGTGCCAAATTTGACAATACAAATTTTTTCAGATTTTTCTACTACACAGTTATCGAGTAATAGAACACTAAAGTTCACGTGTATAAGCATAGCGTTTCCATATATATAGGTATACATTCCGGGCATAAGAAATATGCTTTAATGCGTAATTACTCGATAAACTAAGTAGAAGAAAATTTTGAAAAAATTTGTCTTTTCGTACTTGATGTTGAAGAACATTATCACCAAATTTCATTAATTTCTTAACATTTTAACTTTGGTCACCACCCTCCTTAAGCGGTGTTTGAAGCGTAACAAAGAAGACACGAAATCCCGTTGGGTCGAGATCCGTTGAAAATTCAATTTGCTTTGAGTTTGATTTTGAATTAATGAGATAAATGAATCCTCTGAAAAGCACAAGTTCCCGAGGTCGCGGGCGTTTCCTTTGGTCTTGGTTAAATAATAAATGTTGGCAATACTCGAATTTCGCTTGTGGATAATGAAGTAAAACTTCTGGAAAAAAAGGATTTTAGGATTTTTAGTTTTGTCCGTGAGGCAAGGTTGTTTGTCGAGATGACGAAGTCTCTCGAGTTAGAGGAGTCTTGCGAGGGTCAACGAGACTTCTTTCAAGAGTGGCTGGAATAGCAAGGGCCTTTCATAACCGTCTATTTTCTCGTATGTGAAAAAAAAATGGGATTAAATCACGGGTAGAATAAATTTTTCATTTACTTGTAAATTGAAAAGAAGAAGAAAAAAAAAATCTCGACTGTTTGAACAAAGGAGTACATTCGTTGAAAAAAAAATTTTCTTGACTCACAAACTTTATTCATCGAAATCTTAATTCATTTACGTATCAAGATTTGATGAAATAAGATTCGTTTTGCATATTCGAGAATTTTTTTCGTTCCTGGCGAATGCATTTTATCATTAACACTGATTTTTTTACCGCGCTTTTCAGGCGGCAATGTTGTTAGAGGTTGAAGAAAAGATGTCGTTGATCGATAACGCTCAAGTTTGTTAATCGATACGTCGAATCTATCGCGTGTCTAAGCATTTAATAATTGCATGGTTATCAAACAACCCTCGTGCTCGTTCTCTCATTTTCAGTCTTATCTCACGTTCGCTTCAATTAGGTTTTACGCTCAGTGCACCATTCGCTTTTCCCAACCGGTGGCACCGATTATGGCACACCTACGTAAGTTCATAATACTCTGCCGCAATTTTACTATTAAACAAAATATTGAGAGGGCAGTGGCGATGGAATTTTCAAAAATATATTTTTCGTTGACACAATCCATTTGGCGTATTTTTTTGCTTATTTTCATGGCAATCACATGACAGTTTTCGTAATTTTTTATCTTAATATTTGATAACAAAAATTATAACATCGTGAAAGGTTTTATTTGCGTTTGGAGACGACTGATATGTTTCGGAGTCATCATTTTTCCTGATCGTAAATACAACGATCGAATGTCTCGTCAGAATTTCCGGTTTTTATCATTTATTTCCCATTTTTCGTGGTTCATCAATTTTGGTGAGATTTTTAATGATAACAAATGGCGTAGAAAAAAAATGGAGCAGATCTGAGCTGTAGTTCTAATTCGACATAATTATACCGAATAAAATTAATTTTATTTGCTCACATTAAGGATAAAATTTCATTCTACTCTCCCTCTATACAGTGGCCATCGCCGGTCATTCTCGGTGAGGTATATTTTATTTATTTTATTCAGAATAAGAATTTATTTTTTCCTACTTTCTCTTTCTCTCTCTCTCTCTCTCTTTCTCTCTTGACCATCCTTGTGAAATTCCTTTAATCTTTCTTCATTCCTTCAGGGTTGCTATTTGCCTTGGAATTTTTGCGCTTTTGCTTTCCACACAATGCGGGCTTTAATTTTATGAGCACATAGACCTATCGACCTTCTGCTGCGTGCTTGTGCATTAAATAATCAGGCCGTGTTTAGTACCTTGTCGTACTATTTTTTTTTCTTCTCTCCGTTTACATTCTGTTGGACGTGAATATTGCCTTGGTATGAGCACGCCAAGACGGCTGTGAAGCACCATGAGTCGTGGTCGTAAGGATTTCGCATCATTTTCGAGAATACAAACATGCAAATAACATTGATATACTCATGTATAAAGTAGATTATTGAAAAATAAATAAAAATAAATTAGAGATTGAAAAAAAGTGCTTTGAGAATTGTTCTACGAACGCTATTTTTCATAATTAGCAAAGGAATACGGAAACCGCTTTGCCTTTGATTCTTTTGCTTCACATCCATCTACGCGTTGGCAAAAATTCTCAACAGATTTTCAGAAAAAAACATTATACCAGTCACGTATACAGCTTGTGTTCTTTAACCTTTACAAAAGTAATACTCGGGTGCTTTTAGCGTCAGCCCCTTTCCAATGCCCTCTATAACTTCAGTGAGTTCGGAAAACCATACAAAGAAAACTGGCTGACGATATTCGTGGAAGATTATTTTTTTTTTTTATGATTTTTTATTGCACTGTTTTGAGAGTTAATGCGTTCTTGAACGTGCCCTACTTTTACGGCAATTTCGAACCGTTCGGTATAATACAATTTTTAATGACTCGGTGTCTCTATCCAATTGAACGATTCAATAATAATAGTAATGAGAAATTTCGTTTTGATTATGTTTTCATTGATCGTCAACGATAAAGAGATCGAGAGTGAAAATGAATCAAATTTAATGGAAAAAGTAACGAAAAATTTCATTTTTCCACAATGCGAACATTCTTGAAAAATTCACTTAAGAATGATAAAAAAAATTTGACTACCAAAAATTTTCAAAAATTCCAAAGCGTTCAGGAATGAGAAATAAAACTTTTTTCCCATATATGCACCCCATGTATATGCAGTTTTTAAGTTATGGCGATCAATTTATCAGGGTTCTGAAGGAATATAGTTTCGAGGAAGAGAAAATCAGAAAAAATTCTCGATCCCAACTTCTTACCCTTTGAAGATCTTCTTCCAAACCTAATCATTCTAGGGTTACGTGTTACGTGGCATTTTTTTTCAAACATATTGTCTTTTCTCATAAAATACGAAATGACTTTTTACAAAACAAAATTGAAGTTTGAGCTTTGGCCTCTCTAAGTTGCCGGTCGAAGAAATTCATTTAAAAAATGTCTTCCGAAAACGCGGTTAAGCTGTGAGAAAATAGTGATGAAAACGATAATGTTTGAAACGACGCAACGCGAATATGAGAAAAATCGTATAAAATTAAAAAAAAAAAAAGAAAAAAAGGTTTTGCATTGGAATTTAATTTGCAAAAATTGCTTAAGCAGATTTTCGAGAACGTTCTTTCCAAAATACATAATACGAAAAATATTTGCGAACAATTCTCAAACGCTGTATTATGAATTTTTATTATATTCTTTTTACACAGCAAAGCTGCTTGCGAATTGACATTTTACGAACATAGAACAAAGGAAGATTGCGATATTTCTATATTGGCCTTTTTTTTTTTCATTTTATCGAGAAATTTCATCTTACATCCTCGATCTTTATTTGAACTGTTTCGTTTGTTTGCCAGGAACGGAAATTTGCGCAATGTGTCGACCTGACATCGGTACAACGAGATGCCCGGACCACGGACATCGGTTGGAGCTCGGGGGAATCGGTAGATGGAAAATGATGACATCGACATCGGTCAGATGTCACGGTAAATGGATAGGAGGTACGAACGTCGCGAGTCAATGCGATTCAGCGATCTCCTGTCGCGATGTTACCCGTCGTCTCGTGTTCGTTTGATAAATTGGAATATTCATGTATACACGCGCGCACAATACAGATGGAAGGAAAAAGATGGGAGGAATAAAAGAAATCCGTTGCTTGGAGAAAACTTTTGGAGGATCGATGAATCCTCTTTCCAAAGAATTTATTGAGATTCGATTATACTTCCAGTGACCTATAATTTCGTACATCAAATACAAAAATCCACAACAAAAGCAAAACTTTTATTAAAAAAATTAAAATATCTGCATTAGTTTAATCAGTGTAAATAAATTCATTATAAATTTAACGAGCACGCGAATCCTTTGAGATAATCCATAACATCAAAGTGGTCAAAATGATAGTGAGCTTAAAAAAAAATGTAGACGTCACGATGACACCTAAAAACTCTGATAACGTTACTCGAAATATTCTATTTAGAAAAAAATCATATATTTCATTAATATGAATTTGTATTTTTTGATTTGCTTCATTGGAATAATTAGTCGCGATGGAATGATGTTGAATCAAAAGATACTCCAAGATTCATCAATCGGAGATATCATTGTTGGTCAAATAATTTATAGCTTATGATAAAATAGTGTGTATACGTCGTGTAGAATAAATAATAAATGTTGGATAAAAGAAACAGTATAATCGTTCCGAGAATATCTTTTTCTTCATTCATGTCGATAGATATATGTTTGCATTGAACAATGCAAAAAAGTGATACTTGTTTAGAAAATAATGAGTGACTGAAGAATAAAAAATCACGGTGTTAAACATATCAAGAAGAAATTATACTTGTACGTAGTCTCTCTTGAAATAGAAATGAAAAACTTGTAATTTTATTGAATAAATAAAACAAAAAATGTGCAGCATACTCCTAAGGGTTATGCATCCCAAACGTTAAATGTTGTTTTTATCCTTTGTGTCTCGATTGAATATATCAATTGTTCAGCTAAGGTAATGTTGCATTCAGTAAGAAATCTCATACGTCATTGATTCATCAACAAATGCAACGATTGAAATATTAGTATAGATACGAAGAAAAGATAGAAGAATTCCGGAACATTTTTTTGACAATGTTCATCACTTTTTACGTTTTCACGTTTTCACGATTATTACTTATCGCGCTAAAGACCACATTGCGTGTTCTTGTTTGATAATGAAATGTGTCCCTCTCGAAGAGCTCGACAAGATTTATCATAACGTATTTAATCTGCGGTTTGCGGCAAAAGTGGTGAGTAGAAAAATAGAAAAAATTCAAAGACTCGGAGCATATCTATAAGAGCCATTTATCTGCGGTTACCAGCAGCAGGGTGTTGAAAAATAGAATTATCTATTTGGAATAGAGACGCTTATAAAAAAAATTTATAAAATGCATTAAATTTTGACTTCTAACTTATATTTTATTTTATTTTATTTTGTAATTTTTGGCGTCAATACTCTTCGATAATACCCAACCACGAGAGCTCTTTTCGATTATATTCTTTTATTCGGAACTGAATTTTTGGTCCGGTCACGATTGTTCGTAATCTCTTTTGTCTTTCGATGCTGAATATATATCTAACGGAGAATATTTTCGACGGTGATTGAAGCTGCGGCCCGGCTTTGACGGTGGATGCATCCTAAAATTTGAAAGAGCAGCTCACCAAAGTGGAGGAGTCGATAATGGCGGTTCATTCGTGCTTGCTAATACGACATAGAAGAAAAGAGAACTAAAAAAAAAAAGAAACGAGAGAGCAAGCTTGCAAAACGTGTGGCCTAGCTGGCTCGTGTATTGTTTTCTATGCTCTAACAAATGCCCGGTGCATGTTTTTCGAATGGGAGGCAAACGGACGTCGTTTTGTTTTTACGCGGATGGCGGAAGTACTGACGGAGTCGACGTCCAACTAGTATATATGTATTATATTTATGTATTTTATGTTTCTACCGGACATGCAGAGTCTATTTGTTCACGAATAATAAACCGCTGGATATTCCATTACAAAAAAAAACAGCAAACAACGAACATTAATGACCTAAATAAATGCAAAAAAAATATATTTATTTATACAACGATAGCAGATTGACAAAAATTTTACGTTGTGCGTGGAAAAAAACTTCGTTCGCATGGGTAAAATATTACGTTTCGGATAGAAAGGATTGTCCTGGTCTCGTAAATATCCGGTTACCAGACATTTTTGGTTGTGACGACAGTAAAAAAAAAAACATAAATGTAAGTTCCATTATTTGCGCTTCATATTTTTGATAGAGATTCTCGTTTATGTCAAACTTTGTTTGATTTTTTTTTTTTTTTCAATGATTGTAAACAAAAATTAGATTTACTTCTAAAGTGAATATGGAGCACGAATAAAGTTTGAAAATATTAATAGGTGGATGAGGTGATTAAGAGGTGTGAAAAGAAATTGCGAAGGGTAAAGAAAAGTGCACTTTCATATATAAACACGTGAGTAATTCACATTTAATACGCCTATTTAATGTGCGGTGAGTGAGAAAGAAATATGATATAATCTTGTGTATATAAAAAGCTGCGTGTATATTTGATAGGAGCTTTTTAACACGCATATCGTTAGTTAGTGTGTAATGTTGAGGTTCTTGAGAGTTTTCTATATATAATTATATAGGAGTAGCTAAATAAAATAAATGGTAAAGAATTATGAGCCAAACGGTTTCCCATAGAACTTTTATGACCCTTCAATATTAAAAGGAACCTTTCGATGACTCTATATAGCACAAGTTCAGTCGGGAGGAAAGAGAAATATGAAAGAAACAGAGGGAATGAGAAATTCTGTTATTCGTGGTGTACGAATGTTGAGGTTGCAAAAAAACTGGGAGGCAAATAGGGAAAAAGAGAAAAATAAAAGAAAGAAAGAGAGAGAGAGAGGGAGAATGGAAAACGCAAGCGCTAACTGGTAATTAGTTTTGCTGTGAACCAACGGGTTTTCTATGTCGGGAAAGTGGATTTTTCGGTGTGCGAGGCGTGTGCATGTTGTTCAAAACTCAAGCACGGAATAGTGATGTTCCACCAGACGGATACATATAGGAAACTTTAATTCCCCGAAGGAAGCGAATTTTTCGCGTTCGTCCGGATTTCCGTTGGATGGAAAAAAAAAGAGGATCGAAACTCCGAACGCACACAAACCCCTGGTACCCAAAGCGAATAGCCGGGGGTAAGTTGGAGAGAGTTAAAATTCTCTCTGACCTAACCCCTTGCTCGAGCGCGGTAATTGCATCACTTAACGCCTCTGGTAGCCGCGCTTGCTCTTCGTCTTTCAATCTCTTTCCTATTTTATTTCGCGTTCCAATCGCTTCCCGAGAATTTTCCGACTGTTTCTTACTTCCAGAAACAATTCTGTTTTGTGGCCGACTGCAGATTACGTTCGAACCAAATTAGTGTTTCAGTCATAAAATCATTTTTCTATGAAATTTTTTATCATTCATTCTCATAAATAATCAATCAGAATATTGATTTTGCGGTAAAACAGAAAAATGTTTTTATTACATTTTTCATTAAGTTTATCCGTTCATGATGAATAATAGCTTATTATCTTTACTCGTATACATTATTATTCAATCCAGAGCCGCGGTACCGGCTCGAACAATAAAAGGAGCGTTAGTTATTCAAAAAAATTGTTTCAAAATATAAACGATAAATTGGCGATAATTATTTTCAAAAAACAGCCTAACCAATTCCTTTGACACGAATGCTTTCAAATGAGAAATTTTCTAAACCTAACGTTTCATCCGTGATGTTTTCCTTATCCTTTCTGTTTGAAGTCAAAAGGGACATTGAAAACTGTTCCATTAATCTTAAAGCTTGTTCGTGCTATATTTCTTTATCAGCTAATATGATAATTTTTCACGAAAACGACAAACGGGGAAACGACAGGACAGTTTTGGGAAGGAATTTGCGGTTAACGTTTTACCGCCGCCCTTCCTCCCTTGGAGATGGAAAAACCGCTGCATCCTGGTGATCCTGGTATAAAAGGAGGATTCGTTTACTGTTAGAGCATCACATACTTCAAGACCACTTGTACGTACACTTAGGGCTTGCACCATATTCTCCGTAGTTTTGTGAATCTTCGTATGAATATAGTCGGTGAAAATTATTTACATTGATCATTCGTGCAAATTCGACAGTCGATCTGTGTGGAAAGTAGAGAATACCACATTTTCAAACATTGAAAACAATTCTCAAGAATTTTCTTCGATTATAAAGACATTCGATAGATAAAAAAAAAAAAAAAAAATGGCGAACGAAGATAAGACCGGAATTTTGTATCTATTCGACCGACCGGCTGAGCCCGTGTACGTCCCGAAGGGCGAGGGAAAAGTAGCTTTCGACATTCCCGAAAGTTATCTGGTGAGATATTCCTCGCAATATTGTTAACACTGTCCATTTAATATTTAATTGTTTGTCATTATTCTTATTTCGTGTCTTCGTATTGCACAGAAGAATCTGATAAATGAGTTCGACTAATGGTTCATATTTTTCAGCCCGACAGATATCGCGACGTGGCTGTCCAAGTGTTCAATCGTTTCCAGGATGATTCCGACAACCGAATTCAGATTAATCAAATCCGCCTTCCTGATCTCAGTGTCCCGATGCAGCTGGGTCGTCGCGAAGCTTTTTCTCTCTTTCTTCCGCATCATCGCGAAATTGCCGGTCGTTTGATCGACATTTTCATGGGAATGCGAACTTACTCGGACTTGCTCTCCGTCGCGGTCTACTGTCGCGATCGTCTCAATCCCAATCTATTCATTTACGCTCTATCGGTCGCTCTTCTTCATCGCGAAGACACTAAGGAACTTCCCATTCCTTCGCTCGCGGAAATATTCCCGGACAAATACGTTGATGGAGGAATTTTCTCCCGAGCCAAGGAGGAAGCTAACGTAGTGCCATCAGGCTCACGCGTAGGTTTAACCTTCTTTATTGTTTTTCCATTTATTGATTGTCTAAAAACGATTCATATTGCTAAGATATAGCTTCTAGAATGAACAATTCCTTTTCAATTTTCCTGTCGTACGAGGTTCGTTTCCGTCTTGAGTATTAGTTTGATCATACTAACCGTATAACTTCTATCAAATTTTATAGATTCCAATCGAGATACCTCAGGACTACACAGCCTCGGATCTGGACGAGGAGCATCGAGTCGCATATTTCCGAGAAGATGTTGGTGTGAACCTTCATCACTGGCATTGGCATCTCGTGTACCCATTCGATGGAAACATGCAAATAGTCAATAAAGATCGTCGAGGCGAGCTCTTTTATTATATGCATCAGCAAATAATGGCTCGGTAAGTTGCATCGTCAATCGTATTTCTACTGGTACGCAACATCGTGGCTCATATGTACACAACGTTGATGGGAATTTCAATGTTTATTTGATAACAGATACAACGCCGAACGCTTGAGCAATCATCTCGGACGTGTGAAGCGATTCAACAATATACGAGAGCCAATACCCGAAGGTTATTTCCCAAAACTGGATTCCCTCGTGGCAAGCCGGGCATGGCCATCGCGTCCTAGTGGTACTCAACTAAAAGACATCAATCGACCAGCCGATAAGGTTGCATTCGATCTACAGACTCTCGAACGCTGGAGAGATACAATATATACTGCGATCCACACGGGATCGGTGAAGAATTCTAGTGGCCAAGACATACCTCTTACCGAGAAAGACGGTATAGACATTCTCGGTAATATCATGGAAGCGAGTATCCTTTCGCCCAATCGAAATGTCTACGGTGATCTTCACAATCTCGGTCATGTCGCGATCTCGTACTGCCACGACCCTGATCATCGTTATTTGGTTAGTTGCAGCCACCTGTTATATGTATATATTTGTAGTGACTTTACTCGAGATATTATTTTCAATATTTGACGATCTTTTATGCTGACCGGAGTGACGGACAAACCTTTTTTTCTTTAGGAAAGTTTTGGTATAATGGGAGATTCTGCAACGGCAATGAGAGACCCAATATTCTACAGATGGCATGCGTTTATCAACGACATTTTCATGGAACATAAAGCCACTTTACCGGAGTATAACGTTGGCCAGGTGAGATTCGGCATCAGCGGTTACATGTCGGCTTGAAAAATAATTATTAGATTTATTAATGCATTCTCGTTTCAGTTGGACTTCCCTGACATCGAGATAACAGGACTTCAGCTGAGTACTCCGAACAGCCCAGCTAATTCAGTGATGACCTTCTGGACTCAGAGTGATCTCGATCTTTCCAGGGGTCTCGACTTCACTCCGAGTGGTCCACTTCTTGCGAGATTCACTCATCTCAATCATACCAATTACAAGTATAGCATTTCGGTGAACAATCGATCAAACTCATCGAAAAAAGGAACCGTGAGAATCTTTATGGGACCCAAAGTAGATGAGCGTGGATTAACATTCAATTTCCGCTCGCAAAAGGACTTGATGATAGAGATGGACAAGTTCACAGTGACGCGTAAGATAATTCAAGCTAATTCTTAATGTTGGAACAAAACGTCCATTCAAATGTTTTTGATTGTGGATCAATTGATTTTTTGTTCTCTATTTACAAAGTTCGTCCCGGCCAGAATACGATCGAACGCAACTCTACCGAATCTTCAGTGACCATTCCATTCGAAAGGACATTTAGAAATTTGGAAAATAGTCCAACCAGTGGTGTTCAGCCCGAGGCGTTCAATTTCTGCGGTTGTGGATGGCCTCATCATATGCTGGTACCAAAAGGCAACAAGGAAGGCTTCCCTATGGATTTGTTCGTCATGGTTTCTAACTACGAAAACGACGCTGTAAGTTCTACGATCCTTGTTCCAATCATTTTTTCATTCGTAATGTTCCGCTCAAAAAAAAATTTTATCCATGGTAACTCCATCAAAAATCAGTTTTAAAATCTGTGTGGCGAAACAATCCTGAATTTTTGGTATGCTAATAGGATATTTATCATTCGACTTTTTTTTTTATCCTCATCGCTAAAGGTTGTTCAGCCAGAGCCTACCGGATGTAGCGACGCAGTGAGCTTCTGTGGTCTTCGCGATCGGAAGTATCCAGATGCTCGTCCAATGGGTTATCCATTCGATCGTAACCCACGCGCTGGTGTTGAATCTTTGCCGCAGTTCCTTACACCGAACATGGCTTCCACCGAAATCAAAGTACGTTTTACGGACACCGTAAGACAGAGACCCCGCAACTGAAACAATGATTGATTGATCAATTCGACTGCATATAAATATCGTATACTTTTTACCCGGAAACGACTGTTCAGCGATTGGAAAACCATTTAATTTAAAGTTTAATCGAATGTATCATTATTATGAATAAATTACATATTGCATAAAAAACAATTTCGTTAAGCTTCTTTTTTCTTAAATCTTCCTTTGTTCTTAAATATCATATAAAATGTAAAATGAAAAATTTTCAATTCACAGTCCACGATTTCAATCGACAACTAATCAGAAAAGTATTAATTTTATTGAGTATACGGTGAATCGAATATTATTGAAATAAAAACATAATTTTTAAGGGACTCTTATGATATTTTGCTCGTCTTATTCAATGAAATAATCAATCTTTTCAACCAATTTGTTTTTCATTGCAAGCACAATGGGCATTAGTGCACTCAGTGCTTGATAGAATTCAAATGGAGAATGACTATAGTGATATTCAGTTGTTTCAATTCTATAAAAAGTGTCAAATTCATTCGATGATCAAAACTGTATGGTAGAAATATTTGAACTACGTAAGACTAACTAATCAATAGTCTCAAAAATAACTCGAGACCACTAATGGGATTCCAATGTGACAAAAAGTTCATAAAGAAGGAAAAAAGTCCGGTTGAGTCAAAGTGAAATCCACTAAGGAAAAGGATGCGTGAAAATTTTTATTTTTATAGCTTTAGTGAATCCGCATTCATACATGTACAACAGCTTTTGAAGTATCGTGTGGAAAGCTTGGTGTGCGCATTCTCTGATCTTGTAAAGACCAGCGGAGAGGTCACGCGAATCTTTTGTTTTGTGGAACGAGAGAAGCTCCATTATCGGCGCAAAACTTTGTCGCCCCAGTAGATATTTAGAGCAGCAGTTAAGGTAAAACTTTGTGCTAGCTCGAAGCTATCGAGACTTTGCCTGTTTTGCCCGCAGGAGATATGGGCTCGGAAAAGTACAAAACAAACAATAATGCCTGGTCGTTTCCCTTCAGGTTATTCACACCTAAATTCAATTACACGTCACATAATAGTCCCCAACATTTTCTATTTTTTGCCAAACAATGTATGAAAGAAAAAGGTTCGTGATTCAATCACACTTTTTTTTTAAGATAGCTGAAGTTTAACTTTTCATTAAGCTTCTATGTTTTATACGGTCAGGTTTTGAAATTCACCTCGCCTGATTCATCGTAACACGTTGTGCATGGGAAACCAATCTAAATCATACCAACTTCGACCTACGATTTATTAGACCAATTACGTTTCGATTTACTATTCCAATTACATGCACGTATGTCCATTGATCCATAAAAAGGTCCGTTTTCATATGATATGGTACGACATTTCACAAATCTATCTGTACATTTGTCTGAAAACTACTTTTACGATATTTCTTTATACATCGAACAATGTTCCCGGCGAGCACTTTTTAAAATATAAGATACTAAAAGATGTAAATAACTGTAATGAATTCGATCTTAAGGAGTTTCATCAGGGTAACAGGCTGAAAAACATGGATATTCTTCCGAGTTTTTCCGATGTGAATAACAAATGAACCACCTCTCATCTTGTTTCTCAAATTATTCTTCACAAATTCATCACATAAATTTTTTCCCAAGCTCAATCGTTTCACTGTTGCAGTTAATTGTTTATGTTGCAAATAAAAATCTTCCATAAACAAATTACCATAATTTTCAAACAAATAAACTTAGAAAAAATCTACGAGATGGATAAATATCACTTGAGAAACAAAATGAGAGATGACGCGTTGAAGATGATTAGAAAGTACAGATTATTCTTTGAAAAATTCCAATGAAAATTGGTCATTATGGAAATTTGCATCTATCAATTGACAGTTTCGTAAATCTATCGTTATTCATATTTTGCTAGGTTAAAAAGGTATATGTTCTCTCACAAACTCACCTTCATAGTCTACCTTAAAAGGGTATTCTTAATGGCAATTAAGATAGTGGTTAAGTTTTACTTCATGCATAGGCAGGATGTACTACTTGGCGAATACACAGGATGCACGATCGAATATTTTTCGAGCCTTGTCTAACTGATAGTTTGATATTCGCACATAGCACTATGCACGTATCTGCATTCTGAGGTTTCTATCGGAAGTACAGTACCGGATTAGTTCATACGAGCGTTAGAAAAAATAAAAACATAAGCAATAACATGATCAAGGTCGTGAAGTACGTATGTGCTAATAAGTAACGGAAACGGATGATAGCGAGGGGGTTTGTTGGAGGGATACGTGGAGTATCAGACCGGAATTCGTGGCTTGCATTAGTTTATGCATTTATACATTTTTCCGGATCGGTAACCCGCTGAATCCTGGCCAATTTGATATATAATAGCTATTCATTCGCTGCTTGTTCATTAGAAAGTTTCTGCCAACGCGAACGTACTCTTCGCACATAGTCTTCAACCTCCGCTAAAGTTAAGGATTTTGTCAGGCTCAAAAAAACAAAAAATTCCTTTGATTTTCAAACCTTTTAACAACGGTCTATTACTTGTTGAACGAGTTAAGCTGTACATTTGATATCACATCTGGAAATTTGGTTGATCTCTCGCTCAAAAACAATTGTTGAAAAATATTGAAGGGGCAGGTGACAGGAAAAATGGACAGTACTTATAAACGTTCGATTCTGAGCCTTCTAGAACGTCCTTGCGAACCGGTGTTCATTCCAAAGGGTCGAGACAATGTGTGCTTCGACTTTCCTCCTGAACATTTGGTAATGAATACATTTTTTATTATCACCATTTTATTAGGTTGGTCCGTCTCGCTTTTGGATTGAGAAACTATAAAGCGGTGAAATTCCTCTAAAGAAATAACCGATGTAGAATTAATCGAATGAAATTTCTCATACTTTTCAGCCGGAAAGATTTAAACCATATGCGACTGAAATTATCGATCGATTTTCCGATGATACGGCGACAAGAGTACGGGTTAAAGATGTCCCGATGCCGGATTTGAGCTTTCCGCTCGAACTCGAGCGTGACAAACAGTTCTCAATATTTTTCCCGAAACATCGAAGAATGGCTGCTAGTCTTATCAATACTCTGATGAATCTGAAGAGTTTCGATGAATTTCTCGCAGTTGCTGCCTGTTCGCGCGATCATCTCAATCAGCAAATGTTCTTTTACGCTCTGTCCGTCGCGCTTCTTCATCGACGGGACACGAAAGATCTTCAGGTTCCTGCTTTGTTCGAAGTGTACCCTGCCAGTTTCTTTGGCAGCGCAGTTTTTCCCAAGTTGAGGGCGCAAGCGAAAATCGTGTCTGAAAGTTCACGTGTAAGAGAATCTTTCAATCTTTCCTAGAAATAAATTCATTCACCATTAGCTTTTATCGCGACTGAATCATTTTCATTGAACGCTACATTTAAACATCAGCTAAAAAGATTGCACCAATTTTCAATAGGTCCCTATCGAGATTAAGAGAAATTACACAGCTAATGGTCTCGAACCGGAAAATCGTCTTGCCTACTTCAGGGAAGATATTGGAGTTAATTCGCATCATTGGCATTGGCACCTCGTCTATCCTCATTCCTCAGGTAATGATGAAATCGTTAATAAAGATCGTCGTGGCGAGCTCTTTTACTGGATGCACCAACAAGTTTTGGGACGGTAAGTTTTAGTTTCTTTTGCAGACATATTATGAGTGTTGAATTGATTGTACTAGAATAATCGTTGGAATACGTGAATTTACATCAGATACAACATTGCACGTCTGTGTACTAAGCTTGGACGTGTGAAGAAAATTAAGAGCTTTGATGACCCGAAAGCCGAAGCTTACTTCCCCAAGCTCAATGCCCCTGAGGCAAGCGGTACGTGGACATCACGTCCGAAAGGATGTACTCCATTCCAAGATGTTAATAGACCATCCGAGGAAGCTTTTTATAAACTCGAGGATGTGAAGCGTTGGATAGACAGATTGTATTTAGCCATTGACTTGGGCCAGATAACGAACGACAAGGGTGAAACTATTAAATTGACTGTGGACAAGGGTATCGATATTCTTGGAAATTTGGTAGAAGCCTCTGATCTCAGCCCTAATCCTAAACTCTATGGAGACTTACATAACGCTGGGCACGCTATGATATCGAGTTGCCATGATCCTGACGGTCGTCATCTGGTAAATTCTTACGTTTATTCAACCACGTAATATTCCATGCTCATCTTCGTTTATCTATTTATTATCGAATGTTTGGGGTTCATGCAAATAAAGATTTTTGAAAGAAATCTACGCTAACAGAATTTCAAGTAAGCTCGTTGAATAAAAAGGGATTTCCATGACTTAACTCAAAAAAGCTATGAGAGATAAAGATGTTTATATAAATAGAATGTCATCGGTATTAGTTGCTTGATATTAATCTTTTTTGTAAGCTTAAATCATCGTTTAAAATCTTCATTCAGTCGCAATTTTTGAACGAGTTTAGGAGGGCTTTGGAGCCATGGGGAACGTAACAACGGCCATGAGAGATCCATTTTTCTACAGATGGCATTCCCTGATTGACGACATTTTTTATAGATATAAGAAAACTTTACCGGAATATACTGACGCTGAGGTAAGGAATACTGCTATGAATAAGATACGGGAAGTTTGAACTCACGATATGTGGGAAGAGATTAACGTCCGACGATTACTTACGTTATTACAGTTGAGCTTCCCTGGAATAGAGATTACTACTATCGGGTTAACAACCCCGGACGCTCCACCAAATACGCTATTGACATTTTGGTCGAAAAGCATGGCTGATATCGGTAGAGGTCTCGACTTTCAAGCTCAAGGCAATTTTCTAGTGAAATTTACTCATCTTAATCACGCCAATTTCAAGTACCGTTTCACGGTTTTGAACACTAGTAATTCGAAAAAAACCGGCACAGTTAGGATCTTTATTGGTCCGAAGTTTGACGAGCGTGAGCTGCCTTTTGCTCTTCGCTCGCAAATGCGCCTGATGATTGCAATGGATAAATTCGTTGTGACTTGTAAGAGGAAAACATTTTCTTTTTACACCATGATTACACATGCCTCAGAGATTGCATATACCTGATTGATATGTGAAAATTATATTTGAACAGTTAAACCAGGAGACAATTATGTCGAACGAGCTTCAAGCGAGTCGTCGGTGACAATCTCTTTCGACAGAATATACCGTGAAGCTGAAGAAAATTTAACTTTGCACAATGACCAAAGTGCTTTCAAGTTCTGTGGTTGCGGATGGCCTCAATACATGCTCGTACCCATTGGAGACGAGGGAGGGTACCCCATGGAAATGTTCGTCATGATTTCGAATCACGCAGAAGATTTGGTAAGAAAAACTTTCATGTTATCCTCATCCAACAGACAAATTTTTGGAACTTTTGGTCAGTCTTCTGTGGCAGGAATAAAGTATTCGTTGATTTTATTAGCTTCAATTTTTTCAATGCTTGATCAATGATTATTTTTAGAAGTGTTAATTTAATAAAAAATTTTATTTCTACAGTATTTCAAATGTGATTGAAACAATCACTTGAATTCCCGATCTGTTAATTGACGTTTATCCGTATTTGCAGGTTGAACAACCTTCTCCAATGGGATGCAACGACGCTGCAACATTTTGCGGACTTCGAGATCGCAAGTACCCGGATGCTCGTGCCATGGGATATCCGTTTGATCGTAAACCACCCAGTGGTGTCGATACTTTGACTGCACAGAAAAAAAGGATTCGTAAATTCAACAGAAATTGAATTAAACCAACCCAATATTACGATAACGGGTGGCGAAACAAATATGGCATTAATTTAACTCACGTATTGAGTTAATTTGAATGTGTAAAAAAAATATTTTTGCATCCAGATACAGTTGACCCAACCATATATCGACTTGAAATAATAACGTATCAAGTTTGACCAACCACAAGAAAGTTTAAATCAACACAATTATACATCATGATAAAAAAAATTATATTTATTTAAATTTTTTCGTGTATTCGAATAATTTAGTTGGAAGAACTATTCTTGCAGAGAAAATCTTAGTCATCATCAAATTTTCACTTTGATTCATAAATAACCAATTGAACTTTAGAAGAACAAAAATGGCGCAATCAAAAATTTGATAGACAATATAAATCATTTGTCATGATTTGGCCATCCATGGTATGTAAAAATATTTATTATTGACTTCTGAGACAGAAGTCAGTATTATAAAGTCGCATTGGCTTCTCTTGCTTATATAACCGTCTGGAGCGCATTTTGCATATGAGAAATCTCAACGCTTTGCGCCACACTGTGGCTGAACAAAGAAGCTTTCACACCCGAAATTCAGTTAGAACAACTAAATCTTGAGTATCCAGTATTCAATAAACGTGCACGGTAAATTAAAGATGGCTAAATGTTGTTTGGATATCAACAAAATATTGTAGTAAATTTAAACCACTGTGGTATTTATACAGTATTATGTTGGTTATATATATAGTTTGATTTTAAAAACATGAAGGCTAAAATATATTTAACCTGTTGTCGAACCTGGTCAATTGATTTTGCTGAACCCTTGATTCAGCGCAACACAATATACATTTCAATTTAACAAAATACGTCGGTCAATCGGTTGCCACCTGTATAGTATAATGCCAAACAAATATTTAATTATTTGAATCGAAATGTAGTAATATTAAACAAATATTGGGTAATTCCTGTTAAAAAAACGATGCAGTTAAAATGACTAAACCAGTTTCATTGAATCAAACACCGTGTCTTAAATTCAAACTAATTTTAGTCAATTTTAACGAATTTTCGGTGATCGCATATGGTGAGTTAAATTTACCAATCCTTTTTTTTCTGTGTGCTTTTCTCAAGCCGAATATGGCACTCACGGATATCATAGTTAAATTTACGGACACTTTTATACAGCGGTCGGATAAGACTGCTTAAAACCGAGGTCTATTCTAGAACTTATATGAGGAAATCGGAGTAAAAGTAACATCAAAAAAATTTCGATCACTTCTTGACTGCCAATAAATCTGGTAACAGTCGAACATGGGTGAAATGTTGAGAGCAATCACAATTCAAAAAAGTTTAGAAGGAAGAAGAGCTTAGTGGTAAACAGCTGTTTTGTACATGGAAAACGATTTGTACGATTGTTACTGTTTAAGAACTTTAGGAGTGTTCGTGAAAACGCGTAAAATCGTAGCAGAAAAAGGATTGAAGTTGCACAAAGAATCGAAAATGTAATTATCACATTTCAATGTTCGTTTCGAATTCACAGGGTTTATGTTTCTTGGATTTCTTCCAAGGATTATTCTTATTAGCTTAAATAATCTAAATAAAGTATTCTCGCAAATGAAAATCTACACGTTTGTACTATTACCCAGTGTCGATTCCTGTTTTCCATGCTCCTGCAAAAAATATTTTCTATTCGTTAGAATTAATCAATCCAGCAATCCCTCTCGTACGAATTTCTACCCAAATAGTAGGTATGTTATTTTACCTTAACGAGTAAACAGCCAATGTTAAATTTTGATCAAATAAGTGGCAAAACGATTGAGTAATAAATTCATCAAACTGATTTACAAAGAATCGATACATCATCTAATGAATTATCGATCCAATGTGGACTAAAATTTAACCACATCTCTATTGATAGCTTATCTCCTCTGTATATATAAACTGTTCGCTAAAAAATGTTTGTTCCTTTTTCAATCGAAAACCACTGAGCCGCGATTATGATGTATCTTCCATGAAATCAAAGATCATCAATCAAACTGTGTTTATAGTTTCACAAAATTCTGATATTTTGTTGAATCTGAAAATTCATCGGTAATTGAAAAATATTGCATAAACATGATAGAAGCTGGTACAACTTGACTACAAATGAATCGAACCAAACGTCGCTAGTTTTTAAAATTCTCTTTAGCTCTTTGGTGATCTGATAAATCATGATTGGAATTTACTTAAACAATACGTCATCTATTATCCTCAGAGTGCAGAATGAATTCAATCATTATTGATATAATACATTTTTCATATTTTATGATCTTACAACGTTTTTTTTAATGTTTCAAATTGCGTAATTCCCGATGAAAACACACAATTCTGGAGAAACTGCACGAAATCCACTGAAAAAGGGACATTTAGTTCGGGTCTCTGTCTACATTTGATCATGGCTGTTTTTCGACTAGTCCCGCGACTAATAGCAAACTCGTACCGATATCCGATATCCCATGATTGGAATGGGCGATCTTTGAAGACTGATAAAAAACTGCGACGAATTATTTGGCGATTGACGAACAGCACTCATGACTTTCGATATACAAATTTCTGAAAAATCTTAACAGCATTAGCAGCATAGCACTATAGGCTCAAGTGTTTTAACCGTAGTTTGTCTCTGCAGATATTTGTTATTTTTTAGCTTTGTCAATGTTTTCGTTTATTTTCATACAAACGTTGACTATTCTGAAAAATAAGGACGATTTTTGATTGAAAGTTGTTGATGATTGTAAGAAACTACATACAAACAGAGTCTGAATACATTGTATTCACATATGCTCAGCCTATTTTATATTCAAGAAATACATAGAACTAAAACATGCTGTTAAGGTGCATTATAATGTCAATTATTGCAACTTTCGTTGTTTATCTGGAGATGGGGCAGCATCTTGATGCCTAGAACTTCAAGTCGTCGCCATTGGTGTTCCACCCTTAAGAATTAGAGCGAAGAAGCTCATAAGTTAATTCTAACTAATTCTGACAAAAGTGTTTCTGGTGTTTCCCAGTTTACAGAACTTACTTCAACGATAAGCAGGATGTACTTCGCAAATGCACAGGATGTACGAACGATTATCTAGAGACTGTCTAGCTGATAGCTCGATGTTTCCATATTGCACTATGCACGCGGCTGTATTCTGAGGTTTTTATCGGAAGTCCATTGCCGATTATTATATAGCAGAGTAATGAGAAAAAATAGCAAGAATGAAAAACATGATGAAGGTCGTGAAGTACAAACTCATGAGAAACGGAAACGAGTAACAGCGCGGGGGGGTTGTTGGAGGGACATGTGAAGTATCGGACCGGAATTTGCGGCTTGCTTTAGTTTATGCATTTGTACTAATTATCCGGATCGGTAACCCGCTGCATCCTGAAGAATTTTGTATAAAATGGCTGTCGATTCATCATTGGTGCATTAGAGAGTTTCTAGTGGTCCGTACGTGTTCGTCAAATTCAAATTATAGATCCGCTCACGCTCCGCAACACTCTTCCGCTTTCCGATTGACCGGACTTGTTCATCAGTTCAATGAGACGAATAGTGCATTGATAAAAAAATTGAAATATTTTAACGAACTGCTGACTTCGTAAAATTCAGTGCACACGGAACAATTTATAAAAGGAGCGCGTGGCCAACAAAATGAAGAGTAATATTTTGAAAATCCTGAGCCTTCTCGAACGTCCTTTTGAGCCGGTATTCATTCCCAAAGGACCAAACAATATAATCTTCAGTTTTGTCGCCGAATTATTGGTAATTCTATGGCACCGAAATATAAATAATTTGAAGTCAGGAGGGTTTTACGGTTGTTTGCAATGGTTTTCTAACGCAGGTAGCAGTTTTGCAAAATCGTTTTTCTATGGATTTTTTTTTTTAATGCCGAGAATTCTTTCAAGACTATATGTGTAATATTTGATTCCGCTTCTATCGAAATTAAAAGCATCATTTCGGTTTTTCAAAAAAGTTTTTGCGATTTTATACGGCTGGATCTGTCCGCCGTGGTACCGGTTCTTAGAACTTTGAAGCAAAAGTAAAAAATTTCATTTGATTTCAATTAATTTAACGAATCAGGTTATTTATTTTTAGTAATATGTACACGAAAGTATTAATGTGAAATAGACTAACTAATGCTTGATTTTTTCTTGTTGTCCAGCCAGAGAGATTTCAACCATTTGTAAATGAAATCCACAACCAATATCACGAGGATCCAAAAAATTCAGTAGTTCGAGTGAAAAATATCCCACTTCCAGATTTGAGTATACCACTGCGACTGGATCGAGATGAATCATTTACGCTCTTTTCCGAACACCATCGAGAAATGGCCGCTTACCTTATCAACACATTCATGAACATGAGCACTTTCGAAGATTTTCTCGCTGTCGCTGCCAGTTCACGTGATCACCTTAATCCGCAATTGTTCTTTTACGCCTTGTCTGTTGCGATTCTTCATCGAAACGACACCAGGAATATTCCGATTCCTCCTTTGTACGGAGTGTTCCCCGAACGTTTTTTCGAGAGGTCGATTTTTCCTAGAATACAAGAACAAGCGAATGTCATGCCTGTTGGATCGCGGGTAAGTTAAAATTTTCAATACTCACCTAAACTTGAGCGATTTGTCAATTGTGTGCTGGTAAAATGAGCTTCCTTTTCATTTAATTGACGATGGTACATGAATCTCCCGATAGATCCCAATCGAGCTTCAGAAACCGACCGCTACGTTTCTCGAGCCGGAACATTCTCTCGCCTACTTTAGAGAAGATATTGGAGTGAATTTGCATCATTACCATTGGCACCTCATCTATCCGATTGTGAAGGTAGCCAAAGAGATAGTCGATAAAGATCGTCGCGGTGAGCTCTTCTACTACGCACATCAACAAATATTGGCGCGGTAAGCTTCAACTCCTTTCCAGGTATATGCTGTCGCATATAAAATTCGTGTCCTAAATTATCGCGGTCTGTATTTCAACACAAAAGGTTGTTGACTGGATCTGACCAATCGATATCTTAAACATCGTTGAATCGAAGCTACAAATCTTGGATGTCGAGAGTATAAATATCGAACAGATCAAATGAATATCATGATTTGTCAATTTACCTTCATAATCAACTGGCCGCGGTTTCTCCTACTTGGTTGAAATCGTTTTCTCGATTTTTCAGAGTTAAAAATAGTTGAATCTAATGATTTGATAATCGAATGTGATTTCAATTTCCGAAAATGTTGAATAATTAAAAAAAAATACATAATTGAGAGTAGAAAAAAAGTGCGGGAGCACTTGAGCCGGTAAACACAACTATGAGAGACGGTTAATTGACTTCAGATACAACGCCGGACGGCTATGTGCCAAACTTGGTCGCATAAAGAAGATAAAGAGTTTCGAAAAACCGGAGGCCGAAGCTTACTTTCCCAAGTTGACTACCCTCAATGCAGAGTTCAACTGGGCATCGCGTCCAGCAGGGGTTACAATCTTTCAGGACGTTTCTAGACCGGTAGAAGGATTTTATGTTAAATGCGATGATATGAAGCGTTGGAAGGAAAGAATTTATTTAGCAATCCATACGGGCGAAGTAACAACCGATACAGGGGAGATTATAAAATTGACGGCGGACAAGGGCATTGATATTCTTGGCAATATGGTAGAAGCTTCCCCACTCACCCCGAACAGACAACTGTACGGTGATTTACATAATTCTGGGCACATGTGTATATCTACCTGTCATGATCCTGATGGACGTTATATGGTAAATTGTTGAATTGGTATATTTACGCAGTTATCTATTTAATTACGAATTATGCATCATTTCGATTACTATTTATGAGAGATATCCGTTAGGAGCAGTGTCTTCAAGATTCCTGATGTATTATCATACTTTTTGTGCGATTAATTTAGGAGCCCGGAGCCGTCATGGGGTCAGTAATCACGTCAATGAGAGATCCAATGTTCTATAGATGGCATAATTGGATAAACGACATTTTTGTTGAATACAAGTCTACTTTACCGGCATATACTGATTCTGAGGTAAAAAATACAGCGACAAATAGAATACATACAAATGAAAGTGAAAAGACTTCAGTGGACCTGATTCATTCGACCTGATTTTAGTTGAATTTTCCTGGAATCGAGATCATTGGTAGTCGAGTGACAACTCCAGATGTCCCGGACAATACACTATTGACGTTTTGGACCCAGAACGATGTCAATATTACCAATGGTCTTGACTTTGCCCCCAGAGAAGACATTTTTGCACGGATCTGTCATCTCGACCATGCCGATTTCCGGTATCATATTACAGTTCTGAATAATACTAGCTCAACCCGAACTGGTACGGTAAGGATCTTTATGGGCCCAAAGTACGACGAGCGTGAAGTTCTGTTCCCTCTTCGGGAGCAGATGGAGTTGATGATCGAAATGGACAAATTCGTTGTTACCCGTAAGAATGGAGCAATTTTATTCTGCCATGATTAAAAATGCTTTAAGGCTTGGGTAGTCGATAGACTTATGGCGATGGTATTTTCGAGCAGTTCAACCAGGACAAAATTTCATCGAACGCATTTCCAATGACTCATCAGTGACTATTGCTTTTGAAAAAGTATTCCCCGCTCATGATCCCTTGGAGGCTTTCCAACAAGCGGATTCTAGTAGGAGTGGGCCTAGAGATAACTCCGAGTTCTGTGGTTGCGGATGGCCTCACTACATGCTCTTACCCAAGGGCACAGAAGCAGGCTACGCTATGGAAATGTTTGTGATGATTTCAAATCATGCAGATGACTTCGTAAGAATTTTTTTTTTTACTTTCAAGTTTTCAATAGGTTCATAGAAAAAGAATTCAACACGATTATATTCACGATCAATATGATTAAACTGAAGAAAAAAATTTGTTGATTCAACAAAATTTTCATTGGAACACTAAATCGTTGCGAACAAAACGAAATTCGTTAACTTAAAAAAAATTTGGTTGATTCAATCACTCAGTTGAATGGCTAAACGACGAAAACATCGTTGAATCGACAGAAGTTTTTTTGAATCAACAAATGCCATTTTGTTTGCTACGATTCGTTTGATCCAACAACGAATGGTGAATCGACAAATTCCTCTTTATAGTATACTCTTCTTGAATATCATTGGTTTGATCAGTAGTGGTCGGTTGACTTTGTAGGTTCAACAATCCCCTACAGCTGGATGTAGTGCCGCTACAGCGTATTGTGGACTTCGTGATCGCAAGTATCCTGACGCTCGTGCCATGGGATTCCCATTTGATCGTAAGCCACTTGGTGGTATCAATACCCTGTTTGATTTTGTTAAACCAAATATGTCAGTCACAGATGTAAAAGTGAAATTCACAGACGACGTCGTCCCACATTTTCCTGCAACATCTTGAAATCTGGATTCAACTACATCGAAGCAAGTATTAAAGTTGCACTGCAAGAAAAGTAAATCAAAGTTTAAAGATTTCTTCACATTCATCAATTGAATCTTATCAATTTGACTTTTTCTGCACATGTATTATTATTTGCTTAAATAAAGTAATTTTGCGCATCAAAAAAGTATTTATCTGTCTTGTTTTTTTGTTTTAATCTAATACTCCCAATATTTTGTCGGTTACTATTTTTACCCAGAGGGACCTGACGTATGATAACATTATCAGAATATTCACATGACACATAATAACATCGAGTATGAGACGTGATAGTTTACAAAATAGTTGAGTTCGACGATTCGAACCCTTTGTCCGCCAACATTGATTGGTTAACTAAACTTTATTGAAATATCTGAAAAACCCATCAGACAATTAACAAAAGAAAAACGGGAAAATTCTTAAAAAATACAAAAAATCTGCAAAATTAGAAAAATTGAATAAAATCATACGCTGTTAAAACACAACAAATACATGAATTACAAAATCACAAATTAAATCCGAAAATTTATTAGAAATCTTTTTCAACGTCTATATTATCAAATATTTCTATTTCATGAATTTCTTCGAGGTCTATAAGAAAGGATTTTTAAAAAGTTTGCCACAAAATTCACAGCTGAAAACCCGTCAGGAAGTACTATGCATAATACATTACTATGTCGGTTCTCACTATTTCATATCTTCATACAGTTGGCTCTTTCCTCGATGTTCAATAACATCCACTTCGATTATTGCCCGGGTCGGTACATTTACAGATTACATTTTTTCGGTGCTCTCAAAGCAACGATTCAATCGGAAGCGATCGGTAACGAACCACGAATGAAAATTGGCACGGAATCTACGGCTTATGTAACACAGCATCCCGAACGATAAATCTGTATAGAAGAATCCTTTTGGTATGAAAATAAAAAATTCCTCTCATTGTTTTTTTTAAGGAAATATATGCAGAGAAATTACTTAATCTGTTAACATTAGATATTTTGATTATAATAGATACTTTCATTTATTGTTGCCGAAATGTTCACGGATTTAGTTGAAGTGGATTTTCTTTTTCTCTCACTTCTTGCACGCGTATTCCTTACTTTATTTGTTTTTTGTGTGTTAGAGAATTTATTTTTGAGTAAATTTTAAATTATACTTTTATTATATAAAAAGTAAAAAAAGAACGCTAAGTATTAAAAGACGCGACGACCTTTATTATAAAATAACCATCCTATAATTTATATTATTTGGTTTTTTTTTTACGTATACGGAAAATAAAAACGGATTAAAGCGCGCGAATAGAGCGAAGAACGAGAACGAGAGAGAACGCGCCATGCCAAGGAAGAGGGAACGCGCAGCCGCGTGCTGTCTCTCTCACTCAGCGGCGCGCGAAAAGTGGGGGTAGCCTCGTTCAGTGGACTGGAGCGACTGCAAAAAAGTAGACAACTATCCACCGGTCTCGCAAAGGGGGTATGTTCAAATGTAAACAAACGCTCAATACGCTTTTCTGACTCCAAGAGAGAAAAGTTCCCGAAACATTCAATTTTAATTCACAAAATTATCATATCTCGAAAATCGAAAACGTTGTGACGTCATAAAACCGTCATATTCGCGTATAGAAGAGTGCGGCAGGGCTCGCACTGGCATTTTTTCTTTTAATACTTGGCGTCGAGCCGCTACCGCGTCTGTTGATTCGTTTAATTTAAATTTTTTCAATATTAAACAATTATTGTTATGACTTATTGAGACTTCTAAGGCCTTCTGCAGTAGAATAATAAATGATTTTTAAATGCATAAATGTTTATTAATCTATTCATATTTCATTGACGTATAATGGTATTTTTATGATAAAAAATGAATGCAAGTGAACATAATTCTGAGAAAACTGTAGGTCATTGAAAAAACAATACTTAAAAATGTATCTTCGATTTATTTTTTGAATGCTCCAACGCTAGTCCAGTTCGGCAGCTTTGATGGTCCACTAAATTTACGTCACTGCAGTCAATTATCACTACAATCCTTATTTATGGGAGGTTTTTGTTTGAAGCGAATATGCGCGAACTGATTTTAATGATTGATTGCTAAACAGGAAAATGGAAATGGACAAAACTTTTAATGTATTTTCGATTGATTACAGTAAATCCGATGTTTCGAAATGTTTTCTGGAATACATACGTGATAATGCTTCATAATATATAGATATATCCAAGTATGTATTAATGAGCTTTGATTCTCATTGTTACTTTGTTTTGCAACGAAACACGAGAAAGCACTTCAACCGATTTCCGTCCAGTGCCTGAGTTAATTGGAGCGTCGTTGATAGGACGATATTATACAACCCCAGAATTTTGTTATTTAATTTAAAAAATTCATCTGCAACGAGCAAGCAATAAAAGAAATTAAAATAAATAAAAGCAGAATGAAGTCGAGATGCTTTTGTGCGATGCAATTGAAGCGTTTTCTTACTTTCAAAATAATAAATCGTCTTCATTTGTACGAAAGATCCAACAAAATCATTTTCGACATTGGAATACTCGTGGATATAAATTTATGCAGGTACGACGTGCACGTGTATCCAGCGAAAATACTTTCGTAGAATTTGTATAAGAAAACAAGTCCAAACGAGTCCTCGACGACTATTCTTCTTCATACGATCAACAACTCAATACGATTATAGTCATCGATGAATATTTCCATGAAAAAAGATTTCGATAAAAAAGAATTCCGAGGCTTTCTGATTTTGTATATACATTTTCCGTGTTCAACATACGAAAAGTGAATTATAGCAAGAGAACGAAAAAGCTACTTACGGAGAGCAAATCTCTCTATATCTATCCACAGCACATTTAGTCTATTTCCCACCACATATATTTCTCTCTCCCAAAATTTACCTCTGACCTGCTCGTCGACTGATTTATATACGTTTCTGCATTTGATGTAATAAACGCGTGAGCTCGGACTATCCCAAAGGAGAAGAGTATCCACGAGGAGTACACACAAGAACGTATATATTGTTCTGGAAACTTGGCTATTTAAAAAATTCACCGTAGTTTTTCTCGTTGATTATTCTACATCCATTTATTTTACTATATTCGACGAAGTAATTCCATAAAATTTCGATTTGTGGAATTAATCCGACGACACATATTCACTTTTTCAACGACACATCTCCCAAGTCCCTTGCATCTTTTGCGACATTTTCTTTATATCGAGCATTCACTTGAAATATTTCTAGGTGAAAAATGAATTATCCGAAATTTTCCCAAAACAAACGAAAAATTGATCCCTGAAAAATACGTTTGTGAAAATATAACCAACAGAAATGCCATAATTTGTGTAAGAATTTTTCTGACACGATACGAGACTGAAATCGAGATGACACGATAACAGAAAAGCTTTTGCATGGCAACGTTGAAAACAATGAGCTTTAAGTCTTTCATTTTATCCGATTCTTGGTCTATCGAACGTCAAATTTAAGTCGCCCAGTGCAGAAGATAGGGAGAAGCGCCGTGTGATAAATACTATTTATTTAAGAAAAATCCCCGACGTCTCAGGCACCTATATAAATTGGAATTTGCTGACAGTCTGCGTTGCTACGTCTTTGCAGGATCTACCCATTCCACTCACCAGAAATTACGCTGAACTTTGAACCGCTATACGCATACCTGACAACTTGAAGTAATGTTTGAGTGTATTATATATACAATTTGTTACAAACATATTTATTTGACGAAATCATATCGATTTAGGATGCTAATTTTTTCAGCATTTAACACAATTCATTAAATATCAACTCCTCATAATGCTCATAAATCGATAATGTGCCATCACCAATGCCGATGAGTGAACGGTCGATTCACACATTTGATGATTTCTCGAGTTAAGCTACTCCAGACGAAACCATTATTTGGATTAATGATGCTTGAGGCTGGTGAAGAGTGACGGTTTGACCATGCACCAGATCTTGCATCGACCGCTTAGTGTCTGTGCAGTTTGGCTGAGTATTCAGTGGAGTTAACCAACTAAGTTTCTGCAAAGATATATTGGTCTGTTCACCAACTGGGATTTCCACAGTTTTCCCTGACCCTTGAACAAATGAAATGCGATACAATAGTGCATTGGGAACAAGTGGCTGTGGTATTCACTCTTGGGGCGTTAATTACGTCTGAGAGGCTTGTTATCTGTTGCATTACCGTTATAAATTTGATTTCAACCGTTAATATATTTTTCCTGTCGTTTATAACCATTCTTCGATCATAATTATTTGAGCATTTCTTCACACGCACACGTAATTTGGTCTTTTCATCATATTTCTTTTCGTTTTTTTTTTTCGTGCTTAATCTAGTCTCATACTCAAGATTAGTAATGACCACACGCTTTAGCCGAGCACAAACTGTCACGTTCTCATTTTATGATCCGTGGAATTCGGTAGTTCGTATTCGTACAGACCTTGTAAATTCTTGCTCCCTTTCTCTCTTTCTCCGTGTGTCTCTTTTCTGTTTTATGCTAGTAATTAATGTAACCCTAGGGCACCCCGATTCCACCTCACGTTGCTTTTTCCTTTTCCTCTATTTTCGTTCATTACCATAATCCTTCGAGGTACGTCGTAATACACAATTCCTCGTTACACAGCCGCACGTATGACCAGATTGATTCCGGTCGTTACTTTTAGTTGCCACTTTGTAGCGCATTTAAAAAGAAATGTGCTCTATACTTTTTACCGTCTCTTACAATGGGAATTTAATATCAGAAACGACCGTGATATTAAACATCATAATAAATTTATAAGTTAGTGTCAAAAATATGCGAAAAGCTATAAAACTTAATAATAATAATAATTCTTGTTGTCCTGCATTCTCGTTATTCGATACTTGAAGCAAAAATACCAACCCGCATGAAGTTATCACTGCGACAACGTTCGAAACTTTGTTCAAATAGTGTTCGATCAACATCAGACAGATTCTAAATTGAAATAAGATTAAATCAAATGAAGTATTTAAAAAAAAATAATGAGTAGCTAAATGCTTAGTCATTATAACTGAAAAACGTTAATAATAAAAATAATAAATTACGTTAATAAAGGTAATTTCGTTCAAGGAGAAAGCAAACCTACTTCATTGGTAATGTCTCTTTAAAAGCTAACGGTATGTAATTATGTTTCATCAATGAATGCTAATTTATTACGGTACCGTTGCTGGTAAAAAGTTCATAAAGTCTGATCGTTTTATAAGAAAACCGTGTCCAGTAATTTTCTTTTTACCATTCCACGAGCCAATTTGTCGTTTCTTTTTCTTCATGTCCTCTCATTCGTTGAGAATTGAATACCCCATGTGAATCCTTTTGGAATTAAACGATCCTTTCCTGCGCTAGATGCGCGAGCAGGACAACCACACGCGATTAGCATAAACTATCAATAGTTTGGTCCAGCACTGAGCATTCTGTGACAACACGATAAACACGTCACGGTTTTTCGATCACGCTTTTAATGCGTTCACGCACGGTCTTATCCAAGTGAAGTATCAAACATTTGATTATTGAGACTTTTCAAAATATTTAGTATAATGTTACTGTAGAGCTTCATTGATAATTGTTAAATACATAAAATAGTTTTTTTTTTCGTAGCTTTCACATTGGATCATCATTAGTATTTCGATGTTGCAGAGAACACCATTTCCTTAGCCCAACGGCGGTCGCGTTGCTTACCGCGAGAAGGTGGTCATGTGATGAGAGATTTTCTCAAAGTATATTAGTTTCAAATTCTTAATTCGATGAGCAGATACTTGAAAATTATTTTAGCACGGTAATCGTAACAGCGAAAAATAATTATTTCTTTGAAACTAAAAGTGCAAAGATGATTTATACTTTAAAGAAGTGAACTGAATACAAATAAATTTTTTGGTCCGTTTTTTAAACCCTGTTATTACACTAAAAAAACGGATTTAAAATACGTGGGAAAAATTTAAATGCTTATTTCAACAGAAATGTGAGAAAAAGTCGCTGCCATCAACGAGTTAAATCATGGATTAATAAAAACTTTTTCCCAAACTTTACGCTCAAAATGATTTTTGTTTTCATTATTTGCGGATTATTAACAGTTCTAAAAACTCGATTTTAAATTATTTTTACGGAAATATTTCGATTTTGCATGCACTGGCTCATAAAAATATACGAATACCGTTTACCCTGAAGCGATTCACGATTCTTCATGCTACATGATTTTTACGGTCAACCATTTTACATACAAATCTGGATTATTCGAAAAAACATCGTTAACCACTGCATCCGGCCCCCACTCCTTTTCTTCCATTACAATGCGATTTTTTTTTCGTATGTTTTCATCGTTGCTCTAGACTATTGGATTGAGATTACTTGAAGGTGTAAAAGAGTCTGTGTATTCCACTAGTAGAATGAAATTTGCGACTGGGTAACAACTGAATGTTTCTCATACATTTTTCCCCGTTGAATCTGAGTTTGTCGTTATACGATTGCTCATTACGTTAAGGTTTGTCAGTCATCGACGTCAAAGTGTCGAAAAAATGTGTCTTAGACTATTTTCGAGCCATTCTAACGCATGAATTTTACAGTTTTAGAAACAAGTACTTTGAATTCCGTTGCAAAATATGTAGACAATCTGCTGACACGTTGTTTTGTGATTGTGTGCACTTGCCATAAAGTTGAAAATCATCAAATGCATTGATGGCAGCTCTAGGAATATCATTAACACCTGATTTCAAGATATGGTGGTAGGAAAAATACCTGTTTTCAATTGTTCGAATGATTATACAAATATAAATATGAGTAGAACGATCGTTGCGGTTGAGAAAAAAATTGAGACAATATAGTAATAAAGTAAGGGTTCAACACGACCCTCCGCTAGGTGCAAATCGACGGGGAAAAACGTGGGGTCGCCTTTGATTGTTGAAAGCGCGATGCTGGTCTGGTCTCGCCGCTGTTCGAAATTGTATTGCATAGATTCTGATTTTCAACATACGCAAACGGTCGTTAGACCACAAAAAAACGCTGGCAGGTTTTTCAAAGGATTTTGTGTCAGAAATAATAGTAATTGAATTGAAAACTACAAGGCTCGAGCTTTATTGCAAATTTATTTATTCCATTTTCTTTCGATGGCCCTATAGCACGTCAATTTTATGAGCTAAAAATTCTCGAAAATAGCATAAAAAGGTTTTTCCGATACTTTGACTCCGATTTCTGAAAAAAAAACTGGACGCTATGAGCAATTTCTTCATTGATACAGGATCCATGTACAGCGCACAAAAATCTATTGAAACATCGAATTATTTCGCTGTTGTAATAAAAGTAAAAAAAATCGGCAGTGAATGAGGGTCATTTTTTTCATGATGAGAATGTACTTTGAATAATATTTGATTACAAACTGATATTTCGTTAAAAAAAATTCGCCGTTTAGCTGCTGTCAGTAAATTTCCGTTCGTCATAACGAAAGCAAATCGAATTTTTTTTATTCAGTCTTGAACACGACAACTTTTACTTTTTTTCTGCTTTGTTCGTCCGATATCTATGCTGACTCTCCCCTTTGAAACGTATTTTGCCAAAAGACGAAAACGAATGAAAAAAACTATGTAATTAGTTATAGACCGCAACTGAAACGACAAAAATCATTGAAAAAATATTACGAGATGACTGACTGAACAATGTTCAAATACATAAGTTCATACGACGACAGAATGTTTTTTTTTTTTCAACTATACACACAAAACTATTATTTAATGTTTTTACTGTAGAGAATATATGAGGTCGAAATCGTAAATTTGAGCTGCTGATAAATTTTGCTATATAATTATATATATTTTTTCGATTACATTGCGCATGAACATTGCAACTTTTTGCCTTTAACTAACGATTATTTTTCATCTTGTGGTTTTTTTTTCTGTTATACATTTTTTTATCTCTCCGAGAGCGGCAAGAGCCAGGGCTTGAGAGGCTCTAAGAAAGCTTCGTTTCTGAAATCTCCTAAGGCAGGTATCGGAGGATAATCAGTAGCAGATTTTATCGATTTTGAAGGTAAACCCATGTCCCATCACGCCAAAGACGAGCGAAATCTCGATTCTGTCCCTTTTTGTTTTGTCTTTCTTTGATTGAATCCTTTCCGAATCTGTCTCTCTTTTTCTCCCCATTCCCAGCACACCATTTCGATCCTTAATCGCGTTTCCGTCATCTCTTAGCATTGTTCACTATTTTCAAGATGCTTTTGCAGTTGAACAGAGGTTCCCCAATAACATCACATGTAAAGTTAAACGAACAGAAAAGCAGGAAGTATCGAAACACTTTTTGACCCAATACCAAGAAGTGATTCCATTCCGATACTTGTAAATCTCGGACTTAAGCGAGAAAGGACTGAAGTATAGATGGCGGCGACTTTCTGCACAGAAAAATCTTCACTCGCTTCGTTTCTTCAACGTAGAGTTAAAAGATGAGTTTCACTGCGAGTATCTCAACAATATTCTATCGAGGCATCTTCTTCGAGAGAAATGAATTTCGAACTGTTTTTTAAATTTTACCGTCTTAAATTATCTTCACGAGTGACTATAAACTTTTAATGATGACAGTAACGAGAATTTTTTTATTTCATCATCCTTCACATTACTCTATCATAAAATTGCTACAAAATTTCAAAATAGTTTACTCCTATTTACGTACGATGAAAAGTTTTTTAATGGAAATAAATCTCAGGAGTGATGGGAATAGTGGAATATGGCTAAATGGGATCAAGTTTTAAATTAGAGTTAATAGATAAATAATTCGTTATTGTTAGTATAGCGTATTCAATAACGCATAGGGATACATCAAAAATCGTTTACAGTTTGGCGTAGTTTTATGGAGAAACGTCTGCATCTGAGTTCGATTGACGATAAAAAAAGTACGAAAAATAACGCAACTGTTCCAAATCCGCCATTTCTCTTTGAGGTCCTAAAATATTTCGTCAATTTGCTGCCAGCGTTCATAATATTATATATTTGCTCCATAGAACGAAGTACAATTTTTGGAACTTCCTGTATACATCGAAGATGAATTGGGTAAGAATGACTTTTTTCTCACTCTCTTCGTATACAGATAGAACCGCGTTATACTATATAGTAATATATTATGAGTATGAATCGTTGAGTCGATTTGACGAAATTGGTTGCTTTGTCGAAAACGAGCTCTATGTTTGTTTCGGTGACATTCCACTTCTCGAGCTGATAGGACAATAGAGGCGGGAATAACCCCAGCAACAATATATCTGTATGCTCAATCGTTTCTATCGTTGAATGTCCATCCAAACATGACACTTCAAGTGTTCGATACACGAGTACGCTCAGCGATTCCACCAAGCCTCGATGTTAAATAACTACGGATAACGCTTCGATGCTCCCTTTCATTTTTTAAATTCAAAGAATTTCGATCGATGCAAATCTGTCTCAATCGTCGATGTCAAAATGCTGATGAGGTTCGAACAATTTAAATAATCAATCAAACTTTTTTGAGAACTGCTGAATATTTTCCTACATTTTATACTTCGTTCTTCATAGTCATATACCGAAGTGTAATTGAGTTCAAAACCCTCGAATTTTCAATGCTCTTTATCCTGAATTACATACAATTGTTTATAACGATCTGCGCCATTTTTAACATGGAGATGATTCAATGACTGAAGTAAAAGTCATACACGATGCTCGTCAATGTTTCTTGTTTTTAATAGAATTTCGTAGCATTTATGTTGCTCCTTCCATGCTGAAAGTGCCTTCTTTTTTTCAACTCGTCATTTCTTTCCAAATGTCACCTCAATGCAGCTGCAGCCGAATTATCTCCGCAACTGTATTGCACTTGCCCAAGGTGAAAGGAAACTGCAGAAAACTTCGTCGATACAGTCGGCGCCTGACTAGTTTCCTCAAGTTATAATGCGGCCACGCTCAAGTGCAGCCACCAGAGGCACTTGGGCAAGCTTCTTCTCAGCTGTGATCGCTGTGATGCAGTATGACAGCCAATAACCAGTATACGGCTAAAGTGTTTCATCTGTACGATGAGAACCGTCCAAGCTGAACACCCAAAACCGCACACCGACCACTGTTGCATATTAGTAATGTGCACGAAATTATGAAGGTGGAGTTCGAATCATCAACCGTCTGTGATCCATACACTTGGAGAAATTTTCCATGCAATAGTAGTCAATATCCAGGTTAAAAAAAAGTTGAACGTTCAATAAAAATTTCAACATGCTTCGTGGATCTTGAAACTTTAACTTTATGACCTCATGTCACAGGCGTTAAGTAATAATTAGTGTTTATATATTTTCGAATTAACCAATTCAGTTGTACTGATCATTAATTTTATTAGATGAAACGAATGTTGCCACAGTTCAAGAAAACCCAAGCCTTAGAAATTTATTTGGTTGATTCAACACATTTCTTTTTTCAGTGTAAAAAAGAAATGTGTTGAATCAAATCAAATGTAAAAAAGAACAAATGAAAATGAAACGTATTTTTCGAAGTTTCAGTTGATTAAATTAAATTATTTTCTCGGCGTAGAAATGGTCTCAAATTCCTTGCAAGCTTTCCCAATCGTCAAATCAGACATTTCGATCACGCGACTAATTTCTGTTTCAAAGTTACTTTCCACCAAAACTGATTCGAGCCGTTCGCGGCAAGCTCTGTATTAACTTCAATAATGGCACGGTGACAGCCCTGGGCTAAACATGAATTCTCTATATTGATTCTATGCACGTAGTTATATACATATTCTATAACCAATAGCTCGATGCAGCAAATTTGTTAATCACACCCAAAAGTTCAAAACGATGTTTTGGCTGGCTGGCTTTAATTACAATTATTATTATCATCATTTTAATTATCGTCACTGCTACTCATGAACATGCAATGCTCAAAGTCGTGAATCGTGATTACGCAAAATTATATTTTTCCAAACTACTTCTCAGCAAATAAATAAAACTCCATCTTCGATCCTACTTTATCTACCATTTACTTATCATTTTTGTAGAATCATTCTAAACAGTGTGAACTCAAACTCTTCGGTTTTTATGTAAAATATTGATTCACGATATTTTTTGAGTGTTGCTACGTATCGCCTTTTCGGATGTTTAAGAGCACATCCCATTGTTTGAACCTCCCATTACACTTTTTCACAGAACACTCAAAGTCCATTTCCAACTCTTCTCTAACGCATGAGGCCGAGAGAAACTGTGGAAACTCCAACCAGACTGTTCTTTTACAGAGTTACAGTACATCATTATCATAAAAAACTAAAAGTAACTGCCTCCTGCTCATGGATCGATGCGTCAGCTGGTGCACAGTTAAGCGGTCACCCATCCAAGTTCTCATCTCATCCAAGGCGACTTCAAGCGCTCGTTACTGCTTCAACCAGGCAATTTAGTTAATTAGTGATTTAACCGAAAGAGAGTTAATAGCAAACATAGTAAATCAACAAGTCATCCTTTTCGATATGAAATGCCCCATGTATATGGAAAAGTCATGTATGCACTTTATGTGTACATAATTATGTACTACAAGTTGATCGGATACTTGAACGTGACGGCGTAACAGATGAGGGAGTCATCGATGACTCTGCTGCTAACAACATGCCGCTGTGATATAACATCGAATTGACGTTGAGCACATGATCTACCTCGTTCGAGAGACGAGAGCCAATCAAGTAACATCCAATCGTATTTGTATTAATCTCTGATGAAATAATAATCTAAACAAATTCGAATGATTTTCCTATGAGAAATGAATTCCTATGAAAAATAAATTCAACAGTTAACTCCGAAGAAAGAACGAACTGGCTGTAACAATTTATTACAATAATGAATAATCCATCGTCCTCAAATCTGATTTAAATCTGAAAAATGATGAACCGAAGAGTCAGCAAATCTAGCATGGTATGATTCACGTTTATATATATAGGTACAAAAACTGTATCAATGCCACCACTGCAACGCACAGGTACCTTGTTACACCCATGGACTTTCGATTACTCGTGGAACACGTATGTTCGTGCATACCAGCGATAAATTCAAGCTTGGTAAATGGATCCACGTAAGGGCTAGAGATAGGGAGAGAAAAAAAAATTATAATAAAAACGAAACGAAAGATCGAAAAATAAAAGAAAGAAAAAGCAATAAAGAGGTTGAGAACGAAATACCGTGTACACCGAACGAAATATCGTATACATTTTACACATTGTAGTACGTACATGTTGCGAGAAGTACTTGCCCGGAAAGAGACTATTCGTTACGTGTATAGTGTAGATATAAAAGATAATAATTTCCTCGCGTGTCCTGATTTTTCAACGTCACATTTACATGAGATTTTTCTCGATATTGCTGAACAGTATACATATAATTTTTCTGTGTTCTATTACATGTATATACAATCGAAAAAGTATTCGTCTTCGTACGAATCGGTATATGCGGATAAAAATGAATAAATATTGTTAATTAATGAACAATGACGAAAATTGCTCATAGAACTTTTTCGATTCGTCCAGTGACATGAGTCGGAGTAAGCATTTCCGGATGAAGCCAACATCGATTGTGTGACTTCCGAGTCATGCACCGGCTGGCGTATCAATCGCTGAGGAGAGTGCACTTTTTATAAATTTCAAATGGTGCTAAGTAACGTAAACTCAGTAAAAATATAGCCGCCTGTATCGGTCATGTTTTCCACAGCTTCCCTTGACTTTTATCCTCTTGTGCCAAGCAACACCGTGGTGCATCAAGGAAGAGTGGCTGTTCGTGAAGGGTCACTTTCGGTGGCTCATTCAGGAACCTGGAAATTAGTGAAGTGGGGTCAAAGTGGAGTTGAAGTAATTGGATGAGCTCGTAAAAACTTGGAAGAGCGTACCAGAGGAACAATAAATATGAAAAATAAACTTTTATTCGTTGGTCTAGATGGATTTAATCACGTCATTAAATTTGCTTCTTTCGCATTCATCGAAAGTATCAGAGATTATAAAAAAAAAAATGATCTCATTACTTATTGATTGACAAGTAATCAATATGACTTGAAGTTTGGATGGTATGGAAAATTAACTAATCTCGAGTACAGATACGTGGCGAGTCGTGCCTTGGACTTCAAAACGCTATCTTTTCAATCGAATGTATTGATCCTATCCTACAATAAAACGGTACTCATTTTTTCGTCTATTATTCTTTCCGGCAGGATATAATTTATAACTGGTAAGTGGTAAGGTACTGTTTAAATAATTCTTTGTTCGATGGTTGAATGTACTCCGATTTTAAGCACAATTTATTCGTTTTTATTATTATTATTTCAACATGCACCTCTTCCTATTCCCGCTTCGTTTTATTTTCAACTTTATGAAGATAAACACGACCAACTCTAATTCGATAGTCCTGAAGGTTCAGAAACAGACGTTCGCTGTCAAAGAGTTGGAAAGAAGGAAAAGGAAAAAAAAAGTAGTAAGTCCCGTGAGAGTCCAAAACGGTTGTCAGTCGTCGCATCCGGGATGAACTTTCTTAATCTCGTTTTGAGTTTGACTAGACCAGCTAAAGCTAGCTGACGGCTCGTTCTTCAAGGAAAAGTGGTAACAGGTCTGGTATGTATAGTCGATACCGAGAGAGTCGATCATTTCTGTATGGTCGTCTTTCTGTGCAAGTCTACGTAAACATTCGAGTAGTCCGTACAGACATGCATTGGCTCATTTTTATGGGAATCTCTCTGTCTCTATCTCTCTCTCTCTCTCTCTCTTTGACAGATTCGATATTAAAAAAACAACATTTTCCTAAAAGCCAGTTGTAAATTTATTTACAATCTCGGTACGGGTAGTATATACAATGACTAGAATCCAAATACATTGATTCGGATTTTCACATCCGCACTTACTGTTGTCCTGTCTAAGGCGATGCAAAATTTCGTGGAGTAAAATTCCTTATCGAGCAGAACTCAATTGCGCGGATCCCTGCGAATTGTAGTCGGTTTGCTACTGAATAATGCGATGCAAATAAGTGCACTCAAAACCCATCAATAATGGTGTGTACAAATTTATCGCAATGAGTCTTAACGTTCTTCTTTTTCAGATGAGAAATAAACAGTACTCAAAGACGCACTTTCTGATAATGATTCAGGACTTGCTCTTTGGTTCATTAAATCGGAGCATATTTGCGGGTACGCAAATAATACGGGTACGCAATTTTGTTACGAATTATATTCAGGGTGCTATACGATGTTAAACAAACATATCAGTAAGAATAAACTTTTCTTTTTCCCATTCCACGTCAAGGAAAAATGTTAAAACCGCTGGGACGTTCTCTCACTTGTAAGAAACTTGTCATAAATCTTGTGGAAACTTCGACAAGACACTTTTTACCACTTCAGCTTGTTGCACTTGCCTCAAGACGAAGCAACCTTTCAGGAATTTGAAGAAGCTACCCCAACCTATTTCTCTGTTGACTATCTTTTCGGTTCACTGAAAAGATGTGAACATCCATAGAAGATTCATGAAAAAATAGTATTTTTTTTTTCTGCAGTAAATTGTTTATCACGCGGATAATAAATTCAACTTTTATTTACAACTGGCAAAATAATACAAATTATAAAGCCATTCACGTTGTAAAAAGAATCGTGAAAATATTTGTTTATCGTCAGATAATTGTGCGACTTATCTCAACCACAATAATAAGCGTGACAGTATTTTATGAAATGTTGGATTTTTTTCATGGTATGTAACGTACGTTTATTGTGAAAAAACTATTCATAATAATTTGATACAAATCAATTTACATGAATTATAAAAAAATTGCCATCGTTTATGACGCACATTTTCTTTGAATATGCCCCATTGGTTAGCCGAATTCAGAATATAAACTGTACAACTTCAATCCGTTTGCTTTTGATGTTTGATTCTCGTTCGATTCATGTTTGACATTAACATATTACGAACGATACGATTGCTGCGCACCAACGACATATACCGAGAACAGCTGTCCTGGTTCCAAATTCCCATCAAAGTTTGTGTCAACGGATAGTTCATATTTGCTCACTCGGTATGTTCGATGAGTTCTTGTTTTGTGTTAAAACATTTTCTCACTGATACCTAGTGAACATTTGTAAATCATCTGTGAGTAGGAGGAAAAATGCATTACGTAAACAGCTTAGTATCGACTCCAGTGTCCCTCACAGTGTAACTGGGATCAAAATGGTTATTAGATAAATTTTTTACCAATCAAGAATGTGAAAAATAATTTTCACAGAAATGATGATTATTAAATATATTTTCGAACAGCGATTAATTAATTATGTTGAAATAATTATAAATGCACGGATAAATTCCATTTGAAAATCATGATTAAATTGTTCATGCAGCCAATAAATATTGAAATTCAAATTGAGTCCTGAAACATAAACTATGCTGGTTTCTGGGCAAAGTAAGCAGTTGGTAAAAGTTTTTTTTATTGTAATTACAATAAGAGTAATGGGGATTCTAATTAATTTGATCTTTGAATGTTATTAAAACGACAAATAGTACATTAGTATTCTTTTGTAATGATAAAAATACTTATTATCTAAAGATGAGATGATGATTTTTTCTACCTGAATAAGCAAGGAATAATAAATCATCTGATATGAAAATTTGACAGGTTTCTTCCGTGGATATCGTTCCGCGAGAAGCAATAAAGTTGACATTTTAATGAGACAGCAACGTCGTCGCGCCGGAGACGAGGAGAATCCAAGTCCTGAGTAGGTTTATGAAATTAGCGGATTCTCGAGCTACATCCCTTGATCCACCACGGTCTAGCCTTATATTTTTGACTCTCATAATTTCCTTCAGATTCTTGGAAATTGTTTTCAAACTTTCATTGCGTCACCAAGTGTTTCAGAGTTCATGAATTTCCGCAACGGAAGAAAAATACTAAATTGTTCCTTTGAAACGTCTATACTGATTTTTCATTCTTCCTACGAAAATTCGAAAAGAATTTGAACTTTATTTGGAAATCGGAATATAAAAAATTTCTTCTCAAAATTAGTCCAGTCAAAGCGTCGTTTCCACTTTTGTTTGTGTTAGTTGATCGGTATTAAAAGGATCGATTAATAACATAACTGTTTTTTAAATCGTTTTACATAGCAATGAACGACGAGGGAGAAAATATTCATTCAGTTCTAGTAGTTTTTTTTGTCGATTTCGATTCGTTTCAGATTTATCAATCCAATGACCCCGAAAACGACGAAGTTATTGCATAAAATAAGAAGAAGCAAATGGATTCTCATTTTTTTTTTCATTTTTCCATCAATTTCTATCTAATTAGATCTAAAATAAATTATTATTGAATTAGATGAAAAATTAATGAATAATAATGTAAAAAATGGTCGAACTGATTTTCCGGTATTAATTTTCAGCAATTCCTTCATCGTTTTTGACTGCTTTAAAAATCAATTTGAAAAACGATCCTGAATTCACAGGAAGTCTGTATCGAGTCTCATTCATTTTCATCCTTTTTGGAGGAGTCGGATATCAGCGACACAAATAAAAATATTATTCACATAAGAATTTTCAGAAGGTTGTTTTCCGATGCAAGACATCAGTCCTGAACAATAAGAAAATGGGCGGAAATCATGGATACGATGATTGAATAATCACCAGCTACATATCAACGCAGTTGGTCAGTGGTCAAAAAAGGTTCAATTTACCTGTTCCTCAGTTTCTTTCCATTAGCTTTTTTCTATGCATGAATATATGTAGATATGTATGGTATATATTATATAGCTCAAACCATAAATCATTGTCTGGTCAGTAGTTAAGCCCGAGTTTTACGAGGCAACTAAATCCCGAACCGCTGTCCGCGATAATCGTCCTCACTGATAAGTGTACGAATCGACCACGTTTATCCCCTTTTTTGAACACTTAAGTTAAGCTTCTCTTATATATTTCAGCTGCACCTCACCCCCTTCTTTTATTCCCTAGTTATCCTGTTTGTCGATCGTTTCTCACGAGAGTAAGTTTAATGTGGACCACACATTTATTCCGGCATTAGAGCTGCTCTGCTCACGGGTCTTTATTATCTAGAGCAATTTATATATCAAGGTCACATACGCATTGTCGTTCATACCTGACCGAAGCTCTCGGTGCGATAAATATTTCACATAAATGTATAAGCTCTTCCGACCGTTTCTCACAACCTCGTTTTCTCGTTGCGCGCACGAACACTCAACACACATGCCATAAATTCTTGTGTTTTCCTTGCGATATATAATACCTCGGATATCCGGGAACGAAATCTTCTTGCTATACGTATCCTCTCATATATCCGGTTATTGACTTATGCACGTTTCTGCCGAAAGCTTGTTTCACACCCACCGATTGATCAAGCATACTCGTGTGCTTTTTATTCACTTTTTCCAATAGTTTTTTTTTCCGTAGATAACCTTTGAATATACTGAGATAGTATTGGGTGTCACGAAATACTGTTATGAGCATTTTGGAGCTCAGGTGAAAACATTCGAGACTACTATAATCACGTGAAAAATAAGAATTCAGTTTTTTTTCCTTAACGTACAATCAGGGAACTAATTTAAATGAAATTAAAATAAGCATAGTACATAACTGAACCTGAAAATACTTTATAATATTTGTCATAATTGAAAAGTTGATCTTTTTTGTATTTTCTCCTGAAGTGGACCGAGAAAAGCAGAACCTTTTACGTTGAACTGATTATTTTCGCGAACGGATAAATTCTCTAACTTCTTCACGAATCATGCTGATTCTCGTCTACCTTTTCTTCGATTTCTCTGCCAGTCTTTTTTGTTTCTCTTCGAATTTTATTTTTTCATTTTTCGGTGATGGCTAAATCGCACTCGAGCGCTACTAGACGGCAATAAATATCCTGTAATTTATCGTATTGAGCGAGTAGGAAGGATTCGTCGTGTGTTTGACGCACGAACGTCGAGAAGTGGCCTCGAGTTCACTGAAGCGAGACAATCGTGAAAGAGAATTCGACGATAAGTTCAATTTTACCGAACGCATTTGCTATTTAATTGTATTCGTTTATCCGATTATTTTCAATGGGAAATTCACGGTAAATATTATATCGCAGCACCGCTGGTATTTATTAATAAGCGTGAAGTCAAATTTCGAGGACTAAGCGTCATTTTTATGATAGATACGGTAAAATATAAAAAGTGCGAATCTCTTGCAGAAAATTTTTTATCCGCTAACATTTTTCGTGATGCCCAGGTTAATCAATATTCAAATCGTAATAAAATATTAACAGCTCCAAAGAGATATGGAAATGATGATCATAACAAGAATGCTTCGTAACTGAGATCGCTTATCGATATAAATTTATGAAATGCACGCGAAGAATTCACTTACGCTGCGAAATTTTTATATTCATACCGTTTTCAGCTGCACTCGTCAAACAAATATTTATAAGAAAATCAGATATTCTTCAGTCCAATAGTTTTCTTTTATAACCAAATCGTAAATTTTGGTCTTTTTGTTGTAAATATAATACAAATGAATAAAAAGTTGTCAACTTTATTCAACTTTGCATAGATTATACGATGCACGTCGGTATGTGAATTAGATTCATGGTAGGACCATCAAACGAGCCCCAGTATCCTGTCACGGTCATGTCAAGCAATTGGCGATGTGGCGATCAGTCAGCATGGCTAATCGATGTTACGTCCATTCTCGTTCGATTTCCTAATGCATATAATCGTAGAATATGCCTATACGTGGATCTCTAATCTCGATTTCCCGGTCTGTGGCTCATAATACGTCCACTTCGATCTCGACAGGTTTCCCTTTTAATTATTTCCGCGTTATTGATCAACCGCCTGTTCTCTGTCCCGCTCTTTGCCATACGTTCATGCTTTGGGCGTCCAACCATCCATCATCTTATGATTAGTACTAACAATTATCACGACAATAACAAAGCACGATATAGCAGGAAATTTGCCATTCGCTTTAATTCGTACTTGTGCAACATGAATTTATGCAAATACGAATTCATTACAATAAACAAACGGTTTGATATCGTCAGTCTCTGATACGAGTGTTTCGAGCTGAACTGAATAAATATCGCACTGATTGAGATATACGAAAAACCGTGTGTTTCGTTCGAAATTTCAACTCAACCGAAACTTTTACGCGTTTTTATTCACTTTTATACCCCACTGTAATCCCTTAAGGAAATTAAGAAAAACAAAAGTTCTGGCTCTTTATTTGTCCAATTTCGGTTAAGAAAAATCTTAGAAAACTCACGTAGTCCACTCACTGCAGTCGCGGGCAAAAAAACTTTCGGTATTATATTGGGAAAAAAAAAAATAGTTTTTCAAATCGCTGGTGAATAAATGAATGAATAAGACATTTGGGATTCCCTAAAAAAAAAAATAATTTCAATTCGGGAAAATCAATTAGCGAGATCAAAGGGACCACTTGACCGGGTTGAATTTACACGGTCTTCATCCTTTCCTCCATAGATTCGAATGTTCAAATACTGTGTAAATACAGGGTGTCTGAAGTGTCGGAATTCGGTAATTCCAATTCCAACGTTTATAAAACCGTTAGTAGTTTATCTTAAAAGTAATTAATAGTGTTTTTTTTTTTAATTCACAATTTTACGCATTTATTACACTCTCGACGAAAATATTTGAAACAACCTGTCTGTATGTGAAATGAATCACAAAAAATGATGTGGTTCCGTTAAGATATTTTCGCACAATTATCGATTTAACGTTCCAATTTTTAAAATAAGATTCACGAATTATTTTAAAACATTAATTATGAGTTTTCAGCATTTTTATTAATGTAAAATAATACACTGGAAACGCAATTTTGTTGAAATATTAGAATATTTTTTTGCACGTATTCAACAATTTTTTTGTTCAGTTAACGAAGTTTAGAATATTACAATGAAGCTTCTTTATACCGAAACGAAACTTTATTGGGAGGATAAAATATTTTGTTGCGCGGTTGAAATATTTTGTTGGACGTATTCAATAAACTTTCGTTTTCAGTATAAGAACAATGATACTTGATATCAACAACAAAAAATTTTTTGAAATCCATGTATCATAAACATTTTGTAGCCTTTTTGTCGTATTCTATAAAATTGTCAACTCGAAGTGGTTGGAAGTTATTTAAAATGATTATTCAATTTGAAATTTTTGAGAAAGCATCGTTTTATTAGAAGTGTGAGAAAAAGTCTCATTTCGCGAGCACCACTTATGTGTTCAGATGCCTCATTTTAGTAAATGCTAAGAAATTTATGAAAGCAGGAGAGAGACTCAAAATTATTCGTAGCATTCTGATGAAGAAGTAAACTTTGATGGAATCCTTATAGTCAAGACGCCTTATATATATATAGGTCCTGAACGACGCTAACGTTTCGTTTCTCTTTCCGATCGTGCGACCTCGTTGCACTCGATTTTAAAGCTGGTTCGGCCCTCGAAGAGTATATAGTGAAATGTCCCGGAAGCGTTCTTCGTAAAACACGTATACATAATCGACATGCCACGTTCGTCGTTGTGGTAGAACGAGAGGGGTTGCACGATCGTCAGCTGAATGGTATACGAATGTTAAGGGATTGCCAAGATCTGGCGCCGTGGTTTCATTCTCAGTCTCATCCGGTAGCCGGATCATAAACAGACTTGCACACAGGAGCGTATGTCGTTAAAATCATCGTCTCTCTCATTTATCGTACTCTCTTGACTTTGTTTTTCTTCTTTTCTTACTACCACAACTCGATACGAATATATATCTTTCTTCATCCTCATCTCGTACATACTCTAGCGTGCAATTGTACTATATCTCGGTAAATCTGAAGTCTGCGGAAAACGAGCGGTGTAAAAATTGCAGAGATACAAAGATGGTGGAGAAAAATGTAGCAGAATAAAAGCACCTTAGGGAAACGTAGATTTTACAATCTTCGTATCCCAATTAGACGAATCTACTCATCGGCAGAATAAGGTCAGCAAAATTCAACAATGAAAACCTATATTGCCTCGTATTTGCAATATCATTCGATCATCATTGAAAATTTTTGGGTCAATGGAGTTTCTAGGTAGAAATTCCGTCATATTGATGTATAAAGTTGTATTAAGGGAAACCTTTGAAATGGCTTTCACGGCAAAATTACTTTATGAATTGTTCGAATAGTTCGAGAGTTACTTGGTGTTTACCAAGTGCATATTCGCGGACTCAACCGTAAACGTGCTTTGCCGGAGTTAGCCTGAATGTCTCAGAAATTCTTGAGCCTCCATCGAATCGAATAATGGATCGCTAGCCTTTGGACAAACTGTTTAACGATGTAACGACAGAGCTGCGATACCCATGATGGGACATTGAAATTTCAAGCTCCATAAAAGTTTCATTGAAGTATATACTCGGAGTGGATCATATTGAATTTTTCATCGTTACAACGAAGCATTTTTATTTGTTACTCGAATTTAGTAGCCCACGATAATCATCGCGACTGGAATGAATCAAATTCTCTGCAGATTTTCTTTTCAACGGTACAATCCTAATCTGCAGGAATAGTCTCGATGGATCAAATGATTCAGATCGTCATCAATTTCATGATGACCCCTCTGTCCTGTTTTTTTTTTTTATACAGATTGGCTGATCGTATTTAAAAAAGTCCACGCAGAAGAACGGTTAAATGGATTTTAAAGTTTTCAAACTATATCTTCTGCACTCAAGTCGACTTGGTCGATGAGATATTAAGCCTTAAATGTTGTGGTTGTGAATCTTGAAGGATTTATTTGTATTGAACAATGAGAAAACATTTTCTTCGTATTATAAACGTTGTAATCAGAATTTCGCATGAGCGATTTTTGAGTGTCGAAGGCTCGTAGGAGCGAAAGTGCTTTTGCTCGAGTTTATTTACCAAGATAGAGTGTTAAAGTTCAAAAAGCAACGAGTATATATGAAGAGTTCGTGTGAGAGTTGAATTTTGTGTTTACGCTTTCCGAACACGTTTCTATCTGACCGACCAACAGAATATTTTATTTCCCTTGTTTTCGTGTCCTCTCTCATGCGCATCGAAGAACTACCGAATACGATACACGAAACGTTGCCTCATTCTTTTTACCTTGATGTGAAATACTCCTCGAGGGGCTTGTTCTTTCCGTCTGAGCATTCGATGTTGGTACCACTGGCATCAAAGGATTTTCTTCATACTTTATTTTTTTTTCTTCTTTTTCGTCTCACACTCGTCTAACGATGAAGATTGATTTTCTTTTGATTCTTCGTTCTTTTTTGTCCTCCATCATTTCCTAATGAACTCTCGTACTTTGAAATTCTTTTTTTCTGCTCCCTGCTTCGAACCAAACGCTTTTCTACCTTTTACTTTTATTTATATTCACCTTCGCCCTCCATCTCCCACGACGCCATTATTCTTATTTTATTTTGACACTTTACCGTTGTTTCTCTTGTCGCGATATATGTTCATATCCGAGGGCCGAATGTACATTGCTCTCTTTTTCTATATTTCTACAGTGAAAAGTCGATATCGGATGCGTTCCAGCGGGGAAAAATATCCAGAGAATGAGAACTGGCACGCATTCTCTCTCTTCGTGCAACCGAACAATTCTTTCGGTGATCATAAAAAGACCAAAACTATAACGATAAAAAATACCCCGAACCGTAAACGAGTCACAAGAGTCTGTGAATTGTTACACCTCCATGAAATATCATGCTCCGCTTTTCGCAGGTGACTTTTCACAGTATCAAAAACAAAATTTGCTACTCGAGGACAATTTTATCAAGAAACGAAACTGCAATCTATGCTGCAGAACTAACGGTCTAGATTTACTCACAATTAATATAAATCAAGAGCCGTGGTAGCGTCTCGGCGCGAAGTATCGTTAAGACAGCTCAGGCCCTACCACCTTCTAATTTAGTCGAGTATGACAGTTTTCAGATTTTTCTTCAATTTAGAACCGAGTCGAGCAAATGAAATATACAATCCCATAAAGTTAGCCAATTTACGCATCATTTAAAGCAAACTCGATAACAACCTTCAAAATGTTCACTAATCAGTTGCACTTTCAGTCATTGAACGAGCACCCAACATTCTGGTTCGTTCTTAAAAAAATATAGTACGGTTATTTTATAAATAAAGGTGCTCCTTTTTAAAAGTTTTTATCGACGATGTTAAAACTGGATGATTATGAAAAAAGTGTTCTTGACACTGTCGTTAAAATCAAATTATCTTTTATATTTCAACCATTTTTCCGATATGTATAAAACGGAATCGATAAAAAAAACACTTTGAGGTTTCGAAAATACTATTTAATATTACTGCGTTAACAACCTGATGAGGTATGATTTTTGAAACCGCGTTCACGTAATTTCCGGTTAATTTTTTTCATAAACGACGTATATTTGGTGCCTCAAAATGTTTAACTTTACAATTTTATTGTGAAAAAACTAGATGGTCAACCTAGCTCAAATTTTGACAACAGCCACGTCAAATGTTCATCAACATCACATAAAAATTTCAAGTCAGAATTTTGGATTTGACTTGATGATCGATCATCCTTAAAATCGGCTTTATGTGTCCTATGCCTGATGCATCGTAGCGGGTTTCGTTGCAATAAACTCATTTAAAAACTTCGAATGTCGCTTTTCGATTACGAGCATCGTTAAAGAGTTTTCGTCTTCGCATTTTTCACAAATAATTCTTTCACTCTGATTTTCAGCATGAGGATTTAATTTTTCTGAAAAGGAGAATGCGATTGATTAAATCCGATTAGTAACGAGTCGTATTTTTTAATTTACTTGTACAACAGGAGTTACATCATCGGTTTTGTTTTAAAAAAAGTGCTTATGAGTACAAATGTTGTAATCTACGTTGCCGGACAAGACGTCTGTACAAATGAAAAACATCCGCGAGTTGATTTTCTCATTCGTAAGAACATGCACGCAAAAATATTGACGAATTTTTGTATCTTCGCGATGACCCTGTTATACCAATTCAGTATAATTTCAGAGCGAATGTACGAAATATATTTGTAAAAGAAGAAACATTTCATAATTAACTGAATTCCTATCGACTTTAATAGTCATTAATGCCAATTGATTTTCAATCCAATGCCAAAGTAACTTACAATTCCTAATTGCAAATCGAGCAAACGTTTAGCGAACTTTGGCCAAACAGATGAATTATTTTTCTCACGGATAGACATATACGTGTAACCAACAAATGAGTAATTCGGACTCCATTTACGATGGCCTCATCGGCTCGATAGATCAGTCTCTTATTTCGTTCGACAGAACGTTTATAATTTTCGAAAAAAGATATTTAAGCTATGTGTACTTCGGAGCGTTTTCGTTGTTTCCGGCACTTGAATCCTTTTTCGGAAAGTTCATTTCGAATATCAGCAAAACTCTTGTTTTTGGTCTCGGGTACATAGAAAAGAACGAAGAAAAAAGCGGCGAAGCATGAAGCCGAAAAAACGAAGTAAACAATGTGTAGATTACCGACAAGATCACCGATAACTTGATACAATTTAGAGACTGCGAAACCGAGAATACCATCGGAAATGGTAATGGCTGCACCAGCGATGTGTTTAGCGCTCGTTGGAAAGAGTTCACCGATCAATGCATTTGGCAAGGTGCCTAAGCCTACTTGATAAGCGACTTGAAATAGTATTACATCGATAACGGGCAAAAGATTGATCGACGATAATTCAACTTTACGAAAATCTAGAAGAAGATAAATCGCCAAAACGCCAAGAGTAAGAGCAGATCCGAGAGTCGAAACGATCAAGAGTGGCCTTCGTCCAGCGCCTTCGACCAACCCGGTCGAGAGAGTGCCGGAAATGAGACCAACCGCGAGAACGATTATCGTCGCGATATTCGAATCAATACCGATATTAGTTTTGCTAAAAAGTGTTTCAAGGTACTGCATCGTACTGAAACTACCGCTTAATTGTTGAGCGACGATAAGACCGAACACTATTAAAAACGCTCGTCTGTTGTTCGACGATAGCAATCGCCGCAATTTGAGGCCTCGATCTTTCGAATCTTCACGATTCTCGTCGATATTTTTGAGAACGATATCCAGTTCCTGTTTCGCTTCTTCGGGCTCTTTTATACCTTTGAAGAAAATCAATGATTTCATTGCATTATCGTTGAGTCCTTTTGACGCCAAGTAATAAGGGCTTTCCGGAAACCATACAAACGTCAAGAGGAATATTATCGGCACCGACAGCATAACGAAACCCAACACTGTGTATGACACCCAAGGACCTACGCTACAAGCTAATAACGAACCGGTGAATACATTCACTGCTATCAAAGTTCCAAGAGCACCTCTTATATTCGTGTCTGCCACTTCAGAAACGTACATTGGATTCGTAGTATAAGACATTCCAACACCGATACCCAAAACTATTCTCGAAGCGTACAATGCTCCAACGTTCTTTGCAACCAGTACGATTATCCAGCCGATTATGTAAAAAATACTGCTGAACATGAGACTGAACTTTCTTCCGTATTTCGTTGCCAACCAAGCTCCCAAAAAGGGTCCGATCATCGAACCGATCACCGTCAATGATACGATCCACGAACTTTCGTCGCCCGTTATTATCATCGGTACGTCTTTGCCTTTTAGTAGACGAGACAGTATCGTCGTTGTCCAACCGTAAACCGTACCGGCTGCTATCATTGACAGCGTTGCTGAAAAAGTATTTATATGTCATTGAAAAATTTAATCGAAATTATCGGTTAGAGAATTGAGTCGGAACAGCTGCACAATGAGAAAAGAAATTTGTTGGTTCAACAGAATTTTTTATTCGATCAACAAATCGTGACTACCAAATCTATTCATTTAATTGAGCCAGTATTTGTTGCAACTAAGCATATGAGCAACAAGAATTTTTTTGGATCAACATATTTCAATTGTCGTTGTGTTGATATAACATTGATGAAAGAACGCGTGCAAAATTAGAAAGTACGTAATGTAAATAATTAGCATTCATTTTTGTAGAGCCATGAAACAGAAGATTTTTATAATTCTTTATTATTTATGGATCATTGGAACACGAAAAAATGAATTTATTGCATGATTTTTTGGAGTTCGATACTGCACTTCAATTTTTGCTGAGTGTTTTTATGATACGAATGTTACGCAAACAAATACTTGGCTGATCCTTGTCAGAGTAAAAAGTTTCGAATTTGAAAGGAAACTGGAAAAAAAGCTTTTATTTTTGACAAAATTTACCTGAAATCGATGCGAGCCATTGTTTCCACTGGGTTCGATTCCGATTTCTTTCCATTTCGAAGTCCTGAACCTTTGGACTTTCCATGCGCTTCTCGAGCTTTAAAATAATTGATTAAGCGTAAGAATGTTTAGAAAGTTGAAAAATGTAGAAAGAAAAAAAATGGCAAATTAATCTCGACTACTTAAACAACTACTATGGAGGCTTACAAATCTTTCCTCACTACCGAACTTCGATCATGCAAAAATAATTACGTAGATCAGTTTCAGAACTTGAACAACCTACGAACACGATTGAATTTGACGATTCATAAGTCATAATTTTTCTCATTCGAGCTTGAGATCAACTGTACTTATTCATTTACCTCGACTTCGTATTAATTTTGTTAAGCATCAGAAACTTATTTCGTTAACTTTCAACCTTTAAGAGCTTTGAAATAAAAATATTAAGCTTTTATTTGAATTTTAAAAAATAACTTGTGTCGAACTTTTCAACACGAGATTCGTTCCTGCTTCGGTTCATTGTCCATCATTGTTAAGGTTCTTAATATTAATTATTTTACCGATCGATTGAACTTTCAAATACCGTAAACACTGGAAAAAAGTTTTTATTCGTACTAAAGAAATGAGCAACTTTCAAAGTTTCTTCAAAACGCGTAATTTGAATTTCGTACGTGTTGAAATTTACTGGTGATTGCACGTACGACGAATAAACCAGAAACATTTTGAAAAATTTGTAACAGCGTAATTTTCCATTAAAATCAATCCCCTCGTCAAGTTCATTGGAAGTAATGCAGAATAATAAGAAAAATAAGTTTGAATTCACGATTCAAATATTCCCCAAATCAAATGTTGATTCAAAGCTGCAAATAGATGGCACTGTTAGGCGCATGCGTCAAAAGTGTCGATGAGACCACGTTTTTTCTCCATAACCTAAATAATCCGAAAAACTATAGACGATGCTTGAATTGGCACAGAGCAACATGGTCAAGTTCACGTTTCAACGTTCACGAAGATGAATCACTTCACGATGAGTTTAGCGAAGATATTAATGAAAGTTTATTTATTTGTATTTAACGCTCACCAGAGCGTCCATTGTTGTAGCCATGATGATGCGTATATCGACCCTTTAACTTCGAATCTCAATGGGACCACATATATAAATATATTAATACAAGTACAAAAAAAAAAAAAAAATCTACACGAATGCCGCGCGATTTTCTAAGTTAACGATGCGTAAACGTAAGTGTTGGTTATGCGCGTTCGATCGTATTCAACCACGCCGACGCTGACTAATGAGAAAAGACGCGATTCTCGTTTGTTTTTTCACTTGATTGTATACTCGTGAGTATCTATATATTGTATCAATATAGATATAGAAAAATGTACACGTTCTTTAGACATTATAAAGTCCAGAGATGCGTCGGCGCGACTTCCAGTTCTCGGTGCAACCGTTTTGTATATTTATAATGCCTGTAGTGCCAACTGGCTGAGAATTCAGCCACGAAACGTTCATATCTTAGCGCTATTGTGGTCAGATAACACACGTGGTGAGACTCCCACACAGAGAGGCTCCCGTTTCTCTCGCTTTTCTTATCCTTGCTTCACGCGAGAGATCTCACCACGACTTGAACAAAAAATCATATTAAAAAACTCATCCGAACGAGGACAAACTGCAGTTAGAATCGTTCGATGATGACACGTCGTCACGTTTTATACGTTTCTTTTTTTTATAACCGTGTCAAATTTCCACGACGCACATTTCATTCGAAAATAGCAATAGTTTATCACGTTTTGTTGATGAATTTTGACGTATTTCGTTGATTCATTTCTATACAATGAATTTTGAATTAATATTCAGAAAAGCGAACTGACGAATTTCATTTAGGTGATGATTTATATGGGATACTGGTGATCCCACTTAGGTGATGATTTATATGGGATACGAAGTTCGCACGAGTTAGTTTTACGAACAAGTATTTATACACGAGAAACTTGTACCTGTGCCGTCACGTTCAAATATCGTTAACGCTCCGGTGCTTTTGTATTTTCGATTAATCGTTATCTCTGCTATCGATAAGTCTACATCTTTTCGAATAATAATAAGCTCCGGGTATCCACATAACTCGCGATAGCAGCGGGAAAAACTATTTGTAAATACGAATCGTTAATAAATGAGAACCGAAAGATACGAGATCAAGATTTTCACTAAGTTTCGACCTTATCTCTCGGAACAGATAACGTCGATATAAAAAAAGAGATAAAAAGGCAAAGAATAGTTTTTTTTTTTTTTAAATATTTTCGGAACGGAATAATGATTTTAAGAAGAAAAATTAATTTTACATTGTAGAGAATTTTTGAAATTTCGAGATTATGTTTATTTTATAATCGCGCACGTTTCATCTTTTCTCTTTTTTGATGGATCGAGTTGAGAATATTTGTCTATTGGAATCGATCCAGAAGTAGAAGTAGAAGTAGTCCATGCCTCTGAAATAGATCGTCGACACCGAAACAGTTGAAAGACAAAATGTTAGACGATTCTCCTGAATTTCACATGCACAAGAAATTAAACGTGTTCGATTAGTTTTCAATAAAACCGATTAAAAAATTATATCTGTGACTTTCTTTCTGATCTTGATTAAGATCGAGAAATGAGTTCAATTGATTCGACCAACTCGGGGCTCCGAAATAAGAGTGAATTTTGAATCACACCGATAAAAAGTAAAAAAAAATTTTTTCTCTGCGTCTTACTTTAATTTTGTATGTTTCGTTTATTCTCTCAACTTTTTATATGATTCTCACGTTGAGATTAAACTCGCCGACAATTGGATCTCATTGCACCATTCCTTTTTGCACAAAAGCACTTTATAACAGAGACCACAAATTGACAGTGGCACGCGACGAATCTTTGTATGATTCTCGTTGCACTTTGTTCACCCTATTTATTCAACGTGGCTTAATCCTCATCTAATGAAAAGGAACGACGGCCGATCGGAGTATTTCGTTCCGCTCTCTTCACCACGCGTCCAATTGACCTTAATCTTATTATTAGTAATTATAATTACATAGCCAAACGCACACCCGCAGAACATAAGACAAACTTGTGAAGCTTAAAGTGCGAGAACGCTAATCGCGATTAAATGAATTTCGTCGTAGGGGATTATAACATATTAAAGGATAAACGAAAGAAATCCAATGTTGCATTTCCGGTCATCGAGGCATCAGAATCATTATTAAAATAAACAGCAACATTTGAAAAAATGAAAGAACTCGTGACTAATAATTATACTATTTGATCGTATAACATCAGTGACACGAAATTCTACTCAGAAAAGCATAGAATTCAATCTATTTTTGGTGATATATGCAAACATTTTTCAAAATTTAAGCTCCAGATTTTTTATTATTTAATCGAACAAAGATTTGAACGGAATATTCGTCGCGAGTTTGACAGTTGAATACATAATAACGGATTTTGAAGAGAAGATCGAAATTTCTCATCTGTATATAGAGGATGAAAATAACCGACCTAGAGTTGAAACACTTGGATTAAAAAATGATTTAATCGGAATAAATTCTCGATATTTTTTTTTTTTTTTAATTGAACCAATCTACTCACTCCTGATGGTCATTTAGATTCTCTCTGCCTCGGAAGCATTTTTCTTGTTCAGAAAATTTTATTCATTGCTTCACTTTCCTCAATTTGTGAATACTCCGCATTTTCCAGTATTATTCTACTCATTTCATCTCACTGACTCTCAATTTTAATTCTAATTCTTACTAAGATTACGAGTAGTACAATCATAAAGACTTTTCCCGATCAGTGTTCGAGCCCGACTGTGAGTTCACATGCATACATAATTTTCTTCGTACCACTTCCTTTCCTTATCGTCAGTGTCAACAATCCGGGCATTGACGGATTGTTTAACATAACGACGTGAAATCTCTCTCTCTCTCTCTCTCTCTCTCTTTCTATGAGTGATAAGAGAACCCATTACATAAAGTATTTTTTTTCATGTTTACAGGAAATAAATACTCCTTGTACACACAAAAAAAAAGTCTGTTAGTTCATTGAAAGATCATCTTCGTGATGTTGGGGTCGCGAAGATATTTGAGCAGTTTGGAGATTGCCGCGAATAATTCGTTTTTTTTTTTTTTCAACGAAACATATTAGAATGAAATGAGAAGTAACTACAAAACTTGATCGAATGAGCATGCTAGACTGAAAACAAAATTTTGTTGAAATATAAAAATATTTTGTTGCGCGTATTGAACCAAATTTTTTGTCTTCAGGCAACAAAATTTCCATTATTAAAACAAAACGTCTTTATACTGAAATGAAACTTTGTTTAGACGATAAAATATTTTATTGCGTTTGTTGTATTCAACAAAATATTTTAAGGTTTTAACAAAATTTCGTTTTCTCGTATTTTGTTTTCATAAACAAACAAAAAGGATACTTTTTTCTTATCACATAATTCTGACACAGAATTACCACGGGATCTGTTCTTCTATAGACGTCTGAGTTCTTTGACGAAGTGAACGCTTTCTAACACTCTACTTTAATATTGTAGCTTTACGTTTACCACTTCCCTGAAAAGGAAATTATTCATTCAAAGCCTTGAAGAATGGCAGACAATTCGAAATTCAGTCACAAAAACATTAAAAATACAATTTTAAAAATTCGAAAACAAACTTTTCAAAGTACAATTGTCATTTTTTGTTGCTTTTTGAGTTGCAGAACCAGGATGCAAATACCTGAACCGGACTGAGAGAATTTTGAACGTTTGAAAAAAGTTTTAGGGTCGTTCCCCTAAGTCATTCGTTGGAAGAGAAAAAAAAATTAGGACATGAGTTCTAAGGTCAAAGAAACAAACCGTTGGAACTGTAATTCTACGATAATTTCATAACCGAGTCCTGTATTATCCTCAAATAAAGTGTTGACCGTAAACCCCGTTTCTATTACATTCGTATTACATTAAAAACGCAAATATTCAAATAAGCCTATACCAAATTGAAAAATTATATTTCATTGCCAGTATATATTCTCGGTATCGTAAAATACATTTGTTAGAGTTAAACGGTGTCCATTTGGCAACGAACTCGATTTTATCGTTTTGCTAGAGGTCGGAGGCTCGTATATTTGGTTGTTATTCAGCAACAGAGTCCGCCGATACTATCACTACTCCATATCGAATGAATTACCAGCAGATAATCCGAACAGTATGTAAATGAAACGCGATGAGTCAATGACTGAAGTTCATTTTATTCGGTGTACTAATTATTTTCATCCACAGCTCTCCGATATATTCTTCCTGTTACAAGGAATAATACAGTATTGAAACGAAATATCGCTTTAGTCGAATCTCGCATTAATCCTCCAAATATCAATGAGCGTTACGAAACTTTAATTCCGCATTCGCGAACGATTATCGTCGCTCGTACATCGGCTATCAAAAATTTCACTTGCCTGCAGTTATTATGTGCCTCTAATTAGTCGATAACGCGTGGCTCAGATCGTTTATGCATGCGTAATTACATCGTTTCTCTCATCAGCTTTTTTGTTGAACCGCAATAGAAACTCTTTTTCGTGTGTTCCGTTGTGGAAATTCATTCTAATTACACGCTTGTCACATATACAGGGAGCCTAATTATGCTGCAGCTTCAATATATGAGCGTTGAAATCTGGTAGAAAATTTTTACGTCGATCGATTTAAAAAAATTTTTTTTTATTCATGATTCAATGAACTTTTTTTGTTCGTTTTAGACGTAATTTTTATTCTCTTGTTTTATTCAAATCGATCGAAAATTTATCAAACGTGTTCGATGGAACCTCGACGAAATGACTGAAAAACGATTTGCGTTTGGAGATAATGAACTACACGAAAAACTGAAAAAAGAAATTTGTCGATTCAACAAAACTTTTGTTGATTCAACGATGCTTTTGTCGTAGTGAGAATCGTTTATTCGAATTGACAAATTTAGTGTTTGGAATTAACCAAATTTTAGTTTAAATTAACGAATTTCATTTTTTTCGCTACGATATTCGTCAAAGGGTTGTTGACCACGAAGATTATTAAACAGTCGACTCGAAAAAATGATCAATTCTTTGACGTAAATCATTATTTACGTATCTAGTTGTTACGTTAAAAGTTGATTCGATGTTTTCGAGGGTAATGAAAACGAAGGAATTTCCTGAAAAAAAGTGCAAATCGATTGCTGAAAGTTTATAAGAGAAGAAAAATCGCTAAATAAATGAATCTCGATCCATTTTGGAGTCGTGTAATACTTCAAAAGATCGTGCGCTCTTTCAATAGTATTTTTATAGCTGTTGCAGAAATCGTTTTACATAAATGCTCTTTGAACTGAATTTTTCCCACGCCAGTGAAGCTTTTTGAGTGCTGCAGGATAAAAACCAAACATTCGCGTGTTCACCAGCTCGTCACGAAGCCGATTAAGAGGATTGCGTTTCCGATTGAAGTCAATTTCGGTCAATTGTCAGGGAGTTAATGAAAGTTGCTTTTCTGTTTGCTCGCTCGTACATTGGTAACTCGATCAGTTCCGACAATGAACGTGGATGAAAACGTGTTCGGTTTTGAGGAGATTGTATTCCTTCATTTTATTTTGTTACTTGATACATGCTGATCAATGATTTTGTATTATGAGCTGTTGTAAGCTTTTTTCAAACGAGCGCCTATCAAATCGTGAATAGAACCTAACTCCTTAGACAAATAAAACTGCCCGCTAAGCTCGAACAATTTCTAATCGTTAATAAAAAATGTTGAAGAATTTAACAATACGATTCATGAAATCAAATCTCTGTAATATTGCATTAAAATCGTAACAAAATGTGAAGGCGGACTATTATTTTTCGAACCGAGCAATTGAAATATTTTATATTTTCTAAAATGATCGTAAACGGTATCTCAACGAGCTTCGTAACGCTGTGGATTTCAATATTCATACTCGATTTTCTTCAAACGTCATGATATACGTGATAAAAATTTACCCCCTGAAAATTGCTCGCACGTTCACATTTCGACTCGTAACGAAAATATTATATCGACTGTATTTTCTAGCGAAAAAGATACAGAAAAAACAATATAAATTTACAGTCGTAAGACAAAAATGAAAATTGAAATAAACAAATATAATCAAACCGTTTCTATCCCATAAAAGTATAGAGATCTTAGGAAAAATGTACAGATGTACATACAATCTTATCAGAACAGTGGAAAAAAAAAAAAAAATTCTATTCTCTTGCTTCGACAAATAGCGTATTCAATTGGTTAAAAACTCTTAGAGTTCCTCTTAAGGAGTTTTGGTACAGGCGATACAATGTTGCCATGCTAAACCATGTTAAAAACACAAAAAATTTCAAAAGGTTTAGAATTTTATAAAATTTGGTGAACATATTCTTTAGTGCCAAATTTGACAATACAAATTTTTTCAGATTTTTCTTCTACACAGTTATCGAGTTATTGAAGACTAAAGTTCACGTGTATAAGCATAGCGTTTCCATATATATAGGTATACACTTCGGACATAAGAAATCTGCTTTAATGCATAATTACTCGATAACTAAGCAGAAGAAAATTTTGAAAAAATTTGTGTTTCCGTACTTGATGTTCACCAAATTTGATTAATTTCTTAACATTTTGCCTTTTGTACCGAAACTCCTTAAACTCATAAAAAAGGAAATAATGTGCATTATCAGATCATCTGTTCAGGTCATTCATATTAATCTGTAATGATTGTAAAAATAGTAACAATATTTTGATGAACTAACGTGTCTCGTGTTATAATGGGGGTTACAGAAAAATGTAAGACCTCTCGAGAGACTTTCTACGACTTGTGGAGATTACGACGAGTTCATCGATATTTTGATGAATTTGACATTCCGAGATATGATAAGAACATAATTACTTATTTTCCGGACGGCACGAGATGTCAGCGGATGAAAAAATGCGTGAGTGACATTCGATTTTATAGACACTTGTATATATTTATGATCGCGACGTGTATTATATCATTTCAGTCAGTATCTCGACTCTTGTGGATATCTAAGATTCTGGTAGACTGAAAAAAAAAAGAAAAACGAAATCCCCTTCGGGATCAGTGAAATTTTGCACGAAACGTTATTTTACTCTGTAAAATCTGATTTATATTTTGTTCTAATTTTAGAGCTGTGCACGTAGTTGGAGCAAACATTATGATGTTGAAAAAAAAAAATTCGTTTTAAATTTGGAAAAGAATCAGAAAATTGAAATGGATCTGTTAATCATGAAATATTCGAGTTTGTAAAAGTTATTTTGATAGTAAATAAACAAATACTTTGTCTTTCCTTCCATACGTTGTGCTGTATCATTCGATTACGAAGCTTTCGATTCACATATCGAAAGACCACATCAGTCATTTCGAATTTATACTCCATGAACCGAGCAGAAAAAAGTTGGTATATCATATTTTAAGAGGCAAACTCAGGAACTAGTGAAACGTAATGACAACGAAGATGAATTGAGATTCAAAATAGATGTATTCCATGAATAGAAGGGAGACAACAATTGTTACGCGACAATTATTCTCCAACGCGCAAATGTTTCCCGCGAACCTCGAAACGCACTTGTCCTGCCATCTGGAAGATTTCTTGTTAACTCGAATCAACTACAATTTTCCCTCAGAAATGCCGGCGCATTTCAATGTGTGCCGGTAGAATCACGTGGTGCGAAATTTCAAACAGAAGCTCATATGTCCTGGTATCAAAAAATATAAAACTTTGAAATTTTTTCTACTCTTTGAACACTCGAAATGCCTGGAAGATTCGGTGAGAATAATTTATCGATAAATTTATTATTTTTTTACTATCGATTGTTCCATAACTTAATCAATCAACGAAATTGTTTATTTCTTTCCAATATTTAACATTTCTATTTCCGAAAATCATTTGACCGCAACGCTATCGTGAGCTGCTTCCAATCCAGAATCGTTACCATGAAATTAAGAGAAAAAACATTGATCAAAAGCTTTTGTTAAACTTTATTTCAGTGAAATATTATAAAACATCAAATGTCAAAGTGAGAATGACATGTATCCAATCAACAAGTAAAAGTGAATATAAATTTTGTATTTTGTTGAGGAAGTTCACGTGAATCTGATAGAAAATCGATAATTTCAAATATAAGGATTGAAATTTCTTGTCAAGAAAACAATTAATTCAACCCTCAACGTTGAAATCTAGATTTTCCATAAAAATCGTTTGAGCTTCATTGACGAACAATTAATGAATCAAAAAACAATTAATAAACATTTTCACATATTTTAATTTGAGTTTAATGTTTCAAAAGTTCTGAGAAATCTTAAAATCTTTTTTGCTCATTCGTACTGATGAGAGTTGGAGTAAAATTTTCAGTAACAAGTATTGCATCAGTCATTATATGAAAATAGAATTTAGTGATAGATTACAAAAATCCCGAGGGCCTTTTCACAATGTCAACATCAATGCACGTTCTACGCATGAGGTGTGAGTCACATAATTTTAGTTGTGAAGGAACTGTTGACATAAATTGAGGAATCTTTTCGGAGAGTCATGACGCATCAACGATAAGTGACTGTTTGTTTGTAAACCCTCAGCATTTTTTAGTATTATTTTACGCTGCGCAGAAAGTGATATGAGAATTTTAATTAAATATGATACTTATCATTGCGGTATAAATTCGATATTCACGTGAAAAGTCAAACGAGATTATCCGGCATTTTATTTTTTATGCTAACCGATACGATATTTCAGATGTCGACGAGCGTTTAAGATGCCATAATATATATTATTTTTTCGTAAAAAAACCATTTTTGGAAAGTCGTCGAATTTGTGATATAAGGAAGAGTCGATTAGTTTTATTTTTTAAATTAATGAATTGATGAAATTGAAGTATGAAGAATTTTTCTTCGTGTGGATAAAGAAAATGAAAGAATAGAAACGCTCCATAGTTGCAATGAGCACAAATCTTTTATTGGATCAAATATTTATCATCGTTATCTCCATAAAAAATTAATACAGCGTCGCAATTTTGTCGTGACAATTACGTTTATGTTTTTTTTTTTTTTTTTTTCGTTCTCCAAGCACATATGTAGGGTTAAATATGAACGGATGGACATATTTTTGTCATTTTAACCTCGGGCTCTAATAATCTACGGTTTCATAAGAGGAAAAATGTTTAAAGCCAAATGTAGTGGAGTATAGCCTTAGTTCAGGAAATTTTTTCATTTGCAGGCGCATGTTTTGCAGGCGCAAGTGCCCCCGGACTTGCAGGTACATTTGTCTGAAAGAAAAAAAAAAGAAAAACAAATTTTAATGAAAGACGAATTATTACGCGATCCAGACATGTTTATCGCATTTTTTTTTATGAATGCATATTATTTCCATTATTTTTTCTCACCTCCGCAACCGTCATCACAGCATTTGCAGTTGTCTCCGCAATGACATCCGTCCTTGCAGCTGTCTGTAAATAATGAATAACGAATTGTACGAAAAGATCGATCTGATTGAAATGTAACAAAAAATTTAGTGCCAAATATTGTAGGATGTTATTTGAAAAGAAGTGCGAGATCACCCGCTGTGGATGAAACTCAGAAAAGTAAATTGATAAACAACCACGAACTAGACGTCTCTTCCATTAGCTCAATTATCAATTGCCCGTAACAGACACCGTATGTAGCCGAGGGTCTCCGTAATTATGAGTTAACGATCGCTAATGCATGAGGCGTTATAGAGGCGATTTTATGCCAACCAACGGTGCTTCGCTGTCAATTTTACTTTGCAGAATATTTACTCATTTGCTTATGCAGCGTCGAGCTCGTTATATAAAATTTTTCTTCGATCACTAGCATTTATGCAACATTAATATTTTTTCATTGTCCACTTATCGACGGGGTTCCAAAAACTTTGGTCAGTTAAGAGAGAAAAATAATTTTTATTCACTGCTCCAATTCGAGAAACTCCCGTTATTCAAAACGCAATCCCTTATCAGATAGAAGAAAATAAAACAGAAATAAAACAAAGTAGCTTTTTCTCAAGCTCGTTAGGGAAAAATAATTGAAAGATAAAGCAGAAAAACCGATGTAGAATATGCTTAATTTAAAAAAAAAAACAAATTCCAGGTAACATGCAATAAGAAATAAGAATTCAAATCGAACCAATAATTTTTCTAATATTGTTTGAACTGCAGCCTCACTCAAAAAAAATCTCGAAAGGAGCGATTAAGATAACGGTAAATTCTAAAGAATTATTGTCACAAAAGAATACTGAAAATGTATTAAAGTACTGAATAGTGAAAATTTTTGAATAAGAGCAGCTCACTTGTACGACAATAAAAAACAATAGATTCTCAGACGAGCGATAAAAAAAAAAAAAAAAACGATAATATAAAAAACGAAATCCCGTTTGGTGGCGATTCAACAGGTAATAAACATTGATTGAGCAAATTGAATTAAATAGCCGGCCATCGTTGCATGAACGAATAAAATCAGCAGGTTAATTGCGTACGTACACATAGAATTAAGCGTTTGGAATGAATAAATAAAAATTCGTGTACCTTTGCACTTGTCGCAGCAGGGTCCCGGCATGTTTTCCAAAAATTTGAGGTTTTTCACAGGGTTTATAATAACACTCGTAGTGTAATGTTACTTGTACGTTGGTTTGTGAGCTGTTTGGTTCTCCGTTGAACGTGCGCTTGAATTTATTGATCGTTCCCCGCCTTGATTTTTCACCGTTGGAGGGGGTCCTGACCGCGGCGTGTGCAACGAAAAGAAGCAGCGTGCCATGTGCAACCTTCCACTCGAGGCTCAACCGTCAAGATCTTGGAAAAGTGATTGGTACGTTTGCACACATAGCTTGTCCCAGGAGCGTGTCAATCATTCTCGATATACAGAACAAGCATCGTCACGAGGTTGCAGGAAGGCCCTATAATCCACACGTTTTATCGTTGCCGCTTGATCGAATCTGAAATTAGGAACAAATTAGAAATCAAACCAAAGAACGTTTAGTTTTTACGCTCATTTTTTTTTTTTCGTCTCCACCACAGGGTCATTGAATTTATTCAACAAACCCATAAAAAGCTGACTACCGAAACTTTCACGCTCTAATTAAACAGCTGAAAAAACGAGCGCATTTTTCTATGCGATGGTCTGCAAAGTATGTTGCTCCGGAAATACCATTTGAATTTTTTTTTTTCCTTTTCGTATTTATTTTCTAGCTGCGCGCCAAAAAGTTCTCCGATTGTTATCGCGAGAAGCGCCAATGTTTCGAAAAATATTCGCTATCGTTTGATAAAAATACTGCAATTTTTCGGCTTCTTCTATTTTTATTTTTATTTTTTTTTTTTATATAGAGAGTGAAAATTGAAAGAATTCGAGAAAAATCTGTTAAAGATTTGAAAAAGATTTGATTTTTTTCCAATAACCCTATATATTTGATAAAGTATACAAAAATTATGAAATGATTATTTATGAATTATTTCGATATTTAATCAACCGCAAATAAATTGCAGTAGAATACAATAATGAAAGCAAAAATGATTTAAAAAATAGATGAGAGCGTAGTTTTTTTAAAATGCGCAGTGCTGTAAATACCGCGAAAAAAGTCGACCCGGCGCTCTCAAAACAAGTCACGTTCCTGTGATAATTTTTTCTATATCGACGATAAGGGAGAGCGGCAGGTCCAATCTGTAACGCGTATAAACTAACTGTATACACGTATACATTGTGAGGAAACGACTTTGCCGCACGGCACTCTTGCAGTTGACGATCGTAAAATAACAAAAGAAACAATTGAATAAAAAAAATTCATTTTCACGATCCCCGACACAGAGTTCGGATCCGCACCGAGGAACGATACTAAACTGACAATTCTTTTTAATATTTTTCCATCATATGATCTCAGACGGATCGAGAAGTGATAAATTTGTAATTCGTTTCAAACTTTTATTACGAAAAGATGATTTTTTTTTTTTTTTTGCAAAGTGAAATTTGAGCGTTGAAATTCTTGAGTGCATTGTGACTTTCCTCAACTCGTACAAAAGCCGTTTAAATTCCGGAAACTTTCGCATCGTCCTATTATTCTTCGTTGTGATTGTTTGTAGCATTTTCCTCGTTCGGATTATTCTCCATTGTTCCAGAGTCGGTGTATCGGATTGGCTAAAATTACCTGTATTCTCAATGAAAAGCAATTATTACAGAAAAATTTTGCACGCGGCACTAATTAACTGGATGTCGATGGCTCAATGCATAAATAAGATTGTGCAAGAACGCGCGGTAAACAGATTGATTAAACAATTTTTTTTTCCGTTTTTTTGTTTTTTTGTTTTTTATCGAGCCAACCAATTGAGATTATAGAAAAAAATGGTCATGAATTCGCGGCATTAATTAACGAAACAGCGAATACACACCGCTCGATTGGACATTAAGCAAAACGTTTTTTCGATTGAGAACGCACATTGTATTGTTTTTTTTTTTTTTTTTTTCTTTAAAGACTTTTATTCAATAAAATATTATGACACATTAACGATCATGAAAAAATAATCAGAATATTTTCGATTGAGAACGCACATTGTATTGTTTTTTTTTTTTTTTTTTTTTCTTTAAAGACTTTTATTCAATAAAATATTATGACACATTAACGATCATGAAAAAATAATCAGAATATCTCGTGAGTTCGAGAAAAACGGAAACACCATAGCTGCGATTTCAATATTTCTTGTGTTTCCTTATACTCGAACTCACTTTCGATCTCCGGAGTTGGAATGTTTTTCGAAGAAACTCAGATCGTATAAAAAAAATCAAACACCGAAATTTAATTATATTAAAATATAGTTTTTTTCTTTCATTAGTTTAGAATCATTCGATGATCTCGTATAAAACGAACACTGACGAAGATGCAAAGGACTCGAATATTAATTCCTCCAAAGCAAAATATACAAACGAAAAATGAGGATAAAATATGCTTTTTTTTTCATCTATTCTCGAAATGTATATTTATATGTTGTAAATTATTTCTATAGGTAAAATTATTGCTTAGAAACGTTCATCGTTCACTGTTTCCGATCGCTTTGACGCACAATGTTATTACATTTTGCGACTGAAAAAAAGTAGCATTATATTTCGGTACTTTCGCCACTTTCTTAAGATCTTCCTCGAATTCCACGATCGAAAGTTTCAGAAAATTGGAACTCGGTAGAAACTCGAAGTCGCTAAACAACGAAATCTCTTCGAATTTCTACAACAAAATGCACAAATTCAAATTTGTGAACAATTTTTTTTTCCTCATGCCCGCCGTGATTCTGTCCATTTAGAAAAATAAAACATTAATTTTTTACGATTGTTGTTAAAACGTAGTAGGAAATCAAAAGTTTGGAATTTCATACATTTTTTTTTCCTGTCCCACAAATTGTGTCTGCATGAAAAATTCCCATGGATCATTTTTTTCTTTATGTTAAATTTTTAGGACAGCTGTCAAAGCGTTCAATTATCATTTCTGCTATGAAGAATTGCGAAAAATTTGATCGATCGCTCGTGAAAAGTGTACCGAAATATTTCTAGTCAAGTCGCGATACAAAAATATCATTCAATTTCTCTCATTAGCAGAGACCTCTTAGTTGTTTTTTTTTTTTTTTAGTTTAAAAATTTTTAAATTATTCAATTTGTCTTAAATAATAGATAAACCGGATAAAATCTAGTTGAAACATTACAACGCTATGCCCATCTATTCGCGTAATTCGTTTTCTCAGCCGATCTTTGTACGTGGATAGACATGTCAGCGGAATCGCTGCCACTTTCAGGTACTTCATGGTCATCGTATTTTCCAAAAACCTTCCCTTCGTGACGAATAACAACGCGATTCTGCATCGCCTGAAGCAATCCTCGGGTACGAGCTCCACCTATGCTTTTTGGGCTTTGATCGATCTGAAAATACACGAGAGATACCTATTATTCTGCATCGATTTTATTTGCTACGAAACATGACGGAAGAAAGATATTAATTATCACTTACTGTATGAACTCGCGAAGGAAGTTCATAATTGGCCTTGGCAAGTAAGAAATCAGGTTTCTGTTTATTCTCGTCACAGTAGTCGGACTGTGAGTCAAAATCCTGGAAAAATTGTTAACAATGAAGTTTTTCGATCTACTTTTCATAAAAATGGAAGATAAAAGAAGGAATAATTTTGTTATATTTTTATGCAGAGAATTTAAACATAGTTGTGAAATACAATGACTTACAAAAAGTGACGTCACAATCGATAAATCTCGACGAAAGAATTTTCAAGAATTTTTCATTAGTACAATCTTTTTTCACATACATTTACATTATGCAAATAAAAAAAAAAAAAAAAACTCAAATGAAGCAACAAAAATGACGTTCAAATATTTTATATATTACGTTCAAATTGGAAAACTAAAGAATCTTCATTCATTTTTACAAAGTTTTTTTCTGTAATATGACAGAAAATGTATACCTTTTGATGAACAGGAGTACGAAGTCTGCGTGGACTGTCACGAGGGGTTGATTTTTTTGCAACATGGTTGAATGTAATTTTTTCTTCAGACGACGTTGCTTTTGTGGGGGTGAGTAACATTTCGTTAGTTTTAGTTTGGACGTTTTGTATGAGATTCATATCGGTGCCATGAATGTACGTTCTGACAGGTGAAATAACGTTGCCGCTGATACCATTTCTGAAAATTCCAGGAGCATGAGGGCTCTTTATGATTCTCTGCATATTTGATTGATGAAAATCAACACCTTCACTAGTAAACAATGGTTTTAACCGTTTGTATGGTTTTATGGGCACGGGTTTTCCGGGTGTAACGAAAAATCGATTGTTCGGACTCTTCGTCTTTTTCTTTGGTGATGGATTTTGCGTGCGAGGAGAAATGCTTGTTTTTGCGATTCGATTAACGCTCTGTAGTTTCATTATCGGTGAGGATGTCGGTACTGTGAGATGATATCGTGAGATTGGACTTTCTACATTTGATTGAGGCATCAATGGTTTATTTTCCAAGTTCGAATGTTGCTTGTTACAAGATAGAAAAGTTGACGCGATTTTTGATTTTTCTGCTTGTCGACCCAACACTTTAGATGGCATTAAGTTCGTGCTTTTTCCACTGGTACGATTCGATTGAGGCGTTCGACAAGTTTGTATATTCAATTGTACTCGACAGGATGGCAACTTTTTTTCTCCAGATTTGGATCGAGAGAGAGCTAAAGCTTTTGCAGTTGGACATAATTGACCGGGCGATCTTCTTCTCGAATCGGTATACAGTCTTTGTGTTATCGTTGCATTAGGCCTCGGTGTTGTAGATATTTTGAGATCACCTTTTTTAGCGCTGAGCCCTGACCCCGAGCTAACGACGCTTAACAAGTTTTCTGATCCTGACGGTTTCCTCATAGTTTGAGATCGTTGGCTGCTTTTACCGATATCTCTAGATGCTTCGGTGTTGTAGGACTTTTTGCTCGAACCTTGAAGGGTTCGGGATATGGACCGAGTATCTATTCCAGAATCCATACTAGATGTGTTATTTTTTTTCGTACGCTCGTTCTGACGTATTTTTTCTCGACAATTTTGGTAATTCATCAATGACTGGATCGTTTTTCGGCATTCAATCTCCGGATCTATACCGAAACGTTCTAGTACTTTAGAATAATCCTCATTACAGGCTTTCGCATCCTCCTCAATCTTCTGCATCTGTCGAGCTGTTTCGAAACATCTCTCACGTTGTTTTTCCAATTCGAGTCTGAGACTCATCGACAATTCATCCTCGTCGAAGGCTTCGTCATCGACAGGCGGTAAATCATCAGCGTCGGATTCAATACTCTCGTTATTGCAAGCCTCGCGTTCTTGAGTCCCGTGAGCACGATGACTGTCGAAAGTGTCAAAGTCTGGGCAGTTCGTTCCTTCGAGATCGGCCAATTGTTGCTCGCTCTTCTCAATAATTTTCATTTTGTCACGCAATTGAGCCGAAATGTCGGATCCTGAAGTGCTGCAAAAATTTTCACGAGGTAATTCTGTGCGTGGACTCATCGTTTCCTCGTTCAAATATTTCTCCAAGGAAACAAAATATCGCGTGCTGTTCGGTGAACCCGGAGAACCGGATTCGTGATTTTCTCCGATTATTTTTTTGAACCGATTTACAGGTGTTTTTTGGTAATTTTTTGGACTGAATGCGTAAGCCTTAGGAGTTTCAGGAGAATCATCGTTCGACGAAACCTCGATCGGCGCCTCTTCGATCGTCTCGGGTCTCTGAAAATTTGCGCTTTTCATCTCCTCCAAATGTTTTGAAATACCGAAAGTCGAATTCAAGTGTTCGGGCATCGATTCGTCCTGTATGAATTTACACATTTTTCGAAATTCGCGCGTCATACAACTCAAATTCACCCCAGTATTTTCGACGTTTTCGTGAGCCGATTCTGACTCGTCGATTATTGTTAACAACTTTTCGGTGAAACGTTGCGGCGAAGACATGAATTCTTGCGAGAAACGTTTCAATATTTTCGAACTGGATTCCTCATTCGTTGGCGTGCTCGCCATTCTTCCGTATCTTGGAGTATGAAATCCTAAATAACGCCCCAGAGGAGCACTCGATACAGGAACTTCCTCATTATTCCTTATATTATAATTCGTGTCCCGCGAGTCTTGACTCGATTTATCCGACGACTCGATGTTTCTGTTTAATTCACTGCTACTTCGTGGATCATCCGTAGTCAGACTTAATTCAAGATCCGACCGGGGTACAAATTCAACATCGATTGCTCTGTTAAGCGAACTTGGCACTTCCGATCTGCATGATTCGATTAAATTTTCACGCGAAGATGAGCATCCGGCAACACTACCGGATTGAGCTGTTTGATAAGAGTTTTCCGTACTACCCTGTGACTCAATGTCAGCAGCTTGACCCGCCAATATCGAAGATTTGTAACTCCAAGTGCCAGAATTGTCTTCTCTCGCATGACTCTCCACTGACAACTTGTCTTCGTCATTTGTTTCCATGTTGTGTTGCTGATTCAATGGTTCATCTTGCATATCGCTATTCAGATCTGACCTGCAGTCTGTTGTATTGCCTGCAAAATAAATGTTTCTAACTTTTGTGTTTGTTTATTCGCTGCTACATTCATTTCATACGAAACAAGAGATTCTGATATTCTTTGAAACTCGACAAATTTTCTCTCACTTCTAATGTGATTCCCTTAACATCAGAACTTTGAATAATAATTTTGATAAATACTTCTTCTTTCAAATCCCCAGTAAACATTTAAAAAACGTGAGAAAACTCAATATCACAAATTTTTATGAGGTCAGCTCAAATATTCCTATAATCCATAACGATCTGCTAATTTTTCCGTCGTTCCTGGATTGAATTTTTGATCTCTAATAAATAAATTATACATGCGATTAAAAATTTGAATATCATGGTTTGTAATGTTTTTTATGAAATTGGCAGTTATTATTTCAACAGTTAAAATACTTTGATACGGAGTTTCTGTCGACTAAAACATGAGAAATAGGTACAAGGATCATACTTCCAAACTTTATATTGGATCAGGAACACGAAAACCCAAAAACATGATTCAACTGCTCAAATTTATGTCTTTACTATGGTATATTTCTCTTAGTAATATGAAATATGAAAAACGGTGTTAATAGCCTTTTCCAGATGTACCATATTTGTCTCAATTTATTGTTTTATTTCTCTGTTCCAATTTTACATTTGATCGCGAATTCTATTATTCCTTATGATTATTTGCAAATATTTATTCAGAAAACTGTTATTAAGAACAGTTTACGTTGTTGATAGCTATTGAAATGAATGAATAAGATCCCGTAATTGGCAAGAACCAAAATTAAGTAGTTACATTTATGTAGTCTTAGTTTATGAAAACTAGAATACTCACTAGGAGTATTTTTATAGTTATAAAAAAGCTCGAATAATTCAAAAGTTGGATCAAAATGCCCTTTTTCAAGATTGTGTGTGCATGCAATTTTCGCATACTATGGAAATTCACAAAAGCGTTGATTCTCAAGTTATAAAATTATGAGCTACACATTTTCTAGATAAAAATAGACAAATAACAGATCCATGGAAATCTTATCCGTTCTGTACACTGATATTTCGTTTTTGGGGCGTGGGATTTGTTTCGATAACGAAATCAGGTCCACATTCCATAATATTTATAAAGTTCCGATTGAGTAATAAATACATAAATGAGCCGGTTTTTGTAAATTTCTCAAGAGCACAAATGAAACGATTTTCTTGAGATTAAATTCAGCAAGTTTGACATTATTTTGTCACAAAAAACATGATTTGGATGGATCGAGCTTCTGTTACGATAGCTCACGGCGTCCATGCAAACAGGTTTGTAGAGATCACCTTTTTATACGTCCGAAAACTTTGATTTTACTGAAAGAAAAATCACTCACCGTATGATTGGTACAAGTGTGAAAAGTCTCCGCCGCGTCTTCTGCGGCTCATAATTAACGGTTGTATTTTACGTTTCCTTGAAAATTAAATTGTTTCTTTTGAAAAACGAATACAAACACGATTCGGCGGTTACAATTTTACGACATACTGGTACGAGATATGAAAATCAAACAAATAGAAGGGGGGAGTAGATACATCAGGTGTGCCAACCTAATCAAGATGGCGACGATGAGAAAAATCTTTTATATAGGCAGCCCTGGTTGAAGCGGAAAAATTAAAATAATGATCATAGATTTTGTGTTGTTTTTATGAATTCCAGTAAATTAATTATATAAAAAAATAAGTTCGACCGTTGATGAAATTTTGAAAAACTTTTTTTTTGCACACATTAATTTCAACATCACGATGCTTCTTTAAAAAACTTTAACGCAGTCTCAGGAATAAAATAGTACAATAATTATGAAAATAACATTCACAGTTTTTGATTGTTTAATTTTAAATTGTTATAAAAATGATACAGATAAAGCATTACAAAATAAACACGATTAAAAAATAGAAATGAACAACTTTCATAACGATTTCAACATAATTGCATCGTTACTACTTTTTGTTATTTTTTTGTCGAATGCATCGATGTTTTGTCTTTCAGAACGTTGAATTCTGGCAGAACGTGATTTTCAAGGAGGTCTTTGTCGAACAAAAATCGGGCCAATGATTGATCCCCTATTCCCGATAACACTGTCACAAATTTTGCAATTTCATTGATACTCTTCATTTGACTTTCCATAAAATTTGTCACGATGAAATCACTCGCATTCAAGTCACCGTGATTCGTTGCCACAGTGTTTAAATTAACCAGCTGTTCTGTTATTTCGATCTCCAGTTGGAGGGCTGTCTTCATAATTTTGTTTATGTTTAGAATTTTTTATTCTGTTAGCGCACTGAAAGGATGTAGAAATATTTTGTTGTATACTCGTTTTAATTGAGTTGTTACTTTAAAAGCGTTTATGGGACATTTCCAATCTTGATCGTTTGGACTTTCAATCGAACATAGATCGACCTTCCCTCCTCGCATTTTAATGTAGTTCAGACACTGCAGAGCATGTTCGTGTTCCTCCTCGTGCATTTGAGTGAAGAAAGATTCGCATCCTGGCAAAGCAACGTCAACACGACCGAAATAACTGGCCTGTGAATATTACACTTTTGTACGAAAGCTTCTACCGACAAAGTAATGTTTGAATTCTTAAGAATAAAATAACTTTCTATCACGGGTAAAAATATACCATCGACAAATAGTAATAAAAAGCTTTAAATTCTGAGTTGACTTGTTGATTGAAAGTCGCCTCGGTTTCGGGATGGAAGTTGAAAGTAATTCTGTTTCCGGTTGGCCACTTAACCTCTTTTCCATCGCGATAATTGCCTGAATTAGAAGAGTTGCTATTTTTTCTATATAAATGTTTGCCTATAAGGCAATTCCGTGGTAAGAAGTGAGCAAGGAATTTCTTGCTCAACGGTGATACAGATTTAATGTAACGACAAATCATTTTTTTTTAAGTTTCGAAACGAACCGTATGAAATCGCGAAATTTTGGCAGGGAGGTTATACATTTCGGTCGAATCTGACGTTCTGTATGTTCTATAATGTGAAGTTCTTATTAGTATATCGTCGCATTGTCGTTTCCAATGAACCTCTTATTTTTTTTATTGACCATAAAATAACAGTGGTGTAAAACTAAATAAATAATGAATAAATTCTCCTATTGCATTATTCACGTATGTATTGACTTTATTGGTGTTTCTTACATGTTGAGTTTCCAAGTTCGGTACAATAAGAAATGCAACATAATGTTTTAATACTGCTTAAATAAATGTTATGACCATACTTCATTCGGTTCTGAATTTCTTCAATCGTTCATCAATAAACGATTGATACAAAGTTCAGTAATAAAAATATTCCTTTCATTCATGTTTCCCTAAAACTATGTGCGCATCTCAATTGACGATTAGCAAATAAAAATTGTTGCATAGAATGCTCATTCACATTGGTAAACATGCCAATAAACAAAAATTATTCTTTCAATTCTTTGTCAAACAGAAAAACTCCAAGACCCTCTCCGACTCTCTCCAGATTCGTTATGTGATCAGAAATCTCTTTTATCGCATCGACCTGTTCCTGCAGGTATTCGGTTTCAAGAAAATCTAATAGGTTTGGATCATTGTGATTTGACCCAAGTGCGTGAAGCTCCAGTAAATTCTGTAACAGTAATAATTTTTTTTAGAATAGAAAATTTTGTCCTCAATACTTTTTCAAACTCAAACATCAATATTTGACAAGATTTTTGTGATTTTTTTCAACGCATATGATTTTTCGAAATATCACATTTTTACAGAAAGCTTTCAAAACATTCATATTAGAGTGTATTCAATATCGTGTACTTGATATTTTCAATGCATTGAACAAAAAGTTTTTCAAACACTGACTAGAAAAAGTGAAAAAAAAAAAGGATTAAATTCACAGGTATTCTATACAGTGAACAAATATTCATTTTATACGACGCAATTTTTAGTTGATTGATTTTATTTTCAAACGAATCATTAATAATTTTATCATTGCACATCGATGCTCGTGACGTGACCTCAATTAAAATGATCGAAATGGACAAATACAAAATTCATTAGTGTAAATGGTGCGGTTGGAATAAAACGTATTCAAATTCAAAAATCGTTCTGTCGTTCTTGTAGGTTATGTTTGCATGAATTCGGAGTTCGGAGCGATGTGAAAGAGCCTGCGCAACAGCACAGTCGGAAACTGCGCGTGCGCAGCTGTAATTATTAACATTCTTAAAACACCATACTTTTTGTGTAAACATGCATAATTATTTACGTTCGAATTGAACGTTTTAACGCAATTTCATCGGGTACTTGCTTTTAGCAATAAAGATTAAATAATAAATTTTGATAAATCATTACAATTCGAGCTTCGTCATTATAATGTTAATTTTCATGCTATTATTCTGAATAGTATTCAATTGTTATACATAATTATGATTTTCAACTTTAAATTAAAAATGGTAAAATTACGGGTTTTATAGTCATGAAAATAGAAGGAAAAAAAAAATTCGCTTGGAGGAGCTGGGATTTGAACCCAGGACTTTCCGCATGCGAAGCGGACACTCTACCACTGAGTTACACCCCCACTTGGTATACACAAATTGAAACTCGAACTTGTTCAACGTTCTCTTGCATTCGCTGCGTATACATGTACACAAACAAATGAGTAAAAACACGAATTATTGCTTGCTAATTATTTTTTTCTCTCGAAAAAATAATATCGAAGCCATTTATTAACCTGTAATTTCAAAACTTGAGTTTAATCATTTTTCTTACCGAATTGACTTCTTTTTCGAGATTGAGTGCTTCGGTCATTGCGTCTTTCGCTGTACCCCAATCGCTCTTTGCCGGTACTTTTATATCTTCCAAAGCGATTGTTCCACCCCTTTTATTCTGATAAGTCAAAAATTTCATAGCGTGTTCACGTTCTTCGTCTGAAGCTTTTTTGAAATAATCGTGAAGTCCTGGCAAAGCCACGTCGCTGCGATCGAAATGATACGCCTGTCAACAAAGATGAAAAAAGAAAATTTATCGTTCAAATAGAATTTCATACGGCACTTAATTTCCTTGCATTGTTTATTTTTTATTTATTGCAAAGTTTTTAGAATTTTTACGCGCTGTTCAGAACATAAATTGTCTGAAGAGCGTGATATTAATATTTTCATCGGCGAAGTCCAAGAAATTTATTTTTTCTTCAAATTGCTCATGATTCTTCCTTATTATGGAGCTAAACAATGATTAACCTTTTTATTAAGATATTTTCATCGATAATCTATAGGCTGAATTCGTAAAAAAAAAAGAAAAAAAAAATGTCAGATTTCAGAAAATCGAGAACAAACACGTAATTATATATATTAACAATTTCCTACATAATTCAATTGTACCGGATTTCGAAAATGGTGCGAGCGCGTTGAAAATATTTTCAGAACAAAAAGGAACAGCAATAATTAAGAAAAATACGAAAATTTACCATTGACAGATAAACGTAGCTGGCATATAATTCCAAATTGATTTGTTTGTTGATAGCTCGTTCGCATTCTTCATTAAAGTTTTGCCTCGGTCTGCTCATTTTGCTCATTTTTTTTTTTTCAACCTTCGAAAATAACTATACTGTTTGTCTATTTAGCAGGTGCACGTTAATGGAAACTTTTATTAAGTGATATATATATATATGTATATAAATATATGTGTGGTGTGTGTATGTCGCAATGTACGGAAGAGCGGTGCACAAATTTGTAAACACTTTCTGACACGTTGTCTGGAATACACTGCTATGCGGCGCAACGAAGCAGGGACAACGAAGACTGGCCTTAGGTCGATACGCAATAAATATACGTTGTGGGCTAAAAACACGAGGAAGTGGACCTGCGCCGTGAAAACATTTTCATATATCATTGTCCTGAGTGGGGGGGGGGGGGGGGGGGCAAGTGCACGTAGCGAATTCATGCATGTAATAAGTAAATGTTGAGTAATATGATGAAACCTGTCAATGAATATTCTTTTAATTTGACAGAATTTATTAATAAAAAAAAATTTTCATACATTTTCTAACCTCAAATGCGTATATAACTCGTATGAATAAGTAGCAGTCTCGTTTTGAAGATATTACTGCAGAAACGTTTATATTAGACATATTTTTTCTAGAAGTGTTTCTACGTTTTACCATTCCTGTAAGATATAAAACGACTCATGAGATTAGAGCGTCAAGGAATTATATCATGACTCGAATCGTTTCGTGATGAGACGAAAAATTCGAAGTTTTACTTCATCACTCAATTTCCACGATAAATTAAAAATTTTGAGACGTTTGGGATGTTCAAACAAAAAGTGGTAGTACACGTTTTCGAAACGTATTCGATCATTTGCAGTTACGTTTTTCGATCATTAGACAGACCACTCGTATCAAGGAAAGGCCCAGAAGAAAATTTGATAAATCTTTTATAGTTTCAATCAGCAGAAAGAAAATAACCTTATTACACGACAGAGAATACATCTTCGTTTCGCAGCATATCCAATATATAAATTGAAATTCATAGCCATGGCTATTGATATTGAATGATTTTATGTACGATATTTTTCTGATAATATGTTGTTTATAATAATGTACAGTCATATCTCAGCTATTTTTAAAAGCATGACGTACACAATCGAATAAAACGAAGACACTGTTTTGAAACAGATAACGGAAAAAGTTGTTTTTGCAATCTGTAATTTACATTCCACGATAATACTCCATTTGATGTTTACCGAAAGTATACATGTTCTCGAAAGTTCGAGAAATTCGATATAATATGTACAGTGCACGTATGTTTTTGTGTAAATAATGACGAAATTTAAATGATCTGGTTTTCAAAAATAATTGTCTCGGTGCTTTTCGAACCTGCGCTACATTGACTACTGGCAGTATTCGTCGCGAGATGTCGCGATACTTCATTCTCAGCTGGAAAATCAGCTGATGGTGAAATCCGTTATCCGTTATCGGAATCGGACCTTCGGGGCCTCTGATATATAATTCGATATCACGAAATTGTTTTGTTGAATATGTGATTACCCATGGGAATATGGGATCGAACACCATAGGTGAAATAAATGTGAAGAAATATTTGAAAAAAGTGTCACATCGCATTTCTCGTAGCGTCACATGAAAAAAACGTTATCGTTTCTTACTGTGCTAAATTTTCGCGCGCTCTTTTTACGGAAAAAATGATGAGTGGATTATAAAAACACGAAAACAGAAATGGAATATTCAATGGAGAATAATATGAGTTACCGTTATCACGTTATGTGATTATGTACAAAGCTGCGAATCGTGCAATGAGTCATCAGTATTTTGATAAGACTGATAATCGAACGTTGCACACAGCTATAGTAGTATACACACATGTGTACCCCTGTAGGTGTTTTTTCTCGTACATGTGTGTTTCCATCGTTGCCTAAGAAGAAAAAAGTGTAAACAAAAGTCTCGAACCCAAAAACAGGAACAGTAGCAAAATGAAGAAGTTTACTTTGTATATAATTTTTTGGATGTTTTTTGCGATGATACTAGAAATCTCAGCAGCGACACATTGGGTTATTACTGATAATGGCAGGATACAATCACAGGTTAGTATATTCGTTTTGACTATTTTCTAGATTTTGCTATCCCCGTTTCGCAAATATAATTTTCAATTTTTCATTGTCACGTTTTGCCTGCAAATTTCAAAAAAGTTGAAACATCGTTTTTATTATTACTTAGATCGAAATTCAATTTTTTTGGAACCCCTTTCATCCATTCTGTTAAGTTTTCTTAATTTAACGCACTTTTGTTGAAATTACGAAACCGTACATAAAAAACATTGAGATTTTTAAAAATTAAAAATTTGGCTACATCAAAGTGTATATCACACTTCTATGTTTCAGTTGGACTCAATTTTTGAAATGCGAAGACCGTATGACCTACCAGCATTTTTAGAACAAGAAAATCGTTTAAAGGCGCTTAGAGAATTATATGAAAAAATAGCGGCAAAAGAAGCGATTCTCGATGGTCAAATACAAACCTTAGATTCTGTAAAAGATGTAGAATCTTGGCTTCACTCGTCAAGTCCGGGCTGTTTGAGCCCGGGTCTTGAGCGTGAAGAATTTGATTTTTATACCAGCGTGGCGACAGATGGAAGTTGGAGGAAAGGTATAACGTGAGTAAAGTTTCATTCTTTATTTCACAACCCATAGTCGAACATAATATTTTTTCACTTGCTAATCACTTGTATTGACTTTCAGTGAAAAAGATTACATGCTGGATGAGACTCCGATCGAGGGGGAGAAGAAGGAACCAGACTGCAAGAAGACATTTCCTTTAGACTTTAGCGTTTATACTTTTGAGCACTTGAGTGTAAGAACAAGTCAATTAATTGATGTTAAAGCCAGTTTTATTCTTGCACGTTTACTATTCACACATGCAACAATAATGATAAATCAGAGGAAACATTAAGAAAATTTGTCAATGTACAAATTTTTTTGTTAAATACGTAAATACAAGATAAAATTGCAAAACTACGAAAGCGCAACAATTATTCTGCTGATTATTTCTGAGTAAATTGAGGTTTCAACGTCTGCTAAAAAATTTAAGAGAATCTTGGCAATGAATATTTATGACGAAATGTTACAGGCTATGCAAAACAGAAAAGATCTAGCTCAACACCAGGAAAAGGATCTGATAAAATATTTACCGCGAGGTACAGATTTGAGAACATTTGGGCATCGGATCGCTCATGGGTTGATGCGTAATAGCACATCCTGGCTGTACCTCAATCTCGCTGCTATTTATTGGCGAATCAATGGCGACACCTACAATGCTCTTGAATGTGCAAGACGAGCCATTGTCACATCTCCTCGGTAAGCTTATATTTTTATATTAGCAGCAGAAAAATTCAATTGAGCGAGTTCACCCCACAACCCATAACCATAACGGCCATAAAAGGTGTAGCTAGTGCAGTGTCTCCGATCAATTGCCAAACTGAGAGTATTGAATATGGGAGCTTCAAAACAAATGAGACTGAAAAAAATACTACGCAAAATGAAAAAAAAAAATTGTTAAACATTTTTTGTTTATCTGGTAATAAACTTCATTGCTGGTGCGTTGAAATAAAGTAGACTTCGATATGTTATCAGAAGTCTGTTCATACTGATAGCCCAAGCTTTCTCAGACACTGGTTAAAGATCAATGGAAATAGGATTTAACAACACTGAAAAAAAATGTTTAAAGGGAATATCGTGACATACCGTTGTTAACTACGGGGGGAATTTTACACGCTGCAAGACATTCAGCGGAGGCTGCTATAGTATTACACACAGCCATTGATCATGCACCCAACGAGTCACATCAACATCTTGCACTTGGACATGTTTATGCGGTACTCGGTGATTACAATAAATCGTTATTGTGTTACGACAATACACTGAAAATCGCACCAAAAATGGAACAGGCTAAACTGGCGAGACACGTTGTACTTTGTCACCAACGATTGGACACATCTTTGTTAGTTTTGTGCAAGTAAGTGAAGATAGATAGGAACACTAACCCACTGCGATTTGTAAACAATTCAATCACATTAACAGTTATAGAAACTAAAGAGTGTCTAACTCTCTTATCTGTCGAATTCGAATAATTAACGTCGAGTTAATCATTCGAGAAATGAAAATGCCTTCTATGATTGTGTATTTAAATTTTTATTATCCGTTAAGTTATCAAGAAATTCAATTTTTGGAAAGTAGGACCGACACCAAAACTGCCAATAGGACAGCAATTTTTTAAATCGAATACTTATGATTTCTTCATGTCGTTTTTAAGAATAATGGATGACGCAGTGACCGAATTACTGGAGTATCAAAAAAATTACGAGGATTTGCTGAGATTAAGGGATAAAATGCTACGTGATCACTCGATGAAGTTTTTGTTGGCAAAACTCGGTGCTGAGCGACTGGGAACGTTGCTCACTTCCAAGGAACGTTATGAAAGTTGTGTGCAGCGAGAAGGAGGAGACGCACAATTTTTGTGTTCAATTGCTAATGAGCTCGGTCGCACTTCGCAAATTGACATCGGAGCCAGTTTGCAACAGTTACAACACGTTGAAAATCAAGTGCAAAAGCTGAACGACCGTATGACAAATCCTGAAAATTTTCAAAGCAAGTATACGTTTTTTAACGTTACTCTACATGTTATTAAAACAACTATTAACCTTACAGCCCTACAACATATTTTTCTGAACTTTAATCCTGCAATGGGATCAAAAACGACGCCAATCTTCTCCTCAGCAGGAAATGTTCCTTGTAGGCAATAATGAAGTTTAATTATACCCTATTCTCTCCGTTTTCAATTTAAAAAAACATTTATGCATGACAAAGTCACATTTGATTAAAGCTCAATGATAAAAACTCTATGAAACGAAAAAAAAAGCTTTGATGAAATGCAAAAAAGACTTTTTTTCTAAAAAAAAATAAAAAATGAGGTCATTTTGGACCCTGTTTGAGGAGTCTGGACCAAACGGATATGTATCCAATGAGCCGGGAAAACGATATCTTCTGTTTTAATTATCTATTGTTCCTTTTTTTTTTCTTGTTACTCAACTCTTACAGAATACTCAATTTTTATATATACTTATAGAATAGTTTTAAAAATAATACGAATCTCAAAAAAAATTTTAAGCTCAAAAAATACGCATCTGAATATAAGTTCAAAAAACAGTCGGATGACGTTGTAAGTTAACGTCATACTTGAATATACAATAATATGTTGGCCTTTAAATGCATAGGGGTATAAATATCGACTTTACCGTTCGTTCGGGTAGTTTAAAATTATTGTCGGCAACTTACAAAGCAATCTCCATTTTAGAGGGCTCTGATTCTAAGAGTTCAATTCTAATCTTCGAATTTTTTCATTAATTGAGCCAAAATATAAATAAAAAATTAGATTCTAAGTAAAGCTGTTCTTAAGCTCCATTAAAAAAGATTGAAAGTTAGAAAGGTGTTCATTATTGTCGAGATATATTTAATTCTCCACAAACCTTTTTTTCTTTTGCAGGCAGCAAAATAATTTTTAATTATTTCAACAAAGAATATAATGTTTGCGAGGAAATTACAAAGTTGAAAGATATATAAGAAAAAACGAATTAAATAAACCAAGGATAAAAGTATGCAAGATGTTAATCTCTTTTTTTTCTTGTTTGTACACAGGAAAATTTGATCGGTCGGTAAACATTAAGAAAGCGACAAACGAAGAAATATCTCCACAATTTGGCAACATCTTCACGGAGCCAACGGGAAGAACGAAGTATCCCAATAACGTGATAAAAAAAAGTAAAGCGCCGTTCGAGAGCAAAAATTGGCCTTCGGAGGTCGAATGTATCGGTCAAACGTCCTTAATGATGGAAGCCCGACAATACACGCCCGTTCATTTGCCACCTGAAAACAAGGGCTATTTGTAGGTGCTTCAGCAGCTTTTTCAGCTTACGTAAAAATAATTTCCAGTCGAAAATAATATTTTATTTTTTGCTATGTACAGGACACATTTGTTCGTGAGCACGTTTATACAGGTTTATTCAGGCGAGGAGCATATGCTCCCGTGGTATCCACCAACTTGTCAAGCCCCGGAAAGTTACGATACGAAAAACATTCCTCCATTGTTATTAACGACCGCGAGCAACACTCCGAACTCACCGGAACGAAGCCTCGCGCCTTTCATAACGAACTTGGTCAAGGGCGCCGAACTCGCTGAGATTGGACAAAGAATATTGACCGCTACAAAGGCGGTAAATACATGAAATCGTTTTACTTTTTTTTCACTCTTGAAAATCCGCTCTAAAATTACAATAAAATTATCCTGATTGCCGCAGTCGATTTTGGAGAAAAAAATTGAAAAAAAAAGTTGAATCTTATTGGGTTTTATTGTTAATTGACATCGAAAAGTTTTGCTAATTTAAATAAGCGATGAAAAAATGACAATATTCTCAGTTAGAGTTGCTAAAATGAAGTAAAAATAAACAGAGAGTTGCGGCGCCTTGGGTCCTCTCCATGTTGGCTTCTCTGCACTGGCGTATCATCGGCAAGCCAAGAAACGCCTTGGATTGTCTCCAGCAAGCGTTGAGCAGTGTTCCAGCAAAATTCCGTGATGTTCCTCTCGTGAGCATCGCCTCGATCGGCCAAAAACTTGGTTTCATCGATGAAGCATTGAGGACAGCCAAAGAGGCTCTACGTATAAATTCAATCGAGGTAATTTATCATTATTAGCAATACATATATGAACACTGATATTTCAATGCAAAATTTTTATCCGCATACGGTATAATAATCGTTAATTACAAATTGATGAGATTACTTTGAGATCTGAAGAAGGAAACCATTTTTTTTTAGTTTTTTTTTTCTTCAACTTGAAACTTGTGTTTTTATTTTTTATTAATAATTAACAAGATACACGGTGAATTAAGCATTATCAGTATAAACAGAATGCAAAATTGTCAAAACGAAAAACGAGAAAGATAGTAGTTTTTTTATTTTATAGAATTTTAATTTTTTTCATGTAAAATCAGAGATTTTGCTCATATTATAAGACTGAAATATGATTTTCTAGCCTGCAACGAATTATCTATACGCGACATTACTTCACGCTAAGGGTAATCTTACCGGGGCGATTCATCATTTGAAACAATCGCTCCGAGTCGAACCGGATCTTATGGAAGGCAGAGCTTTGCGATTATTGCAATCATTGACTTGTGAAAAAAGATTGTTGAGCACACGACAATCAGGTAAATACGTCAAATTTATTTGGTCATTCAATTTTATAAAAATGAATTACAACAACAAAAAACCGAAATCCCATAATTTACGAATACATTATCACGGAAAATGACAATTTTATTCCACAGGTCACGGTGTCTATGGAGTTGAACGGATCGAAAGTTCAGGATTAACTTGTCTTTCACCGGAAATCATAGCTAGAAACGATTTGCACGAGGGTGAAACAGTTTTGTGCGTCGAGGACGGTGATGACTGTAGACCGATTCAGTGTTTCGCGATGAAAACAAATGTGGATCCGAGTTCAGCACCTTGAAAAAGAGAAAAACTCACTGTGACAATCAATGAAAACGCACGAAATGATATTCGTATTTTTTTCTCGTTCGGACTAACCACGACCAAAAGTGAGCATATTTCAAGCAATAAAGATTATGTAGGCTAAAGTAAAAGGACGTAACAAAAATTGTGATACACGAACACATATCGAATTGTGGCGCACGAGTTCTACGACATTCCACGGTTATAGCAATATACGCAAATGATTTCGAGTCAATTTTCGAACGAGCACGAATATTTTCAAGGAAAAAAAAAATCATTTTTTTCACTTTCCAAGTTTCAAGCACTTTTAGTGTTTTTTTTTTCTTCATAATAATCTTCGTGGAAGGAAATGTACTTACCGATATACAATTGGTGTTTCTATGTCCGTGCCTGTTAATAAAAAAATTTTTAATAGGGAAAAAACATGTAATCAAATTTACTCATCGGTTCAACCTTTTATTGCGTTATTACCGTATAGATTTTTAGTTATTCTCCTAGAAAAAAATAAGCAAGTTCGTAAAAATTGAACAATCGCGATAGAAAAAAATATTTAAAACATTAAAAATATCACTAGATTTTATTGAAATTTTTCGTAGAGCCTTTTCCAGTCTCAATTTACGACAAAATTTCGAGTTTTTATCATCAAATTTCAAACATGCGGTCGATTTGCGAGAAAAAGTGAAACTTGCCCGTTTCGGGCATGAGGGCGCACGGAAACGCATGAAGATGAGTAAAATGAGAAAACAAAAAGTAAATGAAACAACAAAATTTTCCAACGATATTTACTCTGGAAAAAAATACGTTTTATTTCATGAAAAAATAATTATGCGACGCTGAGACTCTTTCTTTTAATTTCGTTGAATTCGATTATCGTTAATTCGCGTTTTTTATTAATTGTTTTTTTTTTTTTTTTCAAGCAAGTTTATATTTTTCCTTATACACTTCTGCTATCTAGATACAAATTTATTGATTCCTGCAAAAGCAATTCGCGTCAGCCTGTGTGGACACGAATCGTATATTCATTTTCATCTTTTTTGTCTGAAGAAAGGGAAACTCATACGATTGTGCTGTTTCAATAAAACGGGAATTTAATTGCTGTAATTGTGCAAATTTTCATGACTGATTAAAGAGAATCACCATGAAACGTCGTGTGGCAAACTCCCCGACGAAATCGACCTACAAAACGTAGAAACTTTCGTGATGCGTAGCTTTACCGTATCTAAATAATGAATTTATAAAACTTACGGGTCACAAGAAAGCGAGAAGCACAGCGCCGATTTTTCGATCGATGCAGAGGAGTTGGACGACTTACTTTCCTTTCGGTTCAATAATTTACAGAATCTTTAATTCCTGTGAATATCAAATTTGTACAATCTCACTTTGAAACTTCTACCCTATCAAATCCAAACTTGAATATCCGAAATTGTTGAATGATCGAATTAACTACGACAAGGTTAAAATAATTTATGCAATTTTATTGACAGCAAATCTACGACAAAAGATCGAAAAAATATTGTGAATATCGTACATTTGAAACGTCGAAAAAGCGGATTCACACTTAGCAGTATTTTTACAAAATTGGTAGCTTCCGTAATTCTGTAACAGACACGGTTACAATTCAATATTCAGTGGTAGAGAGAACGCTCGGTTCCAGTAGGTCTTCGCAGCAGCTCTGACTCACCTGTATACTATAACGCTCGATTGATTTCCGGTTCCTGTCTCTTCAGTTCTTCAGTCTCTCTTGTTCTTGTTTTTGGCTTCGAAATGGCACGGTGCGTATCGTCTTACCACTCCGAATCCAACGTTTGGACATGTGCAAACGTAGCCATACATATTTACGCAAATGTATATCTATATATTTGTATATCAGGATTAATGGAAGCTGCATAATGGAAGCCTCATCATAGCCGCTGTCACACGCACAAGAGTCTCATGTCTAATCTTGTGCAGTGGCCAGCAGCTGCACTGAGGTCCAAATTCCACGCTCAATCACCGTATTTGTTGATGAGGTGGAAATCGTAAACTGATTTATTGAAATCGTCTACCAAAATTCTTGTATTTTCTTCATTTAGAAAATTAATCCTCTTCGTCTAACGTCGTAGAGTGAAGCCAAAATTCGTGAATCCCGATGCCTTGGAGTTCATTCGTGATCCAGAAATCGTAGAAATAAAAAATGATTAAAGTCACTTCGAGATTAATTAGCCGAAACACAACAGTCGTTTGTTATTTCAACTTGTAATTATCGTTTAAAATTTTTGATTTTTCAAAATGTGAATCCACTCTGGTAACAAAAGTTCGAATAACAATGTTTGAATCGAGTGTTTGATAATAGCGATAACATTTTTGATTGTTCGTTGTTGAGTGTCTATGTTGAGTCTGCGGTTAACATAAATTTTTGTAATGCACTACAGTTTTAAACCTAATTTCATAGAACTTGAATAAGAATCTTGAATGAGTGAATTAGTGAGTGAGGATAGAATTAAAAGAAAGTATTAATTGAATAATTAGATCCGGCAAAGCAATCTCTACCATAATTTCATTGCAGCCTGAAAATAATCCTCCGAGATCGAAAAAAATGTCAAATTTTCTCAACTTATATTCGTTAGTACGAGAAAATACATAGAATGCGTGAGACAAACGTTGAGCACTGTAGGGCAGAGGTGAAATTGAGGAAAAGGTGAAAAGTTTTCTTCTCTACTAAGGTCGAGGAAAAAAAAAAGAAAAAAAAAAGACAAGTTGAGCTAAAGCTTCATATACGAATAAGATATACGAGAGGCCAAAAGGAATATAAAGCTGTTGGAAACGAGACATCTGGAGGTGCTATAGAACGATGGGACAGTTCGTTTCTTATGGAAAATTCAACGACTTCGATCTCAACAAAACCTAACCAAGGGGGTTACACATGATTGTTTCGACCGGCCTATATATAACATTTAACGTTTCAACGATGACCGGACGGACGGTCTTTGTACAGCCTATCAGTATCGTTTCGTTCTTGCTTCTTACCTATTACTTTTTCTACACAGGTACATACAAACACACACAGACCCACATACACACATACACATACATGAAAGGCTTGTTTCTAGCCCTCGCATAAGGGCCTTCGATCACTTTTATTCTCACGGATACTTTACGTGAACTCACCGTACGATCTATAATGATAAAACTAGCTCAAACGAACAACCGGGTTACGAAAATGATAATAATAATAATAATTTACTAGAATATCTAATGAACCGTTTATTTCATCGAGAGAAAAAGCGCGCGGATAAATTTTTTTTTTTTTTTTCGACGCTACATGCATCGAAAATGAATGAAAAATATAATTTTTATACTTTTTCACTAAGGAATAACTCGTACATTATTTCAAAACCATTTTTTGAGAAACTTACGGTAAAAGGAACATTGAGAAAACGTTTGATCATTTCATTTTCATTCAATTTATCGATAATTATTTCGCTTCAAAATCATCGTTAAAATAGTTACTCAGATTATATATCGGATGAATCTAATTAAAAAGTTCCATTCGACAGAATTTCGATGTTGATCTAGTTTTTGATGGCTCTCAGCTCAGATTTTGTTTTACTGGTATTGGTACGATATCTTTGATCATCTTCGATTCCATTGTAGTACAAAATTGTTTTTCGTCACCGTTAGAATGTTGACGTACACGGTTAAGTAAATTTCAAATAAATAAAAGAAATGCACTAAAATAAATTGAAGTTTGATATTCTCCAATGGCAAACATCATTGAAATACGAAAAAAAATTGATAATTAAATGTAAAGAATGTGACCTGCATTGGCTTAAAATTGACTCCGAATTTGAAGCATTTTTTAAAATATCGACTTGTCGTTGATGTTGATGTGATTTTTTTATATCACAGTATATATTATTAACAAGAGAGAAACAAAAAATTCATTTATGAATAATGAATAATTTGCTATAAAATATTTCGAATTTATCAGGGACGAAAAATGTTTTGGCTTTTTGTACTGACCGGAAATGAATGTGAAAATGAGCAAAAGAAAAAATAAATTTGACGTACCACAAAGGTTTGGGCGACAGAGATTCCGTCGATCATTCATTGGCAGACAATTAGCCAATGTTCAGAAGATGAATCCGATATCACTATGAAAATATTCCAAATTAATTTATTGGGTGAAAACGTTGTTGACTTTTTAATTACATATTTCATGGTTTTATCGTTGATTTCGTCGTTTCGTATCATGCATACCTTACACCACGTAACACAAGAGAATTACTGGCTTAAATAAAACGAATGTATCGTAGCACTTTTAGGATCCACTGTTTCCAGCACAACTGCCTTTGCTATGTTCTTACACCCCCTGTTATATACCTCACAGACACGTGGTCATTTAATCCGTTGACCAATAGCGTCCCGGACTATGATGCTTTACGACCAATCCCCTTATAACGTATACAGCTCAGCTTTATACCCCAGCGAAATAAGGGCAAAATAATTATGCTGCATTATGGACAAACACACGTATTGCACTTAAGGTATAATAATAGTGAAAAAAAAAAAAATCCAACTCCTTGACAATTGGCTAAAAGTTTTTGTCAAAATTTCGTAAATTCCAATGTAAAATCCAAGCGAATACACTGTTTTTTATACATTCGATACGATCATTTCAATTTTTACGTATTCGTATACACAAATATTTTGTTTATTCCTTTTATTAGAATCTCGAGCTTATTCCTAGATCATGTTTTTCAATCGAAAATTTCATTGATTCAAAAATATATTATTCGTTCATATTTTGCTTTTTTTTTTTCGTCACGCTGTTTTCATACGAACATTCGTATCATATGTACAGCGCACAGTCCGATAAAAGTTCGTGTCTTTTGTACTAAAAATTTATGGGAAATACATCGGTCTATTTGTGTTCGATGTATTTAATAATGGATGGTAACGTGCTACATCAAGAACGGAAACATTTTTCGAAGAACTCTGTAATTTTCGGGTATTCGATCATTTCGAGGTAAAATTGAGATCAAATAAATGTAACGGTTGAGATCGTGTCGTTTAATCGCATGGTATTATAGTTTTTTTTGTACATTTTTTTTTATTGGGAACGTAAAGGGTACAGGATCTTTGTCAAAGGGTATTAACATCTTGTACATTGATGAATCGATTTTATTTCTATGAAATGAGTATCAAAAATGTGAAATGTAATTAAAAAAAAAAAAAAAGATCAATTTATCTCCTTGTAGTATAAATATCATTGAACGAGATTCGAAACTCGAAAATTGATTATCAAATGGAAAAGTAATATTTGAAAAATATTTTTACAACTAGAATATAATAATGTTAGTTAAAAATGTTGTATTTTGCCAAACGTTATATTTGTGCTATTTGACACAAAAGTACGCGCCATGCGAAGTTGCAGTCTAATCGAATAGCTTCAACGTATATAGTCAAATCAGTGCAACGTTGCTGCTCTTAATGAAATTTTCCATTTAGGTCGGAAAGAGGTTTTTTCCTTCGTTCTAAAACAAAACAAACAAAAAAAATGTATATATATATCTCAGTTTGCATAACTCGGACTTTGGCATAAAAAAAAAAAAAACTTTAACCACTAGTCTACGTGTTTGACGATGTAGCTGAATCGATGAATCCTTAAAAAAACTTGAAGCTCGGAGCTGCACATATAGCAAAGTCCGCGTGATCAATTGGTAAATAGATAAAGAATGTAGAAAGCGACCCATTAATCTTCTGTATCCTTCCTACCTCATTATCTCGGAGAATTACACCTTTCCCCAATTTTGACAAAATCCGGTAGAAGAGTGAAGGCTACGAGAAATAAATGCCGACACAATACTGCGAAGAAAACTTTTTTTTTCAGTGGAACGATTGACAGCAGAATTGACAATGCAAAATTCTTCTTACTGCAAAGAAAGAACAACTTTGAATGTAGATTTCGATAATTAAGCCATAAGAAATAGACACACTTATCGAGTCACCGGGACCAATGTTCACTTGTTTTATCATTAGACGCGGATCTTTACTCTTTCAAATTGAAAGTAAACAGCATTGGATTGGGAAGAGTAATGAAGTCTGTAATTGAAACTGATAACGGATTTTTGAACAATAATTTCTGATTCTAAATAACAGTTTCGTTGATTTCTCTACTTTTGAGGTGGAAGACGCTTTTTAATGAATAGAAAAACAAAACAAGTCCAAAAATGTGGTGCTGTTCCGCGAATGAATGATTTTACTGAAGATAATTGGAAAAGTTGAGCTCAATTTCGCGTTCTTCAACATCTCCAAAATTCTGAGAGTCACCAATTATAGGTTTAGTCGAATCGATGATTTGATTGATCAAATGATTGATTTATCAAAATCTAAAAAAATATTTTCTCGTTGCTTGCTTTCCGATTGGTCAACGCAGAGTATGAGATTTTTGCGGATATCCAATTTCGACGACGACCAACGAAACTCGAGGTCATCGAACGCGTTAGTCGATCCTTTTCGTGACTCGAAACGGGTGCGTTGAGGCAGATCCGAGACTCTAGATGTTACAGGGTGTAAAAGACACCCCTTTCTTTCCGCCTGTAGAGAGACACGCACGTTTCATACATCTATGATACAAATATCAATTCTGGTGGTGAATATTGAAATCAATTTTAACTTTGATTATTAAGAATCCATTCGAGCCATAAAAATTTATTCATTTTGTTATTTATAGATTACAATCATTCGAAATGACAGATTATGAATGGATGTAAAAAATTATAATTTGACAGCCATTATTTAGAAAATGATTTTTGCCATTTTCTGTCTTTCGTGATATACGACGAGGTTTCATGCTATCGAGGATGCTTTCAAGTATTCGTTTTATGTATTATGTTCTAAAAATTCAATCAGAAATAAAGTTATGATTGTGAAATTTGACAAAATTGATATTTCCCTAATAATTGATTGTTCGAAGTTTCGATAGTTCGAAACATTTGGAGTATTGGTGTCATCAAACGAAACGTAATGATTTTCAAAAATGTCGGTGATAAATATAGAATAGAAAAATTCAAATAGCCTAATGTACATTGAAATTGAAAAGTGTGTGTTCGGATCGAATCTAATAAGGGTGGAATGCGAGTAGCCGCGGTGCAGAGAGGAAAAAAGTCGCACCCCCGAGGCCCTTTGCGCGCGCGAGAAGGTAACAGTAGCCGAGTAAGCTCTCTCCCAGCATTTTTTAGGTTTCGGCTTAGCACCCCGCATCGGCTTCTCTCCTTTCTTTTATTATTCTTCTTTCTCACCATCATCATCATCATCTTCTTTCATCTATGTTCAGTACATCCTATGCCAGACTCGATGTTCATTCTGACTACTGAAATAACCAGGATGTCTGGTCTCTTGTTATTGCTTATAGACGAATGCAAAAAACGCTCGAAAAAACGAGTTGAAAAAAATTACATTTCATATAAAACGTAAAATTCCGAGAAATTTGATTTCTCGAACGCTCCATCGAGATCTAAAAATGCTTTTGCGAATCTCACGTAACTGAGTACTGAAAAAATTTTCTTCCCTTTATTTTTCAAACGACTCTCAGACCAGTTTTTTTATGGAATTGTTAATTTTGAAAAAAAAATACACGAAACTTAAAATTGCATATACGAATCATACAACATATTTTTTGGAATGACAAAATTATAAAATTTCTATGCTACAATACAGTGGCATCTAGTAGAAAAGTTTTTTATTACAATAATTTGACAGAAAATGAGGACCTACAGATGACTCCAAGAATTCCTATTAATTCAGTCGATTCTTCACAAATTTAATGTTTGTTTTCATATCACTGTTTCAAACTATAACGATCATAACAGAATTTTTATAAAACTACCTCAATTAATGGATTTACTTGTATTTTTAAATAATTCGTACTAACCCTATGAGAATAAAAAAAAAAACATTCAATGATGTGCTCCGTTGCAAGTATCTAGTTGATTTTGTTGTCGTATTTTCCATGTTTCGCAGGCAGATGTCGATGATCTTCAAGCCACGATGATCATATAGGTAACCACCTTAAGTTTATGTCATATTTCATATCGCAAATGTACAATGAAATAAGACAGAAACATAAGACGGCTTGCCCTTTTTTATTGTCAATTTCGTTAGTTGTTTGTGCTCTTCGATGTTGCAGTATCATCCTTTTCCGAAAGTCTTTCAGCGCAGGCGAAAATCCTTGATCCGATCAGTTCATAGTAAATTTAAAATTCATGCCAATATCGAATAGTAAGTGAAATAAAAAACGATCGTTCGAATAAGAAATTTTCATGGACTGTGAATAAGTACACATGACGATAAACGAAACGAGAAAAAATCGATTGAATAAGGAATTAAAAAAAAAAAAACATTGAAAAAGTACTCATGCGCTTATAATTATCTTGCATTTCTCGATCCAACGTGTATTCGTAAGACATTTATTTCAATCGTGTATGAAATTTTTTTTTGTTTTGTTTATTCCATTGAATCCACTGTAATGAGCATCTACCTTTGGATTTTATAATAGTTGTTCATTCATACCAATGGATTGATTTATGTAAAAATATACAAATACAGAAGAAAAAAAATACGTGCGACGCCAATGTAAAAGAAGAAAATAAGTTTGTTACGTGATACAGTGCTAGGGCAGCACGCCGCAGAGACAGGTTTGTTATTGCATGACATTCGGAGGGTAAAATCTTTATTTTCACTTCACCACAATGAAAAAAAAATCATCCGTCAAATGTTTTTTTCCATGAAAATGTGTTTTGATAAAAATGATGCAAATATCGTGTTCATGAATACGCCAAGTCCCCTAAAGCTGAAAGGAAAACAATAGATCGATCGTGAAATAATAGGGAAACTAGACATCATAGACGATCGGAGCCTCTGAAGATGATCGCTATATCCAATATCATAGCTCGAATCATTAAAAACGTTTAGCTCAATGTGAATAAACTCTCGAGGGCGTACCTCGAAAGAGTCAGAAAAAACACTGAGCCGGCATATAATATAGAGTTGCACAAGAAGCCTTTTAAAAAATCTTCCAACAGTAAAGTGGATTAATCCCAAACCACCCTAACGGTGAAGCCATTTCAAAATCATTGGCGTAGGATAACGACGTTTACTTCCTTGTTTTTTTTTTATTATTTGTCATTTACTTGAATACGCTCCGAAAATATGTATTGTGCCCAAAAACATAGTACATTTTCACAATTGGATTTCATTTTGAAAGTAATCGATACGAGTCGATATCGAACAAAAAAATCGATAAAAATGATGTGCAGCTATGATTTTTTCCTTATTATTTATTCTCGTTAGTTTTTTAGTTTCATCTTTTGTAGTAATTATTTCTCAGCACGAGAAACTGGCGACACAAAGAGAGAGAAACACGAAGAAAATGTTGAAGAGATACTGAACGGTCGATAAAACGTAACTCGACATTGTGGCTCCCCCAATAATGCAGCAATCGTTTTTCTCACATGCAACAACGATTTTACCTTAGCGCATGACATCGTGATATATCCACCGAAGTGATACTCCAAGTCCACGTTTCTCTCTGCCGTACCTTTTGACTTTTAACCTGCTGTTGATGTTTTTACTCGAAGTTAACTATTACTACACGGCAATCGGTAAAACAGGTAAAACAATAAGATTTGTACGCAGCACTTGTTGTGTTTCACCCGGCACCATAGAAAAAAGTAAGTCAAGTATAGTATCCTCCTCCACGGGTTCGCGAAGTTTATGAATAAAATAAGCTCACTCCGAATTCGCGACGACCCTTCTGGCTCGTCCCTTCATTAGATATTCCAGAATAATTTGATATTTGAATAAAATACAAGAAATTTTATAATATAGAGAAATAAGTAGTGAGCCATTTTTTTTTTCTGGAAAAAGTATATAGACTGCTGATTACTTAAGAAAATCATTGGTAATTGTTTCCATTTCGATCATATATTTCTGTCGAGAAAACAAACTATTCAATATCACTGCGTTACTTCACACCTTGCATGAAATAAGTCGCCGAATAAAAACAAAATGATGAATAATCGTGATGTTTTTACTGTATTTCAATGTGTGCGGTAACATCGAGGGAATACAAACAGAAAATGGTTTGTTTTTTTGTTTATACCAATACGTGCGTTTTTGCTTCCTATTTGTTCAAGTTCCCTATAGTTCTCTCTGAAATTTTTTTTTCTAAAATAAAAAATGGCGAAATAATGAAAAATCTGCTTTACCACTCAGTTTGAATGAAATTTATGTTTTTGTGCGCAAAGATCGAGAGACCGAAGAAACGCTGGTTCTGCTTCTAACCTTCACTGTTATAAGGGCAGTTTCTATAAATAGCAATTCACAACTCCATCTCGTACGCACATCCGATGTATATAAGATGATTTAATGAAAATAAATCGCGTCATGTTACACTCTCAATTTGATTTCATTGAAAAAAATCACTATAGACGAAGAAAAAAAATTGTTTGCGAAAAAGTTGTATATGCTGATGCGCAAATATTTTCATGGTGAACACCTGTCGTAGCAAAGCTGTTGAATAAACACAATGATGACCTCGGAAAGAGAGGGGTACACGAAGGAAATCTCGTAGGTTGACCCACTTCCACGCGATATGAACGGATACCCCATTGACCCAGGTTCGTTGCTGGGCAACGGCACACCATACGAACCCCCTGCATCTGGTAATGACGATTAACTATATAGATTCAACCTGCTCCTCCTTCTCTTTTCTTTGGTCGACCGTATTCGCCCATCCCCTTCTCCAACGGCGTGAACACAGGAAATTCTTAGGCCCGTGACTTCATTCATCCTATGTGACGTCGAACGCTATTTTTGTTCTCCGCATGCATACGAAATTTGCATTCAAGTATATCGATAGAAAAAAAAACAGACTGAATACGGTTATCGTAATTCGCGATTGCACTCGTTTGTCGTTTAATACGCGATGCAGATATTTCTTTTTGATTTGACTCCTCGAATGACGATTTCTTTGTCACACTCACGCACTTGTAAAAAAATTTCATTAAGATCCTTACAGATACGAATAATATTATTAGATTGGTAAAATCGCATTGGACTGTTGGTTAGCAGGCGCGTTGATTGATTCAAAGACATTGTGAGAGTTCGAAGCAAATTTCATTATTTTTGCATCGACAGACCATAATCATGACTCGCATTTAGTTGAAGATCCGGCTAACGCGATACTCATTGACTGATGAAATTGGAGTAAAATTTTATTTCTTGTATCAGTCGACGAGTCTCGTAGCGTTGTGACAAAGTTTCTCAATGAAATGCGGTGCACTTGTAATCCGGATTCGAACTTTCGTGATCGCGAACATTTTTCTGAGAGAATCGTAGAGGGAGAAATAAACGCACACTGACTGCGAGACGTGCTCTCTCTCTCTCTCTCTGCGGTTGCTTTTCTCATCGTCGTCGGCCTAGTGACCAGAGATGAAGCAAGAGTGAGAAATTCTAGAGAGGAAGAGAGAAAGAGAGAGGGTAGTCAGGATTGTGAATGACGCGAATGCAGGTCACCAGGTCATGTTGCTGGATCCCCCATCGGGGGCCTGCTCAATGGGGCTTCATTTATGGAACACGCCGTTGCTGTCGCCTCTATCGCCTCACGCGCTATATATTTATGTATACATATTTATTTTCCCCTGAGAGAAACGAGAGAAGAAAATTCTTTGTTTCTATCCACCCCATCCGCACCTTAATTCGTCCTTTCGACATCGTTACCTCGATCTTCTTCATTTTCGTAAATTACTGTCAGCAAATAATTGCTCAATGAGTAAAACAAAAACTCGACAAAAAAGTAGCACGGGAGTAATTTACGTCTATATATATTTTTACATTATCATTGCCGATAGAATGGGTTTTGCAGTTTTTGTGAATATCAGTAATCCATCATTATATCTCATGCCTATACAAACGTTCTATAGAAGAGCGCTTAATATTTGTATGAATGAAACATTGAATGGACATTCTGAGTGTCCTTGTACTCGCTCTATACAAGACATTCAACAGAAATTCGTTTTACAAGATCATTTCAAAATATTTTTCAGTGTTACTATTGTTAAAACATTAACAAATATTATTAGTTTTGATACTCGATATAATTGCTGCGATTTATACTGGGACTGTCAGCTTCTTTGTGCTCCCTTTTCATTCACTATGGAATTTCTCACGTTGAAAAATTGTTTCTTGTGACGACACATACACGGTAGAAATTTCTGTACTCGTCAACTGATTATCGTTCATAAGTCTTCCCAAAAATAACACGGTAATAAAGACTCGAAGAAAGTGAATCAAAAGATTCGAATGGACAAACGTTTCTAAGAACAAATTCTCTGAGATACGACAGATTTTAAAAATAATTTTGGAATGAAACTCGCGATTTTTCAAGTTATAATCGGCATGACCTTTGAAAATGTTCTGAATGATTGTGAATTGGTGAACAGTGAGGCTTGAGTTTTTCAAAAGTCCGAACAAAAATTTACGAAATAAAAACAAAAAAGGGTCCAGCTTTGATCACGGACATACACGTCACTATCTTATCTATCAATCGTCATGCTCTCTCAAGGTCACAAGAAAAATCTTCAAACAATAGATTTACTATGATTTCAAACGATAATCATTCACGAATTTATATACAGTTCTAGAATGAATTTTTTTTTTTTTTCCATGAAATACGATATACTGACGATAGGAGAAGCGAAAAATGTTTTTTCAAGATTACCTTTTTTACGGAGGTTAAATTGAGGGTTGACAAATATCTGACTAAATTCATCGATGCGCTTAAGACATTGGAATAATATAAGACTCATAAATAAGATGCGCTTGCGGTAGTGTCGAAAGCCTCGTATAAACGTATGAATATGTGAGCGGGTGGCAAATGTACGCAAGCACTGAAGATGACCTAGCGGAAGCAGCCTTGGAAAACTGGGACTTTGAACCTTATTGCACTCATCTCTTGCAGAGAAGTTGAAAAAGGGGTAATTCTGGCTTTTTGCACGTATTTTGTGGATTTAGTAGTTATATAGGGGAGAAAGGGCTAACCCACAAGCACGCACGAAGCACTCTTCAGTGGGTATAATGGAAAGAAAGAAAAAAGAGAAAGAGAGAGAGAGAGAGCGAGAAAGAAAAAGCGCGAGCGAAAGAGCACGAGAGAGAGAGAGAGAGAGAGAGAGAGAGAGAGAGAAGACAGTGTAAAAGGATGAAAGAGCAAGAGAGCAGACCGTGCAGCCAGTGACGTCAGCGAGCGACTGGCCAATCGGGTGTCCGCATTCTCCTGACGTCACTACCTCCCCCAAAATGACGTGCATTCTAGAGGGGTGCACGATAGAGAGAAGGGATTATTCGGTTTTTGCGAGGGTCTGGAGAGGGGGGGGGGGAGGGGAGAGGAGGTCTACTAACTGAACGGTTAGAGGCTGGTAAAGGTTTGAACCGTATTTTGACCCAATTAACGAGGCTAAATGGCTGCCGTGGAAAATTGGCTACCCTAAAGAGTCCAGACACTCTGGACTCTACTCTAGATCGAGTTGAGTCCTGAACCCTGTTTGCGAATATGAAATATATTTTCTTCAATTTCGTCGCATTAATAGAAATTACATACGCATACAAAAAAAAATATCTTACAGAAATTGTCGATTCTAATATCGCACTGGATCCATTAAATTCGCGCGATGAACCTCAATTTGTGCAGTTATTATTATTCCAAGGACATTAATCATGGATCGATGAACAAGATGAAAATGCATTTTTTTTTTCAATTTCAAGTAGAATGAGTGTACATGGAATGTATTCGTCAGCCAAATTCGATGAAAACTCACATACGGTGACCACCCAATCGGCGGCCCCTAACCATTAGTCGGCCTCTACCCATTCTTCGCACGAGTGACAGGAGTGCGAAAGATATATTTTAAACTCTTCCCACTTATACGAGACCGACTATTGGGTGTTTTTGTCTATTTGACGATATCCAAATACAAGTTTGTTTCTCTTTAAAAAATTTGTTAAAATCTGTAACCGAAGAATCGTTTATCGCTTCCGCGATTCAACTATTGTTGGATGCGATTCCATTTAGATGAATTATATATTTCGAATGGTGACAAAAAAGTTTTCGATGACTTTCCAATCATTAAAGCGGAATTCGGATTGTTGCAAATTTTATGTCGTTAACCCCCTGATTCTTGCTACTTCTAGCTTATTGAGTTACGAATCTTGGATGGTGCACGGTGGCGGGGGTTTTCTTGGTGGAATTGGCGAATGGTGAAGGTTGAGCAATGTACCAGAACGAAAAAGCGAGGGAGAGAGTGAGAGAGAGAGAGGGGAAAAAGGAGAAAATGACGAAACTCAGGTGACATAGCAAGAATATTACAAAATTTGAAGACTTTTACTATGAATATATTTTAGAATCATTTTGATTGGAATTAATTTTCAAAAATCAGTGTAATCGATAAGAACAAAAGATAATTTTGTGTCGGAATAAAAAAAATTATATTAACATACTACTTCATTTTTTCTTCGTAATAAAATTGGGAACAATTTTTGGTCAAATCGAGTACGATACAAAATTAAAGGACGACCAGTGACCCTACTTGAAAACGGTATGAACGAAAAATGGTATTTTTTGTGTGCTATGACTCGCCGCGCATCCTCCAACTACAATGATATCGCAATGTTTATTTTCATCATTTTTTTAACTCCATTTAGCGCCTCTACAGTGATACGTGACTCTAAAATTAATGTCAATGGAATTCTTGGACTCGAAAAGCTAACAAAATCAAGATCAGCAAGAAATTGATAAGCTCTGACGCTCTTTTGTTTTTATGGAGAGTGATAAAATTATGAGCGAATCCAAAATAAACTATAAGGAGAAAAAATAATTCGAATAAATAAGAAAATATGCAGTTTGGAGAAAGAAAGAGGAAAACGTTCGCTTTCGTTTCAATGGATGGCGGATATGCCCGAACGTGTGTGGGCGTGTGTTTGGTCTGGTAGAAAGTAACCCACGTGCTTTCGTGACTAACGCAGGCTTTTCTGCATGGAACACGACTCGATTCCTATTACAGTATAGCTAATCAGATTTTTTTTTTTCGGAATTACTAAACGGATTTGGCAAGTTATTGGTCAACAGGCCTTGTTTCATCACATTGTTTCATTGAAGTACTTACCCCAAGAACGAAGGTCAGTTTAGATTCAGAGAATTCATACACGAATTCTATCCAATTCGAAATGCACTATTTTAAGTTTATTTTTTAAATTCTTTTACTTACCTCTCGATTCGGCACTCTTTTCTTCGCGTTTTCGTACACTGAAAGCCTAACTTTCTTTTTTATTTATTCACTTAGCACGTCGATGAATGGAAAACAGGATTTTTACCAGAATTTATAAAAGGAAATTTTCATGCAAGATTGAGAGGATTTTGTGGAGTGTATCAACGTCATTGTGTGAGAATAAATAAGAACTGGAGAAAAATGTTTTCGAAGATATTTTTGATTTTTGATATCGAATAATTGAAAATCGCGCAATGCTAGTAGAGTACAAATGGTTTTATCAGATTTTTGAAAAAGAAGCTTTGTTTCCGAGTTGTAAACGCTTTAAGTGATGAATTTTACGGTGGTTTTAAGTATACCAACGAAGAGAGAAAGGTTCAGTGGATAGAAGGAGACTCACAGGTTTTGGTTTCCTCGACCGCGCGTTTCAGTGGTCGAGGACGAACTGCAGTCAGGCGAAGTCTGACGGAACTCGGTGGGTTTCCACTGGCGATAGAGAAGGCTGAGGTTGGCGGGTTGAATGGAGCTCGTATGCTATTGGCTCGTTGTCGCATGACGTCACGACATTGATTGTCCCGCGCGCGCCACACCACGTGGCTCGTTCAGGGCTTATGCTGCTATGTTTCCTCGATTTTCCTCGATGCTCGGATTCTCCTTCCCTTTTCTACTTCGGCTTCGTTTTCTTTCTCTCGCTCTTGGCACAGAGAAATTCTTTTTCAACGAAAGTTATGCCAATCGTGTTCGATATCTCCGAATGGAAAAATCTGCTGTACATTCGTATACTCGTTCTTATTTCATAGCGAGAAAGAAAAAAATCAAATTGTTCATTCGAAAGAACAAAAATATTTCATCATGTTTTTATTTTTTATTTCATTACCGAAGTCATTAATTTTTCGCCAGTTTATTATAAAGTATACTTACGACTTTGGACGAATTAAAACATAATACATTTTGAACGTATACCCAAATCCATTTTGACGATCCAGAAAAATGGCTGCCCTCGATGAAAGATTTTTGTATTTTTAGAAAGATTGAGATATAGCTCTAAAATCAGATAAATGTCGGAACTAACCGTATTTATTTATTATCCATGTAGAGAGTCTAAAAATATTCGTAGTATTGGGTTATTTTCATCGAGCTGGTTGTATAATCGATAAGATATTTTTAGATGACAGTGAGACACTTTCTTTATCCAATGTTAAGTATAAAGTAGAGTTATATGAACGTCTCTCCGGTTAACCCTCTTTCTTTATCTTTCTCTGTTTTCCTCTCCGTTTTTGTCTTTCTTTGTCTCTTATATCGGATAGCAATCTTGTCACGTCCTCCAACTACTACAAATTAACTCTCGGCCTCTGTCTCTTCGTTTCCGCCAATTCTCCGTTCTTCTGAACTTTTGTATCGAGATCGTCTAGTAAAAATCCGAAATTTGTCGATAATCCGACCTTAAGCCTTCGTCTATATTCACGACGTTCCCATATACTCGTGCTCATTCTCTCAAACAAACCGTATACACATACGAGTATCTCCGAAGTCTTAAGGTCATAGAAAATGTATTTGTGAATATCTAATCTGGGACACAAAATTTACGCTCGATAGATTAATTCGTTTATCCTTTCATTTTTTTTTCTCTACGTAAAATCGCTTCAAACATACAGATAAATTTATTTTTTAAACTTCAATTTTACAAGTTACATGAACTTATCTGGTAAGTGACAATTATGGTGGTGAAATTTCTCTCAGTTCTCTATTCATTAAATCCAATTATATGCAAGTAATCCAAAGTTTTTTTATGAGGTTCGAATATGTTTGAATGATCGCAGCTCGGTGTAATCGACCTGTAGATCAAACGGATTCGGATTTGGGTCTAGAGTTCATTCAAGGACTCTCGGAAAATTCTGAAAATAGTATATGACCAAGCGCAAATAGTATAACACGCACTTAGGATCTGACCATCTCAGTGAGTCGATTATTTTAAGCGACGATTATTATCGGTATCATTTTTTCATGGTCCGTTTTTCTTTCTCAAAGTTATTTTAATCACCAGTTATTGTTTCGATCATTATTATATAAATTCGGTTATTTAATGTGGTCGCCGTTTAAACATTATTCTAGTAGAACCTTGAATTTTCTTATTCAGTCCTAATGGGTTTTCTAAATTTCTCGTTGACCCAAAGTTTTGGGATTATTTTTTTACAAAATATTCCAACATCTTACCCATCTACAGCAAAATGTCGATATTCATTGAACGAAATTTGTTGAAGTGAGGTTCACTGAAAGCTGTCAATTCGAAGGATTGTCAATGGGAAAATGTAATTTTTCTAGAAAGTGCTGTGTATATAATATGTACTGTCATGGTTTCCAAAGCATTAAGTAATTCAAAGTATTAAAATAATAAAATACACTGAAGACCCACATAATTATGATCGCATACGCTTCAATAAATCTAAATTCATTAAGTTTTTCTGAAAACTTGTCTTATGAGGATTGGGTCGTACTTCTAGCGATCCAGCTATACTCAACAACCTTTGAGAAATTTGATTTTTAAGAAGAATTTTTGCAGTGTTTAGTAAAATTTTTTCGGAATGGATAATTTTTATATCGCTTTGAATACTCGGTCAAAGACTCACCGGAAAGGTGTCAATCCAGCGGGTTTTAAATGCATTAAAAATAAAATGATTATATAGATCATAAAGAAAATCTCATTATGAGGTGCTCATAAAGTATATCAACCGCTATTAAATTTCAAGAAGGATTCAAGAAGTGTCCAAAAAGCATTAATTACCGTAGCTTCGATTGTACTCGAATCCTTGCCTTCTCGTCTCGTTGTATGATTCAATAGACCTGAAACGTACTGCATGACCGCTGATGACGTTATGAGGTTTTCACTGTAATAATGTGTAAAAAAAACATTGCAAAATTGTTGGAACATTTTTTTCAAACGATGCAACAATAATTGGAATAAAAAAGCAATTCAAATAATGTCGCATATCCTGAATAATCTGATGTTCTTGTACACACGATAGAAAAAGAACTGAAAAATACACATCGTGAATCCCTCAGTTGATCATATTTCCGCAAAATTGCGATGTAACGATTGGTGATGATGCAAACAGTTCGCGAGGTCCGCGAAGAATTAAAAAAACGAATCAAACATGACCTGATTTAAGGAAAAAAAAAAAAAAAATTATTTGAAATTAATGAATATCGAATGGAATTCTGAAAATATTGGCCATAATATACAGAGTACGCGGATACTATAGCGACATAAAATTATGTAGTGGAGGGAAGCATCCCTGATCGAGCCACCACTCTTCCCCAGTGACTTAATTCAACGATTTCGAAAATACCGAGCGGACTATTTCACATCGACTCTCTACCTCATTCACCCAGTTTTCTCTCTACGTCACTGTGGCTTCGACCCTCAACCCCTTCTCTTCCCAGATATGTATGGATATCAAGAGAAGGAGAGAGACGCAGCACATACACAGGTATACACACATTCATATATATAAATACATCGAGGAACATAACCAACCGATACATACGAACTTAGATGCATGTAGACATACACACACATACGCGCAAATGCGTCCTCCTCACACACGGATAAATTCTCACACAAATATGTGCGTGGATGAGCGTTTTACTCGAGTACGGTCACCAATACCGGAGCATCTCTCAGTCACCCTCTCGCAGTGTCCTCGGCACAGATCTTCTCTTTCGCGTCAGTCCAGGGTATAGTGAAACATGGGAGAACAAGAGAGAAAGAGAAAGAGGGAGAGATCGAGGGATGCTGTGAGGCCGGGGACGCCTAGCTAGGCAGCAGGCAACTGGGGTTTCAGGTCGATGCACCCAGCGACGGGAGTTCGACGCCCGGCGTTCCATGACGTCATTCCAAGAGCCCTTCCCCGCACATCGGAAAGAGGCAAACCGAAGAGCGCGTTCATCGTTCAACCCCTTTGCACCCTCTACCGTATATTTTTGAAGGTATACGAATATTTTGAAATGTGTATGGATATCTATGTTTACATTAGAAAATTTAGCAAAGAAAGGGGCACATCTGCCATAACTTTTCATGTACGAAGCTTATACATCTGTTACGAGCTTTTCATTGCTAAACGTTATGTCGATGTATATGCATGTGTCCGATGAAATCACCTCACACGCAGGACAGCGAAATATCGAGAGATGGAGCTACGAGATATATCGAGAGGGAGAGAGAGAGAGAGAGAGAGAGGGAGCAAGAGATTGCAAAAGGCGTATATACAGTGGACGTAGTTTGCGTATAGGTCGAGGGTGAATTTCGAAAAGTGGGTCGCCGCCACTTGATTTTCCGTAATTGGCTCACATTCGGAGATGAACACATATACGGACGTCACGACAAGTTTATCTTCTTGTCTTATATCACCCTTCGATTTTCTCCTGCTAAGGATGCTTTATTTCAGACTTTTCCCTTCAAAGCTTGTAGATATTCAATGTTGAATGCAGCTAATATTTGTTGTTTTGGATAAGAGTGAAAACACAGTTTTTCTATTGGACCGGTATAGTTGATTGATCGGTTCGATTGGTAGAATTATTATTACATCCAAATACAGAAGAATCATCGGATTGTATAGAGGGTGCTGTATTCAAAGTACAGTCGATAACCTGTTCTTGACGTAATTTCTGCACCAGGATTCTTCGTCCCTCTTCTCTCTTGCGATCTTTGGCCCCCTCCCTCCCTCCACCTGTCTCTCTTCCTTTCGTCATAGAACAAGGATCATCGAGTGGAACGGAGAAAAAGAGGGAGAGAGAGAGAGAATCACAGGGGTTGGCAAAAGGCAAGGGTATATACACACAGAGCCAACGGTCCGGGAGGGTTGTAAGAGAGTCAAAGGGGCGCCTCGACGAAACTAGGTCACTGGAGCTTCATTCACATTACGCGGCCATTCATGAGATCTGCGCTAACCGTTCGACTTTCGTGTGCTACGCGACGACAGACTTTCCGAAAGATCTATTTCATTATCCTTTTTTTTTTCTTTCTTCAAATTTATTCTATTCGGCCAAAACAACACACTGGTTGAACATTTTTTGTCAAATAAACTTTCTCTCAATTGATCTTCAACTAGCAGGGTACGGTTGCCTTGAAGATTGCTTTAATTGAGAAAACAGGCGTTGATGGTGCATTTAAATCAATTTTATTAAATAAACTCTTCTTCCTGAACCACGTTTTCATAGCATAGTTGTCGGGTATTATATCGGCACTCAGACAGAGTTTTCACTGTATGAGTTTCACTGTATGCAATTCGTCATTTAGAATGAAGGCAAAAATAACGATATTTTACAGATCTTGAGGAAATAAAAATGAGAAATTACTATATAGTTATGGTGAAGACCCTCAGACTGCCGGTATGATACCCGGGGACCATGGTGTCATAGTAATTTTCGATAAAACTTTCTTTATGTGTTTATCAAAGACTTTAGGAAAAAGGGGAAATTTAGGATGAAGAATTGTGTAAACCACAAAGAAGTTGGATCGGTAATGTCACGTCCTCTATAAATTCTTCCAGCTCGAGATCCATTCACAATAATTTTTCATCGGACGGACTTCCTATAGCTCTCTTTTGAGTCTGGCTAGCCTTTCACCCGGGAATGGAAATCCCGCCATGTTCAAACTGCTAACAAGAAGATGATCGGGTTTTTTAAACCCATGTAATGGAATAACTGAAAAGATTTTCACGATTTATTCTGACCAGTCTTCGCTAAAGTCCAGTTTTTTTATTCGTAGCGCAATGTAACTATTTTACTCTCATATGATTGGAGTCTCGTAGGATTCTCGCAGAGGAGTTCGTCGTTTTGCCTAATTCCGGAGTTTTTTTTAAAATTATTTCAAAAAGTCATAAGAAACAAATGATCCGTCGAAGTATTCTCTGGGCTCTTTGAACTCTAATATTCGTCATCTTCGTAATTATAAGTACGGAATTCTTCTTCGGGGATATAAGAGAAAGAATCTCCGTTTACGGATCAGAGTCGCGGTGGGCAACCCGTTTGTGGGGACGGCGGTGGTGTTTCGAGAATATGGTAGTTGGTGAGGTGAGGAGAGCGTAAGGTTAAAGTGATAAATTGGTCCTGCAAAAATCTCGAAAAGGTATGATGCAGGAAGATAAAAATGTATAATACTATAAAGTCTGATCATACGTAATAAAAATAATTTTGGCAAGCTTTGTGCAGATATGTTCACACGTCATTGTTCATTCGATTATTTGCGTGAAGAGACAATAAATCTTTTCGAAAATTTATTCTATTTCTCTTGACACGATTTTTGCAAATTTGACAACTTGCATGATTTCAATCTTTCTGTTTTCGAGAATTAAAACTATTCGTGAAAGGAATACTTCCACGAACTTTTAACGTCGATGCTTCACGAAACGCGAAGATTTTAGAAGTCCTGCACAAAATCGTACTCTCGTGTAAAACCAATTAGTAAATTACAATATTGCGTAAGACTTTTTTCAGGACTGATATTGAATAAAATTTTTGAAAATAATTACGACAGGAAACCTTGATTACAGACATTTTTTCCCCATCGCGCGGTAACTTTTTTTTCTTTCGACATATCAAGAATTCAATTCTACTCGATGATCGTTTTCAATGATTGTATATTAGCATTTGAATTTTTATATTTGTTCGTGTAATCGCATCGAAGTTCATGAGCCAATGACAATGCAGCTTCATAGTGCAAGCAAAAAAAATTATCTTCGATTCGCAGTTCTGGAAAAAGACAGAGTGTGCAAGTGTTGAAAGAGATGAAGAGGATGCTGGATGAATTTGAACCGGGAATTCCTCAATAAACTGTTCCTCATCCCTCTGGTAGTTTTCTCCTGTATACATGTGCTGCACACATACGAATGGACACAGATGCACATTCATGTTCATGTATAAATATATATATATTCGTTGAATTTCTCTCTTTCTCTTTATGACTCTTCGCTCTCTGGGACTGGGATATGAAGCTCGGGGTCTGCCTGACCCAGATTCACTCGGGCAATGACGTTGGAGATGACGTCACGAGAGCTGCGAACTGGGTCGCGAGGTCGTAGCACCCCGTCGCGGGTTCTCGCTGGTGGTGGAGCTATGCTGCTGGGAACTGGCCGCCGGTTTCTGACGGAAGGATTGATCGACGCCACTATACCTCTGCCATTGCTGCTCTGTGACGAGATTAATGGAACGATTGACCGTTCTAACCCTTTCCCCCTCTCTCTCTCTCTCTCTCTCCGCCTCCGTCTCTTTCTATTTTTCTCTTTTACTCGATTTTTCTGTTCCATTGCCTTTTCTCACGAATATCCAAAGATTTACGAACGGGAGCGCAGCTCTCAGCATACGAATGAGCACGCTTTCTTTCGGGGAGAAAAAAAAAGCTGATGAAGAGCATTGTCTGTGGTCAGGAACGAATGCGAAAACTGCCACGAATTATTTCCATTTCCGTAAACATTTCATTTAATACAACATCGAACTTCCTTTCATTTTCAACATTAAAATTTCGAACTTTCTGTAAAAATGCTGTTTCTCGAATGACAAATCCGTCAATAGATTTCACGCTCTTAGAGTATGATTTAGATTTCAATATTGAATATTCTTCTCCAGTTGGTTCGAAGTCTTCCAGTCACGCTTTTATTGCAAAAACAATTTGTGACGAAACGATTATGAAATGACATTAGTTAGGGTATAAAAATATTAAGAGCTTTGTGAAAGCAAAATTAAATCCGTATATTTTTCATGCAGATTCCTATCGTTGAATTTTGTTCATTGTCCCTCTGGGGAAATTTCAACAAAGAATTATACACAATGAATTCGAAAAAATATCTTCCACGCACAAATCAAATTACCAGGAAACCAATTATAATCGTATAGCTAATCGAAGTTCACAGCTGATTTCAATTAATTGATCAAACTTTTTAACAGAAAATATATTGTTTTCGATGCGCTAAAACTTATACATTTAATAAAACCAAAGTTAAATTCACGATTAACAATTTGCAAATAAGCAAGTAAAACAATCATTCGTACCCGAAATAGCTATTATTTTTCATAACTGTGAAAATTATGATCTTTTTTAAGACAAACATGACCCCATTAAAAATATATATTTTCAGCCGAATGCCCATAAACCTGAGTCGTTCGTACGTGGTAAATATCACACGATCACGCATGCGTTTATTACGCTTATATGACTAATTAAACGATTTTCTGGCAAATAATTATCTGCATCTTTCTCATAAAAATTGAACAACGAGGTGCAGTTGTAACATGATTTTTTAAACATTTTCGTCAACGAGCCACTTCGAAAATTCCAAATTAATAACTCCAAAAATATGTTAATCGTATAAGAGCTAATTTGACACGTTGAAAGCTCCAAAAAGATTTATAGAGGATCAGAATTAAAAGCTCTCCGGTCCAAAGTAAAGGAAAAAAGAAGAACAAAAGAAAGTCGAGACTCGCATCTTCGATTCGAAAATATCGAATTCTCATCTCTAATCATGCTTATGATGAAAATCGTGACAATGTAAAGATAAAAAAAAAAAAAAAAATCGAAGATGTGATCATAATATCCAAGATACAAAGTGTATGGATTGACGAAAGAAACCGAACAATAAAGAGGGTGGTATAGACGCACAAAGACAGATAGAAAGAGAAGAGTGAGTCCTCGCGTCAACGGCGTCGTCGCGGACGTGGCGACGGTGAGCTTTGGGGAAGGAAAAAGGGAGGTACAGGTCGGTTTCTATTTTTGGAATGTAGGTCACCCATAAACCCGCGTTCGTCCCGTGACGTCACGGGATCTGGTCGTCCTAGCAACAGGGACGCTAGGTCGATCACCTTTATACCCTCTTTACCTCATCCATACATTCATATACGTTTTGTACACTGGTGCATAAAATTAAAGGATCACTCAAATTTTCGAAAAATTCAGGCCACTTTTTGGAGCTTTATCTTAAACTGAGAAAATAAATAGTTGATCGAAGCGAGTTTCATTGCACTCAACCAAAATATTTTGTTTGGCGTTGGCGAAAAAATATTTCCGAGATAACACAAAACAATTTTTTATTGCTGTAACAAATTATTGGTCGAAGTAACAAAGCTTCGGAGCAGTTAAACAAATGCGGGTTAAGGCATTAAAATTTCATCAAAATAGATTAATTCATTTATTCATCCGAACGATTACCGATTATCGATTACCGATACCGAAATTTCATTTCATTTTCATGAAAATTAACTGAAATTTTCTGTAATATGCAAGGCATTTTGTTTTAACAAGAATTTATATTTTGCAGTGTAAAAATTTGCAATCATTCGAGGTTGTCCTCCGCTTCTGTTGCTATAACAGTAGTTTTTACCTTTCTATTCTCTCTGTTTGGATGAGCAAATAAACGATGAAATTCAACTAATTCATAAAAATCAAATTTGAATAAACCAAAACATTTGCCTGACAGCAAAAAAAATTGTTGGACCTACCTAATTTTCGTCCAACACTATGGTTTTAGTTCAATGGAATTTTTTTTTCTCAGTGCATTGAAAATTATTGCAGTTTTTTTTTTTTTTCCCCCAAAGTGTTACGATGCTTCAGCTTCAGTAATCGAGTTTTCGAACCCATTTACCTGGGGAAATATCGTTTTTCGAGTATACCAATATTTTACGGTCCCGAGCGTATAAAAAACAAAAACCAAAAAATTTTCATCCATTTTGATGGTTTGCACGCCTTGTAAATTTTTTACTGCAAATTTTTTATTCCAACTCCCATGGAACCATTAGTGACAATGCCATTTGGAATCGAGATGAAGAATGCCGCTTTGGTTTTGATCTTCTGTGACTCGGTAATCTAATCATTGGTCGCGGAAGAAAAGCTGAGCGCGTGCAGTTGTAATTCAACAACAGAGATACAGCCTCTCACAGAATTTGTGAAAATTTTGGTCACTTTTCAATTTTGTGCACCAGTTTACATAAAAAGATAAATGAGCATTTAAAAAAAGCCACTTTTTTGTAATTTGCGATTTCGAGCAAATAAGTCGATGTTTTTTTAATTACCCTGGGGTCCATGTATATATGAGGCATTCCACGCCAAATCGGCTACTGCTTGACGTTTGCATTCATTATTTTCCTAATTTTTCTTCTCTTTTCAAGTATACTGAAAAAAGCTCACCTGATTAAAAAAAAAGTTTATCCAGCAGAAATTTTTGAAAAATTTCAATTTTTTTTTCATTCGTTTATAACTTTTGGAAAAATATAGCAAATCGAATGGATGAGAGGTCAACATTTTCGGTTTTGAATGTTCTTTCATTTGAAAATATTCAAAAAATTATTGAATAAATGATTCAGCCTGTTTTTTTTTCTACAGTGATTGTTTATTCGATTTTCTTCAAATTTTTTTTGAAAAATAGTTATTTTTTAATGACTTTTAAGCCCAGTGTGATCGTGGGCAAATAATTTTTTTCATCTGTTTCTATGATTTTATTGATCTTTTTTCCAATTTAATTTCGTGTTTATAATATTTGAAATTTCATTGTTTTTGCAAATGATTAAACGGTTGGGTCGTTTGGTTAATGAAATTAGGCAGAGTAATTTCGCGCGAAATAATCAGCAGTCGGTACATGAACTGTACCGGTTACGAAATGAAATCATTTGTTTGCACCGAAGACAATAGATCTCGACGTTAGAAGCGGCGTGAAACTTGGCCCTAGACATTAACTATTCAAAAATTTTCTAATTTCAATCATTCGTGTGTCGTTTGTAAAGCATTCGTAATAACAAAATAAACGTTTGTGAGACCAGTTTATCGCGAAAAAATAAAAAATACAATATTAGGGTGAAGTTAGCCCGCCTATTTTATTTTTAAAACTTTATGAGTTTAATTGTACGTAAATGAATGGAAAATCGTTTGTAGAATACGAATAATGTAATAAAAAAAGCAGAAACAAAATTTGCATAAATTTATTCGAACTAGTCAGGGAGTCTAGAGATAAGGAGCATAGAAAATTAAGTAGTCGAAGAATAAAGTTATGTTGAATCTTTATAAAATATTACCGAACGAATATTCATTCGGTCATTCGGTGCACAAAAATATGATCGTTAAATATTGCTGAATGAATGTCGCTAGCTTGTTTACACTCTCGCGCTTGGCCCACTAAACCGCTCCGTAGCGGGGATGGTGGGGAGAGCTCACGCCGGGACGATTGGAAGGGGCAGGCGCGAGAACTGGATCGAGCGCGGGGCAAGGAGGGAGAAGGGAGCGAGCGCGCATTCGCACTAACGTTCGTTCAGTCGCCCGCGGGGCGCGGGGCGGTGAGGATCGCGCGGAGAGAGACCGGTATGAGCATCGGTCGGTTAATGCAATGCTGCGCGTTATCGTTCGTCGATTACAACGAAGTTGATGAAACAGAGTGCAGACTAAAAGAGGCGGAATTTTATTCGATCGTCAGTTAATGACGAAAATCTTAATATATAAAAATACTTTCAAACGGTCTGAATTATCGCTGAACCAAAAAAAAAAAATACAATGATGAATAATGAAGAAACAAATAAACGGAAAATCATAATAATAACTATTTTTTTCTATTAAAATCATCAAAACATAATTCTTTATCACGAATTCGGTTAATTAGAGATTTAAAACATGCATGATTTCCCGGAAACGAACAATGCACGAAAACTCTGTGAAACGAATATTAGTGTCGGAAAACACGATTCTCTCGTTTGTCAATCGTAATGAATTTTCAATTTTTTTTTCTTTCGTCAATGAGTTATCTTCTCGCAAGTGATAATCGATAAGTTGATAGGGAAGCCTCTTGCCCACGATATTATTTTCCGTGTTAAAGTAGAGGATGAATTATTTGGAATATTTGAGCAAATAACGATAAATGGTAGCGTGAGCAAGGGTCTTGAGTGACAGACAGCTTAGTGAAGGCTGTGTTACAGCTTCGAAAATCGTGCGTATGCTCGCACGCACGCGTGTTCGCAAGCGGAGCTAAGATGCAACCATACATGCGAGTCGCGCAACGCAACGCAAAGCACCAAACGCACGCAGGCCGTAAAGCCATGGGATTGTCGGCAAGAATGACGGAACGAAAGCTATAAATCTACTCTGTAGTTTGCTGTTTCCGAACGCGATACAGTTTCTGTATCGCATATCGAAGTCGCGCAGGCAAGGTCCATGCATATAACCCGGATGCTGCAAACGGTCCACGCAACGCAATGCACGCAAGGCATGTATAACCGCAGCTATTGTACGGCATTGCGAATAGTCTTTACTATCGCAATTGCTAGAGTACAATAGAACGCAAGCGCCCGTGCACGCGTGCACCCACGCGAGCACGCACGATTTTCTACGAAGCTGTAGCACAAGTTGTCATTACACTTTCTGTCACTCGTCATCGACCGTATTCAATTGCGAAAAGACAGTTTATTGACACAAGAAAAATGTATTTTTCGAGTTAGTAGAATAAAGAGTATTAATTTGATTTTTTTATGTCGTGCAAGAGTTCGTTGACGCGGAAACGAAAAAAATCTTGACGTCTTCATTATCCGTTTAATATCACGAAAGTATAAAAAGTTGATGTTGGTTTTGAATCAGTGAATTTGACTTTTGAATTACGACGAACGACTATCGTTTTCAACGTTGGATAAACGGTGCTGCTGCTGCTGCTCGTCTAGATTCAAACTCATGTATTGAAAAAAAATCGAGTGGAAACTAAATCAACTGCAATGAGTGTCCTGCGACGTGTAAAATGTATTTTAACTCATTTAACCGAAAAAAAAAACTAAGTGTTAATCTACATCGGAAATGGATCTCAGCTGCCAAATTATTGAAAGAACTTGCCACAGGTAGAAGATGGATGATTCATTATTGAGGAGGGAAACAAGACATCAAAGAGTGAGTAATTCCATCATTTTTATTGTTGTCATTTCTGTGCATAGCAATTTTTCTGTTACTGACAGAATTTTTCAATTTTTAAAATTCCGAAATGTTTAGATGATTAGATGAGAAGTCATATATCATTTTTTTATAAAATAAAATTTAGAGATAGACCAGCAGTGGTAACATCTGAATCGGTCCAACCGATCATGATTTCTCTTGGATTTTTTCGATATTTGTTCTCTTTTTTTAAGTTGTTTTTATTTCCTAAATACATATCGTTGTTTAAGATAATATTTTTGTAAATGTCGAAACGAAAAGCACTTTTCCTGCAATTTTCCGGCACAATCGTCGTTGGTAAATAAGAGATCTTCGATGAATACGAATGAAACTCCAATCGATAAGGAATTCCAGGGTATTTTTTTTTCTACGAAAAAAAAAAAATCGATGCAAAAACCATTCCCTTTCTCTCGAATTGTCCCGTAAAGAAAAACATCATTCTCTTTCAATTTGCTTAATATTTTTCACCTTATTCGGGGTTGATACGATCATTTTTCGTTTTATTTACCGTAACTCGTTACATCCGACTAGTTTATCGATCTTAAAAAAGCGTGTGCCCTTTTTTTATCGGTAGAGTCGCTTGAAAAATGTCCCGAAATATTCATCCCGAAATATGTCAATTGAATAGATTCTTCAAATGTGATCGCCAGTGTTTCGAAGCACAATTATTCGAAATGTGCATCGAAACCAGGACAAAAAGTTGGAAAAAAAATAATTTCTTATATTTTAATGTTATTTTAGAAGAAACGAAAATACAAACTATGATTGAATCTCAAAACGAATTGCTGAATGAATCTTGTTGATTTTCAAACAATAATTGATTCAGAGCTTTTCGAGAATTCAAAGAAGTTATATCAAGCGAGTGAATCATTCGACATTTTCACGAAAACTTGAACGTGCCTTGTCTTATTGGTATTTCTTATCAAACGTACTGATACAAAGATGGAAATATTCTTTTAGTTATAAAATCACAGGACTAATGCTGAGAGAGAGAAATTTAAAGATACGATAAATTTGTGGTACGCAAGGACGCGTGAATAAGAAATAAATTAAATGATAATGATATCCAACTCTGACTAAAATACTTGGAAAGTTCGACCGTATCTAAAACGACCCCTATAGCGTATTCTTTTTTACTTTATTTCGCTCTTTCATTTTCTACCTTGATATGCTGTACGTCTGGACAGCACAGATTCCTTGAAAATCTTCACAATCGATTTTCGTGCCTAATATATTCTTATCCCATCATTCGATACTCAGTATCACTGCATTACCGATGGCTGTTCAAAGCTGTCTTCGTTACCATGCAAAGTTAAAGTAACGGTAAAACGGATCGACCGTCAGTTGTTCTGACATTTTATTCGTTCGATTTAAATCAGTTTTACCGACTGTAAGGGTTTTCCTAGCCCTCGACAGTTTATTCGTTTTTATTCGACACATCAATCGATCATCAATAGTCATATTCCCATTGTTTGATGGTGCAACGTGATTTTCGGTGGCGTGAAATTTTCTCGGATGGGTTCAGGGAAGCCCACATTGGTGGTGATATTTTCTTTCTTTCAATTCTCCCCACAATGATACTGAAAGTATTTGGAGCGAGACAGGAAATGCTCGTAATTTTTCGGATTTCCTCGGTTATTCTTCGTGAGGAGAGGGAGTCGAGGGGAGAATGGGAATGTCGTAGCGAGAAGGCAACAGCAAACATGCATTGCCACTTGTGTATACGTGGCGAGTGGCATCCTCGACAAAAATTAATATACGGAAAAATTCCCTCTAAAATTTGTGCGTCGCTGGCAATCCTTTTTTTTTTTTATTTTTTTATGTCGGAGACGTACACTCGTACAAATTGGCGTGGGCGCACATGCAACGCGAACGTGTTTGCAATGTTTTGGAGGGGAAATAATATGAATGTGGATGGAGGGAGCGTCGAAACTGCCTAAGTGGGAGGGATGAGAGCAATATATGATGAAAGGGTAGAGCACTCGATAGAGTTGAGGAGATAAAAAAACGAAGGATAAAGAGAGAAAGATGTTGTCTAGCCAAGGATTTTGCAATTTTTTTCGATTCGAACGTTTCATGCCTGGCTTTCTCACAAACAAAAATAAGCTAACAATATGCATATATTTGCATACTGAAATAAAAAATAAAAATAAAAAGGTACCAAAACACACGTCGGATGAAAACACTGTTGTTTTGGCACAATTCTATATACTCATTCTTTTCAACTCGCTGGTCAAGTTCCTGAAACATTGAAGTCCAAGTTCGCCAGTTTTAACAACACGAGAAAATACAAACGGCATAATAATCATAGTAACAGCACGTGACGAAAGGGAAAACATTGACCGCCCTCATTTCTTTCTTCCTCGTTTACAAAACTTACAAAACTCAAATGTCTCATTCCAAATGGTAGAAAATAAACGAAACGGAGCGCGCTCTGTACGTTTATCGAATTTCACGAAAAAAAAAAAGCGAGTTTTCGAGTTCAAGTATGTTTTCAGCAGCTGTTATGAAGTATCAAACAGCTTCGTTAACCGTGTAAAATGCTATTTACGTAGCTCAGTCACAGAGTATGAAAATTGCAAATTACCATGTTGCTTGAATATATACGAATTTGATAAATGGCGATATATATGTTACTGATAAATTTATCCACGATTCATTTGTATCTGGAATATTATTCGTGTCTGAGGAGGTACAGAATGCAATGTTTTCGATGAATTTTGATGTCTGCAAAGGTTTCAACTGGATTAATCACGTAAAAGTTTCTCATTTCTTTGTAACACGACGTGGCATCGTCGAGCGTCACCTTTTTTCGACCATTTTCTCAGTAATTGACGTGTTTTCACTCAACTTTCGATCTTATTTTGTGTTAAAATCATATATTCGATAACGAGAATCTTTCGTTTATTATCCAATTGAACCCGAGTCGGAGGATTGCATTTTTCTTGGAGAAAATGTTATCTTCAAAGAATGGGCAGCGATCGAAAGTGGTTGAGAAATAAATAAGATTCCGGCATCTATCTGTAGTATTTATATAGCACATGCAAGTGAATCAGCATGTTCCATGACGATGGAGCGTATGAGTGGAATTTTCATCGTGAAGGCCAAATCCGCTTGGAATTTGGATCCCAGCCTTCTCGTACGTTGACTGCCTTGCAAATCTCAATTTCCTGTGTATGCACCACCCTTTCGAACATGGCGTCTAAGAGTGAAAAGAGGACGAAGTAGACAGTCTCGATTTTCACAATCGTATCAGGATTTTAGGTTATTTTCACGTTTTTTTTTGTCGAAAAACTTGACCAGGCTATGGGAAAAAAATTGTTTGAAAAGTTGGCACATAATTGAACACCGATGTTATAAGTTCTGACAGATGCAAAACTAGCAAGTTTTTATTGTTCAAATACTCACAGCATCTTTGCATCTTTGACATACGATATTTGTTGCAATAACGAAGACTCTTGCCGCTACTGTATCGAGTCGCTACCGCGCGACTCTAGACATTCGTGTGCAAGCGTTATTCGACATCGTCGAGGGAGATCCGATACTAGCGCCACGGCATTATTCACGTTAGAGAAGCAAGCTTTGAGCGCTTTTTTCTACCGATAACGATTTACCAATACGCTCGAGAACTAACTATGCACTTGACTGTTGCTTGGTCAGTAAATTTTGCGAGAAAAATTATTAATAGATAATTCCGTTTAATCATCTATTTACAGAGAATATTGATTTACTAGTTTCTTTTTTTTTTCAATTCATTATTACGAGAATATTGTTAAATGATGGTTGCTTGATTGATGGTAAGGAAATTTTTTATCGAGAGTCATGAAATGGGAAGTAGCTACCATTGAATAATCGTAAAATCGTACGTAAGTGTTCGAAGATTAAAAAGAAAAAAAGTTTTGGTTTATAAGACACTGTTCAAACCCTCATAAATGGTTTACAGCGTGAAGGCGTAAAATAACGAGAAATCGTACGAAAGAAAAAAACGAAAAGCTTAATGACGAAAAATCTTAAAAAAAATGAATGATCGAAGATAAAGTGTGGTTATGACGGGGGGCCGGGCTACTTAAACGCTTAACAACCGTGCTATTTAAACCGCGACGGTTATTTTTTGACCATTTGCATTATTGCGGGTTAACGCCACATTTTTTCAACGATGGTAAACGTCGTTTACGGTAGCACATCGACGCCGAGGTAGGTATACGTATACGTACTACAAAGTGCAACGTACAACGTATAAGGTTGTAATCGGTGACGCGAGCGACGACAGGAGGCGCGACGGTGTACTCTTTGGGAACGGTGACGATTCGACCCGATAATCATTATAACAACGAAAACAAGGCCGTGACGTAGCGCCGAGTATACAGCGGCGAAAAGAAGCGGCGGAGGAGAAATATGGGAGAGGATGGCGGGGAAAAAAAGGTGGGAAAGGGAAGCTGCTGCTGCCGGTGGTGGTGGTGGTGGTGCCGCCGCCGCCGCAACAGTAGGGGAGCTCGAAGACGGAACGGGAGGGGAAAGAGAGCTGGCGGTGGGAGAAGTTTGAGAAGCGAACGCTGGGAGCGAGACGGCATTGGTATCGCGCCTCGAGCCGGCGGGTAGTGAGGATCGTTTTAACGGTCATTCCGTTGTGTGAGTGCGTGCCTATTATTCCTCGGCGTTTCATAAAACTCTAATCTATAGTTAACCAGGGTGTTCTGTTCGTTTTTTTTACTCAATTTACGGTGAACGAAAAAACTTTGCGTCCTGGTTTACGGGTGTGCGATAAAACTCGAATGATAAATATATCGTCACTGATCAAAGTGGTAACGTCGAGGGAAGGCACAGGGGCAGCGTCGGGTTGATTATTCTCAACTACATCGGGCTTGGTGAACGATACATAAAAAAGAAACATATTTCTGTATGATGTTACATCCGCATTTTGGGATTGTCGCGGAAACGTCGCCGATGTCACGTCGATCGAAAACCCGGGAATAATCGTGCGCTCTCTTTGCTTCGGTTCTGTTGGAGCGCAACGATCGCCTGTCATGGTGATTTCAATTTTCTTTCTTTTTATTTTTTCATCGCCAAGTTTTTTCGTGATACGTGCAACAGCGTGTTGATATCGAAGAAAGAGCATCAGCGGGGATAATGAAACGTGGAATAAGTACGGAAATGAAAGGAACGTGCTGTGAGAGCATGAGAAATAGTGAATTTAAGAAATTCGGGCGTATCTTCGGTTGCTACTGTGAGAAATACGAGGATATCATCGAAATCGGACTATCCGACGCCGCGTAAATCCTAATCTTTCTCTTTTTTCTCTCTTTCTCTCTCTCTCCCTCTCTCTCTCTCTCTTTCTTTCTTTCCGAAAAGTGTGTTCTCTCGCGATGATTGTTATCTCGGAGTGTCGTCGATGATGAATTTGTGGTAAAGTGTGCGAAACATATTTACGTGTAATAGTATTGACCGTGATCTCGTTTCAATTTGGATATCGCGAGGCGAACTCGAGGTGTGTGCTTTTTTCTATGTAAATTATTAAATAACGTGCGACAAATTGATAGAAAAATTGTGCGCGGAAAGAACGAGGTGTGTGTATGTATGTGTCGAGAAACCGTCGAACGGAGGATTTAACATTGCCGACGCCCGTGCGCGTTTTTGTCTGTAAGTGTGTATGCGAACGAGACGCGATGCAGGCGGAAACGACGATGTCGCTGACGACGACGATGACAACGAGAAATAAGGAAGAAGAGATGGCCGAACGCGAGATCGACGACGATGGGGTTGTTGTTGCCAGGCTCGGGAGTCCCTTCAAGGGACAGATCAGAACCGCTGAGGACAGCTTAGTCGGTTCCTGCGGCAAGAAGCGGTGCGCCGATCGATACGATAGCTCCGAGAGCTCCGACAGGTGAGAGAGACACAAATATACGAGAGAGTATACACCCGTTATACAAGATGGGTGTGTGTATCACTATGTCCTATGTATGTATGTCTCTCTGCTCGCGTGTCTATCTTCACTTCTTTTTCATGTAGGAGTATGAGGTGGTTTTATGGTGGATGAGAAAAAGCTTACCGTAGCCTGTGAAAGTAGTAATAATGAAGGATCACTTTGCGCGAATGATTACGTCGTGAAACTTTGTCTTCTTTCCTCTCTCATGAATACATCGTCGTTCTAGTATCGATCCAGATTTATCAGTGTTTCGAAAAACACGATTTTCATTATCATCGCTCTCTCAAAACGCTTGTGCTTCGGGGGGGGGGAGGGGAACCAAGATTTTCATTCAATTTCTCGTGTCTGCGAGCATAAAAAAATGACGAAAAAATGCAACAATCGGAATTTTAGAATCGTATACTTTTCGGGTTTTAAGCTTTGACAGTTTAGTTTTATATTCGATTACGATATGAATGTCAAATATCGCTCGTATTATGATTTTGTATCAAGTGCGAAAAACAGAGAGAGAGAGAGAGAGAGAGAGAGAGAGAGAGTGGGCTTGTACAGTTTTGGAGAAAGTAAAAAATTCGCGTTTTCGAAATGACCGTTATGACTCGGGAGGGCGCTTCGCGTTACAACACCGCATCGGAAAACCAGTTTTGCTTTTTGTTCTCCTTGGTATACGAGTAATCGTACGAAAAATTATGAATGATTTATATATCGTTAGAAATATTATGTCTTTCGTGATGGAATATACTTTGTTAAGTGCATTTTTTAAAAAAATTGAAAAAGATGCGCTTCGCTGAAAAATAAAAATATCAAATGAGCTCAATTACCACTGATACTTGCTTCGTTTTTTTTTTAATTTTATGGCAGATCGTTGCGGATACAGCGCTCCCGAGCTCAAGATTTCGAAGAATTTTTATTCAATCTTTTCCTCGATTAATTGATACGAAACGTCACAAGTTTTTTTTTAACAATTAAACAATTTTCTGTTATCTCAGAATGTCAAATGCGAATAAAAATTTCTCTATCAACTTTTCTCATTTTGTTTTGTTTTTTTTTTGTTTACTACTTCGAGTTCTCTATTTTTTTTTTTCGAATAAAAATGAATAAGATGTCGTCGTAGAATCTCTGCTTTTAAACTCCTCAAATCATTTTGACCTTCAGAGTCGATCTATAAGCGTCCATCGTTGCATAATTTTCAAGTCGTCATAAGAAAAAAAAAAAAAAAGAAGAAAAAAGTTGCAATTTGTTGCATACGCTAACTTTGAATCGTGGAAAACTGAATGTGTTCTGACTGAATGCGGCAATGGTTTTTCCTGCGATCGAGATGAAAAAAAAAAAAAAAAAAAAATACAACGACGATAATAAAGTAACAGAGGAGAAAAGAAAAAAAACGTTTGAAATATACGATTGAATGAAATTAATTTGAACGAAATCACGGAAAATATCAGAAAAATGAAAACACAAATCAAAATCAGAGAGAACAAAATTCTAAACGGTAGTGAACGTCGAAACGTGGAGGATAAAAATTCTTCGAAAACGATCGGTATGAATGAATGAAAAAAAAGCTCAATTCGTAAGTTTCTCGTTTCTGGAACTATTTTTTCTGATAATCAATGTTAAAAATCGATGAAAATATAATTGTGTAAAAAGTCGCATAATGTTGACAAATAGCGAGACAAATAGTCTGACAATCGAAGAGAGTTTTAGTCGGGACACACCTTCATTTCGGATTAAGTTATTCAGACAGATGAAATAACATAAAAATAAATAGACGACCTAATAGACGAAGAATACTGAGAAACGATGGAAAACTATGCGAGACCGAGGGCAGTAGAAGATAAAAAAAAAAAAAAAATACCAAATCATTTAAACGCACATTATTTTCCAATAATCAAGCCCGCAAGGAAATAACGAAAGCGCGCGCGTGTGTGTCTGTTTCAATAGCCGCGTAAAAGATAAACAAAAGATTTATCTATAAAAGAAATTAGTCGAGAATTTGAAATTGGTATTTTGAAAGAGTCACGAAATATCGTTCATCCGTTCGAAAGAAATGTTCGAACCTCGGAGAGAGAGAGAGAGAGAGACAGATGGGCGATAATTCAGCACGAGATAACCTCGCAAAATAATAAACAGCGAATCAAAGCATAATCCTCTCCTCGTTTCTTCCGCTCCGTTTTCATATTATTTTTAATAAATCGATATTTTAATACCGAGAAAAAAACTAACGATTTGATCTCTATTCACACGCGTTTTCACTCAAGTCCAAGAGAAAAAATAACAAATATTTTTTGCACTATATTTCATTATCTACGGATTCGAAGCCTGTTTTTATATACATATACGTGGAGTTCATAGGGTATATAGAGCGAACGAACGACCAAGAGGGATGGACAGTGTAGAAACGAGAAGGCAGAAGCAAGAGAGGCGGTCGAGGTCGTTGCACCGCGTAGTTACGCGACGGATGGTACACGGATGCGTGCAGTTGCCTTGTCGCTCGGGCGTACTACAGACCGCATACTATATACATCCACGTTGCACATACATATATATCATAATACAATATACTCGTTGACTATACTTATGTATCATGGTGTATGAGGGTGTGCTATATGTATTTTTAAATGTATACGTACACGTAAGTATACACACAGATTTACAGTGCGATTCATGCAGAGAAAAGAAAAAAACCAGCATTTCATTGCTGAAAAGGTCAAATATATTGGATACGACCAACGAAATATGGAATGAAAGATTTTTGCAATTTCAATAATTTCGAGGAAACGACGAAAGGAGGAAAATATTGTTTCATTTTCGATATAGTATTTCGTTTGGGGTATTTGGACGAATATTGTTGGATCGTTTTCATTGATTGGGATAAGAGAATCAAAAGAGGTTTCGAGTCGTTGAATTACACACTCGTGGTTTGTAATTACGATTGTTTCGTTGTTATTTACTTTGAGAAATGATGAGCGATTATTTCCTGGATTGTAAGACCGTCGGAGACGTTAATTGAGTGTTCTTGAGCCAAATGAGATTTTAAACTTTGCTAAAATATGTTTGGATTTATGCGGGAATATTCGGCTTTTGTGAAAAATGAGAGTTCAGCGGTTGTTGGACGCGTTCGCGATAACGAATTTATCGCTTGGTGTTTAATTTATAATTTGCTTCTTCGGAAGTTGTCAAACTCTCGAAATATTTCGGCGCACGCAATATGCCATTGTTATTACGTTGTTTTATCTCATCGAAGCGCATTTTAATAGATTTGAATTCAGCAAGAAATATCAGGCGTTTTGTTCATTTGGATTATCGACAAATACACGAATTAAATTCTTGATTATTTGTTGTTCCGTCATCAATCGTACGAACAGTTGGTACGCTCGACCGATAAACAGCGTTGAAAATTTGGCTACCAAAATCGTTAATTATTCAAAACATTTTCCGGCAACAGTTTACATCGAGCGAAGCAGTACGAACTTTTCACGAATTTTTATAATTTTGGATCTTAATAATTATACGAAATTATAAAATAAATTCAATGAGTCAAGTTATGGGACTGGGATAGAAAATCGCTCAGCACCCAAATTATTCTGTATCGCTCTATACATATATATTACGAGGTATCTCTCGGTACGAGCACGCATGGTTCGTGGCATCGCGGTCCCTCTTGCTCGCACTCTCGTCCTATCATTTTGTATGCACGTATATCTATATGAATCGTTCCATGTGTGCATTTATTCCTATACATTCGTCGATTCGTACACGCACACGAATACATTATGGTGTATAGCTAGTACACATAGAAAGGAAGAGAGAGAGAGAGAGAGAGAGAGAGAGAGAGAGAGAGAGAGAGAGAGAGAGAGAGAGAGAGAGAGAGAGAGACTAGGAGAGAGAGAGAGAGAGAAGATAAAGGAGAAAGAGGAAAAGGCGAGAGGAAGAGAGGGGTAAAGAGATGTAGAGGCCGCCAACGAACGAGAGCCAGATAGCAGAAGAGAAACACTCGTGAGAGAGAGAGAGAGAGAGAGAGAGAGAGAGAGAGTGAGGGAGAATCCCCCAGTGAGGATCCTGACGAAGGAACGCGTGAGCTCGGAGGGTCGAAATGAGCGAGGGAACGAGAGTAAGAGAGAGAGGGCTCGATATATTCGTTCGTAGGTGTCTACGTGCGTTTCTACATGTACCCGTACGCGCGTGTGTGTGTATGTGTATAAATGTCTATGTATTTTATACGCGCGAGCTTCACCGTCGGTTTGTTCGCAACGACGAGGCGGCTCACGTTCCCCAAGTTACGAGAGCGTCTGATAGAGCCGGAGTCCATGGAAACGGACCAGCACCATTTTTGTTTTTTTTTTCGGTCGACTTTCACAACGTTCGAATTTTCATGAATTTTTATGTTGAAATTTTAATTGAATTATTTAGTTTTTTTTTTTTTTTTTTTTCTCTATTGCACGTCGAACGCTCTAATTCGGAGGCGAAAAAGTGTGGAATTCAGACCGATTTTTGACGGAAAATGAATGAAAATTTCGACGAGCTCGGATAATTCTCTACATTTGAAGTGTGGAAAAAAAAATTATACACACACATTCATGATTTATCGATGCGAGGAAAAATTTAACGTCGTTGAAATACTCTTCACACTTTTTCTCATCTCTTTATCATGAAAATGATCGCTTACAGTGTAGACACATTTTTTCTTTGTTTTTTTTTTTTCTCAAAATTTGTAATTATCGCGTTTCCACTATTGATGAATTATGCATACTGGATTATCCGATTATTCATCGGATGGATCAACGATGATTCACTACTGTATGTTACAATTGAAAAAAAAAAAAAAATAATAAATCGTAGTTTTAGGAAATTGTTGATGCAAATTGTGCATGCAACCAGTGCATTGATGTTGTCACGTCACAGCAGTTTTGACATGGGATTGAAAACCGATGAAATTTTATTTTCACCATACTATAACTGATTTCGTGTTAATTTTACATATTTCGAACGAAATAAATTGAACTTTTCAATGATTATATGTCGTTTAATGATTTCAGAGAAATTTTTTATCGCTCATTCATAGAACAGAGTACAAGAGCAATTCGATGACGTAATAAGATAAGAAACGACGTAAGATATTGTCTCTCGAGATATTTTCTTCGTTGCGCCTGTTCTCATGACGATAATCCGTCGTTCGTAGTTTTGAAATTTAAAGATTAAATGCTGTAACTCTTAGTTTTCCTATCACCGATGCAATTATTTTTCTCTCTCTCTCTCTCTCACTGCTCTCTTCTTTCGTTTCATGTTTTTACTCTTTTGCTTTGATGAAAAGTTCGATGACTCCCAATCCCAACAGTTCCCACGACAATCTAATTACTTTCATTGGCCTGTCGCCATGTAAACGATCAAAAATTGTTTCTCAGCATTGTTTGCACTTTTGACAAAAAGGTTAATTGTTATACACAGTGCGGGTATTGTGTCGTGGTTATAAATAGAGGCGGTGCTGGAACTTTATTTGGTTACCATTTCGACGAGCATATCAAATGAATGAAAAATAATTTCGAGTCAACTGCATAGCTAGAAACGCTATTCGTTCTATTAATATTTATCCCGTAAAAAAAAACCTCTTTCATGCGCAAGACTTTGTTCGATATGCACGGTAAAAAAATATATAATCTTGAAAAACTACATTTTCGAGTTCAAACTGTTATCGAAGTACTACGATGAATGAAAAATGTTTGTAAAATTGGAATTTAAAAGTTCAGAGCAACATCCGCGAGACATCCTGATTGCTAACTGCTCATTTTCTTTAGTATCGACAGAAACACAGCGTTTAATTCTAATATATAAAAAGAATCACTCAAGTTATGGAAAACCACGCGTGATCGTATATTTGTACATATGCATAACGATGTGTTACACACCACGTGCGCATCCATTTTGAGAAGAAAACTGCACTCGATGCAATGAGTCAGAGAGAGAGAGAGAGAAAGAGAGAGGAAAAAGCATAGAAAGCGAACTCCATCACTGCACCTCGCACGTTTCAGATTATGCATAATTATTTTTACGACTCCGAGCCTCTCGAGGCGCTCTCTCATTATACGCATACTATATTCATATTCACGCGGGTGCTGAGGATTTTTTATTTTCTTTTTTTTTCTCCTATATCCCCGCCTTCTCTTTTTTTTGCTGTTTTTATTTATTTTTTTTATTTATTTTTTTTTTTTTATTCATCTTTGACTGTGAGTCAGAAGAGATTGTACATCTTTGCTTCGAGTTTGTCTGCGGAGACTTGGCCGATTGCGCGGAGGTGTGGCCACGCGTACCTACATAACGTCATACATGTATATTCATGCGAATGTTTTGTTTTGTTTTGTTTTTTTTTTAATTTTTTTTTCTTTTTTAATTTCAATCGAGTTACGTATTACTACAGAGAGAAGGAGATGGAAGAAAAAAAGAATGATTCCGTTGTAAAGACCCGCACGAGTCTGCCGCCGCAGCGAGTTCTCGTGTCCATGACCGTGAAAGTGAAATTCGTGAATGAAACTCGCGGCAAGTTCTCCATCTCCATCTCTCTCTCTCTTTGTTTTTTACGCCTCGGCAAGTACAGCTCGAGGGCCCGGGCCTTATTTCCGAGTCATATTCATCAATCCAACTTATACTTTTATTGAGGTAGTCTGTGAAAAATAACGATAAATTTTCCATTTCTATCGGCATTTTTGATGTTTTTTTATTCGTTTCTACATTTTAGTTTTTTTTTCAATCGAAACTACACAGTTCGATATGGGCAACACAATGTTTCTGTGATAAGAAGAAAATAATTTAATAATAAACGAGTTATTGGTCGAACCAACAAAGCTTTGGAGCTGCTAAACGAATTCAGGCTCAATGCAACAGAGTATCAACGAAATAAATTAATTCATTTATTCATATACGAACGATTTTGTCAATTAAATTGACCGAACGGTAATCGTTCTGATGAAGAAATTTTCATGATTCAGTTTAAGAAATCAAATCATTCGCCATTCAACAAAATATCTGTTGCTGGATCTGCCAAATTTTTCTCGAACAAGATGGATTTTCAGTCAAATGAAGAATCTTTTTTTTTCCTCAATGATTTTGTCAAGTATTTCTATCGTGGGTTCGAAGCGCTCGCAACTGAAATGGAAATTCAGTAGAATCATGTTTCAGGCAAAAGGTTAATACGTAAAAGTATTTAGCTCTTAGTTCATTCGTAATCATGCTCACTACTGTGAATGAAATAAATATTTTATCATTACGCATCACTTATTACCGCTGTTAGGGTTTCATAACATAAATATGTTATGTATCGTGTTTGGAGCGCATTCTGCTTACGTTCGGACAGACCGTAAACCCTCTGTTCTATCGTGTCCATTACGTTTTGTTTCTATAATAAACATTTGTACATTATCCGCGATATTAAATTACGAAGACAATAAAATTTTTGTACGTAAATAATCATTTTCTTCGTCAATATATGTTTTCACTGTTTGCGTGTAGTTCAATTCGTAAGAGCCACTTGGGAGTGTAGGAAACCCAAAACAAAGTTAGGGCCCAAACTCGAACACCTGGCCATCTGTAAATTGAGTTCGTAGCGATGTTCACCTTCGGTTAGAAACCTCCCCTCGGCGAGATGATTAATGCTCTTGTGAACTTTTGACTTTTCGAAAAATCTACAACTTTTGGTATGTTTCGTCAAATATATTTTTACGGCGTTTGCTGCAAGAAAATCTCAGGCTAGAAAATTTTAATAGAGAATTACTCGTTTATTTATAATTAACGAGTCATTCTTGTCGATTATCGCGCAATTCATTTTTTTTAATATTACGATCTTGTTTTAATGGACAAAATTTTTTTTCTGTTCATTACAAAAAAAATACTTTGAAAATGATATGCAATATTGTTTTCGAGGCACAGTATTCGACACGTTCATTTTCCTAATAATTTGCTTTTTCTTTATTTATACATAAATATGGTCCGTTAAAGTTTTATCATAGAAAATATTAATTTTTTTTTTTTTTTTTTTAATTGAATTTTTCAAATTCGATTCAGCTTACTCAGTATAGTTGGAACAAAAATTTGCTCTTCAGGGTACGATCTACGACATAAGACATTGGATCCGCGATCGAAATTTCATTGGTTATATTATCAAAGACTATTTTCAATTTGATCGTTTTCCATCTTTTTCTGTTTTTTTTTCTTATCATATTTTCTTTATCGCGTTCGATTGCTAATAACGAGATATATTCGGATTTCACTAAATAATTCATCTGGTCTCGTAATATGCTCGCAGTCTCTTCATTACCATATTACGTTTCATCGGGAAATATAGAATACACTCGTTTGGGTTTTACAGGTGTGCAAAGAGCGTGTCTCAAATTTATAGCTTCATCACACGATGTATATATGCTTCACGATCGTTGCCTATCTCAGTTTCGTCATTCTTTTCAATATACATTTCCAAATCGATTTTCTACAATTTTTCTTCACTAAAACTTTTTTATGATTCAAATTTTACGAAATTTTCTACTTTTTATTCGAGACACATCATTTTACTAATTCAATGTCGTATATTTTGTCCATGAATAATTCTGACACCTGTGAGACACAATTGAAATGGTCGATCAAAGAAAAAAAAAAAGAAAAACGTGGTCGTCCGATTCAAACAAATGAAATATTGATTTGACATAGTGAATTGGACGATTGAATGAGTGTCACATTAATATCAGTTTATCTTGGTAGATTCCAGCCTGAAATACTTTATCATCGATTGTACTTCAATTTTCATTTCATTGAAAAATCGAGCCGGAAAAATGATGCTCATATCGTTAATCTAAATCCCTTAACGCGCCGAGTATGCGCGATTTGTATTAAAAAATCGTCGAATTCGAAAAATTGGCATACACAATCAGTCAGTTTTTGATAAATGGAAGAAGAAAAAAAATAAATATATAAAATCATAAATAAAACACAGACGTTAGGCCACCGGATTTTTAGCGACGTGACTCTCGGCGCAGTATATATATATGCACACACGAAATGCATATTCGAGAACGCGCGTACATCCACAAATACACACACTTTATACTCGCGTCTACTGTATTCATCAACCGTTTTATTTCCTGCATGTAGAAGGCGTAGGATTTCGTTTTGCTACGTCTCACGTTATTCGACCATTTTAGCCGTATTGTTGGGACTTGAAGTGTGTTCTTGTGAGAGGGCGTTGGAAAAAAAAAAAAAATAACAAAAATGGGAGTCTGAGAGAGATGGAGATTGTTGGCACCTTAATAGCTGGTTCGTAAGAATTGCGGGGGTGGCGAAGGCGCGACGTGTTGGGTTGGCCCGAAGCGATGCAGTGTTTCAGTAGTTCAGGTCCGTAAGAGAGTTGGTTGCATTAGATCGCGCGAGTGCAAGAAGACGAGACTGTGAAAAAAAAAAAAAAAAGAAAAAGAAAAAAGACGTAAAAAGATGAAGGAAAGAATACTCGGTCGAAGAAGCAGGGTTTCCCATGCGCGTTTCTTCCAGGCCTCTACAGCAAACGAGTACACGGTGGGCAACCATTACAAAGTTTTGCAATAGACGTTAGAAAGCTCTATGATGGCGAGAGGAGTCGGCAAGAGCGACCGTGGCTCGAACTCAATGCTGCATAATAGCCTGGGCTAGGCTCGTTCGGTCTATATAGTTGATATCCTCTCCGTCTCTTTCCGATTCTCTCTCTCTCTCTCTCTCTCTCTCTCTCTCTCTCTCTCTCTCTCACTTCGCGTCATTTGCTCATTCTCGAATGCAATTCTTGAGCATATGCACTTGCATCTCGCTGGGATAACGTGTGTCTTTTATGCATCATGGAACATGTAATATGTCAGACTTGAGAAAATTTTATTGATAAATCAACAAAGTTTCATGCTGACCTAAATTGACGTTGAATTTAATGGATTTTTGTAAAAGTCTCCGCTCGAGTTTCATTTAAGATGAAAATTTCTCAATTTTTTCGACGTAGTTACAATTCAAACTGACAGAAAATAATCCCGTATGAAATCGTTCGATTTTTTTTTCCTTTTGTGTGCTATTCATCATCAAAAAATATTCTCACGAAATACTAAACTATTTTCCAGTCGATTCAATTGTGCTCTTTTTCTTTCCTCACTTTTTTACTCATAATATATGTATATGTGTGAGTGTAGTGACTCGGGCAACTTGCATTTTTCGCTCTGACGCAACGATATCGCGATGTCGGAGTACTCTTACTTTTTATCGTGCTGCACGATGTTGTATATTTTCTGCGAGATATGATTTTATACCTTCGTAATTATTTCTGCTTTTTTTTACATTCAGTTGCAAAGAGCCTTTCTTGCGACAGACTTATACGGTTCGAAATAGATCTTCATTCAATTTCCAATGATTTCTGACAGTTTGGATGATAGTTTTTCCAACTAATGAAACTCTGCTCCAAATCAAATTTGTTCATACCAATCATTCGGAATATTGATATATATTTATCGATTATCTTTCGACTGTAAAACAAGGAAAAAAGTGAAATCGCTTCAGGACCATTTCGAGAGGGGTTGATCGTGACGAGGCCGAGTAGTTTTTGGGGACCGACGACGACGAGACGATGTCTGTGAGAACGAGGAGAGGGAGCAAAAAAAAAAAAAAGAGTGAGAGCAGAACACGGGCATCGCCTGGCGGCGATTTGTCAATTTCCGGTGTGCGAGGAGAGCCTCTCGTGGCGTACGGGCAATGGTAATGCTCGTAACCACCACTACTATTTCTCGTTGTACATGCTCGTATACAAGCTAACGCTCTATGTACGTGTATAGCATATATACATATATCGAATGATATTGTCGGGACGAAACGCTGAAATGCAACGGGAACTGGTGGAACCTACTCTCACACTATACCCTCGTGTATACCCTGCAGTCCTACAGCCTCACCTACACAACTCTCTTATATTCGCCTGTATACGCGTGGACGAATAGGCTTGTGTATGCATGTGAGTATGTGTTAGCAGCGCCTGACGCTCAGTTGCTGGATCAATACCGACGAGGCCTAGCCCACGAACCACACACCACGACCATTTGGACTCTCGCTCTAGTGTTAGTTTTATTTTCTATACCAACTCGTGTAATTACGATTATTAGTGTTGGAATGGTGGCTCGATATTTCACAAATATTTTAATTTCATCGGCCACTTGTGTAGCGAATGCAACTCTCTTGAAATTTTCTTTTGAACATCATATCCGTAATACGATCTAAATCTTGTGTTTTTTGTCAATGAAAATTTGACATGAATGGAAAAACAATCGGGCGAAACATTGAGATAAAATGAAATCGAGGCTCTCGTGTTCGAAGCTCTCGAGGTGTGGAAAAAACTGCTGCTAAAGATTCGCAGTCTGCAACCATAGAGGTTTTGGTCGGAGACGAAAAACAGCCACGTTAGAATGACGCATCCGGTGAATTTTAAATAACTTTTAACAAGAGTGAAATAAAACTGGATGCTGAGATCCTTTTAAAACGTTTTTTCACTAAATTTCTTCATGCAATCTCTCCTCGAAATGCAAACGAAAACAGCTCCTGGTCATATTTAGACTTTCGTTCAAAATTACTTCTTCGCATAATGCATTTTTGTTTTCGGTGAAAATTCTCGAACGGCGGCGTGTGTGGTGCCGAAAAAAGCTGAGCTTTATTCCGAAAAGATTTTTCTTGTTATTCTTTTTGATTTGATGCGCCGTTATCACTGCTATCACTTTTCTCTTCTCTCATATTTTATGGAATTGATGAATGGAATTGATTTATCTGAAAGTGTTGTAAAAATTATTTTTCTTTGGTCAAGTACTGGCGTTTTGAGCCGCTACCACGGTTCTTGATATTAGATAGTTCATATTAGAATTCAAATATTCCCATGAAATCAATAGTCTTTCAAAGTTATAAATTATTACCGATACTCGTGTTGAAACATGAACCGATAAATTGAACAATCGAAGTATTTTTAGACCAAGGATATTTCGACTCTGAAACATCTCGTCTCGATGGAATTCAATGTGGAATAAAAGAATTGTAGTTTTTTTTTTGTTGGATTTCGAACTGATTTATGAATTGACCTTTTTAATTTGGATGGTCGATTGTGTCGTAATCAAGCAACTTGGAGCTCGTCCAAATAGATATTATCACGTACAGGTTTCGCTCTGTTATTTTTTGTTTTCAACAGTTCAAATGTTGATTTTATTGTTTTAGTTTTTTTTTTTTAAACGTCGTCATTCATGTCCAAATTGAAATATTTCATCGCTCTTATTGAATTCACAAAATGACAGGCTATATGAGCCTTCGTTCTGTAGATTATGCAGTTCGTTTTCAAATTAACATTGTCATCATCTTCCTTATGTTCAATATCAATATTAAAGCATAATTCAAGAAGCAATTCGATGGAATTTTTAGTCATATGAATCGAAACCGAAACGACGAAACTTAATTTTACTTGAATACTCCGAATTCAAGTCTAAACTTACAAAATTTGTTAATTTCATTTGTCAATGTCTCTAATTCTATTAAAAATCGATTCCGAATCGGTGATTGAACTGAAGCACGTACAATCGAATCAAAAACATTTTAATTCGTTGTCGGTAAAGCTCGTTCGTATAACCATAAAATTATCTCCATTTACTTCTTTGTTGAGCTATATTCAAAATCGATTCCGAATCGGAGATGGAGCTGCAGCAGGCGATTGAATCAAGATATCGAAATTCGTCAGCAAAATGTCGTCTGTATACAACCATGAAAGTATCTTTTCTTTCATTCGATAATTTAATAAATAAATGAAATGTGAAAACGACGAAAAAAGATCGAGCACATATGTACATTGACAAACGTGCTTGGCAACTGTCTAGACGCTCGAGCTTCGGATTTCGTTTGTGTGTGTGTGTGTGTGTGGTGTGTGTTTTCGAAGATGATCAATCATTGAATAGGTCAAGAGGGCGCGTGAACTCTTCTCCTACTATCATTAGCTGTAATTCTCATCGTCGTCATCATAATCATCATTATCACCGCCATCTTCATCATCATCATCATCATCATCATCGTCATCATCGTCATCATCATCATCGTCATACGAGACTCGAGATCAGCATTCTTTCAGTCTTTCTTTCTATCCTACTCATTTCTTCCTCTCTCACCCGATGTAAGAGTCGAGTCTATATAATGAATGACTATATAGTCTGAGAGTCCCCCGACACTCTTCGCGTTGCAGCTGCGTCCAGCTGACACAATTTTCCCGAGGCTGCTGCTTACTGTGCCGGCCATCATTGCACACTAGTAAAACTCATATGTGTATACATACCTACTACTCTAGGAGTGGCTATTATATAGACGAGAGTGCCATGAGCGAGTGAAAAAAATGCGAAACAGAGAAAGAGCGAGAGAGAGAGAGAGAGAGGAAGAGAACAGAGACCGAGAGCCTTCCTCCAATTACTCCACGCGGGAGTTTGACTTCTTCTCGCAAGAAAAAGGCAAAACAAAAACGCAAAGCGAACCAAAAAACACACTTACTCACACGAGCGAAAATGTACAAACACATAGAGAAAAGCAGCATTCGAGTTCTCGTAGCGTCCTCTCAGTTGAACACAAGTGGTGTTGCTTACTTATATTCGCGTATATAGCTTGTGCGCAACTCCCGATTGTTACGACACCCGAGAACTTTGATTTTCTATCTCGACGGTAATGAAGCTAAGTTGGACATAAAAACTTCTCTCTTGTTATTATTATCCTTGTTGTTGTTGTTGTTGTTGTTGTTATTGACATTACAATCGAAATACTTGAATCTATTTGATTGAGCAACTCTCCGTCGTATGTGTATATTTATATATACAGAAATGGACGAACTGGATTAATAGAACACGTGGAAAATGAGGCTCGTTGACAAGAGTCCCTGATATACATATCCAAAGATATATAACGTTGTTTACACTCGAGCGTGCATTAGTAGAACGAATAAAAGGGAAATGTTGCATTGCAAGAGCTCAGAAATCGAGGGAACCAGATCTGTAGGAATAGAGAAAGAGAAAGAGAAAGAGAGAGAGAGAGAGAGAGAGAGAGAGAGAGAGAGAGAAAAAGAGCGCAAAATAATGAAACGTGGTGCATGCTCTCTCGGTTCTTAGCTCGTCGAGGCTCGAATGCATGAGCACTCCGCCGAGAGAGTGGATGGACATGTGGCCTCGACTAGTCAAAGTAAAAAAATTTACGGATATATATTTGCTACAGCGGTGAACATATATATATAAATACTATTGGTACATGAGCGCAGGGAAAAGCTTCAAGAGCTCACCCGCGTCGTATAGAAATCAATCGAGACAACAACCTAGGCCTAGTCTCACATACTCGCTCACATCAAGACTAAATCGTCTATCGCGAAAAGCCATCGTTTTGCAACTGCACATTTTCGCAACCGGCTTCTTTCATAGGGAACGTGACGCTCGTGTCCTATACTACTGTCTGCGAGATCCTAAGTCTCTTTTTCTCCGTCGCTTACTATCCGAACGTAATATCTTGCAAGAGAGAGAGCGAGAGAGAGAGAGAGAGTCATCTCTCACACGAGAGAATCGAGATTGAGAGTTTTCTGCCATATGCAATTCTACAGAGTTACACATATATATATAGACACTCACGTGTATACACGTGTGCCTGACGAGTTTTACTGCGAGGTACATCATACCAGCTGCACAATCTCACAGGAATGCAACGCACCGTATATTTATATATAGATGCAACGATTCTCCGGAGAGCATAGAAAAATTTTTTCTTTCTTTACTTTTTCTTTTCTGTTCGTTTTTTTTTTTGTTATCGCTGTTATTATCGGCCTTCAGGCTATCGTTTTTTTCTTACTTCCGTGAATTTTTTTATATTTGTAACTCGACGTGATTGTCGTCTTCTTGGTCTTATCGCGGTTGTTTTGTTTCATTTTAGTGACAGAATCTGTAGTGACGGTTAAATGAAACAATTAAATTACCATATGTTTATTAAAAGTCTTGCATTCATCATCAAGCTCTTGTTTTCAAATTGTAGATAATAATGAAGCGAACACAGACTCGACTCTGACATTGATTTTTTCCGCGTTGAAAAAGTTTTGGTGATGAAAAAAAAAAAATGATGAAATTCCTTTGATACCGATTGAATTATGTCGATTCAATGTAAACGATAAATTTGGATGAATTTTCATTGACTGACTGAAAAAAAAACGATGATAATGCGAGACGAAATTACATTTAATTTTACAGGAAACCAAAGACACTTTGTTTTGTTTCGGAAAAAAAAGGTGAAAATTCATTCGAAAGTTCGAAATCCCTATGAGATCTTTGCGGTCTGATTTTTCCAGTTTAGAATTCGCGTCGCAGTGTCGTTTACCGCGTGTCTACTTACATCTCCGTGGCTTTTTTTTTTTTTTAACTCGAATCGAGTCGTCGTTTCATTGAAATTCGTCGCAGTTGCTTCTTTATTCATTCCGAAAATATTTTGAAGCATTTTTGTTCAAACTACTGAAGATTACTTTTTCATAAGTCCTTGATAAGTCCTTTTAAAAGTTCTTGAAAATACAATTTTTGACTTCAGGGAGAAAAAATATGACTGCGCCACCGTATCTCAGGTTTCTCGCATTCGTTATCAAAATACATAAATATTGAAAAATTTGAATAATTTATTCACGCTGTAATGATAATACACGACAATTTGTCTTGTCGTTATCGATGATTTTGTCGCGCTTGATGCTATCAAAACTTGGTGATAAAAATAGTGGCAAGTGCCTATCTGCTTCGGACTCGTGTCAGACACGAGGAAGTTTTAATCGAGTTCTCCATTTAGGTGTAAAATGGTGGAATTGTGTGTGTGTATGTGTGTGTGAGAGAGAGAGAATTGGAGCTTTGCGGGAAAGTGTTATTCAGGGATTACGTATATACATGTGTTCAAAGTAAAGCTCCAGCAGAGGCTCGAAAAGTGAGCCACTGTGGAGGCGAGAGTCCATGCACCACGAACGGGAATGGACGGATGTACGGAACGCTGACAGTAGCGAGCATGCGCGCGATCATCGAGCCCCCGCCCGTACATGCAACCGCGAGGTCTTTCCCTACTAGCGGCGCATAGACCCGTATACATGCTCACGAAACTCGCACTCACACAATAATACATTCGCTCCTCTGTAGAGGCCCTCAAGGCGATAGAGACCGCGGAGCTCTCTTTTCTTCGGTATTAGTGTGCATGCAAGAGCGCTCTCATCGCGTCGAGCCCTTCTATTACAACGCTCGCTCTCTCGGTTCTTTCTACTAGAAACGAGCACGAACGAGAGTACGGAGCTCAAAGAGGGAGAAAGAAAGAGACTCACAGCTAAAGGGAGAGGAGAGATTTTATGCCGAGAGTGCACAGACAGACAAAGAGAACTCTCGTGAGGTTGAGAGAGGGAAAGAGAGAGAGAGAGTGTGTATGTGTGTATGTGTGTATGGAGTATAGAGAGACCTCATATTCAGTTCGAACTGCACGAGTCATTCTCTTTTAAATTCCTGGACACTAAAAAAGAATAAAAGAATGAAAAAAAAAGCAAACTTATTTTGTTACTGATCTACGATTCGTTGGGACAAATATGTTTCGATGCCATTCCGTTAGCTTGTCGGTTAAATACTTTTTTTTTTCTTCAATTTATATCAATGTTACTCTAAATTATATTTACAGAGATAAATATTTGAAAAAAATTACTTTTCACGAAGAGAATTATTCACGTAAAATTACAACGATGACAGCTGCGTGAGACCACTGTCACTTTTGAGAAAAATTTACTGTTCTGTACATAGACAACTGGCTCTGTTATAACGATGATATAGTCGATATGGTAAAATTGATGTGATGACAGACGCGTGCGTCAGACCATATTATCACCTTTGAGGAAAATTTATTGTTTGATGAACGCACACAGCAATTTTTCTCACTATTACGATATATGGCCCAACATTGAAATGTAAATACAGAATTTTTCGTGTGAAATCCTCTTCGTGTATAAGTAAAATATGTATATGAATCGTGTTGATATTAAAAGTTCATGTAAAATATAATCAATAGAAAGAGATAGGGAGAGAAGGAGAGCAACACATTCGAAAAGAAGTTTGCTGGTAATCCGAAACTTTTGACTTTCAATTTCCTTTAATATTCAAAGTACATACTGAATTTCTTCAATGTATTCATCCAAAGAAACAGAACTGTAACAGTAATTACTGTTGCAACAAGAGAAACTTGGTGTAAACCTAAATTATAGCAATATTATTGGTAAACAAAGTGGATCTTTTCAAGAATTGGTAATTGAGATTCATATTTTATACGAGAGATTTTATTTTAATTTTACAAGATTTACACTTTGCTCAGTAAAAATCGTGAAAAATTTAATATTTCCTTCGTTTTTATTCTTGTAATGGTAATTTTTTAATAACATTGGATGAAGTTTATTGAGATCATTTTTCGAGTGCTTTTGAAACACGATGAAAAAAACGAAAGATTAGCTAAGATGCTTCACGATTTAATTTCGTTTGGCAATAAAAACTGCGAGAGTCCGTGAAAAATAGAGAGAGAGAGAGAATTGAGAACGAAAAGTGGAGGTGACCTCGTCGGTGGACTCTTTCGTCAAGAGAGAAACCCAGTGCAAAACGTGGTCCAAAAACGCCTGAAGCCTCGGGAACGAACGAGAGTTGAAGATTCGCTCCGTCTCTCTCTCTCTCTCCCTCCTTCTCTTCCTCTTTCTGTTTAGGCTGTGGGCCCTCGAGGGGCCTCTTTAGCACAACAGCAGCAGCAGCAGGAGCAGCAGCTAAAGTCGGTCTCGTCTGGAAGCCCACAGGACCCACGAGATCCTTCCCCGAAATTCGTCTCACGTGTACTATCCACTCTTTCGCCTGGAGTCTCACAACGAAGTATCTTTGATGATGTATAATACGAAAAACCACAAAAGATACTGCGCAGTTGGTCTTTGTTTCTCAGTTTACATTTTTTTCTCGTAACGAATGAAATAATATTATTGTTTCTCAATGCCGAAAGGCCAAATTAAGTAAAAGATTTAAAGAAAAAAAAAACAAATAGTTCCCGAAATTCTATTTCGAGAATTATTTGTTTTCGTCGTCAATCCGACCGTTTATTCTTTCTACCCCCTTGAGTTACATTCTCGATGATATGTTTCATTGATAATTTGATGAGAAGTTATACATATATCAACCAGAGATCCATTCAATTGAATGAATATATCAAGCAAAATACTCTCGATTCTATAGCAAAGTTCGTTGCTTTAATCAGATGTGCTGATTTTCTGACCAAGATTCATCACTCTCTCTCTCTCTCTCTCTCTCTCTCCCTCTCTTTTTTCCTTTTTTCTTATAAATGTACTCTGCACCCAACATAAAAACATCCCCTTTTTTTCCTCTTCTTACCCACCTTCTTCTTCTTCTTCTTCCTGAATTCTCTCTCCGTCTTTCTCTCTCTTTTTCTCCTTCTCTCTTCCTGTTCCTTGTCTCGCGTCTCGGAACCGCTCTCTTCTCTGCGGCGCGAATCTTCCCTCTCGCCTGCTCGTGTTTCCCCCTCTCAGCAGCTTTTCTCTGGACCGTCGCTACTTTGCCTTTCCCCTCTTCTCAAAATCCTTCCTCTTCGTCGCGCCCCTCGGCGGAGGCCGCGCGCGGTATATCGATTTGCTTGATTTCATCCTGCGTGCCAGAGAGAGATGAAACACTTTACACACTTGTATATGTGTATACAGTGAGAGGTATAAGAGATGCGAACTATCGTAAGAGCGAAAGAGAACCAAATGATGCCTGTTCTTCGGCCCTCAGAATTTGCGGAATGCCCGTGCCTCTCGTGAACCCGTTGGTCCGGTTTGGTTAATTGCAAAAAGGATTCGGCGTGGAAGGTGGATCGCGCGGGAGGGTGCCAAAGACGATAAGGGGGAGGAGAGAGAGAGAGAGAGAAAGAGAAAAAGAGCCCCCTCCCCTCCCCATCCCAGGAGGGAAAAAACCGAAAGAAGAACCCGCGGAAGGAGAACCCCTGTCGAAGATTCTCTGCGGAACTCTCGGGGATCTTTCTATCCTCTGTCACAATCTCTTTTCTCTATTCTTTCTTCGTACCCCCCCCCCCCCCCCCCCCCCTCCACCTCCTCCTTCCCCTCTGCCTCAAATTTCTTGCTCCCCGCTCCTTCGCCCTTAGCCGCGTTTCAAGCACGTATCTCCATCAATTTCTGCTCAAATCCCATCGACAACTTATTTTATTTTGATCTTCTTCCTGTTCGAGCGCGAGGAAATATCGGCAAGTGTCATTGTTCGTGAATTTCTTCCCTTCTCCAAACGACATAGATCATATAAAGGGTCTTTTGAGAGTCAGACGAGAGAGCAAAGATTTGGGGAAGGCGATCCATCAAACGGAAATTTATAATTCGGATACAAACGTTCCATCGGATGGAATTCTTTTTATCTCATGTATTTTTCAAGAAATATTCTGTAGCTTTCTTGCGAACCATGCATGAGGAGATCTGAAATCATTCTTATATTGTTGAAATGATGAGAATATTGGAATAAATTCACGAATAGTAATTGATACCCATATAATTAGCAAGACCACGAGTTCTGATAATGATATAACCAGACGTAAAATATATTCGAACTTTTTCATTCATTAAAGGGTTTGAGCAGGCTAAAAAGCCGATGTTTGCTGATGAAAATTTTTACAAGGACAAAGTAAAAAAATTGATGAATTTTGATGTGATCGAGTGTCGCTCGAAATTTGTACTATTTATGGATCGAAAGATTCTCGAAATCGTACTCTCATAAAGTCTTTTGTTTCGAATTACATTTTTCAACCTCCTCGACAGCAAATTAAAAAAAATCGAGGGCTCTAATTCGCCTAATTGAACTTTTTGTACACACAAGGCTTTTGAATACATTTTAATATTTTGTTTTCATATGCTCGCCGGTCTTTTATTTTTCAAAATTTTCAAATTTTCGATTGTACAACGATAGCTACTCCACTTGTTCTTTTCGAATTTTATCGTTCGTAAAGTTCAAACGACATACAGATTTGATGTCAATCGCACAGCGGCATTTTTTATGGGAGCGTCTCTCTTGACCTCGCTCACAAACTACTCTCATACACCACCAGAGGGACTCGAATTTTTTCTATTGTGGCGTTCAAAAGTTATAGTTCACCTGTCATAGAACAGAAAACGAACGTCTGAGATTGCAGTTAACTCCGAAAAAAATCTCGAAACATCTACCTTTTTCATTCTGTTACGATGGCAATGCTCCTTAATAATCTAAAAGATGAAAGCAAAAAGAAAAAAAAAACAGAACAACCGAAAATTGAATATTTTTCTGAAACTATTTAGTTGTACGGTTCACTTGAATGCACAGTGCATAACCCCCATAAGTATAACAGAGTACAGTGTTTTACGACAATTTCGACGCATTCATTTGGTATGAAAACTTGCACCTCGAGTGAGAATCTAAGAATAATGTGTTCAAAGGTGAGTGAATAACCGTTGAGATAAGCTTGAAGCATTGGGTTTCATTCATGCATTTTTCAAACATAATAAATACGCGTCGTTATCATGTTATTCCGTCGTACGTGAAATGATAAGGACAAATCTATAGAAATATAAAGAGCACGTTGGTGTGCACATTATGGTTCGAAAGTTATCTAAGAAAGAGAATAGGAAGTATAAAAATGTAACCTGGAATAACTTTTGAGTAGGATTTAACCCATATCAGGCGGAAAAAGGCTGTGAGAATATACGGATGAAAAAGAATTTCGTTGCGATATTCAGATTCGGGATGCAACGTTCAAGAGAGTGCGATATCTGAAGAGAAACTGAGAGAAAAGGTTGCAAGAGGCGCAGAGAGATCGATATACAGAGAGCGAGATAACGAATGTAAGGAAAATGCAATTATTAATTGCACGTCGCGAGCGTTCGCCACTGCGCGGGTTCCGCGCGACTGCACGATCTCGGCACGCAGTCACCCAGGACCCGTCTGATTATGATTTAACGATTCCGTCACGCTCGGCCACTTTTTTCTACATTCTTCCCTTCATATTGCTCCCGCTCTTTTCGTTTTGCTCTCATTTTCTCTCTCTCTCTCTCTCTTCTTAACTCTTTCGTTTATCCGTTTCCTTCTCTTTACTCACGCTCACATAAAATACGCTTTTTATGCATTCCCTGCACTCTTTCCTTGAAATTTTTCACGTTCGTGTACAAACTAATACTTGATGACGAAAAAGGGGAAAAGAGGGTGAATGAAATTCTCATATTATTTTCTCCTTCAATCCTCGTATTTATAATTCAGGCTCGCGCCTTCGCTTTCATATCGACTGACTGACGCGCGTGTTTTATAGTTAGTATATATATACACACAAGAGACGGCATATTTCATGTCCACTTCTTTTCCTTGTTTCTTGTATAATTATCCCTTCGTCGCTCCAACGTTAATTGAATGATACACCCCGTGCTCTCGTTTCATAACTTTCTTTCTTCGCATGATTTTTAATCACAGGATAAAACCTCACTGATTATGACTGTCTTTCCACCGACGATATATTTCACAAATTGTGCGACTAAATTATTTTATAAAATAATAATACATAACTTCTCGTCTAATATCTTAACGATTGAGGGGAAAAAATTGATCGATAAATTTTTTAACGTTGTTCGATGCCAATTCGAAAATCAACGCGACGCAGAATATACGCTTATCCGATACGCGTATCAGAGATTTTTTCCTCGGTATCCTGTCTCTTACTTTGTCATCTATGGTCTCGTCGGGAAGAAGGGTGCTTTTTTTCCTTCGGTAGGATATTTGTGAACCGTGACACATGAAGCACACGAACTCATAGTCTCAAGTATATGTTTCATTCTCGATTCCACGCACACTCTACCTTTTCACAGTCTTGCGTTCTCTCTTTGAACCCGCGAGTTCGCCTAAAAAAAACTGGTTTCGTCATTAGGACCGGAGAGGAGAGAAGGTTTGTGTGTTCCTGCGCGTTGGTGCGTTTATACAGAAGACGAACTCAAAGACTTGACCACGCGAGGAAGAGAGAGAGAGAGAATCTCTTTGCTTTACGTTGTGGTGTGTATATTCTCTTGCTTTCACCACGACGCCAAATCCTTTCTGGACCTCGTTTCTCTTCGCTGATCTTATGTCGTTTTCCCTTTAGGATACGAGAACTATACGAGAGCCCCTGTGGTTCTATCCGCCATCCTGATGGATTTTAAATGCTTCCTCTCAGCCTCTATATTCACATGCGAATACGCACGTACGGTTCGGTAGATATCTGAAGTTGTTGGAAGTACTTTTGAGCACTGGAATCTAAAGAGAGAGAGAGAGAAAGAGAGAGAGAGACAAATTTTTTTCGATTCTTGAACCTGCCCTGTGGCGAGAATCGATTTATTTCGTTTCTCGATCTTATTATATGTTTCTTACAGTGAAAAAAGAAATTTACTTTTCTTACCCTCGTCGTTTATCTTCGTTCTTCTTTCTCTGCTCCGCTGTTTCACCTCGCCGCGTATCATACAGCTAAGATTTATTTCATATGAAAGAAACAAATTTACGATAATGAAATTGAAAAAAATAAAAATAAAAATAAACGAAAGAGATGTTATAAATTGCTTGAAAATTATATATCGAGATTCATTGCGGAGCAATAAATATATATTCAAACTTCTATGGTAACGCTGAGGTATTTCCCCGGGGCTAAATGTCACTGCGTGTTACTGCAGAAGATTTTCACAATTACAGATACGAAACATAGTGCAGCGTTTTATTCAAGCCGAGTATTTTGAACTCACATATTTATTCCATACTCTAATCTACCACTGGTGCAACTGAAATTTATTTCAAGCGTTGTTCCACGGTTATATAGTTTACGTGTTCTAATACATAAAATTAATGTTTCAAGCGATTCAATTTTTTTTCTAATCCGTTTAATTCTATTTTTTTTTTGATGATGAAATTCTTTGCAATTACTTTGACTAACATTTTGGATTCTTATCGGATTTAGATTTGTCTGAAAAGTATGAGCTGTGTGCAGTTGAGTATTTTTTCTCGAAGGATATCTTTTGGCATAAAAATAAGATCGAGAAAAGCATCGCAGGCATATAGACGATTCCTTATGCTCCTCTGTACAGAGACACTAATATACCATATACCTATATATATCGTATCTCTGCTTTTCTCTTTTTACAATCGTAAACGGCAAATGAAAACTCGGTAGCTGGTACTTCGGGGTCATTATCGTTCAAGTATAACGGGCGAACCAGTGGGGACGAGGGAAGGAGGTGAAGAGGCGTCGTAAAATCTTGCTCACTGCCTTTCTTCATCTTCGTGCTCCTCCTCGCACTCTTCTCTCTCTGCTCATCTTCGTCTTTCTTTCATACTTTTTTTTTTTTCTTCATACTTTTTTTTTTTTTTTTGTATTATTCTGCCCCTTCGATTCACCGCCGTAATAGAACCTGAGAAATGTGAGTCTTTCCTTTATCGTTTCTCGAGCAATAGATCTCTTGTTTTATCGCAAAATTTTTAATGTCGCCGGTTCTTTTAGTATGCGTATAAAATCCCTATACGATTCTAAAAAAAAAATAAAAAAATAAAAATGACAAACAGGACACGATTTGATGATGACGACGATGACGATGATGTTGATGTTGAATACAAAAATTTAGATTATTTTAATAAAGAAAATAGTTCAAGTTCCACGAGTCTCGAGATCGTGTGAGAATTTTGAATCACGACTGATGAAACATCAATCCCTCTTCGGTTCTCTTAATCTTTCTTACTTTTGCACATATTTAACTTTTTTCCTTTGAAGCATACGTCGTATAGTATTTATACGTGTGAATATATATAGGTATAAAGTTCGATATTACTTCCCGCGTGTACTTTCTCGCACTCTTTTTTTTTCTCCCCCTCGTCGTGGCAATGGCTGACGTGCTTCAGTGGCTTCCGGGCATGGAGAACCCAAAGTGTATATACGAGTGTCAGTGTGTGCGTATGCGCACGAGAGGGACACAGTGAAAAAAGAAGCAGCGAGGCGAAAATTGAGGGAGGAAAAGAGAAAGGTATACGGTAACCTTTCTTTTTCAACCAGGGGCAAACTACCCCCGCGCTTTGCCTGTCGCACACGTTCGACTCTACCTATCTTTTTCTCTCATTCTTTATTTCTCTCTCCTCCTTCCTCTCTCTCTCTCTCTCTCTCTCTCTCTCTCTTGTCGGAGTCTGGACAGAGAGCACACAGCAGACCGAACACGAGACAAATCGATACTTTACTCCTGGTGGTTCGATGGACCGTACAGCACGTTGCAAAAGTCTTTCGACTCTTATTAATATACACACTCGATACCGCTTGTGTATGCGGAGAGCAAAAGGAAGCCCTGCGTACTAAAGACATTTTTACAATGATTATTTTTCTTTGGTTTCATCTATTAACAAATTTTTCGTTGCGCGTTTCAGCAAATAAGGTGGCCAGTAATTGAAAAAGAACAAAATCATGAACACCGCTTTTTTGTAGATTTTTTCTATACTTTTTTTTTTTTTGTAACAAAAAGGATAAGTTACATGGAAAAGCGAACGATTAATTTTTTTGACTGTATATTGGGCTAAAAGTAGCAGAAGTTCGAGATTCTTCTTTCGGCGTTTAATTGTGGGAAGATTGGGAAAAGTAGTTTTCATAGAGAATTTTATATTCTTCATCTTGCATTCTCCCTATGATTATTACGGATCGAATATTTGGCTCACCGCAACGATAGCAGTGTTGAAGGCCTTTTTCAAACGACGACTCAACATTCCAGATAACAACTAAATATAATCAAGGAATCCTGATCGAAGTCATCGGGTCACTTTGATTTGGTATTTTCAGGCTTATACTAATTCATCAAATTATTGAAAATTCTTATTCTCTCTGAGCTATAATTTGAAGAGCATTTAATGAAAAATTTGGCTTCTGGCAGATTCTTGTAAGTTACGTGATCAAATAATCATTTTTTTTTCAAGAAAAATAGCAATCAAAGCATCAACACGTATTAGATTTGGTCATGATTATTGGCATTGACAGAAATCTTCATCGTACTTATAGATTGACAGAGCTATAGGCACATTTCGACATACATATATCTACATTTCATTAAGTTTCTCTACTTTTCCTTTTTTTTTTTAAATCTTCTACCTGAGTATTGTTTCTTGTTGCCCTGAACTCTCGTCCTATGCAATTTTCCTGTGCAACGTCTGAACAGATCGACGATCCGTGAGAGCGCGTTTGTGAGTCGGTATAACGACGACGACGACGACGACGACGATGAGTTCAAGAAGAAGAGAAGAATGAGAAAAGACAAGGAGAGAAAAGATGAGGCCCTAAAGTCGTGCCAGGACATAAAAGAATAAAAAAAATTTACCTTCCATACTATAGTATGGAAGTTATTCCTCTTCCTTTCACGTTCTATAGAAGCTCGCCCTCTTCGATATACCGTAATTGGTCTTCAATTAGGCGCCGGTAAAGACAATTAATACGACGACGTTCCTCTTTGCTTCATGGCGGAAGTTTTGCTGCCCTGGCGGGCCATGCCTCCACAGGGCGAAAGAAAAGCTATCTTGATTTTCTCTCTCTCTCTCTCTCTCCCTCCCTCCCTCACCTTTTATTCTCTTTGCTCTTTTTCATAAACGATGGTACGAAGATGCCATCGTCTCTTGTTCAACTTCCTCCTCTTTACTCTTCAATTTCTTATCAACTTCTCCCTCTCTCTCTCTCTCTCACTCTCTACCTTGCTTCTCTATTTTTTTTTGTTTTTTGAAATTTTTGCAATTTCACTTTTTGCTCGCGTGTTACGAAAGGACAACTGCGGTTGCAAGTTCGTACATCTACACTCTACCAGAACGTAAGAAGCAAGTAGTTATAAAAAGCACGGTAATGCAACTGTAGAAATACGACACGTTTGTCGTACGCGTATACGTATTTCAGTCACGAAAATTCAATGAATCACAAATACGCGCAAAAGGGAGCGAAAGAATGAGTTGAAGAAAGAGTCGAGAATTGCTGTGAGAAAAAAAAAAATTGTATCCCGCTGCCAAACTCGTTTGTGGTGATTTGTAAAAGGTAAAGGTTAATTGTTATTGGACCCTTGATATGTTTGTACTTGGTACATTATTCGTATACATTATCTCTACATGGTATACACGCGCGACCGAAAGAAGACTTTTAATTAATGAGGAAATCTTTCAAGAGTCCGATTTATTGCATACGAATGACTCTCGTTTCATGGAATCGCAAATGCATGAAATGTCCTTTGGGCTTCTTTAGTCGAGAGGAATAATTCCCATTTAGTTTTTAAATATTCATTATATCATTGAAAAAGTACTTGCTTCACGAGGCATCACGAAGAAAATTATGAGCGGATAAATTTTTAATGTTTCATTTACGGATTTTTGTAGTAGGAAATATAGCAATCACGTGTCCCAGTATGTTCGTAATTTTTTTTTTTTTTTTTTTTTTCCCAACACCCCGTTGGAGGATACATCCTGAGGGCTTTCGTAACAACTCATTCAGTAGTCCAGAACAAGTTTCGAAAAAGATCGAACCTTTTTTTCCGCAAAATAAATGACACTGCGCAAATTTTTTTTTCAGCATTTTTGTCTATCTCGAGCTCGTTCTCTGCCTCGGTTCTTCTCCTTCTGGATTCGTTACCGCCTCTGGCATCTCTGGCTATGTTTCAGAGCCCTAGTTTTTCGCTCAAAACTCAAACTCTCATACTTTGTCCACTTTCGCGATAGATGATACTCCGCCCAGTTTATATCTTTTTTTTTGCACTCTCTCTCTCTCTCTTTTTCCCTCTTGCTCTCTTTTTCTTTCCATAGCTTCTCCAATCGTCCACCTACAAAGAAAATTGCTGGCGTATTTCATTTGGCACCGTTGCCAAAAACTCATACCGCGTTATACAGCAGTGAGAGAATGACGTGTATCGGGGCCCATGAATATATATATCTCGTGGCACGAAACACTGCACCATTGGCAGCATCCCTGCTCGTTGTACTTCAATTCTTACAGTCTTAAGATAACAAGAAGTAAAAGAAGAAGAAGAAGAAAAAATGAGAAAAGAAACTGCAACTTATATTACACGATAGCCCCATCTTTCACATTCATATCATACATTTTATATCTTCATCCTGATGGCATGAATTATTTTGTCCAAATTGCTGAGATTTGACTTCCGAGCATTTTTTTTTTGCCATTACGGGACCACGCAGCATTGAAACGTGTATGGAAATTGCTGATTTTCATGATTTTTTATCGACGAATACAGTTTCATGATCAGTCCGATTTCTTTGGTTTATTTTAATGATGCATATAGGGATGCATATGGTCATATCGAATGAAAGTCCATATTTTTCGATGTAAACAAAAAAAAAACGATTGTAACGTAAGTTATTAGCATTAGAAGATGTTTGCATTATTGATAGTTCGGCCAATACGTTCAATTACACAAAAAAAAACTGAAGCCCAACATAAATTAACAATTTTGTTGAATCACAAACAATTTATTGAAGTCCGATTAAGTTGTTGTCCAGATTGTAGGGATATTTTTACAAACTATTTGCAATCCGAAAAAACCATATTTACATTTATCGTATTCGAAGTTACCTATGAAAAATAATATATTTTTGAGAAGCAAATACAAAATTCATGCTGGCCAACATTCTCATACAAGTTTAAATTTTCTGTCTTCATATCTGTTTGCTCAATGTTATTCTTACGCTCTCGTAACAAAGTGAAAAACAAAAGGCCGAATGAGAAGAGGCATTTCTTCCTTTGTGTCGTCAAATTCATATTTCCTTCGAGTTCTCATCCATAAATATATTATAGATCACGTGTATATCCATCGCTAAGAAACGGAGACAAAAACACGAATTTTCGAATGCGAGCATCTTTCGAACGCGAGAAAATTGAATTCGTTTCGATCGTATCCTCTTTGATGCCGCTGCTGCTGCTGCTGCTACTACTACTATAGTTGCTAAAGTGTATTCTCACGGCAAGGCGGCCAAAGCAGCAGCTGAAGATGAAATTGTGTATTTTTTATATATCTATATGTTTATATGTAATGGCTGAGGTTGGCCCTGCGCTCCTGCCGAATTTCTACCCCGGCATGGCCAATCGGCTTCGTACGGGTTGCGTTGCGCGTCCGGAGAGAGGCGATATCCCTCACTGCTATATATATTCGCTGTGTGGGTTCACAGCCTCCGTAGTAAGAGATGGTAAGACTCGAAGAGGAAAGAGCGAGAAGATGAGAACGATAGAGTAAGAGAAAGAGGGAGAGGGAGAGATGAAGAGAAGTTTGCCGGTAGAGGTCTACGCCGATGGGGAACCCGGAGACCCTCGAGGTCGAAAGTATCACAAGATCCATCTTTCTTTCTCTTGAAAAAAAAAAAAAGCAGAAAGGAGCGCTAACGCGCGAGAGAACAGACTCTCTGGAATCTTTGGAATTCGATAGTAGGCAGCATCCGAATTTCCATACAAAGAAGAAAAAAAAAAGGGGGATAAATAAGAATACGAAATGAATACATATTTATATTATATATGTGTATATAAATTGGAGGCTATAATTTATAGCCAGACAAAATTAATCGTACGTGTCGTGTTCAAAGTTTGAGACATCAATTGTACAAGATATTCAAAATTCATGTTTCAGTAGCAGTGTGTTGCACTTTTTTTTTTCGTTTTGTTTTTTTTTTTTCAAAACGTTTCTCAAAAGACAAGAATGACAGGAACGTGATTCGATGCGATCTCGTACTAGAAAAATTAGTATTTATTGAAAAAAATATATAAATTAGATATCGACAGGGTTTTATCGATGATAAAAAAAATCATAGTAAAAATACTTTTAATACTCTACGATCATGGGTGTCGTATGCGACTTATTGAAAGTTTGTTTTCTTCACTAATGAAGCGTGACATTTTTTTAAATGTTGGCATAGCTATTTATATACGTATACACATGTGCACACAGGGTTTCGAACACCCCACATTCATCCCATGATCCGACACCTGGTATACCTATAGAACGATTGAATACAATGTGTGTGTATATATATATATACATTTTTGTGGGGTATTTTTCGATATTGTCGTCGAGCACACCTTGCGAACTGGTTGCAATCCAGGCAACAGGCTCTCCCCCTCTTTCTATTTCGCAGTTGCTTATTCTTTTGTGAACATCAGAACGTTCAGGGCTTCGTTCGATAAAATGACGTTTGAGCAAAAATTTATTATTCTTTGATCCTCCGGTTCTTTTCGTAAACAATCTTAATGCGCTGTGTGTGAGTGCTGAGGATTTTGTACCTTTTTCCACATTTTTGTTCATTATTTCTTGAGTGAACGTGTTCAACGACATACATAGAACAAGAAAAAAAATACTCTCGTCGATACGTTTATTTCTCTTTTTGAGATTGGAATCATTTACAGAATTTCTAGAATATTTTATTATCGAAACCCATTTTAGGTTTCTTTGATCGATAACGAAATTCGGGAGTTATAAGAAGAAATGAAAGTGTTTTTTTTTAACTTCAGAAGCACATAATCATCGACAAATGGAACTTTCCTGCGTAACGAATCGTTTTTTTTTTTTTTTTTTTTTTTTTTTTTTCATGTGCGACTGTATGAGCGTTGTAGGTGGGGAGTTCCCTGACGAAAAAAATTCACCGACAGATTGGTCAGTCCGCAATTTAATATCTGCACCCCCGTTCAGCCTCCAGTGGGGCAGAAAGCAGCAGCTCCCTTCTCCCCATCATTGTTATCCCTCGATGTCATCATTCTCCCTCTTGTTCCCTTTTGTACAATGCCGGTGAAAACGTCCAACTGCATATTTGCCTCCTCAACTGTGGTTCTGATTCATATTTCCATTATACTTATATTTAGCGTAGATATAATATTCCACATGAAGTGGCAGTTTGTTGTTTCGCACTTAGTTAAAGCCGTCATTAGCAGACAGGAAAAAATAATCAAATTTTTTTTTCTCTCTCGCCGTTATATAGTCAGTCTTCTCTCACATTCGTGGCTGACAACGAGTGTAATCTTGAATGAAACATAAAACTTTGGAAATAAGTAAATAAAGTGAAGATAATCATTTTTTTTATCATGTTTCTATTTGTTGTTGGGCTCTCTATCATGAAAAAAAAACGGAGAAAATATCTCTGATTTTTTTGTTGAGAGGATAAGAACACATAACTCGACACCTGTATCGTTTCTTTGTTTAGTTGAGAAACGTGGCGGGGCTGGATGGTCTATTAGAAAGATCGCCCAAAATTACTCTTCCATACCTCGTCAACTTATTCGTCTCTTTACCATTGACAAGGTAGAGACAGCGAACATCGTTTCTCGCTGCCCCCGTATATTTTCTATATGTATCCGAGAACAGATGCAGAATACATTAATCGTGTGGCTATGTGCTTTCTTCTCTTTGTAACTTCTAAGCTTTTCTCGTAATATGCACATTCTAGTTACACTTGTGAGTTTCGAGAAATAATTCTGTAACATTACTTTCGTCATCAATCACATTTTTTTTTCTCGAAAATACTTGCCAATGATTTAGTTGGAATAAATTGAAAATTGAAATCATCTTAACCCTTCTGGAATGAAGAAGAACAAAATGGGCAGTAAAATATATTGTTGTCATATATGGTTGACATTTTTTATAATAAAATATATGAGCCAAGTGATTCTGAGAGTGTGAAACAAAGAACAGAATATTAGAAAGCACGATCGTAATTGAGATATTTTCATTCCAAAACGTTTTCCATGCCTTGCTAATGTCGAATTAAATTTCACTCAGCTTTTTATCATTTTTGGTATTATTTTTAGCATTGAAAAATACTTTTTTTTTAAATTCTCGATTGTGCAATTAATTATGAGTGTATTTGTATTGCGGTGAAAAGAAAAAATTTGCTTTCGATTCTCTCGTCGACAATCTATATTATTTAGCACAATCTTGATGAACAAAAAATGTATAGCAACTTCTCAGTCGTTGTCGTTGAGCCAAGCGGAGAACTCCGAGAGACTTTAAATAATGTTGAACATTAATGCAATAAAGATTTCGAAATTCAGAATCTCTCTCTGTCGCATTATGGCGCGGAGAGTCTTCGTTGCTCGAAATTACCACTATAAAGAGAGTCCGGTTTTTCCTGTGTGAGTGTATGCATTTCTTCGCGTATAAGAGCGTAGATATAACGGCGTCGAGAATTTCTGCGTGCTTGCTTGGAATTTATTATTCTCCGGAGTAATAGTCACTGCGGACGAGCTGTAAGAGAAATAAGATAGAGAGAGAGAGAGAGAGAGAGCGAGAAGGAAAGTGTCTAATCGAGGAACGTATCCACCCTGAGAATGTCTCGGCGACAGAGAAAAGAGAGAGAGAAAGAGTACGAGTACGAGTACGAGTACAAGAACTCACGGTCTCCTTCTGATCGATGTAATTGCATGCTCGCAATGGACCAGAGAGGGTGTTAGCCTCGATCTACGAGACTCTCTCGTTGTTGCGTATATTACATTTGCTCGCTTAATTCATTCTCTGTCTTTCTCTCTTTCAACTTTGCTGTGCTTGTAGTTGCAATAACGTTACTCGGCTGATCGTCGACCATACCGAGACGAAAAGAAAAACCGATTTAGAATGCAAATCTCGTTCTAGTATATCGCAGCAGCTCCAACTATTCAAATATGTACTCGCATATCTATGAAATAAATACACATGTGTATTCGCATATGTGCGACGATAACTACACCGATGACGATTACCAGTGAAGTGCAGTATTCGCAGTTTATAAAACGACAAAGAAAAGATCTGTGAGATTGAAAAAAGTAAAAAAAACGTTACTAGTAATAGATTCAAATAGTCAAAGAGTAAGAAGCCGTCGTCTTTATGGGATCATCACGAAAGCTGTGAGACTATCGTGTATGAGAAGGAATGCTTGTGCACGAGAGGACTTTCTTTATTGCACTTGTCCTCCTCGGGTCTCTGAACGCTTCCTCGTTCCGAGGATCACTCGTTATGCCTATTGCGTGCGTACAGTACGTATACAAGCGTGAAAGAGAGAGAAGAGGAGGAGGAGAGAGAGAGAGAGGGGGGGGGGAGACTGAGAAAGAGACGAGAAACTACTGATAATTAATTATGCTGACTCTCGGGATGTACGATATATTGCCAGGATCTTCCCACAGCTTTAATGCTCAAAGATATTTTCTCATCGAGTATATATTTATACCAGGATGCACGATTTCATTGCTCGTTTGTCTGTTTGTTTCTGTTTTAAATCTGCGAGATGGCATTCTGTTATCTTGGCCGTACTAGATTTTTAACATTCTTTTGACTATCGTTTCGCTCGATAAGTTAGCTCGTAGTATCAAGAGTTTTGGAGCAAAGGAAACACTAACTGTTATTTCATCTCATCCTCTTTTGTATTTTTCTATATACGTCTGACCATACACATCGTCGCTTAGCAAGCAGCCGGTCCAGAAGCTGCAGATCGTTGAATTAGCACAAAGCAAGGGAGGAATGAGCGGGGGTGTCTCTCTCTCTCTTTCTGCCTCCCTATATATATACACACACGAAAATATTAAAGTCCCTAAGGCATGAGTCATGGCTCACGCCGTGAGACGTGTGTGGATCTATATTTTAGCCTTTTGTGACACTACGCACGTTCCATTCCCCGTCGGGTGGGCTCGATTCTTCTCGCTTTACCTATGCCCCATACACTTACGTGTATATATATATATACCACCTATACATACATACAGTAATGGTTCTCCGGCGTTCTACAGGAGCTCTTGTGAGTTTGCCGCCCTGCATTATATACCTCTCTCGCTTGATGTGCTTCGGGCACTGTTCCGTTCCGCATTTCGACTCTCGTGCAAAGGACCAATGCTATATGGATCTTTGCTACTACGCTGAGATCGATTGAAAGAAATTGAGCATCAGGAAACACGACCTCGAGAAACCGATAGAAAAACAGAATATATATATCAGCGCCGCAAATGTCCATTCGCGGTACATTTTCGTATAAACCGGTTGGAAAAAAATGTTTCTTCTTACGTGATTTCAGCTGCCGATTCGTATGATTTAGCATAGAAATTCTAAACAATTCGTGATCATCGACCAGCTTTCAATACTAAACGCAGAACTCGGGAAATTAATATGATTATTATTTTTGAGTGTTTTTCATCAGATTTTCAAACACTTTGCTCCGAACTCCTTGATGACAGTGATACCGACAAACTGACATTTGTCTGCGTGCGAATTTAAATTCGCTTCGTCTTGAAAAGTTTGAATATTTCTTCACTCAAAGGGTTGGAATCAGAGAAATCTCAATATAGCATAGAGCCAGAGAGAAAAAGATGGAACGAGTGGTCATTAAATTAGTCGGGGTGTACCCTGCTGCGAAATCATTCACTGAGCCTCTCTTTTCCCGTCTCGTACATCCCTCCTGGTCATCAGTAGCTCTGCCAATCACCCTTTTCGCCATTTTTGCTCTAGGGGGATTGAAGAATCCATTGTTGGACTCATATACCATGTATAATAGCCGTGTGTTCAGCTCGTACGCGCGATACATATATCGATCTATAGTTGAAAAGGGCGCAACTTGGACAGTTATACTATGCTCAGTTGTACAAGAATGAGTCCTATTCGTAACGAACAGACGATACATGTTTTCACCTATCAAAAAAAAAAATCCATTCTCGTTAACGTGGCAGTGTGTATGCAACAACGCAAGCCCTTCTTAATCTCATGCATGCATGCATACACGCGGAATCTCATCCCCCATATCATTCGCGTCGCTCTCACTTGTGCTTTATTTTATTTTACTTTTTAAGCCTCTGCTGTACATTACCATTCGGCATTGCATGAAACCGTTTTTCAAAGCCGGCAAGGATTTTTGATTTTTATTTACACGCAGATTCATTGAAAGAAATTGACCCGTGCCATTTGATCAGAGGTTCTCAATGAAAGATTCAGGCGGATAAAAATTTATCAGTAGCACAAAAAACAGACAACAATGTCAAAGTCGATTACGAGAATTCTCGATCGATTTGCTTGATCGAAGCTCTTATGTAATTACATACTTATATTCGTATGGTTAAACTTTGGAAACATAGTTATTCAATGCGTGGAGAAACGTTTATACTGTGCTCAAAAAGAAAATGATATACGAGCAGACTTTATGTATTCATTTAGTAATTTCTCAAGAAAGTATTATAAGAGGGCCTTGATAAACCAAATTTATCATACAAAATCTCTCACCTGCTCGACCGAGAATTACTACTTTGTGTTTTAAAAATTCATACGTTCGCAGACGGGAACGGGAACACGGCCCTCCTTTTTATGAGCTTCCTTCTTTATATAAACATACGCGTATATATACATACCTTCGGCAAGCGAATATATTATTAAAAAAACAGGATTATAACCATTTGCACGAACTTTTCTGAAGGATTTTCGCAGAAACGAGATCGAGATACGTATATCGCGGATATATATACGCATAACAAGAAGACAATTTGTCCTTTAACTTGCGCTCGCGATGTCGTTTCTGCATTTTTATATACCGTTCTTCCCAAAAAATTAGATCGTTCAGATTCATCCGTTTGATCGTGACAAGATTTTTCATCAGAACTCGTGCAGTCTGCTGCTACGAACTATCTTGTATTAGTCAGAAGCCGAAGGGAACTAGAGGGAAACGGTGAAAGAGAGAGAGAGAGAGAGAGGTGAAGGTAGAGATGGCCAGAGAAAACGAGTGAGCAGCAGTCCCCTGCGGATCGTGATGCTCCCATGGTCGTGGCATAATCCATGTGTATTTGCATATTTTAACTTGTCGGCGAGCTAGAAATTGAAGAAAGGGAGGAGGAGAGAGAGAGAGAGAGAGAGAGCGCGGGAGGGATGGAGGGAGCAAGGAAAGGTTATAAATATAGCTCCAGTATATCTCTTCGCTGTATGTATACGTGCAATACTTGCATCGTGAAAGTTCAGGGGATTGATGTCCGCCCGACGAAAGTTTGCAGGGGTTGTTGATGATTTGATATATACATATGTATGAAGATATATATACGAGTTTCACGGGGTTACTGAATAAAGATACTGAATGTAATGAGTATACACCAATCGAACTAACTCTCATATATATTATGTGATCGATATATCTCTATGGGAGATCATCGATTGGCAATTTGAGAAAAAGTTTTTTTCATTATTTGTCAACTTTTTATATATTATTATCTTACGACGGGTATACTTACTAGCGAGAATAATTGATTATTCGATTGCTACTTTGGTTTTTTTTTTCTATACGAAGCATTATTTTTCTTCTGTTTTCCCAACAGGTGCGTATAAAGCTATGTCATAGACACCGTCATACAATATCAGAGGATATATGGAAAAACTTGTCATTCTAATACTGTCCAAAAGTGATTGGAAACTGGTCCGGATGTGTAGCAAAAATGTTTTCAAAATGCAACTGGAATAGAGTAGAGAAATACTGGAAATTCCAAGAAAGAAAAAAAAAGGAAAAAAATTATAATAATTTGCTATGAAAAATGTTTTAAAAGTGCTCGAAGACTACTCAATAGACGTGGAAAAAGTGTTTGCTCAAGAGATTAGAATAAAATCGTGATTATCACAGAGTTGATACATTATTGTTTCACATAAATATATACAAAGTGAGAATTCGAATCTTTTGTACAGCTCTCCAAAGAGTTCATTAAAAAACGAAGAAGATTTCGTATCGGTAGATCGTCTTGGATGGTTGAAAAAATTATCAGCATCTTTCAAGTGGATTTTTGGTAGTTTAAAGAAAGTAGAAATTTCGAGTCGTCACAGCTGAGAGTGCCGAATGCGAAGACTATTAAAGTTTCCAAGAGGAAATGAGAGACTTCGAGACTATTATTATTAGAGGAAATGAGAGACTGGAGGCTATTTATTATATTTTCATTTATACAAGGATTATAATATACTACCATTGGTTTTGGCCCTGCTGTTACGTTGATGTCACCGCAGAACATGTGGACATGCTCAAATCGACTCACGTCTCACTCTCACATCGTTCAAAATCTTTATTATGACGAAGAATGAGAAAAAAAAAGTGTACCCAAACGAAAATGCGTCTCTCTAATTCTTACTCGTTGAAAAATAATGAAGTCTGATGCCATAACGCACTTTTAGCCTTCACAAGTCCCAATTACTGGGTAAAAAGTGCCCACATGTATGGCGGATTACGATCGCGACCGCGAGCGAGCTATATCCCTGTGGGATTTGTATAAGTTCATATTCCATATATATCTATACACGTATCATGATATAAATACGAACTGTTATTGCGATTTACGCTTTTGACCCCTCTCTTTAGGGGTCCTCAGGTTCCTCCTCGTTGCGTTTGTATGGTTTCATATAAGGTGTACCAAAAATCACATTACGATGTGCACAGAATATCGACATCACAGGAGTTCCGAAGCAAAAGTTCTTCCATTTTTTTTCTTGCAACATCATAGATAAATTTAGACTAAAAATAATTACTTAGCAACGCTAATATAATAAAAGTGGTTGGTCCCCGTAATGCTTATTATCGAAGCCGCCATTTGGGTCGCAAATTGACTTTTATCAATCAACTGTTATTTATCAATTAATTAATATTTTCATAAAAGTATTTCGGATAGGAAAATTGAAGACAAAAAAAAACATTCGTTCTATTCAGAATCTTTGATCTCGTGTCCTATGATAATTTCAAACACGAGTTTTGGCACACTCCGTATGTACGTATTTCTAGATACTCTCCCTGCGCCTCATCGAAGCTCTTTTTCTCCCTTGTCGCCATCACGATTCGTCGCTCTCATTCATCTCGACACGCGCTCACCGAGTAGAGGTTTTATCTTTCCTCGCCATGTGTCTCGGGAATATTGTATACGCTTACGTATATTCGTGCTTACTGATGTTACTCCGTGCCACAACCCCGTCTCTGTCCACATTCACGTGCATTATATGCACAGACTACATCAGTCTTACGCGTGCGCGCCAGTCTGTGTGTGTGTAAGCACGGTCCAGCGGCGAGTGTCGAGAAAGGCTTCGTCAGGGGTGGCCACGTGCAGCTTTTACGCCATGAAACCCTCCGAATTCGCGTAGTACATTCATGTTTATGTATAGACAGAACTGAAGAAAAAGAAAGAGTGATGCGTAGAGACAGGGAGGGGGAGTGGAGAAATACAAAAAACGATCTATGGTCGATGACGTGGATCAGAAAATGATGGGACCCTCTCGTCACGCAAGCCATACCGGGGGTCAATGAGGGTGAATTCGATGCAAGCAACTTTCGATAATTTCATTTTATTCCTCATACTTTTTACGTGTATTGTGTGTTCTTTGGTACTGCTCAATTTGCGACTGACACGTTAGTGGCTTTCTCAGTTTTTTACACCATTAATTGAATTCAATTCGTGATCATAAGACATCGCAACTGATCCGTCGCATTATCACTTCAGTTAAAATGAATAAATGAATGACTAATTTATTACAGTGCACGTGGAGAGTAAATTACTCCAAAAATTACTTTCGTATCACAGTCTCTGGGTCGCTATATCGCTCGTGCTGTTCTAAGAGTTTTTAGCAGAAACATTGTAATTTCTGCTTCGATTCGAATTGAAAAATGTTCCATTGAAAATTTTGCCTTGTGATGATTTTCAATATTTTTATGTTCCCGTACGCGGAGGTTTTATACATATTAGAAAACGTCTTGAAATTTATACCGATTTCGATGGAACCAACGAATAATCGTAGATGGATACCGCGTTCAGACATAATTCACAGTATATCTGATTTAAAGAACTACAGCAGAGGGTCGATGTGGAGTTGTTGCGGTTACTAACATGTCCGTAGCAAGCTAATTACAATGGTAGATAGTAATGCGTCAAATCTCCGAGCGCGAGCATTGGCAAAGCCATAATTGTGAAACTCTGAGCATTTACGGGGGTGCAAGTATTTCCTGCGAAAAATGACTATGTGCATTCGTAAAATTATATAATTGTAACGGCGACTGATTACTCAACATGGATGTAGAAAATTTTAAACGCGAAATCACAGATTAATAATACTGTAACCAAAATGACAGATAGAGAAAATTTAAACCGAAACCGCTAGAATAGAAAATTTGAAACAAAGTTACAAATGAAGAAAATTTATACGACAAAACGATAGACGAAGAAGAATCGAATCAAAATTACTATTTCATAGACATCGAGAAAATGAATAAACATACTTTTGAACGATTAACGATATTAGTTGTTCACTCGCAATTCGATTATCTTCCATGAAACTCTTTGATCCTGGAAAAATAGCAATTCTTTTTCTCATTTGATTGAATTAAATGAGGGGAGAAGCGAAAAGGACAGTGGATACTTGTGCAAAAGTCCTGTGTGTTGAACCATCAACTTTAGCGACGTCGACCGTGATGAGGGAATAATACTTGTTGCCCAGTCCGTATATAACGTGCAATCTCGTTTGACGTGTTCCATACCTGTGTTCGTGCGTTATACTCTTTTTCTTCTTTCTCACATTAATCTACATACATAAAACTCTTCTTTTTTTGTCCACATTAAACGCTACTATGCACACAATTTCTGCATGTGTTCATTTATATATTTATTTTTTATTCCTTTGCTTTTCATTACACTTGAATGTTTTTTTTTCTGCGGTCTTGTTTCTCTTGCCGATCTGCACGGCAGCTGCAAAGGCACGCGCGACCAATGTGTAATATGCTATATCACCATCAGCTCTCTTTCAGCCTCTCTTTTACCTTCTCTCATTACTTTTTCACAAAGTTGTGCTCTGTCTCTTTTTGGTTTAATCGATCGGTATATTGCGTACACGATCGATTACGCGCGCGCGTATCTTTTACGAATCCAGGCAATAAGTGACTTTATACCTACAAACAAGATAGCATGTGCGTTACGTTTTTGTGTATATAGACGGGCGTATGCAGCGAGATGCATACCTTTGTATGTGAAGGGGTGGGGAACGTCGTCAGACCAGCACTCACCTTGCTGTCTCGATTCTGTTACTCGTTCTCCACTCTTTATTTCTATATCATCCTCTTGCCTCTGGCAATGCGTTGGACAGCTGCTTCTCTCCTCTTTATATCTATCTATATATATGTTGCATATGTACACACATATTTTGCACGATCATGCAAGATCCACCGCAAAACGCGCTGGTTGTCGTTTCGTCGTCCACGCGATCGCGAGAGATTTCCTATCGGCATTCGTTTCCCCATCACCGAACCGATCTTCGTCTTTATATATCTCTCTAACATTAAGTCCCATAAATAAGTACATCGTCAAATGTATATGAATATGTAGAGATACGCTTTATATAAGTATTATTTATATACCAAGAGGAGAATTGCACCTGATGATATTTTTATATATGTCGAGCACTCGTTTGTCGATAACGCTGCTAACATATCATTGGACGTATGTATATAACTCGTGCTCGTGTTTTTCGATAGTTTCGGATACGTTAAAAAATGTCTGAAAGCTATGCAAACTTTGGTATCCAGATATTTAATAATAATAGGATAACCAGCGTGCTCTCGTGAATTTTGTGTGCTGAAATCTAAAATTCTTGATGCTCCTTCCATAATATCATAATGCATTACATATATCCTTCTTCGTTTTTCATTTTTTCTCTCGCTCCTTCGAGTCTCATTTTCCATGCGATGCGTGAAACACGGAACTTGGAGCTGTAAACAAATATAGTTGAAAATAAAAATAGAGAAAAAAAGAGGTAAAAAAAGGGGCGTGTGCGCTTTTCACATTCAATGAAAAGTGCCAATGAGAAAAGCCGCTTTGCCGACGAGCGGAACGTGTGTGTTTTTTTTTGTCGTGCTACAAGCATGTTAATTAGATCTCCAATTACTAATGAAAAGCGTGTATACTTACTCGCACGTACACCAGTCGAACTCGACTTCTCTGGACGGAAAATAAAAATGCCTGCTTGAAATTTAATTTATAATCCAATTTTTTCTCATTGCGAACGCTATTTCATAAGTTTTTGTTTTTTTTTTTTTGTTTCCAAGGGATTTAGAAATAATAAATATGTGAGTACGACCGCGACCAGATGATCCCATGATACCGTCATTCGTGAAACAAATCAGCATAATTTTTACGACATTCGTAAAAACGAAGGGCATACGTCGAATTTGATTTTTTCCACAACTCGGTAAAGGGTTGAAATGGAAGCACCAAACGTTTTTGTTTTCAGTATCAAACTCACGCGTGGCTCAGTCGCCATAATTATGTTGAAACTCGGCAACGGGCGGTTATAGCCCGTTGAACCTGTCGTAACTCTCTCAAAGTATATAAAATACACTTACGCAAACATTAACGTGTCAAGAAGTAAGACTTTTCGCGCGACCACCAGTTGTTCTACCAAAGTAGCGTATACACTTAACAGAGTGTTTACGTCCTATATTTCTCTGTACAAATACCGTCGTGTACGTATAGATCGTGAAGGAAGGTACTCGTGTCTCGCAATCACGACGAACGAAGAGTCGCTTCGCAAGAAGGGTCGGTGTCGGTTATTGCGTCGGGGGGTAAGTTTTATGGGGTGTAACGACGACGAGAGAGAATCGGAGAGAGTGAGAGGGATGGGAATAACGTAAAGTTGGCGCAATGGCAAATGCCAACGAATAAGAGGGAGTTACGAGTAGAACAGCATGGCAAACGGTGGTGGTTTTCGTCGATCTTATCTAAACCGACAGCTTCCTGTCGGGGGTAAGCAGCAACAGGATTGGCGTATATATCATTATATATGATCGTAGACTGCACCACGAAACACTCTTGTTTATATATTTATACATATATCTTCGTACATGCATGCGAGCACGCACGTCGCCCGGATCGGTTGAGAAATTAAACGGAACCAACCGACTGAGGGTTGCCACAGGAAAGAAGATGAAAACGGAGTCGTTGTAGTCGCATTAGCTTCCCATTATATCGAGTGATTATTGCTCGAGAGTTTGAGAAATTACACACGCATAAGTAATGTGTCGAAAATGAGCGCGTGTAAAATTGAAGAAGTTTTTTCCCATTTGTGTATGACTTCTACTCTCTGTAGGCATTTGAAGTCATTTTTGTCAATGTCAAAACGGATTTACATCAATAAGATAACGTAAGCAGTGAATTTGCAATAGCAGTTTATTGTTTATTCTTCTCGATTGAGGGAAGTACGAAAAATTCTTTGTCGAATATTAAGCATTTGTACACGATTATATTATTATAGGATTGAAAATCACACTCAAAATCTTACGAAGCTGTCGTAACTTGGTGAAGTAGCTTAGTAAAGTAATGACCAACGTTTCGTTAGTTTCTTTGTAATTATAGAATGAGCTATTGACAAAAATCTCAACAACAAGTTCTTCGTGTCTTAGTTCGATCGTTATAAGCGTTTCAAAAATTTCTCTAATTGACGCTTGAATTTATTACCGATTCGACGAAGCAGTATATATTCAAGCGCGGTAGAGATTTGGAAATGTGTATAGAACTAAAAGAAGAAGAAGAAAAACGGAAGAGACTCTCTTTCCCTTTCTCTTTTTCTTTCTCCCGAGGTAGACGTATCGACCGGTACGCCAAAGCTATTATGGCAAGGGTGGGGCTTCGTCTTCCCTCTTGCGAAACGAATACGAAGGGAAGAAGTGAATTGGAGCAACGAGTGAGGGCGTACGAAGAGCCACGTAAGAGGTTTGAACGTTTTCGACCTCCGGACCAATCGAGTTGAAGGACTTACAAAGAGCTTCTACGACTTGTTATTACCAATTTTATGCCGAAGCTTCGATCAAATTTGAAAAAACCTAAAATATGTTCCCCCTTCTCATACCTATGCCTGACAATATACTCAACGTATTGAATGACCCCTTTCAATACATCAAAATCCGCAAACATATGAGCCATTTCATATGATCAAGAGAGTCGAAAATTGAGCAAAAGCCTGCAGGATTGAGTTTCAAAAAATACACTTGGAAAACAGTCATGTTTTTGGAAAATTATTCGGAAATAGAAGTTGAAGCAGCAATTTAGTCTGGTACGATGACAAAATTGTGCACTGGTTCGCAGTATATCGCAATTTCGCTCCGATATCACCAAACGAGGAACATTTCTTGTTTTCAATTTATATGTTATAGTTATTGATTGAAATTTGAAGAGAAAAAAAAAAAAAAAACTCGAGCACGGTTTGAATTTCAGGCAGTGTTCTTAATTATTTGACCCTGACTCAAATGACCCTGCTTTCCCCTAATAATAGAAATGAAAACCGGCTGCTTGAAAGTTCCAGACGCGGATGAAACGAGACTCGCCAATTCGCCTTGAGCCTGTCTTTATGCATAACAGCAGTCACATCGGAGCACCAGCAGCAGGTTATGTTCTTTCACAAGTGCGAGCGCGTGCCCTTTAAGATCATAAAAAAAAAGAAAAAGGCAAGCGGCAGCTTCTCGCTGGGAATACATGCAAAAAGGCAAACCGGCAACCACAATTTGGAGTGGTAACAGGTGCTTCGCTAGACCCGAGCCCGAAAACCACCGCTCTTAAATTGCTGGTTATGCTCGGAAGCCTTGCACTCGCGAGCGACTCGATAACGACAAACTGAAAGGACAACCGAATACGTGTTAACTCCATACGAGATATATTCAAGCAGAACTCAAGTCAGGTTGAGAACTTTGCCAGTTGCTGAAGGACTTTCGATCCTCATTGTTTGTAGTTTCATCGTGCATGTCAGGCGATTAAAAATCGTCGTGAAAACGATCACTCCTTTCTATTATCAATACGATATAGTATTGAGCATTATTTGGAATGAATTGAATGCAGATTTTTTTCACTACCAAATTGTTGAGATTTCAGGCTTTACACTTTGTACAAGTACAAAAATATAACTTCAGTGTGTATATACATATAGATACAACCTTCAGATCTCGAAATGGTGTCGAGGGACCACGCCCTTCTGCGTGGGGTGAACACTTCCGGCACGAAGATTACGCCACTCACACGTATACACGCGCGCGCGCGCGCGCGTGCGTATGCACACAGTTTTATATACAGATATATATACGTACCAAGGAGAGTCTCTTACGGAACTTTGATGAACTTCTCGACCGATAAGCGTTCTCCCCATATTAATACCCTCAAAAAAATTAGCTACACAAAAAGATATTTAAACTGTGATCTGCTTGGTACCGGAATCCACGACGTGGTGTCGCAAAGCTGCATTATTAGCTTCCGAAATAATATGAAGAAATTTACGAGAAAAGGTCAATAAAAAAAAAGTAAAATCATCTTCTGTGAGCAGCTGAAAATATCGAATGCATCGATTACAGAAGAAATCTAATGGAAGCTTCTTTCATCGGGACGAAAAAAATCGATGATTTTTGTTATGATGAGAGAATGACAGATTTCCGGTGTCCCTTGACCGGGACGAGGGTCAACCTCTATGACGATACACGCGTTCATAAACGCTGGAGGATTTCCGTGAGCAGGATAATATGCTGAATTAAATGAGTATATGTATGCATACAAACTTTATATCCATATGTATTAAGCTATGTATAAATTAGTATGTATATGTATATTATGCAGTATCGTATATCACGAATATACATATATATATTTATACACGTATATAATGGCGGCAAAGCGTAAAGTGACCGGTTCCCACCGTGCGACGATTATGTAAAGTAGCCTTGAAAAAGTGCAGAGGTTGAAACGATTCGCATTGCTCTTTCATTCCTAGTGGTGGAGGTCCCTAGTAATATGCTGCCTCGGGGCCTCCCTTCCCCCCTCTCTCTCTCTCTCTCTCTCGTGTCTCGTATTGTGTATTAGTTTACGTAATACGATTCTCGCTGCTCGTGATACAAATATTTTTTTTTTCCTGTCACGAGAAATGAAAGAAGGAAAACGAATTAGAATTGACCAGGCATAAAAATGAGAGACCTCCATATTCAAAAACTGTTTTATGCGCTTCGTATAATTCAGTCCCGATTCATCGTTACACACGTTATTATAAACGTACACCAAAGTTGACTCACTAAAATTTGACAATCGCTTGCTTTTCGGTAAGTTATGTTACAAATGAAAAAAAAAAATGATTGTTCTCGAAAACGTTTAGCTAGTACAGCTAACAAAATGGCATCTTTGATGTTTTTAAATTTGAGTCACTACATTTAAAATAATCTCAAGTTTGTTACGACAGAGTTCAATTATTTCGCATTGAATGCAACGTAATAACGTACGTCTTCAATGTGACGTAACCGGTATATTTTTAGTGTACAGGTGATAAAAGAATCTTGTATCCTCATACTACGTTGATTTAATCGCATTACCTTTCTCGTATTCTTGAAGTGAAAAATATTTGCAATTACTTTGCTCAAAAGCAGGCACCTTCTTTATGATTATGACGCATCGATATCGAGTGGCTCTTCATTTCAAAATCAGACGACGATAGAATCTTCTGATAGCACACGGTATAATCTTGCCTGAGATTTCTGTAACATGTGATACGAATAAGCAGACCTATATTACAGTTATTATTATAAATATTATACTGTACACGCAGTTTCAAGTGCATTCTCAGATATACAATTGCATCGTTTGAACTTGATGCAAATGGACCCCAAAAACAAGTGCGGACATTTAATTCTCTGTTTTTCTCTCTTTATCTTCTACTTTCTTACGTACACCATATTTCAATTGAACAAAAAGTGGTTGTATAATAAGAGACGACGAATTTTTCAACATACGAGTCGATGAAACAGCACATTTATTTGACTATATATTATTACAGTTATATTTTCTAGTTTTGCACTATCAATAACTTTCATTGAAAAAGTGTACCGAGCACAAACGATTGACAAGTCGCGTGAATGTTGTGGCTCGTAGTCACGCCACTGGCACTAAAGAGCAATAGTCTTTTTCTCGTCTTCGTCGTCACGGAGTGGACGCGGACGAGTAATTTTACGATTGCAATCATATACCACGGAATAGCGAGTACAGAGGTATATATTATATGCATACGATTGCTGCAGCAGTGCATCCGCCACTTTTACACGACGTGGCGAGTCGATAAAAAAAAAAAAAAAAAAAAAAAAAAAAAAACGCGATATAAAGCCTTGACAAAAAAATCTTCAAGACCGTTATTTACTTGGCATTGAAAGAAAAAAATTCACTTCCACCACGATTAGCGTTTGTCCGTTGATCGTACAAGAGCAACGGTTGATTGATCGATTGAAGGAAAAAAAAAAACATTTTCCAATGTGAAGAAAAATAATGTCTCAATTATGGCAATCAAGAGCAGAGAGAATGTGCCAAGATCGAAGGTTAGGCTAAAATGGAAAATTGTCACGTTTTACATATTAAAAAAGAAACGAAAATAATAACTCCCATCAGCTGATCGCAGTAGAACGCATAACTCTCGTCTTTTTTATCTTACTGATTATGCAAATGATTATCTGCACTAGATATCGGTCGAAACTTTTTGCTAAAGAAAGAAACGAAGTATTATACCACGTGATTTGTGTCTCATCGCGAATCTTCTCGACAGAAATCATAAAGCGATTCTCACAGTTAGTTGCCTGGCGCGATCACAGAAAGCCGGTATAATGAGTAATAAATAATTGATGCATCGCGGTGAAGACCGGTAAGACTGAATATTAGTTATGTCGTAGTGTTTAGTGGAGGCTCGGAACCCGTTGGAAAAACGTTCACCGTGTCATTGGGTACAAGGCCTGGTTGATGGCTTACGTACGTTGTATAAATGCATACGGTATGCTATACGTAGACGACGCTGTACGCGCAAGAAGCGAGGTAGGCGTTTACAACAAAGAAATTGCCATGGTAAGATGACATTGAAGACCCCCCACCCCTCAAACAACCACGATGAAACGTATCTTGCTCATTCGCTTTCCCCTGCCTATATTATTTTTTTTCTTCAACCACGTTTTCAACCACTTTATTTTCCATATCTATATACATACATTCTACAAGTCTCTTCCGAGACGTGCCTAGCTAAAGCTACTTTGTATGTCATTATTCTCCACTCGTCGAGTTCGTCATTGTTTTGACAATTGACGAGACTCTTGCTCTTCTTTTCTTAGCCATTTTTTTCCTTCTTCTTCTCTCTTTTTCTCTTATTTCTTTCTCTCAAATGTAGTTCATAAAAAGACAGGCCTTTTTTTTTGTCTCGAAACGCTGCCAAAAGACGAGTGAAAACTTTTTGACTAAGTATTCGAAAGAACGAGCCTTAAAAATGACTGAATAGGAAATACGGACTTGAAAGAGAAACTGGTGTGAATGAAAAAATAAAAAAAATAAAAGAAAAAAAAAATGTAAGTCTAATAAAAACGAACTCGACCTCTGCTGTAACGCTTTTTTTTGCCGTCTCAATCTCTTCAATCTCTTTACTTCGCCACGGAATCATTACCTTCACGATCGGTCTCACGATATTACATATGTTCATTTATTATATTTAAACCAGTATGGTTGTTAATAGAAAATTGACCGTGAGAGAGTTCCGTGTCTATTATTCATTGTCTCGTGTATGAGCCGCTACGATTACCGGACATGGATTAATGAACGATTATTAAAATAAATGTATACGATTTCGCATTGCTCATTACTCATCATTTGTTTTGCTTCAAAATCTATTTGATTCTAGAAATCTTATGTCAGTTGGGTACTCAGGAGAGAGTTGAATAATACATAAATGAATTAATTATTTATCGTGGCTGTGTGTGCAGCACAAATTATTATTACGTTTTATGTAGTTACTTCAAAATTGTTTTGATTTTTGTATTAGTTGCACCGATATCCCGCGGGATTGGAATACGCTTGTATATTCAATAAGTAAAAATCTCCGTGGATACTTTTGTTTCTATGAAAAAAATGTGGCTGAAAGGTCTTCGAAAGATCATAAAGGAGAATTTTCATTAATACAAAATCATTTTCAGACAAGCAAAACGGCTGGAAACAAAGTTTTTATACATGTAACCATTTATTTTGCTTTTTCTGTCTTGCTCCGTCTTAAGGATTGCACGAAATCTCGGCTCAAGCGTAATATCAATTTATGACACTGGAAGGACGATAAATCCGATGGTTTTATCGTTCGGCGACCGAACGGTGCAGGGACCTCGTGTATATTTCACAATATTCTTTGGACTACGTTCTCACTTCCGATCTTTACAAACTCCACTTATGTTTTTTACAGTCTAGGGAATTTGTTACGATATTAATTAGCACATAAATTCATGTCGTCGATATATAATAAACGTTGAAAATCATCGAGTTAACGGGACTTGGCAGATTGTGTCTAATTTCACAACTTTGATGAATTCGATTCTTTTATATTCATAGCCTGAAATCAAACCAGCCGTTGGACTAAAAAAATTCATCAACGAAAATAAGTCTCGTTGAATCTTGACGTCATTGATTGCTATCTATGCAGTTCTCGCATCTATCGAAAATATCATTGAAGCTTTACAATGCTGTGGTTGTTGAAAAAATAAATTTTCAGACAATTTAAATGCAAAGCAGTCGATTGTTTACTGTTGAGAATACATTTATCCAAGTAGATAGCATATTGATCATGAATTTGTAAAAAAAGAAGAAATATTTCGTAGATAAAATCATGGTTATTTCGAAAAAAAAATGTAGAAAAAAAAGAGGTTCGATGGTCGTCGCACGATTTTCTTAAGTGCTCTCGTATCACGAGTATACCCGCGAGTATAGGGGCGGAGGGGAGAGGGGGGGGGGGCAAGATGGATAGAAAAAAAAGTGAAATAAAGCTCAAGAGCATGAGAGGTCTCCCTCGTTACGTGCATCGTGTGGGTCAGTGCACAGAAAAGCGTTGGTCGAGACATTATTATCGTATTGTAGAATCGGCGAGTGCAACGGATGGGCCGCGAGGAAGAAAGACGGAAGGAGAGAGGTACAGGGCTCGCTCGGAGGACACGCGACGCTCATCCCGCGTCTCTTATTTTCTGTCGTCGTAAATTCACTTGCCAAGTGAGAGAGATGAGAATATTGCCTCGGAGTATATTATATATATATGTAGTATAAGCGCTTCTGCTCTCATTCTTTTCTTTTTCTTCCTTCCATTACTCTCCTTCTCGTTTTCTTTCTCGTTCTCGCTCTTTACTCCATTTTTTTTCTCGCGCGTCATTCATTTTTCTCTCTCTCTCTCTCTCCCCCAGCTGGCGCATATCTCGCTCCCGGATCAATTACCTTCTAATTAGAAAGAAGATTCCGTGCATTATTTCCGTTGGTGTGTATACTCGAGCAAAATCATATCCGCCACTGAAACCGATTATCTACGGGATGTTGTTTGTGTTGAAAAAAAAAAAAAAGATAAAAAAAAAGTAGATGAAAAAAAAATCAAAAGATCATCAAGCCTACCCATGAAATCATTTTTCTCGCTTTATTTAAATATTCTTGTTTTAATAGGGCTGCCTGAAAATAAAAAAAAAAGGGGATTTATCGTGCACGTAAAGTTTGCATATTGATGAGATTTATTTTATATACGTAAGTGTGGTGTATATTGAAAATATTTTAATCAGAGTTTTCAGGCACGAAAATGTAGAGCATATTCGATGTCAAAAGTTGGGAATCAAATTCTGTAGCGTTGATAAATTCATTTTATATTGAATCAATATAACTAGGTGATATAGCTTTCATCGAATTAGAGATGTATGAATGCTCGTTTTAAATTTCGAACAGTCCGTGAACGCGTTAAATATGTACGAAGTACACGAGAACTACTGAATACGTTATTTATGCGTGTATCTGTTTTTATTAATGTAACGCAGAGATATACAGATATATATATGATCCTTTAACAGCTGCTGGCTTGGGACGATCGATGGGGGCTCGGTTAATTTTAATTTATCGCGTCTCTACGTCGCACTACACGTCACTTAGCGATATTTCTCATACTTTTCATTCCTGTTCATTTCTCTGTCTCATTTACGGGATTCTGACTTTTACAATGCGGGCCCAATTATTGTCCACATTTAAGAATATATCTGTATATAAAAAATTCGTGTACATACGGACTCACCGATCGTAGAATGCTTGCGACAGCTGGCGAGTGTTAATTAAACTAATTATTCGTACACGCATATTTCGCAGAGTTAACAAGTTTATACAACGATTACAATGATTTCTTTTTTTTTTTTTTTTTTTCTTACCTATTTGTGTTACTCTTATTACATGCTTTTACGATCTTTTTCATAGATCGATCATGTTTGAAAAAGCTAAATGTTTTTTTTTTCTTCTTGTTACAGGTACGTACGACTTATGTTGATATCCCGAAACGGAGTGATATGGAGGCACAAAACAAGATAAGACTCGATTAATTATTTCTCTTCTCGGGCGATGAATTATCAAATCGTAGTTTTTCGCTTCGTAATTTTATTCAGAGTTTTATTATTATTGTTATTTTTAACTTTCTTCTTTTGACTCGATTACAAGATCTCTACGCAACGAGAAAGGGAAGCATATGCCTCACACGATCTCTGTTCACTCTACGCATGGGGTCAAAAGGCATATAAACTAAAATAAAATGATGTACATACATGGTCGTGAACCCCGGGGATTCCTTTGGCCCCACGTGCGTAAGGGCTCTCTCCTTTCAGTCTCGCGACGTCTCCCATCGCTGGTGAAACTCACCAAGTTCCTTATTCTCTCCTCTCTTTTTCGTGTCTATATACATAAGCTCTTATCACACATTCTGTTTCTCGCGAGTCTCCGTTAAGATTTTTCTGAAACATTCATTCGCTAATAGATCACTGCCAATCGATTTTATCGTGACGTGAAATCTCGTTTATTTTAAGAAAAGAAATACATTGAATTGAATTTAAACGTAGCAGATTTTTATTCCGGGTAATAAGGTGTATCAGCAGCATGAAGAGGAAAACGTGAGTCTTATACTATTTTCCTACTATTGAATTCAAATTTTATTCAGCTTTGGAGTGCTTAATTTTATTGGAAAATAAAAGAAATTGCATTTTATTCTTTGTTTCATTCTCATCATTCGTTTTTTTTGTCATTTTTGCAATTTTACCGCCCTCGGATTAATTCAAATTTGTATCCGATCACCAAACTTCCAGAAATAATCGTTCAACAGAATTTTCGCTCTGGTTTATTCGCCGGGCATTTTTTGTTCAATTTTTTGTTTCGTATCGATTGATAATCCATTTAATCGAACGAAAATCCAGTTGTAAAGATAATTATTTGAAAAATCGTCATTTTTTTTCGAATACAATTAGTAACAAGTTTCCTGTATTTATGTGTACTTACATGAAAATCCTTCGCACCTGTAAATAACGTGTTAAAAAGGCCATTATAATGGTGTGTATACAATACCGCATTTGCTCTGTCGCGAATGATACACGGACACAGATAAAAGATAAACACCGCTACAAGGTGGGAGGAATTGCGTGAATAAGCTTTCCTCCTGGCCAAGCATGTGTCATATGTTTAGCCTCGTTGCAAGGCCGGAAATGCTGCGAAACACTTCTTATACCATTTTGTCACAATCTTTTTTTCAAAATGAATCACGATATTTCTATAAAAACTACGATTTTATCGACGTAAAATTGTAATCGAAAAAAGTGGAGCAATTTCGAGTTACGTTAATGAAAAAAAAAAAAAAAAAAAAAAAAAAAAAAAACATCTTTTTGATTCAAAACAAATTCAAGTCAAGTTAATTTCATTGAATTAAAAAAATAATAATTCTCCAAAACTTTTGTGCTGTAATATTGTATTCAATCATATTGATCATAATTTCTAGTCCAAAATATCTATATAAATCTGTTGTATTTAAAATACAACAATTTTTTGATCGATATTATCGCAAAACAGGCTTGAAATGAAAAAGGTACGAACTGAAAATGTGTTTGAAAACGCTGGCAATCGAGTGGCTAATGATGAAGAATTTTTTTTTTTCATTTCGACAAACACTAAACTACCAACTGGTTCAAACAACTAAATTGACTTTTGATTCGAACGAATTCATGGGTTTCTTCGTGGATGGTATTAACGCTGTATAATGGATGTTAAAAGTGCAACGAGCCGGGAGTGGTGTCCGATGCGTGTGGTGTGACGATGCTACGAGTTAAGATAAACACTCGGTGAAACGGGATAGCGATACAGGGATCGCTGTTACGGTTGCGGGAGCACGATGTCCAAGCGAATGAGAAACATTAAACAATCGTTCGCGAAGGCTAACGTTCATTGTTAGCAAAAGTTATTATTCCTCCGAATGCGTCAAGAGGCGCGGTAGCGGCTCTCCAAATATTAGAAAAAGAAAGCTTGCGCGAGTCTTGCCGCACTCTCATATACACTCGAATATGACGGTTTCCGGGCTTTTTTTGTTTCATATCGTATCGGGTTTAAGCGTAAAGCAAATGTTGTAATATTCGAGTATTACAGGCGACTCTATAATAGTTGATGAAAAACGGAGAAACGAATAACGATTTATCATGGCACACGCGAGATAGTTCTGTACGTGCCAAAAGTAATCGATGCTTTCCGGCCGACCGGAAGTGGTCGCGATCGGCCTTCCGGATTACACGCAAAACCGATCGTCACGACATCCTCTCTTTTTCCTTTCAGGCTTTTGCTATATATTTTTGACACGTGCATCCCGCTGAAAGAGTCAAAACGATTCTCACGCCTCCTATTGCAATTTATTCTTCATCTTCTTGACTATATTTTTCCGTCGTTTTCTATCGACGAAAATACCGTGTATTCAATTAAAATTTTCTCCATTAAGATTACATGATTTTGGAGCATTGAAAAAAAAAAGCAGTGCTATTTTAAAAGTTTCTTTTCCAAGATAAACGTACTTCGAACAGACTTTTAATATTTTTTGTTTTCGATTCAAGACTGGTTACGTTCTATTAAATATTCCTAAGAATTTGTCGATGTATAATTGCACAATCCATTAGAGTGTGTAGAATGAAAAAAATAATAAAACAAGAACAAGTCTCGAAGATGATTTTTTCTTTCGGTTGGCACGTTCTCCAAATTTTTACAACGGTTACGGACACTCCTCTCGTTTCCTTTTTTTATGCTGATTCCATTTGTTGGAATAACGGTAATACTTGCCGTCGCGTTAATCTAATCGTTCCTCGAAAATGGGTAAATATGTGCGGTTCGATACCGAGCAATCTCGGTTTCCTCGATAAGAGGAACCTTTTTTCACTCCATTTCTTCGCTTCTTTTGCTAGGTTTTTTTTTTTCCTTTTTTCTTTTCGTAACTGTAATAGTCTCTCGACGTTCGATGATTCAGTGACGAAGAGAGCCTTGGGATGAGTGTATATACCTATTGCCGTTGCACGGGAAGAATAACAAAAAAAAATACCGCAAAGTGTGATTTCGTTGAAAAGTAGAACGAGGACGACTTCCGGTTGGTAAACAGATTTGTGGAATTTTTTTCCTCCTGTTTTTTTTTTTTTTTTACCATTTCTTCCATGACCCACGACCGATCTGCCATAGTCGCTCAATGTCCACCGTTATTGGCTCTATGAACCACGGACTCAGAGCCAATCCTTTTTCACACCTGATTCTCTTGTCTCCTGTATTTTTTTTTTTTTTTTTTTTTTTTTTTTTTTTTTAATTTCCTGCAAATTTTTTTCTCTCCCGACCATGCGTGTACCATACAGCATTATTGGCGATGGTTGAAAGAACTACAAAGCAATAGGCACACCTGCTTTCAAGTGATATGTAGGTCACGTTATCCCTTATAACCCGACATTACGCTCGTGTGGTTCGTACACCAATTCTTTCCTTCGTTTTTCTTCTTGTATTCTTTCTTTTTCCGCATGCTGCTATCCTTCCTTTGCTTTTCTCTTTCACGCTCGAGCGGAAACGCGATTTCAACTTCGTACCTCAAAACTCCCCCTCCCCCCGCTCTTTATTTTGTCGAATGCTTGAAAGACGATGCGAATAAAACATTCTCACGCGATATATTGAAAGTTTCGTCTACACACGTGTATACCACATACCTCGAAACACACACGTTTGAGTCATTTTTTTTTCTTCAGTTAGCGACGTTCTTGTTTCTTTTAATTGGTAGTTCTCAAGAAAAGCCCACGAAGCTAATAAATTTTATTGCAAAAGTTAAGATTCATAGACATGTGTGTAATACGCGTAAGTCGTAATAACTCGCAGCTCATGTTGATTGCACCAGCAAACATCAGATTGTTCCATCGAAAGAGAAAACAGAGTTTTCGATAATTTTTTTTTGTTTCTCCGCTAGACGGGGATTCGGTCTCTGAAGTGGTTTATCGCGTCAAGCCTTTGCAAAAAATGTCGTCGAATTTCGGCCCTTTTCGAACATTTACAGCGCATTGATCCGATGTGTGCTTTTGAATCTGCTATCGATAACTCATACGATCTTGTACTTGTTATAGAAATTACCATGAATTCCATCTTTCAAAATTTTCACCCATGTTTCAAGGCTCATTAAAAAGTCCCCGCGAATTCGGTTCGTAAACACTGTCCAAGTTTTCATTGAAGAGGAAAACATTGAATGTTTCCCTCAGAATTTCATTTTGAAAAATCTGCCTTGTATAGAGTCGAGTTTATTCAGTTCCACGGGCTAGCAGTTATGTGATGATCACGAACATTGTTTATCTCTATTGTAACGATGAGCATCATACGTCCACAGATATTGCTTTCGACGTATCGAGGTAATGAATCGTTCATAATCGTTATGAAGAGACGATTCCATTACGTCTCAAGGCACATATATGCATAGAGATATTTTGAAAGGTATTTCAATGGTGGTCTGCTCCCCCGAAGCTGCTAGAAAGCCTGCTGTACATAATGAGGGTTGACGGTAGGAAAATTGTCGAGGGTGCGAGACTACAGTCCGCGCTCTCTTGTTTGCTCGTGTCTACATACCTATATACATATTGTGACGACGACGTAGGACTCCGACTCTCTGTTTGGCTATACACATATATAAATATATGATTCATAAAGCGTTCGTGGAATGTAAACCACGGGGAAGCTCAACGTAATTCGAATGGAGTAGGATAGGAGTGAAGACGACAAAAACAACAATAACCCTTCCTCTCTGTCTGCATTTTTAACCCTCTTCATCCCTATTTTCGTGTGTTCGCCTTAGGAGTCTGTCATCCGGACTGGTCGTGCGGCCATCGTTTTGATCGAGCTCGTTGAACGATGCTTATTTAATGTTTCGTAAACGCCCTTCATTGAGTTCTTTTCTGTTATCTCATATACTTCGCTCGTTGAGTAATCAGGCCTCTTGGATATAAATAACACTTTCCAATGGCCGAATGACGTGCATAATTCCTTGGTTAAATCAAAATCGAATAGCAGTCGTTCATGAAAAATTTGCATAACAATTTCAAACCGCTGATCTTACGTGTATACCTGTTATATGCGACTTTGAAATACATTCAACTGGCTAAATAACAATTCGAATGTTATAACTCCAATGAAGAGAGAATACGACCGCCGTTCAATTCCATACTACGCATAATATACGGAAAATAATACTGCACATTCATAGTAGCACAATTTTTTATAATCAAGACACATGCAGTTTTCAAATTTTTTTCGATTTCTTTTTCTTTCAGATTCAAAGGTCTCGTTCAATATTATGATGGAATGAAGTATTTCTATATTTTGCTTCAACAGTACAATAGAAACAAAAAGGCGATGAGATGAAAATGTGAATGATTTATTTCCATTTTCACATCGCTTAGCCTCATTGCAGAACGATCCTTTTTGGTTATTGTGGATTTTAGGTTTCTATCAACTTATCAACAGGAATACTTTGATAATAGAATCGAATAAACGGGTAGATGTCACTATGGCATTGCTGAGCTTAAATTGTCCAGTTTGCTAAAAATAATTTATGAGTGTTCGCTCACGAATATTTAGGAATAAAAAAATACACATACAGTTAGTGTATACCTCGAGTATGGTGTGTAGGGCACAATGCACGAGAGTGAAGACTGGCCCACCTGTCGCCATGCTCGATACCTGCTGCTTCTGCTCCTCGCACGCTCTCGTCAGGTGTGTGTTGCTGCTTTCTCGAGCAGGATCAGAGTCGAAAGAAGGTACACATACATACTTGCGTACACACATATGTCAAAGAATTAAGAAGTGCGAGCAGGAGACGCCTCTTTCAGCTGTGGGGACAAGAAGACCATATTTTAATACTTTGCCTGAGACGTGTATGTGAGAGGGTTCTTGACATCGGGATAGAAATTGGATTACGTGCCAAACGAGAGGAGAAAAAAAATAAGGGGAGGAAAGAAAATTAATGAGCACGAACCTTTTACAATGATTTCTGGCACTGCTGTCATTCTGAAATATACGTGTTTTTAGAACAGTCCCGTATCACAATTTCATTTAAAAACTTCGTTTTTAAGTCTTAATTATCAACAGTTTCCGGTAATTTATCGCTCCCCATACCCGTGTCGCAATCAATTATTTGTTCAGCTTACTTCCTCTTCACGATAATAACGTAAATAATGGTGAAACATAATGCGTTTCTTTTTTTCTACATATATCGAACAAGTTAAACGGGATGTTTAAAGATGGCGCTGGATTAACGTTTACCCCGAACGCACGAGGTATACATGAGAAACTTAGCGTGCCCCCGAAGAGCACAAACTCTTCTCCGCTTTCCTTCGCGACTCTCTCATTTTTTTTCTTTTGTCATACTTTTTCTTCTACCGTGTTTTTTTTGTTGGCTTTTTTTTTTCTTCCTTTCGTGGCTTCTAACCCACGGCCATTCTCCCCTCGTTCGCTGTGCGCGGCTCGGCGGTCCAGAATGAGTGAGACGCAGAGTATCGGAAAAATAGCAGGTAGTCCGCGTGTGTATACGTTTCTGTACATGGAGAACGCAGAGAGAGAGAGAGAGAGAGAGGATAAGAAACACGCGTGCGAGCACAAAGAGAACGCACATGGACGAACGATCGTGCGTGCATGAAGTGCACGTATATGTATTTTGTATATGCGTGCTAATGCATATCTACATGTATACTTTGCAGCATAGTACGGTATGTGGGTATATAAAAGCTTAAAACGCAAGTATGCGTGAGCGCATTTAACATACAGGAATCTGGACGGTCCGGGACGAGCTAACCCGATAAACCTGAAGGACTGGGTTAGAACTCGATCTCTCTGTCTCTCTCTTACGTTCTTTTTATTTCACTCTTACCCCTCCCTTCCGGCTCATCGTCGTTTATACCGGAATAATGCACAACTCGAAGTTGTTGGAAGGTCCGGGATAGAGAAACAACCCCGAGGTTCGCGTACTTCCTGATCTATATACGTGTATACATATTAGACTGATTCGAAAAAAATTTTTTGTTTTTTTTTCTTGCGCATTCACGTGCGATAGTTAGACAGCAATAAAAGAGAATTTCTGTTAAAATCTGAGCACGATAGCTCAATTTTTAGAGGTCGCTATCATGTCTTTTGTATATTTTTAATTTTTTTAAAGAAATTATTAAGAAACAACTTAAATACAGCATCATGTGAAATAACAATTATGTTATGATAACATTCAACAGCTGTTCTGTAACATAATAGACTTGAATAATGCGAAAAAGGTTGTAATATTCACATATTGAATCCTGGTAAATAAGGAATACCGTGTATACTATCACTATTCATATCGCCTGATTGATACGCACTTCATTCTTTCTATTTTTTTTCAGAAACCTCACTTCGATAATAGTTTGCTATATGGCATGTGTCAAATCTTTAAAAATGCAGCATTAAGTTTTATAAAAAATTAACTTGTTTTGTTTTCAAACTTGTATTGATTTCTTCTCGGTCCCTGCGTATTACATTGCGCATATTAGCATTCTGAGCATTCTAATGAGCGTTACCTTGTAGATCAACACAAGTTTTATAGATATTTTTTGTGCTTTCGTTTTTTTTTTTTTTTTTATCAAAAATTTATTTGCTCCGGAAATTTCAGTTCATTTTTTTTCATTGGATTTAAATTTCATTTCATTGAAAAAAATGTTTCAGTGGCGCTACGCTTCGGGTTGTTCGGGTACGTTCGAGTTGCACGATTTCAGCGCTGTGAGCGCTCAAAATGCGTTCGCTTTGGACGCTGTAATTGCTCATGATATAGTAGTAATACTACGCGCGGTATAGTGTGCAAGTCGAACTAACCCGTTGAGCGCTGTCAGCGCTGACAGCGCGACAGTGTTGAACACATGAAACATTTTTTTCAATGAAATGAAATTTAAATCCAATGAAAAAAAAATGAACTGAGATTTCCGAAGCAAATAAATTTTGGATTAAAAAAAAACGAAAGCACAAAAAATATCTATAAAAATAGTGTTGATCTACAAGGTGACGTGAGCAGTAATATGCGCATTAGCATACTTAGCTAATATGCGCAATGTAATACGCAGGGGCCGAGAAAAAATCAAAACAAGTTTGAAAACAGAACAAGTTAATTTTTTATAAAACTTTATGCTGCATTTTTAAACATTTGACACATGCCATATAGAAAACTATTATCAAAGTGAGGTTTCTGAAAAGAAATAGAAAGAATGAAGTGCGTATCAATCAAGCGATACGAATAGTGATAGTATACACGGTATTCCTTATTTACCAGGATTCAATATGTGAATATTACAACCTTTTTCGCATTGTTGAAGTCTATTTTTGTTACGGAACAGCTGTTGAATGTTATCATAACATAATTGTTATTTCACATGATGCTGTATTTAAGTTGTTTCTTAATAATTTCTTTAAAAAAATTAAAAATATACAAAAGACAAGATAGCGACCTCTAAAAATTGAGCTATCGTGCTCAGATTTTAACAGAAATTCTCTTTTATTGCTGTCTAACTATCGCACGTGAATGCGCAAGAAAAAAAAAATAAAAAATTTTTTCGAATCAGTCTAATACATATATGATATCTTGAAAGATGGCGTGTTACATCGGAATATTGTTATTCAATTACAATGTTATAAAACTGCAGCGATTTTGATCAAAGTTCAGGTATTAGTTGATTCGATAAATGCAATTCTGTCGCGTATCCCTCGACAACGTCGATTGACATCTTCGTAAGATCCAAATGTCGTTTTTTTCGCTTCATTGTTGTTGCTGGGACGTCCCATCGGATGGCGCGATAAAAAAGGTGTTTTTGTTATTATGTTTTGAGCGCAATAACGATATTTTCGGTATCTGGAAAGAACTTGTTTCGAAGATATGTGGTTTCAGGAGAAAAAGGTTTTCTTTGTTTTTTGTTTATTTTTTTCTCCAAGTTATCGATGGTTCACCGATCGATTTTATCTTGTGCCGATCCCTGACGCGCATATGCGCGAAGAAGAGAGTGCAGGAAATGTGGCCGGACGGTTGTGTGTATTGGGACGGTCTGGATGTGAGACCGTTGCGTTGTGTACAGGGAATGGCGTGGCTTACAGCTGTGTGTAGCGCTGGTGGCCGCCGCCTGTATCAGCTGGCGGCCTTGGTAGGGTGCAATTACCCCAGCAAGCCAAAGAAGCTTCGTATAGGTACGAGAGAAAAGGTTGTGACGAAAAGAAGAGGGAGGGAGCAGATTGAAAGAGGGAGAGAAGATGAGACTAGGGGAGTAAGACACGAAACGAGAAGTGAGATGGAGGAAAAAATGAAAAGGAGCTGGTCCCGAGACAGACTTCGAACCCTAGAATGTCTATCCGCATCCGCCATCCACACCCATATCTTTTTCAACACACACTATCTCTCTCTATCTCTCATCCTTTCTCGCTTTTTTTCTATTATCTCGTCTTGTGGTACTTCGTTGTTTTCTCTTTCTCTCTCTCTCTCTCTCACCTCGAGTTCTCTTTCCTTTCCTTTACTCCTTTCTGTGCGAAACTGTGTCCATAAACTCAATTCCGATTCTATCTTGAATTAAAGGAAATCTAAAAATAAATGATTGAAAAAAAGGGTGTTTCTCGTTTCTATATACCTCTAATCCTCTTTTTTTTTCGTTCACCCACAAAGACCTTTGAATATCACGAGATATTGTATGTACGAGCGTTCAATGCTAGCAATCAGGAATGAAGATTTTTCTAAGCTTCTCATTGATGTAGGTTTCCTCATCTTTTTTTTTTTTTTTTTAACGAAAGTGCCTCGCATCGTACATATTTCTCGTCGTTACGGAGTAGAACGGGGTCGAGGCTCAATGATGACCCTCGCGTGCACCTGGTAATATAACACGGATGACATACATACATATACGTATGTATAATATCCTTCGTTACATCGTTCCCTCAGTCCTTTCGTGTACAACCAAACCATGCACTCAAACTTATTTTCTTGACCTTAGGTCTTGAAGGAAATGAAAGAAAAAAGAAATATATGACAAGAAAACCTGAAGTCGTGAAAAGTTGGATGGTCTCATAGATGATGAGGGTGTAAAATACATTCTGAGAGGCTCTCGCATATAGATATAGAATGAACATTCTTTGGAAGTGTTCCACACATATCCGTTTTCTCTCACCATCTCTATCTCTCCATGCTCAACTTCCTTCATATCCTTTGCTTGCTGTTCTCATACAAATGTCCCCTCTCCAAGCTCTCAAAGTTTCTTCGCCTTGCGGCAGCAAGGGTCCAATTCCTCCTCCACCACCAACGCTCTTTCTACTTCCAATTCTCCCTCCCTCTCCATATCCACACACCGCTTTTCTACCTCGCTAACTTCGTTCCCGCAAACACACCCTACTCGGTCCTGTAAACTCGACCGAGGCTCCATCTAGCCATTTTGCGGTATACGATTCAGGAGTCTCTTCTCCATCTTGCTCATCTACCTCAACCATCTCGTCTCTCGTTTCTTCTCTCTCTCTCTTCTCTTCATCTCTTACTCTTCCTCTGTGTCATGCTTCAGGTGCGCGTTTTCTATGGATGTATAGAAAATACGTATGAGAGTATACATAAACGTAATATGCGTTGAGTCTGCGGCATCTATTTTTCTCATTCACTTCGGTGTGCAGCTTCATCTGTTACATTATTCATGTTCTACTATTCCGGACAAAATTACATATATATATTCATATTATACTCACACGCGAAACCGTGAATCTACATATATGAGTAAATGCTACGAGTGTACCCGTACAAGTAGATATTTACACACACTTATACACACATAGATATGTATGAGCAGTTTGCAAGAGTCTCAGTATGTTTACTGCTTATTGCAGAAGACAAGAGACGACCGAGTCCATGAGAGAGTGCATATTTAAAAAAAAAAGTGCTGTGTCTAGAAACCCACAAGCGGAAGTGGAGATTCCCCGGACGAGAGAGTGAGAGAATAGCGAGGCGAGTGGTGGACGAGCTGGAAGGCAAGTTTTATCAAGAGAAAAAGCAGACACAGAGAGGGAGAATCATTTAAACGGTCTGGTCTTTAAAATTGTCTGATTTGCTACACTGCTCTGGGTAACGTGCGATAGATTATTTGCATAAAATTACTCTATCAAGAAATCATCAACGTTGATAAGGTCACTCAAAAATCAAAAGATTCTCCGTGATATAACTGGATTTGTTGGTAATTTATTTATATATGTTTCCTCGAAGAATAATCTTCATTGACGATCCATCTTATAGGTTGCTCGATTTTCAATAATAATATGTTATTAATAATGTGTTAATGATTTTTTAATTTTTATGAGGTACAAATTTAAATTGATCATTAAAGCCAATGAGTATATGGGCAATTGGAACAACTATTTTTATCGAATGGACTTCATCTTTTCTTCTTTCTCTCTCTCTCTCTCTCTCTCTCTTCTAAATATGAGTACTTCGTGTACAAATTCCACGTGTTTTGTTATATCAAATAATAAAAAAAAACATATATCGATAGGGGCTCGTCAAGCTCGATCACGTTTATCATGTTACTAGACGTCGTTAAGCTTCATATGCAGGTCTGGTGATTTGATAATTATTGACGATGTTGTTGTGCATGCACCATAAAGTCATTAGCATTCACGCGATGCCGGATTGCATTATAGTCTATGAACCTGCGCGCGCGCGCGCGCTCGTTTTCATCGTTCCGACGCACACGAGTTACAAGACGTTTATTTTTTCTTGAAGGTTTCTTTCTTTCTTGTTCTTGTCTTCTTCACTTTTATCGGTCTCGTTCGCTCCGTTTCTTCCTTTCCTTCTTCGCGTCGTCGTCGTCGTCGTCGTTTACTTATCTGTCTGTCTAAATCACGCCGTGGCCCGAGACATGGAGTGACGCGTATGCTCGCAGTACTGTCGATCCTATTAATCGATTATCCAAGGTCTCAAGAGACCGTTGCAAAAGTTACATAAACATATGTTAATTGGCCTATATAAGTTGGAACGCTTGACCTCCATGAAGAATATTCTCATTAAGCGATTGAATTCAATCGTTATAGGCCACTGACAGATTATTGCCAACTTTGAAATACGAATTCATTTATATTTATGTATATCAATCGTTTGGAGATGAAGAACCTTTGGAAGACAGTATTATCTTACGAAAGATATTAAATTCAGTTTTTTCATCGCACTCCAATGAGTTTAAAAGTATACTGTGAAGAATAAGTGTGCATAACACATGATTTCTTTGATCCATACGACAAAATTGACTGTCACATGGTCAGGTTCACATTCTCTACACATCACATGTGATCATACTGTTTCCTATAGAACTCACAAGTCGTGGATGCAGACGGGGTGTTTTGTAGTAGGCTCTTGATCCAACGAGACGCATCAGTCTTTTCTCTCTCTCTTTCTTTCTTTATATACTGCAGACATCCAAAAAGGATCATGTGCAAGGCAGCTCGTGCGCGATGGTGGATATATCTGTCTTGATATCCCCATGGGATCCTGCGACCAGTGAAATGGAGAGGGAAAGAGTCTCGACATCGTCTTTTATCTCTTTTTCTATTTCTTTTAGTATTCTTCTTCTCCTTCTCAATCTTTTTTTTTCTTCTCCTCCATCTTCTTCTTCTTCTTCTTTTTCTTCTCGGACAACACCGCGTGTGCTGCACTCTTGGAACACGAGCGCGTGCGCAGGTTGAGGTCTCGTGTGCGTTTACCTGCTCACGGGTCTGTGTACGTGTGCGGGTGTGTGCAGCTAGAATGTGTCCTTGGCCGAAGTGCATTGACCTTCCGGAGCTCTCCTCTACCGAGCGGTGTGCAGCCAGTGCACCGCAAGATGCCGCCGCAATCGGCGTTAAGGAAAAGGGAGAGAGAGAGGAAGAGGAAAGTTCCTCTCTAAGCCAATAGAGGGCTCTAAAACGTTCCAAACGATAGAGGCACCAACTCGGTACGACCAAAATGAGAGCATCCTTTTTCTCTCCTCCAAAGCAACAGAAAAGCGAATAAACTTCTCCAAAGTTGCGAAGAGAACTGCTTTGTTTATATATTCCTAACGTCGACTAACAACGAGCTAATAATTCAGGTTTTTTTGGCTGACAACTTTTCTTAAGTTTATTCACATCTGTTTTTTTATTTTTTATTTTGGTGCACGAGACTCGAAATATCTCTCGAACGTAAAAGTTTTTTTTTACGTTGAATATGTTGAAGTCTCTTATTCTCGAGGCGGCTGAATGAGGCCTCGTTGAAAACGCGATTCCTTGTTTCGTACGCTTTTAGCAGCGAGCATTGCTATTTAATTCTGTGGTTTTTGCAGTATAACAAAGGTTATTTTACGATGATGAAACAACCGTACTTTCAACATTGAGAACAATTTTAAAGCAACTTACCTCCGATGCTACTGACATTAGATGTTTTATATTTGTTAAATATCGTTTGTAAAGTTATTCATATAAAAATGTGTATATAATTTTTTATTTTATGCTGCACTGGAATATATCAACGAAGCTGACGATGTTTACGCTTATTATATCTGTCAGGCACTCCCCGTACAATTACCTAATCCATAAAAAGTGAATGTTTCTACAACGCGGTTAAGAAAAATTTCAACTTTTCGACAACCGGAAGCATTTTTTGCTTCCTTCTTTTTACATATACTCTCATACTCACTTACTCTCGTTTCCGCTGTTTCTCCGTTACCCTTATTGCTGAACCACGCTTTCCTCGAGTTCTATTATTACGCGTTCTCGGGGTTAGCGTACTCGTACGATGTGGGGATTTACTGCAACGAGACTAAACTCGTACGCGAATCATGAACCAGAGAGTAGACTCGTAGAGAAAACTATCGCGCAGTTGCTGGTTGTGCCACATATTGCGGTATCTTTGCGATAGTTTGCAACAAGTACACGTGTGTGTGTGTGTGTATACATACGCGTGTTAAATATATACATATAAAATGACACGTCACGAAGCCCCGCGAAGAGTTGCATAAACAGGCACTATTCAGCTGAGAGTGACGGGAGAGTTTGCCGTACGCCAGTGAGAGTTCTCATGTGCTTTAGCCCCGCAACTATTGATAGTACAATTACGCAATTGCGGATGTGTGGAGTGTTCTTGTAACACGCGCGATATAGGCCAGGGACACTTAAACTTGATAATAAGCCAAAGTGAAAACAAAAACGAATCATTCTTTTGATTTTATCGACGTATTTTGGTTTACACGTTACGGGATTAGCTACTGAAAAAATTCGCTTGAAAAAATATATATTTCTTTCTCCGAGGGCATTGAGAAAAAAAAGGGTCGACCGAGGGCTCAAGAATCGGCTTTTGTTTTCAATTGTTTATGGCATATCGCAAGAAACGAACTAACCCAATATGTTATCATTGGGATTAGTTCTTGATGTACTTCTTTTTTTTTTCTTTGATTAGGTTCGATCATGAGTTCGTGGGTTTTTTGTTTCGCTAATGAATTTGTTTGATGCATTTGAAACTTATAGTGCATCGCTTCACGCTTTTACCATGTTTTTTGGCGAATACCGGAAAGAAGTGAATCTCTAATGGATAGTTGGCATTAGTGCGAGAGTGGGAAGACAAACATTTTTGCCAACATATATTATTTGTCCGCGCCCCCTCGTTTCCCGGCTTGGTTACTCTCCTTTCCGTTTCTCAAGGGACCGATATAAAACTGGCGGATGCGTTTCGAGTCCTTTACGAGAGCCGTTCCTCGCGTCGCAGCTCCTCTTCTTCTTCTTCTTTTTTTTCTTCTTCTAACTTTATGATCTTACAACATATCTCTCTTATGGCGTCGAAAGGAACGCTCAGAGCTGGAGATTCCGAGAAAAGTTCTCCCCTGACTTACGTGTGCATGCGCATTCATTGTGTGTATATATGCGAGCCTGTGTCAATGTCTAAGTGTATAATTCCATGGCTACTTATACCTTACAACGGAAAGAAATGATCTCTCAGGCCCTCTGCATTTTGTTGGACACGTGTGCAGCCTCATTTTTGCAGCCAACTCTTACAGGAAATAATTTATCGAGAAAAAAAAAATACCCTGACTAAAGTGCCACAGATTACTGAACTTCCGTTCGTAATTTACTACTTTTTCGCGTTTTAGGACATTGTTTATCATAATAATTTTTTTTCTAAATTGCAATTGACTCGTTAGTTCTTCTTAAAACTGTTAGCATGGGTTTTCACTGATCGTAGTCGTTCTGGCAACCGCTTCAAAATTAAACGAGATGGCTATCCGCGAGCGTTCGAGGAAAATTATTTCGATCATTCAAACAGATAACTGAAAGTACCGAATCGTTTGACAAGAAAAATAGTATGACAAGGATAAAATATACTCTGAAAAATCCATAAATTAAGTGTTAACGAATGGAGAATCTCCTGCCTGAACTTCTACTTCCAGTAAAAAAAAAAAATGAGCGACCAGCAAATATTACGAAATGAAATAACTATAGGTGAGAGTTGAATGCTCCGTGATAAGTGCAACACCGGGCCGTGTCATCGTATTTCACATATTCCAACTCGTATACGAGTTCGTAAAAAAAAAAATTGGTTCGCAGTTAATACTACGAATGAAAATAAGTCGGTAAAAAACGAAATGCCTCGTGATAAGCCAGATATCAAAGTGTTCGTGTATGCCGAATCGCCGATGTTGCTGCACGTCCCCTATTTATATGTATATACATATATGTATAAAGCTCAGGTGAACCTGTTACGTTCGCGACGAACTATACTACCGGTGTACGCTCTATGTAATACGGTTGTACCTGTTACAGCAGCAGAACGAAGGTGGAAAAAGGCACGACTCCTTCTTCTCCTCCTTCCCACTCGAATGCTCCCGCCCGCCCTCTCCACATTTCGCGAGTCTTCCGGAAGGGACGGGGGGGGGGGGAGGGGTGGGCGGAAGGTGAAAACACGTGAAAGGAAAGAAGGTGGGAGAGGAGAGGGTTTGAGGAGAAAAAAGTGCAACAAAACAGGGACAACAGCGAAAGTACTTAGTGCGGAACTTGCCCCCTCCTCTCGTTTCTACTTTCCTCACTCTACCCCCCGTCTCCCACGTGATTTGCCCTACCACGAAACAATGTTGCATTGTGCGTGCTCTGTGCTCGCACTTTGCCACTCTCGCGTTGTGTTTATTGCCGCTGCAATCGCCCCAAGGCTTCTCCTCTCCTTTTTTTACCTCGCCCCCCCCCCCCCTCGTTTGCTTTTTCTCTCTGTACTTTATCATTCTCTCTTTCTCTCACTCGCAATACGTACACACTCTGTGTACGCGTATACCAGGGCGTTAACCCAGGTCAGCAACTGCTTGGGCCGGACAGCCGGGTCCGTCGTATTCCCCGGTCGACGTGTAGCCGACCGAAACGAGAACTCTCACGAATGTTGCGAGGCCTCTCCTTGTTCCGCAACAACCAAAACTCGTGGGTGTGAGAAACATTACCAACGCGTACTTACATACTCGCACATTTTTACCCGTCAATGACCGTATCAAGCGTGAATCAACTGTAGTATTATTGTTTTTTTCTTTTTTTTTCTTTTGACAGTCTTGACGATGAGATAATAGAGCTTGGAATGCTTAATGGTCAGCTTTAGTTTTATTTCTGCCATTGCAGGATTAAGCTAAAAAAGCGTCGATCGTGTTGATCAGAGGAGGGACTATTCTTTTTAGAACGCGAACATTGAAATGTTTGGGAATTTTGAATTATAGGCAAAATGTCGTTCGTTTACAAAAGTACAGACATTCAATCTTTGGTGAAAGAATTCTTGGTTCATGTCTTTGTTGAGAGACCCTTAAGCCACTTCGGAATTTATTCGATAAAACTATAGATAGATCTTCGATTAGAGAAACCTGATAATTTTTTTTTTTTTTTATTTAAGCAATTATCAGACACGGATCTTCGAAAGTGCATTGTTGAAAGAGGATAGTATCCGTTCATTGCCTATATGCAACGGCCTCAATCGTGTGCAGCACTCAGCAAAGTCGAGATTCACGTTCACATATATAATATACACACAACACACTACGAAAATCCTTTCTAGTCCCATAAACGTGCTATTTAAATTACCTCAAGATCGTTAAACGTTCTATAGATTCTAAACGGTATTTAGATAAGAGATATCTCGTTAGCGAAAATATATCCTCGTTCAGGATCGTAAGAGAGACTCGCAAATAGTTCGCACTGCGTGCGGAATTCCAGTATATTCCGTGCATTCACGATATACCTGCTCTCTCGTTTCTATATCTATATATGTACGAACGTATATCTGTCCTAAGCCTGTAAGAAAGATCATACGGAGTGTGGTTATAGAGTTCGCATATCCCAGCGAGAACCCTCTTCTCTAACTGATTCACACCGCGTACACGTCGTTAAGATAGTCGTGTGTTAAGACGCGCTGTATAGCTTTGGAAGAAAAAGTATATAACTGCATGTATATCTAAATATATTACGTATACGATGGATGAATAAAACTTGTTGTAGATACATCATCCGTTAAGAGGAACGTTTGAAATCGTCAAGAAAAATAGGAAAAAGAAGAAGAAGAAGAAGAAGAAGTTTTCACGAACTATCGATACTTTGCTATATCGATCCTGGTTCCCGAGGAAAAGAGATATATGGCTGTTCCGCTTCTACGATCTCATTCTAAATTCTTAGCTACTTTTGACGAGTCGATGACTTCGCTAACATTGTTATAGGGAAAAACTACGATATCTATTTGTATGTGTACATTGTGTACTTACAGAGCTAGGTAACCACGAAGAATTATAGCGAAGTTCACTCTCTGAGAATTATAAGAAATGTGCTTTCATAGTAAAATAAATGAAATAAGACAGCTCAATAGTAATTACCGTACAATATTGATGCTCGGTTGTGCTCATGAATCGAGTCTTCTCGTTGATCGTTGAGAACAAATTATTCTCCACAGTCTGATTCATGTCAAAGTCTCGTTCGCATAGCTACTACGCTTTCTCATCGTTTCGTTTATATATATTTATCGTAGATAATGATAGATAAGTATATATATATATGTATGTATTTGTATACTCACGCTCTTGCGAGAAACACCCTTATTGGCTCATGTCAATAAGAAAGACACCGTATCAAGAAGGATTCTATCTTCACACTGATCGACAGGCGAGTAGCATCCTCTCGCTCGTTTCTCTCAGTCCCTGGCTCACCCGAGGAGGAGAGATGACGCATCTCTTATTGCAATATGAGATAGAGAGAGAGAGAGAGAGAGAGAGAAGGGTTGCAAGGGAGAAAACCTTTCGTCGACGATATCTTGCTGGAATCGACCTTCGACCAATCAGTCACGTTTACGGACGCGTCTCTTTATAAATCCAACAAGCTAGTCCCATCGATCCTTCGTGAGAGCTGATGTTGCACTTCCCTCATGGGGCATCCTGATACAGGCTTGAGATTGTGTACTGAATTATGTCTCTTTGTAGTTGATTTTCTTCTCTTCGTAGTTCGTACGAAAAATCCTCGAAGCAACGATCACAGCCTTCATCGCTATTCCGGTCGATCGTCGTATTTTCTTCGTATACTCTATCGCAACTGGATATTCTCTTCTACACAAGTTCTTTTCAATCATCAAACCTTCACCTATGACTCGGTATAGTATATTTTTGCACGACAGAAAATTGGTATTTTCAGGAATAATATGCATAGGAGATTACGTGGCTGAAAGGCTTGGCTCTCCAATCTCCACTAGGAGTGAAAAAAGGCAAAAAAAAATACTAAATAAAAGCCAGCAGCGTATACATTGTTCTTCGTATGTCTTTTGGTTTTTTGCTTGCGCTGATTCTCTTGTCTCGTGCCGCGCCTCGACCACTTAATCGAACGTGGGTGGCTGCGCTGCATTTTATCGTGGGCGTATATATAAAACCCTTTCGATCTCGGTGAGCTCAGTCACGTGTGTCTCGAGTTCTCTTGTTGCTTTCATTACACGTCGGGGACCGTTGGATTTAAATCTCTCTCACACTTTTTTTTCCATCTCTCTTGCAACATGAATCGCTGCATGTAATTTCTCCCTTTGATTTCTTTCACACTCTCGGGAATGAGCTCAGAACTTTTTTCGTTTCTCTATCTCCATTCGAATTATGTTTCTTTTCCTGTCTATACATATATACGAATAAATATATAATTCAGTATAAGTGACTAGTATGTACGTACAAATAAGAATCGAGAAAGTCAATCGAAGCTGATTGGAAAAGTTGTCTGTGAAAAGGGTTCTTCAAGAGCAAAAAAGGCTCTCGAGCTTCTGCCAATTATTCATTTCTCTCACTATCCCTTTTTCTTGTTCGTTTCAACTCGCTAGAGCATTTGTTTCGCCCTGTGGTGTCTCATTCATTCTTTCCATCCACCCTTGGCCAGACAGAAAGTCTCGTCATGAAATATACATACATACCCATATATTTATGCAGAAGGTTGGCAACGCACAAGGGTGTAACCTTTACGATACAATATTCGAATTAGCGTATGTTGCGCCCTTTTATGTATCGAATCTGTGGATGCTGTTGCAACGATATATATCTATAAACTAAAAGTCCTGCGACGAATTGAGCTTATCGTGCGCGAAAGGTTGCGGGCTTTGGGGTGTGGAGAGGCGAAAGTGTGAAGAGGGGAAAGAAATGTCTACGGTATAAGAGCTGTGAAGGAAACGGGCTTTCAATTACTTAGAGTGCCTGGCTCCTCGTCCTCGCAAACCCTCCTTTCTTCCTTCTCATCCTCACTGTTTCCTTCTCACTCTTTCACTTTTTTTTCTCTCTCGAATTCTCACAAACTGTGGTCCTCGACACTGGCACAGTCACAAAAGTACCACCAACTTCGACGACTTCTCCCTGATTCGAGTGAAATTTTAAGCAGCCCCACCGGCCACTTTCAACCAACTGGTTGAGCCCATATTTCCTGAAATTTACTGTACATATATCCCTGTGTATATACATATATATACATAATCCGCAAGTGTTGCCGAGATGAGGGACACAATAAGGAAATGGTCTTTGTTTCAGATTTCTCAGTGACGGAATAACAAGTGAGAAAACAGTTTGACGATCCCTTACTGTCTGATTTTTCACCCTTGGCTCACGTATATACATATTTAATCAGCTGCATTATTTAGCTCGTACGAAAAATAATGAAGAATAAGGATATAAATATGGGTATGCAAGATGAACAATTCACTTTTCTCTGCCATGTGTCACTCGTTTGCTGGTATTGTCCACTTTTTCTATCGTATTATTTATACATGTGTGCTGTACGCATGACATGAATCTTTTATGGACTCTAGACTCGTGTGAGCGCGTGAATAATTTCGAAATGTCTCGCCGTCACGCAGAAAGAAGGAAAGAGATGGAGAAACGGGTAGCCCAGCGGGATAAATTCCCTGCGTGACCCTAAAGCCTTGCTTAAACAAACCGATTGCTTAAATAGGGATTAATTAAAGCGAGGGACTGATTCGGAAACAAGGGAGCACGGAGGAGTTTAGAGAGCCTCACCTATTTGCATGAAACAGGGTGTCCGCGACGAGTTTCTCCTCCTTCGCATCGTCGCATAACTTCACCGCTTCCGAAAATATATATACGTATACGTATATCAGTAAACGAAGCAATCTCTATCGTATATATACGCACATTGAATCCCAATTACAAATTCGTCTATGTATCTTGATCTCACTAAGGGAACTCGCCTTTCTTCCACTCAAAGGTGCTGAAATGAACCTCTGCGTAATTAAATTTATTTATTAGAATATCATAAAAATGAATATGACAGCTGTCCTGAATTTCTACTCTTTTTTAACATTGTACACAACGACGACGACTGAATTTTTCAGCATTTTTGAGTCATTAGTCTTAAACAAATTTTGGAAAATTAAAATTTGAAACTCGTTCATCGTCATTACATTTACGGCATCCAGAAATATTGAAGATGATAAAAAAATGTGTTATTGTCAGGCTAACATAATGTCTCGACCCCGTCAGAGTTTATTTTCCGATTGCCATTCTACACAAATGCATGATATCGTTTTTCTCCTTATCATCATTTTTTTTTTCTCCATCAATTCCGTGAATCATGAGGCGCGGTAGCGACTCTCGTAATATGATAAATAAATTTTTTCTTCTACAAAACTTGGGATGCATTTGGTGTCCCTTACAGCCAGTATTGTACGATGAGGACGTACGCGCGAATTGAAACGAGAAGGAGACATGGAAGTCCACCATACAAATACACAGAAGGGTAGGTGGCCTCGGGGTCATATTGTGGCCGTGGGTTGTATACAGACTGGGGTAAATGCGCGCGCGTCTCCTCGTCCGATTGTTACAAGGGTTGAGGGTGAGCTTCGGAGCACGGTGAAATAGCGGACGAAGCTTAGTACGTCGCCCCTATATATACGCTTACCTACATATATATTAATATATACGAACGTACATGCTCTCGTCACAGCGTACACTCTTGCCGCACGCAAATTGCACGAATTAACGTTCGATTTGCAAATCAAATAGAAACACGTGCTCACTACTAGCTGTTCTCAAACAGAGTAGCTCGACAAAAAAACATCTTCAAACACGAATCCACTTCAAAAGACAACGAATTTAATTGTCGCTCTAAAAGCACTGTTGTGGACAATTATTCTTTTCAAAATTATCACCATACGCAGAATTTAGCAGGTCGATTACTAATTTATTAAGTTCATTGAAATACTTTTTTTTAATCATCTGACTCTGATGGAATGAATTATTGTTTTACTTTAACTTACATACTTTTCGACATCCCCCGACAGGCAGTGCTGACAATTTTTTTTTGTTTTCTAGACTACGCACAATGTTTTTACAGCATACTTTTTTTTTCTACAGACTATTAAACGCTATTGAGCCTGGCCGCTGAATAAATATCAACGTGATCGTGGAACACGATTTACGTAGAATTTATGTTGTTTATAGAGAATAAGACGAATATTGTTTTCGACTTCACTCGTCGTGATGTTTGTATTATTCTATTCCGATGTATTAAAAAAATCTCTTGATCTTTAAAAACCGGAAATTATTGCAATTTTCAGATATGTTAGCTACTCGCTGTTGTTGTCGTTGGAAAAGCCGAAAAAAAAAACACAAACATAAGCTCATCATCTTAAAGTAAAAGTAAAGTCAAACGCGGTCGTTTCGATTTCATAAAAAAATATCAAGGTTCTTTATCAGTATCGTGAGTCATATTAACAGAAGAGTATTAACGTAAGAGTAAGAGTAAGAGATATTAACGAAACCTCAACTGTGTATCGATTCTCTCCAAAACCTCAACTGTGTTAGTGAAACTTAAACAGTTGGGTGTTTACTGACTGAACGACCGATAGAGCATCTTAAATATGAACGGTAAATGTTTCTTTACTATCGCGATCGACGTGTTTAACATTTTCGTTGTATAATTGAAGCTTCATCGAAGTATACATTTTTTTAAAGCATTTACAAATGTTTCATATACGGTTATCCCGAAACGAACAATTTCTCCTTTTATTAATTACCATTTTCAAAGATATTTTGCTTCTAGGGAAGGTGAAAAAAACTCGAGAGCAATATTACAGTCATAGTTTCCTTTGGATGTCGATTTTTGTTTACTCGTTGAACGCAGACATGAAAAGAAGAATTGAAATAAACCAATTTTGAAGAGGTTTCATTAGGCCGTCTACACTTATGGATCGATAGAGACGTCTACATACGTATACACTCATACATTTGAGGTCGCTTTTTCGTATATCTGGCTGCGAGTTGTGTACGTGTGTGTGTGTGTGTGTGTGTGTGTGTGTGTGTGTGTGTGCGTGTGTGATCTTCTGCATGGGCTCCGGTGTCGATGAATAATAAAATCAGTACACGTATTCGCGCTCCTGTGCTTCTTTGCTGGATGGGACAAGAGCGAGGAAGAAAGAGAGAGAGAGAGAGAGAGAGTTCGCTTGCGCGCCGTTTCGCTCTCTTCCGCTCAGGTGTTCCTTCGCATCTCGCTCGTTTCGCGATATTTTTTTCTCCCTTTTTTCTCTCCTTTTTCTTGCAACTTTTTTTCACACTTAACCCATGATTTTTTGTGCTTCGGTGGTTTAACATTCACGTCGTGTTCCATTATTCTCTTCTGAGGAGCGGGCTGATTTACCGTGTTCTGGTTCCGGGCAAGACCGGCATCAACTCTCTCTCTCTCTCTCTCTCTCTCTTTCTGTTTTTCCTCGTAAAATTAACAAGTCGCGTGTTAAACATCACTGAACAACCGTTGTAAAAAACGCTTAAAAATTATCCTACGTTCGAGCGCAAAAAATCGATATTTGTGTTTCGACTCCTGTAAAATCGCGTTTGTATTAACGAAAAAAAAAAAAAAATTAAATTTCCAATAAAAAAATTATTTTTCCCGCGGCGTCGTTTGAATCCGAAGCAATATGGAGGCAGAAAGAAACTCTCTTTCATCATTTCTATCGTCAACACCTTCGTCAACGAGACTTTTGTCTGAAGAGATGAAAAAAATTATACGAACGTATACAGTAAATCGAGTACCTACTTGACTTCAGTGATAGAGGCTGAAAGATCTAAGCTTCACGTTTCAGAACGTCTAGTTTTGAGAGTTACGTTTTCCTTTGCTAAACACACCGATGCATATATATACATGGAACGAAATGTATTGCAAGGGTTATTACTCTGCTGCTGGAACCCAAATACACATTTTCAACTGAATTGCCGTGTACGCTCCACAATCTCTTACTTCCGTGTATTACACACGCCCACAGACACGGATGCGTGTGTATATTTTTTACATACAAGGGTAGATATAGGCTTTTGAAAGGGAGTTGAGAGCTCACTCTTCCGCAAGAATCTATATAAACGTGTCTAATATGTCTGTATATACACGAATATATATCGCTCGCATACCCTTATCCTCTTACGTATGGTCGTGTCAAGTGTGTGACGATATTGTGCAAGCCTGCAGTCTCGAGAGTAGAATAAAACAAGGGTATAGGAGTATATATACAGGGTAGAAGCAGTCAGCCAGGAAAGTCCGTCAGAACAGAAGAGTGCCTTATCAGCGTTTGTCCTTCTCCATATTCTTCTTTCTCTTTCCATTCATGTAACCCTCGGTACGATAAAGGGTATGAAGCTTAAAAATGGAGTTTCTCCTTGTTTGCTGTACACGAAGGCACGAAGAAAAAAAGAGTTGATTCCAACTGTCCTCTTTATTGATGGAAAGTGTACTTGTCTTTTATGACAAATTGAGAAAATCTTCATTTCCGTATACTTGAAATTATCAATTGAAGTATATTTTTTTCTTTTTTTTTTCAAAAATTAGAGCTCGAAACTGCATTCGTTTATTCTTCATAACGTTTTTACTTTGAGAATAAAGTGTTTTTCCTTACAATTAGTTGATGATTCAGTTGGACGAGTCATGAAGCCCTGAAGAAAAAGAGACAAAAAGGGCAGGGCAAGGAAGAAGGCTCTTTACTTCAAACAATAACCATTAGGTTTGTAGAAAGTCTGGAAGCTTTAGGTCACTCTATGAACCGATCGGTCTCATGATTTCACCAACACTAATGTTCGGAATAGTGAGTCTATGATGGTTGAGCAAGCACCGGAGTAACAAGGAGAAATACAGTGAGGGCAAAATTTACGGCCCTTATGTCCATGGCATGAGCCACTTGAAAACGTAAACTCGGCCTTTTCATATACATCCCTGCCTCTAAACCTTTTTCTCTATTTTTCTTTCTCTTGCTGTTTCCTACTTTTATATATATATATATATGTATATGTATATATGTGTGTGTGTATGTTGCTCGAAGGCAGAGCTTTTTTTGTTCGTACAGGAGATGGAAAGCAGGGATAAACTTTTTTTTCGGCCATTGCCCGCTGTATGCACACAGAGTACAACAGACGTACGGAAATATTTACGTTCATCGTGGCAACGAAACACCGCCCACTCTGTTAGAATACTGAAAGGAAAGGAAAAAAAAAAGAAAAAAAAAAAAACTTTTATCATTTTGTCCTGCGACGATAGTAGCAACTCACGCTGCGTAACGAAAGCTTGAACAAAAGTCACTCTACCGCCTCCTGTGCGTTGTCCTTCTCTTTTTTAAAATTATTATTACTACTATTTCGGAAAATATAAATTTGCATCATGACAAGCTCAGTTTCCAAATTTCCGTATTCACATCCCGTGAATGCCCAGGTATTCGCTATTGTAACATAATTGTTATGTTAAAGAGTGTCGGGCAGGGAGAGCCAGGCCTGAAACCGAGAGCAAAAAGTTAATATAATACATCGTGATAGCTTCAAATGTATGAATTAACATTTGAATTAACACGTGAACAATGAATATTTCTACAATTTCCGCTCATTTTTGTTTCTCACGACAGCTAAACATATACATACTTTTTAATATTTAGACACAAAAGAATATAATTGTATAAAACTGTGTAAATCATCACCAAAGGTAATAAAAAATTGAAAAAAAAAAAGAAAACTAAACAAAATACTAGACTGTCTCAAGGACTATGCTTCATTTTTTTCCGGTCTTCAGTATTTCTCATGTAATTTTTGTGCATCGCCAAAGGCGGAAATCTTGAAGGTTTTACGCATTATCGATAATGGTCAATTTGATTCAATCAGAAACGGCTCTCGCAAGTACGAATTTTATCCCGTCTTCCGTTTACTCTTCTTCTTCTTGTCTCTCTTGCTCGCACTCTCGTTTTTTTTTCTCTCGATGGACTAGGAGGCGTAATTTTTTTTTATTACCACAAGGGGAAATCCTAGCGTCGTCCCATACCTGTTTGTCAGCATATACAGAGTTGCCTACTATACGATTCTGAACACCACGCTGACTATGAGTTCTTCTATACCTGAGAGAAACACGCGGTACGTGGAGAGAGTGAGAGTGAGAAAGAAAACGATTCATACAAGAGTTTATAGTATAGGAGGGAGTGAAAAAGGAAGAGAATATCTAGCCAACCAGGCAACAGGGTAGTTTGTCGCTTCGTGGGATCAGAGCATTGGGAAAGTGCGAGTGGGAGAGAGAATGAGAGATTAGACTGAAAATGATAAAGCGAGAGTGAGTGAGGGAGAGCTAAAGAGAGAACTAAGCAGCAGTCTGGCTTGTGATCGAGCAATCCTGTGGGACGCTCTCAAAGAGAGCGATGAGAAAAGAGGGGGGAAGACCTTATACGAGACCAAAACGGGACGAGGGCTGCTGTTGCTGACGACCCTCTCTCGCAGTCATCGCCACCCCTCTTGGCAATCCCGGAGCCAACCGGATAGACGGGAGGGGGAGAGGAAAAAAAGAGAGATAGAGAGAGGTTTTTCGAAGGGAGTGTAAAGGGACCCCTTCCCCCCGGACATTTTCGTTTCTATTCCAGTCGCCCTCGTGCCCCGCCACGGCCTACACACGAAAAAAGGGCCACCCGGTCCCACAGCTATGAGCTACAGCGAAAAACTGCTGCTATACTGCTGTTTCTTCACGTTCTACATAGTTCGAGCCATGAATTTTCCGGGCATCGAGTTTTAATTTGGGAACTTAACCTTAGTGGTATAATGTGAAATTAAACATCATTATTTATGCATTTCGAAATAATTCGAAAAAAATAAACGAGGTCATGCTCCTAAGTGGGCAATCCAAATCGATATTGCTGGCATTCAAACATTCAGAGTATTGAACATTTTAGTATGGCGGTCTCGTAAAATGGTGGCGCGAGTGCAGTGAGCGTGAGAAGTTCTGTTCGATCGATATATATTTTCTGTGTAAGATATGTGTGTGTGTGTGTGTGTGTACGTTCTGTGAAATTTTGAATATTCCGAGAGCGGAGATTTGTGCCAGAAGAGATGATGCTAAATTTGTCATATGCTGTGAACCGCGATTTTAAGTATTGATTATCGGTAGAAATTAATGTTTCTCCGTATTATTCTTATCTTCCCTCGTTATTTCGTTCACTTTACATCGGATTTTCCATACTTTGCTCAGCTTTTCATATAAGCCAATTATAACAATTTCATTACGTAGATGTGCACGTACAGTGCTGCATTGGACCGAGTCAGAACCGAGATGTTCATTATCGTCTCGGAAACGGACGCAAGAACACGGACACCGAAAGTCTCTCGTAGTCGTCATTTCTTCTCCGTGCGACGTGCAGATTTTTATTGAAAGTTTTGCTATCCACTGGATAAAGTTGAGAGTGATTTTTTTTTTCCAACGAAGTAGTGAATTATTGTAATCAAACAATTTCGTAAGTGTTAATTCGAATGATAAAATCAAAAAGGATATGATTATATCAGCGTAACATTCGTTCTTACGATCTCAGGGTGAGTTGATTTCGTCATTTATTTCGAGAAAACATACCACCCGTTGAAAATTGATTTGAAATCGACACGAGTTTTCATAAAAATCTATTGCTCTTCTTGATGGTCGAAATTGAAATATTTTGAAACAATCAGAAAACAATTTTTCTTTTAAAAATCGATCAACGCATTGTATCACGCTAATAATTCATTATATTAAAAAAAAAAAGTATTGATGATGGCGTGTGCGTAAGCATTGCCACGGTTTTTACTCTTAGGGTGTCCACGAGAAAAATTCTCCGAAGGATATGAAAGAATTTACGAGACGGACGTAAAAATTTATAAGTATTATGGTGGCATATTCATGACCAAGGAAATATGAGGTGTACGACGACGTCTCGTGAAGGGGGAGGGGGCGAGTGTACCTCGTTAATCCTCTTACCTGCGAGACTCCTCGTGTTGGAGGGGAAAATTTATTGTAAGGATATGCCACTTCGTGGGGTATATATTCATTCTGTGTCATGGCCCACAAAAACGATCAAGTTGAAGGATATAGAAAAATGTTACGTACCTTGAATTAGGCATTTCTACATGTATTTCTCCTCATTCTTTCCTCGTCACCTCATGACCATAACCCGCCACGATCGTTTTACTTATATACTACGATGATTGTAAACTCCCCGTCGTTTCAAGCCCGCATTTTATAACGACAATACGTCAAAATAAGTAAGAGACGTCTGCATTTGTAAATGCGTATATCAATTTAGTCCATGTGGCGTGAATCTCTGTTTGAATTTAGCATAATTTAATTGTGAATGAATGCAAAAAAACAGAGCAATATTTTCCTGAATTTTAAGCACAAGTTTTTCTAGGCTGGTACAGAGCAAAATGATGTGTTTTTTTTGTGTTTTAACGATGGTATAGGATGAGCACCAACATGGTCTGCTCCGGGTTCAAGTATTCTCGCTCCAAAATAGAATATAGTGGTACATACATACGAGAGGGCTTTAAAACTACCCTAAACCAATAAAACGGCTGCTTCCACCCGCTGGAGTCTTACGTCCTCATTTTCTCTCACTCTCTTTCTCTTTCCCTTCCTCTCAGCCCTTGGAATCTTTTGGAGATCTTTTAAGAAGGGCAGCTGTTCGTTTCCCTATCTTTTTTTTTTTTTTTTTTCATTCTCCTTTTTTACTTGGTTTCTCAATACTGTGGATAACCTTTTACTTCTTGCCTCACACGTTCACCTCGTGGTCGTTTATTTTAGTTTTGTGCCCTCAAGCAACGGGAATCGAGAAACGTAAAGCATTCTAAACGAATGATATACGGAATTTAAGGCATCCCTCGATGCTCGCACCCGCACACACGTAATATTGACGAAGACGAAACAAGCAAACATTATATATGTAATAGGACAAAAAATATATTCCCAGGGAATAAGACCTGAAAATTTTCGAGGCTCGATGCATCAAATGCTGGCGAGAGTTCGTTATCCGTATGTTTTCCTTCGAGCCACATTTTTTCTTCTCTTTTTTCTCACGGGATTTTTTCACGATGATGTTGGCTCGTCGCGCACCGAATTACTCTCTCGTGTGAATAGCGCAACATTCTATCGCTTTTCCTTACACTGCGTTTGCTTTTTCTATGCACCCCCCCCCCCCCCCCCGTACACACAAATATCATATGTATTTCTTCTTATCAACTCAAGGTTTTTTGTTTATACTTCCGTTACTAGATACGCACAACACCAAAGTTTTTTTTTTTTTCAGTTGTATACTGAAAACAGACGCCGAACGATGCGTTTCGTTAGTTTCATTCATCGTTATTTAAAAATATTGTTGCACGAGGAACATTGTCTTTTCCACGTTCTGAAGAACTAAACAATTGTCTCGGTATGCCGAACGTGACTCGGCAGGACTGTTTGGATTGTCTGCGATAGGTATACGGACGATAGAAGAAAAATATAAAAAAATTCTAGCTCGCTGAGGCTGCTTTTGATCCTCGAACGATGAGATGGCGAACGACAATTTTTCGTGACGGGTCCCCGTTGTTGGGCCCAGAACAGCCTGAGGTGAGGGTGAACACGTGAGATTCATATCGTTCTCGAGGATTTCATTCTTCTCTACTTTTCGTCTCTTTTTTTCCTCCACACAAATATAAAAAAAAAAAAAAAACATGAATACACATATACATATATGTCGCCCACCCGTACACGAGAGCCCTGCTCATGCTTGTAAAATGCACGACTAAGTCTTCCGTCTTCGAGAAAGAAAATGAGAAAAAGAAGGATAGTAAAAACTTTAGATATGGAAAGGATATGGTGAGAGTGAGTGAGAGAGAGAGAGAGAGAGAGAGAGAGATATAAACGAAAGGAAAAAGGAAGAAGGAAAAAGTCGGATATCTCGTGTAAGATGCCGATCGTATAGTTGAGCTCGCGCTCTTCACTACGTGTCTTGTATACGAAGAGATCCCTGCGGACGCATCCATCCTCCAGGATGCACAAATATAGCTTCCTTGCTCATTTTTATTTCAAAAGTTTCGCACAAACACACACATACACACGACACATAATTTTATCGCAAAAGCTAGCTCAGTCCTAGAGAGGAATGAATGAATAAATAATTGTAGAATAAGACCGAGAGATCCGGCAATATCACTAATTGTAAGTAATAATTGAGGCTGGACGAATAGAAGCTCAGGATACGATGTTGTTCAATGTAAGATCCAAGGTGTAGCTTTTTTATTAAACTAATTTACGAATAAACAATGTTTATCGATAATGATGGACAAGTCGCAATTGCTTTTAAAAGTGTTTCTATGCTACTGGAATACTCATCTTTCCAGAGCAGGATTCCATTACAACTGGTTTCGAGATAGCGGACCCGGTATTTTTGTTGGTGTCAGCGTTTGAATGAGCAACGAATTTTTCACTGAGAACTCGATTTTTCATTACTTTATCCATATATCCGCTGTTCATTTAGATATTCGGCGATATTCTTACCGAAACGAAATTGGAATAGCATTTCCCGATGGAATAAGTAAATGCTTTTCAATCGGTCATTAATGTGAAATTATAGTTTTGTAACAGACTGTTCTATTAAGATAATTGGTATTGCTGGTTTTCAGAACACTTTTACAATCCAACAGATTTAATTTCTAGTCCTTAAACCTGTCATTATATGCAAGAAAGACACACGTATATATATGAGTACACACGTGGTTTGTGTATAGAGAAAAAAAAACACGAGTATTGCGTCTATAAACAGTACACATAAGATTATACCTCTTATTTCATCGATTTATTCGTAATATGGTCTGCACTCCAAGTAGGATTACGTTGCAACCTTCGACTTACGTGCATGTGCTCTTATACTGGATAAGACTGGGTGTGCGTTTTCCCTGTTCATCTTATATATATATATATTCTTACGGTAGAACGAGATAACTATATACGTAAGATACATTTAATTGCCGAGAGCGTCGACCACGCGAGAGTTCACTTTCTTTCGTGCTTTCTTGGCTCCGTGGTAGGAAAGAGAATCTCGTATTCGCTTATCCGCTCACTCGCTCACGAAGCCTTTAACAACTTGCTGTACGGGATATATACGAGAGACGGATAAGGATCTGCGGATCTCTGGACCGGCGAATAGGAGGAGAGTGAGAAAAGTTGGTAAGAAAATAAAAAGAGGGATGTAGAAACGAGAGCATTCGCTATTGAGCAGAGGAAGATCCGTGGAAACTACAGATAGTAATATGGCATTCCATGCAGCATCTCTCGCTCATTTTCTTCTCGTTTTTTTTCCCTTGCGTTTCTTCGTTCTCCTCTATCGTGTATTATTCCTCGCAAACTCTTATTCTTTTCTCTTATTTCAGTTATTATTCTTCGCTCTCCAAAGCCGTTATTATTCTTCCGCATTTCATCATTTATATATTTATCCCACGAGTTTTATACGTTTTATCGGAGAGCGGGGAGCGAGCGCAATTATTGCAATTTATTTCATCTTAACGATCTGGCAATGCCAATGGGTCTGTCAAGAATAGAAAATCTGATGTTGGCGTTTGGAATTGATCGTAGAGTACGTCTACTTGTCGAACACTCAAATTTTTTCGTGAGAATATTGGTTCGCAATGTCATTTTTTTTTCGAATCGCATGTTCACTGGCGTCCCTTGAATTGTTGTTGTTTTTTTTTTTTTTTTTTTTTTTCAACTCACCGCAAAAAACGAAGTAAATAGAAAACCACGAGTTCAAAAATACACGACATACGGTCAAAATAGACCGGATGGTGACGTTATTTCTCTCTTTCTTCATCGTTTTCTCGTACTTACTTTACTCAAGGGAACATTATGTTTCGTGCTCGACTCATACAGATAGACACGAATTCTTTTTGCTCTTTTTTTTTCTTTCCTTCTTGATTTCGAAAACATAATTTTCTAATTATAATCGTATTATACTTGCGGCTGGTGAATCGTTGAGGAAGTGGTTGCATATTGTACATGTGCTGTGGATACCGCGAGGGAGCGAAACAGAAAAGAGAATTCGTTGCGTGGCTATTGAGGTCGTCGACGTTTTACCAAGAACCTAAATGAAGCATTATATATACATTGATCCAGAAGAGTCTCTCTCTCTCGCCATTGGCTCGTCAACGACTCGATATTCCTTCTCAATATTATAGTCAGTTATGAAAGTTTCGTTACGTTTTCATTATTGTTGTACGTTAAAAATGAAAAGCGTCAGTTCGAACGGGGGTGCACAATGAAAAACAATTTTTTTTGTATTGCGATCTTTCGAAACCCATTTAAATAATTCTTACGAATGAAATTCTTGAAATTAATATCACTAGCATTTAGATCTCATCATGTTTTAATGTTCGGAAAGAGGGAGAGAGAGATAATGTTTATTGGTTCTCATATATCGGTTGTGAACGTTCAAAGATTGAGAAATTTTTCATATCCGGTGAATCGCGAAGACAAAATCATTGAGCAAGTTAAACTCTAACTTTGGTCTCAGGGCATATATATTATGATTTGTTCGTTTTGTATAAAAAGAGAATCAAAACTCTTTCAACATTTCGAAAAGCAATTTTTTTTTTTTTTTTTTTTTTTTTTTTTTATACTCAGAAGAAAGCAAGCTGTCCCAAAGTTACATTCTGTTAGTTCATTCTCACATTTTTCAAATGTTGTTGAATCTAACCGTAGTGCTTCAATCGTTATTATTTATTTGATTATTCACCTCATCGATGCTCGTTTTTGTTGGCCTCGTGCTAGCGACAATGAACTTGATTCTTCGGCATGAACGCTCAAAGTACATTACCCAAAAGGAAAAGAAATGTCACGGTGTATATACCTATGTATAAAGTAAGCTGAAAGGGAGAGAGCGAGAGAGAGAGAGAGAGAGAGAGAGAGAAGAAGAGGGAAAATGAATGCAGCGAAGATCGAAAGACTCGCGGCGAATGAACTCCGGATCTCTCTGGCTACGAGACACATGATCGTGAGTGGGAAAGAGTAATGACACACCACGGGATCTGCGTGGGGGCCAGTGATTGCAAGAGAAGGAAAGAGGGAGAAATAAAGAGTGAGAGAGAAGCGAAAACTCGTCGTGAGAGTTTCGGGACAAGGTTAGTGTGCCGGCCACGCTGGTACATTCGGGTTGGCAAGTATACGTGTATCCAACGAAGAAAAAAAAGAAAAAAAAACATACAACGAGAGAAAAAAACCGAACCAACAGACGAGATTCTCGCGCAGAGATCAATGATCCGATATTCATGTTTTCTCCCCTACTCTCCCGAGATATGCCTTAGATGCTGAACGAGAGATTCCCCTAAACGAAACCTGCGAAAAGCGAAACTGCGGAGTCTCGCTGCACACTCCGATTCTACCACTCGTGTGAATGGGTTCGAGTGTCCAAGTAAAAGTGACCAGAGTGCAAATATAAATACGTCGAAACATGAATGACAGGAGAAGAAAAAATCCGAAAAATTTTAAACGTGATGAAAGAAGCTGTCAGCAAGAATATATACGCAAATAAATACTCTCGACTCGTTGGTAGAATCGATGTTTCAAGGAGCCACCGATATATTCATAATCTTAGAGCCGAACTCGTCATTATTGTTCCATCTAGCTAAAATATAAAATTACTCATTTCTGCGTAATGTAACCACGGAAGATATAATTTTAGAGACCCTATTAATATGAACGTCGAATATTGTACGTTATTTAATTATGAAGACGATGAGCATCGTGAGCGGTTGAATTTCGAGAAATGTTTTCAAGAAACAAACTTCTAAAAATACATTTAATGATCAATTCAAATGGTCCAATTGCGCATTCATCAAGCGCACAATTATTTTTGATTGCCAGAGGCAAATTTAATTGAATTTCATTCAGACTTGACATGTTGAGGAGATAACATTTTTTTATAAGATAGAAACCAATAATTTTGATACGAAATACGTCGAGCACGCAGAGCCCAGTGCCCCAGGCAACAATTGTCCAAATATGAACATAAAGAAGGAGAGATCCTGTGGCTACTCGGCCAGTGGGGTGCGCACCCCTTTTTCGGGGATGATTCGTTTTCCCCTATATATAAACTGACGAGGGGTGCGTTATACCCTCGATCATTCTGACGAATCTGATCGCGAAGGATGGGGGACCAACTGCTCAGTCATATTTGTATATAGACATATATCTCTTTACAGAGAGAGAGAGAGAGGGAAAATTTATCATCAGATCACAATACGTCTCCAGGAAAACCACATTCATCGTCCGACCATTTTCATCGATGGTCATCTTGAGTTCTCGCATTGCCATTAAGTTGATATTTATAATTACAACATTTTTCTGACAGTTGTTTTTGTTCCAACTATTTAATTGAAAATAATTGAATGCATGAATGCGCATATAAGTACATAAAAATGTACACGCATGTGTGTATTTTCCGCAAGCACTTCTGTCCTGGTTAGTGAATAACAGTAATTAACCATTATCACGACTTGCTTTCGCCTGTCAATATATAAAAAGTGTGTGCATACCTCTAGACGAGCACACCGGAGAAGAATCATTTTTCGATTAAAATTTTCGCAATCGTTCGAAGAAACAACGCGTGCGAAGAGTTTTCAATCTACGCTGTGTGTGTGTGTGTGTGTGTGCCTGAAATACCGTTACATTCCGGCATTCTAATGAAGCGGAAAAAATCTCGCAAGCCTATAAACGTAGTGAAACCCCACAGTATATCGTTTCATAAAAAAAAAAAACATGAGATTGTGAGCCAGGTATTTCCGAGAAAATAAGTTTCCGAAACGAACGTCTCTTTTGGATTGTTGGAAATTCATTGCAAACATTAACGAATTCAATTTTGATGCACCAGTCAGAAACTCAGTCTACTTTTCTCCGGAATTCACGCTTAAGCTATGAAAGCGAATTTATTCATCAGGAATCCTAATTAGAGATTTACAAGTATTGGATATTCATTACGTCGTTCTTCTTTCGTGGAAGTTGGAGAAAAATAAATTGATTTGAGAAATATTAGAAAGTATTTATATGAAATTAACGAAAACATGTCGAATCTCTGTCAGAAGAATTACGAAGAGTAACGAGGTCAGTGTTTAAAAATTGTAACCATACCGCGAATCTTCTATTACACGTAAAAAATTCCACATATATACCATAAGTTCGACCCTTCTCATATTCCGTTTCTCCTGTCGCGCAATCCTGTCGGTCGACGCAATTAAAACCTTTTGCATACGTGAGTAGCTATACAAACATAGTTGTATGTATATACAAACTGACTACATATAGGAGATAACCAGCTTCGAGGCCATTGCTCTCCGAAGAGGCTTTGTGGAAAAAAAAAAAAAAAAAAAAAAAAAATCCAAATCTTTTTGCCTAATGGTCTTTTCTCACGCGACCGAAGCTTTGTGCTGAAATTCCTCCTTTTTCAACACTCTCCATCTCCGTCATACCTTTCCCCATTGGTGTACACTTCTGGTATCTTGCACAGCCTTTTCTATATATCCGAAGTCCTCACATTTTACACAATTATTTTTAATCACTATGATCGACACGTAACGAGTTTACAACTCATCCCCGACGATATACTTTATCGTACTTCAGTTATCAATTATCAGTTTATAATTAGCGCCATGAAAATCGATGTTTTATTGTCGATTATATTCGATTGCAATTATCAACTAATACTTCTCATTTCCGAGCGACGCCTACGCGATTTATTCATAATACGATCGTTACTACTTTTGCACAAGGCTACGTATAAATACAGTTCGAAACTTTCCAAGAATCAAGATTCTCTCATCTTCGTCTCTTTGCTCTTTCTTTTCCTACGTCTTTCTTCCTTCTTCCCTCCTCTGTATATATAAACGTACATTGATACTCACGACTATATCTGTATTCAGCCCATAACAGGTTTACACCCATACTCACTACCAATGTAGCCCGTTATACACACCGAGAAAATATTCTCTGATGTTCCATAACACCATAGACTATGTACCATTTTGACCCCCAACGATATTATATGTACATACGTACGTATAGTAAAGTAACAAAAAAAACATATACTTATATCTCTTTTTACTTCACTACGTATTATTCGCTCTTGTATATATTCCTCAGGAGAACTAACACGCTTTCGGATCGTCTGGTTTTCACTCGACGAGATTTTCGCTCTGTAACAGGTTACACACCTATATTCGCACCCACGATCAAGCCACATAGACATATCTATATCGTTTGTGCATGTATAAACGTACATAAAAGTATATAAAGGTATGCGTGAACAGTGTGTACCCCACTGGATACATGCCCAGGAGACTGACTCTTCATTCGTTCCATCCAAGGATGAGTGGGCGATGAGAATATATCTATTCATATCCAATGTCCTACTCCGATGTACACGTACATACTATTGTGAATTCTCAAGACGATATTGTGCGTGTAGCCATTTCACTCTCTTTCTTACTCTTTTTGCTATTTTTTTGTTGTTTTCTTCATTGTGGGTTACATCGTGTACGTCGTTTTATACTTGCTATTAAGTACCTTCGAGACTGTATCAGATTTTGTCCGATCATACGTGTCGTTTGTAATTATTTGTATACATAGATACGTATATACGTATATTATATATGTCACCGTTGATAGTAACGGTGATTCGCCGAAAGTGAGATCACACTCCGATATCATGGTACGTTCATAACGTTCGCGTCAATGTACGTGCATGTTACCTATAGATATATGCATATATTTTCCCAATGAGTCATCGATTCATTGATAGAATTTCGTCGCCGTCATCGCAATCTGTTGTTAAAGAGATGAAGAAATAATAGATATTTAAATAACCTGCATAGAGACGTTCGAGTAGATAGTTTTCCATAGAACGTTTCATGAATGGCCCAGGATTCAATCTTCTCTTTGTTCAATTATCATGTATATTTTTAATTCAACGTGGCTACATCCGTTATTGATTTTGTACGCGAAGCACGCCCCACCGGATACGTCACACGTTCGTATCCATATATTTCTTACTTTCTACGGCAGGAAGTGTTAACTCTTGTCTCTCAACGAAAAATCCGTTATACCAACGCAGGTTGTTTCTCCACCGATCTATCAATAGAAGCTATCGGTCACCAGGGCGATGACTTTTTCAATATCTCTGTATATATTTCTCTTTTATATATACATATGTAGGCTGTTCGCACACCTTTTGCCAAGTAAGTCCGCTTCACGCCTTTTTATTTGTGCTTTAATCCCTCATTAAAACGTCGGAAATCCCAGTGATAATCGAAACGGTGATTCTAGTATGACTTGACAGTCAAAGTACAAAAGGAGATAGCGATAAGAAAGAGAGAAAAAAAAAGAAAGCAAGTCCAGAGGATCAGACGGATTTGAGCTGTCTCAAACGATTTCTTATCCTCACTCTGCAAGAAATAAGGTTTCTTCTCGGTTGATCTTCCCGACAACCTTGCGCTTGAGCTGTTAAGTATGCGGATAATGTTCAATTTGAAATTTTTTTTTTCCATCAAAGAATGGTAAAGCTTCGATTGCATAAAGACTTTAAAATCTGGTGTTGTCGAATGACGCTCGGTGAACTACCGTTTTGTCCTAGAAACAAAATATATTGAACTCTGATTTGCTATCAGTTCGTGGAGATTATTCGAGTTCCTTTTTGACGAGCTCACTTCAATTTATACCTCAGTCAAAAGTTTCAGCATATATTTCAAGATGAGATAATCAATTTTTTCTTATACGCTCGATCGTTGATCTTGTGGAAATCTATAACTCGTTTGTTGGTTAAATTTGGTTTTTCGTTCATTTTTCATGCGATATTGCATTTCGCTACATTCGATATTATTAAAGCTATTCCGCTCATTTGAAGCTCAGAACATTTCAAAGAAATGGGAAATTGAAAAGCAAAGGCGCATACAATACGAGAAAAAAAATTTGTTGCGAAATCTGAATTTGGGAAAAGATGTTGCCAAAAGGTCTACCAATCAGTCATTCGGATGGCTGAATGGCGATATAATGGCATTTATATAAAAGAGAGGGGTGGCTTATACGGCATTTCCTTGAGCCAACATGCGTGGATAAGCTTCTTGAACGAAAAAAAGATTTCGTCGCGTACGTCTGTTCCTTATATAGGACGTTCTCGTTGTTGAAAGCGGCGGCGTATAGGCACCCGTTTCGTATTCTGATCCAAGGGTCACATCACCGACATATATTGGATTAAGTTTCACCGAGCATATTGTCACTCCGAAAATATAAAAATGCCTTGCGAACATGCCGGAGGGTTCTTATACGAATGAATCCAATTTTATTATTTTTGACAGCGTCAAATAGCTTTTTCAACTGAAAGAACGAACGTATAAATTTACTTTATTACATCACCATCGATTATCGGAGATTTATACGCAACGAGATAAAAAAAAATCAAATATCTGTCAAATTCCCCAATCTCAATCACAATGACAAAAAAAAATGTAGGGAACCGTTAATGAACATGAAACACAATACTCAAAATAAACGCCGAACAGTGCAGTCGCTCAGTGTTATTTTAGTATATTAAGGTACTCTCAATATACATATATTCATTACGGAATAATGAGTAGTGTATTGATCACTTTGAAGGGTAGCCATTAAGTTCATTGTCATTTTCCCATCGGTTATTTCTACTGCATGGTTATTTCAGACAGAGATATTTAGCTCAGTTATCACATAAATTCATTCAAAATTATACAAAGCATAAAGATAGTCAATTCGGTATTCATACTATTTTCACTCGATCGATGGTCCATTATTGCGATGATATAACAGTTGTATCAATTAGATGAATTCAATCGAGGTTCCATGGAAATACAAAAGTCCCGAGTTTGAATCTTCATTTCAGAGAAGTATTAAATTGATTTGCGGCATAATCACATCAGCTATTTAATTTCTCTGATTAAAATCTCTCGGAACATATATGACATCGTTACCAGAGCCTAAATGTTTCAACAAATTTTGTTTTTCTCTCCCTCTCCCTCGTACCGCTCACATACTATATACGGTTGCCAAATGATAATCGTAAAATCTCACCGGGTGTGCGCACGCGGCAACTAAATTCTGGACCGTATAGCTCTCGCTCGTATAACCAATTTCGAACTTAATGAAAAATGTTCTCTTCGTTAAAGCTCTCGCACACCTGCCTCGTTTTTTCGTGTATGAAATCGAGCCGGTCCTGCCTCGAGAGCACGGGCTAATTAAACGTTCGCGAATGTGTTCTCGCGCATGTTTCGCTGCCATACGTATCCGCATCTCTAAGATAAAAACCCAATAATTTTTCAAAAACGCTGCGAAAGATTATCTAATCGATAGTTCGCCACATAAATGATTTTTCTCAAAAATACGTATTCGAATAAGCTTCGATCGTTGTCTCAAAGAAAAGGAAAAGTAATTGAGAGCTAGGACCTCTAATCCGACTGTTTTATATGCACGAAATCTCGCCGCAGCCACCCCATCGAAAATGCTTTCATCGATGGCGTCGCAAGCCCTTTATCTCGTGGGTTTGCGATCGCGCAACGATTTTGCGAAGGGATAATGAAAATAGAGAGGATACGTACAATAATACTGGAGAGCGGGGGTTATAAAAGGGTGGCAAGGATGACGAGAAGAGGGTTAGAAGAAGAGACTGTACCGCCGTTCGGCGTTCGCGTGACCGGAACGAGTGGCCATAGGTCAGTTAAGAGAGGGCGACATGCTCTGCCCCGTGTATATACATATAATTCTTTGTATCGCTGCCGCTTGGAAATTCTGTGTCGATGTGCCAATCTCTCATTTTTTCCTCTTGAAAATCACCCCGGCGTGTCGACCATTCGTGTCGTGTGTTAAATCCGCAATCTCGCGCTTTGATCTCACCTAACCCTTTTTACACTCCATGTTCCACTTCTTTTTTTTCTATACATTTAAATTGTCAGTTCATCTTTTTTTTACCGATGCATCAACCCTTTGACCTATTGAATAAAAAAAAAAAAATGAATTTAATTTTCAACATATTTACAGAGGATTGTGCAGAAATGAGACATCGATATCCCGTGGAATTCACATCGAAAATTCTACGCCTAGAACTATGCCAAATGTCGTCGTTGATTGAAGTTCTTACTGTTGTTATCATTTTTCTCTAGAAAATTTTTTTTTTTTTTTTATATATTTTCATTCCAGTGCAGAATTCATTCCGCGAAGAATTTTTTGCGAGTTGACCAAAATTGGACGGTACTTATGAAAAGCCAGCACAGCAGGGTATTTCGGAATATATAACTAAGAGAGAAACTTTTTTTTGACATTTTTTTTCGGTGGAACGTTAATTCTGTTTTTTTTTTTACTTGCATTCAATTGGGCCCTGAAAGGGCCGCACCACAGGTATATTTTAAGAGATCGATCGAAAAACACATGCAGGGTTGCAAAATAAGTGAATAAAAAAAAACAGCAAATTACTGAGTGAGTGAGCTTGGCGAGCGATTTTTCAATGTGATTGATGGGAATCGACCCCTGTTAGTCCGCGGGGTGACTTCGAAATCCGTTTACTTAATATATATATATATGTAGGCATGAAGTAGGATGTGGTGGATATATCGAGTCTGGAAAAATCAAGCCTCTTTTTTCCAGGGACAAAAAAGCGAGGAGCTCCGGTCGAAGGTTTTTTCCTGTTAGAATCGGGGAAAAAATAAGGGTGTTTCAGAAAAAAAAATTGTAGAATGGTTTGCCTGATGTTTCATGAACGTGAGTTGAAACGAGGGTCGCGTAAGAGAAACTCTCCCTTCCTTTTTTCTGTTTCTGTTCTGCGCCGCGAACGCGAGCGAAAGCAATGGGGGAAAAACACTAGGAAAAAATGTTTTCAGGAAGAAGCGAAAACGTGTGCGAGACCGGGAATGAAAATGGAAAAAAAAAATTTTTACAAACCGGAAGAAACGTTCGTTGCACACATTCTTCCGAGCGAAACGAACGACTTGCTAATAAATCTTTGCTTAAAATTCGAAAAAATTCGGGTTCTCTATTCTCGCTCTTTATCACAAATTCAGCCTTTTCCGTATTTATATATATGAGCACACCACGGCCAGAATGACATTATCACTCGCATTAAATAGCCTCGGTCACCTTTGCTCACCATTTTTTTTTTTTTTTTTCTTTTATTTTCAATCTCCCACTTTTTCTCTCTCATTTGCTTGATGTCTCGCCCAGTTTCCTCCTTTGTACCCTCTTACCACTCGTGACTCTCCCTCTAGCTTCCTCTTTTCCGCTTACTCGTATACGCGTAATGGGAATATTAATGGAGCGTGCGGTGTACTAAAGGACTATTTGTAGGAACGAAGGGTGTCTGCCTTATATAATGATATATGTACATGAAATGTATATATATAATTATATATATAATTTTTTTTTGTGTCTTTCTCTATCATACCGGTGTCTACCCCATTGGCTACACGATTTCGCGCGAAAATAAAGTCTCTCGGGTATCCCTCCTGTCGCACGCTATATAAAGCGAAATTAGGGTTGGCTGAGAGTGTCGCTTTCAGGAATATCATTACAAGAGCAAATTTTCTGACTCTGCGAGGACCATTCAGCCCTCCTTAAATCGAGATAATTTTTACGAGAACCCGTAAATACGATCTTTCGTGTGTACCTTGTGTATTAGCAAATATAAATGTGTAATACGGTTATTTATTCTGTGTATTTTCATTTGTAAAAAATGTTTTTCGCAACTATTTTTCTATCCGAAAAATCAAAAGCTCCTTCTCCCATTCGTAAAAATGTATTTTACACGAATTTTTTCTTCTTAGACAATTTTTCAAAGACAATTTTTTTTTTTTCTCAAAAGCTCGAGCTCATCATCCTTCTCCGTAATGTAGAATAACGTTCTATCCTACCCGTACAAATTGCGTGTATTGTCTAGGATTTCATTTATCTTGAAGGAATTTGAACGTGTGAAAAAATCGCGTTAAATTGAAAGAAAAATGCGAGCTCATATTGGTGTAGAATATATATAAATATATCTCAAATATAAACATGGGTGAGCTAGGGTGAGAAGCAGAAGCGAAAGCTCCTCTGGGCGATCGTAAAAGACCTGAAAGTGTTGCTATATCTATGACACCGTAATTTCCGTTCCATTCGCGTCGTTATACGTCTCACGAAAATGACTTCGTGGACGACGACGACGACGACGACGACGACGACAAGAGAACGAGAACGACGATCCATAACCAGCTCAACGATACTCCACTTGCGTTATAATTTTAGCTACGAATCTCCTTCTATGTATATATTTCAATACATCTCTGTTAAGTGTGCCTGAAACTTTTCAACTATGTAAGCACACGGAGACACTCTCTCAAACGCGCACACATTTATAACCAACGTGTCAGTGAGATAATAGGGAAAATACTGTTTCGTTTGGCTGGCTGTGAAATTCTCTGTGTATGCATAGTCGTAGAAGCTAATCACATCTTTCGTAATCCTAAAACCATCCGAATGCGAAATAGTAAGCGATAATTCTGTCAAATTTAATTATGTTCACCATCCTTAAATCGACCATCAAGTCCATATTGATCATTAAAAATCAATCATGAATATGAATTCGATAATCGTTTTAAATCTTAAGAACGTAGAAAGCTCTGTGAAACGAATCTGCTTCGAAAGCACCGATGAGCGAGTTTTCTGTTCCGTTTCCTCTGGTTGAACGTTTCAACATTTTTTACATTTGCAGTAAGAAGTGGGAATGACGAAGAGGAGATGCCAGGAGAAATGGGTAGAACGTTTACCGGTGTATGAGATCGCTAGTCATTCTAAGAACAAAAAAAGTTGAAAGATTCGACAGAACTCGAAAAACAAAAGAAGAAAAAACATGGAAAAATAATTATATTCCGGACATTCCAAAACGCTCTTTTATCCGTGGTATGCATGAGCTGCCACTCGCATTCACCGCGTAACAAAACTTGAAAACTTTTGCACCAAGAGTCCGACTCGAACGAAAAGGAAGAAAAAAAAATGAACTCTGAGCTTTGGAAATTCAACACGAAGAGCGAGCAATACGAAAGAAGATACTTCGAGCCCAAGTTCTCACGAGCGAGTAAACTCGAAGCTACTTTGAGATAGAAATAGAGGCGGAGAGACGTATAACGAGTGTAATACCCACTTTACTTTCGTGACTTAATGGACGATGTCAAGAGTATATTAAAATAGCTGTAGCACACAGGGAAAAACGATAAGGATAAGACTCGCTGCGGTTGAATGTGTGTTCAAACACATTTCTATGTGTGTGTGTGTGTGTGTGTGTGTGTATATATAAACTGCGTGCAGCAAGATGAGCCCGAAAGTAGTCTGTAGTATCACAAAACCACTAACGAGACACACTTGAACAACTTTCAACTTGGTATACAATGTTTCGGTATGACAGGTTTCGCGGATGCGTATCTATATCCACTTTGCAATGTACGAATAAATGTGTGATCGTATAACAAGTGTTTGTGGTTCGTGTCTGGTAGGCATGGTACGGTAAATATATATATCGAAGTGTCATACAATCGTGAATAATGCAGAGCATTCATGCCTCTATTTCACTCTTTTTTTCTTCTACCAACTTCGGTATATCTGCATATACAAAAATATATTTGCTTCGGAGCTACTCAGACCGTATTATCAAGATCATTTCCATAGTTACAACCTTTCCTCCTCAATTTGAATTAAGAAAATTGAGACTTTCGTTCTCTATTTTTCCAATTGAACATATATTAACTCATTACACATGGCAACTCGCAATAAAAAAATGTTTTCTGTCTCCGTCAACGTTTTCTGAACGTTTTTCCACTCGTAGCACAGAAAAAAAAAAAAAGATACGTGAACGTACAAACACGAGAGCTCGAATTTTCGATTCGGTTTTATCACGAATTGCGAGCGCATCACACGGGGACACAAGTTGGCCCTCTAGCACAACGCTCTCTCGTGTAATCTTGATCCGGTGAGACTTTCGGGTCAGTGATCTTCCTTCCTCGCATTCCCTTCCCGCACCACGTCATACCGCTCGATCATGTCTGTGGATGCTTATATATCGATATACATATACGTTTTCTCACACGGAGCTTCGATATATATGCTCTGTATATGTATATATATGTTATACAAGAGCTGTGTGACCCCGAGAATTCTATGCGTATAGCGAACTATGTACGCGCCAACCGTGTAACTATATATCGATTTTCGTGGTAGGTTTCCATCAGGAGCGTGCCAGGTTGCACCGCATGACTCCGATTATCGAAGTTCTTGTTCGCTACACCCGCCCTATCTCCACCTCATTCCCTTCATTCTCTCTCTCTCTCTCATCCCTTATCCTATTTTCGAACTTTCTGTTAACAAAAGGTAACTGAAGGAGCAGAATGATACGAGGCGAAAAAGAAACTCGCATGATTTCGGGCTTGGACAAAAATGAAATCCGATCGTGGTTTCGGAGCGGACGAGCAATCAATTGACTCGCACGAGGGGGCAGCCCTTCGTTGCCCTGGCGATTTGAGCTCTCGCGGTGAAAGTGAAAAATCTACTTTGTTGCGAAACAAAATAATCTTATAGATTTGAGGGGAACCGCTTTCTTTGATTTTCTTCCTGATCCAAGCAGTTCCCGTTGATTAAGATTTTTTTTCATACTTTTATTCAATATCCACTGCATGATTTCGCTTTATTTTTTTTTTCTCGTTTCGTATACGAATTTGGTGAAGTAATATTAATTAGCTTCATTCAGCCTTTCCTTGCCGTTTTACAGAGACGATACGTTTTTTTTTTTGTTTTTTTCTTTTTCTTTGGTCACTGTAAGTTCCTGGCGTCGTCAAGCTCGTCTGAGTTTCTCGTCATCTCGAGCAATTCTCAAGCTGCGGAAGGGACGAGAGAAGCCTCCGAGGCTTCGTCCTCCTCGTCATTTTCTCCCCGTTGGTTCACTCTCAACTCCCTCGGGGAGCAACACGACGAAACCACTCCCCATGCCTTTACCGTTCCCCGATTGGCAATGCCTGACCCTGTAATTAGGTTTCGCGCTGTCAGTAATGCCATTACCACGGTAAGCATGCAATTTCCCCTCTCTCATCTTCCGTTTCGCCTTCGGAGAGACCCGCAGGCTATGTTCCTCTGGCACTACGATGCTCCTTCTTAGCACACAGAATCTTCGTTCTCTCGCGTCACAGTCCCACGAAGATCTTTGACGAAACAAGCAAAAAAAAAAAAAAGTCATCGAGATTCACGCAATTTAAGATAAATCTGCTGTCACTATAAACTATCATAATATTCCAGCGGAGAATATTTCTATAAAATTGCTTGTAACATTACGACTGACTTGGCTTATAAATTTCGTACTTTTAAATTGTTCCTCGAAGCAAACGAATCACGATAGTTTTTGGGAACCGATAGCTCTCGTATTTTATCAGAGAAAGAAATTCTTTAGATTTATAAAACAGATTTGTTTTTGAGGAACAAATTTGAGGGGGGAAAAAAATAGGGAAAAACTCAATTTGATTTGTGTAAAAAGTTGATCAATTCATTGTTTCGTATAAAAATTAATGAATTTTTTCGAATTTTTGTTTTACAGTGGCGTAGCAATATCATGCGGTGATTGCAGCAGCAGTGGAACAAGCGACATAACGGAGCCAGGCTCACCGTGTAGTACAAGCAGCGACGAGGGTGTTGCGATACGTGGCACGGCACCAAGCCCTTTACCGACTTCCCTCAAGCTGGCGCCTACGACGCCTCCCTCGCATAGTGGGACCAGGCCCCAGTGGCCCTGGACCCCGCCTCTCGCTGCGACCGCTTGCTCCACGTACAAGAGGCTCAAGGTGGAACCGGAAGCTGGCACATTGCCGAAGGCCGGTGCCGCCGATCCGACCGCACGAGGCGATGCCGCTGCTGGTTTGAAACAATCGAGCCAATCCGCTTCCGGCAAGATTCATCACAATCATCCTTATCACGAGTCACAGGGAAAAATAACCGAGTATTTTAAAGCTCAAATCAAGCCGCAGCAGCCGAAGGTGATTCATTATTACACTTTAAAACTCATGGATAAATTAATTCGTCATTTATGCAGTGATTTTTAATGAAGTACATTTTCTCACTCGATATTCTCATAAAATTAAGCCTCGTGTCAACATTTTCTGCCTGTGGAAGATTTATTCAGATTCATTCATTCCTTTTCACGTTATAAGTAGACAAATCTACAGGCGGGGGGACAGATTCATGAAGAGTCGCGGTAGTAATGGCTCGGTGCCAAGTATCGAAAAAAGCCAACTCGAGCCATGCCGCACTTTTGTACAGGCAAATATCACGGTTTTCGGGCTTATTATACTTCGAAGAGCAAGCAAAAGAATGCCTGGAAAACAATTGAATATTTGAAAAGAAAAAAAAAAAAAAAATACGAAAATGAGAATTATTTTGTGTTAATTTACGATCGATATGGAAGTGATTCTCCTCGAGTAAATGAAATCATGTGTTCTTCAAGACACAATTTTAATATTAATGAATATAACGAATCATCGTAGAATTTATCTCGTGCTAATATCAATGCGTTTTCTATTTCATCAACAGCTGAAGAAAAGTTCGACGGAGATGTCATTGTTGGCAGCGAAGAATTCACCGGAATTTCGTCGTCCACCGATTGTGCAGAGAAACAAAGTTGGCTTGGCAAAATATCTCGGTGTCGTATTGCCGAACAGTCGAACGAGTCACGATCGTGAAGCCAGAACGATGACGATATCACCGCCACCGACGAAAAAACAATCAATCATAACACCTCGGAACGTTGCGTCGAAAATGGATAAAAAAATGTGTTCGAAGGTGCTCTCGGTGATGCCATTACCGAGTGACGTGTTATCGAGTATGCCCGGTTGCAAAATATCGTCGTTGAGATTGATCGGGGACGCGAGTCCGAAAGCGAGCGGTGTCTCGCCCCCGACGACACCGACACCTGCGTTGATGGGTGAACCGGTTGAGATTGACTTCAACAATGTGTCACCCGCGAAACCGAGCGTCAACGAGAACAACAATTTAACGAATGGTTGCACCAATTTGCGCCAAGTTAGCGTTGCTCTTCAAGAACATCCGATTACAAGGTTGGCTTCCGGCTTACTTGATGTAAGAGAACGAAAAGACGAGACTACGAATGAAAGAGCCGAGGACGACGACGAGGACGAAGAAGAGGAAGACGACTCGAGAAGCGGACAATCCAAAGCGACGAGCTCGCCCATTTTATCTGCACCCACCACCATCAGATTTCCTGCCAGGGCACCGGAGAAAAAAGGATCACGGGGTACCGACAGTGGAATTTGCCAATGGGACAAATGCGAAGGAAGTTTCGAGTGCAGTGGCGCTCTGCTCGAACACCTACAGGTAAGAATAATGGAAAATCAATGCGATTGAAATAATACACTGAAAATACAATCGAATATGAATATCCAACGATGATAAATGGCTGTGGCGAGTACTCGGATGTATTACTCGTGTAATCGTTCGATATTATTACTTTAACTTATAGTTGCATATGTCATTTAAAAAAATATACATAAAAACTCGCAAGTGTTGGCTAGTTATACTCTGTATATATATATAGTATGTATACAGGCCTGCAAGATTTATCGATCGTAAAACTTTCAACCTCCAATAAAAATAATCGTTCACCATTGGATTAACAACCGACTCGTAAGAATTTTCTCGGATGCTTATCAGTCATGCTTGATAATGAAAAGAAATTTGAAAGGAATCTGCGATAAGAAATTCGAAATGTCGAACTTTCAATTATGAATTTATCGTATTTATGCATTTATCATTTTTAAAAAATTCATAAAAAATATGAAATATTAGAAAACCGCATTAACTTTCATAGATAATTATGTTACGATTGTTGAATGTATCGAGAATTGGAACGAATATTGATTGCATCTTCGGATTTGGTCCATTTGGTTGATAATAATAATGAAAAAAGAGAATTATTCGCATAAAAAATTGGAATCGATCATTAGAAAATAATCATACTTGAAAATATTTGCAGGCTGCCCACATCAACACGCAACAAGGAGGCGACAACTTCGTCTGTCATTGGCAAGGTTGTAAGGTCCAAGGAAGAACATCGTGCTCAAGGAGATGGCTTGAAAGGCACGTTCTATCGCACGGAGGCAACAAACCATTCAGATGTATCGTCGATGGATGCGGCAGTAGATTCAGTTCACAGGTACACCGAGCCTCAATTTACTCTGACTTCGCCGAACTATCAAAATGCTCAAAAACTCTTTGGAGTGAATGAGCATTAGTTACAAATCCCTCGGAAGTTCTACGCGAGTTGAAGTCTCGAATTACATTGTGTTTGGACAAACGAACTATAACGTTTGATCCTTCGATTGGGTATAATCGGTGTGTTCTTCTTTATCACGAACCTGCAAAAGTAAGAAAAATGGAAAAAGGTTCATCCTCGTATCGACGTTCGCTCCCCATTTCGATGTTTGTTTCTCTTCTCGCCTTTGACTCGACTAATCTCGCTCATCATATGCGAACATTTCGCTTTCGTTTTTTTCTCGCCAATAAGCGCTTCACAGCACTTTCTTCGTTTAGCTGATCTTGACAAATTCAAGATGTTTCTACAACAATCTCGTATATACTTCTGTAACAAAATATCCGAATTAATCTTCGACTAACCGATGTTTTTATCTCTCATCTTCATGGATCATTATTCGTCCTCGATCACTGCTGCAATCGTTGAATCTCGAGTTTTTTTTCCATTAAATTCGTATCTTTTCGATGTTGAACCATTTATGGATGGCCTGGTAATGTATTCTACTTTTCCGATGACTGATAAATTCGACTACTCACCGCTCATCTGAGTGTCAGCACTGAGCCAAAAGAATAATCATGGATATTTTTGTCCATTGATGAACAAAAAGAATATCGTTTCTCGACCTGTAAAAAAAAAAAAAAAAAAATACACAGGGCGTCAAGGGATTTCCATAAATATGTCTCTTGTCTTGACAATCAACGTTGTCAATTTTTTCGTGACTTTCAGATATCAGTCTGATATCAATTGACGAATACGTTTGTCAATACCGAGTAATCGGTATACTTGTGGTAATCATAAAATTGACACGTGGTTGATCGATAATCGGTGATAAGGTAGCGATTTATGTAAGGATTAGGAATTAGGCAATTTATGGCCTGTAGAGGGCATTTTCCATTAAAAACAGAAATCCATCGCCTTCAAGTATTTACCTGTAATACGTTTTTTTATATAAAAATAACGAGGTGAAAAAAGAGTTGTTCGATCAAATCGTTACTGAAGTATCTATGGAGATTAAAATTCATTAGTTGTGCGTGAAGGTCGCTCCTGGACGACGTCTTTAACTGGAAGATGCCCCAAGTTGTAAGCCTAATCTTATACATCTCTTAATTTTCAGACTGCTTTGGAAAGACACGTCAATAATCACTTCAACCAGCCAGAAACGAGTAGCAGCAGCGGCAGACGAAGTTGCGAGAGTGGTGGTAAACTTGTGAGAAGAAATGGCAAGAAACTGAGGTATCGAAGACAGCCATGGTCAGGTAAGATATTCATCCGGGTGCACCGATACTATTAGATACTAAAAAACACTGCGAGACAAAAAAAAAAGAAAAGTTACTAACATATCAAATTTTGACAGCGCGATTACGAAACTTTTGAGAAAATCTGCGGAAATGGAGATTTTTTAAATAATCACAAGAAATAGAGGAAAGAGTCAATGTAGGATAAACTTACATTCTTTACAAATAAAATTTCTTACAAAAAAATGTACTTGAGGGGAAAAAATGTTTCTCACTTGTATCTACCTTTATTTGTGTGACTCATTATATGGCGTACGAATGGTTTAAAAACTTTTCAAATGACTTTTTAATCAATGTAATTTCATGATAGAGTTAAGCCTAATTTGCCTTTTTTTGCTTCCTCCATTTAGCGAGGTTTTTCGATTACATTGATACGGGAATCATGGAAGGCCTGCAACACAGATTGCTCGAATTGGCTAAGACACGAACCCAGGGCCGATTGGCTGAGACTCCAGGAAACTCAATGGCCTTAACTAGTCAAGTGAGTCAAAGATCTCATTTGTAATATTCACCGCGTTGGTGCCAAGTTATGCAAAGTAGGAATGAATCGTTGTCATTCATTTTCACAGCATTCAATCGAGACTATCATCGAAATTTCGTAGAAAAACGCTTACTTTCGTCAATTGTTTTCCTTAATTTGAATACAATTGAGTAATTGAAAAGAGGTTCAACGCAGAGTCAAATTTTAATGATTTTTTTTTTTTGTTATTCAAGGTTTTAGCAAGAAGGATAGAACTGGACGGAAAGGCAAAAGTTTTGTTGCGATGGTACCCCGAAGATATGTAAGTATAAAAATGAAGATGAAACGATTGAATTTTCTGAAGACGTCTAAGTAATATTTTTCTATTTGCATTGTTTATTTCAGAACACCGGACGAATGGGTTTTAGAATCCGAAGCACAAAGAACGAAACACATAGGAATTCGTGATGCAGCGACAAAATCCATTGACGAGGTTAATTTGGTCCTATATCCTGCCGTTAACGGCGGAACACCGCCTCAGACTAGAACGAAACAACGCCGAAAACCGGTCAAGAATTCGTGATGGTGCCGTCAAAATATCACGTTAAGCTTGAACGACGAGGGAACAAGCGAATCTGAGTACCAATTACTGGAGTAAATAACGGGTCTGGCGCAAGAATCAAACGAAATAGAGACTTGCGACAGATGTTAAATCGAATTAACGTAAAAGAGAGAAGATATTACAATAAATAACGAAGAAGAAGAAGAAGAAGAAAAGAAATAAAACAATAATGAATCATCTCATCGAAAGGACGAGAAACAAATTCGCTTTGGTCACTCGAAGATCGCGAAAATTGAAACGTTCACACACTTCAAGAAGCAGAGGACACCGTCGCGAGATTTATCTACGAGCGGGGCTCGAACATCGTACGGTTAAAAAAGACTGGCCAAAAGGACGGCGCCGATACTACGAGCTAATTTCTGGAGACTGATCGGATTGATGAATGCAACTCGGAAGATTTGGCATTGTGGAGGAAACGTCGAAACCAAACGAAAAAAATAAAGGAATCTAAAAAGAAAAAGAATAAATTGGTCGACGTAAACACCTACATACTATAATCGAGCGAGGTTTAAGGGCTGTTCACAGCCGCGAATTATTACGAGTAAAGCGCTAAGGTATTCCTAATTTATGTAGCCTAATGTCTGTGACATCTTAAGCGAAATAGATGAAAAAGGGGAACACAAAAATCGTAACTGCGAATGCGGGTATTCCTCTTCCTTGTCTGTGATTCGACGAGGATCGTACACCCGAGGATCCGACTTTCGGATCCGGAAGAGTTCGAGACCTTAAAATAATTTAAAAAAAATGAAGAAAAAAAGTGCCTCACCGTTGGATCGTAGAATTTGCGTACTTGTCTCGGCTCGGCTTGATTACGGTGTAAATTTCGAACCTTCAGTTCCGAGTTTACACACGGCGATGGCAAAAAAATTATTGCGCGGTTAGAGACATCTTGAGAGAATGACAAAGAACGATTTGATAAGTATACATGTTATAATGAGATGGATTTAAAACAAAAAATAAACAAAAATACTGCAAAAGATACAAATGATCTCCATGAAGATCAACCGATGTCTAATTTTACCTGTTAAGTGTTAGCTAACGATAATAAGAGGGAAAAAAGAAAAAAAAATAATAATCACTCTGGTGGCCTTAGAGAAATCATTTAATATCTGAAACATCGGTCGGATGAACTCTTCTGGGTCTTGGAGGTCTTCGGGTGGAGCGAACATAAAAACAGAACAATACAATACACGCTGACACACTTCGATCGATAGATGAACAAATGATATGTAAAAGCGAAAGGGTTAAACACAGCTTTGGGCTGAGCATATTTATCTGGATGAGGTTGACAGTCTCGAAGCACTTACAGTGACAGCCACTAAAGATTCGAATGCTCATTCAAATTTTTCCATTTTCTCGAAATATTATTTTTTTTCCTAACATCCGCAATTTTCAAGTTTTCCTGCAGCTTCGAAGTGCCTGGATTAACGAGAATTTCAATATGTACACCTTTCAAATTCCTATCATTTTTTATATGAGACAAATCGACGTAGAAAATTGATAAAGATACAAAATAAAAGTTTTCAAAATCCGGAACGAGCTTTAGAACAATTTCATATGTTTAATTTTTTTTCCAGAATAAAGCAGATCGAATTGCTGTAAAAAATACGTGAATCTTAATTATGCTCTTGCTTAAAAATTGGAAAATCTATGCTTGAATTGAGTGAAATTTTTCATTCAAACGTTATCCCATTGAAACACTTATTATTATTTTTTTACGTCAGTTCTCACAGATCAAATATTTTCTTTTATCGTAACATTAACTGAGCTGTTACCCTCAAAAGGAGTCAAATAGAAGAGCTGTGTTACACACGTGTGTTGGAGGTTTTTGTTTCTAACCGCCAACACCCTTTGTGCCAGATTCCGCTGTACGGAAGACCGAAAAGAATATATTGGCAATTTCGTAATGTGGAGCGAGACATAATAGAGATCGGATAATCGCTGCTTGCGAGAGCGTGACCAGACGCCGAAATTGTGTATCGCGAAAAAAAAAAATGATGAAAGACAGAACGAGAGAGAAAGAGAAAGGGAGAGTACGGGAAAAATGGTCCTCTCTCGCACTACCGCGCCCGTTCACGTTCTTGAACCGCGAAAAATTGTACAGAGATGATGTATCGATTAAGTAAAATTTTACTTGTAAATTGTAAAAAAAAAAAGGAAGAGGTTTTGAAAGCCGCGAATTATCAACTGAGGGGTTAATACGTGAGAAAGAAATGTATGTAGAATGGAAGAATGAGTGTGCTTGGATTGTTCGACGATTATGTCAGCGTCGAAGAATCTAGTTTAACTCGAAGCTAATTAAAAAGAAAATATATAGAAAAAAGAAAAGCATAGGAAGCGACAAAAACATAAACGGACATAAACACACCAGCTAAGAAACACTGCCAATACGTGTAATTAAGAGTTCATCTTAGGCTTATAAGTGAACAGATAACGATTAATTAATAACTAATTGTAACGAAAAAAAAAAAAAATCGATCGTATAATCATGGTAGATTTTTAATTATACCGCGTCCGGATACTCGCAGACAATTTTATATCAACTATATATATAAAAAAAAAAGCAAAATGCGGAAACGTATGGCAATCCTTCGAGATTTTTTTTTTTTTTTTTTTTTTTTGGTAATTTGTAATTGTTTTACGCCAGGAATATATAGGTCTTATAGAGTATTTCCGAAACGCCCAAGTCGGACACCGAACCCGCCGACAAATCGTGTAAATAGTTAGACAAATTATTATCGCTACGACGTAATCCAATTTACACAATTTTTTTTTTTTTTTGTTACTTTTTTTTCTTACGTGTCATCACTGTTCTTTCCTGCGTTAACGCGAAAAATTGATATGAAAAAAGTATAGTCTTCGCTCGTTCTTGAAAACAATAGGACAAACGCGCACAACACGGGATCAGAACTCAATAGTCGAAATATTCGATTTGTTAAAAAATAAATATTCTCCCGGGAGATAAATAAAGTAGAATAGCGAATCGAAGAAAAAAAAATTGATAACTCGTCACTGCCAAAAAAAAAAAGTAATAAAAACACTGCCCATTTTCTTTTTTCGTACGTCGGATGTGGGTTTATACGTGAATGCAACATTTTTCTACTACATAATTTCTAAATAACACTCGGTTATTTTATTTTTTATTTTCTCTCCTCGCCTCGAACTTCGTTAACCTTTCGTCGTACAATCCTTATTCTCATTCCACATTATAGATGAATAATAATTTTCCAAATCACAGTAATTCTCATTTCTATCAATAACATAGTGTTTCGTTACAATTCCTGCCAACCGAACGTTGCAATAGTGACAGAAACTGCCAATTGGGTCTATCGCATGACTATTTTCACGCGGAAGATTCATTCGTGTTTTCGTGCTAATTGAAAAATGACACTGCCAATCTACACGAAACATTTTTTCGACGAAATTTTTTTACAATCAGCTTGAAATTGAGTGAGTCACCAAAGTTGAATCGAATATCATTCGTTGAACTTTTTTGGGAGGTTTGATTAATGCCTTCTGGTGTCTATTAGAAGAAAAAATAACGGATCAAGATTTTTTTTTTTAACCGAGCTGCCTTTCTCAAAACCAGATTAGAGATTTACTTTCTATTTTATCGTTATGCGATTCATGGAATTATTCGAATATGAACTTACTGCAGATTATTTTTTCTGATTCCAATCTAAAATGGAAAACTTCAATTGTTAACATTTCATAAATTCATTAATTCGATACACACTTGTGATTTTTTCCGGTATTATAAAGACAACGTAGGCATTTCGAATATACTCCGATACCACCAAAGGCAAGAAAGCTCCCAAACGAAAGTTGTCGAAAAATCACATTGTCTCAGTCGATAACTTCATTCGGATAAGTGTAATATCACAATTTTTATTGTACATGAGATGAGAGATTCGAAATACTTCAGTGCCATACGGTTGTCACATTTAATACATTCGTTTGCTGAAATTCATGATTAATTGTCACGGAGTCGTATTCTCATTTGCTTCCGGCTTCGTTCCACGTTCGTTCAATTTATTCTTGTGGCATGGCGAACCAAATTTCATTGATCCTGCTCCAAAACAGTTGAAAATAAATGAAAACACAATGTTTTTTTTTCCAAATTGAAATTCCTTCAATGAAAACAATCTTTCAAACGGCTGTAATTCAATTTCATTTCTTGCCCGCATTCAAAATTAGCCAAGTGGGACCAAATCTGCTCAGACTCTTATTTTTTTTTTTGATTGATTAATTTTTTGTTCGTTCAATATTTGCGAGCAGGGTGAAATTCGCGTTCGTTCAAGCTTGATCTCGTTGAAACAAGCATAAGAGTAATAAAATAACCAACTCAAAAACCGATACTTTTATCATGTGAATCAGTTGAAATTTCATGCGAAAATGAAGAAAAAGGGAAAGATGAAAGTAACGAAGAAAAAAAAAAAAATTGTTAGATTATCATGAAAATTCAAACTTAACGGCTGTTACCGAAAAATAATTGAGCTTTTTGTAATAATTCGGAACGTTCCTGCCAACGTTCATCCCACCGGCGTGATTTTTTTTTTTTTCTATTTCTTTGCTTCTTTTAGGCTCATTATCTTGTATAATTTTTTGTCAAACCTCGGAGACTGCGCAAACATTATTGTATCGGCGAAACTGCGATTTTCTTAAATAAGTATCTTCTCATTATTATTTTCGACACTTCGAAGACTGTGGGCGAATTGCCTCGTTGTTGCGATACCGTAGGTTATAATTATAACTCCAATAACGGAAATTGATACAGACGAAAAGAAAAGAAAAAATAAAGGGTAATTAATTCCTATGATAAATTTGGGGTACGAAATAAAGGATCGGGGATCGTAAAAGCACCTCGACGACTGAATAAACGATGAGAAATTCATGACTCTCGATCGATGCGTTAATAAAAAATAATTTAAAAAATTAAAAAAAAAAAAAAAAAAACACGCCTATTTACAAGCGTTCGTGAAATGTGTTCCATTTAGTTTCATTTCGTTTTTAGTTTTTATCGGCGATTAGCGATTTTTTTTTAATTACTAAGTTTTATTTCATAAGTTAGGGTGCTTCTCTCGGGAAATTGAACCGAGCGACGTGGAACGATCCCAGCCAAGAAAATCGAGAATCGATCATTAAACTTTCTTCATTTGTACATTTCCTACACGCTCACACATTCTCCACTCCTCGCGACAACTTTTCGTTTCCTGTTTCATTGTTTCTTTCACACTGAGAGGACGTTTTTTTTTTTCACGTTTTAGCGATCGCACACCTACCTGTACGCCTTGCTCTTGTATATTTGATTGATAAGCGTATGTTGTGTAATACTAGAGAAAGATAAAAAGAGAGCGAGAGAGAAAGGTCCGCTAAATAGTGAGTATTTCGTAGATTTAGAGCGAGTACACAAACGGGTGGGATTTTTGTTTTTTTTTTTTTGGTCCTCTTGATTAAAGATTTGTAGTCAGTGAATCACTGCCGGAATCGCGAACATCGAGACGAGTGCCCTTCGAGAGCCACATTATTGAACAACTCATTTGAGAAACTTAGAAAAATTATTAAGAAAACTTATTTAGTTCAATTTGATATTACGAATTAATTGATTATTCAAAATTGTGATGCAGTCATTTGAATAAAACAAGTATTTGCAAACGTTTTTTTTTTTTTTGCAATTAGTATTTAGAATTATTTCGTCGTTCATCTTATAATTATTTTTTTTTCATTCTCGCCAATGGCTTGAGACACAAGTTTAAAATAATTTACGTCTCTCTGAAGCACTCGTCACGTTCAATTGCGAGGCCAAATTCATTTCGACGAAAAAATGAATTATACAAACAATAAAAAAAAAAAAAAACTTATCACTGCCCCTCCGGACAAATACACCTTTTGCGTTCTCATCTGCGCAAATCGCCCTCGCGCTAAATACCGATAACTGCGTGCGATTTGGTTAGATTTCGCAAAATCTATATATACATATGTTTGTATATATAAATATGTAATTTTTTTTTTCTTTTTTTCTGTGATTTATCCAGAATTAATATCGGCGAGAGCGATTTGAATGAGCGTGCGAAAATAGCGTATAATGAAATTGTAATAACCATTTTGTAGAGAAAAGAAGAGAGAGAGAGAGAGAGAGAGATAATACATTTTCTGTACATAAAATAAATACGATTGAAAAACAAAAATTAAGAGCTCGACGATTGTAGTTGAACAAAAAATATTTAAAGAGAGAAAGAAAACAGTAATTAAAAAAAATAAACCATCGCGTGTCCATATTTTTTCAGGAAAACGATAATAATGGAGACAAAATTGCAATGTTGAAAAGAAAAAAAAAATGATTTCGTATTAAAGTACGTCAATGCACGAATAATTCAAACGCCTCTTACACCGTGAAATGCCATCGATCTTTGAGTAACAAGCCGAACGGCTTAAAAATTTTCTTTCCCAGATATGCGGACATTTTTCAAACTAACCATTCTGAAGTGATTCACGTAAAGCCTCTAAGAACTGAGAAAAAAAAACAAATTGATCGGAAATCAATTATCAAGAATTGTAAAATTGGCTTTTTTTCTTGTTACTTTGTGAACTACTTGAGCAAATCACTTGAAAACGAAAGAACAAAAAACTATCTTTCAACAAGAGGACTGATAATGGCTTCTCCAGTAATTATCGTGAACGTACAATTGTTTTATTTTTTCCATTTGAGTACAAGAGTTTGAGATTGCGAACAACAAAGCGTACTTGAAATAAATAAAAATATCGTTAGAAAAAAAAAAAAAAATAATAAAAAAACATTGCAGATTTGTCCCGAGAAGAAGAAAAACACGAGAGGCTGGATATTTTTTCTCATTGAAAAATATGAAACTCTATTTTTCGAAGGCTCGTTCACGCTCCAACGAGAATTCTGTAAATAATTAGTGGTTCACCCCTGAGGTATTATATGATCTATACACGTGGACTTGCACCTAATTCTTCGTTCCCCAGACATATGTACAAATATATATGAAAGCATATATTTGTATGTATTTATAAGAAAAAAAGGTTCTTGCATTTATGATAAATTGTTTGTAGAGCGTGAAACGATTAAACAAAATGAAAAAAACGACGAGAATGTAAGAGAAATTCGTGTGGAAGAAAGGCGATGAGAGAGAGAGAGAGAGAGAGAGAGAGAATATATATGAAGCAAGGAATAACTTTCGGGTATTCGCGATTGCGGGTCTAAGCAGACTCGTGGTTACGAGCCAAGAACATTTTCTATTAATTCTTCATTTGTTTTTTTCTTCATCTGATATCTCGAATGATTAATCCTGAGAGAAAAAAAGTGGATTTATTTCGAGAACATACTCCTTTATTTTGTTTTTTCTTTCGTTCGTTTTACAATCGTATTATATATACAGACGTAATTTTTAGTACACCGTCGAGAGAAAGCCTGCATATAATGTAATAGAGAATAGCGAATGTATATTACATAAAGTGTATTGAGAAACGATTTTATTCAAATACAACAGACTTCGATAAGAATTTTGTCAATATATATGTTTTTTTTTTCTTATTTTTTTTTTTCTCGATATAATTCAAATTGTGGTTTCAATTATATTTCAGTTCCATTGCGGTGTGATCAATGAAATATATGCTTGAATGAACCACGAACCTTGTCTGAAGTCGCGAATTACCCGGAGGCCAAAAAGCATTGTTCGAGACTTGTGTAAAACAAATATTTTCGTTGTTATATCGGGAAAGAGATTTTCGAAGAAATTATGAGAAAAATACCTCTGTAGCATGAAATTTGATGGAAATTAGTGAGAGAAAAAAAAAATGTATTGTGTCAAGGTGCGAAAACGCATGAGGATAGTGAAGTTTTTCTGTGATATTCACGTTTGATGAACTGAAGGGTGATCTAGATCGATAAAACTCCGCATATGTTTTTTTTTTTTTTCTTCAATTTAACTTTGTAATCAATTTTCAAATATTAGTCGTTTTTGCAGATACTCATTAACTTATCTCTCACAGCTAGTAAAATCATGTTGAAATACTCATCCCCTCGTTGCGCTCTTGAATCAATGTATGTACATAATGTGCGGATTAAATCACAAAACTGCCGAACATCATCGAGGATATTCTGACTGTAAACGGTTTTAAAAGTGGCGAATTTGTAAAATCTTGAACCATCGTTTCGTTACACATTTCACTGAGTTATTTTCTTTTTTTTTTTAATTTCGTTTGAAACAACAATTTAAAAAATCACGTTCATTGAGTAAATTGTTTTTCGTTCATCCATTTCACTCGAATTCTTAAGATAACCAAATTATCAGACTTGTCAGCATATCTCATGATTAGATTGTCCTACAAAATTTCGCATTCACTAATTTCGAAAGACGATTTATTTGATTCTTTTTAAATACGATCGTATAACTTTTTGTCTTGCATGATTTTGTAAAAAGTATATTTTTTCTTTTTATATTTATTTATCTACTGATCAATTGTTTTCATTATTTCTAGAATCCAATTAGGATGCTATCGAGAAAAATTTGGTAAGATATTTTCATTCTTTATTTATCTGCATGAAAGTCGTTTGGACTGATTTACGAAATGATGAATAAATGACACCTGAATTTCACAAGTTTCTTATTAATGACGATCAAAATTAAACTTCAAAACTTATACTGACGACAGGACAAATCATATTTTCATTCGTTCATTTTATACAAAAAATTCGAAATTTTTCGTACCACTGATCGAATCGAATAAACGATAAATCTTGGTTGATCAAGAGTTGTAGAAAAGTGTTAATAAACATACGCTACTTTTCGAACCGTAAAAAAATATGGTTGGCATTTTCTTGGGTTACGAGAATAATATTATTTTTGGCAATGCAATAAAAGTATCGAGAGAAAAAAAATGTTGGCGCCATAAGCTGCAGGGTGTCGTAACGAGACTGTGAAGAATCATTGACACGGTAATATTGTCGTAACAATATCTCTTCTAAATCACCCTGCGGCTCGTCCAATCATTTGAAAATCACAAACTTCCATTTTTCTTTGTAAAAATATTGTTGTTCGTGTGTACTACACGGGGAATGAGAGAGAGAGAGAGAGAGAAATGTATATTTGCCACGAATAATTTTAATCATTGTATATAATCCATTGATTTCGAGACGTTGGTGAGTTGACCTTGTACAGTGATTGTAAGATATTTTAGAATTGGGAAATGATCGGAATTGGAAAAAATAATGTGTCAGTTAGATAAGGTTTCTTATCAACATTTTAACCATTGCGTGAACGTATTCCCGATTCTAAATAATACACGTAGCTAGAGGTGGAGCGAGCAAACGAACGAATTTCGCATACTCATCGCCTGATATTCGAGTCATGAGTCATGAAAACAGTAATTCAGGGAAGGGAGTCATTCGATTGGTATCAAATTCCGAATCGAACTATTATTCAATTGAATTCGAGAAGCTCAGTCTCGAAAATCGATGAAAAATCATTTTTTTTCAGCATTCAACAAGCCATACCGAAAAACCTCGTGACTTATTTTCGTTATTCGATCGATGGTACATCAATTAATTCCGTTCTCGAATAATATTGAAATTTCGTTATTCGCTCTATATCGAAGTTCTCGATCGTTCGGAATCGGTTCAAAAAGATTATCAGTGATTCGTTATTTCAACGAATCATCAATCGAAATCAATCTTATTATTTATTCCTCAACGGTAATCAGGTTAATTACACCGGAGAATCAGATTTTTTATAAACTCTTCGGAGCGCTGGGTATTCTCATTAAATATGATTATTATTTCTCGCATTTTTTTCTGTTGTTTTTTTTTTTTTTTTTTTTTTTTTTTTTTCGAGAACTCGCGACGTAGCGTTGTAACGTCCGGTTTCCGTTTTCTCCGAGTTAACAGAAATTTTATACGACGCCCTTACGAGCGTACGAGTTTTGCTTGCGGATCCATGCAGAAACACGATATTTTTCGTCCGGTGGCGAATTCACGATGCTCAGTCGTGCTCATACGCTCCCCCGTTTTGATCCATCGACAACCTGGTCAACACAAGATATCCGACGACTTTCTAAAGATCCACGATATTCAACGGACCTATTCACGATTTTAGGATCATGACTCGGTAATGACCGATGAGTAAAAGAATACCGATCGAGACAAAAACTTATGTTATTATTTCGAAACCGATTTAGCCCCTGGAATGATCATTATCGTTGATAACATTGAGACGTCATTGAAAAAGATCCGAGATATAATATATTTACGATGAAATCCGGGCCTGATTAGCTACGTTAATGAGCGGAAAAGCCTTACGGCATTAAATGCGCCCGTTATTCTTCGTATCTATTTCGTAATATTATGGCTCGGTAATTCGAACGAACAATAAAAAAAAAATAAAAAATACATCGCCGTTTACTCATCCGTAAAAACAGGTCCAATCGACGAAATTCTCAGTTTTCTCGTCTTCCCCGTTGCATCTTTCGAGTACATTAAATACACACGGACGAGAGGAAGGAAAGAGACGAATGCGACGAACTTCCGCGTATAAAAACCTGTACATACATCTTCGGTACTGGCTTGTTGAGATCCCCGAACGTGGATGCTGTAGAAAGAGAAGACGAAGAAAAATAGGGGAGGGGAGGGGAGGGGAACGAGAGAAATGGAGACTGCGATGAGCCGAACGTTGATTTGCTCGTTCCGCCTCGGAATCTCTGACGCGAGTCCGTCCGGCCACGAGGCTTTTCTCACTGCATTTCTATACAGGAGACTCCACTTGAAATGAGACGATTTTTTCATGATTATTTTTTCAATAATTGAATGGAAATACACGGAGAGAATTGATAAGTAAAAATTACCGTATAGCGGCGATAGAAACCGGAAACAAACATGAATGTTTGGACATATTTTTACAGTGCAAGAGTGGAAATTTTTAAGGAAATAAAATGAAATTTCCTGTAAGAGTTTTATAAAATTTTCATGGAAAATCTATACTCTGCACTGTTGAAATTTCTCAAACATTCAGGATTATTCTCGGTTTTTATTGCAATTACGCCATTGGAAACAAAATTTTGTTGAAACCTTGAAATATTTTGTCGAATACGTTCAACAAAATATTTGAATATTTAAACAAAATTTTGTTTTCAGTGCGGCAATATATTTACCTTTTAATTCTGTTAGTGCATTACTTATCGAACACATTGCGAGAAAGACATCATGAGAAACGGTAAGAAATCGCGTTCGGTTGATAAGATTGGCTTGCGGTTCACTCTTGAAAAAAAAAAAAAAAAAAAAAAACCATCATTGTGTCGATCAACTGATGTAGTTTAATTTCCAAATTTTTTCCAACGAGAGTCGTTCCAATTTTGAAACATGAAAAGTTTCTGAACGGATGAAAAAAAAAATCGAAAGCGAAGTAAGTACTGGAAGGATCGCTCCGTCATTCATAATTACTTTGCTTCCGTCGACTTTTTTAACGATCTTTCCGATAAAAAATAATACAACGATTTCTCGTTGTATTGAGTGACAGATATTTAAATTGATGTGGAAAAAAAATCATGAAACTGATCATTATTGAGATCGTTATGTCTTGCAGTATGTTATTTCATAAGATTCGTTGTTTAAAAAATTTTTTTTATCGAAAATCCGTGCAGTAAAAAAGTCAAATACCGTTGTCATGATAAATCATCTCATTATCACATTAGACCCTCTGCTCTTTATCCCAAAACTCTCGGGCTCTGTATATTCGTCACAAATTTTCACGTAACTATATCGAAACGAAGAATTCATCAATTTTTTCTCGACGTCCATACTGTATTTTTTAACAAGAAAAGGATCTTGATACAGTGCTGAGCATGCGAATTTTTTATTGCCAAGAAAATGTAGATTTCGTTGGAAACTATATTTTTTTTTTTTTCTTCGCCCTCGATGACCGAACGTCAATGAGCGAAAAGAATTTTTATACGAGCCTATCATGCTCAATTCAATCTTAAATTAAATGCAGCAGAATTCCGCGTGATTGAATTGCGAAGAAATTTATGAAGCAGGGATTCAGCATTTGTTTATTACGAACCGGATTTTGGTAAGTCGATTGCACGCTCAACTAAAACGTGTCTTTTTCGAGTAACGAACGAATATTGGAGAGATTAATTTTTAAAGAATCGGAAGTTTGGGTCAAAAAGCAAGTTTATTTTGAGAAAGAACGTCTTATATATTATTGCTCTATTACTATGGTGTATGGATTGGCCAAGAGAGTGCAGTGTATAGAATCGAAGCCCGATATAATGCCGGAGGGATTCGCTGGAGATGTTGCGATGAGCCAACATTGGCAATAGGGGAATGAGCTGAGCTGCTGTTACTACTGCTGTGATGCGATTACGCGAAAGATGAAGCGAGAGAGAGAGAGAGAGAGAGAGAGAGAGAGAGAGAGAGAGAGAGAGAGAGAGAGGGAGGGAGAGAAAGAGAGTGAGAGAGGGAGAGAGATAGGAAAAGAAATAGAGAAAAAGCTTCATTTCTTGCTCTATACTGTTTGTGCTGCACGCCCCCCTACCTTCGCGCCGGCCGTTACATTGCGATTTTACAGTTAAAGACACGTCGTACCTGTCTCCCGTGAGTTCGAGTGCACTATCTTTACGAGATGAAATTAAAGTTGGTAGATGTCTCTCGAGGCTCATCGCGATTAAAAGCAAAATCGTTCGTTCTATCTTCATCGTTTTCTTTTAACTCGTTTCTCTTTTCGCCCTTCTTTAAGGACCCGCGGAATGAGGCCTTCTCCCGCTTCTCACATTCTCATTATTAAGAGCTCAGATGACGGAGATACGTGTCGACGCACGCAGCCTCCAAACACTCTTCGGTCCCCACGCTCTTTGATCAAATATATAACCGCCCGTTTTTTTTTTCCCCCCACGTAACAGTGTAATTTAATGACGATCTTATTATTGACATTCTATTCTCTCGTGCGACGCGAATCTTCTCTTCTTTCGTCTGCTTGAGCGTCACTTCCTCGAATCGAAATTTCATCCGCCCTGTACAGTCACGTCTGTGAATTACGATGGAAAGTGTCGGTTTTTATGCTCTTCGTTTCAATTTAATCTTCATTCGGTTCTCAGTTTATTATTATTATTTTTTTTTTAGAACTCGTACCAACGGTCCGGAAAAAATCGAAAAACCGGAGATTTTGTTTGAAAATCATACGATTCGTTGAATACGAATCAAATTTTTTATTTCCGATTCAGAAAATATTTCAAAAAATGTACGAGGCTTCTTTGTATTCTGAAAGGTGTGATAAAAATTTCTTGCTGACGATTGTGTTTTTTCGATAAAAGTGCACACGTCTTATAGACCGAAAGACGTGGACACGACCACACACTCAAGATTGGGATTTTGGAGTTGTAAAATCATGAATTAAAAAAATTCTGTGCGAACGAAATTCTGAGCACGAATAATCAGTGATTCGATGAAATAACTTGAAACTGTCAAGCAATAAACATTTTAGATGTGACTGGTAGGGCGATGAATCATTAATCGGTTGTACACTTATTGCATCATTTGATTCAATTTTTACTCTCTTGTACCAGGTTTTCCATGTCGATATAATTTTTCGCGGCTAATTCTAGTCACGATGCGTGTACGGTATTCGATTTTTCGATAAATAAGACGATCGGCCAAGAGAATAAATATTATTCCCTGTTTTTTCAGTTTCGTCCTATTTCGATGTAGTAAATCCCTTAAATTTTCTCGATATGATTAAAAATGAAAATTCTAAACGAAAGTCCCTTATCTCCGCGCGTTAAATTAAAATTTAAATCTTCAACGAAACGCTCTGTTTCCGGAGATTATTAATGAGAACGTTATTCTCGGGGTGCAGTTAAAAATAAACATAGCCGAAGTGTCTCTTTTCACCCAGAAACTTCCATCTCGCGAATCCGTCATACCCGCACAGAAAATTGATTAAATTTCAAAAAAATAATCTGTTTTACGTTGGATTTTTAAAAATCGTCTCTTCGTAATCTCACCGACGCTCTCTTGATATATCCCTAAGATGAGAAAAATATTGTGCGCACTACATTAGGCAAGGAAAGAAGCCGTAACAGAATACAAATTGTATATCATGAAAAAATTTAATAATTGTACAGAAAAAAAAAAAAAAAAAAAAACTATTTGTTTGTAGTCCAAGAAACTTTGTAAATATATCATCAAAGTTTGTAAAATATTGGGATAATTAAAAAAAGAAAAAATAATAATAATCAAGCTTGTCTCCTCTTTTCTACTCGAAAAGGCTCAATTCCCTTAAAAAAAATTTTGACAAAAAAGCAAATTAACCCACACAACAAAACCTCCAGAAAAGGAATCATGATTCTCAATATTTACATCCTGATACGTGATCTTGAAAATGCAATACACAATATAACAATCGACAATATAGGAATTGCGATACGAAAAAGAAAAACAATCCAAAGTCATTCTTCCACGTATAGAGTTTCTTTGAATGTTTTTTTTTTTCCCTGTAAATTGTGTTACGAAGCTACAAAAAAATATCGTAAACATCTCTGACCGTTAATCGTCGTAAACATGAGTCGAAGAGTTTCGATTAATAATTTCTGGTATAGAAATATACGTTTCAAATGATTTAATATGTTTGAAAAAATTCACGTATAAGTATTGTGTAAATGCTGACTCGACAGAGCCAATGAACTGGTGAGCACGTACGGTTGTATTTAATTTTATTTTTTTCAATATTCATATTACGATATCATTAGAACGTTGGAATAAGAACAAAGAGTGGTAGCGCATCAACGCGCGATTTTTACCGCCATCCGTCGATATGAAGAATTTTTATTTTTTTTCGATATCTTTGCAGTGCCTCCGAACACACAAAGAATCGTATAAGATTGCTGTGGATCGTTGTTTCGTTTTTCCTTTAACATCTTCTCTGAAGTAAATAAAGTGGGTTGCGATAGCACGAGTGTATGCAACACTTTAGCAGTCTTCATGATAAAATTTCCGTGCATATTCGTTGTACGTGCGAATACATTTTCTTTACAATAAATTACGTGCTTGGATACAAATCGACTCGGGCATTTATAAACGGAATTGTCAATCGTCGCTTTTTCTACTTTGGAAATATAATTTTTTATTAATTTTTCTCGCTATTATAATAAAAGAGTGATAATGATTTATAATTGTATAATTTGATGGAAAAAAATGAGATCCTTTCTGATTTTCCTTGGCTTGAGGAACTTTACTTCGGATTAAAAAAAAACGCTTGAAGCCATTCTGATTTGTGTAGAATATTTATAATTTTCATTTTTGTTGATTCTAGCGTGGGACGATCGTGATTAATATAATTATCAGTTTACAAAAATAATAACTTTCGAATCAGGTTCACAATGACTCGAGAAACAAAAATAAGTGAGGTTAGGTTTGCCGATCGCATCAGCTGTCACTGCATGCTATTTTTCCTTTTCAACCGAAAATCGAAACGTTTTTTTTTGTAACATTTTGCAATATATATTGTGGAAATACCGAACGATCAATCGAGCTCAAATTCTTGCAACAGGCACACAAAATATTCGTCCGAACAATTAGAAAAAAAAAAAAAAACTTCACTACGCATATATCTCGCTATCGCGAGTGCAAGAGAGACAAGTACAAATTTCGAAAGTAAAATTTTTCAGCACGGTTTAATCGATTACGAAAAAGCCCTGTCAGCGGATTTTTGGCATCGTCCTGCGTCCGCTTAGAATTTTTTTTTCAATCGATCAAACCGTGTCAAAAAATTTCAACGCTCGAGAATTTGAGGTTAGAGAATTGCCGATTTAACGTTGGGTTGCTTCAAATCGCTCGGAATTTCGTTGAGACGATTAAGAATGAGTGATAAAATTAAAGAAAAAAAAAATATAGAAAAATGCTCTTGAGAGACACGAGAGAAAAACAGCTCCATTGTTTGTCTATTTGACGGTCTCTGCGATAAGAAATTCGATCAAGCGTATATGGCGCTACAGAGCGCGATAATTGAGGCATGAGGTACTTATGCGTCTTATGCCGCAGTTGAATTGCCATGTCTGTGACCTCAGGAGAGATCGACAGGAAGAAACATCGGGATGTATACATGTCAACGCGGTTTGTTTTTTCAAAACATTTTTTTATTGCTGTCCTTTTGTAACTTATTCGGCCGCCATTATTGAACGGAGGGAAGGAGGGATAAGAACGTATGTCTTGGCTGCTGCGGTGCGGTGAGGTATCATATAACGCAATTGTCCCGGGAGGCACACAACCATTTTCTTATCACTACGACGATTAAATATATACTACACAATATATCCATGCGCTTGGCTCTTTATGTACACGGTGTCCGAAAATTGAGAATCCGGAAAACGTATAAGTTCACATTTGAGGTGAAATCATGTTGTTACTAATTCTATACATTATTCTCAGTCCGAGAAATTCGCGATAAACTGTTCGTGCGCGAGTGTGCACCCGTGCCCGAGCACACTTGCTGCAGCCTGCAGCGCCGTCCGCTTCGAATGACCTAACCTCCAAAACTCGTATCTCTGTCAGAAATTTATTTCGTTGTAAAACGTTTGAAAAAACTTTTCGACTCTAAATTTTGTTCCTAATATATATAATTAGACTTAGGTAACATTCAATAATGGAGCACCTTGTATAAATAAGAAGTGAACGCGGGCTCGCGAACGCAAAAAGGTATTGTCGTAAATGGATTGCCAATAACGAGTTTGTTGAGTATTAAACACGAATATCGCGCGCGTGTACGCATGCGTGCATGCACCAACTTCGGAATACGAAATGTCCCTCTAGAGAAATACGGTATGCAGAAATACTAAGATATATTTGCTACGGATGATCATATATATAGTTTATAATATGCAATGTCCATATCTGCACGAGAAAACGAGTCTCCTCGTTTACCAGTTATCGAAAATGAAGTATCGATATTTAGCAGACAAAAGGCCGTAACTTGCAGAAATACTCGGGACTCGGTGTGTCTCGTATATATATATTGATTGGGGGATGTCGATGTTAGATGTTTTCTTATTGAGTTTCAAAAAATTCATCGAATCGCACGAAATATATAGTGTAATAATAAAAACGTCGAATTCATTAAGGGTGACGTTTCAGGGAATCGTTATCACCGTTACTTCGATTTCGCAATTGCATTATTTATTAACAAGTGTTTAGAGTAGTCATCTATAACGAGAGAGCTTCTGCATAATTTCATGGATGTTGTATTTCGTATTTCACCAAAGAAAATCTCACTGCAACTGGTTTTTTGTCAACTCACTTTTCGTAAAATAGTTACTTTCAGGTAAATAATAATAGTACTAATAAATTGTTTTTACTGCATCGAACGATCTCACCAGTTATTAACGATCCCAATTATGTTGGAGGTTAGAATTACGTACGTATTCGTCTCGTCCAGCGTTTTACCATTTACCCTGCACGATTCACATTAGCCGCAGATCGTCGCGTGTGCAGTGTCATTTGTGATCATAACCTTCAAAACGATCAATTATTCTGTACATCAACGAAATGCTCCAAGGGTTCTTATCTGTACTTCAACATTATTATTAAAATGAAATGAAAATTTATAGTAGAATGGTCGATTCTAAATGTGTATGTATTTCGCGTCACTTTCACCCAAAGTATTGATAAAAATGTTCGTCTTAATAGATTTCGGCTTCATGCACCGACGTTCGCGTCCTTTTGAAATTTAGGACAGTCTTAAACCCGTTAAAATGTATCAACAATCAGAAAATACCCTTCCAACGCATGATCGTACCTTTGAAAATGGTAGGAGTTCGGTTATTTCGCGTTTGGTGTTTATGGCGTGTGTTCGAGTCGAGCGTTCGGTCGACGTCGAAGCGAGAATGGTAAAGGGAGCGGGGGGAGAGGGAGCTTAGCGCTCCAGCCGATCGGTGTCTCGTGTATACTCGTGTATACGCTCAGTCTCGAACGCGAGTTCGACGCGATAGGACACGTTTATTTTTTGATCTATCTCTCTCTCTCACTCCCTCTCTCTTATACCGTATAACCATTTGTCTATAATTCTTCTGTCGAAGAATTAAATTGAAGCTTCTGTGCGCGTGCGTTTCACTTTCGTAGAAAATTATTGATCACATTACGTTGGAAAAAAAAAAAAGAAAAAAAAAACGGTCGTAAAAAAAAAGTGTTCGTGAACGTCGCCGCGTAGTTGCAAAAAGTGTATCGGCATTACGAAAAGTGTCAAAGAGAGTGTATACCGGGGGTGGGGAAAAAGTGTTGTACATGGGTTTGTTTTTCTTTTAGTTTTGTCGTCAAACGTTCAGTTATAAATAACTTCCGGTGTGTGCGCGCGATCGACGAGAGCGATAAAAGAACGAGAAAATATCGATATCAGCTTTGAGGAGAAAAAAAAAAAAAAAAAACAACCCACCCACCATCTTAAAGTGTTTCGAACGAATACTACGAGAGTCGAGAGAATATACAAGTACAAGAGACGAGGCTGTACTTTTTTTCGCGAAGCGAAGAAAAATATAGAAGTTTGTTTAAGGATCTTCGAGCTGACCTGCCTTCTGGAATTCTTTTTTTTCCGGTGAGTACATTTTCACGTTTTCTTGCTCGCTTATTTTCTTTTTTCTTTTCGTACCATGGACGAAAAGGAACGTGCAGGTTATAAAACGTATATTTTTATACGTCGAAGGATATTGTTTGTTCCTTATGTGTCTCTGGAAAACGGATCAGGGCACGACTCGTGTCAGTGACTCATGACGAGTAAATAAAGAGAGAATCCCGGGCATTTTTTTTTTTTTTCGTTATTTCGAAGCATCATTTTCGATACTCGTAGAACATTTTTACAGCTTTTTTTTCTTTATTTTTCATTCATACAAACCGACTCTCAAGAATACATACGCGAAACGAACAATTTGAGTTTATCGCCAGCTGTTTATTTTTCTTTCATTATTCATCGGGATCGATAAGCGCGCTTGTGCATTTGACACCCTGGTTATTACGTTGATGAATAAATTATCCCGCGTACAAATGGAAAATACATGCAAACTTATGGCTGCAACTTACTAGAAAATATTCATAGTCGCATACACGCACTCATTATATGTATACATAATTCGGCATAAATGAACAACCTCTGCAGGATCCCTCCTGATGATTACGGTGACGCTTACACGTGATGATTTCCCCTTTCGCGATCGACCAACAGGTTTTCCCGTACTTTTTATACAACACTCATACATACATTTTACTATATACAGAAACACGATAGATATGATGATCGTTGACTTACGTAACGCGGGGTCGACCATGGTGACCTCGGTGCACAATTTTCCTTGCGGACTGAGTTAGAAAAACACAGGTGGACGTTTTTTTTTTTTTTTTTTTCTTCTTTTTAAATGTACATACAAAACTGCAAATATTTTTCAGTTCAACTTGATCGCAAAACTAGCGTAGCTTATGATAAAAAAAAAAAAAAAAAAAAAAAAAAAAATGAAAATAACCGGTAACGAAAGGCGTGGCGCGTGAGCAACTATTTAACTCGAGGCCCGCGTGCTTTAAGTAACGATATTTACGATAAATAACCTGAATCAAATTTAATGATAAGGAGGCTTGAACAATTTTTCGTTTCGTATATGAAATTGAAATCAATTACCAGGGTTTCTAACACAACCTGAAAATGTCATGAAATTGCATTCATGCAGCCTTGAAAAAGTCGCGAAACGCGTCATGAAAAATGATGATTGAACCTGATTTCTACGAGGTATCCGCAGTTTTCATGATCATTCTTGTGTTTTTATTATTTTGTATAGAAATTTTTGAAAAATTTTTAATTTCTTCAAAATCAAAAATAGATTTGTTTCTTTCTCAGATTGCTTCTTTTTTTTTTTTTTTTTGAAACCTTCGTAATTTCCTAATTATATCAATAGATCGATGTGAGACGACTAGAAATCCCTAACTATGAAAAAAAAGGAAAAAAATGAATGAATTAAAAAAATTCAAGTGAATAAAAAAAAACAACGAAATACAATTTTTCGCTCTTTACAGATTATTCTATCTCACTGGTGACGAACTGTGTTTTTTTTTTCTAAAAATTCTTCAATATTTGTATATTTTATTGTTAGCGCACAACATACACATTTTTTCAAAGAGCGTAATGAAAATATTAAAATTTTGAAAATTCTCATACAAGCAACCGATCTATAATGTCATGAAAAAATCCATATTTCTTGGCCTAAAAATCCTGGTCAAAATACAGCACTTTTCAGAAGATATTGATCTTTTCTTGTGAAAAAAAAACACACAGACACACATTGCGAAGCTCAAGAGGTATCATAATAAATTGAGAACTGGATCATGAAGTTTCCATGAATTTTAAAATGTTTTTTTTTTTTATTGATATGCCAGTAGCCGCATTTCTTGTCACCGTTCCTTGATCTCTCGCTCCGCGTGCTCTCTCAATCGGTGAAGATCGAAGATGACTGATAAAAGTAACGATTTATATGTAGATTCGTTGAATCTTTTAATAGATGCATAAAAATTGCAAGGCCTGTTGAAACTTTATCGTGGTAATTATTTATATGCTCGATTATTTAGCGATGATGTTATTCTTATTTCTGTTTTTTTTTTTTTTTTTTTTTTTTATAATAAACAAGTTCATTGATATGCCCATACGAAATAAATTATTTTTTGTACAATCGTACAACTCTTTTCGGTCGAAACTTCATGACATTTCTCGTACTGTCGCTTGTTAAACTTCTCTAATTATCACGAGTACTAATGAAAATCGATCATAACATTGTTTTTTAGTTATCAATTCATTTCAAAATCGTGCTCGTACCCTTTACCTATCTCGTTTCAGACTCGTTGTAATTCTCATTGACTTTTGCTTTGAACTGTTTTTTTTTTTTTTTTTTTTTTCGTTTTCAATAGAGATGTCTCGAATGTCAAGAATCCTTACGTTCTCCGTCTCCAAAGTCGTCCGCATCGCGTTCATTTCCCTCATCAGTTAATTTATCTATTTTTATTTATTTATTTTTTCTTTTGGTTTAATTTCTTCTCATCCTAACTTGAATTCAATGTGTTCAACGGTGCCGCGAAGTAAAGTAAAAAAGTATATTATTTTGATGGCCATAACGGAGGTCGTTTGATTCGAATTTTGAATCGTTGAGATTTTTCTATTTTTTTTTTTTTTTTTTTCTAAGAAACGAATATTTTTTTCAACAGTTTGATTCTTGCTCAATGTACACGTGTTTTTTTTTTTTTTCGGAGAAATAAAAAAACTGGGCGTGATCGTTTTTTCTTCTTCTAATTTCGTCGAGCTCATTACGAGCCTTTCCATAGCCCTCTCTCTCACTCCCTCTCTCTCTCTCTCTCTCTCTCTCCCCCTCTGAAAAGCATAAACGTCCGTGCGAGCCGGAGATAATGTTTGGTAAAACAAAAAGTGATCGAAACAATGCCTGTGCACAGTATGCGTTGGCAAAGGTTGGTTCGAATGTCGCGAAGAAGGCTCACCGGAGTCAGGAAGTGCACGAGCGCGCGAGAGTAATAACAAAATATTTATCGCAAGAGTGTTTCCTTTCTCTCGGATCGTGATCCACGTTATTCAAACACTCGCGAGTGTCCGCCACCCACCCACGACATCGGTGCTCCATTCAATGATAATTCAAACGATATTTCCTCGTTTCTCGTTTTTTTTTCTTTTTTCCTCTCGTTATTTTTTTTTTTTTTTTTTTTCGTTTTTTCATACCTCCTCCTCTCCTCTCCCCCCCTCCCTCATTTCCATCTGCAATACTTTGTGGTATATGATAATCGCGGTAATAATCATAGGACATTGAGCGAAATTGTACGTTTATCGATCCTCAGTGTCATGTTAGGTATCGTAAAACGGTACTTCGAGAGTTTCCAGTCTCTCATGATTATACACATACGCACATACAAATGTTTATGAGCCTTCGTTCGTGGTAAAGAAGCAAAAAAAAACAAAAAAAATCGACCATAATAATTGAGTTGCACAGGAATAAATGTAAACGATGATCTACCGTTACACTCTTAAAGGTATAAATGTATCAAAAGATTATTTCGGCGGATTTCTCATTTACGAAAACGCAACGATTCGCTGAACAACTGAATTTCAAAAGTTTTTTTTTTTTTTTTTTTTTTTTCAACTGATGAAATGCACGAATTTTCGAAGAAAAATCTAAAAAAATGTCTCATAAAACCATGACCCGGTTTAATAAAAAAACAAAAGAGCAACTTTTCTTATAGTCTCGTATCTCCGGATAACAATTTTGTGTGCCGTTATTGAACGGAGAGTCGTAAACAAGAATTATGAAAAAGCTACCAAACAATTATCGATTCTATGAATAATATGCTATTTCGCATGAGTTATCTCCGTTCTATGCCGTTTAAATTCTTTCATTATCCCGCCAAGTTTTATACCGGTAGAACGCAATGAGCTACATTTTCAACTGATTATTATAGGGATGGAAGAAACTTGCATGGGATAGTTACGTTTTCTTCATGTTTCTTTACACAGCGCGCGCGCGCGCGCGCGTATGTTATTTCACATGACGTTACGATTGCACATTGGCAATAACTCCGTGTGGGTGTGTGCGTTGCTTTTCTCAGCAACGGCAGCAGTCGCTCTATTCGTCAATGCACGAGTTCAGTTGGAGAAGAAAACGTGCTAAGATTTCCTGGAAAACTCCAACGTATATATATTTGAGTGTGAAGAGTAAGGGAGAAAGAAAGAATGAAAAAAAAGAGAGGGAATCGAGTCGAATGGACGTTGAATTTTACCATGCCTAAGAAAGGAAAGCCCCCCCCCCCCCCCCCCCCCCCCATCGAGAGGAATACAGTCGAGACGCCCATTTATTTTTCACTTCCTTCTTCGTCGTCGATTCTACAAAAGAGCAGGAAAGAGAGGGAGGAATATATAGAAAATAAGAAACAATAAATGTACACGAGTAATGACGAGATTCAAGGTCACATTGTTTCTGAGATCGCTAAGTGTTTTGGGAAACTTGTTGATATTCGATGGAGGAAAGCTTGACCCGCGTGTCTTCTGACGTTTATTTTCAGGCTGAAATGGGACATTTATGTATTAGTAATAAACTCGACGATACCGCCACGAGTGGTGACTCGTTTGAGGACACGATAAATTATAATAATTTCGAATCGTGCAATCTCAAACGTATAACTCTTGTAGATCATAGGTCATAGGTGAAAAAAAAATTTGAAAAAGTTTGAGTCTCGTGACGCGAAGGGAGAGGAATTTGTGTTTGCGAAATCCGATCATCGGAAATGTGATTCGTGTAATGTAATATACGAGTTCGTTTTTTTATTTTATTTTCATTTTTCTTATTCGTTGTTGTCTATTGTTCTATTATGGCACACTCAAATATACGGTTTTGCAGTCATCGTGTCGGCGCATCGAGGATCAATTTTCGACTTTGGCTTTAAACTTCTGTTCGTGCTCTCTGTTTTATCCGTACGTTTTTCCTTACAAACGTGTATATATACTGGTCGAAACGAAAGAGCACGTGCACGCGATTAATCAATCATCTTTGGTTGTATCGACTCAACTATACGTACACGAAAAGTTCTACAAATTTCTATACGTGTACACAGAGATCTCATACGTATATACAGAGATTCGTGTGTTTGATTGCTCGCGATATTGTATACTTATATAGGTCATTCGAGCGCGTGTGTTGTTTCGATGTAACGATCTTCTATTTGTAGAACATTGCGAAGAAAACTCGTTGACAATTTGTCGGAGAGAATCGTGTCCTCTCTCCTCGTCGATCAAATCTATCGAAGTATTCTCATTTTTGTTAAGATTTTCATGGAGCATAATACGAATTCTTATTTCTCGATTAACGATTCTTTTTTTTTTTTCTTTTAAATTAAATTCTTTTTTTTGCTTCTCGCTTCTTTGAATTTTTTTTTTTAATAGAATTCTTTTGAGCAGCAATCTAAAAACGTTCGATCAGAGTTGGATCGAAGAATTTCGTTATTCATTTTTTTTTATAAAATCTTCCACGAATTGAGGGATTTTGACATCTTGACGATTCGCGAATTCTGCGAAATCGATGCGGCAAGCATGGGATGAATAATCAAAGAAATATTTTATGCATCCAAAGTGCCCCGTTGGATGCAAATGTTATGTACAAACCTGCCTCAGATCGGTCTTTTCTTTCTCTCTATAAATCATCGAATATGCGCGACCCTTGTCGACAATGTCTGATAAATAATAAATAATCTTTTCGGTAAGAGACGGCAGATTCCATGCAATCCTTGAGCCACTTCTTTGTCTTATTGTACAGAAAAAAAAAAAAAAAAAAAAAAAAAATAGAAAAAGAACTGTGAAACGCGTGCGTATATTCTCTCTTAGACTCTCTTTTAATTGAGAAACTTAAAAAATCTGCCCATTAACTTGATCAGTTAATGAGATGAAGAGTAAAAAATGCAATTTCTTTCTTTCAAATTCATTCATCGGACTTACAACTTTTGCATTTTCTTAGAATCGGAATAGTTTTTTGTTGTTGTCAGGTATCGAGAAACACGAGTCAAAAATGTTTCTGGATAAAAATGTAGCACGCAGTTTGTACGGGGGAAACAAAAGGAGGGTCTGTGTCTCGCACAGGCTTCCCGGCAATCGTGTAACGTGCCGTTTATTGCGTGTCCTAAGATAATATTTGGTTACCTCGAGAACGAAATAGAGGAGGGGGGGGGGAGGGAGAAGGAGAGAACATTCTCGCAGATTGCCGGTCACAAACTAATATACTACTCGCTTTATGTAGAATATCTGGAATTATTATCATTTTTTTTTATGATTGTTTCGACCATGGCACAAAAAATGGCTTGCAGACCGATATGTTTTTCGATAACGATTTTCCGTCTCGAGATACTCAGCTTTGACTATCTCATCGACCTGAAAAAAAAAAAGACACTCGAAGATCGGTGTGACCAAAAGGAAATACAGGTGTAACCTCCAACGCGATCTAATCTCAGTATATAGATATCCACGGCGGCCACGGTGCAGTAAAGAAAAGAATTCTAATAGTGGCCCGCCCGGGTGCGTATGAAATGATGAATTGAGACAGGTTCATTTACTTTTTCATATTTTTTTTTTTCTTGTGACAAATATACTCTCGATATTTTTTTTTTATCTGTCATAAAACGCACAGCATTAGGTTTCAGTGTCATTGGCTCGTCTGGCAAATGTCTGGCGGGATGATATGCACGAGACGTTCCAAACCAAATCGGAGAGTTCATTTCAGAACTTGACACCTTTCGATTTGGCTGAATATTCTCGTGTCTTGGTACACGAATTTAAAAAATTCGTCTTTATTTCTGTTTTTTTTTTTGGCAATTTTCTTGTTCATCTATTTGAGATTTGATTTTTTTAGAAATATTGAAAAACCATTTGAACTATTCTTGAGAGTGATCTCACTGTAACTTCACGTATTTTATATATCAATTGAGAATAAAAAAGAAAAATTAGTAGAGAACAGTAGAGAACATTTCTCTCTACCTTGTAACCATCGAAGGTTTTCTGAGAATTGAATCTGTCTTTATCACGTGTCTTGAAACATAATTTCTTTTCTTACGAGTTTCTTACAACTGATAAAATTTTTTTAACACCATTATTGATTGTACGGAGTTTCTTTATTGAAAAAAAAAATCATCAAAGACTATTTTCACATGACTTACTGAAACTTTGTACTTTAATAAAAAAAAAAATTCCAAAAAAAGCGTTAGTTACAAGATGTTAAGGCCTCCGTTAATTCGACAGGGGACAGCTATTGCTGCACTCAGATGGCGCGAGAATGCATTTATTTTTTATCAATTTCGCACTCGAACTACAATTTTTTCGTCAATTTTTTTTTTCCCCTCATTATTCCGATCACTTTCTTTCGTATACCTAGAGACACTCATGTTTAAGGATAATACCATACTTTGATGAAAAGCCAAATAACGAAAAATAAACGAATTCATATCGCCTTATTGATGCAAAACATTGCAAAAATGTTGACTCACACATTCCTGTATCGTGCTCTAAAAGCGCACGTAACACAGTATCACATGCAGATAAATGTGGTATACGTAACAGTCCCTAAATACACACACCTCGAATATTTTCGAATGGAGCCACGTGTAACCAAAGAGCACTTATATACCATCAGTATGTGCACAGCAAAGAGCCTTACGCAGGGTCTGAGCTTCGGTATCCATCCCTCTAAAGGGTTCCATTAGAAAGGGTTACTATATACGTAAATTTCGCACAGTACGATCATTCGCGTAAGTGCTTTTTGCTGAATTTCTATTCATATACATATTTATATATTTATATGAGAGAGGAATATGGAGAAAGGGTGATAACAGCGAGTTGACAAAACGTAGGTATACACAGTTGTTTCATCAAACAATCGTTGTGTTCAGGTCCTATATATACATGTATAGGTGTACTTTGATGCCTAGAATCGAGATGCTTATACACTGAAAACAATATTTTGTTGCAAGTATTAAACAAATGTTTTTTCTTCAGGCAACAAAATTTCTAATATTACAACAAAGCTTCTTTATACTGAAACAAAATTTTGTTGAGTGGATAAAACATCATGTTGTTTCGTTGTTTCAACAAAATTTTGTTCTCATTGTCAGTCTACCGGTCTGTTCGATGAATAAGGGTCTTTAGTCGTTTATTTATTTTGTTTTTAATTCCATAGTCTCGAAATTTTCTTAGTCCGTTCATGAGTATCCATCGAGAGTGCACAAGTGGACATACTTTTATCAGTAAATACAACGGCCCATATATGCGCGTGTTTCGGGGAGTACAGAGAATATAAGCGTATGTATACAGAGTCCTGAGTACGTGAAAAGCTCGACAGTTCGTGTACATGCAGTTTGATTACGTGTACATATATACATAAATCGCATACAAAATGCACGTATGAGTTTTGAAACGACGATATACGAGAGTTGTGCAGAGAGCGAGAGAGAGAGAAAGAGTCTACCAAGTAACGCGCCTTCACCGGCGGCGAGTGCAAACAAACCCGAGCCTGAAGAAGGGGTTCTCAACCCTCTCAACACTCTCTGAACTTCAACCCTCAGTCAATCTCATTCTGCCTCTCCCTCTCAGCCTCACTGTTTCTGTCATTCTCAGTCTCGCTTATACAACTCACCACGAGCATGTTGCTTATCTCTTATTTATTCTCTCTCTTTCTCTTTCTGCTTCTCTCTCGTCAGTTCACATTAATCTCTGGCTCTATATGGGGTTTTCTGTGATGGTGCTTCTGGCTGTTGCCTCTCCCGTGCTCTGCCCAAAATCAATAGACGCCTTCACTGACGCCGGTCGCCGTTCCAGGCACCGGTCCCTGGGAATCACCCCCGCACTGAGCGCCTGTTATACGTTTATCCCCCCACGCTCAAACATATATATATATATATATATACACATAAAACGTACTTTTATGTCAAATACTTCGTTTTATCGTTTCACCATGATTTTTTCTCCGCAACTCCCCTTTCTTCTATTCTCTTTCATTCGCTGCTTTCATCGCTTCGACGTGACTCTATCAATCAACTCTTTACAAATAGTATAACCGAGCGAAAATATTTGGTACGTTCTTATCAACTTTTATCGATTTCAGAAGCCTCATGAGAGAATGTACCGTACCACTGAACACGATGGATGACTACGAATATCTTCATACATAAACACATACGGGGTGTCTCGTTCCCCAATTTCTAAGCTAACGTTTCACAAGCTTTTCATTACTTTTCAGATATAATAACCACTGCGAATCGTTTTATTCAGAGAAAGTATAGTCTCTGCGAGCCTCGGGCCAGCAGACGACAGAGCTTTCGACGTTCTTTTTTAGCAGCTCTAATTTTTTTTTTCAATTCTGCCTACCGAACAAGCAAGACCCCAACGTAATATTTAAAATCAAAATTGACGATTCTCAAACATCTCGAACTCATCAGCATCAAATTTAATATTTTTATTAAAACTAATTATTCTTAATAATTAGCTCTGTTTCTATACATCCAACGTACCATCCAATGGTATAAAATCGTTAACACATCATTCATCAAATCCTGCTACAAAATATTTGAGCTAACGCAATAAATAAAAAAATGTTTATCCCCCGTTGATGTTTCTCGGATAAGGCCCCCAGAGTAATTAACCCAGAGGTTAATACATCGCAGAATGCAACTAAAACCATCAATTTTCACTATATGTATTTCAGAATATTGTCACTTATACGTCACGAGTCTAATGTGTACGAAGGTACTTTTGAAGTACACGTGTATTACTGTGGCTTATTATTATTATTATTATTATTATACAGATTGACATTAACGGTGCTTTCCTCTACCCCATCCAGGCATTCTTAGCCAGCGTACCTTCGTACACGTACACACGTCCACAAATATATCCGTATACATGCCACATAGAATGCTCTTAATGTATTAATACGCGTGCAGGATAGTTACGATGGTATCTGGAGCTATATATATATACGTATCCAAAGGTACACGTATGTGCGGACGCGCGTTCACGGTGCATATCATCATTAGCATCAATCCATGCGCGGTATGTGTATATGTCGTAAATATGGTTGGCACACGCAATGCGCCCGCAATGCAACTTAATCAGCCGGGATGACCTAGCAAAAGATCGCGAGAAGGACGGGGAGGGAGGGGGGCCTTAGGGTTATGTACTCTCGGCCGATCTGGTACCGCGTTCAACCTTGATACATAAAAAAACTTGTATCTATATACGCACGTTATCCACCGTATACTTATTTCCCTTTATACACGAAGGTGTTTGAAAAAATAAGAAAAAGAAAAAGCAAGGGAGGCTGGGGAAAAATAGCGAACATTTTTACTCTCGTAAGTTCTTTGATCTTTATGTATCGCGCATCTGTATATATACACACTTTGTATACGTATTTCCGTGATGACGAGTATACGTGCATAAACCACGGACTGTGGAGCTATGCGACGGAAGAGGGATTTTGTTCCAATCGATACGATCTTTTTCTTCTTCTTTTCTTCGGCAATGTTCGCCCTGACTCCTTTTTTTCAAACTTTTTTTTTACACCCTATCACGATATTCCAGGGGGGGGGGGGGGGGTGGATTTATGCTTGCCGGACGATCCTCCATGCACTTATTCCTTTTTCGATGCCTCTTTGGGAGACACCCCACGCAATTTTGTGCTTCGGCGATTTCAACCTACAAACCCAGTGCAACTATACATGTGACATGTCAAATGTGTGGGTGTCTCTGTCATATATGTGCTTTTATGCCCTCTTAAGCTCCCGGGTTTGTGTGTATACGCGTGTTTTGAGCTACGTATGCCACGAAATCATCCCTCTGATCGTCCCCGAGAATGCAAAAAAAAAGGTCAAAACGTCGGACTCGGGGGCTTAACTCACGGTCGTTGACCCAATGAACTTTTCCATACGGACTGATGTACGAGAGTTTACTCACTTTTGGTCTCCTTTATTTCTTAATGTATTCTCTGCTTAATGAAATTTCGAGTCGAAATTTTGAAGATAAACACGAAAAGAACGTTTTATCATCGTTTTAGAATACGATGTAGCACGCAGTAATTAAATGCGTGTGGTGATAATAGTGAAGATGCATGGAGATAAAATTATACCAAATTTCAAAACTCATAAATCAAAGCAAGAGCGAAAGAATTTAAGAATATTTGACTCTGTTATTTCGTTAATGATATTATCGAGTAAACTCGATTCGCTTATACACTGAGAGAAAAAACAATTTATTCATTCAATTAAATCCATTTTGTTGAACGAAAATTTGGTAGATTCAACAATTTTTTTATTTTCTTGTCGAATGACAAATTATTTAGATTATTCAAGTAAATCCTGAAAACAAATCATCAAATTCGATCGATTTTGTTCAAACAACTGTTCTTATTTATTTGCATACGCCTATACTTTTTAATTGTTGAATACGTCTGGCCTGAGTAGACTCGAGAGATTACATATTAGTCGGAACAAATCCTCATTTCATTATTTCGCCTTAGACGAAATTTTTGTCATAGAATGTCCTGTTGCTTCTCGATTTCGGATTTCTCTCGGTTTCGACGTGTACGTATATATACAGTTGCTCAAGATGATAATCAAGTTTTTTGAAAATATATGCTCTCCATACCTGTTTGTTTCGGTCTTCATCCTGATGGTGCTTATTCTTCCTCACTCTTTCTCTTTCTTTCTCTTAATCTCCTTATTCCGCGCACTTTTATTTCTTTGCTCGCTCCCCGAAACTGCGCATATACGAGCACAAAAAGCCTGAGAGTTAAGGGACAATAACCCTGAATAAATCACTCGAGATACTGCTCGGACGCGCACCACAACGTATATATACGCTTATTTGGCAACGGGTGCTCTGCCCTTCGCGAGGACCGACGCACCGGGCACAGAAAAATACCAACCTCTCTTTATGCCCCCACGGAATAAGATCAAAAAACGAGAAGCCGATGCATTTCGGTTCGTAGCATCCATAAATGTATCAAAATTTGTCAGAATTTTTCATTGTTTTTCGACGTGTTTTGTTCCGAAGAATCTTTAGTCGCTACCCAAAAACAAATCTTCACGAAAGAGAATTGCTGTCGAATAAAAATTCAACGTTTGGAAAACGAAATTGGATTTCTTTATCCGTTCCATCGACATAAAAATTTCCTTATTTTTATCAGGATCGATAAAAATCTCTGCGATTCTTCGTGTATAAAAAATACTTTTGAAATCAGCTAAAATTTACGTGAATTCAACGTTTTATGAGATTTCATTATTTGGAATAAATATTTTATTGAAAGAATGTCAATTCGAACTACTGGCCAGGTCTTTGGGCTATTGAATATCTGAATAAAAATTGCTAATGATGACTCCAAAGGTAAATAAGTTGGAAGTCAAAGAAAGTCTTGTCAGTTTAACCTGTAGATTCAAGTCTTTTTAGCTGGTTGAAGTAAATTTTCTAAAACACGTTGTTGTTGCTTGATACTCGATGCATCGCATTGAAAAATGCAAAAACATTGTAACATCGTTTGATCTCGTTATTCGTTGCAGCTTCTATTTTTATCATAAAAAAAAAACTGATGCTTCTGAAAATGTTAATTCACTGGGATTTACGAAAGATTTACGAGTAATTCGATGAGATGAGCTGGTCGGACATAGAAATATTAATTTCGTTTTTACATTTTATTTAGAGAATTTTAATATCCTCATTCACCATAATATCGATTATTTTTCTTAACGAGCGAAAGGCGAAATAGGAAAACCTCGTTATCGTGGAGTGAAGTAAAAAAAGAAAAATAAGGGAAAAGAAAGGAATTCTCTCTCACCTTTTTCGCGCGTATCCCTTTGTTCACGACTATACGGTGGTGTAGCACGTAACGAAATCTTTCATTCTCTCTTTTTAACGTGTCTCGTTTGGCACGAGCTTCGATAGCTCGTTTATCGCCTCTCGGTGGTGGACAAGCAGACGCGTTTTTCGAGCCATAATATTTCTGTATTCTCGCGACTGCGGCGGTCACGATGGTGGTGGCGGCGGTGGCGTACCACCGGGGAACGTGTGTTTGTGCGACTCCGCCGGGTTGAACTATCACCGAGGCAGTCTGCTGCATGGTCCTCGCTCACACCAACAGCAGTGGCATCCGACCAGCCCATCGGTAAATCTCCTCATCGCTTGCCTTCTTCTCTCGGCTTGCAATCCGGTCACGTGTTCGCAAGTTTTACATCTCGCAAAGAGAATTGCACCGAGGAACGTTCAGAGAGAATGACTTACGTGAATGAGAAAGAAAGAGAAAGAGAGAGAGAGAGAGAGAGAGATGATGATGAGAAAAGGGGTGGAAGAGAAGGGGCTGCAAATGCAATTCGCGTTTCGATCGTAAACCTAGTTTCACGCGCCGCTTCCATCCACGCAGTACGTTTATAACTACTCGAGTTTCATGTCAAAATGTATATATATATGTGTCCTAACTTGTTTAATATGTGTACGGTTTACAATATGCACGTGTGACCATGTGCATGAGGCATTCCATGCCATTTCGCTGGCTCGTGAATTCGACTATTTTTTATTTTTCTCAAATTTTGTTTTTTTTTTTTTTTGGAAAATAGTACATAAAAAGAATATCCACAATCATTTTTATTTTAAATCTTTCCAGAGGTACAATTTTTCTGAGGAATTTGAATTTTTGCAAATTCGGGTGAGTCCGAAGGCCGAAAGCTCTTGAACTGATTATAGAATATTAAGAAACGTCGACGTATAGATTATTTTCGATCTAATTCGTATTTTCATGGAAAAAAAAAAAAATTTGTTTAGTTTGCAATCTGTTCATCGCAGTTGCAATAAAAATTACTTCTTTTGGAGATTTTCTCCAGAAATTTTATCTGACATAGTTTGATCCGTTAATGATGATGATTTTCTTTTGGTTTTTTAATAAGAGCAGATTTTTTTTTTTCTCAATTTCATTAAAATCGCGATAGTTCTGAAAAATATTGTATCAATAAAATTATTCCTTCGAATTCTATTGATAGAAAAAAGTTCAACTTTATTCAATGCACAAAATATTAATCTGAATTTTTCATAGATCGTGATACTCGTGTGACAAGCGTGTATAAGGAAAAAAATCTGAAAATTTTAGAACCTTTTTCTCTGTCAAGCTTACACTGCTGCAGTCTCTCAATCAGAGGAGGCGAAGGGGAATATCATACTTTCGCGCCTCTTACACACTATAAATGTTCGCATAAAATTGATGTATCGATTAATCGTCAACAAAATATATATTTTTTCTCACGCGATTCCATAACCGTAATACAACTCTTCGGCTTACATCACGCTTCTTTAAGCTTCTCCCGTAACTGTTTAACGATTAATAAATGCAACACATACATACGTCCCGAAACAGTAGATATATTTAGTGGTTGTAAGCGTATAAGAGCTTCATATGTATTATCGTTTGAACGATGCGGTCACAGCAAACCGCCAATCTTATTACACGGTAGCACGAGAGGCATAATTTTCTGCAGGAGGGCAAGCGATGAATTTTGTCGTTGATTCTAAACGCTCTACGAGCGAGGGTGTAAATGCACATGTACTCCTAAAATAAAGCTCCTCCATTCGTTCTAATTTTAGTGTTATCTTCATAGCAAAATTTAACAGTTACTTTTTGTCACTGATATTAAAGTACATCCAGTGTATTCCCATCCTCCTCATATGCACACATACCTTTTAACATAATCAGTGATTTTATAGCTAGTCTCGTTTTATACAGATAAATGAGAATAATTCATCATTGCAGCGACATTCACAGCCCACTACTGAACCGACTTAATGCGGCATTCTGATAATTTTTGTCAAAAACATTGGATATAAAAATTTCATGAGGTATATGGGCAAGCATGATTTACGATATTTTGTGAATTTTAAGGAAATTTTTATGATAAATTATTATGTTTATCGTAAAAACGGTCTTGCTGGTCTTACCGAGTCCACATCAATGAATTATAAGCAAATAGAAACGCATGACACGACATAAATTTCTGAATATGACTATCAGGGTGATTAAAACGCACAACAGTTTCAAATTTTTGTTTTTTTTTTTCAACTTTAGTGAAAAAATTATGGTGAAAACAAACTATCGATTTTCCGGTATCGCAAAGAAAATGGTTAGCATATCCAGTCGACAATGGACTCTCCAAATTTGAGCTGGAGAGAAAAAAAAATTCAGAGATTCGCTCCAGCAGTGTTTTTTTTGTTCAACTTCACGTAAACATCGTGAAAAAGCATGATTCTGTTTGTGTCGCAGATTGGTGCGTTAGCATTTTATGGGAAAATAGTTTTATCAAAATTTTGATTGGTCAAACAATTTTTTAGGGGTGAAGTCTTCAGTGATGTTGATATAATGGTAACGTCGTTGTAACGAGTGCCTCTAAAAATTTTTTTCAAACTTTCCAATTTCGAGAGAATCCCTTTTTCATGCAAAGCTAACAATAATAAACTTGCGAGACAAAGAAAATCATTTTTTTTTTTATATCACGATGTTTACGTGAAATTGAAAGAGTAAATTCAGAATGTAAATTCAGTTTTGTCCAAACGTTTTCTTCCGTGCACGTTGATGAGGAATTTGTCCTCGGTTGACCCCGCGGACACGTAATCGTAACACGATTGCGAAACTGCAATGACATCAGTAAGCGGCACGAGGGCTATATACTCCGTTGGGGAAGAGAACACGCAAGAAGGAATTTACTCACGGAAAGAAACAAAAATGTCCTTGCGAGAAACGAGGGAGAGGACCCGGTGCACGCAATCTGTGTTCTCTTGATTGAAAATCGGGATGCGCGTCTTCCGTGATTCCTGAGTCTCTTGCCGTGAGAAGAAAAAAGGAACAAGTATAAATGAGAAATTCACATATAAGGACGAAAAAGAATAAAAAAAAGAAGGAAAAGGCGAAGACCGAAAATCTTGCCAAATCGGTGGATGCATCAATTCCCTCTTGACGATTCACCTGTCAGCTGTTTCGTCCACCAGAATCTCTCGATACCTGCTCTTATACGTCTCTTCGCTTTCTTGCACCATTCCTTCCTCGTTTCCGGATTCGTGTTTCAGGGATTGTGCAAGCGCATGGAGAGGATGGGGCGGGGGGGGGGGGGGGGGGGGGGGAGGGTTGCGTTTGGATGTTCAACCTTACATGTAAAGTATGCGATGTCACTTTTTCGGCTTGGTGAGTTCACTCTTTCGACATCTCCCTTCGTCTCCTTCTTCCTTCCCCCCCCCCCCCCTGTACCTTTCGGGCTTCGTCGCCTTTTTTTTAACCCTCTTTTTGCTACTCTTTCTCTTCGTTTTTTCCTTCTCTCGTCTCCTCGGTCGTTTTTTTTCTTCCGCGTATCCTTCTACTTCTCATTTTGAACCTCTTTTTATTTTTTTTTTCTTCGTTACCTCGTCGTCTTCGTTCCTCTCAGAAAATCCTCTCGCTCTCGTTTCTCTCTCCTTTCTCTTTCTTCCCGTCTTTCTCTATCTCTTTCTTTTTGTTCCTCATGACCCTCTAAAAAAATCCGGACTTCGCATTCTCTCCACCGTTCTCATCTCCTTTTCCTCCTTACATTTTTTGCCCTCGTCGCTCGTGTTGTCCGCTCGATATATATATTTTTTTATTACTCTTTCCCCGCTGCTGCTCTCCCGTAAAATGGTCGTTGCCCCCTTCCGAATTTCGGACTTTCGGCATATATTACGTTGAACACCGAGTCCGCTCGCCCCTCGTTTCTTCATCGCAATTTTTTTTCGCTTTCGCCCAACCACTTTCATCTTCTCTCTACTTTTATTCAGTCGATTTTTTCGAACTCAACTTCTTTTCAGTCATTTTGCAGTTTTTTTTTGTGCATAACTTCGCCCATTCTCGCTGCTTCGCATTCTCGTTCGCTCGAGTTTGCCACAAAATAATAACATTCACGAGCTCGCCTTGAAAAATTGCGAATGCTTTTTTTTTTTTTACACTTTTGAAACGTCAATCGAACGATCAATGAACAAAAACTATATAAAATTTTTTTTTTTTCAACACGATAATTCAAGGATTGAAAAGATTGAACGGAATTTTTCGGTTTAGAGGAAAATCGCTTGAAAAGAGATCGAATGACGTTGAAAAATGTCAAAAATCTCGTTGCAAAAACATTTTTCTGAACTTTGATAGAGAAATGATCGGAAAAGTTGGTCCAACGAAATTACAACTCTTTCCAGTGATCCAAGAGAGTATTTAAACAATAGTCTACGGTATTGAAAGAACAGAAAAAAATCAGTCGCCTGTTTTTGTTTACGAACGAATAACTTTAATGAGAATCTCGCCAATCATCATTTTGCTCGATCGCCAAGAATCATTTTGCTCCACAAAATGGTGTTGGAGACTGGAAAGCAGTTTGGATATAGGATAAAAAAGATGATTGACACATTGAAAATCATTTTTGAGAAATAGCATTGACTCCCTCATTCAGAATTCTAAATAAACTTTTAGCTAAACAGCACAATTACACGATATTTATCGCGACATTATTTTTTCTCTGAAGTCAAATCTTTTCTTTTTTATCATTCATATTTTGATGACAGCATTGCCCATGATTTAAATAATACGGAAATATCCGAATGCGTATGAATCCGGCTCTAAAGTATTAAAAAAAAAAAACAAAAAACCCATTTATATTTCGGAATTTATGGTATGATGCTCGCTCAAAGTAATATAAAGAATAAACTTTTGGCCTCGAACATTGATTTACAGTGTGGAATCGAGTCTCGTGTGTTTTACCTCGTACCGGCATCGAAACCGCGAATACCTGTGTTGGCCATTTATACAGCTATATCGTATACAATTTTATATATATATACACTCCTATATATATATATCCTCACCTTCGCGCCTCGTTAGTCTCAGTGTGCCTCACGACCTTACACTGACCACTCACCACTCACCACCGGAATTGACAGAATCTACAGGAGATCGCAGAGTACCGACTCTGCCATTACACACATAAGAACGCGTTTGCACATACTTACAGAGTGTCTCGAAAGTCATTTCTTGATTTTTCAGTTCAAATGTTCGAGAAGTTAAGGATTAACGGTATATCAATCGTTTATTATGATATGGTGTACTCAAAGGGGACGTGTTGTTTCCCGCCCACACTTGAATAAAATGTTTATTGCTTTCAACCGAAACATTTAGTTCGATACAGACAACAAAATATTTTCGAGATAAGATAAAATAATTATTGAATGCTGAAACGAATTATTGGTCGATCCAACAAAGTTTTGGTCTGCAGCTAATCAGATTGATGTTCATTAATCAGATTTATATCATCGAAATAAAATAATTCATTTATTCATCCGAACCGATTATCGTTAAGTCAATCTGATAATGAGATTCGACGAAATATTTATTGAATCAACTAAAAAGTATTCGTAAACAATGAATGATATCAGTTTGTCGAATCAAATCATTCGACTTCGGTGATACGGTTGATTTGTTTATTAGAAATTTTTATGATTAAAAAAAAAAAAAAAAATCGTTGAATCGACCAAATTTTCGTTCAATAAAATGAATTATTAGTTCAGCGAACAAATTTTGTTTTTTCAGTACAACTTTTCGGTTTATATACAGGATTATAACCAATTGATAAAAATCTTATAAAAAGTGTTTGAACACGTCGGAATATGCGTGTGAAACTTTCCTGTTCAGAAGTTTGCGAAATTCTCAAAAATAGTAAAAGCCCCGCGAGATATGAGAAGCTCCACATTTCGCACACTCTGTACGTAGGATCCGTATATATATATATATATACACGCAGCCATACACACATTTATTTCCATTATACAATGTACACCGTGGATAGGAAGCTAAAGATCGATGTATACAGAACGGTGGTGTAATCCGCTGTGAGAAACTCGAAGGATGTATCCACAATTGGCGTAACTGTACAGGAGAACTATAGGTGTCTGAGCAGATCGGCACATCGGTAACGATCACTACACTATAGACCTATATATATATATTCTTCATGAGAGACGAGTTCACGGAACTTTGGAACAAGCTCTATTCGCGCATTTACAAAAGGAATTGCCGTGATGAGCTGCTTAGTGTATTCAAAGTATGACGAAAAAAAAAAAAATTCTCCCAGCATGCAAATCCATTGTTCGCAGTCATCTAAACATTTCTGTAGAATGTTTTTAACTCGTTTGAATCGCGTCGAAAAAAATCGTCTATTGACACGCTCTCCCGTAAACTGTGGGCTTTCGAGGGGCTTCTTTCATACGCAAACCGTTGAATGACGTTTTATTTTTTTTTTTTATCTTAATTTTATACTCAACCGAGATGAGAGAAATGCGTCGTTCATGAAACGTGGATCGACGATGATCGATAGTTGAGAAATTTCCTAAATTTATAGCAGCATATTCGGAGGGTAATTGGTCTCGATGGTCATGAGAGAATGATACTATTTTTTTTAAAGCGCTAAAACAGGAGTCAGAAATACTACTTTTTTTTTTGCAACTAAACGATTTTAGGTTTTCGTTAAAACCGTTGAAATAAGGTGTAATAAAGCTCCGTTTTTTATATAGAATTTTTTCTTGGTAAAATTAATCGCGTAATTTTGCACGTGGTAATGAGAGCTGAAGCAAATTTATCACCCCATGGAGTCAACCGCGTGGGTGGGCGCAAAAAAGTCATGCGAAATATGTACACGCACTACGTACAGATCGACGAAAACTCTGAGAGACGAGGCAAGAATAAGCCAGACGAGAGAATTACGAGGGCAGATCCTCAACTCCAACTGACTATGATGACGTAATGATCGTCGTGCACGAGATTCAAGAGCGAGAGAGAGAGAGAGAGAAACATTGACTTCCGTGCGCCTTGATCATTGTGTTTGATATACAAATATATTTCCAGACTTTCCGAATTCATTCGAACTTGTATATTTTTTGTGAATAAAATATCTTCAGTTCGTTCACCTCGATTTTCTTGTAAGCGTATTTCCTAATCAAATTTTTTTAACCAACACTCTTTCAATTTTATGCATCAACGTGTGACACTGCAAACAAAATTTTTTTGAAACCTTCCTATATTTTGTTGAATACGTTCAACAAAAGAAACAACAAAATATTTTATCCTCTCAACAAAGTTTCGTTTCTCAGTATAATGTACTATTGTCGTAATAAATATTTGAATACTTCAACAAAATTTCGTTTTCAGTGATATTGAAACCGTGTGCTTGGCTTACAGCTCATCATTTTATAATGAACATGCATGTTTGAAACGTTCCAATTTGAAGAAAGAGAACCCGAACAAAGTACAAAAGTCGAGAAAAAATCTGGATTGTCGTACGGAATCGCTTACGTTAACGCGTATATATCTATGTATTATAGAAACTAAATTGGTTCAAATTTGCACCGACACTTTTTATCACATATAATAAAGTGCGAATAAGCAAATTGTCGGTGTCTCGGTATGGTGTGGATTCGTTTGTACCGCACCGGAAGTCCGACGATGAATGTCATATTACACTTCCCCACTCCGTTATATATTCCCTCCTCCCTCTCTCTTCCTTCTGCTTTCTTCTCCCGTGACGACAACAATATCGCATATATTTAATATTATCACGAGATTCTTGCCTTGGCAATGAAACTATTTTTTTCGGCTCATGTTATTTTTTCGTGTTAATTGATACCGCATACACGTTTTAATTGTTTGCTATTTGACTTCAGAAGCGTAGCTTATTCTCCGTTGTGTGAACAATGATTTGAACATTTTTTTTCGTTAAACCTTGGAAAAAAAAAATAATTGAATTTTTTTTTTCCATAAAGTTGCGTCGCGAATATATCTATTCCACAAAAGCGGCTGTTCCGGTAGGATGATGTCGCACTTGTTCGAGCGCGGAAAATAATGATTCTTATGATGGCTTCTGACGTGTACCAACGACAAACGCGATCGTCGTTTTTGTATTTTTTTCATTCATTTATTTTTTCAACTATTATTTTCAATATATTCTTCGTCGTGTTATTCAACGCGCAACAACGACGGATGGACGAGAGACGATAAATAACTCGAACAAAGTGTGAATGATATCCGTCCTGCCTACGCGTGATATTTATTGTTTTTATATCTAAAAACATTGCACGTATGCACTCAAAGGCTACGAATCGCTTTTGCGGTATAAATAATGCTTTTTCCATTGTTTGCAATAAAATGGGTTTGGAGTTACGATTTCTGATGGAAAATTAGTGTGTATGTATCGGTGAAAACAGTTGCAGAACTCGTTTCAAACGCATTTTTTTTTATTTCAATACGAAATAATAATCTCAATTGTAAACACACGAATTTTAAATAATCTTGTATTTCTTTGAAGAATACTAACTTATTTCCGGAGACTGAATTGTCGTTTTATTGCAGTCATTTATTCACCGCGCCATCAGCTATATTTAATGCCCGAATGTAATTAAGTCCGATGGAAGTTGCTCGCGAAGAGTGACGTCGACGTCGTTGTATCTCGTCGACTCTGACGTGTACGTAATGACCATACATAACAGCAAGATATACGCAGTGATATTGGTAGAGAGAGAGAGAAAGAGAGGACGAAGAAAAGTGAGATAGCGAGACCACGGGATCGTGATCTTGAAACGTTGCCTTCCGGTTTCCGTTTGCCATCCTCGAGTTGGACGCAATCAATTGAAAGGCGTTCATAACATGGCATACATAGACTCGTTTCGCACATAAAAATCTACGCGCCTCATTAGGATCCTTTTCTTTTCATTCTCTCTCTCTCTCTCTGGCTATGCGATACGGCAAACGATATAGTCAGGCTCGTGACGACTTCCGATTGATGAAAATTACAATTCTGCAACGCGTCGAGATAAAATCAACGAGCTCTTTTTCTCTGCCACATGACAATGAGAGAAAGACCTCATACGATCGATCTAGATCTGATATGTTTTTCATCTCGCACCTGAATAATAAAAAAAATTCAAAAAAAAAAAAAAACAATACGGTGATATGGAGGCTGCAATTGATGACGCAATTGCGCAATTCTAACGCAATATCAAACAGTTTTAAACTGATGCTATATATAAATAGTGCGCTTGTGCGTAAATTTATATTGACGCGAGCAAATAGGTTCGGACATTGACTTTGTGAGTGCGAGGACGAAAAGACGCGCGAGCATCACACGCGGTACTTACACGCCACGTCGTATCACGTATCGATTGCTTACAAACGTAATGGCTTTACCAACACGTATTCTCAGCGCGAAATACCTCGTGCTACGCCCTTTTGCTCGCGAGTAATCGTCATAATACATATAGAGGAAAACCAGTGGAGCATCCGGAGCTTAGATGGTCTAGGACCCGATGCAAAAAAGCTTTGGTAACACGCGAGATAGAGAGAGAGAGAGAGAGGGCTCGTCCAGCAAGCAAGCGGTGCAAGAAGCGGTAATGCGACGCGTCATAATTACTCGCGCAACTATGCGGAATCGCGGGCGACTCGGTAACCGTGGAGAACTCTGCATAAGCAATATTATATGTGCAAATATTTCCATAGATATAGATTTATGTGTGTGCACGTATATCTACGGGAGAGAAGGAAGAAAGAAGACGGTGAACGATCCATGTCGCGGTCAAGATCGTTGCGCACACTCTACACTGCTTCAACCTTTGTCGTTCATTCGATCTTTTTCGTAATTATAGTACAGTTCTCGTTTTTTTTTTTTTTTTTTTTTTTTTTTTTTTTCATATGACCGAAGGAAAGTACGATTAGTCGAATCGATAATGTCTACCTTTGCATGTCGCCAGCATGGCTCACCTTTTTTTTTCCAATGGTAATGTTTAACTTCCCCGTAGGCTCAACCTGCTGGGCTGGTCACTCTTTTTCTAGGAGCATCTACTCTATTAGAATTCACTGATTTTTCTGGTACAATGAAAGTTTGCTTTAAGAATTTTTCTCGTAGTGTATCAACGATTTTATTTTAGTATATCGCATTACCACGTGGCACGTATATCCTTTTGCCGATAATGAAAAAACGATAACATTGAATAATAGTATTAATAACATTTTACGTACTATTGCATAAACCGTATATAATTAAAGAAAATGTAACGACATTATTCAAGAATGGCATTGGTACTGTTCAACGCGCCGCCCTTTTGCTGCGAGTATAGTTTCTTTGGCTCGGATTTCAAGTCGACACGATCGAGTTTTATCGCTTCCTGGTGAAACAATTACTCATATATACATATATATTGTCTATATGTGCGTAGAAATAATATTTTCTAAAGCCTTTGCACGAACGAAGTCCGATTCGCGCCGGTCTACAAGGCACGCTGCTGCGCAAGTTTTGTCCTTCTGCTTATCAACTGTCAATGAAACGAAAAGATGCGAGGCGATGGAGGCTGCGACAATTACGTAGAGATAGAAGAGAACGATAAAGAGCGAAAGAGAAGGCTGAAAAGAAGCCCTGCCCATCGCGTCGAACTATATAGGGTATCGTGGTCCATCTATTTATTATAGACAGCGATATACATGCGTGAAATATAGAAGTTATATAGCGTAAGTATAATATACATGTATGTAGATCATTGAATGCGACAATCGCGAGTAGGAATCGACTCGATAATACTGGAGCGAGTGCTCCTCTACGTGGGCGGCTTAATGTATATTTTATATGTTGACGTCTTTTTCTACACGAATATACACTCATATGAATATAGTCATGTATGTGTGTGTGTGTGTGTGTGTATACGTATTTGTTTTAAAGAGCAAGAAAACGAAGAGAGATAGAGAGAGGGAGGGAGCAGGTAACTGTTACTTTTCCTCCCGGCACGCCCGATACATCCTGCCTCTTTCCTCGTTCGAGCACATACCACGAGATCGCGAAACCAGAGCCGTGGCAAAATATACGCGTATGAGAGCTAGAAGTCAATGCACACATAGACGTAACTCCCTTTCCTCGAATAAACTGCGAGAGAGAAAGAAAGAGAACGACACACACACGCACACAAGATTAAAGAACCGGGGAGATTTCATATTTAAAAATCGATCTGATTTACAGTCGATTTGTCCTCAAGTATTCTACTGGCTTTCTCATTCACGTGCATTGAAAACTGGAAAACTTGATTGTGAATGAAAATGCAGACTGTCAACGAAATTTTGTTGAAATATTAAAACATTTTGTTGCACGTATTCAACGAAAAAATGTTTTTCTTCAGGCAACAAAATTTCGCGAGGATAATATATTATCACCGCCGACTGTGACGCATTTGAAAAAATTAATCTTTTCGAAACAAAAGACAAAATCAAGATACACAAGTGCAATGTAAATACGCGTATGAAGCAAAATTTATTACGGTATGAAAGGCACGTAACTTGTAAGCACACTTTACACACGCATTAACATCGAACGAGAAGCCGCGGTCTAGAGCCTCGGATAAACAATTATCATAAGTACAACAGAGCAACGTAATATGCGCTTCCCTTACATGGAATAAAACGCGGGGGCTGCTTCGTTATACTACGAAACGAATAAAACATGTAACGAAGTCGGAAATACTTCAACAGATCAGGAAAACGAAGAGGATATTAAAGAATAAATGAAATGAAAATAATCTCGCGTGATGTGAGCAGGTAAATTCAATGAGAATTGATCTTAATTCGAGGTTGGGATTCTCTCATTTTCAACATTTCAGAGAATTTCGAAATTCCTTTTGCATTGATTTTATTACTTCATATAATTTTTAATCTACGCTTTTTGTGACGTAGAAGAATGTACGAGATTTTAATTACGTTTGCGTACACGCTGCTTGTACATTTGACGGTATAATTACTGACAATAAGAGTGCAGGCAAAAAGAAGCTCTCGCTTCAAATGCTTCGAATTGTTTTGCGTATGATATTATATTCGTTGCGATGGAAAGTGAAAAACCAGCAACTAAACCAACCACTTGCATAGGAATGAGTCGAATATGAGCTATCGGTAACGCGATTATGGCAAAAATATATTTCTACGAATATAATGATTCTGGGCCATTAATATTTTTATCTTTCTTTTCATAACAGCGTAAAAGACTTTTTTTTTTTTTTATGATTATGATTTCAAATTCATATCCAGTTGATTCGGTATTCATCAGAATAAGAAAGTCTAACAAGTGGGATCGCGAGAACAAAAAAATCATTTAGATTTAAAAAAATTATTATGTTGAAAGTTGTGCTCGCGAAATGATAATCGTTAAGAAAGTGAAAGTAGAGGATATAAACACGATGAACGATGAGTCGAAATGTAACGCGGTTTAAAAGTAATAAGAATGAAAAAAAAAAAAAAAAATAAAATGAAAAAATAAAAAGTTCGAAGATGAATCATTGAAACGGAATTTAAACGCTTCCGTTATTCGAACCATAATTCATTTCTCAGATCAAACTATTTCAAGCCTGTAGATTACGGTATGATGCTTACAGAATTTCCAATGTGACGCGACAATGATAATTCTGAGACGGCTTATAGAAATGATGCAGCGTTTGAAAACTTATACATGAAATGCTTCGATAGAACAGGGATATTCATTGATTCTCGATTGCCGTGACAAGTTTGACACGCTCCGTGCCTTGAATAGTAGTTTTATATATTCTTTACGCGTAGGTATGCTTCAACTACTGTCTCGCAACGTTACAAAAATAGTTGAACATATTTATTTGAAAATGACATTATTACAAGAGGATTTCTAGTTTTTTTGTCTCGTCATTTTTCCATAGAAACGAAAATCTCTTTCAATCAGTTGACCTACCAAATCAACCGCGAGCATTTTTCCAGCTTGTACTCTTGTGTCCATCAGTTTCCTGTTAGTTATTGATCGATGAAACTGTTTTAATATATTATTATCTCACAGCTATGTAAATAAAAAGATATCTCACGATTATATGCTAGTAAATCAAATTTATGTTCGATCATCGTCGTCGCTTTGATGCATCGATGATTTGAAAGCATGTTGAAATATTGATTTTTTCATTTTCTATAAAATTTATACATACCAGTTTGCGATCATTCTCAAGAGATATTCACACCGTCTTAATAACTAAAATATTCAACATCCTCCATGCCATGGTTACTATCGATGCACGCATGTGTATGGGAAAATATATAAGTATGTACATTGGAACGTGTGGTAGAAGTTGCGGATGGACCACGGACTGATAGAACGTGGTCTCCGTGGAACTGATAGACGTGCGAGCAGGCGCTCATCTTCTGACTCAGCTGCTGCTGGCCTTTTCTACTCGTCTACGTTGTTTTTTTTTTTTTTCTCCCAACTTGCATACAAAGTGTCCAAGAACTGAAGTTTGCAAATTCAAGATCAGCTTCACCGGTGAAGTCAGCGTCGCGATGAATATCGATAATTTTGACAGATTTGATGATTGATCCGTTCAAGCACTCGATAAGCTACGATTGTATGGCGCTCATATAACTGATCAGCACTTCAATGATGAATAACTTACTCGGGATTCATGAAATCTTAGTAATTTCGAATAGTTGTTGTTTTGTCATTTTGTCCTGATTGAAAATTTGTATCGAACAGAATTTAATATTCTGTAGGACACCCTGTATATACATCCTCTTATTGCTGCTTTTTTGCCAAGTGCCTCGTTCTCTGATGCGGAGTCTGTGTCCCGTGAGCTCAGGGCACACACGATGCGCCGGGTAGCTCAAGACCAGCCGGTCGAGGGGCGAGTGTGTTGCGGTACAGACCTAAAGGAATTACCGTTAGCAACGAGTGCACAACTCTCGAAGGGGGCTCTCTTTGCTCCGGTATATACCCGACTTACGTTTCCTGGCTTCCTGGACAAAGTTTTACTATAGTTGGTATAGTAACAGACACACTTGGCCACAATTTACAACACAGACACGCCGCACACATGTGTGCAACGAATGCACTTGGCTACTATTAGCTTCGTGTGCGAGAGATACTCTGTGACTGAAGACCCCATCCCTTCGTATGTTGAAGAAAACGTAGCTGTCTCTTTCTTTCTCTCATCCTCGGTCCCTCTGGCTCTCGACACACGTTATATATTTATGTATTTAGAAAACTAGGTACAAATGGTTTTGTAGATTACTGTTTTGAGGCTTCCACATTTTCTCCAACTCGTATTTGTTTATACCGTGTTTTTCGTTCAAATTTCTCTGCAACGTTACTGGATACTCAGTTTTGACACTTTGAGTTAAAATCGAACAAAGATTTATCGTAATGACGTAAATAACTTTTGATATTTTGTTTAATCTGAGGAAAGTTATAATTGAAAGTTGGCTTTGCCAGACCGGTCTTTCTTGTTTATGAAGTTTTTTTTATTCATCTTCGTATAAGACACACGACTGAAATGTTTTGACGAAAAAAATACTCACCCTCTGGCTACTGTACCTGTCATCTCTTCTCCTTCGCTTCATCTCACTCACTCTCTCTCCAACACATTTTTCGTTTCTCCGTTTTTCTCTTTCTATCCTTCCAACTTTTTTTTCCTCGTTCTATGTACATTTCTACTTTGCATCCTCCCGGTGAGTGGACCCGTCCACAAGCACCATAGTCAGTTACAGTGTGTACCGTTAGGATGAGATCATTGTGTATACTCCAAACACACATATATATAACCCCGAGCATTGTTGCTACACTTTGTTGAATGAAAAAGTGCCACCAAAAGCTGCTCAAAATTTAATGCTCTTTACAGTCACCGCATAAACACTTTTCAACTACTCGAGAAGTCGGACGAATGAAATTTTACGGAGAATTAAAATAAAATTATCTTTCCCCGTATATTAGCGGAATTATTTACCGAACTGCATTCTGCTGCGTCCGTGTAGAATTACAACAAAATTTCATCTTCATCTCAAATATTTTTCTGAATATTTCACGTCCGAAGATGCGGGGATCCCCTGTGTGCCGATGTCTGCACAAGATTACAGGCGCTGGTCGCGAGACAATCAATAAATTGAACAGTCTGACTCGGTGACCTACGTAATTCGCTCTCGAGACTGCGTGACAAGATCGATTATCGAAATGATTAAACAGACGAAGATTCTTCTTCTCGAATCATTCATGCATCATGTGTGTATACAGAGGAGTCTGCGCCGTTGTTGCGCTTCAAATTATAGTCTTTATACCGGCACAATCATTTTTCCTTCATGGAAATCTAACTTCCGGTTCATTTACCACAACCGGTAAACTACCTCATTCCCATTTGTTAACTTACACACAATAATGACATGCATTCGTTTCAGGATGTAAATGTGGCATATATCTGGTTCAAGGCAAAAGACTAGGCATATTGAAATCTGTATTTCAAAATTTTGTTGATCACCTCTCATACGGTTGAATGAAAAACTGTCTTTTTTTAAATTCAAAATTTAATATTTTTACGACTTTTTTATGCTGATCCATTTAATAGCACAGTCATATTTGAAGATACTCGTTAACCTCTGAGTCACGGCTGTTTTTGAAATCGCTATTATTACTTAATTTCAAAACTACTTTTATTGATTCACGGGATCTTCCAATATCCAGGAAAAAAATATCCAAATGGACTATGAAATTTTATTTCCATTGAATAAATGCCTACGTCGAATGGGTTTTTTGGATTCCTCGAATATATTCCACGTTCGGAAAATCGGATCTGATGATACGACCAAGTTTTTCATGAATAATTCAACAGTATAGTTTTGCTCTCAAGTCCTGGATACTGATTTTTCATACTGCGATCCTGCGTTTTTCTCTGTTCTCCATCTTTTCTCCCTCCTCCTCCCCCCCCCCTTTCTCCTCCGCCCTCTCTATCTCACTCTTGTTTCCTCTACTTATCCCTCGCATCTCATTCTTCTCTTCGTTAAAAAATTTCTCCCACAGTGCTGACACGTATTCTCATGCCCGCTTGGTTTAATTCTTCTCACAGCCTCTTATCGCCCTTTTTTTTATTTCTTCTCCACCCCTCTTCCCCTTTCTATTTCTCTCCTCTTTTTCTCTCTTCCTCATTTTATCTGTTATTCGTCTTACTTTCTTACCTCTCTTTTTACTCACAAATATAAACTAAAACCTGCGAGCTTAGAGGACTCCTTTTCTTTCTCTTCGCAAGCTTCTTCACCCCGTCGTAAGTCTGGACTGCAACGGTCTTAACGCTCTTAAGCCTTACTGAGTGTTCGCGACACGGATATACGTAAACGTTTGAGCAATTATATACAGGGTGACGTAAATCGAATTCTCATATCCCAACAAAATGTAAAAAATTAATTAATTAATGTTTTAATTTAAGCTTAACGACAAACGTCACGCGACACACTCTGATGTGCTAAAAAAACAGAGCTTTTCCATAATCTTTTGTTTGGAATCATTTTAAAAGATGGTTGACAAATACCCGATAAAAGAGGATTCCAAACGAATAATTGCGTTCACTGAGAAAAATGAATTCGTAAATTCAACAAATTTTTTGTTGGTTCGACAAATTTTCTGTTGGTTCAACAAATTTTTTTGTTGGTTCAACGAATCGTGGCGAACAAAATAAAATTTGTTAACCCAAACGAAATTTGATTCATTCAAATACTTAATTTTTCACCACGACAAAAATATCGTTGAATCAACAAAAGTTTTGTTGAATCAACAAATTTAATTTGTTCGCCACAATTTCAAATTTTTTTTCTCAGTGTTGAATACTCAAATGACAAAGTAGCCACTCATTGAAATCTCGATATCGATTCTATCTGATCTAATAATCTGAATATCAAATATACATAAGCCGCTGAATTTTATCGAATTTTTTTGTTTCAAACGAGCTTCAATTCGAAAAACTCACTTTCGTAGTAAAATTTTTACAAGCTTTTATGTCAGTCAATTAAAAATATTCCAGTTCTTTTCTAGCATTTTCTTCGGTTTTAACATTTGAATAAAAAGCTACACTCGGTATGTACAGATATCACACGAATCTTTTAAGTGCGTATATGTGCTTATTCCTGTTTACACAATCGTTGCGCGTCTCTCCGTACAGCGCATGAAGCATCCATTTTATATATGTGTATAAAGGCACAAAGGAGAGCGAACTGTTACAAAGTTTGTATGTGTTTGGTACCTAAACTCTGAAAAGTATGATGTCGTATTGCATTTTCTTCTTTCGAGCTCTCACTCGACCATAGAGTCGAGGAAATATCTTGGTTCTGCCTGTACTGTATCATCCGTTAGTTCCCATTAGCCTCGCCGAGCTAATCAACTCTATACCCTCACTTCTTCGCCACTTCAAACGGATATATACACGCATATTCGTGACGTTCCTATTTAGAAAATAAGAAAAATGTTTTGCCTATTCGTTATCGATTTATTTATTCAAATGCAGGGTCTGTCGATCCACAAATCAAATATCTTCGGAATCTTTGGATCACGGATTTGCTATCATGTTGACTTGATCGCGTCAATAATTTGAACAAATTTTTCTACCGATCGAATGAAATATTCAGTTGTCGGGGATTATGAGATTTCATGTAACATTTTTTAATGCATTTTTTTGTTGTTGCACATGCAACGACGACGTTATTAAATCTTTGAAATAAAATTACGATAATTGAAAACGGTGTTCATCTGTATCTGTCTTCTTGGGAACACGATTCTTAATTTATATTAAAAATTAGATTTTTAACGAGTAATCAGAAGAATCGATGAATGGAACATAACTTAATGTAAATGGTCAATGGATATAATGGTTTTTTCATCCATATATATTTGTGGACCAATCAAATCGTACGAAGAAATTTATACTACGCTGTAACCAAAGCGCATGAATTGTTTATTCTTCGCCCTTCAATATCAATACCCGCTCGAAGCGAGTCCGTCGAAAGAATTGAAAAATAAATAAACATCGACAAGAGTCACCCAATCGGGTCTTTTCTTTTCTCTCTTATACCACTGATCGGTTATGTGGACCTCGTTGTTCTTCCGGTGAAGTGTGTTTATCGTCACTCACATTTCACTTATCGTCACACGTCTTACATTTTCGGAACTCTATCTATTCTCTCTCTCTCTCTCTCTCTCTCTCTCTCTCTCTCTCTCTCTCTGAGCTGTACTCGAATACTGCCATGTCGCTAACTCTATCTTTCTCTTATTATTCGCTTTAACTGTGAAGCTTATCGCTCCTTGGTCTAACGAGCTGACGATGCTTGAGAAAAACAGGCAACTCTCGGGCGTGAAATCGAAGACGAGATTCGTTGGCCTCTTCAACGAATACATAAAGATAAAAAGAGAAAGAATCATACGCGTAGCTAACGTAAGCTAAAAAGTCCGTCGTAGACGTTGATGGGGGATGAGGGTTGTGTGGCTCTCGTAACAGCTTCAGTTTCATCCAGACGCAAAACTCAACTTCAGTTCTTCGTTGCATTCATCACGAGAACGTTCCACGGATTCGGCATCTTCTCTAGTGGACCTACTCGTTACATTTTCTGTTGGAATCTTCAGGTATTGTTGTTTCGTGCTTTTTTTTTTTTCAATTCTTCGTGATCGATCGAGAGTTACGACTGTTGTGTGTTTTCCCCGGTTTTGGTTTTTTTTTCTTCGGATAATTGAATTGCTTGGTTTTTTGTTTTTCTGGTGTTTAATCGTTTCTTTGCACTTGGAATATTTCGCTGTCCGCTGTATATATAAAATGATGGGAAATGATTCTTTTTAACCCGGTGTGTTTCATTGAATATGAACGTTTTTTTTTAATTACTCGTGAATAGATTCAATTATTATCGCAGTTTTTCAGTTTGCTGATCAACCTCGAACGCTTGTCATTCATTATTCATTCGATCAGGTTCTCTCCTCCATCTATACTATAGTAACATCAAGTATTCAGATAAAAGCGGCATTTTTGTTCTCACGAATTGCTCGTAATCTCCCACACAATTTTTTTTCTTTTTTTTTTTTCTATCATTCATCGACGTAACACTCTTCCATATTGGTCGAGAAATTCGATGAATTATTCATTCAATTTAGGACAGAAGGATTGAATGAAGAATGAATCGCAAGAGTTTTGGTTCGTTAGATATATATGTATGAAAAAAAAAAAAGAATCCTCGTCGCTCTATGCTTGATTGGATCTATAAAAGGATTTGTCAGCCTTGAGTAGGACTATCGTTGAATAAAGTAACACCTCGGACGTTGAACTATTGCCAATATCTGTTGAAAAATATTCATGATCGTAATAAGCCAATAACCAAGTTTTGATAAGCAAGAAATAAATTTTAAAAAACGTTTACGTCAATGCAAAAGGAAACGGCGAAATGAGTTGTCTCGCACCTGTCATGAATCAATCGTTGATACAATAAACAACTAATCAGTAGAAAAATAAAAGTAACAACAAATCAGTAGAAAATTGAAAAAAAAAAAAAAAAGGAATTTGAAGAATAAAAATAAAACAAGATGAATTTTCCATTCACTCGTTAATTCGATAAAAATCTAAATACGCTTGAGTCGTATATAAAGTGTACTTTTCAGGGTGATTGAAGTGATAAAATCAATTCGAAACGAGATTAAAAATAGTTATTTGAAAAAACTGTGTATTGCTCGGTTGCTCGAAATCTTTCACTCTCGTTTCTCGTCGCTTGATCACTCGCGATCGATACACGTTGTTCAGTCGAAGTCTTATTTTTCAATGGTCACTCGCGACTGACAAGAGAAAGGGAAAAAGATCGATGGATCGTCGGCATATATTCTTCGGTCCAGAGACGCCCGGGATAGATGCCCTACTAATACAGCCGGACTTTCCGTTTCGTCGTTTTTCTTCTGCTTCTTCTTCTTCTTCCTCTTTTTCTCTCAACATTTTTGTTTAGTAAGCATCCTTTTTTTTTTTTTTTCTTCACGTGTACATGCTTTATACACCGCGCCTCAGTCTCGCAGTCCGGTTAGGTCGAAAGGGAAAATATGTGCGAGACCGAGACGCTCTGTACCTGCTCATCTCTATACTCTCACCTCCCAACCTCATCTTCGTATTCTATTCTTCATAGATTTTTTATTCATACGATATTGTGCCTCTTCGAGACCACGTATATACCTGTGTAGACAAGAAACAGGTGGAGGGCAAAACAATGAAAAAAAAAACGAGCATCCTTTGAAGCTCACGCCGCGCTCATCAAAGTCTTAAACAATATTTACCGATTCCTCGTAATTCAGTGTGCTAGCAATAAATATCGAAGATCCTATCATCATTATAACATTCTTTTTTTATATACCAGTGATACGAAGAAATATGTGCCTAACAGCTAATAATATAAAGCATTATCGTTGGAGATTACTGCTATTGAAAAGTGAAAGTCAGAACAGTAACCTACTATTTTCATTTTTTATGATAGTGAATTATAATTTTTTATTTTTATTCGAATTGCCATCAACATGCAACAGTTGTCAGTCGGAGATATTCAGTTTTTAATATCGACGAACATTTTTACAAATGAAAATTAGCTGCAAATATGTCTTGACTGTAATACCATTTTTTTTTTTCTTTATCTCTCATCAACCGATACTTGCCAGTAAGCATTCATCGAAAACGAAGACTTTTTAACAACCATTTTTTTATTCCGGTCTACGTCGAGTTGCGGCTTTTAATAAAAATAACATGGAAAGTTGATACGTATGGTAAATTCAAAAATATTGACAGGCGAGAAAAAGTAATTCGAAAAACAAGTTTCTTGGCTGTTTCAGTCGCCGATGTTACAGTTCTCCTTTCTCCGTAATCGTCAAACGTTTTTTTTTTTTATGATTTATATACATTTCTTTGGATCTTCGGCATAATTTCGGACTCTAGAAAATAGCGTAGCATTAGGTCGGTGAGTTTAATATTAAATTACGTGCATATATGTTACGGATAAATTTAATTTATGTCGAAACAGCTGGATATTATACGATGAAACAGTATTATGAAAGTCTGCAGGAACAGACGGTCTGCTCTCTTTCTCTTCGGTTTCATGCGTATATACGGATAAAATAGCAACGGCATTTTTGTAGCTTCGAATGACGCGAGAATCGAACTCTTCTCTTGTTCTCCTTCATGCGAATAATTTTGTTTTTCTCTTTTCCTTCCATTCTATCCCCACCTTCTCTCTCTTCACCCCCCACCCCCCCCCCACTCTCCTTTTTTCTCTCTTTCCTCGTGGGTCTTCAAAGTATGTCTGCATTTCCTCTCGATGTACATGTATCTCATTCAGCTTCGTTCTCTCTGATGTCACGTACATGTATTATTGAATAACTGTCGCACGTTTACACGCACCTGTCGAGCAGCTTTTTATCAACTACGACAATTGAACACCAAGTGCGCAATGTGCGCCTGTCTTCTGTTTCGACCTCCTCCTCCTCCCCCCCCCTCTGTCCACCCCACTCCACTCTTCTTTCTCGAGACTTATTCACACAAGTCGGTCCCGTTCGTTGATATTTCTTTTTTACCAGTTGGAAAATCGATTGCTAGAGCAATCATTTCGAATCACTACTACACTCGTACATTCTTATGTGAAAGTTATTTACTTTGATTCGAAAACGTGTAAAAACGTCGAATAATACAGACGAGGCGCGTACATAATTAGAGAAAAATTATATTTGACCTAACTGTATCCAATGCGTTTATATAAATGAGAGAAATTCTTTTTATTTCTTTTTCATACTTTTTCGAAGATAATTTTTTTTATTTTTATTCTCAAGATTTTGCCGATTCAATGATTTTTGTCAAATATTCAACGTATACTCGTAGAGTAGAAATATTTTGCGGTTTGATTGGAACGAGTCGAGGGTGCTCGATCGAAATTTGAATTAATTGGGTCATGGAAAATTTACGATAAAAAATAATTCGTGAAGATTTGAACAGATTGATGAGTTTTTTTGTTTTCATATGCGAAAGCGAAGTAGTTTGCTGCGTCGATGGCTGACATTATATTCTTCGTCCGCACTGTCAGCATTCAAGGCCAATGTACTCTTGCGAATTCGCCATCGTGTTTCTTTTTTTCTTTTTTTTTTTTTTTCAATCGGAGTGTATGCTGTAAATTCTGAACGGAAGTCACTTTTCGCTGGGCACGTACAATTCGGTGCAAACGCACACTTTTGAAACAAAAATTGATAAGAATTTTTCAAGAGTTCGAATTTCAGGAGCTATTCTAAAAGTTTATTTTTATTGCACACATTTTGATAACGATATCGGTGACTACGTCGATGCGGTTACACTTGCAACAATTTTTATTGATAATCAATAAATCTTTCGATCACTTTCACTCAATTTATCATGATTTTTATGATTTTTTTTGCTCTACAAAAAAAAAAAAATATTATTTCATACGATTGCCACAAGAAAAAATGTTTTTTCAAGCACAAAATCGGTGATAACATTTTCACAGTGTTTCTTCGAAGCTTTGCGAAAAAAAAAAAAAATTGAATGTTCATTCGTTTGATGATATTTTCGTATACTTTCATAATTACATATTAAGACGATGGAATTTGCAATTAATGGTAGCCTCATAGACTAAAAAGCATTTACCGCTCGACGACGAGACTCGCGAGAGCAGCGCTCCCTGGACGAGCGCTGCCATTTGTGCAAAGAGATATACGGTGACCCAGTGATACGTGGGAAATTTTGCTTGGCCTGAGTTAGAACTTCCACCTTCTCATTTTATTCGTACGTAGAAAACACACACAAACACCCACACACTCGTTACGTGTTTTGTAACGTGTCCGGCTGCTTGTGTTTCTATTTCAAAACTGTGTAAGTGTTCACGTATGCGATCGTGTGTACGTCGAAGACCTCGGTTGAATCAGTTTGGACGGTTTTAGCGACTACTCGCGATTTAACAGTTCATATGTATGTGTTGGCAGCATTATGGAATTTTTCCTGGTCTATATACACCGGCGAGTACGATCTTGGGGCCACACGAACTCTGCTACGATCCCTGCAACTCAATTGTCTTAATTCTTCACATGCACGAACGAATTTTTTCTCACGCTCGATTGATTTAGTTTTAATTATATTGTTTCGAAGCTCCATTGGGGACGGTAGAGGGGGGAGGCACAACACACTCTGTGTACCTAGTTTCACAAACGTCATTTATTCGTCATTTATTACCCCACTTTCGAATAAACTCGGTGTTACACTTGCCTCGCTACCGTTATCACACCTGATCGCGTAATAAATCTACTAGAAATTGCATGCGATTGGATCATAATCTGATTTTTAATCTAGAAAAAAAAAAAAAACAAAATTCATTTTATTTTGACTGAAACAGAGTACTTAAATGATCTCGACTTTCATTCGGTTGCCATCTATGGCGCGATAGGGAAGAAAACGTCTCGATATCGGTGAATTGGCAGCCTCAGCAGAAGTTGATGTTCTTTCAAAATAGACGATCGTTTCAGGATTCTTTATTTCCACATAAAATGATATAATTATTTTCCCTTGTATTTTTGAATAGAAATTCACCATTGTTTATCTCGATGCTTCGCGAAACTGCTGACGACGCACGAAGGAAATAGCATACGATAATTCAAAAGCAGAATAGAAATGAAACGAATCAATTGTTTTTTTCTTCTTCATTTTCTGCGAAAAGAAATCCGGATCGTTAGGAGTTCTCACGCTCTAATCGTGTATCTCTGTCTCTTATATAGTTTTTTTCTTTTTTTTTTTTTTTTTAGTTTTTTTTTTTCAGATGCAAAATAGCTCCATTATCGGCGCAGTAAATTTTAAGTTGGCTATTACAATTCGAATGGGTCTGTGTGTGTGTGTGTTTTTTTCTGCATGTTCTTTCTCGAAATGATTGTTGAGCGAAGTTCACACGAACGAGATGGTTGATTTTACCGAGTGGAGCTCGACTCGCAAAAAATTTGTGACTCGTGCCACATATACAGAGCGTTCTGAGATAAATGTCTGCAGCCGAGAAGACTCCGGTATAGAACTCGGTGTAACACGCAATCCGCGCACACCCTGACCGTTGAAATAACACTTCGGAGTTACACTTATTACCGGAGATTGCACGTTACGTCTTGTTACATCTTATATGGCTGCCTCACAATATTCGAGAGCCTCTCTCAAGGCCTGGATCTCTCGCTAATGCTTTCGCGATCTAATTAACCGACGCTCGTTCGCTTTGCTCGCCCGAAGAGCAGCCTGCTCGCATCGCCTTTTTACTCTCCTGCCCTGTCTGAATCAATACTTTTTTTCTGCTTCTTCATATTGATATTTGTTTTGCTTTTTTCTTCAACATCGTACTTCAACAATTGCAATGATGGAATTAATGGGATTTTTTTCTTTTGAGCACAATTTTCTTCATTTGACCTAAATCAGTGTAAATTGACAATGACTTTCCTTCGTTTTTGTCAATGATCGATGACTAGCTCTTAATTGGACGTTTCAATATTCGGAGACGAAAGAACTTTATTCTTCCCTCGAATTTTTTATCGCAACGTTTTGCGAGTCTCTTTTTTGGCTGTTATGAGGAAACTTTCAAGAATTTTTTATTCCGTTTCATCAGTGTGTAATTAAACTGAGAGCTGTTATTAAGGTATCCATCAAGATCCTAACAAAGGAGCAATAGTTGGTGAAAATATTGTCTGACGTGTCATTTTTCGTCGGGTGCAATTACCCTTGAAACTTGGAAGGTTGAAAATGTCTCCACTTTGTAAAATAAACAGCGCTACAGTTTTTTTTTGACCGCACTAATTATTATTAGTTTTGTTTTTTTTTCATTCCGCGAATCGCCTTCTCTCCTGGAAGCCTCTGCTGAGATTGTTTCAACTCGTAAAATTAATATCGAACCTTCAGCAAAACAAAGAGAAAAACTTGACTCTCTCGATCGCTGACTCTTGTGTCGAGCATCTTTAAATTCGTGTACGCGATCGACGAGTTATTTTCTCGTAAATGCACTTTTTTTTTGTTTAACATTCTATAACCTCCACCACCTCACATCGTGTAATTGACCGTTTTGCAATATACTTTTACTACTTTTTTTTTTTTTTTTTTTTTTTTTTTTTTTCATTAATTACCAAGCACGGTTGACGTTATAAATTACTAGACACGTATATAAATTTATGCACAATACAAACATGTACTTTATATTGTCAATGGAGCAGATATGTGTGTATATAATAATTGGGATACAGGAAATTGCCCGTCCTCGTAATACATCCTTCATGAATAATAATTCATTATTTGCCTTCAGAATCACGACTTTTACTTCCTCTTTTCCTTCGTTTTTGTGTTGTTGTTGTTGTTATAGATTCAATTAATCCTCCAATCACTTTTTTTTCTCTCCCTATCCTTTCTCTTTTATTTCGTGCGGCCTCAATTTTTTTTCAACGATAATTAATATCGTTGCTAAAGTTGCCAATTTATTTTTATTATTATACTGAAATTATCAATAGTATTTTTTTTTTTTTTTTTGTTTTCGTTCTGTCCTATGAATGTCCTGAGTATCTTTTTATAGGCTGAGCTGCGTAAAACTAATAATTCGGGTACATGTTTTTTTATGGTTTTGTTGTCAATCGTATTAAAACTGTTTTTAAATTACTGGGTAAAATACTTTTGAGTTTTTTTCTTTAACATTTTTATGCTTGTAGTACGAAAATCAGCATTTCAAACGTTCAATGGTGTACAGTTTATTGGGTTATTTGTTTCTTTCGTTTTTCGTAATCGCACAAACAGATAATTTTTGAAATATCGGATAATAGCGATATCTTTTTTTCTAATGTCCCTCAATCTTTTTCACCGAGTTTGAAAATAACTTTTCGTGTTACGGCTGTTGGAAAGGAGCGGAGAAACGAGTCTTCTGTACGATGGAATCGATCAATGCTCAATAAAATCTTGAAAATTCCAAAAATATGAATTGATGAGAATTAGATGTCCGGGTATATTATTTTTTCTTTTATTTTCGTTCATCCGACATCAAGAATGATCCACATTCATACGTATAGATAAAAAAAAAATATTCGATTCATACAGTCCGTCGAGTAATGATCTTAAGAATCGTGTACAAACATTGATTTTCTTGCACAGCTATTTGCCAGTGGCTCGCGTGGAATTTCGCGCCTTCACATCGGCGCCAGTGAACTCGTGTTCGCATTTATCGAACGCCTAACATGTATACACATAAATATTTTCAATCGAACATTTAGCTTCTCTTCGTTCGCATAAACGTACAACTTTTTGGCTTCTATACATATATATACGAGCTACGATATACGCATCCACATCTTATCCCTCCTTTTTTTTTCTCCTATGCATTGCACATTGAAATAATTCTCGTGACTTTATTCATTATAACTCTCAGACGGATCGAAACGCATGAATATACTCTCGTGCAACTCTCTCGTTTTTCGTTTGTACCCCTTCAACCCACGCCGCGTGTAATTTGTATACTCCGCGAATGGAATATTTGATAAATCGTGTATACTCAATCATTTCTCACTGCGGAAGAGAGGGGGACGCATTGGGAAAAGAGAACCTCGCGCAGGATGCTCTGCAAATTTTGCGATATACCTATGTCGTGTTCATTTGCTCGCACTCTACCTTGATTCACTCGATTATTAATAAACGATATCACGAATATAACGAATCGCTTACCATTTACACTCATTCGAATGCTCTATAATTTCTAACAAAATAACAAAAATGATGAATTCGTATTTGTTTCTCGAATCTTTGCAAATATGTGTATATTTTTTGAAAATTTTTGAAACATCTGCGCGTACTCTGCACTAACGTTCATCAGAAAATACGACTTGAGTTCTATTTTACCGGCTCTTTTTCTCTCTTCCCGTAAAACTTTACCCTCGGAACTTCAACAATGGGGCTTCGTTCGACTTTGCCATCGTCAAGTTTCTTTATTCATCGTTCTCATTCTGCTGGTGACAAGCGTTCTTCTTTCAGCTATCTTTTGTACGTATATATATATATATATATACATGCATGTCGATCTTGCCGTTCTTGACGGAAGCTCCCGTGAATCTTTTCTTCTCTGCCTCCCCCCCCCCCCCCTCGCTCCGCGCTTTCCGCTGGTCTCTTTCATCACGTTCTTGTTTCTATTCTTATCTCGGTCCACGCTGTGCCTCTTGCATGTTTCTCTGCGACCATTAATCCTTTGCTCCTCGCTTCGGGGATACTGACGCTTTGTTTTTTTTATTTTTCATTTTTTTTCCATCTCCCAACAAAAAAATTCGTATCTCGATCGATCGATCTTCTACATTATTTTTTGCCTCGTAACATTTAATTACTCAATCATCTTTTTTGTTTGTTCTGTTCGTTTCATTAACACACGTTTGCGGATGGTCATGCGGAAAGCGATCGATTATCAATTTCATCGCTTTTTTTGACCGGAAGTCGCGGATATGAACAGGAGGATATTTGAAACGGTGCATGGGGGTGCCACTACGTCGCAAAGCACCCAGTTTATTTTTTAACACAAAAATCTTCGCGGTCTCGACGACGATTCTTTCTCAATATACTCGACGTCCTGTTCACGAAGATTGTGGTGTGATGTGCCGTAGTGGTATTCTCTGCTTCGAAAAATCATCACAAACACACACTTTTTCATACACAACCGCATCCGAAGATAATCCAATGGGAATATTTCGTCGTCGAGTTTCTTAAACGTTGATACTGGCTCGGAAAACTTTTCGATCAATCTGTAGATGAATTATTTTTTGTGAATATCCGTATTTGTATTTGATACATTTGAGATTCGATCATCGAAAAATAAGCGTATAATTATAGAATTTTCGAATGGTTCGAAATTCTGAAAATTTCAGTTTTGCAATAAAAAATAAGTTTTTCCAGAGAAATTTTAATTAAACTCTTATTTATGTCTTACAGTGATTACAGAAAATTATTGCGAGGCTGTTTATGCTGTTTAGGAATATTTGGTATTGAAAGTTTTTACGATTCTTTGATGAAAGTGCATTTTAATATTGAAAAATGATTGTATAAGACGTAATATTATTTGATTGTCAATTGTTTTTTTATAAATCTATCCGAAGAAATAAATGTTTGAATTTATGAAGAAATGGCGATTATTGTGTTGAAATGTATACTTTTTTAAAAATGATTTTATAGAAATGAAAAATAAAATATTTATTGTCACTCTCACAGCTTTCGTATTCTTGATTCCGCTTGTTGTCTAATTGGCAATTCGAATTTGTTAATTCAATGGTATAGAACGTCGTTTTTTAACGAATTTTATCGTGGAACAAAATCGCTCGAAGAGTCAAATTAATAAAATGAATTGATTGAAAATGGTGAGTAATATTGAATTGCTGCGTAAATATGGTTAAATAAATATCGAACTCGTCGTTTCAGCGATCAAGCTCTCAGCAACGCTTTTCTTGATGGACCATTGAAAGCATTTCGCTGTTGCGGCGACCGATCGATTATGGTAATTTTCGACGTTATATGCCAATGTTCTCTGATACGTATCTAAACGTACGTTCACGTCGATTAATATCACCGGAGACACATATGCTGGTTTCTCGAGAGATTGTTCAACGTATACTGCCGGAAATTGGCGAAAACTATTTCGGTTATCTCATTTCTGATCTTTCATGTAGAAATACAATACAACACAATCAAATTATGCGTATAAATCATTCAAAAATTTCACCAACCTTAAAAATCCAGCTCAATTGATTGATTCGAATGCGTGATTCGGTCTTTGCATATCCGATTCGAACTTAAACTCAGCTCCATGCATTCGATTCGATTATTAGCATTGTGAAATTGTTTTCACTTTCATTCGAAGTAAATTTCAAACAAATTCTCTCACAGTTAAGAGCTTGTGACCACGCGAAACGAAAAGTAGTTTCAAACTCGTTTCCCAGAAAAACAAAAAACGTATAAAAAAAAAGGCTCTTTTTTATGCATGACGAACCTCAGAATAAATATTCAATTTCTAATCGTAAAATCAAAGTTCGATCAAATAATTTTTTTTTTCACGTATACCGATAGGTTTTTTGTCGTTTGAGTGGAATTCTGTCGATTTATGCTCTGTAGTATCTTTCAACTTATGTATATAGTTTGTTATTGATATAAAAATGTATGTGTATATCAATTATTTCTGCATCCGTCGACCTTCTTGTATATCGCGGAACAAGAAAGAATCGGACATATGTACGGAAAACGAAGAGAGACATCTGGCACGTTTGAAAAAAAAGATAGCTGTCAGGCGCGAACAAGAGAGAGAGAGAGAGAGAGAGAAATGTCTCATGGACCTCGACACTCAACAGACTCTCACTGCGAGCTCTCTGTGCACGAGTACACGTTCTCTCAGTCGTAAATCCGTATAGCTTTCGATTAACACGTTTGCGTTTTCTCTCTGTCGTTCTCTCTCGCACTCTGAATCCCCACGACTTTCATCCTTTTCTCTGTGCTGCACTTCTGTTATTATTACGTGCTCTGTTTTATGTCCCCTTGCTCTTTTTTTTTCTCTCTCAATATTTTCTCTTTATTTGTCTGTCTCCCTCTTTCCTCGCCCTTTTCTTCCTCTTTTCAATTTTCTCTCTATCTTTATTCTCATTCTCTCTGTCATACGTACACGCGTTTATGTTTTGCTCTGAACGAGACTCTCGAAACCAGTCTTTGATAAGAATTTACTCCAATTTATTCGTTTCCTAGAGGATAACGGCCTCGGCATCCCTCGGCTCCCTTCTCTTGTTCGAGAGCAAAACCAGCCACGCGACATTGCCCTCTCGAAGTATATCTCGCGAAGAGGGCGACCGTGATAATACGGCAGGAGCGCGAGCGTCCGACAGCTTCGCCATAGCGAGAAATAGAGAATCCATTTATATGGATAATCATTTTGTACTTAACGATATACATACGCGTTACAGTGCATGGTTTTCCCGCATCGGATAAAAGCTCTTTTCTTAGTCTTACCCTGATATTTTCATATGTTAAATGCTGTCGAAAATAATAAACATAAATAGGAGAAATTTTTAAATAAATTTTCACGCAAATTAAAATGATTCTGAATACTTTCAACTGTATATACTTTCATAGAAGAAAAGTTGAACTTAAAATAGTAATAATGTTTCAAAAAATCATTAACATTTCTGCCTGTTCGTCTTGTTGTAAATTTTCAAGAATGTTTTGTGATTTTACAAATAAATCAATAAGTAGATGCATCGATCGGTACAAAACAGAGAGAATATATAACATGCATAGGTGCGCGCGGCCATGCTAAATGAATGCAGTGAGCCTTCGAGAGCTACGAGGAAAAACGGAAGAAAGGGACGAACGGAAAAAATAAAACTGACAGAAACACAGAACAAAAACAAAAAGGAAAGCGAGAAAAGAAAGAAAGAGAGAAAAAAAAGTCGAGGAGCAAGAGGAGACAAACCGAGAGACAGAAAGGAAGACAAGTTAGCTATAATCAGTCACTCAGTCAATCCAAGTTGTTGGGCGTGCATGGCAAGAGTTGTGTGTGCTTCTCTCCAACGTCGTACACACATAATCTTGGAACGTAAATATATGTATACAATAGTATACATGCAAATTTGCAGACATGTATCTCCTCGCTTTGACAAATTTTGTACACCATTCTGTTTCTCAACTTTGTATGAATCTTGACTGGTACATGACTGAAAACAATTTTTGGAATTTCAAGTATGCCCAATGAGATTAGCCATTTCAATCGATTCATAACGGGGTTTTTTCTTTTTTTTTTTTTTTAACTTATTCCGATGAAATAATGCAACAATTTTTTTTTTCTTTTCTTTTTCCAACTCGACGTTCAACTTTCGTATTCACAAAACAATATGAATTTGCAAGCGAAAAAATTCGGAACATTTTTTTTCTGATTAAAAAACAAAACAAAAAATTAGACCGTACTGAACGAAAAAAAAAAAAAAATGTTAATGCACCGCTGCAACGATGCAGACTCCAACGTCATGAATATGCATAGAAAACTTCAATCACGGGCTGCAGCTAATTGTACTCACAAATACAAGAGGCTTCGGACGTAAAATATTTCACGTTCACCAGCTAATAAATTTGGATGCCTCGAATCAACTGGCAATGGAAGCCGGTGGTCTCTTCGTCGATATATGCTACTGTACCGAGTTTCGTTAATCGTCTCGAGGACATAAAAACGAATGAAAGAAAAAGACGAAGAGAAAGAGAGTGAGTGGTGTGAGCCTTTTAAATGCAAATATGACACATACTCGCAACATCCAAAAACAATTAATAGAGTGAAAAACGTGCGCGCGAGCCCGTTGGTGGTTTTTATATTCAATAATAATATAACGAGAAAAAAGAAACCGATTATTTCTCTGAAGCTTTTTCATGGTATGATTCAGGTCCTTTATACAAATTTCTTCACAACACTCGACGTTTAAATTCACTCATAAATCAATTGAGAATAAAAAAATTCTATCCTCTCGTAATAATTGCTAAAATAATTTGTCGACAACGATTCGAAGGAAACAATCGAACGAGTTTCTTTTGTTTTATTATACTTTCAAATTGAATCGAATCGTAACAGAGGTTTTCGGATGGATCGACGAGTAATTGAGAGCTTGACCTAATAATTAGTTACGTAAACAGACAATTTCATCGTTGTTGTTTGTGATCGATAAGATCGACTGTTTAACAATTAATTTTATACCCAAATTCACTTTGATTCCTTTGTAAAGTGTTTCTTCTTATTTTTGAATAATCGTACTTATGCGATAATAAAAGGTGGCAGAAAAGCTAAAAGAGCGGGTTTATTAAAGTTGACAGGCGAATGATATGATGAATTTTCGTGTAATGGTCAGAAAAATAATCGCGTGACTCTCGAAACGTTTGTTGTAGCACGTGGTGGTTGGGAATGGGATCGTCAATGTACTTGTTGAAAAGTTTGCGAATGAAGTCATGCACTGAGGCTCGCCTCCTTGTTGGTCATGACCGAATGAATAAGAGACGGGCGCGTGTTGGAAGTTGAGTGTAGAAAGACACAGAGATAAAAAGTAAGAGAAAGAGAGCACAGGATAACTGAGAGGAAGGGATTGAATGAGACTCGCGCTTTTGAGGGTCTCGAAAAGTCTACCGAGTCGCGAAACGACTCTACACATCTGAGATGCAATTACCGGTATATAAGTATACGTAAATAAATAAGTGAAAAAAGTTGCGTGTCCCTCGTAATTATAGTCCCATGCTAACGAGCATGTACGAACGCTCTCGATCAATTAGCGATCGAAAGAAAGGCGCCAAGACCGAAAGAAAGAGAGAGGATTCTGTGCCCAATGAATTCCATTTCGCTTTCGATATATGCGCTTCCGATCAACGGGAAACTCAACAGGAGACTCTTTTGACTCTCGCGATATAACTGGACAAAATTCTCCTTTCACTCTTTTTATCTCTCGAACCCGAAAAATACACGTGTTAAATCCTTTTTATATTATACATCAGATCGTCTCACAAGAGCGAGCCGTATAATTTGACCATAAGATCCGAGCAAAATATACTCATTAGCTCATTAACGAAGCTATAATATTATAAGCCGAAGCGAAAGATACACAAACTCTCGATAATTTACGAGATTCCTTTCTTTCGAGATTTGAAGGAAAAAAAAAAAAAAAATTTATACTCAAATTAGTCAAGGAATCGTGAGACAGGATTAATCTGATTGCTTTTTGCTTGAACAAATGTTTGCGTGCGGCCTTTCGACACTTGTCACAATTTTTTTACCGCTGTAAATCAATGAATAATAATTTCTGAGTACTTTCATATGATTTCTTTAATACCATTGTCGAACTTATAATGAATTCACCCTTCTGGAACGCTGTAGTGATAATAACTTACGAAATATCTGTCGTCGATCGATTAATTATATCAACGGAAGGACATTTCTCAAGTTCATGGTGTGTTTTTCCTCTTGCAATTCCGACACTGTCGCATATCGACGAGGGTATTCACACTTTGTGCAATCGAACACGAACTAGTTCTAATACGGTAGATATAGAGATAGATACCTATAGATCGACATTATACGCCTCACGCTTCGTACTGTACGATTCACGCTTTCGAATTCAATGCATCGAGAAATTCAACGGGAGGCTCTTGAATACGCAGGAAGGTAGAGAGATGGAAAATCGGATATTGAAATCGTTGCTGAGTGTCAAACGCACATACAGGGTACACGGAGAAAACGGATTCGTTTTGGATAGTAAAAAATAAAAAAAATGTTAAGAATGTCAAAAGAATTTAGGCACCAATTGCAAAAGGCATAGCATTTTTTAGAACTTTCAATTTTTCTCCAACTGATTTATAAACAGTTCTACGTGGATAGGAAAAAGTAATGCGCGTGACAGCGATATTCCGTTTCACTTTCATGTGTTATTTTCCATGTCAGACTGGAACTTAGTAATATGTGGAAATGTATTAAAAATCGCAAATTTTGTATGTCAGCATAGTAAATTCTACAATAAGTATATGAATATACATCGAAAACGTATGAGGTTTTACGACACGTATAGTTTTGTTTCCATGACTGTCGTACCATTCTTTACAATAAACATCTTTCACTATACTTATAGTGAAAGACACTTGCAAGTCCTGTGGATCAAAGGTCCAGGTATTAGTATTTTTACTATGGTGGCTAGAACAATTCTCAGTACTACTGTTCGAATTAATACTGTAATGCAGCAAGTATACTGTCCTCAAGATACTATATTCCTAGTAAATTCCTCTAGAATTTTAAGCCTCGTTTTCTCCGTGTATGTCTGGCCGGTAAGTTTACACGAATTATGTTGATTGACTACGAAAATCTATCAATAAAGAAAAAAATACATTTTTTCATAGGTTTTCAGTAAGAAACATCAAATGTCAGAGAAATGTTTTATTCTGTAATTTATTATTAAAGGATTGATCCTTTTGTAGCAAAATATGATCCACAAAGATCCAACAGATTCACATAGTCGTCTACCGCACGATGCTTCATTCACTTTATCGTGTGACTCGTGCCCCTTCGTTTTTCACTCAGCAATATGTATGCGCAAATATATCTACTTATGAAAATGCTTTTACAGTTGATTTTACTCGAAGTAGTAGTAGAGAGGAATGGACATTGCGCGCGGTCAGAAGTAATTCGTTGCGATTAATCGTGTTTCTTTGCTCTCGCTCTCTCTCTCTCCCTCTCTTTTCTTTCCTATTTCTCTGTTTCTTTCCCACTCGTTGATCGAGCTGATCGAGCGCGAATGCATCCAGCATGAGATACAAATGACCTTATCGGGCAGGGCCCTCTTACCCTGCAAGTTTCCTCTCGAATACGAGAGACATTTGCTATATGCGACTATTAGTATATATTTATATAGGTACATATATATATATATATCGTTACATATATCGCGCTGTGTAATGATGAGAGGCACGCGCGTTTTCCTTCCAACGTATATCCTCGTGATTATTCCCCGATTATATAACCGTATTTATAATAATTACCTAACACACGTATCTCTTGGATTCATGCATAAGTAAATACGTATATAGATACGCATTTTATCATACCACCATACATGTGTTTACATTTACACGGTTATTTATAAATTTATTTCTCGATTTGCAACAACATATTATACCTTTTGTATACTATCAACTGCCGTAAAAGTACCACCGCGTCCCTTCTCTCATCCAGTGCCTATTTATATAAATTATAATCCAAGGATTAATAATAATATAAATGAATGCGCATGTTCACGTAGGTAAGCGAATTCGCGTCTCAGATTTCTGCACAATTTCATCGCGCAATTTTTTCAACATAAAATACTATCCCACTTCCCATCTCGGTCACTCATAAGTATATAATGGCGTATCGGGAATCCGAAGATTAGAGAAAAACTCGAAGTAAAAATACTTCAACTTTTTTCCGGATTATCAGAAATTATTGTAAATTCGATGATATCCACTACATTTATATGCCAATTAGGATTTCGATAAAATTTTGCGTCTCGCCTTTTTTTTTTATACATCCGGCATAAGCAAAAAAGATTCAAAGGAAATATTTTGTCGAACGTATTCAACGAGATATTTTGAAGTTTCGATAAAATTTCTTTCAAGTGCATTTGAATTTTGTAAAGCCCTGGTTTTCGGGTCATTAACAAATAAATAGGGAGGACATTTTTTTTCATGATTCCTCATATAGTTATTCGGGGTAAAATCGCAAAACTTGACAGACAAAAAACGAGTTTTTAAAAAAGTAGAGCACATAGATTCGAAATGATCTTGAAAATTTTTGATTCTCTTGACATTAATCGGTAGAAGTGATGTAGAGCGAGCTTCGCATATGAATGTGATATGCGTACATTCGATGAACGTAGATCATATGATTACCGGTTAGCTCGATCGTTAAGCTAATGCGGTGATAACTCGGTGCACCCTCTCGGATTCTCGCTACATCAGACTTCTCCCTTTCTCTCTCTCTCTCTCTCTCTCTCCTTCTCACTTTATACTGACCTCCCTTCCAATTACGCGCTCCCCCACGTCATAATTGCAACCCCCGAGTGTCTATATGTGGATTCTGAGATATCTTCTGGCACATCTCTGTATGCGCCGCGTGTACGTGTACATATCTATAAGCGTATAACTCTTGTCTTAGTCTCGCGAGCTCCGGCGCAAATGATGCTCTTACGCTTCGAGAATTGCCCAGTTCTCGCCCCTTTGATCCTCCTTGATGATTATTAGCCTCGATCGTTTCCCCTTACCAGGATCTTCTAACAGAGGTAACGATCGCGTTCCACCGTAATTGAAGAACATAATGTTTCGTGCGCATGAAAATTATTGATACGATTATTTTTTACTCTCGAAAGCTGCTTGTGCTGTATTGGAATTCCGTCGTGATCTTCCGTGAGTCCTCAATAACGGCTTGATTATCGTTGAACAACTTCTTCGTCTCTATTCAATGCTGTTGTGCGGTGTGCGGCGCGGAGAAGTGTCGAACGTCACACCAAACTGTGAGTTTATTTAACATATATAGGTGAATTGGAGGGACGATTATTCTCTATCGAAAATTGACGACGATCATCAATGAACCTGTTCTGAAAGATTCTTTTTTTCAAAAATAAATTTAATTGGAGGAAAATCTTTGAATTGCTATTCAACTGTCCGGAAATCCACGACGAGCGACTGTCTTCAGGGCGCCTCTATGATCGATTCTACGTTCGGAGATTCATTATCGTCGGACTAATTATCATCCTCTCCTGTCACTCTCTAAGTTGACCAACCGATTGTATCTTTTTCTTTTTTTCATTCTTATCTGAGCCCAATCAATGATAAACATTCTATGAATGAGGACGCACGAGCAGTTATTGGACAATTTTTTATGGCGTTTTATTGATATGATTCAGGCGCCTTTCCAATGAGTCGATATCTCCTTGATAAATATCAGTATTAAAACGGCGACACATCAAAGTTGCTACGATATCGGTATTTGCAGAGAACAATTACTTATCGAACATCTCGATGCTGAGCAAATATTTTTCAGGAATAAAGGCAATTTCGATTATTAAAGTCAATAAAATCGCGACGTTTGGATAACTCATTGTGATAAAAAAAATATATATATATTTGACCCTATACGATTGCTCAATTAAGTTTTTCAAGGATGAAACTCTCATATTTGCCGCACAGATACAGTGAAAATATTTCCTCGAGTCAACTAATACGGCGCACGATTGAATAAAACACACAATCTAAAGGTTCACTTTGGCGCCATCGAGCAGACTTTGACTCTCTCGAAACGAGAACGTGAATTAGTTTTCACCGTTTTTTTTTTTTTTTTCCTGGATTCAAGCCAATAAACACTCTCTTGCCACCCGCGCCCCCATCGTTTCCCTACCTTTTTCTCTCTCGCGTCGTCAGTTACATCCTAATTATTAGATCTCACATTGGTACATGCGTTCGTGTGTTAGCACGTGTCTCTATGCGCCTGTGTGTGTGTGTGTGTGTGTGTGTGTGTGTGTACTTTACGAGCTCGTATACGAAGTTTTAATTGACGCGCGTTTCGTGGCGAACCGTTCACGCGAAAGTTGCATTCCTTTGTTTACTTATGGACAATATAAAAAGCATTATATCCACGAGGATATTTTCTCCGATATATTATAATTGGCTTCATATATCTCGTTTGTGCGCTGGTGGGCTTGCAGAATTTTTCATTCTGTCTTATTAGTTCAGATGAAATGTGTGAATCGTTAACCATCCCTACATGCACTTAATCACTCGAATTTTTTTTTTTTTTTCCAGTCGAGATCCATCGCTAAAAACTTTGAAAACGCGTGAAAAGGCTATCAATTTTAATTACTTTTTCAACGATGCGTAGATATCGCGAACAATCATCGAATGTTTCAAATCTTTCTATCGTGCTCGAATTGTTTGTAAGAAAATTGAAATTTTCCGTTTCAAGGAACTCATGCGATATAACCATTCTCACGATATTTATATTTGTTCAGCATATGGGTGGCAAAAATTTTCCAATTTATTAATGCTTTTTCACTCGAACGAAATTGAATCTTGAACAATTTTTTTTTTTTTTTTCAATCATCGCAATACCGCGATATTAACTTTTGTTCAGCGACGAAAGTCGTTTTTCTTAATACACTATTCCGAACGTCTCTCTTCCATTTGTCATAAATCTGACTGTATTAAATTTTATGTTGATAGACAGAGAGAGAGAGAGAGAGAGTCTGCTTCGAAAATCTATAATGAACCACGCACAATATACATGCGATCCTGTCACAGAACATCCCACACTGGATATTGCGTATACGATTTTTCCCCCCTTTCATGGTTTTTTCGTCGTCGTCGTCGTCGATTTATTTATTCATTTTTTTTCTCTTTAAATTTTTTATTTTGCTTTCGAAGTTTATCTTTTGTGTCCATCTGTATCCACACGATTATCCTTCTACTATTTCACGCACGGCTGTTCGACAACTCGAACCGCCCACGATAGCCCGATCGAAGAAAAATCGAACGAGAATCTTTGCGTGTGCAACTTTTTTTTATTTTTTATGTATGCACGCTTCGAAACGTGCGCGCGCGCGCGCTTCGCTGACTCTCGCTTTCGACTTTCGATTGTTTTTTTTACCTCGTATACTCATATTGCGCTCTCAGCTATGCGAGCAACTCGCTTATGAATATTTTTATATTTTACGAACCATACTTACAAACACTTCGATGAAATTTTGCTCTCCGAACACTTAACAAACACCTCAAACTTTTCCTAAACACTTCCGACAGTTTATTCACTTGTGCGAAACCAAGGAGTTGCAGTTTTTTTTTTTTTTTTTTTTTTTAATGGTTCTGAACCGATAAACGGAAATTCATATCGACACATGATTTCGCGTCACACTTGAAAAAATATAACTTGTTTTAACTCAAATTGAGTTCATAAAAAATATATTAGCTTCAATATTTTTATTGTATATTTTATTATACATAATGACACACTATCGAAACTACATATCTATACTCGATGAAGTGTGCTCTAATTAATTAAAACACGTGAATGACAAGTTTTTGATCAGGACAAATTAACTTTGTCAAAATAGCAATATTTATCATCACGGTGAAATAAAATACATTTCTCTCATTTGTATAATCGTGTCGAAAGGTACCAAAGAGTGTGTACAGTATTCTTGATATTCGAATGTTCAGATTTCTGACGTTAGAACATTGTTTGGATTTTTGAAGATTCGATAAAATTTGTGACGGTTTGAGAAAAGAGTGGAAAAGAAATCAACCATATTTGGGTTGCATTCATCGATCAATTTTTATTTTTATCTTCTTTGTTTGTTTTCCAGGAGTTTTCAAAGACTCTAGAATCGTTCCAAAATGTGAGACGGTAGCGAGGGACTATGGAATGAATATTGGAAATTTTGTAATTCACGCATTCGCGTCACGTACTGTCTCTGCAAATAAGTCAACGCTTTCAATCTCTCTCGCTTCCTTTCTCATGCTCTCCTCACTCTTTTGGCGAGATTTTTCGTAGGTCGTCGAGGAACACTGTATGCGCGTATACGAGTGCCCACGGGCGCCCTTATGTATCTATGTGTATGTGTGTGTGTGTTTTTCGTCGGAGATAGGATAAATGAAGAAAAGAAAACGTTGTTCGCTACATTTTTCCCTTTCGTATCCTCCGTACTCGCACTCCGTCTGTCTTTTCTTCTTTTTTCTTGCTCCCTATTGCATACAAATAATAAAAGAGCAGGCAACTCCTGCTTTTCTAAGACTCGGCCACGGTTGCTCAATTTTCGAGGAAAACAATTCGAAAAGAAATGTATTTCGATTCGGAATACGAAATGCGGCAGAAAGGGAGAAGCAAGCATAAATAAATAAAGTCATTTTTCTACCATACGTTTTTCAATACGTTTCCTTTTTAATCTTTATTATTTTTGCTTATTATATTTTATATATGAACTATATTTTTTGGCACAGTAACGTATGTTGTATCCTTTTATCCGTCAATAACGAGAGGTATCTTAAAAAGTCTCTTCTTTCGAAACTCTCGTCTGGAGATTCCCGAGATCATATTTAAATATGTACATATTTGTAAATGTATATAAACTCAGCATCACTGATGAGCGTCGATAAACGAGCGAAAAGTTTTCCTTTCACTCCAGAATCTTCGTTCTAGGAAAACCTTTCGGATTAACAAAAACGATAGAGAGCAATGCACTTTCGGTTGTTTTTCCCTGGAAACGCTTACTCGGCACTCGGGTGCCTCTTACCTTTTATATTGCTGTTTTTCAATGTGATTCTCATGAAATATTCAGTTTATTAAATTTGATCGATCAACCGAAACTGAAATTAAAACTTTATCTCCAACTCTATGCGATTCTCAATTTGAGTCATTTGAGGTTTTTGTCTGTGTGGATAATATCCAGGAACACGTGTGTTTTCCTTTTTTTTTTTTTTGTTACTTTTTTACGTATCTGGATCTTTTCGATATAACTACACGTGTATATTATATAAATGGATAACGGAGCGAGTATAGTATCTTTGTGGTCGATCATATATTACAATCAGGTCGGATCCTATTATCCAACAGGCGGGGCGACAGGTTGGCTTGATTTTATTTTAATGAGAGGCTCTCGCGCTCCTGCTGCTTGTCTACTGCGTGTAATCTTTTTCGTTGGAGCAAGCTCTTCCGTGCGCTCACATCTTTTCCCTTTTTATATGCGTATGCACGTACGAGAATGTCATTTGCCTTTCTTCTCTCTCGTTGTCATCTTCATATTCGTCTTCTAACACGAGACCGCCTTTACTTGATGTCAATGTATGACAGAGCTGGAAGAACAAATTCTTGTCAACCCGCCCTTCTCTCATATCCAAAGAAGCTCTCTCTCTCTCTCTCTTTTTCTCTATCCATCAATCACGTCCTTCTTTTAAAAAATGAAAATCTAACGAACGAATATGCGAAAGAGCCTTGCGATTGGTTTTACGAATTTAATTCTTCGTTCCTCCGTCATTCGGGACCTGCTGCGCCGAACATTCAAAATTTCTTTAGTTTAGGTATATAACCGCAAATATTCTCGCAACCATCAGTCGCAGAGATAAAATTGGAGAATTCTTGAGCCGGGAGAGGGCCGCCACAAAAACTCATATAAAATTCTCTTGTCCATGTGATCATCAACAGACCCATCACCAGTATATATATATTTCATCTCGCTCGCTCCGCAATTTCACGATTGTATGAAGAGAGGCGGGCGGGAGAACCGATCGACGTAAACGGCGGTGCTGAACACGCCGAACACGCGATAAATCTCAATTATCGATCTTTTTCTGCCCCACACGCACACACACATACACCGGTGTACAACCCACCCCACAATGTATGTGCATAAATTGCCATATTTACATTGTAGTAGATACACACGTTTTTACCGATGTAACGTAATAGCACTATAGGTCAAACAGTCTCGGCAAATTGACGATCCTCGTACGAACAGCCGGAGGATTGGCGTGTGTAAAAAAAATATTTCTTTTTTACCTTTCCAATGTTACAAAATCTCAAGCTCCTGTGACGCCGTTGTTGGTGCTATCGATTGTAAAATAAAAAAAAAGTTTTTATTGAAACATACTCGAATTTTTGTTGTTTCCATTCCATTCATTGAATAATTTTTTTGGTCGCGAGTCTATAAAGTTGTCGTTTGAATATTCTTTCGTTAATTGTTAATTAACTTTTATGCCGCGTGTAACTGTATCATTTTTTGTACCTCGATGAAATTACTATCGTCGATGTGCAGGGATCCTCGCTCGTCGTACTAGCAGTATACGAGAGTACCGTGCGCGTACGCATTAGCACTAAATGTACCGTAGGAAAACAGCTATATGAGCTAAAGCTAAACGACCGGCTTAGGCCCAGTTAGTTCTCGTTGAACCTCCAGTATATAGTAAACGCTCGCTATACACACTTTCTTCGTTGACCCAGTGTGCATCTGACGGATAAACGTACACATGATTCTGTCCGTGTTTGTACGTATTCCTGTATTTCTGTATAAACTCGTAAACTCGTGAATTAGTCTTGTTTTTTCCTATTTGTTCAGAATATGTTGATGGAAAAAAAAAAAAAAACTGTGCACGAGTTCAACGATATTAGATTTCCAAGTTCCTTGTTCGTTCATTCAATTTTACTTGTTAGAATCACATACTTTTTTTTTCTTCTTCTGAAACTCTATTAAAAATGGTGCTCTGCGATTTTCGAATTCAATAATCGCAATTAATCATCTTCGATGTCAGTAACCCCTCTCGTCACGGTATAGGATTTCGAACGCGCATATCTTAAGCCGATAATCCTTTCAAATCAGACCAAAAGTGATTCACTTTCCTTGAATCTATGTTGGTACGTGAGATAAATACATATTGAGACTGTATCGCGAGCTTGGCTTCGCTGCGTTTGTAATGCATGACGCACGCCTATACGTGCGGCTTGAACGACAGAAAATGAGAGCAAGCGAGAGATAGAAATTGAGAGAAGTAATGAGACGGAGAAACAGCGAAAGTAAATCCAGCAGTCGTAAAGTTCTTACATATTTCGCTGCGTTTCTTCTGCCCCGGTAATATAATTCATACGTATTGGCTTGGGGGTGACGAGAACGTTGAACGCAGTCTCACATTGACGCTGTTGATAATCACGTGAACATGCCTATAAGTATACTTATATGATGGGAACGTAGTTATGAAAATATGCGGAGAGCTAAAATGAATTGCGTACGTAGCGTCAAAGATTGTTAAACTGGAAATTAGACTGAAAAATTACAAAGTCAGCAATGTCCACGTACTCTTTTTAAATTTTCGATCGTACACATACTATTTTCAGTATACACGTTATATGAAGACTGAATATGTGTGTCTGTGAGGTTACTGTGTATATAAGCAGTTTTATTGTAGGCCGGACACGCGTGGGTTAATGACACACGTAACTATATATATTTCTGTACAAAATTATTAAAGCTTCTGGATCGGCGTTGTTGCCGATGGGTGTCGAGCGGTGAAAGGTTTGACGCAGTGATAAATACTAACTTTATATCGTAGTTTCTAACCTTACACTCTCACATTTATTCATACACAAAATATAGAATCATGCGCTTGTACAGATTCATCATTTTCACGTATACGCTCATTAATATATACAACGGATTAGCAGATAGTATGAGAGGCTTACTACACTTGGAATAAATGATAAGCAATTAGTATATTATGCTTATGGGTGATCACTGAGGTTATTTTGCCATACCTTTCCATGTGTCGCGGTGAGACAACTCGAGTTACACACACGTGGACGACAAATCGTAGGTTCTCGATGTGTGTGGGCTCTCTTACGACTATGTGCATGAGTATGGCAGGCGGTGCGCCGTTTAAGTTAAAATAGAACCAGGCTTGATCGGTTATTATTATTAATAATAATCATCATACTCGTGCCAATAGTAATAATTATTTTAAAAAAAGTAATGTTCATTATTATTTGTTTAATTCTCCAAATATTTTTCATTTCTCAGGCCGATAATTTCAATCGTAAGAGTTTCCTGATATTCTAGCATTTTGTCATCTTCACGCTAATATGAGCTGAGCGAAAGGTTGTAAATTCAAATATTTGGTATTGTTGATTATTTTTCTGAAATAAAAAGAATCCGTGTATGGGGACCGGTTGGTAAGAATGAATGAAAATCCGGTCGAATTTTTTGTGCAAGATCTCTTTGCTATACGTGTTTGTAATTGGAGCTGACACACGCAGGTATAACGTAAAACGCGAGCTCCCTTTTTGAGTGGGCCTTAACGGTTTACTGGAAGTGTTTGGTGCATGAATACATGTTACATATATATATGGGCGTGCGTATGAAAACCGTAAAACGGTATTCATCATAGTACAAGGAGTAACTGGGTACAGCTGTGTGTCGTAAAAATACATGCCGCATACACGTGCTTCGGTACATGACTGTACGTGGGTGTGATACAAGCTTAGTGAACATATGACTGAACGTTTCGTTTCTTTCACTCATTTGAGCAGCAACTGTACTCATTTCGTTGAAAAATGATGTATATATGTGTATATATCCGGAGACATTATACGAAGACATAAGCTTAATTCAAGCGAGTGAAAAATCCCAGTTAGCGGCAAAGATAAAACGGGAAACTTGGAATAGAGAGGAAAAAGAAAACCATTACCTGCAACTATAAAGCCCGGAATTGACTCGTGATACTTCTCGTCTTGATGCAACCGAACGAATAATAAACCGAACGAGAAATGAAGAATTTTTTCATTAGTGCTTCACTCAATTTGTAATTTGAAAGGAAAAAACAATGAAAATTCTGCACCTATATGATAACTACTAACTTTTTTTTTTTACTGAGGAAAACTTTTGTTTGGGACAGGAATGTGGAATTGCAGAAGTACCAATCGAGATTAGTAAAAATAAAAATGCTCTTCGTCTTAATGAAATGTATCATCGAAATCCATTTTCTATTCGAATCGCCTCTTTTTTTCACGCGTGCGGCTTTATATGCTGGTTGAAAATTGAAAAATCAATAAACTTTGGCAATTTTTATGTACACTTGAACACGAACTCGTAACTTTTACATCAGAGTTAGGGAACATTATTGTAAAGTTATGTTTGCTGAGTATTTTACTGTTTCGTGTATGACTCTTTTCGTGTTAATTTTTCATCAAACTTAAACTTAATTCGAGAATCAGAGCAGTGCTGTAATGTTGAGCATACTTAGAGGTTTGTGAAATTTGTTTTCCAGTGTAAGCATTTGAATGAACGCGTTTTTTTCGCATCCAGTAGAATTTTTTTTTTTTTGCCAAAAACGTCAATTCATCGAAAAGAATTTAGGGCTGTTTGATTATCAAAAAATGCTACATCGATTATCATAAAAATGCTCGTTACTTTTTTTCGAATAAACATTAGGTTCTTCAGGATCCATTTTTGTTCTTAAATAAATGATTTATTTTTCTTTATAAGATTTTCTTTTTCCTTTCTTTATTTTTCTTAAAAGCCATAAGGATCGTTCAAAATTGGATTCTGAAACAAGTAGATTTTCTCGTATGGAAACGCGAGGAAAAATACCGTCTATTCAACGTCCTACTGTATACGAGAGACAAATCTAGACGCATCAATCACCTGCAACATCATACACGCATATTGAGCACATGAATATATAAATGAGAAGTGTGAATATATTTAGCTTCTTTTGTGACATTAAACCGTACAGTGCGTGTGATGTATAGTGTTACAGAGTGCGCTTGACTCGAGTTTCAATAAACTATCTTCATGATCTGTTTCGTGAAACTTTTGATTTACGGTGCATATAGCTTTTCATTCTCTTAACAAAATATTTATATTTCCATAGCTTTCGATTGATAATATTTCGAAATTTGTTAACCGCTGTTAGGGTAGATTGTTATGAGACTATCGAGTACCCACAAAATCGAAAGGATGAGAGATTTCTTCACAATACATTGTTTGAAGGGCTTTTCTTCTCTTTCTAAGAAGTAAATTTTTTTTGCTCATCTAGGAAATGGAATATCATTATATTTAGTGTGTAAAATTTGTTTGTCTCTAAATGTTACCTTCGTAATTTCGTGCCGTGAGCACGGAATCAATTGAGTACATTTCCGGTGTTTCGAAGTTATATACGTTCATTTTCATACGTTAGAAAAAACTTACAAAATTCTTTTCCGCATTTTGTTTGTTTTTTTTTTTGTTTCCGCTCCAGGGATAATTTATAGTATAGTGACAAATGACGAGAAATTACGAAATGGTTTCCATGATCGTTATTGTCGGAAGGAACTGTTACTTTTCTCATCATTTTCTAAATCTTCTATTCTTTGCTAGCTGTTTTCCCCCTCCACTCCCCCTTATTGAATGCTCTTCACATTTTATTCTCTCACGAATCCTCACACTCTCATCTCCTTTGTAATGTGGGCACTTGGATATATAGTTATACACAAAATAAGTTGCATTTTCAATCTTTTCTTCGGTTTTGTTTTTTTTTCTTTATCTCCGCCGGAGGAATCAGTCAACCCCTCGTTGGTATGCGTGTGTATGTCTGTAGCAAGTCTGCTGTCTCAATTCCCGCGGTGTATACTAATTAGTAAGTAGTGCCCCGAGACAAGAAATCATCGCGTCGGAGTTGGTTGAGTATATGGCTTAACGTGAGTTACGTGAAGTGTCGTGTTCACCGAAACCTTCTCGTTTCAGTGAAAGTGTTGGGAACAATCTCAAGAATATCAGTCTCCCTATCCATCTCTCGCTCTCACTTTGTGTATATCTCGTGTTTTTTAACAGTGAAAATTAATTGGTAGCATTGCAATCAAATCTATTCAAACCGGCGCAGTTTAACTAAACCAAAATAATGATTGGTAATAAAATATAAACGAATTTTTCATCGTCCACGCAGAGATGCGAATGATGGTTGGAAATTCATCCGCCGGAAAGGTCCATTGTTAAAATATGATTCATGGCCGTGGCAAACTTGACACTCTGCTGTGTATCGGCTGACGTGGAAATGTATCAATGTATAACGATATATCGTATAGTAGATCGCGATAAGCAAAATAATTTTTCTGTTTCTCGAATCTAATCGAAAAATCTACTCTGTTTATTCAAACTTTTATTGAATTCTTAATTTTGTTTTCATTCATTGTACATAATCGAGGAAAATGTGTTTAAAATCAATCGAATTAAGGATTTAATGCGACGAGTGAACACACAGGATTCAGGTGCTGAAATAAAAAAATTACACAGATATTGTCGTCCTATTTTTTATTAGACATCGCACCCGAGGACGTCTCAGTCCCCTGAGTATCGAATTTAAAATTGAACTATCATCGAGAGAACTGCCAATACGTATATATATTCGCGAAAAAATGCATCGAAAAACGAATGGCCAAAGAGGTGAGTTGGCAGATCCTCGGCTTATTTCAAATGTCAAGTGCATCCCCGCGCAGAAAACGCTCATCTCGCTATAATATTGCTGACTCTCGCTTTGCCGTATTATCCTCTCTCTCTCTCTCCCTTTTTCTCTCTTTAGATGCAATACTTCTTTGCCAGAAGATTCTCAAGTTCTTGGCTGTGCCTCGAGTTGCACTGCTTCAAGAAGCTTCTGAAGTTCTTTTCGGTTTAATGCAGCGGGAGATTCTGACGTATGTTATTAATTAAGCAGCGAACATACATTCATACAACGAAAAATTCTATTAAGTTGCCGAGCCAGCAAAAATCGTGCATTCGAATCATTGATATATTTCGTTATATTGGATTTTTAAGAAAAGCCAAAAGGCAATATTATTCCTGTATATACACATTAAATTTGCATTCCTTATTCCAAACTCTATGGCGAGTTTATCTCGATGTCATATGAGAACTTCTTCATTTCTCCGCTGACGCTCTTCCTATTTGGTTTTTATTTACGGCGTTTCGCCTTTTATCTTGCCTCTCCTTTTGACACCGCTATTTTATTTTATCACTCGAGACTCGATCCCCTTCGTGCTATCGAATTTAAAAGCTCCTCCGCTCTTCTCAACTTGTTACGAACTTGACACCGGATATAAATATATATAAAGATATCTGTACACATACTGCGGCTTTGTCCTCGTGACTCCCTCGAGTTTCATTGCAGGAAATATTCGTACAATGGCGAAATAAGCTACCATTGGAGTGAAAATTTGAGTTGTTTCGATTGAACTATCAGAATAAATCCGCAACATCGTTTACCACCTTCGTTTACTCCTTACAATTCCAGCGCGACAAGTTTTCGCTGCAATATGCTGATACAAATTTTGGCATTTCCTGGAGTAATAATATCGAAAAATTTTCATCGTGTTTTGTGATGTGATTTCCGTAATATTTTTACATGAAATTCGATATCCCCAAGCTAATCTCGTTAAGATAACATGACAACTATCTGAAAACCGTGGTGATTTGGGGTTTTTTTTTCACAAAGATATGATAGGAAGATTGAATTATCTGATTTTGATAAAATTATATAAAAATCAACTGCTCAAAAAATATTGACAATCAAAAAAATGTTCACTGCCTCGGTTACTATAGAAAGATAGTCGTCATATTTTCGTTTTTCTGACGAGTTCTCAATCGAAATACCATTCGTATGAATAATTGGAAAGGGAAATGTCACATTAGATTGGCAAACCGTATTAAATTCTCGATTGGACAAGATTACGGATTTACGTACCGTGAAAACGTTTCCGCACATTAAATATGTTGCTTTTTATTATTTGGCATAAAGAAACGTTCTCGCATCCCTAGATGTATCTACATGTTTCTCTTTCGATCTGAGCAAATATTTTCCCATTCATTTATTTCGCGTTCTTATGGAGAGTAAAATTCACTGCTGAGAAAACCGTTTTATCAAAATATCTTCTTTCGTGTACGCATATATATAAAAACTCATTCGAACGTTAACTGTTTATGGAGATATAATATACTGGCGTATCTCATCACGATAAAAAAATATTTTCCGGTCGAATTCAGGGCATCAGAGAGGTTACGTAGGTGTGGCAGAGCAACGATATTGCATTGCTTCACTATTTAAAATGAGACAGACTTCGTAGAAAAGGAACAAATTGCATGAGAGAATGAGCGAGAGAAGTGCCAAGATCGAGGTAAGGGAATTTCCGTGGGTTGGGGTCTATTTTTTTTATCTCGTGGACGCTCGTCCACGGGTGATGGAACACACAAGAAGAGAAAACGAAAAAGAAATTCTTTGTCTGCGTGTGTGTGTTTGTGTGTATGCACATCTTTGTGTGTGTAGGCATGCACATATATAAAATAGCGAGGGAAAGGATCTCGCGATCGACGTCGCCTCTCATTATCATCGAATGTCGAGAACGTCGCCCTGAAAACTCTCGACGGAGAGATTGACAATTGGTCCGAAGCTGAACGAGATAAAATAACGCATAGCCTCTCCCTTTCCATTTTTATTCCGCAATCACTCACGCGATCCTTTTGCTCTCGATCGAATTACCAGATTAAGCAATTTTTGCGCAGTTTACTCTGTCACGCTCGTTGCAATTTTCGTCCACTATTTTTTTTTTAATTCATTTTGTATATTGGTTTTTTTTTAAATACTTGTTTCAGAAGATGCTGATGTACGGATCGAAAAATATGCAACGGGACGATGGGAAAATCGCTCTACATCTATGGTGAGTTCATTTTTTTCCACTCAACACTTTTTCATTCTTTTAAAATGATATATATATGATGAATTCAATAAGAGCGATTAAAACATTAAATTTGGCGATTAAATTTTCGTAACATCAATTTTTTTCCATTTGTATTTTGAACAAATTTCATGAATAATGCATATTCGTCGTTAAGGTGAATCCTAAAATTCTCGTATTTTTTGTTATACTTTTATCATTACGATCGACGAACAGCAGTGATAAGAATTGTAAAAATTTTCAGTATCTTGACAGAACTCTGAAAATTACGGAAACTAATCTCATTTTGTTTGTTTTCTATCCCATACTATAGACACTATTGGAAATATGATTCGCGTATAAGCGTGCACTAAAAATTGCACGAGCTATGATAGGAAGTATGTTCTTGTACAATGTTCGTGCCAGTGAAAAGCATATTCAGAGCTTTATCCACCCCTACCCCCCTGCTTGTATGGCCCTTTTCTACTCAAGCGCCTCCATTTTCCGTCCGCACTCTCGTCGCAGGGTTTTTCATTTCTTCCCTTTCACACTTTTTTTTCTCTCCTGGCTCTTTCTGTTCTTGTGTTCTCCTCGGTAGGACGTCGCGTCACGTCGCAATATAAACGCACGCACGGGAGACGCGTGCTGCTCGACAATTCTTCAACGTATAGTCTACCCGAGAGACCTTTCGATCTCCTCACACATTCTCAATTTTTCTCTGTCTTCGTCTCACTCTCGCCCTCTCTCTCTCTCTCTCTCTCACTCTCTCTTTCTCTCCCACCCTCCTCGTATTTCCTTTTTTTTTTTCATTTTTTGATCGTTACTCTCTCTCTCTCGCCCTCTTCGCTTCCTCTTCATTCTTCGGGTTCTTCTCTATACGTTCACAATTTTTGCGGGAAGTGATGCACGAAGGGGGGCCACGAGAGAGGGCGTTTGGGTAGAGGATATTCTGCAGTGTGCCTGTCTCGTTCTACGGTACAAAGTCCTTTTGATCTCGAGACAAAAGCTTCTCGCTCTCTTGCCTTCCCTCGAGCGTCTCTCGCGTACTTCTCCTTGTCGTCATCGTCGTCATCGTCATCATGCTTCTCGTTGTTCCCGTAGTTGGGTCCGACTACATCGACCAACAGTACGAAGTTTTGCCTGTGGGGTGACAGAACACTTGGAAATCAAGTACGAGAGAGGGAGAGAGAGAGAGGGAGGGGGAGAGAATTCAGAAAGGTGTATACAAGTAGAGTTTCCTCTCTAACTTCTTCTCCATTTTTATCTTCCGACAAGAATCATGCCGTTGCCTAGCGACCTTGCTTGACCTCAAGCACCATCATATCAAATGATTAAGGACCGTTATTTTTCCTTTTCTTCTTTCATATTTATCGATATTCTCATTGCATGGTTATCGGTATAATTACTGAAGCAGACTCGATCGATGGGATGTGTTATGCCAGAAATGTACTGTTATGCAAGACTTTTGTAGAATTTTCAATCAAAGGTTGTCCAAGGTTGGAATACCGATCGTTTTCTCCTGGTTTTTCGTTATGCTATATTCGTATCAGAAAAAATATTTATTTCCCAATAACGAAACGTACGTTCTGAATTCACCTCTGTTCCCGCTAACTGTCGACAATGGCTAATCTATATTTTTATTTTTATGATTATCCGATCGCATCTGATTTTTGTCATTATTGGAATGTTTTGAAAATGAAAGATGAATAGAAATAAATAGGTCATCGAACTCCATGTTATGATTACTGGTGTTTGTCTCATGAGTCAGCGCTTTAGCGCTCTTATGGTCTGTTCACCATTTTCTCACTGGACGAAAGAAAGAGAGAGAGAGAGAGAGAGAGAGAGAAAAAAAAGTAAGAATGCCGCATTGGCCGCGAAAGTTTAGTAAGGATGAAGCCTGGGAAAGTCTTCGATATCTGAAGAAACAGTTTCTCTTTTATTTTATTTCGTTCTTCTTCGTTTAATTTTGTTCTTTATTTTTTCATTTGTTTTTCTTTTACGTTGCCTCTCCACTCATCCGATCCATACCATAGCAGATATTTTCGTCTTCTAGAGGTTCTTAGGGTTGGTTCTAACTTAGCTAAACGACGATGAGAGAGTCGACCAAGCGTAACCGAAATACGACGGGTTCACGGCTCCGAAGGCTTTACCCTTATTTTTGTTTCTTCTTTCAACCCTCCGGCGCAATTCGAAACGACAAAGACTACGGCTTATTAGAGACTGGTGACCCGAAACTTTGATTACATCCTCGGGTGAAGCTGCGGTATTTTTTTTTCGTTACTAATCTCTCATGGCTATATACATACTATATACAAAAATCTTCTGGATTTCCCCAATTTGGGATTATTGTCTCCATAATTTTGAATTTTACTTTGTATCAGGATTCACATTTAAAATCTAAAAGTATATTCGCAGGTTAAAAGACAATCGATCGGATTATCAGTAATGAAGAAAATTAGATCACGGCTTCGTGTAATCATCACAATTCTTCTTCTCTTGTTTTTCGTTACTCTTTCAAGTTGATATCTACGGTTGTGAAAAAAGGGACGTTTTTCTTCTCTCTCTCTTTTTTTTTTACTGAACAAACATTGTGGCGGTCTTTTTTATCGCTATGCTTCCACAAATGTCTAAGCGAATATTAGAGAAAAAACGAGAGAAGATTCTCACGATTATTGTACCTTTTTCCTTGCTTCGGTTTCGCTATTGGGAAGCTCGTGCTCTCTGATCCATGCTGGAGCGTTTGTTCTACCGATTCAACGACTAGTTAGAAATTCCAAAATAAAATAAAATTATCTCACGACAATTTCCTGTCTCGGGGCCCTCTGTCAGAGAGGGATGGAACTCGTGGAGCCTATAGTAAGCGACCTCCCTGAACGGACATATACATTGTTTGTTACATCCCTATAGAATTCTTGTGTATTTATATGTATGCACCCATCTGAAGAAGAGTCATCGGACACATGGAGTCGTGAGTGCGTCGACAAGAGGCCTCGGACAATAATATAGGCACGACTAGAGCATAAGTCCATAGCTCGTTTGCATTGTGTCGTGCTTCGCAATTGTATCTCGCGTCTCGTGTGTCGACAAAAAGAAAAAAAAATACCTATATACACACATCTGTTTATATTTATATGGGATATTCCGCCTTAGAACGACTCTTATCTTAGAATTTTCTTATTACCGATCTCACATAACAAAAATTATTGACAGAAGATCGCCTCAGAGTATTTCCCATTTTACATTTGATTCGAAAAAATTAATAATTTTCTAATGATTATAACGAGATTATAGCAACGAATGAACATTATCATGCCTTTTTTAAATATGAAATAACATAAAATCATTTATCCATTAATATCGAACGCGTGTACCAGGATTATTAGAAGTCGATTAATTGGTCGTGGAATTCCTTATGCATTGGCGAATCGTCGTTAAGTCCACACAATCGTACGCTATCGATGGACTCATCCATTGTTTCTGTACCCATGTCGTAAAATACGAGTGTTTTCGTTTCCGTGTGTATGTGTGTTTAAATGGGATGTATGTATCGTGAACTGTTCAAGTCTCTCGACATTCCAACCATTGGCGTTTGCTGTCCGTACACTTTACACTTCGCACTCACTACTATTCTTCGTATCCCATGCATATACATATATAAATATACATATTACGCGTATATAAAACACGCACGTATATATTGATACTCGGTATAGCATGTAGCCCTGTTCCCTGAGACCTACCGGTCTCGTTTTCCGCCACCCGATTAGCTACACTCGATGTTACGACGCCTTTCTCTGTCCACACACTCGGAATACTTGGCAAACGTTCGATGTATATACATACGCACACACAAAGATATCAATATACATGTATAGAAACTCTTTGAGATCACGGTTATCGTAACTCTCGAGAGTTCCCGTCGAGGATCATTAAGGCGAAGGACTGTTAAGAGGAGGCGAGCAGGTATCTCGAAGTGTCTGATCTGCTGCTGGGCATTACTACTTAACGGTTCACCGGAATGGCCCACAGTCACGCATCTTTGTCTCTCTTCGTCTGTCTCTCTTTCACCACTCTCTCGCTCTCTTTCTTTTCCTCTTTCTCCGTCTTCATTATTCTCGTGATCGGGGGAGTAGTATCGCTTCTTTTCGAGCATAATCTTCCAGGAGTCATATTTCGTACTTTTATCTCTTGGTTTATTGGGATATGCAACTTTGTTACTTATCTGGTTTATTGGATCACCATCCTTGACATTATATATAAATATATATTTTTTGTACTCGTTTGCGACAAATCAAGAAGAAAACGAACCGAATTTTTGATCTTGCTTAAGTGGAAAGTGAGGCATTACGATTATTGCTCCCTTCTTACCGAGGAGGTAAAATGAAACGAGAATGGTTAGGGGTCATAATAATGACCGATCTACTTACCCGATTCCCACTACTGTCGATATATTTTTTTCGTAGAAACTGTAATTACGAGATACAGCGCAGAGAAGTATCAGCATGATCGGGTGAAGAGAAATTAGTTTTAATCGGGTTTGAGTCGTATTGAATAGCTCTCCATATTTTTGTTATCTTGCCGACGTATCATGGCTATTCGATTCAATTTTTTTGTGGCTGATCAGGCGTAAGATTCCTCTTTACGTATTTTTCCATGAGCGGTAATATCTTTGAGTGTGCGGATAACGCTCAATTTTTTTTTTTTTTTTTCGTATCATCGTAATCATAGAATTAAAAAATAACTATAAAATGCAATTATTTTCCATAATTTTGAAGATGATTAAGCCTTGAAAATTTTCGCTACGAATGAAGTGATTCAAATCGGTCGTTCTCAACACCTTCAGGTATGTAGTTTGTAGGGGCTGAACTTTGATGCGAAAAACCTTAAATTTTTCGTCCCTCGCCGTTTTGATTATAAGGAGCTCGTTCTCTCGTTTCCTGTCGGAATTTTCTCTTTCTTTTTTCTTTTTTCCTATCTCTCGCACCTTTTCGCACGACGCGGGTGCGAAAAGACTTGTATTGAAAAGTATAACGCGTTACTCGGGACCTCTAATTAATTCGATATCATAAAAAGCGGAAGAGTGAGAGTGACGGCGATTTGCGACTTTATAAGCGCGTCTGCTCAGAGCCAGTCATTACTACTTGTGGCTCTATCGAAACAGCTCGCAGTCACGCATATCTCAGATCGGACTACTCGCCGTAAGCCAAGGTCCGATATGATTATCGGCCGTGAGGCCAAAACGAGTGTCTATCGCACCAGACACACAGACGGTTGGGAAAACGATAATAATGATGATAATAAAAATAAAATAAAAACGGAGAACGAAAACGATTTGACGCGTGAAGCCATGAGAATTATGGCGATTTTATTTAATGCTGGCCAATGAGATACATCTTTATATCTTTATTACCACATCTCGTTTCCTACTCTTCTTCATCCGGTGTTTCGAATCATTTTCTATTTAATCTCAAAGCCTTCTGATCCACTACCTCCTGTAGTCATGGGAATAAGTTCTATCAGCTTGAAGGAGTCATCGTCCCAGAGAGAGAGAGAGAGAGAGAAAGAGAGAGAGAGAGAAAAAAAAGAAAGAAATACAAATGCATCTATAAAAGTGATTTGAACACACGGTAGGGGGTCAAACGTGTGAGAAGGAATGCAGCTATTACATACTCAATTTTATATGAACACTGTTTTAATCTATCTCCGATCTCTCACACTTCATTTATATTCGTGGCAGCAAACTCGATTTTCACTCGAATTCGATGAGCTCTCCTCCCGCTTCCACCCCTGACTATCATCGTTATTTATTGTGAACAAGCAATATTTATTTCGTTCAAACGACACTTTATTAATTCTTTTAAAATTATTCCAAAAACGTGATTGAACAATTTCATTTTGTCGTATCAAATTACGTTATCGTTCGAAGGTATGAAAAATTGAAAAAAATTTTGACATTTCTGCTCCATGAGTCAACAACGAAATAAATCCTTTGAAATAGAAAATGTAACTCCTTCGAGGAGGCCAAAAAATTTGATACATAACTTTTGCGAAAACTCAATAACGTGAATGTTGTGAATCGTGTAACGAAATACTTGATGGATTTTACAGAGGAATTCGCAGATTATAACTCATAGATATTTTGTACATGGATGAAGTTTATTTATAAACATATATACATTATATGCTTGCCTACGGAAAGAGAGAGGAAAAAAGCAATTCCATCATCCGCCGCAATTTATCGAAGATATTTTGTACCGTTCACAGTGTAAGAAATTGATATTTTTATTCAGAAATGTAAAAAAAAAACGAAGATAATCTGACTTACAGTACAAACATTTTTTACTTCCTCAAATATGTATTATCCTCATGAGAAACGAACGGTGTTTGGTTTCATAATTGAGTAGAACGATTAAGGTTATCCGCGACGTACGAAGCAAATGAGATATATAAAAAAGACAAGTACAATGTTGTTTGATGTATATTTGCATAAATTACTGTATAATGAGGAAACAATTATTGTACCTCTATTATGAATATATTTTATACGGTTAAACGATCAGGCAAATGTTGAATGTAGTTACGACAAGAACTTCAACCGTACCGACTGTCAAAAAAATTGTCATCATGACATGTTATTATTTTTATTTGCTTCATAGATTGTCGCTTAAGCTTTTTTTTAGTGCATTTTAATCGAAATATAAAGTAGCACTTTTTTTTTCATTTTTTCATCCTATATATTCTCCCTCTCTTCCTCTCTACCTCGGATAAAATAATATAGAAGTGTGTGCTGATACTTTCCTACAATTCTCATTGCTATGTACACAGGGGAGTTGAGAATAAGAAAATACCGATCTCGAGAACCCGCCCATTCGATACTTGGATCATTGTGTATACATGTGTATCTGTATATAAAAGATTCGATCGCAATCCCCGTCATGTCTTGAACCTGATCACGTGCTGCACAATCGTTTTATAATATACATACGTAACATGCATATATTATATATATATATATATATATATATATTTACATAGCTGAACATATATTTTATAATATATTCATGTGTGTTTTGTGTTGTCTATTACAGCGTATCGTCGATTGTACATCTCTTCTTCGATCGCTTATGCACACGTTTCGAGATCTCTACCGCCGTATCGGTCGATTTGTAGCAATGATAAGAACTCTGCAAGTTGCTTCCGATGCTTCCTTCATCGTACCTACACATTCGACAAATATTTAAATTCAGAAAATTTATACCGCACTGTCCATCACTTCAGGCTTCGAGCAACCGATGAATCTGATAAATCGATCAGATTCATATAACAAATAATATTTTTTTCCTTCAGTGTTCGATAGAAAATCGAAAAAGGAATGCGGATTTTGTTGGCATGAATCTATCAACCAAAGACGAATTCTTCTCGAAATGCTCGATCTACGACAAATCGAGGGTCAAGAAATGAGTTCTAACCAATCATTCATCCGGAGCTTCATATTGTTTTTTCGTTAACAAATGTTCGTAAATCGAGTGATCGAATTCTTCTTGATTTTTGGTATACTGATGCATGCTTTTCGTTGAAAAAACATCACGTTTTCGTTTTATCTATTATTTCGTGTGTTTCTCTTATTATACTTGTTCTCTGTTTTATTCTGGTACGAGTCTATTGAAAAGATTGAATCGATTTTTCATTTCTGCTTGTCAAACAATTCTGGTATTCGTCGTCGGCACGCTTCACTCTTTGCTCCCGCTGCCGCAGGGCTATCCTGCGGGGTTTACGTCTGGTCATGGATATAATTCGGAAGAGAAAAAGAAAAGAGACAAGCAAGGGGATAGAAGAGCCCAGCGTGCATGCAAAGTCAAACACGTATACTTTTACACGCGTAAAGAAACAGAGATTCACATCACGCACAGACATAGTTTGGCGGTTAAAATCAAGTTTCGGATATCACAAAAGAAAGACACTCGAGAAAGATCCCTGTTTTCCTCCTTATCTTCCACCCCATGTTGTTCGGTGTACCCTTGGAGAGCCGAAGTGCACTTATCTCTACAATTGTGCAGACAAGTCCTTCACAAACTATTAATTACAATGCCCGGAGCAAGGGTCCATTTAGGTGTATCTCATCGTCTACGTAAATTTTGGCCAATCAAAACGAAAATTAGACCTTACGTACATCATGTAACTACCGAAAAATTATCTTCTACGTTAAATCGAATTCAGAAGAATGAGTGGTGCATATCGTGTCCAAGAAATGGGCTTTTAATCATAAGCACTCGTATAAACTATTTGTATAGGATGTTTCAAAAATTACTTCTAATCTGTAAAAGATTGCGAAATTTCGAGCAAAGCATCGATCTGTGCTAACGATGATTAGAAATTGAAGGAAACCCGACCGATTTCTTTGATATCTGGTTGACGAATGCGACTGAATCGAAACACTAGTTCGAGTTCGCCTATTTGAACGAGTAAAAAGAATTTCTTGCTTCGCGATCTCGTAATCTACTGACCCCGTGAAATGTTGGATCCAACTTTTGAGACGCTCTGTATGGTTTACATATATGAGCGAGCAGGACTCTGTGTAAGAGATGAAAACCGGTCCCTTATAATTACAGGGTCCAACGGGGAGCCCATCACTATATCGAAGGGAGGGGAGGAGGCGGGGAAAAGGGACCTTAACAGACGATGAGAGAGAGAGATCGCGAGATGCCGTGAAGGGTATGCACCCCGGGCATGTTGGGTCTCGTTCGTTCGTTCGTTCTTTCGTTCCTTCGTTCGTTGGTACGTTCGCCCCGGCGAAACCAAAGCGACCACCCGAGACGTTGTCTGGTGTGGTGGTGATGCTGCTCTCCGCGGCTCCCGCTGCTGTTTTGTTTGCCACACGCCGTTGTATTCTGTAGCTCGACGTTTTCGCAAGCAATACGTATATTTATACGTTTACATGCATACTCATTGATAAATGAATTAAAAATGGATCGAATTTTCACACAAAATAGCGATCTGCGATAGCTCTTTTTCAGTAATCGATAATACGAAACACTCGGAAGCTCTACGCGTCCCATCGCTCTTCAGAATGTTTTATTGTCCGACTAATTTGCATTTTTATTTCTTACAATCTCAACTTTATTTTCTTTCTTCGAGCCTTCCGTTTGTGCTACCGTGCAGACCTCTGATTTTCGGAGTTCACGAGGCACCGTTTAAAAAACGATCAAATAGCTTCTCGAGAACTTCCCCGTCGAAGCATTCGACGATCCACAAAACAAAGACTTGGTTGAGGTGAAAACATATTTTTCGATCGAATTTCGTCTTTTATTACATTATTTCGAATGTAAAACATAAAATAATTTGAAACACTTGGTCATTGATCCTATTTTAATCGCCATAAAGTTGTGGAATTCATTTTTTTTTTTTTTTTTTTTTTCATCGAAGGCACAAATTGCTATTCAAATTCTGATTAAGTAGCTCGATAACGCACGATTTATTGTTACGCGACGCATATATTTACAACGAAATTTGCCGGGTTGTTGCTTCCCTGTAATTTTAAATATAAACTTGCGAGGCGCGACAAATTCTTGTCGATAGAGAGTATATAGCGAGCACGTCCCAGTACCAAATGAAAAAATATATATATATATATCCACGTATATTGTACATTATACATCGCGAGGTGGAAAATATGTGGCGCGAGCGCGCGGTGAAATCGTTATAACATTGTGTTCGATTTATCCGAGGTAAAAAGGGAGTAAGGAAAAGAACTCCCTCAGATTATAACCGCCTATAACTTAGGGCTCTTCGACGTGTTTATCGATATCGTAAATCTCACAGTTGACTCTCGTTTTCTATATAGGCCGATCGTACCAGTAATACTGCCGCTATCAACCACACTGACGCAAAATTTCATAAATTCCAGAACACTCCCGCAGCTCTCTCGCCCAACCGCTTTGTATCCTAACTTCCATATCAATTCTTTGCGCAAATATGCATATATACATATACATAGCTCTATATAACGGTAGTAGAACCTAACTCACGATTTCATATACGTATATGAATGTATATTAACATAATATAATCGTTTGATATGCACCCTCGCCCAAAACTCAATTTTATTACTATATTATCGCGACGGGGGCTTACAAAGTACGTTCTGATTCTCATGATTTCTGATAGATTTCAAACGCTGTGCTTCCTGGAATAAAGTAATTAGATCATTCTATCGTTGAAATTCTTTGGCTCTTTTCACGTGCGCGGAAATTTCTGGATCGAAAGAATAAACCGAATAACAGGGCAATGTCAATATTTTTGATTCAAGTGCCTTTATGGGTTTCGTTGTTTCGAATGGGATGATCGTTGGAACGTAGTTACGTGTGAAGCTACTCTATTTAATATTTTCTACGAATGATGAGTTGAACCGATGGTTGTATAAATTCTCGTCAAAATTAGTATGAAAAATCGTGTTTTAAAAAATATTCCCGGACAAATAGACGACTGTACAAAACGAAGTAAAGAAAGAATTCAAACTGATCTAAGATGAATGAAAAAACATCGAGCAGGCGATGTGACGATTCGGGAAGAGAATTTGAAAACACGTCATTCAATTGTATTCCTGTCCATGAGAGTTAATTTTACTTCTCTTCTGGCATCGAGTCTGCCATCGTTCGCTTCATCGTCGTCGTGACCCGATAGTTTTGCATACCAATATAGTACGTTTGCCTCGCTCTCGCACTTGGAAGCTATGCGCCAAGTTCGATCACGGATCTCGCGAGGCAAGTTCGCCTCTTCCACATCTATCTAACCGCTGGCAAACAAAAAGTCGTAAATGCAGACATTTGAGCACGTTGTTTTATGTGGATTAGGGCTTTCTTTTATCGATAAGCCTGTTGAGAGATTCTGTTCGGCCAAGTGCAGCGAACACTCGAATCTATGTGTCTATATATACATTTCTGTACGTGGTGATATATATAGCCGGGGCCACCGCGAATTCATTGTTGTATGTGAGTACAGTGCACATCAGAGAATCGTGCACGTGCGAAAGAAGCGTACGTTCCAGTGATGTGCATATACATATAGATTCGAAGAGAGTAATACTCTCGGATGTCGACGACGTCGCGTCGTGACGATCACTGGCGAACAACGAAGGTCGAAGCATCATCATCAACGGCAAACTGCAACTGCACCATACCTAAGACTGCAATAGATGATCACCCATTCTCCGTCCCTCTCTGTTTCTCTTCCTTCCTCTCCTTTCCACCACCCGTCTCGTTGTCTCTTTCTCTCTCTCTCTCTCTCTCTCTCTTTATCTCGCAATTGTGCTATCTTAGTAATCCTTACGGAGAACCTTTTCAAGAGGACCGAGCGAATATATTATTATCTATCCTCTCTGAGAGACCTGGTAGAGTTCAGGGTAACGGGTAATGTCGTTTAGAAATTGGCTACGGTGCCGAACTATACGGCAGATTCTTTCCGTACTTTCTCTCTCTCTCTCTCTCTCTCTCTCTGTCTATCCCTTCGCTCATTCCAATTTTACGGTAGCAAATTATGAGGTTTGTTGACCTTTCGTAGTTTAAGCAGGGTTGATTCGGCTCTATTGACTGTGAGATTGATTATTTAATTATTGTTTGTTCTTATGTTACTTGTTTTTCTTCGGAAAGAGCTGCCATCATGCGAGGTGGGAAGAGAGGATACTGTATATATTATATATCTGAGATCGATAAGTCCTGCGGGCTACCGCAGCACGAAAGGTCTTCGCTGATGCTACACTCTTACGAGCATCCGAATATTTTAAAGCCGACAAAACCTTACGAACGACCTGTAAGATGCTACGTTTCTGAAACGTGTGTATATATATATAATGGAGAAAAAAAAAAGAATATCATGCAAGGTAGACGCTCTTCCAGACGTGCCGGACGAGATTACGGTGCAGATTTTCGGCTCTCATTACCGAATCCTTCTTTCTCTTCTTCTTCTTCTTATTTTGGTCTACTTTTTTAGTCTTTTTTTTTCTTTATAACGTGTTCTCCCGATCATCCTCCCCCATTTTTCGCCAGCCGCTTCTTCTTCTCCTCTCAGAGCTCTAATTCTAATACCGACGAATGGATCAAAGCGTCCGACTGAAAAGAGCCTTTTTCTCTCGATCCCCTTGCCTCTTTGCCCGACGATACGAACTCCGACACGCTCGTTAGTTTATGTATATATATATAAATATATATACACATTTTATAACGACGAACACGATTCTCGCGAGTCGCGGCTAATCGACAACCACTCGTTCATTTTTTTTTCTCACTCTCCATCCACTGCGAAGTTTACCTTTTCTCACTTTTTTAAATCTCTGGTGTTTTTTTTTTTTTTTTTTTTCTTACCTTTTTCGTCCATCTCGCTGTTCGCATCCTCGTTTGCAAGTAAATTTCTATTGCTTATTTTATTTCTTATGCATTTACTCCCCCTTTGCATATATTTTTATCGCTCTATTTGCATACGTTGGTCCCTTTTTGTTCTTATTTTATGCCGTTGACTTTCGACGTTTGATCGTAACGATGAAGAAAAAATGCTGATATTTATAAAAAATTCAAGTAAAACTCTGCCATCCAAACCCGATACTCATTAATGAGGGAATTTGCTCAGCGAAGACTAAAGTTTTTCATGCACGCTTGTACCTAGGACTTGACTATTATAAAATTGGCACACACCAGTCGTTAATCGTAATCGTTTGGTGATGATGTGGGCGTGAATCTCTCGCTGCTCTCAGAGGTTGTCCGGAGTCGTTACTACCGACTTACATAATTATTAATTGTGACACATTATACGCCCGATCGAAACTTTGCTCACTTCGAACAACTTTTTTTTTATTATTATTTCATCAATACTATTACATTCTATCATTATTGTGGCTTATCATGAAACTGTGTATATTAATTTTACGGGTATGTGAACTCTGTGTTTTTCTCCCAAGATCTATAATAGAAATCGCCTTTTTATACCAACTTCTACAGGTTTATGAAACAACCAATTAAAAGAACGATCACGATTATGATGTATACACATAGACGTGAAAATATTCTTGTTCACCGAAGAAAAAAAAAAAAATGCCTGAAAAAACCAACTTCTTTGATGAATATCGTCGCTTTTCCTTTCTATTATTTCCTGTATTACTCAATGTGTTACGTTGACAGAAGTAAGATGGAAAAAAAAAAAAAAAAAAAAACGACAAAAATTCGTTCAAGATTCGAACAATTGAGATGAAAGTAAACAGTCGCGTCGCTCGACAATGGTGCTTTTGCAGTCTCCAAGTGCAAGAGAGCTGAAATATTGATAGACTTACTGGAACATCGACGATGATGGGAAATCGACGTGAATGTCGAAAGAAGAGGGGAAGGGGGAAGAGAGGGCATGTCAAAAATAAGAGAATACGAGGAGTACACTGTGCTCGAGATCTCGTCGCGACGAGACGAGAGACGAGAACTCAGGAATGTTATCCGCGACCGTTGCTCGAGCTCGCGGATAACCGGTAATAGGTTCGAGGGTAACAGTTACAGTAACAGTAACTGACCTACAGACTCTCTCCCTCTCTCTCTCTCTTTCTGGTCATATTTCTTTTCCTTTTCCTTTCTCTTTTTCTTTCATCCCCTCCTTCTACTATATATTTTCTCCCCCTTCCCCCCCCCCCCCCCTTCTCTTTCCTACACTTCGTGTCTGTATGCACTTACAAGTTTGATACAAACTTGATGCTTCTCAATGATGCGTCTCTCGCGTACACAGTTTTCTGGATGAGACGTATTTTATACTCCAATTTCTAAATCTCGGTCCAACCATCAGTAATAACCAAGCACCAAAAGAGATTGCTCTTCAAACTTGAGTATATGTATACACGCGTAAAGCTTGTAAGGGGAACACACCGGTGTTGGAGAAAGTTTTTTTTTCGGTTTCGTTGTGCTGGCCCTTGAGCGGGAGAAAAAGGAGCGGAAAGTGCCCCGCCACTCGGCTGGAGAGTGCTCGATTAGCATAAAAAAAAAAACAAAAAACATGGATATAAAAATTTGTACAAAAAAGTATGAACCTGTTCGTATACGTCGCAGTTATGAAATTAAGACTCGCCAGAGCAACCAAGGTCCGTGCACTATATAGCGTGTTGTAGCTTATACATTCAACGTTAATACTAGGAGTGGTTGGGAGAAAACGTTATGTCAGAGAACCGAACGAAAACCCCGTGAAAGCATGGGATAAACATTTTTTTTTTTCGTATGATTTTTTTCTCTCCCTTTTATTCTAATTTTCTCATCCGTAATACACGATTTGTCAAATTTTATTGCACAAAAAGAGCTTTTTTTGCCAAAAACAATAGAAAAATAATGAAGTTCTGATGTTTTATCCTGATAGTTCATGTTAAATCACTATTTTCGAACAGTTGTAATAAAAATACGGATTTTTTGCTCTTTACTTTGATTCGCGATGCGTAAAACTGAAATGGTATCTGGTTTGTTTTTATTTCAATGGGCCTGCTGTTCAAGAATATTTATTTACGAAATATTCAATATTTTCGAAGCTTCGCATCCCTCTTTTGAGGGAGAAACTGATACATTCCGCTATCGCCCTAAACCCTCCTCTTGAATATAAGATAAAAGCAAAGCTCTGTAACTACGAAAATCTGGAAGGTAACACGAGATATTTTGAACAGAAAAAGTGGAATTAACTCATAAATAAGACATAGAAAATATAAGCAATGATGTGCAACAAATTGAGTTACAAGCCAATTCACCTCACGTGCTCTACCGGCTCATAATTCCTGTATATTCTCGCTTGGAGTACCCGGGTGTGATTCAGAGTAAATTCAGACTGCTGCGGTTTATGCGAAACTCCTTGCCAATGAAGAAATATGTACACGTATTCGTACGTGTGCAAAAATACGGTCGAGTACACGACCTAAATGTCGCACACTTTTTGCGTTAAATTGTAAAAGTTAGGTCCTTTTGTTTGTTGAATAATTCAACGTTAATTTACATGACTGGTGCGCAAAAGATGTTTGCAATGTGCCAGACAGAGAGTCTTAATTATTTTGCAGGAGCAAAATTTCCATATCATTATTTATGTATCCAAATCTCTTGTGCGCGCATGTTCATATGACGAAACCCCTTTATATACCCACGCTGAGATCTCACAAAGAAACGATGAGCTCATTTTCCCGAATATAATTTTCGAAAAACTTCTCCGTTATTATACTCTCTGTCTGTCGCGTCGGGCAAAGTGGAAATAACTTGAATTGGTTACGAGTTCGAACAAAAATACGCACACCACAAGCATTCTTCTCAACACTTCAAAGGTGCAATGCTTTCTGCACGATTCTGCAATTTCGCGGTTTAAAGATTACCCAGCACATTATTGTTGCTCGAATGGAAAATTGATTTGTAATATTTTTACGATTCAGTAATTACATACCGGTAATTTTTAGGTAAATAAAGAAATACGATTTTTCTCAGGCTTTTAACGATCATCTTTTTAATCAAATACCAGAGGTCGAAGTTCGAATGGATTAATTATAGAAAAAAAACAATCGTTAATATTCGTTGTTAAAGAATAACTCGTAGACGTGACATAGTACGGGGCTAAGATAAACTTGTATCTCATTAGTTCAGAAGAAAAATGAACTTTTGCCCGAGATCGTAAAATTCTTATACCCACTTCACGTACTTTGAAATGAACAAGCAAAGAAGAAATATTGAATTCTAAATATTTCGTTACTAGTATTTTTCACCAGCCTGTTAGCCGTTGTAATATAAAACAAGAGCGAAGGGCTTAACTCGACGGAATTTATGGATGAAATCACGTGACTGGAATCTTTCTTCCTTGTGACCAGTCGATATTGACATAAATGGGTGTGTGTATATACTACGTACGTATAAAATGACGAGGATATTTACCACAAGGCATTGTATGCATTCCGGGCAGCCGATATTCGCGACATAATCGTGCCACGCACGGAGGCATCGCGTTATTGTTCTCGCTCGGGGCTAAATCGTCCAAGTTCTCATTCCCAGATCGTGCACCATATTTTGACGAGTTTTCCTCGCCGCGTGAAGAAAAGAATATCGGAATGGATAGTGTACCAATTCAGCTGGATGATATGACGCTGACAACCCGTAAGAATGTCACCTATATCAAAGAAAGTTATTGCGAAGGAGACAATAAAAGTGAAGAACGGAGAAAGATACAGAATATCAAGAGGGAGTAAAACCTCAATAATGCGGAACAAATGATTAGATTAATATGAACTCTTGGCCGTGTAAGAAGTAGATAAATCTACTAATTCGTATTTAAATATTTACGACGGTACCTTAACGGTACTCTCAAATATTCTTAAAGAATATCCTTAATTCATTATTTTTTTGGTGATTTTTTTATTTTTTTATTGCATCTTGGTTAATTTATTTAATCTCTCGTTTCTTCGTTAGATCGGTTGGCTGGGTTTCTTTCAATAAGCGAAAATTCAATTTTATAATTCAGTGACATTCTCTTGATGAGTTAGTGAAACTTGTGACGATAAAATTAAATTACCTTTTTCGAAAGGATGCGTGCGATATAAAACGTCATTACAGAGAAAAAAAAAACGTATTTTGGTTTTGTCACAAACCATTCTCGATGTGTGATTTTAAATTTACTTGAATTATATATTCCATAAAAATGTTAATGTTCCGTTTTTACATGAGGCGTGCCACTTGCTGACTCTTAATATTTTCCAAGCGCCAATTGGCAAGTGACCTATTTTTTTTTTTATACATTTTTTTTTTACTTTTTCTTGTACGAAACCGCACAGTCAACAAGCTTATTTTCCCGGCAAAAAAAATTCCTGAGTAGCTGCCGCTACACTGTGGAGTGCCAAGCCTCGCGGGGATAAAGAAAAAGAGAGGAAAACGTGAGAGATATATTAATGGCCTACATCGCAAACGCTCTGGAATATATAGCAGGACTTGTCTCTAGCTATGGACTCAATCCTGGACCAAAAGCATACGTATGAGTATCGGCTCTTTCAAAAAACACATCCAAAATACAATCATTACGTTTCTAAGATCACTGAAGAAAAATGCAGATGACGACGTGTTTATCAGTTTTATTTAAGACGTTGATGAAGTAAAGCTGCAGCAAGCATAAGACACTACTATCCGGTCCGTTCACTGCTATTAAACTATTCGATTACACTTTACTAAATCACAGTTTTTCTCTCCACATTGCTCCGGATGTTTATCGCTTCATTATGAATCAATATCTCATTGATGATACATCTAATAGCCAAATTTGATTGTTTATTCGGAATTTCATGACCTCACGTGTTCTTTAAACTTTGAGCCAACTTTTGGGTCACTCCGTATTCCAGTGTTATAGATTCATCGGAGTTCGAATTCCGCAGATCCCCAACGACTACTTTACTCGTGTTGACGATAGCCCTCAGGATTCCCCTCTGGTCTCTGAAACACACGATTTATATCTCCCGCTTATCCATCAAATATACGATGTATATACTCTGACTTCCTGCTGAGCTTATCCTCGAGGATTCGCGAGTCAACCCCCAAGTGTCCTGAATCCTCGAACACGTAGTGAAATATAAACGAGGTCGAACGTTTCTGCAATGTGTACTTTCACCTTCGATTTTAGCCGGAAGGTGGTTTTATATTGACTATTGAGCTCTTTCATTTTTATTCTCATCTTTGTACCTCTCGTGACCTCATGAGAGAAGAGTGGAACGAGAAACGTGAATTTATAGAGACATGAGGAGGATTTTCCATTAAACTGTTACGTACAACCCCGGAGAAATTTGAAGAAAAGCCAGTAAATCTGTTCCGTCAGTTACAGTGTGGATCTTTCAGTAATCGATGCAAGTATCAGTTGACTCAATGACTTTGATTCACAGAAATTTGAAGTTTTGCTACATGGTTTTAGTTTTATACTTCAACCAGCTCTTGAAGATGAATATTTTCATGCCATTATTCATAAACAAAGTTGAAGCATAATTATTATTCATTACGTGCCGTCGTTGTGCAAAGCTCAACTGCGAGATCATTAGCTCTCGCATCATACTCTGTCTCCATTATCTTCCAGGTTCTATTTTACTTCTGATGACATACCGAAACTCTTCAACACATACTGAAAGTCTGTACATATCAAACCATCTTCTGTCGATTGACTTTTGAGTAGTTTCCCATCGTTGAATTGATCTTCGACATTCCCAGTAATATTATTTTTTCGTGTAAAAGATTCATCGACTTTATTTGTGACGAGGGATACTCAATATGAATTAACTCATATGACGAATGTATCGTTTAACGATTTCGTCTCTCCTCAAGCTCATTTCTTCATAGTAAACGTTGAAATATTCGATTTTCAATAAAACCGATCTCTGTTTTTCGCATGCAAATTCTTCAAAACTATGGAATCCGGTATAAGCGACAGTCATAGATGCGCAGTTCGCTATGAGGATGAATTCAGCGTTCTCCCAAGTCAAACAACCGCAGTCGGTGTCGATACTTGGTCAGGTCACCGTTTCAGCCATTAAATTTTTTGACTATTTGATGGATCATCAGCTCGAACTCAGTCAAAACGTAGACGCTTTATCGGCTAGGTTTTCGACAGTTTCCCGTGGCCCTCGTACAAATGCAATCCTCTTGAGGGATCTCACACGAACAAGGTGATTAGAGAAATGATGGAAAAAAGTGTGGTTAAAGCGATGGGATGTAGTCGTTAAAAAATGTAGCCACAAAACAATAACTAGAGTGACACAGAAACCGCAGTCCCAGACTATTTGTGTCTCCGACTTATACCTAAATGAAAAGGAAACTTTTATTGTTTGTATAAAAGCGATGGCGGATAAACTTTCAGCGGGACGCCTAGAAGTCTCACACGAATTACGTGACAAACTTTTCAACACCGCTAGTACACTTAACTTGAAGACTATAAACTTGAGTACTTGAACTACAAAATCTTTCTGCAAAACTGGATAAAGCGTGTCCGCAATCATCCAACTCTCCAAGTTTACAAAAATCATGTTATTGTTATTGCCATAATATTAAATTGACTGAAAAAAATGTCACTACAATTGAATAATTATTAGTAGAATGGGGAAGTTTGTCTTTCCGCATGAAGACTGCTTAAATATCAATAGATCTACATACTGCACGCGATCAGTTGTATATACTATATTAACAACGTACATAGTATATTACTTCTCGCCAACCCGGAAACTGATGATCAGAAAGATGAAGTAGGTCGAGGAAAAAAAATGTGAAATACGAAGCCCTTAAGGGTATTGCGATGTCTCGTGCATAGGCAAAAGTAAAATTGCATTTATAAAATAGGGTAGATCCATAATATAACAGCGAGTCTCATCAAGGGATTGTGAGCGTTGTCGTCGCGAGTATTCCCGACATTACGACCATATCTAATTGAAAACGTGAACCTTGGGGCTTTGTACCTCACAACGTGATCACATATATACAAATATGTCTATATAGATATTTATGATGGTATACTGCAGGATGGTCCATATGTGAAGTACTAGCGACCGGGCGAGAAAACGATGAAGTGAATGAGAATGAGTAAGGATTATAACTCGTAATATGCCCCGAGGTTTTCGCGTCATGGGAATAGAATACGTGTACCCTTCTTCAACAGTGCATTACGTTTACATGTATTTTTGCAACAACTTTCGTTCTCTGTGAGACTTAATATCTCTTTTATTTTTAGTTTTTCTCGTATAATTCACAAAAATTCAAATCAGCATCTTTTTTATTTTAATTATTGAGTAAATTACCGTCCGCTAGTTCAATGATTGAGTGTGATGTAAAAAAAATTTTCGTGCATGCTCTAGGTTTCGTGTGTATCTGAAAATTTATGTGTTTTAGACGTTTCCCACGAATCAACCATCGGATTCGTTAGCTTTCACAAAGAAAAAGATATCATGGGTTTTATAAACCATGATAACTCTGGACACTTATTTTTCTTCATCAGCAGAATCTCTAGAATCGTATCCCTACCAACGCGGTAGAGTTTTCTGCATTTTCCTTTCGTTTTTATAAAATAAGGAACAGTGGGAATCAGATAGCTGGGGCTACTTAGGAAAAGGCAGCAGAATAGGGAGAGTTCGCAAAAGATCAATGAAGCCATACCAAGAAATGCAACAACGATGAATAAAGAGGAAAGTAGAATACTTATATATACAATCTTGCAGCGTAAAATAGTCTTTTTTTTCGATAGTAGCTTGTACCATTCATATGAAGAAATGAAATCTGTCAATTGTTTTATAAGATTTCATGGTATATTCTACTCTGTTTACTAGTATACGAGCGCAAGTGATTCACTAATGAAGAAAGACACAAAAAGACAGTGAAAATGGTTGGTTGATTGTGTGGACTCTTTTCTTTGGGCTGCCGGATTTAAGTAATACGAGAAATTCAACTTTACAAGGTTGACATACGTCATGCGGATAACTGCTGTAATTTTCTTAGAACCATCATCAGGATGAGAAATAGTAAGGACTTCAAAGCAGCAATTGCGAAATAGGTCCTTCGTTTCAATTGATTCAGCCAACAGATTCAACGTAAACTCTTGGACTCACACATGGATTATATAGCTAAATGAATTTTGCACGCCCTCTCTCTTCTTTCTCTCTCTCTTCCTCTCTCAGTTGTTCGTCGCTGCGCTATAATTACGGTCATTACTTTGATCGACGCTAACGACAGTAACGTTTTGCTACTGACTTTACCCCTGACTGCTCGCTAAATTCAATGTTGAGCTGGTTAAGTGCGAGAGAGCAAAAGAGAGAGAGAGAGAGAGACAGACGAAGAGCGAGAACTTGAAATGAGCGCACGTGAGCAAATATTGGTTGATTTAACGAATCGACAAACTCAGCTTCTGTGAATCCCTCTCGTTCCCTTTGGCCCAATCTATTTCTCTCTTTGCACAAAAATTCGTCAACTATGTCCATGAAATACTGCATTCGGAAGAATATTAATAGATAATAATGAAGCATACAAATATCAACCGTGACTGGATCAATTCGGGTTATTTTTACCCAAGCATATTCAAATTTTTATCTTTTTTTTTTTAATATTTGAGCGTAGTATTAGACTATTGCATGAATCCAACTATCTGCACGAATCATTATAAGTTTTTATATCCGTCAACGATTGGATGCCAAATGCATCAGACAACAATTACCCACCTTGATTGGGACGGGGTGCCGAAAAAACTTGAACCGTGCAAGGGTGATTGAATTTTGCTCCAAAGTCTGGATGAAAAACGTAATAAAGCGGCGTCTCAATCCAAAATTATATATCATACACGAATCAATATCCATCCACATCATTTGAGAACCAATTCTGGTTAACGTGAAGAATCGAATAAAAAAATATGATAGATACAAAGAAGGAGGAGGGCTGTTACTTTTCGGAGGAAAAAACTGAGGTGGGTTTAATAAAGAGATTGAAATATTTAAATAGAGGTCAACGAGTTGTCTTAATTTTTTTTTCTCATTCTTCATGTTCGTTCAATGCTCGTGTATGAGATAATGAAGATTCGCGAGAGAGAGATAGATAGAGAGAGAGAGCGAGAGAATAAGAAGGACGGTTAATCTTTGAGTCCCAGGAGACGTCGCTCAGGTCTATGATCTTTCATGCCTCGCAGCCTCCCAAAGAAAAGTGAGATGAAAAACTCCATCTTGGTCCCAACGGGAATTATAGTTATAGTCATAGAAGCGCGAACATTCTAATTTGAGGTTCATCGCTGTCACTCTATCCCCCTCTCTATGCTGTCTCTCAGCGTTTTTTAACGTGCCTCTTTTCACTCGCTTGTCCTTCGTTTTCGATGTCCTCATTGCACAGACATAAATTTTTCATTGACGTATATATAACTCGTTCCGGGGCCTAAGGTACAAGCCCGTTTCAACGTGTGGATCGTGGATCCCATCTCACAGTTTCAAATTCGGAGAATTCTCTCGATCTTTTAATCCGTGTGTCTCCTATCATGTTGGAATCAGCTAATAACGAGAAACCACGCACGAATATACTCGGTCATATGAGTAAGGAAACCCGTCGATCCGGTTCAATCCTTTTTTGTCAGATAATTTTTTTTTTTTTTCTCTCTCTTATATTTTAATCGGAACGTCAAAGCTCTTACAGACTTACTTACAAACACACACAGACGCACATATGTATATGTTTAATCTCTGACATGAGATAATTTTTTTTTTTTTTGGTTTTATTAATTCCGTCCATTATAATTCGGGCTAGCTGCGGCCTGTCGAAAGTGAGTGTCCCGTCCGCAAACTTCTCGTCGCAGCAAGTCCGAAAAAAGATAAAGAGCCAATTTGTTCAATTTAAATGAATGGGCTTTTAATGTATTAAAAGCCCGATACTTATCAAATAAAAATTTGATATATTTTCGTTAAAATGCTATTTAATAAAATGATATTTATGCAACTTGTCACTCCGAGATATATCTATTCAAATCCATCGAAATTGAATGGAATTAAGTACGCCACGTAATGCAACGAATTCAATGATGTTTCGGGCTCATGAATTCGATTAAAGTTACATCGAGACATTTGACTATTGGTGCCACGTTAATAATACGCTCCTGGCTCTTATGAGTTATATTTTTGCCGTCTCTCTTTTCCCCTCCCTTTGCTTCGTCTCTCTACTTTCCCTCTCGCTCACTCGGATACCTCACCCTCTCTTTGTTTCTCTACATCGGATCAATAATCTCCGTAAAGTGCAGTACCGGCGCTGGGCTCGTGCATCCACGAAAAATGACCATCTACGAAAAATACCTTCCCGGGGCTTATCGCAGCCCCAAAGTAATAACATGTTATTAATTTTCTATCAGTCATCTCACGAGGCTTCTGTGGATAAAATTAACTTCTGTGCCACGATTAATTAATTTAAATACTTACATACGCTCCACATGAATGTCGTGTCTAAACACCACTAGCTCATCGATTTTTTGTAAACTGTTTCATACAGGGTTGACGAACTCATTATTATCCAACGATTCCGCCTTCAACACTCGATAATAAAAGAACTAAATAAATAATTCATCCATCGAAATGAAAAATAATAATAATAATAATAACAACATTGACTCATTCAACAGAAGAAATAATTTGATAAAAAGAAGCTCGTCGAAGTTCGTTACGCGGTGGCAAAGTTTACAGTGAAGTTTTAACCTCGATACGAGCTTACTCGTGAGTCGTTAACATTTACGCGGGACGTCAAAGGAAGAGGGACCCCGTACGGAATATAGAGACTAAGCACAGACCAGACATGCAACTCAAACCAGTTGATATAGGAACGTTAATTAGTACGGAAATGGTCTACTTCGTTATGCGTAATTGCGAGGACGTGTATGGGTGCGAGCTGCTCGCTCAAACCATTTGACTCTACATATATATCTATTTATATGGAATACTCCTAGCGAATAACTTCTGGTGGTACTGCATAAATGCATATTGTATCGAGTATGCACTCCTGTAACTACTATTATATGCTATGCTAAATAGATTGAAGCTTGTTCTCTATTTACCAGTAATTCAGAGAATACTACATGAAATATCAATTTCGTGGACAATAGTATGTTTGCATATTTGGCAAAAGTTTATTTCTGTATCCTCAATTGTTGTCAAAAAACATATTTTCACTTACTTTAGAACGATGTGATGAACACACATTTGTAATTCTGTACAGATTAATCATCATACTTTTTCTTTTCATATATTCTGCATCGAAATTTCAAATAACCTGATATAATTCGTTATTTTTTTGTCAATAATATGACACGTGAAAAAGAATCAGTTTATTCAAAAGCCTGTCAATTAAGGCTTTTTGTTAGTGCATAGAATCATATTTTTCATTGAAAAGCAAAAATTCATGGCCGTAACTTGAACCACGACCGGACGAAAGATATTTTCTTTTGGTTGTCAACATATTTTGAACTACGCTTAACTACTTTTGATGAATTCGATACTTTCTCTTTCAACAGTTATAACAATATTATTCCCTTGTAAATATACCATGTTTCCCTTCGTACGGTCGTGAATCAGTACTATTTTTTCGACTTGGTATTCTATAGGAATTTTTTTTTTTTTTTTAATCTTTTCCATTTGGGTGTGAAGAGAAAAACCGCTAAAACTTTGTGCTCGCTTTCACTTGACTCACCGCGATAGAATTATAAGGCACGCTTTCGTCTTTATTGTGTACGATAAATCATTTTGAGTATTAACTATAACTGACCTGGTGCAGTTATTATGATAATATTAAAACAAGTTTGTGAAACGCACATATTTTCATGTAATATACATATACGCATGTTTACACACACACACATTTATAAATATATATTAGAGCACAATGCAGCGATCCCTCAAACGACCGCGACTTTGCTCGAACAATCTCGTTGTAAACTCTTCGTCGAGGATACGAAGCTAACGCACAAATTCTGCCGCGCGTTCATTACCGTTATAATGAATAATTATGGAACCTCTAGAATTTTAACGTTCAACCAACTATTCGCATACTATACGATAAACATAAAACATCGACAACAGGGTCAGACCGGATACCAATCGAATTCCTGTTGATCCCATTCACTTTGGAATACTCTTCGTATTATTCTAATATCGCAAATAGACATTTATATCACTTATGAAAGTTTTATAGATCCATATTAAATCACTTTAATAATAAACACATCGAAGTAACTTGAACTGCGGGGTTCAGCAACACGGCAGAGTCTTGATGCCAAGTGTTTTAGAAAATCAAATTCAAAGTCAGTACTTCCCGAGTCTCTTTTGCACAAGAGTAGGCTCGATACGATCGCAATGAATCACGCAAAAAGGTTCTCTTATAAAACTTATATATTTTTTATATTAAAATTCAAATAATTGCATGGTGAATGGCAAAGGAATTCATCATCGTAAGCTCACTGAATGCGTTCGTCAATCAAATTAAAGTAATGTACCAAACCCTTATGTTCCAATGGCTTTTCATATGTGTATTCAACTCATTATCACGATTATACTACAAATATCTCTCCCATGTTCTAGAAATGTAAGCTGGAAAATTAGGTCAATCTCCGGGCAGTGGGTACACAGTAGAGTAAAAAAAAAAAAAAAAAAAAAATAGAGGAAAAATGTTAACACACGTACTCATCTGCTTCTCACCCCATCGCGTAACGTTCCCTCGTAGAGTGCACTGTGCCAACAAGAGCAAGGGTTTACCCTGGAGTGTACAGTTTTTTTTCCACAATTCGATCGATATCTCGATAATTAGCAAAGCGCTTTTACCCCACCAACGAAGCCGAGAATAACCGCTTAGATTCTGCTCGTGCTGCTCGCTCTCTCCTACATCTCGCTCATTCTCTCCTCCTGCGCCGCGCTCTGCCGCTGAACTTTTTGCTCCATTGTTTTACTCGACCGGGCAAAAACGAAAAGATGAAAAAAATAAAAATAAAAATAGTGGAAAAAAGGAAAGCTAGCCGACCAATTGCTCGAGCGTTTACTCAAATGCCCTTATTCGGATTCAAATGACACTCTAAATAAAATCAATCGTCGTAAAAACTCGTCACGTCTTCGACATATTTTCGCATTCATGATCAACATCAAATCTTTATTTTATAATTTTCCAACGAATTATACTGATCATATGTATTGATACATCTTTCCCCCTGCACGAGATTAAATTCTGATAAACTCATTGTAACAATTGTTTCTTTAAACTAGGATCTATTCTGAGATTCCATTAACTTTGCACTTATTATTAACACGCAAATTATTTTTTACGGGTTTATGTCTACCAGCGCGAGAAATGGGAGAGAGGAAAAAAAATTGAGAATCGAGAGCCTCAAAGCTCTCTGTATTACAGAGATCCAGTAAATCCTCTCGTCTCTCGCTCTTGTCCAATGGGATCAGACAACGAGAACTAACTGAAAGTTTTGCACATAGTACAGATCAAAACTTTTTCCTTTTTTGAATAAAAAAAATTGTAAATTCCATCTTTGTGAACACCTATCGCAGGAAAATAGTTCCTCGATCCATGAGATAAAAATTGAATATCTCGATGAACTTCGCAAGCTTTCGTAATTGTGGAACCGGTTCAGAATACAAGTAACACTTTCCCCGTAGTCCACTTTTACAGCGTTTATTTAAATTTTTACATGTCAGTAAATGAAAGTTAATAAATACACAACAATCTATATCATGTTATGTATCAATTGTAACATGACATTAGAGGATTGTGTAATAGCAATAGTCTTTTGGAATATTATATTGCGTCGTGTTACACCGTGACTGCATTTCCATAGATCAAAAGCCTTATATTGGCCTCAGATGAAAAAAATCATTCAATTTTACAAACCAGCAAAGTTATCCCAAATACTCTGAAAAATGGTATCAAAGCGAAAGAAAAGAATAAGGATTTCATTCACTTACAAGAGAATGATCACTATAGTTGAGGCTGAGTGATTCGAAGGAAAAAATAAACGATGATTCATGGCGGATGAGTTTTCGAATTTTTTCGTCTGTATACTTGGTCTGAAAAAATTTAATGACATGATCAAAAAAATGTCGCTTATTTCATGCGAAAGGTTGTGTACACATGAGTAGGAAAGAACGAGAGAGAAACTGATTAACGAGAAAACGAGTGGGATATGCTGAACCTCTACAGGGGTGCGTACGAGTGCGCGTGAATATTTTCACCAGGGAAAAATGTGTGTCTCGTCTAGATAGAACGGTGTGCAGAATATTTGTGTGATCCATGTGGAAGAAGCCGAATTACATGGGGAGTGGCAGAGAAAAGATGAAGAGGAGAGATGAAACGAGTGAGGTGGAGATATAGAAAATGAAAGGATGGCGAAATTTGCTGTGCGAAAAAAGGGCTCAGTTAATGAGGCTGGACCGCAATTAAAAGAGAAAAACGGTCCCATAAAAAAAAAAACGCTGAAGTTAATACGCGTCGGTCGGGATTGGAAAGAAAGGAAAAAGGAAAGATTAAAATCAGGCTGTAAAAATAATAACGAAAGTAAATGAAAATAAAAAGATTGGATGAACGAGTTGATCAAGTAAGAACGAAAGATGAGGAAAAGGTAGTTCAGGCTGGTCTCTCTTGGGTTATTCGTGTCAGTGTATCAGCCGTTTCTCATCTCTTCTTCGTGCTCAACCACGTTCTCGAACGTGATTGATCGCAGGATTACTCGAGCTCGGAGGGTCGGTGGACCACTGAATCTTTGGAATTTCTATTCAAATACCTTCACTGAATCTGACGTAATGTTGAAATTCGCCAAGACACTAAAAATAGTTTTCATAAATAAATGAGCATTTCCTGGGTCAAGCTGCGGATAATGTAAGACAAGATGAAACGAATTCCACTATTCATAAAACTGAGTGAAATAAATAATCGAGAAAGACTTCGAAGTATTTCTGGTAATAAATTCCAAACGTAGCAAAATGCTCGAAACACACACTTTCATACTCATCAGATCAAATTTCAGTGACCAGTAAGTTAGCTGCTGCTAATTGTCACGTAAATTTCGATTGTAAAAATGAAGTGTTATAATGATCATATAAAAATAAGTGAATCATTGGAAGAGGCGAAGAACAGCAATCAAAAGATTAAATGTTTTAGAAATTAATTATGAAAAAAATGGAATCGTTCGGAATAGATCAGCGCACGATTATAGAATGAATAATTTCGAAAAACTATTGTCGTTGATCACAAAGAATGATTCTATGGCCATTTTTCAAAAATCAATTTACCAATTTTCCAGGCAAAAGAAAAAGTAAATAAACTCACAAATTATTGGATTAACCGAAACACGTCTTGGCGGTAATTATTCACAATTAATTAGGCTTAAAAACATTTCAAGGAATTTTTTGTAGAAACAGAGTACCTCTTTGGATGAACCTGTGCTCGCGGTTTCGAGATCGGTGTACATACACCTGATACATCGAGTCTTAGCAAGCAAAAGGTCGCAACCCGTAGTATTTGAAGCATAGGGCTGATGAGAATCGCGGGCCCTTAGTTTTCCAAGGGATACGTGATAGCTTAGGTAGGTACGAGAGAGGTAAGCTCGGTGGGATCGCCAGGGCACCCCGCTGCCACACTGACTCCGATATACGCGGGAGATACCCGTTCGAGATTTAGTGCAGCGTATAAGCGAAAGCACAGCTATATATATAGAGGATCTGTATACGTTCATCTCTCTCTCTCTCTTTCTTTCTGTAAAAAAAAAAAATGTGAGATCAGTACCACTAGCAGCGTATACAAAGTGTATAGAAAGTTGCATCCAAAGATTGTAGAGTATAAAGATAGAATAATTCTAGGCATACCAGACCAAAACGATCTTTACCCATTCATAATATTATAGTTAGTATCTCATTAATGATTCATCCAAGAGAAGAACGTACAAGAAAGAATCTCTCCAAGATTGCACAATCCACATCTACTTTTCGCAAGTTTTGCTTAACTCTTAGGACACTCCATATAGTCGAACGTGCTCAGCTTCGACAATGTCTTTTCCCGTCTCTCCCGAGCCTCTCTCTCTCTCTCTCTCTGGCTGTTTCTGAAAATCAGCAATGAGAATCTCGCCTACAACCGATCGAAATGTTTGTACCGTCCTTGAAAACGGAATACCGAAGCATAAAAGAGAGGGTGGAATGGAATAAGAGAAGAAGGCGCGAGTACGGATGTACATATACATTTTGTTGTATTCTCGCAATCGTAAGGGCGTTGCTTGAGCGTTTTTTACACGAACAATGGTGTGGGAATAGGCCCTTTCTATTTACTCTCAGACCATGTGTGCAAGTGGTAGTATACAACTAGTGTGCAACATACACCCGCCACCGGGTAATCCTCGAGACTTTTTATACTTCTCCATCACCTCTGTTTGTATATATACATATATATACACACGTATATAAATGGTGGAAAACATATAGCAATGTCGATGCACGTGTATTCTAACAGAAAAGAGAACAACGAGAAAATTTACAAAGATCCTCGGTCGATATTCTACGTAAGAGGGTCGCGGGGCTCAAGGGGTTTTGGCTAGCATGAGAGAAAACGTGTGGCGCAAGAATCCGATACTAAATAACCATAACGATTCTGCCCCTCGGACAGTTTGTACTAATTTATTTAATTGCCATAATCCAATGAGAATCCTTTCATTTCTCTCTCTCTCTCTCTCTCTCTCTCTCTCTTTTACTCTGTTCAGTTTGTCCCAACCTAGCTCAGAAGATGCTTTGTTTCTACATGCATATGTATATTTCGGGGAGACACTTGCTCGTATATAGAAAATGGTAATCCTGGATCGCACACACCGGGTGTGTGAGGAGTATTCCAATTATTCATCTTTTTATGGAAACACATAAAATTATATGATAAAAACCAACAGTCCCGCAGATTTTTATTTATTGATGTTGCAGACATCGTGTATTATTTATGGCCTCGTATTAGTCGGGCTGATCGGGAACATCGTTGGAGAATGCTCAACTTTTTGTAGGTCAATCAAGAGTTTTCAAATTATTATTTTTTTATCTCCTGAGCTTCGTAATAAAGAATCCCAGTTTTGAACTTGAAGAATAGAATTCAAAATTTTCTTACATTCCTTCCAGAGATATAGAATCCTTGACAGCATGTCAATGAAGATGTCACAGAAATTTTGAATTATTCAATGCTCAAGTTGCTGTGAAATGATGGGTACAGCAAAATAAATCACGTGTATATTAAAATAAGTATACCATACACGTAGGGTGATAAATTCGCTGAGATCCGGCGATCACGATAACTCGCGGGGCGAATAATCGATCGGTCGTCGGCTTGACTCTCCGGCTGCTGTTGGAAAGATGCTGGTAGGGCTTATGTTCAACCGATGGGCTACCGCGTGGGCCCTCGCTCGACCTCCGAGACTTTGCAGATAATTTCTCGTTAATTACGCGGCGATTAATATTAACGGCTCGTGCAGCCAAAGTGTGCGTTTATATATAGTTGCGAGGAAAGTAAAGAGAGAACCTCTGTGTGAATATTCGAGATTCCAAATATACATATATATATATACATTTCGATCCCTCAGAGTTCGGGTTGTTTTCTTCGTTTCTTCGCCCTCTCTTCCCCCTTAAGTCTGATAAAACTTATTCTTCATGCCTTTTTTTTCTTCACGTGTCTTTTTATCTTTCCTCTTTTTTCAATCCTCCTCTCATCTTGTTTTCACTCTCGCAGTACAAACGTACACACTCTCACAACAGCGCAACATTTTTTCTGTCCTTTTGGATTCGTTGTTGTATACACATATACATTTTTATTCCTTGTTTTTTTTTTTTTTTTTTTTCAACAAGACTCGCGCACCGCCCGCCGTTTTTCTTCAAAGCGTTTCTCTCCTCTCGCGGTGCTGCCACCTGCGAGAATCCGCGCATAAATTCTCCGCGGTCTTGCTAATAAATCCCAGGCTTCTCTCTCACTTTCTTGCTCGCACTTCGGAAAGTTTCGAGGAGGCGAAAGAAAATGAGACGATGAGTATTATACATATATACATGTATATGCGTGTACAGAGAAACAGGGACCGAATTGTACCAGACACAAGGGCGTTATCGGTACGATTAAACGCAAAATGCAATTATCCCCATGCCCTTCTATTATTTAACGTCCCCATTATACACGCATACATACAGCGTTTGTGAAATCGGTTGTAAAACGTTGCCGTTGTCGTCGTCGTCGTGCTACGTACACGTCTCTTTTCTACAGCACCGTTTTACCCCATGAGCCTGCGATAGACTCCTCTACACTTGGGCCTTTAACATCCTCTTCGCCATTACTCTTTACCTTTACTGGCAAAAAGACCCTTTCTATATACTCTGTGCAATACATTTTTTTCTGGTCCCACGTCTCGCGGGCGTGAGCTTCGTGACGAGGATCTTTATATATGGAACATATGCATCTATGTATAGATGCAACTACGAGTATGTACAACCAAGGAGTAGCAGACATTTGTAGTGAAGAAGAGATAGAGCATGCCTCGTATATACTACTATTACTTTCGTTACGGGATAAGCTTTTTACACGATCTATCTGTAGGGATCTTGGACACGCTAGATTACTAATCGCGATCAAACCCTATTCACACCGTCTTCCACCGTCCATGTACCTACTAATACATTTATCTATATAAATATAAATATCTATAGCCAATTTGTTCAAGATTACAAGGTATAAGAAAAACAAAGTGAGTTTCTGCTCGAATCATTCAACATTACGCTAGAAATATAATGCACCAATCTCCAATAATCCGATGATGAGTGTCATCCTAAAACGTTACTTCCAAAAAAAAGATGCTTTTTTTGCAGCTCGCTACGGTTCATTGATCGCTCATTTCTTTTAGACAGATGCTACTATATATGTTGAACCGAAATTAATTCAGAAAGTGATTTTCATTGCGTAATATGATGTAAAAATTGTTTTTGATACTCTTTTTCAGAGATTCAAAAATATTGCAAATATTTTTCATGAAATATTGAAGGAAAAATATCGATTAGAAATAATACTCAATGAATTGATGCATGAGCATTCGTTGTAATTTTTACAAAATAAACAAATTGATTAGATACTTCACATTTTGGTAATTTCCAATCAAAACTTTTCTCCTGTTCAGACTATGTTTGCCTTTACGAACGTTTGTTGAATGAATTTTATCAAGAACCGTTTCTTTTCTTTTGTTTTTTCAAAACAAATGGATTCTCTTGTGATTTACAAGCTTGCAAAAGATGCAAATGAATTACTGAAATTACTCACCTTTCATGCGCGTGAAAAGAGGCACGATATACCGGAGCTTAAATGACACCGAGATTAAGCTGACCTGCTTATGCATACACTAAATCAGCTTCATCTATCTATATATATAAACTGAAAGTCTTAAGTTAACACTGAAAAAGACTTTTGACAGATCGTCGTATATAGTTCGCTCGAAAACGTAGCGCATTATCACTTTTGTTTCACCTTACAAAAATCCCCTTCGTCTCATGCACGAGAATCCTTTCGTAAAAGAGGGAGATCCCCGGGAGCGAGTGCGTTACTTCCCGGACGGAGAAAAAAAAGAGAGAGAGAGAGAGAGGAGAGAGAACGAGAGAGAGAGAGAGATATATAGCAAAGATAATCGAGAGAAAGAGAGGAGCGGATGTTGTGTGGTTTTCTCAAGAGAGAAGAGATTCTCCCTCTGAAAGCGAATCCTGGTCGTGATATCTTGGCCGCATCATCCTCGTTCTCCACCAACACGAAGCAAATCTAACAGAGCCGGAGCGAGGGTGTGAGAGAGCAGAGCGAGAGTAAAAGAGAAACAGAAACAGGAGGAAAGATAGAAGAAACCCAACGCCGTTTTTTTTTTTTTTTTTTTTTTTTTTTTAATTTAACTCTGGTACAATTTATTTATTTTTCCTCCCTCCTCAACTCCCGTTTCTTTTCAACCTTTTAACACTTCTCCGTGGCTGTTTCTTCGTCTAGTTTCTATGCACATCTCGATCCTTGTCTCGTCTCCCGTATATATCGACCATTGACCACTGAAAGGGCGCAAGAGCCACGTTTTAACCCAGAGACGATGCAAACTCATGCTCTTTTATACTCTCGCACTCGATATTCTCATTTTGTACGTAATATTTACATCATACATCTTCGTACACCGCGGTATATCTATGTGCACAGCTTGCATCTCTTCCTCTTCCTGTTTGTATCGAATCGCCACAACCGGGAAGCCTTGAAGGGAAAAATGATCAAATAAATTTTTCAACTACGATTATATATACTTTGAAACGAAAAATCAAAGAAGCAAAGGAAATGAAAATAAGAAAAGTCCTTACAGTCTTATGACTGGAACAAAGGATTAAATTTTGAATTATTTATGATTTTTAATCGATTTCAACGTGATACATTAATTCAGATGCGGATTATTAATAGAAAAACATTGTTTTAATTCAGAGAATTCAATATTACGAATTTGACCGAAGCTGTAATGTATTAGGTACAAATTGAATGTGTACGTTTAAAAAAAAGTTCGAGAATGGAGCCGACAAACTCGTAAATGTGTGAAATAAGTATGCATCTTCGCTCTCTCTCTCTCTCTCTCTCTCCTTTTTTTCTTGCCCCATATAAAACACACGTTCGTCCCGATCGCCACGGACCTCCGTTATTCTTAGTTAAACGAAAGTTCCATTGGAGAACGAAGTATAACGATATCGCGAGCGTATTTGCACTGGGAGATTCAACATTTTATTTTAATGTTATTTTTTTTTAACTCTCTCCTTGTATCTGTTGCGATGGCAAATCCGAGGGGATTTTTTCGACGATGATAAACGAGGAACGTCGTCGGACTGAGATACGGGGATGAAAGGAATTAAGAAGAGGAAAAAGAGGAACCGCGCGATGGAAGAACGCGTTGGTTAAAAAGTCGTCGTCGACAAAGCCCCGCAATTGATCATCCTGCGGCTCCCTCTCTCTTTCTCTCTCTTACTTCGATGTAAATAACTAATATATCTCACCAGAAGATAAAATAAAATGTTAAAATTGAATAATACACTCAGAACACAGCGTATTCGGTGTATGAAACGTCTTCGAAGACTCGCGAAGAAACAAGGACTCGGTTTAAATACACTTCGAACATTTACCCGAGTCAATGAAAATATCTTCATCGATCACGACTCATGCAGTTACACAAGATTTTATAATATCAAATTTTTCTTTGGTACCTCAGCTCTAAAGTACTCAATTAAATTCCACACACATCTCATTTTCCTATGAAATTTCTCTAGTTGATTTGTATCTTTTTTTTTTTTTTTTTTTTTTTTTTTTTTTTTTTTTTTTTTTTTCTTTTCAAATAATTTGAGTACAGATTTCTATAACATTCTTTTCTGTATCACAAAATAGGCTAAAGCTTTGCTAATTGATTCATAACAAATGATAAAGCCATTAAATGGTAAATCACAGTTGGTTAACCCTGAAACACAACTCTGGATCTGGAAGACTTGAATAAAATCGTGCGATTTCCAGTTCCCTTCTCAGTACACTTGAAGTACCCGTAGAAAAAAACATTAATATCAGTAATATTCTCGTTTTTCGAAAGGAAAATGTGGTCCACGTGTATCTTTGTGATGCAGAATCGGATGACTGGAAAACCATGGATTTATCGAGGCTCAACGGAATTTGAACCTTATTTAATACAAATTAATAATGTCAAGAAATATTTTCATACTTCATGCCCGATTAAAAATACAACGTTTGTTGTGGTTCTTTATAGATGAGATAGTAAAGATGTCTTAGTACTCGATGAGGTTGACCAGTGCTCGGTGTTGCCCAAAGGTCTTGTTAGGGGCATAGCAAACCACCGCAAAGGCGTGGGAAGCCCATCGTCGAAGGGTATGCGCTCACATAAACACACATGGATATGTGAATTGCAATGTTAATCCAGCTCATTTATTGCCCACTATGTTATATTATTGTGGAAATATTTCATCGTCTTAATACCGAGGGATATTTTATCGTGATAAGTAGCCACAAGACTAAGTTGGTCATCGAGAATAAGCATTTTTCATTATCACGAATAATTGGCCTCTTGACTTATATTTTGCCCATCTTTTCCGCTCTTTAATTTTCATTATTGTGCAACTCTTGGTAGAAGATCCAAATTCAATTTTTTTTTTCCAATCATCATCTTCCAAAGTTTTCAAAAAATAGATGGGATGACAGACAAACTCCGATCTTTTCTTAGAAACCATCAAATGAACGATCTTTCATTTATGAATTTGAAAAAAAATAAAATAAAATAAAACATCAGGGCGTTTCTCTTCAGCACTTTGAGATCGATCTGTCTCATAAATTATAGGTACGACTTTTAGGAGGCTCTGTTCATATATATATATATATCAAAGCACCTTCTAATCTGACCATGGTGCAACCTCACTCATTCCCGAAGCGTGATACTCGGTATATGCATCGGTTACATTAATGGTGCAACAGTTTCGAACAGTATTCGCAATTATATACGTATATATGTTATGAGCGGGATATCAGAACGGGAGAAAGTGCCTCGCCCCCTTTAACTACCCAGAGGCAGTGCCGTCTCATTCTTCATCCGCCATATTCAACCTCTGTTATAGTACGAGCATTGCTTTAAATTCGTGATGACGATAATCAACTCGTATATACGTATCTACAATGTCTCCCGACACATATAAATACACTCATATATATATAGTGTGATTATACGTCATAGGTAAACAGAGTCTATGACTCACCAATCACATAGTAGGATAAAATTCAGTTGAGGCTTTTTATTACAAGATGCATTATGAATCGTTCTAATGAAAGTATATTTTCATTATAAAATAAGAGTAAATATACGTATTTTCCTCATGTTCGTAGATTTCTCATGAGATGTTGACAAAAATAAATGATAACATCAGATATAAATCAGGCTGTGCATAGAATTTGCAAATGTACTTCTTATCAACCTATATCGCGGTTAGACTCTGATCAGTTAGTTGTTCAGCGGTTGTTAATGAACCCGTATATTTAACGTTTCGGATCTTGTTCGGAGCCCTCTCCATATTTTGTTTCTTAATTTATTGTTTTTGAATAGAGATATTTCCCATGAATTCTATAAAGGGCTGTAACGTGTGTCAGGCTGTAGTTACAACGCAGAATCATATAAAAATTAGCGTCCAAAATATAAATTAATAAAAAACGTTTACGTTTGGTATTTCTTAAAACTAAAAGTCCAAGCTCTCGTTCTATTCAATTTCGAATACGAAAATCAACAGCACTCACAATGTTTGTTCTTTATTAAATATTTCCATTAACTTTCAATAGCAAGAAACTTCAGAATATTAGAGCGATATTGATACTTGATGTAGGTGAAAAAATAAAGTGACGAATTTCTTACGACGATAATTTATTGGAACCCTCCAACTTGTGTCGATAATTCGAGAGATCCAAATAAATAAGTACTTTTACGTTCTGGATATTTTGAGCCTCCCGACATTTCCCCAAGGTGTTGAGAAACGAGAGAGAGAGAGAGAGACGAGTTGAAAGCTAGCAAGTGAACACATCGCACCTGTATCTTTGAAGTTTTTCTCAACGATCAGCAACGTTAAACCTCCTCTCTGGTCTACAGATCAATGTTTATAGCGAAAAGTAATGCTCACTACAAACATAGATCAATTTCCCCACTGGAGCAAATTCATCTCAACCTGTATACACCCATTTTTCCAATATACTCAATTTTTTACTGCTCAAGTATTTGCGTATCCGTTACTCGGGCACTAAAACATTTGAGTTTATTATTTACTTGTTCTTGCTGAAAATTGAAGAGAGATGGCGGAGCTCAACCTACCAATGTTCTAACTCAGTATGAGTCCCAGTGAATCTTATCCGAATTTCTTGTGCGAAATCCAACTTTCTCTAAATCCACGAAGAAAATGCATCTATTTCTGTTGAAAATTTTAAGGAAGATTGTTGAACTTCCTACGAAGCAATAGCTTTACCGGATAAGACGTTAAAGTATATACACGCTCCACCATATCCTGAACATATACTTCCTGTATGCACCTACAAATTTATCTATTTACCGTTACACGAGTCTGCTCAGCGATAAAATAAAAATTGACCATAATTGTGATTCATCTTCACTTTGCATTCATTCTTGTTCCGGTGATCCGACGTCCTCAGGACACATCAGTTCACGTTAACATACATAAACCTATACAGCTTTCATATTGTCCGTTTTTTTTTCGTTCCTCCACACGAAATTTATTCCATTTGGCACAACCTGTCTGCAAAATCTTTTTTAAATCTTTCTTTTTTTTTTCATCCTTATTGTCTTTATAGGAGTCTCTGACTCAGTTATATAACGATAGCAAACCTTGTACGAGTGCCCATTTGTATATGTATAACTTGATCATTGAAAGCAAACGGTCCGTAATGTTACGATTCAATATCACATAAAAAGGAGGTTCAAGCCCTTTCATTTGCAAACATCTAAGTAGCAAACCGTCTGCACATCCGGGACGTTATGGTACAACATTAGCACGCGTGAGAGGGCCACGGTAGCCACAGGTCTGGAAGCAGAGTGACCAAGCGCACTCTGTATTTATACGGTTCTCATTCTACACATATCCTTAACGCTGTTTGCTCACCTCGAGTCAGCGCGCTTCTTAGTGTCTCAGACAAGGTGTGCACGAATGCTGCAGTTTCATCGCACTTTAATATGCCGTGTAGAAAGCATTTCGCGCTCCTCTAACCCCATGCGAAACATTTTCATGGACCTAGAAGTACCATCACAATTTCTCGCAGCTCTCGAGAATTCTAGCGAGAAAAATTCAATGAAAGTGATTCGCGAAGAGCAAACTGTGGCGTTTTTACGATGCTCCAAAGGTTTATAGGTTTTTCGTGCGAATTTATTGCTGCTGTTTTCTCTTTTCTCTTTCAGTCAAAATATAATTTGTTTAAAGATAAATTTTCAGCTTCCTATTACAGAATGTTGTAGAAAAACTTTACACGTTTGTAGTTTACTACGGCTGCTACGGTTATAGTTTAACTGTATTTTATTCAAACAATTTTTTCCTCGTTTTAAACATCTGAAATTCAACATCGACGAATTTTTAGTTCGCTAAGATAGTCAACACACAAATTTTTGTCCTTGCGTGTGTTTCTCATTTCGCGTTATTGAGACTACTACCACTGTCCAAGTTTCGATGAATATAATGACTCCTGTACAACTATACGGTTCAACTTTCTTGGTCGGCAAAGGTGCAACTCATATGATGCACCATGTTCTCGGAACTCGCACACGAACACACACTAATAAATATCTATATAAACTTGAAGATGTATGTTACACTTCTATAGTTATATAAATAGCTCGAAAGTCCAATTCGAGTGTAGGTAGCTGGAGAATATAAGGTGTGGGTTGTGACTTTTCTCCCTTCTTGTTCATTACAGTACAGACGGTGACTAAACTGCAGGGGCACTATTCCAGAGAGTTCAAACTTAGGATTCTCTTTACCTCTTCTGCGGTTGTTCCAGTTGTTATTCATTTATATTTTCCACAACTGTCTCAGTGTACTTCTACCAGTTATTTTGTGTCAACAATTCCAATAGTACGACAGCACCGGCGTCTGGGATGTTGATACTTTTCGTTCAAATACTCGGCGTCAAATCGCTACCGCTGCTCTTGATGTATGCGCTATTTATTAAACGCTGTAAGCTCAAAACTAAGAAAAGTCTTTCATTCTCATGTTTCTTTCCTAAAACTGTTCAATCATTTTTACATCACATTCGACAAGAATGTTCCTAAATTTTCCTAATGTACTACTGCAACCTATTTGCACAAAGGCCAATAAGAACTGTGGGAAATCCGCCTAATGCAGGCGACTAGTTCGTTGGGATCATCAGAAACTCAGAAAAATGCCTCCTTGCCCGTGAGTTGGTGCATGGCCAAACGATGACCTATCCAAGTATTGGCCTCGCCCAAAGCACACTCATCGTTGTCGGTGCAGAAGGAATATCAATTTATAAACATTTTTTTCGGGTAGACTCAGTTTGGCTCGGAGGATCCCCGCTTGGATTCTTGGATCTGGGGGACCCGCAGAGTTCAAAATGCTGGACTGCGACAACACCGATGTCTGGGGCTCCCGGGTTTCCAGGAATTCTGCCTGTTTGGGTTACAAATTTGTGTACATAAATACTAACGGACATTAAAAGAATGAAGGTTTACAGCCTCGAGATGCTCGAGCCCCGAAAAAGTGACGGGCACGCGGCTGTATCATCCGCTACATGAATTGCCTCCGCATTTTCGCCCAACCTAGAAGAATCTCGTAGTTTGTTTTATGGCTACAGTTTTCCCTCGCTCACATTATCATAATTCGATCGATCTGTATCTCAGAGACAATCCAATTGACTCTACTTACGTGCTTTAAGTTTTTATGTTAAGGATCTCGAAAAACCGATAATCGTAATCAGTTAGAATATACTTGAAATTCATGAGCCTCAGAAATATTTATCAACCTGCAAAAAGACATTTACTACTTGACATTCCCACTGCGACAAAACTTTTTTTTGTGCAATTCGAATCAGTGAAATTCATTATTAAAACTGGCATGAAAACTTCCAAGTTTTCGAGCTGTAATAAATAATTATTTTGAAATGTTGCCAAGTTTTCAATTACAGTCTTGTCACTATGACACTATTAACTTGGGATTTTGTCTCTTGGGCTCCACAAAGTTGACTGAAGCGGGTCCGGTGAAAAAGTTGTAGTAGAGATTCACCCCACGTCCCAACGGGGGGCTCGACACATAAAAAACGTATAATATATATATTTTTTAATCTCCTGTTTGTGATAAATATCAAGAATCATAAACAGATTAATGTGCACGTGAAGTTTGCAGAGCCACTGCGCTGGAGTATATCGAATGAATCTCTGTTCCCGCATTCAGCCAATGTGCTCTCATATCATCATCAAATGGCTGTCTCATATATTGGCTGAATCGAGGCCAAGCCAAGCGCTGATAAACGCGATAAATTGATTCGATTCAATCGACAGCGTCATGCAGTTTAGGACATTGCTCGTTTCTCTCTCTCTCTCTCTCTCTCTCTCTCTTCGAGCTCATCCCACAATCTATATCAAGCACCAGTTCCCACAAACATACACACGCTGCTGCCGAGTGACGGGAAGGCAGTAGCTCGGTGTATACGTAAAAATGACCGGCCTAAATTGTACCGCGATCCCCTTCGTGTTCAATCAAGGGTGAGCGAATTGATGTAATATTCATATAGGTATTATATATATATATATATATATATATGCGAGAAACCATGCGAGAATCACACGCACCTGATACTCACGTACTCAATTAACCTGCAAATATCTCTGGATAATGATTCTTTCAACTTACGCGTCAGTCTCGATCGTTATAGATAATTAAAGAAAAAAAAAATATGTAATATGAAAAAATCTGCTTTAGTCGACACATTACACTTGTTTTAAGATCTCTAAAGTATTCCGTTCCATTCGAAGCGAGAGTGGTTCTATTATACCCTTAGCTCGTTCGATCGTTAATATAGCATGGGCATAAAAGGCTCAGCAGGGGCGCCCCTCTATTATCTACAATTCTCATATATTATATATAAACATTTAACAGGTTGGTCCATACTGTAAACTGTAAACGGGAGGAGAAATATTGACAGTGCTCTCCGTGCAAGAGAACAGAAGGATGCTGGTTCTCTTTGTTCCTATGTCCCTCTTACAATACATCTGGCTTCACAAACTATCACATTTGGATAAAAAAAAATATCTCTGTTACTAGTGATGAGGAGAGCGGGGAAGACTTACCAAAAAAAATTACAATTCATCGGTCCAGCGTGCAACCCCCAGTGATTCCTGGATCAAGCTAAAGTGTGCAAGAGTCGTGGCTGGCGTGGACGAATATAATATTTTCTTATTCGTAGTACTTCGTGTACAAACAGCGCTGTAAATGAGACCAATTTTAATGAAACACTCGATTTTTTGTTTTAATTTGATCAACTTCTAATGAATGACACATCTGAAATGGGTAGAGTTTTCTGCGCGATCACATTTTATACATGATGTGAAAAATCTTTACAGTCCTGGAGTGCAGTTTTTTTTCATGGAATAGCCCATATGTATGCGTACGACGCGACACCAATTATACACTGGTAGGGCCGACCCCGCAGTATTTCTATTCATGTGCATATAGTTTGTTATTTCTATTGCACTCAACGGGAAGCATTCAAGTATTGTTTCTCTGATTTTTTTGCACCCCAAGTTCGAAGAACTTGTGCACGCCCTCTTTATTTTTCGTCCAGCAGCCAGAAAAGAGAGAGAGAGAGAGGATTGGCTCGATTTCTTTATTTTTTCACGAGATGGACTCCTGTTAAGGATCACGATGACGTGAGAGAACGAGAAACAGCGAACGATCTCGAGGATACATGTGTACGATAGGGGTGGGTACATGTCGAAATAACTCTATGAATGGTGACAGATGGGGAGTTGCACGCGTTCCTCCTGCATGAGCTCCCGGTTATTCGAGAATTTATTTATAGCCATCATCGCCTCGTCGACATCACGAAACCTCTGTTTTTTCTTGCCCATGAAGAAAAGGTTCTGATAAGGGGGATTTTTAACAAATTCAACTATTATTTTTCTTGAACGTATCAGGTACATGCATACAGACATTTGCATGTAAATCCTCGGAATGCTGGCTTGTTCGAACGATAAACCTAATTATTCGTACACCATTTGCTTTGTACTGAAAAAAAAAAGAAAAGAAATTCATTCCAGGATGAACTTTGCGGGTGTAGGAAAATGTTGGAACTCTTTTTTGTCCTCTCTATCCCATACCATGTCTTTCTTCCTCCAGCGTTTCACGTTGCGTGTCGAATGGCACGATTTAATTACCCTTCCCTGCGGCGACAACGCATCCCTTGAGTATTTCATCCTCCTCTCTAACGCAGCATCGACCATAACCTATCGCTCTCACCCTACGGACTTTACCAGCGCACCCATCACACAGTCGGATGTCGTGACGGGGGATGGCTTCACGAGAGAGCGTTCCCTTCAATTCACAGCTACACGAATTCCATAGTTAATTCTGCACTACTATCGATTCTATGTGGATGTGTTCACGTCCACGTGAGATCGTTGTTTGTGTACGTCATCAGGCCTATATACATACCTATATGTATATGATAGATATATCACCCGGCTGTTGGTGTTGTCACACTCTACAGAGCGTGCATGCAACTCGTCACAGAAGATTCCCTCTTCGCACTTCTATAATTAGATCAACTTCACGTTCTTATCATCACCGCTTATACGGACTTTTTAAGTTGGTTAACTTTTTGCTCCATGTATGTAGTTTAAATATCTGAAAAACCGTCCAACAAGTACTTCGTTTTTGAAACATTATTATGAAATCATGTGGTCACTACACTTTTTCATTACTGTCACGATTGATCATTCACCTTTACCGTTTAATCGAGCCATCTGATTCCCAATGTTATTTTCTATGGAAATTCAAAATCAGCAGAGTTCGATAAGATTCCAATGTTTCGTAGCCGATACGACATTTTTTATTCGAAAACTTCTGTTTCACTGGTAGCTCAAACTTTGTCGATCGATGACAGTCATTTTTTTTTTTCTATAATCAAAACTTTTCTCATTCTCCATCGGAATAATCAATGATTGCGTTTCGACGTAATCAACGATTTATAAGTGTAGAAATTTCGTGGTTAAATGAAAACGAAGCATATAGTATATCGTCGCTCCGTCTCGCTTCGTCATCGTCGCTTTCACGCGTGCATACATAGACCTGCATAAAGCCGACGAATGGAAGGAGGAAGGTAAAATAGTGAGAGAAAGAGAGAAGGGGAGATAGAGAGTACTCGCTAAATTATTTCTCAACACGTCGCACCCGCCCGCTCGGGGCAAAGCTCTCGTTTTGCTTGCGCTTTGAAACGGGGGAAGGAGAAGAAAACATCCACATCGCGAGGAGGAAGAAGTGACGAGGATGGTGTTGTTGGTGTGGTCTGGTCTGCGAAGTGCCATTAGCATATTTATACGCTTTATCTTTGGCGGAACTCTCTTCGTAAAGAGCCGGCAGCAGCAATCTCTTGCTCTTTCTTTCGCGCTCTCTCCCACTCTCATCCACAAATATTTTCTTCTCTTATACTACTTATACACATGTCACTATATACATATATATTTAGATCGCTCGTGAATTATCGCTCTTCGTCGAGATATCAATTTTCTTGCCACCCTCGATCGCATAACGACGAATTAACGCTCTGAGATCGTTACTTCGTCGCATTATACATATATTAATACGAACTGATCAAACAATTTAATCCCTGATTTTATCATTTTTTAGACAATACTTTTCACGTTCATTTCAATATATATTTTTGTAGCGTGAAATTTGTGTTTTCCTAAAGGTTCGCGCAATTGACGAATTTCAGTCGATTTGCTGAAATTCATCTTCGTTAGTGAGGACGAACATTTTTTTTTATCCTTATATTATTCCTCGTTCAATTCACAATGATGTATTTCAATAACTCCCACCCCAGAAAATCTTCAACTTTCGTATTCGTACTCCAATCATTTTTTTCCGAATGTTTCATAGCCCTGTTTCATAGAATAATCATCCTGCTGTTTTTCGTTTGAGTTTTTTTCGGTACACGTAGTTTGATCATTTACTTCTTCCAAGTTAACCTGTAGTCCCTTCTTCGACTACAGATTAATCAAGCAAAGCATGACTGATTACCGTTTGTTATAACGAAACCGTCCCATCGTAAATGAACCACAGTCTCATAGTTCTCAAAACTTATACATTATTACGAGGGAAATCTGTTAGCAAACTACCATTAAGAGAAATGCTCCTCTACAGCAACAAACCGGTGATGGAGAATGGCAGGTTACAGGATTTGACGAAAAGTGTCCGGGTCGGAAAATTTCTATTTAAATTGGACATTGATAATAATTTCGTTAGATTTCGAGATCGATGAAAAGGATGAAGAAAAACGGCCACCTCTCTTCTCTTTCTTTCGCTTTTTATCGACATTGAGCTGACGTAAAACCAATGTAAAGAAAATTTCACGATGAGATTGAGAGCCTGTCATAAGTCATCGTCACTCTTTTAAAATCGTTGATACGTCGAGGTATCGACCGTTAATACATTGTCTCTTCGCTGAAACGGTGCAATGCTGATTATTTTGCCTTTTTTCCTCTTTACTTAACTCGATCTGAATATGCTCATTAGCTTCTCTCGTACAATGAACGAAGAAACATCGACTTACATACACACCCACGAAGGGAATTATTTTCTACGGTATATTTTATTTTATATATGAACCGGGGGACAGAAACAGGAGGCGGGAGAGAGAGAGAGAGAGAGAGAGAGAGAGAGAGAGAGAGAGAGAGAGAGAGAGAGAGAGAGAGAGAGAGAGAGAGAGAGAGAGAGAGAGAGAGAGAGAGAGAGAGTAAACAGGACAAGAGATCTCGGAAAGGTTAATGAAGCTCGGGGAGAAACCCTTTCCAAGCCACTTTGACCGGGGAAAGTGTCGACGCGACCGGTTATAGGTGTATAATTATTAATTAACGCCCTCGAAGGGCTCTTATGCCTGTGCTCAAGGCAACCCTGTGAGAAGTTGAATAAAGGTGTATAAAGAGGCTTTAACTTTCGCTCTCCCTCGCTCTCCGCCATTTTCTTTTATTCTAACTCATTCCATCACGAGCACTCGTGATTTATTCGCAGGAATTCGCGCTTCGTATTTCCGTGCTAAAGGAGAGGAATCAGCTGCAAAAGTATGAGACTGAGGGAGAGAAAGAGAGAGTGAGAGAGAAATGAGACAAGAACCTCTAAGGATGTATCAAAATCAAATGTACAGTCATATCCAGAGTGTGGATTCTCGGATGAAAATTTCTTTTGCATTCATGCAAATTCGCGGGATTACTCAACCATTGTTCGATAAATCCTACTAATTATATACCTCGACAATGAAAATAGAAAATCGAATTTCAGGCGCTTTATATTGCGCTTTCGATTAAGAGATTTTCAGCATGGATTTACTGCAGCCATGTTAACATCATTTTATTAAAAGGTACTTTAATAAATTTTTTCGTGAAAAAAATTTCACTGCCGAGAGAACTAAAAGCTGTTGTACTCTAACATTTTCTTTGCCATTGCAATGGCTTTTTCGGGAACGAAGGAACTTCCATTTGGACGAAAATCAAATTTTTTGGTAAAATTGACAAATTTTTCAAGACTGAACAATGAATCCTTTTGTAACGATTAGGTTATGGCGACTGATAATGATTTTTCCTGCAACGATCTTAAACTAAAAAATGTTAGTGAATTAGTCATCGTGCAAGAAATTTTCAATAAATCCGCAACTTTCTATCACGAGTGTACGACCATTGCACCCTTAAGGCGTTAACTCTAGTAGAAGGATTATTTATTCGTGTTGCAAGCGATGCCCGTGAATTCTCGGACTTCCTCGAGTTCCTGCGGCGTCGTACTTTCCGGTCGTTTCAATCCCCACCTAAGATACACACGAAAACAAGACATTCTTCGAATCGTTGCTCACTTCGATCCATCGATTTTGAAAAATGTTAACACTTACGTCCCGAAGTTTTCAAAATAAGTTTCTGTAGATAAAGTATTGAAACGACTGGCATAATATTATTAATTATAAAGTGGTTATTGAAGAAAAAAAAAAATTGACAGAATACTGCTGCATCAAAATCCTAATCTGAAAATAATATTCTGATAGGTGTTTGCATTCAGGGTATACGCGTACAGTTAAATCGTTCACTTTAGTTTAGACTTCTTCTAAGTTGAAAAACATGCCATTTAGCATGGGAATGCGTTGAAGCAGTGGCACAGCTCTATAAATAAGTTCTTCGATAAACACACAAACATCGAGTGACGCAAAGTAACAGTGTACACACGAGGAAAAGAGTGTAATAAATCTTATCGGATGAAATGTCGTTACTCATGTTATACGCGTAGGCATATGAGAATATGAGAATATGTGTAATAGACCGTTTTTCAGAGTGGTCTCTGAGATGAAAATAAGGCTGAAAATACAAGAAATAAAAGAGAGCAGAAAGAATAAGACAGGAAAAAAGTAAGTACGAATTGGCAAGGAAGTGAAGGATTCGATTGAATGTTCCTGAAACCAAGGTTCGTGATAAAGGAATTCATCGAAACTTGGTGGTACTCGTGGAAAGTCGCTTCTTCACGTGCATACATCGTGCATGCCACGAGTATTACATGTGTAGCTATTTCATGAAGAAACGAACTTACTCCCATAACATGCCCGCCGGCACTGCTACCATCCTTTCCTCACTACCCCTCTTCCAAGTTTCGTGCATAGCAAATCTAACGCATATAACGCGATGAAGAAACAGAAAGGAAAAAAAAGGAGAAAAAGAACCCCAGCTGGAATCGTCAGGCAGTTGTTCGGCTTCGTCGTCGATGGGGGATGAAATAGGCAAAGAGAGGGAAAGCAAAAAAACGACGAAAGAGAAAAAAAGAGAGAGAGAGAGGTATCGAGAGGGAGGGAAAAAAGCTACGACGACATTGAAGAAAAAGCGGAGGATGAGAAGAGTAGTCGCAACCCTCTTTACGCCCCCGCGACAGCCACCGATCTCTAAAGCACCACCAAGGGTGGGAAGGTAGAAATGCGAGTTAACGCAGGGGGTAGACAGTCTGTATACCTGAACGTGTTCGACTTTGTATGTATCTCATGTGTGTGCAAGCCTGTGTGTATGTGTGCGTGTGTCTGTATTCAATACTTTGAGTCTTGAATCCGGTAAAAATTTGGACCACACGCATTCCGCAGGACAATGGTATTTACTTACGTTTTTGCGTCTCGTTTCGAGCTTAGGTGAACAAATGGCTACTGCTGGCTTTGCATTTGTGGCACTCCATTTGTGGCCATTCGGTTACACCCTGAGCAAACGGGATTTCAACCCTTTTTAAATGGCTGCAAATCGTATTATTCAATCAATAAAACGATCTTCTCCTTAATTCAAGAGCTCGAAGGTTTCTTGCGCTGCTTTTACTGTAAATGTGGGTTATATAAAAAAGATTTTATGCCAATGATGATGATCATCATCAATTATGGGTAAAATAAACACGGATGAAACAATTGAGAAAGAGGTCAGATGAATATCAATTGCGCGAATAGTATAAAACTTTGTATTCACGAGCTAATTGATCTTCGATTATTTTAAGGTGGGTCAGCACAGTCTGCCTTATTTTCATCAATTACTTTAACACGGAATAATATGATCGGATTTCATTTCCTTCAAATATTTCAATTCCTTCAAACGTCGAGGGCAAAACTTCATACAACGATTTCCGCAACATCATTTTTATACTAAATTTCATATCAGATCGTTTCATATAACATTTCATAAAAAATACACTAAATTTGGTTCACATAAACCAACTAAAACTCGTATTTCATACCGTTCCCGTTAGCTCGTTCTGTTAGTGTTTATTATTTTTCTTTTTATCAACTAATCATCGCGATTCACTACCTACGAGGTCCATAGCCACAGATATCTCTATGAAGAATCGAAAACAGAATATGAGAACGTAAAAGAGAAAAGTCATAACCTGTCTAGTAAAACGCGATGATTGAAATACTCGCAACGTTTTATCTGCTCGCGATGGAATATGTTTAAGGGTGAGATTACATGGGAACTTAAATCGTGGTCCAAATTTCCACCCACTGGTCTACATATACTTTATAGGGATGAAGAGAAGTGAGCGGGAATAGGAAGGGGAGGGGAAGGGGGGCGGATGGCTTGTTCTCCCGGTCGATCTCTCGTCGTTGCCAAGCGACGCGGGGGTTGATCCACGAATACCCAACACCCCCGCCTGGCGCAACCCCTGCGAGTTTACTGCCGGCTCTATCGTGGCGCCACCTGCCACCCTTACAGTAGCGAGATGCTCCCCGTGAGCGACTGATCGAGGCCCGGCCCCGTGCTGGCCTGCCCGCGCCTCATCGTATCATATCCTTCCGGTGTTTGTGTATTTGTGTGTTTTTCGTCATTTCGACCGAGTTTCATCGGCCAAAAATCAAAACAAATTTACTTTCCTCGTTCATCCCTCTTGTGAGCTCGTTGAAGAACTTTGATAATCGTCGTGAATTATTTTTATCGTCAACTCATCGTCGTCAACCAACATCCGAATATTCTTAGAATTCCTCTCGCTCTCTCCTCACTCCAATTCTCACCCTTCCAAGACTCTGGAGAGCAGTGTCGAGGAATTCTTCAAAACATAATAGACAGTCGCTGTCATCGCCATCAAAAACGGTGCAGCAAAAGTACGTTTTTTACATAATTAAAGAGTAGTTTAGTGCTTTAAAATACTTGATTTACGAACCAATCGATCGAGTTGTATCGTATATTCTTTTTTCTCGTAACACAAGCTCTTTTAAGTGAAATACAAACGGTGCTTTGTCTCTGCGCTAGCATCCAAAGTTCCCTGACGACAGTTGTGCATGATTCATTGAAATTCTCGTTGTTCCGTTTGTATTCGATCGCCCATCGATAATTGTTGTAACGATTTTTCGAGCAAAAAAAAATAGAAAATTTTTCGTAACCAACCTCGCTTTGATCGTCCGATAAACACGGAAAGTGTCAGAACGCACTTATTTTCTGAGGGGTGAGTTTGTGTATATGGCGGGTTGGTAGCCGCCCGAAAAAGGGCGCAGGGTGCGTTGCTCTCTTTGGCAATCGTACAGGAATTTCACCGACCACCCGCGTTTTCCCCAACAGTTGCATTCGCACGCCAACAAACTCTTTGCCTCTCTCTCTCTCTCTCTCTTCTCGGTTGTTCTCTCCGTCGGGTTACGACCCCTCCTTTCGCAAGTGAGTGACTTTTGCATCGCTCTCTCCTCCCGCTCCGACCGTATATATTTCCACCCTCAGGAATCTACGCAGTATCTTTTTGCCACAAAATACTGGCTCCAATTGGCGTCGCAGAAATTCATTTTTTCCTATACCGTACATTGGTTTATTTTTTTAATTATTTTTTATGCCAATTCGTGTCTCTATGTGTAATTTTCTTTCCCATCTGCGTGTATGTATTTGATAGAAAGCGCAAGCGCGTTGACTCGACGCGTGCATTCGCCCGACTCCGATGCACTATCGCGTATGTATATGTGGAAAAATAAAAAGCGAGAAAGAGAGAGAGAAAGCAATTCCGCAAGCGAGTGTCACTCTATTGCTCATAAAAACTGGGGAGATGGACAGAAAGACAAACGGAGACGGAGTTAACTAAAGGGGTCGTTTCTTCAGATCGTACGCCGTTGATCTTTCCTCACAGTTTTATTAACCGTGAGTGAACACCGAACTAGCGTGGGCGTGAGCCAACCACGTATATATTCACAAATCCCCATAAATATATGTGCATATTTGATAATCAGAAATAGGCGTGATTCGAGCAGCGTGACATGAGAAATTATTTTGAACAGTGATCATACCTCGTTACGTAGATATAAATCTCATTTAATCGATAAATATCGTAGTTTAAGAATTTTGAGTTTAGTTTTTAAACATTGTTTCGAATTGTCCTATTGACCAAGTCGGTTCGAGTTTGATCTTAAATTCTCCATCGTTTGATAAAATGATTATATTATGCGATTAATACAAATCAGCTGTGATAATTCTATTGTCCAAATTTTTCGAGTAAAAAATTCATTGGAATTGAGGTTCAATCACCCTATCGTAAAATATGAAATAGGTCAGTTAGTGAATGCGCGAGCATGTACCAAGAGTATTTGATAGCCCATACTCAGTTACGACAAAAGCGGGTAGAAACAGCAGTCGTTTGTCAAGCTCACTCTGTATGCTCTACTAGTCGGAGCGGAGGGGTTGTGGCCTCGATACTCCACACAAATTCTTGTTAACGTAATTATCAAATTAAAGAAGCTTTAGTTATTCATGCACGTTGAAACGTTGATCTTTTCAATAATTATTCACCTTGTTAGATCTAACGTTTTTACTTTTTGTATTCTATAATCGATGATTCATGAATAAACAAAACCAATCATGTCCTGTTCATTGTTCCTTAAATTATTTGATTTTTTCATTGGAAAACGTTGAGCGATCTCGTCGAAAAACATACAATTTGTCCCTCGAATTAAAATTTACTTTTATATTTCCGAGGTTCGAACAAGTTTCCCAGGATTATTACATCGTAAATTGCGAAAGTGTTATTTTTTCTCCAACGTTTCTTTTTTTTTTTTTTTTTTTTTCTCCGACCCCGTATATGTCCGTGTATCGTTTGCTTCATCCCCCGTCCTATAATATACTGCATCTACCTTACATCCGTACCTCGCGAATATATTATTTGTCCAGCGAGACGCGGCGGCACGTTTGCTGTGTACGGTATAACCACGAGAGTTACAAACTAAAAAAAATACACGAAAAGAAATGTACGAAAGAGGGGGGAGACCGGCAGACGAAAGGAAAGGGGGAGGAATATTCTGTGCGTGAAAATACGAAAGGAGGGATAAAGTCTGTGAGAAACTGGCAATAATATTCTTTACTGTTATTTCTCTTTAGTGAGTTGCCGGTATATGTGTTCTGGCTAAAACCCTCAAATGGCCTTGATTTTAATTACATTCGAATCACCACAGGATAGAATATATATATATATACGTATCGTCTTATTGCAGAGTCGTACATACACGAAGACACGTATCTTTGCTTTGGTTTTCATCTCGGGAGCTCATACAAAAGAGTGAAATGAAAAAAAGAACAATAAGAAAAAGTTAGGAAAGGAAAACGAACAAACGAAAAATAGAAAGAGAAACGAAAGAGAGAAAGAGAGAGAGAGAGAGCAAAAGAAGCACTTTATACTGCCGCGCCCGTAAAAGACGACGCCCACACTCCGTACACTATACGCTCTCGGTGCGCGTTCGAATGTTTGTTGGTTAGTTCGTTCATCTCGGGTACTCTACTACTACGTTCATTCGTTCGTTGGAGGGGGAAGGCCCCGGGAAAAAGAGATGCAAAAAGATGAGCGAAAAGAGAATGGAAAAGAGAAAAGAAAACGAAACGAAAAATAAGAAACGGAACAAAATAATGTGCGTGCACCCAAGAGAAACCTTCGATGAGTGCAGCAGCGAATAAGGGCTACCATAAAGACGAGAGGGCCGTAAAACTATGATTTACCGCTTGTCTCTGATGCAACCCCGCTCAAAAGCTCTCTGTTCGCACACGTTTTCTCCACTGGCGATCACCAGCCAGACTCCTACCCGCTCGAGCGAAAGGACGAGCCAGGATTTTTAGACTCTCTCATCTCTCGTATCCTTCTCTTCTCACACACGTGACAGATGAATATGCTGTATCCTCTTTTTTACTCGTTCACATACATGAATGCTATGTCTAGTAGCTTTTACTTTTACCACTTTTTTTACAGTAATCTTGCCTCATTGCAAACGTTCGATGCTTTTTTATGTATGCTGTCAGCCTGTTTCGGAAGATTTTTTAAGTTCTCGATCACTCTTCCAGTCTGATCGAAGACGATCTGTGCACAAAATAGCCGCTTCGAAATTTCTTTGAGTTTGAATAATTGTTTTTTCGTTTGTTTGTTGGTATCACTGAACCCAGACCCGAATCATACATTAAATTACACCGTTTTTTTTGGTTGAGACAATAATCTCCTGATTTGAATTCAATAAGCATTTTTACTACACAACTCGGTAACAGTGGATAAATAATTTATGTGACCACTTATATGACACCGACTTTCGTAGTACATAAAAACTTTGGAACTTTTAATAATTCGCCTCATTTTCTTATATTTCAAACGAGCCAAGTTCGAAGGACAGAAACATTCGTCAATATTTGGTCCCATTCTCCTGTCAATCTTAAGACTACGCATTTGATAGAAAAAAGGTATTTTTTACTACAGTGCAAAGGGTAAATTTTCATTTCAAAATTTCTGCATTCTACAGGAAATTTTATTTTACTTTCATGAAAATTTACAATTGGGTCAGTAGAAATCCTAAACATTTTCACCTTGTCCGCCTATATTGCTATTGACGAAACGATGTGTTGCTTGTATCGTGATTCAAAAACTATTCTTCTTAATGACAATCAAGACTTAGTTTTTTACATGACAGGCCGATACGTTCAAGCTAATTTCTTTTTTTTTTTTTTCTTAATGTGCGCTCAAAACAATATATTCGCTTTGATTGTTGACCTCGAGTCGAGTTGATGGAATTTTCATCTTCCATACAGCACTTATGCTCGGTCCATATATCCATCATCTTCGTTCTCGTGCTCTTTCTGATTCATCTCGTCGGAATCGCCGCCGTGACCACCATTGCCATACACACACACACACACACACAAACGTATTATATATAGATTCACATACATGTAATGTACATATTTGGATGTGTTTTGGTAGTAACGTAGTATATACGCACGATGCGGTCAGTAGGTTATTCGCAAAGTTTTAAACTCGCAGCTCTCAGTCGCACCACCAACGCATTCAACCAGTCCCGTCTGTCTGAGTTTGTGTTTAATGACGTCTGCGGTTTCCCATCAAACTTCACCACTCCGGGTGCATGCAGACCGAGATCTCGCACCCGTTCATCATCGGAGTCGCCAACAACCATGTCAGAACATAGAGTATACGTTTTCATCATTTCACCCAATTCCATCAGTGTGTACTCGGCTTGCTCTTTTTCTAGCTGATTTTGGAAACGCACTAGTTGGCTTTTATCCCTCGTATATTTTGGTAGATTGATAAATCACTTGGAACAATCGTGTAATTGTAAAGAAGTTCATCTGGTACCGGGCAAGTTGAAACAAAAATCTGCCAGGATTAGCGTAGTCGGCTCAGTGTATTTAGAGTGCTCAAATTAATTTTTTCCGAACCTCATAAATGTTGAAAATGAATTTTACGAAGTCGTACAAAAGTTCTTTGGATATTCTTTTACCGTTTATAAAAGTATCGTTTGAAACTGTTTATCAATGCTTGCGAATTTCATGTTTACAGAGAAGGGTAAACCACAGAAATGCAAAAGAGATCGTGTTAAGTTGGGCAATCTGTTTGTTATTAATTTTTCTATAACAAGATATCCTAATGGCTTGTAATTTCGACAGGTGATTTTATTGATAATGAAAATTGTATTCAATTTTTTTCGATCACCGAATGTTCCCCCCCAATTATTTTACGATTGGCAATCATAGTGGCTCTCACTGGTTGCTTCGAAGATCAATCGTAACTGTTGGTTGAGAAGCAAAAGCATGGTGTTTTACATCGACGTCTGATTCGGTTACGACAATTTCATCATTTTTCGTAATGAATTACTCCATTTGACAATAGAACGTTTCTCCATTAACGCGTTGACATACACAATTCTGCATGTTTAAGTTACTCATTGAACGAGGTATTTGGTTATCCATATATTTAAAATAACTTCATTCAATGAGAAGAATTTTCATATCCAAATTTGAATGAGAGAAAATTTTATCTGAAGATATACAGATTTCGATTAATTGCCATGAAGAACAATAATGAAATTCATTATTCACAGTTCTATGTATACAGATCGGTACAAAATTATAGTTCAGTATATTGTCATTGAATACGGTGAAGTAATAAAAGTCAAATATTGACGTAGCTATATATAACGATCGTCGAAGCACGCTTGATAATTTTGTTAACGATAACCCGTTTTCAATCGACCCAGCAATAAACGGTCATATTCGGGATAGCAACCGCGAAATTTCGACTGCACAATTATTTCAGATGAATAAATTTTACGATAACCCGTCTGAATATGCATAATTTACTGGTATTGTTCAATAAAATCACAAATTTAAGTTCTCGGATAGTTAAATATTTCTCCCAACAATTTCTATTCGATGGTAGTCGACTGATATAACAAAAAAAAAAAAAATATAAAATACTTGGTAACAAACCATTGACAGTTAAACTTCGACGTAAACTTCACAGCTGAAGTACGCTTTTTCGGTAATAAAATTGAATGGTAGAAAAGTAGTATCAAATGATTTCATGCTTTATAAGCCATTCGGTGATTAACAGCAAGGACTGTTCTGTTTTTTTCTCTCTCTCTCTCTAAACAGAAGCACTTTCTAGGCCCATTACAACACAAATATCTTCGTAGGCAAGTCACTTGCATCTGATAATCCTTCAAAGTAATTTCAGCCAAAATTTAGTTGGCTCATTCCCATGAAAAATCTCACGCATTACACGATCTCTTTCGCACGAAAGTCATTCTCATTCTATTCATTTTATGTAGATATAGATTTACTGTCTAATACATAACAGTGCGTATGATACAACAGTACCACGCAGTAACTTTCAAATGGCTTCAGAACACACTCAACGTTACTCACTATATATATCTTCGAGTGAAAGTTTGCGGACTCGATATCAACGTCAGAGCCGCCTCCCTCCGGTGTATCCTTGTCCTCTCTTGTGTCCTCGTCGTTGTCGGCGAATAAGTTATTATTCGGGCAAGGCTCTTTATGCCGACAGGTTTCGTTCTCGCATCGGCGTTGGGGCCGAAGAGAGTGATTCCCAAGTGTGAGAGGTATCACAGGTATCTTTAACCTGTGCCGCACACTCTCACTTGACAAATGAGTGCGATGAAACTTTTTGTTTGGATTTGTTTTTGTTTTTTTTTTTATTTTTTTTTTTCGCGCCTTGAAACGACCGCACCGGCGTACAATACGATAAAGGGGCGTAAATCATTCCTGCCGTAATGTATATAAAGGAAGAAAAGTAGAGAAGAAATAAAAATTGGAAAGTTATACTCAATTCGAGCATAAATGATCATCATCCGTTAAAATTTAGTATTTCGGAAGTTAGAGATCCGATAAATCAATTTTATCAAGTCTCAATGAAATCGATTAGTTCTGTTTGAGATGCCAGTAATATTGACTCGAGACAAAATCATCCGAAGAGTTCAATGTTTTTGTACGACTCTCGAGGAATGTGAGATTTGTGTCCTCTTCGATTTTTGACAGTGCCATTCGTAAATTACGCGTCTCGCTACATCTCGTTCCGAACCGAAGGTCGAATTAATAAAATCTTAAGTAGTAAGATGAATTGCTGACTCGATTGAACGTCGTTATCCCTGACGAAACGTCGTCCATTGCGAACGAACACTCCGAACACACGAATATATGAAACTTTTCGTTTTTTTTTTTCCCCTGCTGATGATCGTTACCAACGTGAAATATGCTTATAGGTATTCGGGCAAAGAAAAAAGAACTTTAGTGTCCTGCTGAAAGATGATTGCTTTTTACAGACTGTAACAATCACGTCGGCCATTAAATTATAGTTACAAAATTTTCCGGAACGATCAGAAATGTTTTCTCTGCCCACGAGATGATTGAAAAAGCGTTGCAAACAATTTTCTCATGTCCGGTATCCCGTATGTGTGTTTCATATACAGGACTCTCCGCGCTCAAGTCCTCTCATTTTTTTTTTTTTTCACTACACATGTATATGGTTTCATTCTTTTTATCTCTGTGTGTTTCTATCACCTATAAAGACTCGTGTAGACCGCAAATATATACGTTTTAACACGCACATACACTCGTCCATTTATTATACATGTACAAAAGCTTAGATGAACGAACATTCATACCAGGCTTACAAAACGAAATATAAAATGATAAAGACGCGATCATGAAGAAACACGTCTCGGTTCTTGTACCTGGCTCTTCGAGTTAAGTGGCCACGACGTGTGCTACGATCATTGCATCGATTATTATTCCTGGCGCAGTGATAGGTTTTGCTTTTACGTATGAAGAAAACGAGCTTTAAAATTATCTAATGACCTTCCCTTCGTATGAGCCTCAGCATCATCGATCCTTGAAAATGAGAGAGGAATTCGTGATATAAATGGCACTACGAATATTACAGATTTTTCTAGATCTTCTCAGTATTGATGACGTATGAGAAGAAAGATCAACTGTTAAGATTCGATGCTCTCTCTAGATTTTTTTTAGTAATATAACATGCAGTCTCAGATAAATCTTTTTTTTTTTCATTTATTCGCTCCTTCATTATTCCAAATACCGCGTAAAATCCGAGTTTTTTTTATTTTTTTTAAATTTTCTTTAGTGATTTTTCTTCTTCAGGATGAAAAAAGAAGAAAAGTTATCGTCATATGAGCCTCTCTACGAAGAGGCTCATATGATGCTGAATTTTTTTCATTGCCACTCACCATTATGGGTTATTAGTTTTTCTGAGATCCATGAAAGAAAAAAAAAACGTAATCTCGCGAGGCATAATAAGAGAGGGAAAGCCAGTCAATGAGAAAAAAGGGAATGGGCAACTGATAACAAAAAAAGTGAATAATAATGAAAAAAGAAAGGTTGAATATGCTAAATAACACGGCAATGGACGTTCAACTTCTTGGACTCTCGTATAAACCGCAACGAAGCTCTTTCTCTCTAACACCAATAATAAAATCTTTGGGATGCCATAAAAAATTTGATTCCAAGCAAATATATATTCGTGTTTACGCGCGTGCGTGCATGTGTGCATAATATCACTCGAAACACCTCCACCTCCTCTCCTCTTTCACGATTCCACGTACAACGATTTGTATGTATATGCACTATAAAGCCTTTTACCGTTAACATTTTTCGTATGTATTTGTAAATGCGATAAAAAGGATGCCCCGGTGTGAGAGATCTGAGATTTCCTCGTCTTCGACTCAGTCTCGTCAAGATGCTTGCGACATATATTTCTCATTTGTTAATACATATTCCAAATTTGTGTTTTCTTTTCATATCGTTGTCTTACTTCAATCGTTTATACCGGGAAATATACATTTTTATTTATTTATCGTTCACTCTGATCCGGCTGTTTAATTATTTGATGGACCATTTTTATTTTTTCATTCAACCTCTTCACCTTCCTTTGCTCTCGTCTTCGAGCTGCGAATCCATCCGCGTTTTTAATGTTTCAATTAAATTTTATTTTACATCTTCATCTCGGCATTTGATAATTCGAATTTATGAAAAATGAAACAAGTTACTTGGAGAACGTCGTTTAAGTAATCGGTACCGATTTAATGGAGATGTCGTTTACTCACGATTTCCATATCCTCTCATTACATACGCGTTGAAAAAAAATTCTTTTTTTTTTCTCTCAGTTACAATGTTCCGAGTTTATCCACTGATGTTCTTCCTTCTTTTCCTTTTTATTCTTTCTCCATCCATTGGTAAAAGAAAAAAAAACGGTGGAATACGAAATGTCAAGCTATTCGATCGTAATTACGAAACGAATTTCGATCGAATCCCCATTTTATTCGTTTCTTCCGCTTGTCACACGCCGCGACGTCCCTGTTTTTCTGCAGTTTACGATTAAGAGTGTGCAACTACTTCGAATTTTTCATTCAATTCTTACAAATTCTTGGAAACTATTTCTCAATTTCGGTACAAAATTACCTCACATGTCACTTGACATGAAAAATGAAAAAAAAAAAAAAAAAAAACAGAGAGAATAAAAAAAGTTAATAAAAGTTAATAAAAAAAACTTATCGATCTACAAATTTCATTGTACACTTGTTTAACTAACGTACTAAAGAAAGCTTTTTTATTTTTTCTTTGCAGATGTGATAAACGATTGACGGTGGAAAAATAGAAAGCCCTCGTGGTTCTCGCAATGGAGGCGGGACCGAAGCAGGGCGTGTGTACGGCTGTAGGGGTTGCTGCAGGAAGCATGAGCATTGCTGGTGGTCAAGCTCATGTTGTGCAGCAGCAACAACATGGTCACGAACCAGCAACCGGGGAAAATTGCAACCCTGAGGAGGGTGTCTTAACAGCGAGAGTTCACGTTCCCGAGTTGTATGTCAGCAAATGTCTCCAATTCCCAAAAGATCAGCTGGTCTGGGACGTGAAACAGCAATGTCTTGCATCCCTACCGAAGGTAAGACTCATCCTCTCGCACTTTCATTCTTCGACTAAATTATTTCATCGTAATCATCATCATAATCATTGGCACATAATTGCAAATAAATCAATTTATCAAGCTTGAAGATGAACAATTCATTTTGCCCTTTTAAATAACGAATAAAAAATCATTTTTGAGCCAAAACAATTTAATTACTCGTACGTTTTACGTAAAAAAGCAGTATCAACAGTACAAAATATCATTCAAATTATCACAAAATGCTGTTTGTTAACGCTTCATTCGAAACAAAACATCGTTCTCTTGTGTGATTGACCAGATATACTAATAAAAATAATTCAGTGACGTTCCGCTCTTGTACTTTTATCGAATTTTATAAAAAAGGTGGATTATACTCATGTGAAGTTCTTTCAGAAAAAAAAAAGTTTGTCATGAAGATTTTCGTTTTTTCTGTTCATTCAATATTATTTAACAAAATATATGAGTTGAAATAATTTCAAGTTTCGTAGTAATTCGATCGTTCATATTTTAGAGATAATTGTTTACTTTTTTCAATTAGTATAGAATTTGATATAAAATAGTTGTGTGCGAATGTGGGGTGTGTGGCTTCACTGCTTTCTGTCACGCAAAATCTCGTTGTGTTAACATTTTTATTTTTGTTTTCTCATTCTATTTCTATCATTCACTTGTTCTTGTGATTTACCACGCAAATGACAATTATCACGTTCACGCGCGATGTCTGACTTTTTTCTGTCCCACATGCTTGCCTTCCGGGACGCAGGAGGTATAGCACATAGATCAGAAACCCTCAAAATGATTTGTTCCCTTTTTTTGTTCATTTTATAAAATAAAGTTGAATGCAAAACAAATAATCGTAAATAATAGTACAGTAATACTTGAACCGAAGTAAATTTCTGAAATATTTACAATTCTTACGATTTTTTATTTCATCAGTTCATTAATCATTTGATTAATTGAGGAATCAATAGAGCAGTGTTTAACAGGAAAAGACAAAAAAAAATTGATAAGATGCGAGAAGCCTCGCAATAGTCCAAAAAATCAAAAAGAATAAATTACATAGAAATGAAAAATTCGCATTTAATTTCAATGCCTGCCTCTCTGTGGTACATTACAGTTATTATTTTTACTCGTGAATACACGAGACGAGACGACGAGTACGAGGATATCTCCCACCTTGCCCCTTCCATTATGAGATCATCGCGAGACGCGCAACTCTTAATGACCGTTCATTCGTGAGACAATTGACGACAAGTTTGTCGTGAGAACGGAAGTTAAAGTCTCGCTCGTTCGTCAACTACGATACATGGAAAAACGGAGAAAAAAAAAATTAGCATTCGTTTTTCCCTACTCAGCGGAAATGATTTTTCTTCATTTTTCCTTTTCTCTTCTTTTTTTCATTATCTACCTGTAAAATAATCGAAAGTTAAAATCCTCGAACTCGTCGTTGTTGTACATTGAGAAAAACTTTATCTATGCGTTATCGAAAATACTTCGGTACTCGAGGACCCCTTTTTTCATGAGATATAAATAATTCAAAATTTCCCATAGATCAATCCACCATCCATTCTTACGCATACAACGAATACATTAATTTTTCTCAGTGTACAACTGACAATTACATTAAACTCGTGATTCTTCATTGTTCAATATACATTTTCAAACAATCCCATATCTATAAGTTCATATCGAATATTCACCAATCACAAAAAAAAAATCAAATAACAACAAAAAAAATGTGTATCTGACCCATGGTGTTATATTTTTTTTTCGCTTGTACACCCTCCGTTCACTTGCACTTGGGATGTGCTCTCTGCGTACACACTACTACCGCTACTACTGCTACTACTACTACTACCACTACTACCACTGCTACTGTTACTACCGGCGGTCAACTATACTTCAACACGTGTGTACGTACGAAACACAAATCTTCCTTCACATCACGCGCCAAAATTGTGTTTGTGTGTTCGTACTCGAAATTCGGAAAAAAAAAAAAAAAAAAAAAAACAAACAAACAAACCGCTTGAACACTTCTACCGAAATCCGACACCCCCTTGGCACTTCGCGTGTGTGTGGGCGCGTGTCCTGTACGACACGGGGTTATCACGACACTGGGCTATCTCTCGGCATCACCGCTTCATCCACTTTTACGATGCGCAGGTCGCCACTTGGTACAGGGTACGTTTTCTCACTTTACTAATAGCATGCGCTTTTTTCGTTCTTACGTACATAGATATATGTGTGTGTATGTGTGTGTGTACTCATATGTGAATGTATCTGAATATTTTTTCGATACATTTCCAATTAATTTTTTATACTCATTTATGTTTTGGTAAACATTTAGCAAAAACAAAATTTGGAGCTGTTTTGAGGTAGAGCTCCACTTGTAATTGATTACCTTCGGTATTCTTATCTCTATGAAGAAACTTGAAATGTAATATTTTCGTTATCGAGTCATCGTGAGACTGTCACATGAAAAATAAAAAGAGTTTCAACATTTTTTCTTCTTCGTTGCATTGAAAAAAAAAAAAAATGAACTGTACTCTCTTTGATTTATGATTCTTCCGATTATAAATAATTCCATACAATCATTAGCTTTTCCTCAAAGAACCGATAAGTTTCGTGCTCTGAGCTCGGCAAACGTCGCAAAGGGCCGTCTTATCAATTACAGTCTCAACATTTTTCATATCCAGTTTTATTTTGCACACACACCCACACACATACATATACACATGAATTTATAAACATGTTTACGTATTCATAAGTCAATGTAATTGTAATTTATCAAAGTGCTCGTTGATGCGTATTTTTAACATAGATTTATTGCCTTTTATTCGTGTTTTTATATTCTTCGATGTTGTTACACGTAATTGTTTTCGTCACCTTATAAATATGCATGATATCTGTTATAAAATTTTTCACCCCGAATATTGTTAACTCGTCAAATCAGATTTTCGTCTGCTTTTGCGGATACGTATAAGAACCTAAATGTATATATATATATATATATTTTCAACAAGTATATTATTTTATTACGCGAGACTCTCGCAAACACCGGACATTACGCTGAAGTTTCTTTCATATTTATATATCAGTATTATATGGATATTTATACATATACATGGCCTAGTCTCGTGGGAGAATAAAATCCACAGGTCTCACGCGATCCACTCTTACTACTCCTATATATACATGTTTTATACATTTGTAACAAGATTTATTTTATACATATATATATATATAACGCACATGCTACTCAAGTGCTCTTCTCAATTTCATACTTTGCCACTTTGCTGAATATATTTTATGCACTATAAAAGTACTAATTCGAATGTATGTGTATACATGAGACTCTTCGTAATTCGCAATCGAATATACCAACATTGAAAAACAAATTTGAAATTTCTGGAAATTTCGAGAGCTCGGATAATATGAAACTTGATTAATCTTACGGGAAATAATTATTCAAGAGCAAGAAAAATGTTATGTCTCACAACAAAACTGGCTACCAAAACACCAGTCAACAAAAATTTGCCAAAACTCACGAATAAAAAACACTTTTTGGTACAGTATTTTATCATTGCGAACGTTAACAAATCTTTAAACTTTTGCAAACATTCCATGACATTGAAACCCACGAGAAGTCTCTGAAACGCAGTTATATTGTTTCTGGTATTCTGCATAGGGATAAAAAATTGAAAAAAACCTTTACAACTATATTTATATGTAATTTATATGGAACTGAACAATTAGTTCAGTTTCAAACGATTCTTTCCAAATTCATTCGGTAACATAAAAGATTCAATAACCCTGAGATATTTATGAACTCCTTAAAAAAAAAAAGCAAATTTCAAACGAAATATCTATTGGAAAAATAAGCGAATATATCGATCGCAAGACAGTTACCGCATGATCAAAAAATAAACTAAAAAAACATAATGAATATATAATGTAACGAAAAAGATAGGTAAAATGGTGTTGGAATGTGGTCCAGTGCTCAATCTTCCGTGTTGGAAGAGATGAGAGAGAGAGAGAGAAAAAAAAACTGTTCCCAATGTCATTTTAGCTCGAGGCTCTTATTTAATCGCGATAAATATCGATTGAAATATCACTCTCGCAAAAAGGTCGTGGCGCGTTTCGTCTTCCGGTTTTCTCACTCCACAGCGACGTGACAAACGTGCGGCGCCCCCACAGTTTTCAGACTACCCTGCGTATGATACCAGTCGCTCGATTACATACAAATATATGTAAAAACATATATATGTTTATATTGCGTGGAGTACTGTACACATTCTCGAACGAGGTCGTAGTCACGAGTGTTTCTCAGTGGGAGCAGAAACGTTGTTGCCTTTCCACCGCACTACGAGACGTTGGTGACTTTCGTTTTCGCCTGAGGTTAACGAAACCATCGAGAGTTACTCGCGCTATGTTCGGGGACCCTCGAGACAGAGCGAGTGAGTAAACTCGCGATTCCTGCGTCCTCCTCATCCTCCTTTTCCTCTACCCCTTCCTCTTTCTCTCATCCTCCACCGTTTTTTTTTTCTCGGTCATTCCTTTTTATTCGTTCTTCCTCTTATTCCTTCTTGCTTCCGCTTACACTATTCAATTCCTTCTGCACTTTATAAAAGTATACGTATATATTATATGTATATATATATATATATATCTCTTCAGCATCCATACATACACTAAATCGTCGGTATATACGTTTGTGTATATCTGTGGGCACGTATACATTCACCTCGACCATTTGTACTCGTGTATGTACACGGATTCACGCAAGAAGAGGGCGATGCACCGTGAGCACATGCCAGCCACCATCGCAGTGCTTCCTCGTCTCGAGGTCCACGCCCTCGACCCTCACTGGTGCACCCACGATATCACTTCGCTTCTTCCATCCGCGCGAGACGATAAGTTTTAACACAAAAAGCCCACGGCAGCTTCCATGCGTCAAATTTTTAAATACATCATATTCGTCTCATCCTCGAATTGAAAATAATTTCGAAAGTTTTTCGTTAAATTACACTTTGATTATTGGACAAGCTCATGGTGAAAGTTATTAACGTTTGACAGACGTTGCTTGGCTGCGATACCATCATAGGGAATGAGGGGGTGGACTTTCTTCTATTTTTCATTTAATATCGCTTTTATGTATATAAATAATTAGGAAGTTCGGAAAGACAGAATCCTCGTGAAGTGGTGAATTTTACTTTGCAGAAAAAAAAAAACTCATGAATAGAGAGGACTCTTAATCCCATCATGGTAACTCAGAACTTTTTAGCTTGCGGAGTAGTAAATATTTATCATGAAATATACTGCACTTTTTGCTAGAATGTTCAATGAATTTTACGTGTCAGCTAGAAGAAAATTCTTATGGTCATGCATGAGAGTCATTTTTACGATAACCATGAAATTCATGAGAAATCTGTGGATATCACCGTCTTCACTACGCACTTCATTTTATCTTGGCTTTTTTTCTTCTTTCTCTCTCTCTCTCTCTCTCATGAAATTTAGTGATTCCAGTAACCTTGTGGGTGTCGCGATTTTCCGTCGATTTCCCACGACTTTTCATGCAAATTTCATGGGCAATGAATATTTATTCACACCCCGAACAGTTTTTATCCGGAATTCTAGCTATTGGATTTGATGATGATTTTTTTTTTTTTTTTTTCATCAGCCTCGTGCATAACCGTTTGAAAAGTCTTGAGTTCGTCGTTTGGTTTACGAGAAAAGAAGTAATCAAATTGTGTGGGCGTTATCCGCGTTGCTGCTGAAAAGAAAACGCAGTTTTTTCCATTTTTCGCTATCAATGAGAATTGTAATTTTGGAAAACGTCTTTTAAGTTATAGAATACTCATGTTTGGGAGTGAAAATTTTTTACTTATTACCTGCCGTAACACACCTTAGTGGGTTATTTCCAATTGTATATTGTACTCAAACTTTTTTTTCCTGTTAATAATTCAAAACATCTAACGTACTTAGAAAAATATATTTCGATATTGTTTCGATCTACAAAGGTGTCGTTGAGAGAGACTCCATTTTTGAAAAAATATTTTCATTCGGGTAGTTCGATCCGAATGAAGCATTCTCGCCAGCGTTGTAGCGTTTATGAAACGTGTCTTTCTCTATCAATATACATTTTGACACATTGATTTTCAACGAGTTTGACAAATTCACTGAATACAGTTGTTAAAAAAAAATAAATATAGCGAATATAAAATATTCAATGGTAGAAATGCCATACCCCGACACAATAAATTTGAAAGAGGATCAAGCGAAACTCGGCCACGATTTCTCAACGAAGATGAGAATGAAGGAGAATAGAATAGAAAATTGCAAACGTGACATTGATCGATGATTATTCAGGTATTTTCGATCGATCAAGTCTCGTTTAATCGATAACGCAGGAGAGAGTTTTACCACACAGGAAGTTCCATAGTGAGCATTGAAGCTCCTTTTTAATCATTTTCCAAGTTACGTTGTCATATCAATTGATTAATGGCTGAAAATAACGTATCTACAATCCTGCTGATCTTCAATAAATTTCGAGCTACGTTAAGCAAAGAATTACGGTCAACATTTGGCACAGGAATAGAGAACAATAGCGAGTTTTTTTTGTTTGTAGCATCAAACCGTAAAACTGTCTAATTATGAAGCTTCGTGTGTCTGTATTTGATGACGTGTAATCTCGTAGTCTCATTGCGCGATATCAATCTATTGGTTTTTTTTTATTCAGAGACGTCAGCACAGTGGCTAATCCGACGTACGCAAGATTGGTTCGTTGATTTCGAAAGTTTATCTCCACCGTGCGTAATCCACCTGCTGAAGCGAAGTAGAAGCAGAGAGAGAGGGAGAGAGATAGAAAGAGAACAAAAACTACGAGATACAAACGTCGTCGTTGTTACTGTGTGGACCTAATTTTTATTTTCATTCCTCTCAATACTTTTTTATCGCTTTCGTTCGTCCAATTTACTTCTCTCTTTTTTTTTTTTCTTTATTTACGTTGTATGATGCATTAGGACGTTCCAAATACGATGTTAACTATGTCGGCTCGTTACGAGAACATATAACACCTATCGCTTTAGATCAAGAAGCCTCCAGGCATAAATCTCTCTTGTTCTCTCTTCCTCTGCGTGTATGTATGAATTCATATACATACGTATTTTATATATACATCGAAATATGCCCCTTGTCTATTCTATATATACGTACATTCGTCTAAATACAGAATGATCCGTAAGTCGTATACCAGATTTACCAAATAAACTCATTCCGCAATTACGGAGAGCAATCTTCAATTTTCCTTTCGATGAGCTTGGGATATTGATGAATTATTGAAAGCCTAGCGTATATGCATCAAAAAAATTCCATGTAAATAGGTTCGAGCCCCTGTATCAGTCTTGCCATTTTCACTTGTTTCGATCGTAGCACCGGATCAGAAAATAGTTGACCAGATGTTTTGCCTCTAAAAATTTCGTACCGTGATAAAAAAAATTTTGTTCATCGAACGGAATTCATTCAGTTGGATGAAAATATGGCGGATTCAACTATATTTTGTTTTTTTTTTTGTTTTTATGAAAAATGATTTGATTCATCCAACAGTTGAATCCACCATATTTTCGTTCAACTAAATGAGATTTTGTTGGATGAACTAAATTTTTTTTCTCATTCCGTAATCTTTTATCCTGTACAGCATAGCCGTTATTACTTTTGGGACATAGTGTACATGTCTTCTGAGCTATGGATTTCATATTGTATACTCTATTGGACGTTACTACTTATACTACTACTATTGTACACTCACGACCTCGAGACGTCTCGTTACAGAAGTACCTTATGAATTTTCTCTCGCTCGTATGGATATATCTCTGCAACACACACGCCTATCTATTTATGGCTTTAGTCGTAGTACTATAGCAGCGTTCTTCGAACATGAGACACTCCATATCCCTTCTGTACAGTCCTTATATACAGTTATACAGGTAAATGCATATCCAGCTATAGTAATATGCGTCGTAAATTATTTTATTTGGGGAATTTAAGTGGTTAGAAACGTCAAGTAGTAATGAGTCGATTAACAAAGGTGTTTTTGCTGAGATTAGAATGAAAATTACAGGAAAAAAAAACAAACAGCGATCGAGGCAAGGATGAATTACACCTTGTGCTTTATAACATACGCATTCGTATATAATGATTCGTGCGAAACAAAATCAAAAAAGGCCTGCTGGTGCAAGAGACTTCATTGAAAACAAAATAAAATTAGAAAATTTATTCCATTTGTATTTCATTTGAATTTATTGATGGAGAAAATTTGTATGAAATTTCATTCTGATCGAATTCTTTGGCAATAGTCAATTCTTTCTCACGGCACAATCCATTGAAAGTACCAAAACATCAAAATCTGCTTTGATATCAGGAGAAGAGTTCGTTTTTTTTTTAAATACTCTTCACTCACTGCATTCTGTTATTATTGCTTGTCTACTGTCATTTTTCGTGACTGGCAACATTTTACTTCTGTTTGTTTTTTTTTTTTCGATTACAAATATTTTGATAAAATGACGATTCGAAAGAGAAAAGACTGGTTTTCAAAGCACTCTAATGTATACGTATCATCGTATGTGTTTAAGGGAGTTAGATTATTGAGATAAGCTGCCCCGCGGTCAATTGGAAAGCCCGTAGTGAAGCAACGATCCTATCGGAGGTGAAGAATGATCGTGGCTCGCGATCACGTGGATCACACAATGATCCTTCGCCCACGTAGAAGCCACGCCGGTGCGGGCCCATATATGCCTGTGTCTTTCTTCGTCTCTTACGAACAACACAAGCTCATACGTACAATGCAACATATATTTATACATACACATAACAAATACACACCTCGCACAGGTATCGCTGATGATCGTGATCGAAGAATCAAGGATCGATTTATCTGTTCAAGAATCGTTATCCCTTTCATGTAACGGTATAAATTTCTTCGTAACTCCATCTTTTATCTCGTCGTTTTCTCAACGTTCAAAAGAATTCCACCTGATAGAGAAGTTTGACTGCAAAAACGGAAAATTGATAAAAATTGGTCGTTGCATAGGGAACGTATAAATTTTAATGACTTTTTGGTGAATGAAATATGAAGCGAATATAAATAGAAGATAAACAATATATTATCACTCTATACATAATATTGGTAGCTGAAAATCTGTCTTTATAATAAAAAATAATGCATCGAACAGTTATGAAAATTCAGGACATCACTGATTGAAAATTCCATTAACATTTCTTTTATTCGGCCCATCGTATTTGATAATAACACCCATACCAACGGAGCCGCATAAATAGTAGTCTGAAAAAGAAGAAATGGACCTTTACGTTCGACGAATTTCGAGTTAACGATCGATGAACGTAAAAGATCGAGAGCTCGCCCGGCAGCATCCAAGAGAGCGTATCACGAGAACGCGCGAGCAAAAGCAGAAGCACACAGAGCCAATTACCTTCGGCCTGCTGCTGTTGCGAGTAGATCGGTGATTTGGTGAAGGGAAAAGGGCGAAAAGAAGAACCTCGAAGTCTTTCGCTGCAATGTATATTCTCCCGTAGGGGCGGTAAGGAAGAGAAGAGGGAAGAGAAAGAGAGAGAGTGAGTAGAGAGAGTGAGACGGTAAAGGGTATAAACGAAAGACGATTCCAGCAGCAACAGCCAAGAACCGGATATGTGGACACACGCGAAAGATAAATATGGCGGCTGTGGCCCTCAGGGTGGGCCCTATACCGATTCCCTATACCTTTAATGCTACCTCTGTCCTTTCGTTTTTTCTCTATCTTCTTCACTCTTTATGTCTTTGTCTCTCTCTCTCTCTCTCTTTCTCTCTGTCGCTTTTTCAGGCTCTCTCACTCTCTTTCCTTCATTTTTGTGTGGTGCTTCTCGTGTTGCATCTTTCGCGCGCCAGCTCTCACACCACCAAAACGATCGAAGAATTCTTTTCACGCGTCGATTATCACCCAACGCAGTACACCGAACAATTTATTTCCCATTTCTTCTTCTCTCTTCTCCCTTTCACGGTTCCTTCTGGCTATATCTATCGAGAGAACACGTTGCGTTGAACATTCTTTAAAATCGAAATCGTTTTAATTTTCGCATTGCATTACTCAATACATCCTTAATTCATAAATCAATCCTTTTTGAATTATGTACAAGAGCTTAGTTATCACGTGATGTTAAAATTCCTAGAAACCTAAGGGTATTTAAACAAATAAAAAAAAAAAAAAATCCCGTATGGCTCAGCAATCATATCTACGTATCACCGGTGCATCGCTTCTTATCGTTGGCCGGAATAATTCCAATTCTCTTTCCACCGCTCTTGGCATAACGTTATCGTCGTCGAGATTGAACGATGCGCTGCTGAATTTTTGTTTGACGAAATTCAAGTAAGCATATACACATGCCTTATACACATAAAACGAGAAAGGAAGAGGTTCTGAAGAGAGGATCTCTGTCTCTCGTTCCTTCACGGTTCCTCGATCACCGCATACAAGAACCGAGAAAACGACGCAATGAGAGTCGACTGAGTTGAGTCAACCGAGGGGAGTCCCGTCGTATGAACCCGGAGTTCGGATACTATGATGCGCAATCTCGTATTCATGAACTTTTTCATACAACCAAATACTCTTTCCTTCCACAGTTTGCGTTTTGTGTACTTTCCTTCCATTTTCAACGATATAAGCACTCATGCAGAGACCGACTTTTAGATCCTTGACCCAAAAATACTTGGATGGAAATCTTTTTTTTCTACTCCGATTTTCCGTATGTTATTTTCGTTTGACAAAAAGCATTTGAAACCTCTTGAACAAGTATACAACGAATCCGATGTTTTCGATCAGAAATTCATATGCAAAAGCAATGTTCGGTGCTCAGAAAATTGCAAGATTTCCACTAGCGGCAGCACAGAGGTTAACTATGTAGCAACAGGCATGATTCAACAGGCATCAATAAGAATGGGACTCTAAAATAAATGACAGTGCTTTAATCTGTCAACTGGCTTAGCATTACGTTTCATTCAATGCTATTCTACCACTCACGTCAGTTCCGTAACTACTTAATGAGCTTGACGTGGCTTCTTTTTTTTCGGAATAGCTCATCCTCTGCTCTTTGAATAAAAACGCCAACCAATGATTTATTCTCGGTATTTTTATGATATATCCGGCCTAATTGTCTCTATGTGCTCCAGGGTGTGCTACCGTGCATATCCTCTCGTCACGATAATATTCCACATGTTAACTCTTTCGGGTCTGTAGATGTCGGCCCAGGTATACCTACATATCACCGGCTACAGAGCCTTCGGCGATGTATGGGGTAACGCAAACTCGTGGGGACCTCCAGTATCATCTCATATTCATGAATTCCTCGTAGTATATACCTTCGTGCTTTATACCCTGAAGCACCCGCGCGCCAGCATCCGAGCACTCTCTCTATACTGACTCTCTTCTATTGCACGTATACACACACATACATGAATGGATACACATGTATGAGTATGTGTGGGTAAGTGTGTATGAGAGTACTCTCGCTCTCTTCGTCCACCGGCACACGTTCTTGGGGCAAGCGTGCGGCTCAACCACGCCAGAACGTGCTCGGATGTATACTCCTGTGGGCCAGCTCTTGGAACTCTTGGGGCATTTCTCTGCATGTCCTTTTCTTTTTTACCTTTTTCTTCGCTATTTCTTTTTTTTTTTTTTTTTTTATTCACCAGATGATATAGCTCCACACGAAACCCAAGTGGATAACTCGGCATAGTGGGATGCGACGTTAGTTACGAATAAAGCAGTCTTCCGTAGCGTGCAGACCAAGTTTCTCTTCTTCGCGTTGTTATACATTGGGTCCCCACGTGTAAAATACCTTTGGTAATGAATTGCGAAGGCGTCCAAGACACGACATCGTAGAGAAGGAAGAAAGCTTGACGTTTGAAAATGTTAGTGACACCAGATCGGACCAGATCGGTCATCACGGACACTCGGACCTTCTTCAGCCCAAGTAATGAGCCTTTACGATGACGCATATAAACTCGACGAGGAATAATAGCTCGTATGTGGAAGGATTCTCTCGTATTGCCCATACCCCTCGACTAATGGTCAAGAATCATTATTCATAAGATTTATCATTAATACAAACGGCGTTAGTAACATTATCCCTCGTTGAGGATAAAGAGGATCCTCTTTATTTGTTGCGTCTTAGACTCTCATACCGACCTATGCATAATAGACGTCGCGAAACTATACAAGCTTTTGTCCTGGTGACTCATGACTCTACGAAACTTTCGAGGCCTCGGCCAATAGACGATACGGAGACGGAGTAGAAAGGACAAGATTTGCGGGGGTCGAGAAATCCCCCCTCGAGCAGACTTCATGAAAATATGAATGTGATTCGATCCTGCGAGGAGTTTTGCTAGGGCTCCGCTTTCGTTTAGCGCCTGCACATCCGGTTCGTGAATCGCAAAGATGACATAATTCACCTACCAATAAATCAATCAAATGTGCACGCTAACAGAATCCCAAAATTGCAAAAAAAAATTCGCATTTTTCAAGAAATCACAAACCAATACGAAGTTACCTGTTTCAATAGTCCATAGTACAGACGGACGATCAATCATGAATCGTCTTTAAAAGTCTCATTCGGTCGTCAGTCTCCTTGTTTTTCCTCATATAACGGAGTGAATTCCTTTTTTTTCGTAGCCTTCAGTTGACAGTCGACTTAACGGATTCTCTAATACAGATCCCGTCGCTGTTGATGCTCGCTACAGTGGCGATCAAGAGAAACAGACACAATAACTGTGGCGTTTGATGATGACTCTGCGGTTCCGCATTCCCGCGGAACTAAATTCAATTGCTGCAAAAACACGACGAGACTAGTTCATCCTCGTTTCCCCACCACCACCTCGTGTCTTTATTTCTTGCGATGCGTTTAATCATACTGAACTTAGCCAAGCACGATTCTTGTGACTGGGCCGTTGGAAGGACCTCATCTAACGTCGGGTCGGTAACATCAAAACAAGTGAGAACGCAAAACGTTACGAATCCCCAACAAAAAAGGCAGAATGGAATTCTGTTTTGCTTCTACCCTACAGGGCTTTGTCCTCAAAGTGTGTTATTCCGGTTGGGCTCGCGTGAGACTGAAAAGCGTTGTTAGCGCATTAGCTACCTGGTCCCGCGATGACTTCCTGCAAAGATCGCGGAATTTTCCTTTGAACCTTGGAAAGAGAACCGTCCATGTTTACGTCCTTTGCCGTACGTACGTGCGTATTTCTAGCAACGCACGCCTCTATGCAAGTTCGCGTAACTACTGCGCGTTTCGAAAAGGCATGAAGAATCATGCGTGCCACCCGGAGGAGAGGTCTTCTCTCGCTTAAACTCTCGCTCGTTCTTTCGTTCGTACAAGCAAACCGCAAGCCCATATTCGGTATTCCACTCTGCAAATATATATACGGAGGCGAACCGTATCGCAGCACTTGGTCCCATACATAAACTTGGTACATATGCTGCAAATTCTACTGCATTACATGCATACGTATGTGTAAGTATATACTTTTGGCTCGATGCATCCCGAAGGTTTATTATCATTTTCAAAGGGCTTCTGCTCATCATATTTTCTTGACCGGCTCAACGGACTGTATGACCATGTATCGCCGCTATAACGCCTTAAATTTCAACGTGAAATAATACGCTGCTGCACACTTGCCCGGATGAAACGAAAAAAAAGAAGAAAAAAAATGGCGTAACGCGCTCGTGGAATTGTCTGTTCGTAATCATTTTCACTTGTAAATCATTTTATCCTACGCTACTCTTCTCAAGGACACAATTATCGCCTGGAATCCTGCTTCAAACTACTGAAGGTACCGCGTACAGTATCGCAGTGATATTTTACCATAAAAATGTAAGCTCTTGGAAACTCCTCAAAATTGTTTTCAAATTCGATTTATGGTAATGGCTCACGCATCAATCGCTCATCAGGACGCAGTTTTCGATTATGGAAATCAACTTGAACTCAGTAATGATATTTTATCCGTCCGGTTTTCCACACTATTTTTCGACCCCGTGCAAATGCAATTTGCAATTATATTTGAATTCAAGTAGAAGAATGAGCTAATAAAAACTCGCGAGGCTTTTAAGATTTGGCACCAAATGTCACATCGGCTATTATCAGATTCGAGTACGAAAAAAGCGTATAAATGAGAAGCAGATAAAAACTGTACTAAAGCACACAGTGAATGAGACATTTACGTCAGGTCATCGAATTTTCAATCAAAACATTAACGCTTTCCATGTAATATTCTTTGTATATCTTTGGATCTGTGGAATCTTGAAAAACTGATTGATTTCATTGTTCTCGGAATATAAGCCCGGAACTTGGATGGCGCTTTTTTTACCGAGAAATAATAACTCCTAATAGGAAATATGGAGCTGTTCTCTCTCTCTCTCTCAGTAACCGGTTACAGGGAGATTTTCAACGACGACGAAAATGATGGTGATGATGATGACTATAATGATGATGATGATGATGATTGCGGTAAATGCGCCCCTTACTCTTCTAGTTACGTCAACCATATATCCCCAGTCGACTCCTGGTTGTCGGGAGAACTTCGTTATTGTTTCCCTCATTGTTCCTGTTGTAATAAGATAATTGTAGGCACTTAGAAGGCTTTGCCGAAGTGATTCTCGTTCGGTCTCCGATGTTCGGGAATTATTAACCGAGTCACCCAGAGAACTCTCAGAAATGAGAGAGAAGGGAGAAGAGTCGTCGACTTCTGGTTCCTTTTTTTCTTCGTACTTAAATTCATATACATAGATAGAAGAGTATACTTGGAGTATAGCTTCACTTCCAATGTATTGAATCTCATCACTACGGGCCAACAGTGGTCATCAACCTTGTCTCTTTTTTTCCCTTCTGCAACACAAGAAGGAACAAGAGAGAAAGAGAGAAAGAGAAAAAGAGATAAAGGTCCGTCGGTTGCACTTTACGATCTCATAAAATCTTGTGGCGTTTCGACCTTCGAGAACACCGTCTTTCCTTCTCTCAGGACGAGCTCGGACCAAAGACTAGAAGTAATCAGTACTTCGAGCAAATCTTAATTTCATTTATACTTGTGTCTCGTTAAAATTTACCCGACGATTTACGTATTCAACATCAAGTTTCTCAATTTCTTCGATTAAACTCAGTAATTTCTCAACTCAATATTTTCATGAAAACCTCACCGATGAGGTCAGCATTCCAAGTGTATAATCGCAAAGTATAGTCGTAGAGAATTCTAGCTCAACTTTGTTCAATCAGAAAATTCATCTGTTAACTTCCTCGTCGAAGACGTTAAGAAAATTTTCTTCCGTGGATCAGAGTCAACGCGGCTAGACAACGAGAGAAAAGGAAGCGAGAGAGAGAGAGAGAGAGAGAGAGAGAGATAAATCTGAAGGCAAAGAAATGGAGAAGGAAAGAAAAAGGTGAAAGAGATGGAGAGGACACAATTTATTCCGACGTCGTTTTAAACTTTGCCATTTGCCGCCGTCCCCGAGCTTGACCTTTCGTTCGATCCTCTCTGTTTCCACGCGCACATGTGTCTTTACGGACCTCTGCGACTGTCTGCGCTCGCTTGTGTGATCGATGCAGAAAGACTGCGGAGGTGGAGTGTACTCAGACTCTCACGATCATGTGCGGTAGAAATACTGTACCTATATATATATATATATATCTAGCTATACATCGATTATTATCCCAGCCGAATAGAAAAAGAGGAAGAAGAGTGAGATTGTGGGAAGGAGGAGAAAGAGCGAGAGAGAGAAAGCACACCGTTAACGTTGTCCTCGAACTCGACAACGTCTCCTGACTTAGCACACAGCCCCTCCATATCAAACGTCTATATAGCCCTCTCAACCGTCTTACCGCATCTACCTTCGAGTCAGAATTAATATTATCGAATTTTCCCGTCCACCCTTCTTTGGTTATTGATTCACTGCAGCTTCACTATACACATACCGATGACGACACCGTCAATCCTTTATCATTGTGACCATTTGCTACGTTAAGGCCCTCGACGACAAGCATTTTTACTTTGGCTCTCGCTATTCTATAGAACGAAAAATAATCATACTCTCCAGATGATAATCACGATTGAAATTCTTCTCTCCACCGTTGTGTATTCGAACCAAAAAAAGTTTACGTTTTTTTTTTTTTTATTATTTTTATGATCGATGTTGATTGCTGGCTAAAATTATATCTTCATCTTCATTGAAACAAGAAATTTACAAGGAAATCGTTATACAAAACTTGCTGCACTTCATTGTTCAAATATTGATACAAAAACAACATTATAGAACAACAGTAACGGGATAGTATCGTGCAATTTTGAAAGACGATAATCATAATTTCGTTTTTTGATGAATTCGATCCTGATACAAATGAATTTCAATCGACCGAAAGAGTATTTTATTCTGTGCAAAATTTTCCTTCTTTTCATTCTCATTTAGGACTTTTAACTTGTCTGTAGGGATTTCATCGGATGCAAATAAATCTTTTCTCAATAGAGTACATCAACTTTTTTTTTCGACACGCCATTTAATCAGTCGAAGCGTTCACAAGCTCGCATAGCTTGACGAAATAATATTGGAAGATACGGTTGAATGGAGGCAAAGCTAAAGTTATTATTGAACGAGACACTTCTTCACACTAAATTCAGGGCTTGGAGTGAGTTAGTCGAGTTATCGAGTAATTTCCGTAGGGCAGACTTAGTTACTGCCTGATTAAAATCCTCGACTGTACTCTGTGTAAACTCTTGGAACCGAGCTTGGAACCTTGCATTTCGTTTCCTCTCTTTTCCTCTCATTTACTTCCAAATTTCGTGCTCGTATTCTCCGTATATGCACGTCGCTACGCTCGGCAAATGTATATATCTATATACCTGAGAGTTGATTGTCGCCATCATAGTGGCCTCCCGCTAAATATGTTCTACATTTCGTATTCTCGCGACCTTCCTTTCTCGTTTGCCATCCCTCTGCTATGCCCTCTCGTTCCGGAAATTGACTTTGTCGCCAGAGAGACCCTCTCTCATTTGTATCCCCCTTTCCACTCAGGTGGGCGTTCAGTTTTCCCCACCGACCTTCGTCTCGTCTCGTCAGAAGCTTCGTAGAACTTAATACAACGAAACGGTCATCAACGTGATCGACCGGAAATCGATTGTTCGTCCTATAACACATCCTCCTGACGCAAAGTGGAGCTCTTCCATCATTGTAAATTATTTCTGCTTCCTAAACGGCGTAAAAAGGAGCACGTAGTGCTTTTCTTTGAAAGATTTTATCAATTTCTGTTTCTAATTAATTGGGATATAAAGTTGGGCCATTTTTTGTCGTTGATTTCAGGTATTTTTTTATCTTAATATAACGTCGTAGACGTTGCAAAATCTGTCAATAATGAGCAAAACAAATGATCAAAATTTCAAGTTCGATGCAGGTTCGGATAATTAGAAAAAAATAACTAATTTTAATATTGAATAACTATAAAGTACATAATAATATACTTTTTGGCTCAATTATTGACTTCCATCCAAACAGTTCAAACAATTGATCTGTGCGGCCTGAACTCGACCTGAGAAAAATTATGAGCAACGACTGAACATATTGACGCTCTTCAATTAAAAAATATCTTATTACGCAATTGTTACAACAGTCGTGAATCAAATTTAAACAAATTATTTTTCGTTGACTTTATAACTCGAGTGTATAAGATATGACAAGGCCGTGGCTTCAAAAAAATATGAAATTCTCCATGATACAGACATGAACGCAGCGCACAAATTCCCCTCTCGTCATCGCGCAACGTATTTATTATTGTACCTCGCCGAAATTTCCTACAGGAAATTGGCGACAAGTACGAGCTTCCTTTTCCTCACTCTCCTCTCTCAACGTCTGTGCATATACAAATATGTATATATTTACCATAGAGTATGGGGACACCAGCAAACTGGGTTAGCATCTAATCGAAAGTGACGTTTAATTTACTGCTCGAGGCTGTTTGCTTACGCCGACATGGATATTATATATGTTTGTTACTATAGGATAAATATTCGAAATCAGGGTACTAATGGAATGATATGGCCCGTGCTTTTCGAACTTTCGTAGACGTTATATTATAATATTCATTTTCCTGTAAGTAATACGCTTCTTCCGTGTATTTGCCCGAGGAGTGCTTATCGAAAATATAGAAAATATATTTATACAAAATCCATTTGAACATATTTTTTCACGTAATGCTGAAAAAGTCTTTTTCTTATACGTTTTATTGACGTTTTGTTTTACGAAAGAAAAAAAAAACGATGGAAACGCAAAAGCATTGGCGTATGTCGAAGAAAAACCAACATGAGAAGGAAGATCCTGACTCCGTTCGCCACGAACTTTCACTCCAAAAACGTGACTGACGATAAATTGTCAAGACAACGATCCAATACGAACAAGGGCGTTTAAGCATACGAGCTCTCGAACGCGTCTTCGTCATAAATTGAGCTTGAAGCTACAGAGCTGAGTCAAGATGTTGGAGCTCGAAGAAAAAAAAAAAAAGAAAAAATAACAAAAAAAAACGTGAACGTCGCAACGTTTTTCTAGATTTCATAATACCGCATAAGGCCCGCACTTTCGATGTAATAAAACAGTACGTTGCACTCCCAATTGCGAATTTCAATTTTCCTTAAATTGTCGTCAGCTCCCTTGCAATTTATGGGCCTCCTTCTTTTATCGGACATTTATTCCAGTTTTACGATCCTTTAGATGAGATGAGCACATCCCGTTAATTCAAAGAAAGCGTTGCGCATTTATGCATTTCTTGAATAATTTATTGCTGAATTTCTTTTTTTTTCATGAGAACAACACTCAAATTTTTCATTTAACCGAATTTCATGGCATTTACTGCGAACATTTTTTTTTTCCCTATTTTAGACACTTTCGATACGTCACGAAAAATAAATCTGTCCAATGTCGCTTCAATGATCTTTGATACGAATTTATCTTTTCTTCATTTATTACGATAAATGCTTTCATACACTGTATGAATTTTACATATGTATTCGGAGCTTCGTCCCTAAACGAAATCGATGAGATTCGTTAGTCCTTGTTCGCCTCTCGACCCTCTCGTACTAACGAACGTCCAGATTTTTGCGACTCTCGACGACAATTGGTTGAAACGACGAATTATTCCGCCTCTCGTGTCAACGAGAATTCGCAAGGGTAGCTCTTTTATAACAGAGCTTCGTCGTCGGTGTTTGTACGTGACTGGACCTCGCTCTGTGAAATTGACTTTCGTCCAGACGCAAAACGACAATCCCAAATTGCGTTCTCAAAACGATGAAGTGAAAATAGTAATACAAACTGACGCCTATTTACATCATGTTACAATCTCAGTAACAAAGAGTGTGACAGGACTATATTATTTTTCGAATGAAACGCTGTCGCTGTCGGCAGTTGACGAGGGTTAGAACAGAATTGTTTTCAATTACGTAGAGATCGAACGCGAGAAGATTTTTCATATTTGCGAAGAAGCAATAAAATTGCTCGATTTCCCACGAAAATTACTTTCCGTTGCTAATTTAGACTCGAAATTTTTTTTTTCGTATTTGAAGGAAAAACCATTCAATCGTAGCGTATAAAGAACGAGTCCATTATTAGAGACGCTCGTAAACTCAAAAAAGATAGCAAACAAGATGAATTATTTGTCAAAAACGATATGCGAGAAGAGTCTGTGTTCACCACGAAGAAAGGAAGGAAGGAAGGAAGAGTAAAGTAAAAGAGAAAATATGAAAGGCGACTGATAATTACGAATCATAAATAATGCATATATCCAGCATGCTACAGAATAGGAAGGGCGTATAACGTCAAAGAATGTATCAACTTTGAGGCATTTTCGTTTCGGATCATCGACGTGCACATGGAAGACACGGGCATAATACACCCGTGACGAGAGTCCTCGTTCTTTTTCTCTTTTTTTTCTTTTCTTTCGGTAGCATCGGGCCACACAAAAGAGAAAAGACTCGCCGCGAGAGAAGAAAAATTGTACCATGCTGTTGTTGTTGTTGTTTTTTTTTAATTTTTTTTCCATCTCATAAGCCGCACCAAAGAGCAACATTATACGTACAGTATGAAAAAAAATTTCGTGCATGTGTTACGTATAAACGTGTGAGTACGATGATATCTATACGGTGTCCCAGAGGTTGAGTTCACGATCCAGATCACTTAATTAAATATGAAATTTTCAACGGAAACATCTCCATTTATTTCTCTGATCCACTGTTGACAAGATATATTTATGGATTAGTGATAGCCGATCGCATGCATTGATAAAAATAAAACAAATTAATTTTTTCTTCAACTATACATTGGAATCCGCATATCCTGTAAACTTTGAGCTCGACATTTGGCACACTGTATGGAAACGTGTATGTATAAGCATCGAAGGAATAAGCACATAAATAATGTATATGTTCATATACGTGCTTGGAAACCGAAAAAGTTGGGAAAAAAGATATCGACGTTGGGCGAGCTCGCAATGCAGTGAGAAAACCATGATACGTCTATATATATATATATATATATATATATCTATATTTATATAGGTACGTTTAATACCGAATGTGCTGTATCGCTGTTTCCGAACACCCCTTTACGAGCCAGCTTAATGTTTTTCTCTCTACCTCCTTCTGTTTTCGACCTTCAGGAATATTCAATAGGTTTAATTGTACAGGGTAAAACTCCAAAAAACCTTTTACCCCATCAAGTAAAATTGCTGCCTCATAAATGCACGCTTTCATTTATTTATTTTTTTTTTTTCATTTTTGTCAATTTCATACTTCGAGGAAACTTGGCAATATTATACTTAAACGTAAAAATGGCAATATCCTGTTTTTTTTTTGTAATCACAATGCAATTCTACGTGAAGACCATTTTGTAATGATTCAGGCTATAAGAAATAATTGAAAAAGCTCTTTTATAAAAAAAAAAAAAAAAATCGTAATACACACTCGATACTCCGTACAATATCAAAGATTCTTATGGAAATTGTTATTATTTTGATATTTATTAAATAAATGAAATCGTTTCGTAAATTGATCGAGCCGATGATTTTTCGGTTAAAAATAATTCCACCAATGCCATAGAGATAATAATTTTTATCATTCCGAGTGTTACGTTGGATACGAAACCGAATTCAGTGTCAAAATTCCTCAATTCAAGACAATAATCTGAACAGCGGAGCGAAAAATGAAAGAGCAAAAAACAATCATACCTGGAAAAAGAATTTTGGTTAATTCTGCTTATCTTTCTTCGAGTTACATCTGCCTGAAGGATAATAGTACATAGAAGGTGCTCCAAGTACTCGAGCAAGTACATGGTGTGCTCGTGCGGGGTACGGTCACGCACGCGGAAAATTATTACCCGTGACACCCTCTCTCCTCTGGCTAAAACCCGACGTGTATGCGATCATAAGCGCATGCGAGCGAAACAACGAAAGAGAGAGAGAGAGAGAAAGCAAGAGAGATAAAGAGCGTTTGCTTTAACACTACACCGCACATGGGCCATAAGGCACGTGTCGGCGCGTCCGCACGTTCTTAGCGATATTAATTAAGGTCCTCCCGCTGCAAATTTCATGGGTATAAATTACAACGAAGCCAGGTAACCGCGTGCTCGCATATCGTCTGTCAGGCTCACCGCAACTCTACTCTATTCTATACTAGACACACTATATTACACAAACTCGTATATATTTATACACAAATGCTTACGCACGCGTGTATATAATATATGAGAGAAATGTGCAATGAACCTCGACATCGATGTATGCACACAGTTGTAATCAGTGTCCTTATCTGCATATCCAGCGTTCTCTTGAAAACTGCTGTCCCCCTCACAACATATACATCTATATATATCTAAAAACTCGACTAAATTCCAGACGAGATCAAGTTTTCGTAGGCTTGAATACTCCACTCGGAGGCTTACCGAGAGCGAGCCTTGCCAAAAGAGCACCTCTAATAACGTACCGGATGCATTTACAGCTCTCTTTTATTTCCCGTTAAACATTCACAGACTTGATCTCTTATGCTGGATAACAAAACGTAATTAGTTCAGTGTTCACAGCAGCGGTTAAAACTTTTGCTTCATTTTGTCAAACAAAATGGAAACCCTCTCTTCAAATTACATTTTTACGGTTCATTCCATTACTGTTGTTGCACCAAAATACTGCGTAATAAAAATTAAAAAAAAAGGTTGATTATCAGATGATTTTTGTGAGTTCGTCAATCGCAAAACGTTTGGATGATGTCCGACTGAAGATGATTTTTCGAACGATTATATTTCGATAGAGCGTCGTTTGCATTGAAATAAGAAATTCGGAAACGTAGAATTGTACGTAATCTCGGACACAAGACTGTTCGGATTAAATCTCTAAACAACGTAATAATACAGAACCACGAGAAACCATAGACAGAGGATTTATACGCATGATTCATAAAATAATATTCTCGATACAGTGAAGTCTCGGATAATAATCCATCTTTGAGATGAGCCCCTGAACATGCATCGGAATATTTAATGATAGTATTTTCCCTCTGCTATATTCAAGAAAATATAATACAATACGAAATACAGCACCAAGATTTTATATATTAAGAGCATACATATGAGATATTTATTACCACGAAAGACCCATATGCAAAGTACTCGCAATTTCACTTTATCATGTACTTTACCCGAGGCATAATTTTCTTTCATATTTTTCCGTTTCTCATCCCTCAACCCCCGGTCATTCTTCACGAATTTCTTTCTTTTTTTTTGTTCTTCCTTCAAATCAAGTCCATTATTTTTCGCGATTTTTCTCCCTCGCTCTCTCGCGTTTATCCCAAACTCATTGGACACCACGCCTTTCGGACTCGTATGCGCTGCATTATGGCCTTAAACGGGGCCCCAACGTGTATATAATTCTCACCTCCTCTCATCTCTCGTAAAGATCGTAACCGCGCAGTAAACTCTTGACTTCCATGACCGTGCCGGATCCTCGACGGTCTAGACTTCGTTGCCCTTTAATTTGGCACGTGTACCAGCGAAACTAACACGCCCTCTGTCTCTCTTCTTCCTCTCTTCCTCTCCCTCTCTTTCTCTCTCTCTCTCTCTCTCTCTCTCTCTCTCTCTCTCTCTCTCTTTCATCCTCCGACTTTCTCTCTTTTCGTGTCTTGGACCCATTGTTGCAATGATTATCGGTTGCTTACCCATGTTCATTTTCATATGCACCAATATATACGCGTATGCCTACAATATACGAACTGTATAATGCACCAAAATACCGATATACATATGTCTATATAACATGTGTGGTCCTTTGTGCGCGGAACATTCCGCCGTCCGTTACGGAGCCTGCATTTTTGGCTCGCGGTGTGATAACACCAGTCCGGAGAGATCCCTCCCGCCTTTTTCCTTTTCACGGACGCAAAATGTACCAGCCGCATTAAGAGAAAGGGAAAGAGAAAGACAGCAAGAGTGAGCGAAAGATAAAAAAAACGTTTGGCACGCGTGCTGTCGAGTCAAACGATTCGCTACGCTCAAACGAATGTTTCATTATCTTTATTTTCTCAGCTTTTGCTCCACAATTTTTTTATTTTTATCTCGTCGTGTATCACCGAGTAATAGCATTCGGAATACCGATTATTCAATCTTCTGGTTTATACCGGAATTGAAATATTCATAATGATAATGTTGACGTTCGACGCTCGATCGACAGAGTTCAGATTCTTCGTTGTGATTTGTTCAAACGATTTTTCTTCGAGATTTACAATAACTGCTAGGAAGAATTTTTTTTCTTTTCTTGAAAACGACATTTTTTTAGAAACAATAAAATCGCAGAACATTAAAATCGTAATTTATTCAAAATTTCACTATTAAATCTGTTTCTTTTTTTGTTTTACAGCACTTTCTATACAAAATGAAGAGAATTATTTTAAATTTTAACTTCTGCTGAATTATCAATCAATGGAATATAATTCGTTGAATAACGAATGATGGATCAGTTCCATATCTGGATTTATGTAACGAAATCATGTAAACTGCACATCTATATTACAAGAGGCCACGGAAGTTTATATTTGTGAAAAAAAATGAATAAACCTGCTGGACAGGGTGCTTTTCGGGATATCAATATGATTCCATGCCTCGATTTCATTCGCAGATGAAAATAAAATTATTTACAATCTACCTCTGAGACAGAATATCTTAAATTCTTTTTCTAGTTGAGGAAAAATTTCGTTTGAAACTTATTAGTTAAACATTAATTCCTACGCATAATTGAAGACAAATTTTTTGTTAACTATTTATGAAATTTCCTACTATTCTTCGTGATATCGAGAACTATTGATTTCGTGAAAAAGACCCCTCTCATTTAGAAGATTCATGTTCCCTATAAGTCCCGCAAGCGATGAGCACATTATATTTAACTCGAAAGAGGGCGCAATAACGTAGCAGCAGATCAGACCGAACGTAAAATTCGCAGGCAATTCACGCTCTTAGCCCAAAAGACTTTGTGTATGCTCAAGGAGGGCGGAGAAAACCGGTTTTTCGGCAAAGCGTCAGACAAAGAACAAGAGAGAAATCTCGTCTACTTGGCCCACCCGCGGTACATCGCATGTTCAACCTCAATCTCGTATTCATTAGATATTCCATATTAGACTCGGATGATAAAATTTCCCGCGGATCCTCCCAGTTACAAGATTGCCCATTTCATGTCTTTGCTCGATAAAACGCATCGTTTTGCTTATTTAATTTGTTGTGAACACTTCGATAATAACACTGAAAAAAGAAGCAGTGTTTAATTAAAATTTCTTCAATTTACATTCGAATGACTCTTCGTAGCGGCGTCAATCACGTCATCAATTTTTCGTTATTTTTCTTTTTCCTTACGCCATTTTATAAGAGATACGTTGAAAGATGATATTCGAAATTTCCAGAAATTGAAAACAAATTCATCATCTTTCTTAAATTAATGAAATTCGTTTTTTCAATTGGTTTTTCAGTTCTCTTGTACATTTAATAATTTTTCAAAGTCACAGATGAGCTTAACACATTTCCTGATTCTAAACCAATTGCGTTCATTTTTTCAGGAACTCAAAGAGAGCTTCAATTACGGCCTCTTCTGTCCTCCGGTGAATGGTAAAGCTGGAAAATTTCTAGACGAGGAACGACGTCTCGGGGATTATCCATTCAACGGTCCAGTTGGCTACTTGGAGGTATATTAATAAAATTAACAATAAAAAAATAATGATAACAGTGAGGAACAACGATAGAAAGAATAATATGACCTCGACGAGGAATAAATTCTCACACATCTAGAAACTCTGTGTCATTGACAAAAAAAAAAGGAGCAAAAAAAAATCATTAGACAAACCGTCTCCCCGATGAATGGAAGCGCAGATGACTTCTCCGTCATTCTCGACCCTCCAACATTTTGTTTTCTGTCTGCATTAACGCCGAAGGCTCTTTTCGCTCATGAACAAGTCTCTAAATTATTCTCGACAGGTCTATACGTCGATTCCTACATCGTCGAGAAAGAAAAACATAATAGCGAAGGGTTCAGTTTTCAAATGGCGAAAAAATGTATGCATTAAATTGAGCAAAAAGTTGAACAATCATCGTGACTTCAATGACGATTGATATAACAGAATTCATTTGAAAAATAAAGCAAACAACTGTTATTTATGTTGATTTTATTATGAATTATTCGGCGAGGGAGAATATTTAGGAAAAAAAAGAGGAATCATTTCTGAAATTCAGAATTTTTACATATAATAATTCAATTTTATTGCCCTTGAAGACAAAGAAAACGATTCGAAAACTGCAGACGCGTTATCTCTCACGTTCTCCTCTTGTTTGCCTCTCTCTTTGTCTCTTCGGTTACACAGCATCTCTTCGTGCCAACAAAAAACGAGACAAACAAATATCCCGTCGAGTTAACGAGTTCTGAACGCCGCATCGCGGCTTCTTACGTAACTGCGGACATACAACTATCCAATACTAAATATATGAAACGTACACGTACACTGCAACTCTCGAGTAGCAGTGAATCGGAGTAAATTGATAGTGTTAGTAGTACCGGTAGAGTAATAGTCGGACATTCAGTAAACCTCTGGATCTCGTCCCGTCGTCCGACGGCAAGATACCTGAGTCCCTGAAAATAAACAGACAAAGCACCAACATCAAAAAATAAAATAAATGGTACTTCGTGAAGAAAGAAAAAAAAATATATATATATATATATATGTTACAATAAAATATCTACAACGGAAACGAAGTTTTAACGAGCAACTCTTTCTCATTGATATTCGTCTTTGTACTCGTTACGTTTGTATCAAATTTTTGATCTACTGCAACAAAGATAAAAGTTTGCTTGTTCAACCGAATACCAAAAAAGAATCCGAGAAAAGCATGATAAAGTACCAAGGAATATTCGATCTGCCAAATCGAATTTCGTTCCATAAATTAATTCTCTATATACACGACTCGTTTTGGCGAACTAACATTGCATCGTTTGCCAAATATAAATTAATGGCAAACGTGTATCGATCGCGTGAAAAATTGTGTTGGAAACACCGAAAAAATAAATTTGAAATTTCATAATTCTTAACCGATATAATATTGAACATTCCTTTCGAATTTCGTGTAGAAAAAAAAAAAATTTCGCATCAGGATACTGTTGAAAACAGCAGAGTTCGGATGGTCAATATTTATGGTTCATTTTGTTTCCTATTTCTTCGATGGATTCTCACAAATCGATCTTTGCTCGGTCGAAGAAAATGGCTCTGGAGTCTTCATCGGAAATACCGTGATAATGGGAATGAAACAGTAGCAACAGTCCAGAATTATGCTGCTGGTAATCTTGAACCGTTATAAACTACGCGAAGCTGCTGCAGCAGCATCGTCCGAGTATAGTTATTCATTGGAGCGTGGTGGACACGAGAAATCAACGTGGTGGAATAATACACCAACGCTCACGATAGAGAATTCGATTCGATATATACAAGAAAGGCGTTAGGTATTGAACGAAAAAAAAGATATATATATATATAGAGGGAAAAAAAAATCGTGCATTCTCAATGCAGTTCGTACTGACTTGCAACAGTGGCACTGTTATGGGGGCGAGTTGTTATTATTCCGACTGTCTCGGGTGTGTACGACTGCAACAATCCTCGCCTTCCCGCGCACAGAAGCCGGTTATCCCTATTGTCCCATTGTTGCAACCGATATCGTTAATGCGGTGGAAAAACTTTTTTGTATTTGTTTTTTTTTTTTTTTTTTTTTTTTATTTTCGAATAATGTTGCGGTATGAGATATTTGCGACGATGCGAGACCGCGAAAGACGGCACGATAAAAACGACGTCACGTGCTTACGATTTTCCAATTTTTATTTTTATTATATTTTCCAATTAACTTTGATTATAATCTCCTTGATTCGGTTCAGCAATTCGAATCTGAAGAAAAACTTGGAATTATTTTGAAGCGAGTAGAAACAATTCTCGTAGTTAAATTATGAAAATTACTGGAAATAATTGAGGAAAGTTTTTTCAAAAATTTGTAGGAGACACTCAAATTTTGGGAAATTTGTATGAAAATTTTGATAATTCGCAGTTTGTAATACAATTTGTGAAGAGACGATCTTCTGATCGAGAAATTAGGAAAACGAAAAGAGGAGTGTGACGATTGGACAAGTTTTATGCAGTTAACCGTACTGCGTACAGTGCTAATTATACTTATGACACGCCTTCGGTAAAGACGACGTTTAACCAGACGATGATCCTCCCTAAGAGGATATCTTTTATTAATCACTGGTTGATCTGGGGCTTCGAGAGCTCTTACAGACTTCGAGCAATAATATTACACTTAACGATGTACGCCTTCGGATGCACACTTGGAAGAGAGCAATTATGATGTCATACGTTTACATCACTTTTTTTTTTCTTTCAAGTTACGTTAAATATAGAATAGGTAGCAAAGTCTTCGAGACCTTCGAGGAGGTGTGTGACTAATGATCGTTGATAAACTCGTATTTCTTATCTTTATGATTTAAGCTCAAGTACAAGAGACGAGTTTACAAGATGTTACATCTCGACGAGAAACAACTTAAGGCAATGCACACGAGAACGAATCTACGAAGATTGCTCGATTACGTGGCAAACAGTCAAGTCGAGAAGATCGCAAAAATGTGCAGCAAGGGACTCGATCCGAATTTTCATTGCCAAGAAACCGGAGGTAATTCACCAACTCCATGTATTACTAAAAAAAAATCTTGTAAAATCACTAATTCAGAGTTTTATTCATCGAATCTTTTTAATTAGTCCAGAAATACTCAAACATTTTCCTTCTCCTCAGCCCAATTTTCGAATCCTTCACTAATTTATTATAAAATTATGAATTTTCATTTGAAATTTTTATTCCGACAGAGACGCCATTGACGCTTGCGACGAGTTTGAAAAAACCTTCGAAAGTTATAATAGCTCTGGTTAATGGTGGCGCCCTTCTCGATTATCGAACGAAAGAGGGTTTAACAGCGATGCATCGAGCGGTGGAAAGAAACAGTCTCGAAGCTGTTAAGACGTTGCTCGAACTCGGTGCTAGTCCGAATTACAAAGACACAAAGGGATTGACTCCCCTTTATTACAGTGTCATATACAAAACTGATCCAATGCTTTGCGAGACTTTGCTCCACGATCATGCGACGATTGGGGCTCAGGATCTTCAGGGTTGGCAGGAGGTACATCAGGTAAGCATTTCAAAAATCTTAATATTCTTCAAATATTTCCTTATAGTTCGGAGTACTTTAAAACCCAAACATACATCAAAGCGTATCTCTAGACAGCTAAAAATACGAATGTTTTATGAATAATACGTCTGTAAAGATAAGTAATGAAATACGTTCACGATTGACGTAATTGGGCGTTTTATTCTACAGAAAACTATTAAAAATTTTGAATAAAATTATCTACTTATCTAGGATAAATATAATAAGACCAATTATTTATTCTCGAATAATAAAACTCTGTGGAATAATGTAAAACCATAATCATACTGACGTGATATTACATCTGTAATTATGTCTCATTATCATATTTGATAATCAAATGATTTCATAACTAAAATTACAATACGATTAATGGTAAAAATGAATAATGCATTTTCAATTCACAGGCCTGCCGTAATAATTTGGTCCAACACCTCGATCATCTTCTGTTCTACGGTGCTGACATGAACGCTCGCAACGCATCGGGAAATACGCCGTTACACGTATGCGCGGTAAACAACACGGACTCTTCGTGCATACGTCAATTGTTATTCCGTGGTGCGCAAAAAGACAGTCTCAATTACGCGAATCAGACGCCTTATCAAGTGGCCGTTATAGCAGGAAATATGGAGCTAGCTGAAGTCATCAAAAGTTATCAGCCCGAGGAAGTCGGTGAGTGGAGTGAACGAGAGACACAAATGCATTGGAAAAAACAAAAATGCCCCGGGGGAAATCAAAACGAGAAGACAAAGACCGAATATTACGAACAGGACGATGACTTACGATTTAAAGTTTTGTCGAAAACTTGCCACATCTCGTTTCGGTGTAACCTTTCGTTCATTACTCTCTCGTTTCGGATCAGAAAAAAAAAGCCGCGAACGTCAAGTTTAATGAACTAAATAACAAACTACCGATTCGTCAGTCTTTTATTCTCATCAGTTATTTATTTTGTTTCGCGAATTGAGAAGAAAAAAATCGAAACGTAACGAAGTTCGATAGTTTGGAAAACATATCTCGTACGTGTACAGAACGCTTTCCGGCTTTCACCGTTACGGTCTTTGGCTTCCGATTCCTCCGTTATTCGCGCTGAGTTGTCGAACTGTCTCGAACCGCGTCCTCGCTTTCGTCTTCGATTTACAAAGTCTCTTTCTCTCTCTCTCTATCTCTCTCTCTCTCTCTCTCTCTCCTTCTGCTGATTGTTCGAATTCTCTCTTATTTCCTTCGACCTTCCGTGGTCAATGCTTCGAAGGAGAAAAGAAATAAGGGGGGAGATATTACTCGCACTCGAACGAAAAAGCTCTACACGGACTGACTTTGACGTACGACGACGTGACTAACTCGTGAGATCCTACGAGAGATATATAGGATAAGAGAGAAGTGGGCGCGCGAATTGCAAGACGGTAAATCTACCGATCTATCGATTCTCTTCACAACCCCCTACCCTTCTTCTTCTTCTTCTTCTTCTTCTCCCTTCCCCCGGGGACTTTAGAATGAAAAAGAAAAAAAAATTGAGAAAAGGAGAATGCCCATTGCTACAACACGATACTATGTTCACGATACTATTTTACTTTACACACAATTACATATAAACTGTCGTACTTACCGTATTTGCATAGTCCCATACCTTGAAAATCACAGTGATGCTTGTTCCTATCGCATACATAAAGGGTGTCCCGCCGTTGTTGAAATTCTGATCCTAAGATTTACCATTTGATTAGAATTCGAATCGAAAGTAAAATATAAAAGACTTCATAAACACGAAATGTGAAGTTAACGAAACTCAGATCATAAACTGACAATTAAATAATCTTTCTACAATCATTTTTCTTGGTTAATAACTTTGCCAAAATTGTTTCACCTGTCTAGACAGATTCGCTTCATAGAAAAATAATGAAACACGAACTATCTTAACCGTATCTATATTTTCACGAAAATCAACTTAAAAAAGCTTAACGTAGTTAAGCCTGGGACGTCAAGGTCGACGTTGGAGAATGAGATGTTTCGCTTGATATTTTTCTTGAAACGCTTTTTATTCGAATGACCGATAAATTGGTAGATAAAATTTAAATTGGGACACCCTTTATGTACCGTAACGTACGTAGACTGTTATATATGGCATGCTGTATCAGCTTGGGCATGAGCACGTGCACGCTTTTAGCATACTCGTTAGATGTTCGTTAGAGGTATTCGAAGGTAGAGATAGAAACGGTATAGACAAAGTATACATGTGTATATGTGATATATATGTGTACGTATATATCGAGATAGATTCATACATTGAGAGAAGATAGCGAAGAGTGTATCGAGGTCCGATCGTCGTCCTCGTCTTTGGTCTTCGTCGTTGTCGTCGTCGTTTGGCTGAACGATATCGGTATCGATCGATCTACCCGGTGTATGTTTGTCTTTGAAGAAAAAGAAAAAAATAAAGAAACAGAAAAGAAACAAACAGAAACGAAAAAAGAAGCACGAGGAAGTAAATGCCTCGGAGAAAACGTACCGCGGAATAGAGTATACTTTATAGTTAAATTAAAATAGTTACTGTAAATCTTTCGGTGGGTCTGCTGATATGGTGATGGTTTTCTGTGAATGGTTCTATATGCATATACAACATATGTATGTATATATATATGATATATATACATATAGATGTATATATGTGTGTATTACGTACGCACGAGAATCACGGTATTCGAGGAAAAATTACAAGGAATACGGAACCGCAGGTTCTACGATAAAAGAGTGAGGGAGTGAGAGAGCGAGAGAGAGAGAGAGAGAGAGAGAGAGAGAGAGTGAGAAAGGAAAAGAGTAAGAGGAAAAATTCAAATAACTGAAATCCACCGCGACGCCAGATTTTAGTCATTCCTAACGATCCATTATTTTTTTTTAACAAATGTACTCGAAAGTACACTCGAAGTACAAATTCATGCTACCTTGTGACGGGATCTTTTATAGCATGTTCGCTGTTTTTTTTTTTTTTTTTTTTTTTTTTTTCTTTATTTTGATTCTAATGATATTTCTTTTCTTCGTGCGGGAAGACTCTATTTATATGTGTAAATGCTACATCTTTTCACAACATCGTGTAGACATCCGATGATGTCCATCGTGTAGATACCGAATCACTTTTTTCTCAAATTAAAGAATTTTTACCCAACAATTTTTTATTCAGAATTTTTAACACGAACTTTTTTATGCAATACAAATGAATCTCAATAATTAAGGAATAACGAGGATGGGATATTTCGTTCGACTGCATTTTTACACAACCTCGTTCAAATTGTTCAGCGCTACTTTTTTCGTTAGTTATTTTTTTTAAATAGGAAACCTTGTAAAAATAATAATTAACTCGATCGGTATAAACTCGAGTCTCGAAAGAATTTTATAATAATCGACTGCCGCGTCGGGTTACATCGATCATTGTAAACGATTAAAAAAAAATCGAAAAGAATATTATAAGCAATTACGGTTCAAGGAAATATGGGAAAAAAAATGGGAAGAGATGGAGCGCGAAATAACCGGTACTTTTTACATAAGTATATTTCTTGTGCACATTTGTAATATGCCGACGATCTTACGAGGGATATCGAAAGATATGTAAAAAGTAAAAGCAAGAAAAAAGAAACACGTTTCATGATCTTTGAAAGATTCCCCTCGTAAATTTCGTATTGTATCCAACGAAACTGATACAATATATTTGCGTGAGACTGTGACTTGTGTGTGGGCGTGTGTGTATGCGTGGCTTCACCGCTTCGTAAATATACCACTAACAAAGTAATCGTCGTTGTGCTATTGTATAATCGAATTAATCCACTCTCAACCGTATTATTGTACATTATTTGATTTGATAACACATGCGTGGAGTGTGCGTTTTTTTTTTATATTTTTAATTTTCCTTATTTTTTCCTTTGGACACGTGTGGTAAGAGAAAAAGCAAAGGATTTTTACAAACAATATGGTAAAATGAACAGATTGAATTTTCACGTAGTGATCTTGGTACTGGTATAACGTATTCTGTGAGGGATGAAAAACAGACGATAATGGAGATGATTGAGATTGTATCGGAGAACTTATATGATAACTATACGGTGGTTGTGAGCTTTGATAAAATCAACGATAATCGACTGAGATTCTCTCAAGAGTAAACATGATTCAAAACTTTCGCATCTGGCATTTTTTTAAGTTCCAAATTTGGGAGGCTATTTTTGAAATAAATGTCAATTGATTTATATACGCGCAGGGAGTTTCACTCTAATTGGTCGATAAACTTGAGTACGGGACCAAATTCCGAGTCTAACTTTCTCATGGAGTGAGACTTCTCTTGACGAGGTATTAATTATCGAAGTTAAAAGATACGCGTTTTTTCCTCGCTCATATTTTTTTTTTATCGTGCTATGAAAAAAGTTGTGCTTCTGCTACAACTCCAATAATTAATAACTCATTAAAAAGGAGCCTGATTGAAAAACATACTGGAAGATTTTCTCTCGGGATTCGAACTTGAACGTAAATTTACGGTGTTGATAATTTTGGTGAGAAACACTGTGTTGTATATCGAACACAGAAAACAGTTAATGACTTTTCATTTACATTGCTTAGATTCGTTCTTACGGATGATTTATGAAAATTTAATTAGATTCCACTCGATTATATTTGTCACTTAGAGAAAATCAATCACATCAAAGCTGCTAGAATCCTTGGGATAGTTTTAAGGGGCACAGATATGTAACCGACTAAAAAAGTTTTTTTTTTCTCACTGGATCGTGCTATTGAAAATTGATTAATCGAATCGAAAAGAACAGAAGTCTCATTTTTGCACAATTGGATACCTATCGAAATTTTTGTTACGGGACGAATAAAAACCAACAAAACTTTTTTGCTCCATTTCAACACCTAATGAAAAAACGCAGCCGTTTCGTAGTATTGATTTTTGATGAAAATGCAAAGATGATGAATAATGAATCAAAAAAATGCTGTCTCATTGAACCAAAATCTGTACGATTTGTACAATATTTCTGTACGAAACTGCTGCAGATCCACCATTCTATAAAATCTAATTGTGGAGAAAAAAATTTAATGCCGTGTGACACGTCTCATAATAATAAAAAAAAATGATTTTATTTTCTAATAGCAAGATTCAGAGGCAAGAAAAATTCTCGAACTTGGGTCTCTTTTCCAACTTTCTCAAAACTGACCATATTAACGCGCTGAAACTAATCGGGAAAATTTACACTGGTTTAAATAAATGTAAAGATTCACGGATACTCCGAATTTACCTTACAATAAAAAAAAAAAAAAAAAGATTATCGTTCGATGACTCTGAATGAGCGAAACCGTGTATTTTCATCTCTCTTCTGTCTCAAATCTCTCCCGTCTGTGTGTTTATCTCCTGACATCTGAGCACCCAACCCGAAATTTTCCCCTTGTAAGGCTAAGTAATCCTTTCTTTACTTATCCTTGCAACCTCGAATTTTGCAGTACCATTTAAAGGGCCGCCACGCTACAACCCAAAGAGACGTTCAGTGGCATTTGGGGGTATGACGACGAGCTGTTCGGCGAGCAATCTGGGCACATTAACGAGGATACCATCGTCGAGCGAGCATCAGGGTACGATTGGATCTACGTGTTCATCATCGAGTACATTAACTCGTACGATCTCGGTGGATCAATATCCAACAGGTGCTTTAAGCAGATTATCAATTGCGGAACAATATTCAACGGGAATGTTGAGTAGAACATCGACGAATACAACAACAACGTCAACGACGATGACAACGACGACTACGACGACAGCAGCGTCATCTTCTTCCTCGTCGTCATCCTCGTCGTCCAACGGTGAACCGTTGTACTCTTGTGGCAATATTAAACGTAACGTAACGTCAAACATCGAGCAATATGCGATGGGTACATTGAGCAGAATAAGCTCTAGCAACGAGAATTACGCGAATTCTGGTACATTGAGCAGAACACCGTCCAGCGAAAGACAATACGCTACAACAGGAAGCCTCACCAGAGCACCGTCCAATGAGCAATACTCAAACACTGGTACACTAAGCAGAACGCCGTCCACCGAAAAATATTCGTCATCGAATATAAGCAGAGCGTCATCCACCGAACAACAACAGCAGCAGCAGCAACAGCAACAACAACAACAACAACAACAACAACAACAACAGCAACAACAGTCGCAACAACAACAGCAGCAATATTCAAATAGTAATATAACACGAACCGAGTCCCACCAAAGCAACCTGAACAGAGTGCCGTCCATGGAACGCTCCGACAACGGTGCCCTCCAGAGAATACCGTCCGAACAGCATCTCACGGGACCAACTACACGAGCACAACTACACGAACAGACTTCTCATCATACCATTATCAGCAGAAACGAACATCTTCAAAATACCATCAATCGACTACCCTCCGAATATCAGAGCCCAGGGGCCCTCAGAGATCCAACTGCGAGGTAAGCATAAACTGCCTTTGACACTCGGCCTTTCAGACTCTCCGATGCTCGGACGAAAATTCATCGCGGACGAAGAAAATATTGATTTGTTTTCTTTTTTTTTCTAATAAACTCATAAATATACGAACGCTGCTCAATTTTTGCAGATAGCGATTACAAAGAACTTATTTTTTCTGCCATTCGTTGAGTTTTTAAAACACACTGTTTTACTCGACACTATCTTTCTAGTTACTCTCTCCAGTTATGGTTAAAAGTTACTCAAAAATTGATCCAACTTATCAAGTGACCAAATATTGATGAATCGTCGGAATTCTTAAGGTTCCTGATTTTCAAAAACTTGTCAAATCATGAACAACGATGCTTTTTTGTGGAAAAAAAAACCTTGAAAAATTGATTGTCCGAACGAAAGAATTGATATTGTTTGTGATATTTCGCCATGATGAAATTTCTGTCCGACCGTGTCAAAGACAATTTACGCTTATACTAAACCGAATAACGAGAACAAAAACTAAATGAAAAAAATTGAAAATACGTTTGTTCAAACGTATTGTCCTTCACGAACGATTTAAAGATCACCGGCAGCGGAGCACTATCAGAACTTAAGAATAGAGGGCCTGACGAGGCTACACGAGCATCGTATCGAGTTGCAGCATCGTCTGGATATTCATGGACGTACAATGGAGATGCCACCGTCACCTTCGCCGAGTAGCCGAAGCCTCGCTCCCTTCAGCTCGGCTAGTTCCAGCCTTTCCGAGGGCAGCAATCAGCCCTCCGGCGAAGATTCTGCCAGCATCGTCACAGGTACACAAGTCTTTATTCATCTTTTTTTTTTCTCCGCTCAAATCTGACGCACAGAAAAATAAACGCAGACCCACATATATGAAACACCCTGACACACGACACGGAACAAATACGCACGCACGTTAACATTCACACATACAAACGTCGAAAGCACTCTCGCTTTCTCGTACATTAGTGCGAGGTGACCGAGGATCTACTCATGTACATAAACGATCTACCTCAGGTGGAAGATTCATCGATAATCAACGAACAGCCGAACGAAAATTTTGTACGAGTCATCGGCAGCCAAGAGAAGTATTTAACACTGCGTAAATCGACGACAGCGTGAACCCACAAAAAATATAAATCAATAAATATAATGAATTTACGAAAGAAAACGTGTGAATAATTACCTTTTTGTGTTTCCAATGTTTTGTGAATATTTATATTATTTAGATGGGATGTTATGAAGACACATAGCCGAGAGTGTTCGATCGATTTTCAACGTGCCAAGATTGTTTTTTTCTTTTTTTTTTTTTTTTTTTTCGTGGCTCCTTGTTTTTTCTATTTCTCGTGCGAATTGCTTAATCGAATATTTGCGAAGACTCCATACGTGATATCGTTCTACTGTAAGCGAGTATATTTTTAGGCATGTGCAAATAGTCGATGAATCGAATTTTATCGTGTATTCGTCAGATATTTGAATGATTCTATTTGAGCTATTCAAACTTTTGTATAGATTGATCAGAGCTCGAGTTGAATTATTCAAAATATTGACTATTCGCACCTTCCTTTAGAAATAATACTGCGAACGTTGTATTTCATATGATGTCGAACAAATTAAGGAGGCTGTGCATGCGCAATGTATATAAAATATAAGACTTCATAAAGAAAGAGAAAAAGATTTCTAAACCATTTTCATAAAATTTCGCGATTAGCCGAATTTCTTCATAGCTACTTAGCTCTTTTCTCATTTTCTCTATTCGCAATTCATTTAGATATTTTTTTTTTTGCTCTCCTCTCTGTTCATTAGCGAATTCGTCGATTCCACAACGCACGGGAAACTTATCATATCATATTTTCATCCTGGGGAGATTCTTTTGGTTCATACAATCGTCGAATGCCTGACGTTTCATACAATTTTTTTTCCAGACAAAAGTCTCGGCGACACAGCTTCGGACGTAATAAGCGACAGTTCCGGCGTCGGGACCTCCCAATCTGACACGACTAATTCCCTCTCAATTCCCGGAACAACAGTCGTATGCGTTGAAAGTTATAGCAGTGGAATCGCTGGTCATCTCACCATTAATCAGGGCGATATTCTTGAAGGTAAGACTTAAAACCTTTCTCAGAATTATAATTTATTTTCGTCAACGCGATAGCATTGAATGTTTCAATAAATTTATTGTTCTTTTTATTTCGAGATTTTTGCTGTGGTACATAAAAAAAAAGCTTTTCAAATCCATTGGAAGAAAAGTGCAGTTATACTATTTGTTTTTAGTTGTGAAATAATATTTCATCATTCATTAAACTTTTGTCACAGTTACTGGAGCTACAGATTGCGGTCTCTTGGAAGGAGTACTTCGTGGTCAAGGTACCGGATTATTTCCGGCTCATTGTGTCCAGGAAGTTCGTCTTCGTCACACAAATATACCGCTTGGTCCTCAAATTGTCAGAGAAGGTAGAAATCGAGTTCTGGGACGACGCGAATCCCAACACAAATATTTCGCAACGGCGCCAAGATTAAAGAAGCCGTAAGTCACAAAAATTGCTGTCAAATATCAATTATTAAAATTACATTATTAAAATTGATAAAGATATTTTTTTCACGAGTAAGCCAGTCTGTCAATTTTATTATTCCACAGAGTAACGGCTGAACCGAGAACGGTCGTGCTTCATCGATCGAGGAAAGGTTTCGGCTTTGTTCTACGCGGTGCCAAAGCGACTTCGCCTCTCATGGAATTGACACCATCGGCGAGGTATCCTGCTCTTCAATATCTCGACGACGTGGATCAAGGTGGCGTTGCTGATCTCGCGGGATTACGAAAAGGCGATTTTCTCATTCAGGTAATTTTGTTGGCTATAAAACCATGTTTGTCAAAATTTGATTTAGAAATGTTCGCTTCTTCCCTGCTACCTCATCGAACTAGGTATCATTGAGGTGAAAGATTGGCAGTTATATATTCAAATCAAATTTTACAAAGAACGTATATCTCCGCGACTGTGTTCTAAATCCGTAAATGGAAATCACAGATAAACGGCGAAGATGTGACAACAGCATCGCACGAACATGTGGTCGATCTTATAAGAAGATCAGGTGAACTCGTGAGAATGACCGTAGTATCGCCAGTCATAAGTCTTCCGAATTCACAATCCGCAGCAGCGCTACCGACTAGTCAGCCAAATCAAAGGCAATATGCGACGTTACCGCGAAAAGGTAGCACTAACGTACCAATGAGCGGTACACTTGGAAGATCACCGGCACCCTTACCACCTCGACGCGATCCAAAAACTACTCTCAGCGTAGGACGTGCTAGAGCCAGATCCATGGTTGCTGGATTGGGTAAGTTTGTAAACTCATATCTTATCATTCTTTAACTCGTTTCGTGTAGAACAACACGCTTTATCCTATTCCGATATTTAATTTAAAAAACAAAAACAGAGTATCGAAACACTGAAATGTCAAAAAAAAAAAGATTGTTTCTTGTCGAAAATTGCGTACAATTTGACATTGTTGATGCTTCAATGAAAATAGAATTAACCCACCGAACACAACTCGAATAATTTTCGAAACTTTGATGTAAAAGCTACGAGTTTATGTCATAAAGTTTACATAAAAGTTACGAAAATAATCCAAGTGTGTTTACTGGGAAATATGTGTTTTTCTTCATGATACCAAACATTGTATCTATCGTTCAAGGCTATGAAAATTTCGTCAATTTTCCGCAGCTCAGAAACGAATTGCGATTAATATGTCGATAACTAAGAAATGGTTTTCACCACGTTTCAATAATGCAATCTTCATTCTATACAATTTCACTACCGAAAATGAAAATAACGTCGAAAAGTAATAATTGTTTAGCTGTCTGATTGAAACGATCAAAGTCATCGGTACAAAATGATTGTTCAACTTTTTCAATCGGAAATTATTTTCAACGGTGAATAATAGGAATTAAAGCGATTCCATAACGGTCATCGTTTTACAAGTAAAAAAAAAATATATTTCAGTCTTTTTTCCACAATTCGTTCTCCTACAATTCCACAATTCTTAGCATTAATTATTGTCTTCTATTTCACAGAAGGTGGAGGTGAGAAAGACGATCGCGACGACATAGCATCAACCGGGGGAAAATCGAGCAGTGCCGAATCAATTCATCTTCCTCAGCAACCATCAACCGGTTCGAACACCGGTCAAAATACTCCTGTGCAGCCGAGAACAGCGAGTATTCGATCGAGACCGACCTCGAGTAGAATAACGGCAGCGGAACTAGAAGTGAGTTTTTTTTTTCAAAACGATTAACAAGCAGCATCCAAATTGCATGAATGACCAGACTGTGCGCTTTGAATCATCTGCATTATATGAAAAAAAAAATATCAAAATAATACCGAGAACAAAAGAAAACATCAAAAAACAAATCACTCCACGAATGTTGTTTAGCTTAAAGCACGTAAATCATTTGAAGACTCGAGCATCTGCATTGCTTCGATTACAGGAACTCTTTCAACGTCAGCAAGGCAGCGCTAACGGCCAGTACGGCTCCTCCATGATGAGTTCTCACTTTCAGACTGGCCAAGCGACTAAATCACATCCGTCATCGCCCGCCAAGACCGGCAGGGTCTATGCGAGCGTTGCGGAAATGAAGAGAAAGGGAAAAGTAAGATAATTAACAAAAAAAAAAAAATTTATTCTTCAGTCTTCCGAGGCGCAGTCAACATTAACGATTCAAAAACAACAAGGGTTACATCGGCTCTGTCCCTTTCCTTTAGCTAACACATTTTTTTCTCAATTCATCGAGAGTGGCCGGCAGATACAAAAAGTTAATTCTAATTGAATGATTGTCTGCTATGAAATATTTAATTTCGGGTTAACTTTTCAATCCTCCAAAAGATTGCAGTGTTCAGTTAGAAAACATTCCACCTCAGGTCCTGGAGTCAAGCACGTGGATGCAAGATGTCATAACGTCTGATCCGAATAGACCTAATCTGTTGTTTTCATAATTTGAGGAAATTCTAGAATTTTGAGCTGCTATCTACTCCTTCAAAATGGCTTTACGGAACCAGCTACGAAAATATATCGACAATCAGGTGGAATCGAATTCAGTCCTTTGGAATTTTGCAAAAACATATTTTTATTGGACATTCTTTTAACTAAATACAGTGAATTCAGCAAAGCGATTTACCTTGTTCACCGTAAAAATTACGAGCCGCTACCGCGTCTCTTGATCATTTCGTGATTAGAAAATAATCAATTTAAAACGAAAAGGTACATAAGATGAAATGTAAATCAATGATCATTCGTTTATTCCAAAGCTCATCTATAGAAATTAATTTTAAATGCCAAAATAACCACACTTCGGGGTAATGAAATCCTTGTGTAGAATTTTTGTTAACAACACAAGGTAAGCCGTAGCATTGCTGTAAGTTTCATCGTCAATCATCCCCCTTTTTTAAAAGTATTCCCGATTTTTATCTACAAAATATTCAGTCCTCTTTACCAGCGATGGACACTTGGAGTCAGCTGACGAACACAGGCTGGTACTGAATAATCGAAAAAAAAAAAAAAATCTTCCCCTCGTTAAACAGGTGCCTGGGAATTTTCCACACTCGCCCGATAAAAAGAAAAAACAAATAATACAGAACAAGAACTAGAGCGATTTCCATATACACGCGAATCATTGGTTGTCAATGCATGTATCCTCCGGTAATGGTGGCTGTCTGCATGTTTGTTATAGTGCGCGCGAAAGTTGGCACAAAGAACGTGCAACAGAACACGAACGGAAAAACAAACGCCGGTGGATGAGGACTACTACTTGTATTACTGATCGATAATACTATAAATTTACAGAGCTTCCGAAAGCTTTAGCATGACATCAGGTGACTAGTAGTAAAACGAGTTGAAGGAAAAAGAACAACACGAAAGAAAACTCAGATCGTAACGAGAGTTACTTTTATATACGATTACTAACGACACACGATGGCTTAAACAATCACGCTTTTCGCAACGTTATAAAAATATCTTGATAGATTTTTACGATATAATGAGAAAAAAAAATGTGAACCTGCTGCGATGTCCCAACTTGAACCATGTTCCCATCCAACCTTTCCTTTTTTTTTATTTCGTACCCTCACAATCTTCTTGTTAATAGTTAGTGATTATTATTTCATATCACTTTTCTACCGTCACGTTTCGTCTATATTTACGATAATCCGCGTCGTTTTAATCAGCTAAGCCGGTAACACCAGAGCACGCATTCGATTTTTCGCTGATTATGGGTTACTCAATCCCGAAATCGATGTATCTTTTTAAATTGTGCTAAATTTGTATTTTAGTCGAGTTCGAGAGTACGATTCTTCGGTGGACTCGGCGGAGGCTCCGATCTTCACAGAGATTTCCACAGCACACCTGATCTCAATGTTCAGGCACAATCGGCGATCCTCGGCGCAAAAGGACATCGCAGCCAGGAAGATGTTAACGCTCTTATCGGACGAAATGCACTTCCGCCACCAAATCATCCACCTCCGCCTCCACCCGTTGGTCAAGTTGTCAAAGTCAACGTCGGACCAAATGCACCGGATGTCGTCACACCGTCTTCCGTTTATGATAATATGGCTCACATCCAACAAGTCAAAGGTAAGCCAAATTGGTTGATTGTGGAATAAAATGGGAAACAGAATAGAATTTCATAGTCGATCTTAATTAAGTATTCATAGGATCGATTCCATAGATACGAATTGAGGGAACTTGTTCAATTTTCAAGGTTTCTATGGAGTATGTGACACCAAAAACTAAAAAAATGAAACATTGAATATTCAACTACATTTTTTATTGTTTATTCTTCAGGACTTTTTTCTCATGTAAATACATGAATTACTTCATTAAAAAAAACTTTTAATTAATAGTAAAACGCCACTATTCGACTAAAATAATATAAAAAATAAACTTTCGGATAGAAAAAAAAAGTATACGAGGAGAAACGTATGAATGGAAAGGTTGACAGACCGGAAAAGCTAATTTGAAAAAATTTGTCTCTCATTATTCAGAATTGGCAGCAGCATCATCAGAAGGTGGTTACGGCGTAATGTCAAGTTTCCGACCATCAAACAGCGCGAAGCTGTATGCATCACCGGAGGATATGAAAACCGTTGGTTATCGCTCGCGTAGTTTACCGGCCCATTCAACAGGCTCGCACATAAGGAAGTCTCACAGCCTTCGTACACCGAATAACGCAGGATTCAAGCAAGCGGCGAACGGTCAAGCAACGTCGGGGAGCGTGACCAACGTTAACGTGGCATCGAATGGCGTTAATTCGGGAAATCAAGCAGGCAGCAATAATCAATACGCTCAGCCATTGAAGACAAATCGTAGTCACAGTATAGCTGGTACGCGTGAAAGAAAAAAGAAGTCAATAACGTCGAGTTCATCGGTGACGAATCTTTCATCAAGCGTAACAGCGCCGCCGATTCCCGAGCCAGATTACAGCCTTTCGGAATCGGAGAACGATGACGATGAGGAGGAAGAAAGAGAGGAGGAGGAAGAAACAGACGAGGGTGAATCGGAAATCGCCAAAGAATTGGAGAAAGCCGCGGCTCGTGAAAAGCTCGAATCAACGCGAGAAACATCCGGCAATTCTAATGCTTCGGGAAGCAGCTCGTCGGGTAGCAGTTCATTACCACACTCATTTAGCGTCGAAGAGATTCAAAAAGTGCGAACTCAGTTAAAGTCATCCAAGAGTCATCCCAATGAATTTTTATTGAGCCAGCAGACGCAACAGCTGGTGGAGGATGGTGATAATAGCTCAAGCGGTGTGAGTTCCGATCAAGATGTGCCGGTTGGTCCGCCAACGGGTTTTGACGATACATCGAGAAACGACAACGCCGTACAATCGACCATTTCATCGGACAAAGAAAACAATAATCCAAAGAGGATGAACTACAGCAGTGGAATGCTAACCAGGCACGCGGTTAGTCTGGCACAATTACCACCACCTATAGAGGCCGATGCCGAGGAACAAAACAATGATCTTTTCGTGCCACCACCGCCAGAGTTTAACGCCGGGCCTTCGGCGAGCAATGGTGGCGATAACGAGCTTGTGTTCGCGCCGCCTCCACAATTCTGCGACACCCGACAGCAGCACCAGTCGCAAAATCGCGTAAAGATCATTGGTGCAATACCCAAAGTTGGCAATAATCAAGTTAAACCGCCGACCGGTCGTCTACACAGCCAGTAAAAAAAAAAAAAAGCAGCGCTTTTGATGCAAACTTTCAATATTGTTGTCTCTTTTTGTCACGACCGGATCTTTTAAGCATTTTGCAATGAGCTGATGATAAATTCGTTATAAAATGGTCAAAACAATCGAGATTGAAAAATTGTTTACGCTTAACGAAGCTTCTTTACGAGCCGATCCAGCTGGTTTACCTGGTTGCTAAGAGCTGGCAAGTACGAGTGTGTAATGATTCATTGTATTTAAGGCCAGAACGGCCTAAAAATACAGCAAGCGACAGCACGGGGCAAGAAAAAAAGGAAATGAAAAGTTTCAAATATTCCGGATGTAGTTCTAAGTCATAACAAGAGAAAAAGAGCGAATGAACGACGCAGTTGTAACATTGAGAAAGATTGACACGTGTGAGTGAGTATACACGTACCGTTTGTTTTACATGTTTCTAATCGTCTACGACGTGTGTTTAATATTTTTTTTCAAATAAAAGAAAATGAAGAAATAAGAAAGCGAAAGAAAACCCTAGATCGAATCGCATCTGAAACTTTTTTGAAGGCCTCTTTTGATAACAAGAGTCTTCATAAAGATTCTTGCGTGACACGTGAAGGATTGTTCTACTGCGCAGTTGAACATGAAAAATCGTTGTCGAGGTCGACCAGTTTCCATAGAGCTCTTAATTTAATGTCACGTGTCTCTATAATCATATTAACACACCTGTGTACGTGTGGCTGTGCGTATGTGTGCATGGGTGGTAAGCGTGTACATACACGCAAGCAATGGTGTCAAAGTGCGCGAAAGACCTGAGGCTCGTTCGAGCTTTGGTATCCGACTGATTATAAAATCCATTATGAGAGAAAGACCAAGCTTAGTACGCTCTGAAACGTCTACAATGACGAAACGAAAAAGCTAAACAAAATGAATGAAAAATGAAATCAAAGGTCGAAAGCGCAACCTATTTAATTTTAAGTTCTTCTTGTGACTAGACTACTACTGCTCAAAAGCCTAAATACGCAAAGCTATTCACAAAGTCATTAGAGATTGTTTCTAGTTTTAATAATGGTTAATTATGCTATATATATATAATTGTACTGTACTGTACGTTGATCCGAAGAAAAAAAAGAGAAGAACAGAGAAAACGGATTCACGGCTGTAAACTAATCGTGAGTCGCATAGCTGGATTCCGAATGCAATGTATTAGGGACTAAGATGAAATAAGAAGACGAAAGAAGAAAAGGAAAAAAAAAAAGAAAAATAAGAGCACACGATAATTTTCGGCTTGTAAGATAGAGACCGTATTCCTTCCATTCTTAATAACCGGACCACTTCGGGAGATCGCGAGGTTTCGCACTTTTTCATATTGTTAAAAAAACAAAAGGATAAAAAAACGAAAAAGTAAAACAAACGACAAAAAAAAATAACGGATAATCCGAAAATAGGTCTTTTTCACGCAAGATCGCGAACACAAAGTTTTGTGATACTTCTGGCATTAAACCATTTCTCATCGCTTCCCTCTCTATATTTAATTGCAAATGTTTTTCCTTCTCTTCAATTTTTTTTTTTTTTTTTAACTTGTACATAGGCAGCGCGTCCTCGTTAGTGTTTGTAATCGGTAATAATCGAATAATGCTCTTATCAACTCCCAAGAGATATTATACACATACACACAAACACACACACGCACCTCGAAACCTCTCGTTTCCTCGCTGACAGTGCTATATATTGTAAATATATAATAACGAATACCATTGCTACATATATTGAAATATCAATAAAATTAATGCGATTGGGTTTTTATTATTATTGATGAAGAAGATACGGTAACATTAAGCGTCTCTCCGTGAACGACGTCCTTCCTAATAATTCGTTCTACAGGGCGTCCTACGCCCTATGGTTTACAATTTAAACTTGAGTTCAGATCATAGCTCAAAGTCGAAAGGTCTCGTCATTTTTCACGAGGCCATCTCCCGGTTAGTTATTCAGCTTTAAAGTTGAAGGAAGAAGTTTCTTTTATCGGACATATTGCCGAAACGGTTGGAGATAAATCGGAAAGCCATAAGACCAATCTTATAAAACATGAAATCTCCTAAGAAAAAACCTCTGACGGAAAACTTTTCGATGTTCAGTAATCGAGACCGGGGGGAGCTGATACGGTGAGGCAGAATCGTTTTTGAGAAAATTTTATTTTTCATGAGATTGGTTGAGGTCTTTCATTCAAATTCTAATCGTTTCAGCAATATACGAACTGGAAGAATTCGACAGTAAGAAACCTTGAAGAATAAACATTACGAGACATTTCGATCAGGAATTCGAGGCTGAAAATGAGTGTTCATTTTAGATCATTGGGCGCGGGACATCCTGTATATGCCTTCGCAAGTTATTTAAAAGAAAAATCATATTACAATGAAGTATGAGTATTACCTCACCGCGTACTTGGCTCGTCGTCAAATTGATGAAACAGGATTCGAAAAGTTAATGTAAAAAAAAGCCAAAATGATTCTCAATAATGAAACACGAGTCTAGTCATTGCAAAGGATTTCTGCGCTCGCATTTCTATGCATATCCGATTATTTCCATTTGTTTTTTCTTTTTTTTTTTTTTTCAGACTTGCAGAATACTACGAATTCTAAACTGCTCATTTTTTTCTGTCATGAATAATTTTTTTTATCAACCGTATCAATAAAATTATCATTTCGAGAATTCTATGGAGAATTCTTAAAACTGAGACACCGTGAGAAGATTGCTTTTTTTTTTTTTTTTACTTTTTACTATGTCTTCCCTAGGCGTCGATGGATTCGACTTGACATTTTTCATGAAGATAATGAAAATTTTCGTGCATTCAGTATACAAATTTTGATAATGAGTTCAAAAAATATTTAAATGCTGTAAAAGTCAGCACCAAAATCCTTCGCACGGACTAGAAGAATACTGCAAATATAAATTTTCTCCATCAAATTATAGGACCAAAACATTTCACTTCCTATATCAATACAATAAGGCATCATCCGATCATCGAGCTTCGTTATGTAAATTTGATTTATTCTTTCTCAAATAAAAAACTGGCGACGAAATGAAAGTACACGAAAAAAAAAAGGAAAAGAACAGCGATCAATGGATTGAATGGATTATACAGACGACGAGCTTGGTGTGTCGGTGAAGACTGTAGTTACGACATTCCTGCCAAAAGTAATATAATAATAATTAATATATCGAAATTTATACGAAAAATAGACTACTTGCAGGTACGTGAATTACGTTATAGCGTAATTTCGTACGATAGATAACACGCAATTGTGGCAACAGTTTTTGAAAAGTTAATACTTTGTAAACACAATTCATCATCATCATTAAATTCACTCGAGTTAGCGTGCGATTTTCTTGCCGAGATGAAAAAACTCAGTATGTCAATTTTTCCACAATTGATGAAAACGAATAAAAAATTTTAAAAAAATACCACGTTATATTAATGAGCTCTGAAGAAATTCTCGTAATTGAAAAGTGCACCGTTCGAAACTGTATCGCGATTATGAAAGGTCAATGGAGTTTTGTTTCCCCAAACACCCGAAGAACAAGTTTCTATAAAACACAAAGTTCTCTGAATAAGCTGGCAAAGGGGGTAATGATATAAAAGATTATAAATATATATATACACGCGCAGAAAGTAAAGGAAAGCTGTGAAGCCAATAAATGGAACAAAGAACCGGAGTGAACGAATTTATTTAAGAAAAAAGAAATCTCTTTACCATGAAAAAATAAAACCATTTGTATTTCGTCCCCATATAGAATTCAATATATTATGCGATAATAAACAAACAAATAAACAAGAAATATACACCGAGAAAGACCGCAACATAAGAGAACAAAAACTAAAGAAAAAAAACTACACAGTTAAACGTATGTGCTATATTAAATGTTACAAAAACCGGGGACTCATCGAGATGACGATTTATTCGGTCATTTGAATTCAAGACACCCTAATAGATGCGATTTATTACGCAAGCACTTTTTCGTCGAAGCTACCCGTAAAAGTATTTAATATATATATATATATATATATACATATATATACATGATAAAAAGTATATACACATGAAGTTATTCTATACATATATCCGACTATATGTATGTATAGTTTTATATATATATATATATATATGTATATCTGTGTACCTTTATTAATCGGTTCAAGAAGTGACCTTCATTGGATTGGGTCACTTCTTGTTTCAAACAATAAATATACACAAATTAGTTATGGCGCGGAGGTGGTGTACGTTGGTTTCGAGTGACAATCAAAGTCGACCAACATAATTACACTGTGAACGACTGAAATTAAAAAAAAAAATTGAAAAAAGGAAACAAACAAACAAAACACTAATTATTTTGTTAAATGTAATCCACGACCCGCGAAAATCCTTCCATTATGTTTAGCTATCAATCGTCATTCATCACCTACGATCATATACGATTCTAAATACTATCATACGATCACAGTTATAGAGTGTTTTTTGTATTATAGTTATTGTACACTGTGAGTTACGAGGTACACGCAATTCTTCGACGATGAATAATAACCGAATCATGTTCAATTAATCAATTGATTTATATCGTGCTTCTTTTTCACTTGCGTCCGTCCTCCGTCGTTGTCACCTTTCTTTCATCCAGTTATGCCGAATTTTCTGATATATCTATGTACTTTTCCATTGATTTGAGATGCGCTAACAACATATCCTCTCGGGGACCAAGAACTACGAACAACCACGCTAAAACTGCCATGCTGTCTTTTGCGACAGTCACTTTCTGCCATGTTGAGAGATCTTCCTCTATAATTACGATGGTGGAATTCTGAAAATTATCATTTTTTTTTTAAATACAGTTTCCCTGATGTCAATGCTGCGTTTTTAAGCAAACGATTCGCTATTTACAAGATATTTATCCCGTTAAAGTATTTTCCTAAAGATTTTTCGACCTGATTTCGAGGTATTTCTTACTTATTATTCCGCAAGTTTTTTATAGAAAAATATTGAAAAATTCACGTTTCTCGCGATAACTGTAAAACTTATTCAGAAATTTTTGATAGAATTTTCATATACACAAGAATATATGACGAAGTTTGTCAATATATAAAATAAGATCTCGACTTTTCAAGTTTGGAACAAGTAAAAAAAATTATAGGAAATATGAAGAACGTTGTTATTCCTCAAAATATAAACTATGTCAGGCATATTTTTGATTACTCTTAAAGTTTTCACACTCCTACAAAATACAACCAACTATGTTACGATACTATTTAGCTTTTATACATCGTTCAGATAGTGAACTTTCAATCATGACTAGAAGACCAATCCTTGGTACGAAAATAATTTTTTTTTTTTTATAAATTGATACAATTTCTGAAATAAATTCATCATAACTTCTTTGGAAACCAATGAATTCGAAAGACCGGTAATTATTTCTCAAAATGATTCTGAAATAAAAACTTGAAGTAACGATAGAAACTTGAGCCTAAACATTGATATTCATTGGGTACATTTCGTAAATTTACAAGTGACAACATATAAAAATGACAACTGATATGTCATCATAACGATACGTGGCTCATATACGTACGTTTTCATTTTCCGTTTTATTTCGAGGATAACCAATCAAAGATATGTTATCGTCGACGAAAAGACTGGTTTGATGCAAACAAAATGTTGCTATGTAAAGTGGAACCGCCAGAAATGATCTCGAATGCTCGTTGTAAATTTCACGATAATGCTCAATTTCCAATTGCGCCAAATCGAATCTAAAAATAGCAGCATCACAATAATTATTTTTCAGTTATTAAGATGGTGAGTAAAATTTTTTCTTCCAGATTTTTTTACCGGATGTACTGACATGTAAAATTTCTGTTCGTACATCATATGTACATCAAACAACGTTTTTTCACTGATCGACGAATTATCAGTAATTATAAGTAATTCTTGATATGAAGAAAAAAAATTCTTTTCATATTCAATATAATTAAGTACAAGAAAGGTCAATACCGAGATTTTTAAAACAGTCCAGAATATTTCGTAAAAAAAATCAATATTTGACTATTAGGAAAATTGTTAATGTTGAAAAGTATAATTAAACGCTTGAAAAATTCAGGTTCCTCTTAACTTAATGTTTTTGTTTGTTGTACCACGATAAAAAAAAAAAACTTACCTATCGAAGACCGAAATAATGCACATTGTTACGAGATACGAAAATAAGTTGGTGTAATATTCCGAAATGACAGAATAATCTTCAACAAATTCGGTGGACTGGCGGAAAAATGTTTCAACCTGACAATTCAAATTTCAAATGAGCTGTTAGTTACAGAATTGACAAATGGCAGAGCCACCGTCCGAGAACGTAAATTAACTGTAAATATAGATATGCTCACCAATATTAAATGCATCAGTGCCATTCCAGCCAGAAGTCCTTGGTGTATAAGACCAGTGCGATTCCAAACTTTTTGCATAAAAATAGCAACTCTTATCGGAAACAGTGGAGGACTTTTTTCTTTTGGAAGTGATCGTCGAAAAATGCCGTTAGGTCGATCTTTTGGAATTTTGATAGCACTGAATCCATTTCTCCCCTGCACGTAAATCCTATCTGTCGTGAGTTCGGTCAATGGTAGCGGTTCTTCGAAGCGTGGTTTCGGATTTTCCTGTGCCTTTCTCAATATTTCCGTGATCGGTAATTCTTCATCTTTTTCCATTTTCAGTGACGAATCTCCTCTAGAACGACGTCTTTTTCTTCTGCTTTTTCGTGGTATATTTGTACGCGACTTCTTCGTCCTCGATCGTGCTACATCACATTCGGAAGATCGAACTTCCTCGTCATAAGGGTCGTCGTCTTCTGTTCTATTGGAATCCATATCAACGCGTTTTTTTTCTCTTCGTTTCTTTCTCGATTTACGTCTTTTATCCCGTTGTGACGATTCGTTGTAATCAGGAATTTCACTCTCCCGATTGTCCTTAATCATTTTAGCACTTTGTAGAAAATTCTCAACCTTACGTACCGAATCGATAATTTCAATTTTTTTATTGCTATTCGAGCTCGACTCGTATTTTGAATGCGTAGAAATTTTTTCTTCCACGTTTTCCGAATCATCAGAAATTTTTGACTTCACACTTTGTCGTCTACTACTTTTGACAGATGAGCTCGACGTCGATCTTTCTTTGTTTAATAGAATAATCGGACTTTTCGGCTGATCGGATGAGGCCTCTTTCTCAGAACTGCATTCAGAGTCTCGCTCCTTGTTTGTTGTTGTGCTGTCGGATACTTCGATGTCTTGTCTCGAGCGTCTACGAGCTCGAGAACTCATATCTCCACTCATTTTTTTGTTATGCTAATACCGGTTTAGTTTATATAGTTTAAAAAACACCTAATTAAATGTTTTCTTTTTTTTTTTTTTTTTTGTAAACCACTACACAAAGCTGTTTCCTACTGATTCCGTTGAGCGTTGAGGGTACTTGACTAGCCCACGTGAGGCGTCCATAGCAACGGGATCGAGAATTTGTTGTGTTCGAGAAAACTCGGCGCATGCGGATCATTTAATCAATTCACGCGCATGTTATATTTTTACACTATTCCAATTATAATCCCATCTTGTTGGGACAAATCTTTATAAAAAGTTTCTCATTTGAAAGATCCATATCAACGAAAAATAGATTTTGAAAATTACAACGTTTGCCATCATGAATTGTCAAAATACAGAATGAGGAAGAATTATGTACCATCGACTAATAAAAAGTTATGAAGATATCTTGTTCAGTAGACAACGAAAGTTGATGGTCCTCTCTAATTATAAGCGGAAGCTCCACTTCTTACCGAAATATTATATCACATTCAATAATACGGCGATAATAAATACGGTATTGAAATTTGTAGTTGCGTCATCGATGTGAACTTAACCCCCCGACATTAACTTTTTGTATTTTTTCTAATTCCAATCGTTTGTATGTCGTTCGTAGTGTATTGTGAGAACAAAATTAACGTTTGTGGGATGAGTTTCCAATGCTGATAGCCGATCGGCATGTGCGAGTTTTTAACCTATTTCTTATTATCTGCACAGTTTGATTCTTCTCCAATTCGTTACATTACATACTTTCTCATTGGAAATATTTCTATACCATTGTGCATACACTCAAACGGAACTAGTGCCAAGTAAAAGAGAAACGCTATTTTGAAAAATAAAAGCATGCATTGAAGAAACAATAACTTTCCCCGCAGCCAACTTCAGACTATATCATTTCTTTCCGATCGAGGAGGCAGTGGCAGCGAAGGTTTCCTACGAAAGTGTGAATTTTTGGATATCGTTAGATTATTACATTCACGTTGACCGCAAAATTAACGAACAATGGCAGCGATAAGTTTATTAAATCCGAAAGCCGAATTTGCCAGGGCGGCACAGGCGCTCGCTGTCAATATTTCAGCAGCAAAAGGAATCCAAGAAGTGATGAAAACCAATTTGGGTCCGAGAGGCACCATGAAGATGTGAGAACTCACGTTTTTTTTCCACTTTTGTTATTAATATTATCACAACTAATATTTTTAACGATTCAATTTGCATGATACATTTTCATTACTTTGACAACCGATCATATTCATTGGGAAAATATTTGTATCGATAACATCCTCGTCGTTAACCTCGATGACACAAAAATTGTCCTTATAAGGAAATTCCATGCTAACACGCCTTTTACCGGCCCCCATGACGCGATCCTCCATTCCCAAGCTATAGCAAGTATGAATGAATATGAAAAAGACAATGAAATACAAAAAAAATTGATGGATTATCAACAAATGATCGCAAAATTTCAATTTGGAATGTTAAAAAATGATACTTCCTCGGATTTGAGATTGTTTTAAATTATTTATGAAATATAAAACTCGTGACTTGCAACTTAACCTTAAATTCTTTTTCTTTCAACGGAGCAAACCTTCGAACTTGATTGTTTTAAGTGCAGAACAATGTTGATAGTGAAATTGATATTCGAGAATCATGCATCTGTATCTGCGATGAGAAAATTCTTAGAACAAAATTAATACTATTCGTATATTATATTACGTTCCGCTGCAGAAGACATATATATTTGTGGATGAAGCAATTTTTTATTTAGTGAATATTAAATATCAGTTTTATTTTCATTGTTATATTTTTGAAATATAGCAATATTTCCATAAATTGGGTTCTTAATTTGCAACGAAAGATTCTTGATTCTAGTTACTGCATATAAATTGTGGTGTCTACCAACCTGAATAGTTTTCTTACATACGAAGAAGCAAACTCCAACATAACTTTTAACTCGAAAAAATCTACTTTCTTTTGTCGAAAGTAAATTGTAAAAAATATAAATTCTTCATTGTTCCTTTAAAATGAATGAGTCCCATGTTAAAATAAATGTGGTAGCGCATATTCGTTTCAGATACTAATTAATCATTTGATTAAAATCATTGGCATATTACACTATTAAATGTTAAAAACGATTTGTACGATTTTACAAACATTTTCATTACACAATGATATCAATCTCAGTAAATCAATCAATTATATTCTTTCCATGACTAAATTTCTCTGTGTAACACCCATATTAAATAAAAGTTTTTATAATAATTAGGTTGGTATCCGGAGCCGGAGACATAAAGATCACAAAAGATGGCAATGTACTTTTGCACGAGATGCAAATTCAACACCCCACGGCGTCGCTTATTGCTAGAGCTTCAACGGCCCAAGATGACATGACGGGTGATGGTACAACCAGCACAGTGTTGATTATCGGTGAACTTCTGAAACAAGCTGATCTTTGCATAGCGGAGGGACTTCATCCTAGGGTACTGACTGAAGGTTTCGAGCTTGCCAGAGCAAAAACAATAGAGATTCTCGATTCAATGAAAATTCCTATTGAAGTCACAAAGGAAGCGCTCCTTGACGTTGCCAGAACCTCCTTGAGGACCAAGATACACGTGAAACTCGCTGACAAACTCACCGATGTTTGCGTCGATGCTGTTCTTGCTATCAGAAATGACGAACAACCCATCGATCTTCACATGGTCGAAATGATGGAAATGCAACATAGAACAGCTGCAGACACTACTTTGATTCGTGGTATCGTTATGGATCATGGTTCTCGTCATCCGGATATGCCGAAGAAGCTCGAGAACGCTTATATTCTGACTTGCAACGTAAGCCTCGAGTATGAAAAAAGCGAGGTAAACAGCGGCTTTTTCTATAAAACCGCAGAAGAGCGTGAAAAACTGGTGATCGCTGAACGCGAATTTATCGACAACCGAGTTCGAAAAATAATCGAACTGAAGAAAAAACTTTGCGACGGCACTAACAAATCATTCGTAGTTCTCAATCAAAAGGGCATTGATCCACCTGCTCTTGATATGCTTGCCAAAGAAAATATCATGGCACTTCGACGAACGAAACGACGCAATATGGAACGTCTTGCTCTTGCATGCGGCGGTATGGCTATGAATTCCGTCGATGATCTCCAAGAACAACATCTTGGATGGGCTGGAGTTGTTTACGAGCATGTACTCGTAAGTTTGACACTTGGACGAAGTCTCTTCCACTGTTTCATATGATTTGATTTGTTTTTTTTTTTTTTTTTTCTAGGGTGAGACAAAGTACACCTTCGTCGAAGAATGCAAGAAACCCAATTCCGTGACAATTCTTCTCAAGGTAATTTTGAATATAAACTTTATAACTTTCATATAATCGATCTTTAAATAGTTCTGTTCATACTGTAAACTTTTTATTCTATTTTCCGTCCAAATTGCTTAAGCAGCTCAAGCAAATGAACAATTACATTGAGGTTTTCGAGAAATATTTTCCCCCATGTTACATAAAATCATGAAAACATTTTTTTATTTTTAAGGGACCAAACAAGTACACTTTGGTACAGCTGAAAGACGCTGTCCGCGATGGATTGAGAGCGGTAAAAAATGCAATTGACGATCGTGCCGTTATTCCTGGGGCTGGAGCATTCGAAGTTTCTGCGAGCCGTGCTCTCGGTCTTTACAAGGACGAAGTTAAAGGCAAACAGAAACTCGGAGTTCAAGCTTACGCCGAGGCTCTGCTTGTCATTCCAAAAATTCTCGGTTAGACGATCAATATTTATTTTCAAAAATAATACATTTTATAAAACGGTAAACCGTCTCAAAAATTTCAAAAAATTCAATTGTTTCAAATGATCAAATTTATTTATATTTACAGCGGTGAATAGCGGCTTTGATGCTCAGTACACCATAGTCAAGTTGATGGAGGAAACAACCGCACTCGGTCAACCAGTTGGTTTGGATGTAACTTCCGGTGAACCTTTAATACCCAAAGATGCTGGTATTTACGATAATTACATCGTTAAGAAACAGATCATTAATTCCTGGTAAGTCAAATATTATTAACACAATGTTGCACTTGTCTATGAAATTAATTTCGGGTTACCAACGGAATTGCAAGTTAACTAAAGCATTTTTATCGTATAGTTATGCTCATTTTCTGGTAACTTTTATCCTTTGATTTGCCTATTAATTGATGCAAAAGATATATATTGATAAATCTAAACATTTCTAACTTTCGGTTAACGGATTTCGCAATTCGAATTGTTAACATTAAAAAAAAGTAGACAAGTGAAACAGTGTAATTGTTGTGTAAATCCTCGAATTGCGACAATAAACCGATTCAATTTTGCAGCACCGTCATCGCGAGCAACCTCCTTCTCGTCGATGAAATTATGAGAGCCGGACTTTCATCTTTAAAATAAAGGTCCCGTCCGAAGAAAATTTGTATTTAATTGATATTGACACTTGATCAATAATATTTTTCACACTTTGTTAATTAATAATTTCGCCAACACATGAACACACGTAAACGACGCTATTTCTCATCATTCGAGTGTTTTATTTCGTTTAAGTACAATCTTGTAATCTGCCGTCGCTTTTCAATAACAATAAAAGTTTATTAAAAAAAAAAAAAAAATTAATGAACAGTCTGAGTGGATGTACATTATTCGGAACTACCCGTATGTATACTAATGATTTTCGTTGGAGCGTAGTGATTTCGTTTTCTAAAACTATGATTGACGGAACTTTGTCCTCGCATTTGAAAACCTTTGTAAAAATCAAAAAAATATTTATTTCTTAATGTTCCATGATATACAATATTTACAGTTTGAATATACAGCTACAATCCAACTCATGTTTTACAGGACACTTTTCAGTCTTGTTTTTTTTATACTTTTTTTCGGGCCGGGCATTCATACAAAACGTTGTATGTGATCATACAGGTTATCCACTTCATTACATTGTAAGTAATGATAGAAATTAAAAAGAAAAACTAAGTGGAAGAGGGCAGTACATAAACGATATGAGAAAAAAAAAGTCGTAATGGTGTCGTCGAGCATTCGAATGAAAGCCAATCGCAATCTCCAACCTATTGATTAAATTATAACTCTTACCGAAACTTTTAATTTTAAATGTATACTATTATAAAAATAATACTAAGCATGAACGGAAAGACAGAATATCACGATGAATTACAGAAAAAAAAAACAATAATTATCGATTTCCATATTACTTATAAACCGCCCTGTGATTATTCACCTGTACTTTTCAAAAACTGTAAGGCTTTGGCTTATTTGATCACGGAGGATTTTCTTGTAAAATTAAATCAACTTTGACCTAATCAGTAACTGCGTTATACCGAATGGTTATACGATTTTCCGCAAATTTCTTATTTATCCTAACCTAAATTAATGTAATAGAAAACACTGATGCCTGCTAACACTTGGTCGTGGTGTTTAAATCGTATTAAAGAAAAAAAAAAGCCTCGTTATCGCCGTGCTCTCACGTGAATGTACAAGTACGACGAAAATATTTGATCAAAATTTAGAACGTGATGACAACTAGTTAGAATTCTAGGAAAATTTCCTATTATGATTTTTTTTCTATGACATTTTGTCCAGTGATTGATGTCAAAAATCGTTTTAGTCAAGGTTTCAATGCTCGTATCTATATGGCGCCATTCGGAATTTCAAATTATTTGGCTTTGTGGTTGAGATCCTTGACGATAACGCTCGGTTCTATGTCGATGAATTGTGCGAGTGATGAACAAGTAACTTTCATTCGACGCCCCCCACTCAGAGTCATATAGGTGCTGATGTTATTCAAATTGACAGGAACAATTGGTTTACCGTAGTATGAAATATTTCGTTCTCTTTTGATACTTTCGTTAGAATCTTCCGAAGTGAGAAATCTAATACCTGGAGGATACCTGGGCAAAGGATTAGTGGATTTTCGGGCGACAGCTTTGATGCTCTTGGGTTCGGGACGTACTGGAATTATTGATTTTGTCGTTGATTTTCTCGCCACGCCGCAATGTTTCCAAGTATTTTCAAGTGCCGATCTGGCGACAGTCTCAAAAGTATTTCTGTCCTGATTAACGTCGTTACGCCACTTAACACGAGCCATCATTTTTTCAACGTTGGTCTTGAAGCCTTCGATTTTAGAGACTTCGCCCGGATGAGCTTGAGTATTGTGCAAAATGCCGATGCTCACGTCACGGAATGTTTTATCACAGCGTTTGCAAATAACACTGTCAACGTGTTTCTCCAAGTGTTTTTCCATAGCTGGTCGGGAAGTCGCCTTAAACGGACATTCCGGACACTCGTGTGCTGGAGCTCCCTTACTGGTTATCTCTTGACGCTTAAAGTTCGGTACTTTGTGCGAATGGAACAGATTGTGATGGAATTTTTTCTGAGTTTCGTTGTCGCAAACGTCCTCGCACCATTGACACACCCAGGCTATCGGAACTAGTGGTATTTCGACGAATTTAACCGCTTTTCCTGCGTGTTTTTTGCGTGAGTGAAGCCTTATTTGAGCGGCTGTTCCTCTCTTAGGACAGTAACCGCATCTTAAAGTATTTTTCGCTGAATCGAACGGTATCTCCTTGTAACGGAAAGGCAGACCGGATGTGCTCTTGTGCACTAGGTTCCAGTGCTCCTCGACACCTTCCAACGTCGTATTCCCCGATTCACAGTAGAAACAAGTATACATCATGTCTGCTTTGGCCACGATGAAAGAACCTGAAGTTCCAGAAGTAGAAGCTGCTTCCTCGTCATAATTTTCACCCGATCGATCCTTGCTCGTTGTCGTATTTTTTATAATCGCGGATTTATCAACGATGTTCAAATCGCCATTGCCCACCTTCCAATCTAGGTTCGAATGATTGAGCTCGGAATGTTGCCAAAGCTCAGATTGCGTACAAGCCGCATACGAGCAATAAGCACACTTGAAGTTTTTTGACGTCGCGTGTCTTCTCATGTGAACGGTCAGGCCAAAATGATTAATAGCGCGGAAACCACACTTATTACAAACGTGATAAACTCCTGGTGTTTTCTCGAAAATATCGATTGCCTGAGCCTCCTCGTTACGTTTACGCTTTTTCGATTTATCTCTGGTCATAAATTTATATTCTTTTTCCCAAAATTCTGTCGTCAACTCCGAGGGATTCGCTTCAGGATTTTTATGAATCGTGGGGATTTCTCCAGAGTGAACAATCCGTAAGTGTTTCAGCATATTTGCTTCGCTATTTAAACTCGTGTCACAGTAGACACACAGCAGTCGTCTACGTCTCAGATGACGAATTTCGATGTGTAACTTGAAACCTCGAAGAGTTGAAAGTTTCATGCTGCAGTACTTGCATGTTATCGGAAGTTTAACAGCCATTTTCAATTCACCTGAAATGCATTCGTCAAAATTCGCTTTGTCAGTCAAAAAAATGCAAATAGCATACTTCTATGCTGCAGCAAAAAAATGTATTGAGGTGTGCAAGTACCTGTGCTTGAAGTATCGTCCAGAAGATCGTCATCGTCGAAGTCTTCCTTGTTGTCAATCGCGAGTGCATCGAAATCGTTACTGTCGTTGCTTTCGACATCAATGAAAATTTCATTCGTGCTCGAATTTTCATCGTCCTTCGGGGTCGTTTTTCCTTTCCCCGCGGCATTGCTTTGCGCGGTATCAGACGTTTTACCTTTCTTGCTAACATCTTTTATCGGGGATGACAGACTTTCCATTGACGATCGCCGAGAATTCGAAGAATTGTTCTTTCGTATTTTAACATCTTGCAGTGCATTACCATCGGAGCCAGTGGGAAAACCTCGCATCTGATTCGATTGAGATTTCAGCAGCGCTTGCACCTGGCAAATAGATAACGAAAAATATTGAAATAATGCAATCTCGTACTTCTGTTATCAGAAGAATTCAAATATAAATTTATTAGAAAATGATTCTCTTACCCAGGTTTCAAGTTCGTGATCAACAGGGAGTATGGTCTGTTCTTTAGCTGTTGGACGCCGAGGCTCATGAATCCTCTCAAAGTGCTTAAGACTGGCTGTTTTGTTCACTCCCATATATCCACATACTTTGCATCGGTAACTGCAATGGAAAACATTAGTGGGTCTGAGATTTATAAACGGAACAATTCGATGGTATCGAAAAAAAAAGTATTCGGTAAGCAAATCATCGACAAAAATAAATGATAATCCATTAATATAATAACGAGTCGAAAATGAAATATGGGAAAACATTGACATCTTCGTTAAAATAAATGAGTTTCAGCGATTCGCTTGCTCTTAACTTACCGCCAATACTTCAAATCTCTGTACAGATGATCTCTCATATCGTGCTTATATTTCGTCTTGAAAGTTTGACAAATGGTACAACGATAGAAAATGGCGATCGGTGAACCGAGGGGTCCGAATTTTCGAATTAACTTGTCAATGTCGACGGTGGTGAAGGTTGAGCTGCCAGGTTCAGCTTCTCTGAAACTCTCGGCTATGTCAAGTGTCAAATCGGCCTTCGAATTTTCGGAGGAAACAGTCTCGTTCCACAATGAGTCACTGTCTTTATCGACACTCGATGTATCGGATGTTGTAGATTTTCCAGGTTTTATTTTCGCTGGTTTTGCAGCCGGTTCAACATCGGATTTTCGCTTGTTCGATTTGCCTTCAGGTTTTTCATCTTCAAAGAGAATTCCACGTATGTGACGTACTCTAGGCATATCACGTCGCCAGAGAGGCGTTGTGTCGAACGGTTCATCGAGATTATTCATTTCTGTGCTCTCAGCCGCTACTACTACTCTTTTCAAGCCACCTTTCACCTTTTGATAGATAAGCGAACTTTCGGCATTCAAATCGTACGGATGTTTTGCGTTCAAATGCTGTTCGAAACTCATTTTATTATTCGTTTTGTATGAACAAGTGTTGCATTTAAATTGTCCTTTTTCTTCGTGTACGTTCGTTGCATGAGTCCCCATTTCAACCTTGTACGAACATTTGTATTCGCAAAGATTACATTTCCAATGATAACCATCAACATCGGCTGATGCCTCGTCACCCTGAGCATCGTCTTGATTCCCTGATTGTTGAACATTTTCCGTATTTTCTGGTTCACGTATTACTTTTACGTATGGATTTACATCCGGATGTTTGTCGCTGAGATGACGTTCAACAACGTGCCTGTTGTTGCAAAAATAGATCGAAATGTAAGTACTGAACAATGCACTTCAAAATATTCGCATAAATATCGATCGAAAAAGCACGAGACCGAATTAAATAATTATTGTTAAACTTTCCGGTAGTCTATTTCATGCTATTTCGATTCAAGACGGCAAATGTGTTCGTACGGCAAGAAATAAGGAGAGACAACGACAATGCATTGCAACAGTGTCGATGAAAATTTTTGCGTTGCGATTATTTTTCTTTTGATTCTTTTTTGTTGTTTTCATGAATTTACGAACCTATGAAAATGGTGATTATTGCAGTGTGAACATTTGTAAAGTCTACTATCGTGCATTTTCAAGTGTACCGCCATTTTGTCAATGGCTACGTTCTGGGTCTCGTGTCCCGGTGCCGGTGCGGGGCAGTGAGGACAACGAAAGTATAGCTCATCGGAATGGAGAGCTTTGAGATGACACCTTAACATCGTTTCGTTGAGAGAGACATAATTGCAGTCCGTAACACCGCAAACGTATCTAGGATCGTAAACACACAATCAAGAACGAACGCATGAAGCCCAAATTCCATCAGCATATTTATCTCAATTAATTATTCAATACTTTATTCAAATTTCGAAATATTTAAATCACCTTCTATTCTCGGGAATGAATTTCGGCAGGAATTCAGCATCGGTATCAATCTTTGGCTCCTTCGAAGTTTTAGTACTCATCCGACCGTTTTGATGAGAACTGCTCGCCAGATTAACCATTTTATCGAACATCCTCTCTTTTTTGTCCAAGCACGGAACCGGATTAACTGGACCTGATTCTGGCACCGATTTGTCTTCAGCATGAAGTTGCAAGTGCCTCATGATGTTTGTACGTACTTTGGTGGTGTATGGACAAACAGCGCAGTGTACTTCGCGTCCATATATCGCCTGACGAGGCAACGATTCAATATCCGTGGGCCCATAGCAGGTTTTTTCAACGTCAGATTTATCTTCTTTGTCGGAAGATTTTACCCGGCCTCGTTTTTGCTTTCTACACGTACCGTTCGTAGGCTGTTAAAAAGTGAAAATAACAATAGTTTCAAGCAATCTAGTCTGATGATGGACTCTTACGTTTGCAGAAGAAAATTTTTTTTTTTTTTAATTACTACTCACTATTGGTTCGACGATGTAGAGACCTTCGGCAGATGGATTTTTCGGATCGGCAGGAATCAGTTTGGTATAAGTCTGCTTGTGTTTGCTCTTCATATGAGACATTGCTTGATAAGGCATTGGCCAACGTCCGTTGCACATAGAACAACCAAAACGCTTAAGGCCGTGAAGCTTGAAGTGTTCGACGAGAAAGCCAGTTTTCATGAAACGTTTGCTGCAATGAACGCAATTTAGACTCTTTGTTTCCGATGCGTAAAAACATTCCTTGATGTGAGTCCTCAAAACAGCGGAAGTCTCTGCGCCATATTCGCAACCATCGTAACCACATCTGTACAGTTGAGACCCCGTAAATCCGGTATTTCTTATATCGTCCAAGGTCATAGGTCTGTCAGAAGTATCTACGGCTTCTGTCGAGCTTTGATTCGTTACTGTGTTTGCATCCAAAGAATTTTCATTACTGCTGCAAATATCAAGTGGCTGGGTATCCGTTGGATTTTCTGCAACAGCGGGAGCTTCCGCTTTCATTGCTGCGGTCACTTCATCCTTCACCGCTACAAAAATCGGTTTTTTTTCGACTTTAATGCTTGAGTTAGATTTTTTTGGAGGAGCCTTGATATCTTCGAGTATCTCGATGTCGCTATCGTCATCGTTGATCTCGACCGACTTGGCGGATATTTTCACGCTGCTCTGAGGTTCAACGTCTTTGAGAAAGTTCGGATTGTCCAGAATATTTAAATTCACGAATTCTTCGTTACCCTGTAGATTGCTGCTCGAAGCGGGCAAAGATGGTGCTGTACTTGTAACTGGTGCGGGATTTATATCAGCAGACGACGACGACGAAACCGAAATTGATGTTTCAGAGATACCATCCTTTTTTTTAGGGACCTTTCTTATTACGTTGCTATCACCAACCGTATGAACGTTTTCCACCGATTTCATGGGCGAGATTTTGCGAATTTTAGTAATAACCGGCACGGCATTACTACTCGGGGGAGAGGAGGCTCTCGAAGATGTCGCTGATTCGGTTGTATCCGATTTATCGTAAGAAAAAAGTCTGCTCATACCGAGATTCCCAATAGGCAAAGTGAGTTCTCCAACAGTGGATGAACTATCATTCGACAGATTGCGATCGACTTGCAGCCAATTTCTATTTTGAACCACTTCCAACGATTCTTGGCCAGGTACGATGGTAAGCTCGGAGCACTTGTAACTCTCATCGACGTTGAGAACGATTAATTGCTGTATAACGTCTTTGTCACGCACGGGACGGGGCTGTAAGGTTCTTTCGAGTACATGAGGAGGTCGGTTGTAGTGAGAAGCGCTTAAATGAGCGTGAACATCGGTAGCTTGTTCCGAGCCGAATAAACAATAAAGACACTGGTACTTGTAGATCCCGTGGAGTTTGTAATGAGCGACGAGTGTTTCGGCTTTGAAGGAAGGAGCTGGACACAAATGACATTTGAAAATCGACAAAGAATTACCGTGCTTAGTTCGAAGATGACCAAGAAAAGCTCCCGGTACGTAGAACGATTTTCCGCACTCGTGATGACAAACAAAAGGTATGACAAATTCACGCCGGTCTATCACTTCGATGGGTGGACTTACTCTCTCTCCCAGCAATACCGAGGTTGGAACACCCTGATGAACTGTCATTTGATGTAACTCGACGTAGGATTGTGCAATTGCTCTATAAAAGCAATAATTGCACTGGTATTGGCAATAAATATGTTTATCTTTGAGATGTTCGCTCATTGAATTCCAAGTCGTGAGAGTTTCCGTGCAATAGGGACATCGTTGAAAATCGTATGTACTCATGACGTTTTTAGTACGATCGACGTTCTCTTTGTGCTGACGATAATGGAGGCCGAAAGATTGTTGGCAATCGGTGGTGTAAGTACAGGAGCGGGACATGCACTTGTAGAATTGACGAAGTTTTTCAGGTTGTAACATTGTGTTGAAGGACTCTGGGGTCTTCAATTTATTACCAAAAATACGGTGTGTACTGTCTTTCTGCTTCAAAAGTGTTAGTCCTCGCACAACTTTAACGATTTTGAAGTTCTTGTTACCCGAAGGAGACACTGGTACACCCATCGGTACGGGCACGCCTTGTATGGCAGCCGGCCTTGAAGTCGTACTTGTAATCGGCACAGCTAATGCTGGCCTTGCTGGCGAAGAACTGGTTGGCATCGATCCGGATGGTTTGATCGGTACGCTAATCGCTGGAGTCGGTGCTGGTCTTATCGGTATGTAAGTCGATTGCAATCCTGTAGTTGGTTTCACTTGCAAATTTGTAATCGGTATCGTTCCAACTGGCCTTAATGGTAAATTGGTTGATCCTATATTTATACTCCCAGGAGAGGGACGCTTCAAATAGTTAGAAGTATTTTTTCTCAGCAACGATATCGGGTTGGAGCTCTTCAAGGTTGTATTAGCTACGGCTATCCTAATGTCGTCAACGGTAGTCTCCTGTGGATTGTTTTCCATTCCCGGTGCAAGGCTCACGACGTTCTCAATGCGAAGAAACGAGCATTCCTCTTCGGTGTCCGTTTGTAAAACTTCTCCGAATGCGTCCGACGTACTGCCGTCCAAACTTGACGCGCGAGAAACTTCTAGCGGCGTTATTACAGCTGGGGTTTCAGCAGGACCCGGTACGGAAAGTTTGTCGCCGCTTAATCTTCGCAAACGGATAAATTTCTTCGGTGGCGATGATACTGGTGCTGGGACTGATGCAACTGGAGTATCAGCCGGTGATGGGAGAACATCCTCGTTCGAAGCTTTATCAGCAACGTCGCCCAGCTCTTTAACGACTTCCTGCAACATGGCATTGCGCCTATCCAAAAACCTTTGAATACTCGATATCGGAATAGCATTAGGCTTTTTAGGAATGATTCCGTCCAAATTTTCTTGCTGCTCGTTATCTCCGCTCTGTTCGGGGATCGAATTACCGGACGCGGCGACAAAGGGTTTTTCACCCTGTAACTTTGCGGCAAGACGTTGTATCGTCGTCATCATAGGTGCATTAGAGGTTGTGTTTATGCTGAAAGTTTCTTCGAGCAATGAATTCACGTCAGCCGGAATCTCAGAGTCAGATTGTTCTGTACTGGTGTCGGATTCGTAAGATGGTGGTGGTTGTTCGGCGATAGTCTCGATATCGCTATCATCGTCATTCTCGCTGCTGTCGTCTCTGTGTCCTCCCTCCAAATTCGTCAGAGGATCCTTCATTTTTTTCTCGGATTTATCCTCTGTTTCCGACTCGATCTCATCTTTAGGAGCTTTCGATAAGCTGCCAACCTGCTCATCGGGTTCTATCTTTATAGAATCGTCGGATTGTTTTTCGATTTGTTCTACGGAATCAGCTTCAGGAGCGAGTGAGGTCACTGATTCGGGTAACAAAACCGGCAAACTCACAGATGGTGTTTCTACGGTCGAAGCGTTACTTTCATCCGGAGTTTTCTGTTCCTCAGTTTCGCCATCTTCGGGATCTTTACTTATGTTTTCCGTCATTTTCTCTTTTAACTTTTCAAGAATCGAGAGATCTCTCTTCTCGTTCAAATTGCTCGACAAACCGATATTCTTGACGACTTCTTGCATCTTCTTTCGACGTTCAAGCTGTATTTCAAATTCTTTGTTCTCCAGCTCCGGTGGACACACGAATGCATTAAGATTACCCGTCGCTATTTCTTGCGGAGCTAATACAACCTCCGTTTCCAAAGCTTCGTTTGTTGATTTAGTAGCGTCGACAAGGTCTTCCTCTTTGAGATCCTCGTTCTTTAAAGGTTCCTCGTTAATTTCAATAGAATCGGTTACTATCCCTGTAACATTCGTCAAAGCAGTGCTCGAAGCATCCAGTTCTTGAGTCTCAACATTATCAACTTCTACTTTAGCTTGTAAATCGTCTTCCAGCTTCAGTTCGGGCTTAGTATCCTTTGCATCTATGTCGCAATAAAGATCATCGTCCACATGCGAAGACATATCGATTTTCACTATCTCCGTATCGGGTGAACTGGCATGTTGCAATTTCACGTGTTCCACAACATTAGACTCTTTCAACTGTACGAAGTTACAAGCCGTGCACATGTAACCGTATAGAAAATCATCATTGGGCACAGGGTCTTCAACGAACGCCATAGACGTGTTAGCATAATCAATCCGACAAGGATTATTTCGTCGACGGGAACAGTGTGTTCTCATTGAGGATCTTGCGACAGTTCGATAAGTACAACTTCGACAACGAAATCTGTATTCGCCGGTATGCGTAGTACAATGTTCGTAAAAAGCCTCAATCGCCATTGCAGGTGATCCGACAGTTTGAAAAGCACAAAAACGACAGAGGAATTTGCGAGTGTCCTTCATCACTGTATTGGGTACTCTCTTCTCGTAATCGCCCGACAACGATTCTTCCTTCGCTATTTTAGATTGATCAATTGGCAAGCGCGATATAAGTATCTCCTGTGTTCCATGACTCAGAGCGTAATGATGAACAATATTTTTACCGTTCCAAGGGCAATAAAGACAGCCGAAACGGTCCTGCTTCGGCAACCAAATGTACTTCAACAGTTCTTCGGTACTGAAAATTTTCGGTTTAGCCTGTATAGGTGTATCACTCTCGTCATCAACTCTATCGTCCATTAGTAGCTCATCCAATTGTTTTTCACCCTCGCTTGTATCGTCGAAGTTAGCGAACGAATTGTTGACCGAAGAAATACTTTTCTCTGGACTAATTGGCTCTAATTTTTGAGCAATGCGAGGTTCCTTCGCCTCTTTTTCGACATTTTCGCTGGTGCATTTCGCCAATGAGCCATCTGACAAAATTTCTTCTTTCGTTTCAACATTCAGTTCGCTCGCATCATCGAACGAAGTACCGTGAGGAGATCTAGTCGCGGTTGAGATTTCGGTCTCGATAGAGGGCGTTGAAATTGGCGATGGGATCTTCTTTTTCTTTTTCTTTACGATACCCAATGCCCAACTTGGCTTTTTCTTCTTTCTCCTTCGTCCTATATTTTTAGCCTCTTGTGTGGTCATCGTGTTCTCGTTTTCAGTATCGCCATCAACACTTTTGTTCCCCGGAATCTTAGAATCAACTAATCCTGTGAGAAGATCACTCATTAATTCGTCGTTTGTATCTTGTTTCGTACTAATGGAATTTGCTTTTTTACCACGCGTAAGACTACTCGCTCTCGACAAATCAGATGCTATACTCTCCACTTCATCGGCTGAAGCGACATTTTCAGTTTTATCATTTTTGCCAGCACTCTCTTTGGCCTTCCCTGCCTTTTGTTTTCTCGATTTAATATTAGCAGAACCTTTTGTTACTGGTGACGATGTTATACGTCCACGTGATTCTGGATGCAACGATATATCGACGGCGGCTGTTAATTCTGACACGTCAATGCCAAAGCTCTCGTCCGATGAGCTGTCGAACATCGTTTTGGAAGACTCCATTTTGTTCGTATCCGATTTACCGTGACTTCTCGGTCCTTTTGTAGAATCACGAAGTCCAACCCTTTCGCTCCTTCGCAAAAAATGGGATCCATCGTTATCTTCCTTACTGTTCTTTGAATTATTATCCGTTTTCGCTGGTACATCCGCCGTTTTTTCGTTCTCATTGGGTTCGTTCGGTACGCTTACTTCCGTTCGAACCGAATCCTCGGTCTCACTGTCGGAACTAGCAATTTCTTTAACAGATTTATGTATTTTTGCTCTACATCTCTGTCGTCTACGTCCATTTCCTCTTCCTCGACGTGCCCTCGAATTAACCGAGTGTGGACGTTGTATTTCATCCTCGAAATCAGATTCATGTCTCGCACTTTGCCGATCCAATGAACCAGTGGAGCCTTTTTTCGCTTGGCTCTCTACCGTAGAGGTGGTTAAATTTTCTTGAGCCTCCTTAATTAGCCGACACATACGATGTCCCGTGGCTGTCATTACGCCTTCACTGATGAACATTTCACGAATATCCTCTTGAAGCATCTCTAAAGAATTGCGACGTCTTGGTTTAGGTTTTCCTGACTGCGGTTTTGGCGGGTCATCCAATTTTTCGTTGGTCTGTTGCTCCTTGCTGTCAACTACGGGCTCACTGTTCTGCGTGGTTTGCTGTGCTCTAAGAGCTACAGCTTTCGCTTTTCTTTTTTGATGCCTTCTTTGTCGTCTCCTGCTTTTTCCGCTTTGAATTGATCCGTCTTGACTATTGTTCGCTCCATCTTTGGATAATTCCGTTGTTTCATTCGTAGTGGTATCTTCATCAGAACTCTTATCAACGTTTTCAGTTGTCGAATTTTTCTTGCCACTTCCTTTGTCTTTGTTCGACTCTTTGACTCGCGATGTCTTGACACTAGTTTCATTATTTTCCACAGTATCGATTTTATCTAAACGCTCAGCAAGGCATTCATCTTCCGAGCTATCAGAAACGATAACACGTCGTTTTTTCTTCGAAGTAGTTTTCTTATTTTCACTTGGTTTCTCTTTGTCCGAGCTACTGCTCGAGTCAGAGTCTATAATATTGAGAATTTTTTTGAACTTTTTTCCTTGAATCGCTTCACCAAATTTCTGCATGAACTTGCTTTCAAAAAGTTCGACAACTTCGCCAGACTCCAACAATGATTTGCGTATAAGAGCTTGAATCAATTCCTGCGTAACAACTTCTTCTTTCATTTTTGGTGCTTCGGTCTCTTTGGATGCTGTATTTGAATGTTCCAAGTTTTTCGTTGACGTGTCAACAATCTGCTCGGATTCAGGAAGTTTCTTCGCAGATTTGTCCGAGCCTTTCGGTGGTACCACAGTTTCTTTCAAATTTACGTAATTCGAATCTCCGATTATTTGTGGATCTTCCGACGATTCACCGGTCGTGCTAGTAACTTCCGATTTTTTATCATCCGTCTCTTTTCGACGAGCTGCTCGTGGTATCTCTGTAATCTCTGAATGTTTTTCATTTGTAGTCATGCCATCTTGATTATCACCAGGTGCGTCCCAATGTTCTTCAACCGTGACTTCGGCGGTGACTTTTGGAGGCGATTGCTGGTGCTTTTTTTTCGGTATCTTAAATTTCTGAATCCCATAACCTTTGCCAGTTTTCGCGGTTGTATCAATAACGCCGTAAAGACTCTCCAAAGGTGATTGCATTACGTCTTTGGACAATTTCTCAGTATCTTTCTTGTTCACGCCCTCATTCTCATTTTTTTTATCGTTCTTTGGATCTCGTTTCTTTTCTTCTCTTTTCCGGCTCTGCTCCCGCTCGAGCTCTTTTTCTTTCGATGTGGAGTGTTTATTCGAATCCTTTGAATCATTAGTTCTTCTCCGTTGATTGCGATCATTTGAAGACGAGTTGTCTCTAGGTTTGGCCGAGTGAGAAACGGGCTGAGAAGAGTCTTTCGAAAAACGAGTAAATTCTCTTCGCGAATTGGTAGGAGGTCCTGACGCAGGAACATTTGTGTTTTGAACATTCGTTGATCCTTCCGTACGCATACGAGGATCTCGTGAATCACGTGACTCACGAGGCTCACGTGGATCTCGAGGATCACGCAGATCACGATGATCCCGTGAATCGCGAGGATCACGATTGTAAGAATTCCGGGAAGTTTCGGGACCTCTGCCTCTTTCGTTGTAGTTTCTATTCCCCTGCACAGGCAGCACGGGTTGAACAAGAGGAGGTGTCATCAGCGGCGGCTGAACTGGTGGTGGTCCTACCCCCGCAGCGCTCCCTCTGTTCGGTCGATTCCACTGACCCTGTGGAGGACCCAAAGGACCCTGAGGTCTCGGGTACTGGACATTATTATCGTTCGATCTGTTGTTAGATTGATCCCAAGACTGCCTGGAATGAGGGAAATCTTGAGGTCGATCAAATTGCTGAACATTTGGTCGATTTTCCTGAGGAAATTGATGATATTGGGATCCCATCGGATAGCCTTGCGTTGGCATCATTCCTGGCATTGCGTTCGGATGCTGCTGAAGACTCATTGGTTGAGGGCCCATATTTGAATTTGACATATCATCACGGAAGCCTGGATCCATACAAGGGCCAATATTCATATCTCCGCAGCCTGAATCCATACGAGGTCCCATATTCATGTCCATGCAAGCCTGATCCATCCGAGGTCCGATGTTCATGTCCATGCAACCCTGATCCATCCGAGGTCCGATGTTCATGTCCATGCAAGCCTGATCCATCCGAGGTCCTATGTTCATGTCCATACACGGCCCCATATTTCTATCCATGCATGGTCCTCCCATATTCATGTCCTGCGGGCTCAACATTGGTCTTCCACACGAGTTTGGTGGTCCTTGATACTGTTGTTGTCTCATGTGACCCCCTGATTCGACCATCATATGAGGTTCTACGGGTATATTATTCGCTCCCCCCTGCATCCAACGATCCGGACGTTGCTGCTGTTGCTGCTGCTGCTGTGGGTACATATTCGGTCCTTGAGGACCCGGTGGGTAATTTACGTTCGAGCCCCACTGATTCTGGTTACATATTTCACCTCCTCTGCCCGGAGAATGATGATTCATTACTCTGCTAGAGGTTTGATTCAAAATCTCTCTTTCAATATCACGTTCACGCTGAATATCACGTTCACGTTCGCGTTGCAGCTCACGCTCGCGTTCTCGTTGAATCTCACGTTCTCGTTCTCGCTGCTTTTCCTGCTCCCTCTCTCGATCACGCTCATGCTCTCTTTGAACGATTTTTTTATAAAATTCAACACTTTTTTCTCTTCTCGGATCAAGTTCTTGATAGGATGGAGTGTTGTAAGATCGACGATGGTATAGAGCTGAGCTTCGCTCCTCCGAAGCCGCTCTAGAGTCAACTTCCGAATTGCGTGAAAAGCCACTGTTCATCGTACTCAAATCGGATTGTGAACCGGGCTTGTAATTATCACGCGATTGACGAGGATGCTTTTCGTAATTATCGGCGTATCGAACTTCGGCGGATGCATTGTGGCGATCTCTAGTCGGGGAAGGTGCACGATTTCGTGGATCTGTAGGTCTTTCTGTACTAGTCGACGAAGAACTTGACGAAGCTCTCGATTCCGTGTGCTTTGTCGATGAACCCGAAGGACTCGTAAAGGTTCTACGATTAGTTTCGCGACTGTGTAGCTTCAGGATTGGCCGGTCAACCTCTTCCCAACGACCCTCGGTCTCTTGATCGACATCCATCGGAGTGGATGCCAGGTTCTTAGCACTGTTTTCATCTTTTTTACTCGAACCCGATGATGTCCGTGCCGATGACTTTCCATCGATATCTTTATCGGGTTTTCTCGTCTCATTTTTCGTACCTTCAATGCTCGTTTTTCTCATATCACTCGCTTTGCTCGAAATCTCAGATTTCTTGTTATCCTTTTTTTCACTTTCGTCCTGCAAGAGTTCCGCAAGGTCCTCACTTGTCAGCGGTGGTATCGTGAGTACCGGGGGTGGTGATACAAGTAACGAGGTGGTAGGCAATTTCGGAATGGGAGGCAGATCTTTCATTTTTGGAGAAGTCTTCACTGTCCTTGACAAATGGGCATCACGATCAGGCGAGCGTGAACGATATTCAACAGTGCTTGGAGAATCATATTTTGAGCCTGGGCTTTCTGTCTCCGTTGAAGGACTATTTCTCCCTTTTTCCAGAACGAGCACGGGTTTTTTCAATACACCACCAGAACTTTTGGATGGAATTGGAACTGTTGGTATGTGACGAATCACTCGGGGTCTCGCTCCCGTCCCTCTAGACGCTGAATTTGACTGCCAAAGATTTGTCATTGGTGTGACGCGGTTAGGAATACTGTCGGTATAAGTCCATGTGGGTATCCTCTGGTTAACAGAATCGACATCAACACTACTTGATGGATTGAGAGACTCGCGCTCCGTAGGAATGATTATAGGTGCTCTAGGACCAATCGATGCAATCATTTCACAAGCATCGGGACTAGCTGGTCTGTCGTTCGTCCCCGCGCCTGTAAAACCATCGCTACGCTCGGTTGGAATTATAATGGGCTTAACGTTCGTGGAGTCCGGCATTTGATCGGGACTGGCTGGCGGACTCGGACTCGCCGGTGTCTCGTCATGCTCCATTTTCTTAACAAATGCTATTTTGTTCCTCATCTCGCTATCCTCAATACTTTTGTTGTCGGTTGTACACTCAATCTTTGGTTTTATAAGCCTGAGAACAGGATTTTTGTGTTCATGGGATATTCGTATTTTTCCACTTTCATTAATGACATACTGTGCGAAAAATCATGTTCGTAATTCATACTCACGCTAATTCATTAGGCTTCCCGCTCTCAGTATTTTTGGGACTTTGTGCTTTTGGACCCAACGAGTTACCCTGAAAATTTTGATAGATGGAAAATAACGCCTGAGGCTGGAAAAAATCTATTGTGAATTCCTTAATCGCGTGAAGGGAAAACATGTCAATAAGCTGCAGGGAATATAATACCAATCTTTGTATTGTTCTTCAGGAACAAGAGACTTTTTCATGGTTCACCGTTGTTGAATTTTTTTAAATAAACAAATTATGTTGAACGAATGTAATGTTCAAAGATAAATTACAGAAAATTGTTTAATATAACTCTTAATTACTTAAGAGAAATATATGTATACACGAACACCTATATGACCGCGGGAAAACGAATGCAATTGTTTAAATGCAAGAACTTCGTTCGTCATTCACTCAAATGAAAATTTCCTAACCCGAACGTAAATCGACTATTTAAAAAAATCGTGATTTTGAAATTTTTATTTTTCTAATCGCGATCAGTAATATTTTATTTTAAGAAAATTTCTTTGAGTGCTCTCCTTCGATTGATGATAAAATGGAATACTCGATTTATCGTTCATTTTGAAAGGCGCAACTTGATGAAATGAATATTCAATTTTTAGTGACTTAAAAATCTCAAATTTTCTATCATAGTTTCATCTTTTCAACATACGATATTATAAACGAGATACTCTCTTTACACGTATCCCTCCCCGCGCTTCGAGTTTCGCTTCAGCAACTATGTTGATTCTTCGTCATCACGATAAAAACACAACCTTTTCTAAAAGTATCGGCTTCACAAGAATACTCTGATTGTGCGATCGCCGCTTGAACTATTGGTAAGCAACAGAGCCATCGCAAGCAATATTATGAAGGAAAAATAGCATACGCGTGTTTCGTCCTTTGTTTTAATTCGTATACTCGCATTTCGGTGTCCATTATATTGGTATTAAGCCAATCAGATAACAATGAAAACTTCAAATCTCTCTATTTTCTATCGATTGTAAATATCATCATATATCAATAGACGCGATAGCGGCTCGACGCCAAGTATTAAAAGAAAAATACCTTTTCTACTTTACTGTAAAGTTTCTGGAGAACGTCCTCGCATCGTTGCAAAGTCTCGAGTTTCAATCTGTTAAACGATAGAAAACATAATTTGAGAAATATATCCAAAAAATAACCACATGTTATGATAAATATATTGCTGATAACGAACTTTGGCTATAGGATAAACCTTCACCGAGGCTCATGCAAAATCAATGGCGTAAAGATTCCAAAGCAGTTATTCAGCGGGCTTGAGTCAAATGAAAAAAATAGAGACGTCCTTCAGCGTGCAGGATTTTTTTTTTTTTTAATAAGTTGAATTTCTACCATTATTATTAGTTACTTGTATTTGAATGCACATAAAAACTAATTTTTCACACAATTTGTGTTCATTGTCATTCCCAATTATTAATTTTTAATTGGTACATGATGAATTTATACACACAACACAGTCTCTTTTTTTCCACCTGTACCCACTATGCCATACATGGTTACATCGTGATACATGTATTCGCGGTTCCTTAATGTTACATCCGTAATGTAGTTAATAATATGAATAGCGTATAATTTTAATACATAATTCGTAACGTAATTAGAGGGCAAATTTCAGGCAAGCGCGATCATATGAAGCACGTACTTCCTCTTGCTGTCCGAAAGTATCCCATGAAGACTTTGCATTTTTTGCAACTGCGACGCACGTGATTGGTCCTTAGCTTTTTTCAGTCTCTCGATCATTGCCTCCAAAAAAGGAATGTATTTTTGCATCTCAGTGAACTTCCTCTCGTACTCGTCCATTTTAGTTGAGTTTGGTGTAGGCACCTGCATCGACAATCAATCATTGATTTATGTCGCATTAATGAGCGCAACATTTCATTATTAAGGTTGTGGTCTTTATGACAGTCCATCCATTTAGGATATATGCTGCTTCAGCAACAGTCATTTGTCGTATGCAAAGTAAATCTTTTTGTTTCAGATTTTCTTAGTGTGACCTCGACTAGAGATATCAATGATTGAGAACTCCGCTGTTTCACCAATGAATTGGTACTTAATTAACGAAAACTTAGGTTTTGCACCGTACACCATCAGCGTTCGTATTTCCCTCGAATGTTTTTCACGCATTATCTTCAATGCTCAATTAGCATTTGTCTTCTCAAAGCTCCTTTAAAAAACCTTATAACACTACATTGTTCGCGTATGTGTGACAGCGAACAGCGACTCATATTTCGTATGATTATCTATAATTGACACCTCGTAGTAGCGAAAATGTGTATAGCGTCCTCTCAAACGTCTCGAGAGTATGGGTCAGTTGGTATCTCGCCACCGTGACTACAAGTAACTGCAAATTTCGAAGATGAATTTTTTCGACACGGTTTGGACGATTAAAAAAAAAGCTATCATCCGAAGAATCTCAACTTCGAAAATTCGAGGTGAACTTAGGTGACTGATTCATCATCTCAGTCGGCGGGTTTAAGAAAAATGAATCGATATTCGAATCTTCCCTTTGACTCTTTGTCTGTAAAGGTTTTTTCGGGACCACCCGTCTATAATCCTAGGACCGGCTGTTTTTTCACCGTGTTAATACACTCAAAAAAATCTGAAAAAATGTATGCTACTCTTTGAAACCTTCAGCTTGATATTCCAATCATAAAATTGTAGAAAAATCGATTTTTTTATATATTATTTATTAAGTGAATGAAGCAACTTTGCGTCTTGCCTCACCCAGTCTCCGAATCCAACTTACGCAGCTGAAAGTGCTTTCAGGAACCTCAAATGGAACATCAAAACCTTTTTCTTCAAGATTAGAAGAGTTCAGATACACAGCTGAATTAAATGCAACAAATATTGGATACCGAGAAGAATCTACTTGCATAATGAATTTCCGAAATTGTGAACAAGAAAAAAAAACTCAAGCCAACATTCGACCAATCTCCTGAAACGAGCAAAACTACAAATATTATAACCAATTGTGCTCCTACAATTGCGTACTCAGTTAGAAATTAATGAAACTTATTCAATCATCGTTCACTGATTTTCAATTAAAGCTCCCTAAATTCTCAACAAAATACCTCTCTGTAATTGAGGATAACTTGAGAAAGAAGATGCCTACAATGTTATTAAACGTCTCAAGCTACATTAAATCGAGATGAGTAACAACGTGTTTTTTTAAGCATGAAGATACGAAAACGTACCTTTAACAACGAAAAATAAATAAAGGCAAGAATAATCAAATGTGAAAAGTAAATCAATGACTTGATGACAACTGACTCCTTAACGAAGGGCATTTGTGTCTAGATCTAGTTCAAATTGTGCGAGTCCTGTGAAATTTGTTAAACCACCTTCATTGGTACTAATTGTACAAAATGTTAGACTAATAAAGAATCTATGTAAAAGATCCCATCCTAGTACATGTTTTTCACCGAGTACCGGGAAAACTAAAATGGCGGAAGGACAATAATGAATAACTTGCCGGTGGAACGTACGTTTTTCACTGACTGATAATTTAAACAAAGTCCTAGCAATTGTTGAAATCGGTCAAATTCATGTTTTTTATCATGGAAAATGTGTCTTATAATATTATGTTGATTTGACTTTTTTTTTTGTATTTCCCTGTTCTCGAACTTTTATTTGATTTTTTCCCATCTCTAACTCGATAAATAGAATTTTTACCATTACATGCATCATGCGCGTAAATGTTCATATTTAAATATCTAAAACATTGGCGATTTATTTGGAAAATTCCCGAGTGTAAAATTGTAGTAAATAAATGTATTCATTCTTTTGTAGATTTTTGAAGAAATTCTCTATCACTAATTGAACGAGACGTATAACCCACGTTGGAATGAAAAGGGTGCCGAAAAAACTCTAGTGGAGATAAGCTAGTTTTCGAACATAATCGAAGCAGCTGGTCAGCCATTTTGAAACTCCTAAAGACGACTTATCCAGTTACGTAACCAAAACTCCTCGAGACATGAAGCGAAAAAAATCAAACATTCTACGAATTGACATGGGTCATGAATCTTATAAAATATTCAATTTTGTAACTAATTCTATTTGAAAACGTACACTTTGGCAGAAAGTTCGGAGATAACTGCACTCACATTGCGCTTCTCACGGAACTTTCACTGTAGTTTCGCAGTACAAATTTTCTTACAAGCGCAAAAATACAAAAGATGGATCTTGCGAATTAAAAACAAACTAAATTAAAAACAAACCGCAAAGCCTGAATCTTGAGGTGATCTATCAGGTGCGTGAGTGCGAGAGAGGTAACTGAAAAGCAGATACACGTTTTCCTTGAACATCCTTGATTTATCAAAAAAAAAAAAAAAAAAAAAAAAAAGTTACACCTTCTTCACTGTTGAAAAGAGAACAACGTGTAACTCATTTTTCTTTAAACAACAAGTCTCTCCGAATAAAGTGTGCAGTAGGATTTTTACCGACCGTACGACTGATAGATTGCCTTGAGAAGAAAATTCTGGAAACCCAATGTGATCGAAAACTTAGGCGGCACCTCTAGAATGACTCTCGTCGGCTCTGGCGTCCATATTGAACAAGTCACAGCATGCTCATACGTTTTACGTTTACGTAACTAAGTTTCCAATTTGCAGATATCTTTATCTAAGACAACGTCAGTTACTCCGTTTATGAATTCAGTTTGACTATCGAGCATATTCGATCCTGTGAAAATCAGCCTTCCATTCGTTTCACGTAGACACGTCGATAGGGCATAGTCAATGATTAACAATGGCGACTACCGACGAGTCAATGGTCGATACCGAATGTGTGAACGAGTGCTAACTGGCAATTCGGTTGAGTACCACGGTTCCAGGTAGGAAACGGAGACGCTCAATTTTTCGCTGGCTCGTATGCCGGGAGGATCACGAGTAGTGAATAGAAGAGCGAATATTTCGAATCTCAAGTGACCCTTATTATACCGACGATTTACTACACAGCAGTATAGTCAAATCCTATTCCTGTATGACGAATTTTTCGTCAAACAAGAGGAATAATGTGAACGGAGATTCTCAACTCACGAAAAACCAGCGATTGGTTCTACGAAACCCTTGGTTAACGGGCAATTTTCTTACTGGCACTGAATATCACAATGAAATATTTATCTACACGTCACTATGTCGCAGTATAGCGCGATTTAAATATGTATGCCTTTCTCTAGCGCATACGTGATCGCACATGAATTCGAGGAGGGAACGTTTTAAAGTGTTTCGGCAGCTTGCCTACCACTAATTTCTTTTGCGTTAAGTTCCGCTCTCGTTTTCTCTCCTTCAAATGATCATTTGTTTCCCGATGCCTTAGATATTTATTTAATCGTCAGGCTTTTTTTTTAGCTCGAGTTCCGTTGTCCTGTGATCAATTGTGTCTCAGTTGTTTCCTTATCCTCGCAAACTGTATTACTATATGAACTAATCCGTCATCGCCAGTGATGATCGAAAGGTTCATGGGGACAGACAGATCGACATACTGCGTGCGGAGAGGACAACTGAGCCCACCGTAGAGTCCCCTTTTATCGATGTATGTGTGCGCGTCTAGATGGGTACGTATGTGCGTGTATATTGAATGCTAGTCGTAGTATATGTCGGGATAACGCATTTTTTGTCACGATTTTAGGCACTCTCGCATATGAATGTGAAAAAAAATCGTACTGTCGAAACGCACACTTCAAAGAGAACGCGAGTTTCACAAAAAAAAACAAAAAAAAAACAACAAATGTCGAGTGGACGCTTTGATCGTGGTGTGCCCACGTACGAATTTTATGACCGAGGTCGCGTGTCGTAATTAAATGGCTGAATCGATAATGAGAAATATAAAATTCAACACCGAATCAATGAAGAACAGAAAACACCCAATATTTTCTCTGTCTGCGATGAACCAAAAACCATACGATCGAGCACGTGGAGACTCTTCCTTTCGCTCTATGCTTCAAAGAATTTTTTTCGTGAAGCAGAGTAAACTCGTCCTTTAGTCGCTGTTCTTTGTCAAAGCCATAAAAATCTTTCGACGTTACATACATACCGCGTGTATATATCTAATATCGTGATGTATGATTTAACCAGAGGAGAAATGAACACGAAATAACGCGCGGTCACATGTGTTCTGATGGTTGTATGTGTTTAGACAGTGGCTGTTCTCATACAATGAGGTTTTCGTATTACTCTCCCCCGATCGCCTTTCGTATATACTCGTTCCCTCGGTCTCTCTCTCTCCATTCGAGCTGTCTTTCTTTCCGTCTCTTTCTTTCTTTCTTTCTTGAGCGTCACTCGTATCCCGTATCGCGCCGGACTATACCCACATTTTATCTGCGCTGTTCGAAGCTCGTGGTTGCTTTGTCCGTGCAACAAGGTTGGGGGAACTGTGACCGAGAGAGACTGTACGTCGATCGGAGGGGCTTCAGAAAGCGCTGGTATGATGGCGGTGAATGGCAATTTCGTAGTTGTTACGTTTCAACGTAAGATCACGCTACGTGCACATTTTAAAGTTTTTCTTCGAAGCGTTGTTCGTCCTACGTAGATATCAGTGTGCAAGCATATTTCTACGACCTCCTCACTTTGCCCTCTTGTTTTTTTTTTCTTTTTTCAGATATCGGCTTTCACTCCTCTCGATATTTCAATTTCCCACGCGCTCAGCTCGCTAGCTCGTAGTATATAATTTTACTTTTCACTCGCGCGATGCGTACACTCTTTCCATTTCTCTAATTCTCATTCGCTGTTTAACACGCCTTTGTATTTCTACTCTGTTTTCTGAGAGCCCAATCTTCTACCACTGACTAAATTTTCTTCAACTAGTTAACTCGAGCAACCCCTTCGTCTCCTAGGCCGGTTTCTTTGTAAAATTAACCCACCGTGTGCTCCTTCCTCGGCCCATTCGTGTCCTACGACCTTCTTTGCTCGACGCTTACAACAAGACGGTTGGAGTTCGAGAAACTTCTGAGCGTCGGCTACATCCACCTTCCTATGAGACCCCTCAGTGCCACCAACGGGCCCTTTATGAAGCTCGAACAAAGAGCGGATTACCGCCTAGTTCGAGATAAACCGTAAATTGTTTTTGTAAAGCGGAAATGTTGTATCAATAAATTGTTCATATTTTTCCCTCGTCGACGTATACACTTCTATTTTTATCAGTCCATGTACGCTTTTGGAATATTATGCCCAACTCACAAAATGGCGTATCACGTGATACGGAAATGCCTGCGCTGATTGCAACACGTCACACTAGAGGTCGCGTATTACCATTAGGAAATTACTCAACTTCCGGCTTTGTCGCTGACTAGAGTGGTACTGTGTATCATTTTGTAAAAAAAAGAAAAAAAAATGGCGTCATGCTAAAAACTGAGAATTTTGGAAAATTTGCAAAATCCTCATTGCAGTTCAGTACTATTTTTTAACATATTTATAAAATATTTAGAGAGTTCATCGGGCTTTTAGACCCGAGGATTACTCAACTTTTCAGGAAAAATTTACATAAGTTAACGGCAGGCCATTGCGTCATCATTTTTCACATATGACGCGATTTTTATTGGAATGTTCTAAATTCGTAAACCGATGAACTACCAGAAATGCATGTTCCGTAAACTTATTTAAATCCTATATTGATCAATAATGTTATGATACTTCGTAAGCAAGATAAAAATATCAAACTGTAAGTTTGGATAAAAACAAGGGATATACGCAAATGTAAATCCAACTGGATGAAAATATTTTCAACTTATTTTCAGTGGTTCAGTAGCCAATTTTATGGTTGCATCGAATAATTTACATCCAAAATTTCTACGCAAATTTGCATGGAATACAAGCATGCAGGAAAAAAATTTTCCGTCTTTTGCAGACTAGCATGTTTATTGCAGAATCCTATAAATTAGATTGACGAGATTTTTACGAGCTCTTACCGTTAAAGTTATCTGTATCTCCAGGTTGATAGTTTACAAGAAAAACTTTTCAACCAATATTTTACGTAACTACGATTTATCTCTGTTCCACATAGTTTTACTATACATTCCGAATACTTGAAGTCCACGAAATCATTTAACACGCACAACATTGACGATTATCTCGCGTTTATTATTTCACTCTCAACGGAAGATGCGGCAACGATGAATTGACAAGTCTTTTTGCGTCGCACAACGTACTTTTTGCGGCCATGTCAAAAAAAATGGTTGTAAATACTTGCATTTATAAAGAAAAAAAATCAAGATTTTAGAATTCGGTATGAAAAATCTTGATTTTCCACATGGACAGTTGCAAGCATCCATCTCCGGGGCAACGGAATGTTTTGCAGAGAACGTTCATTTTTATTCGAACATTAGGTGAGTTCATTTTACAATGAAAGGTTAAAAATTCATTCCATCGTCACCACTAACTCAGTTTTTAAACCTCAGTCAATTTTTATTAATGTTGGGAATGATCGCACGATCGATCCAAACAGCGTTAAAATATGAAAGGTCCGTCCATTAAAATCATTATCGAATCGCATTGTGACTAAACAAAATGAGTGAGCAGTTCTGCATATTTTCCAATATGGTGGTTATGATCCGTCATCCGTCTTCAATGTTTGTCAAAACGCCGCAGTTCTTTCGTGAGTACGATCAAGGATTCGACAACCATCTCGTTCTACTCGCTCAAATGTTTCTGTTGAAAAAATCTGACGATCGCACTCTGTACTAGAATTTTCACTTTCTTTTTTCATCGTGGAAGATTCAGCGTATCCACGAAACGACGTAGCAGAGCAGACGTATTCAGAATGTACATCTGCAATTTTATTTCGTGGCTTCGACATGAAAAAGAACGTCTGCAGTCACGAGTTTGTTGTAGAGCTTTTACGAGTCTAACTTTTGGAGATAATCCATACTAGTATTGTCGAGCCTCGTTCTCACTCACTGACTCCCTGTATAGATATATATATATATATAAATCTAGATATTCTCGATCTTTAAATTCGCGTCACGCCTTTTAAAAATCTATTTATCAAAATTCCAATTACGCACTGTTGGTGCACGTCACATGATTTTTTTTTTTTATCAACTAAGGCACATCAAACACGTTTGTCTCTTCTCCGTCGTAATATCAACCGTAGCACGTACGCAAGCTGTGGAACAATATATCATGTGGTCTTTCGTTGTAAAGAGTCGAGAGGGAAGAGGGAGGGGGTGAAGGGATGAAAGGCCCTTTTTACGAAAGCCACGAAGCGTTGAACGAAACCGTTAATTCGATCATAAGCGTGCCTCGAGTATCATTTTTCGTAACCGGAAAATATGAAAAATTGTACGGAACCATTGCTCATCTCTCACGCGTAGATATAATATCGATGGGACTCGTTATTATGTACTTCGTTTATATATATATATATGGGCGAAATGCTGGACGATGGAAAATGCGTGATGGCCGATTTCAGATCGCGCAAGTAGTATATCAGCTTAGTTACAGAATACATATGTGTATCAACGATCCGCGCATCCGAGCACTGACTCATCGAAACCCCGTTCAGGAACAAAAATGCTTCACGACGATTTTCTGTTCTATTATTGATGACGATACAATACTTTTCACTATGTATGTAGGACAGCAGCACTCGTAACTGAGCGTCAGTACACATATAGTTCAGCACACAAGAGAATAATGGCCGATTCGCAACATAAAGTCGCAAGAAAAAAGTTTTAAATGAAATACCTAACAAGAACCTTTTCTCTAACGTGCAATACGACTCACCGTCTTCCCCTGTAACGAAACGCTCTCTCCAGTCACTTTTTTCGAAACTCCCAAGTTATTTGAACATCGTTAGATTTTGTTTTAATTTCTTGCTCGCGTAATAGAAATTTTCGATTAAGTTAATGACTGATTAGTTGTATTTAGAAAAAATGGAGACTTAACGCGAGCCAGAACGTACCGCGTCCAACTGGTAGATTGTTTTTTGCGTTAATGGCGACCTCTCAATTTTACTACGAGGACTGAGCTAAAGCGACTTTGACGACATCCCTAACAGTGTTGCATTCTCTACCTCATGTTCACTTACCGTTTCGTTTATTTCTTTGCACCTCTTACGATTCTAGGACGTATATTTTATGTGCTTAAATTGCTAGTTAGGGCATTTTTTAAAAGGATTACAAAGATCGATGAGAATAATGGAATTGTTTAGATGTAAATACATTTAAACGTGCCAGACCTGTTTTTTTTTTTTTTTTTATCAATTACGGCGAAGATCAATCGTTTTCAAATTATGTATACGTATGTCCTTTTTTCTGTTGCTGATCGACGGAACAGAATAATTTGTACTCTTGTAAACTAGAGAAATTTTACGTTCAACCCATCCCTTGAAGCCAATCGTACGTTAAACTTATAATGCACATTACCCGAGATCTTCATTCAACCATTTGGCTGCATAACGTGTAGAACTTTCAAATTCAATGGAAAAAAATCTTAGCCGCAATAATTTTGATTATTTTAAATTAGGACGAAAACGATTTTTCGGAGAGCCGAGGTCTAACACGTTCAACGTTTCGACGCCATTTGCAATATTTTCCTGAAGATTGACCGAATCGTCGCTTCCTTTTACCCCCTTACTTCGCGTCCGTGTCATGACGTCACTGATTTACGGAGGCACACGAAACACACCGAAAACCACCGAACTCCACAGCGCGCTTTTTAAAAACTTTCTTTTTTTGTTTTTGATAGGTTTCAAACCATAACATTTGTTAAAAATTTAAAACATCTTTGATGGCTTTTTCCGAGCAATAAACGAGGTTAAAGTAAAAAAAGAGAATGCTGTAATATCCTTAAACATTCACGGGCAAGAATTAGATAGCTACGGTGCTAAAAAAGATATTGACAAAATGGTGCAAAAGAGGAAATACATAACAATCTGCCATTGTTCTTATTACCAATAAAATTCTTGAAAAATGTGTATAAAAAAGTCATCAAATATCTATTCGAAAATATAAAATTCATTGGAAAATTAGAAAGTGAATAACCGAAATCTTTTAATTTTTCCCATAAATGCATTTTCCTTTCGAAGCTTTGGCCAAGTGTCCCAGAGTTTTCAGCTGAAAAATTCTGTCCAAATGAAGAAAAACAAAATGCAATCGACCAATTGTTTATGATTTCTTTAACGAGGTATCGTGAACGAGAATTAAAAAAATTAAAAAATGATTATAGTACATCGGCGTCAGTACCACCTTCATTTTTTCCATTTTATTTTTGCTCGTTTATTCTTAACGAGAGCCATAATACTTGAGTGTTATTCGACATGAATGTTACGCATGATAACTTTATTTACAAAACATATCGGTCCGATACATGCACTGATAAATTGTTCTTTCATTTTTTTTCACCAATATTTTGTTATTGTTGTTCTTTCGTCAGCTCATCGTCTTTTTCTCTCTTTCTTTCTCTTTCATTCTCACTCTTTTTCTCTCTCATTCTCTTAATTGTCGAATTATTTACATAAAATTTGGAGACAATTTTATTTTCACTTCGCAAATTAATTATGTTTTTTTTTCTCTCTCTCTCTCTATACAGAATTCTCGAGATAAATGGTATCGCAGATAAAACGACGGCTAAATTTTTTAAGAGGATTGGAGCTGTGCCAGGATCGTGATTTGGCTTTGTGTGCACTTGATTATCTGAATTATCGCGATAGTTGATAAGAAGATCGAATAACAAAAAAAAAACGAAAATATGAATATTAAAACGCCATAGGATGGAACTGTAAGAAATGCTGTCATGTACGGTCGAGAAATTTGACATTTATTCGATAACGTATTTTAAACTTCCTGATGTATGATCTTTTTCGGCTCGTTTTATTTATTTTTTTAAATCCTCGTCTCCTCTCGTCATACTTCTGCAACTACAAGCCAAACAATTTTTCTTATTATTTTCATGTATTTTTACTATTCAGATTTATCGCAGACATGAAATTTTTTATAACTCGTGTACGAGAATCGAATGCCTACGAAATCAAACAAAGTTGAAAATTTCATTTTTTCGAAAACAATGATTTGAACTCGTTTCTTAAGTTGATTGTGCCATTGGCGTGAGGAAGAAAAGAATTTATTTTCATTTCGAGAAACACCAATCTACGAACGAAAAAAAAAACAACAAAATAAAACGAAACGTTCATTCGAACACAAAATAGTAATGAATGAAAGAGTTTACGTCTTTTGTTTGTTTTATTTGTTTACCATCGCAATTACTCTTCAAATTCTCATTTTCGACACAGTTACGATAATCGATAATGATAATGAGAGCGCAGGAGGTGCTCCTGCAAAAGTTTCATCTTTTGTCTAATCTGTCAAATGTATAAATGCTGCGAAAACGCTTGACTGTTAAGCTTTCGGGACATAATATTCAGATCTCGATTATCTGAGACCGATAACACAAAAAGAAATAACACAAATCGTCGTACAGTAACGAAGTAAACTTTCAGTCTCGATAATCGCGCATCTGTTATAGCTCGGGGAAAAAAAAAACTTTTTTTCAGCTTATTTAGAGTTTAACGTGTATGTATGACGATAAAAAAAAAAAGTACAAGTAGGATTGAAGAGGGGAGGAAGAGAAGGAAATTGAGTATAGGAAGGGAGAAGGGGCAAAAAGAATAAATAAATAATAAACTATAAATCGGCGTCGGAATTGACGCACATGTTTGACTCCGCGTCGAGTTTTCGCGACACTTTTGTGTGTAGGATGTGTATGTTTTTTTTCTTCCGCTCAGCACGCTTTTTGTACAGGCTGATGGAATGTTTTCCGTTCATTACATTTGTGTATCTACTATTTCTCGTTTTCATAATTTTCTCGCGTCTTCTCGGTTCTTTCTCGCCAGCACTTTCCGACCTTTAGAAAAATCGTGTTTATTTTATTTTTACTTTTCAATTCAGCTCGTGTGAGATTTGCATCGAGTAACACGTTTTTTAGCCCCATTTTCGAAATATTTATCACGTTGACGACACTGTATCCGCAGATACATCTAAAAAGTTTATATTATATGTATTCATATTTATAATATATGCCTGTGATTCGTAGCGAACTTTATCTTCAGATTTTTTTTCTTGTTTTTGTTGTCTTCTGTTTTTTTTTTATTTTTCCTTCAATTTTTATCGATCCATACGGCCGGTTCGCGGCGGCGAGTAGGTAGTAATTAGTAGTAGTAGTAATAGTAGTAGTAGTAGTAGGAGTAGAAGTAGCAGCAGTTTGCTTCATGGCTCTCACGATTCGTGATCGTTACGCGATTTATTTGCTCTATTTTATAATATCTATGCGTTTCTTCATGTTTGTGTGTATCTGTGTTGTTTATTTCTTGTTTTTTTTTTCTCTCTCTCTCTTTTATTCACGTTGTAGCAAAACATTAACTTCTACTTTTTTATGCTCTCTTCAAGTTTCTTCAGTTTTAATAGTTCTCAAAAACGACGATGCGTGTCGCAGAGGTGTTTCCCGATTACGCAAACGAAATTCAATTCAGAATCACGAGTTTCCAGCTTGATGAACAACTGCCGTTAGAAAATGGAACGTTCTTTTTATAATATTTAATTAATCCAAAAAGTTTTCAACTACATTATCGTCCGCTCATCTTCGACGAAACGTTGTCGTGACATTCTTTTACTCTTTCTCTCTCTCTCTCTTCCCCCGGTAACAATTTCATGGCTAACCGTTCGTTTTCTTTTTCATGTTAACACGAAGTTTCGGAGGATTGAAGAAAACGTCCTCGTCACGGCTCATCGCGTCGATGAAACAGCGAGAGTTGATACATTTTATTGAAATGTATTATTCGTATGGTGTTGGTAATAAAATCAATTTAGTCGAATCGTCCGTATGCGAGAGAACTATCTTTCTTCAATTAAGATGTTGCGTCTTTAACGATTCTCGTAGGAACGAAAAATCAATGAGCCCAAAGGTACAAGCTAATTGTGGACCGTCGTCGAGGCGTATTGCAAACGTTCAAGTTCCTCGAGCGAAAGAACGTTCGTTTGTCCGAGTTCAGGAAGCTTACCGGCTCGCGCTTTTGCTAATAATTCCGGACTGAACCATCGAGCCAATTGATTCGACGTGGGTGATAAACTTCCACCGTTACTTCCTGGTGATCCTTGCCTACCGACGCCCATGTTTAGCTGTTGAGATCGCATAATACGTCCATCTATTCGACAAAAACAAAATGATAATTGTTTCACGATCGATTCATCATTGTGATAAGCATAATACTAATGAGCCATTGATTGATTGATTGGCGAATAGGAATATAGGATCTTTGAAAAGTGCGTTAAAATACAATAATTCTTACCCGTTCGAACCGCGTTATTCTGATTCATAACCAGCTGAACTTGTGAATTTCTTTGTTGATGCTGCATATTCGCGAGATGCGATTGTACCTGTTGAGCTTTCATCTGATTATTCATCATATTCGGTCTTTGGTTCATGACGGAATTCGAGGCAACGCTGTAAGGTTGAACATTTTGGTGTGTCATCGGCGCCGCCATTGTGTGTTTGGAACGAGCAGGATTGCCATAAATTCCGGGCGACGGACGTTGTGGAGGTTGTGGCTGTTGTGGTTGCTGCTGAGGCGGTGGTTGTTGTGGAAAATTCACGGGTCCACCGTATTGGAACTGATTACCGTTACCTCCCTTGACGATTGGTCGACCTGGTAATGAAAAAATTGTCTTTCGGTTATCCTATTCATTTTTTATCGCGATCGGCAATCATTTTCTATCACCCCGTGTACACAGAAAATATTTATAAAGACTAATTTATACCAGATTCAGAAGTTAGATTTATCAAAGACTATATTGCTCAATAAATGAATAATAAATCAAATTAATTTCATTGCAACTTAACAAGTTTGCAGTGACTTTCATAATTAATGCCGTTTGCAGAATGGGACATCAGCTGATGAAGATAATTATGAAATAACATATTTTTCTTTAACGAAACGAACGGAACGAAAACGAGTTGCGAGTTGAAAAAATTATTAGAATGTTTGATGGTCGACCGAAATCTCACTAGCATTGAAACGGGAAAAATATTTGGCGAGGTAGATTTCTGTTCACCGAACGAAGTTCGCACGCTCATGAAATCAAGGCTGTAGGGAACAGAATTTGAATATCAATACGACGACCAACTAATTATCGACTACATCGATTTTTTCGGCAAAGATGTTTCCCGGTAAACCCCTTTTTGTATCACATCATAGAAAAAAATCAATGAGAGCAGAACTTGTCCAGCTATCGAGTGATCAGTTTCACTAAACTCGCTATGAAGCTTTTATCGACAATATAAAATTCATAACGAAGAAAAAATTCTAAAAACCTCCACTATTGAGAGAAAATAAGACTTTTCGAACTTCTCTTTGATTGCTAAACAAAAATGTGAGATAAGTCACTGTAAAATTTTTGCTTGAATTTTAATATTTTCATCGCTACTACTCGATGATATTTCAATAAAAATATAATAATGCTCATAACATCGAAAGTTATGTACTAAAATTATGTCAAAGATTCTGACATTCACAATTGATTAAAAAGAAAAAACATTTTCTTGAGAAATGGCACGTGAGAGGGTACCACCTCAAAATTTACAAAAACACCTCTTTATCCTGTTTCACCTCGATAAAAAGATTCTTGTTTTCATTCTAATTTTCCTTAATTTGAGAATTTCCTCATTAAAAATATCCAGAATATTTTGATCAAGCGTACCAGGATGCTGTTTAACGGGTGGACTGACCCACGGAGCCTGAGCTTGGACCTGAGCCTGTGACTGGCTCGGTTGAAGTCCCATCGTCGATTTTTGTCGAGATAGAACACCTTGAGCGAGAAGCTGAACAGCCGATTGCATTTGCTGTATTTCGACAGCTTGCTGAGTCTGAGCTGCCAATTTGGCGGGCTCGTTACTCCCTACAGGACGAAGAGATCAGACAAATTGCTTAGGCCCATGAATTCACGTGACAATGGTGACCGAATAAGCGATATGTTATAAAGCGAAAAAATAAAAAAAATAAAAACTTATTTTTCTTTTCTTTTCTCAACAAGCAGCCAAGCATTCCGGGAGTTTTGTTCCATATCAACTAACTATCAAATGCCAATAGCATCTTAGCAAGCGTCGTGCAAAAATGAAAAAAATAATAACCATGCGTTGTTGCAAAAAAAATATCAAGAAATATTACAGAATAAGAATGAGAAAACAAACTTAAACGTAAGAAAAGTCAACTGAAAGCGCAGGATAGAGAGTAAAGCAGCGTGAGTAAGGAGATTGTGTTTTGTTTGCATTGAGGGACATACTTATAAAGCGTTTTTATTGTAAAAGAAAAATATTTGAATTCTTTGTTCCAACATACTCCAGTACTCGTGTGTTGTATATAAAGCATATGCGAAAGTTCGTTTGTTTTAAATGAACGATTCGAAGATCAGAGTGCGTGTCAACGCATCAGATCCGACGAGATTGTGCACAAATCCTCAACATAAATCAAATTGACGATCTTTTTTCTTCAAGCATTTTCATTTTTGTATTTGTTTACATGTTGTTAATTATGAGAATGTATGAGTTTCGTGAGGCCATTCCTCGACTGTCCAAAAAGTCCGAAAAAAGCACATGCGTTTCAACGGTTATCAACGAGGAAGAGCGGCGAAATGGGATTGGGAAAAGAAAAGAAAAAAAATATAGCGAAAGCTGAGTCATGCTCAAAGCATTCAAAGGGATCAAGCAAAAAAGGGGAAAAAAACTAAACTATGATTTCCTTTCGCGCTGCGTGTAAAAACTAGGAAGTGAGAACGATGCTAATAAAGTAATAGAAAAAAAAATTTAAAAAAAAAAAAAAAAGGAACGATAAAAATTCAAAGTATCGTTTTTGAACTCGCGAAATTTCCGTTATCAATTCGATCCAGGGATCTCGACAATGCTTTGAATTTTATCAAGACGCTCGATCGATTTTTCGTCACTCAGACCAATTAACTTCACGGAATTCTCATCTCCGTCAACGTTTATCTTCGATTCTGGGGCAATATTCTCGATAATCGGGTCACTACTAACAATCGATTCATTATTGTTGGTATCCTGAGGTTTGATGAATTTAGTTTCAATGAAAATATCGCGTGTACTTTCATTCTTCGCTACAACGTTCTTGTCAACGATTTTCGTGAGATTAGCATTAATGTTGTCATCTTTTTTTTTGTCCAATGACGTTTTATCAACTGATTGAATTTTTGGTAATGCGTCGTTTTGACTTTTTTTTACGTCCTTACTGTTGTTATTCAAATCTCCAAGTACGCGAGAGCGTGTTAATTTCGATGAAGAATTATTCGGCAATTTTTCAACTGGGATTACGGTTTTTTGTGCATTCTCGCGAGATTGGCGACGTGTACGATGTGAATTGGCAGTAGTACGGGACGAGGCATTAATGAACTTTTGCGATGATACCGCAGGATATAATACTAGTTCTAAATGAGGTTCCAAATTATTCGCACCATCGAGCTCCTTCTCGGCAGTCATTTTTCGCAATACCGATGTCGGCGTAAATGCGAGTGGCGTCGGACTCAATGTTTGCTTCGACGGCGAATTCACCGGGCTCGTCATTTGATGATGCGACTGTGACGGCAATTGCGGCTGTTTTGGCTGCTGCTGTTGCTCCTGCCGTTTACGATAATTCTCACGCTGTTCCTCCAATTTCTTCTTGATAAGGGCGTTCTGCATTATCGTCTGTGTATTCATTACCAGACCACGTGGTGACGGAACTCTGTGCGGTATAACTGTCGACATCACAAAGTTACTCGTGAAACTTACAATTCACGACTTTTGTTTCATTAAGGCTGCTACTAGATATTCACCAATGTTCAATAAATAAAAAATTAATTCTTTCATAACATTTGAACGTTATTCTACAACTTTCTTTAACGAATTATAGTATATATCTCTACTTTTTTTACGGTCAAATACACGAGCAATGGTTGGAAGAAAAGATAAATTATTCAAGTTTTCTTTCTCGATTACAAATCTAGAATTCCTTGAATTAAAATTCCAGTTATAAAGCTCAGTATGGATATCGTTAATTAGTTAAATATCAATTTTGTCATTCAATATTTCTCTTTGGAACATTATCAAGAACTTTGCGCATTTTTAAAGGAATGAAGAACATAAACTTGAAGTCCGTACATTGACAATAATTTCGCAATAATAATACTCCAAACATAAATAACACTTTTGTGAATAAAAGCGTTTTTGTTCATGGACGGATATCAATGGTTTGATGTTTCCATCGTTCCTTTATAAGACTCAAAATTTTCTCATCTTTAATCCTCAACTTAGAATTGTGAAATCGTATAAGTGACATTTTTCAACTACGGTGAACAGTTATTAATAAATTTGTTTATCTAGACAATAATAAACGTCCAATATTTTCTCTACGATTTTTTGTTTACCGGGTATTAAAAAAAAAAAATTCCTCTCATTGAAAGTGAATCATCGGTTTTGTTTTACCTGGATGTTGAACCGACAAAGTATTCGGGCTAGTCGCTAAATTTGGAGTGATTATCGAAGGTGGGCAGAAAGCTGCATTCCCAAATTGATCGTCAAATATTAAAATTTTGCGTCGGAATTTCTCACATTGCAAAATGTCTTAAAAGTGATCAAACAAGGAGAAAAAAATCTAATGAAATTCTATTAGAATTGAAAAAAATGACACTCTCAGAGAGAAATAGATAAAAAAAAAAACCGTCACCTCGTATGCGAGAATACGAAGAAGGATACGTATAAAAAACAGCTATCCACACTTACTTCAAATCCAAACGAATATAACGAAAAAACAGAAAAATAGTCATGAGAAATAACAATACAGTGAGTGAAAGCGCACTTACCGTTGTTCATGGGTGACGGTATTCTTTGTTGCTGTTGCTGTTGCTGCTGGTAGAGTATTTGCTGGAGTATTGGATCGGCATGAGGACTAACGGTACGAGGTGTCGTACCACCGTACATTTTCAAAATATTTATAAGAACTTCTCGATGGCGATGGTGAAGTGCCTGGTTCTGGAAGGACAAAAATTGTGCGGTATGTTCAAATATTTTCTTATCTCGTTAACTTTCGGCGAAAAGCGTTTCGTTACTGCGTTATGTGTCCGTATACATTGTCTCTGGCCATGATGATTGTTTAGCAAAAAACATCTTTGTGTCGTGCGGTAAACTTACAAACGTTATGAATCTACGGATATTTGCTGAATATTTTGTGTACCCCGCATTTTTTAAAAGTATTTTCAGTTTTTATACAAGATTACAAGAAAATTATCATTCCTGAAAATGGCCACCTCGGCGTTAATTATTTTTACAAAATAATAATGATTGTCAAATTTTTACAAATCCATTATATGAACAGATTGTAAATATTTTATTGTGAAATCGAACCTGTAGCTGTTGCATAAGATGTTGTCGGGTAATTTCTCCCTGCTGAAGACCCTGAATAATAGCTTGAGCCTCTGGTCGTTGAAGCAATTCCCGATTTGACGGTGCGTTGTTAACAAGCATTTGCATATCTTGGGGAACAGGACTCACGCCAACCATTCTCTGTTGTCCGCTCATCATCATCGATAGCATGTCCGACTGTTGTTGTTGTCGTTGCTTCTGTTGTTGTTGTTGCTGTTGCTATAACAAGCGAATAAGAATAACGTTACAAAATAAAGGATGCATTAGCAAGTTGAATTGATACCTAAATATAAATAGTACCATTTAACGTATGGTGCAGATATATTCCTTCAATTTCAATTTTCTTTTATATAGAATGTAAAAAAATTTTAATAGTAATTGTAATTCGATCCCATGTAATTACATTAACAGCAATTTAATCGTCAATGAAATAATTTTGATCGTGAATAAAATGTTTTTCATTTTTCTTGCGAAAGATCAGTGTCAAATCATTCTTGTACATACCTGTTGGATTCGCAGAACTTTCATAAGATTTTCATGTTGCATCTGTGCCTGATGGGGATGTTGGGCAGGGCCGAGGGGACCAACATGATTGAAACTCGGTTGATGCATAGGTTCGGGTACGGGAGGCTGTTGAGCCTTAAGCTGGTTATTGAGCAACTGTATCAGTGTCATCGGTGGTGGTTTTTGTGACATAGGACCGTTTGCAGCTTGCACAGCCTGTCCGCCAGTAACTTGAGCGAGCTAAAAAAAAGTTTTTTAAAAAATTCTATGAATAATCAAATGAAATAACTGATCATTGAAACATCTAATATTTATGGAATACTGTCATCAATAATGGTGAAAAGTCGGCAGTTATAAAATTTCTAATTTTCGTCTCTAGACTCATCATTTTGAAATGAATCAAGTATTACAAAATTTCAAATAAAATTTTGACGAACGTACCAATTTCTTGAAAGCCGACAAATCTTCTTCAGTCTTGTTTACTCTCGGTGGTTCATTGGGAAGCGCGGCTGGAGCACCACCTCTCATTCGAGCCTCCAATTCTTCCAAACTGTGAATTACTTTTCCTCCCACTTCTACAGACAATGAAAAGAGCACAAGAAGAAAATAATAACTGTGATCGTACGTAATGGTTGAATTATCGGAGATTGTGCTGACGAAATAATTTTACCCATATCTTTGATGGTGGACTTCTTCATCATCGGGACAACGTTACTTGTAGCATCGCCCTGACCATTTTGGTTGGGTTTGTTGCCACGTTGTAGCATTTCGAGAAGCTTCACTCCCGTAGTTGGATTATCGGTGTTCGAGGTCGTGTTTGCCGGTGATATTGGCGCAAAGTAAGCGTTCGATTCGGTAACGGATGGTATTTGTATATTTGGCTCAGTGATATCATTAAGCAAATTATTTAGCAACTCGTCTTGTATAGAAGCTCTTCGACTGTCAAGCTGTTGGACGGGACTCTCACGCTTGAACCATTGACTGAAACGCGAACCCGAACCCACTTCCGCACCGACTCCGTTCTTGAATTAGAAAAATAAAAACAATTACTTCCATTACTTTTCGAGTTTCGAGTATATAATCCAATGATGGTTCCTAGTTGAAAAATATAATGAATTTTCGGTGAATCAACGTGATACTTACGGTAAGTAAGCCTGGAACACCCGGAAAAACGTCGGATTTGAGAAAATCATCGAGATTGAAATCAGGATGATTGTCGTCTCGACTTTTGGCAGTGTCGCATCTGTCGATAGTTTCGCTTGGTTCGGTAGTAGCGCTTTCACTTGTATCAGAGCGTTCTTTCCCATTTTCCGTTTGTTCTTCGTCCTGTTCAGATATAGGAGAATGAGGAGCATGAACGGCGTTCATGGGTTGATCCATTGCGGTCGGAGTACTACGACCTTTTGGCATAGCCGAGCCATCGGTGTTCTGTCCTTTTTCGTCCTTTTCGCTGATTGCTTTTTTACCACGTTTTTTCTGTGCCGGTGATTGTTTCTTGGTCTTTGAAGTGTTCTTTTCCTCGGGTTCGTCGAACCCACGAAGTTCGATAGTATCGTGTTGAGATGTTGGTCCGCCACTGAACCATTCAGGTTCCTCAGGTTCACCGTAATTTCTTCGACGATCGTTGCTGTATCTACGGTCTCTACAACGATCCATCGGATGTCCACGCTCGTTTCTCTCATTGCCACCACCGCGATCACGAACTTGTTCTCGATCACCGTAATCGCGACCGAAAGAACGTCTCTCGTAACGATCGGAACGATCGTCTCGATCTCTCCCGTTGTCACGGTCACGCATTGGCTCACGCTCACGACCAACGTCACGCGAATCACGTTCACGCGTCGCCGCGGCGGTACTCGTACGGAATGCAAATTCCGAACGATCCGGCTCCATTTTTTCCGCCTTCAAGAACATGTTCTTCGTCTCCCATCCGTCATCCCACATGTCACGATTCAGGAGACGTCCACTGCCGATGCGACGCACCGGTTCGCGATGACTTACCTAAAAAAAAATGCATCGTTGAAATAGTATTAAAAATGGCATTCTCGTAATGAGAACATCGAGCCGGTTATAAAAATTGGCACGCGTTTAAAACAATTTTTTTATCCATCGAATTTGATGATTTCAATGTCGTCGAATTATCAATTCCGCAGTATCGAAAATTCTCTTATTTTTTCGACTTCTTGTCGTTTAAAATTTAATTCGAATTGATGTGAAAAATTCCGTCAACGTCCTTTTTTACACGGACCTAAACCCTATTTTTCATTACCATTAAAATAATAAACGCGTATTTATTAAAACATAAAATAAGATGTAAAGAAAATAAAAACGAACCTCCGGTTTCCCTATAGGGCTTTCCGGACGCCGAGCCGGTTGGCTTATGTTGACAAAACATCCTGAATTGAAGCTTCGTCTTTGTGGACTCAGTACTATACCGTCCTGTTCTTTTCGTATACGTTCTCGAGGATCGCCACTACGACGTTTGTTGTTTCCAGGTGGCTCAGGTATTTGATCATTACGAACGTTATTCCGCTGTTGTTCTTCTTCGACAGGCGTATCGCTACGTTTTTTATTCAAGTGCCAACGTTCAGGATCCCAAACACCGCGAGAGCTGTTCGGAGAAAAAAAAATTTGAATGCTCGATTAATAAATGTCTTCTTTTTGAAACTAAAGAAAAGTGTAATAGTTATTTTATGTTTTTGACTCACTTGTTGTACGCTACGTCCAAATAATCAGGTCTTCGTTTGGCCAACGGTAGTACTTGTATCTCCAACAAAACTTTCTGTAATACACAAACCAAGCTCGTATTTAAGAACGATGAGAATTTTCTAACGTTGGAAATGTTCGATGTTTACATATCACGGTATCGAAGTCGCTATTTATACGGAGAAAAAAAAAAAATTGAAATTTCATACCCGTGAATATTGGAACTGGGGCCGTGATCGTCCGACTTCCATAATCGAAGAATCGGTCACCTCTCCGCCCACCGACATGGATATAATGGCTTCATCTCCTGTAACAAAAAAAAACACACAATATTAGTAGCTTGGAATCAATAGAGTCAAATTTTCGATCACGATCGAGCATAATGGGAATGAAGAAAAGTGTTATTTTATTATATAATATTAAAGAAAAATAATATTATATAAAAAAATGACAATTTTACACTGCTACATCAACTGATTCGATTATTTATAAGAAATTTGATAACGTGACTCGATAATATAATTTCATATTTGAGTGTTACGATCGTTGATACTGTTCCAAATTCATTTTTTTTTTTTTGTACTCAAAATATTATACTTACGAAAAGTAACTTTTTTCATGGGGCTCACTGTTTTTTTTTTACGGAACCAACGGCACGATTTGGTTTGTAAAACAAGGGTAGAATCGAGATAGGGTGAACCGGTTGGTCCTACCAGAGGACGCCGTCGAGGTCGTCGATATCGATAAGGACCCGAGCTATTCAAAACCGTCTCCAATTTCATTACGCGCGTTTATTATTTTCCGAAAGACTCTCGAGGAAGAAAAAAATATTTGATATTTTTATTCTTGTTTTTCGATTTAATACGGTCTAGCCGTTCAATTTGAAATATAATCTGGTCTCTTTCGGGCGAGTTAATATTAACGGATTTTTCGGGTTCGTAACTTCGAAGGACGAATTACAAATGTTGTGTGTTTACGTTTGACACGGAATACAAAGGGACGAGAATTAAGACCCCCGGGAAACACTAAACTGTACGAGGTCAAAACGCGATTCGAGAATTATTCGTTCCGTGTAAAATCGTCCCGGGAATGAAAATTAAGAGATCAAAGTTGAACTTTTGTCACTCTCGATTTATCATTAATACATTAAATAGCTATTTGAACGGTAAGAAAAAAACGAGAATCACAATTTCAAATTCGACGAGTAATTATGGATAGAATAAAAAATAACAATTCTAAGAACAGACGAGTGTCGAATTCTTTCCTTTTCTATTTCTCCTGATCGAACGACTTGCATCGATTAAGTTTTTATCGAATAAACTTTGATCGTAATTGACGCGCCAACTTTTTTTTCCTTCTTTCAAATTAATTTATTTTAATATGAAATATTATTTTTCTTTTATTCGTTGGGGAATATTGAAAATTGTTCCGCAAAGTCGACAATTAAACGACAAGGTTTTCTCGATGTTTCTCGAGAATAAGAGAGAATTATAAGAACGATGTGGTAGGCAAGCCAACTACAAAACAACTGAAAGACTTGCGACGTTCCTCACCGGTTTGACGTCCATAAATCTACAAATGTGTGTACATATATATCTTTTTTTTTTTTTTTTTTCTGAAATTTTGACACGTGACATTAGAGATTCAGTAAGGTTCGCGATTGGCTCGCTATTTCGTTAGCCCGTAAGCCTTTTCGAAATGATCAGTAAATCGACAATTCTTGGAACCTTAGCGCTTCAGTGCCAATATACATATTCAAGAACACCGTTTCTGGACAATGAAATCGATAAAAATCAGCAGATACGCCAAGTAATGAGGCAAATTTTCCCGCCAATATTCTGACATTACTGAGTACTCGTCAGTTGTATAGATAAACACGATATATAATGAAAGATATAACGATTAAAATCCTGAGATTCCCTACTATTCAAAGGATCATAATAACATTCAATAAGTATTCGAGTGTAATTAAAATCACATGGATATTACTATCATAATTTTCTATAACAGTGCTAAAAAAAATTGATTCAATAAAAGTTAATTTTCCTAACCGAACACAAACGTATCTTTCTTCGCAATAAGTAATTACATATATTATTAATTTACTTGTATCGAATAGTTTAATTCAATCAATCGAATAAAATGTGAATCGAATAAAATTTCTCAGCATTATATTCGCAAGAAGAGCTCAAGATACATTTATCGTAATTGAATAATACAGCGAATCGAACCCTCTGTATATAATGGTTCGATTGTATCCACTAGAACAATTCTCTATGCACACTTTTTAATGTTTTAACCCCTTTTTGTCATCACATGTCTCGTGAACTGACTCAAGTTGACTGAAATTCTCCGTTTACTTATAAAAACATTTTTTTTTAAAAGAAAAACATAGAATGAAGAAAAAATGGTAAGTTTTCGCTTGTACTTCCAACGACCCAAAGTGTGAATGAAGGACTAAAAATAAACAATGAATTATTGTAGAAATAATTGTTAATTACAACAGCTGCAGGATCTTCATTAGTGTAACGATCGGTGGACTGTCGGAGAAAAAAAATAAAAAACAAAAGATTATATAGAAATGAGACAATTCCAATGACGATAAAGATTGTTGTTGAAAATACAATAATAAAGCGACAAAATTTATAAAATTTGCTTTGCATGATATTTGATCAAGAGACGCCGTAGCGGCTCGACGCCAAGTATTAAATTTCATATACTTGAGTTCGAATTGTCTAGAAAATCCTAATTATTTGATAAAAATGTATCATTAGCGGTCAATTAATGGTATAAAAATCTTACCAATGGTACTCTATAAGAACAGAGAAACTGAAGATAATTTTTTGCTTGCGATTCCGACGAAACCCAACACAGAGTGTCACGTTTGAAGCATGAATATTTTAATTTCATCGTCATATGTACAGAATTTATATATTAAATTCAGTAAAAGTTTGGAAGGAGGCTCATAAAAGCACAAAGATTAACAATGTATGAGCTACCAGCAAAAATTTTATATTCAAATTGCAAAAACTTTGGCATGAAAATTGAAACAACGGTGAACAACGGGGTACAACCTAACCCTCAAAACATGAGAAGATGGAACACCGTTGAAGCGATGTAATTTAAGATATCTAAGAATGTACTGCAAATTATGTGCAAAAATGATTCCAATGATTTTTCTATCATTCGACAAGGTCATGGGGGATTTTAGATTTGTCGGTATGAAGAAAATCCATGAATAAGAAATATTACTAGTCAAAACTCATTTTTCATAAAGGATTTCGATTTTGGCAAAAATGTCGTTTCGAAAACAGCCATTTTGGATGACGAGTTTACAAAAGCGAGATTCAAACGTTAAATATCTCGTATAACCAACGAGATTGTGAATTTTCCGTCAACCATAAACGACAACATCGTATGCTCACGTTGCAAGATAAATAATCTCAATCTCAAGTCACAGCTGTGTTGTTTTCCGCAACGAAGCGGCAAAAAAGTAGCGAGTGAGGAAGTGAAAAGAGAAAAAAAGAAACGTGTGACACGTACCTTCCTCTTTAGGATCCGGCTGAGGCCTGTCACTCGACACAGATTCCGAAGACATCCTTCGCCACGAAAGAAGTTGGTATTTAGACGAGAATGAAAATTCGCTGGCCGAAAATCGCTTGATCTAGTGTTTATTGTATTCGCTTCCTTTTTTACGATTTACTTGTTTAATCAGCGATAAAACTTTTCTCGTATAACGTCGAAGATGTTTTAAAATTTTTTTTCTTTATTTTCAATGCAAATACTGTGCCTCGTAGGCCACTATCGTGCGCACATTTACGTTTACTTGTGTCCTTATCTTTAGGGAGTTTTAACACCTAGCTATATACCTTATTACCGTTTAGTATCACAGACTTTTATATATATATATATATATACATATATGTATATATGTTTTATTTCTTTTCTTTATCCCTCCGAATTAGATCTTCATGAACGCTATAACGCACTCTTTCTCTCTCTCCCTCTGTTTTTTTTTCTTCTTTCGTTTCGTTATAGTCTCTCACTGGCGTTCCCGAAATTGGGGCGGAACTCGCGGAAGGCAACGAATATTCGACACGAACATGTACACTTTACATATACGAAAAATTTCACAAAGTTCCTTCAGGTCAAACAAATCCTTTCCCCCCTCTATCTTTCTTTCTTTCTGTCTTTCTACACCTCTTCTTCCTCCGCGACGTTACAAAACAATGATTTTTTTCTTTTCTCGATCCAGGCAAATCGTCGTCTATCGACGTCGTGCGAAAAACGCGCGCGCGTTTTACTTTGGAAACACACGGATCGAAATTATGACCGTCAACGCACGCCACTGAACACACTACTAGATAAGAATTTTGCGATGGGGACAACAAAAAGGACGATGTTTATGTGCGAATACTCAGGTGTATATGCATGTTCGTCATCATGTATGTGTATGTATTAAAGCGATAGAGAGAGAGAGAGAGAGAGAGAAAGAGTGAACGAAGAGAAGAAAAAACGGTGTTTTCACGCGCGGCAACGCGGACTTGTAGACGGGTCCGTACGCTTCGGCGCTAAATCACTATGTTACGCGTTGCCGATTATCATTTCTTATTGACCACTGTCAGCGACTTTGTATTATCACTAATCGTGTAATTTTATCACATAAAATGTACATATACAACGCTAGTTTAATGCTACGCAAAAATAGAAAATGGCGCACGCTTTCCCCACTTCCGCCGCTTGTTTCGTCACTGCCATCTCGATCGTGAATTTTCCTTGCCTCAAATCTCTCACTCGCTCTCTCCTTCCACTAGTCAACCAGCTTGTACCTTTTTTTTCGTAAACGTCCGCCATGCACGAAGTTGCCGATCGACGCGCCACCATCTCACTGTTCGCCGGCCTTACGAAAAATTACGAACCTCCACGGCGATGGACGGACAATTTGGCGGATAATTTAAAAATTTGCCAAAATGCAACTTTGCTTTTGATCCAGTATCCGGCGTAATGTTCAGTCCAACAAGGTTCTAAGGATGGATAACACACGTTTCTTAGTGAATTTTTTAATCATATCGAAATTCCGAAAATTCGCATTTCGACGAAGATTTGACAAAATTTGGTCATTTTTGAACATGGTTTTATAGTAAGATTTAAAAAGTGTACACGAAATTCTCAAAGCATTAAACAAATATTTCTCAGATATTACCTACAAAAAATTGAAAATTTTGTAGATATTCTAGAAAACCAACAAATTTATTGTTCAGAACGAAAATTTTTTATTTGTTAAACCATTTTTCAATAATTTTTTGTTAATTCTATATAAATATATATATGTGTATCTGTAATGTGTCAAAAATGATTGTATTTCTTCAGATTTTCTGCGAACAGCTGATTAGAGAATTTATCTTGGAATAAATTAACATGAATTAGTCTCATTCATCCTGAGAAATAAGGGAAAGGATCGCAGAAAACTAGCAGTTTTTTTATAGATTAAAAGACGATAATTCCAAAAATATTTCAAACGATGACATAACATTGTACAAATAATATAAAGATGTTTCGTCACAAAAAATACCTGTGAAATCGCGAAATTGAATGTAAAATGAATGAACATCGTCGTTTAATCAATACGTATTTGCAGAACATTATTGGTTTTCGGATTGGATTACTAAATAACTGAAAATCGTTGTTCGAAAAAACATTAACAATTTATTTGGAAAAATAAATATCGCAAATTATCATATGCTTCAAAATATGTTTTTTCAGTTGATATTAACAGTAGAAAGTTTTGAAAAAAAAGTAAATCAGCTCGTATTTAAAACCCTTAAGTACAGATTGCAATTTGCTTGGGGTTGATTTTTATTTCATATTCTTATTACACGTACTAATAGTTTTTTGCCAATGAGAAAGGTTTGTTTCAAACAATCGTAGTCGTTTATAAACCGTGGTCGTCACCATTCGAATTTCAGTTAACACGACATACTTATAGTAATTTGTGATTTAATTTTTTGATTCCATTTGTTTCTCATATTAGATTTTTTTTATATTAAAGATAACATGTAACGAATACGGCTAATGATGTTCAAGGTACAAAAGAAAATACGAGATGACTGTGGCAGTTGCGTTGCCCCATGTTTCTGTGACTCTATCTCTCAACTTCACCGGGAATCACGGTTATCATCTTCTACTTCGTATTCGTTATCCGAATTTGATTCTCCATTCTCCAAGGATTTTGCATTTTCCTTTGGCTCTACTTGTGGCTCTTGAGGCACGTCGACGGCCTCCTGATCATCTCCCAATACCACTACTTCATTGTCAGTTTCGTTATCTTCAAGATCTTTTGTAGAAAATTGTGCTTTTTTACCACCCTTCTTAGCGACCGGCGCTTTTCCTTTTTTGCCAGACTTAGTCGGTTTGGCTTCTTCTTGTTCACCGGTTGAGACTTCGACAGGAGCTTCTTCGCGAGACGCGACATCTTTTTCAACTGACTCGGCAGCTGCAGCTGTCTTCTTATTGGAACGAGGCTTTTTTGCTGCCGGTGCTGCTTTTTTCCCTCCTTTTTTGCGCTTTGTCGCTTCCTCAGTGTTCTCGGTCACTTCCTCAGCTACATTTTCTGCATCTTTCTCATCAAGCTCGACCGCTTCTTTTTCCTCTTCCTCAAGCGGAGCTGCAGCTGCCTTTTTACCATTAGCTTTGCCCTTTCTCCCCTTCACAGCTTTAGCTTCCTCCTTAGGTTCCTCTACTACATGGTCTTCTTCGACCTCAGTGGCCGGTAGAGGTTTTGTTCTTCCTCGAGTAGTTTTCACAGTGGCTGGAGGTTCCCTAGTTGCAGATTCCTTGGCTGCTCCACGCTTCTTTGGTTTTTCTTCTTTGGTCTCAACGGGTGCTGCTTTTTTCATCACCTTACTGTAGGCCTTTTTTGGTATCAACAGACGTTGCTCTTCCTCCGACTCTTCTGCCACATCTTCCATCACAGCTTCTTCCAGTGCTTTTTTCACAGGCTTTGCTTTGGCTTTGAAAACGAAAATGAATATTCTTTAGATAAGTGATAAATTAATATATCAGTAGCATTATACTATCACTGGGACAATACAGAGAAAAATATTCCATCCTAAAATTTCATTATCGTAAAAGTACGAAACTCCATCGTGTTACCATAAATATTTGTATCTGGTATTTTGGAATTGAGTTTCAACAGAACAGTTTATGATTGGATTTGAATTACCGAAAAGTATATATTGTTCATTGTTTTTTTTTTGCAATTACTTTCTCTGAAATTTTATATTGCTTGAGAAATCCATATAACTGATCGACAGGACAATAAGAAAATAACAAAATTTCCTCATCAAGCATTTTGTAAATTTGAATGGCAGAACAAATTTTCTGGACCTAGAAGAGCTTTTATGATCTATTTCATTGAGCGAATGCAGAAGTTTCGTTGAATTACAAAATTTATAATACACAAAGTATGCAGCTTATCAAAATGTTAGGAATTTCAAATAAATAATCCTACAAAATTGATGGCAACTGAGGCATTTTGAATGATAGTCGTTAATGAAAAATTCATATGTATGTGCAAAAGTTATATAATCGAACGGTGCACCTCATAAACTTTCATGCCAGCCCAGGTAGATTTTTCGCATAAATGCATATTGTTATTCAATAGAATTTGAACTACTGTTTTTCCAAGGGTAAAATTGTATTTCTTTTTGATCATCGCTATGGATTAAATTGAAAAAAGTTGCACCGCACAAAATGTACGTCGTGCTGATTTTTAAAATTGTTCATATAAACAAAAATTTCATGGGTACAAACCATAAAAAATTATTTTTTTTCCCAGGCACATTTTTCAACGAATTTTTTGGCGAAGCATTTCTTTTCCAACGTTACGATCCGTTTAAACTTTACAAAAAAAAAAACTATTGGTCTGACGAAATTCCATAAAAAAAGATAAAATCTTATAAAAAAGTAAAAATAACGAATAGATGAAGACACGATGAATTGCTTACCTTCGTTTCCCGCCTTTTTAGCTACTGTTTTCTTGGCGGCTTTGACCGAGGGGTTCCTGGCCTTTTTCGAAGGTGGTCTGTCCTCCTCCTCCTGATCGAGATATTCAGCGCTTTTACTCTTTGTTTTTTCCATATTACCGGTAACCATTGAAGCGATGTTATCCGTGCTTTTGGATCTTCGAAGAGGTTGTCTTGCTCGTCCACGTGTTTTTGTCGCAGGTTCAGCATTATTTTCGACATCGTTTGCTTGAGCAGCAGCGCGATTTTTCGCAGCTCTGGGATGTCTGTTCGGTACAACCAACGGGACTGACTTTTTTTCTCTTAGTTTGCTTTTTTTTGGTGGAGATACATCAGGATTTTCAACCGCTGCTTCTTCTCCTCTTTTCGTGGTTTTACGCATGTTGTTACACCGTTTTTTTTTACGCGACTAGCTTTTGTTACTTTCGTCGAGCTTCGCTTAAAATATATACAAGTATACTGGTTCGTATGTGGATAAACGTGTATAAAATTATGTATAGAGCGCGCACGTATAGTTTGCAGAAACACGTTGCTGCAGCAAGTGGTCTTACAAGATTTTTGGCGGGATCATAAATACCGTTGCTCGAGCGCGTGGTTACCGGTGTTGGAGCTCAAGCCGGTAAACACCTCCCTTCTTATCACGCCCGGAGAAATAGGAGGGGGGGCGGGGTGGTGAGAAGAAAAATAATTTGGTTGAAAAGTTGGAAAAACAGTCGAAGTTTTTAAAATTATGCAGAATTTCTTAATCTTCTTATTTTTATGAAAGCAATTCAGAATCTCGGAAAACCGTGCAGAAATATAATTGAACCACAACTTTCACTCGCGCGTGGTTGTCGTACCGGCGTGTTTTGTTGTCAATCACGCTCGCAACTTCTGTTTTATCTAACGTCGCTTTCGACCAGTGTCTTTGCTTTCTGATCTTCAAAGTATATGTTGCAGAAACACTTTTTTTTTTTTATCGAGGTAGTAATTTTCGTATTTTAAGTTAATTAAACCAAAGTTTCTAACGTTTGTAAACAAACGAATAATCAATTAATTATTTAATGAAGACGGTATATTCTACGTACGAATTAATTAACGAACGAGGCACACAACTTCTTTTACGCACTTTGCATCGACGTGAGCGCCACGTCGGAGTCATTTCACAAACTTCCGGTTGTTTTTTTTTTGTAATATATTTTCAATAGATGAATCATAATTTGACCGGAAGTTCGAGAATTATCGAAGTATCAAATTTTTTACAATCATTTTATCGGTACATATTCTTCGTCGCAGCGTCTTGACGATCGATTTGATATAGAAATAAAAATTATTTAAATTTTTCCATAATACTTTCGGTTGCATAATGAAGTCGTGATAAAAACGTGAAAAAAAATCGACGCGGCAACTTCCGTTGGTGTTTCCCGGCCCTTTATTATTATTGTACCAATAACTTCCTGATTTACCCGCATTCTTTGTCACGTAAAGCGAATGAAATTCATGAATTTAACCGTTTACTTTTCGAGACGAATACAATTTGTTAATTTATTAATTTTTTCAGAATCACGAAATCGTTGATTATATTTTAATATATCAAAAACGCTATCTTACGTGCATATAAGTGTGTTATTTTAATCATCGTTGGATTTTTCGAACTCAATCGAATTAATCATTTTTCTTACCATCAGGGAGAAACAACAGTCTTTCATCAATGGCGGACAGAATTAGACTTTGATAACAGTGCTATTAAAATAGGTTAAGGAAATACGTAACAAAAAATGCACATAATTATCTCACAACACAAGTGCAGATACAATACAAATTTTTTTTTTAGTATATTAATGTTTTTTTACCAGAATTTTATTTCATAATTACACGATCGATTAAGTATTACAAAATTTATTAGTATTATTTATTAATTTATTGATAAAAATTGATAAATCATTTTCGTGTATTTTTTTCTCGTACGAAATTACATCGAAGGCTAAAAATTCTGTTCCTGCAGAGTTTTTTTTGTTGCATTTGCGTCGATTGTTGCTTTTTCACCATTCGAGAATTCCTGGCAGATATTTCTCGATGAGTTTCTCGTAATATGGCCACAATTTATCAATTTGCGGAACTTCGCTGCTCTTGGTGTAAAGATCGTATTTGCTAAAAAAATAGAAAAAAATTCGTTACAAACCGAAATTTACAATCCCAAAAGGTCGCAAGTTTCCAGAAAAAATTCTATTCAGCCAAAAACTCATTTCGTTCGTCCGATTTCGTGGCCCATTTTGTCAAAACGAGGAAAAAGAAAAACTCACTTGAATTCTCGAATCCATTGAAGCATATCACGATCTTTTTGAGTTGTAAAATATTGGTAATCCTCACCCGCGTGCCAGGGATAAAAAGAGTGATATCTGATCATAGCGAGACCTTCTGCCGGTATTTTCGTGTTGTTGTGCTTGAGAACTTGATAGAGATACTCGTCGTGTCCCCAGGACATCATCAGATTGTCGAGACCGCAGAAGGGCTTATAAATTCCATATTTAGTGCTGAATAACGAATAACCATTATAACAAGATACAAAAGAATTATATTGAAGTTACGTTGAATGAAATTATTCGTTTGTTTTGTGCTTCGAAATTTTTTTTTTTTTTTTTTTTTTCATTGATTCAATTTACTTGTAACGTGAATCTTGGCCATCGGGGTTATCCTCGAAACTATTATTTCTGTAAACGATTGAATCTGCCCAGGCACAACCGACTGGAAAAGTATCACCCACTACTGCCCATTGAGGTTCCCCATAAAAAGCCATTACCTGTGTAACAATGTTCATAATTAAGTTTCAAAATAAGAGGAATTTCAAATGTAACGTATTTGTCGTCACCGTCGACCCTGTAACTAATTCGTTCTACGTTCGTGAACAACACGACACGAAAAAAAAAAAATAAATAAAAATTATTAGATAGAAAAAAAAGGTATCGTACGCACGAGTATTGAAAAGTTAATTTTACGAGTGAAAAAATAAAAAATGTACTTTTCCAAGATCGTGTATAAGTCCAACGAGATGAAACCAATCCAGGTCGGGATGATTTTCTCGTATAGATTCGGCGGTTTGAAAAGCGTGAACTATGTTCGGCATACTGGTGTCCGGATCGCTCTCGTCGACGAGATCGTTCAGTTTTACAAGAGCATCTTTAACGTTCATTTTGAATTTATCGAATTTCAGCCACTTAGTCATTCGAGCTGTGAAAATATATATTCGAAATATTAAAATTTTATATTCGATATTGTGCTTGAAAGAGCGATGAAAAAAAAAAAACGAGATAATTATTGTCATGCAAAATTATTTATTCGTAGATGGAGAAAAAAAAATGACATGAAACATTCAATTCGCACATTTGTCAATTTTATTTGTACATGCTTAAAAATATCGATTACAAAAAAATTTCAGATCCAAGCATTTTCTATTATCGCAGCATATTATTGTATACTATAATAAAAAGTATTTTTTTTTTTTATTGAATGAGTAATGATTCGTTGCGAAATTGAATGATGAAGTATGATCGAGGCAGTTTTCATGCTTTTATCTTCATGCTCTTCTTTGTGTGAACGATTATGAATTGAGCTCAACTAACATCGCACAAAATCGACGGTTTGGTTGGTATGCATCGCGTGATAAGTTCTTCGTACTCTTTCCTTAATTGGGTCGGTTGGATCTTCGGAGTAATTTCTGAACTGACTCTCCAATTTTCCCGCATAGACGGCCTCCGGTCGAAGCTTCTCTGACGGGTCGAGGATGTTGACGATCTGGCCATGCTGGGACTGTTATATAAGCGAAAAACAATAAAAATTATATCTTTGCAATCCTTATGGGTTTCGTGATGGACGAAACATTTTTTCGATAAAATAAATACTTGAAAAAAATAATTATTGCACGATCCACGGATTTTTTTAATCGAAATTAATTTTTCTGTTTAATAGAACAAAATGCATGTTACTAGAAATTGAAAAACCATTTTTTTTCTCATAACGACTTATGCGTAGAAGAAAGAAAAAATTATTTTTTCGTCGCAACAGGCAAACGATTATCAGAATGATTTTTTTATTACTATGATTATTATTTTGGGTATGCGAAAAACTCGCTTTTATGCTTCAACTGTCATGGCGGATATTTTTTTCCGTTTAATCTTTGTTTGAGCAATTTTATATGGTCTCAACGGTAATTATAATTGTCAAAATATTTTCGTTCGAACAAGTTGGTACTGTAATTATCTAGATGGTGTGTTGAAATAAGGCGATAACAGCAGCATTAGTATGAATCCTATGCAAAGTCATTATTTTAGATTTAAAGTGTGCAAAGTTTTTATCGTCGAAACTTACGACGGAATATTCAACGTTAAAAATCAACTCCAGCCGTTTAAAGTTTGGAAAAATATTTTTTTTTTTTTTTTTTTTTTTTTAAATCGGAAATAATCGTTTCGACTTTTCGAATATCTTTTGAATTTATTTTTCATTTTGAAGTAAAATATCATTGAGAGCAAACAACATTTTAAAAGTTAACGTTCATAGCGGTCTCGGGTGTTTCAGATTTTTTAGGATCACCACGAGCAATGAGAAGTGTCAAACTTTCCAAATTATAATACAAATCAAAATGTTACATTTTTTTTTGGCTAAATTATGGAATCGATTAAAATTCCGTGGACAATCCTCCATTGAACTTTTATTGAACTGATGAAAAAAAAAAAAATCTCTGGGATCAATAAAAACACAGTGTTTGCACAGCTTTTCTCCGTTGACACTTTTTTTTTCTTCACGGCTGCAACCCACAATGGAAAACCAAAGTTTTTTGATTCTATATAAGAATAACTATAGAAGTACGTAAGATTTTTTTTCGATATACTGATTTCTGATGGTGCCTATTTTTTTCTAATTTTTTTTCCTGCAATGGCCGTGGAAAAAAAGATGTCAACGGAAAAAAGCTGTGCAGACGCTATTTTTTTTATTGATTCCAGAGATTTTTTTTCCTCAGTTCAATAATAGTTCAATGGAGGACTGTTCACGGAATTTTAATTGATTCCATAATTTGGCAAAAAAAAAAAAAAAATTCTAAAGTCTAACGATTTTTTCTCGCTCTAGAGTGGCCTAACCCCTTAAGTAAAATATGAATTAAAATGCTTACCAGGCTGCTGTGCAGCTCGATATGTCATGATAGTGAACATGATATGATCAATGTTCCGATTAACTCTCTCGTTCGAAAGTATATTCACAGCGTAATCAAGAAAATTTCGCTATTTACTCAAGGAACTTTGAGTTCCAGGGAATATACTTTTTTGGCTTGGCGTAGAATTTTCGAAGCTTTTGAGACAGCCGTTTGTGAAAATAAAGAGCCGCGAAGAACTCGAAAGTCTTCGCGTTATTCGATGTATGCGTAAATACGAAATAGAGAATGATTTTCTTAAGACGAGATATCCAGAGGACATTTATCGTTACACTGAATTTTAAAGCTGTAAGAGCTTCGCTTAAATATCCGTTAGTGGCGCCCTCCACCCCCGCTCAAAGGTATTATTTTCCTCACACGTGATAAAAGAACTAAATATGTACAATGTACATTCGTCACACATCATAACGCCACAAAAGCAGGCTCGAAAGCTGTCTCTCGATCGAGAATAAAAAAAACGACCGTAGACCGAGTGCTCACGAGCAAGGAACGTTTATCTGTCCAACTATCTCGTACATATACGTCAAAACAGACAATAAAGTATTCGCAAGAAATCTCTCGTGTACGAGCTCGCCTATGGAGTACACAAACACACGCAATATGGCCTCGAGAGAGCTTCGAGAGTGTATGACCGATATGAAAAAAGAACAGATGATTAGATATTATACATCAAGAGCACTCTCCGATGTTGAAGATAAGTATGAAATTAAGGATAGATCTCGTGTTTACGAAGTTTCCAAGTGGATCCATTCGATTCTTATCGCTGTTTGATTTTCAAGTCTTCAAGACAGTCACGTTCCTCCGACATATATTTCATCGAATTTTGTCAATTTAGGATTTATCTCGTACAAAATTTGATTACATTTCTAACAATATTTTTTATTGATTATGTTTTCTCAATAGGAATTTCTGATTCAGCATTCTTCTACTACTATGATCAATTTCGTACGATATTGTTTGTTTCTTTTAAATTCGGTATTTTATCTACGTATGTTTTTTTTTTGGCATAGTATTTTACTGGCGCTACATGCATCTAGAGGTATGAAAAAATCGCTAAATTCCGATTTTTTTTTCTGCTAAACGGTTGCTTAAAAAAACGCCTGTTTTTCAACTCGAAGGTACATATAATGAGAGCCTTCGAAAGAAAGCCATTAAAAAAATACAGCAAAGCACGAGACACGTGAGGTTCTGCTCGAAACACTGTTTTCAAAGTCGGAGAGAACACGATATCTCGAGAACCACTTGATCGATTGTTTTCAAATTTCCAAGAGATACGATGAGGAGAAACATTTCAAGTTTGCTGACGATCTCGCACTTTTTTTTTACAATCGATCTCCATTTTTCGTTAAGTTACATGTATATTATTTCAATTGATTCGCTTCGTTCGAAGAAATGATTTTAAAAATCGATGATCGTCGATGACTCGAATTAAGTGTTGAATCGAATGATTCGAAAAGTTTTTAAACTTCAAATAAACCGTTCAAGCTGGAGATTGTTTACCCTCAAAAGGTGAGACAATAATTTCATCATTTGTCAGTGGCAAAGTTTTTCGTTGATTTTTTATATTATTGAAAAAGAAAAAAAACTCTTAGTATACGGACTTTGGTGTTAAAAAAGTGCGTTGTTTTTACGAATCGTTTTCCAGAAAAAAAAAAGAGTGAGAATTCGGTTTGGAAAAACAGAAAATAAAATCGGATCGAATAAATGAATGAAATTCTTTTGGAATCGCTCGACGAAAGGAAAGACAGGATTGAAATTAACCTTTAGTAACCACACTTTTATCGAGCCTACATACCAACCAGATTAGTGCGATTTGGGATTAGGCATTGCCATACTCTTATGTAAATAGAAAATTCAAGAATATTTAATAATCAGAATTTCTTGGAGGAAAAATCCTCAGGAATTCAATTGGTAATAGTTCCGAATGAAAAAAAAAAAAAAAAAAATTATATTCATGTAGTGTAATCACGTAACAATTGAGACGAAAATTTTCAAAAACTACGATTTCGGTGGTGAAATTTTGCACTAGCGCGGTAATCACTGGTTAAATCAACGCTCATTTTTCTCTGATTATTTCTACGAAAAATTGGATTGGATTGGATGGATAATCCGGGTTAAATAGTCGGCTGACGAGATTTAATTTTCTTTTCGGTTATAATTCGTTTACTTACGGCTACTTTGGATGACATGATTGCATATAAACAAAACTATGTGACGTTCCCGATCGAGAATAACGAATAAACTGAAACGGTCATAAGAGCGAGTTGACTTTATAAATCAGAGTCATTTCAACCTTGACCTCGAGTCGATCTTAAAATATGTATATAAAAATTTTAAGTGGCTTATCTCACGCATATATATTCTACGGTTGAAGCATCGGAAGAGGAAAAGAAATTCTAAACTGTTTCCGAGTATTTCGCTCATCCTCAATCGTTTCTTAACCCCCTTTCATTACCATTTTTTTTTCTTCCATCACATACGTTAATTGTTCTAAACTCCCTATTCACTTCGCACGTAATCAATCGAATGATATTTCATTCCGAGTAGACAAAATTTGACAGAAGTAAATATCAAAAAAAAAAAAAAAAAATTCGAATCGTTTCAATCTATACTGCCCGAAAATTTAATCTGTTTCTTCCTATTGCATCAAATTCTAAAGTCACGATTTCGAAATTTAATGATGCGTTAACGAAACAGTCGCGTTGACAGTCCAATAAATGTGAAAACATTTTTATCTCCTTTTTTTTTTTTAATCTTTTGTGTACGATATTTCATTTTGGCTCACCAAAGAATTTTTCGTCGTGCGAATCTCATCGATAAGACCGCTGACATTTTTCATCATTCAACTCCGTATTGTATGAAATTCGAAGAAAATGCAATTACCCAACCAGTTTGGTTCATCGTCAGTCCCAAACGTACGATAAATTGTGTCAATAAATGTTTTTCTATGAAAATTGTGATGTTTCTAATCACGAAAAAAAAAAAAAAAAATCTAAAAAACGTATGAAAATCGGGACTCTCAAATGTAAATCTCATCAATTAAAAAAATCCACGACTATTTGTGGAAGTCTGCTGTTTTCTTTCATATCGTAATCGTGATTCACGATCTATCGAGATTCTCGGTTCTCGGGATAAGTACGCGACGACAAGTCTGCGTAATACGGTTGAAATATATCTGCGATAATGATACGAGAAGAAATAAAATATGAAGAAACGATTTTTTTCAACGATAATATTGGTATGAAGGAACCTTTTGTTCGGTCGGTGTCAGTCGACGTTTTTGTTGATAAAAATTCATAACAATCTAAATAGCAAAACGAGAGTTAAGTTCGAAAGGAGAATTCAAAGTCACCAGTCTAATTAAAACGATCATAACCGTGCCGAGTTTCAACGCTGAATGGTGCAGTGTTTCATAACGCGATGATAATAAAAAGAACGAAATAAATGCCCTGATTGATTACTGTCTACCGATAAAAATATCGAAATTTTGTGGATGAAGAAAAAAAAAAAAAAAAAGCGAAACTTGTTTGAAGCTTCCTTCGCAATTGAATCCAATTGAGTCTACTAGCGCGGTCACCTTTGAGTTTGTTTAAACGATCCAAAGAGCCTCCCGTAATTTCACTAATAAAAGGTAACAACTCTTAGGACGTTTTGTTGCGTCGTGAAATTCGAATAACAACGAAAGTGCAGTCAGCGTGCTCTTAATCAATTTTGCTTTCTGCGATCTTTGAATTATTGAGAAAAAGAAAAATACTTTTATACGATCATGAAGTTCATACGCAAGGAACATTGATAAGAGAAATGTTGCGTCACTCGTACGTAATCGTGGCGGGTTATGATAAACAATATTTGTACCAATATCCATCACAATAACAATGATGATAATCATTTTGAGTTGTACGCTGATTGAAAAAAAAAAGTTAATTTCGTTATACACTGACGGTTGCCTCAACGATGTTTCGTGGTAGTGACGAAATAATTTCACTCGACTTTTCTTCTCTTCAAGGCTTATTAATTGAGGCTCTTCTAAAGATGGAGTTGCACTTTTTTTGTAAAAGAAAACAATTTTATTGGATGAAAGTTTCAAAACTTTCGAGTCGTACTAAGACCTGAAAATACTTGATTGCGATAATAATAATTCTTAAAAGTTGCCAAAATATATTGATTGATCAATTATTTTCACAATGGGATTTAAAAGGATTTGCCCTTTTTTTTTTATAAATTATTGACAAGTATATTCAAAAAATCAGAAACAGTTGCGCATGTTTTTTGAAGCAGTGAATCAACAGTTTTTGAAGTACTGCCTCTAGAAAAAAGAAGAAAAAAAAAGAATTCGGAAAAAGGTCACAAATTTAGAATTGCGAAAAATAAATAGATTCCATGCGACGATAAAATATTGTCGGACAATTATTTTTCTCAGAATTTTCCAGAATATATATAAAATTGAGAGTATAAATTTATAAATGACTTGTTGATAATTGTAGTATTTTATATCATTGTTAACAAAAAGATATCGAAAAATTTAACTATTTTAACGAGTCACTTCGAGACCGCGATGTTCAATTATGTAGGATTTTAATTGTGGCAAATGTGGATCGAGATGATATTTCATTAAAGTTTTTCACACGAGAAAAAAAAAATGTTTCATGACGAGCATTTTTTTTTGCTTCTTCGAAATGCGTGGAAAGTTTTTAATCGTAAAGAGAAAATCGAACACGAGACGAGAGTTCGCGTAAGTTTGTATCTCTCTGAGTTTGCGTAACTTTCTTGAACAGATAAAAATAAACATTTGATAAGGGCACAATGCCCGCTTCGACTTTTCCGTAGTCTTATATCTATAATTTGTTTTTTTTTTTTTTTTAGGCGAACAAGCGAACGCTGTGTTGAAAGCTATTCGATAAAATGAAAAACTAAATAGAAGAAAGTTGAAATAAGCATTTCTCGCTCATGTTGTTTTTCAGATCAGGCATGATTTAAAAAATTGCTAATTTCTGACGTAGCAAAAGTATGTTGGAATTTTCTTCATCAATTGATATTAATGTTGATTATTACTGGGTGTGAAGGTAAAATTGGAAGAAAAAGCTTCGACATTTGTTTTGGGAGGCAAAAAAATGCGGAAAACTTGTCCGGTTTACGAGTAGGTAATTTTGCCGATGGATATAAAAATAAATTTTCATTTGTTAGAGTTTTTACCGATAACGAATAGTTGTAAAATTCAGCGAGTATTAATAAGGAATTATTTAGGTATATTGAAACTGGCTTTTTGCATCTTTGGGAATGAAAATAAACCGGTTTTCCGGCTTGTTCCCGACGAAACGAATAATATAGAAATTTTGCTTCAATGATAAATCGATTATTTCGTTTTTCCAATCCGCCAGCGAAATATTTGACTCGTATGTATTAACATGAAATACTTTCCATAACGAAAGAAAGTATGATTCTGGCATGTAGCTAGAGAGAGATCGCGTTCGTGGTACGAACGAATCGGTACAAAACAAGCAGTCTGAGCGCTTTTGAGTAAACAATCATTTGTTTGTGTCTCAAGACTCATCTGATAATTATGAACTTGACTTTTTAACCAAGTATCAAGGTAAGAAGTCGAGAATTGTGGTGCGAGAGATTGATTTGTCTGTTAAGAGAAAAATCGACGATAGGAAAGCAACTTGATAGGGCCATCAACTGCAATCGTGATACGAACAAGATAATCCTTGTTTGATTTAAAAAAAAAAAATTTCTTTCCTTTTCGTAATTATTTATTGGATCATTTTTCTTGTTGTTCGAGATCGAATCTCCGTATTAAATCCATCGGCGATTATGACAAGTCGTAAATTTATATGTATATATGTATATATGTACAAGTTTGCATGATCATAACGTATATTCAATAATTCGTCCGATTTCTTTTTTCAAAGCCCACTGGAATCCGAACTGCTTGTATCGCTTCCAGCTCGCGAACGTTTCGCTTCGGACTGATGTCTTCTTCCTGGTGACCTTGACCGCGTACGGTGCCTCGATACCGACTTTTTACTTTTCTTTGACTTGTGGGAACGTGAACCGCTGGGACTGTCGTGACTGCTGTTAAATTACCAAGAATAATTGAATGGAAAAATGTATTTAAAATTCTAAAAAAATCGGAAATAACAAATAATTTGTTTTTTATTGATGTTTGGCAAATTTCTGATTCGGAGAGTTTCGAATCTGCCTATATTGGAATTGCAAGGAAATCATTTTAATTCCAAAAAGGGTTGATCTTGAGGTTCCGGTTCAGAATTCGTAAATATGCTCAAATTTGGGAATAGTGAACGTCTCAAAACGGTTAAACGGTTGATGCGTGTTTCCTGATTGAATAAAGTGTTGATCGTATAAAAAATGTAATAAAATCAATCAATTACCTTCTATGAGCGGTCTTTTTCTTTTTATGCTTTTTATGAATTCTGTGACGATCGGAAGGGTTATCTCGACTGCCGCTTCGACTTCTCGATTTGGGTCTCGGTCGTTTGCCACTGAGATCGGCGCTTTTGAGTCGATTCATGAGAGAAGTAGTCGCGTTGATTCGGGAACTGGATGTTTCCGTTTCTTCATGACTAGGCGAAGGTAACGATCGTATTTCATCCGAGTCGTCGTCTTCGATTCTCGTCTCCATGTTGACTATCGGCACGATGGGTGTTTGTTGAACGATCTGGCTGAGGAACATGGCAGCTTTTTTCTTTCTCTCCAACTGTAATAGGCGTTCGCGCGAAGTTCCAACATTTTTCTCTCTGGTTCCTGACACAGCTTTCTCTCGTATGCGATCTTCGGTTTCTCTGTGATGTATTTCCTTCTGACAATCCTCGAGTATATCGTCCGTAAGATCGACGAGTTCTTTCTCTTCGTTTTTTCGAGGTATTTCGACTTTCGATGTTTCCTTCTCGATTTTAACAACACGATTGTTATCCTCGTTCGTTTCACGCGGCGAATCAGTCTTCGATCCATTGTCCTTTTTCTCTTCGTCGATCTCGTCGTCACTCTCCTCGAGTGGTAACGCGCTACGTTTTTCAATCACTGGCGTGTCACCGTCTTTGGGTTTTTTAATCGAAAATGATACCGTTGTTATTTGCTTGTTTGCGCCCTCATCTTTCCCGTCGCTTTTCTTTTTCGCCTGTATCATTTTAACTCGCTTCTGTACTTCCTCCATTCTTTGTTGTTTCTTTTGCAACTCTTCAAGTTTTTTTTGCTTCTCCTCTTGAGGTTCTTGCTTTCTCAGCAATTCCTCTTCCGTCAGAACTTTCGGATTAACCGCACCTTCGTATATGGTCAATTTGTGAGCGTAGTAACCGTGATACTGATGAGATAATTCGAGGAAATTGAATCTCGGATCTCCTTTGTTTTTCACTATGGCTTCAAAGTCACGACCATTTTTCGCGACATAACTCGCCATTTTGTCAATTATAATCTGTACGTCGGCTGGCGGCACGATAAAAGATGGACGACTCAGAGGCTTCGGTGGGGTTGGACCGTACGGTACCAACGGTGCTACATTCTCTTTGATCGTCGGAGTACCCGGGGATTCGTCATTCGTCGAAGGTACCGTCGGCGTTCCACGAGGTGGTGATTTTGCTTGACCACCGGAACCGTATAAAACAGGACCATGAGAGTATTGCTGAGGCGCGGGTGGATAAACAGGTGCGTAAGTCTGGAATGCAAAAACAAATTTTTATTACATTTATTTATTTCGAAACATCAACGATGATTGCTCGTTAATGTTAGTTCTTTCGTTTTTTTTTTTTTAATCAATTTTCCCAATTAGTAGTAGATTGGGAAAAAATACGTGTAAACGATTTCCCGTCATTCTGATTATCGATTGTTAATTATGTATTTTATATGATTGCCTGTAGCCCGGAAATTGTGATTTTGAGAAAAAAATATTAAAATATTTTCACGATCTTATGTCATGATTTCGTCAGGTTTCCGAATCTACCGGATGTCCATTCAATTTTTTTTTCAAGCTTATAAAAAGATTTTTTGAAAAATTCCCAGATTACCACATTTTCGCTGGACTATACCAGACGAAACGATAAAAATGATCTTTTTTCACAGGTTTTCCACAGTAAATTTTTGATAATGAAAAAACAGCAGTCTCGAACAAGTGAATATTTTATTTCGTATTTATGAAGAACTACAGTGGACGATGTTAATTTTCTGTTGGTACGAGATGAAAAGAAGATAGAATTTGAATCCTTCGTATATTTCTAAATATTGAAGTTTACTAAATGGATGAAGTGAACCACAAATATCATTCTTGGGAGTACACTTTGTTGGAAGGACTTTTGAATTCTTAGTTACATTCTAAATTGTAAGGGTTGAAACGCTTATTAGAGTCCAGCGAAAACGTGCAGCACAGTAATTTGTATAATTTCTTTCCATGAAAATTGTTATTAGTCGTTTTCGAAGCAATCACCTAACCCGTTGAACGCGAATACTTTTTTTTTTTTACTTACTTGGACGGGCGGATAAGGTTGATAATATGCAGTTTGTACGGTTTGAACAGGTACTTCCGGTGGCAGTGGTGGCGGTACACGGAGTGGTGGTGGTTTCCCTGTTATTTTGTTGACCAGCATGGAATAAGCACAGTCAGCAGACGGTTTGTACTGTATACTCGGTATACTGGGTGCCTGTTGAACAATCGAAAAAAAAAAAAACTTAATTTCACTGTCGATCTATATCGAGACTTCTTTTTTTTACTAGTGTTTTTTCAATATATATTATTTTTGCTCAATAAGCAAGTATCGTTGGAAGTTTTTACGGGAATTGAAAATTACTATGGATAAAAGAAGAAAGAAGGGTTGAGAGGAAAAAGGAGAACAACGGCAGATCCAAGCATACCAGAACCAGCCCTGAAAACAGAAATATTTGACGCAATGATTAGCTCCGTAATTTATACACATGCTTGTTTTTTTTTCTCGTGTTATTGCTACGCCATTTCCCTATTAAGCTCATTCGGCGATTTTCGAGAACGTGCAGTGTTCAACGTACTTACATAAATTTTATTGTTAAAGAATAAAAACGGTTTTTTATAGGGATATTGAAAAGCAGAAGCACAAATATATTATTCTTTTTAATGTTTGAGATCGTTGTTGAATCAAAGACGGAACAAGTCTCCAAAGTCGCTAGGTCATGAGAAAATGCTAGCGAAAAATTGTTTGCCGCACTCACCACACGGAAAACAGATTATTTCGAAAGCATTGTGAATTTTGGCGAAATCGCAGAATTATAAGGATACGTTAGTATGTAATGAGACGTTGAATTTTTTTCTTCGAATAAACAATGAACGAGCCAACTTACCGCTTCGACCTTGGTGAGGGACGAGGCAAGGCTCGGATGAAGATAGGGCTCGTCGTCTTCGTCCGATTCTTCGGTAGATTCTATTGGAAAAAATCATCACATTATAGGAATGAATTTTTCAGATATGAATGAAAAATTAAATTCATCTTCGTTTCAAATATTTTCAAAAGATCCGATAGACGAGCCAACTTCTGCACTCCAGAAGATTTAAATAAATGTAGAAGAAGAAATCAATTTCCAAGCGAAAAATTGTGTACATTGTCAAAGTGCGTATTGCTTTTGAGTTCTTTCAAGTGTTGGAATGAAAATTTTTCACAATAAGAAAGATACTTTTCGTACTTATTCCAGTTTAGCACGGGCATTGTTACAGTAAATTTGAAATGTAAAATCTATCTCATGATAGTTCATTATTTTATAAATTACGGTTGTTATTCAACGTACCAGATTCCTCCTTCTCAGGTTGTTTCTCCGGATTGTATTTCCCCGATTTGATAGCCTCGAGTACAAGTCGATAATATGGGTGGAGTGATCCATCGATTGAGAGAAACGAAAACTGAGGATTGTTCGCTTGTTTCGCTTTGATCAGAATTTCCATTTGACCACCCTGACGACTTATGAATAATGCTGTTTTCGTGATGATTGCATTGAGCTTTTGAGTTTCGGGCTGAAATATTCATTTGCAAGTTATTAATTCCTCCTATTTTACAGAGTTCATTGTAACAGATATTTTGTTATTTTCTCCAATATTTACCAGAGTCATGTTCTCTGGAATTTCCAACTCCGGCGGAACAACGAATGCTTGATCTTCATCTTCTTGCGAACCATCGGATGGTTTCGGACTTTGAGTGTCCTCACTAAGAGCCTTTTGGCTGTCTTGATCGTCATTGTAGTTGTAGGAGACTTGACCATATGTATTTTCGGACCCGAGAGCTTGATGCAAACGCTTCATCTCTTCTTCTGCGTTATAAGTTAATATACAATTATATTCCACTGTCGTATTATTACATAATTAATTGGAAAAAGTATAGACCGAGTTCTAAGAAAATATATTTCAGTTGAATTCGATCAGTCCTTATTTTTAATTGATATTTTTTAGAAATTGAAAAAGACTTGAATAATTTAATAATTCAGAAGTTGTGTTAATTTGAGGCGTTTTTCGGATAATCGTATTGAAAATTCTTATTCCTGGAGACAAATTTCACTACCTCGTGTGTATAATTCTTGTTAAAAACACATATACGCACACGGTTCAACATTGTTTTGACAAGTCGTACTTTATTCTCATAAAAATACATTGAGCCACTAATAAATGCAATGCTTGTGCCAACTGATTGAAAAATCTTTGCATAAAATGTGAGGTTCTTGAAAACCTTTAGATAATATTATCCAAGGTTCTTGACGTTTGTTTATCCGGAGCATTAAATGGATTAGTAGAGTCACTAACAAACCCTCGAATCAGAGAATGTTGTTTTTGTTGTATTTACTAATACAAAAAACAATAAAACATCAATCTCACCGTGATAGGATGCCTCTTCGACATCATTGTTGTGCAACGAGTGATAACGTTCGTCGTCGCAAAGTTGTTCCACTCGAATTTCATCCTCGGTAAGCATGGTTCTCTGGTCATATCCGCCGGATGGAGGTTCGTGACTTCTGAGATCGGCCAGTGCCCCGCGTCCATCGTATCTACAGACACATAAAGTTTGAATTAGTGTTCCAGCCGAGCTAAGCGTGCTTCCTCTCTAAGTTTATGCACTGCTCTCACGGGCCATCTGCAAATAAATAGAGAATCAATGAGACAATTCCAACTCTCAGGGATTCCTGCGAAAGAGACTGTAATGAAAAACAATTGAAAAAAAAAAAAAAAACAAAAAAAAGGTATTGTATTTTAGATGCCTCAGAGTCAAAAGGAAGGAGGGTCACTCGGTGGACGATTATAAAAATATGGTAAATATTTCGATGAATTCTTTTTTATTCAAAAGTGGATATATACGTGAGAATTGCTGCAACCAATAAGTTTTTTTTTTTTTTCTTTTACTTTCAACTGACTATTTGTCTATACTTTTTCATTGTTTCATTTTTGTTATATCTTTTTGTCTTGTTCATTTGTTTGACTCTAATACATACCATGCCGCACGATCGTAACAAACAAAAATAGATACGACCGCCGGCTTGCCACTTGTCTCTCTACGCTGTGTCTCACCTTGCTGCTGGGACGCTCGGCGGCAAGCACCACTTCACTCGCAAGCATCTTACTGTGTAACGCCATAACGGCGCGCACGCTGTCACACCTCGATTGACCAATACACCTGCAGAAACCTTAAACAGTCTCCAAGAATGCTTATCCGTGCGTAATACGTTTCTTATTTTTTCATTTATTTTTTAATCGTCATTCGCACGTTCGTTGAAAAAACCATTTTTCTCTTGATTTAAAATTTTATTCTTTTTCATCGCCCCCGAACGTCGAGATTACACAATTTATTTGCTTTCTTCGTCTGCGCGATGCCTCTTGCTTTGGAAAGATTCTTTCATGCCTCTTTGTGGTTTTTAAACGTAACCAGAGTGCGTTACAAGAGATAAATAAATCTTATCATGAATTATTCCTAAAAGACGATAAATTCGGTTTCTTTTGGTTCATTATTTCATTTGAATTTAGGTGATTTTTTTAATTTTTTGGTTTTGCTAGGTTAGAGAAACGGACCTGTCTATCTTCAATGTGCTATCGCCCATCCACGGTATCAAATGCTTCCCCTGATCAATCATTTTCGCCTTCTCATCGTCCCGAAATAATTTGCAGCCGTATCCGAACACCAGTAGCTCCTGAGGCTCCTCATCGCCGTTCTTTTTACGAAGTATTCCCGAATCAACGAGCCACCGTTGACCCTTCGAAGCCATCGTTTTTCTTTTTCTACACTAACTTTAATATTTCCTCCCGCAAGCACCGAAGTATTACGGAATAGTGGGCAAACACTACGCTCGACCGTTCGCGTCAATGATTGAATAAAAGCGAGAGAAGAATTGTGACGCGAAAAAAAAGTGGACGTTGAACGAACTAGATTGCGTGCACGCCATTCCTCCTCTCCTCTCATTCGCAAAGGCGTAAATGGCCGTCACGCTCTCTCCCTTTTGTCAACTCGACGGGACTTAATGTTATTTGTTCTCTTTCATCAACTTCTCTTTCGTTTCCAACTCTCAATAAATACTACCAACCACTGAATTAAAAGGCGCAGTAGACGGTTTATCGGAGTTGTAATATTTTTCCCGCCTATGCCATTTATTCAATAAAAAATTCAAGATAATGGATTTTCAGTGCTAACTGCAAAGACAATATTATTTATTCATCCTCAGTCTTATTATAAAAATTATTCTCGAAATGAATCTTTCAATTGGCTGATAGTAACAGTACCGTATCCTGTATTTATTTTGAATTCATTTCCGGCCGCGCGTTTAAAAATACATGGTTTGTTTTTTGAAAATCGCTCTGAAGAGACAAATAAAAGGTCGATTTCGAAATGACCGAATTATAGCTTGGATAAAATTAATTTAGCGATGATATATTATCAATCATCACAGTTATAAATTCCCTTCAACCCAAAATATGTAATTAATGCACCATGATCAACATACGGCCATTACGTCCCTGTTCCCTGTTTCCAGGGCCGTAATGAAATGTATAAGAATCCATGAATTACGAGTGCTGCGCGACGCGCTCGTTTCCCAGGGATCCGGGTCGGTAAATTCGCCTTCATGTTTTATGAGTCTGTAACAAGATATCATAGTATAAAAATACGACGAGTAATATAAAATATTTCCGTACAAAACATATATCGAGGGGTCAAACGGAAAAAAACTTAAATTTTTTTTCAATCGAATAAAACACAGCGGCCGGTGTGTGAATATATTTGATAAAAATAGAACGACAACGTGTTCGGCACTCGCACGAGGAGTACAACGAGAGTACACGCGAGAGTCGGAGCGACAACGACTCTCGCTTCAAGCGGCGCATATATAAACACGTACGCGCACACATACATACACAAAACACTCACTGACACATACAGAATAGCGCGACATAACCCGGTTTCTTTTTTCCTCTCTTTACACGCAAAATTTCTGCGGCAATTTCTCCTTCCCCCTCCTACCCTTTTCCCGCGAAGTTCCCTGTTTCCCTGTGAGCACGGAACTTGTAGATTTTTTCTCTATTCATTCGTTCGCTATCCGTGTATTCCTACGGAAGGACCTAACAGGGAAAGGGCGTTATCTTCGTCAAACGCTGCGAACAAAATACGGTGGTCAAAGTGAATGGTGGTGTGTGCAAAAAGCTCAAAGAAAGTGTTTCATCGGAAGCGAGTAGTTATCTTGAAGACACGCAACGAGGAAGAGTCCAAACCATACGTGTATATATTATTATACACACGCTTTATATACAGACATAAACACATATAGATATACGAGAGTTGTGCGCGATAATATCGGCGTAAACGTGTAAGAAATATGGAACATGCGGGCGGCGACGGTAGCAGCGATGGGGATGGTGATAGACGGGGTCCTGGACGTGGAAAAGGACGCGAGGGCTGGTCTCCTTTGCAACAGCATCCTCAGGAACAGCTCAGGCGACCTCATCAACCAAACAACGCTAACCAAACGCCAGGTAAAAGACATGCGACGATTGACATTTTTTTTCTGCTCATTTCACCGTCTGAAATTGTAACAATATGGCAATTATTTTTTTTTTACATTTTTACTTGATCATTTACACGTAAGCTTGACGCTCGATTCATTGTGTTTACTCCATGTCTATGCAACAATAAATGCGTGATGTGTGGGTATGCATATTTGTACTCATTGTTGCATACATGCATATATAAATGTGGATATTATCTAGATGAAAGTAAAGACTTGGGTCTGCAAGATACTGTAGTAAAAATCTAATGAGCACGTTTTTTCCAATGCAATTGACCCTTTATACACATTGTAAAGTTTTATGTTGCTATAAATTGTACATTATTTTCGTCTGTTCTGTAAACGAACCCAAAAAAGTATCGTCTATTTTTTTTTCAGATGAATTTAGCACTAGATTAGTGGACAATATGGGAAAAGGTTTGGTTATGTTCCAATGCTACAAACTTCAAAATCATTTTTCCAAGATTTAATGAAAAATAAGCATAGAATTTTTGAAAAATGAGTTTTTTTTTTTATTAATCTTCTACGTTTTAAGACAAAAAAACATGTTCATTCATTCAACAAATGATTATACAGTTTGTACTGTTAGGATACGCAAAAAATTAAAAGTGACTGTTTTCAATTTCACATTGCTGGAATGCAACAGGAAATATATGTTTTGTCGATCGCATTTATTAATTTTCAAAATTCCCTAAAAAAATTGTAGACCTAATTGTAGATATCAATATTTTACATATTTAAAAAATCAAATTTGTAAAAAATTGAAAATAGCGAGAACATTTGGTATCTTTAGGATTTTAATCGAGAGCATATTCGTACATTGAAATAATTGGATTCATGAATTGGGAAAAATTAAGAGAAATAATTTCTTTATTGTATGCTAGATCTTGAAAATAGTTTTGCTTTTTTATTGCAAGGTAACCCAGATGAATGCAGAGAAAAGGGGGAGGCAGGTTTATACGAAGTACGAAATTCCAATTTATCTGCCTACGCCCCTGTTTTTGTGCCCAGGAACCTTGGACCTGCTACTGGAACAGTACGTATGAGAACTAACAAAACTTCATTCTGGTAAAGATTGAAAGTTGGCTTCAATCTCCATGATTATTCTTATTATTCAATATATCAACAAAATATGTTTATTTTGCACCTTGATATAAGCCAAAGTTGGTATTGCTCTACGAACTATTCATAATACAAGCAAAGAACTTTCTTTGCAAAAACGATGAAAGAGAAATAGCACAAACAATTATCGATTTATGTATCATTGATGAATAACTTTGATTTATAATAAAATTGGAAAAAATTAAATAATGAACACTTTCATTGTATCTCAAATGAATTTTATCACGTATTTTAGCAGGAATTTTGGTACAGACCATCGGCTCAGGATCGGATAGCGCTGGCAAGGAATCAACAGCCTTGCCCTCCTCAGCAAATGCATCGTCCAATGCAGCAGCAGCATCATTATATTTCTCACCATCAGCAACAGCAACAACAACAGTATGGCTATCAAATGCAACAAATGCACTATCAGGGTCAACAGTATGCCGATCCTGATGCCGGGATTCAGGGATATCTCCCTTATGAGGGAGGTTATAGAAATTACAACAGACCTCAAGCAAATGTAATAAATTTAGCATTCTTTATTTCTGATCCATTACTATTTTCTTCAAATAATTATCATGTTATCTTAAACATAATATGCAATCAAAGTCAATAATTCAAATAGAAAAAAAAAAAAAATACAAACAGTTATCAGAAAGCCTAAAAGAGATGAATTCTAACTCAACTGTAAAAGATGATGCTAATCAACTTATATTACTATCCGATAAGGGTTCCGAGCGATCAGGGGATAATAATCAAGTAACAACTTTCGCTGGAGTCGTGCGACAGCTGGAAAACGCAATGGATACATTGAACAGAAGTCCTGGTCAATTTGATGATTTAGTTGTACCGCTTGTTTGCAGTATAACTCCTCATTTAAAGAATTCTAGTCATACTCAGGATATCGTTGATGTTATCATCAAACAGGTGAATTTATCGCATACAAATTATATTAATTTTTTTTTTTTTTTTTTCATGTATTGAGAATACAGGAATTCATATTCTTATTTACACTTATCTTGGAATATTTCTTCTCCGCAGTCGATCAGAGAAAGTAATTTCCGATACAGCGGAGCTCGTTTGTGCGCTCATCTCGATGCCGTGGACACTCCTTCTGACGACGGAGTATCCATTTTTAGAACTGCTCTATACACCAGGTAAATCGATGAAACATTTCCATTCGACGTCATTAACATTTATCGCAAAAATATATAGAAATATTTATAAATAATAATTTCTTTTATAAACCAATTTCAGATGTCGTGAGGATACAGAATCTGAAACGTTACGTTGGCAGGAAGAACAGAACGAAAAAACTTGCCACGGATTGATGCTTTGTCTCGCAGAGCTTGTAGCCCAGATGGATCAGCCTGCAGCTTCTGTGCTTGGCAAATTGTTAGTTCAAGTTATTTCGGTGACGCTCAAGAATCCAGGACCGAATTCCGCTAAATTAATCTGTCAGTCACTGAAGGTATGAAATATTAGCAATGCATCTAAATAATAACAATAAATAATAATATTAAATTTCATCTCATCTACCTTTTGGTTACGAGCATTCTTTGGAAGTATTTTTTCATCCGTTTCTCCAAAAGAAGTCACTTTTTGCTTGCACTTTATCTGCCATAACGCTTTTTCTTAATGAAAATTTACTAAAACGGTACTTAGAATGCTTCGAAGAATCATCCGAAACGGTTATCATTTGTGAAAAATTACTGAAATGTCACTTTCAACGAGCAGCTAGCGGGTCAATACTTGGAGAGAGACAGCAGTACGAATCGCGAGGAGATTGAGCGAGTTATGCGAGAATTGACGCAACTGGTAACCGAGGGACGCGTCGACGTTCATATCGGTCGTATGGTGAACAGCGTTCGTGAATTGCGTAGCGGGAATTGGGGGCGTGTCGTCTCCCATGGACCATCAACGGTCGAGCCTAGCACGGCTATTAACGAACAACAAATTCCTCAACATTTGTTCAACGAGCCGGTCCTTTATGGTCCGGACGGTACTATCCTTTCGGCCGAGGAGAGCAATTTTTGCCAGAGTCGGGCGACCGCTGATGGAATCGGTGACGACGGTGGCGATGGCGATGATATGCGGTACGTTATCACAATCCTTTTCTCTTGAAAAGATTCATTTTTTTCACCATAAGTCTGGAAATTTAAGAAAAGAATTCGCGTTATTCGCGGGTCAGAGAAAGAGAGAAAAAGGAATATCATTTGTGGACAGTGACCGTTATTATTTTTTTTTTTTAATCAAACTGTGTGAGATATAAATGTGCAGTACTATTTGAATATGAATAGTAATGCACGTTTGCCTTTTTGAATATTGTGTTAGAGGCATTGCGGAAACGGAGATCCAATGATAAATTTCCCCGAGCCATGAATCAGCGATTATAGTTATTAGATTGATCGGAGAGAAACGTTTAATTTTTTCAATAAAAAACATTGAAAACTTACAAATTCGACTTCCGCGTAAAGTACACTTGAAAAATTATTCCATTAATTTAATCGATTGCAGTATTCTTGATTTTGTTCTCAGCGCAAGCTCGCGTTACAGTTGAATGTATTGCAAAAAATATTAATAATCTCTTATTACCATTTTAGTAAATTCGACGAGGAAGACGAGGATGACGCGATTGCAGCGGCGTATGAGGAATTCCTGAAGCTAACGCCCAACAAAAGTGGCGGTAGCGTGGTCGACAGGGGATAGTCGCTCCGTTTTAGGCACTAATAAATAACAATTATACAGTAATCGACAAGTAACTCGAAAAAACAACAGGTTTTTTTCCTTATAAATTTAAACTTTCACGAAAGATCGCACGAGAGACGACAAAAAATCGGCACATCTAACTAAGCAAGTAAAATCGAAAAGTTCGCAAGCAAATTTGTCAAGAATACAACCGACAAAAATCGGATCCCCAAGAGTCGTGAGTTCAACGACTTAGCATTGCTCTTTTTATTTTTTAATACACCCGTTAATTATGTACAATTATGGAAATAGAATAAGACGGAATCGATTATGATTTAACGTTTGTAGTTTATATACTACACACGAACATGTATATGTATATTATATATGTATATTTAAGAAAAGAACAAAAAACCGGATAAACACAACGGAATATAAAAATGGGTCACTTAAGGTATCGTCTCGTCCCATTATTCCCGATAGTCGGCAATGTATACGCTCTGAGGGATAACAAGAAAAACAAAATAAACATGAAATACTAATCTAAATTAAATATTAATTCGATGTACGGAGCAATATGTGCGCTCACTGTCAATCCATACCCTTATCTAACGCCCATATGGAGCGGCACGTCGGCTGGCATTTTATTTGTATCATTATACACCAGTTATGTACGGTAAAACAATAAACAAAACAATTATGTCTTTTCGTTAATAGAGGTGAAAAAAAAAACGAATAGTACATCGTTATTATTACTCAATCTTTATATATCGTCCGTTAATTTCAAATTTATGTTTTTTCTTTTATTTTTCGACTAGAAACGTTTTTGTTTAATTATTATTTGTATAAATAATATTTGAATTCTATCGCTGAATATTGCTTCCTAAACAATTCATTAAGAAAACGTGCTCATTGTAGCCCACAACTGTTTATTGTTTTCGTCTTGAAAACGAATTCGAGGCCAGTTTCGACACGAGAGTGCTTTTTCTCACGCCGTGCAAAAAAAGCGGTCAAGTGTGCGTGGGCGTGATCAGAAAACGCGTTAGATCAATCGTTAATTATTGAGGGGGCGAGATTCCAGACATAATAGTCTCAATAATCATGAATCCGAGTGTTACCACGCGGAACCTTCGACGCCTGCGATTAATTTTTTCATTCTGTTTTTTTCTCTTGCGTATGTTTATTGTATTCGAGAATGAGCCAAATGCAACGATCCAGGCCTTATATGCTTCGATTTCTTAGATATATTGACGTCAAGTGTTGATTCGCGATGCGAAAAAAAAAAAAAACAACGATAATGTTACGACTTACCCACGCTGTATGAGACAACGGGTTTTTCATTCCACGAATATTTTGTTATTTTCGAAAGTTTGCGAATAGACTCGTGCGACCATTTCTTCGATCTTCAGCCATTTTTTAATTTTGTGTTTCCGAGATTCATTACAATGACTCATCACACATTTTGCTGAGAAAATTATTCTTAAATGTCAGCGTACACAGCTTTCAATTATGCTAATTTCATTACTTTTTTTTTCTAACATCATAACGACAAATACCTATGAAATACCACTTTTTGTACTTTTGTCCTTTATTTCGAAAAATCGTTAAAATTATTTTTTTATTTGATGAACCAAACAGTCGATATTTTCATTGCGGTTTTGCAATTTTTATTTTCGTGCAAGATTCGTGACAAATATTCTCAGTGAAAAAAAAAAATTAAATCATTGGATTTTCTACAGCTTCGAACTTTGTTGCAAAATCCTTAGTTAGACACTTCTTCAGCTACGCGAAATAAAAAAATACAGCAAATTCTTATATTATAACATGCTGTAAACATAAACAAAAAAATCATAAGCTGTTTCCGACGATAAAACTCAAGTTCAAATCCGGCACATTTGGGGTGCGTAATAAAAATAAAAGATTGCAAATACTTGTTGCTTTGGAATTTCTCAGTTTTGTACGGGATTAGCTGTTTCAAGAATGTGGCTTTACTGATGAAATTCTTTCAATTTAGAGAAGGAGAACTCAAGCGGTATCGAAAAATGAATAAATTTGCATATTACAAGGACAAAGTCATAGCTGAAGATGCTGATCAAAGCTACTGCTTAGCGAGTTAAAATTTGTCGAGACACTTCGAAGGTTGTATCGAGGTAGCTCCACGTGTTACAACTCATCAGCTAATACAAATGACTCAAAAACACGGGTATAAAAATTACGAGCTGTGTGTAAAAACGAAAAATGATAATTCCATAATATCGATTTGTACGTCACCTTGTTTTTCAAGAATTATCTTACGTCCGGGACAATATCAATTTTTTTCAAAATCTTCAAAATCAAATATTTTATAACTTCGGAAACATCGATGATTCGCTTCAAGGACGAACTAGAAAAAAAGAGTCCTCGATAGTTTTTTCTCTTTTATTGTAATCGATTAGTTTTTCCGTAAACAAAACGTCGTCTATTAAGCAATGTCGAGTATCAAAAATTTGGAAAAAAAAATCCTCGTTATTGATCATATAAATAAAAAAGTGGATAGTTTGAAAACGGAGAAGGTCAAGGTCGATTAAAGGCATCGCCCTATAAGGTAATAGACATATGTGCTACAAGTCTCGTTTTGTTTGTTTTTTCTAGTTCGCCGTAGCAGCTGGATGAAAATATACGGAAGGCCATGAAAGAGCAACCAATTAAGGTAGAAGCCCACATGAATTATAGAAGAACTTTATCAAGTTCGAGATCGTCGAGGCTGCTTATACACTCGCGACAAGGTAGACGAGTCGCGTGTGTTTTGAATGAGAAGAAGGATGACGATCGTATGCCCATACGATACCTGTTTAGTTCGATGCTTGGATACAGGAGAAACACACGTGAGTATGTGGGAGGGCGATTCAGGGACATACACGAAATACGTCATGATTTCGAACTGGGAAATCCGCACTCTTTACTCCACATCAAAGAAATGTGAGAGAGTCAGAGAAAAAAAAACGTTGATATTTGGTGGGGTGACATAAGTTTTGTACACAAATCTTACGTATGTATATACATATATACATATAAACTTTTTTACGTCCCATTATATTTGTGAATGTTCGCATGAGCTTGCATACAGTCTTCGTCTTCGCACCCGAGAGTGCGGATCGTTCGAAGAGTGCTCTCTCGGTGAGACTCTTTGTTTTTCATTTAAACATTGTATTTTTTTTTCATTCGGATACATTTATTCAAAAACCATTGTTTTTTTATATATTTTTCTTTAGATTTTCGTCTTTTGTGCTAAAGTTCGACGAATTTATCTTTACAGTTTTTTGTTTTAGTTTTTTTAGTATAAGTAAAGAAAAGTACAAAAACGAAAGGAAAATGAGGATCCTCCAGACCGCAGTTCTGCTCGCGGCTGCTTTCGCCGGGTCAATCACCCTCGCGGATGCTTCGTATTATTCAGGCAGAGTTGTTTCTTCTGGTAAATATTTTTTGGATCGTTTTGCAATTTATCAAATTTGCTATTGGAGTTGAATGCACTTTTTTCACTAGATTTTTTTATCTGTTAAAATGAACTGGTTTTTTTTCGTACGACGATTGATTGAATTATGATTGTTTTTATTACTGTATCAAAGAACATTAATCTTTCTCTCTCTCTCTCTTAAATGATTATTCTGAATATAATATTCGAGATTTTAAAAAACATCAATTAGGTATGAATTCAGTTTTTTGTAAATAGAAACAATTATCTGAAATAAGTAAATTTTTACGTGAGTAAAAATGACTAATCTGTTCGAAATATTTTTCTTGTTCGTGCGTGATAATTGTGAACATTGATTCTTAACATCATGAAATATAAATTAAACATTTTCTCTGGCTCGAGAATCAAATCTCTTTAACGACGCAATTTTTAACGAATAAAAAAGAGTATTTAACATAAGTGAACTTGGTTGGGAGAAAAAAATACAAATTCCTTCGAAACATCCTACTTGTACGTGCATCGGAGTCATTACCTTGGTTCAAAGAGGTCTCATCCAATACCATTTCTTACAACGTTTCATGTCATTGTACGTGTCATTGCCTTTACTCAAAACAGCTTGGTTTCGGTTATTTTTAGATTTTTATCTTGTTGAAAAAAAATTGTTTCGATTTTGAATCGTGTTTCCAAATTCTGTTTTATTTGAAATGATCAAAGTTTTGGACACATGCTTGAATAGTGTTTTGGTCAAATTTCACGAATGAAATAAATTTGCACAAGTTTTCTAAAATTGGTGATGTCAAGTGTCTTTATCTGAAAAAAAAAAAAAAAAAAAAAAAAAATACTAACATTCGAAAGAAAAATATTATTTTGGCATGGACGACTAAATGTGAATGTGACGAAATTTTAGAATGACAATAATTGTGTTGTTTTTTTTAATTGACTCTGTAAAAGGTGGTTGTGCGAGTTACACGTGCGGTGTGAATGCGAAATGTTCGATGAGCGAGGGTCGACCCGTCTGTTCGTGTCTCAATCTTCACATGGGAGATCCTCTGGTTTCCTGCCATCGAGTCGAATGTCAAAGTAAGTTATTCAAATGCATTATAATAAAAGGACTTTCGTACGTTGAGGAATATTTATTTTGTTTTTTGGAATGTTATACGTACGGAAAAATAAACATAAAAAAAAATACATGGCAAATATTTTTGCAGTTAACGAGGATTGTCCGTCGACGAAAGTTTGTTCGCCAAGCAACACTTGCGTCGATCCTTGCATCGGTCTTTGTGGTACAAACGCAAGATGCGAGGTCAATCTTCACGTTGCTAACTGTGCATGTTCGCCTGGTTACACTGGTGATCCCTTCACTCATTGTCACGTCGCAGATCCTCGTGAGTACATTAAGGCGATGATATTGTAGAATAAGAGTCAAATCAATTTTTTTTAATTCTTACGTTTGACAGCAGAGTCAGTACCGATATTTTTTTATTTTTTATTGAAGAACGATACTTTTTACCAATTATTAGATTTGAGATATTGAAATTTCAATAATAAATTTCTAAGAAATGTTACCATTTTTGAACTTATTAAACGTAAATTAATTTTAAAGATATATTTTTTTATAATATTATAATTTTTTGGCTGATGAGTTGTCCTTCATCTTGTAATTGCATTAAAACGATGTTGCATCAAGTCTACAAAGAATTATTCAAAAATTTTCTCATGTCCAATGTTCGTGTCGGAAAGGAATAATTTGTTCGTTTTATCTTTCAGATAAACTTTTCTGACTCAAACTGAATAATCCTTTTAATAACTTTTGGCAATTGCTAACAACAAAATAATGAAAACGTTTCTATATATGTGTTTACTTCGTATTCAGTCTCAGAATATTATTCTTCGAATGATAATTGTCATTGTTACGTAACGTGACTAATTGAAACATTACAGAGGCAGCATGTAAGCCGAGTCCTTGCGGCGTGAACACAAAATGTGAAGTAATCAACGAAGTGCCTATTTGCTCTTGTTTGCCCGGATATCTTGGTTCACCACTCGCAGGCTGTCGTCACGAGTGCGAGAGCGATTCTGATTGTTCAGCCCATCTTTCGTGCTCACCAAATTTCAGATGCGAATCGCCTTGCAACAAGTGCGGAGAAGGCGCCGATTGTGACGTTGTAAATCATCAGCCAAAATGCTCTTGCCCGAAGGTAAGAAAACTGCCCTCATACGTATTTTGTTAACTGTAGAAATAAAACGAAAATTAATTTCTCCCAACATTCTCCCTTTCCTCAAGTAAAACTAGAGTTTTTGATGAAAAAAAATGAACTAATTCCAATATCATTGGCAGGCAACGTAAGCATTCTACTGAAAGCTTTTGTTTTAGAGATAAAACCTGCCAAAAAAAGATTAACCAACAATCAGCTCCAGATAAGAATTCAAAACAAGTATAAAAACTATTTCTTGAGAAAGAAGAATGTGTTACAAATGAATGGTTCAATTTGGTAGGACCACATCCACTGATCTGAAAATTTACAATACTTATCAATATTTTTACGTCACATTACATTTTTAAAAATAATACAACATTTTTTGCTACAAATATTTATTGTCGACTTTTTCATGTTTAGAATTGGCTTGGAAACCCCTACACAAGGTGTCATCCGGAATGCACTCATCACTCGGAATGCTCAGGCAGCAAACCAGCCTGTCTTTACCAAAAATGTGTGAATCCCTGCGAAGGAACCTGCGGTATTAATGCGAATTGTGAACTTCGTGGTATAACACCCGTCTGCAGTTGCCCAAGGGATATGACCGGAAATCCTTTCGTCAGTTGTCGGCCCTTCGAACCAAGTAAAAAGCTGTTTTATTCCTCAACTTCCAATATCAACTTCGTCATTAACTAACCAATCTCGATGTTAATAACGAGTCTCTCTCTCTCTCTCTCTCTCTACTCTTTTACATTTTTCAAAGCAAAATTTCCCCTGCCTTTTTTTCCAAAATTGTTTCAAATTTATAATTTCTTTATTTTTTCGAATTTGAAGCTTTTATTTGGGTTTCACTTTTCATATTGACTTTTTCATTGGGTTTCCAAAGCGCATCAATTTATATGTTTCCGAATAGGCTGAAAAGATGTTCGCGTTTTCGAAGACGAAGAATTCTTAATCATCCACATCAGAACTAACCATTTTGAAATTTCGTTATTTACTAGATTTTTAAATACATGATTTTTAAAGTTAAAAGATTCTATAGTCTTCATTATGATGATGCAATGACATTGACAAGTAACGTTGCTTATTATTATGAAAAACGACAAAAGTATTTTTATGATATTCCCAGTCATATGAAAATATTCATTGCTCCATCAATTTGAACGCATTCTTCATTATTTAACTGAATTATCTATTTGCAGTTGATCTCTGTAGACCAAATCCCTGTGGTGAGAACGCGATATGTACACCAGGACACGATAATACCGGGAAGGAAAGACCGGTCTGTACTTGTCCAACTGGTTACACGGGTAACGCTCTGAGCTACTGTAGACGTGGTGAATGTCAAGTTGACAGCGAATGCCCCGACAACCGTGCTTGCATAGATTACTTCTGTCAGAACCCCTGCACCGGCAAGGAATGCGCTACAAGTGCAAAATGTGAAGCCCGGCAGCACATCGCGGTGTGCACTTGTCTCGATGGCACGAGAGGAGACGCAATTTTCGGTTGCAACAGGATCCAATCTGGATCTCGTAATTACAGAACGTACTATCGCGGTTAAAGAATCCGCTATTATTTGTGCTGCTCTCATGTAAAAACAGCATGTGTTTTAACAACATTGAAAAATGAATAAAAAACTTTGAACATTTTATTTTGGATGTCTTTTTATTTGTAGGTTTTTAGGTCAATAATAGGGTGTTATCAATTTCTAATGCATGCATAAATGTTATTTCGATACCTTCCCTGCTTTCATGGTTTTGTCGATTAGGAATTTGAAATCAAAATTGTTTTTGCTTTTATAAAAACAGCTTCTAGTATGAGCTTCCAATGATCATTTTTATGGACAGTTTACAAAATCTTTTTCCATTTCACTAAATATCAACAGGGTCATTTTTGAATTGGTCTCGTGTGAATCGTGCGAATTATAATACTTGAAATCTTGGAAATATTCCAAGCTTGACATTTCGATACATAGATACACAGTCTTCAAAGTATTCATTTCAAACAATGAAAAACAACAGGGAAATTCATTATTGTGTATAAAATCAGAAGAGGCAGTTTGTTTCAAGATTTTACGTTAGAGCATTTTTGAGATAACGGTAGATCTTTGGAAGATCTCAATATGCAAATAATCGTGAAATTTACGGATAACATTTTATTAGAATGTAAATTTAAGATTTTCACAAAATGATTTCGATTCTTATATTTTTTGCGATGAATAAATAACTCCGAGCACTATTGTACGAAAACAACCTTTCGAATTTCCCGCGCCAATTCCACTTTCTTCTCGAAAAAGCATTCAAAATGGCCGACGTGAAGTTAATGCCGCGTTCCGCGTTATTGTACATGCTTGTGATCGATTATTTCTCGCGTTCCAAGTCATAAATGACTGTACTTCAAGGCAGTCAGACAAGCTGAAACGTCCTTTCGTATTTTTGGTTAGAAATACCTGTGCGGTACGCGATCGAACGCGAGCGTTCGACGAATATTTAAGCAGGAATTAAACATCCCGGTGAGTGCGATTAATATCTAAATTTCTTTCGAATGTATTTATTGGTTTAAAGAAGTATAATAAAAGTGCAAAATAGGTTGCAATTATAAAAACTCCAAAATCCCGTACACCATGTGTTTGGTTATGAGACTTGCGGGAAGGAGTGGTTATCACACGTTCACTCACCGCTCTCTAACCGTAAATTTTTATATTCTGAAAATTTCTGATGAAATACAAATTTTACGTCGTCCAACCTTGAAATATTGCATTTTTCAATATTCGACACTCAATGTAAGTATCGTTCATTTTTGGTATTCACTATTTGCAGACACAGCTTTGACATGAGTCGATTCTTTGCTACTGGCTCGGATTCTGAATCCGACAGCTCCTCGGAGGAAGAGCAGATTCAAAGAGCACCGGCGGCAGCCTATACGGTAACTACCATTATAATGCACAATTTTTTATCATTTATGGATTATTATAGTTGTATACACGTAAATACTCTTACAAACACAAAAACAGTGAAATGTCAAAATATCTTTTGACTTTTGAAAGCAACAAGAAACCTTGATTGTTTCATTGGGACATTTTTTTTTTTGATCATATTCATAAGTTTATTGAAAATCCTTGATAATAAAATCCTTCAGAACTTTTGTGGCTCCTTTTCATAAATAAATGTCCAACAATCCAACTTGCATATGTTTTAATGATATGATTCGGCAGTATTTTAGACATTTAGTTGCAAAGATGTGGAAGCGAATAAAGGAAGATTCCAAAAATACAGTTCCAGAGACTAATTCTTCTTCACGATATCAATTTGTTTCAAATTTTTCAGAAAATTTCAAGTCATTAAAAATATTTTGAACTGATAAATAGTATGATTAATTTATTGGAATATGGATCAGTTCATAGTAAATTCGGATTATTTATCCATTTTCAAACAGTTTTTCTGTAGGCTTTGATGAATAACAATAAAATATTGATGACCTCTGTTTATTATTTTGTACAGTTCAGTGATGAGGAAGAAGAAACAAAGAGGGTTGTGCGATCGACCAAAGAGAAGCGTTACGAGGAGATAACGAATTTGATAAAGTTGATCCGGAATTACAAGAAGATCAAGGACATGAGTAGCATGTTGACGAGTTTCGAAGATCTCTGTCGTGCGTATCAGAAAGCCCTGACAGTAATAATGAAAGAAGAGGGTGGTCAGACGCCTCGTTTTTATCTCAGATGTTTGGTAGAGATGGAAGATTTTATAAACGAAGTGTGGGAGGATAGGGAAGGTCGTAAGAACATGTCGAAAAATAATTCGAAATCGCTGACGTCATTGCGCCAAAAATTGCGCAAGTATAACAAAGATTTTGAGGAGGAAATCTCAAAATTCCGTGAAAATCCAGATCAGGATGACGACGAGGAGGAGGAAAAAGCCGAAGAGGTCAAAGAATCGGACGAGGAGGAAGATGGTACGGCAATGTTCAAGAAGTCGAGTTTCGAGCCAAGTGCCCCGGACACTTCGAAATTCAAGAAAGGTCCTGCAACCGGTGACGATGCGAGTGAGAGCGATTCTGATTGGGGAAGCGACAGCGATAGCGACAGTGACAGCAGTGATGACGACGGCCAGTACCAGAATCTTCGTGAACGTTTCATAAAAAAAGCTACCGACAAGGAGGACGACGAGGATAAGACGAAGAAGAAGGAACAACGAAAAGAGCGTAAAGAAAAAGAACGCAAGAAGAAACGTGACGAAGATGATGGGGAAGGTGAATGGGAAACGGTGAAAGGTGGTGTCGCAATACCATCGGAGAAGCCTAAAATGTTCGCTAAAGATGCAGAAATTAATGTACCAGCTGTATTGAAAAAATTGTCCGAAGTAATAGCGGCTCGTGGAAAAAAACGTACCGACAGACGAGAACAAATCGAACTTCTTCACGAGCTCCAATCTATCGCTGAAACGCACAATCTTGGAGCTGCTGTTGCGGTTAAAATAAAATTTTCCATCGTCTCATCGATCTTCGATTACAATCCCAAAGTTTCGGATGCCATGAAGCCTGAATATTGGTCCAAATTACTAGAGCGGATATCCGAAATGTTGGACATGCTTTCGGCAACACCGGATATGCAGATCGCCGAGAATATCAATGAAGATTCGGAGGAATTCGAAACACCGCCGTTTAAACTGCACGGTTGTGTTTTGACTCTCGTCGAGCGTTTGGACGAGGAATTCACGAAATTATTGAAAGAATGCGATCCTCACAGTAACGAGTACGTTGAGAGATTGAAAGACGAGAAACAAGTTGCCGGTATAATCGACAAAGTACAAGAGTACCTCGAGAGACACGGCAGCGTCGCTGAATTGTGTCGCGTTTACCTTCGTAAAATCGAACATCTTTATTATAAATTTGATCCGAACGTATTGAAGCAAAAAGATGGTGAAATTGGTAAAGAAATTGTGACTTCGGTGCAAGTTATGGAAAAATTATGCAAATACGTTTACGCACACGACAACACTGATCGTTTGCGTACACGAGCTATTTTATCCCACATTTATCACCATGCTCTTCACGACAATTGGTTCCAAGCGCGTGATCTTATCCTGATGTCGCATCTTCAAGAAACCATCCAGCATTCCGATCCCGCTACGCAAATTCTGTACAATCGTACGATAGCACATCTTGGTCTATGCGCTTTCCGCCACGCGAATATCAAGGACGCGCACAATTGTCTCGTCGACCTCATGGTCACGGGTAAAGTAAAGGAACTTTTGGCCCAGGGTCTTTTGCCACAGCGCCAACACGAGAGAAGCAAGGAGCAGGAAAAGATTGAAAAACAACGACAAATGCCGTTCCACATGCACATCAATCTTGAGTTATTGGAATGCGTTTATCTCGTTTCCGCAATGCTAATCGAGATCCCTTACATGGCCGCACACGAATTTGACGCTAGAAGACGAATGATTTCGAAAACGTTTTATCAACAGCTGCGTTCCAGCGAACGTCAGTCACTCGTTGGCCCGCCCGAATCGATGAGAGAACACGTTGTAGCTGCTGCCAAAGCAATGAGAAATGGAAACTGGTCCGCTTGCAATAAGTTCATCATAAATGAAAAAATGAACGCTAAAGTATGGGATCTTTTTCACCAAGCTGACAAAGTACGCTCCATGCTTACTCGTCTCATCAAAGAAGAGGCTTTAAGAACTTATCTCTTCACGTATTCTCACGTTTATGACTCAATATCGATGCCAACTCTCGCCGAAATGTTCCAACTTAAACGTCCCGTCGTGCACTCGATCATCAGTAAAATGATCATCAACGAGGAACTGATGGCTTCGCTCGATGATCCCTCGGAAACCGTTGTTATGCATCGCAGCGAACCGAGCCGTCTACAATCACTCGCTCTTCAATTGACCGACAAAGTGAACAATTTCGTCGACTCGAACGAGCGTATATTCGAAATGAAACAGGGCAACTTCTTCTCGAGAGGTGGTAACCAGGGCAACTTCCGCGATCGCCAAAATTACAATCGCCAAGGACAAGATTGGGGCAGACAGAGACGTGATCGCGAACGTAATCGCGAGGAGAATCGTAATTACTGATCTTCGATGAAATAACAACTTTTTTTTTCTTCTATCACATGTTTTTAGCTCCATGCTTTTATCAGAATTGCAGGAGACAAAAAAAACTATCGCATCGAAAATCCCGATACAAGCGATCTTTGCAAGCTCTTCTATGGTCGTGTAAACAATCGTTCAGATTTTCATCTGAAATGTAAAAGATGAACTTGTCATGAATAAAACAAATATTTGAAACAAACAAAATTGAATTGCTCTTATAATTTTTATTAAGTCGTGAGACTATATTTTTAGAAGTTAAAAAAATCATTCCAACAGATTCATGTACAGGATTTTTTCGATACGTTTGTTTTTTTTTTTCTTTTTTTTACTCATTTAGAAGCGGAAATTACAATTTTTCTGTCTCGCGTATGCTCGCCCCTTCAGATAAACGTATGGAATATGAATAGACATCAGAATCTTTAAACTATTGCAGTTTCTATTTCCAAAAATTGTCAAGTTATGAGAATAAATATAGGAACAATTGATGTGTTCGATTAATCTGACAATATACTGGAATAATATATTTAATACAATCATTATTAATACAATTGTCGTGTAACTACTGTACAATCTTACAATCAATAACGTACGAAAAGTGGTGGAAAAAAATACGTTTTTTTAATGTGTACAAAAGAGATTCCTTGTCCTTTTTTTACGAGTCTTGAATACTCTCGATTAGTTTGTTGCCAGTTAGAATTGTGTCGGATATGAGTACAAGACGAATACCCGTAGATTTTTCGATGAGACGACACGCTGATATTTCTGCGAATGTAATCCCACCGACGATGCACATTACGACGGTCTTTGGTTGAACATGACCTCGGGAACCGTTCATCAAACAACCTGGCAAGTTTATCAACTCCTCGAAACTTTTTGGATCTGTTGTTTGATTGAGTATGATGTTCAAAAATTGTGCCTGCAATAAGAGTTTCTTTATTATTATTTCAAAATCTGTGTATTAGGATGTCATGTATAGGATCGATGACAATATTTAGACGAAAATGATGAACTCTCGTGCGCTACAATGATTTTTAAGTTGTTTTTTGTTTCGAAAATTGTATCTCTTTTCTTATTTAGACTTTTTTGAAGTAAAAAATCACTCACGATTGCCGGAATGTAAGCCGAACTAAAGACATAGCTCGGACACGCTGTTCCACTGGCTTTTTGATCCGTCCGCTTGGATTGTCCCGGTAAAAGTTTAAGACGTTGAGCATTGGTTGTCCACTCGCTATTCCAATTCGGTAATTTATTCCGAAGCATAGATCTCCGACGACGCAACAAGCCCGATGTTTCGAGTTTGTGAATGAGAGGAATGTGGCGATACCCGTGAGCGTGAAGATGAGATTTTTGTATTAGTTGCCACTCACTTTGAGTGACGCCGTCGCTCGTCTGACTGAGCAAACAGAGAAGACGAAGACTGCGCATCGGATGATCGTCTGAGACAACAAAATTCGAGCGTTTAATACGGTGGAAAAGGTAAACAAAAGCTGCATCCCAAAAATAATGATTGAAAATGAACCGTTTCAAATCATACAGTAAAAATTACGTTTGCAATTTTAAAAATCGAGAAGCACAAAAAATAATTATAGTCGAATTCTCAGAAAAACTGAAAATACAAAATGAAGCTAAATTCAAGATGATCGATCAATCATGAGACTTCATCATGAGAGCGGTAGCCTTGCAGAATGCTCTATTGAATGGAGAAGAAAAATTGTATCGATGTGATGTACCTATATTCTTCTCGATGTAATCCAAGCACTCCTTTTTCCTGGCGCAATCGAGAATAGATTTTTCGGTAAATTGCAGAGCTTCAAAATCAGAACCGAGAGCACCAACGATCGCCTCGCACGCCGAAATGTGTGAAGCTAATTGTGCCTTGACCTCGACCATTTCATGCAATCTCGTGGACACGTAATGGGACATATCAGCCAGTTCCATCGTCTGGGTTGACTCCTGTTCGGCTGACCATTGTTTTTTCTTTTACATTTCCGTAACATCACAACAAGATTTTACAAAGGAAAGGCATGAATTTAACGGAAAAAGTTTTTCACAGCTTGGATTAAAATAAGAAACAAAAAGAAAAAATGCGTGCAGAAAATACTGTGTTATACATTTTAGAGATTTTGCCATAGCGCGGAGCTTTGGGAACACATCGCTGAAATGGATGTCTCTGACGTCCCTGTAAACCCGATCTTTCTTTGGATCCAGCTTGATCTTTGAACTATCGAGTGTAGCTGTTCCAACGCCAAGTGGCAAAACTTCGCTGAGTAGTCCTACATAAGACACTGGTGTGAGGAAAGTCGATACAAGATCATAGCTTCGATCCATTAACACCAGGCAACCAATCTCTTTGTCGTATCTTGTGGTCCTCGAACTCTCTCTCATCGATTCGATCATCTTTAATATATTTTCGCTGTGCTTGCCGAAGGATAAAGTGAGTCTTGGCGCACCAAGTACTAATTGCATTGACCACAAACAACGCGCCATTGCTGGCAATAGGCCCGTGTCTTTGTGATAGTACAAATTGGCAAACATCGGATATTCGAGCGAGAGAACATTACCATCGAGCTGAATGAATTCCCACGACAGAGAGTACAAAGTCACTAATTCCGCTAAGCCTGGAAATTGAAATGAATAATTATAAAGTTTACCCTATCTTACATTTGTTTTTGCATGAAAATATTTCAGAGGATTTTTATACTAGAGTCGATTTCCACATATATTTTATATCAGGTATTTAATTCAATTCAAATTTGATCGAATTCTGGAAAACTTTTACTGATTATTGATGTTCTGTTAGTTTTGATTCTAAATAATAATAGTGCCTAAAATTATTCATTGACTGGTCAAACAATTGTTCAGCAGATATGACTAGACTTCTTTTGACGTCCAATAATGTTAATTTGCTTATCTTGTAATATAATATAATTACAAAAACTTTTTGAATGTGTTTTTTTTTGACGCCTTATTTTGAATTGTGATAAATGCCTTTTCAAGGAATTGTTTGCTTAATATGTTAGTATCGCTATAAAGTTATTGGAAAATCATTTTTTTTTCTTTTTTTATACATATTACGACATACTTTTGGTAATTTTTTTTATTTTATCCATCACGTTTGCTTTAATAAATGACAAAGAAGAGTGATTTCTATATTTACCTTCTTCCTCAACCAAGGAACGAACAACAGCAGGAACATGTGGAGCAACCAAAACATGAAACGCAAGGCCATGAGCCTGAGATAGTTCCGATTGTATTTGATCCAAGACTCTTTTGCATGCGATAAGATCGCCAGATACGAGGAATATTCTTTGAGTATTTGATGGTTTGAGGCCTGCTTCGAACTTGAAGATTTTATCAACTCCATGTTGCCTAGAAATTGTAAATCAATATCTACTTACCATTTCTGGTAACTTGCTGAAGCAAGAAATGACTGTTTTTCACAACTTACTTGAGAACAGTTGCACCGATAAACGATTCCAATATCTTGAAGAGTTTTTGTTCTATTACTAAATCTTTTTTGCCAACTATAGAATCGAGAATGTCAACCAATTTTCTTTGACTTATTTGTTGAAGAGCACCTAACCTATCGTCCAGTGTGATATCCATTATAAATTGATTTCATAAAACTGGAATATTATATTATGCGGGGTTCATTAATTTCGACATAATTTTAGACCAGTTTCATTGTTCAAGATTTCAAAAATACCTAATTGAAAAAATATTTCTTGCTGTATGTATCGGTGACAGATCAGTTATGTATACAGTTGACTCCCGATCTGTCAACCCGACATCTGCAGTTTTGCAGACGATAGTAACGGCCATGACACGTTTTTCGGACAATCAAATTTCACAAAGCTATAGACGGAAATCAATTTTTCACAAAAATAGTATAATTCTTTGAACTTATAATATGTTAAGCTACAATTTCAATTTCGTACTCGTAAAATATGGTACTCCAAGCAAACACGCGTGATGAACGCATCGAATAATAGTTTCATTTCAATTGAATAATTTAGGTTCGATATCATCAATTATTGGCAGGTGCTTTAACTTTTGTGCCTAAACTTCGGCTTCCGGTAAGTTAAATCGCAAAAAAAAATTATTCTAAATCGTAAAATCAATTATCTCCGTGATTGTTGTTGCATTTAACGTCTTTTTATTATATTTTTTTATTTATGAATTATTATACCTCGAAAACTTCAATATTGCTACTCGAAATTTCTCTCCAAACGAATTAGATAAAGTTTTATGTAGTGTTGTGCATATACGAAGCGTTTAGAAGGACCAAAAATTGACGTCATTTCCGGTATAAAAAATCATTTCAAATTTCGTGTCGTTTTAGTTGAGGGGACATGCGTTAGAGGGCAACTAATCATGGGATGGTTAGCTATTTTTTAATTCGATTTCTATTGAGGCGGAACTCATGAAGCACACATATCTTCGTTTTAATGTTGTCACGTGTTTTTTCGTCTCTACAAAGCAGGTTGGGGGATTACGATATGCAGTTTTTTTTAGATTATATATGCTACGCGTGTGTTTGGTATATTTTCGAGAGAGAGAGAGAGAGAGAGAGAGAGAGAGAGAGAGAGAGAGAGAACATGTCTCCGTTAGAGAGAACATGTTCCTTCATCCTCCTTGTCCGCTTGTATAGATATTAATTGAAAAAAAAATTAACAGTAACTAAAGAAATTTCAACAATTCAACAATAAAGATATTTTGATATATTAAAATATTGGTAAACTTTCTTTTTATGTTCATTTCTTTGCCCAAGTTGAAAAAAAAAGTTCCGGTATTTTATATCGTTTTCTACAATTAATTCATAAAACATAAGTAACGTTATTATTCTGATTATTATAATCCCAATGATTGTTATTCAATAAATAAATGTTTCGAAACGTCTAATAGATGCAGATGAAATATTTTGGCCTTATGCTGGTTGACCTGAAAATTATTTTCTCGACGTTACTTTTGAAACACACAGTCAAAATTAATGTAAATATAAAGGGCATGAAGGCATGGAGGCATGAAGAATTAATTTTTGAGGCTTTTTTTATTTCTATTTCTACGTCGATGCGATTCGCGCGTTAAAAACCACTTTATCGACAGTGATCTTCAGTAAGACTCATTTCAATGATATAATCTAGCAAAATTATATCGGGAAAAAAATGTTCATTTTTTTTCACGTAAAGTAATATAATCCGCAATGAAGATTAAAGTAACAAGATTCAATTGATAATTTGAAAAATCAACACTGAAAACACAGGTTATTTTTAAATATGAACGAATGCGTTGCAATACGAATTTCATCGATCACCCCCCATGTATGGCGTCATATCCGGGACTATCCGACTTTCCTCGGAGTTTGAACCTTTGGCAAACAGTTGCGTGTGCTCAGTGTACGGAAAAATTTCGAAATAGTTTTCGAAAAATAGACAAATACTTTGTAACCTTATGAACAATCCTCGATGAAAAATAAAATCCGATTCTTTCAAAGGTTTAATTGTTCTTTAAAACAAGAATAACGATAAAAATTCAGATTTAACAAATTCTGAAGCAGTAAAGATACAAAAAATATGCAAAATTATAGGCTGAAAAAACAAGTCCGTCCGTTTTCCAATTTCTTCTTTTTTATCCGTTTCAAATTTTTTTGTGATTGAAATCAATTTGTTTTTTGGCTTCAAATTTCTGTCAAACTCATTCTTTGTTCTTTCGTTTTTAATTTGCTTCGTTCGTATCTCATAATAACGAAGACTCAACGCACTACCAGATTCCGATAGAAAACTCTACAGCGCGAACTGCGCGAATGAGATTTGTTTGACCTCTTCAACTTTCGCTCAAGATTTTACAATAATTATACTTCTGTAATGTGTAATTTCCCATGTTATGATATCGATTATTGATTTATAACATGAAAACATCATGAATTTCGCTCTTAAATTATTCCTACTTATCTTGCTTTCAAATTCAAAATGGATTTTCCGCTACGAGAATCTCTGCAGTACTCTGCCGATATGATTTTTTCGTTGCTGATTATTTTCGAACGATAATTTAAAAGTTGTAGGGACTAAGGAGTCGAAGAACATGTTTCATGCAGAAAATGTTGCAGAAGTTACATGTAGTACAGTAAAAAAATGATCTTTTTTTTTAACGATGAAATAATTATAGTTTAAAGATTCTCTTTAAAAGCAGATTTCAGAAGATGATTACTGGGTTCATTGTGCTTGACGAATATTTCGAGAATATGTTAATTAGATGTTACTCGTAACCGTGACGAACCAAAAGTTCCCAACTGTAAAGAAAAATTAACAATTTTCGCAAAATATGAAACACACAGAAAAAAATTTGTGAACGCAGTTTTGTCGAGTGACGAAAAAATTTCAACATCGACGTAAGAAGAGACAGCGAGTTTTCGTCGTTTTGTTTTTCCACGTGTTGTTTTAATCTAATCTCCGCAAATAGTTTGACTGATGTATGAGATAAAGGCTATTCCGTCGTCCCGCTTCCGCCGAATTTGATCGAATCAAATACTATGGCATAAAAAAAAAAGAAAAAATTAAATAAACGTGTGGAATAACCCCAACACCACTGCTAGCTTGTCTCTCCCGTCTTGGCGGTAAATAATATCGGCGTTCTTGGTAATGATAAATCTCTGTATGGTCTTCGTTGATCAGTCACCGCTGTCCAATATTTACTCGACAAAAAAATTCCACCACTTACGAAATGCTGACACCACGACACCATCGCGTATCAATGTGCGTATAGTAAAATGAGCCATTGCGACTGAATATAGAAAGATTTTTATATACACAATCAAGTAAAAATGATGCTCCGTCTCTGTTGTGTAATAATTTGTACGAGACTGTGTCATCTCCATCGAAGCTTGTTTACAAAAGTCAAATAGAGAATTAGGGAGCAGTATGTGTGTCACACAGTTTCACCTTGGGTTTTCGGTATTGCCCTGTCGGGAGAATCCAATTCCCAATCGTAAACTAGACACATGTAGTTCTTGAAATATTGTTTTCTCCGAATCTTAGTGTCAAAGCATCATCTTTGACCAAAGATACGACGTTTAAGATACCGAAATGACCCCTGCGACCCATCCTGTCGACTATAAAACTCGGTCAAACTCTGCTCCAGCAGACAGTTTGCATTCTGCGAAAGAAAGGCGATCAACGATACTCGGTGAATTGATAATAATTTCTTTTTTGTATATTTATATATATATATACGAAAAGGCAACATGGTCAGCAAATCAACGGTAAGGAAAGAGTATATTCTAGAAGTGAACTTGTTTTGCGCACAAGTTTGAAAACGATCTGATACCTCGAGTCCACCCGATAACGCGAGAAGTTCTTATCTACAAATAGTTCATTTATCAATGACTCATTTTGCGAAATTTTATAATCCGTTTTGTTCCGGAAGAAACGTCATTTCGCTCGATCGGAATAGTGAAAGTGTTGATTCAATATTTGATGCAATAGAAAAATAGCGATGATTTCATTCTGATCGGAATATTAACCTCTGAATCGAGTCTCGCGAAGCCGTTGGACTTTGGTGTCTCGAAACGAACATCCGAGCAATTGTTATTCTCATATTCGTGTCCATGATAAAATCAGTGACTACAAAAGAGAAGAGATGACGCGAAAGAGACAAAAATAGATGACGTTATGCTCGGCAAATAATAAGAACACGGCTTATCGCTTTGTTAACCCCGCTCTAACCACTTCAGTTTATCCGATCGCGTACCCTATCACGGTATAAAGACGCAAAACAGATAATTCTAACAGACATTGTGGTCAGTACAGATTCTAGTGGCACTAGTCGGTGCTCTATCAGTCGCGATGGCAGCTCCGCATTCAAGTTACGGTGGTCACTACGATGAGTCCAGATCAGATGGACATCTTCAACCCAATCACCCGAGCCCGGGACAACTCCACCCAACGGGACAATTGCATCCAACGGGACAACTGTACCCAACGGGTCAATCCAGTGGAACGTTGGATGAAACTCACTCGCAGGGACAGTTGGGAGCCGTCGGTCAGAGCCACCACAATCATGGACATTTGCTAGGAGAAAATGGACATGGACAATATCACGGTCACGGTCAAAGCCAGGGTCATTTATTGGGAGAAAATGGACATGGACAGTATCACGGTCACGGCCAGAATCAAGCTCATCAACATGGTGGACAATACACCGAACATACCCACGGTGGTGGTTACCAACAACACGGCTACTAAAATAGCACACATTTCATGTTACCGAGAACCTAATTCACTCCATCAAATGTACTGACTCTTTTCTGTTCGACATTAACACACGCGCATCTATCTTTCGTTCGTAATGACAAATAATTAGCTAACTGCTGTGGTGATAAATGTTTGTAAACTTTTTGAAATATATAAAACTCCCGAAATCGGAAAGAAATAGTTGTCCTTGTCTTTTCAATTGATATTAGAAATATGACGTAATAGAAGAGATAATATATCGTTTTGCTTCTCGAAGGGAACGATAAATTTGGCTGAAGATGAAATGATGATGAAATAGATTTGGGTAAAAGGGAGGGAGAGAGAGAGAGAGAGAGAGAGTATAAGTTGGTCGGGTTCTACTTAACTATTGCAACAGTGATTGTTAATTTTTTTTTACAATTCATATTTTTGGCACTAAATACCATACATTTTTTTACATCCGACAACAACATTTAAAGGGTGAATATTAGTAGGCATGTCATGCGATAAATGGGACTTCTTTTTCGAGTGTCTTCAATTGAATGTCAGCCTTCAAGAGGGAACTTCATGAATCCACTTTCGTCTGAAACATTCTCTTTAAAAATTTTATTTCATTCGTGGAAATATGAAACCATCTGCTGGAAAGTTTTTGACGCGTTATCCGTATTATAGGTCTCGTATCTCATCATGTGCATCTGATTAAAAAAGTCATTGAACTCTGATGAATGAATACAAAAGCAAAAATTTGGAAATGATGTATATCAATCGATGGTTATAAAAGTATAATACGATATTTCTGAACTGTTGCTACCTCATTAAATACGAAAATTAAAAAGTTACGACACGGTATCGATGTTTTATAAAATTTTTATTAAGGGACCAAGTTATCTCAAACACTGGAAAACAGGTTCGTCATCGAAATTAACGTGCTAAACAATGATGAAAGATGGAAAGATCATTCTATTCTCAGTTTCTACCATTTTTATGGACTTGAACTTGAAAAAAAAAAAAAAAAATTAAAAACCGATGGGAAAACGAATTTAACCAAAAAATTTACTAAAATAAAAAGTACTTTTCAGGGCTTATACTAATCTCGCCATTGGTTAATATTTTGGTTGTAGACGACGCTTATCATGCTAATGAGCGACAGACACGACCATTGAATTATCGAATGAAATACAAATAGTCAAATTGATGGGTAATTGATTCGTCACCTGTAATATAACACTTGCCGTAAACCGTTTTCCAGTACGCTTAGCTCCGATAATAAGGTGGCAAATACGTTCATCAACGACTTTTCAGTAGAATATGAATTGAATTATTTTATTCTGATCGATAGCGCTCGATGGAACAGGTTTTTTTTTTTTTTATCTGTAGTAACAACTTTTATCTCACTGAGTAAACTCAACAAGCTCTATAAAAGCAGCGGGTTTTCAACAAGTTGCCAATCATTGGCAGAATTTACGACAAATCAACGGTTAGATTCTGGTGCATAGTTCGGAACATCGATGGAAGGACTACGATCTTTTGCCGTTTGGATCTTTCTTTTTGGGATCATAGGGAGTCTTTGCGAATCGCAAAATAATGTGATTAATAGCTATCGAAAGCTGTCTGAAGGAATAAGTACCGAGGCAGTGGTTGAAAAAGCCGAGCCTCTTCGACAGGTGCGTCTTCGTGAGAAATAATCGCATTTACCGTAAATTTCCAAAAGTAGCTATTCGCAAAAAGTGATTTTTCAAAAATTTTTCATTTTTCAAACAGAATGATGTGCGACAACCCAAAGCAACGTGGAAGTCACGCGCCGCCAGATACGTTCCGGATCCGGGTTCAAATAATCATCCCACCGCCGAGGAAATGCAACGTGCCAGAGAAAAAGCACAGCGACAGATTATCCAAGAGGCGCTTAGATTCAGACGAGAAAAAGAAGCAAGTGCGAGACTTGCGAAGGAAGAAAGAGCCAGGGAAAGGGGAAAACAGGAAATGGCAGAAAGAATAAGATTATCCAAAAAAAGTCGCAATAATAACCAATCCCAAGGAACCTTCCGACCCGTTGGAAACATTCGAAATTCTTCTTCTTGAAGCAAAACGATCGTAACCAATATGCGGAAATTCATTAATATCGTTTACATTGACATTTAGATAAATTTAAAATATTTTTTAACAAAGCAGGTTTTTTAACAAAACCTGTACTGAATTCTTCTCGGTCTTCGTGTATTCTAGAAAAATTGAAAATTTTCTTGAATCAACGTAAATAAAAAGTATCATTTTGTTCTTTATGTATATACAATCCGATAAATACCACTAATAAATCATGAATACTGCACGTTCATTACACCACGCATTTTTAATTTTATTTCGAGGATAGAGTACGAATGTTAATAAGCGTGTAATAATTTCGATGACTTTTCATTGTCATAAACAAATAATGAAAAAATTTCGCACATTTGTAACAAGTACAAAATAATAATTTTCAAGAACACCTTGTAAAAATGAGTCTTTGGTTATAACAACTGTATACTGCATGCTAGTCAAATGAGTACTAAATTTTTACAATATTTTTAAATTCAGTTCAATGCACTAATCGAACACAGTGAGGGTGAATGCCTTCTCAAACTGGAAAAATATTGATAACGATATATTTTAAAATCGATTTAGTAGCAACAACGAAACGATCAATCTAGAAGAAATTCATGTAGTGAGTTCGTAAAGAATATCTTGAGGAACAAAATAAAATGTAATGCATTACAATCGGTTGAAAATGATTGATTATCCGGTGACAAAAATCCACATAAAAATGTAGCATCCTTGAAATTTGCATTTATTGAACGATGGTAAAATTAAAGATAAAACCTATCGATTTTAATACGTTTTTACGTTAATGAGATATGCTGTAATTCAAATCCACTGTAACTACGTTTGACTTGTGAACTAGTCTAATTGTAAGCCTGAAACAATTGTGAAAATTTATCACTCATTTGACCAGCACGTAGTACGATAGTTACCTTAATGAGATCATAACACGATAACCTTGAGGTTCAGAAAATGAAGAACATATTATTACCAAGATCTTTATTTTTTACCGTCATATTTATTATTCCGCAGTTACAGAGCTCTGAGATTAGTATCTCCAATTTTTTATGTAAGGGTAGAATAACCGGAAGGAAATGTTTGCATTATCGAAAATTCATCTTTCTCTGTACGCGAGCAAGTTGTTTAAACTGGCCTTTGATTAATTCCCATGCAGTCAATTTATCGTTGTTTATTCCGAATTCTTCACACGTTTTGTTCAATGCTTCTTCGCAAAGGGGTAAGTAATGGTTATCTACAGTAGGCAACAAATGATGAAGAGTATGCACTCCAAAAGTTATCAAAGAGAGAATAGGTATGTCATCGATTACTCTTCTGTCTCGGACTGCATCCAATTGGAAGAGACCCCAGTCAAGATTATCGCTGCAAACACATAGATTCGTACAATATTGACGTAACTATTCGTATCAATCTAACAAACAAACAAAAAAGAATAATTTTCCAAAAACATAATCTCGCCATGACTTCTTATTGTGATGAATTTATATACATATATCTGGTGCCCCATGACACATGCTCATAATTATCGTGTATCGAAATAAATTTTAATCGTTTTCTCATGCATGGTATTAGTAGCATAATAAATCAGGTATTAATTCATTACCGGTAAATGTCTCCGTCATGAAAAATATCCGGATGATGATGAGCCGCGTTCAAGCCAAGAAACGAGAATATGAAACTAGCGAAAGTGATAATCATCAACCACACTAGTATAACCCTTGTCAGAGACGAACCAAAAAAAAACATTATAAATGGAATAATAAATGGGGCTAAATCCCTCGAATCCATTTTCATCGTTTTTGATATGTGGTAGTATCTGCAACAAAAAAATAAGAGATGTTCGACAGATGCCCACCGTAAACATCAACTTTTTGTTTACTCCTATATGATAAATTATACTATACATTAAGGTGCAGGGTTCAAAGACGTCACGTGCCTTCGTGGATTGAAATTAAAAATGCAAAATAGATTATTTTTCGAGCGTGGAGACTGATTCAGTGCAACACATTAATATCGTGATCGCCTCCCATGTATTTCTACTTTGTTGTTTTTCATAGTTATAGAAAAAAATCTAGCAGTTCCGTACCAAAATAGCGACAGTTACATTGTTTTTGTGCTGTTAAAAAAACAAAACGCGAGTAAAATATTTTCGTTCTAACGGGGTTGGTTATTATTGCATATACTGCAAAAAATAATTACCGGCGAAGCCCATAGCAATAAATTAACAAAAATTCACCGTAATGAACGACAGTTTTTTAGCGATTAGGCTTAAGTGGGCAAGAGACACCATAATTGCGTTCCGAATGGGAGTTTTTTCTCCCGCTCGGTTTGAACCTGACGTGATGTCATGAGTCTCATACTGAGACTTTTACAGAAATATAAAAACTTTCAAAATTTGGATAATTCGTAAATGTTCGAGTGGAAGTTACAAAAATATGTGCTTTCCTCACAGTTCACGACAAAAAATTAGAAGAGTTTCGTGGCTTCATGAAGAACTTAGTTATCAACTTGTACGGTTTCGAAAAAACGCCTAAAAAACTATCGATTTTCATGTGAATTTTTTTTTCTTTCTTTTTTTACATTCATTTGAAAACCATATTCTTTTCGACATTCGACCCATTTTCATTTGTTTCATTTTCATGACGACCCTTCATACCCTATAGAAAATAATGTTCAATTTTTCTATCCTACATACCGCTTATGAGTAATAATAATAATAACCTTTTGAAGCCTTGAATAGGAAAAAGTAACGCCCAAACGACAGGGCTGTAGAAAAAACTGACAAATCGCTGTACAAATGACTTATCGTCAGAGGAAAGCCATTTAAAAAATGGCTCGTACACAAAAACCTCGTAATCCCAGAGGGTATTCGGATACATATGATGACTGGAAACATGAGTACGTCGCCATTCCCTAGAAGCCATGAGACTAAGGTCGAAGTAATACATCCGAATATTGTCTCGCATGTGGAAATAATTGTGGCCGCATACCACCAGCAAGGCTAGAGAAAAACCTGCAATAAATTGTCAATATATATATAATTAATTAAAGTTATTCATATGTTATAGAACTATTTCGTTAATAACATTTAAACGGGTGAAATTCATTAGAAAGATTTGTAAGATTATACTACATTATTTGAATGAAGCTTAATAGAATAAAACATAAAAATAAAAATTTGTTGCTGTACATTTTCATTCAATTTCGATGATAAAATTTTTTAATTTGTAAATATTCAAACAACTCTAATGAATATAATTATTCATTTATTAATTGATTAGTTATGATTTATACAACGTTTCATACCTGCAAACAAGATCATGCTCCATGCTTCAGTTTTTGCAGCTAAAATGGATGTCAGGAGGGTGGTTAAAAACAATAAATCGACAATGAAATTCGATTCGATTGAAGGTCTGTGATAATCGACATCTTTCAATGCCTCCAACGCCCGTTGTTTAAACTTGAAGTAAAAGTCATCTTTCTTGAAGGTCCATGGCGTGCTCCTCTTAGTAGTTGTTTCACTGACAAAAAACTTGGGTAACAACTTTTGCGCTTTGTTCGTCAGGTGGTGAGTCTATTTAAACAAAATAAAGAAACCATGAAATTAAAATCGGGAGTACATCTAAGAAAAAAACCATTTGCTTATTACGAAATTTTTTTTATCAGCTTTCATCTATATTTATCTCATCGTCATTCGACAAAAATAATACTTTAAAATTTGATTATTCAAAAATTTAACTTAATGATATCTTCGTCATTAACATAATTCAAAGTTAGATTTGAAGTATTGTTGTATTTAAATGCGAATTTACTTCAAAAAGTTCCGTAATATCCGTTCCTTTGGTGAGTGTAATCCATTCTCGACCGCCCGGATGTGATTTGCTAAAGTTCGCAAGATCGTAAAGGTTGTTTCCGATTCGCCAAAGATTTTCAGCGCCATCTATTTTTCTTCGAGCCTCTATAAACGTGTATCCGCTCCCAGTTATTCCACGTGGACTTGGAAATTGAGACAGTCCAGGTATTGAGCTGTCGATCGCGAGAGCCATTTTCCAATTTGGTAGAATTTTATATGAAAACACAGACGTCCCAATTCGCCTAGGAATACAATAATTACCAAAAATTATTGATAAAATTTTGAATAAGATATTATTTATCAATCAAATTTTTACAGTGTCGAACAGTAAAAAGCATACGCTGTATTCACCCCCCGTTTTTACATGCAGTGTTAAACCGTAAAAAGTCAACGTAATAATGAGCTGACCTTATTATATCCTCATTGGAACTAGGCGAACAGAGTCATCGTTAAAAGCAGATGAAATTCAAAAAATTCTCAACTTTTATAAGTAAAAATTCTATAACTTTTTTACATTCCATTTTTCACAGCAAAAAAATAATATTAGAATTTTTTGCGATGTTGTATTTTATTATTTTTCAGAATTCAAATGTTCAAATTAAAAAAAAAAGAAGCTCTCTACGACAAATAATGAATCAATTGCAACGATTTAAAGTGTTGGAATGCATGTAACTCCAGTGTATAGGTTATTTGTCTTCATACATATAATATAGAATCCTAGGATTTAACGGGCACGGGTGCTACCGTGTATATTAGGGTGGCCCTTAATATGGGTTAAAAAAAAATTGATCGCGCCGCCCTCCAAAGCGGTTCCAAATAATAAAAAAAAAAATCCACGCGAAACCTCAGCAATGTCCGTTAAGAGGAAGACGTGCCTGTAAGCATTAGAGTGGCCGCTATTTGGGTTTTGGTAAAAAAAATTGCGTTCTCAAAAAAAATCTCTGTAAAATTTAAACGTGCTCGGATATTCAAAACTTGTGCCACCGAGCAGTTTAATTTTCCAATAGAAATTGCATGTATTTTTTCAATACCAATACTTGAGTATTTCTCACACCCATAATACCGGTGAAATAAACTTGCAACTTGGCCCACTTTCTGGACACTTAATCAGGTAAGAATCAAATTTTTCGCAGATTTTTTTAGCGGTCATTTTTCTACTTTAAAGCATTACAAAGAAAGTAAAGATTTTTTTCAAATTTTAAGACATGAGTAATTTGGAGATGAATAGAATATCTGGGAACTATCGTGGCGGTTTGGCCACGTTGCGGCGTGAGAATGAAACTGTGAACACAACATTACCATAGCGTTTAACTATGAGAATATTATTTTGCATGTTAATAATATGATAATCGTTTATTGGATGCCTTAGAAAAGTAACATTTTTTTTCTCAAGCTTGCGAGAATTGTTTCGAATTCAAATGACGATAATATAAAATATTGAGCGCAAAAAAAGTTCGAAATTTGGTTGTGGCGCTTCGACCGCTCATTTGTAGAAATGGTAGTATCAAAACCGCCGCATTACGGCGAGAAGCGCGGCAAAGTCCCTCGAGAACAGGTGAAATTTCACACGCCTGGTGCATTTTCCCGCGCTCGCGGGATGGCAAAGGCGATTTATTATTTGAAGATTTTCTTGTTCGGCGAAGTATTTCGTTTAACAGCAACCGAGCAAAAATCAATAGCAGAAATCTGTATTTCAATCGTCATGATTTATGTTGAAGCCTGGTTCTTGGCTCCATTGCTAACTGCCACTCCGAACAATGATCTCGAATTTTCGAAAAAATTATCCGAATACAATAAAATCAATCCTATTGTATCTCAAGTCACGCTAAAAAAGATGTCTAACCATCTTTGGTACCTCAATGCCGAAAATGCTGCCATGGCATTTTTTGATGGTGCCGTTTCCGTTGACATCAAGAGAAAAATGGTTGAGAAGATAAAGAGCAAAGAAATTGAACCTGATAAAGGAAAAGATGTTCCCAAACGGTATCAGATTTTCCAGTCAGACTTTATTTTTCTGCTCGATAAAAATATCGACTTCTTTATTAGTTCTGAATCGATAACGTTTTTTGAACGATTCCGAATTGATTGTAGCTTCCTTGACACCGATGTGTCTACTTGGGACTCGAACGAAGGTTACCAAATCGACTTACAATTGGTAAAAAAAATTAGGGTCGTAAATGATATAGCGGAGAGAGGTATTAAACTTACCACCGATTACAACAATCGATTACTCTACGATGAAGATTAAAACAATTTGTGCTTCAAGTTGTCGCCGAATATAAAAAAAATTTTGGACACAAGAAAAAGCACCTTACTTCAATCGTTTCACAGATAAACTGTGCTTACTTGACTAATAATTTATGCAAAGCTAAAATTTGCGTGTCATGATTATTGGAAAAAATCTTTAAAAATTGTATTTTGTAGAGGAAAGGAAGCTAATTTGGGATACAAAATAACCCACTAATTGTTATCCCAAATTAGCTGCCTTTCCTCTACCTGTCAATATAGGCCAGGAAACGAAGCTACAAAATCATCAGATTTTGACAAAAATACTAACAGGTAACCGCGAGTGCCATCACACGCGGAAAGGTCCCCTGATGTTAACTGCATAGTTTTGGACACGAGATTCCGAGTACCTTCTTTGTTATTAACAAATTAGTGAAAAAAAACGCACTTTTTTTAGTTTTTCGCTTATAAAACGAAAACCAATGGAGCTATGAAAAAGCAACTAAAAGACGAAATGTAGAGAATATAAAATAAGAAAAAAAAAACGCACTTTTTTTAGTTTTTCGCTTATAAAACGAAAACCATTGGAGCTATGAAAAAGCAACTAAAAGACGAAATGTAGAGAATTTATATTCTCTACATTTCGTCTTTTAGTTGCTTTTTCATAGCTCCATTGGTTTTCGTTTTATACTATATTAAATTAATTATATTAATTAATTAGTTATATTAAAATTAAATTGCTCGGTGGCTCGAGTTTGAATTATCCGATCACGTTTAAACTTTACAGAGATTTTTTTATTTTGATACCTTGATTATATTTTCAGGATGAGAACGCAATTTTTTTACCAAAGTCAAAATAACGGTGACCCTAGTATGTAGTTTGTGATGTTCAGGATCGGGTTTTAATAAATATTGACCGACACACGTTTCATGTATTTTAGGATGTGTTGCGTTTATTACTAATGCTGACACGCGGTAGCCATTTGGATGTTACGTATACGAGATCCCGGCGTGGTCTGGCGGTACACATATTAATATGCGGAGAGAAGAGGGAGACTCCCAATTAAGTTTAAGAGGGCAGCACCTTATAGTTACAAACCGTTTTATATATATATCACATAGTTAATTCTTAATACAAATATTTTTTTTAATTTTCATCAAGTAAAATGTTGATGCCTTTATTTTTTTATGCATCAACTGAAGGGAATCGACAAAGTGAATCAACATACTTAAAAAAAAACAAATAAGGAAATTCATTGAAATTACGAAAATTTCATGCTTACAGGCACGTCTTCTTCTTAACGGACATAGCTGAGCTTTCGCGTAGATTTTTTTTTTATTATTTGGAACCGCTTTGGAAGGCGGCGCAATAAATTTTTTTTAACCCATATTAAAGGCCACCCTAGTGTATATCATTTATGAACTTGTGACAACTATTGTTAAAAAAAGATGAAAATTGAAATAAAAAAAACAAAAATGAAATTATATTTTAATATTTTAAAACATCAGTGTTTTTCATCTTACCCAAATTTGCAGTTATGCACAATTAATCGAATACGATACTACATAAAACTAGTGAATTTATTTAATTATTAATTCTCATTATATTGTTATTAATAATTATATTAAATTCTCATTTAATTTTAATCCGCACAGTGATATCAAGGTGACTAATTTCCCACTTTGAATTTCATGTCACTAGCTCCGATACAATGCGCAGTGCAAACGTCAGTGACAAAAAGTGATTATTTTTACGTACGTTGAATATGCTTTACTCCGACAAGTTCACAGATAAACTAGAACCTTTGCTCCTCTTATCACACTTGTTATTCGATAATATATTAGCTTGCATATCGATGATGAAGTACAAAACATGCTCATGCTACCAACACGCACATGACACTGGTTATTGCAACACCATATTTTTTTCATTACTACTATTACTTGTTGACTCATTCGGACAAATCAAAGGCGCCAATAAACTGCTGACATTGTCCTTTTAGCCTGTTCATTAAATCGGTCGGATTCCAAGAAACCAAAACAGAACGATATTCCAGTCATTGTCGAGTGCACGAATAACATTTTTTTCGAATCTTCATCCTTGTATGTTTACAAACAAAAATCACTGCCTGGCATAATAATCCATAAGTACGATATATGATTTTAATGATGAATTTATTAAGAAATGTGAATTCAGTGAACATAAAAAAAGATAAACCAAAAATGATAGTATTTCATCGATTCAGGACGATGGCAAAAATTGGCTGAGAGAGCTTTTTTATAACCGGTCAAACCGTATCGAAGAGTTTCAACTCCGAAAAGATTCGAAGTGCGTTAGGTGACTGATTCATACCCTCGAACATGGATTAATTGGTATCTCGCAACCGAGAGTGCGAGAGAGATAGCTGCAAATTTATCATTGACGAAAGACAGAGAAATTAAAAATTCATTATGATCGACAAACGAGAGAATAAATCGCGTTTTCCGACTCTAATATCCGTTTCATAGCGTTTTCGTGCATTGCTTGTTTTCGAGAAATCGCGCATCTTACAAATAACCTCTTATTAACGGAAATCGTGATGAAGAATTATGTGAAATTTATAGGTTTGAATGGTTTTAATTTTAAAAAAATAATAATAATTGTTATCATGATTTTCCGTTTATTTGTTTCGTTATCATTCATCATTCGACCTCCAAATAATATATATCCGGCAATAAGAAACTTTGCGCGAATCTCTGGAATAAACAACTCTTCCCCTTGGGGGCTTTTTGTTTTTTATTTGGAGGTTGGACTGAAAATATTTTCGTTCTACGATTAAATAGAATTCCTCTTTTCTTATTCTATACTCTGTTTTATCAATTTCGTTATAATCGACGAGCGATAATGCGCAGATTGCATTTGCCGACCGTCATTCATGCTATACTCTCTCTCTCTCCGCGTACTTCTCGTCGCTCAGGGTTCCGCGGGCGCTCGCTCTCAATATTTAACAATTATATTTATGTGCACCGAATGAATATTCGTTCGGTTAATATTTTATAAAAATTCAACTTCGTTTCATTCTTCGACTACTTATTTTCCCATGCTACAATACTCTACAAACGACACACAAACGATTGAAATCAGAAAACTTTCGAAAAATGAATGATCGGGAGCCAAGTTCACACCGCTTGAAAATTGTGTATATATATAATATGCCCGTGATTCATATCGGAGCCGGGTACAACTGTCAACTGTTGAATAGGAATAGATTGCTTTATTGATATTAATTATATTATTAAAATGTTCACCGATCAGACATTTGAACCTGTGGGCTTCGATACTCAAATAACATCAGATAAGTCAGTAAATAAAATAACTCGAAAAAAACCTTCCAACTGCAATATTAACAGAATTTTGTGCAGATCTAAATATAACTTATTGTTTACACTTTTCCAGATCCGAAAACACGTCGATCGTGCAAACAGAACCGATCCTTAGCGAGTCTAAAGAATCACAGAACATTGAACAACGAAGTGCCAGCGTAAGTATTTTTTATTTAGTCTTTTTTCTACTCATCGTACGTTAATTTGCTTTCCATACAACTATCCTGTTAAAGAATAGATTTTTCGAATTACGATGTCACTTCGTAACTAACTCTTGCAACGATGAAACAATATTTCTTTTCAGTTGAATGAATAGAAATAGGGATGAATGAAAATGATACCATAAAGAAATTACAAACATTTTTCACAGACCCAAACCATCGAAGCTACAAAGCCTGAAATAGAGGTTAATTATGACAATCTTGCCTTGTTTCTAAAACGAGTTACACCGGGTATGATAGAAGTTTTAGACGAGGTTTATGGCAGTAATGCATTTGAGGGATACAACCCAAATTCGTCTGATGAGCCAACAGCTAGAGTACAGCTGTTATCGAGCTTCTATACACTTGGCGATTCTAATACTGATGTAAGTCAAATTTCAATTAGTGTATTTAATTAATTTTTCATGTTTTGGACAAGAAGTATTATTTGGCTGTCTCATTCTAACAGTTATTTCTCACTTTTCATGCAATAGGAACATTCAGCCGAAATATTGCCTAAGTTGACAAGTTTCACAACCAAATCAAAATTTTTATGAAAAATTGCCTCTATAACGCAGGGTTCTGTATCGTCATCAAAAACCCATTGAATTGTTTTACAGAAAAAATTGAGCGACCTTAGTTGGAGCACAGGTGGCGGATTTTTGGTAGTAAGTCACAGCGTGATCCATCACGAGACCTGGTGCGATCATTTGTCAGAAATCAAGTTTTACAAAATTTCTGGCGATGACAAGCTCGAAGAAACACCAAACAAAACACTTGAGGTTCAATCTTGCGTAACTAACTTGGCTTATCATCCGACTGAACCAGCTATTCTCGCTGCTGGATTATTCAATGGTAAAAATTTCTGATTATTTTATTACAATGTAGAAAACACTTGAAAAAAATCTACTTTATCTTTATAAAAAAACTGAGAAGATATTAGATTCTTTCCAAAATTATTAATCAAGAACTGCAGCAGGAACTGGATGCCAATTCAATATACTTTACACCTCGAGTGATACCAAAACTTAGTCGGGTGCTTAGCGATGTACCATCTAAGTGCTAAGCAATTAAAATTCAGTAAAAATATAGCTGCCTACATTGGCTGTGTTTTCCATAGTCCCAGACGTGAAGAGTGAAAACAAAAATATTAATTGGTGAAGTTCTCGCCAAGAATCTTCGCGTTTTTTTTCTGTCAATGATTATTATATAAGTATGAAAATATAAGAAAAGGAATGATTGATATGTTTTTTTTTTTTTTTTTTTTTTTTTTAATCAATTTGTAACACAAATTTTTTATGCCCTCGTTGAAATAATTTTTTGTTCATCAGGTGACGTCCTTCTCTGGAATTTGCGAGACGACGAGTTTGTGACCCCATTGCAAATATGCGTTCACAGCGACATGGTTACATCCCTTCTGTGGTTGCCAAAAAATCTTTCAGATTCGGTAATCGTAACGACAAGTGCCGATGGCTTTATCTACGTTAACGGAATAACGAGAAACTTTACTAACGTGTTGTTACACAAAAGATTCAAAATATCGAAAGAGCACAATCCGGCAGAAAATTCAAGACCACGTAGCTCCGGTGGTAAACGTGAGAGAGCAATCGAGGCCGGCTTATCGCTGACTTGTTTGGACTTTTCGTTGATATCCCCCGGAATATTTGTCGCTGGAACTCTTTGTGGTGGTGTTTACAAATGCAGCCTCGAAAATTCGATACCTATAGATTCGGGTGACGTCGACGAAAGCGACAATCCACTTAGTGATCCCGTTGTTAGCGAATACGAAAGACACGAGGGCAGTGTCACGTGCATCAAGTGCTCACCTACGCGAAATATATTTCTAACTTGCGGCACGGACAAAGAAATACGCTTATACAACATCGATCAGGTTCATAAAACATTTTTCACATTATCTTATAAACTGAATGTATTAAAGTTAGGATCACTTAATCACGAATTTTTCTTTGATTAATACTGATCAAAAAGTGTTGGACGACTTTTTCAAACAGAAAAAGTAAATCTGACAATAATTGAGATAAAATTCATAATTACAAATGAAAAATACAACAAACTGATTCGTTGTTTCTCCGTACATGAATTTTAATCTGATGAAAATGAAATCTATTCATCTCACAGACGCTTTTCGAGCAAGTTAAGTCTTATTCATTCCTAATTTTCATCATTTTCCAAACTGTCAGAATTTGTTCAGACTTAGTTTTCCGGTTTCAACTATTCTTCGTATTTTGTACGTATTGCTCTTGATGATAACAAAGTATCCTGTTACGAAATAAGTAATCTGAAAAAAAAAAACGAAATCAGAGCTCGTTACAAACAATGAGTTTATGACGAAATGGCTGTTGAAAATCTTTTTTGATACTTTTCGAAAGGTGTTACTGAAAGGTGTTTGCAGGAAAAAATAATACTTTATGTTTTTATATTTCAGAGCATCAGGTTACAAACGATCAACGTTGAACAAACAGTAGTCAGATTTTCATGGTACCCGAAAGGTCCCCGTGATATAATTGGAGCTTATGGTGCAAGCTCGAGCGTCGATTTTTATGATGCTACAAATGGAAAAGTAATCTCAAAATTACGAATGGAGTCAGCGAGAGAAAATACTAGTTGTCTCGACTTCAATCTCAAAAGGTATTGTATTTTTAAAATTATCGTTACAAACACAGCAGTTTATTGTCATTAATTGGAATACTTTCACTCGTTAACCAGAGATTTGTGTGCAGAAGCGTACGAATGAAACCATCGCACGTTTAATGTCACAGTTGCTCAAAAATGAAATCATTGTTTAAAGTTGCCATAAAAGAATCTTCACAACATTGAAACATCGAAAGAAAATAATCAGAAATGATTGATAATTCGGTTATATTGCAGAGATTTGGCGGCGGTTGGTGATACAAAAGGTAAATTGGAAATATGGAAAATATCGAGGCAGGCAATTCCATAAATTACACCACAAATCGTGCATTAATACTCGGACAAACAACATAGAAGTTAAAAAATTTCTACCTGTTGTAAAGTCACCATTCGACTGAAATCGAATTAGATGGCAATGGAAAAAATGTATGGATTCAACACAAATCGCATCCTTCGAATGGAAGAAAAGTTCATTGGAATATTCATTATGAAAAATCAAAGTTTATATCATAATTGATTATTAACTTATTGCTGCTGTAACCTCAGTATAAATAACAAAAGCTATTTGAATTAGAAATTATGTTAAAGCTGTTTCGACCATTGTATCAGGAAGCGTCAGTAATACAGTTCCCGAATTTATTCGTTATCGGTATGTTATACAAATTTTCTACTCCGCAAATTAAAAAAAAATGATAAAGAAGATGAAGGAGTTCGGTTCTAATCTGTAACATTCCTGCTATTCAAAAAAGTTGTTCTAGAATTAAGTAACCGAATAAAAAAGAATAAAAATTTTTTTTCTAACGAACGAGAATAATGAATTTGTGTCGGGTCATTAAATCATCAGGCTGTAACAGTAATTTTCGTTCAAGCTAGTGCAGAATTTTCTAGAGTCACGTTCTCAACACAAAGTCGCACGTGCTTTCTGTTTTGCGAAATAGAACAGCGAAGGGGACTCTGTACATCAGAGATACCTTATAAATAGCATGTGATAAGATATCTCTCGTTGACAATAATGACGGAAGGCTGCAAAGATATTGTGATATACGAAGTGACGATACCAAACTGTGGAAACACGGCGCTTCGCAGTCCTTTTCGAAACGAGATAAAACCTTTGTAGAGGTGGTACACCTGCGAACGTACAAAGGGCAATCCACGCCAAAAGCATAATCGGAATAAAAACCATCAGTCGAAGAGAGAGAAAGAGAGTTTCGCCAATTTTTAACGAACCATAAAATGGTTTGGAACCTCCAAAAAACCAGCTGTCGAGAACGCTCCGATATTTAGATAACGAACCAAAAAAGAAAATCAATTGTTTTCCTTGAAAACAAAATTAAAAAATGTAAAAACATATCTAGCTTAGTCTTCGCGTGGAACAAATCATTGAAAAATATTCTAAAAGCATTCATGTCACAACTGTTGTTGCATTTCCGGCACAAATCATTGGTCTCAATACTGAAAATTAATGGGGATATTTTATCGATATTTGTATGAATCGATTCGGTGTTTAAAATTTTTAAAATTTTTGTTAACTTCTTGAGGTTGGCATGGAATTGCCCGTATGAATAATGTGTACAAAAGGTACGACGAGTATTTACAGTTCCATATATGTGCGTGAATATTTGTTGAATACACGCGCGCGCGCGCGCACGCACACACACACTGTACATTGTGGACAGTGGGATGCCAGTTATCTCCGACAGCTGCATGGCTTGTTTGGAAGCTTCTCCTTCAATATATCCGTCCCTCGCTTGTACGCTACGCTCACCGAATCATACACATGTGTATCTATATAGGATATATTCGAATATAGCACACAATAAGGTTTTATTACGTCGCATCGATCGTTCGTACACATATACTATAAGAGTTCGATCAAAGAATAAAATCGTACAACCCAGATGTAGATATATCTTTTCTCAAATGAATATTTCAATATAAAGAAAACGTCGTTTTCTACGACAAAGGAATTTTTGTAACCAAATACGACCAAAACTTTACGGTTTCCGGTGTAGAGAAGTGAGGCTTCATCGAACACGCTTGACATCGACCATCGAGAAATATGACAAATATCCGTTCACTGTGAAACTTTGACTTACAGGAAAAATTCTTTTGTTTTTGGATGGAGAAAAACAGAAATAACAATTCGAACGACGTGAAATAGTATATTACACAACTAGGGCAGGAAAATAAGTAATGTCTCAGATCACATGTAATTGTCGGCCGAGGCGAAGCCGAGGCTGACAAACATGTGGTCTGAGGCTTTACTTTTTCCTGCCCGAGGTGTGTATACGATTTTTCTGTCCGACGTAGCCGGAATGTGGCAACTTCGGCCCGCGTAGCGGGCCGAAAGTAGCCACTTTCGGCACGGAGGACAGAAAAACTTATTTAATCATTTGCTTTCATATTCTTCGTCAAATTCTCAAGCATTTGTTCTTTTTTTTTGCAATATGTATTTGTCAATTGAACCATCGCAATGCTTTCTCGAAGCAGTTTATCTGATCGCAACAAAAATATCGGCTGTCTGGACTGTAAATGCGTGAATATACCCACACAACAGGGAAGTGAAAGCCAGACTCTTCGTTCCTCCTCCGTTTCTCCATCCTTCTTTTGCTGCGTACATATACATGTGTATGGAAGGTGACTTTAAGAAACTGGCACGAAGTCACGCTCATGAAGCACATAAGTATCTCGCTTAAATTTTATACAAAGAAATTCGTAATTTTCATTTACGCTTTCGGTATACCTCTTTCAAGATGAATGTATCGATCGAGTAAACAGGTGAATATAACTTATTTTTCGAATATACGACGAATACATACAAAAAAACTCATGTAAACTTACGAAGCAGTTACTGAAATAAAAGATGAAAAAAAAAATTTGCAGTTTGAGAAAAATTACAACTCGCAAAATGATGGTATAACGAAGAATAAGTAAAAATAATTACGTGCTCTATCTATAAACTTCAAACAGTATTGAGGTTATTTAACTGGAAAAAATTATTATGAAAAAAAAAAACAGCCTTTTATTCTAGAAACAATCGAAATTTCGTCATTAAATATCATTTTCTTCAAGTGTCGAATTTAGTAATTCACGTATTTCAATGATTTCTTGGATGAAACGCTAGGAAGACACAATGCAAGTAACATGTTGTGCGTAGAATAATATGAGGCCTCGAGCTCCGGGAGAGCGTCGAACCACGTTTTCTTCAATTCTCCACGTTGACGTCAAACCTGTCCTTTGTTCGTTTTATAAACGGAGTGTTCGAGAAACCATGTCATAAACATAGAATTTTTTTGAAAGATTTCGCAAAATAAAAAAATTGTTCTCTACGAAGAGAACATCGAACATATGAAATATATATTTTATGAATTTGTTGAAATGATAATTTTTCAATATTATTGTGAAGCCGTCGATTGAATTATGAATGAGATCTAACCTCAAATTTACAAGAATGACTAACAATATTATTTTTTTCGTGTCGGTCGTCGTGGTCTAAAATTTGTATTTTTACGTTTACACGTGAGAATGTTTCGTTGTACGAGACTTGGAGGTCTGTTGGAGCGAGAATCAGTACGAATACCGGATTTTTTCTAAATCGGCCCCCATGCTAAGTGTTGGTTATGCGGACAGAATATATAAAGGGAAAGATGGAGGGGCGAGGGGGGTGGAGGAATGAGCCTTGCCAACGTCTGTCTCGAGTGACCAGCCATGACGAGACCAGCTGTTTCAGAAATTCGATTTTTCCGTAGGCTGTATGTGGAGCTACTTTGAATTTCAATTTCACTGATCAAAAATTTGATATTTCAAAAAGTTGAAAGCGAAGGAAAGAGAGAGGCGGAGTAAAAAAGAGAAAGAACGTAGAGAAGAATTTGGTTGTGGATTAATATAAATCCGATTTGTAAGTAATGACGTATTTCTACACAATGTACAAATCAGATTATCATTTGAGAAACATCGAAGACCCTATGGGTACCTGAGAGAGGTTTCCTTTCTGATACTTTGTACCGTGCTCGCCCAGTTAATAATATATCTGCATAAGCTCCAGGTATATCGGCTCGAGATAAAGAAATGGGACGCTGTATAAAATACCTAACCTTTACAATAACCGCTGATTCATAGAGCTATGAAACTTTTTCAATTGTCTATACATTTTTCACACGAGGGCCAGCAGTGTCAAGTGCTAAAAACTTTTGTCGCGATTTATAGTATTTTTTTTTCTCAAACTATTTTATAAAACCTTTTGTACGAAAAGATTTTTGAAATATATTCCTGAAAGTAAATATCGAGAAAAAAACGTTACAATAATACTTTCGATTAGGACAAAGATGCTTGAGTCCCGATGACCCTGTAAAAATGGCGATTGTGAGTCATTTATTCATTCCGGAACTCATGGTCGTTTCCATCCTTTCAATATTTCATATTATGGTACCCAAAATTACCAGCATGGTGTTTCTTTGATTCAAACTACACACAACAAGGTCTAATCGATTTTACGCTGAATCATTTCTAATAATAATAACGGTATGGAGAGTAGAATCTACTAGAAAGCATGAGTGATTCACGAATGGAAAACTGCAGAGTGGGGATCGACTACGAATAATCATCATAATGACAAATTTTAAAGAATTCGATAACGAAAGATTCAGTTACAACAGAAAAATTCAAAAACAATAGAGATAGAAATTTACTCAGAATCGAAATAAAATTCTGTGGCGAACGAATACCCTGTAGGCGACAACCACACGAAGTTACCTAATATAAAACCTTCTCGAAAAGTGCAAATAAAATGAAAGAAAAAAAAAACGATAAAATCACTTCCAGATGCCCCACAAGACCAAATGCCAAGTTTTTTCTTTGTTTTTGCCACTTCCTCAACACTTTCATTTAGGCAAGAACAATTCGACTACAACGAAAAAAAAAGAAGAAGAAGACTACACTGCCACACCGACGAACGCAGAAAACTTTTGTTTTTTTTTCTTACAAAATGAACTAGTGTGATGATTTTCAGGTTATGAACTCTAAGAATAAATTAAATCTCGATAAATTAATAGCTCGAACATTTTATCTCGATAAAAGCCTTTTAGTGTTTATATTTTCAAACGCTCCTTGAAAGCTGAGGAACTCGTTGGTAAATTGGTACATAGTACAACTGTTAGTTCTGATTCTCATCGACGACTCGACACGTATATCTCGTAACGCTGTAGGCTGTCTCGATTCATCGTATATTTCTTGAAAAGTGCGTTTTCAAAAAAACGTTTCAACCAAGAGAAATCGTGCTCGGAAAGCTTGTGTGAAGAAACCTGTTTACATTTTATCTTAAGTTACTGTATATAACGCTGACGTAGTTACAGCTCAACGTGTATCAGAATCGTTCAACTGCGTCGTTCGTTTCAATGTCACGACATGAAACATCTTTGTTTGAATAAACTTTAGAAGTGAAAAAAAAAAAAAACGAAATAAATTCAACCTCATTGATATCGAACTCGAGCATAAAAAAACGTCACATTCACGAAAGATTAGCTTCGAGTATGTATACAGCTTGGAATAAACTCTTACGGTTGTGATTCCGTATAGTAATATGCTCATACGCTCTACATGCTTATTTCCACCTTGCTAATAATAGTTCTACTACGTTGAGAGTTCCAATCGATATGAAATTCTCATGGTAACGTTCATATCGCGAGCTGATTCAATAAACGTACAGTCGAACTTCGTTCGAAGAACTCAACACATTTTGAGGTTATTCATTGAGTTTTTACCTTCCAAAATAATGAAAACTTTCCGTACGCCCTAAATATTTCAGCATCTCTGCGTTTTCATTGAAAAGTTAATAAAACGTTTGAAACATTCGGAGTTTAATATATTCTTACCCATTATAAAATCAAATCAATCAAAAATGTCAATACCAGATTCGTATACATCAGCTGAAATAGCTGGAACTGTCACCCGTCGACTGCTTGAAATTTGTACAATGTTGTCAAACGTTTTATACCAGGACGTTGGATAAATCCACGAAATAGAGTTGAAATAAATTGCATAATCGAGATGTTTTCTTGAACGTGAGGCATAACAACAAAAAAATGTGGACATTAAAATAACAAGAAATAAGGTTCGGAATGAAATTCGAAAAGTTCTTTTTCAACCAGAATTCTTTATTCGAGTGTAAGAAAATTATCAAAATTCGCTGTTCAGAAAAATGTTGGATAAAATCTTCGACACTGATATTCTATTCAAACAGACATTCGGCTGATGAAATCGAGTCTTATTGAATAAAATCATACGATTTAATGAGAAAGAACTTTTATTTTAATAAAGTAAAAATGATGTAGATATTTCGAATAGAAAAAAGTTGTAACATTGCCAAATAACTATTGAATTTTCGTTGGAATAAAAAGTTTTAGTATTGAATAAATTCGAATAGTGTACAATAATTTGAAAGTATTTGATAAAAAAAAAAAAGTTTCTGCAGTTTCGTTTCGATGATGGAATCCACCTGAAATTCTGTATTTCCACGAGCCCATTTTTTGATATCTGAAATAACAGAACTAACATGAATGAAACTCACATGTGATCAAGTTGAGAATGATGTATGGATGACGATTTTTGCTTATCTTTTGTACGTATCATCCGGTCGCCATAATCCAGTATTTTAAAGATTGGAACCGAGTCAAAAACTGGAACATCCAATGACTTTCGATGTGTCGTTGCAGTCCCTTCCATCAACCACAAAGAATACCGTATTTGGCGTAAATTTTGCTGCCTCGATGCCCTAGTTTCAATCATGTTTTCAGAGAATCTTCAATTTTTTTTTTTCGAATGGTAACCCATCTGTCGATGGAGCGAAAATACTTTGCTAATCTGAAAAAAAAGCATAGCATCGACCGGAAAAGGATATTGGGATGTTAGGAATGGGATGAACAATTATTTTGTACTTTATTTTGTGCTGGGCGATAATCCATTGGCCCCAATGGCAGAGCAAGGTCTGCTTGATGATCCTGTGGTAAACTTCCTCGGATTGAGCAGCCCGATGATGATCATCTACCGCCCATGAAAGAGGCCAAAGCGTGCGTGGCTTTCTTTTTGTAAGACTGGTTGTTTGGCTGGATTGTTCCAGCGCAGATATATCACGTAGCCAGTGGCGAGACGAGATCGTTCTTAAAAGAACGTTTTTCTTTTTTTGTTCTCTACGTTTTTTGTCCTGACAAGGACAGATTTTTTGTGATTTTTTTTTTTAATTTGAGAATTGAGTTGTTCTCCGTACAGAGATATTTGCGGGCCCTGAAAAGGGCCCTAAAAAAAAAAAATTATGTTGATCCAGACGAATATTTGTGGGGCCGAATTTTTTGAAGCCCTTTCCTTTTGTAGTTTTCTGAATAAGATATTAATGTAAATGGTATTTGAATTTTTTGTTAATAATTTCGGTTTTTTGGATTTGGAAAAGTAATTTGGAGTGATTTTTCGGAAACACTTTTGACGATGAAATAAATATCGAATTGTAGAAAAAAATGATTTTTTTTTTTTTTTTTTTTCTATCAAAGTTTCTGATGATACTGATTGATTTTTAGGCTCCTTTCTTTTACTCTCTCCTCCTTCCTTCGCGTGCTCTTAACATCTGCTGCTCCATCTTCACTGTCGCATGTCCTTCTTGATGAATCCCAAAAAGTAGCGTCTTCGATGTTGAACGACGCATTTTTCGAAAAGTGAAAAAATTCTCCTTCTCTTCTCGACTGCAACTTCCTTTTCCAGTTATCTTCTTTCCTCTTATCTTCACTTAAGACTTACGTGACAATTTTATATTTTTTTGTTGCTTTTTCCCATATCGAAAAAAAGACCATTTTCTCGATAATTATTTTTCTTCACCGTTCGCTCAATAGAAACCCTTCTATTAAAAAAAAAACAAAACAAAACTCTCGTCTTTTGTTTGTTGGTTCAGTATCTTCTTGCGAATTGTTATTTCTCTCATTTATTATAATTAATTCTTTCTCTCCGGCTCTCTATAGATATCTTCTACATTTAAACTGCTCCCACGTATTTGTGTTTGTTTTTGTATTACACACACGCTTTACCGTGTTTATAATAATATGCGATCTCGGACCCTGCGAAAAGAGAGCCCCACTCCACACTTTATCTGGGGGCTGATATCGTGGAATGCTTTTTTTATATATGTTTGCGATTCCACAAAATTAGGTAGTTTTTCCGTTCTTTTATTTTCCAACGTCTTATGCTGTTTCTGGGCTCTTGATTACGAACACCATGATTTTCGTTTTCTCGACACTATTCTCTCGCGCCATTTTGCTTCTCTTCTTAATATGTACATCCATCGTCGTGGGGGTTTCTTTCCATGGCTCTCGTGAGATGAAATTTTCACTTCTTCTGTTCATGCTCATAGGAAACGAATGATATACGTCTTCGCATCTTTGTAGCGATTGAGTGATATATATATATATATATATATATTTTTTTTTGTGTATTCGCCTGACCCACTACGTTCCGTACCATTGACTTTTCGCGGCGTCGATGAATTTTCTGATCGCACATTGCTTTTCCCACCATCTATAACTATTATTTTTTTTTCTTTCATTATGCAAAATGCAAAATAAAAAGAAACGACGACAGGGGCCATCATGAATTTCTCGCTTCGTTGTTTTTATATTTTTTTTCTTTTATTTTTTGTTTTTTATTTTATTTTTTTTAAATATAAAACGAGGATAATAAAAGTTTTGTCACTGGTAAAAACGAATATCCTCTTAATCCATGGCCCTTAAGATGTACATATATTTATATACATCGTCTCTTCTTCACAGCGATACATTTAACGAGAGTCAATTGCGTGGTGAGGATAATGAGGCATCATCGAATGGGAAATCGCAAATCATTTCAACGTTCTTTTACGTATTCCATCGCAAAACTCCTGCTCTTCTCTTCCTTATCTTTCCTTCCGTTTCCTTCTATCTTCCATTCACTTTTTCTCTTCTTCGTCTTCTTCTTTTTCTTCTTCCTTCTCTTCTTTTGCACTTCGTTTCCATATTCAGACGATTCCTCGAGACGATTAATACACATACACACACGCATCGACATTGAGATCTCGCTTAACAAAATATTTTTTTTTTTTCTCGCTTACTCAATACGTAACTATTCACAGATACATGTACAATATTTTTTCACATTTCACTTAGCGCTCTTTATCGCTCGCTCTCTCTATCATACTTTTCTCTTTTTTCATATATTCTATTATTTTTTTTTTCCAATATTTTTTCCTTTCAAAGTTTGGTCTACTGTTCGCATAACTATTACAGCACATGCTCTCTATTGATTTCTCTCCATTCTCGGTTTATTTTTTGGAAACTTTTACAAAGAATTTCATTGATAATTTGTTTGTTGTTGTCATAAAAGTGTATAATACAATAAATGAAGTTCTGCTTCTACCATCAAACACCAGTTTGCTTATCGTTCTCTCCTTCGCATCCTTATTACACATTATACAATTGCAACGAGTCCGAGGAGAGTGTAATTCAAAATTCGTAGTTTGGGGGCACGGGGCAAGAAAAAAGTTTACGTAGAAAGGGAAGGGACCAATTTTTGTGTGCCATATATCGCAGTAAATAGTTATACAAGATTAGAAACGAAAATCACAGAGTTCGCGAGTCAGGAGATGATCTTCACTTTTTTTTGTTTCTTTTTTCTTTTCTTTTCTTTTTTCTTTTTTATTTACATCTCGTAGACTCGCGTATTATTTTTATCTTCCTCGATCAGTCGCTATGACTCGAATAAAAATGAAAAAATGAAGAAAAGGCCGCGACAATTATTATTTTAACAACATAAAAGAATTCATTGATCTTAAAAATGACAATCTGGATAGAAGTGCCTGTTGGATGGTATTTTGTTATGAATGCTTCATGGATTTCATCAATAACTATGAATTTTTTTTTTTTTTCCTAATGAAAATGAGATTTTTTTTTTTTAAACGACAGACATAATAAATCCAGATTCATCACATTCTAGTATTTACGTAGTAGTGTTCTCATTGAATCACGTAGTTTTTAGGATTTGCGAAAGTTCACGAGCGACCAAGATTCGTAATTCATGATTCCTGCTATAAATTTAATTTTTTTTTTGTCGTTTCAATTTTATTGATTTTTCTAACGAGTTTTCTTTCGGAATAGCCGTTTGAAATTTTCATAAAACTCGAAGTTTGGAGAATTATTAAGAGAGAGACTTGCTCGCGCGTGCCTGTTCGCCAGGAGGAACCGCGTTTTTTTTTTCGTTTTTCATTTTTTTTTTTCATGTTTTTTTTTTTTTTCCAATTTCCGCATCAATCATTTTGGTCCAAATTCTGTCAGTTAAAAACTCTTCATTTTACAAATTTATTCGATGCGCTTATGCATACGTTTGATCAGCATTTCATAAAGAATCGACGATGCAGAAACAAAAAAATACGCGATTACTCGAGAGGGAAGCTCTTTTGAACGATAGTTCGCGAAACAAACATTCCTAAAATTTTTTTACTCACACACATGCATACGATCTTATATTAAGCCGGTGAGAAATTTACTTTTTCGCACGAAGATTTTATATATTTTCTTTCACACGCAATGCTCCGAAAAATCAATCGACTCGTTGTCTTATTCTTAATAATTATATCTGATTTATTTTTTTCTCATTCGAGATCGAACAATCAATTGTAATTGAAATTAAAATGAAAACGTGTCGAATTACTTTTTCTGAGCAGTCGTCCGAACCGTAGGGCATTTTTCTCCCACGATACTCGGACATGTGTGTATATATATATATAATATATATATATATATATATCTCGAATAGCTAAAAACTAGTCAGTACAGTCTGCCGCTTCACAACAGCAAGCAGCAACACAGCACGGGCAAATTGTTGTTTTTGTTTTTTCCATTTATCCTCGCCTTAAATCTATATACATATCGTAAAACCTTTCCCGTGGACAGAAAAAGAAAGAAAATTGAAAATTATAATATACTTATGTGTAATAGAATGATATATAGCTATATATATATATCAATAAGAATGAAGGATCAGGTAACAAACGAACGAGAAATGACAAATATACAGGTCGATTTGTTTTCCGAAGCGAGATTTGAGATCAAAAGATTCTAATTTAAAACGAATTGATCGTTTCTTTTCTCTTTTTTTTTTCGTTTTATCAATGTTTCATGGGGATTCTGATGCAGAGGGTGCAGGGGACGGGCTTTTAATGTTGAAAAACATTTTTCTTCATCTTTTTTTGTGTATTTTTTTTTTTTTTTTTTTTTTTTTTTAAATCGTTTTTCTATTCTTTATCGGTTCAACGAATATGTGTGTTTTTTTTTGTATCGGGACGGTCGGCGCGGAGGCTCCGCGATTAAATATTATTAGAGCCGATTTTGTAAAGATATCTAATGAAATCGTTTGAGAATAGAATTATTGTTGTACAAAGAGACACTTGTATATCTGTCCTGACGTGTTCAATAATCGTTCAATCGATTCATCCGTTTTCATATGATTGTTTTTGTTTTGTTTTTTCTTCTTTTCCTTCGCAAGGCAAGTTGTCATTGCTCGTTATATTTTTGCAAAAGATCTATGAGAGTTCGTTGGGATTTCTTTTCATTTTTTTTTTCTCATTTCTATTCTTTTCTCATGCTCATATCTCATTCAGTGTTCGTGCTTAATTCTAAAAAATGTGTTATGAGTGTTTTTTTTTTTTTCTTTGAAGGCTCTCAAAATCGCGAAACGATCAATTACGCTTTACTTCGGTGCGACACGAAGGCGCTTTCACCACTGCATCAATTCATTTTATCTCTTTCTTTCGCCCTCTCTCTCTCTCTTTCTCTCTCCCTCTGTTCCTTCGCGATCAATTCTTAAAGCTATTTTTCCCGTACAGTTTTTTGTGTATTTATGTTTTACTTTGCATTTCGCGTGTTTTTGCGTGTAACATTTTTATTTTTTTTGTATATCGTAGATGTTGATTTAAAAAAAAAATTCTAATTCTTCGTGACCGTGTAAACGAAGAAATTTTCACGGCCCCGACGAACTTTTCGAGTCGTGAATCTTTCGTGCGATACTCATTGCGATGTGGTTCAATTAATTCGTAATCGTTTTGACGATATGTTGAGCGTAAAAGAGATGGGGAAAAAAAAAAAAATACCAGATCAATGGGAATTTCGGATTTTGAAGTCAGTGTTTAAAATCGTATTGAATAAATTCGTCACGATCATTAATTGTATCAACGATAAATCATTAAAATTCATTTATCGTGTTGAATAACTGTCGCGACGTTCCCTTTTTTTCGGAAAGAAAAAAGGAATATTTAAAAAAAAAACACATTCTCGATCTTTTGTGTGTTGTTGATAAAAACGGCTGTCTTTGAAGAAAAAGTAAAAAAGAAAAAAAAAACGTCAGACTCTATGAACGTTAAGGACGAACTCCAAAAATCCCTTTTCGATAGATATTCGGTTTGGTTCCTTGAGAAAGAAAAAAAAAAAACAGGAGTACAAAGCAAATTGATGAAAAAATTCGACTCTCAACCACGCGCTGGAAACAAACTTTCGCGTGAGTTAAAAGATGTAACGAGGGATCAATAAAAAAATATATATATATACAGTAGTGTTAGAAATACAGAGAGAAGTTCGGGAGTGTCTGTGTAAATGTGTTGAGGGCATTGAAATTTTGGGAAAAACACCAATACCATCTGATATTCAAAAGGAAACATATTAAAAACGTTGTTAAAGCAAATTTTCAGATTTATCGTTGAAACGACGAGACTTTCGTTTTTCGTCTACGACAATTCCATTCTGACGATAGATATGGCAGTAGGACGGAAAGACTCGCGCTTTACGAAAACATTTTTTTTTCCTTCGTCGATTTTATCTCCATGTATTATTATTATTATAATTAATACCATTATTTAGATTATCAGTATCATTGATGTTATCGTTTATTATTATGTTATTTCGTTTTCTTTTTTAAGTTATTTTCCGAGGAGCCAATAGTGACAATGACTTTTTGTTTTCGTGTTGTTGTTATTTTGTTTGTACGTTACAATATCACATTTAATGTCAGTCGATCGTGAAATCCGCCCTAATTCGTCCCGATCTTTGTCTATCAACGTCAGAATCGAAAATTTTCCAATCGATCAGCGCCAACTCTTTAAAATCACTCTCACCAATTTTTCATCATCCGTGATCAAATGCTGTAGATTCATTATATTTCTATTCACTTCACATTTTGCAATAAGATAGAGCAAAAATGCTTGTGAAAAAGATCATTGTAAGTTTATCGTGAAATTTTGAGCACGAGTGAAGAATAACGGATGGAGGATTGATTTTAATGGTATTGTTGTTGCGCGATTGTCGACACATTGAGGACACAGCGGTTCGAAAAGATCGACGTCACGCTCCTGTGTTTTATACATATATTTATACGTATACATACGCACACAAATGAATGTCTATGTGTGCTGTATGGCTGTGTGTGTGTGTATGTGTGTGTCTGTTTTAAAATTTATAAACGAATTTGCATTCTTTCGATACCGATTGATTGCGATTAAAGGACCAAATGACAGAAATAATAGTGCTCGATAATTTACACATTTCTATCTCAAGTCTTTGATGAAGAGATACTATTTTTCTAGAAAATAAAACCGATTTTTGTAGCTATAGAAATATTGGAAAACCGTTGAGGTTGTGGTTATCGATTCTTTGATTGAATTTTAATTTTTGAATTTATACATCGAAAGGGTTTGAGAGATGAATCTAAAAATTGGTGCGGATATTCTTTACGTGGGATGCTATTCAACAAAAATTTGAGAAAAATATGAAATACTCTAGGAGTCACGACTGTACGAAAAGCTGTCAAATGCCTCGTAAATTTTTTCCAATGTACTTCCAATTTACCCGTTATCTGTGACCTACCATACGAATGCATTCTGAAGAGAAGCTCTTCGAATGTAAATTGATCAGAAAAAAAAAAAAAATCGTCGAATCTTTGATCGACACGAGAACGAAAATATATTTTTGAACCTCGGGAAAATTTGTTCCTATGAAAAATAAATGTTTGCTCAAACTCATCGTAGATCATGACAGCGCTAATATTTTATTTAAAGCCTTCAAGTTTTGATTTTTTTTCTTTTCGTCCGAGCACAATGAATCGCAATCAATCGTTATCGAAAACTTGTATCCGAAATGAAAGAAATAATAATAATAATAATAATGATAATAATAATCAGACACATTGAATTAACATTTAGACTTAATTCTTTAGTTATCAATCTTGAAATATCAACTTTATCACTCATCACGTTCCATTTAATAATTAATCGTATATCCTACATTTAATTAATCTTTAATATATGCGCGCATCTGTGCATGTATGTATATATACATATACATATATATATTTGTGAATATATATATTTGCTTATGTATTTATACATCTTTGTATCTCGAACGATTATTAATTACTTAATTAAAATTTAGTAGTACCTATAAGGGTCATCATCACAGCTAATTTATCATCATTTATGTCTCTTGATCGATTCAGTCGAGTCTCGTTTAGTTTCGATATATACTTTTCAGTATCCACTCTCTCTCTGTCTCTTAACTCACTTCGAAACACGATTATATTTGGGCCTGTTGACGATTGTCGCAATTTTCTCTCATTTTGAATGTTTTCTTTTTTCTTGTTTTTTCTCTCTCTCCCCCCCCCCCCTCCTCCTCTTCTCGCTCTCTTTCTCTCTGACTCTCTTTGTTTCCATAAAAACTTTTATTTGGTCATGCCACGTCTCCTTCTCCCAGAAAAGTTGTACTCGTTTGAACGAAGACTCTTTTTTTTTTTATTACTTCAACTCTTCTTTTCATATATATATCATAAAAATATATATACAAAATACTTTCGTTAAGACTGATAAATATTACAATTAATTGTGGTATTTCGCGTCGAATTTATTTACACATTTCGAGAAAGTTAATTCTCGATTAAATTTTATTCATTTTTATTCAATCTCATGACTTTTTACCACTTTTCTTTTCAGTTCGCCGCTTTTCGATCAATTCGTCGCGAACCTTCAAGTCTCGCTTGCTACGTTTATGTTTTTTTTTTGTTTCTCATTCTTCCCCGCTACGTTTCATGGAGTTACGCGAGAGGAGAATCTGCGAATTTGATATTTATGCTTTTTTTTTTTATTTGCAAAGTTCGTTTACGGCGTTATTGTTGGAGATTGGGACACGTGCAAAATTTTGAGACAGAGTGAGAGTGTGAGAGAGAGAGAGAGAGAGAGAGAGATTGACGAGGAAAAAAATGTACAATGGGCGTAAGAAAACAATGAATACGAAATGAAAACTCAATTTTGACTTTCACGACTTTGTTGTTCCAGATATAAAAAAAAGATGGAAAAAAAAACAAAAATTTTTGCACTTCAGGTACGATTCCGCTGAGGTAACGGCAATTATTTCCATATTTTACGATTTTCATTGTTCGATCAATAAGAAAAACAAAATTTCTCCAATTTTTCGCTCGGCTCGTCATTCACGAAACGATTAATTTGCGCTTTTACTTTCGAAAAATCAGTACGTTTTGAGAAAAACAATTTTCTCATAACGGATCGATTTGAAAATAGAATTTGATATATTTTTTGAATATTTTTGTACGTTTTGTAAAGCGTCAGCAGAATGAAACTTTTTCCCAAGATTCTCGAATTTCAGAATTCAAATCGATCATTTTTTACTTGGCTGACGTTTACAGAGTCTACAGACTTGAAAAAAAAAAGAAGATCAAACGGCATCATTAAACAAGGGAAACAAAATAATCTATAAAATGGATCATACAACATAGAGTTTAATTTGTATGCTCGTAAATATACTTTGATGCATCGAAAGAAATGGGTAAACAAAAGCCAAAGGATTGCACGATCTGACTACGTTGTTATTCGTTGCTCTTCCGGAGCTAAATACATAAACAAGTCATACAACCGCTGGGTAAATGCAAAACCGATCAGAACCACATCGAAATCGCAAGACTCAAAATGAATTTTACTCTTCAAGGAAAAGAAAATCTGATATTCAACGAAAAAAATAATGGTACGAGTTGGAAAAACATTGTGCCGATCGAATATATCCAAACGTGGATATTTTGCATGAATTCTGATCGAACAAAATTATGCTACGATAAATATAATTTTGATTGAATCAACTTTTCGTTTCATTTGCAAACATTTAAACTCCAGCCAAAAATAATTCTTTGTTATCGCGTACCGGTAGAGAGAAAACAAACAAAAAGGAGGAAAACGCTATTTGGACGATAAAACGAAGTAAAAAAAAAAAAAAAAAAAAAATCATTCGTTTGCACATTTCAAATACTACAGCGGTTGTATTTTATTTTTTTATTTTTCAATCCTCAATCAATTAGAATCATTATTCTCCCGTATTAATTCACGTTAAAAAAAAAAAAAAAGTACTCTGGGAGACAGATTAACCGCCAATGATCCAAGGTGCTCAAAGTTTTCAGTTCCACAGAGCAGATTTGATTTAAAAAAGAAAAAAAAAGAGAAAATAACGCCGAGAAATGAGAGATTTGAGACAATCAATCTCTGTTTTCACAAGGAAATGATAGTCAAGCATTTTTATTATCAAATCTGTTTTGGAAACTCTCATGTACCGTATATCAGGGAAAACTGATAGCTCGTCACAGTGACGAGTTATTTGAATTTTTTTTTTTTTTCAACCCAATATCAGCACAAGAAGTTTAATCTTGAATTTGCGAAGAAACGTGGTTGAGATCAGAAAACAAGTTATGAGCCTCTCTGGTAAAGAACAGATATTTGCGGAGACAATATTAGCACAAGAGTGCGAAAAAGAAGAGAAAATGAAAGTTGACTGGAACAAATACAGGCAGACGATATTGATTATGATAACTCTATCGTTCTACTGGCACTCTGTCATTTCAATAATAACTCTGCTCTGTATTAAATTTACTCCGTTTCATCATCACATACTCTGGATTTAAAGACATAAAAAAAAAAAATGTTTCTAAATCACTACAGATCGAAAGGGACATTTATCGATGTGTGCTTATATTCGTACATATGCTGACAAATGTAAACACACATGTACTATATACTTTCGCAGGACGATTACCCGTTAAGTTTTAATTTAAAAAATAATGATAATAATAATAATAATTATATTCACCGCCTCGTCCAAATTGTGAGAAAATTGCGTGAACTCGTATATCGTTCTATACGATTTTTTTATTCATAATCGATACGAGCGAACTTTTTGCATTGTTAATTCGGTCCCCACTCTACTCTCAATTTCCCTAGGGCCACAATTTTTGAGCAATATCTCTCAAGCATTGTGAACGAGAAGAAAAAACAAAATAACAAAAGATATATCGAATTATCTCTTCAACTTTACGACTTCGTTAAGAAAAAGAAGAACAAAATCTCAATGGTACTTCGCGACATTGTACAACACTTGCCAAGACTTAAACTCCTGGTCGATTATTCAAAATTCACAATTACTATTTATCGTTCGACGAATTCATCAATTCTTCTGTTCAAATTGGTCAGAAGATCGAAATTAATTTTAGAGGTTGAGAGTCGATAAAATAGGGCAACGGCAAAAAAAAATCGAGAATTTAAAGAAATGAAAGAAAAACGAACAAATATGAAGAACAAATATTACGAGATCTCATTCCAGCGAGTCTCGATACTGGCGTTTTGGAAATGATTTTTTTTTGTGTCATTGATCTGGTATAATTTGCAGCTCGGACCTCAAAGTAAGAGCGCGTTAAATGTATCGAAAGAATGTTGGAAAAAAGAGAAAAATAAAGAAAAGTTTTTCTTTTTCAATGTGTAAAAAACGTGAAATTTTCTCAAAGCTCATTATCGCGTCTATCAATTTTGACGTAAATTTTCACGTACTGGACAACATCACCGAGTTTTTGGATTGCACGAAAAATTCGACTCCTCATCGTGACTGTTGTGTACGAATGTTCGTGTATTTATGTATGTGTGTGTGTGTATGTGTGTTGTGAGAGAGAGAAATTCAACTTATTTTGCCATGTATGCAATTTGTGTATATAAATAATAATAATAATAATAAATTGTGATTATTATTATTATTATTTACATGATGTATATAATATTAATAAAACGGACAATCTAAAATTACGTATGTTTACAACTTTATACACGACGCACGATAGAATTGTTTAACGTAACGAAAAAAAAAAAAAGAAAAAACTGCATCCGAGCGAGATCTTTTTCGTTTTTACTATTAACCTCGGCAAATCTCATAGTTGCACTCAAATTTAGTCATCCGTTCGCTGAGCCTATTTTTCCCCATAATTCTCTGGAAGAGTCTTTGAAGATTTTATTTCGATGTTGTTTTATTTGGCTCTGGACAATCACGCGAATGCGATTGAAAAAAAAAAAAAAAAAAAACCCGCAGGGTTTCGAAAAATTCGCCAACGTTTAGTCTTTGTGAACGTTTTTTAAAAAAAAGAACGCTCGCGTTCTTTCGTAACGAGAGTCAATCGTGTGTTTTTCGTCATGAATTCACACGCACTCACACATACATACACAGATAGGCAAACACACTCGGGATAAACGCGATCGAGAGCGTCTTTTTAGTCCAACTCTTGATCATTTTCATTTTGAATTTCAGTTTCGATGTTGTTGTTTCCACGTAATCGGTGGTTCGGTCGTAAAAACGAAGTACTCTTCTGAATTTCGATTTAGTGTTCTCTCTCTCTCTCTCTCTCTCTCTCTCTTAGTATGACCAAGAGTGTGAAATTTACGTGCAAAATAATGAAATGAAATAAAAAAGAAAAAAAAAACCAGCCACCAACGTTCTCGGCAACTGTATTGTTCATCATTACGATTATTATTACCGATAGATCGTCGTACCTGAACGTTCATCCGACATGTTCCGTTGTTCGTTTCTTGTTTTTTGTCACCTTTTTAATATTCCGTATCGATAGACGTTCGACGCTATCGAAACGACGATTCAGATCTCTCGCACGATTTTATCAAGCCTGCACGTTGAGTATCATCTTAAGATGATTCGATATGTTGCAACATGTCTCGGACTGCTTGCAACTCGTCATTAATCTCGTCGTCCAATGACTCGGTGGCTTTGGCAAACTCGCCGGCGAGGGTGGTTCCGAAAATTTTGCACCTGCGTAAAAGCTACTTGTTGGACTTCCCCGTGGACTCTGCGTGTCCATGCTTTTCGACGGTGAATTTCTCGTGTTTCGCGCGTTGCACGGTGGACTGCAGCTCATACGTCCGTTTGTATTTCTCGTCGAGTTATTGTTGCTGTTGCTGTTGTTGTTGTTGTTGTTGTTGATGATGTTATTGTTGTTGTTGATGTTACTCATATTCATATTATTGTTTGAATTATTGTTGTTGCTGTTGTTATTGTTGCTATTTCTACCCGTACTTGCTGTGCTTGAGAAATATGTTGTTGTTCTTATCGACGCAGATCTATTGTTTTGTCTCTTACCACCGTTGTTGTTCGGTGAACCGTGCCTCTCCACCTTGTCGCTCATCTTCGGCGCTGAATTCGTCATCGCGATCAGTCTCTTTCGGCTAGCTAATCGACTCGATATCGGCTGATGATGATACAACGAACCAATTCGTAACACCGACGACGCTGTCTTTCGGTACTCGTGATACGTCTTCTCTGCGATAGAACAGGAGGGTAAAACACCAAAAATCATAGTATCACGACCCGCCAGTCAATTCTTGTTAATCAATTTTCAGGAAAATTGTTTATATTTTTTTTTTTCTTTTTTTTTTTTGGAACACAAACAATGATAAATCTATTAACGATTGATGTTCAATCGTTTCTAACTTTGGTCGAAGTTTTGGTCTACAAAAAAATAACTGATCATTGTATGAATGAAAAAAATGATTCATGAAAAAAAGAAAAAACACTGCGACGCGTTTAAATGAGACAAAATCTAATTGATTCGTCATTATAATCGACTTGGAAGATGAAATTTGAATTGTTAATAAAATTTGGAAACTGCAAATATTTATAGGTACTGCAATGTGTCAAATCTACTAATCCAATGCGAAAAACAAAATGATTCGATAACATTGTGTGCTAGGAAATAAATATTGGACTAATAAATCTGTGGCTCATTGTCCCATTAATTATCACGATGGAATCGATCCTCAATAATGTTAGAAATCGTTTTCGCTCAATTTATCGTCGATTAATAATGATAGCGATCGGTATAACAGGAAACTGCTGGCAGGAAATAACGAAAATTTACTGATTTAAATTCGAAAGAGAATTCGTCGAATCAGATACGTTTGTATTAAATATTTTATGATTCGAATGTAAATATTCATGAAATTTACTTCTCTAAAATATTGCAATTTGCTAAACTATTCTCGTGATTCGTCGAGCAAAAGTTAATATTTAAAAAAAATAGTAGAAAAAAAAAGAAAAAAAAACGTTTTCTCGGAGATACGACGCGACGGGTTTGACTCGAAGCTGCCTTACGAAATCTCAATCCGGACAAGAGTAACTCGAGACTCAATGTTTTTTGTTTGTTTTGTTTTTCATTAGTATTGTTTTTAATTATGTGAAACGCGAAGGAAAATAATGAAAATAAATAAAATTGAGAATAAAAAGAAGTGTATTAACGTGGACTTACGGCTTTGTGTTGTACCGGATAACTTTCCAAAAGTACCGTAATTATTTTGAGTGGCGCGTTTCTTGGGTAAAATGGAGAATGGCGTTGTAGTCACGGATCTAACTGCGCAATAATCTCGATATACGAGACGGTTGGAGTTCGGCAGAGGTAGAGTAACGTAAAATAACGTATTTTGATAATCGTTAAGATTATCAAAATTTCGAAGCTGCTACCTCGATATCGTTAAGTTTTTTTCACGTGACGTTGTCGATAAGCCAATGTGGTGTTTGTCGTAATAAAAATTTGGCCACATTCGTCGACCGTCAGGTACAACGAATCTCTTAACGCGGCTTTCTCTACGACTGAATTTTGCGATGACTGCCGTTGTCAAAGCCTCGATTCCCGGTGTTTTATTTATTGAACGAAAGTTGATATTAAAAAAAAAAAAATCTTTTTCTCAAACTCACGGTTTATTTATTGTTTGTTATGGCAAATGAGATTTGCTATTTTTTTTTTTATCGTAAGAAACCAGGTAGTGTATGTAAAAAACGAAGCAAAGTCGATGGTTTTATTTCCCCCACTCGGATGTACACACGGAGTTTTTTTTTCTTTTTTTTTATTATGTATTTTTTTTAGCACAGCTGGAATGACAAGATGGCCGTCCGCGTCTTGTTTGTGTTTTATTTTTTTCACGACTCGAAGCACGCAACTAACCTCCTCGTTTCCCCCACTATTTCTCGACCGTTCGAAGATCCCCCACGATCCGAGTATCGCCGTTTCTTTTTTATACTTCGCCACCAGCTGGATTATACCGTCGCTCTTGCTCTCTCTCTCTCTCTCTCTCTCTCTCACATCCGGTATGGATGAGAACGAAAAGAAAAAGTTTGAACTTTCAGACCCCCTAAGGGAAAGGGGATGAGAAAGGAAAAGAAAAAAAAGCAAAATCGAGCAGCTCACCGATATACACGAACACTCGCGCAAAAAACTGTTACAAATTGTATCGTTTTTTTTTTTTTTTTTTCTTTAATATTTCTCAATTTGTTGTTTCACTTTATACGCGGGTTCTCTCGCTGGATTACGAAACGCTGAGTACGCTGTTTTTGTTCTTGGAAATTATAACTTAATGATGATACAGATACGCGATGTTTATATATAGATGTATATATATATATATATATATATTCTCAATTTTCTTAAAAACCGTGCAACACGATTTTTTTCGATGAATGTTCTCGTTTTCACCTCGACTTCGTATCCTTCTCGAACTGTGCGAGCGTATTGCTCGAGAACTTAGCGGTTCCCGAGATCACGCGATTCTCTATTCTGTTCTTCTGTTTCACTCCGCTACTAAATTTCCTTCCTCTCGCTGTATCCTTTTCTCACTCTTTGTAACCTCTTTTCTCTCACTTACTATCTGCGATTTATATTCAAACGTCTCCGTTTGACTCAAGTCGTCGCGGATCGTGTTAATATATTTGTCAATTCAACGCTCGCACACTCGGAGCTCCCTTCCTCTTCTTCTCTCTCACACGAGACAACCGTCCTCTTACACTGGGCTTTTGCCTTTGTCACGCAGAGCCTCGCGCTAGCCTACGTGAACGTCAAAGGCTTGGGAGGCATCGTTTTCTCTTCATCTCACTCTATTCCTCTCTCCCTTTCTTTTTCCCCTTCTCTGATCGAAGTATATGTAACAACGGCGGGTACTCCGCCCAATACAAGGCAAAGCTGGGATTCGTGTGACCTCGGCTCCTCCAATCCTGTGTCTCCCTCTGTCGACTTCTTTCGGAAAACTTCGATAACTCTCGTTAAAATCATCAAAAACGAGTATTTGTTCAATTTTTTTGAATAATCAAGCACGTAAGCATGAATCGAAAAATTTTCTTTACCCTTTGACAAGAATTTTTTTTATAACAATAATCTAATTACATAGGGTAAACACTTTTATTGTTTATAACGATCCGGAACTCCCCTCAATGCTGATTGGTCCGTAGCTCTCGCTACGAGAGCGCTCTCGGCATGAACATTATGCTTCTTCAAGCCTGAAAACATGCGAATTATCCGATGCTTGTGGTATTCTCCGTCTTTCCTCTCCGCGTCGCCCCGATCGTCATCTTGCTCTCCCTCTTACTCTCTTTTTCATTCCTCGTTATTTCTCTTTGTTGAATTGCGCGCGCCCGTGTGTTTTTCATACGCACGTACATACCGCGTTGCCGAGAGCAGGCCAATGCACAAAATTGGTTTTCTCCTAATCATACATCGTGGCGCACGGTTAGTCGACACATTCGTGATACAGGAGTAAATGTATCCTCTTGTATATTGTTCGTTTGTCGGTTTTTTGCGCGAACGCGATCGGCTCACGATGATGAGCTCGCGTTGATACGCGAAAAAAAAAAAATTAATAAAAACCAAACGAAAAAGATTCCGCATCGTAATTTGCGCACTGCGAACGATTTTATTTCTTTTTTTTTTCCCCTCCCTAGCGAGTTCAGTGATAAATAAGCCTATCAAATAGACAGGATGTCGTGAGCTGTCGGTAGTTTGAGTGGATCCGACAAAGTAGTTGAATTTTCTTTTCTTTTTTTTTCTTAATTCTTTTTCATAAAAAACATTGCGAGCCATCGATTTAGTGACAAAAAAAAAACTCCTATAGTTCGCGCTTTAAGCAACCCATCATTGAGATCTGCGAAAGTCATCAATGTATTTTCGTCACGAACAACGCAGGAAGTGTCGGGAACGGAGCGTACTTCATGATTCATCATCAATTTCTACAAAGCTTTGTACTCCTCTTTATTTCTGTCCGTCTTTATCTTCCTTTGTGACGCGTTGCGGGTTTAACAAATAGAAGAGCAAGAACGTTATATTCCTCCCGTAAGTGGCTGCATCTCGTAATGTGACAGACTTGAATAAAAAAAAAAAAAAAAATGCTATACGTATATACGTAATTTATCGAGAGAGCCATTTTACCAAGTGACGAAAAAACAGTCGATAGATTTTTGTGGTTATAATACCGGGTGGGGAAACGTAAAGACGCTCTTGTAGGCGCATCTAAAAAAACATTGTCAAGAGACTGGCGCCACCGAGTGAATAAACGTGAAAGCTCGGAGGGCCTTCTACGACGAGAGATGTATATGGGTGGGGTCGACGATTTGTCACGAGTGAGACAGAGATAGAGAATAAAACGCGCGCATGCGCTTGAAAACATTTACGAACAAGAGCGAGTGTGAAAGAGAATCCAATCTAGTGTTGTTTTAGCACAGTGTGGAACGAGCAGTACGCGGCCGTTCGTCTCAAGAAGACGAACGTTGTTTACCATTATTATTGTTATTATTCCTTTTATCATTGTTATTATTATTTCGTTCCTTTTGCCAAATAGTTCGACATACACGTCCCTCTTTCTCGTGTGAGAGAATCGTTTCAAAAACGCTCTGCTCTCGGACGTTGTTTCTCCTCTGTCTCTGTCTCTGTCTTTCTCTCTGTGGGCGCGCTATGAAGCCGCCCCTGAGAGCCGTCGCGAATCACGCACGCAGAATAAGTCACAGCTAAAGGTAGGAAAAGCTTTTCCTACCCCGAAAATACATTTATGTAAAGAATAAAATAAAATATAATGTGTTCGTACACACGTATATACATTCATATATGTATGAAAATATGTATACGGATGTATATATCTCTAGATATTTTGATTACATGTTAAAGAGAAAAACGATACTGGTTCGAAAGTAGAGCAAGTGAAAGAACAAAGTTATCGTCTCTCTCGTCACAAAAAAAAAAAAAAAAAAAACACACCAAAAACAAAAAACGTCTGTCTTTAATATTTACTCTCGTTCTTATCCGTTGTGTGTGTTTTTTTCAAAACCTTTTTAATAATAATTTTTTGTCTCTTTTAGTTTACAAAGTAATATACAATTATAACGCTGAAAATAATGAAGTAAAGCTTATATTCTCGTTCATGGCTTGGGTAGACTCATCACCGAACGAGTTTTTCCTGGTTGTTCTGGGCTTGAATCATTTTTATATGCAATTAAACAAACAACAAACAAAAAAAAAACAAAAAATCCATGTGTACATGTATTATATCGCCTTTCCTTTCCAATCGGACAGTATTCCAAGCTGCGTTACACACTTATATATACTTAATGTATATTCCACCTTTCTCTCTCAGTTCGTATTCCCAGTATTCCTTTCGCTCCCACCCGTTTCCTCGTCGTCGTCACTACACAATGTCTCGTCCCCTCTCGCAGTCGTATCTGCCCTTACGATACGCTTTCCGTTCCACCCACGATTCCTTTATTCTCCTTCTTCTCTATCTCCCCACTTCACGTTTCCTTTCATTCCACTATCTCTGTTTAGCGTCAATTTTATTTTGTCGATTTTTTTTTCTGTTCTTTTTTTTTTTTTTTCTCTCTTTCATCTTTCTCTTTCACGAATACAACTACTTTATATAGTCCCGATGTATTACGGAGGATGCACGCACGTCTCAGAAAAAAGGATATATACATATGAATATACTATTATAATGTAATAGTCGCTTGCGCACGAAGAACATTTGCCACGTTCGTCTCTCCTGCCTCGCACACGCAAAAAAAAGGACGTGCGATTTTACACATATAATACCTTTAGCCTCTGTAACTTCTTTATATTACCATATTTATCTATATATATATATTTTATTTTTCAAAATAGATAACGAAAGAGTGAATATATATATATATATTTTATTTTTCAAAATAGGAAACGAAAGAGTGTATATGTGTATATGCACGCGTTGTCTCTTTTATATTAAATATATACATTATGTAGTTGTACCGAGCGCACGTGCTAAGCATTCGCAAATGAATAATAAACAAATAAATAATGTTAAGATAATATAATACGAAACACCGATATATTGAAATTACTAAGTGTGCGTGTGTGTCTCTATTTTTTCACTATATTTTATCTGTATATAAATAAATTACCATGCTTCTTCGACGTTTTTCGCTTTGGGATTTTTGCCTAACATAACCTCCTGACTCACAACTGTGCTACTACAAAATATCGAGTTATACATGCGTGCGTTCGTTTCGTCAATCTCGAGACTCTCTTTTCCGATGAATTAACGTAACGATTCGTTTCCTTTTTTTTTTTATTTCTTTTTCTTTAATTCATTGTCGTTTTGATGGTCAGGTTGTTGGAACAAATAACAAACGATGTTTACGGGTAAGTCTGGATTGTCTCAAGCGGGTTTGTTCGTCGTTGTAAAAGCAGCAATCGAATTCACTCATCAATTAAAATTGTGTTCACCGATCATGGGTAACAATAAATGGTGAATTTAATGCGGAATTTACCCTAATGCACGAATTTATTAACCCTTTGTATGCAGATATGATAAACTAGCCTATGGTCGTACACACCAACTGGGTTGAACAGCCTTGTGTAATTGACATTATATATTTCGACGAATGGTCTGATTTATCAAAAAAAAACTTTTATTTTGAGAGAACGCTAAAATAATTTAGCGTCGATTTAACGGTTTAATATGTGTATAGAAGATCGAAGTTTGGATAGAACGGGTCGATCATAGCGAATTATCAAGTATTTCAAACTCATACGACTTTATAGAACCTCAGAAAACTTCCATGTTTCGAACGATCAGCTGTTCACTTCGATCTTTCAACATATTCAGACAAATTACGCGACCGACAGAATATTTGGGATATTTATTGAACGGGCAATGACATCATGTTTCCTAAAAACAATCACTATCGAATTTTGATCCTTAGCGATGATATCTTCACTGGTAAATCATAGAAAAAAAAATCGTAAAGTAGCATTTCTTCTCGGAGTTTCTTCAGTCGAGTCAGGATACGGGTAACGAACAGAGGGCACCACCGTACACTAAGATGGGACGTTTCGAACTCGTGCATGAGCGCGGCCATGTTTTTTTTTTGTTTTCGTTCATTGTCTTGTTATTTTCGTGTAATATTAAGTATTTGACCAAACCGAATAAAATCCATTTTCAAATCGTGTGTTAATGAATATGCAAAAACTGCAGTTTTCGTATTGCGGTTTTTTTTTTTCGTTATGAGGTAGACGAATCTGGACGCGTCATATTTCGACAAGTTTATATCGTAAACGTCTCGTACCTTTGTTTTTGCTACCTTAGTGTGCACACCGGGTCTTTCTGGCCTGGGCTTCTATTGGTGCCTGTAATTATTTAGACGAAGTCACACGTTCTTACATATTTTATTTCAGATAGGAATCAAGAGGATGCTTGCGAAGGTGGAGTATGCTTCGATCCGATAGTGTCAAAATACCAGTTTGTTTATATATATATATATATTTTTAAATGTAACAAGTCGTGTGATGTTGCTTCTGTAATTGATCAGAGAAAATTCCATATTAATGTATTTTTAGAAATCGATAAAAATGCTTCATGTCTATACAGAATGCTCAATTGTCCAAATTAGGTTAGAAAATTGTTGAAAATGAGGAAAGGAGTTGAGAAAAAGAAAAAAATCAATAAGAAATACGAGAGAGCTTAATTTTCATACAGGAGATCCAAGTCTGTTCACGAAGAATTATATTTCGATTCTAAAGAGGGTTAATTCGTATTCTAAAGATCCCGAAAGCCCTTTTCTGAGTAGTATAACAGCAAGGAAAGCAATTGAAATTGTAAAGTTTCCTTCAGCATTATTATATAAGAAACACAACAAGGGTAATGAGGTGGTAGGAATTAGGGATAAAGAAATTCGATACGCAGTGGCAGTTCGAAGCCCCATATATTCCACGTGACGAAACGAAGAAAAATGAAGAATAGAGGTATCACAAAGGCCTTTCGGACGGGCAAACATTCGTGTGTAATCGTGGTCGAAAGTTTTATACGCGATGAAAACGTATACGAATAAAAGTAATCATGATAATGTACAGAAAAACAGCAGCACTTCGATGCCTAAATTTCATGTTAGCGTCACTTTTGCTCTGATCCTGTTTTTTTCACCTTGCACTATGGGGAACGTCACGATGTATGGAAAAAGGGGTATCGTAGACCCCATACCACGATTCCATTACACGTGCTCTCACGAAAGCAACTGCGAGAGTCAGTAACGCGCTTCAATTTTACTCTACAATGTTAAATAGGAAAATAGAAAATTCGAAATGAGCCGGCCCTTTTTTTCGATTTTGCGATACCCCCTTTTTTCGCCAGCCCTGGGAGAATCGCGGATCTGCAGCGCCATCCCTGAACCACGCCGCATCAAAACACCAGCTGAGTTTGTTTTTTTCGCTCTCTCTCTCTCTCTCTCTCTTCTCCGGACTTGTTCTAGTATTGAAACGCGGAATCTTTCACTTTCTCCGATTCAGTGCCGTAGAGTCGCTCGCGTCATCTTATGGAAAAAAAAAAAAATTTCTGCCAAGGAGAAAGAAGTCGTTTTTTCCTTCTTGCACACACATAACCTATATCTCATTAGCATCTTTTTTCTATTTAGTTTTTTCCGTGAGCTAGCTTTCCTCTTTTTATTAATGATAATTGAGAATTGAACGTGGAAGAGGCTCGGAAAAGAATGAAATTAAAAAAAAAAATAAAATAAAAAGTTAGGACGACGATGAAAAAGGAAGCGCAGCTGCGATGAAATTGAGACGAAGAACTTCGTTGCCGGCGTCCCTACTTGCGTTGCTAGTGTCAACAGACTCTTATTATCATATGTATATATGTCTACATACATACGTATATCTCCAGTGTAACATCGGTGCAGAAAACAAAAAAAAAAAGAGCACAATGACGTTCGCCTTCGACGCATGCGTCGTTCTAACCCCTCTTATCGCTTTTGCAGATACATCCCTAAGCTTTTGTAAGCTGTGAACCTGCCCTGACGCCCGCGCTCGCTCGTTTCGTCTTGGCAGTTTTACCCAGTGCCGAATCATACGTTTCTTAGCACCCGCCAAGTTTCCTTCATTTTACATTCGTCTTCGTGAGAATCTATCAATTATATATTTTTCCTCGTCAGCTAAGACGTTCCCAAACAAATTAGCGAGTCTCAAATGAAATGAAAGAAAAAGTCTCACTCGATTGAGAATGCGTCAGCGCGTGTATTGCTGCACTGTATTTCTTTTTAGCCACATCTTCATGTCGGATCTCGATACAGTCAGCAAATTGCTTATTCTCGTTAGCTTGCTCGAAAAATTCCCGAATTGGTACTCCGGAGTCCGAAATGAGGACTTTTTTCAAGTTCTGACCACTTGAAAAAAGTTTTACATTGGGACTCAAATTGTTACGTCCGGTTTACAATCGAGCAAGGGGAAAAAAATAACTCAATTTGGGTCTTATCCACTTGCGTCCCGTATTTTATAATTTGGTCTTCTTCAAGGACTGGCTCATCCGTTGAGGCCCTTGTGATTTTCACGTAATTTTCACAATCATTAATGATTCTATGTTCCAATGATGTATGAAACTCGAAGTTTCGACGCTAAACACCTTTGAGAGCAAGAAACGAAGAATGTAGATATATATTGTGTAGTTTGACATTTCAATGACCATGAGGATGATAATTAAAAAACTACGTAGTCCGATGAATCCTATTGTCGGCTTGTTTTCTGTGAAAGTTTCATCATTCGATTGTCTTCGAGTCGTAACAGACTTTTTCGAAATAGCGAATTTTGTTTTCTGTTTTATAAATGCGAAATAATAGTTGTTTTTTTTTCTTAGTGAATAATGCATTGAAAAATCATTCTGAATTAGTTTAGAATTGTAAACGGGTCATGATGAAGAAAATTTAATTTTTTTTTTCGTCTATTCGAGGCGAAAAAAAAGGTTTTTCGAGTCTGCAGATCGGGATAATTAGACTTGATAGATTTTTAGGTGTGTGAATGTTAATACATCACACTCTCTCTCTCACACACACACACACACACACATCTTGGCAACCGAAAATTTGCGAGCTGAACGTATATTTCACGTTCCTTCATTCTCCCCCTCTTCTATACGTTCAGTCTTCGAAACCCCTTTCCCTCTTCACGATTCTTCATTCGGACCCCTCTACATTACAAATTTTTTTCAATTGATAAGGGGCCGCAGCCCTCGTTGCGCGCTCACATACGGGTATATGCATAGCACATACGTAGCTGCGAAGCAAACGCCAAAAGCGAGCAAAAGAGAGGGACTTTCGTTCTCTTCTAACCCTGTTACAACTCGCACACTTCACCCTCGTTTCTCCAGCTGTTCACGAGAAGAGAAAAAACAAAAAAAAAAAACAAAAAGAACGCGAATATAATTCATGATTTCTATGCAAAAGTAATAACGCCAGATATACGAGGAATTGCTCTTGGCTGCCCGCATCTATGCACGTCATTCCGCAATGCTATCTATTCGTTATAGGTTAGACGTTACACGTCATGGATTCCACACTATCGATTCTTGTTACGAATCCGATTTTCAAAGATAATCGTCGATATTGATTGACAGCAGCATGATTCTCGAGCCTGGCCCCGGAAAATTAACAAAACTCTCGTTTCCTCCCGATCGTAGTATTTATTCTGCACACCTTTGTATACATATTTCTTTATAACACCATAACTTACGTAAAACGAAGATAACAGTCACGCACCAAAATTTCACTTTTCCGAGACGCGTTTCATGGCAAGCGCCAAAGAAGGGGATTTCGAGGTAACGCTTTGATGACGAGGACAAGGACGAATAATGTCCCCCTTTTTCCACGTGAGAAAAAAAAAACGTAAAAAGAAGGAGAATTCATCGCTCTAACGAACGGAACTAAATGGAGAATAGTTTATGTAAATCGTTGTAACGGGTGAGGGCCGAATTTCGAAACGTTGAACGGAGCGTAATTCGACTTTGATATCTACGGCATATTGGACTAAGTGCAACTGTCCTTGTGGCGCCGCCATGTGGCCACATTTTGAAACTCTTTTTTTTTCTAGGGTGCCATATACGCTTTGAATAGTGCATTATCTAAATTACTGAATAAATTAGTGGTAATTAAGTGAACTCTTTTTATGTATGTGAGGTAAGTTCCCATATTTTTTTATGCCCACTCCAAGTAGACGCAATTTAATTCAGATTATCGCAAATTGTGGCTATAAGTGACATCGTCTTGATCTGACTACGTCAAGTTTTGTTTACAGAATGAATATTCCGTTTTGATCCATTTCTCTCGTAGCTCGGGTTTATATTCATCCATGGGGAAAACTGTAAAATCGTGTTCCCGGAGAATTACGACCATTATGTTTGCATTCTTCAACACAACACTTGTTTACATTAATCTATTTTTGATTTTTTTTAATTAATAAATAAACGGGTCAAGCCCAATTACAAACTCGACAATTTATTCGATTTTGCGGCGTTCCGATATAAATCATTTCCTTTCATCGTATTAAAATTGTGAACAATTTGTGAACTTCGTTGATGTCAATAATAACACTTTATCGTGATTACACGTAAAATTTACAAAAACAAGGGACGGACACGGTGTCTAAATATACAATAGAGACAAAGACGAAGCCGTTTATGCCTTAGGCTCCGCCTACGCGTACATATAGCCTATAAACGTTGCATTAGACAAAGCCCGTGAACGAATTTCGGCTGTCAGAATAAAACGGGAATAGCTTTGGAGTTATCTACTAGGTAGCGCTACTAACGCTAGGAATGAAATCATCCCAACTCGAACATAACCCTTGGTGATCCTATGGGTCTTCGTCGGCGTTGTGAAAGAGAAGCTTCAATACGATCGAAGTCTTGAAGAAACAGGAGAAGTTGAAACAGAATTCCAAGCTTGCTTAGGCGGGATGAGAGTCCAAGGTGTTAATAGAATCAAACGAATGAACAATGGAACAGAAGAGAGAGAGATAGAGAGAGAGAGAGAATGGGGACAATACCATCAGATCGTTCACGAAAAAAAAACATTAGAAAATAGAAAATAAAGGTGGAAACAAAAACGTACAAAAACTAAATTTATCTAGCATTTTGCAACATCGGCACAAAAGAATCTCACGAACGCGAGACCCGTCTTACGAAGGATTGCAAAATGTAACCTCACAAATTTCCCCATCTGTGATAGTCGCCGCGGAAAATCGATATTTCGTTGGTAGTCGGTATAATCCGAGAGTAAGACCCTTAAACCCGAGGATTTATCATTGCAGGTTATGTATGTATCCAAATGGTGAATAAGGTTAGGTATATGTATATATATTACTTTGTGTGTAACGCAAAGGGATCGTATGTTAGGAGTAGCATAGAGGCCCCGAGGCCCATAACAAGAGAAACCCTCTTGGTCTTCTCTCGCGTCTTGCGTCTCCGGGCATCGAGGGAGCTCTTCGACTTCGAAGCTCAAGGGTCGATCTAGATATCTTGGCAAGGTACCTATATACGTATGGAACGTACGAACACTTATGTTACACTATACATATATATACCTATATGTAGACGTATATACTCGAAGCACATAACGAAGAGATATATATCGAGGCATATAAACTGTACATTTGATAGAGGTTAGTTATCGAATCGAGTGAATTCGTGGGCTGCTCAAAGACCGCCTGACGTTAGTAAGTACATAAGAAGTAGGAGAGAGGGCGCTGCGGTATAACTCGTCTTCGACGAGTGCTGCTGCCAGTTCTTTTTCTGCTCTGCGCCAAGAATCGTCATGGAGCCACAGCATCGTAGTTGCTAATAATTGCCGTCGATGCTTCCCACATGCTCGTATATACAGCTATATATATTGACGCGTACATGTATCGCAGCATATATTCATTACGCAGTGATGTATACGAATGGACAAGCTTGGGCGGGGTTCTCGTTCGAAGCCTGAGTCGACGTGATCTCTGAAGGAACGAGCTAAAGAGAGAGAGAGAGAGAGGGCGAGTGAGGTCGCCACTTTGCATAGGAGAGAGCAACGGAACACTCAAAAGCCTCTTCAGACCCCCCCCCCCCTCTTCTTCAATGTGCCCTACACCTCTCAACGCCGACACACTGAGAAATCCTTCGTCTATTTCGTTCGAAAGTCCTTTTGGGTCGCCCCACAGCATCCTTGCTTTATACATATTCACACTCATACACATACACACAAACGTATAATACCCACGTTGGGAGACTACTCTAGCTGCTGCGATCCCCGATCCACCGGCACTCCCTGGTGCTCGTCGGGAGCTCACAACCGCTCGCCCCTATATCTGCGCTACGCCTCTCTATGACCGCCGTAAGCTCACTCTCTATATCGCCCGTGACTCGACCGCCCTCGCTCTCTCGTCGTTCCGTAATATTAAACCCCCATGGGCCCCCAGGCCAGTCTGATAGGCCTTTCCCCTTTGCAAGTACACGTACACACACTCAACACGCACACAATCACGCGTAGATAATACGTGACTGTGTCTGTGTCTGTCTTACAGGACTACTTTGCAACCCACCCGCTGGCACACTGATAACTAATAAATCAAACCCCTTCTCGCATCTAATCATTAAGCATACAGTATATTTATAGATATTTACGTATATATATATAAATATATATATATATATATATATATATGTCGTATGACGATGTGGTGGTTTAGTTTAGTGGTTAACTGTGTTACATCGCGTACAACATTGTTTACGCCATGGCCTGTATCACAAAGCACACGTACTACATGTGCGCCGGATTTCTTATCAATAGTCACACGTGTCCACCATAAGCAACATGGTCAAATAATTGTCTTGTTATCACAGTTCTTATTCAGCAGGTGAAAAAAAAAAAAAAATAATCTATCGCTCTGTTCAACTCGAATGCGGTTAGAAATTTAGGTTAGGTGCGATCGCGGTTGTTACACTTCGATATTTTGGAAGCAACTTTTTTTTTTTTTAACGGCTCGATTATCGGTGGGGAGATCATAACTCACGGAGAATTGTAGAACACGATTCGAATGGATATTTCATTTTTCTTTTTTCATATCTCGACAGTTTCGGAGAAGAACTTTTTTGCTTTTCACAACAATCTTTGGTGCAATACTCGGGGGTATTTGATTGCGATTCTTTATTATCGAGCCACCGAAAGATATCACTGTCGTTCGGTTGTCGCATTGATAGTGACATTTTCAGGGGTGTATCAAGTGCTTAAATAACAAGAGTTTTTTTTTTTTTTTTTTAATAATTTTCGGCATCAATATTGGCTTTCGTAGCAGAAATCGTTGCCGATCAAATGTTTAAATATATACTTTTGTCATATCCCGATGAGTAAGATTCTTGTGACGCTATTGCGCCAACCATCTAACGGTGATGAAGGACATTTATGTTGGTTTAGAAACGCAAAAAATTGGAACCGCGCAGCCTCTTTCGTTATGATACTTTTCGGTATCGTTACCCTATCTATAACACGTATAACGATACTGAAAACCGTCATAATCACGTACGGAATATGGCTACTGGGAATTATACAAGACTGTCTTATCGTAAACATTTCTTAGTGTGTCACTCATTATTGGACAACAATAGGTATTTACGTAGTTCGAAATCGTTTTCATTCACAATCTTTTGTTCAATAAGTTCATTCGACATTTTGGGGAGATTCGTCACTGTCAGATTCATCGAATTTACATTTTATTATTAAACCGACCTGTTACGCAGTCAGTATCAGTTTTGTTGTATCAACTTTCTGACGATAATTGACGTTCGTAATGATCAACATAAAATTAATAACATATATATTCTCAATGAAATATCTATTTGCAGAGGTTTGAATTTCGTCGGTTCGTTGCACATACGCAGGGTATATAATAACGAGTTATGCAATATTAATTGCGAGTTAATTTACCCAAAACGTTAAAGGAACGACTAATGTGATTCGTTGTCATTAAAAGCATCGGAATATGCTCACAGCATCATGCTTGAAAAAAAATAGAAAATCGTAAGAAAAAAAAAAAAAAAATAAAAAAACATTAAAATTCAATTGCATGTGAAGGGTTTGCAGGTTTCCTCGATACGTCATTGGGCTTGGTTTTCTTTCGTGCCGCTGTGGCGCGATCGTCGTTTCTCTCCGCTGCTGTAACCAACCCCCGCGCGACCTCTCTCGGCTGTTTCCCTCTCCTAACCACTCCATTATTTCTCGCCGTGCTAGACTCAGTCCGTCCCGCGCCGTTGTCGGAGGCGGTTCCTGACTGCGCGCGTGTCACAAACGTCAATTGCTTCATTACTCGCGTGTATGCGTATGTCGTGCGTGCCGTTCTATCCCATATATCTTAACTGTCTCTCGACACATCGTGTGTGAGTGTGTACATATATATATTTTTTTTTCCCTCGCCCGTGTTGTTTGATTTAACGCAATCTTATGAGTTCTACGTAATCGAAAAAAGTGTGATATAGCAGTGGCCATGTAGAACTGCTAAGAAGAAACTGTCTTTTTTTTAATTCTTATTCCTGTACGTGCTTGCTTACGCACCAAACACGCCAGAGTACATATCTTTTGCACTTTTTTTTTTTTTTTATTTTTGTTTTAAATTTTTCATTTCAACGGAAACGACGAGTTTGACGGTGGGAGAAAAAGCTTTGTGGGTACGCTAAAATAAACGTCGTGCAATGACTGCAACGCGGGAGTGTTACCCCATACGGTATGAGCAAAAAAAATTACATATACATATACGTTAACACAAATTCACATAAAGACGAAGATATAGACTGTTCTTTGCTGTACTTTTTTTGTTCAAACGAGAAATAATATATAGGTTAGAGCAGCGATCACGTCTACGTAGCCTCAAATATGTGTTCCCAAATAAAAGATCTGTGCTAAGAAGAATTCAATAAAAAGTCTTTGAAACCAATTTCACTCCGGTTCTAATGAATTTCGAGATAACCTGTTACGATTCGCAGAATTTTCGTATTTTTCTCAAATACATTGTAAGCTGTTGTAAGAAATCGTACGTCATGAGATCGAACTCTAAAAATGTTTGATTGATTGCGTTTTTGAGATGATATTTATGAATTCGACGATAAAATTCACATTATTATTGCTCGTTCTCGTCGATTACGCTTTTATCTGTCGACGAGTTTTGTAAGACCCGCGTCTCTCGAGGAGAGGGATGTTGACGAAGAATTGAGTGTAGCCATGCGCATGTGTACTCGTGCCTGTTCTGTGTGCGTTTGTCTGTGTCTAACTGTATAGATATGCATTCAAATGGACTGCATCAGCCGGGTGAGAAAATTTATCCGGAGTGGGGTGAGAGTAAGAGGGGCTGAAAAGAGCACACATGTATACATACCGCGCATACACATATGTATATCTAGAATGATATACAACACGAGGATGGTAGGAGGGTCTCACGAGGCAGACGCAAATCCCGTGGCCGATAAGACGGAGTGCGTGTGCCAGGGGGCTAAACACTAAACCGGGGCATTCTCTAATCCCTCATAAAACATATCTATGTTTAAATAACTACATATGCGCCACTGAATAGATCAGAATATTTTTAATTTCAGAAAAATGTCTAAATTCCATTTTTTTTTTTCTTCAAGAATAATCTTTGAAGCTACGCACACGAAAAAAATTTAAATATATTTTTTTTAAATTTTAATTTTCTTACGAAATTCTCAAAATTTCTACTTTCGAACATACTTTTTCCTATGAATTTCAAGTTTTCTTGTGTCATGTATTTTTATACGCGCGTATTCGAATTTCCAATTTTATTACTTCAAGACGTGAGCAGACTTTCGTTACTGCTTTTTTATCATACCAGGTTCTCTCTTTCTCAGAAATAACTTACTCCTTTTCTTTTATTATATCGTGCGCTTATCGTTCGAGCTACTTATATTTATGAAGTGAAATTCACCATTTTTATGTTTATTCAATACTTCGCTTGACTCGTTTCAAAGTTATGGTGAATCGATAGATTCGTTATAGAAATTGATAAATCGTTCATTTGACACGTTTTTTTTTTTTTCCATCCTCGTTCGGTGTTTTACATATTAAAAATAGAATGACCAAGTTTCGTTGCACGAAGCTGCTCACAGAGTCTTGTTTTCAGAATAACATAATACGCTGCTTTTTCATGACGAACATTTAAACGTCATTTTTTTTTTTTTAAGCAGACGGAAATATGGTTTCAGCGGTAGAACTTTCCGGTGTTTAGCGAATTATTCAAAGCCACGAATCCTTTGTCGCAATGTCACAGTTATTTTTTTTTTTTGAATAATTCTCTATACCGAAGAGCGAATTTATGAGCGGTTATCTAATCAATGTTTATCGCCCTTGAAATATATTTTTCTCGTTAAAAAAAAAAAAAAAAAATTTCCAATCTAAATGTTTCTGTTGTTTGATACGAAAAAAAAAAAAAAAAAAAATCTCGTTATTTATTGAACATTTGACTTTTGCCTAGTTTTTAAACACGTTTCAGTTTTTGAGCTCGATTCGTTTCCGTCTATCGGAAAAAAAAAGTATATCTGATGAATTATCTTTCGTCTCGGTATGCAAAATATTTTTCGTAACCACGATTGTACGTTTAGATTTTAGAATAAGTATTTTACGAGTTCCTGGTCCTGACACGATGCTGTAGGTTCTCGCCTCTCTTAAGAGGGACTCTTGGCTCGGCTTGGTCCAGAGTGTTTAGTCCGAATCGATACGCCCTACGGGCTATGGGCGTTTCGTTACGGAATCTTGAATTTTGTCAAGGCACTATGACTCTTTGGTTTTCTTTTTTTCTACTTGCATGAATTTAGCCTCGTTATTTCAACGATTCCAGTTCGTAGATAAAGTATTTAACGATTTTTTAGTCTTTTAAATGCGGATGGGACTGTGCTTCGATAAAAACTCGATGTATTCATCGATCGGTGGTTGAACAATCTCAGAACCGTTATGGCGATCGACGATTTCGATCGATACGTTGATTCAACAAAGTTTCGTACAACTGAATCCTATTTCACGATTTCTTGGTGTACTTTTTGAAAATTCGGATTTATTGGTTATGAAAATTAATGGGTTTTCGAATGGTTTTTTTTTTTTCATGGAATGTGCTGGCAAACAAAGAATATCAAGAATTTTTGTATTGTTTGCCTCCGGAAACTCTCTGTCGCGTTCGAATAAAATGTCAAGGTCACTTTCTAGTTATTCATCGTCAATGTAATCTGGGAAAAGAAATAATGCTTAACTGCATATTTTCAGAACGGTTATAGAGCAAGAATTACGATAAAAAATGAGCACATTAATCACAGGGAAAAAAGAAAAATAAATTGAAATCATATTTTTCGTTTAGTCCGCGAGCAAACTTTTGACGTTTTCACTCATTTCTTGAATGTGCAAATCGTTGGTCTCTTGTTTTTTTTTTTTTTTTTTTGACAAATTCACTTTCTGACACTTTCACGAAGCCTGAACCATTGACTAACCAATACTTGAGCCAAAAAAATTTTTGACCTATGAAATGAATTTCTTCTATTCCAACGATGCACATTTGTTGACCTCGTGGGAAGCATTATCAGGGTGTCTAACGATCTGAAAAGTCATGAAAAACCTTTAATGTCATGAAATTACATATTCAGCTCCCTTTCATTATCATTTTTGTATTCTCATTATTTTGTATGGAATTTTTGAAAAAATTCCAATCTGTTCAAAATCAAAAACAAATTTCTTTCTTCCCCTGATTTTTTTTTGTCTCGAAACTTGGTGATTTCCTAATAATATCAATAGATCGACGAGACAAATCAATTTATGTCGACTAGAAATATCTAACTATGAAAAAAAAAATATCGAAAAAATATTCAAGAGAATACAAAAAAATGAAATACAAATTTTCACTCCTTTTCAGAGAGCAGAATGGAAAACATGAGAATTATGAAATTTTTTTTTTCATACCAGCAACTCATCTATAATGTCATGAAAAATCCATATTCCTTGGTCTTAAAATCCTCAAAAGTCATGAAATTTTAGTCCTGGTGAAAATTATACACCCTGCTTATGTATTGTAACGTTCTGGAATATGGTTACGGTGTATACCGGGACGAGGTAGGTCCTTCTCGTGCTTTGAGAGGCAAATGATGATGCACCTCGGGATTAGAGACCCCTGACCGTAGAACTAAGCTCCCCAGCTCTCGATATCTCCTCCCCATATTCGGTCGTGCTACCACACACGCGTAGTCATCCCCTCCGTATAATTTTGAAATTCTCGTCAGACCTCAATCCTCAACTCCCCATACAATTAGTATCTAAGAAAATTTGTTGATGTATTTACGTCGATTCCTTGTGGAGCAATATATATTTTCATTCGTCTCTCATATTCCACAAATTTCTTAACTTCCCATTATTGTTTTTCGCGTTTGAAACTTTCCTTGAAACACATTTCGCTATAAAAATTTGGCTGCGTTTTCCCCGAACAGTGTTTGGGCTCGATCTGGAAATTCGTTCTTCGTTTAATCATTGTTTACGAATATTTATCACGAGATACGTGATCATCCTGATAGGAGAAATGGTACTGGTTAGCTCGATAAGCGTAGCCAGAAGAACGAGAAAACATTGCTGCTTCTTAATATCGGTTTCCCTGCTCTCCGGAATCGTAACATTTTCTGCATATGAAAATCACAATTTGCGCGAAATTGTAATTTTGTATGCGGGGTGAGAAATTTCTCGGAGATGCAGGACCCAAGTTCATTAGTAATAAGCAGATAAAGAGAAAAACACTGAAAAGAGAACTGAAAGTTATTAATCCTGTCAGGTACCAGCGAGAACGATTAACGAATATCCGATATTCGCTCAAGCGGAAACGCAGTACGTTAGTTTTTTTTTTGGAAAGATCCAGGATTGTCATATTCCATAGTTCTTGAGCCATGAAACACAATTGATCTTTGAAATTTTACCGATTATCCCCAATTTTCGAAAAGATTTTGAATTCGGAGTAATATTTTAGTGACAGAGAGCATCGACGGGTCTCAAGAGTCTTGTTGACTGAGGTTTAAAGCAAACATTTGTTTCGTCAAAATTTTCCCCGACATACACCTTTGTTTTCGAAGATGAACAGTTTTCGGGGGGAGGGGGTCTGAAAGGCTCACCATGGTTTTTATGCTTTTCAGTCCCGAAACAGTATCGAACATGTGGTTGGCAACGTTCGTTAGAATCGTTTTCATCCAGATTTTTTTTTTTTTTTTTTTCAATTACACTGAGAAAAAAAATTTGAAATTGTGGCGAACAAATTAAATTTGTTGATTCAACAATAGTATATTACACTACAAGGGCAGAAAGTTGAGATTCCTGCACTGCGCGTCACAATGCCCGAGGCGAAGCCGAGGGCATTTGACGCGCAGTTCAGGGCTCTCAAACTTCTGCCCGTGTGGTGTATACTATTTTTCTTCATAGCCGGTCGAAAGTACGGAGACGAAATATTAAATGTATTACATCAAAAAAAAAATTGATGCCTGCCCCCGACATTTGCGGCACGAGCGAAGCGAGTGCTGCTGGTCGGGGGGGCAGGCATCAAATAAAAAAAAACCTATGTAGACAATTAAACATTCTATCGGAAATTTTTAAAAATTTAACAAACATGAAAATTTTTTAATTCAACAAATGTGAAAATTTGTTAATTCAGCTAACATGAAAATTTGTAAAATTCAACATGAAAATTTTTCAAATTAAACAAACAAAATTTGTTTGAATTGAACAAACATAAATTGTTTTAAATCAAACAAACGTAAAATGCAAATTAACAATAATATTAATGCGTACATTAGTTTTTTTTATTAAAATATATATAAATAATAAAAAAAAACCAATGTAGACAATTAAACATTTAATCAGAAAATTTTTTTAATTTATCAAACATGAACATTTTTAAAATTAAACAAGCATCCAAATGAATTAAACAAACATAATTTTTTTAAAATTAAACAAACGTAAAATGCAAATTATCAATAGTATTAATGCGTACATTATTTTTTTTCATTTTTACCATGGTCACATGCATAATAAAAATTGTTAATTATGTCACCATGAAATACGCAGTTTTCGAATAAATTATGTGGATTTTCATTGACAGACAGATATTTTGATTTTTGTCCATTTATATGATGCTTCAAATTATGAATAACCAGCGTAAACAAAAGAGCAGCTTTGACGTCAGAGACAAAAAATGGTTAGGGACAACTGTCACCGGTGACAGTTGTGGGAGCCTTACATACAGCTGTGCGTGAAAAAAGTGTTTGCTCCCGCCGTCATTCAGTTGTTTTACCAATGCAAGAAAGTCGGTCTTTCTGCATCGAAATTGATGCGGAAAGAGCGTACTTTCGACCGAGGTATGAAGAAAAACTTTTTTTGATTCAACGATATTTTTGTCGTGGTGGAAAATTAAGTATTTGAATGAACCAAATTTCGTTTGGGTTAACAAATTTTATTTTGTTCGCCACGATTCGTTGAACCAACAAAAAAATTTGTTGAACCAACAGAAAATTTGTCGAACCAACAAAAAATTTTTTGAATTTACAATTTCATTTTTCTCATTGTACATACTTCGAAACGGAATGAAACTTTATTAAGAATATTTGCTCGCAGAATCTCATCGTCTTGAGAGTAGACCAGGGACTTTGACGATCCGTCACTCCCTGAATTGCCTTTATTTTATTAAACTTTCGTGGGGCTTTTTCTCTCATTTATCCGTGTATATAATGAGAGAGCCCAAGAAGGTTTCTGGTCTGATAGAAGACACGGAAAGCCGTAGACGCAGGACACACAACGCGTTGTTGTTTATGGCAGACTCTATCGAAGGAAAAGTTGCTTCTTCCTCGCGCTCTCAATTTTCCTCGATGCAACGTTAAACGCACCGCAGAAACGTGTGCGCCTTGTGTCGGGGTTAGCTAGTGGATAACAGTGCTGGGGAAGCACACAACACAGGGCGCTCGTCTCGTGCATCAGAAGTTGTTCGATGAGGGCAGGTGGCGCTCACAACAGACGAGAATGACGAAGATACCATGCTCTTCCAAATGTGTTTCTTCTTCTCTTTCCTTCCACCTGGACTCTTCGCTTCTATGCAGCTCACGTTGTACAGAACCGACACATGCTTTTTTCATTCTTATTCCTTTTTTTTTTCTTTTTTCCTTATTTTCTGGCTCATCGCCGGGTTTTTTCGAAGAGCCTTGGGAGCCAGGAGGATCAAAGAAACGAAGAAGAGAGCACACTTCCCCCACTAACGAAATAGTACGGCCCTGCTCTCGCCTTCTGCCCCATACGGGTCATTCTTTTTTTTCTCACTATCGCCACTCTGTACGAACATTTTCTTTTCATTTTTTTTTTCTACCATCATTCTTTCCCTCACCAAACTCCACAGCCCCTATAACCATACCTTCATCCTTTTTTTTTTCATATTATTTCTTACGCTTGTACTGTTTTGCATTCAACAGCACAGACACATATCGCTCGAAGCTGATGCTGCTGCTACTGCTCTGAAGTTTTCGAGACATGTTGTCACGTTGCCTTTTTAACGCTCCCACCAATGCACTGCGGTGCTCAACATCGTGACAAACATTTTTCATACTTTAAATTATTTATTTATACTTTGAAAGTAAAACTCCATATTCTAGGGAACCAGTGACGAGATTTATACCATTAGGGGGAGGGGGGGGGGGGGTATAAAATACTAAAAATGTGAACTTTTTTGAAGAAATCGAATAAAACATATTATTGGACGAGTTCATTTGTAAAAAATGTTTTTTTTTTTTTTGTTAAAATGATCGTAAGTTTAATGGTCCACTCGAATAATCATTTTTATTATGGGCTCATAATTTTTTTTTATTGCAATGCCATCCATTAGAATTTGAATAGACTCTCGATATATTGAAATTCTATCTATTTTTTCACTCATCGAATTGCTGCACGGTCAAAATGATGATACACGTCGAAGAGAGCTTAGGTACTAAAATTTATGGGACTTATAACAGTACAGTCAACTGTTTGTATAGCGAGGAAATGGTAAGGGAGTAGTGTCAAGATTTTCCTGTGATTCTTTTCATTCTGCCAGCTGGATTCGATGCCAAAGATCCGACTATATTGGGACACATTATTGTACCTCATATAAAAAGAAATTTTGTTACATTGTCGAGAATTTTTCGCTACGACGGTTTGGGACTTTACGCCCTCGAGTTCTTTATAACAATCGAATATTCATGGAATATTATTGCCTCGAATATTAGCTGAAATAAATGAATTTCACGATTCAATTTCATCCGACTACTAATCGATTTCATTTATAATTTTTATTAATTAAAATTCGTGTCAAATAATCTTTTTTTTATTTTTTTATTTGGAGTATTCGTTTTGTCATGGCGAAACATTCGAATCACGAATTGATTCGACACTACGCTTTCTTCACTAAACTCGTGAGTAGTGGTTTTAGTTAATTACAAGTTTCACGATTTCCGTTGCGCAAAGAATTCTTCAACGCCAGCGCCGTGTAGCGGCTTCGTCTTTCTTCAAATTCAAAGTACAACGAAGCTCCGGAAAAAAAAATACTTTTGACTCACTGATTATTAGCGCTCGATGGTTGTACGCGAAATAAATTATTTCGATTTGACATTTTTTCGTTACCATTTTAATGACATTTGCCATATTTTCTTATACGCCTTAGCGTCGACTCAAATATATCGAAATAAAATATCAATTGATGAGAAAAGTATCGTATTAATTGGACACCCACGAGGATAATTTACACAGGCGTTATGTAGATTTTCCAATTGAACCGCTTCCTTTCTCATTCTTGATTCCCTGTAGGCGAGTTGCACCATGGAATATACCAGCCGGACGTACCCAAGCGCGTCAAGACGATTTCACTGATAACGCAACCGAAAGTCTAGAGTCTCTTGCGGCGAGAGAGCATTGTACGGATATCTCTAGTAACATAATATAGCGCTTTTAACGTCAAATCGATAACCGTATTTTCCACAAATACTTCAATTCCATTCGCAGTTTTCGCATCAATTTTTTTTTTTTTTTTTTTTTTCGACTCATTTTGTCTACAAATTTATTTTCCATTTCGTTTCTCGCTATGCTTTTTCAAATACAATACTTTTCAAATTCATTTCTCCCCAATTCGATAAACGTAGATACAAATTATCGTGACAAGATCCAACGACCAGATTTTTAGATATTTTTTCGTCAATCATTTATCTTTAATTTCCGAGATATTTTCTGCTTTTTTTTCTTTTTTTTTTAGTTTTGTATAGCATAGACTTTGGTATCCAACAAAGTTAACTCAGGTATGACGGAAAACCGGACTCAGCTGAAACGATCCGATCCGAGAAAAGATCAATTGATATTTCGTATTTGAAATTCAACGTTTTCGTGGTTTTTTTTTTTTTTTTTTTTACAATCAACATGAAAATTTTTCATCTCATAGATTCGATTTCAATGCAATTTTTACACAAGTTTGAACGTCTGCGATAGATTTGTAATAGAAAACCCCATAGACACGAGAGAAAGTTTGCAATGTTGGACCGGTGCCTAAATCGTAGCACCGTGATATCTACGTGGACACGACCTACCTCTGACCTTCACTCCAGTTATCTTGGTACAAGACTTAATCTCATATACCAAAAACGAAAATAAAAAAGGAAGAAAAAAGAAAAGAAAAATTCTATTTTTCATGCAGGCTCATTATAAAAGTTTCTGTTAATGAGACAACGAAGAGACACACGTTCTGATAAAAAAAAATTTGATCCTTGCAAGTCGAGTCAGTTATCAAACGTATCAATAAAACGCGTCACTGTGCCGGATATAAATATCTGCTACATATGTGCTCAAAGTATACAAATATAAGTGAGAAATTCTCTGTGGCATTTCACGTTTCTGTTCTAAAATTTGCCATCGATCGTTCGTCGTCATAAAAACCATATTAATGATTTGACGTAAATTCGTGAATTGAAGGAAAAAAAAAATGAAAAATGATTGACTTTGATTTTTGTTGCTCAAAATGATGTTCTAACACTAATAAAATCGTCGATGCATGCTGTTCCTCGTCGTGTTTTTCGAAGATACGAGGGTTCCACGAAAGAGAGAGAGAGAGTTGAAGCTTTGTGCTGTAGACATTCGATAGGCCTTTTTGATGTTGAGCCCTCGATGTACATGTTTCTAAAGAAAAAGTTTGCTTGTATAGGCCTGAGATGGGGGTTATATATGTGTGAGGATGCATGTTCGATGAAGGAGAGAGGTGGATGAACGGCGGGGGTGCGATTGCCGTTCCATACCCTCATGCCTCTCGCTTCCCTCTCGCTGGCTTCTTTTCGTTCTATTCGTCGCTCCTGCTGTGGTGTTCTCTTTTTGTTTCCTCGCTGCTGCACGAACCCATCGGGACCGAGACCCAGGCCAACATAATGTCCATCATTATTCCGGGAGTTGGCGAGAGATAGAGAGAGAGAGAGAGAGTTATGGGAGACGCAGGTCGGATAGAAAGAAAGGAGAAGGGAGAGAGAAAGAGAGAGGCAAAACGATTTGGTTTTACCGGCCTCCCTCGCCTTTTCCATCGTTGGGAAGCCCCTCTGTTCTTCCTACGGTCTTTCGCTCTTACCAAGCCTTTTTCTATCTATATACGTAGCTAGTATAAAGAATACTCCTCCTTGCTCTGTATTTTACGTCTTCGCAATGTGATCCCAAAAGCTACATCTCCTCGGATCCCTTGTCGCGAGCTTTGGAATCACCAAAAAATTGTTAGAGAAATCATCAAAAAATGGTACTTCCTATCTTACCACAACTTTTATACCTTCAAACCAAATTATTTCGAAATTCATAATCATCGATGAGAATCTCGTATCAGAAATATCTTTCGAATAAAATTAAACGGCTCGCCTATAAATTATATTTACAAAGAGAGATTGTTAAGAAACGTACACTTTAGAGCGCTCATTATCGATAACTCGTTCGTACTTTTTCATGGTGTCTAATACACACCTTTACCCGTTCATATCCTGCAAAAGCGAGGCTTCCAGAAACATATCGCAAATCAAATTCACCATGCTCATTCAGACGTTTATATTTAGAACGAATAAATAAATATTATCTGAAAAGAAGGATTACATATACGACAATAATAATAATAATGAAAAAAAAGAGAAGAAAAAAAAAACAACAAGCGTTATATTCCCGCTACAAGCGAGAGCGGGTTTTGCACGACTGCAGCTTTTAGTATTTGCTTTTGCCATCGGGAAAAGGGTGGGAGAAGTGCGAGCGCGGTTTTGGCTGCGAGGTCTGAGTGTAATGCCAGACGTACGAATGCCCCGGCTTCTCTTATGTGCTCTCCTCATATACGATCATATATCTATAGACACGCGAATAAGAAATATACGTACAGGTACATACATACACGTATATATATATATATCTATATATCATCATACCAAAGCTGGACTTCTCGCCGAGCGGTGCAGCACAAGTTTAAAGGTAAACGGGTTTCTCTCCTTCTGAGCAACGGTCTCTCTTTCCTGCAGCAGCGGGTCTCTCGTTCCGACCGGTGTTCAACGACCAACAGAACCCTCCGCGTCGTCGTCCCGCTCTGTTTTTATGCCGTTCTCTCCTACTTCGACCCTTTCTTGCTGCTTTCAGGACATCATCCGTACCCACACACGAATGTTTGGTTTAACCAACAAACAGGCGCAAATTCTCAACATTTTACCAGTGTAAACCACACTCGTTGTGTCCCTTCTATTCTCGAATCTTTCGTTTTCATGAATAAAACATTTTTTGCGAATACAAAAATCTCTACGTTTACCACGAATTTATATATCTAGGCTTCGCGGCGTAATTACGGTTCTGAGAAACAAAAATTTTTAAGTCGAAACACGAAATATGAGTTTTGGAACATTATTTTTTTCGAAGGATCGTCTCGTCACAGGCGCATCCTTGATATCATTCAAAGAAATGGCTCCAAGCACCTGGTCGATTGCGGCGCTTCGACATCGCTCCGCTAGGTGGACACGAGCCAAACATCTCGCGTCAGCACGACCGAGCTACGACACGTATACAAGGTGCACTCTTTCCCCCTTACGGACAGGCTCCCATTTTCACTCCCAAGTCTCCTCTATCCGCTATCTTGCTGGACACAACTCCTTTCTTTCAGTCGCAAGATCTTCACTTTTCAATCAGGTTGGATCTGCTGAAATATCCCAAGATGATGGCTTCACCCGTCATCTACCTGAGGTTCGACAAGTCCGTTGCTATATTTGTACTATTCCGTTCCACTATCGATCTTGTCTCCGAGACGACTGACCAGCATCTTGAATCTCGAATTGCAAGACAGCGAAATCAAACAACATCAATCATTCGCAGACATTATCTAGCCGTACCTGTCTCGTCAATTCGCCAGTCTGAGAGACCAGTAATGAAAAAAAACATTTTTGACGATATCATCAGACACTTGGAAGAAATTCATTTTAAACCGAAGCGAGAAACGAAATTTATTTCAACCAAAAAACAAAATGTCCTTCATCCCCGTTAGAGTTAATTTATTTTTCATCGTTTTAGGATACGATCTCATTATTCTTCGTAGGTTACTTGGATAAGTTTTATTTTCTTCTTTCTTTCATGAAACATGTTTCATAGCATTGAAAATCGCAATTTTTTTTTTTTTGAACACGCGTCGCAAGAAATTAAAGTGTATTTTAAACGTCTAAAAAGATTTTCAACGTGGCATTCTCAAGGTTTCGATTCACTTTCTTTCGTCTCCAATCATGCCTCGTTCTTTTCTCTCAAATTTTGTTGGTAGATCGTCAATTATCGTAACATCCGCCTTGCTTTTATAGCACGTACGAAATATACTATTACAGTACATGTATAGACATATTAATGTACGTGCGTGTGTTTGTATAGAATAAAAACACGTTCGTGTATGTGTTCGTGACGAAGACGCCGACGCGCCGTTGGCTTAAAAGCAACGGGGCCTGGATTCCGGTCCACTTAATCGTTTCCTTGGATTTTGGGCCGCCGCTGCCGCGTTCGGCTCTTCTCCGTTCGTTCGCGAGGCTCTTCTTTGTGGCTATACAAACATACACGTATATATATGTATATAAAAACTGGCAACAGTCGGGCTTCTTTCTCTTGATTCTTCGAGATTCGAGGGAACACGAAGAGTGTTCCTCTCACCAGGACGAAAAATCGACCGGATGACGGAGAACGAGAAAAAAAGAAAATATCTGTATAAAAAGATATAAAAATGCAGCACCGCAGGCTCTTTTCTCTGCTGCGATCCTAGAAGATCCTCTTTCTCGTCGACCATTTTTTTTTCACTCCCTTTGGCGTTTGAAAAAAAATCTAAAAGACCATCCCGATATCGACCTGGCATAATAAGCTATTTTTCTTTCATAAACTATCGACGACGCTAAAATTAATATATTACTACGAGAGACATAAATGTGCATCCTCCGTATATACTCATGTTCAAGGACTTATCGAAAATTTTTTTTCGTTCTCACACGTTTCGTCTGACTTCATTCATGACTTTCGATGATATCGATAGTTCGCTCGATGATCTTTCGTTAATTCTGCTCCTTTTATTTCACTGTTTACCATTTTTTTAAAAATATTAATCAACACGACACTCGGACTCGTAACTCACGATTTATTTCTAACAATTAACCAATTAACGCTGTTTTTCGACTCTATTAATTGTACCTGCGTCCTCTCGAGATCTTAACATGTGCTTTTCCATTGATTTTTTTTTTCTTTAACTTTCAACATAATTTGTGTTCAACATATGTGTAGATATTGCTTGTACAGTATTTCTAAAGCATCTACAGATAATGGAGCCAGGAAAATTCTGCTTCAACGAACATCGCGTTTTATATTGACTCTTTGTGTACACTGTTAAAAAAAATTTCTTGACTCAAGTAATTCAAATTATTTGAGTCGAATTTACTGGAGACTAAGCTATATTGATTTGGATTGAATAAAATCATACGTTGGATTTAGTAACTTGTTTTCTTGGTAGCCATTGATTGGTCGTTATAATCGAGATCTTTGAAACTAATTATCGATATTTGAATTAAATACAGTTTTCTTACGAAAAACAAACCTAAAATTTTAATTGCAGATAATTAATATTTATGGTCGGAATATTTTATTTAAACAACACGAATAAAAATTATTTGCGAAAAATTTGTAATATTTTTTTTTGGAAAAGCCCAACGCATTGGAAACAAATAATTTTCATTTATTACATTCAGTGTGTTTCTCTTTGATACAAAAATAAAACTATTAATCGAAATAATTAGTCTTTCGATCGAAATAATAAAAATAATAGTGAATGACCTGTGTCAGTTCAAATAGTTATTGAGATCGATGAAACAGTTCAATTTATGGAGCTATGAAGTAAAAATCTTTATCTAATTATTCATTTATTCAACTGAATTAAATCGACCGATTGTTTGTAGTAATCGTGCAATCGAGTCTATTAAAGGTCCATTGTTTCTAATGATTTGATATTAGCTTTCATGAAAACATATATTTGTGTCGAAAACATATTTGCTATATACCAATCATGAATTACCGGATAATATACAAGTAATTGATTTATTTGCTTTGAATAAATTTTATTTGGTTCAAAAAATTTTTTTTAACAGTGTACGGACGTGGGTCAAGCAGACTCGACTGAATACTTCGAAACTGCGATATTTCTCTGGCCGATTCTTTCATCCCCAAATTCTTCATGTCTTCTAATAATGTAACAAGCTTTTCAGACATTCTTTTATTTTAATTGACTCAAAATCGTCAAAAATTTGCAGAAATATGCAGAAAAAAAAATTTGAATTCGTTGCTCGTATGTTTGGAGAGCCGAATTCACACGGGTCTTGCAGATCCCGTCTCTACACGAATTGTCAATACGTTGAAGAGCCCCAAAAAACCGTGACTTTTGGAAGATTTGACTAGACAATAGCTTCGATTCATTTTGCTCGGTCAATTTTCCAGTAACGGATTGAAAAAATTCGTAAAACCATGAAGAAAAACGTTTTTTTTTTTTCAAATATTTTTCAAATTAGAGAAATGAACGAACGAAAATAAGTTTTTAGCTGCATCTGAATCGAGCAGACTGAGCTTAAATGCTCCGTGTTTGATCGACATAATTTACCAAAAGTCACACGAATGCTGTCAAAGATCATGAACATATAAGTGGCGTAATATAAAAATAATTGTCGAGAAAAGAAAATGAATAGAATCTATAGAGTGAAATCGTGGATATAAATGCGTTCAGGTATTCATCGTTGTCAACGGAATACGAGAGATCAGCGGGTATCGTGGTGGTTGTGGATTCAGGAGGTATCGGTCAGCAGTTGCGTCTCGAGGAGGAAAATTCTACGAGTACACAAGCAACGCCGTTCACACCGGCATCAGTCTCGTCTTGTTGGAACAAGACGGGGACCGAGGATACGCGCGAGACGACGAGTTATCACGAGACTTTTTTATCCTCCGCTTCATCCGATATTACGTCGCACGGTCAGGTTGGAAATGTTGAGGAAATCGTTTCCCGTCAGATAAGCAACAACGAGTGGCAGCAGCAGCAGCAGCAGCAGCAGCAGCAGCAACAGCAGCAACAACAACAAAACGTAAACGGTATCGTTGCTGGTAGAATTTGCCACAACGATAACGAAAAAGCATCGATTCGACGCAGGAGAAAACGCACCAATAGCAATAATAGTTGCAACGTTAGATCGGAACTTCAACAAGAATTAAACGTCGCTGGTACGACGATGAACGGAACTGGAAATCATCAACCACATCGGGGCGGTATGGGAATTCAAGGACGTTACAGATCAGTAGTTGGTACCGTTTCCGGTCCACCTATCACCGGACAACACGTTAGATCTTCATCCTCTTCCCATAATCGAGGTGGATGGCATCAACAACAACACCAAAGTCATTCTCATCCGGGTGTACAAATCAATCAACAACAGTACAAGGAATATCCGTATCGGCAGCAAGGCCCATCGCCACGATTTCACAATGGGTACTTCCAATTGGATTATCATTTTTTTTTTGCTTTTTTTTTGTCAAGTACTAATTACTTTGATTATCCGAGAATACTTGAATTTGCGAAATCGAGACTTGAGCGAGAACGTTATTTTGCATTTCTGATGAAATACAAAACACTGCTGATAAATTCAGATAAATTGATCAAATTAATCAATTCGATCGAAGCACTCGAACTCAATAGAATCTAATAGAAAGACGTTTATATTAAAATCCATTCGAACAAACCGTTATTTCACTTTCACTCGGTTTCATTGAACGAACAAAAGAGCAGATAAAATTATAAACGACGATTTCGAGCTCCTTGGTTGTTCGGTAATTTTCAATTCCTTGACCTTTCATTTTTTTTTTCGTTGTCATCCTTTTTCGTCCTTAATCGGGGTATTCAACGATTCAAAGTTTGTGATATAATTTTATGAATAATACGATATTACAAAATAACAAATATTATTCCTCTCAAGTGACTGGTAAATTGAATTTTTTTCAAGGTCAGAGATACGTCAGTTGGCTCGTACTATTATGTGCTTTCTCACAATTCCCAATTCGTAATTAATATCGATGGGATTTAATCGAAAAATGAATGCAATTCATTTTTATCGTATAAATTATTTTTTGATTTCCATATTCCTATGATACCGATACGAAAATCGTTCGATTCAATGATTCAACGTTACTTTCAGCTCTAAAAGAAAACGAAAAAAAAAAAAATATTCGATTACGAGCGACAAAGTTTCGAATGCGCAGCTGTTGCTATACATTGACTCAAAAAGTATGCGAATGCACGTTCGTACATTCGTCATGGAACTGCGACGAAAGTCCACCATATCGGAGTTAGAATTGCGAGAAAGATAAATACATGAAGGAACCCGTTAAAAAAAAAAAAAAAAGTCAAACGAACTTTTGTTTCAGATGAAAGGAAATTTTCCCCAATTGTTTTGATCGGACAAAATATTATTTTATTATCATTAGAATGTTCAAAATAGCTGTCCCATTATTTGACCTCAAATGTCCCATACATCTGCGAGTACATGAGTCATATATCCACCGCGTGTGCTCTAGCAATAGTTGCGTCTGACTTATGACGCGTTGAATCACTGGACTATCTCTTACAAGCACGAGAATATTGTCGAGTATGCAAGTAAATAACGAATGCCAGCTCCCTCTTTACATTCAACGGAATATACTACGTTGACACTTTGTCAGTTGCGTATAGTTGTAACAGAACCATTTTTTTTCTTTTTATTTCCTACAAAATATACAATTTTTATCGGTAGAGATGAATTGAAGTATTTTGATACTGGCATTTTTACAAATTTTCTCCCGCTCTCGATAGTAATTTTACTTTCATTTCCTCGTTGACGAAAAAAAAAATAAAGAAAAAAAAACTGAATTACAGCAAACCACCAGTAGCTAATTTTGAGCTGCACACGGCTCTTGTGGCTCAGTCTCGTGTTGCTTAACCCGCGTTACAACGACGAGCCTAGTCTTTTACTCTAATCGACACTAAACGACGAGTACAGGGTGTTCGCTCATCATTCCTCGCAGTTTGTAACGCTCACGCGTTTGTTTAATATACATATAGACGTATGTACATTTGTGCGTATAAAAACTAAGTGTTTAGGTTCAAAAGGGCTCAACGAACGACGCATTAGGTGTTCAACTTTTTCGGTTGCGCCATTTCATTCTCGAGCATATTTATCTTATATTTTTTTTTTTCGTGGTTATTCGCTCCTGTTTAATCTCACGATTAAAATTGATCGTAACATGAACACACAGAAGCGCACGACCTCTAACGAGATCAGGTCCCTTGGAATATTGTCGTAAAACCGGCGATTCTTTTCATTCATTCTTGTGTGCTCGATACTTTTTTTCCCCCGTCAATCCGAACTTTTGTTTTTTTTTTATTTATTTATTTTTTGTTATTTTTAATTTTAGTTCTATTTGATTAACGATTGACGAACGATGATCGTCGTGCAATAAGAACCAATGAAATTTGACAGAAAAATTATTGTCATCGAGTGAATTTGGTCACATGTTTTTTTTTTTTTTTGCCCGAATCAGTCAGTAGGTGGATCAAACGTGTTTGAACTAAGCGTAGAGAGCAAAAGTAACATCGCACTTGAAGAGGAATCTTCATAGCTCTTCAAGATCCTCTTACATTTGTACTTTGTATATACATACTTAAAAGTAGTTGTTTTATTTCTTCGAAGATATTTTTAAAACGTCTATATTAATAACTGTTATGCTTCCCTGTTATTACACGTAATAATATAGCATACGCACATATTTCTCTCGTTATGACTGTTTTTATTACTGCATTACGATCGTATACCGTAGGCCCAATATCTTCTTGTTTCTTACTTTTTGCCTCGTTCACACGTTCTTCACTCTTAAATACAACGTATTATCACTCTTTTATAAGCTCAACTCTGTTCTCTTCTCAATTCGTATAATTTCATTCGGCATGCAGATGGTATCCGCGTATGAGATATATATATATATTTTTTTTTCAACTTTCTATCGTGTTCTCATTCATTTGTACCAGTTATATATATATATATTTATTTATATATGTCATGCTGCTGATATAGATGTGGATTTTATTGTTTTCTCGTTCCTCTCAATCTCGTTTGCACTGATTTTTTTTATTATTTTTTTTTTCAGTTCTGTTATCGTTGTTTCGAGAATGCTCTACTCCACAAAGTTTGCATATTCTTTGCGTCTTTCTTCCTTCTCTTATCATCCTTCCTCATGATGCGTCAAAAGTTTCGATTTTCCATCGATATTCGGTCTTTTTTTTCGTTTCTCTTCAACTCTCATTTATTTTGGAAAAAATTTCAAGTTCGCATCGTATTCATCGATTGCGCTGATTATGACACAATTTTAGGAACACTGATGAGAAAAAAAAAAATTTGACGGAGAATTGAAAAATTGCGGGTCACAGCATTCGTTTGAATATGGAAACTGTATTTCACAAGGATTTTTAAAAATTTCTATTTTATAAAATATATTGAGAGGGGAAAAAAAAAAGTGATAGAAAAAAATTAACGTTTCTGAAATTTTACTGAAATGTAATACCAGAGGAGGAAAATGAGCGCGGGATATAAGGGATGAGCTTGTTCTCTCGTGGTGGTCCGTTGAAAAATTCTATAAATTTCGGAGTATACCGTATAGCGGGAAGTAGGAAAGAGTCACGACACTTTGAGGACACTTTGAGAGCTCGATGAAGGCACGCTACCAAGATCCGTTCAGCCTCTGTGTCCTACTTACCGCCGAAACGATATACCCATTTTTTAAAGAATTTTGTTTCATCCTTTTAACAAAGAACGGATTAAAAATATTTCAAGAAAGGGCAATTTATTCGCGTACTTAACGAGTTTGAAACAAATTTATAAGTCAATTTTATACGATGGCGTACTGAAAATTCTAGCAGAGAAAAAAGCGATTTTTCCATCAACTTTATAACGTTCTTTTTTTTTTTTCGAATTTTGCTCGTTTTGGCTCATGTCCGAAATGTAATAGCTCAATGAACTCTATCTCGATTTCTCAAAGCTAACGATAAAACTTTCAACTCACGAGATATACAAAAGAATGTTTGGATAAAAGGTTTAAAAACAAAAAACAAATAAATTTTTTAACCATATTGAGTGTCCAATATGAACTTTTTTTTTCAATCTCTAAATGATTTATGCAAAGACGAAAATCTTTTCGAAATAGGAGACGCAGGAGTTGCTCCAAAAGTATTTTTTTCAACACTAAACGTTTTTTTTTCACTCGCCTTTTCATATATTCAGGGATTGTCCTGGCGTTGGCACGTCCTCGGGACCATCTGGCAAAGAAGTATCTTATCACGGTGCCGTTGGTGGACCAAGTGTCGGATACAAACCAACACCCCAACACAGTCCCCAGTCGAGAGGTCCACCGTCACATTTTTCGCAAGAACAGGCTGGACCACCTGCCAATACGCCTCCACTTCACATCAATATTTATGGCCAAGTAAGATCAACGTTCAAGCCTATAAATTTCATATTTTATTATAATATTCAAGTTCGTATTACATGATGTTCTCAATTTGTTTTTGATATTATGAAAATTGCGAAAAAATAAAATGATTTTCATCATTTACTTTTTCAGGAAAATACAATGAGAGGACCTTTGCTCAATCTTAGTCCTGGACTGGGACCAAGCGGTGTAGACATGGAGTACCGCAGAAATTCTCAAGGTATATTCCCTATTTCCATTGACCAATAAAATGTCTGCAAATGATTCGATCATTTTTTTCACGTGTCAATAATTCCTCGTAAATACCTGACGTTTGAAAAAAAATTCGTGCGCGAACAATTCTGTAATAACACACGATAATTACTGTTATTCGATTCCAGTTGAATAAAAGTTTTTCTGACTGGGAAAATATATGGAAAACTTAAAATAATTTTGACAAACGTGCGAAACTAATTTTTTTTTGCTTGTAATTGTAGCAACGAACCAGTTACCCCTGAGTCCAGTGCAAATTCAACCATCGCCACCTTACTACAGGCAGACTAGTCAGGATGATGGAAGAAAGGTAAGTATTTGTATCGTTCGATGTCAAAAACTTAGAACGTGCAAAGAAAAACTACCAACCAAACACACACATTTATTTATTAAGTCAATTTTTTTTTTTAACGATTTGAATAATCGAACGATGCTTATAAAGGAACGAGCTCAAATCTCAATCTGTTTTTATCATAAATGTTTCAACTACATTTTTGTTCCAGCCCTCTTTTGTTATGTAACAAGAAGAGAAAATTTTGTAGAATATTATTTTTCGCATGACGAAGTCTGTAAAATTTTGTAAAACCTAGTAGAAATTTAGATTCGTTACACACTCGTCGATTTCGAATTTAGTTTAATTCAATAATTTGCAATTTTTCAATCGCCAGAGCGAATCGCCATCCAGAAAACGTCGTAGAATATCACGAAATGGTGCTGTGCCCGGAATGGAAGTGCAGGAACCAACTCCGGCAGCGCCGACTCCACCGTTGCACACGGCGCCCGCACCATGGGAATTGCCACCTACACCGCAACGTCGATCGCCAAGAAATCACATGTCCACGAGAGGATCGCCTCCGATAAGAAATCGTTATCCACGCTACACGGACTCTTTCGCTCTCTCGTATCCCTTCATAACGGGAATGCATAATTCTCATCCGATGATACATAATTCACATCACAGCCTTCACAATTCCCATCACAATATTCACAATTCCCATCATGGTCTTCACAACCCTCATCACAATATTCACAACCCCCATCATAACATGCACAACGCGCATCAGACGCATCCACATCATCCGGTCGGTACGGGTCACCATCCGACGCAAGGAGCTAACGGACCGGTCGTCGTAGAGGTTGGACAGGTCGGTGTTTCCGGCCTGGGCGTCACCGTTAGTGGTGAACCACTTTGGCATCCGCAGGCCACTGGTTACAGAATCCCGTGTCAACTTCACGGAATTTACACTCCTACGGGCGCACATGCTTTTGCTCATTCGTGTCAGGTAAATGACAGATCATGATAATGAATCCAATATCCCCCGACTTTAGAATCAAGCGAAAACGTCTTTGACATTTTACGGATGATTATTATTCCATTCATGACAGAAATGGATATAAAAATCATCAAATACTGATGAACTAGGCTGATTTTTTCTCACAATTTTTTTTTTGTCGACGAAGCTTTGTAAAATAACTGTGCGGAGAACGAGCAATAGAAACATTGGGAGCTTCTAGTGTCAGTTTTCATTACTCTTATATCGACATTCGTTGAATTTTTTTTTTTACCGGAATAGACTGCGTTAATAACGTTTTCAACGACTTTTCGTGAAGATATATTCTCTTTGAATTTGCATATTATTTTAAAAATGACGTCAAAACACGTCGTGGGCTTTTATTTTTAAGTTTTCAAACTTTAAATTTCAAACTGTGTTGCCCTTTAGCACTTTCTCGGGCGAAAGTTCGATGCACCTACGTGCGTTGGACGTGCCACAGCCACGCCGGACACGCCTCGTATTCTTCGTCGAGGAAACGCGTGTACGAGCGTAGCATTTGATTATCGCGTCTCATTAGCATTCGTATTATATACAGGGAGTCGGGAGGTTTGTTGGGAAACATAGAGACTTATACGAGAAAGAGAGAAGTAGAGGAATAAAAAGGGAGGCGTCAACCAAGCTCCCAGAGAACTCATGCATGTGTGAGTGACAGATGCCACCCGAACGCTTTGTGGATATTTCGCCGAGGGGGTAAAAGAACGTTTTACACTCACAGCCCATGGCAACCCTAACCCCCAGACTCTCTGTTGCCATCTCGTCTTTTTTTTTCTCCCTTTTTCTTTCGCGATCTTTGTCTCTCCGAGCTGTCTCCCCTCTTACACCTGTCTTCATAAGTATTTCACGTTATAACACAAGGGAGAAAGAACAACTCGGTCTCTCCCTCTATCGTATTTTACGAACCCCAATTCTTTCGGTTTTGCAAACACGAAGATCCGGGGAGCAATGTACCTTCCTTCGCGAATGACACCTGTTCATTGGCCGTACAGGCTTTGGCTCTCTTTGGAAAATACTCCACCGTTTCAGTTTTGCGGTTCAATTTTTTTTTTTGCTCCATCCCCTTCTCGTATTTACGAAAGTTTTTCATATGAAAACATTTTTTTTAATGAAGGGTTTTTATTGGTTTTTATTATTTTTTATGTTGGATAACAAATGTTCTTTTCGCGATTCTCCATTTCAGAATTTAAAAAAATTCTATTCGTCGTTCACTTGAATCAGTCAGATTTTTATTCACTCATCGTATATTTGCGTCGTTGATACGCAATTTTTTTTTAATTCGAAGGTTTTATACGATAAACTTGAATCACATTGAGCTCAATACCATTATTATAATTTTTCAATTTACGCTTTTTAAACATCTGCTTCAGGTTGCTCATCATCATCATCACAGTCACTATTCGGCGGCTCATCCGGGTCATAGTTTGGTCGGAGCTGCGCCGCGAGGATATCCAGCCCCGGCAGGTGGACCTGTTGCGGCGCTACACGCACATCCACCACCTCCTCCCGTCCACACAACTCACTATGCTGCTCATCATCAGCTATCGCAGCAGGTATAACGAGGAATTTTTTTTTTCTCACAACAATTTATTTCATGAGTTTTTTTCGACCTGGCAGACACGTTAAAAAATTGCAAACTGTCTTATTTCTGTTGGAAATAAAACTTGAAATAAATTTATCGTGAATGATTGCAGAGAGAAGTCGAGCTGGAATTAATGGAATCACATCATCACCATCGTGTTGGCAGTGGAGGGCCACCGATACCAATGCCACACTCTTATTCCCCGCCTGCTATCGCTCAAGTAACGACACCACCGCCGAATTTTATATCTGACACGCGAAGTACCCAGTTGGACTTGTTATCGAGGACCAGAAGAATGGTCTCGAATATGCGTCGACAGAGAACAAACAGATGGCGTGCCACGCCACCGATTCCACCGACACCTTATCCGGGACTTTTGTTGCATTTCCTGTGAGTTTGTTTAGAACTTGGCCTCGTTGTTTGTTTTTTTAGTTGATTTATTTGCCAATATTTTTTTTCTCTATTTTATTTTATTTTATTTTTTTTTCACATTCAGAGCGATGTTCAGCAATCCGCCATTGTCTCCATACAGTCAAGCCGAATTATCGTCCCCCGAGTCAGCGGAAACCGAAAATTACGAAGCTCTCTTGTCCCTCGCTGAAAGACTCGGCGAAGCTAAACCACGTGGTTTAACGAGAGCCGAGGTTGAACAACTACCATCGTACAAATTCAACGCTGAAACACATCAAGGCGATCAAACCAACTGCGTCGTGTGCATGTGCGATTTCGAAGCTCTTCAATCTTTGCGTGTTTTGCCTTGTTCCCACGAGTTCCACGCCAAATGCATTGACAAATGGCTCAAGGTAATTTCATTTTCCAACGTTGTATCGATTACTTTTTATTTTCAAGTCAATCTTAGAAAGTTTCGATAGCCTCGATTGAAAAAATGAAAAATTTGAAACCGACATGACAAGGTTTTCCAGCTATCTCAAAACTTCTTTTTTTGTTTATTCACGATGAAAAAAAAAAAAAAAAAAAAAAAAAAAAAATCATACAAACTAGGCATAAATGCTCAGTGTTCAATGTGTTACCACAAATATTTATTTTCCTCTTGCTCCGTCCGGAAGACTCATTCGTAATAATTGTATTAATCAATTTTCACAGTCCAACCGAACGTGCCCGATCTGTCGCGGCGATGCCGGCGAATATTTTGGCAATGGAAGCGCCGGCAGTGACTGACGCCAGGTCGTCCAAGTTCACTAGCGCCGGATAACGAGAGAGACGCGAGCGTCGATTCGCACTCAAATGCCTGCCGTAACCCTACTCATATGCGCAACTAACTTTTGCCGTTGAGACACGTCACATTTTCTTATATTCTTCGAAACAAAAAACAAGAAGGGAAAACGAATAAACCGGGATGAATGATTGTTCCTCATATTGATCGTTCGCGCAGGACGGATATCGAGCCAAAGAAAGAGGCCCACCCTCTTTATCAAGAGGGAAAAACGAAATGCGACAGAAAAAAAAATATATATATACACATAACTACACACAAATACTTTGGAGACTCGTGATTAGATTTCTAGAACGGTCTTAATCAAAAACAAAATGAATGCCGTTTTTAGTGAAATCTTCGATTACAAGAAAAAGATGGGCCTCACACGTTTAACTCGATTCTTGTGCACGAAATTCAAGCTCTAATGTGTATATATGTATCAATCGTCGTTCATATTTGTGTATGACAAGTTCGTTGTTAACGTCACTTTCCATTAATCTTCTAAGTTGTACCGCCTTCGTAGTTTATTCACGTATTAATGAATTTTTATTTCATTTTTCACTTATGATTATTATTATTATTATTATTATTATTATTATTATTATTAACTCGATTATCATTTGGAAATGCCAGCTCATAGCGCAGGTACATAGTTGCTGCATAGAATGTTACGTGTTGAGCAACTGTGTTATGGAGTCGATTGTTAGTTGGAATTTTTCTGTTTTCATTAAATTCAAGGGCACGCTAGAATCGTTTGTATACAGATACGACGTAATATACAATAATTCTGTTGCAATAAATTCGCTAGATCGTAGAAAAAATAAGGGAAGAAGAACAAAAAAGAAAATCTCTGAGGTGCTCCGGGCAGACTGAAAAGAATACGTTGCAACTCGCCCCTGAAAAAGGCGAGGAAAAATCGTTTTTATGCGTATGGCTTTTAGAGTCGTTTTATTTATGTTTGGTTTCCTGTATCAATCTACCTCTCCGAATGAACATTTTAATGAGGAAACGTACGATAATTTTTTATAACGAGATCGAACGTCCGTCAGAAATGAAAAGGGTAATGAGCTTTTCTTTTTTCTTTTTCATTTAGGTGCTGAAAACTCGTGAAATGTTAGGCGAATGCATAGGCCCACGAGATTAAACCACAAATTGCAAATAATAAAATCGTTTTTGTTGACACATTGCTCTTAAATTTGGTTTCTTTAATTTAAGCAATGAACAACACGTGCTGTAGCTATTTTGTATATATCAATGCTTACGTTCTTTATAATGAAATTCGCGTGATCGAAATTATACAAATCTCATTGGTACGTCACAATTAAGGGCAACCCTCGTTGATTTGTATAATAGGCTTATAATCGTCTTTCAAAATATAAACATATATATATATATATATATTATTTTTGTCTCAATGTGGAGTAGAGTGATTTTGTGATTTATTATTAAAAATGGATAATAACAAAAAGCCTATCCATCGTTGATGAGTTAGAGAAATCGTTGAAGTTCGCAAACCACGATTCGCGATAAAAGCACCAATCATAAAAAACTAAACAATGTTTTTGAGCTCTTTTCAACGATTGAAAGCATCTCAGAGATGAGATGAAAGGCGAAATTTATCACAGGAAAAAAAACGTAACAGTTTGTATCACATGATATGTTCGGATTTTTGCGACTTTGTTAGGAAAATTATGAATAATACGTCGCAATAATACAAGCACGTAAAAGACCAAATCAAATCTTCATTCGCTGAATTTTTTCCGGCCTCAACATCGCACCCTTCTGCTTTCATTGTTATTTTTTTTTCTATTTTCTAAAAATAGTTCCTTAATATTTGCAAAAAGTGTTTCATTTATTTTACGAACGCTAAAATAAAAATCATATCGATAGGTTTGCATTTCGTACAATTGTTTTTTTTTTTTTTTCCCAAGAATGAAAAATAAATGATAAAAGTTTAATGACGTTTTTGACTTTGCTAATTCGAGCTCATAACTCGCATGATAAACGTGCAATTTCCTGTAAATCGCAGTATCAATCAAAACAATAAATAGTCTCCGTTATCATTTCTTTATTTTTCGTTACAAAGGTTAATTTTTAGTGCGTAATCGGTTATGTTACCCGAGTGTTTTTTGGAATATATATATCCTTGCGTGGTTGTCTGGACGATTTTTAATTCGTCTACGATCCTTAATTCCATTTTATTCTAATTCTCTCTCTCTCTCTCTCTCTCTCTCTCTTTCTCTCTTTTCCTCTTTCCATCGCTTTCTTTCTAATGGTGCTTTGTTCTCTTATTCTGCGGCGTTACGGTGAAACAAATGAATTAAATTAGGCAGGTTGTTTTTATTTATTCTATTTTGTGCAAATCATCGAACGATGAGAATTGGATTAAAATTAAAAAGATAATAATCAGTATCCAGTGACCAGTGTTCGTTCACAATGTGATGGTCTTTTCTACGAGTGAGGGATTGGTATTTCGAATGAAATTTGATGTTTGACAGGAAGAAGAAAAAAAAATTCGTAAAAAGTAGAAAGTATATATATATATATATATATATATATGAATAAAAATTAGTAAACTTGTAAATGTCGCAATTGGAAAAAAAGATATTTTCACTGCAATAAAGCGTCCCTCTCTAACAAAACTTGACATATATATATATATATAAAAAATTCTCGGACAGTTTACTGTAAATTATGTATAACTTCATTGCCATCGCCATTATTATCGTTATACTGTAAAAGATTGAGTATCAATGTCGATTAATAATTATGAATTAATTACCGCTACTACTGCTACATTGCACTTACAGCTGCTGCTACTACTATTAATTACTATTACATCTCCACTATAAACTATTACTACTATTACAGACTATTACTATTACTACTACATCACTACGAATTGATTATTTACGATCGGTACGAATGTATACTACATGATTCGTAGTCGTTGTTTTTTTTTTTTTCTATTTTAAACTATTGTCAATGAACGTGGGCCAAAATTTTTGTTTTCTTTTGTTAGTTAACGGTTGTTATCACAGTTTTTATCGTAGCAATATTTCAAATTGAATTGGCCCATGACTGTTAGACGTTTTATTACAATTATCAATTGCTTAATTGGTATATTAATCGATTCGAATATTTGGGAAACAAAAAAAAAATCGTTTTTACCAATCAGCAACTGACAGCAAATTCATTTTGACGAACGATAATGCGTTTAAGCTGAATAATTGGTTCAACTTTTCGTTTTATTGGCTGATAGGACCTGAGACAAAGAAACATCCGCTCTCACTTCTCCCACTTTTCCCAATCTCATTCAGCAGTGTAACGATTGTACAGACGCAACCATAACGATGCCAAACATTACATGTTATTATTAATGTCACTATTAATTATCATTAATCGCTACTATTATTATAAAAGAAAAAAAAATGAAAAAAAAAAAAAAAAAAAAAATACGAATTACACAATTTTTTTCATATTATGTTTCATGTGTCTATTTCTCTCAATTTCTCATTTTTTATTACGTTTGTGATACATACGTACACTTTATGTATGGGATATGCCGATTCAGCCATGCAATTTCGGAATTTCTTTTTATCCTTCATTCAGAATGTTGGGATAACGATGTTCAGAAAAATACTGAAAAAATGTGGGTCCTCGTGAATACTTTAAGTAGTTGAAATCATTTAAGCAGACGAAAATAACTTATCAACGGAGGAATATCAATTCGTGTACATATTTTTGAATAACTGACTAATTTACTTCCGTAAAAAGAGTTGGATGGCTCGGTCGTGACGTGTTCCATGTGCTCGTTTAGTATTTTTCGTTATTCAGATTTTTTTTTTAAAGAATAAGTGAGTAGTAGAAGCTCAAAAAACTTCCCAGTTTCATTCGAGAGAAGCCATCTTAGTTTGATTCTTATACGGGAGCGAAATTTTCGACTCAAGCAGAATTTCTCTAGGGGAGAAAACGAGTGACACTGTGAGCCTGAAACGTTTGGCTAAATATTCCCGGAGTTGGAATATCCATACTTGGCGTTCGCTCCCCTATGGAAAAGGGTCGGAAACCCAGGAGACTCTTCGGTTTCTCTTATTTCTTCTCTGTTCCAAGCTCTTCAAGTGCAGAGGAAAAAAAAAAAATTGTTCGGCAAAGGATTTTTTGTCGTATGAGAAATTATTCAATTTCGCTCTTTAAGGCTGGTGACGTTGAATCTGACGTAATGATAGCTCCTCTTTAAGTCGTGCTGTTCGTAAGCTCAAAAAAGAGTCATTTCGATTCAGAATGTTCATTTTTTTTTAAATATACGAACAATCTTCTTTTAACTTGAAAAGTTTTCTTTATTTTGTCATTAAGTTACAGTATTCTAATGTTTATTTTTCTATTATTTAAGTGAAATGTTGGCTTTTTCTAATTGAATGAGAAAATAATTAGTGTTTTTTTTTGGTGTGGCTCTCGTAAAAAAAAAAGATCATGAAACTTGGGATCGATTGTGAAAAACGGTGTGCTTATCTTTCATCGAAATTTTCAATCACCGTTTTTTTTTAATTAATTTTTCAATACTTCAATTTAGTCAAATCGATATTTTCGTTATGAAGAAATCATTAAAAACGATTATGTTCGGCTACTTGAATAACTTAATGGAGGAATGATGGAGAAAATGAAATGTTGTCCAGAGGAATAGTTTTTTTTTCTTCCGAATTTCGAATTTTATTAACAATTATACTTCGTTGTTTCTTTACGTTGCTGAAATGGTGAAAAAAAAAAACGAATAGGTTTTGGTACCCCAATCAAATGGACTTTTTGTGCTGGCGAGCACTGCCATTTTTGCGGGGGAAAGAAAGAACTCGAAATGTATTGGACGCTCATACTGTAGTTTAAATCCACAGAGAATTTTCCACAATTTTTATATGATACATCGAAAAAGTAGTGTAAAGAATAAATATTATGGAATTTTTAGTCTTAAAAATGGAATGCAAATAAAAAAACTCGTGTGTTTTAGTAGTATCATTAGACTATTACTATTTTTCAACATCAGCACGTTCTCGAGCATATAACTGTTGTACGTAACGAGAAGCTTTGCTCGATCTATCGCCTTTATAGAATCCCCTGAGGCCGTCGGGATTCACGACCCTCTCGTTGTACAGTACATATAGCCATCGGAGTCTAGATGCACGAGGGAGTCGACGGGGGTTTGGACCGAGCCGAAATCAATTCCCTCCGACATCGAATCCCCAAAGCTTCTCGCTGAAATTAACGCTGGGCCTATCCGTTTTTTAGGAAGCTTCAAATTTCTCGTATCACACAACATTTTGTCGTTTCTCCTTTTCTCTCAATGTAGCAATTCTCCTCCAATTCTGCGTGTGTGTTTTGTTTGAATTTAAATCGATAGACTCGCATGATTTTATGCCTGTTCACACTGCACTATTTTCCATAAAAAATTTCAACCTCTAGCTCGAGAGCTATCGATTATGGTCTGAATCTTATCGTCCGTTTTCACTTTCGTTATCGAGGTATTTTTTTAGGTCATAAATAGAAGATTTCGGTCAATTATTCGAGGAACAAAAGAAGCCACAACTCAAGCATAATTCTGAGTAATTTTGATTCCTCATCTTCATAGGAAAGTCAATGTATTTGAGTGAAATTAAGAATGATGTATGCGAATAAAGGGCTTATAAAGAAATATACTTAACAGGATACGATGCAACCGATTCACCAATGAATTCGACGGTGGAAAAAGCTAATAGAAAAAAGGTCCCAGAAATTTGTGAGATGGTTTGTAAAAATCAAATATTCCAAATTTCAAAATGAAATGGGAAAATGAATAAAAAAAAAACTATTTTCAAACAAACCTTATCTTTCCTTAAACAAAAATAAACTTCTTGTAATATTTATAAACCACTGCGTATCAAAAGATTTGTATAGTGGCCAGAGATCATTCAGAGAATGTAGATTACTTACATACATGAATAAATATGTATCTCTACTGTATGTATTATAAATTCATTGTACAAAGAAGCAATATCTTCTAGTTTATATGGATGAATAAATCTAGTTCACGCAATAAAGAGAATACACACGAGCTCATGTTAAACCCTAGAGATTAACTATTTATTATTGAAAGCAATTGAAAAAAAGTATAAAAACAAAATACAAATACTTTCATAGAACTATATTTGCCACATTGATTGTTAATTATAAAAACGATTTATCTCTGTGGTGACGGTTGTAAAAATAAAAATATAATGTAACCGTTTGTATGTGCGGTGTGTGTTTCGTATGTCGAATAGCGCATAGAAAACACGAACCGGAAGTGAGGTAGTGATGACTTTGTTTTTTTAAATACCGCTCGAAACAAAATTTAATGAAAGGTTGCTGTAGAAACAAAAAAAAAAAGTGTCTCAATCGAAATTTAAATGGAGACAAAAATACGACAACAATGTCGAGAGGAGCAAAAATATAACTGCAGTTTCAAAAGTGAATATCTGCATGGTCTAAAAAAAAGAAACATACTCGATTATTATAGACACTATGTGAATATTGAATAATTTCTATTAAAGCTCTTGTTAATTGCAATCCCGCTTTGACTATCTCTCGCCGTCGTGTCTCAATGCTATCCATTCTCGCGCTGGAGAACGAACGTTTTGTATCGTTCGAAACGAGAGAAGAAGACCAGATCAAACTGATTTATCGTATATAATAATAGTCCATATAATTTTCATTTGGAAAGTAGACAAAAACAGATTTTCTACTAAAGCATCCAACACCGTCCTATAAGCAAAAAAATTATGTACGAGGGGTCGGAAAAGTACAGAAAAGAACGAAAAAACTACAAAACGAGCGACCCAACATCCCTTTTCGCAGAAAATAAGTAGCATCGAAAAAAAAAACTAAATAACAATAATAATTCGAAGAAATGCTCGATAGATTGTTTGACATAAAATTTATTCCACTCTTCGTATATGCTTATGCTCATATGCCCGTTGTATGTATAATGCTATGTATATATACTTAGTTATATAGTATATATATATATTACGTATAATATACAGATTTCTTTTAATACACATCAGCAAGTCTCATCCTTTCCGTCTCATGTTATTTGTACTTGCTCGGCTGTTAATGAGAACTGCGATATTTGCGTCGATTATACACATAATCGACTTACTCACACGTTGGAATTTCTTTTTAACAGTTCATTAATGCTCTTGGATTTTTTTTTACTCTCGCTAGATTATGTATCGCAGAAAATAAAAGGCGTGTACGTAATAAAAGGTAAGGTAGTACGTATATAAATAAAGTGCTAAGAAAATTAAAGGTACTCGACTAAAAAAAAATACTTTGAATGTTAAGGACGATACAAAAATTATATAGATATAGATGACTAAAAAAAAATGACCCGCCACGATTTAGTTTCTGCGAATTTAACGTTAAGTATCTTTTTTGAATAAGTTACATAAATGAAAGCTTCAATGTTTTCGATGCGGCAAGACTGGCACATCTTAAGTACGATAGTAGCACCTCCACAGAATTTTCTTTTTTTTTGTCTTATTTTCCCTTCTGTTGCAGCAATTGTTGATTTTTTATGGTCAGCCTCGCAATTTCCTCACCCAGAGTATCGATATTATCCTAATGGAAATAACATATTAATTTCTCGGAAATCTGTTTATTTGAATTGAAGAGGTTCATTATTTACCTTCAGAGTTATATTTTTCAAAAGAGCATCTTCCAGAACAGCCTGCAGTTTTTGGTTTATTTCTAATGACAATTCGAGTGTCATTGTGTCATCCGCTACTCGTTGACTGTAAACCGACGCCATTATTCCACCGTACCTCGCCAACTCCGCCTGATTCATTGAAATATAAAAATATATTAGCGTTTTTTCAAATATCAACCTTTTCGATTTTACTTATTCAGTTTTTGAATGTTAGTCTGTTAAATTTGGAAATAATTATTGACCCTCGTGGACCCATATTGATGAAAGTTCAATACTACGGTAAACTCTTGGGCCTTAGGACGTTTAAACGTATAACTGGATCGAAACGTTAGGGCTGTTGTAACAAACTCTATCAAAACGTGTTGAAAATTATCAACAATCATTGAATGAAAACAATTTTTCGCCATAAATGTCAGGATTAAATATTTTGTGTATAACATCAACACATTTATCATTGAAAAAAATTATCTCACCGGATTCCTTTTGCTTTTTATATGCTTGCATGAAAAAAGTGAACAATTTATATTTATTAGTGACAGAGAAGTTGTTAGTGTACTGAAAACTCTCGAAATTGAGCATCTTTCTTACTTTGTGACGATCTCTCTCGTTGCTTCCCATAGCGTCGAAGTTCTCATGAAGTATATAATTTTGTATTATTTTTGTTTTCTTCTGTAATTCAGCAACGAGCGTTCGTGTGTGTTCTTCCAGAAAATCTAATTTTTCTGCTCTGCGAACGTTGATTTTTTGCATTTTCAATATTCGATCGATCAAAGATTGGCGATCGAGTTCTGTGGTTTGCTTCGTAGTCTCGCTGTTTCCGCTATGATCCGATGAGGCCCCACCATTTAGGGTTTCTCCTAATGACATAAGACACCAAAATACAATATCAGTATACTTATTTGTCTAAATGTTTGAGGGAATCTTCCACTTTTTCTTCAGATGAAATTAATTTGGTACATAAAAGTTGGGTTAGTCGTTCCCAATCTGAGTTCAGAAATTAGGTACGTTTAGAAATTGAAAATATTCCTTGAATATTCATTAATCGTTTCTTTACGTGATTTTTAGTTTATCGTTTTTTCTTCATAGCTCGAATGATGCTTGTTTAAAGTAATGATAACCAGAATGTCTTGCCACCAAATCAATACCAAATTTTATTTTGGAAATAAAAGTTATCGAGCGTTGTAAGTTTTCCAATATGCGAAACAATGGACTTCAATAATAAGCAGCAATGAATATTACATAAATAATTAATTATTTAGAAAAATAGTTAAACTGGTACCGGCGTTTAATGAATTATTGGAGCCTGTTCGAGATGTAGGATTCAAAGAATTGCTCGGAGATGCATTCTCGTACATTTCCAATCTTTTACGGCATTGTTGTAATTCTCGAGCCATTTCTTTCACAGAAATTTGTTGTTTACGTTTGAGTACCGCAATTTCACCTTGACTTTCCTCAAGTTTTTGGGTAAGATTTTGAGCAATTTGAGTCTGCTCGGCCAAATGTCTCGCCAGTATTTCGCACTCTTCGATTCTCTTATTTTTCTCATACGCCAAATTTTCTTCCAAAGTTTTAATTTTTGCCTTAAATTCGACGATGCTCTCGCGTAACGGACCCTGTTCTTGCTCTAGCTGAGCCGTTTTCGCCTCAATCGCCGTGAATTCTGACTGTAGGCGCACGTTTTTGTCCGTCAATTTCTGCGTGAAATCTAACATGTGAGCTTCTCGTTGACGACAGCAGTCCATGTCCGCTTGAAGTTCCTGATTTACTTGACGAAGACGTTCAACTTCAGCTTCATTTGACATCAAACACTGTTCTTTACTAAATATGAAAATAAAAAAAATATCACTTTAGCATTAGAATGAGAAATGGTAATTTCGGAATTTAGGAACAAAATGTTATTCAGATTACTAACTGAATCAATTGAAGTTTCATGGTCTCCAAATGTGAGACTTTGGCTGAAAGATCGACTATTTCCTTCTGTCGTTGATCAGCCACGTTCTTAAAATCGCTGATTTTACTTTCGTAAGACAAACGAGTTTTCTCCAAATCTTGAATCTTTAAACTCAGTGTATTGTTTTCCTCGATAAGAGCAAGCTGTCGATTTTTCAATTGATCAACTTCTTTTTGTAGTTGTAGTCGTAGTATTTCCTTGTCTTCGGTAACATGCCTCTCTAATATGAGACGAGCCTGCTGCTCTTTCAGCTGGTGATCCAAAGTAACGGCTTTGTTTTCTTCCGAGTGTTGAAATTGTCGTATCATTTCTTGTGATTCTCGACGTATCTGTTCGCACTCCTCTCGCATGTCGTTTATTCTTGCCTAAGATTGAAAAGACCCAATGTACAAATATTTTTATAGAACTGACGTAACAATCACTCGGTTTAACAATTTTACCGTAGTCTTGTCCAATTTTTGCTGTGTCTCTTTATGGGTCTCCATTTCTGTTTTCAATTTTGTTTGTGTCCATTTCAATTTGACATCACGCACGTTGACTTCTTCCTTAAGTCTCTCAACTTCTTTTTGCGAATCCGTCAATTCTCGGCACTTTGTATCAAGAATATTGCATATTCTTGTTCTCTCACTCTGAGCCTGACGCAACTTGTTCTGCAACAACTCGTAATCCTTCGAGATTTCCTTGTATTTTCGTTCTGCAAATTCTCGAGCTCTGTGGAATAAAATTTTTTGCATTTCAATCAAACGCTTCACTAACTATTTCGGATCAGATAAAATCGCTATTCGGGAACTTTTTATGAAGTTGAGTTTCTTCATGCGACCGAAACATCTGAGGGTAAAAATTGTTTATTTTTTACGAATTCTTACCTTTGGGTATCAATCAGTTGTTTCTCACTGACGGCGTATTTCATTACCATGCTTTCTCGTTCTTTATTCGCTGCAGCGTATTCACGTCCGAGTTCGTCTTGATTAGCATTGGCAGCACGTAATTCGACGGTCAAACGTTCAACAGTCTTTTCTAATGCTTCCAACTGTACGTTGAATAATTCACCGTTATTTTGTGCTTCTAAAATACGTTTTTCGGCCTCAAGAATGTCGACTCTTTCTGCAAGTTTGATTTTCTCCTCCCGTATCTTCGCATACTCTGTAACGAGCGTGAGATAGACTGGATGTTTAAGCAAACCAGTATTCGATTCAATTGCAGAGACGTCTTCACTGATAGTATCATGATTGGTGATATTTTCGAGTCCTGGAATTTCTCGAAATATACCATCGTCACATTTTGTTGTTGAATTATCGACGTTATTATTCAAGCTTTGTGAAGGATCATTCGTCAACGAAATAGAATCGTTTGGTTCTGTAGAAAAAGATTCACCAATTTCAGGTTCAGGTACCGAATTTTGTATTGAACTTTCTTCAATCAAATTTTTCTCTGATGTCTGACTCGACTCAGGCGTTCTCAAGTCAGTAAAATGTTCTTTCTCTCCGCTAAATATTGCTACATGGTTTTTCGAACTCTCAGTGATCGTGGAAATCTCGGTGTTTTCGCTCATATGTGAATTTGACGCAGTATCATTAAGCAGGGATTCTTGGATGACGGATGATTCCGAAAAATTCTTTTTTTCGCTCGGTGTTACGTCAGCTATTTTCATGATGGAATTATAACGAATCGCAAGATTTTGTGGCAATAAAGTTTTTTCCATTATATTCGTCGATTTTTCGGTGATAAAATTCAAGAAATTACGACTCTTATTCAAGAATTGAGTATTCGATTGCATTAGATTCAATGAACTCGTTGGCAGTGATATTTTGACGAGTCTACTGTCGTCACTGAGCGTGGGCGCTTTTTCCGTATTGATTCTTTGCTGTATCGGATTTTCCAAAACTATCGCTTGGTCTTTGACGTTTTTCTCACGATCCGAGATGGTTTTTAAGCTCCGAGAATTCTCTATTTCATGCTGGTGTTGAGAATCGTCTATAGCATTTCGAAAAATTTGCTCGTTCGACAACAGAACAATATTTTTTGGTGACACAGGCTTTAAGTCATTCGGAATACAGAATTCTCCATCAGAACCAGGTTTTTTGTTATCCAGGAGACTGTTGCTTTCTGTAGAAATCATATGTGTGAAATTTGCCATATATTCGTCATTTGATTGCACTAATTTTTCATTATTTTCATTTGAAATTTCGGAATCTTCATGAGTCAGAAGTTGCTCAATGTTTTTGGCATAATTTAGAGGAATGTTTTCAAAGTTGGAAGATAATTTTTCTGGAAGTTTTTGCTGTTTTGGCGATTCAGTTCCTCTGTCAACCGATGAATCTATTGAATCATCTCTTTCTTCAGGATCGCTGTCAATGTTGATAAGAGACGTAGTTACAGGATCCTGATGCAAATTTTGAGCCGAGTTCTGCGTTTCTCTAGGCGTGAGGGACAAACCATTCTCCACGTTTGACTGACTTTTGCAGTCTTCGACAATAGATCCATGATCTTGCATTATCTCGAAAGTGACCAACGTATAGGAGCCAGAAATTTAGAACATTGTCATCCTGAAAGAAAGACCACAAATATTATTTGACAATGAAATCAATTTCATTGTGGCAGTTATGAAATAATTTAGAAAATACAGAAATAATTAGAAGAAAGAAAAATTTTGTTTTGTATTTTTGTCTTCCAGGTTCAGATTTGAATTAGAATCATATTGAATTTGATAAAATTGTAATGGATTGATTGATACAGACAAATTGCTTTTAATTAGAAACTAGAACATTGACGTAAGAACAATACAAGGATTATTCATTGCAGCAGACTGTTTTGTAGTACAGTAGCATTTGTCATTTTAAAAGAATGAAAGTGTACCTTGATATCGCTGAAAAAATGCGCAGTTATAGAAATTCATCGAAACGAAATCGGGGTGAAAAGTTGTTAATTTTTTTCCTGATAATCCTTCTTGACATTCAAGCACACAAAACTGAATTCTTGTTCATCCATTTTGCATCACCTGGCTCAATTCGTCTTCTCAAACATTGAACAAGATTGTTGTTTCCCCAAAAGTTTCGTAATCTTCTGCAGTTTTTGCCTGAACTTATCGGGCAAAGGCACTTAAATTGAATATCCTGTGTGAGAAAAAATAAAACGCGAATTAGATTAACCTACATTAAATCCGTCAGAAAACTAAACGATCAGTCAGCCGTGCACGCAAACAGCTGTGGTACTGAACGTATACTTTGTAAAAAACACTGTTTCTGTGTGTTCTCTGTAGAGAGCGCTGCTGCGAATCCCATATCTCCCATATCGACTGAGTTCTAATAGTCCAGTGATTATAAAAGCGAACTCTCTTTTTTTAAGATTTTTTAAAAATGTACTTGTCTCCGAATCGCTACCGCGACTCTAGATCAATCCCGAAACAATTGTTTTTGCCTGTAAATGTAGTTCTTGGAATAATAGATACTCAAAGGATACATAAATATCGGATTGTTTGGATTTATTAGGCCAATAATGAAAGAAAATTTTACTGTACAAAGTGCATATCGAAACAGCGGTGTGAACTTGGCCCCCCTCGACATTGTTTTTTCAATAGTTTTCTGATTTCAATCGTTTGTGTGTCCTTTGTAAAGTATTGTAAGAATAAAATAAACGTTTGGAAGATGAGTTTATCGTGAAGAAATTGCACGAGAGAATCTTGATTTAAACTCATTCAATTGAAAAACTAGTGTTGATCTTCATCGAAAATCGATCTCAGTCGCCAAATTCTCGAACCGTTTTGCCGCACGAAGGAGATGGACGATTCATTATTGAGGAGGAGAACAAGACATCGACGAGTGAGTAATTCCATCAGTTTTATTGTTTTTATTTTTGTGCATAGCAATTTTCAGTACCAAAACGTTGGGCCTTTTTTAATTTTCACTATTATTTTCGAAAGAATTCATTTTCTACTTCAATCGTTAATCCTTGGAGGAAAAAAACGTTCATCGTTTCTTCCTCGATTCCGAAAATTAAATTTTCCGAACCTAGCGCCACTAGAGCAAGTATAGTGTATGAAGTGCAGATTTCCAGTAGAGATGAATAGCCTGATCATCTCTGTACTGAGTTCATTTTTTCTTTTACCGACTGTAGATTGATAGACGAAATGATGAATGAATTCGTCGGTATTTCTTTTTAGTGGGTAATATTTTTCAATTTTCAGTATTCCAAAATGATTAGATGATTAGATAAATAGTCTGATATTATTTTTTCATAAAATAAAATTTGGGAATAGACCAGCAGTGGTAACATCTGAATAGGTCCAACAGACCATCCATATAATTTTGCATTTAGAAATCAGTGTTATCGTTTCTAAATATTAAGATTTATTTTTTTCTAATCAATTGACTAGTATCGTACAGATTGGAGTCACTCGTGACTTCGCCTGTAATCGCCCGTGAGATCGCCAAGTAGAAATCATTGGTTTTTTTGCAAGATCAGGAATCCACGTTTCTCAATTGAAAATAATAATTATTGACCCGACTGGAATATTCATGAGAAGATTGATGGCTCGCATAATTATTCATCAATAATATTACTCATGTCTTGGAACAATTTATTTAAATTGGTTATTATTTTGACATACTTTCTAAAAATTAAAACTTAACACCGTTGATATTATGTTTTGTTTTTTTTTTCAGAACTTTAATTCATTTATTTAATAGCATTCTTATTTTTAGAATTTGTTTTATTATATCTAAACATATACATTTTTTCGTTTTGTAACTAAAATTGTAGAAATTATGAGCTACTTCCTAATGACAATATAATAATTTCATTCGATGAAAAAATCAGTGCTAAGCAGTTCTCAGATAATCTGACAAAATTTGACCATTTTTTAAACGTTGTTACTATTCAATGGCACCGTTACTACTCATTTTCCTATGCTGTGTCCGCTCTTTCTTTCTAGAATCCCTGACTGGTTCGGAAAAATTTATGCAAATTTTGTTTTGGCTTTTTCATGAGAATACGCGTCCTAAAAACATTTCCATTTTATCATTCATATTCTACGAACGATTTTGCATTGATTTACGTACAATTAAACTCAAATAAACAAAATTGGGGGGGAGGGGGGGGGGGCGATTTCATGCTTATTTTTATTTCTGATTTCTTTGCGATGAACTCATCCCACGAACGTTTTTATTGTTCTCACAATAATTTACAAGCGACGGGGGGTCGAGTTCAAATCGATCATAAAAATAATTTAGAACAATATTCGAGCTCGCTACCCTTACCGACTGAAATCAGCTGTTCAAAGCGTCAAACACGAATGTTTCTGTTACATCTGTTATATATTATAACATTCGTGACCGAATGGAGATTTGTTTTCATGACTCGTGTGTTTCGGTATGGAGTGCTGTGGTGTATATAAAAAGTGTTCTGTGTAACAATGCAACATTTGATTGTTCGTAAATCACAATACGTGGAAAATATACTTATTTATCCGTAAATGAGACAATAAAATTGAGTGACGTGGAAATTGTCAAACGTTTAGTTTAATGGTGTATTTATAAAGTATAAACGGTATAAACATTGTGAAACAAAAGATAATCGGCGAAAAAATTCGAGAAATGTCAGATTATTTCGATGAAATGGGTTGGACGCCATTGAGGGATGGGGAGGCGCCCAATCATTTGATACAAATGGCTCGGTTGTTTCGAGATATTGGAATGTGGGAATTGCTCGGTCATCATGACAAATTACCACCACCAGCTTCGAAAGCTTCGTTGGAGACTCTCGAAAAGATCGAAATAACAGGAGAAAATGTAAAACAATGTCCGATTTGTCTGAAAGATTTTGAGCTGGGAAATATCGTCAATGGGTTGCCATGCAAACATTCGTTTCATCGTGAATGTATCGTTCCTTGGTTGGAAAAAGTACAGTATTCAATTCGACAATAATTTTTTTTTTGTTTTTTAGAATCTCGTTTTCAGCTGTCTATTAGTTGATAATTATTTTCTTTGATACTTTCAGACAAATTCGTGTCCTTTGTGCAGACACGAATTACCTACGGATGATGAAGAATACGAAATGTTTCGAAAAGAGAAACAAAGGGCGGTCGAGCGCGAAAAAGATTTAGAAATATTGCATAACTCAATGTTTATGTAGTATCGTGTAGATAATTGTTTATTAGGTTATTTCATTCCGGATTTTTTTCCAAGACATTCGAATGAGTTATTTACCACACGTGGGTACGGAAAATTTTGTAAAAAAAAATTCTATTACCAACTTCGGTTTGGACGAGCAAATACGTAAAGTTTCTTCGAGATGGCGTTATCGACACGAAATAAAGGGAGGAGACAACAATTTCTTTGCACGCGAAACAATTTTATCCACTGTACAAATAAAATTGAATAAAAATATGTTATTTGTCTAGAATTAATGTGGTTGCAGATTATTTTATCAAAGATCCTGAATTTTCAAATTGATTGAGAAAAAATGCATCTCTATATCGAGACGCGACAATGTTTTGACGCCGCAATGATTGAAAATATAGTTTTTTAATGACAAAGATTATTCGCGTTGCGTATTTATGCTTGAGACTGGGCGATTTTCCTTCACTTTTGAACTTTAAGTTGTCACCCATCATAAAATCTTCGATTTATCGAAAAAAATGAAACTTCACTAGTATGATGTGGTCGTCAATGCGCGAATGTTATTTATGAGTGTAAGTTATCAAAGTGTTTTGCGGTTGGAAATGCTAATAAAGTTTTTATTTCAGTGGAAAAGAATATTTTTAAAGTTTGAATGTAAATTGAACTTTGAAATGGTGATTCGTTGAAAAGAAAATGTATTTAAAATTTTATTGTTCGACTACCTTGCTCGAAAGATCCGTCATTATCAGAAATTGAAGCAAAATTCTGTGATTCATTCCAAAAGTTGATTAACATTCTGCGACATTCTCGTTTTTAAAGAGACGTTATTAGCCATTAAGTTTTATATGCGTGATCTTTATAGCTGTTGACCAAAAGATCGTAAAAATACGAAGGAAAAACAAGGAATCGGAGATATATGTAATGATGAAATGGGCATCCATCGATATCTCATTCTTCGTGGTCGGTTTATTCGTTTATGAACGTTTTTGGATCGTATTCAATTCGTCTCATCCTCGTATTTAGTTTGGCCTCGAATCATATACCTCTCGTCGAGGAGTAATGGCGATCTTCGTCGATTCCTCGCTTTTTACCACTTTTCCCATTTTTCATTAGCGCAAAACGTACTCTCGGATGGGCTAGCAGGGAGAGTAAAAAAGAACACAATGGTTTCTTGCTCACTAACCGAAGAGAAGCAGTGGTCGGCGATCGAACGAATCGATGTCTTAATTCCGGAGAGACGAATAAAAGTTAGTGCAATCATAGCTTTTACGTCCCTCTGCTTTTCAACCATTTATATACGGATCGTATGTATGTATAGGATGAGAAGGTAAAAGGGTAAAACGTGAGGAAGAGAGGAAGAAAGAGCAATGTTATATGGAGGAGCGTGAAATCGAATTTCGCTATCCTTCTTCACAATGGGATTAGTTTCCCCCTCTACGATCTCCCTAATTGTTTTTTGCTCAACCGAGCATCGCTATATATGACTAATGGTCTATAATTTTCTTCGGCAATGAGATAAAGTGAATTTAGGTCGGAAATGGCGAACGAAAACGAATCTCTCCTACAATTTGGTTAATTATATTTAGCTCAATAAGTAACTAAATGTATTACATTAATAATTCGTATATCCGTGCTTTTCTTCGAGACAATACAGCAAATTTTTATTTGATAGTCGTATTTATAGTTTGCCTACCGGTTTCGCTATTTATTTTGTTGCTTTGTATGTGCGCATGTCGGAACATCAGGTGTTTCCTTAATAATGAGTAAACAAACGACCAATTTATTAAACTAAGAGGATTCGAGAAACAGCATGACCCTCATTATTTCATGTATAATGTAGACCCAAACTCTTGCAGATTCCCGATTGTATGTGTATTTTTTTTTGCAGCCGAGTTATAAGCTAAGCGAAAGCTTATTTCCAATTAAAAATGCGACGGGTTAAAAAACTATTTCGGTTTAATATTGCTGTAAGATTCTAATGGCGTAAATGATGAACAAAAATAAAGTTAACAATATGGACTAAATAAATCATAAAATCTATAAATAGCGTTGATTGATTCTTTGATAGTTTCTAACGGGGGATTTGCTGATGAAAGCAAATGCCCAAAGGGATCGTTTTCTATATGCATCTAATATGCATATATATCGTCGTTGCAATGGGAGCGGAAGAGGAACTCGAAAACTGGAAGACGTCCGGTTGCAACAAACCGGAACAAGAGAGAAAGGGAGTGGGATGGAGGATGGGAGATAGGGAGAGTGGTAATAACCGTGAGGCTTTAATTATCTCGCCACCCTCCTCTTTCTCCTAACATGCAATTAATTCCAAATGCGGTTTAGTTTAGCGAACGAAGAGCAAACAATGTATTACTCCCCTCCCTCTCAAAGACCATCTAAACGTAGGTGGTTATACAGCGGATAGGACGTTAAAAGAGGATAGGACGTTGGAAGAGGTGAGGCCACTTTGCGCAAATAGCATGGATCTGCAGATATAACGCATGTGGCGCCCTCTTGGCCTACCGCCCTTTGCGAGACCCTCTATTGCCCCGGAAACTCATGCCGCGTTGCATCCACCCTTGTTCGGCGTACATTACCGTGAACCTGAATATCTTTGACCTCACCGCGTGTTCTCTCGTGCCCGATTTGCCTTCGGTTAATTGAAAAAAAAATTCCAGACAGTGCGGCTCATTGGGATGTTTCACTTGGACGAATAAAAATCGAGACAAAAGTTTCTGTTTGACAATCACTTTAAGAGAACTAACATTTTCATTCGTACGAAATGCACTAAAATCGGTTGTAGTAAAACTATATTTTTCGATGTTACGCACGGAACCTGGTTTGAAAGGGATAAAACGTGAGATGTCGAACGATAGCGCGTACAGGGCGATGTTTCCGGAATAGTATATAAATATATATAGAAAAGGGTTGTCATATACGTATACGGGAAGGCATTGTATTAGGTGTGTGAAAGGGTGACCAATCCATGAGGGATAAACGCAGTATTGGGAGTAGAAGAGAGGAAGGGGAGAGGCAGGAGACAGGCGAAGATGAGAGAGTGGGATGAAAGCGGTTCGCGCGAAGCGAATGACTGCGATTCGTCCAATTATCGGTTGGCACCAAAAGTGCTGGGTCTGGCTCGCCTGCCAAATGGGAAATAGCACCAGCGAGAGAACTTTGAGGCAAATAGATACAAAGACCGTGAGTGTGACAAAGAGGACCTCTATGACTATTCTATCTATATATATGTTCATCCTCCACAGGATGTCCATCCCCCATTTAGGGATGACATCAGTGGAGAGAGTTGCATACTCCGAGACTTATATTTTCACTGTTAGCGTCCTGTCCGCAGGCTCCATACACACCAGCGAATCGTAACGTTCGACTTTACGGACTCCCGAAGATTTCCTTCGTCTATAAAAGGAGACTATCGAGGATGATATCACTCGTGGTATCTCCGCATGGCTGATCTAGCCTTTATAAGTCTTTACGTAGTTCGACGCAGGGGCTGAAGGGCAATGGAACAGAGCGGGAGGGGGGGGGGGGGGGCGGAAGAAAAGATTCTTCCTTTTTTTAAGGGGGGAAGCTGGTCTAGAGCGTAAAAAAATGGGCACAATTTATGAATTTTTTATGACTCAACAAAAAGATCAATCGAAAATCTCTGAAAGGGGTTTTATAATTTAGGTTTTAATATACAAATACAAATTTTTTCGTGTCAATTAAATTCAAAATGGCGGTGTCCGGCATTTCTTCGGAGGCGCCTCGATTTTTAGACGGGTCCATGGCCGAAGATGTAACCTCCTTAATTTTGGTCCGAGAATAAAATCCCGAAAGTTTTTAGTTTCTATATAACAACAGCAAGAGACGTACGTAGCATTTTTTCGATATTTTGTTTTTTCGCGAAATGGTGCACGTTTGAACAAAACATTAAAATTTTCACTATAAAAAAACGACAAAATTGTTGACTAAAAAAAAAACTATGCAATATAAAAAAAAAATCCTACGTACGTCTCCGGAGAAAGGTATTTCGAATGTACTGTCAAAATTTCGTATAGATCGGTGAAGATTTGCTCGAGTTATGTCTTCGGCCAGTTCAAAAAAAGTCATTTCGAGAAAAACGCGTTTAAAGTTTTACGTACTATAAAATCATATTAAATGCGTATATACTTTTAATCTGCGATGCCTGCGCCGTACAATTGCCCTTCTGTATCAATCTCTTCGGCTTCTTTTTCCTTTCGGAAAATGATCTTTATCCCCCCGGAAAGGGAATCGTTATGATCCCGGCGCACGCTGTAATGCGTGCGCCAGGATCATAAAGGGCGCTCGGGGCATACCTGAGAGGCGCTGCCGCAGAATGGAAAGTTTGGGCATTTAGACATTTTTGCCGACATCCATCCTTTGGTATGTTATTTTTAAGACCCTAAAGTACCTTTTAAGACAAAAAAAAAAATTTCGGTTTCTTCAAAATTCTAGACCAGCTTTCCCCCTTAAAGCGTTTCTACGAGAGGAGGGATGAACGGTTAGATTGACGTTGGCCCGACGTCGAGAGAGGTTGAAGAGGGTGGAACAAAAGGAAACGAAGTCCGAGGCAATGGGTTTGGGAAAAACTTTAGCCCCGGAGCCTTATGCCCTGGCCGTTCGGACGCTTTCTTTGCTGAAGGAGACTACGAGACTGGTAAATGACGTCATTAACGAGGCTAAAGTGCTGACGCGTCGAGACCGACTTATACAACGACTTGCACAGTCGTATTCGTTGGCGTATATATGTACTTTTACGTATATCCGTCGTCTCGTTTTTTCTTCGTCCCTTTATTCCGTCTCTTTCTTACCTACAATTCCTTGTCCGACCAATCTTATATACTAGCCGTCGACCTATGCCGTTTTTCTCTCTCTCCAAGATCGATGCGTCGATTTCCGATGATACCGTACATCCCTTATAGAAAAAGCTTTCCATGTGTATGTCCCATATATTGCATCTATAGTGATAACGTTGATAAGTAAAGAGCGATCGAGCTTCACAGGCAAATCCAGTTTTTGCACATTTTCTCTTCCATGGTGGAAGAGCCTGTCGTCGCTCTTATTCGTCATCCAAAATTGCAGATACAGAAACGTATACGTACTATCCAAAATTTCCCTCTTACATGCGAGTGCAAATGCTTCTTTTAGGATCGTCTTGAAATTTGTTGTACTCTGCACTCTCTGAAATCATCGTAGTTCTCGGGTTACCGAATCGTTCTTCACTATCCTTTTAAAATACATAAATGGCATTGAGAAAAGGAGCTCGCGCTAGCGTGCAGTTTTCTCACTTATTAATGGTTAAATAGTTTAGCCACAATTTCAACGATCACGGATTCCACAATGGATCATCCTTGTAATTCACCACAGTAACGATCACTGCGTCGTGATATTATCCAAAATACTATGTATTCGTGAATTATATCACTTGGTGCATCACCACGCAGGGAATAATTCAACGTTTGCTCTGCGTGCATGCTTTGCTTCGCGCAACCCTAGCACCGTGAAATGTTCTCCGACGTTGTCTTCATGTATATGTATGTGTATAATGTGTATGTTGCGCTTAGAACTGTATATATATATATATATATACACAAGAACTTTAGTTATATCAACATATATATATCTATGCTTATATGTAGTGCATAGTTGTATGAACGAGACCTAGTTGCTATACGGTAATTGGCGTGGTAGGTATGCAGATATATACGTAATAGGGTCGTGTATATTCCTGCCTGGGGCCACTAATATACTCACACGTGTTGGCGATCGTGTCCCCAGGATTTTGATTGTCCCATGTTGCTCGGAGAATTATCGAGTTTGAGTTCGAGAGAGAGAGAGAGAGAGATTGAGAGAGTGAGTGCTCGATGTATATTCGAGCTCATTGTCTACTAAGCTATGCTGCATGTATGTCTATCGAGTCAATGCGTTTTCAAATTGTCTTCTGTCTCCTCTCGATCGAGATAAAGATAAAACAAGAAAGAGATAAAAAATCGATTATCGCTATAGTACGTGGAAGATATATTTTTTGAAATTGTATTCTGCACAACAACGTCACTTTTTATAGAAATGAGAAGAAGAATTGTGTATACAGAGAGGATTAGTCTTTCAAATTTTTTTTTTTAGAAATCTGTTCACTCTGAATATGCTCATGGAGACGTAAACAAAGTTTTACGTTTAAAGAAAAGACCAACGAATCTGTAGTCAAGCAGAAGATACTTTAAACAAGATAATGCAGGCAGTGACAGCGAAAATGTTTCCTTTCAAATTAAATTAAAGATTTATGATAATGGGTGCTATTTTAGTACTAGAAATGCAAATAAGTGGCAGTTCAAGGGATTTTTAACGGCAAACCTAAGCGTGGAGTCACAGTAAATGTAGAGGCAAATTATAGACTCGATACGATGAGATCGACTGAATTACTTTGTTACTGAGAAAACAGATTCACATTTTGGAGTGCACTTAAGTGGACTGCAAAATTAAAAAAATTAAAAAAATTAAGTGGAGTAAGAGAAATTTTCCAAAAATAATAAAAGTACAAACAAACTGATTGTCATGTTACCCAATTGATCAGTCAGAGACTTGAAAGTGGGCTAGTATTTAAAGAAGTTGGGCTTTAAGGGAAATACGGTTTCAATATAGTCGGGGGTGGTTACTGGAAAGCTGGTATGTGTGTTGCGCCAAGCTGACGCGCCTTTATCACCACGAGGAGTGTATAAAACAATCTCGGCCACGTATTTATGAAGGCTTTTGGTCGAGAACTTGAAATTCATGCGAGGCCAGCCACGAGATTATAACCCTCGTTGAAAACGTGTAAATATTTTAGAATCCGCGCCAGGTCGTCTCTCAGGTGGCTATGAGAGCTAAAAAGGTGTTGATCTTACCCGAAATTTCCGTACCGAATCTTGAAAAAAAATCATTTATTATTTATTACTTTGTGAATTACTTGCAGCGGAGGAAAAACTCGACTGAAAATGTTGGATAATGTGAAAAAATGATGAGTGCTTTGGCGACAAGTCTCTGAATCAATGTATTTTTGATAAGTACTGATGATACGACGACGAAACTTGTTCGACAAGTTTGTCATAACTACGATACGATTAGTATAATAAAATATTATCAATAAAAATATCAATCAGAGTGTGAAATGCAGCTTGATTTATTTCTTTTTCTTTTTTTAAACATATCTTGGCTCGTCAAGAAAGGTTTGAAAATTTGTGCAATATCTCTACTGCCCGAAATTTAGTTAACACGTTGTCAGTGGCGCCTAATATCAAGGACCGAAAATTCTCTTGTATATTCGCGTCTTTCCGAGCGTCTAACCGAATAAGGAAGCCAAAATGGTTTTTGTTCGAATTGGCAAAGACGAGACCACGCGCCCTCCCACGGCAGGAGAGCAAATACAACGCGAGCCCTTTCACCCTCTCTTCTATACTGTTTCGCCTATATAGACATATACAAGTATAGCTTGCCTACTAACAGGCAAGAACTTAATTATCTGTGAAACAATAGCCCGGGGAATTATGATTATTGCCTCGGGACAGTCTGAGAAAACGTTAGGCGAAGCCGAACGGGCGAACTAAGGATCCGTTCCCTATGTGAGCTTGTACGTGTGAGTATGCTGGCTCTCTCAGACTATAACCAGTGATAAAAGTAGCGAGAGCGTAAATAGAGGATTCAGTTTCGTTTTCCCAAGGTGTCTCGCCGACTCGAATTACGACTTTAACCGATGAACTTATATTTCTTCTCCCTTTCCGTATCTCTTCTTCTCTTTTCCTCTATCACGATAACGAGAAAACTCACCCACGAGTTATACGCATTTATTCGCGAGAGGATGGACCGTGCCCTTCTCGGAAATTGGACTCTTGGCATCCATATATACGTGATAGGATTGTTCTTTTTTTTTTTTCCTATACTACGCTAGATCGGGGCAAAAAGTGTGAAGCGCACGAACAATTAGCCATTGGAGAACTTTGTTACGGTCACGAAAAATGATTAAAACAGATTGTACTCTCTTCAAGGATATATCGCGGAGACAGAATCTCGGATAAAAAAAAAAAAGCTTTTTCTCACAAGTCACCTTGAACCATTGTCAGTTATATTATCAAGTCAATGCTGACCCAATTGCGTACTTTACTCAACATCCCGAGCTTATAAATATTTATCGTCATCCTGAGTTTGCTTAGCACAAAATTATTCCAACATTTCAGAATATATTTTCGCAATGGGAAACTATTTTGAAAAATCAACTCCAGACTTGTCTCGAGGGAAGAAATCGCGGAAGGTTTAATTCAACGTCTCGAGGGAACTAGCGGACACGTCTGAGACCGCGTGTCGGAAACTCTGCAAGTTTCCTCAATGCCACCGGCAGTGGTTTCGAGTAAGGGTGGATTTTCGTCAGATTCTCCCGAGATCTTTCGACCGGTCTGGAGCGGAAGTTGTTTACATGACCGTTACTCAGATCCTAGTTACGCATAAATCCGATATATATCAAACTTTTCATGAACCTACAATCAACCTCGTACGAAGGTATTCGAGATCGATTACATCATTTTTACAAGGATTTTTCTACAATGGTTGAATGGCTTTATAATTGACATTAATCGGTTTTTCCAATTTAGAATAAACGATGTACTTTTTGTTCAATACTTTTATGTAAGCAGCGATCTGGTGAGTTGACGTAAAAGTCATACCAGAAATCGTCGGGAAACATCTCGAATCTAAATCCAAACCAAAAATGCGTATCTTTTGATTTTTCATGTTCTGAAGTATGTCGTTTACGTTTATATTACTTTTCACCAGTGCTGAAATCTCAACAGTTTTTCTTAGTCGCTAGAAAAGAAAAAGAACGTACGAATCAGTAGTTAAGACTGCGTTGGGTCGGACAACGTGTATGTCTCGATCGTTTCTATCATCTGGTCAGAGACAAAGTCATTTTCCTTAATCGAGTTTAGTTCTGATGAGCCATTTCTTCATACAAGATCAACCCGTACTGAGTGTCGAAACTTATTAGCAGTTTCGGAGATTTTCAACGAAATGCGAAATTATATAGGAAGTATATGTTTGAGATGAAGCGGTGGTTTCGAAGTTTTCCATCCTTAATAGAAAAAAAAAAGAACAGGGCAACCGAGGCAAAGTAAACTATTTTTCGTTCTGCAGTTTGAGTCTGGTGCTAGGCACTGACAATGAGTTCTAAGTCGGTTCATTTTGAATACAGTCCCTTGCGAGGCAGCTGTATCGAGTGTCTGCATCGTAATCTAAGTTGACAAACTTTGCCAAAGGTTGACATTACTTTCGGCTTTAGTCTGCATTATCAAGTTTAGTCTTGTGGTTGATTCGCTCATTGTAATTCTGGAAACTTTTGAAGATCACAGTTCTGCCGATACGTGTATATTTCTCTAGTGGAACGCTTTTCTCGATTTTGATAACGAATTTTCTTTTTCTTTTCATCTGTAAAAAAATTCAAATAAATAAAGTAGATTTTTGAGTTCATGAAAAATACATCAAAATGTAACATTTTCTCGGGTTTGCTGTGAATCACGTTTTTATTGGATCATTATCAGGATACTTTCTTTATCTTTTTGTTAAAAAAAGGTTCGATTTCACGTGGATTAGCCTTTAGAAGTATTATAGCCGGTCGAAGATTCGATTCTCGGTGGGCGATGCAAATGAAATTGTGAAATTGGTTCGTGGAAGATTTATCCGTTCGGTAGGGAGGGCGACAGAGTTGCTCGTATAAGAAGAGGAGCGTCGTCTGTTGGAAGAGGTGGGTCACAGTGATACCCGCTAAGAGAGGTTGGGTTGGCTTCGACGACATTTTGGCCTCCGGAAAATATGATAATGCGGTCTCTCTTCCCTCTCTCCGCTTCACGAGAGAGGGCGACGTGTCATGACGAATGGTTTGCCGCACGTTTCCACTTTTGGTATTTTGCGGTTAACTCGCGGATTGGTTATATTTTTAAAAGAAGAAGAGAGGGAGAAGCGTCGAGTGGCGATAGTCGTAACCATGAGATTTTCTACAACGTACCACCTAAGGGTGTATTACGATAGCTGTAGAAAGAAAGCGAGCGTGTGAGAAAGAGAGGGAGAGAAAAAAGAGCGAAAGCTTACAGTATTGCGGGGGTGTTTGGCCCAGGCTCACGTTATTTCCCTTCCTCTGCTGCATCATGAAGCGAGCTTGCAGCACAGTCATAATTCATCCGTTCTCGCCATTTTTTATGTCTTTTTATACTCTCTCTTTTCTCTCCTTCCGTGGATTCATCGTTGGCGAAGAAGAACCGCACGCAATCGTATAAACCGCCTTCTCACTTTTCCCAGAGAGAAAACACGTAGCATCAGCACATAGCGAAGCTATAACTTGAGAAAAAAAAAAACGGAGGGATGGGACGGAGCGGAAATTCGCCGCGGCGAATGACCGCACACGCGTCCGGAAAACCTCTCTCTTTCTGGCCGTCTAGGGTTCTTTACGATGCAGTAAGATCTCTTATGGTCTTTCAGTGTCGGCTATGGAAGAAAATAAGGTCAAAGACTGGTTTTCATGCGAGTCGAAATTATAATTTAAGCTCATCTCCACCGAATTTTTTTTTCCATCACTGGGGAAACTCCTCTTTTGTGAAAAAGATTCTCATCTTCGTGTGCTCATCGATCTCGATCTCACTGGATTGCAGGCTCCAAACGAACGACATTGTCGTGGGATTTCAATTAGTCTCGCTGTCTTTCCTAGCTCTCTCGCAGGACCAATTGCTCGCGAATATTCTACCGAGTTCTCGCTCAGCTTTCCCCTTTCTAACTATCTTTTCTACATATTATATATACACTCATACTCGCTTTCGTCCTTTCACAGTACTATATTTCCACTTGACCCTCTGCGGTATATCTGCCACAATGGCACGTTCCTCTTTGACCCCCATTTCGCTTCCTGTGCGTTCCACCCACAAAGCGCAGCCAGAGCCAGGATTAGAACAATCCTATATTAGTTTCTGGGCGACATGTGAACACGACAGCACTGTAATTCGTGTTCTCAAGAAGCTCATGTAGCCGCCTGATTTCACTAATCAAGTGGATGATTTGTTTCAACCGTTTATCAAGGCAGTGCGGTAAAGAGAACAGAAAAGAGGAAGAATGAATGCGAGAACTTAGCGTTACTCCATCACAAGATTAGTCAAATTGAAAATAATGGTCTTAGGGATTTTGCCGGTATGAAGAATGAACTTGGTGGACATGTTAACTAGTTTGTTAAAATTTATTAGTCTTTGAAAAGCAACATTTTTTTTAGTAATCTCCAGGCAGTCGAAAAAATCTTGCAAATATGTACATTGAGCTTCTGAAAATGTACATTTTTCTTTCAATCTTCAACAGTTCATCGACTAGTGGTTCAGTTTCTACGAGAACAATTCGAAAAACATCGTTTTCAGCTTTATAACTAACGATTAAACATAATTTCATGACTAAACATCAATCGAGGGGCTAGAGCAGATAGCATCTCCATGAATTTACATTAATTATAATGCAAAATGTCAGTATAAAAAATACAGGAAATGAAAATCGATTATTCGGTTAGTCAAAAGTCGTGAAAAAAAAAGAAAAAAATAATCACATTAATGGACCGTTATAATCGTCGTAACTGGCGGTTCGGTCGATCCTCTATACCTACTGTTTACAATAAAACAGAGATTTCATGTGTTTTGATGGTACAGACAGGAAGAAGCGAGAAGTCAAATGTATAAGATAGCCTGAGAGATATATAGCGGCAGTTACCACGAGAATTTTCGGGGAATTACGTTTCAACCGGGGTGTAATTTGTTTTTGTCGTTTGGTAGTTTGTCCGGTTGATTTTATATTTGGTCACTCTTCCGTTTTCGTCGCGCAGCTGAGTCGTCGTTTGTGCATGCCTGTGTATACACGGTTCCTCGTTCCCTGAACTCGCCACTCTTCCGACGCTTTCACGAAATACGTCTTCATTTACGCCGTCATAACTTTTTAATGGCCGTCGGCGTCGGCGATGAGAGTAAAAGAGAAAGAGAGAGAGGAACAATAATGTAGACTGTATCTGGAGCACTCGAGAGGAAAACGCTCCTCGTTCGCGCCTCTGACCACACATTCTCTCACTATTCTCTACAGACGAGAGCATTGCCAGATATGATAAGGGGCTATAGCTACGATCCCTCGCCCTTCAACCACGTATATACACACGAAATATGAAATTGTTGATGGATCGAGGTTAATGGATGACGGGTATGAGAGTTTCCCCGATGGAAATCAGAAATCGATAAGCGCCATATCTCCGCACAGTTATCATATTGATGGAAATAATAACGCACGATTGCGGTCTGCGTAGACACGATACGGGTGCCCCAAGCTTCAAATGCAAACGAATACATATATTCAATAAGAGAATAAAATATATATCATCGTCACATGCGGGCTGTGGAATGTCTGTAATTTTTTTTAAAACCAGTCTCTATTTAAACTTATTTTGCTACAGTATTACACTTTCAATGAGAAGAATTACGTTGTAACGTGTTTGTTATTGCGTTTCAAAATACTCAAACATTTTCAACACACATTTGAAATTTACGAAATTCATCAATTTCATATTCAATGTCATTTAATAAAGACACTCTAAAATCTAGGCATGTTGCACGGTTTAATGCAAATGACCAGTTTTGATGGCTAGACGTCGCGTCGTGCTGACCACCAAGTTTATCATTATCTTTTCACGATAATATCGATAATCAACGTCGACGGGTGTCTGTCGTCAGGTTGGCGTTAAGGTCGAACTATAATATCGACATTACGTGCCATTATGGAAACCCGATACCTTATAGTTTGGGAGCATGAATATCGTGTGCTTCAATGGTTAACACGTTCGATCCCTCAGACTGTGACCAGACAATCTCCATCTAATTGCCATCAAGGAGATAAGAACCTATTATTAAAATAGAATATAATCAATACATGGTAAATCTGTATATTCACAACGTAACATAAAATACTATATGAAATGTATAATTATCATCGCTCAACATACTTTTGCGACGAAAGTCGATGACAAAAAAAAAAACTGTAAATCAGATTATAGCTTATGCAGAAAATTTTAAGATTAAAACAAAGACGGAGAGTTCAACTTGTATGACCGTGGTCAAATTAGAATTAAAAAATGGTTCTTCTCAAAGGATATATATTTAAAGGAATTTCAACGTTTTAGATTTGACATTTCGTGAGCTATCTTTGGGATATAATCTCTACTGTACGTGGAAAATATATTGAAAGTAAACGGATCTCGGATGTAGAAGAAAATTATCGATGAGAAGGAAGAGATATGAGGGTCGTCCGTTATTACACTCATAATGGTCGATCAAAGCGGATGAAAAGCTACCGCGGATATGAAAAGAAGAGAAGGTTCTAGGTTTATTAATCATCATCTATATTTCATAATCTCCATTATCCCTCGGTATTATAAAACATGGCAGTATCTTTTTCTCTCGTTGCTTGATTCTGTATAATATAACATCGTCGCATATTTTTTCTCATACTATTTTATTCATCTGCTCGCGGATTCAAGCATGGAGTCCACTCAGAAGATTATGTAACTTCATCCGTTGTAGTATCCGTCTCCGAGATATGCAAATATTCATCGAATCATAGCCACCGAGATGGTATTAAATAATTTACGATTTTTTTCACTTATCGGAAAATACCTATTGTGTACAGAGGTTCTTGTGGAACTTTCGTATTTTCTCGGTTTATAAGAATCAATTCTGATCGATGAATTATCCTAGGAGTGGTCTGATCGAAAAGTTTTGCCTCAGTGGTAAACGATATTTTGTCGAGTGTTATGAAATATAGGTGCAGTTACAAATGATCGAAAGTAACTTTAGCCAAATGAAAGCGCAGGTCGCGAAACTGAATCCATTTATGTTGTAATGGACGTTTATTTCTGGTTGTAGCAGACCATTCTACTTTGGGCTATTACCATTAAATAAACGTATAGTCCTCAGCAAGGTCGCGGTTGTAAAACATAAAAGAAAAGTACTTAGTTTTTACAATTACATGCATAAACTGTGGATGGAAACTTTGAGGGTTTGTAATTAACGTTTTATACTTGTTGAAAAATTTAATTGTTTCATTAAAATCTCAGTTGAATGTAACAAAATCGGTTGCCAACGAACTCGGTATTTTTTCCGTCTCATATAAACTCAGTGTCAATATAGATATATTCGTATCGTAATGCATAGTTTCCCTTTCTTCTGAACTTCTCTCCACGCTAAAAGTCGAGAGCGCCTTAGACAAATGGTTTTCTCGCTGAGGTCTCGTTGTAGTTCGTTTTTCGAATGCCTCATATATTGCAAAAAAGATGGAGATAGAGATAGACAGAAATAAATAGAGAGCGAGAGAGAGAGAGAGAGAGAGCGAGAGAGAGAGAGAGAGAGAGAGAAAGTGCGACGCAAGAGGGCCATTGTAGCGACGAATGGGCGTCGTAAAGAGTTTAACAACGCGGCCGTGGTGGTGGCTAGCCCAGGCCATCAGCTGTAGACTATGGAGCGAGAACAGAAAGGAAAGTTTCATCCAAGACCCTTACGAAATCGTTAACTGCGCGTATTTTAGAGCGGTTATAAAGACGATGGAGTAGGTCCCGTGGAATTGGAATCACGGAGAGAAAAATAGATGGAGTGAAAGCAGGCCTCCTGAGCACTAAGAGCGAGGAGGAGAAAGGGAGAGAGAGAGAGAGAGAGAGAGCACTCAGGAAAAAGCAGTGAAAAATCCCGCGAAAAGGAGAGCCTAAGGAAAATGTATGCAAGCTCCGGAAGCTTCAGTTGTCCTTTCGTTAGACTTGAGACTCGTGATGGGTGGTACAGTCACAAGTTGCCAAGAAAGAAAAGCTTTTTAGAGCCAGCCGAGCTTTACTCGAATCAACGCTTGGGAAGGCTAGTTTTTAAAAAATACATCGCGCACTCCCTGATAAATTGTGCACTGTGATAATCGCATGGAAGCGTGAAGGCATACAGTCATAGCAAATGTATTGTATGATAGTATATAGGATTATATACAGTATAAACATAGCTAAAAGGTCTTGGTTGATAATAAAACGAATATTTATCCAGATGGATGAACCCCGCGAGGATTTAACCTACGGGCGAAGCTGTCCTCGGTAGATAACTACGACGACGCAACCTATGCACTGGTTAAAAGGAAGAGAGAGAGAGAGAGAGCGAGAAAGATACAGGGCAGGGAGAGAGAGTGAAAAAGAGGAAATCCGGAACGGGGATGTACACAGACACATTCGTATTACTTAACTCGACGATAAACTCACCCCCGAGACCTGTAAACCCCCGAACGTTCTCGGTGCTACACAGCAACGGAATCCCATAACCCTCTTCTACATGCAGGAACACCTGCAAATTTTCCTATGCAGTAACTTTCTCCACACACGATGAATGTGACCAGTTCGCTGAAATTTTCTTCGCAATCATGTTCTTAGGAAGAGGTCAACTTCACTGTACCATCCCATATTCTAAAAATCTTGACGTGATTTTTTGTCGTGCGTCATACTTTCTCACCTCATCTGAATGTTAATGTAATCTTATCACGTCGACACTATATGTGGCTTCTCAATTCTACGATGAAAGGATGCAAAGTAGAAATACTCAGACAATGGTCAGGCACGTGAGGTTAAAGCACTTCGGACGGATGCAAATGGTGCAAGTTACGATGAAAGTCATTTGAGATTCCATAGATTCTGATCGCGTCGTAGTAGTTAAAACTTTATTGGTCAGCCAAAGAAATATCCTTATAAAAGATTTTTTCGAAGGTTACATTAGTACACGATGCGGTATCCGCCGAATTGTGTATACGAGGACCGCATGCGTATAAAAAAAAATTTCCGGGTATTCCTACAGTTTGGACATAGGATATTGGAGTTTTTGTGGTGCTAGCAACAATATTTCAAAGGGAGATAACAAAATTTATTCTCTCAGCGTATTTAGTGATGGAGATGTGTTACGAAATTATAAAGTCCAAGTGGCGGATTGTATTTCCAGTGTCCCACGGAGGAGACTGGTGTGTGAGAACATTGTCAGTCACAAGAGGCTTTTGTAAACGTTAACGCGGTCTCGTATTCTAGCCCAACGGAACTGGACTTGTTTTCGTTTTGTTTTTCGTGCCGATACTGGGTTTGTCCATCTGTAGTATATAGGTATACCGATATACAAATAAGGAGAATGCGTATTCGTGGGTTACAAATACAATATATGTAACCGTTTGATTAGTGGCCCTTCATGGCCCTCTACATACAGTGTGAGAGCTCTGCGATGCTCCACTGAGCATTTTGACTCTGTTGCTGGCTTCGCCAATGCATCTGTCTCTTTCATTTCCTCTATATAACAACGACGGACCCGTTCATTTCGCGACTTAATTGGACACTGGTATCGCATTCGAACGGGCCCTTTGGCTACATCGAACCCTCGCTTATGCCCCACTGTGCAACATCCCTTCCCGGAGGTTATGTGCTGTATATGTTTTTGCATTCTATGCGAGGAAACAAAGAAAAACAGAAAAACAAGTAGAGCACAAACAGAGAAAAACAAGAACGACGGGTTTACAACGTTTCATCGGTAGGGGAATGAGTGAGATCGTTACTATAACGCTCACTCGACGAGAGTTGCACAAGAGCTGGGCTTTTTTTTTTTTTTGTACTTTAACACGAAGGCACAAAACTCTCGTACGCATATATGTGTGTAAAAGTGCATTGGTTGGTAGCAAACAAAAAGGCGTAAACTACACGACTTAACAAGTAAAACCATGTGGGCAACGCCTTTTTTTTCACTATCAATCGATAGTGAATGTGGATGGAGCTCTCACTCGTTGTTGCCAGTGATTTGAACCTGTATTTTATCAATTTACGCCGCGAGAAGGGGGAGGAAAAAAATGGGATTTCCATGTGCACTATGCCAAAAGAGAAAGAGAGAGAGAGAGAGAGAGAGAGAGAGAGACGAAAAGTGCGGAAAAAAGTTTCACATATGGGAGAGAGTTTTGAAAGTATACATACAGGAGAAAGAGAGAAAGAGGCGGATTCGGCTAACGAGTGCTCAATTGTAAATAACCAGTTGTATGGGGCAGTCAGAGCCATCCAAACTGGCGCCGACGATCGATTGACCGTTACCCGTATTGCAACTACGACGTGTAAAACCAAAAAAATATATGCATTATACATCCACGTGTAGTATGTGTTCTACTTGCTGTCGTTGTACCGGACATTTGGCACTGGGGACTCATTATTTTATTGTATTTTTTTTCTTTTCGTCCCCAAACGCTATTAATTCATTGCCAAACCTATCCAACAATGTCACTATAGCTTGATCGAAACAGGCAGCGCATAGTCTGAATCCAATAGAAATATATATGAAAAAGTAATAATAATTTTTGCTCCTGCCACGTTAGGATATTTCAGCACACGCATAATTCCATTTGAGAAGTTTGCGAATTTCCATACTACGACTCAGAAGCCTCTTCGTAGCTTGCGAGAGATCCTAATCTCCTAAGATACACACCGAAAAAAATTCGGACGAATAAATGAACAGCCGAAAATGTTTTTTCGTAACCTCTTTCATTCGTTGACCATTTTATTTTCAATTTTTTTTTCGCATCTGTCAGAGTCCTCGTGAGCGAGAGCTCTCGTACATTAGTGTCGAGAGCATTTGTGCAGCTTGCATCAAATTGGAGTGTGCAGTAGTGCTGGTAGTAAGTACTTACTGTGTGAGTATCCTGAAGCTGTACAGTGATGGTTGTGGTCACGTGTGTGTCGGCAAAGCGAAAAGCTCGAAGCTTGCACCTGAGACACGAGAGGATGTTTATTTATATATATATATATAATATACATATATATATATTACGTAAATGTGCGAATGTACGTGAATATGGGGAGAGGGTCTCGTTACTCGCGTAATGGACGGATGCTCCACAGCCTAGTCGTGATGTACGAGACGCGGAGGACGCGAGGAAGTCCTCGCAAGCATCATTCCACGCTCCAAACACGCATACATTGATATGTATATACGATTCCAACTGTGAGAAAACAAAAGGGCATTGCTTACTAAAGCGTATATCCTGATTCATCGGAGTTGCGTCTTTATGGAACCAAACTGTCAACAGACGTATGAAGTGTGTGTATATTCCATTACCAAGATTCTCTTGGGAACATCAACATTGTCAACCCCGTAGGTCCTACCTATAACTGCTACGAGTTAGACATATAGTTACAACAAACCCCATCTATATATCGCATCTCTGTCCTGTGTCCCAGCTCTCCGCCAATGCGCCGGTTCATTAGAGGAACGTGCGACCGACGCTAATGCGACATCAATTATGCGCCAATAACATAACAATACATAACACGTTCACATTGCTTGCATAACAATGAGCCGGCATATCCGTCTAGTATTGTACTTCCACTGGTCAAAGAGTGCTACTCCTATATATATATGTGTGTATAGATATACAATATATACCCGTGTCTTTCTCTCTTTCGCTTGGTCATGTTACTCTCATTTTGCCTATGATTACCATTTCTGCTAATACGCTCTGTAATTCCGTTGTTGCATTAAATTATTAATGACTAATATGTGTAAATGCGCGGTTGTCGACGATAATACGTGTACCGCATTGCGTAGGATATAGGGAAGTGCGTCACCGATTCTGCCAATTACAGACGCTTACACGAGCTTTAGAATTATCGAGTTTCTTATATACACGTCGTTATAAACGTCACTGATTTATATGTGCTGTTTTCGAGGTAAGATACTCATCGATGGATCGTCGGTTTAATACTGTAGATTATTTTGTATATTGTTCAAATATTTATCCGTTTTTGTTTACTATTTATTGATAAATGAGGAGCAGCGAGGAGATATCGATATTTGGACAATATTTGTTCGTAATCGAGCTTATCGCTCAATTATATTTTCATGAATATCGAGTTCAGTTCTATGAACTGGAATTTGGAAAAAAAATCGTGTATGTTCGACTAGAATACGAGTAAAAAGTTTTTTTTGTAGCAATATTTTTCGTCGGGGAAAAAAAGATGACAAAAATAATAAATTTTGTTTACGAAAATTAAAAAGCTTGCAGTGCATTAATAGCATGAAAAATGTTAAATTCTGCGAACGAATGTTAGCGGGTTATAACGAAACGATTGAAATCGTAGTATTAATTTTTACATTGAATCGGAGATGACAGTTTATAGTATTTATATTCTCATGAAAAATGAGGAATAGCACTCTCGCGTGGCTGTATATTTTCAAACGCGCGGGACCATTCGAACGACGTTCGAAAGTACTACGCAGATAACGCTCATGTGAAATTGTTTTTCCGTGTTCACTATCGGTACGATCAATGCTCGCTGTTATTAAATTAAATCGTTAATCTGATGGTGATAATATAGTGGCTGTGTTTATATATGTATTGGTAGATGTATTTATAGGGGATTATGGGGCAAAACGGACATATGGGGCAAAACGGACAGGGTGCCCGTTTTGCCCCGAAAGTCGAAAATCCGGGGCAAAACGGACATTTCAAATTCTGAAATTTCGGAAAATTCATAAATTTTTTTTTCAAGCCTAAATTACATTTTTACCCGAAAACAGCCTGAATTAGTGAATTTTGAGGCAAAATGGACACACGGGAGGCAAAACGGACACATGTAAATGTAAATTTTATAAAATTTTTTTTTCGAATCCAAACCATGTTCTGATCCTAAAATATCTTAAATTGCTGAATTCTAGGGTGAATTGCACAAAAAATTCAAGTTTTAGAGCAAAATAAACACACGTCGAATCCGAAATTTTATAAATTTCATAAAATTTTGACTCCGATCCCAAACTACGTTCTGCTCACTATTCATTCTCTTTTGTGACTTATTTGAAAACCAAATTTATAATGACGATAAGAAAATAAGGAAAAAAGGTTTTTTTTTATTGGAGCAAATAAAATCTACATATTCGTAATTTTTTAATTTTTATTATCACTGAGAGGCAGTGTCCGTTTTGCCCCAAAAATTTTTTTTTACGAAATCCGGGGATCTAGGACCGAAAATCGATTGTGGGACTCCAATAGAGTTCAAACATCAATTATACCCCAGCACGATAGAGCCAAAGTTCATTTTTTGCAAGACCGAAAAGCTTGGACCAAACGCGATCTCAAATTTGGCTCATTTTTTCTTTTTACATCCAAGGAGTGGGGCTCAAGTGGTCCTATTCCTTTTCTTATATCACCGAGGTGGCATTCCATTCGAAAAAAATCGCTTCGAAGGTCTCAATTTCGAAAAATGTAATTTTTTTGATTTTTTATACCTCCGAGAGGCAATGTCCGTTTTGCCCCAAAAATTTTTTTTTACGAAATCCGGGGATCTAGGACCGAAAATCGATTGTGGGACTCCAATAGAGTTCAAACATCAATTATACCCCAGCACGGTAGAGCCAAAGTTCATTTTTTGCAAGACCGAAAAGCTTGGACCAAACGCGATCTCAAGATTTGGCTCATTTTTCTGTTTTACATCCAAGGAATGGGGCTCAAGTGGTCCCATTCCTTTTCTTATATCACCGAGGTGGCATTCCATTCGAAAAAAATCGCTTCGAAGGTCTTAATTTCGAAAAAAAAAAATTTTCATTTTTTATACCTCCGAGAGGCAATGTCCGTTTTGCCCCAAAAATTTTTTTTTACGAAATCCGGGGAACTAGGACCGGAAATCGATTATGGAACTCCAATACAGTTCAAACATCAATAATACCCCTGCACGGTGGAGCCAAAGTTCATTTTTTGCATGACTCAAAAACATAGCCAAAATGCGATTTCAAGTTTTGGCTCATTTTTCTTTCTTACATGCCAAGGAGTGGGGTTCTAAGTGGTCGCGTTTCTTTTCTTATATTACCGAGTTGGTATTCTATTCGGAAAAAGTCGCTTCAGACGTCTCAATTTCGAAAAAAAAAATTTTTTCATTTTTTATACCTCCGAAAAGCAATGTCCGTTTTGCCCCAAAATTTTTTTTTTTCGAAATTCGAGAAACTACGACTAGAAATCAATTTTGGAACTCAAATATAGTTGAAAGACCATATGCTCATCGATTAAATTGGCTTAAATCGTTAACATGTCCGTTTTGCCCCATAGTCCCCTATATAAAATGCAAGAGTAATCGAGAGAACTATATACGCGAAATATACACACGTTAGTCGACGTTGTGCTCGTTCTGTGTAAACATGCACGATTGCACACGCCCAGGGATTGAAGGACAGAGGGTAGGAGGATCTAGGTTTTCACATTCATGTCCCTCGTATTATATCGCATGCTGGCCCCTCTCTTCCCTCTCATTCAGCCTCGATATGTGTTATTCGTGTTAACCAGCGAGAAATGGGAAATACAAACGTTGCGCGACCGGTTTCATTTATTGGCAAACGCTTTTGGTCGAAAGATTGGTGTATACATGCTCGTCGTATGTTTATATATCTCATAAGAGACGATTTATAATCGGTGGTACTAGCGATAGATTTTATGGATAGAGATTCAAAATGTATCACGTGCCCAAATGGAGTTATATTATATCGTTGTTACTGACAGTAAGGTGTTAATTATTATTCTTTCGTACTTTATACATAATATCGATGTATAACGAGGTAAATTGGAATCAATATTCGTCTAGAACCTGTATCAATATAAAGGATCTCGATCCCTACTAACGAAATGCTATTTCGATGTTTATTGTATGTTGTCTGCTAATAAAAATAGATCGAAAGTTGGATGGTTTATCCTCCGTGTAAAAGCGACTAATCGAAAAGGGTTGCGAGATCATTGCGGTATTAGTCGGAACTCGGCCAACATTTATTATGCATGGAATGTTTCTGTCAAATGGCCTTAACCGCGAACTTTCGCTAAAAGAACAAGAGAGACAGAGAGGGCTATGTGAATGAGGACTCGTTAGCTCTACGGTTTAGTACATACACTGATTCGTGCTAGGAAAGCTCTCGGAGTTTGCGGTACGTGTACTATATCCAGTACGAGACACACTCGACGTTTGCAGTGTGGTATAGACTTGCCTCGTTCCTAACCGACGTATAGAAACCTTGCCCACGCTGTGCTCTGCGGTCGTGATTCGATGCCCACATTCAGTCGTCCAGTTTTCGTTTGCTTTGGAAATGACCCAAGCACTTCGCGAGGATATGTAGGTATCCGTACCATCCCCCTCTCGTTCAAGGTCTGTGAACCGTAAAGGCAAACTGTTCGTCCCCTAAGCATCACACTCTTGGATGGACACACACACACATACACACACACACACACACACACACACACACACTCTCACACCCACATACGTAGATGCTGACTCTGAAACTGGCCGAATACTTAGCAGCATCTTCGCTCGAACTTTCACGAGACAGTAACGGACTTTGTGCGTAAATCTCTCTTTGGAATAATTTTGACGATAAGAGCATGATTTAACCTCTTATTACCATGCGATACGAGGCATATTTGAAATAGGGAATTGCATTTTGTGGCCATTTTTATAGATTCAATGAAAAAATTCATCAACCAGAATTCTCCGCCACCAAAGAAGATTGCAGACGATCGGATTAGAGCATACATAATAAAAAAATACAAAGTTTTAACATAATCGGAAATCTGTAACGTAAGAGAATTGGTTTACTGCTGATGCGTAGATGCTGAACGAGTTGCTGGTTCGGCAAACGATTTAGTCCATACAGCACACAACTTACAAATATATAGTTACGTTAACTCGAACGTATTTGTGTGAGTGGGTATGTGGCTTGTGTAGTTTTGTGTGAAGCGGGAGATCGGGAGGCACATTGGGGAACGCGTGGGTGAAGGAGAAGTACACCTGACAAGAGCGGGAAAGTTCGTAGGGTCGGTGGTAGGAGTTTGAAAAGCTGAGTAGAGGAGAACGCGGCAGGAGGGGGGGGGGGTAAAAGAGAGGAGGAGGGAAAGGGAGAATGAAGCAGAGAGGAAGCGAGATAGAACGGGTGTACTGAACGAGGGTTGTTATTGCAGATTGCGTGCAGTGAGGGTCGAGTGCACTCTCGGCAATGATAGAGTACAAGAGAGAAAGAAAGAGAGAGAGAGAAAGAGAGGGCATGCCGGGAGAAAGACAGTGAAAAAACTAAAACGAGAGAGTGAACTGCAGGCTGACCGAGGCCGCAAGCAGGAATGTGTAGTGAAGAGCGTAGCTCGCGCGCGGCCGATGCACAGCCTCTCAATAACGAAAATCTATACGCTTTCATTTGTCCATTCGGCACGACTTTATTTGCGAATCGGTGGAGAGTTCGGTGCGCAACCGAATGCGGCGAGGGCCTTTGGCATGAGAGGAAGAAAAAGAAGAGAGAAGAGCAGAGAGAATTGTGTGGATGCTGACGAGGTAGGTGGTCGATGGTGGCGGAGGGTAAGGGATGCGATGCAAAAAAGGGGTTGGTGAAACGACTATACATATATGCATATTATGTATATGTATAGGTACTCGAAAATCCCTTCCTTTCTCCATCCTCTTATACCTCTTGGGTTACCTACTGTGCGAGGGCGCGAGGCCGACGAGCGTGTTCAAATCGAAATCTCTCTATATATATACGAGCATCCCTTTTCCTCTTATGGACGAAGAGCGTCGCATCGTCGACGATCGAATGGCTTCTCACAAAACCGAGCAAGGATTCCCCGAATTGCCTATGCACGCTGTACTTATATACATATAGACACACGTATACATAAATATAAGTATATGCATATAGAATGAAAATAGTGATATCATATATATATATATATATATATCTAGATATATATAATATCACCCTTCACAATTCTCTCCCTCTCTCTTTCATTTTTCTACGGATATTTTTCCTATAAAACCACCCTCTTCCTCCTCTTCCTCCTTCTTCCGTCGATTCTATAATATTCTGCACCGGGAACACCATTTTTAATATAGCCCTCGGTACCAGGGTTTGGGGAAAGGGGCTGATTGCGAATTTCATGCTCGGCCTGCGAGAGGGACGGAGATTTCCGACGATGCTCAGCGGCTACTAGGTATAACACGCGTTCTTTTATACTTTTCATATGTATATGTATTGTTAAAATAGTCTGAATTGTGTCAGCTATTTTTATTCTTTTCTGATACCCATAAAAAGGAATAAAGAAAGATGGTTTTGTACGCGGTTGAAAATCATGAAATATCTGAGCCTCGTTATATAAACGAATTCAGAAAAGAATTCGCATTAATAGTGAGAGTTATTCAATTATCGATTATTTTTTACAAATTCGATACATTCATTAATTACCGATTTAATATTGCATGCGAATAAAATTTGGTAACGTGAACCGAAAAGTGCATGGTATTTGTTGAATAGATTGCAATCTAAAAATACGAAATTCGCTACCCTCGTGAAAATGACGTAGAAATTATTTTGGTGACCTGAAAATTCAAAAATACAAGTGAATATCGAAAATATTTATCACTCGAGTAGAACGTTGCTATTGTATTTAATTAATCACGAGTTTTTCAAGCGAAAGCACGATCCGCTTAAGCGACGTCAACCGCGCGTGTGGCATATACGCTCAATTTGTCGCGAGAATGAGAATATATATACAGATGTATACATAGATTTGTATGAGTGGGGAAAACGCGTTTGTCCGGCAAACGATTTCCGAGCAAAATTCAATCGTCCTCGAAACCCACAGCGACTCTACTGATTTATTAAATCATCCTTTTAACGATACTCTTGCATACGAATCTATATATAAAGGTATATCCGTATGAAAACGAGAGATCGTTTCGGGGATTCATTGGGACGAATGAATCCAGGGCTATGCCCCGACTGACTACGCAATCGTCCACGCGACAATCGAATCGTTAGTAGAGACCCTCTCTCCTCACAGTACCTCATACCCTTCTTCATCGTTAATGAACTTCGCTCTCGCGAGCTTTACGTCCGACGCCCCCATAGTGTTTTATTTAATAGGAGAGCGGGTTACACACGTGCGGGAGGAGGGTTGCTAACTCTCTCTCCCCCTCTCTTCCTTTCTCTCGCGATCTCTCTCCCGCGTCGTGCAAATTGTGCTTTGTAACAAAACAACAACGGGGGAGCTTGCACAGGATGAGGAGGCGGGATATTTCTGCCCGCAAAGAGTGCAGCCTGAAACAGCAGCAGCAGCAGCATTGTGGTGTAACGTACAGTCGGATTATTGGACCCCATGTATATGGGGTTTCTCTCGGTGTGCATTTAAAGCTAAAAAAAAAAAAAAAAACAACAACGTCGGGAAAAAAATAGCCGACGTAATTAATGAAGTAACTAATGGGTACGTTGCGGCGCGGCTGGGTGAACTTTTGCGGGGTATGTTTTTTGTTTCGAGAATTAAAAGCATCGTAGCAAGAATTTTTCTTCGTCGTCAAATCAACTGACGATCTCACAAGTACAAGCTCTGCACTTCACTATTTTCTCGTTTTCGATTATGTAACAGTGTACATTAATTAATGACTCCTGAAGCTCGCGGTAATTACAGTCTCAATAATCACGTTAATTGATTCAAAAAAAGCTGCTACTACGATCAACATTTTGGAAATTGGAATTGATGTTAGCATTTTAAATCCCATAGCTAAATTGGAGAATCGCATAATGAAAACTTGCATATGAAATTTTTTTTTATACCTTTATCATATTTTTTAGTGGCTCATACCCAATCATTTAGATAAATATGGCATCAAGCAACTCTGTAAAAATCAGCGGTACACTGTAACCTCGATTGATGCAACTTTGATTCATATGTAGTGGATTCTATGATAAAGCTCGTACCCATCGATTTGCGCTTAGTGAAAAAAGAGCTCGATCCAATTCGGCTTTTCGTCAGACATGCAGACACAAAAAATAAGGTGTGCGCTCACCCCCGATTGTTAAAAGAATGATGTGAAACCGGTTCTGCTACTGTTCGATGAATCGAGGTCGTAGTGTATATATAAATCTAGTATTGGTCGTAGTATTTGATCATCGTTCGTTCTCGATGTTCTCTCTTTCTAGCGAGTCGATAAATTCAGATTTAGCCAGAAAACCGTGCGTGAAGCGCGTTTCATAGCCACCGAATCCTCTCTACCCCCTCCGTATGCCTAACCCTCTACTCCCTTTACAGAACGACCCAAAACTCGTTCATCCACCGACCTACACTCGGTCGCACAACCATAGGCGAGAGTCGTAATGGAGTACATGTGTGCAAAGAGGTGTGCGAGGGCATATATTTGCCTACAAATATATATGTATGTATGCATATCGATTGCTCGGAAATAAATGGGCGTAAATCTCACCATTTTACAAAGATCGAATGAGGTATGGTGCGTCCTTTTTATTTTTCCGATGGGAGTAGATGTATGAATGTGTATATGGGTTATTTTCGTGTGTGGGTTAGAATGGCAGACCGGCACGGCTGCTAGCACCCTTTACTGCATTCTATTCGGTTCTATCCGGTGTTTACGGCTGGAAGCATTAACAGAGAGAATCACATTATTGCAACGTACCCCCTCCAACTAGTTCCGTCCACCCCGCAGCGTTGTGTCGCGCCAGGATCGCCCCAACCTCTTCTGCATCTGCTCGTTATACGGCATATATATGTATTAAATATGCAGGCTTGTGTATCTGTATACATCATTTGTTTATGTGTATGATATATATGTATATACACACGAGAAACAACGAACCCAACAGTACATACCAGCGCGCGTGTTCCGGACCGAATGCAAACCCCTTTCTAGCTGCAAACCAATAAGGTCATTTTTCTCGTTTATAATCCACCCCCAACTAACCCCTTTGCTCCTCTTCATACTATCCACTATCTAGCTATACCCGATAGAGGAGAGAGGTAGAGAGAGAGAGAGAGAGAGAGAGAGAGAGAGCACAAGCAAATCCCTGCATGCTAGTTTCCAGGGCAACTCCCGAATCCACACCAAAACCCCTTTCGAGTTAACGCCTAGTTAATAGTAAAGCCGCAACGTATATCGAAGGGCATTGGAACATTAAAGGATTATATAAGCCTGAATCCGACTACATCTCTCCAATAAGGCAATGCGAGCAGTTTCCACACGTATATGAAAGTCTGCCAAGCACCAAGGTTCTGGGTCATTTCGACACGGTGCCTATCGAGAAACCAATTTCATGGCAAGAAAGCCACGATTCCATTGCAGTTAGTATTCATGGGCCTGTCTGATTATAGATGGTCGAACATTTGATCATTTGTAAACATTGCTTTTCGAATTGACTGTCTAATATGGAATCATTTTCAATTTTGATTTTAAAGAAACAGTACAACTCTCTATATGCGCTTTCGTATTGGAATTCACAACGTATGATTTGTATGGGTATCGGAGTGTACATTGTAATTATAATAATTGCAAAAGCAGTATACATAACTTCATTTTTGCAAAACCGGTGATGAAGTTTAATACTTTTGCTAACTCTTTATTTGCATCTGGGAATTGGATAAAACCATGAAAAAATTTGCTCTCTCGTGTGTAAAAATCTGTGCATGTTAGAAATTCAAGCATAGTTATCACCATTAGGGATGGTCTTCGCGACTAGATGGCAAAAGGCACTATGCGAAGAGAGAGAGAGAGAGCAAGAGAGTGAGAGTGAGAGTGTTCGTGCAAGCTCGCCGAAGGTCCGGCTCTCGCGGTTGCTGCTCGGAGCTTGTGGTCTGCTAATGTCGTTTTAAGCGTGGCACTTACCGCAGCGACAAATAATCATTAGGCAGAGTTGAGAACCAGTTTGCGTGTGTTTTCTCCATACAAGTGTGTAAGTACCGACGCACCAAAGAACGAAAAGTAGCTCATACTAGTGTGAGAGGTGTCTGCTGCACTCGCGGCTACGAATTCGCTTCCCATCCTCGAACTCTTTTCTCTCACGTGCTCTTCTTAACCGGCGTATACCCTTATACATATTTGTTTTCTACCAGTCGTTGAATATCTATACACATATTCAAGGGTCCGTAGAATACAAAGTGGCGTAAGCAACACAAGTTTTCGCTATCAATTCTCTAAGATGCGCCCGTCTTATACCCAACAATTCACTCGCTCGATTTTCTACATAGAAAGGTACGGAGGGAAGTACGCGTTGGTGTAACCCAAACTCATGCAGGTATTCAAAGCAATGTCCTTAAGCCGGATTATCCCTTGAGAGGTAGACCTAAATATTTTAACGTTTTGCGTAAGTTCGGCGGCACCGGAGAGCGTGGATGGCGGTAAAATCATACCCGAGGTAATACGGAAGAAGATCCACGATGCGTCTATATCCTCTTCTCTCCTCTCACTCTCTTTCTCCTTCTCTTTCTAATCTCTTAACGAGAAACTTTTTTTCTTCTCGTACAAAAATGAATAAGCTCGAATTTTTAACCGATTGAAAATTTTCCTCTCTCCTGTGTCTCATTATTTTCTCTCATTTCTTCGCACACCAGGTGCACGAATTTCCGGCTGCTACAAAAGAAGCTCTGCCTTTTCGTATGACGATACCTTTTTAATCACATGGCAAAAGAAAAGAATGTACGTATATTCTTTGTATCGTCGGACCAATGAACCAGCTACGTACCTCACTTGCATTATACATATAGACAAATATACGTAGACTTACTCACTTTTTCACGCATCATATATGTCTATATGTAATATAACCCTGGATTCCACTTTCGTTAATTAATATTCAGTAGCAATAACCATTACGGACACATTTAAACAGACCAGGTTTCGCCAAGTTTCGATAATGCGATATCGCTACAGTAACGTATATGAAAAATTCTCTGCAATTAGAGAAAACTGGCGAATGTAATCTTTTCCTTCAGCTCGCATTGCTATTACCTATACATCGAATTGAAAGTGCCTCTCCCCGTTTTCTCTCTATATCCGTGCACCATCGCAGAATTGTCCATTAATAACTGCACCAAAGCGCCTCGGGATTAAAATCAATTTCGCCCCGAACGTAGAGCTAATTTACGAATTCTCATATTATGGCTCAGAGCTCTTATCCACCTGCTGGTCCTGATATTCCAGTTGCTCTTTTTTCCTTCGCATCTTTCCTTCGTTCTACTCTTTTTTTTTTTTCGACTTTATCGTCGTTACCATTAACATTATCATCATTATTATTATTATAACAGTTATTATTATGAGTATTATGAGAATTAAGTAGATAAGTACGAGGCGGGTGTATTAACAGCTTGGACGCGAGGTAGATGGTATCAGCAACAGATAAACAGCGTAAAATGGACACCAGAAACGCGTTCCACATCCATGTGTATGTATATAAACGTGCACTTAACCGATAACCAAAGATGCTAGAGATTGTGCGAGGGTTATAAAGACTTTATTGCTCATGTTTATTACGGTAGAAAAGTGTGCGTACGTGAGAGCAAAAACGGATCGAAAATTTAGCAAAGAAATTAAGCGAGTATTTGGGGTTTGGTGATCGGGAGGGTGAGTAGATGGCGTTTCGTCGTCCACGTGCTCTACGGAGCTCTCCTCATTTGCATCAATTACCTCGGACCCCGTGGGCAGAGTTTCGTTCTATTCTTCTCTCTTCGGCTCGAACTAGCCACCCGGGAATGCGTCGAACGTGCGAGCGAATAAGACAAACAAAAGGAAAAACAGGGCCAGTGAGAGCCGAAGACCTATTAAAATAAAGGAGAAAAACAAGTTTTCCGAGATAGTTGGGTTACGACCAGCGGGGGACGCATAACGATCCGCTTTTGGCCGACACAGAGACTACCCAGAGTCTCTCTTCCTTTTCCAACCCGCATACCTCTCATTCTCGTAGTGGCTATCGACTGTAGTACCTCGAGGCTGGTCCACACAGGATCTCTCACGAAGTGAAGTTACGCGTGTGCCAAGTTATGCGCTTGAGCTTATCTTCCGAAATACATTCCTTTCCCGAACTTTCTCCTTTCTTTTCCATACCAATTGAACGAGAGGAAAGAGTTACTCTCGACAGTGGTTCGATCTGACACCAACCCCCTTGGGCTTCAAGCTTCTAACTTATTTTATAAATCGAAAGTTGCCCAATAGTTTTACCTGCATGGGCTCCATTCGTGTGCACGTTGATCCCACTTCTAGTACTCTAATGCCATGGTGGAGGAATTGATCCCAAAATTGTATATTATTGTACACTGAGAAAAAAAAATTGTTGATTCAATAGAAATTGATGTTATTGGAAGGGTTTCATCAGTTGAATTGCGCGGTTATTGGACAAACTGAACGCCCAGTTTGATAAAAAATTAATGTGTTCGTTCAATGGTTTATGACATTATGATGATAATATATTTCATTGGCACTCTTTAATGAGAGATTATGCTGTTCCCATAACTTTTTTATCTCAGTGCAGCATACATAGAAGTCATTTTTTCTATTTGGTGAATTGAAAAATTTCATATTCATGAGATTGTTACCGCGAACTCTGTCGTTGCGTTATATTCCCTCCCGGTCGATCCAATATAAAAAAGCTTCCCGCCGTTACTTCTCGTCCAAAATCGTATAAAGTTGTCCAGCTGGGTTTTCTGGTAATAATATATGCTGGTGTGCTCATAATGCGGCGGTGACAAAAGCCGCACAAAATGAGAGAGGAAGAAAGGGAGCGAACGAAAGGGGTCGGAGGGAGGGGGAGGGAGGCAGAGGATCTGAATAAAGCTGAGGAGAGGAGGTGAAAAAAAAAATGAACGGGCAAATTCCGAGCCGGCTTGGCGTCACGGAAGCGTAGCCATGGATATTGTTGGACATTCCTCGGCTCTAGAGCGAATGCGGTCATCTGAATGCTGAGCGCGTAAACCACGTCGAATGTCCTGCTCTCTGCCGTAAGAGAAAGAGAGAAGAAGCAAGAGTGAGATGGAGAGAGAAGGACGAAAGTCATGATAGGGATGAAGAGGGGTCGAGTTTATGGTTGGGGGTGTTGGAGAGAGGGTTTTCTGGCTTGCCGCCCTCGCTGAGAGCAAAAGACAGCCTCCGTCTCTCTTTCTCTCTTTTACTATATATACTCTGTGGAAAATTCGCTATCCCTTTCTCCGACCGTTCCAGCTCACGGGAGTGCCACAGCTATGCCGGCAAATCGCGCTCGTGCTATTTTAATTAATCGACGGCCATAGAGAACGCTGTGGCTCCGGTGTTGGTTTGCCGGCCTAGAGAGGTCCAAAAAGCGACCAAAACGAGACTAAGTGAGCGACGGTGGTTTCGGGAGGATGCAAAATTCTTCACCCTCCCCCCCCTCCCCCCCTCTCGTACCCCTTTGCCCCTCGGGGCGTGGATGCGCGAATTTGCATACAAATTCGTAATATGTGAAGGGGCAATGAAAAAAATTACGAGTGTATGGTTACTATGCGCTTCGCTCGTTTCTCTCTCACTCGTTAATTATTCACTAATCATCGGTGTATTACCCGGATAATATAATTATTACGTTGTGAGCTTGTACAATGAGCGCACCAGTCATCCCGAATACATACACCAAGGGGATGATCAACGGTCTGACAAACGTGATGGCCGTTCGGTCCACAAAATTTCCAAAAGACCAGGATATATACATGATAACGATGTTATATTTTTTCGTTAACGCTTACTCGTAATTCATATTAATGACGTTCATTTGAACATTTTGACAGACCAAAACTGGGTCGTCCGACTGCTCGTTATATATTTGTTAGCGTGGTGAAAACTTTTTTCACCGCGCAGTGAGAGAGAGCGAGAGAGAGAATTTCATGTGGCAAATGAGACATCCGCAATATTCCGCGACTGGACATGGGTTCATTTAATACATCCATATACGTATATATTGCCTTTTATAAAATATAAATACAAGCATACCCGTAAACATACAACGCGTGAATAAAAATTTGATGCAGTAACAGATGGAAAAAAAGTACGTTGGGACGTAGTTCCGTTTTACGCAGTTTTCCACCGGAATAATAATTGTTAACGATGAATGAGAATTCCGGTTGATCCTCTGCTCCTCCTCTTTCTCCATCTCTTTCCACTTTTCCTCCCTTTCTTTCTCTGTATCAGTTTTGATGATACACATGGTCGAGCACTTCGCTCGCGTTTCCGGTCTCCAAATTGTATCCATTGGATATTCCACATGAAAGGGGATCATTTTTACCTGGCTACGTTCGATTTTTTTTTTACTCATTAATTATCAACCCCCCTTCTACCCAATAATAAACAACGAATTGGCTCTCGGAAACAAGATATATTAAAACCTTTCCTCAACAGTTTTGGCATAGTAGAATTTCCAGTATATGGAATGATGAATTGTTCAGAATAGGATCATGATTCTATAGGATCTATTTGTACAAGGAACATTTGTTATTTTTTTCCTACAGAGAATATATCCCAACCTGGTGGATTTCATATGCAAGTAAAAAAGTTGTACATTACGTCACTCTTTATTCTCTTTTAATGCTTAGCTCGATGTGGCCTTCTCGAAATAATTTGTCGAACAAAAATAAGAGTTGAGGGTTCGATGTTTCATGATCATTATCAGAAAATATTTTTCTCATAATGTCCAGCGTATAAAAACTGGACAAAGTTTTCATTTTTTTTCCTGCTAGTTCCTCTGAGTCATCTCTAGTATTTCTCATAAATCATTCTACGATTCGTGGAGAATTTCGATCTTAAAAAGGTCAAGAGAATTATGTGAGACAGCATGCATGTTACTGATCAAGGATTAATCAAACGCGAATACAAGAAACTATTTTATATTTAAATATCGCCTGTTCCCGAATGTGTGCATGTCCTGTCTGCCGACGGTACTGGCCATCTATGACTGTAAAAAAAAGTAACCAACTATTTTGTTAGCGAGGTGTGCAATTGAAATATACGGGATGTTAGTCTGACACGCGGTGCAAAGAGAGAGAGAGAGTGAGGAAGAGGCAGTGAGAGGAGACAGTATAAAGCATCCGTTGCAGCCGGACGATTTCGGAGTTTGAGGGTGTCGCGCCACGGCGTAAAAAGATTCGCTACCGGCGGGAATGTGTTTTTTTTTGCGTCCCGACCATAAATGTGTACACATGTGGGCAAAAAAGCCCTCTATTCGGATACGTTCGCGTGCCATCAAAACGTTATGCTCGTCCATTAAATATATTTACGTATATACATACATCGCGGCAAAGCTTCTCTGATTCACTTGCTTCGTATTCGCGATATTTATGTATTTGTTATGTTTTCTCTTACTGCTTCTTTTTTTTTTTTTCTATGAGTTTTGCCCTGACCAAAATGCTGATTCGTGTGGTGCTTAGGTGAATGTTTCTATGGATCTTTTGCAACGAAATGCAGCTGTTGTCTAGAAAAAATAAAACAAAAACGGAAAGAGCATAACCTGCACAATTTAATGCGAAAAGCGGTTTGAGTTACGCGTTTTTATTTGTCGACCGTTAGTAGACATTCATTTGTATAGGTATTAATTGTATATTATGTACGATATTTATCCTCACCGTAACGTATCAGTGTATATATAAAAATCACGTTTTGTGTTTGGTAATTACGTTTACAGAGTGCCCGGTATTGCGAGCAAAGGTATAAAAGCGCGAGGTTATAAAAATTTCCAATAAATAACCTATGTCTCTTGAGGGGTGGCGGTTGTTGGGGTTGAAAAGAGGCATGGGAGACAGAAAAAGGGTGTGGAGAGAAAGTGTATATAGAATTGGCAGATAGAGAGAGAGAGAGAGAGAGAGAGAGAGAGAATTTCCAGTCACGCGGGAGTGAAAAAGCCTCGCACCGAATTCTGCGCTATATCGTACGGGCAGCTTCTGGAAACGATCCCACTGGCCGTAAACAAGCTCTGGACCGTCTACCGCCACGGATATATGACGTCATATATTTTTTTGTGCGTGACAGGAGCCCTCTCGGCCGTTCTGTGGCTATCGATCGGTATCGCGTCGCTGGCTTTGCGACGTGTAAAAAACTTCGGATATAGAATACATACCTCCCCTCCTATATACCTAAGAGGGACTTTTCTACTTCGATACTTGTTTCCTCGAATCGAGATATTGGAAGATAAAAACATAAAACGTTACGACTGGTGCTTAATTATTCTGTGACGTTACTTCGCGTCGATTATAATCGACCGTTTGAACAATGAATTCTATTCAACGGATTGAAACCATTTTCTGGATGTTCTTGTTCGTAATTCGATCATTTTATAATTCACTCTCATACTGTTGTACGTTTTTTGTATGTCATTAGAAGCATTAAAAATAATAACACATGGCAGCAGTTGTTTAGTACCTCATGTAAACAATGTAAAAGGGTTTGGATAAATAATTTATTTATGCACGTTAATGATCTGCTCTAAAATTTTCGTAGTCGATTTATTTCCTTCCTGTATCAAATCAAAATCTTAAAAATTTTCCATTATCGTTCGTCGATAATCGGTCGTTTATAAAATTATCGTAAAGTTAACGCGATCGTTGTTCGAAAAACGATGCACGTAGTTACACGAGATGAGAAATTTTCATCTGGAATATCGTTTTTCCATCAATTTAAAGTATTACGAGCGCATTGAGAGTTATTTCGATACTGAGATTATAGGCAGCGATTATGTCGCCCTCGATACAAAAGTGAACGAGAGTGTGTTTCGTCGGGGATGACGCGGGCTCGAATTGCAATGATGAAGGGTTGAGGTGTATGTCTATATCTATGGGCACTAGGATGAACGATGGGGGTAGAAAGAAAGCTTGAGCGGTACGATAGCCACGAGAGAGTAAACAGGGAGACGACTGTGGCGTCGAGGCGACGACGACGACGACGACAACGACGACGACGACGACGAAGACTAGGCTATATAACCACTAGCGTAACAAGATATTGACACTGGCCGATAATGGCTTTTGGGTCCGGCCTCGTCGTCGGTCTGACCGTCTCCGGTCTCTCTTTCTCTTTCTCTATCTTTCTTCCTTCTGCTGTCTACCATGAAAGAAGAAAAGCCCGATTCTGGGGAGCGAGTTCGAGAAAATAGAGATGAAATTGGTGAGAGGCCTCGAGAATGACCGAGAAGCTTTTGGCTCTGAGATACTTTCACGCTTCGTGAATCATTTATCGGCTCCTCTACGTACGATTTATTGTTTGCCGATAGCCTGCCAAATATCGTATATATAGCTAATCTGTTATTATAAATCTAGACAAATTGTAAAACGTTGCCGTTAAAGTGTTACATACATTTTATTACATTATTGAATGTAAAAACAATTGCGAACTCATTGTCGTATCATTTTGCAACTAGTGTAAAACAGTACCCATCCATAAAGGATCTAGCAGAAGAGTTTTGCGGGTTATGAGGGTGGCAGGTTATGATTCAATGATCCCAGCAGAGGAACATCTTGAAAGGACATTTTTCATCTTCCTAATAATAATGTAATCCCTCTTCCGGCTTTAGACCGTAGTGAAATGTCAGAGAGCTGTCTCGAGATCAACGTCCTTCCAACGAGTTGGACAGAATAGTCCTTTCCTAACTTTCTAAACAAGTGGAAGGATCTTTCATATACGGTTAAACGATATCCCTGATTTTCACGAATGTTTCCTGCTCAAATTGTTGAAGAAATTGTCTCGAATTTTAAAATATACAAAATACCCTTTTTATAAACCTCGAACGATGTAAAATGATGAATCTCAAAAATCGACGGACTGATCTGCCTCTCTGTCTCTATCTTTGTTCCTTGCTAGCGTTTACATATATTTGTGGAAGACTCATATTTTATAGAATTTAGCACGACCAGGCCTGCCTTCGCGTACGTGAGACCCAACATATAAACTGTAATGTATTAGCGGCGAAATGCAAATTGAGCGCAAAACCACCAACCAAAACAATGCTTTTAGTCGCGTCGTTCGGATGTGCGAAAGTCGAGAGAAGTGGAGGGGAAGTAATTCAACTGGTTTGACCAAAGCACCCCCTGGCGAGGGGTAGTCGTTCTAGGGCCACGATCAAGCGAACAGCCAAACCGTTACTTCGTAAATTAACATGAAGCTATTATACATAAACGGTAACTCAAATTAATGCTAATGCCTCCGTTGCATTAAACCGATATGTATACCGACGTATTGTAAGGCCGGTTTATTGCGATACAATCTTGAGGGGAGGGGGTGGCCAGGATCGTGGAACAATTGTATTCAATCATTGAGTTAAAAACAAATTCATTGACGGAGTTTTTATGCTATGAAATCATCGGTCCATTGGATTTCATCTTCAAGGTCGAGAGAATTTCACATAAAAATTCATTTACATTAGCTTTAGTATAGATTGAGTTTGTGTTTTCGACGGTACCCGTTCGTTTTTGTTTTGGATTGAGCTTTGGTTCAGGCTCGTATTGAATTTGTATTTTCAGGTTTACCCATTCCTTTATGTTCGTTCTTCTTCAATTATTTACAAAAAGGCTTGTTATTAATTTTCTATCGTCACATCGTTTGACCCCTGGGGACCACCTGGGTGAGGGAAAACGTTTCCAGATTGTAACGTTCGCCGTGGAGCGAAGGGACGAATGATTCGCAGCTCTGTTGAATACGTTTCGAACACATTTTTGGAGCTAACAAAAGCAGATATCAAACGAGAAAAGTTGTTCAAATTTTCAATATTCAAAAATTGGAAAGTAAAAATTTTATCAATTAAAGTTACTTAATGATCGAAAATTAATAATTTGGCTAAATCGCATTACCAATTTACCGAAAAACTAGTATTTCATAGGAGATATAATGTCAATTACTAAAACAATCGGTATTTTGCCGGTGAACATTCGCTGTCGCGACTCTAGATATTTCAAAGAAAAAAAGACTCCTGAAAGCCCTGAAGAGTTTACGGAAAATAATTGATTTTGCGTTTTGAAATGAAAAAAAAAAGATTCGATTTGTCGTATTCAACATGTGCTTCGAAAAAGGGCAAAATCGATTTTGCAAAATGGGCACACACATTCGGAGGCTCAGGATTTCAAATGTAATTCACATGGGTGAAATTTGAATAAAAATTTGAAACCCAGCCTTGTCAGGGAAAATTCATCTTAAAATAAGTTGGATAAGAATGTTTCAGAGATATACTCCGATACGAGTGGAAAGCGTTTTCAGCTGCGAATACAAATGAAAATAGACTCAAAGAAGAAAGAAGATGAAGCAGCAGAGAGGGGAAGGGAGATTGAAATGAAACTGGGAGAATGTTCGGTATCGAAATTCGATACGGGAAAGACGATTTTGGTGACATCATCAGCCTGTCGTAACTCCTACCCTTCTACTTTCTCGGTTTCGTGTTCATGTTTCTCCGACTCGATTATATATACATATATATATATATATATATATATATATACATACAGGACAAAGATGACAAGCAGCAAGATACGTAATCTGAATTCAAAGTAGATGCATTGCTACGATATACACAAAGTTCCATTGTCGCAGTGCGATCGCAGAATCCCGATCAGTAGGCGTTTTCGAATGCGACTGAAGCAGCCAGGATAAATTAGAATACCCGATTTAAAGGAATCAGAATTTGAAGATTTTCGAACCCGAGATGCTGAATCAAAAAACAATGAGGATCGATCATAGAAAAGTACGAGCCTGAGCGAGTTTGCATAAGTGAGTAAGCGTGAGTGAGTTATTGATGAATCAGCAGTACAAGGCCCCATACGTTTAAAACATTTTTAAAGATTCTTCAAATGATAAACGCGCGTAGACTTGATGCATCGTTCTAAACAAAGAAATATTAATAATATTGTTGAAATTAAACCGAGTAATTCTCAAATGAATAAATTTATCCATTTGCACCGAAATCGTTTCACCCTCTTGAGCGATGTTCTCGAGGATTTTGACGACTTCCCGCGGTAATCCAGTTGCACACGCTGAGAGGGTGGTTAGTGAGAGAGTCGTGTGAGAGAGAACGACGCGACTTCGCACGAACGAGTTTGTCAGTGGGAACGGCGCTATTAATTCCAAACTGCGTTGGAAAGCGTCGACCGGGTGAACGAGGGTGAGATATAACGAGAACAAGAGAGGAAAAGAGAGAGAAAGATATAGAGATGAATGGAGAGAGATAGATCGAGAGAGTTTGTCACGAGAGAGAAGAGGGAAGCGCGGGGGCGACAATGCGAAGCGAATGCACACATTGAATAAATTAGAGAGCTGGATAAACACACACCGGTGGATCAAGCCTCGATGCTATATAACCGTCATGTTCCTGTAGATCTCTCGTTCTCTTGCTCTCTCTCTCTCTCTCTCTCTCTCTCTCTCTCTCTCTCTCTCTCCCTCTCTCTGCCATTCTCTCCGGGCTGAAAACGGCTGTCACTGTAACAGAGAAAGAGAGAGAGAGAGAGAGGTAGATAGGACTAGAGAGCCAACAACTGCAGCAGTTACTATTCTGGCTTCCTCCAACGAGCCTATACCACGTATAGAACAATCTGTGAGTGCACTTGCGATAACGGGGGGCCACGTAGCCGCGATTGTACTACAGAGGCTCCAAAGCTGTCTCTTTACCATTTCTTCCATAACCCTTAATTGTTAAATTAACTATTCCGGTAATTCAGTAATTGTAGGATATTATCTTCACTCAGTTTAGTACAAATAAATTGAGACGAGGAAATTACTCCGTTTTTCTATAAATTTTGAGCGCTCGTCCGTACAATTTCTGTTAATATTTGTGAATTCGTTGAAGGTTAGAGATATACTGCGTGAGCATTCAATGTCGGTGAAATTTTGATATTTCTCAACGACAATTACAAAGTGTCATGAGTATTGCCTTAAATTTAGCCGCATTGATTGTTTATTTAAATTCTAATTCGATCAACGAATTTACGTAGCCAGATGTTTTTTTATTTGCATATATTTTCAAAAATGCCTCGCATCGTCTTACACACTTTCGCTTCAGCGAAATTATTAAATAAGTATATAAGGGGTTCGTGTCTATGTATACTTCATATACGGAAAGTCTAGGGTCGATGGTATTTAGAGACTGCTCTATGTGAACAACTCGTGCTTCCGGACGCGGCGCGTCGCTATACAAGCTCCACCAGCAATGTAATTAATAGGGAACACAATGGCTGTCTTGCGATGTTAGGCTGTGGCACTCCATGAGATTCGCGAGAACGAGAGAGAGAGAGAGAGAGAGAGAGAGAGAGAATCTTGAAGATGCATCTTACGGAAAGGAGCGAGAAGCCCAACACTGTTAAGGCAGCCAAGTAATATAGTCTGAAGATCGGTAATGCGCCCTGACGGATGCCGGGTGTGCTTCGCGTTCGTGAGGGACCAAGGAGAGAAGACGCTCTCGGAACGTCTCGGAGAGATACCGTGCCTCGTAAGTCTCGATAGTTCATAACTATACACCGGAATTGTAATACATGGGATGATGTTAAGGTATGGTAATCGAGCTCAATGGAACAGTACAGTTTAATACAAATTCCCATTGTGTAAATACCAATATTACTAATGAAACTGAATGTAATATTAATGATATGTTGTTCTTTCATATATTTTCACGATTATTTGAAAATTACTGTAAAAATGAAAGTGACTAGAGCACGAAATTCTGAACTTTGTTTGCTGGAAAATAGTCAAATTGCAATGAAGATAAAAGATCGAATTCTTTGTTCTTTATAAGAACTTATTCTCGGAGTAAATTTCAATCACGAGTATAACTATTTAAAACATCAATTCAAAAATTGCGTGACACGAATGAAATTTTATCGCCCAGTTCAGTCCATTATTTTGTGTCCATGGAAAATCTTGAGAAAAAAATGACGCAGTTTTTAGGAACGTCTGGACATTTCGACCAAACCTATAAATTTTACGGTGCACCACGGTAAAAATTTTTCTACATATGTTTTACGCTCGGCTTCCGTGATAGTAGAATTTTACCGCACGCTTTGTAAATTTTATAGTGCACGTAGTCAAATTTACAATCATGCCTGGTAATAAATACAATTTGCCTACGTGAACTCACATTCTTCTGCTCCGAGGTAATCGTTAATGCAAATTTTGGAGTCAAATTTTGTCGAAAATTCTTTTCGAGTATCTTACGTGTTTTTGTATATAATTATTCCACTTTATCATAATAGCGCTAATGTGTAATTCATCTGATCTTTACGCATTGCATAAAAATATGTTGAACTATGTTTCATCATGTATAAAAAGTAGTAATGAAAATAGAAATGATTGGTCATTTACATTCGAGGGGTAACTTTTAGATTTTCTTTATAACGTCATTACAATTTATTCGACAATTATCTGGCACTAATCGTAATGAGCCATTCTGATGCTAAAATTATAATATGTAGAGTTCCAATATCGATCAGTAATATTTCAATAATTGTAAATCGATAAACGTGATGAATTATTACAGAAATTAGGGATGGACCTGAAAATTTTTTTACGTGAAACAAAACAAAATAAATTACCGCATATTTAGTTATGGCACTATACAGGTCAAGAAATATTAGATATGAACGAAAATTATTTTCGACGAGAGCATCAATCTGTTTTTATGCGCTTTTCATACGTGTGTAGAAATGAAGACATTCGCTTGCACACGAACATTGAACCTTGTACGTTCCCGAGACTATTCGTATTTGCCTACTGAGATTTTCGTGATACACGTGCATTACGAAAACGAAAATTATTTTGTTTTTTTTTTCACTAATCTTTTATCGACGAATAAATGCAAAAGCATTTCGGCGGTTTATTTGTCTTCTCGAAAAATGAAAGTTTTCGGTGCGCACTCTCGTTGTCTGTGTTATTTGTGCACATTATAATCTTCGCGTCTTCGCTCTTGTTCTATTTGGGTGTTGCAAGAACTATTTGCAGTATCTCGTGTGGTGTATGTCCCTAGAGATAAAGCGAGTGAGGAGAAAACGAGGAAGAAAAAGAAAGAGTGGAAGCAGCGGAAGAAAAACTGGAGAGGACCGGTGAGGATATGATGAGCACTCACCGGTGAGAGACATGGGGTTACGAAACAGAGTAGAAGAAAAAGACAACGAAAAAAGGAAGAAAAGTTCTGAGCATGCACGGCTGAGCACGGATAAATGATTCAGAGTTTTGGAAATATGGAAAGTGGAGTATAGTCGTGGATGTCGTGGGGGTTGTTGCGCCCCAGTACAAATGTATAAGGGTTGAGGATTGTCTCGACTGAGCACAAACTGCACGCCTTTCTCTCTCTCTCTCTCTCTTTTTCGGCATGGCCTTGGCGACTATCGGTGAAAGAGTCAAGAGTTGGATAACTGAGGGGGTAGGTGCACGATTTCCAAGAGCACTCTTTAGGCTACGACCTCTCGAATAAGGGCTGCATATCCCAGGTTTTAACACAGTGCTGGTTATGCGAACCCGAAAAAATGCTCTATGTATATTTGTATACCGGTGAACATGCGCTCCACTGATATGCGGTCGTCATTACTTTGTATAGAGTCATAAAAATAATAAAAATAACAATAATAATATTTTTTTATCGTCACGCGTTTGGAGTAGTTCTACACATGAGGACTCGAATATCCCAGCGAAATGATTTTCGAGTAAGATTTTTTGGGAAGCATCCAATTTACAAACGGCATACTTGGAATGAAAAATTGCCAGCATGAAAAAAACAATGTTAAAAGATTTTTCTTTTTTTTATTTTTTTTTTACGACGTTACTATATTGTTTTCAAAATTTGTCCCGGCCAAAAATAATTTTAGTTCACGTAGAATATACTGCATATACTCGTATATTGAGATATATTTATACATACATACACGCACACACATAAATATATATACATATATTGTAAGCTTGAGGGGTGTGCATAACTGAAACTCATATTTCTGGGAGCCCAAGAGGATCCTCTTTCGTTGAAAGAGCGTCTCAGGACTCTTGAGACTATATGCTCGAAAAGCGGGACGACAAGGTAGATATAACGGAAGAAGCAGCGATAGCTTTTGTGAACATCAATTCTTTTCTCTTTCTCTCTCTCTCTCTCTCTCTCTCTCTCTCTCTCTCTTTCTATCTCCGAATGTGTTTTTTTTTTGCATCTGAGTAGTATACGCGTTGGATAAATAGATGAAAAACATTGTGCGAGAAAATACGATGGAATCTGTATACGATTTTATACTTTTTTGCAAACGCAAGCGTTAAAGTTTTGGTTGTCATTTTTAGCACTGATTTTCGAGCACTGAACATTTTTATGGAATACAGAAACGTTATTTATCCTGTTTTGCTTTATTATTTCAAACTTGCGAGTTGTTTTTATGAATTTTCCAGTGACTGTCGAGATCAATTACGGAATGCCTCGCTAGATTTGTATATGGGAAATGTACGCAATCATCTGTATGATTGAAATCTTTTCAGCCTTTATTCGAGGACATTGAAAAAAAAAAAAAAAAAAAATCATGGCAAAAAGTGTAATATATTTACACTACTTTTTATAAAATGTTCCACTTTAAGTTACGAAGTAAAATTGCTCCAACGAACTATTGAACTTTGCGGATAAACTTGTTCACAAAAAGAGGTCAAGTAATCCATGTAGTTTTCTTCGCAGAAGTTTTTTTTAATGGTATTTACCTGAACGTGATGATTTGATCGATGTGCATACGAAAAAAAAATATGGTGCCGAGGATTCGAGCGAAATCTCGCACAAAATGTTATAATCGTGAGATTCGTTCGAAGTGTTTTGAGCTCGGCAAGAATTTCAGATCGAGGTTAGCAGTTTCGTTGGTGTGACGAGATAGTCGCTTGCCGGAGGGTGCACGGGCCAATAATGTTTTCCACATCGGTGCTACTTGCATTTTCTCTCTCACTCGCTCCTCACCCTTGCACATGAGAGACTTGCTCGGACGGCTTACCAAAGTTGCTCGTAACCCTCTCGAGCAACTACCACGTGACGCGGCTTTCGTTTGTGTGTGCTCTACTCGTGGGAGTGCATGAGTTCGAGCATGTATGAGAATATATACACATTCATCTATGCGTACGGGGTAATCCAGGCGCAAACGACCAGATTACCATAAAATTGCATTAACAAGAAAATATAAAAATAATGAGATCATATTTTCGAGTGAAAACTTATTAAAACGCAGAATTTGTTGCCGAGGATTTTGAAAATTTGATGTTTCACCCAAAAATTTACTGTAAAGATGTCCGGTTGATCTAAAAGAATTTTTTTAGTCCTCGGATCGATGGACTAGGGTTGATCTAATTTCAAAAAATATGCTATAAAAATGGTTATTTTTTTGGCATTTTACTCCTAACTAATAATAAATTAACGTGACGAGTGAATGAAAAATTGATGAGATGTCATTGGAGATGGAATGTGTTATATGCGAGTAAAGATGGAGTGTGAGATCACGTACACCCACGTACCATCAGACACCTACGCTTACGTATGTATATGTGGCACCCCTTCCAATTTCTTCACCCCAGGACACGAAGAGGAAGGCTCAGGGCCTCAATATAGTATGTATGTATACAGAGAAAAGCGATCGGAAATTAGAAACCGTAGAGAGTGTCATGAACGAGAGAGCAGCTACGAAGCTTTTACGAAAGCCGAGCAAAACGCGTGTTTTCTCTCCTCTCTCGTGTGGGCCGCGCGGGTCCAGAGAATTTCAAAATTCACGGTGACCTGGCTGAGCCGCCCTATAAATCGCGAGGCTGCTCACATACGTGAAAATACATTTATCCCCTGGTCCTCTTCCTCGAACCTTCCGCGGAGTTTATAGCCGACAGTAGCATCACCTCAGCAATATCGCTATTGTGTGTGCTTCCGTGTGCGCTAGTCCCTGAGTATATTACGCCTACGAGTTGTTTTAAGTTCGATCAATTTTTTTTCGAAACGTTTTTTTTATTCGCCGATGATTTTTTAATATTAACGATTGGAAAAAATTGTGAAGTCGTTTGTGTTTGGGCAACAGAAAAATTTCTGGCAGGTGAAGAGACACCTGGTTCAGTGGTACCTTATAAACACAACCTTTTCTCTAGAATTTCAATGGTCTCGAAAGAAATTGTGCATCGAAAGTGGAAAACACGTGTAGTTATGGATGAGACGATTTTGTCTGGAATACCTCATACACAGGGTTACTAAAGTTCATCCCCCTTTGCGTCCAGGCAACGGAGTTGTATTATTTCGTCTGAGTATCGCGAAAGACTTCTCTCCCTTGCTCTTTTTCTCTCTCTCTCCCCCTCTTTTATTATATTCCTTTCTTTCTCTTACTCTATTTCTATCTCTCACTCCCCACAACATTGAACACGTTGTGTGACTGTCAACGAAATGTTATTAATCGCCGGACGAGAATATGGACTGCCGAGTTTTGCTTTGTCCCCTTGCCAGAGAGACGCACGTTGGTCGAGGTGCGAGATGTACGAGGGCAATTTTCTCTCGGCTTGGTATATATATTTGTGACACCTGTATATATATATGTATGTATATACACGTAGGTAACGATTTTGTCCAGCGTATATATTCGAGGGATTCGATGAAACCCTGATTTTTCACGATCGACAGATGCACGGAGAAACGACATTACATAACTCTCGAGTCGTCTGATTTTTCACATTTTAAAAGAACGTTTCCGATAAAAAACGTGACCTTCGCGATAAATCGGTACCTTCAATAAAGTCATTCTGTTTTATTAATTACCATTCGCTCCTATTTATTCATCATTATTCTGCTTCGACGATGTATCTATTTGTTGCCGTCATGAACCTTTGTGGTTCTTGAATAAATTCGTTCGGAAAGCATCAAGCAAACGGTAAATAAGCTTCTGCCTAAAGTATTTCGATTATTAGGGGCATCTGAGGATGGAGGAAGGAGAGAATATATTATCCAATAATGTCTTCAATATATGCCATTGCATTTTACTAACATCCAGTGTTCAAGGCATGAATCTATAAATAGTTTGTTTTCATGAACAGAACTTGAAATTTCGAAGATAAAATTACTAGAATTTCATGACAATGACACTAACAATGACAAAAACGGTGTCGTGTAATGGGAAAATTGATAGGTCTGAAAATGATAACAGCAGTAATGTTATTTTCAACTCTATAAGCAAAAAAGAAAAAAATTCCGTCGCTTCTTTTGTGTAACAAGTGCTCAAATAAATTTGGGAATCTGTAAAAAGGAGTTGCTGTCAATCATAACGGATCAGTTATTATCGTAGGGCTTAGCTGTCGGATTTGAACATTGTCTACAAGGCTTTTGGTAGTTAATTGTGAGATTTCAATGTACGTTCTTCCGAATTATATATGACACTGTTGTTTCAATCAGAATGTTGATTTTCAATAACGTCATTGTCGTTAATTGGCTTTTATATATCTCTGAAAACTAAAGTTCGATATAAACATCTGATGTGTGCAAAATTTAAAGAAATATGTATAGAAATGATTTTAGCGATGTGAAAGTGAATCACTTTAAACGTAAGTAAATGCTCCGTTTTATTATTTTTTTATTTAGCCGCATGATTCTCTGATAACTTTTTTCTCCTGGATCCCATATATTTTGAACAAAAGATATATATACAGTGAGCCATAAATATAAAAAAATATGTAACCAAGCACGAAGATGTGGCGTCAACATCTACCAACTTCTTAAAAGTATACACTCACCACATTGGGTGATTCTATCTACGTTATTTACAAGGACGTTTTTAGACTTCTATATAGGGACAGCCCTTTTTATTCTACCGTTCCTATCACCGGGAGATATTTATTCGGATCGCGTGGTTGGTTCACCTATTCCAAGAAACATTTTGAATCTCGTGTGCGAAACGTCGGAATGGGGTAATTGGCCCTTTGGCCGTGTTCTCGATGAATTACATAATTTAGTGAGATTAGAGGAGTGAAAACAATACTTTTTCTGTTTTTCAGTTGAAAAATATGAATCCCAAATAACTGTTCTAAAGGAGTATCTCGATAAAAAAAAAAAAAAAAAAATACTGTATCAATGTAGGACGAGTAGATCTATAAAAATTGTGGCTCGTAAATAAATTGATGTCGGTCCGTGATATTTGCGTTTGCCATTATTTTATACCCCTATATATTTGTATATACAACAATCTGAAATGAAGAGAGTTTTGGCTGGTGAAACCGCCGAAAAATGACCACTAAATTGATTGGGCGATCGTTGTTGCGTGATCGCAGAGAGCTTGCTGGGCTCACGCAAACCTTTCTATACACCCTCACTGCCTCTCTTTTTCTGTATGTACGTTTATGCGCAGGTACTCATAAACTCAAATATATACATACTCTCTCTATATCTATTTTTACGGTATCAAGAATGTATAAATATTTGTTATTTGATCCACGTCGTACGCTGGACTAAAGCAAACTCGCCTTGAGTCCGATATATCGGAGGCACGCACAGTTCTCATTCCTCGAGTCTACCGTCGAACACGGTGGCATTGTTCAAACAATTTCAAAATAACTACATGAACACAGGGCGCGCAGGCAGCGGAAGCGAACGAGTTAAATTTATGTGGCAATTGTAAAGAGTATGGGAGGAATGAGGGGTGATTGCATTACGGAGGCAATCGCAATGTGAACGTGTGCAGATGCGAGAATTTTTGGGTAACAATGGTTGAAATAACGATACTGAAAATTCATTAAGTCTCGAAAAACAACGAGAAACGAGAGTTCGTTACGGACGGTCAATTTTTGATAATAATTATTACTTTTTTTTTTTTCCACTTCGTACCAATTCGATCGCCAATTTTTAGCTGCATGTGAAAGAAGAACATTTTTTTCTGCTGCTCTGGTACATATTTCGTGCAAATTTTCTGATTCCCACAGTTGTTCGCCACTGTCATTCCCTTATTTCGTGATTCATCGAGTAATTTCATTGAAAGGGTGCCTCAGAGAAGTAGATAAAGTATAGGATAGAGAGCTATAATTCACGAGTTCAGTCGCGACAAAGATCCAATTCAATTTTATAGAAGTAAAAACTTTGTTTATGAAGCTGGAGTATTCGATGTATGAGCGTAGCAGCTCTTGGACTTGAGAACTTTCGGCCCATCGCATAGGTCAATGCTAAAGTTTTTTTTTTTTTTCTCAAAATAAGTATGTGACAAGATTTCGCCTTTCGTACTAGATTTGGATTCATAACTCAAAGAATCAATATTTTTGTATTTTCAAACGCATCAGCACAAAATCATAATGTTCATTCTCCCAAAATAACGTTCATTATCTTGGGTGACATAATGAATGATGTTCGTCCAAATTTGTATATTTAACAGCTCTGTTATAATAATGACAAATGAAAAAAAAAAAAAAAATTCCAATGTAAATGTGACCATTAGAAATAAAATGTGTGGTAACAGGATCGAGAAAGAAAGTGGAGGCCCTTGAATTGCAAAAACGACTGATGCTACCCTTTAGGGATTCGAAGAAAATGGCCTTTAATTGTAGAAGGGAAAAGTCGGTAGTATAATCTGGGAGAGAGGCTCTTGACAAATAATTTTCAACGCTAGTCGGCTAACCTTCGTGACTCTGGTGCACACAACATCTTGCAACCGATGATCCCGGTACCCTTTATCCGTTTCTCGCTCTAGATCTTCTCTCCGAACTCCCCTTTCCATGAGAGCTAATTCTCGGTACTAATCCGGCAAATCCCAGTACACCCTCGCACATTAAAGTCACTCATACGAGAAGGTAGGGTGTGTGTGCTCATGTTATTCGGGGTTCTACGAGTTTTGGTCAACTGCAGGATCCCTAGAGTAGAAACAAGAGAGCGAGATAAAGAGAGACGGAGAGAAAGAACAATATGGAGAGCGAGAAAGAAGGAGGATGACTGAAACTTGAACAGGAATTGGGAGAAGTTGAGAAGGGATTTTCTTCCCTAGTACCCATTTGAAGATACACAGCCTAAAATCGCCCTCGTAAGTGGCTAAATGAGCACGTCCCAATCGAAAATCCTCGCAACTAAAGTACGGCCACGACGTTGATAACATCCATGAACTTTTGTAAAAACGATGAAATTATATTTCCATGTCTACATTGAAAGTTCAGCAGTTTATATAACTTTAATATTTGTAATAAAAAATTAGAATAGGCTTGAATGACGCTAAATACTGCGTGGATAAGTGCCGTGTATCGCTTTTGTTGTAGGATCCACATTTTCAGAGCTTCTTCGCAGTCAGGATTGAGAACGGTAGAAAGGAGTTCAATTGGTTTCAACAACCGAAATATCAATCAAATTGACAAGTACCGAAGTACGTCTCAATGTTTACTTCTCGTATGGAAAGACATGCAAAGTTTGTAAATAAAGGAACAAACTTGCCTCATGTTTAAGTTGTGTGAAATTTTTTATACTTTTACGAACCTACAGTTGTGTAAGTTCGAGTACATGTCACATATGTCGTAGGCCGGAATTTAGTAGTAGGTAATAGGGCAACACACATGCTGAATAATTTACGCAATTCAAGTGGCTTGAAAGTTGAGAGTGGCTGAGAGAAGATGCTAGGTGCTACGACGTAGTGGCGTAGAGTGACTTGTGCAAAAGTTTAGCAAGCTTAGGTTGTGAAGAGGAAGAAACACTCAGGAAGCAGATGAAGAAGCTATGAGCTTTTTCAGCGACGCATACATAGCAATCACTCAGCTATGTTCCGTTACGTATGTTCAGCTCATTCTGATTCCATTCCTCGTTATTGATGTGGATACAAAAAAACATTCTATAAAAAAAAAAAAAAAAAAAAAAAAAAAAAAAAAAATAATCTCTTTCGGTAGAATTTTAATAGATCATTAGACCTCCTGCAAATAACAAACTTCATTTCAGAATTCTGAAAACTGATGTAGAGTTATGGTGTTGCGATAGACAGACACGGTCAAGGCGATATATTATAGGCTCGTATACCCCCTCGAAGAGGTCAGTGAAGGGTTTTCCATTTTTGTGGTCGTGTAAGATCGCAAAGGCATAAGAGAGCATCAGTACCCCTTGCTAGGCCGAGTTTGTGTGAATTACAACCGGTGGCGTTTCTGGGGCATGAACCCACGATATCGCGGATGTTTGTGTGTTTTTTTTTCTCCTTCTTTTCATCGCCGAACTACCGCGTGAATCGTCCAACCCCTCTCAAAGTTTTTTTTAACCACTATGGTGCTATAGACTACCCTTATTTAGCTGGTCTGACTCGGAGCACACCTCATGTATGTATGCGTGAGCTCATGTACGTAGAAATAACTTACAAACAGACGGGCTTAGCTGATACAATTAAACCGGTGTTGCGTTGTGGTTTACGTCCTTTTTATCTCGTTGGTGTTAATGTTTCGAGACACATACGTATATATAAATATATACGCGTACGTGTGAAAGAGGGCAGAATAAGTACGGGTGGTGAGTCTCTCGCGATATGCTCCGGCGTATAAAGTACTGGACATAAATCATGCGTGACTTCAGTTTCTTATATCGCTTGTATATATCTCCGTGTAGTTGCGAGTGCAGTATCATGCGGCTGGTTTGGGATATAAAAAAAAATATATATATATATTATACGATACGCGCGCAGTATGGGAAAATGAAAGAGCGATATAGCGAGGAATCGTACTGCAAATGGCTAGAACATCAATCAGTGATGACGAAAATTCAGCATCGTTGAGTTTCGATATGTTTATTAAAAAATATATATTTCATGGGAAATCAAACAAATACGGATCATCATACTGGTGAACGAGACATATGACTTTTTAACCAATTATACAATCGAGAATAACACTCGCATCAAATTACCGGGTGAGTTGTAACATATAAAGGAAATATCCGATAATGCTCTCATCTTGTTTAAAATTTGATTTTACCAACATTCATTAGTCAGTATCCATTACGGATTATGTATATCGTAATTGAGTCAACTCGTATTAGCGTATGTATATGCATTCGTAAAGTGATACATCAATAAATAATGAAATGTAGTATGGGCGAAGTAAATACATCGTATCATTAATTTTTGTCCGTTAAATTTTGGTCAATGCCGGATATTTGTTCATCATCTTCCGATAAACGAGAGTAATGCTCGATACAAGGACCATACCTCAAGGGTATTTCACGGCATTTCTACAGTTTTATCGCAGCTATATGAGCTCATTCTCACCCTTAACCTACATTAACTTCGTGCACTTACTACGCGGCGCTCTTCTTCTCCTCCCCTTTTCATATAATAGTTGGAATTGCGAGGGTGAAAAAGGGACGATCGATATAAGCGTTCGCATAGCAAGCCTGTCCACGGTATATACCCATTGAAAATAAATCCTCAACGAGTTCTCGTCGCGCGCCTTCTTCGCCCTTTACCATCCACCCTCCCTCTCTCTCTCTCTCTCTCTTTCTCTCTCTCTCTACCTCTATCTCGCTCTTGCTCTCTTTTAGCTACCCAAGCTCGTCTGCATCTCGGATGCTCCAACCTTCTCGACCGAGGACCGATTAATACTTGAGGAACTCGATATATCGCGTTGCTCCACGTCTATAGAGAAGAACGTGCTTACCGTACGTGGTATGCTCCAAGCACGTTCTACCATGGCCTCCTAAGTGCATCCCATGCACAACGATACGAGACTTTTCAGGTTGCCGCTTTACGAGAGAGGTAATGGTCTGCTCGGAAGAGGTACCATAGAAGGTTTTTTTTTTTGAATACCTACGGAATCCACAGTCTACTAAAGTGGATGATGCATAAATTCTTAAATAAATATTTAGTCGTCTACGTACATAATTACCTGTATAATTGAATTAGATGAACTAAGCGACATTATTTTTGTGCACAATTAGTGTCCAAATTCAAATTTGTTCTGTTATCATTCGATAAAATCTCAAATTTTGTCACTGAAACTTCAAAACTATTTTCATTCTCGAAATGTATTATGATTTATAAATAAGTATCTATTCAAAGGTTCCTAAAGAGGCTTTTTCTCTGAAATTTGAAAAAAATCATCAGATGCAATCGCGATTCCTGTATAATATACCAAACGTAAATGGTATTAATGCTTGACCCATCAACGGCATAATGTTCTATCGAATAATGCAGTAAACACTTTTCGATAAATTGTACGTGCACTTAATATTCTAAATACATGTATAGGACTGTAATATATTTTCGTTTTACGTAAGCCCATACATATATACGCTCATACTATATGCTTAAACTTGATCCGACCCACAGCGTCAGTTGTGTATTCATATATTTGTATATGGGTGCATGTGCAACGAGAGTTTTCGTACCCGAAGGGTGGTGTAGTATGACGCGCGATCGAGTATCGCACACAACGAGGTCCGATGACTCAGCTCTTCAGCCCCACAGGGACGTATACGTATATAGGGGTGAGAGGGATAGGTGATTGAGGGGCAGGGGGTTAGTTGAAAAAGCGGGTGGGGCGATTATGCCCTTTTCTCCTGCACTGGCCCCGAACCAAACTCCGGTCACACTCGTATCGATCCCAATATTGGATGCAGCAAGACCACCACCTCCAAACATCCAGTGGCAATCTGTATGCTTTTTCTCGTACCGGAGGTTTCTTGCATTCTGTTTATATGGACAGATGACAGGGGCAATACATGGACCATGGTGGAAAAGAATTTTTTTTTAGATAACACACCATGGTCCGGAGATTTTACATCAATAAGTTATTCGTTTAAAATGATTTTTTAAACGTTGACCCTGTTTTTCATTGAAGTTCAAACCCCCAATCTGTCTTTCACAAGAAAAAGGAGTTCAGAATCTTTCACAAAATGCACAATCTTCCAGGCAAATATTAAAAAATTCAGGAGCAAAGTTCCATGATTATGCGTTGTAATAATAAGTTATCCTTAAACTAATCGTGGGTTATATGCTTTTTTAAACAAGTATCTTGTGAAAAAAATTTCTTGACTATGGAATACTGTAACTACGACACAACATGAGAAAATTGGACCAATTCGAATAATTAAAAGAATTTCGTATTACTGCAGTTATTTTCAACGACCAAGGCAGCTCACCCTGCAGTTTTGTTCCTCGGCCATTAAAAATCAATGCTCTATATATAAAACTCGCAATCATTACTAACGATGTTCGATATGTCGAAAAAAATCTCTTCGGTATGGGAAGGATCAATAGAATTGACAGAGAAAATCGTTATTTCGAATCCCAAACGACTTTGTGCGTTGCAAAATAAAATCCTTGGGGATAGCGACGTAGATTAATGACCGGGTTTGAATGGTGTATATACCAACGAGATGCTATGAGCCATCAAGGACATCCTTCGTGCATATATGTTCGATGACGAACAGAAGGGCATATTCGGCTCAATTTATTACGTAAATTGACACGAGTTACGACTTTTTTTTTTAGTATTCGTATAGATGCAAAAAAAAGGGGTAAATGTGAGATGCTGAAAATAGTGCGTTATCCACTGGTCGTACGCAACGGTAATTGGTAGTGGAATTGCCCATAAAGTCTTTCTCGAGAGCCAGTCGTTGGAAATAAGCTTCGTCTCCCAGTTACATATGGGCGTTCTCAAATGAAATCGACTTTAAACTTTCCGTTCTCTATAATTTGATATTCTTTTTATATAGAACCATATAAACGTCGAGTTGCTAAATTTAATTTTTACCTGTAAAACACTTTCTATCTTAATCCTCACGTATAAATTCATTCGAATAATTTTTTTTTATAGTCAATTAATCTTTAGTGTCTTGTACTGTTTTTTAATTCCCATGAGCTTCACGACAAGTTTTTGAACGGGATTCTTTCCATGAAGAAGTTGATTCTAAGTGTACCATCGTGGAACCGATGGATCTGAGTTCAAAAACGCAACAAATAAAGAATCTTATCTCTGGCTTCGTATTCCAGATTCGAGTTCAAGAATTCGCTGGACTAGATCGTGGATTTCTATGATGTTTATTCAATTTTTTACTCAGAGAAATAGTTTTTTATAACAATGAGATCTTGGCTTAGTCCGAGTAGCCAGATGAATAGCTAGCCAAATTAACGTGGAATGGTCTTTACACATATTCGCTTTCGCATATAAGAGTTCGCAGGGGTGCGCTGTTTCCTCTTCATCCCCGGCGTATCTAAACTCCTTCTCTCCTGTCTCTCTTACTCTCATTCACTTAGGTAGGGTGTGACGTACGCACCAAGAAACGCACACATGGGGTCTAGAAGCGGTAGGGGTTTAGCTGAGATCGTGTAATTTCCCGGTGGACGACGTTGTGCGTGGGGAGCTCGGGGGAGAGCAAAGTGCGTGTGTTTGTGTATTTGTGCGATATGTCGATCGACGAACCCGAGGGTCGTTCAACCAGTATGTTGTCTCGTGTCTCGTGCGTCGTGTCGCCACCTCGTTCTCGTGATCGTGAACGTCTTGTATTTGTGATCGTTTAGGTCTAAGATTTCTTTTCTATGTATATTACGCCACCTTTGCCCTGAAGTGATAATCACACCCTGCACGATCTGTTAAACTTCGCTGGATATCTGATTCCTTATATAGTTCCAACGAACCAGCTGCAGAGACTCCTGTTTTCGTAGCTTCTAGATCATCAGCTGATTTTTGTTGACGTTAGTGCTGAGAAACATGAAATAATCATTTCGTTGTAAACATTTTCCTATTCCTACACCAACATCCCCTTGCTATTTTGTAACGTAGATTTGAACCCAAAATTGGATGTCTGATAAAGATAGCAGTAAAATATATTTATCGCTGTTATCGATTTTAAGTGATTTGATGAAAAATCAAGTGCAATTTGAATACAAATGTGAATTTGAATAGTAAGAGGCTGAGTTAACGAGCTGTGGATACAGTACGAATCGATTCTGGATATATTTCTGATGCCATTACGACGACCAATATCGATTCTAGTATTGTTTTTGTGAAGTGATTGTGCTACGTTGCTGCGTTCGTAACGATATTATCACGTGGCGATAGCAATCATATCAGTGATCATATTTAACGCTGACGATGCAAAGCGCATTTGTGGACACTCCTGCGCAACTGGTGTGTTTCATATCTACGAGTGTTCACCTATTATAATCCTTGTTCGAAACGTACGTGTGTGGAGATGTTCATATGTGTCCGTTGATATGTTAGGTGGATATCGCTGTCAACCCTTGCGGACTAAGCCTGCAACACGTACAGCATCCTTGGTTTCTGGATGCAGCTGGTAGCGGGAGTTGATCGGGGTCCATATCTGCTCACACGATAATTTCTTCTTCTTTTTTCCTAATTTCATTCTCTATTCGTCTTCAAGAAAATTAATATGTTTCGTTGACATAGAAATATATATTTGAAAATGTTTAATGACGCAATAAATGTTTTCACGCGCATGTCTTTTTTCGCTGTGACTTTTATCTGTGAAGGTGAAAATAATTTCTAAGTTGAAATCAACAGAACCTGTTTGTCTACGAACAGGAATGATATTTGCAAAATTTTCAACGTGATTCTTCACCGATCGTTTAATTGCACGGATATATTATTTAGCCATTAACGAAGAGAAGGAGGAGAGAAAAAAGTATAATAAGCAACGTCAAGCAAAATTGTATGTATACCGGTAGGGAAAACTCGTCTCGACTTCTTTTACCATTTACCCGTTAATTATTCGGTTTTACGATATTTTTTAAGTGACTTATGTGCCGCGAGTTGCATAAATCTTAAACCTCTCCCCTTTCTTTAACCGAGGGTTGTATTACGTTCAATCTACTCGCGATCTTTTATCCACACTTTCTCTCTCGTGCACGTTCAAATATATTACTCAGCGCCATATCAAAGCGACGAAACTCCTACCTACCAACAAGGCAGTTACATACTTTGTCACTACAGGCGAATAATAGCGATAATAATAATAAATTATATCGTGGGGCGAATTTTTGTGCCTGATTTTTTTCTCGGATCAAGAGACGTGCTAGCGGCTTGACGCCAAGTATTAAAAAAATAAAAATAAAATCGGCGCGAACCCCGCCGCATTCTCACATTTAATTATACACCATTGGGGGGTTTATTTTTGTGATAAAATCATCTGTATTAAAAAAACGTGAGCATGTTGATCCCGGTGTCAACGTCTCCAACTTCGAGCAAAAGTGACGACGGTGCTGTTAAATTATTCGTCGGGCAAATACCGCGACATCTCGAGGAGGAAATTCTACGTCCAATATTTGAGGAATTTGGCAAGATCTACGAGTTTACTGTTCTCAAGGACAAGTACACTGGCATGCACAAAGGTAACACGGATGTCACACTTTCAATTTTTATTATTATGAAGAGAAAACTGAAAAATTTTCTCCGAGTTCATTATAAAATTTGTTCTGGACGAAATTGAAGAAAAAAATGAGTTGTTGAAAACTTTGTATCCGTCAAATAATTAACAGTCGCAGTAGCCACTCGAGGCACGTACACGCAATTATGTACTTGTTGAAGATGAGCGAGTCACTGCAAGCAGATCCAATTACAGTACAATTTCGGAGGAACATTGGCTTCGTGTTTTTGTTTTGTCTCTTATTTCATTCATACCTAATTGGAGTGTTGAAGTTCGAAGTGGATTACAAGAATTAACTCCTTCGGTGCACCCAAAATTTTAGGGTTTTTCAGCGAAAATTTTTCATGATTTTATCGTTCACAATTGCCGCTGTTTACGTGGATACTTCGAAAAACTTCTAATCACTTTTCATACTTATAAATACTTTCAAAACTTTGGCGATATTTCGGATCTGTTGAGAATATTACAGCTTACCGATGTCTTCGAATCAGTTTAGATCTTTAGTTACAGAGACTATTAAAGTAAATACCGCTTCGATGAACTGTCAATAATATATTGATGGTGATAAGGATCTTATTAGTTCTGACATTTGGATGCAGTGATCGAGTGTCACATAATTTCTATATATAATTTTTCACTGACCGGACGAGTACACGGATTTGGTGTCGATAGAAATCCCTCATCCAATATTTTTTTCCACATAGATTATTATCTGAGCCAATTTAACGGGAACGACTCTGTTCGTTCTTTCGATGAAGCTGAAATCCGTTTTTTTTTTTATTTCGTAAATCTATTCATTGTCGAGGAGAATCAACGGAAACGCGAAAACATTTATTTGTCTCGTCGATGTACTGGGTATATACGATGTTCAAATTTCTTTAGAAAAAACGGTTGGTTATCGGCACTATTTTCGTGGTTTCGTTCAATGATTACCAAAACTTTACTATACTCATTGAAATTTAAGATTCTTGTACGCTTGAAATATTTAATTACTTCTATCCGATATGATTATATTATGATGGAGAGAGGCAGTAGAATCTTTCCACCATTGTTCTTATGTTACTCCGGAACCATGGGGTAAGAATTTACTTTTATAAGATGAGCGGTAATCAGTAGAATGAGACGTTATTTGGAGATTTGATAAAACATAACAAAGCTTCACCACGTACTACGGGCCCACACTTACTTTAGTAGATCTCTATTCATTTATTAACTTTTCGTTAAGTCTCAACTTAACTTTTATGAGAAAGAAATTATCATTTTTTAAAATGGAATTCGACAGTATTTGATAATTTTTTGAAGGCAGGAATTGGGGGTTTCCTACAAGCATTTAAAAAGATTTGGTTCTTGGGGAATTAAGTTATATTCTGTGGATATACAATGTAAACCATAAAAATGGTTTTAATTGACATAAAAATAACAACTTGATCGTCTGGATGCCTGTCTTAAGACGATGTCTGCTCTCTACATCGTCTGCTCGTCAAAAACTCGTATAGATGCTAAGTTTCAATGATATTCGTGTTATGGTGGCGTCTCGACGACGCCAGGAACGACGCCGACGCTGCGTCCCGGTACAGTATGTATACACGACCGCGACGACATTAATTAATGTATCACCGGACTAATCCGCGTCACGTGCGACGAGAGCTCGCGTGCGTTGCATGATTTCTTGCAATGAGCAAAAAGAGGGATGAGAAACAGGAAAAAAAAGCCAAAAATAGCCGAAGATCGAAGTTTCATTGTATGACGAGGGTGAAAACGTCAGGGTGTTCGTATTCGTGGAAGAGGGTGGATAAAGTGGGTGAGTTGTGAGTTCTGACAACAGACCAATCTGTTGAAAATGAATGCTTTTTGAAAGCATTGCGAGGTTAAAGGTAGATCATTTCATTTATTTTCAGGGATAGCGAACGTTGAATTGAATTTCAGGATTTTTGTCAACGGACGATTTTCGATACATTCAGGGATGCTCGTATATAAAACCCATTGATTTTTCCAAATGAATGAAAAATTATCAGTCATTTTCTGATCTGAAAACGTTCCCATGGAATAATTGAGTATCCATTTATGAAACATTTGGCCATTTCAGTAAATTGAGCTAAAGTTGTATATGAAACGTACGTATAGACGCGACACTTACATGGTAACTTTTGACCTTTAACAACTCGTAAACCATCTAAAGGCCACGTGGTTGTTTCATCATTTAAAGTGGAATTTACCACGCGGGATATAAAAGTCAATCTCGAAGTTTCGTTCTTTTACGATTGCCCACAAATTATGAGCGTATATCAAAATAATCATGATGAAAAAAATAAATTTGTATACAGCAATCGTGAAAAACGATGGAGTGCTTACAAAAGTATGTACTCTTTTTGCACCGTTCTAGTCTAGTAATTCTGGGACGCCATGTTTTCACAGACGTAGATAATAATCTTGGTAATTAACCTTATAGAACTCGGGTCCCATTTTCTCGCCTTCTAAATCGCATGATTTGTTTCGTTTTCGACCTCATGAATTTTTTTTTCCGTAAAATATCGTTTTGACGAAGATAAAGAGGCAGACGTCACCATATGAATTCTTTGTTTTCCATTAATGAATAGAACGTCAAGAGATACATTCAATTTCATGAAGAGTGAGTTGACGAAAATCTCTGTTAAAAACTCGAGATTTCAGAACTGAAGAATTCGATAAAAAAATTCATTTTTTCAACATTGTTGTAGTATCGAACGAAAGAAAGGCTGCATGATTTCAGTATCAAACAAATCTTCTTTTCTTTAGATAAAAAAACACGACGTAGAGAATAAAATGTAAAAAAAAATCATAATCGAGATTCATATTTGTGAGGAACTTCCTGTTTCATGGAAAGCGCTAAAATTCCAATCGCTGTTTAAAATCGTTGACCCCAAATCAGCATTGTTATACTCAACGCCGCGGAATGCTCTGTTATAGCCTCGTAGCCGGAAAGGCGACATGATAGTCTCGACATTATTCTCACACCGGTTAAGCCCTCGTTGCTGATGGTGAAGCAATAAATTTTACAGGGTGTATTGACGTCGTTGGCTTGCCGGGCGCCGTAGCCGACAAAAGCAAAACGGTCATGATGATAAGAGGGAAAATGAGAGTAACATAATCAAGTTGTAATATACGAAGAGGAATCGTATACGATTTACATTCCTTTATGACCAATAATTTAGCTATAAGAAAAAAAAGACCTTTCCGTTTATCAAATTCAATATTAACATGATTACCGATTTTATTTGCTTTTGCAATTTATAGGAATCTCTTTCAGCGGGATACATTTGAAGAAAGGAAATTAAATCAGAGCCTTAACGATAAAACTCAGAAGTATATTATTCTATTTTCCTGTACATAAATTGTACAACACGATCGTACGAGCTCCTGAGTCGTCCCTCGGAACGGATCCGGGACCGAACGCGAAACAGCTGACCATCCTCAATCTTTTTTATTTTATTATACACGTTGATTATACGTTGATATGACACGGTGATTTATTCACCACACGTTTTACTGAACAACAATTTTTCAAAATCTTGTTGAAAAGCAAAAACGATATGTTTACGACTATAATCTTCATCCGAATTCACCATTTTATATAACTCTACGGGGAGACTCGGATACGATGAGTCGACACGTAACTCAGCGAAAACGCATCGAATATTCAATAACGATTGAGAGTTATCACCCGCTTGGTATTATGAGAACGATTATTCTTTTCCTTTTTTTTTCTTTATCACATGTCACAATTATTTTTGTGTATCCTGTTGTTTACGCGATTCATGCATTCCCAAGAGGAAGAACAGGTTCTTTCTTTCAACAAGCCGCGACTTTTATACTTGATTTGAACCCGATGAAAATGTTAGAACCCCGGCCAAAACAAGCAGCTTTATTTTCGCATCAAGTACCAATCTGTTTGCAGCATCGCAATCTCAGAAAAATTGCCCTCGGCTGAGCGATTAATGCGAGAGTCAGTGCGTCATGCACTGAACGGTTACTTAACCAAATATTGGCCTCGTCCGACGCTGCTCAAATTGCAAGATCACCGGAGCCATCGGCTGCGCTCTTATCTCTTTCGGTCAATATTTGCTATGTAATATATCCATTTATATGTGTCTATTTTCATATACTTGAGTCGTCGCGACCATTTCCTCACTATCCCGCTTACCTTGTCGGACTGATACAATGACCATTGTCCACCGACGTTTCGGAGACCTGTTTCCGTTGCGGAAACATACACCGGAAACGAAGACTCCAATCCTGAAATTCTCTTACTGTTCCGAGAAATCGTCCAAATAAAGCGAATTTCGCAAATAAAGCGAAACTTCATTGATTCACATTTTTTCAAAAACAGATAAATAAATATATTTATCAGACAGACAAATAAATGTATTTATCTGTATTTATTTTCATGAGTTTTAAAAGGTCTCGCCATAGCCATCTATTGATACGTTCTCAATAAAAATCATAGGAGGACAAAAAATTCTTGAACAAAATATGATTGAATAATGAAAGTTATTTATACATGACCTCGACTTTTTGTGCACATCAGTAGGTTGAGGCAAAATATCATGCAGCTACGAATGGACGTTGAAATTCGTAACCTGCAAAATTATATTCAATATGGCACATGATCAAATAAAAATGAGAAACGTAATATACTCAGTTATTCAAATAATCACAATCTTAAAGATAAGAAGACTCATCTTCGGTTTTATTTTTTTTTTTTTACGTTTGTTTTGTCGTGAATGTCATCAAGAAGACCGATTCAGTCACATTATTTCCTTGTAAACATAAATCTTTACCCCGCCATTAAATAGCTTTGGAGGTTCAAATCATTTAATAAAAAAACGAATAGTAAAAAAAGATAAAAAGTACGAATTTAATCCGGAATTAAGTCAGAAGGATAAGGCTGAAAGCACTTTATTTATCATTATATATATGTAGTCACTTCATTCCTGGATTATATTTGCACGGAAAATGACTGAAATTGCTGAATCGTCGATTATGCGCCACTCCGGTTGTATAATATAGGTTATATATGTATATGTATATATATATAAAAATTGTACCGTTGACCGAGAGTCAGAGAGGGATTGCAGATATTTTACAATAAATATCCGGCCGATAAGCTGCACACGAGATCCCCTTCGTTCGGTATGAACCGTTGCGTCGACTCGGCATGTTGCTTTAATATATGGATATAGATATAGATACATGGACTAGAAATGCATATATATTTTTTCTTTTCCATACACATAGACGCAAGCTCGCACACGCGAAATTTATCGCTGACGAATGGCCGCTCGAGTTTTTTTTTTTTTTTTTCGCTGGGAAATAGCTCGTTAATCTTTCGAATTATTCTCGCGTCCAGCCTAGCATTCGCAGAGTAAAAGGGTGGAGGAGCGCACCCAGAGTCGCTGCTGCTACTGCTGCTGCTGTGCTGGTCGAGGGAGGTTTGTGAATAAAAAGACGAGGCCGAGATTGGGAGTAAGCATAAAAACACATACACAGACATCCGAGAGTTGAAAAAGATTTCTCTTTCTACTGCTGTACAGAGTGCTTTCAATATCGACCGGAAAAAGTACTCTAACCGAGAAAAAAAAAAAAAAAAAATGTTAACCTGTTCATAATAAACGCGAAAAAATACTGTTTCGAGATGGGAGTAGGAATTAGAAGTGAAGTACACTGCCGAATTCACCACTGTTTCGAAAAATAGATGAATTCAAGTTCTTTCATATCATAATTATCGTTAGAACACATTTTCAATTTATACGTAAGATTATCACATGATTTTCCGCTCATTTCGAGTATAATAAATGAGAAAAAATTACTCGTATCAAAATGAAAGATAAAAAGTGCCCGAACAAAATTTCTTTTCCAACATCCGAAACGTCGTCTCCGCGTTTTGATCTGAAATTCAACTCGGTTCGTCAGCAGGCGACTGCTAAACTATTTCTGTGGCCGCTTCATTAAAAATACCGTATATATATATACTATAACTATAACGCATTTGAAAGCCCCAGTAGTTTGTCTTTCATCGCGTCTTGTGGAGAGGTTTTAGGCTGCGTTTGTCGACCTCTCAAAGATCACATCTCTATCCGTAGCGGGTTTCGCGTTTTCTCTACACAATTTTCACGGTATTACCACGACTCTCTGGTACCTCTATATCCAACGAGATAGCGTTGATTCCTGACGAAATGTTTTTTTTTTCTTCTCTTTTTTCGGCGTTCCCTCGTGGCTCGCAAGCTTGGGGTCGAGCACGCGCTAGCTGCTCTCTGTATGCCGTCGTTCCAAGTTTGTCGTTCCAATTTCACAAGGGAAATAAGGGTGGAACGGTGGGGGCTGAAAAATAACGGGTGTAGGGTCTGAATCTTCACCCATTTCACGTCTATATCGCTTTCTCGCTCAATTCGTCATCCTCGCAGAATCTCCAGCTCTCTCTTTACTTGATCTCATCCTCCTTTCCTTTACACATACACACAAGTAGATATGAATATGTGCATATACATATATATAAAATATATATATTTATACATTTAGAATGGATACCGCGAGGGAATGAAGCGCGTTCTGACTGCATCCGACACGGCAGTCTTGTAGTTTCGAAACAGCTCTCCAATTTTAATGAGACCCGTCTATTGCAACCCCCAACCCCTTCAAATTCCTGATTCTGTCTCCGAGCGTTACTCCGCCTGCCTTTGTGTAATTATATTTTGATTCCTCCGAGCTATGCGATATGCATATATATATGCATACAATCTATCTATATATATATATATATTGGTAAGTAGGAATCTATGTAGTCTGACATTATGCTCTCATTCGAGGTCTGCGGTGCGGCGTCTTTCCTTCGTTTCGTGAATGCTAATGCATCATGATGGCTCCACGGGCCATATAGTATACTACCCTCCGTATATTTATGAATTTATTAAAACTATGTGCAAAAAATACAATGAATGAATGAAAATTGTATTCGAAATGTATAATCGTAGTGACAGCTCGGTTCGATGCCAATTTTATAATTTACAGCGTGGACGAGTAATTTGATACGTAATTTAACCAAAGCGTTGAAAACTATGTATGTATACCAGAGAGAAACTCGATTAAAACCAATGGGAACTTTGAGGTTGAACTATTGGTGTTTTTAATATTTTTTCAGGATGTTACGATGGTTATTGTTCGGAAGCTCGAAATTGATATGGTTGTTCGTAACAACACTGCTACTCGAGAGTCTTTTCTTTCTCGATAAAACTTATGGTGTTCGTGTATGAAAAATTTTAGCGCAAACACGAGAAAGCATTAATCTATAAAGATATTCGATTTTTAACGGGCGTTATTGTTGCGAGATAAAGGGCTGTCGAAAAATGCAGACGCCAAAAAGAAATATGGAATATTCGTGTTCTACTTTCGTCGGTGTTGTATATGTATGTATGTGCCAAAATGTACCTTTATATTCCTTTGCGTAGTGAGACGCACGCGAGTCATGTGTTCAAGCTCCCTCATATCTCTATGATGGCTATTGTTCCCAAGAAATCGGTGGTTGTGTACGAAGGTAGAAGAGGGAAAGGAGGAGAGCGAACGAGAGGGAAAAGAAAGAAGGGAGGGATGCATTTAGAAAGAAGCTTCGCGAGGCGAAAGGGAGCGAAAAAAGAGTGAAAGGCTAGTACGGGATAAGGGTTTGTTCGGTATAAATAGAGTGTGCGGGAGTTTTGTTTGTTAGTGTATGTATGGGCGTTTGTATATGAGGGCTTAAGGGGGGGATTTGGGATAGAAAAAGAGGGCTCGAGTGTGTAACGAGGAAGCCAAAAAGCTCAGAAGAATAGAAGAAATACAGAAAGAGAAGAGGAAAGAAAGAAGTACACAGAAAAAAAAGAGATGTAAAAGTTGAGAAAAATAGAGATAAGAAGAGAGGAGTGAAAAAGATGGAAAACAAAATAACGCGAAGGACAAACGGTGCACTGTGAAGGAAAAAAAAAAAGAAGAGAGAAAGCATAGGAAAAACAACGCATATTGTGGGATAGCAGCGCAATATACACATATTATAATACATATAAAAGAGCAGAAGAAGAGTCGCTCAGAGTCCGTATGCTTGCGTTACCTCGCGCACCAGTGCAAGAGGTTTTTCCGAGTGAAAACGCGAAAGACTGAGATGGAGATTGGGTTAGAGGGTTAGAGAAAGAGAAAAAGAGAGAGAGAGAGAGAGAGAGAGATAGGAACAAAGAAAGAATGAGAGAAACAGAAGCGAAGAACGGGAGGAAGCCGCATAAGGATTCGTACAAGGGGCGGACACTAGGGAAATAAGGTAATACGTGGGGCTTTGTTTCGATCGGCGAACGACCGGAGAGACCGTATCTGACGCATATAGAGAGAAGAAAACGGAAGGTGAGACGCACACGGGAGAAAGGAAGCTGTGCTCAAACTAAAATTATACACACCTACGTAAATAAGCATATACATGTATATAGTTATACCCATATTTACATATAATAATATTGTTGAATTCTGTGAATATTATGGGAGTTGGTCTATGTTCGCAAATCGTTATCTACTGAAAAAGAAAATAACATGGGAATAGAAAGTTCCACATCGACGAGCTCGAAAGAAAAAAGCACTGGGGAATTCAGTTCGCGAGGTATGATGGGACCATAATGTCCGGAGATGAAACAAAAGAGTTTACGGATGGGAGCGAAAAAAATTTCTGCTGAATTTTTTTCATAACGTAAATACGATATTTTGAATAATAATGGTGAAGTGAAATCGTAGAATAGTGAGAACAAAATGCATCTAAAAGGCTGCAAAAGTTCTTGGTGCATTGGTGGTTCTAAAATAATATGATAAAATTACTCGATATAGTCTGCTTGGATGCGTGAGGGTCAATACGGTTTACGCAATGAATCTTAACTATCTTCATGTCCTTGTCAACTTGTCTTTGAAGTCTAAAATATAAAACTGTCAGAATTTTCGTTTGATTTTTTGGTTAGTAATGTATATTTGATATTTAGTAAACAGAGTCGATGCTTCGGGGATGGCAAGGTGTAAAATGAGATATGAATGTAAAATAAGTTCGATCAGCTGTTACCACATGACCATAAACGCCAGCGTGCCTCATATTTTCTCTCCTTCGTCTATTTACTTCGCAAATATATAAGTGCACTCTCCGCCCTTTTCCTCGTACGTCCGCTTAACTATATATGTATGCACTTTATATCCCTTTTGCTTTCCTGTCTCTCTAATGTCTTAATCTTCCGTGTGTGAAGAATTGGGCCGAGCCAAATGAAATTTGCATAGTCGTTATATACCCTCCGTCAGTTCTCTCTCACTCCAGAGCGGAGCCTTTACGAGGGTCTCTCGCGCGTTGAAGAAGTGCGCTCTCGTGCTCGCTTTGCTCCCACAATCCAAGAGGCATACTTGCACACTGACTAAAAGCTGTTCTACTCTGAACGTACCATATAAGTTAACAAGTGCAAAAGGAACAGAAAGAAAGGAAAAAAGAGATACATAATTTGGCGTTTTCGTTTACCGTCGCCTCGTCCCGACAATGAATCAAATATCTTGATATCAATCATTGTATTCATCGAATCTGGGTGAAAAAAAAAAATTAACAATCGTTTAAACTTCGCGTTTTGATTTATCCATAAAATTGAAGAAAAGAGGCAACTGCATGACAATAATGAAAGACAAAGAAGCTCTGAGTTGAAACTTGCGAATTGCTTCCAAGAAACTTCACATCATGCCAAAGCTTCCTCTCTATGAGTAAGCCAAAATTGAGGAAGATAAGTTCTCATACAACGGATTTGAACATTGTGTGAAACTTTGTAGAAGCAATTTGAAAGTTTCGGCTTCCCAAGCCTTTATTCCTTGTGAAGGTTGCGTAATAGGATAGAATGCAAAAAAAAAAAAACATAGAAGTTCATGAATGTTTGCGTGCACACAAATTGGACTTTTTCTCGTCGATTTTTTGTTGGCAAAAATATTCAATGATTCAATCAAGTTCTAAATGTACCAGATGTCAACTTTCGTATTGCTTCCGGAATGTGTTTTTTTCACGATGGAGAATGGAACAAGGAATTTGTTTCCATATCAAGATATATATTGGAACAAATGAAAAGTCATCACAAACGTTGATGTACACCTGAAATTCATAGGATCGTTAACTGGTTTCTGCTGATACAATTATCTGCGGATCAGGCTGTTTTCAACATGTTTTTCCAGAATAATGGACATCTATCGAATTTTCATAGAGTCGGGAGTTTGCAGGATAACATGCTATATACATCGAAATGATACGTGTAGAGTGGAGTGGGATTCGATGATAGCAGGGTTGTTGGTGGCCTCGTAGGGGGCTTGGGAATCAGCAAGGGCGTGGTACGTTTTGCTATACATATACGTAACGGTATACGTATATATGATGAAACGCATTGGCCAGGTCAGAAGGTTTGGTAGAGCCGCAGTGTTGGACCGATAAGGGCTTGCCAGCAGAGGGCGACACGAACAGGAGAGATCGAGAGCACTTTTGGGGGTGGAGGATCAAAGTGAGAGAGTCATAGATGGTGAAGGAGGAGAAAGAGACTGATCAAGAGGAAGAGGAAACGAGAGAGGCAGAGAAGAGGATTGAAGAGAAGACAAAATAGGCCTTCTAGGACTGCATAGTCGACTCGCGAGACCGTTAACGACTATGTAAATTGACGGGTCTATTTATTCATCGTATCGAAACAGAGAGAAGGGGAGAGGAGAGAGAAAGATAGTTAGAGTTCTCTCTGTACTGTGAGATGAAGACATCGTGGCCAATTTTCAAGAGGAGTGGGGAGGGGGGGGGGCTTGCTCTCGCTCTTGATTGTTCAACGTTAGAGAAAGAGAGACGGATACGAATAGGAAGAAAGTGAGATAGAATAGAAGAGAAAGAGAGAGACCGAGGGAAAGGCGTTCTCTCGAGCTGAGCTTTTCTCTTTTCGTGTCTCTCGCGGCTTGTTCAACTCTGTGTAGCTCAACCCTCGCTCGATTCGATGTGGCACAGCCCGCGGGGCATCTCTACATATATAACCATCAGCCAATTATGCTAATATCCCATTAACGTTCGATTCGTTATTCCTCTCGGACGCTTTCCGTGCCTGGATTATTATATACATATAGATATAATATACGTAAACGATTTCTACCCGAAAAGCGTATACATACTTGAAAAGGGTACATTGAAGGCACCAGCTATATGTAAAATTTTTAACAAATGTTGGATAATCTACATGAATAGATACTATTTGTGATCGGACGCGTTTTTATTATTTATGTTTGAAGCGCAATGGCAACAAGCGTATGGTAATTTCCTATTTCAAGCAGCATTTTTTTGTAGTGATTGGCTCTCAAAATTTATGGTTGAAAAATCGTTTGTTTTCGCTGAAATCGTATTTGTGTCTGTTCATTGCGTTATTATTGTCTTTGGTACGATGCGTAAAGAATCAAAAATATTCTAATTTTGAGATTTTCACTGTCATTATTGTTACAAAAGTTGAAGGCTTCCGGATAGATACCGTCGAAAATATTAATAAATTTTTTTTTGTTGGTTTTTTGTTGTTGGGAATTTCGGTGATCATACCGATATTTGTGTCGCAATTTGATTCGGTAACGTAAGCATCTGTGTAGTTGATTGGAAAAACTGCGAGAGTGTCTCGTGTCACAACGAGTGATGCTAGAAGCTTGTAGGTAAAAGTTGTACTTTTTACCCAGGGTATAGGAGGTACTCGGGGAACGACGACTTGGTACAGACCTCCTTCGAGCCGGAAAAACGTTTTCCTTCGAGACCCGCGTGGATCTCGTTGTAGCCTACTCGATTTCTTTCGATCTCTTTCTTCCTACTATCTTTCCTTCTGCTCTTCTCGAGGCACATAAAAAGGTAATGGGCCGCGGTAGCGTCGCACGACTCGTCTCTAACGACCGGACCTTTAACCTCTTTCCGATCTCGAAGACGCTATAGAGCTTTTCTCTTCTCTCCGTTCTTTCTTCTTCCCACTTCTTGTTCACCTCTCTTCTGCAGCTCTTATATTTCTTCTTCACTACTCTGTCTCTTTCACTCGATTCGACATCAAGACGCCCTCTCGCTACTCGAGAATTCAACCCTCCAAGAGCCATCGATATTCCGTCGCGGTAATTTGTTTCGCTCTCGTGACTTCTCTTATCTTTTCTCTTCAAATATCCATATATCTATACGACGTTGTTACAGAACGCCTGATGTATTCGCTACCTTTGCATTGCTCTCATTTCGAATCGTTCTCATGCGACAAGACACCGATCTTTTGTACGGAGATTCCGTGTTCAAGTTTCGTCACTTTATTTTAAGGAGACTTTGCGAGGAAGATGTAGGGTAGTATACGGGACACCAGGAGACTGGATGAAATTCTCTTAGATTTGAAAAAAAAAAAAAAAAATAATATGTTTTCATGTATCGATTGATTTTTAGTGGTTGAAATCATCTAATACGTCAAAAAACAGAGCAACAGTTAAGTAAATAGTGATTAAGTTTTGAATTATATTTGGCTGATCCTTTAAAATTTTTCGACATATTTTTTCTACTGTTTCACAAACAGAGAACTCGTTTATGGCCAAGGCAATATTTTTTTACTGTGAAAGAACGGTTCACCGAATAACAACTGAAAAATGCAATTTCAATCAAACAGTATAAATTCAAAGTTCGCAAATTCATTCAATAATATTTCATCCAAGTGGTGAGTAAATATCAAATTAATTGGATCCACGAGTCATTTTGGTTTTTGTTCAATCTGACTAATATCGAATAAAAACTCTGCAGTTTTTATGATTATTTCCAGCCTTTTTAAATGGTGGTAGATGATGCTAGCTTTTTTTTTTTTTCAAAATTCTCTTCTTCTGTTTCCTCATGGATTTTTGGCGCAGGAAGCGTAAATCTCTCCCACACACTCCGAGGAAGAGGTAAAGGGAACGAGGGGAACTGAAAAGGATTATTCGTACACTCTACACTCCGTTCTCTCTTTCTCTTTTCCTCCCTCTCTCTCTCTTTCTCTCTTCTTCCCTCTCTCTCTCTCTCTCTTCCATTCTCCGGTGTTCGAGAATCGTGAAAGAAGAGATGCATAGTGCGAGGAACGGCTCCAGAACGGAGGATGGCGAGGATGGTCTTCGTGGAGAAGAGCACGAGAGAGAGAGAGAGAGAGAGAGAAGCTATGAGGGTTTGCTGCTCTGCCTTGGGGTTCATTATTCAAGGCTATTGATTTCTATCCAACCTCGTACCACGACCGAACGGGCCAACACACCACCCACACCATCTGAAGAGCGTATACGTAGTGTATAGTACGTATCTACGTATCAGCTCTTGGAAAACGGAACGGCGTAACTAGCGTTTCTGCGCGTGTTTCATCTTGGCGTGTATAACATTTTCTGTTGCGAAAGTATATGTGAATATGTGTGTCAATGAGTCGAAGAAACGTCAGAGAGTTAGATTGACGAAGCAAACGTTTCATCCTCTTGGTTATTTTCTTTCTCTCATTCTTTCTCGATGGCCTTTTTCATTTTCCATGTATCCTTTCTTGTTAATCATTTTATTTGCCAATTTTTCGTTCTCGTATTTCATGCAAAAAGAAAAATTATATTTTTCACTACGTAATAGCAGCAATCATTATGTATACTTGTTTCTGTACGTTATGCGGGCAACTTTCAAAATAGTGTTTTGAACGCTTTTTTATATCATGCAATTACCCATCTGGATTAACGGCGGTTATTTAATTTTTTTAAACTTATTCCAATAATCATATTCCAGCGAGCTCGTCTTCGTTACAAGTTGGAAATAAAGAAAAATTTATGCCATCAAATTTGGTATCTAATTAACGAAATCGATGGGCAACGTCCATAATATTCGGATGATATCACGATTCATTCGTCACTATTGTAAAATTATATATTCTGATTATCAGTCATATTTTTTTCTCCGCAAATTCAGTTTGCACATATATTTTGATTTCATTATATAGTTACGTCGGTCGAAATTCATTGGAATCTTTTTTTTTCTTGTTTCCAATTTCGTTATATTTTTGTTTCATTTTGTTCCTACGGTGTGTTTTTGGTGTTTTACTCTATCGTCGAACTTATTGAGAATGTAACCTACATATCGACTGCTGATGTGTACATTCGAAGCAAAGGTCTTTCTTGTCGACAAAGCTCCCACAGCAAATTTCTACCCCCTCCACACATAGCCGTATACATATATACACCGGATTGCTTCCTTTGATCCGTTGAATGGATCCCGAAGCGCACTGTATGTACCAACGGTAATAGTACCGTTGTAACGTCGTTGTTCGAGCGACGGTGCGCGATCAGACGATTCACGCTTCTTTAAGAGTGCCCATTCAAACATCTTTCCTGTCGTCCGTTAAGTACATGAATTCTCTATTCATCCGGGGAAGAAATTTTCATGGCATTGAAGAAATCGAACCGGTCTCATGATTTTACAAAATTCAAAAGTTTTAGCCCTGTTTAACTAAATACTAGTTTAGTTACAGAGTAAACTATTAACAAAAGTCAGTATTGGCAGTACATTTATCACAGCACTGCCTGAAGATAACGGATTAGACTGGATGAAAAAAAAGTCTAGTTCAAATCGAGTAAACAAAAGTTTCAGTTCAATCGACCCCGGCTATAGAACTACGAAAAAAAAGTTCATGAGTTTGAAAAAAAAAAAAAAAAAATAAAGTTGGATGACCCAAAACGACTAAATGTACAGAAAGATTTCTGCGCAGGTCTTCAGCGAAGGTGCAGCGTGTCCTTTTGTGAGGAAATGTGTGCCGGTTGAACAGGATGTTCGCTTTAACCCTGTATTAAGGTATATAGTTTTTAAGCACGGAAGTTTGACGACAACGCTTTCGATTATACGTGTAATTTTTGTTGACGAAAGAATTAAAATTAATCTAAAGAAGGAAAATAAAAATTTTCCTGGGAAGGTGTTTCGCTTTTACTGAGGGTTTCGCTTCGCTCGATTCGTTTCGACATTACGAATTGATCTATACATGGAGTAGTAAAATAGATTCGTGTAGAAGGTAACGTTGATGAAATTTCCTTTTGGAGCTGGGAACTCATTTTTTGCGATTCTTGACAAGCTCACTCGAGGAGCGGAGGATTCTAGTAGTAATCTGACATTCCTAATTGTCGTAAAACTAATTTTGCTTCTTCAAATTACAGCTTCGGTTTCCTAGTTTTCAAAACACTACTTTTATTTTAGAATATTTCGTTCTGTGTCTGAGATATCCGAGTTGAAAGATGAAAGATAAATGAGTATTCCAGCGACATATGAAGCAATAATGGAAACATTTTTTCTGACAAAAAACTGTCAGTTATTTCAGAAATTGCAGAAAGATATTGAGATGAATGTGAAAACGCAAAAATTGTTTTATCGTTCGATGCCTGATATTCTGGTTTCAGATTTCCTTGTATTATTAAACTCGATCTTGTATTTTATTAGTTCATCACAGTATGGCAAACTCCTGAGTATTGGAACTGTGTCGACGTCTGTGTGCTACTCCATCGAACATTTATCTTGATCAGCGACAATGGACCGATGAAAAATATAAAGATTTGTCATTAAAAAATGATTAAAAGCATCATTCAAAATTGAATTTGGACATACCTAGATATTTAATTTGGAAACAATAATACTTAGCGAGAGTTTAGAACTCAGTGTCGAATATACTCGTTTCGAGACTTCATCGAGTTTGTTGATAGTTTTAACAAGATTCAAGGGGCATGAAATTCTCCATACACGTACTTATGTAGTGTACTGTACAGTTGCTACGACCAACTTTTAAGATTTTCCGCGATGAATGCGCGAATCAGAGATAAAGGCGAGTGATCTTCTGAGTATGTATGCGCAACGGCGAATCGCATATATATTTATATATTTTATCATAGATGTGGGCACGTATAGTATAGTTCGGGAAAGCCAGGCTTGGTCTTGCTCGTTTCTCCAAGGCGAACTTCCGGAACAAAGCGGATCTCTTCTCTTATCTCACGGAGACAAAAGGATATATACATAGTTGAGAGCAGTGTTGAGCGAGAAAAAAGGAAGATATATGAAATTCTCCTTCGTCTTAGAATACGAACGTCGATCCTTATAGCCGATTTCGCCAATTTCATATCTCTCCTACTTTTTCTGGTCTTGATCGAAAACGTCCGAACGTTCGTTCGACTAAGCCCTGCGATTCGAAGGAAGGTGCTTCGCAGAAAGTTTCCGTACAAAAACTGCTCTCTCTCTCTCTCTCTCTCTAATAAGCCTATGTCGAAGTCGATTATTTCTTGCACACGAGATCCAAAGCCAGCTCTATAGCTTCCATTCGCGGATTCCCCTGCACACGCGCACGTCGGCTCGCGCAGGATAATATCATCGGTCTGCACAGTATAGTCGGTTTAAGGTTTTGTGTATCGAATGCAAGTTTTTTTCCCAGCACTTAAATCGGGAAGTTTTATTTAGTAGTTTGTACGTCAACAGTGGTCGACGTAAAGTCGACAATAAAGTTCTCAATGTCGACTGTAATGTAAGCCAATGGATACACACGTTGATAAGTGGGTCGATCATTTTTTATTTATTCGATTTATATTGGAATAGGAATTTAATGCTATTTTGGAGAAAATTATAAGAAATCGTTTTCATATGCTTATGCTTATTTTCCGGTCGATCGCACACTTCAGTTGCTCAGATATCGTGGTGGCCCTATCGAGAGGCATCTCCTGGCGTCGGATAGCACCAGCTGCTTTGCCTGGATCGGTGAGATGACAAGAGCTGCAACGCTGTTTTGAACTCTGAAGTCTTGTTGTGACGAAATATAAGTTTTGATCGATAAGATGGGGTGATAGTTGTCTCTTTCGTAAATGGAAAGCAGGAGAATTCGTGGCATTCGCTTTAAAATAACATAACTCATGAGAAATCATTTTTTTCGATTGTTTATCCACTTATTCTTGCCGGTCTATGGTCAATTTTTGGTGGATTCATAATGCACAATTGTAAAAGATTCATTTTAACTTTTGTACAGTACTCATCCGCACATATCGCTAGCATCGGCTAGTCTCGTTAAACCACTGAAAGACAGAGTTGACCTTCTGTTCCGATTTCTTCTACGATCTCGTTTTGGAGTAAACGAAACGTACGGAATATTTTTAGTGTCTTATAGCTGTGTTTTGCATCTTTTTATTCTGCAGGTTTTTTAATATGTATCTCAGTGAAGTACATGCATATACGTAAGAATTCTTTTGTGCTTTTCCGGAAATTTCATGTGAGTGAGTAAACAACAAAGCAGGTATATTGAATCAGTATTCTATTTGTTAGATCATACAAAATTCATTTTCACGGAATTTTCAGTTGAGTGACATGATGAGAAACTGAACAAATTTGGGCTCTTCTCAGTAAGTGATGCGCGCGCCGGTGTATTGCTGAGCAGTTTCCCATATGGAATTGCTGTTTTCATCCGAAGATGCCTGACCTAGGAGATCATCAAAGCCAATCCCTACGCTGTCAGGATTGAGCTGTTTTTGGATTTTATTTCAACTCTCTTTTCTTTAGAGCATGATTTTGAGGGTGAAATCAACCTTTCGTTGATTGGATATTAATCGATTTGGATATTGCAAATTCACATTAAACGGTTGAAGCAGAATAAAATATTTTTATTTTTCAAAGCCATCACTTAATTCATATTAAAAAACGACGTGTGCCGTTTAAATTGATTGGAATCGAACTAAAAATAAAACGTTACGTTGCTCATATTTTGATTGGATGGAAAAAACAAAATTGCGCTCGTGATATCGTTCGCACACGTTCGAGAGTAGACAGTAAAGCCAAAGAGAGAATTAGAGTTGATAACGCGCCGGCGCGAAGAGGAGGCTGTAGTCGGCGAGCTTGCGAGAGCCACTTCCGCGTGGTGGTCGCGTGACGTCAGCTAAGCTCAGTGCGCGGAGAGAGCGACCGCAGTGTACATCGTGATCCACGTTAATTCGTACTAGAGTCATCAATTTTTCTACCCTTCATCTCGTGAGACATTTTTTTATTTATTTAGTTATTTTCCATCAATTCCCTACTTTGGAAATGTTAATATCCATGGTTTTCCAGTTTTGATGGTTCGATAAACAAAGACGAAAAAGAAAAAAACGAGAGATTTAGCGGTTGATCCTAGTGAAGCTTTCCACTCATATTTTTCCAATATACACAAACTTGGAATATTCATCGTTTTACAGTAATTTTTTCTATCCGCAGCTTTTTTTTCGTTTGAGTTTCTATAGTGCAGATAATAAAATTATTCCTATCAACGCTAACGATAATTGTGTTGTCTACGTGAGAATTCGTGCGTCCATAAACATTTCGAAATTCCGATAAAATACGTTCGGAGTATTTTCGGACACACATTTTGGATACGGAAGTGGGCGTTTTATGTCGAGAGTATTCGGAGACGGGGGTTTGAAACGTTTTCGTTTTTCGTTGTTAAAAAAAAAAGTGCCTAAAACGAGGCAATAAAGAACAAAACGACTAACGAAGAGAACTTTATACAGTGGAATTAGTGAGGAAGACATTGTTCGGTTTTAGAAAAGAAGAAAAAAAAGGGGAGAAACATTGATGTGACGTTGAAATAACGAATATTTATAAATGACTTGATTCTTGTCGAGTTTATAAAAGAGAACAAATCGAGTATTTTCCAAAAAGAGAAAAGCTTAGTAGCTTATATAGTACGTGTATATAAACAGGTATTTCATCACAAAGTGTTCTTTCGCGACGTGGTCACGTGACATGTTGGTCGTTGATAGTACGCCACGAGGGCGCACATTTCTTTCAGCGACAATCGAAGTCCCTTACGCAGCATTTTATTCGTTACGTAAATTGTCAATGGTGCGATCGCGTGTGAATGATTGTCGCCTTGCTATAATCGTTTCGTCAATCAACTCGTGATAATTATTATTTGTACTTTGTGTGAGAAGAAAGAAAAAAACAAAACAAAACAAACGAAATACCTCGAATTTCTAATTGAAAAAAACGTAAACATCGTGTATGAAAACTATTCGCATATAAATTCAGCAAAGAAGCGTTAGCAAACACGACGAATATAAGCAGTGCCACGGAATCGTTGAAAATTCTTATAATTAATAATCATAATTCAGAGTGATTAAAATAATAATTATTATTTCATGATTTTCGCGAAGTAAATGAAAATGGAAAAGTCTAGATAAACATAAGAATACGATTGATGTTTAGTTTTCGATTATCCCGTTATTAACGCCCGAGTGCGGTGCGGGCATTTAAAGTTTTTTCGCCTTCATTTTTTATTTCAACCCGAAGGATCGCAATTTTGTGTGCCCGCGTGTTCCCTGTGTACGCGTTTTTTGTTTCTTCGATTCTTCCTTCCCTCGTTCGTTTCAACATCGTGAATCGTTGCGCCATAAAAAAAAAAAAAAGGCGAAATCGACGTCCGCAAGCGGACGAAATCAAAGCAGGCAGCGTGGAGCGCTCGACGATCGTGTGGCCGCGTGCCGCGGACCTATACTTCTATCAACCAGGTACACCCACAATTTCCTTTCAACCTCCTGTTTCTACGCATTTTCGTTTTTCATCAATATTCTGATCCCAACAATTTGCGCAATTATTTTCGCACCATTATTTTTATTCTTATATTCGATTAACGGAAGGAAAAAAGGGTTTGTAGGCCACGAGACACTACGCGAAAGGCGCGAAACTCCGAAGCCATTTATAATTCTCTCGAGTTATACTCTGTTCCACTCTTGTCCTCGCGCGATCGTGCCAAACTACGGCATTCGTATCCCATAATACAGCGTTTCAATCTTCATCCTTTTTTCATTTTTTTCTCCCCTTTTTTTTTAGCACCCCCTCAAAGTGGTAGACAATAATATTGTACTTGGCACAAATACGATCGGTGTTAACCGCATTCTGACTTCTTCGCCAATACAAACATATATGTCTATAGGTATGATGATCATTGTTGAACTTTTTCTAAATATGGCACAGTAGCCCTAAAAAGCTGGAGTGTAAAAATAGAAAGAAAATGATAACATCCAAAGCCATTTCGACACTAGATTTATCGAGAAATCACATAACGTTTTTCAATATCATATCAAGAGCCGCGGAGCGAAGAGCGGAAGAGGAAAAAAAAAACAACGCCATTTATGTTAGACGAACAAGTATATCGATAAAATAATGATAATGCACCGCAATTTTTATAGCCTCGATCATTCATTTTATTAAACTATCTAGAATGATTCAAGTGAAATCGATTCTTGAATCGTGCGTTCTTAAAGGTTATTTTAAACATTTATTCCGTTTAATTTCTAATTTCAATTAATAAATATTTATATTCCGAAGTTTCCTGGTCTTCAAATCGGTTTGAGAGTAATTCATGATATTTTTTACAGACAGATTGAGTCGTTTGTTTTTTTTATTATTCTATGCTTCATACAGTTGAAAAAATAATATCATTATTTTCTTTCAACAATTGTTCAGTCGGTGAAAAACAAAAATCGTTGTGCTGCTCGATTTTAATATTCTATTACCGCCGTGCATTGATTTGATTGAAATGACAGTTTTGAAGAATTATTTTAATTGTACTCTAATCTTGAAACCTCGATACTCGTTTATTTTGGCTAACGTAATCGATCCGAACAAATTGGGCCATTGATTAAATGAGCCGTTGCAAGTGTAACCAGCTAAAATTACTGTACATCAAATATTAAATCACATTGTCAGTCTATCATTTAGAAACAATGGTGCTAATGGTGATAGTCTTTGAATTCTGTTTAAAAATATAGAGAAATACGTTTCTATTTCTGTACGTACGACGAAGTTCGATTTCAATTCGTTCTATATGAATGTGTCATATTTATATGTCCAGTGAACAAAATGACAGTGTCATTCCGATGCGTCATGAATTTGCACGCATCGATTTACTGCTGGATATATACAGGTGTATATGAACATATGTATCTGAATAGCTATAGAGAAAGTTTCGTGAAGGGGTGGTGAGTAGGAGGGTAGTGAAGAGCAAGATGAGATGAGAAGCTTTATCCGATACTTGACTCGATTTGGAACACGCTCCAGTTTACGAGCCATTCTTGAAGAGTCTTGCCAGAAATTTTCGGATTTTCATAGCACGAAATTCACGCTCTCTACTTTAATTAATTCAACATACATTTTTTTCGAGCACGATATCTCATCTTATAGAAAATAGCCTCGTTATAAGTATTGTTATCTGGATTAATTATAAAAGAATAACAATAATATTTGGTTCGGAGGAAACGTAATAAAACTATCGACTTATAAATATAGATTTGAGTGAAAATACACAAGCAAAGGATATGTGCGAGGAAAAATCAGTGAATGCAGATGAATTAGTGATAAGTGATTATACGCATGAAGAATCTTACACATTTTACTTTGCTGATAATTTTTCTTTGTACACGTATCTGAATATAATATAATATCATATTACATATATTATAAATACATGAAAATAGACACGAGCATAAATATGGCCCCTCATTTTTCTTCCTTTTTTCTCATTCATGGGAAAAGTCTACTTCGAGACCAAGTTACATGGTATATGCTGAAAATATTTTCTCTCTTAAACTCGGCTGGCATTAAAAACTCTTCCAACTTTCATAAGCTTCTTTAGATGAATATATATAACCAGTACACGTCGTCGAGATATAACGAGTAGGTATTATTTCGTCGCTATGTCTGTCCTCGAAAAGATCTACTTTGGTGTATACTTTTTCATCATATATGTATGTATATGTTGTCGTCCATCGTTGTTCACGAGCCGGGAAAAAAATTTGCTCTTCTCTTTCCCTTGGCCCTGCCGAGGCCGTTTTTCTTAGCAACGGTGTCGTACTCAGTGTGTCGGCGTTCGACAATTCGACAGGAAAACGAATTGAGTCAAACGACGGCCTTTTTCATTATATATATATAGATAGAAGAAGAGAAAAGATCCTTAGTATTCTGTGGGCACATTGGGAAAACGCGATGTCGGTAAAGAGAGTAGAGTCGCACTTGTTGGCGTCGAGGGACGTGGAAGATCGCGAAACGTATATACCGAAGCCAGAAGACCGTCAAGTTTTTAAGGATGTACAGTCTAATAGAAAAATATGTAAAGTTTTGTTATAATTTCTCGCTCTAACTTTATTCAAGTTCGGAAAGCTGAATTTTTTGATTAGTGAGTCCTATGAGTTTTATGAAACTGCTGTAGGTGAAAGTGATAGAAATAATAGCTGATTTATTGGCATTGAAATCGGGAACTTTATTGAAAATTCTTACAGGATGCAAATAAATACATCTCTGGAGGATTTTTGACACAGCTTATTGTATTTACTGTCGGGACTGGACTCGGCTTTGAAAACAAATTATCATAGCAGCTGAACTGAAGCTCCCGATCTCAAAAAAATATAGAAAACATTTTATTATCCTCTTTAGAAGAGAAGAGTTGGGTAGTCTTGAACAGTGGTGATTCCTCGACCACTCAATTTTTCGATATACTTATGCAAATATAGATTGAAACAAAAAATAAATTGGAAATTGATCACTTTTCCTCATTTTTTTCTGCTACTCATAAGTGGATGCTGGAGGTCAAAATTTGAAAATAGTTCCCGACTGTTCCCTGGTTTTAGAGACAACTGTACGAATTCTCACTTCCTTGAGAAGGTTGAAAGTAGAGAAAAAAGGTTCAGGGAGTTGGATGAGAGAATCGAAAATGCAGGAGTTTGCAGGAAAAAAATAGACACGTGTATGTAAGAGTAAACGTACTTGTATTGATATCAGAGGATTATTACTAAAAGGGCGTAACTCATATTGTTTCGAGTACAGCATCACGAAGTTTGAGCCTTTTTCTTAATCAAAGTTCGGCTTGTGTGGATATGTGTATATATGAAAGGGCAAAGGACGATCGAGTCCGCAGGGACGTACTATATGTTCTCACTACTGGCAAGTGAAGTGAGTGCACGCCGTGGTCAGCCCGCGAGAGCTGACTCGTTCCCTTGAGAGATCTCTCGACCGCAGTCCTAAATCAGGTTTCGTTCATCTCTACCCTCTTGTTCTACCTTTGCGCCTTTTCACGGCAGAATTTGACTATTTCGATCCGTTAACTTGCCGGCCCATTATGTAGTACGTATATACTTAAAAAATAATCTTACGAAAAGATTTCGATTAAAAATTCGATCGATTTCGAAGACTTTTTACATGTGATTGAAGGAAAATCTATTTTAGTCGTAAAATTTTTACTGGTGCTCACCCAATATTCATCTCATGGGTAATAAATTAAGTTTCGAATTCGAGGTAAAAAACCCTTCATCTATAATAACATATATGGAAGTGACGATAATTCTCCGAGCAAGCTTTTTTCAACTTCGTAATTTGTTACCAAGGAGAAACTTTCTCATTACGGCAATTTGTTCTGAATCCGATAAAAATCTATAATGTACCGGGGAATATTTATAAGCACGTACTTACGCTTCAAACGTTAAACGATATTGCTGAAAGATTTTTATCCCACTCGCACATAAACGTAGATCAAACTCGGGTATGAATGGCCGGAAAGGGTAACGACCAGCTTGTTCATCGATCATTGACTGATGGTGTAGTGAAGAAAAAAAAAAAAAAAAAAAAAAATCGTACGTAACTCAAAAAAAATGGAACTGCCTGTCGAATCCCGATCGTTGATAATAATGAACGCTGGAAGGATGATAGGAGTGATCACTCTTTTTGTATGAGGAAAAATGATGACAAGAGTAAATCTTTTTCCGAAGGTAATCGTGGATTTATTAATGGTAATAAAACGTACCGTTTCTATAAGGAAAAAATGGTCACGTGCATATATTCTCATTTCAAATGCTAAATAAGCAAACATTCATCTAATGAGCAATCAATCTTTGATGTCAGATTTCGTTCAATTGTATTTTTGGACCCTCAAATTTAATCACGAATTTGAATTAAAGAGTTTGAACACATCGTACCAGAAAAATGTACAGATTATTAAAGAAGTGACTGAATTAATAACGTAATTGATTACAAATAATGAATAAAGTGTACGTGCCTAAAAATGTGGTACTTTTGACATTGAAAAATAAACACGACGAAAAAATGACCACGTTATTCGGAAAAGACAGAAAATTTTAGAACCACGGGAATATACTATAATGGATTTCGGGGTCTCTCGGAGATTTTTATTCATATGTGTACAGCTGAGACTCCTTCTCGAGTTGTATATTATATATGTATAAGAGAAGCTCCTCGAGATCGTGGAAAGAGGAAAGGGGAAAGTGCGAGAGTGAGTCACGGTGGCTATAAAAAGAGAGCGAGACGCAGAGAGTAGGAGAGTTCGGGGGTTGCTTTTACCCTGTGCAGACAGGGTTCCACGAGCTCGCTCTCACATCAAAAGCAATTTATTCGATTATATGCATGGCGCCTTCAATGCGCCTTAATCAAATAAACCCTACGATGTGTACGCTCACAGGGGCAGAGAGGGGGGGAAGGGACGCATACGGTGAAAGTTGTGAATCGGCGTGAGCTCTCTTCTATTTCCCTATGTAGTACGTTTTCTAAGCACATACAGATATATTTATATATATATAGACATGTAAGCCTATGTATATCTGTTGTGGCACACGCTCTGCCGGAAAAATTCCTCGCTTTACATCTATAATATGCCACATACAGAGTACAGGTTATAGTGGGTACATCGAGATACGAAAACGACTCTTGTGAATACCTTTCACGATGGCTTCACATTGTAGACACATATGAATCATTTCTCTCTCCGGTCTCTATTTACATACCCCCTGTAAATATGGAGAATTTCATGCACCCAAGCTATCTCATTGTTGCCATTATCTTCATGAACTATTTCTATTTCATTTTTTCAGATTGGAGTTTGTAAAAAAAAATATACGTTGCTCACTAATGTTTTTCGCAATTATATCTGGCTCCGAGTCCTTGTTCCGAATATATAGATCAATTCTATCAAGAGACGCGGTAGCGGCTCGACGCCAAGTATTAAAAGAAAGAAAATTATCGCGTAAAAGAAAAAGCCAGCGCGAGCCCTGCCGCACTCTTATATACGCGAATATGCCGGTTTTATGACGTCACAGGATTCGAATATACACGTGTGAGCAATCGTAAATTTTCAATATGTTTCGGTTCGTTCTCAGAGCTATGTAAACGATTGAAATGTATTGGACCTTTTGAGGAAATATTACGAAAATGATTACGATTTGTACGGTTGTCGAATTATTCTTATCGATGTTCTGAAGACAAATTCAATCAACATACAGAACAGTTGGAGAGTTGAATCCGTTTATATTTCATAAGTATCACCGTTCTTCAATTAAAAATTGAAAATTATCGTACATAGAAATTTTTCAAGCAGTCGATCGAGCAGAATGGTTGACAGTTTTTTGAGTAGCACTTATGGAAATGCTCATCTAAATCCCGAGATGAATGAAACAAAACTGATTTATCATTCATTATTTGATCATTGAAATAATGATCCATTTTATCTTCTCATTTCTTCAAGTAATTTGATTATATAACACTGTTTTCGACCTTCGTAATTCATCGCAGTCATGAGTAAAATTGAAACGAATTTTGTTTTTTAAATCGAAAATCAGATTGTAGTTGAACAAGCCTTATAGTTTCCACGAGGAAACATTTTCTACATACATATTACATATACAATAACAAATAGAAGGTGCGAGAACAGCTTCTTCCTTTTCGCTATGTTTAGGAATAGAACGTCGAGAGGGACGAATACGACTCTTGACTTGGGGAAACGGGTAACGGTGCCAAAATCCCAAGAGAAACGTACGAGGAGGCTTCCATTTTCTTGTTCTCTGTCTTTTGGCATCGCCTCTGAGAGAGCGAAACCTGCGTGTATATACAACAAACTCACTTCCATCATCCCTGAGACTGTAGACCCGTATAACTATCACGTTGTATCTCCGTTGTCATCGTCCTTTTCCTTCTCCTTCTCTTCCTTCTTCTCCTCTTTGTCGTTTTAGGATTTCTCCTCGTTCTCCACCATCAGCATGCTTCCGCGCTTTGTTATGTTAATTGTTTCAAACTCCGGGCATCATAGCTACGTTTATTTTCCATCCTCGTCGCCTTTACTCCCTTTCATTTCGAGGAAGGTTTCTTCTCTCCCTTGTTTACTCTATAGTTCATCCTCACTACCCCTCAAATTTCAACTCCCTTTTTCCTCTCTCTCTCTCTCTCTCTCTCTCTCTCTCTCCCCCCTCTCTGTCTCTCCGGTGTCTACACCATCAACATTATTCTAAAACTCGCTCATACAGATGACACACGAGACAATAACGTAAAAAGTCTTTTGCCATAAGAGCATATGATAAACTCTGGGACGTAAAAATGCAAAACTTAGTCAAGATGTTATTTTACTCGACGATTTTACCAAAAAACGGAGATTGAATACATTCCTAAAAGCTTAAAACAAACACTTTAATTCATTAAATTTTTTGTTTGACAGTATCTTGATGCAATCAGTCAATGTTAGATAATTAAAAAGAAAAGTAATCCAAACCCTGACGATACGAGCGATTGAATAATGTCTCAAGGTTTTGCAGAATTCAGCCTTAATACATAACAGATTCGAGTCAAGGTTATTTCCATCGTGTCATTGACCTTATGTCCTCCCGTTCTGTACCTTTTTTCTTGCTTTAAAACCTAGAAAAATCGTTGGAAGAAAAAAAAAAGCATCCACTGCGGAACGTCTCTACAGGATACTCGTGGGCAATCCGAGACTCATAACCTTGTGGCCTTTCTACCGAAATTGTACCTTAATTTGAAAGCCTAGAGGAAGCATCGGGGAAGGGTAGTCTCGACGCAGAACCGGATGAGAGACGAGAACGTTCCACACTGGTGTTATATATATCGTGGGAGGTAAGGCATGTGCGGGCTTCGGTCAGCCGGCTTTGGTGAGGGTAGATTTTCGAGAGTAAGAGCCTAGGCCAAGGTGTGCATATAGACATAGATGGATCTAGTGTATGACAGGGAAGGGAGAGAGAAAGAGAGAAGAGAGAGAGGGAGAGAGAGAGAGAAAGAGAGTCCTCGTCTTTGGTGGCTACAGAGCTTGTAAGGGGTGACCGCAGGATGTCGGCCTTGACTATCGACGTTGCTATGCTCTCGGGTCGACTATGGTTCGTTTCGAGCCGTCTCTCTTCCTCCTTCTGCTGCCTGTAACTTCTCGTGTGCGACCAAGGTGCACGGTGACTTCGAGCCTAGTTTATCTCCTTCGCTCTCTCTCTCTCTCTCTCTCTCTCTTGTTCTCCCTTTCTTAATCTTGTGCCTTCTCTTCCTTCTATATGAGCAGTGAAGCGAAAAGGTGTATGGTAACGGACGTTCGTGCTAACACCAAAGATGTTAGCGTCCTGGCATGATATTATACCGCTCAGGGGTTCACGTTTTGAGCTGCACTTTGGAATTTACTCTCTCGCTCGCTTTTGAACTCGTGATGGCGCGTTACGTAAGCTTGCGGTTAGCTAATATCGTGAAAGACGTATATCATCACTTCATCTCTAGAAATTATTGACCCAAATTGAACTCGCACGTAAGCCTCATCGCCCTTGCTCCCATAATTTTCTTTTGAGTGTGTATGTTACGAAATACATGTATTTAATGGGAAATATTGCTGCAATCAGATTTCGATTGCGTCTTTTCTCAGGTTTAATGCACATTTATTGTCAATTGAATGTAATAATATAATATCTTACGAAGTAGAACATTTTTTTTTGTTTTGTCTTTCGTCTGGGGCAACCATTGCTAGATGGTGATCTGTGCTTTTCCAAGTTCTGCACGAATTCAGTGGAATGATCCGTGATTTTTAGGTGATTGCAATATACTTCCATTTTATTTAAATTTCCTCGAATTTCAATTCAAGAGAATTTGAGAAAAAAAAATGAGGAAAAAAACAGTAAAAAAAAAACTCCTCAGAAAAATCCTTTACGAATTTACTCCACAGATTTCTTCTAAGCTTGATCGTTTCACTGATGCAGGTAATAGTTATGCGTAGCTAAAAAACATGTTGTCATTGAACATGATTTTGAAAAATGACATTATTAACTTAGTGTAATATGGAAGGAAACCTAGCGCATTAAATATTAAACATTGAATAGTAGTGGAAGAACTTGGGAGTAGTATATTTTTTGATTTTGAGGAAAAGGCAAGTCGTACAGTTTTAACAATAAAACCGATAGTGAAGATTGAAAAGAGAATTTTTTCTTTCTTTCTCTAGAGATAGCAATTGAGGTAAATACATAGAAGTTATAATTCGATTTTTTCCTTTATTTTGAAGTAAAGTCCACAGTCTTACCGTTTTCACATATCAGCATTGCCTCCATGTTTCTCTTTCTATTTTCTATCACTGCATGAAGTATACACACTACAGCTTCCCATTCCATGGCTGATTCTATATCGCTAAGCTTTATTTTATTTCCTCCATTGTTTCCACCATTCTCGGGTGCAACTCTCACGTAGGTAGTACTCCTCATTTTTTTCACACATTCACCCGTAGAAGTAAGGTCCTTAGATATAACCAGGGTTAATGTGTTTGTACACCCTATATGACTGTGACCGTATACCTATACACAAGTCTATAACAAAAGTCTTTTACGTGGTTGTACCGCAAGCCCACGTACGAGTCCTCCATATAGACGCACACGGAACCCAATGTTCGCGACCGAAAACACACAATTTCTCTCTTCCTCTCTCTCTCTCTTTCTGTCTCTTTCTTTTTCTCTTTCTATTCTTCCCTCATAGCACTTAGAAAAGACCAAAAATCCATGCAAGACTAGGAGAAAGGTCGAGAGAACGTCCTACAACCCTACAAAGAGAAGGATACGACGACAACGAAACCTGCGTCTGCGTGCCAAGCGCCATATCTCTTTCTCGCTTCGTTTTCTCTTCTATACAGTGCCCGCTGCTCCTCTGTGCTGCTGTGAATGTTGGCATTATTTTGTCCGCGACCCAAGCCCCCTAGTCCACCCCTTTTGTTTCGGTCTATATGCTATTGAACTGCTGCCGCGATAATACGCCCGAACGAGTTCCTATAACGGTACCTCTGCTTCTATTTATAAACACACACACACACACACATGCACAAGCGCATATGTAGATAAATATATATGTAACGTGAACATATATCTTCGTATTCGAAGATGAAGGTACAGAAGGGGCTGCACGCCCGAGTTTCTCTCTCGTCACGTATCTCGGATAAGATCTTTCTCCGCATTCTCTCACCTTCCTATATATAATTCTCACTTTTGTCCTCGCTCGCCTTATTGCCTTTTCTCAAACATCCCTTTTATCGAAAAGAAACTATAGATATAATATTTACCTATATTTGTGTGCACGTATATCCACCAACGACCGAAGAAATTGCGGGTTTTCCTGAGAGACCGAGTGTAAGAAGATTAATTTTTAGACTCGATCAATCGTTGCTGCTTTTTCATGGGCACTGAAAAGAATCGCATTTCGTTTGACTTATGGAAGGCAATGAATGGGAGTTGTGCTTTTTAGATTGTTGATTTGACAATCCAACTTTTTTTTTTCTGTCAAGAGGTCAATGTTGCTCAAATACGTTTTTGGTTTTATTTGGGTCTATTTTTGTTTATTGGGTTCTAGATGTTTTAGATTTTTCTCTCATTCATGAAAACTTGCAAGAATATTTTGAATAGCAGTCCGTTCGATGTGAATGTAAAGTTTGTTGAAACAATAATAGCAAAATGAGTTTAATACTAGTTTTGATCATATTTCGCACAATGCATGAACTTTTTTGTTCTATTTTTAAACGATGTTCCCCATTCAATTGTTTAGATTGCATCATAAATCTTTTGGTGCAAAATTTGCGTGTTATACATATCACCGTGAAGGTGCAACGATCGATATTCAAGGAGAGACACGTTGAGAGTGTGTCGTGCGCCACCTTGAGATTTCCGGCTATCGCAAGTGGTTAAGGATCTCGTGGGTCAGACGAGCGTTCTTCGTGGCTGGCGCGTCGCTCTCTGTGGCATTAATCGTTTCTCCAAGATGTTTAAATTGAACGTCGTTCCGGCGCGGCTTCCAAGCAGTTCTTTCCTTTACCCCTCTCCTTCTCCACCCCTTCACTTACCCTTCGCTACACTGCAACCAGAAACTCTCTCGTGCTACGTGACTCGGGGTTGCTTTACGTGTTCAGCGTTTTACTTTCAATTCCACTTTGGAAACTTCTCTTCCACTCACAAATAAACGGTATCAACCCGACTATTTGTTTTCCTTGCCCTTCTCCCTTGCTCTCTCTCTCTCTCTCTCTCTTCTTCGCTCTCCGTCGATCCCTCTCTCTGGCAGTGGCGGTCGAGTTGTAATATACATGTATAATCTGTATTTTTTTATACATTTATATACATACATATTTATAGTTATGTGTATACCAACCAGTCAAACCCTCCTATTTCAACAGAAAGAAGACACGACATTTCGTGCCGCACGTTTTAATGCGGTGAAAAGATATTACCAGAACACACATATATTTAGCCATATCCATACATATGTTTATGTACTACACGGATATAGGTGACGGTTACTGCGATTGAAAAAATTGTACGTGACGTTACTTTGCTTCAGGGTGCAGATTACAGTTACACGCAGATAGATATAACGAGTATATATTAATTTGAATTGATATAAAATGCTGTTACGAAATGAGTGAGTCATCAGATAATTTCAGTATCTGTGAGTGTCGTTTTTTATCAAAATACTAAATATAATATATATATAGTACTGAAATAAATTAGTCGTTGAATCGTGAAATTGCTCGAAAAGAAGTATTGAAAGTCATGAGAATTATTTCTCACTACTGGCTCGTGACCTGTTTCTTTATGTTTGGCTGTTATATCGAGCATTTAATTACTCACATTCAACAAACGTTATAAACGAATGAATTAACATACAATGAATTTATGTGAATTAATTACTGAATAGTTCGATTCCTTGAATGTCCTCCTCCACAACTCTATTGTCTGTAGAGAACGCTTTAACAGGGATTTCGTATAGAGCGGACACGTTTATGGGAGTACATGTGCAGACGATCCGGAAAATTTTTCGCGTACGTAATGTGACAATTTTAACAAGTAGACTGAACGTTCGAGTGTGCATAATACATTTTAGACGGAGAACATGGCGAAGGCGTATTTGCAACTGGCAAGAGAGAACTAACCGATTGCAAGGGCAGAGAAGAGAGAGCAATAGGGAAGGAGGTTAAGCGCGAAGGACACAGAAGCTAAAGCCGGACGACGACCCCGGTCACCCATAAGCCTCCCCGCGTACCTCCGGCTCTACGATCTATAGCCTACAAGCTCGTACCTCACACTCTCGTCACCGCCATAACCACCCCTAGACTTCGATCAATCTGGCACCATCCCTACTCATCCTCCCTCCTCTGTTCCTCTTTCACGAAACTGAGCTTGCTCTCTCGTCCGGCAGTGAACTCTATCCATCCGTCCATTGGTCTGCGAACCTCTGGCAACATCGCTCGCTTCTCTCATCTCTCTCCCCGTTTCTTTTTGTATCTATATATATCTATACATATCGCAGCAGGCATTATTCTCCATTCGACTCTGTGTATGTATATATAAGATCGCTTTTCCCGAAGCTGACACGATATAGTTCGAAATTTCCCGGGGCGCTTGATGAAAAAAGATGGAAGATGAACGAGCCGGAGGCTTAGAAGGACGGATCGGGATAAAATTCGCGTTGTTAAACTTGGCGTCGTTCACGATTTCGCCGACATATACGGAGAGTAATGATAACGAGATGTATGATATGGATAAGCTTTTATATACATATTTTTTTATTTCTTCTTTTTATCCGAGTCGAACTAGTATAAATTTGTTATCTCATATTTTATTTCGATTATTCTCGAATCAATGCTGATGTTCCCGCATAAGATTTATAAATATTACGTTTGGATAAAAGCTTTTTTGAAAATCGTATGGAATTTAGTTGTGAGTCACATCTGTTGGGAAGTCATAAATACGGTGGTAAACGTATCGTCGATCTTTGAGTATCGAAATCCGAATGAGTATAATCATCTGTGCGTTCGCTTGAAATTTAAACATTGAGATGTATTGAAGCTATTTTATGGTATCGTTTCCAAGAGCTAATAAGCTAATTTCGAATATTAAATCATGAAATTAACCGCATCAATTCGGATTTACGGGTAAGAGACATCGAATTGAAAATATGAAGTTTTTAATTCAGGTTCTGCTATTCTATCGTCATGTCAGGGAAATTTTTTTCCATGCTGTATTTATCCTTCAGAAACGATATTTCATCGTTTTACTATTTATTACGGTGTAAGCCGGCTGCGTAACCGCGGTATGTTGTGTCTAAATACGATGATGATTATACGCGTACCTCAAAGCGACTTTAAGGCAAACGGAACGAGAGAAGATACTCCTAAGGACCGTTTCTTTCTCTGTCCCTCTTTAGGTATATTTATCCCTTATCTTCTCTATCTATATCTTCTCTTTACTCTCGCCGCAAGGCTAAGATCAACGGCATTCATATTGAACGAGGTGAAAGACTTGAATATTCATGTAAGCAGTGGTATAGGACGCGGAGATGGCGCGCGATGTGGTTGCTTCGGGAATAATCTATAAGTACCTGCTCATCACTTATACATCTACAGGCATGGGGCATACGCTGGCACACAAAATGGCGAAATTCTTATGGATTTTCCTTATGCTTCAGATTGGATTGAGTCTTTTCTGTTCTCAAGAATTTTACGAATCAATGAATGCACGGAATAGTGAAGAGTTCATCACTGAAGGAGACCCAATGCTCGAATGCTCTTGTGGATTCTTGACTCTTCGAATATTATCTGAGAATGGCTAATTGCAATCTTCTCCAATTGAGCGATGGGGGCATTATAAGTCTCGAATATGTATCCTTAAAATATTAAGCGATTCTATACAATACTTGCGGAGTTATGCCGGTTCCAAAGCCGATGCTCGGCTGTTTGTGTTGTTTTATGGAAAACTTTGAAGGTTTTTTCTTCAAACCAACATTTTTTAAATCAGGTGCTATAATTTGGGGGAAACTATACTGAGGCGATTAAGTTCGATTGGCGGAAACTTCCGGATACCGCAGTAAATTTTCCTGAACAAAGATTTCCAGATACAAGACCGAATTCGTAATAGTAATTTTATAGTTTAGGAAAATGTTCGGCGGAGAATCGATATTTTCATAATAATTTTATTGATCAACGAATGTTCAGTGAGTTAATTTTGACGAGCGAGGTACATTGTAAAGTTTGGCATCATTGAAATAATTACAATGGATGCGGCGGTCGGTGCCTCGGTCGGTAATGTCATTTGCTATTGCTGTCACAACAAGTTTTGCAGATTATGCAGTGTTGCCGAACACGTTTTCTCTTTCCATTTTCCTCGGTATTTTTCTGAATGATTTCACGACAGATATCTTTAAATATTTCATTTTTTTTTTTAAAGAAAAATCATTGAATCTTGGACATAATGAATAGGAAAAACTTGATAATTTTTTTTATGTGAAGTGACTTACCCATGTTGGTAGAGATCAATCTCATGAAACCTTCGGTATGCAAGAAATAATTACCAGCACACTAGATGGCCTCATTCACGCATATTTATTTTGCGTGTATGCATGCTTATTGCTGCCTACAATTTCCAGTTTTTTTTTATCTTGGAAGACTGAGTTGCGCTGATCCACTTTTATTCTACTTTCAGACTCATCTTGTCTTTTAGTTGGCACCTAGAATTACATCGATGTATTGGAACTTCAATATTCAAGAGTTGGTTATTCGTTTCAAAGTTCTTGGAATTGTTACTAATTTTTGATTGAAGAAAACCGACGTTTTTGTAGATCGAATAAATCTCAATTTTTTCTCACTTCGGTCGATTGTAACATTTACGATTCCTGCAAGTGTATATTTTCGAATGGAATGACTTATAACTGTTTGTTTTAACAGTTCAGATATGACTAAATATGTGTGGAAACTTCTGCTCTGTCGATTTGATAGCTTTGACTAAGAGGTACTGAAAAAACACCTTCAAAACAGGCTTCTAAGTTGAGCTGAAACTTTTATTGAAAAATCAATCATTAATGGATGCATACGTGATTCATTAGAAAAAATAAAATTATCATTCGGCGTTGTTAAGAAGTGGTGAAGCATGAAAAGTCTGAATCGATTATTCATTTGTTGAGCTTTGGGAAAAAAATGAAAAATTCTTTTTCACTTTGTAGAAACATCAAATATATAGTCATACAAATTCGAAGAAACTTCGATGAAGTTTGGCAGCAGGCTCCTGAACCAGGTGTTTGAAAATGTGTGTAATAAAAAGAGTTTCGTGGCCAAAGTAATCGTTGAGTGTTGATACATCGTTGATTGCATGCAGTTATCCAATAAATGTGTTTCCAGAACTATCGGTAGTTTTATTCAATTGAATAAATATATTTTTATCTCTGGATAGCGAGTTTTGAAGTTAACTCGTGTGAGAACATTTTTTTCTTATCGAATAAAATTTCACACATTTTGGACAATTGTGACCTCTTTCCACGCAAGTCCGGATCCCTTTTGATCACGGAATTCGTAGATATTACGAAGATTGTGCGCATACGTAAATGATCCATTGTGAAACGGATGACTAAGCATTATGGTAGATTAATCATTGTACGGTAGTGGAGGGGCCGAGACGAGCAGCAGGTTGTCCGGTGATTGAGGCTGTGCGTCTGGCCTTTTGCCCTTTCCGTGCAGCGCGGTATCAAACCAACCGGTTGGCAGAGCAGCTTTATCACGCTCGGTCGGCCGAGAGGGCGCGAACATGTGTAATCAGCCGCCGATCAGCCAAAACACGAGGTTCGAGCCAGCCGCATATTATTTTGCGGTTGTACAAAATCTCTCCCTCCCTTCTTCTCACCCTGAACGTTCGCCCCCATAAATGGCAAAATCCCTCTCAAACTACGAGAAAAATAAGACTTGGTTGATTCAACGTTTTATATCTCGTCTTGGAGAGGCAAAAGTGATAACGATGATGATACAAAAAATATTGTAATATATATACGATACCGAACACGAAGATAATCGGAACAATATACTCAATCGTCTTTCCATCTAGGCAAAGAACGAAAGATCTCGCGGTCGCATTATACGTGAGCTGCTCTGGCTCGTACCCAGAATCCTCTTCGTCGTCAGCATCGCTGTCTACGGTAGTCGGTGGTATACATATCGCCGGGCAGGAAGAGTTTTGCCGAGAACGCGAAACCGATCGGATTCTCGTTATCAATCCCTTCAGTCTCCGGGGCAAAACCAACTTTTGGCGTCCAAAGTAGGTTTTTTTCTTTCCCCCAACTTTCCCTTCTTCTTTTTTTTTTTCATCATCGCACATTCTCGGATACCGCGTACGCGAATGCGCGGTTCCACTGCGATAATACATATATATATATAAATATAACGGACACCACACGAATATCGTATCGATAAATCACCATAGACACGATTCCTTTTTATACACACGGGAAAAATAAAAGCCGATAAAAAGCTCGTGGTTACCGAAGAGACTCGCCATTCTATAAGCTTTACGTTTCTCGTCGGCTATGCAGCCGCCAGCAGAAAGTTGAAGAGATACGGTGAGGCCATGATCTAGAGTCGCGGTAGCGACTCGAGACAAGTACATTTACGTTATTATATATACGTCTATACTATGTCAAAGAAAAGAGTCGCTACAAGAGTCCTTACAGCAAGCAGAGCTGGTCGAACGTTTTTTTGAAATCCTTGAAAATTGTTTCGACGATATTTAATTAATTACAGCGTTTTGAAAAATGCTGCGCATTCACGTATTTTTTATTTATTTTTTTCTTTCGATCGTGACTATTTAGAGCCCTGTAACCTAACGCATTTTGTAGATATTAATTTTTTATTTTTTCGAGGCATTAAAAAAAGGTGGCTTTTTTCGCACACTTTTTGACGCCTCGCAGTTTCTGTCTAGTGACACTAGTTATAACTAGAAACATCTGCTGATATGTGATGAAACTGTTCAATTGATTGATGTGTCAAACGACTTTTTACATTACAGTGACAGATATGTTGGAAAAGGTTATAAAGATCGCGGTGACGAATTTGGTGGTAATCGTGAGATTGAAAAAAGTGAGGTTGTAAAAATCGCGGCTGTGAAATTTGACAGATATTTTTTAAATTTGAATTCTGTTTAGTCATCAGGGTTATGACGGTTATGAGGTTGAAAAAAAATTATGAGGTTCAAAAAATGTTCATATTTTAAAAAATGACTTGTTTCTGTTAGAGATTTCGGTATTGTTTGAATCGAAGAAATTTTTAAAACCTCGACAAAATCCAAGTATTCAGTTGCGTGAGTGATGAAAATCGAGCAGAAAACGAATAAATACATAAAAACATGGATGTTTACAGTGGATGTTGTTTATGAATACATGACAGAAATAAAAAGAATTTTCCTCAATTGTTCATCGGCCAATAGATATTTCTTTTTTTTCCATCAACAACTTTTTTTATGCAAGCCCCTGGGCTCTTTTTTTGCAGTTCTTCAAAGGTGATGACGGTTATGTCCCAAAGCTCATGTTGTACATGTCAAAATGATGAAATTGATGAAAAATATTTGGCGATGGTACCAACGGTGTAAGATTTTCCAGTGCCGGTGTTTTCCCAACTCACCGGTGTTTCACAAAAAATTTTTTATGCCACCATCTGAGATCCTTCCGGAGCCAATGAAAAGTCATTTTGCTTTTATCGACAACTTGTTTGATGCTAGCCTCTGGACTCTTTTCTTAAAGTTCTTCAAACGGTGTAAGATTTTCCGGTGCCGGTGTTTTCACAACTCACCGGTGTTTCACAAAAAATTTTTTATGCCACCATCTGAGATCCTTCCGGAGCCAATGAAAAGTCATTTTGCTTTCATCGAAAATTTATTTGATGCTAGCCTCTGGACTCTTTTCTTGAAGTTCTTCAAAGGTGATGACGGTTATGTCCCAAAGCTCATGTACATGTCCGAAGGATGAAATTGATGGAAAATATTTGGCGATGGTACCAACGGTGTAAGATTTTCCAGTGCCGGTGTTTTCCCAACTCACCGGTGTTTCACAAAAAATTTTTTATGCCACCATCTGAGATCCTTCCAGAGCCAATGAAAAGTCATTTTGCTTTCATCGACAACTTGTTTGATGCTAGCTTCTGGACTCTTTTCTTGAAGTTCTTCAGAGGTGAAGACAATTGTGTCCCAAAGCTCATGGGGATGTCGAAAGGATGAAATTGATGAAAAATATTTGGCAATGGTACCAACGGTGTAAGATTTTCCAGTACCAGTGTTTTTGCAACTCACCTGTGTTTCACAAAAGTTTTCTGATGCCACCATCTGAAAACCTTCCGGACTCAATGCTTAAATCAATGATCTTGTATTCTTTATCGCTGAAAATCTTATTCTCTTCAACTTCAACTTTTTCGCAGCGATTCAGTTTTTTCGATTTCTTTAGTGTTCTTTTTTTAGACATTTCTCATTGATAAATGATAGACGTCTTAGATGTTTCTCGTTTTTTCTTCGTTGTCCACGTTTTTGATAAACATTTTTCGCTTCTGGTTCTCACTATCAGAAACTTTCATCTTCCTCGGAAAAAATTTATATTGATGTCAAATAAGGGAAAATCTGTGCTATTTTTACTATGACAAACATTTCAAATCTCATAGAAGCAAGTCATTTTAACGAAACAAAGTCTTGAAACAAAATCGTATACGAAACACTAATGTATTCAGATAAATTTCTACACATTTCTAGAAAAATTCAAATTTAGTTGGAAATTTAACATGCGAAATCATGTCGTAAAATCTCAATGAAATTTTTTTCATTTTCAAAACCTTTTGTAGCAAAGGTGCAATATTTAAAAAACAAATTGAAACGATTTGATTGAGAATATTATGCATATTTTTGAAATCTTTCATTTGAAAGTAAAACAATTTCAAAATATATTAACAAATTAGCATTTGACAAATAAATACTGAATCATTTATAATTCAGTACTTATTGAATTTCAAATCGTACAACACATTAGCCCTTGAAGTGAATTTGGGCTAAAATACATATAATATAATATCAAGAGACGCGGTAGCGGCTCGACGCCATGTATTAAACGAAAAGAAAGAGCCCGCGCGAGACCTGCCACACTTAAATATACGCGAATATGCCGGTTCTATGACGTAATAGTAATAATAATTATGAAATTAAAGTGACGCCAAGCAAATTCTGAGCTGAAAATCTTGTCTTGAAGTTGAAGGTTCCCTTTAAATATGTTAATTCTTTTTTGTGCTCAACGAGCTGTCGTGTTTTATTAAGGGATGAGCATTAAAAATTTGTTGTCAGGTTTGAAAATTCATAACTTGAAACTCAGAAATGTTTTCAGAATACTGTATAGTAACTCGAATGCCGAAAGGATTTTTTTTCGTTCTACGAATAATAGTTCTTCCCAAATAATAGTTCCGGGTGGTGAAAAAGTAAGTTCCGGCTTCACGAAACTTATTGAATAAATAAAACTTGAAAATTATAAATAGTCAATTGCATAATAACTAATTGAGAAACCGCTTGATAATAGTTTTTGGTGATTGAAAACGTCTCCACGGAAAATCCCTTGAAAAAACAAAAATCATATAATATCCCTTTGAAAATGTGTCATAACTAAAAACTCCAATCGAAAAACCTGATTCTTCCAATGATTCGCGATGATTACAAAAAGTTGTTAAATAATCACAAAAAACAGCAAAAATGCTGTACAAAAAGTTGAGACAAGTACATTTACTCCCCCGTTAAAGGAGCCTTCCCTCTAAATAATTAGAACCTCGTAATAAAACATCTTTAGAAAAATTTCTCCCAACAAAAAACACCATTCAAGAAACCAGATCTCCACAAAAATCCACTATTAGAAAGCAGTTTGAATCTTTCCTTTAAAAGTAACCTTAAAAAATAATTTATCATGAAAAGTTTTGAAAAACTATCTTGAATGAAATTTATGAATGAAGTCATGAAATCGTGAAATTCAATTCTCGCAAAGAGTTGAATTAAAAGATTACAAAAAGTTGTCAAATAAATATGGATGTGGTCAAGTACGTCAGATTATAATGTTAACAAAAAAATTACAAACAAAAAAAATTACAAACAAAAAAAATTATATACAAAAAAATTACAAACAAAAAAAACTTGAGAAAAAAAAATTTCTGCTGGTGTACTTGGCGAAATGTGTAATTTACTTCACATAATGTACTTAGACCTCATAGTTTTAGTTACGAACTCGCCAAGTACACCAGCAGAAATTTTTTTTTCTCAAGTTTTTTTTGTTTGTAATTTTTTTGTATATAATTTTTTTTGTTTGTAATTTTTTTTGTTTGTAATTTTTTTGTTAACATTATAATCTGACGTACTTGACCACATCCATATTTATTTGACAACTTTTTGTAATCTTTTAATTCAACTCTTTGCGAGAATTGAATTTCACGATTTCATGACTTCATTCATAAATTTCATTCAAGATAGTTTTTCAAAACTTTTCATGATAAATTATTTTTTAAGGTTACTTTTAAAGGAAAGATTCAAACTGCTTTCTAATAGTGGATTTTTGTGGAGATCTGGTTTCTTGAATGGTGTTTTTTGTTGGGAGAAATTTTTCTAAAGATGTTTTATTACGAGGTTCTAATTATTTAGAGGGAAGGCTCCTTTAACGGGGGAGTAAATGTACTTGTCTCAACTTTTTGTACAGCATTTTTGCTGTTTTTTATATATTTAAGAGGATGAAAAAAAAGGTAATATATTTGATATCCTATTGTGACAAAATAATGAAGATGAATCGTAGACAAATAAGTAGACTTCTTCCAAATTTTGATCAATCGGGTTAACGTTACTATTGAATTCTTTATTACACTTAAATATATATTCGGTTACAGCGATAGCGAGTTCTAATAAATGGATATTTCTGTACATTCTTTGGGCAGTAGGAATATTTGGAAGAATTTTATTTCTTATCAAACTCCACTATTCATTTTGAGCATGAATTTATATTAACTAATTTTGCATTCGAATGGTGCTAATATCTGTTGGATGGTCTCGTTTAGCATGAATTCGTAATATAACGATGCTCGTGCACTCGGGGCTTCTCGCGTCCTGCTGATTAATCGGCCAAATTAAAGAAGTTTCACGTCGGTATTTCCGCGGCTCCTTACGTCTTCAACAGAATGAGGGAATGAGGCAAATTGTGACTGCCGAAGAAGGGGATGGATTTCGAGCTTCTTTCGCGCACGCGTTCTTTTCTCTCTCTCTCTCTCTCTCTCTCTCACTCCCCCTCGTTTCACAAAGTGGCTCTAATTAAAAGACCATAAAGAGTCAGAGAGTCAGGCAGCAGTGCACATACACACACATACACACATATATATATGTATATACGTACATAAATATATATGTAGGGTCGTTGGTTAAGGAGAGAAGGTTGGGTAACATAGAAGTAGAAAGAGGTGGAGGGTATAACAGTCGCGAAGTGCCTGCTGGTATGGAGTGTCTGGGAAAGCACAACCGCTCCTTTCATGTTCGCTCGTCGGTGTAACCGGGTTGGCCGGATGAGGAGAGAGAGAGAGAGGGTGAGAGGTATAGAGAGGCGTCCAAAACCATCCGCGCTCCCTAATTATTTCTACCTCGGTTTGCCAGACTAATGGCTATATAACGGGATTCCATTGTTTAACTGTTAATTTTTGCGGCTCGCGAAGTACTACAGCGTCTGCCATCGTAAAGGGAACCTCGGTGAACGAAAGACACGCGAACCTATCACGTCTTATACATATACACTCGTTGCTAACAATAATCGTTTGTTCGGACGTCTTTTTTTCGCTAACCCGCACTTCTTATACCGTCACCGAAGCGGCCGTAGATGCAATACCGATATTGATCATGAGCTTCAAATTTCTATTGTATAATTGATCCAAACAAGTTTTTGAGCAATTGATTTATATGACTCGAATTAAACTTTTTGTAACTCTACAACTTTCTTACTCGCGTTTGAGACTCATTCAATTTAGATGTTATTTTTGATCATAAACGTTACGATATTCAGCTGGAATTTCATTTATAATTAAAAACAAAGTTTTATCAATTTCATTTCACATGCTTGTTCCTTTGAGGACTCAAATGATGCAGAAACGTCGAGAATTCTTACAGCAGTAGTCAAAGTCGGTGTTCAAGCATTACTTGCGTGCTTTCGTAAAGGTAAATTGACGCGAAGGGGGGCAGGGGGACTATGAATACTAGCCTTAGTTTAATTAGTTGAACTTGTCGAATTGAAGGAACGGTTGACATATTTGATTAAAGTATACCGTTCCTAGTGACGCAACGCAACATACATATACGCACACACACACACACACATGCAGACACTCGCTCGCACAAAAACACGAATGTATATATGTGATTGTAATGATTGCGAATTCGAGACGAGATTTCCGTCGCATAGCACACGTGTATAGAGAGGCTCCTCACGGAATATCTCGCATCCTAGAATCCTTTTTGTGTGTGCTCCGGAGAGACAGATAGGGTTTACAGTCGGGAGTTTGCCTCTTCTCTCTTTGCATACGTCTGAGTGAGATGGGCGACTAGAGGCGGTTGGTAGATCGGGGGGACAGGCAGAGAAAAGGTGGGGGAAGGGAGGTAGTGGTGTAACATACACACGAGCTTTGAGAAAGGCTGTTCTGTGCAGTATATACGACACTGTGTCGAGGGGCTATATATGGGCTATATAAAGGGAGTGAGAGTGAGATAACTTGTCGGGAGAGTAGGAGATGCAACGTAGAGAGAAAATCCGGGCTTGGGAGCGTCGCGCAGCGCCTACTTACCTATCCGTTGAGCCGAGACACACTCGCGTCGGTAGTCTCGTCGCCCTCGAAATACGTTTACATGAGCGCGATTCGCGCATAGTAGATATAAATATATATGCATATGTGTGCGTGTCTATATACATGCACGAAGATAGTCTGTCTTCTCTTTGCTGAAGCTGAGGACATGCAGACTATTCGTCACGGGAACACGCCTTTGCTACCCCGGTATTCGTACTCCTATGTTTCGTCTTTCTCTTTTCTTTGTGAAAAAAAAAATAAATATATATGTATATATTGTCTATACCTATGTCGCAGGCAATCGTATACAAATTCAGCAAGATCCGCCTACGATGCAGGTGTTCGTATCTCAGGCGACGAGAGTATTCGTCTTTTCTAGCTCGTTGCCAGCTTTCAAATACAGGGGTTGATTTTTTAGAGGTAAGAATGAGACGGATAAGACAACGTTTTTTTTGCTGTTTTCGTCGCTGTTATTTCACTACTTCGTTCTTTTTTTTTTCTAGTTCCTCCATATATATTATTTGTATATAGTAAATATGTGCCATCAGGAATTATTTAGCAAATTAAAGCATGCGAGGAATCTGCGGAGTAATCAAGAAATTCAGAGATTCTCATATCGTGCGGAAGAATGACGTATTCTTGGATTTTGTTTTGTTCACAATTCAATAAATTTCTTATTTCTGTGTCTTTACATCCTCTGTACCTCCATTTTCTTCGTAATCCTCTATTTCCATATTAATCTTTTTCATCATATATAAAGTAGGTCCTCGATCGTTTTCTTTTCGATGCTGCATCGTTGTCGTTAGTTCTTCGCACACTTTAGTATCAAATCCGTGGTATTCAAGCTATGATATCTCGTTGATGTTGGATTCAAATTGTCACAAAATGCGTAGAGTGTGTAACATTCATTGAGAAAGGATCCCTATTCCTGATATGGTGATAAGGATGGAGAGAGTATACCCCTGCGATGCTGGTGGTGTCTGCGCGAGGATGAAGGAGCAGCAAGAGGGTTGGGTGCACAGTGTTGGCATTGGCCCCCTCGACCCCTTCCTCAGTTGTTGGTTGGCGTTGGTAAAGCTCGTTCGTCCACTTCTCGTAGGGTAGGTTGCTGCCATCGCTTCTCTCCGGTAGTCTTGCCGCGTGTATACTCTCCTTTCGCGGGGCGAACCCCGCGGAGAGGCAGGGAAAGAGTCAAGAGAAGGGGATCAGGATGAAAGGAGATGGAATGAGAAGATGAAACCGAGGCGTGTTGGTTCGAATAAGAGACAGATCTATAGCAAACCAACTCCGTCATAGAGAAGAATGGGTAGAGGAGAGTGAGAGAGAGAGAGAGAAAGAGAGGGGAAAGTGTAGAAGGAAAGACAGTGTTGGTAGGTGTGTACGTATATCGACGACAGAGAAAATAGAAGGAGAGGAGAGACAGAGCAGCTCTGGTGGCTCTTTATATATGTATTTATATGTGTACGTGTATTTCGTGTATGTATGTGTATGGTTTTATACGTATATAGTCGTAGAGGGATGGAGTGCGGGGGTAGTAAGGGAGCCAGCGAAAACGTTACCTATAGTAGGCCGTGGCTGTATTGATCAAGACGAGGCAGGACGCGGTGCCTCTCACTCTCTCTCTCTTCTTCAGAGCCTCTATTTCCGTTGTTGCCCCTATTCCTGCCTCGTGCCTACGAGAAAGCTCTCATCTCTTTTCCTCTCCTTGTTTCTCTTTTACTTTTGTACACACTCTTTCTCTCTCTCTCTCTCTCTTCTGTTTCTTCCTCCCTCTTCGTCTTCTCTTCCTCCTCCTCCTCCTTCTCCTCTATACAGCTATATGTTCTCCCTTATTTCACCTACAACCATCATCCTTCTATCTCACTCTTTCGTGCTTATCTTACGCCTCTCACTCCCGCACGTCCATATAACCCACCACCTGACGCTTTCACTCCGTCTCGTACTTTTCTTGCAGTTCTCGCTCTCGGTGTGGTTCTCTTCTCGGAAAACCCTACACTTTTGCCTCTTTTACTTTCTCTGTTTCTCTGAGATGGAGAAAGAGGAGGAGAAAAGGAGACGGAAAGAGTAACCACCCCTGCGGGAATCGTCGGAAGCTTCGGAGTTTCTTCCTTTACCCTGCTCATTTTCCGAAACCATCCCCGACGGCGCTTGGCACGGAGTTAGATTACAGAGATCCTCTATTTTTTCTTCTCCGAAATTTTCTTTTTCACGTAGTTTTTCGTTGTTTTTATACTTGGAATGATACAAGGTGCATACGATCGAGCACTGTTCAATCTCGAGATATCGCCCGTCGGATTCGACATCCGTCATATCTATGCTGATGTCGACATCAATGAAGTTCGAATACGAACGTTTATTTGCAGCGGGAACCCGATGAAATGAAATATGTGCGTAGTATTGCTGGTATAATGCGTTGTGGCGTTATGTACCTATGGGTGCATACATCTCCGTATATGTGTCAGGTGCACATATATAATAGAGCAGAGTCGTCGAAGGAAATATAATTTCTCAGTTCGGTTTATGTAGCACGTGGGTATACAGTCGATCCCCTTTGAATCAAATTCCTCTAAGCATACTTTCGTATTCATGATACATATCTCAGTTATGTCTTGGCTGAAAGAAGCTTGCTTATTACAAAACAACGTTTTTTCGACTAGGTACTGCTTAATTTTCAGGGATTATTTTCAAGATTTTTCTCAAATATCAAAATGAATGTCTGACGCTGTTTAGCGAATATTGAGTCATCTTTTTGGTGCTACTTTTTAAAAAAGTTATTTGTTTGAAGATAATAACAAATATTTGTCGGAATAATAGAAAAACAAAATGGATCGAGGTTTAGAGCTTGAACTTTCAATGAATTTTAGATTTTTATGGGAGTTTATACTGTAGACGGAAAAGAGAGGTCGCGATGGGAGGTTCCTTGTGACGGTATATCTTTCGCATTCAATAAAGGACAGCTGTGGATTCGCCGATATCTATATATGTATATGTTTATACATATACATTATACATTGGTATATACTTTTATGCGGAGAGAGCGCGAACGCGAGAAGGAAGGACAGGGTTGCGTTCCACGGTTGAGAGCTAATATCGGTGTGCAGAGAAGAAACCCCGCGGTCTTCTCCCGTTCTATTCGACGGATATATGTGTATATACATAAAAGTCTATATAGAAAGTATACCAGTATATAGTGAAAACGTAGTGCGCCTGGTGGCAAAGTATACGCTCTCTCGTTGGGGACACGAGACTATTTTACGCTCAGCTGCTCCATCGTATCTCATTTTTCCGCGAGCTTCGCGATCTCTCCTTGCCGCCTTCGTTCCACCTTTTCACCCTCTCCTACCCGTTACCCCAATATTCCCAACGGGATACTCTCCTTTTTCATGACCGCAAAAGAATCCGATTTCCGTGAATTCTTTGCCCGTCACGGTTTCTGCCATGTATGAGAATATGTTTCGTCGAATATCAATTGTTTTTACATCACGTACAGGAGTGGAAAACGAAGGAAAAGGAATCAATTTTTCGCGATCGGTAAAAACGTACGTTCTGTGAAACAATTATGGATTGAAAAATCGTTTTAGACAAGGTTCAAATCCTACGCGCAGTCAATTTTATTTTAGGCTAACTTTCATTCGATTTATAAAGAGCTATCTGTAATCAAATTATGAAGACGGATTAGATAAACTTGATTACAGTAGTATTTTGGTTATCAAATACTTTTATTTATTTTTTTCGTCGAGGGAATTCTTTTTAACCTCATAGTTAGTTATACATTTGACGGGATTCCTTCGATTATTTATTCTCTAACACAACTGCTTTGGATTTTTTCATCAATCAATTTAGGGGCTAAATGTTGTTTAGTCTGTAAAAATGCCAAGCTCAGGAGAACCTTTTTTTTTACATAGAAGGAGGCTATAATATTTCATTTTTTTATCGGAATCTTAATTATTATTTTTATTTTTGGTCAGGTTAAAAGTGTTTCCATATATTTTTATTTACAATGAATAGATTTTCATGGAAGAAGAAGTGAAACTTCATAAATAACACAATAAGATAAAAATAGGGAGCCAAAAGTTTGAAAGAAGAATTATAACGTTGAAAGTCGTCTCCGCTGCACGACGCTTTATCAAGATGCTTTTTCAACTAATTTTCTTGTCGTGCGTGACTGTAGTTCATTTATTCGCCATCTTTTCGCATTCATCGAGGGCGAGAGGAAACTGCAGAAAACCTTGCCTGTACAGCTGGCATCTAACGAAACTCGGCTACAAGAGGCGCTCAGGCGGGCGCCTTCTCATTTGTGATGCAATGAGTCAGCCAGTGTACGGCTCGAAAGCTTCCATCCGTACGATGAGAACGATCCATGGGAGACCACCACAGCCGTACACAGCCTGCTCATACAGCCCAGTAAATCCATAACTCGAGCATGGATTCATAAAAAGTTATGAATTCAATTCATGAGGTTCGAACCGCTCAAGATTACAGTATAGAATCACTTGAAAAAATTTGCAAATTTTTATTGGCGTTCGGCCGGGGTTTGAATCCACCTAACTGCGTCATCCACTTCTTCCACAAGATTTCTAAGTCTTACAATTTTTTATGAAAGTGTGGCTTCTTTGGCGCACATCTCTGATACTCATATGTTTTTTTTCACTGTCGCTGCTACCTACTACTGACATTACTTATAATGATAACAATTCTGCCGATATTTTGTCATTCATAAATATGCCAGCTAACCTATAATATTCCGGAAAAGTTTTGGTTTGTTACATGTATTATAGGATTACAGTAGTGACGTTACATAAATCGTGGATATGACAGCTAAACAAATATAAATTTTGTCAATCAAGCAGAGCGGTGATATAAATGGTCGATGTAACGGCTGGCTAATATTATTTCGAATAATTTCGACTCTTGTTAGAAGGACAGTCATAATTTCTGGCTGAGAGTGTTCATGGTGATAGTATGAGGATTATATGTCATTTATCATAATGGTGAGTACTCTTGTCAGATCAGTTCAAATAATATTTAATTAGAGTAGTGATAGCGCGGGAGTCAAGTGTCATTTAATTCGATTATACTTCTATGCCGACTGAATGGTTTCGGGCATTTCCAACTTTCAGTTTTAATAGTCAAATATATGGAAACCTCTATTAACCTCTAATAGAGAAATCATTCAATTAGTTGAACATTCAGTTGGTTATAGTGCAAGGACATTATATTCCAGCGCAAGAATTGTACGTTACTGATGAAAAAAAAAAAATTGTACGAAAAAAATTAAATAAAAAAAATATTCCGTTTCAGTACATGGCGAGTTTGTAGCCAGCATGAGTGATATAAACTGATCTCTCAATCGAATTTTTTCTGTTTAACATTATTTTTTTTGTATTTCAATTATCCGTTATCCTTATTTTTTATTCTCGTTTTTCTTGTTTGTGTATATTGAAAATTGATTGAAAGATTTTTTTTTGGTCATAGAGTTGATCGGGTGTCGATATGCACATGACTGTTATTCCTTATATAGTTTTTGATTTTTTTAATGACTTTTTGTGAAATTTAGGCTTTAATTTCGACGAGGTTTGAAGCATTTTTTTCCGGGTTTGTAGCAATTTTTGGAAGATTATAATTCGATTGCTAAATTCATGCGATGCTTTCTTATAACTTTTGTGGATTTTTTTTTATAACAAAACTTTTCAGTCGTTTCACATAACTTTAACATCAACGGTTATAATCTTACTCGATTTATTCTTAAACGCACGAAGATGTGTATGAAATTTCATCGAATTACGTCGATTATCAATACTCGCGATTGTTAAAAGAATAACGATAAAATAAATTGAGGGTCCAAATTACCACATTTTTCTTCTTCTTCTTCTAAATATAGATACCGTTATCAAAGGTTCCTTATATCTCTGTATATCGGTACAACGTACATGCACGTGTGCCAAAGTTAACGTTCCACCCTTAATGTGAATCGAGCAAATGTACGGAAAGATGAGGGATTGCGGCTTCGCGGTCGCTGTGAGAGAGGGCGAATGGAAACGTGCCGCGGAGGATAAAACTAGCGGTGAGCTTACGAACGATGTGAGAGAGTAAGACAGCCTTGCTCTTCGGTGTTCGTGGTCGCTTGGCAGAGAGTGAAAAGAAGAAGAAAAAGAAGAAAAAAAAAACGAGAATGTAAAAAAATGAATTCGGTTTTTGCTACGTGCGCGTGCGTGCTTTCGCCGCTAACCAAGAGAGTTATGGAAAAAGAGAGAAAAACCGGAGAGTGACAGTTGAAAAAGAAAGAGAAATAGATAAAGAGAGAAAGAGAGGAATGGCGTGACCGCGTGCGTCGCCCGTATATTTATGCGCAACATTACGTATTCGGATAAATGACACGTAGCTTGATTTACCGTCAATCCTCTAACCACCTCTCCTCTCTCTTACTTCCAGCTCTCAACCTCCGATCGCCAAGCCCTCTATATAGGGTCACTAAAATAAAATGCGCCCTGGCGGATGGATTCGTGTGATCCGGTGCTGCGGGCTCGTTTTTCACTTGCGTGTAATGCGCGCCGTCGACCCTGATAGTGCAATTACACATACGATCTGGACAAGAGAGAGAGAGAGAAAGGGAGAGAGAGACCGAACTAAAAAGTGAAGAGAGGGTAGAAGAGTAGAGTTGTAAGAGACGAACAGATGTGCTTTTTAGATATATGTTGTGGACACACATGTATGTTTTATGGGTACATACTTTAGACGCAGTTTATGCATCTACAACTTGTCCTAATTATCCTTCGTCTTGCTTTCAGCGAGGCTCGAACGTGATAAGCCCCTTAGGAAACCCTTCCTGCTAATGACGATTTATCGTGTAGGTGGTGTTAATTTTCTCTCGGTTGCGTCAACGTCTCTCTTCGTATGTACCTTACAACTGTGTAAGAATGTGAGTTGGCTGTAACCACACATTCACACTTTCATACATAATGAACTATCTTCACTACCGAAATACCTTTTCCCACCGGGCTTTTGAAATTCATCTTTAATCAGAATCTTAATATCATTGTTTATATTATACTAAATACGCTTGCCAGAAGAGAAGTCCATAAATCCGAAATATTTCAATATGCGCCTGGAGGAATCAAAATGCAATTGTTAGGGAGTTTATTTATCAGTAAATCGGGTTGGATTGGATCAACGGTACACTATCAGTATTATACTATTTAGGGGAAAATTTGACTGAAAATAGTGACAAAACTTATACTGAATTCTATGAGTTTTAGCGAAATGTCAATATTCCTTGATTTTGTATTATGTTGTGTTAATCACTGCTGAATATTTCAGTTTTTTTTTCTACCCTGCAGTGTAACGTGTGTAGATATCTTTTGTTTATATCTAGATCTATGTACGTATATATATTTTCTTGCTCTCCCGTTTTGCTATCATTGCGAGGATGAAGTGCGGAAAGACCGGGGTTATAGCGGAACTGGCTATCTTCGAGTTACTTGCCCCGACGACTATACAGCTATATCGTGTATTATATATTTATATCTTTCTATTTCGTTTTCTTTCTCTCTATCTTGGCTGCGGGCCCTAAAGTCCGCGAGCTCCCTCAGAGTACCCACCAGAAAAGTTTGCCTTCTTCAAGGAAAATAGTTGAGTATTTGCCAGGGGCGAGTATTGGAAGCTGAGGGGGAGAGAGAAAAGCAGAGCAAGAGGGACAGAGTGAAACAGTAAAGAACACTACTGCTTCGCTCGGTCGAGAGTCTGCTCTCTCATTGCTATATGGAGAATGTAGAGAGAGATATATATATAGATACATCGAAAATACTCTGTTACTCTGTTGCTACCCTTCGTTCTTACGATTGCCTAAGACTTGCGAATTAAAAAAAATAGGATAACGGAACGAGGCTAGACGTCTTAATCAAATGAGTGTTTCTATTGGAAGAATAAATTAATAAAATTGTATGTAGTTTACTAGAAAAAGAGGCTGAACGCCATCGAGAAAAGAAAGAAAGTAAAAGAGATAGAGAGAGAGAGAAAGAGAGAGGTAGATGGATTTATAAATTATTTCATAATGCTTTGGTAACTCTCTTGACAAATGTTAAGTTACAATAAGAAACAATTTCATGACACTAAAATTATAATAGATAATCATGTCCAGAGTATCTGCACCAAGCTGCCAAACTCGTTGCAGATCCTTGTTGATCTCTGCGACAGTTCCTTCTCTGTCTGCCAAAAATGTTTGTTTTCTCTTTGAAAATGAAATCTTCTTCATATATGCGCTTGATCGCGTTAAATACTATTTATGAAAAATGAATTAAAAATTATTGTACATTATTCCATTTCAGTACGTTCTATTAACAGCAACTCAGTAATATAACTAAAATGTCAAGTGCATCATTCACCAATTTTTGTTGAACAATGAGAAAACAAAAAAGTGGCGTTTCGCTTGTAGCGCGTGTGACGGAGGGCTAAAAAAATTTGTTAGCACAAAGTATTTCTTAATATAATTATCATCATCTGTGCAATTAACGTTCGAACGGTTATTCCACGTTGTATTTAAGTAGTTCAAAATTGTAATCGCCCTATTGTATCTTACTCCGCAGCGTATAGCTGGGGCAAAACATCGTATATCAACCAATTAATCTTTCTTCCTCTCTCTTTAATTTTCTATTTTTATCACGTTGCTTACGCGCAAGGTCATGCTTCCCCTTTGTCCCATTTGAACTGGGCATTACAACCGAGAGTTCAAGGCAAGATCGGAAGTGAACGTCAAGTATAAGGGTGCTAACGTTTAAGCTTCAATGTGAATATCACACACTCTCCTTTCCCACTCATTCTTCCTTTCTCTCCACTCGCACGTTCTTCTTTCGTTAACCCCTCTTTCTCCCTTCCTTTACGACGATAACACGCATATCCGATTCACCCTTTCATTGCTCACCGTCTCTGTGCAGGTCTTTCAAGTTTCAGGCGCGAACTACCGCACCCTTTAATTTACGTAGTTCTTTTTTTTTTTTTTTTTCATCGACACCGACGCACATAAACTTGTGAGTTTGAGATACGAGGAAGTTGAAGGGGCAAAGGACGATACGTGCACAACGTTCTTTATTCATTCTGGTTTGCGCAAGGGCGGTTTGTTGAAAGAAAAACCACACCGTTTACTACGTTTGCTAGTGCTGTCTTTTGTACCGAGTAAGCTTCCGCGTTTTTTATCCCCTTCATTACTGTGGATGCTCTTTCTCACCGTTCACTTACTATTCACACACTGGTTTTTTTTATTTTTTATTTTTATTACTCGCACTACTCCGTGTTTCGTTTGAATTTATGTTCTACACTAATTTTAACGATTTTCCAGTGACTGACCTCGGAATTGAATCTTTTATGAGGTCGTTATCGGGTTTATTATGAGTTTCTCGTACTCATATCTTTTTTTCTTATCCTCATTATTTCTCAGGAGAAATTAACTGTGAGAAAAAGGATGCAAAAAAACTGTTAATTTCGATGAAAAACATCTGTAGAAATCGTTAGTGATAATTCGGCCATTGAAACGTGCATCGGTATGTTTGCAGAAGAAAGTTTTGTGTAAAATATAACGCAATATCGATTCAATATTTTGTTTTTTTTTTGTGCCACATGCCAATGCTCTAAAATACTTTCGTGAGAGAAATTCCACGTTTCACATAATATTTCGCAAGAAAAAAATGATATACGAGAATGTTGTCCCTCGTATATCATGTAGTACATTCGAGGACCTCTCTGAAAGGGTCCGTCCTAGGCACCCTGCCTTCTTACTCCAGAACATGTATGCCTATATGAAGAGGAAAAAGATGCCGCGTGGGTGTTACAACAAGGTGGTCCGATAATAAACGATAATAATATGCGGGCTTGATGGAAGAAATCTCGCGAAAATATTTTATTCCGCCAAGATAACATTGTCATACATAAACCCAACGTGAGCGTAACTCGATTCTGGGCGTCTTGGAGAGCAGAGTAGGGAGATGGAATATCATCAAGGGGTTCCACAGAAAATGCGGGTTCACAAGCAGATCGAAAGACTCGATATATAAATGTGTGCATGTATACATATGTAAATACATACGAAGTTTTAGCAAGATAATAGTGCACGAGGGATGCGAAAGAGAGGGAAGGTTAGGTACTACGAAAGAGTCGACGAGTGAGCAAGAAATGGACGAAACCTAAGGGGAAAAAAAACAAAAGTAAAAAAAAACGAATAAGAGATGGAGAGTAAAAGCGAGGCACACCAGGAGCTCGGCAAGTCTGTTGCTCAGAGCGGCAAACGCGGGAACCTTCGCAGTATGAAAGACTCGGGAGCATATATATACACGATAGAAGAAACCGGAGAGATAGGAAGATAGAGGAAACTCCTTAAGAAGAGTAGTCGGCTCTTCGTGACCCAGACAAATGCACTACCGCTACGCTTGTTTTCTCTGCACAACCCTCTCGCACCCGCTCCATCCACCCAACCCGTTTCTTCCATTGGGACAGAGGAGCACGGCGAAGTAAGAAGGATACTGAAAGGGGGGGGCGGGTCTTTATCAAATTCCACTTGGTAGGAGCGTGAGCAGCCACTTCATGCGCGTCGAGTTTTCTCACACAGATAACCCTTTACCCTCGCACTCAAACGTATCTATATTTTACTATTTTTTCTTTTGAATCATTTAAAAAAAGATACATAGGGTACATTATTCAACTTAATTGATAGAAATAATGCGACTGATAATTTCGAAATAGAGAAAAGTCAATAAATATCTGCCTCATTCAGACCTGCGCTTGTCAGATAACACAACGCAACATTCGTATACTTTTTTGTAACTGGAGAGTAAGTAGGTTTTTCGCGATAGTTTGTTTATCATTTATTGTTGCTTATACTTCTTCTGTAATAGAGTATTTTCACTATTTATTAATAGTGTCTTGTGTACTTTAACTTATCGAAAAAATATTTTGCACCCTGGCAAAGAGGTTATGCCGTCTACTTGTTTCGCAATCTAGAAGAAAAATGTGTGTAGCGACCAGGGCTTAAAAGATCGTGGGACGTAACCTATTTCTTTTTTTAAACTTTTTTGAAACAACAAAATTTGTGATCGTACAGTTCGATGGGGATGTGAATGACATGCCGGTAATCAAATTGATACCGCAGTTGTGGATTGATCCGAAACAATGAAATGAAGGGTGGTGCTGGCATCCCTTACATATTGCCAACAAAAAGCTCGGAAAGTGAGTTGAATAAAAAAAAAGTGTCGGTTCGTAGTAAGGAAAAAATTCATTAGAAAAAAAATAATGAAATTCCAGTTGAAGTGATTTACAGTGGTGCAAACATTGAGAAACTGGTTGTGGAATATTCTTGACCGTCCTAGAATTTTAGAGAACAGTAAAAGTTATACTACATCTTGCGTTCACTGGACAATACTGTGTAAAAATTTTTCGTTAAACATCGGGCCTTTGATAAACATGGGAATCTGCTTTTGAGCTACATCTCTCTTGCAGTTACACAAACTGAAGCATCTCATATAAAATCATTTTTGATGACGAATTTCTATTTTTATTTTGCCGAAGCTGCTGCAAATAGAGATTGGAATAGCAGATTGAGTGAATCGGGAGGATGGTTACTGTATGTCGAAGACTGGATAACATCTGTCAGAAAGTAATGTTTTCCCATAAATCGGAGAAATCCCATTAAGAGCAATTATTTTTGGTATATACTTTTGTTCGTTTTATTTGCCATAAAAATTTGAGGTGTTTTTTTATTCAATTATATGATCATTATATCTGTCTTTTCAGATGGAAACGTATCAACGAAGATCATTCTGGTGGAAAACAAAGATAATTGCATGACCGTTCCGGAATTGAGTATTGATGCAGATATCATTTTCGAATGTTATCTACACTTTGTTGCTCTTTAACATTTCCATACTTTTTTAAAATTTGATATGTACAATTTCAAAAGTATTTACGAAATTTTCACTTTATTTTACAGTTTTCTGGCAAGATTCTCTTGACACCGTACTACGTAGGCAAAATGGAAACTAAGTCAATCGTCAAAATCGAAATTGAATGAAAATTCATAAAGCCATTCGTTTGGTAGATGACGATTAATGCGTTAGCGAAGTTAAATCGTGATAAATTACTCAATATTTCACCGTCGAGTAAAACCATCGTTACTACTATCCACATGGCAGTATATAGACGACTCGTTTATTCGGATCGTTTCGCTTCGTTCGATCTGTCGTCGTCGAGTTTTGTATCGTCACTCTCGTCGTTCGTACTCAAGGCGCGCGCCATTGCACTCTTGCGTTCTATATTCGTTCCGGAATCCTGTTCGGTCGGATCCGACGGATATCCGGCACGGATTTGTTTGTCCGCAAAGTTTTCACCGCACTACACGAACCGCATCAAGTGAGTGAGGGGGTGAGTCGCGGGAAGAGAAGAAACAGTGAGAGGTGTAGGGGAAGAAAGAGAGGGAAAGAGCAAAAGTTGAGTTTTCTTCTTTCTCTTTCTGGCTGTTATTATCGTCCGACGATTCAGCTGTTGCGAAGTCCCTGGTCCAACAACTTCTACTACAGTAGCGACAACGTGGAAACGTCGAGGATCGAGAGTGAATGTTTCGTTGTTTTTCACTCTTTCTGTATTTCATCTGATCGCTCTCTCGTCTTACTCTTCTTCGCCGATAACCTATCTCACTATGGGAAAACGTAGGAGTGTTGTGTCGCAGTTTGGAAAGTCGCCATTGTCAATTGGACAGCCAGCAGATTAGTTAGAAACCTTGCCAAGTGATTAATACTTGCTGTGGTCAGACATCACAATTCTTCTATGGTTGATCCTCGTATATTTGTGCCTGGAATTTTCTCGTGCGTTTACTTTGGTCACCGTTTCACAACGATTGAAAATAGAATAAACTGTCACAATCTCGTTATCGCTTCCTATTCGAATGCATCATTTTTTCCTGAGATATCCTATTTTTTCAACATCGCTATTCCTTCTGTTTTTCGTACTATCCGGATTTTAAAAAGAAATCAGATTTTGGTTGGAAGTTCGAAGGTTTCATAAAGTCAATTCATTTCAATTCCTACCAGTTGTAAGACCTCATTGAGAACAATTTATACTAAGAGACATTATTCCCTTACTATGGTTTATAGGTAGGTACATATATCCCCTGCTGGAACTGTCAGTTATCCATCAATGGCTTATCGAACGGATGAGCCCATCATTCTCAAGTGATCAAATCCCCGTCAAGCATATTCATCCCGGTTGTATGCGCGTCCCGAGATGTGTATCTTGATCTTACTAAGACCGATATTGTTACATAGGTTGAGATGTTGGTTAATGGGCAAACGTCATAATATCCCAGGATGATCGCAATGCGGTCGTAGGTGGCTAATTAGGGGTCACTCGATCGAATTCCTGGTTGATGGTTATCAATTTGGTGATGACGTGGTCACAAGATTTCCTAGCATGATTAAGCTTACACGCATGAACTTGGGACAGCATGAATCTTGAAGGAGAGGTCAGTCTATGGGCAAGAGAGCAGCCTTGAGAAGAAGGGAGATGGGGGGACTAAGAGAGAGAGAGAGAGAGAGCGCATAAGATAGGAAGCAGACTGAGAAAGACGAACGAGTGATGTGTATTTAAGCTTGGAGGGTGCCAAGAGGTAGGGTCGTCGTACCGTGCTGTAGGATGAAGCATCCACATATGTATACGCATATATACAGATAGATACAGACGGATATGAACAAGGTATAGGAGCGGAGCTCTACGCAACGGAGGCTTTCTCGATCGATGTACGTACCTTGCTCGGAGGCTTTCAGCGCGTATTTAAACAGAAACAGAGATGGCAAGAAAGCTAAATACGTTATTATATACATGTATATTTACATGCATATATTTTGCGGTATATATGAATATAAATGTATATATCTTACATAGATGTTTCGAGAAGTTGCTTGTTTGTCTCAGAAGGTTGAGTTTAATTTGGTTCTGCTATATACATGCTTCACCATCAGGTAATAGATAGAGAAAAAGTTTTTCTCGTCGGTGTTCAAGATATACTATATATAAAACTCTATTTATGTGTATGTATATGAAACAGTTTCATGATAAAACACGCGGGCATGCAAAATATTCCGTGTTGAAGCACAAACGAAATGCAAATGGGGCCACACGGCTATATGCGTCGCAGACTTTTGGCAACACTGTGTTTGGGTTTTCGCGTATACCGTAACGTATATAGGAACTGTGCGGGTTGCTGTTAACCGGCAGCTGGATTCTGCCTTTCGACACAAGACTGGAGAAAAACGTCCGTGTGCTTCTGTACTTTTTCGGTGTTATGTGAGGGATTCGAGAATGAGGGATTCAGCATGTATTCGTATAGTTGTTACTAGATATTTACGAATAGCAAAGGTTTATGTTCATTGTGTATATTATTTAGTAACTTTTTGTAGAGCTCAAACTTGCAAAGATTACGCATTGTCAGCGGTCTGATCGCCGGACTAGCAATCCTTCTGCGACGTGGATAGCCCGATCGCATTGTAAGGTTTTGTGTCAGTTATGATGTCGAATTGAAACTGAATGTCTGGTAATTGAATCTTGCCTGGGCTCATCTTTCCGAGATTTTTAACTCCCGAATGCCCGAAGGGCGAAAAAACGGGAGTTTTCTGAAATACTTTTTCAATTCATTTTCCCATTTTCCCGAAAATTCGTTCCTGAGACGTTTCTCGAGAAATGCTTCAATTCGATGCGAGACCGTTTGAACCATATATTCTTCATTGATATTATTGATAGACTACTTAACGATTTCGATAGACAGATTGATGGTAGTGATGAATGATAATCGTCAGGAGAAAGTATCAGAAAAGGTCAGTAAGACTCATGAAAAGAATTTCGGAGAGTTTGACGATGAGTTTGAAGTTCAAGCTCGAATTCATAATGGATAACTAGAGCTCTGTTTGAGAATTTCGATCAGAATTCAAAATTTTTTAAATTTAATATTTTCCAAAAAAAGTCTATCCCCCCTGAGCCTGGTCTCATAAATGTTGTAGATGGACCTAGTTGTTGAAAAAGCATGGGAACAAAAAGTTGAAGCAGACAATGTTTCAGATGTCTGATTTTTTTCTGTAAAGAAAGATTCTCATACTTTATTCTATTTGAGAAATTTCACTCTTCTACGATCTCGTGTATGAGCTCGGAAGGCAGGGGTGCTTCTTACTTTTTTGCGTTCGCGATGGTATTTCATAAGAACAGAATGTTTTTTGTTATTTCCCCCCAAAAGTTCGTTCATTTCTCTTCGAAGGTGAAAAATTTACGAAAACTTTCTTTTTCCCCTGTGTGCATAGCCGATTGCCGAACAATGATTCGTCGATCACCAGCGAAAGTGAAGCACAGAAAATAACTAACTATCAGTCTGACTACAGCGGTGAAGAACCATCAAAGATTACTCAATTTTTCACAATCATCGATAGAGATTTTTGTAATCATATACAAGCTTTTTATTCGGTAATATATTTTGTTTTTTTTTTTTTTCAATGCTTCTCGTTCTGTTACTGTCCAATTACAAAAACATTCGTAAATCGGCTATTGCTCTTATACATTTCTTCAATTTTTTGTCCTGTTTACTCGAAGCAGAGAATAATTTTCTCGCTCGTCTTTCCCTTCTTCCTCGATTTCGACTCCTCGAGGTTGAAAAGAATGTTGAAAATTTTTTCTCGTTTTTCAATATTTTAGGTTTCTCGTCTATAGGGTGATATATATTTTACTCTGTATAGAAAAGCCTAGCCACGTTCGTATAAATGATGGGTTTATGGTAATACCCGTGCGAGGCAGACTCGGCGCAGGGGTTGGTTGCTGGTTGGCGCATCAGTGTGCCCGTGGCGTCGGTACGCGCGGCTTGGGAGGGTTATACCCAGACACACCGTATAACGGAGAAAATGGAGGGTGCGTGTTTTGCAGCCTGCCGTGTAAATCCTGGTGTCTCGACGTATTTGTCGTTTAATTTAGACATTTCCTTCTACCCGACTCTCATATGTATGTATATACCGGAGTACTTGTTTTGCCTCTCTCCTATTATCACTATGTAACATATCTCTGCATATATATGTATATATATAAATATTACACTCGTATAGAGTGGAAAATACGTGGCACGGTGTCTGCTCATCGTCCACCTATGTGTCCTTACCAACGCCTTTTCTACACCCGGGGATACAAGCAATAAACATGATTTCATAATCTCATTAGGGCATTTCAATTATATCGTTTCGAGCTTTGACTCCTCGTTCTAAACAGATATCGACGAATTTCGATCACTCGAATATTTTCGAATCAAAATTATAACGTATTATTCTAAATCATATTTCAGTTTCTGTCTTATCGGAAGACACGACTCTCATAACTGAGTCTATCATTTTTTTTCGGTTCACCCTGAAGGGTTGAAAAAAGAAAATACTTGAAGATAATTGAATTTCAACGAGAGACAACTTTTATTTTTTATCTCACCGAGTATCAGCAATCGCGTAATAGAATTTGTTCATGATGAGTTTGTGAGTATACGTACCCAACTCTCCGGCAGATTCATCGGGTGGCAGCGTGCCAAGAATTTCTTCAACATTCAGGCTGAAGCGTAGAAGTTATGAGCATTCAAAATATTTCCTGCTCTCAAGTTTTTGCTTAGCTGTATCTAAAACTAAGATTGAGAATATATTTCCGTTGCAGAATCATGAGAAATTTTGTTCGTCAATTTCATTTGCCTTTAATTCAAAAAATCAAAAAATGCTTTTTAAGATCGAGGAATTTCAGTGTAGAATCAGAAAAGTTTGTGATGGCGGAATCTAGGAATGAGGCAGAGCCTTGATGCCAAATATTAAAAAAGATCATTTCCAAACGGTAAAGGTTATCAATACTTGAGTTATAAAAGCTAATAACGCCACATTTAATACTACAGTTCTACATGCACAGATCTTGCCCTCCAGTAATCAAAATTAAGCCCCAGAAACAGCTTATGAAAAAAAATACACCGTGAAAAAAAATATATTAAAAAAAAAAAACAGATGTTCCGAAAATTGGAAAATAACCAGATAGAACTGAAAACAACCATACCGTGAATTGAATGGAGAGCAATACGTTTGAATAAACACTAAAGTTATATTCCAATCAATTGTGACGCAATTTCCTCACCCCATTCTTCAGTGAATTTCATAATAATACGTAAAGTTATGTGTTTTTGTTTTTAACACCATTGACTTTTTTTACAATATAGTTTCAATATCGAGATTCATTGATGCTAAATGCTCATTTGCTAATCAACGAAATATTTAAAAAATTTTTTAGAATCTCAACAGCCTGAGAGCTTTCGAGTTATTTTTCAAAGTAGAATAAAAATGTGACAGGAGTTTCATCACGATTGTGTCAATTCCAATGAAATTCATCATAAATAAAGGGGAATTTATGCAGAAGTAGAAACAATCAGGCTTGATGCCAAACAGTTACTCTTGAGTACAGTCGTGTTTAATTCGTGCTCTACTCTCTTGTCCTTTTACTCTCTCCTTGATCTCGCTCGCTTTCTATCCTCCACCACCATTACCACCATAGTGGGATTGGTTGGCAATTAGAAGATGCGCGTGATAATCCGTAGACTTGGCAGAGAACGCTATTCGCTTTAAACCACCGAGATTAACACTTACCTACGCGTAACTCTTGGTTTTACTCATACCCCTTTCGCATATGCATCCCTCGCTTTATATTCCTTCCTCCGTCCGTTTTCCAGGATTTGCGTGTCCAGTGTCCAAGATACTGTCCATTTCTCATTTGAAAAAGCGTCTGCTGTAATTTTGAATTCAAAAAGCACCAGCAAACACTTACAATTTTTTGCTGTACTGCCAGAAAAAAAGTACACATTCGCGAACACATCCAAATTAGATGAGAAATGAAGAAATTATTAAAAAATATTACATCTTTCGAGAGTATTAATCTTTCGTACTTTCATCATGATTACTTCTGTTTTCAATTGAATTAGATTAGTTGATAAACAAAATTGGTTAACTGAAAAATGTTGAAAGAAATTCGTTAAAAATTTTGCGATTATTATATTCATCGTGGTACTTGCGGTTCGTTAATCTTTCGCAAGCTTGATATTGCGAATATCTATATCATCAAAAGCGTCTTAAGAAGAAACTCTATAATGGCTATACGTTTATATATATATACAAATTTGTAATGAAAACTCGTTCAAGAGAGAAAGCTACGCGAGCAGACGTATAAGAGCGCGTTCCGCGATCATTATCGAGCTTTTGCGGGTATTCAGCGGGCTCTTCTTCCGGAAGAAGAAGTCCGCGTAACTTGGGAAGAGTGAAGGGGGGGGGGGGGGGGGGGGGAGGGAGAGGGGATCCAAAGCAACGGCGAAACCAAAAGTTCTATATATACATATTAAAGGATTATCGTTTTGCGCTGGCAAGTCCCTGAATCTTGGGTATAGGGCACTCAACACTACTTCTGTATTATAAAAAGAGTGAGAGGGATGCGAAAGGGCGATTCTCGTGGTCGTACAACTTGAATTTACGTCGCAGACCCCATGGAATTACGGTATCGAAAATTTATGCGATTTCTTCTTCGAACCGACTTGTATCACTCTATTATTATATGCTTATAATTCTGATCAATTCCTTAATGCGATAATTATGTAGATAGATACCTGTGACAGGTAATCCAAAAAAATTGAAAATGTTATTGAAGCGTGTCATAAATAATGCGAAGAGATTCATTACTCTATGATCGATATAAAATTTAACGTCGTAACAGCACTAATCTCTCTGTTCACGCGAAGACGAATAATACCCATTAATTTTACCCCATGCTTTGAAATCAAAGACATATATTTTATATAAAGACGTGAACGGACGAACGATGAAAGCATAAAAGTCACATTTTATCTTTGTGCTACATTCGTGTCAGCTCGATCGATACCCTGTATTAATATTGATGTGTATATCTATAGAATATACATAGTGTATTAATCGTGGTCACTGATATGATAGCCCGCTAGGCCCCTTCGGTGAAGCCCGATATTTATTTTTGCTTGGTCACGACGGGCAATCTCGACGATCGAGCTTATAGTCTCCCTCACTTAACGATTGCCATCAATCTCTCTTTTTATTTCTCTCTCTCTCTCTCTCTTCCCGGATTTTATTTTTTCATTTCCTCCTATTATGTTTCTCTACGGATTTTAACGTTCGGTTTTGACCCGTATTATCAACCAACTTGTCATTTCGTCACTGAATTTTTTTCCAGTTGAAAAATCGTTATACAAGTCGCGTGTATCACAGACTGTGTGGAATGAGAATTTAATTATTTTGGTTTGATTTTATTTCATTGAGTAGCATATTCATCCACAAAAAAACTCATATAAATTTCTTGGCAATCGATTCTTTATATTATTTCACTCTGAATCAAACTGGAAAATGAATTTCGAAAATTTGTACGGGAATTCAGAATGCTGGAGCAATGCAAATACGTGTGGTGGCAATCATCGTTACAAATTATGGATTACGCGATCGTCGATTGAACGATAAAACGAGCTAACGCCAAATCGGAAAATTGTTGTTGATTCTATGCGTAGAAATATCTACATGCGTGATGTGTACTCATGCATGCATAGGAATGCGTGCATGCGGGTGAATTGCTCTTGCCAATCCTCTACTGGAATACATATTCTGTATAATATACATCCACCGTTTTCTAAATTAAGGGCTATACAGATGTTCTTTCATGCGTTTCCTTGGTTCACTTAAGGCCTTCTGATTGCTGAGATTATATACTCGGCATATACAAATACATATATTTGTATGGGAAATTTCACGCTGAGCCATGATATCCGTAAAAATTCAATATTTTGGTGCTTACGAAAAGGATTTTCCAGGCAAAGTTTTGAATCATCATCTCCGACGGTCAACGATTTATGAAAATAAATCTATCAGTTGCACACGACAATTATTGAACTAGTAGTATAACCTTTTCGAATTATATCACAATTGATTTTTAGAATTTTCTTGATTTTGAATGACTATGAATGAATTCTTATTTTGTAAAAAGTCCTTCCAGAAATTCCGAAAAAGATGGCTTAATGGAAAATTTAACAAACAAGAAAGCAGCTCTTTAGCTGAATTATAAATATTCACTTACATATTAGAAATAAGAGAAAGAGAGATTGATTGATTGATTGATACTGAGGCAAATGACAAATATTTAATGAATATGACAAAAATATAAAACTGATAAAGATATATATGAAAAGATCTATTTAACCTACACTCCGAATCAGAATGAGTACAGATCAAAGAGAAATCACGCATTGCATTAAATTTAGCTTAATTCTAACAAATTCAAAAATCAAAATTGCAATATTGATACTTATCAGCGAGAGAGAGAAAGAGAGAGAGAGAGAGAGAACTGATATGTCCATTCCAGAGACACACCTTCCAGTAGTTGAGTACTGACCAGGCGTTGGTCCAGCTATGCTGTACCCGTCTCCTCTTAATGTCTCTCACTCTCACGCATCTGTGTATGTTTACTGTTTACGTGTGGACATATATGCATTGAAGGGATCCTAGGGTAGGTACACGCGGCTAATCACCGCCGCATCCAGTGACGTTGCATTGGTTCGGTAACAGACGTGGGGGAGGTCTGTTGGCTGAGAGAACGCGTATTCAACCAGAAAGCCCAGATAGCCGAGGTGGCAGATGCAGCGGAAAGCAGCAGTAGTAGCAGCATCAAGCGGTTGCGTCATCGATCTTCTCGCTGGAAGAGAAACCGACGTGTTTCCCTGTTGCAGTCACAGTCATCCCTTCATGTTTGTGTATACATACATGCGTAATATGCGTATGTATGTGCATATATATATAATTTATATACACGTATACTAGTTCCGGTATACGCGCATATGTATATATGCGTCGCCCTGGGATACGGAATGGTCTACGCTACAATTTACAGAAACGTCGACCAAAGAGAAAATGGAATAGGAGACGGGTCTGATTGTGAAACCTCCAAGAATCCGCTGCTCTTTTCTTCTAAATCAGTTATACTCCGCTTGATCTTTCTCTCTTTTAAGGGAGAGATGTAGCATTCGATAGGGTGAGAATGAGAAGAACAATTGGAGTAATGAGGATAAAGAAAGTTAAATGATTATGTAAAATTGCGATGATGCAGTGATTATTAATGCGATGGTCTTTTACTAGTGATTTCCCTCTGTTATCTTTCGTAGGAAAGGTTCAACGAATAGTTGAATAAAATATAGTTTCTCGATTGACGCGTGTAAGTTCAGATGGACATACACACGCGCGTATTAATTACACATAGACGGTATAAATGTAGAAGGTTGGATAGGGGTCATGTTGTTCTGAAAGGTTCGATGGTGCTTCCAAAGAAGACAATGATAAAAGGGTGAAGGAGAAATAAGAATTTCTGCATTAACACGAGGATCTCGAATGGGTCCAGCCTTCGATCAGGTTGGATGGTATGTGAGGAGGTGGTTTCGACATTATAATTTATTATCATTAAACTTATTATTATCGTTGAATATGTATATGAAGTATAATTTGCGCATCGAATGTTCCAGACCTTTCAGGGTCAAAGGTCAGTACCAGATGTGCATGATCTGCAGAGATTGATGATTCAATGATTTAGACGCAGATTACTTTATGCTTCACGTGTCGGGCATAGTATCAGATTTCAATCACGCAACGACAAGATTTATTAGCAAAACTTGCTCGTGAAAAATTAATAATAATAATATATAACCAATAATGGCATGTATAGCTAAGCAATACATAATAACTAGAACATATCGCCCCTCCTAAGCAACAATTTCAAGATCCCGTACTCTTACATCATCGAATTTAAAACTCTCAACTCCTGATTGCCATGTAAATGTAGGCCTCATGATTTTCTTACCGTAACATCGACGTATTGTATAACATCATCGACATCGAATGTTCTATAACAATGTGACCCCGAAAACCTGGGAGCAACATGCGTGTGGATTTGTGCGTCATTATAACACGCGTTGATCCAGAAATCTTTCAGCCACTCTACTACTAATTAGTGTCGAATTTACATGTATTCTTTCTTTTTTTATGAAAGGTGAAATAAAAAAGTTAGAAGTGAAAATTCCAGGAAGTAAAGACCAGTTGAAATATATTTGGATCAGTGGTAGTCAAGTCGAGTTTAATGGCTGCTGGTTTTTAATATCGTAGAATTTATTCGTTTCCTCCGCTCTCACTCTCTCGATCTCATTTTGATTATATTGTCTAGTATAAGCGGATTAATTATAATATAATATATCACATTTCTCTTTCTCTCTCTCTCCCTCATCTTCTATTTTTCTTCACATGTGTTGAATATATTGAATTATTTTTTTCATTGGAGCATTAGTTACCGTAGCACCGAAGTGGAGCAAGTATGATAAGAGGTTTACGTGAAAAGACGTCGCTATATATGCCTGTTTCCTCCTACCGTTATTTCTACATAGCACAGAGTGCAATAAGTACTCAACCCCATTGCTTAAATATGAGATATAGTGCATGATGCGTTTTCACGTTAACACTTCAAGGCGCTAAGCTCTTTTAACTCTAGTTTGGGTGTGTGTATGTGTGTACGGAGCTCTCTGCTAATGCGTGCTACGCATTAAATTTCAACGACTTGAATATAACCCCAGAGTACGTAACTACGGGTGCGAGAACTTTTTATGAGTAATTCCATTTTCTCCTAGTTGCACGTGAGCACGTTGAGAACATCAGTTTATTATCCTCATCAGCGATTTTTACGTTTTTTTTTTCAGGCAATATAGAGGTTTTTCTATTACCGTATGCCGCGTGTAATGCTCCGAGAGAACGGTTCATGTTTTTTTTTTTCACATTTTGTCAGCTATAAATTAATTATCATTCAAAGGATTAAAATATTATTTTCCTTACGGAAGTTATTTGATTAGACTTGGATTGCTACAAAAGTTTTATCACTCTCGAGTATTATCTCACTATGCAAGTTCGCAACGAAAAAACTTTATTTAAACGATCTACGTATTTCATTTTCGTTGAAATTGAAAATGTATTTAATAACGTTTTCGTTATTATCAGTTATTTAATTATCATTGAATTCTTTTTTCACCCGTCCTGACTAACGTTTTTCCTCTTTTTTCCCCGGCCAAAGAACGTTTCTCACAGGCCAAGATAAAGCACGCTGTAAGATCTACTCAACGAGATAAAGTCGTTGGACGTATTTATATATACTTTACGAGCTTGCCCAAGAGCTGAAGCATCGTATACGTATATATCCGAGTTTATAACGAAAAGCAGCTCGTTCGTCAACCGATGGGCGATGTGATGGGTAAAAAATTCAATAGAGAATCCTCCCTTCTCACCACGTTCCTTTCGTTCTAGTGATAGAACACGACGCTCTTCTGCCCTGGTAAGCGGTTAAACGGTTCATGTTATATCGAATAGTTGGCTTTAATCAGCTTCTTTTTATATTTCCACACATCGGAAAATTCATGAAATTTTTCCTTCAAAGTCCATGAACGCGGTGTATGCTGATTTATGAAAAAATTATTTCATTCAATAGTGATGATGGAGAATGAGACAGTATTTGTCAATTTTATAGGTATAAATAAAAAAAGATTGAGTTTGAAACTATTTCGAGAAATGAAAAATGATCAATTTGCAATTGAAATTATCAATTATTTATCTGCTCGGAAGAGTCCTTGTTCTTTGAGCATATCGTGCAAAAATTTCTCTCTCAAAATTCATAAAATATCTTGAAAACTCGTGAATAACACCTCGCTTATTTTCGCCCATTAAGTGGGCAAATGGTTCACCATTTTCGTGCTCATTGCAAGTGCAGTTACACGCTCTTCCAAAATCGCCTCTTGGTGAAATGACGAGGGAGTGATAGGGGGAGTTCGCAGTCGACGTTCGTGTCAGCAGTCGATTTACAAACTGACTGTTGTTCTACGACGCAGAGAGACAGAGGAAGAGAGAGAGAGAGAGGGAGAGAGAGAGAGAGAGAGAGAAAAAGATAGAGAGACAAGAAGAGAAAGAGGGAGGAGAGAGAGAAAGTGAAAGAGAGAGAGAGAGAGACAGAAAGACCTTCTATTCTCGTGGATAATACCGGTAAACGAATACTCGGTGGTTCACAAGGACAGAGCTGGGAACGAAGTAGGTAAGGTTTTACGACGTGGAATATAAGAGCTCTGCGGAACTTGTTGCTGTTCCGAGTTGAGCATGTGGTACACGACCCGAGGCTGCGCTATTCCCTCCTCTTACTCGCATCCTTTCCGTTTCTTTTTCTCTTTCTCGAACGATACCGACTGAATTTGATGGTTTATTGGCTTTCTTCGGACGTGGCGGAGCTAGAAAGAGAAAAGAAGGACGGAAACAACCCCCGTGTTGAGCGCCCTCTCTTGCCAGGGTTATACCGACCGCGGGCGGTGTCGGACTTGTTTATGGCAGTATCCATACCCCCTTCGCACCATATGCTCAAAAAATACTTGTCGTTTTGAATTCGAACGTCCATATGCGTACTCCGTTATTCCTCTTGCCTCATTCTTTTCAACCCTTATTGTGCATGTGCGATCAGAAAAAATTCTCAATACCATATACTACCTTAGGCAACTATTTGTCCTGAGGAAACTTCACGAAATTGATTTACACACTTTTCATAACATTTCGCGGGTACTCTCGACATTTTTGGAAATACAATACTCTTTTGTATGTTCTTCTTTTCTTTTTTCATGTGTTATTTCGATTGAATGAACCGACATAAAAAGAAACTCTTAATTCAACTTGTACTATTGAACATTAACGAATTAAGCGTTTTTTTAATAGAGAGAGAGGGAGAGGAGAAATATTTTCACTTCTCAATTTACGGAAGAGCTATACAAGAAATGAATAAATGGAGCAAAAGTTTAAAAAAAAAAAACGTGGTTTACTGTAGCTTTCGTATCATAGCAACATTTTTGTCTCTTCAATTATTCTCATGCACTTTGCATATAAATTAATGACACGATCAATATGCGACTTTTTGACTAATTTACGAACCGGAGCTTCTACTAAATTGGGTTACTCCCGTTATCCAATGACCTGCCCCAGCTCACACCATATCCAATTTTCTCCGTGTATACGAATACATGGAGAGGCGCACATGCTGTGAAATACGGTTCCAGCTGCAATAATATCGCGGGTAAAACGAGAGGGGAAAATAATTAAGCGCTCAAGAGCGAGACAAGTCACAATGTTGTGATACTTGAGTCGTTTAGCTCGCAACTGCCTATCTCGAAGAAACTCGACATGGAAGGGAGAAGAAAAATTGCTTTGGGGAAGCTTTTCACATCTAGTAGATAGAAATGAAGTGAAATAGAAAAACATGAAATGAGAAATGAAAGGGAAAATTAACCGAGTAAGTATACGAGAGTTAAGAGACAAAGAGAACAAAGCTTAAAGAGAAAGAAATATAAGTAGAGAAATTGAGAAAGATGGATCTACAGAGAAATAAAGCGCCCTTTGGCGGCGTTACTCCGGGAGCGTTCTCGAGCTAGTTGACCCTACGACCCGAACAAAGAGGCTGACTGAGAGCGCAGAAACGTTGCTACCGAGTATAGTACGGTGAAGTGCCACGGTAAAGGTTGAGTTCGTATCAAGTGTCTTATTACAGTATTACACTGAGAATTTGTAAAGAGCCATAGATAAAAAAATTATGTAATTTTGTGAGAATGTCTCATGGGCAGGAAAAAAATGTATTCTTATGTTTTGTTCCAGGCATCTTCACTGTTTCGTATTCAAGATAAATCGTATGAAAATTGGACATATTTTTTCTTTTTTTTTGGATTCTTGGAAGCACTGAATTACATTAACAAGTAAATCAAACAATTCGCGAGAACATTCCTTCTTAGGTATATTTGTTAACAAAATAATAACACACCAGCAGACATGTAAATATGAACTTTCTTCTGAGAACTATATTTGTCAATATTGCAGAAGTGCACCAGGTTAGGTATGGGGCTTTTGAAAGAAATCGTAAAAAATCTATATGCAAACATGAGCCTAGAAAATCCCGCACCCATCCCATGCACGACAAAGAGATAAAAAAAAAAAGCTTTTTAACACACCGTACATAACACCTCTCCCTTACTCTTTCTTCTCCTCTCTCTTCCTTTTTCACAATGCCCTCGGGTAGAGGCTTAAAACGCGAGGGTTAGATTCGCGCCAGTTTCTTGACGAGTTGCCAACTCACACGAGGGACAGACGAGAGTGCCAACCTGTGCTCTCGTTCATTCTGTGCTTCTGTCTACTGTACTATTCTCTCGTTCTCTCCATCTTCTTTTGTCGAATTTGCGCTGTGATGAACGGCAGACAGTAGAATCTTTGTATGGGGCTCTTTCATAATCCTCAGTTATTGGCCACTTTTTAGTGATTAGCAGTCTCTTCTGTGAATTTTGGTAGATAGAATGAAACAGAGATATGTCAATAACCGCCGTTTTTCCTCTCCATGCCGATGGCCGATCACTGTATTGATTATTTTGATGTTTCTCTTTCCCTGTGCCTGTTGTTTTCTCTCTCTCTCTCTCTCTCTCTCTCTCTCTCTCTCTCTCTCTCTCTTTCTCTTTGTTTTTCTCTTTTGCTTTATTTCATCCCTGATGCGACACCGTAGAAAACTACTACTCGGAGCCTGACACAAAGCTTCGAAAGTGAGAGAAGCATATCAAGAGGGAGAAAAATAGAGATGAGAGGTCTCTCGTTTCACGTGAACGTTGAGAACGCTGGTAACGCCGCCGGGGCGTTTGATCCGTTACCCGGCCGATTGAAACGGTGCCAATGAAGCGGCGGCCCGGCGTCAGTCACGACTTGCTACGTTCATGCTGAAAAACTATATATGAGATAGGTGTGCAAGCTGCAAAAAACCGAAGCTTTGAGCTTCGCCCTCTCTCTTTTTTCCTCCTTTCCTCTCTTTCTCCCGCCCCTTTTCCTATGAGCTTTGAAGGTCGAACATTTTGTTCTTGTGTGCCGCTTCTCGTGTTGGCAACGATTTTTCCAGCATGCTCGTTCCAGCTTTCCTACCACTAGTTATACGAGCCGACACCTTTTGCGTTTATGGAAATAGAAAAACATACAAAAAAGAAAAATAGAATGAAACGGGCAAAAAGAGCTGCACGGAGCCGATATATTTTTTTTTTCAGAATTTTCATCCATTTTATGAACTAACCCTTTACCTCATAATACTTTTGTCTAACGAACCCAAGATTCTGATTTCCACTATTCATAATCTGATTCCAAGTTTTGTTTATGATTTATCGTTAGCGATAATTTGGTGATATTAAAAATCGTTATTATTTCTTTGTTCAGTGATTTTTTATGGATTCTGAGCATTTTAAACTCGATTCGTAGGACGAAAATACGAACCGGTGTAGGAATTTTTCAAATCGTTCTCGTACGTGACCATCGAATCGTGAAAAGAACCGATTTATCATCGTCGTGTGATTCTTGGCGTAAATTTGTGGATCGATTCACTCGATCGTGTGAAGGACACAAGAAGACGTGTTTCTTCTATTGGGACTATCGAGAATCCCTTTTTGTCCCTTCGTCACCGTCTATTTCCTCGTTCATCGAGGTATCGCACGAGCAGAGAAGAAAAATTCGAAACGTTTATACGCGATAACGCGAAGAACCTTCGAGCCGAAACGAGCTCACAACGATCTTGTGTATTGCATACCTATATATATATATATATATATTTTCGGATACAAAAGTGAAGACGAACGTATTCTAGTTCTACTCTCTGTTTCTCTCTTACTGAACATCAAGCTTTCCGAAAGCTGTGCACGTACAACTAGGGGGATAGAAACCTTGGCCAGTTCCTTCCTGTCCCCGTAGGTGGCTTGGCAATGATCGCCACCCGGTGACGGTGCCAGCCATTAACGGACACATGTCTCTATCCGGACTTGGCCAGGAGAGATCGAGAGATTTATCGTTCTTTCGCCAGGAAAACCTCACCGTGTCTCCATCCTTTTTCCTCTCAAACACATACAAAACTTCTCTCCCGAAAAACGAAGAAACCACACATCGTTTCCCGAAACATTGCAACGTCCTTACGAGAAAAAAACGTATGTCCACGTAATTACGTTAGCCCACTCGTACCTACCCAAAACGAATTGGGAGAAACCTGTGGAAATCTCAGCAGGTTCTTCAGATTTTCGAGTTGGATTTTTTCTGTTAGAAACATCGAGTTCTTGTTCAAATCCAGTATTGAACTTATTAGATGCATATTTTACTTTTTTATTTTCATCATTTTGATCAATTATTCAAGAACTTCTTGAATAAACTATATTTTAGAGAAAAATATATATTTACCGGATAGGTAAAGCGGATGCTCCGGTACATAAAGGCCTTCACCTCGCTCAACGCGGGTTCCATAATCGGCCAAATATTTATAAAAACATTCAATTTTTCTCAAATGTTTCTACTACAATCTCGGTCTATTCACATTTTAATTACATCGATCCCGATCAACTTGATAATGAATCGAGTCCGCACATCACATCCATAATCTACTCTACTTTCGACTCGTCAATTCGACCAGAATCAGTGCTGCCAGTCATCACGCCCCCAGCTCCATAGCAAGTTCATATCCAAGTCAATACGCTGGCAACAGTTCTAGTGACATGCTCGCGCAGTCAATGGACTTGATGATTTCTTGGAAGGTCTTTGGAACCCCCAAGGAACTTCTAAAATAGCACCACTCCTTCGTCACACTCATGGGAGAAATCACTTCGGATTGTCCACAGAAAACCGCCACCACCAGCCAAGTGGCCGTTGGCTGGGCCAGCTCGACACCAAGCGGACAGACCATTGACTCTTGTGGTCATGGAAGAAGCTTGCCAACACCAGCTCGTCCAGATCATCTCACTGCCACGTCACCTACCCACAGCGGTTTAACAGCATGACATTAAAACTTCTGCCGATGAAAAAAACATTGGCAGCAAAACGATAAAGCTACGATTGAAATGTTTATACATACAATTGGTTAAAAAATATTCGTCAATTTTTGTTGTAATTGGGCAACATTCAAAATGACGTAAAAAGAAAAGTCAGCTTTACTGGAATTGCCTTACTGGAAATTCAAAAGAGGGAAAAGTGGCGAGTGAAAGACGAAGCAAACTATATCCTGACGGCAACGTCTCTTTGGATTGAAGCGAGAGGGCGCCCCTCGAGTGCTTCTGGATTATCTTTAACGGCCATTAAACGACGCTCTAAAGTTTCGAGAGTATCGGAGACGTCAGCGTCTAGTCGGTTTAGCATCGGCAGCGGGGATGAAGGGAAGAGACTTTGCTGGCCGTGGGTTTTGCCTTCAGGGCCCTGTTCTTCCAGTTAAACTTGCTAAGCTATAGTCATACTTTAAAGCGCTAGACAGTTCGAGACTCCTGAGTTACAGCCGTAAAACAGTGACACAGCTATATCAAATCGAGCGAGGGTTAGAGAGTTGAACTTTCTTCCTTACCCGAACGATCGGGATAATTAACGGACCTCGCACAAAATGAGCCTTTATACGAGTACTCAAGAAGCTACCAATCGGCTTTATTTCATTGCAATCGAACACTGAAAATCTTGAATGATATTGGTCTATGATTAATATCGTTCTTCATCGAATCCATTACTTTTGACAGTTCACGAACTTTGAAACAGATTTCAATGTAACATGGGTGCACGATATTTTCGTTTTTCAAACCACTCGTGAACAAAATTTATTTTAGATGTTGATCCGCGCTGTAGCAATCAACGATCGATCTGCTTACACCATTATCGGTGGTCGCACGCTGAGGGATTTTTTTCAATGCCTCATTCTTTCTACTCCTTTTTTTGGAATTATTGAATATTTTTATGTACGATCATCACTACTTCTGAAGAAAACAGAGTAAACAAAAATGATAATGTCTACTCTCCCATCCCAGATGAAGAGATGAATTTAAAAAAGATAGAACAAACTTCAATGCTTATGTCAACTGAAATTTGCGAGTAAATATCGCTTTAGTAGAAATGTGAGAAACATGTTGAGGTTCGTGCGTCAATCGCTGAGCGGGCGGTAATTTTCGATGTTGCTAACCATCTGAAACGTAGTAAAAATGTAGTTATCCGCCTTGGCCGAATCATCCACAAATTCCTTTCACCCTTGTGTATATGCGATACTGCTGTAGTGCATGGCACATTGCAGGCAACATACTTGACGGATATCAAAAGATGGGGTCGCACAAATTCTCAACGGTTCATGCAGAAAAATAATAGAATTTCAGAAGAAAATGCGAGAAAAAGTTGCACATCGCAAACGCTAATGAATTAACGATTTTTTATGCTTAACTTATTAAAAGTTTGAGCACTGAGATTTCTTAAACTATAAATATGAACCATCAGTTTATCCAAATAACAACTTTTACGCAACGACGAGGATTGATGCGCCATTTTATAGAACTTCACGTTGGAGGCTGCGATCATCGCTCGTATATTATTCAACAGAGTGGACGTGTTTATCGTAACAATGTCCTTGCCGGAAGTTCGATTTACCGGACTCGTAATCGTATGAACGCAAGCCCGTAATCGGGCGTCATTGATGAGATCGGTCTGAGTGACTTCGGTGTATGACCACAAGCTGGCTCGATGATGATCGTCGAGTGCAGTCGTTTCTATTCTCTCGTGCTATGTGTATACGTGTCTCCAATGCGACAGTTGGACCACCGTGATCCAACCCTTCTTCCTTTCCTCTCCTCGTCACGTGGCAATGGCGACGTGAATAAATCGAACACGCGCACCGATACCATTGCATTCGACGATTGTTATGCAAAAGTGGCGAGCTTATGCTCGATGTAGAGCAATTCAGCAGTCGGTTGAGCACAATGGGCCATATAGAGCCCAACGACGTACGTTTCTACATTCATAAAAACATATATATATATATATACATATGTACGTATTATCTCTAACTATATATATGTACAAAAGGGTGAGAGTGTGTTGCATACGCGAAGCATGCAAATTTTCGCCGTTCCGTCGCCGGACTGGCCCGACAAAAACAATAAACGAGAGCGATTGCATGTGTTCATACGTCGATGGACTCATAAAAATATCCAACAGCGATGAGGCGAAGGGATGATGTCATCCCCTCTCTCTCTCTCTCTCTCTCTCTCTCCCTCTCTCTTTCTCGTTCGCTCTCTGATGTCTCTCTTTCCGCTCGGGCCGTCAAGCTGTGATACCGTCAGTCTGTATGTGTTTCGTCGTTTTTCTCTCTCACAGCATCCTATTATTTAGCGACACCAAACTCTTCTCTGCGGACTATACACGTATATATACATATTTATGCATGCATGTATATTTTGTAGCGCACTGATGGGCGACGCATTTATGAGTTATATAGACCCTTTCCTATGGTTTGTATTTACCGGAAATAAAAAAATAAAAATAAAATATTCATTTTCCCCGTATTTTATTTCTTTCTCGTCACTTTGACATTTTCCCTGAACCGTTATCCATCTATTTTTTTTTTATACGTTCATGAGATTATGAGAGATTATTTCCAGTTCGTGGGGCTTGACAACTGTACCATGGGGTTTTTGTTTTGTCGTGTTCAAGCGTTTTTTTTTTTTTTCGAATTGAACAATATTATGGCGCATGAAGGTTTGTAACAATCAAATCGAAGGAATTTATTCTTATCGAAAATTGATGTTTTGTTTATTGAATAACGGATACCGATAGTATGCAATTGAATGAAACTTTTTTATTTTACTGATAAACGGGTTGGAAACATGCGTTTAAATCTAGATGTTTAAAAAAACACAGTTTTTTATTATTATTTCAGTATTCGCTTGATCTGGCCCCTATTCGAAATTTCATATATAAAATCGACAAAGCGAATGGAAGTTTTCCTTGAAGAATTATGAAATTGTGGTGATCATAATTCATCAAATTTTGCCATAATAAGTTGATTTTAATTGAATCAAGTCTGGAGCAACGATACGATATTAATGAGGGCCTATTAACCGCTGTTATCCATATGTGGAAGGTGTAAGGTCAGCATATTATTTCACCACTTAAATAGGGGCAACGCAGGTAATCGAAAATATGAAATATCGAATTGTGATTTGTATTTTGGCCGAAAGTTTTTGAATTGTGTAAGAGTTGCGAGTTTACATTGTGTATGTGAGTTAAATATCAAATCACTGAAGTTAATGTATAAAATAGATGAAGATGCATATTCTTATATTAAAAATGAAAATTAGAGATGAAAATGCAACGGAACATTCATCGCTATAGATAGAACAATTTATTCTTGAAAAAAAAGTGTGCAGCATCTTGGGAAATGGAAAGAAAGCACGATGAGTCTCGTGGCGAATTTCGCCGGAAGCTGCCGAGAAAGCTTTTGTAGCGGAGGTTCGGGGCCGAGCGAAGGGAGGGTGTCTCAGAGCGGGAGGCGCGAGAAAGTGGTTGAGAAAAATGGGGTGGATTGGTCGGGGAGATCGAGAGAAGCGAATTACCTGCTGGGCGCACTTCGGGGGATGCTGGCGTGGTACACGCTGTATATAGCTCGTGGCGAGAGCACCACAGCTGCGCCGAAGGTTGACGCCCGAGTTTCCTTAAGGATTTTCTTCAGCGAGAAAGGCCTCTCCGAGTCTTTCTTGGCTATCGTATAGGCCGCTTTGTTTTCTCTCTCTCTCTCGTCTCGCCTCTCTTTTTCCCTCCCTCTCTTTCTCTCTGTTTCTTTCTCTCGCTCTCTTCTTCTCGTTCAATCGCTTTACCTCTCTGCGCCCATTTGCTCCACGTCGGTGGTAAATATGAGCGGTGCTTCGTTTCGACAGAGAATGATGGCACCAACAACTTATATTCCCCCAGAGCGGGTTGCTGGGTGCCGTGAAATTGTACGTGGGCACTTTACCCCACTGTGCCCTATACAGTCATTGGCCACTGCTTTTTCGGCCATTTCGATCGGTTTTTTTTTTGCGAAAAAAAAAATAGCTTTGGGCTGAAGATAGTTGCGAGTATGACAAGAACTGTTTCATTTATTACCTTGACTCGGGTGACCAATCGCTGTATCATTCGCTCATATAGTTCCCTTGGGCTGAGAGAACAACACCTACGTACCCCCTCGAGCCATCAGGACGCTTGACGAAACGAAACGGTGGTGGAATATGCGGGAGCCATTTCTTTTTGTCCCTTGGGCGCAAAATAGCGGTGGACGGCTTCGCGAGAATCCCTCGGCAATCAACGTCTATGGCGCCGCACCATCGTTCTTTCCTACTCTTTTCTCGTTTTCTTTCTCGCTCCCGCTTTAACACAAACTCGTAAAAGATGCTTGTTATACAGGCAGACGAACGAAATGACACATCATAAGTCCCAAGTCCGTGGTTATATGTATGTATCTGAATAGGCTCATACTTTCGACGTCGCGAAATGTGATGAAAATTGGATATGACCCTGTTAAAATATGTGTTGAATCTCGTTTTGCGGAATCGTTATTTTTTTTTTTGCTTTCAATGCTCTACAGTTTATGGTTTTGATACACCAATTGAAAAAGTATGTTTATTTTTTTTTTCACAGACGAATGAGCAACTGGATTTGAAAGAAATGTTATTTCATTTATCTTTTTTCAAAAACTCCCAATTAATTTTTCACAACCTTTAAATTTTTTTCTTATACTATCATCAAAGAAAGAAATGCTTACAAAGAATCAATTGAAATTAAGTTGCATGAAAACATTACGATATATAGATAAAACGTAATCGAATCGAAACAACATTTCTCGATTTCTACCAAATATTGAAGTTCAATAAATTGAGGGGGCGTAAAAAAGTATTCGAAACCCGCAAACCACGATGCTGTAACAAAGATTAAAAAAAAACGATGTAATTTACTCGCTGGCGTATCGGAACCAGGTAGAATTTTGTGTATCTTTATCAGGGTCACGTTACAAAGACCTAGAGGGAAAGCGCTAAAACGTGCTCTCTCTGATTGCGTAAGCGAGAGAGAGAGAGAGAGAGAGCACGGAAGGAAGGAAGGAATTAATGGGCGACCCTTTCGAAGAAGAGAGCAGAACCAGAGTAGTCGTAGTGCGCGTTTTATGCATCTCATGGGAGCGTGCTACGAGAGCTGCCCATTCTGACTCTCAAAATGACATCCAGCGAGCTTGGAGAGAATGTATACGGAATTATTATCTCTGCGTGTACTCTGCTCTTGGTATCCCAGAAGCAACGCGAGGTATGGTTTACTAGTTCATTATTAATGGAGTCGTATGTGATAATTAATTAATCTCGAAATATACACGAAGCTTATACATACGGAACCAACGTGTCAAATGGACATAATGTCAGCCACATAAAGTCCTTGATTATCGAAAAACGTATGGACGCGTGTGGATCCAATATGCGCTGCATGTGTATGTAGTACACGTCTAATTAAAAACACTCTGAAATCGGATTCCAGTATGGAAATACGACGAGATTTTCTCATTTCCTTTCGACAGTCTATTTTTCTTCCATACCCAGAAATTTGTATATATAATTATACATGCATACAATTTATTAATTAATTTTCTTGGTTCAAAGCTCCTTGCCGGGGTTAGTATCTTTCGGAGTTTCGTAGGTCGACCTTTTGTCACACAGAGCTCCTGTCTATATATAGAATCACATCCGTTGAAACTTTTGTGAGTATTAAGAGCACGAATTTTATAGATATCTATATATGTATATACGCACACCTCATTTCTCACTCTCTTACTCTTTCTCGACCTATTCAAGGCAGTCGAGTCATATAATCACGTTCCAATGAAGTCAAATGTTACCCACTACATAGACTAAATATCCTCTGTAACGGAATAACACAATTTAATAACTGCTGAAAATTAAATTTGTCGGAGTTTCATGAAATTATGGCTGCCAAATCGATTAATGGACCACTCAGATTGAAAATGTATACCTGAAAGAGAAGTTGGCAATTGATTTTTCTTAGTCTTGATAAATTGCTTTCTGAGCGAGAATATGTAAACTCGAACGAAATTGCAAGTTCAATTTTCCACCAATTTTTATATATATTCGTGGTACATGATGTACAAACGTAACGACCGGGTGTTCAAGAAGGTAGCAAGGAAGAGCTAGTCTTTGCACGCCTATATAGCTACGAGGATCTGAGATACACGACAGTTTAGACGTCACGGAGCTTTAATAACTTCGTCTAGTGTTCAGAAAGAGAGAGAGAGTGAGATAGAACGAGGGAGATAAGAAGAAAACGAGACTGAGCGAGACGGAGAGACAGTAAAAGAGTAGTGAAGAAGGTATCGTCGCAGCTTCATTCTGAAGAGGACTGTGGGTATTTTTATATTTCTACTCGTGACATTAAAAATCCCAGGCTAAACTTTCGACATACATTTAAGTTAAAGCCCGGGGGCTTGGCGACTGTGCCGAAGGAAAGAGACGACAGTAGAAAGGGAGGTTAAGGTACAGGTTCGGGACGCTTGGTGAACGCTGTCTCTTGAATAAAAATCACCCTCAATGGCGCACTTTACTTTAGTATCCCAAGCTCTCCTGCACGCTCTAGAGGAAAAACCAAGCCGAGTTGGCCATCCTCCGACGGGAGTAGCTTTCGCCCAAAACCTTCTTTCGCTACCACTAGACCAAAAGAATAAAAGGCGCAAGTACGCTAGAAAGGATTTTCCAGAATGTGGTCGCTTTCTTCCTTTGCGCAGTCATACATGTATTTATGTATAGATAGATATGGATTTTTTTTGAAGGAAAAATCGTGAGAGAGGATATTGGAATCCGTAATAGGATAAATTAAGTAGTGTTAAGATGATAAAATTTTCATGATTTATATAACATCTTTGAAATCTTAACCCAGTATAGATCTTGTTTCTTGAGCTGCATCGACCATCAAAATTGTTTCTTAAGCGATTTCATTATTTGGATTTTTATTTGTAGACCATTGCACTTTTTGAAGAAATTTTTTGGAATGTTTTCTTTCTAACTACTTAGTTGATCATAACATTTCCGGCTCGAAGCTTTTTTCATACTAATGCTTTTACTGCAGACGTGGATAATATTGAGGAGTGCTCAGTGAGAAAAGTAGTTGAGGCTCATTGTTGAAAAAGATAGAAAAAAAAATGGTGTTCGTATATGTATGTAGGAAATAATGGCAAGTATAGAAAGAACTCTGCGGGATGAAAGACGTGTGAGTAGTGAAAGATCTCTATAGTATACTAGCACGAGTAGGAAAAAGCGAAGAAGGCGAGGTCGTCGTTCCATACAAGAAGATCACTTTACTCACGCGCTCTGGTCGGCTTTATGGTCCGAGACTTTGCCAATGGTAGAGAGAGCCTCCTGGAAGCTCCGTTTCCTACTCCCCCCCCCCCTTCAACCTCCTACCTTCTCCTTCCGAATCCTTCCAATGTGCTTCCACATCGCGAACGAGACCCACCAGCACGACGAGAAAGCTAACACTCCTCTGTAGCTCAATATCCCTGACTCTCAACTATTTATAAGGCTTTCCATGTCAGATGGACAAGTCTGTGACCTTCATGTGTTCATTATCGACCCACAAGTCTCCATACTCTCACGACCCTTATAAACACATGATTCCCCTTTAAACATATAATTTGATCGTTCTTCTCAATTGTCGTATAATATTGATCCAAATACATCTCTGACATTTGAGATTCCAACATGCATTGAAATATTTTTTATTTACAATGCTCTCTGAGCCTTCGTCGAAGGGTACATACTAACAGTTAATACAAATATTTCTCAAGTACTCTACGAACTGAGAACCTTGAATCCTAAAAATTGATACTTTAATTCGCTTCCCAGAAAATCATTTCAATTTCTCGTTTCCATAAAATGTATTAGTAAACATAACAAACTGCCCAGAAGCTGTACTATCATAAGAAGTGTTATGAATTTTTTAACTGTGGCGCCAAGATGTGCGCCTTTCTTTCCCTTCTCACTCTGGGGGAGAATCGTAGTGCGCGTGATCTGCTTTGATCGATTGAGATCCAATTGTGAATTTGACAAAGTTTCTCGCTCTCTTTTCCTCTGAAGTCGCCGTCTTATCAGCATCGCTACCTGCTTTCGTCAAGCATTACTGTCATCGAGGTGCAAGAAGACTAGAATTTTCTCGAAACCAGTTAACCTGGCCGGTCAGTATGATAAAAAGTATTTCCTGTTGTCAACCACTTCGATACTTGGCCAAAAAGACATCTCGGAACAGGTGAAAGAGCCAACTTAGGGCTTGCACCAGTCGTTGATGAAATTGTAGAAGAAAATTCTTCATACAATATGATTAAAAAAAAAAATTATTAATAGAGAAAATAATATTTTCGAGGATCGTCAAAAATTGTAAATTGTATTCGAATTCCCGCTATTTCTGCCGAATTTGCAGTCCTAACAATTGGAAATGAGATTGTTCTGTTTATTTTTTCAACTATCGGACTTGGGGCAGAATATCCTGTACATACAAATATATGCACTATCTACTGTGCCAGCCAGTTCACAGTGAATTGATTTTCTAATATGTCTGTGTGTGTATGTTTGTAAAGGTGTGTGTAACAGCATCTTCCAACTGAACATCGTCCTCGTGTCCTGTGTCAGATAAAAAAACATATTGAACTTTCAGCTCGTGCACCTGCAACAGCAAATGCTGCTGTTTTGAAATACAGATATTGAGAAGCTTCATGTTTGCATTAAAGCTATTTTCCTAATTTAATTCCATTGTAACCCATGAGCAAAACTAACATAATAATAAAAGTAATAGAATGAATATATATAGTACTGGCTATTTTTTAAAATAAATTCAAAAGTCAGATCGAATTCGAGAGATAGCTCCTGTATTACATAAATATTGATTTCATCAGTAATCGATAATCCGCCCATCATAATTGGAAACAATGATACTGATAAATATTGGTATCTTGCCAACCCCACAAATGAAATTTCGTTCATAACACACGAGAAAATATATTTATGGATGCTGTGGTTATATCATATTAATTGCCTTGTGCATACAAGAAAATTGAGTTTTATATTAATTGGTGGCTTTGAGAAAGTCCATGCAAATTAATTATGTAATATGGTTGAAAATAATATCCGATGAAAATACGAAATATCGTGTATGCCGAAAACATTTTAATTGCAATTTTTGAACTATGCATGCGCAATTGTCAGACACCCATTCGTGAAATATTATAACGATAGATACGTAAAATATTTAGCTGGAATAGCTGTACAGAAAATAACCGTTGAACAATTAAATTACGTAAAAACGAAAATGCTACTTTAATAGCCATAGATTTTCAATGATGGTGAATACTATTGATTCAAGTTTGTTGATGTACTATTCTAAGCGATTGAAAATGACAATTCGGATTGATGGCATGAATTCCATACGAGTCGCTGCTGTGGGTAATGTTCAAAATAAAAATACGTTAACTAGCAACGTCCTCTAAACTGCTGTAATTATTTTATTGTAACAGAAACAAATTTTGAAAGGTTTCGAAAACAGTTGGAAGCGTGGTCGCTCCGGTGAAGAGTCTTGGAACAAAATCTCTTTCATAAATGTACTTGTCTCGAGTCGCTACCGCGACTCTGGATAGTAAAAAAGGTTGAAATGTAGGTTGCATTCACGAGCCACAAGGACTCCCACGACAACTGCAATTCGATTTATTCGAATAGAAAAAGAACTTGTTTTATTTTGGTGGTCACATGTGATGGGGATTTCGTATGTGTAGATTCAACGAGATAGAGGGATGATTGGGACGAGGATATAACGAGGAAAAGAGTTGTGAGATGTGTACTGAGTAAAGTCGATACTCAAACCTCTAGTCTCGTATGCGAAATTCGACTGACTATGTATTACCCACAAACGCATCAAGTACACACTACACACATACAAGAATGTTGAATACACGTCTGTATAAGGCGAGGTGGCGTCACGCCTGCGGTTGTTTGCATATTTCAATTTCCTCCTCTGCGCAACACCAGCCTCGTTTCCGCGAGTCGCGCTGCTTCACGTTCGGGTTCGCATTTTCTACTATTCCTGTTTTCATGTCTTCCCACACATCCCCAAGCTTCACGTATGCACACTATAATTGCGCCCTAAACTAATACGAGTTCTTGAACTTCAAATCATATATTGCGTTCCGTGTTGATTTGACAAGAAGAATCATCCGAACGATGGTAGGAGCGGGGCCAGACATTTTTTTATTGTAACGTTCGCACAAACGGCTGCAGCCCTGTCCCATATGTTTGAACATCAACGAGATTCAAAAACTTTTGACATTTTTAAACCAGTTTCAAAATACCAGAAGATTAGTCCGTTACATCTTATAAATTTGATTTGCCCCAATTCAGATGAACCAACGCCTGATTTAATTTGACATAAAAAATAATGGAAACTTGCCTTGCGTACATATAAACAAAGTTCAGTCGCCTATCAATAATTTCCTGGATTATTAAATACTACAGTACTCACAAATTTATAAACCATACGTACAAAAAAAGTGATGACTCCTTTTGAACATGGCCACTTGGCGGGGCCACGAGAATAGTTGAACATAACCTATGTCCTTTATGTCTGAAGGAAGCGCTAAATGAATCAGCTTTTTGACTTTCTGTAAGGATCATTGTGGTTATCGATGGTAGAAGAAAAAGAAATTTGGAATCGTGGTTCGTTGTTAAGCTACGATTTGTTTTGTTGAAAACTACGAATTTCAACCATTGTTTGCTACGATCGTCCAAGTTAATTTGACACAAACTGTCCCATAGACAGCAAGCGCAGAATTATGATTCTATCTCTATACTAGCAGACGTTTCCCATGAAATTGAGGGTCATACTCACGTTCTCATGTTTATTATATATTCGCGAGGGTACGAGCGTGGAGATTCCACGAGTTATGCGAATATGCTCGTCAAAAAGGTACTTCACAAACGTGTTTATCCTGCGTCGGTTGTAGAAAGGAGAATATTATGTATGTATACGCATAGGCCAGGGGAAATATTTGAATCGTTAAAGCATACATCGGACGTTGGTAAGTAGAACGGCTCAACACACTCTAATTCGTTATGCTCAATCGCTGGAGTTGAGACCTTTTGTTCGCCAGCAATCGATGTATTTCCTGGTGATATTGGCGATGGTATGCCAGAGTGTTTTTGCTGCGTTCCTCATCGTACAACGCTCTTGTGAACTTTGCTCGACCATTTATTTTCCTAACGCAGTGCGAGCACGGCGAAACTCTATCATCGATATTACATGTATATATATATTGAATATGTATGTGTGTTCGCATATCAACCCTGTTGGTAGATGGCAACCCAAGGGCTGCGAATTACTCTACGTTTTCCCTATTATAAAAGTCATTTCGCAGTACCAACACCACTCTCTGTCCATTGTCCTCGTCGTATTTCAATTTGCGCCCAAGATGCAAATTTTCTCCTTTCTCGTTTTCTCTTTCTCATCCTCCTTCTTTCTATCTCTCTTTCTCTCCCTCGCTTTCAATACAGAGATAGATAGCTTTTACTGCTGTACCCCGCTAGCTCTATAATCGAGTCGAGACGAGGGAAAGGGTGGCTCTCATTGAGCCCTGTTTTTCCATTCACCTCCTCGAATACTCAGAAGGAAAACGGGGAAAAAAATTATACTGCATAAAGTGCATATCTACTACCTTGTAATTTTTCTAGATTTGTCCAGTGCCTTCGTATGATGAAGTGGATATATCAATTCCCATTCTTCCATTCTTGCCTGCTCGTTTTCAAAATTACGTAGTCGTCGTTTTATGGTTTGCATTTTGCAATACGAATTCATAAATGAATTTTGTTGCTCTAGCTCTAAAAAATTTATGTGCATTGAAAAGTTCTTCCATTGTTCGAGAAAGAATTTTGTAAATTTTGATTTGACAAGGATTTACACGAATCGAGTTCGTTTTTATCTTGAATTTTCAATGCGAGAAGGTTTCCTTGAAAATAAGTCAGAAAGCTTTGAATGCTGATAGACAATGGTTGTACGTTTATCAATTTTTTCCTTTCTCTTGGGTGATGTGTCTCGATGACTCTTGTTCTTCTGCCCGCCTATTTGAATTCTTTCGCGATTTGCTATTCCATTCGAACGAGCGATATAAATGGATTACTCCTACCCCTTCTGTTCTTTTCAGAGTACGCATATATATATATATATATCTATATGACTGTACGCCAGTTTTCTACTTATCGTCGCTCGCTGAACGAAGTGGATGCGAAAAGTGAAGAGGCACCCATAGAGCCTTTCTCCACTGCGCATCGGCATGGGTTCCATGCTTCCTTTCTCTCTTCCACTATTCTGTCTCTGCTTCGCCCTCTCACGTCGTCATGATAGAGAAGACGTGAGAATACAGCATCAGAACTCTCCACTGAGTCGCATCGCGAGACTGGATGCCCCCAGAATCTCGTGAGAGTGCTCCTCGGGATTGGGAGAGAAAAATCGAAGCAGGGGGTAAACTCAGCAAGGATTGTGCACCGATGCTTCTGGGATGTTGCAAAGATCATACATCTATATATATGTATAGCGTAGATATAGAAGAGGGTAAGGACAGCGACGCTTCAAAAGAAGAAGACGAGATCTTGCTGTATCGATCGTTGTCATAAAATCTATTTTATGACTTGGACTCTGTCCAGTGACTGGTGTATTAGCCGTCGCACTGCCTCGCAAATAAAGCGCTTTCCTATACTTTTTTATCTTCCCCTCTGTCTTTCTATTACTGTAAAGCATTCACCCAAAGCTCATCCCTTGCTTCCACTAACTCTGCCTCAACCTTTCACATATATTCAGTTTCGAATATGCGCCTTCCCATCAACTGTTCGTGTCTCCAGACTCTTGTGTTTCTTCAACTCGTATGTGTTTTTCCTTTGCTCTGTTTATATATACAGATCATTGTATCTATGCATTATCTTGGAGTCGTGTCTGGTCTTTCCTGCAGTCAGAATGTCCGGTGCATATATGTACACGAACCAAAGTGTATTCGAAGTCCATATATGGCATTACGGTACACAGATAAGGTCAACTCCGAACCTCCTGGGAGTTCGAATGCCCTGTCATTGAATTTTCGTAGAGTTCCGAGAGAGATAAAGAGAGAGTGATAGAGATAGAGAGAAAGAAAGAAAGAGGGAAAGGGAGAGGGGCGACAGTGAGGTAGAACAAGGGAAGAAAATGAAGAGATTATCCCAGTGGCTAATGGTTTCTTCTGGATATCACAAATGGTAACAGCTATGGGAATTTTCTATTTCTTAGTCATCCGCGTTGTCGTCTTTTCTTTTTTCTGGCTTCTCATTGTATAGAGGGAGCGCGTGGGTCGTTTTGGAAAGCGACGGTGATCAGCGGTGACCCAGTAGTAACTGTCAGCGTCCGTGCAGACGTGCTCCGAAAATGACACCGAATTGCGAAATTTGAGCTCAATTGATTCAACTACGAATGTGCTTGCGATCGGACAAGGAAACACATTGAAACTATCTTTAAATGTTCCATTACTGTCGCCAGCTCGAATTGGAATTAGCACCACACCCAAGCATCAATGATTTTAAGCAGCATCGAGAATAAGCGGTCATAAAATGGCAACCAAATCGGTTCATTAGTCATGATAAGACTTGTTTGGGACTTACTTTCAAAACGGCACGCATCTACAAATTTTTCTGCGTAGTGATTAGACTCTTGAACCTAGATATCAAACTGAATTTTCCTTCGAATCGCTCCATAATGACTTTTTTTTTTACCAAAGATCAACCTCGGCTATCTAGGTTCATAAGTCATCTATTATTAGAGTTATAGAAACGTAAAAAACAAATGAGGGTCGTCGAGTACTTTAACTCTCATACCTACTGTTTGGGTGTGTGGCGTATATACACGGGAGAGAAAACATGTGACGAGAGCGCAAGGAAACCAACAGAGAAAAGCGCATTTCCCTCAACTTTTTCCCCGTGGACTCCTTCCAAGGTCCGATAGCCATTCCGCGATAACGCTAGCAGGTATACCCTCGAGATATCTTTGTTGTAGCATGAAATTTCTACTTCCTGATCCTGAACACTTTCTCCCGTAACTGTTCAGGAGTCTTCTTTTAGTTATCGCTTATTACTTTATTCGTACGTGACAGTACAAATCACTTCTTTTCCACGTTTTCCCTTTTGTTCTCTTTCTATTTTTTTTCTACCGCTCCCATTCGATGTATTCATTAACTCCTTTCCACTCCACACGAGTAGGGTTGGCTTCGGGAAACTTTTTCTTATGCTACTCAGATTCAGAGACGCGATCAAAGGTGCCACATCGTCTTGATGGAACATCCTGTATTTGTATCTGTATACTACTCGAGATTGGCCTTTCTGCCGCTATTTTTAAACTTCATCTCGAGGCTACACGCAATCGTGTCCACTTATTGGAAAGCTGAAGGCATGTAATGGGTCTAAAATGATTCATTTTTTTTCTATCGATGTGATTTTTTTTTTTTTCTGAAACCGCGGATAAATGAGCTGAATTATTTCATCGTTTTCGGTTTATCGAAAACTGCCACCTATACCTCCGTGATCTTGACGAGTGTCAATGAATCGTTTTTTATTAGAGTGATTCGTAACTTTCATTAAAAAAATACTTGAAAATCACTAACCATCTGTGTCAATTGGTTTATCGCAAATGCAGTAAAAATACAGTAAAAACGTGTGAAAGATGGTTGCCTTTTTCAATTTTTTTTTCTAAAATTATATACATTGGTAAGAGCAATGAGTATTACTCAGATCAGTTATTTTCGAAGAAACTGATTTATGATCAGTTCCTTAATTTATGAATGAACTTGACCGAGAACTGAGTCTTGATTGTCAACCTCGACTGAATCCCATTTCAATTTTCCTTGTCGCATAACGGGGTTCGATAAAATGATCAACATTTTGAAGAGAATTTTGAAGCGAGAGATAGTAAATGGAAAAATGTTTCACCATTTTCTACAACAATAGGTGAACTGTGCGATTCGTCGTAAAAAAAAAAAAAAAAAAAAACACTACACTTCATGTTTTTTTCTCTCGCATCCGCAAAAATATTCTTTTGTTATGTTCAATCGAAATTGCGATTGAAGCTTCTCTTTTGAATTCAGTCATTTTTACATACACTTTTGTTTTTCAAAAGAAATAGTTGTTGGCTAAATTGTCAAAACCTTGATTATTATGATGAAAATTTTTGCAAAAACTTTTAGAAAAACAAAATGCATTTCTTTTTCTTGGTATTATTTAATGAATACTGCATTAGCGAGTTTCTCTCGACCATTCAAATAAGACTATATCAAGCTTTATTCAACTTTCAATTACGAAGTGATTAAATATCATAGAAAACAGATCAGTTCTATTTGTCAACGTTGTTCATGGAAAATAATGCAAATGTTTGATTTGCTTACACTGTATCGTTTTAAAAGTATGGCTCAGAAGATTTAATTCCTGTGGCAGTTTTTACTTGAACGTTTCAGTTCAATAAATCCTATCGAAAAAACAAAAACATGGCATGAAAAAAAAAAAACTATCTTCCATAGAACATATGAATATAGAGCGGAATGAATGACAACAAATGAATGAATAAATAATTGTCATATACGTTGCTATGACAGACAAATCTGAAAACTACTGTCGTTTCAGCAGTTTGCATTGGATTTTTACACTGATAGAAACTTCGAAATAAATTGACCGGATGTTTTTATTTAGAATTACATCAGATATGTATTTATTCCAGCTGAGACTGCATTCACTAGAATCGAGTTGACGTCCAGAATGGGAACTATTACATACCCTCTATCGATGGCGCTTGCGCAGTTGATTTATGATTTAAAATCTGTACACTGATCATCGAAGGCTGTGTGCCGACTATGCAGTCAATCTCAAATTTAGACTACGCTGCTGGTATTGGCCGATTTCGCCAGACTGACTCTGAAGAGAAATATGCTGATGAAATATTCACCGTAACGAATAATGAAATAGAAACCAGATGATAAAAAATTGATCTTCTATGTATTATCATTTATTCAAATCACACGATGGATAAAAAAAATTTTCTTGGAAATAGGATAATGAAAACGTTAATGAAAGAAGAATATAGTAAGAAAAATAAATGTTCAAAAAGCAAAATAATAAATTCAATAATGAAGAAAAAAATTAAATAATATAAATAACAAATTCGATCAATGCGTACGATTTTTTTTTTCCATTATAACTTAACGACACAGATATTAGAAGAATTGTTGCATTGTTTGCTGAGTGTTAGTTTGTTGTGTTTCGGTTTTATGATATAATCACGTTTAATTTATTTTAAATTGTTCTTAGAGATATTGTGTAGGCATGTTACGCAATGTTAGGATATATTCTTTCATAGATATTTCATTCCGCATATGTTGAATACTTTATCACGAATGTTTCATCTGCAGGTCAAAAGTTACGTTTTAAAAAAAAACGTACTATTTGTATGAAACAAAAAGGTACAAAAGCATTTACAGAAAATTCGGTAAAATCCTGAGCCTCTGTTTTTGTCCTCAAGGTTTTGCTATGACATTCAAATATGTCAAATCAACTCAAGATTTTTACTCTGTCCACCGCCCCTTCTCTACCACCCTATTACATAACATTATTGTTATTATTATTATTATTATTATTATGAATTTAGGCATACGACAGTCGTTTAAGAAGTTTCACCTTGCTTACGGGCATCATTGAGATTAAATGCTAAGGAAATATTACAAATTTTCGGAACAATGTGTCTCTATTCAAGGACGAAGTAAGGGTTAGTGAGAGAATAAAGGAAGAGAGAAAGAGAGCAAAAGAAAATGATGAAGAAGGAAAGAGAGATAAGTCGAGAAACTAAACGAGATCGCATTAGCGCTGCGATGCTCGAAACCACTTGGAGTGAGAAAGCTTTCTCTCTGTTTTTTTCTCTTTCTCTTTCTTCGCTTCTATTTCTTTTTTTTCTGCCACTCCGGTTCCCCTAGGAGTGGTGATGGATAAGCCGATTCTGACCGGCGATAACTGAGAGTCTCGTGTGCCCCTATACACACCCCTTCGACTAGACTCCCAGACACGATTTCACGTGAAATCGGGTACGACGGTGAGAGCCGCCTACGCTGTCTCGAGAAACTCGTAGGCCGGTTCCTTGTGTCCAATTTCTCGTCTCACGCGATTCCACACCGTAAAGTCCATCGGTTGAACTCGATCTTCAAGATTTGTTGGCATCGTCAAAAAAAAAAAAAATAAAAATAAAAAAAGTATTCTCAAATTTCACTAAAGAAAAAAGAATTCAAGATTACTCCAATGAACGATAGTATATTTTCCGTTACTTATCCGACCAAAAAATTCATATATACACAAATTATAAAAAAAATCAATGTGTCGAATGATAATAATTCTATGTTTAAAAAAGATAAGAAACGTTACTTGCGTGTGACAATTCATTTTGACTCCGCTTGTATCCACTTTATATGTACATGCATATACATTTGTTTGTATTATGTAGTATGTTTTTTTTCGAGGCGCACACCCAGATACTCCCGTAACCGTGAAAACGAGAGTTCTTTTACGACTTTTTTTTTGGCCAGCAGCTCGCGAGTATAAGCTACGTCACATGGGAGAGTGAGGGAGTGAGAGCATATCAGCGGGGGCGGTGAGTGTCGTAACTCGCCGAGGAGATAAGGCGAAGCCGACGTGGCGCATGAAAAATTACGTTGCTCTTGCGAGCTCTCTCTCTCTCTCTCTCGGATCTCTTTTTCTCTTTTCATGAATATACGTGTGCGTTCTATTTTTATATATATAAATATATCTATATATTATTACTTCAGTTTACTTTACTCGGTTGCTTCAACACGAAGAACGCAATTTATATATAGATCATGTTCTGCTATTCCTCACATATATACTGCACCGAGAGAAACTACCCCAACTTCCCCTCCACTCCGCTCCTCCATCATTCTCCAGCATCAAGAGATGCACCACCTGCTACGACCTCGCGCGAAATTGCGTTGTAAGGGCGGCAGATTGAGACATACGGATCTCTCTCGGTTGAGAGAGCATCCACACGATCCCTTTCATATTCCCTCACGGCTTCATTCCCGTTGCTCTCCTATAGATGGAACGATGGACTATCAAATTTCAAAAGAGACATAACGTGACGAAATAAACGAGATATACTGTACGTGTGTCTCGATATACGTATAAACGTATGTATAAACTCATAAATTTATATACAGATCGAGAGATTCTATCCGTGAAACATGAAGTATGGTTACAAGAACGATGATCAATACAATTTATCGCGTCCTCGCCATCACGACGATGTGAGAAAACAAATTGGTTCAAATTCCCTGATATCCCGTGATAAAACTGATAGAAATCTTCTTCAACAACGACGTTGTATAGAAAAACTCGATTGGAATTTTTGAAATAAATGTCATAAGAAAGTTCTCGGATTTCGTTCCATTGATTTTTTTTTCTATCGAGCCTAATTTTTCATCAAAGTTGTAAAAAAGAAAAAAAAAGAAATTTGATATAGTATCAGCACTCTTTATCGATAATTACTCGATACGGTCATGACCTTGAATAAATTCTGTTGGTTAACTGTTAGGCGTTTTTTTTTTTTCAAATGGGGTAGTTTTTGTGCGATCATTTTGTGTATATATATATAGGCATCGCACTCGATAATGGTCCTATCTGGAGCAGCTCCGTCCAATTCACGGGTTAATTACCATCGTTCTGAACCTTGGCGCGTTTTATACCTCTCGCAACTCGCGTGTGTGCCAGCTCGGTGAATTAATTTAATCGTTGTATCGTGTGTCGTCGTCGTCGTCGTCGTCGTCGACGTCGACGACGACGACGACGTAGTCTGGCTAAAATTCGGAAATACGTGGCAAAATGAGGGGTTGAGTGGCATGAGCGAGAAAAGTCCCGTTGAGAGAGTTTGAGCCCGAAGCCGCGAAAGATCCATCGCGCGAGTAAATCGCGTTAAGCCCGTGAAATATTGGAGTGTGACTAATAATGGAACAAACGGGGGTATGCATGGCGTAAAAAGTGAGTACACAATCACTCTGGTGATCATACGAGTATATACACACAACACATGGATGTATGTATTTACATATGCAATATATAGAAACACGCACAGGCTTGTATATCGCCGGTTTGCTTGAGATAACGTTGGATAACGAGCGAGAAGTTTGCGTGAGCTGGAAACCAGGGGTTGGACAGGATCGTTTCGGTCTTCTTGCTCTCTGCGTACAGCTACAAACCAGAAATAATGATAGAGAAAGAGAGAGAGAGAGAGAGAGAGAGAGAGAGAAACGAAAGGAGAGAGAGGAAAAAACGCACACAACACCACTGACCGTTATAAGGTTGACATTATTATCTGACGCGGTGACCGGCCGAGTTCGCCAACGCCGTTATTTCCTGATTTAAGGCTGTCATAAATAGCCGATAAGCCAAAAGCTAAAAAAACCCACCACGAGCTTCGTGAAACTGAATGAAAAAACGAGGAGCAGACGAGAAAAGAGGTGGAAAAAATAATATTCGGTGGATAGTTCCAGCACGAAAGTGGGTCGGAATTGAACAAAAGTTTACCGAATCAAATTCTAATTCATGAGAATGACCCAGAATGTATGTGGAGCTGTATGCAACGTTTCAAATGGAACTGTTTATATTATACATTATTTTACTGGATTCTGTACGCGAAAGAAAACACTGAGATACATCCATACCACATCAAAATATATAAAATCATGTATGAACATCAAATTCATAAATGACTATATACCTCGCAGGCATACGTCGCTCTCGTAAAAATTGTAACACACAGGCGTTCTTAATACACGTCTCGTACGAGGATAATTGCAGTTTTTAAAAAAGTTTCGAGTAGTTTTAGTAGTCTAATTATGGCGTGTGGCAGATTGACGTCATGTAATCACGATTCAAACGATTTTCACGCTCCAACAATCACAAAACGTGCAATTAACGTTTCGTTCTGTCGCAAATAGTCTTTCGGTAGCATGCATGTCGAATTTATTACTAATAATTTCTTTTAATTTCTGCATTTTTCATCTTCCATCGGTTAATCCATTTCGAATTTAATATGTAAGCTGAACGTTCGATTATTATAAAAAGTTTCCTTCTTTCTGATTACAGGGTGTGCGTTTCTGACCTACTACAGCCGTGACAGCGCTATCAGCGCCCAGGAGGCTCTGCATGAGAAGCGGACTTTACCAGGGGTAAGTTTTATACCTCAATTTTATGTGTGCCAGCTGAAGGATAACTTACTTAATTATTTTGTGAATGAACTTTTCAGTTACATCATCAACTCTATTCATATTATTGGACCCATATTAACTATGGTGCTGACTAGACTTCTAGGAATTGATATAATTAATTTTAAGGTTCAAGACGATTCACCCGCAGAATTGAAATACGATCCACACTGAATGATTCGAAATAATAATGAGATATCGATGACGTAAATTTTTTGGTCCCAGGGACTGTAATGACACAGCTGTAAACAAAAGTGACTTGAACATCAAGATTAAAAAGCATTCTTTTCAAAATTATATTTTTCATTTGCGTTTACAGCTTGAAAATAAATTCAATCGTACAAAATAGGCGGTGATTGTTACATTCCGTGAAAAACGTCCTCGTTATCGTTCTACGTGGTCGTTTTTTGATGGATTAACGGATTCAATGTGATATGAAAAAAAGTGAATTTTTTCAACACCAGAAATTAATGAAATTTTGAAGTCATTTGTTCAACTTCTGGTCGTTGTTATTTTTCAAAGTTTCTAAATTTCCGATTATAAAACAACGGCCACAAATATTTTGATTTCAGGTTACTTCGATTTGTTATTTTCCATCATCGTGTGCCCTTAAGATGCTGTAGATATATTTGAAATTTGATTTTGTATATTCCAGCCTTATGTACACCAGTAGAGCGACGATCATTTTTTTCTTGCTTCGGTCCATAGTTGTAGTTCACATGCCATGAAACAGAAAATGAATTTGAGATACTGTTAATTTTGATAATATTCTCAAAAATGTCCGTTCTTCTGCCCGTTTCTCTGATGGAATTCCTTAAAGATTTGCTAAGATCCTAATTTGCATTATTATCGGGGACAACGAAACCGAACGAAAGTCCATCGTCAATACATTTTCGATCTGAGAGTTGTTGTAAGATTCATTTCCACAAAAAAAAGCCTCCAAAACCTGCGACCTTTCGATACCATCGATTTTTCCACAAGATTTCGTCTGTATTAAAACTGTGACTGCTACAAATTAATTTCCTCATACCAAAAGGATTAGTCGAGGTTGATAGATTTTCACGAACAGTCAGAAATAGGGGTGAAACCAATCTTTTTAAAAAGAGCATCGTACATTCTTTGGGTATCCCTAGTTCTAGTATGTCTGACCACGCATTGATTTTTCTACTGGAGAAAAATGTTTTATTTTTTTTTTCACTGCGTTGCTCCGCGTATATACATCTATCATATTTACATGCACGGTTAGTTGCGGTTTGGTCTCGATGACATGAAATTTAGGTTTGGTAGGCATGTCAGTATAGCCAGAGGGAATGCCGAGTCATAAGTTAGCATATGTAAAATAGATAAAGAGATCGAGAGAGCAGGAATGGAGAAAAGAGAGAGAAAGAGAGAGAACGAGAATTTTAGGATCGATTCTCAAGTGAAGCCCTGCAGAAGGTTAGAGTGGCATGTGGAGAGGAAGGGTTGAGAGGAAACGGGGTAAAGGGTAGTTCTGGTTGAAGAGAGGTATGCGAGAGGGTGGCTTACACTCGTCGTTCCCCGTGCTAGCTGCTTAACTGCCAGCGCAGTGCCAACACATCCCCAGCCATATTATCCAGCGGCGCAGCACACAGAAAATCATCCCTACCTCTCAGAACCCCCTTTACCGGCAGCGAGCCCCCCTTTTTAGAAGTCCGTATCGTCGAGAGTATCCTGGCGTTATGTTTCGTTAATCTATCCCCGAAACAACGCTGCTAGCTCAGAGGATCTTTTGGCACCGCTGCCAGCGGAAATCGTTTTAAATGTTATGCCGAGAGATGTGCATGTCCCCCCACTTCTCTTCTCTCCCTCCCTACCAGGCTCACTTGAGTTATGACTTTATGAAGAGCCCGAGACTCTTTTCTCCTTTCGCCCTCGCATCCCGTGTGTGCATATTTTCACTCACACAGATTGGGCACATTGTCCGGGAGGATATGTCAAGTGAACGAAGAAAAAGTCGAGATATAAAAGAATGAAAATAAAAAATGTAACGACGGGACAGAAAATGGAGATTGAGCTTACAAAATTGCTGGTGTAATCAGGAAAATGTGTTGTCTGAAATATTTAACCATGATATAGCTGTGTTTTGAATCGTAAAGCAACCTTATCGCTTGGCCAGTGAATTTCTTGAGTGCTTTATTCTCGTTATCGCACGCCATTATGGCTTTCACCGATAAGATAATTTTAAAATCTAATACATAAATGCTATTTAAGCAGATGTGGTCGAAAAATAACGCAATTGATATCTTGAAATTTTGATTATAACGAAAGTTATTCTATTAAAGATAATGGAAAATATCGTTGTTGTGATCGTTGCGTACCAATGTGAAGGGAGGTTTTCTAAAGAAAAGCAGTAAAAAGACCGAGGGTTCTGCTACGCTAAAATAAAACTACAATATGTTTGAAAAATCGGTATTTATAAACAGTAACACGAGCAAAGCGCACGTCGTGCTGCACGAACATGAATCAACAGTATTTTGAAAAAGTTCTTGAAATATTAATAGAAAACTTGCGATTTTTTTTTGTTGACAAATTTATTAAAATTAATGGATTCCCTGTTATTACAGAGAAAAATGCTAAATTAGTTTTGAGAAAACCACTTAACTTTAGTTTTTTAAAATAAATTTCATGTTCGGAAAAAACTTTGGTCAATATTCAATAACCATTAAACAATTGAATAATGGTTTTGCTCAAATGTAAGTGCTTTTCTCCTAAATTTAAAGAAAAGAACATCCTGGATTTATTGTCAAAATCAAGGCGTTCGTTTCACACGTATCAACCTTCATGTATTGGTTTGACCGGAATTTAATTGAAGGTAATTTTCTATCGCAACGATCATGTCTGAGAGTGGTTCATATCATAAACAGACAGACAGAATATCATTGCAGAAGTGACGAAGGTTCTATGGTCAACACAACGATTGGGGGAACCGAGTCGTAATAACCAACGTCAGCACACCTGAGGTCATAACTTGGTCTAAGCAAGATGGAGTCTTCATAAACACAACAGAGGCCCTTGTGCCTTCGGCAGCATCCGAGTACTCGACCGCTGTGCAAGCAATAACAATGCCCGTGGCGTTATCGTACTCTCTACGCTGACGTTACTTGATTCCCCCGTTGCTACGTACAACGATGGCTAAACTTAGCACATCCATATTTCTCCTTCTCTCTCTCCCTCTCTCTCTTTCCTTACCGCACTCGCCAATACGACGACCGCACACGTGCAGCTTCCGCATATACACATCCTCTCGTATGCTTACCATTTGTTATGACCCAAACTTCTGTACATTCCCAACCTTTCTATATACTTTGATGACGACGTAAAAAAATTCTCATGACCGAAATAGAAACGTGATCGGCAACACGTTCGACCATTAGCACATTCGGTAGCCAGACTCCCGCGATTTACATTTTCGAGTACTTGTTCCTCAACACGAACCACAGCTTCGAGCTTAACCGTGACGTATTGAGAGTTCTTGGATTTTACTATGGTTTTCATTTTTTTTTTTTTCTTTCAACTGCCCACACGGACAAAAGCTCGGAATTATATGCGTTGACTGTGTTCAACTGATTTTCACGTACTTTTTATATAAAACGTTTGTCAAAACGAAAGAAATCACTTTGTTCAACAGAATATCAGTTTAAGAAAAAAGCAAAAATTTTCATGTATAAGTATTTATGAAAATTCATTCTAACGATTCTAATAATGTTGAAGTTCATTTTATTATTAAGAATAACGTTAGCCCGAAAGTTATGAAGCGCGAAGCTCACTATCAGAATGGCTGCAAGCATTATAAATCCACCTGGATCTTGATACAAATGGAAATAACGAAAGTAAATATTGAAGAAAAAAATTGAAAATTTATATATTTTTCGGATATTTCTAAAAGATTTTCATGATGAAATCTTTAACATATCACAAGAAAAATTCATTACGAATTCACTACCCATAAATCTTGCACGATTATTTGCTGAAGTAGATTCGTCATTGTGTGATCAGATTCGTTATTTTTAAATATTTTTTCTCTAACAAAATTCTATTATCGCCAGTATTATTCACCGATGTGAAATTACAGCTATTGAATTTTCGTGAATTCCACCTAGTGATCGCTCGGAATATAAACCGAAATGAATTTCAAGAAACAGTATGATATTAAGCGCGTGTAATGATGCAATGCTTGCGCCCTTCTGCTTGAAACCAGACGATTTGTATGTATACGTTATTCTGTCGAGACCACGTGGTTTTGATCGAACACTGGCGTGCTCGTCGAGGTTAACGTTAAGGTGTGGGTATACAGGGTGCAGAAGCAGTGGGCAGGACGAATCGTATCGCCGACTCTATAGAAGCAACGAAGAGTTCCGTAGTTGGTTGCTTTTGACCGCTTTTACCTTAGGCGTGTACGTATATAGCATATACGCGAAACGAGAGGCCTCCCTACCTATTTCGTAGACAAGCGTGTCCGTTCGCAATACGCGAAGTGGATTTCTATTTAAGGTCTCGACTCACTTTTCGTCCTTACAACCCTTCCTCTTCTACCGTTTTCCCTCCCTTCTCTTTCTTTCACTCTCTCTCTCTCCCTCTTTCGTTCGCGATTCCTTGAGTTACTCTCTGCTAGACTTGAGCTCGCCCCGATCGATCTACACGCTTTACTTAGCCGAAATTAAAGATCAGCACACAGAAGCCTTTTATCGGAAATGGAGCTATAGCTGCTTGCCGAAGAGAGCCATATACGAATGGATATAAGCATAGGGCTTTCTACTTAAAATGAAAACTACTATAAAAAATGCCATTTCCATTCAACCTTTTTTTATGACCTCAATTATCACATGTTCTAAAACAGTGTAGTAAAATAATTTCGGGCTGAAACGACTCAATGAATTCCTTTAGTACATGAAACATTAAATTTCAATGCTACTGTAAACGAGTGTGCTGTCGATTGTGTCTCACCGATAGCTGTATAAAGCTAATTTTTTTTTTGTGGAACGAAAAGATTACTATTGATTCGTATCAGCTACTTTGTTCTAATCGATTTGGTTTTTTTTTCTTTTTTTTTTGTGATCATCGTTCGAATTAGAAATGTGCTTTTAGTTAATGATAGAAAAGTCATTTAGTTCTTCCTTGAACCCAATTCCAGATTGGAACTTGCGCACGTAGAATGAATTTTTGAGTGTAGGATCATAAAACAATCTCAACGCGAACGCTTCAAAATTGTTGGTGATATGCGTCTTCGGTGGAATTCCCCAATATCTTGGAAAATTGATTTTAGCCAAGTCATTGGATCGTATCATACAAAATTGCCCCATGGATTGATTCAACGTACTAGATATATGTAACATCACGTGTTTGTATACTTTTTGCTTGCTGTAAAAAGGAAAATAGAGAGTGAGTGAGGGAGAGACAGATGAACAGGGTGAATGAGAGAGCGACAAGGAGGGGACGAGGGAGGGAAAGAGAGAGAGCCTAAGCATCTAGGAGGCTTAGGTTCCAATATAGATATGTATTATATTGAGCTATCTCTCTTCCTTCCTTTCTCTCTCTCTCTCTCTCTCTCTCTCCTTTGCTCCCTGCTCTCACACACTCTTTACCGTCCTCGTTTTACCCCGTGCCTCTTTTATCGAGCTTGAAAGCCAGCACGCTGGCTTGCTCCATCTGGAAAGAGAGCTGCACAGAAAACGCACCAACAGGAAACTGGAAAGAGCGAGAGAAAGAGAGAGAAAATAGATACACCAATGTGCGCAGTTCCTGGCGTCGTAGCTCCCTCCTCTCTCCCTCTCTCTCTCTCACTCTCTCTCTCTCCTTCTCTCTTTCGCCTCACCACGACAAAGCCTTCCAGATTTAATTCCTGTTTATTTACCTTGCCGCGTCTGCCAAGCTTCTAGCAGCCTCTCTCTCTCTCTCTCTCTCTCTCTCTCTCTCTATTCGTCTCTTTCTGTTTTTTCTCTCTCCCTGCCAATTCTCTCTCGCGCTTCTTGACTCTCTATCTCTCTCTCTCTTTCTCTCCCTTCCTCAATTTCTGTATATGAAAGATCACGCATACAAATACATTCAAATATATGAGAAAAACGCGATCAGCGTTTACGAACCACCAGATGTTCTGAACTTGAGAAAAAGGATTTGACCCTTTACCTAGGGAATTCACGTATATAACGTCAAATTCCATTGACTCTCCGCTTTTCAAATACTTTTCTATGAAATAATTCTCTAAATGAAACTCGTGTAAATTTAATGCAAAAAGTTCATATATTCTGCGAATGATATGAGAAAATTTTTACGTTCTATAATTTTTCATGAAGATTAAAGAATTCGATTAATTCAACATCAAATGCAGATGCAATAATGTAAGCGATCGTCTCGTACTCATCTACATGAGTACGAGATAGGAATAATTCTCTGAAAAATTTCGATCAAAATGTGCCATCATGGAAAGCTGCATTAATTAGTCGATGGTTTCTTAAACCTATAAATTCTCATATTTTTTTCACGTTGATAAAACATACTGTCGCGATATATACTTTCACCAAAATTACATTTAATTGATGGATTAAATTTGGCCGAAAACAATTGAGAACATTTATCACTATCGTTTGACTAGCATACAGGACAGTAGTAACCTTAACATGGACGCGTGATTCTCGAGCACCTTTTGATTTCGTCGAATCAATCGTTAAGTTATACAGAACAGAAGGATCGACGGATGGATGGACGCGAAGGGCTGGTTACAGTCGAGAATCGATTGTTCTCTCTTCCCCTCTTTCTCATTTCTGCATGTATTCGGATATATTTATATAGCGATGCATATATACATTCGTAATATACGGACAGTCACGTATATATTCATTGGCGAGCCCGGTGTGCGCGATAAGGCACGTCGAAATTCAGTCGGCCGTTCGGGGAAGCTTCATAGGATTGCGTAGCTCGACAAATTGGAAGGCCGATTTACGAGGTTGTAATTGGAGGGCGCGAGTGTGCCGGCAAGAGAATCGTACTGCCAGTGTAACGAAAGAAATTCCTTCGTGGTAGATTTTGTAGCAAGGGATTCGTATTAAACGCGGGGGGGTTGTATGGGGAGTGAGGAAAGAAGAGTGAGAGAAACATACAGTTAAGGCTTTAGAATTCAAGACTCTCAAGAGTCCGGACGTAGAAAAGTGTTTCTTCGAGAGGGAAAGAGATAGAGACTCAAAGAGGGAAAAAGAGAGAAGGCGGGAGAGAGAGAGAGAAAGAGAATAAATGAACGAGTGAAAATCAACGAGAACGGCCACCCGCAGATATTTCATTCGACGTTGGCTCATTTGCATAAGGAGAATAATTCTACCAAACGCGTGTTAAAGCACAGACGGCTGGCTCGTGAACCAGTAGAAATAGCAATGTGTAATACATATACAGTATATATAGCTAAATGCGAGCAGAGATCGGCGAACGCGGGCTCGAGCCAGGAATTGTTTGCGTTCCTCCCTAACGAAGTTTTTGCCGACTTCCGGCGTGCACCTGCGTCTCACCACCCTTCGAAGCTACAAGCGCGACTACGACTCTTGCTCTGTTTCTTTCTATCATTCTCTCTCTCCCTCTCTCTCTATCTCTCTTTCTTTCCCTCCCTCATCCTCTTCTCTAGCACATCGCTCTTGCTGTTCAAGTGCTCAACTACGGGCTCTCGCCCTCTTTGTTATATCATTCCGGAAGAGTTTTGCTCATTGGTGCTCGCTCGGCAGTTTCATTCTGTGTTATACCTGATCTTTTCAGGCTTTATCGATTCCTACCAAGGAATAATACAAGGTGTAATGAAACACCTAATTATGGAAATTTAAACAAATCGACTCAAAGCATCGTTCTCGCTATTCAAATAAATTTGTTTAATTGATTGAAATACGGCAATTATCTTAAACCGCCCTAGAAATTATTGGGGAATGCTGGTTAAAATTTGCGAATAATCATCTACGATAAACTCTTTTCCATTCATTCTATCGTATAGTAGATACAAATTTTATAATTCAGTTATATGGCTGAATATTGAATTAAATTACAAATATTTTCAATCCATAAATTTGTGATTTTCACAAAGGTAGAGATTTCCTTTTATTGTGAAGTAAAATTTATCGTTGAATCACAGCATGTGGTGTACACACTACAATTGTATACATTGCTCAAGCTCAGGACAAGCTTAAATTTCAACAGTATATTTTTCATACAATTTGATACATTAATTTGCTTGACATTTGATACCCTATACTATACAAATATTAGATACATACTGTATCGTACGAATATTAGTTGATAAATGTTATTAGCGTCCGATGCAAAATAACAGTCATCGACATGACTGCAAATGAGATGTAATATCAATAATGGTGTTGTGTAAATTTAATGTGTGGTTAATGTTGCACGCATAATCTTTACAGATAAATTTGCATGTACATAATTCCCAATATTCATAAATCCATACCCTAAAAGTTATTAGTTTGGGCGAGTTTCATCCAGTGGTGAAAGTATACCAGCTTCATAAGTTAAGCATGAGAAGGTCTGAAGACCTCATTCCACTATTTTCGTCGTGGTGGGAGAAAAATAATATTTCAATTCCACGTAGCTTTAGACATCTTTTGAATTAATTACAAAACATAATGCCTTGCGATTGCTATCAATATGATATGGCTCCGTTATTATTACGTGAACTGAGTAATCGATTGTTCAGCAAAATGTTGAAGTTAAAAACAGTTTTTTTAAAAGTTGTCACGAAAAGTCATTCAAACCAGCTAAAAAAAGTTAGTCCCATCACTGATGATCCAGTAGTATGTGACGTTGTTTTTGACATGAAAACAAGTTTTGACACTGGATATTAAATTTCAGTAGTTGAGATCGGGCAATTCATTATCGTTAATAATAAAGGAGTTGGCCGTACTTTGAAAACAAATACTTTCATAGTACACACTGTGGTAGTTTTGGGAAATCAGCTGTATAGTAATTTTATTGAAAAAGCCACGGTATTATATGATGTTGTTATCTTCACGAATTTATACGATGCGGGGCTACTCTGCGTACAGGCGCGCGCTTTTCTATATTATCCTCAACGATTTATTATGATCTTGAAAACAGACCAGAATTACTCACACTTATTTTGAAAGGCATCGGTGCTTCGAAACGTGAACGCGAAGAACCAATTACTTTACTGTGCCTTTCCATTCTGAACACAAACGATCGCGATTTTCATATGGATGAAAAAAGTAGGTAATAAATAATTTTCAGTAATTGAAACGATACACGTGGGAAAATCTCTCGTCATGTGACCAAAATTTACCATTTAAACAGTGCTATCAACCATGTGTAAATTCATATCCAACAATAAATGGATTTTTATTTATTATAATATTGTATGATTTATATAGTATTATTACGAGAACTGGGAATATTATAAGTAGACGATAGGCGTCCACTCATAGGAAGAGCTGATTTGCAAATGGATTTTCGAGTATGAAGTGGTTGTTGTACAAATGATTGATGCATTCGAGGCTTCGATTACGGAAATGAATTTTAGAAAGTATACATCACTACTCAGAGTACGGATAGATGAAATTCACTATTCATTCGGATATTATTTAGTTTTGTTTAAAAATTCAAAATACTATTATTTCATCGTAAAAACTGTTAGCACGTCGATCGAATAACGCGCAACGTCACATCAATACACTTTACAGTAGTATAACAAGAGCGAGGGTTAATTTCTACGTGACAACGAAGGGCGCAAAAGAGAAGAAGATGCTCGCAGAGAGATGAAAATCGAGCCAGGAGCAGGGGGTAGTTTTGCGAAATGGAAATAGAGAGGGGTTGCTAGGTAGCGCGACAGAAGAAGCACCATGAAGGGGAAGGGAGTGGAAGTCACTTGCAAGGAGATAGGCCGAGTGGCGACGCCGCCTCAGTGACCGAGCTTATAGACTCTCGTGCTTTCGCCTCGCAAAGCACCCTTCTTCGAAAGAGGCAGATGGAGTGAGAGAGTTGCAGAGAAAGAGGAACGAAGACGGATAGAAAAGAGACAGAGATGAAGATAGAGAGAGTGAGAGAGAGAGAGAGAGATCCTGACCCTGGTGTGATTCTGCTCTCCCTCTCTCTTGCTCTCATTTCTACCAATCGCAAATCTCTCTCGTTGCGCCCCTTCAACCCCTTCAAAGACCCTTCGGGTATTTTCTCTATCCTTCTCTTCTCCTGTGTCGGTGTGAAAGAGAAAGAGGGAGAGAGACGATAACGCCGACGCCCGCGCCACTGCCGCCGTTCACCGCCGTCGACGACGCCGCCGCCCTCGTGCGCGCCTCGTGGACTCCACGTCAGCCCCCACGACGCGGATATATCCCGTTCTCCGTACGCTGTCCGAATCCACGAGACAGTCTAGTCGCAGTTACGCGCCCGAACCCTCTGCAAGCCGCGCTCTCGCGGGTGTATCCTTCATAAAAAGTTCATTGTTTTCCTGTGCTCATAGTTGAATACGCACTTGATTCATTGTAAAAAATCAAAATAAGAAAATTAAAAAAAAAAAATAAATACGCGTTCGGAGTATAGTTCATTCTTCGTCCGTCTGCAACTGCTAACTTCGCTCTCAAGTGAGTGATAAACTGAAAGGGAGAAAGTGAGTAAGAGACAGAACTAACCTTAGCGCGGGAACCTCGTCTCACGTGGCTCATATTTCTGGAAAACTCTTTGAAATTTTTTCTTTTTCTGTATTATCCCTATGATTTTTGGAATGAAACTTTGACAGGAAAACAGTTATTTAATAATTTTGATATTAACGGAATTTCGTTACCGTGTTGCTTCCTTCGACGGCCGTTTTCACTGGGCGACGAAAAAAATTGAACAGCGACTTTTTTTTTCGTTCTGATCTGATAACAAGAATATTGGTCGACTTTTTTAGATTATTTATCGAGTTAGGATATTTCTGACTTCGAGAACGCGTGGTGTACCGGTGTCGTGAACATTACGAGCGTCTGCGCAGTTCTATTTCGTTCTCGTGTGTTCTGGGATACACATTTCGAACGTATACACAGACGAAAGTTGTTCGTGTTACAAAAAAAATAAAAAAATAAATAAAGGAATTGGGTTTGTGAAAAAATAAAAATAAAACAAATATTGAAATACTCCCTATTCGTGATATAGAGAAAGAAAGAGTTTCACAACGTCGAGAAAAATTAGTGTGTGCCGGTGGTTGTGTGTGTTGAGTGCGGTGCGTTCGTGATAATAAGCATTTTTCAGCATTTTTTTCGGACCGCCTCCTCATAGCGACGTGGGTGACGGGTGATCACGAGAGACAGCCATGGTCGACTTCATCGCTTATCCGGAAATTTCATATCTCTACGATGACCTACTGGTAGGGCTTGCACTATTTTATTAGTTGCTCGAAGTGATTCATAGAATGCAACAGATCTATCGAAGGACGAGACAAAGTCTTGTTGTGACTAATGCAATCTTCTTTCAGTAGATGTAAATTTTAGTGTAGAGTCGTGTGAAGCATTTTCAACTACGAAGAATTTCAATCGACTTTGTCTTCCTTTCAAATGGATTTATCGGTTTGTCAACCTCGTTTAATCTCCGACGTTTCGTTCATTCAATTTTCTGTGCAATTTTGTATTTTTTGAACAAAGTTTTTCAGCAGTTGATACGGATTTATTATACACATATGCTTGTACACATAATCCGCGATGGCTTATCATCAATATACTAGCATCATGGGAGAAACACTTAATCAGCTGCAAGATTAATAAAAGATTCACGAAGGATTGATGAAGTTAAATATACACGTGTGTATGTATGTGCACAGTTTATACAGCGTCCCCTACACTTAGCTTTTCCCGTGAACGTAGTATCACGTGGCGGAACATGTAACCCCTGCATGCTCAACGACGAGGAGCTATACAGCGAAAGCCGGCAAACTCGTGTGGGACGGGGGTGCTCACTTAAGGGGGTAGTTCGTAGCTTTCTCATGTTGGTATCGGGTACACCATGTCATGCCCATGTTCTACCACCGACGTAGAACTACTTTAGGAGAGGAATATCACTTTGATCCGGTGACGCTTAATGAACGATGGACCAGGGTTTCGTATAAGAAGAGTACCCAGACTGAATTTAATTAGGGCTCTTAACTTCACAAGGTCGTATCAAGCCCACTGGTTATATACGCTCTGTAAGAGTGTACACGTATACTTATGCGTCCGTGCATGTGTCATTTAAATATATGAGGCATTTTAAGCCAATTTTACATTCCGAAACTCTTCAACCATTTGGATTCGTGGAAACTTCCATTAAGTTTTTCTACACAAAAAATCAGCGGGCTCGTAAAACATTTTTTTTTTTTAATTTTCTACAGCGAATTGGATTTTCGACTTCAAGTCCCACTGGTCTCCACTCAGGCTGCCTTGGTTTATTTTCATTTTATACTCGGGAACTACGAGTCTTGTTACAATAATAAACCGGGTTTGCAAATTTCACCGGTTTTTCATGTATTTTTAGTAGAAATAGATGGAGTTTCTATAAAATACAGAAAAAATCAGGTACTTCAAACCTGTACATCTTTGATTGTCTGTTGTTATTATTGTTTTTTTTTCAAACCAGATTAATTCCCGAAATTTTTGTAAATTTTTGTAGAGTAACGGACTTTTAAAAGTTTCAAATTGAAGTAAAAATTCTCCAATCGCTCTACTTGTTCGCCATGAGTCTGTAACTTGTACTTTTATATATTTCCATTTCATCTCAAAAAGTACACGTGAAAAACTACTAAACTTTGCAAGTGGATATTTTGTCATAAGGCTCATAGCTCCCGAATTCTCGTGGCTTGAATCCAGGAGGACTAAAGCTTTGAGTTGAAAATTCAACTGGCTGTAAAAAATTGAAGAAATAGCTGAATCGCAAAATGCAAAAATACATGTCCGTTCATTTTTTGTGCAAAAAAACATATTAAAAGTTTCAAACCAATCAGAAGAGGTCAGGGTTTTCGATGTGAAAGTGACGTAAAATATTTTGTGTATTTTGGGTTGGGAAGATAAAAATCGATATTTTTTTTTCTTGGGTGCAGTAATGGAAAATGTTATTACATTATGAAAAAAAAATTTACACGAAATTTGGCGTTTTGTAAACTTTTTTATATAGAGCTTAAACGATTTCTTGAAATTTTGGCCTAGAACTATGATATAAAAATGTAGATTCTAATGAGTTTTGCAACGAAATATGTGAATCTCCCAAAGGAGAATGCTGCTATAATAGATTTTGAAATTATTCAAGGATACTTCTGACTATTTTATTCTTTTTTCTTTTACTCGGGCAACTTCTAAAAATTTCTTCAGTAGACTGGAATTTATGGACAATTTCGTTTTCCCTAGAAAACTGTTTAAAGTATTTAAATTTTGGATAAATTCTTCCGTCGTCGCACATGTTTCATCGCAGTCCTCAAGAAAAGCAAAATCGATTTTTTTTTTAATCACCTGAAACCGTATAGATGACATAATATACTTAAATCTGTGTGCGTGCAGGGCAAGATTGGGTTGAAAAATGTATAACTGTACAGCATAGTATGCTGTAGGATCAGTAAAAGCCTTGATGGAAAGCATTTATAGTGACCTAACTCTCCCTCACTCTCTTTTCTTCCATTTTGTCATCTTGTTTCTCTTCTCGCTGGTTCTGTCCCACTCACTTGTCTCTATACCGTTGACGGCTATGGGAAGGGGAAGGAATAGGAAATTTTTTCCCATAAAGCTACATGGATGACGCCCAAGCTACGAAAAACATGCGACGAATCCAACGATGACGGAGAAGATGGAGAAGACAATTCCCTCAGGGCCCTGAAAGAGGCTCGGAAGACGCGATTGTCATGCAAATCGCGGACCGACGATCAGGCTGATATTAACCCTGCAATGGAGGCTGTTGGGTACTAGTAGAAGAATGGAATGGATCGCTACGCCACTGGTGCGAGATGCTACTGCGCATCTTCCTCCGGACTTTGATATAGAAAAGAAAAACGTAAAGCACGTACCACCGTTCCGTGAGCGCGATACATCCTCAGCCCCATCGATAATTAAATTCTCAATGGCGGTATTCAAAAATAACGGAAATAGCTCATTTTGAGTCGCAGGGATAGGGTCGACAGGGAAGAAAAAATTTCTTTCGCTTTAGTGAAACGAAGTTTGTCTTCTCTCGTGGTTTTGCTCAATTATTGTATTATGTTCCAGGAGCTCATTTTATTGTACGAAAAGATTTGAAAAATATTATTTAGTACCTTTTTTCATAATCCATTCGTAATCAATTTCTTTGTTCAATTTTGCTTTATCATTCCACAAATAATACGAATTGAAGATATTTCTTCGCGGTTTTGGGAAAGTAGACCAGTCGGTGAAATAAATATGGCGGATTATGGACCGTGAGGGTTGTGCAACATTTCGGTGAGGGTAAAGGAGATATATAGTAGCGGCCGTTTCGTGTACCCTCAGGGTATGTCGTAGCACCGAAGGGAGTTTTTCCTCTTTTTTCAACCGTCCTTCTTGCCGAGGAGGAAATTGAATATGTCCCGAAGGTCGAGAAATAATGTCTTTCACTCTTTTAAAGTTTGATCGGGTAAAGTTCTTTTCTACCTTACACCAGTTATATGTACGGTTTCGCGATTCAGAGAGGATGCACCACCGGGTGGAGCAAATACATATGAAAGAAACAGATAGAGTCTCGCTTGAGCGTTCTCTCGGGTCGACTTTTCCGAATACGTGAGGCGTTCTTGGCTTCACGAAAAATCGAAAGAATTTTATTTGTGCGAACTCTCGAGAGTCATCGTCGCGGGCATTGCCAGAGGCATAGCTACTCCTATTTTCGCCTCTTCATTCTCTTCTTTGGCTGCCGCGTCAGAGCACGTTCAAAATGGGAAACGCGAAACGAGTGACCCTATACTTTTATCTTCATTTCATTCGGTATTGAAATGAAATTTGACTACTTTTCTGTTTACCTGAATTCATTGGTTGAAATCAGCAGTGAAAGAATCTCACAAGATTCGATGTCACAATAATCTTAATTAATCGTGCTAAATCCAATTATTGGAAAGATTTTACATGACCATGAACGTTTATATATATTTTTTTTTACTCGATTCTCTAGCAGCATTACCTTTTCTTTCTCATGTTGAGAATATTCCGATTTCGATTCTGTGTTAAATTGAGCTGCAAGCTCATTTTGCACGAAGCGAAACGAAACTCTCCGAATCATTTTCACTCAAGTGGTCACTGGCGGAATATTTCCACCTCGCGTTGCAAAAATTCCAGGCTTGCAACCTAAGCGAAATAAGAATCCAGTTTTGTACGTTCAATTGGCAAAAACTGTTTGGTAGATTGGGATCCGTGTATCTATTTTGGCACGAAAATGAGAAGAAAATTTTACGCAGTGGCTACGTTTGGCCATTTGTGTGAGTTGAGAAAACAGTGGAATATGAACAAAAAAAAAATTATTTGAAAAAAAAAAAAAAAAATACGTTCAATCGTCTATTATTCTGGTCTGAACGAAAGAGATAGAGAGATGATTTTTTGTGTTATACTCCTCCTCGAATACACTGTATTTGAAGAAGAGAAAGAGGCAGGGGGGATTCCAGCGCATTACTAAAAATACGACTATCGGGCAAACACTCGAGGCTACCCATTAGCCATTACCATTTCCAGACGGCTATACTCTGCCCGTGACCAGCCAATCGCATCAGTCCCGATATTCACTCTGTATAGCTGGTCACTTTCGTTACTATTCCTGTTCGCTTCTCACACTAAAGCATTTATTCAAATTACTTTCAGGCGTATGTACAGAATCTGCTGCACACGTTTATTCCTTGATCCAAATATTTATACAACACACCTAGCCGCCAGCGTATGAATAAACTTAACAAATTTAACTTTATCTTGTCGCTCGTATTGCTGAGAAAACCAGAAACCGCATTTGCCAAGTTATCAATGCGTTTCAATTGGTTTTCTCATCCACTTATGAATATTTCACGAAAAAAAAAAAAAAAAAAAAACACCGACTGATCGTTCAATATCGAAATGAGATTCGGTTTCATGAGTTTTCATATCTTCGGAAAATAATTGATACGATTTTTTGATTTTGTTATATGAAAGTCTGAATGAGCAGATGCATTCATTTCTCAAAACTTACTTGTAGTAAATTGCTATAAATATCTTGCGAATTCAAAGCTCTCCACATAAGTTACTTGTATCAATAGAAATCAGAGTTTTCAAAAGTTGCAAAAAGGTATATTCTCGTGATGAAACAGAGTCTGTAATCCTTTTCTCATAATAATACTAACAATAATAATAAGCGTCTATTCCAGTGTTCTTCGGATATGCAGAGGAATAAAAACCATTGTGCATTTGAACAATAGAAGTTGCAGTTATCGCATAGATCTCAACATGAACAGGTCGACTAGGTTAATAAACTACGTGAGAGGTCGACGATATTTGTATGGGCCCTTGATCGTCGTATTTCACAAAATTGCGGAAAGGTCTGGTGGAAACTTACGGAAGTAGAGAGAAAGAGCGAGAGGTTTTCGGTTGTGTGTTGTGTGTGTATGTGTGCGTATGTACATGTGTGAAGTATAATACACGTACAAAGCATGGATGGTGTGTGACCCTCTTCGTCATGCGTTTAAGTGTTGTTGGCGGTATCTCAGCTAGCAGGCAGTGGACACGCTTTGTGTTTCTGCCCCAGTTTGTACTTGCTGGAAATACGGGTTGTATTTGGGATTGTATATATCGAATACATGTATTCAAGTGTGTGCAATCGCGATGCAGCTGTGTGCACATAGAGAAATATCGGTCCATGCCACCCTGAGGCGAAAGGGCTGTTTCGCGACGGAATATTCACGCGCGTCGTGTACATTGGCTTAAAAATATTTTGCATGTAACGTGTATGCACATATCGATTGCCCAATGCTGTCAATTCCAGAGCTACCGAATATATGCGCTGATTTCATATTAACAACTTCGCTAATCTCTTTTGTTACGAATCTTCAAATGGCATTTGATTAGATAGCAGATGTACTTTTTTTCACTCAAATCCTGATAAATGCGACCATTTTTATTTAGCCATGAGAGCAGATAGGGGAAAAAAATGTCTTTTATTGATAATGGAAAAAGTGAGCAGTTGGTCCTACTATAACATCAGAATCTGCTCTGTTCCTATGAAAACACGGCTTGCAGCATAATGTGCGCTCATGGCAAGAGCAGGGAAGACTCAGGGGAAGATATGCGACGAACGAAAGTTTGCAGCTCGATTCGGTGAAAGACTCGTGAGGGCATAATTTCGTCGGAGCGGCTGACGAGCTAGAAAGGTCGACCAGCTCTGTACAAGAACAGAAATGAAAGAAGGGGTTAGAGAGAAAGAGGGACCCTCAAAGACTCTCTTGCTAATTTGATGATCCTCCAAAGGCCCAGGCTGCAATCTGCCACTCGGCACTTTTGGATGGACTCTTTCGTCGCTATCCCTCGTCTCTTGCTATATACCCGTTGGTTTCCGTGGAACGTCTCCAAAGAGTTAACCATCGAGGCTCTTCACCACACCGCCCTCGCCTTCAGTTTTTGACTAACCGGCCAGCAGCGAACTTGTGCTCACGTTTGTGTCCCTATAGAAAAATCTTTCATTCTTATTCTTAGAATTTTTTTTCTGTTTCACCTCGTATCTCTCTGGGGAAACGCCGAACTAAAATGGCTATTCAACAGATAAAAAGACCTTATCATCCTCCTTGACGAAATTTATCTTTCTAAGAATTCAATTTTGCTTGATCCCACAATTCAGTACCTAATTATATTTTGTTGAACAATTCTGTCTATCGAGGACCAAAAAATTTACTACAGAAATAGTATTAGTAACACATTTGACATCATAGGGCCAACGTAACGTGTATTTGACTCGATGTCGAAGAACGATAAAGTTATGAGACGTACGATACATTCCTTTAAATAGAACAAAAATAAACTTCTCTAATTTCCAGGATGATCCTACTCTATTGAGTATTCTGGATAACGTGACAGAAAAACCCTGTTTGAACGTATTAGTGAAATTCGGTGTGTCTATAACTTTCTAGCCAGTAATGTACCGACATTTATTTCACTGTTAATAAAAAAAAAATAACATTCTAATCATTGGTCTCAAGTGATACTTTGCTTTCGATAGTTGGATAGAAATTTGTCGTATCATACCGAAACGATGTATGTAAACGTAAAGCATAGCTTAATTTCGAGAGCAATTCGTTGTGGAGGTTGGCACATACCATGCTCATCTCTATACATATATATACACTGCGTACGTAGGGTACTACGGGGATTACCAGCGGTCTGATGAGTTTCTGGAAGGCGGTTGGTTGGTGGTGGTACTACTTCAGGCACCACCGGACTGAAAGTAGAAAGAGCTGGATCGTTGTAAGGCTTTAGTTGGACGTAGTACGAATAGAAAACCCCTTAGAGTGTGTGACGGAGTAAGAAAGCTGAGGATGGACTGAGGTTAAGAAAGTGTTCATGATGTAGTAAGAAGAAGAGAAGAGACAGAAAAGAGAGAGAGAGAGAGAGAGAAATAGATTGAAAAAAAGGGGAAAGAGACGAATGAATAGATAGACAGGCAGACAGAGAAACGAAGAGAAAGCGTGCATGTTGAGGGTGGAGTCGAAGGGACGTAGAATATATAGTATATATCTGTACATATATAAGGTGAGGTCACCATGTAGCCCGACAACGTCGCACACCAGAGTGAAAGGGTAGAACTGGAAGAGGAGCTGGGTCAGCGTCACCGGAGTGTATAATTGGCTTGATTGCCGGGTTCTAATCTGCTTCCCTTTCAGCCTGCTAGTCAGAACGAACTCTTCCACTGATAGTGCCTGCCATTTCTGCCTATATATATGACTATCTTCTGCACAGCCTACCGACCCGTGTGGTCGTCGTCTCTGTCGTTGTCGACATATGCAACTTCCATACTAACTTATTTTTAAACGTAATGAAAAACGAAAAATTAGCGATGTCAGATTCGTAACCCTGGTTTTCTGACCACTTGGTTATTTATAACCTTTCTTAGGGAGAACCGCTATCATTCAAGGCTTACAAGATTTCACTGGGTTAATGAGAACGTATGGTAGAATCCTAATTTAACCATGTGGAAAAAGAGGAATTCAATTGCACGAGTGAAAACAGGGATGACTTTTTCTGTACCAACGATAAGAAATACTTTTTTTTATTTTTCTCGAATAACGTGCTAGTTCGTGCCAGGTTGGCTTTTGATTAATTCTATATAGTAGTTAACTAGCTAAGTATTTCAACTTGTTTTTTCACGACACCGCTCATCAGCTAATTTGTTGGCACTGTAGCTACTGTAGTTTCCAGGTCTACAAGCTATACTTCATATTCTAGTGTTTTCGAGACCTTTTCGTATCACTGAAAGAATAATTCAGCCAAGAAATCATCTCCAAGTCTCCTTGGCAGATGAATAGCGATGATAAACCAACTGGTTCTATGGTGAGAGAACATTGGACAGGAGGATTGGATGGTATAATATGTGGCCATCATAAATGTTTCATTTGTTTAATGGGTCCCGTTGCTATTGCGTAACTGTAACTTGGCACAGAACATGTTCTGATATTATCACTTACACGAATTCCCTTTCGTATGGAAACTGTTCTGCTATCTGCCACTTAAGCTCCATTGAATATTTTCTCTTTGCTATTTTCTCGCTTTGGATTCGGTCACACAAGTTTTGGATATGACATGTCAACTGGTTAAAAGATTAGTATTATTGCCTTGAATCATATCAAAATTTCGAGAAGCCTGGTGCACTTGGGTAATAGCCTTAAAATTTTGTGAAAAGCTAGAAAAGGATATTTTTCTCTTCGTTTCTTGATTTAATACCTTGTTACCAAGGGTTATGAGGTCGATTAGAGATCTTTCTCTCAAACCTTATAGATATATCCGGTCTACGCCAGCTGACAAAAACGAGGATGAGCACCGAGTCCTCGGTTACTCAAGAGCATTAATCGTACACGAAATGGAGAAAATGATTTAATTTGAAAGTAAAAACGCCGATTCGTTTTGCAAGTCTGATGGCGACCCATTGTTACTCCACGTGGCTTTCCCGTTCCATCCACCGCGTGCAACTAAGAATATCCGTTCTTCTTCATTCCCCACGCAAAACTCTATCCCATTTGGTGCCGTAGCCCAACGGCGAGTTACGCTGCTTTGCTTTTCCTTTACCCACAGCTCTCGTTCACTCTCTCATCCACCCTTTGCTCCATGCATTCCCAGTAGCAGCCTCCTTTGTATAATCAAAACTCTCGAACAAATTTTCATATTGTTTGCGATTCAATTGGACGGGCAATTTCCGAGACCTCTTTGAAAATATCTCTGTTCCAAGCCCCCTGGTTCTCAGCCGCTTCGCTTACACTCTCACGAACTTCACTCTTCTCTCTCTCTCTCTCTTCGGTAGTAGAAGAAGGTTGAGAAAGAGAGCGAGAGAAAGAGAGAAAGAGAGAGACAGAACGCTCGACTGCCTTAGCCAATTTCAAATCGATTGTTGCAAACGAACACAATCGTAACTTTGCATCTTTCTATGCTACAAATACCGAGAAAACTTCGGAATAGTCTGTGTCAACTTGTAACGAGCTATGAAGCTTTATTCCTCCGACGCGCACACCTATTTCTCATTCCGTTATCGACTCAGACAAACTCTCTTGGTAGTCGTCATGAGGCAAGACACTCCAGAGTGAATTCATTTATATCAATTCTAATGAATTCAAAGTTGGCGTATATGCAAAAATCACCGAATCTCAAATATAAATACGCGGTAAGACTTTCTTTTGTCGTTTAAAAATTCTTTTTCCAGACCATGGGATCAAGATGCTGCCGCTTTTCTAGATAGATAAATACCTATACGTAATCCAAAAAGGCTCCGTTCAAGTTGTACTCTTTTTTTCCTTTTCTTCTCGAGTGAGTGTTGTCGTGTGTTGAGGTTGAGCTTTCATGAACCTTTGCGCTTAACAAAAACCCGATTTTTTTTCATCCGATATTTAATCTATAACGAAGTCGGTCTACAAAATTTCAGGGTGGATCATCGACCAATTCAAACCAGAAGTATTGGTTTTTAGCGATTAGAAACTTTGTATAAGAAAAAAAAAGTTAATTGTTCAGACAATTAAGATAAACTTCTAAAAGCCTTAAACCGCGGATCAAGCTAATACTTTGTACAAATCTTTTTTTTGTCATTCTAATAGAGTCTCTCAGAGAGATGAGTATACCTAAAAATTATGAGGAACATTTACGTCTCACAGAAAGTGGGGGTTGCCGGATATTAGAAATAAATTCTCAGTTAAATTGGCTGATAAGTGGAGATCTCGGTGTCTTCTGTTACTACCGTTCACATTTCTAAAATTGGACAATGTTCCACAATCTTCCGAGACAAAAAAATCGGATTCAAACGTGTGAGCAGGTATCAAATTATATTTCTGCTCAATGATATTTGTAGTACACTAATTGTTTACAATTTTTCGATACTATTTAATGATGAAATTATTTACACAAATTTTTCTCCATTGAATTCATGGTCATGTCAAGTATAATGCTGTTTTCATGAAAGATCTTTGTTACAAAAAACGATCGGCTGTAACTTTCGATGCATGACAATCGAGCTAGACTACCAAAGCCAGTTGCTTAAAAAAAAAAATCTGGCTGATCGAACAAATTCCATAAATGACATGACACGTACCTCGTTGAATCTGTTTTTTCTTTGTCATACTATGATTACGTTATCCACGTATAAATGTATGGGACAATTTACGGTCTGTAGAATAATAGTCTATATTCTGTCTATATACTCCGGAAGAGCATCCTTAAAAATCATAGCACGAAAATAATAATTGTTCAATGGGTGACGAGATCGCAAGAAATTTAAAATTTTGCTAAAAATTCAGGCTAATACGTCGAAAATTAATATGAACCTTTATGTACCAGAAATATCGGGATGTATGAGTTTCGAGTTGTATTTTTTTGCCCATTAACGTAATGTTAAAAGTTTTTTGATACCCTGCAGCCATTTGAAATGCCTAGAGTATGGAAAGCGAATAAATGGTTTGCCAATTGAATAAGAATCGCAGTGAGGAGAAGAGACGATACATATAGACTAGCGGTTAATAACGGGATGGAAGATATTATAATTGGAAACAGTTTGAAACTAAAAGTAGGAATCAAATTAATCAGGGAACAGCGAAAAGTATTATAAATATAGTATTGATCGTATCGAGAAAGATTCAATAAAGTTATGAAGCATCTGGAAGAGAAATAATGAGGTAGGAACTGACGGCTACGAAAGAAATAAAAAATTCCGTCTCCAGGCACTGGGAGATATGGGAGGATGCGTTATAGCTGATGATTCCAATCAATTCGATACCTAAAACGTATGGTGAATACAGGGAATTTAATTGAGAGTTATCTGAGAATTAGTCCAAATACGGCGAGAGCTGGCGATGTTGTAATACGATATTAGAAAACGCGAAGAGTTGAGATTGATATATTGTATGAAATCGTAATGTACAATGAGAGCTGAAAACGAAGGTGGAAGGTAGTGGAGAGATAGAAAAATTGCTAGCGGTGATGAACGAATATATTGAATCGTTAGTATGACAATTTACTGTACAGATATGAACCAAATATGTGAAAAAAAAAAAAAAAAAAAATAGCTGAGGAGACTGATAATTATTCGCTTTTTTTTCTCTCTCTCTCTCCTCATGTCTCCACTTATTCTTCATCAGTGAGTATTTCAGTACTTGAAAACGTTGAAGAATAATTTCAACCTGTTATATAGTCTTCTTATCAATTTCAGTTTTCCACGGAACATATAGTAATTTTGCAAATACATGGCGAAGTAGCAGTCACTCCTGGAAGTTAATGAATGAACCATTATTAATCCCTGCACTCAATTATCCAGCGTAACCTTAATTTAAAATAGAGACTCGTTAATAAAACTTGGGACCCAATCAATCAATTACTCACGGATAATATTGTAAGCGAATAAATAAAATGAACCTTATTAGTAGAAACGTAGATTCGCCGGGATATCCATCAACTCCTAAATGTCGTTTTTCTGTTTCTCAAAGTTTGTCATTAAAAATAAAATAAACGGAAAAAGAGTTGATACTTTATAATACTCCATCCGTGAAAAGTTCGCTTCTCATAAGCAACTCACAGAAATATCATAAACTTTTATTTCTCCTGGCTGTATAGTCGATATTTTGAATTACCTGGCATGTGCGTTGCACTCGGATTGCTTTGGCTAGTTGTACTGCCGCCTAAATGTGAAGATTCGTTATACGTTGATATACAATCATGCTTACATTTTGTCCGTAGTTGTATCAAACTTTTCACTTTTTACACTTACTTGCATAGTCCAATAAACACAGTTGTCGTAGTACTAAACAATCGCAAACAGTTTCTGAATGAATTCACACGTCATTGAGTCCTGATTACACGACTTATTTTTTTTTTCCTCATTCGCACATTTCCAATTCTCCATGTGCGATCACGAAAAGCGACCTCAGCGGTCGAATATTCCATCTGCCCGCCCTCGGCTTTCTTGTTTCGGGTAATTAAATTCGAGCGATCCGACGAGATGTCGGATTTTGATAAATGAAAGGGATGTCCCATTCTCTCTATCTTTGTTATTCCGCAATCTCTGTTTCTTCTTCTCTTTCGGGATTTGCAGGCCACCCTGAAACGAGAGAAGCATCTTGCCTCGAGGGACGAACATGCTTGGCTGGCCTCGGACTTTAATACCGTCGCACGGCCGACCGCCGGACAGAGATGAACGAAACTCTGAGCCTTTCGTCGACGCAATATCCACATCGACTCGCTTAGTCGACGCTTATACACCAGTTTCCACGGCGTTTTGATTCCTCTCTTCCCTCCCTACCCTCGCTTTTCCTTCATCGATGTGTCACGACTATACTGTTCATTTCGTCGCTGAATTAATTCCGGCCAGGATATGTGTGTGTACATACCTTTTGCACTAACTGTACGGAAAGTCGTGAACCAGCCGGAAGGAGAATGAACGAAAGACAAAGTAGAGAGGGATAGCGATAAAGCGTGAGTTTGACAAATTCAAATTCCACGAGATTGCTTGACTCTCAGAGAACGAAGGGATTCGAGTTCCCGGTTCGAGGTCGTCTTTCAGCCAGACTCTGTACACTTGCGTACGAATTTCAGTGCAAGTTTGTAGCAAAGAATCTCACTCGCTGGTTGCTCGCTTTTTTTCGAACAACAATTTCATATTTTATCATAAATATTTGTAAAGAATTCATTCTTGTAGTGTCTACAAATACTCCCTGTTTTTCAACTTTTTTGGAAAGAGTTATATTGGTTCCGGAGACTGACCATCTTTAGTCCATTAATTAAAGCGCTACTGCTTGCACATGTCGATTCAATACCGTTTCGTTTATGCGGAATAATTTATGTAAACGCAGAAATTTCTTGGAACTTGGGGGCTGTCTGACCTTAAGATTTTATCATCGACACGCGCAAATTATGTGAAGCCATTTATTCAACATAAAAAGATGTTTGATATTTCATCAAAAACTTGATGGCTTTTATCAATATTAAAATGCTTATCTATTCAGTTGTTGTTGATGTGTATCTGTTACAGAATAACAAATAGAAATCGCAGAATATCTGGGAATATAAATTTTTCGAACATTCTTTCCGGACCCACTTACGCTGTGAGTGACCCGTGTGAATCGAGTGGTTATGACCGTTGAAAGTATTTTTCTGATTCCGTGGCTGCTTCAGCAACAATAACAGCATCGAGGAAATCGATTCTTTCGGTGAATCTCCGGTTGCGTAGAGATTTTGTGTATTGCAGAAGCGTGACGGTAGGTGCGCTTCGATTACCACGGTGAATGCGCTCGTAACTCAAAGGTTTGATATCTCGTGGCCGTCGACATATTTCAACGTGATCGGTCCACACGCCTGAATCGTGTACGTTGTTCGCGTTAGAGAACCCACGCGCGGCTCCCTATAATCCCCGAGGATTTGTCGTACACATGTCCGCTCTGCGCAAACTGTTCTCGAACCATTCGATATAATTCCTCTCTCGTTCTCTCTTTCGCCTTCCTCCGCGCTATTTTGTCTCACGTTTGCGTTCTCACCCCGACGATTCTCTATCTATCCATCGATTTCTCTCTCTCTCTCTCTCCCCCTCCCTCCCTCCCTCTCTCTCTCTCTCTCGCTCTGTCGAATCCGCAGTGGGAAGATGAATGTCGCCTGTGCCAGCTTGTACTCGACGTTATACCGACCAGACGAATGAATTCCGTATAAAATTCCCCCTCCCCTTTTGAAAAAATATTCACACTCACAAGAGAACTCGATGCGGTGTGTGGCTTACTCCAACAAACTAATACGAGCATTCGAATCCCAGTACCGCACGATACTTTTCCAATATTTTTCGGGACTGAAATAGCCGAGTAAAAAAACAGTGTAATCTCCAATGATCACAAATATATGTGGAATTTCACGCAACTTTTACATTCCCCATCCCTGGCTCCTTTTGATTCGTGGCAACATTTTTACATATTTTTCAATGTAAAAGATAAGCACACGTATTTTGGGATTTTTGGACCTGGTAGTTTGTAGCTGTTCACTGCAAGTTGAATTTTTGCTTCATTCCTATGCTGGGTTCAGACTGCGATAACTCGGAAATTATGAGTGCTGTGCCAAAAATGAATGATGACAAGTTCAAAAAGTTTTTAACAGTATTCCAGATAAAAAATAATGAAACTTTTGAAAATAATTGAAATCCCAAAATTCATATTTGTCCATTTTTCATACAGAAAATCATTTGAGAAATGTGCACAAATCAAAAGGGGGGGTTCGATCGGAAATGTTATTAAAGTGGGATGAGATGCTCTATTTTCGTTTTCATTTGGCCTGCATTGCTCATGTATGTGCCTACCGATATGGAAACATCATCAAAAGTGTGGTCAGTCGGTACCCGAGCGTAATCATTGTTTTTTCATACGAAGCTTTTACCAGCGGATCAACGAAAATCGCCTCTTCTCTTTTTGTCGGGAAAGTTCGAGTAATCGTTTGTTGACGTCAGAGAAGGCAGCAGCTATAGCTCGCCAAAGCCGATATGAGTTTGTCGCTTGTTCAGGGGGAGTCGGCGAGAAGCGGAGTTGGAGAGAGGAATGAAACCGTCTGTAAAAGCTTCGATAACCGCTACTCGGTTGTACACCGCGGATTTTCCTCATTTTCCTGCTCTGCGTCTCTCTTCTTTCAATAACAACTCACCTCACGATTTCTATAATTTCTTCTTTTGACCAAGCACGGTGAAAGCGTCACAGCGCAAACGTCTATCTTCTATTTCCATTTGGTTCTTTACCTTTCCTTCTGAAGGGCTTGGATAGTTGCCTCAACAAGAATTTCATACAGTTCGGCTGCTTTTTCACGAAAAGACAAAAGGATCAGAGAAGAAATGTGAAAGCTCAAACAATAGAATGAGACAGTACGGGATAGAAAACGAAAAGTGCAGAATTCGAGCCTTCTGTTGGCTGACGACCTCCATCTTGGTAAAAGCGCAGCCTTCCCATTGAAAAACTACACGCACGAGATCAAGACCATCAAGACACTTGATAGAGTCCCGAAACAAGTAACTCAAAGCTATGTTATGAGAACTTGCTGATTCATATTATCTCGTAAAAATTTAGAGGCATTTTAAGAAATTGCAAAACCTTGCAGCCATTTTGTGGCTTGCAGAATATACTCTGATCTAAGTAGGAGATGCTTTTTTTTTATTTTGCCTATACACGTAGCGTGTGTCTGTATGTAGATGACAGGCTCAATCTACCCTGCTGGTTGGGTTCACCAACTGCATTGTCAGCTTAACATTGATCAATTTATTTAATAACTTTTTGCAAGAACCAATCGCAAGCCTCATTTGTGTTTTAAGTAACTTAAAAGATCAGCCAATAATGCATTCAACTTAAAAAATTCGAACTCTGCGTGGGATATTGTACCATCTGTGCAGCCATGATTTTTTAAATAATAATTGAAAAAACCATTGCAAGTACACGTTTTTCGACTATTTCACGAATATCAGTGAAATGGTGTGAGTTACGAAAAAAATGATTAATACCTTTTTTTTTTAAAAATGAAATATCCTTCGAAACGATTTTTAGTCGGTTTGATGAAAAAACAACATTAATCAACGTATACGCCGCTGAAATCGGATTATGCAGTAGCTGTGCTCGCAAAGTCCCGTCACCTAAACTGTTTTAACCAAAGTCATTTTTCGGCACGGTATTATAAAGCGATCACTCTGGAAAAGATCATAAATCATCATGTAGCAACGAAACCACATTAAACGGCGGCCCTAAATTTTTTTTTCCAGCGTTCCGAGTATTTGTGATATTGGTATGTGAACTTTTTTTCGTTATTTTTTTCGTCGAAACTTCGATTTTTTTTTATTAAAAAAATTTACTAGATGCGATTATTCGAATCCTCATCGAGTAGAGAGGTGAATTTGCTACGAAAAAGTTCTCCTGATAGTTTCCATCTCACATTGTATACCATTTGTTGTTATCGTGTAAAAGTAGAGGTGAATATGCTTACGAGAATCAAGAAAACCTACACGAGTTTTCTCAATACCTATTGGGCATATCGAAAAGTACAATAAAGTAAACAATACTGAAAAAAAAGATTTGCAACCAATTTTTCTATCGGTTATTTGTTGTACCTAAGCGGCAAGAAAATTGTGGCCCTTGAAAATATTGCATAAGAATGCATCGACACTGTCATTAAAACGTGCCCGGAAAAAATAACCGAAAAAAATTTTTCACCATTGTATTAAAACTTTGAAATTGTTCTATTTTCATTGCGGAAAAGTAATGGTTCAAGGCTGTTTATATTCAAAAAATATTCTGCTAGTATTGTCAGAAGTGTATGAGAATTTTTTCCAACTGAAAAATTAAATTGAAATTAAGAATAGAACTCTTTTGAAAACTGGATTGAATGATTTTTGCATATTCTCTCTATCTCTCCTTCTCTTTTGAAATTTCAAATCCACCATTATAACATCATAGCTTACTTTTGTAAATTATTAAGGCTGGGTGACACCTCTCGTACAATCAAGAGAATCCATCCTTTTCCGTTCTATGAATCGTATATCTTTTCTCTCTGTTTTTCCGTTTCCTTCGTCTACGGCTGATCTTTGCTTTTACCTCTATTCGCAGTACCGATATTTGCCTTGATAAAACGGAATCGCCTCGGCATATCCCAGCGACGAGTCGCGGGCGTACATTGGGGTGGAGGTGATGGCGGCGTTACTCTGCCATGGTCTGGGTGTGCGGTGATGGTAGCCCGGACACAGCACACTCTGTGTTTGAACTATAGTAATTTGAGGCAGGCTAATGAAAGTGCTGCGCAAACAGCGTCGCGACGCCAGGACGTCAAAGCCGAAACCTCTGGCACTTCTATCCTCCTACATGTATCCGTGTACTTGTGCAGATATATATCTCCATACATTTATATAGATACACAAACACCACATGACTTGTCCTGTCTTTCGAAAATCCATGTATTCGTTGATGCAGCCTCGCAATCTGCCGGGGCTTGACTTACCTCATTCCCAACCAATCTTTGCTTCCTTCTATACGTTCGTCGTTCATTTTGCTTTCCCTTTCTCTCTCTTTCTTTGCTCTTGTATACACTCATTTCTCTTTCATCGATTTCCCCATCTCCTAAAGTTCGCAACTGTGACTGCAACTACTTCTTTTTCCCTTTATCTGTCTATTTGTACATATATATGTATATAGACCCATCAGCCGTGCTCATCTTTTCCAGAGCGCGACCAGCCGAAAACTCTTTCGTGGTATTGGATATTTGGAGATCGAATCGACGGACATGAGGAGGTCCCGCTTGAGAGAACTGCTTTTCTCTTTCTGGGCGCGGTGAAGGTTCCTCCATTCGTGTACATAACCGGCTATTCGGTGACTTAAGTCAAACCGAATGCCGGGAAATGACCTGCCTCATCTATGTCTTCGAACCAATACTATTCCACGGTTTTTTCGTTATCGTACCATACGTACGAAAATATACACGTTTTCGTTTATTTTTTTTCTATCTCTCCACCGTTTTTTTTTTCTTTGTTTACATGTATACATACACATCCGTTTGTGTACACGACTTTTCAAATCTTTTCTGTATATTTGTTCGCGGTTGGGATTCGAAGTTCGTTAGAATCGAAACACGTGTGCATGGGCTTATCTCCAGGGAAATTTAGTTTAAGCACAAGTCTATTTTCAAATGAATTGGGAGAACTCTGGCTATCATCGCGGTAAAACAATCTGTATGAAATAGAACATTTTTTACAATCGTTTTTAATGCAGTGTAATTGTTGAGAATTGACAGGATATCAAGACTATCTATTCAGCATGACTGTATTTTCATTAATTTGTGGAAATAATCGATCTTTTTCTTATGTTTTTGAAATGAAGTTCTATTTTGTTCCTGAAGTATATGTTCTCACCATTTTTCAATTGAAATCAATTGTTTACAGAGATGTATAGTTAAGCAAGTGAATGGTTCGCAGTGCAGTAAGTTTAACGAAACTGTAAATTACAAAGTTCTCAAAGTACAATGGAAACATTCGCATAAACTTGAATTATTAATATTAATGTAGTATTATTAATTTTAAGAAAACATGCAGTAGTATTTATTCATCAGCAAATAATTATTTTTCAATGTCTTCATCTTGTTTCTAGAGCCTTGTTTGCCTGTGGCGTAGGAGTAGTACCTAGTGAGTAATCCACATTGCACCTTTTACAGGTTCTAAATTCATGTCATGCTACCCGAAAAAAATAAGCAGAAATTAAAAACGGTTGGGAATTAGACGAATTATATTCATGATAAACGTCCGTCGTTCTATTCAGTTCGTAGAACTTGCAGAATTATTGAATATCGTGAAAAATGATATTAATATGGCAGGCGTGCATTTCCAACACATAGATATTTCATTCTGCAGAATCTTTGAAGAGTCTTTTTATGTTTTATCTTGGCGTATCGAAGCGCGACGCCTTTGACGAGGTCTACTGAAAGCAAAGACCGCCAATCTCAAGAATCAAATACTCATCTGGTTTATCCACATGGACGCTTCACTATAGATATGACATAGCTGCGATATGGCCAGCAGCCGACGCCTTAGATCTCTCAACTGCATATATACCTTTCTCTCTGAATTGCTATCGAGGTGAGCGGGATCGAGGGCAAAGTTATATTTCTCAAAGCGAGCCGCGGGGGGCTTCTGGTTCTCGAGGCCGAGGCGTAGAGGAACTCTTCTTCGGTTATCCTTCGGCAGTGGATGCTTCTTCTGCGTCCCTCTCGTCTGCTGCCTCTGATGTACGGAGAGTCGGATAATCCTCGGATAGTGTGCTAATGCAAGTTTTGGCATCAACGCAAACGCTTCTTCTTCATTCTTGCCAGAGGCGGCGTCAAGGAGAAAGGGAAAAGCGAAGGTGGCGTCGGCGTCGGCGTCGGCAGCAGAACTAGCAGCAACGATGCGGCAACTTTCGTTCTCTCTCTCTCTCTCCCCCGCCCCTCTATCTTTCTCTATTCTTCGTCTTTTCTCATAGAGTATATAACGCAGCTTCTGAAGCCCGACTTCCCACGGCGTATATACCGGATTATCGTTTGAATTCACGGGAGCACAGAGAGAAAGGGCGTTAATCTCGAAGAATATTTTGTCACCCCTTGGAGCCCATCCCCGGATAACTGTAACCTAATAAGGCGATGTCCGTAACCATTTCTTCATCGTCTTCTTCTCACCAGTGAAGATTTCGCACATGTATTCAAGCAGTCTTGCACACTTTGCCGAACGTAGGATAACCAAGTGGTAATTTTCGCTAATGTCGACTACTTCTCCTTCCCAATCCATTTACTTTCGGTAGCTGTTGTGTTTCTTTTAAAATCAAGATGCGGATTTATAGCCTTGCTTGGAGATTAAATTGAAGCCCCCTTCCTATCTTTCTCCTTTTCTTCTGTGGCACGAATGAGCTGAGATATACAGAGTTGTGCCATTTCTGGAAAATGTATGAGTGCTGAATCGGATTAAGAAAATGGTGTTTTTTACGGTTTTTTTTCCTCGCTGCTATACATCTTAGTGCCAATATGAGAGCAGGACATTCACAGGCGCTCGCGAATCATCCCGCCTTTTGCTTTTTCTTTCTGTCTCTCCCCTCGTTTTTTCTCGCTCTCGTAAAACGCTTGGCTTACTCAAGATTTTGGATTATCGTACCGACTCTCGTGGCGCACTCTGAGGTTAAATATAGTTTTACATCTCGCTGCTTAAGCGAGGGGTATTCGACGGAGCAAGCGATCAAAGAGCAGCGGATAGAGGAAAAGAGACCAGAAGGTATGTGGAAGATACGGAACAGCACGGCTGTCCGGACTCAGAGCCATGTGGTGGTTCGCGAGATCCGATGGTTACCTATATAAGTCGAGTAAGAGCTGCGCACCAGAGTCTCGCGGTTTATCCAGTCGATATAACGCCTTCGATATGAGGTGGCTCTAGCTGGCACATATCTTTTCATACCGAGAGAACTACCAGGCCGGGAGTCAAGTTCTTCTCTTTCTCTCTCTCTCTCTCTCTCTCTCTCTTTCTCTCTCTCATTCGCTTTTCCATGTAAACTCTTGCATTATTCTTCGTCTTATATAAGTACTTGATGTGTGTGCACATACATATATACATATACAGATGTGCCCTTAACTTGCTTCCTTTGGGCTTTTGCTCGGCCCTCAGTTCTCTTTCAACCGCCAGGAGGCGACTTTCGAAATTCATGCCCTTGGCTCTGGCTCAAGAGTTGGAATAAAAATGAACTTCGCGCGAAAGCCAAAGTCAACCCTCTTGCTTACTTCACTCGTGCTTTTATTCCTCGCGCTCTCTCTCTCTCTCTCTTTCCCTCACTCTCTTCGCCTCTATCAGCAGCTTTACTCTCACGTCCTTGTCGACTTTGCAGTTGAATCTCTTATGTCATCGCACTGTCTTCCTATCACACCCTCGCAGTTCATTCTCTTTCTCATACGGCTTGCAGCGACAACAATAAACTTTTTCTATAAAGAAGGAATATGTGAAGCGTGCAGAGATCACTGTAGAATTACGGTACCAACCTCTATTTCATGGGACGAAATATTGAATCTCGCCCAATTCGAATTGACGAGTAATTTATTTAAAACATCATATCCGACTACGTCTATACTACGTTACATTTATGTATGTATTAAATAAAATGCATTCGGAGAAGGAAAACATCGAGATCTGACTTCCATATTAAAAAAAAAAAAAAATACATTTACGAAGCATTTACCTCGTAACATCGCAATTGGCGTGGCACGTCCTGAGCGCGAATGCTATTTTGTTACGAGTGTAGCGTGTTGCACGTAAACCCGAGTGACAAAGGGGTTTTTCGGAGATTCCCATTGCACGCTAACTAATGTATAAAGCGGCATTTCTCAATGTCGTTGGACATCGTTATACTTCGTGCGATAATCGTGTAAACGAAGTCGAATCTAATCGAAAAAAGCGCGAGACGGGCCTAAAAGAGCTATAAACAACGAAAGGGGTAATAGAGCTTGGGTGGGCGTATGGAGAAACAATATGTATGTGTTCACCGAGTTTAGAAAAAAAAATCATGACTCTACTTGAGCTTTACCGAGCGATACGAAACAAAAGTGCATAAGAGAAAGAGAACAACTTTTAGTTTTGTACTGCTTTACGACTTTGCATCCCATAAAGATCTTCTTGACCGATAATTATGCAGGGCGAAATTGTAAACCTTTATCGGCACTTTCGTCGTAAGTAATCATCGCCCTCTTTTATGCTCTGTCTATCGCTCTCGCGTTTTAAGACGAACTTTTAATCACCGTGACGAGGTTGATAACAAAAAAATTGCACACGATGGACGCGTGTCAGAGTGTGGTAATGTGAATTACTAATTCCTCAAAGTGATATGTCGTACCCCCTTTTTGCTAGCCGTAGGACACGAAAGCAGTGTATACGTGTTCTTTCATACCACGAACCAGAGAACCAAAGTTATATAGATAACTATATCACTTTCAAATCTCACTTCAGGATCAAAGTAATATTGATAACTACATATCACATTTCATCAATTTGATAATCCTGTATATTTTTCTTCTACAAGTACTAAATTATCCGAAATTACATGTATTCATGAATAGAATCTTCAGGAGGAACATTTGTTCTTATTTTAATGAATATATGGAACAACTGAGTAAGAATTACTGTGTACAAGTATTCTACTTAGCAGATAATAAATGTAAATCAATTTTTTGATCAGAGGGCGAAACGCGAAGTGAACTATCATACAATCGAAAATTTATATTCTCTCTTCCACTGTATACATCCTCATATTACCGAATATAATGTACAATTATACATAGCTAGGGATTGAATTATTGAAATGACTTTTGATGTAAAAGTATAGCTACGGTAGATTGTTTTTCTGCAGGTTTTGTAGATTCCAAATTTTTTTTATAATGTTGGCCAGGAGATATTATTGCTGGTATGAATTTCTTGTAGTTGACTATATTTGTCGTTCGTACATCTCAGATATATATGGAAACGTAAACCTTATGCATGATTTTGATGTTGAGTGTTCACGTTCTTGCCTTCTCTCTTTATCAAATTAATAACTCTAATATTAAATCTTCGAGATGGTCGAGAAAATGAGATGCGTCCTACTTCTTCTTGCACACTATCTGATTTCTCGAATCTACGACTGTCACTCGCTCTGTGATTAATTGTTATATTTTCCAAATAGTAATCAAGTACACACTCATGAGATTGCATGTCTACGAAATTATGCACATTAAATTTGAGCCGCTATGGCACCACATGGACCATCAAATATGAGAAAAGTACGCGGTATGGTAGGATAGTTCAATTTCAAAATCCTCTCTTTTTTTGGGCTTTTGGATGATACAGGGTGTTGTTTAACTGCACATTTTGGGATTGAGCCACCGTTCTGTGCTGGTCTTGCTGCAGCATCAGTGGATATACATACGCACCAAGGGCAGAAAGGGCAGAAGACCAGGCGTGGCAGGCTCGCGAGTTAACTGAAAACGGGTGAACAGAGTGCTAGGCTGGAAGAAGAATGGCGGGTGGAGCTGCCAGTCGGACGGGAATCGGACTACCCGTAGTGTGTTTGCCGTCCAAATTACATCTGCATAATAGCTGCGGTAGGTTATCGACCCGTGAACGGGCATCCGTTCATCATGGGCTCTCGGAACACTGGCGTGTATCTCTGCGCTTACCGTTGATGTGGTCCTTGAATAGTTGCTGGGCTACCCCGAGGCGTCCGTGAAAATTAAATCTTCCTAGCATACAACGAACAAACGAACTGTATTGGGATGTCTCCCTTATCTAGCAACGTAATGATTACAAAGTACGTCCGATAATGAAAGGAAAGGCCAAAATTATTCCTAGCAGTAAGCGTTAGGGAGCAATTGTCATTCATAATTCGCAAAGTAAATAATGGTTATTCGTTAATTAACGTGGAATAGTGTCAACCGCCTATGGCATCATGATATAATTATTAATATCTCATCATGAGTAATGTAATGCACAAATATTGTAGCAACAAAATAAAGAGAAAGAGAGAGATAGAGAACCAGCGGGAGAGAGCAGAGAGGCAGCATTACAGTGGTATAACGTCCGCAGCTCACGATCAGTGGCTCATGTCGTTGAGACCAATATTTCACGTGCGCTCGTACTTGTTCGGAACACACGAAAGAGTACATGGGGTCCAAGGTAAAATTAATTTTTTGTAAAATTGTTTTGAATATGTTCTCAGGGCGATTTTCCTTGCCGATGACCAAGTCGATGGATTCCTATTCCTAATTCCTAATTCCAGGTACTTGATCTGCGGAGCATGTCTATAATCGTTCAGATACTAACATCTAGCGGAGTGCAGAAAGCTGCAGTTGAGGGAATCATTCCACAAGCAAACGAGTAGAGCAAGTGGCGGATAAATGTGCGTGGAAAAGAGTGGAAATGCTTATGAACCAGAAGAGAACAGAAGTAGGAAAAGCCGAATAACAATTATAAATAAAAAATAGAAACAAATTCGATAATGCAAAAGCTCGAAGCATATAGCGAACCTAAATCCATATTCAGGCTAGACCCATCAAAGTGGAAATCGCGAACCTGGGACAGCGTGATTGATGTATCCTATTCCTGTGGTTTGTTCATCCTCGCAATGTATTCGCGAATCTTAAACAATGTACAGATATATACTCATACCCTCGGTACTTCACGAATCGACCACCCGTAGGCTATCTAATTATATGGTTGAAGGTAATGAAGGATAGCGCGTAGTGGGCGTACTTGATAGACCAGATATGGCATTACCTTCGTTCACCCTCCCAAATGATTCATCATCCACTGAATGGTGGATTTTCCGGTGAACTATAAGTCCTATATGTATCCCGGACAAAATACTAAAATGGAACAACGAACTGACGAGCAACGGTGCTATTTCGAAGAATAATTTACGGATGATACGTATTCGTGTGTTTTTTCTATTAGAGATAAAAACGCGAAGAGTTTGGAACACAAAATTGCTTATCTATAAACGAAACTGTGAAATATTTTCAATTAAAGATATATTCAATGAACGATTAAAATAAAAAACATTAAATTTGGTCGTTCACTTTTTTAGTTTGAATTCTGTTCAAACATGTTTACACTTCTTGTTTCGTTATTTATACTCATATTCTCGGTGCAAAACAATATCGAAACAAAGAGTTCGAAATATTTTGATAGATGCATTTTCCAAAAATTCTTTCACAACTCTGGTTTAAAGTTTGTCTCGAACGTCAATTTATCAAACTCGCACCTCCGTTAAATATTTTCCATATAGCTCGCTATTTTGCTTCCGTTGGCTCAGCTCCATTTCCGATTTATCCAATATCTAACCTTGTTGTTTTGCCCCTCCCAGCTCGATCCGTATCTAACACGTTGCAATTTTTTTCCTTCCATGCCTCGAAACGAAGGATCCAGGATATGTATACAGAGAGAAAACGGCTACAGCACCGGTGTGTCGCTGGCTATAAATGATGAAGATGTTCGTGCATCAATACATCTCTTTCCAACAGGATCGATTCTACATTTTATTTGTTTTCGTATCCCTCGACTGTGTTGACCCGCCGTGCGGCGACTTTTCGGCTCGTTTCACGAGAGGAGTCGGAGATTTTCACGTGTAGATCGGAGAGCATGCATATACGAAAGTTATCGGAGAGTATATGTCGCAACGGGAACGTAGCAACGCGGTTCGCGAGAATCGGAATCTCCTCTCGACCCTTTCCCCATACTCCCTCTGGCTTCCCAAGCATTTTACATCGGGAGAAAAATGACGGTGCTGCTGTAACTCGACAAATAGTAAACAAAGCGCGAAACACGCCTCGACGGCGCTACTGGGAGTAGCGCCGATTTGTCACCGATTTTTGATAAGGGCATCACATGAAAACGAAATTTTTTCGGCCAACTTGAAGCTGCCTTTATTTTTTATCCCTTTAACTTTATTATATTTTCTTCTAATTTAACATTTCGTTTGTTTACATGTGGCTTAAACCGCGTTCCTTATCCCTGATGCATGAGAATTGACAAGATTCTGTGGATACGAAAAATTCCAAGACTCATTCCCAAATAAGTAAGAGCGACAGATTCATCCCTGCGAAGCGAACCAACATATCCTGCGGTGAATGAAACAGTCATGTCACGGGCATTTTTACAATTTTCGTGATAATAAAACCGGCAATAATCAAGCCGATGGAAATAACTGTAAATTATCACTTCAGGTAGTAGGTTAAGAAAAATTGGAAAAGAAATAAAAGTTACTTTTCATTTTATTTTCGTTTGCTTCTATCCGACGCGAGTTGGTTTTTTTGTTAATTTTAATTATTTTTTTGTGAAATTGAAATGAATACACGCTAGACATTCTGCATTGTCTGACGATTAACCGCAATTGACCGAGAGGTGTGCGGAGTGCGTAATTTGACTAACCCACGTTCAAACCCAATCGCATCTCTGTTGCTGCACTCCACCAACTACTGGATGCAATCTAGGCGCGGGTTAGACAACTGTAATGACGATGTCACTGTGACTTGACGATTTCCTCAAAAATCGTGTTAAAAGCTGGTAGTTGGATAGAACTCTTGTTGCATCAACATTTCGGTGTATAACCCACATTCAAAAGCGTCCCACTGGATTCTACTGAGATCAATCAACCGAGAGGTGTGAGCTGTAACACAGTCCATACACCAGTGAAGAAAGCGCGGCTCGAAAAGTTCGAATACTCTAGACCGATTTTATAATTCGCATGCAGGGGTAGTGACTTCCCATTCGGAGTGCGTAATTTGACTAACCCACGTTCAAACCAAATCGCATCTCTGTTTCTGCAATCCACCAACTACTGGATGCAATCTAGGCGCGGGTTAGACAACCGTAATGACGATGTTACTGTGACTTTAGAATTTCCTGCAAAATCTTGCCAAAAGTTGGTAATTGGATAAAACTCTTGTTGCATCAACATTCCGGTGTATAACCCACATTGAAAAGTATCCCCCTGGATTCTCCTGGGATCAATCAACCGAGAGGTGTGCGCTATAAAACAGTCCACACACCAGTGAAGAAAGCGCGGCTCGAAAAGTTCGAATACTCTAGAACAATTTTATAATTCGCATGCAGGGGTAGTAACTCCCCACTCGGAGTGCGTAATTTGACTAACCCACGTTCAAACCCAATCGCATCTCTGTTGCTGCACTCCACCAACTACTGGATGCAATCTAGGCGTGGGTTAGACAACCGTCATGACGATGTCACTGTGACTTGACAATTTCCTCAAAAATCGTGTTAAAAGCTGGTAGCTGGATATAACTCTTGTTGCAACACTATTTCGGTGTTTAACCCACATTGAAAAGTGTCCCCCTGGATTCTCCTGGGATCAACCAACCGAGTGGTGTGCGCTGTAACACAGTCCATACACCAGTGAAGAAAGCGCGGCTCGAAAAGTTCGAATACTCTAGAACGACTTTATAATTCGCATGCAGGGAGAGTGTCCCCCCACTCGGAGTGCGTAATTTGACTAACCCACGTTCAAACCCAATCGCATCTCTGTTGCTGCACTCCACCAACTACTGGATGCAATCTAGGCGTGGGTTAGACAACCGTCATGACGATGTCACTGTGACTTGACAATTTCCTCAAAAATCGTGTTAAAAGCTGGTAGCTGGATATAACTCTTGTTGCAACACTATTTCGGTGTTTAACCCACATTGAAAAGTGTCCCCCTGGATTCTCCTGGGATCAACCAACCGAGTGGTGTGCGCTGTAACACAGTCCATACACCAGTGAAGAAAGCGCGGCTCGAAAAGTTCGAATACTCTAGAACGACTTTATAATTCGCATGCAGGGAAATTATCTCCCCACTCGGAGTGCGTAATTTGACTAACCCACGTTCAAACCCAATCGCATCTCTGTTGCTGCACTCCACCAACTACTGGATGCAATCTAGGCGCGGGTTAGACAACCGTCATGACGATGTCACTGTGACTTGACGATTTCCTCAAAAATCGTGTTAAAAGCTGGTAGTTGGATAGAACTCTTGTTGCATCAACATTTCGGTGTATAACCCACATTGAAAAGCGTCCCACTTTATTTTCCTGAGACAAATCAACCGAGAGGTGTGCGCTGTAACACAGTCCATACACCAGTGAAGAAAGCGCGGCTCGAAAAGTTCGAATACTCTAGAACGACTTTATAATTCGCATGCAGGGAGAGTGTCCCCCCACTCGGAGTGCGTAATTTGACTAACCCACGTTCAAACCCAATCGCATCTCTGTTGCTGCACTCCACCAACTACTGGATGCAATCTAGGCGTGGGTTAGACAACCGTCATGACGATGTCACTGTGACTTGACAATTTCCTCAAAAATCGTGTTAAAAGCTGGTAGCTGGATATAACTCTTGTTGCAACACTATTTCGGTGTTTAACCCACATTGAAAAGTGTCCCCCTGGATTCTCCTGGGATCAACCAACCGAGTGGTGTGCGCTGTAACACAGTCCATACACCAGTGAAGAAAGCGCGGCTCGAAAAGTTCGAATACTCTAGAACGACTTTATAATTCGCATGCAGGGAAATTATCTCCCCACTCGGAGTGCGTAATTTGACTAACCCACGTTCAAACCCAATCGCATCTCTGTTGCTGCACTCCACCAACTACTGGATGCAATCTAGGCGTGGGTTAGACAACCGTCATGACGATGTCACTGTGACTTGACGATTTCCTCAAAAATCGTGTTAAAAGCTGGTAGTTGGATAGAACTCTTGTTGCATCAACATTTCGGTGTATAACCCACATTCAAAAGCGTCCCACTTGATTTTCCTGAGACAAATCAACCGGGAGGTGTGAGCTGTAACACAGTCCATACACCAGTGAAGAAAGCGCGGCTCGAAGAGTTCGAATACTCTAGACCGATTTTATAATTCGCATGCAGGGGTAGTAACTTCCCATTCGGAGTGCGTAATTTGACTAACCCACGTTCAAACCAAATCGCATCTCTGTTTCTGCAATCCACCAACTACTGGATGCAATCTAGGCGCGGGTTAGACAACCGTAATGACGATGTTACTGTGACTTTAGAATTTCCTGCAATATCTCGCCAAAAGTTGGTAATTGGATAAAACTCTTGTTGCATCAACATTTCGGTGTTTAACCCACATTGAAAAGTATCCCCCTGGATTCTCCTGGGATCAATCAACCGAGAGGTGTGCGCTATAAAACAGTCCACACACCAGTGAAGAAAGCGCGGCTCGAAAAGTTCGAATACTCTAGAACGACTTTATAATTCGCATGCAGGGAAATTATCTCCCCACTCGGAGTGCGTAATTTGACTAACCCACGTTCAAACCCAATCGCATCTCTGTTGCTGCACTCCACCAACTACTGGATGCAATCTAGGCGTGGGTTAGACAACCGTCATGACGATGTCACTGTGACTTGACAATTTCCTCAAAAATCGTGTTAAAAGCTGGTAGTTGGATAGAACTCTTGTTGCATCAACATTTCGGTGTATAACCCACATTCAAAAGCGTCCCACTTGATTTTCCTGAGACAAATCAACCGAGAGGTGTGCGCTGTAACACAGTCCATACACCAGTGAAGAAAGCGCGGCTCGAAAAGTTCGAATACTCTAGACCGATTTTATAATTCGCATGCAGGGATAATAACTTCCCATTCGGAGTGCGTAATTTGACTAACCCACGTTCAAACCCAATCGCATCTCTGTTGCTGCACTCCACCAACTACTGGATGCAATCTAGGCGCGGGTTAGACAACCGTAATGACGATGTTACTGTGACTTTGGAATTTCCTGCAAAATCTTGCAAAAAGTTGGTAATTGGATAAAACTCTTGTTGCATCAACATTTCGGTGTTTAACCCACGTTGAAAAGTATCCCCCTGGATTCTCCTGGGATCAATCAACCGAGAAGTGTGCGCTATAAAACAGTCAACACACCAGTGAAGAAAGCGCTGCTCGAAAAGTTCGAATACTCTAGAACGACTTTATAATTCGCATGCAGGGAAATTATCTCCCCACTCGGAGTGCGTAATTTGACTAACCCACGTTCAAACCCAATCGCATCTCTGTTGCTGCACTCCACCAACTACTGGATGCAATCTAGGCGCGGGTTAGACAACCGTCATGACGATGTCACTGTGACTTGACGATTTCCTCAAAAATCGTGTTAAAAGCTGGTAGTTGGATAGAACTCTTGTTGCATCAACATTTCGGTGTATAACCCACATTGAAAAGCGTCCCACTTTATTTTCCTGAGACAAATCAACCGAGAGGTGTGCGCTGTAACACAGTCCATACACCAGTGAAGAAAGCGCGGCTCGAAAAGTTCGAATACTCTAGAACGACTTTATAATTCGCATGCAGGGAGAGTATCCCCCCACTCGGAGTGCGTAATTTGACTAACCCACGTTCAAACCCAATCGCATCTCTGTTGCTGCACTCCACCAACTACTGGATGCAATCTAGGCGTGGGTTAGACAACCGTCATGACGATGTCACTGTGACTTGACAATTTCCTCAAAAATCGTGTTAAAAGCTGGTAGCTGGATATAACTCTTGTTGCAACACTATTTCGGTGTTTAACCCACATTGAAAAGTGTCCCCCTGGATTCTCCTGGGATCAACCAACCGAGTGGTGTGCGCTGTAACACAGTCCATACACCAGTGAAGAAAGCGCGGCTCGAAAAGTTCGAATACTCTAGAACGACTTTATAATTCGCATGCAGGGAAATTATCTCCCCACTCGGAGTGCGTAATTTGACTAACCCACGTTCAAACCCAATCGCATCTCTGTTGCTGCACTCCACCAACTACTGGATGCAATCTAGGCGTGGGTTAGACAACCGTCATGACGATGTCACTGTGACTTGACAATTTCCTGTAAAATCGTGTTAAAAGCTGGTAGCTGGATATAACTCTTGTTGCAGCAACATTTCGGTGTCTAACCCACGTTGAAAAGTGTCCCACTGGATTCTCCTGAGATCAATCAACCGAGTGGTGTGCGCTGTAACGCAGTCCACATACCAATGAAGGAAGCGCGGCTGGAAAAGTTCGAATAGTCTAGAACAATTTTATAATTCGGATGCAGGGAAATTATCTCCCCACTCGGAGTGCGTAATTTGACTAACCCACGTTCAAACCCAATCGCATCTCTGTTGCTGCACTCCACCAACTACTGGATGCAATCTAGGCGCGGGTTAGACAACTGTAATGACGATGTCACTGTGACTTGACGATTTCCTCAAAAATCGTGTTAAAAGCAGGTAGTTGGATAGAACTCTTGTTGCATCAACATTTCGGTGTATAACCCACATTCAAAAGCGTGCCACTTGATTTTCCTGAGACAAATCAACCGAGAGGTGTGCGCTGTAACACAGTCCATACACCAGTGAAGAAAGCGCGGATCGAAAAGTTCGAATACTCTAGACCGATTTTATAATTCGCATGCAGGGATAATAACTTCCCATTCGGAGTGCGTAATTTGACTAACCCACGTTCAAACCCAATCGCATCTCTGTTGCTGCACTCCACCAACTACTGGATGCAATCTAGGCGCGGGTTAGACAACTGTAATGACGATGTCACTGTGACTTGACGATTTCCTCAAAAATCGTGTTAAAAGCTGGTAGTTGGATAGAACTCTTGTTGCATCAACATTTCGGTGTATAACCCACATTCAAAAGCGTCCCACTGGATTCTACTGAGATCAATCAACCGAGAGGTGTGAGCTGTAACACAGTCCATACACCAGTGAAGAAAGCGCGGCTCGAAAAGTTCGAATACTCTAGACCGATTTTATAATTCGCATGCAGGGGTAGTGACTTCCCATTCGGAGTGCGTAATTTGACTAACCCACGTTCAAACCAAATCGCATCTCTGTTTCTGCAATCCACCAACTACTGGATGCAATCTAGGCGCGGGTTAGACAACCGTAATGACGATGTTACTGTGACTTTAGAATTTCCTGCAAAATCTTGCCAAAAGTTGGTAATTGGATAAAACTCTTGTTGCATCAACATTCCGGTGTATAACCCACATTGAAAAGTATCCCCCTGGATTCTCCTGGGATCAATCAACCGAGAGGTGTGCGCTATAAAACAGTCCACACACCAGTGAAGAAAGCGCGGCTCGAAAAGTTCGAATACTCTAGAACAATTTTATAATTCGCATGCAGGGGTAGTAACTCCCCACTCGGAGTGCGTAATTTGACTAACCCACGTTCAAACCCAATCGCATCTCTGTTGCTGCACTCCACCAACTACTGGATGCAATCTAGGCGTGGGTTAGACAACCGTCATGACGATGTCACTGTGACTTGACAATTTCCTCAAAAATCGTGTTAAAAGCTGGTAGCTGGATATAACTCTTGTTGCAACACTATTTCGGTGTTTAACCCACATTGAAAAGTGTCCCCCTGGATTCTCCTGGGATCAACCAACCGAGTGGTGTGCGCTGTAACACAGTCCATACACCAGTGAAGAAAGCGCGGCTCGAAAAGTTCGAATACTCTAGAACGACTTTATAATTCGCATGCAGGGAAATTATCTCCCCACTCGGAGTGCGTAATTTGACTAACCCACGTTCAAACCCAATCGCATCTCTGTTGCTGCACTCCACCAACTACTGGATGCAATCTAGGCGCGGGTTAGACAACCGTCATGACGATGTCACTGTGACTTGACGATTTCCTCAAAAATCGTGTTAAAAGCTGGTAGTTGGATAGAACTCTTGTTGCATCAACATTTCGGTGTATAACCCACATTGAAAAGCGTCCCACTTTATTTTCCTGAGACAAATCAACCGAGAGGTGTGCGCTGTAACACAGTCCATACACCAGTGAAGAAAGCGCGGCTCGAAAAGTTCGAATACTCTAGACCGATTTTATAATTCGCATGCAGGGATAATAACTTCCCATTCGGAGTGCGTAATTTGACTAACCCACGTTCAAACCCAATCGCATCTCTGTTGCTGCACTCCACCAACTACTGGATGCAATCTAGGCGCGGGTTAGACAACCGTAATGACGATGTTACTGTGACTTTGGAATTTCCTGCAAAATCTTGCAAAAAGTTGGTAATTGGATAAAACTCTTGTTGCATCAACATTTCGGTGTTTAACCCACATTGAAAAGTATCCCCCTGGATTCTCCTGGGATCAATCAACCGAGAGGTGTGCGCTATAAAACAGTCCACACACCAGTGAAGAAAGCGCGGCTCGAAAAGTTCGAATAGTCTAGAACAATTTTATAATTCGCATGCAGGGGAATTATCTCCCCACTCGGATAGCGTAATTTGGCTAACCCACGTTCAAACCAAATCGCATCTCTGTTGCTGCACTCCAACAACTACTGGATGCAATCTAGGCGTGGGTTCGACAACCGTCATGACGATGTCACTGTGACTTGACAATTTCCTCAAAAATCGTGTTAAAAGCTGGTAGTTGGATAGAACTCTTGTTGCATCAACATTTCGGTGTATAACCCACATTCAAAAGCGTCCCACTTGATTTTCCTGAGACAAATCAACCGAGAGGTGTGCGCTGTAACACAGTCCATACACCAGTGAAGAAAGCGCGGCTCGAAAAGTTCGAATACTCTAGACCGATTTTATAATTCGCATGCAGGGATAATAACTTCCCATTCGGAGTGCGTAATTTGACTAACCCACGTTCAAACCCAATCGCATCTCTGTTGCTGCACTCCACCAACTACTGGATGCAATCTAGGCGCGGGTTAGACAACCGTAATGACGATGTTACTGTGACTTTGGAATTTCCTGCAAAATCTTGCAAAAAGTTGGTAATTGGATAAAACTCTTGTTGCATCAACATTTCGGTGTTTAACCCACGTTGAAAAGTATCCCCCTGGATTCTCCTGGGATCAATCAACCGAGAAGTGTGCGCTATAAAACAGTCAACACACCAGTGAAGAAAGCGCTGCTCGAAAAGTTCGAATACTCTAGAACGACTTTATAATTCGCATGCAGGGAAATTATCTCCCCACTCGGAGTGCGTAATTTGACTAACCCACGTTCAAACCCAATCGCATCTCTGTTGCTGCACTCCACCAACTACTGGATGCAATCTAGGCGCGGGTTAGACAACCGTCATGACGATGTCACTGTGACTTGACGATTTCCTCAAAAATCGTGTTAAAAGCTGGTAGTTGGATAGAACTCTTGTTGCATCAACATTTCGGTGTATAACCCACATTGAAAAGCGTCCCACTTTATTTTCCTGAGACAAATCAACCGAGAGGTGTGCGCTGTAACACAGTCCATACACCAGTGAAGAAAGCGCGGCTCGAAAAGTTCGAATACTCTAGAACGACTTTATAATTCGCATGCAGGGAGAGTGTCCCCCCACTCGGAGTGCGTAATTTGACTAACCCACGTTCAAACCCAATCGCATCTCTGTTGCTGCACTCCACCAACTACTGGATGCAATCTAGGCGTGGGTTAGACAACCGTCATGACGATGTCACTGTGACTTGACAATTTCCTCAAAAATCGTGTTAAAAGCTGGTAGCTGGATATAACTCTTGTTGCAACACTATTTCGGTGTTTAACCCACATTGAAAAGTGTCCCCCTGGATTCTCCTGGGATCAACCAACCGAGTGGTGTGCGCTGTAACACAGTCCATACACCAGTGAAGAAAGCGCGGCTCGAAAAGTTCGAATACTCTAGAACGACTTTATAATTCGCATGCAGGGAAATTATCTCCCCACTCGGAGTGCGTAATTTGACTAACCCACGTTCAAACCCAATCGCATCTCTGTTGCTGCACTCCACCAACTACTGGATGCAATCTAGGCGTGGGTTAGACAACCGTCATGACGATGTCACTGTGACTTGACGATTTCCTCAAAAATCGTGTTAAAAGCTGGTAGTTGGATAGAACTCTTGTTGCATCAACATTTCGGTGTATAACCCACATTCAAAAGCGTCCCACTTGATTTTCCTGAGACAAATCAACCGGGAGGTGTGAGCTGTAACACAGTCCATACACCAGTGAAGAAAGCGCGGCTCGAAGAGTTCGAATACTCTAGACCGATTTTATAATTCGCATGCAGGGGTAGTAACTTCCCATTCGGAGTGCGTAATTTGACTAACCCACGTTCAAACCAAATCGCATCTCTGTTTCTGCAATCCACCAACTACTGGATGCAATCTAGGCGCGGGTTAGACAACCGTAATGACGATGTTACTGTGACTTTAGAATTTCCTGCAATATCTCGCCAAAAGTTGGTAATTGGATAAAACTCTTGTTGCATCAACATTTCGGTGTTTAACCCACATTGAAAAGTATCCCCCTGGATTCTCCTGGGATCAATCAACCGAGAGGTGTGCGCTATAAAACAGTCCACACACCAGTGAAGAAAGCGCGGCTCGAAAAGTTCGAATACTCTAGAACGACTTTATAATTCGCATGCAGGGAAATTATCTCCCCACTCGGAGTGCGTAATTTGACTAACCCACGTTCAAACCCAATCGCATCTCTGTTGCTGCACTCCACCAACTACTGGATGCAATCTAGGCGTGGGTTAGACAACCGTCATGACGATGTCACTGTGACTTGACAATTTCCTCAAAAATCGTGTTAAAAGCTGGTAGTTGGATAGAACTCTTGTTGCATCAACATTTCGGTGTATAACCCACATTCAAAAGCGTCCCACTTGATTTTCCTGAGACAAATCAACCGAGAGGTGTGCGCTGTAACACAGTCCATACACCAGTGAAGAAAGCGCGGCTCGAAAAGTTCGAATACTCTAGACCGATTTTATAATTCGCATGCAGGGATAATAACTTCCCATTCGGAGTGCGTAATTTGACTAACCCACGTTCAAACCCAATCGCATCTCTGTTGCTGCACTCCACCAACTACTGGATGCAATCTAGGCGCGGGTTAGACAACCGTAATGACGATGTTACTGTGACTTTGGAATTTCCTGCAAAATCTTGCAAAAAGTTGGTAATTGGATAAAACTCTTGTTGCATCAACATTTCGGTGTTTAACCCACGTTGAAAAGTATCCCCCTGGATTCTCCTGGGATCAATCAACCGAGAAGTGTGCGCTATAAAACAGTCAACACACCAGTGAAGAAAGCGCTGCTCGAAAAGTTCGAATACTCTAGAACGACTTTATAATTCGCATGCAGGGAAATTATCTCCCCACTCGGAGTGCGTAATTTGACTAACCCACGTTCAAACCCAATCGCATCTCTGTTGCTGCACTCCACCAACTACTGGATGCAATCTAGGCGCGGGTTAGACAACCGTCATGACGATGTCACTGTGACTTGACGATTTCCTCAAAAATCGTGTTAAAAGCTGGTAGTTGGATAGAACTCTTGTTGCATCAACATTTCGGTGTATAACCCACATTGAAAAGCGTCCCACTTTATTTTCCTGAGACAAATCAACCGAGAGGTGTGCGCTGTAACACAGTCCATACACCAGTGAAGAAAGCGCGGCTCGAAAAGTTCGAATACTCTAGAACGACTTTATAATTCGCATGCAGGGAGAGTATCCCCCCACTCGGAGTGCGTAATTTGACTAACCCACGTTCAAACCCAATCGCATCTCTGTTGCTGCACTCCACCAACTACTGGATGCAATCTAGGCGTGGGTTAGACAACCGTCATGACGATGTCACTGTGACTTGACAATTTCCTCAAAAATCGTGTTAAAAGCTGGTAGCTGGATATAACTCTTGTTGCAACACTATTTCGGTGTTTAACCCACATTGAAAAGTGTCCCCCTGGATTCTCCTGGGATCAACCAACCGAGTGGTGTGCGCTGTAACACAGTCCATACACCAGTGAAGAAAGCGCGGCTCGAAAAGTTCGAATACTCTAGAACGACTTTATAATTCGCATGCAGGGAAATTATCTCCCCACTCGGAGTGCGTAATTTGACTAACCCACGTTCAAACCCAATCGCATCTCTGTTGCTGCACTCCACCAACTACTGGATGCAATCTAGGCGTGGGTTAGACAACCGTCATGACGATGTCACTGTGACTTGACAATTTCCTGTAAAATCGTGTTAAAAGCTGGTAGCTGGATATAACTCTTGTTGCAGCAACATTTCGGTGTCTAACCCACGTTGAAAAGTGTCCCACTGGATTCTCCTGAGATCAATCAACCGAGTGGTGTGCGCTGTAACGCAGTCCACATACCAATGAAGGAAGCGCGGCTGGAAAAGTTCGAATAGTCTAGAACAATTTTATAATTCGGATGCAGGGAAATTATCTCCCCACTCGGAGTGCGTAATTTGACTAACCCACGTTCAAACCCAATCGCATCTCTGTTGCTGCACTCCACCAACTACTGGATGCAATCTAGGCGCGGGTTAGACAACTGTAATGACGATGTCACTGTGACTTGACGATTTCCTCAAAAATCGTGTTAAAAGCAGGTAGTTGGATAGAACTCTTGTTGCATCAACATTTCGGTGTATAACCCACATTCAAAAGCGTGCCACTTGATTTTCCTGAGACAAATCAACCGAGAGGTGTGCGCTGTAACACAGTCCATACACCAGTGAAGAAAGCGCGGATCGAAAAGTTCGAATACTCTAGACCGATTTTATAATTCGCATGCAGGGATAATAACTTCCCATTCGGAGTGCGTAATTTGACTAACCCACGTTCAAACCCAATCGCATCTCTGTTGCTGCACTCCACCAACTACTGGATGCAATCTAGGCGCGGGTTAGACAACTGTAATGACGATGTCACTGTGACTTGACGATTTCCTCAAAAATCGTGTTAAAAGCTGGTAGTTGGATAGAACTCTTGTTGCATCAACATTTCGGTGTATAACCCACATTCAAAAGCGTCCCACTGGATTCTACTGAGATCAATCAACCGAGAGGTGTGAGCTGTAACACAGTCCATACACCAGTGAAGAAAGCGCGGCTCGAAAAGTTCGAATACTCTAGACCGATTTTATAATTCGCATGCAGGGGTAGTGACTTCCCATTCGGAGTGCGTAATTTGACTAACCCACGTTCAAACCAAATCGCATCTCTGTTTCTGCAATCCACCAACTACTGGATGCAATCTAGGCGCGGGTTAGACAACCGTAATGACGATGTTACTGTGACTTTAGAATTTCCTGCAAAATCTTGCCAAAAGTTGGTAATTGGATAAAACTCTTGTTGCATCAACATTCCGGTGTATAACCCACATTGAAAAGTATCCCCCTGGATTCTCCTGGGATCAATCAACCGAGAGGTGTGCGCTATAAAACAGTCCACACACCAGTGAAGAAAGCGCGGCTCGAAAAGTTCGAATACTCTAGAACAATTTTATAATTCGCATGCAGGGGTAGTAACTCCCCACTCGGAGTGCGTAATTTGACTAACCCACGTTCAAACCCAATCGCATCTCTGTTGCTGCACTCCACCAACTACTGGATGCAATCTAGGCGTGGGTTAGACAACCGTCATGACGATGTCACTGTGACTTGACAATTTCCTCAAAAATCGTGTTAAAAGCTGGTAGCTGGATATAACTCTTGTTGCAACACTATTTCGGTGTTTAACCCACATTGAAAAGTGTCCCCCTGGATTCTCCTGGGATCAACCAACCGAGTGGTGTGCGCTGTAACACAGTCCATACACCAGTGAAGAAAGCGCGGCTCGAAAAGTTCGAATACTCTAGAACGACTTTATAATTCGCATGCAGGGAAATTATCTCCCCACTCGGAGTGCGTAATTTGACTAACCCACGTTCAAACCCAATCGCATCTCTGTTGCTGCACTCCACCAACTACTGGATGCAATCTAGGCGCGGGTTAGACAACCGTCATGACGATGTCACTGTGACTTGACGATTTCCTCAAAAATCGTGTTAAAAGCTGGTAGTTGGATAGAACTCTTGTTGCATCAACATTTCGGTGTATAACCCACATTGAAAAGCGTCCCACTTTATTTTCCTGAGACAAATCAACCGAGAGGTGTGCGCTGTAACACAGTCCATACACCAGTGAAGAAAGCGCGGCTCGAAAAGTTCGAATACTCTAGACCGATTTTATAATTCGCATGCAGGGATAATAACTTCCCATTCGGAGTGCGTAATTTGACTAACCCACGTTCAAACCCAATCGCATCTCTGTTGCTGCACTCCACCAACTACTGGATGCAATCTAGGCGCGGGTTAGACAACCGTAATGACGATGTTACTGTGACTTTGGAATTTCCTGCAAAATCTTGCAAAAAGTTGGTAATTGGATAAAACTCTTGTTGCATCAACATTTCGGTGTTTAACCCACATTGAAAAGTATCCCCCTGGATTCTCCTGGGATCAATCAACCGAGAGGTGTGCGCTATAAAACAGTCCACACACCAGTGAAGAAAGCGCGGCTCGAAAAGTTCGAATAGTCTAGAACAATTTTATAATTCGCATGCAGGGGAATTATCTCCCCACTCGGATAGCGTAATTTGGCTAACCCACGTTCAAACCAAATCGCATCTCTGTTGCTGCACTCCAACAACTACTGGATGCAATCTAGGCGTGGGTTCGACAACCGTCATGACGATGTCACTGTGACTTGACAATTTCCTCAAAAATCGTGTTAAAAGCTGGTAGTTGGATAGAACTCTTGTTGCATCAACATTTCGGTGTATAACCCACATTCAAAAGCGTCCCACTTGATTTTCCTGAGACAAATCAACCGAGAGGTGTGCGCTGTAACACAGTCCATACACCAGTGAAGAAAGCGCGGCTCGAAAAGTTCGAATACTCTAGACCGATTTTATAATTCGCATGCAGGGATAATAACTTCCCATTCGGAGTGCGTAATTTGACTAACCCACGTTCAAACCCAATCGCATCTCTGTTGCTGCACTCCACCAACTACTGGATGCAATCTAGGCGCGGGTTAGACAACCGTAATGACGATGTTACTGTGACTTTGGAATTTCCTGCAAAATCTTGCAAAAAGTTGGTAATTGGATAAAACTCTTGTTGCATCAACATTTCGGTGTTTAACCCACGTTGAAAAGTATCCCCCTGGATTCTCCTGGGATCAATCAACCGAGAAGTGTGCGCTATAAAACAGTCAACACACCAGTGAAGAAAGCGCTGCTCGAAAAGTTCGAATACTCTAGAACGACTTTATAATTCGCATGCAGGGAAATTATCTCCCCACTCGGAGTGCGTAATTTGACTAACCCACGTTCAAACCCAATCGCATCTCTGTTGCTGCACTCCACCAACTACTGGATGCAATCTAGGCGCGGGTTAGACAACCGTCATGACGATGTCACTGTGACTTGACGATTTCCTCAAAAATCGTGTTAAAAGCTGGTAGTTGGATAGAACTCTTGTTGCATCAACATTTCGGTGTATAACCCACATTGAAAAGCGTCCCACTTTATTTTCCTGAGACAAATCAACCGAGAGGTGTGCGCTGTAACACAGTCCATACACCAGTGAAGAAAGCGCGGCTCGAAAAGTTCGAATACTCTAGAACGACTTTATAATTCGCATGCAGGGAGAGTATCCCCCCACTCGGAGTGCGTAATTTGACTAACCCACGTTCAAACCCAATCGCATCTCTGTTGCTGCACTCCACCAACTACTGGATGCAATCTAGGCGTGGGTTAGACAACCGTCATGACGATGTCACTGTGACTTGACAATTTCCTCAAAAATCGTGTTAAAAGCTGGTAGCTGGATATAACTCTTGTTGCAACACTATTTCGGTGTTTAACCCACATTGAAAAGTGTCCCCCTGGATTCTCCTGGGATCAACCAACCGAGTGGTGTGCGCTGTAACACAGTCCATACACCAGTGAAGAAAGCGCGGCTCGAAAAGTTCGAATACTCTAGAACGACTTTATAATTCGCATGCAGGGAAATTATCTCCCCACTCGGAGTGCGTAATTTGACTAACCCACGTTCAAACCCAATCGCATCTCTGTTGCTGCACTCCACCAACTACTGGATGCAATCTAGGCGTGGGTTAGACAACCGTCATGACGATGTCACTGTGACTTGACAATTTCCTGTAAAATCGTGTTAAAAGCTGGTAGCTGGATATAACTCTTGTTGCAGCAACATTTCGGTGTCTAACCCACGTTGAAAAGTGTCCCACTGGATTCTCCTGAGATCAATCAACCGAGTGGTGTGCGCTGTAACGCAGTCCACATACCAATGAAGGAAGCGCGGCTGGAAAAGTTCGAATAGTCTAGAACAATTTTATAATTCGGATGCAGGGAAATTATCTCCCCACTCGGAGTGCGTAATTTGACTAACCCACGTTCAAACCCAATCGCATCTCTGTTGCTGCACTCCACCAACTACTGGATGCAATCTAGGCGCGGGTTAGACAACTGTAATGACGATGTCACTGTGACTTGACGATTTCCTCAAAAATCGTGTTAAAAGCAGGTAGTTGGATAGAACTCTTGTTGCATCAACATTTCGGTGTATAACCCACATTCAAAAGCGTGCCACTTGATTTTCCTGAGACAAATTAACCGAGAGGTGTGCGCTGTAACACAGTCCATGCACCAGTGAAGAAAGCGCGGCTCGAAAAGTTGGAATACTCTAGACCGATTTTATAATTCGCATGCAGGGGTAGTAACTTCCCATTCGGAGTGCGTAATTTGACTAACCCACGTTCAAACCAAATCGCATCTCTGTTGCTGCACTCCAACAACTACTGGATGCAATCTAGGCGTGCGTTCGACAACCGTCATGACGATGTCACTGTGACTTGACAATTTCCTGTAAAATCGTGTTAAAAGCTGGTAGCTGGATATAACTCTTGTTGCAGCAACATTTCGGTGTCTAACCCACGTTGAAAAGTGTCCCACTGGATTCTCCTGAGATCAATCAACCGAGAGGTGTGTGCTGTAACCCAGTCCACATACCAGTGAAGAAAGCGCGACTCAAAAAGTTCGAATTGTCTAGAACGATTTTATAATTCGCATGCAGGGGGAGTATCTCCCTATTCGGAGTGCGTAATTTCGCTAACCCACGTTCAAACCCAATCCCATCTCTGTTTCTGCAATCCACCAACTACTGGATGCAATCCAGGCGTGGGTTAGACAACCGTCATGACGTTGTTACTGTGACTTTAGAATTTCCTGCAAAACCGTGTTAAAAGCTTGTAGATGGATAGAACTCTTGTTGCAACAACATTCCCGTGTCTAACCCACATTGAAAAGCGACTTGATTCTCCTGAGATCAATCGAATAGTCTAGAACGATTTAATGTTTCGGTTGGAAACAATGCCGAGTCTTTGATAATGTGAATGTGAAGAGATGCTACAAGTGCTGGGCTTTCTACCATATAGCAAAGAATTGTTCAAGAGAAGAAAAATGTAATAAATCCGCGGGAAATGATAAGACGACTGAATGTACTGATTTGAAAATTCTGTGTATTAATTGAATGTTCAAAAACCAGCATCATGGACTGGAAATAAATGAAGAACATGGTGCACTGGATCGGGAATGCCCCACGTACAAAAGGGCAATGCAAGAGGAAAAGAGAAGAGCAGGCTGGATAGACCAGCAATTACAGAAAGAGGAGAGATTTCATGGTATAAGAACGTGCAAAGTTCCATGAAAGTGCATATAGTCAAAGAAGACATTGTATTCGACTCAACATCCGCGTTAAGGTCAACAAAAAGGCCTAGAATGGAAACCAACTCAATTGAAGAGAAAATCGTCATTCGCCGAGCATCGCCGGTCGAAACAACACGTAGGAAGACCATGTAACTTGTCAACAGTGGATTATGAAATTAGGATGAAGTGACATTGTGAAAAAGTTTGGGAAAAGAAAAAGAAGTCTGCTGTGGCATGTGAACTGTCTACACACACTTCGAACACTGTTCGACGCTGTTGATTAATATGGTTGTCAATGAATAGAATAAACTGCAGATAGCGCAAAACCGCGCGATGAGAGTCATATTGCGATCTGAAAGGTATTTTTAGGTGAATGACTTGCGACAAGTTCATGCTATAAAAGACAGATGCTAAAGTAGTATATGTGTATTTCTATACTTTGCAATGTTGAAAAATTATTAAAACGGACGAAAAACAGGCAGCAGGTGAGAGTTGCATGATAGAACGGTTATATCGCGATATGTTTTCGAAAATAGTGAGAGCGTTAAAAAACGTTTATTTTACCTATACATAGTTAAATAATGTCTAGACGCAAGAATTTTGTAACAAAATTTATTGCAAATAGCTGTGAAAGCTGATCAACATCAATCAATCAATCTCTCGAACGAAAAAAATCCAAATCAAATCGAACGAAAAAAAACAAAAATTATTTATTCATGGCGACTTCCATGTAGCGCGGACTACAAAATTTCTCGTAGTCTTCCATAGCCATTTCTTCTGGAGATCTCCTCTTCCTCCGCTTCTTCGTCGATGGCTCAATATTTACTTCGTTCTGTCCCAGCTATTGAAACATTTGTTCCATATTAATATTAATTCGTCATTGACTCAAGTGTAAAATGTTACCTGCATTCAAGTACAAAATACAATTTTCGACCTCAAACAACATGTACCTCGAGTCCCTCAGATCCTAATTCCTGTTGTCCCACATCCTCAATTATCCCGTCTTCCCGTTCCTCAGCCCGCTCTCCCATTCTTGATTCCCCTCCATCCATGTCCGATTCCTTATCCATCCTCTCCCTGCTCTCTTGCTCACTTTCTCTCTCAATTCCCTGTTTCACCACCGCTGCCACTCTCTCATCTCCTTGATCCTCGATCCCCGATGTTAAATCATTTCCCTCATGTTCCTCGTCCCGGTCCTCGACCCGTTCTACTCCCATTTCCGCATTTTCTTCCTCTTCACTTCCTCCCAGCCCTGCATTATTTTCTATATCAGCGATGTTTCCTCGAACCTCTCTCGAAAACTTAAGTCGCCTATCATACAAGAAAATGTAAAAATTATAGATGATTTATGATGGGAGAGCGGTTGGTCTGGTAGATGAGGGCTCGGCCTCGCAAAGGACGGTAATGGTAGTTCGGAAGGCGCGGGAAAAAGAGGCAAGGAAAAGCGTAAAAACCCGAAAACAGTATACGTCGGGAACAACAAAAATAAAAATTTTTTTTTTTTAATATATAGATGATTTGTATGAAAAAAATATACAGGTAACAAAACTTACTGTGGATCTTTTCCCGACTTCGATCTACCTGCACCTTCCCATTCATCAACAAGGACGTGGAATCGTCGGGCAATTGCTTCATATGGATCATCGCTAAAATAGGATTATTTTTTTCTATTCATTTTGGATGATGGAAACAAATTTTTCACTACACCCACACTGAGAGTTTAACTTCCCGAGCAGGTGTCATGAAAAATCGTATACACTTTCCTTCCGTAGGTGCGTAACATACTACATATTTTTAAACATAACCTCTAAAGAAATAACTATCAATTATTACGAATGAAAATAATAATACTTACTCGTTTATATCATTGTTTTGAAGAAATTCGATCATCGGCAAGCGGTTATTTCTTATAAAATTTCTCACGTACTCGGCGCGATGCTGATGACAAGGTTCCTTGTATATAAAAGAGCAGATCTCTCGAACAATCAGACGAGGCAAAACTTCTTTCTCTTTTAATAAAGAGGAATAGTTTTCTCGAGTAATGCGCACGAGGAGCATCCCAAGTTGGCGAGGATTTTTAAAAAAATCCGTGAAATATCTTTTGCGCACCATTATGACGGAAACGTCGCGACAGGAGACCAAAAATTTCTAAGACAATTGAGTGGTGGGATTATTTTATTCATTCGCTGTAGCTCGCTATGACACGAAGTTTTTATTTGTTTGTTAATCTCGTCTCAAATAAATTCCATTACAATTACGCACAACTTCACACCGCTGAACACAGGTTCGATTCAAACGAAAGAAAACGACCCAACGATAAGTCTCGTCTCTCGGCGACGATCACCGCATCAGGTTGTCCAACCCGTGCCTAGATTGCATCCAGTAGTTGGTGGATTGCAGAAACAGAGATGTGATTTGGTTTGAACGTGGGTTAGCGAAATTACGCACTCCGAATAGGGAGATACTCCCCCTGCATGCGAATTATAAAATCGTTCTAGACAATTCGAACTTTTTGAGCCGCGCTTTCTTCACTGGTATGTGGACTGGGTTACAGCACACACCGCTCGGTTGATTGATCTCAGGAGAATCAAGTCGGACGCTTTTCAATGTGGGTTAGACACGGGAATGTTGTTGCAACAAGAGTTCTATCCAACTACAAGCTTTTAACACGGTTTTGCAGGAAATGCTGAAGTCACAGTAACATCGCCATGACGGTTGTCTAACCCGCGCCTGGATTGCATCCAGTAGTTGGTGGATTGCAGAAACAGAGATGGGATTGGGTTTGAACGTGGGTTAGCGAAATTACGCACTCCGAATAGGGAGATACTCCCCCTGCATGCGAATTATAAAATCGTTCTAGACAATTCGAACTTTTTGAGTCGCGCTTTCTTCACTGGTATGTGGACTGGGTTACAGCACACACCTCTCGGTTGATTGATCTCAGGAGAATCCAGTGGGACACTTTTCAACGTGGGTTAGACACCGAAATGTTGCTGCAACAAGAGTTATATCCAGCTACCAGCTTTTAACACGATTTTACAGGAAATTGTCAAGTCACAGTGACATCGTCATGACGGTTGTCGAACGCACGCCTAGATTGCATCCAGTAGTTGTTGGAGTGCAGCAACAGAGATGCGATTTGGTTTGAACGTGGGTTAGTCAAATTACGCTATCCGAGTGGGGAGATAATTCCCCTGCATGCGAATTATAAAATTGTTCTAGAGTATTCGAACTTTTCGAGCCGCGCTTTCTTCACTGGTGTATGGACTGTGTTACAGCGCACACCTCTCGGTTGATTTGTCTCAGGAAAATCCGGTGGGACGCTTTTGAATGTGGGTTATACACCGAAACGTTGATGCAACAAGAGTTTTATCCAATTACCAACTTTTTGCAAGATTTTGCAGGAAATTCCAAAGTCACAGTAACATCGTCATTACGGTTGTCTAACCCGCGCCTAGATTGCATCCAGTAGTTGGTGGAGTGCAGCAACAGAGATGCGATTGGGTTTGAACGTGGGTTAGTCAAATTACGCACTCCGAGTGGGGAGATAATTTCCCTGCATCCGAATTATAAAATTGTTCTAAACTATTCGAACTTTTCGAGCCGCGCTTCCTTCATTGGTATGTGGACTGCGTTACAGCGCACACCACTCGGTTGATTGATCTCAGGAGAATCCAGTGGGACACTTTTCAACGTGGGTTAGACACCGAAATGTTGCTGCAACAAGAGTTATATCCAGCTACCAGCTTTTAACACGATTTTACAGGAAATTGTCAAGTCACAGTGACATCGTCATGACGGTTGTCGAACCCACGCCTAGATTGCATCCAGTAGTTGTTGGAGTGCAGCAACAGAGATGCGATTTGGTTTGAACGTGGGTTAGCCAAATTACGCTATCCGAGTGGGGAGATAATTCCCCTGCATGCGAATTATAAAATTGTTCTAGACTATTCGAACTTTTCGAGCCGCGCTTTCTTCACTGGTGTGTGGACTGTTTTATAGCGCACACCTCTCGGTTGATTGATCCCAGGAGAATCCAGGGGGATACTTTTCAATGTGGGTTAAACACCGAAATGTTGATGCAACAAGAGTTTTATCCAATTACCAACTTTTTGCAAGATTTTGCAGGAAATTCCAAAGTCACAGTAACATCGTCATTACGGTTGTCTAACCCGCGCCTAGATTGCATCCAGTAGTTGGTGGAGTGCAGCAACAGAGATGCGATTGGGTTTGAACGTGGGTTAGTCAAATTACGCACTCCGAATGGGAAGTTATTATCCCTGCATGCGAATTATAAAATCGGTCTAGAGTATTCGAACTTTTCGAGCCGCGCTTTCTTCACTGGTGTATGGACTGTGTTACAGCGCACACCTCTCGGTTGATTTGTCTCAGGAAAATAAAGTGGGACGCTTTTCAATGTGGGTTATACACCGAAATGTTGATGCAACAAGAGTTCTATCCAACTACCAGCTTTTAACACGATTTTTGAGGAAATCGTCAAGTCACAGTGACATCGTCATGACGGTTGTCTAACCCGCGCCTAGATTGCATCCAGTAGTTGGTGGAGTGCAGCAACAGAGATGCGATTGGGTTTGAACGTGGGTTAGTCAAATTACGCACTCCGAGTGGGGAGATAATTTCCCTGCATGCGAATTATAAAGTCGTTCTAGAGTATTCGAACTTTTCGAGCCGCGCTTTCTTCACTGGTGTATGGACTGTGTTACAGCGCACACCACTCGGTTGGTTGATCCCAGGAGAATCCAGGGGGACACTTTTCAATGTGGGTTAAACACCGAAATAGTGTTGCAACAAGAGTTATATCCAGCTACCAGCTTTTAACACGATTTTTGAGGAAATTGTCAAGTCACAGTGACATCGTCATGACGGTTGTCTAACCCACGCCTAGATTGCATCCAGTAGTTGGTGGAGTGCAGCAACAGAGATGCGATTGGGTTTGAACGTGGGTTAGTCAAATTACGCACTCCGAGTGGGGGGATACTCTCCCTGCATGCGAATTATAAAGTCGTTCTAGAGTATTCGAACTTTTCGAGCCGCGCTTTCTTCACTGGTGTATGGACTGTGTTACAGCGCACACCTCTCGGTTGATTTGTCTCAGGAAAATAAAGTGGGACGCTTTTCAATGTGGGTTATACACCGAAATGTTGATGCAACAAGAGTTCTATCCAACTACCAGCTTTTAACACGATTTTTGAGGAAATCGTCAAGTCACAGTGACATCGTCATGACGGTTGTCTAACCCGCGCCTAGATTGCATCCAGTAGTTGGTGGAGTGCAGCAACAGAGATGCGATTGGGTTTGAACGTGGGTTAGTCAAATTACGCACTCCGAGTGGGGAGATAATTTCCCTGCATGCGAATTATAAAGTCGTTCTAGAGTATTCGAACTTTTCGAGCAGCGCTTTCTTCACTGGTGTGTTGACTGTTTTATAGCGCACACTTCTCGGTTGATTGATCCCAGGAGAATCCAGGGGGATACTTTTCAACGTGGGTTAAACACCGAAATGTTGATGCAACAAGAGTTTTATCCAATTACCAACTTTTTGCAAGATTTTGCAGGAAATTCCAAAGTCACAGTAACATCGTCATTACGGTTGTCTAACCCGCGCCTAGATTGCATCCAGTAGTTGGTGGAGTGCAGCAACAGAGATGCGATTGGGTTTGAACGTGGGTTAGTCAAATTACGCACTCCGAATGGGAAGTTATTATCCCTGCATGCGAATTATAAAATCGGTCTAGAGTATTCGAACTTTTCGAGCCGCGCTTTCTTCACTGGTGTATGGACTGTGTTACAGCGCACACCTCTCGGTTGATTTGTCTCAGGAAAATCAAGTGGGACGCTTTTGAATGTGGGTTATACACCGAAATGTTGATGCAACAAGAGTTCTATCCAACTACCAGCTTTTAACACGATTTTTGAGGAAATTGTCAAGTCACAGTGACATCGTCATGACGGTTGTCTAACCCACGCCTAGATTGCATCCAGTAGTTGGTGGAGTGCAGCAACAGAGATGCGATTGGGTTTGAACGTGGGTTAGTCAAATTACGCACTCCGAGTGGGGAGATAATTTCCCTGCATGCGAATTATAAAGTCGTTCTAGAGTATTCGAACTTTTCGAGCCGCGCTTTCTTCACTGGTGTGTGGACTGTTTTATAGCGCACACCTCTCGGTTGATTGATCCCAGGAGAATCCAGGGGGATACTTTTCAATGTGGGTTAAACACCGAAATGTTGATGCAACAAGAGTTTTATCCAATTACCAACTTTTGGCGAGATATTGCAGGAAATTCTAAAGTCACAGTAACATCGTCATTACGGTTGTCTAACCCGCGCCTAGATTGCATCCAGTAGTTGGTGGATTGCAGAAACAGAGATGCGATTTGGTTTGAACGTGGGTTAGTCAAATTACGCACTCCGAATGGGAAGTTACTACCCCTGCATGCGAATTATAAAATCGGTCTAGAGTATTCGAACTCTTCGAGCCGCGCTTTCTTCACTGGTGTATGGACTGTGTTACAGCTCACACCTCCCGGTTGATTTGTCTCAGGAAAATCAAGTGGGACGCTTTTGAATGTGGGTTATACACCGAAATGTTGATGCAACAAGAGTTCTATCCAACTACCAGCTTTTAACACGATTTTTGAGGAAATCGTCAAGTCACAGTGACATCGTCATGACGGTTGTCTAACCCACGCCTAGATTGCATCCAGTAGTTGGTGGAGTGCAGCAACAGAGATGCGATTGGGTTTGAACGTGGGTTAGTCAAATTACGCACTCCGAGTGGGGAGATAATTTCCCTGCATGCGAATTATAAAGTCGTTCTAGAGTATTCGAACTTTTCGAGCCGCGCTTTCTTCACTGGTGTATGGACTGTGTTACAGCGCACACCACTCGGTTGGTTGATCCCAGGAGAATCCAGGGGGACACTTTTCAATGTGGGTTAAACACCGAAATAGTGTTGCAACAAGAGTTATATCCAGCTACCAGCTTTTAACACGATTTTTGAGGAAATTGTCAAGTCACAGTGACATCGTCATGACGGTTGTCTAACCCACGCCTAGATTGCATCCAGTAGTTGGTGGAGTGCAGCAACAGAGATGCGATTGGGTTTGAACGTGGGTTAGTCAAATTACGCACTCCGAGTGGGGGGACACTCTCCCTGCATGCGAATTATAAAGTCGTTCTAGAGTATTCGAACTTTTCGAGCCGCGCTTTCTTCACTGGTGTATGGACTGTGTTACAGCGCACACCTCTCGGTTGATTTGTCTCAGGAAAATAAAGTGGGACGCTTTTCAATGTGGGTTATACACCGAAATGTTGATGCAACAAGAGTTCTATCCAACTACCAGCTTTTAACACGATTTTTGAGGAAATCGTCAAGTCACAGTGACATCGTCATGACGGTTGTCTAACCCGCGCCTAGATTGCATCCAGTAGTTGGTGGAGTGCAGCAACAGAGATGCGATTGGGTTTGAACGTGGGTTAGTCAAATTACGCACTCCGAGTGGGGAGATAATTTCCCTGCATGCGAATTATAAAGTCGTTCTAGAGTATTCGAACTTTTCGAGCCGCGCTTTCTTCACTGGTGTATGGACTGTGTTACAGCGCACACCACTCGGTTGGTTGATCCCAGGAGAATCCAGGGGGACACTTTTCAATGTGGGTTAAACACCGAAATAGTGTTGCAACAAGAGTTATATCCAGCTACCAGCTTTTAACACGATTTTTGAGGAAATTGTCAAGTCACAGTGACATCGTCATGACGGTTGTCTAACCCACGCCTAGATTGCATCCAGTAGTTGGTGGAGTGCAGCAACAGAGATGCGATTGGGTTTGAACGTGGGTTAGTCAAATTACGCACTCCGAGTGGGGGGACACTCTCCCTGCATGCGAATTATAAAGTCGTTCTAGAGTATTCGAACTTTTCGAGCCGCGCTTTCTTCACTGGTGTATGGACTGTGTTACAGCGCACACCACTCGGTTGGTTGATCCCAGGAGAATCCAGGGGGACACTTTTCAATGTGGGTTAAACACCGAAATAGTGTTGCAACAAGAGTTATATCCAGCTACCAGCTTTTAACACGATTTTTGAGGAAATTGTCAAGTCACAGTGACATCGTCATGACGGTTGTCTAACCCACGCCTAGATTGCATCCAGTAGTTGGTGGAGTGCAGCAACAGAGATGCGATTGGGTTTGAACGTGGGTTAGTCAAATTACGCACTCCGAGTGGGGAGTTACTACCCCTGCATGCGAATTATAAAATTGTTCTAGAGTATTCGAACTTTTCGAGCCGCGCTTTCTTCACTGGTGTGTGGACTGTTTTATAGCGCACACCTCTCGGTTGATTGATCCCAGGAGAATCCAGGGGGATACTTTTCAATGTGGGTTATACACCGGAATGTTGATGCAACAAGAGTTTTATCCAATTACCAACTTTTGGCAAGATTTTGCAGGAAATTCTAAAGTCACAGTAACATCGTCATTACGGTTGTCTAACCCGCGCCTAGATTGCATCCAGTAGTTGGTGGATTGCAGAAACAGAGATGCGATTTGGTTTGAACGTGGGTTAGTCAAATTACGCACTCCGAATGGGAAGTCACTACCCCTGCATGCGAATTATAAAATCGGTCTAGAGTATTCGAACTTTTCGAGCCGCGCTTTCTTCACTGGTGTATGGACTGTGTTACAGCTCACACCTCTCGGTTGATTGATCTCAGTAGAATCCAGTGGGACGCTTTTGAATGTGGGTTATACACCGAAATGTTGATGCAACAAGAGTTCTATCCAACTACCAGCTTTTAACACGATTTTTGAGGAAATCGTCAAGTCACAGTGACATCGTCATTACAGTTGTCTAACCCGCGCCTAGATTGCATCCAGTAGTTGGTGGAGTGCAGCAACAGAGATGCGATTGGGTTTGAACGTGGGTTAGTCAAATTACGCACTCCGCACACCTCTCGGTCAATTGCGGTTAATCGTCAGACAATGCAGAATGTCTAGCGTGTATTCATTTCAATTTCACAAAAAAATAATTAAAATTAACAAAAAAACCAACTCGCGTCGGATAGAAGCAAACGAAAATAAAATGAAAAGTAACTTTTATTTCTTTTCCAATTTTTCTTAACCTACTACCTGAAGTGATAATTTACAGTTATTTCCATCGGCTTGATTATTGCCGGTTTTATTATCACGAAAATTGTAAAAATGCCCGTGACATGACTGTTTCATTCACCGCAGGATATGTTGGTTCGCTTCGCAGGGATGAATCTGTCGCTCTTACTTATTTGGGAATGAGTCTTGGAATTTTTCGTATCCACAGAATCTTGTCAATTCTCATGCATCAGGGATAAGGAACGCGGTTTAAGCCACATGTAAACAAACGAAATGTTAAATTAGAAGAAAATATAATAAAGTTAAAGGGATAAAAAATAAAGGCAGCTTCAAGTTGGCCGAAAAAATTTCGTTTTCATGTGATGCCCTTATCAAAAATCATTTTTTCAGTAGTTTTATCACGCTTGCCTCGCATGAAATCGATACTGTTTTACATTCGAGACGATCAAGAATATTGTAGCGAACCCTGCGACATGAGCTTTTCACTCACCGCGGGATATAATTTGTTCGCTTTGCGTTTCGAATTCGAATTTTATTGTGCAATCAGATTTGTTATTCGGACAATGGTTAGCTCATGGAAATAACAATATATATTCATATCTAGAAATATCTTAATCAATGTATCATTCGGTCGATCAGGAAATTTAGTCTTCCAGTATTTTTTTGTGAAAATAATATTTTTCCATCAGTTCGATATTTGCACCTATTCAGAAAATAGTTTTCATTTCCAATTTCACAAAGATTCAGTCATTATCGTATTTTTTCTTGTTTTTATATTTAACAACATCTAAATCATACACGGGTTTACATTTTTTTTTATTGGTCATTCAAACTAATCTTCTTATCGTTCGGTAATTTTCGAACGATTTAACCTCTTGATTACACTTCCTACTCAACTTCGGGCGGCTGCTACGTCGTCTTGACCGTGTCATGTTTTTTGTGGGGTTAATTCAAACTCGGGGTTAGGAATTACTCTTGACACATACGTCTGAAACTTGTCCGAACTTCGAAAAACATCCGATTTGTCACTGTCCCGGAACACAACTCGCGGGGGGAAGCGCGTGATATTCGCGTATGCGGTGTTAGTATATGTTCTATATATACGCACTATCGTTGCACGACTCTCACGAGAGGTTCCAGATGAAGTATTTGTATATGTATAGAAATATACACCCAATTTTTTCTGCAGCAATAGGATAAAAAGCATTTCCTTCATCTGTGCAGCCGCGCATACACGCGAGCTACGGATACGCGCACTACTATGACGAGCGAGCAGCCTCCCAGTGCGCGCCGTTATCCCTTTGATTCGCGAATGGAACGACTGTATTCGCAATTACGTACAGCCACATCGATATATACCAGAGAACGCGGTTGGACACGCACGCTCTGGGATAACGTTGAATAATACATGCTCCATTACTCGACCTCGGACATTTATGTATGCATAATGGACGTCCGATACGTAGAGAGCGTAGTCTTATACTATGCGAAATAGGGATAGGAGGAGGAGAGATCTCTCGATATCTTATAAAATTCTGAAATAACAGCATAAACTATGTAGGTTGCCCTTGATTAGTGATATAGATCAATATACTTCTCATTGTGCTTGATGTGCCTTTAAGTTTATTCTTTCGGAAGATATATGCTTTTTTTTAAAAGCTTATGTTTTTAAGTAAAATCAGATCTGTATGCATTCTATAATTGGTATTATCCTCATTCACATTCAAGCGGTGCTCCACAAGCGTAAAAATCGATTCAGGCATTTTCGTTCATTCGGAAAATTGTTAAAATTAAAAAGATTTTAGAAGATTATAAAGGTTTAAGGAGTGATTCGTATGGAGAGCGCTGGTCCATTTAAACATAAATAAGACGTTTCCGAAAATAACAGTTTTTTCATTTTCCTATCTACTGTTAAGACTAGGCCTTGTCTAGAATTATTCGTTGCCTCCAGAGTTCTATCAAAAACTCAATATTCAATGGATGCGGAAAGCATATACACCGTACTTTGAGTAGAGCAATCGAGAGGTTTTAATCTCCGATGGATGTGATTAATTTTGTCGGTACAATAATACTGATGATATTCCCCCCCCCCCCTCTCTCTCTCTCTCTCTCTCTCTCTCTCTCTCTCTCTCTCTCTCTCTCTCTCTCTCTCTCTCTCTCTCTCTCTCTCTGTCTCTTCCATTTCACCCTCCAGTTGCTATCTCGGCCGATGCAGACGATGGCCATTCATGGTAATCCTTGGTCTGAACCAACTACTGCAACCTGGTTACGTGGGGGATGGCAGGAGAGGAAGTGAGAGAAAACCTTGTTCGGATATACATATACTAGACAACTTCTCTGGTGTGGAGCTTCGTAGTTCCTAGTTGCTGTGTTTCCTATATACTGTGGTGACATCGGCCTAGCCAAGAGGTATATCTTGGGAGCATCGAGGCGTCCAATGACGCTGGACTATCGATTCTACCCAGGTCCTCTGTCAAAACTTAGGCTGCATAGCATCCTAGATTTGTATATGTGTATATGAAGACGCAGAGATTAAAGGGAGAGAGTGAAATACGAGGTTAAAGAGGTTCGGGAGCGCACGGTGTGGAAGGTTGGACAATCACTGAAAGCTTCCGCGAACGCGGAAACTCCGGGGATACCCGTCGAGTCAGAGGGATGATCCTAGTTTCTATCTATGTATCTCTCTCTCTCTCTCTCCCCCTCTCTCTTTTCCTTTGTCGAAATATCCTTTGCTTTGCTTCGTCATTCGCCTCTCCCATCCGTTTATACTCATCCGGCTTAGCTCCGCCGAGCGACTCGCGAATTGAGCCACGACCGAGAGATTCGATACGACCCGGAAATGTATGCAGGTAGGCACTCTGGCTGGGAAGTCAATCGAAGGCTGAATAATATTTATTGGCAACTTTGGATCGTTAATCGTTCAGCTCATTCTTTGAAGCAATCACTTCGCAGATCACCCATTCCCGATTAATCGCAAATCACTGGAACTCTTAACCTCAACCTCCTTTTTTCCATTTGTTACTGATGCGAAATCGTGGACACCGTTCTCGTATCTCGTCATGTTCTCAGCGTAAGATTTAATAAACACGCATGCACATTGAACAGGGAATGGCTTCGACCATTAAAGTTCCCAAAAAGACGCGGAAAGTAATGCAGCAGCTCTTATTCTTCAGCTTCCAAAGTTTGATTTTCAGCAGGCGAGCTACGCAATTTCCGAAACGTCTTTCTTTGCTTTCTCTCCGTTGTTTCCTACGTTTGTGGTTCTCTCTTTTTCTCTCTATCTCGCTTTGCTTCTGCTTATCTTCCCCATACCGTCGTAGGGAAGACAAATTTCCGGTTCGATTCGCACCGAGCCGTGAAGGTAGACTCTCGACTAAAATTTTCTTGGATGGCCTTGTTCCGTGACTCTCGCACCAAAGGAATCACAGCTTGCGAACAGTGCTACTGAAGGAAAAAGAGCCGGCTTCGAAGAGGAAGAGAGATATCGAGAAAGAAAGACTTCTCCTTACCTTCCACTTCCGTCTTCGCACGTTTTATGAGAGATCGAGCACAGAGCCATGCACACACGAACGGGTGCGGGCGTTCGCGCGTTATGAATATCCTCATTGCTGAGCGCGCGCACAAGGTATGTGTTCGTGAGAGGAGCCACCGCGTGTGCATTTCTTCCAGGCGCTTACGTGCTCGTTCGTTTCCGGTTCGAAAATTTCCACTTCCCACTTCTCTTCCCCCTCTTTTGTTCACACATATTCCCACGCAAACACACACACTCAAATCTGTTTATATATCAACGGACATAGTATGATGTCCCAAAATATATTTGGAGTACCGTATGCATTTGAATGCAAATATAACGGAAAAGCAAGTGAAGTAATAAACTCATCGAGTGTGATAAGGTTTTCGGTATTCATCGAAGATTTAAACTGTCCTATCGGCTCAGTGTAAATTTTCTTTATAATAGTATATTGGTTAGGGTATACGAGGTCTCGTTGGGAAGTACGAATGCTTTAATACGCTAGGGGTTGGTGGTAGAACGAAAGAGCTGAGATCAAAAAATCACTATGGTGTGGTTCCAGGCACTGATGCCGTCCGCGTGAATACTGAAGGGGTGAGAATAGTGAGGGTGGGCCGGGGCGGCAGGTTCTTGGCACGGCCTTTCTTTCGGGACAAGGGTACAGCCGCCATCCATTACGAGCCGCGCATGACACCTCAAGAGATATATCGACTTACCGCATCCGCGAATTGAATTGAATGCCGCCGCCCAGCAAAAAACACCAATGAGCAAAATAGAACACTGTGATCGATGCTGGACCTGGTGAAATTTATTGGCGAATGAGTTACGATAGGATCGTGCATTCTAGGGGACCTGGTATCCTCATGTGACGAGTAGATTTGCCATGTCTCTCACATACTCGTTGTCCAGTAGTCACGAACAAAGTTGATATTGTAGGTGCCAGCGAGTTGTAATTCAATAACTGACGACAAAACTTTGCACAGTAGTTCCATTTGTACATAGTAAACAGGATTTTCTGGACATGGCAGTAGAGTATCGCGAAATTTTGCATCCCTACAAAATTATCTGAGGCTCTGTCATGAGGGTATAGAGCATAGAGTCGAAACGTTTTTCGTAAAAAAAAAAAAAATGGTTGAATAACGCGTCTCTTCGTTTGTACAATGTTCAATCGCCGGATAATCGCTTGGGTTCCCGATTGACAAGAGAACACGTTGTACAATGAGAATACCCACGGAGAGATGATACTCACTCAACTTCCAAAGCCCCCTTGAACGCCCATTTAACGGCTGCTACTGTAATATTCGGGATTATCCGTACAGGGGCTTTCACATACAAACAAAGGTTTCACTTCCCAACGCGGGAAATTTCTGAATCCTCCAGGCTCTCGAAAGCATTCTCGGTCGTTGTCTATTGGAGTGAGAGAGTAAGCATTTCGCGGAAAGCCGTATTAGTAGCGCAGCATAGCGTCACTGTAAACATTGCATAAATCCGGTATACAGATCTCCGTACTCTGCCATTCTAAGCCTTTCCAATCGTCAGCTGTGGGTGACAATCGAAAATATAATTGCTCACTTCTATTCAACACTAGCATCCCGCGAAAACACTCAATTGTAATTGTGTCCGTTGCAAACGGAAAGGTTATCTGGAAGTCCTTGTACTTTCGAAGGATCAAACACTCATGGAGATCATCAGAGAAAATAGGTTGAAAAGCGGCGAATATGCAATAGTATTTTTGGAGATTTCGCTGCTGAAAAGATATATTCTTTGAATTCTCCCAATAAACATGGGTGAATCTAAAAGTTCATCATGCTTCCCTAGAATTCCATTTTGCCGCTGTATATCGGCTCTTTACTTTTTATCCACTAATACATAAGAAAGTAATTAAAAATTGAATTGTCTTATCGTCTCTCTTGGCAGCCTAGTGGTGTTACTTCGTTCCACAATCACATCGTTTCTTTCCCCTCGAGTATCGTGATTTGATGCATCCGCATTATCCGCCTTTCCGGGCCTTCGAATAACCATTTCAACGGAGTGAATCGTTAATTTCCTAAAGTTTCTGCCTGGTCGGCTGAATGCCACATTGATTGGTACTCCAATCAATCGAGAGAATGAGCGAGGGTGTGTCGTTCTTATTGGGGGTCGTTTGCGATAGGTTGCTAGAGCAGAGACCGGTCTAGGAATGAGATCAGAAGTCGCTTGGATACAGGAGGCTACGCTTATGCTAGTAGCACTATAGTGGCAGTTGGTACGAGCAAGGAGGAGGATTGATAGTAGAACGAGAATGGTGGATGGAGTGCACAGAAGGCTTGATGATATTCTACCTAAGGGCATAGAAATCTCGGGTAGAAACGAAATTGAGTCTCCTGGAGGTGATTATCATTCGAAGTGGATCGGTGGCGAGGGCGCATCGATGCCCGAGTCTCGTTCATTCCGCTTCGAAGTTTTTTTTTTTAATTCCCCGACCCTCATACTCTACTGCCACCATCGCTATGGCTATAACACGCTCTTCTTTTTTCTTGTTCCTCTTCTTCTTATCCTACAATGATTGGCACCACCAGTGCGCCTGTGGTCGAGATTGCTTTTCCAAAGCCATTTTTAATAATGCTGCATTGGGAGGGTAACATCCGAGCTGTGATAGCTTCATCTCTCTATACCCACTCGCATTTACGCACTCGGTTGCCCTTTAATCTCCACGAGTATTATGGCAAGAGTTCGGTGTGAAAGTCCGACCATACAGTGTGGTAATCTTGGCATTTTCTTTTCTTTTGAGTTACTGTATCTTACAACGCGGGATGATTATTCTCCATTTCGTCGTGTCACAACGAACTATTCAAGCTTATATTAGCATCTTTTGGCATCCGGCCTAGTTTTGGTATTTGGGAGAAACTCATGGATCTTTCAGCAATAACGGTGATACTGGTAGAACTCTGTATCGATCCGTCAACCCAACTCCTTGAACGTTTCTAGTGTGGATAGTGTCTCCTTGAGTCTCGACCAAACGGACGGTACCTCAAGAGGGAAATTCATCCCAAGCTCTCCAAGAATGTTGGAGCGATAAACTCCTGTTGGAGGTTCACGGTACCCTATCTTTTGCCACCAGTGTAGAGCGAGCGAGAGAAAGATCATGAAGGAAGAGAAGAGTTTCGATGGAGGCGTAGGGCAACGCGCCAAACCAGTTTTAAATGCGCTCTTAAATTTCACGGAGTTGCGACGAGCCGTAAACCATCCCGACGACTTGGGACGCTCGACGGAAACTCCGCCGGGTTAGGCTGCCGCTGCCCCATCGTCCTTTCTCGCTATGACCTAGAGACGAGTCTTCCCTCGGGCTTGTCAGAGGATCGGATTCGCCATTGGAATCCTCCTGGCTCGGCACTAACATGTCTCTGAGATTAGAATCCGGTCTTAAGCTGGATGAATTCCGTTTACGATCCGTTTCATTCTATCTTCTAATTTCACCTCGGAAACTTTTCAAAGTTACCATTGTGATCATGACAATTCTAGTTTGAAAATCTATGACGAGAAATAATCATGAACACTCGTAAGGTATTTATCTTTTGTAAGTGGGGATTATGATTTCGTCAGAGGAATCAGTTTCTTTATGCCCCCTTTTTCTCTTTTCAATTCAGTTGAAAGATTCGAGATTCTGTGAAACGTACTTTTTGTTGTATCTTGTTCAGTCATTTTATTGGTTGGTCTACTGGAGTGACGACAGCGGATGAGAAATTAACAAAGATATGCAAGTAAAGCCGACTTAATAAGAAAGATCCTGATTTATCGCATAGCCGTTGAAGTTGCCCGGTTATGAAGCGACGTAATGAAATCCTCCAGCCACGACAGAAAGTGTACAACGTCAAGATATAGTAGAGATACCACCCACACTCTCGATCTCAGGTTCACAATAGCTTCACAACGATAGTATAGAGCTGGTGAGAAGATCGTGGTGTACATCTTAATGCCGCAAACCCATAACGATAACCACCACGAAACGGGAACGGCGAGCACGCGGCCACCCTGGCAATAACGCCGTCTGGAGATACTACTGGCAGCATGGTTTGAAACAGCCTAGTAGAACACATTCATACATATATACACACTTGCCATTCTACGTTTACCACCCACAAAACCACCCAACTTGCTTCTGGATATCTCGAAGCAATTACCGACTAAGAACCTGAGAAGGGTAGAGGCCTCGTTAAGGTAATAGTGTCCATTATCTCGGTGCATAAGGGAAGAAATAAACCAGAGGTCTAACGCACTATCGTCTAATAATCAACGACCTAGCTCACGAATGATCGCCTTATACTTCTTGGCAAGTCTTCCAATTTAGAATGCTGCATTGACTGTAGAGAATTTGATGTGAGCACGCACTGTTAGAATACACGGAAGAGAAGTCTTTTTGCTACAGCTCATAAATTACATAAATTTAATCAGACTACTCTTATATAGATACATTCTCCAACTGTTTTCCTGCTTGATTGAACATTCTAATGTCGCGGTCCGATTACTATACATGAACGATGCAACACTTCTATCTGCTTCCGAGCACAACATGAATGAGGACGGTGGTAAGTACTCAGACAGATTCTATTAACGGCTGTCGTTTAGCCAGTCGATTGTAACGTCTTGCATCGGACTCCGAACATTTTATGAGGCAACCAAACGGCTGATGTCGAATAGATTACGTGAATGATCTGAAAGTGTCGGAGTTGGGTCGGCTATTGCAGCACTACGAGTGAGCTCCAGAACAGGTGTTCAAACTCAAGAGAGGTGAGAATCTGCGCAAGGAGTATATTGTCGGGATTCCATAGCGAGACCGTCGGTTTCAGTTTCCGTATCTTGGATTCATGCCTTTTATGCGGAATTCAGGATGACAGAACCCTTGAGAGCTCGACAGCTATGGCTGCGCTGAGTCTTCAAAGGACTTGGTAATTAAATAGAAGCCATCTTGCTGTACGATAAGTGAGATAGGAGTCACATTAAGAGAAGAAATAAATAAAACCCCATGACAAATAGGACAGACGGCGTCAGGCCAGCTTTGAGTGTGAAAACTCCCATACAAAAACACTCATTTCATTTTTGCAATCTTATAACTTTCAAATTTTTACGGTGTGACAAATGAAAAGTTTTTCGACCAAATATTCCCAGAGTTGATTGGTTCATAAGCTAGGCTCACTGATACATAGAAGCTGATCACCATTCATCACGGGATCGCCGCAATCCAGAGAAGATCACAAAAATTGTCTACAACATTGTACATTGTTTTTGTTCTGTGACGTTGGAATTGTACATACTGGTGTTTCGTAAGTATGATATTAGCTGAGTTGGAGAATGAGCAGATGTTCGTTGTAGAAAAAGCGAGTTTTGGCCACAGAATAAATGAAGAGAAGCAGTATAGTTGGTGAAGAAAGACTCGGGAGAATAGTTGGTAAAGAGGCCACCACTCGACTATGGTAGTCCTACACTATGAGACCCTGCCCTGTATTTGACGCAGTTGTTAGCGACTGTTCGTGATGTGAAGCACATAGAAGAAAAAGATTGCGACCAGCTATTCGTCCGTTTCTTCGGGCTGGGGTGAAAAAAGTGACGGGTGCGAGAACGAGCGAAAAAGAGAGACAGCGAGCAGAGAAAGAAAGAGAATGAGGATCGTGATCATGGACAAGAGAAGCCGACTCAGGGTGAGATAGAAAGAATTTCGCTTGCGAAAGTATACGGAGAAAGAGAGTTCTTCGACGGTAAGGAGGGGTTGGTGGCTGTTGCTGTTGCGGCCACGGCATTACCTCCGCACCATTAACTCGCAAAACTTTCCGCTTGAATCTTGTTCTCGAGTCGGGGTGACTGTCACGAGCGTACGACCAAAAAGATCTTTCCCTTGCGTTCTTCTCCATCCTATGCTCGACCTTCTGCACTTGTTCCCTGTCTTCTTTTTTCCCCCTTTTTCGCTTACTTAAACGTTTTCTCTCTTTCTCTTGTTCACTCCCACTCTATCCCTGTCTTTGCCTCCGTTATTATATATACTTTTTGTAAGTGGGTATAAGTATCGTGGTGGCCCAGGGTATGGAAACCGGACACAGGATGTGGGTCCGAAAAAACCCGCTCGCCGGAGTCGTGAGTCTGACCCTGTTTGAAAGTTATAAATATAAATAGTGGTTTCGTGAACGATTCACGAATCGCGGGCCAAGAAGATGCTTTATGAAGGCAGTCATTAACACTAAAACTCGCTACACATAAATCCATGGTACATGATGACTCTCGTGACTTGACAATCACAAAAATAACCCGTGACAATAAGATCAAGAGTTGACATATTGCTCCTGGGTGTGTGTAATTCTTTTCACGCTATCTCGCTTATTTTCGTTAGTCAATGCGCATAATGAAGATGAAGAAATACGAGAAGAAAAAACAATGCTTATCCGACGAGGGACGCCTATCTGAGTGAAATCGACCAAGATGCAAAGAAGATTGTGAGACGAAGTGAATAGCTGGTCCTTCCCCTTGTGTGTTTCTCTTTTTTCTACCTCCCTGTTTGAAACGAGAGCAAAGCCAGTAATCGATACTTCGGAGGAAGGGAAAACGGCCAGTTTCGACATAGACACACTCAGCGTACATGGGGTTCAGGCATTTTGGGCTTTCGTGCTCAGAATAATTTATCGCTCTGGGGCTCTATGCGAGCATAGTATACCTCACTCACGTTCACCCTATCTCTATTCTCGCGCTCATGTTCCTTGTATAGAAGCTGCGATCCTTGCGTTTGTCTCTTCATCCTTCTTCTCTTCATCTTGTCGTTGCCTGCCTGACGTCTCTTGCTTCCTCGGAATAACACACACGCGCACATTTATTCGGTGTCTAGTAGAATAGGAAGAATCATGGGTCACACCTTTTCGATCTTTACTGGTGAACCTATCATGTTTATACCCAACGGATCGACGAATTTTTTTCGGTCTATATGTATACATCTGTACGGGTGTATAACTATATACATTCATGTACTTTTCTTCGAGAGAGCGGCACATTTATCCCGTGAGAATTCTAGCAGCAGTAGAACCTCGAGGTTAATCAACCGTATGGAGCCTGATTACATTAGCGGGATTTTATCGGGTTTTCTCATAACGGAGTTATCGCTACCCCGAGAGATTTGACACGAGGAGAAACCTCGCGGCGTACAACCTTCTTATAGATATACAACTGACATAAATATAGCCGTATATAGGTAATACATACATATTTTTGTTCTTGCTGCACGTTTTGTTTCAGAAAGCCTGGCCGTTTGGTTGGTAGATGGTTGAAGGGTTATAGCACACGGGAATCTGGTTATTTCAGGAATGCCTCGAGGATTTGAGAAGCGCACAGACGAATTCTCGATTACGATATTACCTCTCTGGGTTCGCTCTATGCTACGAACTTGCAACATCTCTCTTTTTCCATTTCTCTCTCTTTCTTTCTTTCGTTCCCGTCCGACCATATATAAATGCATACAGTCTCCTCACTACGATCCCGCCAACCTGTTATTGTATATTTCGTTTACGGAGCATAACGTCTGCTTTTTTCCACGCGTCGTTTCCTGCTCGGAGTCTCTTGGGGACGAACACCATATTGCGTGTGCGCATACGTATGCATGCATGCATTGTACGTTAGGTTTTTTACCTATACGGTTTTGTATACATATAGCATTTGGCATCCAGTTTTCTCTGGGATCTCTACGGCGAATCGATCTTCTGCAGGATACGTGCAAATATCAATAGCTGATAGCGTAAAAATATCATAGAGAAAGCAAACAGATCTATAATTATGGAGTGCATTGAAATCTTCCTCTTTCCTTTAGGAAGCATTAGTGTTGATCACAAATATCATTGTAGGGTTGGCAATGGGAGATCCAACATGTTTAGAGAACCACTAGGAAGCGCAAAACCGTTCATGACCGAATTTTCACATCTGCTAGTGCATAAAGGGCTACAAAGTTCCGTCTAGTGATGCTTGCACAGACACTTTTCCTGGCCTTAGGGCAGCTACGAAAGCTTCGTGGCTACTGGAGCAAGAGATCTCATGATGCACCTGCGAAGGGTCTGAGAAGCACTTGAGTCTCTTCTCCGATGTTCGAGGACCAAGTGCCCATAGGCAATCGTGAACGTACAACATGAAACACACACATACATAAATATATACAACTTTGTGTATATATATGTATGTAAAGCGTCTGTACACTGAAGCTGCAGAGTTTACTCGTACAGTCGCTAATACCTTCGGGGCTAGCAAACAACTCGGGTCAGCTCCCAGTGCACAGGTCCGGCAGCTCTGTTCCTTGTATAGATAGCCAGCTAGATTTCCATGTTGTTAGAGGCATCGCTATACAACTAGATCTAATACACGTTGATTCCGGCGTAACTATGAGAGCCAGAACTCCATCATGTGTGTGTACATAGGGCTGAGAGGGAAGGAAAGAAAAGTGGTGAATACCAAGAGACTGAGAGAAAGAGTGAGTTCTCTTAGAATACCTAGAAGCTAAAGGTATACGAAGAGAGAACACTCTAGTGGCGCTGCCTTTTGGCCTCTTTGGTAAAGCGTGTACTATATGCTGAGAACAGGGGCCGTTCGCACCGACCTCGCACCCGCCCAACCTATTATGCTATTTCTAATTAATTTACGGAGTGAAAATACCTCGGCAACCGAGAGCATAGCGGAGAACACCATGAGCTCTCTGCCACGCTATTTCACTCTTTATTTCTCTCTCTCTCTCTCTTTCACACGCATATACACATGCACTCTCTTTCTCTCTCTCTCTCTCTCTCTCATTCTCTTTTGCTCTTCGTACATGCGCTATCCCCTGCGGGTATAGAGGCTTGCAGCAAAACGAGAACACTGGCCAATTAACAATGCGAACATGACACTAGGCACGGAACCGGAGCCCTTCCGCTCTCTCTCTTTCTTTCTCTCTCTCTCTCTCTCTCTCTCTCTCTCTTGCTCTTTCTCTCTCTTCCTCTCTATCACTCTCTCCCCGTCTCTCTCACTCTATTCCCTGCCGTCGTTGCCGCATATTCACCGTCGACTGAATCCAGCACCCTCTGGTCCACAAACTCGCGGGAATGGCTGGTTATTTAAATTCCATTATTCATAATGCATGAGGAAGCTTTTTATTTTCCGAAGTTACCCTGCCGAATTAAACAGTTCCGCGGCCGCAAGGATTTTTTTTGCGTACTATCAGTCTCTTTTTGTGTTGCTGGCTCGCTCTTTAGTGCATCCTTCAACAGCTGACATGCACCTAGAAGGCATACTATTTTATTTTGTTTGCTAGAATTAATTCATGATTTTTTCGTGTTTCATACATCCGTATATAAATGGTGAACATGAAAAATTTCATTCATGAATAATGAGATACAGCAATAACGGAATCGATTATCTCGTCGACATGAGAAGATGTTAGGCGTGTGGATCAAAGAAAGTTGTAGCCCATGAAACAAGAGCAGAAATTGGGCAAAATTTTTTGACTGCAATCGGATGAATAATGTGAAGAAATCTCCATTCCGAAATTCGCCGCTATTCGCATTCATAGGTCAAATCCAGATCCTCAATATGAAACACACTTATTGATTGTCGCATTGTCACTCTTCAAATAACCACGACTATGCCTTTTATTTGAAGTCAGGATAGTAAAATAATTCGTCAGCTTTCACATCCACGACTTTTATAACCTTTTTTTCTTAACTTCGCAACTGTGTCATTCGTGTTATAAATTAACGACCGTTTCTTAGAGAATTTTTTGACTTTTTGTATGGGACTCATAGATTGTTCAGTGAACACATCAGTATTGTTTAGGTACTTGAGTGATGCGAAACAATCGTATTTTTTCGGTGGATAGTATCACCGGACAGCGACCGCAAAATGACAAAACAAACGTATGTAAAAATTGTTTTTTTCAATGCTACGGAAAAATGAAACATCAATATTTCCAATACGCGTTGGGCTTCAGAGATTTATATAAATAGTTACGAACGGAAGGAATTTTTTTTTTCTAGTCCGTGAACCTGCAATATTTCTTGAAATGCGGTAATTCGTTGAATATCATTGGAAAAGTTTTTGGATATTTCCGAAAACCGTTCAAAATTTCTCTGATTGCTATAAAGTGTTTAGTAGCGACTCATCTTTGCCATTATAGAATACATTGATGTACTCGTCTCGATGAGTCGTTGCCGCGACTCTGGATACGGGAAAAGTTACAGCTCTGTGATAACAATTATATGACGTATGCTTTATATTTTCGCATACGTAAAGTTTTCGAAAATGACCCGAAGTGCGTTTCGTGAGAAACCCATCTAATTTAATAATTGTTAATATACTTCGCCAGTAAGGAGTGTAAAGTTATGAGTCAAAATAATATGAAACATCGTTGTATCAAAGCGCGTGTGAACTGATACCATCCAAAATTGAGCGCGGAAACGAGTATGCATCAGCGCTGTGGGAGTGTTTCTTCATACCCTTTAGTGTTCAGGTACGATGGCTTCGTATGAATGTGCGCTCGTCTCGTAAATCTGTGGTGCCGGAAACACCGTGAGAGGCGCTGCAATCTCGGTGATCTTATCCGTATTTCGTATCGTTCTTTGCACGTCTGACTTCACACGCATCTTATCTACTCGGAATAAACTCGTTTCACTTCTTATGTCGCTTATGACCAAATTCGACTCTGTACTCTGTGATGAGACGAATTTATCTTATCGGTATATTATTACACCTACATTTAACATCAATGTTACATGTTTCACTTTATGAGATAACCTGCTTGTGAATGTTTGTATTCCAGTTTTCACATAAACATACGGTCATAATATTTTACGATGAAGACGACTATATCTATTTTTTAAATTATTTTATAAAGAAAAAAGAGAAGAATAAACTGGTCATTCGTGCATTTCAATTCCAATTGTACATCAGACTAGAATTTATAAGGGCGATTAAAACGTTGACTACTTTCCGGACATTTGGTACCTGAGGGAGCAAGAATCACGTCGGTACCTTCGTTATGTGTATGTGTTTTTTCAATACATGTGTATACTATATATACATCGACCGACGGAATTTACGGGATATTGCGATGAATTAACTGACCTTTCCCAAGACGCAAGACCAAATTCTGCTAGTACAGGGATGAGCTCTACAGATATAAAGATACCCCGATAGAAGCCTGTAACGTAAATGTATATACATAGCACATACAGAGAGAGAGAGAGAGGAGGACGAGGCCCGCCGGGAAATGAGCCTCAACGCCTCCCACTACTTCCAATTAAAAGTTACGCGGCTTGTGCTCTCGCGCACTCCTGTACGTCGTTGAAGCACAGTTAATGAAGGAAATAGAGAAACTGCGGGGCGGCACAGCTCGCGTGGCTCTTTTCCTTCCACCTTCGAATTTTCCATCTCGTGCTCACTGACTACGTTCTCCTGCAGCCTCTTGTATATATACTCTTTCTCCCTGCTTTACTACTCGCCTCCGTTCCTCATGCCTTCTGATTCTCGCTCGTCTCGCGTTTCCGTTCATTGATTCTTTTTGCCCTCTTTGAATGCTCTGAACGCAGATTGCAAACTCGTCGAGTGCACGACGAATGCTGTAACGTGCCCTGGAGCGACCTCTTCAGAAGGAAAGGGTCTATGACTCGAATGAAAAATGAATTAAAAACAGACACTCACTCTCTACTATATAAACTCGCGTCCCTTTCGGTACAGGTGCATCGAACAGTTGTATAAGTTTTATTATATTTTTCTTTGTGTCTTATTCTGATTTAGCTACATCCTCTACACTTAATCAGTTCTTGAACCGTTTGCAGTCTTAATGCTGTATTCTTCAACGTTTCCAATAAATCGATCGAAGAAAGACATAATTAGATGGGAAAGTGTGACTGAAAAAAACGTTTGATATGAAAATCGACGGATGCTAAAAGCTAGTTCGTCAGGTCGTACCTCCGACCGGTTTCAGTATTTCCGCCTCTTTCAGATCGCCCAGTATTCTGTATAAAACAAATAAATGAGGCAAATGAGAATTTATGCATAGGAACCTTCTTTATATTCAGCATTTTTTAACTGAATGAACCTATAACTATTCCCGAACTTGCTACAGTACGTGCATACTCAGCACTCTCAGACACATACATAGGACTAAAGTTTCAGGAGCTTGCGCTACTTTCCATGCTTTTTCTGCGGTCAGACTTAATAGTCCGACGATAAAACTATTATCCTCTATTAATTCTTCATTAAAGTATAGAAGTTTAAGACTTGGGGACGCACGGAGTGCGATGCAAAGTTTTTCGTCTCAGCTGCATGAACTCGGTGAACATTTTTATTCTATAAGAAAATGAGAAGGAAGAAAATATATATCAAAACGATACATTTTTAATCAATAGAGATTTAAATACATGAATTAATCAATGAATAAAGACTACTGAATCGTCGTATTCAGTAGTCTTTATTAGAAAATTATTCTATCAACAATATATTCTTTCAATTTAATTTTTGTTTCTTCTTTTGGCATCTGTGCTCAAATTTTCCCATTTCACTGCAAAAAAACTATTCTCATCTCTAGTATATATTTAATCTTGTGTATTTAATACATCCTTGAAGATTCGCGTGTATTATCTGACTCTACGTTTTATACCACCCTCACGCGAGCCCTTTACTTCTATACTGCTGTACAATTTGGAGTAACGATACGATATATAAAAGCGTACATTGCCGGAGGCGAAATTTCTTCGTCTCGCGCTGTACAGGAACAAGGACGTTGTAGCTAACATTGAAGATAGTATAGATATAGTCTTATATCGTTACAGTTTCTTATTTACCCGTAGTCCATTCGACGTATCTCGACGCATCGCTCATCAAGATGCTAAATATAGACGGAAGCTTCTTATCTGAAGAAAAAAAACGCTGGTTGAGCCTCGCCATTTATGTCCTTGTATGAACGATCCTATCAACTCATGACAAACGTAAATTTTTTCTCTTAGAACATATGTAGTGTCAAGTTTACTCGCATAGCTTCATTTTGAAAAAAAAAACGCTTAATCTCCTTTTATCTATTTACAAATTTTTATATTTTTTAAGTAAAACCCAAATTTGCTATTAATATTTGAAGCTCCATCACAAAAAAAGACCAAAATCTTATTCAAAAATACCATTTTTTCCATCTCTCATTTTAACTTCGTAATTTCTCTGGATAATCATCAGTAGGGATTCATCAAGATCAGCTTCGAAACAACGAGACAAAGACAAACATCCTACAAGCTATTTAATGTTAACTACCAATCATGATGCATTAAAATTTTTCACATTGTGACAAGATTATTGTATGCTAGCTGCTCTAGGTAAGCTGAATAAAATTCCTTTCGTTGAGTAGTGTGGTCGACGTCGAAATGCTCCGAGCTCTCCAAACGTCTATAAGCGGGAGATCGACTCACATTTTTGTAACATTGGTGTTGGAAGAATGTCGAGTACTAGTACTTTTTGCGCCTTCCCTCATCCCTCGTGATTCCTTTCGCGTGACTGACGTAAAACCCCTCGCGCGCTTGACGAACAAAGAATGCGCTTCCTACGCTTCGAAGCTCGAAATGCAAGGCTGCCAAGGGTAGAATACTATTTCTCTAACTTCTCTAGAGACAATAAAACTGGTTCAGCTTGGCGTTCTTTGGCTCAAGAGATGAAGAAATTTTGTTGAAAGTCCAAATGCGGTGTAGCCTGGACGGAAGTCCTCCAAGGTTATTCATTCACAATAAAGTTCTGTTTTATCATTAAATTCAAAGTAGAATAAAGTCAATAAAGTAACAAAAAATATACGTTTTTTGGTATACTAAAACAGAAAATAAATTGAAAAAAAGTGACTGCTGCTGATGCACGAAGGTAGAGTGCCTCAGCGACAATAACTCGGCGAGAATAATGAAGGGTTGGAAAGAAAATTGAAGTCGACCAAAGGAGAGACATCGAAAAATTTGCAGTAGAGATTTTGGAAAAGGTTCACTGTTGCTGGATATGAAGAAAAGAAAAAATCGTAAACGAGGAAAGAGGATATTGGTAAATACCACAAACTCGCCTTTTGCACCGGCATTCGGGTTCTAGCCGGTAGGATTATTCCATAATCCGTATACTATAAATACCTTTGGTACTCACCGTCTTTAGAAAAGGTTTCAGCTTCTTTTGTGAAAATAAGAGCCCCAAATAAATAGAAATGGTAGCTAACGGTTAAGTCGCATGGGAAACAATGTATTTATTTATCAGGTAGTGCGCTTACGGGTGAGCGCAGAATCACTCCTACCAATAGCTTGATTCCTGTTGATCGATCCGAGGGAAGTAAAAGGTAGATAAAAGGAACGAGAAACAGTCCGAAATCCCCTAAAATCGATAAGTTCGAAAACCAGTTATACCGAATCGAACGTATACTTAAAATGCGTAGTAACATAAATATCCATGTAAGAGACGCAGAGTTAGCTTCTTGGAAGGTGAGAGCGAATATACTCGCGTGTGAATCGATCACCCGGAAAAACTTCAGCCAGTTTCGGGGTCTCGTAGGCTGTCTTGTCACGAGGGTATTGCCGGAACGAAGATCGAGTTACTGTGTGCACCGTGTATGTGATATATCCTTGGCCATAGAGTTCTCGAGTCTACTACTCAAGGAAGTTTCTTCTCGATGACTTGTACAGTTGAGCCACTCAGAGAGTTTTATAGAAGCACTCCAAGCCTGTACAGAAAGCATGTTTATGAAAAATTCAAAGTTGAACGCAGCTTCGAATTCTTGTGCTGCCTAATTTGTTTTCCGAAAGAGCTACTTAGATCTAAGTCTTACGATAATGTTCTGGAATTTATAGCGTTATAGTAGTCAACTCCATTTGCGCAGGACATTTTTTTTCTGGGTTCTGGATTTCGTGTGAGTTTTAGAATCGAGAATACGACTAAAATTACATACATTTATAATATACTTTATAATATACATATAAAATACACTTTCATTCTAGTCGGGTGTTGTAGTAATTTTTATGGGTCAGGAAACTAGGTCCACAAGCTTATATGTGTATAACGATCCAGGACGAGAGAAAGGAGAGGAAGTTACCCGGAAACGTGAGACGAGATGTAAGAGTCGAAAAAATATTTTCAAGCAGTAAATAACTGTAAAGCATGGCCTCATATTTTGAAAGACGGAAGAAGACCCTACCCCGACGGGCAGAAGCGCACGCTTGCTATCCCAGTTCCCGCTTTTCCTCTTCTATATTTTCTTCTTTTCCCTGTCTACCTTGTTCGTATCATTTCGGTGTACCCTAACTAGAAGGAGGCTCAGTTGACCGTAACGCTTCTGCATATCACGCTATTCCTGGATCACGAGAAAGTGGCCTTTAGCTTTAAACTAGATAATATAGGCTTGCCCTCTTCCGGTGTAATATGCTTGAGCTTTTGGTGCAGAGGGGGTCGGGTCCACGCGAAGGCTCGAACTGTTGGCTCTACAAAAGGCATCGCATTATTTAAAGCTCTTACCTTCTATTCTTTGTGCCCGATATTTTCCAGCCTATATCTCGTCTCTCTCTCTCTCTCTCTCTCTCTCTCGCTTTTCGCTTCTGTTTGCCGCAAGCTTATCGCTAATAATTAATTGCCTCGTGGTCCAAACAAAGGCCATCGGGGCAACGTTCACAGGACAGAACTCTATACAGTTACAGCGTGAGAAAGAGACTAGTATACGTCCACTCGTATATACACGTTGTAGTACATACTTATTTGGCCATACACACGTACTCCTCTTTTACTGTTCAACTGACGAGTACTTTGAGATTATAATAGGTACGTGGTACGTATTACCGGTACCGGAATGCATATCATTCGAGTACACAATCCTCAAACACGTTTCTCACTGGTGCATTTCTATCTTCGTACCTATGAGTCATGGGTGGTGTGTGTGATGGGGTAGACGATCGCTTAGGAGCAAGGTACGTGCTCCCTTACTGCTTGGCCAACGATATCGACTCGACGGCTCGCTTTCGACTAGAAATCGCAACCCCCGGACTAGGCCAAAACTCAGTATAACTATGTTTATCAATACAAGACGTATACTTTTTATGTATATATACGTATACGAATGTACGTATCGCGTGCTGTAATTTACCGTAACCGGCGAGTACTCTCGATAATTCTGGAACGTGCGATGCATCGAACACGTTGGCTCTATATATACATATACACATATGTATACAGTGAGAAGCACAGTTGCAACACAGCACGTATATATAAACTCCCGCAACCTGTATCCCGCTCTCGTACGCGACTAGATAAACCTAGTAGCACGATCGGTATGCCAACTATTCGTGATTACGCGCTGTGTGTGCCAGGGGTTTGCGGCAAAGGGCGTCGTTGCCCACTCCTATTTCCCCCTGTAGTCCGTGCGATGCGGGACCGCATCGAGTTACTCCAGCAATATACGCGCGCGGGTGTTTGCAAACCCACCCGGTTTGAATCCAGTATTTTATCCACTGCGATCGCGGCCGAACCGAGGTACAACGGGTACCGACGAGTATACATCCATGGCCCCGACAACCAACGAGGTCGTCCTGATTATTCTGAATACCGACGATGAAACTCATGTTCGTGAAACTATCATCTGTGTTCTCCATATATCCGGTTTCTAGAAATATCTCATATTTATATAACTTTGTTTTTTTTTTTTTTTTTTTTTTTTAGAATGACTGAACAAACCTTGTTATGCAAAAATAATTTGCTGCTCGCGAGATCATGAAGAATGAAAAAAACGAATGAAACTTTCGTATTTTTCTACTGTATTCGTCGCCGTATATTATATGGTTACCTGCTAGTTATTTTTGGAGCCGAACAAAATTTTGTCTCAGCGTTAACCTCTCATATAACCGCCACACTTTTCCGATGTTATCACACGGTTAAATATTTGCCTGGCCCGTCCGTTTGCATTTTTCTGTTTCCTCTAATTTTTTTTTCTTCTTTTTATGTGTGTTTCACGCAAGCGTTCAAAACCAATCGCTTTTTCCATTCTAACGGTAGCGTGTTTTTCTCGTGTAATAACTTTTTCGAACTGAGCCTGCCCATGACTGAGGGAAAAATTGAGATTCTCATTTTCAGGTTCAACGTTTTATCTACCCTCATTTCGTTCGTATATACGATACATTTCGTTGTACAGTGCGGTGCTAGTAAAGATTCTTGGATGGAAATTAGGGTGCAGAGTACAGGCGGCAGCGATGCTAAAATTGTTCAATTTTGGAGACTAGCTTGTACTTGTGAGTGGGCGTATGCTCATGTATAGGTATAGGTGTATATGTGGAATAGAGTTACCCAAAGTGTAGCATGCGGAATAGTTTACGATATCGAGTTTTTCTCCTGGCACCGTACGAAATTTTCCTCCGGGCTCGATTCGATATCGAGATTGAGAAACGAATCGAGATGAGAGCCTTGGTTGTATACGTTTTCGCATATACACCCTCTATCTTATGTTTTCTACCCTGATATCTTTAGTAGATACAACAACTACGAGAAATCTTTCTGAAAAAATAAATATCCAATATTTTTATTTATTTTTTTCAACTCTTCACATTCTTCCCTCGTACGTACCAACGCCGTAAATAGCGGTTCATCGATGAAAAGTCACGTATTTAGTTACGAATTTAGAATTCGTCACGGTCGATCGAATTTCAAAATCATTCCGATGTAATGTTGAGAGGATCCAGGGCTATGATAAACGTTGGTTGCACTGCAGCAGTCGCTCCTCTCGGCTTGGCAAGAAACACGAGAAGCATCTAGCTTTCTGGATCATCTAATAGTACACCACGGGTCGCAACCCCTGTCGAGTGAAGCGAGGAAGAACTCAAGAAAGAGAGAGAGAGAGAGGAAGAGAGAGCGGAGTGAGTGAGAGGATGATAGATACTATGGAGATGGAGGAGAACCGGGAAAGGAGGATAGGTATAGGGCAGAGAAAATCCAATTGGCAAATTCCTGGGCGTCACTGGACCGCGAAATGGGGCGGCGAGCGCGGCCACAGCTACCTCGGTGCCACACAGTATAGTTGTAGGATGCCGGTGCACTGCTCCAGTCTTGTGTGCAGCGTTGAGAGAGCGTTAGAGATGATACCACGTGGGCGTCTGTATAGGTTTGCTCCGTATACATATGACGTCAGACTTTGGAAGGGCTTATCAATTTCATACGATGGTGTTCATCTTCTTTCTCTTGGTCTTACAAAAGTATAGTGATCATCCAGAAACGAAACATGTCGTATGTTCAACCGAGATTGCATTAACAACACGTGAGAAAGGAAAACAGAGTTTTCGTGGAGTCTATATATCATGAAAAACTGGCTATATAAATGAGACTCGAAAGCCAGTTCATTTTACATGATGTAGAATAGCTTTCCTAGAATATGTCTTTTAGCCAGTTCCGCATCGACAAGCGGTCTAGAAAACCCACCATGATGGTTCAAGTATCAAGAGGTGCCTGTATGTTGAAGAGGAGAAACTGAGAGAGAGAGAAAGAGTTTGTGCACGGTAGCGTCACTGGATTGGTCGGGGAGTTGGGTTAGGTCCATCTGGAACGAGCTTAAGGAGTAACTTGCCGGGCAGATTGGGGTTTTTTGGCCCTCTACCAAAGACGGAAAAGGGAGGAGCGGTATAGACGAAGCTCTCAGCTTCTTCGGTATAGGGACTTTGCCGACGATCTGAAGAAACTGGTAGAACGAGAGAGTGGCTCAAGCTTCAAGAATAGCCATATGATAGGAAAGTATAGAAACGCGCGGAAATACCGTGGAAGGATGCATTCTGTAACTTCTCGCTGAGTCTATGTACGGTGAGAGTACGACATGAAATGTGTCCGGTATCCTAGTCATGGATGTCTCTACAAGTTTAGGGTGGTGTCGTTTGGGCCTTGCGACTGCACAATCCTCTATTTACCTACATTGAATCTTTGCCAACCTACAATTACTGCTTACCTATTCTTCTCCGTGACTCGCAGAACATCCCGAACCATCTGCTTCTATGTCCACATTATCGTTTTCCGTAGCTACCATGCCAACATTTTTCGGGATCATGGCTTCACCATAGCGGCAAGTTGCAGCTCTGTTACATCTGTGATCTGCTGAAAAACCCGTTCGGATCTCACAGATGTATTTGACTGCAGAATTCTGACTATGCTGACTAAAAAAATGTCGATTCAGAATTTGGAACAAAAGATTTGATAAAATAGAAAAGTCACGAGAGAATAGAAAAAGGATATTATCAAAAAGGGCTTTCTCAAAATAGATGGTCAGAACCGAACGGGTTGAATTTTTATAGTCCAGACATTGGTAATAGATAACGTAAACTATGACTACATTCATGACTCATGTTTGACTTCTTTACACTCACACTTCGCGAGTCTAGGAGGGTAAGAAGATTTTCGGCTGCTGTCAGTTTCCGTTTTATCGACAACCAGAATACCCGAAATGGTGAACAAGCCACTTAGCAGCTCATAAACAAGTCGTTGGTCGTTACTCCTCTTTTTCCACCGTTGTTCTGACCTCTTTTTCAGTGCACTTCTGTTTCTCTCTCTCTCTCTCTCTCTCTCTCTCTCTCTCTCTGCCTCATTTTAGTCCATTTGTTTTACCAATGACCTGTTATTATCGTTACGAAATTATGCATGAAATAAAATACTGTTTGAAACAATTACACCATTATTTCAATTTTCATTTGCAATGAACTTCTAATATTAAAAAATAGAACTTTTTATAAAACTTGTTATAAAAAATAAAAGCATCTTTCCTTTCGTTTGTCAACAATGTCATGACAGAACATGTTACGTAAATTAGAAATTGTTGGCCATGGATTTCAACAATTTTCTAATCGGTTTAACTCATGAAAATGATAGAAAGTTGTTACTCACAAAGTTTATAGAATTCATTATAGCTGGGTAACTGAAGTCAAATCATGACTGAAATCTCATGAAGCTTTATGGGCTTATTTTGCAGTGGAAAATTCCGAGTGAACAGATAAATAAATACATGGAAAATTACATTAAGTCTGCATTCAGAGCTGACTTTCTTGTACTGTATCCTCGCTATATAAGATTATGTATTACAGCTTCAGATATAGTTGTTTATTCATGAAATAATCAGATCTCTTGTTATTTTGAGCATTTCACCCGATATTCCAATGGAAAGTTTTAAAATATCCACAAGTTGAACATACCAGAAAGGTGAAGTTGTTCAGTTATATGACGAGTTCTAAGTAGAGTATTTGTGATGCGTCAATTATTAGTGCCCTTAAGCATTTATATATATTTTTTTTTTCATGCTCAACATGTCTGAGTCAATGCGTCATGGAAAAAGTGAAATCTCAAAACATTCCAAGTGACCTCCATCGCTAAATTTTTCCTGTGCATTTATATTCATAACGTTGTTTCGGGAATATCTGCACTTTGCTTCGATAACCTATAAATAGTTCAAAACCCAGAATAACGGGGTTATAAATCAACATTAGTCGACGGAGACGTCGTCTCCGAGATTTTTGCTTTCGCAATATAGATGTCGCTTAAGAATGGCAGAATCTCGTTCACGAGGAAATATCTTTTCCGTATCGTCATTCTCTTGTTCGGGGCTTCGGTTCGACGTATCTCTACCAAGGTTGTATCCCGTAGACGGGTTCCACTTATCGGGGGATCATTCTCTCGCCCCCAGGGGGATCAAGCAAGTCTCGCAGCTTAAAGAAGAAAACGAATTGCCGTCGATACACGGGAGTTTGCGCTGCGATTTCCGTAGCCCAGAAGGAATTTTGTGGCTCAACGCGAGATAGCGTTTTCAGCGATAAGTATAACTTACATCAATCCAGGTCGACTTGGAGTTTTCGTCGATTTTCTAATGTTTTACACCTTTCTCTCTGTACCTTTGTTACAAAACTCCGTAAATGGTGAATGTCAAGGGAATTAACACTGCCATGATTGCTTCAAATTTATCAGTTATTCTGCATCTCAAAGGTGCATTGATAGAATTAATATAAATCATCTGCTTCGGGACCGTATTATCGAATGAACAAAATGTAAAAATATGCGTAAGACTATCCTTTAATATGGAACGCGATCAAACTTTCAAAATATCAGCATTGACTGCCATTTTTTTGCAGATGATTTAATTCGTAAAGATGCATGGCCTTTTTTACAACTGCTGCTTATCATCTACGTTTTTTTTTTCACTTCGAAAATTCACATTACGAGCATAATTTAGTCAAATATATATCTGCGTATGAAGAAACCATAAATATATCATGTCGCGTATGCGAGGTAAAGGATGATGGAGGAACATACATGAGTGCCACGCGGTTTCTCGTTAAACCTCGCAAATGAACCAAACGAGTGTGTACGACAAGGGGAAGGCTGAATCTGAGAATATATCCAGCCCTTTTACACCAAAATATAGTCCTATACTTAAATACACGTTAATACATATGCACACACAGCCCTTTTACACCAAAATATAGTCCTATACTTAAATACACGTTAATACATATGCACACACACACACACACACACACACACACACACACACACACACACACACACACACACTCACGTATACACATGGGGAAAAGCCTTTTCATCGTAGCTCAGCAGGATTTCGACGCCTCCCTGGAAGTTTTTAATTACTAGAAATACTTGATGCGCACCGGGGCCACTCGTCTTGAGACGAGGGATAACGAGGAAAACTTTTCGCAGGCTGAGCGCTCGCGCGAGTCCTCGAAGTTTTCCGCGATGGCTCTCTCTTTTTTTCTTCTCTTTCTCCCTCTCTTCCTATTCTTAGGCCTTCTTGTACCTTTCTTTTCGTTTCCATCAGCAGTATACTTCTTATTCCAACGAAGTCTATCTTATGTATTACAGAGTGTGGATGCCCACGCGTTTGTGTATGTGTTTGTGTGTGAATTTGTAGGTGGAAGGAGCGAACGAATAGCCACATTGGGAAAATGCTGGTGGAACGCAAGATGGATAGTCACGATTGATACGATAACTTCAATCGTGATTGACTGGAATTTCATTAATTGCGATTATTCAATGTTGCAGAAGCTTTGATTGACTTTTTTTTTCTCGTTATTATAGAGTGGTTCTAATTAAAGAGAACTTTGTTTGGAACGTTAAATAAACTTTTTGCGGAGTTTTGATAAGACGCATATCAGACGTTATCAATAAAAGCCCGTTCGAGGGGCTAAGGTTGCATTGCGATAAAATAAGAAAAGATTGAAGAGTTGGTAGCGTAGAGAATGTATAAGACAAGATAAGCACGGTGACTCTTATATGAAAGAGAAAAGGAGATGAAAAGCGCGTCGGAGCTTGGAGTTTGCTTATGTGAGGTCTGCTCAACACTTCACCAACTCTCCAGGGATTCTTCTCTTTCCCACTTCTCTTTTTTCGCGCTTTCCTCTCTGCCCCCTCTTCGCCCCCAGCTTAAGACGAGGGAGTGTGATCGCGACGAAAAACTGCTAGCGTCGTGCAGGCCAGCTGTGTGCCATAAACGTATAGGTAGAGATGGTTTGCAAAAGCGTGGATTATAGGATGAAGGTGTATGTGTAACGTGAAGAACTACCAGGCTGCTGCCACTCCCTCGGGAAACCTCTAAATTTAATATAAAGTCAATTGGAGAAGCTAATAAAATTGCTACCGTTCCCCGGAGACATTGGTTTCCCGAAGGCTCACAAGCGACATCACACGCGACTCTCTAGCGTTACCGAAGCAACAACCCAGTAGTGTGCCTGCCCTCCACAACCCTTGTGTTCGTTTGAAAAATCGACCGAGATGCAACGTTAAACACCCTCGATTCGTCGTTCGAACAGCGCACCCCGGCGGCGGTTTTCTGGTGATGGCGTTGGGACCCCTCCGTATCAGGAGTGCTTAAATAGGGAAAAGAGAGAGAGAGAGAGGAAATGAGAGAGGGAGCTCGAATCGTATTTACTCACCACTTTTTGTCAAAGCTCTAGTGGGGTTTTGGTTCTACCACCGCTGGAGCATATATTCTACGGCAACATCGAATATCGGAGAGGTGGTTTCTGCAACGTGCTATATGGTTCTTGTATATTTATATATGTACATGTGACCAACTATCTCCGCAGAGTACGTAAATTGTTTTTCGCTTTTTCGCTCCTGCATGCCCCTCTCCAATCCTTCGCTTTCCAATCTTTCATTCCCGTTCAATTTCCGTATCTCGGGAAAATCGTGTCGAATTTCTCGGTTATACGCTATCCAGAGGCTATGCAGGGTGTGAGAAACGTGAGGACTTTACCGTTGAGGGTTGATGTTCACTGAACAGAGGAAAGGGATGAGAAGGATTTTTCCAACGTTGGTTTTTAGTGTCCCCCACTGAGCTTTGATGGGAGCGAGCTCTTTCTGTACTCTGAGGAAGAACACCAATTGTCTCTCTCTCTCTCTCTCTCTCTCTCTCTCTCTCTTGAAATCTCTCTCGGAATCTCCCCTTTCCCTTTCCCGGTTAAATTTCGGCCTGGTACATATCCCAGTCGGCCGAATATTTTCCTCCGTCCGTAGGAGAACCAACCCCGCCCAACGGTGGGAGAGCTCATTTACATTCTGTCCACAGCGGATAATGAAACCGGGAGAAAAACCGGCGGCGCGGCGGTCTAATGGGAATCAGCCGGCGAATAATGAAACTGCTTAGCATTCTTTACCGCGAGCGCCCTCGGGAACCAAGAGCGAAAGAGAAAGACGGATAGACAGACGAAATAATTAAGAGAGCGGGGCGGCACGGATAGAAACCAAATTGCACGATGTCTTCCGTGTGTATATGTGCGTGTGTGTGTGCGTGTATGTGTGTGATATGAAAAAAAAGAATATGGCTTAGTCGAAAATGGAATTAACCGCGGGGCGTTGAGTAACGCTTTAACGACGAATATTAAGGAAGAAAGGTAAAAAACGTTGGACGAAACGAGGTTTGTCATATCGTTTTTTTTTTTTTTTTTTTCCTAGAAAAGGCTGTATAAAATTTTTATACGTGGCGTTTTTCCCGAGTTGCTGTTAACTCGCTTTTTGGACCAAGAGAAACAAAATTGTTTCCTTAAACGCTTGATCCTAGGCCAAGGATTTCCTTCAATGTCTCGATCCATAGAATAAAAGCCTTAAGTTACGAATATACAAACGAAAGTTATACCGTTCAATTACTGTTGTAGTTCAAATGTGAAAAGAAATGGCCCAATCTCAAGTATAAATACGCTGCATTACTTGCCTTTGCCATTTGGAAACTGTCTTTTTCATACTTGGCTTCAAGACTCTGCCACGTCTCTAGAAGCTGACTGCTACTGTTGCAAATGCATTTCGCACCTGTAAGAAAGCAGGTAAACGCTTTCGTATATTTTTTCCACAAATGCTTATGTCACTACAAGAAGAATTTTCTCATTCCGAGAGAAAAGAGTATGATGTATTCCAGTGCCTTATCTAATCACTGGCTTTTACACGAGGTGCATTCTATATTCGTGTTTACATTAGCAGCATGCGCATATACACGTAAAATTATACGAGCTCTCGACTCAACGAAGCGTGTACAAAATACAAAATATTCGCAACAAAAATTCGTGGTTCGTGCTTTTTTTTTTTGCGGCATGCCTCGGACCGCTCTGAAATTATCGGGTTAAAGTAAAGCGGAAGCAAAGAAAAAAAGAATATGCACGCCCTTTGACGTTGATACATATCGCGTTTACGTAGCCGGGGAATCGTTATGACGAGCTTTACGTGCAAACTGAAAGTTTGTAGCCCCTTTTTGCTACATATAAATGGCATCTTTAGTGCGTTAACTCGTGCGAGATTCTCGTCTTGAATGGTTTCAATCAGATTTCTCGTGTGAATTGCGTGTAAACCAAAAAAATGATTTTTGTCCATTTATTCGTTCACCATCGATCGAACAAAGTGTGTGGCGGAAAATAATAACAAAACTGTATGCTTTGACTGAAAAAACGATACCAGAGAACGTATGTTTGAACGCTGCTAAAAAGTGTCATACGTATTGGATTTTTTTATGTTTCGTTTTTTTTTTTTTTTTTTCAAACATGCCAATAAAAACACTGACGAAATTTCTTGCACCAATTATGCCGACGTACAAAATGGTCATCCACATACATGTATACATTTATAAATCGGTGAAAATGCTGACCGGACGCAGCGCGACAGTTGGCTGAAATTTACTGAATGTCCATGAGGTGGTTCGTTTCACCTACCCATTTTTTTCCGTTGTTGAATGCGAGTGCCGAAATTCACATTTGTTGTTGTACTGTCAAGCGGCAGAGGGACCGAACGTTTGACAGAACAGTAGTGTGCTGCGAAGTGTATTGCAGGGTGTGTAAGGGAAAGATCGGAGGGTGGTTTTCCGTTTGGGCATTGGCTCGTTTCACTTCTACAGTAATACACTTTTTTCTCTAGTAAAACGAGGAGCGCATTAAAAAAAATAAAAAAAATAAACATCGTAAATTCATATTAAGTCACAGTTTTCCTCCATTTTCACGCGAACCTGTTACATAGCTTTTTATTAAAGCTCGACACATTCAGGCCGATACAAACACGAGCTGGTACACAAATACGTGCACGCGCTTTCAGCGAGAACAACTTTCTCTCGTACGGTTACCTGGTTTAATTGCACATTATACGTAAATACCACGATGGCTTACAAAGTTATGTGTGTATACACGGTATACATCAATGATATATACGTATAGATTTACAAATATATTGCTTCTAGTTATATATATTCCGTAACGTCGAATCCTGTGCAAATAGGAAGCTAAATATTCATAAATATTTGCAGCTCGACTATTGGAAAAGTAGAGTTGTTGGTAGTCGAGAGCTTTCCCGATCCTCGGTTAATATGTGTGTAACGTGGGTATTGAGGGCGTTACAAAAGCGCCATATTTTCAACGTAACAATTGCTAGTTGAGTTACCGTGGGATCGATATCGTATATAACGTCGTGTTATTCCCGTTCTCCCTCACATTCAGTCGAGTACGCTAAACGCGTGGAGGAAAAAAAATCACACGAAGTGAACAAACGGTAATAGAAGCATACAAGTGCACAGATTTTAACTAATAAAGAGATTTTTTTTTTTTTTTTTTTAATGATATTTTCAAACTAGAGTACTGGGATCAACCTCGTTTCTAATTATCTGGAATTCAAGAGGAGTAGATTGTGTAAAAATCCGCTTGACAGAAATCACACTGAATTTGTTGGAAGAATTTTTTTTTCAAATTTCAAACATGCAAATTGAAATGTGGATACAGAGTTTAAAAACTCGCATTAATCCTATTGACTTTACAAATTGTCAGCGATTTTATTATATAAAATCAAATTATTTTATACTCATCCACATATTGAGTGTTATCAGGAATCCTGATCATAACAAGCCTTTCCACTGTTTCATTTTAGTTTTGTAGTTATGAGTTCACAGTAAAAGTTGCGGTTCATATTCGCAATAAATGTTGCAAACGTTTTGAACAAAAAAAAAAAAAAAACACATCGATTGACCAGTGACGAATATATTTTCAGGTCCGCAGAAGAACCAATAAAATAAAATTGCCGGAAAACTCATCACCTACCGTAAAGCGTTTTTTCCCTTTCGAGTTTTAGTACATTCGAGTTATTAGAATTTCATAACTCGTTTATATGTAGTACGTCTCCATGTTATACGGGCATAGTAATCATAACGAGGGAAATAGAGAAAGAGAGTGAGACGATGGTAAACGTATGGTTACGTGGCATGTATGCCATACGGTTAAATTGACTTACGTGCGTTTGAAAACTTCAGTGTTATGGCCACTAGGTTAGAGTACAATAACGTAGAACTGACGTGTGGAGTTGACTAGCAGTTAGATGACAAAAGAAGGTAAAAAGGATCGAGCGAGAGGGAAAGAGACGCAATGAGAATGCGAACCGCACAAGTTCCATGCCAACGACGTTATTTATATATATGTATATGTATATTTATAAATATGCGAATACAAGGACGTGGTGAGAGCCCTGTCGGCTTGATGCCACAGTGAAGAACACGAGACGCGTACTACGCGCAACTTGCGTGCAAAGAGCGTGCGTGCGTGTCATGACTTCGTACAGCTATTACTATCGTCGTAGGGCTAAGCTATACCGCAGGGACAATGAGTATAATTATAATAAACCACCGGTACCCTCATGGAGAGTAACACCCCACTAGTTTTCCTTCCACGGCCCGAGCAAAACTACTCAACGAAGAAGCACTTTCCTTAGGGAGATTATCGTTTCGCACGCACGCGCATGTTTCCCGTAAAACCCCCGAGAAAATGAAAGATAACGAGATAAGATAATAAAGGGAGTCTCTATGCATTTCAGGGTGTCATTTCTGATTATGACCTGTTTTATATATATTCAAGTTTTCAAAGAAACCAGTGAGAGTCCGGCTCTTTGGAAACACAGGCAATTATAAATATTTAGTTCTAGTGTAAGTCGGATTAAAAAAAAACATTTTTCGTGCAAAAAATTAAAAAAGTAACTTTTTTGTACGAAATATAGTGTTCATTGAAAAAAGTTTCACGATCAATGGGATCAAGAAATTTACAAAAAATAATATTCAGCTTCAGTTTCAACGATTCTCACCTTTGTCACAAGAGCGTATTACGTGAGAACCATTTTTCGTCAGTAGAAATATTAGAATTAAGTGGTCCACAGGTCTATCAGGTATACTTCAACAGGTTTTTCTTGTAAAATAGAATTAAGCAAATGTATTCATAAACGTGATGTTCAGCTCGTTAATTATGTTTTTTTGCACTCTCTGTTTCAGGTAAGCAAACTTTACAACACATATCTGCGTTATATTGGTTGAGAGGGAATCCACGCTGAAGTAACTCTATGTAGATGGTCCTTTTCATCGTGACGCAATTTATAGGTAAATTTTACAACGAAATTCGTATACGTCTAACACTTCATATAATATAACGTATAACTGTAGTTATTCGAGTGGCACCATCGAGAGTCACGAGACTCGGTGATGGCGTGTTCCCGCGTTGGTTCCTCCAGCGAGCTTCTATATTCTTCCGGCTATGACAAAGTAAAGTATATTAAGCTCATCGGCATGCAGAGTTCGCTCGCGCTGGCTTAATACAGGGGAGAACACGCTCGATGGGGGTCGTTGCCAACTCGTGCATTCTAGATCATATAACTATATACCAGAGGGTAAAGGAAAAGCTGTACGTATTTGACCAAAGCTTCGCCTATAGAGTTCTTGCATAGAGTATTGGTGAGAGTAGTCGCGCTGGTTCAAGCGCACTAGTCTTCCTCTTTCACTGCTTTGACTCCGCCAAGAAGCTTGTGAAGAAACCGCTCGGTATTATAACTATCCTTACATATACTATATAGTTGCCATACATACGTGATATCCATAATAGTTCGTGTGGCTTTCAAACAGTGTTGGCTCGGTTTTACGGATACGAGGGTGTGTACCAAGGGATACAATAATTCCCACGGGGGAACCGTATCTCTTTCCCGCGGTAGTGGCACAACGCGGCGAAAAAGCGGCAGTCCTGTGTTGCGAATATTAATGAGCCTTGTGACTTTAGCGTGGCCAATGGTGTGCCAGCGCTGAGCCAATGTATACGCGATACCCAAGGGTCGTAGTATTTCCCTCATGTTACTTTCCAGTCCGGCACGTTCTGTGTTCCACCCTTTGCCAACGGTTTTCTTCCAGCCACATCTTGGTGTATCTGCGCGTTGCACCTTTTTTTTTACCACGCTACTCTCACTCAGCTCCGCTGAGATCTGAGTCACAGGAAAAACCACCTGAAACCTCGTGAGAGATCGACCAGCGACAAATTCTTTTCCGAACGTGACTTTTCTGACGCGCTCGTGACATATAGATGTGAGAAAATCTTTGTAAAGGCGTATCAAGAAGGAGCTCAAAAATCAGGCCGAGGGATACTAAGTAAAGAATAATTAGACTGGTTAAAGATCTTTTTTTCCATTTGTATTTGAAACTTCTACGTTTCATTATTATAGTTATAGTTGTAAATACAGGTACGTAGTACAACAGTACAAATAGATGTAAAGAAAAGAGAAAACAGTGTGACAGTGAGATCAAGCGGTTTGTCAATACAGGGCTGACAAAAGTTGCAAGATAGCATTAGAAATGGCGGGAAATCACAAAATCGTCTCAAACACACTCCTTTGATATAAAGATCTACCTGCCCATTCTATTCTGCCACTTGTTACCTTTTTCGAGCACCTTCTGCCTTCGGTAATCATATTGCAACTATTCACGACCAATGTAAGACGATAGTCACAGTAGGAAATCGGTGTGAAAGCATCTTTTAGTGTGAAGCCTGAAACCATTAAGACGTTCCCCAGTCTACAGGGGTTTTTAAGTGTGAGTGTGGCCGAACCTTGTACGCCTATGTGATGTGTTGCCTGTCAATCCATGAAGGATGGCGGGAAGAAAGTTTTGCTTGCGCTCCGAGTCCTTCGGATACCACTATCTTACTGGTACTGCCAGCAGTGAGAGAGCTGCGACGTCGCTGCGCCAGCCCCGCTCGAGCTTCACTCTCTAGTGAGGCACAACTTTTAAGAGAAATGCGAAAGTTGGATGGAGAATGGATAGGGCAGAGAGTTATCTATCGACGGTAGGGTGAAAAGCGTGGTGGCATAGAGGACGAGGATCTTTCTCCTGGATTTGAAAAGCTCGGTCGACAGACGCCTTGCAAGCGTGTCCCGAACTCTTCTTCTCTTCCACCTCTGACGTCGTCTCGCTTTTGCTATTTTCCGCAAGCCATCTCTGAGTTTGAGGAATAAAAGACATGGGTGGCGGAGATCTCGGGAGACTGAAAGAAAAAACTCGAGAGTATCAGACGCTTTTGCTTGCCGGCGTGTTTGTTTTCTCTTATGTCGCGGCGGAAAAGAAGGCTTAGAAATGCTTTTACGATACTACTTGCCATCATCATCGTATATAATATATATATATATATATATATACGCGTATTCGTACAAGCATCGTTGTAAACAGTTACATTCATCTCGTGTAACCGAGCAGCCTCGCTGGAACATTCTTTCGTTTCATCAGCAGTGACCGATATTAATTGCCACTCCATTTTTATCGTCGTTCATTCACTGAGACAGTCTCGCAAGTGGTGTCTCTTTGGACGAAAGTATACATTAATCAACGTAACAGCGGGCTGCTCCTGTCTCGTTTCACCCCGAGGGATTTTCCCGAAAGCGAAGCGATGCTGTCTTGTCCCGACTACCGGTCTACGAAACCTGATTGATCGTTCTCGAGGTAAATATATCGAACATAAACGTGATTTCTTTTCGTCAACGAATTCAGTGAACGTCTCACACTCGTTCTCTTTTTGTATTCGCAATGCGAAAAGATTTTCTAGCTTGCGAGTAACAAAAAAATAGTACAAAAAATACGCAGCTATATTTTCATGAATTGAGATCCGAACGTTCTCGATCCGAAAGATCCCTGTTCACAGATCCTGTTTTTTTTTCCCCTATGGATATATTTCTTCGTTCGCTCTCTTTGCCTCTTCCTTTTTGTGCGGTCTTACCATTTACTGTTTTTGAAAGTCCTGTTAGGATCATGCATTTACTTTCATCTAAACCAGGAAATTCGCTCCGAATTAAACCCTTTTTCTCTTCTATAATCTCGCCCCCTAACCTTTACTCCCTTTTCACCTTTTCTGTATTTCCGTCTCGTCCTCTTCAGCCAGTTGTTATGGTTCAAGCTTCCACACTATTTTATACCACAAAACTTCCTGCGCCTAACCGGCTGATGCGTTTTCCTGCCTCGGGTTACGATGTCTTTGTTTCACGTGTTTGCTCTGTTCGGCCACTAGAACATTGTACACCCGCGGTGTGTAACATGATTGTCCACAGAGAAAAGCGAGAGCTTGCATAATCGCAAGCCCTCCACTATCTCCGTCTCATCCTCATTCCGCTTCTATCACCTCTGGCTATATTCGCTCGCTTGCTTTTCTCCCTCTTTCACTCTGTACTATATTTGTTGACCTCGCCACCCCAACCGCTCTCGTGTTCAAAAGCTCTGTATCTCTTTGTTTCACCATCGCTGAAGCATTAATTGCATCGCCAATATACACAGGGGATCCAGAATCAAGCTCATTTCACTGCCGTATTATCTTCATTCAAAAGAGAATCATGAGCGTATCGTTGATTTCACACGAGTATTCCACATTACGTTTTATACCAGTGCTATTTGTTGTAAAATGACAATCAAAAACTATAAATATCCCGAAATTCATATAACATTTTAGTTATTCACCGTAAATGAGCCATATTCCGACGTAATCGAGAAATACGATGAAAGTTTTGAATCAACCGCCTCTGGTCGTTTGAGAACAAATGACCTGACTCTCTTCTTCATTTAGCTCTACGAATTTAGCTTTGCACTTATACAGAGTTAGATAACGTTAAATTCTTGCTGTCCAATTGGGTTGTCTAGCTAAGATTCGAATTAGCCACTGTAGGTGATGAACGGATGTAAGATTGCAGTACCAATTGAATGTGATGAAATCCTAAAAATTTTTAGGATGAAATCCTAAAAATACCATTAAGGTATATGAAAAAAAACATCGTGGGAAGTTTGGAGTCACTCGAAAAATTTCAAAATGTCCTACCGAGGATTTGAAATGTTTAATGCAAAATGCGTATATTTGCGAACTCGTCACTTTCATATATTCTACTTCACATAATATACACGATACAAAATTTTATTAATTCTATTCAAGCGAGTATCATTCTTAATGCGGAAGGTAGATCGTGTATACGTTTTCATTTTGTTACGCTCATATATATGTACAATTAGTAGCCTCTTCACGTAACCTTCCAAAAGCCTCACTCTATTCGATTTGTGCAACCTTTTCATGTTTTTTATTCGATAGTTTTATATAATACCGCATGACTAGCGATGGTCAATCTAGTAACTTGTAATGTATTTGTTGATAGTGAATCCATGATCAGAGAGTCTTATAGCTCTGTGAAAGCTGTTAGTCTTTGTTTTCCAATGATGAGCAACTCGTGCATACGAGAAATATTTTCTTTTGTGATGCTGGTTCAATGGGGTTGGTGTACATTTTTTTTCTCTTGGTCTTTGACATTGTGAGAGGGCAAAACGAGTGCTTAGGGTGGACAAAGAGTAATATCGGCCGGGAAGGGGGCCTGCATTCAAGTCCAGACGCGACGTTGTTGGATTTATGGATAGTAAAGAGTAGTAGGCTTGCCCGGTGAGTGCGGGGAACACGCGAAAGAGGCTGCCTGTTCGTGACAACGTGACAATGAGGGCGAGAAAAAAGTAACTGGCGTTTGGAGCTCTTATGGGAAAAGCTCTATTTATAAACACGACCGGCCAGTTGGAGAAATGGCATCATTTACTCACGTGCAAGTTTTCCACTATTACACAAACGAGGTGGGCCTAAATGATTCTGGTTAGACGAATGGGTATTAATTTGTTATTTAATTTTCAGTGATCTCAACAGCTTAACAAATTAAATGCATCGTTACACTAATAGAATATGTAATGGATATAATATTGAAGATGGGCGCATCGGAGAATAGTAAACTTCGTGCTTTTTCGTTGAAATTTACTGAGGATTCACTCATCTGACTACCCATACAAAAATGTAGTATTGCAGTATTAGCCACGTTCAAGGGATCTGAAATCTTGTCTCATTTGTCAAAGGCCTCACAGGAACATTCTTCCTTGCCAATTGCTGCAGATGTAAGGAAATTAGGTTTGCAAAGAAGTAAACATCAGAACGGGACCGGTAAGTTTGCATAAACGGATGGCATAAGGGTGCATGTGCCTACGTCAGTGACAAATGTCTCGCTCAGAGACAAGATTCTGAGTTTCTCAACTGTTACCGTGGTGAAACGTGTATGTGTCTTCTTAGGCGACAGCTCGGTGAGATCATTCGCTACATAAAACTACAGCTTGCGCATTCGTATTTTGTACACATTTGTATAGTGAGACGGTAAGGCAAAGATAAAGCTTGTTTTCGTGCCATTAGTGTCACTTTGTTTGAGCTTCTATATGCCTTGGCAAGTATCCGAATCCGGGTAAGGCTGCTCATCCACAAAGTCTCTACGAATGAATCTTATGTTAAAGGATGAGAAAGAAGAGTTCGCCGTTTTGACGAAAAATGCCTGTAGGGAGTTGAGTGAACGTGTACGAATGATGTAAGGGGAGACAAAATCTCGTTAATCTCGCCTTTCGCGAAACTTTTAATAATTGAACAGACGAGATGAGAAAGTGGAAATCGCCAAGGACCACTGGTGGCTACACAAAGATAGCTGAGCTGTTCTCGTTCTCGTGGGCTATACTCAGATTCTTCTTCTTCTTATTTTTCTTCTCCTTTTTCTTCTATTTCTCATTCGCTCGAACAGATAGCTCAGTACCTTCGGTCACTTCACCAATGTATGACCTTTTCCAGTTATGCTTTCTGGAAATTCTTTTATTCACAACTGTCTCAGGTTTTTTCGTATTCCTCATTTTTATACCGAGCAGTAGAAAATGTTAGTGGAATAAAACGTCAACTTAAGCTGTTCTTTTTCGTCCTCTACTGATACCGGAGAAACAACGAGAAAAGCTCAAGTAGTCGGACGTATGCCGAAACTCGAGGCGGAGGTATGTATGTACCGTGGTAGTTGGAAAGTAGAAACCTGGAGAGTGAGGTAGAAAAGAATCCACGATGCTCTTGTGGCTTGTTCGAGAGTTGTTTCGCGGATACTACGGGTACCTTGTCCCAGTCAGGAGCATGTATATATGCGTTGCGGTATACAGAACAGAGAAGGAAGAGGGAGCATGAAGGAACGAGAGCTACGGGCACTGTAAATGTGAAAGCGGTAAGCTGTCATTAAAATGTTCCGAGAGATCGAGTACAGGCTATGAAAGTCTACGGTTGGATGATAATGCTGTGTGTTACAACGCTGTTGAGTCTGAGACTTCCAGGGCTGCGGCTGAGTTGAGAGAGCGAGTCAGTGTTGGCCCGTAGTACACACAGTTGGCGAGGGTGCACGCTTTTTTGGTGAAATCCATATATATATACATATACGGATTAGCGCATTTGTAGATCGCTCTGGTGCATAGCAGTTGATGATGGGTTTTGATGGACGTCGCATTGTACTCGTAATGATGCATTCTACTTCACCGTAGTGATTTGAGCGTACGCCTGCCAACCAACGCCCCAACTCTTGTGACCGCTCGAGTCTGCGGTACGGTGTAGTATAATAGACGTGTATGCTCGTATATGATGCTCAGGTGCGTGATCGTTGCAGGGACATTTAGTATAGGCTAGTACGTAAAGAGATAATAACGAAAAAACGATGAAACAAAGGATACGGAAGAGAATTCGAGTAAGAAACTGCAATAAATGCCACGTTCATCGCGCATGTGAAAGATTGTTTTGTTCGGATGATGCGGAGCTCATTGTTTTTAACATCAGCTAGCTCATGCCGTTCCAACCGCATGTACTTGAAATTTATGAGAAAATTCGTTAAGAGACCGGATAACGAGCGAATCCCGCATTGCACGTTGACCTACTTCTATCAACATTGACTTTCATACTTCATTACAACGCGAGTGAGAGAAGGACTCTTTCAGTGTTTTGGCTCCTTATATCAAAAAACGACGATCATGATTGTCATTTCCAGTCTGTATTGAAAAAACGACGATTATGATTGTTATTTTTTAATACTATCTATGAGAAACATAATGGTGCTTCAAATTGAGAAGAGAAACATTACTAAGATAAATTTCTGCTTATTCCTAAGCATGAATTTCTGAGACTGTAACGTGCACGAAATACATGTCAATAACGCGATTACTAACCTCGTCGCAAGTTATTTCCTTTTCGTAGACTCAACTTTCTCTCTCTCCTTCTCTCTACTCGAGGTTATCTTCCTGCAACCTATTGGTGTGAGATAACCGCTTAGGCAAAGGAGCATGGGTTAAATGTAAGAGCGAAAAGGCGTAGTCAACTTTTGCATAGCGAGCGACTGAGTCAATCTCAGAATATGCTATGTGGGCTGAGAGATTTTCTTGGTCCCGGAAAAAAACGTAATAGCTAGATCAAGCGATAGAAGAAGTAAATCTTCAAGTATTAGACACGAACGAGGTCGTCAGAAGTGGCCAATGGCATACAGCAAGCAACGAGTGATTATATATTTATGGGGGCATCTTTCATCGGAAAATTCTATATCGTTTACATTCACCTTTGCTCAACCTCTCGATAGTAACTCACTACTTTTTTCCCTGCGATCAATATATACATATATATAAATGATGCCATCGCCGCGGACACTACAGCTTATAGCTTACACTGAAAAAAAAAAAAATTTGTTCATCGAACGAAATTCTATTGAGTTGAATAAAAATACTGTAGATTTAATTGATTTTTTGTTTAATTACATCTCGTCCAATGAAATGGTATTTTGTTCAACGAATTTTTTTCTTCTCATCTGTGTCAACGAAAGTTTTATGATAGTGAGAAAAACCCAACAATGCCCCGAGATTTTCTTCGTCAGGAATGCTACTAGCGTCGCACATTGAAAACTAGTTGTGTCTTTCCGTCGAGAGTTTATGCAAAAGGCCAGCCGCCGGCTACTCGACGCTACTATTCTCGTAACGTTCCCGTGAAACGCTTGTATATAGCTGCAGATCCTATACAGTCGAAATCGTTCTGGCGCAATTGTGACTGAACCTCTTATCCTCTAGCACCCCTTCTCATCCTCACATTCACCGCACTCTACCTAGTGTTTCTCTGTTTTTGGAACGACCAGGAAAGAGCTCAGGCCCCAAGGCCTCAAAGTACGAAACGCCAGGCAGAGGAAGACAAAGAAAGAGTGGAAGAGAAAAAGAGAAAATGAGAGCGAGTGAGCGAGCGAGCGAGCGCAGGAGAGAGAAGAGAGGCAGAAAGCGAGAGAAAGTAGTCAAAGAGAAACGTCGCGCTTGGGTGACATCGAGTCCGGATCAAGCTGGAGCTTTCAAAATAAGCTTTGTTTCGTGTCCACTTTCACTACACTGTACGTTCTACGTGTACCTTTGTTTCCAAAAACTGCCTACAGGTATTGCTAAAAATACCATAGTATTCTGTGTAAAACTCGTGAACAAACTTGAGAGGTATAAGGGTAAATAAGATTGTGCTAATATTTTCTAGGACGTTTTGAACACTAACAACGGATATACGTATTTAAATCCCTCTTGTCACTGATCGATGACATTACTGAGGTTCCTACTTTAGAAATCCATTATTCCCTTCACTGCAAAAAAGATCTTACTGCCGTGAAGACTTTACCTCGACTGCTACGGAATGAAAAGGTCTCTCGTCGTGCTCTCTTTCTTTCCTAGCAACGACTCGGGAAACGGACAAGACGAAGCACGAAACATTTATTTCACGGGATGATTAATGTCTCTTGGAGGACACAGGAACGTTGACGCAGTGCGGGGTTGCACTTAGAAACTGCGCTGTTTTACCGTAATTAGGGGCATATACTTCAGCTTTTTCTAAAGGAGTCAGACCGCTGAGTACGGGTTTCTACGTTCAGTGGTATCTCTACTCAACATTTTTCTCACATCCCTTATGACCAGTCACAAGCTTTAGCACAGCACACTCCCCCTGTAGTTGTCGTCATTTTATTTTCTCGTGACGCGTCGTCGTTCCCTGTAATTATATGAAAGTAAACGTATGTATATATCATTCATAGATGTATACATACATATTCTATCAGTTGTCATCTAGAAAGTAACATGAACATTTTGTCTTTCACCATTACTATAATTTATTTCACTTGTTACGTGGTCTTTTGAACCGATTGTTCATTCCAGATATAATACACCCAACTGATATGGGATGGTGGAGTAATGTAATGCATCATTGAGAATATTGAAACGTTAATAATGTGAATAGAAAGGGTCAATTGTAAAAACAAATTTGTACAGACTTTGATAGTCGGGTATTCTGTAGTATGCACTCAACATTTCTCAAGATTATTTTGGTGAATTATCCTGTTTGAAAATAAAATTGAGAAATTCATCTGATTGATAAAAATCTGCATAATTACGGTCTTACGATCGGAGTAAATAACACGGGAAGAAAACGAGATTTCGACGTTATGTTTTTATGTGAAAATCAGGAAAACATCAGAATTCCTTTGGTGTTTCGAGGGTAAAAGCATCGTTAGTTCTGCAGCACATGCTGTCATTGACGATGAAAAAGTCGGCTCTTTCTCATTCTATAGTCGCTGGTGGTGTCAATACCCGTTTGAAAGAAAAGATTAATTTCACCATCTGACCCAGAAAATTTATGTTCCATGAAAATGATTGACTCGTGTACGTATTCTCGAAATGTTTTGACCGTATTCACGAGAATACTACATAGACGATGATCTCACTGTCCCTCATGCGCTGGTTCTTTTTTTTTGTACTTTTTTTTTGAATAGCACAGTTGTCTTTTCAACGTCGGATCTGGTCACAAAGAATTTTTGTAGCTTATCTCGCAATATTTTCATTGTTCTATATTTAACATTTCGTCATAATAAAATGACAAAAACAGTATCGTCACTAAGAAGACGATTATTCTGGGATTTGCATTAGACTAACCGGTGAAATAATGGGCCAGCTGTTGTATTGAATATTGAATATGAGAGGAAAATATAGACACTGAGGTTTATATAAATAGAATTCGTAAACGATCATTTTTTTTTTGAAATCTTGCTAATAATATTACAGGATATAGAATGAAAATATAGAGCGTGGTTAACCAATGCGAAGAGTCGGAATTACAATGGTTTCTCAAAGCTTCATTGCTGTCGATATGAGAGTTGAACATATTTTTCCAGACCTTCATTATGTTAGTCGTCGGGTGAAATGTAGATCACTCGCCCCACATTTAGCTATTGAAGCGGTCGGGTTTGTTTTTTTTTGTACCCGGCGTAAACAGGCGCCAGCTCTGCACCTGCGGCTTCAGTCGTTGCTAGTTTCATATTGAGCGAAGACTGAACGTGCATACTTGCAGTAGCACCCTCGGCGATGCGCTTTATATACCCTCAGGGTTAATGTATTGAGATTGTATATGTATACATGAGAAAACGAGTAAGCACGGGGTTATAGTTTCTCTTGCTCGAATGAAAAGATGCCATCGTAATATATTCGAATTGTATTGGTGGGTTGAACGGATTATGGGAAGAGATAGCGAAAGAAAAGAAAGAGGTAGAGAGATAGAGAGAGGGATTGATTGATTGATTGTTCATTTATTAAAGCCCTCGCTTGCTGCTGGGCAAATTTAGAAGAAATGTTATATTCAGCTTGAATTGTGTATGCATACATAAATTTTGACATAAATATTGTTCCATCAATCATTACACAGCAATGTCAAATTTTGCTTCCTTTTTAACATAGTCTTGCCATAATCTTAAACAATATCTCCATTCATCTTAATGTGCATTTATCATCATAATTGATACATACGCAAAATATCAGGTGGTTGCTAGCACGGATTTAGATATGGAATAATTAAAAATACAATACATTTACAGTACTATTTTTACAACTTCAATTTACAAATTCATCATTATACAAGTTTATAGTACAAAGGAACATCACGAGTTCACAATCGAATCCAATATACGTAATATGGCACCGGTTTGCATAGAAATAATGACACGCTCAGTCAATGGGACCTTGGAAAGAATTAACTCTAGTTGTGCAATCTTTAAGTGAGATAGTAGAGAAGTCTGAGGTTCTCGCACAAAACTAGCATTTTGAGATCGTCTTTCGTGATTATTTCGATTACAGGTTGTTTTCTGGACACATTTGCATTGTTTGGTTGGAGACTAATAGATGTATCCGAATCAAGATTGCCGAGATCACTCGTAGGTAATGCAGCTAATGCGAATGATGGTGGTGACATATTACACAGTGTAGTTGCAGTTCAGTAAAATAACAGTAGCAAGTATAAATGAATTTTAGGTAATAAGTAACTGCAGGGCAATATATCGCGTGTCCAAGAAACGTGCGGGAAGAAAAGGCACATTTGATAGCTCTGGTAGAGTGCGTACATTACCAATTGGGAAAACATAATTAGTATCGTTATACAACCACACAGACGTTCCTCTTGGTAATGTTGGTATAGTGAAAAACCTCGGATATATCATGGCTGCCTATACTATGCATTGGCAGACGAAATTGAGGTTATGTATACGTTATGGAGATTAAAATCTAGTGTGTAATTTTCCATCTAATAATTTTTCCACAAAATTCAGTTTCATCTGCGCTTATTTTATACATGTACGATGGGGAGCAGTTATTTTGGCATACAACAGTAAAAAAAGATTAAAAAATGCAGAGCAACCAAAGATATCAACCAGTTATACTCACAGAGAGAGGGAGAGGAATAGAGCAGACGTGCATACTCAAGCGTCGCAACTTAGAACTCCCTTCCTTTCTCTCTTTCTCTCTCTCTCTCTCTCTCCCTCTCTTTCTGTATGTCACAGAATAAAATACGAAGCGTGCACCCTGAAACCTATTCATATATATGCACATAGAGGATTTCACCACGAACCACAACATTACCATAAAGCCCCAACTGCGGTTATGCATAAGCATCATTTTTCGTACACGCCTTGCCTGAGAAAAGAGCAAAGAAGATAGAGTCAGCGAGTCTGTTGAAGAGAGAGAACCTAATGAAAGAATGTAAGTGAACGAGCGAAAGGGAGGAAGCCAAGTGTTCCGTAGCTTCTGCGGCCCTTCCTCTAATTGGTCATGTGGCTAAACATTGCATAAACTCGCAATAAAACTAATCTGCGCTGTGTCGACATCCAAATTACGCTAGATTTCTCTCATCACGGTTCCAACAAAGCTGTGCTCGTAGATTCATTAAATGATCGTATAGAATAATCCTGAAGTCGGATTGAAACTAGCACAGATGACTCAATTCTTAAATCGTAAATATTCTGACAAACAATAGGTTCATGATCAAATTCACAAGTAGATATAGTATGTCTTCGAGTTCGTTGGAAAACGAAAGGGGTAGCTCGTAAAATTTGTAGTTTATATGTTAATGATTAAGTATCAGCTCAAGCTCTACCATCTACATTGTATTCCGTTCATATGATTAATTTTTTGTTACTGAAGCAGTATTCATTAAGCTTGAGTTTTAACAAAAGAGTCATTTTCTTTTCTCTGGTAATGTAAAACTTTTTCTCTTGAGCTCATCAGTAATTCTCCCTTATACGAATGCCGGTGGCATCAGCTCGCAGAACTGTTTTACCATGCCGTTGTTTTCTCGAGCTTATTCCTTTTATGGTCTTGAGTTGTTTTCGTTCATCGTTGAAAAAGTCTTTGATAGGAAAGAGGCAAGCTTTCTGAGGGATCCACTGGATGTTCGTTGTTTCGCAGCGTTAAAGTTCGTGCGTCCAGAGAGGGTGTCTTGCTCTCAATATAAAAGCCAATTTCTTTCTTCCGAAGTATGGGTAACTTCAACACCATTCGCCATATATAACGCTATACGAGTAGAAGCTCTCCGTACACACCGACTCTCACTCGTATGTCCCGTCTCAAAATCCATTCTATGCAATTAAGTCAAGAGTTGGGATATTAATATTCGCGGATGTACGTACAAAGCGGAATAATAATTCAACGTCGGTGAGAGGCGCGGTGCCAGCTCGAACGCCTGCCGACTAGGGGCTGCGTTGGTTGGTCGATTGAAGGAAAAGGGAGGGAGAAAAGGCCTGTACGGGCTCTTACCCCACTTGGACGAGAGTGAGACGATGAACATGGTGGCACACGGAGAGGTGAGAGGACGGTCCCGCGAGTTTCAGCTTGGCAAACGCGAATTCAATTAGTTTGTATTTATTACCGCCTCCACTAGCACCACTACGACCAATGCCCTTCCTTGTTGCACTGACGCGATGATTTATCACAGTGTGTAGGCCGCTTTAGGCATTCTTTGGTAATCTTCTACATTGCTTTGTGATTCGCTTTCTCATATCCATGAGTTGTAATCTCACAGGCATCGAAAGACGCCATCTAAAGGGTATGGCGGCAAAGAAAAGTTGGTTGTATCAACCGAAGCTTCATCAATCGACGAGTTGATCGATAAACGAATCAATGTAGTATACGCTTCGCTGCACCTCGTTGAAGAGCTATATCCGATGAAAGAATTTATTGAAAGGTCGCAGGCGTATGCCACACCCTTGCCTGCCACATTATGCATCCGTCGGCTGATGCCCCTTGACAACAAAATAGGATTAAGAAGTTTCGTTGAGCTCACGCATGTTATAGGATCGTTACAAATTATGATCGTTTTTTACTTATTGACTTGGATACTCTTTGAGAAGAATTTCTGATATACTCAGGCTTGTTTATACTATCAGCATTATGGCTTCAAGGCTGGTTATCGGTAGGCATAGATGAGTTATATCATTTTGTTCGGTAAAGCATGGACGGACTTAAATGTTAATTTGACTACTTGGAACTACATACTCCCTCGTAGAATATTTCTTCTTCGCAGCAAGATCAAAAACTTTTTATATCCTTACTCGGTCATAATTTGCCGACACTTGGCTTTGAGGAAAGCCGCAATGCGGAGCTCTCACTCGTTACGAAGAAAAAGGAGGCTGAGTCTGCAAGAGGCACAAGCTTCAGTAGTAGAGGTCTATGCAAGGAATGGCGTTCTCAAGGAAAAGGTCACTAACCAAGGTTTCTTTTACGCCTGTACCTGCATACACACACCACGGCTATGAATATGCCAATCTTTTTGCCCATAGTGCTTACACACTGTTTCACACATTCACGCACATATACACATGAGTCTACATATGTGTATATGAGTCAGTCAGTTGACTGGGCCAGTGGGTAGTCGTGTTGAGTTAAGCAGATTACGCTAATAAATCCTGGTGGCGAACCACGTCCATCCCTCGGAAATCTGGTACTCTAGATTCGCCCGACGATAGCATCACGGAAAGAGTATCCTACGAGTCGTACGTGACTTCCGGTTTCGTTGCGTCACGTTTGCTTCCCCGGAATCTCCTCTCTTCGAATTTCACTGAGTTTTCTTATACTTTTTCCATCTGGCTTAAATAAGGCCCTTTCAAAAATCCACATCCTGTAAAAAAAATTTGTATCCAAAATATTACACACTCATAGAATTTTTCACGCGAATGCCGTATGTGAAAATTTAGACACACTGGGGAAAATTAAGAGACGTGGCATTCTAAAAATAGAGTAATATTCGGTAAAATTGATAAACTTGGATGTTAGAAAAATCGTTCTTATTGAATACTAGATTCAACACAGCTGTTATGTTATTTATATCATTCAAGTTGGATTTTACTGGTCAAAAGTTATCGCCATCTAGACATTCCATGAAATTGGAGTGACGATCACCAAAAAGTCCAAAGGTACCAAGCTGATTAAACAAAGTCATTGTAATTATTTGAAATTTGTTATGGATTTTGGTTAACAGAAATTGCCATCGAAATGGCACTCTTCATTAATTAGTCCAACTTGGACTGTACTATGCAGCTTTACTATCCAGCAGCTACTCTGTGTGCCCTTAGTGCAAGTAAAAGCGCGAACGATCTAGGACGAGTTCCCATTTCACGAATTTCGATCGTCATGTAGAATACCCGTATAAGACTACCTGGCAGTTGTATTGTTTGTCCTGGAAATGGCAGGATGCTCAATAGAAGACGACATAGCTACGGTTTCAAGCTGCGCCAATGTAATCTTCGGTTCGTACGATCTGTGCCCGATAACGGTCATTGTTTCCGTGTTCGCAATGACAACGTTATCGTGGACAAGTATACGCGCGCGGGCTTTCGAACAAAGGTAGAAGTACAACCCGACTTTATATTCTGCACAAACCAACCCCAGCTGAGATGCGTTTCTCCTGCAATGCCACAAGAGTACAATGATGGAGAATTCAGGGATGTTCGTTAGTCCGTTAGTGTCCCTCGTGTGTCGACACTCAAGTAACTGTTGAACCATGTCTTTCTCATTTACGATTGATCAATGCTGTGTCATGATATGATGAATAAATATCTCCTTCTATAACACAATTTTCTACGGTTGATATAATCGCCTTGGGAAATTTTTCCACAGTATGTTCTTTTATGCATTTATGAATCTTCATTTATTTTTTACTTTCGACGGTTAACCAAATGTTCTGCTTCCTTCCAAGTGGAAACATATTACAAATCTCTTTGATGCAAAGAAAAAATTTACCAAGACTTCCAATATACCATAGAGGCTTAAAACAGATTGGAAAGATAACATTATCGGCGGGAAAGAGCAGACGAGCTTGGCATGTTCGTAGTTGCCTGAAAATCTTCGAGATAGATAGATAGAGAAAGAACGTGCAACCACGTTATCAGCTGAACCACCTCTGAGCGCAACGGGACTAGTATAGAGAAGATTCCGTATCGTCCGCTTTCAAGCGAAGATCTCTTTACCGAATATCCGAGAGTGGACTAACTTAATTAGGAGACCACTCTCAGAGGAAACGTGATATTCTCTCTGAGCCCTCGAGCGCTTCCCTTCTTTTTGAGCATGTGTGGTCAATGATAGTGGTGATGTGCAGTGTGAGCTCGCTTGGTTTTGCCAGAGGATCTCTCCCATACGCTTTTCGCTTCAATTAGAGCCTTCTTTCCGTGGTACGTGTTACGCTTGGAAATGCTATCAATATCGTAACCAGCCAGACCTTGGGTTTGTTTGGAGTACACGGATCACATGCGCATAAAAACTTTATAAGGATGTTTATGATTATATCTATAGAGTAGCTTATTGCTATTACGTTGAGTGTATAACAAAATGAGAAAAGATCGCACCAGTGTGGAGTGAAGCTGTAGACACAAGTTTTATTGTAACTTTTGCTTTTTCATACTTTCGTACAACTGTACTGGGCAAACAACCTTGCAACAGTCTCTCGGGTTTTCAAGTTGGACTAGAACTAAATATTTTTTGCTTTCTTTTGTTATGTAAGAGTACGAATATTCCAGATATTAGTAATTCTATCGACTACTATGAACAACTCAATCAAATCTTCCTTGCTTACATACTATTCGCTGAATTGGTTTGTTGGGTGGATCTACCGCAAAGTTGGACGTATCCAGTGCAGAAAGAGAAGGTTTAGTGAAGGTACACGAAACGTGTACGTGGCTAAGGCATAATACAGCCTCTGGTTGTTTCGAAGCTGAATACGAGTCACATTCACCAGGATTTTTTGCAAAGCATAGGTTTCATTTTTGCCATCTAATATGTTCGAGAGAGAAACAGAGATAGATAAAGAAAGAGAGAGAGAGAGAGCCACAATGAGACGGTTGATGTTCATCTGCGGTACAAGGCTCACCGAAGAGAAAATTGGAACGAAAAGAGGACCTGGCAGATCGTAACGCGCATATGGTTGGGCTTTAATAAAGAGGAGTACGGCTATAACTGTATTAAGCTGCCGAGCTACTTCTGCAATGGCAACCAGCTTGAGGTACACCCTGAGGTGCAGACGCGTGTGTATTACGAAATTTCGCTGGGCACGTTGTCGTTGTAACGCGATGGTTTGCTCCTTCTCTTACTCCTTTCCAGCAAAATTACCCCCCGTTGACAATATAGCGCACAGACTCTACAGTCCCGCTGCTCCAAAGTATACGACGACAAAGAGTGGAACACGGTGAGGTGCACACTCCGTTCGACCCTCGTCTGTTCGTCGGTGTAGAAGTAGCAAGAGACGCAAGGAGTTTCGGTGAATAAGGGCAACATCGTGGGACAAGTTCGCAGTAAGCTCACGCAAAGTTCGGACCTCGTTGGTTGGAATTTCCAAAGTTAAATTGTCGAGTTCGCGTGTGCTTCCTGGCAGGAGAGCTCACCGACGGCCCGACCCGGCTCGGCACTTCTCTGCATGGCCCAAGGGGTTACCGATTCAGGACGTGACCCAGAATTTTTAGGAACCCCATCTAGTTCTACCATCCGTTCCTCTTTCGCAGTCGATTTGCTATTCGAATCCACACTGCTTTTATCTTGTTAATGGTCATATAACGAGGTATTGGGACTCGGTTGAAGCTGTTAATAGTGTTCCTTCATGTTCTAGTAACTTGTTTGCTTTGTGAAATACTTCAGGGGACATGGATTCTTTATTTGGAAAATTTTCTTCAAAAATGGATATTCATGAAGACTTTTGGTGATAAATTGGGATGCAAATGAGATCTGATTTAATGAATATATGAGATTGAATGAAAATGTACTGGTTTTTGTTCGTATACGGAAAACATGTTTGCTTGTATGCGGCGTCCGAGAATTCACTGGATACGATATCGTCGTACCCATCGTAATTTCAAGAATCTCTATTCTTCTTTTTCTCTTGTCCTGGGAAATTAAAAGTCTCGAGTAGATAGGATCGTGAAAACGTATATAGAACATAGATGCGCTACGCGTATATACGAAGACTCTCTTGTTGAGGCCACTATATAGCTAAAAGCTGCTCTAGTGGAGATGGGTTACTCATTCGGGGGCCCAGTACAATGAGAGTGAGAGATAGAAGAAGAAGAAGGCTGAGAAAGGATGAGGCAGTACCAACTCAGAGAACTGCACAGATTCTCTCCTTTATTTTCATTTCTCGTTGGTTTCCCTCGGTGCTGTTTCACTCTATATTTATCTAATAGCACTCTCCCGGACCTCGGTCGTCAGTTCCTGCACCTCCTTTCGTTCCGCTGGCCCGGCCCATAAAGGTCCCTCTTTGCTCACACCGCGGCGATCCTCCCGGTTGCACACCAAACGTAACAGAGCGTAGTCGGCTGCGCGCACTTTGCGCTTCCATTATACGGCCAGTTTCCGCCTTCCTCGACTCAGGGGCATGTCCTCGAAATAATTAAGAGTTCATTAAGCGAAGATTGATTGCTTTGTTTAGAGGCGGAAAACAACCGCTCTCTGGTGCTTGCGCGGCCGCATTTCTCTCTTTGTGCCATGGTGCAAAACGTCTCTAACGTTTCGTAGAAGAGCACATAAAGCTGCGATAAAGATACCACCCATGTATATGTCGACTGGGCAATTCATGAATAGAGCTTCGTTGTTTATCGGTCTCTTTCGCCAACTTTCTCCCCTACTTTCCACTCCTTGTTGATATCGCTTTCCATCTCTCTCTCTCTCTCTCTCTCTCTCTATCTCTTTCTCTTTCCTTCTCTTACTCTCACTTCTAGTTTTTCACTGGATACTCATCCCATTCCGCATATCCGTTCAGTACTGCAGTCCGCAAACGTGCTGTTGCTTCTACCGAGCATTCTGCTAATATTCTTCGAGACAATGCTTCCAGATTTATGCATCAGGAGATAACGCCTAGTTGGTCGCTCTACTTAGCTTTATTGACATTTGCGAGTCGATGGCAGTTTTCTTGTTTCTCTTATATCCATTTATACACAATTTCCTTTCACCGGTTCACGTTTTAGTATATAGCTCTAATGGTTGGATATGCATTTTACGCATGTTTACATTCTTCCAGACGATTTTAGCATAATAAAATAGAATAAACAAACGTGGGAGCGTCTTTCACGCCAAGTTGAGAAAAACAGTTTTAAACCAGTAAGGCAAGTCGTACTGCTCACTATTACGCGAGATACAGCGATTTCCCCTTCTGTTCGAACTTCAAGTCATCGTTATGGGAAGAATCGATGACTCATTGACAAAATAAATTCTCCCTGCAAGAATATGGTCAATATATTTTAACTAGTATTATTTTTTTTGTGACCCGAGGAAAATGCAAACTCGAGAAAAAAAATCGATGCTGTGACATTTTTCGATAAGCCGTTGAGTTTCCGAGACATAGGCGTTGGACCGTTTCCTAACTCTGCAAAATTTGGGCTTTTTGAAAAATTGTCACTCTTGAAAGACGTGCGATAAAAACCTAAAAATTGGTTCCGATTTTCCTTTCGTTGAGTACTATTTCATAAAAAAATTTCAGGAAAATTAAAAATGTTCGCGGTCATGGCTGCCTGAATTGGCGCGGAAGGCCTCATATATACACTATTTTAATTTGAGCTGGGAGAGGCTGGGAACTTCGATACTTTCATGATTTCAATGGCACGAAAATGTCTATCCCTTAGCGGAGTGAATTTGTTTATCTGAGAGAAAATTGTTCAACAGCTTGCATCATTGATGCATTTTCCTGTTATTCGGCCAGCATTGAATATTACAACAATGGTTATATAGCGATTAATTTTGTTAATCTGTTTTATTTTATCATCATATCATCACTTTGAAATAACCGTTCATAGCGATGCGTGTGCATAACTATTAAACTTTCCTGAGCGTTCAACATGATTTAAATACATCATCCATGAATCGATCTTGCTCTCTCTCTCTCTCTCTTGCCTTGGTGCAATGAGAGATAGGGACAATTCATCGACCGTGAAAATTCAAGTTTCTCACCTTAACGTGCTTAATAAGTGTGTGGACGAGACTAAAACCTGAGTTCATCTGTACTCGTAGATCGACCATGAAGAGAACGAAGCAGTGAAGTGCAGAATAAAGAATTACGGAGGTTGAGTTATATAGGCGAGTGACTGCCGAGAATTCAGGGTAGAATCGATGCGCGACTAGAACGAAAATCGAGCTTACACCGAGAGAGAATAAAAGAAAATGATAGACAATAAAAAAAAAGAAGGAAAAATAGAGAGGAAAAGAGCATAAGAGAACAGGAGCTGCGCGTACGCCGCGAGGAACGACCCTCATGAAGGGTTATTACTCGTCCTCTGGGAGGTAACAAGAACCGGTAGATTACTTCGAATCACCGTTACGATCCGCCTAGCAATCAGGCCACCGGCTTTTTTGCTCTCTCACTCACTCTCATCCCTTTCGCTCTCTCGTTCGTTCACTCTTGATCTCCTCGAGCCACATCGTCGTTGCCTTCGTTGGTCTCTCAACCCTCGAGCGTTTCTCCACACCGATATTTGCGCGCTCTTCATCTCACTCGTCCTCTTCGTTTTTAACATATAGTGCTATCTCATTCTCTCGAGTCATATACCTCTCGTTGTCGTCACACCGTCGCTGTCGACGACTACGAAGGCTCAAGATTCCGGGTTATCGATCCTCGCCTTCGTAACGAACTTTAAATTGATGATTATACCAACGATGGAAGAGAGACGATCGACTGTAAACCATTTTCAACGGGAAGGAGCAACGATAAGAGGGCTATGAGACTCTGGAAATCAGCGAGGAAAGTCGATTGCTCTCAATCTGAGGCCTAATGTTGGTGATTCGTTCTTCTGATTTTCTCAAGCATCAGTCTCCCTTCAATACCACAGATCGATTATTAATAAGAGGCGATCGATCTTCGGCGATGTAATATTATAATCCAAAGATGGGAATCGAAAAATTACATTTTGCGATTATCGTTGTCCCCGAACCAAAATCCTCAAAACTCGATGAACCGAACATATTTTACTGTTCTAAAATTTTTCCAAATCTGAAAGATCTCATCTCCGCTAGTATACCTCGGAACGTGCTTTTGCACATTCCTCTACTGCAGTTTTACCTTTGACTATTATCAAAAAAGAAAAAAATTACTTGTTGTTAGTTCCGTTTTCAGTATCTTGCAACAAGAGAAATAATTCCCATTTAAAATAGTTACAATTCGCTTACAAAGTGCAAATGAATAATAAAATAAAAATAAAACGTTATTCAAATCTTTACAACTTGCTAATAATGCGTGGGTTATGTAATTGTTATGACCACAGTGAGACCAATTGAAATTTTCTTTTTTACGACCGTTTTCAGTGGAAATTTGATAATGAGCGAGTGACTTAATAAAAACAAATGAAAAATTTACAATGGTGGTTGCCACATAAGCAGAATCTTCGTAATTATAAATAGAAAACTGCAACGAATTTTCTTTTCATTTCCGGGTTTTTTATTGTACATAGCAACTCGGCTAAATAAGAGCAAGAATATACGTGTGTCGCTCCGCGTGGATGACATTGGAGAAAATGTGTGGTGTATCCTGTCTTTTTCTCCATTTATTTCCGTCTTGTCCTTTGCGCTGCAGACTCAGTCGATTAAGGACGATTGAAGTAAACTCGGGCAGACTGCAGTACACCTCCCGTCGTCAATTGCGTCGGCACACGGTTATACATCGAATGAAATATCCTCACGTTGGCGCAATGACAGTCAGCTAATTCTCCCATTTTCTCCCTTACTGTTCTCTTTTATTTTCTTTCTCTTTCCCCCTTTCTCTCTCTCTCTCTCCTTTTCTCCTTCTCTCACTCTCAGCGCTTTGTCGTTACTTGGATGAGACGAATCCACACTGATGATAGAAACGAGAATATCGAAGAACGGGCTAGAGGAGAAATCCATCATTTCCAAGAGAATGGAAAAAAGAAAGACTTACTGTACAAGTCGAACATTTTCTCGATCGTGGACAATATTCAACTGTGCAGAATGGCGAATCGTGTGCGCTCGATTCTTCGATCCCGTACGGGGAATATAAGGGTTGAGGAGGATCAGAACCGGCGGTAGTTGAAGAATGGCGTATAGGAATTCGAGCTAGTGTTCTCTTTCACAGTGACAAATTCGAATGGATGGTATGTACATAGTAGAGAAGAGTATATGCGGCAGGAATCGATAGGAAAGGGAATAGAATTTCCAACGAACCAATCGTGGCTTATCGTCCGGAGAAACAGCGACCACGTTGGAACGAATTCTTCTGGTTTGTGAGCGAGTGAGACAGATAGTAAGAGAAAAAGAGAGAGAGAGAGAGAGAGAGAGAGAGAAAGCAGGGGAGGAATTTAAGCTGGAAGGGTGGAAGAAAGAAAGAGATAGGACCGAACGTCTCGGGACCTTCTTCTTCCGTCGAGGTGGGAATGGACGACTCGGCGAGCAGAGAACAAGGTTTTCCACCAGAGTCAAATATACGATCGTTAAAGAAGGGTATATGTGTGGATACTTGTGAGAAGATATGTGTATTTGTGTGTTTGGATGAAGGTGGAGAAGGTACTCGCGGTTACCAGCGTGATAAATCACTCTCGATTCTCACAAGCCAGATCTTTTCGGGTTCTTGTTAGTGGACCGTCGCTCAAGCGAACTCTATCCGAGGATTCCCTGGCGTACAAGCCCCATGACGCCAAGATGAGATGCACTTCTTTGCGGCTCACAAATTTTTTTTCTCTCAATGTTTTCAATCCCATTGGGAACGAAACATTGCAAAATTCGGATGACACTACGGTAATCTAACTTGTCTCGGATGAGCTCGTTATGTCTTAAATCCTACATGCAAACGCGTCCGATCGTCACTTTGAAAAAAAAGTTGAATTTCGAAAAAAGAAAGAGGACAGATGAATTATGTTGAGTACGTCGCATTCGAGGTCAGCTTTGCGCCTCGGGATTGTTGAAGAACTTTTGTTATGGATACTAGTACGAAGGTTATTATTTGACAGCGCCTCACATCCGAGCGTTAATGCATGTATTTGTATATTTCAAAATTTCCGGAGTTCTGCTCGCTCGTTCCACGTAGCGAAAACTGTTCTCGCTACACTCCACCAGTTGTGGCATTCTAATGTCGCCTTTCAAACTTAACTTGGTGAATTGCGTTATTCAAATTTGTCGCCTCAATTTCGTCGCCACTTCTTGCTTGTCTCTTGAGAGATCCGTGCGGCGCTGCCTGCTCTCAAGATATTCTCATAGCCTTTCCGAGCCACTTTCTTGGGTCCGAGCGCTGCGCAATAGTTGTGTCAGATTGTTAACGCGCAAAATGAGATTCCTCTTGACGTGGAAATTCCTACGAATCAGAGCCCTCACAGCCACCAGGAAGACAGAGGACAAAATTACGCGATTGATGAAAATAAGGCAGGGACCGGATAGCTTCCGCATCATTAGAAGAAATATGCTACGCGAAAGTATAGTGGCATTTCATTACCAATTTATTTGCTAAGGCTGGGAAATTATAGACTCTGACTGGAACACTTGTGGCTCTTGAATTTGTACAAACCACCGTGTTTTTGTACATGAGTGTGAATGCGTGAGCAAACTGGTTCTTGGAAAATAGTACTATCGAGCGGAACCAATCCAGTTCACGCAGTTCTTAGTTTTTGCGGATGTGGTAATTATTGAAACGATAAGCGATTGAAATCAAGTATAATGAGAATAAAAATAAAAAAAATAAATAAAAAAGCGTTATCGTTTTATGGCATAGACGTGTGGTTCGTCGAAGGGACGTGTGCAATATGGTAAGTCCATCATCGACGGTACAAATTTTCGACTCCATTACAACCCGGCTGTGACTCAACCATTAGTACCACATACATGCACCAACCATTTCATTTTCGCGAGGATTAAGTAACTAGCCTCCCATTGTATACATATATATATATACACATAGACTCTCGCACACATATATTCTCTCGTTACGTACGAACGCGGTCGCTATTAACGGTTTAATTAGCGTAAGTTTTCATCTGCGGGATTACACACCGGTTTTGTGAAGCGTGCTACGCTGCGGGCAGCTCACACAGCCTCTGGCTAATACAGCAGCCTTCGGAGTAGCCTGGCACGGAGAATGCTGCGCGACTCGAGAGAGAACAGGAAATATCCTCTCTTGTCGTGCGGTGCGAAAGACTGCATTTTTCACCGGCACCGCATATTATTGCTTACCGGCAGGATTAAGAGAGAATCGCAATGGCAATTAAACCTGAACTGTGCAAAAGAAAATCATGTAATTATAATGCTTTCAGTATTACACTGCCATCAGGGCTCATAGATCCCTTTTTAATTAATAATTGAAGCAAAATTTATTACTAATTATTAATTCTGCAAGCTGCAAATATAGAAAATGGAATTTATAATCTGGCTCATGTTTTTAAGGCGAAGAACAAATATTACTGCCAGAAAATTTTATCGCAAACTTTAATTTTTTTTACAAAATTTGAGAAAAATGACTTTCTTTTTTAAACCGAGTTTTGAATAAATTCATCCCTTGCATTTCCAGTCAACAATCTTTTCATGAACATCTGGCGACTTATTACTACCTTGATTCTCCGATCCGTTACGTGCAATATGCTCATGCATATATCCATATTTTTTCTAGTTCATAGGTACGAGAATGTTGTTTCTCAAAAATATGATTAAAAAAATGAAACTCTGTCGTCATGAACATTTGGCTGGGCAAATTTTTTCAAAGGATCAAGATCTAGCTCAATAAGAATGTGAACAGAGGGTAGCTTGGTCGTAGAAGCTCCTCCGTACAAAAGAATCCGCCGGTTAACGACGTCACGTTCAGTACGTCCGACGGTAGACGTGCTCGCGACACCATACTCAAGTTGGGCTACCGAGAGAACAAGAAAGAAGAAGAGAGACGCAGTGAAAAAAGAGCGAAAAGGAATCGAGACGCGACGAGGAAAAAGGCTGGAGAGATAGAGTCAGTCGGAGTAAAGGAAACGAGACAGTGATAGAGTGAAAGGGGTGCAATTCTCTTTTAGTCCCCTTCTCTTTCTTTCTTTCTCTTTCACCCCACCGACTATTTATTCCGGCACAAATCGCATTACCAACTCCAACTGCAAAATCGACTTGGGCAACTTTTACGGCGTTTTCGTCCTGCGCTCCCCCGCAGTATCAGCGAGAGCAGCATCCAATGTGTACAGGACCCTACAGAGAGAAAGGAGGGGGGATGAGTATCTAACCCTCGCTTACTCTCTTTCGGCTTTCTCTCTCATCCGAAGGGACAAAGATATATAGTAAGGGACAGAGAAACTTCCCCGTACGCTCCAACTTTGACTTGTACGAGGGTTTACCAAACTCAGTTTAAGAAGAACTGTTTTCAACGTAGAAGAGAGGCGAGAGAGAAAGAGATGGAAAGAGACTGATTCCGTCAAATGGAAAGAGAACAGTTTCACCACGGTTGCTTCTGCTTCTGTTGTTGCTCAGACTTTTCTTCTTGTGGATGGAAAATCGACGTCTCAAGAGAATGACCCCTTTCTCTTTCTCTGTTTTACAGTTACACGCTCAAATCTCGTGACTGTTTGTACATACAGATAAGAGAAATAAAAATAAGAGAGATATTAGAGTTAGACATGCCTTCGGCAATACGATTAATCGTGGATGGGAACTACGTTGCGAACCAATTCTCCAAGACCCTACAAATATTTTGACAAATGCATTGTGTTTCAAATCCCCAAATGTCTTCTATCTTATGTAAATTAACTAACTCGCAATACATTCGAATTAAATATTATTGATGTTATCAGTAAAAGCAAATAAAATGAATGAAAAAAAAAATCAATCTAGATCCGTAATGAATGAGGAAAGTTTTTGCGGAAAAAGGAAGAAAGTAGTAATGAGTTGAAAGGAAAGTTTCTTTAACAAACTAATTATTCCCAATCAACTTTACCGGTGTCATTATCTTTGCACATTATTTACCAAAATATATTAAAAAATATCAATTCCTTATCCTCAAGATATATTTCTCGGAAAAAATTACTATACTCGGCTTACGATCATTCAAAGTGACGAGTGAAAATAAAACCCATCCTTAGTATATTAATTTCTACTTCTACTTCTATTTCTATTTCTACTTCTTATACAAATATTTCTACCTGTTTTATGATCATTTAAGATGACGAGTCAAAAAACATATTGAGTCTAGCCTGAAATATTGTTTTCTTGTCTACAATCAATGATTCTCCATTTCCCCGATATTCCATCACCGTGTCGTTGGATAGGTGCTTTAGATCATCATAGCGGTGGAAGTGGTTGTAAATCATTCGGGTCCGGGCAACGTTTCCCGCAGATGGTGTATTTGATTTAGCTTTCGGATAAAGGTCGCTCAAGCTCGTGTATGCACCTGATGATATGTGTACTTTTGATGGTTGGACACGAGTCTGGTAGTCACGATGGCAGAGATACGAAGCTCAATCAGACGGAGAGGTGGAGTCGTGCGGGGCTATTAAAATTGAAATTAACCAAGCATTCGTCTAGGACGGGAAGTTCGCTTAATCCGTACGAAGTGATTTATTGTCGTGTACTTTTGATGATCGAGATGAAATTGTTGGTGGCCTCGAATGTTACGAGGGTTCAAAGGCTGAGCATTCGTAATTCCGAAAAAGTGAAGAATTGTGTTCCTTGTACAGAAATTGGAAGTTAGTCGTACGTGCATGCACCAGCGAAGTAACGAAAAGAATGAAAAAAAAAAAAAAAAAAAAAACAACAACAACAACAAACAGGAAAAAAGAAACTCCACATTGCACTCTGTTTGCGATGAAAAGCGAATTCGCTTATGGTCCCGTTGCGTGCTCGCTGTAATAACTGTGAGAAATCACTTATTGCCTCCTACGTCGTGAGCAGTATGTAAGCCACGAGAGTTCCGCCTCGCTGGCTTGTGGTCATACAATTATTTCTTTTTGTCGTCATTTTTGCTGACTCCGTACTACATTTTGCACGTATCTTTTATGCAATGTGAAGAATTAGTCGTGCGATAGAGCATACACAAATATCAATAATTGATATTGAATTACAATCACATTTTTATTTGCACCAAAATGTAATGCTGTGGACGGTATCCGAATATTTATATCGTTGTTACAAAAAAAAAAAAAATAAATAACAAATAATAATCCGTACCCACACTGGGAGGTCTCATGGTGCGGAAATCATTCGATCGGTGCTCTTATTTCGTCATACCGAGAGGTGTGTCCCTGACGGTGCTCGACATCCATACGGGAGAGTGACAACTCATGCGTATCGCAACTCTCTGCGCCGTAGCGGTAAATTATTCGTAACGAAGCGTGTGCCGTTGCCTTGCACTCCAGATCATTTAATGACATTGATTCAATGACACAACATTCTTCGTTCAAGTTTTTCTGAATAAACATTATAATAATCATTATTATTTCAATGACAAAGTATGTTATTGAAACGACGCTTGAACCAATAATAAATAAAATTCATTCGTTTATGTTTTTTTGTTGCTGTTTGTTTTCATTCAAACTTTCTACTTGATACAAGAAAAATTTTGAGATTTGTGGAGACATCTTTATTCATCGTTAACAAAGCCAGTTTTCAGGAAACAGAAAATAAACCCAGTTTCGTATTTTGACTGTTGATTTCAGAATTGAGAACTTTGTGAAACAATAATGATTACCATACAGCAACAAAAGACCTTTACGTATCGGACGTTTTCGTCTGCAGGCAGTTTTAATGAAAGTTTACATCTTCAAAGTGTTATCTTCACTTTGAATACAGAATTTATATTAACCTACCGTTGGAATATGCAGTAAATTCACAGTTCCACAATAAACTTATTTTCCTCTCTAACCTAAGAAGCAAGACGATGGATAGTGAAAATATCATAAAGAAAATTATTACAGATGAAAATAGACTAGAAAAAAAAAGAGGAAGGAAATCTTTAAAACTTAAGAAGTCGGAGAAGCAGTATGCTAATTACACTGCTTAATTAGCTCCTACGAAAAAGTACGTGTAACCAGTGGACATGAAACGAACCAAAACGTGCTGCAGGATATCTTTCTTAACTTTTTTTTTCGTTGAAAAAATTTTTTTCTTACTACATAATTCTCCATTCACTCACTATTCTCTCACTCTTACTTTTCAAATATTTTGAGCGATTTTTGTCTTAATCAAGTATGGTCGATAAGTATACGGAGAAAACGAGAATAATACTCGGATAAATGCTACTGAAAATTCAAGAAATAGATACTATAAATATCATAGTATTTGCAGAAAAGTATAAGTAACATTTCTATTCGTGGTCGAGTTGCTACCGCGGCTCTTGATGCAGTAATCCGACCTTTTAGTTCGATTCGTACTGCCAGTTTATGAAGAACCAACTACGATACATTCGGTGACGTTTAGTAAAGATAAAAATAAATTTGCGTTGCCGAATTCTCGGGCAAAATTGATTCGAACGTCTGAACTAGTCCGGCTCACGGAGTTTATGTTCGCCAGAAAGTTATGCCTCAGCGAGGAAAGATTCACCGGCCATGACGCATCACAAAAAACGACGAAAACAAAAAATTCCTATGCTAGGCAACTACTTTTGCTATCAAGAAATATTATGCATTGCCTAAATTAAAATTCTCTAGCACGCAATTGATATTCGTTCTTGTATGGAAGGTAGACTATCTTACTATGCTGATTTTCAACATTTTTGTAACTTTCAAAACATGTTCATTTTTCAATTGTAGTGACTAAGAGGCATTGTCAATATTTTGTAAAAGTGCATCAAAATATTCTACTGGCTCACAATGATATTTCCAGAGTATCCAAAATTATACGCATCATGCGTAATGCAAAAAGCAAGTTGCGATTTTTGCGATGCTTTTTATTGTGAAATTTTCGTATAAACATTTCACAAGGATTGACAAATAGTTAGGAAAATTTGTTTGGCTATCGCGACTGTAAGGACAGATACTAACACTCTTCACGGTAACAAATAAAAATTGAATAAAACTTGCGAATGTCAGATCTCCGTAAACTAACTGGGATGAATGTAAGATCGAAGTGATTCAAACGTGTCGTATCACCGGAAAGCAATTTGCACACATTACTCGCGACTAATATATCACGCGGAAGTAGCATATTATCACCATAGAAGGCGATCCTTCGGAAAAGCATCAAAATAACATAAGGGAACTCGCGTTTTTTTTTCTCGTAAATAATATATCATAAAAATAATAAAAATAAACAGAACGCGGAAAGTAATTTGCAACGATGCCCTTGTTACTGAGACGATCTGAAATAAGAACGCTCGGACACATTTGTCCTTGGCCAATAAGATGATCAATCCACTGCTGGATCTGCGAAGGCTTTGCGTTCCCATCCCATGTCGAATTCGAATCATAAAATAAAACTACTTGAACGATAATGATTCGATTTCGAAGTAATTTATACGTTTAAGCATATTTTCTGCTCATCATGAATTCTCTTCTCAACTGGCGTGTAAAAGGCATGAAAACGTGTATATAGTAATAAAAAAAAAAACCGATTTTATAAATCCGTTGGCGATTGGTATATGGAGAATGCATAAATTACACAAACAAAAATACATATTGCTAAAGTCTGACAAGTGTCCAGTAGAAGGTTATTCAGATTTAGGAATTAGCATAAACGAGAAAGCCTGCGATTCGGATGTATCGAATGACTGTAGAAAAAAAAAAAAACAAAACAAGTTCGTGTCTTTACCAAATTGGAGGTGGAGCAGCGAGAATGCTTGTTCGATGTAGAGGGGGTAGGTTATAGTGCACTTGGAGAGAGAGCCTGTTGGTTTGGTTAAAGTGACTGGAGATTTCCCACGTAAGACTTCGCAAACCAGTGCAGTTTCGATCGTGGACTGATATATCACGCGAAATCTAATTCCTCTCAGTATCGTCGGACCCAGAATTTTTATTCTTCAGTTTGAAAAAAAAGTTAAAAAAAAAATTCAATTCTTTGCTTCGATTATATCAATTAGTTATTCGACTATGCGACTGATTGTCACATTTTTGGGCCTTGCGTGCCTAGCTTCTTCGGTTCTCAGTCAAACTGGCCTGCGCGTTCAGTATCAATGGGAATATGTCGATTGGATCGAACCGAGCGTCGAGCAAACTGGAAAATCTTTTATTTTGGGTAATTCATTTCCCCTTGACATAGATATCGACAAATTGGGACGAATTTTCGTGACAAGTCCACAGTGGTTCGAGGGTATACCGATTTCATTGTCGTTGATGACCAATGATCAGGGACCGGGTGGTCCCTTGCTGACGCCGTATCCAGACTGGTCCTGGCATGTGCCCAACGATTGTGAGAAAATTACCTCCGTTTTCAGGCTAGCGGTAAGCTAAACACGTTTTGCGATCAAGTCGCATTTCCCCACGGGCGAATTCGTTCGGTTTCCGTGCATTTCCACGTATCACATCAATATATATATATATATATGCTATGCAGAGATTCTATTAAAAAATTGCGTATGAAAGTAGTATTCATAGTGAACGAACAGTTAAGAAATACTTCGCTTCTGACGAACGTTTTGAAATCAAACATGTGGTCAAACGTGTTGTCAATCGTGTTTCCAAACGTGTTATTGCGTATATACAGCCCAACTCTCCCGATAAAATCGTATACTTTTTTTTCATACGCAAACCTCAAAAGAGAAAATTATGCAGAATAAAATGTTTGCATATGCAAGTAAAGTAGTGGAGCAAGGCTTTTCGATAGTTTTTCACTAATTCAATCATGACGTTTTAGCGGTGCATCGGACTCACTTTATACTTATGTCGTTGGACGCACTATATAACTTGTTCAAAATGTATCCAAAAAATAAATTATTTTCAATTAAGTTTCTTGGGTTTATCACACGTGTAAGGGAGGTCTGAGGTTCTTACTGTACCCCGTGGGTAGGGCATGTCAGGCAAGGTTATGGGACAACCTGAAAAAGGTTATGGGGTAAATTTTCAGATCGCTTTACCCTCATCCAATGCTTTTAGCCTTTTTTTCCTGGGTTTAAAACGAGAACCGAACTCATAATTCATGCGGAGACGCGTTCTTATCCACTAGACAACTATATAGTGAACATTCCACGTTATTATTTTATGTTCACTTTCAACAATAATATTGTAAACGATTAAACAAAATGGTTATCAATGACAAATTTAGTGAAGTCGTTTTAAGATGTATCGATTCCAGTATACTTTTGTCAACTCGGAAAATTAGAAGGAAAAAAACGCACAATAAAACGTTAGCATGAAACGGGAATGAAACACGTTTTTTGTTGTAGTTTCGACAGTTGCTGAATAAGGTTTCGAAAATTTACCCACATAATTATTTGTTTTTCTTACACGTGCGGTGAATCGTAATTCAATTACAAAATACAAAAACTCTAACGATTTCGAATTATATCTCACACGCAATCAAAGTTGCTCAACCACTAGCCGTGCCTATGAAGATCAAATTGCGGAATTCCAATAAAATAATAACAATAATATATGCGAATGCAAGTGTCGAATATTTAAGAATTCTTCTAACACTTTTCTAGTTTTTCAACATCTATTTTCTCATTGATGAGCCTCTGTTTTTGGATTTGGACCTTAAAAGCCTTGATTAATGATGTTTGGAAATTGGGCAGCAAATCACTAATTTTTCATAACAAGTTTATATCGATGTAAATTTATCAAATTCTAATTCACACTGTGAAGTCTGTGAAGTATTTTGCTTGAATATTGCTAGACACACAACATTTGCAGTCAGCGTGATTTCAGGATATTTCATTTTGAGCGTCAGATTCTCTTGCCAATTAAAAATTGATGAGCCTTTAATTTTTCTTAATAAATTATGCACTTCAATTCGTAAGCGTTAGCTGCGACTATGTTTTGATAACTTACGACGGACTATCCATTTTTAAATAGATCAGCAATATATTTTCACACGTATTTTTAACAGCTGCCTTAATTGTCAATGTAGAACCTTAAGGAAAATTTTTCATGAAATTCTTCAAATTTTTTAATATCTAGATCGACGAGTGCGATCGATTGTGGTTTGTCGACTTAGGCAGAAGAGGTAAAACGGTTCTGTGTCCGATGAAGATTATGGTGTTTGATCTGAATACGGATCAATTAATTCACACACACATTCTAAGTGACGAAACATCGTTGAACGGTATCGCTGCATACGTAACGCCAATTGTAGAAATCGGGGCAACCTGTCTCGATACTCATCTTTTCGTCGCTGACGTTATACACCACGGTATGATGGTCTACGATCTTCGAGGTGATCATTCGTGGAGACTCAATAACACATACGGAAACGCTTTCGGCAATGATTCCGACGTATCAAGTCTCACTATAGCTGGTGAAACTTTCAATCTCATAGATGGTACACTCGGAATGTCTCTTTCCCCACCAGGATTTTCAGATAAAAGGTATACACACTTGCTTGATTCAGCATTGACTTACACTTTTATTATTGAGGAGAAAGCAGTTTTTTTGATTTTCTAATCGTGGTAACCAAATGAAACTCAGCAAAAATATAGCCATCCCCAAGGATACACGTAGAATAACTACACATTTGAACGAAAAATCCCAAAAAAATCAACCTGAGTGAGGAGGTCAATGATCATTTTTTCCGTTTTTATTACCACAAATATCCAACAGGCAAGCGAGCAACAACTTCCTCAATTTTGTTGACATTAAAACCGTCTTCGATAAGTGTATATTGATAAATACCAGTGATTACAGACCGTTTTCATAATTGCGGATGTTATTTGGTGTAATTAAAATTCTTTGTTTACGTTCATATTATTTACTAAACCGAATTCAAAACAGAGTATTCTGTTTTAAATATAACTGATAATAATAACTGATTTCCGATAATTTCTTATCAGTGCTTTTTTTCACATCTGAGTATCATAACATTAATTAATCACAGCATTGTGAAGAATACCTCTCTGACGCACAGTGCGTTATTTCATTCAATAATCGATGTAGTCTTTTTGGCATCGGTAGTGAATTTCAGAATTACGTATCTAGCATATACAGGATCCGGTTTATATTCCCAAGCTGATTACACTTCGCTTCGACCTGTGAAGATTTTAAACAAGACGTAACGTGTGTTCTCAATTGTTTCTCATGAGCATCATCACAACAATTATTGTTAGTTTGGCAAGCTACGGGATTTCCTGCCGGTGATAAGAACAATACCAAATATATGGGTAAAAACACCAGCCAACGCTTGTTATGACTTAAACTTTTTCAAATGGTGGTACAATGTCCAGAGTCACCTAAAGAAATGTCCAATTATCTTTTATCGGAAAAGTCTGTTTTATTAGCAACTCGAATTATTAAATCTAAGCATACTGGACTCGCAGTTTTTTGTCCCGAAAAATGAGCGTCAGAACTTGACATTTATACTTGAACAGAGTTTTTCTTTGTCTCGTGACTGATAATTTATTCCAGGTTTTGTTAAAATGAATTTTGAAATAATAGTCAAGTATAATATATTAAAATTGCAGATATCTCTACTTCAACTCGCTAGCCAGCTATTACCAAAAATTCACAGACGTTGATTCACTCAAGATGAGCGAGCACCAAGAACCGATAATATACCAGTCAATCTTGAAGCGCCAAAGTCAGGCAGGTGTTCAAGCAACTTCGAAACGTGGTGTAATATTTTTCCAGCTAGTCGAGTACACAGCAATAGCATGTTGGAACATCGAGAAACCTTTTACACCCGAAAACATTGCTATCATCGCCCAGGACGAGGAAACATTACAATACGTAAGCGGCATAAAGGTAAAAGTTAATCCAGAAGGACAAGAGGAGCTTTGGTTCAACACGATCAGACTGCAGAAAATCATACTTAAGACAATCCGACACGACGAGGTCAACTATAGAACTTTGCGAGGCCTGGTTGATGATTTGATACGGAATACGGTTTGTGAACCCCCAAATTGGCGCGGTTCCTATCCTGACTTGACATCGTGGAAACAAATATGAAAGGAAACTATGTAAAGAAAAAAGAATTCCGACAAATATTTCCAACAAGGTAGTGAGGCTTAGTACAAGGCCGACAAGAGTGTTTGTTCGGAGAACTCATCCTCTTAATGTGAAATAAAGCATAATCCACAATAATATGACAGATCTTGTATAAAATCTTAAAAATCCATGCAAATACCCAAAAATCCATGCATTCAACATCACATTTTACATGGCAAAAGATATTCAGGAACCTTGTTGAAAAATCGGGCCTAAATGAAAATGGGGCTGGATAAAAAGCATGTATTGCATCCGGTAATTCTAGAACGCAGAGGCTTCAGTGCTCATGCTGTGCAGGGGAGGTTTGCAATGATCGGCCGTCGGGGACCGGGTAGATCTGTCCCTGACAGGCGGCATGTAGCAATTTAGTTAACCGTTTCATTGCCTTGTGCCTATGGAAATGTAACGATGAAGTCTGTTGCTGACAGCGCTGCGTCGCCGCGAGCTCGCAAATGTTTTCGCAAGTATGCAAAGGAGAGAGAAAGAGGAGGGGAGTTGAGAGAGTTGGAGTGAAGAGGTTAAAGGATAGGGGGGATGAGGAAACTCAACATTTTCTCAAAAGTTGAAGACGAATTTTTCTAGTCTTTTCCCTCCACTAGTAATTCAGCTTCAAAATGAAGTCTTTGCCGTGAACGTATGCACTTTTCTTTTTTACAAGTTTCAACTAGTGCTTTTATTGTAAGTGCTATTCCATTTTTTTTCCCCCATGAAAAACTGAAAATAATAATATATTTCTATAAACTCGACCAAAAATGTATGCCAGACTGTGTTAAACCCCGAGAAATTCTGCCTCTCATCAATGTCATTTTCTTGGTACGCTTTCTTGACCCAACTATGTCACGTTTTTTCATATTGCTGGTATCTCTCATGGTGAAATACTCTTGGCATACTTCTTTACCCTCTCTCTATAGCTGTATAGCTTTAGATTTTTCAGGATGACATGAGTATGTCGCAGTAACGTTACACGCCGCGACTCAACCCTTATTCACATTCCTACGTGTATCGTTGGGCCATTGTAACCCAGTTGTCTGAATTTCCAAAGCTAAACGTGATCCGTCCGTTGAATGGATACTTTTTTTTCTCCATCACTATCGATCCGTAAGTTTCTATACTTATTTATAAATAAATTACGAATGCCATTACTAAACCTCTGAATTTTTCATTCATAATTATCTTCGAACATTATTCATTGGAAAATTCGTCGCGTAGTACTTAATTCCATGATGAAATCGCTGATGAACCAGTAAACTCTGAGGCCATAAAAAGAAGATCACAAAAAACAAATCAAATAACTTAATCATTCCAGAGGCCTCAGCAAATGGGTATCGTTCTCTTGAGCATCAAGTCTTCCGAGAACACAGATAGAATGGTTTTACGATTGGTAGTTTTGCAACAACTTTACGAGAATACGAAAGAAATGGAGAGAAAGAAGCGGTAGAAAGGAAGAAAGAAATAGAGAGAAATCCGAGTAGCTAGCCTCGCGCGGAATTTCGAAATAAATTTGCATCAGTTTTACTGCACCTAATATACATAACTACCAGTGTTTGGCACTGATACCCGTTCACCACTCGACACGTAGTATAGACCTCGTATGTTGTGTTGTACCGTAGGTCCTAGAAATTTCGCGGCGTACTTACTCTCGAAGTCGCGAAAGAAACGGGAAGAAAGAGTAAGAGAGAGGGGAGGAGAGAGAAAAGAGAAAAAGAGGCAGAAACTCATGCTGTAAAATGAGATGAAAAATGGAAAAAAGCATCGAACAGAAAAAGCCGAAAGAGAAAAACGGCGGAGGGTGCTACAAGCTGGGGTAAAATTTTGTAGTGTATAGGGAAGAGTTGCGCGTGTGCGAGCCCAACCCGGAAAAGAAAAGATGTACGGAGTGCCTTTTACGGCTAGGAGAAACGAGCGACGTCGGTGAAGCTTGGTTCTGTTAGTTTGTATAGAGAGTTGCGGAGATCCTCGCTTCTATAGATAACGCATGTGCTTGCTACTTCTCGCGCCGGTTTTGGCTTCAGATTCCGTGGCGAGAATCCTTAACCGATACTTCGACTCCTTTCCAATTCTCTCTCTCTCTCTCTCTCTCTCTCTCTTTAAAGGCACAGAGAAATTTACAGCCTCGTCCTTCCTCCTATAAGAGAAGATTCACCATGGGCGAAAGTTCTTTCGCTGCTTCTCTGATCCCCTAACCCATCTTACAAGTTCTGTTCTTCCAGTTCCGTTTTATCCTGTCATGAGCAATAGTCGAAGAATTTTCGTGGTAAATTGTAAACAAGAATCACACGTGTCGATTTATGGGTGACAAAATAGTTCCTCATAGGAAATACGAAATTATCTTTTCTTGGATTTTTTATAATCTATACGATGAGCACATAAGCCAATGAGAATTAACGGAAAACTCTAATACTTTGTCAACGTATCCGAATTGCCCTTTTTATCAGTTCAAATAAATGTTTGATTTTCCATTCTCATCATTCTCATTTCGGTGTTTATGTATTTTGATCGAAAAAACAGCTCATCGGTCTAAAATTGGGCTCGAACAAAAATAAATGATGAAAAAAAATAAAAAAAATAAAAAAAGCGGGAGAAAGATAGAGAGAAAGAGAAGAAAGCCGTGAAACATGCGCCCATGTATTGGGATATGTTATGCGAAGAGAGGTGTAAATACGAGTGAATGGGAGAGACAGGGAAACAGAAAGGGTACCATATTCTATATGCCCGTAGAAATAACCCCGCGGGATTACGGGGTTCGGCAACAGCCAATGGGAGGGTTGACGCGGTAATACTGGTTATCATCGCGCTGATTGCAATAGTCTGTATATATACTGCACGTCTATGCTCTTCTCTTGCCAATCCAACAGTCGTACGTACTACACCGTCATCATTTCGATATATCCTACTGATTGGACAGCTTTTCGCTCACATGTATATCTGCGCCACAGAGAGCTCTGGATTCTCCGCAGATAAATCGTATCAGCTGATCAAATATTCTTTGAGATAACCGTATTTTCATATGGGATTGAACCTGAATGAAGATTTAATCTGTGTGTATTTTTTTACAGGTTATTATAGTATTTTACCAATAAACATTTAGTGAAACGATTATATTATTCGATGAACTGAAAATATGATTAGAAAACATGTCACTTTGGATTAAATATTGTTTGTCAAAGCAAAAGTAACTAGATTGAATGACAGAAAAACTCGTGAATATTCAGGTATTTTTTTTTTTTTTTTTTTAAGAGAATCCACTTGAAAACATATTTTTTTTCGGCCATTGCAATGTATTTATTTTTTGGCGATAATTATAAATGCCACTGGCTTTCAAGGTCTGCGGATGACTTTGGAACTGACTGAAATAGTATTCCGTTCTATCCACATGAAACCAATTGTGTTTAAATTCTTATTTTTTACGTTCAAGGGCACCAATTGAACTTTAAATAATAGCAATCGTACGCTTCAGAACAAAAAAAATATTTTTGAGAAATTTTTGCAGTATATTTCCTCTCGAAAAATTGTGTTATCAATTCTATTGAGCTAGGTCCAAAAAATTCAATCGCCTCGTCGTTCCATCGTGTCGTGTGGAAACTTAATGGCTACTTAATGACTTCAGCACTACATAGTACGCCATTTTCTTTAGTAGTATAGACATATCATAAAAAAAAGTAAATTGATTTTTGGAAGTTCTAATTGAATTTCTTTGCTTAAATCGTCGCGTGGTTTTGGAGGTGGAATCATGGAGGTGGGTATTCCTAACTATTTGCGTGAATTCGTAACTTTTAGAGCAACACCATAGTGCTTTGCGGCATCCAAAAAAGGTGGATTTCTCGCACTATTGCGAGAGACTCGAGAGACATTCTTGAGGAACGCGCGGGAATGCACACGGTGAACACATCACGCGCACGGAACACCTCGTAAAACTTAATCTCATCCTCTTTCTATATCGACCTTTGTGGTCCGTATGAAACAAGATGAAAACTCAACGGATGTACGAAGCAGAAAACTCTCACTAAACTTTCTCGATGCTCGCACTTTCGTACATTTTATGCGCCATTTTTCCTCCGCCACACAGTCGTCCCTGCTTTTCCCAAGGCCACGGTTTACATTTACGCGACCCAGACGGATCGAAGTTGTTGGAAAAGTTTCTGCGCTTGTACAGTCCAGTGGAAAGGGTGAAGAGAAGAAGACGTTCTTCAACAACTTTCGGCTGACTCTGCGCTGTACAAATAACTGTATTTTAAGCACTGCATTGTCCCTGAAATTTTCACAATTCGTTTTCCAAGGGAAAAAAAATGTATACATGCATTTTCTTAAAGTCCGCGAAGTAATTTGCGAGTGGCAAAGCGAAGTTTTGGAAAATTGCTCGTTTCAATCAGTGAAGGATAGCACACGATGAAAAAAGTAATCTCAAGAAATCAATTCCCGAAGATTTGCAAGAAGATCTGTTTAACCTCTCCCTTCTCTATCCTGAATAGCAGTATCCTTTAACACGTTGTGTATATATCATAGTACATGCTTCTGGCACTTGACTATAGGAGGCATATCTGTGGAACTCTTGTCTCGATGGGACGAGCAGCGGACTCGACAATCAACAGAGAGTGAGTTGTTGAGGATAGACAAGAGGGAGAAATTGAGAGCCAAGACACAGTAGAATGCATTAAACTATACGCATAATATGCATATAAACATTCACAGGCACAAATATGAGCGAGACAGAAAAGAGAGAGAGAGAGAGAGAGATGTCCCGAAGTTCTGGCGGCGCCGGGACAGTGTCGTGCTGGTTTATTGCGGTCTCGCGGTTGTCCGGAGACCTTTGATACGAGTATAGGTTGAAAAGGGGCAACGGAGGATGATTCCGAGTGTCAAACGAGTGAGAGGGCAAGGATGTCGTATTTCGTATGTATAATTGTATAAGTGGCTACACAAGGATGCGTCGGTGGGTGTTTGTGTGAGCTTTCGAGAGACCTGGCATCGTTGCTCTCCTTCGCTTGCACAGCTGCAGCTGCAACGTGCAAACTCGCGTAGCTAGAACCACTAGTCGTGTGTTATGCCAGTGGTAACTCTCTGTACGTACCAGACGCGTGAGAGAACATACCTCCCCTTGATCTCCTCCACCTCCTTTGGTCACTGGGATCGTCGCATAGTCGGATGACGATAGCCAGCAGCAGCAGCACGGTCGAGACCATCGTCGCATCCGCAATGGTTCTATCTATACATAATCATTCCAGTGACTAACAAACAGTCGTAATTTACACCACTTTACATCCTGAATCCTATCGTTTACGCCGTTTTCACTTCCAATGAATAGTCTTCACCTACGTATGTGTATAAAGGACATATACATATATACATTTGCAATACGTGTTAAATTCGTATCTTCAAGTTGTGCTGCACAGTACGCCAGTAAATTACGCGTTGACTAGGGTCGCTGACAAGCGCAATGCGCGCACGAGCCGCGCGGCTTCTGTATGACACAGCCTGCTAGTTGTACACTCCACGAAGCTAAATAGCAAACGCATAAACACGTATGTCCAGATACGTGTGTGAGTTCGATTGTTTATATGTCGCATTTGTTGCACATATAGTAGACATATATGTATATGGGAATTGGTATATATCTATGTACCTCCATCGGAGTTAACCTCGCTTCTGTCAGCCCCGGTCCACACGACTATGAATTATACAGTTGCTTTAATAAAGACACTGTGTGACGCCGTATGTGGGGAGCAGAACAAGCGGAATATAGATATGGCATGGAGTAAGCTCAGGGGTTATAGCATTTTAGCAACCACGACACCAGGAAATTCACACCCGAGAGCAGGCTCAGCTCTGCAGCATGATTGGTGGCTGAACTTTCTTGTCGTGGAAGGTTTAACATTTTCAATTATTCGATTGACCCTGATTCCAAAGATTAAGTAAACTATATAAATATATATATTTTTTTTAAATTAAATATTTGATCATTTTGTCAATTACCAATATCCATTTCAACATACTTTCAATTGTTTTCATGAGCTTTCTCTATTGTACGACTACTAGTTACTTTGGCATAGACGGACTAGGACTTTCCGTGTCTGGAAAATAATGCTTTCCGTTATTTCCTGACCTCGTTCCCTCGAACTGCCACAACAAGAAATGGGAAAATGTTGGTAGAATCGAGATAAAAGTTCTTTTCTTTTGAATGCCGGAGTGAATGTTACACGTGCGAAGGTTGACACTGTTGACGTCTGAGTACTCGAAGCCGCGAAATTGATGATTAAGGTATACAGGCGTTGGTCAAACAATGACTCGGCAATCGGGATAGCTCACTTAGCACGACAACGGTGCAGTATACTAAAAAGAAAAGACTCGAAGGACGAAAGTGTATGGATGCATGAAAGACTGTTGTGAGTTATTACGACTCTTAGAAAAAAAAGCCAGAGTCATTCTGATTGCCTTTTTGTTTCTCTTTTCAAGGAAACGTTCTCTATTCAATTGTTCACTATTTCCTAGATCTCTATCCTCATTTTCCATATCATTCCACCATTATTATTAACATTTTTAGAGCATTGGTTTTATTCTAGATTTATGATCTATGATATACAACACTTGCATCATCGATAGCCGAAGCTTTTTCATTTTTTCTACATCATGACACAATACGGAACGGGTGATGTTCTTCCAACATCTGTCTTGATGTATCCTATTCGAATGCTTGAAATTTTTTAAATCAATTTTCGGATAAAAGGAAACAGTATCTCATTCGAAATGAAATGAAATTATTAATTGTGAAAAAACTTTCATCATATAATTAATTAATAATAGAAAAATCGTAGATTACGAAAAAAATTGAGTAAATTAAAAGAGCAACAATGAAGGTTTCTGCGCATGTGCGTGGCGCATGAAACAAAAGAGAGTACGAATAAGACCGTGTAATTCCGATGATTTTCAAAGTATCCAAAGATCTTTTGCTGTTCAAAGACTTATTTCCGTATTTTTCCTTGATGCCTGAAGTATCGGAAGGGTTCGGCGACCTTATAGCATACCATCGCCACTCCAATTTTTTTCCTTTTCCGATTTATTGATGCTCGGGGTATTGGAGCGATGTCGGTGCCGTTCTGTGACTCCAGGGCCCATAGCCTGAATTTCATTATCATTTTTTTATTTTTTCATTTTTGCTTATACTTACCAGAAACAAGGAGGCTTGTTTGTTCGTTTTTTAATTAAACTGTATTTTCAAATCAAATTTTGTGAAATTATAAGCCTGAATCAGTAGCCCGTATTCTTTGTTTTCACGAGAATTCGATTGTATAGTCAAAAGGTTCTTCAATTCGAAGTTCCTTCCTATTTTCGTATGACTTTTTTTGAAACGATAAAAAGGAGGGTAAGGTCGAATTTTTAATAGAATAAAACACACGGATTGAGCCGGAAGATATTGTTGAGGTTTATTTGGCTCATGTGGGAAAAGCCTGACGGCATTAAAACCCACGTCGCTACAAACGCAATATTTCTAACGATACTCTGATGTACCGCGTTTAATCTAACATATAACACGCGTAAAATGCGCGTCTCGCTTCGTTGTTATCGCACGCGTGTCAACATCGCTAGGTTAGCCGTGTATATATTCGAGGCCTCGTCACGTCGTATTTGCTTCCTCGTCTGCCGTTCTGTCACTACTGCCTCTCTCTCTCTCTGTCTGCGCGCGCCACCCGGCCCTGCTGCGTGAGACTCGGCCTCAATGCTATAGCGTGAGTCGAACGATGCGCGCGTCGCTCACGCGTGATCACAACACTGCCAGGCGAAATAAATCTTCAGTCACCAAACACGATAATTCAAGAGGCCTCGGTACGAATTCAAGGTATATCGTGACAATTAACGTTCAAATTATTATTATTATATCGAATCTATTAACTTTTAGGTTTTCAACATTTTGTTTAAAAACCATTTACTATAAAACAATCGACACATCAAAATAAGCGCGAATAAATAAAATGAAAACGCGAACGCGAAAAATCATTGATTATTATAAAAAAACGCAGACCATCATAATTTCATGTGAAGATTTCATCAAATTGTTTCAATAAATAAATTCAATTTCATTGGTTTTGAATGTAAATCTGAGTTTTCTCTCGTTTATTTCGTACCAGTTCCTTAAAAATTAGGAAACTTGAAACGACACGTAGCGACGCCTAGCGATCGGCAAGAGCGTACCGTTACAACAAGTGTTCAGGCAAGCTGTTCCACCAACTGATAACGGTATTTTCTGCAGAGGCCCCCAAACCTAACGATTTGCTATACAGGGATTATACTTCTATCAAGGTACTCGGTTGTTCGTATTCAGTTACTCAGATTCGTTAAAACGATATTACATACTAAGTACCGCGTTCATTGATTATGATATAACTACTAGAGACGGTGCATATATATATACGTGCAGACCGCCATTGCCGCATAAACACTACGGGTCTGCAAAGGTCTGATAAACGCGCAAGATAATGAGAAACGTAGAAAAATTACGTGTTATATATACGCGTATGCAGATTCGTAACTAGTGAAATGAAATAATTGAATCGCAGTTATAGCACTAGATAACAATGATCTTTTTATTCCGAATTTGGTGGAATTGTGACCTTTGTTTCAAGTCATGTTCAGAGTTGAATGTAGCAATATATATATCGCGTGCATTATGGAATATATATTTCAGTAGGTAATCGAGTGTATCATTACATGTGCATCGATCGAGTCGTTGACAGAGGGAATACGAATCGAGGGAAGAAAGTCTCATGAAAAATTTGCATACCTTTGGGTTTTCTCGTGCGAGTTAAAATCTTCGAAACGCGATGGAGATGACGAGGTTACGATGGTGAAAAGGGAACAGGCGAATGGCAGTGCAGAGAAAAGAATTCGTTGGACCATATCTTCTTTTTCCTCTTTTCCTATCTCATACTGTCACTCCTTCTTTCTCTCTTTTTTCCCCGGAGCCCACTCTTGAACCAAGTAAGGACAGAAGTGGACCTATCGACTCGAAACGAGTGTGCTCGACGTTAAAACCCCGGTCGGTACTCTCGTTTCTCAGCCCAGCCTACTCTCGTCCAATACTTTGCTCCACTACATACGATAGTGATGCTCCCCCCAAGTCCATCTTCTCTTTTGCCTCTCCTACACGTTATCTGATCGTCCGAGTCTCGGATTTTCGCCTCGTTTCGTTTTTACGTATGTCCGAGCGGCCTCTGTGGTATCGGACGTAAACGATGCTACGATTGCGGACACGGTCCACCAAATCGTATGACTTTTTTCTCTCCATTTCGATCTTGCGCTTGCTCTCTTTTTCTCATTCCGAACCGGTATACGGGAACAGCGAACGAGCTTAGAGAGACCTATCTACATGCTGGTGAAGGATTAATGAAATATCGATCAGCTGAGTTAGTGTTTTATCGATGATATATATTCAGTCAAGTGTCGTTAACAGAATTGAGCAATATTCGAATGAAAAAGTTTTTTTTTCCAATATTCCGTTTAAAACAACAAGAAAAAATATTATCGAATTTTTTTATTGGTGTGTTACACATTTTTTTTAAATGAAAATTAAGATATTAGATCGGTAGAGAGTTTTTGATTGATCTCTGTAGGGAACATCAACTATCTACTTTACATGAGAAATATTTCTTAAAAGCCTCGTCCTCTCACATGCTTATTTCTTCACACGATGAAATAACTTCGATGGATAAATTTTTATTTACAAGTTCGCAAATTGAATTTTCGATAAATAAAATAATTTCAATGAATCATAATGTGAATAATATTTTTCATTATTTTTTTTCTATTTACTATGGTCGCAACTTCTCAACCTGACTGTACTTATAACTTTACATCGATCACACAGACTCACGCGTGATCACATCCCCGTGAGTTCTGAACATATTATTGATACGATTTTCTTCCAAATAGTATATATTTACAGATTTTTTTTTGTGTAGCACAAGCCTTCAAAACGATTGAGTGTTTAACTTAAAAAAAAATCAGGGATGCACATGGCATTGAAAGTGCGGTTGTAACGAGACGTTCAACTTCGATGGGATTGACAATGTTATTCTGTTTCAGGGTGTGACGGGCGACCGGCTGGCCGGGGGCGCCGCACACCTCCTTCATCTCTTCTTCTTCTTGCCACGACCACAACACACAATGTAACAACAACTCTACTACCACTTCTTCTAGTCGTCCGCGCGAACCACGTTCTCAATGTACTCAATGTGGTACGTCCATCAGCAAAAAACCCCCATAATCGGTGTCTCAAAAAAGTGTCATATATATTATCCCTGTTCAGTTTTCTTGCTACCCGTTGTCTATCAATCAATATTTTTCTTTCTCTAAATAGTATTATATATGTATATATTTTGTCGTGTCATAATTTAGGTATGAGGTGTTCTACGTTAGCTGGTCAGAATTTCCTCTCATCCTTGCCCATTCGGTTCATAACTTTTTTTGTTTTTTTTTTTTTCAATCAAATGATGCAAAATGATTTGAAGATTTTCACGCTGATCTCTTTTTAAAAATGATTTTTCTGTGAAACTAATCGTTGAATAGATGCACACAATTCTTATGCTTAAAGAGTCAGCATCAAGGAAAAAAATACAAAGATGATGTAACATACACATTCTTGTCCGTTTATCCGAAAGAACTGAATACATATTGATTGAAATATAATTATAAAAACGATGAACTACAAAATTCCAACATTTTGTTGACGGTACAAAAAAATCAAGAGAAGTCAATTCAAATTTTTATGTTATATTGTCAAACGAGCGAATGAATCTCATCAGCAAGAGTCAGAGATTATTCCGGAAGCTTGCGTAGAAATCCTCTTACACAAATGCTCGAAAATGCGCGCACGGAAATATCGGCATAATGCTCCGTGAAGGATGCTTTAATATCTCTGTTTAAAATTGCAAACTAAAAAAAAAAAAAAAGAACGTTTTTTCATTGAGATCACAAATGCACTACTTGGCCTCGTGACACATGGGAAATCCTTCACGTGCATTATTTTTATTGTGTAACCCTTTGTATATTCTCTACCACCATCATCTGTATATACGTGTATATCTTTATGGCATAATTCATCTCGAACAAATTTGTATTATCCTCGTTACATTTTTTCTTCCATTAAACTTTGAAGAAGAACGATTTACTTGAAAATAATTTCGGATTTTGTCATAAAAACTTTGAACAGAAAATTTTTTGCGATTTTTGTAAAAATTTTGAAAAGATTATATTTTTTGTGATCTTTGAAAAAAGAAAGTCCCTTAAACTTTTTTTTTGATATTTGACATTTATTCAATATCCCAAAACGTCTTGAATCTTTGATTATAATAACAAGTTTTTTGCAATCAAATTAAATGCATAGAGAATTTTGGATCTGTACGACGATGATAAAAGTTTTGATAATAACGGATTAACAAAACTTTTATCATTTAAATTAAAATTTCCAACGATTATCAATGCAAATAAATATATACACATATATATAAATATCGTTCGATTATATCCTCTCACTGTTCGCTGAGTTCTGTTACAATGTGACTTGTGGTTGGTTTATCTATATTTACACATATACATATATGTGTATATATGGAATATATATATATATATATATATATTTCTATATAGTTTCGTTGGTTTATCGGTGTTCGATGTTGGCTGCTGTTGTTGGTTGTTAGGTGTTTAGTGGTCACTCTGTGTTGGTACCCTTCCCTTATCCTCTCCTCTTCTACGACCTTATTTACCCACTCCTGATCCTGCTGAAGCTCCTAGCACTCGCAACCGCCATTGCCACCTCTAAACCTTCAAAAGCCCGCCCTTCCGAACTTGATGTTAGAAATTACGTTGCCGAAGGAAAGTTCCACATGTCTATCCTTGCGTCAACAGCGAGGACGTGCGAGAGCTTTCACAAGGGTGGTAAGACTTGTGATTCATTTTGAACATACTTTTTGTTACTTTTACTACTACCTTCGAAGATAATCTTCTTCTTCTATTTTCTCTCTAGGGCGAATTTACGGGAAAGAAACGACAGTGTGTGAGTGTGTGTGGGCGCGTGAGAGAAAAAGAGAAAGAGAAATAGAGAGTGAAAGTTTATGTGAGGGTGGATGGAATGAAAGGAAATACTCGAGGTTTACGAGGTCACACGGAGTAAGACTAACACAGAAGAACGAAGGGCGAAGAGAACGACAGGTCGGGGGTCGGATGATTTCTATGCAGGACTCGTAGAAGCTTCTCTTACCTGATTCAAAGAAGATATACACATATAAATGTGTGTGAGTGTGCCAGAGTATGTAACTGCGTATATATATGTATATGTATAAGTTCTTACGCTGCTTTGGGAATGCCAACCATTTGATTAGAGAGGTGACTCCGACCGCAACCACTCTTGGACATTCACGACTATGGAACCCACAGTCACTGGACCCTGTGCACCCTTTGATCTTCGGTTCCAAAATGGAATTGAAGCCGCCTCGCTTTACACGTAATCTTCTAACTCCGTTCGTGCTCCTTTTCACTGAATTATACATATGTGTGCACCGCACTTACACGTGTTTCCATACACGCTCCGATAAGTTTGACACGAAGTGAAAATTAGCGATGAAAAACGTTCATTCATTCATATTCTTAGGGTACGAGAGGGCTAAGCTCACATTACGAATTCACGTTAAAATTTGTACGATTGTTGTATAGAATACAGTCGAGTTATAAATTATTAGGCGGCCGAGCGTGTTTGTCGTTTCCATTAGTCTCCGAGCGACTTGGGAATGACGATTATGCAGTGAAACCTGATGATACATTACACATACGCGATGAACTGGCGTGTACCGATCTATGCACGAAATGGAAGGGTACGAGAGAAAAGCAAACCGCAACAACGAGCGGTACTGCAAAACCGCACCCCGGTAAGCGTCGGCCATTGGTAAAGCTTGCGGTCCAAATCCGTGAATTCTTAAAAAGAAATGAAACAACGGTACATACATACAACGTGTATCAGTTGCCCAAAAACCATAGAATCTGGGTATAGTCAGCGAACGAGAGATAGCGATCAAGTGAGAGAGAGAGAGAGAGAGAGAGAGAGAGAGAGAGAGAGAGAGAGAGAGAGAGAGAGAGAGAGAGAGAGAGAGAGATAAAGGGAGAGAATAAAATAGTGAGTATAAGAGAGGCAGAACAGGGGAGAGGGTGGATATATTGTAAAAATCGAGCCAACCGCATAGCCCTCTTACCGCGCGGCTCCCACCATTTACATCGCTAAACAACTCTCCGTTGTGCCCAAATCGACGTCGAAGCTTTGTGCCAAAAACGATAAAAGTTGGTGGCGCTTTTCGTACTAGCCAACGAATCGACATCGATAGAGGGCTGAAATGCGAAAAAGTCGAATAAAAAAAAAACCACACACACACACACACACAAAACAATGAGGAATCCGATAGAAAATAGGGTTGCTCCGTTTTGTCTTCATCCCCTTCATTCCCTTCACTAGATAGTACGACGCACATGGGTCGGTGCCGAGTTGTCATTCTTCGATGAGTTTTGAAATGGTTGACATGTATAAAAAAAATGATTCTCCATGTTCTGTAGCAGTCTTCTGGGACTCGTTTTATCCTCGAAAATCTTTGAGTCACAGTCTATTAACATTATTCCGCAGTTTTTCTGAAGAAGAAAAAAAAACAAAACATTTTTTGTTGCGCCAAAAAACGGCACAATATTTCATATAATTTGTAATGTGCTCCAACAAACAGCACGCATATCCTATAGTGGAATTATAAACGAATTTAATGATGGCTCGTGCGCATCATGTTATTTCCGCTTTTGTATTTAGTAGATTGCAGATATCGGTGGTATCAGTATTAAAAAATAATTGGATTCCGGTTTCTCGTTGTTGGGAGAATATTCTAGACCCGATGCAGAGGATATACTTGCTGCTTCTATTGGAAAGTAAGAGTGCCTGGATAGATAAAGAGAGGGAAAGAGAATGAGAGAGGAGATGCGTGCTTGCATGCACCATACACAAAACAACTGTGTACGTTCGACAGTGCTACCAATACGCATACGCTCATAGACCGGAATAATGGACAGTCGTTAAATTTAATTGGCACATAATTATCGGTACTGGCGGAACTTCGAACGTAGAAAAGGGGAATGGAAACTGGATAGTCTCTCGTGCGCGCGAACAATCCTCGCAAAATCCTATTGCCGCGTGTGCGCGGCAAAGGCTTTCATATCGAGAGACTCAAACATAAAGGGCGACGAACAGTCACATTTGTCGGGGTTGCGGCCTATACGCGATGGTGTGAGAAAAGCACGAAAGCTGCGGATATGTTGGGTATATAGCGTTACCGTTGCCGCCACGATATCGGTTTAATGAGACTCTGGAGCCAAGTCGAGCCTATAAGATACATGTATACTGACGTAAATACACATATATGAATGTATATGGATGGAGGGGCATTTCTTCGATCTCCGCGATTTCTCGCAACCTTGAATTCGTTGCTTTATCAGACCAAACCTGCGTGTATGTTCGAAGGCCGTTTATAATAGGCTGAAATATATTTTATGAATTCAACGTCATATAATAATAAAATACTAATGGATAGAGTAACAAAAAATATTTGATGAGTTTGTTACCCTGATAAAGAAAAACCACGTGATGTCGCACTAATGAAGCTCAAATATAAATAAATATATACGTTTAGCAATGACTCTCCCTATGAAGATCACAAATAGCAAAAGCGATGTTTTATGTTTTCATCGTGGAGAGCACTCCCTCGAACGCATCTTTACTGGCAAATTCATTTAACGAAATAATTCCTGGGCGTTGCCCAATTAATTTACGATTCAATTAGCGAAATCGAGTTCAGATAAGCTTTCCTCGTTACGGGAGGAGGTGACACGCTCCGGTGGTGGGAGGCCAAGGGGGATTAATGTAAACGCTACTGGCTATAATATCTACGACCAAAGCACGGTAGCAAATGTTCCGCCTGCCTATCGTGCTCAGCCTGTTCACCTCGATATCAATCCCGTTCCAATAAATAAGCCAGTGGCCATGATACCATCTTTCACTCTGATAATTATTGTTCCCTCACGGTGTTAATTAATTAAGGACTGGTTTCGTGTACTGAAAGAGAGGAGAGAGAGAGAGAGAGAGAGAGAAGAGGTTACGTTGAGCAGATGAGCACGAGCACAGAGTGCGCGTACGACTGTATAAACTGGTTTACTAGTTTCATACAGAACGTGTATTCTGTCGTTGAATTTGCGAACTCTCGAGAGAGAAGAGAAAACGGGGAGAGCCTCATGATCAGACAAGCTGATAAGTTCTCGTATACATATTATATATATTTATGTGCTTTCTGGCTAATTACCGGATGAAAGAGAGCTATCGGTTAGCGTTGTCGGAGCGTTGGAATGGCTCGCGTGTAACCCGTACGCGCAAAATAGTCACCCCGATTGTATGATTATATAGCTCAAAGCTGACTGCTCGATTGCGATCTAATCATCGGGAAGCTATACGGTCAATTCACTCTCTAATTTGGAAACTCCATCAAAGGTGCATGTAGACAGATGTTTTTTTTTTTTTTTTTCTAAATAGAGTAACGCAATCTGTTAATTACATAATGTGATTAAAAAGGCGACGTTTTTTGGTTGCAGATATCAATCCGTTCTCAATGTACTTTTCGCAGTCATCTAATTTTGTCATTTTTATTGACATTCATTTTGTATCAGTGTAGATTAATTCATTTGAGTGAATTCAAATAACCATTTACATGCTTTGAGCACCAAAATCATTCTGCATTTTTTATTCCTATATACTTGTACGGACTTTTTTGAAATCCGTAAATATACGAGGACAAAATTGTACACGAAAAGTTGCTGCTTTTGTAGTTACGTAAAACACTTTATCGATACTATGTTAAGAATAATCGCGATTTCGAAAACGCTACATGATGCAATAATTCGACGAGCTACCAGATCTACCGATCTCGTTCGTCATGGCATACACCGAGAAAAAACCTTGACCATATTCTATTTTGCAGCACACAATATAATTAAAAGATTTCCGGGTGGAACTTTGCAGTTTTTTTTTCTAGCCCAATCAAAATATCAATTCTGTGTTGCGTTTCAATTTTGACGAGCGATTGCTCGAAGACTCACGTTTTGCTGTCACATTTTGCGCGATCAAAGTACAGTTTTATTTCGTTACTCGTACTTAACTTTTGACGAGTTATAATCATTTCAAGTTGTACTGTGATATGCATAGTAATATGTGTTCAGACATCAGAAGAGCTGAAGTTACTAATGCTACATGATATAATTTCGAGTATTTTCGTTGCTTACCTGCAGGCTTTGTTTCTGCTAGTGAATGGATTGTTCGTTATCCAACAATAGTTGTGAACGAATATCTGTAAATACATTGAAAACATGTAATTTTAGCGCAGAACAATTCTTTTCTATAGTTTATCCAAAATAGCAGACTCAGCAGAAATTGGCAAAAAAAAAAAACATAAAAATAACACTGAAGAGTTGTAATAGCAAAATTTTGTGACAAGGTCACGATACAATTTGGGAACAGCGCATAAAAAATTCCGCACGAAATTCTTCAAACTTTTAGATTGAAAATTCGTGCGACATTCTCATTGTTTTATTTCGAATGGCCCATTATTACATTTCATTTGTAAATTCAAATCGAACACACATTCGTTTACTTTCTCTCGGACGTCATACCGATTGCCACATTCATTGAGTCGTTTTGTTGAGGCATTTATCGTATATCCGGACACAGTTCACACTTCTCTGACTCGCAAGGTCTTCCATTAAATTATACACTGTCTGACCATTTGACTCTGTGACTACTTGCAGCTCGAGTTCTCCCCTACATAACCGCAACCTCGGACTTGATGTACTCACACGTCTTCTGAACGCGCGTATGATACATGTTGCAGGCCTTACATACTCTCTTGTGTCACGCGACTGCGGGATTTCTACTTTTAGAATAGGTCTACCTCGTATATATAATAAGAAATTGATGTGTTTCGAGTTTTTGGTGCCTTGATATTTCCTCAAAAGCAAAAAAGAACTTTGACAGAATTTCTAGAGATGTTTCAAAGTTGATGAAAATTGTTAATCTACTTTCTCATCCTTTGTGAAAAAAATAAAAATCCAGGCTGTGAATGAATGAAACTGTGACGAATGCTACAAGATGCGTTCCCATAGAGTGAAAAACATTTGATCAGGAATAAAACTAAGCACTCGAAGGACCGTTCAAGTGAAAACGTTTTAATTATGATTCTTTTGTCCAATGATTTTGAGTATTTTTATGATATCGATCGCATGACTACTAGATATCTTTTATGAATTAAAAAAATTGTCTCAAAAAATTTTAAACAAAGCGTAAGGATATACTCGTTTAAGACGCTATACAGTCGGGTCGCCGCATGATAAGTTCACGGGACCATTTTGCTAAAATATCCATTCCAAATAAACCTCGTTCAATCTATTCTCCTCATATGTTTTTTCTTTTTTTTTTCATGGCATCGAAATTTCAAAAGATGAATGAGTTGATACAAAACAAAACATCATTACTAATGATGATCCTAGTAAATTCTGAACAAAACATCATTACTAATGATGATCCTAGTAAATTCTAAACCAGAGAATTTTCCGGGTTGGAACATTTTATGAATAAATATTGTTTACCGACAAAGAATGAACTATTGAAACGAAGGACGTGATAATGTTGAGTCATATGGTAATAATAAGGATAGTGCCGTTGAAAAACCTTTCGTATACTACATACATTCATGTGTTGGCATAATATTCTGTGAAAATCTACAACTGGAGCAACAGTTTTACCGGATTTCTACCATTTTCAGCCGATCGAGGAAACGAGAATCGTAGAAGGTTTGAAAAATTATTGGCCGCGATGTACACAGTTGTATCAACGATTCCCCTTCGGCATACGGTGGTTGGGTGGGTCGGGGAAATGACTCGAGGCATAAAAGCATCGGAAGAGAGGCATCAGGAACCCGTAAGCTTTGTCGATTCGGCTCGGAGCCAAGGGAAAAACTTTTATAATTTATTAATTTACCCTGCGCCCTTTTTTGGGTCAGAAACCATATCGCAAGCCTTGAGCAAGTCTACGGTAACGTTGAAGCAAGCTTAGCTACCGAATGAGAAAGATGGAGTAACCGCTGGCATGTTTCCCAAGCGAGGTATAAATACATATATTCGTGTTTATATCCAGATATGAGTATATCTGGACATGCACATGTTTATCTTTTCTTTTTTTTTTCGTTGCGACCACTTGCGAATCTCTTTATGTTACTCGTTTGTTTACTGGTGATTTTCATGTCCTCGACTCTTCTATAATCATCAAGACTTATCACCACTCTTTTCCCATTAGCTTTACTCTCTGGCATATCATTGAACATGTACCAAAGACTCGTATTTCTAATCAGTATGTGCGAAGGGAAAAATTGTGCAAAATAGATATAGTTGTATCAACCTCTTTTTTGAAAGTCCTAAATGGTTTAATAATTTTTATTATTTTTTAGAGAAGTCGAGCGTCAATCAATTTCACTTTTAATATCTGTCATAGATTTATTATTTATTGTGCTCTTATTCTAATCAGTTACAGAGAAAATAAGAATTGCTTTCACAAAATATTCGTAGCGAGAAAAACGAATGATAACAAAACCTTACCGGCTAACTAGCTATTCCAGAGCCACTCACTAATTTGGTTGAAAAAGAGCTGCACTGCTTCGGTCGAAGTACCGGATGCTCGTACTACATGATTTCAGGATAAAATGTTCACATGTCAATAGAAATTTTTAGTGCAACCGTCAGTCGGACGAGTGATCCATATTCTTCAGTGCATGGTCCAATGTAACGTTGGAAGCGGACGACAACAAATGCAGCAGAAATCAAGTCTCTACAACTGTTCCGAAAGTCTTTGAATTTTGATTATAAATTTTGGGAAATATTCTGGATGCTATACTTTCACGTGAGAGTTAACTTTTTGCAAAATCTAATTCGATCTTCCCCTTTATATCAACGAACAATTAGATTCCGAGCTCATACTAGTTTACTGCTCATAGTAGTTGGTGAATATTTTTCACATCGCGTTGACAGTTAAAGCCAAGGATCAGCGATTGGTGGATCCTTTTTTACATCTAAGTTGTACCCTAACTTTGTACATCTAATCCAAACAGCTACGAACTTTACACAAGCATCTACAAACACACCTGTGTCCTCCATGTTCTCGATGTATGCCCGAAGTAAACATACATATGTGGAGGTGGGTGCAAAGACATGCACACTAATACGAGAATGTATGGTAAGGGAGCGCTTGGAGCACCGAGATTTGATTTACGCATAAAATATTCAGCTGGCCTCGAGACGATTTCGTTAGAGTTAGGAAAGTTCCGAGATCCGGTAACGCAAACAGGGAAAAGCCCTGCAACCACTCAACCGTCACCAACACCCCCACCCCGAAAATCGAGTCTTCGGATGACTTTACCAAAGAAGTAGAAGCAGAAGAGTCAAGAAGCAGAAGAGTCAGAAAATGAGTGGAGGGTGAGGAGTTTATGCTTTTGGAGCTTTCTTTGTGTACCCGCTCTACACATGCGCACCTCTATATACGTGAAACTTTTCCACGATCAAGCGAGAAAAAGCGAAAAATAAAAAAAAAATATATTCGGAGAAAAAAAAAGAGAGGAGGTGAAATCTCTTTGGACCCTGATATTACAGAAATTAGGGATGACGAATGGTTGAAATAATTTAAGTTGACGGTTATTCACTTTAATATTTACGATAACGGAGTCTCCTCTTTTCGGCTTCGAACACACAATTCAATAAGTTTTGATAAGTTATTTGCTTATCCATTTTTATGGATATAATTTGATTGTCAAATTATTGCCCACTATAATATGATAATCATTTAGTTATCTCGTTATCCATATAACAGCATTATTTTCCGTCACAAAAAAGTAAACAACATAAATTAGTACAGTAAGTTTATATATAATGTGAAAATGTTCTATGTGTAATGTTTCAACTCATATCGCTTCTGCAAAGCAACAGTTTATCGTGATTGGGTGCGTGCCAAGGCAAAAATCCGTTTAGCCTTAGTAGAATTTTATTCCAGTTTTAAAATGCGGTAGAGCACGGACAAAAAAAAATGATACTAGAAAACTGCGGTTATAATTGAAAATTTACTGTATTAAATTACTTGAGTGTAAAAATTCATAAAAATAGATTTTTTCTCTGTCATATATATATGCAGCGAATATCCGTGCTTTTTCAGCTTTGACTTTCACAATAGTCTAAACAAAAAATAATTCTCTTATTTTTTAATGACGAAGGAGTTAAGAGTGAAAAAATATAAGTTTGAAATCAAATTAATCAGTAAAGCGAAAAAGTGTGCTTGCAAGCTACTTTTCGTATAACAACGACGCACAGGATTGTCCGTTTGGCCAAATGTACGTCTCCCATTATGTCTTACCTATAAAGTATAACTGTAGCTCCGACATTAAGCCCCCCCTAGCCGAGAAATACATTCAGCGTCTTCTCCCCGGTGCACGATTTTAGTTCCGGCTTCCCTTTACTTCTCAAGAGCTTCCGGGCCACTTGGCGAGGGTGTGGGACGCGAGAGTATTACCCAAGATTGAGAGGGGATGAGGGTGGGACCCAGAGAAAGATGTGTATGCCGAGATACTTAGCGCAAGCCGTTACTTCGCGTTGTACAGTCCGGCAAACAAGTTCTGAGCGTGGGGATAGACGATAGTGGCGTAATAGTACTCCTCGAAATTCTCACGATAAGACTTCACGTACATATTCCATATGTATACATATACAGAGTGTATACCTAAAATGTATACGATGTATATGCCGTAAGAACTGAGTGCAAATGGTACATGTACCAACCTCGAGGAAAAAGGAGTCGCAAGAAATATATAAATGGACTGTTCTTGCTCTTTCTCTCTCTCCTTTTCTCTTAGCCTTCTTTTGCTGTGTAGGACACATACATTTATATTTGTCCCCGAGACATTGGAAAAATTATTCACGACAACTATTATAGACTTCGCTTTTCTTGACAAGAAAAAACTGTGCGAAGGGAAGAATACGGTGGAAAATATAAATTGTTCTTTCTCTTTTTCAGTCCCTCTCTTCCACCCACCAACAGTCTATTTGTCCACAACGACGTATGACACCGACGTCTGCAATTGAATGATGGAAATAAATGTGTAAAATTTTCAAGAAATTTCGACTCCAGGTGCTAATGTTTCTCTCATATCTGTCTTTTCTACTGAGAGAATTACGAACTAAGCTTGCTGTAATTTTAATTATTGATTAAAAGAATTTATCGGTTAGCTGTGCATCATTCATAGAATACATTTTTTTTTTTTTTTTTTTTTACGAACTCGAATCTAGGTAGTTCGTATTTCTCGAGTATAATATGTAAATACTTTTCATACTAGTTACGGTTGCCATGTTTCATACAGGGCTGTTTATGCGATAAAATCAAAGTGGATTTTAAAAGAGCGTCAAAATTGCGGATCCTTTGCCAAAAACTGTTCGTCTTCCCCTGGTAGGCGAATACATAGTTTATTTAGTATAGTATGTGAGATATATGTATATATTCGTGTATATATACTCTGTATAGGGTGGCTCTCGCCCTATTGGATTCAAAAGACGCTCTCGATTCGCTTCTGCACCATTCTGGCAAAAGCTTTCCTCACTCACTCACTCCGTCTCTCTCTATTCCATTTATTCCGTATACATAATACATCTCGTTCACTATTACGCGAGGTAGGCAGACAGGCAGAAAGGCAGGCCGGATAACCGGTCGGACGTATTCTCATTTCTCTCCCGCTCGATTAAACCGTTCCTCGATAGAAAAACTTTTTCTTCTTTTTTTTTTCTGTCTCTATCTTTTTTTTTTCCTCTTTTACGTAAACTTCTATATTTTGTCACAGGATCTAGTCTATACGAGTACAAGTTAACGAGAAGTCCCATTAGAACTTCGATCGAGTGGTAGTATCGGCTGTTTTGGTAGACAAAAGAATAATGGACCTAGATACGATTGGGGGATTCAAAAGGCGTCATGGATTATATATATTTGTAGCCTCTTGCTAAGTGCTCAAGTGACGTTATATGCTTAGCGATGCGTTGTTATATCGATTTTCATAGGTTAATGCCGCAACGCCTTGTTGCCGTTTAATCCATTTTCATACAGGAACGTTTCCGACATTGTTTCGTCACGTATACATATACATATCAACGTACATATTCGCTTATATCTGTAAACAAAGAAACATTCGAGCGTTGCTCCCATCGTTCATGAGTACACACGCATTACGCATTCGAATTGGTACCACAGTCGCATGAATATGAATGTTAATTGGAGCAAACTCCTCTCTCTTTCTTTCTCTCTCTCTCTCTCTCTGTCTCTCGTTCGTGAAATCCACGGGGTTGAAATTCTCTGCTTTCGGCTCTGATCTTCTTCATACTACTAATAACCATGTAGTATATTATTCACATATCCACACACATTTATGTATGTGTACATGCATATGTCTATAATTGATTTACGATTAAAAGACTGTTTTCTCCGCGTACTGCTATAGCAGATGAGGCCTTTCTTTGCTGAAGCAATGTTACACATCTGTATGTATGTATTAATTTATAGAATATCGATAGAGAGCTATGGCCTATAATGTATGCACTACGGAATATAATCCTATAGAGAACGACACGAAGCTCTCCACCTCTACCGCACAAAATAATTCATCCCCCTCGCATAGTCCAGGGTGGCTTTCGCATTTCCGTTTTCCAACGAAATCACACATGACTGCAACGCAATCTGCTCACACGCATGTCCACCAGTACTTCCTATCTCTGAATTCTATACGTATGTACATACCTATACGAGGATGATAGGTAGAAAGAGAGAGAGAGAGAAGGGAGAGCGATAGGACCTGGCACAGGTCGCAAAGCTGTAATTACTTTACGCGTTTACTGCGTCCCTTTGGCCCCAAAGCCAGCATGTATCCTTTTGTCGTCGCTCCATGGATGATTGGAATAAAAGAGCGGTAGACGTAGAGGCATACTGGATAGGACGCAGAGAAAACCTTTTACAAAGCTTTCATTTTATCGATACAAAATACAGCGGAACATTCTTTAATTTTTTTTTCCAATCATTTATGTCTTTATTTAGCATATACTGCGGTATAAAATTTTTTTGTTCTTTGTGAAAGATGAAGTATGGCAAACCTCATAGGTACATGTTTGGATTTCAAAAAATTCAAGCACGTTTTGAGTGAGAAAAAAAAGTTTCAGAGTTTTTTTTTTTAATTTCAATTTTTCACCGGATTTTTCGTTCAATTTTTGCTTGTGTCAATATCCTAGACATCAAGAACATAAACATGTATTCGTTGAAAAGTTTTGCCGTATTGCTAAGAAAGTGCATAGCTCTATATCTAGCATGGTACGAAGAGGAAAAGAACGATCCTCGAGGTCGAGTGGACCATTCGCGCTCGATCGGTGAATTCATTCGTCCGGAATGCAGTCGGACGTCACAAGCTGCAATACTTTTGCCCACTTTTACATGCATATACATATATTTGTGGGTATAAACATGTATTCACATATTCACGTATTCAGGGGCTTTTACCGAAAAACTCGAGAGAAAAGAGGTGGCAATAAGGACGGGACAGTTCGGAAAAGAAGCGGGATCTCCGGAAGAATATACACAGTGATAACCGATTTATTTCGTATAATAATGATTTATTCAAATGTTTTTTTGAAATGTCCTCTAGACTTTGTATCAAATATGAAGATCGAGGCATCACAGGTTTTACAGCTCGCTCTTTTTCATTACGTATGATACAGATAGTTCTGTATAAAGTGGGAACGTTTTTATGCGCACATAGAATATATTGATGAACACGTCCATGGAATATTTACAATGCTTTTTTAGTAACTATATAACTGAAAAGTGAACATGTCTCGAAAGTTATAAAGGCTGGAAACCAGCATGGTAAAAATGTATCTTCAATAAAAGAACAAATATCAAATCCGCGCCAAATTCTAGTTTAGGCAACGCATAGTATTCCATGATAGTAGAAATAGTTGTCTAGAAAAACTTGTATTTCGATGAAAAATTCACTCATATTTTCAGTCATATAAAAAAAAGTTATTCACCACCGATAAAAATCCTTCGTCGCCATCCAAGGGATAATTATGTACAGAATAAGTGATAAAAATTTCAAAACGATCGGTCAAGCCGTTCTGGTGTTTGAAAACTCGACTATAGCCCTCGTCTCTTAAGTATCTTTCATCTTTATTTCATAACATAGTTAGAAAATATGGACGCATGTTCGCGAACATTCTCGGATCTCACTTTTTTCCTCGAATATAAAATCTTTCCTCAATTTTTTTATTAAGTAAAATTTCCCGCTCATTGAGAGAATACATTACGATCAATTCACGTGAGCGAGATAAATTGTTTGGCAAAGTTTGAGAAAACAAAATTGTGCGAAATAAATAATGATTGTTTGTTCCTCCGTTTAACAGTGCTCAGCTGTTCGTTAATTCCACTTTAACTATTCCGCTATAACGAAACCGGTCAACGGTTCTTTTCCGTCTCTCATGTTGTATCGCTTCAGTAACTAGCACGAAGAGTAAAAGAGTGAAAATCGAGCACAATATAAGCAAAAGAAATCGATCTTTTGTGGGATATTTTCCGTCAAAATACATATATCGTAAGATACATCTTGACAGTAGCATAGGAATAGAAAAATAATTTTTCACATACATAAACGGGAAAATGTTTCCTTAGAACTTTTTGCTTGGTGATGTCTCGAAAGCATCGTCGATCGGATCAATGGACGTATATGTATAAAGATAGTATTTGAAGAGAGTGCAAGTCCATCTGGCCTCAACTACTGGAAATGAATGTTATATACGATTTATATTGATAGGGCTGAATGCACGAGTGGGATTTGCGATTTCATCCGTTCGCTTTCGTGCATGGATCATTCAAGAATACATACGAGTTCATGGGTTTGCATCTCTCTCTTCTCTCTCTTTTTTGCGTTCGATTCGCGTTTAAGTCACGTTTTCTCTCTCATGCTTGGTCTGGTATAGAATTTTGAGTCAATATACGTGAAAAGAGGGGGGTTTGAAATGTAGTGAGTAATATTTGTCGCACATATACACACGAAAATAATTCGAGTTTACGAGCAGTCGTAAATGCATCACTCGCGCTAGGGATCGTGAATTACCGGAAATGCGATTCGCGAGTCGATATACTCGACATATAGAGCTCCAGCGGATCACACGTCATGCGGATGTAAAAATATGCGTGCGTACGAGTGTATACATATACGTTGTACGGAGAACTTTCATGATCTGGCTTCGCCCTTGATAACGAACGTTACCATTTTTTTTGTGCACTCGTTTTGCGGCACCATGCGTTCTACTATCTACGTGTCAGTTATGCCACTCTTTTTGCATTCGCATCCACATATCGATGTGAAGCAGCGAAAGAGAGAGAGAGAGGTCTCTAGTAAAAACGCATGTCGTTCCAGGATTGATCCATTTTATTTCGTTTTATTGAAGTGAAAAAGTCGCACGAATGCTTTTGTCATCGGGGATTGATAAAGTGGGTTTATAAAGTTACCCTCAAAGCTCATAAATTCTTAATTGGATGAGTGAAATAAAAAAAGCATCAAATTATTTTATAGCGTGCTATAAATTATGATTTTTATATAACTTTGCATCGCAATCGATTTGACTGTTTGAAAAAGTAGCGTTATGATAAAAAGATTTTAAAAAATCAGCAGTAATGTCAATGTGCAGGTGTTTATGTTATTAATATTTGACGATCGTATATTTGATATCCACTTGTCTTCAACCGTAAATTTTTTCATGCGTCCTATGGATAGAGTCAAAATTATACGTTCGATAACCCAGCTTATTTTATGCAATCTCGTTTATTTTTTATTTTCAACCGTGTGTAAAGCTCATCCGCATAGGAGCTCTTGGCAGATTTTTTTTTTTTTTTCACAGGAGCGTGGGATGTGTGGCCGAGAGTTGTGGCTGTATTTTTGTGAAGTCCGAGAGAAATAGCGAGGTAGAATAACCACGAAGTTTCGGAGAGAAAGAGTAAAGGAGAGAGGGAGCGAAAGAGCAGAGGAAGGGAGGGAGAAAAAGGGGCTCTTGCGAGCACGAAAGCCAGCCACGTAAAGCGGAATGAATCTCGCAGCCGCACGTGGCTTGGCCGCGATCCACACACCCCCTCACGTTCCAGAGCGTGCGTTCTCTTTTCGAGCTCACCTCGTTTTCAACCCCCTCCCTCTCACCCCTTGCGTCCTCTAGTGTAACTTTCAGCTATGCGCGCGTATACACCCTCCTAGGCAGAGAGCACCGCGAGCTTTTTATATGCCGAGAATTTAAATTAGATACGAGCACTCTCGGTCCGCGGGCAGAGAGAGAGAGAGAGAGAGAGAAAGAGAGAGAAACCGTGAGATCTGCGCCAACCTAACGCTTGTATCGCGTAGGAATATTTTCTTATTCCCTTTCACGCTCTGTTTCACTATTTTTCCTATCTCTTCTCTTTATTATCTCATAGTAGGGTACACCCTGAAACCCTATTTTGCTACGTAAAGATATAAACCCCCCCCCCCCCCTCCCCCCATTCGTACACGTAACTCTGGACGATTTTCGCATACTGCTCAGTCACGTTGTAATTTCACACGAGATATAAGAAAGAGTATACTACCCCAGCTGGAGTATATATGGATACAGGAGCGAAAAGAATGAGCTGAACGTATAACAAGTACTCGTATTATAAATTTCATTACGGGTTACTACTATACCTTCAGGGTATAGTGCTTGGTTTATTTGACACACGTGGGTTCGTATAACCCATAGTTTTTATCCGTTCATATCCCCGCAAACATTGTTCCATAACTTTTTTTTTACAATCGACAGAGGAAAAGGATTAAATATGAAGAAAAAAAATGAAATGACACAAGCATAAAGCAGTGGATGTATTTATATTTTCCAAACCGTGTGGCTCCCGAATGCAAAATTAAAGTCAAATTGAATGGATCACTCCAAATGATTTTATTTGTAGAGTTGTAGTTCAAGTTGATATAAAATTGCCCATACAATGTGCATATATACACGTAGTTAGGAATGTCCAGCAGTTGTAACACCTCGGACCTTGTGGCAGTTGAGCTTTTCATACCCTCGAGGAAGCACCTCGACGATTTCTGCTTTTCTCTCCCGTTCTTTTCCTCTCTCTCTCTCTCTCTCTCTCTCTCTCTCTGCTGGACAATGAGTACTGTTTAGAATCGCAACAGTCTGCATCCAAGAAAAGAAACAGTGAGATAAGCGAGGTAAAAAAACGGTCAGAAAAAGCTTGACCCGAGGCGTAACAAATTAAAGCGCGTGCTGTTGCCGAAAGAGAAGAAAAGCTTTGGACGGTCGGACTTCTTTTCTTCAGCCAGGATGACGGTGGTCGTTGAGAATTTTTTTTAGCCTGAGGCGGCGTGCCAAAATGTGATTGTGGCAACATTGCGTCACCACTAGAAAAAAGTACGAGTATGTATATATGTATATTGGTAAAGGAGGTAGGGTGGCGCACGTGTATGGCACAGGCAACGCAGCAGGTCCAAAGGATATCTTTGCAGGAATCCTTGGGCTACTCTACTCGTCGTCGTTGTCGTCGTTGCCGTTGTCACAGGATGGGAAAATCTTCTCGGGAGTAACCCCCGATAGATGAAACGACCACCAAGCTCGGGATGTAGGATTTTCTCCTCCTTTCGAAAGCGTCGTTAGGATCCTCTGGCGCAAGGCCAATCACATCGGCTGGCTGTATGTATGATAGCTAGTCGATGTGATAGATATATACTATGTCCAAGTCCTTCCTCCCCCTTGAACATTGAACACTTGAATCCATCCTGAGCTGGCCACAACCCTCTAAGTTAGCCTACACCAAAGCGATGTCCGCGTCAACGTAAAGCATGAGGAATATATACACAGAGCCTTTGGAGCGAACAGTGAACATTATGCAGCCCTACTGCTACGTGACGGTAACGCTATCGAAGAGCGAGCAGGAAAAGAAGACATGAAGCCATTTCAGGTTTCTTGTTAGAAACTATATGCCGTATCGGATTCGACAGTGTGCTGTTTCTGGGAACAGAAACGGAGCGGCTTCGATGCTTGTATCAAAACGTATAACCAAAACGAATACTCACGGTTTCCAATGCACCCATTTGCCCATTTTTACTTCTACCCCAAACGTTGATATGGCGACCAATATATCGGAATTTGTGGGAATTTGTTGAGGAAAGGGGATATATTGTATGCAGTCAGTCGAGACGGTCGCCCACGTATTATCTGATAAACCCGGTAGCCGCTTGAGGCTTTGCTGGGCAATTTTACGAAATGAAACAGCTGAGATGTGTATTGAGATATATACCGGAGCTTATTCGGGTATCGAAGATACAGATATACTGATATTTATTTCGGTATTTTCTCTCTATTTCTCAAGGTCAATCGAGCAGAAAAAAAGCTATATCCCAGAGTCTCACTATCTTTTGCCAGAGAAATTTTCGTGCCTCGTTAAATTCACATCATTTTTACCTCCTTCACACGATTTGTCTCGGTCGATTTCAGGATCGTCGAAAGTAGTTAGAAACTGGACGTGTTGTTTGCACGCTCAAACCCTTGCCTCTCATGCTACCTTGCTGTCTGCTAGACCCTCTGTAAAAGCCTCTGCACACCCTTGACTCACCAGCCTGTCGAGACTGACACTATGTGTCTGCTTTTGTTCGTGTGGGCGTGCATGCGTGTGTCTATCCAAGGATTACTGTGTGGAGGGCACTGTGTATGGGTGAGAAAGAAAGAAGATTATAGAGGGTGCGAGAATCTAGTTTCTCATGGCGTGAATCTCGTAACGTGTTCTCACTAACCTGCAATTCACTTTCGTGCAGACGTGAGAGACAAGAAGAGATGCAGAGTGGAAGGACGAGCGGAAGAAGTATACCGAGTTTTCGAACCGTGGAAGGTCGGTTGTGTTGGCTTGGGAGAACGACGGGAGTGTAAAATTTGCTCGTTGAAAATCGAGAAAGCGGGAAGGCGAGCTGCGAACGAGGGCGGAGGAGTTAGTTAGCATGCTAATTTCAGAACGGGAAACACTTAAATTCATTATACAAACTACTAATTGCATGGATAATGAGCTATCGCTAATCACCGAAAGAATTACCGGTTTGAGCAAAACGTTTATTTCGCGACTCAACTAATCCCCTTCCGGGGCTATATCTTTCCTATTTACTCTTCTCCACGCTACTAGCGTAATTCTTTCACGTTTTACATAATAATACTAAGCGAAGTGTTAATCAATAGTTGTTGCAGACTGTAGCGGAAGTTTGTATCGGCTGTAGCAATACGAGGAAGAGGTCGAATAGTGAGGTTTTAAAACGGCTTATACTCACAGTCATGACGCTCCATTGATTTTCGTTTAGTTAGTGACTTCATTGAACGGCGTAGCGTGAAATTTGATCACCATAGTCGATAATAATACATTGCCACTTTTTGATATTCTCATAGAAGTGTTTAACACATTATTTTCAAATTTCTATTAAAAATTATTCTGATCAGAAATGCGCTGAATAGTATGAAGCGTTTATGGTTTACGTCTACTTCGTTATTTTCGTTATTTTCGAGTAGCTAGAATACCATACCACTCGAATTCCTTTTCATTGCTCGAGCATATTATGCAGAGAGCATACGAAGCTCCCGATAACCGCTGTTCTTATGCTTCGTTCAAAGCATGGAAAAAAGAGCGGAGGCCCGCGAAGGCAATATTGCGCTCTTTCTCCATTCTCCTTCGGCCTTCATGAGAAGAGCACCGCATGATCGTCGGCCTTTATGTTGATATTATTCCAAATTCATGCGGCCGAACGCCCCCTAGGTATGCTCCTAAATTTTCACGAGAATGTCTACTCATGATGTAAGATAATCGACGGGGGGGAAGCGCATCGGCATTTTCCATTTCATTCCCTCACGGTGTAGAGACAGATACGGTGTTGAGGAACGTGTACGTGGCTCACGTAATCTGCCCGGATCCTTCGTATATTCCCCCTTCACGAGCGTAATGCTCTCCGATAGTATATGGACGTCGTAGGGATACGAAACATCAAGTATACTCTCGAAGGAACGCGAAAAAAAAACATAATAATAAAAGAAGTAACGTGGAAAATAAAGGGACTCGTATCTTTCCTAGGGACTGGTATAAAATAAATATTACCCCATGATAATTCAAGAAATTTCATCGTGAAGGACATTCGCTTGAGTTTTCCTGCTTAAATTTTTTTTTCACCCTTATAAACGGGATAAGATAGAATTTTTTTCTCTTTCAATACTTCTACGTTTTATTGCCTTGAAAAACTATAAAACGAAGGAACGGTTAGTACCGAGGCTTGAAAAAATCTTCTCGCAGTTGTTGTTTTTTCAGTTGTTCGATATAACGAACAGTCTAACTATATTATTTTTTCTTGTTAGGAAGCAGACTTCTTTATGATTCCTGTTCACGAGTGGATAATTTTCCTCGGTGACTCTTAAATATGCTCCGTTGACCAAACCCCTACCACAACATTTTCAGTAATTTTCTCGACTCTCAAAAAAAAAAAAACACCAAGTCTCAATGACATATCAGTAGAAAGAGAGCCCTAATTGGTGGACAGGAAATGCTCAACGTTTCGTTCATTCGGGTGCTCGCAAAACGGACGAATAGATTGGGCCTTAAGAGAGCATGGGAATACTGTCGAAGAGGGTACGTGCAAAAGCAAGCTCGAATGGCACCGTAGAGGATCGCGGTTAGCACTTGGCCATCGTCGTTTTATTCTCTTGCGCGGCTAGAACGATCTGGAGTTTTGGCGAGGGAACGAATCAAGTTGCAGGGCCAGAGTGACAGAGAGGTTTGAAGGGCGGTCATCGAGGGAAATGGTAGTGGCAGCAGGGGACGTGACTAGCTTGCCATGAGTGGAATTACTTCTAGCATCGGAAAACTCGCCTTGGATCAGCGATACCATGCCAATCTCTGAACGTACAAGCCCCTTCTGACTCTCCCGACGCATATCAACGTGTTTCAACAACCGTTCTCGCAGCCCTGAATGCCAACGTTCCATCTAGTGCCTCTCTCTTCCTGCATATTCAGTTGGAGCAAGGGTCACGTATATCGTTACGTGCACAACACCAGGTGTCTATCTGCCTTTTTGCAAACGTGTTTACGCGGGCTCTCGTATGTTTAACCTATTTACTTATACGAGATATATCCGGATGAGGAATAGGCTTCCCACTATCATTTGTAATATCATTGTACCCTGAGAGTGATTTGCCATCGCGTCTACTTCTCTGAATTATCGTAGTCAGCAGCAGTCTCGGACGGACGTGACCTCATCGAATGAAACCCGGAACCACCAAGATTACCAAAACTCATGGGTAATCCCACGAAACCCTGTAATGCGTGAATGTGTCACCATGGTATCACTCTTCAGAGCATGGTATGAGGCGATTTACTAAAAGTCATTGCTTCCAGTGATGAATATTCGGGTGTACTTTGAACAAATGCAATTTTGCATCCAGAAAAGAACATAGGAAGTTTGTACCATTGAGGGAATTCCAATAATTTCAATTCTCTGCGACATAATCGTGTAGCTAAGGCTTTTTTTTATCTTTTTTTTCTCTTGAAACTTACGCCGTTATAAAAAAGATTGTATTCGTGACCACAAATTATATGCTGAAAAGATTTTACGCTGTACGTTACCAACATTTCAACTGTCTCTTGCCCACATAGATGGATCATTGTATACGATCTACGTGTATACGCGTCGCCACAGATATAGTTCACCTGGAAATATTGCAAGGCCGTGAGCCTCCCATTGCACGTAGATACATTTGCCCCATTACTTCTCAAATCGCCACGTTTTACGAGCTGGTTAAAATACATCGAGAAATATCAGTTCGATTCTAGATGCTTCATTGATTTGGTGAATATTCATTGGCTCGTAAACGTTTTATTAACTCGATGGATAGACCGAAACTCATGACCTCGTTTCTTGAAAAGTTATAAAAATTGTTGATATTTTGTCATTGTTCGCGTCGTTTTTATATATGGTTAGTTTATACATTCTGTTAACTTGATCAATTTCTTTCATCTTGAACAAAGCCCACCAAGTCTTTTTTATACCCAGGGATTTCGGTATACCATTCTCATAGAACTTTTTTTAAACTGGAGTATTTTACAATGCTGATAAACGACAGTTTCACATTATCATATCAAAATAATTGTATACTTCTAATCCCTATTAGACAAATATTAAAAATAATAAAAATGCTCAGTTAAAAGTTATGAAATACCTTTGAATCAAGACCAAAGATTGAAAGAAATTCGGGTCGAGTTTGACTGCCGCAAACACTGTGAAGTTTCTAGTGACAGAGATTTCTGTTCGTATGTTTGTAAGAAGTTTAAGCTGCTTATGAGAATGATCATCGGGTGGTCCTCTTAAAGAGAGTGACCGAGCATGAAGAAAAGAGCCAACAATAGTGGGGGAACAGTGTATATTTGTTCGCTCTTTAACAAAGGCGAGGAATGCACAAGGATGAAATGACAGTGAAGTAGACGCAGAAGTAGAAGATAAAGAAAAAGTAGAAATTGCGCACGTGGGAACAAGAGATTGGGTGACTTTTTGAGTCCTGGCTTTGCGAGCATAACCCCGCACTCACTTCTACGGAGTAGTTACACTTCTTCGCGAAAAGTAATGAATATGCCGCCGAAAACGAATGGAAAAGGAGAGAAGGAATGGAAATAAGGCTGGGAGAAGGGGGCTGCATAACGGTTTACACGCTCGACCCATTTCCTGCTCGACGAGACCAAACTCTTACCTCTCTATCCTTCTCTCATTCTCCCTCCCTCGTTCTTTCTCTCTTTCTTTCTTTCTATTTGTCTCTTTCGAACATCAGACCTCTGCACGCCAAAGTCTACGGCTCTTTTGCCGTCAGAACGACGACGTCCGGAAATCCTGTGAAAAAGATGGGAGGATGAGGATTCGTTCTCTTCCGGTCCCGGTGGTTCGTGGCAAAGTATTATAGTGTGTCCTGAGCAAACAAACCCTTTAAATCGGAGTAAGCAAATTCCACGGGTCGTCGAATAACTCTGAGAGGAAAATCATAACCAGATATAATATTCCACCGTGCTGCTTCTAACGCCCAGAGAGATGGCGAATAATTTAATTTTGTACCGTCGAAATATCGACTAATGTTTGTACGTTACCGCAACCATGTCGTAAGACGAGTATTACGGTTAACTCATAATATTTCAATCAAATTATATGCGAATATATGGCGAGGAGCGTAGAAGAAAAGCAATCGAGTGTGCAACGAGTGCATATTTCACTTTCGCGAATCATTGCATGATTTCGGAATGCTCATGTTGATATTTTTTGGAATGGTATGATCCAAAATGATAAATTGGCAAAAATTTCTATCAAATAAGGGTAACGCTGTACAGATGTTAAGGTAATTGGGAAGTTTCCGAACGAGTCAAAAATCCTGTCTAATTTCGTAATTTGTGAATAGGCGTTTGAACGATAAAATAGATTTAAAAAGTAAGTTTTATTTCAAACTAAATTTATCGAATTGTGTATACTCTTATAAATAATCTAAATGACAATTAAAGTCAAACAACAGTTTTGTCTGACTAGTGTACTAAGGAATCCGTTAATCTGTGAGAATGTAAACATAACCTCGAAAATTTTACCGCACGATGAATCAATTACGAGTTTCTTCGGATAGTTTCATTAAAAGATAACAACTAAACCAATAAAACCGTTTACTGGAAACTCTATAAACACGTCCTGGATTGAAACTATTCGGAAATGAAGCAGCTGGTGACTAAGAAAGACACTCGTCTGATTAACATTCTGTACTCGTGGGCATCTGAAAATTGTATACTGACTTGTATGCCGGTTGTTGGCCAAGCGTCAAGCACTGGTGCGGCCACACTGGGCGAATGTTGAGCCGATTGTAAGTATTTCTTGAGTGATTTTTTAAAAAGGTAACAACGAAACAAAATCGCAAATCATGGATGCGTCTACCTTGTTTAGCAATGTAGCTAACTCTAATTTATTTTCTAATATGAGTCACGTATTCATGCAATTACTCATATTTATTTACCATCCATCTGGACTTTCATTCTTAATAATTATTTTTTAGCATTGCACAGTGGCCGTGCAGTCTGAGTCGTTGCGACAGTCGGGGCCTCGCTCGACTAACCTCTTTGTCTAATCCTTAAATTATCCTTATCCTTGAATTTACGACTTCATGTCGTAAAGTACTTACGCTATAACAGTCATTCTTTGCACATGTAACATCCATTCGAGCAATTGAAGGAAAATTACTTTTGTCTCAATGAAGAGGAGGCGCGGTAATCGACTTGACTTCAAATGCCACTTGACAAAATATCGTTTTTTACTGTATAATCCTTCGAGAAGTGATGGCTGTTTTGACGAAAAATATTAGCACGCGAATTGAGCTGCTAATCAAATTAATTGAATTTATTATTTATTATTATGAACGAATTAATTTTTTTTATGGATGAAATGATTATTTTTATTACAAACGAAAGTCATTTGGAAAAAAATCTATTAGAAAAAGTATGAAACGTTTAAGCCATTGAAAGTAGCCATCTCTCCTTTTAAACTGGCATTCCGGGACTGTTAGTATTCGCACTTTTCCTTCTTTCTTTCTTTCTTTCTTTCTTTCTTCCTTGACTTTCATACACGAATTGCCATGGTATTCACGTGGAAGGATAATGTTGGACTTCCGGCGTCGTAGACGAATAACCTCCCTTGTGAAGTCATACTTAGCGCTAAATAATGAATATGCAGCAGTAATGCCGAAGCTGTGTAGTTCTCTCTATTACTCTCTGTTTCCCTCCCTCTCTCTTTCTCTCTTTTGCTCTCAGAGAGATGTTGAGGCAAAACGAGGACTCACGATGAGGGAGTGCCGTACTGTCGTAGGTTAACGAAACACGGCATAACGGTGTAAAACATAATTATCAGTAGAAGCAGACGAAGAAGGAGTTTGAGGAGATTAAGGAGTGACGAAGAGGTAGAGAGGTAAAGAGAGAGGTACGAGAGGGCTGCATTATTCATAGCCGCGTGCGCCTGGTTAGTTCGCTTTTAGAACACATATTCTTGCTCTTTTTTTTTTTCTTTGCATTACACATATTTAGTCCATGACTATGAGCACGAAAGCTCTAATGTTATGCCGCTTGTACTCGTTCGTATTTATGTAAATGATTTTTTTCTCACCGTCTGAAAAGTTTACGGTTTTATGGGGAAAAAATCGAAGGCAAACATGAGCGGGAAATATAGGTAATAAAGGCGTCACGAGAGTTTCATAATGGTTATTCAGAAGACTATTCTGACAATGATTCCTACGGTGTTTTCGCAAAATATTCGATAGAAAAACATCGAATAATTTGGATAAGATACGTTTTACTGTGGAGACAAAAAACTAAGCCCACTACAATTTTCAAAAAAGATTTTTCAAGTGTTTCGTCGCGTGAGAAATTGCGAGTTGTTCGCTACGATTTTTTGGGTGAACATTTGATATTTAAGGCAGGGTATGAAATGACTCCATTTAGCTCGCAATAGATGAAACATGAGATGCAATGAGAACAGCAAAACAGTGAGGTTGATTGAGTAGAGGAGTATATACATTTGATGTGAAAACCATGAAGAAAGAACGATCTATAGAGAAGAGAATTTCGTGCACCACAAACACAAGCTTCTCGAAACCTCTAACTTGCTCCGTTCGTTTATTTTAGAAGATGAGTTGCCACGAGAAGGTGCGCGTGGGAGAGCTATCTGGAAGCAACGAGCGATCGAGGGAGACAGAAGAGACGGATTGCGCGGGGAGGTTTCTTGTCAGAGGGATAATAGGGCTAGGCTGTCAGTCGGTCTGATAACATAATACTTGGACCTATTTACACTATAACCCATTGCTATCAAATGGTAAGGCTTCTTCCTCCTTCTCGAACTGTCCCTTGCTCTCTCCTATCCTCCGTTTTCCTATGTCATGGATTCACTCCTTTACATTTAGCTTTTTCTCCTCCCCTACTTCCTACCAATCTCCCTTATCTCTTTCTCTCTCTCTCTCTCTCTCTCTTCATTCGTCTTTCCCTTAATTAATACCGCAAACAGCGAGATGCTTGAGGAGCAAAATGGAATGAGAATTGTTGGATCTCGTGTAAGGTAGAGAGAGAATTGCTTGAGGATCCTAACCACCTAATGGAGCCTGTGCTATCGAGTTCACAACGTTGCTTGAACAACGTGTACGATTTTCTTCGCAAGTATGACTTCATACGCTGTTTTGAACGAGGCTCTCGAAAATCGAGTTATTCGAACTTCATATCAAGTCCTTCATGAATGAAAAATCAAACATCAACTGTTACTCAGATTAAATATTAAAACTTGAAGGGTGAACATTCATACTTTTTATTATTCCATTTATACACAATGGGTATAAACGGTAAATGACATGAAATTGAATTTTGATGAATAATTATTGATTTTCGCATATTAAAAAATTACATTCGAGGCTACAAAGTTCTTGCACGATGAAGAGAACATTGATTGAGGTGGCCTCAACCATGACAGGCCCCAGTGAGATTACAAGTTTACATCGACGAGCCGCTTTGTACTAATCGTTATTGGAGCTTCCAAGCGTAATAGACGCTTCACATATGTATACTTTAGCTGTGTATAAGAGAAAGAGAGAATGAGAGGGAAGATTGAGAGACAGATAGTAGAGTGGGATAGAACGATGTATGTAGATATGTAGACATATAGTCTCTGGTATCAACGCACAGCGAGCGTAGCAAGGGTACCATTGTCCTCTTAATCGTGTCGGCTGGTGGATTCCGTTGGGCGACATCCGTGGCTCTAGTTCACCGGAGGTCGGGGGTTGGGAGCTGGTTGCCGCTGCGTGCGATGCGTCGTCGGTAGACCTCGGGGTTGAGTTGTTAACGCCGCGACGCCAACGCCCTCCAACCCTACGTGGAAGGTTCCATTGTTTCGTAATGAAGACTGATGACAGTGTATGTATACCGAAGGACCGAGAGAAGAGAAGGATGAAGCCACGGGACGAAGCTTTCTGCAGAGCCCTTGTGTGGACACTAGGGGCAAGAAACCACCGGCAGTTTATTAGGTGATCGTATACGCGTTAAATTGTGCGTGTAGATACATTCAAGATATTCCATAGTTTTACTGAAAAACCAACTTGGCTCTGTAAGCTAAATTCATTCGACAATTCAAAAATTTTCTCAATCCAAGTAATAAGCACTGTTTAGCTGAATATTAAATAATTTGATGGAATTTCTGAACTACTAAATGGATTCAGTTGACACAGTCAAGTCGGTTCGTCAGTGTGTGAGTCTGATCATTGTATATTTTTTCGGAATCTAGCAACGAGACAAATGGGCGATCGTATCAATGCACCGAAAAGGTATATAATCTCAGTCAAATTCGGCCATTTTTTTTACTTATTCTCAATGTAATTTATTGAATTCGTAACTGGAATATCAACAACATTCGACGACAAAGTTTGTAATGTTGTGATCACTTTACAAAAATAGCTGTAACTTTGTCCGAGCGTTTTGTGCTTGAGTAAAGGTGGAGATAAATGATGAAGGCAGGGGAAATACCAGAAGAAAATTGTAGGGATGAAACAATATGCCCTTGCAGGGCCACGGAATGACGATAAGATGCGACACGGTCTTACGAGCACTTTGTTCTAGCAGGGCTTCACTTTAAGTGTCGTTGGACGATATGGAGTGGGAGTAAGAGAAGGGCTAAGAGGTTAAACGATTGAACATAGACGCCAACACGTGTGCTGAGACGATGCTAGCAACGATAATATGCTTATATGTGAGCTCTATGAAAGGAAACCTTAACAATGTCGCTTCTATGTATATTTATATACTTCGGTTTATCAACTCGTTTACGCTAACTTTTAGTCGTGCTCAGTTGAGACGTTCGCTCCTGCGGAAACACGGATACATACTAAGTAACTTTGATGCGCAATTTAACTCTCCATCGGTGCCATTGTTATTTCACTCATCGTAGCTTCATCGCGCAAGACCTCTCAAACTAGATAATGATTTTTCCTTATTATTCAGTTTGAAAATTTCCGTTAAAGTTTTCCTCGAAATCTCATCGTATTGCGTCAATCAGTCATAATCAGTTTGACTCAATATCTAAGTTTATGCAAAAACCGGACCCAAGGATAGATACATCACTGCTCGAGTGAGGTGCAATGAATATCAAAGTTAAAGTATAGGCATAACATACTCTGACGACTGTCAAAAAGCTAAGTGAGATAAGCGCAGCAATCTGGAAGGGGAAATACAAGGAGAGGAAAAATAATTCCTGCGGAGGAATGATCGCAGAAACACAGAAAGAAAAAAAGGTGAAAGAGAAAGAGATGCTAGGTTGATGATAGATTTATTTCGTGCCTTAGCTGTCTGCTGTTAGGTGAATTGGAGAAAATACAAAGAATTTATATAACCCAATCTTAGATCGTATTAAACAAAAATAGATACTGTTTTATAAACTGAATTTAAAAAAAATGAGAATAGTGATAACTATCATTTCGTAATCGAACTACGTAGTAGCATATTATGGAAAACAGTGACAGAATGATAAAGTTCATGCGCAGTGTGTATAAAACAGAGGTGTTCGAACAAAAAATTACGGAACTAGTGACGCAAAATCGAACATAGAATATAAGCAAATGTAGAATCAAGAAGTTGGTTAGCAGAGTTTAACGACCAGAGATAGAAAGTAGAATTTGGCATGCTCAAGTCTACATTTAAAAACGTCCGAGAATACAAAATGGTAAAGAAATCCTCAAATAAAAATAGAGCCATAAGAATAATGAGCCGATCCGCTGTTCTTACGAGAGAACAAAGAGTGAGGAAGAGAAAGAAAGAACGGAACAGCCATGAGCTTGTTGTCAGAGTTCGGGGATATCAGCATCAATAGTCGCATGTATGCCTATCGATTTCCAATCGTCGACTCGAGACTATTTCGCCCCAGTGATGCGGTATTCGTGCATGATAACAGATATATCACACCATCTCTTTCTTTCCCTTCCACTTTCTCTCATCTCTCTCTCTCTCTTTTTCTCCGGTAATGGATACTCGTATTCTCTGCTCACGTACTCGCTACAAGAGAAGAGAGGAATAGAAAGTCTTCTTCTTTCTCTCAGTGAGTAAACCTATAATAATACCTATACACAAGCATTATGCTCTATACGTAGAAGAAAAGGTGGAATAAAACGCTTGCACGAGAAGCGAAAATCGGGCAGCGATCGGATAGAAAGACGAAATAATCTGTCGTCGCGTCGGATGAAGAGTCCGCACGAGCGTGTTACGATGATCGTAGAGAGCTCCGCTCTTTCCAGATGTATTTATATATATAGTATGTATTATACACATGTATATAGGTATGAATACAAAAAACGTCAAGTAAGCCGAAAGGGTAGCAAGGCGCTTTTTTTTTCTCTCTCTCTCTCTTCTTCTCCTCCTCCTCCTCCTCCTCCTCCTCTTTCTGTTCGTTCTCTTGGGTGGTAATGGCCGAGGATTTTGAATGTCGCCGGGAAACGATAAGGAACGGTAAAGGCGACCATTATCGTGCTACGTGATCTTCAGGCCGAGCGTGCTCCCCGAGCTAGACGACTACCAACGAATACGACGACGAGTATGGGCTTGGCTGCCCTTATTCTCTCGACGACATTTATATTTCATGAAATGTAGTTACGAAGTAAGTCCATGATCGAGACTTTTCGGATAATCGATTGTACGATTTTCACATGATATAAATCGTGAAAATTGAGTTTGGCTATGTTGAGATACGAATTAAATGAGCGTGTTCGGCATACAAGAATCTTTCTATAGAAAAAATCAATACACGGACATTGGCATATTCAATGCATCTTATTAGTGTAAGATACTTACGAAAAATTGTAAATTGTCATGTGCGCAATCGTATAATTCTATCTCAACTATGAAAATTCCTTGAGTCAGAAGATGAACTTTGAAGGAAACGAAGAGGAAATGTAGCGCGATTACTGTTTTCTCTAATTACTAATATTTTCGTATCATTAATCCTGTGACTATCCCGCGATTTTCCAGCAGGGTAAATCGACTCGGCAAGAACTTCTCGTACCGACGAGTTGAACGAGAAATACACAAACTACGATTTTGGCTTAGATGCTGATGTCGCTCCGGATGGTACGCCACCCACGCAGCCAGTTGCGCTACTATACTTCCCTTCGTTTACCCTCGAACTTCACTGGCATTCAAACAACTTGGACAGTTGACTCTTTATGCCCCAAGTTTTCCGGCATTTCGATTTTATGTTAATTTCAATTCACCAGCAACGTCGAGCTGCGAAAAGGGAATGAGAAAGGGTATATAGAGAAATGTTCTTTCCGCGTGTGATGCGTCCAAAACTCGCGATTTCGTTGGAGAATAACGACGAAAAGTGAGGAAGAGAAAAGAACATGGAAACCCGATGGCCCTCTTCCTCTTCCTCTCATTCTGATTGTGTATAAGCCTCCTCGTTGAGGCATTTCGTTCTCCATATATATCAGTAAGAGCCCACGAGTTCATTTCTAGAATATATACTTATATCCTTTCGCATAGCCGGGCCAAGTTTATCCGCAACTACCGAATGGAAATCGACGAAATATCGTCTGCGATTGTAATTCGCCTTAAACGTTTCCTCGCCGAGCGTGACTTTCGATTCAATTTTCTTTCCGAACTCGAATCGTATATAGGAATAAGGCTCCGCGTTCATCTCTTTTTTCATCTTCTTTCGCCTTCTCCCCTTTGTATAATTCCATTTTTTCATGGCTTCGTGGAACGTCTAATATATGGCTCAATGTATTATTTTCAATTTCCTCTTTCACCAGATCTTCATCTATCCAGCTTATAAGAAATATTACCGTAATACCACCAGTGTTACGATGGCAATCTTTTTTTTCTGGCAAACGACCGGCGTATTCCGAGCTAAAAGATTGTGTCTTACTTTCTGATATATTTGAATTCAATTAAATATTGTTTCGGGGATATCCGAGCTCGGTTTCATTTAATGTATATTTTTTATCACCTGTTGATCCTCTATTTTTGTCTTTCATTTCATTTTCACCATTCATTTTTGTAAGGGGTTATCAAAGTGTCGTCGAAAGCAATCGGTTATCTGATTTGTTCACGGATACTTATTTCATTTACAAGGTCGATAAAAGGTTTCAACAGCTTCAGAATATTATCGAAACAGTGATTGCGACCAATTCTAAGTTCAATGAAATTTTCTTCGCTTTTGAGTTTCAAAGGTATTCAAAATTAATGTCCGCGGATTTGGATTAGAAATATAATCTGCAATTGCAATGATCTCTTGGAAAAATAAAAAAATATAAATATATTCGTTTCTATTTTTATTAATCGATTTAGGCGTATAATGGGATTGAACAAAACGTCAGAATTTTCCAGACAGACAGCGATGGGTTAAGCTGTCCGAGTGTAATTGATGAGTTCGTCAGTGTTCTACACTCGGCACCTTTTGTGGATATTCAAGTGTGCACCATCAGGTTTTTGAAATATTTTTCGTCCCATTGATAGTTTCATGGTATAATTTTCAGAAAAGTTTAAAACCATGAAAAATTTTGTTTCCGCGCATTTTTAGAAATTTTATTTGAACGTTATTTGTATGAGCTGAGGAATCATTAGGAAATTGTAGAAGAGAAATTTGAAAGATTTCGACCAGTCATCTAAAGGAAAAGTTGTATTTTTATCGATAGTGTTGTTGGAAAAGATGCGTGAAATGAAGGGTGGGGATCATGCAGCGTTTCTATTCCTGGGTTTCTATCGGCTCATATTGATAAAAAATTTCTTTGAGAGTGTGTATGCTGGCAAACAGCTGTGCGTGGTAGAATTTTCTGCAACATTTTCACGGAAGATGTAAATGAAAAAGAGTGGTTCGAGTAAAATCAAGAGAAATAGAGGAATAGGATGAGAAGAGAGACGGGAGATTCAGTCGGAAACGTTTCTGGTGGAGGACTGGAAGCGTGAGGATGTAGGAGAGGTTGAACCTCTCTCAGAGAGTGTACGGGAGCGTTTGAATTGAGGGTGGTGAAAGCGCGCTGCAATGGGGAGAGACTGAGAGAGAATCGACTGCGACCCTGAACTTGCTGCTGTTATAGTCGATCGATACTAGGTTCACTGTCCTGTCCTCCCTTCTCTCTTTTCTCGTACTAGATCCTTCGTGGTACATCGTATGTATACTAATACGTGTGTACGAAATCCGTACGAGCGTGTAGAGAGTTGAGAACTAAGGTTTGTGCTCACTGTCATAAAACTTCCAAGACGCGCGCTTTCTGCGAGGATTCCATTACGTAAGCTCGAAGGGGCTGCTCTTAGTTCGTTGTGCTAACGAAAAGTTTGACTGAACGTAAAGAACCTTTTCCCTTTCGTTGCCAATTGAACGATGTACACTATTCATGCATTACTTGCAGCAGTAGAAGTTTTTATTTCTCTTTGCTCTATCACTCCCCTGTGATCTTCTCTTCGATCTACTCTCGTATGTACACCCACGTCAGGGTTATTTGAAAACTTTGATTAATTTCACTTTAACGATTATATAATTACATTTTGCACAATTTTTTATTCGAAAATCAATCCTTTGAGTGAATTTTCGTCGATAAACGTAAAGCTGAGATTTTTTTTTTTATGTACATAAGTATCTGGGTATTTTATTGGGGTATGACGAAAAAAAAAGCAGGGAGAACGTCAGCTCGTGCTGAGAAGTCCTTGAATACCCTTTGATGAAATGGTTAGGTTTTTCACGTCTATTCTCGGGGTCTACCGTTCGCACAAAGGCGAGAAATTTTGTGCCGGAATTATAGGCATCTTCTATACATGTATATATGCATTACGAGCACTACGACGAATCTGGCTTACATTGAAAGAGGTTGAGAAACTCTCTCCGTAAATTGAGAAAACGGGTTGGGGGAGACTTCGTGTCGAAGTCACGTTATCGTCATTATCCTCGTCAACGGGTTCCGGTCGCCCATACCATCCCACCATACTCTGTGAAAGGACCTGCGTTCGAAAAGTAGATATATACTTTTCAAACGTGTATATGTATAGCATAATCGATGACCTGGGTTGGACGGCGAGCTGGGGAAGCAGAGTTTTTTCCCAATATATATGCTATATAGAGAACAATTGATCGATCGGGAAGCTGACCTAAACAGATTTACATTAAGTTGAAAAAAAAATGACATCCTGAATTGTAAAATGGCTCATGTTAAACTCATTTTCTACTACGTGTAATCAAATTGCACAATTAACATGAATACGTAATCAAAAGTACTCGAACCTTCGTTTACATCAATGAGCTTCCATGGCATATAAAAAAAAAAGAAAAAAAAAAAATTGTTTCGATAAAAAAAACGAATTTCACGACAGAGGATGACTTTTCCATTTTTGTATCATGCGAATCCGAAAAAATTTGCTGCCACCTCGATCCAATAACGCACGATCGAGTTTTGCTCTCGCAAATTTTTTTCAATCAAATGACAATGCGCGCGAGAGCGATAAATGTCACATCGAGGAAGTTCGACTGAGAGAGATTTTCCGAGGTAGAAATTACCGAGTAAAACCCATTGTGTAAATTTTCCGTCGATGCAAATCACATCGGATCGATGAATCCCCAGTGGAAAAGCTAACTGGACAATGAGCCAGAGAGCGCGGAACAAGCAAAAGCAAAAGAGAGAAAGAGAGAGAGAGAAAGGACGTGGCTTGTCACCAAGTAACTGGGACAAAGCTTCGAAATTAATGCTACTCGATGCCGTCGCTGTCACCCCTCCGGACCGCTGTTCTCTCGTCGCTTGCAATTAAAAACTGTTCACATTTAATTAAAACGTTTCGACAAGGACCACAAAATGTTCTCCGTCGCTTGTTTTTCTATGTGTGTATTTATATCTTCGTGTTAGCACCACGTGTCTAGACATTTCACTTTCACCAAATTTTTTTTTAAATGTATAGTGACAACGAAACGAAATACCAATTCGAAAATAGTATAAAAACGAGACGAAAAACAGTAGCTTAAGATTAAATTTAAGATAAGATTCAAGACAACGAGAGAAATCGTAAAATGAAATTCGTACGCTTGAAATGAAATTATTTCATTCTACGTATCCATAATTTCTTCATTATCTTGCTAACAGTGCATACTTCTTCGAGATGGAGAGTCATCCAGGTCATTGCACTTTTAACACTTCCCCATGGACTTCAATACTGATCAGTCACCTTATGTCCGATTGAAACGTATCCAGGCTCATGTGGAAGCTGATAACATTTTCTATAAATAATGATTTTGTGGTTCCATAATCTGAGAGTAGATGGATTGATACAAACAGGCGGTTATCGAGATCTCCTTTCAAATAAAATGTATGAGCTCGCCATTCGATTACTTATTGCTTTTGTCAATTTAGCTTTCCACAGTATCCTAATATAATTAATAAGATCAACAGAGTACCGTTGATTTTGCAAATATGTACGTACTCGTGAATGCAATACACGAACAAAGGTTGCATAATGCATAAAGAAATCATAAATTAATATTCAATGTTGAATTTAAGTAAGAAATTATTTAAAAAAATGAAATTTCGTCACTCGATAATCTTCGAGAATATATTCGTTTACGTGTACATTAATTTATATGAACGCATGTACCTTAACAAACATAGAGAAATATGGTTGAATATTTAAGCATTTAACTGGTATATACAGCAATAATAGTATAAGCAGACAATATATACAAATGCCTAGTTAAGCGGTTGACTAGTTCCACCCTTGCTGCATCGCTGTTTAACGTTGCCCGGTTGCGGTGTACGATGTGGCTTTTCCTAGTTAAGTGTACGCCATTCGTATATCCACGAACCCACACGTATTTGTAGGAAACAAACCTCTCTCAGGAGGTAAACGCAAACAGGGCAAAACGTTTTACCGAATGTTTATGAGGCCGCGGTTGGTGCGACGAACGGCGGGGATAGAGAGTGAGATTCGGTCGTTGCGCGAGGAGCGTGTACAGGAAAACCTGAGCGACTTTTAATATTGCCTAATGTGCGTTTACACGACCTCGAGTGGTACGGCAGGGAGAGCGGAGGAATAAAAAAAAAAAAAAAGGGTAGAGAGATGGAAAAAGCAAAGAGGGTATAGGAAAATCAACCAACGACTCTAGAGGGTTGGCGTAAAACTGGCGGTTGAACATCCACCAGGAAAGTTCGCGTTTTACTCGGTTAACTGAGTTTGGTATATGTATTATACATATATACATGATGGATTCTGGAAAAGTCGTCGAGTAATTGGAACCACGCTCTTCCGCAAATCCCCCTGGGATTCATCTCTAATCGCGTCTCTTCTCTTCGCTCTACCAATTTTTTTTCTCTCCTCATTTCCTTTGCCATCATCTTCTTAGTTAGCTATATATTATATATATATATATATATATATATATATATGTGTGTGTGTGTACGTATAGCATCCTCGTTAAATTTTACCGCTCGTAGTAAACGAGAAGTCTGGCAACGTAACTACGTACATATCGTTGACTCGTCACCAACGTCTCTTCGGTTATATCCAGAGCCTCACAAGATAGAAGACGTTATGAACAATTTCTTTAAATTCTTAAGTCGGAGACAATAGATAAAAAAGCTTTTACCAGTGAAAAAACGCGAAAAATAATTCCTGCAACGTGGGGTTAGTCTATCCGCTCGAATTTTCAGTGGGTCTATATCAATTTGAGCATAAGCACGACTATTTTCTCGAGGTCAAACCAGAGCTTGAATTAAAAATGCTCGAAGCCATAATTGCAAAGAATCTCTCACAGAGTTCGATGTTTCTGTAGTTTTATTAATATTTCTAAGGAATATAGAGGACTAAAAAAAGAAACAGAAAAATGGCATCATCGGTATGTTCGGACGAAATTGGATGATAGATGGAACGATGCTCTTTGAGCTAAGTTGAATTTATCTATGAATTTATTATACTTGCGAGGAAGGATGAGGTGGATGAGAAAACCATCATCGCGGTTTATAGAAAATCTCTCGACTCACTTTTATATATTCATGTTGAGTGAATAATTGCCATGCCCCCCGCGTGAGAACTCGGAGAATGTTCGCATCAATTCCGCGTGGTTGAGCTCAGTGGAAAGTGGCTATGGTCCGCGGTAGGTCAGACATATCGGCTTCTTTCATTCTTGCAAACCGGAAGTAGGTTAAGACTTGCGAAAAAAAAAAAAAGACAGAATGGAGACAAGGATAGAGGAATCAGGAAGAGAAACGGAGAAAGAAAATTCACCATTTTCCTTTATGTGTATATATTCGGCGTGCTGAACGTGTGACTATAATAAATCTACCGTGGTCCAAAGTAATGCGAGAGCCGTGTAACTCGCGTCGTTCCATTCAAACGCGTCGTCTTTACAGGCGCTTCGCGGAGTGGTAATGGCCCCCGGGCTACGAGGAGAGAGAGAGAAAAAGAGTGACTGGAAAAGAAGGAGAAGGAGAGCAAGAGAGATTGTGTGTATACTCACATTTCAAGCTTGCTCGTGCACGCTCCTTGTGCCTCGACTCCATATATACGAGTGTGAAGAGCAAGAGCTCGCTGTCGACTTCTTCTTTCGTCGTTCTCGCTCAAGCCCCTACGGATTTATGTACCATCCTTCTAACTGTGCTTATCTTCTCTCTTTCTCTCACACACATTTCTCTTTCTCGCACCCGGTCTAGCTTTCTCTTCCTCTCTCTTTCTCTCTGATGTTTCTAGAGAAATATGAGTGTAGTACAGAGGACACCACGATAACGTACCAAACCAGAGGTATGACATATATCGAATTCTTGCAAATAAAACGGCGTAACCAGGAAGGTTTAATACTGAAAAGGACGTAGGGTTGGGTCCATTTCTTTGCCGAAAAGTTGATATATATCTTTTTCCTTTTTAATGAAAGAGAGAAGGGAGAACGTGTGTAGTTAGTATATAAACACACACGTCTGAAAATGCGAGGAAAAAGGCCCATCCCCGGGTATTTTATTCATAAATGAGCGGCGAAGGGATAAAGAACGAGAGAGGGAAAGAGAGACAGCAGGATAGGGTCAGTCTTCTGGTTGCTTTGTACGGGCATGTTGACCGGCACGGATTAGCCGACGCGAGCTTCTCCACCCCTCTCCTGGCTCTTAAGCCCACACTCTCTCATATCCGCCGGCAATGGCCTTTCGGGTGAGAAGAAGATAATAACGCGGAGATTAATGATCCTGTGTGCACTATACACACCCTGTTGTGTTGGCGGTGCGGAGCTCGGCACTCTCGCATTTCACTTCAGTCAACGATGTTCTTTGCTCACACTCTTTTTTCGCCCTCTCTCTCTCTCTCTCTCTCTCTCTCTCTTTCTCTATTCTTCATACGTGTTGTCTTCATATGTGTTGTCTGCACATACGTCTTATTATATACGTCACTTCTTGGCATCTATTTTTATTTTCGGTGATATACTTTCATGTCTAAATTACCTAAAATCAGCAAAACAGTCAATAAATAAATGATACAAACATTTAATTTATACTAGAATATGATTTTCGTAATCATTTCAGTAAAGCTTACACGCCTGTACGGAGAAAAAAAAACAAAGATTATCAACGAAGTCCACGTTTTCTTATTCTGAGATAATTAATGGTTTTTGAGATGTGAACTCTTCGTGTGAGATTTTCTATCTTCTTCATTGGAAATTCACGTTTAAATTTGGAGTTTGTGATTTTGAAACATGAAGGAAAATAATTATTCTCTTTATCTCAATGAAATAAGTATTTTTCTCAAGCATACTGTACTATTCCGATTTCAACAATCCAATAGATTAAATTTCTGACTTCAGCATTAAATTAAGCGATTCCGAAGATCATTAAACACAAAATATTGAATATTTTCTTTTGTTTATTTGACTGAGTGCAAAGTATTATAAAGTCATGTGAATAATGAAAGTTTTGTTGCCTCTAAGTTTTAAATATAGTAGCTGTTAGCGTCTTAACTAGTAAATGAGATCGGCTAACGCAAAAACTGTGTAATTATTCGGTCATGTTCCACCTTCAATCGCGTCGTTTTCAAACTGCACACAATCAATTTAGAAAATCTTTGTTATAGTCATGTTCATCAATATTTTGAATTCAGCATCAATTTCTCACTTTCTTCTGTCACCAATATTAATTTAACATTATAATTAGATATAATAATTTGGGTCACTTGGATTGTTGTTAAAAAGCGTTACAATTTTCATGATCGATTTATTTCGGCGATTTTATTTCAACTTGAAAGCTATGTATTTACTCTAATTTAATAATAATTGAAATAAAAGTAATCTCAATCATCGTTATTATGAAAATATAAAAATCATTATTATTCTTCGCAATTTTATTAGTCTTCATTCGAATATTTATGTCACGTATTCTTTTCCGTATAAATTGTATTCTAGGAGACGAAATTAATATTCATTAATTTCAATGCTGATCGAGAGATTTCCCCGATACTTTTTTTTTTCAGTATTTCTCCTCCAGAGAACCGACCATCGTTATCGCGATGGTAATATAATCCACGGGTTTGACGGTGGGTGGAATGAAAACCACCGCGTCAAGCGTGTTCCGAATTAAACGAATTTTACGAAAGTACCGTAATGAAAAATGTACCGGAATAGCGGGGCTGAGGGTATACACCGAGGAATGGAAAAAAAAGAGAACGAGAAATTTGAGGGTGCAACCGATAATATTAATAGCGGACAAGAGTACTCAACGAGAGAAGTTCAATTGAGATTTTCCAATTCTCATTTTTTCCTCTTCAACCTCAAAATACAACGATATTTTGTGCATGAAACCTTATTATTTTTAAAGGACATCTTCAAAAGTTTGGACCAACCAATAAAGCACAGAGAAATGAAATGGACATTGATAAATAATATTTAAATGAGTCATATCGATCCAGCGGATTCGCGAATAAAATTCACAATGAAATATATCTTGACTGCGCTACATTCGATTTAGTAAGAATAATAACATGCACGCTCATATGAATGAACATTATATAAAATTGCTACCAATTTCAACTCTCTCTCTCTCTCTCTCTCTCTTCCCACGTTTACAAAAATACTTATACAACATGAAAAACAGAGGAGTCCTATTGGCTCGATGGTTGAACGATCAGTGGTCCGAATTGTTCATACCCCGGTATTATATACGACTGAGAGAAATTGTGAGTTTTGGGAAAGAGGGAGGAGAATAGATATTACGTCGGCACGTGAAACGAGGCGGATACGTGCCGATACGACTGGTGCGTATAATAACGCTCGCACAAGCCACATGCTCGTTCAGGGATAAACAATTTATACATATATATACGTATACATTTGCTTTACATATATGTGCGTACAGGCATCATCCATACAATACGAGCGAATGAGCGTAACCCACAACTCTCCCTGGTAGTGGGTTCGGGCAACACTCTCGTCTCTCGTATATATTTCAGTGTCATTTTAATTCGTACACCCTGGAATATTTTACCATCGCATTTCCATCCGCATTACAAAATACACAGACTCACATATATATGTAGCCGGTGAGCTAGATGTAATCTCGTCGATATTTTGTGTCGCGTTCGCGGTTCTACCTTCCATTTTAATTATTTTCATCCCGGCAGAGCAGAGATATGCAACGATGTGACCACGAGAGAAATGTTTTGGGCGGATGTCACTTTACGTAAATCTGTGGATCCGATGACGCAGCAGGAAAGCAAATAAAAAAAAAAAGAAAAACAAAAACAAAGTGTTATGAGCTCAAGGAATTAAAAATAATTCGAGAGAGTCAACATTTTTTTAGTTTTCTCTTCTGTTTTTTTTTATCAGCTGTGAGCAACGATGTTTGCTTGAAGTTACGGCCTTTCCTGTTTTTTAAGGACCGAAAAATGAAGTATCTGGCATAATATTATAAGAAATTTTATCGTAGAACAAGTAACAAGTATGGAAGCTAAAAGTTGTTCAGGTCGATTTTTCTCTTTGGAGAAGCTATCCGCATTATTATTTCCATGCGTGTATCCGAGTTGCGAAGTAATGATCAGAGGCTGCATGATTTTCGAAGTTTAGCAGCCACGGACAAAGTGAATACTTGATTGGGTCACCGTTCAGTTATCCACTGGTTCGAACATCCGCTCAGGGGATTGCAGTTTTTATGAGTTTTGTAAAGGTGCTAATCAATTGAAACTTTATAATAAAAAAAGCTGCCCAAAACGGCTGAATTTCCCACAGTTCTTCTTAGCCCTAGTGGAAATGCGATGCGACAGTGCTCTATAGGAGAGAGTGGCAGTGGAAAAACTCTCTGAGAGGGTCTCTCGGGACCATGCAAATTGGGAAATTGGAAATCAATAATAACAACAAAAGGGTAAAAAGCAAAGTAATGACGCCATGAAGAATCAAGCTAGAACATAAAGCCGCAGAGAGGATTCTGACTCCAAGATACACGCATACAATTCCAAAGGTATGTCCAGACCCAAGAATAAGGTAATGCGAGATGGAGAGACAGATGTAGGTATAGAAACAGAGAAAGAGGGGGAGAAAGAGAGACAAAGAGACGTGCCTAGAGAAACGTTGACATAATTTAGATCTCCGACGTCCCGTTTGGAATCTCAAATTTTAGGGTAAGTGGAAAGGAAGGTGATCTTTTTTTAACAACTTTTGCTCGAGGCTCAATCTTAGGGTCACCTTATCGTAACCTCTCCATTATACTAAAGCATATTTGCATACATCTTTTCAGGCTAATGGATTTTTTTGACAAATTTTACACCAGACTTATCGCGGCGATGGATTATATTTCATGAATATATATAGCAACTTGGATAGGAAAATATAGCAACTCGGAAGAGAAGGAGAAATGGGACCAATTGGCGGAATCAAGTTTTTAGTACACATTGTATGGCGTCAAGACGAATCAAGATCGACGAATGCTTCTCCTCTTACAGTCGAGACTTACGCGTGAGAGTAGAATTTGAATATCGATGCTCATGATTCTATAGAGTTGTCGATTCCACTCCGCAACTACTCTTCGCTTTCCCGAGAATCGTCTCGGACGCTTTAAACATTACGAGGGACGTCGCCCCCTTCGAGGATAACTCGAGAGTCCCCCGTTGAATACGTATGTAATTCCCCGGGAACCCAGCCGTTCAACGTCATAACCGTAATTTGTCGTGGTACGTGCTTCGCTGGTACAGCAACGAAAGCACGATCTTATATCGCTCAACTATAAATCTATATTTATTAAATACTCATATATCTGCTTAGATGTATCCAGAATGGATTTAAGACATTCAGAAGAAGAACTTTCACATGACATCACGAGTACACGTGAAATGAAGTAACCTTTTTTCATCCATTCTTTTGCTACAGTAAAAATTTTACTAATTTATTATTTCCTTATCAATTCATGCAATGAAAAATATCGTTGTTAATATTTGTTTAATCATTAAGTTTTGTCTGTTATTCAAGGGTCAAGGTCTTTCGGTTCAAATTTTTTAGTGAAAACTCGTTTTACATTTGGCGTCTTCGTATTTTTGTTTCTTCAAGTCCCTTACCAAACTGCAGCCGGTAGTTCGCGCAATGTTTTAATGAAACTTATGCAAGTTCCTTTGTTCCCTAGAATACCATAGATTAGGAGAGTCCAGAGATAGAGTGAGATAGAAGAAGCGGGCGCCGGGAGTTAGAAGATGCAAACGGACAGAGTAATTGCGGCCTAACTTTCGCGTGGTACGGAATGAGCCAACGGCCGCGAGGTAAAATATAGACATATATACAGGTGAAGAAAAGTAGCAGTAGGAGAATAGCGTGTGTGTAAGCGCGTGCAACGAAAGCCAGAAGCACATCTTGTCATAACGAGGTGGGGAAAGCGGTTTGGTATAATGCCTTGTAACCTAGGGCGCCCTTTGGTGTGTTTGTGGTGGAACTTCAGAGAGCTACAAATTTCGCAGCCGGAAACATACACCTGTACAAGAACGTACTTTATAGTATACGATCGTATACTCAACAAAAATTTAACATATAAACTCATACGTATAGCTAGGTACACACATTTATGTCCGTTCAAGGTGTCCTATGAAAGGCCTTCCTCTCACTTCAGATTGGCGGCCATGTTGCAAAATTTTTGTCAATTCTTCTCCAATGAAAGAAAATTTCAGTCTTCATCTATCATTAATACGGTTTGCTCCTGAAAATCACACGACGCGAATACACGTCAAATCGTTCAACCATCTTTTTCGCAAATTACTGAAGATAGAAAGTTCGAGGTGATGGCCAAGTTCAATTACTGACGAATATTGAGAAGAAATAAATCGAAAAATCAAGCTACACATTGTAACTAAGGATTTAGTCATAAAGTTGGATTACATTCTTCGGGATTTGAATACTCTGTATTGTATTTTATGTGCGATGTGTGCGAGGGCTGCGATATACGTGCACGGGCAAGAAGAATATCTTTATGTGGGGAGAGATGATTGCAGTTAAGAGCCTTGGCAAGCAACCGTTCGCTCACACCATACTATCTATTGAATTTATACAAGTTGTCCATTTACGTTAGGGTGGGGATTTGATTACATATTGTACTTATTTACTTCTGTGTAGACAGGTGTCATTCAGATACTGTTTATATGCATTTGCAAATGCGTAATCCTTAAATAAATTGTAACTAATACGGTTTTATTGAATAAGAAAGTAAATCTATAGTTTTACAAGCATTTGTTAAATAAATATAAACTTGCAAGGTCGATGCACACTGACACGTTCCCCAATTCGTCATAATGTTTCGATCGCGTGTCTCGAATCGAGAAGTTTTGATAAAGAAATTCTCGATTCATCAGTATTGATACTGTAATTCCAGATCACTTTGTAAAGTGAGTCAACGTTACACTTCAGATTTCTTATAAAAGCAATACTGTAACATTTAAACGGATATGCAGATTGCATATTGCTTCACATATAAATAGAGCTTGCCATAGAAAACGAAATGGCATGTACTCTTCGTAATTGACGTACTAATAAGTCGGGTTCATTATGATTTTTGTTTCTTTGCATTTTTGACATCATAGCTGCACCTTCGTAATGATAGAATATCTTTATCTCTTCGGTAAGGAAAGGTGAGCAGTAACTTTGTCGGGTAAATTCGGGTAAATTGCCGTGAAGCAGATGGATAGCGTGTACTCCTCGTAAAAAGTACCGCAAAAAAGTGAGTTTTGTACATGCTTGTGCATACGAATATCTCAGCCGCGTGTATGCGTATACTCGGGCGTATAAGATCAGAAGAAGTTTATGGCACCCTTTTTGGTTCGATTTTGGCCGTTTCGTGCGTTCTCTCGCACTTCGTGGATGAAAGAGCGTATTCACCGTGAAAAGATTTCAACCCTCTGAATCTCCTACTCTCTGCCCCTATGCTCTTTTTTCGAACCTGAGATATCGTCTGCCTTAAATGTATATATATATATATATCTATGCTCAAAATTGACGCGTGAAAAGCAGGGGAGAGAGAGAGAGAGTTTATAAAAAAACACACAACCGGCAACTTACAGAGAGTTATGTGATGAACGCGATAGATCTTCGAGGTGACGCTTTTGACAAGCAAGAACTCAAAGTCTCTAAATTCATACGCGCCCGAGCCTCTCTTCCTTTTCGTTGCACATTGCGCTTTAGACTACGACTTCCTACGGATTTTTCGCTGTGGTGACTTTTTGTTGACAACGAGTAAACTCTCTTTGATGGACTTTGAATTACAGAGCAAAGAAGGCAGGAATCTTTTATGTCATCTCTCTTTACGTGTGATTCAAAGGATACAGTGATAGGAAGTGAAATGTGGTTAAAAATATTCCTTCTGATCGAAGAGCGATTTAGCAAAAAAAAAAAAAACGTGAGCCTCGATGAATGTAGATTTTTCACTACATTGTATCTCTACCCAGTATCGTATTCTATCAAGATGAGGGTCTGATATCTGTTTGGTAGCTCGTTTACTGGCAAGAGAGTGCCAGAAAACTTTGCCAGAATGAGACATCTGCTGTTGCTGTCTCTATACGAATAACACATGCGAACATTCTCTTTTTCTATATTTCTCTCTAAAGCTCTCACTCCCTCTTTTATTCTCTCTATGGACCGTCTTGACAAATGTAATATGCCGGCTTAATCGCGATACAAGCTGTTCCGGCCTTATTTACGAGCATTCGCCGGTTGCCAAGCGGCGTAACACTCAACGTTGATTCCTTCGGGTACCATTAGAGCCCCATCCCACTGACGTTATGAGAGCGAGAAGCTGTACAAGCGATCAGGAAGTGCTCAGCCTCTCCTCTATTCCCCTTGATGAAGCACCGCATTTATTACATTTAAAATGTATCAGGCTTTTAAATTTAACAATCTCATTCACGCATATCAATTTCAATATTGTGTTCTGTTCACAATCACGAATGAGAAATAAGAGTAGACTGACATGCCATTGAAATTATGAATAGTAAGCGATCAGCAATGGCAGAAAGATTGCAGCAATAAAAAGATGCAATTATGAGAATTGCCGAAGAGTCGTTTTTGAACTAAATTTTTTTCTTCCGGGTAATAGTTTAAAGAGTGTAATAGCTGGGTACGTGCTCGTTGAGTAAAGATCAGTAGGCAGGTTGTATCAAATTGCGATGTAGGAAAGAACATTTTTCTGGACAAGTTGATATGAGGAGTAATGCAAATCTGCTGAAATAAAGGACCCGAGACCAGATAAGCAATTCTGCAGATGATTAAAAAACTAATTGATTAATGTTTATTTTTTATCAGACCTCTGATAAGGCTATCTTCAAAGACCCTGATCTTTTCATTCAGGTGAGCACCCGTCAATAAAATGTAACAAGCCCACAAGGGGTTTTTCAGGCTTCCATATTGGGGCACCAAGATAGTCGGAAAAAAATAATCAGAGCTTAGTCCAAGTCCTCACTAAATTTGATAATCACATACGTCATTGAGGTCTTCAAACGTCTCATAAATTCTACGTCCATTAGGATTCAGCAAATTGTTTTGACATCGCAACGAAGCTGAAGTGTAGCAAAAAGAAAAATAATTTGTAGAACCCTCGCCAATCGGATAAGTGCACGATGATGCTGCGGAGAATGCGATACAATATCCATTTTTTGTTGCCACGACGGGGTAGAGGAATATGTATAATGTGCTTCGTAAAAGATTTTCTGGGGATTCGAGAGTAGGAAAAGAGTCGACGGGAAGGTTATTTCCAGTGGTCTCTGTAGTTGGCGAGATGTTATAGCGTGGATGGCTCGGAGCCCATTGGCGAACGAAGCTCTCTCCGCGCTACGCTACTCTTCTACCCTTCTGCCGTTTGTCATTACGGCTCGCCACATTTTATTTATAATAATTGGTTAGAAACAGTTATGCGGTTCTGGCTTATACGGGGGAAGATAGGAGGGAGGAGGAAGAAGGGAGCGATGGAGGAAGGATTCTTGGAATTTATGAAGTCGGTACGGTACGTTTCGCTGCTATAGCGCGCTCTTCCTCGTCCTTGAAAGGCCCCGCACACATATTCCGCAGGGTGTCTTGGGGTCTTTTTGGAGGCCGTCCAGATGTGGGCTTGAAAGCATTGCGAGTCCGTACACTTCCACCTACCCTCCAAGTTCCGTAAGGGGTTGAACGTCTTACCACGAAGAGACAGATCGCGCTCGCTGCCACTGCGGCCATAGCCCAGAATGATAAACGAGCGGGATGTTGCTGTATAATCATTCCGAGGGTTATGCTCGCTGCTCGAATGTCTCGGGATCTTGAATATCCCGACGTACAACTCGTAGATTCAGCTGTTCTTAGGGAACCTCGTGGCGTATGTGTCAAAAAAAGCATTTACAATTGTTTCATGATGGAACGAGGATGGAAAAAAAAACAAATTCGCTCAAAACAACAGAAATTACGGATTAGTCAGAGCCAAAAACTAAAGCGACCGGAAATAACTGAAATTGTTTCGATAATAGTAGAATTAAATATGAGTTACAATTGTTGCGTATTGACCAAGGATTGATTTATAAAAAATGTCTATGATGGAATCAGCCAAAACCCTTCGTCGATGCCATTCGAATATAGATACGACATGTTTTCCACGTGAAAATAAAATTGGTCACCCGGGGGTGTCGTGCATTCGACGACAACTTACTGGCCTTGGGCGATCGTGAGAGCCTCTACTGGCACAAGTATACGATTCCCGCCGGAGTCTTTGAGCACGTAAAATGGTTCGTGTCGGCGTAGGCAGGAAAAACGATCGAAGATACTGAATGTGCGACGTATAAAAAAAAAAAGCACAAAGTTGAACGAAAAAACAAACGAGTAAAAAAAAATCGAAGACATACAGAGTCATTCCCCTCCGGGGGTATAACTACGCGACTTCCAGTTTGGCTTGGGCCAACCCCCTAGCGCTTCATCCATCCACCGGAAACTCGCCCGCTTTCCGCGCGCATTACCAATGTAAATCCCGCAAAGTCTCTCACTCTCTTTCGTTTTCTCTCTTTCTCGGTCTTTCCGACTCTCGTGACTTTTTGTCACGCGAATTCTCGCAAATCGCTTTGAATACGTGGCCCTGAGTCTAGACACCTCGGATTCCTACTGCAAATTCAGCTAGAAAAGTCTGAAATGCATTTGGCCCACCGAGCTTCTTGCTGGAGAGTAACACAGTGAAATTCAGAGGAAAAGAGAAGGAGAGAGAGAGAGAGAGAGGGAAAACTGCGCAATAAAGTTTCCATCTAAACTTCATTCTCGAAGATCCTGAATGGAAAGTAACGAAATTCTGTCGATGAATGGATATAATTATAGCAGAGATTTTGCGCTCATTCTCATTCGACGTTGATGGGGAACAATGAAAAACTTCAGAAAGAATTCTCTCTTCATCTTAAATTTCTTACGAAGAAAATACTTGAGGCTGACTTGCCTTTTTTATTTCTCGTGCCATCGTTATGAACATCGGAAATCATTCGAAAATTTGAAGGTAATAATTATCTGCTGAACTTGAACGTTATTTCATGAAGAACGTAACCAAAGAGGGCGATGTCCCATTTCGTCATTTAGCTGACCTCATGATGACGATGACATCCCGTCACGTACGGGCTTGGAATTCGTTAGTGAGCTAGTAAAACGGTGCGGAACGGAAGTTCCCTATAACCAGTGACATGGTTGTATGTTTGCATGTGTATACGAGTCCTCGTCTCTCCGAGTGCCACCTAACCACCGTCGAGACTGCTAAAGCCCTTGCGCCCGCCAAGAATCCCCCTGGACGTTATTGCTGATCCCAGAGATTTATGACCAAGACCTCCCGCACACATGGCGCTTTAATTATGTGTGCGCTCTAACGCTCGGAACGAATTGGCGAATATTTTATGCCCGTGGTGCATGAGCGCGTACGATCCTTGGAAAATTTATTATTCCCACCAGAGAGACAGTGTGTGTATATGTGCGTGTGTGCGAGAGAGAAAGAGAGAGAGAGAGAGAGAGAGTGAGAATGAGATGAAAATGGCTTATTTATTCGTCGAGTATCGACGGATTTTGAAAAGATTCGCTTACTGTACAAGCTTTATGGCGAAATTGGTAATCCTGAATATGATGGTTCGAATATTAGGTTACTCCCAGCTGTCATCGGGCAAAAGAAACATTATAAACAAAATAATACAACATTACAAAAATAAATGCAACGTAATATAATAATAATAAATAATTCAACCCAACGAAAATTCTATTATTCAGTGATATGTGTATTTCGATCAATACTTCAATGTTTCGTGCAGTATTTCAATTGAATAGAATGATCATTTCTAGTGGTCACATAATCAAACGAAGTCGTTGATAATGATCAGTCTTTCCAATAGATCGCTCTGCTTCATCTCCGCAGTCCTCTCGATACGTCATGCTTTGCATCCGTGTGTTAGCATAGTTTACCATTCTGATGTAGACGAATGATTAATATTCATCCAGTGTGACAAGTCAATTAACGAGAAGTAGACAGGGTCGTGGCATATCGAGAGGGATATAAACAAGGGTTGAGAGATAACCAAGAGATACAACCGTCGTAGATGGATGAATGCGCTAATATCGGTACTCTCGATCGTGTACTTAGACCCTATCGAACGATGAAACATAGAGAAGCCGGTATAACATGTCACTCAGTGGTAATTTCCTGGTCAGGTTACTCAACGTCGCCGTCTAGACGCTTTCCCCAAAGCATCCAAATTCCTGTTAGCCTTGGCGTCGGACTTCAGACCCCTCTATCAATTAATCATTGCAAAGTATAAGGCATCCAGTAGCGTTTCTCTCTCTTTCTATGGACACTATTACAAATGATTTTATACCTCAAAATAGGCGTCTTTTAATTATCAATGATCAATTTACTTTTACAACTCTAACGCAAACTTTATCTGCAATCAAAATCATCGCTAATCTGTCGTGTTCCAGTACTTGTCTCTGCGTTAGTGAAAGGCTCTTATAGAAGTACTTACTCAAGATTACTCTTCTTCGTCATTACATCATAGGAATGTTTGAATTTATTTCGAAATTCATAACTGTTTTTAACAGAAATTTACAATTGCCTAAAAAATATCTGTGTAAACGTTATATCGCGAAAATTATTCGTGAAAACGTACGTATTCCTCTTGACAAGCGAACGATGCACCCTTGTTAGGGGTAGATAAGACTATTCGTAAGATTCAATATTGTTAGAACGTGATGTGAAATTGAAATATCTGAGAGATATCGTTCGATAGTATATGGTTCGTTATATGCATGATTAAAATTTTTTTTTTGCCTTTCTTTCGTTCTTTGCCTGTATACGAATACATTTTACATCACCGATTCGCGGCTCAATTTCGTGAAGGTCAGGATTGTCATGGAAAATATCGTGAATATTGCGAGCGATGGAGGGTAGTTTTATTCGTGCTATACTGGGCTCGTAATATTCGCGTTGGCGTCACCACAGGGAACGGGGGCAAAAGACAACTCTGAGATAATAAGATTTCATTTGGCACACCGTTGAGAAGATGGAGGAGCACTGAAGGTGCACGTTCTTACACAATATACATATCTTTCCTGGCGGTATTCAGTGATATAGTCTCGTCTCGCTTAATTTACTATTTCAGAATTTACGAAAGTGCAAACCTGTCTCAAACAAAATTCTAATTAGAATACCGAGAGTCAAAAATACATTCGAAAAACATGGACAATGAGGATCACTTGAATAAGTAAACTTAATCTTGTGAAATACAAATTTCAGCCCGTGCTTGCAAAAATAATGTTTTTGAACGTTCAACATTTGTGTGTTGTTTGAATTTTTCCATAAAGACTTTATTTGAGCTACAGGAAAAAATTTCGTCAAAGATCTATGATCGTCCCGGTAATGTGTATGGTACCGGTAAAAATTTTGTCGTGTTGGGTATAGTCGTAGTTGGGTATGTCGTGTTGGGGATCCGATGACAGAATTCAAGTGAGCGCAGAAAAGAGGGAGTGCAGGAAAAAGAGCGATGCTGAAACAGGGTGCTAGGAATTAGTGCATACCTCGGTTCTTCCTATATAGATCAAAATCACGTGAGAGAAGGTGAGCTTCTTCTATGAATATGTAAACCTGTTTTGTGACGAGGTATAGAAAAGAAAGGGAGGGTGTGTGTGGGGGGGGGGGAGAGAGAGGGAGAGAGAGAAAGAGAAAGGGTTGAGGGAGAGGGAGTTGAGAACACGTCACTCCCTTCTGTTGGTACAAAGGCGACGAAAGTAACGTCATTGAACGGCGTGTGGCTCACAACAGCCTCAGGGTTAACCGCCACTTGAGTGTCACTTCGGAAGTTCATGTTGTATACATGCACAGAGTCGAAAGTCTTAAACGATCTAACAAGGATTCGTCCTTTTCTATCATTTTCATTCAGCCAAGACGCATATCGCCCTTAAATTAAACAACATTTTTGTAATAAGGGTTGCTCAAAAGTTCAGGTAAAATTGATAACCTTTCATCAGACTAATACGCTGAAGACGTTGTTGGGCCTTGGGGATCGACAACGTCTTCAACTTTTCAATCGGCACTGGTTGGTCCCTGAGGACCCACGACTGAGGATAATTTTGAACTAAATATTTCACGCCGATTGAACGGAAATTGCAGAAAAACTCGCTCGGTCTTTAACTAGTTAATTAATACTTGATTTCTCGTGGAATTTTCTTAATAACCGTGTACTTTGACATTTATAATTTCAATGAAATATTGAATGAAGTTATTGTCAATTGCGCCTTTCTACAGTATCACAGAGATAACGAATCTCACATATAAATAACATTTGTTCGAAAAAAAAAAAAAAAATTGCAGGATTGATATCAGCTTTTCAATTAATGATAACTTATCTTTCTGTTCCAGGTAAGTTGATCCTGATTCGAATGGAAACTTTCTGCTTGGGCGAGAATACGATAAGATATCGGAGAATACACGATAAGTTTAGTTGTGCCAGGACGAATTTTTATCGACGCTCGCAAGGTTTGGTGATTTCGCATAATAATACCATAGGCGGGGTGAGAGCGAGACAGAGATCACATTGAATATCGCCAACGGTGGCTTCGTGCCAGCAAGCCGCAGGCGTAAGGCGTTTTCCTCGACGTTTATCAATGTTTAAGAGACTTGAGCCCACAAAGAAAACCGCGACGAGTATCTTAATCATCCACATTGAAACCGCAGATACGACGTAACAGATATTAAACCTATTTAGTGCGTAACGAATTTATTTCATGGATAAAACTAAAAAACGTAAATAAAATGAAAATGTTTGAAGATATTTTTTTTTTCCATCATTTGTTTGTTCGAATTCGTGATGAATTTCCAATCGAAAAATATTTAATAAAATTTTGATATTTTTCCCAATATCATACATAATAAAATTTCTATTATTGTCAACATGTTTAGGGCTAAAAGTAAACGAAAGAAATCGAAAAATCGACGGTAATGAGATTGCTAACGCGGTAGAAATCATGAGCGCAGTAAATTTTTCAAAAATGTGAGTACATCTGCTCGAATCGAGTCTGTTTTGATGTCCGATAAATTTTCCTCGATTCCAACGAAATTTATTTGAATTCTATAAATCTTTTTCTTCTTCTCTCTTTACCACCGATGGTACAGTGCGAGGTCACGTGTTTGCGGCTTAGAAAAAAGGCCATACACAGCATAGATCGTGAAGTTCCAAGCTTCATCTCACCCTTTATCCCGAAGGGGATATAGGTAGTACGTGTGCAGACGCCGTAAACTCTGGCTCTTTATCCCGGCGGAAAGGGCCAAAAGGTGTAGTACGCGGCAGCAGCAGCTCGGTGATCGTTAGTTTCACTCGTTGAGAAATACCGAGGTCGTTTCTGGCCAAAAAGGAAAAAATAAAAAAAAAATTATATATATATTCAAAAAAAAGAAGAAAAAACGAAAACTCGCTCGATTAGGTTTTCTCTTTGGTCTTTTCCGCGAGAGCCACACGCTGCGAACGTTCTCATCACTTTCGTTGCGATTCTCGGCATGAAGAAGAAAAAAAAATCAAAGGAAGTAACACGAACACAGTCTGCCGCGGGTAAGCGATTTTCGTGCAGTCGAAATAAATTATTTGGAAGCAGAAACCGTTTAATGCAAGTTATCGCGTTTGATCCAATTTCGTGTACTCACTTTTCGTGTGCTATCTGCATTTTATGAATACAAGCTTGTTCATTTATTTTATTTTTATCCAGCAGGTAGTATGAAAATGATGTTTTTAGGAAAAATTATTTGGTATTACTAGTGGAGAATATTCATAAATTTAATTTTCTATTTCCTGACTCATTCATATTTTCGAATCTCAATTGAGCTTATAACTTATGGAAATCGATACTCATTTGCATTCGTTTCTATAAATTTATGTTTCCCCCTGAGTTTACTGTCACGTTTACATAATCAGGCGAATGTTTCAGAAGAAAAATAATATAAAAGCCCCGAAAGAAGTAGAAATATTTGATAAATTCAAGAAACTCGAGCGAAATTAAAAGAGAAAAAGCAGCTGAATACGTAAATTTTCCGTTAGACTACTTATTATTAGCTGTTACTGCGCTTTCTACCCATATTTTACTCACACAGCGCAACAAAAAAGGTATAAAAACACACGCCACATACTCTATCTCATTGTCCGCGCGTGTTACCCGATGCTCGTACTGAGCGCAAAAAAGAAAAACGGCGAGGGGGGCTGAATAGCCCATTCGTTGTAACGGGCTTTGTTTTATTTAACAAACCCGGCATATCGACGTTTGTAGAGAGAAAGAGAGAGAGAAGGAGAGAGAAGAGAAAAACGCACACGGGGGAGTCAAGCATCGGTTTTTCGTTCTCGCCTCTATATTCGAACGAGGAAACGCATACATCCATAGTTGTGTTCCGCTCTCGCCTCTCGCGCTAGCATTCGACACGGGTAGTTCGTTTAAAGCCGGCTTTATTACTGATTACGAGAAAAATTGATGTTCACCAGTTAATGAAGCTGCCCCACTCTCATTGCGCTACCATAACAAAGCCCTTTCCCCGTTCGAAATAATTGAGATGCGTGGATATGCTATTGGTCTCGAAATTGCCGAAAAGCATGCTGCACCACTTGGTGATGTATACATCGAGAGCATTTTTCATTTCAGCTATTGAATGTACAATATGCATGTGCCCGTAACCAAAATTGGCAGCAGTTTCAAAACTAACCGTCGACAACGGTCCGGGGTCAAGTTATTTGAATGGTTTTACTTTTTTTACTCATTATTTTCACCGTTTTTGAATAGACATGACAGAAAATTTCAATCTCAAGGAAAGATATAAGAACCTGTATGAAAGTTGCTTAATTTTTTCTTCGGCTCAGTTATGTTTACATGTGTCACAGTTACTACTTTGACTTTGATGGTGAAAAACATCTACGAGCCTCGATGACACTGTAAACGGCACTCGTTGAAATCCCCGCGTAAAAGGAAAGCTCACCCTTCGAATGCTTCTGTATCCGAACAATGAGAATAATAAGAAACTTTTAATTAAAACCACGATGAAACAGAGATGGAGAATGAGAGCAAAAAAGTACTCGTTATGAGCGGTAAAAGATCCAAAGCGCGAGTTAGTGACGGAACCAGGAATACATCGTGGTAAACAATAAACGTATGCGCGTATAGTAGTTATTCTAAAAAAAAGGGCAGAGTACCACAATCGAGGAAACGGAAGCGAAATGATGTCACGGTAAAAGAGCGAGAGAAAATTCGTAGAAAAAAAAATCGAGTAAGACATCATCAAAGCCACGAATACAGACGAAATGCATGAACATGAACGACGACTAGTGGACGGGAATCGTTAGAAAACGCGACATGTTCGCACTCCCTCGTTTTCAAATAAACTTCTTCACCACTTCGTTTGATAAAGCTTTCGTTCGCTTTATTTGTACCGATCTAAGACAAGTACAAAGGCGAAATTCATTCCCGAAGTAATGCATGTACCGAGTGCATTTTTGAGCAGATGCAAAATGCCAGGCAATCAAGTCAGGAATGACAGTTATTACAGAGATTATCTGGTATCCATATCTTTTGCTATAACCGTGAATCGCAATTTGTAACAAATCATGATTCGTAATATCACACCTCATTTAACTTTGGTATTAAATCTCATTCGGTTGAATTTCTTATTTATATTGAAACGCTTCGTCTCCAAGATAACCAGAACATCAAGTGGTGCATGAACTCACTCGCTTATAGACACGTTATTCAAACTTCATGTTGCAAAAAGGCATAAGTGTTCTTAGTGTGTTACTATAATGCGGAGAGTTTTTTCAGACACAACTTGATATCCCAATAATGAAGTTTCATCTGTTCATTGAAATGGCAAAGTTAACTATGCCACGAGAAAAATGAGAATATCCCTGAAAAGTGAAATCGTGATCGCGTTCATACGTCAGTGCGGCTGGCCGAGTCAACTTCGTAATGCTGAACTTCCAGAGAAACGTTGGGAGAATGTTTGCAAGCGAGATGAGGTAAGAGAGATGTATTATGTCTCTCTCCCTCTCCCTCTTTCTATTCCTCTATTTCTATTCTATCACTCGAGAGATAAAGGCAGAACACGTCGGATATCCTTGCCGGAGCTGCGCGATGTCTTGTCCCTGGTATACATGCGGTCTCTTCGTTCCCAAGATCTTCCCCGGTGACTTGAGTAAACTCGGGAGTTTCGTCGTTCTCGCGACCACAAGAGATCTTGCACACGGTCTATCTACTGTGACCTCTCCTTCCTCCAGACCTTTACCCGAGATCCTGATAGTTTGAATTACCGGAAGTGATGAGTGGTACATTACAGAATGTTATATACGTATAGTATATCCACGAAATAGAGATGGGGTGCCAACGTATGTGGTTAGGATCATTAGAACTTTGAATTTTGATAATGTTATTTTTTTTTTGATTCTCATTCGTTCAAGAGTTGAAGTTAGCAGCTCAGCTTTTCAAATTTTTCGAGTAAATTTTATTCTCATACAAGTTCTGACGATGAAAGATTCCACTCGATCATTAAGTTTTTTGATATTCATCATGAATATATTTTATTTATTTTGTTTCTGTACGAGAATGATGACGGGATTGAATTATTTGATGGTTGGAGAAAAAAAAAGTCATTGCTATTCGTATTGTTATAGTTACCAAACTGTCAATAATCAATGACGATGAATCGGCCAGCCGAAACCGATGCACTCCTTGATGAAGAGCCAATACATATATATACGTTAAATACAGAGCTGCACTACTGCTAATCGCAATGCGCATTTGGTTGGTATTGTGTCCGTCAACCGCAACTGCGACCCCGAAACGGCCAGTCGCGAACGTGGCGGAACGGCGATCGAGTCGTCCTGTTCGAAGTCCCCGCCTCATCCTCTTCTGCCGTTTTCGTTCCACGGCTCAGCCATCAAAAAGCACCGAGGGAAAAAGAGAGAGAGAAAAGGAGAGGAAGAGAGCGATAGATAGAGAAACAGAGGTAGTCATCCGGACCTCGTGTGCGGCATTTGCTCGCGCGCATCGACCCTCTTCGCGAATTTGCACGTGCAAATATTTCCCTAATGCAGAAGCAGAGACTCCAAAATGCTTTTCACTCCTAACCCGAGTGTGGGCTAACGCGATCCTGCGGCATGCGGTACGCAACACTAAAATATACGAAGCCCTGTTCATTCGCTGTCGTTCGACGATTCGAGCTGAACGATAATCGTCCTGTGTTCGTTTCTATAAACGTGGATCACGATGCAAGGCTCACACGGGCGTATCCCATATTGTAATTGTGGTGGATGACCATGGTGTCTGATTAATTATTGAATTTCTTCATTTTCTTCGCTTTTTAACAACCTTGTCAATATTTATTTAATTCGTCGTTCTTGTATCGCAATAGTTATAGATTTTGAGAACGAAAGAAATGGCACTGGATGCTAGGATAACTGATTTGGCTCTCCGATTCACGTAAATTTATTTTCGAAATCATTCGAAGACCTATGTCAATGAAAATAACGACGTTTCACAAAATCCCATCTTCGACCACGTCGATGATACAAACGAGAGTGATCGATAAGAATTTCAGCGACACGCTGAGATTCCTCTTGCCAAATACAGAGCGAAATATATTCAAATTTCCATTTTGTTTCAATCCGAATTTATTCGAAACGTTTTTACAAATTAGGCTGTATATTTTTTTATTATCAGGAGAAAATATCCAGGTGAAATGGGGCAGAATACCGTCCATAATATACTTACGATTTGAAAAGCACAATGTATATAAATATACAAATTTTAACTACCACCGAAACGAAAGAATGCTTGCTTCCAGGATTCGACAAATAAAGTGACGCTGGTTACGCCATTTCATTCTGTAACCCGCTGGCATACTAGTTGATACGACATGTATGACTGGTGGATTTCCCGGATATCCGATCCAGCATCCCACTTTATACGTTTATTTCCCTCTTTACCTCTCCCTCTCTCTCTCTTTCTCTGCGCGAGTCTGTGCGTGTGTATGTATGTTATGTGTGTCCTTTGCCTTCTCTTTTACTCTCTTGTGTAGACATTCTGTACCGCCGAAAATAATGAAGTATATAGATGGTCGGAGTTGTTCCTCATTCTATGTTTTCCCTCTCCCTCCCTCTCTCTCTCTCTCTCTCTCTCTCTCTACCCTTCTCCCTCTGTTTTCTGCACGCTTCTCTGGCGTCGAGGGAAAATGGCCTTTGCTGGGGAGCGTCGATAATGTGAATATTTCATTTGACCGAAATGCAACGCACCGATGAACGCAACCGCGCCCCACCGAACCGCACACCGCACCGGCAAACATCGCGCGACGCCGACGGAAATTGTATCAGGTTTTAACTCTCGCGGCAAGACTAAATTTTGCGGTACGGGGCGGTAACGCCAGAACAGCCTCGGACCACACCACCGTAAGTGAGAGGAAGACAGAGCTCGAAAATTCCGGTCAACCCGAACACATTCGATCTCCGTCGGCGACCTCCCTTTCGAAACGTATAATTTTGATTGTTCAGATTTTTGAATAGTTTTCGCGCAATCACTGTTGTCTCGTACAAAGATTTTCCAGCAATCTGAAACTGACAAACTGAAACAGTTCAGAGAACTGGACCAAAAAAAACTAAATTAAAGAGATTTTTTCATCTGTATCTTTTTCAATGTGTGTCAAGCAGATTACGTCGATAACGAATTTTCTCTGAGACTCGAATTATTTCACTAACCAGTCCAGATTTACATGAAGTCGTCTCTATGGTGTCGGACAGACAAGGATAAAGAGTAATGTATTGTGAGGTTCACTGTCCCAACGGTGAAAATGTCGAAAGCCTTGAGGATCTTCCGGCGCGAGGCGTAACTCAATTTCGTCGGATGTCACGCCTAATTTTCCGGCTACGATCGATAATTCGATAAATCATCGGGGTGACACGGTGTACAAAGGACAAATAGAAAGAAAAAAACCGATATATATCTTGGCAAAGTTTGTCATTCGATAATTCAACATAATAATAATGTAACTTCGATAATACAGTACACCTCAATCATCAATTTCCATACAAAAACTGCTCTTACACAATAAATTACGACGGAATAAAAATTGAGTAATTCGTTTAGACAATAAGGCCGAAACTTCTACCCCAAAGTTATTCGAACCAAAGTTTGAAATAACTGAAAGAAAAAAAAAAGGACAACGCGAAAAAAAATCTGAAAACAGTAACGCGCAAGGCTAATGGAGTAAAAGAGAGCTTTTTATCGAAGTTCGCACTTGTTATTCACGATGAGCGCATAAGCCTAAGTGAGCAAGAGTTACCTTTTGAAAGTGGAACTATGAGCTAACGTATATACAAAGCACCGTAGTTCCGGAACAGGAGGAAAAGCGGAGCTGCGGGTGGCCGGGCGGCGAGGGGGGAGGGGAGGGGGTTAGTAGGAGTAAGAGTGAAAAGAGTTAGAGGCAAACGACTGGGGCGGAGGAGGGGCTAGAGGGTGGGTCAAAGCACCTCTTACGTTTCACTTTGCGAGAGTTACGAGCTTAATATAGTCGGGGGCCGAGTGTACGAGCGGTGTGGTGGTCGACGACGGGAACGGCCAGCTAGCCGGCTGCTCGGTCCGCGGCGAATTAAAAAATGGACGCGCGCGAGAGAAAGCAGAGTAAGGGGAGAGTAGTGAAGGGACGGCTAGAAGCAAAGGGGTGGTTTGGGCGGTAGTGCTCTTAAAGCGAGTGACGATAAAAAGTAATGAAAGTAGTATAAGCCTGTGCGGCGTTTGCTCGCCTGTACAGGGCGCCAGAGCGTACAGAGCCCACTCTCTTTCTTTCTTTCTCCCTCTCTTATTCTCATTCTCTTTTTACACATCCACCGGTGGGTATACGTACGGGTGGTAGCGGTGTACTGCAGCTGAAAAAGGTCTTTTTAGAGAACCCCATATACTCCCAGCCGTCCCCACTTTATAACCTTCACGCCTGTTTCGATTTGAGCCAACTCAACACGTGTACAGATGAAAACTTTTTTCTTTCACTTTTCTTCCACACGTGATCATTACTCTTTCATCGGATGAGTTCTTTTTCAAACGAGCCGGTCGCAAGCAGCATTGTTTTTTTTTTTTATGCTTTTTTAATTAGAGCGAATGAACCTGAGGAGAATATGGTAAATAGTAAATCAGGAATTAATGCTGTCCTATTTCGTTCACAACTTTATTTCAACTATACTGAAATGTTGCTTGTAGAAAATTCAAATAATCGAGTTTGGAATATAGAAATTTGTATTTTTGGAATACTGTAAACACTTTTTTTATTCACCACTTTCTGCATTTCTCGAACTATTAATTTTTATTTAGTTCTTTAATTATATTACATGTAGCTGGCCAATTTTCGTCACTCATGAACGCAAAAAACATTATCGGGCAGTGCTGAAAGAAAATACTTTCGCCATATTCAATAATAAAATGTTCAACATTTGTTTAATGTTAAGTAATAAACGTAACGTTTGTATATTTTTTCATGGAATAAGCTGATCCTCAAGAAAAAAGTTGCTGAACTGCAATATATTTTTACTACCACAAAGTATTGGTAAAGAACTGTCCAAAGTCTTTCGAAATTGAGTATAGCCAAATTGAAAAGGAGCTTGATGTGGAATTGACCTTTGAATATTAGAAAGTAATGATGAATTTGATCGCATTAAGGAAAGAAACACCGCTGAAGCTTGTAAAATAAACTTCTATGTTGCATGATCATGATTCTTTAATGATAAATTAACGGTTCTTTTCCGTAGCTATGCGAAACGAGTTTTCAAGTGATTGCTAGACTGATGAGAGTTTTGGGATATTGCACAGGAATGGAAATTTGATGCGTGGTTCTCTGGTTCCGCGAGTCCCATTGTCATGTCGAATTTTCTCTCCTCTACCCTTTCTCCCTACTGTCTCTCTTTCTCTTTCTCTCTCTCTCTCTCATTCCCTCTCACGTACGATTTTCACAGACAGCGGGCGCCGATTTTCTCTCGACACTTCCCACGTCCCATCAACTGACACAACTGAATTATGAAACTGTCAATCCCGTTGGCCCGTTCAACGCGAATTGTTACACACCGCCACTGCGGGTACCAGGTAACACCATCACGAGAGAGGAAACTTTGATGTTGTATTTTTAGGTGTAATACGTATACGTACACCTTTCTGTTAAAAAAAAAAAAAAAATAGTTATTTTTTTCATGGGTCTCTACGGAAAATGTTGGTATACATCATGAAAAAGAATTTTCTGCAAAAGTAGTCAAAAAAGTTTTTTAGGTGATGTTCAACCTGACCGCCGAATATTAGGCGGTCAGAACATAAACTTTTGAAAAGAAAACATAATTTCTTTCTCAATCAACTAAAAATCGTCTTTATCACGTGTAAAAAGACTAAAATTGAGTTTCTGATCGTGCTTCTCAGAGTAAACATATATTCGCCTGGTATTATCAGAGTAAAAACTATATAGTCGCTCATATCGGCTGGGTCTTCCATAGTTTCCTTCGGTCTTCGTGCAAATGCAATACAGTAGCGCTTTAAGAAAAAGTGACTGTAAGCGGAACTCTTGAGAGGTCTCTCAGGAAAAGGGGAACTAAAGTGATGGAGGAGCTCGTAAAAAACCGCAAATTTATACGCAGGAACAATGAAAAAAGGAAATAAAACTGAAATAGTGTCGAATCGGCTTGGCATTTAAACATCCAAGCCCCAAGTAGTTCCATAAGGTTATCGCAGACAAGGCAGAGAAGGCAAAGAGAGAGAGAGAGAGAGAGAGAGAAACAGGAAAATGAGATCGGAATCGATACATAAACCGAGTGGAGTTGTAAACATCGCGTCCGGTCTAATTCGTTTAAAGTTTGTCGAGTTATTCAGCCTTTTTAACCATCACATACGCCTTTCGTCCAAAAAAAAAGAAGAAAAAAAAAGCAACTAGCAAAAAAAGGAAACTCCGCGATTACGTTAGAGCGACATGCGGAGGACCGGCATTTGTACGTTTCCTAATAGATACGCGATACGAAACACGCCAGAATAGTGAGAGGGCAGCAAATACATCCCTTTCCACGCTTAAATACATACGCAAATACACACATACACGGACATACGCTCTGCGGTCTCGCCGATAAATTACGCGCATTCGTACCCGTTGCCTGGCCGAATAAAAACGTTTCTATGCCGCAGTGAGAGAGACTATAAGGGAAGGGAACACGAAACGTTTGCTATACGTATGCACTCTCCCATGGGAGTACAGCTGGAGTTGCAAGGCTGAAAAGAGGGGGAGAATACCCGATAAGAGAAAACGGAGCGGTGCAAATGTGGCGCCCTCTCTCTTACCACGCTTCGCTCTCATTGATAATTCCGCAGCTCTTGCTAATGTAGAAAAGTCGCCACGGTACTTGTGTCCGGTTTGCCATGACCCACGTGTCCATGTGCTTTATATACATATACCCGGGAAGCGAGCCGCCATGACTGCAAGCTTCCGGGGTTTGGTCCTCCAGAACCTCCGGACCCTAGAGGTTCACGGAAAATAAAGAGGGAAAGAGGGAAAGTAGGAGAGAGAAGAAGAGAGAAATGAGGTAGTAACAAAGCAACCTCTTTCTCGAACGGCCTGTGTGGATATATATTCGGCGAGGTATAAAAAATTACCGTGAACTGGCAGCAGGGAAAGGAGAATGAAGGTGAAACAGTAAGGGGATGCTGAGAAAATGAGGGAAGGAGAGGGAAAGAGCCGGAGTGCGGTAATCTTCCGGCTGATATTTTATGTCCGTTCTCTCTGCACCCGAGTACATATAGCCTCGGTGTTTCCTTTATACGCCCTCTTCCTTTGTCGTCCTCTCTTTTCCGCTCCGAGGGCAACTGGACTCCGCACATACGACAATTTCATGAACGATGAAATTCTTCCCGTCATTTTTTTTTATTTTATTTTTTTTTTAATTCTTTTTCAACCTACACCTTGTTGAAAATCTCATGTATCACGGGTTTACCGGTGAAAATTTTTCACCTCGTTATCAGTGAATTGGAATACCGAGAGAGAGAAAAAAAAATCATGATAACGAGGTTCACCTGTGTTCGCTTTTGTTCACAGTTACCGAAATTGATAAAGACAAATATGAATTCCTGCCTCCAAGTATTATGTAACGATGTGCTAAAATTGTTGTAGCTTTCTAATTGAAGCTTTTTTTTTTATCATTGTGACCCATATTCCACGCGCGTTCTCATTTCGAGTCCCAAAGTGTTATCGAAACATGAAAATGACACGAATTTCAAAAAATTTATTACTTTTGATTTTTCCAATATTTTTTCAACGCTCGTTCAACGAATCGTTATATTTATTGAGCACATTAAGCAAGCCGAGTTCGAACTTGACCTTTTAATTAATTTACGACACGAGCGCACTTGTTATACACGGTCAAACCGGGACAAAATCTCGCATTCAGCTGCGGGTATGACCGAGCACGGTGAATTCTGATGCTGGATATGAAGGCATCTGTTGTATGTGTAGGTTTATTCATATATGCGAGCCTAACAGAAGAGGACGCGTACATGTGCATATAAAGCCTCGAGAGGAAATCAATAACAGGGCTAAATGTTTCATGCAATTCGCGAAATGCCGTCTCAATTTTCATGCACACAAACTCGCGCATACATATGTGCTTTTATACATACTTATTCTTATATACGAGCTGACGTATACCTGCATATATATACAGCTTTAGCCAAAAGTATTAAGCACACTCTTTAACGTTTCCATTCGGACAAAGAGTTTTGGATATCTCGGTCAAAAGAGATCATCAAGCAATTCAGCAGACTGCGCTTCAAAGCAGATAAATTCGGTGTTTAATTCCGCTTGAAGTGTTCAATTAATGAGATTTTTCAGCCGGCTACATCATATAATGGCTTTTTGTTTCGATTTTGTCATTAAAGTGGTTCTTTTAACCGTGATATACCTATAACGTTCTGTTCAGATGAAAACATCGTGCACTGGAGGCTTTATACTTTTGATCGAAGCTGTATATACATTTTTATTTATGTACTTATGTATGTGCATATATACGTGTATGTGTGCACAAGTGCACGATGTAGATTGCTGGAGGTTTTTCGGTCACGTCGCCCCCATCTGTCGCGCGCGATCGCGACTAACTTCAATCATTAATGAAAACGAGCGTCGGTTCATCGCTCGAGCTTTTCTCCTCTACCACAGCTTGAACGTGTCGATGTCACGCTCACGCGTTTATGCGAAATTCAACTGATATACATATATATATGCATCGAGAGAGCTTTCTAATCGTTCACCGTACCAACCAAGTTTGAGGTCACCCAACAAATGTGACTCCCTCCAGAGTATATAGAAATCGAAAAATATTCTGTTCCCGACAGGTCTGTCATTGACAGATTCATAAAGTAAAATAGCTTTGGATAGTTAAAAACTTTTCTCTCGTCAAATATAAAAGTTTGATTTTTCAATTTGAGACTATTTTTAAATATCACTATGGAACACGTATTGGAGTTCTAGAAAATAATGCACGGCACGTTTAGCATCGTTTTCGAGATTTCATCGGTGAATTTTGCCGTATTCCATACAGTTTTTACGGTTTTTTTTTGTTATCTACCGGTTCATTTTTCTTTTCTCTTCGTCTCAAGAGGAAGGGGGGAAGAATCTCTTTCCTATTGTGAGAAAGAATTCGTAAAGGCCGGTAGATGAAAAGTTTACGCGCGGAATAAAAATACAATAAGGGGACGGGTAGTCAAAAGCGGATGTATAACCAAGCCGTATGCAAAGCACATGCTGAGGTGCAGGAAAGCGGAAAAAAAACCGGGATTCATCAAAAAGCAAAACGCGGAGTAACACAACGGGCGTTTAACGGCTACTCGGCTAGTTGCATATTCATGCTCACCTTTCCGCGCGCGACTCCTGTAGAAACTCTGCACTCTCTTTCGCGAACGGTTGTTCGCGGAGCTGTGCTTGCAAACTCTACCGATAGAATCATACATTTGTGTGTGTGTGTGTGTTTTTTGACATTTACCGGCACGTTGCACTTTGCCATTAACTTGTCGGATCTGCATGATGAACAACGGAATGGGTCTTTCACCTATGACCACTTCGTCTCTTTCGTCATCCTCTTTTGTCTCACTCGCTCCCTTTTGAACTGATTTTATTTTCAACTCCAGCTGTATTTCATGAGTGAGACTTCCCAAATAGACCAGAGTAATTTCTGTTTATGTCCCTTATTCTCGAACAGATCCTTCATCCTTACTATTACATTACATTTTGATCTGAAATCGGTTCGTGGGTGTGGCGATCTACGAAGTTACGCAGATTCAGACAAAGTCACCACTTGATTGGATGATCGCTGAGTCACATGCCAGCCCACGGATGTGACTCTGAGCAGGAAGCACATTTTCCAAGTTTACGATGGTGCTGAACTCAGTAAGAATAGTCACCTGTATCGACCGGATTTTCTACAGTTTCCTTTAGCCCTCATGCCAAAACGACACAGGTGCGCGTTAACGATAAAAAGTGCAATGGCTGTGAGCAACGCTTTCAGAGGTGCTCACTGAGCGAGGGAAATTAGCGAAGTAGGGGACGTGTAGTTTAAGTGATGGGATCAGATCGAAAAAACTCGCGAAGATTTACGCGGGAACAATGAAAGAAAAGAAAATATTAATACGGGCATTGAGTCCGTGTGACTATATGTATGAATTTATAAATTGAATTAATTAAATTATTGATCTTTATTTTTATTCTTGCAGATACGTAAGTCGAACAATGCGGCGAATAATTACTGAGATTTAAGATAACAATGAAAAATTAGCAGAGCTCATAAAGAACGACCGAAACGTAGGCACAAAAATCTTTTCCTTCCGTGAACAATATAAGAATACTAGTTCTTTCGTGCTAAAAACAGCGTAGATAGAAGCAAGAAAAATATTTACGAGCTCCCACACAGCTGGGGTCTCACTCTCTCCCTCCCTGTGAAGATGCTAGAGATAGAATACGTGGTTCGGTGTGGTTTTACGTTACGAACCATATTTTTCAATGTTCTTTCACCGTTGAATTTTTGAGAGGCTACCTTTTAAAAAAATCGTGGTAAATGGGTAGGGTTGCTGAACCTGTATTACTCCGCAAAAAATATCTTATAATTCGGTGCATGCTTCACTGTTGAAGTGTGTTATATGTATAATACACTTAACAAAAACTGCAACAAAAAGAAAAAAAAAGAGTCAGAGAGGAAGAACGAAAGAAGGCATATTAGCCACACAGCGCTCGCGGGTCAGTGGCAATTATTTACCGGCTTTATCGTAATCTTTTCTTTTTTTCTGATGACGTGCAAGAGAAAGAGAGCCTTTGGATAGTCGGGGGTTAACATGAAGAAGGTTGGTTTGAGAGACGCGAAGGGGTTCCTTCGCTGAGCACTGAAGAATGGTTGAGATAGGCCGGAGCGAGGGGGTGCGCGCGATCTCGTCGCGTGCCAATGTACACTGCAGGCTCACCCCGCTGCTTGTCCGAGAGACGCTATCCTCCATGAAACTCCAAAGATTAACGAGGCAGCGTGGCGCGAGAAATAACCTATTCTGTAAGGGAGAGGTGTGAGTGAGATGGGTATGCTAGAGAACGAGGGTAAAAAAAAAAAAATAACGAAACAGGGGAGTCTTTTTTCAATGACCTAGAAGAAGAATAATATATTATATATTAAACGATGGGAAAATGTATGATATTTTTCTTTTGTCTCATTGTTCCTACCTACACCGTTTTGGGCACGAATGAAATGTGTGAAATGACAATGATATAAAAAAAAAATGTCCACTACTTATGGCCAAACATGTTTTTTTTTTTTTTCAATTGCAGAAACAAAAAAGTGGCTATACCTCCAGTAGCAGTTCGTTAAAGGGTTTTACGTGGATGATACAAAAATCCACAATACGTGAAAATCTATATGTGTATACCTTCTGTGCTCTCCCTTTCTCTTTCTCTCTCTTTTTCTCTCATGAAGACAGGATCCATCTTCTAGAATGTGTATCTACCACGAGTTTGCACACAGTTAGATACGAAGGCAAACACACAAACTGAGCCTTTGTGCTCATAGAAACGTGTGTTGGATATTTATAGATATATGTGTTTCAGTTGGTTCAGGCTGGAAGAGAGCTTTCGCGGGGGTGGTAAGGGTGCTAGGGAGAATCGGGTGTGTTTGTTGCGTGAGGACGGTATAGCGGTGCAAGGGACCAAAATCTCACCCTCTCCTATAGGCCTTCATGTTTTCTCACTATACATATATGTATATATACAAGCTTGGCTGAAATATTGCTCGTCGCTCCCTACAAGATGTACGATGCGTTATTGTTGAAAGCATCGGAGCGAAAATTTCGGTGTCTGGCCGTAGATATAGTGTGTGTGTACGAAGCCTCCTTCCTTCTCTCTTTCTCGCTCTAACAGCCTTTCTTGCTATTCTTATTGCAGAGAGCCAAACCATCCTTTACAAATACATACAGAAATATACTTCAGTAAAAGGAGATAGAGAGTATAAGAGAGATAGAGATCTTCACGAGATACAACATGGTTCGCAACGAAAGGAACTACACACCTCGACAAAGACGACGTTGCGCTCGTGAACAACCTCTATCTATGCAACAAAAACTCTTGGAGAACTATGAAATTTTCTTCAAGAAAATGAAAATTTGACGCTCAATTTTGTCATGTTTTTTTCGCAATATCTGTAAGAAAATGACGCCACGCTGGAAGAAATGCTGAAGTGAATTTTTTTTCTCAGCCCTAATAACACGCAAATTCTGTATTGAAATTTTTTATGTCTTCTTTTTCATTGAACTATAAAAAATTTGTAGACTAAATATTGGTCCATATTTTTCAAACATATTTCACCAGAATTCATATAAAATACTATTTTTTTATGACTTTTACAATTTATTCATTATGTTATGCTCATTTCTGAATTTATTTTTTTCTTGAAATTTATTTCTTTGCTTACGTAAGATTGATCTACATATTTTACATGCGAAAATCGCGCTTTGGCCCGGCTATAATTTGATACCCTGGTCTGTTCTGAATATACGTTATGCTCTCTCGATCTTTCTCTCGTTGCTTCGCATTCATAAGCGACACGACACGAGAGGTAGGTATAAATGTAAATAGGATGTCTGCACGTCCACGGAAGACGTCTTCACAATAGTGTATCAAAGAACCAGTAGAGCTCTCTCTCTCTCTCTTCGTCTCTCTCATCCAACCTTACCGAATGTTAGTGTATTACTCTAGCTTACAAACCGAGTCTTTGCTATTTCTTTTCTGTCCTTCTTCTCCGCGTGATCCTTGACGTTTGTATAAAAACATCTTATCATCCTCCCTTTTTATTTATTCGATCTTCGAATTTTTAATGGCTACTTCCACTGTTAGCGTTTGCCGCTAAGAAGGCTGTGCATAGAAAAATGAGAGAAAATATTAAGCAGGCTTTTTCCGACGGAAACTGAGATCACATAGACGCTGTGAATAATTTATGAGCTGTGCACCTGGGCAAAGTCGGATGAAAAAACTGAGCGGATTTTGTGAACAAGTTGGACTCTGATGGTTAAAGCAAAAATTCCCTCTATTTCTCTTTGTCATAGCGATACGTATACCCTTGTTTGAAAACGTCCCTTTTATCCCTAGTTTTTTACCCCTTCCATCAAACTTTTTTATTTTATTTTTTTCTTAATCGATCCGTCAAACTTTTTGGTGTACAAGAATGACCGATGTAACGTACAATTTCTGTATTTAAATAATCGTGTAATCCTAATGTGGTGATTGAATCCGATGCACTTTCAATAAAGGCCTAAGTACAGGCTTCATTTTATACTCAGTGCTATAGAAACCGCAAAAATTTGAACGATTACCAGACTTTTTAAGTGCAATTGTAATACAAAGCGAACAATTAGCCGTTTTTAGGACATTTTTCTTTCACTCTTCGTAATTTCATTTCATTCCATAGAAAGTCAGAAATAGATGAATGAAATGATGAAATGAATTGAATTCTATTGAGCCAACTATCCTTTCAATTGTGATAGAAGCAAATGATTATAAAAATAAAGAAAAGAAAAAGAAATTAGCGTTTCGAATATAAAAGTGATAAAAGGAGTGAAGGAATTACATTCACATTGGAAAGTTTAAAAAATACCATCACTTAATGGTATTCTTTGCCAAAGTGTTACCGCAGTTTTGTGTATCACTGTTTATAGGTTTAGGGTTATACCTATGTGTGCAGTCTAAGTTTGATATTATAAGAACGAGAAAGGTGCATAAGGGAAACGGGCAAACAGGGCGAGAGTGGGAGGGTGCGAGGAGAAAGAGCCCGACTGTTACGCGCGTTTCGAAGTTATGACGTTGCAAAACGCAGGTCCGTGGAACGAAAATTGTGATGAGTGTAGTGTGAAATATTTACACGTGGAGGACAATCCATCACGCGAGGGTTTCTTCTACCCTGTGAGTCTTGCTCCGGATGGTAAAACGACGTGGCGCCACGTACACACATATACATACCTTCTTGGGCTCGCAAAGCTTTCAGTTTGGTATTACGAGAGAAAGAGAGAAAGAGTGTGTGAGAGCCTCGACGCCACAACCTCTCCCCCCACTTCACGCCTCTGCAAGCTTCACACCTCGTAGAGTAGAGTAGAAGTAGAACAGAGTGCTCTTCATTTCTTGTCGGGGCGAAGGACTCCGTTAGTTTACCCCCTGTCGTTCTTTACTCTCTCTTTCTCTTTCCCTGACGACCAAACCCTCTCAAACTCGTGTGGAAAATGCCCCATCGCCCCTAGCTTTTCTCTTATCGTACTATGCTCATTTCATGACGGCTCTCGACAACATGTTGTCGCGACTCGACGAGAAACTGCGGCTTAAAGAACGAAAAAAATGGGTGAGCTGCCAGGTTTTTATGGTTCAAAGTCTCCATCCGGAACAACTTAATTTTAAGTAAATTTGGTCCAGCTGCTTTTCTGGCAACCATCATTTCATGACGGTTAATCCTTTCAGTCACAGACGCCACTATAGTGGGGTCATTTCATTTTCAATCTCACAATTCAATCTTTTTTTCGACATCGAAAAGTAAATATATGTTCCGAATGTTTTCAAAATCGAATCGCGTGACTGAAAGATTTGAGAAAACAGTGGCGACATGAATGAACAAAACTGTGTTGAAAATCAGTTGAGTGTGAACTGATTCAGTCATGATGTGACTTCGAAACCACAAATTTTAACATTTATACGCGTGTACACATAGCAACATTTTAATGCATTGGAAATCAAATATCGAGTACCATCAAGTACGATAGACGATGCAGTGCTGTAACACGTGTTTGTATTTGATGAGATTTACTACTTCCGCTCTGAAAAGTTTGAAGTAAAATGATGAAAATAATAAGAGACAGCTAGACGTCGCAATGTGCAGCAGAGTATATTGGTGGTTTGAGTATATGCTTGATGTGTTCGTGCAAAAGGTATAAGCTAAGTTAAAATATGCACGATTAAAGAGAAGTACGTGGCAATCATGAGAGAGGAGAGGGTCGTATATGACGGAAGGAGAGTGAGCGAAAGGAGGAAAGGGCACAACAAAAGAGGTCATGATTCGCGAAACAATTTGAATGAGTTACATTCATGAGGAGTAATAGCGATTGCGGGTTGACACACCGTAAATTTTGTCGATCGCGCGACGAAAGAGAGAACGATGAGAAGCGGGAGGAAGCAAGATAAAATAGGAAATCGACGAGAACGATGAGCATCCGTTGGTTTAGTGCGCGGGAGTACCAAAACGATCAACGTGATACAGAGGGCACTGGAAAGGATGATCGTGTCGATATTACGCGTTCTCGTGTTCAACAAGGACCGAGAATGAGACCGTTATGATTATATCGGCCAATTACGATTGTAATGCAGCAACGTTTTGGATTGAATAATTTGAATTTATATGTAAAATCAATTTAATGGTCGGTACCATGCAGATAACTGAATACCGTGCGCGGCTCGATGAATTCGCTGAGAAACAAACCATATTCGAGCTATGATCGAGATCTCAATCAACTTTTGTGATCGATGGCATACCTTATAACGAATAGTCTACATAATTTCATGGGCTTGTGGATTAACCAAAATGAACGTTGAGATGCGACTCTTCAATCTCACTAAACAAATTCAGAGCCTTTTGTAAAGAATTAATGACGGTAAAGATATAGAATATAGTGTTCCCTCTCAACTTGCATCTGATACAGTTCGTTTCCTTAAATATCATAGAATACCAAATCGTTATTAAAATTGATAAGTTCCACATATTGGAACTATATTTTTCTCTCGGTAGTTTAATACTGACGACGTTAATCATAAAAAAGATAATCTTCATCTGTCGATACCATCAGCTACGCGCCCCTTGTCTAAAGCTGCGCTTCATTTATGAACTGCCAATCTCTTCCTACTACGGGGCTAGTCTTCAATTTTTTTTTTGCCTGTTTCATCGAAAAGCAAGAGTCGTTATTTCTTTTTTAAATAAAAATAACGAATCCCGAAGGGTTATGTATAGAAGGTATCGCAAGGTCGTTCTATCATGTAGAATAGTGAACAGTGTAAGTGAGGTTTTCTGAAGAAGTATAAGGAAGGGGTGACCTGCCCAGTTGGTACATAAGGCTTGCACGGTGCAAACAGGCAAGCTGGCAGGCTGCGGCCTGGTTAATTACTCACCCCCATCCAGTGAGACTGGCAGGCAGGCAGACTTGGTTCTCGCTTGCTGGCAGTCAGGCATCAGGTTTTCGTTCTGAACGTCCCACTCTCAACATGTCTACGTGTGTGTATGTATGCTATGGAAGGATCCCGCATAGTCCTCGTCTCTCTCTCTCTCTGTCTCTCTCTCTCTCTCTCACTTTTGCCCCGAAGCCTTTCCCGTCCGAGCCTGATGGATCACCCCGTCCGGCGAGCTCGCCACCCGCAGAATGGCCAACAATGGAGTTTTTGTTTCTTTTTATTGGTAGAGAAGGAGAGAGAAAGAGAGCAAAAGCGAGAGCGTAGGCGGGTTATAGGAGAGCCTGCGCTCGTGGATACTGCAGCACAGCGAACACTCGTTGCCAAGGCTATGTATACGGATATTTATAAATATAGACATATAAACATACATACACATAAATGCATGTCTTTGTATAGTGATATACGCATATATATATATATATATATAATCTGTTGTGTATACTATGCCAGGACCTCGCCCAGCCTTTTGCTACCGCCTCTGCCAATGCCGCTATCGAACCCACTACGGCTCTCTTCGATTTGTCCCCTTGTTCTATGCCCGTCAAGCTCTGTAACCCACAGTTCCTCGACAAAGTCCCTACCAACAAAATCGTACCTCTCTGCCAACTATAGGATTCTTTCGGCTTATAGAATTCTTTGGACCTTGTATCGGGCATCGACGTGACTAAGAAAAAAAATAATGCTATATTTATTGAACGATAATCTTAAAAAAAAAGCCAATGTGTGCTCGGAAAGAAAAATAATGGACAAATATTTCTGGGACATTGAAAATATATTATTGTTTTTTTTTTTTTTTTTTTTTTTTTTTTTTCAAGTATTCGCATAGAACCCGGATCGGTTTTCTTCAATTGATTTCACGTCATATCAATTAGTATGTTTATGAGGGACCCAGATATTATCCGCCCGGATAACTCAAAAACGTATGAATTATGTAATCGTATTGACGTATGATTCAACTCAATAATGCTTCAGATTAATCATTCTACGATTAAGTCTACTTAGGAAAACTGTTCCTTCTTAGGCATCATTATGTTAAGCGCCTTAAGTAATGAGAGTATCGTCGTGAGCGGGGTTGCTTTCCGTTTCCGATGAGCTTTGCGAAGTTTCTAAAGCCTCCGTGGTTTTCCTGATCACTTATCGTGATGAGGTCCCATACGTAGTTTTGGCACGGGAATTACTTCGCCGTATTCGTAGATTTGAATGTAGTAAATGGCTCGTTATCAATTAACCTCACAAAACAATTATGAATAATTATTGTAATATTAAAAATCGAGTTCGAGGTGGAAAAAATTTGTCATTGCTCCTGTAAATTGAATCAGCACTTGACGATTCAAGGACCTATTACAAATGAGCTATGGTTAAATGATAAGAGGACAAAGTCACTCATTCTCCGCAGTATCCGTCAATTTGGTTGCCTGTCTATGGTAGCGTCAATCCGAATATGCCAATCAGGAATACTCGATTGCCTCTAATATGCGGGTGATGAATTATTCATACGCGTACATCGGCCAATTTATCCCGTCACTCGTCACTGCGCTCGCGAGGGATAATTGTGTCAAATACCAGTTAAATTATGGTATACGCGGTTTGCTCGCAAAATCTTGGTATCCATCGCGGGTGAGCTTGAAGAGAACGTGAATGAGCAAAATGTCAGAGTGGTAGAACACATGAAATTGCATTATCATTTATTTGGAATGAGGCGAAAAAGTGAAATCGTGGTGCGTATATCGTCCCAATGGAAACTACCTTTGAGTTCAATTTCAGGTAGCACGATAAAAATGAAATTCTCGAACCCATTTAGTGTGTAGAAGTAATTTGTCGAATAATTTTTGGACCTATTCGAAATATAAATTTGCCTAGAAGTATTTTACAATTATGATATTTTTTCGAACCGCGATCGTTACATACTTATTAGTGTCAGCGGTAATAAAAGAAGATGAGTAAGTTGGGGAATTAATGGCTGTTGGAGAATGCTTTCATAACTTCGTTTTGAAGCGCTTTTATCTTATAAAGCACGCATGCAATCGACGTAATTAAGCGGTCGATTTAGTAGTATGGAGAAGATGTGAAGTAAGACAACAAGGAGAAGTTGTATCCGACTCTCTCCCGGAGCCACAGACTCATCGTCCGAGTCCTAATTGAATTTGTCTTTTGGTATAACACGCGAAAAGGGGTGGGAAAAGAGGAGGGTTTGTACACGGGACACCACACGCCGTGTTGCGGTAATGGTAGCAGTTGTAGACGAAGAGCGTTCGAGAGGTTTGCCAAGGGTATGCCAAGGGCCTTCGCTTATTATAATAGGCACGAGATTTGCATAATGGATACGTATGGGCACCAGGAGAGGAAGTGAGGGCGAGAACGGGATGGGAGAGTGAGTGAGAAAATTAGACGAGAAGTGAGGATAGAGCAAGAGCCATAAGCCAACGAGCATATAGAATAGAACACATACTGCAAGGTTTGCCTGCTCTGAAGAGTTAGTTCTCTCCCGGACTTGGACCAACGGGAGGAAGGAGTAGAAACGTCTTAGTTGTTAGTTGTTACCGCAGTGTGTACGCGCGTTGTCCTTTGCCAAAGTTACTAGCCCATTGTGCTCTCGTACCAACCCACCATACTCGCTTCCTCGAGATCCGACTTCGAACCACCTCTCATCCTCGTTTTCAACTCTCTACTCTCTGCCACTGTCTTCGCTCACTGTCTCCTGCTTCCTCCCTCGTATGCCCGCGGGAGTTGCAAATCCACGACAAAAAGAGAGCTGATTAACTCACGCTCACACTCACGAGAGTTAGCTGAGTGAGAAACCTGTTCATGTAACTCGCTTGAAACTCATTCGTTCGACCATTCTGCTTCTCTAAGTAATGTATGTAACTTATATGCAGAACCAAAAGTTCTTTTGATCGAAGGGTATATCCTACTCTCATTGAATATCACTTTCTCACTCAAGACATGTATGTCTTCGCTACAAAAGCTGACCTTTTATGTCTGATTGTACGTTTTTTTTATTTTTTATTTTGCATGCCATGTCTCAAGACCCTAAAAGTTTTGAAGATCATCTTTCTGCTGTTAGTTTCCATTTCTTGGAGTTTATTCGCACACTATGGGAAATGCTGAGTCCAAAAATTGCACACTTCAATGGAAATTCTTTTAACAACATAGTAACATAATGTATGTGTCTCATATTCAATTGAAAGTTCTATTGTAGTAATTTCGAATATATTTTCAATCGTAGTTGCTACTTATCGAGTCAATTGAACAACTTCATGGCTTGCAAATCGTCGAGAGAAAATGCCTCGTTTTTTTGCTAATGTCTGTAGGCTCGGTCTCATTCTAATATATATCACTTGGGTCTAGTAGACAAACGTTGACAATTAATTACGTCGACGAAGTTGAAGACGAACCGTTAGATACATCGGTTTTCTCGGACTCCACAGACTTTTTGTATCGAGAAAACGAGAACGATCGAAACGTTCAGCTTGAGCAATGGCTGTTATTTCAAGACCACTGTGGGCTACTTTCTGTATTTCTCTCTCTCGCTTTCTCATCCCCTTTGCTTTACGTGACATTCGCCCGTATACGGGTCTTTCGCGAAATTGGCACTAATTCGTTTTCCCGTCAGATCTTGTCGAGAGGGACGAAACAGTGGTCAAGCGAGAAAGGAATGAAACAGCTTGAGAAACGGTCCACGTTTATCTACTTGTTTTCGGCTTTTCTTCTCATTTTCTCTCGCCGTCGCTTCTCCATTTCAAGAGTCAGCTAAGGGATGCGTGTGCTAAAAGTTGTCGATTTTTCGTCCAGACTCGAAATACGCCCTGCTTTTCAATCAATTACCACGAGAAACCAATAACAGAGCACATGCCTGTCAATTTTTATCAGACCACGTGTGATGAGTGTAGTTTTTCATATATTTTTGTACTATAATATATGGGAATTTTTCATGCTAAATGGTATATCGCATTCATGACACAACGCTTGCTCATTTGTATTATCCAGTGATAAAATTTATTCACTTTAATGATTGTTTCCTACAAGTTCCATTAACTCTTGCAGACCTAATTAAACTAATATATCATCGAACTTTTGTATTTGGATTGTGCAAGCATTGAGGTTGTTTTGAAGATCAGGAGACCAAGGTTACTTTATATTTCCATTTAAACCGTGCTACGCAACGTAATATGATGGCTATTGTACTCAAGTTAGCTGTGTACGGTTTATTCAGCAACATTTTCATGCAGAAAGCTCTGAGTAAAGGGCACGTATGAAGGATCAGATGAAACGGAGAACGTATAAAGCGCGTACAAAAGCCCCGCGGGTTGCCGCAACTTTGCTGTTGTACACATACTGATCGCGAGGCCAACTGTTGTGACCCTAGACTTTCCAACCCTTGCCAAGTACCAATGTAACCCGCGGCGAATTGCGAGTATCTACCGGCGCCATACCATCAGCAGGCACAATCATACTGTGCTTTATGTTTATTAATATATATGTATATGCATACTCCCACGTTTGTGAGTATATCTATATCAGTGTATAATATTAATGTATGAATGTGTATGAGGAAGAATACCAGGTCTTTTCACTCGTGAGATAGTAGTGTATACAGCAGTGTGAGTGCCGTGGGCCTGAGACGCGATCTACATTCTCCTTCATTGTATGCTAGCTTAACTATCCTCTGAGACCTATAGGAGTACAAAGCGCATCCTGGGATACGTGGCGACGCTCACCATAGCAAGAGTACAGGTTCACTTGACCCACCATGTGATTCTTCCATTTCATGAAGTTCAAGGAATGGTAGAATCACGGTTATTCTTTTCATGGTTTGTAATGAACAACCTTGGACTTTGGTTTGGAGAAACCAATTGCTGAAATGGGAAACGTGGTAGTTTTAATCTTCAGCATATGCACACTACACATCTCATTTTGCGTATCACTGTTGTTACTGAACTGGTTTAGGTATCGAAAGATTGATTCCATCGATATCCAGCTATGAAGCAGTTTTGTAAAGCAGTATCCTTATGAAGAAGTATAATTATCGTAAAATTTCGAATACTAAAAAAATGCCGGAAATTCGATCTGCTTTCTTGTAACATATGAAACTTGGAATAATAATTGAAGTTGGCGGAATGAACACTCGATTGAGCACAATGCATTTTGTCTCTTCGAATTTTTCTGGTTACTTTATACACGATAAAGCCCGGAAGAGTGGCCTACCATTCCCGCTCTGCCTTATCGTTTTCTCTTTAAAGTAAACGGCTATCGTTTAAATTTTGAAGGGAAACGTTTTTATATAAAGATGTAAAATTTTATTAATGTATTTAAAGGGAGCATCTTGCATCGTCGCAGCTGCTGCTCGATCTGAATGGGTTTTCTTCACGCCGTATAATGTAAAACATATCATTCTTTACGATATCTCTTTTTGAGAAAAAAAAAGGTATATTCAGAGTCGATTTGGAACGCTCGAAAATGGAAGAAAAGAGCTGTGTTTTAGTGAATGCACGTATAGGCCTATACAGTTATGTGTGAATACCGCTTATATTGTACTTATCTATCTCATCCTTCTGGATAGGTAATGCACGGTATTGTATTTTCCGATTGCATTTTCAGACACGTCAGCCGGTCCTTTGAATACAAAGTAGATGCTGCCTTAGAACACGCGCGGTTTCTCGTGGGCTTCCACGATTTTCTTAACCATGAGATCCAAAGCTTCCATATCCATGAACGTTTACATGTATGTATTCGATCCGATGCAATTGAGATATGTCCAATATCCAACAATATTCATTGGAAATTTTTCTGTTGATTTGAAAAATAAAATTGCAAGAAGAATCATCGGGGATACATGCATCTAAAATGTATAAACCGTTCATTTTTCCTATTCCGTTATAAACTGCCTTAATCATCAGTTGTTTCGATTGTTACTAGTTATTTTAGAACACATTGAAATTTTAGTTTTTATACTTATTCTGTAGATACCTTGGCATTAATCCATGCGCCATAGGAATCATGATGAAATTCCTTTTGCAAACAGACCGTGATCAGTTTTCTATTTATTTCCGTTTTCATTCTCGTTATACTAAAGCTGTAAGCGTGAAAAAAGAGTGAGGGCATTATCGTGCCAAATTACCATGGTTTAACGTGACCACTTTAATATTCGCCGATGAATACAGCGATCTCGTTATCACGTCGTTTGCGTTTTTTTAGATTCTCAACATCAAATATTACTATTTTATTCATACAGATATATGCAAACGAATTTTTCTCTGAAATTCATCAATTTATGGTCATTTTTTTTTAATCTTCCGTATCAAAGCTTCCCTATTGCATTCACGCATAGGCACATATATGACGCACACCCACACATATGTGAACATGACACAACGGAAGTACGGGAGCCACACCATGATAAATTAATCGTCGATTTTTCGACAATTACAATTTGGTATGCTTCCAAATCGTTGGGGAAACCCTTTTTGCGGCGTTGAATTTTAGCCGTGTGCATTTTTCATCCGCTTTCAGAGAGTTCTACCCTCTTTCTCTCTCTCCCTTTCTCTGTATATGGTCGCTAGGCTGTTCTCGGCTGCTGTGCTCCGTGAGCTCTCAAAAAGAGGATATCCATCTTCCCTAGAGGCTATGCTCCCTCCCGGTTAACTCAACCCAGCTCTCTCACTTTCTTTCTCTACATCCCCTGCTCTTTCTCTCTTGTTCCCTTCTCCCTCTCCGGACGGCCGTTGGTCGAATCCTCTTTGACTATAACCTCTGTCTTTCATCTCTCCCTCCGCTCTCTACCCCTCCGCAAAACAACTGGCTCGCTTCCAAAAATATTATAAAATTCCCAATTACGAAGCATGGATTGGCAAGGTAAATTGCTCCCGCAACGGCTGCTGCGTACTAGCCAGTAAAATCTACCTCCCGCCATCATTTCACTCCCACGTTCTCTTTCTCCTTTTGCTCCTCCTAATGTTTGTACAGTCGTAGATAGACAACCCTTCCGTCAGTCGTACAGCGTTTTCCGCTCAATGCGAATCAACAGCAGCTTCCCACTCCCTCCGAGGCTTCGAACATTGCAGAACTCTGCAAGATATCTCTCTGGTATCTCCTCTACTCTTCTCTTCTCTCTCGACTATCCGTAATCCATTACCTTCCGAAGAGATTGGGTAATTGCAGGTGAGGGCTTCTCTTGATGAAGAGATGCGAGCGATTCGAGACCCTCTTCATGCCTCTGCATACCATACCTCTCCTTCACGTCGTTTTCTCCTCTACCCCTCCATCTTCGGCTATCTCTCGACTCAACCTCATCGAGAAACGCGTCGAACCGTCTCCTAACCTCACCAACGAGAAACCTAGGATGATTCGGTCGATATATTCCCTCTAATTAAACATCGGGAGTACATTGACAAACCTACCTTGTTGGCGAGGAAGCTTTAGAGGACACAAGTACATTGTTGTATGGCCTGGAAAGCAGACGGAAGTAGAGAGAGAGAGAGAGAGAAAGCGCGCACGAGGAGTGGGGAGGAGGTGAAGGAGCGAGGGAGATAGAGATGGAGCGGAAGGGGATGGTTAGAAGATGGAATGGGTTGATCACGCTCACGCGAGAGGGCGCTCTGTCGCCTCCGAGTATCGCGCCAGTAATTCGGTTAATCTAAGGCGGTTGTTGCGGCAGGACTTTGGGATAAATCACTCATTCATGTCTACTGGCCTCTCATCCTACCCCTTTCTCCTTCTCCACTGCCTTCCTGCTGCTCCTGCTGGTATTGTGTCTGCCACATTGATGTTGGGCCTTGGAACGCACGGACAAACTACAGTTCAGGGGAGAGAGTGAAGCTTAATCCCAGCGTCTGTGGCTATTCACAGACGAGCAACCTCCATACATCTCTTCCGCAGTAACGCGACACTTGATTTTGGCAGAGTTTATTGGATCAAGGAGAATCGACAAATATCTAATGAAAGAGAAGTCCGTTAACATGGAAAGAGCACAAAAATGTCGATGGATCTTATCACCATTATCGTTCCTGTTGTTGTTAATGCTGCTGTTGTTTTAAACAAAGGGTTCTCGATTCTGAGAGCGTGAGCTTTTTCACCAATCGCTGACATCACTGGTCCGGTTTAGTTCTAAGGACTCTAAGCTGTCTTATGACGGGGGATTTCTTTGGGAGTGCTGAACTTTTTTTTTACTATTATCTATGTCTCTTTACTTAGTCCCTTCGAGAGCAATCATGCGTTTTTTTGATGTTTCGAAGGCGCGAAATATCTACATGAGATAAAAGTCGGATTATTCATCATTGTATTGTAGAGATTGAATTAAATGAAAATATTCACTTTTCACTCGTTCGTGATTATTTTATCAGCGAATCAATATTGTAATCAAAATCTTGTAATCAATTAGTAATTGGATTTATCACTTTAGAGATAATCGCGAAATATTGCAGGAAAGAGACGTCCTCAAATGTAAAGTGATTGAACAAAAATACTTTGCTGCTGTTGTAATTATTTCGATTTCGAAGGGAATTCTATTTCGATCGTATCACATTAATGATAGATTAATCATTCAGCGATACCTTTAATTAATTTGTCAGTGAAATAATATCGCAGTTATCAACGTCATGAAAAATTCATTATGTCAAATTTAGTAATTGATCCTGACATCCTCGCTCTCCGTTCAGTGTCGATACGGACATTTTCCCGGTATTGCGTGTGTGCGCTTAATTAGTGAACGAACTCCTCTACCCCCTCGTCAAAATTGGTGCTCGCAATTAATTCGCATCCTCTGCAACACTTTAGCTCAACGGTATTACGATACGACGAGATTATACCACATTTCCATATTTTCATCCTCCCTTCGGCATAGTATCTGGGTTCTCAGTTACACCATTTCGTACTGTTCGCCTATACACAAGAGCTCTTGCTTCGAATTCAGAAGAATCATAATTGTTATTCGCAAGTACGTTATCGATATAAAATTGTATAATTGGAGACCCAATAATGTAGGGACTCAATGGAAAATATTCGAAAATAAAATCGTAGCTTATTGATCATTTTTTAATTCATGCAAAAACTTTTATTCTGATGACCCTAAATCATTAGTTTAACCCTTCAGGCTACTTGAAGCATAGCTCACTCTAGTCAAAGTTTGAGCCGAAGTTTGAACACTTGGTCATTTCAAATATGAACTTGTGACGATTTTGCCGGTGGTTCAAAACTGCTTCGCTACGACAGACTCATTGGCACTAAATAAAAACGATTGTGAACCTTCCACTTATCGATAAATATTGACACGTTAACCACCCTGAACTACCACACATTTCTGTATGATAACAGAACATCCAAAGAGCTTCGGTGACTCTGGCGTCTTTGACCTGCTGTCATATTCACACTATTGAATACGTATATTATTTTTATGTAGATTTTACAAAATGATGTTTTCGCGATAAATAGGGTAGTTAATTAACATGCATTTTCATATTGAAGTAATGGATCTTACGGATGAACAATTGAAATTGTAGTTCAAAATGATGGAAAATGTCTACTTTTTCCGTGATAACTTATGACCGTCGTACCTTTTTGAATTGTTTTTATATGCTTGATAATTGTTGTTCGAAAAAAAAAAAATTTCCAATCCTGATGAAAATCTGGAAGAGACACATCATATTTTACGAACTTCAATATCGAACATTTGTAGTTAGCTATTTCTCTATAGTGAGTTCTATTTTTTTAGTTAGAGTGACCGTCGGAGAATTGACAAAATATTCCTGAGAATAGTGTGAATTTTTGAACAACTACTTCTCGCAGATATGATTTTATTATAAGTAGGCAGTATCAACGGTTTTTTTTTTATTGATCTAATTTAGTTTCAGTTCACTTCTCTGCACTCCAAAAAGCTCGTGGAACTTTTTTCAGTCGAGCATGTTTAAAAAACCATCCCATTACGGCCAAAGAACGATAAAACTTTTTTTTATTCTGGATGTCGAAGTATGTATCGTAAGAAAACCATATTAACGGTTAGTCATTTCTATGTGCTCATTTCAAAAAACAGATTCTCTCTTTATAATAATCAACAATTCGTCTTCAACTTTATTCATTGTCAAACGTTTTGGTTCGAGTACGTTTTTTGTCATAACATTTTGAGGAAAAAAAAATACGATAGTATAAGCATATACACATCTAAGAACTCAAGAATTTTATAGTTTGCTTACGGCCTTGAACGTAACGATGGCGTGATAAAGTATCGGAGTCTCCTGTGTCCTGAGGCTTATCTATTTTTTTTTATAGACACCCGCCTTTCTCCAAGTGGCAATCTTCTCTTTATCACACGCCACTCGCATGATACCAGGGGAAAAAAAAGCTTTCTTTCATGAGCAGGTTTTGGCCACTATAACGACGTAGCCCTGTTCGAAAGCTCGATAAGGGCGTTCTCACTTATAAAGAATTAAAGTAACTGCTCCATCGAAATAGAAAACGAAACAAACCGAATAAGAGAGAGGCACAGTAAGAAAAAGATACACATGGACTCAGCATTCCAATACCAACCAGGATCCATTGTCCTTCTCGTCCTCTGTCCTTTTTCCGATTTTTCTCGAAAGAAGGTGACACTTTCAGACCTGAAATCTCTGATGCGATGACACAAAAAGAAAACAAGAGACGAGACTGTGACGATATTGACCCCTGGCGTGTCAGGAACGCGCACGAACACACACCGCTCACTCGATCGGGGCAATCTCGATTAAGGCCAACGAGAGACAACACACTGCACGGAATGATAAGAAATCTCTAGTGAAGTTCGACCCTTCCGGCTCCTTTTTTTTCTTTACGAGATTAAATCGATCGTCCGCGTATCGCAGACAGGAAAAATATCATAATCTTTACGCTTTCTTTGTTTAGAATCCCGATTTTTTTAATAGCGAATGGTAATGAAATATAAAACGCTATCTGCATCCAAAAATTGCGATTCTCATTACGCAGCACCTTGTAATACGAGAAACGTACTTTAGTTATTGAACTATAAAAGAATGACCTATGTAGTGACCATTATTCATTGAGTATTTCTGTATAATTCTTCATATTTCTGCACACATAGCTTTGCTGATTTAATGACAGGTTCATTCTATCAATTTGAGCACACTTTTGCCGCACTTCAGTAATTTACATATTCTCCCGAGACCCTCCCGTTTTTTCGTTATTCCAGATAAAAAAGATCTATAGTAGAAAACTAGGATGGGCATGACTGATCGTTAATACGGTTGTATTGTACGATGCACATACGAATACACCCACTTAAACTCCTGCAGGCTTCATCCAGAAAAAACATCGGAATTTAGCTTATATTTTTCGGATCTCTAAGTAGATTTGCAACTTCAATAACATATATTTTTTTGTTTCGAAACGAATTTTATTTAGTATTACTGTAGACACTTGCTTTCGAATCAAATTCGAGGACTCAAGTGCTTTCACATCAAATAGATTAACATTAACAAGTTTCTTGTGAATTCCCAAATGCATTCAAAGATCTTTCGTTCAGGAGAAATTCGCATGTTTCTCGAACATTCCCAATGGAACAAGAAAATCATGAGGGAGTATTTGGGGATGGAGGCTCGGCCGTGCGGTCGAGGACCATCAAGGTGCTGTTTCTCCTCCTCTATGTACGCCTTTACAATGGTCACCAAAGAACCTCTTAGCAGCTGCTGCATACAAGCGACACATATATCCAGTAAAACACAACCTTCAAAGTTCTCGGGGGGATAGTGAAGAGGGAGGTAGATAGGGAGTTGGGGTTTTCGAAGCAGTTGGAGTAGAGTAGTAGAAGCTGAGATAAGGCTACGACGAAGTTGTGCCATTTTGAAACTCGTAAACACGTACGATGCACCTGGGCACCGATGTCTCTACCATTAATACGACACGCTACGTGGAATCGTGTGAGTTATCGTCTTAAATATTTAACAGCGTTTTTTTTCCACTTACTCTCTATCTCGATTCACCATTTTTCTTTCACTGTATACGCTTTTTATCGAAATGTAATAAAGTGTTTTCATATCCAAACTTCGAATCAATTTTTAGCCGAGGACACGCAAAAACCATATTGGAAACAGTCGATAAGTTCATTTTTTTATTTTTTACTGTATGATAATGATCCACGTTGAAATATTACCAAATGTGTCACAGCCGAAACTTTAGATTGTTGAAATGTTATTGTGAATTTATAATCAAGACAATTAATAATTGTAGCACGTCAAAAATGAACGGATAAACTTAAAATAACGAAAAAGTAAAAATAGTGGATACGTGGTGATATTGAAAAAAATGAGAGAGGAAGAGAGCGAGAGAGAGAGAGAGAGAGGGTGGAAAAGACAAAGAGAGTCCGAAAGAAAAATGAAGGTGTGACGTAAACAAATTGCCAGACCAAGTGTGCGGAAAAAAATGAAAGCGTGTGTGATTTTTGTGACGGCGAGAAACTTCGCTAGAGTGGCACTGCGGAAGATCAATTGAGCAAGATTTTGTTTTTTTAATTGAAAATATTATTCTAGATTTCAATAGTTCAAGCTTTTCGAGGCATCATGGATGAAAAAATTGCTTATCGATTTTGAACATGAATCCACATGCCACATCGAGCTATTGATGCCAATTCATAAGTACTTAAAACAGAGTCATAAAATCCGATAATAACATTTCCAATATTCCCTCCGATTAAATTTTCACTGAGTAATAAAAACTTATGGATGTCGACGAAGAGAAAAGAAAAACGATATTATAAAATAACGAGTAAAGTAGCAGATGGAAATTTTGCAAATGTATGCTTGACTTTACTATGACTGCTGATTTGAGAGCAGTAGGAAAAAAGGGCCCTCGTGTTCACGTGGCGAAGGTAAATGGTGGGGAGTTGGAGGAAAATCAATGATGGCCTCTTGAAAATTTCATCGGTCAAAACGGTAGAAATAGACGTGAGTGTGTATACGTTTGAGTGAATGTGTTTGTGTATCAGCGTTGCCACCACTTCACCGTTATTCGTACCCTCGGTAGGATTTCACGAATGGGGTAGGTTGTGCGCCTATAGCGAGCCCGGTTCTCTTGAAAATTTATAAATATCTATAATATATTGAAGCGGAAACGACTGCCACCCCGGTTACAGAGTCCACGTTCTGCCATACAGCATTGGCGAGCGTTCACGTACACATAGATGTGTAAATATATATAGACACACATTTATACAGTTACCAACACGAATAGATTTCAAATATGCAGAGATTGTTCTTCGAAATGGAGTGCAGCTGTGACCCAGTGCAGAGAGTGTCGCTGTCGCGTGTAACTCGACTGTGGAGAGACCGGAGCTAAAAAAAAAAAAACAAACATGAAAGAAATAAAAAATACAAAAAAATTTACGCTGGCAGAATATGTATTACTTGTCGACTTGCACGTTGTGTATACAATTGTACGATACTTTACCCTGCATATACTATACTTAAAAAGTAAATTCGTCGCACAATGGAGCAAACGGAAAACATATATTCCCCACGACTTGCCCAAACTCTTTCTGGTAATCTTGCCGCGACTATTTTTGAGATTTATTGACATTTTTGCGAGAATCCGCTCAAGAGTTCCTAAAATGCCTGCTGAGAGTCTTGCCAAAGTTTTCTGAACTATTTTATTTTTTATTTTTTTCAAATAATTATGTACCGAGAAATACAAATCCTGATGAAAAGTTTATTGTGAATGGAACTCTTTGTATACCTAAGGTGAAAAAGAAAAACCGTTTTCGAGTTTTGGAAACAAAGCATTCAGAAAAAATAGCGAATAAACGAAGGGGGAACGTTTTAGCCAAAACGTTAGCCTAAAACGTAGTTTATTTTTACTCAACAAGACCTGTCAGAAAAAAATTGGGGAAGTTTGGAAAAACTGTTGAGAATAAGTATCGGATCGTCAAGAAGTAGACTGTCTCTAAAGCGTTTCAGAAATTCTTGCACAGATTAATCTCCATGTATGAGAAAGATGACCATGCCAGAGTCTCGGAAAGACATAATCTCGCTCGTGCTAATCCACTTTTCATTCTATCACGTGTCAAAGAAAATAACTAATCCGTTTTTCACTCTAAAACTAATCTTCGTTGGTAAGAACAGCGCTGATACGAAGAACCCGTTGGTTTGAGCTTTCGAACAGCGATTATCGATTTCGCAACTGTTCCCGTGAGTACGAATAGAAGACGAAGAGAGAAAGGAAGAGAATCGAATCGAACACTTATCGTTCATTCTAACCTCTGCACACATTTCACGATCAGCGGCAGCAGCGAAAAAATCAGCGAATCCCGTGAAAGAGTCTCTCCCGTCTCATTCTCAGTAACCATCAAAGTATACACATGAGAAGAAAAAAAAAAAAACAAACGGTGAAAAAAGCGGACAAGTTAGAGTGAGAGGAGGGTTGATGGAATTGCAGAGAGATGATCGCATCCATATTGGCGCTTCGTCGTATTTTCCAACCCGTTTTCCTCGGACTCTATGAGCGCTCGTAAACGCGAAGGGCCCCTTCGCGTCGACATGGGCTGTGGGACGTTATCGCGGATAGTGAAGAGCACCCCTGAAACGATCCATGACTCGATACGTCTCGTCAATTCTCTGGAATTCACCGTAACGATCGATTTTTTTTTCTCTCCTCCATTCTTTGTCGTCTCCCTCTCTTTATCTCTTTGCAATCCCCTCTTTCTTCCGCATTGCCATTGTCGCTTCTACTCTTCCTTCTTCTTTCATACCACCAATTCTCGGTTCCATCACAGTTCGCTCGTTTGTTTTTATCGCGTGAAATTCACCCCCGATCGACGCGCCTTCGGCATTCGAGGTTTAGGGTCTCTCACTCTCTTTCCAGATTCTTTCGTGTTTGTTTTCATTCGTTCGATGCCCTACTCAGTCACGCCATGATATCGTCGATCGGGAATTTCGATGGAAATACGAGGTGCTTATTTCATGCCGTGGTTTTACTTTTGAGCCCAAAAGCTCTAGACGCTTTTTTACACCTCGGAGATCGTCTTGCAGCCTTTCTGCCATTTAGTTTGAGCAAAAAGTTTCTTCAAAGCGTTCCAACCTGATTTGTTTTCTTTTTTTTTTCACATATACTATTACTTTCTACCTTGAATCGTTTTATTAGGAGAAAAACTCAGCGAGAGCTTCGAACAAAACGCTGCAAAAGCTACTAGGCTACCGAGTTTCTTGATCATTTCTTGAATATCGTATTTCCAGATACACATTAATGGGTTTCTAGTCTACAACTGAGTTCATTACTAATGAATTCCTGCGAATTACTGATGAAACACGGAGGCAGCGAAAAAACATTACAACCAATGAACGCTTTTCAGCGTTGAATGTGGAACAAAAAATTAGAGACGAGATCCTGAAGTGTCAGCATCGAACGATTTTGCCTCCCATAAACCTATCCATTCCGAGTTTGTTAAACTATCGAGTATACCAGGTGGATCCAATGGAAGGCCTAACTGTTTATAAATGCCAACAAAATAAATATGAAGATGCAGTGAAATATGAGAATAGAACGAAAATACTGTGGTTGATGGTTTTTTCTGCTGGGTTGTCACTGTGAAGGACGTTACGAGTTGCCGTAAAGATATCGTTCTCGTATCCCGAGGATGCACGGCTCGCACATTTTGATTCTCAAGGCTTTTTTCTTGTAACATATATACATATATGCGAAAACAGCTTTTCGGTGTGCGTACAACCTATTTACAACCGTGCACCAAAGTGTATATATTAAACATATATTTTTCTATGTGCGTGTTTCTCCAGGCTTTAGAGCATTGGGGACTACCGGTAGTGAGTTTCTGGCGTATCTATCTACCGAGAGCAGACCAAATATAAATATTTTACGATGCGCCGTAAAGATAATATAATATAGCGTGTTGGGAGGATACTAGAAAATAGGATGGTTCGTATTGGGGTCTTTGGTGCATCGGAACGGACACCCGAATGCACAGGCGGACAGTGATATATTTAATGATAAATCATAAGAATATGATACTTTCATCAAATTTTGCAACGTGAGTATAATATGAATTTTATACTCGGGAAATGGTGAATACATCATTTTCAATTGGGATTGTATACGAGCATGCGGAGAAAGAATTACATCAATAATGACTTTGGGCACATACAGTTTCGGTGTCGATCACATGGGGATTTTTGCTGAAAAATAAATAGCAATTTCTCGTTTAAATCTCATCAGGATTCGTGAAACATCGTTATTTTTGCGCTCATTCCAAATGAGGCATTACGATGTTTTTTTTTGGTAGAAACCACTAAAAGGTTGATACAGTACCCGGGGACTATGGTGCCATAATAATTATTCGTGTAATTATTCTTGTTGTCTTCGCATAAATATACATTAACGTCATACTGTATGAAAATATGAAAATGTGTTGAGAAAATCATGTGTCGTCAATTATTTGGTCGTACGTAACGACTATTCTCTAGCATTACCGCAGGATCCTCGTTCGAGTTGGTGCAGAATTTTTATCTTTTTTTCTCCCCACATTTTAATACGCTGCTGCAGTCGTATAAAACACGCTGCCATTTATCGCGACAGCTTTCGGGCATTTTCACTTTTGGTATGACACGCTACGTTGGGTCGAGAGAACATAAAAAAAAAAAGAAAAAAAAAAAAAAAGTTTTGACATACACACACATGGACTCGAAGGCGAGCACGCGCTCTGAATTTTATGTATCTGCTCTTGTTCGCAAGCATTTTCATTTTAGGGGTTCTTCGTACAGTAGAAATGATCATGATATGGGTTGACGGATTCGAGATTACTAACGTCGTATAGACCGCATCAATAAAAATAATCGAAGTTATGCGGTATGAACAACTAAGATTACTTGAAGAAATCATTTGTTTTTTTAAACTTTATCATAAAATGATTGTACATATTTTACTATTTTTCGTTGTATTTGAAAATAGAAACAAGCGTAGTCTTCAATTTATGCCAATCTTGTTTCGCGTTATACCATTATCGCTGGATTAAAATTAAATAAGAATAATAAAAATGAGAGATTCATACTTTTATTCAATCGGTTTTTCGCGTATTTCCATTTTTGTTCAAATGAACGAGATGACAAATTTTCACTAATAAAACGGTCATAAAGCGTTAGTCATAAAGTTTTGATCGCTGTTTAATTCAACCCCTGTATATAGTCCTCGATGCTGTCCTCTATCGGTTGGAGCTTGCAACATCCCGTTTGCGCAGTCGGACGTTCGCGTATTCTCTCCACGGGATCTCTACGACCTTCGACCGGATAGTAGCGGAGTTATGAAAGTTCCAAGCTCTGCACCGAGGTGGCGCTGGCTGTTGGAAGCTCACCGAGGACGGGTAGAAAAGCTCGATAATGGTCGACGAGAGCAGCGGTGCACTAGGGGAAAGATGCTGCTGCCTTCAGTCGGCCTTGAAGTATCTCATGATTTTGCCGGCGCTACAAGAACGTGTTGCTCCCGACAATTACCAATGTTTCCGATGGGAGAACATAAACGAGATACCTAGTAGAAATGGTTACCCTCGGTCGAACAGAGAAAACATTTCCACCTCACCGATAAGCGTTTTCCTGCTTTGGAGGTTGCATCTTGAAACGTTTGCCATTTTGAACGCACGGGAGCGCGCCGGACGAGATTTCAATGGCTGATAACATCGTACGTTGCAATTCGACGTGCTAATCACTCGCGAAAAGAAGAGAAAGAAACTTTGTTGACGATAAGTTGGGTTAAAATTCATAATTTCGAACAGGGATTATTTTAACGATGAGATTATCATCGCATCACATTTATATTCAATTCGAAAGTCGAGAAAAATTATTCAAATTCTATTATCAGTTGATGCTAATTTTAGCTATCATTAGAAAAGAAAAAAAATTTTATAAATTAGTTTTTGCGACATCTCATTTTTGTGGTAACTGCAGTAGTATATGCTGCTTTTTCATTATGCACTCAGGAGAAAAATCAGTTTCGTTTAATGTCAAAATGTATCTAAAAATTCATTCACCCGGACAATGACTCGATTCAAATCATTTTTTGACGAGACTCCGTTGACTAGTGGAATGAAAGCGATCGATCTTGATGTTCGATTTTTCTACTTGGCTTTTTAATGTGCTCCTCCACCTTCTTTTCGGTGCATTGAAAATAATAATTTTATTAAATATACCGAGACGAAACATATAAAGGATAGATTCGTTAATTAATCTGCTTTCACGAGCAACCATTCAATTTTAATTACGGTCTGATCGGAGAAAAAATTCGGACTTGAAAAAAAACAATAATAAGTAAATGGTTTGAAGCTCAGGTTTTTCCATTCTTCTTGTTCCTTTATCAGCGTAACTCTGCTTACCTTCATTCCTTTTTGCCTGTACCTTCTTTTCTTTATCAGTTGGAACGTTTGTTCCTCGCGCCAAGATTTTTAATTGTACGGCTAACTAACGAGTTGAATTCCTTATTCTCGTGGGAACGGGGAGAGATGCGCGTCGAGGATTCCGAAGCAATTAACTCGGCGTTCCGTTCAACCGCGTGAGGTGGAGCATTATAAGGTTCGTGTATATATGAATATATATGGCGTGAGGAGTATTTTGAGCCAACTTGATGGATGTCATTGTGAACCGACCTTTTGAGAATTAACATTCGACTTTTTTAAAGGCCATTACAATTAAGCAAACAATTTTTAATTTCCCTTCACGAATTGCTTATCACTGTGCCCAGCAGAAATTAGAATTGATAATTTCTTTATGTTCTAGTATCTTGAAATATTTCGATGGATAAGGAACATCCAAAAGTTCTTATTTTCTTTATGTGAGATGATTCTCTGCGAACGTTGGAATTCTCGTTTGCAGCTCTTGCACAGAAGCTCAATTGCATATTTCGTAAAATAACAATGTTGGGAAAAAAAAAACGTATTTGACTAGCAAAGTATGTTTTCTGCGCCGGAGCTATGAATGGGAATTCCTACATCTGTATTGAAAAGAATATTTTCACAAAGAAAATAAATAATTCTCGACGTACATTTTTCTCAACGATTATTCAACACGAATCTTGCGAGAAGCTGAAAAAAAAAATGTTTGATCTCTAAAGTTAAGAGTATGGATCAGTCTCCTAGCCTCATCTCGAATTCGCGTTGAATTTTCGACACGGTTCTTGACCGATTTAAAAAAAGCTCTCTCAGCTCATGCAGGACGATGGCGAAAATAGGCTGACAGTTTTTTTGTTATTGGCGAACAGTGTCGTCAAAAATTTCGCTCTTAGAATTTGCAGCTATCTCTCTAGCACTCACGTAGCTACGAAGTGTTGATCATAAAATTATTTTATCCCGAGTCTTTTTTGCTGCGTGCTGGTAATTTTTCTACCTCTATTCATCTTTTCCATTATTAACGAAACCGAAAAACACTACCGATTTTATTTCTTCGATGGCAGAATAGAATGGAGAAGTTTCGGGAATTGATGATAACTTTCCCAAAATGTGGATTTTGCAGCGAAAATTTTAGAAGCTATGCAACGGGCATTTTAACATTTTATTTTTTCCGACTCTGTGGAAAAAAAAGAATTGGGTCTTTCACGAAGCATATCAGAATTCCCCTAAACGATACCCATTTAAACTGAAAATCGTCGAACACACTTATCGATTTTTCAGCATCGTAACAAAGAGTTTTATTACTCGATGGATCCGAACGATTCCAAAATTTGACACTTTGATAAAAGGTGTTTGAGGTCTCTCAAAGGCAGTCAATCGTTTTATTTATCAACGCTTTTCTTTCTGAAAATTTTGATCGAGGCTTTAAAGTTCGGTCAAATAATTTTATTTACAAAGTACCATTATCTTATATCGGGGCACCAAAAGATTATTTCCTATGCGATGATTTTATGAGAAATTTAAAAAAGTTTTTTGCACATCTGCTACCATTATTCCAATAGCTTTCATTTCGGTAAAATTAATTTTTCATCAAAAAGAAACGGCCCTTCTGCGACATGGGAAAAGACTGTATCACATGTTTTTCATTCTGCTATAATATACACATACGCATGTATTCATATATTGACGCTTGAGTATGCATGTCTGTTAAGGGGTAAATCAACTCCCTAATTACCAGAATGGAAAGTTCAAAAGGATACATCTGCGTAGACTAAAAAGAACACGGGACTCGGTAAAGCGGGTGTTCCACGCGGTTTAATACAGCCAAGCGCGTTGTACCATGTTCCTCTAGAGAGGATTCAGGAAGAAGATGAGGAACGAGCCTCGGTGCATCACATACTCTACGCGAGAACACCCTTCGGCGATATACGGCTGTCACTGATTTTTTCCCCCTTCTATCACTTCCCTTGATCCCCTCGCTCCGTCTCTATACATAGTTGCCTCCTCCTCGTTGATCGTTATCCTGTGTTCACGATTTTCATCTCTCAGATTCGTTCGATATATATATATCACATGTCTTTTTCTTTGCTCCCCGCGTGAATAAAGTACCCAATGAACTGGCGATAACTCAAAACTCTCGCCGAAAGCTATAAAAGCAGAACGATTAGATGGAGATCTATTTATAAATCATACAATCTGTATCCGATTCTACGTATATAAATTAACCAATCAAGATCACTCCGATTGCAAAGTTTTCTCGCGATTAGCGATTAATGATATTTCGTTTTATGTTTTACTCAGTAGGTTTAATCAATATTCCCAATGATGGGATTTCCAATATCATCTTCATTTATCCAGTCTCATTATCAATAGCTGCGGCTTATGGTGGCTTTATTTTATAACACTGCTCATGCACTTAATCTTTGGTCAAATGACCTATTATAGTTAGCCATTCGATGAAGACGCCAGGAGGGATTTGAGCGATCGTACAAAATCACCTGAATCGATTAACCAACGTAATATTACCTTAAAAATGTTGTTTGCTATGCGAAAAAATAAATACTCTATAGAAACATACTCGTACGTATCGAATCGTACATACATATGTCCATACATTTATATTTATGTAATGTTATGCCCAAAGAACTTCTTGTTGTGGAATCATTAGCCTTACTCGATCCGAGTCTCTCACGTATCGTCGAGATAACGGAATAGCTGACACGGGCACCCCGTTGAATTTACAACCGGATATTATATGCTCTAAGCATTCATTTCCGTGCCATAAGGGGTTGGAAGGGGTTGAGGTTGTTCTAGCTCGTATACGGCGAGAGTTCCCTCAGTATAACACGCGCTACCGACACACTCGTAAACTTAAGGAGTTACGACTGAACTAAGAGCAAGAACAGAGTGAGAGAGATAAAAGAAAGAGAGAGAGAGAGAGAGAGAGAGAGAGGCAGGGGATGTATAACCCGTTCACAAGACTTTATGGCGATTCGTTATCGCAAATACAGCGCGGTTATATCGGCGAAAGAGACCTTCATTGTTATCCGAGCCAACGAGCCGAACAGGCAAAATTCAAGAAAATAGAGATCTGTCGTGATCGACTTCGGCGTAGTTCAAATTATTTATATATTGTTCTACTGTAATCTATGGCAGAATAGTCTGATAAACAATTCTGATAAAGCTCAACTGTTCAAAGATTGCGCTCAGAGGGAAAGAACCTTTTTTTCTGCCTTATTTTTTTTTATCACCATTGTCAAACGTACCCTTTTTCCAGCGAAACCAAATTACATTGGAATTTCATACAATAATGCCTTTTTAAAATTCATACATCGATATCGAAAATATAGTAGAACAGAATGTCTCGAAATAAAAATAGTTTTGGCTAGAAACTCTGTATCCTGCTTGCATGCTGTGTATTGATTATTTCGTGAGAAATAATTATTGTATATCTGCACGGTAAAATAATTGTTAAAATCATTTTTTTTCATACGTCTTTCTAGCACAAATCTATGTTGTTTCAATTGTTGTTGTACAAGTTAATGTAGTCAATTTCCGATCCGAATAAGGTTATTCAAATATGGATGAGTCAATGCATTGATATTGTACGTCGTAGCTGAGTAGATTATGTTTTTTTTGTTGTTGAATTCTCTTGAGAATTGAAATGATCAATGTCTTGTCGCAATTCATAATGAGCTTCACGGAATCATCTTATCAGATTGTTCCCCATATCTTTTGTGAATATTGTGAAAAATGAAAAATCAAACAGGACCTCAGAGAAAAATTCGGTTTATCTCAATTGATTCAACATTTATATGGCAAGGATTTTATGGAATATCATTTCGAGTGGAATCGTACTGGAAATATACTAACCGGGACGCACTGGAGTCTTGTATGCTCTTGTCGGCTTTTACGTTTGAGCTATGTCGTCTTTCTCTGACCGAGCGTTTGCTTAATTACGATATAACTGGACTTAGGTCCATTCATAAGGCTCACATACATATATACGTATATTTTTGTGCATGATTGTACGAATAAGAGAAAAAAAAACGTGGAAAAAGGGTAACCACGAGACGCGACGAGCCTGTATTAAGTGCAGGAAAGAGTGAAATCGCAATTAATTGCGTCCGGTAGCGTCGAGAAAGAAAGAAAAGGAGTGAAAATAAAAGAAAGAGAGTGAAAAAGAGGAAAAGAGGGGAGAAAAATGAGTGGGACTGTTCAGTTCTTTCTCTGTCAAATATTGAGGGTGTCCCCTGTGGCATTGCTTTCTCAAACTCTTGACTATCACACCAGGAAAACCTATACCCTCGTGCATACATTTTCTCTCTGCCCATTTCTGTTTTCCTTTCCGTTGTGTGGCTAACGGTTTTAGAGTTCTAACATAATCCGAATATATTTCGGAATGTTATCTCCAGTGCTTTCTTATAACATAGCTCTGCAGAAGCAAAATTTCATATTTACTGTGAAAATAATATCGCTCGCGTATTTCGATTATTTTTTGCAGATTATACATTCTCGCTTGAAAGTTTGGTGCATTATCCGAAAATTTCAGCCCAACTTAAAGGTGGACAGTTAAATCGAAAAGTTCAGTGGAAGATTTTTCCTATTTTTCAATCCGGTACGCACTTCCAAATGGTGTCGTATCTCGGCTGTTGGAAATTAGACGCATACCTAGTGGAAAAATTTTGTTTCTGGACATTTCTTATTATACTTCCATTAGAAATTGAAACTACAGGCCACCGTAAAACGCGTTTGTAATCAAAATTGATTTGCTGAGCTATATAATAAGGTAGAAAATGTTTTTATGCTGAGTTGCATTTGTTTTTATCGGCTCAGACTCGAAAAAAAAGTTAAAACCAACAAAATTTCAAAAATTTGAAAAAAAAAACAAAAGAAAAAAACAAAAAATTAATGAGAAAACGAGGAAATTTTAACAAAAAACAAAGGTCTAATATCTAATCTATATAATCTAATATGCCCACTATTTTTTTTTTCATTTTTTTGTCAAAATTTTGATTAGTAATGTTAAAAACCCAGGAATATTATTGGTATTCAGTTTCATATGATTCATACTATATGTTTTGATATATGGTGATGGATAACACCAGTGATGGGGTTAAGATAATAATCGCTCATTTTTCCAGGCCCCTGTTGTGGAGTCGATTCAGCTGGTATGTTTTGATAGTGGGTTTCATTCAACTCTTTTTTATATTTCAGCGAGTAAAAAATTACGATGATGGTCGAATAAATCGTGCTCAACGAGCACTTATAACAATATGATTAATTTATAAATAAATCGGTGATATACATGTATCCACCACATCAGATATAGATGAGCACTCGAAAATTCTGGAGGGAATAGCAATTTAATTATTTTAAATAACAATCAATAAATTTCAAAGTTACCGAAGTTTTCTCCATTATAGTCGACTCTACGGCTATACTGAAATTCATTTTGCTGTTAATTATAGGGTCATTATCAGTTTTCGTTGAACTCAATGAAATAATCGATAACGTGACATAGAATGGGGTTGATAGACAATCTTCAAATTCAAAAATAAAATTTAATATTTTTATATATCTTTTGTTTTTGAAGTTGTATTCTCGAATTATATATAATTATGCACAGATGTGCGCTCTCAAGAATGAATGGAATAATATTTATTTTGTTTTCCAAACGAAACAATTAGTTTCTGGAGAACTTGACGAAACGATCCACATCGCGACGTAAAACAGGATCAATAAATAATGTCACAATTCGAAGTCATTTATCAAACAATCAAATGAAAACAGTTTCAATATTTTATAATTCCATTTTCGAATATCTTCGATTTAGTTTCAACTTTTTTATAGTCGATTAATATCCATGACGTTACTCTTCGTCGATTGCTTTTTCGAGGATTGTTTTTTGCCTTTCGTCGCTCATTGTTATGACTGAAATAATCAAGACACGAAATAGAAATACGAAATGCGTAAAATACGAAAATATAAATTGAGATTTACCATCCTGACAATTTATTTCGAAGCACAGCAAAATACTTCCTCGCTATCATCACATTTCCCTGAATATTCAATCAAATCTCATAGATTTATTTTGTAATGGACTAAGGATTAAAAAAAAAATCAAGAAGAAAGGAAATAAGAGAAACAAATAATGATGTACATTTTTCTATTCCATTAAAATTAATTTCCTGAAACTGAGAACCGAAATCCAGGTATTTGTTCAAGCAGCCAACGCAGGTCGATGAAAACATCCGACAATTGTCGCAGGGCATTAAACACTGCAAAAACAAGTGTGTTGTTGCAGTAATTCCCATGAGGAAACCCCTCGATTCTTCACCACGTAGGTGAACTCGGAGCAATTGACCTCGTTGAGAAACTATATGAGAATGAACGGAATTTATTTGCTCTTATCACCGGAATAGTTGAACAAAAGAAAATACAAAATTTATATGATTACAAAATTTCAAAAATAAAGCAAAACAAAATGAAGACAGATTTCGGAAAAATCAAAGTCAACCACGAAGAGAACCTGTCTTCAAGATCATTCGGGATACTTATCTGTTCTTGATGCATCGCGCCTCAAACTTGGAGTCACGTTTGACTTGTCCAGATTGATCTTATTTTCCATCCATTTTGTGTCATGCTGTTGGAATCCTAATTATTTTATGATTCATTCAAAAATAATTGACTGAATAAGTATTAAAACAATATTTTTGAAATAACTCTTAATCCATCAATCGATTGTAACATATCGATGATTCTCTATGAAAAATCCTGTACAAATAAGATATACTATGCTTGTAGTGGTTGGCTCTCAACGGAAAGTTCAATAGCGTAAATGCGTTTATAAACTCGTTGGAGTGACAAACATGCAGGGGGTTCCTTCCAAAGCGTTGCTGACATCATAGATGTGTGTACATGTATCCACGTCTGCATGAAGGGTACACCAATAAGTGGTACTGAGCGTTACAAAATGAAATAGGATCGACCGTATACCGATCTAAACGTCTTATCATTTTAGTTACGCCCTTCTAATAGCGAGAACTCAAAATGAGTGAATTTGTAGTATGCGACGAGGAACCTTCGACCCCTGGTCGCCGTGACAGTGGGCTCACCCTCGGATCTGAGCTTACAGCTTCCCCTTCTTGCTTCTTCAACATATGAATACATATAAAGATATGTTACACTTTTACTTGCACCTTGGGGCTTTTACGGGTTCAAAGAAACTGTTTCCGCCCTCTCTCTACCTATACGAGACTACATCCAAAATAATACGTTGAGGTTACTCCTTGCAGACGCATGTTATTTCGTGTATATATTTCAAAATAAAATCAATTTGAGCCGTTTTTGATACCTATGCAAATATATCTGTAATCCCTGTGTCGATTATATCGAATCATTTCGAGACCGGAAGGTTTTCGTACCTGAATCAATATACACCGAGACGCCGATTCAAGAAACAGTGACGGGACCAGTTCGACATCGCATTTCGCAATTTCAACGTAACGAGTTGAAATGACGAATTCCCCTGAGTTTGTATCCAGAGGAAGAACCATATTTATGCGAATTATTTATCGTAACGTGGCTAAGCGAAGTCCTGTTGTCTCATAGACTTAACAATTTCTCACTTACGTATATATATTTTTTACATACATTTATAAAACTTGGCATCAAGACGATACCACGTTTCTAGATATATATAATTGCTGAAGCACGAATATATGTGCATGCTCGATTTACGCGTACATCTCTATCTACAGGAAGCGAATCGTTGACTTTTATACCTCTCGTAAAATAGTCACAGGAGACTGTGATCGCGGATACCGAAACTTCTTTTTTCCTACGTGTCATGTATCCCTGCTCTTTTTCTTTCCGTCTATCTTCTCGCATACACTTTGTCTGTCTCCATCGGAACTCATTCCACATCCATTCGTATCGCGATTATCACAAGCAAGGGGTATGAGGTATACTGGGATTGGAATATTTTTCCGGATCATGGCGTTTACGATCGATGATTTTTGCCAAAGATAAAGCACGGGTGAAACTTCTCGTATACATACGTGTGCACCTGCAAATGTTATAGTATGTTTGTATGTATATACATTGGATTCTCTCGTTCATATCAACCTTCTCCAAGCTAAAAACAAGGATGTACGCGGATGGTACAGGATGTACTATAAGAGATTTCGTAGCTGATGTGCAGTCGCGTAACGAGACTCACAATATATATAAAGAACGAGGTTTAATGGAAAGCTATGTCGACTCACAAAATCGAATGACATGTTTGCTTTCAAGAATTTTTTAATAAAGTCAAATTCGTGACCATTAAACAGTAAACCTTAACAAAATAATTTTTGTTTTCGTTGATAGAAAACAAGTTATTTACCTACATTGTGAATTGTCCGCTATTAGATACGTGGAAGTCGGCTAAGGGATTTTATACCTTCACCAATTTTTCAAGATAGAAAAAAACAGCGTCCGTATTCTCGTTACAATATGTTAATGGTTCGCTATTTTTTAGCATGATTCCAAGAACTTTCAACATTGATTTTTGTGAAGAGAGTCAAACATAAAAAATATTAAAAAAATGATTTATCAATAGTTTCTTGGTTTTTCGATTTTAAAAAATGTACGTAATCGTCAAATATATAAATTGAAATCAGTTTTTTTCTCATTCCGAAGTGCTGAGAATTGATATTTTGGTTGAATAAATGTTTGAACGCGATATGTATATTTTTTTTCGAATGTTTATAAATGTCTATGTTTCCATAGCCAGAAAGTGGATCATACTTCCACAAGTTTATATCTCTAACTTTCTGACAAACTTGGAATAATTTCTTAACTACGCGAGTAATAACGTCTTGTTAACAGTTGAGAGGCTTTCGAAATATAGAACGTTGACACGTGAGGCGATTCGACTGGTGTATACAGTATACGTATATATAAATCTTACAGGCCCAACATGGGACATTCGTTTCTTCGTTTCGGCCCCAACGCGTTTGTGCCAAACTCGTACGTCACTCGAAGCATTGAAATAGCCGTGGCCAACTCCAATTCCGTCGAAATCCGCTTATACCATCCCTCGGTATTCCGTTCATTTCTCTTCTCTACTCTCGTCCATCACCCCCGCTACCGCAGTTTCATCCTCTTCCCTACACCGGACCGCTGTCGAATTGTGCACGGTAATACTCTACACCGATTCATGAACTATAAAGGAGTACGAAGACGAGTCTTCCTATTGAGGCTTAGAGTGGGAGGTGTATCAGCCGTGCCAGATATAATTCTTTTGTTCTATATTTTTCTCTCTTCTTTTCATCTCACCGTTTTGCGTTTGCATTCCGAATGAGAAATTTTATTGGAATCAATTGTTACTTGGTTATGAATAATTCTTCTGATTCGATAATGAAAGTAATGACTATTCTCTTGGAGTTTGTTTTATTCATTCACCTATCCAAATGTCAATGCAGCCAACACAATAATAGATTTTCATGAATAAATTAGAAATACGAATCTATTCGAAATGAGCGGTGTAAATTTTTCAATCGCATATTTTTATCGCGTAAACAAAATATGCTTTACTTATAGATGTTTTCAGTTTCTTCTATTTTTCCTCTGCGTAAGAAAAATATATCAGTTATGAAATACATCTAATGCATATAGAACCACAGGCTTTCGTAGCACGGTTGTACAAGTAAATGTTGTTCATTGAACTTTCGATACTACTTTCGTAGCACTAAATGTGTTCAGATTTGCTTGATAATCTCGAGAAGATTTTTATGCCCAAACAATATATCTGTGTAAACAGATATAATCGAAATATTTGCTTCATTCGATCAAGCGTGAGAAATTCATTCAAATGAAGGAAAATCTTTAAGGAGTCATATCTTAAGGTTATCCAGTTTACTACATTTGTACATATGTAATACAGTATTTACGCTTGCATATATAAATATATATGTATATGCAGATAGGATGATTCGATACTGTATAATACAAGAGAGTCTACACGAGTTAGATACATGGATATAGTTGGATGAGGCAAAAAGGGTGAACGATATAGGGACGGATATCGGTAAGAACGGAAAGTAAAAGAGAAGAGTGGCATATAGAAGGGGGCATTGATATAGCAAGACGTAGACATAGTGCGCGCTTTTCCTATCCTTTCAATCGGAAAATCTGGTTACCCGTAGACTCTTCTGCTCTGCGGTTTTATATTACTCCTTCTCGTTCTTACTCTCTTCTTCTCCCTTTCTCTTCCATTTTCTTTATCCTCGTCTCACTCCGAAGCTTTCGCACAGGTTTTGGCGATTTTTGCGATATCTCATATCCCTGACAAATCTATACTTATAAAGCACGAACGGAGCGAAGCTGAATAATCTTCATGAAATCTTCAAAGAAGGTGAAGCCGACTTGGAAGCATTAGGAATGGGGCGGTCTGTGATACATGTTTTGTGAAAAATACGGACGGTAAATTATGAAAATTTTTAGGGAAGAACTGTCCATCGTATCAACGACATAGCAGAATAGTCGTGATACATTTTGATCGAAAATTTCGAATAACAACAAGCTTATTGAGTAACGTGCTAGAAAAAAAAGATTTTTGTTCCACATCTTATAGATCGTGATAACTACTTCAAACAAGACCGCGAGTGAATCTTATTAGTATCGAGGTTACTACCGTACTGCATGCCAATCAAATAAGTGCTCAATTTTCACAATATTTTCATTCCCAGTTCAGTGCACTAAACGAATAACACATGCAGTGAAGATGAATTGGCGAGACAACATACCTTCTTAGCCAAGGCAAATATTAATATAAATAATGCGATTTTTTTTTTTTTTTTATTTTAATTACAGCAATTTGTTTGGGAGAGCGTTTTTTTTGCTAAATGAACATTCAGCTTTAACAAGTAAAACGATTAAACTAAGGAGAAATCCATATGGTGAATTCGTGAGGAATATCTTGAGAAACTAAATACGACATGATGCATTAAAATCAATTAAAAATTACGGATTATTCTTGAACGAATACCAATAAGAATGTGCCATCATGAAAATTTGCATTTATCAGTTAATGGTTTTACAAATCTATTACTTCTAATGGTTGTCTACGTTAATGAGATATGCTGTGATACAAATAGACTGAAACTACATTTAATTCATGTGTTAGACTTGGCCTAAGATGATTCAGAAAATGTAGCTCTCATTTGACTAGTATGCAGTAGTATAGTAGTAACCAGTCTCTAGGAGAGTTCCTCTTTCAGGGTCTCCCTCAAGACCGCGGGAGGGACTTTATCTGGATGTCTTGAAGAAGTCTTGGAGAGATTGATTCCGAGACTTTTCGTAAATGTTGACGCTAGTCTCGCGAAGACTGTTTTCGAGACTTATTGAACGTTTCTATTCCAGTCTCTATGGGACTAGCATCAACATTTATGTAAAGTCTCGGAAACAGTCTCTCCGAGACTTCTTCAAGTCGTCCAGATAAAGTCTCCCTTGCGGTCCTGGAGGAGACTTTTCCAGAGACTTTCTCAGAGACTGTTTTTTTTTGCGCGCTTAACTTGAGTAGAAAAGGTTAGCTATATTTAGAGTCAGCGCAGCGCCTGGTTGCTAAATACTAGAAAGAAAAAGTTTATAACGTTAAAGGTAAGTTGCGCTATCTATACAGGGTGTCTCAAGTCAATCGTACGAGTTCTGAGATTTGTACTCATCGTGTCATTTTGAATTGAAGAGTACTTCAATTTCTTCAGCCGTCTTGGCGTCCGACGAAGCATTACCTAAATGCTTTGTATCTAAATAAGGGTTCTTCTGTAGCAAAAATGGCTGAAGACTCAGGATTTCAAACTTAAAAGTCGACAGTCACTTTGACATCCGACGAACTGTTGCCTTGTTACAATACCTTATAACTGAGTAAGGATACGTCGGACGCTGAAATGGTTAAAGACTTTCTAATTCAGAATGACGGAGTGAGAGGAGATCTCAGAGACCGGGCGGTTGACCTGCCTTGTACGTTTGAAGTTTGGTTCTCATTTGCTACTTTGAGATTTCAAATCGACGCTACAGAAAAACTCCAAATCCTGATGCAATTTTGTTAATCTAATGTAAAACAATCTCGTTACAGTGATACCATTATTTTTTCCTGTGTCTCTTAAATGTATCAAATTGAATTCAGCTCTCGTTAAAAGGAACGAAATTACCATTGTTGTATCAGTTGACTCTTTAAACGATCGAACCTGTTACATGACGATCCCAGAGAGACGAGAGAAGTTTAATTCTCTAGGTATCGCATGGCTTAACGTTGAAACTCCACGAGAATCCTCACATGTAATTAATGCCACCTTTTCCGCGAGGCCTGTGCCTGCGCCCGAGAGGGATCATTCCCTCGAGTGTGATGCGCGTCGAGCCATTTGCGTTTAGCAAACTCAAACGTTACATAATTTACCGGCAATTATGCGGCGTCACATCACAAGGGTGGTGATAGAGCGAGTAAGAGACAGAGATAGAAAGTGAGAGAGACAGAGAGGGAGGCGGGCAGACATCACGAACGTCCACGTGTTCAGGATAACGCCATTATAGGTTCACAACTCTCGCTATTACTGTTGCTGTTGCAAGAGAACGATGAAAGAAGATGGAGAAGGGCAGAAGGGGGGTGGGGGGGGGGGGAGGCAAAAGGCAAGGCTCTCTTCAGCTAGAATCCCCTTCAAAGCTGGTGGTATAAGGTACCACCATCGTTTCATAGCATAAAATTACCCTGGCTAATGCATATACATGAAAAGTTAATTGCGCAAACAAGTTCGAAACTTCTCAATGAAATTTGCAATCTCTGAAGTTTCTTTCTCGAGTTTCAGTAGCTAAAAAAGCAGCATTATACTCGACCAAACCGCAGGTTCTTCCGAAACTAAAATTCGTAGATATTAATATGCGCATCTTCATACGTTCTCCATGAAGATCAAAAAAGGTTTCGATCGTGGAACTGTGCTCGAAATGCGGCGCGAACATTTTATGCAGTAAAACAATGTAAAGTTGGATATGTCATAAAAAAGGTTATCTCTAACCCTCCCTTTTCAGTAACACGATGCTGAACGCACAGAGGAACAGCGTGAAAAGTGGATCTAAAATCAAAGTCAAAGACAGTTGTGTGGAGGGGCTAGGGATACGTCTGATACATATGGGGGTGTGAGAATCTCATGGAATACGAACCTCGAGGCTCTCTACAAGTGTAAAGAGCTGGTACAACCAACTTGCCATCGTGGGTGATCGATATATCTGTTAGTGTGTTATCGTATCTGACAAGACTTCCTCCAATTCCTCTCTCACTAAGACATATACATATTGGCCTTTCCTACCTTTTTCCTCGACCTGTTCGACGCACACCTCCCTAACGTTTTCGATCCACTCTTTCTCCATTTCTCTCTTCGTTATACTCTCTCGGTGTTTTCACGGTGTAACCTCCCTCCCCTCTCACTCCTCCCCCTTCCTCATGCTCATTCGTCAACCCGCTCCGATCTCCTCTCGTCGTTTCTCCCTCTCTTACGCAGCCAGCACAGCTTTGAGCGCCACCCCACGTTTCCATAGCGATAGGTAAATGGAATCCGTAGCGAAGCCGTTGCCATGGCAATTTGCCTCGGCACCAGCTTCGGCCTTCAGTCGATCTCTCTCTACTGCTGTTGCTGTGTACCTCACCTTGCTTCGCTTTTCCCCTCGCCATATACCTTAGCTAGACTATATATAGGTTTGTCCGTGTGTATATATATTATAAAGCTAACCATGGCCCGCTTTACCTCATCGTGTGCACACTCGGAAACCCTCTTCGTTCTCCTCTCACCGGAACAACTTCCAACTAACCAATAATATACGAATATACCTTCTTTTTGTTTATCTTCCATGTGTCCTATGCGTCCTTTCCCTCTTCTCCTTTCTCATCTCCTCTCTGATAAAAACGCACGATACAACTTTGACGCCAGTTTTCTGCTTGGTGCACACACAAATTTCCTACCTCCGGGTTATTTTTCACAACGAAACATCATAGTTCTTGACTATTTTAGATACCTGCAACGTTGATGCACTTTCTAACGATTGAAATTTCCGTTTTGTATCTGCTTTCAGTTCGTGCTTCGAACATTCAATTCCGTGGTTTTTACTCTGTCGTCTATTATTCCTCCATTCATAAAGCTCTCATACAAACACGTTTTCGTTTATTTATTTTGTAGAATAGAAAAGTCAGTAAGTAACTGTTATGTTCAACTCTATGATTTTTGAACTACGGGTTCATACTGATATGTATGAGACAATAAGCCCAGATTTATGCTCCCGTAAACACCATAATGACAGTTCCATGTACGCGCATGTGTTTCTACTAGAAGTTCCATGAATTCTCATCCATCAGAGCTCCAGGTGGAAATTCATCTTAGTAGTTGCGACTCCATAACAGCATTCGCAAGTTATCCGGGTGCAACATGTTGGTAGTTCTACAAATGTTTCTTTCGCGGACAGATAAAACAGTCTCTCTCTGTGTACCGGCCGGCCCATCTGCCTGTTTATCTGTGGAGCTGGAATTTTCAGTACATTCTTTGGATTCATCAAGGATGGAAACATTGAATCGTTGTTCACGAGTTTGAAGATTCTTTGAGCTATTATAAACAAGAAATTCTGTTTCTTAGTTTTCAAAATCTTGGTTCGGGATAGAGGATTGACAGAGCGCGGATTACGACTGTTTATATATACTGGGTTATTCTCCGAAATCCCTCTACGTTTATATTCAACCATGATTCTCCATTTAATGAAACAGAGGTACGCATCCAGACGCTCACAAATCCCATGCCAATTAGAAGTTTGACTCGATTAATTACACGTTTCTCGAGACTCCCAGGTTAGCAGTCGGTGACGAGGCTAATTATTGCCAATCCTTGGAAAATCTTGTGCAACAGGGCAGAACGGAGGTTGAGAAAACAGATGAATAAGAGCTACAGGTTGAGGAATGATAGTGCAGTTACGACTCAAGCGTAACGACAAGTGAAAGAATAATTATCGACCTTTTTCACCATTAGAAGATCTACAATGAAAAAAAAAAAAAATATATGATGAGAGTATATGAAACGTCGATAAAATATTTGAAAAATAATCGAGCTCCTTTGATTTCATTTGTTGTTTTGTGAATAGATAAACTTGTGTCAGGAATGAAACGGGAGCTGACTTTCTAAAGAGGCTTATCTGACAGTGTTTGCACGATATTTTCGCGTACTTAAATATTCTTCCTGAAAGTAAAAAGTAAACTGAATTTCAGAAAATTGATCCTTGAAACTATATAAACATTTAACGAGCTTTTCAACGAGGACATGGAGTCGAATGTAGCAGACCGTGTGCTTTCGACTAATCCGATAAGTACTGCATAACAAACAACTCACTCGGTGCAAAGTCTCATGCTCGCTACACACGATTTACAAACGTCAAAATGATCATCTCTAAGCAACTAAGGAACTTTGGATCTCTCGCAACTCATGGAACTCTTCCCGTAACATCACCAATATCTTTTCACAACTTTGCTCGTTAACGATAATTTGATTCGAAACTCGATTAACCATTCAGACCTCTCTCATCCAGACGGCTGTTTGAGGCAATGGACGACAGATTCCTCTTACGTGGTTTTATCCGATCGTTTATTCGAATTGTTCAAACTTTCCTCCGATGGCCAAGCCGGCAACAGGGTACTTTTGTTAAGTGACATTGTCATAAATGGTGAAGCTTCCTGTGCTAAAGATCGACGCTTAGAAGAAAATAATTAATGGTGATCGAAAATTATTGGTTTCATTTAAAACTGCCATGAAACCAATGGTTCCATCGGAAGGAAATTCTATAAGAAAAAATCAGTATATGAGAAGTCAAAGTCAGAAATAAATTCAAGCACAAGTTGTCCGAATCGCAATTAACCATGGAATTTCGCTTAGGATTAACAGGACATGTGTTTCTAGGGATTCCGGCAGTAACGTTACAAAGCACACCGGGGATCCTCATACTAAAATTATTATTCTCGTTCCTTCGTCGACTTCATTAAGTCTCTGGTTCGCATATACTTGGGGAACCTGAGAACACGAAAGATAGGAAGAAAAGGATAGAGGGAGAAAGAGACGATTTCCTCATCCATCCTCCAATTTCGTAGTCTCGTTGCCAAAACTCCTACCTCCGAGGATAATGGATTTCAGGGCCCAAGGCCTTGCTTCGTGTGATGTCACGTTATACAGTTAATTAATTATTTGACGAGAACTGCCTGTGACCTTAACCACACACGTATAGCCCACCTTAATCACACAACCTATCTTGCTAGCTTCAGTGTTGTATGTTCGAACTCTTCAAATATTCTCGATCTCTCTGTCTGTGCACTCCGCGGCGACTTTAAATCAAATCAATTTGGATTCTTGTCATCTTATGCAAGATTACCTTTCTGTAACCTTCATAATTATAAAATCGGTTTTCACTAGTAAGGGGACATTGGCTTAAAAAGTGTTTGCCTCAGTCGAGAAATTTCGTAATTATTGTGTCAAACTGATTAGAATTTTTCATGTTGTCAAAAGTCGTTGAAAGTTTTTGAATCTCTAAACTTTAATTCTCGTTTTCTTTATACTATTGCAATGAGACCAAATCATGTTGTGTGTATTGTATTCTACCCCTACTCTCTTCTCTCTCTCTCTCCCTTTCTTCATACGAGTTCCAACAGTGATCGGCTATAGGATAAACGCTCAAGCTCTCTCCTACTCCCTTGATCCTATCCACTCTGCCTGGTGCTGCATTCTCCATAAGCCGCTTACCCTCATTATCGACATCGAATTATAATTAACAGTTCTCTCTACGCGAGCCGACACTGCTAAAGGGGAGCTAAATCCGTAAGCGCTCGACCGACTGAGCTTCAATAGCGAACGTCAATAACTCCGACTGTGAATCTAGCGTTACGTTAACAATAATATATATCTGTGCCCTTGTCTATGTATATTGGAATTCGTTGACGAAAAAAAATTCCGCTTATACATGCAAGAGCCTCAACCTCTTTGAAAAACTGTCTTTTCTTCAAGAAGTTAGGGCTCTTACAGTTATGAGGCCTATGCTTATGTCATTTTCATAAAAGTGAGTAATGCGCACGCTCGTGTATAGGTAAGCGGTCACCCATCCAAGTACACTGACCACACACCCATCCCTGTCGGTCAACATTATACATACGTTAAAAAAAAAACAGTGAATCTTCAGACATATATTTTCATGCATACAAACATAGACTCTTTTACCATAGACTATTGCATCGTTCTTGCTCCGCAGTGATCTTTCACTGGCCTCAGGCTGTGTACCATAAAACATGACTGCGCTCGTAAAATTGTTGGTTTTCATCGATGTCCCTCTATGGATTCTCTCATACAAGGATTCTGATGAAGTTGCGTGATTAATTCACGATTCTACTCGCTATTTCATTGATGTATGTTTCACCGTGTATGTATATTAAAACCTAACGTTTATACTTTTTCATCGATTCTTCAAATGCGCGTCGTTATTGTCATCATATATATACTACATAACTACTCGCTGTTCATACTCTAATGCGACTGAACCCAACTACGTCATTCATTCAGATTATTTTCTAATTAATAGTATGTCTTTTTCTATGTTTCAGGTGAGTATTTATCGGGGTTATCCTTCATTGAAACATTGAAAGACAATGGTCTTCTTCTCTCAATGCAATACGTATATCATTTAATTATCGGTAAGTATTTATGCTATGGCGTCATAAAACAATCATATTCGCGTATATAAGAGTGCGGCAGGGCTTACGCTGGCTTTTTTTTTCTTTCAATACTTGGCGTCGGCCCGTTACCACGTCCCTTGATGCCATTGTTTAATCATCGAGTGCATGGGTTTGGATAGTAGATGCTAATCAGTGCATGTGCTTTTTGTATGTTGATACGCTCTCATCCATCGTTCTGAAAAATTGAAGACTCGATGTTCTTCATCACTTCATATGGGGTGTCAAATGCTGAACCAGCCATGTTTTAATTTTGTAATGTGTATTTTCCTGAAATTGTTATTTCTGTTTGAACCTACTAGAAGCAACACACCTGATTTTTTTCACATTTTTATCTGAACGCATGTGTTGATTATGAGACTTGCAATATATAGCGATTTTTCTATTCATGTGTATATGGGATATTTATCACCATTACATTGCGAAATACTAACCCCTTAGGGTGTATACGAATTTTATATTTTTTTTTCTGCACAAAGAATAAGTGAATTTTTCAATTGAACCACTTTTCAGTTTTTTGCAGCCATGGCAACTAAGAGTTACGAAACTAATATAACCATTTTCATTTTTTAACATATTTTAGAATAGACAGAGTCTCAATAAAATAAACTTTTGTTGTTTTCTTTATTCACTTTTTTGTACAAAAACACTGTTTATCTCAATTATCTGTGGTTTCGATTTTTGTTGTAAAGTTTTTTCAAACAGATTCACAAGATTTTTGAGACCAGGTTCAGGGTGGGCAAACTTATATTCTAGGAGTTACAGAGTTTCAAAGTTTGTAAATTCACAGCATTAGTCCCGTTCAATAACCTCATAAATCTTTTAGGGAGTGTTCATTCATTCAAAAAATTTCAAACGCAGATCCACTTTCATTTTAGTAAGGTTATAACGAGCTTTAGTTTTTAATTACCTATTGATCTTTTGAAAATCAAGCAAACCAAATGGATGAGCCGTTAAAATTTCTTACTTCCATCAAAAAATATGTTCAAAGTTAGTTAAAAATCAGTTCAATCAAGTTTTTTTGTTTAAAACAACGCAAAATTTCGAAATCATTATTCATATGAAGTTAATTAACTTTTATCACGACCGAGAGTCCCTTATTTTAGCATTCCAAGTCCAGAAAATTATCGTTCCACACTTCTGAACACGGTGGAATTAATATACATTAAGTAAAAAGAATATTGTGAATGTTCAAATGATTTTTTTTTCTGTTGGCATCAAGCATCGATTGCAACAATTGATGCAAGCTTGCGTATACAGTAATTTGTGACAGTGCACGGCACACCGAGTCTGGCTCATCCTCACGTTTTCCCATATAGTTTGGTTTGTGACGGGTACGTAATCAACGAGCTTTTAACGTGACCATCAGTACCGTGACCCGGTTCTCCGCGAGCGTCTAAAAAGCGCCTTGCAACTGCTGGAGTAACATACGCAGTTATACGCATATCACAGTAAGGCTTCTATTGCTATGTTATAATGTAACATTCGTATAATACATATAAAGTTCGGAAGCAGTCTGATTTCTTCTTATTATTTATAAAAATGTCTCTTCTATGCTAACATACATTAACTTTTGTGTATATATGTAAAAAGGTAAACTATTAGTTCATAAGTAACTAGCTTGTGAGTTGAGCATTTAGGTGGAGACAGCCACCCGCATCTATCAGATGCGCTGTGGTTGCGCATCAAAAACATACACGTGTGCGTATGGACACGCACGTATCTGTGTATGTGTCCGTGTGCGTGTGTATATCACAGGCGCGTCACATCACATCTCATAAATCATTATTGCTCATGAACCTCAATGATAACGATAATGATAATTACGATGATTGATATTCCTTTAATTCTGAAACACGAATGTGTTTCTTAAATAAAAAATATATTTCTTAAGGTTGAATAAAATTGTCGGGATAAATGAGGCTCGTTTTGATATAGGAGCGCTTCATAAAAAATGAAAGTTTCGATTGATTAATTAACAATCATTATTTTAACATATTGACAGTTGAAAATCAAATAAAATGTTCAATCATTTTTCCAACGACGCTTTACGAAAGTGTCGCAATAGACATTTGCCCATAAACCGAAATAAATTAGAGCAATTAATCGCGTCGGTTATTTGCTTCAGGAAATGATAATTTTTCACGTGAAAGTGAGAAAAATCTTCACCCGTGACATCAACGGTAGCACGGTGGTAAATGGCGGAGAAAACAGAGCTCCCAACGCTGAAATTAAACTATATAAATCAACGGGAGGAAAAGCAAGAAATCACGAAATTTATATTAGACAAATTGATAGTTAGATTCTGCTTTTTTTTCACTCTGTTTACTTTTGCTCTTTTTATTCATTACTTTTCACTGGAATACTTATTCATTTTTTTTTTTTTTTTTACTACTTTCGTCAAGAGCGCTTCAAAAGTTGCTCTCAACTTGAGAGTAAATATTCTTCTGACGGAATGAATCTGTATTAGTAATTACGATGCTTTTCAGGATTTTTACTGTTTTATTAAGGAGATATGAAGTGATTCTAGAACCAAAAAGATTTTCCGTATTCTGTTGTGATATCTCGAAAAACACACGGCAAATAAAGGTCGGATCGTCAGATAATTTGAACTTAAAAAAATTCACCATTTGTCACTGTGTTTATTCAACATTATCTTGTTTTCTGAGAGCTTATTCTCCCAGATAATTGAAAGCTGGATATTTTTTCGTTGAGCTTTGTGAAAATGAAAAAAAAAAAAAAACTCACTTTGCATATTTTCAATTTGCAGAGTTATTTTTTGACACTGTGATCATTTTAACAAACCAACTTAATTCCAAATGAAAAATACACACCGAGACATCGACGTCGAAATGAAGTCAAGTGTTTCTTAAATCGTACGATGCGTTCGGTCGACCCTCATTATGAACAGCCTCAAGACAACCACTAAAAGACGACATTCCCGAAAGTTTTTCTACTCTGCAAAAGTAAAACAGAGTCAGAAGCAGCAGGAGAGAAAGAGAGAGAGCGAGAGAGAAACTAAGAGGATATGAAGACATGGAGTGTGGAAGTTTAGGAAGTTTAGGAAGCATAGGTTGAACACAAGTTGTGTGAGGCCGTAATCCAGAACTGTCATTGTATTAGACGGTCCGTACCGCAAGTAACTTTCTCCCCTGACCAATTCCTCGCCTAGTCGGCTTCTTCTATCCCTTCAAAAACTAAAAGATACACACGCACGATACACATACCGTCGCACGTCGAGAAAAAGGAGCTTCTTTGGGCACCTTCCAGCGTCACACGTGCATCACGAAAAACTTCCGGTAAAATTGATTTACTCGGTTAGGCTCTTTCCTACCTTTCTCTCTCTCTCTCTCTCTCTTTAGTCTTTTTATCTGGCTCTTTTATTGCACATCAAAATACGAGTACGTGAAATGTTGTCGTGACTTGAATGCAACTAGTAGTTTAAATTAGATCTGTTAAACTCCGTTAATTGTTTTTTTTTTAATTTGTTGTTAACTCCGCATTAAAGTGAAAGGGACTTAAAACATGCCAACAATAAGATTCGATTTAGAAATGCGGTCATTCGCATTAATTTTTTTTCTGCATCCCACGATTTTGTCTCATCGAATGGCCCTGTTATCGTTTTGAATTTATTAAAAACGTTTGAGGTCCTTAGGCATTGATTCCACAAAGTGTTTCCTGGTTATTGGAAATGAAACACCTCTGCCACATAGAAGCAGGCTACATTTGAGATTGAGAGGAAGAGAGAGAGAGAGAGAGAGAGAGAGAGAGAGGGAGAGAGCGGGAGAGGGTATTCCAGAATATATCGATTACACGATGTCCGAATTATCTTGAGGGTTGGTAGGATTGCAGAGAGGATAGTTGAAGGGGTTTGAGGATTTACGGGAGAGTTGCTCGGTGATATCCTACGGCTAGCATGTCACCACTTTAATTACATCCATCCTGGGCACCCCCAGCTCTCCCTCTCTCACTGTCTCTGAGACGCAAATGCGCGCGCCCACACATACTCACACACACACACACACATAGAGGCGCGGGCATGCACGCACCTACGGTCTTGTCTATGTATAACTCGTTCAGTGTTAACCCCATACCATCATTTTGCTTCTGGTCGGCCATTTCGCACCAGCTCCCGTCGGACACATCACCCGTTCACTCATTTCCCAGGCTATATTGGCGTCCACCGCGCGTTCCCTACATTCGACGTGTATCAGCGAGAAAAGGGGCAGTGAGCAAGTGAACGAGAGTTCCACGCCGACTACCCAGAATCAATTTTTCCCTTCATCTATTTCTCTCTCGGATAACCCTATCTTCGAACAGCCTATTTTCACCTGAAACCGAACAACATCGTTCGGGTTCGGACATAACATATATCCGTGTTATGGTACGTTTTTTAAGGTCGTCTAATGATCTAAATATTAGGTGTATGACTTAATTTTTACAGATTATTAGCAAACTCGTTTCATATAAAAAAAAGATTCCAACAAACTTAATCCGTAACTTACGTAGACTTGTCGTTCGGTGTTCTGAAATCTTGCTTTCGATCCTTTCAACTCAGAATACATCGTGAAATAATTTATTTATTATTATAATATAATTATTATATTCATTATTATTAATATAATTTTAAGCTCGAAGGAAACATCTGTAAAGATTAAGTCATGCACCTAATATATCGATTCTAGAAAAACCGAGGAGTACTCTTACTGATTTACTGCAATCAAATAAGAGTTCGCTCCGTATAAAGGTTATCAATCATTTATGAAATAACAAATATAAACCACTTTAGGTAATATTTTTATCGAACTCCGGCTTGTCTGTGCAATTAAAAAATCCTTCCACGATTCAATATCGGAATCACTACTGACATATTAAATTATTGACAATTATTCATGTAAAATATTCTCCGCTTCGGTTAATATATACAAGAGTTGAAGATTAACCATCATATTTTCTCTTTTGTTATTTGTTACCAAGAGTAGCAGTACATTGTGGTAATTACGAGAACACACCGGCGGCGAGCGAGTGCATGTATTCTCACGAAAACGTCAGAGAAGGATAAAAAGAGAAAGAAGGGAGGGGGGGATTTGACATAATGACTCTCTAAAATATTCCAAGTGTTTCCGTAACATTCGAGTCCAATTTGCAAACTCCAAATTAACGCTGAAAACATCTAATCATTCGTCTGTGCTACACCAAAATATCATTCAAACTAACATTCGTTCGCAATTTTTTTTGGACACCAACCTAAAATCCCTTTAGACAAATTTTATTTTGAATAATCGAGAACGAAAAAAAAGTTTTTTCCCAGTGGTAACTGTATTTTCGACTAACTGTGGGAGACGGGCAAGGTCAAAGTAAAAAAATCCGGAAATACAAATTAGATTTTTCAATACGAAATTAATTTCAAGAGAAATAAATTATTGTGGAAAATTTAAAATATAATCAATAAATTTGCAATCGAGAACAGTGGCAAGAACAATGATTTTCATCTGAAATTTTGATAAGACAAACTGTAATGAAATAAGTTCAATTTTCATGTTAACCGTAGGAATAACAATCTCCTAACGCAGTCCTTAGACCACGCCTATAAATAATTGATACGATCGATACCAACAAATATATATAACATTTCACTTAAACTATGGATCTCGAGATTGGGCGAAATAATATAATAGAATTCCTCTTGGCAATTCTAGTTAATAAACAACAACGACAATTCGCGAAAGATCAAAATCGTGAGACATATCGTGACTAGACGGAATAATGTCGCTCTTTTAGTCCTCGAAATTCACAAAATATTACTCGCCTCGAGTCCTCGAACATTTCGGAAAATGCAGTTACGCGACTTAAGGACCCCCCACCTGCTTCGCCTACTCGCAGTAATTGTAACGACGATAATCGAAAATCGAATCAATAATTCAGACTGACGCTTGAACGAGATTGAAATTGACCAGGTTAATCCTCAGTATAGACAGAATCCACAGGCGGTTAATGATCTTGCAAGCTCCCAGAACGATAATATAAAATTTCGATGACAGATGATACCACGAGGTTGATAGTTCGGGATGAAGACTTCAAGTTTCAATATTTGAGCGACCCGCGCTCAAATATTTTTAATTCCCGCGCTTTCTCCCGAACGAACGATACCAGTTTGAAGCCTTGCTCATGACGATATTTTCGTAGAAAGCGCTATATTTTCGATAGAAAAACGCTTCTTTCTCGTACCATGCCACATTAACACATTATGTGACCTTGGCAAAATTATTGGGTCGGGAGTTCTAAAACTAAGTAAATCTTTCTCGTCTTGAATGACTCTTGTACACGCAGGGTCATCGTTTCGGATAACTGCACAAAAAAAAAAGCATTTTCAGTTGCATTCCAACGATATAAACTTCAATCTTAAAAGACCATCTTTTCACTACAATCTGCTATTTTTATATGTTTTCGCTGATTTTTGGGATAGCTGGTTCAGTTTACACGATTCATCCTCTTTGACTGCATGCATATTATTTTACATACCCATTGCAATATTTTTCCATCCTCATGTACGCCAGTACAAAAATATCTAAATGTATCATATAGACATACATATATATTGTTTTTTGACCCTATCCTCTCTGGTATAGCTTTCATTTTGCTGCATTAATTGGAAACAACTCCGAAATGATATTCGGCTATAATGTAGCTCCACCGTGCAAATATTGCCGAGCATTCGCTCATTCGCTCGCTCACGCTCACGTCCTCGTGAAATTTAATACCTGCATTGCATACAGAGCACATACCGCACACAAAAATTCGTGTATACGACCGTTTCCGTGACTCTATATAACTTTGCCCCTCTGTAGCTTTGCTGTGAACGCAGCAACGTGTAAAAATCCGTCCACCAGATTCGCGCTCCGTATACGTTTTTCAATATCAATCCGGCCGAGTCGGGCTCGCTTTTCATCTCTATTAATGGTTTTTCGTGTACTCATCTACACATTCGTACACTCACATACATATTCGTTGAAATCTGCCTCGAATCTCTCTCTGCTGATGCACGCGACATGCTATGGGCAACGTGCACTGATACGTCGCCCTGTCGATCGAACGTGAAAGCGGCAAAGTTCTGTGTATGTATATGGGATTTTTCACGCCAAGTCAGCCACTTTTAAATCTTCTATTCTTTGATTTCGCTCAAATTCTTTTCTGTTTATGTATCCGCTGAAAGAGCCTCTCTCGATTTTTTTTCAATTTTTCTTGTCCATCCATTCACGAGATATGATTTTTTTCGAAATTCGATGTTTTTTTTTTCAAACGCTGTAACTTTGTGAAAAATGAACTGAATTAAGTTTATTTTTTCTTTTGAAATCTTGTTTTTTTTTTTTATTGCAATTTTCAAAGAACGGATGATGCTCATCTCCTTGAAGCAAAAAAACGTTGGTTTCAGAAAGCTCAGCATTTTTTATTTTCTTCAATAAATCTCTAAGAACCTTTGACCAATCTAACTATTTTTGAGACTAGTTTCATCGTGGGGAAGTGTTCCCTTGTATTTATTTCTTAATTATAAGATTTAAAAAAAAAATTAAATGCTTGTTTGCTGGGATTCAGAAATTTAATTCCGTTGTACCCAATCATTTTCTTTCATAATTGATTTTGATTTCCAGTATGTACAGAATATTTATTTCTTCTATTTTCCTTACTACATTGACCATTGTCCACCGAAACAGGATACGCAATGGCGGATTTGTTTTCACGTTTCTGTAGCACAAATTCGAAAAGTCCTTGAAATTCACGTTTCCATTCAGATCCACGTTATCCTAGACATGATAATCTGCCAGCTTGCAACGAATCGAAAAATGACGAGTGTTGTACATCTTTAACTGGCGCTCACTCTAGTTAAATATCGTCGTTTATAGTGTTTTAGGTATCATTTATAAAGTTTTTTCGTCGATTGTGATGCAACTTTCTGTAGTGCTCTTCCCAGGAAAAAATATCCCCAACTGATTATTACATAACTTTCAATTTTTTTCACTCGAAAAATTGCTAAAAAAAAACAGGATCACAATCGGCAAAAAAACTTTATAAATGACACCAAAAACACTAGAAACGAAGTCATTCAGCTTGATTGAGCGCCAGTTGAAGATGTACAACATTTCTCATTTTTTGAATGGTTGGAAGGTGGCAGCTTTTCTGGGGTAACGTGGGGCTGAACGAAACCGTGAATTTGAAGGACCTTTGAAATGTGTACTACAGAAACATGAAAATCATGGTCAATTACGATAGAAAATGATCGGATGTAACGAAATAACATTTGTAAATTGATTACCATGGCAAGGAATAAGCATTAAATAAAATTTTTATTAGTGTAATTTTAAGAAAAAAATACAAGGAAAAATTTCTCGACGATGAAACTAAACTAGTCTTGAAAATAATTCAAGGAATGATAAATCAACAGGAAAGAATATGAGCAAAATAAAAAAATAGAAGATTTTGAAGTGACTGACTTGTCGTCGAATACCCCATGTACACAAAGAAGGGGTTATATACTATATATATATATATGTACATATAACTCTTTTTATCTCCCTCTCTCCCAAGCTCTTTCATTCAGTGATATATACTCTGGCTGCCACTTGCCGGAACCACTTATGATTCCTGTACGTTTTCGACCTGTTATGAGTCATAGTACGAGAATAAAAATTGTCAAGCGAATCACGATTGCTCTACGCTTCAATGAATATTACAATGAAAAAGTCCATTGTATATCTGGATTTTCAACGTATTTCCATCATTCTTTTCATTATCGTAAACTTCTAGCTGTTTAATGAAGATTTATTGCAATTTCCCCAATCGGTTGTCCTCTACGCCATCATATGGGCGCGAGCATGGCCGATTTTTGTTTACCAGTTCCAGTCAGTCACATGTTTGTGAGCTTCATAATTTGTACTTGCTTTAGTATTGTATTTGATATTATATTAATTTGAGTGGTGTAGCACGAGTTGATTACACGAATACAATTTATTCAGGAATGCACTTTCGAACAGCTCCGTGGACCTTCAGCATTCTCCACATGAATAGTTTTATGCTGGCAGAGTTTGATTACAGATTAGTCTGCTCAGTATCTACGTAATACACATCTTAGAAATGTTTTTAATCAATGATTCTTGGACCGTTATAATCAGTGAAGTCTCAACAGGCAATATATCTGCTGTCTTTTGATTCTTCATTGTGGATGGTTCCATTACTACTATAAAGCGAAGTTTTGTTCGATTATTGGAAACGCAATCGATTCTGTATTGAAAACTTGTTCGGAACTTTACAGTACTGATCTATGCAATATTATCTCGTTTCTCGTTGTTGGAAGTGTATTCGTGGAATGCATCGCAGGAAAACCCTTTTCCTGAAAACATAATAGAGTGTCATCCGGGTGTAACAAATGAAGCCTCAACTCCTTTACGCATGGGGTGGTGTCCAGAACTGCTGTTACTACAACGCTTCGTTTCCGAGGGTTTCTTGGTGTGAGTTATACCAGGGGCTTCTCTCTCCGGCGACGTCACTGATTAATGGACTGGACTTGTTCAACATGCCCCGGGTCACTTAGCCCCTGTTGGCTAAATACCGGTGCTAATACTCTCGGACCGTACCAAAACGTTCTCGCCATACCGCGAGACCCCCAAGGAATTTCTCACAGTACTCCGCGTCCCCTCTAATCCTTCTCACTCCTTTCTCTTTTCTTGGCCCGACGACCCTCAATAGCAAATGACACAAAACACCCTCGAGAAAAGTCTTTCGCCACGAAACATACACACGTGGTAGGGTGTTGGGTAAGAACTTTCACCTTCACACGAACGACGAGTACGAAGGAAAATTTGGTAGAAGTTGAATGTGGCGGAGCTGAAAAGGAAATTAAAAAAAAAAAAGGTAACTGAGAGTCAACCGAACAGATAGAGAGCGTTGTGTCTGAATTAGTTATAAGTTCGGTGCCACTTGTTTTACGTGTCAATTATATGCCTGGCGACTGATGAAATCAGCTTGGTCAACCTTGACTTTATGTCACTGCGACAACTATATATTTCTATGTATATATTTGTAAATCCCCATCTGAGTAAAGGGCATCTCTCCGCCTACTCAAACAAACTTAGCGAATGTTTCTCGTGCGGGTCGAGGCATCAGCCCATGAAAAATGTTAATAAGGCAAGTTTTAACGAGGAGAAGTTCGCGCGGGTGACCAAGTACTGAAGCAGGTTTCTTTCTTTCTCTCTCACGCTCGTTTTTCTCTCTTATGCTCTCTTTTTATCTTCTAAACGAGAACTCAGGACCATTTTCTTTCGTAAGGTCTCGCCACGTATACGCGCAAGTCCTCCCAACCAAAGATCGAGTCTGTTCTTGGCTTTTGCGATTTTTTCTTAATTGAGTGAGAGTGAAAGAAATAGCGGGTAAGTGAGTACCTTGGCAGAGAAATACAAGTAGAAGCATGAGCTGTACCTATGTATCTCTCTTTCTAGAGACTCAAAAAAATTTCTTCAGCTTCTCTTGCGGCATTTCGCGAAGCTTTCATATCTCCGTCTCTATATCTCCGATAAAGGCAAGTTAACTCTCGCGTATATACCAACGCCCCTCTGGTCGACGCTCAGCAAGCTCACAGCTTCGCGACCCTCTCTCTAGTAATTTTGCACGGGTCAGCAGGCAATGTGCTCCACCCTCGGTTGTCTCCTAGCACCATCGTCAACGAGTATAACCGCCAGCAGCTGGATCGCACGGGCGACCGTGCGATCACTCTTCATTCGCCTTATATACTGCTCTTCATTCTCGATCCGTCTTGACAACCTCCTATGTACCATAACCCAGAATAGTAGTATATTTCCAATCCCAAGTTATTACGACGGAACTGAATTTTTAGTCTCAAGGTATATCACTCGATACTACTAAGCGTATGCGATTTCCCTGGAGATAAACCTATCAATATTCGAAATTTTCGAAACAAAATTATTTTATCTCAACCGTTGCTGACTGCTAAAATATGCACCAATTGATTGTAGATTTCAGGATGACGGTGTTCTTCTCGTAACCTTGTCTAAAAAACCAGAAAGACGTTCTGTGAAACACATAACAGTATCACGTTAAGATTTGAGAGTGATAACATCTTTTGTAATAATTATAACGATATATGTTGGCACATGTCAGAGTACGGTGGTACCTCTTGTTGGTTTTACAGCTCTGATGAGAAAATCTTCATCTGTCTGTCACACTCTGGCTTTTCGCATTTGAAGAGAAATGAATGTTTCTCAGTTCGCTTAAATATATGTGTCAATCTTGCGTTGACTGGCTCAAAGATGGACTGACTTCGATCACCCAAGGATCATAATAATTATCGTTGACGTTTTAATGAAGGGAAGAGAAACTGCTGTCAGTTGATGTTTCCGGCAGGTGGGGATTGAGTGGGCTGGTGGCAGTGGGTGGCCAGAAATCCAAAGATTTTTCGAAGTAGGGACCAATAGGAGACCCTGGATATAGGCATGATCGACAAAACCCAAACAGACAGACGTTGACCAAGCAAGCATGGCACGGTAAAGTCGTTATACGTACGACACCTGCACCTCCTCTTTTTGAAGACTCTTTCTTTCTACGTCACCCTTCTTCACTTCCTCTCCCGCACCCCATCCTCCTATCTTTCCTTCATCCTCCCTATTACAGGCACAATGTTAAAGGGACTCCCGACGAGATTGAATTTGCTAACGGAAAACGCGAGTGAGTGAAACGTATTTGCTTTTTATCCCTCACTCCATTGAGGAATCTCTCCTTCGGCGTCTGCCAACCTACCACGAAGTCTCTACTCGTCTTGCGTCGACGTAGTACAGACCACCTAAGATTTCGTCTCAAGGCCTCACTCAACCTCGCTCTCTACTGCTCGTCCTCTTTTAGTTTCTCTCGCTTTCCCTCTCTTGCTCAAGTTTCCCTCGCCGCTCGCTCTCTTTCTGTGTGCTACTCGTCTTTCTTCCTCTGAATTTCCCCTCCCTCAGGGCAGCCTGCCAACAAATCGAAATTGTAGTCGAAAAAGAGAAGAACCAACCTACGTAGTACATTTGTCTGACGTTAAGAAAGTAAAGAAAAAATATACCGTATCAATTGAATATCGCATATTTTGTATATGTCTATCTCTATATGTAGACATAAAAAGTTGGCAGGACAGTTTTTTTGAAAATGATTCCTGGATTAATTGTTCGATTTCGAATTCAAAATTATTAAATGATTACTGATCATGATGGGCACACAGTCATTATGACATATTAACAATCATCCAAGTTAAACAGTTATAAAATAAGCCAGCATTTGGGTGATCGTTTAGCCATACCCCGACTCGTGCAATAGTCGCCACGCGGAAAACATGCAGTTTCTCTCAGTGCTTAGAAGAGTTAACCAACCAAGAACTCAATAAAAGTATAGTCGGCTCTATTAACATTCATTTTTCACCGTTCCCTTAGCCTTCGTGTAAAAAAGGTACTACTATATATTATAGGACAAACTGGCTGGGGGCAACACTTTTAAGGGATTCCGCAAGAGTATGTGGGTTGGTCAAGTAAGGGGAAAGTGAAGTCAAAAGATACGATGGGCTTGTGAGAACTCGAAGATACGAAGTGTTGATAACAACTTCAGACGATTTTGTATTATCAGTGATAATAAATTCATTTTATGTCCAATCAATATCCTCAAATTTCATAAAAGAAACAGAGAAGAATTTTTATCATAAACAGCTAATCTCAAGATCCACCCTGTTGCACTTTTGAGTGCAGAAACGGGAGAACAACGATGCAAGGATATTCACCGGTTTTCGCACTCATTAACCACCCTGTTCACGAGAGTCCCGCTCTCTATCGACACCATCGTCGACGCCCCGGCATGCAGTAGGTCGTAAACCGTTCACGTGCTCCTTGACGGCCTACTTTCACCTCTTAGAAGCTCTACCGCGCTGTTAACGTCGAGATTACGTATACACATAGATATAAACACTTGAGGAATGAGAATCATCAGGTTGTATACAACGTTTTACCGTTGATGTAGCTGGCAGGCATTCCCGTATGTCAGCACGATGGATACTTCTCTTATAAAATGAGCAATTATATGCGTTATGTTCTCCACAGCTATTAATTTGTAATAGTTTCGTATATGACTAGTACCGATTAGGCAGAAATATACAATTTCGTTGGTAACTGCGTCCTACGGAAGTTCAAGCTATATCAGGTGTTAGGGATCGACGTGCGAAAAAACAAAATTCACAATGTAGCATACGTTGTAACACCATGATATTTCTCTAACTAACTTTCGTATTGTAGACACCCTATCGAACGATAGCATGTATTCGGAACCTCTTCAGAGCGTCCTTTAGGAGTTATATAGTTTCAAGTATCGATGTCACCAAGGTTGGCAACAAGGAAGGGGAAGAGGACATGGGTTTCCCTTGTGAACCTTCTCTAACTATGGAACGACGTAATTTCGACCTCATTCTTCAATTACCGACTGAAGTCATCATATTCTCCAATGCTCCTAAAATTGAAGTGAAGTCTAGGTTAGGTATGAAAAAGTGTGCGACCAAGATATAAGTTGTCTTGCATAAAAAATGACGGAGATTCGTGAACTCGGCGGACCTGACCGACTAAAGGTTTCATCATTGTCTTTCTCTCCTTGGGGCTCATCAGGCTTTTTGATAGGTGAACATCCCTTTGATACAAGTGTGTAACATTGGCTGTATTAAGCGAATGCTTGTGCAATTAAGATTCACGCAATATAAAGACCACGCAGGCTTAATGGAAAAGTCGTAGTTGCTCTCAACTACTCGGTAGCTCTTACAGTTTTTTGAATAGCTATATGACATACCGCTCTCTCCTCCGACGCAACAAGATAGTCAAGATAATGGGGAATGTGGGAGGGCTACCGCTGCAGTAGCGATGTTGTCTACATATACCACTTGGAACCTACTTTGAATGCTTCGCTTCACAGGAACTTTTCTTTCTATGTCTCTTATTCTCAGACCAATAGGCTAATAATGTGACAGGGTCACTCTATCGTGATGAAGCATGCAGTGTCGAATTCAATATAAACTATACGTCTTGAAAAATCTATGGGTGCCCTCTTGTTTCGGAATGTTCTTTTTTGATTTGCATGTACAGAATACACATCGAAGGAAAGATTGGAATTTGAAGAACTCACATGATGCCAATAGAAGCATTTCACAGATATGTTAACAGAAATCAAAGATGCCATTCGGTATTAGTGATAAATAGGACATCGGTACATGTTGAAATTCTGTGCCAACTGAAACTAACCAAAAGGGTTGCTCCGTATCAGTGCCCCGCCTCCAAATGCATTCATTGGCAATGTTGCCCCCGTCGGCCTACAAAGTCGGCCTATGCCTGTGCCGTTATAGTGATGCTGTTCGGGGCTCGTTCCGACTGGTTCTGGCACGATGCCGCGTCGTCGCGTTTTCGCCCAACTACGTAAAACCGGGCGTTATATCGTGGACAACAGTTATTCGCCACGGAGGCGCAGGTCTGAGCGTCGTGAGGAGTCGGCGCTTCGTTGGCCTCTCTTCGCAACTTGTGGGTGGAATTCTCCTACTGGATTGCACTGACCCGCTGACACAACTCAGTGCACCGTCATCGCGTTCAATGCCAGTTCCTCGCGCCATCAAAAGAATATTCACTTGTTCTTCCGACTAACAAGGAGTGATTTGTTTGTCTCTTCATCGTCGCCATCTGCACCCTGAACCCTCGCTATTTCAGAAGGTTTCTTTTTAGTACTAGCATTTCAGTCGGATATTGTAACTATATGACATTGGCGGTACTTCTGGTCGTGTTGATGAAGGAAAACGAGCGCAACCCTGTTAGTATGGTCATGGTATATAAGCTCTGGCACATAATAATGTTGAAGAAGGGAACCCTTTCTATCTATATCTGCTGAAGCTGGATGGCTCGTATGTCACATATAACATGGTTTGCGCTTTGGCACATATGTATACATATGTCTAGTTATATACATTCATACTTCCACTTGTACGTTTAGATATACGTTGTGTACACCACACGACCAGTGGTATGGGTACTGGCATCTGCACGTAAACCTGGTACCAGTAGATTCAGTGCACTCTCATGGCCAGGCAGAATTCCGCTCGGCCCTATTACCTTCGATTTGTCAGCTGGCTGCAGACGATAACGTATTTTCCTCGTTCGTCCTCTATCTCTCCATCCCTTTCTCCACTTCCTCCGTTGTCGGTTCAATACGAATATCCAACACTTTCGCACATTCATACCTATAGAGATGTTGCTAGAGATCGAAAGGGCTTCGTAATATACAACACAATTTCATCCACAGGTTATGTTCTTTTGTTCGCCAGTGTTGCATCTATACGTTTTCATAAAGTTCATTCCCAGACATGCTTTTGGTGCAGGCGTATATGATCATGGGAGTTCCGGAAAGTCCAACCCTTGTATAGATGACTGCTTATAGTCCTTTTTGGTACAGTGTTTCATATTAATAAACAATAGTAGTTTAGCTCATTAAAAGTTCATTGAATTTTCAGTAGTTTACTTTTTTTTCGTGTCGAGATATTCGTATCGCTATATCAAATTCAAAAATAAATGTAACTGAGAATTATTTTGATTCCCATAATCTTTTGAGCGTAAACCGCATGAATTGTACAAGTGTTCGAATTCGAACTGACAATTCTAATTGAAAATTAATAATAGAGAAACAAACTAGCAAGAATTGATCGGATTTTGCAACGTTTCATGTTTGGATGATACATTTCAGATGACCTAGTATGAACACCCTGAACAGGATATTTATATGCATAGGTATACGCATGTGTGTGGGAACTTTCTGGTACGCCGTTGAATGGCCAGAGGGGTAACTGTCATATCATACAAATTCTGCAATGATACATCATTGTGAATTCAACCAAGCGTAAACATGACCGTCTGGATCATCATTCCCGTCAATGAGCTAGATATCGAACTTGTGTACACATTATGCGTCATTTTGAGGATTTTTTTTTCTTTTCAAATGCAAACACAGAAAATGTGTAAAAATTATTCATTGGCCTGAAAATTTGTCAATTTGACATTGAAAATAGAGTTTTTTTTTGTAATGAGTATAAGTTACAGAAAAGTGGTTGAGCAACTACCGTACTATTATGAAACGCAAAAACACCAATAATATTTATAAATTTGCTATATAAGAATATTGTAATGGAACTGTAATAATGAAATTAATTTTGTAAAAAATATGGGGCAATATTTTAAGGGGGGAAACCAGTTTAGGAGGCCGAAATTTTGTTTGTTTTTCGTGAATTTTTTACATATGGAATAAATAAACAGAATTTTTTTTTAATTTGAGAATATTTTATTCATGGTTTGAAATAGACTTGAGAATTTTTTGAAGCGATTTCCGCCGGAAACAGTGTCACTAGATCATGGACGATTACCATCGGAGTATTTTGCTGGTGGGCATTCCTGTGGTTTTAATTTTCATCTGTAATCATCACAATTTTTTTTTTTCGTTAACAACATATTTCCTAAGAATATGAACCTAATTCTGGAATTATATGATTATTAAAAATATGTTTTTTTATGCGAAAAAGGTGAAAAAATATGGTATAAAAACATAACATTGTCTTCAAACACCTCAAAAAAATGCAATTTTCAATTTTTTTTTACACAATCAGGTTCATATTCTTAGGAAATATGTTGTTAACGAAAAAAAAAAATTGTGATGATTACAGATGAAAATTGAAACCACAGGAATGCCCACCAGCAAAATACTCCGATGGTAATCGTCCATGATCTAGCGACACTGTTTCCGGCGGAAATCGCTTCAAAAAATTCTCAAGTCTATTTCAAACCATGAATAAAATATTCTCAAATTAAAAAAAAATTCTGTTTATTTATTCCATATGTAAAAAATTCACGAAAAACAAACAAAATTTCGGCCTCCTAAACTGGTTTCCCCCCTTAATGCCGAAGAGTAACCTTTAGATATAAGGTATATTTTCGGGTATAGAATGAAGATTTTTGAGTTGACGATTGAACGAAAGGGTTGCTTGTTCACAGGAGGCCTGTTCCATTTCGCCTAATATACAACCACTCGTCATTTCATGCATTCGCAATTATTACTAGTTTTTAAATTATTTATCGCTATATCCCTGTTCTGCACTTGTTAACCCAAATTGTTGTACACCAACGATCTTGAATATGTTGGTTATGTGCACTTTCATTGACTACCTATAAAAAAATAATCGAACAATATAAATCATAATGAGAGGTGAGTAATTTATAGCAACTAAGTGGTGTTCGATAAATGCTTAAAATAAAACTCGCAGTAACACTCTTCATAAAATACTGGACTTCAGTTTGCTAAATGGTTAAAAGGCACTTTCTTAATCCTCACAATTGTCGGTAGTGAAAGCAAAAGCGACGAAAAAGATCTGCGAAACGAGCTTTGGCAACAGTCTATAAGGGGCTTTTTCGAAACATTGAATTTGAATAATAAATTCCCATCAGTTCGTCGGATGACATGAGCGACTGAGGGACAAAAAGAAAAAGGACGATGAAAAAAGCGAAATGACGGAGGAGTAAGATAGAGGAAGGAATCACGCGATCCAATTACGTACGGTACGATGAATACCTATTCCGCGAGATCCCTTTGGCGCTTTCGCTTCCCTCTTCCCTTCCCCTTATCGTACTCTCTTTCGTACACTTTCCACTTTACTCGTTTCCCTTCTCACTTCAAATATTTTTTCTGCCACCTCTGCTTCTCTCTCTCTCTCTCTCGGGCTCTTTTCGCCCTAACATCATTTGTCGTTGCACCTCTTATGGTTAACGATGAATGGAAACATGCTTTTGACTGTTTTTATGCTATTGCATATGTAATGTAATTCACCAGGAACAAAACCAAGATGTGCAAGTAAGGGATAGAAAATCAATGACGAAAAGGAAATCCAGGTAAAAGGTGAAAGCGGTTATCAGTAATCATGTCTTCTTATTTCCATACAAAATCATTTGTATGCTGAAATTTTCTTTCAAATCTCTTGTGATCGTTGTCAATGTCCGAAAAAATGATATTTTCTTGAAGCACATAGAAATCGAAGAAACTTCATTTATATTTCATATCTGACAAAATATAATGAAGCATAATTATAAGTTCGAGCTAGAGAACAATAAGTCAGTGGCAACTTTTGAATAGTACACTTGTATGTAAACATACGAACACACAGGAAGCTCCGCCTATTTCTGTATGTCAGGTATATAGCAGAACTCCGCCTCTTGGCATACTAGCTTGGCAATTCATATGCCTCTCCATCAGTCTGCTGTGCGAATGAAAGAGAGGAGGGATCGTTCGAGTCGCAACGCGTTAAGTTCATGGTTTTCATCCTCGCGAGATCTGGAATTTGACAGTTGGAATGGAGAAAAGGGAGATGAAACCGATTGTGTATAGATGTACAACGGAACTCCAGAGATCCCTTGTGATTATAATACCTGGATCGAGTTTTGATTTAGAACACTTCAACTTTGTCGAGCAAGTTTTGCACTATGTGAATCCCAGTCATGGAGAAAGTCGTTGTATTACCACAGCGAGTATATGTGAGTAAGGCCAGGAGAGAGCACATGGGATGAACGAGAAAAGCTTGCACATTACGCACATCGGCATGGATTTACAAAGAAGTTTCTCCTTCTCAATGACATGGAATTTTCTCTAGAAGATACGAGGATTTAATCATTTGTTACGAAAGAATCGTCACAGTTATAAATAAGCCGATGAAATACTGACAGCTGCTAAGAGATTCCAATGTTCAAAGGCTCAATCTTCGGATCAATCGGATGGTTTTGATTTGAAATTTTTTATTGGAAATTTTCTATCATATTTTTTTGTTTTTGTATCAGTCGTGTTGAGTCATATTATACCATGGTATAGCGTAACACTCATTTCTCCACTTATATATTTATTCCCTTGAAGATATTCCATTATTTTTAGGAGTAGAAAATATAGTAATTCTAATGAATATGGTAATTCTAAAGAATTGCCGAAAATATAACCTGGCTAATTCTCCGAACACAGCGTCAAATGTCCCTGTCTTGAGACTATGCTGTCATAATTTTGCTGATTATCATAATTTTTTTTTTAACCGTTGTAAGTAATGCACCTAGACGTAACCGATGGCATAACATTTATTTTCTTTTACACCGTAAAAGAATGCCGGAATGTATGCTCTGACGATCAGCCTATATTCAGATCGTGTCCATTATGCAGAAGTTTCGACGGTATTGTAACTGTGTCAGAGCACTAACGTCCAGTTATTTTGGATTTCCATGTGGAATAGTTATAATTAATAAAATGGTATTTCAAAGTAAAATTCCATAATCTATATGTCGAAAATATTGCATCTATCCAAAGTTCGATATAAGTGTTTCGACGATAATACACTTCCCATGAGTATATTACGTAAAAGATCTTCATATTCGGTTTTATTCGTCTCGTATTTATGAGAGTGGCTAGAATTTTTATAAATGAAGCAGAAGAAAACGTGGAAATAAATAGCTTTCTATCTACTCAGTATATCGGCGTTGGGGTACATAGACAAAGTACATGTATTAAAAACAAGCACAAAAACGTCGAAGCAAAAAGTACTTAGATATTGTGGGATGGATAGAGTTAAAAAGTACTATCGCGCTCAACAATGAGTGAGAAAGAGAGAGAGAGAGAGAGAGAGAGAGAGAGAGAGAGAGAGGGATAATAACTTCTCTCGAGTTCTCAAAGTGAGGAAGCGTGTAATCGAGCACGCTGCCTTATTATTCCTTATTCCAACCGTTATAGATATTCGTGTGAGGGTGTGTAGGTATCAGAAGCATGATTCAAGGGCTCCAAGAGCGATCAGCAACAGCGCCAAAGCGGCCAATACATATCTGTTAGCTCTTTTCTTCTCTTCCTCGCAGTATGGTAAATTTAACTTTCCTTGCTTGTTTATTACATAAACCCCGAAAGTTAAGTTAATATTCGTTATGAGGAATCTGTGGGGAGAAAATGAGAAAGGAAAGGAGAGAGAGCTCGGAATAAGGAGAGGCGCGCAAAACTTATAAAAGATGTATCGGCAAACTCACGATGTACTACTTATGTATCTTTTTTTTTTGTAGTTAGGACCTGCCACGCATATAATATTAAGTGAAATAATAATTATATTGGCTAGCATATAAAAACAGACTGTCACGATGCACATATTTCTTTGTTAGCGTTAATATTTCTATACTGCAAAAAGTTATTATAATTTAAACGAAAATACAAAAGCGAGAGTGAAACGTACATGATCATTTTGACTAAGAAACACTTTTACGAAACACGAAATTCAGTAAAATTGTGAGCATTGAATGTGCTGGTGTCAATCAGACCAAAGTGATCCTTCCTAATGGTCCATGGTCTATGGAAATTTACTCTCGAAAGATCTTACAATTTTTCATTTTAACCCTTCTTCCTCCCAAGTTAAAGTTGCGACGCTTTCCATGGTTCTGCCTTTTTGTCCCTTTCTTTCTTTCTTTGCTGCCCGTTCATCTTGGGTAACTTTTGAATGAAAAACTTTTTTTTAGCCTATTTTGTGAAATTCATATAAAATGTAGTGACAAGCATATAAAGTTGGATTTCAGGAAAAAGACTAAGGGTAAAACAATCCAAAATTTCTATAGCTAACTCTATCTCTTTTGATTATGTTATCTATTCTGTAGATGTCATGGGTAACATCCAAGGTGGCTGTGCTTATGGCTTCAGTTCTGTGGATTACTTTTATTTCTCTATAAATATATTCGCCTATCCACGTTCAAGGATTGTTTTACACTGGGCACATTTTTTTCGTCATTCGAGAACTTCATTCGTCGTTTTTTTTCTACTTCGAATGGATATAAATGAAAACTTGTAGTACGGCCGTTGCATCTGAATCTTTCTTATCTGAATTTCAAGCTCAGGAAAAAATTCATTGTTTCGGCTAGTGACATCGCGACCCACCATTATCTCTTCTATCAATAAGCTAACCACGCGATGAATTTATCATGAACCGAACAAATACATTTGTACTTGTCAGAATTTATGAATTTTATAGTGAACTCTGAATATTTATCGCCTCAGAACCTATTTCAAGTGAAAATGGTCAAACGACAGTGGAAAATTATGACTCGTCGCGTTAACGTATGACAACGTAATTTCTAATACTGACGTAGACTTCAACATCATTGAAAACGTTAGAACATTTTAGAACAGACAGAATAACTTCAAAGCCAAAATTCAACTGGAACTTTTTAACATGAGACACCAGCTACACGACAAACCGATCGGAATTGCGGAAAAGCAATGACAATGACAATGAACCGTTAATTCACTCGTTATATAATACTACTTTACAAAAAAGGACTAAAATATGGGATTAGTGACAGATAGTCCAAATATATACTAGCGGTGACATTGCTTTTTCACTTGGAATATCCCTTGATAAAAGTAGGGAATACACTGGGATTTAAGGAGGCTTGAGGGCAACTTCTTAACTTCTCTTTTTAGTTAGTAGCGCACAGAGTCAAAGCAAAATTGAGAATAAAGCCGAGAGCATCAGATTTTTAGGTGGAGACAGCAACGAGCGATGGATGCATGCTTAGCGCACGGAAAATAACTATAGCGCCCTGATTGCCTCGAGTCACCGTATGATCCACGCACCTGCAACCTCTTCAGTAGCTATATCTGTATGTAGCCATGTATAAGTTTCCCTCGAGCAAATAGCTGCACCGCAAGCAATTCATCGTGGATAGTAATTGGAGCGTACATTCTTTTATTTTTGAGCTCTCCGTGTGTTGAAGTTACATCTATAGACATCATACGCTAGGGTTTTTGAATATGAGATCGTATTCCTATATTATTTCCGAGGCCAAACAGAAATTCGGAAAAACCAAAACGGTAACAAGATTCTCTCGCTCTCACTCTTTCGCTTTCACTCCCAATCTCCCTTCATCCTCCTCCTCTTTCTCTCTCTCTCTCTCTCTCTCTCTCTCTTTACCTCTTTCTTTCTCTATCTCTATCCGAAATGATAATATTATTTGACATAGCAGGTCGTCCTTTCCCATTAGCATGTTCCATCGTAAGGCTCCCGATGACCCTACGACTGCACCCAATGTAGCAATCACGAGGGCCTAATGGAGTGCGTATTTTCACCATTCGGTGCTTCGCACATCCTGTTGTGACAAGTTTCCGCTAGAATCACAATGCACTTCTACAAGAGTCAAAGAAAATACAAATATCATGTTAAATAATTGGAAACACTTTCAGGTAAATTTCTCGCTGAACCTTCATTTACTCTATATGTATGTAATGACGTTTCGAAGAAGATTCGAGCTGTTTTTCACACGTTTTGCGCTCAAGGAATCCTGCTCTGGAAGCTAACTGTTATACGAATATCACCTTCTTCAGAAACTAATTATGTCATGAATGTCATCCCCTCCGCTTGAGCCAAGCCCTTAGAGCTGCTGGTACTCGCTTCAAAACGTTCGCCTGCCAAAGAATGTACTGAATGCAGCACGAGTTCTTCTCCGTTTTAGCATCACCGAGGCTCCCTCACGAGGGCTACTACTCTCCACGCCGAGCTGACTACTTGTTTTTCTCTGCTTTGTCACGCCTGAGATGAGATGCGAACAGTTTTTTGTCTGGCGCGTCGTCTTTTAACATCAAATATGCAATTATATGGTACGCTGGTATATATATCACCTTGTTATATTATTACTGAACAATCCCGTTTTCGGTTATTAAACGTTTGCACAAACTTTCAACTCCCATCGACTATATTTTGAATATACAGTGTACATGGTATGCGCGTCTATATTTATCAGAAATAAGCGTCGGTGTTTTTGTAATCTCGACAGCGTCGCAAAGGACAGCGAGCTTTCCTTCGTAAAAAGTTCGGAATTTTTATGAGCACATTCAAAACAGTAGTATGCATATTTTATGACAGAGAGTCTCGGATAATGGCCATTTGGAAAGCAGCAAACATAAAAAAGAACTTGTCTGCTTTTCCTTTCAACGAACTAACTGTGACGGTGAACTCAAATGGTAAATAAGTTAAAGATTCATACAGGTGAATGAGTCTCGATCAGTTAGAAAATGAACTCGTTGCGTTTAATTAATGAATACACCTTTTGGCATTTACAACGATGAATAAAACATCTTCACTCAGAAAATTTTCAAGCAAAAGTTCTTTTTCCACCTTCTGAAATATGAAACCAGTTCATTCCTAACCAATTAGGTTTACCAAATCAAAATATATTTACAACAAGATTAGATAGTTGCAATGGAATTCTCGTGTTCATCAAATTTGAAATTTATATGGGCGAAGTTTTTTATTATCTTTTATAACCCGTCAAATTTATACACGAGACATATAGGACAGTGGAGTTATGAAATAAATGCTTCGAAAAGACTCGTCTTCAAAGTTGTACTCGTATATTCACTTAGAAGCTAATTTTTCTAAATGTGCTCTCTCTCTCTCTCTCTCTCTCTCTCTGTCCCTCCCATTCTCTGTCACCCACTCTCACTCATCCGCTCACTGCTCTTTCTCTTTTATGTACTCTAAATATATATACGGTTATACCTCTTGGTCGTTTCATAGTATTGCCAATCTGCCTCAGAAAGCCTTACCCGTTCGAAGGGGGATACCCTCGTAGCCTGCAGGCTGTATCCTAAAAGTTATCTGAAAATTTCATTTAAGATGAGAGAGTTAATAAAGGTAAATATTAGCTGTGCGAGCGGTTTGACGTGAACTAGCGAACTGGGTAGTGTTCCGAAAGCAACGCCGTCATAGGAGTGAAACGGGATGAGGCCGAAGCTCCAAGCGAAAGTAAGGTGCAGACAAACTTGGGAGGCAAGGCAGCGGTTGGTTAAGGGGACGTATGAGAGGGTAGAGCAGCTGAGAGGTACAGAAGGAAAACTGCAAGTGTGCGAAAGCATGTCGAATAAAGGGGTTATAGCCAGATCTCAAAGCCTCTCAGCTCATCTCGCTTGCTCCGTGGGCCCTGAAGCGCAGCAGCTATATTTTGCATTCATTAAACGAAGGATATCGATTCTTGTAGTGGACGATATAATGAAAAGATCTGATCCTTTCAAACGAAGCTCCATCACACTAACCCTTACTCGACGGCACGATTTGACTTCGTTGGTCATCGATAGACTAACTAAACACTAAACTGAAGTCTGGACTAAATACTGAAAAATACTGTTTTTGTGCAAAAGCGTTTACTAAATTGCTACATTCGATTCTGTAACCTGTAATCGAGTCCCTCGTACAAGTACGAATTGAACAGGATTTTTTTCCCTCTTCGGAATGAAATCCCATCATTAACATGAAACCACATCGAAGTAGGTTATACCACTAAATTGTGAAAGCAGAGAGAACAGTGTCACCGTGCGAAGACGAGAAGTCACCTAAAGGCATCTAACTACTCTGAGCCTTTTGGATATAAATTAAATGCAAATACGGGGTACGGGTACTGCAAACGGAGAGCAAATAATGGGGCTCTTGGTGGTGAACCCAAAACAACGATGTTAACAGAGTGTATCTGCAGTATTTAGTAGTCCTTATAACGATGTGCTGGTAATGATAATTATGCTATACGACTTGGTATAAATCGGATGTTACATAACTTAAATATTCTTTGTACTAGTGTGGAGAAGTTTAATTGTACCGTCCAAACGCTTGGTCGCGCCTCATTATGACATATCACTTGATTTATTCACGATTAGGGGTACAGATTGACTGTTTTATGAAAAATTGCCACCATTCAACCAGTACACTACAGAAAAGGGATGTTTTTGAGATCCGGAAAAGCCATTCAATTCCTGGCATTCAGAGATCGTAATAGAGTTGTGAGTCAGCAAAATACTTCAAATTGGAGATGAAAAACTAATGATATCATCAGTGAGCGTTGGCTTTCAAAGTCGATTTCAAACATCTGGAGAATTTTTCGTTCTAGGATCATTGGATGAAGGCCGTTCAATCGAAACTCTCACTTTAAGCTGTCGAGCTTGGGATGCATCTTCAAGCATCGGTAGTCACCGTTTTTTTTTTTTTTTTATATTGAGATTCAAGATTGAAACTCAATCGGATATGGTGTTACAGGATATTTCGTTACAGGACCCTGGAAACATATGAATAAACAGGTTTTATTTATTATTACAGGTGTAAAACTTCGTATATTACATAATTGATGATGTTCAAATATATTTGAGAAAAAAGTGAAATAAGGAGTCTATCATCATCAGTTATAGTTTGCGAATCATGTCTCGTCTAGTAACAATAAGTACGAATTTACTCAAAAGTATTTTCAATACGAAAATGTCACATTTGTTTTTTTGTCAATGTCCAGAAGGAGCCAGAATTTTGCCAGTCCAATGATCATCCAGAACAGCTTGGAAACGGAATTTCTGGAATTCTCGCCGACCACAAGAGAATCTATTGACCCAGGCGAATGGGTTTCGTGAAATAGCAAACGATTAGTAGAAGGCGCCAGTCCGTGAAATCACTAGATGGTAGCGTTACGGATGAGAGAGGCGAGAGATCAACAGCAAAACAAAGATACTCGAGTAAGCCAGGGTTGCGATGTTCGTAGTTGTAGAACAAGGATTACTCGTTGCGTTTCTGGGTAATCGTGCGATACTAGGTTGTGCAGTTGCCCGGGTTCGTTCGATGTACGATATATGGTCGAGCCTGGAGGAAGCAGCTGGCGTCTCAGGGTGGAAATGACCCGTCATACACAGCCCCCAACCTTACCCTGAAGATCACTGAGCCCGTGATTCTGTGCACTCACCAGACGCCTGTGTGGTTTAAGCTGTTCATGTTCAAATATGAACTTACGTATAGATATCGTCGAAAACTCGTCTCCTTTGGTCTATGACCTGCCAACGACATCTTACGCTACGATGATTTCATGGCTTCCTTTAGTCGCTCACCCTATTCAGTTTCTTCTTTTTCATTCAATTCCTTTGATTCCTTTGATTTTAATGAAAGACTTTCATAATTACATAATTCATCGAACATCACCATGATTGAACATACTAGTCGCATGCATCCGGGTGAACCATTCGTTAATAAAGTTTGTGTGAAAAAGTTTCTCTCGACAATGAAGTTGATAAAGGAAATTTTACGTACGAAGGGTCACCAAAATGAAATATGCGACGATTTCGCCTGCTTATTTTCTACAGGAGGTGGCCCCACCGCATGAAATGGTTTCCGTGAATTCTATGAATTGCTCATGCATACTGGATAATGACGTTCCATTATCGTGGGCAAACGTCCTTACGAAGTGATAAACGAGATCTCTTTCTCTCGTTTCTTTAACTCGGAAGTCGTTACGTATACGACTATTCATTAACGGAAATGAGCCTACTTCACAGCTGAAGCCTCCCTTATTCTTATCTCGACAATGCAGCAGCCATATTCTTTGGAATCATTTTCTGGCTCAATCTGTTATTCTCCAGCTGCATATCAGGTGATTCTCGAATATCATGACCATACCACGCAAAAGTAATATGATGCCCAGACTCGGCTGAGCTGCGCCCATGGCAACGAGCTATAACTTGCGATCGTTTTACATCGATGCTATATTCCCCGAGCCCCAACATTAATTCCGTTGAAGCCCCATCAACTAACCAATGAGCGTACGCATGGAATATATTGAATGGCAAAATGGCTACATGGGCAAAGCGTATTGGCTTTGCGTTACTAGTGTTACGTAACTTCATTTTCCACGGGGACGTCCCATGCTCGCAAATCGTATCGAACTTTTTATCTGTATAGACTGTGATTAGTTTTTATATACGATTTCATTCTATATCTAAAAAATATAATCTTGTTGGCAAGATTCTTTGAATGCAGTTTTTTCATTTGAAAGCTCAGTATTGATTTTATTTTGGTTCAGTACTTTCGTTGAGATAAAGAAAACTGGGAAAAAATATTATGAATGCAGTGTCGTTAAAATTGAACGGATAGTATTCTGCATCTATTGAAAATTTGCAATCCGCAGGAGATGGAGGTCAAATTCTGCTAAAAATGACCTGCTTACTTGAGCAATGATGTGTATACGGAATTTCATTCGTTCCGTTAGAAATTGAACATTGCGAGAAAAACTATTCACATTGATTTATTTTTTCTCTCAGCCACACTGGAAAATTTTCTTTGGATTCGTATTGAATTTTTATTTCTTCTACCAATACGTAGTTCTGAACTTGATGCAATTCGCAAAATATTATGAAAAAATAACATTTTCAATCTATCAGCTTCTAATTAGTTGTGATCGAAAGAGGGAAAAAATTAGAAAAACGCGTGAATCTAGATGAACTTTCAAAATGCCGTCATTCAATTTATATTAAAGGAACAATTTTGAGAAATAGGTAAAATCGAGATGCTTCTAGTAAAAGTATCTTGTACGACTCGCTTCGTAATTGTTCTTGTCTCGAGTCGCTACCTCGACTTTAATTCATTTTTAGTATCAACTAAAATAATTATGTAACTATCATTATTTTTTGAATATTATTACGCATATCCTTTTGTACTCGATTTCGATTCTTGAGCCTTTTAGCAATATGACGCTACACAAAATATTCACAGTAAAAAGACTCCACTCGATCCTCAGTCATTCTGTCCACTCATGCTCACCGATCAGAGTTAAGAAATGTACGCGTGCATTTCAAGGTGGAAACGAGTCGACAAAGGGGAAGATTTGGTATCATAGACTGTCCTCAGGCCATGTCAAAGAAGCAGAAGCGGTTATCGCTAAAAACACCGTTTTGAGTAATGAAATTGTTGGTATATATCTTTGATCGTGGTGAGTGATATGATGTAATACGAAGACGTTTCGCATTGGGTCCTCTACCATAAATTTGTAATTTCTAAAAAGACGAACATTCATTAAATGTATTATTGTTCACAGATAGTTTTATAATTATTATTCAACATTTATTGATAATCGTAACGATATAAATCAATTGCAAATGAACTCAACTGATGTTTTCATTAATTATATCCACCGTAATTCTATTCGACTGAAATAATTACAAAGAAACATCCACGTAAACTAATCGTAGCATGATTCGCTGTAGATGCGAATAACAGACGCATGACTTCTGTGCGCACCAGCGAGCGAATTTTGTGTGTAACGCTCAACCATAACACCTTTAGTATATACATCCGACAAAGTTTCGTCGTTTAGCTGGGGAGCGAATGGAACGCGGACGAGCTAGTTCCACCGTCGAGGAAGATTGTACCAGCGTTGGCTGGCACGTACTAATCCGTTACTCCTAATTAGACGCGGATTGGCAACGGTTTAATCCTTCAAAGTCACTGGGGCGCGTACACGGTACCTACGAGATACTGATTCTGCCCAGTAAGAGTATATTCTCGTAACTATGCTCTAGGCGCCAGGGAATAGCTGTTACTGCGTGAGCCACGAGGGAAACCATGTTAAGCGGACCAACTACTGCTACGTGGGTGTTCGAGTCAACCCACCACATACTAGTGGGTTACACAACAACTTTTCCATGGCACACGTAGTATGTCTGTGACTTTTGGGAAAATCATGATAAAAACACAGAAAGTGCGTGTATAACTTATCACATTTCTTCTAACCACCACAGGGCTAACGGTAGACCAAAATAAGGGCTAATAGTGAACACATAGTATGGAGATCAAACCAGCCGGAAATGGCTGGAGTTTCGGAATGAAATTTTCATGTGTACCTGAAGAGTCGATATAGCAGCAGCTTTACATATCTACGGTGTTTGAAAAAAATATATGATAAGAATACAGAAAGTGCGTACATACTTTATCATATTCCTCCCAAACACCACAGATATGTAAAGCTGCTGCTGTATCGATTCTTCGGGTAGGAATACATAAGTAAGTGCACATGAAAATTTCATTTCGAAACTCCAGCTATTTCCGACTGATTTGATTTCTTTACTAGGTTTTACTATCAACCCTCCTTTGTCCGATATAAGCATAAGGCTGCAATTTTCTGCTGTTTAATAATTTATATACAAGACAATATGATGAATGATACAAAATTCAACTATTTCTGCATCATTATTATTATCGGTGAAACACTATGAAACAGAAAATTGTACTATATTTTTCCATTTATATTTCATTAATGATATTCAATATGAATGAGGGCAAGAAATACCCTGTTGCTCCATCAAAGCATGTAGATTGACATACGAATTTACGTTCCACGTTGTCTTATTTCCTGTCGAATACTGATAACAATGATAGCTCCAATGGCACGAACAGCTCTCGTACGAACGATATAGCAACACGTCCCCGTGACTTTTGTAGCGATATTTAAAACTGTAGCGCGCGACGGAGTATCAGAAAAAAACCAAAGATTTGTATGTTCATATTTATCAATCCGATCATTATTACATAAGAACAACATTTTTTTTCAATAATCTTTTATACCTCTGCGTTCGATCTGCGATAACTTGAAAATTGTACTGTAAAATAACAGCAATAAGAAATCACGTTATTACTTAGATGTTAAGAAGTCTGGTCATCATGAATTTTTTAATTTATTAAAATTCTTTTCAAGCCTTGAACTGTTAAGAACAATTCAAGCCATAGTGCGTATTGAAAAACACAAAATTGACGAAGTTACAGTTCTTTTTTTCCTATTGGTCTAAACTTTTGTCCTAAAAACTCTGATTTCAAAACTATTTTTTGAAAATATTTCATTTCCTCTCATTTTGTACGAAATCGAGATGTATGTCTAAGAAAACAAGAGATATTCCTGATCAAGTCTATCAACTTTCCATTTTTTTTTTTTTTTCGAAAACAACACAAAATGTAAGCTTATTAGCTAGGACCAGAGTGACGTTGGCATTCAACAAAAAAAGACGAACGTAAATTCATTGCAATAATTTTGTCGGCGTTCACTGACGAGAATTCCGCTTAGTCAAACCGTTTTTAAATGAACATATTTGTGCCCAACTATATGAGATATTAGGGCCACTAAGTTAGCGGCAAAGGTCGAGAATATACCTTTCTCCTTGCTCTCTATATGTTTCGCTTTTGCCCAGAAGCTGCGCCATACCGCGCCAATGACGCTTTGAGTAATAAGATAGCAACGGGAATGTCTCTTATACTCCGTCCGAGAAACTGGCGCGTTTCTCCGTGCACCCAACTGATAACGTCATTACGAATCAAATGGACCGAGATATGGATAAGGGATAATTAGGGGAAGCGAGACAGACGAGGTGTATAGAGGGAAAACGTTTCGGAATGACAAGATATACTCGTAGCAGATAATACATATCATATATACATATATATATGTGAAACGACGTTTCGTAGAATACGACTGCTGAGCTACGCGTCTCACGAAGTAAGAGAAAATGCCTACGGATGATGGCGAACATTTGTTACTTCAGATTCTACAATGAGGGTTCCGTGCATTCACCTTCGTTTTCCCCTTCCAACTGAGCGTATACTATATCTCAAAGCATCACCCCGTGGAGCACCATTGCAATCCTTCATGTCCCTTCCGGTCTGTGACACCTGAGTTTCTGAGTAATGCTGAGTAATCGAGGGATATGCTTACAGTTAGAAGATTATAAGCTGGCATCTCGCGTTATCATGGAATCTCACTCTGTTTTTTACATATCTTTTGCAGAGTGCAAATGCTTAAATTAATATTGAATGGACAATGATAATACTTCAATATAAAACAAGTTGTGTATTGTATTCAACAGGTAAAAATATGGAACATGGTTTCATAGCTTTCATTATAATCAGAATACTACGCATGAAGAATGTGAGACTTGAAGAGAAAAATTGTTAAAAATTAATTGGCCTGTACTCAAGGTTGGCCTTTGCTTAAATTTTTCCCCCAATCCGTTTCTCCGTGCGAATGGTTCGAATAAAAACAAAAACGCTTGAAAGTCGTCACGTTCGAATATATAAAAGTACGGCAAAGCTCGCGCAAACTTTCTCTTTTAGTACTTGGTGCTGTGCTGCTATCGCGTCTCTTTATTCGTTTCAGAATATCTTTAATTGTTACCGATTTTTATTTAGGAAAAGTATTTATAGATAGGTAAGATAGGCGTTTTGAACGAAGATTCTTAGATTAACCGTAAAACAATTTGGATTTTTACTGTGATAAGTTTCGAGTAATCTCGCTTGAGAAGTGGTTTTTTTGTGTACGTTAGTCAACGCAAAGTGAGAAGTTTTATTTATCTGACGCATGGGCCTACTACCTATTTGGTTTCTATTCTCGCTAGGGCGCTTCAGTGCTTAGAACTGTCGGAGAAATCACAAATAACAGAGTTTCTTGGTGGCTTTGGATGGCCTCTCGGAGGCTATTAACCACCCTGAAGCTCCTTTTCCTATTACAATACTCTTGGTTTACTGAGAACGGGAAGGACGATGACGGGTATTCCTGCAAAGATGTTACTTGTTATTTTAGCTCCACGTCGCTGAAATACATCTGACCTGTATTTTTGCATTGTGAGACGTTTTCCTCCAGAATAAAAGACATTTTTTTTTGTAATGATATGTAGCAACGACTCGTCAAATATTTGCCCTCCAATTACAGCAACATATTTATTTTGAAGTTTCCGTTATTCGCAGTCATTAATCGATTGTAGGAAATGCAAATTTTCAAAATTCGTTAGATCTTTATTTGCAGTTTGAATTCTAGGTAGTACGTATACGAGGAACCACTCTCGAACGTGTGATCGGTTCGTCGTACATCGTGGATCGAGGTGGAATTTTTTAACGTCCGGGAAACTGTGGTGATGTTTGCCCGCATTGACAATTGGAAATAACGCTGGCACGAATCGAAATTCCGAGCTTGCGTGCGTGACTGTGCAAAAATTTGAAAGATTTTCCTCGAACATTTGAACCGGGATTGATGTGTCGAGAGAGTGAAAGGGATATTTTAGTTTGAGAGCCTCGACAATTCCACGAACGCATCTATATTATATTTGTGTGGTCAGCAGCTGATGGAAACGAGGGGTCATCGTGCATATAGTATTCATACATTATACACACATATACACGTACGGTCTGCGCCTCATCAACAGCCCTGTTCAGCCAAAGGCACGTATGGGATACCGCGTCATTAAATTGCATTTGCATATCACTGATCCGCTGAATAGGGACTGGCATGCACTGGTGGAGCCAATTAAAATTGACAGGGCTATCAGATGAGACTTTTTCGACATGGTTATCGCTACTGAACAGCACGCAACAGTCTTTAAAATCCTCTGAACCAATTATAACAAACGTGTGCAATCATCTTTTTCCATATACATTTGTTCATTCTCTTACAGTCTTAGGCCATGGAGCAAATTATATAATATCAGCAAACTGTTGATAACGATGTTTATTTCCCAGTCATAATCACTTAACTTTTTTAATTTGTATAAAAAAATAAAAAATTTCATTCGACTTTTGAATTCGTCCATAAAAAGACTTCTTTTACAATCTCCTCTATAAGACCGACCTACCGCCCCTATATCGTCGAACCCTCTGATATTTTACGTCCCCACAGCATAGTTTTTTCGTGTTGCTATCGAAACCAAGTGTGAGACATGGAAAAGCGAGCTCTGATACAGTGTAAACAGTTTCGTATGGACGCGGCAGCCAAGAGATATTGATATCCATATCGAAACGGTTTTCCGAGTCGTATCTCGACACCACCGACAAAAGACATCTCGTCTTACACGCACGCTATGCGCTTCGATACTTCGAGTGACGTGACGTTGTGTGGTGTTGAATCTACATCAGGATAGACATTTCTATATACATATATGTAGAGAGGAAGAGAGAAATAGAGAGTGAGAGTGAGCGTGAGAGAGAGAGAGAGAGAGATAGAGAGAGGAAGGGAGGGAGGGAGGGATGGAGGGAGAGTGAGAGTGAGAGAGAGAGATAGAGAGAGGGAGGGATGGAGGGAGAGTGACGAGTCAGTGAAGGAAGGACGGGAGTTGTTCAAGAACGGACGTTCTGTGATATCAATATTATGATGTATCAAGAGAAGGAAAAACATAAGAGAGAAGAGAAGGAAGCCGTAGATCGGGGGAAGGAATAGCAAGCAAGTGAGAGAAAGTCAGAGAGAGGAAGGGGGAGAGGGGTGATAGAACGATGATGATAAGAAAGGGAAGAGAAAGTAAAGGTAAAAAAATCTTACACAAAACACGGGTGAGATGAAAGAGTCTGGGGTTGTGTGGTAAAACATAGACGGATGAGAAAAACTAGAAGATGAGAAACATGAAAAACATACGGTAAATACACAAAACTTTTGAAAAACATTTAATACTATACGAAAAAAAAAATTCAAGCATTTGATTCCCACCTTCTTTCTTGTCGTTCTTTCCATCTTCTCATATCTCTTTTTGAGATATTGAGTTCCACAAATGCGATAAAGTGACGATCATTGTGTAATAGCGAAATACATATGTTTGATGTTCCAAAGCCTACGCAGTGTCGTTGAGATTAACTTATTCCTTTTTACGGTTAAAGCAACGCGTGCCTGTCTCTCCTCCAGGCTTTTTTTTCATGAAGAATTTACACACTTGAGATGAATCACTTGCAAACATTTTTGTACCCTGAACGACCTTTTCTAAGACTAATTGAAAAAATGAAGCACAACATTTTTTGTTGGATTTTTTTACAAGTTCCATTATAAATGATAAAATGAAATGCATTGAGCAGGAAATTTTCTGAACATTTTTTTGTTCAATATCTCCTTCAGTTACACGTTTTCAATTATATTTAGAATTCTGCTAACATAAGAGACAAATCACCTCTGTCTGCACTTTCTTCGAGTATCTGCGAATTCTCGTCAGGATATGGCTGGCATTCCTTAACAATGTTTGGAGTTTTCGAGAGGACTCGATATTACTTCCGGTTGGAAAGCATCTACGATACAACGTCGTAATAATGCTAATAATAATAACAGTATATTCTATCGTCCCATTTGCAACGCGTCTTCCCTGATGTTGCCAAGCTCGTGGGTATTCTTCGTTTAATTTGTATCGGGAGCTGGAGAGAAATTAGGGAGATCGGGAAGAAGTGTGGGAAGAGGACAAAGTTGGAAAATCTTGGGAGAAGTTTACTGCGCGCTACGGCGCATCACTTTATTCCCGAGGACGCATAATATCATGTAGATAGTGTGAAACTCCTGCTTCACTGAGCCATCAGCTTTTATATAGTAGATCGGAGCACATGGCTTGAATGGAAATTTACCCGTTTCTTCCCGGGCAAGCAAATTGTTCCAATAGAAATTTAGGCGCTCGTATACCGGCTGCTGGATCCGCAACGATCCTCTGGGAGATAAATTTGAAATAAGTTCAGTAAATTTTTCAATAGTGTCAATCTCCCATGGTGATTTTCCAACAGGAAATAAATTAAGGGGGAAGCGATCTCACTAACTTGTACTCATTTATTTTCATGTGAATAAAAACCATAATCAATTTTTTATTTATCCTGTCGTAGAGTGTTGTAGTTTATTGATCTCAGAAACGATATTGTTGATTAAGGGTCTCGACAAGGATTTGATAAAAGGATTTAGTTACAAGTGTCTCTGATAAAAAAAAAGTCGCTGTGCACTCGTTAAGATCTTCATAGTGAAAGAGACAGTAAATGCGAATGGAGATGAATGTTTCCGTCTGGAGTCTGTGATTTAGTGTTCTTAAAATAATTAAGATAGTCCGAAGCTTGACTCGATCAAGAAGTAGACTTTTCAACATTACATTTTTCATTTTCGTCAATAGCAGAATAAAAATTCGGACATCCGGTCGCTTTACTCGTGGTTGAGTTTCGTAAAATGCAACTATTACTATCATTCTACGAGACCGTTTTATGTTTGATAAAAATAAATTGATTTTTTTACTTTTGACTAAAGTACAACAGCATTTTTTATTTTAAGGCGTCTACTTCGAACTCGTGGATCCGAGATGCTGAAAGATACTAGTTCGATTCTTTTTCGTAAAATAAGCCATCAAAATTGAACAACTGAAAAGCTGTCAGGAATCAATGATTCAAACGTTTTGTCCATTCGTTGCATTAGGCATAATAATATCAGAAAAAAAATTGAATGGTTCGTAATTTTATCGAACTCGTGACGCTGTTCATAGCAAGATCGTCGTATGTATAGAATTTGATAAACCCGGAAACGAGTAAATGGCTATTGCAAATCAATGACGATGAATTTAATGAATCAACGAAGCGATCAAAACAATGTAATGAATGAAGCGTAGCAAATCAATAAGGGAAAGATTCTCGCTTTTTTCCGCAACTCTTTGAGTTATGCGATCCTGTAGATAGCTCTTCATCGCATCTCTTTAATTTCGGTTCTCACAAATAATGAAGCATCGGTTGATTGAAATTAAATCAAATCATTCGGTTTCAAGAGCGCAGCAATAACCTCTTACATATTCAATTGAAGCAGATGGTCATATAATTTGCTGAAGTGATTAAATTGCGTATTTAAAAAGGTGTACAGGTGCATGCACGCTTGGATCAGCTTGGGAAATGATACGATAAATTCGGGTTGATTAATTGTCGAAAATAGTAAAACAAAAAACGAGGTGAATGATCGTACTGCCTTGGCACGTCTGAGCCTCGAGCAATAAGAGGTAACGAAGACGATCTCCAAGGGTTTCGTCCAAAGCTCCTGCCAGCACGTAACCCTCCGCATAAGGGTAAGAAACCCGTGGCTTTAATTATTCGACCGAGCCACGAAAATTAAGAATTCGCCGCAATAAATAACCTTTTAATCAGCAAATTCCACGCCTTTCTACGAACGCGGAGAGATTCACGGATGGACGACTAAAAAAGGAGAAGAAGGAAGGGAGAAAGATAGAAAGAGAATTGCTTTACATATACATCTACATGAGCATGCAAGAAGAGGGCAGAAAAAAATTAGCAGATACTTTACTGAGAGCTGAGAAATTCGTTGTCTATATCTTTCATTCATTATGATTATTATAACCCTCTTTGCTCCAAAATTTATGGACTTTCAGGGCACGATTGATCGTTTGAAAATTCAACTAGAAACATTCCAAAACTAAGTATGTTGCGAAAAGGATTATTTCTTATTCCTAAGGGGTCATTCAGTTTCAAGGAAATCGATTAATATTCAAAGGAAATTATTAATAATTATGAAAAATCGCAAATAAATATAACAAATGTTTCATTATATCATATTCAAAGCATACTCGTTAAGACTAAATAAAAATCGTTCAATCCGTTGATTGTTTAGTTTTTAGAAGAAAAAGAAATAGAGAAAGATGTTATGTGTTAAAGTATAACGTCACAGTTAGTTGAATTTTTATACAACCACGCGCGAGTACTGAGAATAATTAAAATGCTTAGAATATTCAAAAACTACCGGCATGAAAATATGATTGAGTGCATGCATATAAATCATAAAATACATTTTTATGCACTTATTCCTATGCTGTATCGAGAGAAAGAGGTAGGGACAGTTTTCTGCCTCATAGTACGAAAGGAACGGGGGCCAGGGAAAGAGAGCTTTTTGAAAAGAAAAGGTGGAGAGAGGGGGCCCTTTGGAATCACATTCTTTTCCGGAGTCACTCGTTGCCTCGCACCCTTTGGCGGAAGATCCTAGGGTATTGTGTCGACTACGGAGTTCGCTCTTCTCTTACTGGCTTTCAACTATCCAACTTCGTCGATTGCTCTACCATTTCACCCTCTTGCGGAACCGTCTCGTTTCTCTTTACCTCGCCCTTTTCTCTTATTCAACTACACAGTCAAATATATATTTCCCATTCCCCTTCACTAGATATCTCGCTCGATAGACCCTGAACGGCATTCTTATACCGATCTCCAATCCGCACGAGGACAGGCATCAGGTAACATAAAATTTTCGTACCTTCAATGTAGCTTCTGATCGCGATATCTTTTTACGTTTTATATTATTTATCGGCGGAGTTCTTGACGTTATGCATGCATATTGAAGGAATTTTGAAAAAGTACTTTTTGTACGCAAGCAATCGACTTCTCGATGCTTTCGCGTCTTGACCAAAAATACGTCAATAGATACGTGAATCGAAAAGGAATTCATGGATAGCAGAATAAGCAAGAGAGCAAAATTAGAGCTTATAACTTACTTGCTGTTACGGAAAAGGTGACAATATGGGGGTACAGAAAAAAGAGAAGAGAGAGAGAAAAAGAGAAATAGAGCGCGTCAGAGAACTCTTCTATTTTTCAGCGACGTTCTTACATACAGCTAGCATTTTCCATTACGATTCCAATAAATTAATTTTCAGTTCAGCGTCCGCTTGCGTTCCATTTTCTTCCTTTTCAGAGAATTCAGGAACGATGGACGGAAGAGAGGGTCGTAAGGTATTGGTGCCGAAAGAGGGAGCGACAAGGAGGAAGAAAAAGAGAGAGAGAGTGAGAGAGTGATCGTGAGATGTCTTATACATGCCATTTATACTCCTTACGATGGGACTGCATCAGACTGATGCTGTCGACATCGATGACTGGATTGTAGAGAGAGGTGCACCTAGACTACGCTCAACCCTCTAGAGTCCCTAGGCAACGGGTGACTCACCTTCTCCTTGCATAAATGTGAATATATATATAGTTCTCATCCCTATAGGAGGTTATACGTGTATACATGTATACATATATATGTATGTATAGCCTCCATCCTCACTACGGCAGCAGCGTTGTGCACGGGAAATCTTAAATCCAGCCCTCAAGCATTGATGAATCCGCTTTGCCCGGAAATTGTTCCCATCCGTCTACGAGGAAAGTAAAATCTCTCGTCGCCCGACCGGCGAAAACCTCTCTACCGTTCGTTTTTTTCTTTATCTTTTGCTTTGACGAATCGATCAACATACTTTTTTCCCAGATCAAGTAATTTAGTATGAAAAATTATAACTTTGGGCGTTGAGACCAAGTGATCGATGAAGATTGCAACTTATTCAGTGGTGGGTCAACATTTATTTAGAACGTCGTGAATATTTTATTTAAAAAAAAAAACCAGTATTTCATCTCTGTATGGATTCGCTCGTTTTCAGAGCTCTACACAGCTATTATCCATTCACTACTATACTATATTTTCAGGGTTTGCACACACATGCTTCGAAATTTTTTACTCACATAGACTATTTACAGCATTTTTTTGTTTTGCATCGAAAATTGAGAGCATAAATCAGCTTCAATGTAATCCGCTTAACAACGAAGGATTATTCCATTGAAATTTTGTAATGACGTAGAAAGGTAATAGCTTAATAGAGAGAGAGAGAGAGAGAGAGAGAGAGAGGGAGAGAGAAAGAGATATAGATGAATACATGTTTATTTAGCCTTCTCAGCTATTTCATGAAATATCCATTGTTTATTTTCCATACATATTTAACTTTTTTTTATGAGAGAGAGAGAGAGAGTGAGTGCGAGAAAGTGTCTGTAGGAGAAGAATAGAGAGAAGAGTGTGTTTCTGTTATATAATAAAAGATTTTAGACAGTAGCTGGAAGAGTAAATGTGACATTTCCCACAGTTCGAAGTGCCTCGTCACCTATCACAAATCAATATCGGTACATGTATAGTCAGCCATACGACAAGCCCAGATTGTAGAGAACGTATTATGTAAATCATTTTACCGAGCACAATTGCCAATACCCTTCTTAACCTGTTTTCTTCTCTAGAGAAAAAAGCTAACATGATGAGATTTCCTGAGAATCGAAAAAATGCCGATTCGTAGCTAACCGAATACAAGAGAAATCTTGGAAATTCCACTAACACCACACCAATGGTGTCTGTAACCCCGTTCTTGAATTCCTATTGCTTGAAATCTCAACTGATGTAACCGTGAACCCGTCACTGGACCATGAAATTCCAACCCTTTCGAGGATTTCAATTTGCATGATTTTGCTTTAAGTTGACCACAGTGCTTGAAACGTGGTATCGTGTTCTCTAACTTCTCTTTGTCTCACTTGCTCTTTCTCTTATCGTTGTCGTCGTTGGTGTCGTTTGTCGGAGCACTGTCGGTTAACCTCAAGAGAGCCACCAACGTCGCCACAAAGTCAGTTTCTTAGTAAGCACCACTAAAATACAAGGGAACAATGATACGAAGAACAAAGCGTGATAGAAAAATAAGAATGATTGAAGATGAAGAAAGGGAATGAGAAAAAGAGAGCGAGAGAGAGATAGAGATAGAGAGAAAGAGAGGGAGAGAGAGAGAGAGTGGGGAAAGGTTAGAGTCAAGAAGAGCAGCTTTCGTGCTGGCAGGTCGCATGATACCGCAAATTAAAGGACTCTCTCGTCTTCTACCCGCATAGCTGAAAGTCTTTGTTAAGTTACTGACTGGCCCTCGGTTGAACTTGAGAGATATATATATTTGAAAATCGAGAGTTACCCCTAGTTCAACGAGTAGATATTTCAGGTAGGAGATTCTGGGGGTTTAAAAGGGACTTCAAGAATGGTGGAAGGGTAGTCCGCGTGTCCAGAGGTTTTCCTCTTGCGATCAACCTTCATGATGTTCCTCGAGGCTTGCCGGAAGATTATATGTGCATAGAAGTTACGCAGTCCACTGGGGAACTTAGTGAAAAGTCTGTGGGACACTACGCTTGAGGCTATCTCAGTGATGGCTATTCACTTGGACAAGTATCGTATGATAATAATGAAAGAGGAAACGGATAGAGAGAAAAAATGATATAAAGGGATAGGGAACAAAACAAGTAGAGAAAGAGGAACGAAGTGCATAGGACAAGAGAAATGGCGACTCATCACGTGATCGAGCCTAAACTATAGGTATAGTATGGTACGTACACATGGCTCCGAGTCTCGCGAGCTTCGCACTGCCCGTGACCACATCAAAGCTTCTGTTGGACGAGCTTTGAGCACGATACGCTTCGTTCCTAACCTAGCTTTGACACCGCGGCCAATATAGCCGCTACCACCGTTATTAGCGAGCTCCCATTCAATATCCTTAATTAAATTCGGCAGCTTATTCACTGTGGTTAATTACGATTTCGTTTTGTACCGAGCCCCTAGCCTTGATGTACGTTTGTACTCGCTGAGACACAGATCTCATATGTCATTACTTTGAATCTGGATTACCGTTCGATTTATTGCTGAATACTGCATCATACATCGTTGTTAGAAACCAGTTTTCAGTTTTTTTGCTAATTGATTGATTGACCAATCTCATCAGTGTTAAAAAAATTTAAGTATTCACGTCAGAAATTCTTCCTACTAATGATAAATTCAGTGCATCCTAAATTGAACTGCTTCAACAACTCAATTTAATGACGTCAATGTAAAAGTGTCCTAGACCATGAAAAACAAATGATATTACAATAAATTTCTTTACAGATATATATTTAGCGGTTAAATGTGAATACAAATTGCATGGGATTCAAAATTACATTATGCATGCATGGTCAACAATTCAAATTTACAATAGACATAGCTATGTTTTACCTGTAACATAGATTGGATTTAACATTACGTAATTAAAGATATTATTATGAACTTATACTTGACGCCAAGACGCTGCTGGATCTCTAGATGTGAAAGTTAAATCAAGAGACGCGGTAGCGGCTTTGTATATACGCTACATACACACATGTAATATTTATTTCTAATGTATAGATAATGTTGTACGATTCGAAATCTCCGGATACTTATTCCACGCTTCGTCTCCAGTGATATTAGCACTGCCAATGATAAGCTTCTTTCTTTGATCCAAGTCTGCTCTCCATCAACGATCGTCACGAATTGACTTCCGGCCTCGACATATATAACGGTGCCGACTATTCCGTCGAGCGAGAATCACCCGCAGGCTCTCATTCGCTGTTTCTCTCACTCAAGGCAAGCGTCGGCTTCACGTTTGCTACTCTTTCTATGTCATCGACTACCCAGAAAATCTCAATTACCTGTGCTGAGCAATGGAGGGAAAAGAGCGACAGGAATAGAGCATACAGTGATCTCATTCATCTATAGTTAATGCTCTGAGTAAAGCGAAAGAGAAAGAGGAAGGAATGGAGTAGACGAGAAAAGAGGAAAGAGAATGAGCTGGGGAATCGAGCTATGAGAGCGACAGGAAAGGACCAGAGGCTGCATCACATTCTCCGGGTGGGATTACCCCGGATGCTTCCTCCTCGCTTTGTCTCCGGCTCTGACTCCAACTCCGGATTCAACTATCTCCTCCACCCTCCTTCGTGCTTCTTACCCATCGTATGCTCTGCACCAGGAGATCCCATCGCTCTAGTCCATGCGAGTGAGTTTGGCTCTCTCGTTGAAGCCGGCGAATTGAGATGGCAACGTCGGAAAGCACAAGCGCGAAAGTGAGAGACACCGATCATGGAACACACGAAAAGCTGGCGAGGAAGTGCATTGTGAGGAGTGAGAGGCAACGCTATAGATTGCTAAACGTGCGGGAGCACTTCTATGTACGCGGGTATGCGAACTGTGTATGTTCTTTCACGTATTAGTGAATTTGCGTTCGTGTAGTAGTTGGCTTTACGTCTGAAGGTGGAAATGAACTCCTGGCATGGACAACGTTAGCAATGACGTTCCGGTAGCTAGTGTGCACGCGCTCGTATGCATTTGTACATATTCTATATTTGTGTAAGTCTCGTATAGTATCGTCACTCATTCCCGCCTCTCATTCCCAGACAATGGTCGCCCACTTGAAGCCGGCTGGGAACCACTACCATTCTACACAGTCCCATTTCCCTGGGCTGATGCCTTCCCTCTTCTAATGATAGTTCACAGAGTTTGGTCTTGAGTGAGATGCGCGAACTGTTCCTCCCTCACTTCGTCGCAGACTATTGCTATAGAGCTAGCTACAAAGTTTTCTGACAGTTGGGACATTAAACACTGAACATTAGCCACAAGTATATGTATTTCACCTTACCCTGAAAAACGTCACTGATGTTCAATCAGTGATTTATCGTGCAATTTTCCACACAAAGGATCTCGTTATATGCAAGGATTCTTGCTGGATAAAATGAATAGAAGAATTAATTGGAATGAGCAGAATTCGAATGTTAGCGATAAAGAGGAAAGCTTCCGAAAAATGTTTATTCTCTTTCGTAAAGTGTATATATAGAAAGAACTAGATGAAAAAGAAGATTGATGGAAAAAAAAAAAACTGTTCGTGCTGCCTCGAATGGCGGGTACTTACTTAGGCAAATGCCCGCTCTTCGGATTAAGTATCTGTTCTAAAAGCCGGAGGTAGACAAAGAGCAGAGAAAGTCGAAGGCCGAGAATAAAAGGTGGCGCGTTGCCCTTTTCTCTTCTTTCACCACTATTGAATCTTCTACTTTGGTTGGAACGATGGCAACACCGTTTTCTTATGGAATCGTGAAATTTTCGTAGAATTGAATACTTTTAAAAACGAATTCTTATATCAAAAAGATTAGAAATTGTGACGCATATTTTGTATAGCAATTTTTCGAAAGGTATAAACCGAACAGACGAGGTTCTGCTCACCGTTCGCACTGTCCGTAGCAGACCTTGCAGATCTAGGCACTATCTCTCCAGATACTGATTTCTTTTCTGGTTTAGACCATCCTCAAAATGATACTACTATATGATTCGTTTTCTTGAAATCGACTATGGATATATTTTCATTTTCATCAATATGAAGATTAAACTCGTTTGTAAAATCGTCAGCAAAATAATAATTCTAGCCGTGAGTAAACGACACTAATGAATTTTGGAAGAGAGCGAATAAGAAATCGAACCCCTTGCATATCGTAGCGTGAGGGAACTGACCGTGATTACAAAAAGTTATCCACTGCTTTGCTTTCAATGGAATTAAAAATCAAGGTAGAGTGCGAATATTTAAAACAACCACGAGATTGCGAACAAGTAAATTGATGCTGTTACTAAGTGGTAACTGAATTGTTCGTTCCCAGTCAATGTGATGACGCTAAGCCGTTGTTCGACATTCGATCGGTTCACGTAAGAATCTGCAGTAGGGGGGAAAAAGAGATTGAGAGCCTGCGTAGAATATTGTTAGGGCAATCTAGGTAAAACTGAGGTCTTTTAGGAGCTGAAGTATGCAATCCCTACAATGGACAAACACACGAACGCCTTGCTGGGTTCTCATAGGGTAATTATAGGGATTTTGTATAACTATTTGAAGAGGATTTGATGAGGAAAAATTAAATATTTTTGAAAACTGTTTGAATGTCGATAAAGCTTTAACAGCTTCAAATGAAAAAAACTGGTTATGAAGGCCTCGACTTATTTGCTTTCTGAGGCTCTTGTTTAGAAAGCATAACTATCTTTCCAGGGGTCTTAACCGAATTACTACACGAAAGGCGAACAGGATATGTAAAATAGCTCGCTTGAATACTATACTGCAGCCAGAAAGCAATTGATTCTTCGCAGTGCCGTGGAGTTTATACAAAATTGTGACTAATTAGGGACATGCCATTTTTATTTCATCCAAAGTAGAGTTTTCTTCAGTCAATGGGTACCAGCAGCTCTGTATCGAATTTTCATCCGATAAATATGCTTTCTGTATTCAATTTTTACCATCTCCTTGCAATTTAGTAAAGTGTATATAAAAAAAATTGGAATAGCAACGCAAGTATATAACAAACTTCTTCGTAGGTGTTGCTGGACATGTTGAATTTGCGGCTGCCATAACTAAATTTTAAGGGACTTCTGACGCTGTCAATTTGATGATTGGTGTATATGTTCCTTTCCATAAATCTAAGCTATCCAGTGAGTGTTCCAATCGCTCAATGGTATATGCCCGCGACGAGTGAAAAACGAAAAGCAACTCCTGTGAAAACAGAATTAACGATGAACCACACAAAGTCCGAAGAATCCTTTGATAAATGATTAATGACGACAAAATCATCGATTGATAATTCATCAATCTTGAATACGTTTATAATTAATTAAATTACGTTTATATGATTGGGAATTTGCGAAAAACGAATGCTCGCGCTATTGAACATTGCTCAAAGGACCAATCACATTATCTCTTTCACCGTCCACACTCTTGGCTCACGTTTGTTGCCTGATCCACTTTAACTTGGTTCCCATTCTTAGCCTGTGTGCTTCGGTGGAATCAGTTGGTGTTCTTCACGATGGCACAAGTTCTATCTTTCTCGAGTACTTTACTGAGCGTCCACGCGAATGAGAGTTGGACCAGTGCTAGAGTTTTCGGAGCTGTGCAACCTCTTTCATAATGCCAGACCAAGTATAGAAATCCCTTGCGAAACTTCATCTCCCGCGACGATCACATTACCAATGAGGTTCCGAGAGAAGATTGTTTGGCTTTCCCAAGAAACTCGATGAAATGAAGCCTGAGGATCGGTGAGTTCTCTATAAGATCCCGCCCTCTGTAGAGAATTGAAAAAGTGTTGTAGCACAGATAAATTGATATATTTTACGTCTCACTCACACCGGTATATACGGGGCCTTCCACGTCACATAAGCCACTGTTTGAACTTGGCATTTTTTATTACCGATTTTTTTTTCTCTTTTCAAGCTCATGAAGAGCAACTGACCTGTTTTTTTATTTCGAGATTTCATGTTCATCAAATTGATATTTTCCCGATGCATTTTCGTTTGACGATATGACGATTGTAATCAACCTGTCGACAGTCGCGCTACTTATACTTCAAAAATTAGTCGTGCGATGAGAATTTTTTTACCCATATAGATTCAACCGCTTACTTTGATAAATAAATACTTGAAAGTAATTCCGCCACAGTTATTGTGGTTTATTATTGTATGCGGAACATGTGTGTTTATTGGGAACCATCAATGCAATGGTTATCGACACTTTAAACGTATAAATAAACAGAAATAAATAACAAAATCAAATTCAATCTCGTCTGGTACACAGAAGAATAAATTTGGTGCAGATGAAAAAATATTCCAATGTTTATGCCATTTGAATTCTTCGAGCTATCAGCGTTTTAATAAAAGTATGAAAAAAGTCTCATAGCGCGATCGCTGATGGGTTAAATACATATTTCAACCGGTTTCTCCATTTCTAAGCAAAGAATTGTTTTTTTCCACGGTGACAGTCTTTTTTGATTTACTCCGTAATGATCGTTATAAAAAAATAAAGCAAAATATTTCACCACGGAAAGACATTTTTTGCTGTGAATTAAAAAAATTATTAAATTTATTTTTTAATCTTCTTTACTTTTGGAGTAATTGCTGATAATTGATTGAAATAAAATCCACGTTATAGATATAATACAATGAAAAAAAAATTTGCCTGCCATCACAATACGCTTAATTAATTAACACGAAATACTGTGCCTATAAAAATTCAGAGCTTTCCTCTGTCTCATCGAATCAATCTCATGCTCACAATTTATGTCTTTTAATATTCACGAATAATATTTGCGAAGAAATAAATAAAAGCTTAAAAAAGTAACGTGTTATGGAATGTTCAAAGCAGCTCATTATGTACGGTTTATTTTGAAATGGAAAAAATTATGTATAAAAGAAAAGCAAACGTTTGAATTTGTATATAATCGTAAATTCATGTGAAATGAGCTGAAATATTATATGCCAAAATGTGAAAAATAGAGATTTTTCGGTAAACAAAAAGAGGGTAACCAAATTGTGAATGTAAAAACCGTATGTATACAATAAAAGTGAAATCGATTATGTTTACGGAAGAAATAGAAAAACGAGTTGATATTGCGATATCCGAAGAATGCTCAGAAGCAAGAGGACCCGATGAGTAATTGAGAAAAGGGTTTCGAAGTAAACCCTTGGGATAACCGGAAACTCTTTCATGAAGCTGGCGCGTACAAGCGATCGAAGAAGTATAGAAAGCTTGCCCGCTTTTTCGCCGCACACCCCACTCATAGTTTATTTCTTCCTTATTCTTTCTTACGCTATTTCTTTGTCGTTTCTCGGTCCCTGCTAGTTTGCTGCGGACTGTGTTGTTTCTCTATCCATTCTACAGCTCGCAGTGCGAGAACACGTTCTCGTTTCTTTCTCGTATCCAAAGAAATTCGTACGTTCCGGCTTTTACTACCGTGCGAGTCACAACTCTGGGACAAGCGAAGAAGGATAAGGAGGGGGGCAAGAGAGAGAGAGAGAGAGAGAGGGAAAAAAAGAAAGATATAGAAAGAGCGGGCATGCCAAATGAAGGTATTTGTAGGGACTTTATGAGATTTCAATGGCCCCCTTAATCTAAAAGTGCTGACAAACCGCAAAACTTTTCCCACCGCGAACAAACACGAAAATAAATCGATGAATAGGGGGTAGAGGACCGTGGCAAAAAAGAAAGAAAACGACTGAGAGTCAGAAAGAGAGAAAGAAAACGACAAGTAGTAGAAAAGAGAAAAATACAGAGTGCGGTAAGCCACAGCTTCTGAGGTTTATATTCAAAGTATACACTGCTTCGTTTGCGTGCTTCTTTTTTGTGCGATTTGCCCTTAGCTATCTTCGCGCACGACGAAGACACCGAAACTCAATGCGTTGTTCAGTGTAGCGAAGGATCATCTCTGACTCGGAAAGGGAGGACAAGCAAACCAGAACTATGAAAACTTTCCAACAAATTCTCGGAGATATGAAAAAAAAAAGAAAAAAAAAAAAAACAAGATTCGCCAGACGTCGATACTTTGTGAAGAATTTCCTCATGCAAAAAATATCGTTTGTTTTCATGCTTTTCAAAAAGAACGATGAGTAGGGTAGTACTATCAACTTTACTCAGAAGTTATGTCAGTGAAACCAAACCTGAAATTATGAAACGATACGGAGTCATTGCGAAAAATATTCATTTTATTGTATTAACGCCAATTAGTGCATCCTTTATGATACACTAGTTGTCACAGTCTTTCAGCTCATTGTCGACATCTCCTAGTCTCTACAATCTCTAAGTCAATCCCACTGGAACTACACTGAGAAAAAAAGTTATTGGAACAACAAAATTTCTCGATACGGAGTGCCAATAAAACATATGATCATCATATTGTCATAAACCATTGAACGAACACATTCATTTCTAATCAAACTGAGTGTTCGTTTTGACAAAGAATCTCGTAGTTCAATTCACAAAATTCTTGCAATAACATCAATTTCTATTGAATCAACAATTTTTTTTCTGAGTGTAGTAGTAGTAGAAGAATCCTAGCCATGTTCTCCAATTCAAATTATTCTTTAATTTTACAAAAAAAAAAAAAAAAAATGAACGCGTTCACATGCCGAAAGGGTTTACTCAACCTAACGCTGTGTTTTCTGTTATATCACTCCAGCCCTCTCAGTGATGAAATTATCATAATGAAAATCTGAAGAGGAGACATGCAAAGCCTTTTCAATTTAACTATGTTTTCATTGGTACGTCGCGGAAAAACAATACTCGGACTTTACCAATGTTAATTTTGAATGCTGAATTTAATTACGGCAGCTATACGATATTTCAGGAATTTGATTCATTATGCGCATTGCATGTGTACTGCCATAATAATTAGTATACAAATATACATTTTCCTAAAAACGGGTTGATTCTGAATAAATCGTGGTCAAATGGTTCGCATATTTCGTCCAATTCCATGACCCGAGTAATTCTTGTTTACTCTATTGCTCTGCGATATGTGAATATGGCCGTGAAGTATATCGCAGTGCAAAATATTCGAGTCCGGTATGCTACTGACAAGGACATCTGCTTCGGGGAATAAAGTGAAAGATACATGTAAGGATACATTTCAACATTTTTTAAAGGTTTACTCACATAAAATACCGAGACACATCGCATGTACGAGAAGGTTCATATCTGTCTTTGAATGTATATTCATATTACTGCATATAGTTGTTGAGAAATTTCGTACGAATATAGCGTGTTTAGTGAGCCTCGGATAATTCAGTTTAATTTGTTAGCAGTGAGATTGGAGCGCCTGGAATTATTCAGAAGCACAAATTGTTAGCGGTTATGGAAACTCTGCGAGTGAGAGCCTTCCTCTAAATTTGATCTCACCGCGACCATTCGCAGACGAAGTATAAGGGAAGAGAGGATGGTTGATTTACATGATAGTGGGAAGAGATGGACGATCGTCCGTTCTCAGGACATTCCACCATACTTGATTTGAAATTAACCATATTAATATCCGTGTATCCGGTAGACGTACGGACGCTTCCCATGGGCTTGGCAATGTGTTCAATGATCTAGGACCAACGCCTGTTATGGGCGCATGTATAGACAGTGGATGTATGAAGGACCGAAAGAGGGGCATGGTAGGGAGGTAGGAAGTGGTCAAATCTCCTTCTGTAGTGAAATGTCCGAGCATACCCGAATGTAATATATAGACCACCACTTTGTCGTCCTGTTGATATAAGTACTATATATAGATACTAGTTTCTCTACGAAACTATAGTCCAATACTGAGAAAGATCTACCCGCAACAAATTATTTCCGGCCACGACCACTGCATCATATGTGATTTCATTATCAGCCATAACAGCACAATACAACCGAACGCCCCTGTATTATTGGTATAAATGTGTGTTTGTCTGAAGCTTATTTGTGTATAAACTGTGTCCTGGTAATGGGAATTATCAGGATGCGTGCCCACAACCATTTTCCTCCCCTCCGGCCAAAGCAGTCCTGCTTTGTTTCATTCCAAGCGCATGCTTTCCCTCGCTCTCTTCAATATCTTACTTCTTGTTTTTGTTGCCTCCAATTTTCGATGTTTTTTATACTTTTCTACGTTCTTCTCGTTCTTTCAGAGAGATCATGTAATAATTCACGTGCAGCATTCACTGCATGGGTATATAGAACATTTGCCATTTATTTTCTGGAATGAAGACTTCTATACTGTCTCTTTATACTCCTCCTCTGGTCGTCACGTTTTTTTATCCATATCCATACCCATACTTGCCGATCCTTCTAGCATGTTCTGCTCAGCTATATGTACTCCAAGCAACTTATTTTTGTTTAGTGACTACCATGGCGCATGCGCAAAGAGGAGTTTAGTACACCTTCCCCTCAAACAAGACGCAGTCTGAGGCGGAAACCAACCCCAAGACACCTCTTGCCTCTCTCTCTCTTTCCTTTTTCTTTCTTTTACTTTTTGTTCTTGTTGTTATTCGCTCCCCTTCGTCCTGCTGTAAGCTTACCGTGTTTCGCCGTCGTCTGAGGTACACACTACATGCTCGGCTCAGCAGAAGGGTCAGAGGGTCGTGTCCTCCGTGATGAATGCCGACAAACTTTGCTGAAAAAGTCGTTTATAAAGCGCTATACGACGAACACAGCATACCGGGTTTCGCGCGCACCCTTGTGCCCACACTTCATAACTCCCTCTACGGTCGCTCAACGTATATAAAAGTTGGCAAGAATATGGACCGAGCGGTAAATTTCAAATGTATGTGCTTTTAACCACATAAAGTATTTTATTACTCTTATGTTTACGTGTCCGAGCTTTCTACGGTCTTTGCTTCAATTTTGGAAGCTTCAAATGTGAATCTGCAGAGTGGATACAATACAGTCGGTTTAGTGATGAGTACTGTTAATTTTTTATCGATCGTATCTGGCGAAAAATTATTATTTTTTTTCTTTTACTAAACAGCTGCCGTAATTTATCAACGGAAATCTCTTGAACCATTTATTGCCCGTATAAAAATAGCCGATATTTACAAATATGACCAGCGCTCGAAACGATGTTGGCTATCCAACTGACAACGTCCATTCTTTAAATGAAGCATTGGCCGTACACTGAGAAAAAAAAGTTATTGGAACAACAAAATCTCTCATTACGGAGTGCCAATAAAATATATGATCATCATGATGTCATAAACCATTGAACGAACACATTAATTTTTCATCAGACTGCACGATCATTCTGCCAAAGAAATGCGCATTTCAATTGACAAAACTCTTCCAATAACATCAATTTCTATTGAATCAACCATTTTTTTTTCTCTGTGTAGTACATACTTTGAAGTACCAGCGTTAGTTTAGCTTAAGTTCTATCTAAGTGTCTGAAACACAACTACTAGTTCAGGGTCCGCATTAGGCTATGAGTGGCAAACAACTTAAAAAATTTCTTCCCTTACTGGGAATGCATTTCTAATGCTGTTTTCTGCTACACTTAGCGGCATGCACCGCAAGGCCAGAATCAACTTTTAATCAGGCATCAACCGGTCAATAGACACTCTGAACTCTGGACCAAAGCCAATGTAAGTATCGCCTAACAACGAACTGCTGTTATTGGGCCAGCATTAAGCTTTCGATGTTAGCCAAGTCTCATGCCACTACTATTAACTGTTTTATTTTGTCGTCCATTGTCATATATATTTTTTTATAGATTTGAAATTCAATTTTGTTAAAAAATATCCTCATCCTGATTGGTATCCGGGTACGAATTCATGCTTAGTAAATAGGTATAATGATATTTTGAAATTATTCCACTTGGGCTATTCACAAGTGGTAGGACTGAAGTGATATTACAAAGTTAACCCAAACTTGGTAACAACGCCCGGTCAGTTATCAAGCGCTGCTGGTGCTGCACTGGGCCTTTCGTGAATCTTTGTATGGTATCTTTCACCCTTACCTTAAAATAAAGTTTTTTTTTTCGAAATTAACAATATTTTCTGGTTCAACCGAACGATTCTATGTGATGGACCGAGCGAAAATAAGATGGGATTAAAAAAAGAGCTGATCATTTACTTTAAAATGTTCCGTGGCGATATTTGGGAAGCCTAACATATATAAATATTTTGTGCTCAAATTTTTCTCTTTTTCCATTTGTATGCTTCAACTATGTATTCGTTAATACAGGCGCTGGTGAATGATACGGAAATATTCTTTGCACCCCTCTGACACGAAACTTATCACCCTTTGAACGAACACACCGGACGGTATGCGCCGATAAGAAAATCGGCTTACCGTATTTATGTAATTTTCTCGCTGGTCTCGGCAAATATTATGCATAACACCAGGGCAGCGAGAGATTTCGGCTGGGAAAAGTCATAAGCACCAACCTCTCACATTCCTTGATTGTGTGAATGATTCATCACCGACTGCAAACGACCTGTATCAATATTCTCGTAGGTAGAGAGCTGTTATTGAACTTTGGTCTTCGTAAATGTAGTAGGTTTTTGTACTACGTAAGCAAACCAGATAATAGTACTATTATGACGCTTTTTCGAATAACTGATTAATCAATTTCCTCTAAGTTGAATATCCATACTTGCTAAAAGTTTCACACAATTTTATTGTGAATTTGTATCTTATGCGTAATCACATTTCTAATACAGCAATAACATATGTAGCTTGTCAATATGAACTCGCTTCGCAGGGATACGCAATGTATCCTTCGCTCTCATTCTCTTATATATTTCGATACATTTATGTATACATGTATACATTCTTTTACGTGCGGGCCTCACGCGGAACTGGTTGAGTAATGAAAATTAATTGCGAACGAGGTCGATCCCATCGACAAATCTGTGTTGAGCCGTGGTACTGATGACATTCGTGATAATCGAGAACGAGATGAAATTGGAGGTGGTACCGAGGTTTATTGCTCGATTGGATTGAAATCGATTCAATATATACATATATACATATATAGACTGTCGTACACACGCATCTGAATGAATATATATATTTGTGTTTATCACGTATGTATACATATATAATAACAAATCGGGTCGTCACAATATATATATCAGCCGACAAATTTGTAGAGTTACAAATTCGATATTGAATTAAGGGAAGAACGACAGCAAGGGTGGAGATTAGAGGAAACGGGGGAATGCGTGACGGGAGAGAAGAGCTGAGGGCGACGAAAACCGCGGTCATGGACATTACGCCGCGGTATTAACGTCCGCTTGCGAATGAACCGTCGAGCGTAGAGAAACGACGAGGAGCGGTAGGAAGAGAGGATTTCGACTCGGAGAGGCAAGAGAGCGCGTGGACTTCCGCGGGGATACGGAATTGAGTAATTGAATGACAATAAATTTGCATTCGTGTTGTTGCGGCCGGGCGTTGAAAGCCACAACGCGCGTAGACAGTGAGAGAAAGAGAGATAGACGGATCGAGACAAAGACCGTGAGAGCAAGAGAAAAGGAGAAGGGATCCCTGGAGTGACCCCCACGGGCACGTCATTCCATAATCATAATGCAAACTGATTTCCGCATCGTAATTTTCTGTATTAAATGCCCCATTTATGCTAGTTCGATCGTTGCGAAAGCGCATTTCACTGGATAGATCTCGATAACTCTGCGAACGCAGCTCCAAATCGAAAACTGTACCGTTCATACTTTCTCTCCCGATTTTCGCATCCCAATGCTACGCGCATTGAAATTTGAACTGAAGATATGTGATGAACGTTGATTTCTTTTCAACGGACATAATTTATATTACCACGCACAAAAAACCCAGTTGCTGTAAAATACTTCTACAATCATTTCCTGTCCAACTGCTATTCCATTTTTTGTACAACAAAAAGTTTCAATTTGAATCTCAGCCAGCCCCATCTTTTTTCTACATCTGTATTTGACCTCGCACAGTAATCATATTGTACGAAAACATCGTGTGGAAAATAAAGTACAAATTGCAGAGGAAACCGGTAATTTTGTACACAAAAGTGTAGTGCAATGCTCGGTGACTAATACCTGGTACACGGTGATACGTATAACCGGATGCACCGGAAACAATATCATTTTTCCAAGTGCATAACGTTGTATATATCACACATTATATGATATTCGCTACGGAGAGGTGCAAGCGGAAAAGCGAAAGAGAGATAGAGAAAGCGAAAATTCTCATTTCTCTCCCACGAGATAGCCAAGTCCAATTTCACACCGTTGTAAATACGCTTCTCTTATTTTTGACATTGTCTTCAATTCTTCTTACTTTGTCGTGCTACGAACAAGAAAGACATCCCTCCCTTTTACCCTCACGCACGAAAGAACGCTATGAAGTTTCACCTGGTCCGGAGGCTACACACTACTTCGGTTCTTGAGACCCAAGTTGCTGGCGGGATACCGTTGCGTTCACGGGATGGCTTCATTTATAATCATTTCCCGGAACTCCATCATCCGGTTTTCCTACGACGAAAAATATACTGCACACCAAGGAAGCAATTTTCAGTAGCAAAGAAAAGTAAGGGCTATCTGCTGCGTAGGCTACGAGACAAGGCGACACATCCATCGGGAAGTTAACGAAGCATTTGGCACCATAATCCTGAAATTTTCAAGTTTTACAGTTCAACTCAAAATATAGTATAATGTAAAGTGTTTAAATGACACTGAATCCAAAGAACATGACTCTTAAATAAGTAAAAAATAGATGAAAATTAAATATTTATATTTATCGATAGAAAATGATTTCTTAGAATTCTTAATGAGAATATTTATATATCGTTGTACCGAGATACATCCGTTTAGTTTATTTCCAATTCCAAACGTTCATTTTCGTACCTCTTCCGTTATTGCTTATGTTCGTTCAATGTGGAGTAAACGTCGTTTAGGAACTGTGTTTCCGGCCCATTTTTAATTTGCGTTGATTGTCATCACTTCACTACGACAAATCTCAAAACATTTTATCATTGAATTTCGCCCCGTTTGTCATTAATTGCGCGCCATTGTCGCATTTGATGAGAATCTATGAATTATTTCGGAAATATTATATACAACGAATGCGACGCTGAACTGCTTGTGCGAAAACGTTGAATACCTCTGGCGCACGATTTGATGGCAAGGCAATGGTATCTCCAAAAAAAAAATAGTACGCACGTGGATATTCATTCAACGCTGCATACATCGCCCTGCAGTTATCCGCGCAACATAACTTGTACATATGACAACTTACTTTTATAAATAGAATTGTAAAATACATCAATCATTCTCATGTGTTTCAGGTAAGTTGCAGATCCACATCTGTAAGCTGTATTGGTTCGTAAAATTATTTTTTGTTTCATTACTTGACACTATCAATTGCATTGCGCAATGTCTTCGATAATACTCTTTCGTTGCCCGATACATAATTATAACGAAATTTCATTTTGTGCTAATTAATGTTATGATCGCAATGAAAGAATTGACAAATCAATATCCTTCATTCATTGGAAGAAAAATGAAATCATAAAAATGTATTGTTATTTTCTGAGAATGAATCAAATTTTGTATTTGGGTTGTATAGGCGTTCTAATATGTACAATGTTTTTTCATTTTGAAGAAATTTGCTAAAATATAGAATTTCTTTATGATTTTCGAAATCTATGTCTGGTATTTGATATTTTAGGGAAAAGCTACGATAAGAAAAACGGAATCTTGTAATTCTTAACTCACTCTATGATACCACTCATCCGTGTAATATTTTGAAAAAATGTTGGGTAAATTGCCAGTGTGATCGAACAAGTGGAAAATTTCGAATCTTCACTTAGAGGCAACTGGAATACGTGAAGGACGATGATTCCAGCCAAATCGGGTGTTGCTAGCGTTTTAGCGAGGGATGGGAGAAGGGTTCCGCCGCGAGGTACGGTGGTAGTCCAATGTGCTCACGGAGGGAGAAATCCAATTACGCGTAGCGGGTATACACAGGATGTAAACTCACTCGTCGCTGAGTTACCGGTGAAAAAGCGTCAGCCAAATATTGATGTAGAGTTACATCATCCGGAGTATTCCATGGCTTGTGATGCTCGCTTCATGCTCTTTCTCCTTCGTCTGCTTTATTTCAAGCTCACATTGGTCTCGGTGTCCAGGTTCATTTTACGATTGTTGAAGGAAGATGAAGTTTTCCACTCTCTCCTTTTTTTCAGTTTCTTCCACTGACTTCCATTGCATTTATTTCAAAGAAGGAATAAATATTTTGTGAGGAATATAAATTTCGAGATTAATTAGTGAACAATATTCATATTTAAAAAAATTGATTCCTATTTATTTTATATTTATTTCAAAATAATGCCATATCATAAGTAAATGATATTCGACGAATCTACCATATGGAATATTACAGGTTTCGCATGTTTTTTAATTTGCTCGCGCGTAAAACCATATCAATGCAAGCGAAATTCTCTATGTTGAAATAAAACTCATTCGGAAAAAACGTTTTGAAACGTCGGGCTGTAACCAAAAACTGTAGCCACGTGTGCATACGGTCAGTTTTGAGTAATCCTATTGTGCACCAATATAAATTGTATATTTATATTGAGAATACATAAAATTTCCACCTCGATATTAGCTCTGGGCGGAAAGGACGAACACCCTCTCGCTCGCATAGATTTCCGGAAACTCCATACACTACAGGCGCCGAGGGATGGGAAGGCGGACTTTCCATTATATTCCATTGGGCGAACACGCGCGGCTGCGCTTGCATCGGAGAAGAGTTGGGGGGCTTTACCGGAAAGGCGTGATTGGTAATTGATTTTCAGGCTTCGGTACCTTCTCTCTACACCGCGATTCTCTTGCTCTCTCTCTCTCTCTCTCTCTCTCACTCTTGCTCTCTCGTTGTTACTCTACCTCGCAGGAGAATACATCCTTTCCCGCCTCGGTCCATTTACCTCTCCTTCTCCCTTCCTCTCTTTCTCCCTCATCCCTTCTTTCTACGTTGTACACCCATTTTCCTTTGATTTTCGTATATGACAGGACCATAGAATCGAATTGGAGAGAATAAATCGAAATCATACAGAAGTTCAATTGAAAATACCATTTACTGACAAGAAGATCTTAATTAATCGAATGAATTCATAAGAACTCAGGTAAATCCCAAGTTCGAGTTGATCTAGACTCGCGGTAACGACTCGAGACAAGCAGTACATTTATATATACTAATGTAATATGTATAATGTATAAACGAGTCGCTACTAGAGACTTTATCGCAAGGACAGCGGTTCCAAACGATTTTCCAAAATTATTTTGATGATATTTCATTAATTATGATGGATGGTAACTATATTTTGTTGTTTTTGGCATCGTGTAATGATGTATTGAAATTTGTATCTGAATGTAAACAATGCCTGGCAGTAATCACTTGAGCACAACTGTAAATCTTCAAATCAGAATCGAATCTTCTTTTCTCTTCCTTTTTACTTGCTTTTTTAGTCTCTTTGTCACGTCCTCTGTCACTTTCAATTTTGTAACGTGTATTCTTATTCTCGATGCCATACGAACTAAACATAACAATAATCATCGCCGCAAAGGTGTTCTTCCAAGATTGAGCTTCTTTACACACTGCCTATTATAGCTATACCGACGATCAGACGTAGCATTCATATTATTCTCTATTTCGGTAGCACAGAGGCAAGCCGAAAAATAAATCACGAAGTTGTATCTTCCTCGATTCTCAGGGACAACTACAGTACAACGACGTAGACTACGAAAACGAGACAACGCCGAGAGATGCATGATGGGAATGTGATGGCAGAAAGGTTACGAGTTTGAGAAACGGATATTCCTTGGGACAAGAAACTCTGTACTTGCATCACATCTGAATCTTTATATGCCTCATTTCTCGCCTTCTAAGCCTCATTTGGTCTTCCTCACGTTTCTCCTTCTATTCATTTCTTTTGTCAACTTTTGTTGCGTATCCATCAAGGTTTGACAAGAAAAAAGGATTCTCTTTTAGTTTAAATTGAATCTTTTGCATCAAAGTTGGGATCTGTGGTGTTTGGAAAAAGTGACAGGAAAAAGTTCATTTTGTTACGACGCTATGTCAACACCTGAATAATTTTCCTTCTCTATATAAATATTTACCTTCCACTGGTAATTGGTGATCGATCAGTTCGCTCACACTCAGGATACTCCAGGTGGTTCTCCGAAAAAAAAATAAACAATTATCTCAACGAGACTATTGCGAGATTTCTCAAACTTTTCTGAGGGACTTCAAGAGATCTGGAGAGTTCTCAAATTCACCTATGAATGACGTCCTTCTTGATCTAGTGGGTTTCCCTAAATTTACTTCAATATTATGCTTAAATCGTAAAATAATTTTTTTTCCTAATTTTCTTTCACCTAAACTTCTTTCACAAGTGAAGAGATTCACTGATTCTCTGTGGGTTATTCTTCACAATGAACGGACATATTTTTTTAATTCCAACTGTAATAAAAGAAGTGAAATCTTTTTTCATAACCTGATTGATCAATAGCTGACTTTAAACATTTGAATTCAAGAAGTTTTTGTTTGGCTCTGGGAAAGAGTCTTGATGAGAGGCTCGGAAAATTTTTTGACAAATATCGGAAACAGATTTGCCAGACCTTTGGAAAAATTGCAGGAGCAATCGCAGCGAGAGTTTTAGAAAATTTCAAGTTAAAATTCGACGAAACTGTTGGAAAATGACTCAGAGAATTTCGAAAAAAGTGTCGAGACAAGACTCTCGCATCGAAATCGAATTCCAACGAGTCTCAGCGAGAATCTCGAAAGGAATTTCAAGAATTCTAGAAAAAAATGTCGAGGAGACTTTCAGGAAAAATGTTACAAAGTCTCGTGAACGCAAACTATTAGTGAGACGTCTCGCTGAGATTGATTGTTTTTGCGCAGATCTAAGTATATGATCAGTTATCCCATTCTACGGTTAGCCTCTGTTGAAACTTTCTACATTGCGGTCCTAATACAATTTACGGAACTCAAGTAAAGCTATTGGTGGAAAATGCAATATAGTACGTCCGTTCGAACTTCAAGTCCCTTGTGTTCCTAATAATGCTGTATAGTATTTTTGTAAAAAAAAAAAAAAAATACATAAACTGATATACACACGTCCACTCGACTCTGACTATAAATGAAAATATTGATATTGAGCCAACCTACAACATCAACGGCCTAGCGAATAAGAATTCGCATGATCGAAAGTTTCATAAGAGAACATTGCACCACATTTTTGCCCCGAAACTCAGTTTATTTTTACATGTGTGCACAGTAAAACAGTTTCAATTGGGTCACCGTGCTCATATATGCAGCACAAGCTGGACTGTAAAAGAGTAAGAGGTTTCCGGAACGCTCGTACGAAAGGTTTTGGTAGCGGTCATATTGCGCGACAACGAGTACAAGTGGTAGTACGAAGCAGTCATAGCAAAGTGGCGGAATGGAGATCAAGAAAAAGAGGTAGAGACTGACGGAATTAACGTGGCAGGCGTCACAGGCAGTTTGGGAATGCTTCAGAGACGCACAGCGAGAGGACGATAGTAATAGAAAGAGAGGGTGAGAAAGATCGCGAAGTCCTGAAACGGCATTCATATGCGAAAGGAGCGACCATGGCGCACATCGTGGGTGCTGCTGGTAACATTGCGGTATGCAGTTGATTATGGAAGCTATATGAAGGAGCTCGACGTGCCCTAGCATCTTGAGTACCCTCTATCCTATGGTCTCCTAACCCTCTCCGATTCCGTAGCACCCTCCGATATCTTGCTGTGCCTCTGGACCCTTGGGTTCTCGAAGCTACACAACTTGCTTCAAGGAAGGATGAAAGGAAGAGCGAGAGGGGCATAGAGCCATATAACACTGGAACGTCTTCCCGTCATCGGTTAATCCACATGGGCCTCTTTCAGGAACAGTAGACAAGGGAGCAGAGATACAGATCATAGAGTACGGAATAAGGATAGAGAGAGAGAGAGAGAGAGAGAGAGAGAGAGAGAGAGGACTAGAGCAATGGCGATGATTTATCTGAAGACAACTTGATATTACTCGTTCGCTTCACAGGAGAGAATCAGAACTCTTCTGACCTTCTTTCTCTATCTCGATAAAGTATCTACAGCTCCACAACCATGTCGATGCTCTACTTAATGCAGGAAGGACGGCGTGTTCGAGTCTCTGTTCATGGCAATATAATATTTGCATCCCGTATTCTTTTCACCTATTGTCGAGGTTCAATCCGGACAACTTTTTGTCAGAATTTTCTCAAGATACCAGGTTATTTTGAGATCTTCATATATGCTGTTGGACAGACCGGAGATAAACGTAACATCTGTGACGATATATAGGTGTGCGTTTCCATGAAAGAGAGTTTAAATGATAATGAAGATTATCATGAAAAGTTTAACTGAACGTTCAATGATTCAAAATGAATTTGGAAGCTTGTTATAAGACAAAGAGAGACCGAAAAAATATCTTGTCTGATCCTTGTATAAGACAAATGGTTGAGCAATAGCTCAACCTGACGAAAAACCTCAGGCAGGATTGTCGCACGGATAGGGTTTACCTAGATCGAATGGGCACTATTACATGAAGTATCGAGTTCCTCCATAGTTTCAACCTCCCTTCCCCTCCGATTTTTTTTAGACACGTGATCGGAGACAATCGTCGCAGCAGTGTCATGTTTATTTGAGAAAATCTTTCTGGTTCCACATCAATTTGCTGGGAACGGGCTCAAAAAATTAGTTAACTGATTACTAACAGTGTGCCTAATTAACAAATAACTCTCCATGTGTTATGAATTTTTCTTATTCATCTGGTTGGTTGTTCGTGTCATCACTAGGGAAGAACAGACGGGAGAGTAGAAGATAGACAGTGGTAATTAAAAGGATGCCGATTATTAGCAATTTGATCATTGCACTGAAGGCTTTATGAGGGCGGGGGCTGAGAGGAGGGACGGAGGGAGGATTTGGAAATCAAACGCTGATACTACCGAACTAATTACGTTAATTGGCATAATACTCCCAGCGCGCTTCTGGTTAGCCCAGTATGGAGATGACGCTCTTGGTTTGAGTGACTCGGAGGAAGATAGTTCATATACCATTGGGGGATGTAGATCTGACTGAGAGATTCGCACAAGGGCAGCAAAGCGATGATGAATCGAAGTTGGATGCAGCAAGACAGAGAAGAGAGACTCATGAAGAGATGGGGAGGGAGAAGCGAGAGACTATTTTGAGAAATGTGGAATCATCCGGATAGGTGGTGATCACATGGCATCATGTTTCATGAATCTTCAGCAATATTACATCGATTATTCTATGTGAACTGATTTACGAGACCACGTGAACTATTGGTTATGCTTTTGAGGGCAATGAAAATCACTGCTTCGCTAAAAAGATCAGTACGAATTCGCATCTTCTCCAAGCTTATCGGCAACTTGCTACTTAAAATTGCATAAAGTACATTTCACTGCCTGTATGAAGGAGATGTACGAGAGAGTCAATTCAATCTATCTACGGTCCACTGCAATGATACAAGAAAAGAAAATTCTACTGAAACTGTATGATTAAAGAAATCCAACTCATCTACTTTCATATTTGCCGGAACCATTTATTTGTTTTTTTTTTTTGTAAATAATTGTGCAAGGTTATACGACGTCCTCATTAACAATTATTAGAAAATTGTAATAAATAATAAAGGACGCAATGAATTAATCTTTCTCACTGATTCGCAGTCGTGAAAATTTAGAGCGATTACTATATGATATCGACCCGAACCGTTTGACAATAATGTATCGTGGTAGTTAGACAGGAATGAAGACCGCTCGACGATAACAAACTCTCTTCACAAACTCGGATTTTCGACGAGATGACCTACGCGTAATATCAGCCGATCGTGTGATCAGACTCAACTGTGTGTGAGTATCGGATAATCTCCGACCATGATCGGTATTTGCAATGACACGAGCTAGCGTTTCCTTTTCAAACGATAAACTCTTGTGGCTTTGCACTTCACAACACTTTTACGACTCGTATACGCAATGTTCGCGAATCTTTGTAAACTGAACTTTATCCAGAAAATTCGTGGCAAGTTACGATCAGCTCAAAGTACAATACTCTGTGTATGGCTGTTGCATGTCTATGTAGCTAGTAAACGAAAATGGTTAGGAAGGAAACAGGGCGATAATGGCGTTCGATAGAGGAACGAGAAAACGATTGCCGTTGTACTAAAGCTATTATCAGCATAGAGCAATGAACACAAACTACCAAGAATCGTTCAAGATTTTTAATGTCAGATGGATAAGAGTGACATCAACTGGTTCCGCTATAATAATCACGAAAGTCAAAGTTCTTTTGAGTTAACTATAACGTTACAAAGAAAATGAAGGATTCAGACCGAAAAATACACTTTATCGTTGAATCACATTTGATTCAATCTCTATTCATAATAATCAATCAATTTTATTTCTCGTTAATTGTTTTTTGGTTTCGCAAATCTATTTTTCTTTTCTATTTGATAAATGGATTTGGATGTCTTAAATTTCTTTATCTATTCGACCTTGGAATGACCGCGCCCTGAACACTTTTTCAACATAACAGTTAGACTCTGTGGTGTCACCTTATTCTCATTTCTTGTTCTTTATCTCCGCGACACAAGAGTAAGATGAGAGGAAATGCGACGATGGAGAAGTCGCTGCAGCAATGGCAGAAGTTCTTCCATTAGCGATAACAATGAAAGATGGACATTGAAGCAACGCCGATCATACTGACAAACACACGCGTGTGCTACCGTAGCGTTTCCCTTTGCTATCATCCCTACTGGAGAAATTCTGTTTTTGTCCGCGTATACACACATATATAGCCATAAAAAAGAGGATTCCCACTGGACTCGTGCAGAGAATAATGGGATAATCGCGCCTCTAACGCCCCTTTGCGGATAAAAGAAAAGCCTCAGACACAATAGGGAGGGAAAGAGACCCTCAACGCAGTACGTTTAGATTCCATCATTTCATGAATCCACAGTGAATGATTTTTCTAACATTGATTACGTCTATTCCTATTGTTTTTTTTTTCAACTATCCTCCAGTTTTTCATGTCAAGTAGAATAAATATTAGTCAACGTTAAGCGAACAGAAGAACACAATCATGTGATATTCACCAACTGTGGAAATAACATGGATAATAATGCGTTTTATTAGAGAATTCATGTACATAAGTGATTAATATTTTCTTGGAATATCCAACGGCCTACACGTTTCCGTTTTTATCGATCAATTCCTTCAGTTATTACATCATGGATATCTAATATCTTTGATTGAGCTCAACTGCAGATAATCCACATAAATTCACAGGTTTTATGGAAGAATTGGTGCGATCTGTTTTCACATATTCATCTGTAAATGATAAATATACAAAGTTTGAGTGGGATGATTTCGTGTGCTCATAAGAAAAGACAGAAGGAAGAGGCTGAGTGAGCAAAGTTGACGAAAAGGGGTTCATAGAGCGGACAAGAGGAAATATATCGACGAAGTTAGTGGATGTCGCATTTATGTGTGTATGTGCGCGTATGTATGCTCGAGCTAACGTCGATTCTCTCGCAGCTCACTGAAAAGGCCGTGAAGTGCAGAGGAGGAAACGATAAGGGAAGGGAACTTCATACATGATTTCCCTCGAGTCCATGAAGTGAAGCATTTCTAGCGATCTCTTGCATAAATGTGTATATATACATGTATATTTCGTGACCGAGAAGTCCGTCGCAAAATAGAGGTGGGGTGACCGCCATACTTGGTCCGCAGCGTCGTTCACCACTCCTCTTATCCCTTGCGAGGCCATTGACTGCATCAGCCGCATCTGAAACTCCCTTGCTGAAAGAGCCGCTCGACCATGCGCGCATTACGAGATCTGGGGGGCAGATCAGAACTGGAGAAAACAAAAAAGAAAAACTGTATTTAAATTAGAAACTTAAGGCCTGCTCCTTTATTTTATCGATATTTATTGGCGGGCGGGTAATTTATTTTTTGTAAAACTCCAAATTCATCAACGTCATTATGGTTGATGAATAATCTTGACGTTTCAAAAAAATTAAAATACTTTTTGAGGTGCGATCACGTTTTTCGCTTCGATAGTTTCGAATGGTTGTGCGATTGAACAAATCATACAAGTAAATAGAGGAAATAATGAAAAAATTTATAACGAGACTAATTGCAAGAGAAGAAAAGAAACAAGGGAAAAACGGTGAGGGTGGGCTCGTCGGTGGCGCTAACTATTTCTTCTCGGCTCTTTTCTCTCTCCTCCTTCTTTCTTCTCGCATCCCGCGCAAGAACGAGAAGGCAAATCGTGAGTTAGCTGTGACGAGTAGGTCACAGAAATATCCGTTGAAAATGTCATCGTTATCTCTGGGAATGCTTCGGAATTTCTAATTAACGCCCTCGTGCTGGTTTGATCTTGCGAGGATGAGTTATCGTGCTTTGCCAACTTTACGAATTACAAAACGATCACTGTGCTTGTGTATTTTTGACTTTTCATCCGTGTGTCTATTTTCCACGTCACGACATAAATAGATACATTTATACAAGAATGCTGACGATCGATAGCGAAGAACATAGTACAGTTGGAATTTGGTGTCGTAGAAATGTAATAATTTGTGAACCGAGAAGGAATCTTCCATTTTTCTTTTACGTTTTTTTTTCCTTTCAAATATCCATGATGAATGTGCATTTTCATAATGTTTCTGATATTTCATAAAAATATATTACAACCGTCAATTATTATGGGACTCCCGATCGAGTGTCGTCAATTTGGTATGTTACATTCTCACAGAATATTTGAATCTCAGAATTCCTTATTAACGATATCGAATCGCATCTCATAGACAGCAATAGTTCCTATGTACTACATAAGAATCACAAATATCGTTATTATCGTTAAACAGTCGAAAAGTCTGAGTAAAACCCAGTAGTCAAAATTTTCTATTAGAACGCTTAACGAGAAGAAAAGTCGTGGCAAATATCCTGCATCCGTTTTATCCGTTTTTATTCTTTGAACGATTTTATAATTTTCATTATATTTTAATTCTCTTCTGATTACTGTTAATTAATTTGGTATCACATTACCCATGAGAAAGTCCTCACTTTCATGTTAAAAGCCACGTAACAGCACTTTCATCTTCTTCTAATCCTTCTTGACTATCTCTCTTAATGGAAGAAATCTACCACTCTACCACTTTACCCACTTTCCACCACTTTATTTCACATTTTTTCCGCTATGCGACGATTTACCGCTCGTATCAGTGTTGGGTTTGTCCACGTTGCCATAGCTCACCATGGCGACGAACGATCAGCTGTTCACGTCGCGTCACGTGGATAGGTGGATGTAGTTACAATACATATCGAATGAGAAAGGGAGAAACAGCAAGAGAAAGAAAGAAAGGAGGAAGTTTCGGTTGTTGGATGACGGTACTGTCAATCGTACAACCCCTTTTCCAATATGTATGGATGCCATGTCGGCAAACGCAACCCAGAACGATTAGATGTTCGATCCGTATCAATATTTACTTGCTTGGGTGGGCAGAAAACGCGACAGGGTGGAGGTGGAAAAGGAGTGGAGGGATATACACAGGCATCAAGGCAGATACGTCGGTGGTGTTATACCCTTGTGTTTATATATATATAGATCTATATTACCATCTCTTTCACTCTCTATTTCTCTTCGCGTCTCTATGTCTCTCTATGGCAAAATAGTGGATATATATAGAATGCGCTATTGGACGTATTTGCCCGTGCCGCGAAGCAGATATGCCGGATTCCCAGGAGAAGGCGTGCTACTCGTCCCGTGGACCGGCTTACCTCGAAACGTGTTCCTACCTTTCCCTTCCCCTTCCCTTTCTGCTCTTCGCACACACTCGTTCAGAATAACCTCCACGGCTTCTATATCGCACGCCCAAACACACAACATACGTAAGCAACCCTCTTGCATCTCAAGCGCCATCTTTTCCTACATATACGTGTGCACTCCACCGTATATATTGTAGGGTGTGCAGAAAAAACCGATACTTTCTTTTTGGCTGCATCTACCACAAAAACTCTAATTACGGTTGAAAAAAAAGAAGCATCTTCGAACGATAAGTCGAAACAAAATCATTCAATCTGTCAACGGTTGCACTATTTGCACTTTAAACGTTGGTCGCACGATGAGATATTCTGTTACCGGTATATAGATTCAATTGGCCTACCTCGATTAATGAAGACTTGACAATAATTCTGCCGCAGTTATTGTGATTCTGAAGCATGTGTGTTTGTTGAAAACTATCAATATAATGGTTATTGACTCTTCGAAGAATGCATTTTTTTTAAATCATAAAATGTGGTTAAAAAAAGTTTCATCCGGTAAAGATATTGTGATGTTGTATGAGCAAATTTCCGAATCGACGAATTATCTTTGAAGAAAAAAAATAGAAAATAAATGATGGGATGGTATGATTGAAAAATCAGGTAGAACGACCAGTTTGCTCTGACTTCAAGTTTGACCTGCAGTGCATCTACATCCATAGAATATATAATGAGCTGAGATAATGCAGCAACAAGCTTGCAAAGCAGGTGCATAGCGTAACCGAAGATACAACGTATATTCGGACCATGATAGTGGAGAAACGACTTTGATAGTATGGCACGGGGGTGTGGATTTGTTACTGTGGACTTGTTCGAGGGGATATATTTGTATATATTATTTATATTATGTAGGTATAACTGGAGAACCAACGAAAGTTTGAAGCTGAACCGATATACATACATCTTTCTATCCTATGAGATATGTGGATACCTAACTTTAGTATTGCTTCTAAACATATACCATATGTATACGTCTATTAAAAAGCATGGGGCTCCAAAGAGAAAAAAATATATACAGCGAGGGAAGCTTGGACGAATGAACACCACACCGTGAACCAACGACAAAAAAAATAAAAATAAAACAAGAACGACACGTCTCAAACCTGGAAGCCTGTCACACTCGCGAGGGAAAGGGCACGGTAACGCTGGTCAATTTTTCAATGGCTCCGGCCGAGCTTGAATTCTCGTTAATTTTTACTCTTCTCCCCATCCGCTATTGGGCTCACGAGAGAAAAAAAAAGATTCTCTTTCGCATGGTTTTGCCCTCCCTCTCTGTCTTTTTTTCTTGAACACTTTTTTCTCTATTGTCCCATCTTTTTTCGCTCTCAGCTGTGGAAACAGGCTCGCCTGGCAACGATAACAGTGAAAATGCACTGGACTGCGTATACCCTGGCCCGCTCTCAACACGCTTTTTCTTTATCTCCCTTTTCTCCCTTCCCTCTTTCATTTCAACCCTGTTTTCAGAGGTTTCCTCGAAATTCTGACTCTCCCATCATGTCCTGCCACCTCATCCTATCGCTCACCTCCTTTTTCTCCATCCACTACGTTCTTCAATTCACCTAGGTCCTATAGTTATGCCTCGAACCATCGTACTTTTAGTCGAAATGGGTCCTTCTCGTACCCTCTGTTTCCGTCACGTCGATAGCCAAAGCTGTCGATAGCAACACTCTCCAATAAAGCGGATCTCTCTCGTGCAAACCTAGCCCTCTAACGGATTTCTGCCACGCCAGAAATTCTGCCAGGGGATAAGGCTGTCCTGTTACAATAGAGAACGAAAGATTGACAGAAAGAGAGGAAAGCCTGGCTCGTTTCCTCCTCCACCATGCATCATAGTCTATCATAGAATATGTATCCTTTCGTTTTTGCGGGAGTACCTGGACTATAGACCAGGCACACGTTCAGAGAGCTTGAAAGAGAAAGAAAGACCGAGCGATAATGCAATTTCGACTTTTTCATGGTACGACTTAAATCAACCAAGAACAAGGCTTGTGTGTTCGCGCTCCACGCATACTATGTTTTTCTGTGTATATATGTTCATGCTTGAATATAGTGATAAAAAATTGGAAGTAGAACCAAATTATTAATACGAATTAACGTATAAAATAATATGGACTACATACTTTTAATGTGAGCCGTGAATGCGAAAATTTTCTTGATGGTGGTTGAAAAATGATAATTTCAGGATTTCATATTTGTTTTGCAAGTCACCGGGAATTTAACTTTATATTTTTTGGGTTAAGAACACTGACTTGACAATATCGATAATTATACTGTTTGAAAATTTTTGATTAACGAGTTTGAGATTCGTATACAGAAACAAAAGAGCATGTACGTGATTGGATTTCCTACGTGTCATACACACGTACAAGAGCATTGATTGCTTATACTGACCGCACAATCTCACTAACCAGTGCCCAGACGCCACGTCCGGCCTCCCTCATTTCAACCCCAACATTTCTCACTACCTCACTCTCTCTCTCACTCCCTCCCTCTTGGTTACCTATGTCAACTTCCCCTTCGAACAATACAGGCTCTGTAGAACTCCAGCTAAATTCTACTTGAATTTGCGCTCCCTTGATGACAAGGTAATGACAGATCATCCACGGCACCGATCGTTGTATGAACTTGTATCATCCATTCAATAGTCCACAATTAAGTTATAAATACATATGTCATATGGGAATTGATTGGCGTTGAAGAATAGTTGATAAATTAGAGAAGCTTTTCCAATAGTTCATTCATTGAATTCTGTAGCAATGAAATAACTGATTGAGTATAGAAAAAACAATTCAGTTTGAAAATTGTGCTTTGCATGGTGTTTAATTTGATATTTATTAGAGTTTTTTTTTTTATTCCGTCGTTCTAAGTTTTCAAAGCCGTAAAATACACACAGGTGTGTGCATTGAATGAAAAGATAAAACAAAAGATGTATACACTCTCGAGTCCTTTCGATTATCAAAGAAAAATGAATTGGATTAGTTTTGCATCAACAAAATTTTTTGACTGGATTATAATTTGTCCCCTTTTTCACTTTGCTTCCATCATTCAGAATGAAAAAAAAATGAGAGGAAGAGCAGTAGAGAAAGGGAAAGAGACTGTTTAGAATTTACGGGACCATTCTTCGCGTGTAAGCATTAACCAGGTGCGGCTACACATAAATTTCGCATCCTTTCGCATATTTCAGTCTGGTGTATATGCCGTGTCTCTTTCTATTTTCTTCTCACTTTCTATCTCTTCTACGAGACTCCCTCCCTGCCACCCCTGTCCCATCTTCATAAAGCTCTTTTTAGTTCCTCTGCAGCCTAAAACTAATATTTGTGTACAAGAATTTCAATCCTACATCCGCAAACTTTTTACGTAAAAAATTATTCATTATATTTTGAAATTGTTTATCCAGTACAGATGGGATTTCACTACATTACAATGATTTCCTTCGTACCATTATCATTTATTTGAACAAAAAAAATTAGAAAGAAATACATGACTCACGATCGGACTAGCGTTAAAGATTTTATAGTTGGTTAAACCGAGAAGATCTGTTTTCAATTCAGAAATGGCAGTGTCCTTCAGAATAAATAATTGTTACTTCCGACAAAAAAATGATCAACATATACTGACGTTTGTTCATATCTCCATTGCGAGCTACCGATGGTGTTAGAATATTTTAGAACTGTTTAATTATTATTTATTTTTTATATGAAAGAGACACCCATCGAAAGCTTTAGATTTTTCAAAATACGTTGGTCTCAAAGTTGTTGAAAACGTTCAAACGCCGATAATTCTTGAACTGGTCGAGATCTAGAAGAAATATTACAATATCGAATTCCGTCATTTTGGAGCTCTTCTATAAAGGGATATGAAACGACTTATTAACTACAACTGTCATCAATTTTTTTTTAAATTCCTACATTCATTTCTATCTCCATTCGACGCATACATCAACTACTGCTCAGATATTCCTGCTAGGTGTTTTGCGTACAGATTTATGAAAATTAATTCTAAAATACTTGAAATAATCGTAAAAATATCTCCAATTTTTTTCCAATGTCTAGACGGTATTAATACCAGGTATCCGCATCATCCAGGTCCAAGACCTTATCCACTAACAGCTCAACCACTCTGTCTCCGTCAATGTTTTCTTTGTCCGAAGTCAAATTAATTTTCCAAGGTTGAATGCGATTTTCAGTTCACATAAAAAAATTCCCTAACGTAGCATGACCGAACATATGATTTTCAATCCCCCTTGAATCCTAACCCCATTCGTTTTCCTATTTTTCTTCAAATCCATATAATTTATGCCTTTAATTGAATTTATTTTTTTCTATAGATATATGTATGTACATATGCATATATCAATATCACATAAGAAGTTTTAATATAAAATTGAATTGCAAACAGACTTGTAACATCATTACAATGTTTTCAATATTTTCAAGCACTTGAGAGTTGCATTTTGCTTTGGAAAATCACCAATAATGGTCGGACTCCCTTCTTCGTCTCATGGATATCCTGAACGTTATTTTCTTACAACGGAGCGCCTTATACATGAGTATTACGGTAGGAACTGGCAAGAGAAGTTACCTGCCCATTCTCGTTGCTACTTTCTCTGTGTATAGTCAAACGCCCGCACACACCCTCCTCTCTATCACTTTCTCTCGCGGCCTTTACACCACGGAAAAGGCAGGGGTGGGTTGTAGGATGCTCTCCTCACCCCGTTTGTTCTTCCTGTGCGAGTAACTGTAACCCTAAATCACCGAGGACCGGCCAACCCGAGCGTTCGCTGGGAATCCCACCTAATTGCGCCCCGCTACGTTTAAATTACTTAAACCGAAATTAGTTTCTGGATAGTTGAAAAGAATGGCAGGGTTTAAAGCTCGGGAAATCCGAAGGAATTCGCGATCACTAAAACAAAGAGTGAGAAGTTGCGGCGGCGAGAGTGGGAGAGGCACTGAAAATGTGCTGTGGAAAAAAACAATGTACAATGGTCCGTAATTTAGTCTGACTATTTCTTTAGTTTCACTACTGCTTATCCTTTGAGCTCGATAATTCATAATCCAATCGTATTCGAAAATTGAGTATTGGAACATTAATGTAGAAACTTCTCAAAACATGCTCAAGAACGATTACGAGAACGTATGCTTTTCTCATGGAAAGTTTCAACAAACTGCATCAGAAACACATTTTTTTTCACGATAACTTTTAAATAGTTGATGCGAGTAAACAATTTAATTTAGCACCCTACTTCTGGTATACACCGGTTGGATTTCGAGAGCTTTATATTCGCTCAGGCCAGTCAAATTTCACGGCTATATGTTTTGTTTGGACAAATAGAGCGAGGAAGAGAAAAATACAATCACATGGCACAAGAAAGCCAGGAAAAAAAAACAGAGAGAGAGAGAGAGAGAGAGAGAGAGAGAGAGAGAGCGAGAGAGAGAGTTTGTTGGCTGTGTAAGCCCGAATGAACGGTAGGAATCACACTAGTCGATTACCGTTATTCCGGTCAATCGATGCAACAACGCCCACGGACACGCCTGACTCGTTAGTCCCCATGTGTGTCCGCTCGATTTCCGCGCGTGACGATACCGCGGGGGATTCTCACGCGGGTCTGGCCACGGCTACACAGTATAGGCGCGGGCGCGAGAATGAAATTAATGGCCGGACCACCGACACATAACTGAACGTCGACCTTTCTGCAATTTCTCGCCGTCATAAGCAATGCGTATATGTATAGAAGTTTATAAGTCAAAAGTTATGTGTTTCGGTTTTCGGAACTTCGAGATAGAAAAATTTTTGATCCACTTTCTCCAAGTTCCGAATGAAAACACATTTACTGGGTGTTTAAAAATATTGTATTTGCATTCAGATTTTGTTCAATTTTTATAACGCTATAAAACCAGACGTTATACAATGTATTGGTTTTCAATTATATATTTATTTTCAACAATTACTTTTTTCATCTCATTTTCTCTCGTGAGTAACGAGAAATTTGAAATTCGAGTCTCGCCTCATGGGATGTTCGGTGTGGATGATTGGAGCTCGATATCCCTCTCCAACTCCATTCCCTCTCTTTTGAATTTTGGTATGATCGAGGAGAGCTCGGTACATTTCGGGAAGGACTAAGGTGTTGTCCTTAAATAGATAAAATAACAAATAAAACAAAAATAAGTTACACATGTCTTATTCGATCAGCGAAAAAGTTTTGCTGTAGAAGTCACCGATTCCAAACCCGAACCTTATACGTTGAGTCGAATCAGCTCCGGTTCGATATCGAAATTATTATCGTCAGGAAATTGAAAAACCATTTCTGTTGTGTTACTCCAATAATAATCATCGTTTGGAAATTATGGTCGTACTTGATTGACACGCATTAATGTATTTGGATATCTTCTTTATGAAAAACTATGAAAGAAACCGTAACGGTGTTGAGTGATCGTGATATTATATAATTCAAGGAAGTCACGTTAATTAGGTAGAGAGGAAAAGAGTTCATAGTTGAACGCAAAGGATATGGCTTCTTTGCCGTTCTCAGAACAAGCTGAAAACGTTTATAGATCTCGGTAAACTTCAGAGGAACATCCTTTCAAATACGTGAACCTCCAAGCTGCTGTAAATAATTGCAGAGCGTAGATAGAACGAATAGGTTTCTCTTGTATTTGCTCACACATCCACACTGGAAAAACAGATAACTACTTACGAAATGACCGACGAACGTTATAAATTTATGCGTTCATCATTCACTTATACAAGTTTCTGCTGCTAGGCCAATTCACACAAATGTAAAAAACCTTCGGATACTAAAACTACATGTGTATTCACGGTTATGAACTCGTGTACAGTACGTTGTGCAAATAATACGAGAAGCCCAAAGGAAGGAGATGATACTACCGTGATGAGCCCTTAACAAATATTCCGATCAGCGCGTTTACTCTCTTTTAACTCACCGAATGGAGAGTTGGAGAACCGAAAAATTTTACATCTGCTGAATGATACTGATAACAACCATATGAACTTCAATTACGAGTGATTTGATGATCGTGTGATTTCACGTCCCTTGATAATTTATCAGTAACGTTGAAGCTGATCAATATTTTCATTATTCTGCTAGACTTGTTGGTTACTGTAGCTCATACTAGAGCTAGTTCAGCACGTATGACACGTATCTCTCTCTCTCAAAATTATGATCGTGCAAGAAGCGCGTATAGCGCTGTTCTCAAGGGTTGTGTAACAAGCTCAAGGATCGCATCGTACGAGAAACCATTCTCTAAAACCGATGGGTACGTGGAATATTCAAATTCGACGGCACGTTGTGCCATCCCTGATGAATTTCAACGCCAATAAATCGTACTAGTAGAAAAAAAGAATTTTAATAAAACATTTTTAGTGAGCTACTGATATAACGTTGGTAAAAATATTGATAAAACTTTTGATTATGTTTCTGGTATTCTTGGAGAAAAAAAAAATTTGCTTACATTTCAAGAATCGATTTAATATCTATGAGGTATCATAAGAGTAATAATGAAGGAACAAACAATTCGAGTGAAATCATTCTATGTCACATGAAAATTCATCAAAATTATGAGAAATACAGTGTACAAAAACTATAAGTTAACACTGCGGTTTTTCGCAATTATTTATTATTTGCACGCTGCCTAGATAAGTAGAAACAGTAAAATCCAGCTGCCTGTATTGACCGGATTCTTCTGGCAGTTTCCATCAGCCCCCGCGCAGATGCGATACGCAGCAGTGCATTAGAATAGTAAAGAAAAGAGAACAGTAAAATGGGAAAAATGTGAGGTGAAAGTGATGAGAAGAGCTCGTAAAAAGCCGGAAAGCAGGAATAATAAAAAATAAAATGTTGAGTAGGTATCTCGTCGTGTTGACATTACATGCGTCAATCTTAACTGTGTGCTCGTTGAGTGATAGAAAAAAAAATGTTACATAAAAAACGCGGCACGCGAAGAATGGGAGCTGAAAAGAGAGAGGGTAGAAAATTACAGAAATGCCTAAAAATGAGGAAAGCTCTTGAGAGACAGATGTCGGATATTTTGACAGTGAGAATTCAGGACTTGCGGGTTTTTCTACGCGACATATTTCTTCGGTCTTGCCGTGTATATTTTGAACGATAGAATTTATTTTACTTGCCACGCGACTCTGATATGACTTTCGGCTGTTTCTCGATCTCAGCCCTCTCAGTCTCTCTTTTCATTGTTCATTTTTTTTTTCTCGACATATTTATTTCTCCGCTGTTCCACTCGGTTTTACATTATTATGATTGCTCGCGATTTTTTTGCGTCCCCTTTTCTTCTTCGAAACCCGTATGCAAAGACGTATCTTTTTATTCAGTCGTCACCTCTGCGTCTTATCCATTTTTGTTGCTAGACAGTGTAGGTATATGTGTATGTGAAAAGAGGGGTGTGAAAGAGAGAGAGAGGGGGAGGGGAGGGTTATGGCGTTCGCTGGATGTCTCGCGGGATAGACGGGTCGTCTCATTAGGCGCGATTCAGTGTCACACGACGCCGCGTCAGATGCCTGCCTTCCAGATTGTTCCATTTTCCTTCATACATATTTAAATTATTGAAATTTCTACATTACCATACTCCATTGATTTATCGATACCTCTATCCCGTTCTCTTCCTCCTTATTTTTCTATCTTTTTCCCTCCTTTCTGCTTTCTTCGCGTGCTTTTCTTTCCTCACTCGATTTTCTTTTATTGCTCGATTTTGTTGCAGGTTCATCTTGAGCAGCCCAGAAAAGTATTTCAGCAAAAAAAAAAAAAGACAAAATAACGAGAGATGCCTTGAGGCACCGATGATTCGAAGGTTGGGGAATTCCTTCTAACGATTTGGTGATTTTTTTCGTTCGCCATTTGGCAACGTTCATCACTCAAGCACTCTCGACGTGATTTCGCAATAGCGTAATAACAAATTTTAGATTTCATGGCTCACAAAATTCGCTGTAATTTCGAAAAAATTTACTGCTGTTGATCCAAATTTCGGAAAAACATTTCAAACAAAATACGTCTGTTTCTCGATGAGCATCCATATAAAAATGTGTTCGTTGTTTGTATCTGTACTTTTGCATATTTATTGAGAAAGCTTTAAAATACTTTCGCAAAAAATGAACACATTCGAATAAGAATATCACGATCAATGCATTTCCTCTGATGTGGTCATTTACCAATATCTCCTCGCCAAATAAGATTACAAAGCCAGAAGATTTTTGATTCGTTCATTTTTCATCGCATTTTACTTCGTGGAAAATCACCGAATTAATATGAAATATGACATGCATATCAAGGTAGACAGACATTTCTGATTCCAAGAAACAAAAAATAACCCCGGAACATTGGATTTTGATTTACAGATTTATGATATCTCGGGATTGTGGAGTGCATAAAAAGTGCACCAGGGCTCGTGCTGCTTTTTTTTTTTTAGCTTGGCGTTGAGCCGCTTCTGTATTGCTTTCGTAGTGTTAGAGAGTAAAACAGAACAATTTTTTGTTATTTTCAATTGGATTATGAAATCAGACCTTTTTTTTATTATATGAGCACGTCGAGAAATACCCAACATGTAACACGTGCTGTTATATGCATGAATAAAATACCGGGATATATATAGTAACGGAATATGTAATAGTCAGTTCGCACGTCCAATTTCTATGAAAATTGCACTTTTGATTGGAATTTCAAATAACAATCCCTTGAGTAGGAAGCGATCAAGCTGCAACATGATGAGCCCAGGGAAGTTGTCCGTGCCTTTCAGCCAGCCAACTTCTATTGAGTTGATGATGCGAAATGAATCTGAAAGTCTTTGATGCGATGGTCATCTCACAAACAAATGTCCAACTCTCCTCTGGACTAGCCTGAAATAAGTAGAGGGATATAATTCTATGCAATATTACTGGAATAAAAGTTTTCATTTGTAGTACATTGCTGGCCAATTAGTTCACTTTCGATCGCTGTTACCTGTTGTATGCTCACAACTTTGAAAAAGTATTGGTTGCACTAAAGATGAATTCTAAAGACCAGTTGATTAACTCAACATCTTAGGTATGGTAGAAGCAGTTTTTGCAAGTTTCGAAATAGCAAAAGATTGCGCTGAACTATCTCAGCTATAATTTGAATACTCCGAGCCCTTCTGAGAGTTGGAAATTCAATGGACCATGATAAAGATCGAAATATTTTGCATACACATAATAATGTCAAAAGGTTAAGAATCAACGAAATACCGAAAGTACGAAAAGACATGAATATAATGAAGAATGAAGTAGAACCACAAAAAAGAACCATCTGCTTTAGATTTCCCGAGCTCATGCCAATTACTGAATGGCTCTCCTTCCTCTTTCATTTTCTGCAAATATTTTCAACGGCGCTTTGACTCCTGTTAGCCAATGGTTCCTACTTACCAAAGGTCACTAACACTCCAGTAACCAGCGCTAAACGTTTCACAGAAGTTCTGAAAACTGATGAGAGTTTACAACTTTACAACCTATAAACTCCATCCTGCTTTTGCTCTGCGAGAGGGCGGAAAAGAGAGGGAATGACAGAAAATGAGGAGATACCAGAAGTGTTTTGGTCAACCATTCCTCCTTTCGAGATACGTGATATCGGAAACACTGTTGCGACGAACCCTCGAAACTGTAGCACAATTTTCTATCTCCCTGTCTCTCTCTCTTCTTCTTCTTGACTTTCCTGCTGGACGAAATACCCGTTTCTCTTTTCTTCCGTTGTCTACCTCCCAGTCATCGTGTGTCACCTTCATCTTCGCATCAAATCAACCTTCCCCCTTATTCAATCCCTGAACTCGTTTGAATAGTTTTGTCTCTCTTGCCTCCTTTCTCTCTCTCTCTCTCTCTCTTTCTCTTTTCCTCTCTTTTAACCTCAGGAATATCGTCTCACGTCCTTCGCTTTAACTCTTTGTGTATACACCCTCTTGCACATCCTGACCCCTTGTGTCTTTTCCTCTTCCTCTCTTGACTATTCCAGTGTACAAGCCACCTCGTAGGTACTACAACCCTGATCTACACACGAGAACGAGACGACTAAACAGTTTTACACCTATTTTATGAGCTCCGATATTGCATTCACAGACCGGGGTTACGTGATAGCGCACACCCTCTATATACTCACGTAAGGATGTACGTATATATATAAGGACGAAAAGGAGCTCCTCACTCGTGGATGTGATCCGTGTGTGTCGAACTCCATCCTGATGTCGTTGCCGATGCTGCCAACACCAGCACGAACATATATTGGCTCGAACGAACACCCGTTATTCTGGAAACGCTCTCGGTATGGATGAGTTCGGAGGGTAGCTTTATACACGAGGCGTTAGCGCGTTCTCATAGGAAAACGAACCCGTTGCCAGTCACGAATTTTCGGAGTTGTTCATTTTCGGATTCTAAGATCATAACTCTTCTTCGCACTTTTACGTAACGTTTGGGTGGCACTTTTTCTTGAAGTACTTCGAGTATTTGTACGACAGACTTAGCCAATGTTAGTTCTTTCCAAGGTTAGAAGATGAACGATGTTCTGTAAACGAATTTGTATCATGGAAAACGATAACGTGACAAACAAGAGAGTTTGAAAATTTCATAAAATACGCTTTCACTTTCAGCGACAAAGTTTTTTCAAGACTAGAAGTCACATTCAGTTTTCCCAGCAGTCCTATCACTGCTAATTGTTCACGAAAAGTAAGTATGTTTCAGACCAATTCGAGAGGAAATATAAGACCAGCGTTCGTGCCAAAAGTTTCGATATGACGGCTGCAGATTTACGACAAAACTATTGTAGCCACTTTTTCGGGGATGAAAAAAGATCGTAAAAAAACTCGAATCTTTAAGAAATTGCAATGAAAGTTTATCGAAACTGAGTGAGTTCAATGCTTCGAATGAGTGTAAAGTTTGAGCTCGGTCAAGTAATTCTCAGGATATAACCCTTCGAATTTCACGAGTCTACTCTACACCTACATTCACAAAAATCCACATTCCTGCAGAAGTTTGTTTGAAGTATACGTTTGTCAATTACGTACATTGACGACAAGATGAATAACTAACTTTGTTTATTTGTTTTTATTGAATGTACTTATTACTACGAAATACCAATCGAAAAATCTTCCGTGACAGCATGAAAACTACGAGGAACTGCATTGAAACGTATTTGCCAGGCGTTGAAAATAGTATGAGTCGGGAAATTTCTCGAAGCATTAACAACAATTTTTTTAATAACAATTATTCTATAATAATTATACAATCATTCAAGATTATCAGATTGTGCACCATTTCTTATTTTTTACGATCTAATGCAACAGTTGATCAAAACTTTGATTGCTTTTTTTTTCATTTCAGTTATTTCGTGATTCACACACTGATGAAAAAAAATCCGTTCATCGAATAAATTTCTGTTTAGTTGGTCGGCAATATCAACTAGCCTATTCGGAATGACAGATTATGTTGTTTGCCCAACAAAATGACCACCTAAATAGGATTTTTTTTCAATGAACCATTTTTTTTCTCAAAATACATAATTATCTATCTATACGCTATAATTTCAGATTCCATAAAAAAAATGCCCATGTCGAATTCTGTATATTCATGCTAATAAAGGTCACGTTTACAGCATAATAATGTCTTCCGTATCTAATATCATAAACTAAGTTTATATGTGTATCTGTGTATGCGTCGTACATTACAAAAATGAATAGATAGATATACGTATTTACAAAGATGCCTTGCTGTTCATTTCCGGTATGACAGTACAGTGGTCCTTCTGACTTCTCAAGCAAGGATTTTCCTCAGCCGGATTTCATAGTTAATTATTATCCCGAAAGAGAGGTAGTAATTCCCACTCCCTTTAGCCATCACTGAGCGTACCTCGGTAGAGGATTGCTCGTTATGCCTGGTCTCTAACGAGTTTTACCCTCCGGCCACTCGGCAATCAAGGAAAAAAGATCGCGAGCTGCAGTCGCCTCTTTGCTTGCGCTCCAACGACGACGACGACGACGACGAAGACGAAGACAACGACGAGAACGACGACAACGCGGGCGATGATGACAAGGATAGGAAGACGAGGAAACGGTAGAGGACATGCCACGCTCGTCTTACACCCTTTTGCCCAGGAAACGACTCTTCGAAGTCCAGATTCCAGTTACTTCGTTATAACATTGAGCCCACTCGCTGTAGTTTTATCCTCGTTCCCTCCATCCGGTAGCTGTAAACAATTCCGTTCACTCTCGACTCTCGCCTGTTTTTATACCGTGTTCTCATTGCAAAGCTTACTATTAGAAAACAAAGGAGAAAGAGAGAAGGATAGTGTGTGTACGTTTGAACAAATCGATTTTTTTCCTCAAATCCGCTGTGCTGTTCTGCAAACTTCCCTCGTTAAAGGGATAGTGAGCAAGAAAAAGAGAGAGAGAGAGAGAGAGAGAGAGAGAGAGAGAGAGAGAGAGAGCAAAGTAGAGAGAACGGGTAAGAGCACCGAGGTTGTAATTATCCGACAAACGTCGCCCGAAAGTCGAGGAAGAGGCTGGAGAGAGGGTTGTATAATAACGCTTTTGTTACTATCATTCGTTTTGCTATTGCCGGCACCAGCAAAGGTTCGGTTTATTTTTCTTTTTTTACCAACTTTCTTTTTTTTTTCCTATCATCCTTTGTAAAGTTGTCCACGCGGTGCTCTCCTCTCTTTTATCTGCACCGGGTGACGCGAGTTCTTAGCCTTTTCTTCGTAAATACTTTTTAGATCTCAAACCCCTTATACACCTCGCGCATGCGCTTGCACGTGAGCATGTGTTCGTCGCAACGTTTCCGGTCTTGTCTCAATGTCAAAAAGTATTAGGAAGAAAAAAAAAAAAAAAAAAAATTGTCCTGCATCTGGTGAAAATGGTTAAGGGCTTTGAGTTTTACTCAGCAGTTACCAGTCAGTATCTCTTTCACTTTCTTCCGTTCACTCTCTTTCTTTCTTTCGCCCTTTGTCTCTCATTCTATTTCTCGCTCTCTACGGGTTCACGACGTTCGTCTATGTAGGTTTAAGTACGTTTCCAGACGTGTCCCAGGTGCCTCAAGCCCCACAGTCGTTTACCACCATAGACTTTACTACCAATAAAGCCAATGACGGGATTCGTGTCCATCCGGATGCGTAAATCGTTGCATTCGCTGCCGGTGCGATGTCGCTCAAGAGAAAAGCCTCACGGCAGTCATGACCTCTCTTTCTACACATTGCCCCTTCGTCCTTTCAACTTGTAATCTTCCTCTAACTTGTTTCAACTACGCTCCGATACCCATCAACTGTGCCATTCTCATTTCTCTTTTGCTTGTGAGACCTACGACATTAACATTGAATGGATTTCAAAGACGTTCTCAAACAAGAGACGGAATTGAAATTTCGAGACGACACGATGAAAGCCAATTTTCGATGGAATTTAGTGAAAGTGATCCGCTCTTACAAATGGTTCAAAGAATTTACTGTTTTTTATTTTTTATTTTTTTTTTTTACTTTGATACAAATTAGAATGTTCGTACGATGATTGAAATTCCTTGTTAAAATAAATGCTGGGAAAATTCCTTTTTTTTTTCTTCAAAATATGTTCTTGGCAACGTTGAATTTTGCCAATCAATTGAGTCGATATTCCAAAATCCATTATTGATACAACATTCTAGACATTATTTTGAAGACAAATATTTTAGTAGATCTGTCGCGATTTAAAAGTTCAGGTAATTTATTCATATTTCTTTCTATTTCTTTATTTAAAAGCACGATGGAAAAGAACTTGAGTTCGGACATGGGACCGAGACAGAGAATTCCGGGAAACTGGAATGCGGAGAATTTTGTTTCCCGGCTCGTAAATCCCGGCTTGCTGGCCGGTGGAAAAGATTTATTTATTTTTATTTTTACTCTCAGCTGAACCATGGGAACACAGAATTTTCCTCCCTCACATACGGTTTTCCACACGCTTTTTTGCATTTCGAACGGCTTACAGTATTTTCGTGTACGCCGCGAGGCCAGGAACAGTTCGTTGGTGCTAAACTAGCGAAGCGGGGCGATGGAGAAAAATAAAAAATAAAATCTGGGGTGCGGATAATGTATGGGCCGCGGGCCCTATACAGATTCAAAAGCGGCTTGTCTCGCGAACCGCGATCGAGCCTTTCAATTAAATTCGCTACATCCGGTTAGTTCGAGGGTACTATATCATATATATATCTGTATACATGGAAGTAAAAGGGTGGTATTGTGCCACGTTGGGCACGAGAAACATGCGCGCGGCTTTGCATTAACACCCACACACGTATAACATCCGAATTACATTTGAACTTGTCTGTGTGATCAGTGCCTACCTGTATGTAATTCAATGTTTCACCGGCTCCGGAGCCTCTGCGTTTCATCGTCCCAGAATTTAACATGGCCAAATGCACACTGTTACCGAAATCCTGTTACGCTTTTGAGCTTGAAATTTTTTTCTACCACTTTTTCTCCCTGCAAACTTTCGTTTCAATACTATCATTGTAAATAAATGAATATCTAGAGAGTAATTCACGTCAAGCTCTTTACAGAATGTTACGTCGAATCCAAAATATAGTTTTAAAACAGAAAACAGTGATACGAAAAAATATTATTTTACATTATCTTATTTACAGATTTCAAGCTTAAATTGTAAATCTGCTGTACGAAAATTTAATCATGGTGAAAATTCTCATGGTCTTTTATATAATCAATGTCAGAATGTACGAGAAGAGAGTTGAGTAGAAAAGTCGCAGTGCTTTCCGCCATTGTATCTACGGTCGGCGTCTCTCCTTGCATTTCACTCACCCGTAAAATGTATCTTCATCTTATTTCGTCTTTTTGTATTTACCTCCACATTCGCGTATCGTCTGTACGCTCACGTTTCTTCGCAATGTTCTACGGATACAACCGCTTCGTTCACCGGCTTCCTGGTGTGACCCAATCCTGTCGTAACTACTGGCACCCAGGCAGGGACGCACATCAGTCCAGTAAGCTGACATGTTTTCGTATATATACGTAGCAACCAAATGGAGAGTGTATAGAGTTGGGAGACAAAAAAAAACAAAATAAAACAGAGCACGATCAACTGATTTATAACACCAGTACACTCGTTAAACTGATTCGATAGATTTTAGTGCGCTTACGCCGATTCCTACCCCCTTTAAGCTAACACCATACTCTATCTCCGATCTCGTATGTGTTCTATTTCTACATATTTTTTTCCGTTCAGACTTGTTTTTTGTTTTTCATTCCATTCGTGTTTTTTTTTGCCTAGCGAGCTTTTTTCTTTCTATCGCTCTGACACAAAACGTTCTTTTTTTTTTCATTTTACTCGTTTTCGGTACTATTTGAGGATCCCGCCATTCGTTCCATCCGTTTCGGGGACTGTGAAAGCCGCGAGAAGCTTTACGGCCTGGATTAAACCGTACGCAGGGCTTAGAGGGACGCTACGTTAATGTTGAAGGTTCGAGCCCACCGGTATCCTTTTATCGTCCCTGTGTTTTCTCCAAAGTTCCAATATCATCACAGCGAAAAGTCTCTTTTTATCGTTAAAAGACATGAAATTTGTGACGTCATAAAATTGAGGAAGAACAAGATTGAAGGATATCTAACGATAAATAGGTTTAAACACCCATCAACTGATACATATATATTGAATTAAAATTCGGAATGGCTCTAAGCCAACAACAAAGAAACAACATTTCAATAAGTCAAATATTGAAAATATCAAAGTTCCATTGTTATTCACTTACAAAATGCCTTGGCTAGATTTTATATTTTCATTTATTACAGGTCGATGTTTTATTATTTTGATCAAATTTCTTTATCGTCGATCTCATGAAAATATCAATAAGATACCATCAAGTGGGTGAAATAAGCGAGCGAAAAATCACGGAACATTATTCGTCGGTATCTCATCCGTTCCTTTCTAGAATGCCTCGAGCCATTATCGTACTCTTGTAATTTATATTGAGTCACAGAGAGTCAGGGGAGAGACGCTCGTTTCGTAAACCAGTGCTGAACGAGAGTACGAGAGAGAAGGAAAAACTTCTTGGTCGTCTCGGTTAGTTGTAAGAACTTGGTATCTAATGTGTATCGCCGCTGGTGCTGGTTCTTAACCGAAGCTTCTACAAACCGGTACTGCGAGTTTTGCCCTCGTACTCAAATTCTCTCTATCCCTCTCTTTCCATCGCCCTTTCTCTTTACTTCTGAAGAGTCGATATCTACAGATTCTCGCTCACTTTCGTATGTGTTCGTGTAGTCTACGTACCAGCATCAACATCCGGACACTATATAGGAAAGCCTTGAGGGTAATACAGCCAAAAGCTAATCCTAATTGTTCGGCGAAACTTTTCAAATGCTGCATTGGCGGCCAATATATGTGCATGTGGTTTATAGCCTCAGTGTAGGGGATTTGGAAGCGGGACAAGATAGTAAAGCCGTAAGCTATGGATACTCAATCACCCTCGTCTTAACAAAATATTGAAAATCCATTCCCCATGTCAAAGGGATAATACTAAAAACTTGGTCAAATATCAAATCACCCTGCAATCATTTCTGCTTTGCCGTTCGTTACTTTAATTGATGAATTGATGGAATATGTCAATTTGGAATCTAGTGTTATTCGTTAGATATTACGAATCATTTTCCAAATTTTAGCCTGAAAAACACATTCACTGAAATTTATGAGATTCAAAATTGCACAAATTATACACACCATATGCACACGTTACACTCGTAACTTTACGCACGTAATGCACAAATTCGCTGTAAAGACTACACGAAAATTTGGCATGCATGCGGATTAAAAACTTGAGCTCAGCAAAGCCAATCCTCATTCATCTGCTCTTTCCATTAATGGGGTGTTAAATATAATTATGGTGCTTATGCGTAAGTACTAACAAGAGAACGCGGAGTGACTATTTTATAATAAAAAGTTAGAATTTTTTAATGCTCGATGTTCATTTTTTCCTTCTTTAAAGTTGAATAGATACAGTTATATGCACTTTGAACATGATGAAGATTTAGTACAAACTGATAAAACTTCTGTTCCTAACTATCAATGGAGAGCAAACTAATAATATCGAGAACCAAATTCTCTCGCGTACGTGATCAAATATTTGTGGCAGCACATGAGAGGAAAGGTTTTCGGTGGAGTGGGGAGCATGGATTTCGAAATTCGAACTCATTACATGGTTCGATGATGGCGTGAAATATTGTTCTTTCAAAAGGTTTTCTTAAATAACTTCCTCTGGTAAAAAAAAAAGTATGTAAATTCAAATGCGTCCTGAATGACATTGAATAGTCGGGAGCCTAAAGAATATTGTTATGATTGACCGAGAAAATTTTATATTGTTATATTCGAACAACGACAAATGTTGATAAATTTCTCAAATGGTTCCGAGTCTCGAGCTTGTAATGTCGTAGAGGCGATGATAGAACAATGGCGGTTGCATTCAATATCGGACAGTTCATTGGTATTATCTTTACCGTTTTATTTAAAGACTGAATTGCCCTGGCGATGAAACTCGCGGTAAGGAAAGGAATGAAGCAGATGAATGGCATGGCGACAGGGCAAGAGAAGAGAAGATGAGGAGGAGAGAAAGAGAGGAAAATCGAGGAGTCCGTGAGTGTCTTGAGCGCGGGAGATGCCGAGTAAGAACTCGCCGAAGCGTAGAAGAATGTATTGATCTGGTCTGACATATACCATCCGCGAGCACGGGGGGCACTCCCGTAAGAACGAATAAGACACTGATGTCGTCTATGCGTCCTGCGACCCTCTTCCTGCTACCCCTTCTTCCTCACCTCGATCTCTTCTACTGAATTCCTACAGATCTCCGACATCGAGTGTGTCTCTTACGATCTGTAGGATCCCCTTTTTTCACGCAAAATTGCCCTACTGCAATATAAAAATTTTCGAAAAAGTACTTCGTGAAGGAAAGAAAGAAGGCGTGAGCGAGTATAATAGGGATAGTTGTATAGAAACTTTTAGTGAACATTTTTGCGAAACATCGCTATGAGAATGAAACGCCCGTCATCGGCCTGTCAAATTATGCAGCAGATTATTGAATTACGTAGCAGCAGGTTATCGCTGTTTCAGTGCTTCGTATATTGTCAGTGTTTACGGATGGAATTTAATAGTGTGAGATCCGGTTTGTGTACAATTGTAATGAATAAAACTTAGGATGCTGCCTGTACCAGACTGCACAGATGCATCAACCAGCGACCTCATCCGTACGTTTGTGGCTGTTTCTTCGGCGACACAGCACTCGGAAAATCTTTTATAGCTAGTCTCTCGAGCACGAACGTAAATACGTGTCCTTTAACGGCGTTGAAGTACCAAACCTCCCTCTCGTCTTTTCTCTTTTCCCCCAGCCCGTTCGATCTCACTCTCTCTTTCCTTTCTCCCTTCCTTCCTTATACTTATTCTAGTGGAAAAGCAAGCACTGACACAGAAGGGGTTCAGGGTGAGAGAATTTTTTCACATATACTTTGCTTGCTCATTCAATATATTCACTGAAGACGACTCTAAAAATAGTTCCCCCAACTTCTCTCTCACTCTTTATTTCTCCCTTGCTTTTTCCCTGTCGCTCTTTTGCTTGTCCCACCTGGATATTTCACACAATCTTCAAGTATCTTTACTTTATTCAATATTTTACTCCATACTCTGATGCAAGGAAAAAAAGTATTAGCAGATCTGATGCTAAAGTGAAAATCGGAAAGATTCGATCAAATGTAAAGCGTCACATAGAAAAGGAAAACAATGTTTATATACTTCGGATAATCGTACGATATATCTGGCATTATTTCGGAATTCTAACAAATCATCTTAACGAGATTGAAGTCAGTGTAAAAAAAGCTCTGCGCCCATCATGTTTTCTGCGCTTTCATATTTCTATTTTCTGTTTCTATATTTCGCTATGTATGCATTGATAAAAAAACAAATGATCCTTGGAAAATAAGTATAAGTAAAAATAAAATAATGCAATTTTTCTGTTCATTTGTTATCTCCCAGATTTTTATGTCACTCTCATAGATTAAATATAATTTTACTCGACGAACGTGACCGCAGGGATGTATCCTCCCAACGACGTAAGCACGTGGACACGTGATACTTTTTCATTTTGTTCCTGCAAGTATAATTGCACAGGAAGGGTACCGTGGATAATCAATCAATGCTGGATATTCGATAATCTCGTTTGTATCAATCACGTCGAAGAAGTCACGGCTAACAACATCTTAGGATTTGGAACTTTTGTATTCTGTAAACGAAAACTTCAAGTATCAATATTTAGGTTTTCAATGACATTGACCATCTCTTTTTTATTACGTTAAATAATATTTTTTGTTTCCGGTTAACAAAGGGAAAAAACGAGAGATTTGTCATCGCCACATTGATACGTTTGGCAAACCTGACTCCACTCTACTTTGACTCCTGAATGGTTGATCCTCTTCAGGTTTTAATCAACATTCTTCCATGTATTTTGATTTCATAAAACCTTCTTCGTTTTCGAATCAGTTTTGATTATGAATGGCCTTCAAAAGTGAATTCAATCGATTTTTAAACTTATCTATTCCCACTTCAATAATATTCTTCGATGACGTTGATTCAGATTTTTGCTGTTTGTTTAACCATCAAGTTTCTGACATATATTTATGTTTATATATTTTAATGGAATGTGCACATCCATCTAAACATGATCTACAATGCATGCATGTATACTGGTATTCTCGTCAGCTAGCAACAACATGAATTGGGCCGACGCCACGTCCAACCATTACCGAACTAACTACGCGCTTGCTAATTCAATTCGCTACCCTCTCTGACGCTGGTTGGCCGTGCGCTGAACCGAATGAGAGGGCCCTCATGTACCATGATCCGCAAACCGGTGACTGGCTAACCTACTTTCCACAGCGACTCTCTGGACCCTCTAACGAATTTTAGGATGGGCTCGAGGTCTTTTTTGCACTTCCATAGCATGCTAGTTCTTTAATGGTCTCTGTGCACCTTGAGGGTTCGGAAAACCCTTACGGTTCCGTAGTTACGGGCTTGTATAAGCTTCCCCTTCGACGTTTGAAAATTAACGGGCTTGCACCGGCCATATCGTTGAGTAAATTTTAGAATATTTTTTTGTCTTTTCAATCTTTTTGTTTTTCTTTTTCATACCCATGCGAAAAATCAAATTAACCGATCTTAAATTTTTGATAACAATAATTTTTGTTGATACTATTAATAAGAAAGTTGCATCGTGGCAACGTTCGTCTATGTTCGCGTCTGCGGATAACCTGTTTGATTTCTATTTCATCCGGTCGATTATTCGTTCATTTAACAAATTTTTAGAACTTGGCGACAGATTTTTTCAATCCCACTTTTGATAAACAACGTGGCATCTCTTGAGGATCTCTCATCTATACGCGATTGCATAAAAAAAACTGGAAATTAGAAGTCTCTGTTTGGCTCTTGGACGGAATTTTGAAAAATCTCGGAAACAGCTTCGGTGAGACTCTTGGAAAAGCTTGGAACGCTTGAAGAGATCCATAAAGAATTTATAAAAGTCTCGGAAAGAGTTTCGCGAGTCTCTCGAAAAAAAATATGATATTCTTTCAGAATTTAGAGCTTCCAGAACGAAACTATGCGAAATCTTAATAAAAAGTCGCGACGTGACTACTATTTATTGGGCGGATTATTTATCAGAATTAGGCAATTCCAAAATACGTATAATTTTGTTTGCGCGTGTGTGACCGTGGATGTATCCCTCGGAGTGTGTGTGTGTGTGTGTGTTTATGTGACAGGCGGTAAAATACATCGAAGCGTTAAATTACTTGCTGAATATAATGGTTGACACGATCTCCCTTCTGTGTGCTCGACGCTTTCCTACCCTTTGCTTTTTGCTCATCTTGAATCCCCTTGGTAGAGCATATTAGGATTGCCTTTCCATGTACTTTTATAGAAAAATGTTGACCCTTTTCCTAGTGGCCCTTGCTCTTTTCGTCACCGCGCAGGATTTCTTTTGATTTCTTTTATTCTTTCAATGAGGATTTCATAAAAAAAAAAGATCAGTTGACCAAATTTTTGCATTGTTTAAATATTTTGAAATCTTGGAAGCTTAAATCGGGATCGCGTTATCGTGATATAATAATAGAGATCGAATGATAATAGAGAACAGTTGAAAAAGCCGAATTTGAAGGAAATGGTAGAACGTAGGGAAAACGAGAGATTGGCCATCAGCCAGTACGGATATTGCGGCTTCTCGAGCAGTATTAGCAGTAACCACGTCCTCTCGTTCGAGTGTCATATCGGGAGGCCTCCGAGGACAAGCTAGTGCAGGAGGGAGAGAGAGAGAGGAGAGGAGATGTTTCGATCAGAACAAGGATCTCGATTATGAACCTTGACCTGTACCTCTGCGTAACCTGCAATCATACGGCCTTCCTCTCTCAATATGTCATTGCATTTCAGGCCAATCGAAGTGGAAGTGCGTACTTCAATGGGAAAAAAAAAACGTATTTTTCGCGTTAATAGCAGCGCCGGTAGGAAATATGGACGATGGACGTGCTGGTTCTATTTTAGTCAAAAATGCAGAAAAGATATGCGGGATTCAGCACATTCGTTATATTCTCGACGTGTTTTGAAAAACTCGAGCAGTGGAACGCTATTCAAAACCTTTTATGCGACTCTGTTCACATTGCGTGTTTTTACGTCAAATTTCTTGAATGACACCCATAACCAATAATACGGTTAAGTGGTGTGTCAAGGCAAAGAAAGTTGACGAGGGTGAAATGCCTGTTAATCGTGTACAAGAAAATCGAATATAACGACCACGACTATTAATTTTGATCATCTACCACTGATAAATTCCTACATACAAATTTAAACATATATAACATACTAACAAGTAATAATTGACAAATATTTGCCTAAAAATATGGTCTGAAAGCTATCAGAAAGGAGGTGAAGGTAAATTCTCAGGTATTTCAACAGTAATATAAAAAGAATAGAACCACTATAAGTTAAATTTTATGGTAACGATAAAAATAACCCACAATTTTTGTCACATGAGGTCTGCCTCCATTTTCCGTTGACAGCTACTTGAGAGCTAGGATGTTGCACGGGTACACACTCATACTACCCAGTATCTTCGCTATGTAGCGCGGACGATGTTTGCGGGAAGGCTTAAGGTTAAGTCCCACGATGTAATAACATGCATGCACGTAGCTGCGTCTAAAGTTCGTAACGAGCACACGACGTAGTCCTCGGTGCTATTTCTATGAGGGAGAAGAGGAGGAAAACGGTATAGAGGCGCGACAGAGCAACACATCCCTTACTTTTGCAGCAAAACACACGTGTGTCCCTCAAGACTCATATCCGTGAGAGTTTCTCTCTGCTTATTTTCTCACTGAGGGAAGTATGACTGATGCAAGTATATGTGTGTATGTACGGTATACAATATGTATGGACGTATGATTCACCGATATAATCGTACATTTATATATGTATGCATATAAATGAAATTATCCATATTCGCCTCGCACAAGGTGATATACAAGCACAAACGCACATATCGCTTGAAATGGGTAGAAAACTTTGTCTGGTAGAGAGCGTATGTGTATCCAAGCTGAGCTCAACGAGATATAAACGGGGCGGACACGAACTCGTGCCCCATGCTCTACCACTTCCTTCCACTATCTTCTCTACGCGTGCGATCTCATGTAGATACGTGCACAATCAACATGGATATCGTAACGGTACGCTTTCACCGATCGGTGAACGCATCGGTTCAAGCTTTCTAAAAGCGTTACGGTATGCATAAAAAAAATATGAGAAATACTGATTTTATGGTGAAAACATGTATATGTTAATTTGAATTAATTCAAATAAACAATGTTTGGATGATTTTTTTTTGTAGAAAAATCAATTATTCTGCGTATCCGTTTTTGGAAGAATAAATAAAGCAAAAATTCTTTTTGTATTCGCATCTTCTATTCTATTTTGCATCTTCTATTCACATCCGCATGTGCACTTGACATCGTCTGAGTTAGAGGATATGCGGAGGCAGAAAGGAATTGCTGAAAAACTTGCTAAATCAACTTTTTTTTTAATTCGAGTATAAACGAATTACGAGTAGTACAGTAGTTTTAAGAGTGAATTCAAAATTTAGTTTATAATGAAAGTGGCCTCTGGCAATACAGAAATCGAGTTTTTTTTTATCATCAATGTAGGCTTCAATAGTCTTCGCAGAAGTCCGAGTTGTGCTTTTGGTCACGTCGCCTGTTTTGTGTAAGAAAATTCTTGCGTTTGAGAAGCTGATCACAATATGATGAACTTGGGAGGATCAAAGCTCTTGTGAGCATCTATTTTCTCGTAGAATACCTGCCTCGAAGAATGACAACCGCAACAAAAAGAAATGATTTCCATTTTATAAAATGGGAAAAGATTGAATAATCAAAAAAAAAAAAAAAAAATGAAAAAGATTATAAAAGTCAATGAAAATACGATATTTTTTCGGAGACACTGTAAATTAAAAAATTTTCATAATCCTCATGAAATCACTTTTTCATGCTGATTTCTTACTGATCCAATTACAAAATTATTTCTATAGAATGTTCCATAAGATTGTCTTCTGTGAAAAATTGAAGAACACTCAATTTTTCCATACCTTCTTAATCATCGACGGCACCACGTAACAAAGGAAAGTCAGTGAGAGATATTGACGTTTTTTCCTTTCTATTATTCGTTGAGAAGTAATCGCAATTTTGAGTACCCCGTATGCCACGGAAAGAAGGTGGAGTAAGGAGGTGCTCAGGAAACCGAGTGATTTCCAAGACGCCCCACGTACATCTTCTCTCAGAACTCGAACATCTGCTACTCACGTCTGCATATTATACGAAATTTGTTTTGCCTCTTTTATGTTTCATCCGAGCAGACTACGACAAGACTGAATCAGTCCTATCCGTCCGTGCTTCTCTTTTTCAAGATATGGTGTCAATGAACTCACGCGAAGAGTTTTCTCAGTGTCACTCGAACACGAAAAAATATCTGTAATAATAAAGGACGACCTTTGATCCTCGGGATAAAGCTAAACGAGATGACTAAAAAAAGTGAAGGAATGAGGAAAAGACCAGGAAAAAAGAGACAAGATAAGAGGAAAGAATGAAAAGCGCTTGAAAAGTCTTCCGTTCGGGTTCACATATCTATATACACTACAGCTGTGCCTACGGGCTTGCCCCCTTCACATCTATTTTTTAATATAAACCATAATTTTACAGTTTTCGTTTCACTAAAAGTCGATTTTCAATTCCCGTCAATAATTAGTTTCATATATCATTTATTTAACTCAATAAACTTTGTAAAATTTTAATCGGAAAAGGGATTTCGAGAACGAGTATGTAAAGTAAATGGAGTAATTTACAGGGCTTGATGGTGCATACGGAAAATCGGAATGTGGTTTGAAACATAGATTGTTCTATATAGAGAGTGGAAAAAGAGGGATGGTCGACGGAAGTCAAGCTTTCATGTAGCGAACGTCAGTTGATGAATTTCGCTCATCCTTCAAACGAGAGGTGAGAGCTCAAATCAAGGATGAATCTATCTATGAGCACGTCTACACAAGCGTATATAAGTACGAGAGTAATATGTTGGGTGTGCGCTCTGTGTGCACACGTGTATGAATACGTGTAATCGTGTAAATATGCAGTATTTCACGCCATTTCGAGCAGCCGTGGCCTCTACCATTTGTCATTTTTCTGATTTCTTTTGTTTTTTATATATTCAATCTCTAGATTTTCAGTTTGTATTTCAAGAGCTTGATATTTCCAGAAGAATCCAAATTGAAGAAAGTTCAGAAACGTTCTAACGTCAAATTTTTTGAAACAAATCGACGTTTCGACAAAAAAGTGTCATTAATTATCGTTGTCGACGTTTATCTGTATCTGAAAAAAACAAGAAAATTCTTCTTTCGAAGATAATTGCCATTTTGACTAGTATAACCAATATGCGATTTTCAACGCTGTTTCGATCGTGAGCCCATTCTTTTATTCTACAATTACTCTTGAATCAATAATATTCCGAAATTCGAATTGAAAGCTTTTTTCACGGATTATATTTTAATCGCAGATGTAACCAGTTGCATGGTTATTGAGGATAGTTCGATCGTGATCAAATAGGTCATCCCAATTTTTGTCGAAAATTTTTGTTATTTTCATTTTTACTAGCAATGCTGGTAAGTATTTGTGACAGTATACATTTACAACTAGTAGTTAGAATACTCATATTTTGCACTTTTCCGTCAGATCTAATAAGTTGAGGAATACCTTTTTTCATTAATTCTCTACAAGGAATAATAACGCTCCAAACACTAGTCCCGAGGTTGTATCAAGGCTCTTGATAAATGGAATTTTAAGATAAATCTTTTCTAGAAAAAAGACATAATGTGGGGTAGGGAAATTCCACTTTAATGAGATTTGAGTGAAATCTTATAAGAGGATCCCAATGGGTCTGCCTTGACTTTTTTTTTCTACTTGTAATAAATATTCATGGTTGAAACTATTTACATTGTACGCTCCAATATTAATATTTACGTCGTGGAAGAAGCAATCAAGCAATTGGATTGAGCACGGTTCATAAGCTAATACATGAGAAAATATTTTAAAAAACATTGTGTTTACAGAGAAGGGCATTCAAATTTTTCATAACAGTCTATGTATTGATTACTGCCGAATAATTAAAATTATATTATCGGCTTAAATGCTTGCAAATTGGAATCCGTTTATCACGCAGGATCGACCCTCTTGGACCATAAAAAAAAATACAAAAAAAATGTTATTTTTGACCAAAACAAACGGAAACCTCTCCTCAATAGTATAACATTTTCTGCAATTTCTTTTGTTTGGGAATTTCATCATACGATACATTACATGCAATCAAAAAATTCAATGCTTTTTGCGTTTGCTTTCGATACGTATTTTCACATTATCATTGAATTGAAAATATAAAATCGGAGGCATTGTTTCGGGTCCATGAAATTTATGAATTGAGAAACTCGCATAGCAATATAAAAGGATTTTTCGACATGATAGAATAATGAAAAAGCGAATAACGAGCTTCCATGTTGGGGAAATATTCTTTAACGGTAAAAGATTAATAATGACTATGTTCGAGATATTCTTAACAATAAACTCATAACATGGAATTCGGGATGGTATTTTTGCGAGAAATTTCAGCAAGTTGTACGATACGTTGTGATTTTTTTTTCTTTTATGTTCGTTCGGACTAGGGAAAAATTCAATATAAATTCTATTCAGGTATATCGGACGCAGATTGCAAAGAGCGAGGATACGCGTATGAAGACTGATAAGGATACCTTTCGCCATTGGGTGTCCTTTGACGGGTGCCATCTTTTTTTTTTTTACCCGAAGATCGTATGAAGAGATTTTCTTCACAAGGACGCGAATTTATATAGGGAATATGTGTATGCAGATAGACGAGGCAGTATGCTTCGTGTAATTTTCTTTGGCAAGGATCAAAGATGGCGTTGGTCCGAGCTCCGAGCATTCCGGAAAATCCATAAAAAACATGAAAACATATATGCAGAATGCTGAGAAACAAGGAGGCTCAATTGAGGTGGCCTGAGACACGAATTTATTTAAATACCACCTTCACGTTTACTAGCAATCCATATGAATGTACAGATGTATTATACAAAAATTTTCAAAGAATAGCACCACTTCTGATTTACTTCGTAAATGGGCTTCGCAGGCTTAAAAATATTTGAGTCCGAGGTTCAATGGTAGACACAGATCTATCTGGAAAGATTAATTAATTGATTGATGATTTTATTTATGCTCTAGCAATGCCTAGAAACACCTTACAAGATTTACAATAATTCAAGGAGTGAACAAAGTAGTGAGAGTAGAGAGACGGATAGTGAGAGAGAATAAGGGCTCAATGGTTTATACATAACTGAATATATCTTTTTGAACCATTAAACTTCTACCTCGGATATTTTCTTCTCCGATGAGTATTTTCGAAGGAAAATCATCAGCGATCCGTCTTTTTTTAAACACCCGGTATATACATGAATTTGTGTGTATGTATATAGCGTCGCAATTCCTCTTCATACTCGTTCTCGAAAATCCGAGGTGAAAGGATGAATTGAAGGAAAAGACGATGCTCACATGTGTCAAGGAAGGAAAGAAAAATACGGTCCCAATCCCGATCGATCGCACAAAGGCTATAAAAAAAAAAGCCTGCGATATTCTCGCCAAATTCAATTTGTGTGTTTCACCAGTCGGTAATATAAAAGAAAGAAAAAAAAAAAAAAAAGAAAATAAGGGTGAGGTGATAAGGGTTATACGCGGAACGACGAGCCCAACGTGCACATCACGTTTAGCCACGAAAAGTTACGCCGCTCGATGTCGCGGAAAGTCGATGTATAAAAGAAAAAGTCATGGTAACTGTGGAATATACTTTTCCGTACGACCCTTCATCTCACGCTTCAAAAGTTACACGTATGAGCGTGTAACAAAGGCTGCCAAAACTTTCGGCCCCTTCACTTTTAGAACAGTAGATTGTGTAAACAAATTAAATGTCTGTGCTCGTACTAAAATCAGAAGAATAATTATTATTCACGTCGGGATAATAGCGACAACTTTTCTCAATTCTCAATTTAATTTCTTCAATGGTTTCGGATTTTTTCTACATTATTCAAATCTGCTACACTCGCAATTTTTCTACAATTTCGTTCTATATTTTGTCATTCACACTTTTATAAGAAATGAATCGATTCCAGAATAACAATAGCAAAATCTTTCATGGAAAAAATAAAATCTTACACGTTTTTATGCACGATTTAATATGCAACGAATAAGTGTTGAAGCTGTAAATGTTAAGCTCCCCGTCTCAATCAAAACGAATGCCAGTTATTCTGTACTGGAGAATATTTTATTTTATTTTATTTTTTCAAATTTGCGGAGAGAATTATTGCGGGTACTCGGTATCGAGTGGCCACGTTTCGTATAAGTTAAAATGGTTACGTATCAACCGGTCATGGATACGAGTTACATAACTAATGAATTGTGTATGAAAGCTTTACGTAACTGGCAGTTTCAAGTAGCTGTTCTTGTTAATGCTGATATGTGGATAAAGTGAGGGGAAAAGCACGATGGGATTGAGTTAAATGACGTACACGTATAATATCCAACAAATTTACATAGAGTTCTCGAACAGTATAACAACATTGGGTAGTATTCAAATTTTCCGGTCGATTTTACAGCTCATCTGCACCACCTTCGAAACATTCGAAACACTGAAATTACGAGCAATCTTTAAATCTCATGGAAAAAATTGTAATACTTTTTTACTACCTGAAACGGTACCGCTAAATCCTATATTTTATACATCTAAAGTTGAAAAAAAAAATGTTCGGCGATATGTATTAAATTAATTTTATTGCAGTACGTACCTCTAGTTATATTTTCTCGATTAAAATTTTTGTAACGAAATAAATGTTTGATTTCAAGCGTTTTTCGTTTTGACTATATCGAATATTAATGATAAGCCGCATTTTATGTGATTTGTAAAATGAATGCGAGGTTGTCCTATCGTTGTCCATTTTACTAGAACTTTTTCAGAGACTCTCTGAAATAGTTTTGAGTCTCGTAAAGACTTTTCCCCGACTTTTTTCGTCTCCCTACATTGATAGATCGATGGACGACGATTACAGATGACATTAGATGTGAAAAATAATGTTCATGTTATTTTTAGGTCTCGGGGAAGTTAAAGGGAATTGGTATCGAAGTCGTTAGTTCTGGAAACAGATAATAGTCTATATGATTTGATAAAATTGAGTTGAAATTCCAATGAGGGGATATAAGAATCGGAGGGACTATTCGTGGATACGATCGAAGGCTATCTTTCGAGTGAAATTGGAAGCTCTGCGGAATGTTTTTTTTCCAGGCGGTAGATGGCAGTGAGTCTTCATTATTCTTGTACTTGTCGAACCTGCCAAATTTGTCAAGTCCGATTCTTATTATCTGATGAATGTTCAATCTCATCACGGTTATGCAAACATTTTTTCTTGACTAAAGAAATCTAATTTTTGTACTAAATCTAAGTTTGTACTGCACGTTACAGCGACTTTTTTCTCGATAGCTTCGTCGAGACTATTGAACATGAAAAATATAAAATCTTGAAAAAAGTCTTAGTAAGACTATCGAACAAATTTTTTGAAAATCTCGAAAGGAGAGTCTCGACGGGACTCGTTAATGATTCATATAAGTCTTGGAAGAAGTTTCGGCGAGACTCCCGAAACAAATTCAAAAAGTTTCGCGATCCAGACCGCATGCATCAAGACTCCCGGCAAACATCTCGACGAAACTACTTTCTCTGCGTCGAGTATTCACTTGTTTTACATCGGTACCGGAACCGTGAAATTTCCGCTACCAAACAAAGTTTTCTTTTGTTGTATCAAGAAGTCAAAATATGATTCCGACACAAGAAAAATAATTCTAGAAATGCAGCAGCGTCTTGACACCAAGTAGTTTTGCGATAATTAGCTACGTCACGATCTCTGATGAAATCTTATTACGTTCCATATTGAAACTCTGTTGGCGATCGGAAAAATCAAGTGCACTGCATTATCAGAATTAAAAAAAAATAAAAAAAAATAAAAAACTTGATGTACCAAAAGATTCTGCTCAGGACCAGCGTGCTGGATAGAAAAACAAATATGAATACAACTGTTATGTGTGCGTCTGCTTACGTGAACAATAGCAGTGTCGTTGAAAATATATAAATCGTGGTTCTCGTTTGATAACGATGCATGAATAATATCCATTTATGCAGTGTTCAAACGCAATATAGTTAGAAATCTCGAGTCGTTTCTTATCCGTTGAGAATACCGAAAGAAGCTCTTGAACCGGACTCTCTTTCTCGGAGACGAACTCAAAATATTTAGAATGGGGAGTTCTTATTCATTCTTTCTCTCCATCTTTCGACAAAGTGCTGGACTCTTTATGGTCCATGCATTTATGTAAAGATGGGATAATTTCGCGTGTCTATATATTTCATCTTCTCTTTCTCTGTAAACTTAGAAACTTAGAAAGTATATAGAAACTTTCAAATGTTGTCCACGTGATTGTTTCAAAAAGGAGGTGGAAAAATTCGGAAAAATTGAAATAATAGGGGAAAGAGACAATTTTATGTTTCGGCAGGCACTTTGCGATATTTATGTCTCGGTTATTTTATTTTTCAGGAAGAAATCAATGTTTTTCTAGAACTTCGTTTTCTAAATAATCTTTACGTTTTCTACCAATTATCTTTATCTAAAATTATTTAGGTCCAGTTTTATGCGCACCCGAACGCGGTTTCTGTTTTCCTTAGAATGTTACGAGAAAAAAAAAACAGCACTATAAATTCATCCATTTAATACATACGTGAGAAGGGTATATTTTTAAAGATTTCGCATTCATACGTGTTTATCTATAAGTGGCGCTACACCAATGCTGTTACATCGCTGGAAGCAGGTCCTGCCTTCAGACGAAAATATACGAATTCTTCTTCATGAATGTCCAATAGTTTCGACGAAGAGCGTAAACAAAGAGTAATTTCGATACTCTCATTATTCCAATACATGGTTGTGAGAATAATGGCAAAGAATCTGTCGTGAGCGCTGATTTTTTTTTTATCACAATTGATTCAGCTAATTTTATTTTGATTCTTCTTAATTAATATGGAAAACCACAATGAATTGGTTTGAATCAGTGATAGGACAATCGATGTTCAAAATGGCGGTGAAAAGACCCTTCGAAAAAAATTGACAAACATTTTGGATAATATAAAAGCAGGATCCACCGAGAGCGATGGATCCTGCATAATTGCTGTGGCTTCAGCGATCTACAAAGTTAAGCAGCGTTGGGCGAGGCCAATGGTTGGATGATCGCTCAGCCATGCACCGGCTCGCGTATTAATTACTGAGCACAAGGTAGTTTCTCTGAATTTTTGGAACAGAAAAATGAATAAATCGAGGCAGAACCTGAAAATCATGAAAAAATTTGAAATTCTCTTAAGTCATTTGACTAATGAACGAAAAATTAGGATTCAACCATTCAATCCGCCTAAAACTCACTTTTTTTAAATTTGCCCCTCTGGAAAATACACGAAGCTCGAACCAGTGTGTAACGACGTGAAAACGTGCTGGCTAAAACGTTTCGTTGGTATGTATATGTGTGCATGTAACTATTCAAGAAGATTTTGGCTCAGCGTGGAATTCATCCTTCTCACTTGTGCTCAGGCTCCTCACCTCTTAGCCCATAATTGAATAACGTGTCTTCGAAGTACAGAGGCGAGCCCTCGGGATCTTCTTCGTGGATGTATGTACATGTCTCACGAGAGGTAGCCAAGATTTTACTGCCATCTCGTCTATGTTTCGTGTCTCGTCCTTGATCGTGAGAACTCTCGTCTATATCCTTTCTTTTCTCGATCTTGGTAAATCTCCTCTCGGTATATGAACATATACATACGTACCTAAAACGTATATAATACATATATATATATATATATTGATACAACTATTTCATTTCTGATCGTCTCAAGGCGAATGGGGCAGCTTAAATAGAGTATGGATAGAGAAACGATCGAACGACTCTACGGTTCCGTAGATCCAGCGATCTACTTTGAATTATCCTCCACAAAAAATCTTTTCTTTTATTTTAATCGAATAGTGTCAGTTTGATTCTTTTTTAACTTCGAGTATAGATCAACCGTATAAACGTTATTCAATACAATTGATGAAAAAAAAAAAAAAAAAATCTATCGAAAAAATATACTTATATGAATATCAATCAAGTTATTTTTCAAAGCAAATTTCGTTATCATGGGCCGGTCGTATATACAATTTGAGTACTAATTTCGGAGAAAAAAATAGTGTATTAACAATAATATTCAAAAGTATTGGATATAAATTGAGAGAAACAACAGTAAAGAAAAAAAAAAGTCGTATCAATTTTTTAAAATAAATTCACGCCACAAGATCATGAATAAATGTTTCACCGTGTTGGCATAAATTGTTCACGATATTTCGCGCACATCACTCGGTCGACGAAGCTTTAGAAGCGAACGAAAAATTGTATTGATCGATGTTCAACGTGTCTATGCATTTTATGAGAGAATAGTTTGCACACCGAAGAAAAACGAGATTTAAAATCTGCAATATATCTCGTGAGTAAAACCGTCATTACTGTGCCAATCATTTTATTATGTTGTTACCTTCAAAATTTGAAGATAACAACTTCAAGATTTGTCAGTAACGTGACATTGGATTAATATTGAAATGAAACCTCATATTATTGAGAACTGCAACATCTTCGTTTCAATCTACGTAGCAAGAGTCCACGATAGGACGTGCTTTCTTTTCTTGTCTCATTTCCAGTTTGAAAAGCTTCTGACACATTATGCGAAGCTGACAAAACGAGCAGAAAACAGTAAAACAGATGGAGGTAGAGACTTTTCTTGTGTAATATTACACCCGACACTGAATATGCTGGCAAATTTACTCTTCTCAGTTAACTGTCTTTTCCGGTTCCACCGAATTACGCAATAAGAATCTGTAATGAAATTCAGCACCCAATGTTGTACCCTTAAAGAGAAATAAGATCCATCCTTTGCGTCGTAGATATACAGGGGACAGATGAGGAACGTGGAACAACTCCGAGTATTGGAATCTTTTTTACATTTTCTCATTTATTGGACGAGATTCACGAACTTGAATCTTCGCTGTCATTTGCAAACTTAAGTATCAACATTTTATTTTTGTAAAAACAAAATCGACAGTACTGTCTGCTTGTTTAAATTTCTTTCAATTATTCGCGTTAAAACACACTGAGAATTATTGATTTCATTTTATAAATTGAATTATTTTTTTCAATAGAAAAGTCAGGAAAAATTTGGAATTTGCTCGGAGTTTTCAATCGCCGGAATTTACTTGTATTGTTTGAATTCGTTTTTGATGAACAGAAGAAACACCGATGGTGAAGAGGGTGATAAGGATGTCAGAAGTGAGGAGTTCAAGGGGGAAGGGGGGGGGGTGGAATGAGTAATGGAGGGAAAGAGGGGACGGCATATGAGTTTTACTTCTAATCTATTAGTTTCATGAGTGCGTAAGCGAGACAGCTAGAATACAGATTTACAATTTTCTCGGAGATCCTTGATATGTAGCGATAAAAAATCAAACCTTATTTCCCGACAAAAAGAGAACGACTTTTTTCTTTTCGAAATCTCAACTGCGTCGTCGGAAAAGTTGTAGAACGACTATACCGAATAGCTTCGAGTCAAAAACTAAATTTCTATTTATCTAATTCTTTTTCACTTGTCATGATCAGATAAAGAAAGTTAAAAGAAATATATATTTTTACGTGATTGTGCGCGGGAAGCGTAAGTAATTCGTCCGACCCAACGAATTCTTTCGGTATTGGGGCAATTCAAGAGCTTTTGTCGATGGAGTGTATATTTGTTTTTTTTTTTCTTTTTTTTTTGCCCAGAGTTTACACACGTAGTTGTAGCAGGAGGGCGGAAGCTGTCCGTTCTCCGGGGTTAATGAGTCTCGAAAACAGAGTGGATGACCCATGACCTCCGGTCGAAGAAACAAAACGTAGCATAGAAAAGAACAAGCTCTTTTTTTTTTTCTTCCTTCTGGTCGGCAAAGATCTAATCGGAAGCGTGGCTGAGGATACTTTTCCCTATCTTGCCAAGTTGCGAAGAGCCAACGCCAATTTCAACGCCGAGCTTTTCGCTCCAGTCGACGATCTCACCGAAAAGAATTTTCTCTTCCACTCTGAACAAGAGCGTCGAGAGATTACTAAAAGAAAAAAAAAAAACAGTGTAGAGGTTTTTGTATCCTCTGGAAGAATACCCCATCAGTGCGTTAGCGAAATTTTTCCGTCGAGTTCTGGCTATTATCGTGAAATTATTAGTCGTAAAAAATCATTGGCGCGAAAAATCTTTCGCCGAGGATACGAAAACTCTAGTATTTTTTCAACATTAGGCTTGAACGAGAAACAGCATGATAACGGTTTGCCGATAAAAAAATTAATTTAATAAAAAAAATAGAAAATCCGCTTTTATATGTATATTTTCGTCTCAACGGAGTCCTCTTGTTACAAATAATGCGATAATTATCACAACGCACGTTTAATAGATCGATGGAAACTATGAGAACACCGGGATCCATCAAAGTCGGGAACAATATATTACAACCGTTACACGAATATATAGTCTCAAAACTTTATCTACTTTGCATGCGGATAGTTGAAAGACGAAATGGCGGCTCTAGAAGGATAGGTCCTCGATTTCATTTTAGCCCCTCTTTCTGATATCCCCGCCCCGCGGTAATCGATTTCCTTTGTGTCGGTGGGCCGTGTCTCCGTCCCACAAAACTTTGTAGCCAATTTACGAGCGAGACCAAGTCAGCACCCTTCGATTTTACGCTAATCCGATTCCGATGCCGCACAGAGAAAGAGTGAAAAAGGAATAGATTGAGTGAAGAGTGGACGAGCAATGAGTTAGCAAGGATTTCATCTTACATGAAATCTGCTCGGTTCATATAACATTTCACGCTATTCCTTGGAGAAATAATTGTACAGTCGTCTCATAAATAACATGTGCTTTTTGACGGACATTAAAATAGAATGAAATGAAATGAACCAATTTTATCCAAAAACGCATTCCTCGAAATAGCATGAGATTTGCAGTCGATCGTGATTTAACGTAATCCATACTCGTCGTATGATATGCCAAAATCCCTGAAAATGATATAACAACAAACTTCCATTTATTCCCAGGAAGGAAATATTCGAATCGTTCTATTTTAGCAGCCATGAGTTTAAACAGAAAAAAAATCGTCGTATATGTCTTCCGGTGCAAGGTCTTACGTCGCACGCTGGTATTGTGAGGTATAAAACGTATGCAAGAAAAAAAAAAATCGAATCTACAAACACCGATCCCCAAATCGTGGGGTAGACGAGCATTAAAAGAAGTGCCGGCGGCTGAAGGGGGTTGGGAGGGCTAAGAAGCCAAACGCTCGTAAAGCAGGTCAAACGGATCGTAAACGCTCAGGAAAGACCAGCTATACTAGGATAGCACCCAGGAATGAAAGTAGAAAAGCCTTCGAGGCTCTCTTTCTATCCCCTGGTGTAAAACTCATCTTTGTTTTATCCACCTACACACATGTATACATGTTATGGATTTGAGTGCACTACGCTAGACAGCCGTACGTGCTGGATTCTACCAAATTGTAGGTCCGCTGCGAAACCATTTCACAAGACACTAACGAAAATCTTGGTAAATAGATTTTTAGAGCTTTTCGAAACAGCGTGGTAAGTAATGTTGGGAATCAATATGCGCAGAGTTATTGCCACTTGTTATCTTCCGATGGACACACCATCAGGTATCACTTATGAACAAGCAGAGGGCGGTAAACTATTTCGAAAATAAAACAGAAAGCTTTGAAACAAAATTTAAGGGAATGAAAAGTCTTCGGATCGCTCTTTATTTCAGCTGAAATATACAATATCGTTTTCGACATTTTTAATATTTTATTTCATACGTATAAATGTTTCACGGTTTATATTTCAAACGAATATCTTTCATGTTCCAAGAAACGTCGATTAATGTGGTGAATACTCAGTGAATTCAAATTTTGTAAAAAAAACAATTATTCATCTCTCGTTAGATATTCTCATGATAATGAGAATACAAATATTCTACTTAAAACTACTTGGTAACGAACTTTGAAATGTGAGCTTCCACGTACGGAACAAATTAAGTCCCTTTGAGAATGGGAACATTTCTGGGAATGCAGTTGAAATGATTTCTTTCCCGGTTCAAGGAAATGAGGAAAAAATTGAAGCAAATTAGTACAACTGTTGGCTAATGAAAATTTTGTTATGATCGTATGCTCTCTAAATATTCTGAATATTTGCTTCCGTAGTTGCAATATCGATTGAATAAATGTTAACATACATAAAGTGAAGCGAATTCTAATGCCTTGTTCAAATCCATGTATCCACGGTCAGTGAAAAATACAGAGTAAAAATCGGGAGGTAGGAAAAAAAAATTGAGATCGATTTAAACCACTGGCGTATGATACGCTTCGGTTGAGACACTTGGTTACTCTCGTGCGGGGGAGGGTGAGCGTCCGCATGATATCCCGTCCAAATCGTATCAACTTAATTCGCATTCAGGGAACGAGTCTCCACTCTTTCGTGGAGGGTCGAGAATCGAGAGGGCGTAATAGAACGAGGAAGATAGAAGGCGCAAAAAGGAAAGCGAGAGAACGGAAGAGAGAGAGAGAGAGAGAGAAGAATATAGGGGAAGAAAGCAAGAAAAAACCCAGAGCAGATGAGAGTGTAGCATGGAAACTACGGTGGTTGGAAATCGCCCAGGATGGTGCAAGAGAAAGTAGGGAGAAATACGAAGAGGGGGAATAGGAAAAAGAGAGTGAGTGAGCAGAAGAGAAAGAGTAAGGGCTAGAGTAAGCGTGGGAGCAAGAGAGCGGTCGGTTGAGCATTTACCTGAGCTCTCAGAGGGGCTTCGGTCTCTCGCTTCCGTCTCATTACTCTCTACTCTCTACACTCCGATTGAATTACCTACAATCAACATCAAACATTTTTTAAACTCAATTTTTTATCTCAACGTTGTGATAAAAAAAAAAAAAAAAAAAAAAAAAAAAATGGAAAAAATAAGAACTTTGCGAGTATGCTTGCCTGGTCATATTTTTTCCTGTGGATATACAGATATATATGTATATGTATACATCAAATACATGAATAAAAACATAAACGTATATATGTATTTATGTATGGGTATCGCATATATATCATTTTATTTTTCTCTCAGTAAATTTATATCTCGCTTCGTCTATAAGACGCATCTTCTTTTTCTCGCTTACCCAACCTAGTTTTTCAGGATCCTCTTGACGTCTCTCTCTCTCTTTCTCTCTTTTCTTGCAATTTTCCGACGATCTCCCTGGACCATCAAAAGAGATTTTCGTTGACGCAATCGTTCCACCGAACGAATATTTTTCTTTTTTCATTCAACGTTTAAATGGATATTATTACGTTCTTCTTTAACAAAAGGGCTCGTAGCTCAATGAGAGCTCAGAGAAAAAAATGTAACACTAATTGAAGACTGCTCGTAGAGCGAAAAAGCACTTTTGCAATGACTTCAAAGCTTCGGCTCTTTCGGTAGGGAGGAATTCCAGTGAGTCTGGACATCAAGTCCCGTCTCTTGTTCTTTTCATTCCTTTGTAAGGGCAGTTAATTGCTTGTAGTTTGGCAATATACCGCTGAGAGATATAGATGGGGCTTCCGTGTATGTGCAATGGGGGATGTATTCGCATCAGGGAACGAAAAGAGGGTTGTCTTGCGCATCATAAGCGTAATTAGGTCGCCAGGCATGGCTATAGGGCGTTCTCTCTCCCCCTCACGCTTTTCTCTGAAACCCCGTAGCCCTGGCCTGGTAACCATGGGGTATCTCCGCCAGTGGGCTGATGAGGTCACGAGAATAAATTGTGCCCTGCACAGCTTTAGCGAGTAACGAGAAAATGAAGCAAATATATCCACTGCAAATCCAATTTGATACGCGAATCATTGTTTACTACAACTGCATTTAGCTAAATGATTTTCAGCTATGAGATGAAAATTCTATTTGAGAAAACTCATGCAACCAATAAAGAATATTTTGCACTAAAGAATACATGTTCTCCAGGAATTCAGTTACATCACCTATTCATTTGACTTTGAAAAAAAAAAAAAACATTATTTCGACATTGCAGATTCTGGAAAAACTTTGGAGTGATTCAAGAAAAAGTTTTCAATTTATGAGATACTCAAAAAGTTCTAGGACACAAAAAGTCTCACATAAGAATCTCGCAGAAATCACTATGCTGACCGTTACAACCGGAACAATTTTATTTTCCGTAGTGAACACTCTGACCTGCATTCACCTGAGAATGTCTTTGAGATAATTGTTTATTATCGTCTTCATGTTTCATCTCAGATGCATTCATCTCAAGTGCTTGAACGAAGAATGCTATCCGTTCTGATCATACAATAAATCGTAACGTTCTCCAGTTTCGGAGCTCACCTAATTTTCCCTAGTAGACCAACGAGTAAACAAATCAGTTTTATACAATTCTTTGATAATTTCAATAAAAAATCAACCAATCGAGTAATCAACGTAATTTTCGAAGTATAATATTAAATTTTATCAATATACGATTTCTGAGTATAGATAACAAATGCATTAGCGCACGACGGGAATTAATCTTGAAAAGTTACCGTCAGGTAACGGTTGTCCGGCGAACGTCACGATAAATTTCACCGTGCTGCACTGTGAAAATATTCTTATAAATGTTTACGCCAGGATGGGGTGATAGTGGGGGCGTGGTAGGGATACGTTTTTGTTCTATTGGCCCATTTCACATGATTTTTGCATCATGGGTCTTATTTCGCTAAACTTTGTAAATCACCGATTCAGTGTACTGCGTGATTCGGAAGCAAGTGATCACAATGAATAATCTTCATAATGGAACGGATGGTATCATCAAAAAGTGGTAGCAATGAATGGTAAGATGGTTTTTCTCCACTCTTTATTTCTTTCTTAGCTTAACTAATCTATTTGAATGGGGAAAAATGTTGAGCTGAAAATAAAAAATCTCAACATTTATTGATGATCTGATAAATAATAACATTAATTATTAATGATTGGACACTGTTCTTCATTACCAATTTTTTTCATCATTTTTGTTGATTTCATTATTATTGTATTAAGGATTTCATAAATCTCGGGGAATTAAAATTTTGCCGGATATATGTAGGGGATTTTTCATATGTTGGAGCAAGTAAATTTCATCGTAATGCACCATGAACTTTACCGGACGCTCTGTAAATTTTCGAATACGTATCATGAATTTCACTATTCATAATATTTACTGTTTAAGAGCTATAAAAAATGATGCATAGTATTTGAAATTTTACGTTTCGCAATTTAAAAATAACTTATCCTTTACAAATAGATATTTTTTGCCAACTTGTTCCCACGTTCAAATATATCGTGGTAATTTATACAGTGAATTTCACGTTGAACATTACCGTTTTATTCTGTCCATGCGTAAAATATTTGATGGATCCTCGAACGTTTGCTATCCGATCTCGATGTCTATCTTTATTAACTGCGAAATATGTACTACACCTTGAGGTTGAAAAGTGAAATGAAATGGTTTGGAAATAGAGAAATTTTACTGAAATCTCGTATGATTCGAATTCGATTCATTCGGATGAATTCCCACCGTTGCTAATCTAATTTTCGCGGTAATGAAACCAATTTTCTTGCATATATATACCACGATGATGATAAATCATTTAACATCTATTTTACATTAATTGCGTTCTTTAATGATAGACGCGAGCTTGTACGTATAGCGTATATATATGTCATAACGCCAGTGTGTGAAACAGCGTAACGATCTCATCGTAATACGTGTATGCATATATATCTATTAATTGAATTCATCAAAAAATTCGTTACGTAGAGATTTCAGATGGAAACAGTAAAAGAGAAAATTCTTGCAGCATTATTTTTCGTAAGTTAGTATCTGTTAGTATCTGTTAGTAATTGTAGTGTCATCCATCCTACCACGTCCATCTGAATGTTTATTCTTCTGTCCACGATAGACGCTGTATTGCTCTTTTTAATGTTATTTTGCTCGGCTAAGTTTATATTGACGAAATATTTAGAAAGGCGCGTCCATCCTCGATATTAATCTGACATCTGATTTTGAAGCTCAAATTTTGACATGCAATTTGAAATACCGTAGAACTAATAGATGTTATCGAGATTTTTTTTTTGTAAAGAGAAGAGTCGATCAGCCGACCGATCAAGTCTGTACAAAATGGGCAAATATAAAAGTAGCTGTAATGTCATCCGGACCAGAACAAAAGAATTCACGTGCCGTTGAGTCTTTTCTAGTTAAAATCTCTTCTGCATTTTCTGCCAACAAGAAAAAACCCCTGAGAACTGTTAAACCAGTCAAGAGATCTTCACGAGGAGGTCCATCCGTCCGGATCAAGCAGATCCTGAACATCATGACCAAGAAAAGAAATAGCGGGAGGGGGGTGGGGAGCAAAACCAAATGCAGCCACTGAAAGATCTTACTACCGTGGTTTTCAGCGACCCCATCAAACCCTATTGCCATTCGTCCCTCTATCCCATCGTGTCTTCCTCCATCCTTCCACCTTCTCTCGTTTTCTATTCATTCATGGAAGATCACTTTTTCAAAAAGCCCTTCCCGTAAGCGGCTCAAGATAACGAAAACGTTTATATGGAGAAACGAAGAAATCTTGACAGTTCGCCTGGTAAACTTGCTGACTAGTGAATCCATGGTGCGACTATCAAGGATATTATGGTACACACATGAATAGTGACTGCTTGTAATTTTCACGAAGCTGTTCAAATGTGTACACATGTGTACTTTATCTCAATGCATGAGCAGTAATGCTATGAACTATTATCTCACACTACTCCTAATATTAAAAACTTCGAATGTCTTATGAATCTGGAATTTTTGCATTACGAAAGGAAAGAGTTACATTTTTTTCTAATTTGTATTCGCCTATTTGCTTCCATTGTTAATTTTTTTATTGGCATCAATGATCGCTGAACTTGCGGTTTTTGAGAAATAAAAAACTCTCCATTTAGCCATTGAAGTACTTGAAAAAATGCATGTTAGAAAATGTCTCATCGTGCGACCAACGTTTTCAATATCAATAAATTCTACGAACTAGCGAATGGTTTCGGAGGATGAGTTGTTGTATAACAATACAACAAGATTTCAAAAGTTAGATTTTCATTAAATTTTTTCATAAAGGCAATAATCTCTCACTTGTGGATGTGTACTTTCAGTATAACGATTCTGTTGATAGAAAGTACATAGCCGATGATCATATAAGCAATTAAGTGAAAATAATAGATTAATATGGAGCGTAATCAAATTACAGTGAATGCGGGTCTCCAGGAGGAACATTGATTAGTAGTTTATCAATATTAGATAACGCGCAGCATCTGACGTGCGTCGAAAATGTTACAAGATCGAATCTGTAATTGCACAACCTCGAGCGTATCAAAGACCCGAGCGTTTTCGAAGTATTGGTTTATGCAAATAACATACAGTTGGAAAAGTGCATATAATGTGTCGATGCGAATTTACAAACGTATGTGTCCTCATGGCACGGACGAGTGAAGGTTTCTCGGACACGTCCGCGAGGACAAAGGGGGATGGATTTTTCTGGATGGTGAAGGGCGCGTCGCAGCAGCAACGATAGATGGGTACGGTGGTGAGGGACATGAGGGAAACATTCGCGAACCGGGAGGGTTAGTACGGTAGATAGATACAGAGAGAGATAGAGAGAAAGAGAAGAAGAGAGAGGGAAAGAGAGAAAGAGAGAGAGAGAGAGAGAGAAATGGTGAGTAGTTGTTGGTTGGAGACAAGGACGGTGGTTTGGACGCACCACTCGCGCTGGTATCGTCGCGCGGCAAAAGCATCGTCACTATGACAACGGTGACAAGCAGAGGTGTTAGTGCGCATCCGTGACCACGCCTACGTCACGTCTCGCGGAGCACTCTGTATTACCCGCGTACGAGAGCGGCTGTGACGTCGGGCAACGTCGACAAGACCGTCGTCGTCGTTGTCGACAACAACGACGACCAAGCGACCGACTGGATCCAACGACCGTTCGTCCAACATCGGCGCCATCCCCGACGTTGAAAACGTGTTGTGGACGTCGAGGGGGTGCTATGAGGGAAACGAACACGGGGTACCTCAGCCGCCTGTTGCTACATCGCCCGCGCCAACGGTTCTCGTCGCTCTTATGCTCTCTTTTCTTCCTGCTCTTTCTCCTATCTCCTTCTCTGTTCTAGCCTCTTGCTGATGCTGTTCCTCGCCACCAGTACAGACCACCCTATTCGCCTGTCTTGTTCTATCTCTCTGCTTCCCTCTTTCCCTCTCTATCTCCCTTTCTCTCTCTTTCTGTCTTTCTCACTCCTTGTTCTCTCACTATCTTCAGTCCTCTCTTCTTCTTTCTCTCCTTTCAACTTCCCCGACCAGCAGCCCGCCAGCCCACCACCAACGGCCTCTTGCTCTCCTCTACATTTACTCACACACAGCCGAGAGCTCTCGCTCTCCGTTTCTCTTTCGCTGTCTAACTTCAGCGCGTTTGCCACCCCACCACCTGCCCCTACCGCCGTGTTATATCGCAACCAACCCTCTCTCGAACTCTTAACCCCTACGTCCCTCCTCCTACACCAGCCCAAGCTCTCTCACTGCTTCCCACCCCCCCCCCCCCCCTCCCCCGCTGGCGCGCCTCGCGAACAGCGAGTACCGAGAGCGCGCGAGAGTAGTTGCTCTCCGCCAGTCAGCGATCCGACTAGCCGCAACACGCTGTACACGTATCCCGCGTGTTTTCAAAATCGCGTATTCTCGCTTTGATCGCATTGACCAATAGCATATTTCTCCACGTAGTGTTTTCTTTTCGTTCGCAGTCACTGCACACATTTCGTTCACCATTCGTTCTCATTATTCCTTCCATAACGCATCTGTAAACAATTTATTATTATTTATGATTCAATACGTATTCGATTGAAGAAAGGTATCGTTAAAAAAGTTTAACATCAATTAAAAATCTACGGAGGCGTGAAAAACGGGGAAAAAGTACGTGTTAAAACCGGGGCGAGTTTGAAGGAGATACGGACACACAGCACGTTTGGACATTTTCGTGAAGGGTGAAAGGAGGGAAAAAGCAAGGAGAACGAAGTGTTAAAGAGAGAAAAAAAAACGATTGCTGGCAGCAGTCTCTGCCACTCACAATCGGGAAATCCCCCAAAACCCTCTGAATCAACGTCTCTCACATCAGCAGAACTCTCGACTTAAGCCAGACAGAGACAGGGAGAGACAGGGACAGGCAGAGACACGCAACCGCAACGGGGCAAACTGAAAAACCGGCGTGCTCACCACGAGTTTTCCGGATCGAGGTTTATGGATCATAGGTTAGCATTTCAAGACTAATTGATCATCGTTCGGTCCATACCTTTTTCACATTCAGTTCTCTTTATTTTATTATTATAAACCCTTCCCAAGTGTTTTAATGTCCTAATTATGTAATTAATTGGGGGGAAATGTAAAAATGATCGAGTCGTGTTCGATTCTAACGGAAGAAAAGGAAGGAACAAGATTTTCTGATTGACTCGTGACTTTTCATGCGACGATAAACTTTATCAAAATTTTAATTACTCATGATTTTTTACTCAGCAAGACAGTCGCGAAGGAAACATAACTTCTGTAGTACGATTCCGCGGAGTGTTGATGTCGCTAAGCTTCGGGGAAACATCGATGCGCGGTAGGAGTGAACTGGCTAAAGACCTTCGTTTCTCCAAAAGCCATTTAAATAAAATTCAATAGAATGAAAAAAAAAATGATTCCGATTCAAGCAGCTTGAACAACTTCAACGTGATTTTTTGCTGCTACAGTTATAATAATTCAGGTTTTTTTTTGTTATCAGAGCTAAAAACGTCTTATTACGTAGACAGATATATTTTGCATGTTTCCTTCAGTATGTTAGCTGTATATTTGATTCTAGATTCTCAGTGTTATGATTTTGGTCATATTAAACTAGATTCTAAGATGTCATAGAGGAGCTTACGTTGACTGACGTTGATTTCAATGAACGCAACATCGATATTGCCATATGTACATTAAATTCCAATTGAGAAAAACAATATAAGTGCTTGTGTCCCGGTGATTAGAAAGGAAAAAAATAACTCAAAATCTGAAGAATATCATTTCCACGATATCAATACGCAACCATATGCAGTACTGAAATTCGTTTGGCTGCAGTTTGTCTGATGGTCGTCGCAGAAAAGAAAAAAGATATACGTGAGCTTGCAGCATTAACCAATGTTACGAAATTTATCAAATATTCAGGATATAAATATTCAAAGCTCTCTGAAATTCAGAAAAAAAATTTCCATGGTAGCATTCGTTGATCGACGGATAATAATATCGTCGTGATAATCATACTTGGATTAATGATGACGCTTCATGCAAATAACTCCCACTAAAAATCCACACAAAGGAATCATGCGATGGTCACGACCAACATTCACCACAGCCGATGAAAAATTATTGTCATCTGATCGAGATACCAAGTGCTTTAGTCACTGATCGATGTTTAGGAATTACAGCCTCCATTATTATTTTTAATGAATTTCGATCAAGCAAAGCTCGTTAACAACGTTTTCATCATCGAATTTCAATCAGAACTTTGCATACATTTTTCCAGATGAACCATTGAAAAAAAAAAAACGTATCGATACCGACCCGTTACAAAGTGATAATGTGAAAGCGTGTAATGGTGCGTATCTTATTTCGATGGAATTTCGGGTTAAGGTGGAATAAATACGTAGAGGGTGCGTCACGTAACCCAGTTGAAAATCGAAAAGGTGGAACGGATGGTGGTTAACTCGAAGAATTAGTAAACGGGGTCGCGAACGATGGGAAGCGTCGACGGTTACACAGAGTGACGATGGGTGTGGGGAAAACGGTGACGAGGAAAATTCACTCGGGCGTAGAGAACGGGAGGTTATAGAATACAGAATGGTAGGGCAATCATAAGACGTGAAAAAATTTACATATCACCGGGATTCATTCATTCGATACCTGTTTTGAATATATTAATAATGAATTTAATGAGGAAAATGGGAATTAATGTTTATTCATGCGTCAATTATCCTTCACTACGGAGATCGTGATAGTTTCACGAGTAACATAGCGAATGGAATGGGAAGAGGGTGAGAAAAGCTTTGGCACACTGAGAATCATGGTTTTAATGAAATCAGTCCAGTCTTCAGGGGATACGATTATATTCGAGACGTTTAAAGGAAGTTGAGGCAAATTCTTAATGCGTTTCTGTACTAGTATTATAAATTTATTTTGACAACCGGAAATTTCGAGCATTAACGAGTGACCAATTTCACGAATGTCATCGGTTTCAATAATTGAAATACATTTACAGCAATAAAATTACGGATGTCAAAAAATCCAGGGTTTGTTCAGTATGAAAATATCATTTTGTTTACTTAGGAGCCGGTATATATATTTATTATCCCACCATTGATTCTATTTGCTCCAACAAAGTTAAATATTTTTCAGAATTGCTACATTCATCACTTTTCTGTATCGCTCTTTCCCATATGGGGAAACACATTCACCGATGATCAAAATTAGCATCTGCACCCTATTGAATCATGATAACACAAGTATTACCAATAACATCTCTAATTTTTTCACAGTTCATTGATAATCGGTTTCCCAAATCATTTTTCAAAAGCGTTGAATCCCACCATGGGTTAATGGCGAAATAAGAGGTGAGAAACAGAACAGTCGAAAATAGTTAGAGAGAAGGTGGGAACCTGGTGAGGGTGTAAGGGTTCAGTAGATTGTGGATGGGTGGACTTGGTGCGAGTCAAGCGGTAAATTCCTTCACTTTTGGCAAAATAAGCGTCGGTATGCACAGCGGATTCACTGTGTTTTCAAATAATACGCCATGCTAAATATGCGCATACGATATTACCTAACCCCTTACAGATATGTTTATATATATCTATATATATATCTCTATAGCTCTATATCGTAATGTACTTGCATAAATAGATATATATGTATGTATACATACCTGCATGATATTATCTGCGTGTATGAAAGACAGAGACGACTATGGCTATAAACACACTTCGTTTCCAAACAAGCTTTAGCCCACCTGTGCTTTCGCTTCAGCACCAACATAAACCCAAACACATACAGATATCTGTATGTAACGTGTATACATGCAGACAACTTGAAGTGTCCGATTCGAGGTAACACTGGTACTTATTCATCTTAAACGCGAAACAACGTGCACTGAATATTTTTGTCGCACTTTTACACGCTCGCTATACATCAGTCCTTGACGGTGCGGTCGAAAATTCATGTGTTTTTTATTCTCTGTCCGCAAAAATACCCACGGCAGCAGTGCTCTCACGTTCGTTTTATTGTTTTTTATTCTATACCTCCATATGTTCTCGTAGGTTGAATCTGGCTAAGCTTTTGTAAAATCCGTATTATAAATTCATTTCTCGGCAAACGAAATATATGACGCGATAAAACGCTATCAAATCTCATTGTAACGGTTTATGTCTTAGATAGAAATTATCGGTTCTTCAGTTTGATTTGAGGTCTACGAAAACAAAACGAAAAATGAAATTTTCGGCAAAAACGGACAAAAGTACAGTAACACTCTCGTATTTCTCTTTATAGTAAGACTTATTATATATTTATATGCGAGTGTGTACGCATACATACATGTAGGTACATTTTTCTACTTTTGGTGAAAAATACGTTACAAATCCGACTTTGACCCTGAGAAGATTCCAGTCACGTATGGGCCAGGAAAGATATATCTCGTCAAGAGGGCGAGAACAGGGAGGCACGAGACGCTTTTCACGTATCCCACTTTCGAACCTCATTTCTTCGCGCCATATCTAACCCGCCCCTTTCGTGCCTCAAGAACTGCTCTCTGCATTATAGCCTTAACGTTTTCACACAGTGCTTCAGCCCACCGTTCAACTTTATTTTTTCAACCCTCTGTGCTTGCACTCGTAGCATCCTGAGCCTTAAATCCCGCCTGTTTATTATGTAAGGTACATTAAATTTTATAATTCTCACTTATCGAGTGATCACGACGTAAGGTCATACGGTCAATTTGGATGCTTCGGAAATAAGCGTATTCAAGCCTTGAATAGAAGTGCACTTGTATTCTTCGACGCTCGGAAACAAGATTAAATAATAGGAAAATTATTTCCCACAGGAGCGAACTCAATGCATCCGGTTGTACAATAACATTTTTTTCGTTTCTACTATTATTATTTTTGGTCGAAGAATTAATGATTCATATATTGTAGGTTTTTTTCTTCTATAATTCAATTGTCATTCCTATTTATTTATTTAATATTTTATACCCATCTTTCACACGTATAATAACGAAGACTATAAAAATAAATCTCTTTGCTGCAAAAAACCACGACGATGATTGAAAAATGGTAAAGTGAAGGATTTGTGTCGTCGTGTCGGTCAGCCGACAATCGACTGCCCATGCACTTGTGAAAATTGACATTCAGAAGCTAAAGAACAGCTGCTTAACTCTCTGGAAATATTTTCACGCAGTAAGCAGTTCGAATTTTTTAAATATCAGATGATTATAGTTTCCCTAGTTTTTCGTAACATTACCCCTGTGTTAATGGTCTCATTTTGCTGTCAAAAAAATCAAAACGTAAGCACGATAAGGTGCATCCGATTTCACGGGGTTGAAATCCCACACGGGCCAATCTCGAAAGTTGAAGTAACATGACTATTGTGTCTACTACTATGATAATTTTGACCCCATAAAATTCATTTTATTTTGATGATGTGCATTTATTAATAATTTTATGTTACGATGATTTTGATTTTTTTTATAGTCGAATTTATATCGAGCTGATTGAATTTTCCAACTCAGCACGCTTTTTTACCTCATTTTCAAGGTTGTATAGGCACTCTAGGGGATATATACGGGAAAGGAAACCGCGTACTGCGATTGTCGGGGGTGCAACGCGATCCGGAGCGTGATAAATGAAGCTCCCACGAGAGAGGTACGCTGCCGGGAGAATTACCTCTGGTTATACAGAATATAAGACAGAGAGAGGGGGAAGATAGAGAGAGTGAGAGATAGAAGGAGAGAGTTGGAACAGCAGCTATAGCGAAAGGCCGCAGGGATATCCGAGCATCCCTGGACGAAACTCGAGTCTCTTGGTCCACATAGATGCGATATATACGTTAGGATGTTACCCCGTGAACACAAATTACTTTAACCGGAGCTTCACGTAACTACTGCTCAATCTACTGACTTATACGCTTGAACGCGACCAAATGATTAATTGAATTCGTGAACGATTTTCTTCTTTCTTTCTCGTCATCATCGGATTCGGCAAAAAAAAAGAGAAAACTGCAGACACAAAGCACAATCCTCATACGATATAGCGGTTAGGTTTGATTCAACCGAGAATTAGCTACTCTCTCGATACTTATAATTATTGGAGTAACTACGTTTAACCGAATGCAACAAAAACAGAATTCGCTACAGCGTTGTATTGATGAGAAAGAAAAATGTAATCAAATCAATATTCAATAGGGTATCTTGTAACAGAAGCTCAGACGAGCACATTCTACACATCGTTATGAATCCTATGAGCATATGTCTCACTCCTCTTGGACTGGATCAGGTAAATGGGTCAAGCAAGAATGAAGGACACAAAGTGACATATATGTGCCTAAATTAATACACAAATATGCTCCCTTCATACATATACATTGAGTATCTTCATATTATATGACAGAGATGAAGGTGCAAGTCACAGTCTCAGGTCGAAAACTCCTTTAGTGCATTATCGAAGGGCAACCTTTAATGAAATTCACGGAGCCACTGTTCTCTTGGACCCCTGCAGAGACGACGAGAGGCTTCACTAGCTCGCACGGTTACTGCTTGTGAGAGTCGAAAGGCTTACCCTTGCGTCAATACGTTACGTACACACTCATAGTCATATATTATATATCCATATACATATACACACATAAATGGTGTGTCCTACTGAGGTATAATGCATTAGAGAGCTCCTGGCTCTGCGACGCCATGTGCCCAGTACAAGAACTACAGTGCAGACCAAGAGGGAGCAAGAGGAAAGAGAGAGAGAGAGAGAGAGGGAGAGGAGAGCTTCGCAGCAGGAGGTTGGTCGTACTACTGAACGTGGAGCAACATTGCCATGAGAGAATGGAGTAGGCTCTATACATACCAGAACCGGACTGAGTTATAGTCCGTTATGGTCGTGCTTCCTCTCTATATGGCTTCCTGTGCTTACTGAAGAGGTCTCTCTCCCTCTCTCTCTCGCTCTTCCTCGCTCTGTCTCTCTTCCTTGTTTCAACGTACCGTGTGGCTACTCAATACATCCAATACATACCGCACCCTCGTTTCTCTAAGCATATCGACACGGGGGTTGGCAATGAGCGAGAATACCAAGCTGAATGAGGATACCACTCTCTCGCTCTCTCTAGGCAAATTGCAAGAGCGTGTGAGAGACTCTGCCACGCCTCGTCTCACCTCGCTTCGTGCATCAAGCCCAATCGAATTATCGATTGTGCTCTATTCTGCTATAATCATATGTACAGTTGTCCTATACTCCGTCTCCATATTATGTTCACGTTACCTATGTATGATGAAAAATAATATGAACTATCAGTCTTGTAAACTTGTGTGGTTAGTGCAAAACAATCGTATGGCTCTTTCGAATTGATGAAATTTTAAGAGTATTGAAAAAATTAAAGTAAACACTACTCAATAACACTCGTCATTTAATCAGAAATTCTCTGCATATAATTGGCACTTAATGACGTTGAAATTTTTCGTTTGTTACAGGTAAGTGTTTGGACATTTTATCCTCAAATTTTCATCGAGTTTGTGAGTATACCAGCAATCATAATCCTCAATAATTACAGTTTATAATATGGTATCTTTATGTGGTTCTCATTCAACGACCTAACGCTGGCTCTATTTGAAGCTTGAGCGAATTGAAATGGCAATTCAATTCATAATGAAAATGTAAATTAACACTCTTAGAAGGAGGAGTTTTTGCGCTAGAAACAGAAAGAAGCTCTCATGTCTCTGACCCGAATAACTTTTGGTACTCGGACTATGCCTCTCTCACTCTGTGTCCCTCTCCGGCTCAGATCTTATTATACGAAAGCTCTCCTGGCGGTCCACTTTCTCCACCCACGCACTGATAATACTGCGTCTCTTTTTATCGCGGTGTTTCTCTTCAAAGTTGGTTGCTTCTCACACCCCGACGTTTCATACTCATTCAAACCCAACTTTTCTGCATTTTTTTCATTAACTGTACAGATACCTAAAGGCCTTTGTTATAATTGCTAATGGAAAACTGTTCAATTCAAAGAACAAAGCAATGAGTAAGTCAGGGACAAACGAGGCACGACCATAACTCAGCGTCTGTTGAAAACCATCGAGGCCAAAGTCACGGACCTCTATAAGATTTTCACAAAGGTACCGGTGTTGGAAGTACCGAGGTTTATTAACATTTGGTACCAGCGAATAATTACATGAATGCATTTGAGGTCTGTACCCAAGCGACTTTTTTCTCGTTGGAAAAATAAATAAAATTAAATTGAGTTAATCCTGTATGCTCGCGGTCGATTGATTGGAAAAATGTCATCTTTGCGACGCGACAAAAAAGAAACTTTAATTCACCCGTGATCTTTCGTCCTTTTTTTTCCATATAGACATGATTATTTACAAATTCAATCAAGAATTATTAATCATCTTCGTATTGAAAAATATTAGTTATTTTCAATTTATCGAAGTTTTTCATTACGTTGAAATCTTGGTGCTAGGTTTACACAATTACCCGATAAGTGGAAAGTTATTTATAAAAAAGTTCTAGAATTTTATCGGGCAACGCGTCGAATGATTCCTTCGTGTAAGGTTGAGAATCGTGATCATCCATTCATTATACATATATATTCATCGTACAAACAGTCTCATTGCTCTTGCAGAAGTGAAAATTATCTGGCAATTAGTAGATCTCTCACTCAGTTTCGCGTATATTTTGAATCCTCTTGGGCATTGTGAAGGTGTCCTCTCTTTGCAGCCAGTGTGTTAAAAAGATGGCTCGCTCAGAGCCTGTCTCTTTCTCCTCTCGTCTCATCCTCATCCACACTTTTTAAGTTGGAGTCTGGGGGCCAAATTTAAATTTCAAAATTTCAATCTGGCTTGCAAATCCTGGAAGCGCCAGGCAAAGCTCGAGAGAGGGAAAACCCCAGCGCCCCTTGGGGCGCTCCAGATTGCAGTGGCAGGACATCAAAAGTCTTTTACGTCGCTCGATATTTTTCCTTTTTTTCTCTATCTCTCTCTCTCTCTCTCTCTCTTCATCTCTCGCTCTCCCCCCCCCCTCTCTTTCTCCTCTCCATACCGTACACGAGACTCACCTTCGAGAGACCTCTGAGGATATGGTCGATTTCGTAGCGAGAGAGGCTCACTGGTCTCGTTCGCGATTCAGTCTTTGCAAAAAAAAAGACAGGAATTCGCTAACAATTTGGCTTTTTTTGTTCTTACTCTTCTCGACGATAAGGTTAAACGTATAAAACATGAAGCTGAAGTCGAAAACTAAGAAAATGAGGCCATCATGACTACTTCTCCTATTCTTCTTAAGCTTCATTTATGGCATTAGTTTACTGGACTCCTTTAGAAGCTTTTAATGTTTTTCCGATAGTCTCACTCCTTTTATGTAAGATTCCAATTCCTCAAAATATTTGCTGAAACCTCGACAGCGTAATTATGTCATAGTGCAGGGAATCGTTAAACTAATCAATATTTTGCGCGCTTCAATCTTGGATGTTCGATTATTCGATGATACCGCGACATTAGAGAAAGCCCAAATTCACTATAACTGTTTCCAGGCATCGCAGTTTGAGACCGCATTCACATCCTCTGATCGTCATTCCAACCTCTGGTGTTCTGAGCCCTCAACGATCACAGTCTACTTGAGCATAAATTTTTAATTATAAAAAAAATGAGTTTGAATCTTAATTATTTTCAATCCATTTTTTTCGTGACACTTCTGTAGGTAATGTATATTTATATTGCAACAACCTCAAGCTCTGGTGTGAATAAGTGCTCGCAAAAATACTGTCATTTTCGTACATGTAGCGTCTTGATTAAAATTCACACAGTCTTGCTTGCATCATTCTTGCGACAAAAGTCGCTATAAAATATAGAGAAGAATAAAGAAAGAGAAAGAAAGATAAGGAGAGAGAGAAAGAGAAGACTGAAAAATTTGACATCATATTGGAGATGAAACTAAGGAATCCTGGTATTCCGCAACAGAGACACTACCGGAAGTCTCGAGGACTCGACGATAACGATACGCAAAGTTTCCACCGGGAATATCGTTTTTTACTCGTCTTTTACCCCGAAGTAGAAATTCGAGCAAGTCAAGCATGGCCTCGTTATTTTCTGGCACAGAGCGAGGGGTAGAGGAAGGTAGCAGAGGATAACCCTGATGCAAAAGAGACAGGGAGAGAGGAGCACAGAGAGAAAAGTTTGCATGTTAGGATGTAACTTGAAAGGGCCACTGAGGAATAGAAGAGAATAAAAGAACAAGGAGGCTGCAATCATCGAATCGAGAGATAAAATTTGATGACTCGCGTGGGGGGGTGGGGGGGGGGTGTAGAGGGGTAGTTTCGCGGATGTCTCGCATTCTATGGAGGTTACAGCCCTCGAACGACTCCTGTCCCACGTTTATGTTATATAGATAGGTCTGCGTATATGTCTTGCGAAGAGAGCACATAGAGATAGATAGATACGGAGTATAAGAAGAGAAGTGAGCCGTGGGTGATCGTTCGTAGTCAAGAGTCGGAGGATCGTTCAGTTTGACTGTTACGATCGACGATTGAACGCAGCAGCCATAGGAACTCGAACTCACGCATATAACATGTACATGTGTATATGCGAATACACATATAAAGATCTTCAGAGACGGAGGCAGTTTCGAGATCACGGGGGAATAAATAATCCCAATAACTGGAGAGATGGGGATTCGATACAACGAGAGAGCACAGTTGAAGCTTCTTTGTCGATGATTTCTATGGAACCTTGAGCGAAAGCGTTATAACCTAAATAGTTTATACACAAGATGCCCCATTAAATTGAAAACAAAAACAAAAACAAAAAAAAACATTCGAATCGAACGGAAGAGTCGTACGAAAAAGTGTTCCTTGCAAAATTTGAACGACTTAGTCGTAGACGTTCGATGTAAATGCAAAAGAATTTCTTATATAATAAATTTATGGTGGATTGAAGTTTTTAGGAATTAGGAATGTTGCACTCTACCTGCGAATGCCTAGTTTATGAATCAAAACAAAGTGCTGCTGGGCTTAGGACAAGGCCACGCTTAAGGCCTCAGTGAACATGCTATTTTGGCATCTCTTTGACATCGATGTAATCACAATCCTCTGAAATTTTTACGATCTAGTCGTCTCGATTGTAAAAATCATCCGCATCTCTATGTTACTGTCATTTTGACCACTCAATGGAAAACTCGATGCAGCCAAATGACTCGCCAAAGACAGAGCTAGGACCTCGTCAACGGTATGTTCGAGGAAATGAAACGTCAAATTTTTTACTTTCACTATTATTCATGTGCTGGTCAAAAAATGAATAAAAAACTTGAAAAATTGTATTTGTTACAGAATAATTAAAATATGGTGAACGATAAGCGTGATTTTTGTGAAAAAAACTTCTTTGTCTAATGATAACATTTATCCACAACGCGTTATCGGAGAAAAAATCTCGTTCTTATTGACTAGATCAAAACGTTTTTTAGATTATGATCCTATTGATAGGACTTCAACGGGATGCAATCTTGCATCTCTTTCCTCAGGCGAATTTTTCAAACCGGCCAATATGACGTATCGTACAGCCTGCAGAGTTGGTCTGGTTTCTGCCACTGTTATAGTTTTCGTTGTCGCCATTGGAACCCCGGAATGAGACGAGAGGCATTCTTTCACGCCTGGCACACAAGTGAGATAAATAGATCGTGTGGTATACCCATGGCCTAAGGAGGAAGAGAGAGAGAGAGAGAAAGAGAAGTAGAAAGAAAATAGGTAGATTGAGAGTGAGAAAGTGAGGTACTCTGCGAAAACTGGCACGACTCCACGGCTTCACGTCGAAAAGTTTTAACGAGATCGATTTTACGCCCTCCCCACCTCCTTTCCACTTCACGAGAGAAACTTTTTACATCTGCGAAATGCCCGGATGGCGTTTCACCGACTGCCGGCAGAAGCTCCCTTTATTTCGGATCTTTCCTACATCCTATACCTTACTCCAACACTTCACGTGCGTATTTGTAAATGCGTGCATGTATCTATGTGGGCGCAGGCGTTCGTGGGTATAATATATTTGTTCAGAACCTTGCGACGAAAGAACTTATCTTGTCAGTAGTGACGGGGCGGGTTTGGTCAGACCAAGAACAACTCCTTGTTGCTCACAGCTGTTCTATCCTTCGATCGCTGAAACACAAGTGCGAATAGGTTTGCCTCTTCCCTCTGTCCTTTCTCTTTTTCCATTTGAATCTTGTCTCCGTCCACGTCCATCTTCCATCTTTTGCCTCTCTCCCTCGTTCTTCAGCTCTATTGGAAAATATTCGTCGATGCCTAGTGCGGCCCACCACGTTATTAGGGTTATGCAAATATCGGTCGCTTCGCGCAATAACCCACGTCCCTGGTGCTTGTTTGTTCTGTAATCGGAGTTCGCAAATAGAGCGTCATCGTCGAAGCCCATGAGGAGGATGTGTGATGCACACAGTCCCCATGGGGATATTCTCACATTTGTACACTCATACACACATGTATATTTACGTCATCTACATCCAGTGAAACGTATACATAAGCTTCTACAGATGCATTAATATCACGGACATCAAGAGTTTCTCGTCTATGAGGAATGTGCAAAATTCGAACCCTCCACTATATCTCATATATTATTCATATAGCTATACTTACATATCTATCCTCTCTTGTACGAGAGATAGCCTTTCGATCATAACAAACCAACGTGCAGATATGTTAATCGGGTTTCGAAAGTTTCTGTGTGTGTCTATATACCTACTTATATGTACTAGTTTGCTGTATCATTGCGAAGCAGGCTACATGAAGGAATGGATTTGTAGAAATTTTAATGAACATTCTGCTTATTCATTTTCACGCCTGATTGCAAAATCTACGACTCTACTCCTCTGTAATTTTTCTATTCAAATCTTTGACCTACTCAATTATTCCGTTGACATCGATAGAAAAAACATTCTACAAACTAAATAATACACGCGCTGGAAAGACTCTGATCCTTACGAATTTATAATGCGATGAGTATCAGTGAGAGGAAGATTAGTTAGGTACTGACTGCTTTTTTTTTTCACGGAGTATTTTTTTCAAGAAGTGTTTTTTTTTTTCACGGTTTCAAGCCAGACAATAAGTTTTGTAATAAATACTCATTACCTTGTAAGAGAAAGCTCGAAACGATTGAACATCATTCCATGTTTCGTTGGTTACCAACGGACATGTGATTTTTGACTGCGAGGTCATCGTAAAACTTTACAACGACACTCCTGCCCTCCCCTCCTTCTCATTCTTTTTCTCTAGCTTTAGTACGAAAGCTCAAGAGCGTCTATTGGCATTCTCAGAATTTCGTATGCAAACCCTCGCCGGGGCATTTCGCCCCGCTGATAAATCACCTTACCGCCGATATATACAGCTCGGCGCAACTGAAGTAGCCTCGACTCCTTGCCGCCGTTTTCATGCCATCGGTTTCTCTCGCCTTTGCCGCTATCGATCATCGTAAAAATAACGAGGGTCTACGCTGCCGGATTCTCCGCCGTCGTTCAAGATCCGCGCCCACGAAACAACTCCCGTCCCTCCACCCACTTTCCTATCTCCCAGTACCTTGACGGTGGTAAATAGAAACATCTGCTTTCGGATTCCGTACGTCTGCGGTCGCGTTAGATGTGCCAGAGGAACGTAACGCCTAGAATGTGGGATATATTCTTTCTTTACTGGGATTCCCTCATCTCCAACACTCACTGAGCTCGTTCTACTCACACAAGAAATAATCCTCCATCAGGCTACACGTTCCATGTGTACAGTTGGTGCTCGATCTTATTTCCAAGAATAACCGGTTAATCTTTTGGATACGGGCGATCAAACTTTTTTTTTCTTTCACTTTTTGTTGGCGTCTTAATCCCGCAACTTAATATCCGTCGATCAGGATACGATTCCATGAGATTGGGGAGAGGATCGTGATGGTGGTTTTTTTGCTCACGTGCGTGAGCAGTCTGGTCGCGCTTGGAATCTCTACGAAATTCGTGGCCGGCATACGTATATAAAGAAAAGCCAGCTCCTCTATTTAATTATTATTATCATCATGGCCACATTGAGATGAAAAAGTTTTTATCCAAAGCATTATCTGCGAGAAATTATGTCTATAACGCTAATGGAATGTAGCTTCAACGAAGTTTCTAATATCTCCGTTTGTTTTCTATTTAGTCTGGTCTGTACATTGTTGGTAAGAGTGGCCAAAGGAATTGACGGTTCATTATCCCAAGTGTATTGAAGTTCTGTTCTTATCATCATCTCAATCGGGTGCTAGCGCCTGAAGTTCCATTAAGCTGACTCTACCTTGCTTGCTTTTCGTCATGTCCGTGCTGTGGTCAGTCCAAACTTCTTGCTTTTCAGCTCACGGAGTCTCTTCCGAGACGTTGGAGAGTTAGTTCGAGCCAGCGTTAGCATCGCACAGAAAGTTGTCGTACAGCTTGGGTCACCATCGGTGACTTTTATATTTCTATACAGTGACGGCTGAAGCAATAGAGTGAGAAGCCATCTCTGTCGCCCTCCATCGTACACCTCGTGTTCAACGACAATCGCAAAATGAATATTGCCTCGTCTTGAAGATACTGGTTGTGTTTTTCTCGAAGTTCTTTAAGTATTTTGTCCACGTGAGGCACTTTCACAGCCATTACCGCAACTACCGCGTTTGCAAAGGACAAAGCAAACGATAGATGCCCTCTGGCATATAAGAATCTAAAGTGTCCTGGATATAAAGCCTAACGACCATCGTACACGACGAACAATTATCAGGTAAGCCAGAAGCTACTCGTTTATGTCTTGTCTCACGAGTATTTCAGACTCATCTCGCCAGACAATGGTTTACAATTTTTTTCTCTGCTCTGACCGACCGTTGACTATATCGTCTATGAAAGTGAGTCAATTTTTGGAGATGGTAATAAGGAAATTGGGAAGCGTTTTTCACAGTTGTGTTCCACTGGAGAAGGATGCCAGGCGATGGTGTGTTGGTAAATCGTTAGTCTCGAAGTTGCACTTCCAAGCCAACCCGTTATGGCTATTCCGGAACGTAGTAATACTTACGAGTTATACTTTAGTCCGAATGACTTCGAGAAAGAGAGAGAAAGTGGAAGGAAGACACCGCACTTCATGAGTCTCGGGAGAGTCGTGAGATGGGTTTGGTGGGCCACGAAGAGGCAACAGCAAAATGCTAGGATCTAGTGTAGCCGGTCGCGCTCGTAACGCCTCAAGCAGCGGTAGTGCTTGCTACAGTTGGATAGACTGAGCAGTACTACCACTGTCGAAGTGTAAGGAACATCATTGTAGGAAGAACAGCTTCCAAGACCGGCATCTGGAGGATGTGAAAGACGACACTATGGGTTAGGATAGCTGAGCAAAAAGGAGACGGAGGTAGCGAGTTGAAAAGCCTTGGCTAGACGTTTGCCCTTACAAGGCCAAAGTGACGTTATTGCCATATAAATTGAGATATAGAGTGGTCGCGCCGCGGGCATGGTGACGAAGAAGGTTGAAGGATCAGCCCGAGCAGTTAGTCTTGATTATCCGTGACTGCTCCAGCCTAGCATCCAACCTGCACCAAGGGGTAACTCGGTCGAGAACATCAACTGGTGAATGTACTGAGTAAAGTACGACTATATATGCAGGCTAGACTAGCATGTGATGCCCTCTGCATGCTGTGTACGTTGGTAACTCTGCGAGAAGACGCATGGTTCCCCGTGGTTTCGTCGTATTACCAAGAACACGCCATTAATACAAGCCCAAGACTCCATCTTCATTACGGCAACTTCAATGACCGACAGTATTTGAACCGCTATCTGTTCAGATCAACAGTCACGGCACCTTTCTTTAGGGATCACGACCTAATGAATTTAAGGAAGAAATAAATTAATCACATTGCATCGAACCATGCTCAGACGATATTGGACACTAAGATTTAGAGAAGATCGAGATACACTTCAAGATTTATGAGGCCAATCACATATATCTGTGTAAAAAGCAGAACTCAAGTTTACTCCTGATATTGCACTTCATTGTTTAAATCTCCTTCTATTCCAAGGCATGGCGATATTGCAGGAATTCTGGATGAATAGTTTATCTTTTTATATCCTATTTGATGTTACTTTATCAAACTATTCGTTTATCCAAAATAGGTACATGGATTGCGTAAGAGTAATGGTCTAGTGTTGTGCCTGGTTGAATTTGACTTTGATCGTTCACTTACAATTCAGTAATTATAAGTATTCGGATCTGACCAAAGTTGCTGTGACATGGAATGTTGAATTTTTGACGTGAGGGAAGGCACACCGACAACTAATACACTCTCATGTCACCAATAGATGAAACACATACATGTATCGTTGCACCCTGTTTTTGCTTAGCCCCGCCTCCATGTAAATCCTAATTGGAAGCTAAATCAACATGGAAATAACAACCGTAATGAGGAAGCACATAATTTTTATGGATGTCATTCTACTACGCTATGTCACCTCCATCCATGGTAACTAGCATTTGAATGATAATTAATATTTTAACGGAAATAGTAAACCATATGCTGGTTTGACTATATCCAACTATACAGCTGTATTCAATCTACGGCATTTCAACACACTTTGAAGCTGGATTCAATCTTAAACAATAGCAGGAAGATAAGATGGATGACTATGACTCAAGATCGAAAAGAGGATGTTCCCTTCGAAAGTAACGGAAGCTTTATTGAGATCCAGTCAATCACCGTCGCGAAGCATGGGTTTCATGTAAGTCTGAAGGAAACGCAGGCTACATTGAGGAAACCTTGCTCTATCTTACTTTTTCGTAAAGCTTTTGGATCTTTCCATCGCTACTAACGGAACAACAAAGAAAATGGGCGGAGTAAGAGGTGTGGGAGTAAAAGCACAGGACCTTAGAAAGAAGCAGGTCGTAGGGAGGCGAAGCGACTTTATATAAACTCGGGAGACAAATGGCGTCGCGGGCTTTTACTACGGCGCCACGAACCTCACCACATTGTAGAAACAGCAGGTGTATTGAGCAAAATACAGTAGGGAATTGCTAGTCTCCGACGGTAATTAAAATGTCTGCAGCAGCAAAGTTAACTCCGGTGCTTTGGGTTGGCCACCTCTGGGCTTTCATTTCGTTCTACAACATTGTCTCACTGTAAACGGTGATGTTTTCACTTCTATTACACTGTCTGTGGACTTCCAATGCAAAATTTTTCTTGAGCTCCAACACTTCTACGCTAGAGAGAGAGAGAGGGGGGGAAAAAAGGGGAAGATTGATCGATTGATTGCTATGTGAGTTTTCCGCCCTAGTTGAGTTATGATGCAAGATATAATAGATGTATTACCGTTCTCACACTACTTATATATCAGATAAAATAATGAAATGAGATCAAGAGCCATGTGGGTGGCTGGCTACCCCAAGTACGAGAACAAAAAGGCAGTGCAAGCCCTGCCCACTAATCATGAAGATGATAAAAATTGCGTAAACAAACTTTACTTGGTTATAATTCGATAGGTGCGGTTGTGATTAAAAATTTAACTGATATTACTGAGATTAGACGATGCTGGATTGGTTTTATTATGCCTCAAGGAAAGTTTGTGACGGGGGGAGGAGAAGATTGGTAAAAGTGTGCATGAAATATTTATAAATTCACAGAGCAGTAATAATTCAGATTTTTTTACGCTTCGAATGAAAGCCCTTACAATCAAACTGTACACTAACTGTTGAAAAGATTAATAAGCATGATAAGCCACATTGCCTTAACAACAAAGCAACGTCGCCATGTCCGTTTCCTTCTGAATATGTGCGATACATAGATATATCTATCTAAGCTATTATGCAAGTAGAAAAAAGTTTTTTCACTTGAATCATAGTTGGGTGCGAAGGTACGAGGCACTATCGAAAACATTTACTTTCACCGAGAAAAAAAAACAAACACGGTTGCCGTGGCTTAATCTGTAAGCCAGTGTAGATAAAATTTTCTGTCCGTACCCATTGCAATCGTACTCTGTTGGAAAAAGAACTTTCAGTTAAACCGAAAAATCTTAAAGAAAGGGGTTGTTTGTAAAAAAGTGAGCAGAGGGGAAGATGGGGTAGTGCGTACAATGTATACACCCAAAAAATTGTAATTTCGACTTTTTTTTTTTAACTTAACAATAAAAATGGCAATTCTCAATTGAAATAGCGACTTTTCAATACTTGGCGTTCTATATCTACTGTTAGAAAGTTTTTACCAGGATATATACTACCTAAGAATATTTGAAAAATCACCTAATCTCGAATATACTAGGTACGCAGCCTATTTGAAAATTATGTTTCTAATACTTGGCGTCAAGATGCTGTTAAGTTTCTAAATGAACGTAACTCCGTTTCGTTTTCGTTAGTTACATCAAATTTCCGAAGATTTTGTTATGTGCCACATGTAGAGGCTCGGTACTGTAACATGAGTGCATTTCGTTTGAAGCTGTCTGTACATTTTAAGGCATGTTGAAGGTATCGAGAAAGACGCTTATGAATAAGAAAGAAAGACGGCTCTAAAACCGTATATATGTGTCAATGCTGGCCAATGCAGTAGATATGAGAAGGTCTATCAATTCATCTGACTTCTTCCCATTCTTTTCTTTCTTCTTTCTTTTATTGTTCTTCTCTCTCTCTCTCTCTCTCTCTCTCTCTCTCTCTCTCTCTCTCTCTTCCGGGGGCACTTCCGGAAATCGATCACGACTTTCAGCAGTTAATTAAACTCCAAGTTATTAAATCCGCAAAAACCAGTACTATAGCGATGCCACCATCATCCATAAACGTTTTTCCGTCCAAAGTACTCATCCTCCTTTCGCGCAGCCACTCGCGGTCGCCTGGCTTCGACGCTAGATCGACCTTCGTCCGTCCTTTCTCACTCAGGCTGCTATCTCTCGTCCCTAGTGGCTTTGACTCTATCTCTACCAATGGTTCAGCTATTCTGCTTGTTTTTATCATTCCTTGCTTTCTCTCCCTGTGCTGTTATGCCCGCTAGAGCTTTGGTCCGACAGATACATAACTCGACTTTGTTGCTCTCTATCGTTCTCTCCTTTCGTCTTGTCCCATTTCCTCTCCCTCTCTACCGTTGCTGACTCGTAATAACGCTTCTGGGATTATTCTTGCTTCGAATTTTCATTGATTCTCTATTTCCAGATCTTCTCGTCTCTCTTGACTATGATCCGTTCCCTCTCGCCCGCCTATCTCTTTCTCGCTCGAGTATCCCCAAGTGCAATTATATTGGCACTGTATATCGCGAAATCGGATCTTTCCAATCGTTCTAGCTTTCCGTTTTCATGCGCCGCGTGAGAATGGAATTTATACGTCATAAAATAACGGGCGAAAATAGCCGAAAAAAGTTCTTCGTCCTCTTATAATAGTAGCGATAAAAAAAAAATATTAATCTCATGTACTTATTTTTCCACAAAAAAATCATAGGAAGATTGAAAAGTTCAAAACCCCTTTAATAAAATTATCAATAGAATCAATAAAAGTAATATAATGAATTATACTACGATTCTAAAGAATAGTGCATTGCAGTATCTAAAAACTTCAGCATTGTATGGTTGATAGCGACTCGGACATGAAAAGTATGTGTTATATGTGTATTTGGATTGTTATTTCTCAAATTTTGAACTTCATATATGACATTCCCTGGACACTAACGTAATGTTTTCACATTTGTACAAGTAATTCGATAAAATTGGGGTCCGTGTGCGATAATATGTTTTTTTTTTGCATGAAATCGGCAGAAGTTAAATTTTTCCGTGTGTGGACAAAATTGTCAATCTTTTCACCATGTAGTTTGACGATAGTAGTTTTCTTGGAATATTAGTATTTAGATATTATTTTTTTAGAATATAAATTTCTTTCAGTTATGAACCGAACACTTTCTCAACGATCTCATTGAATAATTAAGGCAGAAAAGATGATTCTCTAAAAAAATACTATGATTTTTTTCTGTTAAGTAAAAATTCAAATTTGGTAGCATGCTAGATAGTTTTCTTTGATGCATTTAACTTTGAACAACTATAACAATTAAACAGTCGTTTTGAACAAATTTTTGTACAGAATTCGATTCTCTATAAAAATGTGTTAGTGACATTTGATTGTGATTTTTCCCCCAAGAATTGTTCCACAATATTTACAGGCCTTATTATTTTTCTGTCATTTATGAAAAATCTTAAAAAGCAATGCATTCTGCAAAATAATGAAATTCTGAGCTCTCTTTGTGAAATGCCTCTTTTTTTACCATAATTCAACTTCTTTTGGTGGATGCAAGCAAAAAAAACTATCGATTTTTTTTGTGTACGCCCCAATGTATATAATTGCTTTCTTCATGATAGGAGTTTTTCTTATGAGTCTTCGCAACTTCTATTATTCAAGAATCATTTAAATTTACTCCCGTTACGTTTATATATTACGGAAGAACTAGGTACAAAGGTAAAGCTGTACCGAGTCAGAGCGTGTGTGAAAAGTTAACATTTTATAAAATATAAAACGGAACTTACGACAGTATTATCACCAGGTGCTACTACTACGCAGAGTCTCTCTTATACCGCGACAATGTTTCAAAGGAAACAAAAGGGTGCGTCCAAGCCCCTCTTTCTGCGCCTTCATCTTCCTTTTTTTGTCACATGCCCTTTATGATTGTGAATCTCGTATACTTTACATCACGCCTCGTAAACTTAGAGCTTTCCCCACTGTCTTCCTTGTACTGTTTTCTATATACATATATTTATATACAATATTATCTGCGCATACTTTTGGCGAAGCTTAATAATAGATTTCAACAGGAGGCGTCGACAGTGAAGGTGCGCACGGGTAGAACGTTTTTTTTCACCTTTGCTTCTTCTACTTTCAAGTTGATACATCCAGTACTGATGGTACCAAGCTTACGAAACTAGAGAGCGAGGGAGAGAAAAGGGAATAGAGCGAGAAATCCATGTTCCATGGCGGCTTTCTCCTTTAGCGCTAGGTTTTTTTCTTGCTCCCTCTCGTTCGCAAAGCACAAGCAACTACGTATTACACAGCGAGGCCCTCTCTGAGAGATAGAGAGCGTGTGTTCAGCATCTCTCGTGCCAGAAGTGCCGTTCTCGTTTCTTCTGGGAATTTATTTTGCATGTGCAACGTATTCGAATACACACACGTACGAAGTTGAAGCGAGATCAGCGCTAGTTCGCAGGGAATGAGGGTGGATGAGATATACGCGAATGTGGAGCGGGGGGGGGGAGAGAAGCTCTCTATAGATGTTCTACGTATATATTTCTATGTATATGTAAGGGAGGTGACTGCTCTGGGGCACTCTCACTCCTGTACGGAAAGGTTTAAAACGTTGGTGAGGCGCGGTATGAAGATCGTTCGAAGCACAGACTTGAGAACGTGTTGGTCGGGGTGTTCACGTACGGTAGTGATCACCCCTACGCCTTTCTGGCAAATGCATGAATTCGTTGGTGAGGAAGGAAGGAAGGAGGAGAAGGCCGCGTGTGTGCCGGTAGATAAACCGCTGAGTCAAGCTGTTTGACTTGCACATTTCTGGCTCAGAAGTATACTACCCCTTTCTACCTCTCCTTATCTCTTTCTTTCTCTCTCGCTACTACTCATTCAATCCCTCCTCCAGCGCCAACACCGAGAAGGTTATAAACGGGCGCTTAAACCTCCCTTGAAATTGGACTGCGGGGAAAGAGCGCTTTTCCGGTTGGCCTCTAGCCTCCGGACCACTCTGTCGTCCTTACTCCTCCTTCCATTTCCCATTTTTTTAGCCCCACCTCCCCCCCCTGCCCCTCTCTTTTTCTATCACTGTCGCACTAGAGTGAAAGCAAAAGCGCACTTTTCCAACGTATATCGCACCAGATCTCTACTCTCATCTCGCTCCTTCTTTTACTTGGTACGGTAACACATTGTGTGCCTTTTAGACTAGAATTTACCCTAAAAAACGGATAAGCCTGCGACCAATTTTCTACCAGCCGATTTATTATTCCACTACCATTCACAACGAATACCCGTATTTCTAGCTAACAACTCCAGCCCAGTATTCTCTATCAGATTATCCCGGTGTTACATTTCCAGTGTTACTGGTTGTTGCGGCAGGCGCTTTTATTTGTCTCTATACACAGTAAGGCAACATAGTCTCGTAGTCTGAGAAACGTTCGTAACTCTCGCTCAACACTGTCTAGAGGGGTGGCAATTTTCATTCTCGAATACCGAAGGGCTTTGTGCGCTTTCCTGCTTTTGTTTTTCTGTCCCGCGGCTTCTATCTTTTGCCTCTTTGCGATTCCCAAATTCAAGGAAAGCTCGTTGGTTCAAAGAGCCTCTCCGAAAGAGATGAAGACAGATAGAAAACATGCCGCCCAGAGAAGAAAAGCTTCTGCTACTGCTTTTGCTATGTTCTCCCCTCTTTGTGTTGTTCACGAAGTTTACGAAATGCTCTAGACTACTCGTTACTGCGGAATTCACGAGCTTTGCCAATGCGAACAAGCGGCAGCAGGATACCAACAGGCTTAACTAGAATCCTGGTGGCTGTTTTCAGATAGAAAACGCCGATCTTATGCCTCAAGGACTTACTGATACATCTGCACGCATGTTGCTCAATATTTCTCTCACTTACGGTATCGCGGGTGTTTTGCATCGCAATCATAGCAAATTCAATCAACCAGAAAGTTTTTGAAAGTTTGTGGGAACCAGCCACATAAGTTTCGTAATATCTCCGTACAGGTTATGAAAACCATTCTGCACAACGGATTTGTTACTCAGAGCGAAATACGCTGCAAGCTTGATTTCTTGAATAGTATAGTGGAACCGTCTTCGCAGCGCACTTACAGGAATCAAGATTGCGCACGCTTCGACTTCGCTTTTCTGCGTTTCGATTAGCATTGGATTTTCTCAATTACCCTTTCACCTTTATCCCGATTTTGCTGTTTTTTTTTTCCAATTTTTTATGAATAAACTGTGCGTTCGATTATCAAATCATATCTCTGCACCACGATATTTTTAGGATTGAGACGAAGCATGTAAATTTTTCTGACGACTAAAGGTTATGACTAGTTAACATCTTGGAATTATGTGAATCTGATTTTAGACTGAAATCCACGAAATTAAAAAACTGATGGATGTTGGACCGTTTTTAAAAACTACATGAATTTATAATTCAAAAGTCGATCTTTAGAATTGTAATCGCTGCTCTTGACTCTAATTGCATACACTTTCGAATTTGCGTATTATTTCATTTTCTCTTAATTAGTACATGGTATCTTAGTACAAAGTACCATGCAGCATATACAAAGAACTGCGTTCTTATAGTTTTGAAGTAGCTCATGAGAACTGGACTCCCAAGCTCGGGGTATAAGAAAAGGACGTCGATGGGTAGTTCGAATCTTCAATTAGGCAGAATATTAAACTGGAGTGAACAGACTTACCGTTATCATTTTTATACAAGCTGCTACATAATAACGATGCTTCATGAACGTTTCCGGAAATAACCGCTTTTGCTGAACGCAGTTATCAATTATTTGATCATTTTCGTACAGTTCAAAATGGACTATTAGCAAGAATTCGATTGTCACTTTTTTTAGACGATTTAATTCTACTTTTATTTCGTAGTTTTACTGGTAGCAAGTCTCTTATAATATTTCATGAAAGTTGAAATGAATGAGACTATTTTGAAAACGAAACGAAATTCACGATTAAAACGTACTTGTGCCAATTTTTCACAGTTAAATCTAAGAAAAACTGTGATAAAAAGGTGACAATATCCATTCTTCATATTTTTTACAAAGCAGTTCCAATGAGGCAAGTTGCACTATGGCGTTCCTTTTCTCGTTTGTGAGATATTTTTCGCTCGGAAATCTGGCAAATCTTCTTACTGGTCACATCGCATCCATTAAGTAAAAAACGCAGTAAAGTTTGCGGATGTGGTTAATAAATGTGGACAAAAAGAGAGCTTAATGCTAAGAATATGATAAAAAGTTGCCTCGATAGTGCTGAAGATCTGAAAACAACCATTGTTGAAGCACGGTTGACCGGAATGTTGAGGGCTGATGTCATGTCTATATGCGTTAATCACTTCAACATTTTTGTTCGACCCTCGTCAGCTAAGCGGAAAAGGAGCTTTTCCCTGAGTACTCACTGGACGCACGGTAAAATAATGTTAATATTTGGCACGTGAAACATTCATATCTACAAATCCTTCTTCTACGTTAATGCTTTGTATGCATTATAATCACCAAGATTCGTAGAATTCTTGAAAAAAATGAATAAATTTAAACATGAGTTTTGATATGTTGTAAAGGAAATACCAGGGGACTCCATTTATTCTAAGGAAATAACAATTTCATTTTTTATTCATATTATTTCACTTATCATTATACTACACGCATTCTAAAAAAAATACGTTGGGAATATACCAGCTGACATGACCGATCACTAATGAAGGCCCTCCAGCAAAGCTTCGCAAAAGCTGTTTGAATGTGTCCAGTAATCGATAATACCATCAACCTCGTTAATCTATTCTGGTCATGATTACAAAAGGGGCCATCGGTGAGGCATGTGCCGGATAGTCTTATTATTCTTCATATACAACGCGACGCGACTATAATATATTGCTCACCAGTGATTTTTTCTTTGCGCCACATTAGCGTCCGTTGTTCCGTTCAAAAACCGAACACAGAAGCTCATGAATTCACGAGCGGATTTTCCTCGTTATCCTGATATTGAATCCAAGCGCTTTAGTTCAAAAATATTTCTCCGTGAGTTCAACAACTTTTCTTTTGCATGGATCAGTCGTAGAAGAGACGTAAAGAGCGACAAGGTAGTCGAGCTTTTTGCTTTCTTCCTTTGATGTTTCGTTTCGGAGAGTTTCATGCTGGGTATGAAGCAAGTCGGCCAAGTGACAAGCACAGCGAACTCTTGCTTGCCGCGCAGGTCTCACTATAATCCAACGTATGCCGAACTCATGTGGGCTCACCAGAAACTACTCCACGCCTCTTGCCCTTTCTACATTGTTATACACAAAGCCAACTGCATTCCCACTCTACCTGGACCATTTTACGTGTTCATTATGGTAGTGGAAGGTTTTTCTATTTATAAATTCCACGATCGACCGGGAGCTGGAAAAAGCTTTTTATTTCTATTGGCAGCTCTTTATATTCTATAGATATGTGATAACTATCCATAGCCAGCGAGAATTCGACCGTTTCACCAGCGATTCCGCCAAACGCCGGAGAAATAATAGCCTTCGAAAGGCTATGTTAAAGAAAGCCAGCACTTTCTTGAACGATGAGAGCATGTCGCGGTATACCTGTTGCCGAGAACAAGGTTTCACGATCCCAAGTTCCAGAGGGTACAAAAGGAGATGCTTTATAATAGTTAAGCAATACAAGAGAAAAATTAGATAGCCTGTCTCTACGCTTTTACGCCTCAATAATTTGATTTTAAAAAAAGATGCACTTTGTTACTCTTGCTTCCTTTTCGACGCGAGTCATAAAAGCTATACTCATAAAGTAAAAATCTTGGGAGTTTTCATCCTGGCTGTGTATTCTTCAAGTTGTATCGTTTCGGTATTCGGTTCCAAGGAAGCAGAGAAGTTAGCACAATGAACTATCGGTGGGTTCCATAAACATAAAAGCGATTTATCTTAATTTGTTCGCACTCGGAATTCAACACTTCACCATGCTATTTGTAGTTGAGGTAGTACAGGCATACAATGGTCATACCAATCGACGGAGCAGCGACAAGCGAGAGCATGATTGAATATCATAGTGTTGGAGGGTCGTAGTGAAACTCCAAGTTATAAATCAACGAAGGTGGAAGGTGATTTATTTATTTGATAATACGTGAAAGTGTTCAGACGAGAAGCTGGTATTGCGGCAAACTTGGGAATTACATTGCTATCGTCAGCATAAACCTTTCCCCACAACGCTCGTTGTATCAGGGTGACTGCAATATCGCACTGACGACTGCTGCTGCTGCTGCTGCTACTGCGCTACACACTTACTGGGAAAATCGATTGCGGTGTAGTATTTCTCTTTTTCCATCTCTGCCGAGTGCTTGCAAATAATCACAAGTAACTCGTTCGAGTTTCCGAGAAATTGAATCCGCGAAAAGGATGAGAGGGGAAAATTCTCTTCTCCGCGTGTACAGTTCCCTACGCTTTTGCAACGGATGTGGCGGAAATCGTCTAACTACTTCCTCAGCATTCACTCAATTCTGCTATTGTATACTCTTTCGAGAACTCCCTTGCACGTTCTATCTTCATATTGGATACGCCGAGTAAACTTGGACATGATTCACACCCTCAATGATACGCTATAGTTGTCGCAGCGGTACACCGTTCCTTCGGCATTGTGTCTCAATATAGAATTCGTCGTTATGGCTTCGTTTTCTTTTCTGTTTTTCTGTTTGCACGTGTCAACACTTCTGGTTATCTGGCTGATATCATTCTATTCCATACTGGGTTACGTCATCACATTTTTTATTTGAAGAAAATAAATGTATGCCTTATCTCTGTGAGTTAGCTGCCATACTATGCTCCAGTTGTAAGGACTCCGTCCAGCCCTATTTCCTTGAACCATCTGTTCTCTACTGTAGGAGGTTATCTTCACATATAGATACCGCCACACAAACATACAGTTCTCACAAAGTCAGATCTGAGGTGGATATCTCTACTAAACTGTACGCCACAGTCGTATTAGGATCTGTCATCAGGGCTAAGTTAACACCGGTGCTTTTAGTGTATAATGCGTTTTAGACAGTCAGAATCTTGTGAGATTCTCAAGCGCTAATCCTCACTCATTTCCAGCGGTTTGGAGACATAAACAACCTCGCAGGAAGTAGCGATTGTGGATGTCAGTTTCGCTTTTTGGGAACCATCGTCTGTGAGGAGTTCATTTTTTGGAAAAGGAGTTGGATGCATGTTGATTAAATATTCTTGTGAACAGATTTTTCTAATATTATTGATCTTCAATGATGTAAATTCATTGTGTGTCCAATTAATGATTCTAGAATTTCTAGTATTCAATCTACGAAATGATTAAGTTTTGCACTCGGTTTTTCTTTCAAAAATATTTGGGAAGACAAATCTCGGATTTCATTGTTCTGGAAGGAGATACAATACGGCATTCAAGGTGTCATTTTCTTTGAAATATTCTTTTGTCTCATTCAGCTAGGTACCAGATCTTACGGAATCAAGTCTCCAAGCACCTAATTTCAGAGAGCTCTCATCTTCATCTTCTTTCTCCTTTCGCAACTATGCCATGATTTCGTTTTTCCATTCTTCTGCTTCTTCTTCTTCTTCTTGTTCTTCTCGTTCATTTTCCTTCTGTTCAAACGGCATTGTCAGTCTTTTATTGTATTAAGCTGAGGATACGGCTTTGACGTGCCCGTGTACGTTAGTTCGCCTGCAGGAGGCACGTGCGGTGCCCTTGCGCTCTCTTCTCTACCTACAGCACAAACTCGTTGTTTCGGTTTTCAGATGAAGATACATCAAAGGAAGCTACGGAGCCATTGTGAGCGCTCCTGCTCCTGCCGCGATTGTTTATGTGAAAGTCCTTCATGCTGCCTGCTGTGCGTTCAACGGCACTAACGGAGACGGCAACGACAAGGATGACACGAAGACGAGTACGGCGGAAGCGAGCGTGTCTTGTCTCTTATTGGCTCAGTGCTGCTTCAAGCTCAGACACACACGTATATACACACTCACACATGTGCGCGCACACACACATGTATGCATGTATATATGATATATATGAAGGAGAGTTTACCGGCGACAGCGGGAAAGAGAAGAAGAAAAGAGTATAGGAGTACTGTTCAAATTGTCTAGATTCGAAAGGTTGAAACGAATAAAAGGTGCGTCGTAATTTCTTAGGTTGGTAGAGTCAAGGAGAGAGCGAAATTCCGTCTTGCCAAAAGGAATTAGCTAATTGACGAGAGACCTCTTACAAGAAAAAGAAGGAAAAAAAAACAAAAAGCAGAAGAATGAGAAGGTTTTTGAAGAAAGCACGCAGAGTCGAAGGGAGTAAAACGTGATGCTTGGCAAGATTCTGTGTACAGCTCCACTATAGACAGTTGGAATAGAGGCAAGTGCAAAGAACGAAGAGAGCCAGGCAAAATAAAAGTAACTGACCGAAATTCAATTCGCTGTGGTATCCACTCTCTGTCTCTAGCGTCTATTCTTCGATTTCTCTTTACTATCACTCAGGTCTCTTCGTTCCGTACCCTCTTTTTGTCCAACGTCTTCCGAAGTGTTTTCTGCAAAAGCTCGTCTCCCTTTACCGCACTATCTGCCACATGAAAGTTTCGCACACTGGCTATTTTACGGGAGTTCACATCCAATCACCTTCCAAAAATAAATGATATAGCTATGTGATGAATCGTTGAAAAGGAGTGCAATTGAATAATACACGTGTACTACACTATAGGCTTTTACTTAAATAAGCGCAACGCAAAAGGATCAAAATATACTGCAACATCATACTCATAACCATTTAGAAAGAAAAGCACCCACACCATGTCTAGAATATTGGCCGTACTTCGATATCAATTCATCATAACTCTTAGTCCATACTGAGTAATATTCGTTGGGAAAAAAAAAAAAAAAACAAAAAAATGTATCTTTCAACGAACACATTTGCTTCTATCAGGTAGTGTCCCCGCAAAAACAGCAGTCTTAATGAAATGTTTACCAAGAACCCTGCATGCTCCGATTTCCGGCATTTTTCCGAATTCATTTCGAGAATCTTGTCGAAACTCTTCCCAAGACTTTCCAAAATCATTTGGAGAGTTTCAGCGAGAGTATTTTCAAGACTTTCCGAAATCTTGATGAATATCTCCACCCTTATGAGTATGCCTGAAAAAATCTTATATTTCCTTAGAACGAAATCTTGGAAAATGTAACGGTGCGACTTTTAGAATGACTTTTCAGAAATTCTTGGAGAGAGCCGTGGCAGGATTCTCAGAAAAACTGTCTGGAAGTCTTGGAAGGAGTCTCGACGAGACACTCGAAACGAATTCAAAAGAGTCCCGGAAAGCGGACTATGCGAGACTCTCGATGAAATGATTTTTTTTTTTGCGTTCGTCCTCTTGAATCCCAACAGTTCCATCGGGGACTTTTTGAAATTGTTGTATACAGATGGTTTCTGCTGAAAAGACTATTGGTTCCCCCTTTCCCGATATCTATATCGGAAATTTTGAGAGTGTTGTAACACTGTCAGGTGTATTATACGCTCAGTAGTATACATACCAGGCAAAGACTTTCAGTGAAAATGTAAGTCTCTTCGGGACTCAGGACGCCGGGACGAAGGCGACGAACATCTTGAATAATTCACGCTTCAGTCACACCGTTCCCTCGGGAGTGAAGCAACAAAGATAGATAGAGAGAGAGAGAGAGAGAGAGAGAGAGAAAGCCAGAGTTGCCAATCTTCAGAGTCTGGTCAACTACAGCTGTCTAGCCTGGCGACCACGTTCGGGGTGTCCTGCGTGGTCGCGTAGCCAACGGTGGTTTATGCAGGAGACACGAGGGCCTGAATGGCGTATAATCAAGTCACAACATCGATGTTCTCTCCTGCCCGTGGGACATCCTCAACAAGAACAAACACGCTAAATGAACATCGGGCTTCTCGTTACTGGGTGCCCCTGCCTGTATTGTTTCTGTATATTATATATATGTATATCAGTATATACTTGGCATGCAGTGTGAACAAATATACGTTATTGAAATTCTGTGAACACTCTTTTGGTCAACGTAATCGCAATCATTCATCGTTTGCCGTGAACTCAGGAACCTTTAACACATCGCACTATTTTGATTTCCACCAATCGACTTTCAAAAAAATATTTTCTCTTTATGCCTTGTTGTTGAACCCTCGCCTATCCTTTATGCCATTTGTACTGAAGAAAAGATGCTTAAAGTCTGATGTTTTCGGACGCGAGGAAACCTCGATTACGTTCAATGAGTACTTTTGGTTCGTAGTCGAGGGTGACCAGTCGAATAATGAAATTAGATTGGGACCCGAAGATACTACTATGAGGTTTTGATTTGAGGGGGAATTTATTTGTGTACTATGATTTATTTTATTTTCGGTACTTTCCTTCAGTGTGGCAACGATTATCTCATCATGCAGTCTTTTGTTCGAACTTGTTCGTACGAAGGCGCTGTATCAACTCATTTACGACGAACGATTCAATCTCATTATCCTTTTAATTTTTGAACCTTCTTACTTGTTTCTGTTATTTCTGTTAATCTTCGCAAGATTCTCGAAGCATTTTGTCCCGACTGTATTGAGTGGTGAATCCCCGGTGCTTGGGATACACGGGTAGAAAAAGAAAGCGGTCCTTGTAAAAAGTGTCGCTTGAGATTCGAGAGAGTCTTCAGCCTCGAGAGATTCTCAAGTATCTCGAAGGACAGCGTTTCACTGAAGTTAGATAAGAAAAAGAAGGTCGTACTTCGGTCTCTGTCCGTGTTTTGCACTTTCGATTCGACATCATGACTATGGCCGCTTCTTCAGATGGTTTCCCAAGGATTCTCGTCTCATCATCGTCTCAAAGAAGCCTAAAGATGTCCCGGAAGAATCCAGAACGAATCTGTGAATGGCTTTTCATTAAGGGCCGATTCATTCGTTCTTTTTGTTCGTTTTTTTTTTTATATTTTTCTTATTGTAATACCGTTTTTTGATCTTACTTCAGTCTATCCAACTTTATTTTTCCCCCTGAGGATACAAATTACTGGATGCTCCGCGCTTACCGGTATGTTTTATTCTCCGGTTCTCAAGCCTCGTTTTCTACTACTGTACTCACGGACAATTTAGTCGAGCCTCTGTCTCTCTATTCTTCCCTTGCGTCTCTTCATCTCTCGTCGACCACCATCTGTTTGCATCGCTTCAGGCCGGTCGAACTCGCTTACACTCCAGTACTTCATCCCCCTCAATAAAAAGTTTTAAATAAGACGCTTCTGGCAAATCGACTTCCTTCCTTTGGCAATGATGTCGTCGAGGCTATGACGGGGGAGGTAGCTTTTGAGAGACTCACACCCCCGGATATTTCAGGCAAACCCTCTATTTCATCTTATTATCTAGTATTGCAGCTGCCTGGAACGAATGAAGCAACGGATGTCTCCATCGATTATCTGCATTTGCGTGTACTACAACTGTTATTATTACTTCTCCCCCTTCCCGATCGTTCTCATACAAATTCGTTTGTTACTTTCGTCACTGCATTTTCGGCACGTTTGCTTTCAATATGCACTGGCATACATCAGCAGAGGAATATGCACAGACTTTCACGTTGAGAATGTAAGTGAGATGGAAGCAGAAGGAAAAGAAAATAAGGTCACGGTGTATATATGTGCATGGAAATTCATGAATCCCGAATGAATCTGAAGATTACGTCGACTCTGTCGTATACCTTTTCATCATAAGAAAAAAAGTGGAAGACATACGGCAAAAACACATAGCAAAAGAAGTCAGTAGGCAAAGCAGAGAAAAAAAAACAAGTTGTGACCCAAGCCAAAAACTTTTCGATATGTTTTCGAGAAACGTCGCACAGATCGCGGCCTTGGTAAGAATTTCTTTGCGAAAACAGAATCATATAGCCTATAAGTAATCAACGTAGACCTAAAACAGAGCTTATCCGATAAACCGTGAAATCTCATTGCAAAACGAGAATATTCATATATATTTTAAGTCCTGTATGCGAATAATTTAATAAAAAGATATAATCGGATCTAACGCAATTTTTCTATTTCGTTTGTTACAGGTAAGTCTGGATGAAATTACGCCATGATAAAAAATATATTATCTTCAAATTTGTTCCATTGTTAAACATCACACTCACATGGTTGGTGAGTGATACTATTCAATACGTAAATTTTAAATGTGAAATGCGTAATTTTTCGAGGATTCTTTCCACGACTTCGATAGAAAATCGCATTCGACTATTTTTTGTTAAACTAATTATTACAAACGCTTGTATTTTCGAGATACTATGACGACTGCAATTGAATGGCTGAACGCTCGTGATGTCCGTTATCCGTTGAGCTCACGTTAATGTCAGGAAGCAGTGAGTGCTGGGTCGCGTAGCCACTGTCGGAAATGACTTAGAGTGTACCGTCTCTAACCTTTTTACATATATAATACGTGCATACATATATATACATATATATACGTTGGTACTGGTTCCGCGCTACGGTTTTCTTTTTTCTTTTTCCGAAACACTTTTCTCTATTTATTTTGACTCTTTTTTTCCTCACTTTCAGTATTGCGTCCTGCTGGAAAAAATAACGGTAAAACAATTTATGGTTGTTAGCAGCTACGAGGACAATAATAGTGAACATATAGAGCTGCCACGTCAGCTGGGAGTGGTCGACGTTTCGCCCGCTCCATGGCGTATACAACGACCTCTATTTTACGCTTCTTGTGTTAGGTGTGCGTTATTTTCTCTTTCTTCTATTTTCATTTCTCTCGAGACCCATCAACACCAATAACAGGCTAGTGTGTAAATAAGGTTTTCGACGGTTTTTTTTCGCACTTACCTTACATTTCGTAGAAAATTCTTTTTTTGAAGCTTACCTCATTAGTTTCCGGTAATTATTGTTACTATACGCCAAATACAAATGAAAAAAAATAATTTGTCCTCAAAAAACTACTAATTGAAGGTTACGTTAGTTAAATAATTCGTTGTTAGGGGACCGGACATTTTTTGAGCTTATTGAATTTTTGGTAATTAAGATCGACGACTATGTTTACTTCTTAGAATTTTACAATTTTCCATTAGCGGTTATGATGTCGCAACGAAAATGTTATAAAATCAACGGATTAATAATCCGAATACGAGTGATGATTCTCCTTAGTGATATTTCCGATGAAAACTCCTTCGCAGCTTGATACTATGAAAATCACGATTGCGTGGAATAAGTTGTAAGCGATATACGGTGAATTGAATGGATAGAGAAAGAGATTGAGAGCGAACGAGCGATTTTCACGATAGTAGCAGAGTGGTGTAAAGCGAAATTTAGTCTGGATCGTCGCACGCTCGGGCGTGCAAGATAAATGCAGAGGGAGAAAGAGAAAGAGGGTGAAAGGAATAGTAAAAGGGGGGACGAGAACGAGTGCATGGAAATCAAGCCACCAAAGCGCGCGGTCGAGCCTGGTATTCGGCCTCGGAATGCAAGGGATGCGTTCATCGTTGGTTGAATGCATAAACCGTGGAGTTCGCAGCGGATCACATGATGATACAGGTTAGATGATGATTTTCCGGGTAGCGAGATATCGGGACCACATTCGCTGCAGTTGTCATCATGCTTCACAAGAGCGACAGTTCAATCTCGTATTTTTACATACACACTTTTTCTGTGTAGAGCTTACGAGAGTATCAGTATCAATTTCGATATCCATTACACGTAATGATCGACGGAATGCGTGCGTTTGGCCCTCACACCAGGCTGCACGTATTTAAATGAACGAATTTTCATGAACGAGTACAGAGAGGTTTCAGAACCCTCTGGTATGAAGAACACCAGATGTGCTCCATCGCGATGTGATCGACAACGATGAGAATATTTTCCAAACTCGGAACTACCGTTGGTAATTCAATTTGCATGGTTATGCGCACTTATCGTGTATACACGCCGAACACGTGTAATCGTTTGGACTGGTCATTCTCGATACATTGTTATCGGGATGAATGGCGATGCTATTATATTTGTTTAAATATATTGTGTCCAGTCATTGACCAAATTGATACAGGTATGAATGTCGCTCCTTTGTAGAATATTTCACTCGTAAACCTTTGATGTTCTCTCGTAGATTGATAGGAATTATTTTAAAATTACATTTTTTGTCCAAATGGAAAAAAATTGAAGGAGATAATATCAAAACGGAATCTTAATATAATAAAAGAATTACAAGTTCTGGGTACTCCGATGCAATCTCGAAAGAATAGAATGATTCGGATAACGAACCTGAGTTCGAGACGATTAACAAAACACAGATATTCGAATATGAGAAGCTTTGGTACATGGCAATAGGTATATAGCAAAAAAAAGTCGATAAAAAAATTTCCTGGGAAAAATTTTCATATCGATTCTTTTCCTCTGTCCTTTTATGAAGTCATCGTTATTCTACAGCTCAGATGGGTTCAATGGGAATAGTGGTTACAGCGAAACTAAGACGGATTTATTTCAGTTCTTCTGATTCTTGATAAGTTATCGTTTTTTCTCATTATACATGAATGCACCTCGGGTCTCTAATCTTCGATTGTACTTCAGAACTTGCTAAAAAGGATTGAAAAATTAAAAAAAAAAATAAAATAAAAATAATAATGATGTGCAAAAAATGTGTACACATATAATGCCGTAAATGGATTCATTTTGGATTTGTATGAGACCTCGAAATTCATTCTTTCAATGATATCCATGAAGCACGTACATTGTGTATGCACATGATTTATCCCAGAATAGGTTCTTCTTCGTTCTCGAGGTACTCTCGTGATCGTACACACCAGAGCTTTTCCGCAGGGGCTCTCTGCTCGCCGCGCGAGATGTCCACTGTTCCACAAGTTGTGCTTCCTTCACCCTCTTTTTGCGGACACAATGGGAATCGGCATCTATACAGAGTCTGCTGTACTTGGAACATACTCACGCAACCATATCCCCGTACGGCGTAGCTCTAACCTAACCATGTGCATTTATATACATATATGTCTATAAGAACAACATATATATATATATATATATATATATATATATATATGCAGTTTACATCGGAGAGCCTGTGTGGTCCCCCACGTCGATTCACTCGAGAACCGCAAGAGAGATGTTTGCATATCACCCCTTCCTCCCTTTCCACCTCCACTGCCCCTCTTCGCTATTCTGTTATATCTACAGGGTGTTGGTAAATTGCATGAGACGATCGTGTGACGTAACACGTTGCTATTGACGCTCTCAGCTCCTCACAGTCCTTGTTGTACTGGATATAGCATATAGATATTGGTGTGTACTTACCGTCTACCGCGTTAAAGTCCTGATGCTCGTTGCTACCGCAGATCTCTCTGAAAGCTTCTCAACGAACACACACCCGCCGAATAACGTCAACATTCTCTCTTCGCTTCGGCCGCGATAGTTTGTCCTCCTTTACTCCGGGAATAAAACGCCTCTTGCTAGATACATAGCATCTTTGCATACCCGAGATAACGTGCGCAATATTTGGAGATCGCTATGAAAGAGCGTCAGGTGAATCGAGTGTAATTAAAAAGCTCGATAACAACGCTTTAATGATTTTCGAAATTTCACGATGGAATAAATGGGTTTTCCTATTGAAAGTTTTGAGCTCAATCATTCCAATACATTTGTACACAGTTCATTTATTCATTGTTTGAGCATTGTGAGAAAAATTGAATCAACATAACGGGAAATATTAGTCCTGTTTTTTTAGTTATGTAATTTGTTGGAAGAGCGTCTGACGTTAGGTGGACATTTTTTGTTTAGTTTATTCGTCGATAACAAAATTCCAAATCCCCCCGCATAAACAATGTAGTATTACCGGGATGCCCATTGGGATGCCTTGCCAGAAGTCTTGCTGATGGTCTCGGCGGGGACTCGCCAAGATCCTGCGAAGGTTTCGACTTGTCTGCAAATCAGGACTCTTGACGGGACTTTTTACAATTCGTAATAATGCAAGAGTTCTGATTTGCGGATAAGCCAGAACCCTCGCAGGATCTTGGCAAGACCCCTCCAAGAATTTTGGCGGTACTCATCTTGGCAGGACCCTTTTGACAGGCTCTCGGCAAGACGCCTGGCAAGATATTCCAGCGGACAGCACGGCAATACTTCTTTTTTTTTGCCCAGGCGTAGAAGATCTTTTGAAACTGAAGCGCTCTTTCTGCATATCATACTTTTTGTGCACTTAACGAGATAATAAATGTGTGTAGACATGCGGAAATAAATTAGCTGCAGATTCACGTAAAACCCTCGAAGACATATGGAGAGACGGTCTCGCTTTCTCGAAGGAGTACTGGTAAAAGACTCCCTCATTGGATATCCACTGGTATCGTGGATAAGTCTCGAAGTAAATGTCTGTCATTATGCTATCTCAAGCCGGCAGGAAGGCAGCCACGAAGAGCTCTCAACAATTCTCAATTTCTCTCTCGCGTTCACCAATTCAACTCATTCCAAACATCTCATTCCACCACTTTTCGCTATGATCCGTACTCTTCATTTCTGCCAACGACTGTATTATCACAGTTTCAGGAAGCCTGCTGTATCATGGTTTTTTTTCTTTCTCCTCGCCATGTGTACCAGTTTTTTCTTTTTCCTACCGTATACTCCTAATTTAATGAACTCCTATCCGTACTTTTATACACGTTCCTCGTTACTGTTATAATAACGAGGGAAAGCTGCATTCACTAATGTTCCTGTTGTAAAAAATACCTCTTGATAAAAAACAAAAAAACAGTTATTGACAGAATTTCTACAAATTCGTAGAAATATTTTATTCATGAAGCCGATTGCACGGGTATATTGACATAAGAAAGGAAATTCATACAAAAACGTGAAGTTTTTATATTTCGCTTTGAATTCGATCTTCTGAATGAATGAATGCAAAGAAAAAAGATCTTTTCAATATTTCATCTAAGGTTTCGGAATTCAATTTCTTACATCGATAAAATTATAATATGAATCATCACTATGAATTAGGTGAAATAGCATTCATCTTTCGAAATAATAATTGGAACTTTTTATGGGATAATGCTTTCGGGATGATCAAGACAAAATAAATTTTATCTGTGTACATCGAGAGCAATAACTGCTTGTTAAGAATAGGCTCACTACCTTATAGAACATTCCATATATATTTACGGTCAACATTGCTTGATTATGAAAATCGCGATCTTCCGATGCTCTATATGCGACCCTTGGGAGCACAAACCTCCCTTCTCCTCCCTTCTGCGCTTTCTCTCTATCTCCCTTTTGCTTCTTTGTTCCGCCCTCGATCGATTGCTGAAACCGTTTTCAGTTGGGGGGGGGGGGGGGGGGGGTGTGATCATGGAGAGCGCGATGGGAATATACCCAACACTCTGCGCTAGGTATATATTGCATAATGCATGTAAAGGAAAAACGACGATTTGCCTGTAGGTATCGACGGATTATGAACTCTTAGCGAGAGGGAACAAAACATGGATAAAGAGCGGGGCTTTATCGATTCCGATAACTTCTCGAATAATAACGAACCGATTTGAAAATCGTATTATATTTTACATAAAAACGTATTCAGCGATATCTATAGATATATATCAAAAACTATGTTTGAATACATGAAACGTAAGCAGCGAGAATGTCGTGATATAAAGAGATTAACAAGCAATGTTCCAAGACAATCTTTTACGGAATATTTATTCCGATTGATTATTGAACCACGTAATTTTATCTCGCATCCTAACGAAATAATTGAAACCAAAGAAGATATAGCATCAATCTTTCGAAATATAAAATTTCCTGTAAGAAATCATTAATTTAAGTCATTAAGTCATTATTTAGAACAAATTTTACACGATAGTTTAGTCCTGAGAGTCGATTGAAGAAAAACTGGAAACATCTCTTAGGTTCGATTTTCACATAAACTACTAGAAACGAAGAATTACCTTCGATGATTTCGTAAAAATGAATTTTTGCTCTTTGCGTAGTTAGTTTTGTTAATTTTTGCTCTATCGCCAACAGTTTCGACAAAGTTAGAAGTTCCATAATACTAACAATGGAATCCGTATATTTCGGAGTGATCAATTGCTCTAAATTACCAAGAGATTATCGAAATATATTTAATAACAATAGTTCGATTGTCAGAAGAGGCCTAACGATATCTCATCGTCCATACGCACAAATAGAAAGATTGCAGAATGCGCGCAGGAGAGTAGTTCTGGGTCGAGGTTCCCCTTCGGGTGATATTATAACTCTCACTTGGCACTGCCACCATAGAGAATGTTGTTCTTGGTGTGGCCTCTCTGGTTCGAGACTCTGAGGGTTTTGCGCGCATTAAAGGAGATAGTGGCTCCGCTCAAACGTATAATTGCGGGCTGAGGCAATTGGGAGGACCCCAAGGGAAAATCGTCCCTACTGCTGTATATACGCCTCTATATAACGTATAGACCCCGATCTCGACCTACCGAATAGAACAATCTCCGTTCTACAGTATGTCTATATCTGTACGTATTCCATACAGATATATACGCAGCCATCTTCGTCGCGCCCTCTTCCTTAAAAACCCTTCTCCCATCGCGTCCGCCCTCTCGATAAGATGTCCAACGCCCACATGACTGTTACGAAATCCCCAACGTCCGGCCGATAACCCAAAACCACGGTACACTGCCACTACGGGTCCCCGCGACCGTTCTCGTGCCATTATATACCCTAAAACTACCTGGAACAGATTTACTCATTCCAGTGACAAACACAACCACTTCTAGGGTTCAATATCGTGACCGAATTTCTACATTGTGTACAGTTATCTCACTAGACGATAACGTAATCATAAAATGATAAACGTTTCGTTATAATTGTCTTCTCTTTGATTGAATTTTTCACTGATATAAAACTAATTTTATCTGATTACTTAACGTTACTTTTATCTTGCTAGACCTACAATTATTACAATTATTCGGAGCAGTCGTACGCAATTCCCAATAGTGTTCTTTAAAATAGCCTACAATCAATTATATATCTTATAAGTAATCACTCATTCATTTCTACTTTTTTTCGTAGAGCTTGAAAATGATGAAGGTAAGATTTATAAGGTGGGAAAAAAATATTACCAAAGAGTTATTCTGTTGGTAGGTTCACCGATGCTTTGGCTCAAGAACTCTTATTGCTTCGAAGATCTTCTATAAACAAATATATTCGCAAGTCTATTCACTCAAGAAGAAAAGAGAAGGAATGAAGCCGGAAAGGCATACCTCTGGCACCACTTCGTCACCTTGATTGCGCATAATGCAAGTGTAAGTTACGAATAGTGGAAGTCTGTAACTAATTATGTCCTATTACGTTCTTGATTTCCCCGCGGGGCGAAAAATAGAGGAAATATATCAGATAGTAGAGCGAGAAAAAAGGAAGGAGGAACAGAGCGAAAGCGGACCATTCGCCCCGAAGAGAGTAATAAGCCCCATTAAGATCCGGCAGCGCCCTCTTCCGTAAGAGCAGCCTCCTTTCTGCTGCTTGCTGAGTACTCTCCCTTATTCAGTATCTTGTTCTCTTTTGCACCCTTCGCCTTCCCTCGGTCTCGCATCCCGCATATTCGCATCCTCTTATATCAAACTCAACTCTCTTTCCTTCGTGAAAATAGTAGAAGCTTCTCGGGCGGCATCGTGGATTGCTTATTAATGGCCACGCGCTTTAGCCAATTAGAATAAATTATCGCTATTCATCACCGCTGGACCGTTTCAGATTTTCATCGTTCTTTCTGGTTATATACCTATATATATACATAAATATATAACCGTGTGCCAATTTTTTTTTCCCCAAAACAAATTTGCACTTGAGCACAATGATATCTTGAACTTCTTTTGAGGTAATTAAATTTACGATTTTTTTGTCAAATTGCTGGAAAAAAACGTAGCCACATGAACTTTATAAAAAATTGGTTGTTGATTGAATAATTCCAAGTTGTTATTCAACTGAACATATACCTTTCTTATATACCGCATAACTCAATAATAAGAATATACGAGAGGGACTTATCATACATAGAAGGAGCATGTAATCATTGCATCTTTTTTCCTGCCGATCAACTGTCAATAAAATAACAATGTAGTCTATTCTCGTCGGTAATGAGTTATAAAAATTTCAGCAATAATGAATTGGCCCACGAATATTATTACCGTCTCATTGCTTTTAATTTAATTTTATTCTAACGTAGAGAAGGTCTCAAACAACAGAAAGGTTTCTCCGGCTGCGACTGCAGTTCAATTAAAATTTTGACTGAAAAGCGAAACGTTCACGCTCGGCGTTTTCTCAGATTTATAGATGGGTGCTGAGGTAGTATGGGTTGTAGATAACACAGCAGTGTAGTCATAGGAAAGAACGGGAGACAGCGAAAGAGAGAGAGAGAGAGAGAGAGAGAGAATCTGAGAGATTCGGGTACTTTGGTTTACTTGGTTAGGCGGAAAGTTAAGGTTGGTCAGGGGTTTGAGGGTTGATGGAAGGGCAGGGGGACGAGAGAGGCTTTACTTAGCCGTAATCGGAAGATATTGCTCCGAGCACTGTACCAACGGCACTTTATCCAGCCACCGCCTTGCTTCCTCAAGAAAGCACTAGGTGCGCAGCCCATGACTTGGATGGTAACACGCCACCGCGCCAGACCGTTATTAAAAGGGCAGAGAGGCCCTTTTATCTCAGAATTTTTCCTCTCCTTCTTTCTCATCTTACTTTTTTCCTCTCCCTCTTTGTCTTCGAACCCTCGACTAAGAGTGTTTCTGTGTCAACCTTTGTAGTTTTAAGCAGGGATCTACAGTGGCTACGGTTATACGCCGTATTTCTCACCACGACGACCAAAAGTCGTCTCGTGAAACACAGAGAGAGCACCCTCGCAATGTATACTTAGCCACTATCCACCATGCGCTACTCCAGTTCTCGAACGACCAGCAACGAGAACAACCTCCCGCCCCCATACTTCCATAACTATAAAACGATACGTCGCCCGTTTCAACCTCCCGTAATGGCGAAAGTCTCACTCACAAGCTTTTTTTTCGCCTGCACACCGAAAGAAACAAAAACCAGAGCATTATCCCGACATGGCGCTTCTGGAACATTCTCCAGGCGTATGTATGCATGGTATATGTCCTTTCACACCTTTTTTTTTTTTTTTTTTTTACTCTTTTAACGAATAAAAATTCCGACCGATGTGCCATCACTACTGCGAAAAAATTTTAACAAAAAAGCCCTCTTTCATTTGAGAGTAGAATGAGTGCTTTTTTTATCACAAATTTTTTTGACAACCTATCTAGATCGGTCCACGTGTGAGAGATATATCTCATGCGCGTTTCAATGCTTCAGATTTTCATACCATCGAGCTTTTGTCGTATAATTATCAAACGAAGTTTAACCTGCCGTCAAAGTAAAAGAAAAAAAGCGAATGCATACCGGATTTCAAATGAAATTTAAACGTGCGATTGAGTACTAGGATTCCTTGATGTTTTTGATGAGACAATTTGATCTCATGACACATTCAATTTTCAACGGAAATTTATTCCCGTTTCAAAGCTGTTGGAGAAACCGATATTTTCAGATTTAAAATCGGAATGAATATTTTCAAATCCTCCCGAGTTTCGAAGAACGAATCGAAACGAATAGTTTCGCAAAACGATTTTCATGACGGCTGTAAGTACGTTATCAAAAATATTGAAGACATTTCGGTTACAAAAAACAAAATGTGTTGGGTGATTTGAAATACCCTTCAGGCGTCGTCTACCAGTCTATATATGAAAGGTTGTAATCGATGAGATTTAACGAATAAAGTGATATGCGTTACGCTATTTTGTTCCGTATTAACAGACATTTATCTATATATGTGGATGTCAATCTCCACATAATCGTTTTTCATCACAATGCATGCGTTGAAACGTCGATTGATAATAACGCCAAGCTCAGTTTTAAGCCCGTCAACAGCCTAGTTCGAACGTAATATCACGGAAAAATAATTTACGATCGAAAAAAAATGTCAGGTATGTGTATCTATACATATATGAATTTATATTCGCAGAGCAGTGGCGTTGATGGATTCGAAATGTCCTACCATCTCGCTGCGATGTTTCATCGATGTTCTAGCAGAAACCAGGAATAATTTACGGATTCCGAGACTCGGTTCCATATTCTATATTTGTAACGGAGACTTTTATTAATTCCAATTCAAGTTTAATTCCAATTGATTATTACTAAGCTTAGTCATCGTTCATCGCTCAGTTTTATTACTCGCACTGCATTGTCTTAAATCGTAGCGACGATTAGAATCAAATGGATCGTCAAGCATTCGGGAAAAAAAGGATGCAATATATGCGAATTGAAGCCGTAATAAAAAATGCATTACTTTCGAAATAAAAAGAACGCTTTTATTAGCAGACATTTAGCGAAATGTGATAATCTCCTTTAACCGATTCGGATTATTTTCATTTCATACTATTGACAATTCGAATATTCAAGCAAAAACTGTAGAAGAAAAATTATTTTTTTTTTCCATAGTACCGATTTGACTTTATCCATCCGTTCTCTCTTTGATTCATTCTTCCATGTGCTTCTCTTGCGTCCACATCCGTGAAATAGCTCTGCCTCTACCAACTATCATATGTCGCCCCTACGTTCTTTTCTCTTCGTCATTTCTGTCGCTTCTATTTTATCATATATATTTTGACGTTCCCATTCCCTCACATCCTCGCGAACATTCCACCTACCCATACTCGTCACAATTCTCTCATGGGTATATAGAACACACACACACACACGCATATCCACATCCATATCATGAAACACACTCACACGTGTGAAAATGCACCTAGAGCTTACCAGATACTCATCCCGTAACGTTTCACCTCTGTGAGGTGACGTGCCCGAACGCTGTGATAACACGCACGACGTCATGTCCTGTGTGCCACAGAATTCGGTGTTCTTGTCATCGGGGCGGGACATTATTTTCGAGAGATTATCCGCCATACAGAATATTGAGAATGATACGAATATGTATACCTGTAGACTCGACGAGCACGTTAACTGACACGTGCCACCCGACACATTCGCATACTACTCACCAACGCCTGTAATTTTTTTTCTCTTCGCGAAATATTTTCTCTTTTGACAGAATTATGCACCTTTGATATAGCATTTTGAAGAGAAAAAAACGTTTGCTGCGATCGCATTTTTATATTATTTGTAACAGTTTTCTCCATAGCTTCGAAGCTTTTTGGTCTTCTATGCTTTTTTGCAGGACGAAATGACTCGTAGAAGGACTGACCAGAATTAAATTTAAAAGAATATCTTGTTCGAATATCATTCTTATTCAAAATCCTTTTTTTATAACAAATAATTCACCGTTAATCGTTGTATAAAGTAAGATTAATGTAGTTTTCTCAACGCCTTATTCGCGTATTCATTACTTAGGCTAATCAAGGTTTCATGTATACTAAATTTTATTCCGAGTCGTAAAAACATACCGTAATTCTGAGGGGACGAGCTTGCAGTAAAGCGACTGATGTTGCATCGAAGTTCTACGAGCATAAAATATAATTGGCATGCAGAGCCACACCTTGGGGAAGAAAGATATACACTCGGAATTATAGCGCTTCGTAAATCATCAACCTCGAGTAAAACCATTGCGTTGAACGGGGGAAGTAGGGAGGGTTCAAACTTGTTATTATATTGAGATATTTTCGAAGAGGAGCATGATAAAACGAGATACCGGAAACTAATCGTTGACCAGATTCTTTTTTTTTTGCGCAGTAACGCTTTTCTCGGCTGCGTCAGCAAGTTTTCTTCGGATGTTGCCAGGGGAGAGGAAACCGATCGATTAACCTTATTGCAACAAGGAAAGAAATCTTGCGTGAGCTGTTGCAGAAGTATGGTGTATATGGTTGGGGGTTTCTTTCGCGACGACGACTGTGTGCTGATCCAAGTACGGTTCTACCCCTCGCTCATGTAATGAAGCATTCTTTCCAGACTTAAGTTTACTTTGGCCAAAGTTGTTTTCTCTCTTCGTTCCAGTTCACTTTCTTTCTCTGATAGCCGCGTCTGCCCTTTCTCTCTTCGCACACGTGGTACCCTCCGTGCTGGAGAAACCAACACTTGGTATCCACTTCGCCATCGGGGTTGGGTAAGAGTGAGCTAAACATGAATTGTATGTTTACTTTGCGAAACGAGTATTAGATATAGAGAGCTGCACTGAGCTTGGTCTTACGTATATCCAGCATCAAATTATGTTGAGAGATTTCTTTATCTACGGCGTTTTTACGCTGTTCATATGTCGACTTTCGATATTCTCTCTGTCATTCAACTCGCGTACTCCTCTACTAACCTACATAATTTATCTAGAATCCTCTGGCTCCCGTTTCTGTGCTGAATTTACCAACTTTGCTCACGCCCAAATCGAGAAAAAAAAAACGAATGAAAGAAATACTAGCGATATAAAACTCACTTCTGTTTATTCAATCTTCTGTTGATGAAATACATTTTCCCAGTCTATACTTAAATCAACCTGCAATCAATGTAGCCTACGCTATATGCGTCATGATGTTTACGACCTTTGATTGACTTTGGCTCCCGCCCTATATTTCAAAACACGATGTTCTCTGTGGTGAAATTAAGTCCCCGCCGGCCCGATGTTTATCGCTCTGTGATATAAAATTCTGCTGGCGATAAGATAAGAAGTAGGAAGTTTGGGGTCATATCAGATTATAAGGGAAAACTTAATAAGTACTTAATTCGTTCATCATTCTCCGGTGAGTATGCATTATTTATAGGTTAAATCGAAGCTATTCGTGACGACTCGTGATGAGTGACATTCAGTTATATTTTGCTCGAATTCGTATCAATTTGTAGATTGATGAAAGGTTTCTCGATCGAAAATATCATTCATATTGAATGGGCGTGTTTCATTTATAATCATGAGACAAACTGTCGCAGTAAGTAAGAATATTCAAATGAATTTTCTCGTTGAATCGTTTGAGTGAAAAATTCCGATCAATACCAAAAAGGAAGCTAAAGATTTGCTTTCTTGCTTTCAAGGATGAGAAGACGGACGGAATTGTTGTTACGGAAAAGAAGGAAAAATGTTTGTCCGTCTCTTGATCTACATTGAATTTCCGAATGTATCCAAAATAAGCATTGAGAAATCGAGAAAACTCGTTGCGGACATTCGCTTGTACAGGCTCACCCGCAGGCTGTTGTGTAAACTTCGTGTCTGATTGAAAAGCTCCGCACTCAAATATTGAATGATAAATCAGAGCGAGCGATATCCTCCATGGATCTGCTCACCATCCGAGCGAACTTTTATAGATGGCAGTGTAGAACCAATGTCTTTCATTATCGTTTATCCTTTCGCTTTCATTTCAACGATCAGAGTCAACACTGACCTTTTTGCATTTAGTTTTTTCCACTTATAAGATCTTATCTGCTCATTCGTATATCTCTTTGGTCGATGGTCAGAACGATACAGCTGGTATAAGAAAAAAAGTCTTTTCAATTTACGTAACTGAAACGTCATTCTTTGTAGTGGCAGGAAATTTGAGAAATTTCACTTTTTTTAAAGCCGAAAAGGGAAAAACTGTTTTGAAATCAAAAATGAAAATCACGCCTCAAAAATAGTGACTCAAGTTATAGGTTTGTGGCATTAACAAGAGAATAATTTAACAAAAAAGTGTCACATACATGCATGGAAACGAGCATGCATGTTTTGAACAGAAAATTGGGTTGTTCGTTTTTTTTCCATGGGGCTGCTAGTTCACAAGTTGTCGTGATATCAAATCTAGAGAAATCAAAATAAAAAACATCCGGCTGGTTGTGAAGAATTGAAAAATGGCTGAATCAAAAATTCAAAAATATGTGTGCGCTTATGCCTGTATAAGGAAAACCATTTTCGAAATTACACGAATATAAAGGGGTCAGAGTTTCATAATTTAAAAGTGGCATCAAATGCTTCGTACGTGGGTGTTTAAATAAAGTCATGATCATTTTTAAGATTATTTAAGATAGTCCATGGTGAAATGGGCTCGATGAAGCTAAACGTTTTGTATCCGGGTGCGATGCGTGACTAATATAAGCACAAGTTTTTTCTAAAGGGTGAACGTCAAATCACCTATTGGAACATTTCAATTCAAACACGGGAGAATTTTCCTTCAATCAAATTATCGTTCGCGTCTGTCAACTTTCAGGGGAAAGTTTCTACGTTGTTACGTCTATTTAGCGTATGACAAGCTCTGCTTGTTTTTTTTTTTTTCGTTTCTACATCACAAATTCCTACAGTTTATTTTCGTTTGTTATGTCTCATGCCAAGCAGTGAAAAATTATAGCGAGATACAGACGGACGAGGATTATCTTGTTTGCATGAACATGAAATGATTCTATATCGGTGTATATCAGATGTAAATGGAGGCAACGACAGTGACGTAATATGAAATACCTCCGCGTATCTTGAATTGCTCACTCCATGAATATGTCTATGAGAGCCCTTCTCATCTCGGTTCTGGGTTTAACGTTCACACAAGTGGGCTCGCAGGCTGAGACAAGGTATGACTGGTACACAAATACTGTGAGGAGAAGCAAGTGTAGGAATACATCGATACACGTATACATACTGCTTGGCTAGCAGTTTCCTATCTTCTATTTTCCACCAATTTCGAGCCGTTCGCAAATTATCCCTTTCTCTCTATATCAATCTCACCCTCGCTGTACATATAGATACTTCTGTAACGCCTACACATTTATTCACGAAATGGCCGCTCGTTTCCCTACATAGAAATCCTTTGCCTTCGGCAACAACTCCCTTCGCTCAATCTGAGTGAAAGAAGAGCAAAAAGCGGCTTCGCGGCAGATGGCGGCACCCTGCTGGTTCATATTTCGCCATCGTATAAATCTAGCCTTAGCTTTTACCATAATTCAATAGCCATCTTTACCTGAGGTCGAATTAATATTGTTCCTGCTTCGTTAAGAAAATTCAAAGAAGATTTACCCAGCATTATTTCAACATTTTTTCATATCGAATGAACGAACTTGCTGCTACTGACAAGTAATGATGATCCACACTTTGGATTATTTTGTATTTCGTCGTTACGCGTGAGCATATCATATTTTTTTTTTTCTTACAATAGACAACTCATTTATTCAATAAAAATAGATGTTAATTTACGAATTTTGAGTGTGGCATCTTGACGCAGCAGCGTCTTGAGAAACCACAACAAACACGACGTAACAAGAACTGCCGACATAACGATTTCTCACGCTTATTCACGTATGTAGAGATTGTGACCTGAATCCCAATCAAACGAGATTACCACGAAAGTTCGTTCTCCTTCTCGACAATTCAATTTGATCTGGGCACCAGCTTCTGAAGAAGCCCACCAGAACGGAAAGAACGAAGTGCCAACTAACCCAGCGATATAGACAGAGTTGGCTGAAAAAAAAATACTCACGAAAATATAGAGATCTAATATTGTCTAAGTGGATTCGTAATTGAAAGAGATTTGTCACGCGTCTTTCACTCCAGTTCCGGAATAATTAACGACCTATAACAAACTTGCAAAATACAGATACTGGCGAAGCATAAACAGGAAAAATTGTAGTGCCAGCGAGTATGCGAAGAACGGAGACGAGTGCAAAACGCAATTGTAGGGAAAATAACGAGCCCACGCGTTCACATACATACAACAGGTGACCTTGTCACTTCAGACAACCTAACACGAGTTTCAATTAATTTTCCTGGAAAAGCTATTGATAGGAGGTAGTTATTATGAAACCGGAAGAATACCGTGCCCCGTCGGTTACGTGGGCCGATTACTCCAACTATTTAAAAACAGAATCAGGCTTGGAAATTAGATTTGGAGTGACCAAGATGATTAAGATTTTCACAACCACAACAAGGATGATGCTTTTCACTAGTGTGACGCCAATATGCTCAGCATATGAGGAACCGGGCTAATGATTAGGAGTAGTACATGGAAGTTATTGTAACCACGAAAACTAACGCAAATATTAAGAGTTATCGCCCGGAGAGTGCACAGTGAAATCTTCACATGACCAGTACATCAAGTGGGAAGGTCAAGAGACTCTTAAGTTAAGACTCAAATATAAGGGTGATAAGAGATAGCTTCAGAAAAAACTGTCACTTTATGAGTATCGAGACACAGACCGCCTCCTACTGCCGTTTCCCTGTTTATTTCATCATTGGAATCCTTCCACTCTACCTGTTTAATGAGACACTAAAGAACGCAAGATCTGCACGCGAGTACGGATCCTTAATGAAATGAAATGCGTAGGAAATATTTAATAAGTTTCCGCTACCCAAGTCCACACTCTGCTCACTTGCACATCCTCTCTTTCCACCCCTCCTCTGGCTCTCTCTCTTTTGCTGGCATCCGGGTTGACGTCCTTAGTGAATTCCCCTTTAAAGCATTCTAAACGTAAATTAAAGACCTGAGAGCCGCCACCCATCTCTGGCAGCCATTCTGGCATCTTTGTATTTTCCTTTCCTCTTCGAGACAACGACGACGCCACTGGTTTTCGTCGTTCTGTGCCGATCCGGGTCCTTTGCTCCTTAAGAATGTACGCACTTCCGCAGGGAGAACACGGTCTTTACAATTTCCCGCTGCTTTTCCTCTATGCTTATGTCATGCTGAAAGCACGGAAATTCCACTCGGCGCCGGAATAATTGCGGAATTTCCAGATTTTCCCTTTTAGTGTCAAGGCCATTTTCTGCTTCCTATCTGTAGATAAAAGTTTTAGCAAACTTAGCAAAAATAGGTACCAAAGTGTCTATTGTCTACCAATTGAAGTTTTCAGCGTGTCGTTTTTCCTTTTCTATCTGCATCTTCTTGTCAGTCGTGTTACTTCATTTTTATCTTTCATTTGGAGAGACGCAAACAACTCACTAAAAATACCATCGTCGAAAATAGCAGTCTTGCGCGATCGAGTTACGTTTCATGATAAATTAAAGTCAAGATTTGCGCGAATAACGTGTTTAATCAGCACTGTATGCGAAAATCTTGAGTTTTCAGAATGAATTTTCGATGGTCGAAACCAGTGCGATTTTTGAAAAAAACTTCTCTTTACTATGCTATCCACAAAATCGTAACTTTGAGCAACGAATTACGAAAACCCGTATGCCCGCATCCCAAGTCTATATTATCAAATAAATAATAAAAAAAAAAAACTCACAAAATCTATTCTTTCAGAACACTTTGCTTGTTCTGCAAACGAAAAAAAGTCCTGAATCAGATAAGTCCACACAGTCGAGGCGTTTTACAGTCTTTTACAGTGACGATCTTCAAAGTACTGCAATGATTTTTACAGTATCTCGTATTCGCGAACTATTCTTAATAGGGCTTGATTCAAGCTTTTACAGAGGCGGGTCCTGAAGAAAATTATTATAGAAGCGTTTCATTCTGAAAGCATACTAGGTGACGTAAAAAAGAAACACGAATCTGCAACTCTTGATGGAATATTCTGAAAGAAGTTTCCCGGTTGCTCGTACAGACAAGTTCACCCCTAGGCAGCCTTAGTTATACGTCGACAAAGTTTTCAATGTTGGCTGGGGGTCTTTCCCATGAAGAAGTAAAGTACGAGACGAGAGAGCGATGATTCGGCGAAGTAGTTGTGCACCGTCGTCATCTACAAGGTAAGGGTACACCTTACCCGTTCCCTGTAACAATCTCTGTACCGTGGTGGCTGGTATACAGAAGCAGGAGCTCATACGACGAAAACGGATCAGTGGGAAGGATGAAGGGGTAGAGAAAAGAGGGTGAAGGTACGTGAGCACTGAGCTAGGCATATCGGTGAGAAAGAGAGAAAGAGCGAGAGAGAGAGAGAGAGAGGACGATGTAAGAGTGGTGAACACGCACGCAGCACATGGCATGGCATTGCCACTGTAGGAAGCGCGGGTAGGTTACATTTGCATATGAAAACCAGGAAGTCTTGGGGCTCTCGGGTCTTACGAAAACCTGAAGGAGAGGAGCTAGGCTAGCCAGTGTTCGTTGGCAACTAGGCTGCGACGAAGCTCAATCTGGCGCGCTATCCAAGAGACCGTCTTAAATATTCAATGACGTCACGTTCTCGACTCGGCATGCAGATTAGTGCATGGCGAATCACATGTTTCTCTGGGGGTTCCTTGATTTTGTATCCAGCAGACTTCTCCAACAGTTCCCTCATCTCCTACTCCTCTTCATACCTTAGTCATACCCTTAGTCATATTACCAAAACCCACCTCTCACGGCCTATATTCCCCCTTCAAACTTGGTTTGTATCGTATTCCACGTAGGAGCTACTGTATGGAAGAACCGTTGACATTCTAGTTATGGTTTGCCTGCAATCATAAAATCGAACTTTAGGTTTTCATTGAAAGCCAGTTTCTAGCAGGTGCCAGAAGCTGGCTGCAAAGCTTTCAGTGCAGGTCGTGCAAGATGCGATTTGGAGAGATCAAGAAAGTGGGCGAATCCATTTTCCCTATTATTTTCAGCAGAGCAGTAAGCCCTCTGTATTTCCAAGAACAGTTTTTTTCACGCTGGTCTAACAGTTTCTCTTCGGTGTCTGTTGTTTTTCGCTTTCACCAGCCCAGTCCCCCCTCTGAATCTTTAGTTTTAATTACCGAGAACACCCTGACGTTTATTGCTACCTCTTGCGGCGCGTTGCCACCGCACCCGGCCGTCCTGTTTCTCCCTTAACTCCGACACGTTCTGTAGTTAAAGGTTGGCTCAACGGAGATGGGTTGAGCGCACAAAACGCTCTTTGCAAGAGGTAGCCATGGATAGTAGGGGGAAGCCCGGAGATGAATTTCGAAAGCGGACAGGTTACGAAATGAACTTCCTCTCGCTGGTGAGAGAGTGGATTTCGCGTCCAGGAATACCCTATAACGGGCTTCCCTCATCGGGCTTTGTTATTTTTCATCGACACGTTCGCTGGAAACGAGCATCACGTAATGGTCGTTGCCATCATCAGTGTTGTCACGATGAGCATGCTGGTCCGTTCAAGTACGATGATTGAACAGATGAGTAATTGTGGATCAGTCGTTGAATGGTCGTTTAGCATAAAAATTCTTTTCCACAAAACAATACGAATTGACTTTTCTTTAAGTCGACGACCACATACACAGGGGAAAAATGAATATGAATTTGATATTTGGGAACGATTGCGGATCGATTTGTTTGAGATTTCTATTGTTTTCGATAATTATTCAGAGTATCGATATAAAAAACTTTTATTCATTTTCCATGAAAGGGAGAATTTCGAAGCAAATGAAAACTTCACAGCCCGATTCTGAGTAGACGCGTGGACGATGATTCGTCAAACTACATTTCTTTAAGGACGAGATTCAAATGCAAACTTTTAAAGATAATTATTTTGAAACATGTGATCTTCGTGAACAATTTCACGGCAATTGTCAAAGAGCAAACCATTTTTTTATCTTCCAAGGGTTGGCCTACCTTGCCTGTCCCTCCCCTAAACAAATTCATTCTCCAAATTTCGTTAAAAAAAACTGATTGTTGAAAATCAATGCTTAATTTAGAATTGATAACGGAATATGAAGAGAATGATAAAAAAAAAGTCAAGCTCCATTCACAGAGGTCCGTTTGGCTCAATTTCATCCTGTAGAACATGAAACGGTGAAGGATATGGGAAAAAATACGGATGACAAGGAGAGGAGGAGAATGCTCACACCCGAAAGTACTCGATACATCGTGTTCACGAACCTATAATTGGCTCGGCTCTGCAATAAAGTTCCAGTGGCCAGCAGCTTAGGTATCCCCGTCGGACCATCCATCGGTGATATAGTGACGATAACCTCCCGCACACACGCTGAGCTCCTTTTTCTTTCTCATCGTCTACGAACACACACTCCTATTGAAACCTATTTCTGATCACAGTCTGCTACTTTTAGTATTGGAGAATATAGTTATACAATATAACACCATAACTGTATATATGCTTTCTAGTGAGGAGAATACCGGTTGGAGGAAGCACCTTGCTTCCACAATCCTTCTCACCCACTTATTCCTCGATTTACTACCATTTCTCCGCCTCCTAGGCTCTCATTCTATATTGTACCACTATATTCGATCGCCCAGGGGACTCTCGTGCTCCTACATTTAATTTATCACATCAGTCCTATCTTTACGTTTTTAAGATTTAGCAGTATTTCTTTTAATCGAGTCTATATTATGAAATGCTTCAAGTAAATTAGCAGCTATTATCTTACTCTACATGCAAAACTGAACTCGTAAAAAAATGTTCTATTCTACTTTTTTTTTTTTCAGCCATAACAACTGATCATAATTTAGAGTAAGACTATCACGAATAGCGATAGCGGAACGTTCTTTCAAATACGAAATAGAGACTCTTGCTGATGATGGGAAAGAAGAGTTTACTGGCGGAGGCTGTAGGAACAGTAGACGATGCAGGAACCATCAATTTTATCGGCATTGAGCCCGAGCCCACGTGATAGCCAATATGTTTCCAGGATTGCAACAAAATTTGCTGGGAACGAGAAGTTTTTGATAAATTTCAACCTTTCCTTCCTGTAATAATAAGTGAGGTAACTATCTCGCTCTCGCACATTCATCATTCTGGTTGTATTAGCCTCGATATCGGGAACAGTCATCCTTCATAATCGATTATTAACGAAGGTGTACGAACATGCCGTTACCAAAGAGCCGGGTTCGAACATTTGCGAAAGTCGTTACAAATATTGCCTTTCGTTAGCAATCACCACGATAAGGTGAAAACTTTCGTATGAGCAGAGTACTGAAGGAGAAGGAAAAACTTTTCTGAGGTTCTCTCGCGTGTATAAATAGAATACACATGTTCGAATAAGCAGGAAAGACTGGTTAAAAGAGAAGGTCGACGTTGTTGAGAGGGAGTTAGCGTGGAGAAGCACCAGGTGTTCCCTCGGACGTTGAGACTCGTTCAATCAATCGATCGAAGAATTACGGGTTTGCTTGATAGTTGCTAGTCCGTACGGGGCTGAAAATATGAGACAGTTCTTTTGATAAATATCATGGCTTTGTTCGGAATAGTCGATGGATATTTCTTTTGCACTCAACAACTTGTGGCCCTCTTACGACGTTGCTTCGCTAAACGTCGTTCAGAATGAGGAGTTAACGATAAACAGTAGAAATTTAAAAAACTCAAGCCGGACTACGAATTTTATTTGTCCAGTCATTTTATCTGATCATCTATTCTTTTAAAATACTGACTACTACTTTTGAAAATGGACCAATCAAAGCTAACGACTCAAGCGAAAAAATCGTCTCTTAAATCATATTCAAAACCAGGTCGAATATAACACAAATAAAAATATTTCCAGAGGTACGCAATGGCCGAACTTGGACCAGTGTGGATATTCCCCTTACGTAATGACCACTACATTGATTATTCGAAACTTGACTACTCCTACGTCACCCGCAGTGTTCAGACGAATCCAACCATACTTGAATAGAGAATTAAAGGACTCTAAACTTGTAGTAGACGGACCGAACACAATATCCTCCGGTGGCTAAGCCATAGTTGGGTGAAAGATCACGATATTCAAATTTCTTAGAAATTAAAAACCAGGAAAAATTAAGCAAAAACTTAAAAAACACAACGAACCTTGAAAGAAAATTATGGTTTCCTTGTTGATTGAATGAACATTATCTCAGAGCGGCTTTTCTATAGAAATTACTATGAAATTTCTAGTTTCTGTTAATAACTCATAACTTTCACATCTGACTGCGCCTTGTACCGTTTAATACTGCGCCTGACGTTGAACGAAGTTTTAAGCGTGCATGACTTCAAACTCTGTCAATGGTTTGGGTTACGATTGATGAGCTCCTGTGTGTGCTTGTCCGTGAGAAGAGAGAAGAAGAGAGGGAGATTCAGAGAAAGAGAGAGATGTCATCACGAGGTGGGTAACCGTAGTTTAGGAGATGGTTATAGCGGCTATACAGCGCTAGTGCCACCACTGAGTGACGCGCTGCATAACTTGCAATTTGGTAACGGCAGGTGCTTCAACCACGGGAAACCACAGTTTAATTACTATAGCCCCCTTGTCGACGGATTGATGTAGAGTGGGGAGGGGCATGGATGAAGCGAGCGTCGCGTAGCAGATTCTATCTCGTTTGCCAACGTGAATTGGCTTGCTGGAAGCTCTGTCACGTGCACGAAGTGCAAATTGATCTCGGTGGTCCTCTCGATTGACCTCCCCAAAGACCCTCGCTGCATATACGTATTACTTTGCGTAGAACGACAATGACGATGACGTCAACGACGAAACTAGATAGGAGGATACTCCGCCGCCCCATACGCTCGACTAGCATCTCGTTATATGTTTCATAATTTACGCTTTTTTTTGTCTCTTGTAATTTTTTTCTTCTGCTCTATGACACTCTTGTTCGTCATTTGCTGCTTATTTTGTAGGTTGACTTATAACTTTGTAAAAAAAAATTATTTAGTGATGACTGATTGTATGAGAACAGAATCATCGCATCTTCATATGTATCCGCTTGTGATTTTACAAGTGTACCAGTTCTTTGAAAAATGAATGAGTACCACTTTGTTACATTGTTGAAGGGTTGGAACCTGTACGATACTTCTCGACTGCAATTTCCTGAACGCTATAGGGATAGTGTTATATATTTACATGTATATGAATATATGTATATATTTAATGTACCCAACACCATAATGGCGAGAGTTACAGTGAAACAGGGCATGAACCGTACAGCAAGGCTAGAGGAGACAAGCTCGGATATTCAGAGGGTTGGAAAGAGGCTTTAGAATTTGTCTCCGTCGTTATAACGAGCCTCTCGTTACATAATAACGAGCTGGAGTTGCCCCCTTCGCTTCGTTTGCAAGAGAGCCTGGATCCACTGTAAAACCGGACGTTCATCTCTTTCTCTTTCTCTCGTAGATACATATACACACTCATGCTCTCCTCTACTGTTGTCCAAACCTCACTCACTGCATGCTTCGGTCTATTTTAACCAGTATCATAGGATATAACTCGTGCCAACAACAAACCCAAGAGGGGTTCCACCGTTATCCGGAGTCAACGGAATTCGAGTTACGAGGTCAAGTCTATTCTGTAAGGCGAGTAGTGAGAAATAGTGACTCACGGACTTGGCTCTCACGCTTCAAGATTAACTGTGTCTTTTGACACCCGGAATATTTTGCTGAAAAATTTTTTGGCACTGTTGGGCATACTTTTACGTTTGACAGGATCGTACCATCTGGTTATTGATGGCATGGTTATAAACGATGAAATTCATCAGGTCATTGATACGAAGATAATTTGGAAGACTTCGTTTATGATCTTGTTCATTAAATTGTGACAATACCATTGCAGTATTGTAACGGTATTCATATGATTATAAATCCGGATTCACTGCATGAAAAACTCGGAATGTTTCGGAACAGAAACGGAAAGATTCTGTTAGCATCGAAGCCGGGATAAACGAATGAATTTTTGCATGGGCGGAAATAAAATCAAAATGACTCATCGATAAAATTATTTCATATTGAAATTTGAAAGATCAAATAAAATTCCTTTTTTTCCTGAGAATCATTCTGTAGCAATACGACCGCACCTTAATCACCTTAATCGGTGAATATTGCAAAAGAGTGAGTTGATAGTTTCAAGGATTTTGATTCAGTAGGAAAAGATAAATCACGTATCTGTTGTACGGATGCGTGATGGAAACTCATGGTCGTCAGAATTTGGCCAACTTATTCTGGAAAGAATAATTGCCAAATTTAGTTTTACCTCGAGGTGTGGTGTGCGCGCGAATACGAGAGTGTAATTTGTAATCCGTTGTTCGTACGCGGGCTACCGCTAAGTAATAAATACAATCCGCAATAATAATTGCGTTTCCACCGAGTACTACGTTGAATAATTATTCAGCGTGCTGAACAGTCATGAAACAAGGGTTTCCGGGTTTCATGTATACATGCATATAGCACGGGTGTACAGTATTATCAGAATCGGTTGGTTGCTATAAACACAGATTTCACGCTTTCAAGAGCGATGGGTGTTAATTTATCGGTTGGATACGTAATTTCGAACCCTTCTTCTCGCCCTCGTATTATAGACAAATGTATACATACCGGTGCGAGGCTCGATATACAATTTCTCGTTCGTTATATGAAAGACTACCACGTATAGACTGAACGACTTCATCGTGTCTGCGTTTTTTCCATACGCATTTGTCAACTGCAAATATTCGGAATGGCCTACCAAACTATGGCTTTGGTTGACGACGAGAGGAAGAGAGATAGAGAGACAGAGAGAAAAATACAAATGTTGCAAAAAGACGTACCGTTAGTTCGCCGTGAGATCTCGTGCTGTGGACGATAATTGGATAAAATCATCGTATCGACTATTTGACTACGAAATTTATTGCTCATTAAATATTATTCCATGTGTTTTTAAATTTTTATTTATACATTCATTTTTAGGCACTCTCCATTTTGAATTTCAAAATAGTTTTTTTATTGTTTTTCCTAACCGTCACTGCTAATACACGAATTGCAAGAAAAAGTTCTCACGTGTATAAACTCAACCTGCTAAACGTATGACAGTGACGGGAAACAACCTGGTTGAAAAATCCTCACGATTTCTTACTCTCAACACAAAGGTTAATCTTTTGAGAGAATTTTATCTGGAATTTGGTGGATTAGTAGTTGGCAAAATATTCAAACAATTCATCCATCAATTTTTTCAAGTGATTCGCAATCTCGTTGCAAATTTGAAGTCGAAATTTTGAATTTAAATGGCGTTTCATTGATGTCAGATGTTCATTTCCTCTTATTTAATTTCCTCTCTAAAACAACATTCAATAAATATTCAAAGAATTCAATATTTATAATATAAATTTAATAAATATCCACAACACTTGGTTCCATTGTTATCGAACATTACCATAATTTCAGTACTTCAACTTAACGTTTAACGTATGATGTTATCGTCTTTCATAGAGACATTTCGAGTGCGCACATTATTTTTGTGTCGACAGATGGACATTGGTTATGTGCATTCCGAGAATTATCACATTCCACAAAATGCATATTTGCTTGGAGACAGTTCAAACGAAGTAGCAGTAATACGTCATCTTCAAACACCAAGCTTCGTAAACTTCTATAAAAACATGAATTTTTTTAACAATCGACATAATTATACTATTTCAGTCGAGAGATCAACCGTGATATGATAAGTCAAGAGATAAATCATAATACAATAAGTTTTCTCTGTTAATATCAATGATACTGTATGAATAGTCGAAGAAAAACAGTGAAACATGTGAATTATAATCATGAATGATAGCGAATGAAGTCTATGAGTCACACGAATCCACCAACAAAACTCGGAACATCACGTAAATTTTTGACAGTCCATTACTTAGCTCATCTCCTGTCAATTTCGTTTTCGATCAGTCGGCCCAAGTCCATAAACCGATTGGATCTGGGAGCTGGACACAAAAAAGAAGGAAAAAATCACGGTAGCCCAAACGGTAGGTGTGGTGAATAGAGAAATAAAAAACAAAGGAAAATCCTGGGAGATTCCAACCCCAGCAAGCAGCTCACGCGTCGAATTACGAATCCTCATTGTCGGTGAAACTCCGTGGCGGGCTGTCGCCACGCGCGTCGGTTTTTTGCGAATCCGGACGGTCCACTGTTTTTTTTCCGCTCTTTCACCGTGTTTCTCCGGCCGTTTTTTTTTCTTTTATTTTTATTTTATTTTTATTATCTTTTTTTGCCTCGCGCTATCCTCCCGTCGGTCAGTCCCCATTCTCGTCTCCGTACAAGTTTCGTTTTTCCTCTTCCGTTCTGTATGCGTGCATGTCCTTCTCTGCAAACGTTCTCCCGTGTTAACTCTCGTTCCTGGGGGCCTCGACCGCGAAAAGGGCTAGACGGACAGACAGAGAAACAGCGGAACAGCGGTTTAATTACGGTACCCCCGTGGTACTAAAAGTTTTTGAGCCCGGCTGCCCAAGAGCGTGTGTACGATGTAGAATAAAAAAAAAGAAACACACACATCCATATCCACATCTATGTAGACGTGGTTAAAGAGAGCGAAAAGAAGAGGGAAGACCCGGGGAAAGAAACAAAAACGAGATAGCAAGGCTTTTCCCGTAGTTCACGTGTTCCGCATACCACCAACTCCCCCCCCTCTCTTCTCCATTTGCTCGGCAATTTCCGTGATTCCCTCAGTGAAAAAAACAGGCAGAAATGCCGAGTCTTTAAAATGTTTATGTCGCTTGCACAGCATTGAAAGAACGACCGACACTCCAACCCCCAGCTTGTCGAGGTGGGTAAAATCATCCTCTGTGAACGGACATTTCACCCTTCCGCTTCTCTCTCTCTCTCTCTCTCTCTGTCCCGTTCTCTCCCCCCCCCCCTCTGCTCCGTTGTTTTTTTCTCGGTGTCGTTTTCATCACTTTCATTTGCAAAAATATCCTATGAGTACCACTTCCTGTATCAATATATTAGTCGAATGGCAGAAGTTGTTCATGCTATCAATTATTTCTATCTCTGCCCCTCTACCAGTACATCTAACTTCATCTTTGAATTTTTCCGAATCGTCAAATATTATCAGATTTAAACACTAATTAAAAAAAAATTGAAAGTCATTTCATTGAAGTGAACGAACGACTTTTAAGGTTAAAGATTATAGAAAGGATGTTCATGAGATTAGTTTATAATGAGATTTCGACAAAGTTAGGGAGAAGCATTGAATCTTTTTTGTATTCGTAACATTCAGTCAAGCTTCAAACTCTAGCAACCAGCTGAGACTTTCATCAAAAGGAAAATTCTGTAATTCTTATGTAAAATCGAAAAATATGGAGCGATAGCCCGAATGATTTTATTTCAAGTTTTCCTTTAAGATGTCTTTTTTTAGCGTTGTAAAACTATTTCGACCGCAGAAACCAGAAAAAAAAATATTTTTTTCGATACATCCAAATATTTACACATATATGTATTCACGTTCTCTCTCTTTCTCTTTCTCCTTTCTCTTTTTACGGCCCGTAACTTTCGATGCACAGTGTTCAGTGACGATGTATACACAGGCAATATGAGAGTGTGACGAGTAAAACCCTCATTCGCGAAAGAATGAGAGAACATGAAAGCGAGCGCGAGACCGACATGAAAAGTCTTGAACTCCATTCACTGTGCAGAAGAAAGGCAGACGACGTTCGTTCTATATCTACATGAACCTACAGCTAGCAGCCGAAAACTTAGTTAAAAACTTTGCAGTCAGCTCTCTTGGAATCCGAAGCTCGCGCTCTACTACCAATCCGAAGCGACGAAGCTTTGCACCGAGAAAGAAAAAACGGAGAAAATTCTTTCGCACATTCTATAGATCCTATCTCTCTTCCATTGCCTTTGCCTTTTTCGAAAACGACCGCCACGAAAGATATCAAAACTATTTTCAAGTTTTCATGCAGTTTTCGACCGGTCCGTCAACGGGCTCTCTCGAGCGCTCCTGGTTTGCGAGAAACGGTTGGGATATATCTCACCCACCCTACATGAACCTCGGGAACTCGCTTGCAAACTCAGCGATTTTGTAAGAAAGATTTTTACCGAATATTTCCTTTCGTTAAATTGCCCTCACTTTTCGTCCGCTTTTCATGACGAAGGATTTTCGAGTGTGTTCAATATTATATAAATTCTTAAGTTCCAGTCATATATATTTTTATTATCATTGTCACTTTCGATTGCTGACACTTATCGAGGATGACTCAAAAGAAAATGTTTTGTTTTGTCTTTTTTTTTTTTTTTTCGTTTGAAATTTCGATGAGGATGCGCCTGTTACGAAGCAATAAAGAATGATTGATAGTCGACAGCACTATTTATAATAACAATTTAAATGATTATTTTGTTCATGTAAAGTTTGTCACTTTTATGATTCAACATATGATGGAGCGAGTTAAATCAGGCTTTTGTTAACTAGATATTTTCAAATTAGTAAAAATACGAGAATTATATATTGGGAACATATTTGCGTTAACAACGATATTTCTCATAGCAGGTGGAGTCGCGGACACAACTCGGGCATTATAAATTCGCGGCACCGAGCTGGAACATGCGCATTTTCGATAAAAAAAAAAAAAATCAAAACAAAAGCATGATAAGGATATTTTTTATGCATGATAAAGCATGATGAGACCGATTTTTATCTTACTTCAACCATTTTCATTTAAAATATTATTATGTTAAAAAGAATTTATGACCTATCGCATAAAATGAATTTTTTCTTGGATTTTTTTTTTTAATTTGATTCTCTTTATCGTGAAATCTATCATTTCTTCATGAACGATCTATTTTCATTTATGTAAAGCGAAAAAAAATGTTCAAGATCCAATCAAAAAACATACTGATATCCTCCTAACAAACCAAAAAAAAATACCGTTTACATTATAATAGTAGTATAACGCTGTATTTTTTTCTTATTCTGAAATATTTCAACATTTCGAGAAATAATTGTTCGGCTCGGTTCTGAGCATATTCCAAATATTTTAAAATATATTCGGGATGTTATTGAGAATTCTATAGACTTTTGTGTGGTTTCTGTTTTTTAAATATATCACATTAGTAGGGATAAACCTTTGTACGAAAGATGAAATATTTTGTCTGGAAATGTCAAATCCCATGGTTAGCACTGTGAAATTGAGGATTAATGATACTTTAGAAGAAATTGGGATCTGCATCAATGTGACGCAACAGTGCGAACGGGTCCGTTCTGTCTATCGTGTCGTCTCATCATTTTGTATAAAGTTTTCCAATCCTTCTCTCTTGCTCCATCTTTTTCCTTTCACTCACTCACTCACTTTTCATCTTCTTTACTCTCTCTCTCTCTCTCTCTCTCTTGCAGCTGCAGCAAACTCTCCTCCTCGAATAAAAGCCACTTCCAATCTTCTCTTCCTCTCTCGCTCTATCTCTTATTTGCTGTCCCGTAGTTATTCATCGTTCACCACATAAAACACTTGGAAACTTTCGCTCAATTACCCCGAAGTGTCGTCGTTGGAGAGAATTAAAAATTTTCTCCAACTAATGCTAAATGTTCGCTACATCCGCCACTCTTTGTCTCTATCTTTTTTTCCCCTTATTTTCTCACGCTACCTCACGGTGAGAAACTAGTCATTATCTTAATTCCATTTTCCTCACTGCGAAAGCGTTGACAGTGTATATATACTCCTCCTCGTCACGATAGCATCTGACGCGTGAGCGAGCATTTACTATCGCTGATTACCCTTCCGATATAAATAAATTACCGGAGAACATACACGCGCGCGCGCGCACACACACACACACACACACACACACACACACACATCTACTTATTCTTCACCGTGTCTCATTTGCATGCATCAATCCACAGATGATCGATAACCGAAGTAACGAGACTCGTTACCTATAATGAAAAAAATATTCGTAACATCGATTAAACAATTTGGTATTTTATTGAAAAGCATTTATTTTTATGATTCGAGTGAAATTCCATCGATATTTCAAATTACTGTAAACACGATAGAGTAAAAAATAATTTAAAAAATCCTATAAAAATACAAAGTTCTTTCTGGAAAGACATCAAACATGGAGAAAAACAGAAATTTTGCAAACATATACCTTTTGAAGTTTTATACCTTATTTAATAGGCATGCCACCCTTAATAGCCTGCTAAGCTCAAATGATGAATTGACTGAGCTTAAAGCACCACCGTATTTGTTGTTTCCATGACGAATAAATCATGGGATTCGATCAGTCTGGATTTGTATCACACAATTATAATTCCTGGTTATATAAATATAGGTATAGAGTGCACGTTGCATTGAATGTACGAACGTATGTACATGTATATACATAGAAACGTAGATTTCGTTCGAGGATTCTAAAGGTTTTGTGATAGATAGTGGTATTAGTGTAGAGAATTGAAAGAGCGAGAGAGAGAGAAAGGAGAAGAGGAGAATTGAGCGAGATCCCATGGCCCATTGTCTCACATCGCTTGCGCTATATCCCATCCTTCTAACTCGCCGTTTTGCCACCAATGTACCTTCAGTAATATCGCATTATGTCGCTAGACTAATGGAGATGCTAATTCCACCCTCACCGCGTACACCAGCATCTGAACGTATAGGCATCGTCTTCGTCGACGTTGTCGTATTCACTCCCTCCGACAGGAGCAACTATTCCTCTTCCGCTTTCCCCGTTCTCTCGCCCATGGCACTGCTTCACTTCAGAAATGGGTATTGCCCAGGCATTCGCATCCCTCGTTCCTTTCTCTAGACATCACCTCGCGATTTCCCGCAATCGCGTGGAATATCATGAATGCCGAGTGTATCTCGATGAATAGCCTCGTTTTTTTTTATCATATACATATATATATATATACTAAACGCACGTAGGCCGACGAGTATATATGTAGACGTGCACGATCCATGCACGACCACTCCATCGATTGATCTCGCTTCGGAAACCACAATACGCTCTTAAGCTTTTCTCCAACCTTCCTCCCATCTTTTCTTCCACCATCTTTTATTCATTTTTTTTTGTTTTTTTTTTTTTTTATTCGCAGTACGATACTGGCGAATGTTCTCGGCATCGGCCATTCTTTTACCGTGTGATTCGATTAAACCGGTTTCAGCCCAATAGAATCTCTTTTACAGCACGAAGGCAACACATTTTTTTTTCTTCTCTTTTACCTCCTCTATATCTTTGCCTCTCATAGACACACATAATCTGAGTTTTTCAACTGTCGAGCATTGTATTCGCATGTAAAATTTATCCAGAGACGAATCCGTAAAGCTAATAGCGATGGTGTAGGGCACGATGGGATTCAATCGTCGCGTGCTATTGGACGCGTGTGTGATTTAAACCTCTTCCTTTATTTTCCAGTGTTCCATTCCCATTTCTCATTTCTCTTATGCGGCTCGTTTCCGACGAGTGGACAACCCTTTGCTTCAATATCCACTGTACATGATCGATTCTCCTTCGTCTCCTTCGCTCCACTCTCTCCGGCTCTCGTCAATTTTATTTTCCCTCAACCGCTCGTATATTACCCTGCATGTATTTACACGATATAGCTTACGGTGAAAGCCGAGCGGGGAGTGTGAGAGGGGAAATCCTGCGTCCAACGTGTCGTTCTTGTTGGTAGTCTAAGCAAACTTTATATTACTTACTCGTCTGACGATCGATAATTTTTTTTTCTTTCCCACTTCCAGCCCAGTAAGTCTTCCGAGAATACGAATATTCTTCTCTTTTTCCTCACTCTCTTATAATCTGAGTTTTTTACTTTTATTCCCCAGCCCCCTCCTCTTCTACTATCACTCGTTTTCATGCAAGCGCAATTTTTTTTTTTTCTGCTGCAGCAAAGTGATTATCTTAGGAACTCATTGAAATTGCATCGGAGGCCACGTTTGTGTTCACTCTGCTTTTTATCTTTTGTTTCCCCTCTCTCTCTCTTTCTCTCTTGGCGGGCTTGCGGCTGCGACCGTGCTTTAAATTAATGATCTTGAAAGCCTAAGCGCTCAAGGTACAGAGAGGAATTGAGAGGAGGAGTGGTAGAAGCAAGCTCCAGAAGCAGAGACGCCGCCACGCCTTTCCAGAAACAGGAGAATGCACTCAAGGGGTGACCGCCAGCTCCTAAGTCTCTTAGACCATGGTGGGCCATGCTGCTATACATCCTCTTCCGCCGTCTCCCTTCCTTTCGCGTCTCTTATACAGTAACGTGACCTAGCGATGAGGCGCACCGTTAGGTTCGCATCGTGTCACTAACACTGGCTCCTTTCCACCAGCTCCACGTGAGTCACCTTTAAGCCCCAAGGGGCTATCTAAATGTTGGTAAACTAAATATCTTATTATCCATGTTCCTGGCCATCGTCAAGCTGTACGTCTCGGACAGGCTCACCACTCCGTTTATTGGAAAACCTCTCAACCTCTATCAATACATGTGTTACACACGATATAATCTATTATTGGAAAGAGTGAAGATATTTTCATCTGCTTTTCCTAACACAATGCAAAAAGATTGAGCACCTTTGTGCGTGAAGATATACGCAAAGATTCTTTAAAAAGAAAGTTGCGAAGGTGATATGAGACTTGATATATCATTCCGGTGGTGTCTGCGTAACGTATCACAATAATTTCGTAACATCGAGGCATAGATACGAGTAGAGTTGGTAAAGTCCAGCCGAAGCTTATTCCAACATTATGATGATTGAATTCAACATTATATCTTTCTATCTTCTTATACTATCTTCCGTATACTTGCACAATGTTATCGTAATTGATTTATTCACAGGTCATAAGAAAAAAGAAACAATTTCGTTTTCGCTTTTCTGCCAGTACATGTTACACCACTTTTGTACTGCAGTGCATCGTTCTAGATATTTTTCCTTTGTTTCGAATATACACGGTTTGCGTACTCTGTTCAACGTTTTGCTTCTCGACACTAATACTATTACCGTTACATATAAATATACCTGAACCATATATAGCCATCGCCAAAGCTTTTATCCGTTCCACTCGTTCCCGGCAACTCTCGGGTCCGTACAATATTATCCCTGGCAGATTTTAGCACAAATGATATCTTGAACAATAATGGAAAATATGCGGGAAAAGCATTCTCCAATTTTGTGATCATAAGTTCTTTGAGTTCATGCTAAAGAGGTTTGGAGAGAAAAAGAGGGTGTGACTTCACCGTATTTCAATAGTCTCAGGAAAAGTTGTTTCAAACCAAAACTTTTCGGTGTGGTACCTCGTTTGTATTGTAAGTGATGCACGCTACGAGGAAGAGAAATGGGAGTACGGAGGAAAGAAACGAACCGAAGAGTTAGTAGATATCTTCGTTCTGTCGACGAAGGAGGTTAGTGAATGTCGCGGTGAACAACAAAAGAATAAGTGCATACTCGGTGCGACAGTACTTGGAACATGACCGACTATTTCATTAGCACCTCGTCTCTCATAAAACCATTCTTAACTCTGGCTACGCAGACTCTTGTTACTCAAAGGCCTCTTCCAGTGTACTCTCTTTAAGCCCATTTCTGGTATCTTCCTAACTTTATAACCTCTTCCATCTTTTGCTTACGAATCTTCTCTCGCGATGGTGCCGAGTATTTAAACTGCGCTTTTTTCCTTTGCTGCTTCGGAGATCCACATTTTTACCTTTTCTTTTTCTTTTTCTATCGCTCTCCAGTCTCTATTGCTAGAAAAGCTACCGAAGGACTCGTCATGGCAGCGCTTCCTCCATATATAAGCGAAAGGAGCTCGCTTTGCACTCTAGTTAACTCGACGCCTAAGTGCCGAGTTTTTCCTCTCTCCTACTACCTCCTCCAGTTCTACCCGGCCGCCTGCCATCTCCCTTAACCACTCTTTCTCTGTTCATTCCTTATACCACCGGCTCCAAAAGCCAGTGTCAAAAGTCAAAACTGCCCTAACTCCTTACAGGGGTGGAGAGATTGTTGCTCTCACTTTCTTATTGTTTCCGCTTTTAAGTTAAACCCGTCGAGTTCTTTGTCCCGAGCTTTTGCGAACGACCACTTGCGTATTCATTACCTTTCCCTTCTTTACTCTGTACACAAAGACAGTAGGAGGGGGGGGGGGGGGGTGGCGAGGATGGAAGGGTGCAAAGAACCATTTCGTTCTCACTGCATTCGCGTAATTTGTAATTTCATTTATTACATGTAGATGGATAAATTTTGTGTTTTATTATTAATGTATTTCATTTTTCCCGAAACAGGTGCCTTGTTCTAAATGTCATTAACAGGATTGAAGTATAAAATATTCGTATTTTTATAAAACAGTCAATCTTAAGTATAGACACACTTGGCGACGCATCCGTCGTAGCCAAGCTGCTACATTGAACGAGCGTGTAGTGGACTAAACCAGCACTAGCGTTAGGAACAACTTACGAAACAAACATTAAACAAAATCAAACAAAAATGAAGTAGAAGTAAACAAGCTATTGGATACGATAAAATCATTATGGAAAATTGCATAATGCGGATTTTGTGACTTCTCGCGAAGGCGACACGCAAAGTGAAAGAATAAAAAAAAAAATATACTAAAACGTCACTTGCACACGCGTAAATTATTATTCTTTTAATCTACTCAATTTGGCTCAAATGACTTTTCAAGATAACTAATATTTATCGTAGCAGTCTGCGGAAAAAAGTTTCAATGTTTTTTGACCACCCTGATATTGATATCTCTGCACATTGATGTATACTTTTCTCATTTTTTCTTTCGTCGAAAATATCTCAAGTTAATTAAAGACGATCAAAGAATTCTCGATATAATGAGTCGCTCATAACTCTTATTTTCTAATAAAGATGTAAAATGTTTATTTTGTAGTTTGAAGTTCCATATACTAAAGTATCCAATAAAAATTCAATGCTTAATAATACGCCTAAATTGTCTTTTGTCAGTCACCAAGGGAAGTGATGCTCTTGAATATAAAATGTATGGTCGAACAAGCCTGTATGATATGAGACAAACTGAACTAAAATTACATTTTAATATGGCTTCGTTATTCTGGTATTTCAATATCTGGAAAACAGTTTGGTGTTACGTGAATTTAATGTTGGCAGAAAGACGGTGAGAGTGAGAGAGAGAGAGAGAGAGAGAGAGACGATAGCGCATAACTTTCATAACCATCTCTTGAGGTTGATTCTGTTTAGAGAGTTTTGGATGGAATGGCATTGCAGGATGAAATTAATAGTGGAGAAACTGAGCAACAATTTCTAGGGTAAATTGCTTTATTGACGTATGAGAAAAGAAATAATTAGCCAAATTACCCACGTATACATCAAACACAGCATTTTTTATTTTTGTCGACATTCCTTTGTGCGAGAATATTGTGAAGTCGGAATTTTTTGAGATCGGAGAATCCTAGGAGACACCATTTCTCGCAACCTGAAATAATTCTGTACCATTAGATACACCAGATGAACAGAGTAATAGAAATGGAGGAAGAAAAACAGAGAGATACAAAGATTTTATAGTGATGGGTACACAGTTGGCGTGTATCGGCGTGTACGCGATTGTGCGGGTGAAGACAGTGCTTGAATGGATAACCATTCAGCCATAAACCAGTTCGTGCATCGATTGCGAATAGGGAAACAGTTTTTCTGAGTTCTTGGATGGTATTTAACGGACCAACAACCCAATAAAAGTTTAAGTTCAGTGTACCAGCGTTGATTTACCACAATTTTTCTGGGGCGTCGTAACAAATTCGACCCGTTTGTTGATTTAGGGGCTATAATCAATACTTGTGGAGGGTCTCGGAGGAACATGGAAGTTAACGTTGTGGACAATGAATGGGGTTAAAGTGATGGATTTCATTGAAAAAATTGTTTTCCAATATTGGTTTCGCATTGGTATCTCCGAATGACGAGGTGTAAGACAAGCTAGCATTTGATGCCTACAGTCTACATACATATACACGAGTTTAAATACCTTAGAAAGTGCAGATAAATATATACAAATATCATCAAATTTCTGAACGCGATAAATGTTCGCGAGATCAGAAGCGAATAAGAGATGGAACAAAATAATGCAGTGAAACGAATCCTCATACAGCAGAAAGTGACTGCAAACAAAGGTCGTAGTCTACGTTCTATTGTACAGAGTGATATACGTTTCACACATATATAGGTGTGAAAAGATGACAATAGCATCGATCCATTTAGATATAAATATGGACTATGCGGGAGGTTGGAGTTGAAATGAGAATTTTTCACGAGAAAAAAACGTAAAACAATGATCTTACATAGATATTGAAATCATTTTAAAATGATTTGGAGTATATTGATTTATCGGAAGTTGTATTTTATTCGTATCGTATTGCACCGTTAAGAGACACATTCAAAGGCCGAACTACGACGTCCAGTTATACAAATAAATGAATATGTATATACGTATGTATGAGGACAAGTTTCTGTAGACATAGGCCCTTTGGTTTCTGCTACTGGACGTACAAGGGAGCCTGTAGAGTGCTACGTAGAGAGAAGTGCAGAAGTGGACGCGAGGATGAAAGCTCTCACAGAGCACCAACTATATGTTCTTCGTCTCCTATCTCTTCCCATGCGACCCTCTCTGCCATAGTGGGAGCCAGCCGGTGAACTTTTCGAGTGATATTTGCCTCGGGGACCGGAAACGGTCTAGCTATGAATATTCAGGGCAAAGCGTTGCCAAACTAGGCAATGAATGAGTCGGTTAGTCCTTGTCGGGTCTCTCTGCTCTCTCGTGAGATTGTCGCTACTGCCTCGAGTCCCTACCTCATCCACCAGTTTCTCTTAAACCTACAACTTCCTCGATCATCTCAATTCCCTTTTACCATGTACGAGTTATTTTCTCAAACATTTATCAACTTTTTTTTCAGCTACCTCTTCAGATTTTTCTGCCATTTTGTGAGTTTTTAGCAATAACTACTAGGATTCGATGAATTTTGAGGAAAAAAAAAAAATTATACGTGTGCTACATTTTGTATTCTATATTAGCCTTTAGTAATGATTAAATTCAGATTCAATAATCTCTCTACTATCGATTTACGGCTTAATGCTAATACACTTCTGAAAGGTGAAGACATCGTTTTAATTTCGTGTTTTCGGTACAACGTTGCTTCATGTTAAATTACGAGAGCAGAAGTCACGAGTGTAATTACTAGGAATCAAGCTATATAATCGGTTATAATTTGGTTGATTCCTCGTTACTCCAACACGTTTTACGAGAATGCGTGTCATACGAAACGCGTCACTCGATACACGAAACTAGACCGAAATTGTCAACGTGAAGCCCGTAGAATAATATCGGTCATGGCTATCATATTATTCACCTTCAAGAGGTACTTACATACGTGACATGTGAGTGGTGTTCTTCCACCTATCTGTTGATGAAATTACAATACTACGCCCCACTTACCCGGGGTATAGTTTGGAGAGGCGTTATATAAATCATGGTGGTTGAAACTGCACAGATCGCTGGCTGTATTTCACCAGGGCGTGTTGTGTACACTGCTATTACTCGATATTGGCCAACTTTACGGTTGCAAAATCGCGTAAGGTACACCAATTTCATGGGGTAGTGTACTGTTCTATCTAGAGGACAATTCATGGCGTGCAGAGAAATAATAGTAATATGGCAGCTAGGGCACCCACAGCGAGCTGTTTCGCAAAGTTGCCATGTGAATGTAATACCCAGAATCTGAGCGCGTGCATCCTGAATAGTATTGCTATTTTCCGTGCGACAACATAGAATAAAATATAGTGCGACAGGTATAGAAGAGGACCATACGACATGCAGAACCTCCTTGGCTATGTGCAACCACTTCAAAGCTTCGTTTGCCCACGCAACGGTTGCCCCCGTTTCCTGCTGAATATCAGCATACAATTATCTTGGTTGGAGACGTTTGCATCTATGGCATCTCTTCTAATTTAATCCTATCTTCTGAAACAGTAATGTATAGAATATCCTAGAATAGGTGAGATAACTCGACGGAGTACCATAATCAACGTGACATAGAAAAGTATGCAGCGGTTGTACATTTCTGTTGTTTATGGCGAGCATTCCTGGAAATGAGGTATTTGCTACCTTGGATCAGTTTCAAAGAAAAATTAATTCTCCGCAATAAAGCGAGGCTCTCAGAAAATTCATAACTGCTTATTAGAAATAAGATATAATTTATTTATCAATCGAATTTCGTCGTAACGGAAATACCCTAATGTAAAATTTTTATCGTAGTCTACAGGATGGAAAACATTGGGCTATTTTCTTTTCAGAGGCCTATAGCAGTCTTATTTGTGAAAAAGGTATAGCTATCGTCGTCGTATTTGTGCTCGTGTTATAGTGTGACAAATAAAAATGAGACGGAACACTTGGAAGAGATCTCGACTTTAGAATCGAGTTCAATGAAAGAGGGTTACTCAGGTTTACTACCGGTACCGGTACCGATGCCCGCTGAGAAGACTGCGGTGGTTTGATCTAGGTTATCGGTGACTCTTCCATCCACAAACTGTATTATTATACGAACTTTATTGCGTCGTTGAAAAGTTACGGAGAAAAGTCCTCGAGAAGAGTTACATTCAAGCCATGTTCAATGCTTATTTTCTCAGAACCCAGCAGGCTCTCGTGAAGGTGACTCTTGGAAGAATAACCAAGTGGGAGCGTATAGAATGCAGTAAAAGGTGAAGAACAAGTACTCACGTATGCTACGGAAGCGAAATTATCCGAACAATCGAGAAAAAAAAATTAAAATAAAGATCCTTAAATTTATAAGCAGTTGGATTTAATAAATTTCCATCAAATCGATTCATTTCATAAAATATTGGAAGCGTTCAGGATTAAATTCAAGGATTGAGGAGCGAGGACATGGAATGTTCATGTCTTCGCCTTTCAAAGATAGTAGATAAGCAGGTAGGATGGTCCAAATCACCATTAGTTAGGAATTTTTCTTTGGTCAAATTAATGTAATAAATCTCGGTGTACAGATGGAAAAATTTTTTTTTTCTTCTCATTTTTGACTCGACTTTGTACACGCGTGAACCGTGTTGAATAACAAACAAGACGATTGAAAACGTGTAACATTTGAGGTTCAACGTTGAACACGCATAAAACGTGTTGATGCAAAACGGTCAGCTGCGTTAAAACCACACGACTAAAACGTGTTGAATCGCATGACAACGCGGCAAAAAGCGTGTAGGAATCGGCTTTAACATTTACACATCTAAAACGTGTTGGAACATCGCGGTTGTTTTTGCAGTCGGACGATAATGAATGATGGCTTCCATGTTGAGTCAATCGAGTCACCAGTTTTTTTATTTACTGCTGAAAGTGATCGATTGACGATTGAAAAGCTCGAATCAATGCATTAAGCGTTTCGGCGAAAACGTAGCGTTGGCATATCGTTGATATAAATTGCGTCTTCTTTCGAATTTATACGAATTTTTATCACAGATTTTCTTCCATATTTTCGATATATTTTTCGTTTAGTGTATAGATTTCGGAAACTTTCGTAAAATTTCAGACTGTTGTCTGTGAGACGTTACACGAATACTGGGCTTCTAGTGGTCTAAAGCTTATTCTTCAGTTTATGACCAAGTTTTGGTATGATTTGCTCGTCAACTTAGGGCCAGCTCTTGCAAAGTGGCCTTGGCCTTAAATGAGTAAGAATAAACCGCGACACAACTGACATAGCAGATGGATAAAAGTCTCTTTTGGAATTTAAGCTTGTAGATAACACGGAACGAAGGAAAAAGGATATCTCGATAAATTTCTTATTACCTTCGTAAATTTTGACGGTTCGATGAACGATTTGAGCCAAGAAACTTACGAGATTTTTCTCATACGCCCTATGCTCTGTTCAAGAAATACGTTTCTGCTCTTGGCATTGACGTATTAGTGCCTCTTGCAGTAACATACCCGACTGGGCTAAAGTTGGAGTATAAAGCGCAAAAGCCAAAAGCTGAGCGGTTCGGCGCGGAGCAGGCAAGTATCCAGATGTTTGAGACTTTAAGCCACGTTTTGTCCGGTTCGTTGCCGCAACCGCCTTTTCCCCTATTTTATATTTATTCGAGTCCTTTGGACCACGTGTAAAAGTCGTCCACCTTCCCTAGCATAGCAGACCATTTCTGCGTTTTTCTTTCTTACATTTATGTTTACTCCCTCACGACATATAGCACACGAACACCATTTAAGTAAAGAAAAAGAAAAAAAGAAGTAACGTCCCTCGTTTTTAGACAGGGAGATGCTTCGTCTGCCCATAACAAGAGGGCTTCAGGCGCATTAGTGTTGTGGTCACGTTCTGAGTATTTTGGAGCACGTGATGTTTGCCAGAGTTAAGGTATCTTGTTCAATGATTAAATGTTCAGATATTCGAATGGCAGGGGTTCTTCTGGTTCTGAGTTTGATCAACGATAATAAGCATCGTATTTTTGTCTTTATATCTACATCACTCAGCTCAATGCCTCATGGATCACTTCACTAATATCTTTATGAAAGGTTCGATTCTAAAAATTGAATGAGTTGAACATTATGAATATGTTTAAATGAATTTCCCAAAGCTATCTATATTCGAAAATTAATGTTCTTCTTCACCCACCGAAAGGAAATTACTCCAGCGCCATAATGTCCAAGGCCTATACATAGTCATATTGATTAAATTTCACAAAAGCCTCAACCAATTCTTTGAAATACAAAACCTTGATAAACTCCGATACCTAATACCTGCCTGCCAAAATTTTATGATGTTCTACTCTCGAAATATTATCATGAATTTTCAGCGAAATTGCAATGCCCCACTCAAAATATCAGGTGACGATAGAACGGCCGGGCATAAGGTCACAAATCTCAATCAGCCAAGTTGTCTATATAGTTCATAAACCATTTGTACAGCCTGTTTTTCCTTTCAGTCCCGACTCTGCTACCTGTCCAGCAATATACAAAAGGAACTTTCATTTATTGCTTTTTGTACGTTAAAACTTTTCAATGATGTAGTAATAAAAACTTCATAGGCTGTTGATGTTACAAACGGTAAATTTCGCGCCCTGCGAATATGAAATTCCTAGCGTCTCTGCTTACACATCAAGTTATACGGGACGACACCGGCACGCTGTTGGGTCATATGAAAGAGTAGTACATGTGTACATACGTATATATAACATGCCACGGTAACCCTGGTAGAACAATATTTTCCTAGCCGGGCACTTTGCCAAGAGTTTGCGGTGTGGTGAAGATTAGCGGAACCCCCTTGTAACGACCTTATGAAACAGCGAACTTGTGGCGTTCTCCGGGGTTAAACCAAAAATATTGCCTCACAAATTGAAAGGTAGTGCGCACGCTCACAAAGCCAATGTCTTCTTCATCCGCAAAGCCCGATCTTTCTCTTAAACCAGAACAGCTTACGACTTTTTTCATCTCCTTATCCCTTTCTACTCGTTTCAACTTGAAAAATGTCTATAACGAAACTCGAAAAATATATTCATCGCTGGCTTCTGATGTGACCTTAGCAAAAAAAAAAAAAAAAAAGTAAACTCTAATCCCTTTGGCAGTTGGGACAGAAGGTTGTGCCGTAGAAAATTCGTTCAATTTCTGCTCAACTCATCGTGTGCTCTACCTTTCTTTCGAGTTCGCAACACTAGCCAGTACCGCTTGCAGGGTGTAATTATTTCACAATTTACAACCCTTCATGAGGATACGATGTTAAATTAAAATATATTTATGCAGACGGTTCTTGCGCTTCAAAACACCCAACGGGAATGAGTTGGATAAAGCCTATATCTACGTTGCAGTGAACTGTGTCCTACTATTAGGCAACGGAGCAAGAACGTAGCGTAATCGTCTTCCCGATCCTATATAAATGGACTACAGGCTACTCGGATTAATGACTAGAACGAGAGAATTTTTCCAAATGGAGTTCATGGGCTTACGGTAGTTGGTCCACAGATATTTATTTCCAAGGACGCCAATACGATTTCTCTCTGTCTGAGAATAATTATCGTCCGACAAACCACATCTCCGGCACAAACTACCCCTCTCGTCGTTCTTTAGCCTCCGATTGCCATCTCTTTCTCCCTCTTGGTTTTTTTCATCCTTTCTATCTTTCTCTAGGCGAGCCATGGCGTGCAGCGACATTAGGGACTAGGTAGGTTTGGACCTGTCTCGATCGTAGCGCGGTAGAGGGAACCAGAGACGATTCGGCGTGTGCAATGGGTCGTAACGCTCTCGCGTAGCTTTCTCTGTGGATGGAGGAATTTGGGCTTGGACACGAGCCAACCTTTGCTTTACTTTACTTGACTCAACTGCTTTTGCCGCCGCCTGGCACCGCGGGGATAAGGCCATAGCAGCCTGAGAGCTCAAGGAGGAAAGAGTATAGATGGATCGGCGGGTTGGGGCTACTCTCTTCTGCACACATCCACCCGAGGAGTGGGGATAAATATATATCGACGTTCTTTCGAAAAACTTGTCGCGTCACCGAATATCCTACATAACTCGCAGACTCGCTCCCGCGGATAACTTTTCGTTTGCTCTTGTTCCTCTTCTCCGTCGACGTCGTCGTCCTCGTCGTGCTCGTCGTCCTAGTCGTTGTCGATGTCGTCTAGGAACCTCTCTCGACGTCTGGCAAACAGATCGAGCGCCTCCATGTGAACTCTTCCAACCATTCTAGAATTTTCGAGAGAGGGATATCAACAATTCTTCAGATCAGGAAACGTACATTCTTTGCACTCATCGCGGTCACTGCCATTTGTCGTTTGTAACCGTCACCGATTGGAGGTTAAACGGCGCGTTCACCGTGGTACAAATGAAGAAAACATCCCTGTACTATATGTACCTTAATCTTCACGCGTGGTAGAACCAACAATCTTAATCTGCTTGTTACTGCAACAGTCAGAATGCCCGGTGGTCACTAACGTCCAACCCAAAGTTTCCTAAACCACGAATACAAGATGGATAAAACTCACCTATATTCTTATATTCGTAGCTAACTCTCACCCTGAGGCCTTCCGGCGTAGCGAGAAGTTACTTCGGTAGAACGTAGTGAAGCCACTTCTGTACTGCTCCTGCTTTTGGCCGTACGAACCCCTTCGGCCGAACAAAGTCGTTTCTTCTGCTTTACGGTTTTAATAAATCTCTGCTGTGTAATTCGCGGCGGGCGGGAACAGACATTAAAACCCTCCGGATACCACCAGCAACTCTGCTGGTTAAAGCTTCGACCATTCACGAACAACAGCTAGTACAATAGCAGGCTTTCAGGGGGTGGATTGGGTGATCTCCACGGAATTAACGAGAAAAATTAGCGAGTAGCGATCGAGAATGTATACATGAATGAAATGATTGTGCAAAATCTCACTAGTTCATTTTGGTATTACACAAAATGCCAGTAAACTATGTACCATTCACTTATGTAGATGTATAGGGACATTCGTGTTATCATAGTTCATTGAAGGATATTATTTTCCAATTTGATCGGTGTTTCGTTTTAATAGTACAAGGATCATCGTATTGGCACTGAAATCTTTTGTCTTGTCTACGTGAATGATTGCCAAGTAAAAGAGAAAACAATTCGGATGAACTAAATACGAACAATTTCGTGTACGAAAAGATATTTCTTCGTATCATCCGTACAAACTCATTGAATACTAATAAAGGTTTCACCAGGATCAGATTTTTCCATTACCGAGTATATATATTCAGGCAATTTTGGAGCAATTCTCTCGGCATGTGGAAAATCTATCACTCGTGTGCGTTGAATGAGCGCGTGCAATCTTTGCTAGCTGGGTATTTATAGAGAAAATCCCCTTGATCTTAACCGAGTCAACGGAGCTCTCTTCGTGCAGCTATCTCGAAGCAAATCCAATGTTTATCGAACATGCTTTTGGTAGGTTCACGAGGATTAAACGGGTACTGGTGAGCTTTAATGAACTCCCGCAGCTTTTGCGGCCATGAACGTGTTGCCCCCTGCCTCATCATACAAATAGCGAATGTTACGATCTCGTCGGCTGAATTGAAAATTTTATTCACCAACATTTTTCACCAACAAGCATTAACCATTTTCTTTATTTATGTTTCAGGTAAGTTCTACAATCTTTGTATCCGCGAGGTTCATGAGTGCGTTTTGCTAAATCGTAAGTAAGTAAAGTTGCTAAATCGTAAGTCTTAAGAACTGCCGATAATTTTATTTCGTCAGCGAGAATATAAATTGTTCTCAGTAAAACGATACATTTAAGGAAATAAAATTCTGGGGCGGATCTACATGCAGCGGTACAATTTGCAGTCCTCGGGATATTTTTTGGATTTCGGAAGATAATTTTCGATTTTTAGAAAAATGACTAGGAGGTTCGTGGGAGATGGGGGAACTATCATCCCTTTATTCAGGTTATAACAGTCTATTTTTATGAAAATCTGTTCCATGATAACTCAGACAACCCTGTCAAAACGATTCTTTTTTCCGAAATGGTTTACCATTTTTGGTTCTATTTTTATTAAAACATAAAATTGCAGCATCTCGAACTATCTGTTTGTATTTTTTGTGTACTGTTGATCTTTGAATTCATGAAATGTATTTGCTTACGAGATTTCGGCTTTATATCTCCAAAATTAGAGGAGACAGGCCAACGGCCGGACAAATATCAAGAAATCATGCGAGTAGTATCTATGTGAAAAATTGGAAAACGTGGATGGCAACTAACCCAGAAGCGATGGGTTACAGAAGGGTAGAGCTTTTCGAGTGCGAGGTATTCTTGTGTGCACACCAGTGCTTAAGCCTGCTTTAAGCCTTTGCAGAGCAGCATCAGGGGAGCGTAAAACAGTGAATAAGAGGGCGAGGGGCGTACGTTAACTCGATCAGACATGCCGAGGTGAACGGATACGATGCAATAGTTTGTATCCGGCGGAGGGGAAGCCACCTCCAATCTTGGTGGGGCCTGGGGTTGCCTAAACAGCCACGACAGGAGCCATTATTTACCCCTACGAGTGTATGTGCGCGATATAGAAAGGAGAAGGGAAGAAGAGAAGGTTAGACTGGTTGTTCAGTGAATTTACAAGCGTTAGGCTTATCTCTGGTTACAGATTTGAACACTTTTGCAAAATAAATATCAATTTCTAGATAAATTCGAGTAGGACTATCGAGAGATATCGAATCAATTTTGAAATAACGCATCATATGAATGAAGAGTTGTTACGCTGCTGCTCGACTGGAAAGCTAACAATTTTACACTCTTCATTGGTATGATGTGATATTTCAAAATTGATTTGATATCTCGATAGTCACGTACTTGAATTGAAAGACAGTCGATGTGATGGGATATCGTGTGAACTTAGAGCGGTCGAAAGTCAGAGCTTTCGTATTTCTGGGTAATGATAGAAGCGAAGATCATAGTTGAAGAGGTTGAGAAGGTGAAAATCCGTGGTGAATCGAGTTTACTGCGAGCATGAATTATAACTGGATTCTAGAGTGAACATCCTCACAAACACACCAGGCTGGCTGCTTTTGACTTTTCCCTGGCTCTGCTGCAACCGTCACTCATGATGAAACATTCCATGATAACGCAAAGGATAAACGGAAAGAAAGAAGAAGGAGACCGGGAGCAGTAATAGAGAAAGAAGACGGCTCTGCAGGAAATTGTGGACATTTAACATTCAACGTGGATGATTAGACGGTTGGGACTGCATAGAGAATACGCTACAGACCACACGCTTTCACTTTCTGCTTCTGACAACCCTTCCAATATGTATGCCCTCTCTTCTTTCCATTGCTTCAAATCGTTGGAACTGGAGAATAAATTATGTTAGGCAAAGTACCCCATTCATCTTGTTCTTGTTATTTGGTGCCTGAAGTTAAACTCCTCGTCTTACCGTCACTGAAATATTGCAAGTAATTTTTTAAGGCGGACGTGTAGACATTTCCAACTACGGCATCCGTTTACTGAAAGACGCTTATATACGTGTAGTGCTAGGTTTTGAAGACTAATCTAATCGAATCATTTGATAATCTCATTAGCAATCAGCATCAACTGGATAAAAATTAATATCAGAGTTTCTAGTGGTGAATAGAATTATGAGCCGAAAATAAATTCATCCGTTTCTAAATAATTGATACATCGTTTCTATATCTGTTTTATTTATCAAAAAATATGTTCTATCAATTTTATTAACTCTTAATTGAAATTATTTCAAATTGTGCTCTTGTGACGCAGAACCCTGCAGCAGCGTATCAACTTAGTCATAAACATACCAGTGGCGAGGTGCAAATTTGTGATTCACGTTCGTATTCATAAACTAACCCACACCCTTCTTTACACACTACTCATTTCCATATTCCAATTTCCACCTCGTTGGGCTGTGTTTACACAGTCACATCATACAATCTCTTATCAAGATGGTTCGACATCGCCAGTTCTTTTATCGTAGCCAATCCTTTTTTTTTTCATTTGCTAGCTTTCACGCAGCTCGAAGCTGCTGACAGTTTCTTTTGTTCGCACAGTCAAGCGGCGCATATCTTATCGCGCGTGCATTCCCATCACGTTAAACGTAAAACCGAACGAAAACATTTATAGAGGTAAATCTATTGGAAACTAAAAGCTCCGCGCACGTATGCCATTTTTTCCACTCACTTTTCTTCCAAAATTCATCTATGTATTCTCAATGTATCAGGAAGGTATTTTTAATACAGGCCACGTCGAAGCACTATCGACCGAAAGCAATCAAACTCTCATCAATTTTCCGAAACATAAATACGTGAACACTGTAGGATTCGTAATCAGAGAGAAGATTCTCCATCGGATAAACTCGACTTGAAATCCATTCAAGTGAAAAAAATGTGATCTCTCGACCCCTTCTGATCCATGAAAGTCCATTGAGTTTCATTGATTTTTTTCTCCTAAGAATGAAAAGAGTCAAGATTTTTTATTTTGTGCAATATTTAAAGACAAATTCGAGTCTCCGAGCGACACAAATTTGTACAAGACATGAATATTCAACGCTATGAGAAGTAAAAACATATATTGCAAACTCATATTTGAATTGAATTTCATCATTTTACGTCATCAACTGCTGCAACAGTTAAAATTGTATAGCCACCGTGAATATTCTTTCAAACAATCTGTGCATACCTGTCGATATTTTAGCTTGCCGTTTCAAGGGGAATAGTAAACAACCACCTGCCAATGTAATCAATACAATTGCTTTACATAATGATAGAACTATCTTAAATTAATGAAACATGAAATCTCGTGGCTCCCTTCTTGCGTCTTTATTGATTTTCCAGTACCACTACCAATTCTCGCGGCTAAGTGTTTGAATGTTAAGGGTTCCAAAATGCTTAGCGTTAAAGAAAGCTCTGCACTCGCGTGAACGGTTCAAAAGGTATACATTGAACGTTGGTTCTCCTCTCGTGATCATTCACCAGGAGAAGTTCTCGCCGTTTGGTATGAGCCAGAAAGTGCAGAGTTGTATAGGAATATGTGGCGCTGTGAACGAGTCGCCGGAGGGTAGATGCTGAAAGAGGGTAAGATGAAAAGAGAGAGGAGTGAGAGTGAGAGTGAGAGACAGGGGATGGACGGTGAGCGAGAGGAACGAAGGAAGGAACCCGTTGGTCTGGTAAACAGATGCCTGTAGAAGCCCATTCATCCGGCAAACATTACACAAGCTGACCACCACGAGACCAGCCTCGACTGCTATCCAGTAGTATCCAAGGGTTTTCTAGTATCCGCTTGAGTTGCACATAGTACAAGTCTCACGGCTAGCTCTATTCAAACTAGTAAAGCTAAGAAGTTACTCCTCATGACGATGTCGATGACAATGTTGAATTTGCTTTGTTTAAAATCATGTTATCACGATCATCGATCTGACTTAAATTGTTTTCAATTGCTACGAACGGTTGTTGTATTTGATGTAATCAGGGAGAAAAAAAACGATCCAATGGATCGTACCACTTAATTAATAGAATGAAGGTAAAAGTCTCATAAATTACGAATAAATCCAGTTTCTAACATTCCGTGTATATTTGTGCGCGCGCGTCTGTGTATGTGCATGCTAGACAGGTGAACTGTTTTGCCTTGTAAATTCGCCGAATGATGTTTTTACGTCCTGGTGGAATAAATGAGGTGATGTTGGAAGGTGGAAGGTCATTTAGGATTTTTATCCTTGGTGCTTGAGGCAGTTGGTGAGATGCATACGAATTTAATTAAAACGCCAACCTACTGGGTACTGTTTTTTTCCTGCTTCGACGATGCTTCAAATATAACCCCCAGGTATTTCTTTTCTCTGCTCGTGAATGTGGATGACCTTATACTCATGGCGTGTTGCCAGCCACGTTGGAACATTCGAATGAGAGTGCATAACGAAGAATGAACAAAGAGAACTAAAGAAAAGAGTGTATAATCAAACTGCGGTCGTTAGACAGACGGAGTTTTGCAGAGCTATACGGTTACGACCATCAAAGACGTTCTCCAGTGACCATTAAGACAATTTACAATCGTCCGAGCTTTCCTTCGCGGTAAATCCATTTCATTGGACTCGTGAATTTACGAGAATAAAGTACGTGAGAGTGTTCCATTCGTTGGTCACAATGACGACGTTTCCCAAGTTGAACAACAATCTTGTATTCAAGGTCACGAGTTGAGGCTCTCATCTACGTAGGCCACTACCATCCTCTTCACCCCGCGTAGTTCAGACCCGATTGCAAATTTAAGCTTGCCGCAAGACCGTCAAGCAAAACGTTTAATTTGGAAAGGCTTGAAGCCCATGGGACCGCCCTTTATCCCATCATCCCTCGGCATGAGCCCTAGGTAATAAATAATTTAGCTCCGTAGAAGAGGTTGGTAGAGGATGGCATCTAACGAACAAGTGGATGTAGGACCTCGCTCGTAAACTCGGAACCTCGGGGCTTAATCCAGCACATGACTCGAGTTCGGTCCTCTTTTCATCTCTGTTCCTCTCACTGTCAGTGTCGTCCTTAGCTTTTGCAAAGGATATTCTCCATGCAAGGCGGAGTGCATAGCTCTTTTGTGGCTCTTGGTCACTCTAAACCGACGAAATCGTATTCCAATTGGGTTATATAGCTTTAGAGTTTATGGCTCCGAATTATTATTGCTGTTCTTATTTGATACAGCACGTAAATACGTTACTACCATTGACTATACAACGCAACATCAATCTATCCCTTGGCAAACGGAGCATGATCGGTGCACCACTTCGAAAAATGTTTCACGTCTTCGTATCTTTCAGTCTTCATAGGTTTCGTCTCTAAAACGGTCGACAGAACAAGTGAGCGAAGCCATAAAACTTACTTTTCGTTTTTTATTTTAATTTTAAGAATTTTACAATTCACGTAGTTTGATCACACCCCTTACTAAGTAATAGTAGGTAGATATCACGATTCAGTTAGTCTCATCGATCGTCGTTGAGGGGTGAAATCATTCCAGTCCCATGAAACGTGACCGACGGCTGAAATTCGTAGAACCGAGACAAGCAAAGGGACAGGGGTGCTAGTCATGGGGTTGAACATGGTATAGCTTTCGTTGGCTGGAGAAGGTAATGCTATTGGATGGTTCCCTCCATATCGTTGGGCAGATAGATCTCTCGTCCTCGTGATTTCCGAGTCCCCGCGGACGTTGACGTGTCTGTTTGTCCACGTCCGCCTCCACAGAGAGAAAGAAGAAGAGAGAAAGAGATTCTTTCTCTCCTCCAGGCACCTCCTGTGCTGTTACGGCTCTTCCTCCACACGCCTCTCTTCTTGTACACACATACATATATGTTTTCAGTTCTCTGCTGTTGCAGCTGGCTGAGTTGTGGCAGCTCCGTAGGTCCCTCCAGTGTCAGTTGCTTGCGCGTGTTTACTATGCTCGCTCAGGCATGTTTCCAGCTAAACTAACCCGGCCACGCCTAGCTAAATCAACGATACACTTGTGGGCAGAACGTAGAGTTCACCTTAAGTTCCCCATTGGATTCCGTGACCGCATCAGAGATCTTCAAGAAAATAGACGGTTGATGCTTACGCTCCCATCCACATATTGGACAATTGAAACAGCTCGGTACTCGACTAGCTCGATGTTTTCCATTGACCGGTTAGCACGTGGAGACTTCTACCACCGAGAGCAGGTCCATATAACCTCAAAGATTCATCCGAACGACATTTTTTTATACTTGGATTCAGAAGAGAATAATGTTTGAAGCGATGCTTCTGGCTATACACTTTTACACCCGGAAGAGTTTTGCGCTTGGTCGTCTCGTGCCAGACCACTTGTGGTATTTTCTGGTAACAAGTGATAAAGTTTTATAGGCACATGATATACGACGAGGTCGCGTTCGTTGTGCACTGCTACCATGAGCGAAAGCTCCAAGACAGCGAAAACAGGGTAAAGAGAAGAAGAGTGAGCGAGCAAGAGAGAGAGAGAGAGAGAGAGAGACGGAGAGAGAAGCAAGGCAAAAGAAGAGTTAGGCGGTCGCGTAATTCGAGTAGAAAGTAGGTGGGTGACTGGTCGTATAGTATACTGTACACGGGGACTCATAATTTCTGCTCGACGGCACCCTCAAAGACGTAATAACGTAGAGAAACGGTTACCGGTAACCAACCCTCCTTGGTCCGAGCAGCATCGAGGAGAGGAAGCGTCTCTTTGATATACTTATATAGCCGTAGCTATGAGTTTCGTTCTCTAGGTATGTACTGATGTTGGTGGAGACTGTCGAGAAACGAAGATAGAAAGAAGAGAGATGATGGGAGAGTGCGGATGGCATGGATGGTAGATGGAAAAGGTCGAGTCCACTTTGATTACTTTGGATGACGCAGCGAGAGCGTATCCTCTCTTTTCACTGCCTGCTGCGACTCTCCTCCTCCTCCCTCACTCTCTTTCTCCATTTCGTATTTCTCTAGCCTCTCCGTAACCCCATCCACCACTCTTTCGTGTGGTACACATGGTTTCAAATACTCGTCGTTCACCAATTCACCAGACCGAGAGCACGAACCAGCGCCCTGTACTCGAACGTGCGAGGCTTTCTCTTTACCTTATTGCCTCCTTCGCTCATTCTTCCCATCGACATGTCTCCCTATTACAAACAGTAGCCCTATGTTACCGTATATATGAAAATTCGTTGGTAGAACACAACGAAACTTTATAAGCAAGCACATTTCAATGCAGCGATGCGTTGCAAACGTGTCACTTATTCTCGCTGCCACAAGGGTTGCCGCTTCCCGTTTGGTTTTCAGTCCTTCCTTTAGGCAACATGACGATTGTGCTTTAAGCTAGAATTTTCAGCTGGTTACACATACTTGCAGTTCCGTCTCTGTATTTTCTGTTGACATTTGTCAAAGTAGACGGGTTGTTTGGTCCTGTGAAACTAACAATTTCGTTGGTGATATATTTACTATTGTCACCGTGTGTACTCTGGAAATCCAACAATGTTGAGTTAAGAAAAGCAGAAACAGAATAGGAAGGGGAAAGAGGCAGAAAGTGGCAGACTATAGATTATTTGAGACAAACCAAATCAATGCTGTGAGCCAAATGGTATTAGTTGTTAAAAAACACGGACCAGTGTTAAGCCATCCATTAGATTCACCGTGCGAACTGCCTTCCCTCAATTTTTGCCTTCGTTACACATCAGAAGTACACATAGCTTCGCTGCTATTGAATCAGAGGTCTCGTGAATCAACGACCGGCACTCAGCATACACTGTCCTAGATGATTGTCTGACTATGTATATGCGTGACCACTAGTACCAACGGAGAATGAAAATATTCCTTGAAATGACGGATCTATTTTCACTATTCACTATTGTCATCACCGAATCTACTGAGATTGAAATAAGCCAATCGAAAATTTCTACCCAGTCTTTTTTCATACGTAAAATACCTGATTGGGGATTTCTAGCCTCTACTTTTAGTACTTTAAGATTTTTATTCGAATTATTTTTCTCTCATTTTGCTTGAGTCTGTTCCACTATATTCGACGTGCTGCGACTAGGTCACTCTCGTTCCTGGACGGTTAATTTCGTAGAATTATCCAAACCAAAAGCGCGAGTTACTTGGTATACTGCTGGTTCTGCTGGTGCTTTACTGGAGAGAAGAGGAAAGAGAGTCTGTGAGAAAGCGCGATATACCAGTCGCTGGTCGTCCCACCGCGTACGCTCGCGCGGCTTTGCAGTGATTGCCGATGCAAATACACCCCTTACTCTATACTCAACTATCGTTTTCCCTCTTCTCCTCCCTTCCTCTCCTACTCTCTATTTCGTTTCTCGCTCACATCTCTGCAATGCACGAAGTTCTCTAGTGCAGAGAGAGAGAGAGAGAGAGAGAGAGAGAGAGAAAGAGAGAGAAAGGGGGAGATAGCTCGCAGTTTGATTCACGAATAGATGGGAGCTTTCTGCGGCCTGCAACCCCGGGCCCTCATGAATAATGCAGGCCCCGATGTAATTGATCGCCCAATCGGAAAGGCCTTTTATTTACTTTCCTTCGCTCGAACCGTTCGCGTATACGCTCTTGCTTGCTCCTTCTTTCCCTCTCTCTCTCTCTCTCTCTCTTTCTCTCTTTCTCTCGCCCTCATATTATCTCACTCTTTTGCCTTTCTCTTTCAACATTCGTCGGTTCGCTTGAAAGTTATTTGACATCGCTTACCGCTGAAAGTGCTTTAAACACTCACCAACGAGCACATCCCGAAGCAATGATGCCTATAGTCGAATGATCTGTTACTGTTTCGTTATCAAGATACTATTTTCGTACATAAGATACGTAGATACATACTTGCAGAATTGAACTTAGTATCGTCAGTTTCCCATGTACGGTAAAATAATGAGCAATTCCATAAATTATGCAAAATAAATAGTACTGTCAAACACATTTTTTTTTTTTATAAACCTTATCCCAAAGTAATAATTATTGATGAAAAATTCGTATTCACTCGTCTCGAATATTGTTTTCTGGTATTTTTGCTATTTGCTTTTTCACGTAGGAATATATTCAAAGGTATACGGAAATCAACTGAAATTATTCCATCAATCATTATGGCGTTACTATGGGCAAAAAACTTATTTGAAAGCTAGCCTTTACTTATGAAACAATTTAAATTTCATAATTTTTTTCTATGCTTCTTTTGTGAGATCGTATGGAATTTTTTTATTTTTTTTTTTTCAATGTTTATATAAGAAAAAATGTTCTGAGAGTTCCTCACGATCTTCTCATTGCGTAATATATCATAATTACAATTTCATTAGTGAGTGGGGCAAACTTTATCAGTAGAGAACATTTTTTTGAACCTTTCAACCCCCCTCGTAATTTTTCTTTGTTTGGAAATACGTAACGAAGGAAAAATCACGCTCTTCGGGAACCCTTAACGAATCACATACTTTCACCCTGCACTATTTCTTCGTTCTGACGAACTTTTCGAAGCTCACGTTCCTTCGATCCTCGGTTCTGGAAGGGTCTACTCAACGCGCGAAAACTTCTCGTCTCCCACATCTTATTCTCTATCCTTACTTTTCATGTCTCTCTAATATAGGAGCTGAAAAGAATTTTTTTGCTGCTTCCATTCATTTTTCTTCACGTTCGAATTCTTTCTCTATATATTTCTTGTATACAGTTTTTATTCCGCTCAGTCCTCTATTCTCGAAAGAACAAAAATTATCACAGGTGAATTTCTTCGTTTAAATTTGTCAATCCCGAAACCCATTGAGCCGATAATTATAAACAAAAAATTTCTAGAAACTCCTGATCGTACTACAATTCGAATGACACTTTTTAGACTATTTTTTTAATTCTCGTGGAAAACTGTACACCCAAATTTCGCGAATAACCATAAAAATGAATTACAATTTTTCTATCCTAAATGCAGGTACACCGTTATAAATTATAGACCCCATAGAATAGAAAGAATTTTCTTACACCTCGCGTTCCAAGCACATTCATTTCTCAACGTCTGTGTAAACAAAATTTTGAATGGACTCTATCAACAGTAAATAAGTAATTTTAATGATAATAAATAATAAAGTTGATGTATGAAAAAACGAGGTGAAAAACAACATAATATTATAGAAGGGAATGATTCACATAATAACGAGACAGTTCAAAGAAAGAACGAAAGAGGGAGGGAGAGAGTTAATTCAGAAAATCATGTCCAATGGCGGCGTGTACCAGAGCGTGGCTCGTGGAGTCCATTTCATCGAAATTTCAGGCCAACATAATTTCAAAACCGAGTCTTGTAGAGCTCGGTGGTGAGCGCGTTGAAGGGAAAAGAGGATGGTTTGAGAGTTGTGTGTTGCTTCCACACAGGGAAGTCGTCGTAAAATATATATATATATGTTTACACGGACGGTGGGAGCTGCAACAGTGAGGTGAGGATGAGAGGGAACAGGAGAGATGTGGCTCAATTCAGAATATACACATATATCTGTATATGTGTACGTGGGTGTGTATCGTGTATACGTGTATTTCAGAGAGATAGAGTGAGAGAAAGAGAGATGTTTGAAGGGCGGTGGCAGCAGCCACTTCCATCGAGATAATTCAGTTATTTCATGCCCGGGCACCGGTAATTGGCTGCTCGCGTTGGCGGCTCTCGGTGTACGGACCAGCACAGCGAAGAGCAAACCCTACGAACCAGCTCTCGGGAACTAACTATTCCCGAGAAAACCATGAGAGGGGCAGAAGAGCTTTCTGCTTTCTGGCCTCCACCGGAGAGACATTATGATGTTGCTCGAGTCAATTTCTCAGTGACGAGGTTAATGGCTACTTCCGAGGAGAATAATTTTCTTTTTTTTTTTTTTTAACGTCTTCACCACCAAGCGTAGTTCTGCGTCTTGTATCGTTGAGATAAATCTGCTCCGGTATATATAGTTTGTTAAGAAATTGAGTCCTTGTGCACCAATTGAGAAAACCTTGAATATACAAATAAGTTTCTATATTTATCCTATTATTCTTCATGCCGAATTGATCATGACGTTCGTCTGGAAAATCGTTCGTTGTTGCAGGGCTGAAAGTGAATAAATGATCGTGTCTCGTCAGATTAAATTGGGAGAGTGGATGAATACAATATTTGATCACCATCGAGGTTCTTTTGAAGCGTTACTTATGGATAAAAATTGGAATGAATGTTTTTGGATATCAGGCAATCTATGAATTGAGCCTCGAATGAAAGCGCCATATTTTATTTGTGTAGGAATTTGCCGTTTTGTACGACGTCGTTCCTACCACTGGGGATGGCAGAGCGATGAAAATTCTGAAACTCTATTTATGCCATATATATGTATGTTTATGGAGAAATATACGTTAGTGTATGCCCTGTCGCGAAGTGAGTTTTATGGAAAGTATGCTCTTAGAATTCCGTTGCGAGGTCGACGCAGCCACGACGAGAAATTCGACTCGTCGTTCGTGTGGCGTCTCTCTTCTCACTATTTTCTTTCTCCCGTGTTCTCATCGAGAGCATCTATTCCCCCCTCCCCTCCCTCTCTCTCTGTTTTCCCTTTTTCTTTTTTGTTGCTTTCTTTCCGACAATAATGTCCCCGATGTCTGTACTGAATCCATCGCCCTCCCCCTGTCCCTCACTCCTTTACCGTCCTTGTAAAGTTGCTTTTTAGAGCGAAGCGTTAGATGTGGCCCGTCGTTACGTCGGGATAACAAATGCTAAGTGTTTTCCCGGTTATCGAGAAACGACGCGAAAGTTAGGGCAACCGAGAAGCGCCAGATGGGTGGGAGATGGCGATGTGACGAAAGGCGAAGAGCACGAGAAAAAAAATTGAAGAGACGAGAGAGAGCTTTCTATTCGAATGATTGTTTTGTCTGTATCATTGGTACAACTATTTCTCTTCTGGATCCGAAAAAAATTATGGAAACCTCGTTGCGAGGTTATTTTTTTTTGAATATGAAAATATGAACACGTTGCATAAACGAAGGCGAGAAAAAAAATTGGAATCATATAATTCCAGAACAACTTGTCGGTCCATTAAATAGCATCATTGATATAGAAAACTTTGAATTTTCATCATAAACAATACAGACAGAAAGAAATACTAGATTCTATTCTTCAATCACCAAGGAATGAGATAGAATTATTCCTTTCTCCGTTCACATGCACTTCGATTCAATAACCATGACAATACTCTGGATCGGGTTAACAAGCTACAGAAGCCGTTGTGTTTACCAACGCATATAATTGTAAAGATTGGTTCTACGGTAGATTGTTCGCTCGTCAACAATACTCTGCTTACGTAATCGCAATAACAATAATACAAGTATAATAATAATGTATTTATTGTATGAAGGGTCTTCCTAATCACAAACATCAGCCTTATATATAGTCTATACATACTTGTGAACACGGTGTATGAGTGTTGTTATTATAAACATAATAGCTCGAGGAAAATTTATGTGAAGGGTGTTGTTAGAAATAACAGGCCAAAATGAAAAGCAAGAGAAACACCGAATATCTTTAATAAAACATTAACATAGAACCAATTTTATTTTTCCAAATTTATTCAATATCTCACCATACTGAATATTTAATATGTCTTCGCATCCTTTAGTGCAGCTTTTTGCCTCATTGATATGGAAAATGTTTCGTAACGATTTGGTCAGATTTACATAACGTGACGTAACGTTACGTAACGTTGCGTAACGCGTTTGTGAATGTGTGTGACACGCCCGTGCTTACGTTATAACGTATTATACGTAATCTAACAGAGTTTATGGCTGTTGAGGGCTCACCGTTAAATCATAGCACTATTTACACGCTCATTACACCTGGAAAATTCTGCTGTTTTGTATCATTCTATCCGTAGCTCATAAATGAGCAAAGTCTCGAGGTTCCCTTTGACAATAGTGTCTTCGCAAACACCCGTTGCTACCCTCATATCCCATTTCGTCCATACTACATTCATGTAGTTTTATCCATAATTATGGCTGGTTGAAGGATGTTTACTTTACAGGGATATCGATATCAACCTGCTATCTTAACTTCATACACAGAAAACTCCTTACGGATTTCACAAAGAAACTATTTTCGCTCAAATCTTCTGTTCGCGAAACCCAGGGATCAAAATTGCTGCCGTTCAACGTTCGCAAGTAGTGATTAGATAAAGGAATAACTATTTTAATGTTTCTGTAGTTATTTAGGATCGAGATAGCCTATAATAACGATATTATTTATTTCGCGGTAATGCTCCGCAGTTAAAAATTTCATTTATGTACAGAATGTCATTTTCAAATAAAAGGGTGATGAAAATAAATCATATTCTAATGAATCACATTGCACTCATCGATATCGGCGATAACAATTATTAGTTTTGTTAAATTGAGCCTTTATAATTGAAAAGAAGATGCGTTCCGCATGCTCCTGCAATTTGAACAAAAAGCCATATCTTGGATCGTACGAGATGATAATGTAATGGAAGAAGAGATTCGCCGGTCGGTCGGCCAACTTTATATCTAACCTCGTAATTTCGGGATAAAGGGGACGGGGGTGGTCCAGAACGGATATTGGAGATGGGACAATCGAGAGGGTGCCCGGAGCAGCCGGAATGGAAAAGGCTGAAAAGACGTCGTAGCAGTACGGTCAAATGACCGAGTCGGCAGTGCGGGAGAGTGAACGCGAATATAGTCAGAAAGAAAAAGATATAGAGCCCAAGAGAAAAGTAGAGAGAGAGAGAGAGCGAGAGAGAGAGAGAGAGAGAGAGAGAGAGAGAGAGAGAATATGTGTAGGTTCTGTGCTGCTCATAGCCAGAACGAGGTTCTTTGGCGAATGAGGGTCGCTCGGGCGCGTATCACTGATTTACATTCGACATCACTGAGCGCCCTGTGGACTTGGGAGAGATCCGCCCGACAAAGTCCGGTCGGTTCGACCCCCCGGAGGCTATAGCCCTTTGTGCTAGACATACAAAAAGAGAGAAAGAGAAAGATGGAGCCCAGAGAAACGGACAGAGACAGAGCTCCAAGGCCGGAAATTTCGAGTCGAATCTTGCGGGTCTGCGGTATTGCTGTACCGGACTACCGGATCTGGAAATGTTCCATAAAGACACGAAGAAATCGCATTCCGATTGACCCTTGTGCCTCTTGTCGTGAACCACCATACCCAATAAAAGTTATCATTCACCATGTAGCTGGCGTCTCGTTTTATTTGATAAATTGAGACGTCCGAAAAAAACATGAACATAAAAAATCATTCTATTAATATTCTCTTATCGAGAATGCTTCGTTACAACCAAGTAATTTTTTTATACCAATCGATTCTTTAGTTTGTAGATTTAGAGACAAGTATTGAAAAGGATATTATAAATTCTTTCAATATTATTTAAACATATCTTCAGTTCATTTTTCATTGTTAAAAGTTTTTAGAACATATATTATGCAGGATTTTTTTCTTTCACTATGAACAGCATTAATTTGTAAAACTTTCGGTACAGTTCAGTGTTGAATTTGAATCTTCATAGTTTCGGAATGAATATCCCTATTAAATTCAAACGCGACCCTTTTTTGCGTCAATATTTGGGCAAGACACGCTTTGAAATTCCGTACAGCAAAACGAAGAACCTGGGATAATGTTATCTTAAAGAAGCCAGATGGTAGATCCTTCGGTATTTCCTTTGTAACAACTCACTCCCTTTTCATCTTTCTTACCGCTCACTCTAACAATCTCTGTCTTTATGGGGGGTTCATACATATTCGGAAATTCGTGTGAGTGCGTGCACAGTAGTTCTGACATCGTCATTCGCTTAGGATACGAGAGAAAGTGTATGATATTCTACGAGGAAGAAGGATATCAATATGGACTTCACGTCCCTCTGCGTTTAAAGTAACATCAAGGATAATGTACCTATTCCACCAGTGTTTCCTTCTCTTCCTTCTTCCCATCTTTCTCTTCTTAGTTCCTCATCTCCCTTTTCATGCTCAATCACGATGTCATGGATTTTTTTTTATCTCAAACTTTATCTTTTGATATACATAAGTATATTTTTTCTCGATTGCATAGATTTAAGGAGAGAATTTCCGATTTTCGTGCAATGTAGAAAGTGCGGTGATCAGAAAGTTTGTGAAAAAGTTTTTTGAAGTATGAGCTCACGAAATAGACAATTTTTTTCTCAATTGAGCAAAGAAATTACTTTTTTCTGCACCATTGTTTTAAATACGACACAATAATTCGAAGACATACCTTATTCCATTCTAAACGCATATATATGTGTCATTAGTTAAGTGAGACGTAGCCTAAAATGAGAAAAAAAAACAGACAGACAAAGAATTGAAAAAAATAAAAAGAGAGGAGAGAAGGGACAGCTTCTCAGAATACAGGTGGAACGTTCCCTATTTCGAGAGACATCACCGACAATCTAGAGGCATCCACAGTGTTGTGTATGTGTATGGGAGTGTTCTGGGAGGACTTTCCACCTAGGGAACCACCCTCGGATACACGTACGCTTAAGTAATTTAATTAGAGCAACTCCGGTCTAGAGACGTGACTCCGTCTCTTTGGCCTAGACGCCCGGGCCGACGAGAAGGCCTGGCTCCCTATTTCTCTCTCCTCTCTTTCTCGTTCTCTCTCTCTCTCTCTCTATCTTTCTCTTTCTCTCTTTGTGTGTATCTATTTCTATACTCTCTCTCTCTCTCTCTCTCTCTCTCTCTCTCTCTCTCTCTCTCTCTCTGGCTCTCATACATCTACTCGTATGTTTTCTCATTGGTATTTCTCTTCGTCCTGATCTCTCTCTTTCTCTCGTTCTCTTTCTCCTTTCCTCTCGCTTCGTATCCCTTGCTCCATCCTCATCCCTTTCTCTGAGCCCTGAATCCACAGATGACTGTATATGTGCGACGATCACTGAGACACGCATAGGACAACGAGGATCTGAGTGAGTCAGAGTGAATCTGGCTGTGTGTAAGAAAACGACGAACCAGAAGAAGATAGAAATCAAGAGTGAGAGAAACGAAGAAAGATCGACGATATAGAAATAGAATTTCAGCAGTATAGAGCAAAGGGAATGCACCAAATTGCTACGGAAGCAGAAATACTAACAGACTACCAGTACAATATATGTGTGGTTCCACCCACGTGTACACATGCATAGTGCAGAGGAATATCTTTTACGATATCCACCTCATCGTTGCAAGCGTTGCATCGTGTGACTTTAGCAAGTTAAACAACTTTCAACAACCTCTCCCCAGTGGTCGACCGATACAGAATATCTTCGAATAACACAGTATCATAATTATCATCAAGGATTCCTTATAATCAAACACTATTAAGTTTATCGAAACATGTTCACTCTAAGGTTTTACCCAAATTCGTTACCATTTGAATCATGAAAAAATCCATCTGAATAATTTAAACTCGGTTATTTGTCCTATTTTTATTCCATTTTCTATGCACTAATTATTTGTTTATGTACTGAATTGAGAAAATAATGGGACTGTCTTTTATCACAATCCCAAGCGATCCTGATACAGACATCCCCGATGTTTTTCAGTGACTGTAGAAAATCCAGCGTTACGATGAATTATTTGCAAACTACGCTCATTGGGTAGGAAGGAGACGTAGACACGTGTCCGCGTATTAAAGGCTTCGGGTAGTCCGTCCCTAGTAGCTGGTCGGTTTTTTTTACTCTCCCTTTCATCACGTAACAGAAGCGAGGCTCCAATTTAATACGGCTTACCAAGAGACGAGGCGAAAAAGGGTCTAGATTTTTTTTTTTTTTCGAAAGATCCCTCAGCTGAGCGCGTCACGTGTATCCTCTGTACTCTTTCTCTGTTTCTTTCCCCTTATACAAGGAAGGGGGCGAGAGTGACGCGTGTGCTCGGCATTTAGTTTGGCACGTGACAGCATCCTTTCTGCACCCTCTCCCAGAGATATGCGGGAGGGAAAATGGCCTCGTATTTAAGTGTACTATAGTTTGCTCTAAATATTGCATTAAGCTTGCACGTATTTCCTCGGAGAGTGGTGGTCTAAATTCTATGAAAGGAAATACTTTCCCCGTTTTCCCAAGTACTGAATACATTTCGACTCATTTTTCCCGTATACGCTCGTACTAGTGTCCAAATAATTCGAGTATGGCGGCCTCCACGATTTCGTGATTTTGCTAAAGAGAAATATCGGTCACGATATAACACAATATGTTAGTATACATGTATCAATAAAAGTATGTCGTAGCCGTACAAATTCGTATTTGTACGCATATTCAATTGGTAGAAATGGTCATAGCCGTACCGCGATGAAGTTATTTGAGTGACTCTGTTGCGTTGTGATTTTTTCATTATGCAGATTGAAATATTCGGATATTCGAATACCCTACACTACCCAAATAACATGATATTGGATTTAGCTAAAAACATACTCAAATTTCGTCGTACTGCTATCCGAGCTCATTCGAAATCGAGTTGACATTCAAGACGTAAATGCTCATGTTCTATGATTTAGAATAGAACGGAAAAACAGGACTGCATGGCTGGGCTCAAAAGCATCTGTTCTGAGACAACTAGGTGGGGAAGTCTTGGTGTCCCCTCTTATCCATACCAAAGAGCTGTATGCCTTTTCAACTCTGTACAGCCTATACTGCCCGTGATAAAAAAAAAAAAATTGGAAATTATGCGTTTCCCCGTGATCTGCTGATTTTAAAGACTTCAGACTGCTGATGAATAGACGCGACAACGACAAGAAAATTTCTTAACCAAGTTCTAAACACATATTCTTTCATCACTAGACTATGCTGAACTGAACTGCTGTAGACAAACTGGAAAATAATAATGTTGTATCAAATCAATTCGCTGATAGAATGGATGTTACGTTCATTTGGAATTACCTTAAGCTGTTGCTGATTGCCCGGAAATCTTCTTGTCTGTGCACTTTTTGTTGGTTGTGTGTTTTCATTAACATCGTTTTAACCTGCCATTAAAGGACTTTCTCGATCGAAACGAGAAGTTCGATATTTATTCCACCGCATGTTTTATACAAGATTAAGAAAGAAATTATTGGAAAAGACAATGATAGAGGTAGGAGTAGTATTTCTCTTATGTGGATATGTGGAAGCGCTCTAGCTGCAGCCCCCTAGCCCATTCCTGCCTCACCAGAATTCCGAGCAAGAAATAAGGCTGTTTCGTCACAATATATATTTGTCGAAAAATACAATAACTCGCATGATGGTCGATGAGAAGGGTCCGGGGCCTTTCCTGTTCGCGCAATATGTCAAATTCGTGTGCAATCGACTTACGCCATCATTTTTTATGGCTGGTCTCGATGCTTTTCCCTCAACACGTTACTATACTATATTTTACGTATAGGAGTGTAGGTGTTGGTTTTGCTCGTGTGTAATACCGGGTTTGTACGTCGCTGAAATATCGTGTTTGCTGGGGTTGGAAACCGATAATCGGTCTCGCACCCGAGAAACCACACAAATACACACAAACTTAGTTCAAGACCCTCTCTCGTCCTCTTACCGAAATTGAACCTGACTGATCCCTGCCGGTTCGTGGGTCCTCTTTTTCCTCTTCTCTTTCCCTCTCTTTTTCTCATTTTTTACTCAGTGTGCCACGGCTTACGAAATCACTCCGTCATATACTTTCCATTTTGTAAACTACGAAATTGTTCTATTCGGTCATCGAGCGAAAATTCACACACACTTTCTTCTCTGAATATTGTAATATTTTATTCCAGGGTGTGCAAAAGCAGGAATTCATATACAGTATATAATCTTTGTAAGCTTATATGAGATCACCAAATGTGTAGAAATTTTACATTGAATGAAAGTTCAGAGTGCCCCGAGTAGTACGTAAAGATAAAAAAGATCGGGTTAAATAAACTTTGGGTTTGCAATTTTGGCCTCATCCCTCAACATTTTTCACGGTATTTTGTCTGAAGCTACGTACTCACAGCCGTATACGTGTATATTCAATTTGAGCCTGTTGTTTTTCTTATCTATTTTTTTTTTTCTTACCATGTTGAGGGTACGTACACGGACATACTACATTTGTGATTCAATCGTTTTACGAGCACTGATATCATTCTTATACATATATATGCTTGTGTATGTGCCTAATGTTTGTTCTTTGCTCTTCGAGTCTTGGTCGCACATATATACAACGTTGGGTAAAAATGTTTTCGAGCTCCATTTCTTGAAGAAATTCGCTTTATCTCTGTCGAGAGTCTTTTGGTGGTGATTCTCTCTTTTTTTCTTAGTGCAGGAGAAAAATATAAACTAAAATCGCATTCCGCGAACTCGAGTGAATCTCCTCGTAGCGGGGTCGTGGTCTTCGCTATCGTCCGGGCGATGATAAATACAATCTTGCTCGCAGTAAACTCGCAGCTCACTTTATCGGCAGCCATTTAGACAATGGAGATAGTATTTCTCTCGCGGTTTCATGCAGTATATCGTACAACGTGGTCCGTAATCATACACAAACACACACATACACACACAAATTCAATAGTGTTCATGTACGGTTGTCGACGTTGTCAAAGATCTTTGGACTCATGCTCTCTAACAATAACCACGCGACGTTTCACTTTTCTAGTTCTGAAAAGATGGAGGAGACAAAAAATGAAAGACCTGTATAAATTTATAAATGTTTACTACTGAGGCAAGGAAAATTGCAGTAATAGAAATAGAAAAAAGGTGATGAGGTAGGGAAAAAGTATAGTCGGTGGTAAAAATATCATAGAAAATGTATACGTTATATCCGCAGGATACGTCTTATCGATTTATTCTTTGACTTAGAAAATTTTTGGCTTTGGTGTAGCTAAAAATTCCTGAGACGTCAATTGAAAATGAACATTACGTTCTTATTAAATTGCTGTTGTAATTTTCACTTCCGCAGATCATATTGATCAAGTTAATAGAAACGAAAATAAAGTTTTCTTTCACTTTTACTAAAATGATGAGTTTGAGCTGAATTTCTGTATCCTTGGGATATAGAATATTGTTTTCTGAAATTACCGATGACATGAAGCATAATTGATCGATTGGAAATCGGTGATCGTTGAGTGAAGCTGAAAGAGGTCATTGCCATGAATTATTTGCGTGGATAAAAAGAAGTAGTCGAACAAAAATCTCGAAAGTGTTTTCACGTAGAGATCATTGGATTTTCGAAAGAGTTATGAAAAGCCCAGCAGTGAAGATGTTGCTAGTGGGTAGAAACATGTAATGTAATCCAATTTGATAGTTCATAATCATTATTCTAGTTTCTCAAACACTACTTGAATAGATGAAAAACAAGTCGAGGTTCTAAATTATCATGTCTCACTTACTACATTTGAAACCTGAATAAAATAACGATATTTTACTAGTGCCCACCAACGATAAGAGTTTTTTTTTCCTCAAATAATGTACAGTTTTATTCCATTTCTTGAATCTTTCGTTTTCTTGCTGAACAATTGTTAATGGCCGACATTCGTCACTAGGAAACTTTTAGCCATAGGAGCTGTTCTGAGTGTACGCTTGCATGAGGCGAATACATTCTTGTGTATGTGTAGAAGAACGAAGAATCGACGAGGAAAGCTTCTTTCATCGTAAACAGGTCTCGGGTATCCTCACGATTTTTCATTCGCTGAAGGAGGGAATAAACGGGAGGGCTGGAGGGAAAAAGGATGAAGGGATGGTTATAAGAGCAAACAACGAGGGAGAGTATCGCTTAACCTCTCTACCCCATCCCATTGGTCTAGGGATTAATCCGTTACGGTTTACAGTGCCGTTAAAGCCAGACAACCCTCTCTCTCTCCCTATCCCTCTCTTTCTTTCTCTCGCCCCATTGCCTCATCCCTCCACCTGCCTCTCTGCTCGCAGTCTCCCAAGTAGAAATCCCTGGACGATGGCTAATATATATCCACGAAACAGGAGAGAGCGGTGTTTATAACGTGCCCCCGTTTGGTTTCCGAGACGTTCCATTATGGCTCCGCAGCCACGGATCTTTATTACCCCATCAGGGACGAAAGAGAAAAAGAGGACGAGTGAGAGGGGTCCGAGCTTTTTTCAATAAAATTTGTGTTATTAATAGCACGGGGACGAACATAACAGCATACGAATTGAAATGAGGGGTTAGCAAGCAGTTTTTGATACTTTTTGTCGTGGAGGTCGAATACTTGAAATGCGACCGCTACAGAAGTGGACATAATTGGATACCAATGACCATGGAAAAAATAAGGACAAAACGGTAACGGAAGGAAGAATAATTACAGCCTATATCACTGATTCGGGACATCATCTATAGAATTTTTTTATTCTTTATTATTATCAATGAGGATTCTTCAAAAAGTGCTATCAACGTTTTTTATTCACAAAGTTTGCAGCGAAAATAACAAGATAATGACAAACAAATATGAGATATTCCAGCTGGAGAATCTTTGCCTCTTGCACGTTTTATTTTTTTAAATGAAAAGCTCGATGAAATTGTGTTTTTTTCAACGCGTCGCCCATCTTAAACTGAGTCCGGCTGGCAATTACATGGAGTTTACTAACAGATTGGAGGAAAACGAAGACACACTGAAACGTTCGGATCAAAAAGTGTTTGAAAAAAAATCCAAGAGTGGATAGAGACAGAGAGTGGAGGATAAAAAAAACGGCACGTTGTCTGTCCGATGTTACGACATGTCGTAAGTCGAGTTTTACGACTTTATGCTACGTGCTCGCTTTTCTCTGTACACGATGTATCCCCACCCGTCAATTCTTCGTTCACGTTAGGCAAGAGAATGACGGGCCAAGAAAAGGGGGAGCTAAAGCTTTACTTTGCACCAAAAGTCCTAAGACCCTTCCCTGCGAAGCTCTCGCGTGTGTACTCGAATTGCAAGAGTAAACGAGAGAGAAAAGAGAAAGAGAGAAAATAAAGAGGAAAGGAGATCGAAAGAAACATAGAAGACATACGAGAAGAAAAGCGATGGCAAAGAGGACGAAGAGTACGGAGCAAGGACTCGTGCTGGACCGACGGAGTCCGGATTGGCTATAAATTTATTTGCCCTTTTAGACGTGATATTGTTTTATTGTCGTCTAAAGTGAAAGAGCAATCTCCCGTCGAGGATCAAGCACGAATGCATACCCGTACAACGGATCCTGCTCCGCCTGTTTCGTCTTCCTATTCAGGGATTTATATTCGAGCGTCAGAATGAAAAAAGCTCGCGTGAGAAACTCTAATTCTTTTAGAGGTCTTCTACTTCTTCTTTGCACCTTTCATATTTTCAATCGGAAAATCTTTCTTCGATCTCTTCATAGATAGAATATCGAAAATTGCGTTTGTGAAATATGATTTCGCTTTACCTTTTATACGATGTTGGAATGAATTTTTTCTTTAAAACAATTCCGTCCGCGAAGGAAGCTCGAAAAATGTGAGAAATAAGACAGTTTTAGGTATTGGTAATTCGACTTTGAGCATTATTATGTCGTGACACTGAATCTTTATGAAAAATTTCTTAAAAACATGAATATTATGTTGATGTATTATTTTCTAAATAGGTATCATGATCGTCAAATAACTATATTGCGGATATTTAACACATAAATTCTTAGGTATTCGTGGATTTTTGATAATTAACTGGTAGACTTGATATACGTAATTCTCCCGTCCATGTATACCGATCGGTTCGTGAATGGAAAAAATAAAAAATAAAACGAAAACGGCGTAACCGATGGCTTTTATGAATAATTCAAGCTACATCAGTGGCGAACGAGGTTTATCGTGGCACAAAGTCCGAGTTCGGGGTATCCGGTGAGCGTCCAGAACGAACGTAAAAAACGTTAAACTCGATAGGTGTATCTATAAAGCATTCCTCTCTCCCCCAAGCCTTCAACCCCTTTCACCAGTTTCGTATGTTTCCCGCCCAACTTTGCCCCAATCACCCGAGCGATGTATGGGTTCAAAAGCTCACGTATCTATGTGTGTGTGTGTCTACCAAATGAAATCAACTCGAATGTCTATAATTTGAGAGTGAATTCGGCGTGCTCTCGCGCGTCAATAGGCGTTTTGATCGGGGTCGCTGTATGTGCGATTTCTAGTAGATATTTTATCACTCGTCACTTCGTCCAGGCTTTAACAGATAGCGTGGCCAGCATATGTCTATATTTTTTCCCTCTTCTCATTGTATCTCTAAATCTCTATTATATGTATGGTAAGTGGCAATCAACTTTTATTCCTATTAACAATTTTAAATTATAGGTCACAGGATAGCTTTGAAAACTGTCCAAGTGTTCAGCATTTAGGGATGTAAACAATATTTTCAAGTTCAAACTTTAAAATATCGTGTCTTCTACAGCAGCTTGCTGAAACTATGATGATTCGTCGAAATAATATTGCGAAATTGTAGTCTATGTTATGTTAATTGGCTTTCAAAAATATTTCGGATAGATATCAAGTTCAGAATGATTTTTCAGTAATAAGAAGTCGATTATCATGACGGTGTTGACTCGACTGGAATGGTCCATACATCCATGTGTGTGTGTAAACGGTTGTAAATGTATGCATAGGTTGGGTATGACAGCAAAGGGATGGTTTGTTAGGGTAGCGAGTTTCGAAATCGGATTGGACCTTTCGTCGATGGAGGAGGGAGAAAGGGAGTACGTTATATTCCCGGCGGTAGAGTACAAAACTTTTGCATTCATCTCTCCCTCTCCTTCCTTCCTCCTCTTTTTCTCTTTCGCTCTTCCATCATTTCATCGCGGCCTTCCACTTTCCCACCCTCTATCACCACATATAATAGCTAGCTTTTTCTCCCCCTGGTTCTATCCTTCTTTCTCTCTCTTTCTCTCGTCGAATGTAATTATCCCGGAGGACGCGAACAGGCGATTGATGGGTTAGAGCTTAGCTCCGGCCAGCCTTAACAAGAGTTTGATGAAAATCAAATTAACGTTAATAATATCAACGTGAGTCTAGCTCTCCGACGGGGCCTAGGCGTTCTCTTTACCTCCCCCCCCCCCCGCTCTATGTAATATCAAGAGACATGGTTTCCCATTCACAGGCTAGCCGAACGCATATGAAGATGAAAAATACTTAAACACATTTACGTATACACTTCCGAGTCCGTGTCTATGACTATATGCAATGATAAAGCTATAATCGTTTTGCTAATTATATCCGGTTTACGCTTACACACCCTCTCGGTGATATTGCAACAGGGTTATCCATGTTGCAATACATGTATGCAAGGCATACAGGAATATCCATGTAAGATGTTCCCAAATGTACGAACATTCGTTTTTTCCCCAGCAGTTGAGTGTTTCTATTATATATTTACGACCATACGAGAGAAAAACCTTAATTCTGGAAGCCCACTGTCGTGACATACATTACAGTAACGTAACGACTACTCATACATATAATGGGCTCTGTCCATTTAATATATTTGATAGTGCTAATTTGTTTTGCACCGTCAATTAGACTCGTCAGAGAGTCGTTGGAAACTCGATGGATACGAACAAAGAGAAACGGCTTTGCGTCGCGAACCACGAACCATCAACAATTGGCTGATTAAAGCTTAATCGAATCCCCATTTGACTAATTAAGTCTGGCGTGTACTCCCACCAAACCCTTTATCCGGTAACCAAAAAGCTCGCTCTGCGCTTTTCGACGAACTCCATACGTACGTGTTCGATCTACAGGGGCACCAATAGATACATTCATTGGGTATAAACTTTCCCTGTCGAGGACCAACTACAAAGAGCGACTACAAATAGATACCTTGTTGCAAACGGTCTGCTTGTTTCGAATTTCTTTTGTTTTTGTGACATCAGCAAAGCAGCACGTAGACCACATGATGGATCTACGAATATCTTAATACATATGAAGAAATATTCGTATGTATAATTTTGAATCGAACACATCATTAGAGCAAAAAATACCGATGAAGTTGATAGTCACTATTCTACGAGACGCCATAAATCCACTTGAATGTGATTGGGTTGGCTGAATATAATTCAATATTGAATGTGAAAAACTGGGGGGGGGGGGGGATACGATAGGAACCATTTTGAAAACTAGTCTCTTCCAATGATATGCATGAGATTGGTGTGAGATAATAAAGTCATCGTTGTAAAAACTGGAGAAGGAATCAAAAAGGTTACCAGATTGAGAACGATACTGGTTAGTTTACAGCGCGGCGTAAACCCGGACCTTTCGCTCTTGGCTCCATCATCGATAGTTCAAACTTTGTTAATTAGGAGGAAGCTGTTGGTAATGCCGGTAACTAATTGGCACCCAAGGCATAAGCCGAAACAGGCTCGCATAGTAGTTTGGTGACTACAAGAGAGGGAGAAAGAGCGAGAGAGGACGGAAGACAACGAGAAGGTATGGCAAAAGGCCACGATCCTCCATCCGCTGGAGAGAGAAAACGATTAAACTCTCTACGAGCTTGTTATTGCGGGCTTGAGGTTCCGGTTATATAGAGTTTCGATGTACCGGTAGAGAGTTCCGGAGTATTTTATACTCTGCTCTGATGTCAAGAGTGGATCCACGCTTATTCTACGGGCAGCAGCTTTCAAGTAGGATTCCCAGTTAATAGGCCTCTTCGATGCAACGATCGACGCTCTTGCGATTCTCCGATGCTCTATTTCAACATTGTATCCTCACTGATTTACCCCATTGTTCGAGTCGTATAGTTTAATTGAATTCGTGTATATTAAAAAATCGAATATGGCGAAAACTGAACCGCGTTTCAATGACTTCCGTTATTTTGGCAGCTAATCGGTTGAAAAACCGCTGTGATAGTTCAAAGTGGTATTTGAAACGGTCATTTCTATGGCCAGGATTCTCAAATAGAATAACGTATCGTATGAGTAAAGAAAAAAAAAAAAAAACATTATTCGTGCCCCTATAATACGAAAATTGGCACAATTTCGGACACCCAAATATTTTTTCAATTAGTTTGTATAGGTTATTCCCCTACTTAGTGAACACATTTTATGTGATAACTCGAAGCTGACACAAATTATTCCGATGATCATAACTCATTTTTATGAAACCTGAATCAAATCCAGCACGAGCAATGATTAAAAATATCAATAATAGGAATTATACGACTGCGATATAGTAAAACCATAGCTCTTCTTGGATTATTAAAGATTTACGAGGCTGTTTGGCTCGCAAAACTGTTACTACAATTGAAAATTGAATTGGCACGTCCGTATGAAATTTCTACCCCCTGGTGTTACCATTTGTTGACCAGTGACGATTAACGATTATTGCCTGACGCCCAGACAGATCGAAAGGTTCGCTGTAAAAGTTCAAAACGTGAAATCTCGTCTATGAGTTGAATACCAAAGGACACCACAGCTGCCTTCTTTGGTTATGTATACACAAGCGTATATAACATGCAAGCAGGATGGGTTGGTGATAAAAAGAGCGTTGAACGTGCTTGAAACGCGAGCTCACGATGGTGAACGTGTTAACGGGTCAGTGATAAAAAAAACGGGGTATTCTAGGATAAGAGCTTACGGCATGGAGACAGTGCAAGAGTAAAAGTAGAGGGTGGTGGTGAAGAGGACGTTGAGAGGGAGGAACGCCACCTCCAAAGGGGATGCTTTAACGACTCCATAAATTCCCGCGGTCATCTTCCGCCTCGGAGCGTCGGATAAGCGCCCTTGTAAAACACGAACGAGAGAGAAGAGACAGGACAGAACGAAAGAAAGAGAAATGAAAAGAGAGGTTAGGGGAGCTTGCCAACCAATCTCTCTCGTAGCCTCGTTTCCTGCAATTAACCTTTCGACGCCTTGGTTTGTCTTAGCATTTTACCTAAATAGTTTCCTCATCTGTGGGTTATCAAAGTAGATTTTTCTTCTTCTGATTTAATATATAACTCTCATGATTCCTTTATACCTCGTGAACCATGGCATTCGTTTTTCTACAGTTTTCTGAAGAATCGATTTGTAATGAAACCCAATCTTCGAAAAGTACAAGGCACAATTATAAAAGTATTATGCCTGATATGATAATTTCAATATTAAAGGCTAATTGAGTAGAACTTTAGGTGTGAACGGTTTCTCGATATTGCGAATTGACAGCATGAAAGATCTGTCTACCTAAGCAGAAACTTCAACTTCCCGTTTATTCCGAATCTATTTTGTATACCAGGCTATTGCACGCTACAAAATTCCTTGGTCAGTAGAGTCTAATCTCTATTCAACAGTGATGCAAATTCAATGATATGCTCGTTGGTGAACTAAATCACCGGCGAACGCAGGTTTATCAATCAATCACTTCAGAATTGTTTCGATTTTCTTAAAAAAGAAACCAGGGGAGTTGCATTTTTTTCAATGAATCGAATCGTCTACCAATGGCGACGATTTGAAGTTCAGAAGTGAGAAGAAATCGGCCAATCTCGAGTACAAATACGCAGGGCTTGTCTGGTTGAACATTTTTTTTTTTTTTAATACCTGGCGTCAAGACGCTGCCGCGTCTCTAGATTCGATAATTTTTTTATTGAATGATATTAGTGTGTCTTAAAAATGAATCTGCACGCGTATTTTTCACCAAGTGTTCAAAATAATGATGTATGAGGATGTATCTAGAAATTACAAAACGTGCACGTATTTCTGAAAATATTCAGAACTGCATGTCCTGAAAAGAACTGAGTCGCAAAGGTGTTTGACGACCACGCATCTAGTCGCCCAACGTTTTATTATCTTGTGAGCGATCGCACGTGAGCGATCGAAGGCGAGAAAGACCCTTATTCCCGCTTTTATGACTGCTGGTCGAGGCCCAATTCCTAATCCGACGAAGAGTAGTATAAGCAGCGGGAAATGATTGTAACTGCTGAATATACCCTCAAGAATACATTCAAATAGGTGTTAAAATCATAGCTGGGTGGTGAAAATAAAAAATGGTAAGATTCTTCAACAACGAAACATGATATGAGAGGGATTTTTTTAATTCTGGGGGAAAAAAGCGATCCTGAAGCGCGTAAAGAAAGACAGAGGTATAGATATAGCGCAACGTAATCAAGATTCAAATAAATCCAAGGTTCGAGTGACTGATCACCTTGCAACAGGTGGGATATGTGGCCTGGGGTTTCTTATGTTTGCTGCAGGTGGCTCTTGCTCCAAGGCTAAGTATTGGAATGCTTAACGCAAAAGGAAACAAAACGAGGTTGGTTTCAGCCAAGACGAGCACGCAAAGTGAGAGAATATGCTTGTTAAATGGAAATAAGACAGAGATGAAGATAGAGAGGAAGAGGCGAGCAGGATAGCGTGCCAAGAATCCACCCCCTTACAACCATAACCTCAAACTCTCGTCGAGCAAGCCGATATTGTAATTGCCACTACTATCCAAGTGGCCTAAGATTGATGAGGTGGAAGCCAAGTTAGCCGAAGCGTAGCAAATACGAAGTGGCGTCTCAGCTTTTCCTCTTCCTCTTCGTTTCCTTCTCCCTTACTCTTCGAAACTAGGAGAGAAAAGCAGAGATAGAGAGAGAGATAGAGAGAGAGAGAGAGAGAGAGAGAGAGTTTATGTGAGGCTTAGGTTTGTTGCAACGGTTCTCGTAGCATTCCCCAGGAACGGGATAAGGTGAACCAAGGGCTCGTGTGAAAATAGGAAAGCGAGTAGGTGGGTATATGTATATACTGGGTATCTTTGGAACCCAATGACCTTGACGTTCATCGACTACGCACGAAATACCACCAACAGCAATATCTCCTCGGCAGTAGTGAATTTCTTCTACAGCAGCCACGCTCTTCGATATCCGTGACCCTTAACTTATTGATGTAAAGTACATTTACTGCCTCCAAATAGTAGTACCAGCGATCAAAAACTTAAGTCTAGACTTCACAAAAAATCATTAAATTAATACAAACTTGAAAATCATATTAAGTAATCCAATAAATGTTTAAACCTATTAATGAACCTCCTAATAGTAGTTCCGGGTGATCAAAAATTATGTTGAGACTTCACGAAAAAAAAAAATAAAAACTTCAAGAGCATTAATAGTCAAATACCTTATAAAAATTAAAAACAAAAAAAAGAAGTTTTTATTTATTAAATGACTATTTGTGAAGCTTTGACTCAATTTTTGATCACCCGAAACTACTACACTGAAAAGTCATTCAAAATCAATCGTCATGATTGAATTATATTAATAAAATCACTGTCTATGATTGAATTACTAATAAAATCAATCACTATGATTGAATTATTAATAAAATCAATCTCTATGATTGAATTATTAATAAAATCAGTCTTCATGATTGTAAAAAAAAACTTAGTTCTGAAGAAAAGTGTTTGTTTGAATCAGGATTTAGACTATAAAGAATTTGAGAGAGATTGTTTCAATGTCAGTGGCTCGAATCAACATGAGACGACACCCAGCGCTATCATATTCTTCGGCCAAATACAAGACGAAAGAAAAACTGGAGAAAATTGGTGTGGTACCAGGCGCGAAACGAGGAAACGAGAATGGTGGCACGTTTCGTAGTTCAATTTCGTGAAATCGTTACCCAACCAACAAACAACGCCACCCATCCTAAATATACATATATACTAAAAGAACCGAACCCATTCACTTCTTACTACTTGGCTCTGGCTATATGTCGTCTCTTCAGTCTCTTTCTCTCCCTTTTCTCTGTTTCTCGTATCGTTATCTTGCTACGCTCCATCGGGCATCCGCGAGCGTTTATTGTTTCAAGCCAGTGCCCCAAGGAATGTTTTCCCGGTCCACGTCGTCCTCCAGCTCGTCGTAGTGGTGAAGCAACGGAAACACTTACGTCAAGATGAGCTCGTGCTAGTGCAAACAACGCTCGTTTGAATGGTAAAGCTCTCTCTTTCTTTTTCCATCTCTCTCTTTCTCTCTCTGGCTTTCTGTGTGCGTGCACTGTAAGTTACTTCTAGGTGTCCCCAAGCATGAACTCTTGCGTGAGAGCCCCCTAACGCGACAGCGAAGCATCAGCAAAAGCAGCGGCAGCGGAGCAGAGCAGAAGTGATTTGGAGAGTCGCCAACTAACATCTAGGCCGCACTGAATCATCCCCACCGCGTCCTAGGGAGTCTATATCCTCGGGATGCTACGAGCAAAGCCGTTGGTCCACGTCAGAGAAACGGGACAGGGATGGGGAAACTGCAATAAAGAAGTCGCAAATCACCAGTGCCAGGAACGTGGACGCCTGATGATGCTTTCTCTTCGCGCAGTTGCTCCGCAGGAAGTGGATGTGCGCGAGTTCCATCTTTTCGCTAAGAGAATCTTTTCATCATAAGCTTCTCGTCACTCAGGCGAACAAATAGTCGAATAACTCAGCTCAGTAAGTTAATTATATCTCAAATTCAGGATCTTTACAACTTTTAAGACGATTGAATTTATTATGCAAAGAAGTTTCCCAGGTTATTCAATATCAACATGCAGTTGTTTGCAGCAAACTTCAATTATTCGAAGTTACGTTCGATATTCGCACGGAATCACGACTTTCGTCATTCAATAAAAAATCTCTAGTGATTGTAATATAATAAATTTACCATACAAAATATTATTTTGTCTTAACTTCCCAAGAAAATCTGTCCGCGGATAAACAGCAATTCATCGAAATACTACTTACTACCCCTTCGTGAAGAGCACATTTCGGCGAACTCGTTGCTCATCCGAGCTCCTTGTAGAAACGAGGTAGCGAAAGGATTGTTTTGCTGGAGATAGTAGAACGAACTGCGAACTGCTAGTGAAATTTTACGTGGTGAGGGGGGAGGGGTGAGATTACTGAAAGGCGACGGCAGTATTGTGGTGGTCTGATCAAGGCATTCGGAATCTTAACGTAGAACTCTAAGAGAGGAAGACGGAGGCGAAAAGATGAGACAGACAGATGCTCAAGAAAGACAGAGAGAGAGAGAAAGTAACCCCAGCAACTCCGTAAGCAAACTTTTAGGTTTATCGAGCTGAGTTCCTACCGTTTTCCTTTCTATCGGTCTCTCTTCTCCTGTCGCTCTCTTCGTTTTCACTCCATTGTGGCCTAGGAAGTGCTGCAAATATTTGATAGTGGCCGAGCGGAGATATGCTCTAGCTTGATCTCTCTTTATCTCTTTGGCACTCGCATCAACGTAAGATTCTGTATAGAAGGTATTGCTGACAAACCCGGAAATCCTGCACGAGTACTATCATATGGTGGCACTCTATTCTGCAGCAAACTCATCTACAGCAAAACTGGAAAAACATGCCAGAAGTCTTTTACAGTTATAAGCAGTGACTTTTCTTAGCAGTTATAAGCAGTCACTGTTTCAAATTTATATCAACGGAATGAATGTCAATCAAAGATCGACAATGAATCAATTTCCACAAAACTCTACTAATGTAATCTAGTGACTTTAGAGAGATTTAACATATTATGATAATGAGATTATCATTAGTGGAACCATCAAAAAGAGATTGCGAAATCAAGTTATCGATCATTCAACGGTGTCTGCATCAAAAGATAGACAATTTTCTGGTTCACCGATGCTGGCGCTGTTACTATTGTTAGAAGGAAATCTCTCAGTGACACGTACCAAGGACAGAACATCGTGCAGAATGTACATCGTGCACAAGAACCGAATGTTTCCTTCTATTTTGTTTCAAGCATCTCTCCCTCTCTCTCTCTCTCTCTCTCTCTCTCTCTCGCTCACGCTTTCTCTTTCCCATTCTACTTCTCTTAGCTTTGGCCTCTGTCGAAAATCGGAAACTTCGTATACGAGAATAGTTTCCAAAGGTGAATAAGGATATATAGCTTTACTCAATGATGGAGAGGAACTGAAAACTGGTGCTACCGATTTCTTCACTACTGAAGTTGGATTGCTGGCAATTCACCTTGTATTTACTCTAAAAGTGAGCCCGCAGAGCCTTCACCCTTTGAAAAATAATTCGAGAAGGATGAAATATGAAGGTTTCATCTGTTCTTTCATTCTTGTAGATTGACGCTACCGTTGCTTTTCAGCTATCAATCAGTTTCAAATGAGTTTCTGATTTCTTCTTGTTATTTTTCAGTTTTCTCGAGTGTAGCCAACAACAACAACAAAAAAAAAAACTTTGATACAAAAAATGGACATATAACGCATGTAGTCGAACGCACTACTTCATAAGTCATAAGTTCTACTTATGTTTTCGATACTTTAAGTACCCTATAAAAAATCAAGAGACATGACTCAAATATTTTTAGAAGGCAAAGTACCAAAAAGAAGTGCTGCAGTGCAGGGGATCGAAGTGAGGGTGAAACAATATATATTTAAGCATGTGGCTCCATGGAAAGATAAAGACGTTTCTTGGTCACGTCCCACTTGGTTACCGACCATTGATGACACGGGCTCCCGTGAATATTCGATTTCTATTTTGTTCTGAGAAGTATTATATTCATCTCGGCAGATGAGCTGAATGAAAACGAAAAGTATTGTTGTACGTGCTTTGCAAAGTTATTGCATACAGAGCAATAAGGCCGCAACATATGCTTCGAAGTTTCAATTTTCTCAAAATCTTTTTTCGCAAATGAAGAAAGTCGAAGACGAAGGCAATTAATAAATAATGTTTTAATGAACCAAACCGACAAATGGTTCTGTTGTAACAAAGCTAATATTTCAAATATTTTAAATTAATCCATGAGCAGTAATGAAAGCGCGGTTGGTTTATGATTCCGGCGATCTCCGAAGTTGAAGAGCCTCAGGAGAGGCCTGTAGTACTTGGTTGGATGATCGCTTAGCCACGCATCGGCACAACCATCGATTGCTGAGCAGGAGGAAATTTTTCCGAGTTTTTGATAATGTCAACTGAATATAATCCAGTAAAAATATGATCGTTTATATCGGCTTTCCACAGTTTCTCTTGGTTTCCGTATGAATTCCGTTCAGCAGTGGATTAGAAAATATTTTTTGTAGGCAACTCTTTCAAGAGGCTCTCACAGCAGCAACGTCGAAATTAGTGAATGAGAGAAACGTGGCATTGAAGGAGATTGGATGGGTGCGCAACTCCTGCAAGGGTGTATACGCAGAAACAATAAAAAATTAAAAAAAAACCATTTTAAATTACTGTTCAACGAAAACTGTTTTCAACGACATCTTGTGCAAAAATGAATGTGACTGTATTCGTGTGCAATAGCGAAGCGTGATTTGAAGGAAAAAAAACTTCATGGTATTTTGTACGGCGCTTCGGCTGCGACGACGTAGATAACAAGAGTACTTAAGATTCAGAATTGGTTCCACGAGTTTTCGATCTAATCGAAGGTCGGCCCTTTCGGATGCCCATGTATTGAAGCTAAATATGATGAAGATAATGATAATGCTTCGCCAAATGATGATCTGATATCAATCAATATATGTATTCAGGTTAATCAGTAAATTTACTGAGGGGTGAATCTAATATTTGAATGTACAGAGGTGTGTATGTAGCATGCTAGAGAGGAGAGAGAGAGAAAGAGGGAGAGACTGTACCACATTCAGGCCGTAGACTCTCATTGGTCGTGAACTAATTGTCGAAAGTGTTTGATCTCACATCTGGTACGGGGGAGGCTATGTAAATTAATGCTCCTTTGAAGCTGGCATCTCGCGTTTAGAGAACACGGTTGTGGCTCTCACTAACGCCCCTATTTCTTCTACTCCCGGGGGCCAAGCAGCCAAACCCACGTCAACGCTTTTCGGGCAACACCGCTACTACGAAACTCTGACGGTTATGGACTGGTTAGCCGCGCGTAATCGTTCTCCCTCACTGGGTTTCTTTCTCTTTCTCATTCTGAGCTGCTCTCTCAGCGTAGAGAGGGTTGTTTCACGAAAACGAGAGTACGAACTGATGCGGGGGGCGTGGACAACGTTTAACTTTAATTGCGTTTTACCGTATTCGCGAAACCGTATGAATAACTTTTCACTTTCGTGTGGAGAATATGAGAGTATTATATACAGAAACATAACGAGAGAGAGAGAGAGAGATATATAAAGAAGGGGAGGGGGTGAAGGAGGGGTAAGGTTTGCTTTGGAGGCTTAGCGTTCGTCAGGCCCCTTGCGGTTAGGCAATCACTTCGATGAAGGTTTCTGCCGTACACAGCTAACTGCTTAGAAACTGCAAAATGTTTTGCTACGGCTTTTCGAAAGCCCTCTCGTTTCTATTGTTGTCCCCGTTTTCGTTGTTACGCAAAGCTGCGAATCGTCCTATAAGCAACGTGAAACTCGTTACGTAACACATTTACCGAATACAACCTCTGCAGAACTCAGACTTCCTCTTCCATTCAATCTTTTATTCCGCCTCTCTGACTGTGATCAAATTAATATGCTGCTATATAATTATTATTTGAATTACAATATAAAATATTTTTTTAAATATATTCAAGAGAAAGAGTTGTTTAACAATATAAATTTAAATTCTACAGATTCATGTTATATAAAGCATGTCTCCCTTTGGATTGCTGTATAAGTCTGTTCATGAACGCAGAAGCAATCGAGTCTGATAATGTAATCCATGAGGTGTGCCTGTATTTGGATCTTTGGAGTGGTGAAGTGTCTCTTATCACTGCAATTGAAAACAGCCTAGAAATCGTAAGAATATGTAGTGGAAACGAAACTGTATAAGTTGGAGATGTATAAAAGTGATTGAAAGAGCTGTAACTTAATAAAAAAAGATATTCTGTATAAAAGGGTAAAAATATGTAACGTGACGCCAGTTGGCAGATGGGAGGTTATAAAAAAAAAAAAAAACAATAAATCTAATAATAAATCTATACCGTGGGCTGAAAATAATTTGAAAATCGTTGATTATGGTTTCCAGTCACATTATTTTTTCGAACCTCAAAACTGGTTGAAATTATCGGGTCTTTTACTTCACTATTTAGAATCTTTTCCGGTGGTATGTAAGGGATTTGTATATCAAAAGTTTCTATGAAGCAGCGGTAAACACACAAAAATAAAAATGATCAAGGCACAAGCAAAAATAATAGGAACGTGAGATTTTCGATGACTTACGTTTACTCGAAACTTGTACTGAAAGGAGATGGTAGAAGCACGATCGAAGGCGCTCAGTAATGAGGAAGAACTTCTTTACAGATCTTTTACTGCGCTTCTCTTTTTTCTATTTCTCTCTCTCTCTCTCTCTCTCTCTCTCTCTCTCTCTCTCTCTCCCTTTCACAATTTTACGGATTTAACGGTGTGAGCTCTTGCTCACCCTCCGCTGTCTGCTGGGTCATGTTTGTTATTTTTTCTGTTCCTCATTTCGATTCATTCGAAACTCTCTGCTTTGACGTTCGAGCATAATGCAAGAAATACTGCAAGACTAGGAGCTTCATTTTTCCTCCGTTATTAGTAACGAAGTGATGTAATATAAAAATTTATACCGATATTGGAATAACGAAAAATTGTAGCATGTATGAATTCGCTACACCAAACAAACGATAATAGTGCATGTCACGAGACAGGGATGCTGCAATCGTCGAGTACAGGTGCGGAAACTCAGCGACTTCTGTACCAGTGCGGATAGGTAATGATCATCGATAAATCAGTTACTTTCTGCACATTAAACACTGTTATAAAAAATCGCATATCTAAGGCAGTCGTTGCGAAAATAAAAGTTTTAAACTCGAAATTCCCTTTCTACGTTCAAAGTAAAATGTTCGAGAACGATATTTGTTTTCAGATTTTTATTGCCTTCAGGGATGATTTTTAGGTTAGTATAATTCTCAAAGTGATCAAGGTATTTCCATAAAATTTTAACAACGTTTTTATAAATTATTTTAAAATACACTGATACATAAAATTAAAGGATCACTCAAATGTTTGGAAAATATGAACAACTGTTTTTGAGAGACTGTATCTCGGTGAAAAATGGTCGCACCATTGTTTTCCAAAAAGCATTTGAAGATTGGATCTTTTATTTTTTAAATTCATATTTTCAAAATTCGGATTTTTCTAAAATAGAAAGGAGTAACAATTATTTTGACTCGTCATACGCCATTGCTGAAAAACGATCCGCTGAAACTGTATGTTATATTTCAACTTGAGCGGCTAAATGGCTATCGAGATATTGTGGTAGCCCATTCAGAGAGTATATTTTTTAAATGAAACCTCTCTTCGGTTTAAAATGTTTTATTCTCCTTCGGAAAAGCTTGCATGTTTATTTTTTACAGAATAGGTAGATTGATGTGTATAGAATTTTTTCGAAATAAAATTCATGATTTCACATTTATTCTCCCTTTAAATTACTCGTAAAAAAACAGGATCCTATTGGACAGCAACACGGCCTGAATTGTTTTTCGTTTATCTGAATGACCATTAACTATATTATTTCTGCACCAATTTATTGATGTTCATAGTCTCCAATCAAAATCCTGGCATTCAAAATGTTTTAACGAGAATTTTATCCAGGCATTCGAATAACGGTAGAAAATTATGGTATGCGCTTCATTTGCACTGAAGCGAGTAGAGTTCGATTTAACATTGCCTGACGATTTTTGATGGTATTTTATATTGTGCTGTAGAATATCTATATCGCTTTTCGTACCTTTGTACCGTTTTTGCTGCGATTCCAGAGTTGTAATGAACTCTTCTTCTCTTTCTTTTATGCCTGTTACCTTTGATGTGATATTAAAACACAGTGCAAAACACGAAAAAATATCTATAGATTTATGTATACGTGCTGAGTCCATTCCCGTTGTCCAAGGATTGCAAATAACATAGCGGGATAAATATACGTTTTTCTACATACATAATTCAGAAATATTCGAGCTTGGAGGCATGAAATCGATGAAGTTACTTTAATTAGTTATTTTAAAAGAAATCATATAATGTCTCTGCTCACCATAGGAACACAAAGGATTTTTTTAAATTATTATTTATACGCAGAATCTTTGTGAATTTGACATGATTTTCATGAGAGTGGAAAAAGTCTACACTGTAAAAAATTTATTGTTGAAATTAACACCATTTCAGTACCACACTGTGCTCTATATGAGTCCATTATTTCAGTGTTACTGGATGGTGTAAATGAGCAGTTTCAATTATGTGGTTTAGAATCGGTGTTTACTTAGTTAACACCATACATTACTCTACACAACACAGTATGATTTTTTTAATTGACACCCATCATAACATTAATTTAAGTATTCATACACACATTGATATTTTGATATCTGTACCAGATTTTCAGTTTTTGTTTCGTCGCATTAATACTTTCAAAAATAAACGTGCCTGGACGAACCTCTACCAAAATGGCAACAGTCTCGATATTTAGTGGCTATTTTCCAGTTATTTGACGGTTAATATTGTTTCCTGAAGGTTAAATAAATATTTCCTTATTGCAGAATCACGTTTTCAGAACTCTAACCTCCTGTAGAGTATCTCCAAATATCTTCAGTTTTGCAGACATTCGAGTGACAAAATGGAAATTAAATAACCTAATTATGAATTCAAAATTACATGCAAGAGAGATTAGGACGCACACACACACGCACACACACGAGCACGCAAGGTCATTAATATCCGGGTCCAATCGAGCTGCTTCAAATATATATTAGAACGGATTAGATCGTGAAAACGGTGTTAAATTGAAACGATACCAGATCACCATACTCCTGATAGATTCCACCTAGTCAAGGTAACAGAAGAGCAGTAAGAGAGAGAGAGAGAGAGAGAGAGCGATAAAAGTAAAAAATCCTCGCACGTTCACGTTATTTCTATATACAATTCGGTTTCAAACTACAAAATCCTCTCGCATTATTCCGTCACTCTGCTCACACGTTCCCATATTTTCTTTCGATCGTATACGTATTTATGCATCGCAGTATTTGTGCAATCGTCATGTATGGTCGAACATATGTGTGCTCATATGTTTGAAGCTATATATAAAACTTTACCGAGTGTCCGATCCAAATTACAGGTGATAGCACGAAATTTCATTTCGTAAACAATCGAGCTCAGTCCAGATAGTGAGATAGAAAAAGAGGGAAAAAATAAGAATTTTCCAGACCGGTAGAACAGGATTTTTATGGAAAATTCGATTCACTTATTCAATTTGAAACTTAAATTCAATGCACCTAGGAACGTATCCAGTTGTTTTAGAAATATTGTTTCTCACGTATGTACCTTTTCTTGGTTGAAACAATATTTTTTTATGTTAACAAAAACTGTGATATTTTTACACGTCAAGAATCATGATTGGGGTTACAATGAACTTCTTATCTGTTTATAGCTATCGAATACATATGTACCCAACAAGCAGTCACCGAAACAGTGATTAGAATATGTGATAATAGAGGCTTGTTTGTAAAGAGCAAAAGTAAGAATGAAAGTCAGTGATATAGAGATAGAGGGAAAAAAGAACGAAGGAGATAAAGATGGAGTCCAGACCAATCGAAATACATCGTCCGGCGAAAGCGTAATTTAATTTGATATTCCCTTTGTTTGCTTGAGCCTTCATTCGCTTTCACCTTTTTTGCTCGCTGACTAGACAGAGAGAGAGAGAGAGAGAGAGAGAGAGAGAGAGGGAGAGAGGTTGGGAGAGCAAGAGGGAGAAAGAGGGAAGCAGAGAGAGGAATAAAAAATATTTCAGATTCTCCGGGAAATGGATGAGCCAACAGCTCTTCTCCTGATGCTGCCGTTGGTCTATTTGCGTGGAGAGCTGCTCGGGTTTTCAATGGAAAGGGCTGGAGAGACGAAAAACCCCTCCCACGAGAGAACATCCCTGCAAAACATTCAGCCCTGCAGCGTGTATATACATGCGCTGGATCGAGAACGCATTTGGAAAACTGTGCGACCGGGAATGCCCCGAAGCCAATTGTGTCGGGATCGCGAACGAGAGAAAGGGAGGAAGGGATAGAGAGAAGGACAGAGAGAGAAAACGTACGGCCAGTATAACTATGCTCTCTCTCTCTCTCTCTCTCTTTTCCTCTCCCTCGCTATCTTCCTGTCTCTACATCTCTGTAAATTTGTCTGCTGCACTGCTAGACCCTTGACGAGAATATTATTATCCAACCATGCAGAGCTTAATGTAGGCTCCGCGGGCCCATACCGGCTCATGGTATAACTATCATACGCACAGCAATGATCCTCTCCATGTTCACGATATCTGAATAACAAACAAAATATTGCACATAAAAATGCTCAGATGAACTGAGATATAATGGTTCCTATTTGCAAATATAAACTTAAATTACACGATTCTTGTTTCAAAATATATGTATATAAATATCTTTACCTAATCCTATGAAATACAATCGAGATCATATCCAAAAACTTGACGTAACCTAAAATATAGCAAGCATATCATATAATTGTTATTTTAAATCAATAACTTTTCCCTTATAATCGTAATCGCGAAATACGTTTATACGTTCCATCGATACCTATATTAGCTACACCACTAAAAATGTAAAATCATTAGGAGGTCGAGAAGTCCTGTGTCCCATCTCTGCCCATGCGGTTAATTTAATGAGTGTAAAATTACTGACATCACGAAAATGTCTCTCTACCGCCGTTCCGAGTGATTTGAACTTCACCTGTACAGAACATCTTACTGTGATGCATTCAAAGTAGGTGTGCATCTTTGGCTCCTCTCTGAAGACGTTTGTAATCTCAGAAACAAGAAATATAGGCCCGATACTCCCTTATACGTTTCCAATTCATGATGTGTTGGATATGTGAAAAACATTTAAGAGTAGAAGGACACTCTGACTTCTATGATACTATATGATACTATACATAACGATACAAGTTTCTTAGGAATGACATTTGAGCTGGGTACGTTACATGATTAATACTCGTAGTTTTTTTCATAGCTAATGTGATTTGGTGAAAAGGGTGTACCATCGAGTAGAATCCCACACAAAAAAACGGTGATGGTAGAAGTTCTCTGGATCCATATTGTATGGTATAGAGGAAAATGAACTGTTTATTTATGCGGTATAATATGAACGTATTTGCGCACAGACCTGGAGTCTACCCTATTCCCTGAATTGCTTTAAAAGGAATCTATCGATTGATACGAACATAGATTTGGGAAACTGCGTTTATACCTATAAAATTATTGTTACGTGTATACTACGATTTGTGAAAAAACAAAAAGCTCTTTTGAAATAGTTACTTAAATTTTGAACTTAGAATGAATATCTAGGAAATAATTTTAAAATACATTCCTTGCAGTTGAATGTGAGAAAAGAGAAAAAAAATTGGAGTTTTCGTGAAGGGGATTAGACCGATTGTCACTTACGTTGCGCGAGTAAAATGGTATTTGTAGTTACATATGTGATGAATGTAGGCTGGAGCAACGGTTAATACAATCAAGAAAGCTTGGGCAATCGAGAAAATAGTACTATACGTACAGATCAAAGTTTGGTATGACATTGATACAAGTGTCGAGAACAAAGGAAAAAATGAGAGAGGGAGTGACAACATGCGAAATGCAAAACTGACCAATACATATATGTATATATATATGTGGTTGAGTGGGTATTGGAAATAGGAGGGATTCATATCGCTATCGGCTCGGCACACGCTGTCTGCCATCAGCACGCTTCACCACCTCAAACACATTCATTAAAGAGAGAAGGAGTAGTAGTTTATAATATACAGGTTTTCTCGCTCACTCTGTCCCTGGTGAACACGGCTGATGGTACAACAGTCTGTATCATACAATTATGGCTTTAGATGATATCGATGCACAGGGTTCGCTTTAAATTTAGCAGCTGCAGAGAGGTGATCTACATGTTTGTATCTGAGAATGACGAAGTTTGAAACCGCTCACTATCCTCTATCATGTCATCTACACGGAAGTAGATGTTTTATTTCTACTAGGCGAGTAAGTTAACTTTTTGTCAAAAGTTATTTTTTATTGTGAAACAAACCTATACATTATTCGAACCGTTGGTTGAATTTGAAAAAAAAAAATTATACATAGAAGAATATTCTCTAAATATCAATTGCTCAAGTTTTAATAAAATGTCTTTTTTGCGAAATTTATTGAGAATAATTTTACTCCGTTATTGTTCTTCCCGATGCATGATTTTTCAAGATGAAATCTGAGCTGTCATAGACATGAAAGATCAGCTGTCATTGTTACATTCCGCTTATTCCAATGTCACCGAACAACCGGAAAATGTAATTTCAAGAAAAAACACTTTTGAAACTTGATTTCGTTATACGAAATTGCAATGCTAGAGCCAGCATGCAAAACTTCGTTTCAATCCATACTTATACGCGTATATTATCTTCATAATCTCCATCAACGGGCAAGTGTCACATCCAATAGTTACCACGAGCTAATATAATAATCAAACCCGTTCGCCTTCTTATTTTTTCATGGAGGGCCTTTCAGCGCAGATTGTTCTTGCTGTACTGTGAAATTTTCACGCACCCTCGCTCACTTTTTTCGAGAACGGTGAGTCGATTTTTGTCCTCCGGCACTAAGAGATGACGCGAGGGTGCGTATCACCATCTCGGTAGGTCGAAGGGTCGTTGAGCCGCCTAAACCCCCACCCGTTATCCGAGCTGTGAGAGCCTCGAGGCGATCGTCAACCGCATACCAATGTCCATGCGAATTTATTGTGAGCTTGGCCCGGGGAAACCCCGTAAGAAAGAGGCACTCAGAGAGAAAGAGAGAGAGAGAGAGAGAGAGAGAGAGAGTGAGAGAAATACACGAGCGGCATCGGGAAGCTTCCTCTTTTTCCCCATGCTGCTCCGTAAAAAGACACTATGCCGAATTCTTTTACATTCCACTATTTCTCCTCTCGCCCTTTCGCATTTTATTGAGAAAAGGGGGTCGAATTCAACGACCGATGATATAAAAATTCCTTCAAAATCTTTTAGAATCCGAGAAAATGGTTCAATACATACGACGAAATTCATCATGGATATTTCGATGGGACGATTTTTCCACGGTCCGTTGGACAATCATGAATGATAAATGAATCCATTAAAATATTGCACAGCGATTGGGAAAATATGCTGCAAAATGAATGGAAGGTGAGTCCATATTAGCATCACGTCAAGATCACCAAATATAATACAATTATTTCCTGACTGCCTTCGAATCAAACTCCAATAAAAAAATAATAAAAAAAAAACAAATTGAGTCGGCAAGTTTTGAGTGAGAAGAAATGGGATTTCACAGGGAGAAGAATATCGGAGGATCAACGGCAAAAAGTCAAGCGTTGCGCCCATCGATAGATCGAAACAGGGCTGACAGAAGTCAAAGCTATTCCAGCATCGCTAACCCTCCCCCCGTTGGTATTCGCATAGCGTGTCTCGTCCACTTTTCTTTGCCAGAAGATTCTCGCTCGAGGGCACAGCTACGGAAAAAAAGCACACACGACAAAGCTTCCTTTCTCTCTCTCTCTCTCTTTCCTTCGTTCTCAGAGTAGCACAGCGTATCCCGACTTTTCATGTGCCCGCGACGTGAAGAATCGTCTTATATTCGTGGTATTCGAGCGTGAGACGACGAAGCACCGAAGAAAAGGAGAAGCTTGTAGGCGTAGGTGGGACAATGAAGTCGGCGGAGGCAGAAAAGTTTTCACGTAGTATTCTAAAGACGGCAATATAAGGGTGCGCGAAAAGCGCGAGAGCATCAGTTTCTATTTAGTTACGCCCCTTGGAGAAAAACGACCGGTTGAAGAGAGCGTGCGACTTTATATTATGGTACATAGTGTCTAAAATATATATAGATATATAGGTATAAATTTATGTATACCTATATAGGTATGTGTGAGAGTGTTTGAGGATGAAAATGGATAACGGAAAAGACGCGAAAACGCTAGTAGATTGCTGAGAAAGAGAAAGACAGACCACTCCCGTTTCAAACGTTCGACGAAGTTTCCAACGAGTTTCTTTCACGCTGCCAATGTGTCCCAACTCTCTCAAGATTCGGACCATCAGAGATATATCCCCTGGTACGCGAGAGAGTAGAGAACTAACACAGAGAATCGGGCCACGGAAGTTCATCACATCAATGTTTCTCTTCCCTGAACTAGAATCGAAGAACTCGAGGGAAAGATGTGAAAATTCCAGCACAAACGAGGATTCAATTTCTTCTGAACGTTTTGTTTGTCGCACGGGAGATAAAAGAATGAAGTGTTGAATTTTTGTAGAAAGACTTTACAGTTTGAATGTACGTTTTTTTTTTTTTTTTTTATCATAAGCGATAACTATGAAAGGTATGAAAGGTAAGGCAGACATTTTGAAATGAATAATATCTTTCGTGTATATACATACACGAAAATGAATAATATCTTTCGTGTATATACATACACGAAAGATATTATTCATTTCAAAATGTCTGCACTATGGCAATCGCACGTAGTTAGGCGTTTGACCTTGATCAGCTGATTTTACGAAAGTAATAGAAATGAAATAATTGTAGCCGCTAATATGGATGGGCTAAAAAAACGTGTAGCTTAAAATCATACTTGAATTTAGGAAAGGTAAAAATCTTTTTTATCCTTTATTTATGGTTCCGGATACGTATGTCGTCATTCTTTTTTTATTCATTCAATTCAAATAAGCTGCTATAAATACTTGATTTTTGTTACGTTCTTGTGAAATTTTATGGTTGAAAAAGACACATTTTTATAGGGAATTATTTTCATCTTTCTATTGTGTTTTTTTTTCTGTTTTTTTTTTTTGTAAGAAGTTTTTGTATTTATACATTTTTATGCAATCGATTTTTCATGGTTGTTTCTCATTTTAATTCATTTATTAAAAACATCAGATTTAACTTATTATACCGTAAGAATTGAAAAGAAACGTCTTGTTGTTCATCCGTTCTGCTTTTTCCAGCTAATGCGATTTTTTTTCGCTCTCTACGGAGCTCGAAAATCCTCGGAAGTTATGAATATGGTGAATTATGGATTCGATATGGTAGACATGGAAGCCGGTTGCCGACATTTTATGTCTGAGCATTCCCGTCATCGTGGTCATGACTTTTCACGCTAAGCTTGTCCTGTCAGTGCAAAGACATTTTTATAGGTGATATTCCCATGTGGCGGCGAATACTTGATGGGAAACAACAGAGATGTCGTAGTCCTGCTTTTACTTACACTCACTCGACGCATTTTTTATATCGTATAAAAACTCGTATACTTGGTGCTTCCGTTCCTTTCCCTATATCTGAGTTCTTTCAAATGAACATTCCTGCAAAATCTACTTGCATAAGGGAGTCGAACATTATTAAATGTGTAAGGAAACATTTCATGGTGACTTCTCGCTTGGAACACGCGTAGTTGATACACGCGTGATAAAATTTTGCCACGTTTTATATCCATCACTCTGACTCAAGTCCAAACGAATACGTTCTCAGCGAACCCTTTTTTTCATTTTTATCGATCGACGATCGGACTATCACTCATCTAAAACCTTTTTTTTTTCGTCAAATATTCGATATGTACAAGCTAAAAAAATTTCTAATCTGCCCTAATGAAAAACGATCGACGTGAATATGAAGCGGCTTTTTTTTTAACCTTTGATGCCCCTTTGCGTGTAATACTCTCCACCTATCCCGTCCGTGTTGTGTAGGTACTATGCTTCATCGACATGCAGTTCAATCGCGATATGTATAGAGAGGCCACTCGACAATTCAATCAATGTACGCAAATTACGAAGTTTGCCGAACCGTAGTTAACTAACGCGACGCGATTACAATATTCGCGAGTTCTCTCCAACTCCCATTCCCTCGCTCTTTCCTATTGACGTACTCAATATTCTGGTCACATTTGTGCCGTTCTATATCGATTTGAAATGGACCCAAAAGAGAGCCCAGCGGAAAGAACACTGATCCTTGTCCTGTCTCATGAATTTAAGATCGAGCTTAAGCTGTTATGGACTCTACATTTAAAAACGCTTTAGCGAAATTCTGAAATGGTATATACAAATTCAAAACTTCCGTTCGCAATTGGATACATTTTTTTCCAGCTACTACTACGAAATTTTTTTTCAGTTATCGGAAACGAACTTTTCCAACAAAATTAGTTCTACCTTTCGCAATAAACTACCTCTTTGTTTGGTGAACATTGCCGTCTGTTGGATATTGATTCAACAAACCAAAGTTCTATTCGAATCGCCCGATATTATTCGTTTATTTTTTTAAATATATTTTTTTAAAAGTTTGTTAGCCCAAAAACAAGGCGTATATAAAAACTTCCTATATATGTTCATATACACATATATTCTTCAAATATAGCGAACTGATGTTCGCTGTTCGTCCGTGGCGATGGTCAAGCCAGTCAGAATCAGCGCAGTTTGGCAAGTGGTTGAAACACCTCTGGGCAAGAGGTTAGCCAGGGATGAGTCCCCTGTTACACGCGTGTTTACAATGGCTCAGCCGCTCATGCGATTCATATCCTCTGCTGGTTCGCGAGTCCAACGCTTCTCCATTTCCGTCTCTCTCATGTCTCGTCTACCCTCAAAGCGCTATCTCTCCCACACTAACATTCCGATTCCACGTTCCGGTTTATATTCTGCCCCTGTTAGCTCGCTCGGGAATTACGATCCCCCGATTCCCTTGCCGAGAACATCGGCACTGTGGCCGTTTCTACAGAACCCTGATCTGGCGAAAGTAATTAAACCTATACCTGACGGCAAGCCTAAGCCTAATTAATGTGTACCGACTTCAAGTTCTATATGGTTCGATACGTACAGAATGCTTCTTTATGAATACCACAGACATATTCCTCTTGCGCTTTTCACTCGCATCATTCGTATATAAACGTATCATGTTATTCTCTATTTCGGCTTAATTCCTCTCTAAAAACACGTTACGCCTGCGAATTGTTATATTTTTTAATGTACGGAATAGTTATTATTAGTGATAACTATGGAAAACCACTATTTTGCTTTCGGTTTTTTAATAGTTGCGCCTCTAGTTGCGCCTATCGATTATGTCGATGGTTCTCAAAGTTCCAACCAATGCAGGTTAGTGAAAAATTCGATTAAAAATCTGAAAATACAGTTCTCGGACTTATCATCAAAACGCTCTCATTAAATAATTTGGATGGAAGGGAAAAAGCTTTCAGAAAAAGTTCACAATTCTGAATAAAATGTATTGTTGAATAAGAAAGGTCTGAAGAAAGTGCATTCGTTTTAATATTTTTCACCGTTGCGCTGAATAACTCTTTACAGCTCATGTTTGATACAAAATTTTTATTACATCATCGACGATCTTGTATGTTAATAACGTATGTTAACAAAAAGAATTTAGTGACGATGAATTGTTTTGTTTCCTTTTTATCTCGTCCTAGGAATTTTTCTTTGGAGAGTAAGTGACTGAATTCATTGCAAATATGAAGACTATACAGCTGAATTACGGTGAAAAAGTAAATCGCTCTCCAATTGCCTTACGGTTTTTGTAAGACGTCGGTTATTAAATAGATGCGGCAAACTGTGACAGGGAAGGTGGCAGAGACCTTTATTGTCGGCGGTAGGCGATCGTTGTGTTTCTATTACAACAATGAGAAAGCTCACATCACCTTGGAGCAACCGCGTTGTGGACGAATCCGACATTAATTATGATATTTAATCCTAGCGCTCCCGGCAACTCCGCGTAATAACATCAGGTTCCATTGTTCCAAGACTTTGCGTTTTCTTCAGCAAGTAATACCCGGGAACTTGGCCAGGTGTTCAGCATAACAATTCTTCTTTTGCCTTATTCCACTAATACCTCCCAAACTTCAATGCCAAAGTGGTTATTCTTGATATTGAGAAATACGAAAATTATTATTGGAAACGTGGTTTATGAGAACGTGATTCGACTGAAAAATTAAAAAATAACGAATCAATTTTTCATTTACTTTTATGCACTAAAAGATTTGAACGTAGAGAGATTGAAAAATGATTATTAATCATTCATAAAAGATTGTTTCCAGCCATGCTAATTACATCGCCACAATTTATGGTTTATAATTCGTTTTTAGGAGAGCTATCTATCTTAATAAACCAATTCCTCTTTCTAGTGGTTTGAAAAAAAACGAAAGGGATGATTTATGGAATGAAATTCCTCTTCACCGGTGTACCGCGTTCTAGATTAGTTCAAATAAAAATCGTGCTCCTGACTCGGCTGCAGGATACAGCCAAGTACATAAAGCAAAATTCGGGTAATCTATTTGGCAGATCATAGCAGGCCATCGGAAATATGGAGAAAAATAATTGTGTTATCACTCGCATTATGTGCAGAGCTGCTGCGGGAGCGTGTGCGCGAAATGAAAAAGTAAAGAATACGAGAGCATCGTCTTTTCCAGTAGTGACATTAACGAGCGTCCATTAGAATGATAAATTATTCCACCAGTAGAAATAAATCGCTTGTTCAAGGCGTATTCTTTTTTTTTTAATAAGCAAGAAGAGTGAAACACACCACTACTGTGACTACGCAATCCGCAAAACATATATAACGCGGAATATCAGCAAAAAATTGTATTATTTCCTCAGTTCACGAAACATCGCCGAGATAACAGTTTCCCGGCTTACTCTCTGTCGGATGTATTCCGGGGACATTCGTTTTCCAGAAGCCTTAAGCCGGACGATAATGTGAGAAGGATCACAAGTAAAGAGAAAAATGAGAGAAAAGAGAACGCCGAGTTTTGAGAACATCGATTAAGAAGTCATTCCGGAAGACTTGGAAGCAGGCACAAGCGATAATAGCTGGACATTGAGGGAGAGTTCCCTTGTGAACTGACTTCCGATTTTAGCCCCCTCTCATGAGGAATGACATCGAAACGCGAGAGGGAGAAGAGTGGAGAAACTACTCTTGGAACTACCCCGAAGCACACAGTATATATGGATACGGACTACTGCATCCAATCGTGAACTGGAATGTCTGCAATTTTCAAGCTTCACTATGAGTCCGTATATAGACTACGGTGGCTTATTATTTCGTTTTACACACACTACACTTTGTGGAAACGATATCTTATACGGTATGGTAGCTGCAATGGAATCGTATGAAAGAACGTTATACGTGTCGCATAGCATATACTACTGAAAATCTAGATAGGTACCAGCAATCTTGCGAAACGTTAGTATGCCCATAGCGAGCATTGTGCCCGAGGAAACTCTGCCAGTACTTTCCACCAGGGAAAAAACGAATTTACCCCTGGCTGTTCCTGGTTACCGTGGAAATAAACGACAACCTCAGCAAATGCTAGACCGGGTGTCATGGTCACCTTTATACATAGATTCATAGATATACAAGCAGAGGTTTTATCCCGACAATAAGTGTAGATAAATCCTTGAACTCCCGCTTCTTTCTACCCTCGTTTCTTCTTTTTTTTTTCATCATTCACCGTTTCGTTGTTCGGCTTCTCATTTTACCCTGGGTACTGGCATTAAAGAGTTTGCGAGTGCATGTAAGGGTTCCATTTGGAGCAGGTAAAAAACCTTGTTATTAAAAAAATATGAAGCTCTCGGTATCAGAACGTTTGTTCTCCTCGAGAGCACTCATTGATGCCAATTTTTTTTTCATAAATAATATTTGAAAGTTCTAAATGCCTGAACTCGAATCGTTGTTTCACTAGTAATAAATATTTGACATTATTTTTCAAGATATTTTAGATCTTGTTATGAAACGAAAATTAACGAAATGAAAAAAAAAATGATTGAATTATATTTATAATAATTATAATAAATGGACAAGAGTCAAATTAGCCTAGAAGATTCTTTAAATTACGACAAAATTTCACATATATATATGTGTAATAGTCGAGGAAAGCAGCCACAGTGAGGCGAGCACATCCCGCAGCTGTAATGAATAATTTCGCAAGCACTCGAGAAGGAATCAACGTCACTTGCCGTGAACGAAAAGCAGCCCCTTCTTTCTCTCGGGTGCTCCACCTCGAGATAGAAGTTAGGGTGTGTACAAGGGGGAGAGCAAAGACGACGCTGGGCACAAAGAATACCAGGATAGCAAAGACGCAAGAAATTCACCTCCACCTCCATCAGCACCAACTTCCCTCTTTTTCTCTTTCTCTCTCTCTTCAATTCCTTGCTATATACGTCCCTCCCTCGAGCGCCTCTAATTTAAATTACGCAAAATTTGTCTTACTCCCAACGGAGTTCGCACCCACCTTCTGACTTCCACGTTTTCTCTCATCTTACACCCCACTCTGAAACTCCTCTCATGCTTCTCGTCAGGCCGTAAAAAAAAAAGCAAATTCCTTTTACTTCACACCAGTGGGTGGTGTATTATTCTCTGGCTTTAAGGAACCTTCTTTCTTTTTCGACCACCCTCCTTTCTCTCACCCAGTCTGCCTCTGCTTATCTATCCCTCTCTTAATTTCTAATTTGGCCGGGGCTGAACGTCACCAGACGTTGGAGATTTGCCGAGAGAAAATAAAAGAAAGAGAAAGTAGGGAAGCTGAAACAAGATTTTCAAATTGCCCACAGAAGTAATCTTTTCTTTCATCAAAAGACATATTGTTTATTGCGTTTTAACTTTCAGATACATTTGTTTTTCAACATGCCCCGATCGTGTTCGTCCACTTACTTCAGTTCAAGAGCTTTGATAGCATCAAAATCATAATTATTTTTGATAAATCGTAATGCTACAAATGTTACACATCGAAGAACAATGCTCTCGTGAACTCTCTCAAGCAATGACATAGTGGTAGAGAACAAATAAGTGCAGAGAAACTACGTATACATATTCATTTAGAGAGAGGTAAAATACTCATTCTCACTCTCGAGCGAAACGGTATGTAGTACGCGCATGGGGTACGAACTGTAAGGGAGCGCTCACACACCGTAAAGAAGGGTGCGAGAAATGAGTGGAGTTCGCGGGTGAATGAAGGATGGAGCACTTTCACGCGATGAGAGAGGACGAGACGAGAACTTGCCCCAGCTTCCTCCAATGCTGGTACTTCGTGGTGGTTCTATGCTGAGGTCGCGACCACAATCTCTATAATGGACTCGCTAAAGCGTCGCTGGAATCGAGATTCGTATACATGTAGCTTCGGAGCAAATTCGAATAAACTTACTCACCGTATTCCCTCGATTTTCCTGGAAACTTTTTAGGGAATGTATACGGAACCTTAAAGAGACAAAAACGTATGCATTTATATGCGTGCATTTAGTTGATTCTTCAGAATATATCGTCTTCGTATACTTATGGATAACATTTGAATGAGAAATTTCCAACAAGATGTTTTAGAAAAATGTAATAGTAGTATTCGATGAAGCATCCATCGCTATCTTTTAATGGATTGGTATTCATTTTGAAACACAAGTGTTGGTAGTACGAAGCATTTTCGACCATAAGTATCTCGATGAAAAAAAAAAATATATTAATTTGAAACTGTTGTTTCTTCGATTGATCGTATGTTTCGTCTACTTCGATCAAACTGAAGCAACGTTTGTCGATAGACGATATGAGTATGTGGTGTGCATGCTGTTTTGGCAGTCTCTCGAGTAAACCCACTTCGGCAAACATGAGTATTTGGGTGATGGGTTGCTTGTGCATCGAACGCTGAATAGGAAGTAGTTTTTCGAAAATTCTGACAGTATCGACCAATTGAAACTCAGTAAAAATATAGCTGCTTTTATCAGCTTGGTTGTTCCAAATTTATTCCCAGGGTTCTCGTACTGCGGCGATAAAGTAGTGCAATACGAAAGAGTGGGCACCGACAATATTCCCTAGAGATCTGACAAGAATATCCAAGCTGATAAATGGGGGAGGGGCAGAGAGGGAGTTCAAGATGAGGTATGGGCTCGTAAAAATTCGAAAAAGGTTCAGGCATCAATGAAAGGAAAATAATGAAATGAAACGTGTCTAATTACAAGATCAGGCGTAACTAGTTGGTTAGAAGTTCAGCAAAAGTTTTTTTGAACTCGAAGAGCGTCCATCCTATATGGCTAAGACATCGTTCTTGGTCCGCGAAATGCTTTGAGTGATAAAACGTTGTTGTTGTATATGTGGTAGTGTGCGAATGCAGCACCACATGGGGCATTGAGCCGCTGTCAAGACCGTCGAACCATGGCAAGATGGATGGCTCGGTGATGTAAAGGCAATGCTACAATGTCTATCAGGCAATGTTACTGTGTCTATACAGATATAGTACATGAAAATACATATACCAGATCTGTTTTCTCATTAGAACGTGCTCTCTTGGGATTTAGGCCAAAAAAAAAACAAATAATGTGGCTCAAAGTGATTGGATGAGTTTATTAAAGTTTTTACATAAAGATGTTTAAGAAGTAGTCCTATACTATCTACCTTTGCTTTGTTTCCTCGCATTATCCTTTCAAAAATTGATCTATTTTTTGAATAATTAAAAGGAATTTGACGTTGCAATAAACAAAATCTCGCAGAGTTCGTTTTCTTGATTTTTTTTTCACATGTTTCATTTACCAATTAAGAGTGAACACGTGCATCAACTAGCTTCAGTTTACCACTTGAATGATCTTAACCCGGCCAGAGTTGAGTTTTACCGGTAAAAAATTCTCTATCTTCATTACTTGAAAAGTCGGTAAAATACGAAGTTTCGAGAAGGAAAAAAATAGAGGGGAAAATGCCGGGTTTCCAGGTAAGGTTGATGTATAAATATAAAAGTACTATATTTATCCTGCCACGTACTCGTCGAGTATACATGATGGATGTGACCGATGCATTATTGCACGCATCGATATCTTCAATATATTGCCCTCAACGATGTGTTGCTTCACTCGACTATGATGAATAGATCGATCGACTCGATAGTATTGAATCTCCAGAGAACTAGATCAATACTTAAAAATTCCTTGGACCCCTTTTTCCTTGGTGAAAATAACCATTATTTCTGTGCGAACTATTTTCCGTTAAAAGTCCTTGATTAATAAGAATCGAGGATAGATTGAAGTGAAGTTGAATAAATGAAGTTCGGAAATTTCAGTTTTTTATGGAACTTGTCATGAATGATCTGAAAAAAAAGAAAAAGAGGCGGAATCTATCTATTTAATTTTTATAAATGAAACGATAAAAGGGGAACAGAAAGCGAGTGTGCGGGACATTTCTCTTCCCACATGGGGAATTGCCGAAACGGCAAAAGTCTACACGTTGAAACACTTCGTCGGTACAAAAGTGTGTCTCGAAAGCGTTTGCCCAGAGATGCGAACGTGGCGAGAGACTTACCCTTCGACTGTACGGTCATTAATCACCCGAGTTTTCTCGCCAGCCTTGGAATACGAGGGAGATCGACCTCTATCGACGCCATTCTCACTCCCTCACTACCACCATTTCACATTCGAGCTTCATTGCCCCTCTGTGGATTGCACAATGTGCACTGCTGTCCGCACACGCTGGCACAACTTGGGTTGAATATATATAAATACATCTATGTATGTATGAGTTGCATATATATGTCACAATCCCAAGAGGAAAACAAATTTACAATCTATTTAAAAGGCTTTCCAATCGGCTACGATTCGCTGTCGAGAGTTGCTAACTCCCACCGGTGTACGTAATACGTTTCAAAAGCATCCGGATTTTTTTTTCTTGTCCAAAGTAATCTCCGTAATAATGCCTAAAAGGTTTTGAATATTGTAGAATTGAAAATATTATAAGAATTTTTGATTTTCTATCAACTTTACGGCCAAAATTCGACGTAAAAGAAGTCTACGGACGAGGTTAAATAAATGACGAGTATCAAGTGGATGTGTATCTTCGAGAGTTTGTTAGAGCATGGTGTCGAAAAATGTCTGTTTGAATAACTTTTCTCATTGTGCTCTTTTGATTTTTAAAAAAAGTTGAGTCTTATTGGACTCTACTTAGTCTGTTTCTTATTTTGTATCAGTTTCTAGTGCGCATCACAATTAAGAGCTTCAGTACAGTCATTCGTATTCCGAATGATGATTTTATTGACGTTGATGCACACTGCAAGGTTCTTTGACCAATTCATCTCATCGAAAATTCTCGTCTGCGAGCATAGTTCCCCCGATGAATCTATATTCCTGCAATTTTGCAAAAATTATGATCGTTGATTTAAAAAAGCTAGTGTGAGTGAAACTATAAATTATTGATGTTTGAGTTTTCATTTGAAAATGTATCGAACCCACCTACAATGTAATATGGAATTGAAATAAAGTTGGGGAGCTGTTCTCACAGTAAAAAAAAAAAAAAATATTATTTAGTGTACGTACGAATAGACATAAGTAGGTATGACAAATATGTGACGTGCAAGTAGAAGGAAGATCAGAAAAAAGTCGGCAAAATCTTGCGCACTAAATATGATGATGGAGTAGTACATACGAGGGAGTTAAGTGAAAATTCCTGATCTGCATGCCACTCGGCTCGCCCTAACCTCAGCCCCTTAACGAGAGTCAACGACTACTAGTCGTTGGTTCTCTCTTGATCCTCCTTTTTCAACTTGTCGGTTGCCGCGTGTCTTTCTCTCTCTCTCTCTCTCTCTCCATCTGTGATCATCCTTGTTCACCTTTCCTCGTTCTCGAACGCGCACGCGATGAACGATATAGATGCTCCCCACTTTGCATTCAAGAGAATTCTCACGCGCTTCTGCTCTGGTAGCAGAGAAAGTGAGCGAGAGAGAGATGCATGCAGAGAATCCAAAGTATAGAGAGGGTCTTTCTTTCTTATTCATGCTGGGGCGAGAAAAAAGATAAAAAAGTCTTGCGTGTACCAAATTTTTTTTGACGAAATTGATTTTACAAAAGAACGACAGTCATTCGAAAGAGTTCTTAAGGGTGGAGTAGCAAGAGAGGAAGGAGATCGAAGATAGAGAGTGGTACGTGGGTGTGCCAGAGAAAATTTAATCGCCAGAGGGTTGAAGAGGTGCGGGTGAATATGTGCTTGCAGCAAGCAAAGGCGACGAAGAAGAAAAACGATAAGAAGATAATGCGACGAATGAATCGATAGAGTTTTCGTCGGTCGTAGTTAGAGCCCTATACCAAGTCTTGAATAGTCTTTTCGATTTTCCTCTTCAATCTGCATCCAGATGAGACTGGTTAACATAGGAGACTGACTAGGGAGGGGTGCGCAATTCGCTAGGGTTGATCGCAGAAGGATATGCGTCTCGCAAAATCACTGTGCCCTGAGAAGTTTCATTTTATCTTCGTCTGAGGGGAGCCTCTTCAATGGAAAATAATCTAATGTGCTTAATGAGACGAACAGACTTAGGCAAGTGTAACGAAAAATAAGATGACGTATGCGGTGACTAATATTTGGTGTCGCTGGATTGTAATGATGCTTTAAAAAAAAAGAAACCAGTCTCTTGTTTCTTCTGTCGAGGGAAAAATGTCAAACTGTTCTTGAACGGTCATTGCGAAAGTGTGGAACGATTTCAAGATAACGAGACAAGCTAGTTTTATTTCCAAGACCTGCCATAAAAACTCTCTTATTTCCCAATCTCTGAAAATTTTTTTGTTACATTTCGCTTCCTCTTGCACCCTTCCCCACTCTACTCTCCAGAACAATCCGTGTTTAGAGAAATCTCTTCTCACCATACACATACGAAAAGCTTTTTGACTGTCGATTCTATCTTGCCCTTACAGAGATTGAGTTTTATTACGACCTAAAGAACCAAAGAAAGTCTTCTCTCGTGAGAACTCTCCTGCTTCTTGGTCGTTCACAGATCTTGAGCTTTAACAGTCGTACTTTAATTAACGCTTCGTCATATATATACACTCAAGCGATGAACGAAACGACGGGGGATAAAAAAAACTCTGGTGAAAAGTGTTATCGTTTTCTATTTCTGAAAAATTCAATTAACTGTACTCTTCGTCACACTGATTCACTGATTGATTAGAAAAGTTTTGCATACATTTTAATATCGTTTCAAAATGGCTGCTTTAGTAATGATTGCAAGAGTCATCATGGTTAACGAATGTAAAATATGTGAGGAAAAGGACGAAACGAAAATTATTCTGAGAGTCGCTTAGGACAGGGAAAATAGTTTAGTTACAAAGGTCCGTAGTCGGGAAAATACCCGAAAGAGAAAGGGGAAAGTCCGAGGAAGGTGACAGGGTATGGGGCCGCGAGTGCTCCAGGCGTCTACGTCCATTAGGCACAGGAGCCTAAATCTCGAATAAACGTGACTCACTGAATATTTCAAGGGGCTCTCATCCCCCTCATTAGCAAGCATTTGCCTGGTGAGCGAGGAGTGTGTACAAGGGAACGAGAGCGGTATCCTAGTTTGTTAGCCTGCTGCGAGAGGTGTTCGCGATTCTCTCGCGTCTGTGGTCTGGGTCCTCCACAACCTTCGTACATTTTCCATGAATAAAGCGCCATGGTCACCTTCCCCTTGGACCAGTCTATTCTCGTTTGTGCGCGAGAGAGAAAGAGAGGTAAATAGAAAGATAAAATGAGCTTGTGGTCGAGGTCTCATGCAATTTTATCGCAGTGAACCACTGATGTTAGCCACTTACCTTTCTTTTACGTCATAACCAACTCGAATGTCATGCCCACATTTCAAGATCATAAATTCTCGAGACTGGCCAAGTGTGATTCTGGCAGCCTTAAATTAATTGTGTAATGACTGGGTTAAGTCGTTGAACGGAATTGAAGACTGAATGAGATTCACAGTTCGTGGCTAATTAAGAAAGATTATAATAAAACAGTTTAATCAGAATAGTTTCCGTATTAGGCACCCAATTATGAAAGCTCCTTGTCATTTCTCATATAGCTAACAATCGTATGATTTTAATAGTTTATCATAAAAGAAAAAGAAATCTCCAAATTTTTAATGTATCTGATGAAACTCATTATTGAATCTTCACAAAACGAATTTTCCCTAGCAGAAAAAAAATCATTAGGTGGAAAGCTTTATTCATACCCATGTCTTTCGAACTTGTGTCTCAGTGGAAAAGTGCTACAGTCAATTAAACTTCCTCGAACCCAGAATGGTCTTGTAGAAAACAGTTTCGTTCGAATCTACATCTTCTCATAGTACTAGAGGGTGAAAGAGGAAACAATAAAAGAGCAACAGAGAAATAGAGAAAGAGAGAAGGCTGAATATAACGGCTAGTGCCATCTGTATACGGTACTATAGTCTGTACGTATGAGGCAGGTCGGTACATCTCATTCCTAAATTTGCCGTTGGATCGCTTTTTCCGTCGGCGTGAGATGAATAATTTTCCACCTCGGTGACCTATGCCGTGTCATACCTCGTTGCTTGTGAATACCCTATATCCCCTCACGAAAAACCAGCAAGCTTGTACAACAGTACGAACTTCGGTGCGTGATGGAGTTGACAGAAGAGGATGGGTTTAACCCGTGGGAGGGCCCGAATGAGCTTGCAAATCGAGAGAAGATGGCGTTTGTAGGCCTGTCGCGACTGGCTTTCATCGTGTTGACGAGAAAGAGGTTGGGGCTCGATATTCGTAATTCATCATTTGTATGCAGCGGCGCGATGAGGTCCACAGAGCTCTGCCCTCGGTGATAGCACGATGTGGAATCGCCAAATGTACTTTCCATGGTGTTTGCTACCGATGGTGCTGTTTGTACTCTAGAGGAACGAACGAATGAACGGATAACGTATTTTTCACCACCACGCTCAGGGAAATGAACCGATGAAAATGGACGCACTTTAATATCAAAGAACTCGACGGTAGGAGCAAATTCCACGTGGGCTTTTTCTTTGTTGGAGTGAAAAATTTATTCAGCACGCTGTTACTCAGAGAATCACCCCATAAAGTACGCTGGAAAGAGTATGCCTTGCAAATGAACTGGTATCTTCGACAGGAACAGGTGTTCTACTCTTTCAACTCGAAGCGAATTGAGTCACAGATGAAGAGCGGTTATCACATCAAAATAAATGGCGGATACCGTCCACATTTCGCCATCTATAACCGATCCTTCACAAACGATGCGCGAGGGTAAACACTGCTGTGAACATAGCAGAATAGAGGACCGAGTCGTGAATACAACGTAGATACAACGATGTCTCAGCCTGAACGATCGTTCGCCGCTCAATTTGTATGTTAATTTGCAAGTGTTTGTCGGCAGCAGTACGCTTAATAATGTCATGTTTATTCAGGGACGATAACGCCCAAAGGAGCACCACGCCATGTCGCGGCATGCGCCATATAGATCTGCGTGCTCATTATAATTTGTGCTACTTGTTTGACACACAACTCACTCGAAATTTTTTTTCGGACTTTCTGCAGGACTGATAGGTTGATCAATACCTAATTTAATCATAAGGTGCTCAAAATGCCAGAAAAAAATAAGTCAGAAGAGTTATACAACCTTCAACATGCGACCATGTGAGCAGAGAATCGTTTTTTTTTTATTAATTTTTTTCCAAGAATCTCGTACGGATTCTCCACCAACTGATGATCGTTCGACGATGAATGTTGTATGTGAAACAACGGGCTTCGTGGCTAACATTCCGTGTTAACGGTAACTCTCAGCTCTTTCACCACGAGTACACACGAGAACCACTATATTGCTCGGTCAAACCCTCTTTTAGCTGGCAACCCTCTCGGTGTTACTGAAAACAGCCATTGACCGAAAGTGGGGACGTAACATAGCTGTGAATTGCGTGAGTGAGAAAGCTTCGTGGCTGCAACCGGGGTGATCCAGGGTTCTTGCTAGTGTTTCCACCAAACAATCCTCCATACTTTTATTCCTGGAGCATTCGCTAACCCTTTCAGTTCTCTGTTTCTGCCCAACTGGTAGTCTCTTTCAAGCCTGCGCCTATGTACCCTTTTTATGTTAGAGTGTAAATCCCATCCCCTTTCGTCGGTTGACTGCTACATAGAAATGAACTCCTATATCTGGCAACCATCCTGTGGCGGTTCCACTAGAGTCTGGTGGTAAAGTCACTCCACCAATCTACTTCCCCCTCGGCTATCAAAGCAACAGTGCCAGTATTGTATCAGTACCGCCGAGAGCCATTCCGGCCATGTAGCCTCTACCGTGCACTCTCGCCCTGCATCTCGATCGAGTCTTTGGTAGGGTTGCATCCCATTTGAAGTAGTATATAGTATACGTATAGCAGATACAAAGGAGAAAGACACAGAGAAGGGTGGCAAGGCGATCGACAAACGTACTCAAGCGAGTAGAAATACCTGCCTCCTCTAGACTGATACCCGAAGCTCTGACGGATCATAGCAGTATTCTCTTGTACTTTGGATCAGCATTATGAATACGCATGGATCTATATGTATCCGCTTATATACATGAGTCGTATCAGCGTAGTAGAATAGAACGTGCATTCAAAACCACGGTTTGGGCTCCATCCATTTGTCCTCCAGAGGTAGGAATACGATCACTAGCTATTGGTCATCCCGTCCGATCTCTAGCATGCTCATCCAGAGAGCAGCTGGACCTTCTCTTTCCTGGACGACCCGCTCATCCGTTCATAACACCCCCTTCCTCCATCTCTCATACCTCACCACAATTCCTCTACCTAGGATCTATATATGTATGCCTTCTCACTGTCTCTTATATATCTATATTATTGTCAATATGTATGTATAAATAACTTCATATATAAATATGTTTTATATGTGTATTACACGGTGTGTGTATCACCACGAGAATTCTCTTCAGTCAGTCCCTTGGCAGTGGATTGCAGCACACAGTAGTTAGTCGCTGAATGGGACAGGATCACTTTTGTTCGAATCCGGCCATCCGTCAAAATCCCGCCGTCGGGAACAGAGATTGCTGGGATCTAACACAGTCCGGCTACAGAGCGTGAGTGAATTCCACGCATAGAGCGACGCGTCGATGATTCAACTAGGTAGAACAAGAGGGTTATAGTAGAGAATATAGGAGTCTTATAACGCCACATACTTTGTGTGTCGGGTACCATTCAGATTTGTACCATCGGAAAGTGGATGGTATAAATCCTGACATACCTCTGTCACATTCGTAACCAAATGCACATATTTGCTTCTACTGTTTCATAGAGTTTAATCCAAGCCTCCTTAAGACTGGTAATATTCTACCTCGAATTCTGGTTCCATGATGCCAGACATATTGAATTGGGTTTTCGCTCATACTTTCCGTGATTATATGTTTCGTTGTGTGATGGACGATTGAGGGACCGCGCTCATAACATCTATAAACTTTTTTACAGTTCCGACATTTTCACTTTATCTTGGAAAAAATCTGACAAAAACGATTATGAAACGAGCACTACAAGCATGTGTACATAATTCGAATACACAATCGAAGTAATTCGAGTTCAGAATGTATTGATTTAAAAATAATTTCCATGCACTTACGTAGTCAATCATGCTATTTTGATTTCACAGTAATACTAGGGTCGGTTTTTTTATAATTTGACAACCATAATCCAACTTCTGTACCGTGGAATGTCCGGGAGCTTTCTTTACCCTCATTGTCTACTTTTTCTCGAACATACCCTTATCAAACTCGTTTCGTCATGGTCCTTCACCAAAATATGTGCTTTTCCGATGAAATTCTTTTCTCATCTCGTATCAACTTTTATCTGAATTGTAAAACCCATATCCTAATGTTTTGGACATATATTTCGAGATAACTTCACGTAACTTCGGTATGGATGATGCCAAGAATAATATTGGACATGTTTTTTGTTGAACTTTCGTCATCAGTAAAGGGCAATGAGGATTCTTATTATATGATCCCTCGGGGCTGCTTTGATGCTCTCGACAAAATTGCATTGCGACTCAGCCTCGATGTAGACCATTTTCCGAAATTACAATTTTCCATGAATGGTATGTTGTTCAAGTCTATTTCGTGGTTCAATTAACTATATGGTCTAATAAGTAGAAAATATTTTTCACAATTCGTGAGTATTTTTCTCAAAAAGAAAAAGGTTATCCTCGATGTGAGGAGAATATATATTCATATTTTTAACACATTATTTAATCATCAAATTATATTTGTACGAACGAAATGTTTTTTTATTTTTAATTCACCTTTTTCCATTATTTATTCTGTTGCAGGTGAGTCGAGGAATACTCTATCAATATGGTTAAACTATACATTAAAAAAAAAATTGTGAATAAACTCGATATGTTAAGATGATCAACATCAGGAACAACGTGGTTAATAATGAGGTGATCGCCATGCTGGGTGAGTCTAGTTTATCAAGAATACTACAGCAAAATATAGCTTTACCCTCTTTCCCTTCTCGCTTCCTTCCCAACGATGGTACAACAACGAGATGCGGATTAATTAATTACGAAGTAAAAGGCTCCAGTCTCACAGGCATGGGTAGAGCGATGGGTCGTTCGGCACGACACATGGACCCTGGGATCTAGTCTTCCTCTCTGTATACTTGTACACACATCCACTAAAGGAGAGAAGTTTCAGGCAAGAGTACACCGTCGTTTCATCCATTATACCGGCAAGACAGAGATTTGTTTTCCTCGGCTGTACAGACACGAGAGAATGGGATGCACGATGGAAGGGGACAACGGAGAGGGATTATGCATGAACTACCGATTTGGAAAACAGATATCTTTACAAGGCACCGTTTCATTTTTCTCACAGCATAAAATCCTGAAGTAATTAAAAAAGGGTTGACGTAAAACATTTTCAAAGATACACAGATTTAATGGTACGATACATTGAAATTATAAAAGTTTTATCATGAGCGTGGCTTCGTAATGGTGATTCCTAAAATGGAGATCATTTTTATACAACATGACTGAATTTTAATACATATTTGCTTTATGGTAATGAAGAAAATGATAAATGGCCTAGCTTTCTAGATCCATCCCAAATTTATGAGTTTTCATGACATTTCATTTATGCAATATAAATACAAATTTTGTGAATAAAAATAATTAATATTCACGTGCTATCAAAATAGTAAAAAGAATATAAATTATAATCTTACCTCCAGATCAGCTAATCTGCCTGTTGAGAACATTTTTCGTTGAAGTATAATGGCCTATACATATATTATAAAGCATCGTACCAGGAGACACTGCCGGTCGAAACAGCCATTAAGGGCTCTCTCGCTGAGCAGGGAAAGCACGAGTTACGAGTAATACGAAGTGCGATTATTAAGTGAGAGAGGCCGTAGACGATTACATAGTCTTTGCGATAATAGTCGCATGAATGGGCCTCATTAAGACTCTCACAGCAGTGGCACTACACGCTCTTCTTCCTTCTATACTTGAACTTTCTCTCTCTTCCTCTCCCTTTCTTTCTTTCTCCCTCTCGCTCTTCATCTCTTTCTGTCTCTCCGTCTCTCCAAAATCTTGGAAGTTTCATACAAGTGAGAATTGGAGGTTCCGTCGCGGGATAGTGCACCGACCTTTGGGACTCTGAGATATTTGAAAGCGACAGTGACGTTAAACTCGAACGGCGTTTTCCTGTGGCATCGCAGTAGTCTTGGTCGGTTATGAGTCAGACGAATCTCGTGACAAGTTTCTCTGGTCACGATACTGTGGCCAACGAAGTAGCACTTTAGGTAATCCTATCGTCTTATAGCTGATCATACTAATCACTAAATTCAATACTTATCCCTATCCCAATTTTTGATACTTGTAAAAATAATAATTTTTAATAATAAAATTTTTCCCAATCGAAGATCGCTTATAACAATTTGGATATTTGTATTTTTCTATGTCACCGTGGGAATCCCTCACGGGAAACACCTTTCTTTACCCATTTTTTTCTTTCTTAATTGGTCGATAACCGACCCTGAATTTTTTCTCGCGAATCCTATGACCTAGGCACCACGATAGGATTACCTTAAATGTGCAAAGCTTGGAGCGTAATTGCCCGACGTATGACTTTTTCGACGCGACATCATCACTTTCGTGATATAAATTTTAAATCGTATTTATTTATCCATGGTAACCGGTATAAAAATAAGATGCCAATAAACTAAATACTTCTCTGTGAGAAAGCTGAGATAAGCGCATTTTCGTAGATCCCAAAACAAAATCATCAGATTCATTCAATCAACCCAAAAGAGTTCGAATCTTAAAAAAAGTTTCAAGATAAAAGCAAAACTCCCAAGAATGATGAAGTTCTAGAGGAATTTTGAAACCCTCCAACAATATTATCAAATGAATTGAGAGCTAGCAGATAACTGACACTGTAAAATTCTCGAAAAAATAAAGTTGGAACTTTACGGTTTTAATCGTCTCATTTTTGCATTCTTGATCAAAGTATTTTATCGATAAATATACACTGACAAGGCTACCCAATTCGATTCCGAGTCATAAATGATGTTAAACAATTGAGGTTATCGCTTTGAAAATAATTGCAGCATTTTTCTACAATGAGAGAAACAAATATCGAAAATACCTGCCCTCGTTATATTTCTGCAAATTGTTGTTTCCGAATGTAAAGTACTCGTCTCGATTCGCTAGAAAACCTAAACGGACGTGAGTTTCACAACTCATTATACTCGTCCCGAACATCACAGACCTTAACATTTTCAATGAATGGATGTAAATGATCGGTGTATTGACTACTTTTCATTGTGCGCTGGAAATGATGCCTGGTAGAAAATTCGAAGTTATCATCGTGCATCAGCATACGACTATCAATATAAAATGTGCAGGAGCACGATGAGTTGAAAGAGGGGCGACAAATCAGACCACCCATGGAAATTTGCTGACTATTCGAGTAAACTTCAAAACCACTTTCCTAAAGGTGAAGGTTTCGTATGAGCGTGTGTCTATATATAAATCAATAGAATACAAGTAAACACATTTCAGAGTGAACTTATAAGTGACAAAGCATTTCTCTTCTTGGCAAATTAACCCTCTAGAAAATTCATCACAAACCCATTTGCTGTTATATTTGTGTTAGAGATTGAATAGAAATTTTCGAAAACTTTCGCTTCGTCTTCCGTCGAGCAATCTCTAAAATCTGCATGCATTATGTATTAACGATTTCCCTGGATCAAAAATTTATCATCATGTTTTTTTTAATGGCAAATCCATCGAAACATAGCAATTAAACATTTCAGTTGAAAATAATTTGAAGGACAATCAATGTACGCTTCATCCAAAACATTGATGGTAAAACAAGCTTTCTCACAAATTCTTCCTCTCGGTCTATCTCTATCTCTAGCTCTTTCTCTTTGTCCCGGTTGTCTCGACATCATTATAATTTCCCAAGCCGAAAGCACTTACTCACGTGTGTCAGAGCCTCGATATGCTCGGCTTTTTGGGGCTCGTCTCACTCTCTGCTCTTAGCGCTCTGCTAACCCTTTCTCTCAAATTGATGCGCCGTAAATTGTAGAACGTGGCATTGAACCGCGTGCGCCGATTAATGAAATTTAGGATTTGGGGGATTCAGCAGCAAAGCATCAACGAGGCTTTCTATATACATATGCATAATTGTGTTACAGATACCCGTCTATGCAGGTAAAGTGAGATAGGGACATTTTCACTAGCTCCATTCATAAATTGGCGGGCATTGACCATAAGCACGAACGGTGAGCACACATTTATTTTTCGGTTTGCTTCACGCTTCAGTGAATACTGTTTAAATTTTTTTTTAGTAGCTCACACCACCCAACGTCCCTACGAGCTTAACAGTAGATTTTATCGTGGTCTACACTCTCGTAAATGAAGAGCTTTAAAAGCAGACGAAAAATTATGCTGGCTCGGCAAAATTGCTAAACCTTCCACGTATAAGTACTGATGCGATGCGTCGTATTTTGTACGGAACATGAATGTAATTAACTGAAAATATTCAACGTTTGATATGTGAAAAGCAATGCATCCGGTTCACAGATTGTTGGCTCGCATTTCATATTAAATTTCCTGTCAACAGTTTTGACGGTGTCGAATGAATTTACAGAGATATCGTAACTTTTTTTAACATATCACTCATTCGATGGTTCGTCGAGGTTATTATTAAACCATTACTAGTTAAAAGTTCGTTTTTATTATTGTCGTTACAATTTATACAACGTGTAGAGTGCATCAACTTGGTTTTAATGTAAAAATCATTTTTTATTTTCAAAAATAATTCAATCATATGAACTTTTACATTTCCCGAAACGAGTAAGGGAACTTAAATCGAAAGCCGTGGTACAAATTGAAATTAAACTAGTCTATACACCAAAGATTAATAAGTAAAATGGATGAAAAAATGGCATAAACCTAACAATCTATTTTACTCTGAATATAACAAACAACCCTTGGATTGTTTCTGTATATAGAAACAAAAAATCTTATTCATAATTTGCTCAGACTCAATTAAGTGAGGTGCGAAAAATGGGAAACTGAACAGTAGCTGAAGGCTTGTGGAAAAATGGTAAAATGGAGGTATAATGAGTAACTTGCCTTTTACAACACAAAAGAGTGGACCACACTTACAATTTCTTTCCCACTCTCTGTCCCGCTCTCTCTATTTCTTAATTTTTTTGATTCGAAAGAAGCGCACCCCTTCTTCACACACCTGCCCGTGATAAATTCTTCACATTTCTTCATGCTGATTCGTGTACTGTTATTATTCATGTGTCCGAGTGTAAATGGCTGAAGAAAACACACATCCGTGACATCACAGCTATCAATCAGAGGAATCCTTGACTACAAAATACTTACACCTTTTAGTGATCGAAGCAATATGTATCGATATGATGTATAAACTCTATCTCTGTTATTATTACCATGGGAAAGTTATAGATCTGTTAAAAGATTCATACACGTTGTATTTTTTGTTTCATAAAGTTTTCGAAAATTATCTCAACTGACTGTGTTCGCTGGGATATATATGTGTATGTGTGTGTATACGTTCCTTCCTTGAAGGATGAGCTGCGATATGAAACGGGTTAGCATCTCATAAACTAGACGCGCCGGAGACGAAAAGCAATTTACCCGTTGCTGTTGTTGAATTGATATATATACATCCCCGGACGTGCATATGATAGTAGAAAGGTAACGTGACAAAGGTGAAAAAAAACTTGGAAGAAAGACAAAAGGAGATATAGATTGGATGGAGAAGAAAAATAACACGCTGATCCGATACGAAAAAGAAAAGTTCGAAATGTATTTGATTATATAAAAATATATTTTCTGGATATCAGTAAAAATATAAAAAATGAAGGTATATAGAATAGAGATTGAAAGTTTGGTATTCAGTTACATTCTAAATAGTATTAGTTCATGAAATCAAGTGTAATCCTTAAGCGGGGAAAGCTCTTGAATATTCTTATGACATAGAACGGAAATACAATTCAAGATAAAATAGGAAGCATCTCGAATTTGTTTCTAAATTGCGAGCTGAAATATAATTCTTTACAATAAGAAAGGTTCTACCTTATAATAACTAGAAGTGTCTTGAATTTATAATGCATTATATTTTCAACTTTACAGTAAAGTTTATGGTATACTTAGGTGATATTCATTTGAAAAAGCATTTCAAAAGCAAGAAACGAGGCAGCGTTTTGATAAAAGGCATGAAGAAGATAAATGCAAAGGCAAGACGTGTATCTATACTCGAGATTGGGCCATTTTCCCTCACTTTCAAACTTCATGTCGTCATCATTGACAGAACGTTCGACTTATCAATAAAAATAAAATTTCCCAATAACTTCACATGACATTGTCTTGTGAGGTAGAAACTCCTTTTTACAAAATATTTCGAAAATTAAAAGCGTATTGTATTGGTGGGATTGTATACTAATATTATCTAACCTTGATGAGCAAAGATCTACGGTATACATGAAAAATATATTTATTCAAATTGGAAGTAGTAGGAGGTAAACAACGCTGAAAAACGCGATCACGGTCGGCATCGTGGTGATGGTTAAGGGGCAAAAAAGTGTGATGCCTTTCTACGCTGGAGGATAAAAGAAGATATGAAAAATTCGAATAAAATTACAAACCGAGCTACCGTCCGTATAGTGGTGCTTCGAGAGTAACCAAGATGGGGCGCGAAGCAGCTAAGCTTTGGAAAAACAAGTCGAAATATCCGCGTACTAACCGAGGGAGCTAACCTCCATCACCTTGCTGCAGCTCCTGTATATCCACCCACGTACATATAATATTTTTGTACTCTCGCTCAGAGTTCAGCGCCTTTGAGGGTTCGCTCGGAGCGTCACCACGAGGATGAGTCTCAAGAGCGCTTTCTTATCGCGCTCGCAGAGCACGACAAAGAGAGAAGCAAAGAAGCAAGAAGGCGAAGAGTGTCGATTCATGAAGAAAACACTTGCTGAGCTTCCCAGTATCGGTGATATTCAGTATGTATATATGACTTGAGAGTTTCTCTCTCTCGCATGCTCTTTTGGTCTCTTTCTCTCGTTCTCATCATTTCGTCTTGCCCAGACCGAAGGTACATGGGAAACCTTTGAAGATGGCAATCTTTTTTTTCCGTCTCGCTTTCTCGCTCGACGCTTTATTTTATTTGTATTTAATGTAGTTTGCCGTCTCAGAAAGAAGAGTCCTCGTAGCGATTTCTGTTTAGCGTGGGGTCTTTCCCAATTTTATTTTGCCCTGATACTGCTGCTCCTTCCAACGCTAAGATACTGGTTCATGGTTATTTATATCTCCTTCAGAGGAGTACTGCGGGAAGAAAGTTGTTTGTCGAGAGGTATACCAGTTGCTACCGCACGTGCGGAAGGAGAGAGATAAGTAAAGAAACGATAAACACGAGGAGCGGAGAGGGCAAGCGAAACTGAATAAAATGTAGGCTTTTTTAATATGAATTTGTAATAAAGGTATAAAGTACTGTAAAATTTGTGTTTCTCAATTATTTAGATTTAGCCTTGACATTGAAAGTATACATATCAATATTCTGTACAACGATCACTTCCAAATTTTATTATGTAATCAGAAAAGGTTACGATATTGGTTTATCCATAACCAATTCACATCTTTTTCGGTTCATTTAAAAAAATCCTAGAATTTTTTTTCTCGATGCATGATATGTATATACACATATTACAATTATTCCCCTCAGTGGATGTTCTGTCCTGTTTAAGGATTTAGCACCAATTAGTGGAGGATCAAGTCCAGTAGGGCTACAACCTACATCTCCATAGGAACATCATCCCCTACTGAGTAGGATCTACGCGTCACACCGAAGACTTTGAGTGCAGTGTTTCAGGATGAATCCAACCGAAGGACACGAATAGAGAGGTACCTCGTTTCGAGACGTGTGCATACACCGTATTCTCCCTTTGACGCTTCGTGGTCTCGTTTAAGATCCCTAATTGCTGGATTTAGCTCTGGAAAGAGGGGTGAATGAGGGTTGAGCTGGGAAGGAAGCAAATCACTTTTTAAGTTTTGCCAGCAAGTGTATTGCGAGCGATCTATACGATTCTGGGACAACCTGTAGCGCATGCACTCAAACTCACTGCCACACCCTAGAGGCACGAATAAAACTCTTCTGTAAAAAACAAAAACCAAAAGAGGAAGAGACGGGGAAAGTGAGAGAGCAGGAGAAAAAGAGATGGAGAGAGGAAAATACATGGATTCAGATTCTATTTTGTTGGTTGACTAACGAATATATACCACATGCTCGTGCAACGGGTTTTATATAGAAGAGTTCTCGGGTGTGCCGAAAGAGGGATGAAAATGAAGCAAGGGTAGCTGGGTACGTTGCATAACGACTCTACCCTCGAGTCTTCTCGCAACACGCAACACTCAACCTAATGAAAAGAGGGACTTTCCTTGGAGCTTCTGGTTCGTAACAACCGCAAGTGAATCCATCCGCAGTGACTACCATCCACCTCTCGTTTCAATGCCGCAATGACAGCATCAGGACAAACCTACTACGCATATCTTATAAAAAGGTGGGAGAGGGGGAGGGGCGAAACGAGCTTACTGAACCGATCGCGCTCGTCAAACACGCGATCATATCGCAAGAAATATTTCGCAATGTATATGCTTGCACGCAAGTTACATCTGTGATAGGAAACCACTTTCACTTGGTCACGTTTCCTTTATGTGTTTTTGCAGATGTTCCATCTCGTGCACGTTTTCATAACGCACTTAAATGTATCATATGATTCACAACCCTCTCGATATCCGAACGATATAAAGTGAATAATTTTATTGCCTCACATCATCGCAGTGATCTTCAATAGTTCATCTTGTCATACGTGAACTTCGACTTCACGTGGGTGCTTTGTTCACGAGATCAAATGATATTGAAGCTGATAAATGAGTGCATTCATACATCATGTACAATACGAGCATGCGCTTCATATACGCGTTTCAGACGTTTTTGTTTTGAATTCCAACAAAAAATGTCATGTCTGTATGATACGTAGTCAGGGGAGGTTACGTGTTCTGACTCGGTTCATAGGGAAAACAAAGAGAGTATAAAAATATGCATGCGGACAGTGCGTGTGTAGCGATCGAGAAAGCCAGGGTGAAAGCACCCACCAGCAGAGTTGATCAGTAATTACCGCACATAAAATCACAATTCAGCCGGCCGGTTTTCGTTATGCGGATATATGTGTATAAGCACCGTATGTCTAGAGCCTCGCGGATCCATAACTCGGATGGTATATGGACCACTTGTTGGCGTTCCGAGCCCGTGCACCGAATCGAAAATCATTTGAAAATGGAGAATTCCTCTGGCCCGTACATGAGACATGTGAAATAGAATAAATTTATACTCGGGTTATCGCGAATATGATGCTGTTATAATGAACATTAGCGTGAAATTCATTCCCCTTGAAATGCAAAGCCAAATTGACGTTGGCGAGTTGCCAATTTTCTCAAGACTGAACTCTCACCCTTAAGCGCTTCAACAGAAGATCCATAAGTCTCGAAGCAAGCTCGAGAGTAGATAAGGTATATATAATGCATGGTGTGGTAAGAGAGGGCGACAAGTGCACAGTTCCGGAGCGGCTTTCTAAAGGAATAGCTTGTGGGCTTCGTGAATGCAACAGGCGATATGAGAAACTAACTACATACTTACGTAGGCCTACGGAAGTGTTTCTCTCTTTCTCTCTCTCTCTTTCTGTTTGCCTCTTTATCGCCCTGCTTCATTTATATATACATTTTCGCGAGGCTGGGTATAGCAACTGGTGGTTGCACTGTGGCGTGTGCTTGGCACGCCGTCCCGACGCGACCACCATTACCATCACTAACACCAACGGCAATACGTTCATGAGCCCACTTGCATCGCGTTCTTCCCATCCCGACTTCTCCATTCCGTTTGTTCTCAAATACGAAAGAGCGAATCTCTCAGAGAGGGATGAGTCCGAGAAGGGCCTTGCTGGCTCGAGGCCAAAAGCTGAACTCACGCTGCACGAGCCTCTGATCCAAGGGACACTTGATGCTGGTATGGAATCGAGCGAAAAACCTTGTATCACTTCCTACTTGATTTCCTACCCAAACAAGGTATTAAGGTTCCGCCCAATATCTTCAGCAGCTTTAGTATTCCTATTGGTTCCAACCTCTCAATTATTCGCATAAATAAATCAAGATAACTTTGAAAAAAAAAAAACTGCATGACTGTCAACAAAACAGGGCTTTCAAAATCTCGTAGATGCTGTTGAGTAACTCAATGGGAATTTGCTATCTCAACAACTCTTACAGTGAGCGAATCACGATGTGAGGCGACACGATTTGCCCGAGAGACCACCTTTTTCGCTAACATTCTTTATGCCCAATGAAAGTACGTGACGAGAGAGTGTATGGTCAAAACGTTCCATCCAGGTTGAAAGCATCGTTCGGTTCTTATCTTTCTCGAACTGAGAGAAAGGCTTCCGGTCCTCACAACGAATGCATAAATAATGCCACATGGGTCTCGCTGAAGGGCCATTTCGCAGTTGGAATGGTTCGAGGCCTTTCTCTCAGCTTTGCGATGATGTTATCCATGCGGCCTCCCTCTTCACCACAATCTAGCATCACTAGTTTGTATATCTGTACAGTTTCATTTTGCCGGAGGACATATCAATGATGCACGGATCCTAAGAACGACCCGAACATCCCTGATCGTCCAGTGCTTCCCCAGGGATATGCCTAAATGGTGTATCAGTGTCCTCGGGTCTTTCTGGGCGCATCCCTAGCATTCATGGTCTACTCCAATGGATTCTATAAAAAACACTGCTACTTGCTCTTATTCTGGCACTTTCGATCACCAAGGACTTTTTTCATGTTTGTTACAACCGCTGAGAGAATTATTAAGACAACATTTTTTGCATGATATTGACTCGCTTGTAACGCCTGTCATCTCATATGATGTCAGTCAATTTGATAAAAAAATAATTCTTCTTGCATATCTTTTTTTTTTCTCGCCATCGTTAAATTCTATCTTAGAATACCAACGATTTTTTATCGAGAAATCCATACATTCGTGGTCATTTTACTGATGTCTTGTCTTCACATGACGATAAAACGGTACAATATTTTGCTATATCTCTGTGGAGAGTATGTGCTTGACACGACGAGGCGAAAACGTTGCTCCTCTTTCCCGAACGATTATTCATGAGTGACTGATTTATATATCGACCGACTCGTTGTATCGCTACATCGAACAGTGTGGCCTTAAGATATGGGCAGACATAAGAGGTTATATGCCAACGAAGAAAAAGATGACGGAGAAAAAAAGTAAAGAAAAAAAAGAAGAACGGAGGAGGGTGTAGGTACCATAGGACGAAAGCATGCGCCCCTTTCTCTCCAAATATACACACTCGTACAGAGCTACACACACGCACACACATAGGCATACAGTCCGGAAAGATTTCGACGCTGGATTATTAAATTCCTTGAGAGCCCCGGGCGTCACGAAATACCTATTTGTGAATCGATACATTCACTGAATATTTCAGTCAGAATGGAGCACAGCGATTCGATGAAAGCTGCCCTCCTATTACTCCTCTATGCCCCGTAGCGATCAAAAGTTCGCAATCATTTTCCTTCGCCATTGCAGTTGTTTATATGTACATACTTATATGTACATATTAAAAAACTCAATCTCCTGACAACATCCGTACATGGCGTTAATCGAGTCATCTTATTGGAGTCGTTTCACCGATTCCATTCATAGAATATAGGATTTAAGATTTATATTGAAAAAAAAAAAAAAAAAAAAAAATTGCATTTGTCTTCGCACAAAGCCTGAGCTCGGCGGATTGACAGATGTCATTGGCATACACAAATCACTTTGTCCGCTGGGCACATATGCGGTTCAGTCTGATGTCCTGCCAGCTTCAGGATCAAACCCTTCGATTTTTCCGGACGCTCCAAGGAAATCCAATATCCGTACCTATTGTTAAGCAAAGCATCGGCAGACTGAACGAGACGAAGAAAAAGAGCAAAAAAAACGGTTTTATATCATACACACCTTCAAATCATTATAAAGAAAATCTTACTTCTATTTAGCTTGTCTACACATAGCAAAGCCTCATAGGAATTCTGCATTTATTTTTATATGATTCATCCTACAGTCATCAAAAATCCTGTTACGCGGTTTTATCAATGTAGTGATTTTTTCAAAAAAATATAAGTGATACGTTGTTTTTCGTTCATCAAAGAAATCATGTATAACTTTTTATTTTATTTTTTTTTTTTTGTAAAATATTGAGTGGATTCGAGAAAAAGGAGAATTCGTTTTTCAGCTATATCTCCTGTCGTATGACCTCTATCGAAATTGTGTGGTACACGAATGTAATCTGACTCGCCGAGAATTTTTCTGAGAAGTTTGCAATACGGATATCTAACTATAGGGTGACGTTTGTAGGAAGCCAACTTTCTCCATTCGCATAGTTTCATCTTTAACCTCTCGCAGAATCGACTAACCTTACGCTCAGATACGCACAGAGTCTTTATATTTTTTCCCGTTCGAAACATTCATGTAAAGTATATACCATGGCCCTGTTTGACTTTATGCAACGTGTAAGTATTCCTGAAAGAGATGAAAAAGAGGAAGGAAGCAGAAAGGGTGAGAGGCAAGAGCTTCAACCTTGTGATCGTCGAACGTTATTGCGAAAAGGTTAGCCAACCCAGTACGAGTATACCCAAGTGTGTGGCTTCTGCTCGTTGCACACAATATATGTACCGTAGCAGCATGATGTATGTAGTCATTTTGTTATAGCCATATTACCCATGTATATACATTAGTCGCTGCAGTTTTCAATGTTGAGGAACGAACAACTTGAGATGTACAAGATAGCTTGCTTGAAGCCCTTACAGTGAAGGAATTACTTTTTCCATATGTCCCAAAAGTATCTCAGGGACGACTAGACGAAGTAGTTATATTATGTTGACATACACTGAGAACAGAACTGTTCCCTTACAGTGAGGCTTTGTACAAGATAGCTTGCTTGAAGCCCTTACAGGGAAGGAATTACTTTTTCCATATGTCCCAAAAGTATCTCAGGGACGACTAGACGAAGTAGTTATATTATGTTGACATACACTGAGAACAGAACTGTTCCCTGGAGTGGCATGTTCGAAATAGATCATAGACTTTACAGCCACCTACGGAGAACTTGAAATGGTTGAAGGAGAGGACACTAACCCGGCCATACATATAACATCCGATTCAAACGATATTAAAAATCCTCTTACAAGTTAGGTTTTTACACAATAACATCAGAAAGTATCATATTTTCTACTTTTTGTTCTACCCACCTGAAGTGTCTACCTGGAATAACAACTCACATCATGTTTTGGACACGAGTTACTTAATGAAAATATGAAACTACCGGGCAAGAGGGTCAATACCGTGATTTTTTGTATATTTTAGTGACACTGCTCGGTATGCTGCAGTTGTCGAGCTGTCCACGTAAGTTATCAAGGAACTAGGTATCTTCAAGCTTTTCTATCGTATCGATAGCAACAAAAGAAAATGAGAAAATTTTATACACAATAGGGAGAGTTTGAGAATGAAAAAAGGAAGGAAAGATGTAAATATTCTCCATCGAGTAGAAGCGGACGCCATATTTGCGTCTGCTACCACTGTTTTTACTGGAGGCTGCGAAGAAGAAAGAGAAAACACTGAGAGAATCTGAAGGGACTGAGTTGTTGCAGTAGTACAAGATACTGAACGTCAGGCCACATCATGTGCCTCCAGGGTACTCCTTGTCTTTCTCTACTTTTTTACTCTTAACGTTCTACCTTGTAGTCTTGGCGTAGACTCGATTTCCCCAGTCCCCCAGTGGTAGTCCTTAGTTTCAAGGCAATAAGAAATATTGCTACTTCAACTCGAATAGTCCCAGCTAGCTTATTGCTATGGCTGTCTGCGCTCTTCATCTCTCCTTATTCATTCCTCTCTCTCTCTCTCTCTCTATGCGATTATTATTGTCATCTTCATTGCATCAAATTTATTTCTGCATGTTCTATTATCTTACCCTTCATTCATATACATGATTTTCTTCAGATTTTACCTATAATATATCACAAATATTGATACTCACTGCCTAAATTTTTAATTTAATATTTTGCATCAGCCAGAAATATCATAGATTGTGTATTCAATCAATTAATACCCTGAACCAAAATATACCCTTTACCACATTTTTTTGAATTGCAAATGAAGATGAGAATTTTTTTTTTTTTACAGAAAAATAGTGATGTAATTAAAAAGTTTTAGATTATTTCAATATCTCATTCACTCTTGCGGTAGAAAGTTTTACACTCACATTTACAGCATGAATGTTGAGGGTTGAATGCGGTATTTTATTTATTTATTTATTTTTTTTATCAATGTCGTAGAACTAATGTGGTGCTGGTTTCGTCACTACGCACGTAGTTTCGGTACGAATATCCACAAATATATTTTATATATATGGATGTCTAAGCGTTACAATTTCGTGGGTGCCTGCTGATGGCAGTGGGACGGTATATCGCATAGAATTCGTGCCCGGGAAGTACGAAATGGGTGCGAAACTGTGAACGGGAAAATGTATATGTCTATAAGTATACTATATATAGGATAAGAGAACAGGCGTGGAGGCATGGCTACGACCCGAACAGGGAACCCTGGGCTATAATGTGAAACGTGCTTAGAGGCTCGAGCAGGGAATTCACCGAAGGTGGTGGACCACATCCGCCTCGTCATGGACCCCTCCATGACTACAACGTATAGTGCACGAGTCCTTTCTTCCATCGTTTTCTCTCTTTTACTCTTTCTCATTTTTTCATCTCTTATGCTCAAGATTCGGTTTTAGCACGAAATATGAAGGGTGTGAAAATGAAAAGCCACCCGTACATTAAGCCTCGCAAAGGGTTTTCTCGCTGGTCTTGGCTCAGTCACCTTCTCACTTTATGTGTTTATATATATATATATATATATTGAGCATTAGGGTGACTGTAATTTAGCTCACATCTAAATTTCTTTAGTTCCTTTATCGCAGCACAATCAAGGTGTTAAATAAATTTTCAAAACCTGTGCCTCAAGGTATCCAAAAAATTTTCAATCATCTCTCTGAGGGTTTGATTTTCACTACATGCGAAAATGCATACATTTTATGAAATTGTTACTTAATCATTTTTTTACATACCATAATAATGAATTTCAACTGCTAAAGTGGACAAACGATTCACTAATCAAATGTGACTGGACTTGTAGTACTTCGAGATTTTGGTTTGTATGATTTTGAGTTTCGATGTATTTTCCATCCAACAACTATATTATTTGTTTCAACAATTTACTCTCTCTAAATGAGATCAATATCTGTAGGTTCGGTCTGTAGTTCAAATCGAAAAAATTGTCGTATATATTTTTCGTGAATTAAACCTTTCCATCATGGAAGTATGTATTGATACCAAAAGAAATTATAGTGATTCAATTTTTTTAATTGAATTAAAAAAAGATTGGAATATCTGTAATTTCATCAAAGAAATCACCAACCACTCCGAACGTGCGCTTGAAAGGTTTGTTAATTATACAACTTTTTCTTCTTTTTTTTACAATATAGAAAATAAATATCAAGTATGCTTCCCTGATGGAAAAAAAAACATATTTTTTTACAGAAAATAGTAATGAAAAACACAATACGTATGTTTGTTTTGAAACGCTAAATTCAGAGTGATCAGACAGAAAGCCAAAAATTGAACTCGGACAAAAACTGTAGAAAATTGTCAAATTGAAGAATTTTACAATACGTATTTCTTTATTTTTTTTGTAGCAAAATATTTTTTAAATGCCCACGGATCAGAAGAGATCAAGTTTTAGGAATGTAAAGGTAACGTGAAATGCCCCATACATAGCGAGTACTTATCTCCAGTGTTCTTTTGGTGTGTGCTTCATATCTGGCACGGAAATTAAATTTTTATCGGGACGCCGAAAGCCTTCTTACGTGAGAGGATGCTAACGAAATTTTTTATACTATAATAACACACCTCTTCGGTTTTCTGCTCAACGTACTTTCCCCGAACGATAAAGTTCGGATAAGTTTTCTTTTCTTTTTTTTTTCATTTTTTTTTTTTTTGTAAGAACGCCGCTGCACTTTTCCTTTCAGACTGGGCTTCGATGTGGATCGATTAGTCATCCCTAGAGATAATGGCAAGTTGGCGGAAAAAAGAGGAAAAACAAAAGTATCGTACGAACTGAGAAGAGTTACCAACACGGCCTCGCGAGAGGCAGCGAAAGCGACCTTCGTTTTTTTTTGTTCTCGCTCATTTTGTATGAATCAATCCATCTAGCGGAAAAAACTTTGGACTGGGCTTACAAATGAATCAATTATATTCTCGTACATGTCCAAATAATATTATGTGGGGAGGTTATGATGCAAGTTGACCTCTTTTCTTTCGACCTTTCTCTCGCTCTCTCTCTCTCCAACTGGGTTCTTTGTTCGTTCCTTTCTCAATATAATAAAAAATTTATCCCTGCTGTCGCATAACAAATTAGCCGCTCGAGAAATCGGAGATGGTATCGGCCAACTTTGTAGACATGTGTTTGTAAAAACGAAGATAAACGAAATTTGACAAAGTAAATTGCTACCCTAAATGAAGGTTCAATCCCAGACAACTATTCGAGATTTCCTAGGGAATATCGACAACGAGCGAACAATCAAATCGGTTCTTTGGAAATCTGTTTTTAAGACAACCAATTTCAGTGGTACGATGAGAAGACTCGTGGTGGCCTGTAATTGTCATTAATTTTATTCCACTAATATCAACAACAAAATCAGTATAATAAGCAAACGAGACGAATGCTTACCAAAATTTTTTATTTGCTAGCAAAATTGTATATTTACTAGGGTATGCTTTCATCTGTATAAACCATCGGTAGCTGTGCACAGAATAACCAAACTTCACCTGCGTGAAAGGCCAATCGCCACATGAATAAAATGACAGCAATTAAAATCTTGAAATTCGACAACTTTTTTTAATTGGGAAAATAAAATTCAATAAATTAATCCAAATACGGATGAAATCATTGATGATTATCAAATTAATAAAGAGTTCGCTGCGATAGATGTGCATATCCATGTTAGAGTTAATCATTGAGAGTAATTTATTTATATTTTATAAAAATGTATTTCGTTGAATGCAAAAAAAAATCACAAAAAACAATGTTAGTGTGGGGTTTGCTAATACGTTAGTCATCCAACGCCATGAGAATGTTAATCCATTCGCTCGATTCGACTTTCATTAAAACAAAACGACGCATACGCGAATTATAACTAATTTTTTTTCAAATATTTATGCAAATCCATATCGTTGCTTCAATGAAGTGGACAACTCATGAAATTTCGTATAATCCGAATTTGCGAAAATCTGTTTGCCACTTCGAACGAGACATGTCTCTTAGACGCATTCAATTGTTTATTAAGTTCAATTGTCGCAATATTACCGTTTTTCAACTTTCTCCTATAGTCAACGATCTTCGGTTTCCCTAATCCTCCCGATCTTGAAAGAAGCTGAGCAATAAATGTGCTCACCAACAACTAAAGGCCATGCAACGATTTTTTATTTTTCATTTCATGTACCATAGACTCATTGCACTTGGATGTTCATGAACGGGGTTCAATTTATGGGAAACCTATCTAACGACACACTGGCGTGTTCAGCGTTCGTCGATATCGTTTGATATTAATTGAAGGCTGAGTCGATGAACTCGAAAAGTGCCTGGATTACGGTTACCAGAGTGATCGAGGATCCGCACGGAGATTAATCGAGGTGAAAGTGGATTGACGTGAAGACTCGACGAACCGAGCGAGGACGTTCGAGCTGGTCCACTCGATCTTCCGCGAGCAGACTCTTCTATATAGAACATATGTCGACGCGTATGTTCCGTTAATTTTCCATCCTCCATCATATACAGACACGTTCGTACACATACATGGGACCAGTGTTTCACACACGTGCATACTGAGCCGCTGCTCCGTTGAATTCAACGAATAGCCGCAAACGAGAGATGTGCCTTTAATTACCGTATTCATACCGGATTACGGTGTTCGTGGCTCCGGTGAATAGGGCCGTCGTCGCCAGGAGGGTTGAATACGGGGAGCATAGGATGAACGAGATTGCGAGGTCCTCTATCGTGGACATAGAATATAAGCTGAAGAACGAGGGAGTGTCATAGAGGTCGCGGGAGTAACGTTCGGTATTGGGAAAAGCTTGAAATGAGGGTATAGCAAGAGAGCGGATAAAAGGAGGGAGAGGGAAAAAGCCCATAGGATAGAGTATATAGAGAAAGGATACGCAGTGAAAACCGGATACTCGAGCACGACCGACCAGAACGTCACGAAGTTCGTCCGATAATCGAATCGTGTCCTGTTGCGGCTCAGGTCCGAAAGACGTAATACAACGACGATGAGGGTGACCAGTTGAAAACGCAGAGAGCGCATATAGCGTAAATTCCCTTCGATCAGGCAGGAACGCGCATGTGTCTGTCCTATCATTCTGTGGTAGCATGATAAAGACTTTGACCAGCACCAACTTATGCTGCTTCGTAAAGAGTTCAAATCAATTTTCCATAATGATGTGTCAGTCATGACCTTAGTATGCGATAAAACGAAGAGACAGAGAGGAGGGCAGCGAAAAGCTTCGATTCCTTGAAATCATAACGATTGAGAGTGTTTGCTATAATAACGCGAAGCAGAAGAAGAGAAAGAAAAAGGGGAGAACGGTACAACAATAGAAGCACGGGTACATCCTTGTGATGGAGGTAATGTCACGTTAATACGATAGCATCAACTATTCTACACTTCTCGTACGAACAAACTACACAAATTTTCACTATAACGCCTCGTTTTCATGTTTCAGCCTGATCGTGGTATGTTCAGGACTGTTCACGGGAATAATCAACTTTTTTCATTATTTCCATCGATAGAGCTTAATTAACCATACGAAGAATTTCCGTTAACAGACGTGAACATGGTTCAGGTCTGTTCACGGGAATAATCAACTTTTTTCATTATTTCCATCGACAGCGTTTAATTAACCATACGAAGGCGCCATGCTCTAATACATCTTCTCCGTTATCTATGAAGGGCTAGTAACGAAGCAATTACTCATCGCACATGTCGATCTTGCGGATTGCATCTTAATCCACAATGTTATTTGATACACGTGTAGGAGCACATAGCAGCTTAAGAAGGGAGATGGAAGGAAAAACGGAAAGGGCTTTTCCGATGTAGTTACCGTTGTTGTATGTAAGATATTTCATCCCGACTTAATGAGCTTGTAATCGATGTCTAGAGTCTTCTTCGATTCTTCCATAATAATACCTAGAACTTACTATTGATGGAAAAAGTATTGAAAAGATAGTTTTTAAACTGTACGTTGATCCATACGTAGTTGACGTCAAAAATTTTGTCAAGATCTTGCTTAGTATGTCGATGCTCCGGAGCAACGTAACTTATAGCGTGATCCAAGTATTAAAAAAATGACAAACCTAGAGATGTCAACATGTATAGCAGATGATCGAATCACCAGTGTGCCGGCTGTGGAATCAGAACCTCCAAAAACTCTAGACATATAAACATGACATCAGAGCCATGTGTATGAAGCCCTTGATACGATGATAAAAAACATGTCCTCGGCACAAAGCCAATTAGCCTAATATGAATCAAACGAAATCGATGGATGAAAATAAACGAAGAACAAGGAACGTATTTTCGGTCAGATCGAAGCCATGGAAAAAATTTGACTTGGCTTCACCAATTTTATTCAAATCAATCTCCGTAACACGATTCGAGTATTACAAGATGTTCCCTGACTTCAGTTAATTACATTTCAACACAACTAGAAACAAAGATACACCACTTTGTATTCATACTTACGAATCTTATACAACTGTAACGTATCATTTAAATTTCCATTTGACGCCGTACGGAGTTTTTTTTAAACGCAAGAAAGCAAGAAAGACATTATTTCTGTGTGAATCTAAATTTAATTAAAACGAAAATTAGCAGCAACTATTATTTTTACACTCAAAAAGACGAGAGACCTATATGCGGACATATACTATTATCGTAGCCCATCGCGTTCAAACGATCTACAGCTACGTTACTAATACATCACAGAACGCGGTCGCTTCTTTAATGGCTATGTCACAATAATAGTGATACTGGCTACGTTGATATCCATGAGCGAGTATTCACTCGGTAAGCTCGTAAAAAATGTATAATCAACATCCACGGTAGCGAAGCCTTTCAAAGATACGGCTACCCCAACACTCGTACACATTCAGATATATCTATTCTTTTTGCAACCACACTTACGTTCTAAAAATAGGATGAATTTTGAAGTTTATCTGTAAGCTATAGGCTCATGCACTAGCTGGTCTAAACCAACGAATCGACAATATCAAGTGATGAAATAATATTTTTCGTGACGAGATCGATGAACCTAGACGTCCGCTGTATATCGATCACATAATTCCGTTAGTTTTTCTATAGACTAAGTGATATCATCGACGGAAACCTTCACTCGTTCTTTTTTGTTATTCCGTGCTCCCATACATACAGGGTTCACACAAAGCAAGCAAGCGAGTGAAAGTACATGACGCTGACCAAAGTATCGACAAATTGAATCGAGGGTGTTGGAAGAGAAGAGGAAGAGATAGAAAAAGAAAAAGAGAAATTGTTGTTGGTAGGGTATGCATGGTGCTCTTCTACTCATGATATGGAACCATGAAATTTCATTAACTCCAAATAGTCCGTTCCATTAAGCATGTCAATCGAACCGATTTGAAATTATCGAATAACTAGCAGTACTCTCGTATGATAAATTAAACATTTCATGACTTTAATATTCAATCTGGCTGTTGATGATTTTTGGCATTTTTTTTTTCTAATATCTGTTTATGCATTTTAAATGGTAAATATAAAACAAGAGACACATTGAAAAACAGAGAAGAGTCAAGGGGTGGGAAGCATAAAACAGACGAACGGTTATTTCGAGGAAAATACTTTAAGGCCATCCGTGTCACTCTGGAAAATTGTTTGTGGAAAAATAGAGAAGATCTCCGGAGTGATGTTGCACGAGCGGACACTGTATAAGGGTGCGAGATGGTAATAGTGTTGGTATATGCTACATGTTGAAGGACAAGTTAAGGGTGCAGGGGGGTGAGACAAGAATCTCTCAAAAATTCCATTTGGATGGAAACGCCCGAGAGGGGATTTGAACAACGGGCGGATGAAGTGAAAGCATGAAGAGACGAGAGGAGAGAATAGAGCGTCAGGCAAAACGAGGACTGAGAGGAAGAGAAAAAGTGTCGTGTCACAGACACGGTGAACATGGTTTACTCGTGTAGTGTTTGGTCGATCCATTACTCGCCGTGGTACTGGTATACTACGGCACCAACATCAGGTGTGGATGCGTCTTTTCGTCGGCGAGCTGGCAGTCAGTATAGTACAAGAATGAAGGAGGGGATTCCCAATAAATGTGAATGGATTATAAGAGACGTGTGTGAAAAAAATACCTTTACCCAGGACATAAAAGTTTTTCCGAAAATCGTCATCTCTCCTTGGTATCAAGAAAATATAACTTCTACCAATGCTTTTGTCTAAATTTATTACGAACCAACCTACTTTTTTGGGTTTTCGTTGTTAATCAAATATTTCGTAAATCATTACGCAATAACGAATACTTATTTTCGTTTTATTTTACAACATCACCAGAAATTTTCCTGAGCTCTATTTCTTAACCTCTTCATGCTAATCCCCACCCGGTATTCCGTTCGTCTCGTATAAGCATCGCCCACGCTTCCCATTTTCGATGGAGCCGATCGGTCACCTCAAAATCCGGATTTAAGATTATAGCTTTGCGAAGCCGAGTTCCCTTCTAAAGGCGAAAGGCTGAGGGAAGAAACGAAAGTAGCTCACTTATTTTGTTCCTGGTCAGCATAGAAAGGACTGTATTGAACCTTGCAGGATGGAAAAAGTCCATGCAAGCACGTCATGCCAGGAAGAATTCCCCCCGGGTTGCAAGAGAGAAGTATTATTATCCTGGGAAATCTGTGGGGGGTTCCCGCGGGATAGTGGATCGGTCACGTTCGGACCCAGGGCCCCGAGAGTAACCGGGTGCAAAAGTTTCGCAGCTCTCTCGGGTGCGCTGTGCTTGTACGGACGAGTTCCTTTCTCCACACGAAAAGAAGATACTTTCTCCCGACTATCTGGCTTTCCTCTGACTTTTGCTCTCTATCCACTTCAGAGTTCTTACTTACATGTTCACTGCGAGAGACTCGCCAAGAGTAGGACGTGGATCCAGGGAATATAAGTAAGTATCCGCAAAACTTCATTCCGTACGTGAACCTGAAAGTGTAAATCATCCAGAAGAGAAAATTTACCCACGACTCTCTGCTATCACTGTTTTTTTTCTTGCGCCTATCCTATTTTAACTTTTGTGAAAACAACACATTCGCTACATGGACTGTTCTCGTGAAAAATCTTGTGAAAACTTGAACAGATTTGAACCAAGCTTGATTCGAAAACAGAATATACGCATATAGTTTTTTCGAAGCTGCAATTGTTGAAATAAAATAAACACATATCAAGATACTAAATTCGTATAAGATAGACATTGGTAAAAAAAAGTTTGCATCCACTTTCATGTACACTTGCTATGGGGTGCATATCAAGATGAAGCTCAAGTTCGTTTTTAGTCTCATGACGCGCTACGTTAAGAAGGATCGAGTGGGTAATAAAACATCGACTCTGGTTCGGTGAAACACGCCGAGGGGCTGAAGAACTAGCAAGACTGACGTAAAGCTCTCATGAGTGGAAATTTGGAGATAGCAAATGGACTCAACTCGATATGAATGGCAGACACTCGGTCACTGCCGTCAGAAGGTTATCAATTATTCTTTAGAAGTGACACGTCATCTCTCGTGAGGAAGGTACGTAGTCAAGTAGAAAGATGTATGATCTCTCATTTCTAATAAGTGTAAGAAATCTACAACTGCATGATTTCAGAACCTTCTAGAAAGGTTTCTAAATGTGATTTAGATATTTCCCCGTCCCTTCGCAGATGTCAGTTGCACATTTTTAAAGACAAAGCACTAAAAGAATGTACATAAAAAAAAAACAAATTTTGTGCCTGTGTTAAATGAATGTCCTAAACTTCAATGGTTGGGTACAGAGGTGAGAGGTGCACTGAATAAAAAAAGAAAATAAAGTAACACAACCCATAGGCCGATAGCTATGTGATGGTGAGGTGAGGGATGGAATTCTCGAAGGCATCGCGTGCCGCGGTTGAATTGATGGTATACCTATATAAAACCGTGAGCGGTATCAGCAAAACGCGAAACACACACAATGCTTTATCACGGGGAGGCGTTGGCGGTGTTGCGCGAGGCGAGGGGCAACTAATTAAATTACTGCTTGGCTACAAACACGACAAACGATACGTGACTTACAATAATTGAAACAAATGATCCTTGGTATCCAACGTCACGTCAGGGCTCAAGCTCCACGTGAGCAGGCATTCAACGATCCTCTGATGTATAGTATATACATGCGGCATTTGTACAGTCCGCACGTTTTTCTGCCTTCATCCATGCTACATTCGACAATGAAGTTTCTCCACTACTCTGTCGCGAGTACTCATCTCTCTTTCTTTTGCTCCCTTTATTGTTCTTCTCAATTCTTTCCTTCTCATTCTTTCCTCAACATTCTCTAGTTGTTTGCGTAAATTCACAGGCTTAAACGCACAGATCAATACTATTTATACAGATAAGAGTTACTAAAAAATCTTCTTCTGTAATTTCTGGGTACCGAAAGTAAATATTCCCTGAAGCCGATCCTCAATTACAGGTAGAGAATGAATCGTGTGGGAAATGTAAAAGGGTTTTATAAATTCTTGAGTATTGTCCAGCTGGTTATAGTGCCATGGGAAATGGATAAGTGGAATAAGTTACATGTTCAGCCTTTAATTATTCAGAGAAGAGTATTAATTTCGTTTGAAAATTACTTCTCGTTTATAATGAAAAGAAAAACAAAACTTGTGGACATGCGTGTATCAAGGGATTAGAATACAAGCGTGGGCTGTTAGATGGGAGAATGTGACCACTGGGAATTTTTCAGTTATTTTTCACTTCCTTATCGCAACAAGAGGTGTCTCTCGAGAAATGAAATAGCAGCGCACAAAGCGTATCATGGTGTTTAAGCAAAAGCACTGACGGTATTTCCTCGATGGTGTTGCACCGTTGAAGATAAACAGAAAGAGACTGTTCATGTATATCAGTAGAAGGAATAGTCTTGGTACACGGTCTTGAACGCGTACTATAAAAAGAGTATGGATATACCTGTAAGGCGTTATCATAACTAACGCCCTCATCTACATAATTATTCCGGAAAATGCGCTACTTAGCAGTGCCCACTAGAGCCCGAGGAGAGCGTTGTAGCCATGGAATATGTGTACCGTAGGATATATATAACCCAGGAAGCCGACGAGACAGTGCTTGCTTCGGAGACTCAACAGAGAGAACTCGTGTTGCACATCTCCGGGTGTTCGAATGAGTAAATGGAAGAGAGTAAAGGGTTGGGAGAAAGCAAGAGGGAGTTGAACAGAAATACGCATAGAGTAAGTATATACGTGAGTACGTATGTGTAGAGAGAAAGGGGAGTGAGATGTAAAGCGAGTCTTCGAGTCTGTCTCCTTGGGAATGAAACCAATTACTTGGTGACCCCCTCGGGGCTATGCCGTGCCTCTTTGCTCATGCTCAAACTGAGGGATGCGAAACCTCGAGGAGAGAACCATGAGACACAAGAAATAGAGAAGCAGGCAAAAGCCTATACTCTAAGCAGGATAGGCATATATATAATACGCACATGTACTAAGAAGTATGACGCAAGAGGAATTGAGGCGTCTCGACACTCAATGACAAACACGTCGTCGTCGTCGTCGTCGTCGACGACGTTCTCATCTTCGTCGATCACGGGCCTGAACGTCGGGGACGCGACAAGTGCATTAGTTAATTAGGGAATCTCTACTAATAATTGCCGAGAGTGCAGCACATGGAGCGCCTCTACTATGAGCAAGGAACTCAAGAGAAACGTTTGATGGCACTCTCCGAACGCCAAAGACTCGACGACTGAATTATTTTGTACAACACGTAGGTGTTTTCTTATGCTCAATATAGTTACTCTTTTCATTCAGAATCCCGGTCGTACGACCTTCGGCTTCAGCAGCTGTATGAGTAGCTCTCAATAAAGTGTGCTTCCCGCTCTATTTCTAAGTTTGTATCTACAATTCCAACGCGTCAATAACCTTAAAAAGTGGACAGTGACTATTGTCTTAGTAAGCGAGTAGAGATCAGTACTGTATTCAAAAGTTCCGCAAAGATACGTCTAATTAGCACACATAAGCTGAACGCTATGAGGAACCACGAAAACTTATGAACCATGATGTGCAGTTTACGACGTAAATGCAGGTAGGTACTTTGTACGTAACTGCATCAGCGTAATTTAGCGAGCTATAACATCATGCATGTTGTCTTCTTTGAAGAAGATTTCAACCCTGCAACCATTTATGCGATCAGTATTCGTAAGATCTGATGCTGGGGTTCTATAGAAGTATCATTATGTGCAATAGAAAGTATAGTTTGCATTAGTTTCACCAACTGATCTAGTACCTGAGTACTTTTTACCAGAATCAAATCTTTTCTTCGAAAAGTCTTCGGCCCTTGAGACATAAATTCCCATTTTCACGTTATACCCGTGAAATTCATTAAGCAAACTGGAGGTACGTGGGTTGAGTCCCTGGTGAAAAGTCTCTTAGGTCATAGCATCTCTCTTGTACTCGTTGGCATGAGATTACAAAATCTTCTTCAACCGAACAAGAGAGAGGCAAGGGTATTGCGACGAAAGAGAAGGTTCCTCTCTCCCCAGGACGAGCTCTTCTCGAGTACCTTTAGCGTACTACTCTAAAAGCCGTCCGAACCAGCGAGAATCATTTCATAAAGTCTTTGAGCCCAGGCTCTCGTCCGTTGTCTCTGTTTCTATCTCTACCGCTCTTATTAACTAAACGGGGATTCTGAAGCGCTCCCTCTCGACAAGGCAAATCGAAAACGGGGTGAATACCGAGAGGAGTGAATGAGAAAGGCAAGAAGGGGAAAAAGACACAGCGGGGCGCTCGTTTCTGAAGAACAGCTGTGAATGCTCGGTCTCACAATTAGTAGGATCGAGTCTTGTTAATTGGTCCTTTCTCTCCAATTCAAAGTCGAATGGAGAAGAGCGAGTAAGAAAGGGATAAAGAGGTCGGGGCGGGGGAGGGGGGGGGGGCAGCCAGATACTGGAAGACAATTGATTCGATCGCAAGCTAAAAATTTTCGTTACTTTAGGGTCCGGAAGATGACGTAAAAGAATTATCGATCATCTCTTTTCGAAAGTACCAGGAGTTTATAACGAATACTTTGCAACGTTTCGCTAGGTAAACGCCCAACAAAATTCAAATAACAAACCTTGGCAGTATTTAAACGGTTTTTTCCGAACACATGTGCTTCGAGCGAATATCCGGCATTACTCAAGGGGGAGGTCACCAAAATAAATTCCAGATTTTATTTTTTAATCAAAGTTGAAGGACGAAGATCAGAATTTTTCGTCAATAATGGAAAAGAAAAAGTATATATATATATTTCAATTTTTATTTTGTTTTGAGAAAAGCTGGAGTAGCAAATTTCGGAGATCCGGATTTGATACAGTATTGGTCGTCTTTTTCTGGCCGTTGACTCACTGGGCGAATTGAGTGACGAGAGTGAATAAAATCTTGAGGGTTGAAAGAGGGATGCTGCCTATATTTTAAAAGAGGCAAAACGAGATAGAGAGAAACAGAAGTAGCTCGGAATAACCAGCGGTAACTTTAGCAAAGGAGAGACAGAAAGATAAAACGAGAGAATAAAAGAATATGGAGAAGCATGCCTGCTTTCAAGCGATAAGCTAGCCCGGAGAATTGCCTTTCTGCCTTTCCGATGTCATACGAAGTCGGAACTGCTACCTTCCGGTCGTCTCTCACTCTCTCCCTTTCTTTTTCATATTCCTGTCCTCATTGACGTACATTCTGTCGCGCATCTCAAAGCATCTTCAATAACAGCAAAAGTAGAGAAGCGACCAAGAACCATTTCACCTTACTTTTGCGTACATCTTTAGGAAGGTCCGAGGCTTTTTTGCGAAGGATCGCAACTAAGTCCTCTCTTCGCGGATGTCTGATTTTCAATGTGAAAAGTGTCTGTCCCTTGGCTTCATAGGGCCAATCCCAGTGAATCCCCGAGGACTTTAATATGAATTGCGTCTCGATATAGATAGCCAAAATGTTAGGGTAGGAAGACTACTGTCAAGCCCAGAGCTAGTGTAGCCATACTTTCTCCTCTACATTACTAAAGCACACCCGAAGTGCTGGAGTTATCCTTTCAACTCCTTACCCTGAAACCCAAAGTGGAAAAAAGATCGCATATGAGTCTGGGAGTACGCGAGGATTATCAGTTTATTGCCTCTGACCTTTTTCCTATAACTCTTAGCGATACGACAGAAAAAAGATTCGCGGTCGCTTCGGACCATTTTCAAATAGTATTACAACCGATTTCACCAATTTTTTTTTTTCTTTTCGTTACCTTCCCAGTTTTCGGAGCAAATTTTTTTTCTTCAATAATACCAACGGAAAAATCAATGTAACAAAACCGAATCATCATTTCATTTCCATTCCAGTAACGGGGATGAAAGGGTAAAAAAAGAACATCCAATGTCAGCTGATTACTTATTTTCAGATAGTCGACTGTTTCATTTTTCGAATAACGTTGTTACGAAAAAAATGATAGAGTCAAAGTAGATGGTGAGAAAAAGTGATTGGCTTTAATTCTTTTTCAATGTTATTGGTGATCACCAAACATAAATAATTGTTCACTTGCTTACGGTGACTTTGATCGAAGCGTCCTTGAATAAAGTTCTCGCGCATGCAATATCTGGTGCTAATACTTTTCGAATCTCTATTATGTTGGCTCTGAAGATGGAAGAGATAAAGCTCTGGTGTTGATGTCACGTTGCACCTCTTTGCGAATCTCAATTTAGCACCCATCGTCAGGTTCTTCGGTTTACAAATGATATACGTATTTTACGAGCATAACGGTGTCGAATCTGAAGATCGTAGGCCAGGTAGCACGTAGGCGGACAGAGGGGTTCTCCATCCATATTCTGAATCGATATTTATAAAGCTATCTCTATATTACCAAACATATTGAGCCCCCTGAAATGGCCGCGAGCACGCATCTACCCTCGTGAATATTCAAGGAAGTAACGAAGCGAACTCGGTTTGCTCGAATCGGGACTGGTACGAGGAACAGCGGCGAATACCAGGAAGCTTGATCCAGCATCTGCCTTAACCCCACATTCTCTCTATCTCACTTCTCCATCTACATGGCCTTAAGCTCGTCGAGCCATGGAGAGAAGTATTATCTCATAACCGATAATTTAATATGAATGTTCGCAATATTAGTATCCGATTATATATTTATTGTTTTGATCGCTAAGAACGTAAGCATGTCGGGACAATTTTTTATGGTACGATAAAAAAAGATCCTAAGTCTTCCATTCAATACATCGAATAGAAATGATTCTTTTTCAATATTTATCTGATGTTAAGGTCACCACGCAAGGAGGATCACATTTTTATATTTGTGATTAAAACCCGGAAGCACAATTGAGTTATATAAAAAAAATTGACGTTCAAAGGAGACACTCAGAAAATTCCAAAACGTGCCACCGAGGTTTTGAATTTTTCAATTTTACATGCACAATTTGCGTACACTGCGAATTTGTTACTTTCATATTTTCTACTTCGCACGCAACATGCACGAAAAATTTTTGAAACTTTGCACATTTATTGTACATATTGAGGGGCACATGAGAGAACTTTCAGAAATTTTTTTTTTTGTAATAATTTCTGTAACTTCCAGCTTCACAAAGATGATAACATATTTAATCAAAAAATCTACGAATCGCAGCTTTTAAGCCTGTGTAGCTATGGGAGTTTCACAAATTTCAAACTATCATTTTCGAGATACTCTCTTAGAACCTCAACCTATAAGTAAATGAATAAAAAATCGAATTTTTGAAAATTTCGAATTCTCAGTGGCACGTTTTGAAATTTTTTGAGCGTCTCCAAACGTTGTATCATGTTTTTTTTACATACCTTAATGGAGTATTTTGGTCTTTAATCGCAAAAACAAAATTATGACCCTACTTGCGGCCACCCTGAATTATACATATATATGTCGATACTGCGTATGAGCTTACGGGTTTTTCAAAGCTCAGTCTATCACTCATTTAACTCTACTTTCGTTCCTCCTCTTCCCATGCTCTCCCTTTACTAACTTCGTACTCCTGTTTCTGTCAGATCTCTCTGAGTGTTGCTGAAAGCCACTTTTTCGTGCTGCACTACCTCGTGGCAGTTGCACGACAATCGAAAAGGACATTGTAAAAAACCTGGCTGATACAGTTTCGGTATTACCACCATCAGAAAATTAGACAACTAGCTGCTGCTCGATGATCGATGCAGGAGTTGGTGCTGTGCTAAACGGTCACCCAGTCGGGCAGTGACCTTTTCCGAGCCTGTGTAACTTGATTGATGGAAAGTGCCACACACTAACCGCGCACCTACTGCTGTCGATTGTATTAAATATATATTTATTCGTTATTTCAAAATATCCATTACATTATTCAATAGTGAGAGTCTTTCCTATCAGTTATATATATCTTCTGGTCCACTCAAACAATGTGACTTGAATAAACAATCGAGTACAAGCGGAAGGAAAACTTGTGACATGACGAAGTTTAATGTATGTATGCACGCTGAAGGAGGAAAGAAACTGGAGGGAAAAAGAGAAATACAGAAAGAAGCAGCGAAGAAATCGTACGGGCCGAGTAGATGATAGAGAACAGAATATAGGAATGAGGTTTGGAAAAGTTTTTAAGAGAAGTCGCCGGATCACTGGGTTTCTTGTGCCCATTGAAAAATGTTCAGTTCACTAGGTACCCACTCTTCCACGGACCAGCAGTCTCTCTGACCGGACCACCGCTTTCCCGGCCATTAGAATTCAACGTCCGTTATGTATATTCGCTTACATCTGTCCCATTGTCCACCAAGCAACCTTCCAAAAATGGATGTCCCATTGGAAGGATACTGCATATCTTTATTTTTTGGATTTCATTTTATCAGTTATTATTTGTTAGTTGGAGTCACAATTCAAAAATATGAGGAGATTCCAAATTTTCTTATAAAAATGGTAAGAAATTCATTCTTGGACAACATAAAGAAAATCGATTATTGAAGGTGAACACTCTGCGTCAAGTGCACATTGTCTATAGAACGAAAAATTTCCGAATCTACACAACGAATGTTCAGCAGAATCGAAACTCGAAGAGATAGAGCCTCGAACTTGTGGTAGCTAAATAAATATTGTCACGCAATGTTCTTGAACCCTCATCGAAGTGAGAAGATACAAGAAAAAGAAAGCTGAGTAATTTCTTTTCGTGGATTTTGTCTCTTGCAACAGTGCGACAAGATCACCGATGGTATGGTTATAGACTCCTAGGGTCGGCTTTGGTCACTCAAAGAGGTCAACAACTCTCTTGGAACATAAACTGTACATCTCTCAGTCCCCTTCCTTCCCACGAAAAAAAAACGAATAAAACGACGAAAAAGTCAATGGAAATTGTGAGTGATGAGAAAATCATTTCAACTGTGCACACAAAAATATCAGTCACAATTACATCTTCAGCTCCGCATATCTCCCTGTGTAAACGCTCTCTATACTCGAATGAACAATAATTCACTACCGAAGAGAGAAAAGAATATATGAAGTATTACAAAATGAAATCGATCATCTGAGTTTAATTGAAATGTTTATCCACATCAAAGCCTGAAATAATTAGAATAGCATCTGAGGACCACAAATGATTAATATTTATTGAATAAAAATCGTACGAAACAGTTAAGGTATAAAAGGTTTGTGTGTTTATATAAAATAAATCCCCAAATGGAATGAAGAGGGTATAGAAAACAAGATAGAGAATAGAGAGAAACGAACATGGAGTAGATGGCAGAGTCATGGAACCGATAGAAATAGAGGCATTAACGAACTTCACCTGCAACCCCGCGGACGGACTTCCCCGCTTCTCGTTTTATTGCACTGAGTACAACGCACAGAAACGTAAAATGCATTTCAATAATTTCATGACAAATTCGATTGGTCTCTTAATTGATTCCTTTCGAATGAGAATTGCTAAATGTATACATGTATCATTTGTTCAACACATGTTTGTAACATGCTTATTTAACGACTACGAGAAGGTACTATTAAGATAAAGTAGTACATAATGACATTAGAGGTGCATCCTTTCGTGAGATGGCAATCAGGTCCACAGATTACGCATTCTATGAGGAACACTGGTCTAGCTGTTCTTCGAAGTAATCATTTTCTTTCTCGCACTTTTATCCAGCTCTGTTTCTATTTCAATCTGTCATTCGTTCAATTTAAGATGAATCGAAATTACAAGCAACTTGATCCCCTCTATTAACGATGCACAAGAGCTGTTTATTCCCACAGAAATTATAACGCGATTTTTCAGCAAGAGAAAATAAATTTTATTGGCTACACAGATGAAGACGAGACATTTCATGTGAGTCACCTACCATTTTTTGTGTTACCTGAAACGGCTCGTAATTTTGTTTCATAGTAGTCTTGTCACGAAAAGTTCGTCAGTTAAGAATCTAACCGTAGTTATTATTAATCGTTCGCGTTCAAGGCATGATAAAAGTTGTTAAAAAATCATAATGTTCCCATCGTTTGCTCAACGAACAACTATATTTTAAGTACTTATTTTTCTATTCTTATTGTGTACAGAATTGCATAATTTATCATTGACAAGCGAAATGGCGGAAGAATTGAAAACGAATATGAATTTTCAACGCTAACTTTCTGCACAAATTTTAGAGATATTTAATAACTTTTAACAATGTGAAAAAATAATACCGGCCATGCAACCATTAGATAGAATTCTAAGTTGTGTATTGTGCAACGGTGAGTTATATTAACATTCTGATTGTATACTACAATGTTCTATATCAGCCTCTAATGCTTATCCAATGGAGATATGGGCGATCTAATTGATTGCATGTATACCTAAGTCAACTCTGCGAGACCAATGATACCATCGTGCGTGCTCACTTCCCATATGACTATACGACTGATCAAGATATTATATACTACCTGGAGACACGTTTCTCTTGCCCCCTAATTAACATACCCTCTGCGATGTTGTTGACCGAAATGTTCACTAATTCATACAGAAACTGGTTACTACATTCCCGCTAACGAATTATTAGTTGACCGTACCGCTTCTGCATGAATTATGATAATTTGTTGTCTTCTTCCGCAACGAAAAATACAAAGGTGGATATCGAGTGACCCAATTCGTCAGACTTTCTGAAAAATTACATGCTTATTTAGAAGATCTCCAGGAACTGTCTCGTTACATTTAATTTTCAATTCAATGTGCTATTTTTAATTCAATACCCAAAATTTAATTTGTCTTCGTCACGATTCCTCTTGGTTTTCATAGAAATGCATTCCACATTAAAATTGTAACGTTGCCCGTTCGCGTAAAGAAAATATTGTAAAGCTAGTCAAATAAATGGGAGAAAATCAACGGACCATATATTTTCTCGATGGAGTTACGTATTGAAGCATAAATCAAAGAGAAAATCTGTACTAAAGCAAACGAAGATTCGTATATGCAGCCTTTGAAAACGTAACTACTGAGCTGAGGTTAAAGAGAACTTAGTCTCAGGCTGAAAACTAAAGTTTCATGTGCTGGCTGGGCGAACAAAAAATCAAACTTTTTTTTGACCAAGTTGAGTGTGCTGTGTATATGTGGTATGGTGTGGCCAAGGCCAGTAGCTGAGCCGGCCGTGTGTTTATAATGTATGAGAAACGTCGAAAGCCCGTCATTTCAGTCACTCCACCGCCGCTTTTCCTTTTGTGACATCGATCCTGGCCTGGCGTCTCAATAATTCAGCGCGGGAACAAGCGCAAGGCGTCCCTCGTACCGTCCCCGTCCAACGCAAACCGATGGTTGGCTTGGGCTTTTGCTCTCTTCGTCTCCTACGTACGACACGTACACACACTACTCACTACACATGTAGTATCTCTCGTTCTTTTTATCCGTTATCGAGGGTTGTATCTGTTATTTCTCCCCGTATACAATCCCGCAAGTTTTTTTTAATGGAGAAACCGCTTCGCGGTGCATCAGAATAACGTAGATACTTCCTACGCTGGGCCCTGTTTCATTATAGGTTTACATGTGCTGGCTTGAACTTCCGGCTGTTATTTTCCAAGTATAGAGAGAAAACTGAGAAAAAAATTCGCTCCGGGGTTGGTAATATAGCATATGAACCTTGGGTATAGGAAGACTGTCAATGACCAGCATAACAAAGTCTCATTTTTCATTGTCACTCGTTTTCATTGAATTAATAGAGATGAAGTTTTCGAGGTTATAATTCATTAATAACACAATCATAATAATCTATGAGACAGAACTATGGGAAGCATAAACCAACGTGGATAACATTGGAGCAAGCCCGTAATCTGAGGACTCAGAAACTGTGCCCACCAAATTCGGATTGTTGAGCAAAAAGACCCAATTTTCTTTTTACCTGGGAACTCCATCGTAACTTCCAGTTGTTTTTTCTTCAATATCTATGGAATTTCATGGTTGGACACTTTCGAATGTAATTTAATTGATTATATTGTTGTTCTGCTACAAAATGTGAAATTCTGTCAGCCTTCTGTTTGAAAAAATTTGCATGTCGGCCATTTTTTATTTGATTTTTTTAATTCCTTCAATTTTAAATAAATCACATTCCGCCGTTTTCTTAAACATTATCGAAGTTATAAGCCGATATGTTTCTAACACTTTGTAAATGAGATGATTTCAAAACTTTGTTATGAATAATAGTTGAAGATCTGCGTAATGAGCATTAGTGCAGAATAAATAGTAGCTTTTAGATTGGGACATTTAAGCTTCTATAGTTTCGAATAGAAGATCGCTCAGTACTCGAAGCGTATGAGTTCCTACTAAAAGGTACATTCATATATACACATAGAAGTTTTATTGCGGGAGATATCTGTGTCGAACGTGCTTTTAATACACGGACTTTGTTATGGGGGTGTTGCCGATAGCGCGAAGCCCACACATTCACCACGGACTGCTCTTCCGACCCGATCAATAAATCGGCTCTTCGTTTTCTCTCTCTCTCTCTCTCCATCCTTCTCTCTTTTTCCGTCTCACTTCATGTTCTGAAACTAGGTGGAGGTTAACATAAATGTTTCTATTTTAACGAGATTCTGAGGTTTTTGTGCGAACTCACTCGCCGTGGCCCTATCTGTGGGATTGATACGTGGATGTTCTACCCATTGAAACCCTTGTTGAAAATGTTTCTAATCCGTTATTTCGTTGAATGGTATACCAACAATAGTGATTTTGTTAATTAAAAAAAAAAAAAAAGTCATTGAAACAAATTAACTTGTAGTTTCGTCACTGTTAGTTTCTACATAACTGAAAATTTATTCTGAAGCTATGAAAAAAAGGAGCATTGTGTACACGAGACTTTAATCACGTCGAGCAGATTTTTATCAACTCGATAGAATTATATTTCTCAGCATGTACATTTCAATGGCTCGTCTAATCAGCATATAGTACCATTCGAATTGTATCTCTAAAGATTATAAAGCAAGCAGAAAGATTGACTATATCTATCATCGTGGACGTTTTATAATTATTATTATATATATATGATATATAGATATATATATATATATATATATTAAGGGACAAGAGACTTCGCATCTGGATTAATGAAGTGGCCGAAAAAGTTTGTAATCCAGTTGACGATATGCTCTATAGCGATTTTTCTGGCACGGATGATAGATCTCTATACACATAATACATATATATATATATATATATATATATATATATATATATAATGTTCAGCGGCAATCTCCTTTCGCGCTTATTCTTTTTCAACTTTCGCCTCGCCGACGATAATGTCTCCAATGCTCAGAAAGTATTGAAGTTACCTCGGCTCAACTTGTACATATATAAAATTTGCGCCACGTAAGCTGATTACGCAACTTTCTAAGTAGCGTGCATTTAACCGCGCGACGGCTACAGTAATCCGAGTTAATAAATAAAAAATTTAAAAAAAAAAAACGAAATAGAGTGGGAAAGACAAAAACGTTGCTCAACCAAGCGATATCGCGGTAAGTGACGAGCACTTCTTTATTCGTCAATAAATGTGTTCAAGATGGATTTTGCTTATTTTCAATGAAAGGCTAAAGCTCAATTCACCCGGGCGTGCGGGAAGAACTTTATGATGTTCAGCGCGAGAAGGGGCGTGACATTGCCTGGCGAAGAAGCTCGATGAAGGAAAGAATTGCCTTCTTTTTAGAAGAAGCCTGAGAGATAAAATTTAAAGAATACGCTGGATGATTGAAGGAAAGTTGATCAAAAAGCGAAGAGAGAAAGCCAGACTAATATCATTGTTTCACGGAATTTATTCATTTAGAATTTTTTTTGTTATCGCGATCATTGCTGATATTATAGTGGGGAATAAAATTGAAACCCTCATCGGGCTCGAGTCCTCCTCCCGGTTGAGTAAACAGAAAAATAAGGCCACCCGTTCTATGTTTACAAACATCTATCCTCTCTCTCGCATCTGCGGTATTCATACATACACAGGCACATATTCGAACCTTTCACCCCTTCAAACATTCTCCAATGAAAATACACGGGAGTCCGAGGAAAGGGGAATAAAAAAAGAAGAACGTCGGGAAAGGAAAGAGAATTAAAGCCGTTAATACGAATGATGATAACAGTCGCTCGGCGAAACTTCGTATATATCTATCTAATTCTTCGTGCAAGAATATATTCGAGTTAGAGTCCAAGCGAAAGGCTAGTTGTGCTTAACTCAATTCGCATACTTTATTTTATTTATCGTTCCGTCACATACTTCAGTTATCAGAAACCGTTTTGTCTACATATTTAGCTGAGATGTTATCAATGCCCTTCTGTTTTTCAAAAATACCAGATGTTCCACTAAGCTACGATAAAACTTTCGAAAATTTATTAAAAACAAATCAATTCAAAACAACTTCCATTTGCCAAATGTTTTCGTCACATCTCTCGAATATACAAGAGACAAAATTTAAGTTACAATAGCGATTTTCTCGACCTCCCAAAATTCATTTGAATTCACCGGAATTTCTTCAGTCCTTCGTTTCACTGAACCCCTTCGAGAACAATAAATTGACATTTCGGCTTGGAATTAATTGGACACGCGTCTGATATTTATATATAGACGAACTGTCCGATACACCTGGAATGATACGTACACGAATATAGCCCTTTATTGTCCCTATGCATGGATACATAAATATATGTATTGAAAAAATGAGGGACCCCTACCTATTTTACATCCCTTTTGAAATGTTTGTAGACGTTCGTAAATTGCCGTCATAATCAGTATCTCGTATACACGTGTGTCACGTCCAACCCAGCTGGGCGATCGATGATAGTGGAAAAAATTATTATCCTGCAATCAATTCCCTTCTCTGAATAATTATATGTACACATACATATTTCTCATGTTTATAAGGCGTACACGGGAATAATGAAGCTCTAATTCGACGTGACTCTTTCGTCAATGACACAACATCGCCAAACCCTCAAATAAGATCCCATGTATGTTGCGTATGCTGTTGCTTGTTTGGCCATCGAAATAACTAGTCGATTGCGTGTGCTTCCTCCTTTCAGCTCTTGTATACTCCGTATATGTCCCACGGGGAAAAACTTACGAATAATGCATGAAAAAAGTGCACCAGAAAATGGCACGGGAGCTGGGAGCCATTTCAAGAAAGAAAAAAAAAAACAGGAATAAAATGAATACTTTTCAGTTATCGATCCAGCAATATCCACACCTAAATACAAACATATATAAATTGTAATGCTGGGGCCAATACACGATGCGAGATGTAAGGAAAAAGAAAAGAGTATAGATTTAACTCAATCACATGTATAGAGCTGACATGAAAACGGATCGAAAAGATTTGATGTTGGTGAACGTAGCGTATACGTATTGTTCTTTCAATATTTGTACGAATCTTTGTCCGAAATATACGTGCCAAGTACGAACTAGATATATGCATTTTGTACGTTATAAATATACAGTGGTAATTCCTTAATCTACCTGTTTATAAGTGCATTCGAAAAATTCTTCTGAGTCTTCATCCGTGCATGATACGTTCAGCAGGAGTGTGAGCGTCCCATAACTTTGACAGACGTAAAAATAAATTTTCGAATCCGTCGAAAATTCTTCACTCAAATTAAAATAGACAGCATTCTAGAAAAGTTAAACAGAGCGTTGATCACTTTTAAATTTCTTATTCTTCACAATCCTGCCTTTCAGGTTTTTACGAGTCCGTCTTATCACTTCAACCCCACTTTACCAACTTTCATTATTCTGTAAGAACTCTGAAGAGGGCCACAGTCTTTTTTTTTCCTTATGCATTCATTGCTGCTGCAACTGTGAAAACCTCGGTCGATACAAGCAGCTACATTCATACTAAGTTTCAATTATAATACCACCCTGAAGCCTCTAACCAGTCACCTATCCAAGTGACAATCACATACCGACCGTGAGAGCCCATCGCTGTCGGCAGTCGACTAATTGCATACGCTTCTTAGGTTACACTCCATTCCCGATATAATAATTGATGTGAAAATGCAGTATATCAGCTCCAGTGGAAATAACGAGCAATCCAGTGTCGTAAATATCACCCGGCTACGAAAGAAAATGATACTCGTGATAATGGGGACAATGGATAAGAATGAAAGAAAATGATACGTTTATACATATGAAGATAGAGAGAAGCAGAAAACAGTATAGAATAAGACGAAAAAATTGAATGAGATACGAAAAGTATGACAGGAGGGAGAGACAAAAAAAAACAGAGAAAGAAAGAGAGAGAAAGAGACAGATTGGGCCAACGTACGCACTTACGAAGGGTTCGCTAATCGAGGACCAACAGATATATGTATACTGGGTAGCAAGGCTAGAAACGGGGCAAGGGATTGCTCGAGGGATTCGAAGAGCCAAACCTGGGGAAGGAAAGTCCCGCGTAAGATCGTCATGGAGGGTCGGCTCCACACCCACTACGTATCCGTCTATTAGTAAGCATAAAGGCGTAACACGCATGATTTACCACGTTACACCAAATGGAGGTAACATCCTTTTGCTTTTTACCAACTGATATGGAGAATTCTATATATCCCTCGATTTCTCTCTCTCTACATCCCACCCCCCCCCCCCCCCCCCCCCTCCTGCTTTCGCTCTCTTTCTTTCTCTGTCTCCATTCTTCACCTAACAACTCTCCCTCGACTTTTCCTTCTATATCATGCGATCACTAACGGGGCGTTATCTCTTTTTCGCAAACTTTTGTCGCTGTGCCTGGAAAAAAAGGGAGTGAACAGCCAGTCGATAAAAGATACAGAACAAAATGAAATTTGTTCGGTTTGTTTTTGTAGCTTTATTTGAAATCATCTAAGCTCCGGTAATGACCCTTTGTGACCCGCTGGTCGAGGGTATTCTATGTCTATTTGAAGACTAGAAAAAGAAGAAACTCTACATGGGAAGGCTGATTTGCAATTGTTTACATTCTATTTCGAGGGTATGACTATGAATCGTACGAGATACTCTAGCTTTCCATTCAATCATTATTTAATCAAATACGATGAAATCGATAAACTCCATATTGATGGTAATATTTGCGAAATTACATCAATACTATTCTTTTAAAAATTGAAGTACAACGTTTTCTTGCTTTGAAATTTGCCAACGTTATCTGCCACTGTTACATTTTTAGTTTATCCAATCGATGTAAGAACATCGATTGGATTATAAGACAAAAAATGTCTAATCCATTGCAATATATTACAAGTGGATGCATCATCTACTGTACTTGGAAAATAATTTAATAAATAAATAAGATTCTATCACCCAAATGTTTTACCACTCATGCGTATATCTGTTAAGAGTTGCAATTTCTTGGCAGTGCACAGTAGTTCAAATAATTTTGTCAATGACTCGATCTCGGAGACACGCAGTGTTCTGAGATGTTTCTACTGAATGTACACATTCTATACGCGGTCGTTGACATGCTCGTCGATAATTTATGAGAACCCGATTATTACTACTGCACCTTTACAACCACCACCTTCCCCCTCCTTATTCTATTTTCTTTACTTTCTGTCTCTCTCTCTCTCTCTCTCTCTCTCTCTCTCTCTCTCTCTCTCTCTCTCTCTCTTTCTCTATTTTCGATAATACCCTCAACGCCCGCACGGTTCTTGTGACGTAATAGCACGCTATCTGTTACGTCACGGACGTTCCCCGCCCAGCGTTTTATTCAGGCATCGCGTGTGCTATACTTTTACAGAAAGTATATATGATCATTCGGCACCAATTTCTACCACGCGACGACGTTCCTAGCATAGAAAATAACGCGAGTTGAAATCGGGTGTACATAAATGCGTATACAGTTATACAACAGCAACGCTTTGCCCCAGCTGTGAAACGAACATGATCTCTAAACCTAATAAAGTTTATCTCGCTGTTATTTGTAAGCTCTCGTTAATTCTGGTATAGCGATAATATAAATGTTGCGTCCCGGTTATGTCGTTGTAACACGAGAACCATGTAAATTGAGCAATATGCGCGAACAAAAATTTGAAAATTACGCCTTCGGTGTGTAGCATGTCATTTTTAATTGTCCCTCGATTCAAATGTTGAAAATTTAAAGCAATGAAAATATTGCGTACTAGCTTGAACCGTACCAAGTTCGAAGGGACTCCGTTGACGAAGAATTTGTGTTTTTTTTTTTTCATTGATTTTAATTTTTATTGCTGGAACAATTTAGACGTCCGAATCGAACATTCGAATCTGGATCAAAAACAAATATTTGAAGATGCTAACAAAGTTTGGTTTTTAGTGAATTATCTATAAAAAAAAAAACAATACGGTTGACTTGGGAATATACTCCACACTGCTGTAACAAAACGGACATAGTTGAAAATGTAACTTGATCATCAATGTCCGGGTAAACGAGAGTGCGTTAACCTGAAAAATTTCAGAAGCTTTTTTCTATTTCGTCAATTTCAGCAGCTCAATCATGTGTCCTGTGCACTCTTAGCACTTCATCCAAAATCGTTTCATCCTGGTAACAGATCATTGCAAAACAAATGTCCAGTGTTTTTTGGTGATCATATCTTTATTAATGATAGTTAAATCACTTGGCATCTGATCTTCTACGGTGACTATTAGTGGCTAAATCTCGCAGAAGATAAATCATTGCTTGAGCCTCTGACAAACAGTGGCAGGGAGGTTGCCCATTTTTAAATATCTTTTCTTGATTGATGATTAGCTTTCTTCCTGGTTTCAATGATTAGCATTACAATATGGTGAACTTCGGTGGATTAGTCTTTCTAACCTGTGGACATTTCTTCTTCGGAGTATTTTCTTTTACAGAAGACATGACGAAAAAGTGTGTGATAAGGAACGAAAAAAGTAGTACAGTAATAAATTTTACTAGAAGCAATAAATATACAATTTTTTCTCACGGACCCCGCTTTTATCCTATAACCGTATCCCCGAATATATTTTCACTTGAGATCGTTTGTACGAAAAAAACGTAATTTCACTAGCATGTGGTCAATCAAATAACGAAAAAGTTCATGGTTAAGCTTCGCATTCTCGTCCACCTTGACACACTATACAGTAGAATATCGGAATACGCAAAGTTCGATGCTGACCCTACACTCACCCATCGTCGAGTCAGTTCGCTCGAATAACTGTGTAAAGAGTTTTGAGTTTTGAAATCTCTATTTTCCAAGCTCGTGCAGAAATCCATGCGATCCAGTTACGTTGGAATCGCGACTATTACCGCCATCCCGGTTGATGCTTTGGTGGCCGCCCCCAGATAAATTCAAGGCAGAAAGAGAAGTGGAGAGAGAAAGGAGGGTGAAAATGACCTCCAGACAGAATCTATGCGCGTACCTTTATATCCTAGTATTTCACTCGTCCGATCACTATAGAGACGACATCGTACGGCTCTCGTTGAACGACAGAGCCACTAGCAATTTCCGGTCGCTTTTGTGCTCAGATAGAAAGGTATATGAAGCAGCCAAAGTACGAGAGAACAGTCGAGCCGAGAGATTGAGTGAATGCAAAATCACAGAGTTAAATCTCTGTTATATTTACTATATATATATATATATATATATATATACATATAGAAGGTGTCCCATTTTCAGAAGTGCATTGAAATGAGTCGAAAAGATGAGGCTGTACAAAAAAGTGTTTCCTACGAAAGTTTTAGGGTTTCGGGAATGACCTTTGATGATATTCCTGCCACGACTACGTAAAACTCTGGTAACTTTGAATCTTTTAATTGAGAAGCCATGGGATTTCTTTTTAGTAGAAAAATATTGAGATAAAGATTCGATTGTAAGACTAGCCTATACGAAAAAAAAAAAATTTCCATTCTTGATCTCAATATATTCTTGATTCTCAATATATTTTTGATCTGAAATTACTTTAAAAAATTGCGAGAACTTGTTGTTGGTCATTTATATTTTAATACTTATACTTTCCAAGTTATCGCACCCAAAACTCGAAGGGGCGAAGTAAAAAAGTAAAAATTTAACTGACCGTTGGAAACCAACTAAATTGAAAAATTCTCAGTAAGTTATCTGTTCATTGCTTGTATAAAAAAATGCTTAAATTGTACACCAAACAAAAAGAGTTCCCGAAAATGTGAAAGAGAATAAGGACCGATAACGAATGTATACAACCAATGGAATTTTCTTTCCATTATTCTTTGAGATACAAAGGGATATTATCGAGTGCTTGATAAATCGTGACAATCATAGATTATTTGGACCATTCCAAGTACAAATAGATTTTTCAATTTCCTAAGAGTCGTTTTCTCTCACGTATATAGCTCTATGTTTTCGACTAAAGGAACAATAGACTCGAAGTCGAAAATTCATTCGTAAGTCTGCAGAGTATACTTCAGGGTGAGTTTTCTCATATGTAGGATGTATCGTATAGTGTAAAAGATGTGATAAAATGAAACGCAGCCCCAATTTTCCAGTGGTATATATTAGAATAGTGTACGCTATAGTAACAAACTTTTAATACGGGGAAGTCAACACATTTATGGGTACCCACATATATAAAGATGAAGTAGAGCAGTGAAACACCGGATGGAACGGAAATGGATGGATAAGGAGGTGCAATATCACTCGGATGAAATTCAGTCTATACGTGTAGTGTGTGAACAAAAAAAGAAAAGTAAAAGTTGGTAAGAGAGGAATAGAGAGGGAAAGGGGTCCCAGCCGCTGAGAAAGGAAATCTAGAGGCGAAGAAATAAAAGGAAGAAGAATCCTGAGCAATCGAATCAGTATCGAATCGAGGCTTGAAACCTCGTTACTAGATTCTGCAAAGACGAGGGTGAAGAGTGAGAGGACAGAGGAATAGCGTGGTGGACTGAAAAAGAAACGGTATATATTGCCAGGGAAGGGCGAAGAGAATGGGGATGAATATCCTCTTTCCACTGTAGGGTAGCGTGAAGCGCGTGAACGTCACCTACATTTTATTTCTCCGCCAATCTCTCTCCATCTTCACTCTTTCTCTCATTCTTATACGGGGAGAGAAATGGAAAGAAACCGAGAACGAGCGAGAAGAGAGAACTCCCCTTCGACCTTTAACTTCGACCTTATCATTCCATCTCACTCGCACTCCCTCTCGGTTACCTTCATCTTGCCCTTTATCTTAGCAAAACTGAAACTCACCGCGAGACGTAGCAAGAGAACCACACCACCGGCATGTTACAGAATCATCTAGGGAAAGAGTGGGAGATCGAAAGAGAGTGAGGAGAGAGAGAGAGAGAGTAGAAAGTACGAGCCTTTAGGTCTTTGCGAACGCACGTTTGATTGGCCGAGTTTGCCATATAGGGACTTGGTGTACATCGATATACGTAAAGCCTGTGAGAGGATCGTCGTGGAAAAGCAGGATCGAGAGGGTTTGTAGGCTGCTTGGTCTCACAGGCCAGTGCGTAACTGGCCCGGAGGGGTTTTCGTATGGAATATGGACCCAGATGATTCGAAGGGCGAAGGAGCAAGGGGAAAAGGGTTTCTCTGGGAATAAGAGAGAATGAGATCGAATCGGAGAGGAAGAGCAGGAGAGAGATGGGAGCGAGAAAGATGTGCCACGAGGGTGACGCAAGGCCGCATAGCTCGAAGGGAGCGATATAGGGGCGGTATAGTCATATAAACCGGAGCAAGGGTGAGTCGGACGAGCGCGAGCGAGTGAGCTACCGAGCGAGGGAGCGAGTAAGTTGGAGGGGGGGGGGGGGGGGGTGCGGAAGGCTTTGCTATCCGAAGGTTGAAAGAGAGCGAGAGCAAGCTTCAGGGGGCGATGAGGAGGAAGAGGAGTTGTAGGAGGAGAGAAGGATGAAGAGAAGGGATGGGGTGACGTTATATATATTACGGGGAAGAGAGAAAGAGCAGGAGGTAGGGAGTGAGAGTGAGAGTGGGGAGATGAAAGGGGGAGAAAACTAGAGGGCTAGAGGGTGCGTGTAGGCCTGGGGAATCAGTCGCGGACGAGCTGCGTTGGGGGTTTTATCTATATAGCGTTCGTGATAGCTCTCCTAACCCGACGGCGTCTCCGCTCCGACGCGCTTTCACACATAACGAACGGTGATTGTTGGCAATATCTTGTCAGCGAGCTTGTGAACAATCCTCAGCGTTGAATACAACGCTCTATTTATAATTGCAAATAAAAAAATAAAGAAGCAGCAAACGCTGTTCGCTAACATCTTCATCGATTATAGCTATCAAGATCGATTGTACAACCATTGTTTTCTTATTTCTTTAATTTCCTAAGTCAATTTGTTCGCGTTATCAAATTCAAATTGTTTCGTTATTTAGATTAATATTCTATATCAATTTAACATTATAATCAATCATTGCTCGTTCCTCTGTTCGATTGCCGATAAATCGAGAAAACCGCGGGAAAAGTGAGTGTGTGAATTTTGCGTGATAAAAAGAAAACGAAATTTTCTTTATTGTTTGCTCGAACCAACGAAAAGTTACTTGAAGACGAGCCAAGCCAGAACAAATAATGAAATAAAGTTGTTATTTAGATTTACATCCCATTATATTGCGTTGCCTTTCCATAAACAAAAGTACGAGAACATACCAATGAGACGAGTCTCTTGGAATACGCGCCACGCAGTTACAGTCTTGCGCGCACACGTCTAGCTGGAACTTTCATCTGTATAGATATATGATATAACTACATACTATACATGAATGTATATACACACGAGCGTTATATAATCTATACAAACGTACCATCTTACTGCGCGAGCTAAAACTACCCTCTGCTGGATTTTCTCTACGTTTATATACCCATATTATATATCTATATACTCTGATGTATATATAAAAATATACATACATATATATACTGAAAACTCGTACTACTCGTTGATCTCTTCAGTCGGCAATATCACGTCGTTCGCACCAATGGTTCATATTGTGGAAGCGGTGCCGTCGCGTCGGAACGACTTTCAAATGGTGAGTGTGTCGTCGAGTTTCTTCAACTATTGCATTCTCTGTACACTCAGATCTATATCAATGTATACACCTATGCAATATATACACATGCATAGAAATGTATGCATATACATCGCCCATAAAGAAATCTGTGTGGGTGTGAAAGGGTATACATTTCTGAAAAACGCGCGATTCGGGGACGAGCAAATGACGAGTATGACACACCACACTTATTGCATTCCGTGCTATACAGCGTTTTGATACACTCTCGCAATGAAAAAAAAAAAAATGTCCGTTATAACAAGGAAAAGCCCAAATGAAGTATCGCATCACGTTTTGTACGTTACCATTTCGAATCTCCGAGCCGAATGGTGAAATTGAATGACAGAAATCTGAGTACGTTGTGTACCCTGAGATTCTGGAGACTTCAATACGAAAATGAGAAGAGAACGCGAATACGGCAGGCTCCACACCGATACCCCCCGGTTTAACAATAAATCGCTCAGTAGAATACCTGACTCTGGACAATTCTACCACAAAAACCATCGGTAATAAAAATTTCAAAACGACAGTACTAATGAACAATTTTCTTTATTGTAGTAGCGTAAAAAAGTCTATAGTTAGATCTCATCTGAAATCTCCCTTGTACGAGTATACTTTGAATCAATATTTGCGGTAAATCATTTCTACACATAGATCCGGTACACGATGATAGAAATGCCAAAAAGTATATATATTGCGAGAGCCATGCACAAGTCTCTTTGAAATAATTTGATTTCATGAGCGAAGAAAGATAAAAAGCTTCTGAAATGTTCCGTCAATCGACATTTCATGCATATCTACGTGTGACATAAACATTCGACGTTACGTATACACAAAATGCATCGTGTATTTATAGAAATTGGTGGCTACGGGGAATATATTCACTCACGCCGGTTCGAGCTTCAAGCTATTTTGCAAGACACTTTGCGAGTCTGTGATGAGATTCAAGTTTATGAGCGAGTCACATGCACCGAATGCTCAAAGATGCACGTGTGCTCGTGTATGTTTAAAGTATTAAGGGACGGGTGAGAGAGAAAGAAAGAACGTGAGTTTACGCGTCGCAACATCGTGTCGTAAAGATACGAAGCGAGAATACACGCTTCCGTGGGTATACCTCGTTTCTTTGTGGATATATTAATACGTACCCAAACACATATATTTATATATTAATATCGAACGCTTATCATATACATATATATGCACATTAATAACGTGACTCTGATGCACGCACAAGTTCAGTGCAGCGTGCGTAGACATATACTTGCAATACAAGAGTGCTCGCGCACGTTGATGACTATAGATTCACGCGTAAACTCTTGTCGATGTATGCATATATATATAGTAATGTATACAATATATACATGCATGTACGGCACGCTCGAATAGTGTATCCATATGTTACACAATCCACCTAGCCTCCCATTCCCTTTTACTCATACATAGCTTTATATACGGCCAGCGCGGCATTTACAATATCGCTAGTGGAGGAGCCAACCCCCATGGTGTGTACCCCCCATGTACCCAGACCCCTCGCCTGAACCGAGCCCCGGCGCCTCGACAAAAGTGCAGCTGCTCGGTTGCACGCGTGCACAACGTTCTTCACCGGGGAACGTATGAAAAATATACTTCTATGTATAAGTGTACATGTGTGGAAAATACACATAGTGGATTGTCTATACAGGTTAGTCAGCAGTTTGTGGTAAAACTCCGGCAGCGAAAGGCGAGGCTAACTATGCAAAGACACTTCATACAAACATGCACACACACTTTGAGCTCGTGTGAGCTGTCGAGTACTGCCGGCGACGTCCATTTAAACAGATTACTCTGGGAATAATATGGATGGAAAAAAAAAAAAAAAAAAAAAAAAACAGCAGAAAGGAGAGAAGTCCAATTCACTCTCGTAACAAAAAAAAACGAGAGTCTTTTTGGCGTTTTTTTTTTTTGGCAAATATGACTTCTTGTGTAACTGTCATTTTTTTAACTCTTAAAAATATTTCAAAAAAATTTTAAAGCACATAAATAATTGTGGAGAATTGTTGAAAAGGAATTAAATAAAATAATGCACTCCACTTTCAACATTGAAAACAGCGTTTATTCTGCCTTACTTTGCATTATAAATTAGTTTTTCATAATGTTAATGTAAAAAGGATGAAGTTACTATTTTTCACTGTACTTTATTAAAGAGTTTCATCCTATCGTATTCCTACAGTTAGTGAGGATTTGCTACATCTCCTTTATATCAATTCAACGCCTCTCACTAGGTACACATCCACGGTAATAGTCGTTGCATAGGCAAAGCGCTGTTCGAGATATCTATTACCTATATGTGGGATGCGTTTATGCATTGTGTATACACGTGACGGGTTCTCACGAGACGAGATGCCGTCGTCATTATCGATCCTGTTTACAGCCGAAGATCACGTCGTACGTTGATCGAACCCAAGAGAGAAAGTGAGGGAGAGCAAGAGAGAGAGAGAGAGAGAGAGGAGACGATGCTGAGATGATAGATTCTCTACTTCATAGATAGTAGATAGTCTCTTCGGTAGACTCTAGATAGTATGATCGCTGTATACATAGACAAGTAGGATAGTTCTCAATAGCGTTGGGAGCAGAGAGAGAGAGAGAGAGAAAGGAGGGGGGAGATGTATGAGTGACAACCATACATCAATTAATACAAGGGCAATACTAATGTGCCAGCGGCCGTAGTTGCATGATATAATGCGGCTTGCAACATAGGCAGTACGCCGATTCTTGTTACAGTAGATCAATTTCGAATATGGAGAATCCCTTGGTCCAAATCGTATTTCGCCCACGTCACGTATAGAATGAAAACCAAACACTTATTACTCACAAATTCCAGTTTGAGAATATTTATGAAAATTTCATGTAACATTTATTACATTGCATGAAACGTTCATATTAGCAGCTACGTGAATGGAGAGGACTTGTAATTGAACGTGTCATCTTTTCACCCAATGATAGTTTCCAACAAGCTACGAAAAAATGAGTTATATAGTTGATAATGTATGGGTAACAATAATAATATCGACATAATATTCATAACAATAATGCCAATAAGATGTCATCACTGCATATATTCAACTTACCCCATGCTACCCTAAAACATATGCTAAACATATAATTCTGTATTTTTCATTACAAAATTTCCATAAACGATGATATAATAAGAATAACGAATTCTTCCATTTCATTTTCCCGACTATTTTTTACATACTTTTCATGAAAAATGTACTGCTCCAAGAATTATAATCAACCTGCTTATTTATCGTCTCATTAGTCCTAACTTATTGGACACGAACGGGACCAATTACGCTATAGTTTCGTCGGCATTTCTAGATTAACTAATGGCAGTACCATTATGAATTCAATACGTTACAGAAATATTTTTCTGATAACAACATATAAATCAACAAATGATGTCATAATTTTTTTAATGATATTCAAATCCGTGTTCATTTGAATTCCCCACCGTTCATTTTAAATATTCTCAGGACACGAATACAAATTCATAAACTTTTTATGCTGATAAGATTGCGCCCGGGTGCTATCATTGGAAATTTATATTCAACAGTTCACTCGTGACATTGACCGAAACTAACATCATAAAGTGTTGCCCCCTCTCAGCTCGTGGACCTCTCTGAATAATGAAACTTTTCAAACCGAAAGAAAACACAATAAACTGACTAAAACAGTGTATGTACGGATCGATGAGCAATAAGAAGCAGCGGAAGAGGCCTCTCTGTGAGTGAAAGCAAAAGATGTAACATGGGGAGCCTCACGGAACAGGGAGTAAAACCTTCCGGAGAAAATTCCTATACTGAGAGAAAATACAGTTAAAGACTTCGTGAGGGATATATTTCGGAGAATAGGAAATGAAAGAGAGATGGAGAGACTGAGAATGTGTGTTGGTAAACCTCCTCTGCTGTCGTAAACTTCTCGAGCCAGGAAAGGATGCTACAGAATAGCGGCGGTAACGAAGATAGAGAAAGAGGAAAAGAGAAATAGAAAGAAAAACCGGGTGACAGAATGAACGAAGTTTAAGACTGAAGGAGAGATAGAGAGAGAGAGAGAGAGAGGAAAGTATATAGTAGGGCAAAAGGGATCGGAGAATTGCGGGAAGCTCGAAGCGTGCAAGAAGGGTGTGGTGTAGGTGGTCGGTAATCGAATCGCCACCATTTTTCCGATGTTTGCGGCGGATCGTTGGCGCCGGCCGACCGGGCCTGTTCGTTCTTTCGTACATATATTTATATGTGTACGGATATGAAGACAAATATATCTGTACACAGTTATATAACCGAATATATGTATCAGTGGACTACTGTCGTCTTTTCCTCTTACTCTCCATACTCTCTCTTTTCCTCTCTCCCCCTCTCTCTCTCTCTTTCCCTCTCTCTATCTATTATTCTTCTTTTCTCTCTTGGTATTTCGTCGAAATCCCGGGGATGCGAATAAACGTTTGACATTTAATGCCCGTCGAATCGATGTGGGCTTAACGTTACCAGGCGTCGGTTGGGAAGGGGGCCGGCTCAGCTTCGGCATGTGCTCTATGCCACCACCTCGTGAAAATGTTATATATATCTTCACTTATATATAGATACATCTGTATTGATTGTTATCAAACAAAAGATCGTAACCAACATGGTTCAATGCATAAAGTGATGTGAGTTACGCCGTTACGATTTTTATCATTCTATAGATATGGAGTTTAGAGCCGATGAGAGCTCTGTATGTATCCACTATGAAGTGTCCAGGCACGGAAGCTCTCACCACTCATCGAGCTTTCCACATCGTTCTTGTTGACGTGGCAAAGGCTTGCATTTCTCTCCCTGTTTCTCTATAGGTATATACATATATATGTATAGATACGTATCCTATAATTGTTTGATATCTACGTGTTATATACTATATATATGTGTATATATAGTGAGAGAGAAGACTAGTAACCAAATTGGTTAAACTTGGATCGATCGACGTGTTAAATCCCATGCACTACGTCCTCTCATTTGCCAGGAGTTGAAATAATACGGCACAGACTCTCGTCCCCGTTCGCAATTCCCATTTTTTCTCGCATCTATATCCGTTTATGCGGACGAGGAAAAAGCGTGCGCCATGCGCATAAATATGTCTCATGGATTTGGACTATGCAGGAGCAAAGCTTTTCCGACTATTTTCCACTCCATGTGTGAAAATGTTTGCTAGGGTGGAAGCACGTGTTGGGAAGACATGACTACTGACTGCGCATTGGTTCCGTATGCATGGTTGTATAGCAATATGGGCACATGTACCCGAATAAATACGAACATGGTTTCTGTCTATATCGCGGAAACTACGACTATGACGATCACGATTGTCGAGTATCCATGGAAATTTTTCAGTTTCAATAACAATCGTTGCAGAACAACAAATGCCTTTACGTGTGTCCGCAACAAGCCAAGAATGTGACGATGTATGACCGGATACGAAAGAAAACCCTCCAACAGTGGGCGACGGAGCGTTAAAAAAAGTTGCTTTTATGACACACGTAGCGAGCCCCGGCAAATGTGTGCGTATACTCTCTTCGAGTTCTCCATCATTCTGTATCTCTCGATCCTCGAGGGAGCGAGTTCTTCGGCGCAAGTCCACACAGAACTTCCGATCTTCCTCGTTTCGCGTTGAAAAGGCGAACGCAAAAGGAGTGAAAAAAACTGGGGGAAAAGAAAACTTTACCACGCTACCAGAAACGAACAATTTTATGATAGATTTATGAAAGAATTTTTAGAGAGAAGTTTACGTTTGATCGCGGACTTTGGGGCTCGTGTTACAGCGCACCGTTTCTTCGAAACGTAGATTAATGGCCGGGATCTGTAGTACAATGTATACATATACATATTTTCGTAACCGATATTTTCGCAGCCGGATATTTTTGTAACCGAGTACAGATCTCTTGTCGAAAAAAGACACGTAATATATAATACGTTCCCTCACCGAAAACGCTGCAAATTTATATAGACGTGTTCCACGCTACAGATTCATTTAGATTCATATTACACACTGAGAAATACCAATTGCAAAGAATAACCCCAAATATATATGAATAGAAAGGTGCAAGAAGTAGAAGGAAGCTTGTGAACCATCAATTTTCTCCGTGAAAAAAATTCTTGGAATATATTTTTTTCCCCGATGAAGATAGAGAATAAAATTATGCATACATAATAAATGCTAAAAATGAATTTCCAAATAATTGAAAGCACAATGAATATTATTCACGTTGATGAAATAGAATATTTCAGAGTTTGACTGAATACGAGTTGTAAAGAAAGCTCTAGAAGAGAATCTCCATGGTGAGCTCTCACCATAAAGAAAGATTCTTATCTTTCATTGCAGTTCAAAAAAATCTCAGTGACCAAAACGACGGTGTTGTGTACGTTCCAAAGAATGTGACACAAATTTGTCTATGATTGCTGTTTTCTCATATGCTCTCACGTCACGCTCTATAACGAAGCATTATAGTACGACAGTGAGCTTTTACCGTCTGTGTCACTTTTCGCTTCTCGCATCTCTCGCACTCTTCCTCTTATTCCCTTTGAAAGACTTTATTACAAATATAACCGAATCTTCAATATTCATCTTCTCATTAAAAGAACCAATGTCTACCAATACTCGATTCTCATGCTTCTTCTAAAAACAACTGAGTAATGAAATATTCGTTGGACCATGGCATTATTAACCGATGTCTTTTTGGGTCGGTAATTATTTCCGGTTGTTATACATCGTTTTAAGAACTACCATTTGATTAAAACCTTCGAGGTGTTTCCTTAAGTGAAGTAACCTCGAAGATGTCCTACAGCTAAAAATCGAATCATTTTATGCATGCATATATGTTGATGATACAGGTTAGCAATGGCGTAATCACGCAATGAATACGACAGAAGGGAAGAGATCAACTGATATATAAATCATAGCAACAAGAGCAGGGCTACGTGTTTAATATATCTATATTATATATATAGACTAGACAGAATAACCACCCGTCCATGGGGTGGAATAGTCCTTATCTTCAATCGGTACATTGATTGCAGGCACAGGCTGCTCTCGGCCCGAATGGTCAGGTCAAATATCGGTATTCTGCTAACAGAGCCCAATAGAGAGGAGAGAGGGAGAGTGAGAAAGAGGGAAGGAGAGAGAGCGAAAGAGATCAAGTGCATCATCGTTTGTTGTTCGAGGCACGATAGAGCTTATTCAATTTCCGAAACGGCATTCACTATTCAATTTGGCAGTTATCAGCATGGGTGCTACAGGTATCTTGATTTTGATACCGAAAAGACGATGCAATCGAAATTGAAGCCTGTGAAAAATTGGCCCGATCCGTTTTGGCCAATTAATGAAGCGTTTTCATGCGGCCACCGGATAATTACGGAAGATTACTCATACATACATTTTTTATCCCAATGCATAATATAAAGTGCGTTGCAACTAATTGCCGATTCATCCAATTGATGAAACGTTTATTTTTTTATGCTTCGCACCGTACTTCGTACTGGGAAATGAATGAATGAATGCCCTTGTTTCCTCATTGCTCTTCAAGGGCGAGTAGCAAATGCGTGAACATTATCAATTGATGATGAACTAAAAAAGCTCCCTTACGTAATACTCGCCATCGTAGAATTACTTCTGATAAGAAATAATCATTTTTTTCCACTGCAGATCAGGCAACCATACTTTCTTAAGCATTAGTCGATTTCATTATAGTCAATATAATGGGTGACTCGATTGGTCCAATGACGAATATAAGTGGTTGTTGGAACGTTGAGTAGCGATCACGACGATTGATACTCGTTTTTACTTTCCTGCGAAGATCACACATGATTAATGGATAGTTTGTTGTCACGTTGCATTTCTATTAAGATTCTTGTCAAGCTTGGTGGCTAAGAAGATCGAGTATGCGAAAAATGGTAATGTGTTGCAAGTCCCAAAAATCAAAAAGACATATCTATATTCAGTTGACTAATCAGATTCTGCAGGTTATGATCTTCTGTTGGCTAGTAGCCGACATAAAGACATACGTATACGTATATTTGAATGTTAGTGTTTCTAACAAACCCAGTAGGCGAGACACGACATTTTTTTTTCAGGATGGATAAGGAAGGTGCTGGTATAAACGCAAATATATCTCAGTTCCGGTATACACGTTAAAAGCTGGACGTACATATATTGCGTTTCCCTGACAACATAAACTACAACAAACTGTTCTAATGGCCGGCACTCGAGGCAAACTTTAATTTCCTGCTGTACTGACCTACGGCTACAGTGCACATGACTTTAATACCAGCTGAGACTCTTCTCATACGTATCCATATGCTCTCCCTCGAGGTCATATCATTCCTTCCACACTTGCGCCTCCCGGCGAACGATGCAAACTACAAGCACAGCTCCCCCCCCCCTCCCCGCCGCCCCGCCTTTCGTATTCAGCTGACTGCGAACTCGCTTCACACGAGAACTCGTTTGATAGCCGGTAATAGCCTCCATAGAATATTAAGTAACTGCATTAGATGGTGTAACTCCATCTGTCGACCCTGTCGTCGTTTATATACGTAAAGTAGTGAGTACAACCATATTATACACACATCAATGGATGAACCTTCATTTCATGCCACTGCATATGTGATTCCTATGTAAACTATCGATATGTGTTATTATTCTTGAAATAAACTGGTACTCTGAATTTGACATACGATTGAATAGAACCGAATATGCTACGTAAGAGACCATAAACGATGAATTTTACAACCACTCTACCATTTGTATTGAGCTTCACTGTAAATTCAGAACGAAAGATGGTGGTGCTCACCAGATAGACGAGCTCGTAAAATCTTCACTTGACACTTTGAATCAGTAAAATCGAGTTTTCGCTGGAATAAGTGTGATAGGTCTTCTCGCAGGGGTGAGTCGTTCACTTCAAGAGGTTTTCATTCAAACGGAAGCATTACAGCCACATGCAAAGACTAAAAAAGGAAAGGAGTGAGAGACAAGTGAATCAAGAGTGTTAGGCAATATCAGCCACATGGGTTACGACGAAAAGACGTTGACCTCTGTAAAGAATATATATAGCCTCGTAAACTCGATAGATCGAACACGATGAGAAAGCGTGTCCCACAATTCAACCATGAGAATGGATGTGCTCCAATGTGGTAAGAAGGGAAGAAATTTCTGAGTTGCTCGTGATACGTGGTGGGACGCATACTGAGAAGAAAATTGGCTACTAAGAACTCTCGTCGTAACGAGAAGGGACGATATCCTTGTAAAGCTATACTATGTGTGTATTACATATATTCTAACGCGAACCCGCATGGAGCCGATCTGGTATACGCTAAGCCGACTGAATAATCGAGATGGATGTAGAGTATGCGCTCTGAGGGGAATAGTAGGATCGTCGATGTTGTGAAGAAAAAAAAGCATGAAAGTAATATACCAAGAAGGGATATGGATCCTAGAAAAATTACGGTCCCATGCCCAGCCAGCATCTATCCTCTGTATTATGAATCATGCAGTATCACTACCCCAGTAACCACCCCGAAGCAAAGTGGAGCAACGATCAAAATATAGATAAAAAAATGGGATCGTGGGGGATGCTTCTTTGTAGGGTGCCTAACACGCTGGGTTGTGTGAGTTGTTTGACATACACTGAAGTAACGGAGGCTGGGCTCCGAGGACAGAACTTGGGCGTCCGACAAATGAACAATGATATTTGTATACCCAAGTCCCAAACCATAGTCTGCAGAGCTTTTCGCAGCAGAGCAGGGAATGGAACGGATAAGCGACAACCATGTTTTGCTTGAGGGAAATATGGCTATGTCTCTAACATAGCCAAGGACACATACGCGTCTGCGATACTTATACAGTATGCATATACAGGATTGGGTATACTATTAAGCAAAATTGAAAGATTAAATGGCCAGGTGAAATGTAAAAGGATCTCGATGACATTCTACTTTGATACAACTCCACTCAATCTAGCTGTACGACTCTGTCGGTACCAGAAACCGTTTCTGGTTATGTTGAATGTTTGTTGTGGCGATTTCTTTTTCTCTTTCGGTCAACGGTTCCATATCTTTTATGCTTATTGTGTCCTCGTTGTCTGAACTGAACAAGTGTAGATGCATAGGCAAAAATCTCTGAACGAATAATCATTGAACTTCTATAAATACTCCAAATCTTCAACATACCATGTCTCAAGAGTTTTGTTATGGAAATACTGTGATCTAATTAGAAGTTAAATGCAATGATGAAGAAGTGGTAGCATTTTTTAGAAATAATAATTTACTAAAAAAAAAAAAAACAGCTTTCATACGGCAATGACCCATTACTACTTAGATGTTTGAATAAACAATGTCACTTGTTTCTTGTGTTCCAGATGAACCGTCCTATTCAAGTGAAGCCGGCGGACAGTGAAAACCGCGGAGGTAAGATAACTGCATATATCGATTGAGCATTCCCTTCAATAAAACGTTAACCATAGTATACTCAGATTATCGATCTCATAGGAAATCAAAGTTACCCACCGTTGTTTTATAAAATAACCTACATTATAGTATAAACAGACGATATACATATCTGAACGTCCATATACACATCGTACCGTGGGCAGGCCTTATATTAAGGGTCGAGAATCTGGGACCCTCGTACATTATTCTTTGTCAGACGTGAAAATTTCCCTCGAGAGTACCGTGAACGCGTCCCGAACAAATCGTCATTTCTGGTTTCCTCATTCTGTTATCATTAATGCAGTCCAAAATGGTATTATGTACACGCTCCGACAGGCTTTATATATTGTTGAACGAGATTAAATTTATATCGATTTTACAATTTGTGCTGCGATTTAATGAGTCTGAAGGAAACAACATTTTTGAAATGACCACATAAACAACTCTGTCAAAGTTTTCAGTAAGAAAACAAATGAAAGAATCCCTCATCCGCGAATCAATTATCTTGTAATGAAACTATACGATGTCCAACATGAAGACAAATTGAGAGAAATAAAAAACCTAATCGTATCCTAATCAATGACATAAAATCATATGGGCACTTGATAATAAAATCAGCGATGCGGAAGGCCGATGGAACGATTCTGACCAGCCGGTAAAGCTGGGCCGAGAGTGATAATAATATTTTTGCTCACATCCGGCAATGTTGGTGGTTACTTTTCTGCTTATTTAACATGGACACTGTTCAACTTGAAGTTCACTGCGTATTTCATCTATACATTTGTGCGCTTGTTTATAGGGCTGGAGGTAAACATTCAAGTTGAATCGTTCAGGCTTCTGTTAAAAGATGTTAATTTTCGCAAAAAATAAAGATGCTACGATATAGATGAACGACTACGATGATGCTCAAACCTCTGATCTATTTACGATCTTTCATTGGAAACTTACATACTTGCGATTACGAATATTGGTCAGATATGAGGAATCGTAAAAATCATACAAGTATGGAAAAATTATTCGGATAAACAGTAGTATAACCCCAACATGTAAGTTTACACAACTCCACGAACTCTTGGTACTAAATCACAACTCAGCGCTATTTTGATGCAGGTAGGAACAAGTGTGAGACAGGGGAATGTCTCTAGGGTTATGTGAACGTAATCCGTGTATTACAACCAGCACACCTTTGAGAATTCTTGACCAAACTCACCTTGGCAATATACGTATGAATATTTCGCTGACCTCTGTTTCAAGCTAGAAAGTGTCAGCTTCTCTCATTCAAAGCGAGAGCTCTATCCATGCGGTGCTGTCTTCTGCTCAACCTCCGAACCTCTCTTCACTTCGCTTTTATACTGACTCCCCACGTTCACTTTTAGACCATCGGCTATTCCATCGTTCTTCCTGCACTTCTACATAATAGTATACATTACCTGCTGAGGCATACGAGCATGAGCTCTCCGTTGTTGGTTAGATGAAGGCCGTTGCAATGCTGATGGTGGACCAGTCAGCAGAAGCAGCAAGAGGAGCTAGTGTACTCGGCGCATAGTTGGCGTCGCCAGGATGAGAACCTAATTCATATGCTAATCTGGAGGAGATGCCATTGTAATCTCCGGTCGCCCGCCTCGACGCAGCCCCTACAAAGCCTCGCCTTGATGTGGATGCGGGTGGAGTGATCCGGCAAGTCTCGACGTCGACGGCATCCAAACCCTCAGTAACCTCTCTTCCTCCTAACCCCTGTCTGTGATCTTGTATACCTATGGAGATTGTGGCTCTGGATCCATACACATAGGGACTATGTTCAATCAGGGGTCACTGAACTTTCCCGTCAGCTAAAGCTTGCCCATAAGGTGAGCGATATATCGCCAATGAGTAACCGATCTTCTGCGCTCTCTAAAAATAAGCGGAGATGCAAACCGGCTGTGAAAAACATATATAACGGATGATAGGGGTAAAACATGGATACGTTCATTGTAGCATCGTCTTCTTTTTTTGTTGTTGTTCTTCTTCCTCCTCCTTCTTCATCACTATTTTTTCTCAAAGTTGCCTTTTTTAAGTGATTTCTATCTCACGGATTTTCATCCCATAGCTCAGAGTCGTGGCCACAAAAGAATGTCATTGTTCTACAATATTCCACTATGTGAGTTGCACGTTTTGCTGCAGTTCTACCTACATCTTCTGTCGTCATTAATGACCACTTCTTGCCAGGCCAAGCATAATTGCGTCATTTATAAATCAACCAGGAGCAATACGTGGAAACGGGCTCAGAACCTCGGCTGTAACCTCGACGAAGCTGGCGTTTTAATGACATCATAACGCCCACCTAAGAGTAACGTCTTATCAACAGTTAAAAAAGATAGCTCGAGTTTTAATTGCGAAACACATATATTATTACATGGGCTGAAGTCTATAATTGTTATCCAACTGCTTTTTGGCAGTACAAAATTATTCTATGCATATTCGCGTTTGTTTCAAAATTACAATTCAATAATATGACTCGATTATTCGATTATTGTCTGTCAGATTCATCAGTTTCCAGGTTTATGAGACCTCATTCTTCGAGTTGAGAGTCCAGCAAAGATGCTTCGTTGAAAGGGGCCATCTGGATGAAGACAGTGATTCTTTCCGAGCAGTATATATGTATTCTAGTTCGGAGAATACATTTGAGAAATCACGTTGCGCTAGATAGTACGAGTCCAAGAATCTTAAGGAGAGAAGAGACGAAACGGAGACATAGATGTAAGGAGAACTTAGATGAACTCGAGGCAAGTTTCTTCGATTGGATAAGGCGAGTGAGAAAACTGTACCGGCGCTAGTTGAGCAAGTGGATAAGTTTCGATCCCTAGACGAGCCATCTGGTTCCCCGCCGCGTTCACTCGCTCCATTTTCTCTTGCTCACTTTCAGTCTTGTCCATTCCCTCTACGGATCTCGTTGCCTTCAACCTTTCTCAGATAAACTTGACCGATGTTATAAAGAAATCACTCATGAATGATATTGTGTCATGGAAAAATACTGCAAGCAAATGCGTAGCACTCAGTTTTGACTTTGATCGCGAAAATTGTTCGATGATTTATAGATTTTACGAAGTTGGAAGAAAATATCTGGATTATTTTATTCTGCAGCTATAAAAACAACCAGAATATATACCGCACGAAGAAATTCTTTTTGATTACGTTATTTGATTTAAACATATTTTGGAAGATATGTGATAGCGAATTGAAAAAGTCAATGGGCATCTCTGATCAAACGCCACCCGTGAAATGTCTGGACAATTTTCATACCGATATCCTTCCAGGTAAACAGCATTTAAACACCGTGTACGATCATCTCGTCCACGGTTGAGATAATTTCCGGTGGGTTAACTTTTTCCGACCGAGTTTACAGCCAGCGATATATGGAGCGTCTACGCGCAAGTCTCTCAGAATGTGTCGAAAACGTAATCAGATAGCTATTTTTATTTTCAAATAGCGTCTTCGTAACAGCTATACATCAGGAACAATGAAAAACAGTAACCACGGTGTGACGCTAGTTCGTACTTTGGAAAATTATGTAATTTTAGAAAAGGCAGTCTTCGCTAGGCTTAATGTACATGGGCAATGGTAATAAGAGTAAATTCAAGACCGCCAAGATAACAAGAATAAAGAAGAAACTAACAAGTTAAAAAAGGCAATGTGATCGAAGGAATGTTGTGAAAAGTGCGATCGTCAATGACCAGCTGCTGTACGGAATAGTACTTTCTTCAAGCGATTCCAGGAGGATCGCGTTAGCTGTGATGATTCGGAATAAGATAGACATACTTACCATTACATATATGTCACGAGCCAAACAGGTGAAGATGGCTTGTTCGAGCATTGAGAGAACTTGAACGATTGCGTACGCGTTAACACTTATCTCGGCGGCAAAGGATCAATTTCTGGACGTGCTTCAGATGACATCCTAATGAAGATAATAGAAAATAGCGATACCAGTATGAAAAGGGTTCACGATTCAAAGGTAGGATCTGCCTGCTTGCTACCCCTCCAACTTCTAATCTCGTCATAGGGTCTGTACTCATGCAGCCGATAAGAGTTGGCACACTCTATGACATGACTCAGGATGTAGAAGATGTTGAAGAAAGGATCACAGTGGAAGTGACGCTGCAAGTCAGGAGAGAACCTAATTTCCCGAGACAAATCCTTAAATGTACCCCAGAGCTTTAGCTGAGAAGAGAAAGTTACAGAAGAGCAGCATCTCGTCTTCGAATGAGTCAGTTCGCTCAAACACTTTTACAACTTAACCCGGCAGCACGTATATACCACGTTCTTCTGTATCTTTGCCACTAAGGATCATTCCGTGTGTTTTATCACTCTTAGTTCTTACACACTTCGTTCGGATCACTATTATGTAAATATAGAGGGACGAGTGCTGAACCACGTTATTTCTCAGGAATCAAATATATTGTGAAGAAACTCATGTGATGGTGCGAGAAACAAGCAGGCGGAATAATTCGTCTCGCTGAAATGACATACCGTAGATCTAAGGAATAATTGATGCATTACTAAAATAAATAATATGTTGATTGCAAGTCGATGCGATTCACAAACAACGAAAGCCATTGGTCGCTTGGACCCACAAAACCATCTTTGTTTCTGTTCTGTATTCCAGAGTGCATGATGGACGACGGGAGCACCTCTGCCATCTTCTGGAAGTAGGAGGCACCGGTGCCGGTCGCTGAAGGTAACTTCGACTTCCAGGAGATAGCTAGCTTCCATTCCAAGATACCTTCCGTTCTTCTTCTTCACTATCATTCTTCGTTGCGCGCGGTCCAAATCGACGCTGAAGTTGAAGACTGCCGATCAGATGCATGAACGAACGAACAAACGAACGAACGAACGAACGAACGAACGAACGAACGAACCGACGAATGAACGACCAAATGAACGGACGACCAAACAAAAAAACGCACACGAACGTACGGACGAAGAACAAAAATACTAGGAAGGACCTAAGAACGAAAAAAAAGCGAAAGAACGATCGAAAAGCGTTACAAAAAAGTCTTCTCTCTCATCACGCGCCATCACCGCCGCCTTATTTGGCCAGCACAGTTTGATGCAACACCTCTATTTTAATTGCTGCTCGCATAATAGTTCTTGAACCTCTCAGCCAAACAGGCTAACTCCCACTTTCCACTCTCCACAATGTCGCACGCTGCTGGCTTCCTTTCTGTTCATATAATTCTTATTAATGTATGAAAAAAAAACTATTCAATCGGCAATAATCTCACTTCATGTAAAGACTCGGTGTCTAAGTTATTCTTCGACGCGAATGAAAACGTACAGGATTATTACCCTTTTTTTCCATTGAAATCCTCGATTTCTTGTGTCTTCCTGCGGAATATGATTGAAATGAATTTGTATCCTCAAAGAACTACGCTCTGTGTTGTGTGTATGCTCGTATGACTGTATAACGTTTGACTTGACCTGTCCATCCGAACCACCGTTCATAATCCATAACATGCCAAACAACTTATCAATCCTCGGTAATCTCAAATACGTCTTTTTCACTTCAAAATATCCTATGCCAGCGCCGGAAACGACACTCGATAAAAAAAAAAAACCCCCCATCGCTCTTTTACAAAAGCTGTGACCATATAGTGGCTCGCTCGTTGGATGTTATATTGTCTCGTTCGTTGTCGATGTGTTTTTGATACATACACATATACATATACATATATATATATATATATTTTTAATATATATAAATATATTACGTATGTATATCACCTTGTACATACTTTCTGAATATTACTATGATGTGAATTTATTATATTACACTTTATATATTACTGGTATATCTAGACGTGAACTCGTATAGATGGAGAGTGTGCAGCCCTACCCGTTTGCCGAGCATCCTCCGGTTTCCAGGATCCTCAAGACATTTCCAATCTCCGTGATCACCGTTCGCACATTCCCACATAGTTATAACACACTTACATGTGAAGATACATGTACACACATATTTTCCAATCAATGGTAATATCAAGACGTAAATGCGTCAATGCGTGAGCAGTTATGTGTATATGGGAACAGTGCAGATATTTCTAAAAACTGCGTGTAGCGCGAAAAAAAAAGAATAAAACTTGTTCATCGGCGAGCGAACGAGAAAAACAAAATTTTATCTGGTACGAAAAAAATGTATATGAGCTAAGATCGAAATTGTGAATGATATTAAATTCTAATCAGGCCCAGAAACGCGATTGGTGCGGGTGCGGAATCGCTGATTGTTCGCTGTCGCACCAGACAATGATGAGACTTAGAAATAGCTGCCGAAAATCCGACTCACTGCTGTCACTTTGTTGTTCAAGTTTTAGACACCCTTCCCCCGAAAAATCACTACCCCAATGGGAAACCCACCCGATCGGCTTGTGGTGTAGGTCGTAGGTTTTGAATATTTACAAATTTGTTAAATACCCTTTTTTTTTATATTGTACATGTTTTTGTGGCTGTGTATTTATTTCTTCGTTATTTTTTCTTGTTTTCAAGCAAATATTTTCAAATTTTATACTCAAATAATCGTAAAATATTTTCTCTATTGTAAAATCCTAATTGGCTATACACACAGCAGCCTCAGTCATGATGTTAGATGTACGTACATTGTCATATTATATAAAGTATGTGAAGTTATTGTACTTTTTTTGTGGCAATGAGCGAGAGGTGCGAATGAGGCGCGTCTGCAATAAAAATGGAAAAAATCATAAAATAAAATGAACTTTTCGAGTGGACGCGTCGCGACGCGCCTTCGATTCCCTCTCTCTAGGGTGGTGGATATGCGATTGCTGGTGTACCGTGTAACTATGTCGTTCTCGGTGTTAGCCGCAATATTTCCATATTACGTATATGTATACATATACATATGAAAATTCAATAACTATATGTATATAGATATATACCGTACTATGTTAGATTGCGTTTGTTATTTCATTATCTCTATTTTCCGTCTTTTTGTTACCCCGATATGATTACACCCCGCGCGTTCCACCAGTAGAACCATCTGCACGTCTAACGAAAACGCATTTTCTCTGTTCTTTCTATTCCAAACATGGCCGACCTCCCTATGCAGACAGAAAGCTGTTCGTGGGAATGCTCAGCAAGCAACAAACTGAAGACGATGTGCGACAGTTGTTCACTGCCTACGGTACAATAGAGGAGTGCACCATTCTACGAGGTCCCGACGGAACGAGCAAAGGTGAGTCTTTGTTAGTGTATCATTTTGTCTTGATCGATCGACAATAATTATTTCATTATCCGCATGTATCTCGCGTTTCGGCACTGTCGAACGCGCTTGCAACGATGCTTGAATTATAAATGTGTCCAGAACAACATGATTAACGGTTGGCAAATGAGATTGAAATCCACATTTACGGGTAGACAATTTCTTTCATTACATTCGCTATTACTTGGACAAGATTAGTTCAAATCTACTGACGACCTTTTGCCTATTGACAAGCAGAATGCCTGACGGGTTGTTTCTCGCCAGGGCACTTTCACTCTACCCTGTCGGGTTGTCAGCTCGTTACCTAACCGAATCTCATGCCTTTGCTTAACCCGTTGTTGCATACTATCGCTGCTTCACTTGAGGCAGTCTCAGCTAACTGGAGACCTGTTATATAGAACGAAAGCTTCATACCTACCAGTCCCTTCGGAGAACGCTGTTTCATTCTACCATTCTGTTTAATTAAAATAGCGTAAGCGAACAAAGTGAACCTTACCGAGGGAACGCTACCGGACTGTACTCCCACACAAATCTATGCAGCACTATTTCGTACAGCCTCAGAAAGAGAGAGAGAGAGAGGGAGGGCGGAAGAGAGTGGTGAATTCTAGGAAATTTCCTTTACCTTTTCCATCCTCTTCAATTCGTACGGTTTGCTTTGTTGTCACTTCCATACAACTTTGTCCACGAGCTTTTCACTGTTTTTTTATTTCATGTGAGTTCTGCACACCTTTCGTCTGCTTGGATTTTGAGATTGACCTTTCTCTTGTTCACGTTAAGGAACGACTAGAAAATTCATGAAAATTCAAACTTTGCAATATCGTCAATCATAATCAGTGAAACTATGAATAAATTCCTTGTGAACAAGCGTTCACTGAGAACATATTTACGCTTAGGAACCTATTCGTCATAGCAACCAAATCGGAACCACTCATTTATCATAACTTTCATCGCTCGTAAAAATTAGTCCAGTTCCAGTTGTAATTTCTGGTTGGATTCAATTTATTGGATCAATTAAACCGCTGTGGTGAAAAAAAACCGATCTCGTGTCTATTCCTCCGAAATACTGATTGAAGAAGAAGACGAAAAGAGAAACCCTCTACGAGTGGCTGATGTTTGAAGAAAGCGTGTCAATCATTTTTATGATTAGGAATGGCGCGCAGGAAAACTACGTAATAACTGCGAACCTTGGTGAAATTATACCACACATGATGTGTCAGGAATCCGGAAAATGGACATATCTCCTTCCTTTGTACGTAATCAATTATTCCATACATCTATTGTTATGGCACTCTCTAGCAATTAGAGGCGTAACAGCACCCAAACAGGAACCTTATCACTCATAACCCAATTTCCTTTACCATTTAATTACCTCGGTTTACAAGTACCTTTACTGATCAAACTAGTGATAGATACCCGTTGATTTTATAACTAACAAATTCACATTTTGAAATAATATAAAAATGTGCCATTCGGTTTTCCTTGAAGGACAGTAGCATTTATATCGACATATTTGTATGATCCTCACGGGCCAGATCGCGAAAATGTTTTTTACGCCGAATGGGCTCCACGTAATTCAAATCTTCACAGCCTTGAGAAATAAGAGAATCTTGTAATAACCTCTCAGCACAAACTCAATATCCTGCGCCCCCTCATGAAAAATTAATTCACGTCTCGCGCAGAGCAAAGGAACTCGACAGTTTGGTCTCTTTTTTCCTCCCTCGGAATGGCAAAAAAAATATAAGTATACATCACCTACTTCGGGCACCAGCAGAGGTTCCGTTGGTAAAGGAAGCTTTGGTTGCCGAGTCGAAAGATTCGTGTTCGGTCACGATGCTGGAAGGCAAAGTGAGTCCCCGGAACACAGAAAAATACCAGAGGGAAGTTTACTATAGGCAAAGCCCTTAACATCGGAAAATATAACGACAAACATCGCGTCCAATTATTTTTGCCCTTTCTCCTTCGTATTTTATCGTAGTTATAGGTAGAAGCTTTTGGTGCTCGGGCGTTTCGACGAATAGCACTTCAATCCAAGCTTGCACCCTCCTTCCTCCGTGATTCGTCCTATTTTCAACCCTGTGCCGTTCAGTCTCCGCTTCCCCGCAAAATAACCGACCCTCTTGAAGAGACCCGTTCCACTATTTACCTCTCTTTCGTTGTAGTCATCGTCGTCTAACGGAGCCTCCCTTGAAGCCCTGGGACTTCTATTCTCAGCAGCACTTTTACTCCACGTGCGACCTACCGTTTCAAACCTACGCTTTTCCTTCTCTCGTCGCAATAATTCAACCCAGCCGTACGTAAAGAGATTATGAAATGTTATGAATAATGGAAAGAAATATTACTCGCTCGAGGGCTAAGGTTAACCTGTGAATTTACCAGGGATGTGAAGGAACGGAATGCGAGATGAAACGAAAACCAACGAGAGAATTTTTTCACGTATGCGATAAACCATGAGAAAACTCGTCTCGTTCTCTGAAAGACATGTTAATGCTACCTATTACAACGAACCAGAACTTACGGGAATAATTTGACGCATTTACTTGTGATATATTGCCATACAAGTATCTCAGAATTTCCGTTCGTGTCAAGGTTGAGAGCTGTTGCTTCCAGAAAATTCGGCAGGTCCCGAGAGACATCATGAAGGTAAACTTTAGGCTCACACTTATCCTCTACTTGATATTGATCTCGCTCGTTTCTATCTCTCTCTCTCTCTCTCTCTCTTCAAATTTTTACGTCAGATATACAGGGCCGAGGTCTATCTGGAATGCTTTCATTTCCCCAAGGGACATCGTAACTAATGGTCGGAGATAAAGCTAGCTACACGCACACAGATACATGTATGTATGCGATATATATTTATGGGCATTAATATATATGTATGACAATCTACCGTTGTATATCCGTTATCAAGGGTGAGTCAATGCGACAACGGAGAAATTCGAATATCTGTATAAAAACGGTAGATGGGCTCATCAATCTGACACGAGGCCGTATCATACAAAAAAATCCCTTTGACCTTCCTTTATCCTCAACATGCTTCGGAAGGCATTTGGATCTAGGCTAGGGTTTTTTTTTCTTGAATTTACCGAAGTTTGAAATGCTGTGCGGTATATTAGCGATCGTTATCAATAGGCACCGTAGCTACCACGTGTCCATTAATGAGACCGTGACGCAAATCAATAATCATAGGATATTAGAATAGCCGGTTACACAATGCACACAATCCAACCGCATGCCAATAACTTTACGATGTAACCATTCAGCCTGTTGCCGGATGTTGCTTATCGACGATAAATCATACCCGTTCATCCTACCAGATGGTCATTCATATCTCGGCAGAGTGTCTCTGATTGCTCATCCGGTTGTCCATATCCTCGACAAATATGTCATTCTCCATAGGTGTCTTGAATCACTCGAATGGTGTGATTCGCACGACTCCATCAAAACTTCCATAACCCTAACTTCGATGGAAGTTTTGAACATATATGACACACATCCAACACGCTATGGGTAAGTCCATGAGTAATCCTGGGACCAGTTCGAAGTCATCCCGATCACATAGGGTAAAGTAACCTCACCGCGTTACATGAAGCTTACCGCACGCGACATATATTTATCAACAAACCTGGAGCACCCAGCTGTGTAAGGGATTTGCTAGTTTTGCGATTAACAAACGCCTGGTTTCCTTTAGTCTTCCGTTGTACATATGAAGGTGTTGTTTCATGGTATGCTGTAAACGGTACGTGTACGAAACGCAGAGATCCCAGTATTCTCCCTCGTTTTGTACGCATACTATGAGAACGCGACACAAAGCAAGTAACGTCTCGTTGATTTACGGCACCGTAAATATTTTGGCATTTGGATTTTCGGCTCCGTCATAACTGATTTACCGTTATACACATTTAGATTGTACACGATTCCTTTCGTGGGATAATGATACGGTATCACAGGTTTTACCGCTGATACGTGTGCGGGTGGCGAAAATCCGTCTTACTACCTGAGGCTACTCTAATCTCCAAACTCTAGCATTAAGGATAATTTTAATCTAGCGTGTAAATTTTTTTTACGGTGATTTCGGAGAAAATGAAATAGATTATCACTGAACTGATGTTACCGTTGTCCTCCCGAAGGCTTTACGAGGAAAATCCAACTTGCCAGTATATTACAGTTTGTTCAAACCAAAAAGAAAAGTGATGGCATGGCGACAGGACAACATTGAAAGTTGGCCAAAAGAGAAGATGAGAAAAGTAAGAAAGCACCGTGTGCTTGTGCAGCTTTCTGCGATGTTATACGGAGACGGGATCCCATTGTACCCACAAGATTTACCGTTCTTATATTAATGCGATTACTGTCTGGCATCGTTGGTCAGCAGTCTCTATGCCAAGAGGTATAGAGGAAGAAGATGCCTCTCTCGAAAAATACTCTCTGGTCGGTATGGAAGCGAAGAGAACGCATATCGACTCCTTCCCTCATCAATATCGTTTGCAAAACGTATTTCGTTTGGTATTGAGTACTCTTGTTATCGTTGCAGCCAAATTTTGACCCATTGCATTTAGTTCTGCTCTCACCATGAACCGGGTCTTTGAGTCACATCAAACTCGTGCTTTCGAAGTCATCATTGCGTGTTTCATCTCCGTTCGCGAGGAATGACCCTCCCAACTGTGACTAGAGGGCATCATGGCCCATCATAAATACACCATATTGCCCATCAACATTTACAATCGATGCATTACCCCAGCATTCAGCCGCATATTCGATGATCGCCGTATACTAGCTTGCTCTGTATCGTTGGCGCGCGTGGTCGCGGTGTTATCAAAAGTAACCGACTCTGGTAGTAAGCAAGTTAACGGGTGCCACTCTGGAACTACAGCCAGAGGTTTCGATATGAGCGTCATATGTTACTTTCTACTTTATGTACTTCGCCATTTAGCACCGTGGATCGATACTCAGTTCCACGCACTGTACGAGCGTAAACCCAATGAAGCGTTGAATGAAAGCTTTCTTTTATTTCAACTACCGATCGTCAAAAGAGAAGATTAATCCTCAAATCTATGATCCTGATGTTTACAACGTTACAGGCACGTAATGAGTAATCATTTTTAACGAGCGCTCTTTTTTTCCGCGCTTAGCGGTGTAAAACACATTTTATTCTATGAGCTAACCACCACCGAAGACATTTAACAAATAAAATTCTTCTACATGGACTTAACTAACGTCAACTTTAGTTCTATGCATTAAACGGAAATAGTGTCTGAGCTTTGGCGATAATGCAGTGATAAGAATCGTGAAAATATCCAGTATAACGACAGTATGTAGTGAAAATAGGACCAACAACGAAGAACGCGAACACGGATCGCTGATGGGTACCGAACACTTGGGGAAGATACCGTAATTACGAAACGAGCGTGTCCCATCATCGAGTCCAGTGCTCGCTCAGTCACTCGGGTGCTACTCGTGTTCACTCAATACCAAAATAATCGATGATCGACCCTTCCATCCAATATATTGTAACACATGCACGCACACACACACACGCATACACACAGACGCGCACATACACGTCCACGCTATAGAAGAAGAGCCCATCTCCCTGTCAATTTCGACACTGGTGAAGCTTTTGGGCATCGAAGATAGTTCAAAGCCCGAAAACGTGAATCATCCCTTGCTGTTTCATGTGTAATTACGTTTCATACGGAAAGAATATAAATAGATTATGAAAAACCGTTGTGGGGATGAGGTTCAACGTTGAACAGTTATTCGACGTTCTGGAATAGTTTCGATTAAAACCGAATATTCACAGTTTTACTAATAACGAAAAATCATAAGCAATCATCGTGATTTTTGAACATCAGTCGCGTATTGCAAACGACAAATTTGAAGATGAATGAAGAAAAGAATCACAAAAAAATTCACGTACATTGCGTCTCTCGCCTATTTGATGAAACAAAAAAAATCCATGATCCATTTCTCTTCTGGTGGAACTAAACGAGCTGGCCCAGCTAACATACGGCATTGGAGGTACAATAAAAGCATAAAATAAATTTTTATAGGAACTACAGAAAATAACCATGTTATGAACCCGGGAGAGAGGGGCTGAAGAGAAAGAGTGATAGCGAGACACGTTGCTCTTGCGTTTTACAGGGCAACAAAGCACGAACGGTCGTGGCCCGAAGCTCATAGCCATCACGAATTGGCGAGCATCAGGATACAGAACACTACGAATTTAATAATCCATCCTCATGGCAAATATTGCGTACATACACAAATTCCACCATCACGAAGGAAAATGGTGGTAGCTCCACGACATGAAGCCTCTTCCGTTCGGTCCATCTCTAAGCATTAACCCAACGTACACATAGCGAAAATGAACGAGAAGCGACGAGAGGTGGTGGTGGGATTACAATAGCTATACAATAACACGAAAAATAACAACGTCTGCGTGCTTTAGACTGTTTAGAGCGACGGGAAGGGAAAGCGGCAGAAACGACCACATCGTAATCGTAACCGGGAAAGTTTTACGAATGACATCGGGTGTTGCGTATACTGTCGTCGATCGTTCTGCGCGTATATAGATATATATGGAGTACAGATAAGTAAGTATACGTGTATAAGTGTCCTGCCAGTGCTTTTAATACGTATATTCCCATACATATCTATACATTTTGCTATATATCTATGTATATATGTTTTCTCATCGGGAAGAGGAGAGACTATGAAACTATAACGTCGTGCAAGGCCATGTTTATCACATAATGGACGAACGTTACGTCCGGCCAGTGAGCTTACGTTTCGCATTCGTAACATTTATATATCTATATTACTGTGCGCACGATTTCACCTTGTGTACGCTTCACCGCGATGACCAGCTTCTGTATACGTACATGACACCATAGATATACATAATGCAATCGGATCATTACGCTTACACGGCCGAGCACAGCTTTTCGTCTCCCATTTCACCCTAAAAGCCCATGTATACACGTTCTATACGGCTCTCGGTCTGTGATCTCTCATTCATTTTACGCCATTGATCCATACACGTAATCTCCAGCTAACCATTGGTAAAAACAAGAAAAAAATAATTTTCTTATTGTTATGGACAGCGCAGTTTTCCACCGAATTTCACGTTCGTGAAAAACTTGATCCTGCGGCTTCACAATTCTTCTTCTTGCCGACATAGAAAAAAAAACAGAATATTGCAGTTTTTTTCAGATCTTCATGATGGTATGTGCTGCTCGTGTGCAATAAAAATAGATCGAGAACAACGTCGAATGAAAACTATCGGGTGATTCTCCCATGAATAAAAATGGCTCACTACTAGAGAGTTTTTATCGTGCAAAAATATTACACTCTGATAATTGTGGAGACAACGAAAGTGTTTTATATAGTTAGTAGAAAAACTTGGAATGCTGTTTCTTTAAATTTTTCTTGGTGGTCATGATCTCTAATTTGATAAATTATTGTTCAATGTTTGCAAAAAAAAACTTTATTGAACGATCCTTTTGAGGTTTTAAACCATCAAAGTCAGGGGTTTGCAGCAATGCTGTTGATAGTCTCTCGTGTACTTTCTATCACTGGCAATTTCCACCGAATGGACGTGTATTATGTACGCTAATGGTTGATATTCGTACAGGTTTGTCTGTTCTTGTGTATCGGAGCATTTGACGAGCTGCGTTTCGTAAATGCACGCTAATCCAGGCGCGCAGTCCCTTTACTCGGTTTAAACCTCCTGCCAACCCTTGGCCATTTCACTATATGTATTTAAATACCTATACGTAATACATACGCGTATGTATAACTCTGAATACTGAGAGAGCGGCCTTTCACCCTTTTCTAATGAATCCCCGTGGCTGAGCCCCCTTACAGAAATAGTAGACTGCACCGCTAAAATGGTATGAAACGCGTTCTATTCCTAAAGCGCCATATACACAAGCACATAAATACTCGTATATAGAAATAATCGTGAAAAGAAAACAGAAAAAGAGAGACTAGTAAAGGATACAGTGAAATTCGTGTCAATAGAAAACGGTGTATTGCCCTTTCAAACTGTCGGGGCTCTTGAATACATCGCTCACCTTCATTCGAGCTACTCTCATGATTCACCATAGAGTCATGTTCATGCGTATACAAATGCTCTGCGCAGCATTATATTTCTGGAATTTGCGTGCAAAGACTCGGTGAAATTAGTACGATTGCACGCTTGGGAGAAGCGTGAAAAGCGGTGGTTAATTTTTTTCCTTATTCTGTTTTCATCACTCAAACCGCAACATACACTCACTCTATCTGTGTACACTGAGAGAAATTTAATCGTTTGGGAAAAGGTTTTTTTTTCATTTCTCTTACTTTTCCCCTATGTTTGTCTCTAGATATTTACGTATCACTTGTTAGGTTCTCCCTTAAAGCTTTTCTTTCGCCATTGCAATTATATGGTTTTTTTTTCACACAAGATTGGCGTCTCACGACAAGAGAAAACACGGTTTTCTTCCGTTCTCTCGTGGACGTTGGAGTTGAAAAGGACGTAAAAAAAAAAGAAGAAAAAAGAGCAGGCAGCGAAGAAAAACATTGTCCGTCTGTGCCAGGAGGATTCACTTCGTGGTTGTATGCGAAGACCGGTTCTATCAACATTAACATGCACCCTCTACTACGTACGTGAAGAGGAAGGGGAAAAAAGGGTCGGCGAATAATGACGCCAGCATGGTGGAGCAAAGAAAATTAACAACGCAGTCTTGTGGTTGGGTTTGAAAAACAGTGGAGCAAAAAAAAAACGAGCAAGATGCCTTTTTCGTGCTTTTTTTGTTGTACTTATACAACCCCAATGATGCATATCTATGCTGCTCCGTGTGACATGGTTCGCGTGGTCGTGACTCGTTCTTTCCCGTGTCTCTGCTCATACTCACCAGTGACGAACCATTGTATAGCATTTCGAGTCCGGCATATGTGTAACAAAGTTTCTCTTTCTCTTTCTCATATTTATCTCACAGAACATTCACGGGACACCACAACCTATAGAGACGAGTGTCAAACTAATTATAAAAGTTCAACTACCAACCACGAGCTGAAACATAGTGAGCGCAGATATATAAAGAACTGCGTGTAGAGGGTGAATGTCGCAGACTGGTTGATCGATCAAAATCGAAATCTGCACGAGAATGATGCGTGTTATGACAATTTAGGGGTTGAAATAATTACAAGAGATTCTTGATAATAGTGGGGAAAGCCTGCCACATGAAAGAAAAACATTGTATTCGTTTTTTCATCATCGATAAAAAGTAACCGTGGGCGAGAAAGAAATTTTATAAGAAGACTTTAAAAATATCAAATTTACGGTTTGTAAATCCTCCTTATGACTCTGAATCAGTGAACGTTATCTCCATCTAATGATTTTTTTGTTCTGTAGTTTATTCATATTTAGGATGAGCCAATGTGCTTTTGCAAATGTGTTTTTAATAATATAACGCAAAGATTAGGGCTTGTTACGTAATATTTAACTCGTTGAAGTCATATAAAATCTGTAAAGTCTCTCAGGTTTTACGGCAGTTATTTTTTCGTACCGTCAATTTGGACGAGAAAATGTTTCCATTACCTCTCGTCTAGCCAATATTTCAGAAACGCTTTCGGACCATCGTAGTAAAGAACGGTTCTTATACGTAAATCGTTTTCACTTGCAAGAGCCACCGGGCTCTTTTATCGGCGCGCTGAAAGTCCTTTGGCCCGCACCGCACAATTCCGAGGGTGCAAGAGTGCGAGCAGCACGAGTTCTTCATTTTTTTTTTCTTTCCATCTGACTTGCTCCTTTTGCCAACTTGCCCGTGTACGATACGTTTTTTCGTCATTTTCTCTCGCCCCTCTTTATCTGTAGTTTCCTCGTACCCTCTTCGCAGTGGTTCTCTATTCGTTCTCGTTCCACCTCATCAAAGCGTAATTATAAACGCGTGCGCGCGCCCCACAGCGATGAAAAGAGCTATTTCGACGAAAAATTTAGTTCACTCTTTGCCCCTTTTTTCAACGCTTACATGGAAGCCTGACGAAATAGAGAAGAGAAGAAGAGAACGAGGGGAGAGGAGCCATCGCCACAGGTACGAACCGTGATTGCACGGTAATTCCATTAGGCACGTTCCAGCGCGTAAAGCGCGCGTCTAGCGCGCTACATTTTGCCAGGAGCGCTCACTGGTGGGACGCTTTGAAAGCTCTGCTACAGCGTAGAAGAGAGATAGTTGCAGGAAATTGTGTTTTTTATTTTCATTGCTAAATCAGCCGGGGCTAAACAAGTATTAACATTTCGCTGCGGACGAATACAGCAACTACGCTGCGTATTAACCGAATAGGATTGTTTTTTTTTTGTTTTATTGTTTCTTTTTCAGCATCAAGTCGCGCAACTTCGTAACAATCATGAGCGACCGAAAGCGCTGAAGTGGTGAGCGGGAAAATAAAATAAAAGTTTTCAACTCCGACCGTAATGCGATTAACTTTCATTAAATTAGAACACCCCATTAGCAATATAGGAAAATTCTACTCTTGCTTCGCGCTCTTTCCCCCGCTCTCACATCCCTATTGCCATCGAGGAATATTTTTTTCCGTAACTCATTCACTACGGCAACAGCCCACTATGTTTACACAGGATGGTATCGAAAAGGGAGCCTTGACAAAATACCCAGCTGTCGACCGGTTTACCTGCTGTCATATCTCTCTAGCAGTCAGCATAACTTTCGAACGCGGTTGGCCGATAGCTCTGTTTATATCTATATAACTTTCATGATTTTTTTTGGATGTTACCAAAATCAAAATTAATCTTCGTCCCTTTCCATATTTAAATGAGTATGATTTAACCAAATTCGAACGTCAAACAAAAACTCTTATAATTAATTTATACGGGAAAGCAACAATTCCAATAAAACTCTTAAATATATCACCGAAAAAAGTTTCCAATAGTGAAATGAAAAAAGTGTGACCATGCGAACGAAATTGAATTATTGACACTGACAACCAGTACGTTGAGAAATTGTATTTTCATTAAAAGTAATCTATAGAATGACGGAACGTACTGGTTTATATATATATATATATTATTTTTTTTTATATAAATGTCGATACGAATTCACTGTGATGCATGCTATAGAACGAACAGAAACGGGTGAGGGAATCAGGAGGGGATCAAAGTGGCCCTTAGGTGAATCACGTTTTGGCTGGGCACCCCGTAGAAGCTTACGTGGCAAAGGGAGGCAAGGCCTGCCGAAAGTGCGAGTTCACGACGACCGCATCCAACTTTCTAGTCTCCCTAACCAGCTCCACTATCTTGCTATACATATATATCGGCTCACACGAACGAATATATATTTAGTTATGGTATAGAAAGTGAGGGACCGATAGTGTGACAGGCTGCTATGTTCGTGAAGCCCATTCAGCAGCATTGATTTTCCTTTTGGGAGACTCCCCAGCCCCTTTTTCGCCTTGAACTGTACCCCTCCTGGCATCAAATCTCTGTTTTTCTCTCTCTTTTTCATCTCACCGAATGCACGAAAAATTCCCCATGTTGTGAGCGTGTGATGTCGTTGCCCCCAAAAAAATGGCCGGCGGTCGTGTTCCGGGTCAACGAACTGATTAAAAGGAAATCCGGATACCCGCAAGGCATATCGGCTTTTCTCTCTTTCCTTCATCTTCTTTTCTCTCGCTTTTGCTCTTCTACGAAATCCTAGTCATCTTGAAAATTCTTGTGTATATTGCACCCTCGGGCTCTTCCTGTACATAGAACTCTGAATCATTACGAGACCGTTTTATTTTGTTAGTCTTGGGATAGCATTCTCTAATAAAAAGGTAACGAACATTTCCACGCTTTTCCGATCCTCTGCAATTTAAACCACATACGAGCTTTCCGGAAAAATATTTTTTGAAAAGTGAACTGGGATGTGAAACGTTTTTCACTATTATTTACAATCGTTTAGGAATCAAATATTTTTCAAAAGATTTTTTTTTTTTTTTTTTTTTTTTGACAGATTTGTTCACAGATGTCTAGTGTAACTGAAAGTTTCATTGGAACGTGTATTTTCGAGGCTTATTGGATAAAGCACACTGCTCTCGTGAATACTTTAATTGGGACTACAGAGTTTATCCCTAGCAAAAGCTTTGCATCGTAAATATTTATCGTTCGTACTCAAAAGTACCAGAGGGTCTGTTTAAAACGAATTTCAAAGCAGAACAGGATACACATTCGGTTCGATCAATAAATTACAATACTCACCCTCTTTTTACCCTCTTTTGCCCTTACTCTCCATCTCTCTCTCTCTTTTTCTCTTTTTTCCACTCGTAAATACATTCCCTAGTGTTTTATTTCGAGAACGAATTTCACAATTAACCATGACGTTGTCCAACAGTTGTCAATAACAGTCGGAACATACAAATAATTCGAATTGAAATTCGTTGAAAAATGAGTGCTGCAAATCGGTTTTTAAAAGCCCATCAAAGCTGTATTGCAGTTTAAAAAGTACCATCAAATCCTGAATAATTCCGAAATCTTTTAATCTCCATCGGAACAGCTGTACTCAAAAATTCAATTTTTTTCAAATGCACACTGAAAAAAAACCGAACAACCATTGTAACACACTAAAAAAGAAAAATTATCGATGGAGCGAAATTCTGTGTAGTTCAACAAAAAAGTAGTGAATCCCACTGTTTTTTTTTTTATTTCCGTTCAACTAAGTGAGATTTCGATCGATAAACAATTTATTCTTCTCAGTGCTTCCCAACTGTTATCGTCGAAACGATAACGATTTTACAGATCGGTATTGCGACGATGCTCATTTTTTCTCATTTCTTTTTGTAATACTTTGATTAATTTTTTGTATATACTGCTATTCTTATGTATACGTTCGTTCGGTAGTTCTCATGAATACACAGCTGGTGACGATGGATACGTCGTTAACGAAGCAATAAGACCAAACTTCATTGACAATCCTTCACTTGCTTTCTCTTGATCGTGTCGTTTGTAAAAGCAGCTGCAGAAGCAGCGCTACGGGGGTTGATGTTGGTGGTGCTGCTGCTGCGTCTGGTTCGGACGTTCTGGTTATAGAAACGTCACTCTCAACGCCGGAAGAGTAATATATTTTTTACATCAACGCGCGCTCGGCACTCTGTCCAATGACGCAGCTGAATTACGAAAGAGAAAGAGTAAAAGAAGGATGAGAAGTTTGGATACATCCGCCAGTATACCAGCCTCTAGGCGATGACGAAACAGGACACGAGAGAACGGAAAAATACCAAACGAGAAGCGAATGAGAAATTTTGTTGAGTCTCTGCGTATTTTTTTGCTTTAATACATAATTCGCGAAGTGACTAAAACTTTTCCGAACGTGTTTCAAATGTAATCCATGTGATAACAAATCTCATTAAAACAATTACTGCATATAAAGCGTATTTCATATTTTCGTTAATACACTTCCCGTTTACGTTGTTCAATTGTTTGTTTCATTACTTTTCATATGCTCATTATTCAAACAGCATATTATGAAGCAGATTCATCCCCACCACCGCGAATAGTTTTATCAGAAAAAAGTATAGACTCGGTGAGTGCCCGGGACAGCATTTCACATATACTCGTCCCGAGACTCTCCAAAGTCTCTTCATACGCCATTACTTTTACTAAATTTGTCCTTATTATTTGTATCGTAAACGATAACAGTATCGCTGTAGAAAGCAGTATATCGATACCCAGGAGTCAGAGGATGCTACTTTCAGCTGCGATCGCAGTATGAAAATAATATTTTCATAATTAGATCTTCCGAGCTGCTTAAAATTTGATGACTGTAAAAAATGTTGAAATATTTCATGCCAACATTCACAGTCTCGAAAAAAAACAGCATTATCACAGGAATTTCTCTAGGAACTGATATGTGGACTTCAATATTCAACGGCCGTTTGTAACGAGGTTGAAATGTGAGAGCGGTTATATAGGCCACCAATATCTCATACACACCGGTGGCGAATTTCTTTTTTATTATTACATTGCGATGTATATACATACATAGAAAATAATACAACTTCTTTCCACGTTGTTTGTGCGTATTACGAAGGGGATACGAAGTTGAAGGACGAAGCCACCCTCGCTCTGGCAGTATCTCCCCTAAATGGCAGGACGCCAAGTGTGCTAACACATACATGTTTCGGATGGAAAGAGACAGAAACAGTAAACCAACGGAGAAAAGGAACCAGCCCCATATACACATATAGGTGTATATGATCCTACATATACTATATTATATACCTGCGAGTGTGTATGTATACATACAGCACCCTCTCGCAACGCACCAACGAACATTGCTTGCTATTAAACCTGTGACGTACACATATGTACACGCACTGCACAAGGTCTGCACACAATGCTCGCAAACACTTTGCATTCGTAAACACGCGTAAACAACAAACGGTGGTTTCACACCTACACGATGATACAAGCTAGGACACATGTGGCACTCTCGTATAATGTACGGTTTGGACAAAGAGCAATCGAAGTATCAAGAATCTCATTGATGGCTCTGTCTTGGCTGGGCGGAAAAGTCTGCTTGGAACATAAAACGCGAGAAGGACAACGGGACTGTAGCAGCGACTCTTAAATCCTGTCAATTGATACGAATGCCTGAGATTAATATGAATGTTCAATTTTGAGGACTCAAGATTTTTTCAATTTATTATTTCATTACAATGAACGATTATTTTGCCTTCTCACAATAAAGGAAAAATGATTCAAAAATTATTAAAAAATTATTGTAAAGGGTTTTTCTTTTCTCATTATACAAATGAATTGATATTAGGCCTCTATAATTATATTCTTGTAGTGAGTGAAATTGATCGAAGCGGTATCAAAAACCTTCTCCCTCTCATTCAGCAATAAAGAAGCCCTCAAATATTGATTCGGGTGGGCAATTATGAGTGGTTTTTCATCACCAGCGTTCAGGCACATCCACGTCTGGTTTCAACTTCGCTCTCTTCTCTATTTTCCCTACGTGATATATTCCCCTTAATTGCGGATGAATGTTTGCCTTCCTCAAAATTAAACTCTCCATGGGCTGGGAGCAAACGCGAAGCCCTTCATCGTACAGACCGCTATGGCCATTGCCATTCACGTACAAGTGTGTGCGGAGAAAAAGGCCGTGGTGAAGAATACCGTAGGCTCTATGCTTGTGAGAAGAAAAAAATGAGGCTACAGCATGTGTAAACACCTTGAAGCAGAACAAAGACAAAACGAGGGATCGTAATATGGGAACGTGTCCTTTTTTTTTTACATTTTATAGTATCTACCCTTGTGAAAAAGTCTTGGACATAAAACCGGGAGAATGTTTTCTCAATAGTTTTCGCAACTGCTCGAAACGAAATTTCAAACTTATTTAATTATGTAATACAGAGCTTATATATCATTTACATACAAACAATGACTTGGTTCATTTCATCCATGAATTAATAAAGATTTCAAATGTATTCAATGGACCAGTGCATAAAAATTAATATCGGATTGATGCCCTGCTTCTCAACCTCCTGAACAATTTGTTTCGTCCCAAAAGAGAAATTAAATAAAAAAATAAAAAAAACTCATTAACCGATCACTGATGCATAATCCAGTGGTGTGAAACCGGGTGCTTCTACATCAGCGCTTATACCTTAATAAAGCTACTTTGTCGGTCACACTGTGGCAACTTTTGCGTACCACGGAGTCGTAACATTCCGTGGGATACGATCCTCCTATTAATTCCCCGTGGGGGTCTGTGTGTCTACTGTACTATATCCTTGCCATAAGGTTATACAACACCCTGGTGCTTCGGATGACAGGGCAGCTTGTACCCCAGTTTCCAGTTTAAAATTATGACTTTCCTCTCTGTTTCTTATGATCTCCGGAGCATAAAGAGAGCGCAAAAGAGAGCGGAAGTATGGGAGAAAATGAGAGAGTTAGGTAACCACGAAGATGCGTACGTGGTAGCGAGAGAGAAAGAGAGATAGAGAGGGGGCGAGAGAACTCGAGACTTTGAAGGAGAACTAAAGTTATAGACGAAGCCAGTATATGGGGTTAAATTGGAATGGATAGGGTGGAAAACGTATACGTCGCTTTATATACATATATATATATATATATCTTGTACAGGTGCTGCGGTGTACCGCTGCCGGAGAAATTTAACTTTGCCCAAGTATATGAATAAAAATATTTATATACATATATACCCATGATATATGGATGTTAGAAGGTCGAAAAAGAAGGGAAGCGTGGGGAGGGGCTGAGAAGTAGAAGTACGCGTGAAAAAGATGAGACAGAGGTGAAGATTGAGTTTCTTTGAGGTTCCCAGCGGTTCATTTTGGTGGCAGTAAATTAACGATTCACGGAGGTATGCATACCATCCCTCGTTCTGTTCCTAGTCGCCCTTCCATTTCCGACTATGTTTTAACCAATAACTATGAAGCTTGATCTCTTCTCCTTGGTTCACAACGTGGTCAGAGCAGGCTTTAGTAGCTTATGCAGTGGCATCATCTTTCGTTTCATCCCCCTCTAGCCTCTTATTACTCCAAGATTAGGGGATGGCGAAAGAGCTTTGTTGAGTTCCTCATCCCTCACGGGACAAGATCAATCATTATAAAGACACGTAAAATTCTGACAGCGTTCGTGAGGGGAGGATCAGGGCGAAGAGAAAAAGAATGAAAAATACTCGTGGAAGAGAATATGGTAAAAATCTCTATCAGCTCGCTCCAGCCATCTCTTTACGAAAAAGTTTTGAGTTTTTTTTTTTTTTTCTATACTTGTGTCAGAACGACATCCCCATCCTCGTAAAATAGGGTGACTCGCTCCGAGGGATTTACGAAGAGCTCAGTTTTTTTTATTATTATTATTATTATTTTTTTTTTTTTTTCAACTCTGTTGAGAAACTTTTCGCCCGATCCGACAAATTGTTGGTCACAATTAGGCGCTTCCTTGAGCTTACAAGAGAGTGCTTAACCGCAGCACGTTTATCTTAAAGGAAGCCTCGGTGGTTGGATCATTATGATGAAATTTAACTAGATTAATACTGATATGAGAGTAGAGTTACGGTGGATTTGAAAGAAGGACGGAAAGATGATGGAAGTGACATTCCGCGGGGTATAAGATCGTACAGATGACGAAGAGAAGGATGAAAAATGTAAGATTCGCTCGAGCTCCAGTCACCTCGGAGTTGAACAGAAGATTGCTGTAAGTAAGAAAGCTGTAAAAAAAAAAAATAAGAACCTGTGTAAGGGAGAGTTGGTGAAAATCTCGCGTCCTCAAGGTGCCAACTTGCTAGGTGAGTCACTAGTTATTTAATTAGCTCCAAAAACTCCTTCTTTACGCTTCTCGCGGAAATGACACCCCGCCGTCTTCTTTTGGCTCCTTTTTTCCCGCTTTCCGACAGCACTCCGAGCGTCCCTTTACCAATAACATCGTAACTATAATGTGGCTCCCGGTGACTGAGCTATCTATACGAACTTCTTATGGTTTGTGACCTTTTCGGATACTCATTTTTATGTGAGCTTAGACTCGCAATAAACATTCATACACACACATAGTCACACACTGGTGGATATAAGAATATGCACAAAATAACATTCGAATTAATGGTCAACAACCAAAAGCTCGTAATCCATATAACTTTACGTATAAAAACGTGTAAATGACGCTTTTTTGTTTGCCAACACGAAACATTACTACGGAGCTAATGTTCTTGGCAAGTCTACATATAACAAATAAAACGACTCGCTATAACGAGTAATGGCTGTCTGACCAGTAATGTCCACGACTACTTGTACAATTACGCAATTATGAGAATATCGAACGAGAGAAAGGAAAATAACAGGAAGCATATATACATATTCTGTTTTTTACCTCGCTCGCTTTATCCCATTTTTGCACCATTGCAGTTTCCTTTCTCCGTGCAGCTCAATGTATATATTTTTCTATCGAGATGAGAGTACTCTCAACCCCTCATTGTCGAAGAAAAAGTATTATAGGGAAGTATAGATGAGCATTGGTGGCTCCGGAGGAACGAGGACGAGAAGCAAAGATGTCGAAAACGAATAGATTCCCCAAGGGATGACTCGTGAGCCTATATATACCAATTTTCTTTTTTCCTATTATACCCATATACATATATGCTGAGTATTTTGCCAAAGTGGAAACTCGATGGTACATTCCCAACGACTACGGCTTACCGAGAGGCTTAACCCGGTGACAGGATGATTGCCGGTATTATCGGAATTACTGAAGAGTGAATTTCTCTTCCCGACTCTCAGCTTCGTTCCCGGCCGTTCTCACCGTAACGAACTCACAATATCGCGGAAATCGTGTGGTATCCGCTTTTGGTGACCCAGCGAATCCTCTCCCCAGACTTTCCTCTGCAAGTCTATTCTACTTTCGATGCCTGTTACGACTGTAAGCTCCTTTTCGGTATTGCTCGCTATCTCATTCATCCGGCACCAGCTTTGCCCAATTTTCGGCCTCAAATTTGAAAACCGGTGTATAAAAAACAAAGGATTACATGTGTGCCAAACTGAATTACTTCAGTCAAAACTAATCATTTTTAATACTGTTAAAGAGGCGAAAAATTTAATCGCGTTCTCGATTTATGATCATGACCAATTGTTTTATCTTAAATTTAGTTCGAATCAACTATAATTTTCGTCACAAATTTTGCAGCAAATCAATAAGTATGAAAAAAAAAGAACCAGATGAAAAGAAAAATTATTTATTCAATATTACATAATTTAATAACGAAGTCTTTCCTTCCCTCGTCTTTTCTTGAAAATTTAATATTAATTAAATGCCGCTCACTAAAGAGAATGAGAAAAAAAAGTGGAGAGTATCTATGCGTCGTGTTTTATATAAATTTTCCGGTGGTGCTTTGGTCTCTGAACAAAAAGGTTTTACCGTACAAATTGAACGAGAAATAGCACGAAAGCGCGGCTACACGTCTTGTTGTATGACGTTGACTTTCATTTAACATTATGTCAACGCGAAATTTGTAATTCATCGGCCGGAACAGCTTCCGCCAACTATTAGTAAATTTGGTATGAAATTGAAAACCTTTGGGTGTTGGGAATAATGGGGATGGCAGAATTTTAATGTTGTCACGTGGACTCGATAATAATTCCGCGTTGAAAAGTTGAGGGCTGCATCAACTTGGAAGAGAATCATGAATATAAGCGAGCGAATAATTTTATCGTATTACACATTGCTATGCAAGAAGAGTGACGGGACTCGTAGCCTACTCTAGCTGAATTCATCATTTTATGAAGAGACGTCACGTTCTTTGCACCATTCCTCTTATGATTCTCGCATTTCGCCTTGTGTTAAACGCTGGCAAACAAGAGGGCATTGTCGATGAGATTTGACGCATGAAATCGTGAATGTTACGCCCTCAAGTGTACCCACAGAGCTCATGTATTCATATACATAGCTACCTGTGTATAGGCCATGTAGACGTTTACACATCTATTCGTCTATTTATATGTATCTGTACTATGGATAAATATAGAATACATATATATCTATAGTTCACAACTGCAAGCAACAACACGCACCTTAACATCCCTCAATTTCCTTTCTCTAATGCGCGTCTCCCTTTCTTTCTATCTCGCTTTCATTCTCTCTCTCTCTCTCTTCCTTCTTTTTACCATCCCCTTCTGCAAAACCTTCCTTCCTCGGATCTTCCTGTTTTGTATTTGGTCGTGTCTGCATTATAATGGCATTACGTGTCCTCGTATTACATCCCAACGTCACGACAGATCCGCGCAAAGAGTTGGTATAGCGAGTTGGAAAACTCGGGACGCTATGCTCCATCTTCGAGCTGATGTATAGCACTGTGCACATCACCCTCGCCTTTTCTCCTCTTCGTATTCGCTCTCACGTACACTCTTATTTGTTTCGTCCTCGAATTCAACAGCCGTATGTTCCGGACAAATTCAGTCTCGAGAGGTTCGTCGATATTTCATCTGAGAGGGGTGTAGCATATATAGTTGTAGTGGTAGAGAGCCGTAGCGATAGTGAAGCCGATAGTAGTAGTGGTACGTTTACCGAGGCAACCCCCTACCCTCGACGCACGCGGCTCTTATTTCAATCTCTGAAATGACGTCGACGTCTCTTGCAAGATACACTCACGTACATACACACACACACACACACACACACGCACACACACCCTTATTTATATACGTATGTTATGTGTAAGAGTGAGCGTGCGTTACTGCAGGATCGAATAACTTTCACGTTCACTGATCTTCCGAGCATATGGTGCATGACCAGGACTTTTTCAGGGAAGAAAAAAAAGCCCGCAAACAATCAGATATAAACATATATAGATATACACGTAATTCGCAAATGGATATATACTGTATACTTGAAGAAAGAGGTTGGGAGTTTCTGACCTCGCCACTCGCGACAAGTGGACGAGAAAAATATGAAGAGGCCAGCAACGGAAACTCAACATTTCAGTTTGTCCTTGCTCCCGCGTGATTCCAGTCTCCAGAACCTTTTGAGAGCTTTCCCCGGAACACTCCTTTTTCATCCTGGTGGCTCTTCACATCCACACACCGGCTTTATTGTCCATGTCGTTCGTTTCGGACAATGGTCATGGTAACATGGTTTTTTTTTCTTCTTTCTTGCTTCTTTTCTGGACGGACCCCGTGTTGTAAGCTTTTTCCGAGGTCTTCTACTGCCTCTCATTTTTCCATACCACATTGGACTGCTCCGGTCGCTGGATTTACATCCTCCCAAAGCCGGCCAACACAAAACTCTTATTCCGAATTCTGAGCCACGCGAGTTCCTCTTCATATATGTTGATTGCATATATGTATATGTATAAGTGTGCCCTCGTATTCACCAAGCTTGCAGCTTGCGCCCTTCGCATCCTTTATTCTCCGGCAAGAACCAGTGCCACTACATATTATTTTGCTTTTCCATTCGATCTTTTGCACGTTGCAGCTCCGTCACTTTATAGGTGTATATTTTTTCCTATCTCGTACGGGATTTAATAAAGCTTGGAGGCCGATGTTTCGTACCTTTGTCAGCTTTTTAAACCTCTCTATCCTGTAGTATATGTATATTAATTATATTCACACGTTATCTGATATTACCGTATGCATTTATCTGATATCTGCACACACATACAGCATGTAATTATAACGCTTTCCCCCGCCAAACGTTCAAATTGGCCTCAGCTCTCGATAATTCCAGGTCATCAGTTGATAATAATTCGGCGAAATTTTATCCGGTGATTACAGCTTGAGAATTTGATAGAGCGAGAGGTGTTATTTCACAAAATAATAATCCCACCAATGTAATGGAAATCCGGAATTGCAATAATGTATGATTCATTAATTATGAAATAAAAATTCAAATATTAGGTAAGACCAATGGTGAAAGCAATTGTTTTTCCGGTAAATAGATAATTCGATTAACAACGAATATCGAAAACAATCGAGTGACTAATGGAATTTTTTTTTTCGAATCTAATTTCAATAGCATAATAATTGAAGATAAGCCGAATCCAATAACAAACTTTAATTTTCAAATTAAGCATCGAAACAACTATTGCATACATAAATAAATGCCTTCCGGCTCAATCGCTCACGACAAAATATGTAACGCTCAGGGCCACGCCTACAATGTATTTTAATGAACACAATGAGTAAAGTGATCGATAACCAGATAAGATATAATGTACTAACTTAACCTACGGATCTCGAGATTGGACAAAGTAATATTTCTCTTGACAATTCAAAGTTGTCAACGACAACGAAAGTTCGCAAAAGATATTAACCACGAGACATGACGTAACCAGAATTTTAGCGACACTTGGGAAAGAACGAGATCAACCATGTTGATCCTCGGAAATAATCGGAACGCGCAGACGGTTGAACGATTCTTGCAAGCTCCTAAAATGATGATAAAGAGCTTTCATGACAGTTGTTATCGACAGCTTGGCATGAAAGCAGTCTGCGCTTCAAGATTTCGAATTTCCACGCCTTTTTTTGAAACAAATAAAAGCCTCAAACATCCCTCGCAATGATTGAGTCAATGTTGTTAACGATGCTGCCCTCGAAGATGACATCGTAGTCTGAACCCATCGCTCCACTTGATAAGAGAAATTAAAAATAAAACCAACGAGTGATAGATGCACTCGCAGTTGGTCTTTCTAGACATGCTCGAGAGAAATTTGTCAGAGAGAAAAAAGACCCTTTCCCCCTGTCATGCCATTTTTTGAGCGTTATCCGACATCACATTTTTATCACGTCACAATATGTATAATCTTCTCGGCCGTTATTACTAGCGTACATGGAAAAACTATTCTCGTTATACCTAAAGATTCTTTTTCGATGTGACATCCAGCAAGATTGAAAACGTGTGGGCTCCATGCTTCATATTATATAGGAGGGTGGGTTGCCATGGCGTCAATTAATGCGGACACTCGTACAAAATCACATATAGGGGCGAATATCCTCCCTAATTCGCCCTCGTCATATCACGACTGAGGAACTTTCATGTTTTCCCAACGATATTCAGCTCATCAGGCAACGACGTCAGGACCACTTAATAAAGCGTACCTCCGACGTATAAATGAACCATTTCGATTTGCTGGCCCTATGGATACACTAGCCCAATTAATGAATTTGATTCATGCTGCTTGAGCACGAACGTGGACTGACATGCATATCCAAATTTATCTGTATAGACTCTCTGCTCTTTCATGTTCCCAAACTCTTTGCGATAAAGAGTCCACGCTCTACTTGGTCGATAATCTTGATATGATGTAACTCAACATTACATAGTTCAATGCGACCATTCAATTTTACTCTACTTTGCAGGTGTTAAGTGCTTCTGGAACATTTCAACTCCAACAACTTCGTTCCAGCATATTATTGTGAAAATACTTCAACACATCGGTCTGTAAAATTTCGTGTAGCATTTCAATTGGAATTATCAAAAAAACTCATAGATGAATTCGAAGATTGTGTACAACAATATATAATTGGTACGAAGAATCTGTGACGAAATGTAGATGGCATTGATTCAATTCTTGAATCAATAAATAATTGAGAGGTGAATCGTTGTGGTGATAGGATATGTTGACGACGAATACTATATTAGCAACTTCAACAGCGACAAGAGAGAGGTGTGCGAACGCGCTGATGGAAGGAATATAGCGAGAACTTGTGGAGTTTCCTTGGAATGATTAAATCTAATTAACGTTCGGGGGACTGGGGGTGTGTAGTGGAATATAGCTTACGGTGGATAAGGCACCTAAACCGTATATACTAACTATATGCTGAGGTATGTAAGGTATGAGAAGTTGGAGGGTGCAAGTACATCGAAAGCAACGTCAGAGCAGCCGCTTGTCTGACCCGATATCATTGGATCTAATGTCCACTCGAGTTTGCACTTCATCACAACATATGACCAGCTTCAGCTCTCTTTTTCCTCCTCGTCCATTGCTTATTTGGTTCTTACGCCTCTTTCCACGCTCTAATTTCATTTTTATTGTCACAGCGAGTCTATAACTACTCGGAGTTTACGTGCGTCATGCTTTTCATTTTTTTTTTCCCTCTTTTTACTTAATTTCTCCCTGAGGTGCCAACAACAAAGAAGCATTACAGAATGTGTGAATACGGTGAATGTGTGTGCTATACATTTTAGCATCGACTCGCTAATACACTAAAATGAAAGTAGATAACATTCGCAATTCTCTGGCTCTCGCTAATGTGTTAAAGTTTGCCTGATAAAGGAGCGGACGGGTTGATGCTTTTTTTTTACATAGACTTTCTTGGCAGCGTTTTTCCTTGTTCCATATAGTGTGTTTGTTGATGACGCGGTGCGACTGCAGCCTTGCGAAAAGGATCAAATTACTGGACTGGCGATCGACAAACACTCAAGTACACACAAACAGATGTTAACGAACGAAGTTACATATCGTATAAAAGGCCTCACCTTCATAGTTCTCTAGTAGATCGATTCATTGAACAAGCAAAATGGCAGGCTTTAATATACCTGAGCTACGACGGCAATGAAGAACAACGGACGATGACGACGAGAACGAGAAAGTATGTTAGCATTTCAGCAGCAATATGTATAGTATATATTTATATAACCGAAGAGCCGTGGGTAGGTTGAGCCACGCGATATAAACTTGGACATGTTTGTCGAGCGATCAAATATACGAGTGGAAAGACTGGTGAAGAGGAGTGGAACTCATCGATTTTTTCCAAACCCGCCCCCATGACCAGCGCCTCATTCCCTACGTTCAATATTTAGAGGTCTCTCCCTTGACTTCTATTGACTTTCTTTTTAGTTTTGTTTTCAAAATGTTTTCCATTTACAAGCGCGATTTCTTTTAAATTTTGTTTCCATTCCCCTCGTGCTTTGTAATTTTATTATCATCACACAAACTCCTTTGGAAAATTATTTCAATTACTCAATAATCAGAGACACCCCAACTTTTATTCTTTCTGAACGCATGAATTTATATTTTTCTAATCGTGCACCCCTACCGTTTTATATTATTTCTCAGTAATTCAGTTTCAAACGTAAATATTTACGTTTATTTAAGGCTTACTATTGAGGAATCGAACTCATTTTTGGGTAAAATATTTCACTTCATCCGTGCACCCATAGAAAACTCGAATAGGTGCACGGAAATGAACGAAATACGTGCTTTTAGAAATCTTCCATCAATATCGAAAGAAATCACAAGTGGAACCAAGGAAATGACAAAAAAGTTCGTCTCAATCTAATATATGAAGGTATTATTCTTCGTTCATTCCTTTCTCGCATTTTCATTTATGTTTAGCACTGGATAGCTTTTACAGAAAAAATTGTCCAAATTTCATACAAGCGTTTACCCCTGTAGAGAGTAATCTCGCCTCGAAATTTGTTATTTGTTTCATCGTCCAGTTTTCAGAGTTTTTCAATTCTGATATCTACGAGCCTATATTCGGTTGAAAAGAATCTCACTTAAATGTAGAACACACAGGGAGAGAGATTCGGAGACAAGAGAGCCAGAAGTGATCGTGAAAGAGGGTGTATGAGCAGTCAAACTTTGTGGATATCTGAGCAAGAAATGGGTAGAAAAGTCTTCTTATTTCCAGAATCCAGAGAGACCGTCGAGATCGCTGAGTGCATTCGATAAAAATCTTGAGAACGTTCTCCGCACTCGCTTTCACCCGCTTTTATTCTCGTACTCTCAGCGTTCATCGCTCTCGAGAGGACTCTGTCAGGGATTCCGTCGACGATGGTCCGACGGACACGCTGTCGATGAAAGAGGAGTAAAGCAACCCGTGTATAAGACGTGGGTAAAGTGACGGGAAAAACCTGCTCGAATTCCTTGCCCTTCAGTTCTTAAAGAGGAAGAGAAATAAAGATAGAAAGCGAAAGAGAGATAAAGAGAGAGACTCGTTTTGCAATTAAATTTTTTCCCTTATACTCCTACCTCTGGCAAACGGCGAAGAGCGACAGGCCGAGGCGAGAGAATAAAAGAAGATAGCTTTCACGCAATCTTTTTGTAATGAGACACAGGCGAAGGAAGGAGGATGGTGGTCGAGAGTAACCCAAAAAAGTGAACTCGTGTAACAGAAAGAGAAAGAGAGAGAGAGAGAATGCTCCGCGTGGATTGAAGATAATGTGAAGACTTCACTTCTGCAACGATAAAGTTTTACTTGGACTATTATCCGAGATAATGAGAGAATTCTCTCTTCTTCAACGTTCCCTATCGGTCTCTGTCGGACGTTGTGTATAGATGACTTCAAGTTTTTTTATAATGCGCGATATTGATCAGAGAGTAGCCGTGCGAGAGGCTGGATGAGAGGGTCCTCTCTCCCTCTTCCCTTCCCCTTCATCCTATATCACCACTTTGATGGAAACCCTACTCATAGTCATCTCATCGTGGAACACTCGAACGCGCCGTCGACGTAGAAGCCGATGAGGAGGGTTGAGCTTTTGCCGGAGCGTTCGGAGACCAGTGCTGCCAACCCCTGGACGATCGGTGTCGATTGTGTGGTCTATAAACATCGGCACTTCAGAGATCTGTCAAGGACTACATATATTGAAGCGTCGGTGTCTTCTTCTACCCCATATAATGGAAAAACTGCGGTTACTAACTCAGCCAATAGCTGTTCAATTGCCAACATACTGAACCATTTATACTGCACGAGAAACGACCGAAGAGACCTTATCCGATCATACTTGAGCAGGTACTAGGGGAAAGATGTTGGAAGAAGGGAGGGACGGCTGTCAATGAGAGTTGAGCAGGCTCGCGGGTTCGTTCTATCGTGCTATACCACTACTATTTTCACGATCTAATTCCCTTTAGTGACGCAGCTTCTTTCTCCTTGATATGGCAAATGGGCTCATACATTCGGCACCAAGCTCGCGCTCGCCAACAAAATATCATCGATGCGTCGAACACAATTTTAATTTCATGAAGCATACCAAGTGAACAACGTGCCATCGAAGAGGGCTCAAAAAGGATTTGTTATGCATTGAGCCCCTAAAATGTTTCTGGTTTTTTCTCCCCACGGCCGATCCAATATCGAAGAAAAGCTTCAGCTTACTCGTACCTTATTCTTTCGGAACGTATTTTAGACCTTGCGATAGAAGTGTTTTATAATTGAGTTGTGTTGATCGTACTTAGTTAAAAAAAAATACTGATGAATATATCATTTTGCTTGTTTCAGGTTGCGCATTTGTTAAATTCTCGTCACATCAAGAAGCATTAGCAGCGATCAACTCTCTCCACGGTAGTCAGACTATGCCAGTGAGTACCAACGTTGCTATTTATATTATTATCTTCAATATCTATAATGAGTTTAACACAAAAAGTAAGAAAAAAACAAAATACAGGATGAACAGTGTGATAACTACTCAATACGTTCGTCACTTTCCCAGTAAAGAGTTCGAAAGACTTATCGTAGTGATGGATTTAAAAAAATATAGATGAAAAAAGAAAAAACAATAATCACCAATGAATTGTTCGAGGAAAGCAAGTTTTTCAACTCTATTATTTAATCAAAACACAAACAAAAACTAAGGAAACAGTTACACTGTTTCTCTTGAATCGTACTCGAATCAACATTTTATCCACGGCAGCCGCAAGCAGCATCAGCATGATTGCTCACCGTTCTCACAGCGGAGCAAAGATAAGACGACGACCCCCTAGGGTAGGCTTTCGGTTTAATAATTTTTTCCATCACGTCACGCGGTAGAGTGAATTCGTAGAGTCAGAGCAATGAAGCAGTTACAGTTCCCGGGGCCACTGAAGGGTGTACTTTCCGTGGAATTGTGTCTGACGTCGCAGACAGCTCTCTGCTGGCCTCTGTACGAAAGCTGATGGTTAGATCGCAGGAATGAGAGGCGTGGGGCTTTTCATCGCGAGAGAGACCTCACCGGAATATCCCACGGGTCGCCACATTTCATACGTATATATGTATACATTATACACAATAAGCGTTAGAGAGTAGGGGCGGCAAACTCCCCAGTAATGACTGGCCAAACACAAATCTGCATAACACTTGGTCGAGATGGGGAAAGAGCCGCGCGCGAAGAACACAACCAAGAGAAAAGGGTGGAAGGGTCGAAAGCTACGACGCCCGCTGGGAGTAAAGGAAGAGGGTAAAATGGCGTCAGCAATGGGGGGTGGAGAGAAATGGGCAGAGGGTTTATAGCGGTCTCTTCGTCGGCTAGGTACATATGGGGTTTTCCCATCCCAAATTATCCGGTGTGTGATCTTGATCATTACTTCACCAAAATTTCATATAAAAATTTCTTAATCTTTCAAAACCTATTAATAACATGAGATCTTTCGAATAAAAAATGAGATTTTTTAAACATTTTTCAAAAACTCATTTTTAAATATTCTGATAATATTTTCCTTCGCCAATCAAAGTACCAATTCGTTGAATGTAAAACATACTTGTATCATAGAGGACATAAGGGAAATTATTATTTATCGTTGTTAATGTTTACTTTTCAATCAAAACACGAATATTTTTTTTCGAAATTTTGACTTTTTAGATTGGGAAATAGGATACCAATTTATTCGGACATTATTTTCACATATTCAGTGATAACGTCGATTTTTCTATTATCGGTGAAGCTATAAGTGTTCGAATATTGCAGGCATCCAGGATCGAAGTTCACTCAAAAATGTACAACAGTTAACGGGTGTGAGATTAATTTTTTTTTTTAATTACGTAAGGTCCTACTACTAGTAATCAAAGGTGACTATTTTTCGGGGAAGTAAAAAGTGGTCAGCGCACGAACTTGTGCATTTGTGATGAAATGACCCATGTAGACATATATATTTTCGTTTTCACGACTCCACCATCTACGCTGCCAGCCCTGCCGCTGATGTGCCCGTCGAAGCTTCCAAACTTTCTTGGGTTTATAGGGGGCCAGATAGAGAATCAAAGAGAGAGCGTGAGAGAAAGAGAGTGTGAGAGAAAGAGGCAGAGAGTTAGGAACTCGGAAAATTTCTGTCAGTTATAATTGAATTGTCAGCAGACTCTCGTGGTGTCACCTCGAATTTCACCTGGCCGATCGGTGTTGGTATAGTCAGACCTCTAGGCCACAGAAAATCGGCAAGTCTTGGTCCACTGGGAAGGAGAAGATGAAACGGTGTGAAACGTAGAATTGCGAAAGTTTGCGGATACTCTTATTGGCATTTTCCAAGGGTAAAAATCTCCGGGTTGTGGCAATACCATCTAAAAGGGAGTGCCACCAGAGCGCTCTAGCAATACTTCGTTTGTACTTGATGGTATCTATTTGAAAGTGTCTCTCTTCTGCTACAATGAATTTGCACAAACTCTTTTATCCTTGCGCACATATTTAAGCATGAATATGTAAATGTATACACATATATGTATGTTTAACATCTTGTTAAATGACACGAATGGAGAATAATGTAAACGTTGTGAGGTCGCAGTGACCAACAGAAGGCCTAGTGCAGAACAAGAAAATGGGCTTTTCTCTCCACCGTTGTGTAGTCAGTGTGTTTAATGCCAACACTGCGGGTCTTTTAATCCAATAACACGTACATTTCCTCGCAAAAGAGAACGTCGCCGCGAAAAGTCTGTCGTGTCTGTACGATGGGAAGTCGGAAAGGGAAGGGGTAGACGAGCTCTGTAAAAGCAAAAGAGGAACCGCACTCGTCTTGCCGCAAAATCCTCACTACACCAGTAGGAACATTTGCGTAAAAGGTTCGCGGTAGAGGTTGCCATGGAGACTCTCCAGTGGAGCTTCCCACTCGCTGGCTAGTTCTACTCAATGGCAAATAGGAAATGGTGCTTCAATGATGCAATGCACATATGCACTCTGTGTTTACAAATGGAATACTTTTTTTTTCTCGGCAAATTGAAGATTGGTGTCACTTTTCAAAGTCATTCTTACATGTAACGAATCATTTAACAGCCAAAAAAGCTCTGACGAAAATTACATCATTTTCATGAAATCGAAAACAAAGTTTTTTTCTACCGTTTCCAATATAGCTTCCCCCAAAACTCATTGTTTCTCAAAATCATGAGAATCAACTGTGAGAGGCTAAGCTGGACGGTCGGACGAATGATGAATTTTCGTATCGCCCGAGTTATAAAAGTAACAAGAGAAAACTATAGGGTTGCCGGTAGCGGGTTGAAAAAGAAAGGAAGGAGGTCGACATTTCACCGTGGATTTCGACGGGGTGATCTCCGTCTTCATATCCAGGGTAAAACGTGGGTTGTGCATCGTGGGCCGATAGGGAGGAAAAGAGAAGGGCTACGTCAATCACGGGGAAGGTTCCTCGTTAAGCCGCCGAAAGATTGAATGGGGTCTCGTAACGAGCTTAGCAGGCGCCCAGTACTTTTCCCTTCCTCTTCTTATTTCTCATACACTTCTGCTTTCCTCTCTTTTCCTCTCTCACACACTCTAGTTTTCTCTCTTACTCTCTCTCTCTCTCTCTCCCTGTCTCTCACCTAAGCTTCCACAACGTCATTGGTTCCAGTAAGACTTTTCGTTATAACGTGTGAGAAGGATAGAGTCCTGCAGCACACCAGTTTCCCTGCTTCGATACAGAACTGCCGGAGGGTAATTCGATTTGGTCGTGTTCGCTAACCCACCCTCCGGCTTCTCTCGTTTCTCTCGGCGTACCGCCATTTCTCTCCTCTTCACCTTCGTATACCGTGCAGCTTACCGATATACCTAGTCTGTTCCTCTCATGTCGCTCTGTTCGCTCTCGACGTCAGGCATCATGAGTAACATCTCGCCAACTCTATACAGCACGAGTGATCTCGGGCACGTCGCCCGGGAAACTGCATTATTACATATACGAGAGACATCTCGCGACTTATACCTGCGAAATGAGATATTGATTTGCAATCTGATACGTGTGGCTCTTCTAATACGCGTCACGGACGGGATTTCGCGCTACACCATATTCCTGGTAAATACGTGAATGTGGTATGCATTGATGCGTTTTCCAGGATAAAGTGCGGGAGCTCGTACGATGAGCTTTGATACAAAGGAAAAACAGCAATCCAAGCTGAAGGCTTTAACAACGAGAGCGTGAACTCGTGATCATTTTTATCGAGAGAAATGGATAAAAAGTGACTTCAACATAGTTATGTTTCAAAAGCTCTTAAGTGTACTTTAATGACGAATATCTCTGTATTTCAACCTCAAAATGTTTGCGTGTACTTTATCCAAAGCTATTCAAGTGCCATTCGCGCATTATTAATCCCTCTATAGCTGCTTTGCTTGTTTTGAGATTTCACGAAGGGGTAGATGAATGATGCAGGAACGTAGAGAGTATATACGAGGGGTTGAGTTTTTATGGTTGTATTGCGGTAGGGTACACGAATCAGAGCAACACATTTGTATGTGCTTACGTGGTTAGGTGGATGCTTATATATATACTTATAACGAGCGGCCATTCATGTATTGCTGCGATTAAAGCGATTATGAAAGAGGAAAAGAATAAGAGAGAAAGAGAGAGAGAGCAAAAATGAAAAGGGTGAAAATATTCTGTGAGGCTTGCATGTCTCTAGTGTTGAGTAGGGAGAAAGTTTGAAGCACGGATGAAACACGTATACTTTATAGGGTAGGACGTAAGCTCCCTGTCTCTTTCTCAATCTCGAGTGCTTGGAACTTGGAACGAAAAGCGTTCGGGCCCTCATGCGTAAGCCAAAAGCCCTCTTGTTATGATTAAGGCCTGTTAGAGCGAGGGTTAAACGTATTGTATACAACTCCGTGAAGTCCTATGCTAAAGCTTTCGATGATATACAGGCTGGTACGAAGGAGTAGTGAGGATCTCTCTTCGTTGAGGAGCATCCACCGAGTGGCTCTTCGAGAACTCGACTCTTCTCTTATTCCCTTCATCTCATACTCGGAACAAGATGAGCTACGAAAACCTTGTGCTCCACCTGCGTACTCCATCGAGTATGTTCATGTGTAGAGTACCACTTTGCGAAATCCACCCTTACATATTTTCATACATACAATGTACATTAGTAAAATGCGCGTACATATATGCGAATGGGACCGACCAGAGCAAAACGGCAGAGCTAAATTCATTTCGTGTATTTCTTTTCAACCATCATCGAAGAATGTTTTTTCAATCATGAGACAAAAAATTTATATCAACATCGAGTACCTCAAAAGATTAGTAATTTTTTTTTTTAAATGTTTTTCTCTCGTTATTAATAAGTTCTAATAGGTTTTATGTTATCAATTCTGAAATATTTACGTTCAAATTAACTGATAATCCGTGGGTAAAATTGCGAAAATGAGATGGAAATCGACTTTGTTTTTCACTTCAAAATGGGCGTCATGATGTGGCAACTCTGGATTAGTATTCAAGTCTCGTGTGACGTGACGCCACTGCCGCGTTGCGTTTAAAATGCAAACGGTGCCATCGTTCTTCGACGCAAAAACATTGAATGTGGTGATGAAAAAATTTTGAAATATTTCGACACCACAAAAGAACAACCGATCGGTCACAACGGGAACAATCCGCAATCATAATTATAAATAAACAAGTTAGAGTTTTGACTTTAGCAGAGTATGGTAAATACTTCATCACAGCTGGGATTTGTGTATCGGCATCGAGTGAATACTGCCACCAACCTTCGTCTTCCCTATGACAGGCTATGAAAGCCAATTTAAGCGATGAAATTTTTAGTAAAAAATTACCTTGGTCTCTCTTAAATTTCCACACCATTAATGTCTTACGAGATGAAAATCGTAAAAATTTCTCGAAAATCGTTCGTTACTATAATACTTCTGAATGTTTCAGAATAAAACTTGATACATTATTCAAAGAAACGCTGGAATAAATTGAAATGTAAACAGATGCACGAAATGAAACTAATTGATTTTTTGAAATTGGTCGTTTAACAATGACAACTCCAGTTAAATAAAAATGAAATTTGTCTTTACAGAAATTCATGAACAATAATGTTCAGGAAACGTAATGTAAATACTAAAAATCTATTGGTTCTCGTATACTGCAGACTGTGCACTTGACAAGAATAAAAAGTCTTCCTTTGGCTATATTCAAGAATGACGGTTCTCGGTCGTATACCACGAGGGAAAATTGAGTGAACGAGTTGGCACTGTATGTGCATTTATGTATATACGCGTGAAGTAATAGAAAGCACCCTTCAACCCAGCAGGCTCCAAGGTGTTATATGCGTCACAAGGATGGTATGCGACCACGTCGAATAGGGGAAAACGCAGTTACACCTTTTCCCCACAAAAGCCGCGTGACATTTCTTGTCACGCTCGGCGTCAACCTTCCTCCATCGCCTAGGCGTTCCCGGCCATATAGCGTACATAACAGGAAGGGTTTACCACCCTCGAGTTTACTTCTTCCTTATACATTGTACACTCGCGCATACATATTATATTTAAAGCCTCACAAATATGCCGGATATGAAAAATAAAAAATCAACATGTTCCAGTACAACAATAAAAGGACAGAGATAATATTGATACAAAGTGAATGTATAAAATAAAATGGTCGAAAGCAAATTCGACCTGTTTGAAGAAGTTTGATATTTTTATCAAGTGCCAGTAAAAAATCTTTGTTTCTGTTGAAAAATCGAAGAATAGCATTTATTCAGATATTATGATGATACTTTACATTTGAAGTGAGAAGTTATTCAGTTAAATTGTGTTCAATTTTCAGAGTAAATATTTTTCTAATAATCTTGGCGAGCAGTCTGTACACTTGCAAAATTTATTTGAAAAATGATCGGTTCATGTATAATTTTTGAAGACTCTATAAGTTACGAGTCTGTGACAGAAAGATGATCATGATGAAATTATAAATGTGAAAGAAATAAAAACACAATTGCTTTGCATCAATGTAGTCAAGCGATACCTCGAACATTCATACAAATGAAGAAATAAGCTACATACGATTCTCACCTTTCACCAAAGTTCATGTGCCTTTTTTAATCATTTGCTTGCTCTTTTGCCGAGTCTCTCATCCCAAGAGTTTGCCTCTTTTATCCCCTACTCTAGATACACAGACTCGCATGAAACGGGGGGCTGCTGCCGACGGAAATTAAAGCTCACCCTTGTACGAAGGGCCCTTTTCTGTTTTTTGCACCCCCTTTCCTTTGTCTTTGTCTTTCTCTTGTTGCACTTGCCAAAAGTACCTGCGAAGTGTCCTCTTCGGTAAAATCAGCCACGTGAAAGAATCGTTACCGTGTTTGTTTGCAGGAGGTGACGATGAAAAGAAATGGGAATAACAAAAAAAACGGGACTCTTTGTGCACGCGCTCTTTGAAGCTTCTGTAAATACTGTTCTTTCGCAAAAGTCATGCTTCATTGCAAACATCAACCATCATCGTCCTACAAATTCGATGTATACGTATATATATTTTGATATTCATTTACACGAGTGCATCATGTATTATGTTCACGATACTCTTGTTAAAAATATACCTTTCTTGAATACCGAAGCATTGGCTCTTAAATACACTGTAATATATTTGAAACTTTACTCAATCATTAATTTGAGATTCTAGTTATCTGTATATAGGAAAATATTCAGTTAGCACATAGGATTTCGATGGAGGTAACATGAGAAATGAAGAAAACGGTATGAACTGAGAAGATAATGACAAAAGTTCTGAAATAACAAGTTTTAGGACCCAAAGGGATGAGCAAGAGTCTCGTTTTCTTTGATCGAAAAGTGTGACACGGGTGATTAAGAGGTCTTGAAGTTTAAAACTGAGTTACTTCGGTCCTGCAGACGACACAGAGTTTTTGGATGTCGGATTGAAGTTTCTTCATTCTCTCTCTGTCTGTGAAACACGTGTTTGGAAGATATCTTCGCCATATTTAAAGTTACATCAAAAGGTTTATCGAGTAGCATTCCTATTGAATGTCACTATACACAAAACTTATCGTAAGAGCGAGAGAAATTACATGTATAGACTCTGAAAGCTCTCACGCCTAATGTTTGTTCTTTCCTTGGCTTCTTCTCTCTCGCTCTTCTCCCCTCTCCCGGGAAGGAAATTGTCTCCGCATTAACGGAGGCTTCGGAAAGGGGAAACTGCTTCCAACATTTAATTAAAGACATTCCCTGAGTAATTCCTTGCCAACTCGTAATTGCATCGCTTTTATCCTTGGCACTACCCGGTACAACTGTTACTTGTTTGGCGACGACCCCGCAGAAACACGGCGACGGCCGCCTGCGTATCGAGAGTCAGAGCCAGAGCAAGAGGTAGAGAGAGAGAGAGAGAGATAGATAAAAAGTGTAAGGGGGAAGACGTGAAGAAAAGCAGAGAGAAAATGGTGAGATGAAAAGAGAGAACAAGAGAAAGATCTTGCATCGGATATAGCTGTATAGCGGGGCAAACTTATATAAACGGGGGGTGGTGCCAGCTCCAGCGTCAGAGGAGGAGAAGGGAATCTTTATGGAAGGCCTGTACCATAGAGAAAGACAGAAAGCGAACGAAAGACAGAGACACAGAGAGAGAGAGAGAGAGAGAGAGAGAAGAAAAGGCCGCGAGAAGTCTATAAGCTCGACTTGCGCCCCTAAGCATCTCCCGAAGCGAATAAAAGTTGCTCTTACCCTCCTTCATCTGGCTTCTTTACTTTGCGATACATCACACGCCCCATCTACCCGCAGAGGTTACACGGAATTGCTTTACCTCTTTGTAATGATTTTATAATCTTCTCATTCTATTCCGATAGGATACACGTCACCTTTGTTCAACGTTTCATATCTAACCAGAAACGCCCTTCTATTATTTTCACTTGTTTGAACAGTGGTCACTGGAAGGTGTCGTTGCGTCGATTTGAATAGAATGATCAGGATAGAGTAATAAAACTGTTGCTTCGGAAGGCTCAATGCTACGTTTATTAAACCAAAAATATAACGTGACCGATACGACGACGCTGGAAACTATAATAAATATCTAACCCTACCAGCTCCGTATAGCTACTTTCAAATTAAATGATTATATTGACTAAGTAGAAGTCATTTTCTTGCTACAACAATCCTTTACTTCAATCTTCAATACGTAAAACATTCCTTATATCCGCTGCGCAGAATTATTTTCATTTCTAAATAAATATTATTGTATACATATTTTGTGTTAAGTTCGTCATCGATGAACCTCATAAATAACTCATTGGCAAGTCTGATATTCGTGATTCAATTAAGAATTCCTGCTCTGATTGCCAAACGTGATGTATCATTACGCGATTCGCAGTTGAAAATACACAGACATGTGGATATTTACTACGCATACTATACAGTTTTATGTTTAATCGAAAGGGAAATATGGCGAAATTCTCGTGGTTACCCGGGATGTAATCTCACCGTGCTTTGAGTTTTCCTTCAGAATGTTACGATAGTCTACTCTGCAGTTAGAACTGTACTTCTGCTAAATTCAGGAAGCGTCTCGGGATTGGCAAGTGTAATGGCGCGTGCAAGCTAAAGCATTACACACGGCCCACCTCCAATCAACGAATAATTGCTTAATTTCGTTGGACACAGGGCTAGAGATCTGAGTCTTTGCATTATCGTGTACATTACGGATGCACCATCACTTCCAATGCCCTATCGAGAAATTCCTATTTCCTTAGACCCATTCACGCATAGGTAATTCTATGTATACATCTCATATGTGTAAGTATGTAACATAAAGAGCATTCCATGGCCAAATCACATGAGCCATGAACTCGAAGCAGCAACTAATAAATAATCATTGATTTAAAGGTGTTGAAAAATGAGAAAAAGAATCGGATTGGATTCGACTGGTTGGTTGGGACTGGTCGGTTTGGCATCGAAAACTCCATGTAGATGTGTGGAATAACGTGATCTATTTGCTTGGAAATAAAATGGTTGGACTAGTAGCAATACATGAAATAGTGGATACGCCCTTACTCACGTTAACAGTCAATACGTCCATATTCCCTTCCATTTCACGGGAAAACGTCGGATGGTGGCTTAGACTTTCATTGGAACACGCCTCGTAACTAATTGACGAACAGCCTGGCATTGAACGGCTTGGCATTGATGCCCTTTGGAGAAAGAGAAGCCCATCAGCCCATACCAAAAAGCGAGAGGAAGACAGGAAGAAAATAAAAAAAAAAGAATGAAAGGGAAAAAACTCCATTTTCTCCGTTCAATCTATTACGAGGTCTCCCGTAAAGAATTTGTCTGATAAATAGCGACTCCTTCCACTTTCCCGATATCCCACGGCAACGCGTCGGTCTTCTTTTTTTACTTCCGTGAAAAGCGGCAAAGAGAGAAGAAGAGCTATTTTATCTGTTTCAGGCAGGGAATAAACGTATTCAATATGGTCGAGAAAAAAAAAACGTGAAGGTTGAAGATTAATTTTTAAGGCATTCACGTTGTAATGAAATTACTGTTCTCACGGATTTCATAACAGGTCGCGCACAACTTTGATATGAACGGTAGAAAATTCAATTGGAACGAAATTTTTCACATCGCTGCTTCTATATCGCGTAGACAGTAAATTATACGATCCCCTGGAAACTAATAATTGTATTAAAAAATCGATAAATGTTGCTTCATTATTTCATGCTCATGATTGAATAACCTCCATTGAAATGAAACGCGCATAAAAATGTTTTACATTTTTAAACGTCCCGTGTCCATGATTCATTAATTCATATCAACGTATTCGCGAACAAAATGTACACGTTGTCAGAAACGTGAGAGTTGTTTTTGAATACCAATAAGAAGTTATAACTCAAAGAATCTTTTGTTTCATGATCTCATGACTAGTTAGGACGATAAGCAAATCAAAGACGTTTGTATTTTTAAAAAAATATACATATGCTTCATCGTAAATAGTACATTCCATCCCTTAATCCAGTACCCTTAAAAAAGTTTATACCATGAGTTAACAGTCTTCTCATGGTGTTTTTTTTTCTACTGCGCACACTGAACGCTCGAATAAACGGTGGAAGATACACGGGGGAGGGGGAGGCTTGCTGGTTTATTCCCGGAGTTCCGTACTCGTAAAGGCATCGACAGTAAAGTCGTGTAGGTCGGCGACTCATAGTATTTTCCATCACATACTAAACAGTTCTTCTAACTTGCTTTTTCGTATCTCTCTCGCTCAGTTTCTTCGCCTACATTGGACTTTCACTCTCGCGTTCTCGTTTACATGTTGTAATATCGTTGGTCTCGTTATCGTTATTTTTTGAAGCTCCTACCTCATTTTTTGTTCAGACCCTAAAAACATACTTTTCCGAGAAGTCTCGCACGACCAGCTTTCAGCGAAAGGAGTATGCAACTTTTCGCGTTATATAATTCTTTTCGCTTGCAAGTTTATCAGTGTTATTATGAAAGATTATTGAATAACCCATCGTTCATTTGCAAGAAAAAATTACCTCTTTTCTTTTATCTTCCCCAGTGGATCAAAAATATTCACAATGCATAAACAGGGTATACAGAAAAAGTAATTAGTGATACGAAAAAAAAAAAAATATATTGATGAAAATAACTTTTCACATATTCTATTTACAAAAGTACAGCAGCCTTCATTAGCTGGTTGAAAAATACAAGTAATACTACATCCAGAGAGAATTCGTACTACGTAATTGAAATTTTTTCATTTTCAAACCATATCGGCTCAACAGAAGTGATGAAAAAAAGCAATAAATCGCTGTGCTGATTGAGATGAAAATTCTATCTTATCAATTAATGAATGACACTAAAAAATTACGATGACAATTAGTCGTTGAAGAGAGACGGAAAGAAATTAAACAACTACGAAGATATTTCTCAACACTATCGTATTAACGAGTAACGCCATTATTTGCTAGCGCGGAAACGAGATATAATTTTATCAAGGTAATTGCACGATAGTTTGCCAGGGTCGGTGGGAAAAGGAAGAGAGGAAAGGGCTGAAAAGCTCTGTAATTCGGAAATATGCGCTATTATCATGGAGAAAACGAAGAGCTACATTGAGAAGGGTTTCTCTCTTGAGGGAGAAGCTCTCTTCCTCCGTGAACTCTTCACAACACCATTTATCCCTGCTACTTGCCTAGATGCTCGCGGAAAGAATAACCCTTGCAACAAGCAAAGAGTTCTCGAGGCGCAAGAATGCACCCTTCGTAACATGAGTATATATGTATACATACAATACACATATATATATATTGAAATATGAAAGAACGGGAGAATACGATGATAACGTAGAAAGCAAAAAACAGCCAAAGGCGGTGGCGGGATGGCTTCCTAAGAGAAGTCAGGGGAAAAAGGAATGGTGGGCGTAAGAAGGGGTAAGAGGACCGCTGAAAATTATTTCCCAGACATGAAAGGCGCTCGGATAAATATTTGTACTCCGGGGCAGCCTGTGAAACGTTTTCTTGGCGTGCGGAAGTGCACCCGATGGTAAATAGAGGGAAAATTCTGAAGAAAGATGGCGTGGAATAGGGAAAAAGAGAGAAAAATGAAGAGGAAACAGAAAGGGGGGGGGGGAGAGAGAAGCGCGAAAATATTTTTACCTTGGTACGTATATATAAGTATACACGTGTAAATATGTTACAGACCATAGCAACGCTATCACGAGATACGCACGTTATAATATCTTGGTAAACATGCGCTTGTATATATGAGTGTATGTCTATCTATGTGCATATAACAGAAACGTTTATCGATAGGTTCCTCTCCTATTCCTCTCGAAACATTTTTCTCTGAATAGAAAGATTGCAGCATTCATTAATTTTCTCCATTTAATCATCTTCGAGGAAAAAGAAATCAAAAGTCCTTACGCAATCGCGATCATTATTTTCCTTATTCTTTCGTTCTACTCCCCTATTTTTTGTTTTTTTTTTTTCTTTTTTTTCTTATCGAGTCATCCTCCTGATATTTATAAAAAAACGCACCAATGCTTGATGAAAGTAAGTTATAGTGATGTAGCACTCTGTTATGACGAGAACGAGATACAGCGCTAGACAGCTACAAACATTCTCCGCATGACAACACCTCCGCACTCGAATCATGGGGGAGTGAAAGAGGGAGCGAGGAAAAGATAAAGAGAAATAAAGAAAGTTTGTGGTTGTATGAGAGTATATGAGAGAAAGAGAAAGAGAGAGAGAACGGAGTAGAGAAAGCGGATTCTTCCTTTTTGCGTGACGTTCAAAACGTTGGATGGAGACTAATGAACCGTAATCCCCCAATAATGAGGCTTCGGGCTTGACTGGCGCCGATACGATCCCACCAACCTGCCCACGTGCCTCTATACCTCTGGCGAATACTAACACCCTCTTATATACCCTCATAGCATTGTATACACGTGTTATCCAAGAGATTGGCGTCAAGTAGAACGCTCAAGTGCACGTGGTTTTTCCTCTTCCTCTTTTTCTCCCTATCATTTCTTCTTCCTTTCGTTTTTGCAGCACGTATATTCCACAGCATTATGACGGCCTTCCAACATGTGTACACTTTGAAAATAGGGTGCACTTAGGTAGTACACCGAACATTCCACAGCTCCGGTCGCTTTCTGTTTTTATTCACCCATTCATATTGTGAACAACCAATTAGGTTAATTCTACTATTATTTTCTCGTAATATCACTCGAGCTTTATTATCCTTTTGTTGTCTAATGCACATGATTTTTTCATTCACGACTTCATCTCCAAGCTACCGAATATCGATTTTACGATCCTCCGAATCATATGAATCAAATTGGCAGATGATATATGTAATACGCGAAGGAATATAGGGATAGGATGATTGTTCTTCCAATTAAATTCATTTATTCACGTTGCATCGTCTACTCAGTTTTCTACTTCAATTTTTCCATCGATCGAACAAGAATATATGATAAATATTTTTGACACCCGATCGGACCGGGTATATCCAAGTTGTTGAAAAACTTTTTTCCTAACCAGAGCAAAAAAAAAACGAGCTCTCTAGCTTTGTGAGTCTGAAGTGGTGGTGAGGGACATGTGACAAGGACGAAAGCGATATTAGTTCGTTCGACGAACGTGCACAGCGACTATAGAACGAAAACTTTTTGACGCTCGGGCGAACGAAAGTGTAACTCGCATAACTTTTATGACTGGCAACTTTTAGGCCGTGTGATGGACCCAGAGACACGCGAGTTCACGTGGATTATCTCTCGAGGGAATACGAGCGACCTTATTTGCTCGCACAATCTGGATGACGAGGGATATAAGACGATCACGAACTCACGAACCAGAAAGTTTTAATTATGTCACGATCGACGTCTTTGCCGGAACGATGAGACTCCTTCGTCTTTGGATTATCGAAAGGCATATTAAAAAAAAAAAAAAAGAGGGGGAAAAAGTAAGCACGAACGAGGGAGACAAGGTCACCTCGACCCGAACCGAACTTGCATAAATCTATGTTCAATAATCTGGTCAAAATTAACAAAGTTTTCTATTCTCTTCTGAATTCAATATTCACCTACAGCAGTATGGCTTCATAAAATCTTCTTTTCAATATAGAATTTTTTAAATCATTTAAGAAAATTACGAATATATAAAGCCACGATGGTTCAACGAAATCGATGTCGAAATTGGGATAATTTCTTGAGTATTCAAATAAATGATGTTTGATCGTAATTTGAAAGTTCACTGCAGTCAAAGCAATTTTAGATATTTGGAAACAAAAATTCAAGGTTCATACAACGAGGAGTTAAATTCGTCGGTCGTGGAACACTCATCGCCAACGTTTCATGCAATTTCGCAAATGCGGCTCTATGAAGGCTTAATTTTAGCAATTAAATTGCTACACTCCGCGAGCTTCTCAATAAATCCCCTCTGACATTGGTTGCTCAGGTTAGACTATATAACGGAAACGGTACGGCCCGGAGGAAACGGGTAATTCATTAATGGTGAATGCACGATCACAAATACATTGAAAGCTCGAGAATTGCTGCTATTCGATGGTGAGGATTCTGTGTGTGAACTGTGGCCTACGAGTGAATTCGGTAGAGTGAGGCTGCCATCAGGCTTTGATATCTTGAACTATATACGTCTATGTATATGTATACACATATAACCTATGTATAAAGCACTAAATAGACATAGAAACAAAATGTGTGTGTATGTGTGTGAAAGAGAGAGAGAGAGAGAGAGAGAGAGAGCCTCATCATACACTACGCTATATCACGAACAAGCCTGCCATTGAAAATATACCTCGCAAATCTACCTTTGAAGCTAAGAATACTGTCGAATTGGATTGAGGTTGCCGTCGCCCAGAAGGCTTTGGGCGAGCGGGTAAAGGGTAGCAAGGGAAATGTTCCGGGTCTCACGACATGGTCCTTTGTAAGGTCTCAAATCCTTTGGGAGCTTTGACGCCTCTCTCAATATGTTCAGAGAGGAATCGTAGCTTTTACGCACAATGTATATACAGAGGTAAAGGTTGAAAGGCTTAACAGCACTGAGAAAACGAGGGAGTGAGAGAGAGAGAGAGAGAGAGAGAGAGAGAGAGAGAGAGAAAGAGAGAGCACGTATACGCGTGCAGGACAACAATGAAATTTGCTTGATTGTACACACATTGAGTGAACGTCTGCCCTCGGATCTAGACTCTATTGAGATGGAGAAAGCCTTAGGTACTACGTTTGTGACATCGAATCGTTTCTCTCTAATGGCCAAGTCGGAGATTACTTTGACAAAAAAATCATTGATTGCTTTAAGTTCACTAGTATTGCCATTGCAGGCCATTTTAAACATCGTAGGCAGACAAAACGCAATATTCGAATGTTTATAATTCTATTTAACTTATTTCAAGAACAATTTTTTAATTCACATTTATTCATATCGTTTTATGTTACGTTCGATTTTTCAAGTTTTTCGTCCCTCACATAATTATTAGTGACTCTTAATTGCTTTCAAAACCTGATTCATCGATTATTTGCTCATGCTTCCAATATTCATTGCCCAATTAATCATACCCGCGAGCAGTGAAATAATATTTGAATCCTATTTATCATATTATACAAAGATCCTCGCGTGTAATCTCACAGTTTACTCAAGTGGCCGCTGCCACAGTAATCTTGTCAGTAAAAGTAAGCTGTCTGTTTCCAGAAGAAACGAAAATATGAATGAGCATCCGGGTGAAACATCACTCGTAATTCTTCTCGTGCACGCGCGTCCCATCTCGTTGTGTCTCACGTTATAAACTCCTGCACGCCCGGCATTTGCATTGATAACGTGGTATATAATATATCACCGGGTATACACTGGTAGTGTAGAAAGAACGCTCGTCGCTATGTCGAGGTACTCCAACCCCGCGGGAGTGCAAGACCAAAAGCTTCCGCGCGCGAGAGATTTTCTATATACGCGGCTCTACTGACCACCTGTTGCCACCCACACTTCCCGTACGTGCAAACCATTTGTATTTTAGACATGAACAGGACCTCCTTCCTTTCGCCACGAACAGATTATCACGAAAACAATTACTTTCTTATTGACTCCTTACAAAAGTAAGTCCCTTTGAGTAACTCCACTGAATCTAGTAAATTGAACTGCAATTTATTTCATAAATTCCAATCAAACTTCAATATATTTTGGGAATTCCAAGAAAAAAAAAACAAATTACTCGTCATCCCTTGGCTTCGGCTGTATAAAATTCAATTAAAATTTGACGATTTTTCAATTACTTAGCCTCGAACTAAAGTTTCGACTGATATAAGATATCTCCAGTTAATTATAGACAGACTTAGAAAAGATCTTCAGCTTTTATTAGATGTTATCCTGTATATCTGTCAACGACTATCGCAGTGAATTCAGAAAAAAAAATTAATTTGGTTGTGTAATAATTAGTCCCGTATATAATTATCGGGACGATAATTTTCACAGAGATTATTACACACATGGTTCCATTATAATCAAAATAGTGATCTGACATTAGTGGTTTGGCGTTCACGGTGCAGAAACTGCTTGCCCTTCCTATCCCAATCCGTACGTAGCTCGAGAATCTCACACGTCATTCTAGGCAACGTATATAACCCACCGGTCCGTGATCTGATGCACCGTCGACGCGCATCCGACTAGGGTGTTCAGGCTGTCGGGTGCCTGATTATGTAACGACGGTTCAACGCGCTAGGATCTCAACATACACGCCCTCTCTGTTCTCTAACCCAGTGTAAATTCTCTGGGAAAGCTCGTCTGCAATGCGGACTGTAAACAGCCGCACATCACCGACTCCTAGCAGAGACAGTTCCAGGCTGTAAACAGATACTGGCATAGTATTTCGATGTCTCTACACATTGCGAGACTCTTGACCAATACTGATGTTGACGAGCTCAACAAAATGGGCGCTATGGCATATAATCTCGCGGGCAATAAAAGCAAAGAATATTTAAAGTTGATGCAATTAGTAGATGAATCAAAAAGACAATTGGATAAAAAAAAAACAACAATTTAGACTCTAAATCGTCAGAATTTTTTGTTTTCTACATTGTTATGTGTTTATTTATGAATTTAGATTGTCTCGCTGCTTAAAGGTTCGTTATAATAAAGATTTTCCAAAAAAATCCGTCAATATTTTATTCAAGTTTATATTTCATGGATGAAAAATAGATACTTTTTTCTGAAATTCAACAGGAAATCCTTGTAATCAAAGAATTGCGACGATTTTATAAGATTTTCGGCCGTGCAATTATTTTTTCTTCATTGTAACACAATATCAAAAACCCTGTATTATGTCCTGTATTATTGTTAGCGAAAAACTTGTAAAGCTTGCAGAGCTTACGGAAATAATTATATTTCGAGCTCTCCATCGAGGATTCTTCTTTTTTTCTCAACACGAATCCAACCATTTTCGGTGGACGCAACCGAGAATAACTATACGGATTTTTATCATACATAGCCTGCTATATGTATATATTAATTTAAAGCATCTTTCCAGTTTTATGACGAAAAACAGACGATAATAACCGCTCGGCATGGGGCTGCTGTATATTTTGCAGGGTGCTTCGTCCAGCATAGTGGTAAAGTACGCAGACACTGATAAAGAGAGGCAGGCGAGACGAATGCAGCAAATGGCCGGAAACATGAGTCTCCTAAACCCCTACGTCTTCAACCAATTCGGGGCATACAGCGCTTTCGCCCAGGTTGGTTTTTTTTTTTGTCAAATTACAAATCGTTTTTTTCTTCCCATTATTCTTCGTATTCCTGTTCTCTTTTCATTTTTGTTTTCAATTTCATTTAAAATCGTAGTAATCTGAGAAATTTACATACCAACGAGTATAATTTGATATTTACAGCAGCAGGCGGCGCTCATGGCTGCCGCAGCGGCGCAGGGAACTTACATCAACCCTATGCCCGCTCTAACAGCCGGACAACTATCGCATGGCCTTAATGGCATGGCAAATACCGTCGTTCCACCGACTTCCGGTAAGTGATCAACGGGAAGATCCGTTAACGTTAAGAACATTCGAAATGAATTTTTTTCTTTCTGGCTTTCTTTTGTACCAATTGCGATTTGAATTAAATACTAAATGCACGTCCTATGGTCAACTACGATACAGATTAATTTGGGTTCGATTCTAACGATATTTTAAACAGTTACGATTTCAAAGTGAAACTTTTTGCTACTTTATGGAATTGCTGATTCATTTTTCCGCATGAACAACGATATGTATCCTTCGTTCGAAGTTGCGGCTATTTCACGTCCAGCCAGAAACTATATAATAATTCAAGAGGAAACGAAATGTAATATAAAACATTGAAAACAATTTCATAAGAATTTTCTCGCGCAAGAACGGGCTTTCTTGTCGTATATGCGGTTCCGGACAGAACAGGAAGCTATGTACGTAAACTCTTTTTCTCGTACACAATCCCATGAAAAATCCATAAATCTACTGGGAGCTTGGAAACTCGTGAAGAGACCTCGATATAGAATTTCGAGAAAAGAGCGAGCGAGAGGTACGGGAGTGAAGGAAGTGGAAGAACAAAAAAAAACTGTTGGCGAGTCTGAAGTAGGAAGAGTTTTCTCTTTTTGCTGATTCGTGTGCGTGCATGTGCCTCCCACTCTCTATCTCTCTCGCGCTCTGGCTCTCCCTTTCATACTTACATCGGTTCCTCCCTTCTATTTCTCATCCCTCTGGGCAAGTTTACTCCCCAGTATTGCCGGTGCTACAAAAGTTTATAGAACGTTTATCGTCGAGGACGTGGAGGAAGAAAAAGGAAAAAAGAAAAAAGGAGGCTGGGAGAGAAAGAGAGAGAGAGAGAGGGAGAGAGAGAGAAAGCAAACAGTGTCGGAAGAGGATATAGAAAGACCGGTGAGGGCTGAAGAGAGGGGACAGTGACGGAGAGTGTCGTGGGAGAAAAAAATGGCGTCTGTGTGGCTGGTATAAATGCACGATTTCGCATCCCTTGCATTCGCATCCTTTTCTCCTTCTTTCTCCATTCCTCTCTTTTACTATTTTTTATTCTCCGTCACTCACAGTATAACTGTACATACTCTTCAGTCATTTTCCGGTCTCGACGTCTCGTATACGCGAAAGCTTCAAGCGAAATGTAATACCGTTTGATAGGGAAATAATATTTTATTTCGCTTTGAGATTACTGGCGCGGTTTTATCCCAACGAACTGTACGACCTCTTTTTACCGTTCACTAGCCCAAGGCGAGTGCTTTTATTCCTATAAACACATATATACAATAAATTGATACTTATATATACATATATCTATATATTTTATAACAAACTCACCGTATATATACTTATACACTTACATACAAATATATAAAATTGCGAAACAAAAGGTCGTAACGTATTTTTCTTTGTCCGTCAAAATTACGCGAGTCAAGTCCTTTTTACTCGCGACAGTCAATGAGTACATGTATCACACATAGCGGAGCAATTTTCAGGTGGTGTACGACTTTCATGACCGGTGATCCGTGTGCACGCAACCGAATATATTGTCTACCTTACCCAACTTCCAATTTCTCTTCTTCCTCTTAGTCGCTCGTTGTATTATAGCTATAACACTTGACTGTTTTATTATGTACAGTGAATTGCACACTTATCGCATATATGTACACATATATTTATGTGTACGTGTATATAAGTACGGGCTCTAAATTTAACCTCTCACTTTGCCGGATCCCCCCCCCCCTTCCCCCGCCAATCGTCGTTATCGAGTATATCTTTTTCCTCTTTCTGTTACTCCATATCGACTCTAAATACGAGTTTCGCGTTATGAGCAACGCTATTATTCTTATGATCGCGACTGCTCGACGAACAGTCGACATTATACCGTCGCCTACTCCACCTCGAACAATCTCATTCCATTCCCTCGGTTTACTTCTTTATTCCACGAGCTTTTATTTCTCAAGCCGCAAATGTGACGATAATGGGAAACGGTTGAAAGAAAAAAAAATGAATAAACCGATTTAACGATGCTTATGACGTACCCCGATGGAATTGCAACATTAGATTTGAGAGAAATACTGAAATACTCAATATCGATAACGAGTCAAATTCTTCACAATTGTTTTCTTCCTGCAAATTTTCAGCTATACAAATTCTGTTACGGTAATATTTATTCTGCTAGTATTTCGAAGATATATATTGAAATTAGATCGAAAGAACCCAAATTAATTTGAACGTGTAGATAAAATAAAGCAACGTTTATTCCAAATATTTGAATAAAGCAAATAAAGCAACTATTGGGAACTGCATATTAGAAAGCGAATTGCATATTCGTCGAATAATTGTAATTCAGCTCAATTCAAATGCACCGATGTTCTCGAGTGAATGATTTTCAATTTTCTCTGTGATTTTGGTTGGAAGTTTTTTAACATTTATCGGAAAAAAAAAATCTATCAGGAATCCATCTGGTAAAATTTATTCAACAAACAATTTGAATGTTGAACAGTTAACGGAAGTTTTCCACTGCAAACAGGCAGTTCAAAATAACTGAATTAGAATTTTGGTTATAAATTTTGCGTCATCATTTCGCTGACTACATTTTCAAAGAGATTTGCAAATCAACAAATTTGATCGACTCATCCACGAATCGAATGTTTTATAACACACAACTCTTCGGCTGAAATTTAAGTAGCGTGAGAAGAAGATCTTGTAAAATTTCAATTTCATCAAATCTCATCCAATAGGCTGATAGAAAGCCTGAAGAAGAAAAAAATCGTTTCAGCAAGCAGTAAAAAAATTCTTAGCGGTTATGATAAATTAAGAAATTTCAAATGGACAATGAAAATTGAGCCGCGCTCTGTGTAACTGATCAGGTTTGGTCATAGGTACGGGAACAGGACAACCAGTGAATGGAGCGATACCATCGCTTCCGGCATCGCCTACGATGCCAAATTTCAATATGGGAGCCCAAACGCCGAACGGTCAGCCAGCAGGCACGGATCAGGGAGTCTATACAAACGGTATAGCTCAAACCTACCCGCCACGTGAGTATCAACTCGGGCGCATAGCGCCGCCCCTGCGCGTCAAACGGCCAATCCACGTGATTTTATTACTATTACGCAATAATATTTATATCTATGTACGTATGTATACATCATATATCTATAGACGTGATGTATATAGATCAGTTAAGTTTCTATCGTGGCTCCTCCTGGGCCATGCGCGATAAAAGTGCACACCCGCGTGTGGCACCTTACCGCGCCAGCGCAATAACTCCTGATATCATAAAACTAAAATTCACTGCTACACTAAACGGAAACGAGAGCTCCAATTTCGAAGAATATTATGAAAGAATAATAATTCATGAGTTTTACGATCGAATGATTCTTCATCATTTCATGTATACATTTCTAAGGCTACAATTTTTAAACAAATATCCTTCGATTTTATGCTTCCATACGAAACGTTTTTTTGAATTAAGCCTGAAAAATGGCACAATTTTGTTTAGTTTTTGAATGATTAGCTGCGATTCTCGTATCATGTTCGTTTCCCGAAAATCATTGAATGAACAGATTAACAAAAAAAAAAAAAAAACAAACTCGTGATGATGAAAACTTTAACAACAAATTGGATTATTCCTTTACGTTTTATTCGATGGTTTAATCGTCGAGAAAATAATTAGAAACTGAGTAGATTTACAAAGTCTTGTGACCGATTGGTCACCGTGTCTGACGACATTTAAAATTTTCTACTTTTACCACTCGGGAGATACGTTTTTTTTTTTTTTTGTTTCGTTTGTTTGTGAAGTATTAATTTTTTCGACGTTTCGACTGGCCGAACGACGCAACGGGGCACTCTAGAATAAGTCTACCCTCATCCCTGATAAGAGCTGAGCTTACTGAAGTGTAGATACCCTCCATCTGTCCATTCCAGCCCAGGGGCTGACCAATGGGGAGGCTCTTCAGCATGCCGCGTATTCCACGATGCAGCCGTATTCTGCTGTCGGTGAGTCTTCGATCATTTATATAGGTATTCGCATTAACATCTTACAAGACTATAGTTAACTATATATATAAAAAAATATACATATAATATAAACTATTATTTCATTACAACGAGGAAAGATACGCCCGAACGTTATAACAAAAAAAAACCTCGATTTTCGTATTCAACATTTTTTTTTCTTTATGGGAGATTAAGGAAACTGCATAGAAATCACGTTTGATCGAATAAAAATAACGAAAACGGCTGATGGGGGTGACGCTGTTTTTTCAAATTACACGCTTTTACCGAACGACCAATTCGCTATGGATTATAAAAGAACGAAAAAAAAATTAAAAAAAAAACGAACAAAATGACATTATCTGTATCGCGTACATGTTTTCGGTATTTTTTTGCTTAAACTTTTTTTTTCTTTATTGTTTTCGCATGGAATAATTGTAAAATAGCATGCGATGCCCAGAGGAGTGTGTGTTTTTGGTGTATGAGCTTTTTCGCGAACACTGTCATCGACGCTGATATTTATATATTCCTGCAAGCTATACGCATACACTCACGTCTACGTATATGTCGGTATATATACATATATCGCATAAATCGTTTTTCGTCTCACATTCATGAATGAAATTGTATACGAAAATTCGCTTCGTTCGGTATGCACGGATAAATATGATTTTCTCGTTACGTGTCTACTTTTTGTTTCGAATAATAAACGTAATAATAATAGTAAAAATAACAAATTGGATTTAACGATGGTGCATGTTCACCGCCATTCATTCAACTCAAATTTTCAAAAGATTCAATAGATAGAACAAATTCGCTTTGTGAATCACCCCTAGACGGACTGCGGTGGGTATGATGATTCACGAATTTTGCAACAAGAGTCTCATTAACCAACGACCACCTCTATTTTTTTCGTCCATTAGCGAAACGTTTTGCTCCGAAGGGCAATCGATGCCGCGAGCATCGCAATCTCCGCGTAAAGACAATCACAGTTCGTTTTTTTTTCTTCTTCTTTTTCTCTCTTCATTATTATATTCTGCTTAACGAGTACGTATTGAACGAATATTTTAAATTCTATTGCTATATTTCTTATAGGACACTTGAAATTGATTGAACGCTTGATTAACAGTTCATTATTTTATTAATTCACAAATCTTGTGCACTACTCTATAATTCAATCTTGAAAATGAATTTGTGGTTGGGCGAATCTATCATGAGAAAAATTGACTCGCAACTGGCTACAATATTCTTATAAAACGAAGTGCACTTGCTCTGATAATTTCAATCGAGTTTCAATTCAATTCTATACTAAAATTAATTGCTTTTTTATACCTATACCCACTTTTTTTAATCTTGAGAGCTAACTTATGCAGACTATAATTAACTGAAAATCATATTGTCTACAAAAATGAAAAATAATAATAATAATAGAATACGAAAGTCTACATCGGCGAGTACGAGTAGGTTCTCGATATTTTTTCGTTTTGTTTTCGTTGAATAATGACTCGATTTGTTATTACGGGTTTTACCGTAGTCGAGGAAGTTTTTTTGGTTCGATCAAAAAAGTAAAAAGGGTAAATTTTTATTTATTTTTTTTTCTTTCAACACGCTTGTCGCGATATTTCGTATACACGTGTTTAACGAAAAACGTTTGGCGTTGACGGTTGAACAGAGACGAGGGTGCACATCGCTGGTGGTAAAGTTACGAGAACGAAATCGGAATATATTAAACCAAATGTTTGCCCAAAATAATTAATTCCGTCGGGAAATTTGTTGAAGAGTCTCATGTATTTTGTATTTACGAGATATACATACCACGCATGAAACGAGCTGTCGAGCAGTACGGGGCAGTAGAGAGGTTGAGGGTTGAGAATTCGAGGGATGACGTGCTCGCGTTTATAGCCCCGAGCGCCTGTATCGCGATATCGAGCCACCGTGGAAGCTCGATGCACGGAAATCAATCATACCTCCCTTTCAACGCAGCAGCCTCTTCCTCCGTCTCCCCTCTCATCCGGATGTGATGGTTTTAAATATTTATCAGTTTATAATGAATAATGTCATAATTGCATCGACGATGCAATTTAGCGAGTATGAAAGCTGGTGAAATTTTCACCACGAGATATAAACGTTCCGTTTAAATTATCCGTTGTTCTTGTTCAATCTCATCATTTTTCTATGGAGTATGTATCGAGTATTACGGATAGAAAATAGAAAAATGAAGAAATAATAAAAAAAAAAAAAACGGTTGTTTTTGTAAACGTACTACCGAGAATGATTTACTTGTAAAATTGGTTTCGAAAATTCACTCTTTAGGCCAATCCTCAATGTCATTTGAAGCGGTCTGCATAATTTATGCCACAATACACATCATTTGTTTGTTTCGAGCAACACTTGTGAATCAGGATCTCGATGATTTTTATCATTGCAAGAGCTCACTATAGAACGACGTTGATTTCGATAATGAAAATTTTCTTCCCGTAATAATTGTCACATCGAATAAAGTAACTGATTGCATCGGTAAAGTTAATTCTGTATTGGAATAATTTTGTTAGCTACAAATTAACGAGCAACGAGGCAAAAACATATTTTCGGATCAAAGGCTCACGGCAAATCATTTGACAATATATTGGTTCGTGCAAATAGGAAAAAAATCATACGTAACTTGTATTATTTTCGTTGCTCCAATTGGTAACTATGAAAAAATACAAAATCAACCCATAAACGGTACAAGCGATTTCAACTAATAAAAATAATTCAGCATTCAAACAATTGCAAAAACAAAAAATTTGAAAATCGTTAAGATATTTTGCGGTGACGCGACCGAATTTTATGATCACACATCCGAATGCTATGATTACGATTTCGGATAGAAAATGAAATTGGTTGAAAAATCTAATATCGCATGAAAAATTCACGTATCGCTTCATAAGTTTTTTTTTTTTTTTTTTTTTTTTTCATTCAGTTTCACAATGAAATAAAAGATACTTTCGATTGGAGTTTCGCGCTTGCGAAAAGCAATCCGATGACTTTCCAGCGATATTCGATTTCGGGAAAATTGACACGGGAAATGATGGGGAGAGGAGAGGGTGGAGGGAGGAAGGGGGGAGGAGGAGGGCAGAACAGAGCATTCACCAAAATACAAGATATGCATATAGCTTCATAGTTTGGGATGAATGCAGAGAGAATTCGAATAAATGACCGTCGAAGCTCTCAAAAACGAAACGCGTGAGCACATCCCTCGTATTATATATCTGTCTACGATCAAAACTGGACACTGTGATAACATTGAGCTACGAATACTCTTGTTGTCGCTCAAAAGCTTATACGCGTCCCCTCCTTTTCTGCACCCTCGTCTCGTCCACCCTTTTCCCTCTGTCTCTCTTTACATGAAATTGTGCAAAACGTAAAGCTCGACGTTTCGACAGAACTCCTTGAACAAAATATTATCACTCGAAAGAATGTTTTTTTTTTTTCTCTTTTAATTTAATTCGACTTTGTAACCGTGTGCATGCCCGTGTTCAGGTATTGTTTTTTGTTCACTCTCGATATAAAGTTCGTTTGTTGGATGAATATATCGTTGAATAATTATTATCACTACTGTGCTCATTATTACTGCGGCTAAAACATATAGCATATGGATTGTGTCGTGTCGTTGGTGCAAATTCGTTGTTCTATTTCGTCATAAATATAACTTACCTCAACCGAATCGATCTCAATCAAATAGTTTATTAATTCATTTTATTCAAACGTGAAACATTATTCGAAGAATTCAAACTAAGATTTTTCAACTAAATTTGAGCTTGAAAAAGAAAATAGGAAAATGTCAAAAAGAAAAAGTTCATTCCATAATTGAATTCAATTGACACAGCAAACTCGATTTTTCAGTGTAATTTTAACAATGTTTCATCGCGACTCTCACGAAGTGACGCTAAAATAAAATTAGGGGAATGTATTCGATTGAACTTTTGCCGGAATAGAATAAATTTGCACCGGCTGTGAATAATTGAAATAAAAATAAAAAATAAAATAAAAAACACGCGCTGATTATCGCATGCTGAACGAAATATTATTCGTTTCAATGTATCGTTATCATGATGTCACGGTTTATTTGTTACTGTCGCAGCTTATCCCGCCGTCTACGGCCATCAGTTTCCTCAGGCTATACCCCAGCCGATGACAGCGGTGGCCCCTACGCAGAGAGAAGGTAAGTCCAAAACGTTCGAGTGTTATGAGAAAAAAAACCGTAATTAAAAAACACCAAAAAAAAAAAAAAAAACAACAAAAATTCTCGACACCCGACACGTTGTCATTTAATGTATGGATTGTCAATATATATTTATATTAATGTCGAATATACTTACATATATTAATATTTTATAAATCAAATATATATATGTATATTTGAGGAACGCTTGTCATACATCACCTATCATATTTGTGTACGTAAATCCGTCCCTCGCGAACACCCATGTTGAAGATTAATGAATAATTATTAAAAAAAAAAAAAAAAACAAAAACAAAAACAAAACGAAAAAGAGCTTTAATAAAATTTTCACTGATGATGAGAAAAATTCGCTTCGTATTTAGCGTAGGAAACGTCTGTCTACACAGGAACTCGATAATTTAAATCTATCGAGTCTCGATTTTCCTTATGATTCGTAATTAAATAGCGATTGAGTTGACAGTGATACGTTTTTTTTTTCTGTTTCAATTGATTTTCTTCGTTTAACTTATGTAGTCGAGCGTCTATGGTCTATCGGTTTGTCTCCCGCGTCTCATTCCAACAGTCCCAAGTCAATTCTCCGTTTGTTTGATATCGAGGAAGGCTCAAGAACTTCTGCAAAGATGTCGAAGCCTCTCGGAACCTATGAGTCGTCCTATAATCAATTAATTCACCGGGACGTCTTGCCGATCCTTCATCGACATATAAATTCTTTCATATACATATATAAATTGATATACAAAATTTTCAAAGTCTAATTGAACGATTTCAGGCCAAGTTGGCTGAGTTTGTATGAATATTTAAAAATTGAGCAAATATTCTGCTTTGAGAATTTCAAAGCCAGCGTTCAGAAAACGAGATCGACGTGATCCGTTACTAAAACTGGTTCGTTTCGGTTGAAAAAAAATATGTATAAAAATACTTCTCTAATTGACGGGCATTCGTGTAATCGCTATCGCACAAAAAATAATCGATTTCCATAGGAGTTTACGTTTATATAATCACTCGATTCAGCTTTTTTTTTCGGACATCGCTATTAAATCTATCGCGATATCTCGTACTGCGCGATAGTGTCAGATTCGCGTAATCGAACGAGAAAATAACGTATAACGACTGTTCGTATAACGCGGAATAGGTAAAGGACTAAAGGTCTACAGGTAGAAGCCGTATATGCACGAATCCGGGTAAGCGCCTAATTGCAATTAACAACTTGCCATTATTACAATATATACGATGCCTTACAATGAGATAATGCAAATAAAACGAAAGTTTTAATTACTTTGCTGGGATAGGCGCTCGTGGCGCCTCGAGGCGACCGTTGTTACATCCCAGGATAATGGAAAGTTTACCGCGACAGCTCAGGACGAGCTTTTTCCTTCGAGCTTTCCCCTCCTTTTCTCAAGCTCACTACCACTCGTCCACGAAAGCAGCACTTGCTCTTACCTATCGTTTATCCGCCATCAGCTCTATTATCTTCGTTCGTCTATCCGCGTTTTAACTTCCTTATTTGGTATTCCACGCTCCGTGCTGTTTCAGTTTCTTTTCTTTTTACAAATAACGTAATTGCAGGATATTTTCGAGAGAAACGTTAATGATTTCGATAGACACGAATCCGTACGATAAATGTTGTTTGTATTCGACGGGCATTATCTTCAAAAAAATAACACCCTGATGGACCAAAATGAGATTCATCTGTTAGAAATAATCTGGAATTTATAATCTTGATTAGTAACAACGATTGTTATCTTTGAATCGTAATAATTCGTGCATAAATGCATAAAACGTAGTAGTTTTACAGTACTTGCTGAGAAAAATAGTAGAAAAAGCCTGAGAGTCGCAGCAGTTAATGAGATGAAATCACGAACCTAATAATACTGAATAAAATAATCACATAAAAAATAATTTGTTCGGAATATTGTATCAATGCGATAGTTCGGATCCACAAAGAATAATTCGACATACAGTTCGTTAAACTTCGGGCATCACACACTGCATGATGCTGTGGTCAAATTAATGCAGTTACTCTGTTTAGTGTTGCTTCGAAATAATTATAAACATTATATTTATCTCTATCTAGATCGTGTGTTATGTTTACGAGCTGTTGCCATCGTGAACTCGATGTTTAGTGTGTGTTTCGATTTTTTTTTTTTTTTTCTATTTTCGTTCCATTTTTTCCTTACTTTTGTGTATTCAAATTCTATATCACGTTTTATCAAACAAATCTCTTTTATTTTCACGACATTTGTTACTCGATGTTTACACAAATATTTGGTACAAACACGTGCATTGATTTACCAATCGCGAATTCAATAAAGAGCCCGATACTATTTGTGCATTTAAATCTATGTTTGATCGGCAAATATTATATATCGTATGTGATATACAATAGCATTGAAAGTGTTTTTTAATTTAATGCGAAATCGGTATCAATGTTTTTCATTTCGTTTTTTTCTTCTCTACGTTGCTGCCACTCGATGTATTATTTTTGTTGTGTTATTTCTTTGTTTTTCAATATCCCATTGAGGTATTATATTTCAGGTTATGCGTTTTGAAAATCGAATTTTTTTTTTCGCAAATATAAAAATAAAAAAAAAATGGGTCGAAACAATGACTGAAAGAAAAAAACGTGTTCAATTATATGTGTACTCAATGAAATCAGCAGAAATAATGTATAAATCGTCGGGGATAAATAGCATCTCGTGCGATATTAAATCCCGATTTACGTTAACGTAATCACTGACACGTCGCGAGACGCGATCATTACGCGCCCAGGAGCTCTCTTCACGACGTTGAAAGTTTGTCCAAACGAGTTGGTAATAATCGTCGCTAATTGACCTTCCTTTTCAACTCCTTTCTCTCTCTCTCTCTTTCTCTATCTTTCTCCTCCCTGAGTTTCATCCGTGACTCCTTCGTTGAAGTTTAGGGCTAATTATGCACCGTCAACGACGAATCGTCTCCGGTTATTCGCGAATTTTCGTTTCTACATGCGGAGCTCTATATTTCTATGCACGAATTTGAACCCACTCGTTGCAATCCCCGAGATCACGAACATCCCTCCTTTCCTTGAATAATTCATTCGTCGCCCGAGAGCTCAAAGGGTGCACAAGGGGCGGCCGCCAACTACGGAATTTTCATTAGGAAAAAGATCACTCGTAGAAATTCATTCGTATCGTCCTCAACGTAATTCAGCAGGATTTTATTATCATTAAGCTCGTAGGTTAGGTTGGAAACAGTACATATGGGATATTTTATCACGAAAATGGCCTGATTTACGAGAATATATGGTTTTATAGTTTGTGCAGATATGAAGAATTCTGTTCAATTAATATCATCAGACGTTCGACTATTATTCATTCGGAGGGCTCCCAATCTTTCTTCGAGTTATTATTATTATTATTTTTTTTTTTATGTTTATTAATAACGTTTGATAAAAGTAAACATACATGGAAATATATCTCGACCTGTAATCATTGATTGTTCGTCGTCAATTGAAGATGGACTTTTATAGTGTTATTAATCAAGTTTTCGTCATATTTCCAAAAACAAAAAAAAAAGGTAAAGATGTACTTTCCATGTTACATTAAAATCATACCAGTCAAATGTCTTACAACTCCCCACGATATACCTCATACGTTAATTGTATTGTCGTAATATACCAAATAGCATTAGTATCATTATCATTGTATGTTTGTCATCGCATTTATAAGCATAAAATCGTCATTTTCACAATCCACACATGTCTATCATTCTCTATCTCTATTTCTTATTTTTATAATTCCTTCACCCAATTATATCCCTGTACGCATAGAAAATCCAAAAAAAATTTTCATCCCAATTATACATTTTTGTCTTGTGATCCTTGTGTTGTGTGTCTGTACAATTGAAAGTATAAATACTCAACGTTACATTGACAGTTTTCTTAAAGTCACGGGCTGTTATAATTCAATTTAAATTGAAAATATTGGCATCAAAAGAAACATTATCGAACTTACTGAATCGAAAGAAGAGAAGAAAAAAAAAAGCTCCGGCTGTACGAGAGTATACTGCCTTCAGTCACTTTCATTGTCCGCCTTGCATCGCAAATCGACTCATTATTCTTCAATACAATGAACGAATTCGATTCAATAATTATACGCATTTTTGCATAATATTTAACGTATTGCAATTATATGTGTCGACTTTAAACATTGAAAAAAAGATCTCAGCTTAAACAAATGATAATGGGAGTTTTCAGCCTGTTCAACTTTCTTCCAAGTTGATACACGTTTATGTATCGTACATGAAAGCATACATGGAAAAATCATAAAATCATTTTTGACCGATGTCTCGCATAATCATCAACATTCACATGTTTCATTAGAAGTAAGCTCATTGTCGCGACACGTCACTTTCATTGTCATTGTCATCAATGTTGATCAGCACTTAATGAATTTAAAAAAGAAAAGAAGAGAATAACAAACAAACAAAAAATGAAGAAGTATATTGATGAAAAATTTAAAAATCCATTTTTTTAGAATTTAATCACAAGTTAAAAGAATTGTTTACGCGAGCGAGTGCTTTGGAACGGGGCTCGGCGACTCGGTACAGCGGCAGGAGAGCATTTTTGCCATCACGATAAAACCATGAATTCATTCGCGTTCGAACGTTGCAAACGAAACAAAAAAAAAAAAGCATACGCAAGAGAAAAACAAGAGAGCCTCACCCAAATGTAAAGGAAAGCTCCATCCGGAAGAGAAACATAACGAAAACAAAAAAGAAAACGATTATGAAAAAAGTCTACTAACGCTGCTAACTTGAGTATTATACTTCAAGCTTGAAGGTTTAGATGTGCTCTTTATTTATATGTTAGGATGCTCTATCGCAGGACCCGAGGGCTGCAATCTCTTCATCTACCACCTGCCCCAGGAGTTTGGAGATACCGAGTTAATGCAGATGTTTCTTCCCTTCGGTCCGGTCATTTCCTCAAAGGTCTTCATCGATCGAGCGACCAATCAGAGCAAGTGCTTCGGTAAGTGGTCTTCATAACAAGAAGAACTCGACTGTATTTCATCGCAGAAAAAACACATATAAGAGGGAAAAAATGGAGAGTTGGGTCGATTACATTGAACGAAGATAGTTGAATAATAATCATTGAAAAAACAATAACAATTACTCATTATTTTTCGAACGTCAGAATTATTCGAAAAGTATGCGATCAAGGGTTTTAACACACGGAGCTTCGATCCTTCAACTCGTTTGTTCTAAAAATACTATCGATGAAGCTTGAGAGAGGAAAAAAAAAACTACCATCAGAAACTGTAACAGCATATCGCGATCGGACTAACGGGTCTAAATTGGCTACGACAAGAGAAAGGGAGAGGCACAGTCAGCCATTTTTATCCAAAGAGCTGGATAAACGGGGTGGAGGGGTCGGGAGCTGAGAGGGAGCGAAAAAGTACCTTCGTTATCGTCATTTTATCCGCGCTCGAAAAGCCTTACTCGAACTGGCCTGCCAAACTCGGATAACGTCGTTCGTTAAAAGTTTGACTCGTCGCTTTTTTTTTGTCAAGGGGTGGGGGCGGGGCAGGGGGGGGGGTTACAGAGGAATCGTCGATTCTGGACCACGAGCGACATAATCCGTTTGGCTGTGTCTCCTCGTTGCTCTATTCTATGGTCTCTCGTCGGTAATAGCATGAGAACGAGCTCTAAAGACGATTCATTTTTTTTTTTCTTTTTATACCCCCTCAAATCTTATTCCATCCATTCTGTCTAACAGGTTTCGTGTCCTTTGATAACACGACGAGTGCGCAGGCAGCGATCCAGTCTATGAACGGCTTCCAGATAGGGATGAAGCGGTTAAAGGTCCAATTGAAGAGGCCCAAGGAGAGCAGTAAGCCGTATTAACCCACGTCCTAACCAAGACAAACCGGCCGGATCGCGCCCTACGTCATAACTTATAGAGTAAGTATCACTTTTCCAGTCAGCATTCGTTGCCTTTCACTCTTTTTTCTTTCATTTCATCCAATCGATAGGGTATTTGAAAACTAAAATCCGTGATTTAACGAATTACGACTATCGCGAAACGCATACACGGACTAAAATTCACATTATTTATTTATAGTTGCTCTAAATAATACCCGCATCTCAATTTTATGAACTTCGATAAACAGCTTCTTGAACGTCACTAATTTCGTAAAAAATTCGACCGTTTTTTATAACATAATTTCGTAGTAACTATAAAAATTGTTGCATCTCCCCAGCGTTTCTTTGAAGAAGCCTAAAAAAATTAACATTTGATATTTTCTTGATCAAAGAGTTTATAAAAGAACAAAGATTTCTGATTCTTAGGTTTTTACATGAAAAGATACTGAAATTTTTGTTACTTTTAAGCCGAGTATATCTGATGAAATAGTTAAAGCTCAGTTGTTGATTATTGCATTGTTTAGACGATGTCATACGACAACGCAGGCCCATTGGACGCTCGAAGATCAGGATTAACGAGCTCGAATCACCGCTACAACGCTCTCCACCATAACAACCTAGTCTACTAGTTAGTTAATTCTTTAGAGATTAATTAGAGTGTCAGTTAAAGTGGACAAGGGAGAGAAAGGGAGAAGAGTGAAAATTAAATAAGAGAAGAAAAAAAAATAAAAACAAAACCGCAAAAAAAATAATAATAATAAAAGAACAAACGAACAAAGAAGAGGAAAGACACGCAGTGAAGAAAAAAGGAGACGGACTTCGCCGTTGGTAGGAATGCAGCTAAAAACATTTTTCGACTCTCGACTTTCGGGCTCGAACTCGAGGACTTGTTTTTTTCTTCGGGATATCCATAACAAACGAGTGAAAGACACAAGAATATAGAACAACTCAAACAAACCTAAATCATAACGAAATCACAAAACTGAAGGAGCAACTGACACACAAGGATTAACAGCATCAATGAAGATTGCGAATGACGAAAACTGTATTTTTTTTTCTCACGTCATAAACGATCAATCCGGCGCAAAAGATCCTTCCTGCGATATGCATACACTTTTAAATAAACAAAGGCACACTCTCATACACATATATACGGACACACAAACACATATAAATAAATAAATAAATAAATAAATGAATAAATATACATATATATGTATATTTATACCCGTGTGAATATATACATATACATATATATGTATGTATATATTATAAATAAATATATATATATACATATATATATATATATCGAGGTAGTAGGTTTTATATACCGCGATAGAGAAAAATCTGTAGTTTGTAGGCCACGGCGTTGCGTCCTTTTTGGCTCGTGTATCTCTCCCTTGGAACGAGTGGCGAGAAAAACAGAATTGAGAAAAAAAAAAAAATTTCAAAAAACACACACACACAAAACGAATAACTAATCGAAGAAGAGTTACGCAAAATGGCAATGTTTTCACGAGGTTCGTTGAGCTTTGGGAAAGAAGAAATAATCTTGGAGACTCGTCGACGTTGAACCGATATTCATTGTTACTTTCCTCATGTTTAAAAAATTTTTTTTCTCTTTTCGCGGTTAATCCCATTTGTCAAACTCTCTTTCTTCTTTTTCCCCCGCTCACAACGAATTTCGTGATTTTCAGGTTATAAGTATAATTATATAATTATATCATCTAGTCAACCGGGGCTGTGTGGAACAAATCGCAAGATGACCATCAAGAAAAACAAGAAAATAAAAGAAAACAAACAAAAAGAAATTAATTAACGCATTGACACTCATGAAAGAATTTGGACCCGTGATCGATAAATAAGTGAACGAAGAGCTAAAAATAGAGAATGGAACAAAATTGAAGAAAAATGTCTTAACGACAAGCCAATCAGGCTGGATAAAAGACAAGAGAAAAGATAAACTTTTCGAGAAATCGTTCTAAGAGAGGTAAGAAAAAAGCGAAAAAAAAATATTACTATTATCCACATCTCCTAATTTTTTCCTCGAACAAGGACGAGATTCGAAATTTTCTTAATTCAATCTCTTTCTTCGATATCCTTTCGCAGCAAAATAAACGAGAGATGGGTAAATATTGTAGATACAATCACGAAAATGGTAACAAACATTTTTTGTTTCTTTTCTTTCTTGTTCCACTATGTTTTTCGTTTTCTTTTTGTTTCCCTTATCGAGACTCCAAATCTCGAAATGTTCCTTCGACAATCCTCGCGTTGTGCGACAGTTACCCGAGATTATCGAACTCTTGTAGCAGGTTGCGCGCAACAAAATAATAAACGAATAGAAATTTGGGAGCTTTGGTTGTTGATCGAAAGAAATAATAAGAAGATACTTGAAAAAATAAAAAAAAAAACAAAAACAAAACAAAACGAAAAAAAAGTATATTAAAATTGTTTCAAGCGAAAGAGGGATAAAAGAAAAAGAAAACGAAGACAAGGGTGCGATGGTGAGAAGCGTTGAGGCTGAGAGGACACGACAAATATATTATTAAATTATTAAAGTACGGTAGCGAGTGAGAAGAGCGAAAACGATGATGAAAGCTCGGATCTAGCGAAATAATCAACAAAAGTACCAACTACCAATATTATTATTGAGAAAAAAACAAAGCATATATGTATATATATGCACATCTATATATATATACATAAATATAAATTAATATATTGATTGAAGGCAACTAGCGGCTTAGTGGATTATTATTATTATTATTATTATATTTATTATTATATTTACTGCTATTATTATTATCATTATTATTATTATTATCAATATTATCAAGTTGAACGGGGTGGAAGGGTAAGGCGAACCAAAATAATGGCGAAATTGCTGAAGAGTGAAAAATAAAGATAGTCCTCTCGTTTTTATGCGGCTGCGATGATAAATATATGCATACATATGTGTATATGTAAATATATATATATGTATGTGTGTGTACGTTTATGTATTCATATATATATATATATATATCTACATATATGGGTCAGTGGGTGTGTGAGTGTGTGTGTATATAAAAAAAACATCGACCAGATCGCGAAAAAGCAGTTGAGCATGATTTTTTGTGCGAATTCGAAATGTGACTCGCTAATCGTTTACCATATTGAAACTGTAATAAAAAACCAATTAAAGAAAGAAGAACAAGAAGAAAGAAGCAAAAAAAAAAGAGCGACTTACCGTTTTAAATGGTCGAAGAAAAGAAAACGAATTCCTCGCTAAATATACACATAAGGTCTGCTGTTTCCCTCCAGTAAATCAACCGAGGGAATTGTTCCGTGCGCTTCAAAACTTGACGCAATTGAAAAAAAAAAAAAATAAATAAATAAAAAAATAAATAAATAAACGATACATTTATTTACATACACATGTATACACATATGTATGTATGTACATGAAAAAAAGTCACGTAATTACGAATTGAGAAAAAGATAAAAAAGTAAAGAACAGCAAGTGAGAGATAAAAAAAGAAGGAATCGACTCTTTCGCCGAGGTAGAAAAAATCATGGGATACAGTGAATTTTGGGAATGAGGAAGAGAAAATTACTATTTGTTAAGAGTAACGATAAATTAATTGATAACGATACATGATAAAGTACCGATGAAGACATAAACGGTTGATGATGAAAAAGAAGCACACATACACACATACACACACACACACACACACTTACACAGCACTTATGCGATTATGGAAAATGATTTATACGTATTGAAAGCTCATACGTGAGATAAATACACTACGAACAGTCAACACTTACACTCATTTTGAACAAAAACAAAGAATATAAAATAAATGAGAATTGGAGTGGAGAGACACATATAAATACAGATTCCATTGAAAAAAAAAAGAAATATGAAAGAGGCAAATTTTGGAAGCTCCGAAAAGTAATTCGGGACGAGGCTTATTGACTATAGAACTATAATATTAAAGGGAACGAGAGGGGGTGGGATTGAACGAGGACACATCGAGGCACGAGAAACACGAAACTTCGAAGCCCATGAATACAATTGATAGATAAAAAAAAGAAAACGAAAAGAAAAACGTTGAATAAACAGAGTGAACGGGGAGAGGAGGGTATGGGAAAAATCAGAGAAAGAGACACACACACAGGTAAACGATTCTTCGCAAGCACCAATCGATAATATCACTACGATATAAGCTTTTTAAAGTACGAAATACGGTTAACAGTTGATAACAAAAAAGAAAACTCGATAATGATAATACTAAAGATTTAAGATGCGTAAAAGGATTAAAAGAAAAAAAAAAAAAAAAAACAGTATAAAAAGTAAAAATAGCTCATAATGAATAAAAAAAAAAAAAAAAGAAAGAAAGAATGAAAGAAAATACGGGACGGAAGATCGATAGTGGGGGAGGGGTGGGGAGGGTGGACAACCAAACGCAAGCTATACTAAATAAACGTAAGGAATGCAGATTAATCGACGATGCGACCGCGAAGGAAGCAGAAAGAGGAAAAAGCAAAAAGAAGACTCGAGGCAAGAGGCAGGGAGAGAGAAAAAAAAAACCAAGAAAACAAAATAAACTATTTTATCCAAGAAGTTTTTGCTACAACCGAGTAGTGTGCATCTTGCTAATGAAGTAATCAATTTTAAAGGGAATGAAATATATAAAAATAAATAACACATACAAAAAAAAAATAAATAAAAATAAAAGTAATACACAAAAAATTCCTAGCTCTTAAGTCGAAGAAAATAATAATGAAATAATGGATAATAGTGATCGATGAAAATCAGCTTTGAATTTATTTTTACATGACATTGATGATGATAATGATGACGATGATGAAGATGATGATAACGATGATGAATAATAATAATGGCGATGCAATTTCCCCGTTCGTACAATTAAGTGTATCCCGGATCGTGGATATGTTCGAATTATCTTGCGAAATAATCAACAATGTTTTATGAAATGCAATGAAAAAAAAAAGAAAGGTTATTAAACTACAAGCTTCGAATTCCATCAAAATACACGCGCTCTGCTCGAGGCTTCGGGAAAGTGTCAAAGTCTTCGATCGATTAAACAGTTTACTGATTATGATGGAACGTATATCATTTTTGACCGTTTTGGAGCCTCGTATAAATAATGCTCCGAGTCATGTCAATGACACGATAATGAGACGATAAATTTTCAGTATATTTCCTCAGTCAAGCCAAAAGCATCAATGACGTAACGAAAAAATGGTGACAGGTATCGTGAACTGACACTTTATTTTTTGAATGTTCCAAAAAGTGTTGTTTTTTTTTTTTTTTTTTTTTTAAATTCTTATTTCAGTTTATGTCATGAAAATAAGATTCTTCTGATTGATTCGGAAACATGCTGGAGAAAGAGGCATGTACCATGATCATGACTAGTGAACTGTTGAAACAAACGAAAACTTTGAAACTGTTGCCGTTTTTTCGAGTAACGAACGTTTGAGATAGGCTGAGGCAACGATCGATACCGATCCCCGGATACCTATCAAAAGTTTACCGTATGAACACAAGAGAATGAAAAAGAGTTATGAAGATAAAGCCAAAAAAAAAACACAGTGTTGATGTAGTTAATTGAAAAAAAACGAGAGAGGAATAAATAACGGATGCGTGAAAAATCGTGAGGGGCAAGATTCAACCGGAAACAAGAAGAGAAAGAGCACATGAAAAAATAACAAAAATTTCCACACTGCACCGCGTTACGAGTCCATTGGCAAAAGAGAAGAAAAAAAAACAAAACAAAATAAAAAAACGAAAACGAGAAACTGGCAAACAAAACGAAACGACAAATGAAAGAATAAACTATAACACAAAAAGTATGAAATAAAAATAAAACATTTTAATCGGTATCAAGTCACACCGACGAGCGAACGCGACGAGAGAAAAATACAAACAGAGAAAAAGAGGGAGAAAAAAAATTACGAGCGTATGATTTCGCGTCGTCGTCGTCGTTGTCGGTGATTCTAGGAAACAGGGTATGTTTTTTGCAATTATTTGCGTATAACTTGTAAAGAATAATAAATGAATTCTTACTAAGGACCCCTCCTGACCTCCTTGCCCCCGCCTCCCCACCCCCCCCCCCCCCTCCCCTCATCCAGCCCCAGCAACCGATTTACAAAGAAAAACGAAAGAGGAATAAGTGAAAAACTGACCCGCCATCCCAACTCTAAAAACATTTATCATGAGACTATTCAAAAAAGTAATGGCGCGCAAAGTAATAGTGTAAAGAACAATTTTTCGAGGCGAAAACAAAAATGAAGCGGATTGAATAACATGCGCATGCGAGTGCGAATAAAACAAAAGAAATCTCATTATCAAAGCGTTATTATCAATATGATTGCCATTGAATCGCGGTATCTAGTAAACAAACAAATAACATGATATTAATCTCGCATTGAACGATTTATTCTTTCTTTCTTTTCTCCAACTCTTGAGCTCGTAAGTAAAACGATCAAAAAGTTTCAATGAAAGCGAAAATTTCTAGGCTCAATGAATCTTGAGGTAAAAAAAATGAAGCAGTCATTTATAAATTAGCGTTTCGATTTTCGAGCCTTCGAATCTTTATAAGTTTTTCATTATTTTTGCATAAAAAATCCTTGTTTCATTTTTATTGACACGGAAATTCGGTTCATTCTCGAGGAATGTCTCTCATTGTCTTACCGTTCATAACTCATTGGGTGAAAGACGAAACAATAAAAAATATATTTAACAAATCTTTTTATAGTTGGAGCTCAACTGAGCGGTAAAACCCACTTAGATATTTCCTTTTTATCTTTTCCCACCTCTTCCCCTCGAAAATTCGTAATTATCCGCATACTGAAACTACCAAAAGAAAAAAAGTGCATGACAGTGAGATGAAAAGTAGTAAATTGAGATCCAAGGCACGAAAACTAACAAAAAAATTATGAGAATACTTAGGCATTGGTGAGGTCCATTATCGATAACAATAATGGGTTGCGCTCGTACTAAAATAGTATACCAACTTTTTTAGGCTGATAATCTAGTATATAAAAACGAACAGAGAAGAAAAAAAAAAGACACGGAGGGGGAGCCATAAAAATTCGAATGAAAAATCCACCGCAGCCCGCGCTGTAAACCATGCCGAAATATATTTCTCTAAATGGCAAAGTATCGTGAGCAGAGATGAGCACATATCGAATGAAAAACAATTCAAAATTCTTCTTCGATAAGCCACCGTTAAATATAACAAGAGATAATCATCGTTGGAGCATCGTTTTTTAAAAGAATTTTCTAAAAATCGTCATTAATTGCAATTCATTGTAATTGCTATTAATCATTCCGATTGAATAAAAATAAATGGAGCTTTGCTTAAGGAAATTGAATTTATACAATTGAATCAAATATCATGGTGGAGTTATTTTGAATAGTTTTTTTCAATTCGGAAAAATGCGCGTCTCTGCTGACATAAAAGCTCTTGAAACGTCACCTAATAAAGAGTAAGCCAAAAGGCGATCGTTTCGATCTCGTTTGTACGAACAATATGATTTTTTTTTCCTGCGCGTAAGTGTTTCTCTCTGGTGCGCATGAGTTTGAGTGTTTGTTACGAATCCCGGAGATGAATAAGCGAGAAAATAAAAAACAGCCGAGCGCGTATGAATGAGATACAGAGAGAAAGAAGAGAGAGAGAGAGAGAGAGAGAGAGAGAGAGAGAGAGAGAAAAAGAAACAACTTTTACGAACCTGCGAATAATTCCAAAAGTTTCGTTATCAGACAGGGTGCTATGTAAACTATATCGATAAATGTAGTAGCTTCGATCGTCTTCTACGAAATATCTCGAAATACAGGAACCTTTTTTCATTTCTTTATTCAACAAACAAAAAAGGAGAACAAAAAAAACCGAAGAAGTGTTGTATCATAATTCTAGTCATATTTCCATTCTCGCCGCATCAGCGACCCGGCCAATTATTCGATCAAATCCGGGACCAATCATTCGACATTTTTTCTCGCCGAGTAGAAGCGTGTCTGTGCGTATGTGTACGCCCGCGTGTAGGCGTACGTGGGTGCCCGCGTGTGTCTCGGTACGAAATTCTCTCGAAACGCTTATATAAACAAAAAAATTTCAAATTGCGAAGGAAAAAAAATGAGCAGGGTTTTTTAAAGATAAACAAATAAAGCGAAAAAGATTCTGCTGATATTCATAAAAGAAAAATTATTCGAAATCTCGTTACATTGTACAGCTCGGGTGTTTTAAAATCGGGGATATTCGATTATGAAGATGTTTCAATCGCTAAATGTTGCTGGATTCAAAATTTTAGTCCAAACTACGACACGATTGGAATTGAGAGGTAGAATTTGATTTCTTTCTCGTTCCTCTATTATTATTTCCTCAATTCATTTTTTTTTTTTTTTTATCGAAAACGAGACGTTCCTGGAGAATCGGCACGTCAAATAATTCGTGTCAGGGAATTGCTTTTTAATGATCGAGGGTTGAATAGAGTTAACGTAGAGGGAGACAGACGCAGAGAGAGAAAGAGAGAGAGAAAGAGAGAGAGAGAGAGAGAGAGAGAGAAAGGCAGAGAAAGACATAGCGCGAGAGAGTGAGCGAGCGAAAAAAAGAAAGGTAACAAAGGAAAAGGTGTAAAAGTGAAGATAATTTTGATCGGGCGATATAGAGACAAATTGCATAGCATAGTTTTATATAGCAAGCCATTTATGCATATAAACAAATGATACATATATATATATATATATATATAAAAGAATAAAAACAAATATATATATATGACTATATATATATAACAATTATTATGATAACTATTATCGTTTAAGATAACGGATACACTTACCTACATGGATAATATAACTGAAAAAAATCATGCATATATACCTTACGAAGAAAATTGAAAAAATTAAAAAATTGATAATATTGGGTAGGGCAATTTAGCTGAATGAGGAAAAATTACGAGAAAAAGCATATTTTAAATAATTAATCGCCAAAAAAGTTTTTAAATTAATTCCTAGTCAGTAAGACGAGTATGAAAAAAGAAGCGATTATTCACGTATAATGATTGAAAGTGAAATCTAAAATTAAATGTAAAATCAAGAACGATTTCTAGGTTATTCGAGGATCAGTATATGGTGGCTTTCAATCGGAAACATCAATGAACCGAGTTTGAACGTCGATAGAAACTGATAGTATAGATGCAAGATTATGAAAAGAACGAAAAACGAATGAACGAGAGGTCAGGTCGACGAAAAAAAAAATATATACTAGTAAGGGAAGAAGAACTATTGTCATTTTTGTTTTCTTGTCTAATTTTTTTCGTTTGATGTTTGTTTCATAAACTGGTTCGTATCTCGAAAGTATCGTTCCATTTATATCTGAGATCAGCGATGAAGTTACCATTGTTAAAATTATTGTTTTTCGTCGATGTCAAGGTTAGTGTTTTTTTTTTTTTTTTTTTTTTTTTTTTTCAACAAAATTGAACTTAAAACGGCTCGCGTGAATGCCTCGCACGTCGAGGAGTATCTAGTCGAAAAAGTGTCTTTTCGCGAGCTTTTTGCTATTAGTCAAAGGAAAATCTTAAGATAGAGAATAAATAAAATAAATATGGCTGACGAATCAGTCGAGCACGGAAGATCTCTCTTGTACATAAGACAAATTGAAAGGTCATGCGAGTTAGTAATACATTTATTATTATTCCTATTATGATTCAATAAATTCGAAAATAATCGTTTAATTCAGTGAAATATAATAATTGAAACATTACGAGATCGAGACTGCACACTCGCACACATGTTTTGGTTTATGAATGATCACGTAATAATATTGTACTTCATTCATGTGTTTATGCCATATAAATTTCTCTCTCTTCCTCTCTTCTCACTTATTTTCTCTCGCTCTATCCCTTTATCTCTCGCTCTCTCTCTCTCTCTCTCTCTCTCTCTCTCTCTCTCTCTCTCTCTCTCCGTCCCTTTCTCCCCCCTCTCCTCTCTCTCTCTCACCCTTACCCTCTTCCTTCCCTCTCCGTCGATCTGTATTCCTCGCACTCTACCGTCTGCTTCAACGCAGCGAAGGTGCAACAGTTGGCTAACAAGTGGCTCTTTCGCGAGTAAACGTTTAAGGATTATATTCAATTCACGATGCGCGTAAAATACACGTATGCATTTATGTATAAACATGCAAGATGAGCTCCGAAATCTCCAACAAATTGTTAATCCCTTCAATTTGTTACATGAATAAAAATTGCTAATCCAGCGGTCAATAAATTGTCTACGATTTATCTTCCTTTCTGGACAATTTGTACAAATGATATAGAGCCAACGAAAATTTCGTTTATCCGTGGAAATAAAAATTTTTGCCGGTTTCGAAGTAATATCAAAAAGCAAAGTTTCGCGAGAAATCTTAGTCAGCACTAATGCCAAATCCAATGAGAAATCGTCTCTTATTCCCTGCTCTTGTTTTCCTAGTTTGCGTCTCATTTTCGACCTGTACAGCGCTATTTTTTTTTTTTTTTTTTTATCATTAATACTTGAGTTCGTCTTCGTTTCATTTCTTAACACTTTATTCATCCAAAAAAAGCATACCATTTGTAATCTTTTTTGTAACTATTTAAATTGAAATAAAATGGATTTGACCTACAAAGACACGATTTCGGAGGAAGGAACAGACAGAAATCGTGCCCGATGCGAGATCAAGAGAGAAATAGTCAGAGTTTAGTGGTGTAAAAGAAGCATGGAACACGTTTGAATCTATGACCAAATTTATGAAATAAACTAACGATATTAGTTATTACGTTTTATTTAAATTATATTAAAGAGTATCGTTTCTTAGTTATTAATTATTAATTATGCCGAAAATGAGAGAACGATTAGAAGATAGAGGGAGAGAACGCAAGAGAGAAAGCAAGGTTGATGAAAAGAGACTGAAAGCGGAATAAGTAAAAGGGAAAAAAATTCTTTAAAAAATCGTTTCTGATTACGCTAGTAAGTGAAATTATTGCAAGCCACGTGAAAAAGAGTGTATTGAATTTATTGAGCGAATAGTGAACGAAAAGCCATCCATAACTCGCGAGAGACTGGTGCTAGAAAATCGCAGCGTTAAAAAGCAAGCACAAAGTGAATATTTAATGCGAAAATTCATATAAATGAGGGATGTGAATTCGATAATTGTGGGTGAAGGAGAAAACAGAGAGGTCTTAGCATATCAGTGTGTTGAGCTTCGGAAAACACACATGAATTCATATATATACATATTGAAATTAATTATTACGCATTCAAGAGGACAGAGGGGAAAGGACTAAAATGAAAAAGAAAAACGCGTTGGAATTATCCTTTCAAGTACATTAAAGTCAAATAGACCCTCACCGAAATTTCTTAGTTTGATGGTTAGCACCGAGAGGATTGTTTTCGGCTGTTATTCCCGTATCCAAGTCTCAGTTTGAAACTTTCAAATATCATTTGAGTTTTTCTTCATAGTATGTAATGATGTTTGTTATTTATTTAAGTTATAAATAATAAGAAATGTCGATTTTTTTTCCACGAAAATTTGAATCAACAGTTCGTTCGATGTTTTATGAGCATTTGTGTGTTTGAATTGATAAAAATTATTTTCACTTCTGAAATTGGAATGAGCCGGCCCCGATGAAATACGCCCAACATTTACATTCATTTATCAAAATTAAATAATACTTTTTGAGAGAACGTAAAGAATGCTTTTGAGAAGTTGAAAAAGTGATCTTCATAATAGCTTTTTTAATAAAATTTTGTTCAGCTTCATTAGAGCTCGAGATTCTCAATTTCTAAGAGAATGACTATAGAATAAAATAATTTTTGATTTAATTGTCAAATATCATTGTTGTTAATAATTTGAACATGAAGAATCCGTGCCGGATTTCAATCAAGAAGATTTAAGCTCCAATTAAACAAAAATGGAGTCCGTCAATTAAGACCCGAGTTATGTAACGAAAACGGCGGACTAAGTAAATCGGTCCTCAGTGTCTTTCGCGGGAGGGGTCAGTAAACGTGTGTACTTGTGGGATCGAATAGGGATTCGCCCGGGCGATCGTAGCGGCCGTGATTAATAGATACAAGAATGTAGAAAATAAATTTATCCATCAATTATTGCGATTGGACTTTCAAGGGCGAAGAACCTTTTTAACAAACAAAAAACCGCATTTCATTACAACCAAGTACTTCCTCTTTTGAATTCTTTTCCTTTTTTTCACCAAACTCTGTTATCTTTGGTTGAAGCTAGCTGAGGTATCCTGGAAAGAATAGGAGAAAATAAAATGGACGGTAAATACTAGTCGCGGGCAACTCGAATGGTGAAAAAAAAATCACGAAGATTAAATAAATTAACGCTAACGGATAACAATCAGCAATCTTGATCCACGACTGAGACCATTTAGCAAGAAAATTATTATTTTCAATGCGATTATTATTATTACTATTGCTTTTCTATTAATATTATTGTTATTATTAATATTATTATTCATTATTATTGACATAATGTTGAGGGAAAGCACTCGTTATACAGAATAATAACAATTACATCTAAAATTTACATAAGAAGGCTAGTTTATAAAAAAAGTAATAAACAATTAAATAACAATTTACAAGCATACCGGATAAGTCATGCGATATGCTCTATGGATTTAGGAAAATTGAAAAAAATCGAATCTGAACACACTGCATGAAATATCAGGCGGCTGATATGCGGGGGGCGGGGATGGGGGATCAGGATAAAAACCCTATTATGTACAATAAGATTTAAAAGAAAAAAAAAAAAAAAAAACACGTACTGCTATATTATGAGAGTAGCCAGATTCAAGGCGGGTAGCGGAAAAACACGTTGGCCGGTACGAGGACGCGGTGTAAGGTCGAAATAATAATAATAATAATACTTATAATAACAATAATAATAATATTAATAATAATACCAATAATAATAGTATCATTGATGAAAATAATAAAATTAATGATTACTTTAACTCTAATATTAATTATAGTATTAACAATAATGAGAATAATAACTTAAACGATTAAATTAACAATAATACTAATACTAACGATAATAATAATAATGATAATAATAATAATAATATGACATATACGAATAATTGAAGATAAAAGCGAGACAGAGAAAACGAGAGAGAGAGAGAAAGAGAGAAAGATGAACGAGAGTGAAACGAACGAAATACACACAAACAAATGAAAGAGCAGTTGCGTTGATCGTTTTTTTTTTTTTTTTTTTTTTTTTTTCAAGGACGAGTCCCTTAATTCCGGATCGATAGCGCGTTTTATGGGGCTCTCTTTCAAACAATTTGAACTCGTTTTATCCGAATATAAATGAAACGAAGGAATCAAAAAAAAAAGAAATTAACAAACGGAAAAAAAACTACGTAATAACTAGACAGAAAATACAAAATACCAGGATGTTAAAAAAATAAGAAGAAGTTACTGGTGGCTGCTCCCGAAAGCGGCAGCGTCAAACTCAAACGAGCACAAAGTCTCTCGTAACGAACGTCAAACATTGAAAGTAAAACGTTAAAAGGGATGAACGTACGGGCGGAGCGCGCGAATAAACGAAAAACTTACCTGCACGCACGCGCACACACACACACACACACACACACACACACACACACACACACACACACACACACACAAACACACATTCATTCGAAACTTCTAAATCTAAAAACAATAAATTTCTATAACCATTTGAACGTGCGAAAGAGATCGGTCGGTTTTTCTCGGCTGTATCCACCATAAAAGGTGGAAAGGAAGCAGGTAACAATAAAAGCATCTTCGCATCAAAGCTAAAAATGAAAGTATTCTGAGAAGCCATTTTGAGTTAAAAATTTTTCATAAAATAATACAGGAAAAATTGGCTGTAAGCAATTAGCTCAGAAAAACTGTTCAACTGGTATAGCTGTTCAAAGTTGCATTACACATCCGAATTTTTTAGACACTGAAATGAAAAATTTACGCTTTTTTCTTTTAAACTTCATTCATGGTAACGAATTGAGCGTGTTCACGTATCACAATATGTAAAGAATGAAAATATACGCCGTCAATTGCTGCTATCGTTTAGGGTTACTATAATAAAGAGTTCTCTGTTGCAATAAACCGTTCGGAGTATTTCCTTTTTTCATTTTTCTCGAGATATCATAGCTTCTCTGTTTATAATTTTGTTCTACATCGCATTAGCGGACGCTTCACAATTGACAGATCTATCGGAAAACGCCTCTATCTGTATCTATCAGAGTAAATCGAACGAAATTAACGAAATAAACACAAATTCGTTGAAAAAAAAGTTCAAGATAATTTCATTAGGTTATCAAAGCAAAAAACAATTTAGGACAACATCGTTGCTTTTTTTCCGATATATCTGCTAATAATGTAACAATTAATGTTCAAATTACAAGAGTAGCTGTGATGTTTCAATAAAAATACTTTGTTTCTCGAGAAAAACTAAAAAGAGAAGCGTAGTTGAAAATAGATACTAAGTTATGACCCAAAAAATACGTTCCCAAACTGGCATATAGATTTTTTTTTTTTCTAATCTTTAAGTAGTAATTAACGAAAAGTGTGTAGTTTTGATAGAAATGTCCAATGGATAATTAAAAAAAAAAGAATATTCATTAAGCATGTAGCGAATTCATTGTTTATAATAACGTAATTGCAAAGAAGAACTTTGAATAATGGTAACCCTGAATAATAAAACCTTTATTATGAAATTAAAAGAAATTGAAACGTTTGTTTTTTCATGATTTATCATTATTATGATGATTTATTGTACCAATTTTAGAATAAAGCATTTCACAGTTTCGATTTTTTCTGTCAGTTTTTTATTTTTAGAAAAACGAAATGCTCCGGAGGATCGAAGGAATACTTTTACGATGATTTTGTTAGATTTTTTGAGTGAAATGAAAAGTTTTCTACAAAAAAATAGATAATCTCAACTTTGGAAAATAGTAACAATTGAACGGTTGTCCAGAGCTATTTGCTTACGATAAATCATTTTGTAGGGAATTTGATTCCCTAAGAAAATATTTCCCTGACATGTTCGTGTTATTTTCGTCTCTAGTTTTAATCAAATATTCGAAGATCCTATTATGATCTGCGTTGTTTAATGATAAAAATTACTTTTTTTTTCGTACATCTTAATATACGTAGGTATTTATACTTGAATATCTATAAAAACTTGCAGAGGTACACCTGCGTACGTATAACGGCTATCAGACTGTTGCGAATGCTTTGGTTATCTGATTTTTTTTTTACACTCTCGCGCGTTTGTAAACCGTACATATTTTTCTGAAATATAAACAAATTTTTACCCGAATCAATAAAATCTGGGCAAAAGACCCAAAAAAAAAATTGAGTAAAACAAACATATACACGCAACATAATACACCTGTGAACGCGTTAATAAGGTAAACGTGGCAACGAGCAAGAAGCAGATATCGGTGTGAAAACGCGATAAAAAGCCGAAAAGAATTGGTAACTGAACAATAATAGGAAATATATAAAAAGGATCGCGGTGTTCGTACGTTCGTTCAATGCCCACACGCTCCCAATTTCGGCAAAGGTTCACTTCTCTTCACCATTTATCATGCATTGTTCTTTTTTTTTCAAACTTTTTCTTTATATTTTCAGTTTCGAAATCATATGTGAAGGCTGAGATAAAATGATTTAAAAAAAAAAAAAAAAAAAACATTTTTTTCAAAAACTAACTAACGAACTAACATAGTTCTGTGTACGACGTACCTTGTCCCATTTGTAACTCGCATACCACAGACTACATAAACTAGCTATTACGAACATGGCCACTAGGAGCGAATATACCATTTGGATAGTTTATCATTAATGACATAATGAGTCAAAGTTATAGAAATATAGGGAGAAAGTGAGAGTGAGAGAGTGAAAGAGAGAAAGAGAGAGAGAGAGAGCGAGCGAGAGATGAAGATAAAAGGAGACGGTGAAAAAATAAAGCAAAGAACCGGTAATCATTACATAGATATATTAACGACATTATTTCTATTATCAAACATAGATTTAATATAAAAATAAATGATAAAAAAAAAAAAGAAACAAAACAGAGAAAATGATACCTAAACCCTAGATGGTCGATGGTATTGTTGTAGAGGAGGAAAATTGTGAGGTGTGTTGTGCGGGGCGTTAACGAGAAACATCGCTCATTTCCTCCCCCTCCCCCTTCCCATCCCGTAGTACTTAGGCACGACGGAGAAAGTTGGGGGTGAAAAAATCGAATAATAACGTGTCCTCGTGTCGAAGAATCGTCGTAGCTATTCAGGCACGACGATTAAATGCTGATTGGGGGTTGAAATAGAAAAACGAAGTGAAAGGATTAAAAATTAAGAGTGCCCCTCCCCCCCCCCCCCCCCCTCCCCCCACCCCCTAGATCGGGGTTATGAAGTTGAACACAGAGAAATGGGTGAGGGAGAGATGATGAATAAAAAAGAAATAAAACCGCCAATTACTTTAACTTCGACAGTACTATTATTTGTATGCCGAACGATTCTGCCGTTTTCAGCGCGACATATTTTGGCGATTCTTTGGTGGTCAGATCATAGTGATCGCGTTCAAAGAGAAATAAATACATTAAAAATAAATAAGACAAAAAATTAAAAAAAAAAAAAAATATACCAAAAAAAAGAAAACAAAAGTACGAGACGAGGAGAAAGATGATGATAAAAAATAAAAAAAATAAAAAATAAAAGAATAAAAGAGAAAAAAACCCAGAAGTTTCTATACTTTTTACGGAGATTGTTATAGTCTAAGCGCACACTGATCAAGGCATTCGTCGCTCGGCAAAGCATAACATAATTATTAATATAAAATTTATAACAGAAATAAAATAAATGAAGTTAATAAATATGTACACTGTATAATAAACATTATTTCCTATTAATAATCCAATGTGTCTCGTTTATTCTATGCCCATCCGTCATCCAAGCTTCAATATAGTTGGCAAACTTGGTAAATTGAGCGTTCTAGATAGAGAACTGAACGTTTTTCAAATCAGTGATGAATACGTGATCAATGAAGATTCTGAACTTGAGAGCTTTCTAATATTCCGTTTCGCAGTCATTTATTCCGAAATATCAGTGCACATATGCGAAAATTCATCTCGTCCTATATAAGAAAGTTATACACGCGTAGAGACATCTCAAATTTTTTAACATCAGTTCGTTCAAAAATTTCGTGTTGGTAAAAACTGATCGTTGCACTTATTGAAAATGGTGGCATATACAGGCTGAAACACCCAATAGTTGGCTCTTTTACTCGGTTTTCTACTTCGAAATATATCATATAATAAAGCCAGAGATCAATACCGAAAAAAGTACTGGATGAATTAGTGCACTTTCGGCATCTAAAGCTGCCGGGAACTGTGGAATGGGCGATCGAGAAGTTAGCTGTAGAAATAATCTACTATAATCGGCCACCTGTTTACATGTGGTAATTGTCATGCTGGTAAGACCATACAAATCAGTAGCTTCAACGGAAGGCCGATTATTTTGGTATATTGCAATATTGAACTGCAGATTTAGCAGTTCGTTGAAATACAAAGAGTTTTTTTCATATTTCAAGGAGTATCTAGACAAGTAGCGAAATATCAAGAGACGCGGTAGCGTCTCGACGCCAAGTATTAAAAGAAAAATAAAAGAAAAGTTTAAATAAACGGAAAAGAAAAATTTTACTATTTACTTCCAATTTGCACTCTATATTTTTCGACATACACACTAGATGTTTCGTCTACATTTTGAATTAATTTTCTATACCCATTCTGTGAAATTAAACACTGAAAAAAAAAACACATTTTTCAACATAGTGAGATACCTACGGTCATTGGCGAATGACCGTTTCACGAATGAAATGACAACATTTTATTTTTACCTTTTCGAAAAAGTGCGAAACCACCAAGTATGCTATTGCAAGCCGGGTATTTGGATATTGAACAATCATTCTTTATTAATAATACACTGATACATCAACGAACGCGGCGAGTTTTCCCTCCATCGATTGAATGTATACAAGCTTTTCTTGTTTTTGAGCGAATATTACTATGTCGAGTTGGCAGTTTGCTTGAAAACAATAGAATTGTACCGAAACTCATTATCAAGGAACACGGTCATCGAAAGTTTATTTACTCGAGAGTTACAGTTTGCACTCAAATAGTTTAAAAATAAATGGTAGCATATAATGTTGAAATATTTAAGCTGCGATTTGTCAATATTTTCATGCAGTACAAACTATTTTAATGCGAAAATCCTCATGTTATGTCGAAATAGAGATTCTACCCAAAAAGAGAAAAACCTTGTATCTCCTTACATCGCAAAGAATGAGAAGCTTCAGTCACGGATGGCCCTAAAATGAATTTTCAACAATGTCCCTATTAGACATTCATTTGGACAAAAATCATCCCACATAATGGACAAAAACAGACTTCTTTCGGCAACCAGCACTACCGCGCAGCGATAATCGAAAATGTACAGAAACTGTATTCCCCTCGGAAGCAACTGACTATCTGACAAGAGAGTAGATTTATAGCATTCTTTCCGTTATTGTTGGTTTTCGAGGGATTGCGCATATTTTTAAACTCTAATTAACGGAAATCGTGATAACAGCTTTCCGTTTATTTGTTTTTTCATTATGCACCATTGTATTTTTATTTGCTTCAACGACAATTCAGACCGTTCCAAAGTATTTTATATTAAGATTTTCGTTATTAACTGACGATCAAATAGAATTCCGCCTCTCTTATTCTGCACTCTGTTTTATCAATTTCGTTGTAATCGACGAACGATAATGCGCAGAATTGCATTAGCCGACCGACGCTCATGCTGAATCTAGGAAAATTCGTCTCGGAAAATTCGTCCTTCACAAACTACAAATGAATAAAGTTCCAAAAAGCCCTTTATAACAATATAATAAACAGCCCCTACTCGTCCGAACATCCGTTCTGGAGCGGCCTGAGAAAGCCTTCGGACGTATATAACAATAAATTGATCGTCCGTTCATCATCAATATTTTTATATTCTCTTACACGTCACTGTACAATCCTCTATCCTCCAAGATTTATCCTCAGTTTCCCTCGTTGATTTACGTACAATTATAAACTCATAAGGCTTTAAAAATTAAATGGGGAGGCTAACTCGGGCATAGGTTTTGGGCACTTTAAAAGTTCCGGTGCAGACTTTTCTGGGAACGAATCGTCCTAGATTCAAAAAAACTAAATGAAATTTGATTGACGGTCTTTTTTTTGCTACCGGCATTTTCATACGTTGGAAAAACCGAAAGAATAAAACGTTATTGAATTTTTATCAAACATTACTGAACGAATATTCATACGGTGCACAAAAACATGATCGCTAAATATTGGCGAATGAATGTCCCTAGCTTGTTTGGTTTGTTTACATTCGTGGAGCCTCGGCTCTGTGTTGACGTTTACGCGCTTGGCCTACTAAGCCGTTCCGTAGCGGGGAGTGTGGGGAGAGTTCACGCCGGGGCGACTGGAAGGGGCAGGCGCGAGAATCGGATCATGCGCGGGGCAACGAGGGAGCGAGCGAGCACTTACGTTCATTCAGTCGCCCGCGGGGCGGGACGCGGGGCCGGCGGGGCGGCGAGGAGCGCGCGGAGAGAGCGTCGGTCGGCTAGTACAATACTGCGCGTTATCGTTCGTTGATTCCAACGAAATTGATAAAACAGAGTGGCGGAATTCTATTTGATCGTCAGTCAATGACGAAAATCGTTATATACAAAAATTTGAAACGGTCTGAATTGTCGTTAAACCAAAAAAAAAAATACAATGATGTACAATAAAGAAACGGAAAATCATGATAAAATTTTTATTTTCTTATTATTAAAACCATCCAAATCTATCATTTTTACATAAATTTTTATCGCGATTTCCGTTAATTAGAGCTTGATAATGTGCGCGATTTTTCGAAAATAAACAATGCACTAAAATTAGAGCTTAAAAATATGCGCGATTTCTCGAAAACGAGCCATGCACGAAAACGCTATGAAAAGAATATTAGGGTCGTAAAACATGATTCTCTTGTTTTTCAATCGTAATGAATTTTCAATTATTTCTCTTTCGTCAACGAGTTTTCTTCTCTCAAGTGATAAGCGATAAGCCGGTAGGGAAGCCTCTTGCCCATAATATTATTTGTCGTGCCAAATTAGAGGATCAATTTTTTGAATATTTGAGCGAATCACAATAATCGCGTGAGCAAGGGCCTTGAGTGACAGATAGCTTAGTGGAGGCTGTGTTACAGCTTCGAAAATCGTGTGTATGCTCGCACGCACGCGTGTTCGCAAGCGGAGCTAAGATGCAACCATACATGCGAGTCGCGCAACGCAACGCAAAGCACCAAACGCACGCAAGCCGTAAAGCCATGGGATTGTCGGCAAGAATGACGGAACGAAAGCTATAAATCTACTCTGTAGTCAGCTGATTCCGAACGCGATAAAGTTTCTGTATCGCATATCGAAGTCGAGCAGGCAAGGTCCATGCATATAACCCGGATGCTGCAAACGGTCCACGCAACGCAATGCACGCAAGGCATGTATAACCGCAGCGATTGTACAGCATTGCGAATAGTTTTTACTATCGCAAGTGCTAGAGTGCAATAAAACGCAAGCGCCCGTGCACGCGTGCACCCACGTGAGCACGCACGATTTTCCACGAAACTGTGGCACAAGTTGCCATTACACTTTCTGTCACTCGTCATCGACCTTATTCAATTGCTAAAAGACAATTTATTGACACAAGAGAAAAACATTTTTTAAGTCAGTGGAACAAAGAAACATTGAATGGATTTTTTTATTTCGTGCAAGAGTTCGTTGACGCGAAAATGAAAAAAAATCTTGACGTCTTAATCACTCGTTTACTATCTCGGAAGTATGAAAAGTTAATATTGGTTTTGGATTAGTGAATTTTAATTTTGAATTACGATAAACTATCGTTTTCAACGTTGGAAAAACGACGCTGCTGCTGTCCGTCTGAATTCAAACTCATGGATTTGGAAAAAATCGAGTGGAAAGTAATCAACTTCAATGAGTGTCCTGTACCGGAAGTGGATATGAACTGTGCTGACTATTTCGGAAATGTGAACAAGAATATCAATTTTAAATCAGTGCTGTTGAATTCCGAATAGTGGTGCGAGTCGCGAGTGGAAAATGTATTTAAACTCATTTGACCGAAAAAAATCTAGTGTTAATCTACATCGGAAATGGATCTCAGCTGCCAAATTCTCTAACGGTTTCGCCACAGGTAGGAGATAGACAATTCGTTATTGAGGAGGGGAACAAGACATCGAAGAGTGAGTACATAATTCCATAATTTTTATTGGTTTCATTTCTGTGCATACCAATTTTCAGTATCAAACTGTTGGGCTTTCTTTTATTTTAACTGTTATTTTTGAAAGAGTTCGATTTCCATTTCAATTGTTAATCCTTGAAGGATAAAACCTTCTTTCTTTTACTGACCGTGGATTGATTAATGAAATGAAGAATGAATCCTTCTGTATTTTTTTTTGTTCAGTAGAATTTTTCGATTTTAACATTCCAAAATATTTTTATATAATCTTTTCATAAAACAAAATTTAGGAATAGACCAGCAGTGGTAACATCTGAATCAGTTCAACAGACCATCCATAAAATTTCGCATTTATCAGTCTTATCGTTTTTAGCATTTCAAAACCTTCAAGATTCATTTATTTCTAATCAGTTGATCCGTATGGTACACACCAGTCTCCCTGACTGGTTCGGAAAAATTTATGCAAATTTTGTTTTTGCTTTTCCATAAAAATATGCGTCCTACAAACATTTTTATTGTAATATTAGTATTCTACAAACGGTTTCGCATCGATTTACTTACAACTAGACTCATAAAGTTTAAAAAATAGAATGGGCGGGCTAACTTCACGCCAATTTTTATTTTTTATTTTTTCGCGATAAACTCATCTCACAAGCGTTTATTTTGTTTTTACAATACTCTACAAATGACACACAAACGATTGAAATCAGAAAACTTTCGAAAAGTTCATGTCGGGGGGCCAAGTGCACATTTATAGATACAACTCATCGATGTGGGTTTGGCCCTCCGACAATAACTTTTTGAATTTTTTTGAAATTCCGATCGTTTGTTTGTGTGTCGTTTGAGAGTATTGCGAGAACAAAATTAACGTAATGTGAGATGAGTTTATCGCATGGCGGGGAGCTAAATTTACACCGCTGTTTTATCTGGTTCATGTGATAAATCTGCAATACCGGCTGCTCCCAGTGGGAACAAAATCTGCAGGCGCAGTTGAATTTCGTATTACGATAAATTTTTACCCTCCGAGTTATCCACTGCAAAAAAGAATATTTACCATGGATTTCTCAAAACTCCCAGTTTCGCATCGCTTCTTTCTTCTGCTATGTAGGTTTCTGCGATCTTCAGAGGGATGATGGTGGAGGAATGTACCCAAAAAAACGAATTTCATTCTGTAGAGTTGAAATGTAGAAGAAACATGGAAAGATTTTATAGTTTGCAAATAAGCAACTCATTATAATTTTGTTTTCTTTATTTCGAGCAAAAGTACAAAAGATTTTTCGCCGTAACTAGTAGCGCGTTATATGAGTTTATATGTATTTTTTTTTTTTTTTTTTTTTCAATTTCAATCATTCATATTGAAACTCATACTCGTAGGAAATATTATAATTGAACATTGTAATAATTTAATTAAGGCATTTTTTCAATACTTGTTTCTTTTTTTTATATATTTTTTTTATAAAGTTAAAATATCATAGTTATATTAAAACTTTAGGTACACATAGGTGATCCATTGTCAAGTCTTTCTTGCTATTTCATTTACAAGCTTAGCTAATTACCATGGTAACTGAAAAAAATCCAATTTTTAAAACACACACTCGAAATGGAAGGTTACCGTGAAGATAAAAAAAGCTTTTGTCAATTTCCATGAGAGTTTTACAACACAGAAAAGTCCAGAGTTTTTAAATATTAATTTGAACGAGCTTTACACGATTATCAACCGTAAGATGATCGTCAAAGTTCGCCATAAACCAAAAACTGGTCTCTGTAAATAATATCCTGAGTTTTGAACAAGAGTAAAGATGGATCACTCTTCGGTAATACAAATTCGTATGTATATAAATCATCACCCTTCAATGAATAGAGCTCTAAACCGCAATGAGCATACAGCGCGAAATTTCATGATTAAAAAATGCACTCAATTTGATTTTTCTTTCGAAAAATTATGAGACAAATGTGTTCAAAAAAGATCGACAAAGTCCATTATGTTTACCGTTTTATAAGAAAAAAAACCATTCTGTTTGGCAAACAAAGGGAGATTTTCCGACTAGATTAGCGAGCATAATGTCGAGCCAGCCAAACAAGACAGCTGTAACAAAGTTTATTTACAACGTTCACTGGTGTGTCGAAAATACAAGGCCTTTTTTAACACGCAGTGTTAAAATAATTTAATAAATTAATCATCGATCGATAAACGATAATATACAAAAAAAAAAAACATATTATTCATCCATCTCCTTTGTCTTCACAGCTTCGACTATACAATCGAAAACAAGTGTACTCTCGCTTGTTTTCGCGTTAGAAAATCTATCAAGCCTTTTTCTCATAAATTCCGAAGCTCTCATTTGTTATCAAGCCTCTAAAAGATAAATACAAATAGATACTTGGAAAAGTATCGAGGATTATAATTCTCAAAGTCACCTCAAAGTCTATTACTACGCATTTCAAAGCTTTACAGACTCGATACACCTTGCACCCTCAATCGATTCATTCGAATCTTTTCGATTTTACTTTTTCCATCAAAAATTTACATCAATGAAAATGAATGAATTAACGGTATGGCGAAAAATCAATGATGTTGAGCGATCACAAGGCAGTTTCGAGAGTAGGAGCGCTCGGGCTTCGCGAAACACTTCGGGCATTTGTCGGCTGAGGTGATTCCGATCTCGCTCTAAAGCGTTTCTCAAAATAGGCACTCTGGCGTTGATTATTGCTAGCATTACTATTAATATTACTTGGTGCTGGTACACCAGCTAAAAATCTTGCTCTCGCTAATTGATTATTGATTTTGCGACTTTCGTATGGCATTGCTGCTTGAGCCGTGGCCACATTTGGTACTGTGCCTTGATACGTTATCGCTGTGCCATTTGATTGTCGTAAATTTGGCGTATTTGAAAAATGCTGCCCTTGAGTGACGTCGAAACGTTGCTGAATCGACGCTGGATGAATAACGTTCGAGGTCGTGTTATCACCGATTTTTTTATTGAACATTGTCGGCGTCTCTTGATTGCCACGACTCGCACAAGCTGGCGTCATGTCTCCAGTTCTCGGCTGCGAACTCATACCACTATTTTCTTTGTTCCTCATTCTTTCATTGTGAGCCTCGTTTCGCGCTAATCGATTAGGCACGTCCTCGTCAAGATCGAGTTGTCTTCGTGAATTAAAACGAGACGTCGTAGTGGGATTTTCCGGCGATGGTTTCATCGCTTTTTCTTCCGCCGCTGCGTCCTCGATTATCGTTGATGACAAAACGTCCGTTCTCGGTGTCTGAAATCTCCATACCGATCGTGGACTCAACACTTTGGCTAGTGGTACTTGAGGCCCGTTTTGAGGAATCGGTTGATGATGATGATGATGATTGTATTGTTGTTGATGATGATTATAATGATGGTGCTGCGGTGTCTGGGGTGAAATTTGTTGATTTTGTTGATTGGCCTGCTGCCGTGAAAGCTTCAATTGCTCCGCTGCTGACAATCTCGTTGGTCCTATTTTTACACTCTGTTGTAGCAACAACCGTTTAAAATCGAGGCGCGATGTGGCTGAAGGTGATTGTATCGTCGTTGGAATCTGAAAACGATTTTTTTCACATACAATTAGTTTTTGCTTACCATTTTCTACCATTTCTAGTTTTTTTTTTCATTAGACAGTAGCTTTTAACATGATTCTTTAAGTTATGATGGAATTGGTTCTGACATTTCGCATCAACTTACTTCTGGAGTTTTATGGGATTCCGGACTCCAACTGTGTCTAGTGCCTGCTGGTGCTTTAACCAGTGAGCTCGTTGAGCTCGCAGGTGATAAACTATCCGCGTCATCTTTAATATTGAGCTTTCTTTTCGATTTGTATATCGCCGCGAACAATTCCTCGTTCGACATAGTACTCCGCGTTGGCGAAATAATGGATAAGCTGGTCGGTGTGTTACGACCAGAGGAACCCTGAGTCGGTGTGCTCCGACCCGACGAGCCGGGAATTGGTGAAGGACAATTATTACCGACTAATGTCAAACGTTCGGCGACCGTTGGATTCGAGCGTGCCGTCGGTGTTGATGATTTAAACGCATTGTTATTGGTTGCCGTAGTGATTGGCGATAGCGTTGTATGACGGAGAACTTCGCTTGATTTTTTTTCCCCTTCGTTTACTGGCGACGAGGCGAAGAAACGATAACCGAATGCAGAAATTCCCAGTGGTGCTACGAATCTGAGATAGAGAATTGAGAAATTATTGTGTTTTTTTATATTCTTTCTCACTGTGAATTTCACAGTGATATTTTTGAAAGAAGATCGAAACTCGTTGCTGAATCATCTTTGAATACGTTGGAATAATTGTTGGAATAAGATTTCAAAACGAAGACGCTTAGTTATTTGTTTTATTTTTTTTTAATTTTGATATCTGGTTAGGCTCTTAAATTGTGTTCAATTTAAGAGCCAATTTTTTTTTAATTTGACTACTTTATTCAACCTCCAACATATTTCAAAATTACAATATATCCTGTCAGTTACGCCCTTCTTAACCGACTAATTAAAAAAACAAATTACCTATTTTTAGCGTCAATGGGAGGTTGTTGCTGTTGAATATTTTCCACGAGTCTTGATCGTCCTTGCATTTGTATTTGCTCTGCGCTGTTTCGGCGATTTGCATCAACAGTAATAGTTGCATTCCCGGTTGAATTTTCACCTGTCGTTTTTCGTCCGTATCGTGCAAGCATGTGCATAGCACTCAAAGGAGCTCTGCCCAGACCTCTCGTGATATCTGGTGTGACGCTTCTCGGTGGTTCTATTTCCCTCGCTGCTCTTCTCGTTGGTAATGTGAAAAATTGTTTATTACTTCCATCGGTTCTGCCATCACAGAATTTTTGATTCCTAGCATTTTCCGTTTTTACGATATCTTGCGAGTACATATGATGGTGATTGGTATCGTAACGAGGTGGCTCATAATAAGGCTGATAATTACTGCCACTCTCGATCGTTTGTAAATTTCGACGATTATCCGCAGCACGTATATTCGTAGGATAATAATTTTGTTGATGCGATTGTTCTTCACAGTTTTTACGATTGTCCTCGTAAATACGATAGTCTCGTTGATGGTCTTCTTTGGGAATGTGCTTTTGGCTATTTCGCGTCTTATCGTCCGTGTGATCGATGGACTTTTGAACCTTTTGCCAGTCTCGTGGTTTTGGCGGACCAATGTACGGCGGTGGTACTTGGGATGTCACTTGCGACGGTCCAGTCTCAGTCGTGAATGGCAGCAACGCGTTGTCTGAAACAAATTTTATTTGCAATCACACAACTTGTCTCGAAAATCTACATTTTCCATATTTTTTCATTTCTTTTTATTTATTTTTTTTCTTTCTCGATTTCACTAAAAATTCAAATCCTTCTCCATTTAGTTGTCCAGATATTTTTTATGCATCCATCCTAACACCCACAAAACCGGTTAGTAATAGTAAAATGTTATCCTATGTGATCAGACGTATACACATTCGTTGTTAATGCTACAATATTATTGATACCACAGTTTTATATCGTTATAGTTATTACTGAAGCGTTAGTTTTTGACTCGAACAGCAAGCAAGGCGTAATAGTACGTAGCGTGAAATTTTTTATGTGAGCATGCGATGTACGAGTGGTTTCTGATGAACTGTCACTTTTTAACTTTATCAAAAACACAGATTATATGAAAAAGAGAGAAAATAAAATATGAATGACGTGAAGAAAAATGTACTCACCGAGCGTAATAATGGAACGTGTAAACATGACTAGATAATGTTACCTTGGGGCATATTCTATGTGAAATTATGTATACGTATATATTAATGATGAATAGTCCTTTATTCGTGTATGCGAATTACCATATCCAGGCCGCTAGATGAATAAGAAACATACCTACACCAAGCCGGATAATAAAAATTTCTTTTTTTCGAATACGTGATTTACTAAACCGTAAAAGGCTTTAAAATCTCCACAGGAATTGTCTGAAAGTTTACTAGAAACAAATTATTCATAACTTTATTTGAATGTTCCCTGGTTCGCATGAGGCTTTTCACGTCACTTTTGTACATTTCTGAACCCATGTTTTCGTTTGAAAGGTAAGAACATAATTCATATTTTTCAGTGTACAAAAGAGCGGAGACGAAGAAGTCACAACTACTCAGATTCTAATTCAAATGTTGGAATTACTGCAAATTTTTTTCTGAATGGACACTTGCGGTGGAAATATTATCATTATATATGATTATTGAGAACCGCTCTAATTTATCTATTTTGCTAAAGAAATAGAGAAGTAAAGTATTTTTACGTACATTTGTTTTCGAGTCTTAATATCTTCTTTATTACAAAGTGTTTCAAAAAATATGTGCACTACTTATGTCTTGCATAAAAAAATAACAAAGAATTCGACAATCAAAAGGCCTCGGGGTTTAGAAATGTATACGTCATGTAAAATGCCCCATGAGCTTCCTGATAAAACTCGAATATTATTGATGTGATGATAGATACAAATTTCATTTCGTGATCAACATTCAATATATTAAAACATCTTTGAGGATTATGTGTGAAGAGTTTTTCATAAATATTATTGAAACCTCAATGAAATAATCAATGTTAATATTTTGTGGCAAAATTTTTCTTGCGACATTTTTCATTTGGTAGCCAATGCAAGTATATTTTTTGTACAAAATATCCGGGATTACGTTTTTCGTTGGCACACACACGCAAGCGTGAGGGAATATGGGTCTTTGTGAATGAAGGCATTTATATGTTGAGTGACAATAGATAGGTGAATGAAAAATACGAGGATTTCAGACATGACAAATAATGAACACACTATACACACAGTTTAGCGGATACTTGTGGAAGGACTTTCCTATATACAGGTGTAAAGGAAGAAGTGGATCGATTTCGGTTGCAATATCAGAACACGTTTTCGCAAGTGCTGGTCATGAAAATAGTGTACGTGACATAAGTGAGGGAGTGATAGAGAAAAAGTTGAAAGATAGAAACAGTCAAAAGAAAAAGAAAATGAAAAAAAAAAATGACAAAATGCAAACGCAGATTCAGTAATAAAAAAATCGTATCTATTAACATACAAATAAGTGCAGTAAATAAATTCAAGTTGAAAAACAAACGAACATTTACGAATAACCTAACAGTTATAATATATAATATGCACATCCGGATTGGGGAGGAAAAAAATTTTAAGTGTTGTCACGCTCTCATGAAATGTGTGCAGCAATATGTGAATGATGTACATCACTTATATTCGTGTGTCTATTTGTTGATGAAAAATGGTAGTAGAATATACAATTGACTACAACTATTTATATCATTTATGTGTATAATTTACAACGTATTATACATTTAACATAAAAACTGCATGCCACCCCAGGTTGCAAGAGCGTCCATGGGTTCTTATTAGTTGCAAGCGATTTATTAAACGTTTTCTCTGCTGCGACAACAACCATGTTGGGGAATTTCACTATCTTTTTTTTTTTTCGTTATTAATATATTCCAGCAAAATGGATTAAGTTAATTTTTTACTTGTATTCGTGCCAAACGAAATTCGAGAAATAATATCATTGGAATATTATTATCTATCCATTAAGATATTCAAAATATCCAAAATATTTTCGAAACAGTCACATTTTCGTGGTTTTTTTGCTCTCCCTTGCTTCTAATATTCTTTATAATCCTGCTGAAAAATATTTTAGTGAAATATCGTAGATTAAAGTTTTTTTTTTTTTTTTCATAAAGTTTTCTCGGAGAAGTTCATTCAGAAATTATTATTCAAACAGCAGATCCAAAAAGGTCAAATTTCGTTTAGCTAAAATACGAGTAAAACTGATTAAAGAAAATCATCGGTTCAATCTGTATTTAATTATTAATGAAAAATAACATCGTAGATGTGAGTTCGAATCTTTCATGCACTGAAAAAGACTTCATTCGGTCTCGTCCATTTTGCCGACGTTAGTTTTGAATAAAGAAAATTTGGAGCAAAAAAATATTCTCATTCAAATACTTTAGCATGAATTTTATCTATCAGAATGAATGCTTTGCTAGTTTAGAAAAAATGAAAAAATCTTGTTTCACCGTGCACGAAGAATCGATCTCGTTTTCTTGAATTATTATTGTTTTCTTTTTTTCGTGAATTTATCAAATTTCTTTATATTTTTGAATGTATTTGTTAGTCACACTGCGATATAGACGCTATACTTACAACGCGAGGCGAACACGCACTTTAATGGGAGCTGGATATACATGCAGATTCGTTTTTCTATTTTCAATCTACATTCGATCGGGTGCATAACGAATAACTAGACAACAAGCATAATTTACACTAAACTTTCGTAATTGCTTATTTCGCGTTTTATATGTACAAATATATTTTGATTAACAACGACCGAATCTATGAAACAGTCAAGCTGAAATATTCCATTGAAATATTTGTCTGTCTCGTGCATTCCAGGTGTACTATAATTATATTAAATTGATGTTGCTGGCTTAGAGAATCTTCCATCATCGAATCATGTGGACGCCTTTTTATCGATCAATTTTATCATAGTACTAATAACAATAATAATACATTTGTGATTTGGACGGATCGTTTTACGTAACTTAATACTATTTTTGATAAATATGGTCGTTTTTTGGGATGACTCGTTTTTCGATGTCTGCCATTTCATTTTATTAACTATCAATACTTTGCAGTCACGGTGGTAAATATAAAACACTTCAGTACCCGGAACACTAAGTAGGTTTATATCATTCCTCACTATTTTTATAACCAATAGAAAATGAATTTCCATCCTAAAATAAAATTTATCGAGATTTTTTATGTTTTTTCATAGTTAATTAAACACTTCTCCATGTCTATCCCATTGCTAAATAATCACTTATCCAAGGTCGCAGAATTACTTAATTATAAGCAAATTTGATTTGATAAACAATTGTGATTTTTTTTTCATTGCAAAGTCTTTCGATCACATTTTCTGCAATCAAAAAGCAGGCAAAAAAGACTCACTCTTTTCAAGATCTATTCAGAGATTCATCAAACGAGATGAATCACGCAATCAAAAAACACTCTGAGCAGAGATAATGAGAAAACGAGGAATTACATTAATCTTTTCGTTTTTTTTTTTTCGCTCGCAAAGAACTCCAAATTCCCGTATTCTTAAACGATCTCATTACTTGTTTCGTGGTAAAACTTGCATTAAAAAATCGCAACGAAAAAATTGTGCGTATTATGAAAGTCACGTTCATTCTTCCGGGATATATTCTTATTTTACAATGATTACGCGCCGGATACAAACATCGTATACCGATTCATCAAAATGAATTCTCGTCTAATCTAAAACCGCTCTCTCCTTCTGTACGTCTCTTTTCATTCAATAATACATCGTTCCGATTGCGTATATTATGTAGCTTCTTTCCACTCGAGTCATGATAAAAGTTCTGTATGTAATAACTTTTGGCGTCGAGCCACTGTCGCGTCTCTCGATGAAGAATCGAGTATATTTGTTCGCTTAGAGGAAAATTACCCAACAAATATTCCATTTGCGCGAAAGACAAGCATTAATATACTCTCGTCAGATTATGAAGTGATCCGATCAGTCGTTACATGGGTGAGTTCAAGTCTGGTAGTACCATAACTGTTAATCGTGTTATGCTAAAGAAAAACAAAATTATCTTGTTCGGAAAATTATGTTTTTTCTATGAATTTCTTTTTTTTCGGTTGAAATCAATGTCGATACACATTTCATAAAATCATTTCATAATAGTTTGATGCACATTCTTTTATACGTCGTCTATTTTTTCGGTCGAAAATATTTGTAGCCAAGACGAACCAAACTTTATTGCCTTTGTTTTTAAACTTTGAAAATGGTTTGTTCACTTTTAAATCCCCTTGGCAAATAGATACAAGTGTTTTTTTTTTTTTTTTTTTTTTTTCAATATGTTCGATCGATTTTGCATGTATTTCAACTTACGAGGTCGTCGCGTTGCCAAAAAAAGAAGATGTCTTGCGAGCATGTTGAAAACGGAAATAAAAAAGTGCAGAGAGTAAAAAACGTCACTGAGATAGTTTAGCACGTCGTCCGGTGACGGATCGTGATGTAACTCGAGCCAAGAAGTTTCTGAGCGTTCATCTCGGCGACTGACTGTCTAGCGCAGAGACGAGTATTAAATCTTCTTCTATCGTTCCAACGGAGCTGTCCTCTTTCTCGAATTTCTTATCGTTTCAAATAAACAAGCACGAAAGCGCGCACGAAAATTCGTTGTTTGAATGTACAGCCTGCACGAATTGAAAAAAAAAAACAAATTACACAAAAACACAAAAGAATTATAAGAATGAAAAGAAACTCGCGTATTTATATTCAATTTCAATCGCGTACGGTCAAAACTTTCCTACTTTTCGCGATAACTTCCGAGAACTTTGTCGTTATTTCGCATAACTTTGAATTTCGTAATTCACTGGCCTTTTCAACACTGGGTGACGAGATATGACTAAATTTATCGGTAAATAATATTCAAAGCTAAGACATTTTGGATGTATGTATACTCAACCCTGACCCCCGAGCAAATTATCATTGGAGGAAATTAATTTATAGTATTGTTTTCACATGTGCACACGCCAAGTTTCGTAGGTCATATATCACAGTTATATTTCTCGATCGCGTTTGCAATAGCGGCGCAAGATGAAATTACGGGAATCCCAATATTTGTGATTTAAAACGGCTGAAAGCGATTTCACGATTGAAAAAACACATGTGGAAATAAATGTTAATAAAAAATTCGTACGTATTAATCTACAAGATTTTATAGGGAAAATATATTGTCCATACACGTAATACCTGTAGATGTGTAAACGGTTTCACGTATGCATCAAGCACATAAAAAAAAAAAAATAATTTGGTAATAATTAAAATATTTTTTAAATATTGGTGTGAATCACCTTTTCAAACATTCAGATCAAAGTGATACGTGTGAATCTTTTTGAAAAAATAAACATCAAGTATTTTGTATATGATCGTTATATTTCCCCCAAAAAATCTGCCATACGTACGCAATCTACATTTTTCAATTACATATTTCCACAAAAAACAAAACACGAAAAGGTCCGATTGCGATTGGAACCGGGCCGTCGACACGACTGACGTTCGAGACCGAAAGCATAAAGTATTTTAATGCTGTAATAACGCCTCCCATACCAGCGCGCTTATTTCTTTGCTCCGTTTTGATTTTGATAAATGTGCTTATTTTTATTTTGTTCTTCGATTTTTCTATCCTTCTCACGCTGTTGTAAGCTCTGGCAATTTCTCTCTTCTTTCCCTTTCTTGCTCCTTTGCGAAAATTTTTATATACATCGATTCGTGCATACATCTTTGAATTAATCGGCCGTTTGGGATAAACATCTTGAACTGATGCAACATCTTCGTTTGTTGAGCCATGTATAAACGTATAATATGCGAAGTATAACTGATAAGGGCCGACGCGAAGAATGATGCCCGTGCTTCTCGCTTCGGTCCAGTGGGGTCTTTATGGATTTTTCCATATCTCGCTCTCCCTCACAAAAGATACAATGACTTCACTCACATATCTCCCTCTTCTCGGTTCTGTGTTTGCTTATTCTTTCATATTTGATCATTAGAAAAATTCGTATAGTATTTATCGGTCTTTGTACGTTTCCTATTATTCTATCATTTTCCTACCCGAGCAGTGACCTCACGCTCGTTCCTTCTTCCTGATTTATTTCTCTTATAAGCCATAAAATGATTTTCCTGCACTTCAACCTAACGTGAGCGATAGAATTCGAAACACTTGTCGGTCCCTTGTTACGTTTTTTTTTGCATGAGTTTCAGATAACTGATTTGTCAACCATGATTTTTTTCCGGTTTCAGCGGTAGCTCAATGAGGATAGCTGCTGATTGGAAAAAAATCAGTTTGGCTTTCTGAGCAAACATCGAACATTTTTTTACCTCGTGACAAAAGCAAATTCTTTCTGTAGTCTGAACTCTTGGAATGAAATTCAAGCAATTTTTTGGCTTTTTTTTTCACAGCTCAGAAATAAATTTTTCTGAATAATCCATTTGTCCAATTGGATCTTTGACTTTTTTGCACACTTACATCACCTCCATGATTCGAATCAATTTGTCATTAGTTATCCTTCAATTCGTGGTTTGATAAAATAAACCAGATCAAATTGACGCATCAAAACTGTTGATTGTGCGAAAAGCGAGTAGAAAACTGTTGTTTTGTGCTCGCTCCAAGATTCGATCCATGTCATGTGTCATTCACGTGACATTCTCCAATTTTATGGTTTGATGTAATAAACCAAATCAATTTAACGCGCTAAAACTATTGTCGTTTCGTAATGTGTGTCGTATCTATAATTTAGTAGAAAATATGTTGACCGGGTCAGAAAAAAATCTTGATCTTTAGTCCTGACAATTATGGATTATCTTGAAACCCAAAAAAAAAAAACGTTCGAGATCAGTTGCACTAATTATTGGAACGTATAAACAAAGTAACCTTGTTAACGTTGTAGGACTTTGCATGAGCTATTACGATTTTTTTCGTCTCATCGAGGAAACAAACTGACGAACCCACTCGATGTATTATTCCATAGTCTGACGATAGTGGATCATGTTGTGCGATAGTAAGCGAGAACGAGATCAACAAACAAACGATCAAACGAGATTATTGAGAATCGAGTACTTAAGAGTGAATCAGAAACAACTATATTTGTTCTTTGAGAGAGAATATCGCGGTATTTGGATATTTTTGGGAACAAAAAGTGTATTCAGCAAGAATCATTCATATTATATTTATCAGCGACTCGATGCAAAAAAAAAGTAATTTGTAAAATTACAGTAATTTAAAAATCTCCAGAACACGATAGAAAAGAGGTTTCAGCTCTTTTCAGCCACTGTTTCAACAATGTTTTTAACCATTTCTTTTTCTTTCAATTTTAACGTTTACTTTTAGAACGTGATGATTGCATCAGTGAAAAAAATCGAAATCACAAACATCTATTGGAATATTTAAAAACTAGAAAAATGAAGAAAAAAAAATAACGTAAAAGTGATTCGGTGCTTCCTATCGATGCAAACTATCATCTTTACGCTAATTTTCAATTTCAAGTCTTCCAAGTGATTTTACGTTGAACAACCGTTACATCTTGCTAAGTAGGATGCCCCACGTTACGATTACATTTTTTTTCCCTCCTTTTCATGTATTTGTCTCATTATTATGTGTGTCGGGAGCACATACTGCACTATCTGTGTTCGCAAATAAATATATAGCACGGATATGTATTGTAATGACCGGCCACGGCTATCTATTTGGAACGAAGACGACGATACGGCTCGTTGAATGTTGAAACCTTGAGTTACAAAGGAATGACCATATGCCACCGCGGGGGATCTTTAGACACATACAATAGGCTTCTTGACAAGCTTGTCCGCACTATTACCACGCAACTGGAAAATCCTCCCACACCATGGACTCTGTAATTTATTTGTGCATTGTTGCACGTAACCTTCTCCTCCTGGAATAAGGAGAAAGGAAACAGTGATTCATGAAGCTTTGAACGTGATATGACACGCCTCGTTATCCAGGGTTCATTGAAACATTGCTTCTTCTAAAGAGTCTATTTTTTTGCGTCTGTCTATGATGGGATTTTCGAACGAGAAATATTGTCTGCTATCAAAATGTGGATACTGTCAACATATTTTTTTTTCTTAAGCAGTCGAACACATCGGTCATCATTCAAATATTTCGAAAAAGCTACCAAATTTCCGTATCATTACCGGAGTACTTAAGTACTCTAGCCGGCTCGAGATCCAAAGCTCGGGGACGTGGACTCGTGGGTATAATCGTTACAGGTGATGAAAATCTAGTGTCGCTCTCAAATTCGCACGCATCATCAATTCGAGGCTCTGGGCTCGCTACCGTTTCTGGATAATTAATTCTCTCCTTTAACAAGTCTTCCCGCAACTCTTCTGAGGGTGTGCGGAAAATTTTAGACGATTTGTCAGTATGACCAGAAAACTTTTTGATAAACATTATAGGACTATTTGCCATTCTATAACTCTCACTACGTTTGACTTTGCGTTCTCCCGATTTAACATTTTTCTCACACCTATCCTCTTGATCGAATGATTTGTCTTCCTCGTCTGTAAGCTCTGATATGAATTTTTCTACCTCCTGAATCTCATTAAGCACCAAGAGATTCCGTCGTGCAAAGCTCGGCGTGTCCAAATCAGATATCAACAATCTTCTACTTAACTTTGGCGTCGTCCCACTCGCTCGAAGACTCGTCGGACAAAGACCGGACTTTTCAAAAGTCAAACGAGCGCTTAGGGAATTTCTTACCTCCACGGGTACAGTCTTTTGTTCCAGCGAGTCACTGGACGATGTAATCAAACTACCTGGAGCTGTGTGGTCAGTTGACGATTTTATGATCTCGTGATTGTCCAACTGTATGCAAACGTCCACCTGATTCTCCGGTGGATGATTCTCATCGCCAACCCTAACTTTTTCCCTAAAATTAACATCCGGTTGAACACCTCTCGTTACACAATTATCCGCAGTCTGCGACATTCTGGACTCCTGACATTTGTTAATCGGAGCCAATGGAGCAGCATTTCGCACGGTACTCGTATGACTCGCGTTTCTTGTTCTTAATCGTTGTTGTTGCTGTTGATGTTGATTCTTTTGTCGCTGATGTCGCTGATCCTTTGGGTTTTGTGGACGTTGACGTTCTCCGGACTTCGGGCCATCATTGCTATCTAATCTACCGGTGCTCTCAGTGCAATCGTGTTCAGTGCCGTTGACGATGCCGCCGTGGGCTTTCTTACCTTCGTCGCTCTGCACGTTGACGTAAGCACCGCGCACTTGTCTATGAGGACTCGTTGGACTGCTTGGACCCACTACTGTTGATGGTGTCCTGACGTAATCCGGACTTGGTGCACGATCAGGACTCGTTGCTGCCCGAATTATCACTTTCCCGAGCTGTGGTGATGTTGGCGGGGTCGATATTGATTTCCTGGGACCATCGATGGTATCAGTCGTCTTATTTACCGCCCGGATGTGGGTTGGAGCACGGTGCAAAAGAGGTGATGGAGAAGGCGAGATACCTTCTTTCACGAATGGACCTGGAACACGTTTTTTAAATCTAATTAGTATCGAGAGTACTTCTGACATTCTTTAAATTGACTTGGAAATTCTCGGATCTTTCACAGATGAGTAATGGAGGTTAGAATTAGACTAAAACGGAGATCTAGAGGTCGCACTTCAAGACCTGTCCGCCAAATTCTTGGAAAACGATGATTTCTCGACAACGTCACATGGAACAAGCATAAAATTTTTAATTATCTCTGCAAAATTTATTCTTCTCTATGGAAGAAACGTCAATTTTTTTGTTTCCATCTTTCTCACAGTATGGATTATCGTTATGCTTAGGGTCATTGAGAATTTGAACCATTCTAAATCCACGATCACAGTGGAAAAATTATTTTTTAGTTCCTATCCATAAAAAAGAGCCCTTAAAACGCTACATGCGAGAATTCATGTCATCGCGTGACCGACGTTCAAGGTGTAAGTAGCACGAGCGCTTACGGGTTAAACTGATTAATTGTGGAAGTACCTGGGTTGAAGGTCGTATGTGCACCCGTTCTCCGTTTCAAGCTGTCGGACGAATAGACTACTTTCCCTTCGGAATCCAACGTAACTCGGGCTCCTTGTCGTCTCCTTTCCAACGAGGAATCAGGCTTTTTCGGCAATTCGCTTAGGCTCACATATTCCGCATCTCTCTTGAACAGATCAGAATTCGCGTACGTTGCCTGTGAGCGTAACGAAGCCGTTGTCATAGCGTTCGCTGTCTCCTGACGTTTGTCATTATTGTTTCTCACGTCGGCTATGGTAACATAGTCGCCGGAGTCTCCTGTCGTGTGCGGTACATCCTGTACCGCGTTTTTAGATGTATGCTTTCGTCCTGGCAGCGGAAGAACACCTCGAAGCTTACCCAAGACACCACTCAGAGGACTTGTCTTGATCGATGTCGATGAACTTGATTGGTTATTGCTGGAACTCTTGGAAGGATTGTTAGAGTTAACAAGAGCTGCGGGTACTACTGTTTGTACTGTGGCGTAAAGATTCTTATCCTCGCCATTGAATACTTCCATCTTGGAAGTGCCTACAGTGGCGGACATGAGAACAGAACCTGGAGTTCGCAAATCTGTATTCTTCTCGTTCCTTCTCGAATTTTGTTCCTCCCCGTCTTTGCCTTGCTCGTCGTCCGAACCTGGTGGCGTTATGACACACATTGATGGTATACGACTCGTGTTGATCGCAGTTTTCGACCGAATCCTTTCGATTCTGTCGCAACCCTCGAGATCACTCGATTCTGAGTACTCGAATTCAGAACACGATCGACCGGTGCAGGCTGGACTTGAAGCTGATTCTACGGGTGATGATGATGTGTTGTGACCACTATCCGGCGATTCACCTCCATTCTGATTTTGACCGTGCACCTGTGTTCATAGTGGAGGACCGCAGAATTTAATTAATTGATCGGTAATTACACAACATTTGCAATTAAATTACGATATGTCTGTGGTACAATTATCATTTTTTTGCTGAAAACTATCGTCGAATATACACGAATAAGTTATTTTAGGATGATCAACTTGTTCAAAATGACATTCCAGTAAAAATAATATAAACTTTCACTGAGTGAATAATGGAACTTACCATTGCAACTACGGTCAAGCTCGACTTTCTCTCAGGAGGAACCGGTGCAAGAAGAGCGGTGCAAACAGTTCCTGCTGAACTGGTTGTAGTTGATGTTGATCCTCTACCAAAAAGTTCGTATTCATTTTCAACCATGGGTGACGTTGGATCCGAGCTAACTTCACTCGATTTGATGACTGGACTTTGGGGCGATGGTTCTTCTTCCCTTAAAGTCTTAAGTCCCGAATCCATGTGAAACGAAGTGTAATAACCCTCCGTATCGCACGAATAAACGGAAGAGGTTTCACCATCGTCGGAGAAAGGCACGACCGCGATATCCTGTATGATATCCGGTGTTAAGGTGCCCTCGGACGTGACCGAGGACGATGCAGAAGTGTCCCGACCCTTGAGACGTCGTATGTGACACAAAGACGTCGATGATGTCCCTATTGATGCCGTTGTTGTTGACCTGAGAAAATTTTTATTGCATTAGACCGAATAAGAATTGTTTACAGTAAAGTTGGTAGAATAATCCTTGTTTTATACTCAAAGTGAATTTCATCAATATTTTCAATTATGTGGTTTTCAGTTTAGTGGTTTTGATGACGTTTCACATAAACAAATCAGGTAAAGCAGTAAATCATTAAATAAATTATTGATTCTCATCGATCACATACTAGTAAAACGCTACTATCAACTTCTCAACTTTTTGAAAATCATGTTTATCTCATTACCTCGGTGGATGCGTAGTCGTGGTTGTTTCGCTTCCTATACTAGCTCTTCCACTTTCAGACGATGCGCTCCAATTTCCGGAACTGGAGTGCGGCGCATCGTCCCTGCTCGTACCCTTTCTTCGTTCTCTTCTCTGTGCGGCTGATTCCCGCAGTTTGACGCTCGACTGCCTTATCTCCATGTTTGGCATCGTGACCGGTATGCTCGAAGTGCTTTTACCACTCGAGCTCGACGAACTTGGTTTCCTTTCATGCGACTTGTCCTTTCGCCGTCTCGTTGAAACAGTCTCGTAAATGTTGGTCTCTTCCGTCATTTTTGATTGAACTTCGCTCGTTCTCTCGTCGTTCGTCTCGTTCGCGACATCCACGCTAAGATCGATCTGCTGACTGGACGATTGACTCGACCGTGGACTTATTAGCTTCAACCTCGACATTCCCCATGCCTTCAATGTATTGAAGTGTGACTTTTTCTCCGACGGCGAATCCTTCTTCGAGCCTAGTATATCCGTACTTGCGGATCTGTGAGCTCTCGGCGTCGTTCCCGACAAAGTTTCTTCCGGCCCGTCTGGTGTAGTCTCACTGTCGAATGTTGACATACAAAATTACTCTCAGTATTTAAATTTTTTTATTTCGGCCTCAAAATGGCGTCATATGTGATTATTTTCGAGAAATTTTTATGAAATACTTTTCCGGCTGCAGAATGAAAACCAAACTTAGGAGTGTAATCAGCAGCCTCGAAAACCCTCAAATAATTTGCTTATACCCGTTTTGGCACGAAAATCGAAAAAAAGGCCTGCCAGTTTACCGCTTAAGTTAAAGATAATCACATTCCGGAACATTTTCTAACAAGGATTGTGTTTTGAGTAAATAATGAGAATCGCTCTGCTCAGTTTTTTAACAGAAAATGAATACAATTTTTCCTCTTTTTTAAATATCTCTTGCTTAGGAGAAAACTCGGATATGTTATTATAATTGGTCCCTTGGTCTCATTTATTGTTGTTCTTGAATATTAAATCTGGTGTATAAAAGACGAAGTATTTAATTAAAAATTGTAATTGAGAGTTTGTATAGTTATTTTCACGGACATCAGTAAAGAATATTAACGAAGAAAACGTGTTCAAACTATTATTCATAACCAACAAAAAAACAGGTCCCTTTCAAAACTATTTTCGTTTACTTCGTCAAACTCAAGGGGTTTTCGAGGTCGATAAAAATCGTCGACCGAAAGATGAGAAGTACAAAAATATAGTACTCCCGAGGGCAATCAAAATTCTTCGTGGTTCGGTAACCGTTAGACTTTATGGAGCGAAACGAATCGTTCGATTCGATCCCGGTTCATAATGTCTTGACGCGTAATTTCGTGTGGCAAAGAAGCAATACAGCTCGTTACGTGTCAGTGATTGGCACATGTGATGCCATACAGAAAAAGAAATGGTCAAATAACGATCGCTGAAGAGAAATTATATTCCATAGCAAGTTACGTGTGTGTATTTAAAATGACAGTTGTAATCGATTCATACTATTTACGATGAAATCATTGTTTTTCGACCAGTCTAAATATAGTAAAAAAGTTGGGAAATCTGTCGCGGAATGCCATTTCTTTTTATATTTGACGAAACCAATATTGTTAGCCAATAATTTTGACCGCACGCCAACCCAAATAGCCCGAGATATTTCTCGAGACTTTTCGACTTTGAAGTACTGACCCCCCAACAGCCTGGCGAATCTCCTTCTGATCTGTGCCGGCTATCGTATTTCGTCTCTTTCCACGTGGACGACGAGGGCGTGATCTTCTCTTCACGGCCGTTGAGTCCTGGCACTCTGGACCGGCCAACAACGATCTTCTTCTCATCGACATTCTCTCAAAGCCTCGCCCACTCACATCCACCGCGACTATTTCCGCTGGAAATCTGTCGAGAAAATTAACAAAACGATTATTGATAAACCTTTCAATGTGTGGGTTACCAATCAGTGAAATTCTTCATTGAACCATCAATCATTTAGTTAAGAATCAGATTCTTCTACTGTTGAATAAAAAAATATCCGCGAAATGAACAGAAGGCGAACGTACTTGAGAGCAACAGCCTGAACCTGTTCCTCGGGGCTTGGTAATTTGTGATCGACGGCATCGTCCGTTGTCGTTTCACCGAGTATCCTGGACATGCAGTCCGGTGCCACTGTGACGTCACCTAGTGCTTCGCTCGACGTCCACCTTCGAAGTTCCTCGAGGGCCGCTGGCTGCAATTGTGAAGAAATCAAAATTGTTACATACTCATAGACTTTCAAAATTCAAATATATGGATCATTTTGATACAATTAATATCTATCAACATGGAATGAAAAATTTGTTTCTCCGTTTATAACTCGAGGATAATCGTACAACTGATTACGATGAGGTTTTTTTTAATAGCAAAATCTATAATGTTAGAGTCAGGTTAACCAGATGGATTCACTGTACTTTCAATTTCATTCTCCCAGTCGATTGTGGGATATTTAAACATTTATAGCACGTGACATTAGAATTAGAGTAGGAATTTACAAGATTCATGTGTATTCAGGTGGATTTAAGAAAACTGTGAGTAAAATATCTGTATATTTCCATATCATATGCATTATACATTAAATGCGAATAGATGTTTAGATAAAATCAGTTGGTCTCAACGGTTTCATTCAACGGGGTCTCGTCAGCCTCTACCTTGCGTGCTCTCCACTTCAGCGCTTGTATTTATCGACTATTACGAAATTTTGCATAGTGCAATGAGAATGAAAATAAATTCTTTCACATGATTGGATTGTTGAATTGCAGTTTTTGAAAAAAAAAAAACTGTTGTTAATTACTTTGAATGGAATACTTAGGTAAAAATTATTTCTTTCTGCAAAAGCAAAGCTTTGCTGTAGTGAATAGGGTGGTTTATCCATGGTAAAACATCATTATCATTATTATTGAAATAGCTGATATTGTTAGCGCGATTATTTGGACGTCCAAGTCAGTCGGATGAATTTAATAAGACACGCGATTTGATTTGTGTTTGAAGGTAGAAAATAAATATAAAACAGCGTTCTGGCTAGAAAGTTACGAGCGTGTGCTGTTCCCGTAAATCTATTGAAATTTATATTCTTTGGATTTATGTATAGTGCTTATGCATTGTCACGCTTTATAGAGGAAGTTTATTTGTGTCTCGTGAATCGATAATGGACCATCAAAATCTCAGCTGTCCTTCGTGAAGCATGCTTGGGAGAGATTGGAGAGTTTTGCGAATAATTCCAATTCTCGTAACTTTATGTATATGTATACGAAACTAGGTACATATGTATGTACGGAAAGCGCATCGTACTAGATTTCACGGGCTGTATATTTCTTCACAGCATGGACTTGAAAGTATTGGGTTACGAACTAGTTTCGTTCGGGTTAACGCGAAACTCCTCTCCTATCTCTCTTTCTGCCTCTCTTTTTATCTCTCCTCACCGCATGCGGGCTACCGTTAAGCTCTTCAGAGATATATCCACGAGAGGAACACTATACGCTATTCGAGAGAGATCCCAGCGGCAAGTGTGTGTTTCACGCTGTCAGGTTCTCCACCAGAGAAGGAAGGAGCAGAGGAAGAGCGAAAAAGAGGACTCTCCGTGAGATACAAGCCCACAAAGATCTTCAGATCTCGGAGACGTTTATCGTATACACCATATAGGCTCTCAGTATTACCGAACACCACAAGAGGTCCACGTGCAAATCTCTCTCTGCATGCTGCAAAAGTCTACGGACAAACTCTCTACCTCCCTCTTATGTTGACCCTGTAAGTTTATATTACTCTCCTCCCTTGTGACTCTTATACGTGCAAAACCATCGTGGTCAAGTGGAATTCTCCTGATAGGAACCATGCGAATGGGTGGTTGACATTTAAGTAAAATATTCTATTGTCACAATATGAATTTACAACGTTCAAGAATCTTGAAAAATAATCGGTATTTTATGATTGCTTTTTAATCGAATTAACTTCAAAATACTGCATTCAGTTCGTCGATGTGATAGAGGTTCAGGCTTGCCTGATCATAGCCAGGATGAAGAGAAGCGATTTTCGTTAGAAAGATTTCAGTTTTCCGGATCATTTTCCATCCATTTGAAAGTGTATAATTATTATTGCGCGTACAATTAAAAATAGTATCCGTCAGTACGAAAAGTAATATGAATCTCCACTATTATGGAGAAATGAAGAACAGCTGGTGAAGTTATTTGAACGATTGTTTGCTGTTGACGAGCAATTTCTTGGTGGTATAAGCAATTTCTTTTAGCAGATGTTTCATACCCCGCCCCGATTTAGAGTCAAAATTCATAGCTCTGAAAGCCTCTGCTTATTTCTGTGAACCGATTAGAGGCATAAGTGTTGCATTGTTCAGTCGACTCCAGGTGTGAAAAGTTCCCCATCAATTTTGATATTGAGCGAATCATTTTCGAATGGACATACACTCCACTAATACGGAGAGTACAAAGTTCTAAATACTTCGTATGCCAACAACATTAAGGCGCTCTTTATGTGAAGATTTTTTTCAAGCATATATTTATTAAAAAAGAGACATAAAGATCTGGTTTTCCTTCTATTTTTTATAGCATATTCATGAATAATTATTAATCGTTAACCGTGAAATATAGTTGATCGTTGTTTTTTGACTTACTATTTCTCAAGGTATGGAATTGTGAGTGTTGGAAAAAATTCAAGACCAAAATTTCGGAGGAGTCGGAAAACAAACTTTTTTTCAACACAGAGGAATAAAATCTTTCAATCAACCATATATACCATTGCGGGGTGTCAATGAGATTATATAACCATCACAATAATACAAATGATTAAACTAATACGTTAGATTTTGGTCCAACAGCACATTTAGTCTGATCAAGAACACTACGGTTGAATCAATGAAATTTTTCAATAGCATTTCAATGCCATTGATTGAACGATTTTTTCATCAGAGAACCTTTAACCGACTTAATCTTTTCGAGAAAAATCTAATTCGCCGATTCACATTTTTATAAACCCTGAAGAGTTTGCAGCTCGTGAAATTAGAGAGGAAAAAAGAGCGAGTATTTCATTATGAGACTGATGTTTTTCACAGAAGTACGAGCATTGACGAGACCTTGCGAAAGGCTCGTGGTAGAATTCATATTTTCTGAGAGGTGACAGAGAATATTAAATTTCAAATCCTCGGTGACTAGCGTTAAAATCATCCGGACATCTTTGAATTTCGAACACATTTTTTTTTCTACTCCGTCGTGAATGTGTCTTAGGTGAACGTCGCAAAAATTCAGATGTCCGCCAAATAGCAGGCATCCTAATACACATAAATAATAAATTGACATTGCTCTTTCTGGGAAGCCGCAGAGGCTTTGCAGGAACAAAAATTTCAAGCTTTGGCGAAGTGAGCCCGCGCTCACGGATAAACCTTCTCGGGCTCCATTAGCGCCGCGCAGCGGCAGGTAAAGTAGAAGGAAGAACACGAAGAGCAAAAGAAGGAATGGCAAACAAAAAAAAAACATTGAGAAAAAGAGACAGAAATAGAGAATGAGGAGAAAACCCGTTGGAGAGTAAGCGTAGAGATGCGAAAAGGAAGAGGCAGGTAAGAATGAGATGAAGAAAAAGAGTAAGACGGTTGGGGAGATCGGTGAAGGGAAAAAAGGGAATAAGCATCGGGAGGGCCACACCGCCGCCGTCGCCACACCGCGGGAGTTCTTCTCTCCTCTCTCTTTCTCTCTCTCTCTCTCTCTCTTCTCGGTGAAAAGATATACGTAACCTGACGGCAACCTGCAGCCACGTCCTTGTCGAATAATCTGATGTACCGGGTGTTCCAACGTGAAATTTCCTCAAAAACGATTCAACCAAAGAATACCAAACACCGCAATTAGTGAAAATAAGGAATTATAAAATGACAGTAATTTTCATGAGTTCGAATATTCAATCCTTTGCCAGATCTTGCGTTCGAACGTCAAATGCCTCCCGATAAAACTAACCAATAAATTTCAAGCATTTTATAATCCACCAATAATTCAATCATCTGCATAAATTTCAGGAAAGACGTAAAGTTTCATGATTATAAAATGTTTTCCGAGGCAATTTTTGAAAGGGTCATTAGGCCAAGTTAATGCCTCTTCGATCCACCCGTTAGAGTCTCCGAGTCCGTGTATATCCACGCCAACACACCTTGGGACTTCATATGGGCCCCCAGGAGAAACCCCACACAATGTTAGATATACCTTCAAGAACTTATAGTAGGAGGAATTCCAACGTTGCCAGACCATCGACTACCTAGGACTGGCCAGGAAACATATACGAAAAATTGGGTTGTTTGGGTTTGTTGAGCGAGTGTACGTGTATATGGGTGTCTATACATATGGCCTGCATACAGGTATGCAGGCAATGTTGACCAAAAAAATCGGGCTCTCGGGCTTTAAGTATACATACTTGATTTTTTTTTGTGTGATTATGGCCACGAGAGAAAATTCTGTGGACCAAAGGTAAAAAAAAACTCGTTGCTTCCTCAATGTTCTGTATTTTCTCACATATTAAAAATATTCTGAGTCACGTCTGTTTGTCAACAAACCCACGACTTTAAGTTTAAACGGAATAATTTTATGCTTTTTCTACATCCATGAATATTCAGTTGGTTCATTAGGTAAGCGGAACAATCGCGATCACATCAACTTCCCATTACTGTTACGAGATTCTATTTCTGGAAAGAAGGGGGAAGGGGGGAGGGAGGAAGACCTAAATCATAAACGAAGATAGAAAATGTTCGTATTCAGAATGAACGAACGATTGAAATATATCGGACGTTATGAATTTTCATATCTAAGATTCTTAATTATAATGGATCGTGATCAACGGTAATAGAGCCTGAATTAACTGACGACCTTTATAATATCAAATATTATGTCGATTGAAGAAGGGCGAGGATTGATTGAAGATAGCTTTACGTTTTAGTCCAACATAACAAAGTTAATCTCGCATGTTCGCTGGAATCGATGCAACTACTATCATTGATAGGTTTCTACTAAAATGTGTTCAAATTAATCAATCAGCGATCCTCGCTATCCAAGTCTCTCAGTTTACGAGCTTTTTATTAATGAAATTATTGAAAAAAAAATGTACGTTCTTTCATAGGTTCGCAAACACAAGGTGGATGCACTCGTAAAAAAAAAAAACCTATTACAGTTTATAAATTCATAGTTCCGTGAACTTACACGATAAGTAAGCGAGGTGTTTATCATGATTGTCTATCATTAATTCTCATCTCGCTCCCTCCGTGTAAAGTCACGCGCTTAAATAAGTTAAGATGTATATAGACACTTCGAATGATATATGTAGACCAATACTCACAACTCTGGATTCGATGTCGAGACTCTTGTCTCGCCTTCTCTTTCCAAGGACGGGCGTGCACATGAACATATCCATGGAGCTGCCAGCATTTCGATCTCGTCTTAGCGAGTCCAAACTTCTCACGGCCACGATCGCTGCGGCCTCGTACAATTCCCTGAGGGCCTTGGGTCTACTGATCTCCGTGAAGAGAGACTTGTGCGGCTCATTCGACGACCGAAAGTGCACGGTCCTCGCTGCGAATGTGCTTATGTCGGATTCGGCTGTAAATCAAATTAAAACAAAAAAACCATTTTTTATAACGTCGATTGTAAACACTGATTGCGGAATCAGGATAAAAGGCAGGCTAAAGAATAACATTAATCCTGAACTTCGAGGTACGATCCCCATGTCAATCAACATAGCCGGATATAATGATGACGAGAGAATCAATATTAGTCGATCTCCAGAGATTGAACGTTAATACTGTGAGTAAAGTTCAATGAACTGCTTTTTTATTGTCGGTAAATAAAAAATAAATAACCTGTTTACTTCATTGGAAGAACAAAACTTTTCAGATTAATATCTGAGGGGACCTGAACGGTAAAACGAAACAAAAATACGGTCGATTTTTGAAATCCATCGAATTTTGTGATCTATCAATTCGCATTGTGCATGACATTTCGCGCGTTTGTTACATCATTTATACACATAAATATGTGTCCACTAAAGATATGTGTAGTACAAGTTTCGAACTCTCGTACAGCATCGCTAAGAGTAAACTGCGCATAAGATTTGCAAAAGGAACGAGCAAATGGACCTGGCCAATAAACGATGAATGAAAGAGATAAAGAAAGAGAGACAAACACAAAAAAACGACATGATCTCGACGATGAGTGCTATGAAAGTTTTCTAACACGAAATTGAAAATTCGATTTACCCCGAAAAACATGAAAGTCGCGAGTAGATTATTAGAATCGAAAAGATTTCATGTTTCTTTCGCTGTTTCATTGCGCCATATGCGCACGCAATGAACAGTGAAAAAACTAGTAACATTTATATCATTAATGACATTCACTACATATTGCATATCATTGGAGAATAATTATTAGAGACTCATAAAACTATTCGTTGCATTGAGAAATGTATGAAATAACGAAATGTATGTTGGCACAGGTACTTTGATCTCTCCGCTGTGATATAAGCTCATATGCTATGCAATTGATCACTATTTGAAGAGAGGTTAATTTGTAGATCAAACATGTATAACGTTCTATGTGTAAAGAGTCCGTTACGTTTACGTCGATATTGTAGGTATTGCTTCTATTACACTGCTGCCGTTTTCATCTGCTGATATCGCACATTTGCCGCTGGCGTCGCGAACCGCCGTTTAATCCATATAAACATATACAAATGTATATGTATCGATGTATAAACACCAAGTGGATACAGAAGCGCTGTCTTCTTCTCGGACACTGTATATATAGCTCGGCCAAAGAGTTCGCAGGCATGCAACTGCACAACATACACTGTATTGCATAGCACCGGATTCCAAACCAGTCCAATTCGATCCTATCTCATGTATACAAAAGTTCATAAATATCTATATATAAATGTATTATAAATATAAATAATTCTGGAAGTTGCGAAGAGTATTCCTTACGATCAACCGAGTGTAACCGTGCGGTATAGCTTCTTTCACTCGACGTGTATTCCTCTCTCGAGCGCCCCCGCTAATACATAATCTTTATATATTATCCGACAGTGCACGGTTACAGGAACTGCTTCTTGTGCGTGATAGATATTATATCGCGGTCCCTGCCTTCCTCCCTGCTGCCCCCGCCTTTTTCAGACGCCCAGATTAATCACGAGGAATCGAACCGTCTCGCATGAGACTACCGAGCAATTTTCATTACCTCTTCCATTTCTATTTTATGTTATCTTTCGAGTGAATTTTTCTTTATTATTTTCAACCTTCTGCAATTTTTTAACTTGAAATTGCATGCGCGACGTACGAACAATTTTATTTCCCGATTCTCATACAATAGTGGTCAAATCGAAAACCGACTTTCTAGTCTCTTTGATATCCAAAGAATTCGATGGTATCGAAGAGACTTCATATGGATGAATTTGGATATCAAAGAGACTAGATATAGATGAACCTGTCATATGGTCGAAGAACTGTATAAAATAATTCGTATCTTAGTATTCCGGAATTACAGGTCATCATATTTTGATTAAAGTTCAGAATTTTTATTGGGCCCATATTGTTCATGCAAAGACAACGGACCAAAGAGTTTTTGAGGTTGGCTCTTCCGGGATTCAAAACCGCCGAAGGATCGGTTGGTAAATATTATTTACAATTGAGCTAAGAGTAAAATCAATCCAATTGATAACAGCAATTGAACAATTGTGTTTTCAACGAATGATCGATAACGGAGATGATTGAACGAACAATGTAAAGAATTATGACAGTCGATAATTCAATCAAGAAGAAAGTCCAGAATGTGCGGAATGTTCAAGATAAGTTTTACTGGTACGAAATGTACTTCTAATCGAATTTGATCAAGGCTAAATCATAAATGTAGATAGAAAAGATACTGTAAAAAAGCAATACGTCGGGAAAAAAAAAAAGTAAAAAGGGTGAAATATAGAGAAACAGAGGAAGATAGATAGCGGAAGATTTTATTCGCTCCCATCCCTTGGGAGGTCTGCGAGAGCCCGTTCAGTGCTATGTAAAGTGCCCGCGAGCATATTCGCGCGGCCCTCTGTTCATTCTCGTCGCGAACGACCGGCCTCGTCTTCACAGAATGCCGACAAACTCTCAGCATCCGAAGCTATAGCAGGTATGTACCTTCTTCTCCAACGGCTTACATATACACTTATACGGAACACTGTAAGTACACTACGGGAATATATACGTGGCATAAATGCACATGGACATGTCTATGTACATTACCCAGAGAATTGTGCGCGCCATCCTTGAATCCCTACCGCGTTATACGTGATATTCTTTGCACTATATGTCAGTTCAAAAATAAGCAACGACTTTATATACCCTTTATTTCTTGATTCTTCTATGCCTTTCACCTCAAATATTTCTGAACTGAAAATAATTCAATCTGATTTGAATACGTTCATATCAAATTATAAAAATGGAATCATTATTTGATTCATCATTCACTCAAAATATACCACCAAATTGATACGATTCTCTTGACTTCTTTGAACATCTTCCATTCGTATTTTTGGATACGTCAAATCTTTAGGAATATTTCGATTTCTCCTTAGTTGAGCCTATTTCCTGTTTTTTGGAAAATTATCAATGCAATAGAAAACACGCGGTTTTTATAAATTAGATAAAACAATGAAATTTATTATCTGTAATCAAATCGAAAAATTAAAAATCTATTGATATTGATCATTGTTAGTGACACCTGTATCCGGGAGTACCTGAAGAATTTGTAGACAGTTTCAAATTTCATATAAACTAGAACCAAAAGATTGTCGAAACTGATTCACTGATGCAGTTATTTTACCATCATCGTCGCCATTGAAATCTAATAGCCCTGTAAAAAGTGCACGATGAAGATTTGAGACTTGATAGTACGAAACATTTCTTGCTCTGACAGGGAGGTTCGAGATGTATAAGAATACTTCTGACTGCCTTCATTGATTTTCCTGAAATGCTGGATCGGTTTTGCAAAAAATTTCGAATCAGGTTTATTTTGTAATAATTTAAAACAAAAAGATAATCAGAATTTGATTATACACACAATGAGTAGAAGAGGGAACCATGCAAACCTCGAGAGTTAAAAAAAGTACCAAGAATGAGGAATGCGGTTACGGTAGATCGCGGACCAACACACTAGCCTCGGTCCAAAACTCAGGGTGGGCAAATGGGCCAACCAGCAAAAAAAAAACAAAAAATAACAACGATAAGAGAGGCTTCAAAGTCCAAAGAGAAGCCCGTCTCCGGTGTATTCTCCACGAGTTGCCTCTTCCTCTTTTCTCTCCGTCTTTTAACCAGGTTTATACATATATACAGGTGCGGAATACGTAAGGATGAAGTATCCCATTCACTCCATTGGCCTGACCATCGGACCAGCGGCCCAATAAATTTTGCCTTGGTCTTACAACACGAGACTCTGTTCAACGAAGACGAAATATCCATGGTTTTTTCTTTCATTTTTTATTCTCTCCCATCTCCCGCTGTGCGAATCCACGTGCGAGATTCGACCACAACGCCTCAGCCGACAAATTAATTCACCGGATTCGCCAAAAGTCGCGTTCAAGGAAATGAGGTTTTTTCTTTGCTACGTCGAACATTGACACGATGTGTTTCAGTGAATGAATTTTTTACAACGTCTTTCGAACGCCGAGAAACGATACGTTTTTTTTAAGTCTCAACTGAATATGAAGCTATGCATGGCCTTGAAGCCGAAATCATCCTAAGATCAACGCTGGAAAACCAATTTTATTTGTGCTACAACCACTGCGCTACTGCCGAATACCAATCATGAGGTCGTTACAAAATCGCGTAGCAATGATTCATATTTTATGAAAATTTTTTTTTTTTTTCTCATTCTCGAAAAAGAAGCCGAAGATAAATGCTCCGATTTTATTTTTTCGTAGGACAATGTCCAGTAATTTTTCAAGAAAGATTTACATTCATTGGATTATTGGATACAGATAAGTTGACGCAATAATGCTATAAATCAGTTTACATGATTTGTAAAATGATTTATGCGAGCCCTGCTTTGAAGCGTCGAGAACAGGGACTTTTTTGAGTACATTTGCTACGCATTTACAAAAAAACGTCTGCTACTTGGGTGTAATAAAACGAAACACGGGTCAAACCGGAAAGAAGCAAGACGAACGCGACAGAAATACATTCTATAAGAAGTTTGAGGGGCAAAGAAAATGAATGGATCGGGTGTAAAACTACTGAATGCAAGCATTATTGTGATGTAGAAGTGTGCGCAAGCGCAAGGTACCTCGTTTAAAGCGTGACTGAACTGAAATGTTCGCGTTTATGACCGTGCCCCGAAGGGGGGCACGTGAACTTAAAAATTCGTATCGTATTTTCAATAACTCAAAAAATGTCTCAAGGTTTTTCAGAGGTTAAGTATCCTAGAAAATATCTTTTCTAGAATGGAACTGATAAAAAATAATAAAATGCATCGTACGACATCATGAAAGACAATTCAAGATACTTTTGTTTTGAAAGAATCGTTAATGGAGTTTGAACGAACTTATAGTTCAAAAAATGACTGACATTTCTTCAAATTTGGTGAAAAAAAAAAAAAAAAAAACTCGACGGTAGCAGCAAGGTATCCAAGAAGATGTTTTCCTCCCAATTTATATTGGAAGAAAAAACAGTTTTTCGTTCACTTCTAAAATATTATTAAGCGTGTTTCATGTCTCGTTAGCGCCGCTGGCTTACCAGAGCCCGAGTTTTGCTCCCTTCGTGATCCTCCCCGCACTGTTACGGTTTCCTTGTACATGGGCTTGGCTGTACCGTACATATGAACTACTATACTCTTTCTTCTTGTAATTTTTTTTTTTTTTTTTCAACGTGTCACATTTCTACGTACCTCTTCATATTTTCTTACGAAATACCTCACTTATATCCGAACGTACCTCGACTACAATTTGCTCTTTGTTTCATCCGTCGTATTTATTGATATAAACTCTTTTGAGTCAAAGCTCCGGACTATGGTTTCTGTTTATTCTAACCTGTAGGTGTCCGTACAATGATATAAAGCCCCATCAGATCGGTATACGAATGCATTTGTGCTGACATGACCATATGAAACAGAGATGCGACGATAGGTTGTCTCACTATGTATGCACGTATGCACGTTCTGCACCAGCATGATGAAGTGATTGACAAAAAATTTTATTTGAAGCTCTTTAAAATTATAAAAACTTGAATTGTCGAGTTTTTGTTTTTCTTATGTACTGGTTGGTAGCTCAGAGATTCTTAACACCTCAACTCGGAATAATGGAGATTAGAATTACAAATTTTAGGGGTTCAGAATCACTTAAGGTTCTAACAAAATCTCTGGCACGTGATATATTGTGTTAAAATATGGAGTTAGAATTTATGTTCATTCGGTTCTATAGCTTATTTTAGAGAGAAAAAGAAAGAAAAAATGATAAATAACCGTTCGATTAATGTGATCCCAAAGTGGCTTTTTAGAGGAAACACTTTTAACACAGCCCACGCGAACGATGTTCAACAAAGTTACCAAATGCATTTACGTCAGTCTCGTCTCAACTCTTAAAACCACTTCGATTCACTGTGCTTTGTTATTGAAGTATTAAATGTATCGGATGATTTATTGATTGAGTACCAAAGTTATGTCTTGTCATAACTCCAATATACAATTAAATTTTATACGAAACATAATTTGAAGTTATCGAGATGCATTCATCGCATTTATTCGTTCTATTTGCATCCGCGCTGTGTGTAAAAGAAAAATATAGTTTTGTCCAATTATATCTTATCGATAAGATACCAGATAAGTCCTTATCAATAAGAAATCGCTCTTCCACGTCTTTTCACAAAGCATTTGTAGATCCAACAATGTATATTTCAATTCCAATTCGTTAAACTTTTGCATTTTTCACGATTCTTTTCCTTTCGATGCCCAGTGTCCCATTGAATTTGATCCGTTTCACTGATTTTTGACGAGACAAAATAAATGCTGAGCTTCAAGGGCTCTTGACAGCGGTAGACAGAGATCTTAGTTATTGATCAAGCGGCATCCATGTGTAATCATTCGACTATCGCGGCTGATGCGTTCAATCGAGACAAATTAGTGCCAACGGGCAACTTCCATCGAGCTGGAGCGTCTCTCGTGATCTTCTCGATGCTAATGCTGTGCTTTACTGACGCTGCATCTTCAATATATATCTACGTTTAAAGGGGAATTTCTGAATCTCCATATTAAAAGATCGGAATTAAAACCGGAATGAACTAATGGCGTGATGGTACAATTTACCTTTGATCATTTATTGCCTCGATTGTTTATCATTCAAATAAGAATTTATTGCAACTCAGAAAACCAATTTACGATTTTACAAAAAAAATCTGATTGCTGCTTCTTGCTTCGATTGTATATCATTCATATAAGCATTTATCGGAACTTGGAAAATCGAGTTGCAGTTTTATCAAACTCTCGATTCATTCAACGAAACACTTTTAATTTAAAGCGCTGAAGAATCATCGTCGAAATGCAGCGAAGAAGTTGAATTACTTTATGAATTTATGGATGTCTAATTGTCTCAATCCCACTATGAGACTCCCCAAGAATATTGCTCACGGTCATTAATTTTTTTATGCACTACTGTACCACGATTCGCACAAGGGCCAAGAAAAACTGATTGATAGTGGATTATATTCTCACTAAAAAAAAACCGAATAATGTTTCCTATAAAAAAAATAATTTCGTTTGCCTGTAAGAGAACTGTGAATTTATAGATTGCTTGGAAGATCTGTGGGAAGGATCTCTGCAAACGCCTTTGAGGAGCAGGAAGTTGTTTCCGCTGTTAGATCTACTTAGCACCGTCTCATGACTAATTGAAGATAAGAGCTTGAGTACGGTACTATACAAGCGCATATACAATGCAATTCCCGAGGTGAAATGGACTAACGATATTCGTGACAGTGCTAACAAACATAAAGGCATAAACTACTTTACACTAGATCGAAGATCGATCCTTTTCTTTCTGTTTGTCAGACGTCTGTAGATACATGTATATTCGAGTTTGTTGCTTATCGTTGCATGGTAAACACTACCACATGTACTATTTTGCTTCTGTTTTAAAAATTAATGCAGTAGAGATATTAGCTCGTGTTGAATAGCCAACTGCAAATTTTTTTTTTTACATATTCACAAGTCTATCCCTTTATCGCATTTTCGAGCTAATTGATAAATGCCCCCTCGCTCGCGTGCTTCCATAATTTCGCTAATCTGTAACATACACATGCGAGTAACGCAGCACGTTCGCTGGAACGATAACGCTCTAATTGGCCTAATAAAGCAATGGATGGAATGTGATCCGGAGTTATGGAAAAGACCGCCTTTTTGTAAGTCACAGTTCAAAAAGGCCGAGAGTTCAATAGGACAGATTGGTGAAATCTCTTAAGATACGTATTTTTCCTTGAATAATCGTAATTGGTATTTTTTTTTTTTTCTGAAAGCCAATAGATTTTATCAAATCCGGTAAAATATGCAAAATTTCTATCCTTCCGCGATACGTTCAATTTGATTGTTCCATCAAAAAAAAAAAAAATAATAAGAATTCTTTCATCAAACCGTTTCTATAAAATAATTTGATCGATAATTCGATGAAACAATAGAAAATCGTTTTATCGATCATTCTTATTTTTTTTTTTAATTTATCAACACAATTTCTATTTCGCAATGTTCCGTCGTCTCTTTCATTTAACGTCTCAAACACTGTTATTTTGCTTTGATGATTTATCAAGAGATGTATAGAAAGAAGGAAGGAGAGAGCGAATAATCGTCAATGCGGATTCGAAAGTTTAATACCCAAGACTGTGTTAGCCGCACACCGAGTTGTCAAGAAATGAATATTAGATGAAAAATAAAGACCACTTGTTGATATCTATAGACATATATGATACAAGAGCATGAGCCACGGGAGTTTGAGCACCAACAGCAGCCACAACGTCCCACACTGACGGTGCAACGACCCTCGATGAGCCCAGCAAGAGCTCTGTGTACTCTGCAGCCTCCTAACGTGTGCATCAAAGCATATATACATATAGTGTATAGCATACTGAGAAGAATAAGAGAGAGGGAGATAGTCATAGAGAAAGAAGACGAATAAGAAACACAGGAAAAGAAGGAGGAAGAGTGAGAGAGAGAGAGAGAGAGAGAGAGAGAGAGAGAGAGAGAGAGATGTTGAATACACTCTGTCTCTATCTGCACTCAACAGCATCGTGTACTAAGTACGTGGAATTGAAAGTGCAGAGCCCGCGCGACTCGTCATTCTCTCTCTCTCTCTCTCTCTCTCTTTCTCTCTTATCGAGAAAACGGGTGGTCTCTCACTCGTATCCCCCATCTCATATTCTCCTTTTTACTATCGCCTTTCTTTCTCTCTTTTCCTTATTCAGCGTTGTGCTTTCTGTCCTTCCACCCCAGTCGCAGATTATCGCAACTTTCCAAGAAAACCTTGCTTCATCTTCGTGCCCGAGCATATACAACAAATATCTGTCAATATATATCTGTATGTGCATGTGCATTGCTGTATATACACCATACGCATATGTAGTACATAAGAAAATACAGATTAACCCTTTGAGATTCTCCGTTCATGCGAAAATCCTTCGAACTTGAATTCCTTCGTTCCTTCATTCAATGATCATATCGAACGAATCGTCATTTTTTTCTAATTTTGGACTTTCGAAATAAATGAAAATACTCCAGGAATCACAGTCTAACTTCAGCAATGGTTTAAAATAAATAAAAAAAACGTTTTTGTCAGTTATCACATTTATTCCTGAGACCTTGAAAAATGGTTTTGTTATGATACCGGAAGACGGAAAAATGAGGTTCATATAGGAATTCTTTGTTCACGGACGTGATGCAACAAGGAAATTACGTAACCCACTTAGTAACCTCTCACACGTGCGATACATTAGGTTCCCGGAGGATCGAGTTACAACTTTTTCACCCGCGTCGACTTTTACGCTCGACTCAGATCTCTCTTGGGTATATGCTCACGGTTTTTTTTTGTTGCGTGGGTGTCATTAAAAACAATGAAACACGTACACATGCATAAGAACGATCTTACGCAACGACCTCACGAGGAATTGTTAATCGAAACACCAAAGTTCCGCATCAATCAAATGGAATACGAAATCGATTGATTTTCATCTCATAAACCAGAAGCTCTGTGAAATTTGTCATTTCTCATTCTTACGATCTATTCAATTTTATAAAAATCGTTTCAACAGTTTTATCGAATTCTACTTCTTATCCATTCTCGTTTCTGTTATACGTATTTTGCATGAATCAGACATTTTTTACAACAGTCAAAGAGTGTTGTGGCAAAATTTGATATTTCGATAGAATCGTAATTCTGATAGAATGAACGTATGACGCGTCACACCACGTGCATTCAGACGACATGGTTCCTTCGCTTGATTATTCTGAGTTTCTTCGGTTTTGTAAACAGCTAATATTTCCTGAATTATCCTATGGTGGAAATGTGTCACATTTTTCAAGTGTTATTTCCTTCGATGCTAAGAATACTCTCGGAAGAAGACCAAAACGATCGTATGTTATATTCGTATGAAAGTTACAACTGCTATGAATGAACCCAAGAAAACTGATAAATTTCGAATCATCGTGCAAAATTTTATACAAATCTTATGAGACCAAACTACGTGTGGGATACCAGAAACATACACCAAGTTGAAGATTCTTTCAAAATATCTTCAAAGCACTTTGAAGTTGTCACGGGTTAGTCGATCGTTCACGTATGTGTAATTCTTCTCTGAATATATATTCGTGGTTGTTAAATGCAGCAGGAAATTTCAGACGGAGACTAATAGAGACCTCGTGTAAAATAGCTACAGTAGGTACACCTACTACAGCCAAACACGCATTATTTGCATACTTGTTGAGTTGTAGCGGGCTAAAAACAGTAGCAAAACACCCTACCGGTGAGAACGACGCGATGTAAATGGAACGGACTGATGAGAGTGTGAGAGAGAGAAAGCGATGGTAAACTCCCATTAAGAAATGTGTGTCGAGCGATGGAATATTTCCGATAGGAGAGAGCGAGATAGAAGAGAACGGAAGGAGGAGCTCGAGGCGTGCGCGAGAGCGCCTCCGTAGCAATCGTGGAATCGCGATCGCATAATTTCCCGTGTTGCAGTTGTAAATTGCAAATCGTGACTGAAGATCGGAGAAGAGAATCATGCGCTCGCGCGAGCAAGAGTGAGGCCACCGCCGAGTGCTCTCGCGGATTTATTAATTCCTATGGACCGTTGGAAATTCTATCAACGTCACTGTACACACCGCTCTTTTTCTCTCTCATGCTATCGTTTAGGAATACTAATTTATCAGATTGATAGAATAGGAAAAGCTTTAATTATCGATGTGTCGTTAACCGTCAACATTGAGAGAAATAAGAAATTGATTTAAGGAAGTTTTTAATGGATTTCAAGTAGTTGTTAAGCCTCACTGTGTGAAGAAATGAATTACGTGTACAGTTTTTGTTTTTGTTTTCAAAGCACCATCATCTTTTTGTACAACGAGGAAAGTACATTACATTTCTGTAATCGTCCGATATTAATACTTTCGAGTTCAGTCGAAAACTGACGAGAAAGACATAAATAAGGCTCGAGACGAAAGTCAATAATTAAGAACGGCGTTATTAAATCAGGAAAGTAATTGATAGTAAGAGCCATTGCGGGTGTACTTAACACGAGAAAACATCGGATTCGGTGCTCGGATATACCAACAGGATATTACTGCGCACCTAAATTTGATATAGGCTTATAAACTACATTGCAGCCACAAGCTACGTAGACCACATTGACCAAGAAAACATTGGATATGCCACCCGATTGACAGATTTCATACGATTCTTGAACGCGGTTTTCCAATAGGTGACAAAGTCATTCTTTTTGTAGACTTTTTTTTCATACGTCAATCAACTTTTTCTTATTTCTCTCCAGCACGAATTAATGCTTACGAATCTGAAAGTTTCCGTCTGTTTTTATTCCAGATGGTAAAACTACTGGGATATAATAGTCACGAAAGAATTACGATTAATAGCAGATATTAGAGAATATAAATATGCTCTGAGATGCTCTATATCACAGCATGTATTCATCTATAGATATATCTATATTTATTTAAAAATACAGTAACACGAAGGGCTTCGAGACTAATGAACCATGGCACCATTCGATTCATTTTTTTTTTTACACTTTTTCCTTTCATCAATCTCCTCCAACAGCTCGCACGAATAAGTGTTCCCGCTCTCTCTCTCTCTCTCTCTCTCTCTCTCTCTTTCTCCCTTTCCCCTTCTCTTTAATTTCTCTGTTAAACCTCCGTAAATGCTTGCGAGTGTAGAGAACACGCGATAGTTTATCGTCGCCGTCTCGCGATTTTATCGCGCTTCCATTCTGCACGAGTACGTTGGGCGAAAGATCGATCGTTCGCGGGTACGACTGATCGATCCGGATTATACTATATATCATATAGTGTACATGCTGCAGATCGATATATTGTTGAAATTTAGCACGCTTGAAAACAGCGGATGTTCTATTCACGACTCCTAGAAAATTTTTAATTTCAATTTTTTTTTTTCATTCGGAAATGTACATATCTGTATAAATATCGAGCGAATTTCAGAAATGTGGGTCTAAGTGTACCAGTGTGGGTCTAAGAAAATTTATTTATCGATGAAAAGTCATTCGAGTTCACCACACCGATTACCCCACCATTCCTGCCAAATATTATATCGTCCCCGATTCATTCATTCAGTGGAATATGAAAAGATCGAACATAACATAGAGCCACTCCCATGCCAAATAAAAGTCAATGAATTCGAAACGAAAGAGGACGTGTTTTGACTCGGCCTCAACTCGCAGTGAGTTTAAATGAGATTAGTTTATCAGCGCCAATTGTCTCGTGACACTAGCATGTATCCGAGAAGCCTCGATGACGTTAACAAGTTGCGTCTTCTGGCGAACAATAATTCACCGCAGTTACGAGTATGGTATATTATTAATGCTCATTGTAGGCTGTGACATGTCCAATGAAACATAAATCAAGCTTCCATCCGGTTTGACCATTGTCACGCTTTCTCATTATATGGGTTATTCTTTACGATACCATAAACCCGAAAGAAAAAAAAAAAAAAAAACTTTCGTCGTGGCCAGATTGACGAGTGGTTTTAGATAAATTCGCAAATTTCTTTCAGATTCGAAAACGTTGCCTTACTTTTTTACTCCCGACTACCTGCAGGGCAAAAAGACAGGAGTTATGCGTTTCACTGCGACCAGCTGATAGGGGGAATTTCTTTGTAGCAACTTTTCTCTGAAAAAGTCACATTTTTCTTGACAAATTTTTGCTTGTGTTTTTTATATGTTATGAACAGTCCCAGCAAACTCAAGTTGGATAATTTTCGTAACTTTGACGTAACGAGTTCGTGTAAAGTTTGCATAAAAGTTACGGAAATGTTTGTTTGCTGGGAGTGTTCAAAATCTATAGTGAACTCGCTTAAAAAACTAATATTGACGTTCATATGAAATTGCAGGAAATGTCTCTCGACATCCCCTCAATTCCATATCAGCTGCCATAATTATCGCTCAATTATTCATCGATAAATATTTTCATATCAGAAAAACGCAATTCCGAGGAAGTTAATGATTATTTTCTTGTTTTTTTTTTCCAAGTTTTTCTTTTTTCAAATATGACATTTCGAAATCAAGAGATTTTTCGATTTTTTAAAAATAATTTTCATCAAACCATACGATTTTCTTTTATGTATATTAATGTTTATTTCTCTCGTTCGTTTGTTTGTTTGTTTGAATAACATGTTTGATGCCATGAAAACCGATGCATTGAGACATTCAAAATTAATGAATTAATTTCATAAAAAATTTTTTTTATACTTCCAGTTCAATTTCTTACAGTACGCTAAAGTATAAAATCGATTTAAATCCCTTATACAATATTGAAATTCATCGCAAACAAACTTGTCACGGGGAGACAAGCTAAGGCTAATATTCACACCTTTTGCAAAGCGTTTTACTTCTTTTGAGTCTAAGGCGGTATTTTCTTTTCATATTATATTTCTCGAGGCTTGTTTATCTTGACAGAGGAGCTTTATTCTACCATAAGAGAAGGTGGGAGGCACATCACAGGTTTCTTCTTCAGCAAAGGCTTTAAGAGTTCTGGTTCATGAAACATTCAAGAAGCTTCATGGTAAAGGAATTAGTTTATATATATGTTACTTTAGGATACAAGAAAAGTTATTGTTCATTTGGAACGTTCAGTAAAAAGAACTATTAAATGCTTTAAAGTTGGAAGAAAATATTTCAACGGAGTTTTTTGCTCTCACAAATTTAACGGTAGCTTTTTTGCATACTGAATATTTCTCCATATTTTAAATCACGTTTAGAAGAAAAAAAAATCTCGATTTCACAGTTGTCCTAAATATACTCGAATGTATATTCGAATGTAATTCGAATGGATATGCCTGAAAATTGCATATCCAATTAAATTGATAATTCAATTGGAATAATATTTTCTATATGGTCGTTCTATCACGATCAAGAGTTTTATCTAAAATATTGACAAAAATGTGCTAAGTAAATTAGTATTCTCGAAAACTAATTGAGTCAACAGTTTAATTGTTTCTCATGAAGTATTTACTACAAATGTGCTTATGTATGTGGAACATACAAGCAGTTACACATGTGTACGCATGGACCCAAATACTGTATAAGTGTAAATGTCAATATAGATTGCTCAAGCAAGAGTGTCGAGTGAAATACACCAGGGAATATATCTAATCGCGTCACGGCCCGTTGCAGATTATTCATGGTACACGCCGGTGAGCCTACTCCATTTTGTCTATATATGTATACGAACGTACACGCACTAATTTGGTTGATTACCAGGATCTCTACAATTGCAAAATCTCAGAACAATCCTTTCCCAATAAATTCGGAATAATAAATTGTTGTTCTTTTCGATCGGCCTTATAGTTTCTCGTACATTTATGATTAATGGCAAAGCTGTAAAAAGTTATCTGGCAAATGAGACTACCAGCATTTAGGAAGACGGCAGCGTCTGTAACAATGGATATGACTATTATCGAGTTAATGCAAAGATGTTGCATGTGAGACGTGCGCGCCCGTACATACGTGGGAGAAAATTCTCATTAGCGATTCTCGAAGAAGCCTCATATCTACACGCATTGTATACTCAACTAGGGTTCGTATATGTACACACGTATGCTATATCACGCGTGTTATACCGTATACGTGAGTATCGTCGATTTGTCCGCGGATAAGACACAGAAAGAGAGAGAGAGAGAGAGAGAGAGAGAGAGAGAGAGAGAGAGAGAGAGAGAGAGAGAGAGAGAGAGAGAGAGAGAGAGAGAGATAGAATCGAGCGAACAAGTATATACTCACGAATGGATGGACAGACAGACAGAACGTCGCATGACAATTACAATGAATCATCCCGAGATACGCGTCGCGAAATGTTCGTACACAACGATGGGAAATGTTACAGAGTGTTTCAGAATTCAGGATCACCAAATTTCGCCACCATTCTAGTTAAACATTTGCTCCATTTATCAGAAAGTAACGAGCGAAGATGCACGCAAGTGTCTTTAGCCATTTCAATACACGTACGAAATTTCGAGACTTTGTTAGAAGTTTCAGAATTCGGTTTAGCACCACAAGAACGTGACCTTATCATTTTTTGATACAGTATTGGATTTTCTAAAACATATATTTTTTATCAGGAGATAATTTATTTTTATTGAGCAACTGAGCATTTTTGCTCTCACGATAAAATCATTTAATTTTTTGATTTTTTTTGTTTTTTAATTCTCCCTATTCTCTTGGGGAGTCTGCGCATAAAATTAGCATCAGCGACATGCACAACTGATGAAATTCAATTAAAAATTGGTTGATCGGATTCGAAAATGGAATATGATGATATTTTGATTATATTTGAACGTGGAATTATGGGAATCGTATGAAGCATGACTCAGTTCTGAATGAACCTGTAGCATTTTTAAGCGTACACATATGCGTGTACTGGAGATGAGCGAAAATACGCTTATGCCGTAAGCCGAACGTGCCCCGGTCTATCTGCCCCGTAAATCATCCCCCGCGCGCTCGCTCGCGCGCAATCCCCATCGTTCTCCGTGAATAAATGATAGTCTTTACGATCGCGGCTTGAGAGCGTACGAGGGCACAACTCTGGTGAACGGAACTCTCGCCCGTCGAAGCTTAGATACCTTTGCGAGAAAGGTACCCAAAGGCTTTCCATAAACCAGTCACGTCTTCTTCGAGAATCCGCAACTCTCCGCACCGCCATTACGCACACATTGCTACATGTAAATATCGTAGAAACTTATGTAAATATGCAAGGATAGTCGAATCTTAAAGATCTGAAAATTTCGAGCAATTCAACAATTTGACATTGCTCGATGAATCGCGAACGAAAAAGAATAAAAGTAATCGATTAAGTTATCATCCCTAACCATCATTCATTGAACTGTACATTTTTTTTGTACTTCTTCACGATTCATGCGATCGCTGTTTTTCGTTTCGTTAAAATTCCAGTATAAACTCAAGGCATTTTACATTTGCGGCTTGATTTATTTTGCTGAAATTCTTCGTCTGAGAATTCACATGATTCTGCTTTGCCTCTCTATACCTCCGCGTACGCACATGTAGATGGGCATACTTCAAGAGCAAGCGATCCAGAAATGAATGCAAAAAGCACAGTTTTGTTGTGCGCGCAAAAAATTTTTTCTGTGTCCCATTAAAATACCACCATATTTTACAATCAAATTATTCACCGTTGAAAAGTATTTTAAAAAAATGAATTATAAAGAATATCTTCATGAAGAAATAATGATGAAAATGAGTCCGAATCAGCACTTTTTACTGTTCGGGTAGTGAATTTACTATTTTTTCTTTCCCTCTGTCACCTCCCTCTTCTGTCTCACTTTTCTCTAGAGAAAACTATCATATTTTAAGTGTGTTTCTTGTTGGGGTGGCTGGATTTATTTCATGAAGAGTCTTCCCGTGAGAATCGGAATTCTTAGGGAGTTTCTTGCTCAACTTCTAAATACAGGCTGTGACGGTTAGAGACACACAGTGTTATGACAGTGTACGAAAGGGACATGAAACGTGGGCACGCGTTTCTGATAGATTCTCATCTCCCGAAAGAGCCCACAGAGTCCCTCGACCCGGTAGAGATATAACATGATCTTTCAGCAGTCTCCCATATAAGACGCAAACTTATACGTGTAGGGGAAATAATAAGGGATATGGGAACGAGTGGTTTCAGTTTCAGTCAGTTAACAAAGATATTATTGTAATATCCGTTCCCGATTACTGAGTACAAATTTCAGAGGAATTAATTCATGATTCGTTGAGAGTATTTGGCGAGTGTACAAAATTGAACCAACTTCGTTTACTCGGCATTCGCCCTATGAATCTTGACACTTCGTTAAGGTGCTGTTACTCCGTCATAAGATTTGACTAAACATCAATTTTCTTGCCTCTTTGGTACGTGGATAGCGATAAAAAAATGTTAGATATGACGAAAACGAGAGGAACGTGAAAGGGATGAAAATTATTAGATCCATGCTCGAAACTCACTGGGTTTCTTGTGTGATTCTCACTTCTTGAAACGTCGTTTCACAAATACATTTTTTTTTCTTCAACTATGTGTCCATCTACGTGTACATTTCACGTATAGCGATACATTCATATGACTACGCATACGAAGAAGACCCGTTATTCAGGTCCGGTTTTCTGGGGAGAGCTCAGAACGATAACGAGAAGAGATTTTCTCGTCGTCCTCATCGTTGCCGACGACGACAACGACGCTGAGTCGTTGTCTGGGATATCTGTGAGGCAACGATGAAGCATAATATCATTCATAAGTCGGTCACACATAAGAGAACGAGAAAATGAAGAGGGAACGTTAAATACTCGTATACGAAAGACTCGGAACGTGTTAGCCGTGTATTTGGTGCTCTTCGAAACACCATTCTATGTCTATATCGATGTTACCTGATGTGTATGTATGTGTATACTGTGATTGTGAGAATCTGTGTGTCAGTTCACTCGATACGTGCCGACACGTGGGCGCAGATGGGGCCTCAGGCCTGTTTGCCCACACGCTTGTAATTTCCTTATATATATATGCTCGATATACGTCCATCTATGGAAAACGTGTAATATTTGCTCTCTAGCATCAGTCTTTAAATAAAAGCTCTCTAATTCTGACGCCTTAAATATCTTCCAAATAAACCAAAAACCGTAGTTCTTCGTATACACAAAGATCTACTTCAAATGGAAACAATATTCATCAGAAGATAAGACTGTAACGAGAAAAAAAAAAACAATAAGCAAGTCGTCCTATATTCAGACTATTTTTCTTCTCATCGCACTATGACCCACATGATTTTAGATTACTTGAATTTCATATCGATCAAAATAGACTACGATAGGTATTTACTTTATTGAATACCCATGAAAGCCGATACAATTTCCATACATTCATCCGTCAGCTCCCAAACTAGACTTAATGTATTGATGCAATGCACCCACGTCACTTCTCTTCCTACCGTTACTCTACTTTGCTCGGGTAGTCTTTGCTTCCTCGCTTCGAATGTATACATATGCACATAGCTGCCATAGTCCCACGGAAAATCTATCGAACCTCTAGGTACACGGATGGTAGACATTATTCGCCCGAGATTGAAGGGAATTCCCAGACTCAAGCAGAGTTGTATGCAACACTTGCGTTGAACAGAGTATCGAGACTCGAAGTTAGGAGGCATGGATCCACTGGAGAAACTCCAATCGTGGTCCTGTCGGTTTCCCACCGGGGTCTTGACTAGACATCAGCTGTCGATATAGAATAATCACGTGCTCCTCGTCCTCCTGGGCTTATAGAGACCCCGGAAGTGAGGGGAATTAAGGATAGAAATGACGAACAGTTTATAATAACAGAATATATGATTTTTTGATTTATAAATTCCAAGTATTAATCAATCCGCGGTAAAGCTTATGAGATTCTTTTCGAGGTGTGTGCATGATTTTTGTGGCTCTACATTATCGCATATTGAAATCATTTCCACAGTACCTTGGGGTCCATTTTACCCGGTGGCTGCAGGGATACATGTCTATTCAAATGTATCCCCCATCCATGCTTTCAATTTGGAGAACTTTCATGAATAGAGAATTTCCGAAAATTACTCCACGAACATGACCACAAAACGAGGTGGAGAACGAGGGTGAATTGTTTAATCAGATCTATGTTCGGTGAATGAACGTGGTCTATCGACAGCTTTTCCGATGACAACAGAAATTGATGTCGGTCGAATGTTGGTCTATTTATATATATATCATCTGCTTTCCACAATTTATCTGTATGCAACGACGCTTGGATGAAAAGATAGAATTATGGACGCTCAGCAGTCGATATATTTAGACTTGGTGAGCGAGACTTTCATTTTTCATTAATTCGATCCAAACGTCGTAAGTCATTATTTCATTTCGTTATCTCTGGTTATGATTATAAAAAAGTACATTTTATGTTGAATCATTAAAGAATTTCTCCGTCCTCAACCCTAAATTATTTTTACTGAACGATTTCCTTTCCGCAAATTGTTATTTTTGCGAAATGAAGGTCGACACAGAGAATCGAACTGTGCGGAAGAGGATGTAGCTGTTCAGTTTCCCGGTTTCGTACGCGTCTCTCATTTATGTTCTTCTTCGTTCTCACACATCAGAGTGAAACAGGAACGAAAAACATCGTTGCACACGCATATACGAACGAGCAAAGTACAAAACACTTTTTACGTGTGTTACACGACTTAAAAAAAGGTACAAAACCGCACATACTGTCTCGCGTTGCCTAGTCCTGTGTGTATTCATCGTACATGAAATGGTACAGAATAGGTGAAAAAAAAAGGAAACAGAACAAAAAGTATCGTGACGCGGTGAACTGAAGCGACGAGGCGGAAGCCAGAACGCTTCGGCTTTTAACTAGTGTATTTCGTCGGGACATTTTTTTTCCGCTCATCCGGTTTCTCGTTCTGTCATGCGAGAGAAAACGGTGTATCTATGGGCGCGGATGAACTTTGCTCAGACACACCAATCCCACATGTTATAACAATATTTTTATATACATTTATATGTGTATGCAGAGAAGGAAGTAACACTGAAAAATTTGGTCGCATCTTCACACCCTTTGATTCCTCAGAGACCGTCTTGAGAACAAAAACCGTTCCTATAAAAAAACAACAACAAAAGTGTGCTTTTGTGCTTGACAGAGTGGGACGACGTGATGACGACAGATCACGAATTTCTTCCAAATTCACATGTACGTATGTATATTTAACTTTTGTTGTAAAAAAAAAAAAAGCAATCGTCCTACCCTTGCATTTTGTGTCTTCTTCATCGAAAAATATTATAAACCTTTCACATTTCTTTTCGTCTAAGGAGAAAGAGCAGAGAACAGTGCTTTGAAGAAGCGAGCACGTTACACGTTTGAAAAAAAATTCCTTCGTCACGTCCTCGATTCACACACGTGAAATTGTACTGTTACATGGCTCCAAGGAAGCCCCGCTTCCTTGTACCAAGAAACGACCAACCCTTCGACACCAGATCTTTTCCTTGACTTTTAACCCTTTAAGGCTTCGTTCGCATATCTCTTTCTACTTCTCTCAGTCGTTTTTTTTCTTTCTCTTTTTAATGAACAAATTGATACTATGCTGAAGACCTAACTCCTAAGCACCTTAAAAAATCACCCGGAATTATTGAAACAGATTTAACACTACACTACATTTATTAGTAAAATCATAACCTCAATATTATTCGAGCTGGTAGGATAAATTAAAAAAATAAGTTATACTAAAATGTGTATAATTTATCCTTAACTTACTCGAATTTGAATAAAATCTGTCTCTTCTCGAGATGTATCGTGGATAATTCTCGTTCTCTATCGTTCCTCCCTATTCACGACTTGTCAAAAACAAATTCGATTTATCATAGATATTTTGACTTGAACTCTACCACGAGACGTCAGCTACGTGCAGCAGCGTCGTTGTAGCAAACTAATCACAATCACGAAGAAGAAAAAACAGCGACAAAGCTGCAATTTCGTGCATGACTCATGGACTCCATATGAAGAGAAATCACCATGTTTTTATATTAGTAAAAATCTTTAGTGCCCCTGTGGCACCTAAGAAATATGATGCCAAAGTAATTTTTTATATAATTTTTTCTCCGTGTGGAAAAATTAACTCTTGTACGAAGCAATTGTAATCCTATAAGTTTACGGGATACATTTGAATATTACATAGTATCTTCTTGAATTCATTCATATATACACAGAGATATGTAAATATAGGTATACACATGCATAAGTTTATTTAGATCAGGGACGAACAAATGCGGCCGACAATTATTTTTATGGTGACAGTGCTGACATTAGTCGCTTCTCGTCTGGACTGACACCGCTTGACCCCCACGCTTACATTCTCAATTTCGAAACTTAACCTTTTTAACGAGGTCCCACGAGAGGCAATGCCACTTTGCCCAATCGTTTAATTAATTCTGTCGGTCTTGCATCCGCGTCACTTTCTCCCAATTAAGGGAGATATCTCGTTGTATACGTTACAACCTATGCCTTAACACTCTTTACGTTCCGCGTATACTCAAGATGGATAAAATAAAAGTAACATATTCCTAACGTGTTACTACAAATAGTTATGAACGCTTGCAAATTCATATTTTTCTTTGTTCCGACTATTTTTTTGATCGTTGTTTTCTTCTAGTAAATTCTTTCTTGTAGTAACCTTCTTGTAAAAGAAAAAATGTCTGAATAAATTTATAGAGGTATATTTTTGACAGGAAATTAGTTTTTAGAAAATAAAGCATGATTAACTCTTCCATTGTGAGTGCTTATTGTGGAAAGAGTGGAATGTTTTCTTGCAGAGTGTCATTTCAAAATATGATCATCAAAATATTTGATCTACGCACAAATACATTTGATTCAGATGATTCCAACTGCGATTGAATCAATGATATTCTTTCCACAACATTAATCGCTATATTGAATCAACAATCTCATTTTTCTTGGTGAACCGATACAGAAAAATGTACATAATCGAGTCCGTTGAATTCACTTTGAATCACGTTGCCAAGGAGATCCGTAATTGAGAAGAAGTTGGAGTTTCGCTCGATAGCCTATAACGCGTTCGAATTAGCGACTTTCAAGAGGTTTGGGGAGAGAGGATTGGAGCACCCAATTCGATTATCGAAGCTCGAACCAATTTCTTACCCGTATTTTGTCAGGATCCATCTATACAAGTATATACAAAGATCTTTATGTATGTACGTGTAACGAGGTCGAGAGTGGTATAGAATTGGATACGAGTATGTCGCACGAGGCAGCACTTACTATGTACATATAGTTTACGTAGGCCTTCGGGGTGAATAGCCCATTGCCATCTCTCGTCGTGAATTTTCCTTTTCTCTCTCGCTCGAACCTCCTCGTAAAACCGAAGAATTTCACTCCAACGTCCCACCGAACGTTCCTCTCCAAACGAATTCAACGTATAGACTCATACACGGGATTCTTCAAGTATGATTCGATGGTTTTTAGTATGATCGACTTTGCTAAATCTTAAAAGTCGTGGAGGAAGCTTAAACGTTATATTCTAAAAATGAGCCATATTGAGCATTTGTTCTCTATGCAAAAATTCTCCTGTTAAAAAGAAATAAAGATGCCAGAATTGATAATCGTGTTAACTTTAATCGCATTTTCAAGCTTTATCAGCAGGATGGTTCTATCAAAAAAAAAAAATAAGCAAAAGAGCATTAGAGAAATGAAACAATAACATTTTTGGCTCCTTATAAACGTTCTTCGTTCATTTAAATTTCCCATCAAAATTTTTTTTTAGTGGAAAAGCTTTAGACTGAAATAGAACTCCCCGTACACATGAGTTCAGAGACTGCAGACCATTGCGAGACTCTCGAAACAGGGGAGAGCTCGACGAGCAAAGAGACTGCATCATCAGCGAGACACGTTAGACTTTATATCTTTGTGTGTATATATCTATATGTTATATACAACGTAGGACGAAAATACATCGGGACGATTTCTGTCATGGTCACAAACGGCAGAGTCACGGCCAGCCCGGCACGCGAGATGCGCTTTTCGTGTACAAAATTCTCGTGTATGTATGCACCGAACTTGTGGCTGATGAGTGCAGACCACTTGAAGCTAGAAATAGTTCATTGAAAGCGCAGAGCCATGCGGCTTGGTTTTAGAACTGTGAATATTTCATGTACACGGGCGTTTCACAATCTAATCTTGAAAATGTCAACTGGGCTCAACCATTTTGAATTGTTTCAATTGAATCACAAATATTCAATGATTCTATTCACAATTTAAAATATAAGACTAAATATGATACCAACGATAATCGATTAGCTAAAGATTTTGATTTTCATTCTAGAATTCATCAGTTATGCGCAGATTCGAGTGTTAAAAAAAATTATTTCATATTGACGCACCCAAAGAGTTCTCTCAATTCGGCATTGAATTTGTCGGAGGCTTTTTACAATTCACCCATTTCGTGTTCTTATGAAAGTTTATTAATCTGCCAACCGTAAACTTTCCATATTAAAATCAGACGAGTGAATAAGTGAATAATTTTCATCCAGCCAATTTCTTGGAAAATTGAATTCTCTCTCATGCCAAGAATTATTGTGCCAGGGGCGTCGGGTGCTCCCATGAAAAGGAAAAGTTTGCGCGTAACGACGTAGTGAATTTTTGCTGTACGTGCCAAGAATTAGCATAACTCTCCAAGAATATACATGTATAAAGCCTAAAACATTTAAGATATTGACTTTCCATCGTTATGCTTTCCAAGAGGTTTATTACGATATAAGAAAAAAAAATACTGCATATCCCTCCCTTCTGGACTTGCAAGCTTCAAAACTTTTTTCTCAAGTGCCAACTTTGCCAATTCATTCGTGACGTCGCATAAATAGCACTAACAAATCATTTCTTGCCTGTTTGTCTAAAATTTTTCATAAAAAAAGAAACGGAAAAAACATCAGAGAGTGCCGACTGATTTAGTATTTAGTTTGGTGATTGTATTTCTCGTGAGAAACTTTGAAAAAAAAAAGGTCTTTAGGTAATCAAGTAGAGGGTTTGTTTTTCGACGAAATATCGAAGAGAGTCTCTCGTGTCGTCTTAGGTGCTGGTTACGGCTTACGAGGGTTCCGAGTTTCTAGACTCTGTCTAGATTTCAAGAACCTCAAGGAGAGAAAGAGAGAGAAAGAGAGAGAGAACGGAGCTAGAGAAAGAAAGAGAGGATGTCGGATGTGAGAGTCATAAAACTGTGGGGGTGGATCGTAAGTGCTTTTCTCACTGCACCAGAGACTTGACGATAATTCCATAGATAGTGCTACACGTACATATATATAACTGCAAACACCACATATTGACTGCCGTCATAGAAGTGAGAATATCCACCTCAAGATTAAACACGTTGGCTCACGGAAATTGAGCCTCTTTCTAAGTTACCAGTACTACATATTCCAGCAAAACCAGCACCTGTTGTCATCGTTGATCGATATTTTATAATCTCGTATATTACCACTATCCCAATATTAATTTGATTACTCATGATAGAAGCTCTGTCCATCCTCATATCTCTTATATTAGGATGCACCTCAGCTTTAGTGAAAAGATTACTCATGACAGGAGCTCTGTCCATGTTTTTTTTTTGTATTACACACAATAAAAATTGTGAGTTTATTTTTTAGTCGAATATTTTATTGTATCCGTGCAATGAGCTTCCAACAGGCTTTTTTTAGCTTTTCCATGAGTGATACAATTTTTTAATAGAATTTTTATTTGATTTGATTACGTCTATTCGTGTTTGGGTGGAAAGTATTTCCTGTGATTCCGAAAAAATGTATTTGCATAAAATAATTCCATTTTTGTAGCGTGAAAAATATGAGAAAGGTACGACCGATTGATCAGTGTCTTCAAATAGGCAATGTGTACGTATTACTACGTATATATATTGCTTATTCCATCACGCAAGAGATATCGGTTATCCCGCAACGTTATCGGCAGATATCGAAGAGAAAAAAAATGAGCTCTGTTGCCAGATCGACTCATGGGTGTGATTCTTACTTTCATCTCGTTCTTGCTTGTTCGAGACAATTCTAACCGAAAGAAACATTTCCAAAAATCGAAAAAAATCGATCTGCACTCTGCTTTTTTCTCAGTTTAATATTTACCCGTAGATACAGACGCTTTAGGGGTGGAAAAAAGCTAATGGAAATCTTCAGTGAAGGCTGGCCGAATCTGCCACACTATTTGTAATTCGATAAGCTAACGCATCGTTAGATGGCAAATGCAACGAGTGCTTTTTTCGTTGTGTTTTCATCCGCTATCAATTTCCCTCCCAGCATATTCACCTATCAGCATTTAGGTATCGTTCGTTTCCACTGTGTGCATGTTTGTATGCGTGACAATATACGTAACCAGGATAAACACTCTGTTTAGGATATTAAACAGAAGCTTGTACCGATATCATGTTAGCATCCAATAAATGCAGATGCCTACGAATGGTTTATCTAGCAAGCTTCCAGCATACGTATACAAATTTCGAACATTCACTTGCTCTAGCACTTGCTCTAGCACATCACGAAAGTATTTTTGATCCCGGGAAGAAAGTTTTGGTCGACATGGTGCTGTACTGTTATGCAATACATATAAACAGCCATTTTTCGTACAAAGATCTTTTTGGGTGAAACGATTGTTGAACTCTTGATAATCCGTTCTTCCTTGGTTTCTTATTATCATTTTTTTCAACGCGAAACGTTCTTCACCTTTTGCTGATTCAAAGCACAATTAAAGTAATTTAATAGATTTGCAGAATTTTCGTTATGTTTTTGTTTCATGACCATTGGCTCAGAAAAATTGATGAAGAGGTTTGAGACTTGAAGAAATAGAAGAAAACGTCGATTCGTCAAATTAATTGCTACAACGAATTCGTACACACGCAATCTAGCCGAATAACTTCTTCTTTTCTGGTTTTCGCTTTGTCTCTGTCAGCACTCTGGAAAATTGTGAATCTTTTTGGAAACTCGTTGAACGGCGCCAGGTCTCGGATTTCTCAATGTCCGTTTGTCTCCGGCTCTCAGCTATTTTTCTCTACTTCTCTTTCTCAGTCTCTCACGAATTTCTTGGCACGCTATCATAGGAGCTGTATACTTTACTCTCAGGCGGTGTGCTCTCGAAGTGCTGCTACAAATTACGGGCCATAACGGTGTCGCTAATTAAAGCACCATCGCGCGAATGGTTCAGTGCAAAATGCGAGAAGAGGGAGAGGAAGAGCGAGAGAGAGAGAGAGAGAGAAGGAGGTACATAGAAACAGGCTGCGGAAGCGTCGCACTCTAAAGGAAATTTCTCTACCAACGTTGCGTCGATGAATTTTTCGTCTCTGCATCACCGAAAGAAATGTTACTGCACCGTTGGAACATTCGTGTACAACCGACTATAAATTCTTCACTAGCGTTCGCGCGAATTACGTAGCCCGTAGAAATGAAAAGATAGCTAGAGACGGAAATAGTACGAGAAAAAGAGAAAGAGAGATGGGATTCACTGAAGCCATGCAGTCACTCGGCAATGCATCTTTCTGGACGTTATATAAATACGACTACCCAATCTGGAGGCAGTTGGAAAGTGCAGTTCTATCGCTTGCCATCCTTCACTTTCATATTTGCGTCCAGAATGAGTTTAGTAACATTCGCCCAAGAATCAATTGCTTGCGAACGTAAGGTTGCAATCCACAATTCTTATCAGAAAATGGAAAATAAATGTCGGAAGGGTCTGGCGTTTACAATGCCAGACCCGTATATCATTCGAATTACTTATCTTCTGATTGAATATCTATGTACGCGAGATATGAGTACATGAATCATTTTTTAAAAATTTGAAACTTTTAGAAGCGTGAGAACCAAACATGAAATTTTTGTTATATTTTCAGTGGAAAATCATTCGAATTTTGTCGAAGTATACGGATATCTCACTTATTTTTACGCAAATACGCTGGGAATTCAATAACTTAACTTCACGTATGAAGTTTTCAAATACTGTGCCTTCACAAAATATTTCAACTAACATTGTCATGCCACTTTTGATCCACACAAGTATTCCGAATCCTCAAAAAGACTGTTTAGTCTCAACAGAAGGATACACTCCTCGTATCTGTTTGAACCTGACCCAAATTTGACACTTGAGTGGAGAGAGACACAGTAGGAGAGTCTGGACATTATAAAACTTGAAGTAAAACGAGACTTCACTAACTTTTGATGTTCCAAACTTTCTCTTCTTCTTTTTCTTTATCCTCAATCGTTTCATGGGCTACGTTGGTGGTCAATGTTCTCTATTTTTTTTTTTTTTTTTTTTTTTCAACATTTACCCACACATGTAGTCAAACCTGAACCCAGTTATTACTTTCGTCACCACAGGAACGGGCACTTGAATGGAAACAAGGAAAATCGACCCTACTGGAGTTACGCACCCAGTCCTTGAAAAATTTTTGTTGACATGTATGAAGTGCCACAAAAAATTGACGAGATTCCACCACTTGAACATTAAGAATGTTAAAAAAAATGTGTAAATATAAAATTATTCAAACGTCACTCCAACGAGTGTAAAATATTGGAGTAATTTTTATTCAAATATATTTTTAAGTTTTTTCTATTAACGAATTTTTCACCAGCTAATTCATCATCCTACGGAATTCCGAGCTCATAGTCTTGTTACGATGAATCGACACTATATGAAATGGAATTCATACATCGTTCTGCTTTGTATGGATTGATTATTTATTTGTTGTTACTCGTTTGATTTGCAATAAGATTTGTTTTGTCCACGAATTGATTGACTTGTGGCTACTTTAATAATATGTTCGTTATCTAAACATGGAATGCCCCATGTATGTTTTTATTAGAGGAAGTTCAAATGGTCAAAATGAAACGATGACGCACCGTATCCATACGGGACCCTCCTCCACAATGGTAGTTACATTCCTGTAGGACAATGAAAGGGACACGAAACGAGTCTTTAGAAATGGTGGTTATCGTTGACAATTCGTCTCTCAACTAAAAAAACAAACCCGGGTCCATTCACACATGAATTAACGACAAATTAACTGTGTCGGTTTCTCGATTGAGATTTACGAGTCCCACACCTACATTGACGTCCAAGGTTATAGATACAGCGCCAGATTACCGGATGACTTGTAAAAATAATTCTCTTACCAATTACGTGTACCGCGACGTTTTAGGAGCATGAGTGAAAAAAAAGGAAAGATGATATACGTACCTGAAAGCAAAAGAAAAAAATTATTAGCAACATTGAATCAGATATTAAACGAAAATACATATTTTACAAATTGAAACTCCAATTAGTGCCGAATTAAATCTCAAAATCAGATCCATTGAATCTGACTTGTAAAATCTCGTGCAAGGTTCTCAGAAACTGTAATTTGATTGGGGTTTTTTATGTCCCTGCATGTGTAGGTTTTTATGAGCCTATCCCATCGTTTTAATTACTTTTTTGCTGACTTCACTAATTGTGACGTTCACGTGAAACCCTCCAAGAGTGTTGGCCACAGTGACTCTTTCACAATACGCAACTTGTCATCTTCACGAGGGCTAAGGGAAACTATATAAAACCCGGATAATAAAAGTGGCCGAATATACAATCCGAAATTAGATCGGAATATTTGTAGAGTTTCAGTTGGTCAGCACCATCAAAAACTCCGCATTGAGCTCGCCCGAGGCTGCTCAACTCAAAAGATCACTGAAGCTAAGCACTGAGTGTGTACCCAGCGCTGCCTATAACTGTTATTTCAACTAAGTTTAGAAAAAGCTCATCGATTCGTTAACGAATTCTAATACAAAATATAATAACTAATCTCCAAATTGGAATTCCTGAAAAATGTATATTTATTCCGAAGAACATATACTATTGATGAATCATCTGATCCATGTTCTCATAGCATAGATTAATTCAATTTCTTTTCAATATTTATTTGACTCATGTATAAACTGCATTTGAGAAAATTCCAGATACTGGCCCTGCTGAATCGCGTTTCAAATAAGTCCCACCAAATTGAGTTACCATAACACAATTTTGTATCTTCGAATGGATAAATTTAAATAGGAAAAAAAATCACCAAACACAATATACGACATCGGTCTAGTTGACTATAGAACTCAATCTTGCTAAGCCCTATATTGACGTAACAGTGTTGTATTTGCATGCGCTTGATGAGATAACATCAGAATAAAAATGACCTTAACAATGGCGAGTTAAGCTATTTGGAAATGATCCAATATTAGGCAGAAACGAGTCGTTACTATGTAAAAGCGAGATATAAAGTCAGTAAAAGCGGAAGATGGTGAAACAGAAAAGTAAGGAGGAGGGAAGAAAAGTGCAGTGAACATCACGCACGGATCGTTACAATGTCGTAGGGCTTGAAAACACACGCGTTTTGTATATACCAACGAGCAAGGAGAGGTAGGAATAGGAAGAAATTTTTATTCTTCTCTCGCGCGCGCATTTCGTTTGGGGGCCAAGTCACTTTGGCGGCTGGAATTACGCCAGTTTTACAACCCCGGTATTCACGATGCCTCCCCCCCAAGACCATACAAGCCGCACCTACGTCTTTCGGCTGAATTTTTTTTTTTTTTGTTTTCTCTCACTTTTCCTTTTCCTTTAGTTTCTCCTACACTCCAGTTTATTCTCAGTTGGCCTGTCAGCAAAACTGCTCGAACTTTTGGCCCGTGTTCACGACAAACTACTGAAGAGGGATGGAAAAAATTACTGGACGCGTCTCAACAGGAGAATCTCCTGAATATAACGACGGTGAAAAAAAGAAAAAGAACGGAATGAGGTAGGAAAAACGCAACTTCCAACGATTCAATCCCGCAATGTCTTTCGATATTTCAATGAAATAGTCCTTGGCGCAGACCTCGGGAACGCTTTTCCGTAGTAGAAATCTTTCCAATGCCCACACCGCCATATATTTGCTGAGGAGAAAAAAATTTCAAGTTTCTTGGCCCCATCCGGGATTTACCTTATCACATTAGTCTCGGAAAGCGACTCGTTTGAAAAACAAAAATACAAAAAATTAAACCCAAGAAAAAAATGTTATTGGCTGTGCTTACAGCCCGCGATCCACGCACTTTTACGGTTCTTTCAAATTGGCTCCGAAGATTTCGTTCTCGTTCGCTGGAGTTTCGCCAGCTTACAAGACCGCTTCCTTACTCCGCCCAACCCCGAGAAATGCAACGGGCTTCACCAAGCAGCATTCCTTAACGACTCTTTTCGGTAAATCCACTGATACGCGAACAAGTGTGCATATTATTAGGGATACAGAAATTCAGGATAAGAAAAATGAATAAATATTCAAATATTCTAATTTTACTGGTTTTCGTAATAGTCATTGATAAAAAAGAGTCGAAAAATAAGTCTCGAGATAGAACTTGGGATGGTGTGAATAGATTACCTGCAAGTTAATCATGATTTATTTTCAGACAAATTTAAATTTAAAACTTCAAAATTATATTTGTATAACCAAGCTTTCTGGTTAGTTTTTCTTTAAATTCATCGTTTGTGCACTTTAACAAATTGTACTTTTGGTTATATATAAATGAAATTTATCGGTACTCCCGTTTTATCTGTAGTTTTACTAAACACCTTCGAGGAACAACTTGGAACAAGGCCATGGTATTTTTTTATATTGATACGCTCAGTCCCAACAGGGAATATTCGACGTGCCAAGAAAGTATGGAGCCAGCGATTTCTTTCGGTTGTTCACAGCGCCAGCGACGAACTATGTTGAACGCGTTCGTATGTGCATGTATGAGCGTGTGTGAACGGGATTTGCATCCCAGGGGGGTATTACAAATAGTATAATGACGTGACGAGAGATTTCACGACGGGTGATCCACACTATTCATTTCCGGTTCTTTTTCAGAGAAAAAGTTCGAGAGAGAGAGAAACAAAGAGAGAAAGAGGAGGGAGAAAGCCAGTATCCGTTCGCCATTTATCGTTAGTGGTTGGTGCACGAAAGGTTAAAAAAAATTTTATTTGCGTTATTGCACAAAATTACGATCATCGATTCTCATTTTTTTAATCAGATTCTTCCTCACTTCATATCCATGCAGAAATCAAACAAAAACAGACCGTTTTTCCGAATTTCATTTCTTCTTTAGTTCACAATTTTTTTGGCCCACATAAACATTTTTCGATCAACGTGTGTTGCGTGAAATATTCTTTGCATACATGTGTACTATACGTTTTAATTTTCATAGGCGTATACATGAATTCAGAATAAGCTGGATGTGCCGGAAATCGGATGAAATTTGATGCATTCGAGCGAGGATCACTCCCGAAAGTATTCAGTCAGACCCATGCACATGAAAAATAAAACGTCCATACAAGAGAGAAAAAGACGGAGAGGAAGAACAGCGTTCCAACCGGAAAACTGGTTCGCCCACCCCGCCCCAAGATGAGATGCATGCATGGGTCTCAGGCACGAGTCCTGGTAGGGCATTGCTTGCACGGCCAACGTTAAAGCGACAACAAGACGCATCCGAATGCTCGGAAACAATCTCAACGCTACCCACCCAGGTAATGACGACGATGGTTCTTCAAGATACATAATTCCCCACGAAGAATAACCCAATTCTAGTCCGAGAAACAAAACGGAATCAAATATCCAGTATCCTTTAATGAATTGATAAGTAATAACTCGTTCAAGTTTGAGTTTTTACATCTGATAACGGCTCTTCGATTCCATTATACTACGATATGCTCCAAAAACCTGCTTAAGCTATCTCAAAGAACGTTGGGAGGAAAAATCTACGATGTTCCCGCGAGAAATCGTATGGAACATCATTATCTGACAGTTTCTAGTAAAACGGGTAAAAATAGTAGAGATCGTTGACAGTCCGGTTTGAAATAAATTCTGTTATATTTCTATGATCGTCGATGAAAAATTCGAGCAAAAAATGAAAAACTATTATTTCAAAATTCGGGGGTGCTCGGAGGTCGGAGCCTAAGCTTTTTTAAACTATTACGTGCAACATTTTTTTTGTATACGAATCCGACACCAGTGATTCTGAGATTTTTGTCTTCAGAAAAATGTCTCGCTCTTAGTAACACAGAAGTCTCGAAGCAAAATTCTACGTAAGAAGTCATTCGAAAAACCTACAAACGAAATACACTGAGAATACCTGAGACCAGGTTTATTGTATATATTATATATATACAGCAAGATGAGGTCGGCGAACTCAGGAGTTCATCGGTCACTACCGAGAGGTTCCGTCGGTCGCGCACTTGTCCTCAACGGGCCTTAACTTCCTTATACGGTGAGAGTATCCCCAGCTTTCCGACTCTTTTTGTTTACCATACACATAGACACTATTATGTACAAAACGTGTACAGCCAGTGATCCTATAGTGTGCAAGAGCCACAAGAAACTGAATCGCGAGAGAAGTCGTGTCGTGCGGATTCTGACTATATCTTGAGAAAATTCACTCAAAGAACTTGTCTAAAAAATTTTTTGGAAGCTCCTTAACGTCGAGTTTTTCCCGATCTATGCGATTGGCGACCTTTATGATGCCAATTTTATTGAAATTGGATTAGATTCGAAGGAATTTTTTTCCATTTTGTGATTAAAAAAAAAAATTACTATCATTCTCAACGTATCCGAGGTACATGAAATCCTCACAAGAAAAATACACTTGAACATCAGTATCGAATTAGTCGGACTGCCATGAAAAGTCCCTGATGTATAGTTCAAAGCTTTTTTCTGACCTCTGGTCCAACGGGTGGATGTCGATTCCCGTATTTTAACACACCAACGAGTAATTCAATTAAAAGATCCGACACGCCCGTATGTTCGTTTACCGATGCATCCCAGAGAATATTTTCCCTTCGGTGAATTGATTCTGGATGTGCGTAAAAATAAACGTACGTTACATTCGTGCGAGCACGTAGTACATGTATCGATTGCCAGCTCAGAGAAAAAATGTGAACCGAGCGATTTACAACGTACAATTATGTGAGTTATGCCCTTTTGTTCGTTAACAAACGATTTATACACACGTATATATAAATCGTAGTATATGCAAGTATGTGTGCATGTTTACGCAGTATACGCACTCTACGCACACGGTTCATTACATCGAACAGAGTTAATCGCTCCGGAATACCCGAGGGAGGGTAAAAACTGACACGATAGACAATGAGAAACAAGAATTCAATATATTTTATTCCTGTTCCTTGCATTTTTCTGGCAACATGCTTTCTGATCGTATTGTTAAAACGAAATAATAATTCAATTTTTTGCAATATCTGAATAATGTATGAATGAGTTTATTTGATTGGGGTAGAACGATGTGTTCGAATTGTACATCGAGCTGAATCAAATGAAATTACAACTTGTTTACAAAATATCATATCGACGAAGAATTTATATAGACCGAATACGATAAACGATCGGATAACATTATTTGCTCCCGTGCTTTTCTCAGTGTTTATATAGGAAATGCGACAGCAGTACTGGAGTAACACGACGAAGATCATTTCTTCGAATGCATCGTAAAACTACGGTCTAGCAGGTTGCTTTACACATAGTTTTGGATAGGAAAACGAGAGGGTGTGTTCTGTCGGCATATCCTGAAAGGAACAAAAGATAACGATACAAGAATGGCGTCTCGGTTCCGAAGAACTCAGAATTTCTCACCCTTATTCCGACAATTTTTTATGAGAATTCGTTCCCGGGAGCATAAAAAGTATTTGGTGGATGAGATTGTGACAACGGATATCTTTTACTGCTGAGGGATGGGAAATAAGAATCATATGTTTTAGGGGATTTTCCACTGTCAGAAAAAACCTTGTTATATTTGAAATTGTCTTTTATCGGGAAATCAGAGGGACCTGAGACATGTATTCTTATTAAAATAGAATGTAATAAGATGAAAAGCAATCGTGTCGAAAACTAGAAAAAAAAAAGGGGAAAAAAATAGATTCGTATAAAGCCGACAGAGAGGAAGCCTCGTTGCAACGTATTCATGAAGGCTTTATGTAAGGAGCACAATGCAGCTCGACCGGACTGACAAATGTTATTTTAACCCGAAAAAGTTAAACCGGAATGAGGGGTTAAAGTGGGGTGATCAAGAGGGTTAGATTTTTTCGTCTGGCTGCCAAAGTGGGATTGAATCAAGCGAATAAGATAAACAGAGATAGCAAAAGAGGGAGGGAAAGCTTGCAAAAGAGAAAAAGAACATTGAGAAGCAGCTGATGACCACGCTTCTCCGCAAATATCGCCCAATATTCATGGGGGGTTGCAGCTTTCATCTCTCTTTCCATGAACATGACCTGCTGCTGCCACTTTACTACCCATCGCATCGAATCAAAAACGAAATTAAAAAAAAAAAGGAGCTCGACGGTGATGAAAACCGGATAGAGCAGATGCAAACTTTGAGTCGCTCTCGATTCCGGGACGAAAAAAAATACACCGGTGAAAAGGCTACACGTTGTCAAATTTATCTCTCGTTTTATCGAAGATTCGATGCCGCGATTTCATTCTTGCTGCTACTTTGTATGCTTGCTTAGCAGCATTTACAAGAATCGTTATAAGAATTTTCATAACGCTATATATTCAAAATTTAATGAACAACAGTCCGTTAATTTTTTTCTGTATAGTCTTTGCTCTTGGTGGAAAGACAATCGTCAACACATTGAAGTAAGATTTTACTTGAGTTATTAATTTATATACGGCATTAGATTTTTCTAAGATAATATACATTGAAAAATGATTGAAAAGATAATTCGTCCCAATCGTCAGCCAATCGTCGTTCAACCATAAACAAATAATCGTATTGATTTGTAAGTCTTCGAAGTTCAATAACATCATCTATTATTCAGTGGGCTGTCCAAATAATCGATATTTCATCAATTCCTTCGTTCTTTCTATGACATGAGGACGCTCTTTGTATTTTTTAAGTGGGGCAGAGGTCGTTCAATTTAAAATCAGGTCTCTCAGGTATGTCATTGCGAAAAAAAAGTTTCGCAAAAGTACGCGATGCCTTGAGGCGTCGTAGTTCGCAGACACTTATATACCAAAGCTCACAAAAATGTACACACATACGCACATATATATCTATAAAGTTAAAGGTAAGGTAAAAGTAACGAGTATATAGTGTACCGAGAATCGCGTACATCGAGGGCCCATATAAGGCCCGGGGACTCGAGGAGAGCGGCTTTTAGTCTCGACACACAGACATCGAGTGAGCCCTGTACCGGCACTTCTCGAAGTTAACTCGACGTCCATGTACACATTATTATTACATATACGTATAGATCCAAGAGCCTGAATATATATCTGAAGTTGCGCAACGTTTTTGCCCCTCGCCCGTTCAGAATTCCCGTGCTCGTACGTATCCATTGCCAGTCAGGTTAAATGCGTTAAAGTCAGATAGAATAAGCTAACGCATAGTTGATCGCCACACGATCGGCCCTTTAAGGAACTTTCGAATATGAAACATGAATTTTATTGGTACATGTCTTTATTTGGTTTGAACCCGATAAAAAGAGGCTTAATTGACGAATGAAATGTGTAATGGATTCCGCGACGCTCCTGGTTATCTTTCGAGTTATCCGTACGAGCACATTCTATGGGAATGCAAAGAAGAACGAGAAATCGTTGACCAACAGAGTTCATTACTTCCCCCAATTGTGTTTTCACTGCCTAATTACGTGTTTCGTAATGATATGAGCTATCAAAATGTGACATTATGAAAGTTATGAATCGGTCATTATCCCCAATCGATTATCGCGATAAATTCGACATCTCGACGTCTCGGAGAATGATGATACAGGGAGGACGAAAAAAAAAAAATAGAGAGGCAAGAAAACGGAATACAATCGGGTATCGATTCTCACTATTGTTTGGGAAGATGCGGATGTCAGGAGAAGAAAAAACACTGGAGAACGATCCGGTCGAAGAATCGTAAAGGTAGAAGGATGAGAAAAAAAAGGACAATCACAGAAGAGAGCTCACAGGTGTCCCGCCGCTGGCGGCTGCAGCGGTCTAGAGTAAAACCCCGCGGAGATAACTTATATCGCTTTTTGTTAGTGTGTGCCTCCGTGTGTACTATTTGCTGGCGTGCCGGCCGTAAAAGACATCCTGTGTCTCGCAGTTCCACGGCCGCAAAGATCGTTCCGTGGTCGCAATAGATCGTCATTTACGTATGTATAGAAGTTTATTTATTCATATGAGTATAAATATATCAACTGCTCAGAGTCTTAAGGACGGATCCCGCATTGTTTTGCAGGCCCATTAACATTACGTGTACGCCCTTGCTGCATTCATCGGTAGGAATGCTTCAAATTCATGGTTTATAAATATTCAACAACGTTTTGAAAACTTTAAATGATGTTCATTACAATTACTTCAAATACTTTTTGCTCGCACGATCGTTGGCGTGATTCTTTAAGACATTTTTTGAACCATCTGACTTTGTGATATTCTGTCATTCTATTTCGAGGTATACAGTGTATACAAAATTGAAATTTGCGATCATAATACATAGGAAAGGCAAAATCATGTCGTGGTCTACTCTTGCGGTTGACACTGCTGAAAGATTTTCCCGACACAAATACAGCATCCGAAATATAGCAGGTCGTTCTCGGATCCAACGCGAAGAGCAAACAAACCCTTCGTGCGCGCCCTCTTCAAATAATCTCGAGATTACAAAGGCCTCAACTTTGCTCTTAAGGCGGTTGACTCTAGGTTAATTATACTGGGATGGCTGATGCTCGGCGTACAGACCCTTTAACTTCCTGGTTTCTAGATGAAAGTACATACTCCGATGATTCACGAGTACACACTTGACACGAAGAAAGTGAGAAATTATATTCATCATCTTTTGCGAGTAAGAGAGTAAAGTGACATGACTAATTATGTGAATACTGGGTTGACATTTTCAACCAATTTCAAGTACGAACGACTAACGAAGGTTTGGAAAAAAAAATTCTTGCTACATTAATTGAATTTATAGAAAACTTTGTTCTTGCGAAAGGCACCGCTAGGAATTACTCTGCATTGATTTGATGCTCGATCGATATCTCGTCTCGTCCCAGCATATCCCCTGTTGATGGTTGCTTTTTCATTCCCGATAGCAAACACGATGAAACGCGATCACATATGGCGGAGAAACAAAAAGGGGAGATCAAGTTAATCGGATCGAGCTCGTAAAATTTCGCTTTACTGTATTTGAATCGAGAATGCGTATTTTTACCCCTAGAGAGCCTGCTCCACTGCCTCGAGTGCTCTTTCCGGCATGGAGGACTAAAAAAAAACTGATATATTTTAACAGAGCTTGGAAAATCACACATGAGCTTCTGGTGGGTTATGCAACGATCAGAAAACTTGCATAAATTTTGTGCGGTTCGCCTCAAGAGAGAACGAGAGGAAGGAAGCATCTGTGCACTAAACTTACTCAGAGAATTTGGGCTTTCGCTTTAAGCGGATTAAAAATTAAGGGAGTCCCGTCTGGCGCTTCTGAGGGTGAGATTATAGCCGGGTGTCCGTTTATACCTTTTATCCCTGAGCCCCCTCTACTTTCTCTTGGCTCTCTCCCAGTATCGCTATCAATAAAGTAAGAATAACGATAACAATAACAGCAACAATAATCATGTTAATGACCATGTACCCATTCTAGAATAAGACTTAATCATAACAGGATTTTCGTTCTACTTTTTCGCTAGCAAATTGTTCACATTACGTTGACGATAAGATTCGTACTTTTCAAATTTCCATCTCCAGATTTCTTTACACATTGCCAGCAGCAATAGTTGGAAAAATCTCGTCAAGGAAAGTTGCTCACGTTTCAAACCTCCATTTCTCGTCGGTGGAAAGTGATCTGACAGAGCATACAGAAATTTCATGGAAGTTGTAGAGTATTCTACCTGCAACAGATCCTTTTTTTTAGCTCTCGTAGATTCTTATCCTTTCTAAGATTTTTTTATGTTATCAATCTCGCATCACACGCGAGTCTATACTGTTGCGTTCGAGACGGTATCTAAGTCCACCGATATTACTACATTTTCTCCTGCTCTCTTTCTCTCTCGTAAATCAATGATCAATAATCTCGTTGTAAAAAAAAATATTGATAGCCGATCGATTGATTTTGGCAGCATGGTACAGAACACACGAGATCTACAACTTAAAGTGCACTTAAAAATAACTACCATTTAAATCAACTCGCAAGATCCATGTAAGAAAAGACCACGATCTCGATGGCGAAAGAACAATTTGAATGAAATGGATAATGCGTTCATTGGTAGAGTAATCTTTTCGAATGAAATGTATTGAACGAAAACAAAGTGGTAATCCATATTCACACCGATACCTCGATATATCACAGCATCAAGAGCTACTGAACTCGCGATTCAAAACGATGTGTATATGTGTGTGTATATTGCTCGGTGATATCCGTAAGTTCTTCATGTAGAACGAACCGGTAAGGTCGTCTCGTCTCGTTGTTCTCGTCACTGACAAGCCCAGCATCCATTAGATGTATATGGCGTTCTTCTGGCAGTCGGGAGAGGCCTCAGTTCTTGAGAAATGTGCGCACGTCTTTCACCGTCGGTTGTTGTCGCGCCATCGCGCATTTTTCTCATCTCGATGAAACAGCAACGCATCGTTCGACGAAGAAAAAAAACATTGACCAGTGCTCACGCAGAGCATGTCTCGAGAGAGACACAGCTCAAGAAGATGGAGAAAATCGATCGACTCAATCGAATCTGGTATCTCATGTGTCTATAACAATTTACGATTCGTCGAATACGATTTTTGCTTTGTCTTGAAAAAAGAAGTCAGCGAACGCGGGCAAATCAACTTTTTAACCATGTTCTGCGATATCCGGAACGTGGAAAGTTATCGTTTCCTAGGAGGATATAATATGAAACCTTTTTCTCCAGAGTTTGGAATGTTGACCGGGACAAAAAACATTTTTCCAATCAACTACAGTATTTATTTTCTTTAAGAGTGTGAATAATTCGCAAAAATTCGTAGTGAGAAAGAGCAAGACGCAAAATGATGCCCGCATGAAAGCACAAGGAAGACTAATTCACGTGGCAGAACCAAAACCCTTGAGTCAACCTGTCATATAAACTGACCCACCGCGAGTCCGAGAAAAATTTCGAAGCAGGACAATTTTTCCAAATCATTTAACCGATCAGAATGAAAACTAGCCCCTTTTTCCATAATCGTTCTTAGAAATTCCGTGGAGTTGGATGACTGATTGATACACTCAACGATAACTGCTTGTAACCAAGGAATACAACATGATGATTTCGTGTACTGGACGGCTCATCACATCACAGCTGAGGAGGTACTTTTTCTAAGAGCTCCTGGTGGCCGTGCTCGAGCGTGCTCGCATTGCTACCCGAGGAAATTAGATAGGGTTCCGGCTGTATCGGCAAGGTTTTCTGCAGTTTCCCTTTACTCTCGCTAAATGCGATACAGTTGGGGATGAGTCGGCTGCAGCCGCACAGGGGGTAAATCATTGGAAAAAGGGGGTAGATGAAGCTAAAAGGAAAGAGTCCTGGGCACTGGCAATACGATAAACAAAAAATACATAAATATATGCTTATAATATATTTTTCGACAGTAAATACATTAAACTGCTCATCGAGTTCCGATTTCTCAACTCTCGTACATTGACTTGAAAACGTCGTCGAGTTAGTCGGCCTCTGGTGAAGAGAGTGCTGTTGCTGACTGTCTCTTCATTCGATTCGATGCACGCATCGTTGCACCAAGATGCAACGGCAGCAAGAGAAGCAGATCTGTGGAAGCTGCGGTACTCGTGGTCGTACGTGCCTTGTAATCGAGAGAGACTCGGTATAAGCAATCTTAGGCTATTCTCTGAACGATAACACATATGAACACGCATGCACACGGACACACTCAAGAGCACAAACAGAGCCCCTGGCTCTTTTCCCTGCTTTCTTGCTCACGCACTTTCTCACAGTCCCTCATTTTGTCCCACTCGCTTTTCTTATACCTACACGATCGCTCGAGGGCACGTTTTGTACGATGATCGTTCTGTACTTAATACATGATATATACACACATGTATTTTACATTGTGTGTGTGTGTGTGTGTGTGCGTGTGTGTGTGTGTATGTATGTTTTTGTATAGATATATGTAACTGAAACGATACATTGAATGCACGTATCTGTATAACGCAGGCTTGACGACCGCATGCATCTTGTGGATCCGCAACGAGAGAGAGAGATCGATGGACCGATCGATCGTAATTATTCGCAATCGCAACAAGATTGAGAGAGAAGAAGAGAACTGTTCGAACGAGTCTGTATATACGATGAATTAGGTATGACAGATTACTGGTAATTTGTAACTCTAAAGAGTATTCAGATATGGATGTACAACTTCCTCAATTATTATTTTTCAGATATTCCACATAATCAATTTTTGCTTTTTTCTCAGAGTCCATTTATGATTTCGATTATGCAATTCAAACAATTCAATCCATTCGAATATAGATTTTGCTAGAAGAATTTCACACAGACAGATTATTATATTTAATTTTACTTCAGATGTGGTCCTACTTCTTTGTTATAAATATTCTACAATTATTTTCGAGTTCAAATACACAAACAATAAGTTTAATCAGATCTTTGTCTATCAATACATCGTCAACTCGAAACGTCACTCCGTATAAAATATCATCATTGTCTTAATAGTTAGTGTATACTACGATGCGAATTCGAACTGGTCTCCATGGATCTTATTATACACAATTCTTTTATCCGGAAGCGGAAGCAGTCGAGGAGCTTCCCTCGAGCTAACGAAACACGACACCGAGTGGCTATCTGGTATTTCACCCCGATGATACGCAACTATCTTCATATTCATTACGCGTGTATATATATACATATATACTTGTATTTCAAAATGATGTGCATGAAAGAAAATGACCTGCGATCCCTATCAAATGCAAACTGTCGGAATTTTTATCTTCATCCTTATTTTTTGCCGCATTAATGAATTCTCACGTCCACCTGTTCAAACTCCATCTTGTCCTCAGTCACTTTATCGATCTTTTTTTTTTGTGATCTCCCCTCTTTACGTATACAGTCGGGAGTTTCGAGTGGCAAACTCTCGATTCACTCCTTTTTATTAATTTCCACCGTTATGTTGCACAACGTCGGAGTGGCACGCTAAAAGTTCCGTTACACTTTGACACAGACTTCGAATGAGTTTTAGCTTAATTGGGTTTCTTTTATGTAATTACATAAGATCCTGACCCTAAGTTCTTGACGACAGAAAGTCACGCATCGTTGAAAAAAATGTATATATAAAGACCCCTACAACGTATATGGTTGACCCAGAAATTTGGACTCGTGACCATCGAGCATCTGTTATGATTTTCATGTGTCAATGGGTTTTTTTGCCATTACCAATTGCTTGGCAATGGTTGTTGAAGATTCAATTTTCCTAGTAACGAATAATGATATTCTCGCGTGTTTTTAATCTCATAATTACACATAAAAAATGAGCGATCATCACGCAACCACCGATGACGTGACCCAATCAAACTTCAGTGACAGAACGGTAAGGAAAGAAAACGGAAGAAAGAGAACAAAATTTTCAACGTTTGACAAGTTTTTTCTTTTCTTTTCAATGCGAACGAATTTTCTGCGGTTCTTCAACGTATCAGTGCTTAAAGAAGCCTATTTATAAATTGAGACTCTTAAAGCCAGTAGCCCAGGTAGACCCCCCGAATCCCATATCTCTATTCATAGTACTGCGGCCACGTTTAAATTTAAATCGACTCGACAACGCGAATGTACAATATATAGTAGTAACGAAAGAAAAAATTGATTCGTTCAAGATCAGCGAATATTCCATAACACAGTCGAGAATGAAATATTTGAATTAGAAACCGTAAAATCCGAAATAATCGAACTGTGAAGAATTCATACTTTGAAAATTGTTGGTACTTCGTTATTCACGTTCAATTTACTACAAAATTCATGTTGCTTTATAAAATTATTGAAAAGTTCTAGCAACACATTGATCAATACTTCTTTCACGATGTCGAGTAATTCTACTTCATTGCACGAGTGCTGAATTAACAATAGCACTAAAACAGTTTTGTCCAGTGTGTTTACTGTTCCGATACCAAGAAGCCTTACCGTGGACGTAACCGTACAAAGGCAGATGACGATAATTGAGAGATTATATTAAAAGCCCATTGATAAAGTGGATTGGAAGCATTTTTTCCTCGGCTCATACCCAACACGGCTGGCTTTCATTCCCATTTTTTAACTTCGCTTGAGAAAGATAGGGCACATAACTCATAATATACGATTCACCACACCCAAGACAATATGCTTTACGGCCTTTTGTTTCCGAGACTCTGATTTGTGAATCTACGTAGAATTGCTATATAAAAACATGCGTATATATCTACACATAGGTGTACACATGGAAGTGTCCGATTAACTTCAGCTTTTTCGTTCTTGCGTTCAAACGGGTTTTTAAATCCGCGAGGATCTCGATTTATCCAGGATCAAATCCTGATTTATTATTCCGCAGGGTTTCGACGGAAATGTACCGCGCTCGTTCAATCTCTATTGATATATAATAATAGACGTATATATAGTCATATATAACAAGAAAATGGGAAATCCATCCTCTATGAAATGAGCCTAATACAATGCGCGTAGCACACCTTATCGATTGGATTTTATCGAAGCGACGGACGTATGCTATACCTATTTTGACATGTACACACTGTACATTTTAATGAAAATATCGCTTCGCGCTGCATCTCATTTATTCATGTCAATAAACACGGCCGCATTTGTCCGTATGCGTGTGTGCGTGTGTGTGTGTCTGCTCACTCTTCTGACTAATAGGAGTAGGCATCTCTCCGCTAGGGAATATTTTGGAATTCACAAAATTGACCCATTATACCGAGATTATAATCCGGGATAATAATAAAACCGGTCCGTTAATCCAATATTATAATATTAGATTGACGAACCGGTTTTATTCCGAGTGGTGTCATCGACACTGATGCAGTTCCGGTTTACGAGAACTCAAAAACTGGAATCTTCCTATTCGAATTTTCATTTTTTTGTTCTCCGGCGGGAATCGTGTGAGCCAAACCAATACTAATGATGGGTGTCAGTTGGGACATCACCAAAGATTATTCCATTTCACGTATCCCACACTATGATACATTTCAAGGTACATAATTTACGATTTATATCGCACGTCACTGTCGACATGATCGCTGCATGTTTTAATACTAATGTTGAATCGATTCCGGTCTGAGCGAAAGGACTGAATGAAGACTCTCCGATTAACTCGTACAATATAGAATTGAGGAAGATAACATTTTTGATGCAGCAAAATGATATTTTTTTATGCATTGGCTAGTAAACTTTCGAAGAGTCGCATAAATTTTTGAAAGTTCAAAGAATGTGGACAGACATTGAACAACATGGATTTATTGAATGTGGTCTGATTTTTGAAGTCAGTCAAATCATGTATTTTTGTTACAAATTTTGACGCGTATTTCCCAAACAAAAAAAATTGTGTCACTTCGACATAAATTTTAATCCAAATGAGAAGCGACTTTAATGCACGTGAAATCGACTATTCAATCGTGCAATTGGAAATCGCTGTTCCGCCTCAAACCAAAGGTTACTTCAATAATCAAGAGAATAAAAGAATGTAGCGAGGGAGAGAGAGAGAGAGAGAGAGAAGGAAAGGGAAAAACATGAGCAGCAGGAGGAAGAATGAAGTCAATCCATAACTTTTCCCGCTCATTCATCGGCAATTTGGGTCCATTCACTCGGTCGGGGTTCTCGAACCGCAACATCATTTTTGCAACGCAGAAATGAAATGAAGGAACAACAATGGGATCACATGTACTGGAGTACTAGTAGGGTGTTTCGAACGTGCACAACGCATATCGTGTTTTTGACGAACCCAAGAATCTAACATCTGTCCATGCTTTCGATTCTACCTGGGCGGGAAGCATACTGGCTTTATGTGTATATACATGTATATATAATAAGTACAATACATGTTCACAAAACACGCTTATATTTTTATTTGTGCACGAGATATTCCTTCTCCATCTATCTATTTATCGGTCTCTTTTTTCTTACAGAGATCTCAAATCTCTATTATTTTCGAGTGCGACACGTACAATAAAATCTTGAGCCCTCTGTATATGATATGTTAGTATCCATTTCGTGCTTCATAATATATTCATGATGTGTACATGAACGCAAAAAAAGACTCGATACATAATAATAATAATAATAATAATAATAATAATGCAGAGCATCACTTTTCTCTTCCTTCTCCTTTTTTGTGCTCGCCCCGGATGTTCAAAAGGATAGGTGAACATGTGTGCACATAAACGTGTATATTATATATTATATCTGTATAAATATAATAACTGTATTAAGGATTGCGAAATCGAACGGGAAACTTCCGTCGCATTCATAGTGTCGAATATGTCATGTCATTTATCTACGTGATTTTTTTTTTTTTTGAGATGCCATTGATGAAAGCAATCGGATAAGCACACAAATGTGTCAATATCGTGACCTGAATTTCTCAGAGATTTTACTACAATGTGATAAACATGTATGAATAATATATAACGATTATCAGTGGATCTTGTATTCTGAAATCCGGGTCATACACGTATTTTTTCTGGAATAACAATAGGAATCTCGCATTTGTCGTATCGAAACTGTGTGAGTGAAAAATTCACCCCTAGCTCGGGGTGCACTTAATATTTTTCAGTACATTTGACCCACATTCAGACCTCGCCCTTTTTTACGATTATAATATAAGCGATCTGAGAAAGAATGAGTTGGTTAAAGTGGCGAGAGGCTTTAGCGGACATCCCTGCGATTGCGATCGTAGTTGAATGAGAGAGAATTGATGCTGAGAAGAGGGTGGCAATAACCCCTGAACGGGACGCAAAGTGCGTGACACGTGCGCGGTTGAATTGTACACAGTTCTTTATACAGACGCGCACACGCACAAAAAAGCACACATTCATGCAACATAAAGTGTACTAAATTACTAACAGCCGGTGCATCCATTGCGGTCTGCAATAATAATATTGATGTCGTTGTAGGGTCTGGTACACGATAGCCAGAAAGGTTTCGGTGCACGTTGAAACGCACTTTACTATCGCTATGAAACGCACCTCGAGTACTCTCAGTTTAATTTACCCAACTGAAACAAATTCTCGTTCTATACCAACTTGTTGAGTTTCAAATGATCATCGCATTGAATTACAGAAGGCTTTCGAATACCCTGCAAAACAGCCCTCGTGAATAGTAGAACGTGAATTTTACATATGAAATGAGACATGTTTCCGCGAGTGCATTTCCGTATTATTATTATTTTCAACTGTTTATTTAAAACCTCAAATTGAATTGTTTACCACAACAATGGGATACCAATGGACGTTCCGAGAGATTACTCTTGTAATAACGATTATTTATTCAATGATTTAAAGGTATATACTGAAAGAACACTTCATGTTGAGAGCACTTAAAAATTTCACACTAGCTCGATAAGAATTAAAACCTCGTGGGATGTTCAACGCACTATATGCAAATTACATTGCTATACGAGATCAATAGTAATAGTTAAATAGAGGCAGTGAACCATCAAACGAACATGACATGTGTATTCTACACGTGGAAAGAGTTATGGTTCGTCGGTTTTTCCAATCGAAGGGTTGTTTCCCCTCCCCTTAGCCTCTGACGATCCCTTGAAAAGCCTGCTCGAGTGTTTGACCCCCTAAGCGCCGAAAACCGGAAGCGCGAGTGTTCACAAGGGAGGTGCCAGTTGGCAGTGTGAGAGATTTCGGTCACGTATAGCGAGCGACCTCTCGAAATTTCCTTTCGTACAAAGTCGATATTGCACCCTCTTTCGATTCAACCCTCGGACCACACGAAAATCGTACGCTGAATATCAGATGGATATTTTCGCGCGAAGTGAATTTATCGTTCACACGGTGTGCACTAACTCTTCATCGACTTCATCCACCGAATACGTAGTTCAACCCCAGCTGAGCAACGTAGCCGCATTTTGCCAAGGGTTGTTACCCTTTCAGATTTATTATATCTCCGGACTTTCATCTACATCCTGAAATTCCCGTTATCACAACCTCACCACCTTGCTAAGGAAGTGGAATTATACCAAATTACGACCGCCATTTCGTTCCGTAATTCCCGAAATTTGCTATCAAACAAACCCCTGCTATCTCTCTACAATTCGTCAAACTGTTCAATTGGATCCTTCCCGTGGATTGATTTTTTTTATTTTCTATCATGTATACAAGAAAACCATCACTTGGATACAGAATTTTCAAAATTATTTACATTTTATATATGAAGTTTTAATGCATTTTCGAACGATAAAAAACCATATTTCATCAATTACAAATTTCCTTCCTTCGTTCTGTTCCGCTATTTAATGGCTTTGTTTGATCGAAAAGACATCAAAGTCAATTTCACTGGAAGTCAGTTAAGAGAGAAACGAAAAACAAAATACATGTATCCAAATAATATTCTCATATTCTTCGAGTATTATCATTCATTTCATATTGTAAATGTACATGGAGGATCTTTTTCATTGTTGGGAATATGTACGTATGTAATTGACTCTCGAGCTTTTTTCCCTTGTACCACAAACGTTTGTAAAACTTTTTCTGCGCCCTTTCTCTTTTTTATCTCTCTTGTTCCTGAGTGCTCCCTGTCTCTCTCTTACTGGACGGTCGCGAGATGTCAATAACCTTGGCCGAGCTCGCGTCTTTCGCGTGGTTGGGTCCTCTTTTCCCTTCCTTCGTCGTTGTCCAGGTTCGACCCCCCGATGAACCATGATGGCTCTTGCAACCCCTTACCGCGCTCTTGGCTTGTCTGACGCCCTCGCTTAACCACCGTCCGATAAAACAAGGGAGACGCAAAAAAAATTTGAAACATTAAAGCGAAAATACAAAAAAAAACTGAGGCAAAAAATGAACAGAAGTAAATTAGAAAAAGAAAAAAAACGTAGGTGTGAGTAAAACAACGCGATACGATAAAGCTTGTGGTTTTTTTTAAGGGATGGTCACCACGACCATCCCTTGCAGCATCAGTTTGAACCCCACGAGTTCACAACCCCCTCCCCTCTATCCTCACTTTCTGTTGATATATAAAAATGTACCTACTAGATGAAGGCGCAGAGTTGTGAGAGTTGAGAAATAATGGTTGAGGGTGTATAGTCGTGAGTTTAAACAAAATTTCCGAGTCTGGGAGCGAGCCTGCCGTGAAACGAATTTCCGATAGCGTCCATACTCTTCTTTTCTCTCTCTCTCTCTCTCTCTTTCTCTGAACTTTTATGGGAGCTCCTACATTCAAGATTTTATTTTACTCTTTTTTAATTCCTTTGACTGTCGTTTACTACATTAGCGTGCAACGTTTAGACGACGTGCTCTATTATATATATATATACCATACGCCAATGGCACGACTCTCGAGAGAGCAAATGCACGCGAATTTGTGACGGGTAAAAAACAAAACAAATCCGTTTAGCTGCATATAAACCATAACGGTTAAACTCTGAACGATCACTATTTCGACGGTCCATACGTCAGTGGCTGGACTTAAATTAAATAACGCAAGAGCTCACATTCGCTTTGGAGGCTTTCCTTTAATTGAAGAAAGTTTTTATCTATCTGACAATTTAAATATGTGTCTAGACATCAAACAAAACCTTTGGCGCTTCAAGATAAAATATTTCACTCGTCGTCGATAAGTAATACCATTTAGATAAAACTTCTTCTCTCGTAATTAGAGATACAATCTTGACACAATGGATTTCTTTATATTTTGTTTTTCGTCAGGGTGGTCTCTAGACATTACTCTCAAAGTTTTCATGTTTGTTAGATTTTGCTCTTATCTTTAACATTGTCGTGGCGTCTATAATGTCGAGTAGATAAGAACGACAATGAGGGAGAGGCGTGCACACAACACCCATGCACATACGTTGAACATTATCGTGGGTCCTCGACTCCCCTTGTGAGTGTATGGCAATGTCCGGTGTCTGTTCTCTTGGCTCGTGCATGAGCCCGATTCCACCTACATATGTACACACGCAGACTTATTTCGTCTTACCTCGTGCCTTTCGTATGTATTCGGCTGATACATTTGCAACACTGGCGAAGCGAGTCCGTGGTATAACAGCTTAACATAACGAAGCTATTTGACCTGCCACATAGGCAGGTGTTATCGCTTTCTTGCTCAACGTTCATGTGTCTGTGTCTGTATGTTTTTTGCTTGTGCGCAGTATATATATATACGTGTGAACTCTATATTCTCGACAGTTGCCAGAGGGTCCACACCTGATTACCATTCCACGGGTAGGCACGCGTTCAACAGAGTGCTTTTACTCATTCGCCTGCATTCACCAAACCGGCGTACAAACGTCCAAATGAAAAAATTCAATAGATAATGTTCCATAAGCTGCATTTCTATTTTATGTGAGTTAAGCTATTCGACAGTTACATAATTAAACAAAAAATATTGCACATGAAAATGATATGTTGGAATTGCATTCCAAAACGACTGTAACAATCTTTTGAGGGGAATTGTTAAAACAAATTTTTCAAAACCTTTTTGTTAGATATTCCGCTTCCCATTTTTGTAAGCATCAGAACGGAGAGAGTATGCTTTATGTTCGAGGGTCGCAAATTGACCTAATCCTCACAACCACTCTCGTTTCTACAACCCCGTCATCTTTTTGTGTTGGCCGGCAATTCACGGAAAGTTTTACGATTCTCTTAGCAGTGGCGCCTCGCTTACTCGCAGCTTTCGTCTTTCCGCTTATATTGACGACAGATCTATATCCCTCTCTTTTTTGTCTCATATTGGCTCACGTGCGAGTTGGAAAAATTCTTGGAAAAAACCCTCCAGGATTTCAGCGATGAAACCGAGAGAGAACCGCTCGTCGTCTTTCTCCCTCACAGACTATATATCTTTATATTTCTTTTCCGTAGACTCGTCATCACGTCGACAAAAGAAAGGAAGATATAAATTGGATCAAGAAGACTTAAAAGGGAACATTTTTTCCCGAGATTTAAGGTCGAACGGAATTAATTTTCTTTTTTCTGCATCCGAGCAATGTGAAGTACTTGAATCCTACTGACGAAAAAAAAAAAACATCCTTGAAATAGGTTCAAAAACTAAACGCCTTCATCCGGATCCTTGATTTTATTCCCAGACGAAGTCGACCAACGAAAAAATGTCGAGTGCGTCACACAGCTTTCTTTCTTCCAAATTTCATAGACGACAATTCTCTCGTCATGGAACCCCCCGCAGGATATCACCAAAAGACACGGAGGAAAAAACACGCAATTCAAACGTGGTCTGCATATACAAGACTGGTAGTATTGCATTTATCGTTTTTTTTTTCTTCTTTTGTCTCAGAGAAATGCCCCGCGTTGATATCGCATCGAAACATGCACAAGTGGCTCTCCGTATTTGTTCTCAAATGAAATTCACGTCACGGTCACAATAAACCTGAATATAACGTCAAAAACAAAATTGGGCCAGCGCCCAATTTCGACTGCAACGGTCTTTGCATTTCCAAACCGGGGGTTGTCTGAAACTCTCTGCATGCCTTCGCATATATACGCCTATAAACATTCGTTATATAGACAATGTACCGGGGCTGGGTATACAAAAATACTCATACATCTATATATATCCATATAAAATACAATATTGTATACCAGACGACGAATTTTATAGCTGTCGCCTCTTTCACCCCTCGATCTCGCACTCGCTCTAAAACTCGCTCTTTATTTTCTCACTCGTCGCCTCTTGCTTCTTTTACCCACTTCCGTTAGCCAGCTGGTATACACACGCACAAGACTCTCTCCCTTGCGTTCTTTTCGACCCTGTTCACACATCTTTACTTTTGTGCATGTATTTTCTATATATTTCTCCATGTATTCAAGGAGCAGGAAGAAAGATGTGCATGGAAGAAGAAAAAAACGACGTACTGTGGTTTTGTATGTCGGTGGGAAAGAAGACAGCGACTGTAGAACTAACGACAGACGTCGTACATGCACATAGTATAGTATATATATTATATATACGTCCACGTTTGTGTGTGTACATGAAAATGGAATGTGTTCCAAGGGTGGCTCGTCCTATAAAGAGGGTTGACCGGCTCCCTCTTTCTGCGTCGTTTAATTTTAGCCACGGTTAAAGTGTAAGAGAGATCGAAAGAAATGGGATGGTTCGCGCCACGTGCTCAGGAGAAAAGCGTGCTACTTCCCTTCCTTTTCTTCAAGGCTAAGGAAGCGCGTGCATTACGAAGTACCCTCTCGCAAGGGAAAACTACGCAGAAAAGACAGAGAAAAATAATCAAGGATGTGAAGTGTCCATAAATAAATTAATAATTCGTCCCTTTCACTGATGTCAATAGTGGTAGTCATAAAAGTGAAAATTTAATCATTTCCGACTGGAGCAATCGAGAATTCTTCTAGCCAAGGTCATGCCTTTTTTAATGAAAAATTTACTGACGCGCATTACACGTGAATGAACTAAGGGCGTACCGCATTTTTTTAAGCCAGGGATTCAGCACGAGGAGGCTATAGAATCTTATCAAAGATCGAGGAACTAAAATTTTTCCATTTTCATGGCTCGTGCTAAAGTAAAATGGGTATCGATCTTATCGTTCCTAGCATACCCAATGCGTACTGTCGCTTACCTGCTGGGCTAAAATATCGAAAGGGAGACTTAAAAAAAAAGCATTTGAGCAATTTAGAATTGCTAAAAGTCCTCAGCCGTATTTTCACATTGATGTACTATCTCTAAAAGCTTCTTCTTTCGGTTACTTTGACAGATGCTTCGGATATTTTCGTCTCCGTTATTCCCATCGTCGTTCTTTTACCATAAGTTTTTCCATATGAAGGCCATGATTCATCATTCTTCTTTATTTTGCTTTTTTACATCCTCTCGTTTTTTATTACAGCCCAACTAATTATACTCAACAAGAAGAAGACGTATTTTTCAAGAGATCTTATTTTTTTTTCTTTTTATCATGACAAACGCACACCATACTTTTCCAAAAAAAAAAATACAACCAGTCTTCATTTTTTTACGACAATATGAAAACCCAAAGTGCTTCGATTGCTTTCAATGAACTCATTTCACGAAAGTGGTAGGAATGTTATTTTGATACCCTGAAAGAATGGCGTTCATCGATCGAAGTTACGAATATTGCGAATGATTTCGATACAAGTAATAATAGGTTTCCACCGATGAATGGCTTCGATTTATCTTTATTTCGTTCACAATTTATGTGCTCTCGTTTTGACGCGTACATTATAGTTGGCACAAAATATCCCGAAAACATACTATAAGCATTCGTTGTAGTGAGCTAACAGAAAAAAAAGCAGAAAACTTGGAGCAGTCGTCGAATGTTTTAAACTCAAAAGTTAGAGGCTAATACGAGTGGATCCCTAATCTCCGTCTATTTTCGTGAGTGAACATATACAAGATGGCTTCCAAAGAACGAAGAGGGAAACGAAATAGTAGTAATTACTGTAACAGCCGAAGGAGCGAGAGCAATAAAACTGTATAGAGGTAGAAACGGTAATGCGAAGGTTTTCCTCGTGTTCTAACACACTTATATACCCAAGCAAATGTCAGAGCCACCAGGAAACTGGTGGGGCTGCTGTCGACCACCCCCACGCTCATGCGGCTCAGCATATGTTTCGCTTTTGTGGTTGTACTACTGGTGAAGCTTATTGCACTCGAGGCCATGGGGGTTTTATGTCAGGGTGAGCGTGAGCATTCCTGTAGTAATTCTTAACGGATATACAGTACTTCTAGCTTCTAAGAGCTGATCGAATAAACGCTCTACCGATGCTTCGATAAAATAAAAGCAAGGGGCATCTACAGACCGGTAATACCGTGCAAAGAGACCGCCTGGTGTTGGTATGGATATCAGTTTTATGATTGGTACCCTCTCGTATATATACATGTATATTTGTACATATTATATTCATATTTTATCTCGAGCTTCTCATTACAGTCTGTCTTAGCTTGGTTTTCCATGATCAAATCATTTCCTCGGTAAAGTGACTATCATCGATGAATAAAAAACATTGGTATTGGAAAAACAGGCAAATCCGGTCAAAGAAACGACTTTCACTCTTAAAGTATAATGCGAAATAATTGAAGACGATCAAGTGCAAAATACAATCTATTTTGCATATCAGTACGCATAATAGTGATTTGCATATTAATGCGGATCTTCGTATACTTGACGGAATACATGATTACATATGTGTTAATATTAGAAGATTAAATGAGAATGGCAGAGAGAAGGTGAGAGAGTCAGACGCATCGATGCAAGAAAGCCTATCATTGACTAATTAATCATGGGTTGGAGCGAGTCAAGCACCTGCCTGCACGTGTTGCAAGTAGAAGCCTGTGATTAAGAACCATTATATACAAAAGGTACCTTCCTTGTACTTAGAATCATGTATACACGGCTGCCAAAGCGCGTGTTCTGACCTTTCTGACACGAGAATTGCTTACCAACATTTGAAAAATAAATAATTGAAAAGAAAGAAAAAACAAATTGGACAGAAACGAGGCGAGAATCCTTTTCATTTGGAATATTCAATTTATAAATATATTGCGTGCGGATCTATTGAGAGATGTGCTGGAGGGAATTCGAAGATACTTAAAGATAATAAAAGGCAAAGATTAGGATAGAAAAAAATCCAACTATACCTAGCTGACTGTTTATAGGTTTTTGCTTCTTTTAAATAATCTCGTCCTCTCCTTCTTTCTCTCTCTCTCTCTCTCTCTCTCTCTCTCTCTCTCTCTCTCTCTCTCTCTCTCTCTCTCTCTCTCTCTCTCTCTCTCTCTCTTCTGTCCCCTTGTCCCTCCCGATCAGCTAAAAAAAACTTGCTTCTATTGCTGTGCAAAAGCGATTTGTTCAGAAGTTACGAAGGGAAAAATGTCCTTGTAAAATCACGTACGCTTTCTTGGATTCCGTCCAATCCTTTTATGCGTGGTTCTATACTCTCGTACGTCTATACATTTTATATTTGATTTATAATGCCTCTCCTAAATTTCTTCCTACTAGCCAATCGTATTTGTCAAAAGTTTAAAGATATTCCGGTTATGTAATACCGTGACAACACATGCGACGGCATAAGCGCCCTCTGGCGTTTTAGTGCGACGTACTCAAAAAGAGCGCTCGTTAAGTCACCATAGTTTGATAACTTTCTTCGGGTCAACATACTCCCCAAGATCTCAACGTGACCAAGAACAGAACGGACAAGTGTGTGTATGTGTGTATTTGCTGAAGTGACGACGGGTGGTTACGATCTCACACAGCGATCCGTTCCAATCTACCAGAAGGCACTGTACAAATCCTCAGCGACGTCGGACTGGTCTCATTTTGCAAATTGCCAATTACACAAAAGACATACGAACGAAGTAGAAGCAACGAGGACGAAAAGAATGAGATGCTGGAAAAAGACGTATAAGGAAGGATATACGAAAATATCAGCGATTGTGTATGTCCGTGTAAAAAGAAACGAAGATTTTTATCCAACGAAATTTATAGCTGAGGTTGATTCACGAAAAAAGAAAGTTGAAGCAAACTTTTGGGATACATTTTTTTTTTAGGGTTCCCAAATGAATTTACCGTCATTTTAACCTTACCCGAACAAATAATGCCCGGAGCGGAACTTGAAGATTTGATTAATAAAACAATTCCAGTTTTCGTTTCGAGTCGGAATTCCATTTGATGGGAAACGCATATCAGAGCTGATCCGTCAAAATTCTGTACGTTGCTACGTGCCTGATGAAGTCAGTAAAACCAAACCTCTCATTCAACTAATCTATTTATAAATGGCACACTTATATCAACTTTGAAATTGAAAAGATAACTGCGGAGAAGACTGAGTGTGTCGGTTAATGTTCCTTAATCTGAAAGTAACCATCAGATATGATAATGTCTATAGCTAATCTGTGGGACTTGGCAATAAAATGATTCCTTCGTATGATCACAAAAAGGAGTGTTCCCTCGTACAATCCAATTTATTTTTGCCCTTTATTTATCCGCATATAATGCGTGTACGCGAGTGTACAATGTTTTAAAATTAAACATATATTTTCAGAAGTCTACGCGTAAATTCTCAGCTTATTGATGGCCAATTACTGCACCGAGAGAGCGATGCACGCATATATACATATAATATATATATTCATATATATCTATACATCCGGATAAGTCCAAAGGAATGCGCGGTTCTTGTTAAAGCTTCGCTTCTTTACTCGCGATTCCCGCACGATTAACGATCGTCATTATACGCGCGGCTACAAGAGCAACGCAACATATACGGTGAAGACGATCGTATGATCTCGAAAGGAAGAAGAGAAGAAAACGATCTTGTGCGCGTCTGACCGACAATCGTGTTTCGTCGATCGTTCTGCTATACAAAGATCCATACAAAGATCTCGGAAGAGTGAGAAAGAGAGAAACAATCTCGTGATCGCTGGTCTTACCGCGTGGGAAATCCAACGCCGATCGGGCGAAACTTTGTGTTTAATGATCGCAGTCACGTTCGCTTTCATCCTCTTCGATAGAGCACTAGAGTCCAATGAAAATATACAGTGATACTTCCTGTTGCATTTTTTTTTTTTTTAACAGAAATCTTTATTCGTTAAGATTTTCGATTTTATATATCAATACAAACGTGCTCATGCTATGGAAAATTCGCAATTGTCATTTGAAAATGAAATATTGTTTGTCATATATGAACTTTTGGATTTGCCTATATTTTGATCGCTGTAACCCACAGGAATGTTTCATCATGAACACATGCATATACCATGCATGTTTTCATGTTACCACGAAGCAATTAATTCGTGGGCCTTTTATGGTTTTATCTTAAACTCGCAATCATTACGAAGTTTCTTTCTTGAATTATTCTGCAAATATTTCTCACCATTATCTATAGTATCCATTTATTAACATCTACAGATGCATTCATTCGCGAAAATTGGGGCTGTAAATGGTCATTTTTTAATTTAACGAAGCATCAGATATTGCAGTTTTTTCATAAACAATGGTTAAAAAATCGTACTAACCTAAACATGAACTGCAACCGCTATGAAAACACGGTATGAATAAGAAGCATCCTACGTCATTTCGTTAGGTCGTGGCCCCGAAAATATTTACCTTTCCTGATTAATATATGCCTGAGCAAAATAATACCTTAAGAGTTATCAGTCTTAAAACGTGATGGAATTTTTCAAAATCGAAATTAAAAAAAAAATTGTAACTCTTCAAAGACGAGAGCTAGAACCATCAAAATTTGCATCAATATTCCTTTCATCGGGTACCATTGTATAAAAAGAAATGAGAAAATTTGTTAAAGAATGCTAATGATCATGACCTGCTGAAATAGCGCGAAGTGCCTCATGTACGCAGAAAAGTCTTTTCATAGAACGCCGAAAAATAATATCTGGAATAACCCATAAATATGGCCCGGTGTATGTTATATATGAAAAAATTCATACGAGTTTGTATGTGTGTGAGATACGCGTTTACATGTAGGATAACAAAGTAACGTCTCCCCCCCCCCCTTCTTCTACCTTACGATCGATGTTCGTGGTTCTTATCAAGATTACTATATTGTTTTCCACGGTACCCGTATTGTCCCTATTGTTCGTTTCAAACATAATGTATAGGGGTCTAAGCATCCGCTGTGACCGTAGAGCACGGTTGATCGAATGACTTTTAAGAATCAAAATCCCAGCGAGCACCGTAAACAATCCACTCACATCGACAGCGCGTTGCCACGTTGCATATTAGACTGCACACACACACACACACACACACACACACACACACACACACTGTTACACTGAGTATGCGTATACACATAGTAATTTCTATTTGGCTCCCGGCGAGAATTCAGGGGGGTTCCGATGGGAATCAAATTCGAGGACGACAGGTGTCTCGAAACCGCTGACTCGTGATTAGTCCAACGTAATTCTACGTACGTACTGGGAAATATGCATATACGTGAAGAGAGCTGTATATGCACGTATGGAAACTTTCAATGCCCAGGGCTATGTCATCAAAACGGCAGGTGTTTTCATCCTCCTGCCAAAATTCAATCCCTTCAATTAAATCCTGCGTGCCCAAAACATCGCATGCGATACATATTTTTTTAATCAAGAAATTCAGCCGGGACTTTTTATTATTCTTTGTTAGTCGTGCCCACGCGAGTTGACCCTCTTACCACAAAATATTCACATTCCAATAGTCGCCGAAATATTCTCGACTCACTCTTCAAGCCGTGAGTGTTTAAATCCACAGTGAACGCAGAACCGCTCGTCACGGTCTTGGTTACGCCCATGGCGTAATTATTGTTTGCCGATGAACCATACGAGTGTGAGAGAGAAAGAGAGAGAGAGAGAGAGATGGGAAAAGAGGAAAGAACGAAAAGTGGTCGGTCCAGTGAGTCGAAGAACCTAAGTTTTACTACTCCCCTGTTGGAGGTGGATCGAGCGAGAGAGATCGACTTCTTCGTGAGTCGAAACAATCATTCTTCATTTTCTCTTTTTCTTTCATACTCTCTCATTCTTTTCTTTATTCCTCTTCACCCTTTCTCCAGTTCGCGGGTAAAAGACTGTCGAGTCAAGCAATCGAACTAGAGATTCTGGGCAACCTTTTCACGCCACTTCAGCTCCTTCTTTACAGCCATACCATAAACATCACAGTAATTGGCCGCATGGAAGAAGATAGGAATTAGTGATTGCCAACTGTAAATCTCTTCTTTTTCATGGAGATTCAATGGATCATTTACCTGACATTAACGGGCCTCATCTTCTATTCAATCGAGAAAGAAGAAATTAGTGATTGTCATACTTCTGTTTTCTTTCAACCATAGCGATTTGTTATGTTTGGTCCTTTGCTGTTCTACGGCCAACGAATCGATCCATGCGTTTCTAATGGGTAAAAATATGTGCTGATACCTGAGCTCGAAACCATATGCCATCTGTATTAGAAACTCAATATCTTAGATAGATTAAAAGTCAATCCATCATAGATTCTGAAGTGAACTCGAAGTTATTATTACACAAACGCAAAAAAAACTTTGACATTCGACAATGAATCCTCGTAAAAATCGGAATAATATTTCCAATTTTTTAAACAAATTTTTTTTCCCTGCAACACGCTCGAATACGTCGGTCTTGTTAATAAAAAATGTTCTGCGATCATAAGTTGGAAAATTCTCAAAAATCGATATTCGTCCCATGAAAAAGGGGGGAAAAAAACAGTATTCCTGTTCTTTATAAACTTCACACAAATTCCTTTTAAATTTGTGACCATGTCGAAGACCCATAATAATATCTGGAAGATATTCACAAATATTATTGCTCACAAAATGTTGATAATGTGAAAAACAAGCTATGCGTTAGCTTGCCCGTGCCAGCTACGATATATAAGAACCATAAAAATGTACACAGGACTGCATGTTTCTCACGTGTCGAGTTTTTTTTTTTTTTTTTTTTCTATAAATCATGAAAACGTTAACTCGGAACGCCAAGTTAAGTCAACACATATAACGGACGTTAATAATTACCGCGTATCCTGGTGCGTGAACGTATATAATATATTTTCAAATGTACAATGTACATATATACTTTATGTATTTGTGTGTACACAGTAAATATTACGTAAGCAACCTTTCTATGACATATAAAGTGCCGCACATGAGATATGTACACGAGTCATTAATATTTTTGAAAAAAAAATAGTTGCAGACAATTTTATGACATATACACATCAAAAACGTGGAATGTCTACGAGTGAGATTAATCGTAAAACGACCTTTCAAAGAAAATATGTAATTTCCGGTAGATTTTTTTTTTTTTTTTCGTGGACAACAGTTTCAGAAACACGGGAGAGAAAATTCTCAACAGAAACGAAAGAACGATCCATAGGATGAGACTGTAGACCTTGATCTTATACATATAGTAAGAAAGAGCCAAAGATGTTCTTTGGTTACCTGCCCTAATAGTCCGTACATACCTATAGGTGGAGCCCAGGTATATACATATAGACCCTGAATGTTTCTTTCCCTGTTTTCTGCACATGCCTTCTAGAAGAGCTTATCGAGTATCGAGAGGCTCTCCCAGTCATAATATCTTCTAAAAGGATGAAAATGCACTCTCTGAGTCCGCTTATTCGCTCCATTTTCTGATTTTCATGACACAAAAACATCACAGATTCTTTCGCGTTATTTCTCTATCATTTTGTTTCTTCCTCATTGTTATGGAAATGACTATCGAGTCATAAATAGTGAGTCGTTCTCACATTTCGCTCATTTTCTTTGACAAAGATTTCAACGCCTATGTTTGAATCAGGTGTGTCTATGGAAACTTGAACTTTTTTACTCCTCTGATCGAACAATGGTCGATTTATTTTTCAAAGTGAATGGTCGCTCGCTTCGTCTAATCATCTTATCTTCAGGAATGATACTAATAGTCACTCATATTTCTCTCAAACGATTTGTTTACTGCTTCAGGTTTTTACTTTTCGTCTAACAGTAATATTTACAATATTTTTTCCAGTAATATCGTCTTGATCCGAGTTAGAACAGAATGAAACAGTGTAACGTGAGATCGTTGTTGTTAAAGAATTTCTTTGCTCATTGCCATCATAAAATTTTATTGCTACAGCAATAGCCTTAATTTTTGTAAAGTCGTTTTTGGCATTATCTTTACTCGTGAAATTTTCGGTTTAACCGAACAGACGTATGCTCCGTGTAATATTGAACTGAATAGCGTCTACGAAAGATATGAACATATCTCCATCCCACTTCTCTACCTCTTTATCTCTTTCCTTTTCTTTCGCTCGGTTTCCTACCCTTCGTTCGGCTCTCGGTCTCGAGAACAACAACACCCTTCGGGGCCAAGAGAATTCTTGTGTGTCGGCAGGAGGGAAGCCGCTCAGCTGTTTGCCAATGGAAGCCGTATAGGATAGTTTTACACATTGATGATGGCGTGCAGAAAGACAGACGGAATTCTATGCGTTCGGTATCATATGGAATAGGGCTTATACACCACATTATGTGTGCGTAAGTTCATACACGTGTATGTGAGTTTCATATGTGTATTATATACTCAGCTATATACAATATGAAGGGATGAGCTATCCGTTCTAGAGCTGTGAGCCTTTTTTCCTCGACTGGACAATGAGTGGTCAGGGCGCCGTATGGTAATATTACGTTGATATGTTCAGACGGCCGTGCGGTAATATGCTAATACGCCAAGACGAACAGGCCCCTGGTTTCAATTGCATTCATGCACGCCTCTTCTCCTCGTTCTCCATCTTTCTCTTGTTCATACAGACACGCGCACTTAAGCGATGGTAAGCCGCTTCTGATGCTGCAGGGGTAACGAGAGTACACGTGGTCTGTCATCCACAACGTGAAATGTAAATACGAGAAAAGAAATAGCAAAATTGAAATGAACAAAATAAAGTGTCTTAATTTTGAGTCAGTGGTGTGCTCAGAATCCGTCGGTATGTGAATTGCGCTGGTCTTTAGATACGTACAGGATGCCAAGAAAAAAAGAGTGGAAAACTTCCAATAACATTGCCAGGAACAAAAAAAAACTGTTGCGCATGGAAGATCCTCCGGTGGAACGAACCCGGCACGTGCTCGTATAGGTACTACGCTTCGGCTGGTACTCATATAGCTCCGAGCATATACATACTCCAACTTCGCACTATACATATATATGCTTCAACTCCAAGGAGTTAACATAATATACATATCTTCTCGAGTGTTCACTGAAAACACGCGATAGAGGAACACATAAATAGGAAGCGACGAGGGCCGACGGTGCGTCACTTGATCCATCGGCCGACTCTTTCCTTTGTTGTATCCTAGGCAACAATGAACGTTGATGGGTTAGGACTAAAACATCAATCATTTGTAACGTATATTTTAATAGGAAGTTGATATTCGACGTTTTCCAGTATTTGTATGACCTCGAATAAATAGTAAGCATGAGCCATTTATTGATTTCCTGTTGATAATCGTTTCGTTTCGCATTGGTAAAATTTCACAAAATCTTCTCTCAAACGTTACATCAGTCCATATTCGTGCAGCTTTAAACAGACATTTAAAGAAAGCTATGAGAATTGAATACAGAGGCAGGAATGTGACACAATGGACCTCACCTGCAACTGGTCAGTTATTTTTCGCGTGTTACAATGCCACAGGAAGGATGCAAAGAACAGGTGTCTGTACCAAAGTATACCACGGATAAGGATGAAAAAAAGTGAGGAAACATCCAGAAGAATGAAATGTTTCTATGAGAATTGTGCGAGGGCTGACGCTTCCCTTGTTTCCCTCAACTCCTCGGTACTCTTCACAAGGTCGAACAAGAGAATCTTTGTTAGATCCGAGGCTGCTTCAACTCACGGTCCCTGCAGCTTTAATAATCCCATGAACGTGTACCATAGCTCTTTCCTTTTTTACTCCCCATCGAGTGGGAACGAGAAGGAGAGAAAGGTGGCCTTTAAGTCTGGGTTTTTCTGCTGATGCTCCTCTGACTGTTGCAGCAGCCCATCGAACCCTAGAGGCTTTGAGAAACGCGTGTTTCCCACGGTAGCAACACTCAGGTAACTCCATGTGAAAGATACCTAACCTCTCTACGTATATTTTTTACTTGCTCTCCGATTTCTGCCGGAAAATATTCACGTTCGATACTATTCAGTTTTTATGAGATCCTCATATTTGCACGCGTCTTTATTCGTGTTGAAAAAATTGAAAGAAATAAACTCCGTTACTTCAGTATTTATGTCAGAGATCACAAGACGGTTTAGAAATTCGATAGTTCCCCATGCATTTTCTAACAAATGTTATGCGCCGATTGTCTTTTATCTAGAGGATAAAAAACGCCTGCCGATTCCAATGTGTTCCTAGCTGTCCTATTCGTTTCTTAGTCTTGCTATAAAGATTATTAATTCAGAATAATACTCACGGACTGGTATCTTCTTGGGATCGACGGTTGACAGTTTCTCTTCGATCTTGTCAAGACGCCGACGAAGAAGACCACTCCGATCGGCGACCGAGGTTAATTCGGCCGTGAGATCGGCAAATATGTCCTCGGCAGTGGTGAGAAGTGACGCGAGCTGCTTCAAGGAAGCAGTAAGTGCACCATTCGCCACAGCCTCCATTTCGGCACCTACAGGCCAACAATCTGAAGCATTTCCACCTTGTGGCACGTGTCCGCGACACACGTAACGCGGCTCTATTTTTCGTATTACGAACGGCATTATTTCCGTTTATCGTCGAACCAACGAGACACATAACACTGACGATATATTTATTTCCTAATACCCTCTATCTTTTTTTTTTTTTTTTCCTTTTCTCTTATGGATATTGCTGACACTCCACTGGAATAGTAATATTTTTTTCTTATTATTGCTCCGCTGCGGAAATCATGAATAAACGATTGCGGAAACGCGATATTTCTTGCGCGAGCGTCGAACTCACTGCGAACTCGTATTCTAATAAGCTGCTACACCGTACATGCGCAATAAATTGTAATCCACGTATCGCAATTTTACTTCGAGGTTCAAATTTGGTGAAACAACATCACGAAAACGCATCTCACCGGTACAACCGATCGACCATGTCTCGATCTTTTCCGAATATTCCTCTGCACCATTTGACGCATTCCAACGAATTTTTTTTGTAATCCTTACACAAAAAGTCACTACACTTTCACGTTTGAATCATTACACTCGGTAAGAATCATAAGTATTCGTGAGTTAAGTTGAAATGACACTTTTTAAAACTTTAATACTGTACGAGTAAGCGCTGTGGTGGTGCTTGGTAAATTTTCGATTTATCAAAGGTCACTCCGATTGCATTTGAAATCGTATTCTTCTATGCTCCGTTTCTTTTCCCTTCTTTTCATTGAATATTTTTATTTATTGCTTCAACGGCTGCGGAGGAACGAAACGTTCCTCTCGCGGATTTAGGACGGCGCATTATACCGGTCGCGTTGTTTTTCTTCTTCTTTAACCTGTTATGTCTGGCGATGAAGAAGACGAAATTTGGAAACACGCGCGCTCGTAGCGAGCGACACGACGGTCGTACGCGGAGTGCCGGCCGGTGGAGAAACCGGCTGGCCAACGGTTCTCCCATTCAATTCTCAACGCATTCAACGAGACCAATCCGGAGCGAATGATGTCCGTGAAAAACTGTCAGAGCGACGCATAGCGGGCATATTTTCAACCGAAAGAAAAACCCTGAACTGCAATAGTGAGCAAATTACCGACTGTCGATACAATAACCAACGGAAAGTCACTTGTCGACGGAAAATAATCAATCCATCCCGATACGTCCCTAGAATAATCCCGATTTTATCTTCGTCGAGTACATAAAAACTTTGGATAAGCTATCCGGATGGGATGTTCCTCATTTGCTAGGTGTCGTCGTATGCAATAGGCGGTAAATAAGGCGAGAACACTCGTTATATACACGGAAAGGAAATTATATAAAAAATTACTTTACACAGTGTCGGGTACTATATCGGCACTCTGACATTTGGAATGGAAGCAAAAATTACGATATTTTGCAAATCTTCGTGATATTCAAATGAGAAATTACTACGTTCATAGTGAAAACCATCAAAATGCCGATATGGTACTCCGGGACATGGTGCCATAGTAATTTTTCTTAAAATTTGTAACTCGTGTACGAGAAATTGCCAACTACTAGCTTCGTTCTAGGACCTCGTAGAAGAAGTCACGTTCAAATGTTCGTCTTTAGGCCACACAGGCTCATCAATTTTCACAGAATTACTGGATAACGAAGAATAATGCAGAATTGTACTTGTTTCAAATGTCAATTTCGATTCCTGCAAAAATTCAGAAAACAGTGTGTAACATAAAAAATTCACGAGCTTGAAAAAAATGTGATAATTTTAAGCTTGAACTTGAGCAGTCGCGTTAGACAACGAATATTGTTAACGATAATAAATTGTTTTTTTTTTTACCATTGTTTCCCACTAAATCAGAGATAAATCTCAAAAGTAATATTTCGAGGAAACATGGTTTAAAATTTGTAGAGTTAATACAAACGGCACTCACCTGTTTTCGGTTTTATAATTTTCAAAATAACCCTTGGCTCAAGTCCATGATTATCTTCATATCATTGTTGCCTTCCACGTCAGAATAATCACAAAAATAATATTTCAAGATGAGGTGGTTAAAAATTCTTAGGGTTTGTGCAAACTCATGCGGCACTCACCTGTTTTCGGTTATATAACTTTCAAAATAGGTCTTTAAATTTTCCATTTTAAAAATAGTCTCTAGGTTCTGAGCACATGTAATTCGATACTTGAACTGTCAATTAGAACGAAAAAAAAAGGCTTTCCTTGGCTTTCTAAACCAGGACACTGCCTTGAGGAAGCCACAAATATGGATCTCTATAAATGACGACAATTTTTAAGTTCTCGTTTCTTCTTCACTTCGGCTTAATTTCGAACGAATGTCCATTGTCTCCCATCGTTCTCTATGAGTGATGGACATCACGGATGAAGATTTTGCTGACGATGGAGTCGATAGACTTTCGCACAGTTATCAACTCGGATAGCTGCGCTTCATTCAGCGGTAAAAGTCATAAACAAGAACGATAATTTATCGGTATGTTTTTTTATTAACAAAGCGTAACAGTCAATAAACGAGCGATGCCTCTTTCATAGTAACAAATACAAATGTCGAAAGAAATAAATACGATACATTGAATTGTTATTGCAGCATACACTTTGTTTTGGTCAAAATGATTTTCGACTGACGGGCTAACGATGCTTTTCTTTCCTCACTTTTTTTTTCTTCGACTAATAGACGAATTTGGCTAATATACATAGTATTACTTTGCTAATGACTAAAGCTATATGCTGTTTCTATTCAAAAATCCATAAGTTACGACAGTCTGACCTCTAAAATGCGCCACTGTTGAAATAGCAATTTCGTTAGCTTCCCAAATTTGACTACCATTTGTCCTTCGCTGTTTTCCAGGGGCTCTCATATTTTTCCAAACGGAAGCACATGCTTTGTCGTTCTTTTTTTTGCTGCTCTAATCCGACTGTCGTTTTTTTTTTAGAATAAATTTGTTAGAAATATCGCACGAAAGACTCTCTAAGAGTCAACGAATTACATACAATTAGAAATGTAATCGGACGAATAACAATTACGATTATTCGTCTAAGTAGTGATGAGTCCGCGAATGAAATCATAACTCATGTGCCCGCGGTTTTTTCTTGCTATCATTCAGCGAAAAATGGCGGACTCCTCTAAATATTTTCATTTGATTATCAAGTTCAATAAATCAGTAACCCAAGAAGACTGTGGGCAAACAATTTTCAATGAAAAATTGTTAATAGCCAACTTGCATCGTGTCTTGAACTTTCCGCTCCGAGCGTTTTTATGAAATTAGAAAATACGTCACGTACACTTTGTTTATCATAAAATTTTACATTCCATAACCTTTCTTTCTGTTATTATTTTTTTTTTTTTTGTATGATCTTTGGTAAAACAGCTCCATTCAATAAAATGAATCTTAATATTACATGTAATGATATAGATATATGTAAGAAGCGATAAAATGTTAGATTCTTATGACAGTATATGATAATTCAATTTCACAACGACAGAGGAGACATAGATATGATTCAAAAACGTCACAAAACGTTTTATCGACGGGATTTATTTGAATTTTTGTTTGTTCACTAATAGCGTATCATTGAGTTCGGTATATCTATACTTATCGACGATTATAGACAAATAGATTGGTCGAATTTTCATTCATCGATACATTCAGAAATTTTTGTCCATACGCGCGTATACATGCACATCGTTAGATTCTTGTGTTTGGTTTAGAATCGGAGGCTTGTCATTTAATGATCTTTATTTTTTGTGAAAAATTTGTAGGAATCACAAAGCTGTTTCATTCCTGTTTTGAGAATTTTTCATTCGTCTGGACGCGGATTAATTAAAAACCTGATATGCCTACGCTCAGATAATTATTACGACGATAAAAAAGCCCATAATGCTCTCCTCAAACGCATTGAGGTATATATTTTGGACACTGATATTATGCGCACATGACGTGTTCCATTAGATTATTTTAAGTTTATTTTTCTTTTTTTCAATTCTCACTCTGTCCAAATGTTTAGAGAATTTTTAAACAAAAATAATACATCGATTATTGTTAGAGCCTTGCAATCGTATGAATCGTCTCTTCAGTGCATAATTAAATCTTTCCAGACAGAGTGAGAATGAAAATAATTGAATGTTGTACATGAAAGATCCTAATATAAATATATGTATTTGGAGAACCGTACGCCAGAAGGGTCAGTCAGTGCCCCCAACTATTTTTTATTTCACTGAAATTTGTCAACTTTTTGTAGTTATCGAGAATTTTTGCTGAAAATATATTTGAATAATATTCCTTTTTCGAAAACGTTGGCCGAAATATAAGAATCGAACCGTGGGTTTTTTATTTTGAATTATGATATTTAACGAATGCCATCGAAATATGAATTTTTATTTCCTATGTATTATTGAACGTTGAAACGAATATTTTTATTTCGAAACCTCCGGCGTCTTGATTTTTTTTTTGAATGCATGATTTTCCATTGCAAATTTTAACACGCTTGAAAGAATTGTAGTTTGTGATATTGAACTACATCATCGGTAGGGCATCATCCACAGCAGAATTGTTTTTTTTTTAAACAGAGTATCACATTAATAAAAATAGTTGATATTGACGTTTTTGCAAAAGTTTCGAGCGTTTAAAAAATGTGTGTTCACAAAATTTTGAAAAATGGATGCTCTCAGATGAAAATCCAAAACTTACTCGAGAAACTGTTTTCTAATGTATGAGTGATAAGAGATGACGAATTCTCGACAAAATAAAAACTGGTCGGGGTCGCAGACAAATCGATTTGGCTTGGAAAGCTCTTATACATATGTATATTCTCAATTTACGCACATACGTTACATATACAATAATTAATATTAACATTTTGCGGTCAGACACCCGTATACACACACACACATTTACACACACATATGCACAGACACGCACACACCGCAAAGACAGTGTGCTTTGTATTATATTAAATATCTTTTCAAATCACGCATACGTACAAACCTTTCGAAATAATTTTATTTGGCACTGTCCTTTAGTTTCATGAAAAAAGGCGAGCGCGTTAGGCTACGATTATTCAATTCAAAGTCATTGCATCGATTATACAGATTGATCTTCTCGCTAACGCTTCACTAATTATGCGCTAGCGTTAACTTTATCGTTATCGTATTATCTTAAAAATATTTATTCATCAGGATCAATGTTTTACAATTGGTCTATGATAATTGTACGGGTTCACTTTTGCCTCTCATTAATTTGAATTCGTATAATCAATATTTTTGTTTTGTCTTTATTAAACTTTGCTGCATAAATATACTCAATCGTCGCCGAGCATTAATCGTCACCATATAATTATGGAAATTATTGCGTCACGTAATAGCTCACACATTGCGATTTTGATATGATTTTGATCGTTAGAATTCTAATGACATGAGAGATTTATTTCTAAAATGCATCATAATGGGCTAAAAAGATGTAGGAGACGAATTCTAAAATTATGCACCAACATTTCTACGAACTTTCGCTAATTCCTTGTAACCATATTTTCTATCAACATTTTTTTTCTGAATAGACCATTTGGAATGAGATCTTTCAGTTAGCTGAAAATAAATAAGTACTTCTAGGGTTCGTTCGATGACTGAAGAATTTGTTGAAACAATCACACCAAACTGGTATATTCCTCGCTAGGAAAAGCATTTTGCATCTGTACTGCATTGTATCTATGGACAAGAATCTATCAGAGTATTTTTGTTCTATATCTAAACAACGAACACCGAGAAGAGTTTTTAGTACGGTTTTAATGTGATTTCTATATCGGAATAAGGAATGAAATCGAGTGCATTTAGCGTATGAAATTCATCGCATGAAAGTGGATTCTACTATTATTGCTGACTAATATCTGATCGATTCAATAAAGTAAATAAAAAATCACTGTAATTAGCAACTGATTCATTAATCTCGATTAAAATTTTGTTCAATGTATGTCAGTTCATTATTTGTTTATATCGAATATAGCTATACAAATATCATTTGTTTGATGTAAACTCAACATACGTACATTCGTGCATATATAATGATCGGCCTAATACATCGAAACATCAATTGACACGACCAACCCGTGAGGCACACACAGGGCATCGGTAACCACATTATTCAACCAATTTCGCAGTAACCACGTATAAAATATACAGGAAATCTAATCAATTATTACAATAATCTTTCACAAAATATCTAGCGATAAAATAAAAACATAAGTTATGAGCAGGATGAAATACAAACATCGGGAATACATTTATACAGTTCGTTCTATAAATATCGACTCGAATCAATTATTATGTCGGGTGTGAGATTGGTTATTTATGGCATTGATGCATTTTTGATTACATGAAACAATTATATAAGTAGGAAGTAGAGAGGAGGTCATTTTATCCAATGGTCCAATTCGCTGATAGACCATCGGCTTCCATTCGTCTTCTTTTGTTCCTTTTTAAACTTTGTATTTTGATTTCGGGCTGTCAGCCATTTAAATATATTTTGCATTATATGTATTTGTATTTATTTAAATGTTACGTTTTATACTATTGTGATCAGAAATGATGTCTTTCATCGTACAGCATTTAGTCTTTGTTTTTATCAAAGTATCTGTCACACAAATATCAATTTTATTTATTACCGACTAGTATATTTGAATCACGAGCTCAAAAATATTCTCACCATGATACAAATGACAATATTCAAATGATTTTCTTTCTCTTTCCGATATACGTTCTTGGATTGAAAATGCTGTTTATTTTCTTTATTAACCGTTGTTCGTTCAGTAAGAAATTGCCGAAGCACGTTTACATTTTAATTGAACAGACCGACATTCATGCACATAGCTAGCTTCTTATTTTTTTCTTATACGGCACGGAATGATTATGATTACGACGTGTATATCGAACGTATACAATACATATATGTCTCAATCGTCACGATATGTTCATTGTCAATGAAATAATAATCCGCGTAAGAAAACCCAGAATTTTTTCCAGTTTTCTAGGACTCGACAAATGGCTATGCTGTAAAATGATCAACAGAAGTTCATAATTCACATCATTTGACTGCAGATCTGGAAATCCCAATATCGCTCCCAAATTGCATGACGACAGGGATGATTTTCAATGAACTTCCCCTCAACTATGACCCAAAGTGTATGACGATATGAATGATTTTCAATGAACTTTCCTCTCGGTTGTCCAATTGACAAATCATTCTCTAATGTTTCTCATCAAAACGGCAATACTAAACGACTATTAACAAAATTATAAATCTTTTCATCCCTTGATTCATTCATTCTTTGGGTAGCTAATAACATTCATTGATCATTTTCTTCGATTCAGTCGACTAGATGACTTTCACATAAAACTCATGTCATCAAATCGATCAATGAACTTTATTGAACTCATTTTTTTCAGATCGCTCACAATTATCATTAATGAAAAATCAAACCCGTTCACACGAAAAAATTCTGTATTGCGAGAGTTTTCTAATTCCAATATTCTTTTCTACGAGATCGACTTTGAAAACGTCGATTATAGTACCGTTTCGTTTCACAATTAAATTTATTTCTCAGTTTCACGTACGTTCTAGCTAAAAAAAAAAAAACTTTACCTTATATATTCGCTCGCAGCTTTCTATATTAGCATCAGCTACTAGTTACTGATATCTCATTAATTTTTTGTGTCTTGACGTGAAAGCGGCTATTCCGATCGAAATCAGGAATAAAATTGAACGCAAAAACGCATATTTCAATAATCGTTTTTCTTTTTCTTCATTGAACGAATTTCACTAAGCATCTCGATGAACACTAGCGATCTAGCGAAGCTTCGCGAGCTTCGATTCTAGGAATGAAAACTTCAACGGTCTCCCCTTCGCACAGACTTGGGCACAGCGTTTTAAAATACGGAGACGAATGTACGTCCTCAATTGAAACAAAATCATTCCCAATCTTATGAACCTTCAAAATATGACAATCATTGCCATTCAGTTTGAATCTAGCTAGTCTCAGTTGCTCAAACAATTGTACTAATTAAGGTAGATACTGCAAACTCGTGAAATGAGTGCTACATTTTGGCAATGTTTTTATAACCAGTTCAAGGCACTAATTGATCATAATGAAGATGAATTTTTGAAACAACATGCCTTCTTGACCCAAAAATATATGAATAACGATTGATTTGCGAAACCGTCAACCGACAGATACAAATTTTCAAAGAAATGTTTTTTCCATCGAGATTATTCGAAGAATAATCTGTATTTTTCAACCGATTTTATCTCACCACGTTTTCTTTTGTTTCTCAAGCAATTCGATACGAATCCATCACGTAGATTTACTCCGAGTTCATTCGTTTCGAAATTGGGATGACAATTTGTTTATGGAAGAGTTTTTTCGCAAAATAAACACCAAGCTGCATCAGTAAAACGATTCAGCTTCGAAAAAAATTTACGCGATGAATACAATGATGGTTCAACATTAGAAATTATTCTTCGAAAAATCTCAATGAAAATCTGCATTTATCGGTTGATTGTTTAGCAAATATATCGCTTTTAATATTCATTTACCTTAATAAGACATGTCGGGATACAAATTTACTAAAACTACATTCAACCGGTGCATGAAACTCGGCTCAATACGATTGTGAAAATTTAGCACTCATTCGACTAGCATACGGCACAGCATCTACCTTAACTGAGGAAACGGAAGGCATAAAATGAACGCCATGAACTCCGAACATCGAATAGAACAAGCGTAACACTTCCTTAAGCACACATTCAAAAAACCACAAACACCCCCTTCATCGATAACTCCGCGTACGATCCTTTCATTTAAAGGGTCATTCGCGGCGAACGATGGAGGGGGTCCGGCCGCTATGATTGATCCACCTCGTGGCAAACCTCCATGTAATCGGGATTATGCATTATGTCCTTAATCATGTCCTTGAGGATTGTGTATCGAGGAAACATTGGATAAACTTTTGAGCTGTTGTACTCCACCTGACAAAAAGAAAAACAGGCGTTTGTGGCGCGAAAGATTTTGCTATTTTGAAAAAGAAGAAAATATGACAAACTAATATGTATTTGTATAAAATGAATTACAAATTAAATGAATTCACCTTAAGATCTTTGATGAGATTCCTCAACCCAGTATACTTTTTGAGAAGTCTGTAGAGATCGTTTATCATTTGTGTATTTTCCGCCTCGATTTGTGCCGTAATCATGTCTGGAATGAAAATAAAAGACAGTTACATCGGTGCGATTACGATTTTTCATGTAAAATATTTGCAATAGCATTGGCTGTTTAGATTGACCGACGTATAATAAATTGTAAATAGGGTTGTTTTCGAGCTAATCCATAAGGTTTCCACACCTGTTATGATTTTTAGATTCCTAATAACTGTAGAAAAATCGTACGTAGCATTTCATGCAATTTCGAAACGAATTCTTACTGTTCTATTCCTACGGTCTCGCCTCGTTATACGTTTAAGTGTCATAAACGTGTCTGTTTAACTTTAAGATAAGGTTTTCGTAAAAAATTAGTATCGGAAAATAGAATTCTTCGATGATATCTTGCGGAGATTTAAAAGAACAAAAATGCGCAGCAAGAGAGAAGACATGTACAAAAGTCCTGATTGACGATCGAGTTTATCAACGGAATAAGAAAAACAGAGATGAATTCAACGTGTGAGATTACTTGACTTCTTCCCATCCGAGCAAGGCTTTCCGAGATTATCGTTCGTCGACCTTCAAGTTGTAGGAATGGCATAGCAGCGTCTACAAGGGGCGCCTAAGTCGATAAGTACTACATGTACCGTCGCCCCGAGGGATAATGAAGGTTTCATCCAGGACCATATACCCCGAAGGGACACTAACAAAGATAATTAAACCTTTTTCGATCGAGCTCGTCACACTTTCACGTATAAGTTCACCAAAACGTAGATTCTACCCTGAGGTGCTATTCACCTTTATTTAATAATCTTTCGACACCCTTGAAAGTTCTCTTTAGTAAACAAATTCAAACTCATGGAAAGAAATTCGAGAAAAATGGGTGGCTGCTAAAAAATAAAATGAAAAAATGAAACAACAATAGTTTTGAGCTAAATTTTGCGAGTTTAGACAGAAATTAATAATCTCAATGAGAGAGTTGCAGCAAAACTGAAACATAAAAATGAGGATTCGGAACATAAAGTCGGAATATACCAACAAAAAAAAATCGTTACCGTGACTGGCACTTCAATTTTCTGCTTCCTTTTGACAAAAAGCTCAACAGCCCTTCACTATTACCACCTGTATTTGTGAGATCTTGCCACTTATTCATCGGATGAATATTTCTATATTTCTCGATGTAAATTTCTTTTTTACTTCAAGAGTGACTTTCATTCGCTTATTTTCCTCTACACGAACTTAAGAAGAATCGATAAGACTCCACTCAAACTTTTCTTCTTTATATATCCTTCTTTGCAACTGTCTCCTTTGGAGATGGAGAGAGAATGAAAAGAAATAATTTTCTCACGTTTTTTCTCTGGTGGTCCTCCCTTGAGTTGGCTTAAGCCAGAATCTTCCCGTCAACTTGACGAGAAGAATTGAGGGTGCTATTACGAGAATCCATTAGCGTGCGGGTTGAGCGGAAACGTTAAATGGATTGAACTCGATAAGTGCCCGCGTTATTTTTTTTTTTTTTTTTTTTTTTTTTTTTCGTTAATAAGGGACAGAGAAAAATATGACGAAAGAAAAAGATTTGGAAATGTGTCGAGTGATTAATCAAAAGTGTCAACTGACAGAGCCCTTCACTTCACGTCACACTCACCCTCCAGCCGCTCGATGCGTTCTCTTTTGTTCTCCGCCTCCTCTGCAAGTCTCGCCGATGTTTTTACTCCCTCACCGCTTTTGTGCGTCTTCTCCATTATCGTACAAGCTCGCAATACGAACGCCGGTACTGTTTCCTGCTTTTCCTGGCGTGGTATATCAACCAGAGTCCAATATTGAGTCTCCAATTTGATCACGTCCTGTGTCACGGGTGGAAGGAGAAAACAAAATTGAAATTCGATATATCGACGTTAACGTGTCGATTCGATTGTCCCATCGGACAAGGACGATCTCGAATTATTTCAACACGTCTCCGACTGAGATGGCTACAGAGAAAGAGGATGACACAGTAAAGGGAACTGTGGAACCACAGAGAAGGAGACCAAGGGAAAGAGAGAGAGAGAGGAGAGAGAGGAACTGGTTAACAAGTGGTCGGAGCTGGGACCCGTTGCCAAAGTACTTTTCAAACTCAACTCGACGATGAGGTTTACCAAATTGTTGCGAGACAATATTTTCATTCCTCTCCCTCGTTTTCCATGTCTCAGTCTATCAACATCTTGCGCAAATTTACAAGATAAAAAAGAAAATAATAGCTCCATCCGCGTTATATTTTTATTGACTTGAATTAGAAAATTTTTACAGAGGATCTTGGTTGAAAAGAGACAGCTTGGAATAAAAATGTAGGGATTTTTTTTCATGGCTATGCTGTAGAAAAAAATTAAAATGTAAAAAAAAATAATTCGACTCTGTTCGATTTAATTTTCAACGTTCCCAAGGCTGATTAATTTCGCGAATTATTAGTGTTATTCGTATTACCTTTATCATGACTTTCAGCAAGTTGTAACGTTGAAAAATATTTCGCACTTGTTTGCTATCGGTGTATTTGCACATGAGCTCGACGAGAGCACGTTTCGCCGTATCGTAACTTCCGTCCAATCGTATCCTGACTGCCCTCAGCCGTTCATTCGTCTCTATCACCTCTTCCTTCGTTTGGCCACCTGTGCACGTTCGTGATTGAACCAATTTATCAGATATTCACTCATATACATGTATATTAACATCATACGAAGACCAGACATACATATTTGTATTTCACTCATTTCAATAATTTGTCGGTTCAAGGAACACGCGATCAGTGATACAGAACATTAGAAGGCAAAAATACTTTAAGACGGGTGAAAATGAGACAATTTTTAAAATCTACTTAAAGACGAATCCTTGTGTATTTTTGGAATATCATGGGTCAAGTTGCAAAATATGGTAAGTCACAGCCTTTCTTGTATTCTTCTGATAAAAATCGTTTCCTGCGACAAAAAATATCTTTTCCAGTAATTTTTTTTTCGAATTTATGAACTTTCTAATAAAAATGAGACGCTGTTATCCGTATGTTGATGAAATTCAAACGAGATCTATCAGATATTTCTGGAGACATCGGTTGCACCAATCTTTGCAATTCTGTACAGATCAAAATACAGTGTGCATCAAGAGCACACAGATATTATTCGCAGGGCTAATAACGTCAGATCCAGTTCGAATTTCACCCTAAAAAAACGTTGCCATGTTCTTGAATGTGTTATTAATATTTTATGAAAAAAGGAAGTTATCGAATTTCTGAAAATTTCAAAAGAGTATTTTGGCCTCTAGTTCAAATTACAAAGTAATATTTTATCCTGAAGTGAACATCTGGATACGCGGTATTGAAAAGTCTTTTCTTCCAAATAAATCTCCATTTATCAATATATGCAGGTGACTGTGAAAAATTCAATTTCACACATAAAATAATCCAAATTATTAACAATCCAAAATCGAGTATGGTATTAAGGACGAAGCTTCGATTGAAACGATTTAATTTGATTAAACAATGGATTCTCCTTACAATTATTAGTCCCCCGAGGCGATAGAAAATATACACCCTATAATATACGAAATGCTACCTATGTTCATGCAACTTTGCTTATGCACAGCACATCGGGGATATGCATGCGTGTTTCATCCCCCTTAATCCGCTAATGCGTTGCTCTGTAATTTCGTAATGCAACGGCAGATCCTCCAAGCGTGCACAGAATAATGTAATTTTCTATGAGCACGATCGTCCACCACGGAGCCCTCAATATTACCCAAGTTCTATCTTCGATTTTTATCTATTCTGTAAAGATACTTTCTCATTAAAATTGCCGGCTCATCCATCTGGTCCATTAATCGGCGATTATCAATGTCTGGCTTCGAAAACCAAATCCTTGCGAAAGTACAAACAGTTTATGCGTATTAATCCGCAATCGACCGTGCAAGCGGTATGTGAAGCATTGATGCACGGCCATATAATATATATATATATGTATTTAACTGAACAGTTATAAAATCTATATATTGGACGAAGCTCGCGTAGTTATAACGGAATTTTTACCCCTCACCCGATTAAAACAAATCGCACGATCCGTGTATCAAAAAGATAAAGAGTGCAAACGAGGGAAGAGAATCTCCACAGGGGTCGAATTTATAAACATAGAATAGAACGTTTCATGCTAAGTTCTCGCGAAAAAAAAATTTTTTTCCGTTACGTTTCCATTGTGCTTTAAATTTTTTTATTTCTTGAACATTTCTTTTTCTTTTCTTTTACATTTCGAGATTTCTGTTTCTTCTTGAAATAGAATAACGATAACAATAATGTATAACAACGAGAGAATACGAAAGAGTTTCAATAATTGTATTTCTAATACTCAATGAAATTACATTTTTTATAACGCGAGAATTGGAAGAGATACCGATTGAGATCGATTTCATGTCACACTTCACATTTTATCTCTCGTCGATTTCATATGAAATTGCCTGTATCATGGCAAAATATCTGTAAACACATATCCAATCCGATTTGTGTGCTTTATACTGTTGTCTCGAGGTCTGACAATTAATGCTCCTCCACAATCGAAATAGAAATGTAATCCCTGTTTGTTACAAAGTCCTTTATCCTTGTCACGACGATCCTCAATTATTCTAGGCATAATACAGAATATCTCTATTGTGTCGTGAATTTCGACATTTACATGCTCTTCGGTATTGAATATTGTAGTGAAGCAGCTCCAATGCGCGATATATTCAGATGCAGACCAAAACAAATGGTGAGAAATAATTAGTTATCCTGGCTGTTCGCTACATTACGTAAGTATCAAAAACCCTATATTCGTGTCTATATATTCTGAATATTTTTTTTTAAATTGCCATTATTTCGAAGCACGATAAAATTTGCTGCTATAACCTAATGAATGTGTTGACGTTCTTGAAGTCATTTGGGGGTATTTCGCTTCCGTAGCTGTTGGTATATTTCATATTTCCTTCTATCATTTCATTTTTTAATCTATAAATTCCATTATCTCGCGTTGTTTAACACAAATTAGTTATTATTTTATGATGTCGAGTCAATTTCACATAACTGGATAGATAATGTTTAAGTTCGTGAAATGATATCGAATGTTCGCAATTATTAATAATGTATCGAATAGTTATCGTGAGCAATGTTGAATTTATTTTTAAAAAAATCAAATTGTCCAGGTATATGAGCGCATAATCCCAAATATCAACTCCATCTCATTTCACTTTTGTTTTCTGCATCTGCTCTGAAATATGGACGAAGTGCGAAATTACAAGCAGCTAAAAAGAATAGCGGAAAAAGAGGTTCCGTTACAATAGATGTGCTCTATTGTCCGGAACAAAACGATAACTTTTTATAAGGTGTCCCAGTTGTCGTTTTCTCATTTTATGTGAAACATGCTCCAAAGAGACTCGACCAAACGATTATCCTCCGAGGAGTTTACACGATTTCACCTTAATGCTCTCAACGTACAGCATACAGGAGTTAACAGAGTATCTTGGCTCGTTGCCAATGTCTTTATATCTAACGTTCATGCTATAAAAATATATTTTCTCCACTTACTCGCGGTACCCTCATCTTTGACATCTTGCACGATTCTCCTTACACTCTGTGTAAACTTTCCCATGATATTCGTACTTCCTGAAACAAACAAACATCAATATGTCTATCAAATAATTAACAAAAAAACAAGCTCCTTTACCGAAAACAAATCACAGTCACAGTAAATTTATTACATTTTTTATAATAGATTATAATTTTGGGCGGTCATGAATGCTAAAATAAGTAGTAAAAAAATGTCTACTACCTATTATCAGATTTGCAAAAATATGAGTCAATTTTCGAAACTACTGTGGATGAGAAAGAATAATGAGAGTGTCAAATTCAGGAACGATTATTACTTCAGGACTGTTAAAAGTCGAATAAAAAAAAAAAAAAGGTCAAACTGAGCGGAAATTTTTTTATCGCTCGGAGGAAGATTAGTATCATAAAAAGTTGCGGTTGTCGTAACGAAAAATGTGCAAAAGGTTAGTAGAAAAAAAAAAATTTAGGGCTTTCCTACCGAGGTCTCATCTGACCTATCGAGAAAGGCGTAACCAGCGGCAAGTAGTGAAGATCCGCGCTCAGACAGACTGGCTTGCGCACCACTTCGTTGAAAAAGATGAGCAACACGGTCGAGAGAGATTAATTATATTGCTACGTTATAGAAAGGGGCGTTGGTTGATAGTAAATTCAGCATAAAGTGCTATTCGGCCATAAATAATCGAAATGTTCCACATTGTTGAGGTGCACATACCAACTGAATGAAAAATACGAGAAAAAAAAATGTGATTCCACTATTTTTCCTTTGAATCTTATGATTCAGCATTTCTTTGAATTTCCACACACATATACATATTTCTTCTGTTCCGCAACGATGCAAACAAGAATGTGGCATTCTAGCAGTCTTTACAACTGGTAAATAAACGATTCTGACTAGAAGATTCCTGCTAGAGAAATGTTACAAATTTTCTTCCATTTGTAGATATTCTTTACTTTACGTACTGCACTTGCGATGTTTTCCCTCCCTTCTTCCCTCCCTCTCTCCCTTTCTCTCTTCTTCTAAGCCTCCTTAGCCTCTTTCGAGAGATACCAAAAGTACCACTTGCCTCGTTCGCAAAGTAGAAGAGCAAAGTGAAAGAGCTCACTTTGATTCACTCCACGGATGGACTATATATACACTGATATCGTTACAGATAGATAAAATATCGTCAAGGCTTCTAAAGAAAAAAAGATCAAGATACAATCCTTTGATTTTTCCTCAAGACCAACTATTGCATATATGAATCGAACGATATTCTCTTTTACATTGATTTCTCGACTCGATATCACAAGCCTGTTTGGAGAAAAACCGCTGCACGTATTTGATGACCTATATAACTTTGTCCTTTTTCATTGTCTTGAACAATACCATTTTATGTTACAATTCCATTTCTATTGATAGTTCGCACAATTTTTGTGCAATCTCATCATGATAATATTTGTAAAAATGAGAGTTATGATGATACTAAAAAGCCGCCAAAATAGTGCAACCGTTTCGGGCGCCAGGCAAAGAGCAGCACATATTAATATATTCCGTACCAGCGTTATTGTTATTATATTTTCCAGTAAAAAAAATATTTTTTATTATTTATTTCGAATCTGAAGTCTCTCTCATTTTCCTGACACTTTAATCTTACCTACGGCTCACACAATGTTTGATTATCTTGGATAGAAACAGTGTGTTTTGAAACGTTAGAATTGGAAATGTAGGGGCCCAATTGCACGAGAGAAACAATGCGTCGTTCGTTCGTATTGTCGTTACAATCGTAAATGCCGACCGAATGAAAATACCCTACTAGAGAAACAAAGAAAACTAAATCGAGTTAGAGTGTGTACGATCAAAAGAAAGAGAGAGAGAGAGAGAGAGAGAGAGAGAAAGGGACAAGGAAGATTCATTGAATCTGTGGTGTTCAAGTATTGTCCAACAATGCTAACGCAATTTTCGAAAACATACGTGTCGCACATAGTTGTAAACTCGATTCGGGCCACTCCGAGCGACCAAACGTATAGGACGACTGGTTCAATAAGCTCATGTTTTGGATTCGATACATGTGAATAAATATAGAATGAACGTATTGGAACAGAACTTTTCGTATCGTTATAGATTGTCGAAAAGCACGTGGAATACAAATGTTTCCATAATAACCATAAACGTATCGATCGACATGTTCATTTCAGGGAGATGAGAAATAGCCAAAAGGGTCCAAAGTATTCATTCCGGACTTTATGTGCGTATGAATTTTGGTAAATTCATTCGTGCATAGCGAAAAGTGGAAGTATATTATGCTAGGGTTATTCAGCAGGTAGTTGGCGTACTTTGGATTCCTATACATATATTTCGATGTTCATAGCCCGTCCAGAGTTTCATCCCTCCGGATTCTCCCGTCTCTCAGCTCCGGAATTGGCTCTATGCCAAAGAGAGTGTACGGAAAGCGTAGTGTGGATCCACGCGAGAATGCAACATGCCGGATGATCCGGGCTCTGTTTTGGGATTAAGTCGCTCTCGACGTGACTACCCTCGCGGGGGCATTTGCAAGAAGCCTCTTCGAACAGAACGAGTGTTGGAGCATAAAATGTGTGTCTACGCTTCATATTATTCTCGCTTTGCTGTCCTCCAATTTTTTCCCTTCACTATCTCTCTCTCTCTCTCTCTCTCTCTCTTTGCTCGCCATGTCGAGACTTCAGGCCTCGAGAACAAACTTACCGGTCAAAGTAATTGAGATTCATTGTGATCTTTCTCTCAGACGGTTATTTGAAAATTGCCTCGCTGTCTGCTTCACATTTATATAAAATATACAAAATGTCTATATAAAATTATTCATATGAAAATACAGATTCTTGTATATACGTATGGATGCATGTGTTACGTGTTTGTCTACGTGTATATTTTTATGTAGCCCTTATATCCTCAAGGGAGTAGGACTTATTTTGGGCTCATATCGCAGCACATGTATATGAGACGTTGAAAACCACGCATAACGAAATGCCTCCGCTTCTGGAGATTTCTTTCTCGTGTCTGTATTCTATAGGATAAAGTTACGTTCTAGGTGTCTTCATTTCTTAGATCACGTGATCTCATATGTCGTATTTTTTTAATCATAATTTTATTTCCTGGTAGAAGAGGATAAGTTTCTTAATTACGTAGTAATTTTTGAACAACGTTTTTGCACCGTTAACACCGGTAGACGAGCAACTTGAAATGAAAAAAAAAGTGTATCGTAAATTTGTTTCAGGATTAATGACGCAAGATACATCTTGCCGAGCTTTCATAGGAAACGTGTGAGTTTCTGATTGTCGAGCCCTCTAGGAGAGAACATAACGTACCACGTCGAGACGAATGGTCAGTCGTGAGGTCTGAATTTCCACAGAGAAAAGCGTAGAGAACATCCGTCAGAGAAAGAGCAGGAGAGAGAGAGAGAGAAAGGCAGAAATAGAGACAGGAGAAAGACCAGTCCCAGGGAACATTTGCTGTACGACTTTGGAGTTTCGCGAACAGGAGCGACAGCAGAAATGGTTTTGTAGCCCAGAGGGAACGACGAAACTTTGTTCTCGAAGGTGAACGCGATAGCTGGACACAGCAAAAATGTCCTGCTTGCATGTATATTCTTATAGCACACACGCGCACACACACACATATTATATATTGAACATGAAATTTTGTTCCCGTGATCCGTACGAATCGTTGCTGACCAATGAACCGGGGTTGCAGTTGGCACGATCGCTACGAGTACAAAAAAATCTGACATTGTCAAATCCGATCACACAATTTTCTTGCTGTAATCGCTTGGGAAAGAATTAAGGCTGGAAACCAGATTCTGTATGTGCATCGACCGTCATCTTGAATTTAGGGAGGGATTTATTTTGCTGAATAACTCGATCATTTTCAAGTTTTGACTAAAAATCGTCATAACTAAACTTGTAAGTTTCTATTAATTATTTCCAAATCACCCCGATTCTTCGCACTTCGTCGAGGCTAAGAATATTGCAACACCGATCACGCAAATCGGCCATTCTTGCTGAACTGTATAACATATGGAAGGATACAATTTACGTGTATCTCTTGAAAGCAGCTAAGAACAGTACAGTTTTAAGAAATAATCTGTAGAAATACAATAATAAGAATGCCCATGATTTTTTTAAAGGATATGTTTTGTCGTCGAAATTATGGCACTAAAATTTCATAGAAATCATTTTTATATGAATCCCATTTAAAAAAAAAATGACAACACAATACTCTAAAATCATTTTGGCGGCCAAAAATAACTAATATTTCGTCGAAATTTTCCGGGTATATTTCTGGAGGTCCATACATTACCAACGAAAAAAAATTAACACTGCTCTGGCGTCCTTGAATGGAGGTCGTCCAATTTTATGATTGCGACTGATCTAAATGCAATTCGGAATATTTTCTGGGGAGAAAGGTGCTGTATTGCCTGATGATAAGATTTTGGGCCGATCTCATGTTTCGACGAGATGCTTCGAGTCATGAGGGAGGCAACCTCTCCTTTGCCTTCTCAGAGACATCAGCCGAATCCTCGAAAGGAAATGTTCCTGAGTCACGATGACCCAAGTGCCGGCAGCGGAATCCGAGCACGTGAAATATTTATTGCCAAACGTACGAGGAATGAATTATTCCTCGATACGCACAAATTTCCAAAATATTATTGGAAACGCAATAGAAGCGAAGCTTCTTGTTCACACCTGGAACACGATAGCACCGCCCTGCGGGAGACTACAAATGTTGGGGAGAAAGCCGAAAATCGACAAGTGTTATTAAAGCACGCGTCTCATTAGTCCGCGTACAAGTTCCCAGCCGGTGAGTCAGAGATTCCTTCCAGTGTCAAACAAGATAGTTCCATTTTTTGGGTGAATCTTTTCTCACAATTTCTCTTGTCCGGAATAATTGCTTACCTACTTGATCATTTCGTGATTAACTACCTTCAAGAATTTGTCCGCTTTGCGTTCGCGATTGGCGTAAAAATAAAAACGAGATGAGATACGTTGAGAGTTATTTCGACTGCTATATTTCCCATACTTTTCAAATAATTTACGTTGACGTAATTATCCGATAGAATGGTGCGATTACCTATATTTTGGCCTGAATAAGCTTTGCGATTATATTATATTGGTATTTAGAAAATTTTTTACCGATAGTGTTTTCACGATGAACACGTCGTCATAGACATGTAATATTCTGTTGTGGCCTGTTTGCTAAAATCCCTGAGTTTCTGATGATGCTGTGCGATTGAATGTCAGTAAAAGTATTGCCGCCTGTATCAGGTACACTGAGAAAAGAGAATTGTTGAATCACCCAAATGGCTTCGTGAAATACGTCCAATGTAATATTCTGTTATACTAAATATCAGTTTCATTGAATGAAAAATATCTTACGTTGATCCAACAAAATCCACGACAACAAATCTCATTTGGTTGATTCAATTGGTATCTTTGTTTAGTGGAATAAAATTAATAATTCGTCCTACTGAACGATTTTTTTAATGAACGAAATATTTCTTTCGACGTATTCTACGAAGCCTTGGTTAATTCAACTAAACTCTTTTCTCAGTGTAGGTTTTTCATAGTTTTCATTGTCTCTTGTGCACATGCGATACTGTGGAACGACATTAGGAAAGAGTAGCTCTGGGTAACACTCTTCAGAGAACTGTCAGGAAGTTATAAATTTTGAAAATGAAACTTAGTAAAGTGGGGTTCAGGGGTTTAGGTGCTGGGCTGGTCGAAAACCCGTGAACATTTACGCCAGAACAATTTTAAAAAAAATGAATACAAAATACTTCCAGAACAATAAAAAAATAAATACAAAATACTTCCGTTTCTTTAAACTTTTTTGTGAATTGTCCTGTACTACCTTCTACGTTATTCGAAGCGTCTAGGAGCATTTCGCAAAGGTTATTGAAGGCCGTAAAAAAGGCCAAATCCGTCAGTTGTGATAGAATATCTTTGTATATTACATAAAATCGAAAGGAATAAAAGTAAAAAAGGACCAGTGGAATATAGGGACGAAGCGAACAAGGTAGATATTGAAAAGCCAAAACGGAGAGCACTCAGGAAATACGTACAGGAGTATGTATAGAGTGTATACATATATGCAGACGGACTATTGCAACTTCGCGAAGTGTCCGCAAGAGCAAAAAAGGTTGGAGACCTGAAAGAACATAATAAAAAAGTAAAAAAAAAAGAATATAAAAAAAAAGTCACAGTATGGTTTGGAAGCAAACAAAGTACAGCAGTAGTTTTTTCAAATTCTATTGGCATGCTTCTTATAGCAGACTGTTATTTTTCGGTCTCTTGAGAAATCTTTTCATCGCAAAAAAAAAAGACGTGCATAAAGTGTATTGTGCAGGCCTGTTATTCTTGTCTTGCAAATTGACAGACATGGCCATGTTCATGGATTGAAAATGTAGAGGAAGCAGGAGAATCTCAATTTGCTCGTTGTATATTTTTACCCATACCCATGGCCATTTGACGGAGTACTAGTTTTGTTGAAAAGTAATCGCTGTACTGAATTGAAAGCAGCTCGAAAATTTCCTGTACCACTTTGTCGATATGCTGTACTCTACCTTAAACGTTAACACTATAATAATTCAACGAAACTGACCAATAATAACTTTTGAATGGAATTGTGGACAAAACTTTCGTAAGCGACATGAACATTTTATAGCAACCGTAAATTTATACTTGTTGAGAAATCGTTGCTATAAAAGCAGCCTATTTGTGTCATAACTTTCCGTGGTCATACAGTTTTGGAACAGAGGATTGTGCACGTGTATGAAATACAAACCACTAACGCGGTTCTTGATTGAAGGGAGCGAATATGTGTATTGAACACGGATTTTTCTACATTTACGAATATATCGCCTGACAAGTATAATTCACATTTTTCAAATCTATTAGCATCTTGTATTATCTCTGAAAAATGGTGGTACCCAATTTTGCTATTCTTCCTGTTCAATATTGGATTGTTGTTGGAAGCTATTCTGTTTCATTCGCTTTTCTATAAGCTCAATACATCGGTATAGTGAACAATCATCGAGTTCTCGTTACTCTTTTTTTGTTATTCTTTCATTTTCACTCTCCCCTGATTCGCACGTGCTTTGTCTCCCGTATCGATGTTGGAAGTGAGAAAAGCTTGTGGGAAGCTGTTTTGTGCAGGAGCTACATCGATTCACGATTGAGGTTTTCTCTGAGAGATATGGGGAGAAAGCGAAAGAGAGAAAGAGGATGAAAGAGAGAGAGAGAGAGAGGTTGAATATATCCACGCTTCACAAGTGGCGCAACCAACCACCTATGGCCACCGACCAGATCAAACGTATCAACCATACGAGCTTTGTGGCTTTCAAACAAACCTTTCGTGTTATCCCACCATCAGTAGATGCATGTCTGCACTGTAAACGTGTACATTCTACACTGCTCAAGTATTGTCCGTGCATACCTTCGAGACGAGAGGCGCACCAAGCAACTCATCGAGTATTCTAAAACGCGCTCCGTATGAGCCTAGAGAAGCGACAAACATTCGTCGAAATTCGTATCGGTCAAATGTAATCGTATTTGATTCTAAAAATCATTTCAGATAATTGTGTATTATTGAAAAAATTTTGACATAAAATATTGATGGAATAAGTGAAATATGCTTAACAGAGTAAATACCGTTGGATCAGCAAATACAGAATTTGATTTTTCATAATTTTTTTAAAAGAAGAAAACAGTTCGTTCACTCGTTCGGAAAACCTGGATGTTTTCCATTGTGATATATTTTCTATTGCGGCATATTTTTTACGGAACAATATTTTTCAAAATCATCGAGTTATACGACTGTAATTCCGAAAAAGACATAAAACGTGAATCATGAAATGGCTCGCGCTGTGCTGGTATAAAACAATTTCGAACATTTTTAAGGAATAAGGAATGATTGAAAAAGAATATATTTCTAATGACTCCTTTAATCTCATAGGTTCAAGTACTAGTTAGTAGATACAGCGTGACTTGCCTTTGTAGTATTAAAAAAGATTTTTTAAATACTTGCTGTCGAAGCGCTGCCGTGTCTCTAAATATTGTTAACATTTATCGCGTTACCGCTTACGCCATTTTCGAAACGGTACACAGTTTTGAGAAATTCGATTCGTAACAATGTTTGCAGCGCCAAGCGCTTTACGTTCACAGACTAAAATGCATCAAAAGTACTCTTAATTTCGCTTGAAATTGAAATGTCAAACTACAACATTGAAAGAAAAAAAAATCAATTTTCAAACGTTTGAAAGGTATTCTACCCCTCGAAAGTCAACTGAATGGATACACGAATAAAAATCGTCATACATCGATGATTTTTTTAAAGTATTTTCGAATTTTTATGGACTAGATTACTTTTTGACATACTTTTCAGATGAATATTAACTAGAAAAAAGGGCATTGTGATTTCGTGGATAGGGCAATCGAGATTCAACGATTGGAACAATTTTTGTCGCGTCATATTGTCCGTTAACAGACAATACACGAAATGACATTCAAATTATAAATGCATGTGCATATGTGTATGTTCGAAAATGTGCCAGTCACGAGCAAGTCACCAGATGGTCAGTTGCGAACATTTCATGCACGAGCGGTAAAACCACGAAGAAAACATAACAGCAGTTTGTCCGATGCAAAAAACACATGATGACACTGTGCAAAATGCATTAAAGGACCTGAAATAAAACGTTACAAAAAAACAGAAGTACACGGAGAGAAATGATCCCGTCACAACAGCAAAAGATTTTTTGCTAGTAGCATTTTAGTAGCAGTAGCAAAATTATAAGTTCCTGTAGCAAATTTTTAGTTATAGCAGCATAAGGATATTTGCTACGGAAACAAAAAATGTGAACCCACAAAAGATTTGTTGAAGTAGCAAATGCTATGCCAATGTAGCAAAGTATTTGCTACAGTAACATATTAATTTGGCTCAGCGAGCATTTTTACGGATATCCTATTAACAAACTTAGCATACAAGGGTTTATTCTTTGTTCCTTTGGTTGTGCGTGTGTATTACGCGAAAAATCTCACACACATCATCACACATATGGAAAGTATGTAGTTTTACGGTGCAGTATTTAAATCAAACTGTATTTACGAAATTTAACGTAAAATTGATGTAAAATATTTTTATGTAAAGTTTTTATATAGAAAATTTTTTAATAAAATTAAAATTTTTAGAAAAATTTATATATTTCCCTATGTGTGATTTTTTTATATAAAAATATTTATTTTTGATATTCGAATAGACTGATGCCGTCCAAAAGCATTGAATTATTTTTACAAGTTCATGCGATTATTTGTTTATTTTTTTGTTATGCAAATACAAGTAAGCGGAATAAATGTTAATTTTTCACAAGCGGTCGGTAGTGTAATGGTTAGGGTTCATAGGTAGTGAGGTAGTAGGAACAGGTTCGAATCCCGGTTAGGTAGGTAATTTTAATTGATGAATTTATCTATGTATGTACCGATACTGGTAAAAAATGGATAATTGTCACACGTACAAATGAAATTAATTTTTTTTTGTTCTATTTCTACAACCAAAAAACCATTTACCCACGAATGAGGAGCATTACATGAAAAACCTCATGTCAAAACAAAAACCCTCAACTAGCAAAAAAATTTGCTTGACCAACAAAAAGATTTGCTCGACCAGCAAAAAAATTTGCTCGACCAGCAAAAAGATTTGCTCGAACAGCAAAAAAATTTGCTCGACTAGCAAAAAAATTTGCTCGACCAGCAAAAAGATTTGTTCAATCAGCCAAAAGTTTCTGCTCATGCGACACATCACTCTTGACACAAAACTTTTGTCACAGCAGCAAATAAATTTGTCGTCACCATATTAACAAATAAAATTTGTAGCAGTAGCGTGCCCTACGCTGTCCTGACACAAAAATTTCTCTCCGTGTATCATGTAGCTCAACATGGTGCTGAAAAAAAATTAAAAAAAAAACCTTTCGAACGCTATAAAGCAGGAAGCAACGCTAAATTTGTCTGTGCTTTTATTTTTATTGCTAGAAAAAAATGGGAGGACAAATATAAAGAGACGTTTTTATAAAGGAAAAAGTAACCAAATTTTTGATAAATTTATGTAAACGTCTTTTACGTGACATTAAACTTCGTTGTTGTAAAAGCTTCTGTTATGTCGCGCCTCGCATCCACGTAACGTTGAATTTTCCGACGGGAGCGAAGAAAAAGTTGCAACAGGGGTGGATCGTAGAAAATTCCTTGTTTAAGACTATTTTGCGAAACGTTAGTGAGCCAAGGGGGAAAGAGAAAACACGCAATGAGAGAACCACGTTGAAAAATGTTGCTGAAAGTTTTGTTGCCACCTCTCGTGAAATTTAGTGCCTCTAATTTACCGGACTCGTGAGTTTACACTACCACCTGCACTGGATTGTGGATAATCATGACATTGACTGGCACGATGGAGCTATTCAGCTATAGCACCGTTAGGATCAAGAGCTTTCGTATTTTTATAGCAAATTGTGTTTTATGAGTTTTGAAAACTGTCAGTTTTAAAATCGGTGAGATTTACGGTGGAAATAATATTCTGATTATCACATATTTTCGTTCACCATTAAAATTATTTACTCATAATCAAAATCAACGAAATTATTACAAAACCTTACGCAATTTTATTTCGAAATTTTATTTCAAATCATCCAGTCTCACGAAACATCTCGATCGAATTGAATTGTTTGCATTCTATGCCCTTTACATAATCACAAAGGGTTGACAGTCTCTTTAATTTTTCTAGAATCATTTATAAACATAATGTTTAAAAAGTCCTTTAGATAACCGAAGTCGTCAATCACCGTTTTGTTTTTTCTCCAGAACTAACGCACAAGGGACAACGTTTTTGTTCGCAAACATAAAACCTTCTCTCAGTTCACGAATACATATACACACAGAAGAAAAAGAGAGTGCATGCACGTATAGCTAAAGTCTGCGGCCCGTACAAATTCTCCAGAGACCTACTGGGCCCTTCGTCTTCGTGAACACGGGCTGTTAATCTCCTGAGGCACTGTGGGGAGGTGAGGGAGGTTTGTGCACGAGTCGTTATAACTCTAGAGAGCACAGACGCTCATAGTTGCCACGTTGGGGTTATTCGTCGAGGTATAACTTTCACGCTCGGCTCGTTCATACGTATTCCTTTCAGTCTCCGTTAAACGCGAAAGCAACCGAAAAACACAAATGATAATAAATTTATTAATACGACCTCAAACTAAAATATATTAATGTATGCTGAGTACCATATAAATAAAGTTCCAAGAGTTAAATCTACGAGTTAAATATATTTGTAACGTTCATTTTCATCTATGACAGTAACGGTGGAAACGTTTCAACATTTACATTGTATGAATATTTGAACGAATGAAACGCAGACAAGAGGAATGAGCATATTTTATCCACCAGTCATCAACCGAACGATTTATTTTGAAGTGAAACTTGAAAAATCTTATCAAATATAAATGAACAGCTAACCTACAACGATGGTCGTGCGGTCGGTATATGGCTTTGGCGATCTCACGAGTTAAGCAGCCACGAGCGAGGACAAGCGCGTACTACCGCAACTCGCGCATCCGCTAACTGAAGCATTGACGAGATAAACGTCAGCAGCCACGTTCTTTTATACCATTAATATTATGTTGAACATGAATATTCTCAAGTATTTAATCAATTTGGAATCGGTCTGTTAATTACATTTTTACGTTTCGTATCTTAAGTGGACCATTTTTTATCAGTCTATTTTGGTAAACTTTTTTCTCATGTATGCTTGTTCTAATCAGGACACGTAATATTTTGGTCAAATGCGCAATCAATGCGCAGTTTGATAAAAAAAAAAAATGTATTCGTTTAAGAGTTTAAAACATTTTGATATTTGGACATTCCATTGGAACCGCGTAATGAGACACTTCGTTAATCAACAAAATTTTTTTGCTCCAGGTAACAATGACATCGATGGGAAACGGATTGTATGCCAAAAAGTGTCGACTCATTACAACTATCGTCTGAATATTCGAAGTGCATCAAAAGTGTTAATGAATTGAGATACTGTATCTCTGGTATTAAAAACTTCCATTCCAGAGCAATGAATGAATAAATGGCATGGGAAAAAAGCTTCATAAAATTCTTCAGTAGTAGGAAAAAACAATTTTAAAAACTCCGCAGCAAATCGTTTCAATAGTGGTCGTGTGAAAAACTCGTTGGCTTTCGTTTCGATTAGAATTAGTTGAGGTAAACGGACCAAGATTGCGCAGCTGTGGAATGAAGGGAGAAGTAAGAGGTGAGAGTATCCAAGATTAAATTGAAAACTTCGATAGATATTGGTTGGCTCGTCGCGGCATCGGAGCCGTTTAAAAGACGAGAGACGCGGGCAGGCGCCGTCACCCGCGAGGCCATTAATTAACTTGGAGCTTTCACGTGAGACTAAGGAGTCCACAAACTTCGAGAAATTTTGCACGCTTCCTATATGCATCAACGCATGCTATCGACTTCCGCACAGAAAAAAAGGATTCGTAAATTCAACAGAAATTGAATTAAACCAACCCAATATTACGATAACGGGTGGCGAAACAAATATGGCATTAATTTAACTCACGTATTGAGTTAATTTGAATGTGTAAAAAAAATATTTTTGCATCCAGATACAGTTGACCCAACCATATATCGACTTGAAATAATAACGTATCAAGTTTGACCAACCACAAGAAAGTTTAAATCAACACAATTATACATCATGATAAAAAAAATTATATTTATTTAAATTTTTTCGTGTATTCGAATAATTTAGTTGGAAGAACTATTCTTGCAGAGAAAATCTTAGTCATCATCAAATTTTCACTTTGATTCATAAATAACCAATTGAACCTTAGAAGAACAAAAATGGCGCAATCAAAAATTTGATAGACAATATAAATCATTTGTCATGATTTGGCCATCCATGGTATGTAAAAATATTTATTATTGACTTCTGAGACAGAAGTCAGTATTATAAAGTCGCATTGGCTTCTCTTGCTTATATAACCGTCTGGAGCGCATTTTGCATATGAGAAATCTCAACGCTTTGCGCCACACTGTGGCTGAACAAAGAAGCTTTCACACCCGAAATTCAGTTAGAACAACCAAATCTTGAGTATCCAGTATTCAATAAACGTGCACGGTAAATTAAAGATGGCTAAATGTTGTTTGGATATCAACAAAATATTGTAGTAAATTTAAACCACTGTGGTATTTATACAGTATTATGTTGGTTATATATATAGTTTGATTTTAAAAACATGAAGGCTAAAATATATTTAACCTGTTGTCGAACCTGGTCAATTGATTTTGCTGAACCCTTGATTCAGCGCAACACAATATACATTTCAATTTAACAAAATACGTCGGTCAATCGGTTGCCACCTGTATAGTATAATGCCAAACAAATATTTAATTATTTGAATCGAAATGTAGTAATATTAAACAAATATTGGGTAATTCCTGTTAAAAAAACGATGCAGTTAAAATGACTAAACCAGTTTCATTGAATCAAACACCGTGTCTTAAATTCAAACTAATTTTAGTCAATTTTAACGAATTTTCGGTGATCGCATATGGTGAGTTAAATTTACCAATCCTTTTTTTTCTGTGCGTTTTTAACATCGTTCATTCTAAAATTGATTCGAGAAAAAAAAACCCTTTCTATTGAAAAAAAAACTCTCTAATTCAAAAATTATTGATGAACGAATATTATAGATGAAAATTAATAATTTAGGAATTGATTACAATAAAGTTTAAATTATTCGCAAAAGGTTTGGAAACGATCGAACGAGAAATTCTTATCAGTCCATTTAAAAGTGCTTAAAACCGATGCTGCTTGAACATGGCTCGAGCAATTTTATTTCTCAAGCTTTTATGACGTATCGTGAGAAACAACCGAGCAGTTACCGGGCGAATGCGAAGAAGGATATGATACAAAAACGATCGAATATAAGTTTCGTTGAACGAAACTTTTAAAAGAGTATAAAGAGTTCGGCAGCCACATAGATATTTTACTGGTAAAGAAAAGCAAAGTAGGTAGATGAGGAAAGGAAGATGGAAAGATGGGCGAATGTAAAGCAAAGTCTCTTAAATACCACAGACAGAAAAGAAAAAAAAGAGTATATTTTTCTGAAGGGTGTTGCGAAGGCTCTGCAATGTCTTCGATGTAATGCTACTCCATGGTCATTATAACTTTTGCGGAATAACCTGTAGCAAATATATATATATATATCTAAGATGTCATCGAATAAATTTCTATAATTCTCTGTGAATTTAGTGAATTAAACACACTTCATACCATGATGATGCCATACGAATATTTTCCAAACCAAAATAATATAAAAAAGTATTCGACGTCAGCGCTATTATGACTTAGAATTTTCTCAATATGTACAAATAGCTAACATATTTATGTCCAGGAATATATTCATCTCATATCATAGAACATGTATGCAATCTGCCATGTCCATGCGTTGCCATAAAGAAAGTTTGAGTCGAAAGGGTTGCCTCGGTAGAAACTTGAACAGGAGTCGATAAACCGTAGTTGTTATGTTGCCTCGATTGTATAGAGTATATAGCGTCGTAGTCTACAGGTATAGAAGCATAGTTTTGTGCCACCGTTACCTCCATACATAACTCCAAAAAATGTCGAAGATAAGAAAGGACTGGGTGTACCGCGATAAAGTCTGCCCCCGGTTCTCTTCTCACCTTCAACTTTCCAGGGCGTTTGCTTCCGTCGACTCCTTCCCTTCAGCCATTTTTTAGCCGCTTTTTTCCTCGTGCATCCGGACGCCAGGAAAATATGATAAGGTAACCTCGTGGAGATATAAAGCGAGAACTCGGTTGTAGGGAGATAAAAAAAAAAGGTATAATACGGAGTCTGACCATATCGCAATTCACTACTACATGGGCATCGTAGTTATATTAATTTTACAATTTTACAGCCGAGTGCCATAAACTGTGGATAAATTGTCAACTATTTTGTGTATTCGTCCGCGGAAATGTATTCATTTGACTCGTTTGGTCTTTCAGACGTTTTCGAAATAACTTTTCTGAAAGTTAACTCGATTAACTTTTTGTGCCCGCGGTTATTGCTGTGTTTCAAAGCTCGATCGTCGCTTAAATCATATTACATATTGATCTGTTGAATTTCTAAATGTACATTACTTGGAGATACTATAATTAAGATGGAATATACATACGAGGATGGTTAAAAAAAATCGATATTTTTTTTTATCTTCCGGCCGCAATAGAAAAATGATGATTTATGAAAAAGTAATTTCTCTAAAATATGGGAGATTGTAAATTTTTTAAATAAAACGTTCAATCGAACTTTCTTCATATTTCTTATTTTTTGTTGAAAATCTCGACAAAAATATTTTTTCTCTGGCTTCCTCAGCAGAAAGTGTGACCATCTGATGTGCGAGTTCAGAGTTCAGCTAAGGCTTCTCTTGATTCGTTCAAACGTCGTTTTATTTTTCAAACTTCGGGTGGTGATGGCCTAGCCGAATGGCAGAGTAATCTTCATCTTGTTGATATGATAGGTTGAACACCCATTCGGCCACTCATTCATAATATCATTTGTATTATTACATCGAGCGGTAAAATATACAAAGTAACACGTGCTCCGATTTTCTGTTGTAATGATCGATATTGAGACAGTAAATAAACGACATTTCTCTGAGCGATTCTTTCTACGTTACATTTCTTGAACAATCACGGATATTGGATTAAAGACACAATGTTTTGAACGAAAGTATATAGACAAACTTCTCTGGGGTCGACACAACGGATTAGAAGAGACAGTAACAAAGTTGCTCGTGTAAATATTCCCTTATGCTCGGCGCCGAAAAGAGACGCGGAGGTGAGGATTATGACCCGCATTATATTATCACGTAAGCATTAAATTATTCCGTTCTAGATGTGGATTTGCAGCGAGCGCGTCTCGTCAAGATTTAAGTGCGCGTTTTCATTATACGGAAAATCTTCGTTTTTTTTTGCTCCTCTTATCCTTGTAAGCCGTTTGCCATCATAAATTATAACACTTTCTTGTTTCCCGATGAAGTAAATTTTCTCATCTTGTCCCAGCTGCAGAACGTCGACTAATCCTTAAAGAAACACAAAGAAAATTCACATCTCGTATCGAAAAGGATTTTCAAAGTTGCACGGGATCAAGTATTTTCCACCGGAATATATTCTTTTATGCAGAAAATTAGTCGCTAATTTAAGAAAAAAAGAAAAAGTATGTACAAAGGCTTCCGAAAGAAAACAGCATTGTGCTTGGCGACATTTAACGATTCAATTATATCAAACGTTGTACTTTATTAGGCTTTCCACCGGATTTGTCGTCCGGTTTTCATGTTTCACTGCTCGTTGAGGCCTTCGTCTCAAAACCCACCAAAGCTACGACTGCTTTTGTTACCACGAACGTGCTCGTTAATCCATGTAAGATTGCGATACAAGATGAGATCTATATAACTACGATGCAATAAAATTTTCGAAACTTGCACCATAAACCAGTTTATCCCTTGAGAATTTACGTAATATACCTCAACAAATTGAACTTTTTGCGCCACTGTTAAACGTCTTTAAAACCCGTGCCCTATATTCCAATAACCGTAAAAACTCTGTCGCCTTTGAAGGTTAAAATTAGTTTTCATACGCAAAAAATACTTTGCTCGACAAAATAACGAGATTTCAAACGGAAGGAGATACTAAATTTAATAGTGATCAGAATATGTATTGATCTTTTGAAAAAAATCTTCTTTTTTTTCTGACATTCTAAATACGAGGATGTGATTCGCCTGAGCTATAATAGTTGACCGTTTTTCCGGATCATATACATTTATAATCTACGACGTTCAATGGAGTGCCGCTTGATTGTACTCAACGGATACACCATGAAAGCGTATATTTTGCAGCATACAGAGAGGGTGGGGCACCTCGTGAAGATAAAACAATGTAATGAACAGGTATTTAATAAAAAAACTTTGTATTTTTAATGTTATTTTGTTTCTTTTCCGAATTCCAAAACATTAAGAATGAAAAATTGTAAGAAACAAAACACATCGATTCACAATCTCTAGCTCTTATTCAACCGATATGGAGTAGCACTGTATTAGTCAATTTGAAAAGTCTGAAACTTCAACAACCCTCTTATAAGAAAAGCAATAGAATAGATCTCGAAAAATATACAAGGTTAGACCATTGAACATTTTTTTTCGAAGCGTATATTCCGCCCCACCCGCTCGATATGCCTCCACCTGAGAAAAAAAAATGTTACGTACGTACTCACGTAGAAATGTATAATACGAGAGCGCTGTTTGGTGCAAGGACGGGAATGAACACATACTGCAATCCATGAGCAAACAACAATGGAGGCTCGAATAGGCTAGGTCCCGAGACGCGGGTTGCAGAAAATCCGTGACAGCGTAAAATTAATTGTGTTCATTGTATATTCAAACATATACAAATCTATACAAGAATGGCATTACTGTAATTTGTTTTTCGTTCGTTTATTATGATCTTTAGAGGAATGAATGATCATGTGAAATGTGTAATCAGCCGCAAATAGATCTTCGAAGTAATATAATTAAATGTCTAGTGCATGCCACGTTATTTAATACTCGGTGAGTTAATCCTTTAATTCTACAAAGAGAACATTTTTCTTGGTCATGATAAAATTGTTCAACTGTTGAATAATGCTTTCAGCTTGAAAATAATATTGATTATTGATTTTGGGGATTTCGTGCATTTCTCCATATCGCCTACCACGTGTAAAGTTTTTAACAGCCAAAACGTTACGTCCTAGTTAATGCGTAGTACTAACTTTCTCATCCCCGCTCGAAACGATCTACTCACTTATTCCTGCAGCTACTCACTGCTAGCTGGTCCACGAACTGGAGGGTTTATTCCGAACTTTGGTTCCTCGTGAAGTCGTACGTAAACGAATTTCTAAGTCACCAAGTTAAAGCAATGTCGAAATGGCTTTTTCATTGCTCAGGAATCGAAAACGACGTACCAAAAATTCAGATGATAATTTTATTAAGAATTTCAGACACGTTTTTATTTCTTTATTCTATCGTTTGAAAAGTTACGGGATATTAAAAAAAAAAAAATTATTTTTCGGTACACTGGATAATTCAATCGAATAGAAGGCAATTGATTGTTATCTATGAGCAATGGTTGCACGCATCAAAGAGTGTTTCAAAGTTGATTTGGATAATTTTCATACTGTCTTCCCTATTAAGTGTACCAATGCAGAAAAAAACGTATAACAATTATCATAATTTTTCTTCTCGTTCACTTTTTTTTCCTCGTTTTATGCCCCTCGATATACGTACTTTCAGTAAATCATTCGATTAAGCATAAGCCTTTCGTGTATGCGTACATTCACACGATTGGCTCCACTCAGCCGGAAAATTGAATACCGATAACCAGTTGGGGTCCCCACGAGTATAATCGAAACTCTCACACAAAAGCTTTTGCAAAGGCGAATATATCCTATATACAAATAACATTTTCTCTATAATCGATTATAAAAGAAAATTCTTCGTGTATACGACACCTGTGGGTTGGTGATCGCGTTTCGAAAAGTTTGATTTCAGATATAAATCCCCGCATTTTTCATTCTCTGGCAGTAAAAGCTGTTTGACCGGTCACCCCGACTCCAAATACTCTCATTCTCGTTTGTCGGGCTACAAATTCGCAAATAGGTAATTCAGTAATAGGATTTTGGCCAAATGCCAGTAAACCCGATTGAGTATATATAGCATATACAGGTATAGCATATACAATGCAGGAAATGGGATTACGGCCATGTGCGCAACGATTACACCGCGGTTGCCGGTCTAGTGCTCTCGTAGGACAGCTTCCATGTTCATTAGATCGTCCCACAACCGCACGGAGGTCTTCGTGGCTGAGCTTGTTTATTTTACACTTGGTCCAATAATATTTTTCACCATAACGAGATCTTGGTATCACCTTTATAATTGTTTTTCAAACTTTAAAGTACAAAATACGTTCAAAGTTTGAGCGTAAAGATGATAGCCTACAGTTTCCCCTTGAGAATATGGACACCGGTTCTGGGATATTATAAACTATATTCAATAATTTCATAAAGTGCCAAATAATGAGAGTGCACGCGTGGTTATGAAAGACTATTTTAGAATAATTATTACGCGTGTAATAAAGAACTGAGTGTATAAAGTTTACGTTGAAATCCGAGATGGAAATTATTGGGATGCAAAATTGTTAACAATTGGTGTACACGACGTTGATGAACATAAATATGGCGCGAAACCTCCATGCGAGCTCCAAGCACAAAAGTTGGAATTTGGAAGAAAGGTTATGTGTATATGTGGCTTGTAACTGCGCTCGCTTGGATTAAAAAGTGATTTTGTAGAACTCACAGCAGCCAACTATCACAGCTGGTTGATATATACACGTATCGTACAGTAATTTCACGGTTACCTCAAGTACTCTCTTTCTCTCGTTCTCTCTCTCTCTCTCTCTCTCCCTCTCTCAGTAGGTTTCTCTCTTGCACTGTCTTTCTTCCGAGCTGTTCGACCTCCCGAGAGTATTTACATGAATATTCATTCGTATACATGCATATTACGTTACGTCCGTAATATTTCGCAGAGTACAGAATTACGCAGAGAAAAGAGAGAGACCGTCGCGATACTCCCGCGACTTTATCACGTTGTAAATGTTCCTGTGCAAACGAAATAAAGAGCAATGCTTCAGGAAGCTTCACACTTATATTCATCTGTATAGAGCATTCCAGACCGATGGCAATGGGCCCCAATTTCAATTTGAAGAAAACCTATGTATTTTTCATAATGAAAAAAAAAAACAAAATCTCAAGAAAAAATATTACGCATCCGTTGTGATTTATAAACGCGATATACGCAGTCGAAAACAAAGTTTTTAATTTTTTTTTGTTTATGTCCGGAGGAAGAAACATCGAGCAAATTGAGTTGAAATGTCCTTTGTACAGAGGAAATTCATACGACGAGACATTTATTAAAAGCGAAATAATCTGTGTGTATAGTATTTACACATGCAGACATATGTTTAGTGTGTAGAATTCACGATTCGGATCCGTTGAAATTTTCTAGAATTGAATCGTACGAGAACGAATGCAAATTTTCATTATACGTCGTTTGAGCCCAACGAGATTTGCGTATAGAAACACGTATTAATGTACATATTGTGCACAAGATTCGTGTGCTACATATATGATACACCAGCATTTTTTCAAGCATTTACGCAATGTATGTGTTTTGTATCATTTTCATATTTGAACTTGGATTTCGGATTTTAACGATCTATCTTGCAAGATGTTGACATCTCTTTGATGCGAAATCCATTTTTTCTCGGCGCTGAGTCAATCCGAATATAATTATGTATGCACGTGATGTACTACTACTGATAGAAGTACGATCGACTAACGCATAGAGCGATTGAAAATAGGCACTGGATAAATAGTTTAATTCACCCCTACAGAGAGATTAAGATACGAGAATAAAAGTTGTAATCAAAAATACATCGTCTTTGATGAGTGATAAAATTTGCTTTCAACAATAGCTAATATCGTCTAAAGACGCCGCAGCATCTTGATAAGTAGATATCTCGAGAAAAGAAGATTCAACTATTGATGAAAACAGCCATTAATACTCCTTATTCTTCATTGTTCTTCCAGAATTGTTTCTCTCAAAGATTTATAATTACATTGCAGAGCTTCTCGATTGCTCCAACGCAGGAGAAAACAAACTTTGCAATATGGATATATATACTATATAAAATGCACTGAGTCTCTCATGGGTCGAAGGATTGTTTGTCACCGAAACGTCTTATGAATCCTTTATAAAGTTTCTTGAATGCGCACCCGAGGCTACATATACAATATCGAGCTTTGGCTAATAGAATGCGTTTCAGCTTATACTTCGTCTTTTGTTACTTCAAGAACAAATGTCACAGTGCTCTTCAGAACGCAACATTATATAGACATCTAGTTGTTGGCGTACTTGCTTTTTAAAAAATGAAATATTTTTGTACATATGCGTCTTATAATTTCGCATTAAACTTTCGAGTATTCACTCCAGCGTTCATAAATACGTAAATTCATTGATTAATGAGCGTTGACTAATGAACTAATCAGTCAATACGTTGTAGAGCTAAATTCACGGATCATTAACTAATGCATTAATTTTGGCTCGATGGCAAGTGCCTTCGATATATATATACGAGGTCAAAATCCAAGTCCTCTGTTAACTAGTTGCTTTCATCGAGGCATGAAAGGGTATGGTATAGGAATGGAAATTATTATACGAGAAAAGTCGTACGTACAGAGATTGAATACCGTTAATCGAATACGCGGGGGAGACCGAGGTGAAACGTGATGTATGGAACAATAAGGACTACCCTCGAAAACTCCCAAATATTTTTGAAGTTTCAATTTATTTGCAGTATCTCAAAACCAAACTAATTTTTAAAACTTTTTCTCAATTTTTGGATTCATTTTTCAACTTTATTTATTGAATTCATTCTCGTATATACTTCATGAACTTTCCAAATGATTTCTATTTCTTCGGCAAAAATAAAATTTGTCTGTTATGATATATACATTAAATGTGACGAAAATGATCAATATTTTAGCTCAGTTATCGTCAAAGTTTATACATTCCACGTAATGCCGACATAAGCAATTCAAATAAAAAAATAGTGTAAAATAACTACCAACATTGTATAATGAAATCAAATTTATTGAGAACATTTTTTTTCACTGCATAGATTTTTAAGATGTGCCTTTGATCTGATTTTTTTTCGAAAATTGCAAAAAATTTGATTACTTTGTTCAATTACAAGGGAAAAAAATGGACAGAATTTATTCAAACTGAAATTTAAAAAAATACAATATTTTCTTAGCTTTCTTGTTTTAGCCTGATTTTCCCTGGAAAAAAATGTCTAAAGTTGGATCCGGTACAGAGATATGTTCGGTCGGTGAACGTGTATTTTTATCAACGAAAGAATTATGATTGGTGATGTCAATGGAGTTGCAAAATGTATGTCCAAACATATAGCACCAGCGAATTTGGAAGCGAACAGACAAGGCGATTAATTTTTCATCGCGAACCAAGCAAATTTCCAACACATAAAACTCATTGTATTCATGCCAATATTACTATTTTATCTACCGCATATATAAATTTCGATGAGGAAGAACCTCACGATGATTGTGAGTAAAAATCGATTGAACCACACTTGGAAATAACAATGCATTATTATATAGTCAAGGTTTCAATTGACTGAATCGGAGAACGTTGAGATATGAGATTTATGGACATTATGACACAGAAATATTTTTGATTCCACGCGTGTGTAGGAAAATCTAAGTAACTTCGCCGCGCTTTGAAAACTCATGAATAAATGAACCCAGCATAGAAATAAGAAATATGGTGACGATATACGTTTATTTACGGTAAATCAGCCAACACATGGAACGTCAATTGTATTCTTTTATTGTATGCAAAACGAAATATTATGTTTCGCATACGAAAGAGCATATTCGCTTAAAAGCAAGTGAGCTTCTTCGGTTGAATAGATGTTTCATTTCGCATACATAATACATTTTAATTTTATTCATTTGAGATATTGAAAAAACGTTATTCGTTAAATACCCAACAGAATATGCACGTATGAGGAAATATCTTCAAATAAAAGATCTCCGTTATGATTAATCATCATTCTGATATTATTGGAATTTCCAAGCACGTCACAGAACACTATTAAAACTTACTGGTATGGCACTATTCACCATGAAGAAATGGCTATAAACTTCGCCCCACTTGTGATTATAATATTAACTATTCTGTCATACACATCTCACACTTTACGTGTGTCTGTCAAGTGAGTGCAAATCTTTCAGTACTCCAATGAAATACACAATTTTATGGATTAACAGATTGACTTAGACTTCAATGAATCAAAAAAGAAGTGTTTAAGACGAACAAACGTCAGCAGAGAAAACTCGACGCGTGTTATGATCCGAATTCAATAAGAATTTGACATTGGTTACTCCATAATATTCTGCACACAGTGGACTTATTTCTTACTATCGCATTTTATCAAATCTTGACGCGTAAGTCTTTTCATGCTGAGATCGTGAATAAGTTGCATATTTGAATGCACGAGATGTTTAATTTTATTCATACTATTATTCGTCTCAATGATTGATGTTTTTTGACAGCAGATACATTCCGAAATCTAATCAAAAGTTTCGTAACAGTTTCCTAAAGAAAGCTTCAAAAGTTTAAGCGCCCCATAGATTTTTCAGAAATGACAAATTTTCAGAGTGCTCGTGAACAAAAGTCGAGAGCTTGTGAATAGCAAACACTTGCATGAATAGCAAATGCCTTCGAAGTTAGTGACACACTTCGCAGCAAGTATAAAAAAAATCGCAGGTCAAGATCGAATCAAGAGCCTCATATACTCAACGAAGGACTGAAATCGTAATACGTCATGGCACATTAAATCGTTACACTTCGACAATTAGTGGGGACTTTTCCAATATCTTTTTCATACGCACGCAAGCACAAGCATACGGAATTCTACGACGTTCCTCATGAGTTAGTTTAATCTAGCAAGACGATGATCGCAATTAAAGCCGGATTTATTATCGTAATTGAAATCGAAATGGGCCACGCATGAATGTGTGCTTATGTGCACAAAGTATAAAGGTATGTGTGCAAGTCTGAAGATTTATCGTGATTCTAAAGTCGAGGACGCATATCACAAAGATTCTCATACTGGTAGTACACAGTTCTGCAATTTCCGTGAAATTAATATCGAGAGTTGAGCTGCGGGAATACTATAGAGATGCATCGGAGATTCATCTTTATCGTTTCTTCTTATCTTCTCTACTCCCGGCAAAGGAGCCGAGGTACTTTGATCACTCAATTATCATCGTTCAATCTCTTGCTTTTGTGAGGAAACTTGCACAAGAATGTTGTTTTTCATTAACCGGAATCACGCAGTGCTCCAGTTCATAGAATTGAAACGATGCGAATGTTTCTTTTTTTTTTTTTCTTCTTTTTTTTTTCGAATGAAAACTGGAATAAGTCACGATGGTGTATTTGACAGCAATGGGCTAGTCGGGTTTATGGCGAATATTTATTTCAGTTAAATCCGGTTGTATATACATTTTTGTTTCATTTTTAAACTACTGATATCAGAGAACGTGTGTCAACGTTTTTTTTTTTGTCTATTTATATGACTCACGAACTTAACGGTCATCCTCTGAGAGCTACGTATAAAACACGTCGCGTTATTTCAGAGATTCGTCCAGTCAATAAACACGACGTGCCCGTTCTCGAACAGCATGATAAAGACTTTTGTAAATTCTCGGTATATAAGACGCGGCGGGAATAGAAGAAAGCACGTACGTCAGCGAGCGTCAGGCGTCTGGGGAAATTTGAGGGTAAAGATAAATTATACCGGTTCAGAGGTATATATTTGTATATTTTTATTACGTCTGCGATTTATACCGTGATGCTAATTTATCTGGAATACGGCATCTCCTTTTCCTCCAAAGATATATGTAGCAAAGAGTGGAACTTGTGCATGTTGAGAAAAATCATCACGAAACATGTAATCCGGAAAGTGTTGCTGAATTCTTAATAACTTCACGGCATCTTCTATGTTACACGTATACAAATATATCAGTAACTGTAGAAAATTTTATAAGAAGAGTAAGTTTGACGTTGCAGCTGCCTTTTAATCATTCGCAACTTTCCTAGCTGCTGCGGAATATCGTTGTAGTTTAAAATTTTATAGAAATGATGGCGTTCGAGTTTACTTTATTTTTAAGCATGTTTAATTTCATTGATCCGAACTCGCCTATTATCACTCTGACACATGACTTTTTTTTGCGAAAAATAAAATACTCATGTAACATTCAGAAACTTTGAAGTCTTGAAAACTAGAAAACTTCAGAACTTTAAGTCGCAGATAATTACAGAGTATTAAGGATCGAATAACGAAGCTTTCATAATTTACGATTCTTTAGAAATACTTTGATCGATCCCGCACTCGGAATTTTCTTTTGCGCTTCGTATGTTTCATTACTAAATTATACATTTAATATAGGCCACAAATCTTTTTACTAAGATGATACTGAGTGTATACAGAAAATATTATTCATTCGGACGTGGATGGTTTATTTATCCGTGTGTGGCCCGATTTTGCATTTGAGGGGGCAGGTTCAGTTTGAGCATGTGGTTGACCTCGGTACCATTCGACGAGAAACATCAAACTGTTGAAGTGTGCTGTTTATACTGAACCAAAAATGCAAATCTTACTCCTTCCTTGCTGTCATGCTAATAATCTTTCATTTCGACCTTTAACCTCTCAGAGATGATGCGAGTTGAGATGTTAGCTGTTTTGGTAAAGAGCATAACGGTTAATACATGTCAAAAAATTGCGTTTCGTAGTAGAAAAAATCATCGGGAACTCCGAAATTGAAACTCGATTTCCATCAGAAATGAAAATATTTTTCATTTGCTTTGTGGAAATAATTTATTCCAAGTATCGAAAAAGATGGCTTTCTTGAGATATATAAAAAAAATCACCAAGTTCTCCTATCAGAAACTGTTTCCACTTGTCTTGCGTTGATCATTACTAATTCAATTTTCTTCGGCTCGATGCTTGCTTTGCTTGCTAAAAAATATCTTTGTTAATAAACCATCCAACAACCTCAATCCACCAAAGAGAAAAAAACTATATGAAAACATTTCATGGTATTTTTGTACGAGATTTTTAAATTCATCTGACCCCTTCTTCCATCTATTGAACGCTACGAATGAACAGTTCCGAGTAAATTTTTATTGAGTCCAACATCCAGGTATATTTTTTCCAATCATTTACTTACAAAAAAAGCATAAGGTATTTAAATTTTAGTGAGGAAAAATGTTTAAAAAAAATAAGAAATAAGAACAATACAGGTGTTTGGAGGAAATAACATGAACCCAAGCTTGTCATGTGAACAAGGGATTTTCAGTTCGCCGCACAAAAACTTTGCATTTTGAATGATGTTAAAAAACGATTGAGATTTCCATAGGTACATAATAAATATATACAGTGCTGAACTATCGTTTCATTCTGTAGAGGGCATTTTGTCGAAAAGTGGGCAAGAGGGCGATAGTCATACGAGAGAGGTTTAATTAAATTCCATGGATTGCTTCCGGGTTATACGAGGGAGAAAATGAAAGAGGGGGAAACAGCTAGTGAGAGAGGGGGAAACAGAGAGTATGAGAGAGAGAGAGGCAGTTAGGAGAAAGAGAAAGAGAGAGAGACAGAGGATTCGGGTCGATGTCCCGAAAGCAAGAGCGGAGCAAGCGCGCGAGATTTTCCCGCGTTTTACAAGGAAAACGCCCGTTTTAGTGTATTCACCGGTGCTCTATTAAGGAGTTTCGGTACAGCTTATCTTTAGGGAGAATCAGGGGGGAAATTCTATTGTTCTGAAGCAGAGTGTCAACCTCTACTCACAAAAATTTTGTATGAAAACGATACGATTATTGTCATAAATTCCACATAATACATTCAAAAATATTATTAATTTTACTCTTGCATCTTGGTAAACTGTTTTGAGTAACATTTCAATTTATATTTTGCGATTATTTTGTGTGTGACAAAATGTGATAGATCTGGCAACATACGGTGGTGCGAGTTTGTTTTCTCGCCGTTGGCAACACTTATTCCTTCACTGCGACAAGTTTGACTGCGACTATTCGTAAACAATATATATTTCGCGTAGTGCATCGATAAACGAAATTGTGCATTGTTCTTTTGTATCGAAACGTAACAAAATGTCAAGTGAACGAAAAAAGTGGAAAGGGAGATTTGTAACCGATGCACTTTACAAAAAACGTTTGAAACAAACTGCAAACGGATCGGCTCGAAAAAAGGAGGTTATGTCGCGCGACACATTCGAACGTCTTCACATAGAAGGAAACCGAATTGTGAATTTTGAAGTTCTCTTCAAAAATTTAATCTGTGCCAGCTGCGGATGCTCATTAAATATCTTGAGAATCGAAAATGAAGTCATGCGAGGACTCAGTTCAATTTTAAAAATAAGGTGCGAAACATGTTTATACACCAGTGATGTCAAAACCGGTCCAACGCATCAATATTTGAGTCAGGGTCAAGAAAAGTTTGACTTGAACTCGAAAGCTGCATTAGGTAAGTAGTCACTATTATACTGCAATGACACTTCGTTATGGTTTTCATTGATTTGGTTTTTCATAATGTTTATTATTATTAACAGCTGCATTGGATACTGGAATTGGCCATACACACTTGGAAAAGATTCTACGCACCTTGGACATTCCCTGCATGACTGCAAAAACTTTCAAGCGATGTGAAAGAGAGATGGGCAAAGTTGTGGAGAGCGTTGCAAAGGAAAGCTGTACAGAAGCTGCGAAAGAAGAACGAATTCTGACCGTGCAGAATTTATCGACAATAGTAGAAGATTTGTAAGCTAGGCTACGCCACCTTTACACATCCAATATTTTTTGATACAACTTTCAGGGAAACAATGCCTCAACATATACAACACAAGCAAAATATTTTTACCCAAGCAATATTTTTACCCGTACAATATTTCTTCATGCGTACAATTTATACGTATTTGAAATCTTTACACAAGCACAACTTTTACGTATTCATTTTTTTTAGATATGCAATATTTTTACATAATCAACGTTTCACCCATGCTTTTTTGGCACATAATCAATTCAATTATTTCGGAAACGCCCGTTATGGGTTTTACATTAGTGAGTTTATATCTACTTGCACTACATTTATAGTATACTATGTAATGAATATTTGCGATTCATCGATTTAGAACATGCTCGTTACTTTAAATCAGCACTTCTCGTACGAAGAAATACCTATTTACTAGGATTAATCAATTCAGAATAGCAGAACAGAGAAACTTGTATCATGAACCTTTATAATTTCATCAATAAATCACAACTGATCACCAATTTTCCACGCTGCATTTAGTTTTTTTCCCTTCTGATTATAGACCCGAAGGTAAGGGAATAGATTTCCTCGTTCCTGGTTGTAACACATCCGACGTAAGAGACGATCAGTCAGTTGGAGTCATGGGATCAATCGACATGGGCTACAGTGGACGCGCCAATGGTTATACTTATGATAGTTTGAATGGATATTCGGCATGTATCGGATCACAGACTGGTCGCGTTTTGGATTATGCTACAACTAATCGTAAATGTCGGCAATGCGATTTAGGATATGACCCAGCTTATCATGATTGCCGATTAAACTTTTACGGCAGTGCTAAGGCAATGGAAGCTCGAGCCGCTGTTATTTTGGCAACTCAAAGTGATGTTTTCAAGGACCAAAATATACACCTCGGTATTTTCGTCGGAGACAATGATTCCTCCAGTATGTGTGCCATAAAAAGAGCCGCAACGAATCCAATTCACAAATTGTCTGACATGAACCATACATCTAAAGGAGTGAAAAATATGCTTTACAAAATTGCTAAGCAGCAAGATGACCAGCATGAACTGACAAATGATGCCATTCTCTTCTTACAGCGATGCTTCACGTATGCTGTCGCACAAAACTCGGGGGATAAGGTGGGTTTAGCTGCAGCAATAAAAAATATCCCTTTCCACGCATTCAATCAGCACGATACTTGTGGCGACTGGTGCGGCTTCTTGAAAAACCCAGAGACATACGAGCACCAAACAATTCCTGGCGGATTTCGGAGTGCATCTTTGTTTGAGACACTGAAATTGTCGTTCAGCAAACTAGCTGATAACGCCGATCAATTCTCAACTAAAGCGTCTACGCAAGCTAACGAAAGCCTCAATTCTATTATGATCCGGAAGGCTCCGAAAGCAACATGCTATAGTCTGAGTGAATCTGCTGACTTCCGCTTTGCTTGCGCGGTCGGTCAAAAAAATAAGGGCAGTGAATATGTTTTACGAGTAATTGAAAAAGCAAGTATGGATCCCGGAGTGCATTGCAAAAAATTAGTAGAAAACAAAATGAAAATCGATGGAAAAAGGAAAAAAATAACGACAACTCGAGAATTTAAAAAAAATCGCCGTGAACGGAAAAAGATTCGATCTCAATTACGATTCAGAAGAGAGGGAAGTGAACTTGACACGTATGAAAGGCACATGGGACTATTTGCGGCGCATGAATCTGAAAAAGAGAATTGGTCGCAAAACGAATTACCAGACTCAACGACAACATTGTTTCTTTCCGATGATTTCAGTATCGTGTATTTCGATCTAGAGACGGCTGGTTTGCAACGGAACTGCGATGTCTTGCAAATAGCAATGAAATGCGGCGATGAAATATTCAATGAATATATTGACCCACAAAAATTTATTCCTACAAAAGTAACCGATATCAACGGCCTCAGCAATATTGGAAAAGAGTTGTATTATTTTGGACGTCGGGTTCAATCATCAACGATCTCTGTGGTTATGGACAAACTCCTATTGTATCTACGAAACTTCAACAGGCTGTGTATCCTAGTTGCTCATAACTGTGCATTTGATGCACCTAGATTGTTACGCGTTATTTACGGTGAGAAAAGAGTAGATGAATTTCGTAATGTAATAGCAGGTTTCGTAGATACTTTGCCAATGTTTAAAAAACATTTTCCAGATCGCAAAGGAAAAGGTAAATGTACCTTGACCACACTTGCGAGTGAAACGATGTCATTAAACGTTCAAGATGCACATAATGCAATTTATGACGTTTATTTACTCCAAGAGCTCGTGCAATACCACTTTGGAATAGAAGACGTGATGAGCAACGAAACGAGTTTCGATGAAGAGTTACAATTATTTCTTAATCGTGATCATTCGCAAGAAATAATTCGAACGCTGCTGCCATTAGAGGCTGTGCTATCAAAGATTTTGATAAAGAGATTGGCAGATGCTGGTATCGATTACGATCTATTAGTTGCAACATTCCACAATGAGGGAAAAGAAAAAACAACAGCACTTTTGGAACAACGAAAAAACGGGAAACCTCAAGCAATTAAAACGAAATCAAAAATTAACATCATTTTGGAGTTTTTACGCAACGAAAGTGAAAAATCGAATCTTTCTTAAAATTGATCACATATAAAAAAAAAAATGATATAAAAAAAATCAGTAATTGATTAATGGTCTATTTTTGTTATCAATCAATATAGTTTATATTGAAATATTTAAGCAACAAAATTTTGTGATATTGTGAGACAAGAAAAGAAAAAACGACAGCACTTTTGGAACAACGAAAAAACGGGAAACCTCAAGCAATTAAAACGAAATAAAAAATTAACATCATTTTGGAGTTTTTACGCAACGAAAGTGAAAAATTGAATCTTTCTTAAAATTGATCACATATAAAAAAAAATGATATAAAAAAAAATCAGTAATTGATCAATGGTCTATTTTTGTTATCAATCAATATAGTTTATATTGAAATATTTAAGCAACAAAATTTTGTGATATTGTGAGACAATAAACAAAAAATATATCAAATTCAAAAATGTCTTTTCTTGACCGAATAACCGCGCTACGGTTATAAGTGATATTCAAACTCGCGCGCCATTCACGATCCTTGCGGCGTTGCCACGTTTCGCCCCTTCTTTTCGAGAGTGGGAGCAAAATCAGTCACTTTCATTGATAAAAAAATGAATAATTCATAAACGATGTAGACGAATCATTTCATTTTTTGAGAGCATAATTGTTATCATATTTTGAATGCTTTGACAGTTTTTCATAAACTTCTTAACATTTTTTCGTATTGTTTAACGCCCAAAACTAACGTTGACCGATCGCGTACGTATAACTCCATGTTAAAAAGTGACTTTTCTCTTGTAAATTTTGTGGAAACGGCGTAGACGATCATTTTAAAATTTGGAGGACACATTCAGGATAGGTCAAGGAATCTACTGTATAAATTTGAATGAGATGGTAACATTTTGTCACTTGTACCGAAACTCCTTAATGGTAGAATAAGCGTACATAATTTAATTTCCGGTTTGACATTAAAATACTTCCAATTCACTTACATTCAATATGGATCTCCATTGACTGCGTCAAACATGTAGCCTTCATTAGATAAATTAGAACAACTAGAAATTTTAATCGACCAATCTTAAAATTGATCAGATGGCTTTCAGGCTATGGTATATAAGGTACACTTGTATCACGGTTCGCTTGATTTGATCCCGATATTGGCTATCGGATTTGAAAATTACTTCTTCATTAGACCCCAAAGTGGCCTTCAGTGCTGCAAGTGTAGAGTCCAACCATCTGATTACACTCACACATCTGAGAATTATCGAGATGCTGACTTATGTATTTCATTGAATTTTACAGAAAGTGATTTCAATTTCGAATTTTCAGAGGTTTCGGTTATGAAAACGGTGAAGAAGGGACGATGAAACGTATTATGGAAATTCACGCTATCCTCCTTCAGAGGTCTGATCGCGGGAAGAGGTGGATCAGCTGAGCTAATTGTGTAAATGTGCTGTGCCTGGACAGCCTGATCCCCTGGCAAGATCTCTGGCATGGTAAAAATCCGCTAGAGGGCTACGGGCCAAGTGCTCTCGCGTTCAAGCACTGCGTCATCCATGGGCATCCCAACCTTTCCAAGCTCAATCGCCGAGTACATGGCTTCAACTAAATGATCGTTATGAGATCTGCAATTAATGTAGAAAGATACCAAAAGAATTGATGTGGTCAGCATGTTGTTGCACTTCTATACGCAATAAAAAAGGTGTATGGTCCCATTACATAACGAAAGTACCTGGCACGAAACTTTCCCGCCAAATTTCATCATCAGATACCCTCCTGTTCGTTCGTATTATGAACATCAAATCGATTAAACGACTAACGATTATGTACATTGAATTTCACAACGAATGAGTTTCCTGATCGCTATTTCTTCGAAGTATTCGTTCTATTTTCTGGTAAAATTGTGCACCCAGCTGAAAAGCTTCGTCTTAATACAACACCTTTGCTACAATCTCTTTCATAGTGTCAATCGTGATCAAGCAGCTTCAAAGTCATGCACAAATCTCTTCCATCGACCCGAATGGTTCTGAGATATTTTTGCGGTGTGATTATAGGAATTGCATTCTTTAATCCGATCGTAACGACTCCTGGATCACTGTTCACCATTTTCATCGTTCCATACGTATTTTTCTCCGCGCGTTCTAAATAGCTGAAATATGCTTATACGTGAAATTGTGTACATGAGAGTTGGAAAAATAAATCTGATCGTAAAGATTGGTGAAGCAACACAGCCAAAAGAGCCTGTAGAGGTTTCATTGATCCTTGAGCTGAATCGGTCGCTTTAGCTCTCTCAACAAGAAACGCAGTATATCTTAAGAAAATACGTTGAATTCGCTCACTGGAATTTCTCTAGAAGATTATACTAAATATTCCACAAATTCCGCCACTGAAGTTTGCGACGGGTATTCATGCGTATGAAACTTATATCATTTATACGAGTGGGACGTATGTGTATTCGTTTAAAAAAATCTAGACTTTCTTGCATATATATGACCGTTTGCAGATTCTTCGTATTGCCGGAGAGAAACATTACAGAACTTTTATAACGATCCGTATGCTCTCACATGTCCTCCCCGAGAATGAGCATGAAACTAGCGAGGAAGTGCTTTTCCGAACAGTTACAGGAAAAAAAAAAAAAAAAAAAAAAAAACTGTGAGGTAACCCAGACGCCTTCGGGTACTTTTCAAGCTTCTCCCTCGTGCACGTAGTATTTGTGCTCTTCAATCTCTCTTATAGCAAGACCATACATGTTACATACACGTATGCTTATTCCGTCTAAAATATACTTGAATCGTCCTCGGGCAGATAGAAAAAGAGCATTGAAGGGAGAGAGAGCGAGGGGAAGGTTAGAGAGCAAACACGAACCGAAGTAAAAGAGTAAAAGATGAGACAGACAATAGTCTGTGGATATGGATCGAGTTTCTCTCGTAGTTGAATCTAATCTTTGGTCTCCATGCATCAGATCTGTCGCACTTAAAATACGATGCTCACAGTAATATACAATACCGTCTGTATACCCACATTAGAAGGTGTGGAAATGTATGTACCGATTTATGAACACACGTGACTTGTAGGTCAAGAAACCACGAGATAACTCTGCATGGTGATCTGACTCGAATACAAGGGATCTACAGGTCGAAAGATCGAACAAACCTACTGCTCTTGATCCGGTACCAAAACCTGTATGCATAAAGAATTCTCTAGTAAAAAAATTACAATCGACTCAACATCAATTTTTCGAAAATCAACCGTTTTTAAACGATTTTTAACATTCTCGAATAAGATCTTCATTTTCCTGAATTGGGATGAGAATCGAAAGTAAAGCTTTTTAAACGATCCATTTTAGAAATACGTCGCGGCAGCAGTTAAAAATGATGGAAACTTCATCAACTTGATCATTTATAAAACTACGAAATAACGTAGAATCTCAGTCCGCAAGGTTTCTGTGACGTGCAGAGAGATTTGTTCTCTTATCATCAAACTCGGGTTTCACTGGTGGCAGCATTCAGAGACTCACTGCCGAATCATTTCCGACTTACACTTACACAAATGCACGAAGAACGCTTATGAGTTATTCCGTGTGAAATGTAACGCCTAAAAAGATGAATTTTTCTCACGAAATTGGATGACATGCGAGATGTATCTATATTTTTCTATCAAAATCCATTCAGTAATCAATTGTCAGATACGTAGCATATAATCATTGAAAAGATAATTACACAGGACTTACATTCTGAAAATGATTGTTCACACGCATCAAATGATTTTATGCATTGAAAGTTCTCAAACGCTTATCCAATTTATTGTATGTTTTCACATTTTTTTTTGAATTATCATTATTTTAAGCAAGAAAATATACATCGAAGTGCTATAATACTCGAGAAATGTGAGGCTCAAAGCGGTCAAAAACTCGAAATTAATGTTTTTCAATAAACAAATACGATGGATAGACATACAAGTTCTTAAAACCATCTCGACTATTCCAGAGTTCGAAATAATGTTGAATACCTTCTACAGACTCGAATGATACCGTGGCGGTGGTAATGATTCTCGTTTGTTAGAGTGAGATGGTGGGGGAATGGTACGAAACAGTCGGGATTGACAGAGAACACACGTATACACAATAGCAATACGGGATGATGGAGGGGGAGGAAAAAATGACGAGGGCAGGGGCGGTGGAGGAGGAAGAAACCGCCGATGCGGCACCCGCGGGGGCATTAAAACCGAGACGTACGTGCACTCATCCAACGAGTTTATAAATCGCGAGGATGCTCACCGGCTACTATAAAGTGACACTTGTTTTATCGCCTTCTCGAGCTTACTTCCGTAATAGCGCAGTGATTAAAGTAAACGAGCAATACTTTAAATTCTTGTGTCGTCTATAAACATCGTGTCTTTCTGTCGATTCGAAAAATTGATCCGTCTCTTAACCCCGATCATTCTTTTCCTCGAGACAAATATCATCGAACGTTGCGAACTCATCAAATTCTCTTCATCGTCAGCCGAAAGTCTTCCTTGCGCGAATCGTTCGAGTCTTCGTTGTGATCGCAAGAAAAAAGAAATAACAATAAAAGTTTATCGTTCTTTTTCCCTCATTTCCATCCGTGCTTTTCTCGGCAATGGCCTCGTTAAGCTCTCTATAAAGCGCAATCGCGAGTTTTCTCTCCCCAACTCACAGACGCGTATCCTTATACCGGGGTGCGTCCTCTGTGGATGTGTGTGCGTATGTGTGTGCGTGCGCTTGTGCATGCGTGTGTGTATCTAACAGCGAAACAAAAAAGATAATAAGAAAAGAATCGTCGGCACGTGGGAACAGCTTTACGCCGAAGCTATTCTACAAGTTAGGGGCGAAAAGGGGAGAACTACCCTGAATATATTTATTTTTTTCTTGAATGGAAAATTTCGAGTTTTAAAAGTTACCTCATTTCGTGTTATCTTCTTCGTCAATGCGAATAATCTTTTGTTTTATATCGTATATGCCTTTCGTCTTGTTTAAAAGGTAGAACGCTTTCTTCAACTCTGGCTTTCTTCAACAGAGCATGCCCATTTTTTTTACTATCTATCGCGTTTTTCAACGTAGTATTTGTTGTGCATTTGATGCATCTGATAGACATGGGAACCTGACCGCGAGAATTATCTGGACTATTTAAAAAAAACTAAATATATATTTGTGTATCCATACAGATAAATTTACAGATATGTCAACTTATTTGCATGTTAATATGGATACAGATATATAAAAACAGTGTGGAGTTTGGTAAAACATACGGCCTTCGCGACAGAGTGAAAAGATAGAGGAAGGGGATAGAGAGAGAGAGAGAGAGAAGCATTTCATCGATCGTCGCAAATTGGATTCTGGAACTGAAGCGCGTCAGAGCGGCGACGGTGAAATTCGAAAGACAGCAGTCTTCCGTGCCCGGGTGTATTATCGTCACGACTCCTACTACACTTTCGTAACTGAGATTCGCGAAAGAAAACCAGCGCGAAAGGGTCCATCGGGAATTTTGGTAAGAATCGTAATTTAGAACATTTCATTCGCGCAATTTCTCATTCAGAATATTTCAATTTAAATGAATCACATTCACGGTGTCTATACAACAACAAAAAATTAAACAAACGTGAAACTTTTTTTGTTTTTGTTTTCAACGTTTATTCAACATGTTTTTAACTTAAATATTAAATCGTCGCGATCAATTCGTGTAGTCTTATCAGTCACACATTGTTGCTCGGTAAACAATGTTGCAAATATATATTGAAACATTCTATTCTTAATTTTTTTAACGTATGAATTACTGGTAGTCACATAATTGAAGATTATGATAAATTGGGAATTTCTATAGCAAGGAGAATTTTTTTTATTCGTGAAAATCGCATTTGACTTCAGTGAGGAATGTGTATCGGAATGCGGCACGTGTTTCGAGCAAACCATATGATCTCGATGGCGTAATAAATAACGTTCAATTAACGGTCCAATTAACGAAGCTATTAACGAGTTTTACTGATCCCCACGAGTACGTAACCTTCGTATTTCTATATGTATTACTGTATCGGAATGTAGAACGAGAAATGTTTCAAACACGCGAACCAGTAACTGCACAAGTGCGAATATTTTCGCGTGAGCAGAATTCGCTCTGTCATAGGAGATTCATCGCAGTAAATCTGGCGCAGAAATAAAATTAGCATCGAAAATATTTATTTTAATGACTCAAAGATTCCGTGAAAAATACAACTAAAATATCCTCACAATACCTATCCATGATACCAAATTTACGTGATAGACAACACCGATTTAACAACATTTCAGCATCATTTTGATTAGTCAAGTCGAAAAAATGTATTTTACGTGAGAATTTTTTTTTTTGCATAGAATACCTCGTACAAAGAGTCACAGACTGTCTCGGATATCCGCGTGCTATACGCGCATCTCAGCAAAAAATCTCTCTCACACACATACACACACACACACACACACACATTTCTATTCGTGTAAAATATAATTAAAACACGAGAGCAGGTGTCGTGATTGCACAATTTTGTCTCGTAGCTGTTGCGCTTTGTAGCTCAACAATCTACGAGACCATAATCAGTACAAGATAAAGCCTTGATTCGTAATTCCTATTTTTTTTTTCTCGCTTGTAAATAATTCACTTTTCTTAGTCACTGGAATTACAGCACTTTTAACCGCTAGAAACAACTTTTATAATAACGCGTATTGTGAAAAAAAAAGATCATTATGACTTTTGTGATGTTAAATCGTACGCAGTCGAAAGAGAGAACATTTTTTTACTTTTTGTGGAATGATAAAATTCACGCAGCCACATTATTTATGAGGCGATTCACCGTATTTTTGAATTTGTTAAAAATAATATACACAGGAATGAAATTTCATCGAGCCATATCTCGCATTCCGCTCTCTTACGTTTTCGTATACGTGTGTAGTGTGAACGTCAAAAGCGTAATATAATAATAATGACTTGCGAACGTACACACGTGTATAAGATATATGAGCGCGATGTACTCGTCGGTTCATGAAGTTATATTACACATTGTAAATGCAAGGGGGACGAGGTTGTTTCGCCTGATTTCTCTCGGTACAGTCTCGGAGATGAGCACGATGCTCCTTCTCTTTCTCTCTCACTCACTCTCTTAGCGTTCCTCTCTTCTTTGTAATTTCACTCTCTGTTGTGTCCGAACAATGCATCAATTCCAAACTAATTTATCAGGTGAAGGAGAAAAGATATATTAACTTCACGATTCAATTAAATTCACTATATTAACACATTATTATATTTTCGTCGTTGAGTGGAGTGATCAATAGCAACAGTGATTTATAGTCCACTGTATCATAGAAGTAATTGTTATTCACTGCTTTTTTAATTGTTATTCACAAATTACGTTGATGAATAAAACAGTGCACGAAAAAAAAAAAAAAAAAAAACATCGAATCGTATTTCGCTGTTTATCCAGTGTTTTCATTATTGTTATTAAGATATCAAATTTATTCGAAGCTTTTGCGTGTACATCGTGTCTCGCGTGTCCCTCCTTACCACATGTGTATCTACTTTTTGCCGCGATTGACAGGCGCCACGAATAATAATGCAGGAGGGTCACCGGCACTCCTGACATTCACACGAATGCACATGCAATGTGCGAATATCATCAATCGTGTAATTATAGATTTAACTTGTACGATTTTATTTGTCTCACTTCATTCTTTATGAGTGCGCAGCTTGAATTTGAAAAATAAAAAAACAAAAAACACACACACACACACACACATCGAAATAAATGAGAGAGGAAAAGAACAGCAAGAATCTCGATATGTTTTTTTTTTTCATAGCACGGAACAAAATGTGCGAAATGAGATAGCGACCCTCATCTGTGGAGGGGATATCAATAAACAAGTGCTAAAAAAAATTCGTGTGTATTTTCAGCCACTTATGATTGAAAAAATCAATTCTCTTATTGAGTAACAACACAAAACAGTAGTATTGGAAAAATCGATGTTTTTCTAGAAAAAAAAAATATATATATAACAGTCTGCGCTATTATCATTTATTATTAGCACTTGTAATGCATATTGAACGAAATATCAATTCTTATCATCAGTCGAAGAGGGTCAACTTACGATTGTTCCAAGTTCAACAATCTTCGCTATCATTTGCTACATCAAATGATCGTCGCAAACATTCAACCTGTTCTATTTCTCTAATAAAAAAAAAAACAACAGAGACTTTCCTGTTATAAATCTAATCACGGAAATTACAAACTGATACAATTTGATCGTTGAACTCATGCACAGAATAAGCTCTGATCAAAACAAGGTGTGTTCCGGATACACTCAACAATGGTCATCACCTCTACTAGAATACTGTTTGTTCCTAATGTAGGGATCACGCTCAAGTATGACACTAGAACCTGATCACTGAAGGCTCATCTGACTCAATAATGAGTCGTTCATAAAACTTCCAGTCACACATACACTGCTCTAAAAATAGAACTATATTCATTGCTATAATATCATATGATTTTCTTCATTATGGAATGATTTTTTCATACTCCATTAATCACCGTAAAAATTAAATTTGCTTCTTCATTAATATTCACGGTAAATATTTAGATGAATCCCAAAGATTGCGTGTTCCTATTTCTAAAAGGTAATTTCTCTTCCTGTTCTATTGTTTTTTTTTTTTCTACCTTTCGGCTCTTTCAACTTGCTCGTACATTCATCCGGTACAAGGTGAACTTCCATACAAAGTCGTAAATTTTACGACAAAGATCTTTCGATCTTCGATGGACCCTGCACGTCATCGCTTGTGTAAAACATATTGATGACATCGCACGTGTACGCGAATAGCCCGTTTGTTCTAGTTAAGGCAACTGAGTCAATCGTTCTCTTCCAAGATCAAGATCCATTCACCAATACCAGACGAAGGCATGCAATCGGTGAATGGCGTTCCGACAAGATAAACGACTATTCACAATCTGATGACGCAATGAATTTTTATATTTGTGTGCAAATACGTGTGAGATCATTCTACATGAAATGTGATATTCATATTTTACGTATATTTTATGACTGCCAAGAGGCTAATTTGCGATATTACCTATACGTTGGAAAAACTTGATGTCAATTCAATGAACACACGACCTCGAACTTCTTCCACTCGTTATTCAATTTTTTATTCCTCTCTATGTACTGACTCTGGAATTTATATTACGGAGAATTTCTCGTATTGAGAATTTTAACCCGTCAACGATCGCGCTGCTTGTACTTTAAACATTGGTCGCGCGCAATGAGACATTTTTTCACCGATGTAGAATGAGCTGTTTAATTCGATAAATAGAAACTTGAAAATATTTCCAGCACAGTGATTGTGGTTTTGAAACAATGGAATGGTTAGACACTTCAAAAACAGAAGTAGATTAAAACAAAAAAAATTAAAAACAAAAACAATTTCATCTCTCTCAATATATAGAAGGACAAATTTGGTGAAGATAGAAAAATTCTCAAATGCTTATACCGTAGGAATTTTTCGAGTTATCATCGTTTCAATAAAAGTGTGGTAAAAGTTTTCATAGCGCGACAGCTGGACGGGTTGAAAAATATTGTTTTCTTCAAGTGATCACGATGCCGAGGCTGAATTAATATGGATGAATTTTTTCCAGCAAAAAAAAATCAAAGAAAATATACAACTAAAAAACAGAAAAATGATGAAAAACATAGAAGTCGTTTTTCCTGTCAATTAGGTACTCACATTTTTTGGTTCTCCCCACTATACGTATATTTGGATATGAGCTATTAAATTATATTTCCGTAACGATGCTATAAAGCGTTTGCAACGATATACTGCCTTCACCATTATGACCAATATAACGTGGCTTTCGTGTTCAGTCGCTTACTCATATGGATCGAACCGTGAGCTGAACTTTGCACTATATATCCAACAGTTACTATCCCAGGGAAGATCATTCCGTCTGAAGACCCTTTTCGAGTTAATGTTATTATTGGATCATCAAAAGCTGACAATTCCACGCGAAAACAGCCTGCGATAAGTGTTATAATGGCTATAGATCGTTATTGACTCGAATAATTATTATTTATTAATTATTATTCATATATTTTCTTAATTCTTTCAACGGAAGTATTACAACTCTATTCTTCATCGAAAATATGTCTACTCTAAAATATCTCAATTCCGGAATATTTTCAATAAAAAAAATATGTCTTTTCAGATGAATCATTTCTATTCTGATACATACCCATTCTATTTTAATAAATACAAAAATTCTGCAAGGAATAACATCTCTTAGTTTTTACTTCTCCATTCTGACCGATCTCAATTTCAACGCATATTTGCTTCGAAATTTGTCTCTACCAATACTTCTCTATTCCGGCACATCTCTATTTATACGAAACCAGTTGAAAATCAATTATTTATGATCAAGCACGTTAATTGTAAATTTTTTTTTTGCACGATTAGAAAAGTGTCGTAGACCTGTTTTGGAGCAGAGATGTGTCGGAATTGAGATCTGACATAACAGAGATGTAAATATAACTAAAGATATTATGCCATAGAGAGTTCTTAAAGGTAGAGATGTTTTGGAATAAACATGCTTTAGATACGACCTCGAAGTAGAGATATTCGAGAACCAAGATATTTTGGAGTAAATTTATTTTCGAGCATGCAAATTCAAGAATAAGCTTTCAACGCAATTAATTAACGGCAGAGTTATTTAAGGATAAAGAAATGGAGAATAGAGTTCTGGGCCGGACATTTGCAGATAAGAGATATTTACCAACAGAGTTGATGGAACAGTGATATGTTTAAAAATGCAGTTATGCCAAAGAAGAAAAATGATCTATCGAGCTATTTGAGAATAGAGAGATGAAAAATAGAGTTGTAGTCCGCCATTTTACTAGGACATTTTTTTTAGTACGTCGCTTACCTTATGGCTTGTATTTTTTGACGATCTCATTGTGCGAAAAGAAATAATTTTTCGGGATAACATCAAAATTAAGAGCCTTCCACGGCAGAAATGAAATTTCCTATCACAAAAATAATCTAACGAAGATTAAACAAGAAAAAAGGAGTAAAATCGGGTTGGAAAGAAGCTTCCACACGAAGTGGATGAGAGGAAAAAAGTACTATACAAAACGAAAAGTACACAGCCGGAAGCTGCAGCCCTATCATCAGTAAATATGTATATGGACGAGCATGCAGATGCAAAGCTTGGATATTTTCAAAGCTCTCTCTCTCTCCTCTCGCTCTCTGGTGTTGAAAGATAATGACTGAGTGCGTACGATATAGTGTTGGTTTTGTAAAATCGTAACGGGACTGGACGGTGATGAGGGTAAAAAAGAGGTGGTTTGACCAGCGAAACGAACATCGGTTAAATGACAGAAGAGGGGAGAACATACATATTAACATCGTCTGTATGGCGTTTGGCTCGGCGTATTTTATCCTCACTTTTTTACTTCGGTAATATGTCTATAGCAGTGTATTGGTACCTCGCTTCACCCGAGAGTCTCTCACAGTTTTAATATTATATTTCCTCCAATATTTGAAAAATTGATGTTTGCAAGAACAATACGAAACATATACGTAAAAGGAAAATATAGTTTTACAAATTAAATCATGGCGGACGAAACATAAAATTTTCAAAGCTTGTGATGGTTGTTTTATTTATCAGGAGTATGACATTGTAAATCTCTTGCATGATAATATTCGAAGGTTCCCGAACAAAATCAGATTGTTTGTTCCTGAATTACCTCTGTCTAATGCTCATAAAAAACACAAAATAATTAAATTAATTTTAAATTAACATAAAACAATCGTGCGGGAGCTTTTTATTGTTTGAAATCGATCATTCGATGAAAACTAAGGAACAAAAGTACAGTTTAGACTAGAAATCTAATTTTTCGGTGAATCCTTAAGTGTTGAAAAATATATATCAAGTAGCCCAACCCAAACGTTGCATGTTTACACTTTGAGTATGCGGTATGTAGCACATAGTGTCAGTCTTCAGAAATCGATACTGCGCACGTTACTCGATTGGTTTTTATCACATGAATCGTCGGTGGAAAAACGTATCGAGCTGAAAATAGTCGCATTCATGACATTTTTCGGAAGAAAATAAACTATAAAAATTTCATTCAAAACGCTGGGGTTCACTTCGTTCGGAAGTTTTCGCGAGTGACGGATATACGAAATATTGTGTATGTATAAAGTACGTGCAAGTATAAACATTCATCGAGCGTTTTTGTGTTACATAACGTACATTGGATAGAGGCAAAGGGACAAAAAAGCTCTCATGGTTGATAACTCGCTGACCCTCCGGGCAAGGTTTTCCGGACAATGGGGGGGAAAAAAAAGTTAGAAAACTCTTTATACGAGACTGCGAAAAGCGAACACGAGGGAACAAAAAAAAAGAACATCTACGGTCGACTCCCACTTCGTCCATGGATTAATGTGTACATCGAAAGCAGCTTATAGATGAACCCTATCGGTCAAACATAAATATCAGTATTCGGTACTGAATTATTTGTTTATCGATATTTCATGGAGTACTACGCCATTATGTATGGATGAACATTGGGGAGTTTAGAAATTTATTCGCATTATTTTTTCTATAATCTTCATAGATATAACAGAATTTCAGCATCGGTTCACGGGTGCTTCAACTGGCGTTCGACGAACTAACTTCTGTATTCATTTGTGTAGGATGATAGAAATATCATCCTTCTAGAGAAATATAGAAGTAATATAAGAAATTACATGACCATTCGATCTTTAGAAAATGGGATACGTGGTTGTGTCAAAATATTGGGTAAAATCAGATAATGCATTCGAGCTGACCCAGTCGCTCGGCACTTTGCAACTACCCCTAAAGTGCATTCGGTCCACTTATTCTAGACGAATTCGTTCACTGTTCATCTAACGTCACACTCTGGCGACACAACGCGTCTCACTTTATTCGTGATAACGAATTCCTAGCCAATCGTATGCACACACTCTCTTTCCTTCACTCAGTCGGGCATGTGTTTTTTACCAACCTCGCATCGTCTGCTCAAACTCTATCGCTCGCAATCTCTATTTTTTTTCTCTTTTTTACTTTTTCACTCTTCCGCTATTTCCCCTCTCACTTTCATGGCACTCTGATCCTTTTTTGGGATGCTACACTTGTAAGTTATTCTCGTGGATCCACATGAATATATGCATGTATTTGTTTTGTCGTATATTTACGTTTGTGCTTGTACGTATTTCGAATCCCATGTAGGATACACACACTCAGAGATAGAGAGAGAGAGAGAGAGAGAGAGAGAGAGAGAGAGAGAGAGAGAGAGAGAGAGAGAGAGAGAGAGAGAGAGGATGGGGAAGATGAACTTGCGGGAAGCAACAGAGATACCATGTTTTGGCTTCCGGCAAACGGTGGACAACTAGAAGATTGATACCTCAAAACTCGAAGCAGCCATATCTAGGTTTCTCCGACGCCATTGTTAGCATAAATGAACTTTCAGGAATTCTGCTTTTCCAGTAAGATGGCTTCGGGGATTTTTGGCCATGTAAATCGCTACATCAAGCACAAACGGCTATGTTGAAATTTCTAACGAATATATGAAATACTTTTATTTGCAATGCTCGACTAATAAATTTTCATGACCCGTGTGTCTCTATTATGACAGAAAATGAAACCTTATCTAGTTGCTGTGTCTTCAGGCTTGTTTCGTAAACAGAAATTGAGAGAAAATTTTTTTTTTTATTATCGAACATGGATCTGAATATCAAGTAAAAAAGAGAGTTAGACAGGCCGGAGGAATTGAATTAGATAACGCTGGAATTTTAGTCTCAATATTTTTTGATTTGCAACGATTTTACTGAACCAACAAACGTTCATTCCAAGAACCACGCCACACTCTTCCTTTCTCTTTCTCTCTTTCTCTCGCATTTCCTTCATTTCAACGCAGCTTCACCCAACCCAATCAAGGAAAATCCTTTTTTGCTCTTTTTATGAGATCAAAGAAACGTTGGAGATATTGCAAGTCCAGTTGATAAAACTTGCTTAGCACTGGAAAAGTTTTGAATCATCGGGAGTGGAAAACAGGAAATGAGAAAAACGATAAAACGGGAGATCGCAGTTGATGCCTTCAATACATTCTACATTTACTTCTGCATTTATTATCGACTTTAACAATTTCATAGAACCATGCAACTACTGGGCGCTGCACATTCCACCCAAGAATTATGTCATAGATGTCAGCACCCGTGAAAAATCTGGAGCAACTCATGGGTCTTTCGTGAATTCTTTTCAATCAACATTTTTATGCAAATTCGGAAGTCTGTTGGTTGTTTACATGATTTAGCACGGACACGTTCGATTAATATTCGTAGTTATAGTCTTTACGAAAATTTCTTTTACCACAGATTCGAACGATTTTTTCGTACCACGTTGTCGTTACACAGGAACAATTAGACCCAGGCCACGTCATGACCTCATAACATCAGTAGGATCGGTATCTTGAAGAACGTTTTTTCCCCAATCAAAAGGAAATGAATGAACTGAAAGGGACGCTTTTGATAAGAGAATAAATGATGCTCCAAAATGTATCGAGATCCACGAAATCATTCAACTTGTTGCAAGCGATTTCTGCAACATGTCTTTGGCCTCAGTAGCCCTATAAAAAGTTCTTAGGGAACTGTTATCATTAAGTTAACCAACTCCTATCTTCCAACTTGAATATACTCCTATGATAACTCTTCAAAAGAGAATCTGACCAAAGAATCTAAGTTTACATTTATGAGTATGATTGTATGAAATGTCATTCCCGAATCACGGTAGTCGTGATACACCCTGTACATAACCAAACATTATTATTTTACAGTTCAATTCAATCTCCCTCATGGAACTTGAGCATCAGTTCAATGATAGTAACCTCGTTTTCAAAGTACTTTCCTAACAAGTCTAACGATTCTTATCGCATTAAATTCAGATTAAAAGAAAATAAAGAGAAATGCGATTTCATTAAATTTTTTTTACTCGAATAGAAGAGCTCCTTAAACTCTTACTCCTCGGTCTCGATCACACATACACATCAAGTGTCGTTGTATACAGTATGTATCGATTATCCGTACACTTTTGAAACTAGTGACATTGTTTTCGTAATTTATTTTCTTAAATTCATAAGTTTTCAATTATATAAGTATTGATAATTATTTACACTTTATCAGCGTGCTATACTATGCAGTTGAACGTAATGCAAAATTGCATAGTAGCTCGAATCCGCATAACTTTTCCTATGAAAACAGTAGGGATGCCGATGTCAGAATCGATTTTTGCAAGAATCGATTTTTGTCTAACCAATAATCGATTTTTTGAATCGATTTTTTTCAACTAATTAATTACCTGAATCGATTCGTTTAACTACAATTCAATTCGATACGATGAATCAATTTTTTTCTAACAAGCCAGCATCCTTATAGCTGTATGTCAGAATCGATTTTTGCAAAAATCGATTTTGTCCAACCAATAATCGATTTTTTGAATCAATCTTTTGTAACCAATTAATTACATGAATCGATTCGGTCAACTACAATTCGATTCGATGCGATGAATCGATTCTTTTCTAACAATCCGGCATCCCTAGAAAACAGTCACTGGCGTCATTGTTCCGTCTTCAATGGTGTTGTTCTAAGAAATACGTGAAAAATGACCTGATTACTAAGGTCTTTCTCCGACCCGTTTTCAAGGCTAAACTACTGTATGAAAACATAAAATTTCAGTCGATAAGCTATTTCGGAGGTAGTTCTATGCGCTTTACAAAATTGGTCTTATACTTTTATGCTTCGTCTCTAACCATTTCGACAGCTTACGGTAAATGGAGGCGTTAATTCGTCTAGGAAGAAAAATGATATGAGGCTTTTTCAATCCAAAGTAGGTCAAGTACCTCCTGTTTACCTCCTGTACCCTCCACTTCCTGACACTCTACACATTTTTTTTTTATACGCTATTGAACAAATACAAAACTTTGCGATTCTATTGAACGACCGGATAATAATGGGAATTAGAAATCCTCGAGATTTTTTCTCCAACTATTAAGTTCTGCCATTAGAGGCAAATATTTGTTCAACAAGAAAGCAAACGAGACGCTTGCCGTGATTTCAAAAAATTCTATTGTCGTTCCCACTTCAGGTTTCTTCGAGTATAAGCAGAGTTTAAACACCGCGTTGCTGCGTACTTGAAGAGTCGCCGACCTAAATTTGTCGCACACCTATTTAGTCCGTTGTTCGTTCTTGATGGATATATTCTTTTTTTTTCACCATCCCCACAAATTTGAGCACGCGAGCTAACCCCGGCAAATAGCCGCCATATTGGACTCGCTGTCTTGAATTTTGTCATTTTGACATCAGGATCGTGATCAGCGACCCCAAAAACTCTCGTAAGTATAATTTCAAGCCGGCTGAATAGAAAACATCGAGTTTGGGCATAGATAGCCGCTATCTCGAATTTTACCATTTTGACATGGAGATTGTGATCAGCGACCCCAAAACCCCCATAAATGTTACTCTGTCTTCGAAACCATGAAACCGACCCGATAAATATTCGTAATCATCCATTGAAATGAAAACTAATTCCTTCAACCGCCATTTTGATAACGCCATCTTGGAATTTTTGTTTTCCTAAGGCAGGATCTTCTTGTCTGAGTATCAGGATCACTTTTGAGAGTGATAAAACAATGTTTTCCTATCGAAAAATGAAGAAATTGAAAAAAAAAACGGTGAAAAATCCTGTTTTTTTTTCACGTTTCCTCAAAAAAGTATGAAAAAATGTCTTTTTTCTAAAATTTTCTCAGCAGCATTTGGAAAAGCGAGCCTCAAAACATTAGCCTACAAAAATATTCATTTTTGTGAGTATGCTAAAGAATCAAAGTTAACGTTTGAATTCAGTTCATTTGGGCCTTAATGGGTTAACGAAGTCGGTCAAGTCAATGCAGTACGTGTTTATGATTAAAGCATCGGGCGTGAGCTGAAATCCTTTGCTTTCATCTTATAGGATTATATAAGCACCGTAAACAAAAGATAAGCAGGAAACAAGAGAGCAGTGTCGACCAGTAACGGTCAGCATGAAGTTGCTCGTAACTTTTGCTTCGGTACACTGCGAAAAGCGCCCCTGTACAATTCGTACGACTATAAACGTGCCCTATCCGCTACAAGGCTTCTTGAGATCGCTCATCCTGTGTTACTGGCATAGAAAATAGACATGACTGTCTGGTGCTGAGTTCGAAAACTTTGAGATATTTCGGAGTTTCGAGCCCGGCAAAAGACGTTTCCATTTCGACCCTAAGCTATATGTACGCTGCAAATATAAATGTATGTACGTACATAAATATTCACTACTACATTGACGTTTAGTTTACTGCTGCATGTAGGAGGAAAACACGCAAAATGACTATCGCTCACGTGACTGTATACTGAATCAGTTGAATGCCCTCATTCAGCCTTGTGTACACAAATTTATATATATCGTTAACTGCAAGTACACACGGAAAACTTGAAGCTTATATTTTCGCAAAACCGTGATCGATGCTTATAAGTTCGGTATTTCGTTGATCTTGAAAATTTTCCACCTTAAAAACTTTACCGACTATAATGTTTATCTCATAAATCACTGGATTCTTATTACATTATGCTTAAATCTCCTGTCTTTATAAGTACGCGTTGAATGTTGATTCTCAACTATTTTGAATATACACCATCAAGATTCTGCGTCTAGATGTAGTAACCATCATTTCTCTGCTCCAAAATATAGTATATGAACGTTGAATACGTCTTAAAGGTTCTTTGAAATGTCTCAATAAATAGTTTGACATCCTTCCATAACTGGGCGAAAGAAATATGTTCAGTGGAAATGAAATCCAACCGATACCTTCGCTTGTTTATCGTCTGATGAGGATCTGATGTTATATTAATCATGAAAGGGTCACGCCAGGCCCTGGTAAACGCCTATGTAACATAGCAGTCGACAGGGCAGTACTCGCTGGTCCGTATAATCGGATTATTTTCCTGTGTTAGCTCATGCCAGTGGGCGAACCGAGCATTAGTACGCCACCGCGAAATTCGACGCGAACGCGCGTCTCCGACCACTTGCTGTGACAGTAGTATTTCCTGACCCGTTAGGTATGTGCCTGTACATACATATATTCTTAGATAATTAGCAAAACGAACTCGTACCACGCTTGATTTCAAATTCATACGAAATTGGAATATTTGTGGTCAATTTTCAGAACATTCATTGTCAGGCTTCAGGAAAAAAAAATTCGGAAACGCCATTCTGCGTCCAGATGATATAAGTCCAGATGATCGAGTAAAAAAATCTGGTCTTATCAACATTTATGAGAAATATAATTATGAAAAATTCTACATTCGTGCTTTGACTGTGAAACAGTTCGATTTTTTGTTCTGAAGTAGTGGGAAGTATATAAAAACTATATTATAGAAACTTTGTATATGTGCAGTAGAAAAAGAATGAATTTTCGGAATTTCGCTGCTTGTTTTGGTTTATAGAGATATCTTTTATGCTACTGTATACAAAATGTATTTCCGTCTGCTCAGCAACTTTTATTGACGGAAATGGACAATGAAAAAAACGGCTAAGCATTTATTTCTACGTAGGCTCAGGCACTTCTTTTGTTATCAACATATGAGCGATACAAGTCACATCGTTCTCTACATAAAGGCTAACATGTGGCTTTTCACTTATGCAAAATCCTACATTTCGTGACAAGTATACATAAAAAGAACAGGATCGAGACGATTCCAGCATATACGTGTATGAGTATAAATGTACATATTATAAAAACTTAAGGGAGCGATGCAGACTTGAGGGCATTTCCGACTAAGAGAAAAACGAGAATCAAGGCAGATAGTACATGGATAATCACCAGCGAAATCAAAGAACATCACTGTTATATGTTCGTGGATGACAAATTGCTACGAGTCCCTCCCTATATACGTCTCTTTCTCTCTCTCTCTCTCTCTCTCTCTTTCTCTCTTTCTTTTCCTCTTTTCCTCAATTGCATACTGTCTGCAATAAAAAGAAAAACTATAATGCACTGTCTATTCCGATTTTCTGTGAATATAACAAAAGCATACCATGACGATTCACTTGTAAACTTGTCTCAAGAAAATACCATTGCGCACCATGTGTCCGCTGTTTTTTGCATGAATATATGTATATGTGTATATATTCACGATTTGACCACCAGACACCGAAGAGAATCGATGCTTCTGTTTCTGGAAGGATTCCCAGTGCATGGTACAAGGTATCGCATAACAAGAAATCATTGTTCTTTGCAGACGTAAAAGCTTGACGGAGCAACCATTCATAGTCGTCCTCATCTGCCTCCGATTTCAATTAACTAGTCGACAGTGAACAAAAAGGGAAGCATAGAGTGTAGGAAAAATGTTTCGTTTTTAGACATTACTACTCTAACACCCGCTTAACTAGAATCATCTTCTGGCCATTCAAAACGACGTGAATAACGCCCCCATTATATCCATTTTTTTTTTTTTTTTTTATTCCGGCTGATAATTTTCAACGGATGCCATTTTATTCTCGTCCAGAACAGTGCGAATCCGAATGTTCGCATAAGAAGATTTTGTTGTTTTAATACAATAATTACGTGAATTTATAAGATTCTTAAGTGCAGTTTCTGAGCGGGCCGAATTTTTTTTTACCGAAGCTACCAGAAATTTCGATTTTTCATTCAAGATCGTAGAGGTATGTTAATCGTTTGGCACGTTGAGCGCCACGTAGGTCTCAGCGGATCGACAGTGGACGTTCCGTTTAGAATTTCAAGTAAAAGAAACTATACGTACGTATAGTGTTGGTGTTCATGGACGGGCGAGGCGTTTCGAAGTGTTAATTGCACTTTGAAAAATTCAAATAGCTGCAACTTTCAGTCCCGGTAAAAACTTTCAACAAGTAAAAGGAGAATGCCAGGTATTGAATAAAACTGGGCGATAAAATTGTGTAACAAAAAAATATAATTTCGTTCAAAAAAGTTCAAAGTTGAATCGTGGCAATGTAATTAGTGAAGAAGGAAAAAAATTCTATAAAATGGAAAAAAATCTTGACTGCTTATAGTATACCTTGATGTAGACATTTTGATATGAAGAAAAAAGCATAAAAAATGCATAAAGTCAAGCATAAACGAAACATAAAAAAACAAAAATGTTATATAAATTGGAAAAACCTTTGGCAAACAGAGGGAAACTAACTATGGAAAATAGGGAAGGGAAAAATTATTCAATTTATAAGTGTAACTTCCTTGAGATCAGATCTTTCTGTTTTTTTTTTTTAGCTTCTCCAGGATAATGTGTCGACAAGCGCACTATTAAATGTTTATTTGTTTAAATTCAATGAATACACTTTGTCCAGTGAAAAAAAAATGTTAAATTTTGCTCTGCTCCCACTGCCTCTTAGGTATATGAAGCCCCTTGTTATAAGAGCCAATAACTTTAAAGCCAGTTACCCCATCTGATTGAAAAGGTTGCATCTAACACAATTCAAATTACATACCTGTCTAGAACAAAAGAACGAACACTATCAGAAAACTACGAACGTGAAAAGTCAACTTTATCTTTCTGTGTCTCGCTCTCCCATCTATCCATCAACGACCTTGATCTCCGTCATTTTGACCTCCACCTTATTTTCATTATGACCTTCATCTTGATAAACGTTTGCATCATGATCTTCAGACGAGATGAAAAGAAAGACTTGGTTGGTTGAGTAACTGTGTTAGGTCAGGGTAGATAAATGTAAAATTATGTCTTGAAGTATGCACATCGAATATAATCAAGCCACTTGAACGTATCTCGTATTCAAAAATTGACCCAGCCCGAGCTTTTACTATTTACATTTCGAGTGATAAAAGAAAAAAGAAAAACTTAATATCAATTAAGGGAAGACAATCTGATGAACATTCGACGTAAGCAGTCTCATATAAGTATACATTTTGATTGCATTAACGCACGTAATTCCAGCTAAACTACATACTATTTTCCTCAGAGACTGCCATCTTTTTCACTTCACCAGAAAACTAAAAAAAAAAAAACCACAATCATAAAACACACTGACCCTATTGTCGACAAATTATTACGCAAAAAACCGTTCAGGCGTAAATTACAGCTTCTCCGTTCGTGGTCGAAGTATTATATACATATATATATGTGGCACACAGTGTCCGCTCAAAGTGGAAGCACGTAATGGTTTATCGTTCAGTCGTGACTCGAAAAACTTGGTGACTTTGAAGAGAGCCCGAGATCATTCCACCTGTGTAAGAGAATAGCGTGAAAAAGGCGTTGGAATGCTCGACTGTGTGGGATGAGAAAAAGGTATGTGACCGTTAATAAAAATTCTGGCAAGCACTTCTTTCTTGCAGCGTTTTCTACTGGGGTCGCGAAGAATCTCCATTGCCCTGAGAAGATCAGCAAATAAAGTTTTCTTTCTTCCATTCATTGGTTCGTTTCGTGATATTTTTTTATATTACCTATAAGTATCATACGAAAGTTCAGCCATTGTTTTCTAAAATTATCTCTCTGTCTCATTTCTATAGCGGTAATCTACAGATTCAAAAAAATAGAACAATCATCATATTAAATCTGATGAGTTACCAAGGCATAAAAAGTCTCATTATAACAAGGCAATGAAAAAAGTGCACCATGAATTAACTCCACCGTACTTCGAAACGAACTCTTAGGTTTTTCACGAATGGAACATATCGCTGTCCGGTGTACACCTCTCCTGCAGAATAAATTTTTGCACTTTTATGCGACAGTGCTTAAAAGAGATGGCATATTCCATGTTTCGTCTGCTGATGCTTTAGAAACGGGTACTATAACACTTAAAGTGTCGGAGGTTGGAGCGCATGTAGAAAATATTGCGACAGACACTCTGTCGCTTTCGCGATGCAATCAGCCTGTATACGTGCATATGGATATTTCGTCTTCCAAAGCTGGCGAGTGAACGATAGGGTGGTGTTTTCAAGATTTCGCGTTGCAATTTCGGTACATAACGGTGCGCAATTATATGTTTTTATACGTTTGGACCTTTGAACGGACGCGTCATATTCTTGAAGATGTTGAAACCCTGTCATGGGTTTCTCCATGATGAAAACACTTTTTGAAGTTCAATCGAATTTACACGTAGATAGAGAAAAATATTTATGCACAATGTATTGGATGAATGAATAATTACGAGACATGCAAATTCATCTTAAAGCTTTCACGACTCAATCTCGTTTTCTTGGTCTTTTCGATCCATAATGCTACCACATTTTTTCCATCGCTCAATTAGCACGTTCCATCAATGTACTTTGCGCTGAAAGAGCTCGTGTTTCCCATCTCAACATGGGCATTAAACTGAAGGTATTTTATACTTTTATTCTTGCTTCCTTTCATCATTCTGTACACGAATGGCATAAGGTGAAACTCTCTCAGGTCTCTAACTGCATATATCCAATTCACATTCTCTACATTCAGTTTTATTTGAATTTTTTTAATTAATGAATTAATGTTATAAAAACTGATATTGGATGTGCCAATTAATATCAGCAGTAATGAGCACAATACCTGTTTTTATTTCTCCGGATAAATTCAAAAGGATTTTCCAATTATACCATTTCAATTACTCTGTGAAATCGAAACAATATTCAAAAAGCAATAATATGACCTAATGAATCGCTATCCCTGCTCCATTTCCGTTAATAATTCCTAACTTTTCTCTTAAAGCAATCGAAAAGTAATGAAGCTCCATAAACGGCACAGCTATTTCGAAGACCTATATGCACATATACGTACACACGTGTCACACTTACTATAGAAACGTTTATCAGTAACGAGAGTTCGCACGCCTTCGCCCGTACGTCCCGTGCCGTTCCGTGATCCACATATATTCACACCCCAGCTCACTATAGTGTCGTTCGATCTCCGCCAGCGTTTCCTTATCGCGCAGAACCCTCTTGCAACAACGACGTATACCCTCTCGCCCTGCACCCATCCAACCGTGTTGGCTTATTATTCGCGTGAATACAGCGTCCGCATTCACCACCGTGAAATCGGATCTCTCTCTGGGAGCTGCAACGTCGTTCTGATTCACCCGCACTATATAACGCCATTTATGCTCCTCACGCCATATGTATTTTCTCTCACATATGTTATTATCATATATGCATAACATATAGACATATGTATAGACAGTACTTATTGGTATTGAATCGAAACCATTGCTCCACTGAACCATTGATGCTTCGCAAACATACATGTACCAAACATTTGATAAAACACACACGTGAGGTTTACTCAACAATGGGGGATTGGGTAATAGCGTGTATAGATCGGGTATATATGATTAACCCTTCGCTTACAAATATCGTTCTTCTAAATCGATGTGCAAATTTTTGATAAAATGAAAATGATGTTTGAGAGAACGTCAACTTGTTGGTGAATGATTTCAAGTTAAAGTTGCAAAAATCTTTTGAAATGAAATTAAATATGAAGACAATTAATGTCTGTATTTTCATTAAGATTATTGTTGAAGTTTCAATTTTATACACATTTTAATGTTCCCTTCAGACCAATTCTACGTGCTAGGACGAGTTGTCTATACGATGTAGATCGTCAACTATATAATAGCAAAAAAGCAATCCAATAACAATGGTGTTAGTCACACCGCCGAACAAAAACCTCCATTTTACCTTCAATGTGTAACTCGACGGCTTTTCCAATTCCGACCTCCGGATACAACGATCGGACGTGCACGTTACGAGAGTTTGACGTTATCTCACTATGTACGACTGTGTTACGAGAGCGCTTTTTCGTCTTGTGTATACGTGACTATCTCATCAATACTCGACTAGGAAGATGGCAAGAGAGAGAGAGAGAAAGAAAGAGAGTGAGTGAGATGAGGTGAGAGATAAATATTATGGTAGCCAGTTACAGACACGGTTATTCATAAAACGTATCATATTTTTATTCAATCGGAAACACCGGCCGTTCAATTTCGAGATTGTATTTGGAAATATAAATGTCGTTGAAAGATCCCGTACGATTTCAATGCTATTACTTAGTATGAAGGATTCTTCAAAAAATGAGTTCCATCAGAACTAATTTTGCTACAAAGTATGTTTTTAGTGAAGCAGTTCGAAAGAACATATATTGACAAAGAAATTAGATTTTCTATATGCGTTAAGACCTGTCGATAACATGTTATTCTCAAATCGACAAACACAATACAATATTACGACTTAATAATTTGCAATTTAGTATTTTTTTTCTTCGATAAAGACTGGCATGACGTGAGACAATCTTTCGAATTGGTCATTCGTTTGATTACGAAAGTCCGGGATGAAATGGGTCGTAGCTGTGCCAGCCTCTCCCTATTGGCTTCAATTAGCCCTAAGTATCGTATCGTTACTTGTTCGCCGTACGTGCGTATCCAGGACTGTCGGAACGTTCCTATTTCTCTCTCTCTCTTTCTCTTTCTCTCTCTTCCGCTTTGTTACAGCCTGCTTTCTTTTTTTGCGTTCTCTCATCATGAACGTGACTATCTGACTAGAAGTTTTATCGAACGTGTTTAATCGGAATTACTGCTTAATGCTTGTGTATATCATCACATATAGGTAGTGATTAATGGTGCTAAAACTGAACATTGCAGTTGATTCAGATTTCCAATACTTCTTCATACTTTATATTAGAGAAAATTATCCATTCTGGTTATGATAAACGCACGCATTGGTTAGGGGTGGGGGGATTAAAAGTGCAGACTGAAGGTTTTTTGTCATCGTTTTTTTTGTCATGGGTATGCTCAACTATTAACTCGATATTTAAATAATACTTCATGATGAATTTTTCAAAAATATTAATTTTTTATAAATTTATCTTCAGAAACGTGAAACGCTTATTTGAAACAGTGGTTTACGGTGACAACTTTCATTCTCGACTAGTTTATTAGAAAATAATGGAACAAAGAGATGTTAAAACATATTTTAATAGCGAAAGAATTATCGGTTGAAAATGAACGGAATATTACGGGTAGCAAGGACGGTACAAATTTCAATCCGGTCAGTCGAGCTACATATGTCTGAGAAATAGTAATCAACGCATTCGAAAACATACTATTAAGTATCCCAAAACATGTGTGTAGTTGCAAGGTACGAATATAATTTATAAAATTGCTCATCGCAGCAGCAATTTCGACGCTATCTGTAAGCATCACGATAGATCATTGTCCATGCCTTACAAAAATGAAAAAAGCTCAGCGTTTATTTAGTACACTGGTAATGCCCATCAGTTGTTGGCTATTGTTCGCTATCGAACTTCCGCACTTTCTCAAACATTTGAAGCGATGAAGATAAAGTTTTTATAGATTTATGTCAACATGTCTTATTTGTAAAAAAAAATGAGAAATAGACTTTTCCCATTTTTAAAGAGCCCTTAATCCCATGATCTGTGTTACACTAGGTGTCACAATGGGGTAAACGTGTGTAATTTCAACGATCGACAGTAACATTATCGACACAGATATAACCGCATAAGAGAACATCTTGAAGGAGGAAGCTGTCATTTCTTCGTCGGCTGACCAAACATCGATTGCACTACTCCATGTGTTGCACTTTGCTCGATCGAAGCAATCCGAGCTCGGTGTTATCGTATACGTCATTGCCTACACATACAGAGAGCAAATAATCTCTCGTTCGTAATGGTCCGTAATGGTTATTGCGAGCCAAAGATCCGAGATAACAGACGGATACAGATGAGGAAAGCCAGAACATATGGCTCGCAAAACACACTGCTAATAATAGTGCATACGGAAGTCTCGCGTAAACGGATAATTCGTGACTCTGATATTACAAGAATAATAATTTTTATTCAAACTGAACTTGGCCTAAAAAAAGTGGTGACTTTTAAGATTTTTTATGAGCTCAAAACATCGTAACCAATCGTGTGATGTTGGCTTAGACTTTTTCGTTCATTAAACACTATAGTTATTCATGAAAAAAAAAGGAAAACGATTTTTTTAATGCTATATCAAAATATAAAAATAACAGAAAATAGATAGAATAGAAAAAAAAAACGAAGAGAAAAGTATTTGGTGCGACTCTGAGAAGAGTCACGATTCTTGGTAATTACCTAAAAAATAAAAGTAGTCTATAAAATGTTTTTCAACAGTAAATAAATTACGAGACTGCGTACATCAATTGAATTATCGAAATGATGGAGGTACCATTGAAACCATAAGTATATTTGAGAATCACTAACAGCATACTTCAATTTGCGCAACGATATTTGCGAAATGCCGGGGGACTGTTTGTTTTGTGTGATGATATCGGGCGTGGAGAGCTACCTTAAGGCTTCAAGGATATTGCTTCACATACGGTCAAATATCATACCTTCCTACATAAATAATCAATATTGAGTGAGTACGATACAGTAGTTTGCTTAATATTTATTCATAGTTCAATGAATGATTTCATTACTTCATAAGTAGATCTGAAGTTAATAAACCATTCAGCTGTTTCTACAGTTAAACCTTTTCAGTGTTAATTTTTTTATTCGAAAATCAATTTTTTTGCATCATCTACAAATATGGACTTTGATAAACATGCCGTTTAATTCTAGTTGCGAAATTCCAATCATTACGATGACTATTGCTTTTATCAGAAGGAGGAATTAAGAAAATAAATCAGAAAGGAAAGAAGGCTGAGAATCATTGAATGATGGAAAAATGAATGAGTGGAGCACAATGATAGGAATGATGCATCATCGATCGATCGCAATAAATTACGACAGTTATATGATAATATTATTTTCAAAACGACATTTTTCCAAAATATTTTATCATTCTGAACGAATATTGATCAAAAAGTGGTGAGCGATCGCAATTTCCGTGCCCGTTACACCGAGAAGGTCCCTCAAAGCATAAGCTATTTTGACGGTGATATTTCTTATACAATGATTGCCCCACAACCACTCAGCACATTCCCATAATCGTAAAAGACATTTAGATTTAGAAAATGTTCCCAAAACACTCGTAATACGCCTGATTGTGCACCGTACCATGTAAACATGAAACATACCCTTTTGCATAATTCAAAGAAAGCATCTCTCCGTGAAATAGCATGAAACGTGGAATTTCGTGTGGTTACTCTGCGCTTACTCCTGTGGTTTATTCTCCCTCCCTAGACCAATCTCTCTGACCCTCTCTTTCGCTCTCTGTCTTTCACATTCTGCATATACGAGCACACACACACACGCATACACGCGGCAGCCAGTTACATCAAACGCAATCGCGTATGAAATCTTTGATATACTAAGAATAACAGATTTCATCAGTGATATTCTCGACGTGCGTTCGCTACATGAAAAAAACTAAAAGAGCCATCGGCCAGAAAACAAATGAGCTACTTTGTTTACGACCACCAAAAAATCATTGATTGTTATACTTGAACTACCTGTTCTTAAAGATTATTTTTGTCAATGAATTTTCACCAGTAACTACGTACCCTCTGTTATTGGGGCACGAGCATGAGCCAAAGATCTAAGACGTAAGCGGCCATCGCATATGAAACATCGGAATACTGATAAATCACAGATTTACTCACGAAATTAGATTCGGACGAAACTAAATTGGTACAACTTGAGCTGGATGGTACAGCCCTCCTTCATTCTATTATTTAAATATAACAACAAACTCGTAGAATTCTCTTCGGCAAAATTCTGCAGCTTATTAGCCTAAAGAGTCTCAGAGTGATTCCAGTTATTTTTCTCTCAAGAATGAGCGTACTCCCTATCGACTTATCGCGTTTCATCGCGATAAGTCGATAGGGAGTTATTGTTTATTGTAACTTTTCCATTACTTCGTTCAATGGTACTACGATTAAAAAATTTTCCAAATTTTCTGTAAATCATCGCAGCCGAGGAGATGCCTCCCCGAGCGCTTCTTGAACATGCTTGCATTGTTACCCAAGAAGACTAATGAGGTACCAACTGCATCGACAATGTCTTCTCCAGATTCCCATCGGCCATGTCAAACACAATACCACACGGAGAAACTTTTACACGAATATTTGAAATAAATTTGTAGAAATATTTACTATGTTTTGTAGCAACGCTGAGTTATATATTATATTTCACAAGAGCACATAGTAATTTTTGTCTTTGCTGACTATTTTTGTCAATTGCTGACTAAGACGAAATCATTGTTGAATCGACCGAAGTTCTGTTAAATTAATAAATATCATTTTGTTTGCCACGACTTGTTGATCAAAAAACAATTTCGTTGAATCAACAAATTTCTTTCTACAGTGTAGCCACGGAATATGTAATTCAATGATACAGGTACATGCACCATTATAATTTGCGTTGATGTTATTGCCTTATTAGTGCAAAGCTTAATGTTAAGAGTCCATGAAACAGTGTATCTGGGTCTATTGCGCATCCAGTGGCTATGTATCATAAATAATGAGTAACGATGGTTCGCTCTATTCAGACAGGCTAATCGATTATCAATAATAGTCTCGCTCATTATCGGACAAATATGGAGCTTCAATAAATCATTTTCTGATTCATGGCACATCAACCGAGTGCAATAACACTTATCCCACGACTAACAATCGTAAATGGGATATTCCTGAGTTTAATTTATTGCATCGCAGCGAAAATGACAAAACTGAAGATGTACGAATGTTTCCTTGAGAAATTAAATTCATATAAAAATCTCCCGATAAAAATGAAAGTTATACGCAAGTTGTTTTATCCTAACTCACAATTTTCTATAATGTCATTTTATCAAACCTAAAAGAGAACATGAAAAATTAGTAATAGCTCAGAACCACGTAGTTTTCAACTAAAATAATTTCAAAAGATTGATGTTCTCTGCAAATTTCGAAGGCAGAGGAACCAATAAAATGTCGTTGAGTAAGTGTCTCGCATCTGCCATCTTTTTTCTTGATCTTTTTGATCCACTGATAGTCTAGACATCATGACGGTAGTCAGTCATAGTCAGATTTATGCTTTTTTTCTGACCTTACCCGAGTCTCTTACAGTCGGCCGAATGAGGCCAAATTAGGGAACAAGATGAATTACGTCTGTATCAGAAAATATTGGTTTTTATGACGTCTTTTCTCGCTACCAATTTATGATACGCTTTATTGCTGACAAGTATTTTTAAAAAGCCAGAAAAAACTCCAATGCTAATGATTCACTGCGATCTCTGGTATTTTTCTAACAACGGATGCCGCGTAGAACTGTCAGGAAATTCCCAGAACATGGAGATCTCAATTGTCGTAATTAGTTTCCACAAGTCGTCCTGATAGTCAGCACACCTAATTAAGCGAAGAAACAGTCTTTGCATTTTATAAACCTCTTGGGCTCATGAACAGCATTTTCATTGGCAAGAACACCGCACGTTCTATATGTTACATAGATACATACATTTCTCGGTCACGTCCAAGGCTGTCATTATTGCAAAAATAAACCTCTCGACATTCTCTCCCACTCATACCGATACTTTATCATCTTCTTCGATTCGCAGCATGAAAGCCGTGCAGTAACATAAATAATCGTCCTTTTCATGGGTATTTAAATCACAAGACGTTGGATTTTAATCATGTTGCTCTTTCGTTTAAGCTCGATTTCTCTCGATTACGTTTTCTATTTACCGATTCAAATGAACAGTTTTTACGCTCGTCGTATTGCAATATTCCTTATTATATCGGGTTTAAACATGAAGAGCTACGATCGTTTTAAAGGCTAATAAAATTTAAGTGCTTCAAAAATCTTGTTATTCGTACTTTATTGATTTCGTGCGTTATTTTTAGGTGAGAAATTGATAATACTCAGCTATTATTTTTTGATAGTTGCACAATTTTTTCTTGGAAAAAAAAAAAAAAAAAAAAAAAAAAAACCCCAGATCTTTTTCATATTAATTTAATATTATTGCATCTTCAGTTTTTAAAAAATTGTTGAACTATTTTTCCGCGACACGTGTTCGACAATAATTTTTCTAACGAATCGCAACAAAAAAATGTCCTTTCAGTCCGAATATCGTGTTGGTAATGTACGATACTTATACATGTATATTTGTATATATGTTTGCGTGGCATTTCTCGTCACGATGATGGCCTACGGGTCAATTCGTCGGTTCTGCCGCGTCTCTTCTGTAAAAGGGTCACGAAAGAGCGTAATTGCAGATTGCCGAGGGGTTTTGTACGCTTGTACATAGAGCCACGATTGTGCTGTCGAAATTCGTTCCTACCGACGATGAATTTTGTAGCCTCAAGTGGGGTGTTACAAGGCAAACGCGTACCTGCATAGAGGTTATTTGCGTATCTGTGTTCGAGTCTATATGTAGTTAATGCATGTGTATGCGTACACGTATATACATTTGTTGTCGAAGCTTATACGGTTAAGCGGAAAATTCGTGTTGGACAAGAGCGTTGGCTCTTCCAACACGGATACAGGTCTCATCTCATTGTTTGAGTCTCACTCTCCTGTTCAATCTCTGGCTCATCGCTCACATATATACAGCCAGCCGGATAGAGCCACGAAAACGGGCTCTAATTATTTTGCTCGCTCGCACGCGACTAACACGATAACGGCCAGGCATCTATCATGTATATAACCATTCGAACTTCTATTTTGCTAAAGGATCTAGCATGTAGCGATTCATAGTACGAAGTGGCGTTTCATCGGCCCTTTTCTCAGTAAGAAATCAAATACCTATGTGCAAGAGGCGCATCAGCTGTTTTTACATAATATACTCATCGTACGTAACGTCACTACAACAGTTTTGACGCAGTTCTGAATTGTAAGGCAATGCTCATAAGTGACAAAACTTTTATAGCGAACTACGTGTATTATTTATTACCATTCGATTGCTAGAAAAAACGTCTAAAATCATTTGTCTGAGCTATAATTGTCACAAATGGTACACAGCACAATTTTAATGCATGTTAAGATGATGCCGTCGATTAAGTTTTTTTTAAATTTTTATTGTTAGTAAGGGAATAAACATAATTTTGCATGGACGGCACTATGTCTCGAGCTAACGACATGAAGGGGTGGTTAAATTCGAGGTGTTGGTAGATAACGTGGTTGAAAAAGGAACAGAGAGCAAAAGTTTTCTTTGATGCCGCCATCAGTTAATTTCACGGTACGTGGCATTTCTTTCGCAGCCAGTCTCTTTATTCGTTCCCTTTGGACGGACAATACGACAACTAAGTCGTCGTCTTCTGTTAAAAAGTAGTTTACATATATCTCATAAATATGCCTGAGCAAAGGAGAAAATAATTAATTGGGTGCCCGCCGTAATTTCCTGCTGGCGAGGACGATAAAATCTCATTGGTACATTGCTCTCTCGACGCCTTAAAGAGAACCCTTCTTTCTTTCTGGCTCCATTGCTATCACTATCTCTTATATATCTTTATCTTTTTTTCTTCTATATTCCCCTCCGTGACACGTTTTATAAGTTCTACACCCACCTTTGACTTTTTACTTTTGTTACTTTTCCATTTTCCTCTCTTACCCTGGTGTCCCTATCTCGTAACACACATATATGGTTTCTCCAAGTTCAATCATGAGTCAACGCGAACTCGGAATTATGCAATAATCACAATTTTTTTTTCATTCAGATTTACTTTCGGTATTCAAAAATTTTATTGGCACACACTGCACCTGTCGACAGTTTTACGTTGTCTTGAATTTTTATGGTTTTTTATATTGAAATTGATGAAAACGTGAACCACTGCTGATAACGGATTTGTTTGAAAATTCTTATACATTTTAAATCGATGATGGTGTGAAAATGAAAAATAGCTAAGGTGTTTAAAATTTGCGAATTGTAATATTGTACATTACACATAAAAATTCAATCTATCAGTGCAAATGTTGGAATAGAAATGGGTGAAATCGAAAAGTATATTGAGTACAGCTATGTATCATGCTACATGGTATATGCATGAGGCGTACGTGTATCTTGCAAGTGGCTGAACGAGGAGGAACATTTCTACTAGCAAAGTTTCCGCAACGTGGTCTGCCCACCGTATCAGAACGCTCGTTCTTCGTTCCTGCCGTTTGAATCTCTCCATTTCTCTGTTTCTCTCACTTTCTTCTCTCTTGTTCTCGTTCTGCGAGACTTTCAGGAAAACGAAACGAATCTTCTCCTCTTGAATTCTACTTTACCACGCCATCTTCTCACCATTCTCGAAGAAACTCCTCACTATACAATATATACGTCTATGCAAATTTGCCTTCCTTAACGGTATCGGTCTGTACTCGTGGTCGTTTCACACACGTTGTCCGCGAGAAGGAAAAGACGGCCATGAACCATGAGATCACGAAAGAAAGATCTAAGGTGGAAAAGCTCTTGCCGTAGCGCATTTCCATCCTATCCTTTCCCTCTTTATATAACGCCCTTTCTTTTTCTCCCTTTCTTTGTCTGCCTCCTCTGTCTTCCCTTATTTCTCTCTGTTCCTTCGTATGTTAAAAATATTTTAGCACAGACTTTCACTGTCGGCTTACCAATAGGTTAAAAGTGACCCAGAATAACAACAAAAAAATATATCAAATTATTTTAAGATTTCATTCAATAGATACCATTAGCGATTTCATCACTCCTTAATTATTTGCTATGCATTTTTTTTATCGAAGAAGAAACAGGTCCCTAAAATCTTCCAGGAACTACTAAAATTACAAGTTTATCTCTCTGAAAACTTGAAACCGTACTTTTGCCAATCAAAACTAGAAAAGAATAATATTTTTTTCATAATATCGAGAAATAATCGCCCTGGAATATGAATAATGATCAATATCTTACATTGCTTTATAACCAATTATTTTCAGATCAAGTAACGGAACGAGTTCAAAACATTTCAATCGTTACTATACCGAGTTGCCCATAAGCGTTCTTTAGTTGAATATGGATAGAGTGAATTTTTACTCTAATAATGTCGAAATACATTTCCTATTACACGGTTCTCTTAGTTCACTTGAACGGTCAAGAATCGCCAGTTGGAGAGATACAAAAACCGGTGAATGAAAGGTATGAGGAAGCAGAACGTGTTCGATCGTAACTCATAATTGAACCCTCATACAAACAGGAAATAATTTGCCATCGGAAGATTTTCCGGGTGTTCCCAGGCGTCAGTAGTTGAAAGTGGATTACAGAGGACAAGGGCTATCTGTATTTCTAAATACACCCATCTCAATAACTGGTCATGTGAGAGGAATGATAGTATTTTCGAGGGCAACTCATATATCGCTCCTTATACAAATAGCTGAATGATGAAAAGATGACACGGCCTTGTAGATCCGAGAATTTGCACCTTTCAACTTATCATTATGCGATAGATATTCGAACCAAAATGTGGTCCAAATACTAGCATGCTTTGTGATAAAATTACATTCAAAATTCTCGTTTTTTCGTCTCGCTTGTTTCAAATCGAAAAACGTGCTCGTTGGAGTGACAAAAAAGAGCGTGGCAGGAGTGAAAATAGAGAATTGTAAGCGCCATACAGGTATCTCGTTAGTGACGCAGGAAAAAGTAATTAACCCGAATTCACAGATAATGGTGTTTGTTTTTTTTTTCTCCATCTATGCTTCTCAAACATTGTAGTCCAACCAGTTCCCTGTTTACCCACAAGCTTCGGACCGACCACATCCATAATTTTTCGTTTTTTTTTGTTCCTCGCGGGAAATCAATGGATCTTTTTACCTCTTGTTTTGGAAAAAAGCCTCGAAAAGATCAATAATTCGTTTTTCTGGCCGAGAACGTAAAGGCAAAAATACCTTGAGAGCCTCATAAAATAGAACAATCTATTTTGTGAATCGAAAAATATTCGTCCACCCTTATAACTATATTATTTTAGTGCTTGAAATCTATTGAAAAAAAAATTATCCTGAAAAAGCATTTTTCCATTACAAAATAACGTGGTGAAGAAGAAGCTTTTTTAAAAAAGCGTGCAATTATTTCAACTTCTAGCGTTTTGTCTTTGTATTCAGCGCTTTATATTGCCGAAAGATATAACTGCGAAATGTTTACACATTGTTTAAAAATTCAAGTATGACGCAAAAATATAAACTGATAATAAAGAACATCTGAATTTGCGAAAATGATTGAATTTGGGAATTCCACTAAAAAAAATTCATAAAAATTGATGTATTCTAGTCGACCCGAAGGTATTTTCATCGTCAATGTAGAAGTTTGTCTACAGCTCCTATCGATTTTCATTTAAAAATATAAAAATAAGGTCGAAAGCGATTTCAGCTGGACATTTATCAGACGGGCAAACCAGGAGTAATGATTTCCTTCTCTTTCCATTCTCTTCGTGTATTTCTTCTCTTCCCTTTCGGTATTTTATCATGTCAATAGTAAGAACCTTCGTGAAATTTAATTACTGAACAAAGGGCTTGTACTTTATCTCAGCACTTCAGGTAGACACGCAGAGAACATGGCCATGAATTTTCTCTCGTTATCGCCTCTGCAAGCACTTTCATCTAGCGCTGTCGTATGCGAGAGCGAAGACCGAGAGAAGCTGTTTGCTTGGTTGACAGAACAACCGAGAGCCAAATAAGCAAGCTGCAAACCATATGTGTCATGAAAACGAGCCAGCGAAGTTATTCCGACGACAAAAAGGGAGAATGTTGGGAGAGTTGGAAAACGTAAGGGTTATTATCAGAGGGAAGGGGCAAGTAACCCTACGGGTTAAAAAACCAGATTGCCGAAGGTCGACGTCGGCAAAGTTTTATCTCTGCTTCCTCATCACATTCTACCCTTATGCGTTGGCGTTAGGATATAGTCTTCGACACTGTACTAAACTTTCAACTACTCATAGTACGGTAACACTGAAGAGAAAATATTTGAATAATGTTCATATCCAAAATTGTGCTGAATTTACTGAAGGGAAATGCAAACTTCGTGGTAGTTAAACAAAATTTAACTGAAATAGAATTTCGCCCATGTGCTTGCTTCGAAATTACGTAAGTGCGTCACCTCAATTAGTTTTCTTTCTTAACGCTAAGTCCTTACATGGGAGCAACTCCAACTGAGCAAAAGTTCACATCAGGCTGGTTTTTTTTTTCTTCCAATTTTAGCGGTCCAGACAAGGGGAGAACAGTTTAATATAAACCTTTTATAGACGGTTCGTGAAAAAGCAGTTTGAATGTTACGTGCGTATGAATGCTACGTGCGTTTAAAATGCAGCATCGGATCAATTTGTCTCGATGCAGAAACGGCGTCAGAATTTTTTTTCAACACATGAATACGTGCGTTCGCATTTTATGCGAACAGCAGTATGATTGATTCCGGAAAACCGAGTATGATAGAATTTTACAACGAAACGAAGGGGGAACGGTCACATTTGACCAAACCTGTTCGGAGCACTCAACGACACGTGCCACGAACTGGTGGCCACTCCGATTTTTTACGGGATCCTCGATCAGGCGGAAAACAACAATTTCATCCTGCACCACTGGACTGCCGATGTGAAACCTAACAGATGCAGTCTCTTAATTGAACTGTCAAGATATTCGGTCACGCCATTTGCAGGGAATAGGCTGATTCCGAAAATGCTATCGATGTCCATTATGTATGCAAATGAGAGCCATCATCAGCGTCGATGATACCGGTTATATTGTGGATCCGATCGACTGCGGAATCGAAAGAAGCGTATATTGTTCGTATTTTTTGCTAGAAAACAACTGCAAGTGTCAAAATATTTGCCCCTTGCGAGTCACAAAGACTCTCGACAAACATCTCGTTCATCGATATTCTGTGCAAAATACGAATGCCATGAACGCTATTTGCAACGGTCAGCGAGTAATTTTTCTAGTTTGTATTGCATTTTATTCAACAACTGCTTCGGCGTTGAAGCATATGAAGATCTGAAAATACCACGAATTCACCCGGGATGCCATACTGAAAATGCTCGAATTATTTTTCTTTATCTTTTTTTTCCATAGCTTCAATTTTAGCTTCATACATATCCATTCGGTTATTTTCAAAAAAAAAAAATCAAGAACGATTTTCAAAAACCAGCTAACCACGAGTGCGATTTCGTAAAAAAATGTAATATACTTTTGTTTAAAACATCAGCTACTGAGAAACTAATCGTTTGCCGTATTTTGAGTCTTGTTACCATTCGATCACTCAAATTATATGATTTTGCTAAAAAAAAAATTCCTGAAATATACCGAAATTCTATCAAGAATTATGAGCTTGCAGAGTACTCCGGGTCACATCATCCTAGTGCAGAACTGACGCGATACGAGAAAACTAAAAGAAGAACCTGGTGTTAAGGACGTTTTTTCATCGAGCTAATATCTTTTCGAAGATTTTCTCTTCTCAAATTTTCTAGAAGAAAAATGTATTCTAATCAGTCCACCCATATTTCTTCACTCACTTTGTCTTTTTCTTTCAGGCTGTGACACGGGTAGTCCTAGCACGATCTGTGTACGCATGTAACCATGGGCAACGCCAACAATTAATCATTTTGAAATAGGTCGAGGTACGATATATATACGTACGAACGTGTGTGCATATATGTAGACATTGAATCGAGTTTCTCATATGGGTTAGCCTCCGTTCCGTCATCACATCTGTAGTAGGAACCGATTTCAGGTTAACTGTAACTAAGGTGCTCATGTCTTTGGGTCTCAGAATTGCATGACTCCGAGGATCATGGGGAAATTCCCTATAGATGAATTAATTACATTATTATCGATTTATATTTAAGTACAGTAATCGTAGAAGCAAATCAGGCGTGTTGTACATGCAAGTTCATGGGGTGGAAAACAATAAATTTCCACCGGACAATGAGAATCCCAAATCTTTATATATAACTTAAATATAACTAACTTTCAGGAACTGTTCGATGGTGGCGAATCAATGCCAGTCAAAAGAAAAAGCTCAAAAGAAAAGTAAAAAAAAATAGTTGACACGCACAATGAGCGAATGGGTTTTACGCGTGTCGATCGTAAATTTATTTCATCTTCAGAGGAGCAGAAGCCTCCGTTTGCTTCTTCAATGTCGTTTTCTACTTTTACTCTTGTCACTTCCCATTTCGGTTGCAAGTTTTCATGGCGTACAAGAAATACATTTATATAGACTTTTTACAAACCGAACGACTCAGCTACCATCATAAACCACTAGATTTGTGTGAAAAACAAACAATTATTACCATCAGCTATAACACGACTAAAGTGCAAAGATGACACAGGACCAAGAAAAAAAACGATAGTTTTTTCTAAAAAAGCAGTTTAAACTGCTGCTGGATCGAGACGTTTTGTTTATCGTAAGACTATTTTGCGATACGATTGATTAGAGCAACGAGCAAACTAATCAGCGAAATGTGAGGCAGTTTCAATTGAACCACGAAATGATCTGCATGTTCGTACATATGCGTCACTGTCACGTCCGCTCGTGTGTACACAAAATATTCGTCATTAGTCAACGCATTAAACGATGAATTATAATGATGTCACGAGAGTAGATGCTGTGATAATTATAGTCACAGCATAAAACTTGATATAAAAAGAAGTTCGTACAGAATTGAAAAAACGGCGAGAAAAAAAAAGTTTTCAACACTACGATTCGATAAACCCGTAAATCGTTTGATTTATGTATATACGTACAGGCAGGATACCAAAGACTTAAAGTGTGGACTAAAATTGCTCACAATTGGCGAAATTACTCAGAACACACACGAACTCACAGTATTACATTTAGTGTATGTAATATGTAGACTGTATACATCAACGCACATAGTTAGGGGAAGCGTTATAGCTGGAGTCATGACTCAAGGCTTGACCGCGAGTTCACGAGTTAATTGACGAGAGTCTTTCGAATCTTGAGCTCTGCAAAAAGGAAAATACGTATGAGTGTAACAAGCGGAGGAAAGGGTAAGACATTACATCAACGCATATTACGTTTCATTTCACAAAACCTACGTTCGCGTGAAGAGAAACAAAAACTCCCGCCTTTTTTTATTCTTCCAAGCCCTCTATCGGCTGAAGGAACATTAGGCGCTTGCTGATGGGATGCTTTAAAAGCTTTATCAACGATACGTGAGAGCTCTGATGTATACCGAGTTATATAGCCCGATCAAGTCATTGAGAAGCCAAGCAATGCGATCAAGAGAAGGAGAGATAGAGATAGAAAGAGAGGGGACGAAAGTGAGCGACTCGCGCCATTTAGCATCGTGATGTGCTCCTGGCATCGACAGTGTGTCAAGATCACTCGATCTTAAAGTGCAGTGTACGCGCGAGCTCGACTATTGCTGGAGGCCTCATCTACTCCTCAATCTCGGTATTCTTCTCTCGTCTCTCCTCCACGTACACATAATATATGCATTTACGTACACATACATATGTTGTGTTCAAAGATCGCTCAGGTTGTCTTGTGTATTTCCACACGAAGACAAGTCTTCAAGCCTCACCCGCCCTTTGAACTGTAATGCCTATCTGTTATTAATATTTATAACCCTTCCACGCTGCATGAACCTACCATAGCAACCCCAACCTCTTTCTTCAATCCTTCGAGTTTCGAGTGTGACACGCTAAAGTTCGTGATACTTCGACCCTTCGACTCTATCTTTCTACCCTCTGCACAAGCCCTCAATCCTGTACCCTTTCCATGATATCAAATCTGTCCCTCTCCAACCTCTCGGAACCGCCATTTCCACGACGTCTCGACTTCCAAGCTTTTCGATCGATTCCAATGTCCTTGAAGTCCTCGAGCTTTTTATTTTAGACATGTCCGCTTGATTTAATATTATCTGTGAAACATATATTATCATTTTCATGTTGTTAATTTCCATCTCGTTATGACTGAATTGAGCTAAAGCTTCAGACACTTAGGAAATTTTAATCGTGCTGTACTTCTTACACGACAGGTGACGCAACGATATATACAGGGAAGAAGGTCATGAACACGATGTTTGTAACTTTTTTTATTCGTCGAAACCTTGGCCAGTTGACACTCTCTATATCACGCCGTGTTTCCGGAGTTAATAATAGAATGCGACGATCGCGTTGATCAGAACACCACGTGGCCGTATGACGCTAGAGACAAATGAGAACTGATGCTGTAGAATTTATTCTTGTTCCAACGAAAATAACATCAAGAAAATTTGTGGTGCACATTTAATTTGAGATACAACGTTCAATTGTTGGTATCAATAATCCTCATCACGAAATCCAACTGAAAAACTTATCTGAAAACCCAAACAAAAGAAAATACTCCCAAATTAGCATTGAATAATGCGGAGAACAAGTAACACTGGTGATCGGTTTAATATAGTTTTCGTAATAATTATTAAGAATTCGAAAGGATTGAAAATATATGTTATTGTGATTTTTATTGTTTAAGTGACATCATGGGACCAGGAGGAATCATCGTGGTTCTCGCCATGTATTGGCTTACCGGCGGGGTAGGAGCAGCATCCCTCTCTCCCGACGATCAATACTTCCCTTACCAGTCTCCACATAGAACTGATGCTGTTCAAGTACCTCTCAGCTATCCCAACTGGTTGAAATACCAACCAGATTTGACCACAAGATTGGGTAATAAATTGTTAATTGTTATACTCTTTAACGCGATCTACAAGAAACGGATAATGCTTGAAGTCGAAAATCCTTAAGAACTCTTATTTCATTTGATCATAAACTACTTTTCCCTAGCCGTACTTTTAGAGTCAATGTATTTATGAAATCGGTTTACAGAAGCACCAGATTATACTTCTGGATCCAGAAGAGCTGATGTCAATTATGTTTCCGAGGATCGGGCAACACTAGAGGATTCGATAATTCCAGATTTGGATATTTTACCATTCATTCCTGGCAAATGGAATTTCACCAGTTCTACGGATCTCAGAAGAAATCCGACTGAATCAGGAACCAAGAATTTCAGAACCTTGGAAGTCTCCAAAAGCGTCCCAACTTCGAATGACGAAGATTTCACAGAAGAGGACACTTTTCAGGACCAAGGACCGGGTTCCGTGGAGGTTTACAACCTCGATCTTCACCGTGAAACTTCTTTACTAGTGCCACATGTTGCTGATGAGCAAATAGGTAAACAATCGCGGACGAAGAGCAAAGCACCTAAAAAAGCTAAAGTTGAGGAAATTTTGTGGAAACTGAAACCGATAGATGCCAAATCTCAATTGCCGGCAATATTTCATGAGCTTCCACAGCGCGTCAAGGATTCAAAATTGTCTCGAGAATCCAATCGTAAGGCTAAGAACAGTCGCGATGATGAAGTGTTCACCGTTGGAGGTGTACCTGAATTACAAGTTGGTTGTGAAGGCCTTGAAGCTTCTAAAAGGAAGAAACGCTCGAAAGGATCGGACGTTGAAGATACAGACAGCAGTGATGACTGGGACAATTCGGAAAAGTACCAAGATCCTGTCTACAGAGAATCCACGGAGCCCATACTGCTTCGCGTGACCCCAATAGTCCTGGAAAACGATGATGACGAGCCACCGTCAGGTGAAGTTTACGAGGAAATGGACGCACTCATGAAGTTAAAGGAACTAGAGACCACGAGTCCAAAACCAACGACGAGACGATGGAATCGAGCTGATATAGATCCGGCACTCGAAATGTACAAGCACAAAGAGGAACATGAGGGAATCGAAACGTTTCCGGAACGAGGTGACCTAGGACCTACGAGTAATAGCAGCAGCAGCGAAGTAGGGAAGTCGATGGATCAAGAAGTGCAGAGCAGAAGCACTCTGGAAAAGGAAAGATTTCAAAGGGACACTGTTTCAGTAGATTCTTCCGCATCATTTGCCACTAACCTTGAAAGCAATAAGGATACGTCTCGATCTTCATTAAGTCAGGCCGAGAGCACAAATCATCGAAACGGACGTAAGATACTCTGGGTCCAATATTCGGATAGACAAGAGATAGACAAACCAACTACAAGCTCAAAATACAATCAAGCCAGCAGAGGGCATCCGGAAGACTCAGATTTGTGGGGTTTCGCCGAGGAAGATGGAGATTTATCCGATACTGAGGATGAACCTGATTTGGATAAACTGAGAGAAGCTGAAGCCGAAAAGAGACGACGTGAATTTGAACGGAGGAGACAAGAGGAATTGTACAGAAGACAGGGAGGGATGAGAGACGGTCATCAAACTTATCCCGAAAGTGATACTTCGAAGGGTCGAAACGTTAATACGGAGATCGAAAAAATTCGTGAAGAATACGAGAGGCAACTAGAAAAACAGCAGAGAGAACGACAGAGTGTGTCGCAAAGAAAAAGTGAATGGGAACGCAAACATGGAGGAGGAATCGATCAACAAAGGGTAGAAGAGATGAGACGACGACAAGAGAATGAGTCTAGGCGTAGATCACAAGAAGAAGAAAGACGCAGGAATTGGAATAGAATACGTGAAGAAGAAGAGAGGCGAAGGAGACTTGGAAATCAACAAAGTTATACAGATCCACCATCTCCCCTAACTCGGATAGGATCACCTACCGATCGAAATGCGGCTAGAGATCAGCAAGACAACGAAAATGAAGAACGCAAACTTCGAGATTATATAGAAAGAAATCGTCCAATCAACCCAAAAAAGGCTGAAAATCGCCAAAGGCTCGACGGAGAGGTTGTCGATAACGATTCACATAGAAAACATATGGAATATCAAGAAAGACGCCGTATTGAAGATGAAAGGAGACACCAGCAATTGGAAGAACATCGAAGAAGACAGAAACCACCAACCGAAGCAGAGAGACAGCGCCAAATGGAAGAAGATCGTAGAAGAAATCATCGCACAGATAGACTGGAGGAACACCGAAGAAGGCAGCATGAACTGCATGAGAATGAAAGAAGAAGGCAAATGGAAGACCAGCAAAGACAACGAGATAGTGATGAGAGAAGAAGGCAAATCGAAGAACAGCGAAAGAGAGATCGTCCGGACAGTCGTAGAATGGAGGAGGAGGAAAGACAGCGTCGCCTTGAAGAAGAGAAGAAGCTTCAAGACTACGTACGAAGAAACCAGCCAGTAATAGTGCCGAAAAAAAACAACAGCCAAACTTCCAACATCTCACAAGAAAGTAATCTAGAGGAACAAAGACGCACGATTGAGGCCGCAAGACAATGGGATCGTAGCAGGCGACCAATTGTTAACCCCAATGATGGCAGAATGCACGGTCCTTCGGCTCCAACAAATACTGGTCAGCGTTATGGACAAGACGATCAAGAAGACATGAGACGAAAACAAGAAAGACTCGAGGAGGATCAACGTAGAGAATCAAATCGACGAAGAATGGAGGAGGAAGAGCGCAGAAGAGAGGCAGAATATCGACGTGTCGAATCCAGGAGGCGAGAAGAGGAGAGAAAACGCTTGGAGGACGCAGCTAGAAGGGTTGAGGAAAGTAGAAGAGCCCAATCTGCGGTACGGACAAATCCATGGCAAGAAAACGGCTCTTCCCATCGTCCAGCAGGTCAAGTACCAGATCGGGATGCTGAAGAGCTTCGGAGACGAGAATCAGCCGGAAGGACAACGAGTAACGCAATGCGAAATCAAGAATTAGAGTGGAGAAGGAGATCGGAAGAACGCGCTCAACAACAGCAGGAACAGGAAAGAGAAAAACAGAGATTGGAGAATGAGAGAAATTCCCGAAACAATCGACATCGACGACCCCACAACGAAGATAATAGGTAAAGTATGCATGCTTGTGCTATTTCCATCTATCTACTAAGTAGGTGCCAAGGTTCGCCTGAAACCAAGTGCACTCTTTATGTGCAATTCCAGTGCAAAAAAAATGTTTTTTGAGCCAGACACTGAAAGCAAATACACTGAATCACTAAGAAATTAGTTTTATTTATTTTTTTTTTTTTTTCATATCATGCCTATGTATTCTCTTTCGTTACTATCCTTTCTGAACACAAATCGCTTATGGCAAAGTGGTGTCAACCACACTCTACGGGGATGCTCGTTGCTCAAAGCGTGCCGTAACCGCAATAACTCAACGCATAAGGTTTCTCTTTTTAAAATATATGTCGTGTCGTTGTTGTACTATTGCCGCAGGCAAAAGCCGAGGCAACGAAGCGAAAGTGTCAGAGGCGGCTACAACGAAGCAGAGTGGAGGAGACGTGAACACGCCAGGCTGAACTCTCTTCCCGTCAGTGCCAGGATAATAGTACGCTCCGATGGTCCTTCCCGAAATGGTGGAAGAACGCCATCTCAAGCGACCCCATCAACGCCGCAACATCCTTTCATACCGTCGATCGGCACGAGGGGCAGCTTTGACAACGACGTCGATTTTCCGGTAAGCTAACCCTTGTCATTTATATCACAATAGAATCGGTCACATTCTATATAATATATCAATCATAAATCGTACATTGTGGTTATGCACGACGTGATGCATCATTGAAAAATAAAATCAGGCCAGGCACCAAAAATTGGTTATCCATACATCTATCGAATTAAAGTCCCTGTATCGCAGTTTCGAATTATATATTTTTCGTCTCCGTAACATTGCGTCGAAGAGTCCAACTTCCGCGGCTAAAAATGCGACACAAAACCATTAGAGAGACAAAATATCCGCATGACAAAGTGTCGCCGAGATAAAACATCCTACAGACCAGTCCCATCACAAACCATACGTCATTTCACCAATAACACACCATCACACACCATACCACCCAGACACAACAGACATTTGACATTAATTCGTTTGAGAAACAAAATCAATTTCGATTTTTCCAGCGGATATTATATGGGGGGATAGTCTGTTGTCCGAGTCATTATTTTTACGGGTCGATTAAATTTTTTGTTGCAGATATTTTATTTTCGGGTCAAAACAGTTTTTCGCTATTATCGGTTGTTTGTTTTCGTTGATTTACTCAAAATCATTTTAGAATGTCCGTGACCACGCAATATAAAAATAGCACTTCGAGAGGATTTTCAATCACGTAGCTTCGATTTTCACGAATCCTAAGTTAATCTCGATTAGGCCGTATAAATACGAGACCGTCAAGCCAACTCTGGTTTATTGCGGTGGCTGTGTATAGAAGGTCGATAACCACTTCCCAACTTACGCTACGCAAAAAACTTACGAGTTTCCGAAGCGAAGTACCTAATTACGCGATTACCTTCTTGCCGTACGTTTTACGTGAAAGCGACTCTAATCCATTTCAAATGCTCATATGCTTTTCATTTTGGATAAATGATACAAAGTACAGCGTTCGATATAATTAACCAATTTCCGCTATTTTTCTCTTCTAAGTATAATAACACGTTTCAATTTTGTAATGTAATTGGGTAAAATTTGTGCGTGGGTCATGAAATGGTGATGAAGAATGCTTTGGATGTTCGCGATTGAAAATATTTTCTACCAAAACGCAAAAATGAAACAAGTAAAAATACTGACTATTATCTGGATTAAAATCCATGAGTACAATTTTTTTAACCTTTTCAGCGGCAATGATGGCATGCGGCCATGATGGCTTTACGGTCGAATAGCTTCATTGCTGCCGAAAGGGTTAATGAAGCATATTTTTTGAAATATTTCCATACACGATCAAAACGCTGTAATTCAACAAATAATTTTATTTTTTGCTTTAACGGAGCCGCTCACTTAAACGATTTAATCTCCTTATACGATTAAATTTTCGAACCTACATAGTCGAAGTTGGGTAATCCCAAGATTGCTCAACCTCACATGCAATGTCAAATATGAACATTCGGATGTACATGTAAAATACGATTTTGCACTCTCTCGATTCTCTCTAACAATTTTCCGGAAGTGCCGAAGCAACAGAAATTCTCTCAATGGTGAGAGAAGCCGAGTTCACATTCAGTTCAGTTCAGATCAGAATGTTGAATTACAAGCGGTGGTTTAGACACTCATGGCTATACATAACTACCGGGGTATACGGTTGGTCTAGTCGGTCGGTTTCAAGCTCTTCGCCGTCGCGTTTGGTTTAGAATGTCGAATTACCTCTTGTGGTTAAGTCTACTACTACATCACACATATAACTCACACATAAGGGCCGAAGGAACACAACTGATACAGTACATCTGAACTAATGTTGTCATGAGCTGCTGATAATGGTATGCGAGATCGTAGCTCATGTAACCATATACTGTTGAGAGTTCCATTTCGAGAGAGTTTGTGTTAGTCATGTCCTGTTTCAGAACAGGCTTTCGGGAACTATTTTCATTTATTTCAATGATTCTACAGATATTTCGTATATTTGACATGCGTGTTCTCATGCTAAAATCAGTTGTTATTCAAAATTTTAAACAAGAAAAAAGATTTCTAATTCACGGGATTTATCTCACGAACGAAAAAAATGTCCCCCGTTCATTACTTCTTTCCCAAGTGTAAAACTTTTATCCGCAGTGCTTTCTTTTCCCAATATGTATAGGTTCCGAGATATATTAGTGGTGTTAATAGTTCGCCCTGTATATTTGCGGATCGATGAAATATTTACCATCCCGTTTTTCTCAAATTTTCCATCGCCAATAGCCGGCTACTTTGATGCCATTCATTCTGTCATATCGCAACGACGTTCTCAGCATCTTGCATTACTATATCTTAATGACACAATCAAGAAGCTCTAAAGCCAATTCGGAGAGGTTACGAGATTAAGGTATTCGATGAGCCAAAAAACCCTAAGAGTCCGGATCTCAAAAGCCACGGTGATAAATTGCTGTCTTTGAATGTATACATATATATGCTCTCATGACAGGTTTTAACCCCTAATCGCCCAGGGGTGGTGGCGCAACGATTTCCAGCTCCAGCGACATTGAGACCGCCAGTGGAGAGTCCCGGTGCTTGCGTTTGGGCCATCGTTCAATGCTGTCCTTCAAACAACCGTCGAACAGCATGCTTTGAATCAATGGGATGTCCCGGAGCCGTTTGGGATCCCAGTCCTTGCAGAAGTGCGTTGGCTGATGCAGCTCGAGAAGAGATCGTCAAATTCTATGCTGCTGCCGATCGAAGAAATACCAGGAACTAAAGAATTGATCTTCTACACGAGTATAAAATTTTAATCTTAACTCAAATTACGTCAACGTGCCACAATCACTCTCGCTGAATAGAAATAAAATGATAAATTCATTTGAGATAGTTATGTTTAAGAAGCTAATATCAAAAATACAATCATTTTTTTTTACACGTTCAGCACATTAACCTCATTTGCAAAGAAAATCAATCAATAACATCAAATGAATTGTATTGTCCACTTGAGCACTCATTTTGGACGACATTTTTCAGCATTGGTGACCATAAACTTCAAACTAAATTAAACTTTTGATTCTGTTCCTCATGAAATTCTAAGGTATTGTTTCTGCAAGTTAATGTTGGCCAGGTTTGAATAACAATCAAATTTTATTTACATTTTCATTGAACTGCACATTGGAACAACATAGAAGTTTTTTTGTACTCAGCAAATAAAGGTAAATAGGTACTAGCACATCTTGATCAAATTCTCGATAAAAATACTCTTAATATTTGCATTCATTTTTAAACGACAAATTCATAGTGTAAAATTTCATGAACAAAAAAAAACGTTTTATTTTTTTATTTCGCTTTTTTCGCATAGGTACGTCTTGTATTAAAAATTCTAAATATGACGTACATGAAAATTTGAAAATCTAATGTGGAAACATCGTAATGGCATGCTCGTATTGTTTTGTGCCTTGAGTCGAGTCAGGTGAATGTGATCTTGTAATCTGTACTAACTCAAGACAGAATCTGACTTTACTCCGAAAAGTGCCCAATCACCTGAGTACGATTCGTGTGTGCGTGTGTATGTGTGTGTGTGTGTGTGTGTGTGTGTGTGTGCGCGCGCGCGCGTGCGCAAGTGTGTCTTTTTTATTGTATACTAAACGACGCTTTCTCGATTTTTGTTCGTGATATAAATGAATTTTACCTATGATGAGCGATGACAGGCAATGTATTATAGTTAAAGTATTTATCTCAGATGTACACTCGCGTATCTAAATAAAGTTGAAATCAATATGAAACAGTTGCATGTACAATTTGTGTTCGAATTAGTGGCTCATTGATTACGAGCATTCACAATATTTTTTTAGCACCCACTCATGAATGAGCTTATCGCAATGTATTGATCCATTATTGAACATATGTATTTTAATTTGTGAGAGAAATAACTTCCAGCTCACCTCAACGGGCCTTCTGTTACAATGGCGTTGATTGCACGAGAAACGTTCGTCATAGCTCTCAACGTTGAATGGCCTCGTTACTCATAAAAGCTCCCCTCTTCCCTCTGCTATCTACAGGTTTCGAAGGAAAAAGACTCAGGTACGAAACTCCATCATTGTATACATGAAATCCCTACGAGATTTACTGCATTCAAACTCTCCTTCGATTATCGTTCCTCTTTTCTTGTGGCAATCGAGGCAGTCTGAACGAATTGTAGAATCGACCAAAACTCAAACATAAGTTCTTGTGACACTCCTGAACGAACTCGTGAACGGACAGTGAAAAGAAATAAAAGCGAAATAACGTGAGACTTGGAAAGTGTTCGATATTCAAACTTTTCCCAATCTTTGCTCAGTATTATTCCGAACGATTTGTTGCAATTTATAATCACAAACCTACACGAATGCTTAAAACGGTAGCTGTTGGGATTTATTGGATAACTCCAATACCTTAGAACTATAGAATGATTATAAACATATATGTCATAAAAGAATAATCATTGTCTCAAACTAACAGTTGCTGACTATTTTCTAAAAAAGATAACAAAAATCAATGGGAAACTCTGGATCCAAATAAATTGCACTCACAACTTTCGCAACCAGGAAAGCTTGTAGTATGTCTCGGGAAAGTTTCATCTCCGTAAACTACGATGCTTTTGTTGAACGTCACGTATTGTTCTCAATTCAACTATAGAAGATGGAATTTTCCGGGAAAGCGTTGAGGAATAAAAAAATATCTGTTCGAAGGATGATTTTACTTCAAATAAGTGTTGGGAAAAGTAGTAAACGTTCTAGATGAGCATCATTTGGAACGAATCTTGTTAATAACCAAAAATGTAGGTTAATATACTCGATCGTATATTTTGTACTATAAAACAGAAATCACTACTATCCCGTAAATTATTTTTTATTTACGATGAATATTTACGTCACACAAATACAGCATAATCATGGGTGATCCAAAATGTTATTACTTGCTGGTATTTCCGCGGATTATACAACATCTAACGATATTCATTTAATCAAATTATGTTATCACGAGTATTTCAATTCATTTAAGGTGTTGCGACACTGTAAAAAAAATTCTTTCACGTCTGACGTCCCTAACTGGGACATAAGTAGGACTAACAATAAGAAAAGTTACATCCCCAAAGGACGATTGTTATACAATACACGATATTTTAGATACACAGTATCAAATAAATAGATGTGTTCTGCATAGCCACTGCATTAGCTCGGTTGAATCACACACGAGTTTGGATTCCCCGGAAGTTATGTTTGCTCTCGTAGCTAGTACGATGCACCGGTAGAATCTCGTATGTATTGAACTGTCCGTCTATCCTTGATTCGATTGTTTTACCTACCCGCGAATACAAACGAATTTTCGAACCGATCGATCCTACAGTACACAAATGAGCACACAGCACTGTGCCATGTACCCTTATATATTTATATATAGGCACCTATACATTGGTGATTCTCTCCAAAGAAAGCAAAGTACATCGGTATATATGAACCGTTATGTAGTCTGTAAGAGAAACAACGAAAGCCACTCTTTCAAAGCAGCTTTTCTTATTGCACCTTCGAGTCCGATTAATCCCTCTTTTTTTTTACAAGTTGAGCTTTACTCCACTCAGGCCTTATTATACTCGACTCTAACTCCAATGCTTCAAAGTCATCGAAACGATGGATAGCTGTAATCTAATTTTATATCGTTGATAAGTAGTTCGGAAATTGTAAATGATTACACGGAACGCTGTTTAGTTTTTACGTTCAAATATCAACATTTAACGAAAATGCCATAAAATGAAAACGGAAAAATGAATTTTTTTTTTTTTTCGTATTTTTCAGACACGCTTATCATAATAGGCCGCTGAATCTCCACATAAAAAAATAAAAACGTGGTAATATTACGGTTACATTTGACAATAAAATAGCAGCTGCTGAATCTACATATGAAAAAAGCTACCTGAATTAAATGAATTCAGAAAGCATGCAACAGCAATATATACAGTGCAATTCAACCGTATATACGTAGTTATTCGCATACGAACGTGGTTATTTCCTTATGAGAGCGAGAAATTCGTAACTGTAGGGTGCGCACGTGCAAAAGGAGAACGGATCGTTGCTCATCGGAGCTCACGAGAAACGCAATAATCTCGGTATGGTCTTAATAAAAGAGCGTGACAGCATGTAGGTATATAGAGAGTGAAGAAGGTAACGATGAGAAACTGTAGTGGAGGAATAAAGTTGATGTCATACGCGAGAGTCGCTTCTGTACCGGATATAATTCGGTGTTATATACCGTAATAATGCATGACACATTGAGATATTCAAAATATATTGTATTATTTTGTTATACATTCACTTTATGAGATGAAACAATTTTCGGTCGAAACAACTGCTATTGAATCTCGTATCATTATCAATTAAAGCATAAAAATATTTCTGAAGTTTCATCTATATTTGTCGTTAATTCAAGATATATATATATATATATATATATATATATATATATATATATATATATACATCAAAATCTCTCGAAATGATGTATTTTATTATTTACTTGAAAATTTCCATTTCCTTGGAAGATAATGATACGTATATAGAATAATTATTCCTGTGTATTATCATAGCACGAAAACTGTGATAAACGACTGCTACAAGATATAAGCTCATCTTGCGAGAACAGAAGTTTGAAGAGAGAAAGTTATGATTTTGCAATAAAATGATAATGTGAAGATGCACGAAATTCACACGTTTGGTAGAGACTTACCACCATCGCTGCGCTGCGCGATACCTCGCTTATCGCCCTTTCCCATAATTTCAACGTCTCGTCCTTTTTCCGCTGTAGCTTAGGATGAGACGCTCGTCGTACCCAGCACTCTCAAGCCTGAAAACGAGAATGGTATCACGCAAGCTTTAAATCGTTGCGACCAACCGCCCTTAAATCTATGGAGCAGCACTAAATTTTTTTCTTCTTTTTTTACTCAAGATCACACTCTACCTTGATGACGGTCTTTTATCCTGCGTATTCTGAATAAGAATCATCGACTTTACTCGCATACTTGCGTGAAAAGTTTGCAAACCTATTTGAATTTTTATGGAACAACTGTCACGCGTCTCTCATCGAGTGTGGATATTGGAAAAAATGTATACAGTGATAGATCCTATGTAGTACACGTGAATGGGTTTAAGGGAAAACGTTGCTTGCTATATTTTTACTGATTTCTTAAACAGCCATCTATAAACGGTGGAAAATATTCACAAAATTTTCTGACAAGGTACTTTTTAAAAAAATGGAGCGAAAGCTTTTTTCGAACTTTTTGATGGGATGATGATCATCTTAATCACGTCGATTTAATATAGTTACTGATCTAGAACGATTTTAATTGTGATTGATCGCATCGCTACCCTTATATGAAAAAAAGGACAAAAAATATAAGCACGAATATTTAAGTGAAATCATCATATCGGAAAAAATATAACCCCCATTCAAACAGTATAAACATTAACCTCCAAGCGGCCGGCATATGAACTGTGCCGTGTATGGTATGTACCCGTGGTATATGGTATATAAACTGGGCCGTGTATGGCCGACCGGTATCATCCCGGCTGCCTATATAGAGGTTAATTACATAAGAGCTGTAAAAAAGGATCCTTCGATCTGAGAAACAATCAGTTGCTTCATGCCCCGTTCTTACAACCAATTACAGTGGATCATTGGAATCATTTTTCTGGAATCGCGATTAATCGAATGTGATTCGACGCGTTTATCTCAATCGTTTTTTATTACAACGGCAAATAGTATTCATTTTTTCCTTCAATGTCAGCTGAGTTGAATACTTCAAGTCAACATGATAATTGAAAAACATACCATCGCTGAAAAAAAAACCCACAGTTATTTCTAAGCTAAAAAAGCTTAAGCGCGACCAATTGAAACGAAGAAAACACACATCCATGAGCGCGCACGGATCGGAGGTACATTGAGTCGGAAGCCGGTGACGGAAATGGTCGAATACGAGCAGACGGAAATTGCAAGATTTCCGATAGCGACCGTAGTCCTTGTACTACAAGAAAAAGGAAAAAATTTCAAAGAGTTGTGTGTGGGAAAAAAAATCTACAAAAGAAGCTAAGTAGAGGCAAGAAGTGTCAATGGATCTCTGGTAGCTGCTCCTTTTTTCACATTGATAAACCGTCACGCTTTTCCGATTGATATTTCTGGTCCACCGTGAACGCGACGCCATCATCGCTTTTAATAAATAAATAGCCTATACATATATTTTAAAAGAATCTTCGCGTCCTTTCGTAGTTCCCAGAAGTCTTACTGATTACGCCCTCTTGTTCAATACATCATATTCCGTTGATAGAACTGCGTTCGACGTGGACTTCGAGTCGACGTTCCATAATCTATCTCCTATCACTCCTAACTAAAGCTATCTCTTTTCTCGCTTAACTGAACTAATACGCGTGAGATAGATACTGTCGTTTAGAATCTCATTCTCCAGATCACCGGCTGAATGGGAGTATATTAATGGAATGGATTTATATTTAATACATACATATTTCAAACGTGCGCCCTTTTCGATGTTTCAGAAAAGTATTCACATATCTGACCCTAAATCTGCTCCTTGCAACATGCTTTCGTAAATACAATTCTTTACTGTTTTACATTTTTTCTTGTGGTATCTATTTTTGCAAATGCAAATTTCATTCTAATTTGTAACAGAACGTCTTCACTTAATTTCTTCAAGTTGAATCGAATGCATTTGATAAAACGTTTTTTACAATCATTTGTTCCATTGAGTTCGAACGAGAAGTGTTGCTGGCTCTAAAGATATCTTTTATGCTGGCACTCCACGAAGATTAGAACAATTTGTGCATCAAATAGGGCAGAAAAAAGGAATAAAGGCAAGTCCGCAGGGCAAAATGCACAAAAATACCATGTATAAGATCGGAGTTCATTCATTACAAAGAAAATCATAGAAAAACAATGCAAAGAGCGTGGTAAGGTAACCTTCTAAATATAAATGGTCTTGTGTATGCATATTTATATACGAACGTGCATGTATATTATTGTATATAAGAATCGAATATATTCTCCATCTTTCCAACACCAGAAAAAAGTCTCAAATTCTCGAAAACTTCTTCTCGTTCTGTTAGCCACGTAGAGTTGCCACATATATATTGTTCTTTGTTTTTGTTTCATCAACGAACATATTTACCGTTCACGAAGCTTTTACCATTTTCACTTATTTCGCAAAATACTTCGGAAGTTTCTTTTTCTATTTCCTTTACAGGTTTAGCGACACTTTGATAACTTCTCTGTCGGGAAAATAACATTTTCCTCGGTAAAAATATTCAACCCGATTTTTTGAATGAAACATTTTTCTTCCTTCATTGCATTGTCACATGTTGCAAGTCCTTTCGTAATCTTAACATTTTCTAAATATGTTTTATGCTCATCTTATAACTCTTGATACTATTCTTCAAGAAAGAAAGAGAGAAAAAGAAAAATGAGGTCGGATAACTTTGAATTCCTCCCAAAAATCTTCTGATCAGGCTTGTTTCATTCGCTCGTGTGTTATTGACCTTAAAATACAATTCCTTAAATACGACACCTTTTTTTTATTATACCTGACACAGAAATACAGTTAAAAAAATTCGAACTGTTCGATACGTTTATAAGTTTTTCTGTCTTTGTATTTGTCCTCTCGAAAATCTAGATGTATAAACCGGGGGCGATGGATATTTATAACGAGATAAAAGGGCACTCTTCATCCCCTCTGGCATCACTACCGCGACCGCGAAAGAGTCAAGCTATTTCGGTGCCTTTGACAAATTTGTACGAGAAATTACGTCGGTTCACTTTGATGAAGAAGAGAGAGAGAGAGAGAGAGACTGAAACAAGGAGAGGAAGAGATACGGGAAGCATGATGAAGAAAATAAGAGATGGAGTGAGGGGTATCAAGTGGCAGCGTCTCGAGATTCTCTCGCGAATAAATCTTTACGAAGTGCCGCGACTAATCATGCATATACTCGTGAGTACTTTCTATATCCCTCATCTCTTCCTCTCCAACAAAAGAGAGCATATAACTAAAAATTATATAACTTGTCTGTGGCTCCGTCCAGAAGGAAAACTTTTTTAATGCAAGAGAGAATAAGAGACATGAGGCTAACGGAGCAAAACTTTGCACGCTATGGTGCAATATGAAAGGTAACGGAAAAAAGGAATGTGTGAGTGAGGGTCATAACGGAAAGTAATGATAGCTCGCACTCAGTAGAGACAAACCAATCGCGAATTTTCTTCCACGGACTTATAGACGGTCCGTTGTCATACTACTCAGCCGATTAAAAAAACGTCAATTATATTCACTACTTAAAAGGCAATATATCATATACCGACTGAACCGTCATTAGTGCAAAACGAGCGAACATTTTTTAGCCTATATTTACCATTTTTCACCAAACCATTTTTTACCATAGAGAGTGGAAAAATTGTACTTTTAAAAATTTGAAGGAAATGATCCAAACTCTTCTGTCAAATGAAAGAGCTTCATAAATCTCGGCTAAAGTGTAGATCTGCCTAGATCAGACAATTTCTAAACGATGAAAGGCATCTCATTGAATAGTCAACGTGTAACTCTTCCGTTTTAGTTGAAACGTATAATATTCCTTTCAATATCAGTTAATAATCGATGAGAATTTCATGAAATCTATAAGTGAATAGAAAACGTTCAAAGTTGTAAGGACAATTCACGCATAAAATAAGACGTGAAAATTATAAGAAATTATATCGTAGGTAGATGAAGTGTAACAAGAGAGCAGATATTGATTACCATCATGCAGAAATCATCATGCAGAAATCAAGTAAAAAGGAATAAAAATAAAAAAACAAAACATTGCCGCTATAGTGAATCTTACAGCAACGAATTGTAATGCGATATTATATATGTAAATCAAATGAATTTTTGATGTTTTCAACATAATATGCCTAGAATGTGATATCTACGATTAAAATGCTTTGTAGAAAGTGAATGTGCGTGTGAGGGAGAGAGAGAGAGAGAGAGAAAGGGAACAGGAAGGAAGGATGATTCCGCCGAGACAATTTGGTGGGGACATGGGCGAAACGTGAGTCTAACATGCAGAGGCATGTAACAAACGGCCTCTCGGGAGTCAATTGATTAATGCGAAATGCTCGGTCGCTTCTCGGTCCTTCGCGTCAACCTTTCCGGTGGGATTGTATACACATTTCGAGTGTATGAATACAGCTATAGCTTGATGAATTATCCGACAGCGGGTAGTACACCACGCTCAACCGATTGATAAGATCTTTGCAGGTAACTCACTACAATGCTCACTTAACAAAACTATCGCTATACAAACGTAAACGTATGTATATAGTATGTGAATATGTGCCAATATTCAGGTACTATTGGTACTATTTAGTACCAAGCGCATCGAACGTGACACAAACGCTATAGCATAACGATTCGGCTAGCTCTGAGTGAGTAAACGAGTTGAACGTATTCGGTCGATCAATAATTTGCAAAACGTATTCCTATATATTCCTATACATGAGTCATTCCGTGAAACATTCCCGAAGGTTTGTATCTATCGACTCTTTCGATTTGACTATAACTTCGTAAATTATTGCCACCCTTGGTACATGAAGCACACGCAATTCAACAAACTTTTCAAACCCCTGTTCGACCACGGTTATTGAATTATCGGCGTACAAAAAACGCTTGTTCGATACGTTTTTTGAGTGAATTTCAGACCAGTAAAAATATGTTTGGTCGAAAGGGGTTTGTGTATCGAGAAAAATTTTTCTCTTCACTGTGATACCTTACAGATTCCTTCAACATTTAACAGACATGTTTTCAAATGCATTGAAAACGTTTTTTCATGGACTTAACGCAGTAGAATAAATCGAATCCCGTACTGAAAAATGTCAGAAACTTCCCGTGGAAATGCGATTAATGTAATTTCCAACTCAGAGATGTCGACGTACAAGCGTCGATCGATGTCTGGTCAATTTGAACGAAGTCCTGAACGACATCCTTAGCGGGACCGAAACTTGCGAATCAGCTTTTCTCTTAGCGACGTTACGGAAAGACCGAAATCCGTATCGCAAATCAATTCGTCTCGTAGCGACATTACAGAAAAACTAGAATTTCTCAGGAATCAATTTTTCAGGTAGCGACTTTTCAAAAAATAATATTCGCCCGAGGAACTATAGATAAATTCCAAATTCCAATTGCTGATGAGAAATGATCAATTGATAGTCATTTTCTCCATCGTGTCAAACTTTGATCCCTTCAGCGATCATCTTCGAATTGTTAGTAATCAGTAATTTTTTTCTCAGTCTATGTAAAAATCAAGAGCTACCGCAATCGATCAATGCTAAACATACTGAAGGAACTTTAACTTTTATAACAAGTCTGATTGAGAAGAATAATATTTCATCAGTTCCATAATATATAATCCAGTTTACTTACCAGTTTTCTCTCGAATCATCTGTATCACGGTCTCTGTGACATCCTGCGATTAAAGTACGCGTTTGACGTCACGAAAACTGCGTACGTGTATGGACGAGTGCTTGTATCGAGAATTAAAGACGAGATATAGAGTCTGAGGTGGAAAAGAATTTTGAAGAGACTGGATCAAAGTCGCTAAATAGCTGTAGGATCACACAGGGACGTATATTCGGAAATCAGAAGAGTTTCTAAGACAAACTCCGGTCATGCCGAGCACGGCGCAACCCTGTTGCTTATCTTTTATTAAATCCTCTCCGTGCTATTTTTTTCGGATGAAATTTTAATTTTTTATAAGACAACCTCCTCTATCAAATGTACATATCTTTTGCTGCCATCTCAGACTCTCTATGAGGGTCCCCTAGGATCTTTAGACCCGCAAACGCGCGTGTTTCGAGACGAGCACCAACTAAACTCCTGCCAACTGGGCTACCCGCGAGGATAATAATCATCCCTCGATTGCTCAGGCGCACCCTTCTCAAAGGCTCAACGCGCAAGTGAGCCATCCCTCGGAAATTACGAGTCTTTTCGTCCTTTGGAACATTTCACCGACAGTCGAGATTTTACCTTGCCAGCAATCGGTCCAATGGAAACCTCTTTACAAGCAGTCGGTAATTTTAAGTAAATCGCAACCGATATTCGAGTTATGTGCAATAAACCTCAAATACGGATGATAAACAATTCACCATTGAGACCAGACCAGGGTTAAGAACCAATTCACCGACGAAATACACCTCACTCACTGTCTTCACTACGATCAATATCGTGTAACGAGCATTATTAGTGGACGGTACAAAGAGATGAATAGAGCAAAATATTAACGGACAGCTATTACAGAATTATCAATCAGTTCAGATTGAAGCTAAAATACACATAATAAACTATAAGTCAATCAATCTGATTCCATCTGTTACTGCTAGTCTTGCTAGTCAGCATCAAGAAACCTACATTACCGACTAATTATACGAAAAAAGTATTGTAAAGAATGAAGATTGATAAAGAAGAGACGTTGAATGCTATCGGGTCAAACTAGTCGGATGTAACGAGCTACAGTAAACAAAACGAAAAAGATCGTATCAGCCACGAATAATATTGAAAATCTTGAGCAAATTTAAAAAAAATCATATTTTACAATATGACATACAACTTATCAATTGGAGTTTCATTCGTATCGATCGAAGATCTCTGATTTACCACCGACGGTTGTACCAGAAGTTTGCAGGAAAAGTTCATCTCGGTTTGACATTCACAAAAATATTATGCTAAAGAACAGAATGTATTTAGAAAAAAAAAACAATTTAAAAAAAGAAAACAAATGCCAAAAAAAGTTTAAAGTATTTTCATCACTTGAGAAACAAAACTTTATTCGACGGTCCACTGGAGATTTTTTAAAAATGTTTTGATCATTTTTTGTTGATTATACAGTGCAAATCAATATTTACAACGTTTCCAAAATGGTCAAATTTTGTCACATTATTTAAGAGCTGCTAAGTATTGTTTTTTTCATTGAATGAAATTATTGGTATGAATATTTTTGTAATTCATGCACGATGTACATTTTACTAAATAAACAATGAAATACTTGCATGCCTAGAAAATTACGATTTAGTTATTACGAAGTAGCTCATAAATTCCACAATTTTAGAGTTACAAAACGAAAAAATGTATATATTTGTATAAAATGTAACCAATTCTGGAAATCAGATCGCTATTAATAAAATGTATTAAAGTTAAAAAAAAAAAAAAACAAAAACAAAACATAATATCAACGGTGTTGAGTTTGAATTTTTAGTCAATATGCCAAAATAATAAAAAATTTTAATGAATAGTTCTAACGTATATGTAAGTGATCTTATTAATAAATAATTATGCAAACCATTAACCTAACCATGAATATTCCTGTGGGGTTAATAATTATTATTTTGAATTGAGAAACGTGGGTCCCAATTTTACAAAGAAAAACTAATTATTTCTACCGGGCGATTTTTTCCACTTGGGAAAAAAATCGCAATGCTCCAATGAGCTCACAACGAAAAAAAAACGAAAACTAGGATCACGAATGACTTCAGTGTGAACCATACGGGTCAATTGATTAGGAAAAAAATTAATCTTAAGATTTTGAAATGACAAAAACGATAAGACTGATTCGTAAATGCGAAATTATATGGATGATCTATTGGACTGATTCCTGATTGGATTGATGAATCATTTTGGAATGTTAAAAATTGAAAAATTCTACCGAGCAGAAAAAATAAGGACGGATTTTTTTCATCATTTCGTTGATTAATCTGAAGTTGGTGAGAAAAAAAATTTACTGGATATATGCACTTCGTACACAATCACTTGCTTTAGTGGTGCTAGAGGTTCGGAAAATTGAATTTCCGGCATCGAGGAAATAACGATGAACGTTTTTTTCCTCCAAGGATTAACGATTGAAATAGAAAATGAATTTTTTCGAAAATAATAGTGAAAATCAAAAAAGGTCCAACGTTTTGATACTGAAAATTGCTATGCACAAAAATGAAAACAATAAAACTGATGGAATTACTCACTCGTCGATGTCTTGTTCTCCTCCTCAATGATGAATCGTCTATCTCCTTCGTGCGGCAAAACGGTTCGAGAATTTGGCGACTGAGATCGATTTTCGGTGAAGATCAACACTAGTTTTTCAGTTGAATGAGTTTAAATCAATTTTGCACTCGCGACTCGCACCATAATTCAAAATTTAATAACACTGATTGAAAATTAATATTATTGTTCACATTTCCGATATGGTAAGCCCAGTTGAGATCGCTACAGGACACTCATTGCAGTTGATTACTTTCCACTCGATTTTTTTCAAATGTATGAGTTTGAACGTAGACGAGCCCAGCAGCAGTGTCGTTTTTCCAACGTTAAAAATGAACGATCATCGTAACTAAAAATTCAACTTCACTTACTCAAAACTAACTTTTTATACTTTCGAGATAATACAAATAATGAAGACGTCACGATTTTTTTCGTTTCCGCGTCAACGAACTCTTGCACGAAATAAAAAAATCAAGTTAATACTCTTTATTCTGCTAACTTGAAAAATACGTTTTTCTTGTGTCAATAAACTGTCTTTTCGCAATTGAATACGGTCGATGACAAGTGACAGAAAGTGTAATGGCAACTTATGCCACAGTTTCTCGGAAAATCGTGCGTGCTCGCGTGGGTGCACGCGTGCACGGGCGCTTGCGTTCTATTGTACTCTAGCACTTGCGATAGTAAAAACTATTCCCAAGGCTGTACATAGCTGCGGTTATACATGCCTTGCGTGCATTGCGTTGCGTGGACCGTTTGCAGCATCCGGGTTATATGCATGGACCTTGCCTGCGTGACTTCGATAGCATGATACAGAAACTGTATCGGGTTCGGAATCAGCTGACTACAGAGTAGATTTATAGCTTTCGTTCCGTCATTCTTGCCGACAATCCCATGGCTTTACGGCCTGCGTGCGTTTGGTGCTTTGCGTTGCGTTGCGCGACTCGCATGTATGGTTGCATCTTAGCTCCGCTTGCGAACACGCGTGCGTGCGAGCATACGCACGATTTTCGAAGCTGTAACACAGCCTCCACTAAGCTGTCTGTCACTCAAGGCCCTTGCTCACGCGATTATTGTGATTCGCTCAAATATTCAGAAATTGATCCTCTAATTTGGCATGAGAAATAATATCATGGGCAATAGGCTTCCCTACCGGCTTAACGTTTAGCAATTGCGAAAAGAAAACTCGTTGACGAAAGAAAAAAAAATTTATTGCAATTGACAAACGAGAGAATCGTTTTTTCTTGCTTTACTTCCGTTTCATACCGTTTTTGTGCATTGTTTGTTTTCGAGAAATCACGCATATTTTAAACCTCTAATTAACGGAAATCATGATGAAGAATTATGTAAAATTTATAGGTTTGGATGGCTTTAATAAAGATAAAAAAATAATTGTTATCGTGATTTTCCGCTTATTTGTTTCGTTGTTATTCATCACTGCATTTTTATTTGGTTCAACAACAGACCGTTTCAAAGTATTTTATATAAAGATGTTCGTTATTAACTGACGATCAAATAGAATTACGCCTCCTTTGTTCTTTAGTCTGTTTTATAAATTTCGTTGTAATCGACGAACGATAACGCGCGCCATTGAATTAGCCGACGGACACACATGTTACTCTCTCCCGACGCGCTCCTCGCCGCCCCGCGGCCCGCGGGCGACCGAATGAACGTACGTGCGCGCTCGCTACCGCCTTGCCCCGCGCATGCGAATAATCCAGTTCTCCGGCCTGCCCCTTCCAATCGCCCCGGCGTGAGCTCTCCCCACCATCGCCGCTACGGACCGGCTTAGCGGGCCAAGCGCGAGAGGGCGTAGAACGCAAACACAGTCGAGGCTCCACGAATGTAAACAAAGTAAACAAGCTAGCGACATTCATTCAGCAATATTTAACGATCACACTTTTGTACACCGAATGAATATTCGTTTGGTAATATTTTATAAAAATTCAACATCGTTTAATTCTTTCGTTTTGTCAACGCATGAAAATTTCGCAAGACAAAATATACGACGAATTTTCCGGAAGACAAATTTTCCGCGAACGATTCTTCCTGTCACCGTTTTTTTAAATCCATTGTGATTTTGAAAAGGACAAAAATCCGAGGTGATCTCGTTCGATCGAAATAACGGAGTTTTTTAACGGAGGAAAAATTTATGCAAATTTTGTTTTTGTTTTTCTATCAGAATAGGCGTCCTACAAACATTTTTATTGTCATATAATATTCTACAAACGATTTCGAATTGATTTACGTACAATTAAACTCAAAGCTGTAAAAATAAATAGGGTCGGCTAAGTTCACGCTGATTTTTATTTTTGCTTTTTCCGCACTAAACTCATCTCACAAGCGTTTCTTTTGTTCTCACAATACTCTAGAAACGACACACAAACGATTGAAATTAGAAAACTTTCGAAAAGTTAATGTCGGGGGGCCAAGTTCAGGCCGCTTTCCAAAATTCTTATTGTACCTTGATCCGAAATGACCCAGCGTCGATAACGTGGATTCCTCATAATGTAAGCAAACAATAAAGACGTTTCACTGGCCCGTGAAATAAGTAGATCGCTAGGGTATTGGAGGGTAATAATATTTATCCACAGGAAAACTCTGGCCTATGAAATTTCAACAAGTATGTTGATTCGAAAATCCACACGTGGAATCATATAACTGCGCTTTGTATGAAAATGACGTTGCAGTGAGTGATATTTAAATATACTATATATAGATAAACTATACATATAAGTTACCAATGAAAACTTACCATAGTTCAGTATTTACACATTTATTAATATAACAATTCTGCGAGATCGCATGAGAAAAAATTCGAAATACGATCATTCACGATCACGAGCTAAGCACGATCAAAATATTCATCGTGCTATGCTACCTCTGATTCGTCAAGACTACAATTCCCTGTATTAATTCTTTGTAATTGGCCAACGCTATTTTGGATACATTTACTGTAATTATATCTCTATTCATGTAAAACAAATGATAACAAAGGTGCCCATTACGTACGAATTGCCCATATTTTTACTCTTTGATTTTCAATAGTTTCCCTCATGAATGGGCATATATAAAAATCTTAATATATCCTCCTTACGGATACTAATCCTCTATAATACTAATAGATAAAAACATCTAGTTTGAGATGAATTTTTTTCATGAAATTCAAAAGCTCGTTGGCCAAAATTTTGCAAAGGATAATATATGGAGTAGAAGTTTCAAAAATATTAATCGTCTTATGTTTTTTTTTTCTACATTTGCTACGAAAGTTCAAATTTAGTTGAAATTCAGCGCTCAAAAATAAAAAGGAGCTGAGAAAAGTTGCTATATGAGGCAATTCGAAAAGTTGTTAGTCGGAGGATGCAGATTGAAAGATGTCTCAAGACGCAGTGGGGCGTCTCGTTCTCGTCCGTGCTCTTATATTATAAAGAATGAAACTGGGAAAATTTTGTGGCGTGGACGTGAATGAAAAAACTCGAAAGAAGTTACCGTTTTTCGCGAGCAACTCTTGTGGGCTTTCCGGACGGAAGGCAACTAATAGAGCGACGGGTTAGACAAGGGGGAACTCCATTCCAAAGCTCGTTCACTGTGGGAAAAAAAAAAGTTGACGACGCGAGGCGAAGAGAGAGAATTTAATTAAGAATTTTCCACGAACAACGTGGTCGAGGAGCGTCATGCCGCAGTGGCACAAACGCGTCACACTGCCGGAGTCCAATGTGCACACTATGAATATATATTACACGCATGTATTTGAGTCAAGGTAGGACCAAAACTCTCAAAGTTTGGTATAGCGAGACCCCCCCAATTAAATTGAAAGAAATCTTTTCGGTGACTTTTCGTCTTTCCTTTTTTCTCACGACTGTTCTTCAGTTCGTTGTCTTTCATTTCTTCACTTCTAAGCCGAAATGATTGAAAAAAACTCTGTGTAATATATCCGCGGATTTCCCACTCTCTCATCTTTCAACTTGCCTTGAAAAAGGAGCTGAATCGAACAATTGAATGAAGAATATATTGGACACTTCGCTAAAATACCCATATAAGATGAAAATTCTTTACGTGATCGAACTTATCAAACATTCCCAAACGGTGATCAAATTTAAACTATTTATTCGTTGATTTCATACAGAGCCATTTCGACAGTCATATTGTTGATAAATGAAAGAACAAAAATGTGAATGGGGTTTCAGAATTACCCATACAAAGTCGCAAAAGAAAGAATTCTTTTAAAAAGACTTTCAGGTTTTTATCTTGCGACTTTTCTCTGTCTGATCAATCTGCTCACTTATCACTTCCTTATGCTTTGGCTAATGCCCGGTCTACATTTACCAAGAAAAAGTAAAGAACACCCTGCCTAAATATCAAGGAGCATTTAATATTCCAGAACAATATTCACTATGATCCAAATATCCTCTACTAAAATATTCTGAGACAGCATTATCGAAATCTATTCCAAATTGCCTCAGGTATGACTAGTTTACGCTGGTGTGTGCTGCTGTTTTCATTCTGAACTGCCATTTTTCAAGTGGTTTATCTTTAATACCGTTTTTGGCTCACTTCATATTTACTTGCTATAACTGTATGATATTGTGCGTACTTTTTTTTTTATAAAAACGCGTTTTGTTATCAAAAAAGCGTCCGTTGAAAGAAAAATTAACGAATTTGAAAGTTTGAGGCATCCATATAACTACCGTGTTATATTTCAGCACACTGCCAAACTTTCACAAACTTTATAGTTTGCATCATAACACCAGGAGCTCCGATACTAGAATTGGAACTAGAACTGATGAATTGGTCGATTAGTCTGGATTCGCTGTGCGAATATAACCATGTGTTTGTTTAACAAATCGATGTTCCAATATTCCAATATAAAATCATATACGAATATTTTTTATCTCAGGGTAGGTCGACTCGGATATTCTTTACAAGGTGTACTGTTACGTGATCCATTTGGCTAAGTGTGTGTTGAAGCAAACAAATGAGTCCAGAATATCACCTTGAAAGGACGGATTTCCCTTTATCCGTTGAAGAGACGAGCAAGATTTTTGGTTAACGACAACGAATGCGATAGGATGAAGATAAAGAAGGCATAGTGCTTTGCACTTAGACAGTTCCTGTTTCAACGATTTCCCTGTCCCCTTTTCTGTATGGTATGTGCACCAACCCTCGCGAGAATGAACCAACCTTGAACGTTTGCGTGTGGCTCGTCTTCCCGTTTTTCGCGGATTCCCTCCGCACAATGCTTCATTATTCTCTCGGACGTTGATTAATGACGTACAGCACACCGAGAGTTCATCACATTTTTATCGTCCATAGCTCTATATGCACGACGCATTCTACGCGAAATGACCGGTTCAGAACCTCTTTCTTTTATTTGACTCAATGTTACAAGTGTGGAAAGATCCATCGATGAAACTTTTCCGGTTTTTTTTTGCTTATTCACTTACGACATTTGATTTTTATCAAAAGTTCGATATTATTGGAGTTTAATACCTCCGGTCGAAATTCTTATGAGAGGATGCCCTTCGGGCTCTCTTACGTGTTGTCACAGCCGATATTCTCTGAATTGTATAATATTGATATCGAGTTGAAATTCGACATAGTTTCAAAACCTGTCAATTTGCATATATTCAAGAGTCAAAACAATCGATTCAAGTAGTTGAAAAAATCTAAACCTCCTTCCGTTCTCCAGACGTTTTACCTAATATTGAAGGAAACAAAAGCAAACGGACAAACGACTGAAAACACCATCGTCGCATAGAAATCATCATCAGTGCCCATTTTCTGATAGTTTCAATAATTTGAGTTTCCAAATTACTGATTATCCTGTCGATTTATCTAATTCATATGATTTAAGACTTACATACATGAAGCTCCTTCGGCGAAATTTTCCGTTGATTCTATGTAATAGTATTATTTATGGTAGGTAAAATAAATAAATATTTTGTAACAACGATATTTTCTTTTCTATACAACCCGTTTATTATAAGCTTGAATCATATATTAAATAGCATCCATGTTGAATACATAACTCAAGTTTGAAAGACAGTAGCTGGCTACTTCATGTCCATTTTTCTCAAACGTTTATATGCTTATACATGTACATCCACTTTTGCCTGTGTGTTTATTCATTTACGTTTTTGTATAATATTTATAGAAATGCCTGTGTATCAATTAGTATTTCAGTAGACATTCCTGGGTTACGCATACAAGATTTGACCGGCAGGCTGCGCATTGTATGATTACATCAATTCTCAGTGGTTAAGAAACAAAAAAATAATATATACACTATACAGCTAAAAATAAAAGATGATTATGTACCTTGATTCTCGTCGTTACAAATCGCGACAATTTATTCTATGTTATGCCGTACAGCAATTGTTTATTCGGTTCTCGTGTAAAAATTACGGAAACCAGTGGGAATTCCATCGTGATGAGTTTTTACAGTGTCATTGTACCGTTTTTTTTCTATTGAAACTTGAATAAGACGTAAAGGACCCTGTTCGTTGTCAGCTCAAAATCCTTAAATCATAGTTTCATTCGATGCACTTGTACGATTGAGGGGACGACAAAAACATGGAGGCAAAGAAATTTCGATAGAGAGAAAAAATAAACATCTGAATGTTTTTCAAACCTAAGATAGATATTTCATAAATTAAGAAAAAAATTTTGCAGGATTTGAGAAGAGGGAACTGTATCGTTCGAAGAAGAAAAATTGGAGAACAATTTTCAACTGTAATATCAAATTTTGGGGAAAAAAAAAGTTCCCACCTGGTTCGAGCCCTTTTTTCAAAGGGAATAGACTCTTTTTTTATTTATACATCGAACGGAAGAAAGTTTTACGAGAAAAAATGGTATACGCATGTTTTGCATATAAAAAAAAATTGTGTGGAAGAAAAAGAAAAATTTCCCGGTGCTTGGCCAAAAAAAAGAAAAAGTACGAATATTTTTGGCATATCAAAGCGTACCACTTCAATGAAAAAAAAAAAAAAACAACAAACATTTTTTCGTATTAAGAATTATACACGACGTGAAGTTCGAAATCACTTCTAATGTACTGATCGTGCAGAGTCGCGACACTTTTGAAGCGTCATCGACAAATTAAAGACCGCGAAGAAGGAGTGAGAAAGAGAGCAAAACATGAACGAAAGCAAAGCGAATTTTTCTAAAGCATCAACGACGGTTAAATACAAAAAATCGCTCGGCTCTAATTAATTTATTTCTCTTTATGAGATCGAAAACTTTCTATCTCCCGCCTATTAGTGTGGTCCGATTCTATAAATATCGATTTTGACGACGTGAGAGTGAAAAACCTCGAGCCGTCGATACTCTTTACACATCGCGTTCTTCTCACGTCGCGTCAGTACTTTTCATTTTTTTTTTTCTCCGTTTGTCACATCACAATTAGGCTATACTTATAGTGATCTGCGGCAAGAGCATACCTACAGAACATTTTACCTAAATATTTTATATTCATATATTCATATATATATGCGTAGTATATTATCTCCTAAATTCCTTTACACTACCATTACGTATTTAATAATATAATGTGGTAAATATTAACTATTTTTCAATATAGTATCTTTTATCATCTACAATATTTATATAGTGTTTGTGTGTGCATGTATTGATGTTCAAATGTGCGCAGGAACAGCTCATTCTTCTATTCCATTTATCTAACATAATATATCCACGGATATAGCATTTTTATTATTATTATTTTTTTTTTTTTGTAGAATTGCATGTATTTGTGAGTGCTTATGAGTGTGTGTGTGTGTGTGTGTGTGTGTGTTTGGGTATGAATGGCTATGTATTTTAGGTTTACATTTGTTTTTATTCGATATTCATCGTATTAATTAATCCTTCATCAATATCGAACACATATCCTTTTTGCCTCTCTATACTTAAGTATACAGATGAATTAAAAACTTCCATCCAACTCAACGTACGTCTAAGAAAAATCCCCTGATATTTGTATTGTGACCTTATTATGTCGCCTCGATTTCCCGAATGACACGCCGATTTTCAAACGAATTTTTGTGCAGTAATGAACTCATTATATACGGCTTTAAAAAAAAGGTTATATTCAATTAACCCATAGTAACCACACTTCTATCGAGCATTCATACCAACCATATACTAGTACGATTTGGGATTTGGAATTGCCAAACTCTTGTATGAATAATAATTCAAAAGTATTTCGTATTCAGAGTTTCTTGGAGGAAAAATCCTCAGAAAATCAATGTTAATAGTTTCGAATGCAAAAAATGATATTTATGTAGTAAAATTTCGTTATAATCGAGACGAAAATTTTCCGAAAATATCATTTCGGTTGTGCGAATCCGAACTAGTGTGGTAACCACGGGTTAAATCGAACTTTGTATTGTCAGAAATTTTTAATCCAACGAATGGAAAACTTCCATTCGAAAAAATTCGCTTCGAAAAGCGGAAAGAGAACAGGATTGAATAAAACATTAATGTTCTTCGAATTAACCATGTATCTAACAAAATTATTGATCGATTACAACTAATTCGAGAAATTATAATAATATATATGTTGAAAAAAAAAAAATTCTAAAAGAACTCCACTGTGCTGAATGTGAATGAAAATATTGTGAATTTTCAGAATATTTTTCGTGTAAATTCACCAAATCACCAATAAATTTGAATTTTTATATCAAAATTTGTACACAAAAATTTTTCAATGATTATTAAAAAAAAAAAAAACCGTTGTCCAAATTTCAGAGGCTGAGAATTAAAAATAGTTCAATATTGGAGAGCTTGGCAAATATTTATGAGAAAAAATTGCAGGAAATGTTACCATGTAACCGATGTATGAAAGGCCATCATCGGCAATTTATTATTGTTACTAGATTTGCTTTTCTTTTGTCATAACAAATCGAAATATTTCAAATAATTTCTTTTTTTGACTTCGTATGAAATGTCTCATATACTCCGTATGTGTCGAGCTTCATTCGGGAAAGTTATCAAACCACAATTCACATGATTTTCACACCGTAATAAGATCGGTGTCGAACAACGATGGTCGTTATATTCAGGGGATTGAAGCGATCGTCGAGATTGAAAGTGCCTTATTTTCTTAGACTCTTCTCTTCTCGTGTCTTTCCTCACTCTCTCACTCTCTTGCACATTTTTTTAAAATAACGCAGTCATTAACTCTACCATTTTGAGCATTGTAAGTTAGCATGCATGATTCTTTTTTTCTTTTTTTTTGTCTATATGTTTCTGTCTGTCTCTCTTTCTACGACACTTAATTCCGCGTTCAACTAATGCAATATGTACATATTTGTATGTGCTTGTTCCATAATTACATCCAAAGTTGGTTGCATTGTTAATAAAGAGCGTAATCGACTCAACACATTATCGCAACAACAACTATCATAATTATTATTGGACATTCCTTTAGACATTGGTTTCATTGTTTATTTTTTTTTTTTCGCTTTATTTTATTATTTTCTTAGATTCGCTCTTACTTTATAAAAATTGACTTGAATCGTACCCGTACGTTCGCTGTATCGATGAGAAACAGAAGAGAAAAAAAAACAAAAACGCTGAAAAAAAAACTATTCCCTCCCGAGGTCGTTAGATGCTTATATTTATTACGTTCTATGCAGAACAACTATATCTTGGTTTTGATTATTCGGTGTTGCGTTTCTTTGAACTATGATATACTTGAATTTGTAGCATTTCTCTATCATCACGGCCCTTCAATATTGACTGACGTTTCTTTTTTAGTTTATAGATGATTTTTTTTTTTTTTTTACGATATACATGTGAATATATAATTTGCTGTCCAGACAAAATGTCGAAAGAAATGACTGGAGGAAATGAGAAAGCCAAAACAGTTGTTTCCTGTAGAGTCGAAACAGAGATCATTCAATTCCTGCAGGTCATACTTGTGCAGTGTACAAAAAAAAACTAGTGTTTTGCGAAATGCGCTATAAACATTGTTCAAAAAGATAATTGCACTTTCCTCTAATTTATCGTTCTGAGTTTTTCCTTCGATTCTTGAGCAGAAGAATCAATTGACCGTTGCATTTTTTTTATTTTTTTATTTTTTTTTTCAAGCGAACTCTCTTCTTGACCCCCGGCTTGCACCAAAAAAATTATATCGCACTACTGTAAACTGGCATCCTTGAAGTATGCACATCGTCGCGTTCCAGCTTTGTTATTTCTATGCCTTATCACACGTTTGCCCCAGTAATCATTGACTCCTCGACGATCTGAAACACGAAAAAAAATACCAAAATTTGAAACCAAATCCAATGAAATGTTTGTATTTACTAATATTGAAATGTATTCTAAAAGTCTGTTTGTGACTCATACACTTCGCAGTTCAGCTACCAATCACTATGAAATTCGACACAGAGATTGTATAATAGCTAGAGCCGCTAACGCGTCTCTTGATCCCAACGGAGGAATCCAAACATGTCACATACTTTATTTATTTAAGAACTGTTCATTATTACTCAAGTGATATCAATTTTTTCATAGCATCACATTCGTATTGGTAAGAATATTTCTCGTTAATATGTGACGGTAGATTTGGATTTGTAGTAGATGTAAATATTTCAGGCTATCATATACATAGTATAAGTGGACTTTCTATGCTCGATCAGATCGTACATGTCAGGATCGTTTTTTTCGCTAAATATAATGGTCAACGGCAAAACTATTGGACTAATGATTTTTTTCTCAATATTCATACAATAGTCGAATGTGAAATGTCTGACTGTACAGGTATTTTACTACTTGAGAATTCGGCTATTACGGCCAACTACGCGATTGTCGGCAGTACGAACGACTTATGTGAAGTCAGACTGTTCGCGAGCGAAGTGCAAATGACGTTCCGGATCGATTTGTACATCGAAGCGATGAGTGCAATTTGGGGAAAGAAAGAGCCATAACCCTCTTTGCTCGAATCTGAGCGTCTCTTCCGTACTTTGGCAAAAGTTTTGCCCCCTGCCCGAGTCACTCGGACCGCTTAATCTGTGCCGCGAATTTGCTAAGCTCACCGAAATTTTTCGAGGTTACATGTGCATGTATACACGTAGAAAAGCAATATCTCCCCCACTCGGTTTGCTCAAACGCGCATATCGCCTCGATCCGGCTCGTTTCGTCGCTCGACCGTTTCGATAAACGACCTCTTTGATTCTTCTCCTGGCGACTCACATACATGAGAGGGTAAAAGAGAGGAAGAACGAGAAAGAAAACGAGAAAAAGAAAGAGAGAAAGAGTCAGTGGCGACAACGTGGCCCTCTGACTCTTGTCGAAAGCCGAAAAACGTCGAACCAATTCGAAGTCTCGAAAAAAGAGAAAAACTAATAGTGGAAAAATCTTTCTTATCGTTCTCCTTGACTTTTTTTTCCCAATCTTTCTTCAAGTCCGTTCTTCGCTCATACATCGATAACTTTTTCATTTTCAAAGTGACGACTGACTTTCGGCACACTTTTTAGTATTTTTCAAGAAGGGCGAGGAAGGAAGGGAGAATAAAAAGTGGAGAAGAGAGGAGGAAAATATAGAACATCCGAGATGATAGTTTCACTGTGACATTTTTGTTTAGAAAAAGTCAAAACGTATCCAGATAAGAGAGGGAAATGGAGTTTTGTGTGGCCTCGACGCGAGAAAGAACGAGAGCTTCTCGGTTACCGAGAGACTTTTCGATCGAACGTTATCGCGTGGACAAATTTTGTGATTTATATAACAGTCGCAGAGTTGAAATGCCAGAAAGTGTGCCCGGAGCTAAAATTCGGCAAAACTAACGACACACCATATAGTTGTGCAGTGTAGCCAGGACGTGCTTCATACACATAGATGAGCATAGAGGTCTTGTATACATGTAGAAGATAGTTTAGAGGACTGAATTTCCGAAAAATTTTCACGAGCATGCGGGAACCAGTCATTACTTTGTTTATGTGATAACGAACAAGCGTTGACAGTGGGAAGAAAGAGTGCTCCTATGCGCGTCAGTATATGCCATTCCGTATTCAACTCATATTTACAGAGACACACAACCCACAAAAAATTTTAACCCGTTGCCAGGTTTTTTTTTTTTTTTTTTTTTTTTTTTTCATTTCAAAAAGTGAAGCACGCTTTAGTTCGATCTACTTTTTCATGCGACAGGGATAGAAAAAGTGAGAGAAACATGGTGTAACTTTCATTTTGGCAACTCCCACTAAAACCCCTATACCTCGCAATTGTTCGATCTTTTATTTTTCAATCCTTCGTTCAACCCGACATATCACATTCCATGTGTAGAAGAGAGGTGGGTAGTGCAGGACGGCGGGGAATACCGGACAACTAAATTTTTGGATTCGCACATATGAATTAAAAAAAAAAGCGCTACATTTTGGGCATCATTGTTGGACGCATTTTCTCGTTTATTAATTTTTTAATAAATGTGCTTGAGTGTCTAAAAATTGAACTGTTTGGCATTACAGCTATTAGGCCAACACACTCTTCGAGCTGTTTTTTTTTCTTAAATTACGCACAGAGAAAAAAATTTGTTCATCGAACAAATGCCCAAGTAATTGGCCGAAAATGTGGTCGACTCATCTGTTCTTGCATAGACTGTCAGTTGCATAGCGTGAAAACTGAGTTTGGCAGACGAAAAAATGTTTGCTTACGGAGTGGAAATGAGAAAATTCCGATTGGCTATAAGTCCACCATGTAATCAATTACTCTTCTCTGAGAAAACGCATTCAGTTTATATCTCTGTTGACACTTTATGAATTCATAAGATTCGGTGGCTGTGTTTGCATTTGATTTTTCCAAATTGTTCCGATCCATAAACACTCTTATTTGTCAATTTCTGAGCCATTAATTAGCAGTCTTTTGAAATCAGGAACCTTAAGAAAAGGGAATGAGATGACACTATTTCAAGTACTGTACTATTCCCGTTTCCTGAAATAGTCAATAGCCTTTACTCGTTCTAACTCAATGTCGATTTTTCTTTGCTCGAGTCGCTCTTACTTTGCCGTAACGATCTTACTCTTTTATCCGGAACCGCGTATTCGTATATTCCCATTAAGTTTCTCTGAATGCGTTACGTCTTTGAAACCAAGCGAAGGCACGGTTTCCAAGAAAGAGAGGAAAATTAAAGGCTCGCAGAGGTTTAGTTTTTTTTTTTCACTACTTTTTACGAAGGACGAGAAAACGTATAAAATAAGTGTAAGTGTCTATTAAACGAAGTAACATATCTTCATATATACGAAGAATCATTACAACGAATAGAAAGACATTCTACTCTCGAGCAATTCCAACTGAAATTCACAAACTGATGATACAAATATATAAATATATTCAATGCTGGCAAACAAAAATTCACGTCATCGAAGATAGCTATGCTAAGCTTTCTCGATCTTTATGGTGCACGACGAAATATCAGATACGTGTTCATATATCAAATTAATGAGGTTTGCATCATTGACTTTTTTTTTATTATTTCTATGTTCCAAATCGTATCACGTACACGAGGATGGTGTGAAACCCCTGTAATTCGAGTGCTACATTCTCTCTCACTCTGTATTTTTCTTATTCGACGCCTCTCCTCTCTGGCAATCGAACCGATCGGGGTGGGAAATCGATATGGAAGCAACGAGGTTAACTCGTAGAAATATACGTGGAATCATCGATTAAATTGGCAGAAAAATTGGGGAACGAATGTATACGTATGACTGGTAGTGGGCGAGTGGAGTGCAGTCTGCCATCAAGTCAGAAACGAACGCGAATATAAAGTGCAAGGGTATCCAAGTTCTCCTATTTTATTTCATTTTATTTTTTATATGGATACAGCGTGTATTCATGTATCTGTGTATATGCATAAAAAAAAGAATAGTGTGATCAGAGTGGGAATGTACGATCACGGGCATTTAGTGTAGGAGTTGTCAATAAATCCAACCTTCATGCTCGTTAATATAACCGGATCGCTCGAGTTCGCCAATCTCGCCTCGTGCTTTATGCTTTGCGATCTAGTTGTAGCTCCCCGCTTTATATATATAAAAGCACACCGATAGAATTCGCGGTAATGTTGAATATTTTGCCGCATATAGATCGAAGAAGTACGAGGGATGGATAAAAAGAGACGGAAAGATAGAGAGGAAGGAAAATTTCGACGGGCACTCGAGCACTTCGGGTTACCCCTAGGGAGCAGGGGATCGGAAACGGTATACAGTGTATGTGCGAACTCGATCCTCTCTCGGCTCTTCGCCACTTTGCAGGCATCGGGGATGAAAGATCGGCCGTCCATGAATGCATGGTAAAGGGCACAACTCCCTACCGCTACCGCACGATCTACAATCTTTCCATCTACGCCCAATGCAGCTAATGGATTTTGTAAGGTTCCCCTTCTCGATCTGCAGAAAAAATGAGTGCAAGAAGCGTAACCTACCTACATTTGGGTAGCCCAAAAGAACTTGATTCTCGATCGCACCATGAAAATTGGTGAATTTTTGGCTGGTAAACTGTACGTCGATTAATCAACATATCGGCAACTACTTTTTGTTCGTACGAAAAAATAAAAAATAAAAAAAAGAATCTTGCGATAGTGCAATGAAATGAAAATCACCCTGCAAGAAACGGCATTGTCTTTAAGACACAGGGATTTATATCGTTACGGTGTTAGTGTAAATGATACAGAAAATTGGACAGAGATAAGACTACATATACATAGATATCCCCAGATAGATGCACAGATAAAAAAGTACGGCTCCAGTATATCGTTTGGTGAAAAGATACGCGCGGCAATTCGCATCTTGGACATAGAGCTTAAGATAGTGATACGAGCTTGTCTGACGAGGCATGAGCGGGAGAGTTTGAAAGCGTGTGGGCTCTTTTACCTCTCTAAGCTATGAAGCCCGCGGACGTATTAGGGAGGAAGGGAAGGGAGGCAAAATTTCACTGTATTTGGAAGTGTATACGTGTTTTAAGAGGGTTATCCAGAAGTGCCGGCGAGAGTGCGGAGAGGAAAAAGGAAGAGAGCGAAGTAGTCGTTCGGTGAGATGAAGGGGTGGGAAGGGCGAGAGAACCTCACTGGTGGGTGAGATTGCGCGGAAAGGCGGAGAAGAGGAGGAATTATGTGAAGTGGGGGATGAGAAGGGGTGCGCATGGCCACGTGGCGCCTCGGCGCGCCTTTCCGGCGCCAACGAGCCGCACACACTCCCGGAAAACTCTTACTATCTCTTTCTCCTTCACTCTTTCTTTCTCCCCTACCCACTCTTTTGGCCACAGTAGACTGGATGGAATAAGCAAGCCCGCTCGACTTTGAGCATCTTCAACGATATAGAACTTCAAGCACATCCCTGTAGTACACGTGTATATGTATGACAGTCACCGAGTGAAGGAAAACGTGAAGATTCGGAATTGGTTAAAGCTACATGCGATTTCGTAGTACACACTCGACAAACCTTCCTCGTGATGTCTCTGTGCAAATCTCTTGCGAAAAGCTGCCAGAAATCTTCTACTGCTATATAACGAGATGCTCATCCTAATCATTTCCTGTGTATTTCGTTCTTCGTCCATTTCTCACCTCATTAATTAGAATACATCGTTCTTGAAAAAAAAATCTTCGCACTGATCGTATCATTTCAGTTTCAACGGCATTAATACTTTATCGCTTAGTTTTCAATATATAGAGCTCAGCATTATGAGAATAATGCGAAAAAATGTTTCTCTGTTTTTATATATACAATAATGAAAAGTGAGAAAATGAAGATTTAAAAATTGAATACGGACACTGAGTTAATCCGATAAATGAGCTACATGGACTCCAGTAATGCAAGAGATGCATCAGAGAACGAAGGACACCCCGTGGCTTAAAAATAGCAAAATTGTTTGACAGAATATATCTATATAGATGTGAGTAAGAACTAGTGAAAAGAAAAGCAGACGTCTCAGAGCTGTAGAGAAAGAGAAAAGAAGTGACATGGTTGTGCTATAGACGTACAATGTCATTTTGGTACGAGGAAACAGAATATGAGATAGAGCAAGAGAGAGAGAGAGAGATGTTAAAGCGAATAAAACAACGACGGAATAAAGGGGAGAGATAGAGAAAAAGAGATTTCTGGTAGACACGCGGGTGTATAATGCTCAAGCCGCGAGGAATTCACCGGAGCGAACGAGGCGAAGAAGAACACGCCACGAGGCGTCTTTTCCTAGTGGCATCCACGAATGTCTTTGCGTCTTTTTCATGCCCTCCCCCCCTTGTTCGTTCCAAAATCACCCCCAAGCCGTTCTCTCTGCTAACCCACTACTCCCCAGGAGTTTTCCTTTCTCCCTTTCCTCCCTTTTTCTTTCTTACCCTCTCTCTCTTCCTATTTCGCTCACTCACTCACTCCAACCATCTTTATGGTTACGTCAGCATGTTTCAGTTTGCCCGAGTCTAAAAGTTTTGCGCTCTCTGGCGACAAGATATTTCAAGTGGTCGCTTTCTCGGTCCCTCGCTCCTCACTGTATGCCGGTCTTTCGCGGGCCATGGGAACACTGAGTACAAGGGACGATCGTGTCTCTCTTTTCGCGTTGAAATATTGGACGGCTCTTTCTTGCAGCCCGCATATTCTTCCTTCTTTCTACTTCGCTTCCTCAGCGAACGCTCGCACCCGATGCGTTTCCGTATCCTCTCCCGCTCTCTCTCTTTCTCTTTTTTTATTTTTTGCCTTCTCTCTCTCTCTCTCTCTCTCTCTTTCTCTCGAGTAAGTCCTACGTCGAATATTTCTGTATCTCAATCTTTCTTTCTCGAATATATTTCGCTCCCTTTTTCTCTGTTCCTCGTCACGCCGAAAGAAAGAGAGAGCCTATCAGAAAATTCTATATACATACCACAGAAGATTGCGTCGTCTACGAGGATACTACGGGCATCGTCATTCCCTTCGCTCTGAAAACCCCTTACATCCATCTCTCCGCTTTTACACTCTTTTTCTTCCACAGTTCGCCGAGAGACAAATTCGGATGAAATATTCTTCTCGTTAAGTATTCAATCTCTTCAATTAAGTGCTCATTCAATCAGAAACAATTAGATTAATTTAGCAAAATTTTAACTAGAACAATTCTACTCTCCGCCTCTCTCGCTAACTTTCTCATTTTCTTTTGGATCATTTTTTTTGCTTATAATCTGCTGACATTCCGTATATACTTTGGTCTGAATCCTTGAGCGACCGCACTCACCCTTCCGCGTCTTCCTTCTTTCTCACCCCAAGAAGAGGAACAAGAAGTTTAAAACTTATGACTCGAGAGTACAGTCGCGTATATTAAGCAAACTGTCACGCCATCGTTAACTACCCATGAATGAGTTACGTCCTCTTCTTTTGGCGTTGCAAACCTCCCTCTTTCCAACCTCTCGCGGGACTCACGCTAATTCGAAAATTGCCCAGAGAAAATCCAAAGTGTCTATTAATCCACGTTATTCTTTTGCCTATAGAAATTTTATCCAAATACAGTCACATCCAATCGAATTGCATCATTCAATTTCTTTCATGACTTTTGAGGAAAAATTTATCGATTCAAAAATAGAAAAATCATGAAATTTTTTTCAAATTTCGGATAAACTTTATGCTCTTCCGATTCAACCCGATCTGGAACACGATTAGCAGCAAATAACGTAAAAAAAAAGAAAACGTAACGTACCGTTGCACGGTTCAATTCAAGTTCAATTCACTCATATGTCATATGACGATATCTGTCCTTATTTTTTTCAAATTATGGAGTTTGTCGGGATTTTGCGCCATGAAATTTCGTATTTTCTCACAATCTCCGCTGCCGATCAGTCCCTTTACGACAATTCGGAACAAAACTTAGCTTCTTGGAAACTGATTCAATTTGCCGAAGAATAAAATTATCCTTTTTCCAAATCAATTTATTTGCGCTCAGGATCGCAAAAAAAATTAATCGATGCACTTGAATTGTCCATGACTGCACTAATGGATGCATCGCGTATGGCTCATTACATGTAAAAAGTATTAACAAGTAGAACAGCGATCGAAGAATATTTTCGAGAAAATTTCATCAACTTGAAAGATTTGAAGGAATTGAAAAAGATATATGAACTTTATTGGGAGATTTTGATGCAGACAACAATCGCGTGGTACTTTTAGAGTTAAAGCAGTAACGACGAGATTTATGAAATTTTGGAATTCCACATAGGAATGGTTCACATGTAACCTCCGATATGTAAAGAATGGTAAATGACATGTGCGAGTAAAATCAATCTGTCGACACAGGCAATAACCGCTGCATGAACGGGAATAGAGGAGAGAAAACGAAGTGAAATTTAGACGAGCAAGAAGCATTTCTTATTTAGCCAGAAAAAAAAGATAGGAAGAGAGAAAAAGATAGAAGGAGGAAAGAGCCAAGAAGGTCTTTTCTCCAAATCCCCTCCTCTTGATAAATTCAATTAAATAATTATCCCAGAGGGAGAAGCCACTCCTAAAGTTTATGGCTGTTCTCGGATCAAGCGGGGCGGTACGTCTTAATATAAAGTGAGTTGGCAAGTTAAGCGCAGCCTCGTGCACTCCTACAGGACTCTCTGCATGGCTAGCTAACTTATAATGCGATTTGTTTAATCGGCGCCAACTACTTTATCTCCCACTCCTTTTTCCTTGCGTATTCTAGTACCCCGCACGCTCGATGACAGTCGAGGTACAGTTCAATATGAGCATATATATATAATACAAAAATAGGGTATAGAGAAAAGGCGAATAATATGATGAAAGGATGAGAAAACGCGGCGAACAGAAGTCGTAAAAAAAATCGTTATAGCTTCGGCTTTATCTAATCCTAACCGCGTCTATAATCGTTTGCGGACTCCCTTTTCTAAAAATATATACATAATCAGCCTGACTGGGAAAGTGTAAAATCTATTGTACATGATTTTGAAGACAGAATATGCGATAATTTAGTGAGATGAACTTTCGCCTGACTGTTCCTGTACAGATTTTAAGTGAATAAAACTATGTGGTCACGTAACCACCTTAATTATATATAGATTGTATTGCCAAATGATTATGCGATCGTTGAATACAGGATTATGGTTAATTAAGGAAAGCGGGATAATATCTATTCTAATTCTATTCTGAATTAATAGAATAGTTGATTATGTTGATATTATTATCACATTACAATTGGGTTGTGACATTTTTCTTTTTTTATGATAATGATAGTTCAATTCGTCATTAATCTAGCCATATAGCCGGATAAAAATTTTTTTTCGAGCGAAATTCTTTGACAGAGTGACTGCAGCCACAGTTGGAAATCATTATTTGTATCTACACCTCATGTGAAATTCATTTAATTTCTGCAATTTTATATCTTCTGGAATATTTTTTTTCGTTGTAATTTTCTATTATGGAGTTTAGTGCTTTTCAAAATATTATTTCATGCAGTTCGTGGTACAGAATTCACGATTAATTGACGACGTCAAGAACCCAAGCTATATTATCCAATTTCAATATTCCTTCGTATATCCTTTCAGATTTTTCCAATCGAATCTCATATCGCTTGCAAGTTTTCTCCAAGTTCACAAACTGTCAGGTTGCTGCGGGCCAGCAAGGATTTGATTTTTGATATAGCTTCGATATACCACATTTGTATGTACGACTATGGATATATGTAAAGCAATACGACATTACAACTGTGTTGTAGTAACCATGAAAAATACTATTAAGAGTGGGGGTACAGACATTAGTGGAGAAAGGAGGAATGAAAGGGGTTGTTTTACGAGATAACGAGAGGGACGTGACTGTTCGATTGCGAGACGCCGGTGAAATGTCTCTTTTCGTGCTTTTCTCTTGAGACAGCTAGACAGAAAAGAATATAGAAAACGAAAGACGAAAAGAAAAGAATGGAGAATGAAAGAAAGAGGAGAGTCGTTGGAGCGCTCGAAAAATTTGAATATATCAAAGCTCGAAATGGCGTAGAATTTTATTCTTTACGACAAACTTGGGGCTTTGAGTATATGTCGTGTGAGATCAGATTCGACTTTTCGATTCAGCGAAATTTCATGCTCTGATTCGTCAGTCATCGGAGTAATTCCAGAATTATGGCTGTTCGAAAGAATTTCCAATCTAATTCTTCAACCAATTTCATGACAATATGCAAATGGGGGCTCTGAGTTTGTGAAAAAGCAGTACTCACGTAGCTTTTATTTGGTGCTTTGAAATATCATCGCCAAACAACGTTTTTTTTTTTCGAAAATTTGATTAAATTCTCCAAACGATAATCCACACATACTTTGAGGTTTTGACAAATAGTTAACCGTTTGTCCAAAATAAAAACTTTCCTTATCGCATCAGGAGCTATCTCGACAATTTTTTCAAATAATCGCTCACATTCGTTTACGCTTATTGAAATTTGCGATCTTTTATGTTTATATTTGTATGATTTTATCAACAATTAATTCAATCCCCTAAATATTCATTCTTCTTTTCATTTCATTCACGCCTCCAGGGCATGTATGGTTTTATCATCATAATACATGGGAAAAAAGTTTGAAACATATCGAAAATTGCTTTTCGATAAAATAAACAAACGATTGAAAACAAAATGTAACAGATTGGCGAAAAAGAGAGAAAATTCGGAGGTTTATCGTGTAACAAGCATGCATTTATTGGCACAGATTAATCTCACAATTACTTTTTTACATAATCTGTTAAACAATATCATAAATATAACCGCCAAATCTCCTCTAAATAAAAAATCTGTATTCTCGTCACAGATATTTGTCGTATAGCTGAACGTACGATGTAGTCTCCACAATAGATGAAAATAAGAAAGGACGAATACAATGCTCGACATGAAAATCGAGAACAATTACTTAGTGTACGCTTATACAATTAAAGCTCCACGACATAACAAATTTGAAGAAACTTGTTGTTGAAAATTTAGACACGAGAGAAAACCAAAGCAGAAAGTATTGGTAGTGATGGGAGTCGTCGTTGGGACGCCGCTGCTCTTCTCTTCTTTCGTTTTCGTACGAAATTTCTCATGTCGATAAATCGAGAGGGCCCATCCTCTCTTTCTATCCAAGCGACTCTGTACACCCACTGGTTCGAAATGGCAATGCACATACTCTGTAGATAGGAGAGAACGAAAGAGAGAAATAATGAGTTGAAGTACGGGAATTTCGGGATAACGAGAAAAAGAGAAAGAGAGAGAGAGAGAGAGAGAGAGAGGGAAAAACACTGCGCGGAGCACGCAAATCACTTTATCGGGCGTCCGACTTCGAACGACCGTAACCACTAGCCGTGAGGGACGCACCAAGAATTATACCATACTTTTTTTTTCTCTCTCTCTCTCTCTCCTCCTCTCTTTCTGTCTCTCGGTCTTGTTCTCGCCAGTGCCGTTCTATATATACACGCATAGTTTTTCCCTGTTACGAGTGTGCGGAACAATCGAACGGACGACCGAAATCATTCCCTTCCGGCGTCTCTGCAAACTACACCAAAAACCTCCTCCACACCCCCGCTATTTATGACCAACCACAAGATAAATTTTTGCTTTGCCCTTCTTTTGCCCAAACTCTCGTAAAACTGGAAAAAAAAAATTAAGATAAACTATTTTGATACGTACAGGATTTCACGTAGCGCGGAATAACTATGTGAATCGCTTTTGCAAGGACGTGAGTTAAAAATTTGAGAAATGCAGAAAATATGAAAAATATGCTAACCATTAACACGCATTTCTGATTCATTCAATTTTTGCTTTATGTTTTAATTGTGTCGTTTGTTAAGTGTAAATTGCTTTATTTTCGTGTACATTAAGGATTTAAAGCTGCCCGTCAAGTCCGACGGAATTATACACCAGAAAATGAAGTCTCGATCTTATTCTTATCTCTCGTCGAGCTTGCTATCACACCGCAACGATTATTTCAAAGCCAACGAGCACCCTCGCTACGATCAATAAAGGGGCAAAATAAAATGATGAGATGTAAAGAGAGGGAGGGAGAGAGAGAATATGTTGGGAAAGGCTCACATTTCGTATCGGATCATACTGCTTCAGTGAGTCTTGAGGAGGATTCCGCAGCTCTTGTTCGACGGGGCTAATCTCCGGTTCGAGGGATTTCGGCTCGATAACCCGAACACGACATAATTAACGGGTTGTGTAAGTGCGACATACGGGATATAAGTATGCACGCATGTACGTTGATGTTCGTTCAGGCATCGCGACGTCAGCTGAGACGCTAATCAGGGTATTGGCATTCGTATGGTGACATTTCCCGTTCGCCTATGACCAAGAGATCGGTAGTGAGAGAATCAGGAAGCGCACATGGTCTCATGTGCCTTTACAGCGAGTTGATTACATTGAATGACGCTGACAATCTTGTGAGGTATTCAATTCAATATATTAATATTAACGTGTGCTATATATATCGGTATCTTGCTAAGTGACTCAGTCGCACCATAAAAGAAGGAACAATATTTTCAGTGAATAATGCTACTCGAATAAATAATTAACTGAAAAAATGATCGCAATCGTTCACCTTCCACAATTTCAATCATTTTCACTGAACGTTTTTCAGTTTATCTTTTTTGCATTGTCAGTTTGATAAAAAATTGTACAATTTAGATTGATAACTAATGGACGGGAAAATAATATCAGGGAATTGTTTTATGACAGGATATTTCGCTGCAGGAAGAGGTGATCGTCAACGTTTCAACGTGCTTGTCAAAAATCACGTTGAAAATGATCTCCGGAGGGTGAATTGCGTGTGCGAAATAACGTGCCCGTTATTATGGATTTGAAAAAAAATAAAAAAATAAAAAAATAAAAACAAAACAAAAAATTGGTCGAACGACCCCGTGTGCAACCGCGGATCAACGCAGCAAGGCATCAGCGCGATATGTGATGGAACAATGGGAAAAGATCGGATGCTGCGATTGACGAGAGACGAGAAATGACAAACGGACCCGTGGGAAAACGCATTTGAGAAAGAATAACGACCTTTCATGAATCCTGGTGAAGAATTGAGATGGAAAAGTAAATTCTTCGTGGGTATCAGAGATACAGTGTTTATATACATAGCCGCATATGTATTTTGGATATACGTGTGTGTATACATCACAAACTCTCAATTTGGCACATTCAACGATAGCTTGTTGCGTTCCCATTTATTCGTCTCTTTTCTCTTTCTCTCTATCTCACTCGGACTTGCAGCGCGTTAAGCGAGAGTAAGAACGTCCCGTGGCCGGGACATAAAGTCCCGGTATATCCATTCGTCTACCACGGCTGTACAGCACGTATATAATGTACTTCAGAGTCTCTCGCTGGCACGGGAAAACCCAGAGAAAAGAAAGGAAATGGAAAATGACCGGGACGTCCACAGTTTGCGCAATAATACACTTTGAAAGAAGTCCGAGTTTATACATGGTTGAAGTAGATACGGACCTCGATGATTGAATGCGGATGAAAAAACGTATGAGATTCTCGAACTTAACGAGTTACTGAATGGATGTGAAAATATAAATTCGCGATGCTGTTGCAAGGGGAGAAAATAAAATTTGAGATGCTATGATTCCACCAATATATAGGTGAAAGAAATTTTTCCAAGTTGCCGAAAACGTGCGTAAAGGCGTTCGTATCATTTCGTGTGAAATAAAATTTTAATGTTCGGTAAATGTATTTGAATCAAGTGTTGTGCCAATAAAAACACAAATTGGCAGAATATAAAAACTTTTGAAGAACAAACTATTAGGATGCTTGAACTGCATGCTAAATCCCGATAACGCGAGTCTCGATTACTGAACGCGAATCTATCTACCCTAAAAGCTGTATACCCCAGAAACGCTAACGGGGCATTACGCTACCGCGATCACTCGAAAATAATAGAGAACGAATAAATTATAGGAGAGGTAAATTGATACCATTTTCGGGGAAATTCGATAGTTAATCATGCCTGAATTAGGCAGTCTGCGACAATCTCTACGACTGTCGCATCGAGGCAAATTTTTCTGTATATTTTTCTATCGGCCGTATTTAAAATTCAATCTCCGGTTTCCCACTCTAAAATATTATAGTTCTAAAAGAATTTCAACGATTTTTAACTGAATACGGAACATCATCGACTGTATAACATTTGACCGATATGACCTTTTCGAAATTTCGAAATATTTCTGTAAAAGCAAAAGAAAATGCAATGGGATAAAGAGAGAATGTTTAAATATACTAATGTAATTGATTTTTTTCAACCGTTGATTACTAGAATTTCTGCCGGGAAAGAAAACGTTAACCACGTGTTGCCTTCTTGGATTGAAAGAGACGAGAAGTACAAAAAAGCGAACGGTCAACGAGGAATTCTCCAAGTCTCTCATGATTCTCTGCCTTTCTCTCTTAAGGTCTATTCGCTTGTTTAGCGTGTAAACATGGTCGAGGTTTGCCAGGAAGAGGGAAAGCAGCGGGAGTCACAATATAGTCGAAGAGGTGAAGCAACAAGTGCGCCCACAAAGCGTGGTAAAATCTCGGAAGCTACGTCGAGCTCGACAATCTCTACAGTCTCTCGCTTTACATTCTCGCGCGATAGTATAAGCTGTACAGCTGCTGCCTGCCAATCTCTTGTTTTTCTTTCTTCGCCTTTGTCGTTTTTGTTATTTTTCACTCCCTGCTTTGGTCTCAACATAAAATGCGTCTCAACACATGAAAAGACTCGTCTGGAGGAATAAAAAGTTCTTACGAAAAAACTGCGTTGATTCAAATTATTGAGAAGACTCGCGGAAAAGAAGAATGAGGAAAAAAGTGAGAAATAGAGAAGCAGAGAGAAAGAAATTACGTCGAGTTAGGCCGAATAGAGCGAAACATATGCACTCGGATACAGTTTTTTCGTCTGTGCTTGCAGTTCGTTCTTCAGAAATTTTTAATCCACTGATTCACCAGTATTACGATGAATAATTTGAATGGAGCGTTCCAAAGAATCGCAACTAGTGAAGGGACGTATCAATAATACTTGGAATAAAAGCTATTACTCATATTGGAGGAGAAAAAATTAAAACAATTCTGTCAGAAGAGTAGAGTATGATTCCGAAAACTTTCGAGCTTTAACTTCAATAAAATATTATTATTTGCAGCAATTCAATTTTTTCGTTTTTTTTTTTTTAACAACAATCGGCTGCGTATGCTATAGCACTTTTTGTAATATAGTTGCCACTTTTATCATAATCTATAAATCGAGAGTAATGTGAATGTAGAAGAGTGATATATCGATACTATAGCAGATGAAGAGTGTACCTTGGATTCTGCAGTTCTCAATTCAAAGTACATAGACAAAATATTTTTCCAGATACTATATATAGGTACTATTATTCGCCTGAGGATATTCTCAGCGGAAAGCTTTTTGACAAAAAGCCTTCATCGTTATACTGTTTTTGTCTCTTCGTTCTCATCGCTTAGATGTAACAGGGAAACGCAACAACGGGATTTTAATGAGCATGTGTCGAAAATATTTGTCTTCTTGTACGTGGCAGCAAACGACAACGGAACGCGAATTCTCCATTACTAAACAGGAATACATGGCTTGGTACAGAAGGAATTTGTACAATTTTCTTTCTGAAAGAATTCGTATTATGACAACTATTTTTCCCCTTCCAGATCAAGTAGTGCTACAGTAACAAGTACATGCTACATGAAATGTCACACAGCAAACATCAACAAAACGTAATAAATGTTTATGAACACGAAAAGAAAATTTGTTCAGTCATTGAATATTTAATGAATAATTAATCGCATATTTCACGAGCCTCCGTTCCTAATTCTAAACTTCGTATATATTTTGATATAATCCATCGCGTCTTTTGGTATTATTCCGGATCATTTGACCCGATTAAGAAACCAGTGAACAACAAATAAGACTGCGACGTTAGAATCTTGATCAGGGTGAGTCGAGGAGATTAAAGAACAGAAGAGTTTTTGTCAAAGGCCATTACTGATAACTTTCCAAACGTTGATTCAAGTCAACCTCTCGCAGTAAAGCTCTCGTAGCGCTTATCACGTTTTCCCTTTCACTCTAATTTTCAATGTTAAAATGGAAAATCGTCGAGAGACTGTCCACATGTATTCATATATATTTATACGCATATAAGAAGAACCAAGACGACAGGATTCAACTTTCTTCCTGATTGACGTTCGGTTATTGTCGCATTTGCATAACTCCCGTCTCCACTGTACATAGCCTCTTTGCCGTTTCTTCCACTCGTCGCAATCGAACCTCAAACCTCTCGGCAAGTAAAGTTCTGGCTAACCTCTTTCCTCGGCCTCTGGCTCGTCACCGCGCATTCTCCGCTTCCTCTTTCTTTCTTTCAGTGCACCGTTTTTTTTCTCGTCCCCTCTCGCTGTTTCTAACGTCTCATGGACTGGCACAAGGTGTATAGATAGATCGGAAAACGCCTTGACGAGAGAAGAAAATGAAAGGAAAAAATGGTTCAAGAAGAGCGAGAGTTCCCACGAGGCGGCAACGTGTCAAATCGAATTTGCCTCACTCGCTCCCACTCCCCTTCTCTCGAATGGCGACGACTTGCAAGTCCGCGCGAAACAATGAAAGGGGAAGAGAAGAAGAGGTAGGAAAGGGATGCAGCCGAAGAAGATGAAGACGACGTAGAGAAGGTGGAGAAGGAAGCGAACACGCTCACGAGAATCTATTAGAATAATTTTTATGAATCCAATTTTAAATTCCGGGTGAAAGAACGAAGTTACGTTACTGTCACGCTGTCAGCGGGCTCTTTATTAAGTGGCCTTTTCTCTCTTGGCCATTCTCTAGTTCGTGCCTTGACGCCTCTCGCAATACCAGGCTAATCTACCCTCCACAAAAAAAAAGAGATAGAACGAAAAAAGAAAAATGGGAGAAAGAAAGAGAAAGCAATATGCCTCTAATAAAACTATGCGAGGCAAAACTCTTGTGGCTAAAATTGAAAAAAAAAGAAACTCGTACCCGTTACGAAATCTCGTGGCAGAATAATTTGTCAGACAATTGGCTGAATGAGATTCTCACCAGATCCTTACTGAAAATCGGATAAAGAAAATTATTACGACGGAAACCTTTGATTGAGGACGGAACCTTTGAGGACAGGACTGAAATGTCTGATATTGTAGGTCATCGGTTACGATTAACGTTACATTTTATTCGGAAAACCTATATCATAGGCCATTAAAAATCAAAAAAAAAATCTCAGCAGCTTACTTAATTGAGAGAACATTTGTTTGGTGTGAAATGTTTAAATCCACATCAGTATACAGAAAAATCCTCAACCTTGTCATACAAACAGTTGTATAAGATGATAAAGCTGATAAAGTTTGAAAATTGTCGATATCAACGCAGCTTTGAGCACAGATAAGGTAAACTAGTTCATAATGCTAACGAGAAATAATCGGTGAGAGCACATGGAATAATCTCGAGGCCGTGGAAAAGCGTCGTGTGGCCTATATACGAAGCTTCGCGGCTATTTTAAAACGGCTAGTCGAGCCCGCCGAGTACCAGGAGATCAGCTTCAAGAACCATCAACGGAAACGTTTCCTATCTCGCTTCTAATATTACTGCAGTCTTATCGATGATTTCACAATACTTAAGATCCAGCGAATTCTTCAACGATGATGATGATACCGCTTCACACGATCCTCGGTTCGGCAGAACCACTGATCAATTTCATTAAACAATTTTTTATCAGAAGTTCAAAAAATGTTTATCCCAACATTTTTGTAAAAGCACGACTGTAATGGACGACACTTAAGGAATAGCTCAATGGAATGTTCTTGGTGCAAATATTTCGCAGTGTGTAAAAATAAAAAATAGATTCTGTGTAAAACGTGGAGGAAGAAATGAATAAAGAAAAGGGAACTTCCGAAGGCGTTAGGCTGAGCTCTGCACTGGAGTCGTGACATAAATTTATGTAGGACTCCGCCATCGAGAGGAGCTTCAGCATTTATCTGGGAATTGATCGTGCGAAGGGATCGAGGAGTGTACAATTACATACAGAATATAGTACAGCCATGTATTTTTGTGTGCATCTGCAACAGTATGTATCGATATCGAGACGCGGGATGTCGATGAATTCAACTGAACGAGATATTCTAAATTCTAATCGTTCAGAATCAAATTTCATGGACGGACATGGTATTATAATAAATATAAATAATAGTGATCTCGACTAAGTTGTCGGGATCAACTGTACCATTAGTCCGTGAGTTTTAATTTTCACTAAACAACCAATCTTCGAATCGATTGATCGTGAAAGCCACAGATAACTCGATTTATAAATCCATGTTTCGCTGCTATTGCCGCTGAATCTTTGATGTGGCTTTTATTGCTCGGAAATGAATCCCGAGTAGAACCAAATAATCAATCGAAAATAAGGTGAAAATTGCATAAGTTCGGCGGGTAACATTGAGCTCCAAGTGTGGTACACACATTTCATATTGCTGCCTCGATGTTACTATAATATATAGATTATAAAAAAAAAAGTATAGTAAAGAAAGAGTAGCCTAAGTGAATCATGAATAAAAACAAACAAATTATATCATCATCCATAACTTCAACGGGGCAGCGGGTTAAACGATGCAAGGATTGTGAATTGAACCAAGCGCAGACGAGAAAAGATAAATACAACCTTTGCCTCCATTATATGAGAATAGACTTGCGAAACAGGAGAGATGCGCTTGTTCTCAAGGAGACGTTCTCGATCTTGAATAATTCATTGGCAAAAGCACGCTCGGTTAGACACACGAGAAAATCACGTTTCACATTTCTTATTCTCTTTTCGAATATTTTCATTTCGTCCAACAAAAACGTTGGAATTTTTTGAGCTATCTTTCCTTCCCCTTTCTTCTAATTTTCTATCGGTTCTTTTATTCACTTGATTAAAAAAAAAGTTTTTTCGACTATTATTCTACACAGGTTATTCTTTTATTTCTTTGGTTATGATTGATGTATTATCGTATCTTATCTCATTTTGATTGACGCGTCTCATCCTTGTCTTGAAAACGAAAAAAAATTTTAACAAGCAGACATGCGACGCTGTTCATTACACGCTATCTATTTCTCTTTATCATATTCGTTTCACATAACTAAATCCCACCTCGCACGGACACCTACCGGATGTCCATGCACTCATCAGGAGTAATTTGGCGCACACGGTTCTCATTGTCCAGCTGTCGAAAAACCCCACCGGATGACAACCCTTCGCGCTCTTGCCATTTCTACGTTGGATGAGAAGATCTAGTCCCAACTAGACCACGGTTGATTCCTGGGGTTGGGTGAAGCTCCGGCCCGAAACCATCCTCGTAGCAGAGTAGTGAGTCTCAGTTAACGTAAGTCTTCAGTTTGTGAACTTGCGCCGTTCGAGTCCCAAGTTTTCTCTTAGGTTTTGAGGGCTTGGAATAATATTGGGTTTACGAGCATGCCAAGATAGCCTACCAACATCGCGAGAGTCTTGAGCATTCGGTAATGTGGCAACTCATCACACAGGACCAAGTTAGTCTCCATTTAGGACACATTTTATTGCTCAACTATATTCAAAATTCTGTTCGTGTCGGTGTTTCGTAAATCCGTTCTTAGAATCAACAGTGGAATTTCGTTGCAATCCGTTGAATTTATTACTTTTCGCCATAGAATTAATGTTAGATCAAAACATGACAGCTGTGCATTATTTCACTTGTGGACGATATATGTGTATGTGTGGACCAAAGTACAGCCGATCATTTGGCATATGACATAGCACTGGATATTAAGTGAATCCAGTCAGTTATCATTTTGTAATATTTTATTCCAACAATTTCATTTAAAATATACTATAACAATTTACCTAATTTCCACCTGAACGATCGTTTTGGTACATCGTTAATTATTTCTGTGTTAATTCCTCTTGTCGGCTCCCAAAAGTACTGAGCTCGTGCGAAGCGTGCGTCATGCAATAATCGATTTCAAATCAATATCATTCTGTTTGCTACTTTCTATTGTATTATTACATTTTTTTTATCTCAGTTTTTTTAAATATAATTTTCTTGGTGTTTGCGTCATGAACTGGTAATAGCAGAATTTACTGTTTATTAAATGAAAATAATTTCGAGCCCAACTTATTTCTGTCTTACCGGACATAACAGACCTGATACTGTTTCAATTTCGGACTCTACCTATCCGTATAAATTCTATTGAAAAGTGGTAATTTTCTTCAGAATATTAGATATCCTAAACATGCTGTCATAGTTGAGATTTTGTTTTTAAAATGAAAAACAACCAAAATGCTTTTTCATTCGCTAAAAAACCTACTGTATTTTCAATAAAAACTGATCAAGTAGTTTTCCCTGCTTGTATAATGATAACAATAAGTAATTGTAAATAATAATTCTTATCATAGAAATTTAGACAAAAACATCTTCCGTCCAAAAAGATGTATTAATAAGGTAGAAAGACGAGGTAATTCAAGACACTTCAATCAAAAGCATCGAAGAGAGTCTAGAGACGATAAGTTGCAGCAGAGAGTAGAAATTGATGTGTTGCTTAGTAACTGAAGGCTCACAACCTACTAAGCAATGCGGAAGAAGCCCCGGGGATTTTTCCGACGACATGGTGCTGCTCTTTCAAGATGATTGGCCATTACTTTCTATGTCTTCATACGCATCTCTTTCTTCTTTTATCCACTTGCTGTTTTGTTCCTCATGTCTCTCGATCTTCTGCCTGACTTTTTGTAAATTTATCCCATTATCAACTATGCTCAAAAATACATGAACCAAATGCTTACATTGTAAATTAAGAATCGCGCATCTAACGTTCTAAGATTCTGAATTCTTTCTGGTAATTCGAATTATTCGATAACGGAAGAAAGATTTCTGGTGTTGTATGAACAATTTCAAATATAACGGTTGGAGCAGTGAAACGAATCCTTGCATTTGTCGGAAGAATGGTTCATGCATTGTCTTGTACATTCGACAAATTTGTTTTGATGAAATGTTTTTCGAACAAAAGCTAACATCCAATAGCATTAGAATATTTAAGATTTCGGGAATAGTTGATTGACATGAGCCCAAAAGAATAGAGACTTCTTTCTTCTATATTTTTTGTTCGATTCCAGATGCGATGAACCGAAAGCTGGATAAAAGCTTTCCAGTTCTTTTCTAAAAATCAAAGATTTGCAGACAGTCGACTAGTTCTATCAATGGAAAAAAAAAAACACATAGGAGTCTTTACAGTAGGGAGCATGAATTTTTAATAAAGCAGCTAAGTAGGTTCGGGTAAACATCCGACATTGAAACATTGAGGATGAATTATTCATCGAAGATAAATTGTTAACCCTCAGCGTGCTTATTGAGCGTAACATCGTACATGAGGCCAGAATTGGAAAGAGGGAAAGCTTTGAATCTTGAACAACGAATCCATAGCGTTGTAATTACCAGGCGACGAATGGTCACACAATAATGTCTGTCCTAAGGTTTCGTACGGCGATATGGCCGGTGGACAAGCAAAAAAGGTCTGTTCAGCAAAAAATCAGTATTTTTCTACTGGCTGATTTTTCTACAAAATTTCATGGATAGGAGTAAAAGAGAGAAAAAGATAATCATCTCGATAAATGGATTCTTGTTCACTACACGGTAAAAGAAATAGATTTTTGTAGTAGCATTGTGTAATGTCGAGGCTCTGTATTTCTGTTTATACTACTGCAAGTAATAGATGTTTTCTATTATTGAATAAACGACATGATGAATGATGAATAATGAGACACTAAACATGAGTAACGATGGATTACTAACAAACACAAAACGAAGTGAAAATAAAAAAAAAAACGCAGCCAATCTTGACTGCTTCCGCCACGGTGTGTCTTAAATCTCGTACAACTTGCGCACTTGGAGAGTCTGACAAGAACGTGGAAACTGGTGGAATGGCAAAAAAATGGAGTGAAGAGATGCAATAAGGCCGTACGAATTGCAAAGTTTACGCAAGAATTGTTGAAAAAATTAAAAATCGTTATTATTGCAGAGCTGTTTCTTTCATTTTTGGAAAATATTTATGTGCCTTGTCAGATATCTTTTCAATAAATATTTTTCTCATAGGCAAAAATGAGGACACGCTCCGCACTCTTTTTTTCGTAGACCAATAATAACGAGCACGTACAAACGAAACGCTATCCAACTTGTGACTTCCTTTCAAAAGTAAATCCCACAGACAAATATATTTACAAATCCCGACCGCACATGACGATCAAATACAAGCGTACCTGACGAAATTTCGCATAAATAGCAACGATAAAAACAACCCTTTACTAAACCAATGGAATAGACCGATATTGAAATGCCTCCGGCACTGTGAATGTTTGCAGCGATGAATCAACAAAACTTACATTAATCGTTGCTCAGCAAAATAAAGAATTCTTGCAATATTTTGGAATGAACAGTAACGACAAAAAACATGTTTTTGCCGCTGTAACGAGAGATGGGAATAAATACAAGTCTCATTTCAGGAAAAGATTTCAGCGTTAATAATTGCTTCAATAATTCACCGAAGACCCAAATCGTCACGAGTGCCTCATTATTATAACAATTGTGAGTTCTAGAAAAAAAAAAAAAAAAAAAAAAAAATCACTCGCCTTAGTAATCGCCTGAGATGAGTAGCTTTGTGCGTTAGGATAAATTTCACGAAATTCTACGTTGCCACTCGCAGCTTGTAACTTGGTGCTCTAATACTCGTTGAACTACCACGTGTGGCACGACACTTGCCAAACGTTCTCGTGAATTTCTTAGGCGCTCAAGATGCTCGGGTGAACTGTCGTTTTGGGGAATGAGTCGGTGCGCGGATGAGAGAAGAACAGGGAAAGACGAGAGAAAGCATGAAAAGGAGAACGAAGGATGAGAAGAGCAAAAGGGTACCCACTTAGCCGAGAAACTGTGCGATAAAGAAAGAGATAGATAGCGAGTCTGAAAGTCAGCAGCTATTCGGCAGACGTCACTGGCGCCAGTAGACTACCTTAACCCGTTCCCACCGAAGACGACGACGACGACGACGACGACGTCGTAGTCGTCGTTGTCGTCTTGAAGGATCAAGGGTGTGTGAAAGAGAGAAAGAAAAAGAGAGAAGGACGTCGCCGGTGCCACCCTTGAGGCCAAGTTGCACGGGCCCATCCCCTGGAACACACCCCGATTCAAACTACTCCTCCCCCTGCTCTGATCTCATTCCCCAAAAGCGTCGCAAGAATTATAAAGTTGGTGGAGGAAAAGGCGACTTTCTTCTTTTACAACGCGATGGCATACCGTCTTTCTCTCTTCGCACAACCCCTCGAGCCGTTTCTTTCTTACACACAGCCTTGTACAGATTCTTCTATCATCTCTTTCTTTTTGCTCCAAAACTTCTTTTTCTGTCGCCTTCTTTTTGCACTTTCAAAGTTTCGAGTGAAAGACACACGCGCCTGGTGATGCACCGAGAAAGTGGACACAAATTTCTCTTCTTTCTCTCTCTCCCTTTCGCTTTGAACAATACAGAGAGGATACAACATATCACACTGTACGTACCATAGACAAAGTTAAACCAAGTTTAAAATCAGTTGATGTGCAATTGCAAAGAATTGTCACATATTCGCAAAATTTTACAGTGGAAATTATCCGGACGTATGTCCTCGTCGGATGGTGGTAATTTCCACTTACGCGTTACGTTTTTTTTTTTTTTTTTATTACAACGATTGGATCAAGCTTTTTTTCTCAAATTTGAGTATCGACACAAATTCTTTTTAGTTGCATCATTGAAAGAATACATATATACGATTGAGCAGCTCAGACTAAATTAAACAATTGGATTCCATAAAATCCTTTGAATAAATCAAATCCATAAAAAAAACCCTCAATGTTGTTATAAAAATAAACAAAATCGATGATACATGTCAATAACGAGAGGAAAAAGTATGGTGAAAGTAAAAACGAATACTCACCATCGTGATGTCTGTTGGCCGCAGGATCGTTCAACGAGGATTCATCGATATGGCAAGACATGGACGAGACTACAGAAAACGATGATGGCAAGGTGTTGGTGTTGTTTGATGAAGGGCTATTGGTAGTTCGCGTCGCAACGACACGAGCCCACTGCTGCTAGTGAACCCAGGAGGGTGGCCCGGCAGGTGTCGCGGCGTTGTTATTCGCGTAAACCCCGCTTTTTGCGTTACCAGAAACGGACACCGCACTGAGGGCGCTATTTTGAACGTTTGAGCTATCCTGGACGATACCGGCGTCGCTGACTTGAACTGCCGCGGAACCCATTATTCCTTGCTGGAAATTGAAGTCCAACGTGCCATCCATCGACAACTCGTGCTTTATTACCTGAATACAGGAGAAAAACAAGGAAATCGGCTTTTAATAGAAGATCAACAGAGATACAAAAACGAAAATATTGATTTTCTACATGAACACAATATATTTGTGCTATTTTTGGTGGTTATCGCGCTTTGAGATGTTTGGCGATGTTTTACTAATCTTACCTCCTCAACATTGCAGTCAAATCCACCATGTAACGTTTCAATATTGATGTTGAGATCATCGAGTAGCGCACTATTGTTAAGGGCTCCCATCAATTGTCCCATCATGGTGCTGGGGATTGATGAACAAGAACTTGGCGATTGAGGTGAACTGGGCCCACCAGGACCTGATTGAGCTTGTCTTTGTTCTCCTTGCTGTTGCTGCTGCCGTTGATGCGAGTCTAAGAGATACTGGAGGGACTCTTGTTGTTGTTGTTGTTGTTGTTGTTGTTGCTGTTGTTGCTGTTGCTGCTGTTGCTGCTGCTGCTGTTGTTGTTGCTGTTGCTGCTGTTGTTGTTGTTGCTGCTGTTGCTGGGACGCACTCATCGATGATGGACTCGGTTCCCGTTGCTGATAAGGAGGTGACATCCCCGATACGGGGGTGAGATTTGGTTCGAGCGAGCATTGCGACATAGACGAATGCAAAAAGGAATGATTCCTTTGCAACATGTCCGGCACAATGACCTCTGATTGTTCACCAACCATTTGACATGCGCAAGGCTGCAAACGATGAATTGGGCATCTTTGTTGGCTTGCTGATTGAGGAGTCGGCGGTAATCCGTACGGGGAAGACGCTGAACGCATCGAATTGCTACGTTGGTATTGCGTCTCGAAGTACGAAGGTGGCTGACCAGTTTGTTGTTGCTGCGTCTGATGATAAGGCGGTGACGTTTGATACATCTGGTGGGGCTCGAGCTTCATCGTTTTGGCTAGATTACCGGCTACAACAGTCGATAAAAAAAAATGGCAATTTAGTATATTTGCGAAATGTTCAAGTGTGATAAGGTTCATTCAAATTTTCTTTGAATCAAATAAGAATGTGATAAAAGTAAAATACACGCTACAATTATTGCTAGAAATCTATAACTCGGAATTTACTCTCATGGACACCCGCTGAAAGACTGAAATTTTTTGAAAATTCGTAACAATTGATGCATAATTGTTGATAAAAAACTTTTTACCTTCCAGATTAATCTCTTTCAGGCCGTTTATCGACGTAGCGCAATTACATTTACTGTTTTACATATTTTTTATGGGAGCAGGTGATTGAAAAAACTGGGATTTGTTGAAAGTTCGTAATTGTTGATTCATAATTGATGGTGGAAAGCTTTTTATCTTCCGGATTCATCTCTTCGAGGGCGTTTGTTAATGGGGCACAATCACATTCCCCGTGTCACAACTTTTTCATAGGATGTGATTGCGTGCAAATTCAGAAACCAGGGTCAAACGCGTTTTATTATACTTAAACGTGTTAAACTTAGCGGATGAAAAAGATACACAAAAAATGTACTAACCAAGTGTGTCGGCAGTGAAATTAGTGAGGTAGTTCGGTATCCATTCAGGCTCTGCGGCTAACGCAAGAATTGGACTCAGTCTGCCAACCGAAGAGGCGCTGCTCGAAGCTCGAGGACTTTACACAAGGAGAATGCAAAGTTTTTAATTATTCACCACGTTCGGTCTCCTCTTTACATTGAATTATCACTTGTGTTATCTTTTCTGTGTACATTATGCAATCTTTTTTTTTTTTTCAATTTTGTTTTCAAAACTCAGAATTTAAGCCTACCGGAAGTCAGGAGAAAGTTGGAAACCGCTGCCCGTGTGAAGAGGACTGTCGGGAAAGCGATCGAGGCCTTCGCTTACACTGCTGCTTGGACTTGGTGTTGCATCTGGCGGTAATCCATTTCTTAAAGCTTCAACCTTCTTCTTAACTCGTCCACGACGTTTTTCGAATTTGCTCGTTTCCATCGATGCCGCCCTAATTTATTAATCACATATATCTATTTGTCCCCAATATTCTTCGTTCTGTATGCATTTATTTCTTGTAATCAAGCAAGGAGTTGTTAGAATACCAAAATATAACTTACCGTCGGCGTGCCGATTTTCCAGGTTTAGCATCAGGATTAATCATCCACCAGGAACTTTTGCCCGTACCCTCGTTCTGAACTCTCATAAACCTGTTGTGCAGCGACAGATTATGCCTTATGGAATTCTGAAACATATAAAATGGACACTGCTATATACATTCAATGATTTTTTTAAAATACGCAATTTATTAAACCGACAGCGGTGGGTGCGCAGTCGGTGTGTGGTTTCGGCAATCGGCCAGGTTGAGCACGCAGCCTTATACCAGTTCAATATTCGATTGGGTGACCGCTTAGTCATACATCGGCTCACGCATCAATCACTGAGCGAGAGACCGTTGTTCTGAGTTTTCTTATGGTGTTAACCAGTTAGAACTCTGTAAAAATATAACCGCCTGTTTCGACCGCATTCCAGGTCTACCACGGTTTTACCACGGTTTCTTTCGACTCTCGTGCAAACGCGATACAGTAGTGCATTAAGAAAGAGTGGCTGTTGGCAAAACTTCGTGGAGGGGTCCCACAGGATATGGGAAGAGAAACAGTAGAGTGGAGGGAAAAAGTCCGAGGTAGAAATGATAGTATGAGCTCGTAAAAATCCGCAAGGGCATACGCAGAAATAGAACAAATAAAAAATGAACCTAATGGACACTTCTTTATTCATACAAATATGTATATTTACTGTGGTCTTTTACTTTAATATAATGATACTGTACTCCGTGAAATGCTTGAATCTGACGTAACATCTTATAGTGAATGTAGAGCTAAATACAGATTTCAACAACGTAATAATGACCCTTTTCATTTATAAAGGTATACCATTAATATGATAATTCGAGCCCTTTGTTATTTGTTTGAAAGCATCTTCAAGAGGGTCAATCAAGGTTGTTCAAAATACTCTCGCAACAATATTCGAACGCCATGGGTATACGTGGACATACTTAATATTCGAAGATGGGTCATATCCCCCGTTGCAGTTAACATCTTACTTGTCACCTCGATGCCTCTTGAACAGGAAGAGGCATAAAAAAAATCGACAGAATTTGATGTGGGACATCGTTCGCCGAACGAATCGCCTCAATAAAATCGAACTTCTCCCATTTTACGTCTATGTAGATTATTATTACAAATTCGATTGGTCATAAAACAAAATGCCCGTTGTCTTCTAAAGCCTGGATGTCTTGGTTACAGTAAATGTCTTCTGTGACCCACAAAAAAAAGGGTTGTCAAAAAAAAGGAGTTCCATAGCCGCTGGAAGTCCAGTTGTTCGATTCGAGAAGTTCGTGCGAGAAATATACATTGTAAAATGGAGATCGAAGGTGGTTCATACATTGGAACGACCTTGGTGTACACGGCTTAACGGAGAATATGAGAGTTAAAAATGTTGAAAAAATGGTAAGTCACCAGCGAAACTGCAGAAGCAGTCCATATAGTTGAGAGCTGGTGAGATTTCACGGAGGATGGGAGCCTCGATTTTTCTCGGCAGAACGATATGAAACTCGACTGGGACAGTTGCGGGTCGGTGGAAAAGAGGGTAGGGGCTCGCAGCGAGATACAGGGAGAATCGGGTCGAGATATTCAGGCAAACTTTTACTTTGATTGGTAACAAGAGGGTAACAGCGTAAATATATATATATGAACATATATATATATATATATATATATGCGGAACGATAGAACGATCAGGGTGAGAGCAAGGAGGAATGGGAGACGACTTGTCGGAATAACTGTAGTTAAAACTTGTCGGTATATGAGAACGAGTCACCGGCTAGTCGCCACACACCGGCTTTATTATTGCAGATATACCCGCGTAACCATGAAAGCACTCTTATATATATCGTTACCGCTCGGATTTTTAGAGCTCGTCCTGTCCGCGAGAACGGCCAGCAGTGATGTAGAGAGATATAGAAAAATAAAGAGAACGCCAGACAGAGAAGAAATAGGAAAAGAGAAAGAAAAGGGTGTACGACGAATGAACCGAAGAAGGCGGATAAAAAGAAAAAGGGAAAACTGCCTGCGCTAAAACCGAACCGGAACGAGCTCTCATCGACTGTCCCAAACCCTCTGCCCTCTTATATATTTACCCCCCTTTGTATAAGACACCGTGGTAAACCCCTCAAATCTTTATCACCTCTCCCCTTCCCACGACATCCCTCACACGCATAACTCTCTTTTGCTCTCGTATTTTATGTCTATATATCTATATATTTATAAACGTAACTTTCATCTGCCTTAGCGCTCTCTCTCTCTCTCTCTCTCTCTCTCTTATATCCGGAAGGACTTTCACGTCGTTGTCGACGTCGTCGCCGTCGCCGACGTCGATATCGATAAAGGCGCTTTTCTCGTCAAAATCTCTCTCCCTGTAAACTTGGAAACGAAATGTCCACTGCGTCGTTCTTTTTCTTTAATACATATACGGCATGGACATCGACCACTAAACCGGATGATTTTATTAAATCAACGCTAAGCGGATCCAATGATGTATATACATACTTCAAAATCTGTTTGATTTAGATCAAAACACTACATTTATTTTTACGTTGTAAAACGAAACATGTCTTTAGATTTTGCACCGTTGTATGTAACTTCTATTAGAATTATTTTCATATGAATTACTTGTAAATGTTCAAAGAATGACGCCTGTGCTTTTGAGTTTTGCCTAATCCATTCCAACCGGTGAATACAGTCAAAATAGTTTGATAAAAAAATCTAATGAATTTTATCCGATCACGAGTGATTTCAGCGGAGAACTTTCCGTAAAAGTCTCAGAATGACGGTAGATGAGAACAACGATAATATAATTCTTGCATGCTCACCGAATCTGAAACTGCTCAATATTCCTGATCAATATGATAATCATTTAAAAATTGGGATGCCAAAAATTCGCCCATACATATGAACTGAATGATACTTGGCCCATCAACATTAAAACAAACCGTCAAATAAATATTTTTTTCAACGACGAAAATATACTTTCAGTTAAAGAAGTACGAATGCATAAGTGATGCTGAAAGAAACCATTTTTGAGTAGCACTTGGAAGTTGAAGCACAAAAATGGTATCGTGATAATCGAGTTTGATGAGAAATGATTGATGAGCACACGAAGAGCGCAGCGAAAAGAAGGTAAAAACAGATCGGGCTGTTTGATCAGAGAGATTATGCGATTCCGCAGAGAGCTACGACGTTGCTGAATCTTTCATGATGAAATGGACAAGCAAACATGCGAATAACGCGATCGAACGAAAAGCAACAAAAGACTTTCCAGCTAAAGTGTTTCCTTTTTTTTTCTTTTCTTTTTTCTTGCCTGCAAATAAACGAATCAGAATTTTGCTATATTTAACGATCTACAAAGACCATGCAAGCATACCAAAATACCAGAATCATTGTATAATTGAGAAAAGATCGATTGGAAAGCGCACAAAGGAGAAAGGCAGAAAAACGTTTTTTATAAAGAAGTAAGGGAAAGATTGCAAAATAAAAGATCAAACGTATAACGGTTTATTAAATACGACTATGAAATTGCATGTATCGGACGAACGACACAATGCGCGAGATGATGAATGAGGATCTGCTTTTTATTCCTGTTACGTATAAGACGTAATAATCGAGTTGAGGGTCAACCAGTATTCTTGTAATGGAACGCAGTCCCGGAAAACTCGTAGTAAGATGAACAGAAGTTAGTGTAGAAAACATAGCGAGAATAACTCCCGTGTAAATCAGCAATGCAATATACCGAAAGACCCTGACACGCCTGCTCCGTTGCGTTTTCTTGTATGTATGTGTATGTATGGGTTGCATGTCGGTATACGTATACGGTATCAAAAGACACGTGCACCGTCAGGTGGAAAGTTACTGAAGATCGATTCACCACGAGTGACGGCTAAAGGACAGCCGGAAGCCTGGAAGGTAAATTTGTATTGCATACATCGATACGCGTATATTTTTAACACTCGGGCAAAGATCGAATCATTTTTAATACAAGGAAGACAAAAAATATCTCACTAGCAGACACCTGTTTCATAACCACCGCACATCCTAGACAAGTTATAGATTATACCAGTAAAAATTTGCAAATCTATTTTCATCAATTACACCTAATAAATATGCGACGATAATCGACTACAGTGAGGCTTATTAGTATCTGAACTTTAATGACGCGACGACTCAGATTGATGCCGGGCATTTATGCATACCAGTGTTCATCCTTCACGTTCAAATTCCATAGATTAAAAACTAAATGCGATGCGCATATGATACTGTTGCAAAAGTGTTTCTACAAACGTGATTATTGTCTTGTCGCTAACGTGATAAGATATTCGTTATGTCAGCCCAGATACGTATAATTATCTACGTATGACTGTCGTCAACGAAAAAAGGATCTTGTGGTTGCAAAAGCACAGGATGTTTCTATTTGGACGACGTAACTGCGGTCAATTTTATAGATCGCATGAAACGGAACTCTTCAACAAATAACCGAACACGTGTCAAGAAAAGATAGCGTTTATCCGTTTCAAGGACATTCCACCACATCATTATCGTTGAAAACGTTTTTATATACCGATCAATAGATCATTGTCTCTAAAGAAAATGCCTTTCATCTTGATTGCAACGTCGTTTGCATCGAAAAATCAATGGAAATTCTTAAATACACAGCCAAAGGCCACGAAAAAAAAAAGTTACGCTATTTTATAATTTTTATAAAAGTAGAGTTGATATGTTGTTTCTCCCCTTCGGAAGAGTAAAGACGCAGACAGGACTGTGAGGCGTAACATATGAGAATAAGCTTTTTGTCATCGAGTAGCTAACAGGCCTGCCTCTTCCTTCTCAGGAACATTCTAAGAAAATGAAAAAAGACCCACGCCCCCAATGTACACACATATTGCGAGAGGCACTTGCAATTCTTCGGAAGACAGGATAGACGACACTATATACCTCGTTCCATCATATCAAAATCAATTTTACAAAAAGCCTCCACTGAAAATGATTGACACGATGACTTTTGGAGCACGCTTCAAAAGTACATTTTTTCTTAGTTTCTATCTACATTTCTTTATTAAATTATTTTTGGAATTGTCATGTTTGTAGGTAGTTCGATACAACCATGGAAAATGGCTAAAAGTTAATACAGAAGAAAGGGTGGTAACGTGAACATCAATTTTATTGTTTTCATTGCACTGATAATGGCAACTCTATGATATTCATCAGTATAAAAATGAAATTATAATTTCATATAGTACAAGAAAGCTGCAGCTTTCGGAAGTGAACATTTTCGACCTCTTTGATCATTTTTGTCAATTTTCCGCGTAAGCTACAACTTTCTCAATTCCTATCGCTCGAACGATGTAACAAGATTTAACTTTCGACGATTGGAGGTTGCTTCATTATGATAAAGTACACTATGCACAAATCTTCATTGACACTACGTTTTTTCACGCTTTTCCGCACTCTTAAATATTCAATTCATCTCCTCTTTCTTTTCCCTGTTGTTTTTTAGTAAAAATAAAAATTCTGCAATGGATTACCATAGAATAACGCTTATGAATTTCGCTTCTTTGTTCGTAGCTTTACTCGTCTTTTTTTTCATACGAATTTGTACAGTCAACTAATTAAAAAAAAAAAAAAAAAAAAAAAAAAAAAAAAAGCGGTGCCCATCGCTGAGATATTGAAGGGTGCAAAGTTACTACCCCTTTTGGTGTACATCCATGTATACATGACACATCATACATATCACTCGATTTTCAACCATTTAAATCTGATCTCCTCAGTCTGCAAGTATATGGAACGTATAAGATCAAGGATCGAGGGTTTGATTCGTTGATGCGTAAGCCGGATAATGCAAGAAAGAGGAAAATCCACTGATTTAGTAAGAAGAAGAAAGACAAAAGCTACGCCCCGTAACATATAAAGACAAAGAAAAAGAAGAAAGTGGATTGAAGGGAAAAAAAGGCGAATGAGAATAAATGGAGACAGATATAAGAGTAGGGAGATATAGGGTCATTGTGAGATAGCAGAAAGTGAGCCAATTCACTAATCCCGATTCCCGATCAGATTCCAGCAGTCTCTCTGACTTCCTCTCTTACTCCCTCTCGCATTACTTCCTCCCTTTCACATTTACGTTAACGACTCACCCAATCGTTTTCCCTCCAATTGATTTTCGTTCATAATAAGTTCATACGTGCATAAGATTTTCGATTCGGGGACAAATCTTTTCTACGCAACGTTTTAAAATCTTTTGCCAGTCTTTTTTTTTTTCTTTTTTTTTCATCAGGTTATATCTCGACGAACGAAAAATTTCTTGTATCAACGGACTCATTTCTTTGCAAAGTACTTTTTATGGTAATCGCCGAAGACGTATCAAATTACTGTGCTCCTCAGTTTCATCGTGAAAGAGCGATATTTCGAATATATTTCGTCGAGGGTAAAAAAAGCTAGGGGTTCCTTTTATTTCTATCCACCGCGTATAGAAAAAAAGACACGAATGAAGAACGATGGTCAATAAAAATTCATCATCGGATAAATATATCTCTCTCCCTCTCTCTCTCTATTTAGATTCGTCATAGCGAGTCGAGATAAGTATGGATTTACGGAACGACAGCAATTTGTGCACTGTGGGTATATGGCTTCGGCGATCTCCCAAGTTAAATAGCCTTGGGCGAGGCCAATACTTGAATGGGTGACCGCTTATGCATGTATTGGCTCGCGCATTTATTATTGAGTCCGAGGCAGTTTTTCTGAATATCCGACAGTTTTAACCAGTTAAAACTCAATAAAAATATAGCCGCACCAATCGGCTGGGTTTTCCCTCAGCCCTCGTGCAAATGCGATACAGTATAGTGCATTAGAAGAGAGTGGCTGTGAGCATCCCTTTGAGTGGGCCTCACACGAACGGGGAAAAGAAACAGTGACGTAAGGGAATTCGAAAAAAAAAAATCGAATCTTTAAATGTAGAGAACTGAGATCTGGTTCCACATTCAAAAATTCAATTTAATATTTTACATAAGTTCTTCCATTTTGACGAATACGCGTTGCTCGTATTTCAAAAAAAAATTCAAAAAAATCGAATAATATTATACAATTTGAAAATCAAAGTTCTCAGAGGTCTCAATAAATCTTAACCATGAAAAAATGATGTTACAGAATGAGGAACGCGGACAGACATGACGAAATGATGAGGGTTTCTGTCATCTATAGAAAAACCTAAAAATAGGGCACGGACACGCGCTACAAATGATTTATTTAATTCACCGAAAGGATTCTGTACATTTCAGCAAGTGATGTAAAAATACACACGTATAATTTCCGAAATGCAGACAGTAAAATAGAAGGATATAAATCAGTCCTCGTGAGACAGAAAGAAAGAGACCTGCACAATAAAAATACATATACATATATACACAAATAGATTTACTGTATTGTCGAAGGAAAAGCTGAATCTTTGGAAAAATCTTATAGAGTTCAGCATCGAATTAATAACTGCACAAATCACACGAAAGAAAGATAGAAATACCATTGAGATCAAGCGTTTAAAATATACAGTCCCACCGTCGTCGCGACGAGAACTAGAAAACGGAGATGTAGGTAACAAAAGAAAAAAGAAAAAGAAAATGGAAAGAGTGAGAGAAAGAGTTTCGTCGATTTTCATCGGTGGGTCCACGTACGCCGTGGTTTTGGAATAAATTCACGGGGGTTGTAAAGAATATTATCTATCCTCGCGAAAACTCGTCGGACAGGAGCCGACGATGCAACGCCATTCCATATGTATACATAGATAGTTCAAAACTCGAAGAATCGGATCGCGATTCTTTTGCCTTTCTAGAGCTGAATCGTTGTGGGGGGTCAAGATAGAAGAGTCTGTATATATTCAATCTACATGACACTATATAGGGTTTTTCATAGTAACTCGACCAGATTTACCATTTCCATACGTTTTTCAAACCTACTCACCTCGTCGCAAAAGATTTTCTCAAAGAAATTTCAATTATTATACCAAATCCGAACAAAATCTAGGGCCACACAGTTTGAAGATAACAATTCAATGTTAACATCATAAAAATATGTTATCAAAATACGTAACATCAGAATTATCGTGATATATTCAAGTAGATTGAAAAATCAAATCAAAATATTAAAAAATCGTAAACGTATATTACGATGTTATGAGATTTTAAAATATAAGAACATCCAACTCCCATTCTAATTCGAACGATTCTCAGAAAATTCGTACACTGACAGACTTGTGTTCAAAGAATGTATTTCAAAAAATACAAAATGTTTTGTTTGTCAGTGTGAAAATATCTGGAGTTTTTATATCATTACAACTTCAATTGTTATTATTCATCTAAAGAATTCAATAAACGTACACGTTAAAAAACATTGGATGAGCAACAAATAAATTTTCGTTGTGCTGCAAGTTGAAAATGTTCATATACGAAGCTTTTGTCGCGCTTCATCGATGATAATAAATAAAATTGTAACGTTTTTATAACGATTTAATGTATCATAAAATAAGATGAAAGATATGAGACGTCGAACGAAATCGACACGGATTTTCCCATATATACATGCGATAGTGAAATCAAGATAGTACGTAGAGAGTTGTTCGGAAGAAATCCAAAGCGCGCGCGTCTTTTTCTCAGTTGCTGTCATTTCTTTTTTCATTTTGTTCGCGAAAGAGGCGAATCTTGCGGTAATAGATTCCTTTATCGTGCAGCAGAGCGCGCGGTCAGGTCGCGCCCGCGATCTTACCCCTGCGCTGTCTTTATCGCGATTGAAATATCGACGAAATGAAAGAGCGGTCCACCCTAGAAAACGGTATCTCGCGAGTGGTATACTCTATGCAGAAAGACAGAGAGGAAGAGAGAGAGAGAGAGAAACAGAACATTAAGAAGAGACAGGAAGATATCCGTACAGGGAGAATCGCGAGAGATGTCCTAGAGAAGTACGGAAACTTTACCCACCGCAAAACCGTACAACTATTCGGTCATGTATATATATGATCGAAAGTTCGCTGCCCAATAACTTCCTCGGTCCCTTTATCGTTTTTTCTTCTTTTTTTTTTTGTAAACGTAAATCGATCAATTTTATCGAGGAACAAATTCGTCGACCGGTGCTTTCATGGCATGCAAATATTTCAATTTTCTTTATTTAGAATAATTCGTTGTTTTCTACTGAGCGCTCATAACCTTTTTACTCAAGATTTCATTACATATATTGTGACAATTGACTCATATCACTAAATAACCACCGAACCATAATACGAAACCGATGGATATCGAATGAATTGATTCGTTTTGAATTAATATAAACCCATATGAGTTGGGCTAGCAAAAGAGTGCAATAACATGAACCGTCAATTTGGAATTTAGCTCGTCTCGAATATTAATTATAATAAATCATTTCAATGAAAGAGAATGTGTCTCTAGGCAACAACTTTAATTACAGACAAAAAAAACTATCGCTTTCCCTGAAATTAGAACCCCAGGGCTCATCATAATATGTCTGCGATCTGAAACGGGGCTGCCCTTTGAAGATACGAGTGATATTTTTATTTAATCGTTGTTTCGATGAGGAATGGTGGATTAGATGAATCCGCGACAAGAGAAGAACCGAAAACATTTGGACAACGCAGTAACGCGAGTTCGAGTGGGAAGAAGCAGAGAGAGAATACATGAACGGTTCGTAGTATTTTTGTGCTATTTATTTTGACAGTTTATGAAAACGTGGTCGCTATGAGGTTCCCTTTTCATCGTCCGCGAGAAATATTGGTTGAAATTTATTGCGAAATATATATTTTCTCTCTTTTTCACTCGGTATTTTTCTTCTTCTCATTGTCTCTTTTCTCAACTTTTTGCCAATTTTATCTCTCTCTCTCTCTCTCTTTCGCATCATGTACAGCCAAAAGAGCACTATACATACCGAGCTTTTCAACGTATCGTACAACTGTACCGTACGTCATTTTGTCATTGTATCTCCAAGATACGCCTGGTTAACCAGCTGTCGTTCTGCTCCTTATATTACTTTTAGTTATTTTCCCGTAGTCGTTCGAAGAAGAGCATTTATTAATGACATTCGTATTAAGCATTCCAGTCATAATGGTCAAACGCCAAAAGAAAATTATCAATTTGTATTATTGAAAAAATGCGAGAACTAATATTGCATGTGAATTAGAACGGTTGTGATAAATAATGATTATTTGATTTATTTGATTCATTTCAAAGCTAAAAAATATCACAAATTTACTGAAATCTACCAATGATAAATCATGAAAAGCGCGAGATATTTTACTGGAGGAATGAAGAAAAAAATTCCATCATAGGGCATGTGTAAGTATTCATGAAAGAAATTAACTGAGTGAAACGAACTATTGAATTAACGAACAGGGAACACGAGCTTCTAATAGAATGTGGGGGTTTTAAAATTGGTGATTTGTAAAGAAACTTGATTCGCTTAGCTTTCGCCTCGAGCTAAAGATTTCAACTCAAACGAAGTATGGTATTCGCAATTTAAGCGTGGATGGACAAAGAAAACGATCGTTTAAAGTGAATGTAGTTTGGAAGGCAAGATTGCGCACGTATATATATGCGGTATGTGCATGTTGATAGAGAAGAAACTCAAGAAAAAGAGAGAAAGAGACGCGAGGAGAGCTCACGGAGCAGAACTCACCCCATTTACGTCTTCCGACTCCCTTAGGTTAAGACCCGAACCACGAAAGGGGTTGGTGGTAATTCACACTGGTCCATGATGGATGCTCTCGACGCCCACGCGGCGTCGCGACGCCTCTGCATGCTCTCTCCCCTTTAGCCCTGACTTTTGAATTCGCTTTTACAATACACGGGACATTTCATATCAAAAAGTTAAATCCTCGATAAAAAGCCTGTCGATTCGCCAATCTTTTTCAATTTTTTTCCCCTCTTTGTGTCTACTATATACATATATAAACCAAAGAAATTTTTGTGAAAATTGGATGAATCAAAAAAAATTCTCTCAGTCGAAAGAAAGAAAATGTTTTATTGTGCATGGAAAAGATAAATTTTCTACCAAAATTGATGTAATGGCAAAATTTTTAAATTTCAATGAAAAATAGTTAAAATTAACGAATATAGAGAGTCATTATTTTCTTGATTAGATCATAGACACTAAATTTACTTTGTAAAGAAATTCCCCCGAAATAGTTTGATCCTTTTGGACTGAAAAAACAAAAAAAAAAAACTTTTTCATTGCAAAAAGGAAATGTCCTGCAACCTTCTGTAAAGCGTAGAATCCATATAAATACAAAAGTCTTTCGTACATACTGAACTCGAGTTTTTCCATTATTTGATGACTCTTAACGTGAGCGAGCTACATTATACGTAGAGTGAATTATACGCCAGAGCTTCAAGGATAAATCGAGCATATACTATTGCTATAATCATACGATGTGTACTTGATGCTTCTCTTATCGGCGTTATCACATCGGGAGATCTAATCTTCAGCTTGGTATGTAACAATGAAAAAAGAATAACACTGTGGGGCCGAGCACGGATTGATCGACTCGCATTCGTGAAATAATATATACATCAGTGATTAATTTATGAAATACATATTGATTTCAATTAGCTTTCAATTTTGTACAACATCAAACGGGGTAAAATTTTGTTCTTCATTTATGATTCGTAACATATGCCTGTAATATTTGCAGCGCTATTACAATTTTTTTTATTTGAATATCAAATTTTATCTTACGCAATGAAGTACTTGACGACAAGAACAGAAAATATTTGATAATTTTCGTGTTTTTATTATACTCAATTAAACGAGAACGGTAGTGACTCTGGAAGCGATTACTTATGTATCACGTATGATGAATTTTTCGTTACTTGTTTCGAGTCGAATAAAGGTGAGCAAAACTATTGAATAACAATTTTATTTCGTGCAAAAAAGTCATTTAACAGCCCGAAATAGAACAACAAAAATGACAATAAACGAATTCATCGTCGTTATATTTTACCACGGGAATGAATCTTTGCGACATCCTTAACGAAATTAAGTACAATGAAGTCGTATCGATAAGTGATGTATATTTATAGCAGAGACGCATCGAACGTGCATTGTACACTGCTATCGTGAGATTCGACCGCGAAAACTGCAATGAGTGATGACATAAGTTTTCGCAACTCAACTATCAAATTATCGCTGTTGACGTACGGTGTAATTTTACCGGGGGGGTGTGTGTGTGTGTGTGTCTCTTTCCCTGGCATTATATGCGTCCATATAACTGCTATTATGCACAACAAGATTGCCTGAGTTATAACTAATCTTACAATTAACACGCTATGATCATGATGAAAAAAAAAAAAAAAACTTATTTGGAAATAATGTAAAAAGTTTTTTCATTCACATTGATCATTAAATTGCTATTGAAAGTATACAGAAGAAATAAAAATGTAAGCGCCATCGATTTTATTCATATTCATATATGATAATAATGTATTAAAATTTTTCCAAGGACTGCGATGCTGGGTGCGCGATCAGTGTCTGACTCCGACGGAGATCGTCAAAATTACGCAGCCTCAGGCGAGCTGGCCAAGACTTGGTTTGGTGATCGCTTAGCCATGCATCTGCTCGCGTTTCAATCACGTTTTTCTGACTCTCTGATGATGCTGCTCAGTTGAAACTCAGTAAAAATATAGTCGCCTGTATCGCGGCCCGGTTATACACAGTTTGAATTTGTTAGCGAGTTGGCCTTCGAGCAAATGAGCTAGAGTAGTGGGTTAGGAAAAAGTTATTGGGGGCAACACTCTTGGGGGATCTTATGGAAATATGGAAAGCAGTGAAGCAGGGGAAAAGTAGGATTGAAGCGATGGGATGGGCAGGTAAAAAACGAGCAAGGTTATGTGTAAGCAGAAATAAGAAAAATTGATGAAAAGCGAACTTAGTATCAGATGTATTTTTCTCCATTTTCAATCTCATTATCGTAATTCCTCAGCCATGAAACAGTGAAATTAATAATAACCGTGAATTTGAGCCTGCGGGATCAATATTATTGACGGATTACATCGAGGCAAGTGTTACATCAGGCTCTCCGGAAACAAAAAACTCTTAAACAGCTTTTTCCGGGCTCAAGCGAGCGCGTGTTCTCGTTGGCAACCCTTCATTGGTCCCGATCCTTAAAAACCACAAAAAGAGGGAGAAACAAGGGTATGGGAATTATGTAAGGAAGAAAGAGAGCACGCGCAACGGGTGGTGCTTCATTGGGATCCTCTTTCGCCTCCTTTTGTCTCCTTTCTTATTGTTTCCGTTGCTTCGAGGTAAAGCTATTAATTTCGCCCACGTAGCGATCGCTAATTGAACGATCAAGCATCCCTAACTGACGCAGCGAAAAAAAAAACACGGAGTCTCGGTGACGAGTCATTTTATTTCACATCCCCATTTCAGCTGTGTTTATATACATGATTCCGTATATACACATTTGTGTGCACTGCCGAAGGCAGAAAGCGATAACCCACAACTTTTTTTCATGACTTCCACATTTTGTGTGTTTATAATATAATACAATAGTTGAGTCAGGTGTTTGAAAGATTTCACAAAACCTCCGAAAGTAATTAAGTTACGAAATGTGAATGAGGTAACGATTGAAAAAACAGTTCTTATAGGAGCAGAGCTCATCAGTCGAAGGGTTGAAGGTGAACATTTTATGAAATAATCTATTTATCAATTATGCGCGATGACCGAATTAATACTAGCAAGTGAAAACGAAAAAAGAATGACAGCCAACTGAAACGACGAGAAGAGAGACGCGACAATAAATCAAATTTCACGAAGTGCGTTGGCGTTAAATGTATGACATGGAATTCAGAATATCGTAGCAATCCTTGAGCAAAGGTATGGAAACGTCGTGAAGCGAGAAAAGGTCAGGCAACATGAAAAGAATAAAAATTCTAAGGCGTGATAAAAATGATCGTGTCCTGACAAGATATATATATTTTACTCCTACATAGCTTCGGTTCATCCAATAATTTTTTTTTTTTATCATTGAATATCAAAGAAAGTATATTAAATTGCGATGAAATTTGTTTTTTGTTCGTTTAGATACATGCTTATTTGTGAAATGACAAGAAAAAGAAAAAACTATAAAAGGAACTACGCATTGACCTGAATACAACATTACTTTTATCCTCTATAAAATCGGCATTCAATTAGACGAACATTATCCGGTGAGCTTGAGTGAAACTCGAAAAGAATTTTATATTTTAGTAGCATCCTACTGGAGAAAATCGATGAAACATTATTTCTTTCTTATCATACTTGAAAGTATGAGTAAATGAGTGAGCTCTTTAACGGGATATCAGAACGCATATAAGAATGAATCTGTTGATTGTATCTATAATATTTATCCCTCCTACTTCAGCAAGGGGGTGACAGAGGATTTCAATTAAATTGAATAAATAACGATTAGCCATTGTCAAGTGCGACCAGTCAACCAGCCCTGATGATTTCAATAGCCAATCATAAGAATCATATCGATAACGGCGAAGTCGTATCCGAAAAAGAAGATTATTCGATCTCTCAGATCGAAATTATTGAAAGATGAAATATCTGTTATAACGAGAATGCAAAAATTTAGGAAAAGCCCGAAATTTAAATGAAAGCTTGAGCGAAGTACAAAAAAAAGAGTAAAAAAAATGAAATTAAAAGAGAGGAAGCGGATACGAAATGAGTGGTGAAGTACCAACCGAATTTTATTCGCTTCTCGCATTAGCATAATAATTGCTCCACGCAATTCCGCATAGGGTGTGCATGCGTGTGGATGTTCGTATATAGATAGAAGTCACTCTGGTTTCCTTCATCATGGTCGTTTCATCCAACCCCTCGACAAGTTTCACTCTCTCGGTATTTTTTTTTTTTTTTTCGCCTTGCGTGAACCTCCCTTTCTCTTATGCATTCCTCTCGAATATTCACCCTCCGTTTCTATTTCTATTGCCACTTCCACATGTAGGGAATATCAACTTTCCGAAAATTCGTAACAGTTGCACTTGGATCGAGGGAAAAAAAAAAGTACAAAAAAAATGATTGTTGCTACGGATATCTGTTTTTTCAAGGTAACGACTCAAATGGAAAAGCCGTTTAAAAAATGTTCGTAAACGTTTTATCGAGATAACAAAGAAAAAAGAAAAACCGGAAGAATAGATACAACGGGAGAGCGTGAAGGTGGCTGAATCTTGAAAAGTTTTTCAGAAAAGAACGAACGAAATAGAAGGAGAACGAGAGGGGAAAATGGCAGCAAAAGGAACATCCTACGAATCTTATTCTCTTTTTCTTCTCTCTTCTCTTTCTCACTTTCTTTCTTTCCTTCTTCTTCTTCTTCTTCTTCACTTTATATAGTAATATGAATGTGCCTCCCTCACTCGCACGACTTTCGACTCGAGTCGAGGGAAGAAAAATGATCCATTAATCTGAAACCCAAAGTCTGGCGGCGCCGGGCGTCGCGGCGGCGGTGGCAGCGGCGGCAGCAGCCCCTCGTGAAAGTATGAGAGAGAAAGCGAGAGGAAGAACACCCCCGCTTTCACCCTTGATACCACATATAATCCAAAGTTTCTCTCTCCCACACATACTGCAACACACTCGGATCGGAGTGTGCTCGCGAGGGAGTGTTAGTGTATGTGGGAGCGAAACGTCTTCCTGTACCAGTCTCACCGTCGAGAGCGTGGCTCTTACACCCCGCATATACACGGAAACCGGGGATGATGTGTCACGTGAGGAGTGAAACGAAGGCCACGAAACTAAGGAAAAATCGAAAGGAAAATTTGGAAATGAAAAGGACAGACTAAAATGGATGAAAAAGATGAACAATTGTGACGGCTGGGAACAATTGCAAAGTTGCTATTTCCACTATTGTTCATCGTTTTCACAGGCTTTCCTATACCTTCTTACAAAAAATATCAATTGAATATGTTAAATCATTTCGAGTTGATATTAATAAAGATTCAAAGATTAACCATGAAAGGACTGAATATGAATTTGATCTTGTCGTATGTACTCATTTTTTTGTCCTTGACATTCTCATTAACAGAGATTTGTAGATTGTGATTTAGGGAGATACGAAAAAACGTCATAAGCTCAAAGTGTAAAGGGAGATATAAATTGATGTTGCATGCTTTTATATTCAATCTCTCTAGCTCGAACGTAGATGAACAGTGAAAAGCAATCTGATGGCAAGAGAAATGTCGTGAAGGAAAGGGAATGATAGCATGGAAGAAATGTATAGTAGCGAAAATATTACTTTCTCGACTATTTAGCAACAAATCATGATTGTAAAGAGGTTTATGCCCATTTTAAAGTGGATATAGTTACCCTCTTTAATTCCTCCGACGAATAAGAAGAAAGTACAAGACTTATGTGAAATTCAAAGAAACAATGAAAATAGTATCAGTGTTTTTCTCCTTGCATATTGGGCTTGACTTGGTAAATTTGTGCTTAATTTGGCTTGATAAGGCTACACGAATAAGCTTAAAATATTGTAACATTTCAGTTTTGAATGCATTCGTATCGTGGATTGTGGTACAGGCGCAAAAAAAAAGTGAAGTGTTCAAGGATATTCTCGCTACGGTAACCACCAAGTGAAGCAGTAGAAAAATAAATGGAAGTAAAAGAAAACTAAGAAGGAGAAGAATAAGGAATGAAAGTCAACGACGAAGGGAGTACTGGTTGCGAGAATTCACAAAGTCCGATAAATATTGGTTGGAAAAATATATTTCCCTATAAATATACATTCACGCAAGTCGGATCCTTCTGATTTCTGTAGAAGCAAACCAAATAAAGGGCGAGAGAGAGAGAGAGAGAGAGAGAGAGAGAGAGAGAGAGAGAGAGAACGAAAGAAAAGAAGCAGTGGGAGAGTCAGCTTGACGACAAGTTTCAACCGAAGGGAAGTAAAAGTTGAGAAGGAAGTTAAGGTGAAAGATGTTGAGGGTTTTGGTCCACTCTTCGGTGAAGACTTATTCTACGAACGAAAGATTCGTAATATCGAAGGATGAAACGGAAAGAAGAATAGAAGAAACAGAAAGAATACGCGAAACGGATGAATGCATAGGCAGTATCGACACATTCGCAGAAAGAGAAAAGGAAATCGTACTCTTGCAATCGTCAGTATCGTTTTGTTACAAACACGTATACCAAATTGATATACTGTTACAATACATATACGCACAAACGCTGTCACTAACGTCCGGATAAAAGGAAAACTAGGTCATCGAAGTCGGTACGTCCTCTGTCTCGTGCATATGCACTGCGAGAGAGAGGAATGAGATAGAAGCCAGATTAAACTTTGTTTCATGCAACAACGTGCATCATCAGCACACTTATATAAAATGCACCATAATAACACACGTACATGAATATATAATAGTAAAAAAATGTTCTATATACAATCAAAACGCTAATTAATAACCGTATTAAATAACTCGTTTTTATGAAGAAACACGATGAGAATAAAAATATTTATTTCACGTTTCACGCCCTCGACCGAGTCTGGAAATGATATCCCGAATTATTTCGCAATTGTTCTCGTTCGAAATCGAATAAAATCTGGTCGGTAGATAAGATTTTCAATCCACCTACAGATTTATCTTGTTAATGTTACGAACCTGCCGCGTGCAAATTTGTTCAGCGATGCTTGACACGCTTATACGTTGGGTGTATGGATGCATAACATAAATCGAATAAGTGATCGAGAGCTTTCAATCGTGCTGTGTATCTTACACACGTGAGACAATAATAATTTATACGGTAATGGCAAGAGTAACATGAGAAAAATGGAAGGCTAAGCTTGACGGAGGCGCCTCGAGAAAAAGTCTGAGATACGAAAGAAATATATACGTATATATATCGACTAATGTAATGTAAATGCCGACGTATTCTCATGCCTCAAGAGCCCGGGTGCCAATTGATCTTTAATTTTTATTACTTGTGATGGATGACCTTACATACTTACACGGGATGTACTAATCGAACAACGTTACATTGAGTCTCTATAATATTGGAGAATTATATAAATATATACATTTGCCTATACTCTATTAGATGATTGAGATATCCCGAAGAGACGTTTTAAAAATTAATTCACCACGAAAACCAACGAACCAATGACTCCGATAATTATCGTTACAATGAAAAAAGACGACGTCTCTGCGCCCGCACCGTTTCAATTTACGTTAGGAATGATGACCGATTTTTTCCGCTCGACTTTTCTTAAGTAAAAAAAAACAAAGACTATTTTTTTTTCTCCATAAAGTTATAAATATTGATGCCTGTCAATATGAAATATTACAGACGGAAGATCATCGGTCTATTTGAGTTGGAAGGCCTCGATGTATATAAGCGATAAGCGAGCGAAACGGTAAGTTGAGTTACTCGTGCATTGGACGCCACAAACGACGCATACATAATGTAACGTATACGATGAGAGTGCAGGAATATACATGTGTGTGCGTGTGTATGTGTTCAGCTATCTTGCTCTTGCAATAGAATCGTTGTTGTACAGTGCGCACGGTACGGCTTAAGTTCGTAGTAGAGTGAGTTGACCCTGGCTGAGTCGCAATTGATCTCAATTAGATTTCTCCGTTCCCCCCGCCACGATCTCTCTTTCTTTCTCTCTCGCTCTACCTTTACAAGAGACGAAGCGCAGATAGAAGCAAGATGCGCGCAGCCTCCATTTTCCGATCTCATATCTTTTTCTTTCAGTCCCTCTATCGTACACCACTCGTGGTGGCGCCCTCTTCTCACTTTTTCGTGCTTCTTGGAGGAAAACCTTTTTTTAGAGTATTCATGCGTGACTTTTTTTTTATTTTCGAATCATTGCTCGAGTCTTCTTATTTTGTCGTTTCTCAATTTTTCGACATTATTTTCCCACACCAATCAATTATTTTTAGATATTCTGCTCTGGAAACTGCGTTCCCGCAACGTGTTTCCATACTTCGACTGATATACTGTAACAGGAAAAATATTCTAGAACCTAACACCGAAAAAGCTCACCCTCTTCGAAGTGTTCTCGTAAAGCATACGAGGGGCGCAATCCCCATCGATTTTTACATCTTTCAAAGAGTCTCTTATTCTTTCACTTGCATGTATTCTCGTTTTTACAGCTTTATCTATCGGTTTCTCAAGATCGATCCATCAAGAGCCTTTCATACATGTACCAAACACGTTCTCACGCGTTTGTATAATCTCTCCGGTAGCGATTGTAACATTATTCTAGAAAATAATTGTGTAATTAAATAGATGAACTGAGTTCATTGCGAATCTGCTTTGAAATTGATTAATAAATTATGTATAGTATATAACCAATTAAAATATCCGTACCTTTGAGCTTAGGGTCTCATTTATATACGTGTCATAATTTTATTTCGAATAGCGTAAATGGAAATTAAATGCACGGAAAACGAAAGAAAGAAGTCGAAATATGACCATTATTTCTTTTCTCGATCCTTCTAGGTTAAGATCTCCGCCCACCTGTTGAATCGAGGTGTATACCTTCGCTGCGGGCTATACGTAGCCTGAAAGCCTATGTTCAATGAAGGGTATCAAGAGCAGCAGTAGTAACTCGTAAATCCTACTAGAACAGTGATACCAGAGTCAGCCGCGACTTTTTCGTATGACCAGCTCAAAACTTTTTTTTTCAGAGTATAATCAATGGATGTAGAAATGTTTGATTTACTTAGAGAATATAGTACATGAAAAAATGATTTAATTCTAAATCTTATGGGAAAAGAATGCACGAAAATATTGGAAGGTTGAAAATGTAAAAAAAATACAGACCTATGAATCGATAATTATAAGAATTCTTAATAGTGGATAGTCGAACGTAATAAACGAACAAACAGAGACGGGCCATCGCTCGGTGGAGTGAAAAAGAAAGGCTAGCAGACAAATTGATAACGAAATAATTCGTTGAAGCGAAACTTGATTAATTAGCGAAAATGCTTCAGAGATTAGCTCCGGCGAATGAAGGAACAAGGGATTTCTTGCTCATCCGAGTAATATTACTATATATGTATACATTCATTGAAGAATCCGCGAGCTCGATATTCATGTCGACGTCCGCAGGGATTTTCAAAGGATATTAACGGGGCGGGGTGATGATGAGAAGTAAAAAAAGTAAAAATTAAGCAACGATGATAAATTAAAAAAAAAAAAAAAAAGTATTCAAACAAGAGACCCTCGGCCAGAAGCCTCAATCTGTAGAAAAAGTAAAGTCACAAAGCGTTTACATGTTACACATTAATAATAGCGTCGTAACTCAAATATTTAATTAGCAACCAAACGCACGCAGTCCTGAGCAGACGTAATTTTTTTACTTCGTCATCCTGCAATACGATTAATAACATCGTACAAATTTTTCCTTCGTGATGCTCAAAAAATGTGAACTTTCTTTCGGTAAATACTGGGAGGGAGTGTAATTTGTTTCACTAGAAATATCACTAGACGACTAAGGACGATATTTTTTTGTTCGATTCTGATACTACGTATAATTGAACAACGAATCAACTCGAATAGTTTATTAGATCAATCGAATTAAATCACAGTTCGGAACGTATTAGACGAGAAGATAACTGTAGGATCTCATCTTGGCTGAGTTCCCATCGGCAAATGAGAGTTGATTAATTTTGAGAGTGCCAGCTGCTCGAACGAATTCGCGAGACACCTCTGGCCCATTATCTGAAAGCGACACGTATACGGTTTCATTTTGCCGAGTGTATAAGTATATATATATAAATATAGATATACACTCGCCCACAAAATAATCTGCGAAATTGTGCGTGTATTCAATTCCCATCTTATCTCTTTCTTTCTTACAATTAAATATATTGAAGCTCCAATTGCACGGGCCAACCAACGACGAAAGCAATTGAAACGATCTAAGATTGAACAAAAAACCCGTAAACCAAATAGAATCTACTCGGGATTAAAAATATCTCTGCGTATACATTTTCGAGTTTTTCTTTAGGATTTCCAAAAAACTCATTCGTATAAATCGAGTCCTTTTGATTTTTATTACTTCACTTTCAAACTGAAGCGACAGTGATGGTTAGACAATCGATAAGTGACTTTAACGATATCCCATGTAAAAAAAGCTTTATGCAAGCCAATGCTTAGGTAGGAGATCACCTAACCTTGTAGGGAAACACGTATAGAAATTTAATAAACCATTGCATTGGATAAGCTCAAGAACACTGTAACGAAACTTATTTGAAACAATGAAAAGTTTGTTGTCTGAACGAAATAATTTTGCTGCTGGACGTATTATATAATGTGATATGCTTAGGTTTCTACGGAATTGAGTCTACAGTGCCATGCATTAGGAAAGCAAACACATGGAGAATAATGAAAACAATAAGACAAGAGAAAAATTCGATTCCGCATCAGAACTTTTAATCTGAAAGCTGACTTTAGTTGCGAAAGTAAATCTACGGTAACGATAAAAAAAAACATTTTGACAACGAATGTTCGAATATTTCAGCACACTTGCATACTCAGGCAAACCACCAACGCGTTGAAGCCACGAGGTTGGACGTTGATATCCGGTATGATAAAATGAATGGAAATCACAGTCGAACAACAAAAAGAATTAAATGAAACGCTCACTCAAATAATTTAGGTAGTGTTGCTGTAAACAACATAATGTTTGTATTTTTTTTTTTTTTATTATTATTTTTTTTTACTATATATGATCAACTGACCATTATTACTCTCGTAGACGCAAGACAATGAGAATTAAATTTATGCAGGAATAGTTCATTCCCTGCTGCTGAGCTGATGGTTTCCCAAGCTTTGTTGTTTCTGTATAATGGGCTCAAACAAAACAAGTTCGAGAATAATTGCGCAGTCAGATGTTCTATGATATTTATTATTCAATGACGAGAATTCAGCGAAAAATACCGCCCAGTAAAATGATCAAATTTCATCGATTTGCACGAGAAGGTAAAAATTTTAGCTCCACAATGATTCAAGCTGGTTATCCACGAAACTACGTGACTGTATTAACTACTAACGAGCTAATTCATTTACAATCATATCAATTGTGAGTGCTGACCGATTGAGACATCACTTTCCAGTAACGATTAATTAGAAACATTCTGGTTCAAGACGAGGCAAGATATTCGTTGAACTGAGGTATCAACTTCGTCTCAGTTCAGCGAGAGAGACGAAAATAAAGAATTTATCATGAGATAGACTGAAGCAAAAGCAACAAGTGCTACAACTTTTTCAGGTTTGCGGCATTTCACACCTTTGGAAAGAACACGTCGCACCTCACAAACAAATTGTTGTTACAAAAGAGTTGAAACTTTTACATCTGCTTCATCTTCATAGCTGGATTTTCCAAAGTAATTGGAAATTCAGAAAAACATCCAGCTCGTTGTGGGAGCAATTAAAAGTAACTAATTACTCTATGATAGACAGGTTTCTTGAAAGGTTAAGGGGCGTTCCCAGTGTAAAACTTTTTGAAAAATGTTTTTTGTTTCATTTTGTATTATCTAGAATGACAAACTGTCATGAATATGCTGTCAAATTTCGGTTTTGGAAAATAAGAAGGGAATATCAGAAAGGATAAGGTTTCGAATTAGAAGGGAATTAGATTGGACGGTCCTTGGAAATGGACAAATTTTAAAAAAGAATTTTCAAAACATCTTCAAATTTTGCCGTATCATTCTTCACGATATTATACAAATTCGTATGGAAGCTTTTATTTCTAATGAGAAAATTTAGTGTTTTTTTTTTTTTTTAACGAATAATCGTGATTCGACATCTAGCTTTGAAATAACCACAATTTCGTTCATTTTCAGCGAAAAAAATTCTCCATACCACTCATCAGTTTTTCATGGTTCTTAACATTACTTTTCGATTTTTTTTCTCAAATTAACGATTTTCAATAGAGCGGGAACATTCGCTGTCAAGCACTTTTTTAAAATGCGTAAGTGAAAAAAAACTTGAATAAAAAATCAAAGTAAATCGTGTTTAAAAAATGTCGAGTAATGAGTAAAAAACATCGGACCGATTATTGCATTTCGTTCATTAAAAAGAAAAAAAAACATAAAAATTAGAAGTTTTCATGCCCTTCACACTAAGAAGGTCCCTCAAGTAGTTCGCTTATATTTTTATTGACGTTCACATAAGTCTGAACTGATTATTAAAAATTTCAATTAATCGCTGCGATCTTAATAAAATATTCAGTATTTTAATGATGTTTTGATTGTATCATAGGTTGGGGCATAACCGTCATCCTTTCATGTCTTGAAGGTCACCCTACATGAGAGCGGGATTCCTGTCTTACAGCGTAATAAGGTCGATACGAAATAACGGATTTACAGGCGTTAAGGGGTTGTCGATGTTGGTTGTCACAGGTCGAAAATAAGAGGGAATGTTGAAGCTCTTCGTGAAGAAACCGATATCCAAGACAAAATTTCTACGGTACAAGAGAAGGAGACTGCGTGAACAGAAGAAAACGGGACAAAGTTATAGATGATGAAGGGGAAAGGGAGGGAAAGACTGTTCCGAGGATAGAAATCGGGCGGAGGGTTAAAGTTGCGAGGACACCAGTTGCTAGGCAGCGCTTCTCAATATCGTAGCTTTATACAATCGAGTATATACGAAGATCGCGGTCTTTCTCTGGATGATGAGGTATATCGAGAGTAACGGAAAAATGAAGAAAACGACGAAAAAATATTTATACGAGGAATTTCACTCCGAACGTATCCAGGTTAAAGGCTCGCCAGTCTCAATGGCTTCGTCATTTTTAAAATGAGATTGTTTGCAAGAATAAAAACAAAGATGAATAAGTAAAAGGTAAAAAATGAGATTTTGGCATAAAATTTAAACTGCTTCGTTTTAGATTTATGACTGAAAATTTGATTTTTATAAATTGTAAGAATGCACTGACAGGTGTAGAGATACAAAATATTTAAAATATTCAGAGGTTACGTATTTTTTTACTAACTTTTTCAAGTAAATTAAGAGTCGAATGAAACTACTAATAATGAATCGAAAAACTTGATCTTTTTAGCGTAGAATACCGAGTATACGAAGACCGTAGGTATTGACAGTTTGTTTGTATTTCGCATCTCGGTACCGAGGAGCTGCCGTATCGTATAGCCGACGTTCGTAAAGCAGGTTCGTTGCACTTTTTTTATGACTAATTTTCAAACGCTAAAAGCACGATTATACTGGAAATATCTGTAGCGAAGAAAAGAATCCTGAATAAAAGGGAAAAAGGATGAAAAAATTCGATTGATTTCAGGATAATTGAAGTGAATAGAAAAATTAAGATTCACCAAGCCACTTGTAACGCTGGTGTAATTCTAAAACACTCGATATTCCATCGAAATCGTAATTCGATGGAATATCGTTTCGACTGAAAATAATGGAGCGTTTAGCCTTTATGTACCTCTCAATTATTCTCAATTATTTTAACATTTTTGTTCTTTTGAAACTTTTACGTTCTCGTGACTATTATCCTCTTTGAATTAACAAAGTATCGTGTTTATTGAAGAAAAATGCGAAAGAGAGTTGTAGCACGAGATAAATATTCTCGCGAATGATTGAATTCGAACAGTGCAAATTTCGAGAGTCGCTGAAATGGTAGGAGTGCTTCGCAGTGACTATAATAATGTATATACACCGATGAAAATGTAGACATAGAAATGTAACGAGAACGCCTACGGAGTAGCATACATAAAGAGTGAATTCGTAAGCCTCGAAACAAGGGTTGGGGGTTGATGGTACTGAAAAAGAAAAAGCAGCCGTGAATCCCACGTAATGTCGAGTAAATTAGCATCAGACCTTTCACGGAGCGTTATTACTTTCTCTGATGTGCTCTTCTCCTCTGAAACTCTGTTGGTTGCTGGAGGACATTCGATAGTGTGATAGTGTACATTCAGCACTTTGTTTTCATTTCATCTCTGGTTGATACGAAATATCATTTCATTTGAACTTTCGTGACAAATTGAAAATGATATTCAAATTTAAAGAAAATTTCAAATATATTATTTCTAAAAAAAACATTCCAAACGTCTATTCCTCAATGGTCAACGAAATCCCAATGATTAACAATCTTCTTGAAGATTGTTCAATCGGTAATCAGTGAGATTGTTCTTACTGTAATCGTGTTTTCGAATCGGAAATTTCGTTGAAAATATCCAAAAATTCGTGCCAACAAATCCGAAATAACAATTTCAAGAAACAAATATTTGAGATAATCGTTTGATGAACTTACACAAAACATTAGAATAGATTGGGATTCTTGATTTTGGACGAGTCATCACCTCAACATTTAGTTGAACCAATTACCAAACATGCACAATGTCATGACTCGCCCAAGCCTCACTGACAGGACATATACTATTGACAACGATAATAAAATAAGGATCGAAGTTCAACTCGATATCGTATGCTCTGTTGTACTACGTGCATCATAGGCTTCTCTATGTTCAGACTTGGCTTGGCCATTTTTTCAAAACCCTTTCTTTCTCATGAACGTACTTTTTCTTCATCACAGCTACTAGCTGTCGTCGTCGTAACTCGAATATCACTGCGCAGGAGCTTGCTGTTGACTTTTTTTTCTACCATTTTCCTCCTTCTCTATTGTCGTAAATGCGAGTACAACGGTATCAAATTATTTTTTTCTCGCGGCCCTTTGCGAGAAATGACGTCAAGCAGAAAAAAATTAAGGTAAAAACGACGCTCGTGAAAAAAAAAGAAAAAAAAACGATCTTGTGAGGTTCACACAATTCCTAACGGACATGAAAACACAGGTAATAAAACGATATGTGTGTTCTTTTAATTTTTTCCAGATTAATTTTACGTTTGTTCTCATATTCTACGCTCGCATAATTAAATTGATTAATTACTAAGAATTTCTGCCTAGACAAACAACGCATATTTTTTTGTCAGAATTGTTTGTACTACTACAACGAGTTAATCCTTTTTTCTCAGTATGCGGAAACAAAGACAAAGATTGCATTAGTTTTTGATCAATCAAATGACATCGTGAAAACTAGCCATTCCGAAAAATGGCTCATTGAGACGTTTAATTTTTTTTTCGTATACGAACGTGTCGACGCTTCAAGAGTTAAAAAATCGTAATCCGTTTCTGCTAGAATGAATTTCGGGAAGCTGATGAGTGCTATCATACAGCAGCTACGATAAATTGAATCTCCTTATTCTGGATCTCCATTGCGGTTCGTTGGACCACCAAACTCTGCGAGACTTTTCCTATGGGATCTGTTTTTTTTTTCTTTCTTTTTTCGCCAATTAAGAAAATGCTGGAGATAATTTTGAGCTTCATCTCCGTGTAGAATCACAGTATTATCAATTTTAATGATGAATCATCGAATATCATTAATTTCATATTTTAAAGTAATAAATTATTGAAAGTTTTGTAATAAATTTACGATTTAACGTCACAATTAGCTCTTCAAGAACTTTCACTAAGCCTCAAAAAGATTCCAACTGACCTTTCAAGTCAGACGTTAATACAAAATTGATTTTTGCGATCTAGTTATGCATTTGTGATTTAAAGAAATGACATTCAACGAATTCCGATGATCATTTATTCAGAATTAACCAACAATTTTGTTGATAAAACGAACCAACGATGGGATCAGGATAATTGATCGAGATGAAAATACATGTACGAGAAAAAGGCATACACTTCGCGATTAAACATGACTGGGAACTCTTTTTCCATAATCACACAACGATTCGTCATCCTTATCAGTGGTAATCGTGAATTCAGAATAAAAACCAAGCGATGCCTGGTAGGGAGTTAAAACGTTAGTCAGCTATTAGTGTATATTTTTCTCTCCCTTTCTCCGGCTTCCGACACATGCATATACATGCGCATTGAAGAATACAGTTATTGTCAATACTTCGGTAAATATCACTGCTCGTAACGAACCTCGGATAAAAATATAGAAATGAGTACTTTTTCTCGTCTGTCTGAGCGTCTCTTCACCACATATATGTTTTTACCGATATGAATAATCCTGGCTGGGTATACACCATGGTTTTTTCCACGCGCATTCCAATAACTAATTGCACATTTTTAATAATTCAGGTTCGCGGGAATCGCTCGTAGCAAAAATTACTATTCGTTCAACAACTTGACCGAACGAAAGATATGACACGAGAGTCCGTGATGTAGATTTGAGAATCTCGATACGACCTGATCCATGGATCAAAACGATATTTATGTGTCAACGAGAGAAAATAAAAAACAAGAGAATGAATAAGAAATCGTGTGTATTGTTTGTATGTACGGGAGAATATATTGAAGCCCAAATTACTATAAAAATCAAGTTAAGAGTGGCATTTTTGAGATGCCATGATGCAAAAAGTAAGATGAAAATCATCTTCATGACCGATTCGTTGTATTCCTTGGTCAAACAATTTCCATTTCAATGTGCCATCGCATCAAATGATCCTTTTTTTATTATTATTCTGCAAGTATGGAAAATGAAAATTTATAATTTCATTTGATCAATCGATTAATCCGTCTGCTTTAAACTATCATCCGTCTACTTTGAAAATATAGACTGGTCGACGTTTACGAGTCCGAGCCGCACACAAATTGTACGTCATGCACAAGATTCGGATCCTTGATTTACAATCGAGTTCGCGGCATTGACAATTATATATGAAACGAGAAATGTTTCCACGCATCTACCAATGTGTACTCACAACTATGATACTAATATTAACCTTTATCAATACAATAACACGACCTGGTTGCTCCTGTCAATGGAAAAAAAATAACCAGCCGCAGGTTGTTAACTGCTTTGTCTGATACTCGGAACTGCAAAATTATAGCTATAATTCCATAGCAAAAAACAAGAAACAGCGATAAAATAAACAGCTATTTTACCATTTTTTCTATACCTTTCGTCTCCTATGTCATTATTATTCATTAATATATTTCGTGAAAACAGCGATCGTCCAAACAATGAAATTCGCTGTTATAGTAATTAGCCACTCATATTTTTCCTGGCGATTTTTCTTACATTTATTGTATTCTTTGACACTCATTGTTCAATCATCAACCCTCAAAGATTTCGTCCTATATTTGTTGCCGTCCCGCGCATTACTAATTTTCGCTCGGCTGGTTTAGTTATTGAAACTTTCCTGCGATGTGCAGGAGAATTTGTTGGACTGGTACAGAACTTTTAACCCCTGATACCGCCTCCATATTTGTACTTTCTACTGTGAGAAACAGCCGTGCGTGCTTTTTCAATATTTCGAACCTTTTGAAGCATGTATGCCACTTTGAAAGAGACGGGACGAGGTCGTGAAAACCCAAAAGCTAATAGAGAGAAAGAGAGAGAGGGGGATAAAGATGTTAAAAAGTAAAAGTAAAAGAGGAAAAAAATTTTTGCTTGAGTCGATTTTTGGGCCTCAAGATAAGAAATCCATTTTGTTCCTTGTCTAGCAGGTTTTATAATAATATATAAACGAGGCAATGTATTTTAACTCGATCGAATATAATTATGTATCTTCGTATCAAAATTACATGAAGAGTATGACATCGACATTATTTGCAAAAATTGTTATACGAAATGTGAGCATGTAGAAAAGAGTGTATCTATTTATTGAACGTTTATTATGCATAGTATGACTAATTTATTGCCTTATTTTCGGTCAATTCAAATGCAATCAATCAATAAATCCAAAATGCAATTGGTTTAGTACATGGAGCAAAAATTCCATGGGATTATTCGGATATCGATTGAAATATCAATAAGATTATGCAACTTATGCTTTTCCCTTCAGACCTATCGGTATCAATGTAGAAAATGTGTAATAACCGAAAAGAAATTTCTACAAATAAATTTCCCTCTATATTTTCTCTGCACTTTATATTATATTTTCGTTACGACGCAGTATAATGCGCGATAAGTAACACATAGCTCTGATATTTCGCGCTTAAAGGATAAACGTTCGTTGTTAAGAATGTTATTAAAGATTCGCGGGAGCGAATAAACTGTATACGCAATCGATCGCGACCTCCGTTCATTCGCGGGTTATCGCGTTTGAACTCTCACAAACGCACAAATTCTCGAGTGTTATTGTGCTGGTTTTCTTTGCGGATCATATCAAACAACGATTCACTCCGAGTTGATATCACAGTTTCCAGTTACTTTTGAAATCACTCAATGTCAAATTTATTCGATCGAATCACACGAAAACCGACATTTCCAAAGGCATAAGGCATTCACCGCTATATTTCGCGCAGTCATGACTGACTTCAACTATTCTTGATTCCCCCGATTTTTTTTTTTCACAATGCCCCATCGGAAGAAGACGCGCACCAATTTGATATTTATTTCAAGTCTTCCAGGACTAACAGTTCTATGAAGAATTGAAACTTTGGAATGTTCAGAAACATTCTAATATACTGATAGCTCTTGAATCAATGGAGATATATAACAAACGTCGGTGCTATATCAATTGTTTTTATTTCAATTTATATTTTCACGAATAAGATAAAATACCAACCTTCATTGCCTATCTTTTCCTTGGATGTAAAGTACAAGCTTTTGATCCACAACGTAATTGCAAATTTTTGTTATCAAAGTAAATTAAACAGATGATATAATGGATTTTATAATTTTTAAGCTTGTTTTGATTCTAATTGAATTGAAAATAAAACTGATTTCTTTCAAAATAAAATTTCCGTACTGTTATCAATTTTTGTCTTCCTTATAACAATTGTGATCATAATCATTGAAAATATAATGATTTTCAATCGATTTCGATTGCTCAAAAACTATTTGGGTACAATTTTTTTCCGATTTTTAAAATTGGTTTTAGAACCAATGTAAACGAGTCCAATTTATGTTCCTATTGACACGAAAAAAAATATATTTTTTTTTTTCTGTCAAAAAGCTGAGAATTTCGTTGCTTATTTTTTTTTCGTCGCGTGCAAAGATTGAATTTGATGTTTCGTATGATTAAACGAAATTATATTTGAACATTTTTTCCAACATCTACGAAACGGTTGATTAATAGCTAACTCCTGTGGTATATCGCAATACTGCTCGATGTATCAATTCCCGCATGGAAAATTGGTACATCTGTCAATCGACTGAGAATGACCATGTGAAATATTACGAAACCCTTTCAGAGTAGTGCCAAGCGTAATAAATATAAAAGCCATACCCTCTTCGTGTCCACTTCCGTCATAGAAATTTTGCGACGCATCTGCCGAATCACACATGCAATAAGAATTATAAGAACCCCTGCTGCATACATATAAAATAACGAAAGCACCCACGCACTGTTACATAATACAATGAAAGTGAAGATTAAAGCAGGAAATTTCGTTGAAAAGAATGATGGAAAGGGCCCAAAATCATTTATAATCTTTTCGGTAGGAATAATACTAAACCCTTTCATGCTTTTCTCAATTTCGGATTTTCCTAACACGTCCAAACTGTATCTTCCGCCTGTGAACAGAGACTTTTGATACAAAAATCTCAAGGTAGACCGAGCGAAACGATGGAAGAATTCCCAATAGGCAAATCGTGTGCTGGCGCTCCGATTGTTTTCTTCTGCAGCTGCGTCGCTGCAGTGACGATCAAAAATTTATCGTTTCGACAGATTTTCTGTCAATTTCAACGACGTATCATCTGCCTGGAATCATCTGTCGGTTAAATTTCCAAGACTCAAACGGAGAATTAAAAAAAAATGAGCGATGTATCGTAAGAATCATCAAATGATCGTTTTCGTATATTTTTTTATCCTACCAGATACACAGATCCATATTCAAGTCATTACGATTATTTCATTTAACGTTATCATATTGGTATTTTCCAATGAACATCCACATCTCATATCATAAGTAAATAGTATAAAATATCAAAACTTCATAAACTTTCTGTATGAATTACAAAGTGTGAAGTACGCCTTCTAACTTCCCAGCTATCAAATTTATACCTGAAAAAAAAAAAAAAAAAAAAAATATGCACACATCTATGTGGAGCAGATGTCCAAATGGTATCTTCGCATCTCGAACTCCCACGCGTCCATACACAAAAACCCTTTCCTCGAATCCCATGAAACGAGAAAAGGAGAGAAAAGAAGAATAAGAAGAAAAAAAAGAAGAAAAAGTGTGCGCATGTGTGTTAGAGCAGGAGAAAAAGGATAAACGCGAGTGGGAAGGGATGAGAGAAGAGAAAAGGGAGCCACCGGAGAAGATTGTTGGAGCGATTTGAGAACGCATTCCAATGAGGCAAGTTAGAGGCGTGCGGCTGCTGTGGCGAAAAAAGCGTAGATAAAAGGAGAGAGAAGCGAGGGAGGGTGAGGCGACAAGAGCCATGAATGGAGAGTCGAGGCCTATATAGGTACTAGAAGGGCAGAAAGGATAATTCATATGCGTGTGTATAGGTATATCCGATCGTGCCTACTTCCGGTCAAATGAGAAGAGGCCATAACGGGTCGCCTTACCTGAGGGCTTGGAAGCATTTCGTGATGTATATGTGAGTTCAAAGGACACGATTATACAGATCATTATTGTATTTAGCTTGAAGGTTCTTTGAATCCTTTAGCTTTCTCATGACCGTCAACGAGCCTAGATTTACGTATAACACGAACAGATTGGAGCTGTCATAATTTCGTCGAAATAAATTTAGCAAATAAGAGGCTAAATCTTTATTTTAACGAGAGCTGAATTCTAATAGGTCGTCGTCGTAATTACGTTAAAACACTAAGCTCGAAAAAAAAATCGATAAGTCGATGAAAACAAGTGAACAAATGACAGAACTACCATACGAAAATCAATTTTTCACTGCAAGTACGTATACGAATGAATGTATGTATACGAATCACCCGTTAAAATATTTCGCGACCGTATTAACGAACTACCAATAATTAATGAGCGTCTTACAGTGTTTTGTATATAGTAGGACAACGTTGGCTATGAGGAAGTCACGTTACGTGGGTAAGAAATTCTTAGAGCCCATACGAAAATATATGGTTATACATTCGGGAAGCTGCCAATAGTTCCGAAGCATTCAAGCAAGCGGTAGGTAAAATAACCTCAAGTTTTATAGGTATAAATACTAACTGGAATTGTAATCACTGAAATGTGTGTCAAATGTTAGCTCCAATTCGCACTATCACATTGCATTATTAGCCTTTACGAATTTCGCAATACTAAAAAACATCAAGTTATAAAAAAAGTAGTGCAGAACGAATACAAAATATTAGAATACTTGATTATCGTCGTGTCTGACTGGACGGTAATAAAATTGATTCCTTTTGAATTCCCTGACTGCACGATGCAATGAAGGAAAAACTTTCGTATCGTGAGAAAAAAATGGTATGCTTTCACGTCGATATATATAAAACTGCTAACTTTTTTTTGTCATAATGACAAGAGCTCAAAAAACTCGTCCACTTTATCTGCCAACCAAAGATAAATAACAAAATGCACAACTGCATGCAATTGCTCGGATGACTTTTCATCAAAAATTTTTTCAAGTACTTTGAAGTGTATTTGATTTTATTTACAGATTAATTGCATCGATAGAGTATTTTGGAAATTCTTTTCACGCAGAAAAATAACAGTCAACACAATCGATATTTTGTTTGATCTTTAATGTAAATTTGCATTTTGCATTTTTATATGTATGATATACGCGTTCCATCCAATGAAACAGTCTAGACGTCTAGCAAGAAAAAAAAAAGCAACCAAAAAACCACGAATATGCATATGGAGCTTCCGACACAATTCGCAGCTATTAAGACATTTCAACTTTTGAATCAACGGAACATACATTACGTTACAGTCGCAATTAATTTTTTTTTCTTTCTCATGCATACGAATTAAATACTAGAGGCTGGATCTAAAGATACATTTAGTCAAGTGGACAAAAATAAAAAACGTGTATCTTGATCCTAGAGGTGTAACTAATCAGATTAATTCCACATTCTTCAAGAAGAAGACGAAGGAAAAACAAAATAAAATAATCATTAATGGAAAAATCTTTCTAAATATTTGAGACTGTGGAGGTTTGTTGAGAATGTCGCTGATCTTCGAAAAGCTTCTTTTTTTCATATCATCAATGAAAATACTTTTTTTTTCATACCCGTTTGACACAGTAGAAAAAAAAAACAGAAAATTCATCTTTTTAGACAGGTATTTTTTTCACGTCGGATGGAATGAGTTCGATGTTTTTCCTACTCTATATATATATATAACGCCTTTCACCTGGAACAACCTCGAGTGACGGGATAACACGACGTTCTGGGCAAGTCGTTTGCAGGCCAAGTGGCATTTTCTTTCCCACAAGTTAGGATAAGGACTGCGAGCTATAAAATCCGCAATGCTCCCGTTGCTCGTGGCTCGTAAATGGGTGCAATTTAATATATAATTCCCGGGCACACCGATCTGAGGCCACAAGAACAAGCTTTGAGAATTTTGCCTGACGCGAGACTGCGTGGGCATACCTGTATACATATATTCCTTATACATAAAGTTTTTTTTTTTTTACACGAATGCATATATATACATCCTTCATCTCTTCGAGTATTCGAGGTGCGTACACACCTGCTCACGTCTCCCACTCTCGAATTCCTCTTTCTCCCGAGCTCACGTGCATTACGTAAAACTATCGTGTTACTATTGTAATAGAATAAACGCAATCTCATTGCAACCTAAGCGAGAGTCTCGAGACTTCGAAGCCACCCAGGTATTTCTACTTGCTCGATATATTATGTACTATATCGCAGGTATATGTATATATAAACTCGAGTAGACTAGCATGCATACACACAAACGTGAACACGCTTATGAGATGGTGTTTGCACGTGAGTGAGTGTATATAATGCCACTAATGATACGTACATGCACCACCTTCTCCGCTAATGATACGAACACTGAAAATTCATTGAGCCACGAAGGCTGGAATCAAATTCAATGAAATAACGAAGAGACTGATGGCTTGGCATATGTCTCTCGTGCATTTTATTGTGAGACGACGAAAGATTAAGCGAGCTTTTGGAATCTTTTTTATCTCGAATCGATAACGTCGATGGTGTGGAAAATTGCTCATTCCTTTGGGATGTTTGAATTTTAAAAAATCGTTATTTAACTTTCTCATGAATCGTATATTATGAGTATTCAGAGAATGTTCGAATTTCATGAGGTGTTGAGCTCTGGGGGAAAAAGAAATGATGAATTTATAGTAGGAATAGAAATGATGAATCGGAACGAAGCAAAGCTGTTAACTCAAGAAATTCAGTTTTATAACGAATTGTCATGGCGCGAAGGCAGAACGGATATTTTCTTTGAATTTACAAATTTTCCATTGATCTCACGGATTGAGTCACGGATTATTGACGTTACGGAAATATTTGAGTGTCACTATTTGCATACTCGAAATTTGGAGTGTAGCTGCCAGACTTAAACGAATTTACTTCCTTCACTCTGCTCACATAAAGATAGAATGTATAAGAAGAAAAGACGGAAGAGGTGGTGGGGGGAGGGGGGGGGGGCGGACACAAGAAAAAGAGGAAAGAGAAAAAGAAGAAGAAGAAGAAAGAAGAAAAAGCCGAAAGAACGGTGGAAAGACAAGGTGCAAAGGTGGGACGGAGACAATCTCACGTAGGATTCTCCTCAACAGACTGGAAGTTGCATTGATGACGTAAGAAGCAGCCTTGAGTATGACGACCTCGAAAAACGGGCAAGATTAAGTGTGCGTGGATTATGGTGATTGTCAGTATGTGAATATATATATGAATGAGTGTGTAATCGTATGCATATAAGATGCGGCTGCGTTTCGTCTGCACGAGAGCTCTCTTCCTCTCTCTCTTTTTTCTTCTTCATTTTCGCTCTAAGATACGGTAATGGACATGGATTTACCGGCGCATAGAGTTAATCTATATTCGCAGGTGCATCTAGCGAGAATGTTATGTACTATATGTAGCGGTATTATTCGACTTATTGGAAGCAACGTTATATATAAATCCATGTACTGAGAAATTCACACTCTCTAGAAAGATTTTACGTACGGAATTCGCCCGCCATTATCTTTCTTGCTCCATTTTTACTTCACCGTAAAGTGTGAGTTGTGTTTGAAGAAAAAGAAAAGTTATTCGTCAGTCCGGATTCACGATAATTATTAAAAAAAACTTTTGCGAGACACAAAATCTGGATTTTTTAAATTTAGAAAAAATATCCGTTCAATTGAACGAATTAAAGGGAACAAGTCGATGCAAATTGTGACAGAGATATTTTTGTATTTACGTAATAAATATTTTTTCATCGTCTCGTCAAGAGCAATTGGTATAGATCGCCACGAAACGTAAATGTATTAACTTTTTGTTGGCATTTATAAAATTTGTTTTATCATTCAATCTTATACGTAACGAGCGATGATTACACATGTATTTTCATATTTGTATGCGTTAAAAGATAAAGCGAAAGTCTCATCGCGCGCAAACGCGTTACACACGAAAGTTGCATACAAGCCGCGGCTCGACGGAGCACGACATAACGAAAATTCGTGGATGATGTATTACTTACAAGCAAAAAGGCTTTTGACTGGCTAATTTAAACGTCAACACGCTAAACGTCACGTCTCTTGAACTTTTAACATTCGACGTATGTATATACATATACGCGTCGATGTATACACGAGGTAATGCGAGTCCACAGAGCTGCATGTACTGAAAAAAAGCCTTTGTGACTTTTATGTCGGGTGTGGAGAAGAAAAGAGGGGGCAGACGATACGTGGATGCCAAGGATACTCGATACGGACAAAAATAAATCATTGGCGACGAGAAAAAAAAAAAGAAAAAAAACCTTTAAAATAAAAAAAAATAAAAACTTCCAGTATAGACACGTATTCATATGTGAAATTATACGATCATTGTGCAATATCACAAGTGCAATATTAGAATTTTAATTGTTAGCGAGACTGGACTTTGACGTTGAATCTGTCGAACGTAAAATACGAAAAATTCCATGACTTAATGACCAAAGTGTCGAGACTGATCATAGATAGAGGCAAATTTTCTCACGATGCAATTCACCTCAAAGTGCAATTAGCCATGCACAAAAATAGTGTCGAAGATTCGGTTTGTAAAATGTATGAACGAATATAACGATTATTGACGATGAAACAGTATAGATTAATAGGATCGTTCAATTCTTCGTGAATTGATTCCGTAATTATACAGAAAGAAAAAAATCATATTCATCGATGTTCTGATTAGGTACTTATCCTCCATCAAGACTCGGAACGAAAGGTAAAATCTTCCGTTGCTCAATTTCAGCGTCTAGACCAAAAAAAAAGTAAAGTTTTGAATTTCGCTGTCCTTCGCATTGATTTTTTAAATCTTATTCGTAAAGGTGAGCCGACGAAATTTAAATACGAGGGAAAGATGCAATCGTACAGGCTAGATTCACGAATATCTCGTATGGCCCTGACTCGGTCATTCCGAGAGATGTTAGAGTTGGTAAAAGAGAGAGAGATAACGAGAAATAAATTGGAGGTGGGCCGAGAGTAGATTAAAAGAAACTTATTCGCAGTCGCCGATTAGCTCTCTTGGCATCATTGTCAAAATGTGGGAAGACGTGAAACAAGAATAAAAAGAAGAGCAAGAATGAGGGAAGGAGGAAGAAGTTTTTTTTTTTTTTAAGTCAAACATTCCGCGCGTGAGGGGTAATAAAAATGATATCTTTGGAAAGGTTAGCCGCGAGGAAGGACGTTGCGTTTGTGAGCTGAGAATCGTGTATTCGCCGATCCAAAATTGGTTAGTTGAGGAAGGTCCGGACTTGTGAAATTTGGAACGTCTGTTCTCTCCCTCTCTCACTCTCTTTCTCTTTCGCAAAATGACGATGATTCTTCCGCGAGAACTCTGCCGCAGCGTGACTGAACACGCAGCAGTACATTTTTTTACATCTGCAAAATTTCCATTACGAAATTCTGTCGTTATCAAAACAAAGCTATATTGAAAGTTCCATCCAATTTTTTATCATAAATTTATTTCCGCATGAAACTATGACTGAAACATTTTTTTTTTTTTTTTTTTTTTTCATCATTCCTTTCTCTGTGATCTGTCGTTTCTGTCATTAATCGAGCATCAAAAAATATCATGATTCACCGAAATATCCATATTTTGTACTATGAATAACAAGGACAGTTTTGAATATAAAAAGCTTCTAATTCTCTCGGGATGAAGCGATTTTTTTCCGAGTGCACCTCTAACTTCCATTCTCATCATTCGTTTCGTGTTAAGGATTCTTAAAACATAATCCAAACCTTTGAAACATGCGTGAACATAAAATAGCAGACTCTAAATTTTTATAAAAGCCAACAACATTCGAAGATGTATTTCGCGTCCGAAAATTTCACGAAAGAGACGAGCAAAGTCAGTCATGCAGTCTAAACCTCTCGCCGTAACCTTGACTCAACTTTTTCGAGAGACCATTTTTTTCGGAGTTGCGGATCATCCGGTACAGACATGGACCACTCGGGCGAGACTAGGGACGGGCATCATCGGATGATGCGATCGAATTGCGCATCTCCCTGTCTGCCGAACCAAAGAGAAGCTTCGTAAGAGAAAAAAAAAAAAAAAAAAAAAAAAACATAGCAAAATAATATGTAAAAAAAAGCTCTATTTAACTCGGATGTATATTTAAACGAGGGAAAATAACGAATACGATATATCTGCACTACCGATACGTTGTTTCCGTTTCTCTTTCCGAATAAAAAAAAAAACAAAGCCACCAACGTTTTGCGACAAATTAATAAATATTCGAAAAAATTATAAACGCGACCGAGTAGGACTGATAAATCTGTGTCGACAGGTAAAAAACCCTAACAATGCATCAAAGCTTTTTTACGGTGTTTACATATGTCGAGTGCAGAGACGAATAAACAAACGTTATAAAATAGAAAAAAAAAAAAAACTGAAATATATACTGTGTACCGTCGCTGCGTGTACATATATCGCGACGGGCGAGATAAAAACTTTGTCGAGATTCATCGAGCCACGAATAAATAATTGTACCGTGTGAGTAAAAATACCAAATTTCAGGATATTATGAGCTTGTAATTTATTCCAAGACGATAAACTATTCAGGAAATAAAGTGAAGCTTTTAATACGTTTACCTTCGATTCAATCAACGGTCGATTTAATCAACATACTTAACGATTATTTGGTTTTTGTTCTAGCGGAGATGAAACGCAAAAAAAAAACACTGTAACAACAAGGATTCGAGAATCATTGTGAAGTGATGAAAACTGAGAGTATATCAACAAAGCGGAGAACCACTGGGGAAACATTCTAATCGTGAGATGATATCATCGCGGGCTGCCTGCTACTGATCCACTGTCCCTCTCTCTTCTCCTCGCTTCTCGCTTTTCTCTTCGTACCAACCTCGTCCAGCATCTACGAGCAGTTGAGGCATGCGGATGAAATCGTGTCTCAGGAACCAGACCCGATTTAATAATTTTGTCCTCAAAAATTCTCGGGTAATAAGTAAATCGTTGGATTATACATGAGATTAAAAAAAAAGATATGATCGACCGCGTCGAGCTGAGCGCCGATGTTTTGCCAGCAGGTAGAACGAATAAATTGTCGGGTTATAACTAACGAAGAAAAATGTATTTCTGTACGTAGCTCTGCGTTATACCAAATGAAACTAATCGTCGATAGATTTATATTAATCTACTATCTAATTTCTGTTTGTTTTTTCGAGGCTTATTATAAAAAAAAAAAAAAAAAAAAAAAAAAACTTTTCAAGTATTTCGGCAAATTGTGCACTCGTTTAATAGAGTTCAAAGGCCGCGGTGTGCCTATACATAACTAAACAATTGTAAACCCTCAAAGAGTCTGACAGCGTTATAGACACGTTGGTAATACCTCTCGATACGCTGCTTGGAGTATTCATACGAGTCGTTCGTTCTATTAGCCGGGAGAGACGTACGTGCGCACTCGATCGTAAATTCTCGTTCAAAGCTGCGCATATGCGCGCGAGCGTGCGCTTCCACACGTACAAAAGGCGTCCATACCGTATATACCGTAATTCACTAACACAGAGCTGACCGTCACGTTTGTGCTAAGTTTACACGTGTATGGATTAAGGATCAAGACTCCCAGCAGCACTCCCGCATACTTGCTCACCTACGTTGGACGCAAATAAACGGATGTACGAATGTACGAGAGAGCACGCTGTGACGAGTGAAGCCCTCGCCTAGAGTCCGTTTGATTCGAGATACAAAGTTATACCAGCGACGAGTGTGGACCATGCGTATTACAATCAATTTCTTTCTTTCAATTGTACTACTTTTTTTTAACCCTAAACTACGATTTTTCAACGACTTGTCGATACACTATTCGGCACGCTTTTAAATAACAGAGATACGCGAATATTCGACTGATATCAGTTTTTTTTTTATCAACGTTCTTAGGTTTTCAGTATAGTTGACGCAAAAAATGGCAAACTCGTGAAAAATGCTCAAGCAATGACAACGTAATGAAGATTGTTTTTTTTTCTTTCGCGTAATGCATTCTCGTTGATACGTTTTGAGAAATGATGAATTTTATATCAGTGAGCATCAAATTTTCAAAGTGACTAATGATAATTTTGAGCCAATGTGAGTGAACCGTTGGCAATATTGTTGCAACTCAGCTTCCTTGAGTTTTAATAATCATTGTTATTGTTACGGAGAGATATATGAATCGGGAATTGAAATGGAATGATAAAAAAGGCTCAAAAAATTCAAGCAGCAGAAATATATCTTGAAACTCGCGTGGAAGACCGCGTATATTAGGAGTAAGAAAATAATGAGGAGCATGGAAAAGCACAAGTGGCCTCCGCTCCGTCTATCGCGCGCATTTTTCCTCGACGCCTGCGCTCATCAGGGACTCCCTCCTCTTCTCTTAATCGTTCGCTCTTTTCGGACGCGAACGCATTATGTATAAATATCCGGGTGATTCGTATATATTTAGAAAAGATCTGCGCGGCCACGACGATGAGAATACGAGGACAACGACAAAGACGACGAAGACGACGACGAAATCTTCTTTGTCGTACGGCTTTTCCACACACGCGACAAAAGTCGCACGACCTTCTGTGATTCCGACGACTCACGAAGCTCTGACGATGCCAAAAAAGCAATACGCTCGCGTTTTACGTCGTATATATCATCGCAGGAACGATTTGTTTGTTTTTATTTTATTTTTTTCATTGACAAGTGCACAACGCTTGAAGAAAATGTGCCAAATACTTCTCAAAAATTATGTTTCACTCAATGAAAATAGCGCCAAAATCATCTTCATAAACTCTGCTTTCATCAATATTATTCGAAATAAATAAATCGAAGTAGAGTTCCACGTTTTGAAAAATATAGCACGACTCGAAATAATTTTTCGATCGAAATTCCCTCATTCCTCTTACGGTTTATTAAAATATACAAGAATGTTCTCAAATTACACGCCAAGAACCGATGCAAGCTGGAGCAGAGTACAGTCACGACGGTCACACACGAGTGATTTAACACTTTGTCACATTATACGAGCGACACACACACACGGTAGACTGTATTAGGTGCGTAGAGAAAAAAAAAATTGATCCCAAGTTACAATATTTTTTCCAGCAGTCTCAGTCATCTCCATGGGTTATCAGGACGGAGGCCTTGTGAGCTAATTCTTTTCGCAAAGTTGGTTTATTATTTTCTGACACATTTTTCAAACAATAGTATATAACTTCTGACTGATATATATAAGCGATTGATATTGCGTTGGATATCAGCATAAAATCTTTTACGACCCAGTTGGAGTTTAAAAAAAAAGTACATTTGAATTTAATCGATGAAAATTTTTTCAAACTTTATTTCAAATCGAGTTTGCAGCGAAATATCGGAGTATAAAATACGAGTTTTTCGAAATATCTATGCCTTGGCGAAGCCACGACGAATGTCCGATAGGCAAAAACATATTTCCGAGCCGTGGCATCTCTTTCTTCTTCCGTCAGTTCAAATCTTTCATCCAGCTGAACATACATTCAAGATAACGGTTTGTATCTTCTGCAAAAAAGGAGTGTTACAACATTTTTCGCAGATTTATCACAATATTTCTACTCGAGATCGCAAAGTTAAAATACGACGAATTTTATTATGACGGAATGTGCAAACACTTTTGGGATTATTTGTTCGTGATATTGAAGAGACTGTACCGGCTAAGCGATCTCCTCGACTCACAAGATCGAATATCAAGTTAAGCCTCGTTGGTGTCGCAGTTTCGAGGGGTATATCGCCGGGAAGGATGAAGAGGGAGCGCGAGCGTTCTAAAGGGTTTAAGGTGAACGTGTTTGTTTAGTCATTTGCGGAGCCAACGTGGCGAATAATTCGTGCGGGATAAACGGGGCAGAAAATTGTCACGTCATCATCGATAAGTGTGACGTTAATATCTTAAAAACGTGAGGGTAGGACGAAATGGAAAGGAGTCATTTATTTACATGTAAAAACTATGCATCGAAATTTCCGATGGGGAAAAATAACTCGAAAGATCAGTCACGCATCGCATGATAATAATAATAATAATAATAATAACAGCATTATCTTTTCGTAAGACGGAAGATTACGAAAATTCAAGCTTTATCAGCAGTAAGCTGCAGTAAAGGGATATATATATTTATATATGTATATATAATTGTAAACGCACAACTGTGTAAACAGTGACGTAGTTCAATGAAAGTGTCGAAATCTTTGATTAACTTGTGAATAAAAAAAAAAATGTTTTGAGCAAAAAAAAATCTGCCTTTGCCAAGTGCATGTATCTTGAATGACCATTTTTTCATCTGCCTCGACAACCGATCTTCATCTTCCTTGCCACAAATAAAATATACGAGTAAACAGTATTATATTCCAGATATGAATTTGTAATTGACGGATTCTATGATATTCGCTGGAGCACGAAACAGGCTTTAGCCGCTTATTGCTCCTCGATTCCTTAATTTGAACTCTAATCATGAGATTCTCGTATCTCAAACGGACTGCTTGATTCTCTATTCTCTTTGCATCCCCATCGGATTGTCGAAAAAACGATTTTTCTTCGTTCGCGCGACATCCAAGCTCACGAGCGGATCGTATTGAATGCCGCAAATCAATTGTACGTTGGTAGTGAGATAATTATCGTGATTAGAGTAGATTTAAACTTTGATACAAATTGGTGAAACAGGGAAGGCGATTTTGGTGCATAAAATTATCGTTTTTTTTTTTTTTTTTGCGCAATTGAAAATAATACAAACGGCGCTGAAAACGTGAGGAAATTGGCAGAGAAGGAAGGGAATGATGCTCTTAGGAATTTTGCCAGTCGATGTGAATCTCTGGAACGACTGACATATATATTCTCATATTCCAATTTGACGGTGTAATAAAAGAAATGAATGGTCGAGTAAAATGATCAGGGGAAACAGGAAAATCTTGAAAAATGAAATACGACGTTAATCGGACGTTCATTTTCTTTCGCTAATATATCCGTATGGGAGGACGCGAGAAAACTTGACTCGGCTAAGGAGACGCACTTGGAGTCGTCCCAATTGGCTGAAAACCGTGGACAGCCCGTTGGCGCGGATGCCAGAAGAAAAGCGAAAAGAAATTTCAAACAGCAATTTCTAGTACCCGATCATCCTACAGGAACTATGAAATCTCTCATTTTTCACACCATCCGAATGAAGGCTTTTCATCTCACAACTCAACACTACAATCTCGAGGCATTGATGAATTATTGATTTTTCAAAAATGTCAATTTTTCTATCGCGATATTATATGCGTGAATGCGTGGAAAACTTGTCGAGCTGGATCGCGATTTCATTTTAAAAATCGTTCCCATTATTTCCTCCTCTTCCTTATTCTCAGATTCCCGTTGTGAAATGTTTGAATCAATCATTTATTTTATGCCAACGACAAGTTGATTTTGTATGCAAAATTTTCGTTTTTTTTTTTTGGTCAAATTCCGTTTGAAGCAACTACTGCAAAAATGCCTCCAGTGAGCGGTACACTAATACTGTGAAAAATATATTCAGTGTGCACGTGATACGTGTATATATCAATATACCGTACAAAACATAAGAGCGAGAGAGAGAGAGAGAGAAACTCGAGGGAGGAATTGCCGAGCAACAAGTTGCCCATTCGGTGGTTCGCTCTTGTATGTAGTGGCGGGGTCCTGTTTCTGTACTTCAGGCTCTTTCCTCTCGTCACGTGCGATCTTTATTGCACTCGCGCTTGATGTGTAAAACACGCTTCCGGATGTGTAAAAAAAAATTTTAGCACCTATTTTCGTGGTTGAAATTCGTGAAATAAAATCATAATTCGAAATACGAGTTGAGCAGAACTATTAGACAATGAAAACTCATAAAACGGAAATAAAAATATTATAATTGAATGAAAAAACTGTACGAGAATACTTAAAAAATGCAATCATGCTCATAGTTATAACTCTTCGTCGAATATTTCTCATTTCAAGATAATTCATTCTAAAAAACCATAACTTTTTCAACTCCTCAGCCACACGAATATCTTATTCTGAGGTTTCCGCTTTTTGATGTTTCGGTATAATGAACAAAAATAGAAAAAAGTTGCAGCGAGGCTTTCCTCAAGACGATTTAAGTCCGCAAAGACAGTGAGACGTTCATTTCCGGACGTTGGTTTCGATATACTGAAAGCACTAGATATGTATAAATATGGTTTACGATTTGAGGCTAAAGACCCTCGGTGAAAGATATCCGCAGTGCATAGATTCCCCGATGTACCACAAAACCGCGCGATACTTCCGTAAAGCCACTGACAGTATTGAGATAATGATATTCTTTTACATTTTCCCCCTTCAGCATGCAAAAAACCTTTCTGTATATTACAAAAAGCTTTGGATAGACAGCCATTGATAATCTAATTAGTGAAACCTGGCGCTATAAAGTTGTGAGAGAAAATAATTGTATGCAACTTTTGAGCATCGATGAGTTTCTTGTAATTGGAGAATTGAAAATAAAATAAACATATAAAAATTGATAAAAGTTCACAACTAATTGCTCCGATTTAATTACGTTACTGGTAAAAACCAAAAGCATTTTTTGTCCCATAATAATTTAACAAACGCAACAGATGAATCAGTATTGTTTTTTTTTTTTTTAATAAATATTTAGACTTCCAATTGCCATAAAGAAGAGAAAGGATAGGTAAAATCGTTGCGAGATTAAAAAAGTATAGTTTCTCGAAAGAGACACGGCCAATTTTGTTTACATTGAAGTAAAATGAGGTTGGTCGATGAAAGACATATGTAATACCAATGGTTTCGACAATGGAACAACAATTAATTTTTATATATCATGAAACATGCGTTATTGTATTACATGAATATACCAAAAACTAATTGAAAATTGAATACATTTTTTAAGTTCACATGTTTCATGAAATTTTGAAACAAGAGAAAACATCGTGTGTAACATCACTGTAAACCCGGATACTTGATCCGTCAAATAAAAACTAATGAAAAAAAGTATACATATAGCGAGGCTTCTAATTGAAAGTTATCAGTTTTTTCTTCGCACGTATATATACACGGACTATACGTGACGCTGATATAACATGATACACTTTACCATATGAGCGTGTACTTTACACTTTTTGTGAAACTTAAAAATGGATTCGTTAGATGATGCGTAACACGAACATTCAAAGCTGCCTGCTTATAGTTGCAATTGGCTGAAAAACGACAACGACCAATTTTTTTTCCTTTTTTTTTTTGTACACGATATGCGTGTCTTCTCATCGATTGTTCTCATTGGGACTAATACCTCAATTTTTCCACGATGAAGGTGATGATAAATAATAGACAAAAATGTTTTAGATAAGTATGCGCTGAAATCGTCACTAAAAGATAACGATTACAAAAATTCTCGTCGAGTTACTGGCTCTCGGAATCACAAACGCAATGTATAATTATTATATGATTTTTAATGAAACTGTTAGAAACTTGTGTCAGTTTCTTGTCCCCGCATACTACAGAAAGAGCTTTTAGTCTCAAGTTGCAGCGCGTTATCAGCGTATCTCACGATAATGCTATTGGGACGATAATAATGATTGTATGATCAGGTGAGTATATGCGCAGAACTTTTCGACAAATTTGTCTCTGACACGAAGACGTTATTGTACCGTAATTTGATCGAGGCAAAGATATTAGATGTTTTCCCTTGGGATTAATGAATTTGATGCTGACGTTAATGCACATACTGCAAATTAAAGTACCAAACGGATTCAACAGCCTGGAAATTCTCATGAGTCTAGAAAGATCCGTTCTTAAAAAGTGTCGTTAATTAAAACTATCGAAATTGTCACACTCGAGAAAGACGTGTGAAATGAGAAACATATAAGAAAGAAATATCAGTCTGGAAAGACTTTATTCCTAATCATTAATCACGACGTGAACTCTTAGAAATTGGTTTAATTTTTTATTTTTCACTAACTGTAGCTGCGATACCGGCGGATCGATTTTTACTGATGAGTTTCAATTCATCGACCCCATCAAAATCTGCCTCTCGGGTGAGCCAGCATGCATGGCAAAACGTTTTCCTAACTCAGTATATCGACCCCACCCGAACCTGCTTAACTTCGGAATAAGGTTTGACCTTTTTTTTGAGCTCTAATGACAAGCCGATACTGAACAGAGTTAATTCAGCTTCAGTGCGTTTAATCTTAAAAAAATGAAAAGGTTACGAGTGAGTCCATATATATTTGTGTAAGCTCGCGTTATTTTTGGATGTTCATTAGTAATTTTTCAGTTGTTGTGTACACAAAAACGATATCTTCCATTTAAAAAGAACTTTTAAATACTTTTTATCGTGTTTCCACTGAATCCGAATGATTCGGTGTTTAGTAATCGCTGCTGCGTTTCCAGTATTGCTGCGGAAATCACCAATGCACAAAAATGAAAAATAAAAGAAAAATATTTGGCGTTAAAAAAGCATAAAAATTGTGATGAAGATTACAAGTGTGAATATCGTTCATTATCGGTGTTCGCCGACCAAAGCCAAGCCCCTTATCGCTAAAACGAATAATTCTTCCGCTGCATTGCAAATAATTGCAACGCTGCTGTTCGCGGTTAAATTTCATTACCAACATCGCACCACATGTGTGTTTCCAATGCCTATATACGTATGTATACACATATGAGTCATTTAATTTCAAATTAACAAATTATTGATGATGAAAAATAATCCAATTACTTCGTCCAATGACAAAGAGTAGAATTAGGATTTCACAACTAATTTTTGGACGAATATGCGAACTGAAATCTTAACAAGTCCATTAAATAACAAAGATAAAATTGAATTTATTTACGAAGAACCATATTGAATTGAATGTTTGAGCGAAAATGTTACGAAAATTCTCTTCATTTCAGCGATTGGAAAAAAATAAAATAAATCAAAGTTTTTTTCGGAGGGTAACACACTAATGAAAATTCTAATCGAAATACCCTTTACTGAATACTCTTTATGATTTCGCTCCAAATGTCTTATGCATACGCCTCAAAGTAGCAAGCAATTGAAGTGCATTGTGAACTCAAAATTCCATCAGGAGTTTAGATCACACTCGAAAAGCGGAGATTTCATCGCTCCGAAATGTTCATTGCGTGTGTACGGAAGTCCGTACAGTAGCGAAAAGATCTCGCATACGTAAAGTTCAGTTTTCCATCTTATACAGAGATCAAAACAAATCGCGATGTTGGTTGTTGAAAAAAATGAAATGATGCGATGAAGCTCGAGCTACGTTGCCGGATTTCTTCAGTGTATCGAGACGTAATTGAGTGATAAAAATGATTACGATCGATACAGCTTACGAAACTTAATGAAAATTCAACGATATTGATTGGGCGGTGCGGTGGGAACATAAATATACATTGGTGCATACGTGCATCAACGTTTTGTACACCGATCGGTAAATCGAAGAGGATCTCGTTCGAAGAAAAGGAGAAAACAACGGTCTGTAATGAGAAGACATAAGTGTGATTGGTGGGAGAAATTTGTATGAAAACTCGCTTATATATTCGTATTAGAGCTTGTGAAGAACGTGGCAACGGTGGTTTCGAACGATAACCCCTGCGAAGTCCCGAACGAGCTCTGATAACGCAATATATACATACTATGTCCATCTACATATTGGAATTTTTCCCAAATTCTCTCATGAGCCAGCAAGCGTCGCATATCCCATATGCTAAAGAACGCAAAATGTTTCGCTGTCGAATTGAACTAAAAGCGTACAAAAAAGAAAAAACCAACTATTATATAAGAACGGATTAAAAGTTGATCTAAACTATACCGTCACGCCATGGAAGCAACACGTTGACGAATCACGTGATAACATCGTGTTGTAAGCAAAGACGAAAATATCATTTGGAGGAATTTTAGCAGAAATAAATAAAGTGAAGACTACGATTGGTCATTACAATAGTTGTTGGATCAATCGCTTTCATATAAATACGCCTGTGATTATATTTTGGCTAGTGAAATTAAAATAAATTTCCGAGATTAAAAAAAAAAAAAACGATGATTTTTTCTCTCGGTTCTTTTTATCGTGTGCACTCACATCATCTTGTGGTCATCGAATGCAGAGAACATCAGTGCGAACCAAAGTCAGCTGATAAAAAAATAAAAATAAAAATAATAAGAACAATTCTGATAAGATGAGCGCGATTATCAGCCTAGAAAGAGGATCGGTTCTTACCAAAAATAACGTAAGTATAGAAAAATATTATCAACGTATGTACATGCATATAAGAAATTATCTTCGTTATATATAGAACGAGAAGAGCAAAAATAAATATATGTATAGATGTAGAAAACGATAAGAGATACCGAATTCAAGTCCATTCTTCGTTTACCCAATCCACAAGATTTTCATTTTGTTTCCAATACTATTTTTTAATTGATGAAACTCTTTTATAAAAATGACCATTCTGAGGAGATAGTTAAGTTATCAACATTTTGCCTCTCACGTAACTGAGTGGGTTAAAAAAAAATTTGTTTCTAACTGTAAATGATGAGCTGGTTACGTAAAGTACACATCTACCATATCTGTAGCGAAAATTATCCAAGTTTTCGAGCATAAAATAATCGAGAATGTACATTCGAATGATAATTTGAAAACAGACTAATACTGTATATTTTTCGTATCTGATAATAGACGATAAAAACGTGTACATTGAAAGGGACGCGGTGTTATCTTTGTGTGAGTAGACAGAGGCGAAGGTCGAAAACTATGGGAAATCATCGATAAATATACAGACATGCCTGCGTGCTTCGTCAAGTTTGAAAATGGAGTAAATTTTAGACGAAATAGTGACAGCGAGAGAGTGCCAATTTTACGTCTAAACATCCGATGGCTTTAACGCGGTGTTCGCGGTTGCTGCAATTATCACGGGTCAAAGTGCACGAATACTCGTGAACAATACCAGCGAAACATAGGGACTAATGATGCATATACGTTCATTGAAGAGTATACAGACGGACACTCACAAAGAAATGAATGAATAAGAGCCATTTTAAGTCTAATCGACTAATTTTATTTACGGTAAAAATATTAACAACAAAAGTTTTTCTGCGAGCTCGCATATCGAGTGAAAATACAAAAAGTTTGGTGCAGCAATTTCCAAAACTTTACAAACGTACTTTCGAGTTTCTTCGAAACTATATAGGGTTTTTGAGCTGTCATTGAATATATCTGAATGAACCATTCTGAATATTGATCAAAGTCGATGTACTTTCTTCCAATTCCATTTAATTCATTTTCCGTCGTTTTTTTTCTCGCTCTCTCTCTCTTTCTCTCTCTCTTTATTATGTTCTTATTTCAGAATATTCGAATTGAAAATCGTAATAAATTCGAGTTGCATTCAAATACTACCGCGTACATGTACCAAAATTCGCGTGTATTCATCTCCATACCTTACTAGACCAGGCGCACAGAGAGAGGCAATGCGTCACACGTGCCGCAAGAAAACAGAGTCGTTGCTGTGACATATGAGACGATATTTCGGATGGATAGACTTTTTTTTTGCTTTATACACGTAGAAGCGAGTATATCTCTATGGAGATCATGTCGGGTACATAGAGGTACATACATCATTTTTGTATATACGATATAAAATTTCATTTGCTCCGCTGCGGTTTTTTCGTTGTCTCTTGCTCGAATTTCAGAGGATAAGCCTATACGAACAAAACTCGTCCAATAAACTATCTACCGGGTTGTGTAAAAGATCGAAGCAAGAATACATTTTCATTGGCAATTCTGCACGTTTAATAAGAAGAATCTGACTGGATATGTTATCGAATAATTTATGTTTTCCGACAACATTTATATGGAAATGTTTTATTATTGTTATTGTTAATAAACGCATCATAAAGATCACGACTATCGTGAAATTCATATTTTAAAACGTTTGTAAAACCTTCGCGACCCAATTAGCACCTCAAACGATCTCGGAAAAGTGAAATATTTATTTTTAGAAATCAAATGTTAGATGATCCAATGCCCAAAGACGATGCGCCAAGTACAATGAGAATGAAACATATATACGAGAAACTTTGTGTCAAATGTTCATTCCCGAAACCTAGCCCGTTCGATTGGTACGAATTTGGAGTATTTGGATTATAATTTCGAATGAAGAAAAATTTTATGAGTACCCAACAAATGCGTACTGCAACATAAAGCGAGTAAAAATACTACAGTCCGCAAAAATCGAAGAAAAAAAACCGAATCAGATAATCCTAAAAATGCGGTTCCGCGTAATAATTTCTCTTGTATAAAAAAAAAACGTATAAACAGTTTGAACCAGTTAAAAAGAATGCGGAGATTATAAATGTAACTTTTACATGAAATCCCTCGTATTTGAATCTATCTGATGTTTGTATCTCGTTGCTGATTTTTTTTTCGAGTACATTAAAGCGCGCTTCCTTATCTCGTCACTCAGCTTTTTTACAATCTTTGTATCAGAGAGAACTCGACCGTTTTATATTGCCGATCGTCCGATTTTCGAGGATATGAAAATTTTAATTGAACGTGAACGACGCAACTGATGTATACGAAATGCATTCGTACACGGATACATGCGCTGAGGTTTATCATAAAAGTGTACCAAAATAAATTGATTAAGTCATTATGCAATAAAGTATTATAGGCATCATCACGACCAATGATATCTACTGTCAATATGGCCGGATTTCATTTTAATTGATTATAGTCATTTGCCCGAAAACTTATTTAGAGACACAAAAATAAACAAGAAAAACTGTAAATTAATAAAATGTGATTAAAAATCAATTGATAGTAAAAATCGTGGTCGATATAACGCCCTGGTCGAGATCAACAGCGTTGAAGATTGCTCCAACTGATGAATAATAATTGTAATAAAAACAAACTCGAAAAAAAAAATACAAACGTAATTATCAAACGAACAAAAACACTATCGATCATTCGATGCAAAAAAACAATAAACAATTATCATTACGGAGCGAAGAATAAAAAATATTCGCAAATTACGTACTCGCCTCTCGAACAATCGTTTGTGAGGAGAACAAAAGTAAATAAGTCCGGAGAATGCTTCTGCAAAGTAGCAATAGGTGGCGATATATAAGCTCTCGTGTAAAAGGCAATTGCGCAATATGTGCTATCAGAGTAAAGAGAGAACTAATACGAAAGCGATACCGCAATAATTCGCAATTACGCATGCGACCAACGACTGCAGCTACAACGGCGCTTCCGAAAGTCTCGCGACGCAAATTCTCCCGCGCAAATAAGAACTATCGCGATTTTAACACAATTACACACGTACCTACACAACTACTATAGATATATGTGTGATTACTGCCTGCCCTGGCCATATACGCGGATCGCGAATTTCATATGAAATCAAAATGCGATATACGTGCACATGACTGCGTACAAATACGATGGATCACAGGTCGTCTGTGACGTGGGCATCGACTTAAAACATTAGTGAGACGTAGTATCATGATGCATAGCCGATCACGATCGATGCTTATTTACTCGAACGTGTACACTACGCATTGATGCTTATGTGAGACACACGAACGATCAATTTTTTTTATGATTATTTGCATATTTACTAATGATCGATCACAAGAATATTACAATTTCCGCTATATGTATGCATATTAAACATGAACCAATATGTTTATACACAGATGACTTTTAAGCTCTTATCTATGATCATGCACATATGTATATGTCTAGGAATCGTTTACGCGTCTATCTAACTAATATCGATAATTGGAGGTAATAATTATCGTCGTATGCGTTTCTTCACTGCTTTCCGGAACTCGTGCCCGCTATTTGTCATCAGACTTCAGCTTTGATGCGAAATAAAATTCAAATATATTTCTAGAAGGAAAGGAACGATTTTTTTTTTCGATTTATAGATGAAAAGCTGACCAGTTTGTACTTTTTATTGCATTGCCTTCGATCCGAAAGTAAATTTGTCTGATGTAATTTTCGTGAATGTTGCGTTCATGAAAATCTCACTTCTCCCCGCTCGCCCAGCCGAAGACTCGCGAGGCCAGAACGCACTGGCTCGCGCATTGATCACCGAGCAGGAGACGGTTTGTTTGAATTTCCTATGATAATGATCCGGAAATCAGTATAATTCGAGTATATTGTGCATGAGACTCCTCGTTGCATGGAGCAAAGTATAGAATACGTTAAAATAAGTGCGAAAACAAGTTATGATTTGCTGGCCATTGATCACAGCGCAAGGAATCGATTCTGATCTCGTAATTAATGCCCATCCATGGGTCGAACCTCATCTATATACTCTCGACAAGTCGTCCAGGCATGGACATGATAAGGACGTGACCAGGCGACTTACCTCGAGTAACCATATTCTCGCTTCCAAAATCAGGATATCCCTATTAGGCAACACCCTCGAGGTTGTTACAGAAGGATTGAAGTGAGGAATATGCTCGGAGGACCCGCAAAAGCATTATTGAGCAGTAAAATAAACAGAAAAAGCTCTTTCGACTGGATTGAAAGCTCTAATCTGGAATAATCATCATTGCGAATATGAATTATTCTGAATATTATACAACAAAGATCTCGTTTTTTACTGGAAATTATTAAATTATTGTGGGTATGAATTGAATAAAAGTGAGACTCACTAGAAAAACCCTTCTGTTATAGGATCGAACGTACAGTCGACCGCATGGTCTCGATGCATTTCGATGAAGGATGAAGAACTTTTAACGAATCCTTTACAAATGACGACACTTCGTTACACCGAAATATCGTTGACTAAGATATTTATCACCAAAACTGAACCACGCAAGAGCTTTTAGCCAAGAATGAGAAAATGATTGAATAAAGGAAAATTGCCTTTTATAGAAATACTCCAAGAACTACTCTCGTTTTACTTAGTATTATTCGTTTCATTTGATAATTAACTTTATAAACAGGACTTGTTAAGAAATGTATATTTGATTTGAAACAACACGTCAATTCCCTTCTTCGTTTTCTCGTTGATTCTTCCTTCGTTTTTCCTCTATTTTTATAAATCGATCTTTTAAAACAAAAGAAGATAGTATCGACCACTACGATCTTTATATCTCCGACATATATATACATTGCTCGATGTAACTTTTCCCATTAATGCGAAAAATCGATTTGGCAAATATACAATATGCATAGGAACGAATGCTCACGTCAAACCTGTGAATACGCATTGGGCCCGCATTCCGAGAGCACAGCCCGAGCATATTTATACGCGAGATTTCCGAGGGTGCCCGATCACGTAAATCTCTGGACGATCGTAACCGCGATATCTAAGACAACAACGTCGAAGGCTCGCCTCTCCTACGTCATAAACGGGAATCTAGTTCGGCCATTACGCAACCTTTTGCTTCACGCTGTAGCTGGAGCCTATATAAATGAATACACGTAATAGGACTATATTTGTGTTAAATTTGAATGTCAGAAATGTACGTAATACATGGCCCTCGCTGATATACGAATAGCATTTCATGCCAAACCGACCAGTCCTTGAATCATCCGAACATTTTTGATTTTGTCGAAAATTTTTTTATCATCTACTCAAAGCAGTTTTGAGATTTTTTTTTTTTAGATTTTCATCTCGATCCGTTTTAAAATAGTGGCCTTTCAAAACTTCATCCGCGATATCTTTTCAAATGCTCATAGCTTTTTTGCTAATAGAGATATCAAAATAAAACGGCTGGTCATTTTTTTCGTCTCTATACATGTATTTTCATATTTAAAAAAAAAAAAAAAAAAAAAAAAAACAGAATTATTGTGGAAATTCAATTTCACATGTATGTTCCGATTTCGAACCAATTTTTTATTTTTTTTCCCAAAACTCCGATAGGTTTGATCTTTCTGAAATAATTTACCATTTTTCTAAACATGTTGCTACATTTGTTTTTATAAAATCATGTAGGGAATATTTTTTTAGCTACGTGCGAACGTACGTGGTTGAAAAGGTAATTGTTCAAAAATGAAAATTTCTAACAAAATCAAAACTAGTGGAGATCACGGACAGCCCCACGAAAGAGTTACGAACATAAATTTGTACACGTTTATTCGCTGGACTTTCTGTAACGTCAAGTAAAAGGAATTGAGAAGCAAGAGAAATCGAGCACTCGGAACTAATTAGCATTAAGCAGACGTTCGCGTAAGAGATATTAACTGGAAACGCCCAAAGTTTCATTATTTTTGAAATTGTTTAAAAAATTATATAAAAATAAAAAAATTATAACATTTGACCATTCACCACGATAAAGAATGATGCAATACATGAATAATTCTATTTAGAATGCTTGGAAAATTGGAAAATGACCCGACACAAGAATCAACATTTCGCTCTATCTTACGTCAAATTTCTTATTAAGAGTTCGCTGTTTTTCCGGGAGTTGAAATATATCACAACGTTTGCACGACACTCAAAATATTGTGATACAAGCACGTAGTGCGATAATATGGAGAAAATAGTGTGTTGCTCGCACTAGGAAACATGCACGTACAGCGAGGAATATCCTCAAACGCGACGAAAACAGGCAAAGAGAGGCTTGAAGAGCGGGGAGGCGTTAAAGGGGCGGATCATGTCGCCGCGAGCATGTCGTGAACATTTCGCTAAAGGGGACAACGAGGGAGAGATAGGAAGGAGGGATCGCCGAGAATCAAAGTGGGGGTAATCGCTATTGAAAAGAGACGCGCAATTGCAGTCAATTATGTAGACACGTATGTGAAGCCGAGTTGGTCTTTATTTCGACTGCCAGAACATTCTCAATGTACGGTCTTGTATAAATAAAAAACTGTAAATTGAACAAAACTAACAAAATTTCCCTCCTCTCGCTACATGAAATACTCGTTCGTAGAATTTTAAACGTTAAAAATTCCGCCTCAAAGAGATAACGAATTTTAATGATAGTATACATCGACGATTCAGAGCAAAATAGGAGTCTCTCCATACTAAAATCATATGGAAAATATTCAACTTCATCGATAACGTAATTGCTTGAGATCAGAGTTATAACTGCCAACTCGATCCCCATTGGTTTTTCCAGAAACAAAAAAATATCATGCGAGTGTCTCGATCTTTGCGGACATGATTTCTATTTACATGGCTACTTATATTTTCCACAGATTTTAACGATTAATCCTGCTCATATTACTGTAAGATTGGAAGTGACAGAGCGTAGAGGAGCAAAGAAATATTTTGATTTAAGCAAACGATATGAGCTTGTCGATATGAAATTCCTGTGACTAGAAATACAAAATGATTTTGTTATCTCCGAATATAATGTGGCCGTATAAAATGTGGGTAAATCTTACAGACACACAGGAAGTTGGCCATGTAGTCAGTTTGGACATGGTTATAGGTAAGTTTGAATGTGTATGTAGGTACGGAGTATAATGAGAAAGTCGAAGGGGATCGGAGCGTCTGACAAGTGACTCAAGTGTCGTTTACGGCCGTACTCGCTGATGGGTAAGAGCGAGAAGATGAGAGTATATTCGTATCGTACAAACCATAATAGGCTCATCCTCGTCTCGTAGAATATAATTGTCATCGCTTTGTGCGCCATATGATTACCAAACAGTAGAGACGGGCACACCTAGTGTAAAAACGAACTAAAATTCTCTCCTATTATACTATGAAACATGAGCTTTCTTATATCACTCAATATAAATACAAAAACTTCGAAAAACTGTTCGTTGTGTGTATATACACGGCTACTTTGTTGCTATCTATTCGTTATTTTCATTTTGAAAATTCAGTTTATTGAATTTCTCGCCACAATTCTGCTAACTCTTGACCCATAAGAAGAATATTTCAGAAAAACTTATGTGTGTCGTGTGTTGCCACGAAATTTTTCAATGTTTGCAAAACCGTTCAAAATTTTTTTTTTTCATATATTTATGTGTACAGCCTCAAGATCGATGTAATACAGACAAATGTGCATGTATGTATGTAGATAAAATGCGGTTTTACGTATTTCGTTTGTTTTTTGTTACTGATTATTTTTTCATTGGACGCTGAAATATTCATGAGCATGATGCACACACAGTACGAATTTCTTTTTTATGCTTGATGTTGCTTTTCCTCGAATAGGAGAGAGGGAAGAAGAGAGAGAGAGAGAGAGAGAGAGTGAGGAAAAAGAGGGGAACACTTGTGAAGATCATTCGTGATAAAAGTCGACCCGCATAATTATCGCGGGTTCTCTCGCGCGGTCTTCTCAACGTTTCATGATTTCACCGGTTAAGTGGGACAAGCGATCGCACAACCCGGTGGGCGTAATGTTCTCGTTTTATTTTATTTTTTCCTTAAACTCTTCATTCCTCTCGCTCTCTCTCTCTCTCTCTCTCTCACTTCTTTCCGCGTTTTTCTCGTCTCTCGATCCCTCTCGCATTCGTGTTCTTAAACCACCATCACGAGTTTTATAGTAGGACACACGAGAGCCCATGACCTATTTTATCAGGGCGAGGGAGACTCGCAGCACCATGTGGAGTGTGCCACACATAATTTAAACCGATCGATCATCGTTTTCTCGTAGTTTCGAGATCATCAACCCTTTCTCAACATCGAAAAAACAAATTTTTATATAATCAACTTTTGAAGCGATATAAATGTCCGCATTATAAAAAATATTTACTTCGAAAATGAATACATACAAATATACGAGTAATTTGGAAGTAGTGACGGTTCAATTTGCTTTAAAAATCTCACATACTTTTCTATTGTGCAACAACATACGTATTCGTAACATTCTCAGACAGTTCATCGTTCTTTCGGACCAATTTCGAAGATAAAAAGAAAATAAAAAGACGATTTTCAACGAAACTTTTAAACGAATTTGAGGCGATTTCTTTATGGCCCTTTCGGAGCAAACAACTTTGAAGGGTCTCGTCGTTGAAAAACAAGCGGAGTAGGAAAGAAAGAGAAGAGAGGATCAAATTTGCATAGTGCACGACCACAAAAAGCGATGAATTATAAGGGCTCGCGGACGAGAATATTCACACAAACGTCCGGCCATACATACACATGAAGAGAAAAAAAGATTTGAAAAAAAAAAAAAGAGAGAGAGAGAGAGAGTACTGCGTTATGCACTGTGTACGATCTTTACAATATTATAATACCCAGAGGCAAGCTGCACTTGCTTCGGACGGGCCTCTCTGCTTGCACGCAAGGATTGGTCCACGCCACACAACACACCAGCTGAAGAGTTCAGAGCTTTGACTCCCTTTGGCTTCGCTGTATATACTTATACTAATATACAAGAGGGATCAGACGAGTGAGTACAGTCTTGGCAAACGATTTTGAGCGCATCGTTCGTAACAACGTTGAAGAATCAGCCTCCTCGCTATGATATAATCGTCTTAATCGACCGAGAAAAGAATCAAAATAGACGAACGAGTGAAAAAAAAATATATATATCCTCTATCAACAGCAGTGCATATGTGTGAATCGACAGATGAGCAGCCTTCGAATGAAAATAAATACTTGTGAACGTTACACGCTATACTAACCGTCGCAAAACTTCCGCTTCTTCTCATATTATAATAAATTATTCAATTTGATTCGTGCATTTATGCGATAATGAATATGCAAAAGATTCTACGTCATAGCGTTTGAATATCATCGTTCCATTTCATTTTCAAATCAATAATCGGATGGTACAGCAACAATATCTGAGAATCCATGAAAACAGTCATTTATTTTTCTTGATTAAGTATTCTTTGTCACTCGCATCCGCGATTCAGATTTTCGCAGTTCTTAACGAGACGAGAAACAGAAAAATTCAATGCAAACACAACTTTGTCTCGGTCGATTAATGTTTTAGCATTTCATTATCAGGACACATACAGAGGGAAAAAGAGATGAGTGTGTGTGTGTGTTTGCTCAGGTAAACGAGTGTTTTGAATGGAAAAGTTGGTCATAAAATAGAAAAGTATACAAACAAATTTATTATGATCGTTCTAAACGCGAAACATTTTGTATATAGATCACTTCTGCATCTCGTAATTTCTGTTTGTCCCGCTCAGATATTAATCGTCATTGATATATACTTGTGATTACGGTTTTATGTTTATTTATTTTTTTGCTCGAGAACCAGCACAGTTGCAGCTGCTATCGCGAGTGTTTGCGTATTCGAGAAAAGATTGCGAATCGTAATAATAATTGAGGCTCCTGCTACGGCCTACAACAGGAGCAGTGATCATCACAATGATAATAATGGAGATAAAAAAATAAAAAAAATAAAAACAGTAATGACTAGAAGAAAAGGGGTTGATTTAAATCCGTGGTGAACTCGCGGAGGATTCATCGAGATATGTTATATGTTCCTGGCAAGTTAGCTCGTTAACTATACTCACGAAGTTTGCTTAACCCAGATAGTACTGTTTACTGGCTCGTTACGAAACCTCGGACTCTCAAGGGATGTATAAAATGTTACTATTACTCTTCTGATCGCTCATGCGAAGTATTCTTTTTCGCGTCGTACATGAGAGAAATACCACTGCTTGAAAATCTTGAAATCCTTCCAAATTGTACTTAAAATCGTGCCAAGATTATAGATGATTTTATCCAGAACATTTAAATTGTTTGAATGGTCGATGATTTCGAGCACCATTCAAAATTTCATCGCAATCAAAACGGATCTGGAGCAAAAATCATCATATCGATCAACGTTATCCACGTATATGGTTTGACATTTCCTCTTTTATCATCGTATATCGACAGTTTCTCATAGAGTAATTCCTTCATATGTAGAACTTAAACGAGGTCAATTTCGCGACGTTCTCGGAATGTGGTAGCGTAGTAAGAAGGGTGAAGCAGAGTGGGTAAAACGCGAACCTGTTGCGTCCGGTGCTACAAGACGATACACGTGGATGGTTTTCAATGCACAAAATCCTCGAGAGCTATTTAGGGATGAAAAAGTGATTATTTTTTTTTAAGCCCATGCCATTGTTTATTCAAACAGTGCGTTCATCGAGTTTTTTCATTACATTAATCATTTTTTCATGATTCTTCTTGACATCTTGCTTCTCTCATGGGCAACTAATAAAAAAAATTAAGTTGCTTCGAAAGACTCTATCATTATTTTTTCCATTTTTTTATTTTTAAGCTATCAAATTCGAGGATACAGCTATGGGGTTTGTCGGGAAAATTTGTTTCACTGATATTGGTTTTTTTTTTTTTTTAATCTATATTTTTTTTTATAAATAGCATTTGTTTTATTTTTATTTTCTATGAAACTGGAAGGAATTGTTTTCTCATATGGTAAACAGGTCATGTGGTTTTTGGTGGGTAAGAATCCCACACACCGGTGTAGTGCGGACCCTACTCTGTGTCTCGATGTAAGATTTCTCGTAACCCCTTCGAAACAAAAAAAAAAACCCCTCATCGCTATTTTATAGATAAACTCGAAACAATTAATTGAAGAAATTATTTCAACTTTGTTGAACAATAAGTAAAAAAAACTTGGAGTCATAATAAAAATAAATCGGGTAAAACTTCGGTAATATAAATGATAGAGGTTATCGAATTTCAAGTATAGATTCATCAGGAGAAAAGCAAGCGATGAGTGTAAAAATGAATTTTTTAGTCCGAGGAAGATTATTAGCCATCAGTTTATACGATTATTTGATAAGATAATCCAAATTCGTACGAATAATGGAAAACGCGTGATAAAATACGCGCAATACGATTTGCGTAGTAAGTTATACATTTTTACCCTCTCTTTTCCATCGCTTTATACGTATCTCTCGGTATATCTTTGTATTTTAAGATAAATTTGAATACAATCGTTGTACAGTGGCGCACGGCACGAAACATTTGATTCATTTTCGATCAATTGAAAATGTATCGATGAATGAGGAATGCTGTTGACGCGATCAGCGGGTCTCTCATTGCCAAATACTTCGAAATTGTGACGCAGTTACTTACTCGTCGCTCTGCTTCACTTGAATACTCAACAAAGGCTTTTGCCTCCCACCGATGAGACCAACGGATGGGGGGAGATGAACAGAAAGAAAAGGAGAGAAGAGGAGTAAAAGAACTAGCCTGAGAGAGTGTATAGCGGGAGCAGAGAGGATGGGAGGAGGGAGAAAAAACGAGAGGCGAGGAGCGGGGGGAGATAAGAGACGTTTCTGTTAATACGCTTTCGTTCGTTCGAGATAGACCGAGAGGCAAATACAAACACGAGGACCACGTGACCCAAGAGTTGGAGCAAGATGGTAGATGAGTGCAAAGTATAAATAACGAATGAGGGGAAGGGAGAAAATAGCGGAGCAGAAGATACGAGGGACTGGAAAAAATGAAAGAGAGAGAGAGAGAGAGAGAGATAAATTCGTGAACCGGGAAGAACCGCGGTAAGGCTCGAGAGAAGTGCACAACGATGAATTTTGTCGCGGTTGAAAAACCTGCTGTTGTATCAAAAGTTTCTATGATCACTTTGGTAAGAACGAGTGTCTCGTTTTATTTCTCATTCATGGGATACGATAGCAAATGTGATATTATACGAAAAATCCTACACTTTGAATGATGAACGAACAACAATCGAAGCGATTTATCAATTATCAACGAAGCGACGAAACAATACAAAGAAATTATCAATTGAATCCCAAAAGGACTATTTTTTTCTATTCATGAAATGCAATCAATTGAAATTGGAAAAAAAAATTCGAAAATTTTCGAAACGATTTCATATGCTTTACGGTGATTAACGAAATTTAAAAAAAACTATACTCCAAATATACTCCAAAATCGTTATGAAATGATAAACAAAACGTATGCCTAAGAGCAATGACAAAAAAAAAAGAGACATCATGCTACACGGAAAGAATTAAAGAGACCAAAGTAGTATAACGACGGTGTGGGGCAGAAGGGAGCGTAAAAGAACGCTGCATCGAGTCATTAGGGGGAGAAAGAGAAGAGTGGGATAAATGGCACGCGAGGTCATTGCCTCGTGAATCTCTGGATCTGATTTGATCGGAATCGATCTCACGGAAACACGACAAGAAGAGAGCGAGAACGAAACTATTCAAGACTTCAAAGAGAGTTACTTTTTCTCGACATTGTAGAGAAGAAACTTTACCAAAAGCCCACCAAATTTTTCGATAATATTTTCTGCATAGATAAAAAAAAAATTGAACGAGTTTCGCATAAATTTGTCCCAAAAACTCGCTACACGTGAAATTTTTTGTTTCTTTTCTACAAAGAATTCAGTTTTTGGAGACAAAAGTGGTCTGGTATAGATAAGAACACGGATTTACAGCGCTCAGTCGGTTCGGTTTCGATTTCCGGTCATCGAGCTTCAAAAATTTTACCTATTTGCACTGGAATTCTCGCGATTTTAGAGCCCACCATTCATGAATGCATGCCCAAAACACTTGTCCCTCTGGTATCCAAACGATCGATGCGTGCGACTTCCGGTGTTATCCTTGAGCTTGAACTAGCTCGGATCACCACCCGGAAAAATTAGTTACGAATAGAAATCGGTCAGATTTTTCTGCAATTTCATTTTGCACTCAAAAAATACGATACAATTAGAGGATGAGATGAAAAAAAAATAGGGGAGAGTTTTGGTGAGAAATAACTCAGATTTTATGATTTCTTATAAATGCAATGAAAGGGAATGAACTTAGAGAGAAAAAAAATGGTGGAATCAACAAAATTTTAGTTGCATACGCACGACAAAATATTTCGATCGCGCAATAAAATATTTTGTCGTGCGTATGCAAATAAAATGTTGTTGATTCCACCATTTTTTTTTCAGTATGAAAATGTTATTGGAGTAAAAATAAAAAGCACTTGAAAATGTTCATCATTTCCCGGAAGGATAAACATTTCGATTAACCAAGTGGTTTCGTAACAACTCTATATATATTTTTTTTTATAAGGATACAACATATTCTACGTTTCCGCGTAAAGAAAACTTGAAGATATAAAGAATGAAATTATCTTTCACTATCTTTCAAGTCCGCGGCTGATGTTATGATGATTTTTCTCATCAAATGTTCAGTCCTCTTTCTTCGAGTTTCCTCCTCCCTTTGCCTATTTTACCTTCTTTTTCATACCCCTCAAGAGCAAATACTCGCATATTTTTCTCTGCGTTCTCCAATATGCGAGAAAACCAATAATTCCTCGGCATACCAGCTCGTAAAATATCTTGATCGTCTACAAGGGTGTGCTCCAATGAGCATGTATATCTGTACATTTTTTTTTTTTTCAGACTGTAGCATCGGAATCGAGCCAAGTTGCTTATTACGCGAGAAAAAACAAACAGCAACAAGTGCATCGAAGAGTAAACCATCGAAAACGATTTATAGCAACACGAGGGTGTATTATAATATGCCAATATAAAATCGATAAAATCACATTTCCTGCGATAATTGCGTACAAATGTCTCGTGATAATCATTTCTTTATCAATGAAAAAAATGTTAGGAAATGATACATTAATTTATACGAGCGGATAAAATTTAATCGATTTAGTACGTATCATAAGTAAACCAGAAAGTATAAGTTTATTATGATAACACAACACAAATGAATGGTTGAAAAAAAAAGAAAAAACCAATAAAACGAAATGTTTTTCTCCTTTTTTCAATGAAAGTTATAAAAAAAAAAACCATCGAGATTTTCAACGTTTGTTCCAAGTTGCATCGTATGACACAGGAAAACTGGTGACTGAAAAATCGAAAATTTAGTGAATTTATTGATAAATGGGATTATATCACACTTCATTAAGTATAACATGAAGTTGCAAACGCGCGTATCATAACGAGGATTGAGTTAGTAGCACATTACACGCATCACGCAACTAACGCGCCGTGAAACACTCGTTAGAATAAGATTCAAGGGTAAGTTACGTGAGGACGAGGCGTAACGTTCTTGCATTATTATACCACATACTACCTGTATGCTCTCGGATCACGTGGACGCGCACGTAGTACAGGCGCCTGTTGCACGTCTGTATCTCTTTCTCTCTCGATCTTTCAGAGTGCCATTGCGTCATCGCGAGTAGAGGCACAAGTGCATCGAATGTACTACATTCAGTATGCAATCGGGGCATTCCCACATGATCCACGTGTAAGAACTCGATTATGAACTTGAGATGCAGAATTAATATGTAATACCTTTTTTTTTTTTTATTTTTTGTTCAACTACGGTATACTTTTGATGATAAATTAATAGAAATATCTCACAGGGTTTCCGTGTTCTGTTTACATTAGTGGAATTGTCTGAAAACATGTCGGATTCATGAAAAATCAGAGTCAAATGTATGAAAAAAGTTGTTCAAATTTTTCTTCGAACTTCGAACGTTAAAAAGTATTGATACCATTGATTAGGGGGGAAAAAAACAGAGACATTGAACCGTGCAATTTTCGGTGGATTCAGGTGGGAATATGTCGCGGACAAAATCGAATGCGTCGTGGTATAACTCGAAAGTCAAGAAATTCTTGGTCTGGTAGAGCGGAAGCAAGAGAAAGAGGAAGGGATACGAAGGTTTGTAAAAGTAGAGAGTGAGAGAGAGAGAGAGAGCATGACTGCGAGGCGAGTGAATGGACCGCTAGAGAGTTCTACGCTTAAGGTGAGCGACACCATTATTGACTCTCAGAAGAGACAAGTTTGCACAGTTCACAGCACGTACTTGCATTTCTGTCTATCTGATATGACTTTGTACAAGGAGAAAGCCGGGGTTTGTATATGGGAGTCAAAAATTGAATTGAAAATTTTTTTTTTTTAAACATTTGATCTCTATAACTCATTGCACTCCAATGTTTTTATTTCTTGTTTATTTTTTGTATACATTTTTTTTCGCTCACTCTGATTTTTTGACACTTCTTTCCCAGCCTTTTCTTCTTCCTGCTGTAATTCCTGTCTTTGTTTCTCACTCTCTCTCCCCCTCTCTTATCACACACAGCAGAGCAAAAACCTTTGTGATTTATGCCAACTCACACGCTTTACACGCTTTACACACATTTTCTACATATCACTCCGCCGATCTCGAAGATTGTCATTTTTCTATTAATATCAATTTTTCACGTTTTAGCGTTTCCTATCTCCATTCTGAGTGTAAGGTTATTCGCTAGGTGCGCATACACGTACTACTTTAAAAATCAGTGTGTATTGTGTATACACTGAGAAAAAAAATTTGAAATTGTGGCGAACAAATTAAATTCGTTGATTCTACAAAACTTTTGTTGATTCAACGATATTTTTGTCGTAGTGAAAAATTAAGTATTTGAATGAACCAAATTTCGTTTGGGTTAACAAATTTTATTCGTTGAACCAACAAAAAAATTTGTTGAATTTACGAATTCATTTTTCTCAGTGTACGTTAAGCGTCCAAAAATGCGGAGCCTTCTTTTAGGTGGCGCTGACAGTATGCATGAATACGTAACACACTGATAGTTGAAGTATACGTGCACCTAGCAAATTGAGAGCTAGCTATGTCCGAGGCTGGCTTGTTGTATGAATGCCTTAGCATTACGTGTATATTAAGCGTTAGCTCGCGGATGTAATGCTCATCACACTGTCAAAATGACATTTTTGAAGCATGTGAACAAGCAGCTTTCACATCTGGTAATGAGAGACGATGTGGTTTCGCACAACTTATCCATTAGAAAATTAATTGTGTAAGACCATATAATTTTAAGTTTTATGGTGTGTATTACAATGGGCTTTCTGCTTCTATCTCTGTATGTATAAACTTGTTCATTGAATAATGTTTGTCCGTTTTTAAATCAAAAACTACTGAACCGGATACGATGAATCTTTCACGAGATTCAAGATCATAATTCAAATTATGTTTGTGATTTTACGAAATTTCGATATTTTGATTTTTACCGAAAGAGGAAAAAAAAATTTTAACGGTTTGGTTGGATCTTTGAATTAGAAAACTCATCGGTAATTACGATTTCAAAGAATATTGGAAAAGGAACAAAATGAGCGGTGGCCGAGTGCACAAATTTGGTATAGAAAAAAAGTTACAACATTTTTAATGAAACGATGAAAAATTGAAAAAGTAAAATTCTTTCGTTTGATTGCGGTTTATTCTGAAGAAAACTGAAAAATTATGTCTGAAAATGAAAAAGGATCGCAGAAAGATTGTATGAGGAAAAAAGGCTAGATGCCGCGGGCAAAGAGCCCGCAAGCACAGCTAATTGTTTTCTAAATTAATTTAGCGTATCGTTCAACTTGGGAACGGATAATAAAATCAAAAGAAGAAAGAATTTCTGCGTTAGAAACTCCGACGTTTTTCCCTTGGTACATCTCTCTTTCTTTGTACATGGTTTCTCCGCAAATCCTGATACATTTACGCTTGATACGTAAACTTCAAACATCTCTGTTCCTTCTTTCTGTGCGTGAAGAGAAAAGCAAAAAAAAAAAGCTGTACGTACTGAGAAAGCGATTGGCAATCTGCAGGTAAGAAATCGAGAAACGGCCTTGCTCCGGGCAAGGTGCGAGTGATATAGGATATGCGATGGTGACTTGGCGCCGGTAAGCTTGCTCCCCACTACACCAACGTATCATTCGCGAATGAAGGTGAAACCCGGATAGCGAGACCGGTGAACGACGATGAAGCTACTTTTCAACGAACGAGAAACATATTGCACTTGATATACGTCTGATTGCGAATATATATTCGTTTCGTAGTTTCGATATATCTTTTGCTATCTCTTTTCTCGTATACGTTGCTTTATTCGTACTATAAGCGTATCGAAAAGAAAGCTCAAATGCGGGAGGCGTATTCGGCGTAGAAATTTTTATTTCAGACTGAAAAGTCCTATTCGAAATAATTGTTTAACAAGTTTCGTACTTCGAGCCGCCCACGCACTCTTTCTGCAATTCTTTATGATTGTAGGAGATAAGAAAATCGATGGGCATATCATGATCTTATCACGACCTTGAATCAAATATCGTCAGCGATTTATTTTTCTGAAAATCAACTGATATAAAGGACTTTTTCATTCGGAAAGAAATAAAAATTCGTAACAATACTACAAAGCTATCGCTATTACGGCTTTTTATTTATAATTATTGGATATAAATAAAGAAAAAAGAATTTTTATTGGTTTATTTGGGCCATGTTTTGTGTTAGAAGCTTCGAATCGGGCCAGCAGGAAATTTAGGTAGAAATAAAAAATACCACATTGGTTTATTCTTGTTTTTGGTTTTTTTTTCTTCCACTCAAGATGCTCACGATATATCGGTAAGTCGAAGAAAATCGAAGGTAAAGAAATAATCGGGCGTGAAGCCCAGATTAGAGGCCCAACGATAACGAGCGAGTGGACAAAAACTGGAAATTAAGCAATGGCCGAAGAGGCCCGAACTTAAAAAATGTATGAACGTATTGCTCCGTCCAAAGAGAGCTCGTTAGAGAGCGTTGCGAGTCTAATGGCTCTCCCATCGGCTTAGCCTGAGGGGCCGAAAGAAGGTTGCTGCTGGGAAAACGTAGAAAAATTCAACGATTTGGAAGTTGACGCGTTTGAGAGTCATGTCCGGATCATGTGATTTCGTAAATCTATATCTCCGTCTTGCTTTTACAAAATTTTCGAAAGGGAAAACGAGCTGCTTGGTCGCGAGCATACGTGACCAAAGGTGTGTAGTTCATTAAAGGAGGTTAGTAGCTCTATGGTAAAACGTAGTAGCGAGAGATCGTACGGTGCGTACACTTGCGAGGGAAGCTAGAGGGTCTCTCATTTTTGCACAGCATCACTTTATTTCTTTTTTCAACGTAACCGCGCAGGGAGCGTCTTGAATGCGACATTGTATAAATGAAGTAGCATCGTAAGAAAAATCGAACGAAACAGTGCAAAAAGAGAGTATACGAGAGACGCGGCAAAACGCCACGCTCGTCAACCGCATGGGTGTTTTATCACCTTTTTCTTTCTTCTTCTCTCTGAATCTTTCTTCGTTTATGATATATATTTGAATTTTGTGGCAATTTCATGTTTGCATGCTCCAAATTCTTGATTATTTCGTTACATTAATACGTTATTTTCTTTCGACACAACTTTTTGTTTGGGTTACGAAGCGATTGCTTCATTTTATTATTAATTTCCTTCGATTATTCAGTTATTATTTTATTTTCGTATTAAAATAATCTGCATTTTATCTCGTTTTTTCGATACGTTACGATTTTATTTTTTGTTTTCTTATACAATCCAAATCCTGATATTTTCACATTTTTCAATTCGCATCCCCTATACACTTGGGTAAATAAACAATTTATGAATCAACCGACGCACTTGCCCTTTTGATTCTTCGCGACCTTTTACTATCTCTCCGATTTATGATTTTCGCTACTGTTTTTTCATGTTCTCACTTTTTTGTTCGTATATCTGGAGAATCGAATTTCAAACGATTTTTTCATATCATTAACCGAGAGTAGAATGATGAATTTTAGAAGAACCTATGAAAATCGTCAACCGAAGGGACCGATAGAAATTCACCAAATTTTATCACCTCGAATCGACCAAGCCCGGAAGCTGACAAAAAAAATATATCACGCCAATCATCACCGAATGAGAGTTCTCAGAAATTTTCAACCTCATTTCCCGAGGTTTTCACACCGGAAAATCATAATGCGAACCGGTTTATCAATTAATCAAACAAACAAAAAATGGCGCATATACCGCTCCCAGTCCAAAAATGCCTGCATCTTTATTCTCCAAAGTCTCGAAAAAATGTGTCTCAGAATAACTGCTTTAAAAATAAGCCGTACAATATTTCCCGCTTCAACGTGACGCGTACGAGCCTAGGAATTCCATACGCGCATATGCAATGTGCGTACTCAGCACGCAGACATAATTCGTGCATAAATATATTTATTTATATATATATAAACATACATGTCGGTATACTCGAATATACGTACGATAAGACACGATATTCGATTATTTTTATACACGCAAACATAGCCCAAGACTCCAAGACTATGTTGTATATCTACAGATATACAGATGTAGTTTCGCGCGTATCATTCGAGCACTCGTCAAACTTCTTTATTCTTTATCGTACACGCGTCGTCCGACCCCTCCCTGCCCCTACTTATCCCCTCTCTCTCTCTCTCTCTCAGGAGTTGTCTCTCCAAGGAAACGGGCACGTGCGATTTGTTCGCATCGAGTTAACGGAAAATTACGCAGCTCTCGTCGAGTAGTAACGCAACGAAGCACGATATATATTTATATAAGTGCGTATATATGTATATATATAGTGAACGCATATGTGGAAGTATCCGCGTATGTTTTAATGTCTATACGAACGAATGTCTGAGGAATGCAGATGCGATCAGCGTGTACATTGCACACTCGAGAACTGGCGCGGCCTTCGCGAGACAACTCGCGCACGTCCTTTTTTTTTTCCGCGATATCGTTTTCTCAGAGCTCAACTCTCTTTCGCTTTTCCTCCGATCATTTCTCTCCCTCGCTGTGTAACACTCTCGAGTTGTTCGGAGAGAACGATAACGAAAAATGAGACATTTCTGGTTAGTAACGGATATCGCATCGGTATCGTCTCTCCTAGCTCGCATAACCCACCAAATATCGAGGCTTAAGAAAAATTCGTGCACGATTATACATCCCACGATATTTTGCCCGAGAGGATTGTACGCTTTTCTCCGCGTTCGCGCTTTCTCTCCGGTCTCGTGCGATATCGAGACGAAAATTATACGCGAAACGTTTATCCAACGTATCCAGGGACGAATTAAAATATCTGCTCCGCAAAAGGGATCATCCTGCACGCGCTCAAACCGTTTTTGAAGATAAACTTTTTTTATGATGAAAAAATTTCGCCTCGTGGTTGTTCAAAGTTTTTTTCAAGGTTCGTAGCTCTTTTTTCGTCCTAACCCGATATCGATGCGGAGCTCTTATCTCGTGAAAACTCGATACTTTATCATGAATAATTTAAACAATTGGATGCAGCCAGAAAAAAAACGTATCTTAGTCGATTGAACTTAAAACGTTGAAAAATGATTTTCTTCGATTTCGATATTTTCACATTTATAAACCATCGAAAACCTATTTTTTCGATATTTATTTTAAAGAAAGTTTCAACAAATTCAACGAGCTTGTTGCTCAGTTTCAAAAATAAAGGTTTTTTATATGCTTAGAAAATATTTATTAAGGCGTGACAGGTGAAATTGTTATTTCTGACTGACAACGGAAATTCATCGTTCCACGTGAATGATCGTAGTACGCATCAACTTATGTGTACGAGTCTCACAATTTTCTCCCCTATTTTAGCTCGGATTCCAAACCGTACTTTTGTTCCGAGTTATTTTAGATTTTCAACGGAGACATATTCGTATTCAGATGCGGAAAAGTAAAGCCCCGCGAGATTTCGCTCTAATTCGGGCCGGTGTACGTCTGAAGGGTTGATTCAAAAATAGAATTTCGCATTCCCAGCGTAAAAACTCTTGGAAAAAATGAAAAAAGAAAAAAAAAATTATTTCGGAAATAAATTTTTCCTGAAGAGTTCGATTAATTTCTACTTAGTTACTTCTTCATAAAAGCCACGGATGAAGCCCGGGCGAAGGACAAAAAAAATGAGACGCGAAAGAGCAAAAAAAGAAAACATTTCAAGGAAGCTCGTATGGCGTGAGCGTTTATCGAGATCGTAGACGCGTATTCAGATCGAAGTCCGAAGGTGTCGCGCGAGAGGAGAAAAAAAAAAACGAGTTTAAGTAACTGTAATATTGCGTACAGTAGGAAACTTTTTCTCTCGCCCTCCACAAGCATATATATACATGTATTTTTATCCACTTTTCTGCGGGTTCTCCAAACGAGTATGTATAAATGTATGCTGTATTGCGCATGACACCGATGCATATATGGAACACGAATGCACATAAATAAATATAAAAAGCTTCGAATTTAGAACGTCGTTCTAACAGATCCTGCCTCGAAGAAATTGATCGTGAAGAGAGAAAAAAAAATTCTTCAATTCCAACAACAATGAGGAAACAGGTTGATACGATTTTCCATCGCTATATCGAGTCCCCGATATCGAGAGTCAATATGCGGATGAATGAGAAACCAAAAAAATCGCGAATCAATGGGAGAAAAAAAAAAAAAAAAAACGAAACGAAACGAAAATGTGTACTCAACGAAGAAAATAAATTTAACGACGTATAAAGTCAACCAAAGCACAGTGTATTTCGGACTGATTTATCGAGAGGAATAATCGATAAATAAAAAATGATTTACAACGAGACACGTTCGAGTGAAAAGAAATCAAATTCTTAGATTTGAAGAATAAAAAATAGACTCGAATTTACTGGTAGAATGGATAAATTTTGGACAAATATACATCCGTATACAGGGAGTACACACCATTCGTGCGTAAGTTACATCAGTCACCAGATTCCAGTTGACCCATAAACCGCGACGACACATTATTATCATGATTTCAATAAAACAAAATAACAGCAGGTTTCATATACTCTAAAATCGTGATAAATATCTATTAACACATATGTCTTCAACGTACGTCGATGTCCCTACGAGTGGAATAACCTGCTTCGTCGTATTGGTACGTTAACACCACTATCGAGACACAACAGCTAGTAACGTAATATATCCGCTACGGTTGCGCGATTTCTTATCACTAAGAGAGTACATTGAAACTCGGTATGCTCGAGAGCTCGAGTGGGTATATCGGTAACGAAAAACTCTGGTAACGGTCATTTAACGGTATATAAATAATCATTATGGATTTAAGTTACATACGCGTATATATTCCGTCGACAATAATTGCAACTTATCTCCCATGCCGTTTCGTCAATGGTTTTCAAAGTTGAAATCGAAATTTCGAATTTCACGGTAAGAAAAAAAAAAAAAAAAACCAAAAATCTATTGCGATTCGCTGAAAGTGTCAAAATCTTCAAAAAAAAATCGTTTCTTCTGACGAGAAACGAAAAAAATGTTTTCCAAACTTTCAGACAAGTGCTCACACGCGTCTGAAATCTGCTCAATTATATTTTGAAGAAATTTCGGAATAAAAAACCTCCGAAATGTCCAGAAATTGATGAAAAAAAAAAAAAAAAACTCAATGAACTCACCTTCCAGCCGGCGCTGCTGTTGCTGTCACCCTTGTCCTTGAAGTACGGTACATTTTGCACCATCCAGTCGTAGATTTGTGAAAGAGTCAAACGTTTTTCCGGAGCGCTGGTAATAGCCTGTGTTATGAGATCGGCGTAGCTCAAATTGCCCCAAGCGTTTCTTCGTGACGAACTTTTCTTAACGAGTAACAAACCACCGCTGGTACCGAGTGTTCCTTGTTGTTGTGTTGCACCATCCTCGGAGCCATCTTTACCGATATTTATCAAATTACCGCCGGCATTTGAATCGACGTAGCCCTCGGGCCTGGGCAAGGGCCAAGTGTTGGAGCGAGCTCTAGTTTGTGGTTCGAAACCACTCTCGAGATCGAACGGCACGGCTTGCTGAACGGTTACCGGAATCGGAATGCTCTCGGATACCGGCACCGAGTCCATCATACTGGGTTCGTCCATCTTTATTTATTTACCCCTTTCCCGCCGATATTACGATCGAATATATCAATTTCTTCTTCCAATTCCTCACTAATTTTCTTACGCTATTATTATTATTATTATTATTATTATTAATAATATTATTATTAATAGAAAAATTGTAAGCTCAACGCTCCGATTGCCAACGTTGTTTTTTCAAGTTTGTCTACAAATACGTCGCGCACTTCGGATCCAAAAGCTGTTCAAACAATCCACACACTTTGATCAAACGTTCGTTTTGATCTTTATACCTATTATACTGTGTCAATGAGTTATCGAGAATATCACTTTTTCAACTGTAAAAACATTATTATCCATGTTCAATTATTGATACCAAGCACTTTCATCCTGCCTTCCGAAATATTTCAATCTTCTTTATCATTCCACGAGCTCTACAAGCAGATTATTGAAGAAAAAAATTACTAAACATAGACTTTCTTATCGTCAATTAATAAATGTTAAATAAATTATGCAGGATGAAAGATTATCCTTCGAGGAATTCTCGAGCGGCGCAAGTGAGAACTGAAAATAGTAAATGTATTTGATAAATGTACGTTCTCGTGAAAGGCGAAAAAAAAAACCATAAAAAAAAATCATTGTTATTTGGTAGTTTGAAGAAAAATTCAAAATACCTTAATCGTACGAAAAAAAAAAAGCTCGACAGATAGAAAGAATAAAAAAAATAATAAAAATAGATTAAACTGTTCGCTGTTGCGAGTGTCGACGAAGAGCCAAGAGGTCTGAGAAAGGGAATATGAGGAAGCCGCGACGGAGAACGCGATAGCACCGCGAGCACAAGAATAGTGGGACTGGCGAAGGGAGGAGGAGGAGGAGGAGGAGGAGGAGGAGTGAGGAGGAAAGAGAGACGAAGACGGGACTCGATAAACACGTGGTTGAGCGTGGTGTGTTTACGATGCTCAGGCTGGTGGCGCTCTTTGACTTGCTTACTACGCGCCGTTCGAGGGTCACGTGAACGTGTTTTGATGCTTTCTCTCTCTTTCTATCCTCGTCTCTATCATTCGCGACAAGTTTAGGTGTACCTGTGCGCGCGTTTGTGTCTGTCCTGTGTGTGTATTTGAACTATTTTTTCTCTCTTTCTTCGGTGCTGTTTAATTTACACACGAAAAAAATACGAAATATCGAAAGTTCTATTTCGGATTTTCGGATTCTTCAAATACGAACCGAATACTTTTTTTGTTTCATCCGAATCTTAACGTAATTCATGATTTTATATATTTTGCTCGCGTAAACTCGCGATTTTTGTGAAAACTCTTGTATAATCGATTCATCGATCTTGTTTATACAATTTTGCAAAGATTCAACGCGCCCAAGATCGTACTCGCAGAATTTTTCTAAATAAATGTTACGAGCTAATCATTGATTCTATTCCAAAAAAGGAATGAAAAACACACACACACAAAAACAAAAAACGCTACGTGACTTTTTGATTTTTTTTTTTTTTTTCTACACGCGCATATAACTCACGCAGCCTATAACCAGAACCCGATTTCATTAATGTATGTGTCTGCTGCATACACGCGTCGAGATATACTCATACGACGACTCAAACTCGGGTTCTCTTTCGTTTCACCTAACCTTACCACTCCTTTCCTTAATCCGTATTTTTATTATACACCGATAGAACGTCCCACATCGACGCTCGAAGCCGCATGTGTGTACCTTCGGTTTCACTTTCGTGTGGTATACGGAAAGTGACGAAACGCGCTCGGGCACTAGTACGTTCGTTACGAACAAGCTCACGTCTTTGACTCTCGTTTTTTTTTTTCCATACATAAATATAGCTCTCCACACTTGTATGAATTTTTAAAATAATTTTTCCCGTTTTGAAAGAATAAAAATTTTGAAAATTTCTTTGGTCCGCACGAAAGCGATGTATTTCTTTCGTTTTTACATTTACGTCACATAATCTTCGCTGATCGTATTTCGAATTTCTGGGAACTTGGCTCCTTCGGAGGAAAAAAATAATAATAATAATAATTCAAATTCCCGAATCTATCGGATAAAAACGTGGATCCTTATTTTTATTCGCTGAATGTTCTTGAGATTGAAAAAAAAGTTGTGGAATGAATCTCGTTGAAAATTTGTAACTTTAGGGGATAAAAAAAAAAAAAAAAAAGAAATGATTTATTTCGATTTTTTCGCGTATCGACTAATATCAAGAATCCAAGAGGCTCGGAGCTGGGATTTAATCTCAGATAAGAAAATAAAAAATTCTTAATTTCTCAAATACTTTGATCGACCTTGAAAATAAATTTTGTCTGAATAGAGCGAGCAAATACCGTTGGTCGCGGTCGCGTTTGGCTAAAACTATTCGATATATTCGTGCGCGCCAAGTGTCGAGGCGTGTGTTTGAAAATTCAAGCGAGGAAGAATCTCAAGGTCGTAGTACGAGTGAGTGAGCGAACGGGCGTGCGCGCGCGTGAGTTAAAAACGCCGAAACGCTGAGACGCGCATATATGTTTTTTTTTTTTTTTTTTTTTTTTTTTCAATTTACCGCGCAGCCGCGGTTACTGGCGCGAGCACATCAGTCGGTAACGTATGAAAATATAAATAATTATCTAAGCTAGAAAAGAATTAAAACGTTTGGTCCGGTCAATTTGTGTAGAATTATTGAAACGACTGGTGTATTTTTTATTAATTAATCTAATTAGTAAGCTGTAGCTGAAGGTAAAAGGAGATGGGAGGGAATGAAGGGCAAGTGGAAAGGAGGAAGAAATTTAACGGTAAAGATTGAAGCGAAAAATCTCGCGCGGTAGGTATCGCGGCTCGTACCCACACCCGTTCGAAGAATTCCACAGGGCGTATGTATGTGTGTGAGCTTGGCTTACGATCAAACGTGCCAGAGGAAGGAGAGGGAAGGCATGAGAAAGAGCGAGAGAGAGAGAGAGAGAGAGAGAGAGAGAGATGAAAGTCCGAGAGGAGGGAGACACAATTTTTTATTCCTGTACTAAAGGTCTTTATCTCTCTTTCTCTTCTGTCTCTCTCCTTCGTTCTATCACTCGGGCGAGCGCGACGTCACGTTGAACTCTCCTCGCGAGGTCGTCGGTACGAACCGCGAGAGCGGTTGCGGACTCGCCAACGAGACGAAGAGAGCTAAAGATGAGGAGGGGAAAGAGGGAAAAGAGGAAGGAATGAGGAGAACGGAGATACGAGAAAATCTCTCGCTCGCTCTCTCGCTCCTTATACTCTTCGAAAGAGTATGAGGAGGAGGAGGTAAGGAGAAAAGGCGTCGAGCGAGCGAGCTCTCAACTCTCTCGATTTATTTCTCCCGCTTCTCCCACGACGAGATCCGCGAGAGAATCAAGACTGTTTCTCAACAAATAATGCTACCAACTACAAGATCGTTTCTTCGAGCTCACTCTCTCTCTCTCTTTTGTCTTTATCATTTTTTTTATTTCGAGTCGTCTCGATTCGAAGAGTATCGGGTAAACGATATGAAATTGTTTGGCGCGAACTAATGTTACTACTTTATTCCTCTCCCATGATATAGAAGGAAGGGAGAAGCGGCCACGTGCTCCGTAGATTGTTTTGAAATTTTGCGCGATATTTATTCTCAATCTCCTTCCCCTTGTTTTGGTTTTGATGATTTTTTTTTAAGAAAATTTTTCACTCTGAAGTAAGTATGTTTTTCCTCGAAGGATTTAGTATCAGCGGAAAGAAAAAAAAATCTTTTTCGCTCTCAAGAAATTTTATAATCGTAGAAAAAAACAAAAAAGTGTTTTCCATATTTTACCACTCGAATTTCTTAGGAAATTTATAATCCTCGGGAACTGGCTTCCCCGTTGGCTTTTTAACGAATTTTTTTTTTTTTTTCACATTGTTTTTTTTTTTGCCCCCAATAACCTTGCGGAGCTCGAATAATCTGACGACGATAAGACACACTTACGTTTTACATCGAATTTCACGTATGGTTCACGGATACGTCGCAATGACGAAATTTTTCAGAAAAAAAAAAACAAAAACAAAAACAATACGATTTATATATCTCGGAATCGATACACTTTGAAGATCGTGAATTATAATAGTTATATTCGAATAAAACGAAACTCGCTCGGCCGGTACTCGGAACGAGAAGCGAAGAAATGATGAATTTCAAAAAAAAAAAAAAAACTCAAACACGTTGCGCTGTTTATACCCGTATACGGAGTAATGAGAAACGAAACGATGTTAACGTACTCTCTACAGAACTTGCCGGCGAGACGGCGCGCGGCTTACTAACTGAATACTGAATGCTGAAAGTATTGCGCGCCCAGACACTCGAGAACTCTGCTAACTCCGCTACCGTGAAATGGAGTGGGGGGGAGCCACCGACGCGAAAGACAGAGCGATAGGTAGTATCCCGTTGAGTCTCAGGCGAGAACCGACCGAGATGTCGAATTTGTGGCGCCTCCCTCTCTTCAACTCTTTTTTTATTCTTTCGTTCTTCTTCTCTTCCTCCTTCATTTCCATCTTCGTCTTCGCGACTTCGACTTATTCTTCATCTTCTTAGGGCCGATCCCCATTATCGCTTCAGTAAAATATTCTTACATGCTTGACATATTCCCGTGTTCACACTGTGGCTACCGCTCCGCCACCACCGATCAACTCGAAAGAAATATTTTGCTGGATCGAGAGCGGACCGAACCTAACCTCTATCGATGGTGTGGACACTGTACTCGTTCGCTCTGGCTCCGGTTCAATTTTTGTGAAGGTTATTGAATCTACACCGTTTCATTGTAAAAATTATGGAGAATATACAACAAAATGTATACAATTTCAAAAGGTCAAAAAGTTTTTCCATTTGTTTGTGATATTTATTATTAAATCGTAGACGCAATTATTTTAATAATGTGAACAGTTTTTTGTTCGAACTCCAGTCGATGAATGCGTCTTCTCCGTCTTTCCTTTTCTTTCCTCTACTTCTCGGTCTTCGTGTTCTACCTCGCCTCTCTTCTATCTTCTTCGTATTCTTCTCACCTCTTTCATCTTTTTTTTTTTTTTTTTTATTCTACGCACGCTTTTTCGAGCGCAAACGATTATAGCGCAGAAAGCCCAGCGCTCGTGTATATAACTCGCGACTGTAGTGTGGGAGTACCGAAAACGAGCATGCTGGAGGCGCCCGATTACGGAGAAAAACATATAGTGAGAGAAAAATTGAAATAAATAAGCAAAGAAAATGCGAACACAGAGAGAATACACGTTTGAGGGAAGAAAAAAACAGAACAAGGCCATGCTTCGAACCACGCATAAAGGTCCATTGGACCGTGAGAATTTACAAACGATTCCACCGAATATCGAATAAATGCCGCGCATTTTATTCAACTGTCGTGAAAAAAAAAAAAAAAATCAAGATTTCATTAGAAAGAGTGCCTCTCATCACATTTCAGATTCTAAATAACTTTCAAATTTCTTTTCACTGTTTCGTAGTCATTTATAAAGTTTTATATTATTTCTTTGGCAACTCGTTCATATATATACATATATACATTATAGAATGTAATTCGTTAATTTATCTTCACGTAAAACTGTTGAACACGTGCAAAAAAAAAACTCACTGTTAACGGACAGTTTAAAAGAGGAATTAATTTTATTAGGGCTACCCACTAAACCTTCGATGGCCGTTGAGTTTATCGTGTGAACTCGGCCATGCGCCATCAAATTACGAGGAGCAAGAAATGGCTGCTTTATATGTGGGTTGTATAATGGGCATTTCAGGCCAAATCGACATATCCATGACCCTCGACCTCGAACATCAAGTCTACAATCTTTTACGGTGTCGTTAAAGCTCCAAATTTGAAGGCTCGACCCGACTTTGAACCATGCGAAATGGGCCTATTTTCCAATAGTTTTTATTTTTATTTTTTTTCGTCTCAACAAACGTTGACAGTCATTCGAAATTGGTCAACAAACATTTATGCGACGAAAATCATCGATGATGTTGTCCAGAAAATTTTTCCATCAATTTTTATTCCTCGGTTACTTCCAGTACACGATGAATTTCTATGAAAATAGTGAACAATCAGAAAAAAAATGGACGTTCTACCAATTCGCTGCAAAAAAGCTTTTTTTCTGAGGAAAGTTTTTTTTTTTTATTCGACAAAGAATCGTGCAGTTTTTTCGAGTTACTCTATCCAGAGAGTCCTCCAAAAAAAGATGTTCGAGAAAAAGCTTCGAGATTTTGGAAACGCGAATCAGTGATTCTGCAACTTTCTTTCGAATCCATTTTGTTTTTTCTTGATTTTTTTTTTTTTTCAGTCCAAGCGTTGAGCTTCGCGAGGTTCTTTCGCCACGTCAGTAATAAAAAAAGCTGTCCGCTCCAACGAGCCACCCAACGCCTACTTGCAAACAGTAATCGTAAGTTTCAATATATGTCAGAAGGGCACAAATATTCTGCCATGCTTCGCTCGAGTGATCTCTGAAGCATTATGTGTTTCTTGAGCTACTGATAAAATAGAAATTGTCTTAACCCTAAAGCTACACTTTTTTTCGAGATTAAACGTAAAACATAATATTAGATTCGTTTTTTAAGAACGAGCAATCATTTGAAAAAAAAATTGTGGCTTGAAAATCATCCGTGATTAATTCAAATTTTGGACAGTATGAGAGAGAGAAACAAAAGCGAGTGAAAATAGGTGTGCAGCCTGAGGATTAATAAAAGACGTAAGAGAAATCAGAACAAAACAGGACACACGAGAAATTATTAGGTTTTTTTTCAACTGGATCTACAGGACAAAATATATTTTGTTATACCATAGAAATATATTGAAACGTATATAAAAATTTCACAGCTATACTCTCATATCTTATATTTTTCGATATATTTTCTCAGTATAGTTTTTTTATACGAATTTTCGTCAGATATGTTTGTTCAATATACGAGTCACCCGAACCATCCTACGAGGTTATTGTATAACTTCTGCAACTTCAACTCGAAATTTTGCGTTAGCCAATCCAGTCACTTTTCATAACTTTTTAACTTTTTATAACTCATCCACAGGTTATCAAAACAATTCAGTAGCATTTAGATAGCTAGTTAAAGCAGTTTACACACTACGAGCAGGTATAGGTTAATGTCCCATTTTTCATCCTAAATATGATGCAGAGTTTTCAAACGCTTGAAAAAATGTGCTTCAAACGTTTGGATGCTTTTCGAATGTACGTTATGCTTAAGATAACCTTCAATCGAATTCTTTAACGTTGCAACTGAGGTTTATTTACAAACATTATGAAACCGAAGAATCAATTCGTAAGCCGATCGTGGTACCTCGATTCGGCGACGATAGAAAACTATGACGATGCGACATCACCTCGTAGGGTAAACCAGAAAAAAGAAGGAAACTCGGAACATGTGCCGACAGTGATGGCGCCACCAGCAGGCTGCACGTTCCAGCAGTAACAATCAAGATGGCCTCCGCCAACTCGAGTTTATCTAGTGAAATTCCAGCAAAGAAAGAAGATGAATTTAACGAATTTTACACGGAAGTACGTAATAAATAATAATTGTGGTTTTATATAAGGATTTTTTCTTCCTTAGCTACTTCCGTTATAACATGCCGCGAATAATAGTGTTATGTAATCGAGGAAAGATCGATCCTACTGCTTAGATTACAGAAACGTCACTTACACATTTTAGTTAGACATATTGACTTTTGTGAGTAATAATAGGAAATTTCGCTGATAAACATTAGACTCTTTATTTCCTCCCCGTTCCTCACATCTACGATAAATCCCTCAATAATTTATCGTCAATCAGTGAAAATCGTTTGAATGTTTAGTGCTTTTCCTAACCTTTTAGACATATCATTTCACACGGAATAAATATTGATATTTTAAAAATATTCAAATTTCCGTGTTGTTTTCTTTAAAAAGTTTTTCTGCGATAGGTCAAAGAGATTGAAAAACGTGACTCAGTTCTCACACCCAAACAACAAATAGACAGACTACTTCGACCTGGTTCCTCGTACTTCAATCTCAATCCTTTTGAAGTATTGCAAATTGATCCAGCTACAACTATAGATGAAGTCAAAAAGAAGTATCGACGGGTGAGGATTTTAATACAATTTTATTTATACATATACGACAGCGAGATGGTTACATGCAAAAACATGTTTTAACCGATAAATGCTTTTTTTCAAATCAACCCTCAAGTTTTTAAATATGCTACGATGTATCGATTTCTTTTCAGTAATTATTTTATCGAATCGTTCAGCAATTCGCGTTAACTTATTTGAACCTCAAAATTAATCGACAGAAATTAATATTTTTTTTTTTTTTCAAATAAATATAATATCTGTGATTTTCATTAAAGCTACCAAAAATAAAAATGAATATGAAAGGAATGGGAACCTCATAGGGATTTGTTTGGATTTCCTTTTTAGATGTCCATTCTTGTTCATCCAGATAAAAATCAAGATGATGCCGAGAGAGCCCAGCAGGCTTTTGAAAGTAAGATATGCAATGCTCTCATTTATAGAATAAAAAGTCTTAAGTACTAACCAAGGAACACACGTATTCCAGTTGTCAACAAAGCATGGAAGACTTTGGAAAATGAGGAAACGAGAGCAAAATGTATGGACGTGATAGAAGAAGCAAAAGCTCGAACGGATCATATGGTGAGTTTCTTTGAAACTAAATCAGTCATTTTTTATTGGTGTTTCTCAGATTCACTTCGTGCAACTACACGTGAAAAATATTTTATCAACATTTCCATTACGAGCTGCTCTAGTGCATTATCTATTTTTGGGGGTTCAAATATTTAGGATGTATGTTTCTTTTTTGAAGAGAATTAAGGAGAATTTTTTACTCTTACTACAAGATTTTTGTCAAATTTGTATCTTTCAGATCACGGAAAAAAAGAAAAAACTGAAAAAAGAAGGAAAAGACGGCGTCGGAGTAAATTCCTTAGAAGAAGAGACCGAAGAGGGTTACACGCATGCTGTTTGGGTCATGACAATGAAATTATTCGCAGACATGGAGCGCAGAAGGTAATTCCATATTCTGTGTACTTTTTTGACCGTTTCTGATTATTTTCAATGATATGTATTATGACCATTCTTTTCCCAGACAATTGTACTAAAAAAATTCAGAAATAATTATTGATACTTCTATAATGAAGTATGCATCGAACATATAAATATTGTAAATACATCAGAAACGTTTCCCATTTATTTTTACAAAAATAAATGAACAATGAAAAAACCGTAATAAATTGAAAGTACGAACTGAACGCAAACGATAATTTCTCCATTTGATAATAGACGGGAACTAGCGACAAGAGATGCTGAACAACGTAAACGAAAACGCGAAGAGGAATTATCGGCAGAGGCACAAGCGGCGATGGAGAAAGAATGGCAACGGAATTTCGAGGAATCGAGACAATCCAGGGTTGACAGTTGGAAAGCTTTTCAATCGGGTTCAGGCAACGCGACGAAACAAAAAAAGCCGAAAAAAATGAAGGCGTTCAGGCCTCCTAAGACAAAGGCTGAATCGCGATAATGCGATTGCAAATGTGATTTTTGAACTTTTCGATTTAAGCTGTGTGTCTCAGCGTGAGCGTGTGTATGTGTCTGACGAGTGAATAACCAAAATCATGCTGCAACAAGACGATTTTCATGTGGAACAAAAAAAAAATGAAACGAAACAAAAGCGAATGAAATCACACCGAAAATGATATTCTTTTTGGAAATCTGTCTGTTTGACAGAAATTTAAAAAAGAAGAAAGGGAAAGAGCGAGAAGGAATGTCTAAAATATATATATATATATATATTTATATATATCATGTAAAAAAACAGAATTCAATCGCGGCTCGTTGATCCCAATATGTACACAATGCACAATTGTTGGATACTTTTACATAATCCGTATAAACTTTTTTCCAATCCCCAACAAGCCCAAGTCTGTGCAACATCATTGTTGGAGCAACCCAAAGGTGAAAACTGTGAGAAACAAGAAATCTCTTTCAAAAATAAGAGTTCGCGTTATAGAAACGATTGGATCAAATTTGCTAAAAAAAATTCTGTGAATTATCGTGGCTCGATTGAATTTAACACGTACCAATTAATTATACCAAGGTGCGTTCGCTATCAAAATCAACTATATACATTCAGCTATTCGTTATATTTTTCACCTCATGTCCTTTAACATTCTCTCGTTTTGGACATCTGGTCTGGTCTTTCTTCAATGAATTCAATGAAATTGTAACTTCCATTTAGGATATTATTTGCAATAGAACAATGAAATTTTGTAAAAACCACTTTTTTTTTTACTGAGCCCTGACTTCACTGACATTTTAAAAGAATTCCAGTTATGAAGGAAAAAAAAAAGCAAATTCTTTGCTAAAAATGTAAAAATTATATAGAACATCAAAACAGTCAATTTTTTTATATTCCGCAATGAATATTTTGTCTCGATCAAAATGTTGAAACTAATTCTACAAACATGTATACGGTGGAACCTCAATAAGTTAAAATCCTGTGAAGTCAAAGAAAACGTCTTTTTCCCTGCTATGACGTCTCTAACGTGTCTCTAAAATAACCTATTTCTCGCCTTTTTAACGTTTTCCTTGAACTTTGACTTGCAGGGGTTTCACTGTATAGATATATACATACATGTCATCTGTGTGTGTGTATATCATACATATATATATATAGATGCGATTTAGAAAGTGAAAAATATGAAAAATAAATTGTTTTTTTTTTTTTTTTCAACGGGTCTCCAATTCGTCTGCCCTTCAACCGAAATATGAGAGATCGCGAGAAAGAGAAAGGATAGATCGCGAATAAGAGTGCTGATCTTCGTTGTGACCGCAAAAAAATTAATATTAAAATGAGAAAGAAAATAGCGACGAAACGTATCATGTATAACAAATATATGACGGTACGTAATGAATTTTTTTCTCTCTCTCTCTCTCTCTCTCTCTCGAATGAACTATAATCGTAATATTCCTTTTATTATCTTTAAACGTATTTCGAAAATAGAATGGAAGAAAGGAAAACGCTATGCGCTCAGAGTACGGCGGTGGCCGAAACTTGCTTGTCTAACGATAGTTCTACCGCGGTGCTGGCGCTGGCATCGCATCTACACAACTAAAATCAAACATTTGAAGTGAAAAACGAGATATAACCTCACATAAATATATATTTTGGACCCTTCAATTTAATAAATTTCCATTGATACTTCAGATTCGTAATACAAAAAAAGCGATGCTAACTAAATATTCGTAGTTATGAACATCGAATATGCCAATTTTAATATCAAGTTATCGTACAATACTGGAATTACGCGATATATACGTTCGACTTGTGGAATATCGTTAGGGGCAACGTCTCAATTTATTTATCGTGTAGCCATTTCTCAAATGGATATATTCATTCGAGTTTGTTGCGTAGTGCCGGGAATGCGCATTATACGCACAGATTGTCCATTACCATCCGGAGTTGCACGTGACTCGAATGCCCGTCAACTTTTATCGATATATATCCGCAAACGGACTATAGCAGACCATAGATCTGCTTCCCTGTGAGCTATAGTGTGAGAATTCCTAAAACAAGTTTTATTCCTATCGATTCGGCAATAATATTCATAATATTTTTGTATGAAATTAATCTGGTCGTCGTTATACAAAAAATAAACTAATTTTTCGATTTCTCTTGTGACAACAAATTAATACACTAAAAAAAAAACTGGTGTGGTTGAAATAATTTTTTTTTGCAAAACATCGGCGTTTATCACGAGACTTCGAAAAAATGAAAACATTGTCGCTCTACTGAATAAATTAAATGACAAATGTTTCAGTTCATTGCGTAAAAGTAAAAAGGATTTATTCATGCGTAAGTGGCTATAACTTCATTTGTCTTTTATTTTTGGATATATACGTACTCTACGAATAGCAAATTATGAATAAAATTATTCGAATCGTGGTTTAAATATTGAAACTATAACGAATAGAAATATTTTCAAGTTCTTATCAAACGAGCATTCGTTGATAAATTGTTAGAATAAAACCAATACTTTGTTTTTTTTTTTCTTAAACGAAACAAGTTTCGTTCACATCTTCGAAACTCTTCCTCTTCCGCCATTATTATTTCTTTGATGAAGCATGTAGGTATATATTGCATGCACACTCTGCTGGAAGCTCAACCAAGAAATTCCCCTACTTGTCCCTAACTGCATACTCCCGCAAGATTTCCAAGGTATGCATGCGTAATATATATACAGCTATACAATGTCACGATGCTGCATATAAAGGTATAAAAATACGGCATAAAACGGCAGCAGCGTGGATATATAACCATTTATATACTGTCCACTATCTCATATATATACACAAATACCTGTGAAGTTAACAGTGTAGCGACGTTGCTCGTGCGCATGCGTGAGTCAGGTGCGAGCGTCTTGAGCGAGTGCAACAGGTAGGCCCCGTCTCGGAACAGTTTTTTTTTTCTCGTTAAAAAAAAATCGTGTCTTCGACGATTTTACTATTCCTCCAGGTGATACGGCTCTATGATTTTTGCAGTTATAAACTAGAGCACGTTTCGAAAAAATGCCAAAGAATAGAAAGATATTAGAATTTTTCAAAATAACGATATCGAGCCGCGAGAGGTTAGATCGTCGCGGCCATCGTTGAAAATATTGCGATGGAGGGGGGAAACAAATGCGTGTGCGTGTGTATGTGTGTGTTTGTCGTCTTGGCACTATCATGCGTCCTCAAATTTCTTTCCCAAATAAACTGCTGTTGTGTTCGAGAATTCGAAAAGCCGGCTGCTTCATTTAGACAACTTTAAAACTCATTTTTTTCGAACATCTTCCCATTAAAATAAATATTTTCGCATACGAATAAATACTCGTATACCCTTTTCTTCTTTCATTCGTGTTTCCAGTTCGAAGAGACACATTCCTCGCGAGTGTGTATATACTCTGGTAAGCAACATAGAGCGGAAAACAGGGGTGCGGCGAAGTTGAACCTCGGACAAGAATTTCTGCAATTTAAATGTTTTTCGTTCTTTTCTATTACACGTGCCACGCAGATTTGATCTGACACATTTCGAATCCGAAACATTAACGATTGTAGTTTTTTTTTCCCTGCGTTGAGTGATTCGTAGAGTGAACGCAACGTTTTTATCGCCTTTTTCGTTAGCTGGGAAATCTGAAGAAACACGCGACAAGGAGTGTGTTTTGATGGATTTCACGTTGAGTTGTTAGACAAGAATGAATAAAGAATTGATATTTCGACAGTTTGACTTTGCTATTGTTTTACCGACAACGAAATAGGCCAAAGAAATAATCTTAATGTGTATTTTTTCGTTTTTTGTTTACAGCACTTTTCGGCAGTGTTCATCGGTGATTTACAACGTTAGGATGAACGTGAATTATCAGTGAACTATCAAAAGTGTTTCGTTGTTGTTACCGATCGCGGGTAAAGTGTTTTTTTTTTTTTAATTATTTTTTTTTTCATTTTCGATTGTTCAGCGACACAAACGCGCGCGTTTTGTATATACAGATATACAAGCACATGTTTCGGCAAAATTGAGGAATTCGTGAACCGGTTGTGTGTGTCTTTACTCGGATTAAAATTCGTGAGAGATGAGGTCCATTCGGGATGCCGTTCGAGCAGGTTTAGCGATCGCATCGCGCTCCTTTTTACTCGACGGTTGAACGTTCTTTTTTTCTTTTACAATTTTTTTCCTTTTCGTTTCTCTGCAAAACGATCGTAGAATACGACGACCCCATGAAAATCCGTATGTACGATGTCAACCACGAACGTTCAGCTGGATTTAAGTGGTCAGCAGCAGGATACGGAGCTCGAACAATATTATGGGTAAACGTCAAAATATTTTTCATGCTATTACTTTTATTGTGTTTTAATTAATAATAAATCAAAGTCGGTCGATTTTGTCTTTTGTTCACGTTTGATATACATTTTTTTCGAATAAAATTCATTTTTATTTCTTTAATATTGCTCAAAAATATTGGTGCGTTCAACAAAGCGGAAACGGTCTGATTAATCAGAAATTTCGATGCAATCCAACTGCAGTGCGAGTGTGTGAACTTGAATAGCATTATTATTACAATTATGTCGCAGTTAAACGCGCATTATGTTTTTCTTCTTAATTACCGTGTGCGTCTCAAGACAATGTCGCTTCTCATTAATACAGATTGCTAGAAAACCCGTTTTATATCGTGACACTAGAGACTCGTGTGTTCCTCCACATTTTTTAGTCACACTCTCATACGACCATCTCTATTCCCAATGTCAATGACTAAAGTTCCATTATCGAAGATTTTATATTAAATACGATCGATCGTTTTATTATTATTGAGGCATATACTGCAAATTTTTATAGAAAAAAAAAATCTGCGTTTTCTCAACAATCCTAATTTTTTTTTTCTTCATTTCAAGACAATTTCGGAATAAAATTGTCATAGTTTTTCTGTTCGTATTCGGAGATAAAACTTGTTGACTCGAACCGAGAACAATTTTGCTTGAAATATTTGATTACTTGATTGAATAAATTTTTTTTTTTCAACGAATCAACTTTTTTTCAATTTTTTTAATTAATTTTTTTTTTTTTTTTTTTTTCAATGAAGATCGAAAATCTTTGGTGTCAGCTCAATACTCAAAAGTATGAGAAATATTTTGAAAAAACTGATGAGATTGAGAGCATTTGAGAAAAATGCTTCCATCGAAAAAAAGTAATTGAAACTTTTTTCTTTGCTACAGACTTTTCATCATCGATTAATACAAAAGTATAAAATGAATATTTTGAAAATGTGCTGAATCGTGTCTCGAATCATTGTTTTTGAATAATCTTTTTCGTGCTAATCTCACTGACCGAAATAAAATTGTGATAAAAATTTTCTGAGACTCTGTACACTAGTTTTCTCATATTTTTCATCGCGGTTCAACGTCGCGATTACGTCAATAAAATTCAAAGATAATTGAAAGAGACTCGAGAGTCCCAAATTCTCGGTAATAGTTCAAGTAAAAATAAAAGGAAGCAACATTGGCGATTGTACTTTTGAAATTGCGAAAAGTCTGATACATTTTTGCGTACCGAAGCCAGCACAGACGCTGTTGAAGTGATCAAAGCTGATCCGGAAATGAGCTAGATCCCTGATCTCGTAGGGTGACGATATTTTTTCGAAAAATCATTCACATCATCGCATTTTCTGTCATGAATATTTTTCGTGCCATGAAAATGATCCAAAAACTTCTGTTTTCCTCTGTTTACCGAGGAATCGACCGAGGCTCGAGTTTACCGCGGGTCAGTGACTCATTTATCGAAATTTTATGTCTTACGATGTTGATAAGATTGATAATTGGGAGCTGATCATTGCGAAGATTTTTCAACGTAAACTCGTTGAAACAAGGCGATAAAGACAATACATTTAAAATAGTTTAATATCTTTGAACCTATATATACGACATTCAGAGAAAAGTATCGCAACGATATTTGAACAGGGTCATCGCGTGTTAGCTCTGGAAATCCTTTCCACAGTTTTCAACATGAAATATTGAATTTTTTTCATAGATTTCTCATGAAATGATAAAAAAACGATTTGTAAGACACACGTCGAAGAACCATGCATTTTATCATTTTCAACGGAAACCAGCCTCGAATGATTCCGGATAAGCAAAACAATATAATTAGTGATCATTACTTTTATCGAGTTTTCGTGAGCATGAGTCTAAATTGATACTGAAAATTGATCTTGGAGTCGATCGAATTTGAATCGATCAGAAAAGTTTTAGAGCCTCTCCAGCTCCCTCTCAGGAAAAATATTCCCGAAATTCCCGAAAAAAAACTTTTCTTTGTACCACGAAACTTCCATTAGTATTATTTGCTACAAGCATTGCGAACTCGAAGTATACTTCAGCTGAGATCGTGTTTCCTTCTCGGAAAACTCTGATCCCCCCTCCTCCTCCTCCTCCCTCCCCCCTCCCATCTCTCTAATATGATAGTTTTTGTTGGAGAGAGACGAGGGAATGACCGAGTGGTAAAAGGTTTTATGTCCAGGCGCCTCTCGACGTGCTTATCTGCGCATTTCGTCTGACGAGAGAAAATTCTTATGAAGAGAACGTCTACGTGGTGGTTGAGATTCTCGTGCTCGCATATAGCGACATTCGATACATCATTTTTCTAGCATCGCAGTCTCAAATAGCAGAAAATATTTGATTAGAAATTGACGAAATAATTCGGTTAATACGAGACGAAAGATTTCTTCAGGGGTAAATTCGTATGAGATCTCATTATTTCAACGCTCTATATCGCGCCCCGTTAATCGTAAATTGTGACTTTGAACTTGTCTCTCCGATATTTGGCATTGAGACTCCGACGCGAGTCTCTCGATCGCGTTGCATCACATCGATGTGCACTTTCAAGTTTACAATTAATCAAGTTCGTTTCAATTTCGTAATCGAACAGCGACGATACCATGTTGAAAAGAGAATCGTATGCTTCAACCGGGGAGTGTCAAATTCCATATTGAAACTCGTGAGCAGGGTCTGATTGAAAAATAAACTCTTTTTTTTTTCGTATATTTAAGTCTCAAGAAACGATCGTTGCGACTCGGTTCATGTACGAAAAACATTTTGAACTTTGTACCCTCCCGCAATAAAAGTGGAACTACCCGAGTCTGATTAAAATGAGGTTGCTAATACTTTCAACGAGAAATATTGAGAAAAACTTTCAATGGTCCAAATTATCACGAACGTGACTGCAGTCAGAAATATACTCGCTGTTGGCACATGATACAAGACAACATTACACTTGGGTACCTATTTTAAAAGTTTAAGGCTGAATAACAGTACTTTCGATCCGTGGCAATCTATATATACGCCTTTCGTGATCTTAACATTGTAAATATATATATATATATAATCGAACGTACGTGCATATATTCATGTGTGGATATATGATATATTATACATGTATCGTAAGTACAGACGAATAGAGAAATTGCAACTTGGCTCGCCCGGTAGAATCGCAGGTTTTATTGTCCCTCTTGGCTCAGACTTCCTCTCGGTAAGATACGCCGGAGCCTGCCGGCAGAGGGCACTCGTCTTCCATCCCCTTCCCCTTTTCCTTGGAGGGGATGCACGCTGAGTTTTGAAAAAAATCGAAAACTCGTCCTGACCGCGGTCACCTCAGCTCTTTCCTTCTCCTCTTTCTCTCCTCTCCCTTTTTTCAGTTCACTGTGACCAGCAAAGACCCTCTCGAGACCGTTCTCCTTCTCATCCTTATCCAAAGAACTATGCGAATTCGTATTTAGTGCAAAAGTTACCAGCACGTGACCAATCGACTCGACTGGAATGATAACAAGCAAATAAGCGAAAATATCTATTCGAAATCTTTCGTTCCCTGTTTATGCATCAAATTCAGGGTTCTCAACGCACTTATGAACTCGTTATTTCTACGTATTCGATCGGTCGGCCGTCCATCCATCGCCGTACTCTTTTGAAATCGAGCTCGTACTTGATATCACATTTTTAAATTATTTTCCATGTAATTACGAATCTTGTTGCAGCGATGCACTAAAACCAGTGAAATTGATAAAGAAAAACAAAAAATCGTTATTTTTTAATTTTTTTAAATTGTGTCACAAAATTTAAGCAATTTGTCATCTTGCACACTCAACGTTCAGGCTTTTCCTCTTCGTTTTTTCTTTACAAACGTAATCGAACTATCCAAAAGTTTCAAAAACTTAATCGAATCTATTTCATCGCTGCATGCGCTTGTGATCGCCGCGCCGCATCGTTCCGTGTGTATTTTTTTTCTTTTAATCGTCAGTGACAAATGCTATTCCGCACCTGCACATACTCGATACTCATTCGAAAAAATGAATCACTTATTATGCACTCTGCGAATGCGATACAAAGGAAATGTGTTGCAGGAAAAATATTTTTTTTTCTCCGGATACCATCAGATGTCCGTACCTTTGTGTTCAACTGCAGAATATTAATATTTATTTCAGTCTCTTTTATATATACTCTCTTCGTCAAAATTCTCTACTCCCGTGGCTCGTTCAATGTCCTATCATTATTATATTTCTGCGTCAATCTTATTCATCCCAACTTCTCAAACGCACCGTTTTCTCTCGGATCCACGTGCATCGTGAATTTAGCCCGATCCGATTTTTTTTTCTCATTCAAATTTACAAGCCAACATTCCTTTTCTCACGAGCAGGTACAGTGATTCAACGAATTTTTCTGGTCAACTTCGAAAATTGCAGACAAGCGTAACGTATTTAAAAATTTTTTCATGAATTTTGAAAACTTCAAGTCCATCGAATCGATCAATCGATCGATTCAATCCGATTTCGTGTTTCGCGCATTAAAAACGGTTGAAAATTTTCATTTTATAATCATACAAGAATCCAAAATGTTAGAGATAACATTTTTAAGGACGATGCTTGATGAAATAAAATCTAAATAATTAAAGCAACGACCCGGAATAACGTTGAACAAAAAAAAAGGCAAATTCTTTTTAAAATGGTAAAAACATTGAGCAAAATCTTCGCTCATATTCGAAAAGGTCACATTTGAATTTTTTACGTTAAACGCCCCATACCACGTGCTTATCTACGCTCAAATACACACCCATACACCGACTCATTCGATATACAGACTACTGAGAGACAACCACGCAGTCACTGGACTCGTGTGGAGCCACGAGGCAAACTCTTCTCTATATATTTCTTGACTGCCTCTCATCGTCATCATAGGTAGACGAACCACACGCGGGAAACCACGGTCCCGGATACTACTATACTCACGCTACAGACGCTTCTCGCGCGCAGTCTTTACCTTTCTTCCTCACTCTCCTCCAGGGCCGTACAAAATAACCCTGAAACAAAATACAATATATAATCTCAACGAAAAAATACGTGAACGAAATAACAAAGCTTCTTTTCAAATTCTCAAATTTTATTGCGAGAAAAGAAAAAGTCTGTGTACGATTTCACTGTATTCGCTGTGAAGAAATCATGCTAATCCCCGATAAGATGCCTCAGAAAAACACGACAGAAAGCGAACTAACGAAACAAAGGCAAAACAGACTGTGAAAGTTTCGAGTAAAAAGCAACTATATGTGGACACGTATAGTTTTTAGTGGGGTATGAAAAAATTTTGAGGAAGATTAAATTTATTCAAAGTTTTTTGATCCAGAGTTCATTGGGAGGATAAATAAATCACACGAGCGAATTAAACTCGATCAGACAACATTGTTCTTCAAGTGTAGGAAAGAATAATCGACCTCCTGCAAATGTGAAAACAAAAAAAAAGGGAGTACGCGTTACGTCCGAGTAACAGCGATATAATTCGACAGGTATATATCGCAATATCCTGTCGTGAATGTATAATAAATTAAAACCAGTGTAGGAAAATCAGTGGGTGCAGATCTCCAAGCGACAGGGAAAGAGAATGAAAGAAATGAGAGAGAGAGAGAGAAATAAAGATCAGTTCTTGGAGTCGTCTGTTAACGGTAACCCGGTAGAAACCCACACAGAATTCTCTAAAACGTATGTAACCGGAAATTCGAAAAAAAAATCATCCGGTCGTGCGCGCGTTACAACGAAAAAATACTGATCGAACAACTTTTTTTTTTTTTCTTAACTTAAAAATTATTTTACTTTATTAGCCTGGACGGAAAACATTGTCGTAGGAATTTGCAGTTTTATTTTTTAACGATACTCGTGCGCTCCAACTGAAAATCACACTGCAGCTTACACGCTTCGAGTGACTCAAAGATTTATCCGGGTGTGAGGTTTGCGAAGATTTGCAGAGAGAGAGAGAGAGAGGGAAAACCGACGAAGACGATGACGACGACGAAGGTCCCCTTACACGGTTCGCGAACGTAGCCTGCGACCCAACGTGCCGTTATGGTCATGCCACGAACCTCCTCTCTTGCACATACGAAACACACTCACACTAAAAACACTGACACTGTAAAAACCCAGTCCTCTCTTACATTATACACTTTAGCTCGTATTACACTACAGCTATTCCCAGAGTATTGACCACCGGGTATACTGGTAATTGACATTCTGATCAAGCTTTTCACCAAAAATTGTTTCGAAAAATTGGAAATATATAAAATTTCATTGAAACGAAAATAATAAATCGTTTTCAACATCCTTCTCATCCGAGTTACCATATGAATTTTTATCCCAATAATATTGCCCGTCGTAAAATAATCGTTATTATATTTTACACCCTTGAAATGAATAGTTATTTTTTCATTTTATGATTCATATATACGAACGACTGACGATTCCATCATTAGATCGTCGAATGATGCATCGTAACCGATTGAAACTCAATTCAAATTCAAGGGCTCTCGTGAGAAAGCTAACATTATATCATACCAGTCGAAGTACCAATCGCTTTGGAGCATAAACACATTAGAGTGATATACAAAAAAAAATCGATATTTTTTTTTCGATTGTATCTGCACAGCTGTTGGTACTTGTCGAAAAAGTAACTCCTAAAATTTGAGCTTGAAAAAAAAATATTTTGGAAGTCGCTCAAATGACTAATATTATATTTTTCGATTTTGACTAACGATCGTCTCGCAACGAGAAATATAAATATTTGATGAAGCAGTGATTTAGAACATTAAAAACAGATATTTCATTCGACATTATCCTTCCACAAAAATGTTGATGGACCTCAACATACCGTTCGGCGTATATGAATGAAAATATATGTCGATTTATCTTTATTAATCATCATCCGCAGTACATATTTCGCGTGTATGTACATAGAAATGTCAAAACTGATAAATGTCAGATAAATATTGTAATCTATGCAAATTTTGGAGTGAAAATTAAACGAACGTGTCGCCTGTCATTTTCCATGGGACTTGGAGACGTTCTATGTCTCTCGAGCATTGCGATATAAAAAAAAATGTCATTTCGTATCGAGATTCCTAAAGAGGAACATGCACGAGAAGAATCGTGGGTCGTATGTGCCGAGATTGATCCTATGTTATTTAAACGTTTAAATTGAATGCTAAAGCTGTATGTTTAATGTTTGAGTATATGTGTAAAAAATGTTTCTCTTGAGATGAGGGAATGGTCGTGAGATTTCTTTCTTCACTCGTAAACACGTACGCGAACAAGCACACATATATTTATGCTACTTTATGCGTGATCAACGATCGAGACCGTGGCGCGATGATTATGTGAGCGTTTCGTCACAATCAACAAAACCTAATAATCACCGCCTTGTCGACAAAGCTCCTGTTTACCATGGAGAATTGACTCAACGTGGAAAGCATCCTTCTTACCCACTCGATTCACAATTAGCGTAGGCGCAAACCACCCGAGCGAGAGAAAAAAGGGGAGATTTTTCGGGAGATTTCTCTCAAGATCGATCTGTCGTTGCGAATAACGCAAAGTGTTGATTCTAGCATGAAAGACCGATGACGTTACTCGTTAAAACATTGAATTTAACGAAACTTAACATCTTTCATTACGAAACGTTCGAGTAATCGAATAAATTACATTTGGAGAAATCCTTTTTTTTTTTAATTCGAAACATTTGTTCAACGTTTCGATCCCTCGTTGGATGAAAGTGAGTTAATTTTGACGGACTTTCCCTCTGAGAACACAATCAAATTTTACATTACATTAAAAAAAATCAGGTGCGATGGAATGACATAAGAAAATACACGCTTATTTTGAGCAACGTTGAACTGAAGTGCAATTTTTTTTTGTTTTTTTTTTAATAATTACATAAACGAAAGAATAGAATCAAATGTATTACGTGTGTCGAAAACGTTCCAGTGGAACTGCAGAGTTCCTTCGGACGTGGGTCGAAAAGACGTAACATATAGTTGGAAGTGAATTTGGCTGGGACCGGTGCTAAAAAGTGGACTCGTAGAAAGAAAGGGAGCGAAAAAAGTGGAGAGGGGGGGGGGGGGGGGTGGACGAAAAATACGATCTACAAAGAAAAGAGAAAGAGGTGACTAGGCCCTCGGGCAGAGGGAGTTCGGCATTGGAAATATACTGTACACATTGCTTATTTACTCCAAAGCAAACGTATACACTCCGACACACGGACACGCACATATTCAGCGGTTGGTACAAACTTGGACCACTTCGTATTCTGAAGCCATGTTTTATCAGGAAAACAATATTATTTGATCGACACGAACACACGCGTGAAGGCGAGCTGCCTTTGAATGCATTTGCTATCCCAATCGAAGCTTCTTTGAAAAGAAAGAAAAGAGAAAAAAAAATAGCTCGGAGAATCTCTATCCGATATTTATTTGCAAAATCAATTTTGAGATAATTTATCACCGTTTTGTAGTTGCTCGTTTTCACTCGTTGTTAAAATTGTATGGAATCTTTAATTATCTTATTCGCTATAAATTGTTGTTCGAAAGTCTGAAACTTACTCACGTCAGTGGTTCAAATTACCCTGAACAGAAACGTGTATCCCGAGAGAGAGAAAGAGAGATAAAAAGAGAATGAGAAAGGTAAAAAAAAGGATAAAGAAAGAGAGAGAGAGAGAGACTCGAGACGCCCCCGCTGCCTTTGCGAAGGAACCATACACGCGTCTCGTACCTCGCGGTCAAGTCAGAAAGCGAACGCGGTTAGTGTATAGCTCTGTGCCGGTGAGAGACTCTTGTGCCCGAGAGACACAGAGCAAAATCTTTTCCCTGCCGAACAATCGAGATTTCGATTCATACGACACAGAATATTTCGCAATAATCAACGTTTATAAATTTCAAACGAATCAAGAATAACGAAAAAACAAAAACTCGTTCGAATACGTTATTCCTCGCGTGATCATATAGGTAAAAACAAATCAACTAAACTTCAGTGCACTGTAAATAATATTGTATAATGTAGAAATTGATCGATTGAGCATTTTTCGGAGTGGTTCGTGTGTGAAATTAAATGGCACCACTGCATCGATATCGTATTTTTATAATTTCGTGAAATAATTATTATATTTTAAATTCCATTCAATTTTATCATTCCAATCGTTTTTCAAGTTTTTTTTTTCCCTTGACGATAGAAATAATTTTATTGCCACTTAACAGATGCTCCATTTAGAATGAAGAGAAACTTTATCGAAAATAGAATGCTCCACGCAACTGATATATAAAAAAAAAAAAAAATCATCCCAGTTACAATACATAATAAATTGTGAATTATACAGCGTAAGGCCTCTATCGAAAGGCAGACAGCGGAGAAAGTAAACCAATGTATCGGAATCATGAACTACTCCGTTTGAGAGTGCTCGCAACGGACGTGAGTCCCCCCCCCCCTTCCTTCGCCCCGCAGCCTCCAACGATTTGATTGTCTTTTAGACAAATAAATTCGATCACCTCCAAAATTTGTTTCAAGTTTATTTATCGTTGTGCCTAGGAGTGATGATTTCGTAAGAATTACGAGTGTGTGTGCTTGTGCGTGATACGTGTTGGATCATCGCATTTTTATGAATGGAATAACACTTAAAAGATATATTTATATGCATCGATAATCTCAAGTAAGAATTATAGATGATATTGATGAACAAAAGTATCTATAAATTCGTCTAATTATATTTTTTTGTACGACCTTTTCATTTCAATTGAAATCGAATGAAATAACTTTTTTTTTCTCGTATAAAAATGTTAAAAAAGGTTTCTTTTGCAATTGAAAGTTATTGAAAATTCTTCTTTGTAAGTGATGTTCGAAATACTTAATTTTGAGAATAATTCTTTTCTAACTTTGTTCACTATTTTATTGAAACCGTGGAAACATTGACCTTATGTCCTTCTAACGTTGAATTATTAGTGTATATTTATAGACGTGAGTTACCTACATCGCCAGATCGTCGCAGACCGTTAAAACCGCCAATATACCTTCGATATCGCATTTGCTGCATCCCCCCCCCCCTCTCTCTCTCTCTCTCTCTTTTTCTCTTTCTTCGCTGCAGCACACACCGCATCACAGTTCCGTGTATGAACTCGTTGTAAAAGGTACCGGGAGAGTGTACCGCAAAACCGATAACAGAATCGACTTCTCCGCGGCTTTCCGTATCGTTTAATTCAGCTTCGAAAGATACAACGATTGACAAGCGAGAAAAAACGCGCATTGAAACATAAAAATCATACTCGTATGTATATTAATTCATCCGAGAAGTTATCTGAATCGTGAATCATCATTTTCTTGTGGAATCTTGTAAGAAAATATCTACGGAGAGACTGAAAACTTGAAAAAAAAAAAAAATCTTTTCATTTGCTTAACGCAGTTAACAATTTCGACATAATGATCAATTTTCTAATATTCATTTTCTACATAATTCGTTCGATTATAAATACGATTTGTGATTCACCGAGCTTCCCTGAACACCTAAAAAAATATTGAAAATTTCACATGAATCCAGCAATGACATTTGTTCCTCTGATTCGAGAAATCCTTTGAAAAAAAAATCAAAATAACGCGATAATAATAACTTGTCAGCAGCAACGATTCGTTAAAAGGTCGAAAAACTCGTGAGAACGAAACCAGTGAATATTGAATTATAAATTATAGGATATAACGAGAGCTGGAAGCAGTGTATCGTACTTTTATTCGCGACTTCTCAGTACGTTGGTGTACACGTTATTTCCTACTCTACTCTTGCTAAGGGTTAACCACTCTATACGCTTCATCATTTCCAAGGTGGGAGTACAAGATTGACGTTTCTTCGTGCATTTAGTATGACTATATTTATGCTCGTATGAAAGTGTTAGTGACGAAGGAGCAGCTTTGATTTGCTCTCTCAGTTCCTCGTCCTAGCTACAACTTGGAAAATAAATATATACGTTATCACTGTAATGTTCGAGGTTCACGGTGTGTGTTGCTTCTATTTCTTGAGAGAGCCTTACTGTATTTCATAAACATTCGCGTGTATACATATACACGCATTTATATGGGCGATTATACGCCGGCAATACAAATTCATGAACCTCATCATTTTTTTTTTTTTAAACCTTTTTCCCGCCCCTCTTACGTCAGATCTTGTGCAGTGGAAAAAGAATTTCATTGAATCAATTAAAAATGATACGCTGGAACAGGTTTAATGTCTTATTTGATCCGTTTGAAAAATCCAAACAGTCGCTTTGATCATCGTTCAATAAAACGTATTATTTTTTCAGTGCTCCTCACAAGAGTTTTATCAACAGTTTCACTTTTTCTAAATAATCCGGAAAAATATTGGAGGCACTGAATTTTTGTTTTTTATTATCGTTTGAAAAAAGTGTGTTAAGAAACTAAAAACGAGATCGCACGTTGACTTACTTTTGAAAAAATAGAATTTACGTTTTCATCGATCGGTTCTACGGATACTTTGAATGTTGAAAAAAAAAGAAAAAAAAAAAAAAAATTGTTGCGAGTCAACGAATCCGTCGATTTAGTCTGGAATTTCCTGTATATAAATAATACTCGGGAGCTACAAAAACTTCCTACCGGCCGGACGTACTACTACGTACAACGAAGTCTCTCGGAGTATGAAACACAAAACTCGTTGCTGCTTCGTTGTCGCTCTTTCGAACTCGCTCGACCCGAACATATTCTCGATCTTAAATCGGTTACGATTTTTATATTCGCAAGTATAATTTCAAAATTGCTCAGTCAATTCTGGAAATAATGAGAATAAACGCCATCCACCATTGACGCGAGTCTACGAAGGGCTCGTGAAGCACATCTCGTCGATAAATTATTTCTCGAACGAATGATTGAAAACCCTTTTTATTGAAGTTATCAATTTCGCATTTGATTATCGCAATTTAACATTATTTCGATTGACAATTTTTCTCAGCTCGAACTTATTCGATGCTTCTATTCATTATAATGCAATTATCAATGGAACACCAGCTCCGATATCTCTATTTACTTCATAAGCCATTTGCCATATTTCACGCGAGAGAAGAAAAAAAAAATTCGATTTAATAAAACGTTACGAAGAGTGCAATACGCGACATTTAAGAATAACCTGCCCGGGGTTTGCGCAATTTGGAGAGTGGAGAAAAAAAAAGAAAAAAAGTGGTAACACACGTGCATGACTCGCGACCCTGACGATACGTGTTATTAAATTCTAGCGAAAAATCGTAAATTCATTTTTAATACCCGTTCTTGGTTCATTGTCAAGAAAAAAAAAAAATGTAATTAGCATGTTTTTTGTTTCGTTTTCGTGACAAATCTCAATTTTTTCTAGAGATTTCTGCAAAATATCGTGAAAACACAGTGTGTTTTTTTTTGTTTTACTTAAAAATTTTTATTTCATTGAAAAATTGTTCGCAGAAGAACGAAGGCGGAACAGCGGGAGCAATTGTCGAAGAGACGAGGAGGCACAGGAGCGAGCAGAAGTCTCGCTGAGAACTCGATTCAAGGACGTAGATGCGCGAGATGCGACGGAGCCTTCGGTAGATTTTACAACACCGGGGCCTCCTGTCCGCGTTGCAGGCACAGAGTGTGCCGGCAGTGCCGTGAGTTCAGGGGGTCCAACGGGGCAAACAACAAGGGGGAACAACAAGGAGCTGACTGGCTCTGTGCTGTTTGCCACAAGATAGCGTGAGTTCAACTATCTTCTACGTTATAATAAAGTGCATTACGGCTAAAGAAAAATAAAGAAAATGCGACAACACTCGCTCTTGGATACTCGAAAACATTCACGAACACTCCCAAGGCATTCAACAAACTCGCTCGCACGTAAAATCACTCGTAGAAGGCTCACCGACGTCAAGAAACACTCTGAGCTACTCGTGTCTACTTATCAACGCTTAAAACCACTTACGATCACTTACCGATACTTCAAATCATTCATATTTACCGTAATACAAACTTTAATCACTTTTAATCCATCGGAGATTTCAATTCGAATTTATCCGCAATTTGAAAAAAATTACGAACATTTACTGATCATTTTCATTTCATTCAGATATTGTAGTACAATCGTCGGACGTTTATAATCTTTTGGAGACCTGAATATATATTCATTTCAATCGATCGTAGCTATTCGATCAAAATTGGAATGAATTCAGTAATCAATCTGATCTATTGCTTAAAAGAAATGTAAAATTTATATGGTATTTTATAACGAAATTTATGGACGACTTATCTCACTTGTCCATGCACAAAATGATTTACAAATAGATACACTTTTTGTTTACTGATATCTAAAAATACATCCGAGTCCTTCAAATTAAATATGAGCAATTAAGAACACTTGTCGACATGCGCATTAAATTGCAAGCGTTCCTGGACACTCACACTCATTGGCAAATGAATTTTCCATTTTTTTTTCTCACTCGTATGTTTTTTTTTTTTTTTTTTTTTTTTATATTGTTCCAAGTGAATGCATCGTTGTAGCTACAACGCTTGCACCAAACAAAGACCGTGCATCGCTCGCTTCGACGCCTCAACATCATTTATATATACATATATATTTAATAAATGGCTTCTTCATATTTCAGAGAACTCCGCTCTGCAACCGGCGATTGGATATACGAGACAGCGACATTGACCAACCCCCGTTTCGTCGTCGCCAAGAAAAATTCTCCGGTTGACATTATCAAGCGTAGCATTCGTCGAGCTTGGACAATAAGTGGTGAGAAGTCGGAAACCGGACAATTGCTAATCGAGAAGAATTTTTTCTCTTGCCGATTCTAACTCGTCCCCAAAAAATTCTCAAAAGAAACGTGATTCAAACTTCCAAATTGTGAGGCAATGACGTACGTGATTAAATATCCACTCGGATAGCTTCTTAAACACGCGTCGTAAAGTACAATGTCGGGAGTACGAGCCAGTGCATAACTTTTTGAAAACAAAACATGTTTTAGAGAAAAAATTCAAAAAATGTCACTTTTTGCATATGGAAAAGTTACATTATTTTTGTTTTGTTCTTGCTTCGATTATGGAACAAATATTTTCGTTGAAATAATGGTACACAGAAACGTTCCCTAATGATAGAATTTTTAATCTTGTGCAACAATTTTTTGGTAGTTCTGAACAGATCACGTGATCGTCCTGAAATTTAAAATGAATCAGTTGTAATCGTAAGAGTTTGAGCCTCTTTTGAAGAATGTTATTTTATTCTCAAGAATGCGTTTCTGATGCACGATAAAGTTTCAATTTGATAACCAAAGTTGTCTGAGTGTGAAATAATGAATTCAATAATAAAAAATGGACTTTTTTAGAATGGAAATTTTGAAAACTGCACAGCTAACCTTAACAATGATTTAACGAACGAAAAACTTCTACACAGGTCCGCCTGCACGTTGGTCGATCTCGAGAAAATCACCGGCATTCAGAATCTACAGGAGTTTACCGATACGCGAGAAAATTTACGACAGAAACGTTGACGAAGAAGATATCGACGAATCGAGTTTTCCCGAACTGCCTGAGGCGAACGAAACATCGACGATCCATAATGACGATAATTCACAAGTGATTCATCGCCGGAGCATCGAGAATCTTGTAGTGACAGAAAGGTCCAAGGTCAATCATGTAAAAGACGACTTTTATGACGAGCGAGGAAGCGATTCGTTTGACGCAAAAATTGCTAAAAATCTCAAATCCGATACTTGGCAATCATCGACGAAAAACGAAATAAATATCGAGAAAAAAGACGCTGTTTCGGAATTCGATGATACCACTTTATTGGAGTCGAATAAACGACGAAAAAACGAACGCGAAGCAACGAACGAACGAGGAAAAATCGAATCGACGGATGTTTCTTCTGCACAAGAACATTCGCAACCACGTGTTTCACTCATAAAACCACCGAGAATAATAACGAGAATCGGAAACGAGAATAAACAAACGCCTAAACATGCCGATAGAAAATCCAATATACCAATATTTCGTAGGAATTCTCGCGAGTTCGAGGACATCGGGAGTCCACAAGAGACTGCGAAACGATCCTTGATACCTCAGAGGTAAATTTTTCCATGAGAGAAGAAAGAGAGCACAATTTAATTTGACTATTTTTCAACGGCAAAGTTGTATTTATTTCGATGGTGCTAATAATATATTAATTTTTCAGATATCGTGGAAGCACCGACGATCTTCGGAGAAGTAGAGAAGACATAAGCATACCAAGTCATATACCAAAATTGTTTTCTCCTCGTAACAAAGACTCGGAAAAGCTAAAACGTCAAGACAGTCGGGACGACGTGCGACAGACATCGAAAGGAAATCGGCGGGAAAGTGTTAGACAAGAGGAAAATCGTAGCTCGTATTTCTCACCATCGTATTCGCGTGAGGATCAAAAAAGTGGCGTAAGGATATTCCGACGTGACAGTCGGGAAGACGTGGGTAGAGAAACTACGAGCTTGCCGAGTTTGTGCATCGCCCGAGCACAAAAAACGTTGTGCAAGGACGAGAAACAAGATAGAAACGAGGTGGAACGAGTGGGTGATACGATAACGAGATCCAAGTCGTGTCCGAGTGAACAAGGCAAGACAAGAACATTTGGAAAAGAGAACAGTAACGTTTTCGAAACGCAAAACTCGGAACGTTCATCTTCGAAAGAGGAGAATATCGTCATCGACGAATTTCCACAAAACGATCGAGCGATCGTTGAGCCGCCGAAAATGGCAAACGAGAAAACAATGATGGAGGAACCTCTGGATATTTCGGAGGCAAAACCAATAACACACTCCGAAGATAACGTGGACAACATTCAACGAAATATGAAAGTCGGTGACGAGGATGTGGAGAAAAAAGTTGAAAATTTGCTCAGCGTCGAAACTTTGATAATTGAAACATCGGGAACGAATGAATTTATCGAGCCAATTTTCAAGAACAAAGAAATAATTATCGATACGAGCAATTGCCGCGAAACTGATTTTGCCGGTGCCATCATCGGGGAAAAAAAATTAAATAATGAATCGTTCTGTCTCAAGAGAGTCGACGATATACAAGTTGTCCGCCGGAAATTCTCGAAAGAAGAATTTTCAAATCCGGATGATACCGATGAAACTCTTAACCGACGTTCCTCGAGCGTGAGTTCTACACTTTTTTCGATAGCTATGAGGATTTTTCGAAAGGGAAACAGATAATGTTTTCTTTCGCGTTAAAAAAAAAAAAAAAAAACATTTAACACTGAAGTAAAATAGTTATATTGCCAAAAAACAGAATTTTATTTATCATTTTTAATGTTCTCATATTAAATATTTTCTTCAATGTTTTTGCAACGCAAGACATAAATCGTTACGTACGTTTGCAGCATCTTTCTCCTGAAGCTAGTCCCTTGAGCACACGATCATCGCGTTACAGTCCTCGTGAAAGCGAAAGCGAACCGACACCAGCGCTTCCACGAAAAATCGGGAACAGCGACTCCTCCTCAGCATCCCAGAGAATAAGAGATGCGATAACACGAACGAGACGCGAATCGAACAGCAGTGCGAGATACGAGAGCAGCGGTAGTGAGAGCGTTAGGTGAGACGATTATATAAATGATATACAAAGCAATTGAAAAACGAAGTGAAAACGTGAATGAAATCATTGGAGCGGATTCCTCAAAGATTTGAAAATAAGTACGATTTTTGGGGATTTTAATTCACATTATACGCGATATTGGAAAAAATAAATATGTAATAACGTATGAAACATTATTAATAAATTTAATCAATCTGACAAGGATTATGGCAATTATTTCAGTGGTTTACTGAAAATATTTTTAAAAATACAATTTTTTTATGATTCAACAAAAGTTGTAAATAATTTAAAAATTCTACGTTATTTTGGATGCTTGTCGCGATTTTCTTAGCAACAAATATTAATATACAATAATAACAATTTTTCTAAATTTGGTACAATTCGGGGTAGTTTTTTGAGTAAAGTTTGTTCAATTGGAGTAATATTCCACAAAATATAGAAAAACTACTAATTCATGCCAATGTTTATTAGAAAGATCCATTGAAACAGCCGAACCGCTCGACCTCATTTTCTCCCACAATTCTGCAACACTTTACAATCACTTTTGAATTTTAGATTGAGCGAGTCTGGACTAAATAGCTACGCCGATCTAGCAAGACGAGTCAAATTATTTGGGAGTGGCGGAAATGGTCCAGGCCCATCATTGGGAAACGACGAACCGATTCAACGTGACAGCGCTACGAGTGCTGGTGAGGACGAACCTCACGAGGATTGTCACTCTCGAGGTCCTGGCTCGTCTCAGGGACGAACGATGCTGCGACGACGTCGTCAGTTCGACGCGCAGGGTAAGCAGTTTCGATAAATTTCACCGGTTTACCTACGGTCGAAAGGGCTGAATAAATTTTATTTTGTCCTTGGCTATGTCATGATACCCAAAACCGTAACAACAAAAATTTATCACAGAATTTGCACAAATTACAATAAATTTAATAACTTCGCACTTCAGCCGATGCATTATTGACAGTTAGAGAAATTCCTCTTACTGCCTCGCTGACGTCACATTTGAAGTTTAACTCTCCGCTCAATTTATTCAAAATTGTATTTAACCTGCAGACTAATCTACTAACATTAGTTGTTTTATGTTTTAGAATCGTAAACATTTTTAAAATATTGAAAAATTTAAAAGCTTTAGTATATTCAAAATATTAAGTCCTTCTTTCGACAAAATTGTCACAAGATTAGCTGTGACAGAGAATTTTCTTAGGAAAAGTTGCACAGTCGTCGCTAAACGTCTAGAATTATCACGTTTCCCATGAGAAACACAATTAAAACTGTGGAACGTTGAATCCTCTCGAATTTTGGCACATAATCGCACAACAGTGTCACAAATGAAAGCCCAACTCTTGCTTATTAATACCTTAACAACGACACACACGATTGTACGTATGCTCGCCATGTGGCCTCTTGACGTTTACGATAAGCTGCATTGATTAACGAAGCCATGGAATTGGCGGTAGCCGCGAGAGGTCTTTTTCCGTTCACGTTCAGTACGATTTATCAAGGGCCGATAGGCAAACGTTCTTTTTTCAACGTCTGGATCGACTTGCGACAGAAATATTCGGAGCGAAATTAAAGTAAACGTTAATTTCAAACAACATCGCAACGAACTAAATCTTGTGAAGTTGTGTAGAAATTAAGCAGCGAAATTAACGACCGGAATCAAAGGAAATTGACAGAGAAGAACAAAGGGAAAACAATTTAACACGAAAACAAATTTTCCTCATTCCAAAACATCGAAATTGACGAAAATTAGCAAGTTTCTACGAACAATTGTACTGCCATCCTGAAAAAATTCACGTTTCTCGAAAGTAATTAGAAGCAATCACGCTGACTGGTATTTGAAGACTGGAAAAATAGTTAGTCGACAAAAAAAATAAAATTAAAAGACAACGGTTCAACACTTTTTGTTTCTTCGAGGATGAAAAAGAGCACACACCGTTTAATATTTTAGTTACCACATTATTATTACGTAACACCATTTTTCATGAATAGTAACTCCTGGTGCGAGGAATAGCCGGCGACGATTCGGAATTCTTTCTTAAGAACATTAGAAAACGCGAAGCACAATGAACGGGATGAGGCTTCTTCAGCTTTTCGTAACGGTCCTCGTATCGACGTATTTTCTTGTATTCTACGCGGCAGCTGCTGTTGTACTTTTTTTATCATGGGCAGGTAATCATTGACCGATTCACGAGTTCGTCGCATATACGAAAAAAGAAGCACATCAACGGAAAAGAAGTGTACGTACGACGATGTGTGTGTGTGTGTATGTGTACGCCGATAACGACAGAAGATTGTACGATTATTACGAGTGAATACGTATCGTTATATACATAAGAAGAATTCAGGAACGATTTCCGAACGAACACGAACATCGCATCACAGAGCCATTGTGTTTTTTCCGTTGGTAAAAAATTCATCCGGAAATAACAGCGTCACGAGTGTCGAGAGAAAAATGATTCGTGAAGCCACGAATCCGTGTCACGACGATGAAAGAGATCACGAAAGTTGATCACGTGGAGAAAGACCGTGAATGAAGGCGTGAAAAGTTCTTGGTGCAAAAAGCTTTGGACTGAAATCCTAGGAGACAAATCCGCGAATGTGGTTTTTTTTTCATTATCTTTTTTTATACATATATATTTGAGAGACATTGAAGAGAGCGAGACGAAGATAGCTGAGGCGCGACGAAACGGAGCGTTGCGGGAGCGCTGCTGAGACGAAGAAAAGCCGGAATCGTAGGTAGACTTTAAACAGTCTTTGTGTGTCTGTGTGTGTGTGTACAACAAATATCCACCGTTTCATTGTACGTAGCACGAGGACGAGTTACAAGAGAAGGCCTATATAACGGGTGTGTCGACGAATAAAGGAATTCGATTGAAGCAATTGAAATGATTTCGGCGCACGACACAATAAACAAGAAAAGTTTTATAAATATTTTTCACCGACAAAAACTTTTCGCGAAATAGAATTCTCGAAATGTAACTCCGAGATGCCTGAGAGTATCATTAGTTGACAGGGGCCGGGGTAATGAGGGTCACGTTGATTACGATTGATACGCATTTTCTTATCCGGTGAACGAGCGAAAAATTACACTTCCACGAACCACTGTATCTCTTCAATTAATCAGTACAATGAAATACCAAATTTCGTCGAAAATATTTATCAATTACGAGTGATCTTATGCTGTTAATCCTGTAAAAAATATTACGTATCTCTATGTCAAATAACAGCGTTAGTTAGCTTCAAGCTTTTTGACTTTGAAACTTAGCCCGCTGCTCCACTTATACGTTATATTTTTCGGGTATCACCTGAGTCAATATTATGATTTATGGTATACAACGCTCTATCTTTGAATATTACTTTCCAATCGACACTCAAACGAATCAGTGACCGACATTATCTCCAATCGATCACGTTTCACCTTCGCTCGTATTTTCCAGATAAAAAACATTATATTATAAATATTTTTTCAAAAAATATTAATACGTTAATGAACTTATTCCTTAAAAACATTTTGAAGGTAAATTTTCCCTATTTGCCATTATTTTCACAAAGTTTTATCAACTGAAAAGTGATCCAACATTTTTCGCAGTTTGATTTCGTATAAAAATATTTACGCAGCAGTAAATCGCATTTATTCACCAGATCTTGTTCCTTCGCCAACAGCTTCTTAACAAAATATTAGTCAATTTCTATTTTCAACAAAAGTTTCATATTTCAATGGACCAAACGATATTTCTTTTGGCCCATTGAAATACGAAACTTTTGCAATAAATGCAATTTATTAATTGCATTTATTCACCAAAAGTTTTTACTCGGCTGACACACTTTTCTTCTACTTTAACAAAATGTTCATTTGAACCGAAAAACTAGTCAGTAATTTGGTTCTTCGGTCCATGAATGTTGAAATTTTTATCGAAATACGGTAACTGTTTCTTATATTATATTCTTTATATGACCACCATTACCCCGGGCCCGGCGAAACCTTAAATACATAAAGAGGAAAAATCGGTGCGTCACAACACGACCACCTGTTTCATCGACATCGTCGTTGGGGTTGCCGTCGTCGCGAGGTCCCCCGTTGCTCGAGCTCGTGTAAAGCGACACGCTCCGTTTAGCCACGAGTCACCCCATACGTCTGGGATGCAGCAGTATTATAACCACGACGAGAAGAGGAACTACGTGTATCCCATTGTATGTGTGGGTTTTTTTTTCAGTGTATGAGTGTTCCGGCCATTCTCGTACCTGCTGTCGAGTCTTCTACCTCGTTCTCTTTCTCCCTCTTTTTCTCTCTCCGTCTCTATCTGTCTCTTTCTGTGTTTCTCTCCGTTTTTTTTTTTTTTTTTCGTTCTCTCTGTAAGTTCCCAGGTGCGCCTCCGCATCGTGACTCGCACTCGCTTCAGTAAAGCGGCGATAGCCCACGCGAATTGGCCGCTCACAGTGGGCAGTGTGTGTCCTGGAGCACCCTTCTCCTTTTCCTTAAGATATACAAATACGTCCTGAGTAATCTGCCTGATTTGCGAAAGACTCGCAGACCTTAATAGAATCCTTTTGTGCTGTACTCGTTTGAAAATCTACCAAATTTTGTGTGAGTTTGTGCATTCGTTTCTTGTTTTTTTCTGAACGATTTAGTGACTCGATTTTTTTCACAGTTTGTTTGTACAAGTGTTTTTGTTCGCGTGTGTTCAAAACACTTGTTGGGTCAAAAGTTTTCATGTCAATTTATTAAACAAGTGCAACATTTCAATAACGCGACTCTCCGATAGTGCATACACCGAGTTCTTCCAAATCGCTTATCTGGCACTGTTTCAGCTTTTCGGTTTGTTCGGTATTGGTGAAAAAAATGTTTTCGAAAGATGAAAACTCAAACGGTTATCTTCGACCTATCGGTCTGTGTCTTCTGACCCTGGATACGGAAGACTGATCAGCAAAGTCGCTAACCGCAGCCGTTTCCACGGTAACACCCGCTTCTACCGTTTATTATCGCACCTGGATTACCGACGACGTTTACCTGCGACGATATCACAGAAAAAAATGCTCAATTTTTACGATTGTAATTCGACACATGCTATCCGCCAAAACATTTTTTGCTGCGCTTGCCTCGGTTTTGTTGCAGTCTTGGCTACTGTAACGATTGAAATTCTTTTTATTTTTGTCCGGGTCAGTTGAACGTAGTAAATGAGAGAGCAAAAATAGAACATTTGACTATTATTTTTGTGCGATCTGGTAAAATTTATTTTTTTTCATATTCTGCGACGACTTTTTTCATGATTTTTTTTTCTATAGCTCGTTTTTGAATAATTATATTCCCGGTGGGAAAAAAATTGTTTTGTGAAAGTAACGTAAAGTTTTTTTTTTCTGGCGTATTGCTTATATTTTGTTTATGAAAAAAACGTTTTATTATTTGGTTGAAACTGTTTTGATTCGTTGACAATAGTATTTGTGAATTTTAGTCCATTTTATGATAACCGAGAAGAACTTTTGTTTTCATTAATCTTAAGTATTTTACGTTTTGTTTTCGAAATGCAGATTCTTTTAATTTTGTTACAGTAATATATTCGAGCAGTTTATTGATAATGAGACTAAAATCGTAGAGTCAGGGTCATCGAAAAATAGAATTATTCGCGTAATCATCGTTACTCGTGCCGTTGACCAGCATAATTAATTAGTGTAATAATGTTGGGGGCGAGCACACCCTTCCACCTAGCGTGATCATGATCTCGCCTCGTTTCTTTTCTCGGTGTATTGTTTTTTCAACAATTTTTTCGCTTTTTTTTTCCCTCTCAATTCTCACACGCACGATATCCCAAGCGTTGCTCACGCGATAAATGTAATACACTTGATATATGCGTGCTTGTATCATTTTATATACATTTATAACGAGAGTGAATCAAGAATTCGCGAAACTGTGAACTTCACATATTAATTAAACGAGCTTCAACATTAAGCAGTAGCGAAATTGGTATTTAAATATGGGTTCTTAGCGTTGAAGAATCATCACAATTATTCATAATTAAATTAATGAAGCTACCACATTTTTCGAAAACGTACATTGTCGATCGATTACGAAGTTCGGTCTAATGTTTTTCAAGCTGACACATCATGTTGTCAGCTTGAAAAACGAATCGGTAATGCAAGTATCCGAAAAATGTTGTTTTCATTGAGCATTGAGAAATGATAAACTTGTGAATCTACTCATTGATAATTTACTTTCAATATATTTGAGGTGAAAAACATTTCGTGGAGGAGACCAAATATTATTAATGAAATTGTGAAAACAAACTGCGCAGAAGCAGCAGCTTTTCTAGATATTCGACTCGTTTAATTACATCGTATCTACGTAGCAATCTTCATTCATTAACTATTTAGCGTCTTGCGTGACGAATTCGTAATAACTTGTGTGTTAGAGTTAATAGAATAATCTTGTAAATATACCTGACAAGCGTTACACCAAACAAATTTTTTTTTTTTTTTTTTGTAAAATAAGTAACTACTAAAATATATCTTGGCGCGTTCGAGCAAAAATTCGTCTTTATATTTTCTGGAAAATATGACATGACCAGTACAAATGTTTTTCTTTCTTTTTGTCCAAAGGTTCACGGAGACGAGGAAGATCACACGCGAGAACTTACTGCGGCGAAGAATTGCAAAATCTTCAAGCTCTTCACGTTTTAGGACGCGGTGGTGGACGTCAATCGAGTCCGACACAGTGTCAAGACACACAGAATCCTGACTACAGACGTATCGTATTCATAAGCTCCGATTCGTCCTCCGGACGCGAAGAAGACGACGCCGATAGCAGCTGCTCCGGTTCCTCTTACCTCAACGGTTTACCCAGAAACAATCACGCTCAGAGTCTCGAGGATTGCGATTGGGATTATTTTGAGAGTGGTACATTACCGTTGCCCGGTGGAATTACAGACTCTTCACTCAACGTTGACAACGCTCTCTCACGGGACTGGAGCTGCTGTCCTGGTCGTGGATCCGCTGCTTGCCTGGTTAGTTTTAAATCCATTTTTCAATAATAACGTCATGACGACTGAATGGGAATCGCGAAAAAAATCCTTGATAAAAAATATTAGCACGAGAAAAAGATTCGAATGTTGGGCTTCGAATGTAAACGCCTATAAATAAACATCAATTCCAATGCAAATGAGCACGTTCGTTGCAATTGTCCGTGGCGTTCAATTCTCTTGTTAAGAAAATTGATAATGACAGTGCGAAAATTCAATCTATCGAGTAGATCGTAGATTTTCAATTTGAAATAAAGCTCTAAACGCGCTTAGCCGACTCCGTTGAATGGTGTAATTGATGCGTAAAGTTGATAGTTGCTTATAATTTACTGAAATTTGCCGTTCGCATATTCTTGGAAAATATGGTGTCTCCGATTATGTTTATTAATATTCTCGTATTATCAGTGAAGAATTTCCTAGCGAGTTCAATAATCCATCTTGGAATCGAGCTTGGTAAAATATACAAGAAAAATTATACTCCGCTCGCTTCTCGTAACAATTTGTGATCTTTATCTCTGAATCATCAAGCTTTTCGCATGTGCTCAATCGATTCTACTGATACTGATAATGACACACTCGACTCTGTCTCCAGCGTATATTGTATGAAAGAATATCCATTTCTCGGACGTGGCGAACGGATTAAATTATATTTTAAAAAAACCTCTTAAGAGCGGAAATGCCACCTCGGACACGGAACCTTGAATCTTTCCATCTAGATGAAAATATACCGTTTTGAATGTAATTATCAGACTATACGAAAGAATACAATGAATTCAAAGCTCAGAAGTACAAAAATGGAAATAAAATCTTATAAAACTTTTGACTTTACCATTTAATCGAACGAAATGAAAATTTTTGTAAAAATTATTATATAACCGAAGAAAATCATATTTTGCAATAAAAAGAGAGCAAATGAAATAGCTGGAAATGATAAGAATCTAAAATTCAACGATGAATACGTTTTTCCAAATACTTCAATAATCAATTTAATATATTTTTCAAATTTATTATTTCAGGCTTGCGGTGGTTCGCCAGGTGCTAATGTACTTCCGGTACCAGTACCAATACCCGTTCCCGTGCCCTATCCGGTTCCGGTGCCTGCATCATTGTGGACCGGTGATTTTGCTGCGGCTGCATCGTCAATGATAACTCGTGGAGCAACGCCTGAGGGAACGCTTCGTTTGCGCGGGGATCCATCGGCTCCTTGGTTCTCCTGGCATCCGAGATTTAATCAGCCATTGAACGGTGCAAGAATCGATTCTAAAAGTTCAATCGGTGGATTTGATCCTCGGGCATTTGGATTCAAACCTGAGGAAATAGCGCCAAGAATCTACAGTCCCGCTGTCGAAGAAACTCTGACATTATCCCCGGATCCTGCGGTGCCAGCTACTGAAAATTTGGTCGAAAATTCAGTCGCGCAACGTGCAAACGATCGCCAAAATGTCGAGCAACCATCCACCGAATCTAGTATCTCCGAAGAGCCAAAAAATTCAGAAACATTGAATGAAATATCGGGAGTAAATCTCCTTATGACTGAAGAAAAAATAGTGCCGGAAGAGATTGAAACCGAAAACCATTTACCCGGAGAAGTCGACGAGACCTCTGTCAAAGAAACGAATTCATTGGAAGGCCAATCGATCGACGACACCGAAGATAGTTCCGCAGAATCAGCGTCGAGTCGTGAAAACAATAACGAGGGCAACGACGACGACGACGACGAAGATCAAAGTATGTATCATCATTCGCGTGAAAATTCCGCCAGTTCATCCGGTCGATCATCGGCTGACAGCAGTGATCTCGAGGACTCAGCGTCTCATCGTTTCTCTCGTGTTTTCGTCGTTAACGACGATTCATTAACAAGTGACAATGAGATTGAGGACAATGAAGATTCCGACTCACCTCGCGAGACCCTGGTTAAACTCAAGCGAGTCACGTCTATCGCCGAGGTCGAACCAGTTGTTCTACGACGGGTTCGTCTCCTCGACGAGGACATGACCTTGCCGAGAGAACCTGGAGATTTAGATAATTCTTCCGAGCGCAATGTCGAACGACCACCGAACAGAATTGAGCGAAAAATCGATCTCTTCGCTGAACATGATCAGGCCGCAAATGAAATTTATCTCGCGAGTTCCACAGATTTTTCCGAAAATAAAATACAATTGAAATCAATAAAAAATCTCAATCCTGATGACGAGAAATTATTCACGGTTAATAATGCCGAAGATCCCGATGTTTCGGCCGAAGAAAATATTTCCAACCAGTTTGTTGAAGAAAATAATTGGGATTCCGTAATAACTCCTGATTCTCTCGAAATTGTTGAAACTTTGGACCGTGACAATGCGGTAAAATGTGACAACGAATCGCTCAAACACGATACATCATCAAATTGTGACGTTGAAACGGACGTTCGTGAATGTTCTAGCGAAGTAGAAATTACCTCGATAGAACTGACAGAAGATGATAAGAACGATAGTTCTGTAATGAAGAACGATAAAGTTTCCTTATCGATCGAGAACGTGTCTGTAGAAGAGTCAGAATCCGAGAAGATCGATCAGACAGTTGTAGAAGTTGAGAAGATTGACAAAGGCGTTGAATCACAGAATTCTTCATCGACGACCGACAGCAGCGAGATAAATACGACTGGGAGCGAAATAAGCAGCGACGAGCTGCACGAGTACGAAATAATCTCAAACAAAAATGATCTTCAAATACCTGTATGTCGAGGAACTCAGAGTCAAGGTAAAAGTTTGACCGACGATGAAAAATCGATTGCAGGACAAAATTTGAATCCAGTGGCAGCATTACCACGAAAAATATTGCGCCTGGAAAGCGCCTCGTCATCGTCGAATTCGGAAATAATCGTTGAACAATCTCCGTTGCATGTTTCGACCCCAAAAAAGGAATCTTCCTCACCCGTTGTACCTCCGAGACCTCAAAAAGTCTCGGCGGAATCGTTGAAAGCTCAAGAAAACTGTCGTACCGACGAAAAATTGATTTTCCTCGACAGAGGAAAGAGTGGTGTGTACGAGCCGGATGCACATGCGCCAACTCGAAACGTCGGTGACATAATATCCAGCAAGATACAGGAAATTTTCAAAAATTCAGGCTCTCGAAAGGAGGAGGATGAGAGAATGGTGGAGTGTATCGGTAGGTCGCGTGACGAAAGCATCGCGGTGAGAGGCGAGAAACTCGAGGTGTCTCAGGTGGGAGGTGTTAGCGAGGTCGTCGGCAGTGAATGTGGAGGTGGAAGTAACGAATGGTTGAGCGACGCGAGGGGAAAGGCTACAACGAGATTTCGCTCAGTCGAGCGACGCACGCCCACACGAAAGGAGAATGGCGGCTGCTTTTCACCTACGTCTACGACGACGAGGGAACAACAACATCAAGCGAGAGCAGCAACGTCAAACTTTCCCTCGCCCAACAACAACAACAACAACAATAACAGCAACAACAAGTACAGGAGCCTCGTGATGATTACCCAAGGGGCCTATCAGCCCGTGAGCGTTATCACGTCGGATACAACAACTTTGTTACAACCGAACGATAACGAAACACAATCGAGTCAAGGATTAGCAGGATACTTTCATCTCGCTCTCGAATCGGTTAACGACACAAATCCTCGCAACGGACAACCACCCCGAAGGCCTCTTATGGTTAAGCGTTCGGTAACGACAGAACGTGAAATAGAAACGAAAACTAGTGTCGAAAGTAACAGTGAAAACGAGGATGTGCTCAAGAACTTTTATAAAATTACTCCGAACGATACGTGTGAACAATCAAATGCCTCTAAAGTCCTCATCGATCGTAACAGTCTCTCGCAGAACGATCAACAGACATCGCCGCGTTCGAAACTACCGAATACTTCGATTCAAACGAACGAGGAGTGTTCCACGAGTTCAGGTTTGGTTATACTCGAGGAAGGTCTCGCGGACGATGATTCTTGGGTCGAGGAAGTGTCTCACGACGAGGACGAACAAAGTGTGACAACGGCTACAGAGGAGAGCTCCGAGGACGAGGCTAACAACCTAGGTGATCGTGAAGAAGAATTACGCGGTTATCACCGTCAGGCTATTGACTTTACCCTCCATACGATCGTCGAGGAATCTTGCGAAGAGAGCGAAGCTGAGCCTAGCCTCGCTGCCAATTCACCGAGAAAAAAACGTCCCCCTTCCGCCTCGGAATTAGAGAAATATTTCTTCTTCGGTCTTGGTGGTGAAAACAATGTCACAGCGACGAGTTCCCGCGAAATTGACAGTCTTTCCGAAACTTCTTCGATCTATTCCGAAGGTCTTGAATCCTTGGGTCAGGACGAAACAATCACGACGAATAATCAGGACAACGCGAACAAGGGTTCGAACGAGTTTTTAAATTCTTCGAGATTAGAAAAATATTTTCTTTCAGAGTTTCTCGGCTTCGATCAAGATCGTCGTGATTCGGATGGTTCGGTGGGCAGTGATTCCGAGGGACGTCCCAGTCCCGAGGCTCAACGTAGAAAACGTCTCGTGCGAGCTCGTGGAACCGGAAGATCGTCGCACAGCTCCTCCTTAGACAATTTATTGGCTCTTGCTCAAGGCTCGCAAAACTTGAGCTTACAAAATTCTCTCCAGGACTTGAGCCTTGCCCAGGATTCCCAAGAGACTCAATCGGAAGGTTCGTCAACGGAGACCGATGGCGGGGAAGAGGGTGGACAAACGCCGGCTTTTGGTACCGACGGACAATTCGATACGGTCAAACGTAAGAAGAAAAAGCCACGAAATCTCGGTACCCAAAGTCCACGTGTGACGGACGACACGAACAAAACACCGGAACCAAGGGAAACGATTGTCATTGACGTTACACCGGAAAACGACAACGAAACCATTAATTCCGATGACGAACGAGCGAAAACTCCCCAACCTGAGAGCTCGCTTCACTCCTCGTCGTCCTCGTCTTCGCAGAACGATGGTACGCGTGGCTCACAAGCGAGTTCGAGCGATACAAGCTCGTCGCGTGGTAAGCAAGCTTCTCGTGATTCCGGATTCGTTGGAAGCTGTGACGATCTATTGCAGCATCAAAAATCATCGAATAACGATGGTCAATCGCACGACACCAATTCTGAAAAAGATTCGCATTCTCGTTCGGAGCGAACGCACCGAGGAGGCAGCCACGAGAACGACAAGAGGCGTGGAAAATCTGAGCTCCATCATGGACCGAGCAATCTTCAGCCTCCTCCGAATGCTTCGCTCTCCCGAAAAGACAGTTTCAACAATTGGTCGAGCGACGAAGAGACGAATTTGATGATGTCGAAAATGCGTCAGTTCTTCAAAACAATGGTGGCAAGTACGAATTCACCGATTGCAGCGAGTAACTCGAGCGGACCGTCGCCAGCACCGAGTCCGAGACTCACCGGCTATTCGAGGGTGAAAATGTGCTCGCAAAATCGTACGAAACCACCGCAATTGGTTTATTTCGAGAACGAATTAACGAGGCTGATGAAAACCGTGCCGGGAATAAGGGACGAGCAAGTACGCGAGATCGTTGAGTATTTGAGTTCCGAAGACACTTGGTCGGATTCTTACGATAGTTCGGACTATACCAGCTCGGATCTCGAGGGTGCCGCGGGTGGTAGAAGATCGGCGTTACAGGAACAAATATCCCAAAGTTGTCAGCAGATAATCAATAAATTTGACACGAATTTGGGTGAGCAGAGCACAGCGACTCCAGCTACAACGACGCCGACAACGAGAATATCGTCGGCAACGGAAAGAACGAGAGAAGAAATACCGAGTGTGACAACCGCTCAAGAACAACAGCCTTGTTTGGGTCGCGACACAGCTTTCGTTTACCAAAAACTTGTGCAGAGCTTCACCAAAATAGCCGCCGATGGCCCAACCTCCGATACCAATTCCACACCTCACAGCAGTCCACCTTTAATTGCCAAAGTTATGCACCACATCGGCAGTCGTTTGGTCGCCCTTATGCACGAAGTTTCCGAGGGTGGACCAACCGTCCAGCCACACGCGACCTGGCGAAGATACTCTCAACATCATCATCGTACACCATCTTCAGCTTCGACAACCGAAGACGACGATTCAACCTCGGACTCGACGAATCCACCCTCTTCCAGTCATTTGCCAAGATCCAAATCTCACGATCCTTTGCTCCTGATAAATGGACATCCTGCCACGAGTGGCGGACAAGAAGGCGAGGAACGCGAAGCCAGCGATTACGAGAGATTCTCCTGGCGTGGCAGCTTCGAATCCGCACTCATGGCTGCCGATTCGAGAACCAAATTGAGCCTTTTGGCTTGCTCCGGCGACGTTAGTGCAAGTGCTAGTGCGAGTGCTCTTGCCATGGCTGCAAAAAGACGAAGCGCCGGTGATTTGTTGTTTAATCCAAAAAGCTTCTCCAGAGAACAGCTCGATAGAGTCCGAAGTTGCGGCTCTATCGGGGGTAGCACCGGTGGAGTCAGTGGCTCCGGTGGCTCGATCGAAGAAAAAATTTGGAGCAATCGCAGACGATCTTCCGTGCCGGATGCTAATACACGTGGAGAGTCCGGTGAGGATATTTTCCATTCTGAATTATGCACCGACAAACAGTTTGAAATTCAAATTTTTTTTTCGCCTTTACTAAATGTTTCGGAATAAGTTATGAAGACAAACTCTTATCATATTTCACATCGATTCAGCACTTATTCAATAAGTTACAATAATTTTAATAATTGCCTTTTCAACATGAAATTCAGCCAAATTTTCTCTACCAGACCTTCTTTTTTCAATTTTCAATTTCTCCAATCAATTCTCGAACGTAATCTTCTGATTATTTCGAAAAATTTTATCATTTCGCTTTAAAACCTCGGAAATAGTGAAAAGAAATTTTTCGTAAAAAAATACGAAAAGAACTATGGCGATGAAAGTATAATCATATAAAATCTTTCTAATTTTGTGAAACCTTTCCATTGCTCCTGATGTCCCAATACTTTTCGTATTACTTTTGAATATCTTCCAACATAATTAGAAACACTCGATGCACAATCTCATCCTTACGAATGTTTTCTCCACGAAATACATAACAGTTATGATTGGAAGGAAAATTTGGTGTGACATTATTTGACAACTGAATATTTTTTTTCATCCCGTTCTATGATTTTCATATATTTGTTATTGTTTTTTTTTTTTTTATTCAAATCAGGCGCTTCAGCCGGAGACGACGATACGGAAGATGAGCTCGAATACGGTGGTGATCCTCGTGCAACGACACTGCCAAGGGGAATGCAAGCAGCAACTGCAGCTTCCGCAGCAACGAATTCACTGCCAAGATTGCCAGCATCGACGAATTCAAGTGGCGGCGTCGCAACGACTGTAAATCCGACTACACCGATGCACAAAGCGCACAGTGTTTATCATTTTTTGCCACAGCATACCGGTGTCAAATCAGCGAGATACCGACCTCCAGGCTTCGCGAGAAACAGCCTTGGAAATGCTGGTGCCAGTAGCGGACCAAAACGTGCTGTGAGCGCACCGGGCCTTCAAGTTTCTGGCAGTCAAACGAGCAGTGGAAAGCGCGAAAACTCGAGAACTCGACGGCAACAGCAGGCGATATCTCTGACACCCGGTGAGTTTTTATATTGAGAAATATAATCGATCGGTAGACGATCGTTATAAGCCCACGAATGTAGTTAACGTAGGTTTTTTTCATGGGCTGATTGTGGAAAGAAAAGAGACATGATTAGCATACGTGGATACAAATTTTACGAGGAAATAAACACGAAAAAATAGTTTCTACAATCTCGAGAATACGAAGGAATAGAAATGACAAAAAAAGTAGTTCTTCAAAATTATCATTGCCTTTCTTATTTCAAAAACTACTGTACAATTTTGCTGAACGAAACTTTAGTTCAACTCGATGATAACAGATGCAGCAGTTAAATTTTTTCTTCGGCTGACCCAAAAATAAGAAAGCTACGATAAAACATGACATATTTTACATCAAAGTCGAGCAAGTGTGAAACAGGTTGGAGTTCAACGAACGCACTAATTTATTCGTAACTAAACAAGATTACAAATGTATATTGGCATGCGTCTGACTTTTTTGCTCTGGAACAACGAATCTTCGTACATACATATGTTTTTGTATCGTGGTATCCCACACATCGGCTACGACTACGCTGACACACGTACACTCACACATACGCACGAGGAAGATTGAGAAATGGAAGTATCGTTTTAGTCAAACTCGGCCGCGCCTTGTTTTGAATTATACGATTAATGAAGCGAGCCATTTGAAAGTGGAAGATAGACAATTCGTTCAAGCAATTGTAGGTATCAATAACCCTTGCTGAATATTCAAAGAATATATATATATTTTTTTTTTAACCAGAAACGGATTTTGATCAATTCGGTATAATTTTTTCTCCGTGCTTAATTATTTAGAAAAAAAAAAGTGAAATCAAGAAATGTGATTTCTCGATAATTTAGCTGTTATAAAAATACATCAACATTCATATTGGAAGAAAATTTTTGAAACTTCGCTCGTCAAAGATGAAGGAAAAAATGGAAATAAATTATTAGTACTTTTTCGAGCGGTGATCCATTCCTCACTTTACCGGATTAACGGCTTCATCAAGAATTCGAAAATATTTCTATACTCGCCTATCGACTATGGACTCTCGCTATGCTCAGTTAAATATGAAAAAAAAAAAACTTTTACTGTAAATCTTGATTTCATATTTATTTTCAAAACATTGCTCATCGCTACGAGCGTTATTGCTTGATGAACGATAACATATTTTCCATTGTCTCGCCGCTCCCGAAACACAGGTGAACGTCACGGAGCATTTCACCGCGGCGAGTTTCGCAATATCGATATTTTATAAATATATTCATATACAACCAAGTGGAAAGTTGAAAGCAGTTCTCACAAGATATTGCTCACGATTACAAATATCTAACCCAAGTGATCAATGAGTTGAGACATTTTCTGGTCTACGAGTATCATGATTCGTTATTTCATTTCCAAAAAAAAATCGAAAATTCGTTGAAATTAAAAATTTCCTATAATTTTTCTAATCACGGATGACTCTTGATGCAACGTTGTTGAAATATTTTGCGTTTGCCATCGATTTGTTTTTCCCCAAAGTAAAATGTTTTGATAAAAACGATTAATGCAAAATTTCTTTTGGAAAAACTACGTTTTTGGAATTAAAAAAAAGTTTGCCTTCTTCGTGAAATGTCAGCATTTCTGTAGAAGATATTTATTTTTAAGTATGAGCCACGTTCGCATTGCGATTGTTGTTTTTGTATACTTGTAAAAAGTCACGGATGAGAATTTCTTCATTCGATAGTCATACACTTCCTGAATACACTTTGTACCTTACCCGGACGTTTATCGAGTTTCAATGTACCGGTACAGGCGATATATATACGCACACATACTATACGATGTAATTAAAGTATAAAATTACGAAACTCGCGTGCCATACTATTTCTATAGTTGGTGAAATAATAGTCTTGAGCACGTCTTCCCAGAATTATCGTTATTATTCGTATAAAAGTATCTTCTTCATTTTCAATGAATCATCACGAGAAGCGTCGAACGTTTTTATGGACAAGAAAAGAGAAACTTATCTCATATAATTCGTAACAAAATTGATTCCCAAGACCTGTAAACGGATATTGGGTGAAATATGTGCTGATAAATGCTCGAATCAATGAAAATTTAGAACGAACGAATCGACGGATGAAAACGTTTGAGAAAAAGACTCTAGTAAACGTCCCCGCGGTGCCTCCATACTCGGTGTAAACTAGCAATGAGAACGAACGGTATGCGAACGCGCTGAAGCGTGACCCACCTCAGTTTCGGAATGCGTGCCAAAGCTTTTTTTACTTGTGGCAATAACAAACGGTTCTTTCATCCATCTACGTCTCTCATCGGTGACAAAGAATTTGACATTAAAATTACTCCTCTTTTTATTTTCGGTGAATCGATTCGATGAAAGTTAGTCAAACTTCATTGGAGTTTTTTCAAACTCATCCGTTCCGCTTGGGGACAAAAATCTTTGAGTAATTATGGAGAAAATATTCGACGAAAAACAGTCCATTGATTTTTCCACTCGTAAAATTAATTTTAAATTCATAACTAACCGATTGAGAACGGGTGCAGATAGATTGTTATAGCAGTTTCATAATCAATGAGTGTTAGAAAAAAAACCTTCATCTCATGGAACTTAACTGGGTCATTTTTCCTACTGTCAAACATATTTTGCTTTCCATTGGTTTTAATACGTTTATAAATAATAATAATAATAATCAAAATTATTTTCTTGGCACATTGTAGTGCAGAATCCTGATGAAAAATTTCTTTTACTTTCCAATGACTTTTTCCAGTTGAATTTTTAATTTTATAATTATTGTTTCTGAATAATTGAAGAACTCTGTGAATAAAAATAGTGCCCTCATGAGTACACAAAGTCATCTTCAGAAAACCGTGGAAAAATTTCTCCACTCTATTTAGGTGATCCGTGCAAGTTTCAGCACCAATTAAGAATAATTCACGGAGAGACTTTCGCATCCTGTACTCTTGGCTCGCAAACCTGCACGTGTTTACTCCGTAACGCGCGTATCGTATTTTTACACCTACTCTTGTAATCGTGAGCAAAATATTTTTTCAAGCTTCGCTATCATCTATCTTTAGGTTAATACTTGGAAATAGCTATTATCCGAGTTTTCTTGTGATAAAAGTTTCACTCAATATTCCAAATGCAGATATCGAAGATTCACAAAACTTTCGATAAACGCTAATAAATATTCACGAAACATTGTATGTTTTTACCCGTTTATCCTCGATGCTAATAATTACTTCTCCAAAAGATCAGAATCAAATGAATTCAATTCTTTAAGTTACGAAATGAATAATGAATATTTTTTAATTCATACAAATTCCCCTTCAAATAAGTTATATTTTAACTATTCTATTGAGAAATTGAACAATTTGTCGATAAGTTGCTCTTTCGATAGTTCAGAAACGGTCTAAACGAAAAGTGTAATCTTTTATCAGTCAGCAGACTGTGAAAAAAAGCAAATAAAAAGCGCGAACCATTAAATCCACCTGTGTCTATCGACACCCGCACATCTCTCGTGTAAAAAGTAAATAAAAGAGTTGAAAAAAAAAGATCAAGATACGAAAAGGTATATCGATGATAGGAACTCGTGTCTCGAGTTTGCCAAAAGGATAGCCGTCGCTTACACGAGAGTCCAAACACTGTGCCGGCTTTTGCAAAACCTTGACACACATTTCACCATACTACGAACCCGCTGCTCGCGTAGTATAGAAAATAGTAGTAAATGCATTCTCGATCTCCCCTGCAACGAGATAAACAACATAGATCCCGAGAACATCAGACTGTACGCTCGTATATAGCCAGGCGAGTCAGAACTGATTAGAAAGTATGAGAGGGACGAGTTGTTGGAACGTTTGAAATGGAAAAAAAAAAAAAAAAACTCCGGAGGCGTTTCCGATCGATCAAAAACTGACAGAAATGCGACTCTCTAATTATTTCTCGATTTCGCAGTTATAGCAAATCCGCCATTTTAATGCTCGAGATATTTCTATGCATAAATAGAAAATTCGTATTGAAATCGTCGTTTGACATTTTAATTTCACGTCAGGTTTATTCACTCGGATCGCTTGTTTGCAGAAGCACCATAGCAATTATTTGCTTGTTTCTATTTAGGTCCGTCATGGCGTGGCTCAAAGATTAATATGCACGTGTCAGAAGCATTGAAATCTGGATAAAAGATATAATTTAATTATTAATCGACATTTCTGTTGGATTAAAATATGTCTGGTTAGTAAAGAACTGTCAAAAACGTCGGACCTACTATTTGACGTTTTACGTCTACGGGAACTATGAATGTCGGAATTTTATTTGAAATCATAATTGTGCACCGTTGCAAAACATATTAAAATTCAACATTTTTATCCGAAAGTCGTGATCGAACAATTGTAATTAGGAATTTATTTTACAACTTGAGAGTCATCTTTTTTTTTAGAAGCTTTTACTAATTATAAGGTTATTTGACCTTGAAAAATGAGATCTGACTTCCGTTCGAGATTGAAGGCAGGAAGTCGTGCTTATCGGAATATTTTCTCATGGCAGCTATTACAGCACACAATCGTAACTAGTTCTCAGACTGAGACGAAAAAACTTTCGTCGCAGTAAAGCTTCAGATCTTTTGAGAGTCGAAACAATTTTAATTACTATATTCAGAGTATTTGAAAGTAGTAATTTCGTTTTTTTGTCATCGATTCGAAAATGTCAACGGGTCGTAGTTATTCTACCTTCGATTCTCCAAAGCGTTTTTCCTGGTCGAGTGGAAATTTTGTGAGACGCGTGTCTTCATTATGGCGATTGGAGTTTTGTTGCGATGGTTGTTTTCCTCGGAAACGCGAACATCCGAGCTCGAACGACGAGAACAATGAAAATATTGTGAATAATAAAGAAATCACGGGAACGGATAAATCCTCGATTGAATTATCGGAGAATAAAAAAGTCGTTGCTTCGAATAACGAAGGATCAACGATCGCGGTCGAAAGTTCAGCTACGCGAGGACTGAAACAAGAAAACGAGAAAAATAATTGGGGGAATCGTGACAACAACGATGAAACTGATGGAGAGAATGTTAATTTGTTTAAAAATGGTATTGAAGTGAAAGTTTCCGAGTTTTCGGAAACCGGACGTGAATCCGTTTTAACTTCCACGATGTACAACATCTCATCGCAAAACGTCAATGTCTCTCCTGAAAAAACAATTTTTTCAAAAGTTGTGAGAAAAAAAATAAGTTCGTTGGGTGTTACTTTTGGCGAAAATGTCATCCACGAAGCAAATGAAAATAGCTCGGAAATCTCAAGCGGTTAATCATTATTATATATTTATTATTACCGAACAAAAATATTATTTTACGACATTCTTTCGTTCCATCTTATTTATTTATTCTTTTCTCCTTCTACTCTCAAAATTTTTCGACCAAAGATTTGTCACATCGTCAAATAAGACATTTTTCAGAAATTAAATTTCGAGATTTCCTTCAATAAATTAACATTAATTTCCTTGAATCGAAGCGTTCGTTGAAATTCGTCGTTTTCTTATTTTTGTACACCGCATAATAAAAATTACGAAATACTGTAACTTTCAGGGTTTAATTAACGAATTTAATTTGCTTAATTTTCAGACGATGGAAGCAGTTTATCCGAGGCATGCAGTACGCCTATCATCGGCGCTGGTTCTCGAGCCATATCGAGCAATGCCGTCATGGATATCGACGACATGGATCGTGGACTGCATTCCGGTCATCTGGCGACACGAGCCTCTCTGTCCAGTCTCGGTGTAAGCGCCAAGTCGCAAAATTGAAATTCTCGTAATTAACAGCGGGGATTAATTTATTTTTTGTTTAATTCATGTTTTTCGTTCGTATTCAATTTTCAGGCAAGATCCGACTCGATGGCATCGGTCTACAGCGGAGCTGGCGAGGGCAGATGGTGCGGTTCCGTAGCTGTACGTGGAGAAGTCGAATTTTCGCTTCAATACGATTACAAACAATTGACTTTCGAAGTCCACGTAACACAGTGCAAAGATTTGGCACCCGTTGATATCAAACGAAATCGTTCTGATCCGTGAGTTTATATTTTCGTTTCCTGTCATATTTTTTCATCTTTTATAAGAAGATAAGTTTATTTTTTCGTCATTCTAACATTTTCTGTAATATCCAATGAAAATTTTGTAGATACGTAAAAGTTTATCTTCTGCCGGACAAATCGAAAAGCGGCAAACGAAAAACGAAGGTTAAAAAACATACCTTGAATCCGGTATTCGACGAGACCCTCAAGGTAAAATATAATTCAAAGATCTTTAACGTAATTTGATCACTGAACGAAAGCCTGACATAGTCGTTCAATATTTTTAGAAATATGATCATAATTTTTCTGGCGCATACGACGTCTCAAATCCATTTCTTTCATTTTTTCACTTGCTTTCCCGACACTGATGTGTTACATATATTTTGATTTTTGAATTTTTTCTTATCAGTTCCACATGAGCCTGAATGGCTTGGAAACGAGAACTCTGTGGCTTACCGTCTGGCATTCTGACATGTTTGGCCGGAATGATTTTCTCGGTGAAGTCAGAATGCCACTCGAGAATAAAATATTTGACGATCCAACACCTCGATGGTATCCTCTTCAAGAGAGAGTAAGAGCTTCAATTTTTTCCTTCCCTTAGGATTTATGGGAATCTTTTTTTTTTTTTTTCTATTTTCTAATATTCGACTGCTCCTCACAGACCGAGCCTTTCGACGATCCGGTTTCGTACAAGGGTGAAGTCATTGTTGGATTGAAATTTGTACCGCCTGATCCGGCTCAACTCGAACGTGAACGCGAGATCAGCGCAGAACATCGTGGACTCTCGAAGGGCCGGAAAAATTGGAGCCGTGGCTCTCTCCACGTTCTCGTCAAAGAAGCACGGAATCTTCAGACGAGAGCGAAAAATTCAGGAACTTGTGATCCATTCTGCAAAAGGTTATCTTTTTTATTCAAGTCCTAGAAAAATGATTTCCTTCGCAAAAGGAAATTCTATTCTTTCGACATAATTGCCAAAATAAATATATATTCTCGTATTTTTTGTAATTTTCGTAAAAACCAATGTTTTTCTTGTGATTTTTGTTTATTGAAATAGATATCTGGAAAGACTTATTTGTTTTCTCTCTCTTTTAGTTATCTCTTGCCCGACAAAGGCCGATCGGGAAAACAAAAGACCGGTGTAGTACGTAGATCAGGAGGATCCCCAGTTTGGGGTCATACTTTTGTCTACAAGGACGTCAGTCTTCAAGAACTTGCTGAGCGTGGACTCGAGCTCACTGTCTGGGATCATGATCGAATAGCGAGTAACGAGTTTTTAGGAGGAGTCCGTTTTAATCTTGGCTCCGGTAAGTTTTCATTACATGATCAAAGATGTATCGTAACTGTTGCGAATGTATGCGGCTTGCGAAAAAATATCGTGTACAATGTTCAGCGTATTGCTGTGATTCAATCCTTGAAGCTCACTGTATAATACAAACATTTGAATTCACGAAGTAGCAAGAAGCAGTAGATGACGATCAATTTTTTACACTTGTAACTAAGATCTTGATATTGCTTGTGACCGAATTATTTTGGGATAATCAATGGTGTGAAAGGTGCCAAAAACATCAGTTTAGAAAATACAAATTTTCAAGTTCTTTTTAGTGGTTGAGAATACATATTTTTTCAGCATGCAAATAAGTAAAATTGGAGTTTTCCAAATTATAGTAAGATTTTCTGACAAAAAATTGACTACCCTTTGGCAGGAAAACATTACGGCAAAGTCGTCGATTGGATGGATGCAACGGGACGAGAATTATCACTGTGGCAGAGTATGCTCGAAAGGCCAAATTTTTGGGTCGAGGGTGCTGTCACGCTACGACCAAACCTACACAATCACGTTAAGGGTAGTGGAACATAAAAATGTAATCAAGAAAGATGGGTATAACCCAGAGCGTCCCTTAACGGAGAGCAGACAGCAAAAGCAATCATTGAAAGTTTACTCCACATATCGATCTCCAGGGGGAACACTTCCACGAGCTTTCACGAAAGGTTTTTCTACTTCGCCGCATTCCCCCGCATTCAATAGAATTTTCAACCAATTCATTGCGTCCCCGCAGTTGAATTATATATTTTCAAGTCTAACAGCCCAGGAGATATACGGCGTATTGAAATTTCAAAACTTTTCCTCCGAAAAGATGAATAGTTGTGAAGAAAGCAAAGATCTTCTTCTCGAAAATATCAGGCATTTCGATGAAAATTAAGCACTCAAATTTGGAGCCGTTTTAGACATTCATTCGGAGTCGAAAGAAAAAAAAAAGTCTCAGAGTTGTCTTCAAATGAAAAAAAAAGATAATAAGATTAAAGTGAGAAAAATTCTTCTCCTTGTAGTCGCGTTTCTGTCGTATACAAAACCGCGCGCGCGCGCGCCGAGACTGATATTATTGATTCTACGTGGCCAAGAGTACTTTAATCAGATATCATCGATGAAACAAACGCGAGTATACCATTAGTTGTGAGATATCAAAATGACAAATGGACGATTTTCTCTCTCAACGAGAAAAACTTACTTCCATTTTTTTACGTGGTGAAAGAAAAAAAAATGTACTTCGAAAATCCGGAACGGTATATTTAAAAGTGATCAAAATATACTTGATTTCCGGATACCAATAAGAATGAAATAACAAAACGAAAACATGAAATTATGTATACAAATATACAGATATATTTATACATAATACAATAATAAGTTTATAAATTTATAGATAAATATAAATATAAGTTAATCTATGTTATAAATAACAAAAGTCCTATAGTACTTAAGGCATTGCTATGAGCAACGATTACTTATATGGATAAATCATAGTTATTAGATTTCTGAACAAAAGAAATGCAAGGCTGAGTTAATCATTCGTAATCGTTTATTCTCGAGTTACATTACATACTCTTTGTATATACAAACAAAAATCTCGTATGTTTGAGTCAATTTTTGAGAGTACTTAACGTCAAATAGACGCGTATTATTTGAGATTTAAAATTCGATTCATACGAATTTTCAAAGCTTCGACGAGTGTTTATGGATATTTAGACGATCGTTTATAAAACGTTATAATCTAACGAGAAAAAAAAACAGGGTGGATAGAATTTATTCCTGAGCTGCGTATGAATCTATTGATAAAATATAAATGGCAATGGAAATAACAAATTGTTGCGTCGTTTTCGAAAGTCAATTGAACGATTGGAGTTTGTCAAAACGTTTTTTTTTTTCCTTTTTTTTTTTAATTTGTACAATTCGGACCGGTAGGATTCTCTTAATAATGTAAGACAGGACCAATTTTTCTATATCGACAAGCTCCAAACGTAACGAAAAAATAAATAATTCAATATGTGTCAAGAAATCTTCTGAACCCTCGAGACGAGTATCGAGATCAGTCGTTAACTAATTATGACAAACATTTTGGAATACATAAATATATGTATATGTATGTTTAAAAAAACGTAGACATCCATTTACACTTATTCCAATTACCAATGTACATGAGAATAAATCTTTTATACCTTTACTCAAACGATTAAAATCAGTCAGTTGCAATTTACGTGCGATCTACTCATATTATTGTTATTCATAATATTCTTGTAAAAGTTGTATAAAAATGAGTTTCAGATTGTATTTTTAACAATGATCTCGTTATAACCTGATATTCGTCACAGATCATTGTTGCAAATGAAACGATTCCCCTCCGAGTTTTTGCCGGAATAACGATAGCGACACTTGCCGTAGGCACCTGAATCAATCACACATTTTTTCTTATTTTTGTGACACAAAATAACTGATTGATTATTTGTCATTTATTTACTTTTCTTATTTTTTTCACCAGATAAATTAGCAATTTTGAATATTCGTATAATCGTCGTTTCTAATTACTTTAATTGGATTATTTTGGAAAGTAATTCTTGAAAATAATACCTTTGTGATCTTGTGGATTCCTTTGTGATGATGGTAAAGGTGTGTAATTAACATCGAGTATTGTATCAACCTCGTCGAAACCAGTTTCCGATAATTCCGTTATTTTCAGAGGTGCCAATTTGACTGTACGCAAAAGACGTCCCCTACTACGAGCATCTATTATTTCCTGTTGTGTAATTCGCCTTGAATCGAGGAAACGGAGTGTACTCGGCAATGTGTGTATTGCATACAGTCTGTAACGCTCGTAATCGGCCTCGTCGGTCGTCGTATTCGCTGTCAATTGATCTGGATATCCAGGATTCCCCAGGAGACTCACATACTCTATGAAGGGACAACATTCTTTTATCCTCTCCAGAACTCCGTCGATATCGATCACCTATTTATACAACAAAAATATTACACCAGATCTTGTTTTTGAAGTACATTCTTATCCTTTTGGAAGCTCAATGGATTTCTAGTCCCCCATCCCCCCAAATTACGAAAATTCTTTCTCTCAACTGTTGAGCCTGCTCTCCCTTCCTTAGCTTCTGATTCTGTGGACTGTTTGTACAAATATCCGAAATAGTTCAGGGAAGCAGCACTTTACCAATATTTTGATCTGAAACTAACATTTTTTTGACAAACGACTTTTCAACTTTTGGTGTAATTGAGGTTTAATTTATTCTACATTCTCTTGGACTTTGAGTCATGTCATGTTCAATTACTGACTTTTCCCAAGTGAACAAGTCAGGACTCACTGTACGAATCCGAATTTGAAAATTTCAAGATTATAACTATATACAAATCTTCCTGTATTATTGAATGCTCAAAATTAGAAAACAACCGAGTTGATTGATCGATATTTCAAATCACATAACAAAAAAAATGTTATCGAATCAGAATTCGGAGACTTGGTAATTGGACAAAAAACGAAATTTGGATAGTTCAACGACTCGTCGTTAGAGCGATTCCTTATCGCACATGAAGATTTTTCTTTTCGGAATTCTTTTCTTTCGTTATTCATTAACAAACCAACAAAAACCTTGTTATTATTGAGGCTCAGAGTCGTAAGTCTTGGCATTTTTGGTAGTGTCTTGAGATCACGCAATTTGTTGTTATCTAGAATGAGTTGTTGGAGATTAATGTAGTCCCCAACGGACGAGATGGACGTCAGCTCGTTATAAGATAAATCGAGACTGACACAATCGTTGCCGACAACACGCACCAAACCACTCGGGATTCTCTCCGCACGTTGTCCCGTGTACCATGCCTTTAGTAAGAGTAAAAAGAAACACGTGAAACAGGAAAAAGAATCGAGATATCAATCTACAGAGATCCATTCGATTTTAAGTAAATAAAAATTACAGTTTTCACGATTACCTGTTTGTTTTTCACTGTCAGAGCGCTTCTGTTAAAGTCTTGTTCCTTCACTCCCGCCATTTTGAATCGTCTTCTCCCACGTAAACAAGCACACATACTAATAATAATGATCATAATACAAGCGTACAAAGTTGACGATATCTCGTGCATATTTTTTCATGTTTTATATATAGTTATGTACTTTTAACCATTATATGATATCACATTTGATCGAGACTCGTTGGTTTTTCTATTTTTTTTTTTCAAGAAGATAGTTTTTCATTGAATCAGTAAATCAGAAATACATTTATTAAATATAAACTTTCTTACAAAAACTTTTTAGTCTGGTTGCAAAATATGCTTTCCTCGCCTAAGTAAAATATTTTACTTCTTGCCAACGTACTGTATCAAAACGAATCGACGCGGAGAGAGCCGGAGAGCTAATGTAAACATAAACAGTCACAATATATAGAAAGAAAGAACAGAGAGTTCTTCATAACTTGACGACGCTGGTTTTGTCACGAGACTTCAGTCTCCCAGAGATCTTCGAACTGTATAGACGACCCTTCCGTGTGCATTAGAATAAAAGAGTATATTTAAGTTAATCCATTGCATTTTTACATTATTTATCCATCCGTTTCAAATTAAAAAAAACCTGCCTAAGCGCAAGTGCAGTCTTAACAACGAGGCAGTGTTATTATACCGGCACTTATATACGATAAACTAATGACGCTAAAATAGTGACAACTTGCAAAGAAAAAACAGTTCACGGAGACCGTGAAAACCCGATAATGTCAGACGACAAAAAAAATCAAGTGCCTTTCAGTACATGTTCAGTGATACGCTTACGAAACTAACACGTAACGTAAAAATGTTTACAAAAATATGTAGACGATATTAATGTAAAAAAGGCTCGTTGGTTTTTTTTTTTTTTTTTTTTTTTTTTTTTTTTTAAGATAGTTTATTGAATCCGAATAACATTATTAAATTTGTAAGTATAAATTTTCTTGTAAAAACTTAGTGTATGGTGGTTTGTTTGTATGTTGGTTAGTTAATGAATATTACATCGCGCGCGCCAATTTTGGGTTTGTTTAGGTTTATTTTGGTTTGTTTAGATTTGTTTGGATTTGTTTACAAAAAAGGCTCGTTGGTTTTTTTTTTGATAAAGATGGTTTATTGAATCCGAATATCATTATTACATTTGTAAGTTTAAACTTTCTTGAAAAACTTAGTACATGTTGGTTTGTTTGTAGGTTGGTTAGGTAATGAATATTACATCTCGCCAACTGTCTTATTCTGTAGAAATGTGTCATTTTTCTATTGTTTGTTTTATGATAAATATTGCAGTTACTTCTGCTTTTACGACGTTTCGACTAGAAGTGGTCGTTTAACAATTAATGACGCAAATACCCCGGATCGGGAAAAATCGTCTGTCTTTTTGGTTTTTTGTTTGTTCTTAAATTATAGGATGGGGGAGGGGGAGAATGGGTAGGAGGGGTACAATAAAGTGGTAACGTTCAGGCGTATTTTTGTTAAAAATCATTTTCGACACTTTTACGAGTTTCACGTCTTTGAGGTTCAAGCTGTTAATTTCCTTGGTTATTTCGGTCTCTTCAAAACCTCCTCTGACTCCTTTGAGCACTATTGACTTGGGTTTTACGTGTCTGTAGGTATACAATTCTGCATCTTTGGCTTTTAGGATCTCGATTGCACTGTTGTAAGTGTCTATGTCGATCGTGAAAAGTCTTATCATATTTTCATCACAGAAGTTAACAAGGAATTTGTCTTTTAAAACATTATTCGTGGTAAGGAGATCGATCGCCGCTTTTATGCCGATCTTATAGGCGTAGATAGGCGTCGGTTTCAGTTTTTGCTGTTTAGGGACTACTATTACGCGATGCGTTTGAGCGCCACTATTGTCTTTATCGGTGGTAGTTTCCCGCACTGTGCCTTCTGAGTTGTCACCCTTGATACTCATGGTGTCAGAGAGCGCCTCGAATCGGTTGAACACCGAGGCCTCTTCATTATCGACCTTTTTTCTGTGTTTGACCGGTCTTTTCGGCAGTTTGAATTGCGTCGTTGCTTCTGCGCCGTTGGGTGTATCCCCACTCTGCTGTTGTTGTTGATCGTTCTGTCTTTTGTCCGAGCCGCTCTAGGACCTACTGTGCCGTCTCGCTTTAATGTTCGGTTTCACCGTTTTTTCACCAAGAATCTTTTTATAACTTGATGATCCGTGCATTCTTTCGAATCTTTTTAAGTCGTATTTTAATTTTGCGTACGAATCACTGTCACTATTAATCTGTCGTGTCCCGCAGGGCCCTGGATTGTTAGTGTCTTCAGACATTGTCGGTGTTCGTAGGTCACCGTGGGTTGTTGTGTTCAAGTTAGTTTCCACTGTTCTTGCATCATTTGGACTGTTTAATAATAAGTGCCGGTGCATACGCACCGCCTCACTATTAACACTGCAATTGCCTTCAGGCCGATTGTTTATTGGCAGCACTTTGATGACAATAAATGCACTAGGATTAAGAAAATAAATAAATTCAACACTTTGTAAGCGCGTCGCAAGCCCGTGCTTCGCGTACGACCGTTTAAAGGGAACTCAAGGCTCGTTGGTCTAGGGGTATGATTCTCGCTTAGGGTGCGAGAGGTCCCGGGTTCAAATCCCGGACGAGCCCGATTTTTTTTTCTTTTTTGAAATTTACCACATCAAGATCCGACAAGATTATTTATTATCAATATTACCTACATTTAGAAACATTTTGCTAATATTTAAGAAATGTAAAGAAATTTTGGCTCGAATATTTCAGTCGAATCGAACGACTTGATCATTAAAAACAAAATAAAGCATTAAAAAAAAAAAAAAAATTCCATCATTAAATGATTAAGTTCGATAACCACTGATAAAAAGATGAAAATTTATCACCTCGTTATATTTATAACATAATATATATAGTTCATGCCCATGCTATACGTGTGGTTTAACCGCTCAACGGTACCTACAGAGAGCGCTGACATGAATACAAGAAATGTTTTTACTCTATTAGCAATTCAGATTCGTCATTACCGTCGTCTTTTCCGTGTGTTAAAAATTCATGCCGGGTAACTTGGACGAGAGCACGTGAGAAATAAATGAGGTTTTCTCGAGATAAAGACTCGAGAATACCTCGAGTATTGTGGGGAGAGTATGAATCATTTCACGATGTCGAAAAATATGGAGGAAGAACCGAAGAACCTAGCATTAGTAATCGATGACTGTCCTCGCGAAAGTATATTTATATCATTTTTGTGAAAAGAGTTTCAGGTAGCAGAACTTATATCAATAAATTGTGAACTTGAGTAAGTTGCGTACTATTTGAACTCTTTCGAAACTCAACAATCAAGAAATATAACATTTTTTCGCTGTACTACTTTTTTCCTCATGAACAATACGCATAATCTTTCGTGCCACATGTTCGAGACACTTGGATATATATATATATATATGAGATCACACTGTATGTATAACATAACATTGCTAAACCTCGTTCCAATGCGAAAATATGAAGTCCGTTCGAAATTATTTCATCAAGGTGCGTTCATATCTGCCAACACATGTTCGAACTCCGAACCATTTCAGCATCAAAATAAATCGAGTTTGAATGACCAAGGTTTTCTCAAGGCATATTCGTTCAAACGCCGGTTCCGGGAACGCAGATGAAAAGAAAAAGTATAATTGAAATTTAACTTACCATATTTTTCACAATATACCGTAATTTTTGATTCTGTGTTTTGAGGAATCAAATTGTTGTTGCCAAAATGTAAACACACCTCAAAGCGATAGCTCTGGTAACCTAAATTGCTATATGGAATACGAATACCTCTCTATACGCCTTGAACACCTGATTATGAGGTTCATTTAACTTAGTTTTACACAATTGAACAATTTATATTTATTTCGTGGCGGATTCACCAATTACTTTTACTACATCTTTGTTATTTTTTTATTCATTCAATGAACCCGGCTGATTAACTCTACCTATATATTCAACCATGGCACCTATATAATTCGCTTGTACGTTTGTATATACTTTGAAGAACGTGCATTCGTGATACTACGTGTACACAAGTACACATACACACGACCGTTTCAAGATGGCGACGGTGACACATTTGTCGTACTGTCAAATCGGCTTGGGATACGCCTTGATAAAAACTTTTTTACATTATCTTCTATAAACCCATCGGTCTAATTATGAATTTCGTGAGTACAATGAACGCTAACAAATTATATGTTTATCAGTTTCATGGTGTTGTTAAACATTCACTTGTAATGTTGTGTTCGATTCATGACCAAACTTTGCAACGCGTTTTGTGACCACCTTTCGTTCATTTTTTCTTGTCAAGAGGCTATCTCCTACGAAAATCGAATCGCGTTATCCGCGATATCACATTCCGTTTATGAAGCGACACTTATCGTCAGTGATAATTCATTTATTTGTGCCCTTTGTATCCCGAAAAAAATCGGATGAACAGTTGGCTCGATTATTTGGTTCCACTGTTTCTTCATTCATTTTCATTTCTTGTCAGTATAATTTAGCTTGAACTTTTGTCTGCTAGGAATAAAATAAGAAACTCGCATGTTTTAACTTTTGTGTGTGTGGCTCTGTTGGTTTTATCGAAAAACCAAAAATGTATGTATTTTCTGTCTCGGAGGTGTGAGAAGGTGAAAGAGACAAAGATAGAGCTAAAACAGAGCACTGGAGAAAAGCCAGAGCTCTCCCGTGTCAGCGGAAAACATTGAAAATGGAACCTATTGTGGCGGTAGTGGAATACAACTATGTAGCTCAAGAACCAGATGAGCTAACGCTAAGAAAAGGCGACATCATTAAAGAAATTAATGTGATGCACGGAGGTTGGTGGGAAGGTACCCTGAGGGATAGGCGCGGCATGTTCCCGGACAATTTTGTAAAGGTAGAATTGAGCTTACAAACATAAAAATGTAAAAAAAAAAATTAAAATCTATCAGATATAGCAAAATGGTGCAAATAGAAATATTGTTTTCGTTGAACATTAAGGTATTAGCTTCACAGTGTAGGGCAATATTCGTTCCATTAATACCTTAGAAAAAATTTATGATCAGCTCAACATTGGCCAACTCTGAGCAACTTTGCCAATATTCAGGGGATTGTTGATTTTTTTTAAAGTAGATTTATTTTTCATGTAATATTCCAAAATTAACATGCGTGCTAGTCTGCAGATAAAGTTAATTCGATATCGCGTTTCTGAGCTTTTATAATTAATAACAAGAAGTTGCCCATCTCTGTTTTTGTGATACCTCCAAGGATAGTTATTTCAATCAATTCATCCAATCGTTCATCACACATTCTGTAGAAATTTCCATTTTTATTTGCACAGCAATGTTGTCTATTCCCGTCGAGTTTCTTATACCGCTGTATTTTTCTAGGTAATAGAACCATCCTCGATAGGAGGGACCGCAAGTGGTGTATCAGCCGCTACCACAGCAGTTCCAACTCCAACTGCTGAGCCAGAGATCAGTCCAACTATAAAGCGAGAGGAAGTACAACTTAGAAACGGAAGTGGCAGGAGATGGTGCAAAGTATTATTTAGTTATGATCCTTGCAACGAGGACGAGTTGGCCCTTGTGCCTTACGAATCCATAGAATTCCTCGGCGAGGTTGAGGAAGGCTGGTGGAAAGGGAGATTACGAGGAGCCATCGGTGTATTCCCATCGAATTTCGTTTCACCGCCTGCGTCTGAAGAAAAAGAATTATGCAAAGTATTGTTTCCTTACGAAGCGGCAAACGAAGACGAATTGACTCTTGTTGAGGGCGATATTATCACGCTAGTATCACGGGATGCTCCTGACCGAGTAAGTACCAATTTAGCATTTCGTTTTTATCTATTTAAAATTTTATTCTACGTTTATTCAGATCCATCTAATTATCCATCAAAACGGATTAATAAAGAAATATAAAAAATACGAATTTATAGGGATGGTGGAAGGGAGAATTGCGAGGCCAGTTTGGTCTGTTCCCTGACAATTTCGTTGAGATATTGGGTTCAAAAAATGACCAACGTCCTTCAGATTCCGAATGGCAAGAAATGAATCAAGGGACCTCAAAAAGTAGCAGTAAACATTCGTCTTATACACGTCAACGTGGCAAGAAAGCTCACGCTCGAAAAAGTCTTGATGCGCGGCTCGGTCATACAGGTGAGTTTTTTTTATCTTCGATACACCTGTATTGACTGTTCCGATTATTTACTTACAATGAAAATACAATGATTTATTTCTGTTATTACAGATTCCTCATCAAAAAAATCCTCGTTATCGTCCTCCACCTCTTCCACTGTGACGACTTCAACGTCACAAATCACCAGCATGAATAGTAGCACTGATAAGAAATCGGTAATCAACAATCACTCATTGATGACGAGTCTAAAGCGTCTTGTGGCGGATGGAAATGTCGATGCTAATGATAGTGCAGACACGGGACTCGGTGAAGAATTGGACGGTGTAGAACGGGGCGAAGGTGCACCCTTGTCTCATTTAACAGCGTCTCGCGCAAAAGCCCCACGTCGACGTTTACCATCGACTCAACTTTTACGACATCAGACCTCAACGATCAAAGAATCAAATAACACATCAACAGTTTCGGTATTTATACGAATCATGAATAAAAATTTTATCAACGGAATTGATATTATCGAGGCTTTACATTTCTCGGAACGAATGATTATTCTAGGAAAATAATATTGCGAATGGAAATGCCGATCCAGTAATGGAGCCAATGCGAGAGGATGAGAGCGATGCTCCTGTTGGAATTGCTCGACGAAAGGCACCTTGGGTAATTCAAGACTTTTCAAAGACAATACTTAAAAAATTTGTCGGTTACTTGTTCGGTTGTTTTCGTCTATGTGTGGGTTTCTTTCACACAAGTTTATATGAATCGAATCATGTACTTATTTCAGAATATTAAAAAAATACAAGTAAAATTTGTTCTGGCTGTGTGATTCAAACATTTTTGTAAGTCATTCAATAATCGCAAGTTTATGATCGTTTTCTTTCACTTAACAGTATTATAACAAGTACTTTTTTTTAGTCATGTTTCTGAATTCGAAAATCCTCATGTTTGCTTTGATCCTCGTTCACAGATAGAAGAACTAATACACAATCAAATGGAAAAACGAAAGAGTAATCTTCCGGACAGAGTAGACAAGCCCGAAATAAAGAAAGAACGAAGCTTCCCCCGATCGATAATGTCAACCAGTGCGAGCGAAGTTAGTACCACAAAGTCACATTTGGATTCCGACGACGTGTGGGTCAAAGACAAAGATAAGAGTCCACGTAGTGACACAGCCTCCCACACGTGTCCGGTGTCACCAACGATCACCCCCTCGACACCCGCTTACGTCCCGTATCGTCTTTACAGTCAACTTCTCGATAGGGTGAGTCATTCAAAAGATGCTTTCCCTAAATCAAAGCAAGAGATGAGTCACCGATCGGTCCTTTTCACGAATCGTACAGCCGTTATTCGTCAAAGTAATAAAAGGTGCTCATCTCCGTGCTATATTTATATACCGTACTCGTATTAATTTTCAATGAATTATCGTCAAAACAAACAAAGGTCGCCACATTGGAGGAAAAGCAGATAATGCTACAACGAACAGTCTCGAAACTGTCGGAACAGCTTGTACCGCTGTTGGCCAACGCCTCGACGAACAGCAAGGTGTAATGTACACAATTTCTCGAACGCCAAGCTAAACGATGAAAGAAAAAATGGAGGGAGGAAGGAAAAAATTCGATGTGCATTCCCTCCTATGTTGTATCGCTACATGGTCCTGTTTTTTTTGTTTTGTTTTTTTTTTTCTAACGAACACTCCCGTGTTCATCCGTGATGAAGAGAAAAAGTTTTTATGACTATTATTATATTATAGACACCATATTGTTATGATTACTACTATGGTACAACTGTTGTTATATATTTATTAATTTTTTTTTCGATGGCAGCGATAGCTTTTATACTTCGCTGATGGCAGCATTTACTTTACGGTAGACTGTGACGTGATTTTTATTATTTTTTCCGAATTTTCTTCCATTTCGCACCTACGAAAGTGCTGCTGGATCATCATTACGATTATCCTTCTCTGATCATCAGAAGGCATTTACAATTCCTTCTTTTCTTTATCGATTACAAGAGGGTCTCAATTCTCTGACTGCCTAATTTAATTTGCAAGCCGTTTCGACGCCGTCGCACTTCATATTTACAGGACTCAGAAATTAGCAACGTTTGTTCAATCGAATATTGAACAACGGTCGAAAAAAATAGTTTCATTTTTATTGCTTGTTCTTTCAGTTTATTGTATTATATACCTGACTACAATAATGGCCAATACTTCTCTAGTGTTGTGAAAAATAGTGAACAAATATTGTGTTTAGAAAAATTTTTTAATTGTAAAAATTAATTTTCGTCATAGGAGAAAGACTTGTAATAGTTTTTTTTCTTTTCGAATGCTGCTCACAACAACAATATCACTCAGGTGAATAACGCGTTTTTTTTTTTTTTACATTGTTAACAAAATTTTCTATGTCAGAACACCGTTGCAAAGCTCTGGGTTGTGTAAATACAATATTGCTCACGGTCGTGAATTGTATTTACGGAGAACGCATTTAGCAGCAAATTAAGATTTATAAGTACTTAAAAAACAAAAATAATCGCTCGATTCGTGAGAAGAAAATAATATACTTAATTTTGTCTCTCTGTATCGTTGAAGAGACAACCTCGCAATGGTCGAGTTTTTTGCGTCCCCTTTAAATTCTACGGATAAATTGTAAGTTTTAAAAAGTTTAAGAGAAAGAGAAAAATGAGAGAGAAAAGGAAGGGTGAAATCCGACCGTGCCAATGTTTTTCGTTCGGTTCGACATGTTTTTGAGTGTTCTTCTTAGAGGCGTCTCTATTCTCCGATCATTGCAGTGAACGGAATGTTCAAGTTGATTCAGAAAAATTCCGAAACACGCATCGCTATATTATACGCGACCATTTACAATTCGAGGATAACGAAATCACAACGTGTACGTGTGTGCGCGCGATTGAAAAATATGATACAAAAGATAACATTCCACCCAGCCATAACCATTTTTTGAACCGAGCATATTCCTGCTTTTTAACGTTGTTAAAATGGTGCTAATGTGTGGTTTAGATTATGCAAATGATATACCTTAGTGAGTTAAGAAAAAAGTAAACGAGAATACAAAAACAGAGCAAGAGAGCTAGAAAAATGATCGCGTTTATGTACAAGTCGGGTCTCAGTCCCAGTGTCGTAGAAAACAATGTCAAACGAACCAAAAGTAAACCAAAAAAACAGTATCCCGAGGAGAGGAAGCTCGGCAAACAAATTATTGTCTAATACAAATAAAATTTTCGTAATTATTTTTGAACTTGAATGTTTGCGGAAATTGTGGTACAATTTATGCATTTCTGTCAAGAATTATCCTTATCGCTACATAAATTTGAATTAATATATAAATATGAGTTTTTCAGTTGACTAAGAATGTAGAAAAATGCCTTTGCCGGCCTTCGCGCTATCCGATTGACGAAATTTTTTGCTCGACGACAATTTCGCGTTATTCCAAGACAAGACCAATTTTTCCGTACACTATGTCACTTTTGTATAATAAATATCCAATCATTTTGTACTTTTATATTTGGCCACTGTGGCATTCGAGAAGCAGCTTTATCAAACTCGAAAAAAAAAGTAGACGAATAATGAATTTAAGAAAACAGAGCGTGTAACATGCGCTGCGAGATCCCTCGTTTGTTTTCTTGTTTTGATTTTGCACGACCGATATTCCAGTCACTCCGTCGAATATCTGAAAAACATTTCGAACTACCTTGTCCATTATACACGCACCCACACACAAGCACAAACACACGTTTTTTTATCCACCATCAGCTCGGTCAAATATTCGAAAAATATCCACGAGATTGATACTTGTACTATCGTGATTAGGGCGAGAGTTGAAACGCGCACCTAAATAGTCATTTAAAAAAATCATAGAAATTCTAAAATAATACGTAGGGCGTCGATAGATCTTTGTGGCGTAAACATGCGCGGATATTATGTGTGTGCATACGCGTGTGTGTTTGTGTGTGCGCGTGTTTGGAGATAAAGAAAAATAAAAACAAATGAAGAGTGAGAAAATGCGTCGAACGGTACAAGGAAATATATAAAATAAAAATTAAGAGTCCTCGATAAATCGTAAGAAGATTAAATTTCTAATGCCTAGATATTAATTGGAAGCACTTCCATAACGCAACCGTGTTTCTAGAAATTGAAAGGTGAATGGCTAAATTTATGAGAAGAAATAAGAAAAACAAACTACAAGTATACAAAACGATAAATCCTGTAATAATTATGTACATATATACACATACGTGGGAACGAACGATGCATTATATTTTCTCTTGTTCCGTGAACGTTAATTTTGACATTTTTTTTTTTTGTTAACATCGAGACAGAAACACGTGCCAGATTAATCGTACTATTGTGTAAATAATTAATCGGAGTAAATCTTTTAGTACCCTCCTAAAAATTAATTTTTTGTCTTCCTGTCGTCACGGAAGTGTGCAAAATCGAATTTTCTCAGTATCTCGAGAAAACGTCAATTCATTCCAATTAAATTTGAAAAAAAGTTACAAAAAAACATGATAGAGGAAATTGGATTGTTTATATCAATAGAAAAGTAGAGATTTTGTCCATTTCCATTGACAACGTGCCTGATTGTTTTACCATAATGTTTAAAATCTATTGTAATTGTTCTCAAGATTTCGCCGATTTCCTTGATATCGACGATGATGATGTGGCATAATTTCACAAATGTACGGTAATTTTTGAGAACAAGGTGAAACTTTCCACGATGACGAAGTACGAGGATTGTCAGGGGGTACGAGAACGGCGCATCCACGAGAATTTGCTGGCTCACTCTCGGCCCATCCACGATAATCAAAGCACAGAAGTGGTTCGTCTAATTATCGATTTTACATTTTTCACTCTCCATCATTATCTGTTTTCGCAACAATTTAATTACCAAATTCATTTTTCCAGCGTCTTTCCTTGTCACGATTGCTCAAACCAACGAAGGTCCGATCGGTCAACACCATTTTTCCCAAACCTTCGGTTCTCTCTTCACTCGCAATGTGAGCCAAAGTTGCACGCATTTTTCGGCAAGATTCACGAGCATTTGTGTAGTTCAAACGTTCCTCGGATATGTAAAACAATCCAACATTCGGCAGGCACTTCAAACTCCCATTTTCTGCAACGAAAATTGTGTCCCTTTCGTTTTAAGTATACCAGTTTTTTTTTTTTACCATTTACAAATAACTATTGAAGTCACATGATGCCATTTAGAGAACCTGATGAAATCTGTGATCGATAAATACTGTAGTGATCGAACTTCGTATCGTTAACCAAGTTTGTTAAACCATTTGTTGTCGGACAAGCGAGCACTTGACAGTTTGAATTCCTCCAATTATCCTTTCGTCGATAATTAGCAATTTTTGAATCAGCATAATTAAAGGCTAATGCTTTTTTCGAAACAGCGAATTTTTCACAATTTTCAAGATTCGTTACATCTTTTCGTGATATTATAGTCTCAGTCGATCGTTTTTCGTGTTTCGAGAGTTTATACGCCGGTGATGCTCGACTGCTGATTTCGCAACAAGGATCTGTCGAATCAGCAAAAAACAATCGCGGAGAAAGAAGTATCACAATTTTTATCACGATCCAATAAGGTTTCATACTTAATTTTTTTTTTTTTTTTTTTTAACACTCGAGAAATAATAACTCGTTAATATTTGGCAAAAAAAAATATAGTATTTATTTAACAGATTGTTCGTTGAACAAGAATAATTATTTGTCGTGTGTGCGGAATATTTTGTAACATGTGAATCTTTCTCGAGGAGTCTCTTTTATATATGTACAGAACAAATCGTATCCGCGATGAAGTTTTCGATGTTGTTTCAACGGATACGTGCGTCGGACCTGGACGTTATAATTGTGGCAATTTTTATCTTTCCGTTACATCTGCGGTTCGTTGAGTCCATAGAATGTTTGGTCAAGGCCAGAGAATAACAATTACATAATGTACAAGGGACTATTTTTTTGTTTTCAATCTACGAGGCCATCAGAGGATCCAGTGCTTTGCTAACTTCGGCGAATATATCGTCGACCGAGCCTTCGGCGTTGATCTAAAAAAAAAAAAAAAGAAAAACGAATCGTAATTAATGCTCGATATGAATAAAATTACTGGAAATTTTATGATCACTTAGGCTTTCGATAACTCTGATCTTGAATTAACGATTGGCTTTACCCTAACGACTTTGTCTTTGTAGTGCTCAACGATTTCACCATTTTTCACATTGAAAATTTCGATCCTTTTCTTTATTGTTTCCTCGTTGTCGTCGGCTCTCTGCGAAACTGCTGCTCTTCCGAGCAATCTCTTCTTCAGAGTCTCATTTGCCACGTCGAAAAATATCACCAGATCAACTGGACACACCTGAAATATCAACGACATCAAATATTTTTATTTCCTTTCGAATCTTTCGGAGTAGTAAAAAAACAGAAAAAGTTCTAACATCTTTCTCGAACTGAAGACCTTGATCCAGTTCACGTGGATAACCGTCTATGAGGAAACCCTTTGCACTACCAGCGGCACGTGCAGCAGTCATTCTTTCCTTGATGAGTTCGAGAACCACGTCCTATAATCATTAAAATTGCATATAAGTAATCGGCATATTTTATACTCCAAAGAGATTGAATTAGAAAATTCTTTTATAAAAAAAAAAAAAAAACTGTATTTTCAATTGCAAAACCATTAATCAGAAATAAATCAGTTTTTCAAGAATAAAATATCAATCCGCTCCAGCTTATGACTGTTCAGAATGTTATCATATTCCTTGAAACAAACTTGAAAGCATATAGCTACTGCAGTAGTAATCGATAAATTACGAATTTACAGTTGGAACGAAGAGGCCCTTGGACATGAGTTCTTGGAGCGAGGCACCGCGTGAACTACCACTGGCAACTTCTTCACGAAGAAGATCACCACTGCTCAAATGAAGGAGTCCATATTTCGCGATCATTTTGTCGCATTGTGTACCCTTGCCGCATCCGGGACCACCGATTACCCAAACGGTTTTCATCGTTGGATTTTTTTTACTTTTCGAACGAGCCTTTTTCGCCTGTGGCAACTCAGTCTCGATAAAATCGAGAGTGCAAGATTGAATTTTTGAATTTAACGTGCCGAGCTAGAAATTCAAAGAAGGGTTTCATGAATCAAACAAAATAGCCACTCTTCCATAATTAAGAGCATATTTTTATAGGTATGAACCTCAAAAAATAAAAGAATCATTCATTGAATATTTCGGATCGAATAACTCGTACATTAACTAATTTGAGTAAAAAGAAACTAAATTTTTTGAAAAAAAATTCCACGTTGGCAAAAAACTGTTCACATTCGTACAATTTTTATAATCTTGTGCTCAAAAATAACTTTATTCTGTTCTCCTATTCGTTACTTACGTAATGACTAATTACGAGAAAATGAAAACAATTTTATCCTCCTTCCACGATATTCACGTTATTCACTTATTTTGTTTCACGTATGAAAACTTCGAACTCTATCGATTCGTCATTGGCTCTCTCGCGTGTAAGCAAAGATTGAAGAATGCTGTAGTAAAAAAAAGTCGCCAATGGAATCGCGCATGTCTTCTGAATATTATGTGAACGCGTGTGAACGTTGTTCGCATGGACGCACACAACTACGCATGCCTGCATCGAGGGCTGAGATCATACACGATATACTACACAGCAAGACTTTTGGTATTCGGTCAAATTTAAGTGAGCTATCCCTCACCTTGAACTCCGATCTCTTTTCAAATTTACGAACTCAAATTTCATATTACGTTTAAAATCATGTTCAGAAAAATAGAGATTTTTCTTTCGAAATCTTTTCAAACGAAATACAACAGTATCACAAATTTCGTTAAAAAAATTCCTTATTCGTGTGTAACGTTAATTAAGCAAACAGCATGAAAAACCAATTATTACACTATATTTTTTGAGGTTGATACAAAAGCAGGACTTTCGATATGTTCAAAAGGATCGACTTCCGCCACTCATTGGTACGTGTACGATGCTCACCTTCAACTCGATTTCTTTTCAAATTTGACGTTTTTTCACATATAGTTGTAATTTATGATCATGCTTCCAAAATTTGGAAAAATATAGCTCCGAAATCAATCAAAAATTAGCAAATATAAATTTTATACGAAATTTGTATTTCTAATGATTTTGTCTAATGCGTACAAAAAGTTAATTGGACAAAAAAATGAAAAATTAATGTTCGTTACAACATTGTAAGATTTAAAAATTCATTTATCCACATGCAGCTCATAATTTATACAATTTCGTTAACCTTCCGTGTTGTGGATAGAATTTTTAGTGATTTTATGTCACACCAACCTTGTCCTTCGATTTTTCGGTGTTAATGGTCAGGATAGTCTCGTAAGATAATTCGCATAAGCCTAAAATAAAGAACCACCACAAAAGATGCACTTTATATATAAACGCGATAGATTACGAGTTGAACTATTCGGAAGATCGAGTCATCAAAATCTCAATTTCAAACGTCTAACGATAGGCGAAGAATGAGATTATGAAAATTTTTTTTTTGCAGAAGTTGAAGGAAAAGGGGTCAAATATAAATCTGAGCTGAAGCTCCCACCGGGCTATTCCCGTGACCACCACATTGGTGAATAAATATAAATATATGTCTGTAGTACACCTACACCGTTCAGAGAATATACCTGTAGATTTATTCTTGGCATAGTGTTTGTATATAAATAAAGTAGCGTCTTTACTGACCTAAAGAAGTGCCAACTAAAGTCTCGTGCGAAGTTTCAATGGTCGAGGAATGATTCAATATATATACACACACCAACTTACTTCAGAGGATTTTGTAAAAATTGATTAGATTAAAACTTGATGAAGGATCTGAAAAATATCGCCTTTTCAAATCTTATCACTCGAAATTATCTGTAATTAAATGACATGAAACAAAATGATATTTGATATTTTAATTATAATTCGATAATTCGCTGGTTCTCGGTTAAAAATGATCATGTTATCTAAATGCACTTTTTAATTATATTCATAAATTATTAATTCCTTTCTACTGAATGATTGAATGAATTCAATATCAGGTATATTTTTTGAGCTTTTTACAGATTCCACTGATGACAAGTGACAAGACTATTTTGATCTTGACCAAACGTGGATGTTCAAAATGCTAAACTCCTAGTAAACGTTGAGAGCGCTACTATCCAATGATACAAATTTTACTCATGAAGACGACTAATCTCCATGTGGTTTCAACAAGATGGCGTTCCCCGCCCGGTGCAGTGCTGCCACCAGGCGGGGATTACAGCTCGAACACGCACGAAACATCGCCGAATGTCTTGTGATCTCTAACCGGAGCGTTGAAAAACTACTTTGAAAGAATCGTACAGTGCTTTACCAGGAGCAAGAAATTATCAAAAATGGTACGCATTTCCTAATCCGGATTATTCTCTGACATCCTTGCATCTCCGATAATAATTATGCGAAAAGATTTTCTATGAAAATTCTTAAAAGATAAAAACGCCTTAATATCGTTACCCCTCAGCTCTCCTGCGATGACGAATTCCCCTTTGTGCAACAATTTGTCAAACCGGTAGTCGATTTAATTTAGAAAATGTGCTTATTTCTAATCGTCGTTACTGATACAATAGCAACACGGGTTTTGACTATGAAATAAAAATAGCAAAAAAAACCATTGTCAATCATCTCTGTATAGTTTTCTATCTTACCGAAAATTCGAGACCGACCGTATAACCTTATAAGGACATCGGTTTCTTGAATCGCCCACACCCAACAATAATTGAAAAAGAAACTAATCTCAATGCGTGTAAAACACATACTGTGACAGTGTCTTACACTTACGAGATTCAATTTAAATACACCCTATAATGCTTTTCCATCAACTGTCAACTGTATAGCCAATAAGAATATTGTAAAATATAATAATAGTTATGATTTTCAAACGAAAAGAAATGAAAATCGTACCCTAGAATATTACCAAAAACAAAAGCACGTCTCATCTTGATTTTCGACTGTTTTTTTCGACAAAAACGAAGTGCATTGAATATTTTGTTCAGAGATACGTATCATAGAAAAAATGGGAAAATTTGCAAGGGTAAAATGACAAATGTTTAGTAATTTGAATTAATTGAAAAGCTGATATTTCCCTAATTGCTTAAAACATCTTTATCAACAGCAACCACAAATAATTCTTCTGAAAGAAGGAACTGATGCGACTCAGGGAAAGCCGCAACTCATTTCCAACATCAATGCCTGCCAAATGGTCGTTGATGCTGTCAGGACAACCCTCGGACCTCGTGGGATGGACAAACTCATTGTAGATCAAAACAACAAAGCTACAATCTCCAACGACGGCGCTACTATTCTCAAACTTCTAGACATCGTTCATCCAGCTGCAAAGACTCTTGTGGACATCGCCAAGTCTCAAGATGCTGAGGTACAAACTTTTTCTTATTAACTCTGACCCCATGAAGATTTTTTCGTCATTTCAAAGCTCTAATCCTCGGTCGTTTTTGTTTACCGCAATTTCAAAAACTGCATGTCAAGAAGAAATATTCGAATATTCATTGTGGGACTCCACATACATTTTAATGAGAATCCTACGATTTGAACAGTTTCTTCTAGGAGATGGCCATCGAACATTCTTCCTACCTTAAACCTACCAAAATACATGTTATTTCATTACAACACCTTTTATTACACATAAGTCTTCAGGTTGAACAGCTTTGACACTGAACTTTCTGTTCGGCTTGCGGTCCTCAGATATCGACGGCTGAGGGTGATTATGGGCAAACCAATAAAAAATGACAAAGTTGGAACTTACTTTTATCTTCTGTTTTGAATAGGTTAGAAATTTTTTATCCAGCTATCTCTTTCGAAGTCATGCTGGCTCAGTCGATATAACATATTGTCTTGAAAATAAATATGAAAATAAAGATGACATTTTTTTGACAGAATTTGTATTGCGGGTATCTGTACATGTATTTCTGTGTATTATTTTGTGAATAGAACGGGAAATATAGAAAATCGGAATTCATTTTTGCCAAAAATCAAAACTTACTCCAAAATCTAATTTTTTTTTCTAAGTAAACCAAGTGTGTTGCTATACAAGAATATTTTTTGTGATTCACGACACATTGGAAATAAGAACAATAATTTCGCGAAATAACAAAAGGCAAATCAATGAATTTTTTTTGTTACTCAATTTGCAGACAGGCTCAAAGTTACTCCGAAAATCGGAGAGCCTTCGGAACAGCTTGAAGTTCACTCTTCAAGAATATTTTATTAATGAAATATTGCAATAAATGTAATGGAATGAAATGAAAAAGATTTGAGTACCAACAATAGAGACAGGCAATTTAGGAGCGGGTTGTTATTTAAGAAAAACACTTCAATTTACTCCATAAACAATGAGTCAAAAGCCCAGATTGGCTTTGTCACGATACAGATTGGAGAATATAAAATTTTACGGAACGTGTAGACTGGCCATTTCCTATAGACATGCAATGGTCTCACCACTGTTCACACAAACTCATTCATAATTTTCTATAAAATCGAATATGATTTTTTTCAAGTTTCATGAAATAATACTATGATTTTGATTAATTTGCAGGTCGGAGATGGCACAACGAGTGTTGTTCTGCTTGCGGGTGAATTCCTAAAACAGATGAAGCCCTTCATTGAAGAAGGTGTACATCCAAGAATAATCATCAAGTCTTTCCGCCGGGCGATTTCCTTAGCGATTGAGACCATAAATGCTTGCAGCGTTAAAATTGAAAAATCGACTGACGAGAAACGTCTTCTTCTGGAAAAATGTGCTGCGACTGCTTTGAGCTCGAAATTGATTCACCAACAGAAAGATTTCTTCAGCAAAATGGTGGTCGATGCCGTTTTACAGCTCGACGAACTTTTGCCTCTTAACATGATCGGTATTAAAAAGGTTGGTAAATAGAATCAGTAAAAATAATAACTAACTGTTTAAATCTGGCATGAAAAACATTGAAATTGTATAAATTCGTCGAGGAACGATTATCAAAATGCAAGATAGAAAAATGTTAATTGTTTAATTAATTGATTGCAGGTGTCTGGTGGTTCTCTCGAAGAATCTCTCCTCATAGCTGGTGTGGCGTTCAAGAAAACATTCTCTTATGCCGGTTTCGAGATGCAACCAAAAAAATACACCCCTTGTAAAATCGCTTTGTTAAATATTGAGCTTGAGCTCAAAGCGGAACGTGACAATGCGGAAGTTCGTGTGGACAACGTCGCTGAGTATCAGAAGATCGTTGATGCCGAATGGCAAATTCTCTACCAGAAACTAGCGTTGATTCACAAGAGTGGGGCGAATGTTGTTCTCTCGAAATTACCGATCGGCGATGTCGCCACCCAGTATTTCGCGGACAGAGATATGTTCTGTGCTGGCCGAGTACCCGAGGAGGATCTCAAAAGAACAATGAAAGCTTGCGGGGGTGCTGTTATCACAACCACCCACGATATTAGTGACAAAGTATTGGGGCATTGCGAATCTTTCGAAGAGAAACAGATCGGTGGTGAAAGGTTCGAATTATTCTTTTATTTCTTTTCACATAGTTCTTATCCCGAATTCCATGGAAGTCTGACGGGCTCAGACCATAATCACCAAAGTATTCATTCATTCCATTTTTTTTTACAGATTTAACTTCTTCGCCGGTTGCCCGAACGCCAGAACGTGCACTTTCGTACTACGTGGCGGTGCCGAACAGTTTCTCGAGGAAACTGAAAGATCTCTTCACGACGCTATTATGATCGTGAGACGTATGATTAAAAACGATGCTGTGGTTGGTGGTGGTGGTGCGATCGAGATGGAACTGTCCAGAACTCTTCGTGACTATTCGCGAACAATCGCTGGGAAAGAGCAACTTTTGATCAGTGCTATCGCACGCGCTCTCGAGGTCATTCCAAGGTAAATTCGATAGTCTAGTAAACTTAATTAGCTAATTTAAAAACCTCAGGTTCTTCAACTTGTGAAAATTCCGTGTTCCCTGAAAATTTGAAAATCCCGACGTGTGATGAATAATAATATTGTGAAGATTCGGAAACTTTGAAATTTTATGACAAAAATACGTGCATCACAAATCATAGAGAAGAATAAAAAAAACAACTCCGTGCACTTTCGATATTGCATAACATATTTGAAATCTCCATCATTGTTCAGAAGCCTAACTCAGAAATATATAAATTTTGTTCTTTATCTCTCGGATGTTTATGTCAGCAGCACTGAGAAATTTTTCATATTGGAACATTTTCTAGGCAACTTTGCGACAATGCCGGTTTCGATGCAACAAATATTCTGAACAAGTTGCGACAGAAGCATCATCAAGGAAAATGTTGGTACGGCGTTGACATAATGAGCGAAGATATTGCGGACAATATGCAAGCGTGCGTTTGGGAGCCAGCAATCGTGAAGATTAATGCACTGACCGCGGCTTGTGAAGCGGCATGTTTAATTTTGTCAGTTGACGAGACCATAAAGAATCCGAAAAGCGGCGGTGGCGGTGATGCACCGCAGATGCCGATGGGCCGAGGAATCGGTAGACCCATGTAATCTCAAGTATCGAAATCATACGTAAATAAATTGCGAATGATTGCACGGGGAGAATTAAGGTTTCGTCGGAAAATTTGGAGACAAAGGCACGCATTGGAGCGTTATTTCCGAGAAACCAGAAACGGTTTAACAAAAACCATTGCTGATTTATTTCGTACAGCAAAAACTTTGGCCGTTACGCCGCTTTAAACGCCTTTTCTATTTCGTACAACACTTTTTTTCTCCTTTGTCAACGTGAAGGCCAATTTTTTTTATCCACGTCGTTCCAACACGCCATCCCTACGATTGCGTGTGCCTTGTGCATTATTATCGATTCGACAATTACATCGTACAAATTTTATTACACGATAGTTTCTATATGATTTGCCACTTCGAACGCAATCATGAATTTCACAAGATCAACACAATATTGCTCTCATTCTTTGTATCATTAAATTAATAAACCATTTCAATAAAAAATCGAAAGATGTTTGTTCTCCTCTATCCATTGTTCTAGGTTTCATTCCGATATTTTTTTTTTAATCCTTAATTTATACGTGCATCGTTCCTCATTTATGTCTTGGAACAAAAATGAATAATTTTATTTCTATTTTGAAGCGTATTATCGCCCCCTTTATCGAACAGCATTTCAGATAATGTAATTTTCAAATGGAACAAAAAACTATTAACAAAAGTGTTTATCTACGTTACCAAGACAAAATTTATTCAGTATGAAAAATAAAAATTAGCTCAGTGCAGTCAAGATTGTAATATCTGTAGAATTGAACTATTATATATTCCAGCTGTACATACAACGTACAGAGATGATAAAGCGCTAACTTCACGTCACAGACCATGTGTCTTTGTGTAAAAAAAATCGCCATTTAAAGATTTCATTTCTATGAACTAAATTTTTCGTTTCTGTAAACAATAAAAAATATTTGTACATCGTTAAATGTTGACTGCGCGATTTTTCAGATGCCGAATCCTCTATGTTCCCGTAAATTTCTTCAGGTTTGCGAGGTAGGCATAAAAAATACATACGAAGCCATAAAAGATTAAAAAAAAAAAAAACATACTCCATGAATACCGTGATTAGGTTAAACAGCGTGAGTCATTCTGCCTGAACATAGTTGAATATCCCCAACGTGGCAGCATAAAAAAAAATTCAGGCTTGAATGCCGTAAGTGCGACGTGCGACATTAATTTTCCTTGTTAGTCACAAAATGTTCGTCGTACCCGACTTCAACAGAATTTCCGTATGATTCGAAGATTAATATTGCGTCACGAAACTGTTTTTCTCAGAAAAAAATAGTATAAAAAATAGTAGATCAATACTTAACTATAGTAAAGATTTGACCTCATATAAAACAACGGAAGAAAACCTTAATCGATATTGTCGTGAGGGATCTATTGATCGAATGCAATCAGCAGCAAATCGCTCGTTTCTGAGTGTCAAATGACAGCTGACTACGACAATCGTGAATTGCAAGAGAGACGAGAAAGAAAAATGTTATTCGAACTATTTTGATATGAGAATTCGGAAATTTAAAGAAATTTTATGAAACGAATATAATTTTCATGAAGTGTCAGTGTTGTATTTCATATTTATTATTTTTGTTCGAACTCGTCGTTTACGAAAATACGGGCAATAAACATAACCTTCAAAGTTACAACATGAATTTATGATTTTGCGAGTACTTTCTTTTTACTTAAAACAAAAATTGCGGTTGTCTAATTTTTATTTCTCTACCAAACAAATCATATCCATCAAATCTTAAACTTGGAATTCAAAAAATGACATCGTTACAACGAAATGTCGAGATTTCGGATTCTCAGACGTCTGATTCGGAGTAAGAAAGCTAAAGAATTCGATAAATTTTTTTTTTTTTTTCAAGATTTCAATTTTTTATTAAAACATAATCTTGACATTTTCAGGCGTCAAGCCTCAGATGCAAAGACCATGTTATCTTCGTCTCAGTCACAGGATGGTGTAAAAAAAAGATTTGGAAATATTACCAAGTCGAAGAATGATAATAGGAATTATAGAGGTTTGTTGCTTAGCAACAATATGAAAGTATTACTTATTAGTGATCCAACGGATAAAAGCGCTGCTTCAATGGACGTCAACATAGGTAAGATCTATTCTCTTATTTTGAATCTGAGCTGAGAGAAGCAGCTCAATGATCATGAAAAAGACAACTCTGCATTTAGTACTTATTCCATTTGCCGATTTGATTTTTTACTCTGAAATACTGTACTTGGTAAATCCATCATTTTTCCAATATTTTAAAATCACGTTTAAAGTATCTAACTGACCCGGTGGAAGGAAACTGAGGAAACAAAGTTGTCTGGCTACAGTCATGAAGAAAAGTCAACATTCTGAGCATTGTGCGAATATCTTAATGATGATAGTTATAGCTAGTCAGACTATATAAACTTATCGAGTGATTGCAAAATTTCTTAAGATCCCTACATTCAATATACACAGTGGTATGAACTCTAGCTCCAAAATTTGATGAACAAAATTCTAGTATTGTTTTTTTACCAATAATGTCATATTTTCCTTTACAATTGTGAATGTTGTAACAAAAAATACTTCTCATAAAAAATGCATGTAAAATTTTAGAGCCTGATAGTAAATGTTAGATTATTATTATTAAATATTAGATAAAAAAATTTGTTTGCAAATAAAAATCTGAAAACTTTTAAAAGTTAAAAAAAAAAACATGAATGTTTTTACCAAGAATTGTTGGAATATTGCAACTAATCACGCAGTACTATCTTCGACATGTGCTCGATGATTTGTCAAATGTTATGGGAAATGCGATTAGAAAATCAAATAGTGAATATCATTAAATAGATGAAATAAATTTTTTTGGCAGGCTTTATGAGTGATCCACCAGAGTTACCAGGCTTAGCCCATTTTTGTGAACACATGCTGTTCCTTGGCACAGAAAAATATCCAGACAAGGATGAGTACAACACTTTTTTGTCGCAACATGGTGGACAATCAAATGCAGCAACCCACATGGACTATACAAATTACCATGTTGAAGTAACACCCGACGAGCTCGACAGTGTTTTGGATAGATTTTCCCAATTCTTCCTTAATCCCCTTTTCACTGAATCTGCTACGGAGCTTGAAGTGAATGCTGTGAATTCGGAACACGAAAAAAATATTGCTAATGACGTTTGGCGCACAGACCAATTGGAAAAGTCTTCTGCAGATCCAAATCATCCATACTCCAAATTTGGCTCGGGAAACAGAGAAACTCTCGATGTGATACCAAAAGCTAAGGGAATCAACGTTCGCAAAGCTTTATTGGATTTCCACAAAACATGGTATTCGGCGAATATCATGGCACTGAGTGTTCTCGGCAAAGGTGTGTTTGTATTTTTCAAAATAATTTGAATATTCATGTTCAACTAAAATCACTGTTCACTGTTAAATTATTATTTCGTTAAAGAGAGCCTCGATGAGCTGGAAGAAATGGTTGTTAGCCGTTTCGCCCATGTCGAGGACAAAAACGTCGAAGCGCCAACGTGGCCTGAACATCCATACAAACAAGAGCACTTCAAGAACAAGTGGTGCGTCGTACCGATCAAGGATATACGATACTTGAATATGACCTTTCCTCTGCCAGATATGCATCAACATTTTAGATCTGCTGTAAGTCGATGAAAGATTCCTTCAGCTTGATGCATAATCTTCAACGTTCTTTTTTCACGCTTGATACGTGAAGTAATGAATTTCACTATCGGTGAATTTACAAAAAAAAATGTTTCTTTTTAGCCCGCTCATTATGTTTCTCATCTGCTTGGGCATGAAGGTAACGGCTCACTATTAGCAGCGTTACGAAAAGCTGGTTGGAGCGATTCCTTGATGGCTGGTGAACGTACAGCTGCTCGAGGGAACTGCAATTTTTTCAACGTTGTCGTTGATCTTACCGAGGAGGGTATTAAACACGTGGACGATATAATAACTTTGTTGTTCCAATATATTAACATGTTGAAGGATGCCGGGCCTCTCGAGTGGATATATGACGTAAGTTAACTCAATATTTCTGGCGCACAGAACGTTTCTTTCTTTTTTCTATGATAATAGTTTTAATATGACGATTTTCTTCATTTTTCCAGGAATACAAGCAAATATCAATGATGGAATTTGATTTTAAAGACAAATTACGGCCTGGTAGCTACGTGAATATTATGTCACGGGTTCTCCAGAAATATCCCATGGAGGAGGTTCTAATAGCATCATCATTGTTCACGGAATGGAGACCAGATTTAATAAATACGGTCATTGATCACCTCACACCTGACAACATCCGAGTTTACGTGGTCGGCAAAATTTTTGAGGATATTGCGACTGAAACTGAACCTTGGTACGGTACGAAATTCAAAAAGGAATCGATACTACCCGAAACTATCGAAAAATGGCGAAACTGTGGATTGAACACGGATCTCGTTTTTCCAACGAAAAATGAATTCATACCCGAGGACTTTGCGATCAGAGCACACGACGTAGCGCCATCTGCAATTGAAAAGTTTCCTGTTATTATCGAAGATTCACCCTTCACGCGAATATGGTTCAAGTTAGACGACGAATTTCTTCTTCCAAAGGTCAATTTAACGTTTGATTTCACAAGGTAATCAGCATTTTTTGTTTATCACAGTTACGTTACAATGAAAAAGTGAATGCTTCTTGAATGTTTGTTGCACTCTTTCTTCCTTAGTCCTCTCGCTTACATGGATCCGGTAAGCTGCAATCTTACCTACATGTATATTCAGTTAGTCAAGGATTCGTTGAACGAATATGCCTACGACGCAGGACTTGCTGGTTTGATGTGGGAATTCAGTGGTAGCAAATACGGAATAACTGTAAGTTATGAACAATGCTGCATATCGATTTTCACAAATCATGGGGAAAAAATGACACGGAAAAACACGATCGGAACGTTATGATTGATGCGCTTTTTTTGTACTAGTCTTATAATAATATTTAGACATCGTTAATACAATTTTCTTTTCAAACTCGGCAATAAACTATTCCAGAATTATGTTCGAATGTTTTTCATGATAAACACGGACCATTAAAAAAAGTTTAATTTCAGATGACGATAGGTGGTTATCACGATAAACATCGAATTCTTCTCGAAAAAATCATGGATAAGATGGTGAATTTTACCATAGACACCAAGAGATTTGAGATCTTGAAAGAAAATGTGAGTATAACGAAACTCGTTTGATGGTGACTTGATTGATGAATCAATTGTTGCCTCATTCTGTAAAAAAATTATTGATAATTCCTTCACGATATTTATATATGTGTGACATTATAGCATATCAGAAGCTTAAAGAATTTGGAAGCTGAACAACCTTACAAACACGCTATTTACTATTTGGCTGTCCTGCTGGCAGAGCAAGTCTGGAAAAGAGGCGATTTGTTGAGTGCGAGTGAACGTGAGTAAAGTTGAATATTTGTGACCGTGATTTTTATTATATTAAATCATGTCCTTCTATCTTGGTTGTATTAACAATTTATGAATTTTTGATAGACATAACTGAGCAAAAACTCCGAGAATTTGTGCCTCAATTACTCACGAAAATGCACGTTGAGTGTCTGGTTCACGGTAATCTTACAAAAGCTGAAGCACTCGAGACTGTCCAGCTGGTACAATCAAAATTAAAAGAACCAGCCCGTGAGAATGACGATCGACGCGTCGTGCCTTTATTGTCTAGACAATTGTTGCTCCACCGAGAAATCAGCTTGGACAATGGTAAAAGAGGTTTTTCACTTTTCAAATTTTATCTGGTCACACAAGATCTATGGGATCACTGATTCAATAGACTCCAAGTCTTGGAACAACGAAGACTTTGAAATATATTGAAAAAGTTGTCGCATGTCAAATGCAAAAAATGTTTGTTTTCCAAGTTTTTTTGTTTTCGATTCTCATGAAACACGTTGTCATTTGATTTATTGTATAATAACTTTGTCAGAAATTCTAGAATTTTTTTTCAATATATTCCACTTTTTTCGTGCTAATGAAAATTTTTTCTGACGCTCCGGATTCAAGGTCATACAGTACCATTTCGGGAATCTGTAGAAGTGTAACGATGCATAATCAATACACATCTTTGGTAATTCATTGCTGTTTTAAGCCTACGAGTAATCGATCGATTTTTGTTTAGGATGTCATTACTTGTATCAGGCGGAAAATAGCCACCACAAATCCTCCTGTACCGAAGTGTACTACCAGACAGGAATGCAATCGACTGAATCAAACATGCATCTTGAACTACTGGCGCAAATCATATCACAACCGTGTTTCAGTACTCTGAGAACGAGTGAGCAACTCGGATATATCGTAGTGAGTGGAATTCGTCGAGCAAATGGTGTACAAGGTTTAAGAATTATTGTCCAGAGTGACCGACATCCGAAATACGTTGATGACCGTATTGAATTATTCATGGAATCGATGCTCGTGAGTAACATCCATGCACCATGAATTTCTTTCCTTTCTTTTAGTACAATATAACATAAACTTGTTTCTTTTTCTAAGGAACAAATAACGAACATGGGCGAAGATGAGTTCAACAGACACAAGGCAGCATTGGCGGCGCAACGCCTTGAAAAGCCAAGAATGATGGGCACTTTATCTGCAGTATTTTGGAGCGAGATAGCATTGCAACAGTATAACTTTGATCGTACCAACATTGAAGTTGCTTATTTGAAAACATTGACGAAAGATCAAATACTCCAATTCTTTAAGGTTCGCCAATTTTGTTCATTTTGATGTTTTTCCTCCATTGTTTACTTTTGATTCATAATAATTGATCAACATTTTTTACGACCTTTTCAATTATTTTTCCAGGAGGTCATTCATGCTAAAGCTTCAATGAGACGAAAATTGTCCGTTCATATATTATCGATGGCGGATGGTGGAGCTGGTTTAGCAGAATATGCCAAAACGTCAGAAGGAGTGCTCCAAGAAGTACCGGTTGAGATTAAAGACATTATTTCCTTCAAGGCGAGTCAATCGCTGTATCCACTGGTGAAACCATTCAATGGTATAGACAGAAAGGGGCAACGGTCGAAATTATAATTTCTTATGAAAAAAGTTCCCAGGAACTTCAAGAAAAAATTAAAAATAAATCATGAAAAACCCCAAATATTGTAAGGTATTTTGAAAATTTTAATTCCCACAAGTTTCGATGATGAATTTCTTGTGTCACTTGACAGTGTGATATACTATTTTAACGAGATATTAAGCTCGTAATAGAAAACTTTGGTTTACAAGATCTGATAATTGGTGTCGAATGACACGCAGAATGACAAATAAAACACGTACACATTCTTTTTTTAAATCAAATGGCAATGCAATAAACTAATAGTGCTCTTAGCGATTTCGGCAGTGCTCAGGAAGAAAGCCAGCAATCATTGAAACATCTTAATACTGAAAACTTTATGAATCACTCATGTACATAGATGAATAATAAAAAAAATTGAATAAAAACTATAACAATCTATTTTGCGATGTTTTCGAAATATTTCAGAGACTCATCGTTTTCACAAAAAATAGTTTTCGATGTATGTGCCCCTGAATATTATGCAGGATGATCCATCATGAAGTCTGGTAGTGTTTTTATTTTTCACACTTTTTCTTGCTGAGTAATTTTTCATGTTGAAGCATGCACTTCTTTTCCTACATCCTGCTGAAATAACTGGACATAGCGCCAAACTCCATCTTATAAAACATGAAATGTTTCTTCAGAAGTTTAGTCTTGAAAGCTAATCCTGAGCTAATCGAAAAGAATTATTAAAATACATACAATAAGTGGCAAAAGGGAGTCTAGTTACCGCGGGCAGTACAATTCGTTTCATTTTATCTGCAACTGTACAAGTTTTATTATTAACTAGCATAATCAGAACTACCAATCTCTGAACGAACATTCGCGCAGGGAATTTTTTTTCCGGTTTTTCGAAATTGTCGACTGTCGCAACAGCGCATGGTGGGAGAGACGCGCGCGAAAACTCTCCGCTCGTGTGGCTCGAAAAGCCGTCAATTTCAATGTTAAAAAATAGTGCATAGCTTTATACAGTAAGTACAAGCACAGAAATTTATATTTACAAAAAACTGGGTCCCCTTAATGTTGCAATTACTAGTCCTTGTCCGCGTTTCAAATCGAACATTCCTTCTGTTGTAGGTTAATGGTAATGGAAACATAACCTCAAAGCCTTGTTTTCCGTTAACGATCGTGTTATCGAGTTTGTGTTGAAATTTACAAAAATTCCAAACTTTTGTTATAAACCGATTGTTTTTTTTTTTTCTGATTGGTAAAAACTTCAGCACGTTTCATTGCATTCGCTCATTGTAGTAAACCAAAGTGTTAAACTATTGAAGCATGAGTTGAGAATTCAGAGTACATAGTTGATGATTCAATTCTTTATATGTATGTCATTATCTACTGGCTTTCCATCGCTATAAATACATAATAAATCAACTGGCACATGATTGAAGAGTGCATGATTCAGATTCTACTTGGAATGAATGATTGATGTAGTTAAACATCAAAAACTGGCAAACTCTTCTATGTCCCAATATTCTGTTAGCATTTAGTATTTACTAGCACCATAATTTTTTTATTTCAATCACTTATCAATCAATTTTTACATATATAACCCAGAATTTATTTAATATCTTGAATACATTTTTCAACAAATGAAAATTTTCAGAAATGGAACCTCTTAAAATGCATTTGGATGCCCTCGAGATGGCAGGCAAAATGGTTGACAAACACATTATAGCCGACAGTTATTTTCCTTCCCTGATCAATCTTATGCGATATAACGTTCAAGGTATGTACCGTATAACTCAATTTTTTTACATCTCCAACTTGTATAAAAATTAATTGATTTCTTGGGATCTTGCAGGAGGTCCGACAGTTAGTGGGTTGGACGATCACGATTATCCAAACTTGAATGGGAATTCTTTAAGTTTGACTAGTATCAATCAAATGCGAATGCATAGTAAAATACCACTACCATCGGAAGTTATGGAACACTTCAGTCGTATCCTTTAAAACTTTTTTGTTTCAAATATTTTTTAGAAAAATATTCCCCTTTTGTTGCTGCCATTGATTATTATAAATTTTTAGATGTTTACTTTTTTTTACTGCAGAATTTAAAAAATATAAATTATAACAAACGGTCTACCAATTCATGTATTTTAAGTGTGCTTAAAATTTGTGGTATTGCTAGAAAATCCTTAACATTCTTCATAGACATGCAATGCCACTGTATGATGGGCTTGTTTACTGAAATATCGAAAGCCTGGCTCACGATCGACAGTGATATCTATGTCTGGTCGTATGAAAATGAGTAACGTATTTTTTATGGTTTATTCTTTTTTTTTAAAATGCTCTATCATAAGATTCGTATATTCATTCATATTTTTGTATTTTGTTTAGATCCGATGTAGCGTATTTCGATGGTCTTAACGAAACAATCATCAGTGTGGGTTTAGTCAAGCCGAAGCCAGGAATATTCCAGAGTTACGTTAAATATTTGTTGATTCTGACGACCACTGTCGAGATTACAATCCTCGGTGTAACACTGACGGAAACTACCGATGGTAAGATTTTTCAAATAACTATCACGTTTCTGTCGATTTATTTCAGACTTTGTCTTGGGAAAATAATTTAATAGGATTTGATGGAAACTTTTTGAATAATTTGATTGTCTATTGGCTTTGAAATATAACGATTGTCAATCCTTTTAATAAATTCAGGAAGTCTCGGAGAGATTCAACTCGTGCCAGAGCCAATATTTACAGTGACAACAGACGGAATAGCTATCACGACTATAGCGAATACGAGTAGCGGACGGATATTCCTCGGTGGAAGAAATGGTTCTCTTTATGAGATTCATTACCAGGCAGAAAGCACGTGGTTCGGAAAGCGTTGCAAAAAAGTTAACCATTCCGAAGGGCCATTGTCGTTTCTAGTACCGTCATTTGTGACAGTCGCCCTGTCCGAGGAGGAAGCCATTGTCCAAATATCGGTTGATGATTCCCGTAATATTCTCTACACTCTTGGTGACAAAGGAACGATTATGGTTTGGGATATCGATAACGGTGGAGCTTCGAAAATCACATCTCTGTCGCAGTCTTCCCTCGTTCAAAACACCGTTCACGTTGTGAAGTACGAGTTTATTTTTTCATAGTACCAATTAAGATCACGAATGATTGAAATGATCGAAAAACGATTAACAGCATTCAAATGAGGTGCCATACGAGATACATATAAAAACAAAAAATTTAACATTAATCCAAATTTCGAATAAGATATTAAATTCCATATCATATAATAAACCAATTTTCTTCCAAATTGACAGATAATAAGAGTATAATGATTCATTTTTTGTTGGTTGAAATTGACAGAACTCTCGATAGCAACAATTTTCGTCCTCTGGTCAGCATATCGGCGATAGCAGAGTCCGAATCTATACATTTGAATCTCGTTGCGGTCGCCGCCACGGGAACACGTTTTTACTTTACTTGCACGTCGGTTACGAATCCTACAGCTCGGCCGCAAGGACTTCAACTTGTACACGTGAGATTACCCCCGGGTTATGCGGCTAATGCTCCGGTTATGAGGCCACGAAAGGTTCAAATGGCGCATTACAGGAAAGGTGGGTTTGGATGAGCAGTTCGAAGCAGTAATTATTTGAGTCATAGAAGCTGAGTAAAGGACACTGGATTCATTTAAACTTCTGTCTATCCAATAGTCAACGATGACTTCACAATGATTGTTTTTATTTCTCTAGTTTCAAACAAATCTTTTGGTTTTTATAAAAATTCTTATTGTTATAAAGAAAAAAGAAAAAAAAAACATAATATTTTAGCAACCTCTTCAAATTATCAGTTGTCCCTTTCAAGGAAAAATATTCTATTTTGAAATGAAATCTGTTATTCTGAGGCTAGCATTGAAACTGTCTAGCATTTCTCGTAATAATTCACGCTGTAACGTATTCAATGAACCCAATGAAAATAAGTATTATTTCATCGACAGGAACGCTGATTCTCGTGTGCGGAGGGGACACTGAGACAGCTTGGTGTCTTAGTAACGATGCATATCCTTTCACCAGCTACCTCGCCGAAACCCAAAGTATTTTACCATTGGACAGTCCAGCATGGGCAATGGCTGAGATCCTTGGTGAATCCGCGATACAAATTGACAAACAGAGTGGTTCTCAGGGAGAGCCTCCTCTTTTAGTGAGACAGCATATGGAACCACCGAGAAAATTTATCTTTTTAACCGCCCAAGGTGCCATAATTCTTGTACAAGTTCGTCCGGTTGACATACTGCGACAATTATTGCTCGAACAACGTGGGCCCGATACCGAGTCTGTTCGAGCATACTTTGAGACTCAATCGCCTGAACAAGCTTGTGCTACTTGCCTCATACTGGCAACACTTGAGAGTTCCCAAAACGCACAGTTGTCTGACTGGGCAACGAGAGCATTTTTCCTCTATGGCGGATCTTGCAATTCCTCGATTCCACAGTCGATAGATATTCACGGTGGATTCTTCAACACTGGAACAGATTTGAGAACTTCGACACCACGAGTAACAGGTACTTTCGACACTCGTTCTCCGATGTTCCGGTCACAAGTTGGTACGCCGCAACCGGAAGCAGGTTTGCAAACGTTCTCGAGTAAACACGCGGGTCTTTATTTCTACGTTGGTAGAATACTGCGACCAATATGGACGATGCGTTGTATCAAACAAGAAACTGTGAACAACAAGAATCAGATAATGAGTACAGTACCGGCGGTGCAAATTGGTTGGATACTCGGTCATCTTCAAGCTCTCAGAAGTTTTTTAAACAAAAATACTCACATATCGAAACAGCAGAGTGGTGGTGCGAGACACGTGAGCCACGGTTTCGATGCATCGATAACGTCGCATTATCGTACCCAAGAGTATCAAGAACCATTGATCGAGGAGAAGAATTCTCTCGATGCCCTCAAAGTTTTTATAACCCACGCTTGTGAAGTTCTCGGCTTGTGGAAGATACTTTGCGAAAATCAGTTGCACAATATCGTCAATTGTTTGTCCAAGGATCAAATAGCTCAATTTTCCAACGCTAAATTTCGTGATCTCATACTAATCGGTCATGAGATCTCTTCGCTACTCATAATTCACCTTATCGACAGTTATTTGGGCGATAACGCTTCGATAGACTCGGTAAGCGCGAGATTGCGCGAAGTCTGTCCGAATCTGTACAGGAGCGAGGATGCCATGTGCTCCAAAGCGAATGAGATTATTCTTAAAGCGAAAAGTTGCCTCAGTCCCGATGAGAAAGAATCTTACTTGCAATCAGCGCTTAAGTTGTGCAAAGAAGTTGCCCCCAGGTTAAATCTCGCAGCTGTTTGCCAACAATTCGTAGCTTGTCACTTTTATAAGGGTGTCATTGAACTCTGCTTGTGTAGCGCCGAGAAAGTTGATCCCAATAACGCCGCTCTGCACTATTACAAAAACAACGAACCCGCCGAGGATCAAGAAGGCAACATGGCTTATGTCAAGAGATTGGAAATTTATCGCGAATTCACCGCTATGCTGGATCATCTCTACAATCAAAGCATTTCTAATCCACTTACTCCGACTGTACCGAGCAAACCTGGACCACCGATTTATAATACAACACCAACTACAATGCCACCAGCTAAACAAGTGGTTAGTCATTTTCATCTTCTTTCGTCCAAATTTTGCCCTAACATTGATTATTTTTTTCTTATAGATAATCCGCTTAACCGTCTTCGGTGATAAAAAATATTTTCATTTCAATGTTCCGGCGGAAATTAACATTTTTCTGTTTTCCGAAAAATTTAATGAAAAAACGAACGAATTGAACAAATTTTCCAGCGATATCTCAATTGAAAATATTCCTCTCTTCACTTCTATTTAAAAAAATCCTGAAAATGCATGAAAAATATTCTCACGCTCAAAATTGCAGAACGAAAACTGTACGGCTCATAAGTTTCTCATGAACTTGCAATTCATTGTATTGTGCGAGAATTATTTCTTCAATTAAAAAACCGAGAGCTTTTGATATTGATTCCATCAGTGATTACTCTTTCACATAATTTACTTAATTATAAATTGTTCTTGTGTTTGCAGTTACATGAAATTATCGAAGATGCTCTACAATCGCCGTGTGAAACTCTACACGCATCCGTCTACGGCTGGATGATAGAACGGGGTCTCCATGGTGAGCTCGTCGCTCTCGCAGCGCCGTCACTCGAAGCCTACCTTATTCGCGTCAACGCACCCGAGTTGCTCTGGCAATATTACGAGAGAAACAAGAACCACGCTGCGGCAGCAAAAATTTTGGACGCTCTAGCTACAAAAATTGGGTATTACTATTCGTCGCTAAAAAATTCTTTAATGAAATTCAACGTCTTCTTTAATCGGTTATTCGTATATTTCACAGCTCCGACATTTCTTTATCTCAACGTGTCGAATATTTGGCACGCGCCGTTGTTTGTATGCGAAGCGATCAAGCTGGCTATGCACCGTATCTTGGAGTATTTCTCCGTGAGTTAGAGGACAAGGTTGAAGTTGCAAGAATACAGCAACAGGTTTGTTCATTAAAAATAGTTTCTGAGTCCTGATGGAAAATTATTGTGCAAAAATAAAAATGAGAATCAATTCACAAATTCAATTATTTGTTGAGTTGTTGTATTTGATGAAGTACAATTCCATAACATTCATCATTTCGAGATTATAAAAAAAAAAAAAAAAAAACAAACTGAAGGGGACTCCTTTCTCTATAGATTCTAGATACGATCTGCAATCAACAACATTTGTTTGACAATATGACAGTGAGAGACGCTAAATTAAGACTAAATAGTTCACTTCTCGACATCACTCAATTGTACGAAGAATACGCAGATACGTTCCAATTGTGGGAGTGTAAATTGGCGATAATTCACTGTTCCGGACATCAGGATTCAATGCTCGTTCAAGGCATTTGGACGAATATAATTGAGAATGGTAACAAAAAAGAAAATGCATCAACGAATAATCGTTCTGTAAAATAATTCCTAATGGTTTAATTACAACTATTCTAGAATTAATAAATGCTGCTGCTCAATCATCTCCGGAGGACAAAATGTCGATTGTTATGAGTAAAATTAAACTTCTCGGTCAAGAATATTCAGGAACTCCGCATTGTTTTCCTATAGGTAAGAGACGAAATAAAACGTTCATTTATTCGTTATTAGACAAACATTTATCTTACTTTCTTTACTGTTTTTTTTTCTGGTAGATTTTCTATTGAAACAATTGGAAATTCGGGCCTGCAGACTCCACGTCTCGAACACAGATATAATCACTGGCTTCCTGCAACTAGGTGTTGTGATGGAAGATCTTTTAGATTATTACGACAAGTAAGTGAAAAATGACATTAAGAAATATTTAAATAACTTTCATTTTCATACGCGTTCATAATACAGAATGTGATATTAATTTCCAGAATGATCGGTGGCAATAATCGTACTTGGTTGAACGAAGGAAACGAATTCCATCTGATCGAATCCACTGCCAATTTAGTAAATTACTTCACCTCAAACTCAAAAATCACCAACACTTTTACCAGGTAAAGATTTTACATCTGGATTCTTTCGAAGAAATAATGTTTTTGTTTCTTACATCTTACGATTATGTTATATTCCTTTTTTTGTTTTGTTTTTACAGAAGAAAAATAATTACAAAGTGCCAGGACGTGATTTCCAAGTGCCTGACAACATTGTTCAGTAAACCGAACAGCGGCGAATTGATAACCAGACTCAGATCGATTCAGAGTTTATTGAACCGATTGTAACTTTAATTTCGTATAGGATCGACGATCTCGTGATCATACTTCATGGTAAAATATCTCGTCGATTATTGTATAAAAATAACAATAATAAAAAAAAGCAGTTAAACTTGAAAAAAAAAAATCATGATGGACATAATTTGATGATAAAATAAAACAAAACATAAGCGTTTGGGAAATCAGTGTATATGGTGAAAAAAAAAAAAAAAAACATTACGTACTCAGCGAAAAGATAAAACGTTTTCTACTGTACTAATTTTTCAAATAAAAAATATTTCCAACACAATTGACATAGTTGATGAGCGCTTGTATTTTTTGTGAATTTTGCTTTTTGTTGTCTTGTATATTTCAATTTAGGAAACAACTCCTTCATAAGAAAATGATAGAAACGTGACGATAAAAGAAAATTATTAGAAAATTCCCGGAAAATTGTGAAAGCTTCTAATGTTTTCCATAAAAACGCGTGTTAACTGAGAAATCTTTGATGGAAAATCCTTTTAAAATTCAAGGGGTAATCGTGTATAGCATTGTGAATATTTCCTCTGAATTGAAAAATAAATCGTGCGACAACGCTTTGTCGACACAGCTACCAGCGGCGTTGAAAAAACTAAAAGCTTTTTTATACGAAAGTCACATGTGACATGATCTGATATTTTTTCAACGAATTAGTAGTACGGGCAAAGTACGGGGTAAATGCGCAAGTTGTCGATACCGATCGGCGCACCAATGACATAACTCTATTCAAGCCCATCCCTAAAGGAGCATTTTCATTGGTGCGCTGGCCGGGTTATTGAGCCTTTATTACAGAGAGGTTCACAGCAAACAGCAACGAACACTGTATTCACTCTCGAAATCTCGTACGATACGGTCGTGTCCTTTGCGTACAAAAACCTCCATATCCAGTCCATCCATCGAATTTTTATAAATCAATCATGCCACCAAAAGCGAGCGGAAAAGCGATGAAGAAAGCCGGCAAAGCTCAGAAGAATATAACAAAAAACGATAAAAAGAAGAAGCGCAAGAGAAAGGAGAGTTATGCCATTTACATCTACAAAGTATTGAAACAAGTACATCCGGATACTGGAGTGTCGAGCAAAGCCATGAGTATCATGAACAGTTTTGTTAATGATATTTTCGAGAGAATCGCTGCCGAGGCGTCAAGACTGGCTCATTATAACAAACGTTCGACCATTACATCCCGGGAGATTCAGACCGCCGTCAGGCTTTTATTACCCGGTGAACTTGCAAAACACGCTGTCAGTGAAGGAACCAAAGCTGTCACGAAATACACGAGCTCCAAGTAAACGTCAATAATAATCATTCATTATTGTGTGTCCAAATGATGCTAAAAAAGGTCCTTTTGAGGACCGCAAATTGTTCAAGATGTTTCAAACTCAAACCGCAATAAAACGATACGGAAGGCAAAATACGAACACGATTCACCTTCGGTGCTTTTTTTTTAATCCTGTAGTAATAGTATACTAGCCCAAAAATCGATACGATGGAAATCTCACGCAGCCGACCATGTGATGCTATACTGGAGTGTCGGGTTTGCGGTAGGTTTAAGAATTTTTTCTCTAGTATTCGTAGCGTCATTTAGTGTTTCATTCAAATATTTTTCAATGCTTTTTCGTTCAATGTTGCAGCACAATTGAGTATAACGTCGCAAAAATATTGTTTTAAGGCTTTTATTTTGCGTGCTTTCAAACTTTCAAATCTGAAGTCAAAATACCTATTGAACTCTGAACCTAAATATCATGGTACAACCGGGGTCACAATGTCATACATGACCTCAGTTTACAATAACTTCTAGTAGTTAATAAGTTTATTAAAAACACGTCCTGTAGAGTCTAGTCGTATCAACGAATTTGTTTAAGTGCATATTATTGATCGCATCTCATCCTTATATGAAACTTATGAAATACATAAGTGTGTATATAGTAAGGGTTACAATAAATAAAATGCATGTCTAATTAACGTGCAATTTTTTTCGTTTATTAGAAATATATGTACGTCTAAAATTCATCAAAGTTTTAGATTTCAGGTCTTTTCTTCAGAATCTTGTTTTATTACCTTGAAGTGCTGATGTTTGTGTTTACTAATTTCAATATCGCATATTCGAGTCTTATATCCTCTTTCACTTTTACGAAGAATAAAAGGTGTCCTGTAGAAAATCTTTTCAGTGAACCTACCCTGGAGCGAAAGTCCATAAGAAATTGCTGTAAAGCTTGAGCCTTTGGTGGCGAGGTGGCGGCACAGTTTCAAAAACATGTCTGACGAAGAACATAGATATTCTGTGGGAGTAACCAGCAGGATATATTGCACGTTACAGTCCCATGTATACGCGAGTACAGGAATGTAGTAAATCCACAGGAATTCCTACGGGATAATAAAGTGATATATATTTTAAAGTGCAATATTGATAATTTCAATTTTTTAAGTGCAATGTTATGGAAAGGTAGAAAATTGTTTAAATCCTGGTGATGGTTTGTTCGTCTTTTTTTGTTGCGTGTTTAAATCCTTCCGTTCTTGCAAAAGACGCGTTTGAATAAAGTGTCGCGTGTCACGCAAACAATGCATATTGTTTCTCAAAAATTAGAAAAATAAAAAATAAACAATTTCGTCACAGCAACGTAATCGTGATAATGCTCGATGAAATTGACATCGATTAATTATCTTGATGTTGTAGAGTGTGAATACCACACATGGATTCAAGTGTCTTGGAGTACTTAAGATCCTTGGCGCGAGTTTATTTTATCACAATAAAAATTTTACGATTTTCTATTGCTCGTAAAAATGCACCACAATAGGCGAAAGAAGAAAAGAGTGAATTATGGGGTACGCGCTGTAGAATTGGTGCGAGGTGCAAAAGGTTTTGGCTTTACAATTTCTGGGCAACAACCCTGTATCCTTAGTTGTATAGTTCAAGGAAGCCCTGCGGAAAGCGCTGGCTTGAGAGCTGGTGATTACTTGGTGGCGGTCAATGGTCACAATGTAGGAAAAGCACCTCACGACGATGTAGTAAGGTTGATAGGTCATTCTAAGGGTATTTTGAGACTGCAAATAGCGGAGAATTATTATTCGGATTCATCGGATGAGGAAGGTTTGGCCACTGTTCGATCCAAGCCAAAGTATTCCCACAAACCAAGAAATTCTGCCGGCTCTGCTCCTCAGTTACAATGTCGAGTTGCCAAGGTCGTTAGAGATTTACAAAGCGGAGCAATGTTCGACACTTCTTTCGAGCACGTTGCAAGGGCAATACCGCAAAGCAAAATCCAATGCAGTCATGCCGGTCTTCACCACAGATGGAACATGGCCAGCGCGTTACCGCCTCCTCCTCCTCCGCTCTCTCACAAACGAGACTCTGAAAAAATTGTGCACAGAACAGTTGTTGGATATTTGGGCACTATCGACATTCCTAATCAGTTGCATCCGTCCACTATGATGCAGGTATGAATTATTCTGTTAAATCAAATAGAAATAAATATGATAAATCTGGAGAGCTGTTAGAATCCTTTCTGTTTTAATATAATTATTGAGAATTTTAAAGATGCCTTGTTCAAATACAGCAGAATTGATTTTTTCTTTGATAAGGCCTAAAATTCATTGCATAACTTAAGGACTTTTGACTATCCTTTTTATGAATCCAACAACTCAATTTGGACGAAATTATTCTAATAACTAAAACTATTTATTACCTTCAAACCAAATTTTATCAATAGTCATTTTGCGGTAGAATGATGATGGAAAACTGATTGTTGGCTTCATTCAACATTTAAATTATAATTAGCACACAACTACTTTGGAAAGTTGGAAATCAAAGATGATAGCAAAATTTTCATAGTTGAGACGCAACAGAAAATAACTTTTGCATACTTCGGTCGATCGAATATCAATATTGTTCAGACTTTTTTTTGTACAGTGGGGTGTCTTGAATCGTTAACAAAGTTTTAATAGTTTTCGTCATTTAAAACTGTAAATCAATTTGAGCTGTAACAAAAAAATTGATCCCACTGAATTTTTTCAATGACGAGAACTTCAGAAAGTCTCATTTTGAATTTTGCATCATTGCCTTAAAATTATTTGAAATACATGAAATTATTTGAATATTAGTACTTTTCATTGCACTAATTAATCTTGAAATTCTCGACAGAAACGTTTTGATTTTTTAACATGAAAAACGCCATTTCCCTGATGAAAGACTAATCGATTCTATTATCAGTTCTTATGCAAAATTCTTAAATATGATATTTTCAATACCATCAGCTCACCCAATAAATTGATGAACGATTATTGTTTGCAGGTACTGAGAAAGTGCATCAAGAGATTGAAAGCAGAAAAGCGTAATCCCACAACGGTGTTACTGACCATTCACGTTGCCAATATAAAATTAACGAACTCGGAGAATCGTGTAATAGCGGAATATCCATCGTACAGAATAATATTCTGTAATTCATTCTCCGACCAGGATAAACAATATTTTGGAATACTGACTAAATCAGTGAAGGACAACGACGATATCGTGTCGAATTCGTGCCATGTATTCACCATATATTACAAACTTATCGATCATGCAGTGCACGCTAGTACGTGCAATGTTTTTGGATTCACCTGCACGAAAACTTCGGAGTTGAACGTTTGTCAAGAATTCCCGGACAGTTGTAACAGTCTTATCGGTGCCATACAAACACTTTATATCACGGATTCGGTCGACAATGATGCTAATCCTTATAACGAGGCTCACAGGCATCAGGAAACTGCATCGCCGCAACCCAGCAATATAAGCACGTCTACCGCACATTCGAGCAACAGCGATTCTGGTATTGGCTTCAAAGACGATTACGTCAGTCACTCGGAACGCAAAATTTTGCCTGATTTTCCACAACGTCGAAGATGTCCATCGAATTTATTGCCCAGAGTACGTAAATAAATTTCGTGCATCTTTATCCTATGGACATAGTTTAACGTGGTCATAACGAAAGTTTCATCATCTAACAAACTTGTATGTTGGAATTATTTTCTCTATTGATTATCCAATGAAAATCAAGGAAAATGTAGAAATGCGAAACTCATTAACATTTTCTTTTCAATTTTTTTGCGTTTTTTGAGTCTGATTACAAATCTGACAAAAAATTGAAAAATAGTAGAAGTGTTTTTAGTGCATACTAATGTTAATTTTGATTTACCACAGAAACGATAATATTTTTATTGTTTTTTTGAAAAAAGCCACAAACGAGAAAATTTCGAAAAATTTTGGACAAACTTTAGGGTATATTGAGGGTGTAAAAAAATGGCATCACGATTTTCACAGTTGAATTTTGACTGTTATGTATAATCGTTTGCATAGTTCGTACAATGAAGTTTCTATGAAAACCAGCAATGTTTTAGGTTTGCAGCAGAATAGAGATGAACTGGTAAGGACGAGGTTAATTCAGTGATTGAAAATTTGTAACTTGTCATACATTATTCAATTTGTTAAGATTTAATTGAACAAAAAAGTATCATAAAAATCTTACAACCATTAATGAGCAGGCATTTCGGCGTTATTTTAGGTAAAAAATTACAAAAATATTCCATTGTAAAAAGAAAGATAAAAAATGTATTAGAAAATTTGTTGTAACTCGGAAAAACTCGATTCTTTGCATTAATTAATTTATTTATTGGATTAAAATTTGCATTGTCGATTTCAACCACTTCTAAAAGCACGTATCCAAGTGACGAATCTTTCCGAATTTAACAATTTCGAGTTCTTTCAGTAGAACGATTTAATTAACAGCAGGAATTAAAACACACGTTTACTTACTGTAATCTTCAAGACAAATGAGGAACGACCGTTACCGATCCCTTAATCACCATCGTTAACGTTTTATCGCGTAGTTACTTCATTGTTGCAATTTTCTCAAGCAAGAGTCAATTAAGAGAATATATGTGACCTCTGAGTCACGAACGAGGAAACACTTTGTTTTTTTTTTTTTTTACTGAGATGAAGATAAAATGACTCTGCTCCTCCAGGTATAATATTGAGGTCGATTTTATTGCAACCATGAATAGGTCGGAGCTACATTGCTTTTCGAACATAATTGATAATAATAGCCAACAGACCAAAAAACCATTGCATACTTACGATATGAATTGATGGAGCTCGATAAATTCCGTTAATGAATAGCCTCAAAAAAGAAACATATTTTGTAACTTTTCCATCGAATGTGTGAATTAAAAAATTTCACAGAAACCTTTTGCTCAACTCTTTGAGAATATTGTGTTAAATTAAAAGATCGAGTTATTAACAAATAGAGGAAAATATTATTGAACTTTGTTTTGTATCTATAGAAAAATTCTTTCGTCCTGAAAACAACAGACAAATTATGAAAAATGATTACATACAAAAGTGTTTGTCTAAAATGTATGATTTTCTCGAAAAGAGATCTAAATCTGCTTTAACATTCGAACATTGCTGGAGTAAAATTGAAAAATTTTGAGGTACGAGGATGTGAAGAGATTTTTTTTTACAATTTTCAAATCTAACATTTCTTTGTTAACATAGTCTTTCGTTAAAAAATATAAAAAATGAATGTTTGCAAAAATGGGAACTTGATAAAACACAGACACGGAAGAATGAAAAAAACGTTCTAAACTTTCGTTCGAAAAAATTCTTATGTTACAGTAGATTTTTATAAATTTATCGATATAAATATTATAAGAAAGGTAAATGAAAAAATTACGAAACGCTTTGTTTATCCGAATTGCAGAACCCTCAGTTGCCAGTTTGTCGAGGAAACGCTTGTTCGGCGTCAGGTTCGAAACTGACTGTTCGCGCGCTCTCTGACTCACGCTGGAGCGAGGCTCCGCTTTCGAGGTCATCGAAGGATCCTGAATACTCAAATTTACGGGCGACTATGGAGAGTGCGAGGGAAAATGGAACGAAGAGTTGGAGCAACGAGGATGTAGCTTGCGCAGGGGTTGGACCATTCAATAACGTAACACGGCGTTCTCTAAGGGGACAAAGCTCAGTACGAGGTAGTAGCGATGGTGGTGGGGATATCATCACCTGTCCCGGACCATCTGCTCGCTTAGTTGGTGAGCAAACGGTTACTTCGTCAGTCGACGAGTTCGCCTCTGTATGCCCGAGCGTCGAAACATTTCGCGCCGAAACGTCGATCGTCGAAACGCGGGACAATTATTCTGAAAATCGTCATCACCGTATCGCTATGGAGGATTCTCTACATGGACGAGAAACGTCCACGTTCAGTGACAACAAATTGAGCCCCAAGGTTTACAACCACTTCTCCAAATCTCTGGTTCACAGTATGGAAGATTTGAAACCAACAAAAGCCGAATTTTCTTCATCATTCGGAACTTCTTACACGAACAAGAGCGAGCCCAGACCATGGGGAAGTCTTCAAGAAATGAGAAACGTCGGTGGTTGCGGATCCGATAGCTGTTTGGTAAGTTAACAATTTATTCAATTCGATTCTTCGAGCCAATCTTTTAAGTTTATATTTTAAAACCAAATCTTGCGTCAAATTACCTGCATTTTAGACTCAGATGAGTCTAAATAAATCATTTGTGAAATATTATCTGAAAAGTCAGTAAAAACAAAAGCTTACCAACACACCGAACTAACATACAAAAATAAATCGTTCTCAGGGTGCATAATAGATCCAGCAATTTTTAGAGTTTATTTTAACATCCTGAAAAAGTTTTCACACGTATAATATTGTTAATGGACTTAAAAACATAAATGAACATGTCGTTATGAAAATAATATTTCAAGTTTAACCGTTTCCCCATTATGCAGCCGATAAAAGAATCCCTGTCAGGAATAAAAATGGGTAAGATATTTTTGTCTTATTTGTGTCGTGATTAAAAAATGACTCGTTATTTGAAGGTGGTACTGTCACTTTCTACTTATGCACATGAGCGTAAGAAGTATTTTTGAATCAGAGTAGCAATCGTTTCGGAAGTATGTCAGTGGCTGCATCAAATAACACAATATCAAGTTTTTTGTCTGTGACGAATCGCGTGTATATATAAATATGTGTATACATATTGCGAGCTGCATGAGATTCGAGCGGGAAGCTCGCGTGCGCGACATATGGTAAATGTTTTTCTCGGAAATCCACCGCCGTACGGAACCACTCTGCAAACTAAATTCTCGTGGTTCCTCTCAACGAGAAAAAAAAAAAAAACAAAAAAAATATACACAAAACGTTTCGGAGTGTACAGACTATAATACCCTGTTGTCAGAAATTTTCTAGGAACGAAACAACGGCGATTACAACGAAGAGCAATGGGTTTGTACGACTGTTGAAAAGGATTCCCGGAGCGGTCCGGTTATGAGATCACGACCGGCCAATTATCGAAGAACGAAGCACCCGAAGCTCTCTATTCCCACATCGCTCTCTCAACTCCTTTGTGTTCTACTGCTTTACTGTGCATACAGTCAACATGGATTATACGATAACGTTTTCGGACTGAATTATGGATGAAAATATTTTGGGCCGCGAAGCTCCCAAGCTCCAAGAAGCTCAGGATGGAATGATTTTCGATAGCGAAGATCAACTCGCAATTATCTTGTTCCAATAAGAATTACAACGATGGTGGTACATTTATCGTCCGATTTTTATTGTGCAATCGTTTACATCAAACGAATTCAAAAGATTCAGCTACAAATTGCACTTTATAAGTCAATGTCGATAATCTGCAAGCATGAAATTGAACTGAAGAGATCCAAGTACTTATTGAGAATCGACACTTCTTCCAACTGAATTTTCTCAGTTTCCGTCTATTGAGAAACAAATTGAGAAATAAGAGGATTGACGGCGAAGTTTAAATGATAGTAAATAATAATTAATTGCAGGTATAAATATATGGCCTGTAACAACAAATAAATGAAAGAAGGAGATTCATGAAGTACAGGTAGAAGAACAAGGCGATGCACGATTTCCGGTTTCTCGCTCGTTCGCTATTGAGGCCGCGTCATCATTTCCTGCCTTCGTTTAAAGCCAGTGCGAAAGAAAGGAAGGGAGAGCGGGAGCGAGACGGATAGCTGAGAATGAAGGAAGAACACATACGTATATAAATATATATGTGTACATTGAGCACCGAACATACATCAACTCACGTACATACGTTACAAGCCTGTGACTGAAAGAGTTCACTGCGAGGCGCATGTACCCTCAGAAGCACGAATATTTACTAACACACGCACATGAAGAATGGATGAACGATGCGTGACTCGTTTGATGGCATACGAGAGTAATATACGCTGGCGGAAAATGCAGTAGCGTGTGGCGTCGAGTAGCATCATCAACTGAGAGAATAGTGCCCTGGCTACAGTCAAATCTCCTTGTGAAATAACACTTTGGAAACTCGACGAATTCAAGACACCAAAGTTGTCTTTAGAAAAATTGTTACCCAAAAACCGTGATTGTTATCTCCGCTTCTGAGAATCATTTATTCACGTATAAAGTTCGTAGTCGAAAATTTTATTTTATCTAACTTTTGGTGCGTAGTAATTCTAGTCACAATTAAAAAAAACAACTCGTGAGCAAACGGCATTCAAACAAAAAAATCGCCGATTTAATTGATCGAGAGACTTTTATTGTTTGTGAGATAAGTTTATTGATGTTTATCACCTTGCAGATTGCTTCGGAACTATCTTTTTTTAGAATTTTCAATTTAGGTGAAGATTGAATGTTACGAAGTTTCTCAATCGAACAAAATTATTGAAATTGCGTAACTCAATTATATATAGCAAATACAGAATTTTAAAACATGCAAAACAAAGGATCAGGAAAAGAAGTTTTGAGAAAAGTACGTCAATTGAGAAATATCGACAAATTCATTTCGTACAGCAGAAAAAAATTGTTTTCTTTTTCTAACACATCAAATTTCAGGACTATAAAAATTTTGCGTATAATTATTAAGTACAAAAAGCGAAAATTGATGTTCTACTTGCAGATCGTGCGCAATAATTGAGTCGTATGTACGCTCTTTTATAGTTAAAAAAAACATTTAATTTACCGCGGAAGAGCCTATTGCGAAATTATTCGGTTTTCCCGAAACAGAGCATGAAGAATATACTGAAAGAAGTTTGATTCTCGTAAACAAAAATATCGTACTCAATTTTGTATAGCTGGCGATTATTGTTAGCCTCGAAGATAGAACTACAACTTCGCTAAGTTTTATTCACTGATTAGACTATAAAACTTCTGTATTCAACAGTGCATTTGGAGAAGTCATGAAATTTATGGCATAGTAGCTACAAATTCACTCAATATTTTGTTGGAATGGACGAACGAAAAATTTTGCATATTTTCAGCGACATTAATGATCTTACTAATTGAAATGTCTCCGCAATATCTTCGATACCGTCAGAAGTCTTGAGATGTGCTGTTGCCGTGCGTAAATGGGCGAAGTATTTAAAAAATTCGACATTTCTGCAGCTATTCATAATTCTTTGAAAACAATCGTAGTAAAAGGCTCACTGAAACTTCGGGATGAGACAAAAAAAAACAGAATCAAAAACAGATAATTAAAAAAGATATAATTCACTAAAGCAATAGCACCAAAACAGCATCGTTCTTTGTACACAATAATAATTGTCGAAATCTTGAAATCTTTCGAAAAAATCGCCTGATTTTGACTCATCTATGTCGTTGATGGAAGAATAAAAATTTGTAAATGAATAATTTTGTCTGGAAGTTGCTTGAATGGAAATTATACAGAACGAATTAAAACTGAGGTCATCGGCCAGCAAATGAAATATTTCCAAGGTCACAACATATTCGATAGTTTGGAATATGTATTTCGAACGAATTGAAAAATTGAATTGTATTAATAAATCGTCGCTTGAAAGTTCGTGACGAAAGATTCAGGGAGTTCGACAATTATAATTCATTCGTTCAATGTATCAAAAGTAAATTTAGTGAAAATAGAGAGATCATACTGTAGTCAGGGTGTTCGAGTGGGAGATCGTGATCGTCACGGCATGGAGAGTTGTGTGGCGGGACAGAGAAAAGAAGAGGAAGGCAGGGGCAATAAGGAGGAGAGCCTCCGCTCGTTTGGCCCGATGTTGGAGCATTGGTATTAGTGTTTTACTGGACATCGGGAAGAACGTGTCGCGTGTACGAGAAACGCTTTGGGATTCCTAAAGTATTCTCGCGAAGTACGTATGACTGTTGAAAGTCGTGATCGTCGTCGTTGTTCGTCAGCGTTTTACGCTGTCAACCGGACAAAACGTCGCTCCAAGAAAACGAAGAAGAGCGATTAATGTGCTGTGACTGGGCGGGGCGCCCTCTTAACGAGGCCCAACAAGTTCACGCAGTGTGTTTCCTCAATTACACATCACAGTCTGTTTAAGCCCATTCAAAAAAAAAAGAAAAAGAAAACATAAAAAATAAAGCAGAACGGCAAAGCGAAGTGATACGAAAAAAAAAACAAGAAAAACGAATGAAAATAATGAAAAATAGTTGATTGTGCGCGAATATTCAAACGTGAATCATTGGTGCACGTGCTACTATTTTTTTGTTTCGATCTTAGAGACGTTTTTTTCGTGTTTTCTGTATGCACATTAAACGAAGAAAAGGGAAAGGCCATATAAATGGGATTACGCGCATTGCCGGACAAACGCTTTCAACGATCCCCGAGAAATGGAACAACTCGCGAAGTCAGTACGTAGTCTGTAGTAAAACGCGGCTTAGAGTACTCGTAAACTCGAAGTAGAATACAGATAAAGTTTACTCCGGAATACTAAACTTTTTATCTATTTTTTTTCGTTTGAAGCTGTCCGCTTGTAATCTGAGAACATCGTCTCAAATGTCAAGCCAATTTCTTCGCATTCCTTTACACTTTTCTCAGATACCGCATTTACGAGGAATCAGCACATTCGTCGAGGATCGAATTCAAATTTTCAGATCATTTGAAAATAAGAATTGTAGGTCATTAGAAAACAAGGGCTTCGAAATTTCTATAATTTAGCTATTTTTTTTTCATTTCGAAAAATGATTGATAGAAGAAATAATAGTTCTATTAGCAATTGTTCAAATTTATGTGCAGTTTTACAGTTCTAATCAATAATAATGAAAAAGTTTCTTAGAAAAAAACATTTTTTTCCTAAAATCTAGAACACGTACAAGCTCGGCTGAAAAGACTAAAAAATTGCAGTATTTTTGATCGAATAATTGATGACAAACTATGAAAAAATTACCGAAAATTAAACATCGTAATTTTTCAGTCATTGAAGCAAGTTCATCCACAGGATGTTACATAAATTTCAATTAGCTTTAACCGCGACATAACCTTCGGCATTGACAACATCGCGAGCGATTTAAAAAATGCTTGTACTATTGAGAAATATTGATGAAATTAATGTCCTTTTGAAGAAATATTCAGGATTTTTTTCAGGCTTTTTTCATGCTCTTGTCGCTCTCGATGACCATATTAAACGACTAATGTAGAAAATTCGAGTCACGTACACGTTCGATTGCACGAGAGCTTAAGAAGTCATTTTCATTGACATACTTTCGAATTGATTAATTAGCAAGAAAACGGAGATACTCGATGCAGGTCAGACCGATCGGATTCCTATCACAAAAGAAGCAATTAAAGTTTTGATAATATTTTTCACAGAAACAGATTATTAATGTGGGTATAAAAAAAATGACTTCCGGTGCGTCGTTGCGTGTGCGACAATCCACTAAGCGTTTTGAAATGAATTGCCTCTCAGCAAAATCGTTGAACCTTTTATTTTTTTCTCTCCATTCAGTGTCCTCGTTGCCGGATCTCCTTATTTCTGCCCCCCCCCCCCCTCCTTTTACCGCGACTTATTGTTATCCCGCGGAAAAATCGTCCGAGAATTCTTGGCGAATGGATTCGCGCGTGAGACTCGACTTTTCGTTCCCACGCTATTCACCCATCGTTGAATAACAGGTGTTGCACGCGAAAGAATCCTACGCGGATATACGATGGCATTCTTCATGCTCGTCCGATCAGTAATGGGCTCTGTACTCAAATTGTTGGGTATTTAACACGAAAGAGTTCAACGAATAGATGAATTTTTTCAAAACACACAAATAGACCATTTGTTTGATAAATTTGTTAGGTTTATCGTGTTTGATAACCGAAAATGAAGATTTTACGTGACTAAATTTATGCACGATGAGAAAATAATCAGGAAACATTTTCCTGATTATAATTAGTGATTTGAAAAAAATGCATTATTTCTGCCAAATTAAATGATACTTAATCCGGGTTTGTTCTGGGGTTTAGGGTTTCACAAATGTATTCTCGCGGTTGTGGAAAGAGAGCAACGAAACGAGGACACTCGCGATAACGAACTAACGAGTTATTATTTGCAAGAATTTGCTTCAGCGACAAACGTCATTTCGTATCGTTTCCTTTAACCGTGTTTTTTTTTTCTCTAGAATTAAAGCTACGTGTCTCATCCGCTGTCTGGCTGAACCAACCAATGCCGTATGGTTCAACGGCCTGTTTTCTTTCGTAATTCCAACTTAATAAAAGTGTATTCCAAGCATGTTGGTTTACAGTTCAATGACGAGAATTTTAAGCTCAACGAATTTCGCTATAAACTCGTCGTTTTAATCACACGAAATGCTCTCGAACGAAAATTTTCTTCGTTAAAAACTATCGAAACTCGTTAAGCTCACTTCCGGCGAAACTGACTCATCGAGATTCGTTCTAATTCGAATGAATTTAATAGGATAAGCGACCGTTTGCTCGAAGAATATGAATGAGGTAGATGCATCGGATAATATTCATATTATATTCGTCGTACACACTCTGAAACGTTGCGTGTACTTCAAGTATATTTTTTAGATGTACGAAGAAGATTATTAAATGAATTTTAGGTCAATTGATGCGGAGGTTGCAACATCGTGAAAAATAAATAGAATACTTAGATCAAAATTCTTCACCAAATGATAGCAGACGAATGAAATTAAAGTTATTATTATATTTCATTTTATTTGTTAACAGTGTACGGCATCTCACGCCTTTCACAAAGACCTCTTATAATTATTACTACAATTAAGTTATTATTGTAATTGCACGTTGCCGAGGAGAAAAAATATATTTGAGGATTATTTGAAACTAGTCGAAGTGACAGTTATTATTTTGTTAATTTCTATATTCAAGGACACAATTTCAATGTGAATAATTTTCAGTAATTCGAACCTTATTGGAATTTTAGTTTGTCCCATTTGAAAATAGTTTATGTTCATGGATATATCAAAGCTTGTTTTTCGTTAGAATTGTGCCCATCCCTGTTCTGACGTGTCGATCATAAATTCAGTTACACGCACGTTCCAGAGCGTAATTTCTTACTCGCTGATTTCTATTCTATTTGCGATGTAACAAAAAAACGCGGAACGATCTCATTTTCATTCATGCTTTATATGTAAATTTATTCAATTTATTTAATTGTAAATAATAGTCAAGGTCATGGATTTTTCTTTAAAAACGATTTTTACAGACTTTATTTCGTAAAAATTTTAAATCATTATAAATAATGACAAATTTCGTTATGATTTCAGCATGGGAGTTCCGAATCCTTCGACAAAACGAGCAATGGGAATGGAGTTCACACATGGGCGTCCGGATTTGAGAAACTTTTGGAGGATCCAAAAGGATTACAAACCTTTGCAGTACGTACAGAATAAAAAAAGAAAATATCTCTAACAAGTTTGCAATTTCGTATGAATTGAAATTTACATACAATCTCAGTATACTGTCATTTGAATATTTCAATAATGTTTGTTTTTTCTTTTCCGATCCTTCGGACAATCGAAAAATTTCCGTCGAGCATGCGCGACGTGCTAATAAAAATATTAATCAATCGTAATGCCTCGTTTGTTCAGGAATTCTTGAAAAAAGAATTTAGTCACGAGAACATATATTTCTGGGCAGCTTGTGAAAGATACAAAGACACCGCTGACGTAAACATACGCCGAAGATTGGCGTGCCAAATTTATCAGCGTCACTTGTCGACAACAGCTGCTGAACCTGTGAATGTGGACAGTCATGCCTCCGGTCAGATAACTCAAGAGTTACTCAATCAAGCGCCAGCCGATCTCTTTTTACAGGTAAAAAAAAAAAAAAAAAAATCAGTAGACGTCACGTGTATTTAAAAATCTCTAAATTAGTACAATCGATTTCATTTTTATCAAATGATCATACATGAAAATAAATATGGGGCAGAATAAACGGATATTCTGTCCGAAGCAGCGCTGAAGCTTTTGCCGGTAGATGGCTTCATTTCGTGCACACGAAATTCGGTATGAGAGGATATAAATTAAACGCGAAACGATTGAACGTGACGTGACCGCCTGCCAAAAATTGTGTATAATATGGATAATTGAACTGAGTATTGCAGCCATAAACGGTTTTTGGTAACTGTATTTTCGTTAACATCGAGTGGAAGGCTCGAAGGGAGACATTTGAACATTTTCTGTGCAAACGATCCCGCAAAAATAATTTAAAAAATAATTTAAACCGGACTTAAGCCATTTTTACTCCGAATTTCTTAGGATGAATCAATATTAATGATCGTTCGAGTTTCGAACAAAAATTTAAGTTTTTTTTCTCACGTAAATACCCGTTTTTAATTTCTTTCATTATTTTTTTTTTTTCAGGCTCAGAAACAAGTGTTCAATTTGATGAAATTCGACAGTTATCCAAGATTCCTGAGGTCGGATCTTTACAGGCATTGTTTAGAGACTGGTAGCGGTGTAGTGAGCACAGAAGACTGTGATTTGACGCTCACAAGTTCACCTAGTATTAAACTAAAAAAGAGTCATTCCGATGCTGAAGATCGTTGCAGAAAATCTATTCTTCCCTGGCATCGAAAGAATCGGTTAGTTTCATCGATGAATCCTTAGATTCTCTATTTTTTGAATGAATTGTCAATGAATGATAGAATCTAATCGAAATCAACTTTGCTGAGTCACCGATCGTTTTACTTTCATATTATTTTCTCAATGAGGAAGTAGAAAGCGAGGAATGGAATAAATAATTTGATCGTTTTTGTAGATCAAAATCGAAGGATCGTGGTGAGTCGGAATACAACAAAACGCCCAGTCGCGGTGAGACAATATACAAAAGTTTTACGACGATGAAGAGAGAGGCAGAGGGCAATAATAACGAGGATAGCATATCAATATCGAGTAGTAGATCGTCGTTGGCATCGTGGGATTTAGCATTGAGGCAGTCTTTTAACAAACACGTAAGTTCAAAATAGCACGAAGCGAGCACGTTTAAGTTCATCGATCGATGGGAAAGCTAAAAAAAAAAAAAAATGCAACAAAAACCGTACTCCGGCTCGATTTGATTGAGAGAAGAGTAGTGAGAAGTTGATTGCTATTTTTTTGGCTCGAAATGTCGCTTGAAGGATCGATGAAGAAGCTTTTTTTTGTTTTCTCTTTTTTTTTCTCTCTCTCTCTCTCTCTCCCCTTCTTTCGGCTCCTCTTTCGATATTTTGTGAAATTTCATAACGGGATTTGTGTGTGTGAGCAAAAGTATCTATAAATTGTAGTCAGTGTCGTCTTACGATGGACAAACGAATGAAAAGAAAGAAGTACATGCCAAGTGTACCGGTTTGTGTCGGGTTATATTGCCGGACGGTTCAACTACGGTCGTCCCGACTAGCCAAACGGAGAGCATTAAAGACGTCGTTACGCGGCTTCTCGATAAACGAGCACTGCGTTACTCTAACTATGACGTTCTAGTACTAGCCACGGACGAGGTTAGTGCCATATCACTACTTACTGCAATTGCAAAACACAAACAACAACAAATATTTGAAGAAAATTACTTTCAAGACATTAAGCTCGACTAACAAATACGCTACATCGCAATTAACTCCAAGTTTTATCACTCTGTTTAGTAATTGCACTTAGGATCAAATCCCTGTGCATTTTGCATAACAAAATTCATAGATATGTTGGGCTTTCTGCATGGGCAAAATTATATATATATATATATATTTTTTTTAATACGAAAACATGCACGAATTTAATAGGGTGGTATTTTTCACATTATTAAAGGGGCTGTTTTCATTAAGAATTCGAAACCCTGCGAGCATGAACGAAAAGCTCACAACTTTATTTGTTTTATTTTAATCAATCATTTTTATTGTAATTGATTATATTTTTTGTTTGAATATTGATGAAATAAAGAAAAAAATTTCGATGATACAGACATGAAACATTCAAAGACACTTTTGTGTCGTTAAAAATTATTATTTTTAATTTAATTTTGATTTTTTTAAATTTTTATTCATTTTTTCTGATTGTTCACTGCACATGTATCACGGTGCTTCGATTCGATTTTTTATTTTTTTTGTAAAGATATAAAACTTGCATGCTGATCACGGTTGGGGAAAAAAATGATGCTTTTGTGCTTAGAAAATTGTAGCGTGTGAAAACGTAACATTATTAAAGTACGATTGTGTATTAAACGTTTCGTTAATACACAATCGATATTTAGCGTAATCAATTCGTTGAAAATTTGACGCAATAATTTTTTTATTTTACAGCTGGTTAATCTTAAATATCCATCGGCAGTATTGGCTGGACAAGAAGTCGAGGTTGTACCTACGAAAGTGTTGAAGGTAGATTTACCTTCGCGACGTGTTATAACTGTGATAGGACACAAAGGTCGAACGTTAAGAGAGGTGCTGAGACCGCGTTTGAACAAATACGGTTTCAAGCTTGATTTGATCACCATATGGGGCGAAGGACATCCGGTTTCGCTCGATATACCAGCGACGAATGCTCCTACTCGTCTTGTTCTAACGTCAAATAGCGAAGGTTAGTATATTGTTATACGATTTTTTAAGATAACGAACTGTTTATGATTTCTCGTTTCGATCAACCGGTTTAAAAATTAAGGACTCTACCTTTTTTTATCAATAAAAAATACGAATTCACGTATCGGGGTTTTGAAAACTTTTTTTTATTGAATATGAGAGTCATTGAATATTTTTCTGATGATGAAAAATCTCTGTCAAAAAATATCCGTACAGAAAAGAGTGTGCGAATTTTCCAGAGAAATTGTTACATTCTATGGATGAAGATGCATCGATTGAAAATTGAAAAAACAAAAAGTGTTTTGAAATTTTGTTGAAGAGAAATCGGAGCAAATTGAAGTTTAATGTAACGAAGTAACTGGAAAACTTATTTTCCTTTTCTCGTCAGATTTCCATCGAGATGGTCTCAAATATCCTGAAGAAATAACCCAAGGTCAACCGACCCTCGATGAAATAACTAACAAAGTATTTGAAGAGCTGTTGGTTGGCAAAAGTACAAACAAATATCATTACAGTGAGGGATCGTGCAAGGTCAGTAAATTCCGCCGCGTTTTAATTGTCAGAGTAAATTTATCGTATCGATTGACCCTATAATCGATCTCGATCTATTTCTTTCGTTAATAGTCCGATGATCAACGTTCCGAAGGATCCTCAATTCTTCCTAGTAAATTTTTCCTCCGTGACTCGACGATTCACGGAAAGAAAAAGGTAAGAATTCAACAATTTTATTGCAGATCCCATCTAAGCAGTTTTTTTCTTTTACCGCTGTCATCATATGAAGATAATTAATTCGTTTACAGAGCAAATCGAAATGTAGCAACGCAAGTGAAAAAAGTAATTCGACTGACTGTACCGGCGAAGAAAGTTCGCGACCTCATCCACCGCTAATCGCAAAATGGCGAAATGGAGTAAAGCTCCAATTACCTGGTCGTTTTGAAGGAGATGGTAAGTCTTTCGCATTGAAAATCAATTTCTTTTTTTTAAATAATCACTTCTATCCTATTTATTTTCATGCTCTATTCAATCTGACGCTTTTTCGTACATTTCAGAATTGTACGAAGGTATAAAGAGAGCACAAAGATCAAGACTCGAAGACCAAAGAGGAACCGAAATAAATTTTGAACTTCCGGATTTTTTAAAGGTACTTCGATCTTATTGGAGTCTTCGTTGTTATTTTATTAACCTTCCAAAAGTGTTGGGTTAACAGCCTCACCATTGTGAACTCAGACATAAATGTAGTTTTCGTTAAGTGAAAAATGATGAATACTTTTTCCATTTAAGTAAATGATCAATGTGTTTTCGAATTGTAGAATAAAGAAAATGGGAAGCAACCGGAAGGTAAAAAAATGCGACGTGGTCGATTGGCAGCGCCGTGCAATGAAGATTCCTCGAAGTTTTACGACACGACGGTCGACAAGTCTCATTTGATGGTGACGCCGCCGCCACGCTTGTCAAACGGATTTGTGCAATGTGAGGATGAGGTGAATTATGGTAGTAGTGACGCACCGAACAAAGTTTTCGATACATCGTTGAATTTGGATGGTACACTCATCGATGGTGATCAGACGATAATCGAAAATTGTTCGCGAAGTCAGAACAAAATGGCGGAATCACAATCGCCGGAATCGCAATACGTAACAATAACACCAACGAAATTGTCGAAACCTCCGCCATTGCCCCCCAAACCGAAAAGCCTTATGACCAATGCCGCGAAAGCAAATCACATCTTATCCGCGAAATCGTATCCACGAATCGTCCAAAATAGCTCGTCCCCTCCTACGGAATCACGCGACAATAAACATATCTTTTGAAAGTGTTTTTAACAAGGACAAGGAACAAAACACGAATCAATGAATCAACGCACGGAATAATTGAAAAATGTATTGTTCAGTTAAAGTTTCTTGTAAATAAATTATTACGAGGCTTTAGAGTCGCTTTATATTCAGTATTAATAGACGGCAAATGGAAATGAGTTCGTTGATTAAAATTCATGAGTGGGTGTTCATTCAGCGGTGCTGCTCCTTCTTGCAATATCCACCGAACTGATTTACTGATTAATTTTTGTATCATTCATTTTTTTAATTTTTCGTTTCGCTTTTCATGTGAATTCATCAATTTAATTTTGAAGCCCATTTTTTTTTCTAGTACCGTGGAATTAGAATACAAACGAATTATTAGCCCGGAGTTGCATTTTTGTTACATAGCCATAACAATCGTGATGGTAAAGCTACCATCGAAAAATCGTCTAATCGACTGTTTCCTTTACTATTCGAACAAAGCCATAATCCGAGCAATTATTGAATTTTTTAACTGACGATTCTAGAGATTCACTTTTTATAATAGCTCTCTGCGTCATTCGCGAATCTTACAAAAAAATGTTAACAACATATATTTTTTAGTTGTACCCTCGGTTGACCTGTACTTTTGGTATTCCTGAACGTCGAACCATAAATTTGACGTGAGATCGTTTTAACAGTAGTGCCAGTTTTTTTTTCTTCATTTTTATTACTAATATAATTACATAACAGAATACTTTCCGTTTGGTCATATCAATTTTTAATTTTTGTTCAATTGCGTCTGAACAAAACTTTGATCTATCGATTAGAAACAAAAATTCTAAGAAAATAATGAGTTGCTTGGCTGTTTTTCGAAACGACGCAAGTCGAATTTGTTCTCAAAATCCGCATAAGATATTTTAGAGTAATTATAGAATTTTTCAACGTAATTACAAGCTCGTGTTTAATTACGTTTTAATTCTAAAAATTCGTAGCAGCTTTACACTTTCGGTCTAGTACTGACGGACCGAAAATGCCTTCCAAAATCCTAGAGTCAAGACTAATAAGATTATAAGAAGCAAGTGAAATAGAAAAGAAACTGTGAGGAAGAATTAACGGAAAATAAAACGATTGAACCCATCGTTTTATTTTAATTATACATATATTTTTTAATATTCAAACTGTTATTCCTGGTTATACAGGATCGTATAAGGAATATTTTATTATATTTATAAATTGTTCGTCTTCTGTCAGTGCCTTGATGTTTGCGAATAACGACGATTTTTCCCGATTAAATATTAATATCTATATTTCCCCACGAGGTAATAAATTATATAGAAATTTGGCTCCGAAAACAATGTGTTTTTATTGTCCTTTATCCTTTTCGAATATTTTCTAGTCTGTTAACTCGGAATAATTCAGATTGTCATACCAAAATACCTCTGTTTCTCAAGTTTCGATGAAACTTTGGATATTTTTTTCTATCAATTTGAAAGATATAAAAAAACCATGAAAAGTAACGCTTATTAAGAAAATTTGAAGGATTCATTTCAAACGATAAAAAAAAATAATTTCTAAACTTGTAACTTTATTATATTTATAAATGATTTTATTATAAACAATTTGAGAATAGCTTAATTGTTCCAATTTTTTTTGTCCAGTATAATTGGTTAGAAATCCGTAAGAGTATAGCTTGACAGGTGGCGCCCTCTTTTTCTGTCGCGGAAGATTCAAACGTTCCCTGAGAGATTGTGCTTGTTGTAACGACTTTGATATTCGAACTCAGTTATTGTTTACCGTTGTGTTTACAATTTGTAAAAGCTTGAAATTTTTCGAAAAGGCAATTGATGATACAATTACAGTTTAAATTCGAATAACACAAAGGATTGAAGTATTTTTGTTTCGTTCTTCTTGTTTGCCGTTGTTTCCCGGATTAAAGGGGGTTAATTATAAGGAATTTTTATTTCTCACGTGCATTTATTAATCAATTAATACTAATCTACGAAAACAAAAAATTTCATTCGCACTTAACCTCACGAGATATATCGGCGACAAGAGCGGACATTATGCTGAATCGTCATTTTTCCCGCCAACGGTTTCTGTTCATTTCGCGAACAGCTTTTAAAGGTTATTAAATTATTCATTTTGTTCGTTTTTAAAAACCTCATAATTGCCCAAAATTTCGTGTTGGCTTCGCCTCCCCCCCTCCCCCTTGCCAGTATTCACGAGTGAGAAACGAGCTTACCATTGTTTCCTGCGTTTCGTTCGCGCGCGGTCGGAGCTATTGTAGCAATTACAGTTCTTGCTCGAAAAACATTTGATCGTCAACGACCTGTTACGAGACTCAATGAGGAAACTTTGTGAATCTTTTTCAATGGAATATTCGTGATTAAAAATCGACACTCGACGTCTTCAGTTCCCGAGAGACGGCAAGATTGACATACCCTTCAATTTATGCAGGTTAGTCTCTTTAATATTAAAGGGCGTGCACATTTTCTGCGAATTTTTTCTTGCGTCTAAAACTTTCCTAGCATTCGTGTTATTTATTGTTCATTTAAAGTACTACATTTCATGCAATTATTTACTTCGACGAACTTTTTTTTTTGATAAAACATCTGCCATCTATGACATTGTAAATTGTTTCCCTGCTGAAAAGAGATGTGAAAAAAAAAAAAACAATTCAATCGATTAGCTCTCGTGTATAAATGTTCCTTAAAACTATCATTCCAATGAGACTTTGTATTCGTCCAATTATACGTTCTATTGGCGAAAATCGGTGAAATCAAGTAGGGGCGAGAAGAAAAGAAAAGTGTTGGGTGGTCTGGAATGATTTTGAGAATCTCAAATTCCATGAAATTCTTAGCGTTCAACAACTGTCGTTCGTGTTATGTCGACATGAGATATATCGACCGTTACAAAAGGTTTCGCTCATCCAGCGTTTCGCGCTAGTAAATATCGGGATCGTCGATTTAATCGTAATACGAGACTTAGTCGTTTAAAATTTCCGTCAATCCGTCCGTTTTTTGCTCGTTGTCATACCGTTTTGAGAAATAGTGTACAATGAGGGTCGAGTCAGAGAGTGAGTGAAATGGATGCAGATGAGGATGAGGAAAGCGAGAGTGACGGCGAGGAACTGACGGTATCGGTTAGAGTGAAAGGGAAAGGGCGAAGAAGAGTAAGTGTAAGAGTGAGCGACACTGACGAGAGTGAGGGCGATGCCGAAACAGGTAGGGGAAGAGTGAGACGTAGAGAAAGACGAAGGAGAGGCGAAAGAGGAATAAGAGAGTTGCCTGAAATAATAATCGAGAGAGAAATGAGAGATAGACGAGACAGAGAAGATAGAGAGGCACGAGAAAGACGCGAAAGAGACGACAGAGAGGCGAGAGAAAGACGCGACAGAGACGAACGAGAATCTAGAGAAAGACGCGAGAGAGATGAAAGAGAGATTAGGGAAAGATTTCTCTTTTTTCTCCTTCTTGTTCTAGGAGTAGCTCTGGTCGTCGCACTGGTTCGATTACATTGAGTAAGTAACCCCTTCCTAATGACCTTAACTTTTCCAATTTTCGTCTAAATATATAGTAGTACCGAATAACTTACTCGTCTTCAACAGATGAAATTATTTGAGTAGATAAAGTGTTTTTTTTAAATTTTTTTATTTTTTTATTTCTTCCAAGATGTCTTCATTGTGTCTATTTCCAGAAAAACGTTTCCAATGTATACGTACTTATCGATTGAAAATTAACTTTTCATAATAAAATAACAGTCCTAAATGGGCAATAAGTATTTTTTTTTAAACGATATCAGTTGATTAATGATCATTAATAATCCTGGTGCGATCAGTAGACAAAACGCTCACTTTATTTGTGGTATCTAAAATCCAAAAATTCAACGAAAGTATTATCAAAGTGTGACCATTTGTTACATGAGGATACAAATTTTAAAGCGCTCATTGCCACTTTCGTTTGCGTGACGATCCAGCACGTGGTTGTCAGTAGTGCGACTCCCGGCCGCCCGACGCGCAAGAGTGGGGGTACGGGGAACACTCTAGCGCCATGCTGCGCGGCTGCGCGCCAGCAAGAAGGGTGGGGGGAGCGTCAACGTCCCAGTATATTTGAGCTCGAGTTTCCCAACTGTCGAACGAACCGATCAGTCCAGTCGGCGCGTCGCCGCCGTCCGCTGTGGTTGCGCAGTGGCGCTGTAGTTGAGGAAAGAAACTCCCGCAAAATTGTGGGCTGCGAACGAAGAGAAACAAAAAATTCTACTCAAAATGACATCACATGAATTTCTGTATCCTCACATTTCCTTCTACTTCGATCATTCCTTCTGCAGGTTTAGTGCGGTATGTATATTTTTTTGTCGTTAAACTCGAACAAGCGAAGTAGAAAATATCGCGGTGTCGAGTGTACGAACATAACCTCATTTTTCCCGCTCAAATAAATGATCAATCAATATCTAACAAGATCTTTGATTCTCATGAAGAATATGTGTGAGGAGAAAGGTTGTTTCTTTCGAAGAAAAATAATTTTTTAATCTTTCATTTCAACGGCTGCGTTCAACTATACTATTTTTCTTTGTTTCTCGGGAAAAGAGAACTTATTCACGTGGTTCTCAACGAATTCGTCTGTTTTTAATTCTTGATCGCCAATTAATTGTTCAGTTTTGTAATAACTGTACGGGAATGAAAAAAAACTTATTGATTATTGACGATGTTACAAAATTTGTTTTACTCGCCATAAATGAATTTTGATATTTATTTTCTCTTCGATCTAAATATTCGAATATTCATAAAAAAAATTAATTCTTGTTCTCCGTGTTAACGAATTATACATTTTTTTGGTAAAACGAATTTCGTTATTATGTTTTTAAGCAGATTGTTAACATTATTTAACAATCTAAGAAAAAAAAATTCTTAGAACAAGTATTTCATAATTTTTCGAACTAAATGAAATAAATAGGAACTGGTTGTGACTGTATGCGCTGTAGATAGCGCAGGGTTTAAATGCCCGAACGACCGTTAGCAACGTCAACAGACCGGGAGTTCGTGTTAGTGGAGGCCTCGTAATTCGTTGAATAGAAAAAAAAAATGAAAATAAAACATAGCCGTCGCTGCGGCTAACGCAATGACGCGTGGTGTGCACACACACACATACACACACACACACACAACTTGTGTCGTCGATTAGACTTGTTCCCCACCCGCGTTCTCGAAATTTCTTTCTTTCTCTTCACCAAACCCTTTTCCGTCTTCTTCTCTCTTATTACTAACGTTCTCTGCAGCCTCTCGTTCAACTTCCTCCCTGAAATTGTCAATTGGTGCATGCCTTTCCTCGACCTTTTGAATATTATTGTTTCTAATGCCTTCTCTTCTCTTTATTAATCCGTCACCCGTTTTTTTTTCTTCATCGTGCTTCCCGTTTTTGTTGCTCGTTCTCGTCTCTCGACCGTTGGCCAACTTCGTTCTGTTTATCACAAATTCAGCCAACGTCGCCGTCGCCGCCGCCGCCTCTCCTTTCTTTCTCACTCACTCTCCCTCGCTTTTTCTCTCATCTCATTCCGTTCTTTATATCTTTTTCATATACAACCACACATATGCAAATACCAGATGATTTGAAGCGAAATTCAGAGCTCCATTCTCTAACGTGAAGTCATCTAGACCAGTTCGTTCTCTGACCATCGCAACATCTCTAATAACCCCGACATAACTGCCTTTTAAAATTACCACAGCATCTTATCTTTAGGTACGTTTTAGTTTTTTAAAATTCGCTCAAATTTTTTTACCCATTTTTTTTTTTCTGTCGTATCGTTCCTTCGAATGTCTCGTGATGGGCGTGAATGAAATTCTCATTTTTATTTCTTTTATTCATTGCTTGCACACGCAAAGACTTTTGTTGACTTTGTAGAAAATATTTTACCAAATTTCATACACGAAAAAAATGTTCGTTCATTTTATCCTCGATACATTGTCATTCCTTTAAGAGATACGAAAATTCGTAGAAAAGTTTAAAAAGCCTGTATCGATCTTACAACATTATAGGATCAACGATTATTGAAACTTTATTCCGACTTACAAAAAATCTCGAATCATCGTATTCGGGGACCAATGGAAAGAAAAATTCAACGAAAATTTGTTGTTTTACTTAAAATTTTATTACGTCACACTGTTGTACGAATATATTTTTTATTGCCGAAAATTCTCAAAGCGCGAGCTTCAAATGATTGTGCTTGTAGAGAAAAAAAAAAAACAAAAAAATTCTCTCTCGATTCCGGGCTTTACTTTCTCCCCTGCAACGTTTTGACTCCCGCGTTCGTTCGCTATGCGATCTTGGTGGCAGTTGGTGTCGATTAACCTCTCGAACGAATAGCCCCCGGGGATCCGTTTCGTGTCTCGGGACAACTGCTTACTGCAGCAAAATCACACACACACACACGCACACATTCGTATGTATATATACGTATATATTGCAGGAAGTATAATCTGTATAATGGTATAAAAATTCTTCATATTAGTATATAAACGTGTACTACGAAACTTGGTATACACGAATCACAGACATTATGAAAAGCTGGTGTTGGTCTCTGACGATATGGCTCGTGAACAGAGCGTCGTTTAGTCGTTTCATTAACTCAACGGACACTCGTTTCATTCTCAACACCAACTCGTAACTCATTATTGCCTCTTTGATTCTCGAATGCTTTTCAAAATGACTCCAATAGCAGGATGTTTCTGTTTTTACTTTTTTTTTTTTTTTTTTTTAAATTTATTTTTATCCTCGAAATTGGTCTCTTTTCGAAGGAATTTCGTGGCTGATAAATTTCGTTGGGTGCGCGTTGATGTTTCGTGGTCACACAAAAATATTCATGCGTGATGAATGAATTTTTTATGATTTTGACAGTTGATGTTTTTGTTATAATTTTTTTTTTTTAAATTAAATTTTGTTATAAAATTTTTTAAACTTTCTCGAAAAGTGTAAAAATTAAATGAATTTTTGTTTTATTCTTTAATAACGATGCACATGTGATATTGAAATATGAATTATTTCGTAAATTGATTAATCATCTGTCATTATTTTTCAGCTCATCGAGTTACGAACCGACGAACAATTGCTTTACGAAAATTAGTTACTGAGAGCTGGAAAAATAATAATAATATTATCGGACGAAATCAAAGACAATATCGGTATTAAATTATCGATCACTCGAAAAACAAACGCTTTTGATCATATCGAGAGATAAAGAATTGACGAAGAAGCTAATATTGAAATCGTGTACCGAGTGAGAAAAATTAAATTGTAGATTGATGAACAGTTGACGCATTTGTAGTTGGTGACTAAAGGATCAATAACGCATCCGGCTATACAATAAATTCATTATAAATCACATCGTGAACGAAAAATAGATTCGACTCGTGATTTCTTTTTCTGATTCGAGTAATTGTGATAAAAATTGGAACATTGAAAATAACAAAAAACAAACAAGCATTATTTTCTTCGCATAAAATTGATAAATTGAGATTTATCGAGAGTGAATCGGGAATGCAAAATTGGAAAAAATTCGGGACTCTTCCGTTGAACGTCGAATCATCGAGAAATCGAGAAGGAAGAAAAAAAAGTATGAGACCAAAAGCTTCTTCGATGATTTCACCGATCGCGGAAATAGCTCAAGATCTCAGCAAATCTACGCTCTCTTCCGGCAGGAAAAAACATCGGAGATCGAACCATTTTGATAATACTATCAACCGGAAATTGGGTAAGTTGAAATTAATATCGCTCCATATCGCACTTTTATATTAACGTAATCGCGAAAAAATGTTTCGCCACAAAATTTCCATTGGAGTTAACCATTTTTTTTTTATCATCATGAAACAGTAATTCGGTACGAAATTGAATAGGCACGAATTTTTTTTTTTTTCAAAATTTTATTACAGCCCGCAATTACTACTATTTCTTATTTGTCAGACATCTGGAAATAGTCTAAAGAGATGATGAGCATTGTGAAAAAAGTGAATGATTTTGGTTCCATTTGAAAAATGCGAACTTTAATAATCTCTTTTGAAAGGGTTTCATAGAACCTGCTTATTATTATGCGAGAGAGTTGTTGGCTGCAGCTTTGTTGCGCGGTTTCGAGTCAGTCATGAAAAATCCTACAAAAAGTTCTAATAATAGTAAATGAGCGTTTTTTTTTCTCGGTAAAGCAGCATCTTCATTTATTTTACACTCACGACGACGATATTAAAAATTCGGTAGACACGCGGCTTCGAGTCCCAGACGATGAAGAATCTCGAAAAATTTGCATAGTTTTATACCCTCGTATGTCTGCGACCCCTTCGATTTTACATATTTGCGGTTTTATTATTACGTTATCGATAAAACGGTTTCTACCCTCTCCTTTCTTCGATTGTTCGTCAGATGATTCCTTCACGCATGCTACGAAAAAAAAACTCGAATCTTTCGTTTCATTCGCGATTCATTCTTTCCGTCTGTCGTCAAGCAGATTTTTGCTTCCAGGGAACGGAATAAATTAAGCCTAAAAAATCTACACGCAATCTCTAGTTCTTCTATAGACTCCTGTTTTCTGTTCTTAACTTTTTTTTTTAATTTCTATTCCATTAGATTTGTAATAATTCGAGATTACAATGAACTTTCAATGCGAAAAAATGAAACATTTTAGTTACACTTATTTTTGGACAAGTTCAATATTTCGAGCGAATGATCCAAGAATCTTGAAAAATAATTTTATGTGTCGCGTGAAATACAGTTTTTTTTTTCCGCGATTTCAATGGCCCTTTTCATTAAAAATTCGTACTAATGCGATAAATCACAAATCGAATGACTTCAAATCTTTTTACATTTTTTTTTATGATCCCCATAAAAGTTTATTCTGATGATAATACAATCGAACAAGAGGATATTTCGTTGATAATTGCAGAATTATGGGATTGTTTTTTATTTCACTGATTATTGGAATACGTGAATGCTTCTAAAATAGTCAGTCCGATGGAGCTGGAGTTGAATCGGTTTCGCGCCAAAAACTCGTCTCGTGGCACGTGAGGTAGTTTTGCCGGGAACGGTATAAGTATCTTCGCAGTAAAGTAAAAAAAAGAGAGGGAGAGAGAGAGAGAGAGAGGCGAAAGCAAAAGATGAGTGAGGGAAGCCCGTTGGTGGGATACACGAGAGAGGTGAGAGATGGGATTGGGATGGGTAACCGGGACGAAAGAGGATATGCGTATACGTATATCTATACAGAGAGGTGCGGGGTGTGTTTCTTCCGAGGGATTTCCCCGTCCTTGAAGGGGATCTCCGACGTCTGCTCGTGCCCTCGGTATATTCTTGCCCCCAAACTGTCTTCGGAGTCGTAGAGGTTCTCAAACAATCTCAATGATTCGCAATCTCGCAATTCTACATCCTTGGCAAAGTTTATCAAAATCGAATATTCGAAACGTACAAAAGATTGATTAAAAACTATTTACAGGTTTGTAGAGAATCGGTAAAATAAAAATGAATTTTTTCTTTTCTCGAAATAAAACTGATCCGCAGCTTTTCAAATCAATAAATTGTATGGCAAATACAAAAAAGCTTTTTCCTCATCATAAAGTTTGAATTATCCGCTATTTTTCCATCTTTCACCCTGACGAATTCGATTTTGGTCATTCAATTCGTATTTATTTTTGTAAATGTTTGCAAACATTTGAAACGCGGCGAGTTTAAACAATTCCAATCGTTTGAATTCACGAAAAACTGACTTCGACGCTCTCCTTTCGTTTACTTCATTTTTTTTTTTTTTTAATAATCGTAATCAATCCAAATTCAGTTTAATTTTATATTTTTCCAACAACTTTTACAAAATCTTTTCGCTCTCGTATTTGATCACATTATATGTCGACTCCGATTCAATAATAACTGCTCGTTGTTCATATCGCTCGGTCTATTGATAAATTCAAGTCCATTCCAGGATAACAACAACAATAATATTACGAATAACATTAGTGTCTGAGATAAGAATGAAATAATGTCGAGAGGACTGTTGTTGTAATAAAATCGTAGCGCAAGCAACAAAAATGACATCCCTCGATTCGTTCCCGAGTTCATTAGTCATCTCGAGGCTTAGCAGTGTCTGCGCGCAGTTGAAGTTATGGGATTGGGTCATTTAATCGGTCACTTAACACGTTGATACCGACAAATCTTACGAATTAATCAACCGCTCGATTCCAAGGTGGCTAAAACGTTTCGTATTCCTCATAGCATTGAAAAAGAAGAGGGAAAGGGTTGTTTCAACCATAGCACGAGTGTCACTCACCCTTTTTTTTTTCGCAATTTTCGTACATATTCTCTTTTTTGTCGTTGCCTATACCTCTCCACCGTGGCACATAACCGATCTGCGGTGAAACCGGAGCAGGCCGGAGCGCGAAGGTAGGGAAAGAAGAATTGAGAACCCCTCGGGGATAAGAGCGCGAGCAAGTAGTAGTAGCTCGTGCCACGGGTTTAGACCAGGTGCTCACCTGCCCCTTTTCTCGCTGGGTGGCTGCTAAGGCCCATGGCGCCCCCTTTTGCTCTCGCGGATCCCGGGGCCTCTTTTGCCCGTGGATCACACCACCATATTCTGCACTATCCCCGCACGCATTCGCCTGTTTTAACGTCTATAGATGTAGATTCGTTTGTGTGTGTGTGTGTGTGTGTGTGTGTGTGTGTGTGTGTGTGTGTGTTTGCAGGTATATTTTACGAAAGCAAATGAGTATATAGGTGTCGTTTCTTCTTCATCGCGGTTGTGTGAGTCCTTCGGATCTTTCCCGTCCCTCACGCATATGTTGAAAAAAAAAGTGTGCGAAATGCCCCGACGAGCTCTCGGGTTCGCGTTTCTCTCTATCTCTATACGTGTATGGATTCGGCTTCGTGTGTGTGTGTGTATGTTTATGTGTGAAGTATACCTTCGTCAAAAAGAGCCCTCCTGGGGCACTGACCTACCCCCGTAACCATACGGGAGACCGTTATATGGCGAATCAGCTGTTCCTCATTTTGAGTCACCGGAACAATCGAATCTGTTGTACCGGTGTTTGCTCTAATTAAATGATTATTCATTATTTATTTCGAGAAATTGAGCAACCGCGATCGAGCTCTCTCACGATCGGTTCTTATCTATCGGGAACTCTCGCGATTATTGGGATTCGAGCTTTTTTTATTTCGAATTTCTAGCTCGGGAATGAAATAAATTTCGACGATGATTTAAATGTCTTATCGAATGCGTCGATTCGAAAAATGATTCGTTTTCATTATTCATATAGAAATAGCAATCAAAAGTTTTGATATACGCGTTGAAATGAAACTTTTTCTTTTTTTTTTTTCTACTCAGTCACGATTTACTAACGAATTTCGAGTATTGTCTTCACCTTTTTCAATAGCTTTTGTACGTATATGCACGTACCGTGTAGTTTCGTTGAGTTTCATCCCCTATGCCGCCTCGTTGTAACTTTGATTTCGTCCCTTCTCGTCGCGAAGAACATCCCTTCGCCTGGACTCGGGCCCCATTTTTTTTTCTCTCCATTCGCTCCGTCTTTCGAGGTCGTCGAGGGAAGGGAAGCGCGATAGAAACCCAACTGTCCTCGCCGTCTATTGCGATGTCGAATTTAAAGGGACGGGTATTTAAAGTTTAAAGAGCATCGTCAGGCGCAGCCTCCCGAAGGATTCATGTTCTTCGGCCCCCCTTTTTTTTTTCTTCAACGCTTTACTTCTTCGTGTATACAGCTCTTCTCTTCGCTCGCTGTTTCTCCTTCGGTTTATCAAGAATTCTGTAGGGGTACGAATCTCTCGTACACGACGATGGACCGAGGGGTGCGGGACAATTTTTCTTGGGGGCTCCTCCGTAGGGGGGATTACCAGGTGATGGACCGGTGCAACGTCAGACACACACCAAATTCTTATATGATAAATTTCACACTCGGACTACTTTTTTTTATTATCCATCGAAACAGTTACTTTTTTTTTTGCTCTATTTTCTTCTTTTTTCCTGGCAGAACAAAAAAATTGAACCTTTTTTTTTTTCATAATATTTTCAGATATTTAAATAGAGATCGATTCAGGATGAAATCGAGATTCGGGGTTCTTTTAAAAGAGATTCTCGAGGGCAGTTTTGGACATTATTTGACTATAAAATTGACGCAAATCAGTTGGAATGATATATTGTACAATTATATCGCTGCTTACATCTGTATTCGAAGTAGGAGGGTTCCTCGATTTACGGAATTTATCGGCCTGATATAAATTTTGTTTTTTTTTTTCCCTATTTCTCTACTTATATCGCGATGAAAAGGAAAAGTCGCGCGTCCTAGGGTCCTCCAAATTTTTTTAAATCTCACAATAAATGTCCGAAGTTTTCGCCGTTAAATGGGTCAATTTAAGATCGATAATGGGGAGATGAAAAAAAAAAAAGTCAAGAATTCGTTAAAACTTCTCGGAGTTGTAAATCTCCGGGATTTTTTTCATATTATATCACATCTATCAATCCGAAAATAGAATCGTCACGTACACGCAGATATTTGTTGATAGTATTTCGTATCACGGCGACATGCCTCATCGGTGAAAATGCACTTTCTTTAACAATTGTTTTTTTATCGTCCTTCTGTTAGCTCCGACTGCGTGGTATTTCGAGGCTTTCTCGATATAGATTCCGAGTGATTTTATGCATTTAGAAACGTTAATTAATTTTTTTATGAACACGCTTCACGCGCTTTTAAATTTATCATCTTTGCAGTGTAAAATTCATGAATTTTGCAAACGAATATATTTAATAATAACGTGCTTTTTCTCGTGATGTTATCGGAATGAATGGTCAAACCGGGTGGCTTGGTGAACGAATGATTAAATGAAATAGTGATAAAAGCATGCGCGATAAAAATTAGGTGGAAATATAGAGGGAAAAAAAAATACAGTAAAATAGGAGAGCAGTCATGGGCCACATGTCGCGGTCGTTCAAGTCCGTTGCCCCGGGAGTACGTTGCCTCGGCCTGCGCCTTCACGACTCGGGGGTTAAACGGGCCAACGTACTCGCCTCATATTCTTCCTCTACCCCCATTATGTCTTTGCGCTCCTTTTATCGTGCACCTTTCGCACTCTCCTTTTCTCTCATTCTCACTCTTTCTCTCTGTCTTCATAAGCGTCTACTTTGTTCTAGATGACTTTATTCTTATACCATTGTTTGCTGAAAAAGTAATGCAAGCTGTAAAACACGTTGCCCCACTTATCGTTATTTTTCTCGAGCCGTACTATCGTTCAAATTCGTTTAATCCGCTAATGTTGACTATTTTTGTACCGAATACTCATAAAAAAAAAAAAACGTTATTAGTGTGGCAATTAAGAAATGATTTTGGCTTGTATATTCCAATAATTTCAAATCGGAGCGAAAGTAAAAAGAAAGTTTTGATGAAATCTTTAAGATTTTTATGTACACAGAAATAGAGGGGGGGGGGAGGAGGAGGGTGATTTTTGAAAGCCTATAAATGTCTTAGCGAACGATCTTTGCAACGGAAACACGGCTCGAAGGAAGAACGAAATATAATTTTTTTTTTTTCATTCTCCTAAAAAATCTGTCTTTGGATCCATAATGTTCGTGCGCGCGAATTTTTGTTTGAATATTTCAAAAACTCTCGCAAGAGATCTGACTCTGTGAACGATTGAGGGAAGAACGAAATATTACGAATATGTATAAACGTCTATTCGAAAATAACGTCGAAAGCAGGTGTGAAAGAAACAAAGTTTGGAATGAAAATCCATACGGTCGTTCGTTCGAGGCTTGGTTTCACTTGAAAATAAAAATTTTTGTTTTTTCATTAAAAACGTATTCGGAGGAAATGAGTGAATAAAATTAAAATTAAGTACAAATATTAATTGAAAAAATAGTTTAATCGCGATAGTAATGAGCGCGCGGTGTTGGAGAACACTTTCATAGAGTTCCGCCTCGTTGAATCGTGATAGCTCCGACGCATGTTGTGTCCAACGGATAACGCGAGGGCACGAGACTCCTCTCTCTCTCTCTCTCTCTTTCTTTCATTCTTTCTGTCGCAAGGTGGAAATGCCTTATGTTGTCGTGGTTGGCTCGATTCACCTGTTTCACGAGGGTTAATGTACATATATACATAAATGGCACGCGCGAGCGCGCGGGGGCGCGATAGGCCGGAACTTCCCTCGCTGCGCTACCCTCACGTTTTTTCTTCTCCCTCGATATTACTATAATACTTGAAAAGTGTACAACATCACCACCGTTTGCTTCGCTCAAACTCGTGTCCTCGAGAGCGAGCTCCTTTCCGCCTTAAGAAAGTCTCCTCCCCAACATATAAAAATATATACAGATATATCTATTTATATACGAGATAAGGGTTGGGTCGTTATTACAATAAGCCCCTTTTCTCCACCGCATTTTCTTCCACGATATATACGTATATTAAATTATACGACTCACTCGCACGCCACAACTATGATCCAACGCATCTGGAATACGATTAACGCCTAACCGAGTCTCGACATAAGGCACGCGCCACTTATTAATTCGAAATTAAAATTAAAATAACGCAACCAAGAAAAAATACACGTGATTATTGATACATCGATTTTTTTTTCTTCGTCTCGCTGGCTCAATTCTCCTTCTCACGCGAAAATGTGTCCTACACTCGGAGAAAAGGAAGTTGTTGATTCGACGAAATTTCTGTTGTATCGGCTTAACGTGGCGAATAAAATCAAATTCATTAACGATAATTTTATTGATTCAAACACTTGAGGAGGTTCCGCTGTTAGAGGAATTATTGGATAAAAATCTGAAACTTGAAAATATATGCTGTTGATTAGGCAGCAAACTAACATTGGATGAGCTGCGTATTGAAAGCTCTATTTATAAATGAAACTCCCAGAGGATTCTAGATTAATCATTAAAAAGTGCGGGGTCAAAACGAATGTTTGGAGGAGATATTGATAGTTGAAATCAGCAGAACAGACGGGAAATCGGATTTTTCGTAATTTTTAGGACCTTGACGTTGTCAAACGATTCAAATTGAAAGTGGAATGTCAATTTTTTGTAGGGATTGTATCACACTTCAGGATCGTATCCTGTGCCGTAGCGTAACCTCCTCGATTTGCTGGTGCCGATAAGTATTTCTCACTATGACGAAAATATCGATGAATCGACAAAAGTTTTGTTCAATCATTTGTTGATCCAGTATATTTTGTTGAATCAACAATTTTCTTTTCTCAATTGTAGTTTCGGGCATCGAAGTTTAGCAAAAATTTCACGTTTTATTCCGCCGTTGACGATCTCTACCTTCAGACATATGAAGAAATTTGAATTCATTGGTGCACAAGCAGGTTCAGTTGGTCGCCCTCGAAATATTAAAAATTCGACACGAGCTTGACGTATTAAAAATCAAGATTTCATGTGCCCTGCCGTTATGTAACATGCTCCATGCGTTCCCCTCTAAGGACTCGATGGTTGCACTCTTCGTTTTTCTTTTCTATTTTTTGACTGCTCTTCGATCGGTTTCTCTCAGAACACAACGGTCCTATAAGCTTTTGTGACTCAGCGTTGTCGCAAAAATTTCTCATTGTAGAAAGTTTCGCGCTCCAACGGTGCTCGACATATTCCGATATATGTTGGCTGTCGTTATTGAAAAGAAATCAACATGTTTCATACCTTCGACTAGACTTTTTATGTGTGTATATCTAAATATTTGTGTAACCGGGTCTACGATTCTGTGATATTCTTTTATACGGGGTTTCTCATGGGATGAGGTGGATGGTCATCCCTCTGGATATCAAAACAGCTCTCAAATCCCAAGTGGAGAGTCTCCAATGATTTTTTTCATCAGATCTGCTTCTCTCGATAAATTTTGACAATTACGGACTGACTATTTTTCTAAAATATTTATATCCTGTAGAAAATCGATTTCCTGCACATTTGCTCTGTCGTAAATGTTTGTGAAATCTCCGCTAACTTGTATCATTGATAACTCATCTTTACGAAATTCAGATGAAAAATTATATTGAACTTTTTCAATTCGAATTCACTGCTGAACTTCAGGTCACCTGGATTACCATCTGCGGCGGGACACCCCGTATATTACGTAAGTCTTGTATTACATCTTTTTACTTACGCATCTATAAACACATGCGTATATGCACGTAGAATATGCACATATACGCGTTTAAAAACTTAAAGAGATACCTGAATTTCGAGGAGAATCGTTTGTCTCTCTCTCTCTCTCGACACGAATGAACAAAATCGAGCACCCGAACAACTCTCTTCTCCCTTTCCTTTATTTCTCTGTCTCTCTCAGTTTATTAAAAAGAAACCGGAGTAGGTACCGTCAAACTCAGACTGGAATGTTATCCCGAGGGTAAAAATGTCTGCTATCTATATATGTTCGGGGATCTATACTAGCTTGTTCAAAATTCACAAGTTTCCATTGCTGAAATTCAACGAATTTTTATTTCATTACGTACTACATTGCCAAAGGATTTTTTGGCTAGTAGAAACGTAAGTTTAATTTGAAAAAAGAAATTATACATAAAAGATTATTCTTCATCAATTGCTCAAGTTTTAATAAAATTTCTCTTTTACGAAATTTATTGAGAATAATTTTTCTTCGTTATTGTTCTTCCCGATGAACGACTTGTCAAGAAGGAATCTGAGTTGTTATAGACATACGAAAAATCAGCTGTCATTGTAATATTTGAGAGCAGACAGAATAACTTCAGAGTCGTAATTTGACTCGAGCTCCCTTGGACTACGTGTAATGACGTAGCGAATCAATCAGAATCGCGGAAAAGCAATGACAATAAACAGCTGATTTATGCGTCGCAACTCTACTTTATAAAAAGAAATCAGGGTTTACTGTGCACGTGATATATCTGGAGAAATAGAGAAAAGAAGGAACAGTGCGAAAAGACACGCTGGTTTAAGGGTTTCATCGCGAAAGATTGTCCGGTAAAAACCTCCCTAACGTCGTTTCGTTCGGGGCTTGTTTCTTCATCATTCCCTTCTTCCACGATATTCTTACACATATGCATACGAATTTGTATATGTATATATACATTTATGCGCACATTGTCTCGTTCTTCGTTCCTCGTCCCTTTTTTTTTTCTCAGTTATTCCCTTGCCTTTCGCTCGAACCGATCGTTTCACCCCCTGCGACTCGCATCTGGCACGAGACCTTATAATTATTTATAAGCAACTATTCGGGACTAAGACGGACTGGATACACACCGAATTCACGAAAGAATATCCTTTTTTATACTTCTTACAACGACGCCGAGCGCGTGCGCCGATTCAAATTTGTTTTATATCGCAGCTATCATCCTGCGTTGAACTTGGACAAAATTGAAAAAAGAGGGTGTTCTCCTGGGCTCTTCCAGTCGCGAAAGATGACTTTGAACGTTATCCCAGTCCGTGAGAATTTTATTTATATCAGATCGAAAATGTTGCTGATTATTTGTTCATTATTTTATCGCCGAGTATATTGGCTGAAAGCTATTTCAGTCACTCATTATTAGAGATTTTCAATTCAATCGATTACGAGGTGAGGGAGAGACTTGAGAGTTTGGGCAAGTTGTACAAAAGATTTAATACCATCGAATCTTTTTATAAATTTCACTTTTCAACGCTGTGAAAATCGTTTTTTTTTTTTTCATACCTTCAGAAAAAATTAAAAGAACGGTATCATTTTTGTCGTCATATTCCGAGCTGCAGGTATCGATCGCCAATTCCGAAATTTCATGATCAAAGAGCTTACAGAGCGGGTCTGCCAGACCCAATATCGTATTTGAGGGACAATTATATCACGACGACCTCAAACGGTTGAAAAATAAGTATCAAACGGCCGGAAAATCTTAATCTTTCATCTTGTCATCATTTCCGTTGTGTAAATAATATTAAAAAAAAAAAAAAAAAAATATATATATGAAAGCTCTCGGTTGGTAGGTACAATACGACGTCAATACATATTGCCCGAGAATGACGCGTCAGAATGTTTGGTACAATAAATCAATTCTCGAGATGAAAAAAAAAGAAAGAAAAAAAAACATTTCTGTAGACTGATCTTTTTTAGGGCCCGATGGTGTCGAACATCATCAACGACGAGCGAATCCCTCCCGCTTTTTTTTCGTCTCTCGCGCGTCTCGGATCGTTGCCGATAAAAATTGAAATTTTGAATATTCACAATCTTTATCGTTCTCGCCAGACTCGTGTAGTCTGGCAAGAACTGAATAATAGAATGAGAGCGACGATTAAAAAGGGCAATGTGAAAAAAATGGTTGAGAGATAAATCCTTTTTTAATCTATTTGTATATATAGACATGCTAAAATGGTATTGGATATGGGCCTGCTCGGCTGAAGTAAGGGTTGAAGGAAAGTTCTTCGTTCACGAGAGGAGAAGGATATTGCATTAACATATCCTGCAGGACCCGTAACGCAGGTCTCACAACGTTTCGTCAATACGACGAAGACGTGCTACCACAACCTTTAACGGTCGCCCGCCATGTTGGCTAATCAACCTTTTTTTTTTCAATATTCTTTTCCATTTTACGCGTTTGTTGTTTCTCGGATTGATAAATCAATTAAATCGGAATATTACGGATGAGTGATCAATAAAATTTCGGAAATAATTTTACCAAAGAAATTCTTCAGATGACGAATGATTATTTTATCGATCGCTTATTCGGTTACTTAAGGAGGGTGGCTACATACGAGAATATGATAAGAATTTAATAAAATTTAGTGATAACATTCTTTAGCATCAAATGCAATGACACAAATTTTTTCAAATTTTTCGTCTACATAGTTGTCGAATAATTGGAGTTTACAATATGCAAAAGATATACCTATATATATCAGAATCCTATGCTTACGGATGTAAACTCTAGTGTTGAATTACTCGAAAATTATGTAGAAGAAAAATCTTAAAAAATTTTTATATTCATATTTAATCCAAAAGAATATGCTCACCAAATTTCATTAAATTCTAATCATTTCGAATTTTCCTATGCTTTTAACATGGCAACATTGTTGTATGTAGCCAATCTCCTTAATTGATAAAAGTGATTGATTTTTTTGAATTTTCAACAAAGCGTTTGTCGAATACTTTATCAAAAATAATTATCTATTTTATTTTACATTTTCTTCTCAAATATATAAATCTCACACGAAAGTACTAAAAGTCTATCTTAGTCACGCGTCCGGTAACAAAAATTCATAGAATTTCGTATCCGTATGCACAAGAACTTGCGAATTTTATTCCAACGTTCGCAAAAAAGAAAAAGAGAAAAAAACCAAAGAATGAGAAAACACGGCTGGTGGGCAAATACATAACGTTTTCTAACGATCGATTCGTCCCTTTGAGGCTTGTTCTCACTTCAAAAGACACGAGACCAGAGTGATTTGAGAGTACGAAGACGAGAGAGAAATAGAGACCGGGCGAAAGAGAATGGTACAATCGTTAGGGGCGAGTTTCTTGCACACGTTTTCGCGAGACTCACACAATTTAACAAACTGCTATTTTTCTTCCTCTCTTCTTGTTTCTTTCTAGTTTGTTGTCATCATCTTGACGAACTCGTCAGCTCGTTTCTTCTTCTCTCCTTTTGCCTACCTGTACACATATGTACACGTACACATGTGTGTGTTATACATATAATATTCATATAAGAACGTCAATAGGTGGTTGCTCCGTATGCGTGAAAAATACTGAAAAGTTTTGTCGCACGTATATATTATCCGTTGGGTGAAAAATTCGTTGGGCGCGTGCCGGCTGCGACTCACCCCTCGTACATACACGTGCTACTCTCTCTCTCTCTCTCTCTCTCTCTCTCTCTATACATATATACATTCTCGTCTCACTCTTTCCCCTTTCTCCATCTCACTTTCCGTCTCTCGCTCGGCTAATAGTCTGCGCTCCTGAGCTCGGGAGAAATCACCACCCAACGACGACGACCAGCCTGCCAACTACCAACCAACCCCCTCCGTACATATGTACACGTTTATACAGCACGTATGTGTAGCTTTATATATAACCCGGTGGTGTACGACCATCGTATGTACAAATGCAAAAACCGCGTAAGGTACTGTCGCGCAGGTCGATTGCACCGTGTGTTCGAATCTCTCTGTCTCGCTCTCTCACTCTCGCTAAGCTACCTTCGCCATGATCTTAGGGTAGGTCTGCGTTGTGTCACGCTTCCATTTAAATTGCTACCTCTGTGCAGTCACACGCACCGTTCTACTTATATATAAAGTGAACATGTACATAAGTGCGTATAATACTACAATAAGTGTCGTATACAAATATTTCGTTGGTCCTCTATGACTTTTTATAATATTCAAGGACTCTCTCTCTCTCTCTCTCGGTTTCAACGAGCTTTTGTACGGTTCTTTAAAGGTTTTTCAATCCTTCGAATTATTTGACGAATTTGAGTAATGCATTTTCTTTTTTGTCAGCGTTAGTTATATGGTTTTTTTTTTATTCTGCGGTCGATATTTTTGCAGAAAATAGTGTCGCGTTTGCTTTTACCACGAACAACGATAGAGCCGTTTCATTCTTTAGATCATCTTCATTTTTTTATTGGGTTTGATATTGCTGCGTCTTTGATCATGGGAGAAACGCCGTTTGAGGATCGAGCGAACGATACCACGTTGAGTACACGGTCAATTATTTTGAGGTGATCTGTCAGTCGTTTAAAATCGATAAGCGTGTGAAACGATGTGTCAACTCAATAAGTATTGAAACCTACTTTTGACTTGAAAATGTTTGTATGGTTTGAATACGTGCGAATTGCAAGAAATTGCAAAAACATAGGATTTTCTGACCGACGAAAAAAATGAAATTCGTCAACTCGACGATAATTTGGTTAATTCAATCACTTGATTCGCTGGCTCATATTAATAGTGCTCACAAAACATCGATGAATCGACGAAATTTTTGTTGAATCAACAAATTTCTTTTCTCAGTGTGGCATTCATCATAATGTTTGGTGAGAAAAATTATTCCACGATTCCATAGTTTAGTGATGCAAAATTCATGCTGGTTATATTACCGATTTTTTACGGTCCGGATCTTTGGATATTTTGCAAAGAGCGAGAGAGTTAGAAAAAAAGGGTCTATGCAGAGAGAAAGAAACGATTGCATTCTTTTTTTTTTTTCTCGACGTCTAACCGAACGCTGGGAATTATACATAGAGGCTTTACAATCAAAGCTACAGCAAGAGTTCTCTCGACAATGGGACAAGGTGCTCGCGGTATTGTCGAGAGAACACACAGGCGAAATTTCATAACGGGGACTATATGCACCGGTGTACTCGCCTCTCGTCTTTGACTTGCTCGACAATCGAATATAATAAGTGTATGAGCAGTCACACACGTATATGTATAGGTTTGAGTATACTCAAATCAAAAGCTTCGTATGGTATTTTCGTATGTAGCACGAATTTCTGAATACTTTTGATAAAATCTTCATTATTCTTAATCCCAAAATTTAATCAAGATGCCATTGATGAAAGTCTCTAAAATTGGTTTGCAAAAATTTCCATATTTTTTATTCTGATTTGTGAATACTCTGAGGAATAGAATTCGTTGATTAAACAAAATTATTGTTGGATCGACAAATCGTGGTGAACAAAGTGAAATTCGATAACTGAAGAAAAATTTGGTTGATTCAAACATTTCATTTGCTGGCTCAAATAAATATTTCTCGCTACAACGAAAACGTCGTTGAATCCACAAAAGTTTTCTCCGTGTATCGGAGACATGAAATATCTTCGAGGTTTTTATTTCTTTTCAAATGCAACAAATGCGTGAATCTGACAATTTTTCTTTTTTTTTTTTTCAATTTTGGAATCAGCTCGAATAATATCATAACGTCGGAAATCCGTGACTATCTTTTCTTGGTTGCCTTTTCGATACTCAATTATACGCACTCACGAAGGTAAATGAACCTGAAAGACTCGGAGGAGACATACGAGTTGAACAGGATATGTGATCCTTCCCGTGGGAGGGGATTCACGTGCTAAATATTGTACCCAAGAAAGGATGCACACCCTTGGGCTCCCCCTCCGCCTCAATCTGCCTTACTCCCGCTATTTGAAAGTGCAACTCTTCCGCCTCTTTTATATACAGTTCCTTCCTTCTTCGTGGGCGCGACTGTCATTCAGGAACGATGATGGTGCGTTAACGTGTTGCAAGTGTCCAATGTTCTGTAGCTCATAAATGTTCGATGCGTGTTATAGCTGTAAAAACAAAATAAAATGGGCCTCTAGGGCTCAGAAATGAACCTCTTTGTCGCGGGCGTGTCCAAGAACGTATGAGTTTTGCATTCAGGAATATTATCCGTTCCCTCTCTCTTTCTGTCTCCATTTCGATATCATTTTTGTAGCATTTCGTAAACGTCGCATAGACATTGTCAATTGTAAATAAATCATGGTTATTTTCGCTCGAAAGTCTAATATCGTTTCGGAATTATTCTCCAGTTTTACCGTTGCCTATCCCATTTTTATCGATTCAAAATAAAATTGAAAATTTGTGAAAAATTATGAGTAATAATAGATCCGATGTCAAAATAGGAAAGATGTGGGTTTAAAATGAATTAATTCTCGAGACGTTGAGTCAGGTGAACCTGAGCTATTATCAATATCTTCGCTTTTAATTGACTTATTTAACATTTTTATAAGAATATATATACGAAAATTGTGTCGTTGATATAGTTATGAGATGGTCACGCTTTGGTGAGAACCCTACAATACTCTTCACATTCATACTCCGCTAACTATTCCCTCCAAACACACGGTTAATCATATATGTATGTAGGGATATATGCAGTACTAAGGTCTCACGCAATACCATATGCTGGCGCTATAATCTAATTTCATATGGAACAATATGCAAACAGTATTCCGCGCTATTTTTGCCCTCAAAGAGGTGCTGCCACTTTTATTCTCGTTCATGTTAACATCTCTTCAAATATTTCTTATCGTTCAACACCTCGATGTTTTTATTTCTCGGAGTTTTAGCTCTTGAATTTGCGTCATTAGTCTATTGCTACAAAATTTTTTTTTTTTGAATTCTCTTCGGTATTTTGAATCTTTGTGTTGAAATTCTGACGAGCAATGAATCTATGTGTTTCTTGAATTTGAATTGTATTTTATCTTTCCCATTGTATGGTATTTTCGACGCCGGTTGAGAAAAAAATCGAAGCGAGGCTTCCTAATGAAGAAATCGATTGTGTATCCAGAAGTTTTTCTGCAAATTTTCATTTCTATATTTCCCTAATGCAGCCTCAATAATTTGGAGCTTAGACGTGAATTTTAACTCGTTTTTTGTCCAATTTGATTTTCACCAATCGCACAAATAATAGCTCAGTTTATTCGTAAATATTTTCGAAGTCGTTTCACGTTTCGTTGAAAGTTTCGAGAAATCACATCCCTCCGCGAGTCATCTGTGCTCCCGTAAATCGCTAAAAGGGTTGAAGTTTATAGCTGTAGAAAAAAAAAAGAATAAAAAAATCAGCGAGCCAAGTAACAATGACTCGTTAACACATCTCGGCAGACTGGCCAGTCCGATGGAAAGATGCGCCCCGTCAAATATACGTTAAACTTTGACATGTATATAGTTATAGAGAAGACGAGGAAAAAAGGGATGATTATCGCCGGCCTTTAATGTGGTCTGGCACGCGTTCGTGAATCATTCGCCGTTGGCCCTATCTTGAGGGTGCACCCATATATATTTTCGTCCCTGTTCATGTATACGCACAGAATTGAGGAGACCCTTCGACAATGCTCTCCCCCAGGTTACTACCTCGCTTGAAAGCCCCGATAGCGGGCGAAAGCAATCCTCTCGTCGCACGTACAGACCGTCATGCTTTTAACAACGTGTGCAACACGCACATACTCGTGAAGTACCCTCAAACATTCAGGGTGTCCTGAATTCGAGGTGTTAAAATGCAGACTCGTTTCGGTATTTGTTACTCCATGAATAAGTCTGTCGGAGAGAGAGAATTTTTCGAAAAATCTTTCCAATTCGATCGTGAAATAAGGCGCTTTATAAATGAAACATTGACTCTGATAATCATCGAAGGAGAGAAATTTGATAATTTTGCGGTTCTACCGAATACCTTTCATTCTCAAATTCATGGCTATTTATATTCGAACGGCTGGATCAAACATTTTCGGATTTAATAATATTTCGGTTGAGTAAATAATCATCAAATTGGTTGGAGAGTATTCAGGGGTCAGGCACTTTTTTTTTTATTCCCGGTATTCAATGAAGTCTCCATTTGAAAAGGAGAAAACGAAAATGTCATTTAATGTTTGTTTTCAGGATAAGGAAGCAAATTGCAAAGAAAAAGTTTCTTTTTTTTCTCTCATTTATGAAACTTTTTGATGTAATTTTGAGGTTTAGTCCAGTAATTTTTGGACACCCTGTATGGCGACTAGTACGCACGTGAGATGAAACGACCGTTGGGTATACGTGGGAGTCTGCACATGGTTGATATCATCCATATACATTGAGTAAAGTATTGAAAGAATGAGATAGAAAAAGAGAGAAGATTTGAGGGACGAATGAGCCACGCAGCGTTCATCTAATGGGCATTTCACCCCATACCATAATCGATGTTGAAAAAGCCTCTACCAGATGGGGCACCTCTTCGGGGATAAACGGGACAGAAGAATGATAAAGAATTTCTTTTCCCTCTCTCTTACCAGAATGACCCTCAATCGCGATTCGGTGCTTCACGATACGTTGCCAATCATATTATAATAATTTTCTTTTATTTCTTTTTTAATTACAGTACCATGATCGCTGCAAAATTCGTAATTGGATTATTTCCAAAATTTTACTATTTTCATTTTACTTCTATTTCGTCTTTATTTTCAATTCTAACGCATTCTAATCTGATGATTTACCGGGTAATAAAGAAGGTACAATTTCTTCAATTTAGGTTCCTACAAATATTAATGTTGACCGTCAAAAATTCGTTCAATTTACACTGATTTGAATCTTCTCATTGATAATTTTCCTTACGAATGATGACAAGTTTTTAACGAGCCTTAAAATAGTCGTTACAAAATATTTCGATGCAAATTTATTTCATGATAATTGAACCCATTTGAAGTGTCTGTTCGGAATTCTTTCGTTTAATCTATTTCTTACGTGGCAATGTCGTTTTCTCCGATAACGAGAAGTGTAATGTTTATTCAAATGGATACGAGGAATGGAAGAAAAGTGAATAGTAGTACATTTTCGTTTCGCTTTTGTGTAGGGACTCGCGTACGATGCGTTCGGATAAGGCAATAAAAATACCTGCTGAGACACATTTGTGTACATTTATATATAACTCGTAGGAAATGCACACGACGTTCGTACTGACAGAGTATACGAAATGTGTGTATACACCTATTTTTCTTTCGGTCACGGTGGGGTAGTTTGCACCTGTAAGCCGTCGTCGACGGCGTCGCGTATACCATTTCGTTACACGAATGTGTAACACATGGCAAGCCGCTGCTTTTTCCACCTCTGTGACTTTCTACGCTTGCACCCGTCTTTGTCTTCCTTCCACATACATTCTACATGCACACCTTTTCGTCTATCTGTATATATATACGACGAGATAGAAAGGTGTGCAGGAAGAGTTCGTTCGCTGCACTTCTGTGCAGGTATACGAGATGCATCAGCTTTCGACAAGTAAAAAGCCACATTTTCATAGGAAAAATCACATAGCCTGAAGCCGTTTTGTTTGTTAGTAGTTTCAAAGTGAAAAACTCGACCTTTTTTGTAGTGAACGACCTCAGCTCAATTCGATGCATTCATATCGAGAGTTCATTGGCCTCGTTACTACAATTGAATTCAATAATTTCCATTCGTTATGTTGTCTTATGTTTCTTGGTTTTTTAATCGGCGACTATGAGAAGGAACTTTTAAACAAGGGGCTTGATACGTTAATGTTGTTTCGCTGTTCTTTTTTTTAAGATTAAATTTTGCACACGATACGTGGGTTTTTGCAAATGAATTTGAGTAGAATGCGCACTACTGTCAGTCTCGATAAAAAAAAAATGTTATTTTATATACAAAACGCGTGGTAAATGTGAGTTGTATCGATGGGAATTTTCGTTATTGACTTTTTTTTTTTTGTAATACGAATAAAAAGGGAACAAAGGTGAATTTATTGATCGCACCGCAACAGCAACTCAATTCGTTCGTATACATATTACAATCCCTCGTGATTTCGTTTATCGGATAAGGGCCCCGCCTTTTGGTGACCCCTGGCCCATATGGCTGGATTTTGTCGTATTGATTTTACATCGAAGTTTTATAAGGCTTTATACACATAAATCAGTTGATTTTTGTGTGTCTTTGCAATTGAATATGCTCATTTATTCGTCGTGTATATTTCAGAGGGAATTCTCAAAAGTACCTTCGTAGGCTCCTCCGCGATATTACAAGTAATAATTTATAGTAATGAAATATATGTGTTTTACACTCATTGATTGTTGTCAGACTACAGTGAGGTGATCAAATTTTTTTTTAGTACCAGACGATTTGAGCGCGTGCTTCGCGCCCGATAACTTCTTGTCCAACGTTATTTTGAACCATGAAACAAACCTCAACGCTATTCGAACGATTAGTTGAATTTGAAAAAATAAATTGAACACAAAAGATTATTCTTCATCAATTTAACATTTGAGAGCAGACAGAATAACTTCAGAGTCGTAATTTGACTTGAGCTTTCTTGGACTACGTGTAATGACACAGCGAACCAATCAGAATCGCGGAAAAGCGAAGACAATAAACTCTACTTTATAAAAAGGGACTAACTTGCAATAGAAATATCAATGCTTCTGGTATTTTTCAGTCGCAACCTCCCACAATATTTGAATTCTTCAGAAAATTAAAAACAGTTCGAACGACAAATATTTTCTCATTAAGACAGTTTTTTTTTCATTACAGTTCCCATCAAAAGATAACTATATTCGATCAATGTTCGAAAACCCGGACATAACTCTGTGAAACTTTGTTTAACATCTTGGTGGAATTCAAAAGCAAACTTTTTGAGAAATATGCTTAATATAAAGTTTGAAACTCTACAACAACCAATTATTGACATTTTTTGACATATTTCATCATGTGTTCCTTTCCAGAAAAATGATTACAAAAAAACCAAAAATCGGTACAAAAATTTTGGAGTTATTGCTTAAAATGTCAAATTTTGTACCTCTCTCCATGAGAAATCACATGAAAAACTATGTAATTTTTCATTATCAATATTTCGAATGTGGGTTGATAAATATTGTGCAAATGTTGAGCGCGTTATCACACGAAGGTGTCCTGAAAGTGTCCTCGAAATTTAGAAATATTGTATAATCCTTATCACCCGCTTAGCACACGCGCGTCAATGATGAATAATGTTCGGTAACTCTGAATTGAAATAAAGTGAGAACATGAGTTTGTCTCGAGCCTCCAATTATCTCTCACACTTTGCCAAATTTTCGATCGGTACGTGATTTATATACGCTTTAATATCGAATACTTTTTTTTTTCACCATCTTCTCGTATTAACCGCCGATGACTGGGCGTACACGGAATTAATGATGCCCGATTAGCATTATTGCCCTCACGCATATAATCGTAACACGTCGTACGGAAAAAAGAGTGGGGAAAAAAAAAGAAAAAACCTCGGACGTGCTTTTTGCCAGCACGGGAATTTTTTTCTCTTCGGTATATAAGTATATACATCTGTGTGACTTGATGTGTTTATGCATATCAAGTCCCGAACGGGCGAGAGACCAGAGCGTGGCGAGAACGTTGGCAATCTCGTCCGTGAGGAAAAAGTACGTTCGTGCGGGTGAAAGTGAGTATCCATCGCGTGTTTGTAATGGTGGACAGAGAAAAACGGAGATAGAGCGAGACAGGGAAAGGGAAGGGGAAGAAATGCTCGTTGCAGTTTGTAACGGTGGCACGCGCCCGTTATACTCCCCCCCCCCCCCTCCCTCCCACCCTCCATGCTCGACAATCGATATCGTACGCCCACGTGGAAGGTTTCCCCGTTTCCTCTCATTTTTCTGCAGTTACGAAAAGACCATCAGAGTTCAACGGACATTTGACAATTAGTCGAGTCATGTATGTTGACTCTGAAACTCTCAATTATCCTCGGGACCCCAGCCTTTTTGGCTTTTATTTTTAGACGAAAAAGACCAAAACTTGTTGTCTTGAAATGTGAAATTTTTTGGTCATGTTTATTCAATTGTATTTAAGGATTCAGATTAATAAATTATCGAAAATTCGCCGTTACCGAGTATTTGAGAAAAACAGACACGAGAATCGCCACAGCCGATAGTAGAGCAGAGCCGTACTCCAGCTGTTACCAGAAAATGTACAAACTAAAAGATTTTCAGAATGTGTATGAACTATAAGTACAATTTCTTCGATTAAAAGTATTATCAGTACTTTGGAACTGTCGTTGTACGCTTGATTTTTGAAATCATATTTCGAATTAAGTGTAGTCGGTGCAACGCCATTGATTTCAATCGCATTTTCGTAACTCCAGACCGAACGGTACAGACACAAAACGAATAATTCTTCTGTGAGAATTGCAGTGCACATAGATTGTGGCTAAAAATTGTTCAATCGACAGTCTTTTTTTTTTATTTTTCATGTTCTGTCATCTTTATATCGAGTTTGAATGAAGCAAATCTACGTGTAAATTTGCTCCATTGAAATGCTCGGAAAGTCAGTTGGCTAAAAATCATAATTCACACGAAAGGATTTCTTTCCACATATACATGCTTATGTATGAGGCGTTTTGGGCGATCAGGACTCAGCATGACGTGTCTGAGATGCTTACACATGGTCTATGTATTACATATACGCATATATATTTTTCTTCTCGACTCTATACACGCAAAAATATATCGGTGTGTTCTACTACCAATTCGGCATCAAGGAGGGTGCACCGCAATTCTGTCTGCTACTGTACGTACACACGCGTGTTATTACACACGCACACCCATCCAATGTCCTATCGTCATATCCTTGTTCTCTCTTCATCTCACATTTTGCTCACCATACTCTCAGGGGGCAACGGGCCCGTCGTCTAACTCCGACTACTCGGTAGACGGACATATGAGCACACATGGGGCGAGGTAGCCGCCACCTGGCACGGCGCCCCCTTCAATATAGTACGCGCGCCACCACTCCTACCCCAATATCCCACCCCGACATAACTCCATCCGTATATCGGCTATTTCACTTGAAGAGGAACGACCTTTCGGGCACAGCTATTTCATCGAGTCTCTTTGAAATCTTCATTTTTTTTTTTGGCTTTATTTTATACGCCGAATTTTTTCATGGGATTCCGGTCAATTCATTTCTTCAAATTTCAATCGACAAGGATTCCGGAGAACTCTTCTTCTTTTCTTTCAAAGATGCTGCCAAAGTTGGCACTTTTAAACACAGATTTTCTTGTGTTTGGATGCAAAATTTTTTTGCCATTTTTTTTCTCTATCAATATTCGTAGAAGTATGAGTTTTTATTTTATTATTAATGTTTCGAATTTTCTGCGGGACTTGTTTTTTCATTTTTATCGTGGCAGACAAACATTCATCAAACTTTCAATAAGGAGTTTCTGTCGAAATTCGATACTACTATTGGATAGTTGCATGAGTCGTCTGATACCTTTCAGCATTATTTCATTTCGAAATTGATCAAAATTCAGTTGGAACAGCCCATACTCGACTGTATACATGTGTATACTTTTTTTGTATGCATATATATGCACATGCATTAAGTAACTCGTACGTGTATTCGACGTCGCATATATTCTTCATCATAATATGTATGCGGCCATAGCGCCAATCCACCATAATAAATTGTGTTTTGTACATGCTTTTTTTTTTCGTTACAATTAAAAAGGCGGAAGTTTCTCCAGTTTGCGAGTTAAATTGGGCGAGTTAGCAGCTTTTCGTTTTTAGTAATCGACATATGTATACACGCATATTGATGGTATAGGGGCCTACTATACTGTATGTTTTCAACCCCCTCGGATTTTGGCTCGTGCCATCACGTATCGTCATGGCTTTCACATATACACGTGTCCTTTATATCTGTGTGCTTATACACCGAAAAGAGCCCAGTCAGGGTAAGAGAGAGAGAGAGAGCTCAGTCCCGAGTTCCTTTACCTTTCTCGTATTCCACACTCTCCTTTTTTCCCCCCTTACTCCTGTCATTGCACCTTTCCCTTGCTCATTCTGTCGTAGCAGGGCCAAACCAAAAAGTGCAAGGGAGACAACAGTTCTGATATCTTCGTATATAAACAGGGGATTGTTAATTTTTTTTTTCTCCTCATATATGAACAGGATCGAAATCTTTTTTGTTTGTTAAGTATCGTTTGTAGGGGTTGAGAATATTGATTCCTGGTACAACACTCATTTCATTTCGGTCTAAATCGCCAGTAGATTTTGCTAGACGACCCCGACTACTAGTTTCACTGTTCTTTTTTTATTCTTTTTCTGGCTTGAAATCTGTGAATTGCCGCGCAATCGTAATAATATACTCTGAAGGATTATGCGAATCGCTATATTATTTTTCGATATTCATGATTTTTCTAAATGATAAACGTTCAGTCCGCTAATAATGCCACTTCTCGAGGCGCGTTGCAATTGAAAACTTATCCGTTTTCTGAATTTCAAACCTGCGTAGTAGTTGCGAAATATTTAGCAACTCTTTATTTTGTCGTTTTCATTCAACTCTGAATATCTCTGGTTCAAATTTTTCGATTATCAAAAATATAATATCGACGCGACGACATGATGATTGTGGAAAATGTCTCTCCTTCGCATCATTGTCACGTTCACGTGTGTAAACTCACGATGTCATGTTCTACAAGCAGGAAAGTCGTTGGTTGGATATTGTACAGACGCAAAAGAGTACGCACTCGGGTTTGAGGCACACACGCTTTTATCGAAATTTAATCGACGTGCGTGCGTGTTTCTTTATATTCTCTCTCTATCTCTCCTCCTCTCGGTTAGATCGTACGACATATGTGGGCGTAAAAGGCAGTCCATGCGTTTTTGTTCTATGTCATTTCTTTCCTATTGGTTATACCGGCGATTGTCAATTGTCGTGTGTACAACTGTACATAGGGGTGTATTGAAAACGAGGGAGTTTATACGATGGATCGATTTGCACACAGCTCTAGCATGCTCCCATTGTCAGTATTTGCATCGAATTCATCCAAATACATGAATTTTCCCCCTTTTCAATGTTCATTCTTGGGTTCATGCACACGCAATTGTACGCTACGATGAGTTTGCTCACGTTGGACCAACTGTGCCCTTATTTTTGCGGTTACAACCCTTTCCCTCGAGTTCTCATTTTATTTGTCGTTATATTTGCGAATAGATCATCACGGACCAGCACGGATTGGGAATGAAAATATTTTTCAATAAATTGGCCCTATTTTTCGCAATTCTTCATTGTCGTTTTTACCTCTTACGAATCGTCAGGCTAAGGGGACTACACACGAATTCACCTTTTTTTTTTCTTGTCTTTTGCTCATCCCTCAAATTTGTGTAACTCAAGAAGATTCGTCTATTTTTCGTAGAAGAACTAAATGAGAGAAAAGAAAGAAAAAAAATCTCAATGAACATTAAAATTTTCATGAAATTCTTTATGTGGTAATATTTTTTTTTGATTCCATTAATCTTGATAACTTATAGAATGAAAAAGTGTCGAGGTATAAATTCAGAACAATTTTTATTGATCTCGAGCTCTCGTATAGAATTATATTCGTATATACTTTTCGTATATACATATGGTACGAAGCGAAGGAAACGGTTAAATCCTAAAAATAGTATCACGATGTGCGTTCCCTTCTATTCCTCAATTTGTTCCATCTTCGTATTTACATATATACGTATATACACACGCATATAAGTCTGTGCATCCTGTATGCATGTTATTCTCGTCTCTCGAAATCCTTTTGCCGCGCAACGTTGTTTGCTATACGTGCGTGGAACAGCTTCTCCGTATCAGAGGGGAAAAATTTATATTTAGTCGTTTTTCCCTTTGGAATTTCTTTCGCAGACCGCTGTCTCAATCCTTCGTCGTCGTAGGATCTTTTTTTTCATTCGAAACGTAATAGGACTTTTAATGAAAAAAATATATAAATTGACGAACTATTTGAAAATATTGACTACACGATTCTTCAACGACGTCTGTGCGCGTAACTGAAAGAGCATGTGCCCTATATGCTAATCGTTCCTTTAAATATCTTGCATCTTCTATAGAATTTCTTTCTTTTTCGAATAACTCGTCAGAATATTTGGTTTGTCGCGGATGTTACGACACGTAACCGTCTGTCGATGTCACAGCGATCAGATAAGCGAGTACTTCAATTGCCAACAGCCTCTTGCCTGTTCATTTCTCTTTTCCTCTGTCTTTTTCACTCTAATAGATTAAATTCGTAGGAGTGAGGGAAGCCGAGTTTTGAAATATATATACTATGATTAATCTTCGTGGCGTGGCAACCGCGCGGGGAGAATTGCGGAAGTGGTGTATTTACATGGATAAGGCTTCCGCTACCACCCCCTTTTTCACCGATTTAAATCCACGTCGCACGTGCACTCATAATACCACGATAATTCATATACATATACTTTACCGAACACGTAAATACGCACCTTCGTGTGGATACACATTTGTATGTACATGAGAAATAAGGAGGATAAAATGAAACACGTAAAGTCGAGCCAGCCTCGAAGCTGCTTTTATTGAGGGTCGCTAACAGGATGAGGAGAAACGTTAAAACTGGGAAAAAGTAAGATATTCTTTCCAATACATGTATATCTATATCTATGTGTTTGTTTATATATATTCCGTAGTACTTATAGCGGGAGGAAGGAATCACAGCTGAAGGCGCTTCCTCCGCGACTCCCTCAATTATAAGTTTGTATGTAGTTTCGATGTCCCTCGGTATAGCAACTTCTCCTTAGTTCTTCTCCGTTGTTTCAAAGTCTTTTTTTCGTAATCTTTATCGTGATTCGTGCACAATTAAATTAATAACATTTTCGAAACACGTATTTGAAATGAAGAGTAACTTTGTCGATGGAGTTTGCAGTTAACGTGGACTAACGAAAAATTTTGTTGAATCAACAAATTTCTTTTTTCAGTGTGAAGATAGTTCACGGGTGTTCCTTGTTCGGTATTTTTTTTTTTTTTTTTTTTTTAGACGAATTTTGAGTCCTTTTTATTGTTAATTTTGTGTTTAGTGTTGAAAATACTTCTTTTTTTGATAACTGAAGATGGCCAAGGGTAGACAACAGAACGACCGTTTTCTCTACATTTTTTTCTCCAAACGATTGAACTCGCTACATTATAGCGAAAGACAGAGCAAGAGAGAGGGTAAGACGAAAGAAGCCCAACGTTACGATTCTCGTCCAAATGCCTCAGGGCGAATGTCACGGAGAGTGCGTTCGACTGGCTTCCTCCGGAAGTTTGCCACCGTCTTAATTCCCGCATATACATCTACACCGTGTATACTATACATATATATGTTTATATGCACGAATTACACGTCTCGTACGTTATAGAACATTCCGTTAGAATTTTATCATCCGCATCCTAATTTCTAATCTGAACACTTTGATGATTTTATAAAATATTGATGTAAATAACCAACGGATAATGAAGCGGTAAACATAATTTTACGACTAACTAGACGATTTAAGCGCGTGCTTCATGCGCGATAACTTATTGTCTAACGTTATTTTAAATTATGAAACAAACCTCAACACTTTATTCGATTTTATTAAAACTTTAACAATCGATAAAGAATAATCTTTTATGCGTAATTTATTTATTCAAATTCAGCCAACGTTTCGAATAAAGTTTTAATAAAATTTCTCTTTTACGAAATTTAAAATTTCTTTTTTACGAAACGGATGGCTCTTATAAAAAAATGGATTTCGAGCAATTTTAGCTAATGAAATTAGTTGTAATGTTTTACATAATTTTCTATATATTTTTAATAATCTCTTCGTGATTATATCTATACGTTCGAAGAATTGGTTGAAGGTCGAGTTCTGTAAATCCGGTTTTAGATTAGCTTAATTCATCAAATTTGTTCTCGCGACTTTGATTATCTCATAACGATACATTAAACTCGCGGTATCCGAATTCTGCCAGCACGTTTAGGCGTCTTCTCTGTATCGTTTTTCTCGATCAATGATAATGCATAGAAAACGAAATATATTTTTTTTTGTTTATCTGCAAAATTTCTGAATTCATTGTAGATTGTTTTACTTGAATTCAAAAAGAATTGGCAACATTTGTTAAAATCTTTTTTTTATCAAATACTCGGCTTTACTCCGCTTTTTCTGTCCTGTTGCAGATATAAAAATGTACAATAGTTTCAAGGCCAAGAAGAAGGCTCACCTTAACCTTTGACTTTTCCTCCCTTACTCCGTTGCACCTTTTTCCGTGTCTTTGGGGGAATCTCCCCTATTCTCGATGCTTTTCAAGACAAACGTCTGGCACGAGCCATGTGCCATCGATTTGTGACACGTTTTACGCGCCGCTTGTTCTTCCGTTCTCAATCCCTCACACGGGAAAGACTTTTTCACCCCTCTTACCATACCTCGATGAAGATTCCGTGGGCTTTGCAGCGCCTCGTTTCATCTATTTTTAGTACATACATGCTCATTGAAAATTTTTTGACCTTGCTCCAGTCTTTACCCCTCGCAGACACATATCTCTGTGCAAGGAAAATATCAAAGTCGAAGGATGCAACGTGGATATATGTGCCACGTGTGTGGGAGCTTTACCGAAACTTCCTTCACACGAAATTAATAGACGCGTCCGTCGTGAAACTGCTGTTACTTTTTTTTCTTTTTCCTTCTCTTCTACGATTTAGTCCTTCTTCTCGGCTTGACTATTCCCGCGCGTTAATGATTATTGAAAAAGTTTTCGGGGTAAATGACTTCTTGCGAGGACCCCTGGGGAAACAAACGTCAAAACTCGGTTTTTTTTTCTCCTTAATTCCGTTTGCCTTTTTGAGGATATGCTTTTTTCTGGTCTCTTGAGGCATATAACACTCGTTGAAATTTCTCGTAACGGAAAAATGTTATTTTTGTATTTTAACGTCGTATTTTTACGTGTGAAAATGTTGATATTTCAATTGACAAAAACGTTCTGTACCTCACGCGTACTTGCTCAAATCTTTTGATCGCATAATATCGTAAAAGTAGATTTCCAGTCATCCGAAAATTTTCGTTGTAAACGGTGGTGACGTATTTTTCGGCGGGAAATAAGAAAGTCGGTTCTGCTGCATTTTCTTTTGCAAAGTAAGAAGGAATCTTCGACATTCGACTTTATCGGCTTACGATCCTCGATCTTTAGAGCTCACGGTCTCTCCTGGACTCTCGGCCCTTTGCGGTGTTATTTCCTTTCGAGCTGTGCCGAGATTTGTCCGCGGTCGGTAAGCCAGCAGACTGAGATAAATTGCGTGGGCGAAAACGAATCGCCGGATATAGTTTGCTTTAAAATTCTTCATCGGTCGAGCAGTCACCATCTAAGTGAGCATAACGTTTCTCCTAAGTTCTGACCACCCAGACCCATTATGGACGAAAAAAATATGCGCGGGAAATAAAGATACACTCTGACAAGCTTCGGCGATTCTCCACTCGGACATTCGCGACTTGGCGCGGGAGAATTTAACGTACTCATGTACCTTCGGTTTTTCTTAAACCATACTTCGCCAAATATTCCAATTATAGCAAATTCTTAATTTTGATAAAGAAAATACCCAATAATCACATTCTTCAAACAAGAAATCGAGAGAATGTAGGAAGAAATAACAATTGTAAATTAATAACGGTAGTGAGTGAAGAATGAACGAAGATAGATTGCTGCTCATACTAAGAGTTTGGTTCAATCGAATTTTTACGATTTAATAATCAAAAGATTTTCAAATGTTTGACAGTTCATTGAAATAGTTAAATTCTTTTTTAAATCATTCCATATCAATAATAATAAATTTCCCATGTAACATTTTATTTTATTTTTTTAAATTAAAGATCATGCGCCAACATAATATGCTAATATGATATGCCATATAATTTTTAAGTGATAATAAGCTTAAAAAAACTTTCGAAGCTGTTTTGAGGTGGATCCTGATTCGACATAATTATCAAACTTTGGTTGACTCCAAATCACTTAATTTTCTGGCTCGAAAAAAGCATCGTTCAATCAATAAAAGTTTCATTGAATCAACAAATTTGAGTTGTTATCCACAATTTGTTGATGCGACAAACAATTTTGTCGAATCCGCAAATTACTTGCCTTATAGTGCGGTGCAAACGTTTGAGCAGACTTTTACTAAAAAATTGCCAACGATCGATGGAAACGGTGTTGAAAGAATATTCAATTCGTCGTTGACTCAATTTACTTGCTCGTCACGATTTGTTCATCCAACAAAAATTCAGTCGAATCAATAAATTTATATTCTCGTCTTAGTATAAATTTTATAACCCTGATAATTGAAATTTATTGGAAATAATGAATGCATTAACTGAAATATTGAATTCAACATACGGTGTCGCCATCCGTCACTAGCAGCGTGTTTACTTCCCACGAACAGTTTGCTTTGTACATAGCTAACATAGTTTTTTTTTGCCCCTTCCTTGTCACCCGTTTCTATACTCTCGTTACCATGCGTGAGGAGAGACATGTTGGGGGGAAATAAGCACATGTGATATCTCTCTGGAGCATATGCCCAACTGGAGTAACTGCATCCGTATATGTGTCGCGTACAAACTCGCGGGGTAAACGTTGAAACTCTGTTTAGACAACGTGCTCCATGATGATGATGATGCCCTCTCCCCTCTACCCCCCCCCCCCTCCCACCCTCCTCTTTTTTCGTACCCTGCTCGGTGACTTTTTCAATTTTACTTCTGAGTACACAAAGATGGAATTTCCCGACGACACAGACCCTGACAGAGTGCGTCCAGAAGAGTTTCATTCAATTATTACAGAGAGCAGTTTGGCTGAAATAAAAACATTTTTAGAAGAATTTGATATTTCGAAGTTTCAATGTCATTTTCGATTGAGTATTTTTTTTCTTTTATATTTCTACTTTTTTGCATCGAGGATTCATCCAATGGCAATGACTTGGAAAATGTTTTGTACACAATTTTCGCGAACTTGAACTTGTGCGTTCTTTTTATGGGCTCGGAAATACCTGCATAACGATCGCGCGAAACGACAAACGTGCTACCGAGAATTTCTTATTCGGTGTGTATCAGTCCGTGTTTTTTTTTTTTATTGTTCGAATTTCGTTACAGTTGGAACAAAAAACGGTTTTAAACGGTGATTATTGTCGGTGATGAGACTCGATTGTGCAGCTCGAGTTGCCAACAATTCATTCTAAAATGATTTCAAGAACTTTCGACACGTGAAAGAGAATAGTTCGCGAAGATTTTTCGAGAGAGTATTATAACAAAGTTTCGAGAGGAAAGAGCGCGAAATCGATTTTTTCCTTTCCTATTTACACATAGATATATATCTATCTATTTTTTTTTGAGGGAACAACACGAACAAAGACAGCACGAGACTCTGATGAAGGTCCATTCTTCTCTCCTGGACACTCCCGGAGGCTTTAACGTTTTTTTTTTTTTTCACCGACTCCCTTTGTAACAGACTGGACACAAGAAACGGGTGGCCTTGCGAACTGAGAAATTCTCACATTGTACCTTGATCTACCGATTTCTTGTTTTCTCATAAATTCTGCGTCTCACGTTATTATACCAAAAGAATTTTAAATTATTTATCATTCAATATCTCATTTTTTTTTACATTTCGTTGTCTGCATGCCTCTCTGCCATTGAACTTCGACCAAATAGATTATTTTCTGAAACACTACGAAACGAACTATTTCGTTTGATGATGATTCATATTTTTTGGGAAAAACAAAATTGATCAAAGTATTCTATATCCATGAGGATTTTCAGGTCAATTTCGAGCAAAAAATTAAGAAAAAATTATTCAAATCAAAAGTATAATTTATTCCAACGCCTCTTGAAGGGTCAAGAGAATATAATATCCGAATTATATAAGTCATTTTGATGAATTTTTCATTTTTGACTTGATAACACTGAAACCATATCTCACTGAGACAAATGAGGAATCATCGACTCGTGTTAATCTTCATAAATTGATTGCTCTCAGACAATGAAAAAATATAAATTTGTACCTATTTTGCTTTCTTTACGAACTAATAACATGGGAGAAATCGAGGGAGAAATTCTGTAAGCTACCGAAACATTAGAGATTTCGTGAAATTTGTAATTTAAGTAACAGCGTGTTTAAATTATGGAACATGATGTTCGAAACGACATACGGTTTATATCTGGCTCGTTTTCCTTTTAGTAGAGTGTGGAAAGTATGTATGTATATGAGACGAGAAACCCCCTGGTGCAGGAGATACGGTTATATATAAAAATAAGCTTCGCCACCGGTGATGCGAGCTCAACGTCGTCGACGCTTCGTCCTCCTCATCGTCCTTCTCTCTGGACTTATATCTATATATGTTTATGCGTTACATCCACGTGGCGTCCACATGGAGTAAGACACTGAAAAAAATACGAAAAAGATCTCCCGCGACGAAAATTCTTTGCACCTTCTTTTTTTTAATTTTTAATACACTGTTAAATAAACTCGTACATTCGAGTTTTAAAAAATCGTGAAGATGTTGGTCAAAGATCTTGGGTCGTATGGTCGTGGAGAAAGAAGAAAAAATTTCTCATTTTCACACTTTCGCTTTCCTTCAACTTTTTCTTTCATGTTTTTTTTTCCTTGTTCTTCCTTCTTGTACTTTTACCTGATGCACGTGGGTTCCACTTCGAGATGCCGAAAAAATAAAAGATAAATACTTAGGAACCGGAGCGATAAGAGTAAATCGCATGACCACTCGCCTTTTGTTTTAACAACGATGCAAAATCTCTTCGCCCATTTCAGGCGTGTAATCGGAATTCTTTACGCGAATCGCTAAAGGAAAATGAGAGAAAGATCTTTCCAGAGATAACGAGCATCTTGTTCGCTACAAGCTACAAATAGCTTCTTCAGATTTGAGCCTTTGGGGAAAAAAGGTTTTAGAGCACAACACTGATTTCTGAATATTTTCAACGTGCGATCTCGTATGCTCCATCTTTAAACTCGGTGAGGCCTCGATTTTTTCTTGGTATTCTTGCTATCTTACAAATCATTCGGTTGGTTGCACTGAGAAAGAAAATTTGTTGATTCAACAAGAATTTTCGTACAAAGCATTTGATACTTTTTACAGAACAAACATGTGAGCCTCTTAACAAAATAAATCTTTTTACGATAACATCGAAACGATTTAACGCTTCGAAACGTTTGCGCCCGATAAAAAGCCAGATCGTTTTGGATAAAAATTTGTGGGCGACGAAAAGTGTTGTGAAAGCGCAACGATTCGATTGATTTGTACGGCTGTGAATAATTGCATTACTTGATCGACCATTGCCCTCCCCCCCCCCCCCCCCCGTTTGCCTCCTCGTTACTGCTTCCATAAAATTCTTCTCTGTCTTTTTTCTCTTTCTTCAAATCTCCTTTACGTTTTCTGTTTTGTCAAAGTTTTTTCTCCATCTTCAGAGACGTGCATCAGTTTCTTGACGCTTCATCATTCCTTTAAATCTTCCCTCTTTACCTCTTCGGATCAGCACATTCATCTCTTTGACTTTTGGACGAATGTGCGTTTGAGAATGAGATTTTTTCGTTCCCAGCCCGTCTCATTCGAGCTTGCAGGAAATATTGAAAAATTATTGTACTCACAGGATTTTAAGAACAAGGTTTTGTCGTATCTAGAAACGTCACAGTATTGTGACGCCAATTACTAAAAGAGGAAAGTTTAAAATTTCAAGATTCAAGTGTTTGCTGAATCCTGATGAATGATTTCAGGTCACTCGTTACTGCTACGACGTGATACAATTAAATAAGAAAATTTGTATTTTTTATTTCGACATCTCTCGGGCAAAGTATTTTCCATAAATTGTTTCCATCCTACATGACAAAGAAATTAATCGCAAACAAAGAATTAATCGTGTCTACATTTTCCTCTAATTTTTTCAACGTGTTACACCGATCTAAGCTGCCGCTGAGAAATCATGATTTTATGCAAAAACGCTACCATTTGTGGATACTTAGAAACGGACAAATAGCAGAAAAGTGGTTTTGCATGTTATTTCACAATATTATTTTCAATGATCTTATGATTCCTTCTTGTAGTTTTGTCAGTGTAGCATCGACGATTATGTTATCTTATCATTTTGATCTTCGAATCGTTAATATATTTTGCAAGGACTAATGTCTTACGTAACCGACTCAATTAGCTCCAAGGTTAACAAGATTTATGTTGAGAGTGCGATCACCAGAGGATATATAAGATGCTAAGCACATTTGAGAAAGCATCAGATGTCGAAAGGATCTGACATTAATCCGATAATCTTCGGAGCATTTAACATGAAGTCCACAATTTTTCTTCACGCTCTTGTTGTAGTCGCTTGTCTGTTCGTACGTGGAAATGCTGAAGATGCAGGTATGAAAAATTCTATACGAAAGAAATTTACCAAGAATTTTTTCATCATTATGTTATTACTTTACTTTGTTCCGATAAATCATAAAGATTGAGTGCTCTATTGACTTTTGGATCACTACTTTTCAGTCGAACAAAATTGTGCTCTCGTTCAAGGAGATTTGTCACTGCATTACAAAATATGTGGTAATATAACGTGTCTTCCGGATGGAAGTTTAACCATCAAAGGGTAAGTTATGAGATTGACGAGTTGAATATTCTTTCAACTCGTTTTGCATCAATCAATGGCCGTATTTCCAGTAATTTGCTTCCGCTCAGTGAAGAAGGACAGAAATTGGCTGATTCAACAAAGTTTTTTATATTTGGAGCAACAAATCGTAGCGAACGAATGAAATTTGTTGACTCAATAAAACTTTCGTTGATTCAACACCGTTATTGTGGTGATGAGATTGAATCAACCAAATTGTTGTTTGGGTTTACGAATTTCATATTGTTTGCCTCGATTTGTTGATGCGGTGAAAATTTTGTTGGAACACCAAATTTGTTTTCTCAGTGCATAAACAATTTTCATTGGTTATACGATTATTTTTCCAATCGTGAGTTATGGATATTGTTTTCAGTTGCGCAGCATATCGTTGTAACCCTAACAAACCAGCTATTGGCTACAAAGAAGTGGATCCGACTAAGCCCTATCCCGATTGCTGCGATGGTCCAATTTGCCTGGATTAATCTGTGAAAAATTGCTGCAATACCTGAACATCGAAATCGTATTAGTTGTAATTTTATTTTGAACGATAGTTAAGCTTCGTTATGTTGAATTTGGGTACCAAAAACATTTTAGAATAAAGAATAACTTCGTCTATCTACGAATAGGAATGAAGTCACCATATTTCATTTTAATGCAGCTAAAGTGAAAACATTCGGTTGACATCAAGTTTTCGAAGGTGATTGTGTGCTCATCTGAATTTGACTTTCGATACCGTTGGCGTTCTCATTCGTAATTCTATGATTCTGGAAAGGCATGGAGATCCGAAATGCTCGAAAAAGCCATTGATTCATTGGAAAATCGTTCCACCATGACCTGCGAAGCTCAATGGAATCCATCCTGATCCTCACCATTATTTCCTCGCTTTTTTTTCCTTGTCAACTTTTGAACTCTTGAATTTTACTGGCAGTTTTTAATTTCTCGGACATGCGTGAACGAGAGGTCGACATGGGACCAAAACCGCGAACATTCTTTTTGCAGTTTATTTGAAAATGCCAATAATTTTTTGAGAAAAACGACTGTATCTCAACTCCTTTGAAACACTGGTTACAGTTAATGACGTTAAGCAATAAATTAACGTCTTTTTGCGACGAAGAAACTACAGAGAATAATTGGAGAGAAGTCAGTACGAAACGAGCAGCAAATTATTTTGCTTTATTGCCTTAATCGAAACCCTGATAGCCAGTTTGTGGCACAGTGACGGCACGGTGACTGCACGCCGCAATATTCTTAATGCAGACTGCATGAATTTCTATCCGGGGAGGCTTTAATCATTCCCGCTTCCATGAAAACAACAAACATGGAGTTTATATTTGTTTTCATGCCCTTTGAAACTGACAATGAGTAAATGAATCATTCGGTATAATTTTCATTGAAAGCAGCAGAAGAATTTGTGAAGGTAGCTCGCTCTATTAAAGCGATTTTCCTGACATTTTTTTTTTTTTTAAATCAATTGTTCGCGAGGGCAGAGTTCGACGTTTTGAGTCAAGAAAAAAAAACGCTGACATTTTCATGCGAATTGAAAGGAAAAACGTTACACAGATGTACAGAGCAGGAAAAAATAGTCGCGATTTTTCCGAATCGTTAAACTTCCAAAGCAGAAGTGGGGCACAAACCGCCCCTCGCTTTTTCTCTTCTCCCTCCTCTTGATTTTCATTTCCACGAGTTCATTCCACGATCAAGCTCTATAATCCACCGTGCCATACGCTACCGCACGCATAAGTTAACGAGAAAAATTATTAACTGCGTATATTAGCGCTGGGTGCGGCAACAACCCCACAATAAAATGTCATGTTCTACTCTCTTTCTATTCGTTGCGGATATCCATCGAAATTTTACCGTCCGCGTGACGGTGGGCACAGGAAAATAACCAGCAAAGCCTTCGCATGGTGCTCGGTGAAGTTCGATTTAGGCACGCGCTTCGACATGCGCGCTTAGGATCTTTCATCGCGAAGGGGGTTCTTCACAGGGTGCTGGTTGATAGGGGAATTGTAACACGCGCTTTCACCGGAGACGAAGAGAGGGAAGGGAAAACGGAGATACGAAAACGCGCAGCTGGTCGTGCGTATGTGATTCACATATGTATGTACTGCTATCTTAAAATATATATATGTTTTTACGTGAGCGCGTGCTCATGTACCCGCACGCTTTATTATCACTGCTCCAGCACCATAGCTATACCGTCGCCCTCGATCCTTTTATCTCATTTTCCCTCTCTCTCTCTCTCTCTCTCTCTCTCTCGTCTGCTATTTTCCCCGTGCACTTCGCCCTCGTACGATGGCATTTTTCACCCTCGCATATCCAGTCGAGGGTACCCCCAATTTAGGGGTTCGGTGTTCTGGTACCACCCGCTTTAATGTTCGGTATGAGTCTTGTCTATCGACGGTCAAGGGAGAAGAGGCATTAAGGGGCTGATCCAAGCCTGGCTCTACTCTCGCAACTGTCACCCGAGATAGAATTACTAGTATCGATCCTCTCTCCTCTCTTCAAGCGAAACAACACTCGAACCTTATATCCCCATCACCAGATGCAACGCTACGATATTTCATACTCTTGTCACGTGATTACTCCATTGAATTTTATCACACCCCCAACGTCGATATTCATTCCGGTATCCACGAACCGCTCGAGGGCAATGAACTTTCGTATTACATTTTCTTTCATATCGTATTTTTAAAGGATTCAAAAATGCGGTTGAAGCAAGTCGTTTTATGGATTATCAGCGATTTCTTGGATCACATTCATCAGTTCTAGGTTTTTATTGAACATTTTAGAATGCTCGGGATAAAAAAAATGTACGATAAATTGAAAAAATTGACAATTTAACAATATTTTCGATAAATTACAACGATACAATCTTCCACTCGAAATATTACCATCCGATCAGGTCAATCACTCATTAAAATGGCCTTCCATCGATTACTTCCCCAAGAATTTGAATTGTACTCTTGTTATTATTTCATTACTAATCGAAAGTGTATACACTCTAAAATCCCCACAACGATTGTATACAAGTTTCAAACGCAACGAAGTTTTTACTATCGCGATCGTTATATGCGGGTTTCCTCTGTGTGTGGCATGTGTTCCCTAAGAGGAAGGGTGTGGTTGAAAGGGCGATAGATTGCGAGAAGAGCCAGCGCACGTGGGAGCATCCCAGCAGTATTGAAAATCTTCTCTCCCCCGATTATGCAGGCTAAACTCTCATGAGTGCAGAAATTTCATAACGATTTTTCTCTTGTTACCGATCCATCAACGTATATTCATGCTTCACAATAAAAAATAAAAAAAATCAATTGTTTTCCTACGATGATGAAATTTTGTTGATTAAAAAGTTTTTATTTTATGATCATTTGCAGATTTTGAGGCCGATGCTGACAGCAGTGGTGACAACGATGGGTGAGTGAAAAATCTATTGTAATTTATTCTAATTGACCATGCACGATTTCGTTTTTTTTTCTCATTTTAATTTGGAATAAAACGATATTAATGAAATACCGATGCTCATCGGAAATGTAGCTTCGACGTAGAAATATTCTCGTGAAGTCTAACTTCTGAAGGAAAAAATATGCGGAAGTTAGGACGAGATAGAGATTCCAGTGAGCCCGCATCGTCTCACTGGATGCTCAATCTTATCTCCGGCCAGAAACGAAGATATTTCCTCTCATAACAATTAAGAGGCTGAAAAATACGTTATAAAGACGTTAGTATCCGAAACTCGAGCGTTTCTCACGTTAACAATGTTTTCCTTCGTCTTTCTTTCTTCTTTTTTCACTCTTATAATCCCCTTAGGAAGATTCCAATCGATGCATCGGAGGAATTCACACACGCGATACTAAACTCCCACGATTTACCCCCTAGAATTTCATTGATCTTTCATTGAATGTTCCACATGTGTGTATATTTGAGTACATTGTACTCGGGGCTATCCGCACCCTCGTAAAAGACAGAGAATATACGCGTCGAGTCCACGAAAATCTTTGGCAATACACCCTGGGGATGTTTCATTGGTTTTCATACTGCCGCCACAAAACGGTTATACCATAAACGCGGAATATAAATGTATATATGTATGAACAGTCGAGAGACACGGTGGCCTATCTATCTCGCTCACTCAACCGCCATTGACCCATAAAGAGCCAAGAAAAAGTCCATACAAACCCTCCAACAGACCTCGGAAATGTTCGTTTGGAAAAAAAAACGAAAATTCTCTTGAATCTATTTGGATCCTCAAGATCTCAGCTGACTGGCGCCATTCGCCGATGAAGGAAGCTTCTGCGAAACCAACTTGCTGGATATACCGCACCTTCCGCTCATTTTTTCCCCGATACTTTTCCTGGAAACTTGTGCCTGTGGCACGAGGACAGGCTCACATGAAAGCCCGTAAAGAAATATGAAAGAGCCGTGAAACCCTGCGCATTGCAATTTTCGGTTGGTTGTTTTTTTCCTCTCCGTTGGTCCGTCTTCGATGATGCTATTGGAGCTGTGTTTATATGCGTGTCGGTGTAAAAGGGCGCTCTGTGTAAGGTGAGCCTTCAGCAGAAAAGCTACGGGCTTGTCGTCGGCCCAGTGAATACGGTAGGACAGGCTTTTTCCGCGGGCCAAAGAAATACGTGCCGACACTTTTTAAGATCCTCTCCGGAATGCAACGAAATGCACCGAAATACCACTACATTCGGTCCTTTTTACTCTCGCTCTTTTGCCCTTCTTTTCTCTGTTTCTTTCTCTACTTTTCGGTGTAAAGTGCAAATGTGTTGGATGGCGGATTGGAGAGAATCCGAATGAAGGCGAGATAGAGAGAGAGAGGGAGAGATGAAGAAAAGTAGACAATTCTTAACCAATAATGTGTAGGTCCAGCTAAGATTCTCCAGCCCCCAAGGGTTCCCATGAGGTCTACACTCCTTTTCTCTCTGTCTCTCTTACCCTCTTCCCGTCTTCAGATCGAGAGCTACGCCATATAGAGTTGACAAAACACCCTCATAGCGACAGGTTACTGGTTGTATATATACCACACTTTCGTATGTTTAAGTGTGTGCTTCAAGTTGCATACGAACCGCCCGTAAAAGCTCGTGAATCTTCTTTTCGCCTTGAGGATTTTTTCTCTTCCGTCCTCTCTGCGGACTTGGTCCATTCGTAGCTTTCGTTCTGTTTCTCTTTTTCTTTTTTTTTTGGCCCGTCTCCTTTACTGGGCTGGAAGTTTACTGGTCACGACCTCCCTGCAAGTGGGTGGACTGTATGCGGCCAAGAACAAATCCATCAGCAATACCTTCTACTAGCTCTTCTCTTCGGCAAGTCGATCCAGACTTCTGACACTTGGTTGGTTGGTGCAAGGTGGAAGTGGGAATACAGGTACGACACCATACAGCGGTCCATTGTAGCATCGTGTCGTATATTTCGTGCCTCTACGTTTTCTTTTTTCCTTGTCTTTTTTTTTTTTTTGCACCTTCATTCAACAATTAGCTCATTCGGGGTCGGTCCTTATTCCAAAACTCCACCGGAAGGAACACTTTCCAGAATTCGTTGATGGGAATTTCGGCGTATACGGATTTTATGGGCATGCTAACAATCTCATCGTACTCATAAAAAAATTAGGAAAACCAGCAATCGATCTTTTGTCCGATCGGTTTCTACTCGACCTTGCAGCAACGGATGCCTCGTGTCAGGAAATGAACGTAGCTTGGATTTTTGAAAAATACTAACAATTATTCGATGCAACGTAGTGATCGGTTGAATAATTGGCTCGTCGGTAACGTTAAGTTCTGAATTATCGGCCATCAGTATGGAATCAACATTTTGAAAAAACTACACTAAATGCTTCATTTTGCTTTAAGGTTGACCTATCGTAGCAAATAGTCAAGAGACAGTTTATTATTTTGTGAATGAGCCATAAATTATCGATTTAGATATGCTTGTTTATGGAACTTTATTGATTATAAAAAAATGTTTAACATCAACGTGGTTTGACTCATATCGTCCAATTGGCTAATTTTAAAGGTGTTTTATTTGTCAGAGATATTTTTCACGAGCATATTTTTCTGGCATTCTGTTCCAAGGATAAGATCCCTCGGTTCTATTATTCAATGGGAAAAGTCTCATAGTGGGTACATTCGAATCGGTTCCGTTTTATTCGAGGTTATGTTGCGTTGCCGGAGCGGCAGTAGCAGAAGACACACGTAATTACTCGACTGAATCGAAGATTTTTATCATAATTGATTGGTACAACCGATTTTTCTTGGGCTTACCATTTTTTTGAAATATTTCAGAATTTCTTTTTTTTTAATACATTTAATTGCGAAAACTGCATATTCTTGGTTCAACCGTCTGATGGAGCAGGCTTTTCAAAAGCTGTGGATTAAATTTCTAAATTTTATCGATTATTAGGCTTTTTGCTGTACACTTTAACTGTCGAACGAAAAAACATCGAAATTCCCTTTAATAATGAGGTTTCAGGGACGAAGCAAAATTCCGTGATCCGTGTTGTCACTCGTTCGAATTGCACTTGATCATTTCATTATTCATATTCGCCGAGAAGTCTCGAAACACACACACAGGAAAGCAAAGGGTTAGGGATGCCTGATGTCGTTTTCTTTGGACTTGGAATGCGTGTATCTGCGCTAAGATCGCCAATCTCACGATCGTCACCGATACACAAATCTTCCTTCCCACTTTTCTTTCTTTCCGTCTTCTCACTGCCTCCGATTTTTTTTTCTTTTTCTTTTTTTTTTTTTTTATTCTCGATAAAACTTCATTCAGGATTTATGTAGTGGGCGTTTCGGCGTCGAAACACACGTTTACTTGCAGTGCTCTCTCTCTCTCTCTCTCTCTTTCGTTTCATTTCTCGGGGAAGAATATTTCTTTCTCTTTTTCTTTGCAAGAGCAGGTCCAACGAATTCACGTTGTGGTCGAGGCTTTAAAGAGACAAAACGGCTATTTCTTTCGGTTAAAGGCGAGAGAAAGAGAGACCGAATTGAGCACGCACCCACTCTCTCACAGAATGAAAAACTGGAGATGGGGAAAAATCTGTAGTCGGTACAAGCACCGAAGTACCGGGATACTTCTCGTCCTCTTGCGGAAGTCTTTTGTCGAGCACACGCAGAACCTTGTCGCACTCTTTTACTCTCTTATACACCAGCATTACACGTATAGATATATATATAGAGACGACCGTTCACAAAGCAGACCCGACGATTATGATTCGTCTCGAATACTTTTCACGATTTCCCCGTATTTTCACGTTCGATTTGACCGTCTATGATCTAGAATTGTATCGGGAATCAGACACGCCTTAGATTCGCCACTTTTACGAGTTTCCCGGACTTTTTTCCCTTGTATCTTCACAGTTCTCGCGCCTTTTTAACTCTCTTTTATATGGGATCGCATTCTTCGCTCCATTCTCAAAGTCCTCAGGAAATAATTCAATTACGTTTCTCATGGAGTTTCTTTTGATTTTCTGTTTTTATCAAATCATTGTAATTATTATTTATTTATTATTCATTGTAATTAATTATTATTTCTGTACAATTTGTATGTAATTACAATTGAAATCGTGTTTCTTACTGTCCTAATATTAAATTGCACTGTACGAATCACGCATTTGTCGCATACCAATTGGAACATTGTTGCCTTTTAGACGAACTTTCGTCACTAACTCATAGGATAATACCATTTGATTTCTCAAATAATTTACAGAATTATTCTATGATTCTGTGTAAAAACTTTCTTCTGGAATGAAATTTTCGCAGTTCGTTTCTACACCCTTCGTTAGTCAACATAGCGGTACCACATTATTTTCGAATCTTTGTTTGAACGAATAGTATATATTTCGTCACTCCAAGTTGTCGCGTTATTGTTGTTGTTTCTCGTACTTGAATTCCTTTTTTTTTTTTGTTTTGTTTATTTTACGGTCATTTCGATGAATTTTGGGTAGGCTTAAGAGGCTTTTATTGTTCTACCTTTTCTTTGCGGTATTGAAATCAGTGTCTTCGAGGCTTTTACGAGCTTCAGTAACGTCTCAAGAACTTCTTTGGCTAGCCCCATAAAAACTTAATGGCCTCAATGTTTTTCATGGACATTTAGCTTCTACTGTTCCATTGTGGTCGCGAAATCTACGAATGTGCACGTAGTACACAAATTGTAATGCTTTTGCTCGATTTTCCAACACGCTGTACCCGTGCGTTTCTCGGTTATTTCTTTGTTTTATATTTTCTGAATTTTTTCTTGAAACATCTCTGTGTCTGGAACAGATTTAAACTCGTCGTAACACGATTAATAAAATATTACGACTGAAAAATATTTTTATTTAAAAAGTTTTTTCAAATTATGCTGATATTTTAAATAATATCTTTCTCAATATTTAGGGATTCATAGTTTCGAAAATATTCAACATTTTCATCGCTTTATAGTCAGCTCAAATTATTTAAACAGTTCGAATAATTGATCAAAGCTGTTAATACCATATTCGATATAAAAATATTAATTTCTATAAACTCAATTTTATTTCATATTAAACATTTTCTTTTCGCACCTATCGATTACGGTGTCAGAATGTTTTTTTTTTTTTTGCTTGTATACAGACGAGACACGCCTTTTCGAATTTGAGCCTTCTATTAGGTGCATTTTCTAGTCACGTGTAACGTCCTTTTCTCGCTTTAAGAGATGGCCCATCAACCGTCGTCGAAGAGTCATTCTCATCGTGCTTTTATCGTAATACATACCTGTCGATTTTCTCATTTCGTTCTACCATATCATCGTACTGTCAAAGAACCGCAATTTTTTTCGCTCTAATACACCGTACAAAAGGGCGCAATATTTTTCATTCGATACTCCTCAATGTTTTTGAATCATCGAAACGACACAAAAAGTCGTTATTGCAAACGTGTTTCAACAACAATTTTAATATTCTCAATCTAAACTCTTCAAGTATTTATTCGTAATTGATCGTATTGTTGGGAAATCTATGAATAACTCGTGACAAGCACCGAGGGTTATTTCGTGCCCTCACAAGTTTCTCAAAGACTGATGCCAGGTAGACATTCTGGTAGAATCTTTGTTGCTCGCCACCGGGCTTTCGTTCTGCATACTTCAATTTTTCGGAAAATAACTAAATTCTATGATTCTTACCTTGAAAAACGATATCTCAGCGACCCCGTACTAAATTATCCATTTTTTTTCTATCATTAATGGGAATGTGGGAAATGAACTGAAATTTGGGGAATAGACACGTTTTTTTAGTACCTATCTAGTCAATATTCTCGATATTCTATTTCTTGGAGAATAGACACGTTTTTCAATACCTATCCAGTCAATAGTCTCGCTTGAATCGAGCTTCATTTTTTTTCAAAGAGAATAAAGTTTTGCAACTTTAAAAGAAGCACCGGACTATCGAAAGAACTGCACGGGGTCAGTGAATGGTCTTTGAGAGGTTCTCGTTCGAAACCATGTACGATCGTCACCGGTTAAAAGTATCTGTTTAATTATGTCCTCTTGGCAACAGTCCAAATGAAGTCATCAGACATCATCATTAGTCATAGTTGATTAGTTCATTGAGTTAATGGTCTTAAGTGAATGCAATCCACTGTATTTATTCGGAACAGAATGTTTGTATGATCTACGGTAAGAATACTGAAGAAACTAAAATAATATGAAAAATAACACTGATAAAAGCGACTGTTTCCGGTTGTAGTACAGTCTTTTCAAACGCTTTAGTAAACCTACAGGACTCAGTTCTTTATTTTCTCGCTACCAAGTGGTGCTGTTCTGACCCACTTGCGTAATCTCCCTTCATAAATTTTACTTATGCATATGGCGTATGGGCACGAAATATATACATAAAATGCCCGATAACGAAGTGCAGTCGGAATTGAATATAATGCAGACCGTCAAGGAGCGTTCTCCTGAGTTTACTTGTTTAGACTTTTTTCAACAATGTTATGATCGTTGATCCGACAGTGGTCGTGCTACTTACAGTTTCAGCGTCGTTGGTCGCCCGAGAGATTTTCTCACAAGTTACGTTTCAAGTGCTCAATTTTATGAACAGAGATTCGAAAACAACTTTGCCACGGTAATTATTACTTTGAAACGTTTTTATTTCTCGATGACTACAAGTAAAACGATCATTGTTGGAATACAGAAATAAATGATGAAAAAAATTAACGAATTCGAGATAAGGGTAAAAATGAAAGGTCAAAGATGAGAAAAAATTGAATAATCTTTTTTTTTTTCAATACTTTTTGATATTAGAATTAGGATTTATTCGTCAGACACAAGTAAATTTGACATAAATTGTCGAAAAAATGACTGAATTCGACGTAGCCTTATATTTGTTCCTCATTCAATGAAAAATAAGATGTCAATTTAAAAAAAAAGCAGCGTTTAATTTCGTCGAACTTTGGCACAAGATAAAAAGCATTGAGAATCGTCAAGGGATTGTTTTTCTTCAGAGAAACTTGCGAACCTACGGACCGAAGGGTTGACGAAGGTTTCGTTTCGCTCGTTTAACCCTCCCTCAAGGGATTAATATTGTTTTTTGTCTGTGATTTCTTCGCGTGCCACCCGTTAACGTCCTCCGGTGAGCGGTACATTTATCTCTCTGTTGTAATTATCGGTATTGTTGCTCCTTGATCTCTGTCGCATTGTCGAAGGGTTGTAAAGCTAACCCTTCTTTCTTTCTTTCTTTCTTTTTTTTTTTTTTATCTGCCCTCGCTACTTCGCCTTTCGAGCAGCATGTACTCGCATCCCCTGGACAGTTGTTGTCACGCGTGACAAAAAAACCAACCGTTTCTGGGGGGAAAAAAGATGAAAGGTTAAGAAAATGTGAAATTGCACGCGAAATTATTGATCGAAATTAGTAACGATTTATCCCTCATGTAGATCGCATTTTGAAAATAAATTCAGTCGAATTGTTGTCTTGGTAAATTAACATTTAAAAAAAATATCATCGGTCAAATTTCCCTTTCAGAAGCAAATCCATCATTTTTACAGGAAAAAAAAAAAAAAAACCAGGCAAACTATTGAGAAAACAACATTCTCATTCAAATATCTTGAGCGTCAAAGCTCCTTTTTTCTACGCTCAAACTCTCCCAGCTCGTAAAAATCGAATTTGCATCTTCTCGTCGATCAAGCTAAACGGTAGAGCGCAGCAAAACGTTTCTCTTCCAATGAAACGTTTCTTCGAATCGCTCAATGAAAAATAAGAAAAAAAAAAAAAAGTAGAAATTGGGGAGAAAAAAAATGAAATTTTTGACACCTTGTCATGCCCGAATTTTCTCGGTTTTCATTCGATACATTCTTATTCGTATTTTGAGACGCGCGAGTCGTGAAAAGAAGGGATACCCGCTTCGTTTCCCTTGTATACTAATGAAATTATACGGATCGTGTATATAATACCCTCGTGCCCCCGTCAAGGAAGTCCAAGAGACCTCATCGTTGGTCGTCAACCGGATGTAAGCAGGCTACGGGTCAAACCCTTTTTCGTACGGCGACGCATATACAAATTTTACGTTGAGCAAATATATATACGACGATCGCTTATTTGCGTTGCGAGCTGTAGCACCAGAGCTCGCCCTTGACTCTCGTTGACTCGTACACTTTAGCCGCAAAGTGACACCGTTGTCCTGCCCCAAAAGCTCCGAACAATTATTCTCGCGGTGAATTTTTCGCGCCTACGTCTCTCTAAAGTTGCACCTCCCACGGATTTCCCGAAACGTTTCAATTTTCGTGGCTTTCTGCAGCCTTCCTTCGACATCTACGATCCGCAAACTATTCAAATTTTAATGAATAAAGACCGTGGAGAAACTATCCCTTCATCCGGGGAAACATCGAAGCTTTGCAATACCCGAGGACATCAAATCGTATTATTAACAAATTATTATAATATTATTCAAGTCGCGAAAAAAATCGAGATTCTTTCGATGAACGAATCTCGCAGATTCCACTGATTCCTCTATTTTCCTTTCGTTCGTGTGAAAACGCAGTTAAGAAAAAAAAAAAAAACGTAAAGATACGTTTCAAATTTCCTCAAAGTGTTAGCCGTTGTTACGAACATCGAGGAATTCTTTACCGAAGATTGAACGCCAGATAAAGAGTGAAAAGTGTAACGAATAGTCCTGAGAACAAATCAGTCCTAACGAGCGTGACGCTCGCGCAAGAATTTCGTAAATATCCGTAAAAATGAAAGGAAAAAAGAGAAAAAAAAAACATCAATTTTCACTGAACGACGTAAAAAAAGAACCCTTTTACCCTGAGCACGATTATCATTCTTGTATCCTTACGAAATATTGCTTTCACCCCTTATGTGCAAGGAAAAACGTAGAAAAAAAAAAACATCGAGTTTGAACGTTCATTCGAGAGCAATGATGAGCCAAGAAAAGTGTGGCTAAATTCTCGGTTTTTGTGTCATTCAACCCCTTTGCATTATCTACAGTAATTTAGTGGGAACTGCGTTTACCGCCCTTTTCATTTTCTCACATTGCAGCAGATATAATATCCTTGAAATGCAGGAATCGAATTCGCAAGATGAATCTCGAGAAGGAAAATAAGGGTGAGATCATGTCGAAATTTCCGGGAAACTGATGCGTAGGAATTTTTCTTTCGAGTCCTTTTATAGATACACACACATATATATATATATATGTAGGAAATAGGCGCGCGTGTACTTAAAGGACTTGGTGAGTTCCCACGTGGTAGGTGGCGCGTAAACGGCTTTATATTTATTCTTGTCCTCGTGCGCGCGTTCTCATCGTGTTATAATACAAACACATCATTATATACATATATACACTCGTATATCTATATATATATGTCTTATTATTCCGTGTACGCCGTTCCTATAAAGCTGTACCAATTGCCATGTGAAGTTCGGCACAAGCTAACGCCCGCGCATTTTCTCACATATTTGTATATACGCTTTATGGCTCTGTGTGTGTGTGTGTGTGTGTGTCCGTATGTGTGTGTCTTCGTTGGTACCTTCATTTCCAATCGCTCGAGTGCTTGGAAAGATATAAGGGCCAGGTATTCTATCCGGGCGGTTTAAAGTTTAAATACCTACGTTTGAATAACGTGGCGTGGGTGAAGAAGCGAGAAGGAGAATAAAGTAAAGATGGAGAGAAAAAAGTGAAAATAGGGGTTTAGCTAGATGAAAGATGAGGAAAAACAGAACAAGCGAGAGAGAGAGAGAGAGATGAATATTTCGGTATGGGAGAAAGGAAGAAAATGAGGTGGAAGCAAAGGAAAGAAAAGAGAGAGAGAGAGAGAGAGAGAGAGAGAGAGAGAGAGAGAGAGAGAGAGAGAGAGAGAGAGAGGAACCGAATTATGTTGATGCAGAGAAGAAAAAGGTCGGAAAAAATGTTGTACGCATCTGTTTAAGGTGTCTGGAATGTTGACGAATAAATAAATAAATTTGGATTCTCTTTTCAATTGTTTTGAAAAAAGAATATAATGAAAATACGATTTTATTATTGTCGAAGCGCAACAAATCGTTTTCTCTTGACCGATACTAACGGTGTGGTTTTTGATAGAAAGTGGACATTTGTTAAGTGGAAGGACAAATAAATAAAGGCGTGAGGGAAATAAATGGGGAGGAAGGAAGACTGCGTTTCGGAACAATGAGACATATACTTGCATTTTTTCTTCCATCGACGTATTTTCATTTTTCACAGTGGTGGGCGCTCGACGATAAAGAGAAAAAAAGAAAGAAAGAGCGGACATGAAATATGTTGGTAAAGGGTAAAAAGGAGGAAAAAAAAACGACAGTGAACAAAAAGTGTTCAGGTGAAGGGCAAAATAAAAGAGGAAATCGTGGCGCGAGCGAGAGGAAGAGAGAATGAGATTTTGGACATGGATCTATAGATATATACGTTTATAGTTTTCCCACTCTCATTGTATACGTTTGGTCCGTGCCATGGTGTTGTGAGTTCACCCGCACTGAACGAACTGGGGAAACAGGCAGAGTGAGAGAAAGATATGCTTTCGGTTAAAGTCCATGGTATTCGTTGGCGGCCTCGTTCGTTCATTCAAGAGTTTCGTTCATTCATCCAAATTCCACGGCGACGTGCTTATTCTCTTTCTCTCTCGATCTCACGTGATAGCTCCTTGACAGTGTGCTTGAATTTTCACTCGACGTATACGTATATACGATTGACACTGTACTGTCCCGTGCTATATCCTGCAGATCTCTCTTGTACTTCATGATTTCTTTTATTTTTTTACGGTTACATCTTGAAACCATAAAAAAAAAAGAACGATCGTCGGTTGCGTTTCAATGGACTGTTGAGTTTTCATGGCGTTTTTTTTTTTTTTTTTTTTCTTCATGTCTAATACCGTGCTTATTCGGTTAATCTCCCTGGCGGAAAATGGTCTCAATCGAATGACCGAGAGACGTATGTACCGAATTGTGAATGGAACTGTCGCAACATTTTTCTTTTTACGATCAAGCTATTTGCTCGTGGAATTTTTTTTGTCGCCCCAACTCGAATGCATGCCCTGGAGTAAAGCCTAGTGGTGACTCGATTTTTCTTCGCTTTTTTGGAAATTTATTTCGTAGGGATTTCACGATCTGCTCAACTTTATTGTTTACGTTTTTTTTTAAATTCATTCACTTATTCTTACATGTTATCGATCCACCGTAAAAGATTTTACGAAAATAAGGATTTTCTTTAATTCCAGTTGCTTTTTTATACCGTACTTTAAGTAGTATTTGATTTTTCGATTTCGCTCCCTTTGTGAAATTATAAATAAGACCGTTGAATACTTTTTAGTGTAAAAACTTGTTGAAACCTCTAGAAAACTGCTCCGACGTATAAAAATTTTTATTTCTAAAATCCCAAATCTTGCCATTATCTGACTCTTTCGAACCAACAAAAAGCTCGAACAAAACTCAATTCATTGATTCTAAGAGAAATAAAACTTCAATTTATCGAAATATACCAAAAAAAGTGGAATCATCGTTAAAAATCTTGATTATTTTATTGAAAATCAAACGGGCAATGCTGAATTTTGCTGGTGAACCAAAACATTCTCTATAAAAGAATCTACGAAAGTTTTTCCTTGAAGTTAAAAATTTGAGCGCGATAACCGTTTGTAAAATTTTCTATTAATGAATTTAATATTAATCGATTCGACTTTGGGCAACTGTAAAAGTCTAATGGTCATTCTGACTTGATTAATTCGTAGGAAATTTGATTCTGCATAAGGATATATTCTATTTCAAAGTTGTCAACACTATCCAATCAATTTATTATTTTTCCATATTTTTCTTGTGGAAAAAAATTTTCCAACGCGAAGCAACTTTTCGCATGATTTTATCTCAAGTATCCATCATGCATGTTCCTTTTTTTTCACCAAAATTTAACTATACTTTTGGTCGCTACAATAAAAAAAAAAAAAAAAAAAAACAGCATTCATAATATTTCAGCACAAATGTATTCACACCATTTATTCTGTTTATTTAATCATTCGACGTTGGTGTCAGGTTCACAAGAAACTGACCACAATAAAAAAAAAATGTTTAAATGGCATTTTCAGCGTTTTTGGCCCCTTCATTCTCGGAGGTAATATACGTTTTCGCAATTCCTGGTAAATTTGTACAAAAAAGAGGATAGTGTATATACACACTTAGAGGATTGGGTGTTAGCAAAGAAGTTTGCCGACGTCAAAAACGGTGAGAGGTTTCAGCAGGTGACGCGAAAGGGTGTGCTATAGAGATCGTAACGCGCTTTTGGTACGTGCTACTCGTTGAAAGATTTACCGGTCTAATATATATACATCCATGTCTATGGTATGTATGGTTGTTTTGTAGCACGGGCGATGGAAAATGGTTTTTCCGTCAGCCGGATATACACGTACCTAGTCATCTATGTAGCACACATCTACGGGTTACTATACCATTGTGGCGTTTGTTCCTTTCTCACCGTTCTTTGTAAATTCGTGGTTTTCGAGGTGTGTGGCACCAGGAAATATCCTTCTTTTTTTCCTCGACAAATTTCTCTGAGAATTTTCGACGGTGAGAACGATCGATTTATCGATTCTCGCCTACTTAACTTCCGGAAAATATTTTCATTTCAAATGCCTGCGTGGTAGCCAAAACCTTTAATCGTTTGGGTATGTGACCGTGAGAGAAAAATGTTCAATTGAAGAAAATATTTAATACAATACCACTCGTAGGCATCGCTGCAGATCTGTGAAATGGAAAAAAAAAAAAAAATTTTTTTCTTCGCTTTCGAATGTCTCCAAACGAAATTGTTTACTGCATGGTGATTAAAAAAACGAAAATCGAATTAGAAAAAATGGGGAGTGAAATAAGTGTAAAAGAATATGTAAATTCATGTTTTTTTCTTCGACTGGCATATTGCTTTTCATCGATCATATTTATTTCATTGAATCTTTACCGGGCACGCGAATATCTCGTTTATCGTATCAACTTTTTCAATTGAAGTAGAAACGAAACTTTGTTGAAACGATAGAAATTTCGTTACGTGGATGAAATAATCTTGTCAAAGACGTCTAACAAAATATTTCAACGAAAATTGGGTATTTTCAATGTTATTGCAATAATTTCATAACTAACATTCGATGCTTTTAACTTTTCATTTGTAGAAATTATTTTAATTAAGTTAGCATCGAGGCAAGAAATAAACAAATTTTATAACGAGGTGCCGAAAAAGATCTTTTATTATTCGTATTATGTGGAATATACAGTTAATGAGCATTGATTCGAGGCGTTGAACGCAGAGGGGAGAAAAAAGAAAAGAAGTTTGTATAATAGAGCTGTTTAAATATGTGGGTCACAGGTGGTAGTGGTAGTGAGGTTTTTTAATTTTTGTTGGCGTCGTTCCGCTTGGTCCAGGGAAGTTCCCGCGCGCGGGATCTTTTTCTCCCGCCACAACATCGTGTATTTGACCGCCTACGAGAACTGCGCGTCGACATCCACTTCTTCATTGTGTCCGACCGATGGTTGGGAAAAGGGTTGTCAGTTGGTTCACAGATTTACGTCTCTCTTCGAATCCATTTTCGGTGCTGGCAAGGATCTTTGTTGATTCGGAAAATTCATGACAATTGAAAAATAAAATACTCGAAAATTAACGTTAAAATGAAAAAAATGATCATTCTACAACTCACGAGATGATTTTCGTTATTTGATTCAACATTTTTTTTCTATTAATCTTCGTATTTTTTTAAACTTCATCCTTTGTGTTCTTAATATCTTTAATATCGAAATATTGAAAGAGTATTTTATCGTAACGTACGTCGCAAAGAATCACTATAATGTTTTCAAATTTCTTCATTCGACAAACCAAAATAGTTGGGTTGGAGAACCCCTGGAATCCTTTTATTTTGTTTTATTATTTACGATCGTTTTGGCTGAGTTCTTGGTCTCTAACAATCCGTTTAGCCACTCTACTCGAGTTCCCGCCATTTTTACACGGATATATTAGTATTCCTATTCATTTGTTTGAATATTTAATAATTTTATTCCAATGGTTTCATTGTGCAAAATCATCTGAATGATTTAATCCAATATCCAGTTATCTGAATATTCTAATTATTTGACAAACATTGTCTCTGTAATTGGATGCGGCTTACTTTGATAAATAAATATGTACTCCAAATAACATTTTCGTTAATCTCTGATTTTCTAAAAGTGAGGAACAAAATAACAGTTATCTCAACAGTTCTTGTTAGAACTCGAGATAAGCCGACACGTTTTAGCGTTTGAATCGAGTGCTCAGTTTTTTTCTCTCTCTCTCTCTCTCTCTCTTTCTTACTCTCGACGTTTTACTCTTTTCTTCCTCTTTCGCTGTCGATAATTTTGTCTCTATCGTTGTTCGCTTCTCTTTTTCTTTCTCTCATTTCGCGGCGACCGTTAAAAAATAAAGCAAACAAACGCAAAGAAATGGAGAAAGAGAGGAGAACGACAGCGGCAAAATGGTACCGAGCAGAGGGGATAGACCACCGGAGTGCCCTGAACAAAACCTTATCCTCGGTAACCAATCGGGCCCACGGGTCTTGAGTTCTTTTTCAAAAGTATATGCGTGTCCTGTGTGCTAGCCCGAGATGAGGCTCATCTCGCGTGTTAGTGCCCCGAGAGAGGCTCCAGAGCCTCTCTCGGCTCCTCTTCTTATTCTTCACCACACATGTGATTTAAATGGCCAGACATTTAAACCGCATATATATACTTTCTATATACACACTACGCTTTTTTCTCCTGTTTTCCTCGTTCTCCCCTCTTCCACGACAAGTGCAATTCAAGGACGTCTTCCGAATATTTCTTTTTCGCATTTCGAACCATCGAATCCCTCCTCCATCTCTCACCCTCCATCCTGAAGCTGAGCGAGCTTCGACGGAACACACGTGGTCTCTTGCATATGTACTGAAAGAATTAATGAATTCGTCGTTTTCTTCGTTCGGCGATAAATCAAATCGCAACCGACAGACGGTTGGCAACCGCAGATAATACGATTAACGCACCAACTCGTTATACATAAATTTTTTTTTTCCATTTTACTTTTTATTCACGCCGTTACTCCGGAATTTCTGGATATATCATGAATTTGTTCGTACAGGCCACCGTTGATAAATATTCGTCGATTTTTTTCCTTCTCAACACTTATTTTCGTTTTTTTTTTTTTTTTTTTTTTTCATCGATTACTTTTCGATGCTGCATTCATCGGAATTGGAAAGTATCGCAGAGTTTAAAACGATCGTAATGACGAAGAATAATCGGTGAATAAATAATTTGGCAATGGCAATGTGATTCTTGCATAATTTTTAAATTTTATCCCTCAGAGTTATTCTCCTCGAATGGAACAATTCCTAGCAATTAATGTTTCGAGACTTCGTTTCAAGTATCGCTTTTTTAACCCGATACACTGTCGAAAGCCGGCTGTAAACAGCAATCGCGAAGAAAAAGATCTCTGGAATCTTATTTTTATAGCAGTTTGACTTATTTCCTCGGTCGGTAGATCGTTCGCTAATTGAGAGTCCTACGAAAATTCTTTTGGTCAAAAATCATCGCAATTTATAGTCCTCGCCCATGATTCTATCATCGTTTTATCGAAATCACCTGCTCCGATTCAACAGAATTATGGAGACTAAATATGTTTCGTTCACATCAGAATTTTCGAGGTTTTTTCATCGAAATTTTCCATTTTTTAGTATAATTCTCTTCTTCGCATATCTATGGACTCTAAAAAATGTCCAAGTATCGAATTATTTTTTTCTAATGTTCAAAACATAGTTTGAGTCTCTTACTCGATGTGAACCACAACCAAAACGAGTCCAACGAAGAAACTATCGACCAGTTTTTTATGTCAAATTCTCGTGAGAACAATTCTTTCAGAAAAAAATTCAGGAATGACATTTTTTAAATGATATTTTGACGCACGTTGCAAAAGAATTTTTCAACGTATGCCTCTCCCTTCTCCCTTTTCTTTCGAGGTTTTCTCAGAAATTTTTCTTTCCAATCAACATAATATTGTGAGACGCGGTGATGTTCTCTCGCAAAGACTAGCTAGCGAGAATATAATAATACACACACACACACACACCTTATTTATAGGACAAAGCGTTCCGACTTTGTAACGTCGGTTCATCAAGCAATGAAGCCCGAGGAGACTCATCCGCGCGCTTCATATATATTTTTTCTATTTTTCCATCTCGAAGCCCTTAAGGGTTTCGTTGGTTCGAGACTTTAGAAAACACGACGGGACGTATCACAAACGCAATCCGCTGACCACCGTGTACATGAGAGAAAATATAAGACAACTTTATGGGAATGTGTGCTGAGCTTTTGTGCATGTGTATGAGTTAGAAGAATGACTCGACGAGTCTTTTTCTCCTCTCGAGGTACACGTATATATTGGATCTTCGCGTCTGTCGGGAAGACGAGCTCTTCACCCTCTACTGTACCAACCGTATTCTTAGCGCTCCTCCGCAGAACTTTGCCACCTATATATATGACCGTTTTCCTTCGTCCTCCGTGCCCCTCGTATTTTCCGTGTCTTTATACGACTCCGTTTCTCGAAGATTAACGGTGCTCGGTCGAAAAAAAGAGCCCACAACGAACCTCAAATAGAGTGAAGGCGTTTTGAAAAATCGAGATGTTTCTCTAGTGAGAAAATCCCTGAGGCGAGCACTCATCCTGACGTACAATAATGTCTTTTTCGTAACAAAAAAAAAAAAGAACAAAAAACATAAAGATCACGTACCTACGGATGTTCTTTTGTTTCAAGTGCATTTTTGTTTTTTTTTTTTTTATAAATACAAAAATGAATTTAAACTTTTTTCGAAATATTTCGTTTCATTATTTTTGTAATTTCGTATCGTTCGAAATGATCCAAAATGATTAATTTTGCTGATTTTGTTTGTGGATTTTTTTATATAAACAGCCGATAAAAGATTGAACCATTTTTTTAGTCCGCATGAGCTGCATCAAAATTTTCGATGATTCTTCACAAAGAAACTCATTTCGCTCCATTCCAATGATGCAAACTTCAGCATCATAATCGATTGAGATATCGAAAAAAAAAAAAAAAAATCCTGATTTTTGAATTATACACGAGGATGCGCAACCGCGAAACGGAAGTCAATTCAAAATCAAATCACCGTTGCGCGTGAAACGTTAAGATCGAACCGTTACGGTCTACGGTGCTGCCCTCTTCTAATATCCGTTCGACGCCTCACCGGCTAAAGATTAAATTGGCCGGTGCGTGCGGTGAACCGCGAACCCTTCCGTCCAGTTGCGAAACGCGAGGACCTCCTTCGGACTCAAATATACCACCATATTGTCTTTCTTCTTTTCGTTAGTACCCATCTCTCCTCTAATAAAGGGATCAGAAAAATCTTCCACCTAGCCTCTCGCGTGTTCCCCAGGGTTTGCAGCTCAAATTTCTTCGCGAGGTATTACTTTTCCTTTACGCTTGACGCATGGCGCGATCTCTTACGCGACAGGATGTATTCGGTCATGCGGGATTGTGCACAGATGTTGGCACGTGCAAATCCCAGCATCAACGATTATTTTTCAAACCTCCCAACATTTTTTTTTTTTTTTTTCTGTGTTCAATGGAAAATTCAAATTTTAGGGTCACAGACATCGAGCACTTTGATAACAATGACATTGGTCGAATCGCCCTGATTAATTTCGTTTCGAACATTTGTTTTTATAAATTTATACGAATTATTTCTTGAGTTTTTTCTTCGAAAGATCTCTTATTATCATGAAAAAGTCTGATGCAACGAATGAAAAGAAATCTCTAGAGTAGATTTAACGAAGTCGTAAGTATCATTACTTAATACGAATCGAGTAATTTTAACGATCGTTCGGCTCTGTCTTTACTATGGGAAATACACGTAACACACCCAAACTTTCAGGACGAAGAGGTTCCAGGTTTATTACCGTACCTTAACATCGTTCGAGCCGTGGACACGCATCATTCCACGCCCTTGTCCCTTCCACGTGTTGGTCCATACGTTCGCTCGTGCGTGTATATTACACACGTACGTTGGACGCCCAGGGCTTGAAACATTCTTGGCGCCATGAAAAAAAGGTTCAAAAATTCTGTTCCTCGTATGCTGCTCACCCATCGACGTATCTCGTCCGTTGTAAATTTTGAAAGGTTTTTTTTTCATTTTTTTTTTTCAACTTCGTCAGTATCTCACCGTAACGAGCTTAAAAGAGCTCGAAAAGGGTTTCTACTTTTATCGATTCCTCGAAAATATTTCGTCAATTTTACATTTTCCTCCCTTCCTATTTTCCACCCTCTCTTTCTCTCTTTTCCTCTCTATTCTTGTGAAAGTTCTGAAAATTTTAGCCGTGACCTGTGGAAAAAATCGGAAAATAATGCGATTCGTATTTCATGAAAGTAAGTTAATATACAAGCTTCTTTTCTTTTGATACTTAATTTTTTCGCCCACCCACACTGTCACACTTGATCTAACGTTTTCTCGATGTTGAATCGTCAAAAACATTCATTTTTTCATCTCACTGTTCCATTTCGGAGGAAGAATCTTCTGTTTCCTCGTATATATGTGGCATTGTGTTCTTTGTCCTTAAACCATGAAGCTCTCGAGGGTAGAAGAAGAGCAAATAAACGTTCGGCATGGGAACTCGTTTGTTTCTTTGGATTTTCACCGACCAACAGGAGAAAAGAGAGAAAGAGAGCAAAAATTCTCTTAGCCTGGATTCCTTATGAGAGATCTTGAGAGTTAGCCTCGGGTCTTCCGTTCCGTGAAAACAATGACCCTGTTGGTGGCGGAAATCGCCAAACGTGCATATCCCCCCGTAAGCGTGCAAAACACGTGGTCGTTATATACCTAATAGTCATTACATATATATACGTAAATGTGATATATCAGCTGAGAAGGACTTTTGAAATAACACGAGGAGGCATCTCGCAATTTTTTAAGTTCCACTAACTTCAAAACCTCATCCTGGTGCTTTTCACTTTGAAAATATGTGTATACCAAATGACGTCCGGCCAGCTGTTAATTTTTCGCAGAATTTCTCATGCGACAGTATTTTGTTTCGAGCAATCTTGTCCCATCGATTTTTCCTTCGACCATAATTCAGATCACGATCTTTTGACAGAAGGAATTGTTTAACATCTATTAGATTTTTTCTCGTCGCACTGCCATTTCGGAGATTTTTTTTTCTTTTCTTTTTATTTTTACTGACCTAACACGTCCATGTTTTGGTCTTGTGCCCAGATCTACATCTCGGTGCTTATCCGTTTCTACGATCTTTCCAATCCATTTTTACGCATCTTTTCTGGTTTCTATGTCAAATCCGAGTTTTCTATGTATATACGTTTCCAACGGTTTTTTAATACACATCGCGCAAAAAGAGCTCGAGTTTTCGTTCCATTCGCGCTTCGAGCACTCGAGAAAGGTTACACCGTGCAAGATCACGAGAATTCACGGTCGTCGTCGCATTCTCGCGAAGTGAAATAAAGAATACATTGTCAGCGGAGGATTCTTCTTTAAAGGCCCTCGTGAAAGCCATCCGGGCTTTAAACGTTATCGCAATTTTTGCGATAACAGGGTTCTCGAGTCTCGAACCGCTTCTTATCGCCTCTCTATCTCTGAGAGGAATATTGTCCACCCTCCGGTTTCGTATGTTTTGGAGTTCGTGAATCATAAAGGGGATGGGAGTTTTTCCGATAAAGCCATTATCGCGAAATCGTATGAAGGAACGAGCGAACCCTCGTCTCTTCGCGATGTTACTAATGTTTTTTTCTTCACAAAATTATATTTATGATTAAAGTTTTTATTCTGAAGATACAAATGCTTTTCCGACCAACAAAATATGATCCAACAGCCCAACGTTTCTTCCAAATCGAGAAATCGACGATAAGAAAATATGTATTGAGATATTCCTCTGCTTGTTTTTGAATTTGCTAGAAAAGATCTTTGAGAATGTTCTCTATTTCGTTTCCTCGATCTCATATCTTCGGTCGTTGCTATCGGGGCACACGAGGATTCGTTAAATGCCACGTTGCTATCGTCGCGTCTCGTGAATGCAAATGATGTTAGGGTGGAGAGAGTTCGTGAGGTGAAGGAGTTCAGAAGGGGAAGGGGAGAGGATACGAGAAGGAGTTCCAGGAACGTCGGAAGCTTCACACGAACGACCATGCACAGGTTCTCTCTTCTCTGCCCCCCCCCACTCCCTCCCTCCTCCTCCCCTACCATTCGGAATTCCTCCACGAGAAAGAGCGAACTAAAGGAGAGGCAAAGACCGGTCCTTGGTTTCCCGCCAACGTTTCTTAAGGCACACATATCTCGCGGTTAAGACCAAGAGCAAGAGAGACGGTAAATGGACAGAGACTGCTAAGAATTCGTCTTGTTCTCTTCCCTTATTCTTTTCCTTTTTTTCTTTCTTGGCGGGGTCCCAGGATGGTTTTCTTACTTCGACGCTCAGCTGATCGTTCCCGCCTCAAACTACTCCGAACGTCTCGTTCATTTTTAAAGATCTTCGGGAACGAAGAATCTTCGAGAATTTCATAAGACAGCACTGTTTGCCGATCAGCTGGTCTTCCCCCAACGTTCAAATATTTACACTTATTTCTCCATATTTCGGCGATATACTTTCATTCATGCTCACTCCGTTCTCACAATTATCAGCTTCGACCCAATGTCACTTGAGGTATTACTTCACTGATAATACGCTCATTTAATCCTAGAGACGTAGTTTTCAGCATCCTTGAGTTATGAACATGGGTCGCTACTTTGGGCCGTTTATTTGACTGCGTTATTGTGTAAGAAAAAATCTGAAAAAATTCATCGATATTCTTTGGACTCTTAACTATACGATAGAATAATTGACATAGTCGAAATTCCTTTTTTCAATAAACGTTTTGGAAAAAGTTTGGAGGCATGATGTAGGCTGCTTACACTGAAATGTACGAACACGAACGACCCATGTTCACAACTCTAGGGTCAATATTGAGAATAAAATTAGAAGAATAACGTTGTAATTGTCTAATTTATAATATTTATCTTTGGAGAAAAGTTCGTTTGATGCAGAGAACAGTACAATTGTGAGCTTATATAAGTGTTCGAGTATAAAAATTCAAAAGATTGAATCAGATGGGAAAGCGTCGAAAAAATCTTTCTTCGCTCTTAAGCTTTCCAAAAGCTTAAGCATTATGATACAACTTAGATCCATCGCTCTAGGAGAGCGATGGCTCCTCACAGAGTGTCGCAAATTGGTCTCGGCTCAAGGTAAAGGTTTCAAGAAGAAGAGACCGTTGAAGAATCTGCAGGACAAATTTGTCTTGGGTAATGTTGCGACGATATACTTTGAGGTCGAGCTTTCGTTCTATAAAAATGTCGTAAAAAAGAAGATGTAGCACCCCGCTCCAGAGTTGTCTTTTCATTCCTTTACCCTCTCACTTTCTTCGCGTGATATTCTATGCGCGCCCCCGGGGGTTGGCTCTGATCCCAATCGCCGAATGTCCCGGTGATCGGAACAAGGAGAGAAAATGCGCAAGCCTTGATGTTTCTTTCTTTTTTCTGCTTTTCTCTTTTTCTTTTTTTTTTTTTTTCATCTTCCTCCTTCATCTTCGAGTCACTAACTCACCGGTCCTCGTCTCTCGTCGTTATGCCTTTCGTCTTTCAAGTGTGGGAAGACACGTTGGCCACGTTTGTGTGGTACCTGTCCAGAGCGAGGTACACAGTATAAAAATTCTATGCATCCACAGGACAGTTTCCTACCTGTACACAAACGTCGATCCTTTGGACTATACGTTACAACGAGATTTCGAAACAAATGATGAACCTGCATCTCCGCGCAGCTATTTTTCACTTCCATGTTTTTATTCCCCGTCATTCTTTCTTTTCCTTCTCAGCATCCGCAGCTCGTTTCTATATTGCAGTTTCTTTTCGCATTTTTAACCTCATCTCCCGCCCAGTATTCGTCTCTCGTTTTACCTGCTGAGGTGAGAATTTAAAGAGCAGGCGTGTTTCGGCTCAAAAAACTGAAACGTTTTCGTGGCTACGTGTGAAAACCACTGAAAACGATTCTAGTGGTAGAATAATGATGCGGAATTGTTGAGAACGTTTCAAATATGCATGCATTCGAATATAGTTACCGGAATAGTGTTTGTTGGTTAATGAATATAGGCGGGTCTTCGCATCCTGGTTGTGCACCAAGAAATGCAGAAAAACACTACCAATTATTATTTTCAAACTTTGTTCTCTTACTAGAATGACGATTTTTCTGAAATTTTATTTTTTCGTGTTTTCGTGACTGAATTGCGAATTCGCTGCAGTAAAATTCTACTCTCAACTATGATAATTGAGCATCGAATTTCATCCAAATGATGAAATCATTCGACTCCTTGAACTATCACCAATAAAACGCTGATTTTTTATTTATCGAACAAATGTTGGCTTTGAAAACTTCCTCGCACCGACGAAAAAAAGAGAAAAAAAAACGTGATCAACTTGATGTGATGAAAATTCGTGTGACGAAGATTATACGTGAAAAACCTGTTAATCCTTACTCCGCAAAGAGCATCAAGAGACGTCTGTGATTAATGTTTTAAGTGGAGAAAGATATTTCTCAAGGACGACCCAACCCATAGGCAATCCACTATGAATTTAACCCTCGGCGAGGATTGAGCATAGAATGTTCCACCCTCGCGTGGTGAATACCAATTTCTTCGGCTCCTTTTTAGATTCCCGGTCAACAGGACATCTTATAGCCTTAATTCCATCCTACGATACACCTGTATATGTGGGATACACTTTTCATGGGGTTGCGACGGGATGTAACGCTCTTATAGCATACAATAATAGGGAGAATTTTGAAAAACCCGAATTAAAAAAGCACACAAAACATTTCTGGGAATCTACGATTCTATCACTGCTGGGTTTGGCGATTCAGAAGGTATTAGGGCTTCAGCTGAATATGCTGATGACTTCTTCCTTAATCGTTTTATTAAAAAAAAAGTATCAAAACGATTCGTGAGAGAAAAATGTGGCCAAAGGCGAAAGGTATCGTGAAAAATTAGGCTTTTCAGTTCCTCTACTCGATTTGAATCAACACGAGAATCTCTAAAATTATATACCCGGTTGCCAATCTCGATGATTTAACTCCAAAGTATTGGTAACGAGCTATTCCAGAATTATTACACACGTGAGCATAGAAGAGTCACAGTCGGCGGACTACGTAATCAAAGATATTCCAATAATCACCGTTCGGTGAGATTCTAACAGCCTTCCAAAATGACTTCCATTTTGTTGAGCTCCACAAATCCTTTTCTGATTCCTCTAAATAATTGAGGGCCTGGTAGCTTGAGATTCTTTTTCTTTTTTAACTACGGCTGTCTTTAAATTCATCGAATGTACTTGGGAGACTTAATTTCATTTTGGTTTGTTGAACGTTGTATTTGAAACTGCGTGACTCTATGATGGACGCACAACCATAAAATGGAATCAAAAAGTTTCTGCAGCATTCGTACAGAGCCTGTAAGCAGAACCCTGAAGAAAAAATTCTTCTCATTTCTACTTTTGCTACGCCCTAGTGTTGCTCCTGTAAAAAAGATACGTTGAGAAAAAAAAACGAAATGATCCAAGAAACATCCAAGAAGATCTCAAATCCCTATATTTAGTTCGGAGAGTTCTGTTATACCGCGTATACAAACAGGTTGACATCCTCTTACAATATTTATCAGCAGCTTTTGAACGAAGGCCGTAAAATACCGTCCAAGGGACTCTGCTGTTCGTTACATCGATGCGCAGTCGTCACTGTGTATATGAACGTATACGTATGAAACTCGTCGAGGCAAAAAAAAAAACGAGCATTCCCAAGTGAGAACGGAAAATTAGACCTACACGAAGGCTCAGCTGGGCATGGTCGTGTGTTCCTTCAGATCTTAAGGACTCAGTTCTGTGAATATGGAACTCTCTCGAGTTCGGTGTTTTTTTGGCGGGAAAACTAACCGAAATAGCTCGCATGTAAACCATCCATTGGATGAGCTCTTCTCTGTCAACCTTTTTTTTTCGATTTCTGTTTTCTTCTAGAAACATTGCCCGGTAGTTCGTCTGATTTTTTTCAAGGGTGCATACATTAGCGGCTTCTTTGCTCGTTTCTTGCAGACGAGACACACTCGAAATGAGGTCCTTTAGACCAAGTGAACTTTCAAGTGGATCTGACTCGAATCAGCCACCGTTTTTGATCCAGATAATTTTTTTCATACTTTCTCTTCCTCTCTCTCTCTCGTACTTTTTCTAACGACACTTGACTTCTTGATCGATCGATTTGTCCGTCCAGCAGGGCTATAAGATCAACGTTTGAAAATCTGCCGGACCACACGCCGTGGCCTACGCCGGACGAGAAGGACCCTCGAATATATTTGGAGGACCGTTGGGCGGGATTGTCCTCTTGGAAAAGCAAGCTTCTCGACTTTTTTTCTCCTCCCTTTTTCTTTTTCTCCTCCCTCGTGGAATTCGCAGACCGGTTTTACGAAACGAGCGGAAAATGAACGCTGCCTGGTACCTCCTCGAAGCTCTAAGAAGCCTTTATCCCGGCAATCATTGCGTTTGAACTGTCATCTACAACTGGATTTGTTTGCTAGCGAATTCGCTCAATTGATATCTTTATTTTCGAATGATCCACTCGTTTGGACGACTCGAATCGATGTCTGTCCGATTTCCTGTTCCTTTTCGTTTGGCAACTCAATTTTTACTTTTTTTTTCCGAATAGGATTCGTCCGATAGATGGCAATATGTTTGAGGACTATGGGTCAAATATTGAATGTGAGTGAATCTATATCGTGCTATTTATATTCGTAGGAAATTGAAAATGGACGTTTTACGAAATCAAACCGAGAGTCTTGTCATCAAAAATCGTCACGATATTCAAATTTTTATCATGCACTCGTTATGAAAACATATTTATGATTTTTTATTTCCTAATTTAAATAAATGGGAACATTTTTTTCGCCAAATACTAGAACGGCAATCAATTTCTCTTGCCTCAATCTCTTTATAAATTTCCAACAATAAATTTGAAGAATATGAAGAAACTTGGGTCATTTGATCAATTCATTGTTATCGGATTTTGATATTTTTTTATAGAATAATTCACTCAATCTTTTGGTTTAATTAGTCTATAATATAGCGTCGAAGGACATTGATTGGACATAATTAGTGTCCCAATAATATTCGTATTTTTTTTTTGCTCGTGTAAACAGTGCCTTGCACGCGTCTCTTTCCTTATCTCGATATTGGGCTATCTTCTTCCTTCGGACGACAGAGTGTGGGAGCGTAGCGGCGTGAGATCGAGTTTTTATGGGTCGCAAGCTTTTTTTTTCTTCGGTTCTATATCCCTCCATCGTTTTCCCTCTGTCTCCCTTTCTCTCTTTCTTTTGGGTCTCTTGAGGCACTGCAAAAGGGACCGCGCTGTGAGGCACACCGAGACAGAAAGGGAGTGAGAAAGTCTGGACGGGTTCGAAGAGGCAGAGAATACAAACGGGCTCGACAAGGACGCGAGAAGACCGTCGCGGGCGAGAGATGGCCTTTTAAATCGCGCCGGTCAAAGAGGGATTTAAAAATGGCCGATTCCTGTCAGCTGATTTCTCTCTTTCTCTATCTCTGTCTCTCTCTCTCTCTCTTTCTTTCATTCTCTTACTCTCCTTCGTTCATTCGTTCTCTCTCGTGACGGGATCCCTGGGATCGGCCGTCCCTAGAGGCCTTTACAACAGTAGGTCCGAATGGCGAGAGAGAGGTAAACAAGTTTCACAGTAGAAAGCAGCAGAAAAGTTTGTCCAAATGGAAAACTAGCCGAAGGTCCGTTTACTCAGAATTTTGACCTAAGTAATGATGATTTTTTTTTTTTTTTTACCTTTCTTTTACCTCGGTCTCTTTAGACACGGTTCTTCGTTTCGCAAATTAAATAGGTGCCAGCTCTCATTATAAAGGAAAATCACCGTTGAAAAATTACTCTCATCACCGTGCTGCATTAACAAGATTAATAATTATTTATTCGAATATTATGTAATTTGGTGCAACATTTTTTTTTACACGTTTGATATAGACTTTCGGTGATTGATCAATTTTTTAAATCCAATATAAATCGTTGTTTCAATGATATTTCAGTATTGACAACTCGATACTTGAATTTGATCGTTGACCAGTCCTCGAAGCTTATTCATTCGTATAACAAAAGTATATAACCACCTAAAATTCTCGAGCTTGAAACGATCATGATACGCCTTTTCGATATTGAACATCGAAAGCATACGTACATAAAAATACGTAATACCGTGTTATATTTACATGCAGCATTTACATCGCGAGTGCATAAAAAATATAAAACGATCAGGTAAGGGCAGGGGGGCTGTTTTGTGTATACGGTCGATCCAACGATGAAAAGAATAAACGAAGGAAACGACTCTTGATTCCCTCTCTCCCTCTCGACTCTCTTTTTGGCTCATCCCTCGCGCCCTATGTATCGTCGTACATATTCTCGCACCACTTGCGATCGGGAACAATGTACATACAATCCTTTTTTTTTTTTTTTACGATGCCTTGGGAGAACCGCGCTCGACGCATTATGGTAATACACGATCCCGCGGCATTTTTATTTGTGCCGCCCCGCGAAAGACCGTACAGAAGACGAAAGAGTCTCGTTGGACCGGGACGAGGCCCTACGGGGACCATCTAAGAGGTTAATTCTCGTATACTCGCCATCTCTCTCTCTCTCTCTCTCTCTCTCTCTCTTTCTCTCTTGCTCTCTTTGAAACGACAGACTCTGGTATTATAGGAACCGAAAAGAGTTTTGTTGACGAGCGAGAAATATAAACGAGAGAACAGCCTCCGGTACGCCATGAGAGCTGGACCTAACATCGGAAATCTTTTTCTCTTTTGCTCTTTCTCTCTTTCACCTTTTGATTCTATCGACCCGTTAACGTCTCTAAAGGATCTTCATGAGGTGATACGTATACGAAAGACGGAGAGAGAGAGAGAGAGAGAGAGGGAGGGAGGAAATAATAAGATAGGAACCGGTCCTTGCCTCAGGGACTCTCAATCCCCATCTTAAAACGCCTTCTTCTCTTCATCCTCTGTTTAGATCTATATGTATATATATTTCTAAGAACTTCCCGCCAAAAATGTTGGCAACAGTCTCGGATACTATCGGCAATGTAGATCCCTGATAAATTGGCCTCGGAATCTCGTTAGCGCAAAGCTTCTCGCTCCATTTCTCACCTCGATCATTTCAAACGATCCAAACTTTGTCCGACAATTCGTTATGCTCTCGTCCCCCATTGTTTTCCAAGTTCTCCTACCTTTTTTTTTTCATTTCTTTTCTCAGAATTTATCGGCGCTTCGAATTTGTATCGAATTTCAATACCACATACTCTCGTCGAATGAAAAGGTAATGAGAAAAGACATTGGAAAGATCAAAATTTTGTTAAAAGTCTGCTTCCGTAAATCTTTCTCCTTTGAACCCATTATATTTTTGAATTATAATTATCAAAAAATTATTTTAAAACCGAAATGTACTTATTCGAAAAAGTTCGATAAGGGATCTCGTGGAGAAAAATCACTCCACCGTTTTCACCATTCCGGGAGTAATTATACCGGGGTGTCGTAAGGATAATTACATGGCATTTTTTTGCTTACTGTTTTTTCGAGGGTAGAAATTGAGTGAGGCATTCTGGATCAGGAATTTTTTATTTTTTTTAATTTTTTTATCGAAATTTCTTCTGAGTAAGCTGAAACATCATGAAGTAGTGTTGAGGACGCAGGACACGATTAAAGAGCCAGAATCTCGTCAGATAATTATATGGGTCCCGGTGAGAGCCATGGGAACTTCACTGCTCTTGTGTGTCAAGTATCCGTCGAAAAGGGTGCATTTCTCTCTCCCTCTCTCTCTCTCTCTCTCCCTCATTCCTTTTCTCCTTCTGTTTTTGGGATCACCAAACGCGATCTCTCTCGCGGGGACCACAGGAAATCTCGTTCTTTTCTTTAACCGAGGGAACATTGAGATAAACCTGACTGACCGGGGAATTCAAATGGAACAGGCGCCAAAAGATATTCCCTCTGCTTGTCACGATCGGATACGAAGAATAAAAAGTCTCTGACATAAAAGTCAACGGACATTTGATTCTGCGAGTACAAATAATCTTACGATACACATATGTATATAAATTTTGTCTTCAACGCAGAAATTAATTTACAGACTAATGAAATGAGAACGAAAAAAGCTGCTGTATGAACTGAATCAATAATAAGAACAAACGATATCGGCGTTAATAATTTCTCCAAAAACATTTTTTTAATCGTTGAACTCTGAATAGTATTTTCAATTCGAAACTTTGACATTTTTCTTCTGCTTCTTCTTCTTCTTCTTATGTCGAATTCTACGAAATGCGTTCCAACAATTATTCGTGTTGATTCGAATGCCTGTATCGAATTAATAAAATGGACAGTTGAATCGTATCCACGCACGAATTAAATTGAAGAGTCGTGAGGAAGTCAACGATCGTGATACGGAGACGGGTACACGATACACGTTGACGAGTAACGTTGGACCACAGCGATGGGAGCAGCTTAATGATCATTTATAAAGAGAGAAATGTTGTGTGCGGGTTTGCCCGCGTCGAACTCGACTGGTACACAATGAAAATAAGAAGGGCCCGGGCCCATTTGTAGTCTGCTATTTCTTCTTCTCCTTTCTCTCGGGGTCGGTCTGGGGGCGCGAGAGTCGGAACTCGTTCTTCTCGTCGTTGCTTCAGAGGCAGCGAACGAATAATGGATCCTGGCCGAGTTCAAATTCGTCGCGTCAACATATTTTTATCCATATGCTTCGTGCTTCAAATCCGTCTATGAATATCGATTAATAGCTCGGAAATTTAATCTCGCGAACGTGATCTCGAAGAAATATACAATGATTCATAAGCTGAAAGACGAACGTGCTCCTGATCGAATTGAGACGTTGTAAAGCAATCGAAAGAATGTATCGTCCGTGTGGCAAGTCGATACAATGGTTGGAAAATTCTTAACTACCGTAGCAATTTCGGGTTATGATTTTAAGTCTTATGAAACACTGTAAAAATGCTCTTGCGTTGTGTTGAGAACAGGATCGAAACGTTCGAATTCCAAAAATTGCTTTAAATTTTTTTTCGTCTGAATAAAACGTGAAAATTTGATCGATTTGTAGGTTTTAAAGGGAAAAGAACAGCGCGATTTTCACTGACAAAACATACCTTTGCATGAGAATGTAGTTTTTTTTTTGGCGCTCAACGGAAACGAGGCTGAAATGCGAGTAGGAGATTTTCGAGTGTGACAGGAGAGAACAAAATATATGTAACGCAAAACAAATCCTCTCGCTCCAGACAGTTTTTCTTTTGGCTTCTTTTTTCTCTCGACGAAAATTTATCGGCACTCACGCGGTCAGTGCGAAGAACTCCCGGGAGTTCTCAGATTTCTAATAGATTCTGGAACGAGGCTCAAAGACTTAAAGACGAATAAGAGAGATAGAAGGAAAGAGGAATAAGAGGATGCGAGTGCAGAAGAGAAAGACGAACAAGCACAAAGCACCGACGTTTTGGACCTGCAGGAGTTTGCACACTCTCTTCTCTTCTTTCCGTTCTTTTGGTGCCGCGATGCCAAACTCCTTTTCGTGTATGCACATACATACGTTTTTCCATCTCCTACTGAAATTCCAAGTATGTTCGCAGTGTTGAGTCTTTTAACATAAAAGAGGGCTTACATCACACTTTACTCGATGTAAATTCAACTTGGTTATTCCTTTTTCTTAATTCCATATAACGGTTGACAAATAGACTGGAAGCAACGAATATTCCTATCAAAGTATAAAAAGCCGTAAGTGAAGTTATTCCAGAAAAGTTTTCAACCTCCTATTAATATTGAATCAATCATATGGGTATGTCAAAGGAAGTTTCGTTCGCGCCCTTATACCAACTTTTACTCTATTCAGTCGAAGCTGCTCATGGTATCTCGGCTCTTTCCGAAAACTCCCGACAAAATCTGACCGTATCCTTCCTCTCTCTCTCTCTCTCTCTTTCTATCTTGTTTTCTTTCTCTGCCTTCCTCGCTCTTGACGCATTGCTTAAAGAATGGCACTTCGAAGCTTCTTTACGGCATTTAAAAATGTCCGGTGAGCACATTTTCCATTTCATTGGATGTATACGGACATACGAGAAGCCTATATAGGCGCCGGGGGTTGAAACGTCCACTCAACACCGCCAAATACTCCTGACCACCGCATACACACCTACTTCTTTTTTTTTCTCTATTCGATATACACATATGTCTACACATACGAGCACACATTATACACAACGTTTACTCGAATATCTGCGTGTATGAGTGCTCCTTCACTGAATTCGACGTTCCGCTCGGTCGGATACGTGTTACGATTTGTTAAAGAACCTGTAACTCGAGACAAAGCAGACACAATTCTCATTCACGAAATTCCCAAGTACGTGAAGAGACAGAAATGAGGTTGCGGGTAGGATACAATATATTAGAGATCGTCGATTCCCACGCGCAAACATTTAGCATGCTTCTGACGAACTTTTTATACTTCGCTAACCCGTTTGTCACATCAGCCGTTCTTAATGTTTAGTTCAAATTCTTTCTGTGAGCGACGTTTTATTCTGATTTCTGTTTATTTTTTTCTTTTTAATTTCTTTTCATTATCGGCGTGAGTGAGTTTAAAAAATGTTGACTGTTGAGTAACCCTTAGAGATTGGATTAAACTTGTGTCATAGATTTGTTGTTCATGCTTGATTCGACTCCCTCGCTCCACTCTCTTTCTTCCTTTTCTTCCGACTTCTATCTCTTTCGATTTTCGTTTCTTCCATGTTTTTTTTTTTTTTTTCTCTGTCGACGAAGTAAAAGAAGTTGCACACAGAAGAACCTTTCGAGGAAAGAGCGGCAGGTCCGCGAGATTTTCTTGGAAGAAAAACTTCTCCCTCAGCCAGAGAAATCTACCATCCTGCACTTGATCCTCACCTCCCTCCTCCCCCTCCCTCTTCTTTCTCGTGGAAAAGCAGTATCCCCCGATGGGCAAATTTCATGCCGTTCATGCGAGAAATACCACCAGCTCACCAACGCCACCCCCGCTCGAAAATTTTACCCTCCGACGAAGAAAAACAATGACAAAACGTGCAGCACAACCGACGCAACATTCTTTTCCTTTTGAGGCTTTCCAGTTTTTATGGAACAAATGTTACATACGTTGAATGGAAGTTTCTGAAAATTCGTCGGAACTTTCAAGACGTTCGTTACGCGATCGTTCTTCAATAGCATTCCATTTTTGTTTATCGACTCGTATAATCGAGAAAACTTTGCTCGATAATGTTCAGCCCGAAACATTGGAATTTGCATGCAATCAAAATAAATTTACGCTCAAGAGCATACGTCGATTTCGTTAAATTAGCAAACTCCGTAACGATGACTCTCTTAATGATGTTTTTGTTCGGTATAAGCTTTTTCTTCGGGGATTAAAAAAAAATAAAAAATAAAATACAAAAACTGGGAGATCTGTAGGTGCGAGAAAAAATGTTCCTCTTAGAAGTGCGCGGTAACAAATAATCCCTCAAAAATTCCAAGACCGCGACAATACTTCGTTGAGGCTATTCGTAATCTACGCGTATATATACGAAAACGTTTATGCTTTTTGAATAATGACGAAAAGATTTCCGTTGTATACAGAATACTTGATTGTCCGAGCGGGGATATGGTTTAAAAAGTATTTCTCGTGTGAACGACGAACGAGTCACGATTTATCCTGTGTAAAAGCCTTCTTTGTATCATGCTTTGTTGTATAACGAATCGTCTGGAAGTCGCCGTTCTGATTCTGTCCGGAATGTGCTCCCCTTTTCTTCCCATTTTTCGTGTTTTTCAGTACATTTCTTACCGAATTTCGTGACCTCTCCTCTTCGGTTTATCCAAATTATGCACGTTCGGGCGATAAAGCAATGCGAGAAACTTTTATAAGACCACACCCGCACACTCGGAAGAGTATTTCACACGTAATTTACATGTGTAACGAAAATAACCGGGGCAAGGGGGAAGAGAGAGGGTCACAGGACGTGCTGCGTTTATTACGACTTCCTCTATTTCATTCGAGAGGCACTGAAGCAGTATTTCGTGAGTTCGAGCTGCTCGACTGGATCAAATGTCATCACAAAGATATTGTGTTATAAAACCTCGAGCTGTGACAGAATGTTGATCGAAAGTCTGTCAGAATGTAGACGCATTTTTTCATTACTTCTTTCCCCTTAACGTATAATTTTTGGTTGATCGTATGATAAAAATGAAAATAAAATTCAAACAAATAAAATTTTGATTCTCGTTACAGAAGAATTAGTTGAATAATGAAATTGGCTTATTAATCGAATCCAACTAATGACAGTCGTACAGAGAACCAAGATTATGAAATTTTTTTTCTCATAATAAGACTTAGATTTCGTAATGCTGACAAAACTAGTTCATTAAAAGGGATTTCTCGAAGTGGACACAAACGTCAAGACTTTGCTTCATATCGCTCCAATAAAAAAATGTATTTTTGACATATTTTGATCCAGAATTAATAAAAACCTCTTAAAGTCTATAAAAATATTTCTGACCTCGCCAATGATACGAATGAAAAATATTCCTGAACCAAGTATGCTTTCTCGAGGATAAAATGAGTTGAAATTTCAAAATTTTTAAATATATGACGAAATTGCATACGGATATACAAGGCGAAACCCCGAGAAGCAATGTGATTTACTGTTGGGCCAATCCGGCGACCATTCAAACTTTCATTATTCCTTTTACACCCTCTTTTGCATGTTATAACGATAAAAGTTTGTCTTCGTTTAAAAACTACCTAGTTTAGGTCGTATAATCCTACTGCGTTCGAAGCTCGATAATTCTCAAAGGCTGTGCACGAAACGAGTATACATTTAATACACGTATACGTCTATATTCTACACGTATATATACAAGTATACAAACGTCAAAATTCGTAGAACATTCGCGCGTACAATATTACCGGTATAATTGCAAATGTCATTCGTACAATATGAAAAAGGGACCGCTGAGTACAATAGTGATTATTTGATTTCCTGTGCGAGGTAGGGATTTCCTAGAAAAACGTCCGAAGAGAATAAGGAGTTTTGGCCCTCGACCAACTGTGCTAGAAGGATTAGGTATTCAGATCCGTATTTTATACAGGTATTCATCCGTACACCGACTGATCGTAATAACAATAGTTTTAATAATAAATATATTTTACATTTATGCATGTATTTATTTATATACATATATATGCGAGTTTGGATTTGTGTGAGTGCGCGTGTATAGAAGATTTAAAGCTGACACCGGCCTCGCTGCCTCTTTGATAGTTTTCGTTGGCGTTTGTTGGTGATGGCCCTTGATGTTTCCCTTTCCACTCGAGATTCATAAACTTTTGTATATAACATATATATGTATATATGGATGACGATGGAACCCAAGTGAGCAAAGCCACAAACCCCTAACCACCCCCGTTCCGGGAACCGGCGCCGGATTTCATTTGTCTCTAAAGCACGCGCGATCTTAACGTACTATATTTATGTATACGTAAGAATTCAATGTATTACACAATATGAAGATGAAGGAACCTGCTCGCGGATCAGGACCAAAAGAAATCCCTACGCACCGCAGGCAGGGTAGATGTAGGTGCCAGGCGGGGGGAGGCTCCAAAAGAAATGTCTTCGTTTGTGCGTGTGTGCGTGTGTGCCTATTTGTGCATGTATATATGAAATGGAAAGAAAGAGGGCGGATGCACGCCTCGACGGATCTTTTTACCTTAGGGGATATAAACTTTATTACGCAGAACCTAAAGTATTTTGTGTGTGTGTTCGCGTGTGGGTTGTAAGTGTGCACGGGCATGTGTGTGTGTGTGTGTGTGTATGTGAGGTGTGTATACAGTTCGTGTTCATAGAGGCACCGGCTACTAACAAGACGCACTTGGCCGTTCATACACCACCTTTTCCACTTGTCTTTACATCGGTCTACTAACCCTCAGGTGTTCAGCTGATCCGCTTTCACCGATTGTTTCTTCGTTTGTGATCTAATATAACGCCGATGATTCTATCGGTTTCTCATTTCATCAGGAGTGTCTAATTTGTTTTATATGTATAATTTTTTTTTTCGTAATGTTTGCTATCAATTATCGTTGTTGGAAGGAATGAATTTAAGCTCGTAATCGAACGAGATGGTCCAGCCAGATTGTTTACATCACATGAATAGTTTGAACGAACTCTTGATAACGAAGTTTAAATGCAATTATTAATGATTATTAATGCAAATTATTCAACATTGAATAGAAAGCTACAAAGGATGCAACTGTTTTCATTTGCTCTATACCCTTTGATAGAGAGAACGTCTTGGTGTCATGCGAAAATATCTTTGATCCGCTTTCTTTTAGTTTTTTTTTTTTTTTTTTTTAAGTTTGCAATCTGTACACCCGGCCACCAAACAATTCGGGTCAGACTCGATAAAGCAACGAGAAAAACAGAGAAAGATTCTCCATCTTTTTCTCGTCTGCCTTCGCTGCCTGAAAGTGCTTCGGTTGATGTTTTGGTGGGGATGAAATTCCAGTAAAACACGCTGGTCGCGCGGTCCTTTGGTCCTCTCCTCGAAGCGCCGGCTCTTTATCTGCTCTTTTTTCTCTCGTCTCTCTTTCTCTCTCTCTCTCCACTGTCGCATTTCTTCTTTTCTTTTTGTATGCTCGCTTCCCGCGCTTTCTCAACGATAACAACGACGCGCGCGCATTTCTCGCGCGCACGCGCACATTTTCTCCTTCTTTCTTTTTTTTTTTTTCTTTCTTTCTCTTTCTCCTTTTCTCTCTGGCTTCTGCGTTATTTTTCTCGGTCCAACTGACGGTTGAAGATTGCGCAACTTCCTCTCTCCTCACTCTCTTTGTCGCGTTGTCGTTTCTTCCTCGCTTAAGCAAGTTTCGCGCCAAACTATCTTCTCCTCTTTTATATATGCCCAGCATCTTTCATCCTCCTCCTCCTCTTCGGCTTCTTTGGCTCCTCGCTCCCACTGCTCATTTCTCTTTTCTCATCTATCATACTTTTTCTCTCCCTCTCTCCCTCTCTTTCTCTCGACTCTTTCGTCCCTCTTTCTCGCCTTCCCGCCTTCTTTCTCTACTGTCTTTCTCTCTCTCTCTCTCTCTCTCTCCTACTCTTTTCCTCTCGGGAGGCCCAGTGTGGTACAGCAAATACCCGAGAGCTCCAGGGATATCCCACACGTCGCTGCTTGTGGGCTCTGCCTCGCAACAGCAACGGTTTCTCCAAGGTACATAAAGTGTCCACATACACATATGTTGTAGATTTACGTTATATATGTGTGTTATATGCACGAGTACGTAGAATGTTTCGGAACTCTTGAATCAAAATTGAATTGCATAATAATAATGAAAATAATAAACTGTCGTCTCCTTTGTTTTTCTACACGAAATATATGCGCTTAGAATCATTATTGTATTTACCTTTTACAGTTTTATTTGTAAAAACTAAATTTTTATTGCATTAATTGGTTATGGCCACCCGCATTGAGGTAATTTTTGGGACATTTGTGGTATAAATGTTTCTGCTTTTATTCTTCGTTCAAGTTTGTCGGTGTACTAGTAACGGCTCGATAAAATGACAAATTCGAGTCTGAGTTGACTGTGACGTTCAGCCCACTTTTGTTATCGTTCTGGTTTGGATACGTTTCTTCTCGATACCACGATTTGTGTTTGCCTATTTCTCTGCAACAGCAATTTTATTATGAAAACACTCGATCATTCTATCATGAAATTATTTTTTATTCTGCTATCATACAGATGATTTTGATGCACGTTTTCAAGGTTAAATAAAGAGTCACTCGAAATAAATTAAATGATATCTTCGAGATGAAAAAGTCAATGAAAATGAATAAATTTTAATTCTTTTTTATGTTTGCAGAAAAAATTTGTAAAATTCAAAAAATCGAGAAATTAATGAGTAAATAAACTTCTATTTGTTGCTGTCCAACGAAGCAAACATCAATAACATGAAAGTTGCACGAATTGTCGTTAAAAATCGAGATGAATTTTTGGGAGGGTGTTGTTTTGTCGGAAGTAAATGTCGGTAGAATCGGGATAGGCTGTTGGGTTTCGCCAATTATTTACTGTCACGATTCGCTTGTATTGGATAATTCTCTGTATTGCTTTCCCTTTTTTTTCTCTCTTTCTTCCTCATGCTCTCGTTCTGAAAGTTGCTCCGAAACGAGAACTTTCTGTTTCTCCGTGTAAAGTCTGGTTGGTGGTCAGTCTAAGGACCGATTAAGGGATGGGATTCGCTTTTCCACGGTTTTGAAAGCCATTCCGAGTATCTTAACATCGACCGCAGTGCCGGCAAGCTCACTAATATGTTGTCTGCGGAGAAAATAAAAAGAAGAAAGAACAAAAAGCAATGGGAGTGTCCCGATTTCTCGAAAAACGAAATCCTAAATAGGAGTAATTTTTCTCTGACACTAGAGAGCCAGATCATTCTTCAAATTAAATTTTCTCACCCTCCTCTAGAGCGAACTATATATATACAAAGTGGTAGCGAGACACTCATCTTCGAAGTCGATGTTTTTCATCTCGTGAAATGCTTCTTGCAAACTTTTCTCATTTGAAACTTGAAAGCCTTAGAATTCTTACGGTTTTGTAACATTGAAATATTTCAAGTTCACAGTTATCCGATTGGGTCCAAGGTACAAGGTTCACACCTCGATTAAATCAATCAATACTCCTGATTTTTTTTTTTTTTTTTTACCTTCGATTCGTTCTTTTTCTCGTTCTGCTCGGAATTTTCAACGTGACGATAACAAACTCGACACTCTTCGCGTCACTTAGATAAAGGGTTTATCACTTCTGTATGTTTATTCCCGTAATCTTGTGTATCCAAGTGTATAATCCCCGATAGGAGAACTCGAGCAACTGCGTCAACTGAGGAAAAGGGTTTATAAAATTGAATTCCAACGCAGCGATGTTTTTCTCACATTTCCAGTTAGATTACATGCAGAAAATTTTGAGTCGTTTGAATATCGAGTATTACAGTAATAGAATAGTTCGTCAATAATAAAAATGAATGAATTGTTGAATAATAAATAATATGCTACCTTGAATGTTGAAATTGACTGAATCTCTGATTTCATCATTAAGCAATACGGTTCTTACATAAATTTGGACTTTTAATACGCCACGAAATTTCTCTTCCCATCGATTCACGAATAAAAAGATAAGCGAATTGAAGATTTTTTTTATATCATTTTATTATAGACGCCAACACATGCTTACATATATACATGAACTTTATCTCCCAATAAGAATTCTGTCGTCTTTATCCCATGTGCAGCGGTGTGTACATAAGAAGCCAGGGAGTGATGCCAAGGCAAGTTCATGTTTCTTTCCTTCTGTCCTTACCTTCCTCAAGAAGGTCAGGCATCGCTGCGCTTAACTTCCGCAGGTTTTCCGTACAATTACACCTGTGTTACGATAACCATATGTCGTTTCTGTACATGAAAGCTCGTACACATTCTCGCGTATCGAAAAAATCTACTTATACGTATACATATCCGTGTAAAAATGTGTGTCCAGTGAAGGGCTCCTAATGTGTACATACAAAAGGGTCTCGCGTTTTCTAACTGCGATGTTTCCTTCGCCTGTTTCCTCGAGCACGCTTCCTTCCTTCTTCCATATTCTCTCTTAGCTCACTCGTGCTTGACTTATCGGCTTTTATAAACGGACACAGGTTGCCACAAGACGAGAGACATCGTCGTCTATCAATGAGGTCAAGGACCTTTGAGATACACCGAACGGAATTTAGTAGCAGAAACAAGAAGTTTAGTTGTTCAGGAGTTGAATCTTTTTTTCGGGATGTTTAAAAGATATCTTTGAACTTGGATCAGTGAGAGACGAGATTAGCCAAAAGTATTATCGACCAAAGTGTTCGAGCTCCGAAACGAGATGAGTCGATCTTTATGGGATTTGATTTTAACGGATATCCGTATGTCAGCGTTCGAAAATTGTGTATAATTTGGTCGTATGCAAGTGGATAGCGTTTCTAATACCTTCGCAGGGATCCTGACCTTATCAGGATATATCGAAAAGTGTTGACAGCTAGGTGGTGTCACAATATATTAGTTATATCCGAACAAGATTAAAAACCTTTGCCCGGGAGATATCGATAGCGACATACTTTCGGTTATTCTTTTGAGTGGTAACGCGATAGAGTCCTTCTTGGGGCGAGAGAACTGCATTTTGCTTTTCAATCCTCTCGCGGCCGTTCGATTTCACGGACCCTTTGGGCACAGTGGAACTCTTTGTTCCATTTCGCCGCTGGGTGGGTTGTGGAACCGCGACGATCAAGTGAGCAACGGTTTCCGTTGGCCTTGGTGCTCGCTTATTTTTCCTCGTTGCGTTGTCCTGTCGAACGTTGGAGAAACAGAGAAGGATTGCAACGCAGATTTATTTTCTTTCTCCTTCATACTCTTTATCTATCCCTCTTCGTTTTTTTTTCCTCACTCGCATCGAGGATAAGCCTCGGAGCGAGTGATTGTCGCTGGACACAAAGACGAGTCGAAACTCCCGCGTGCGTCGTGAATCTGCGACGGACCATGAAGCCAGAGGATAATGAAAGAAAGGAACGAATAAAGGAAGAGCAAAATCAAAGACAGGAAGAGAAAAATGAAAGAGATAAAGAGCGCGTTTCAACCGCGTGCTCGCGTATACTCGATGGGACGGGAAGCGTTTGACCGAACCACGAGGATTTCCGGTCACCAAGCAAGTTCTCTTTTTCTCTCTTTTACTCTCTTTCCTTTTACAAAGACACTTCGCAGGCAGCAGTTCGTGTTCCAACATCATTATTCATAATAATGAGTTTTTCTTACGAGATTTAACACGGAAACTGCTGGATCATTTCATTTGAAAGGGGTTTTTTTTTTTTTTTTTTTTCGAAATGTCACACGTATTGAGACTTTTTTCAATATGTTTCGAGTAATTCGACTCAAAATATAAATTGGCGTGAAAATCTGTGCCATTTATTTTTCACCGCATGGAGTTATGGAACAATGACTTTCAGTAATGTTCTTTCCGATGAAAAATTAACATTCGAATCTACAATCACGATGTACGTTATCCCGACTCAACGTGCTCAAAATTATCCTCGTATCTCCCCATGTCAACGTCAGAAATAATATCCGGTGAAACCGTTTAACGTAGATTCCGAAGCAAGAGAGTCGCAAACAGGCGGTAAAGAACACGAAGACGTGTCTCGTTAGCTACACGTTTCTTCAAGAGGGCGCGGCGGCCGTGTAGGCCCTCGACGACATCAATGCGAAACGTGAATAGCTTGCCAAAACCCTTTTTCCAGTCTACAAACATATATCTCATGTATATCTTTTCTTCTTTCTTTTTCCCTTCAAAATTGAAAAGGATGTACAATAATATAGTTGAGTATGCAAATTTGTATGACTTACGTTCTTTCGATTGCTATAATTCGGAGATTATATTTGTCAGAATAAATAAGAACGCATAACTCTCGATCGAACGTTCGAATCAACGCGTGTTACTTCCTCTTGTTCGTCAGCTTTCGTTACGTACGATATCTCGAAGCTTTGATCATTCAACGTGGAATGAAAGTCTATGAAAAGTCAACTGACTCGCGATCACGTACATCACGGAACTCCGGAGAGTCCATTGCACCTCTTACCTTTCGTCGAACGCTTTGTTTATGTTGATGCTGTTATTATTATTATTATTTTATGAGGAAAATAAAAGGTAGAGGATTGCACGTATCCTCCGGAATTGCATTCCTCCGCCGACGGTGTATGGACGAGCAAAAAGTTTAGCCGCGAAGATGGAGTAAGGACGAATGGAAAGAGAAGAAGGTAGAGGGTTCACGAAATAAATTTCAAAAAAAGACACTTCGAGGCCTCTCCCGCAAGAGCATTGTACGGCTCCAGTGGGATGCTGCAGGATTCACGAAAAGAACTCCCCAGAGCTGGAGGAGACGGTTAATGTACCGCTAACAGACACAGACATACATATATACTTATTTATTTATGTGTATACAACAGACTCGAGAGTATGTAAGGGAAGGACCAAAACATCCCGACTAAGCCACGAAGCCAACGATTCCCTTCTTCGCGGTTTTTTTTTGTTTTTATGTTTTTAACTACCTTTACTGGTACTTTAAAGGCCCAGTGCATTCTTGTTTCAACGCTATTATGCATATAAATATTGCGACGTAAAAGAACTTATTTGGAATATTCGTTGTTGTTCGTTTTTTAGTCCAGAAATTGGTTCGAAAAGATCCTTCGCGTGATTCGCTTAATTGGCAGTTTCAAACTGTGGAACGAATTATGTTCGTTTATGAAATTAGTATTTTTATATTCACTATTCAAGTGCATAGCAATTTTATTTTCTCTTCAAATGCTGGTTGCTTTGTAATAGTTTCTTTTTCAGGTTGAAATTTCGGTTGCGTAACTCGAAATATCGAATGCCCCGAGAAATGTTTATATTATTTATAAAATAAAACTTCTGTAAATATTCTCACGTAATGTAATATTATCTTTTTCGAGGTTCGTTGAACTCAACAATATGCTAATAAGGTAGCAACATCGAGTTAAATAAATTTAACGAATTTTTCGGAATGTAGATTAAATTAAACTTGATAAATGCGCGATTTAGAATTCCTCGCCGAAAGTATGTCCCGCCAAAATAAAATGAATATGTATTATTCGTGGTGATCGAGATCCTGTTAACCTCACTGAGGGTCAACCACACGAGATACATCCATGGTGTACATTATATATATTCATCAATATGGAAATATAAGTATAACCATAGGCCATCAATTTGTCTATGGACCAGTCTGGATTCTCATTTATACATGTGTTTGTATTGTGTCATAACACACAGATCGCTGAGCGATAACATTGCGTCTATATTATCACAGACGTCGAAACGTAAGCCACATGAAAACCAGTTTATACCTTGAAGAAAAACACTCGCGCATATGCACGAGGTTATACCGATTGAGTTTCGAAATCTATAATACCGGACCTACGTTATACGTCACACTGTCATACACATATATACCAGTAAGCCGTGTTTCTCAGAGTTCTTTAACACGCGTTGTACATAATTCGTTACGTTTCGCGAAGTGCGAGCTGAATCGTGAACACTTGTATTATCGGCAATAGCCAGTCATCGACCTTCTTGTCACTACGCGTCAAACCGAGCTGCTTCTTAACGGAACGAAAAGGGTCCGGATGAAGTAATGCTTCTATTGAAATATAATATTGTAATGCATATTTATTAAGAGCGAGTCCAAAGTCTGCATGATAAACGAGTGCGCCTTACTTATGCGCCCACACAATATGGCCCTTCACGAATGAAAGTCCTTAGAAATGTTCACGTTTCACTAATACGTGGAAAAAAAAATTAATTGAAAGTACTGTCGTCATTTGTTTTATTCGAGAGCATTGGGATTTTGATTGAGTTTAACAGGTTATTTAACTTCCGGTATTTAGACTCGATGGACGAGTGTCGTTTTCGGACAATTTTTAAATGAATTCATCATCTTTCTTTAGGTTTCATTAATCAAAAATCATTCATCTAACTCGGATCGTCTCTCTACCGCCACTCCGTAGATCAAATATCTGAATGCTATTTTTATATTTCGTTTTCAAAATAACCTCATTACATAATTCATATTATATTTTGTATGTGCCGGTAGAAGCCTATACGACACAGATGTAGTTGTCGCGGTGCGTGATCCTTGACAACGTTAGATGTTTTCTGCTCATGCCGATTTATTTCACAGTTACCTAAGCAAGGTATAACGAATGTAAAAGACCTTCTTCTAACGGTACCGTTGTTATAGTCCAGCTCGGTTGCCAGGGGATTTGAGTGATATTCGAGAAACTTGACGTTACAAAATATAGTGACAAGCGCCTTTCTGATAAATGACGACTGAATCTTTTCGTTCTTACGCTTCATTCACTCTTTCCACTTTCGTTTGGTTTTTTTTTTGTCGGTTCTTTTGCGAAGGACAACGTGAATCGTTAAAACGGGTCCTCGCGTCACTTCAATCGGTCTAACCGATCGTAACTTTAGAAACTTTCGCCCTGGAAAACATTTGAGGAAGGAACCCTTAATTGGATCCTGATCTACGCCCCAAAGGATGACTTCAAGTTCGAATCTACGATCTTTCAATCCTCTCAAGTCCGAAGATGCAGAACATATATGTATCTATATATATAGATATGTTTCAGAGTGAACCCGTGGAAAATAGTTCTGGATCGTAATTACACAAGGACTCCAAAGTCGTCAAATTCTCAGGTGTAATCTTTGTCGGTTGGTCATGTTTTCATCTCGTGGGAAGTGGAAATGTTACGAGAATGAAAAAAAAAAAAAAAACGTGTATCTTAATGCCACTTAAATGCCACTTATTACATAGAACGTCTATGGATTGAGCTTCCTCTCGTTATTTTTTTTTGCCACCTTCCAATCTTCGTCAGAAAGTCTCTTACTTTCTTCGCTTTCTCGTTTCCTCGAGCTATATACTCGATAATTATGAGTGAAGCTTGAAAAAAAAAGAGGGAAATACTCGCGTACTGCCATGACGAAGGGATAAAAAAGCTACTTGCGCTGCTTTCGATGTTTTATTTACTGCCGGCTGCATGCGATTCAAGTTAACGCGAGAAATAGGAGAGGAAGAAGAGGTTTCCCGGAGGAACGAGATACGTGCTTATTACGACCGCAATTCCGTTTTCTGGCTTACGAAGTCGTGTTGCCCACGTGTATACACGCTATTGTATGTCCGTACATTATACATAAATATAAACGTGTATGTATTATGTGTATATACATATATGTACCAATCAGAGAATTCGGCAGCTTTGGTATTCACTGACGGTTAAACTACCGCTGTCTCGTGAAACGAGTTATTCTCTTGCCGTTCGCAAGAAGGCATCTTCTCGTTCTTTCCATTCTTCTCTCGTTCTCCTTTTCCCACTTGCCGAAACTGACGAGCCTGTCGTGCGTTCAGTCGCTTTTGCACGGCAACACATTACTAATGGTTATGTATACGTGTATACGTAGCCTACGTCACACTTTTTTCATAATTTTTACCATCACCGGAGAGCGTCGGACCTATTTTCTCCGCGTCACACTCATTACGTATACGTTGAACTTACGTAATTGCGATATCGTGCACTGAAAAAAAAATTAATAATTTAGCACTGAATGAATGTATTTCAACTCGAATGCTGGATCAACCTTTCGAAAAAATTTCTCTATTAATTTCATCGATTTCAATTGTATCGCTGCTATCCATCAAATATCTTGGACGTCTTCTTCGAAAATCGGGATCCGATTTTATTACATATAAATGTGTTTGAAGATCGGAAAAAAATGTCATTCTGTCCTACCCCCTACTCTCTGCAGGGGTTTGGGCTGCGAAAGTTCAATTTCGATAAAAATTGTAACTTGGCAAACATCGATGCTGCACCCTCTGAAGATTTTATCTCCAGGAACCGTTGACTTTTTCAACGAAAAAGAACGTCGAGATTGTTCAGGTGTACAAGCAATTTGCGATCTCGCTGATCACCCTTCGAGGTTTTTTTCTTCAGGTTGTAACGGTTTTGAAATTTCCTTCGGTTTCGAAGGTCTGTAAAACATCTTGATGCGAAATAAAAGTACAAATGTTGTGGTAACCGTTATTTGTCAGATGAATTCGTGAATTTCTCTGACTCTGAGATGTCCAGTATAAAAACAAATGATATATATAAGCATTGCGTGACCTCCAATTTTAACACTGTATATAAAAGAAAGAATTTCCGGAAAATTATCGGAAGGAAAGATGAAAAAAAAAAAACTCGTATTGAAAAAATAAATTTGATCCTATCATCTCGCTATCTTTCCCAAAGAAACCAAAAAGAAAAAAATCGCACTACTTAATTATAACAAAAGTTCACATTCCCGATGGCACTCGGAAAAAAAAGAAGTGAATGAAAGTCCTTGTGTTGTCTCTGAATGCAGACGAAAGTGCAAGTTGGCTAACAACGGCCAACCTCAGAACTCTCGATGCACCGGAGATTCCACGGTCCCCGGAGGTCTCTGATATTGTGTGGGTGCACGTGTCCGTGAGTCTCTGTTTACAACGTAGGAATTTAAAGGCCAGAATCAAGCGAGCCCGAGTCTTTCGGGCTGACCATTCTCGAAGTGGAGAAAGAAGGAACGACGAGAAAGGAGAAGAAGAAGAGGGTGGTCATAGTGGTGGTAGATCTGTAAGGAGTGTAAGGGTCTAACCCTCTTAAGCTCCGTTCCGGTGGGGCCTTACGAGGTGGGCGGGGCGCTTTGTCGGGGCCCACGGACTTATTCGCCCAGCAGCATAATTCTATCTCCCTCTCTCTTTTTCGCTCTCGCTCTTTCTCTGCCTATATATTTGAGCGTGTGGAGCATTCCTCAAAAAATAAACCTGGCTTTAACCTTTACTATTTATTCTCTTATTCTCCATCTAGAAATAGATACAATTGGTCCGGTAAGTTAGTTCACTCGAAATTACTAATTTTCCATCCAAATAAAAATGGGCCATGATATTCAAGACAAATTTGTCTGAATTCAATAGATTCTAAAGAGGCTAAACGCCCACGGGATATTTAATTATTCATTTTATTTTGGTAACTCTCTGAAGCGTCAATTTGATAATCGATTTGACACCTGATAACATATTTTGCAAAATTACCATTGAACAGAAGAATCAACGTGAAGAAGATTAAGAAAGATTTCTCATGCTTATGCCTCGTTTAATTTTATCGTTTATTCCAAAACCATTATCGTTTCAAGAGAAAAAGTTATAACAATTTCTAAGTTCTTGTACTGTTTTCATTAAGTATATATTATATCAACATCCTTAAACGTGTATGCATACATGGATAGAAGATGACGCTGCATTTGTTATGACACGATGATTGTGATCGAGGTACGGTAATTTCGTTCTCAAATTCGCCCATAAGATGCAGAAGAAAAAAAAAGAAGAATAAGATGAATAAAAGAAATGCAGATACCATCTGTATCTGCATCTCGTCTACCCTCTACGAACACAGACACACAAAAGTCACGAAATGATCTTTGACCTCCTTTCTCTTTGTTTTCTTATACACACACACACACTTTCCTCCCGCCGTCTCTCCATCTCTGCCATCCCTTTTTCTTGTTGCATTTTTTCGCCTTCCTTCTGTGTTATTTGGTTACTTCAGTCATCCTTTTAAAGATTTATCATCACTTACGTGCTTTCACCGCAAGAATTGACCTCGAGTGATTTCATTGGTAAGGGTAGAATAAACGAAAAATAATAGCGCATTTCAAGGGAATGGAATCGAAATTATATCTATGGAGTTTCATTCTCATTGACCTCAATGCAAAACTTTTCCTTCATATTTTTTTCATCCAATTTTCATTGCGTGAAAAATTTGATTCGCTACACACCGAGAGCTGATTATAAATAAGTTTCATAAAAATCAATTTGCTCTGTTGCTTCCACAAAGTTCTGCTTTGATAAGTTCTCTTTTCCAACGCCTTTTGGATTCGACTTGTCAGCCTCAAGGGAGAAAATAAAGTTCGAAGTTCAAGAATTCTTAAGTCTGAAACGTGTAGAGGCCTTACAATATTCAGACCCGTGATACGATCAGTTTTGTCAATGGGATATGAGTTTGGTGGTCGATTGAAGCATCAGTCGTTTATACTTACAGAAAAATGTTCATAAGTCATGTTAGCTCGTGCATCGCAATTTATAACGATATAAATAAAAGGTCATAAATATCGCGCTCCTTATACTCGCAGATAAGACTACGCGTGGGCATTTTTTCACTGCCTTCATGTCGTGAAAATACCGCCAAGGAATTCCGCCTGGAGCTCCACAGGATTAATTACAAGGCGGCGTTAGATTACAACTGTACAAGGTATATTCGCGTTTCGCTTCACGTTTGCATCAAGCCTGCACTTAGACACAAGTTTATGAGTCAAAAATATGTAATGTAACTATGTTGTAGTCGTTATTTCTCTCAATAATGCATGCGAATCAAATGAAACGCTAATCTGCATTGATTTTTCAATTCTTACAAAACCTTTTTCGTATTTGGAGTGCAATTTTTTTTTTTTTTTTTTTTTTTTTTTTTTTTTATATTTGAATAATCTGAAATGGAACATCTTTGTTTGAATTTGTGTTCGTCAGGGTTAAACTGTATCCAATTTTCACATTTATCTTCGACGAATAAACGCGCTTCGAAGAGGTGGTGCTATATGCCGTTGAACAACGGTCAACCGTGTGCCACAGAGACGCAGTTGAACGAGAGTAGATAAAAGAATGAGATAGGACAGGATTCTAGGACTCTCATGAGATCGAGATATACTCACCATTTGTACCTGTATGTGCATATACATATCTGAGCACACACACCCACGTTATAACTCACGTGTACAATAATGCTGTGGAGGAGAAGATGAAAGCTTGGCAATACGACCAGTAGAGAGAATTTGAGCACAGCATGGTTCATTCATGTGTTCACGTCGAGGATGGGTCGTGGGAGCGGAACCAAGTTTTATTTTCAACATGTCACTCGACTCTTTTACGTTTCCTTTCGTACATATATATTGCGCGTTATTCGCAACGATTTTATTCTCGAAGTTTTCACCACTTTTACTTAATGTTTCATTGCCGTTCTGCCTTATTTTATCCGCCTTATTTTTTGATGATACCATAAGGAGAGAAACTCAAGACCTCTCCGAAAAACTAAATCGTATTTGAGATGATATAATGCGTGTGTTGTAACTCTGAACTGGACTTGACCCGCAGCCCTGCAGGCTCTATGAAAAAATAACAGAAGTTTTGAGGGTTCAATGACATTTGCAAAAAATCGTCTAACCGCGCAAGTCAAAGGGAAAGAAACTAAATTAGGGAACACCGATGAGAAAAGGGCCCTGGAGCAAAAGATCGAGGGAGGCCGAAACGCGAATTTCTTCGCGGGAGCTCTTCCTTTACTTGCGGAAGGGTTAGCGTTTTTCTCGTCATTTTTTTTTTCTCCTTGCGGTTACGCTCGATTACAGGGCCAGTAGTGTTTTTTTTCTCTTCCTCGGACCGCCACGGCTCTTAAGAAAGGGCCCGAACAAGAATATATTTTTTTTTGTTCGTCGCGTCTTATTCTTTTTACATCTTTTCGTTGCTTCTTTCGCTTATTATATTATGTACTCCCTGGTACGCCTCGGACCCTCTCGTTCTTCACCACGTTAATTGATCAGCACGGTTGCACGCCCCGATTGCATATCCGTCCATCCACACCCAGCATCATCGCTCTTGGCGCTTTTTTTCTGCCAAACCCATTGACTGTAAAGAAATTTTAAATGAGAATAAATGGCACTGTTTTTGTTTTGGACTAAACTTTATTTCTCTGCTCTGCCATAGGGGAAGAAATATTATCTAAAGTTCTTAAGCTCTAATATCCGTTAATTGTTATTTCAACGTTCCTATATCGTCATTCCCATAAAGTTTTTCTCTATTTGCACTAAGCCCAGGCTCAATCAGAATCTATAACATTCTCGACCCCAGCAATGCGAATTCAAAGCTGTATCTTATTGAGCAAATCGAAGAACCTGTTTACATATTTTCAACTCGGGACCTAATGTGAGCTTAGGAAACTGAAATATGTATACAAATAACGTATCGCTTGATTGATAATGCTTTCCAACGTCATGCTGTAAATATACCATGGTGCTATTATCGGAGTTCGGTGTAAATAGGCTTCGCTTTTCTGTGATCTTATCGCTGTCCTTATCGTATGTGACCGAGAATTGGCGCCCAGCTTATCTGCCCTAGATATCACGCATGTTCCTCGAATTAGGTTCGGGCCTATAAAGCAGTATTTAGATAGGAAAAGCGAAGAATACAAATATGGGAAACAGAGAATTTGCGAGCGCGGTTGTTCGGAATCGAGAAAGAGGGCTATTTCTGGCAGCATTGACGAAAATACCAACCATGTGTCTTTGCGAACTCTGCCTCGTATGTATCGCTTGGTCAACATCAAACAGCAAGAGGTCGTGAATCTCTCCGTGTAAGTCTGTATGTGTAAAAGAACGTGACGCGTCCCGTATCGGGGCGTCGGCGTCCCGCCTGTTTTCTACGCTGGGAGAGTTCTCCCGCGTCTCGCTCCCCCCTCTGTGTTGCTATGCGAAGATCCCTACGTCGAACGCGGGACCAGAGAGCGTCGGAGGCGGTGGCGGTTAAGGTGCAGACATCACCAATGAAAGAGGTAGAGACTCTCTTGGAAAAAGAAGGAGAAGAAGAGGACGATGAAGATCGTGACAAGGAAGAGAAGGAAGAGGAAGAAGGAAGAGTAAAAGAGGAGAAAAGCGATGAAGAGACGCGCAAGAAGATTAAAGCGGGCTTGTCTCTCGCTTCCTTTCTCGTTGCTATGCGAGTATATCCGACCCTGGGATGCTGGAGAATTCCCGCCACCAGCAAAGGAAGACGGAGAGGAAGAAGAAGAAGATCGAGAGGAACAAGAAACAGAGTTCGGGGATGCACCGAGATGCACCAACGGGCTTACGAAAGAAGAATGTCGAGAGCGGTGGTTGTTGAATACCGGGTTCGAGAAAGCACCTCTCGTATGGAGGTCGAATCCTGTGAACGAGCGAGAAGACTGTAAAATACGAATAAAACAGCGAATCGAGCTCTTGATTCTCGGTAATCTGGCACAAATTGATAAATAACATAGCCGAGAGCTTCATACATTTGCAGAGTTATTTAGCTGGCATGAAACAAGCTCCATTGCGTACAATGCACCACTCCGATCCGACACAGTAATGAGTCGGCGTAACGCGATCGCGAAATACCATCGTCTCGCGCGGGAACGATTTCAAAGCCGGCTATCGCGTATCCCATGCGTTTCTGTTTACAAACAAGAGAGCCGACTCCCTCGGTTCTCGGTTCTACCACCATAACGGCCTCTGACCAATACAACCGCCAGCTCTTACACAAGCCTTCGAGTTATGTACGCGACTCGATTGTGTGGGTCGTTAAAAGCCCAAGCTACAAAGGCCACCAACACCACAGACACGTCGTTGCCTCTGGCTAGTGTAACATACAAGACCGTTAACACACTAAGTCTGTGTGTGTGTGTGTGTGTGTGGGAGGGGGGTCCTTCCCGCCTCGACACTTGAATTGCTGTGTTACCGGCTACCACCAACACAGCTGATTCTCAAAGATCGGCGCTGGTGGTGCCAGAGACCCTCGACACTATCATAATCAAGTATCCGTTCCAGGCAAGCATTTTATGTGGCAGACCATGGGAGCGTCCGAGTACGTGTGAATGTATGGGTCTATATGCCTGTGTCGATCTCTGTTGTTTTCCTTCTCTCTTCGTGTTCTTCTTCTTCGCATCGTTCCCCCACTTTGCCCATTTTCGACGATCACTATGGCTCGTTCCACCGCCCGTGATCCCTCGTTCGTTCTCCTATCGCGCCTTCTCTCCTTATTCCCTACATGCCAACGGCCTTTACTCCTTCCCCGCACTCTTTCCTCTCTCTCTCTCTCTCTCTTCATTCTCGAATACCGCCAACTCTCCTCTTCCATCCCTCTCGGGCTCTTTTTCTCCCTCCTGCTCTCCCTCTCTCTCTCTCTCTCTCTCTCTCTCTCCGGAGGTCCGAGCGACCGTTGAGATTTAAATTCCTGGGCCGAGGCTCTTTCGCCGGGGGCCTGGGAACCACCAGAGCTCTGTAGCGTGATCCTTTTCGCCCGGAGAGAGACGGACGAGCTGGAGCAGAGAGCATCAGAGACTGATGAAGGGCAAAAAAGGAGAAAAGAAACGGAAGAGTAGGCAGTAGAAGAGCCGAGAGAGTAGACACTGTCAGAAGATTCATGAATGTTTTTATGAATAGTGGGGACTAGTCGAGATGTCCGGCACATGATTGAATTGGAATGATTTGCGTTGGTGGATGGCGGGTGGTACGGAAAGTCGCTTTATTATTTGAACGTTGAAAATGTCTGAGATCTTACAAAAACTCGATATTTTCAATCGTCGATCTTTCTGAAGGATTCACTTGTCGTCAATTTGCCCCATGATTTCGATTGATTTCTCGAATCGATCGGAACACCCCTTTCAGTTGAAATGTAAAAGGACTTATCAAATATCTTCCGATTTATGGGCTATGTACTTTACACTCAACAGCTACCAAAGTCCATCCAGCCATTTCGCGGTTATCAACTGCCAGAATCAAAAAATCCTTCGCTATATGACTTAACTGGATGATTATCGAATCGTTGATTAATGGCGTGTAGATGAATCGCTCCACAAGGATGAAAAAAGTCTTCAGTCTCGAGATCCGTTCAGTCTGGACGTGTATAATTAATGTACTGTATTAAGCCTCATTCGGTGATACATTAGAATGAGTTGGTGAAAAAAAGGGATCCGAAAAAGGGCTTGCCGGAAAAATATGTGGAATGTGGTCACTCCGGTAGGTTGAGTGAAATTGCCCCGGTGCGGTAACCATCCAACAGATCGCCTACACACTTGCTCGCGGCGAACAAACGAGAGGGTGTCGAAGAGCGGGACGAACATAACTCGAATGCGTGGATGAAGTGGGAAAAAAAATATCATAAAACATATAATATGACGCTGTGTGTGGACGAATGATGCTGCAGAGGCAAAAAAAAATATAAGGGAACGGTGCCGAAAGTACAACAGGTTAAGCCCACGAATACTCGAATAGCATAATGAGCCCTTGGCTTCTTCGTCTTTTAGGTATATTCTTATTTTTATTCTGGTTTCTCCTTCTTCACGGTATCCCTATTCAGTCAATTTCAGGAGCCTATGTTTTCTTAATGTCATATGCTTCATTTTTTTATTCTTTCATGCCTTAAGGCTTTGTTCTTATCTACTTCAATGGCGCCTAGTTGTTTGTAACCCTCTTTTTTTATCGATCCTCTCATTACGCCTCCTAACATCAATCGATTTTGAATATATCATCACTTTTTGCACTGACTAAATTCTGTTGCAAAAAAGGGTTGATTTTTCTATACGATGAATGATCATTTTTTTTTTTTTGCAACGAAGACATTTTAGACAAGTCTGGAGTGATTCAATAAATGTGCGTTGATATTAAAAAGGTATAAAAGACTGATTTTTCTGAAAAATGGGAAAATAAAATGAAAATAACGCGTGAAAATGATTTCTCGACGAAATATGCTAAAACTTCACGCTGTAGAACTCAGCGAAAGCCAGGCCCATCGGTGCTTTTAAAACGTTGCTCTTTAAAGACCGCTCTCAAGGCCGTGGCATTTTTACCCTCGTGATGGTAGCTTCTCGAACCTCCGAAGCCCCGCTGATAGGAACAGTGAGCTCTGAAAGAAACGTTCGTCGGTCCGAGCTTCGTCCTATTGCATCTTCTCCTTCCTCTTTTCATTTTTCGTCGATAGCCCGCGAACGTGACGTCTTAAAGGCATTCCACGATTCTTCAGATTCTTTTTCGATGGAATTAACGAAACTTATATATATACACCGAGAGTCCAATATACCGGCTCATCGAACTTCTTGCCAGTGCCGAATCGAGAGCGGCCATATCTTGTTTCTTGTGTTCCTCTTTGAACCGAGTGCGCTCATTTTGGCACGTACGTTGAACAACGTCAGGTTTTCGGATCGGGATTATACTCTTTTTGCAAACTCAGCTCATAGATTTATTTCTCAAAAAGTGTTCGCACACCTTGACATAATCCCTTATTTAACCTTCGAAGGTCGTTGTCACTGGATAATTGAGTGTTAAATCAAGGATCGAACGAAATAACGTTACTACATTTTTCCAGTTTACGGTAACAGACATTCATGTTTTTACGCAATTTTTTCATTGCTCGGAAATGTAACATCGGACCGTTTTATAAGCATTGCTTTATCAGTGCATTTTTTCAAAGTGCACTCGTCTAATCTTTTTTCAAGCATAAAGAACATTTTCGATGGATTCTCAACAGCAGAATCGTTAGAGCTACTATAAAGTCTCAACGAAACGAGCTCCTTTCACAAATGACCACTTTAGTGCTTATTGCTTGGCCCACCTATCCCTGTGTATCTTTTCTTAACCGGTAGATCGAGAGATTTCCGGTTAACCTCGGTCATCGGGCCGAAAAATGATGGTGGACCAATTCCTTAACACGAGGGTACGCCGTGAAAAATCGTGAATGATGAATTTCTTGACGCCTCGAGAAAACACGCCTCATTGATGTTCTCGCTGTGGTCCATTTCTTTCAACTTTCAGTGTTTCGTCCTGACCGATTTTTTCAAATTACAGGGCTAACGAAAAAGAGGTGGATTCTCGGAGTAAAAATCTTGACATAAATGCGAAATCTTGAGGACGTAATAAATTTCGGAAATTTTTCATTTTAGAATCTTACAATATTAACGTTCCGGGATGATACAAAGATGGGGCAATAAGGGCTCAGTCAAAGAAGAGACATCGCTTTGTATTTGTTACAAAATGTGCTGTTATCAGGCTCCGCTTATCCCGTAATAATCTGCTGTAGCAAAATGATCTTTTGTAACGATGAGAGGATGTTATTTTAGGCAGTCCAAGCAGTTCGGTCGAAGAACCGGGAACCGTTGTCTTAATGCCATTTATATGTTTGTAGTGCGCATCCTTTTTCAATGGGAATTCCAGTAAACTTGTTCTTCTCTCGTCGTGACGAAGTTTCTGTATGCGACAGAGATAACTACCGACGTGTATGGTGGTCACAAGGCGTGCTGAAACGAAATAATAAAAATAAAACGTTAATTCACGACTTCGGCATTTAGTTTCTAATTTATGAATCGTTTATTCTTCCGGCAAAGTTATTCTGCGCTTCGACCAGTCGATCATTATCGACATAATTATTTACGCAAAATATCATTCAATTGCATTGATGCAATTATTTTTTCATTATTTGTTTCATTCCGTGTATTCGACTACTACATGACTCAGGAAAATCTTAAAAATATATTTCATTAGCTTTTTCTGCCCAAAGAAAACTATTATATTTGAATTCCACTTGTTACCATTGGAAACGTTTTACATTTGTCAACTTTTGGAGTCTGACGTTTAAATTAAAAGCCAAATGACGAATGAATGTATACCCTTGTTCATCCCGCAGTGACTTTCAGACGACAAGTCTCGCTTTTCGTGGAAAAGATCTGAGAACACGATCGAACACAACTCGAAGCTTCCCAGGGTGCTGGTTTCTGCAGACTACGCTCGGTGTAGTACAAGGACCTCTTGCTTTTCAAGATTTCAGACCTTGTCTCGAAAAAAGGAGGTAGGAAGAGAAAAGTTTTCCGACCTTCTTCTATATCTCTCAGCTTGCAACAATTTTTCCTAAGCTCGTGTTGCGCGTACACGTGCCGTCACCGGTTTCGGTTTGACGAAAGTTTTTACTTCCGGTTAACCTTATCTTGCTTTTCAAGTCGTTGCAGTACTACCACCCATCGCGACGAGGCCTTTTCGGTACTCCAGCTTCTTCTTCGAGAGTCAGGTACGGACTTTTGAACGAAAATCTTGACAAAAAGGGTCTTGCTAACATCAGCTGTTAAAGGTAACCGTCAAAAAACAAACGAAAAATTGTACAATCCGTTTATTTACAATAAAAATACTTTGGTAATGTTCAGTCAGACCTTCCACTATCTCAGACCACAATTGCTAATGTATTTTGAAGTATGAGTCGAAATGTAATAAACGCCATCCAACTCAAACAATTAATGTGCTTCGGACTGATGGTCCACGAGGAAATATGCCACGCTTTCATCATCTCATCCTTCTTATGCTTGATTTTACTTGCATTTCTGTACACTAGTTCTTCAAAAATCCCGCTTTTTTCGGGAAACACTGTTGAACATTAGATCGTGATCACTCGAATGTGAAATATTTCATTTTGCTGATCATTTTTTAACACATGTAAATTAGTGTCGACGATAAAATTAGTATGAAGTAGGTCAACAAGCGGAATCACATTCAGGATTTAAAAAATCTAAATACCACTTGAATCTTGAAGCTTTTCACGATTTTATTTCATTCTTATGTATGCGAGTGTTCGGTATCTAGAGACCCGGCAGCTAAGCGTCTTGACACCAAGGATTGGAATTATAGTTTTCAAACGGCAGAGGCATGACGTGCAGCATATTCATACTCGAGATTTGGCGATTTTCCCTCACTTTCGAAATTTCTATAAATACACTAACCGGATTGCGGATGCTTTCGAATGCTCATTTCATGCATGTCCACCGTATTATACTCTAAAGATTAGAGATTAGAGTCATCCTACTGTACAATTCAAATATTGCAAAAAAATGTTCAGAAAATAAGCGAATGTCCGAAAATTGCAATAATAGGCAATTGAACAATTGAATTTTTGGCTTTTTTTTTGTATACCCACTCATCAATCTGTGGCTATGAATTTGAACGAATAGCCCAACTGTGCTCATTGTTTAGAAACAGCTACTACCGCCTACGGGAAGGTCATACGGGCGCAGATGTTGGTCTAGCCCGAGGGCAGCATTGAGCACGAATAATCAATAACGATTCTGTCAAAGGGTTCACCCGTTAATGTACACACGAGTCCGTCGATCCTGAAATACAATGACGACCAGGAGAGTCGTATCTAAGTCATCATCACCAATTCGCTTCCATTCCCATAAGAAAAAGGTGCTAATGATATCGTTGCAAATCTTTGCCATAAAAAAATAGTTTTGAGAAACATTTCTGTATGTTTGCTGTTTTTTTTTATGGATTGACTCATTTAAAAATGGATAACATTCTAAGCTGCCGAAACCAAACGATTGGTTTGAACTTATAATTTAACAAAAAGAAAAGTAAAATTGTTTAAAAACAAAATTTCTTTGTTTGCAAATAGGTTGAAGAAAAAGAAAAACTTGGAAAAAAAAAAGAATTGCAAACACGAAACAGTAAGAACGGCGAAATGATGCATAATAAAAGAACTTTCTCAGGATTTCGTTTTCCTTATGTGAAAAGATTCATCAACAAATATTCAAGCAATAATTATCGCAGTCGATATGGAATTTAAAGGATGTTGGGAGCCTGCGTATCTTGTGCACAGTTTTGGGGACGTTTCCGAACATCCTTTAAATTCCATATCAGCTACCATAACTATCGTTCAATTACTCATTGGAGTATCTTTTCCGATGAGAAAAAACAACATCCTCAAGAGGTAATTTTATTTTTAATGATTGTTTGTTCTACTGTTTTACGTTTTTAATTTATTAAAAAACTAATAATATTATTAGTTTTTTATCAAGAGATTTTTTCATCGTTTTCGCAAACATTTGGCTCTAAAAAACTCTCAAAATCAATTGATCGCGATCAAGCGCATAACTCTCTCCTTCTCGCCCGTGCGAGCAGTCAGGAGTTTTGAAAATTACGCAATGCCAAAAATACTCTATTCCTCTCTTTCCTCAGACTGCGGAAGCTTGCTTTTCCTTTTGGTAGAACTTCCATCAGAATTCGAGGAGAGGATTGGCACCAGAAGTCATAGTTTCGAATCGGATTAATGGAGAGATAATATTCTTCGGTTTCTTTGCTTCCTCGAGTCTGCCAACTCGTAATTAATAACTCTCCGGCGTGTTAGGATATACGAGGGTGGTTATGCGGTGACTTTTGTCGTTACGGAAGAAATTTGGCTTTTGACTTCCGCAGCTGCTGGCGCGCGTAAGAACGCGAGTGTTCCCCCTCACGACTCTCTTGACGAGTGTGTGGCACGTGGCCACACACTTCACCCACACAAATACGCATATAAGTACACGTCACAACGAGACGAAAGTCTCGCTTGATTCTTACGATTCTATCCTTCTCTTTCTTTTTCTTCGTCTGGCCCCTCGATTCGCTTTGATACGTTGGGGGGCCCCCTTAAGAAAAAAGAGTCAGGCTGCGAATGCAGACTCCGCAATATGTATATACACATATATACGCTGTTTATAAGTGTCCATGCAGGCGAGTGCGTGTTTTTGTTTTTTTTTTTTTTTTTTTATTCCGTTTTTTTTTCCTTGACGACTTTACTCGCGTGCGGGTGCACAAAACTCATACTCTATAAGAAACTCCCACATGCAGATGCCCGTCCCTCGTACGCAAATTTCCATCTTTCTAACCGTTATAAGCCGCAAGAAGTGTAGTGAACGAGAACCAAGCCGAAGGAACCAAGAATTTCCTTTTTCATTTTTAACCGTTGATTTTTGTTGACAAAGTGTTGAAACGATTATTATAATACGATTCCGATTGAATACTGGTTCTTTTTTGGGTTAAACGTTTTAAGATATTCGCGGGTCAAGTCGGAAGTAATTGTTTGGCAGCTTTGAAAAATTATGACTCGTAATAATGAATGTATGAAAACATTGTTAATTGCGGTACAAAATGTATCATGACATGTAATAATCACTGTTTTATTGTTATTAATCCTTTGAGGTTAAGCTTATATTTCAATCAACCACCTAACAACGGTAGCTTATCTTTCGAAAAGACTTTAGAAAACAATATTTTATGTATTAAGGGTATCACGAAGGGGGGTGAATAAAGCCCGTTCTTCCAATTGTTTAACATTTTTTCTCATCC